>OY720207.1:1902471-11902471 GCA_963082605.1 Rhodophaea formosa | reverse complement strand
CCTGAACAAACTGTACTGGCAGAATAATGAAACCATTTATTTATTAAGAATAGTTGCCAACATTTTCAATTGATTTACATTTTAAGTTTTATCTAGTATTGATTTTTTTTAGTAAATATAACAGTTATTTTTATAAATATTATAAGGTAAACTCAGGATATTCCTTAGTTGAATATCAATAAAAACCATTTATAAGTCAAATAGATTTTATTGCAAATTCAAATAATTAATTTAATAGGAATAGGATTGTGAATGCTTTAAAACACCTATAAAATATACTAAATTTAATAAATAAGGAGCGGTCATCACAATTGTAATATTTTCTTTGGGAAAGTCCCCGTGGTAATTCAGAATACTAGCACGGTTTAAAATTAGAGAACTCTCCATTCAAGCACTTGGACCTACTTTGCATTTTGCAAATAGTGGTGAAGTGTCTCTACTGACGTCTCGCACACTTTCGCCGAAATGTTGTCTCCGAAAAACCCAATCGATCCGGTGATTCGAATACCATTTTTAGCATAAAAGTATGATTTTTTTTAAATCTATGATTTTTAGGGTAAGCAACATTAGAATCCGGATATACCTACATGTTATTAGTTATCCTCATTTTTTATAATATGATTTGTATACGCATATAATATTATACACAATAATAGGGAATTAATTCAAATATAATTAAACAACTAAAATAACAGGATAATTTTAGCAAATGGTTTTTATTAGAGTAATTAGAGCCAGGTTAGTGATGATCAAATTAGTATTATCGAACTTTATTTATTTTGAGTTCAAACCATTCTTTTCGTGAAATTATTTCTGCTTGGGATCCCTTTACCAGTTCTTGTAAACAGGTTTAGCTATCAAATAACATTTGAGATATTCGATAACGTTTACCACAGATAGGTGCGACGAGTACCTGCGTAAGCTGTTATTTTTGATTCTGTCAATATTTCCAATAAATATATGAACAAATAATATATTGTACAGTATAAGGTACTTTGCGGAAGTTGAGAGTACTTAAATTATAATAACTAGTTTGGTTCTTGTTTTAATTTATTCTTGTGAACTACATAATTAAAGATACTCTGTTAAAGGTACTTGGCATTCAAATGAGCATTGTGAATATCAGGGAAGAAATACTGATCATAGCATGGATGTTTGTGCTATAAATTATATAACAGTTCTACATCCTTAATAATAAGATAAATTCTTGAGAACAATTCTTTATTCAAGCAATGTTTACCTGTTATGTATTTAATATGTTAATTGATGGGCAGCTTATGGCTTAATAAAAAGAGGTTGCTGGATTATAGAGTTGTATGCGTTTACCGTCTAATAGGAATAGGTATAAGTGAAGTCGTAACAACTTGCAGCAAACGTTAACCTGTTGAGTCTAACTATAACACAGCGGCGCCTTCCGTTGTGCTGTGTTACACAGTAGCGGTTTTTCCATTGCTTTTTGCATTACAAAAAATATTTTAGCATATAAGTCCATATATGTATTAAAATATATGTTTAGCGATGAAGTTCTTGTTAAAAATTATTATGTATCTGACGTCACAAGTTGCCGTGATGCAACGGTATAGTTAAACAGGAATCCATGTAGTGGGAAATATCGTATAATTTATTCACATTAAAATAAGTACTTATATGTTTGCATAAAATTGCAATCAGTTATCGTTACGCACGACTTTTGTTCTGCAGTCATTACATCTCAATAACAATGTTATTGTTCGTACTTTATTAAAACTGAGAATATGAGGTTAAATATTTACGTTAAGGGTGGTAGTGGACGTTGAACTAGTGCGTGACTATATACGATGTTCTATGTACTTGAGCACTCTCTGCACTGCTCTGCTCGAAGGGTTGGTAAAGGTGCAGGGGTACTATTTTTGAACGTGTGACCAGTCGTCTTCGAACGATTTTTGTATATGGAGAAACCGCTTGTTTGCGAATGGAGAAATTTTAAAAATCGTACGCCAGTATTATGACTCACACTATTTATTCGAAGGGATTTTCTTCGCGTTACAAAAAAAGAGGTACAGAATTATGAAATATGTTGAAGAGATTGGAATTCACATCATAGTAAAGATATTCAATATTTAATTCTAAGATATAGGAAAATATGTAATACATTTAAAGAACATCAAGAGACATGCGTAAGGCTTTCAATTAAACTCTTTTTAACTAAAAGTTAGTTTTAAGACAGAAAAAAATCTTGGTTAAACATATTTTTATTTCGTTTAATACATGTGTGTTACAGTTTGCTGATCGAAACAAAATAAAAATGTTTTCTTATTAATATCGGTTCTGAGATCGATTTAAAGAAGAAAACCCCTGATTTTCTTTTCAATTAAACTGCATTTCTTTCATAAATAGAAATTAAATTTTATTCAATATACGTAACATATATGCGCTAAGTTTTCTAACCAATTTTGAAATTTAGTTTCTTGAAATAAACAAATAATTAATTCGTTCATTCAATTTATTGGGGCTAGCAATTTTCCCGCGACTATGTCCGCGAAAAATTTTTCTTCCTATTCCTTTTGGCTGTGCGTTGATGTATAAGTCAGTGAGTCAGGTTTAGTTTTTATATCATATAGAAGATAATTAGTTTAAAATACCTAATAAATAATTTAAGATATTAAAAAAAAACAGAAATCGACCTCAATCCTGTCAATTTGTTTGAATAAGCAAATAAAATGGAAATAAGTGTAAATCAAACAGCATCGTTGTAAAAATGTTTTTGGTTCTTGTGTATTTTTTTTACATCGATTTTTATATCAAACAAAAAAAAGACATACAAATACAATATTTGTATACTGTATTTGTATTTGTATAATGTGTAAATTTGTGTGGATGGTTGTAAGTATAACCTTGTACTAATGTAATGTTCTGTGTGGTATAACAAAACCTATCTGGTGAAGCTCGCTTTGGTGGAAACTTCAAACTCGACCAAAGACAATATATTTAATACTAAACCCTTGAGTTATTATTCTGAGACTAAACCCGATGTAAGTAAACGTCACTAGTCTAGATGCGCTTAAAAAAGACTAAAAATATTGGAGGAAAAAAATATTGTTTCATAACAATATTTTTTTCCTTTATAAACGTTAGTTTATTTGTTATGTACTCTGTTACTATAATATTTAGAACTAACCTTAACAGTTATAGGCAGGCTCTAAAGTTTGCAAGCTTAAATCAAATTGTTAGTTTTTAATTATCCTTTGTTAATGTCAATAAATCTTAGACTTTAATTGTCCGTATTTTTTGCGTTGGTATTATTTCGTTATTACAAATTCTAATTATAAATTAATTGTTTGAATTTAATGAAAAAACCGATGAGATTAACGAAACAAATACACAATAAATTTAATTATAAAATATAGTAAGATGATGACTATTATATTTTTTTGATCTACTGTTGCAATTTATTTTGAGCCAGGGCGTTATCTGTTTTCTATTATATTAATGACGAATGAAAAATGATAGATACCGGAGACAAAAGCCAGATTTTTTAAAAAGCAATGAGTTCCTTTTCCTAAGCGACTAAAAGTTCAACGTTTATAAAGTTGCCCGGCCGGCTGAACACTTTTGTAAGGGAAGATATTTTTTTTTTCGATTTGTCAGCATTGTTAGTCGCGTTGCAAAAGTTGTTCATGTTAACGGGCTGAGTCACTCCTTTAAGAATTAGACAGGGTTTTTAAAAAATATTGTTTAGACACATACTAATTTAGAAGAAAATATTTTATAAATGCTTTTAATACTTGGTAAAAATATCACAAAAAAGATTTCTCAGACGCAATCTAGACTGTAAAATCTCATGTTTTATTAATCTCGGGACATGAGCGTTGCATATGTCGTGCTATTGCTATTCGCTCGGGGAATATTAAGGTAGGAATTTAAACAAAGGTTACCTAAGTATCTATCTACATATGTCAGTATGTATTTATTACTTTAGGAACCTTGCGCAAGCAAAGGTCAAAATCTGTAAATTTATTATGCAAGTACCGAGAAGTGTGTTAAGTGACACGCTTAAATATTTTGAATCTGAGTTAAGTTAGTAGCACAGCTTCAAAACTTACTTTTCGAGGCGATCACCAAGTTTGTCAGAGAGGTGGCTGTCCTTTGGCTTGGTGAGGTCCGCGTCGTAGAGGTCCCGTTTGAACCCGCGCCAGAAAGTCGGCATCATCCAGAAGAACCATGTTCGCGACAGGAAGTTTGCCCGCAAATAGTTGTTACTCTTCTTTTCGCGGTTCTTGGGTGGTATTTTCATTGGATCGCTGGGATCTTTATTTCCACTGACCATTTTGATATTAAAAAAAAATAACTACGGTACTAAAATAAAACAGTTACTGAAATTATCAGTTCAATTTTCTTAATCACACGTTAAATTATAAGAATATTTGAATCGACATTTTTGTCGAAAAAAATGCGCGCACGCGCAAGGCGCCTAGCAGCTGCTACACGTAGTGAGCGCTAACCTCTCTCTGACTAACTGAGCATGCACATGAAGAAGTTAACTTATAATAGTGATCAGCCGCGTCTTGGCTGCTCATGTGCGCTTCTGGATCTTTGGACGATTTTCAAGAAGATGTGTGCCTATCGATATCACAGAATCCTTATTCCCAAATTCAATGAAAATACACATATACCATTGCTGTAGCTAGTTTTATTTAAAAGATATAAGAAAGCCACTAGATCACTCTAATCTCGTTAATTTTCGCAATGACGATTGTAGGATTTTCTTTTGCTATTTTATAAGCTTTGAAATAAATTAAAAATGAAGGCAAAATTTTTTGGGGTTCAACTATTTCTTGAATTACTGTTTACAATATAAAGCGTGAACGTGCTCAGTGTTTACGGCAAAAGTGTTGGCTTTTGATACAAAACGCTGAGAAAAGCTTCACTTTCTCAATTTTATTTGTATACACTATAGGTACTATACAGTGTTTCATCAAAAAGACTGAAGGGTTAATTAAAGCCTTACCAAAAAAAATTCTAAATTACCTCTCCGTTTTCTTTTAACCGATAAATTAACGATTTAATATGGGAAAACACCGGACTGGGCCCGTAAAATAATATCATGTATCATGTATGTATATACAAATAGTACGTTTTCGGTGAAGAATAGGTAATCTTTTTCATTGTCATTCCTTTTAGATCGTCACGTGCGTCGTTGTGGTGTTTGCCAGATAAAAATTTCATAGAACTTCGTTTCGCAGAAAATGTTTTATATGAATTTGGTCCTTATATTTTTATTCCGAATAGGTATAAACTGTTTCGACGCCTATTTACGTGAACGACAAATATTTTACAGGAACATTGAATGAATTATAAAATCTATTTTTTTTATTTCACTAACTTATCAAACAGTTGAATTATTTTGCAACCGTTGAAAAAACGGAGCAGTTTCTAAAGCCAATGCGTATATATTTTTTCAATGTTTAACCGAGCATCAATTTTTTCTGTGTAGTCCGATTTTAATAATTCTTTTTTATAGGAAAAGGTATACCGCAAAGTTGGTACTATATAAATTTGGATTAGATTATTGGATTTTCTAAAGTATGAAAATGTTTAATTATAATTATACTGTATTGTAGTCCGTTAAATTTATAGCAACTTTTATTATGAAACCATAACCACAAACGAAATATTTCTTAAAGCTACTAAACAAAGTTCTCACACCACCCATACAAAATACAAGCTTGTGACGTCACAAATATGTAGGCATTTCAGAGGCGCGTTTTCACGTCTAAAAATTAACGTCTAGAAACATGTCTTAAAACTTTTATATCTGAATGAGTTTTTTGTTTAGAAATGTATTTCTGTCACTATTGTGTTTATTTTTGGCAGGTCTTTACATAGCAACACGAAAAAATTTTTAGTCAACATGCCCACTAAGCTCAGAATAAATTTTCTGGCACTATGAATACCTTTAATACCCCTATTTCATCCCCATAGCGAATGAATTTTCGAAAATCATTTAATGTGCTCACATAGGTACATTATAAAAATAAAATAAAAAATTGTTTATTCAGACAATTTAGACTTTTAAAGTACTTATCGGCCAAGTGCGAGTCGGGCTCGTGCATGTAGGGTTCCGTACCATCTTAATCCTAATCCTATCCTAACTAATATTCTAAATGCGAAAGTTTGTTTGTTTTGCTTTCACGAGCAATCTATACTGAACCTATCGTCATGAAATTTTGCATACACATAGGTTAGGGTACTGAGAAGGACATAAGCTAGGTATATACATCGTCTACATGTTGCCGTTATTAATATCTAGCAAAAAGATAATAAAATCACGTTTGTTTTATTGGAGCCCCCCATAAATATTTAATTTATTATGTTTTTAGTATTTGTTGTTATATCGGCAACAGATATACATTATCTGTGAAAATTTCAACTATCATACATACAGCCAGGTGACAGAAATACAGACAGACAGACGTCCCGTTTTTACCCTTTGGGTACGGAAACCTAAAAATGGTTTCCCGAGAACTGGTTTTTTAGGGTTCCGTAGTAAACTAGGAACCCTTATAGTTTCGCCATGTCTGTCTGTCTGTCCGTCCGCGGTTTTACTCAGAGACTATAAGTACTAGAAAGCTGTAATTTGGTATGGGTATGTATATTAATCATGGCAAAATAGTGGTAGAAGAAAATCTTGAAAAAAAAATTTTTTTTGGGGTAGCTCCCATACAAATAAAGTGGGGGAGTAATTATTTTTCCTTTACTTACCCATCGTGTGGGGTATCGTTAAATAGGTCTTTGAAAAATATTGTGAGGTTGAGAACACCATTTTTCGATTTAGGGATCCGTTTCCGAAATATTTGGTTTTAAAGTTCAAATTTTTGTTAGAGGTAAGTGCCCCCCCCCCCTCTATCTACTAAACGGTTATATATGGATACGTAAAAAAAATTACAGCAGTAGTATATATACTGAAGTTGAAAGGAAAACTATCAGAGCTGAGTACTAAGTACAAACTAAAAAGTTATAGGCAACCAACTTATAAAATGTCCTCCAAAATTTAAAATTTTATACATTTTCATTGTTACATGTTTTTGGTCGTTAAACTGTGATGTGCGAGTGTGAACAGTGTGAACTCAAAGTTGTCATTCGCAACTACGGAACCCTACACTGCGCGTGGCCCGACACGCACTTGGCCGGTTTTTGTTCACAAGGGATTAATAAGATATGGATGATAAACGGGACATAGGACGAACCTTTTATTTTTGTGTTTCCATCGACGTTTCAATGTATTTTTGCAATTATATTTAATCAGTATTTTTTTCGTATGTAAAAAGTTATATAGACATAGTTGGACCAGCACTTCGAAAAACTCCAGGCTGTATTCACACCGTACTCCAAAGTAATGATGCCTAATAAAACTAGTGTTGGTGAGCAGTAGACATTGCGAGTTTGTCTTCGGATATGTCGTGGCCATATCGTAGAATTGATCTTTTCATGAAACGATTGACATTTTCATGAAATGGTGGCATTTTATGATGTGGCCAACTTAATTTGATCAGATCATTGAATCGTCAACGTTTAACGATATTGTCATTCACGTACGGCCGGATCGTAAAATAGGGTGTCCATGAAATATAATTAACAAAAATTCAGAATATGTTAAGAACATTTTGTATTTTTTTCACCGTAAATTCTTATATTTTTAAGTTCTACTTCATGTTCTCTTTTTCACTGCGGTTTTCACCGGCGGCCGCCATCTTTCCACGTTAACAAAACAAACAAAGCGTTTGTAGCGCCTCTACCGGTAATTAAAGAAACTATTTTACGATATGATCAAACAATCTTGACCATTTCATGAAAGAGCCACGCGTTTGGCTGCACATATCGTTTAACGATACATTGTCATTGATCTGCCCAATCTACATCATGATAGACAGTTAAACATTTCATGAAATGCGACCATTTCTTAAAATTGACAATCACTTCATAAAGTGATCGATATTGCCACGACATATATACTTATAAATTAAAAATCTTCACCACACACCTTACATAACAAAGCCAACAGACTTTTGAAAATATGGAATCCATCGCAGTTATGTCAAAAACTTATTAATTTTAACATACAATTAAAGAAAACCCGGTCTAAAAGAAAAAAAAACTTATAAATAATATTTCCAAAACTTTAAGATCGACTTCGAACTCGTGACTTTAAAAAAGCGCTCTGATAATAGCTCTATCTGTACGTACATAACCACCTAAGCTGTTTTGCCACTGACGTTCTCAGTGAAATTACCCATTTTATCGATAGCAAAATAAAATAATGTTTACTGTTATATTTTTCTAGCAATTTACCCCCTACTTCTCCAGGTAAATTATAGCCGACGTCACCCACTTTTATAACACACCCACAATTTTATAAATCGGTTTGGTAGTTTCGAAAATCAAACAAACAAACAATCAAATCTAACTCTTAATAACAATTTGAACGAAGTACATATGTCAATCTTTATGAATTGAAATTGAAAATTGAAAAAAAAATGATATGTCCCGCGACAACAATATCGCTATGTCCTTTTCAGTATCCCGAGTTAATACTTTTATAATGTTAGGTTTGGTGTATACCTAACCATGAAAACAAAAAACAAATATACTTTACTTGTGTAAGTATCTAAGTACCGTCATGGAAAACTAAATATACGCAATTATCGTACCTGGTCACAAAATGCCATAAGAATCAGTTGAGAAATGCGTCGAGACAGCAGGACAGCCGAAAAGCGGTACAGACGATCACATATATACGATGTATCTAAGGTACATAAATAGATTGAATTATGGCCAAAGTTAAAACGGAATCGCTTCGCTCGGTTACAAATGAATAAAAAAAGAAATCATCTTTTTATAGCTAATTAATTTGCAGATAATAATTTTGAAACAATACGACTCAATTACTTCCTTGGTATTTATTACGTCACTTTTTAATAGTCACTTTTTAATAGTAGTTTATTTTATTCGGGAAATAAGTTAGCCCCGGTCGAAATAGAACTGATAGTCCCGAATATCCCGAAAACAAAAACATGATACTTAGATTTTAAAAAAGCCGATATTATCTATACATATAATAAAACAGTAAAAATATTTTGTCTGTACATTTAGTATTTTTGACTAAAATGGATAGAGGGACACTTAAAAAGAATAATAGAAAGCAAAAACATTTTTTTGGAATTTCTTGTCTGTCTGTCTGTATGTATGTATGATCAAGTTTATCTCTGGAAATATTGGACGGATTCCAATGAAACTTTTTTGCTATATAGCTATTAAACAGGGGCAACATATAGGGTAGAAATAATTCTAGAAAATGGAACACCTGATGCAGCATCATAATGGTCCAGCTGAACTATAAGAAATATAAAAGTGAGATCTTAGCAAAAGTTGTTAAGCCTGATGAGAATTTTTGTTGAGGTATAAAATATCTGAGATTTGGAACACCACATGCAGAACCATAATGGTCCAGGTAAACCATAAGAAATATATAAATGACGCCTTAGCAAAAGTTATTCAACCTGATGAGCATTTTTTGTTGCAGTATTTAATTTGAAGATTTGGAACACATGACGCAGAACCATAATGGTCCAGGTAAACTATAGGAAATATGAAAAAGACGCTGTAGCAAAAGTTGTTTAGCCTGATTAGTATTTTTTGTGGAGGTAAAAAAATCGATGATTTAGTACATCTGATACATTACCATGTCAAATTTTATATCGATAATTTTACAGAGTCACTCTCTCCACTGGGATAGAGTGCGTAGAGTACGATTAGCTCATATAACTGGCGACCGCCCAGCGGTCCCACTTTTGGCAACGTAGTTTTCAGCCCATAAATAAATAAATAAATATATACGGACAAATCACACAGATTGAGCTAGCCCCAAAGTAAGTTCGAGACTTGTGTTATGGGATACTAACTCAACGATACTATATTTTATAATAGATACTTATATAGATAAACATTCAAGACCCAGGTCAATCTGAAAAAGATCATTTTCCATCTTGACCTGACCGGGGATCGAACCCTGGACCATCCGTGTCGCAGGCAGGCGTGTTGACCGCTGCGCCACGGAGCTCGTGCCATACGGCAAAACATGAGAGTTTGCTGTCTCTCCAAGCCTTGAACACACAGGCAACACCTTAAGCCGAGGTCTGTCCCTCCCGAAGGCCCTTTGGAGATGTGCGATAGGTTGAGGGCACTCTGCCCATACCTCATGGTGAAGTAGCGCAAGCTCACTTGGAGCTAGCTATATTAGTCTTCTTCTTATCGTGTCGGTGGGTCAAAAAGTCTAAAAGAATCCTATATTTTATCCCTCCAGTATTTAGCAACAGCCTATGCAATGCCATACAATATAACACTGCTACAAGTATTTTCTTATGTATGTTTAGTTCGTATTTAGGTATATTAATATGTCGGAGTCATAAAGTCCACGCGGACGAAGTCGCGGGCATCAGCTAGTTTAGGAATAAAAGGAGTCAGCTTGATTGCTGGGTAGACACTAGCGCTACCCAGCAATAAAGCTGGTTAGTGCTAGTGTCGCTTATCATTGCATCTGCACTAACAGCAAAAATAACGTGTAAGTTTAACGATGACCTAACTAATTTGATATAGGTACGTAGATTAAATGAATATATTTTTGGTAACTCAGTACTGCATTATTTACCTCTACAAAGCGTTTGAGGTAGTTTTTAGCTATTGTGAAAATGTGCTATTTTAATTTTCTCAAAAGTAGTATTAAATAACTTGAATCAAGAGCTTATTTTATGTTTGAAAGGATGCCAAACAATTAAAATACATGCTGCATAGATTTAAAAAAAATCTCAACTTTAATTTAATAAAAGCATAATATGATAACAAATTATTGTGTTTTATGTATTTAATAGCTTCCACCTGCGGTTCCGCTCGCGTTAATATCGATCCCTCGGGAACAGTACTTTTTTCCGGGATAATAGGTAGAATATATCCCTTTCCGCACTCCAGACAACGTGTATGAAAAATTTCATGGTGATCAGTTCAGAGATAGGGCGTAAAGCAAAACAAATAAACGATCAAACTCACTTTCGCATTTATAATATTAGTTGGGATTCAATCATTTGAATTAATAAAACATAAGGCAAACTGTACAAATTCAAGCATATTTTGTTCGAATTAGAAAATAATTAAGAATTCAAAGCAATACCAGTAGTATTCGTTCGTGGTATTGGATTTGAATAAATATTATATATTATTTGTATTATCATATATCATCATAGGCATATTATTTGTATTATCTTTTTAACATTTAGGTGGCCAGAGCTGCTCTCCTACGGCCCTACTCCGACGGCCAAGGGCCTACCCTTCAGAATACGTATTGCTATAATAAAAAAACAAGTTCCCTACACCGTTACGAAATTTGTTAGTGCGATTATTACTGTACGCAACACGGTGTCATGTTATATTATACGAGTACAAGGTAGATATGAGTATAATTGAACCACGGGCTATGCTAGATCACTATAATAACATTAAAATGAAAGAAAAAATAATATTTATAAAAATTTCTGCCCGAGAAATTTATATGAGAATAACGATTTTATGAGCTTTTGCCATATTTTTTATTTTGCTTTCATAACACTCCGTCTTAGAAAACAGCCAAAATTTGGCCCACTCCTTAACTAAAATTGTTGTGTTTTATGTCTTGTCACTTTTCTTAGGTTCATTGCATTGCATATCCTATTATCACGTATCGTAGTTTCTCCATTTTGTGCTGTCAAAACATTTCAATTACTTGGGATAAAAGCTTATTTTATACCGTAATTTTGGGCAACCGTTCTTACATTTTCAGAATAGATGAGCATCTTCAAATGATTTCTTTGACATCAAGGTTGTTATTGGATTTAATTTAAATTGTTGTTAGATTAATCGAGGAAAACGATCAAAGTTTATGATTATCCTCAAACGATTCCATATCGTACTGATTTTAATGACATACTCCACACACAGTCTCACAGTATGATCTGGCTGGTACCTAAGCACTGTTGTAACACTAGTTAAAACCTAACAATGACATGTACTTACAACCAAACAATAACTTGTGAAATATACAATGTCGCGACTGTTTCTTTAGTTATTCTTTGTTTACTAATACACGGGGTCGAATTTTTAAATTTATTGCCTCTTGTATAAATAGAATTGCTCTAGGAGTGATTTCCTAGAAATGCATTACGCAGTGTAGTCCTATATTTGGTAGCACGCAAATACGATGTGAATGTATGCATACTGACAAACTAAAAGGTAATTTCACCACTATTCCTTTTATCAAATTGACTTACGTGCTGATATTGGACGTGAAACATGTTTATTTGAGGTGGCAGGATTAAATCTAATTTGAGCAATTATGATTTTTTATCCTTCCATATAGACCCAAACTCATTCTATGATGGCACTTTTCTTTTTTAGATTTAGGTTAAATACGAGTATCTAATGATCACCTAGTTTCCGACATGTACAATTTTCCTAAAACTAACTCTACATACTCATAATAATATAATTTTTCAAATTATAACTTTCACCGTTCCTAAATGTCCATAGCTTTGTTTACCCAAGTAGAAAGTTAGTGGTATTTTACATAACGTATATCCATCAAAAGTCTCAGTTTCAAACAAAAAAAAAATATACAAAACACCAAGTATAAACAAAAATTCTCAGAACCTATGAAGATGTCAATAAAACTCTTCGAATTCGTAAAAGGAGTTCTAAATATAAAATTAGAAATATTGCTCGTAGATGTATCAGTTTTTAATAATAAACCTGCTCGTTGCAACTCGTGATATGTCAGCTCCCGGGGCTGCAATGCCTGGAGGGTTACAACAGGACAAGCTATTTTTAGCCGGCCGGCTGGCTTGTAAGGGAGTGGACACTCGGGATAGCGGACAACTATGATAAATATTGCAAATGCCTCTAGATTAAGCGTTGCTAGGTCGTTAACAATAACGACTTGGTCCAACATCTTAGGCTTTCTTAATGATAGTAGTCTTGCTAGACCACTTTTTTATTTTTCGCTCGCCGGTGACTGGTCGTTGTTTTTTGACGTCCAGACTATTTATAAAACGATCTTTCCCATCGTATCCCCAATAAGCTCAGTAGTTTTAAACACAGTATAATGCGTAGTTATTCAATTGTTCATATTATATTAATTGCACTCGTAAATAGGCTACCGAATAAGGTGTCGATTTAATCACTTGATTATATTTTGATGTAACTGTTGTATGTTATTATCTTATTGGGTACCGATTTATAAACTTACAAAACAAATGTTTAATGGAAAATATGTATCTTTGCAGAAGATATATCGGGCTAAATACACATTTAGATAGTTTGATAATTTTTTTTAACAAAGTTAGGTACACATCAGGTATTTAAAATAATAATGCTGCCAGTCTTCTGGGCACATTACCGCAGGGCAATGACCTGCGGGACATTTTTTATTTATAAGTAGGTTTTTGTTTTTATGGGTAAGTTTTGTTTTAGATAGGAATAAGTTTTTTTTTCAGGTTAATTTAGTTTTAATCAATTATTTTTAATTTTAATTTAGTTGTTAATATTTGTAATTATTATATTTTTAAATAATAAGTAATTTATTTATGATAGGTTCAATAGTAGAAATTTAAAGTAGATTTATATTATATTATTTAGAACGTGGCATGATGATAATATATAAGTAAGGTATTCTTTCTTAGTTATAGAAATAAGTTTATTATCCTGCTTGCTAATCAAGGCGAGTGAAGTAAGCCCTACCTAACTCTATACTAAAATGTTTGCATTTTTGTGGTACACTTTAAGAGCGTATCCTAACAGTATATTTTCAGTATGGTTTTTATACAAATTTATTTCTCTATTTTCTCGCCGAAAACTGCTTCTAGACGCACAATTCTTTTTTTTTATAAAATGTAGTACTAAAATAGGTATGCCTTAATTTTTAATTTTTATCTTACAAACTGTTTTTCTAAATATTTTTTTTTCTTAAACGGGTTTTTTTAGAAAAAAAATAAAACTGTAGGCCGTCATATTTTAGTAATAGATTTTATGAAAAAAAATTGTGGCTCTAGAAGCAATTTTCAGCGAGAAAATAGAGAAATACATTTGTATGGAAAACGTACTGCTAGGATTCGCTCTTAATGTATATGTATATTATATTTTCAGGGTCAGATAAACATATTTACAATGTATTAATGTGAATTTATTTATTTAGCCATAATTAAGTTCTTAACGCCTGTATAGATAAAGATGTATAATTAACACTGTCCCGAATGACTCTAAGGAAAAACCTCATTCTTGATTGGAAGTTTTATGTGGAAGTTTTATCCCACCAAAAACATAAATGTAAAAAACCAGCCAAGTGCGTGTCGGGCCACGCGCAGTGTAGGGTTCCGTAGTTGCGAATGACAACTTTGAGTTAACACTGACGTTTAACAAAAATTTGCGAAACGGATCCCTAAATCAAGAAATAGTGTTCTCAACCTCACAATATTTTTCAAAGACCTTTTTAACGATACCCCACACGATGGGTAAGTAGAGAAAAAAAATTACTCCCCGACTTTACTTGTATAGGAGCTACCCCCAAAAAAATATTTCTTTTCAAGATTTTCTTCTACCACTTTTTTGCCATGATTAATATACATACCCATACCAAATTACAGCTTATATTGCTTTTTAGTACTTATAGTCTCTGAGTAAAACCGCGGACGGACAGACAGACAGACAGACATGGCGAAACTATAAGGGTTCCTAGTTTACTACGGAACCCTAAAAAGGAGAGCCAAGTTCAATACAAAAATTATGTTTGGCTGTGGGCTTCGCCGCAAAAAGAATGAAGATCTAAATGAGTGTCAAGTTCTATGCAAAATCCAAATAAGTATTTATAGGAACAAAATAACATTATGAAAAATATTAAACTCTATTTCTTTGCTTTATTGGATAACTATAACAATTGCTGTTATTTAAAAAAAATGTGAGATCTTTCTCGAGAAATTTACGATATTATTTATAACTGTTTGAGCTAGCTTGATGAAATTTGCGCTTCTAGATGTCCTTCTGGATAGAATTAAACACACGTTGTTTTATGTGTTCACGTTAAAGAGGTTTTGAGTTATAGAGGGGTCAAAAGTGGCACCAAGTGGTTCGTGTACTAGCCAGTTCCTTTGCTTGAACTTGGCTTGACACGCTGCCGCGTGTCTAGATACTCATATTTTTCCCTATTACCTATTTGACAGAGTTCCATAGGATTTAGTTTGGGATGTCAAGGGGATGTCTTGCAAATAGTTACACAGATTTTGAATGAAAAGTGCCACTTTTACGCACTAGGCTACGAGGTCACTACGCGAACGTGAAGCCAAATTCTTCCTTTCATGTCATGTGTTCAGTGTCGATGGCGATTGGAGTAATAGGTTGGTACAAACGTGTTCCGGTAGCAGTAATCTTTGTATTGACGGGTTATTGTAGTGTGCAGTGGGGTCATCAGTCTGGCGGCAACAATGCGGCGGCTCAGTCAATACTCCTATTGACAACTGCGATATGATGGCCGATCGTTTGTTAGATATCTAACCCATCCTGTAGGCCTATTTGCTAACTTTTGACAACTAGTGACTACGATGTAATAACGTTTTGATGGTATAGAAAGTGTGGGGGTCAAAATAAAATACTTAATCTGCTGTTAATTAAATATTGAAGTATTTATTTCGTGTGAGGAGAGTCAAATAAACAAAAGGTTGAACAGGTAGAACAAAGGAACATATTAATTTTTGTACTATTTAATCCAACAATCACTTGAACATACCATCATGGGACTGGTGGGACTCGTGTGATAGACTACATTTATAATCACCATCATTATCAGTTCTTTTTTTAGTCTCCACTAGATAATCATACGAAAGGCGTAATGAAGTGGCCATCAAAACGTTGTAAACTGTAGTTGTCAAAAGTTAACAAATAGGCCTGCTGGGCTTCTCTAAACTGTCAGCACTCCCAATTCTTTTGATCTATTATAGTTAGGTAGGTATAAGTCATAGGTAAAAATACTGCTAAAACTTCAAATGCGCCGTATTTACGTACCTAGTCTAAAGACCCGTAAAATGTACATCGTATTTTAAGGGCTCTGTATCTAAATTAGAACTCTATTACAAAACGTCCTATGTGCGTCCGTCTGTCACACGGCGGTAACGTAATAGGCAGAATCATCACATTAATATTCAGAAAAATATGGGAGAAAAACGAAAAACGCGTTTTTTGAGTTTTTTTGTAGTTAAATATGGTGTGGTAGTATGGAACCCTTCCCATGCGATTTGATTCCGAATCATACTTATTCAGATTTATTTCCTCTATGCTAACAATATCTGAGCTAAAAAGGCATACTTGTATGAATGATTATCTCAGTCAGTAGTATGCTAATCCTCACTATAACATTAATACGATAGTGATTTTGTTTTTTACTCTTGAATAATCTAAAGCACGATAATTATTTTTAACAAAAAAGTATTACCGACTTCAACCCTATACGTAAATGTACAAACTGGAACTTAAAATTAGGTTTTAGTGGGTGTGGTAGTTCAATCAAAATAGAGGAACAACGTCGTCATCAATTTGTCTTAATTCGCGAAAGAATTAAACAGAAATAAAATTAAACCAAACGGCATACTTGTACAATTTTTTTTGCTTTTAGTTGATTTTTTCTAAAAGCACTGGATACATTTCGTTAAAAATATTATTGGACCACCTTTGAAGTTCAGTTAAAACCGAGGAGTAACGTTCTCATTAATTTGTCTTGATTCGCATAAGAATAAAAAATACAAATAAGTTTAAACTGAACAGCATCCTTTAACACACATTGTGACAAAAATTTTAAGGGACCACCTCTGGAGTATTACCCATCAAACAAAAAAAGAATCACTAAAATCGATCCATAATTGACTGAGTAATCTCGTAACATACATACAACTAAAAAACACATACAGTCGAATTGAGAACCTTCTCCTTTTTTGACTGAAACCCGGAAAAAATAAGTTACTACTACGAATAATCGACATAAACGTGAGCGGAGACTATTAATACAAATCTAGCTGTTTGATGTCCTCTATTTTATTGGGCTCATTGCGCTATGCGCTGTGGCCTGTGGCTGTGACTCTGACAAGTATGTAACTCAACTGGAAAAAACCAAGACGGACACCCGGCTGCCGGCGCCGGAGCATTCGTAATAACGGTTCAAATTGATTAATTATCTCCTTGCCGATGTCAAGCTAAGTTTTATTTCAGAAATATTGTGAAAAAATTTAACTGATAAATTGTAAAAATAGGGCGAAATTACATAGTTTGATTTAGGACCAATCTTGGGTGGTGGAATACAAATTTAACTTTACTACTGTACTGAGGAGCCCGATGGTCCAGTGGGTGTAAGCTCTATGAGCGCTTACGTATGTTAAGCAACCCCTGGTGCAGTCCCTACTTGGATGGGTGACCGCAAGTGGCATAAAAATATCTCGAGCTCCTCCGTGCTTCGGAAGGCACGTTAAGCCGTTGGTCCCGGCTGTCATCGTTGATGGCAGTCGTTAAGCTATGTCAGATGCCTTAAGGCAGCTTGAAAAATCTGACACCAGTGTTGGCCACTTACATATACGAAAAACAACAACAACAACAACTTTACTACTTACGTATATTTTGATTTTGATTAATGGTTTGGTTGGTTGGTTTTCGTTTGATTAATGATTGTTAGCTATTTATACTTGGTGTTACTTTACTGTCGACATAGCCCATCTAGGTATAACATTTTTGCTGAGAAATGGGAAATCGAGAAAAAAAGACTTTCTTACAAATTTCCCTGCCGAAACTTCGAAACGAGAACGTCGAAATTTGTTATGAGTATGTAAGAATTTTAGTTAAAATATAGTATATGTACGGGGATAATGTAGCTTTCGAATGGTGAAAGAATTTTTGAAATCAGTCCAGTACTTTTTGAGCCAATTCATTACAAACAAACATACAAACAAAGTTTTCCTCTTTATAATATTAGTGTAGATAGCTACCGTGTGGTTCCCGGCAGGGAAGAATGGGACCTATCCAAGGCTTCCCGTGGAGGCCTTTGAAGGAGACTTAGGAAACACAATCTAAACCAAGCTTATAAACATCAAAGAGACCTCTCCAACGCTCTCTCGCTCAGGCTAACATATGGCTCGGGTATTACAAAGAGGGTCGAGCTCCTGCAGTGGAGTCTATAAGGACCTGATGATGATGGTGATGATGACGACTGCATTGTTACCGGACTTATAGAATTACACATAATTTCAGCTCAATCGGTTAAGGATGTGCTTCAAATATGAGTTAAAAGATTTGACCACCACAGGCAGATGAACTTACAGGACAAGTTAAGTAAAAGCTCGTAATCTTTTAATTAATAAAAGTTATAATTGATTTAAACTGTTATAGATAGGCTCCTGCCAATCTTAGCTAAATCAGAGTCTTCTTCATATGAGTTTTGCTTCATCATCATCATCATCATCTCAGCCCAACGTCCACCCACTGCTGAGCATAGGCTTCTCTTCGGTTCCGCCATCCATCCCGATCCTGTGCACATCTTATCCAGGTATGTACAACCTACAATCTTGACAATATCAAAGTTTATAGAGTTTTTTTTTTCAATATTAGGGGCGTATTACACTGGTCAATATTATCATGATCTTAGTATCGCGATATCGCAAGTATTGAGATGGGCTATTATATTGTCAATAGTATCATCGTCAGTATTTTGTTGAAAATACAAGAGTGGGTAGTGTATCATACAATATTAAAATTGAATTAATCCGAAATAAATAATGGACGCTAACAAAAAGGCAGCTATTGCAATAATACTCGCATGCGCATTAAAAACTAAGTGCAAAAAAAGAAAGTGCTGGGTAAAAGAATGGATTTTAAAACGAAATCAATATACACATTACAATTACAATTTTACAAGTTCCTCATTTTTTTTTCACCGTATTTAAGTAATGCTTGTCTTTGGGATTCCATAAAGACGGGCACGCCTCGTAAAGGAGAATAAACTCTTTGAGATCATCCTTTTCTCCGTCAACGATGACGCGTGAACGTGATGTTTCATCATCGTCACTACTCTGACCATACTCTGTCTAATCTGTGACTCTGACGTTGTTCCGCCATGGCTCCGAACCTGAGCTCCGAACGAATACTGACGGAAAAAATATCTCGATGCGCTTACATTTCAATAATATTGAAGCCACGCCCCTTGAGTATCGCGGATTTTAGGATTTCCGAATATTTTGTGATATTATCGCGATACCGCGATACGGCCTATTACACCATCAATATTACCACGGTATCGTGATAATATTGACAATGTAACATGCCCCTTAGAGTTTTGCTTATTTATTTTTAATTTTTTAATATATGATAAGGATTTTTGTTTCGTTATCATCGTCCCAGTATTTTTCCATAGCATTCCCAGTTGTGTATCACGTCGGTGCCCAGGGATCGCGACTATTGTAGTTTTTATGCTGTAAAATGATTAGGCAAAAGTCTGCCTGCCTGCCTGCTCTTTTCTTCTTTGTATTGTCTGGATAATTTTATCTCTATGGTTCAGGCATAAAGAATTTCTAGAGGATAAAACATTTGAGACATCGTTGTCAAAATTTTATAAGTCAAACATGTTTTTGAAATAAACTTTGGTTTTAATTTAGAATTAATAATTCCCGCATCATAAATAAAACAAAGCAAATGTCTGAATATTTTCCTACTACTATTTGAGATAATGAGGTCTTATTATAAAACTATTTAAATTTTTGTAATGTCATAGGGGACTGCTGCAGCCTGAAGGATGAATTCGGTAAGATCGGAATAATTATTTGAAAAAGCGGCCAAGAGCGATTCATACTCACACAACTAGGGCTCCGTACAAAAAAATTTGTTATGTCATGTGACTTGCAGATTACGAAGTATTTAAATTTTTGGGTTTGCTGTAAAAAGCTTAGGACGAATTTGTAATTTCTAGGATTGCATATATTAGAATTGGCGTTGCTCTTTAAGTTCTACGACTCCAATCTATAACGCACCTAAATTCGTACTAAGTTATTCTAAAACATACGTAGGAAATGTTTTTGATCCTCCAGGAAATATTATCATGCAAATTAGAACATATCTTTTGATAGCAATTACTTTGAATTTGAGATTTTTACAGCTCCAAAGGACCACACACTTCTTACTAATTAAATATGAGTCTTAAATACCATCATCATAATTTCGTATAGGTGACACAGTCAGTCGACCATGCACACCCTGGTGTCAGAGTTCTTCGGAACCGCCTCTCGGCTTCTGACGTGGTTCCTTTAACGACTACCAGATGGCAGCCGGGACCAACGGCTTAACGTGCCTTCCGAAGCACGGAATCATCTTATCAGACAATCAGGAGATTCATGCCTGCAATGTCTTTACCAAACTGGAAACAACAAAGTATGCTTCCCGTGGGAATCGAACCCACGACCCCCGGGTCAACAAGGCAAACGCCTTAACCACTGGACCACGAAGGCTGTTTGAGTCTTAAATGAAATGAATAGAGTGGTTTTTATTCAATTTTGAATCTCCTATATCACTTTTTTAATGTCATCTCTTTTTTGTTATTTTTTTGTATTAGCAAAATCTAGTAAATATTCTGATATCTATGAGCAAAATCGACAAAATATTTTATCGAGCATCATATTATTATTTCAGAAAAAAGAAGATCACGATGATGACAAGTCTGACAACAAAACTTCTGGCGTGGAGGATGACACATCCATGACCACGTTGATTCTTTGGAATATTTCTAAAGCTCTTCAAAGGAATCCTCATCTAGATTTAAAGGTTTTGTTGCTCATAAGATGGCTTTATTGTATCTTTCACTGATGACTTAATTGTATCTTTCACTAATGACTTAATTGTATTTACTCCTTTTATAGGCCATATATTTATTATATAAAACAGAGCCAGCGATGGCAAAAAAATTGTTGAACCAAAACAGACCTAAGGTCAGGCGGTTTCGAACTGTTAAACAGACCAAAATACATATTTTGATTTTTGACAACTACGGTGTACAATGATTAGATGGTACCTTCACATCCATCACGGCTTTTATATGATTGACTTCATTTAGGATTTAAGAACCTAATGAAGGTTGAAATGACCATCAAAACGTTGTACACCATAGTTAGCAAGTAAGCCTGTTGGTTCAGGCCTGCCACGTGTTGAGTGAGTGTTTGCAGAGGTAGGAAGTGAAAAGTCATTAAGTATATATAAACTTTTACATCTCCCAAAAATGTTTAGTTACTAAGATTGTTAATTTGTAGCTTGCCATAAAGAATGTTCACGAACGCTTGGGTACTACTCGTGACGTAAACAAGATCATAACCCATTCTCCAGAAGAACGGCATCTGGCGTGTGCGCTCCTTGCCTGGCACGAGCTAGGAAATGAAACTGCTGAAAGCCTTTATCAGTTAGTATAATATATTTAGTCACTCTTGACATAAGATCTTTTTTGTGTGTCGATCTTTACTTACTTTTGAGCTGCTTAGTGTCTAAAAGTGGGTTCTGATGTTGGCAACAGCAAAATCAAAATCAAAACGTTTATTCAGAAAATAGGCCTTTGCAGGCACTTTTTCACGTCATATCATATTTAAAATTATCTTATTAGATAATATGTATTTATTAATTATTCAAAAGCTACAGACTACTAGCGTTTCGGAACCGACCACTGCAGAGAAGAAACGCCGAAAGAAACTCTTATCAACAGTTTTGGTCGCCTACTCGCCTGAAGGGCTTTATATGATTACGAATATTTATTCCTTATTGTCTTTTTCTTTCTTTTCTTTTTTCTGTTTTCATGTTACAATTTCAATATACATAGATTTATTATTTTTGGAACATGTTTCTGTTAACGATCGAGTGTGCAAAGATAATAAACAACATATGATACTTAAAGTAGTCTCAAAGAGGCCGAGCAGACCAGTCCCCCCTGACAGCACCCGTTCACGAGTTGACGTGTGGATCAGCCATCGCTGAACTCAACCATATTAGAGGAAACTCAGCGGCAAGCTTTGCGCTTTTTGTATAAAACTAGCAACTTTCCCGCCACTTTGTTCGCATAAATTATACACCTGCAGATTAATAAGCAGGCCTTTGACATCTGCAGATAAATAAGCTTTCTACAGGTGAAAGAATTTTGAGAATCAGTCAAGTAGTTTCGGGGCCTATTCAATGCAAACAAACACTCAAATCTTTCTTATTTATAATTTCAGTCTAGGTGACACGTCAAACCACGTTCGATGTTGCTATCTTTTATATAAATTGCGCTACATTTGCCGCGCCGCTCAACTTCAAAGTCAACCTTTGCACTGGTGTCAGATTTTTCAAACTGCCTATAAAGGCTGCAACGTGGCTCAAGTTTAGGCGGCAACTTTGTAACTACGCAAATTTCGGGGATCTCCTTTTTATCACAATATTTTAGACAGAACATTTACTATAATATTACAATTAATACGAGTGCTAATACGGATAAATACGTTCCGAATATTTACAGTTTTATAGAAGATAAATTTGGCGATCAAGAGCGTGATAAAGGTGAACAGACAGATGATACGAAAGCGAAACCTACAGAACGTGCAGATGTTCCAACACAATCTCAGACTGTTAAAAATTCGAACTTGGTGGAACAACCTAGTGAATATTTGCATCACCCAATATGTAACCATAATACAAAAGGACCTATGGAAAAACGAGATAAAACTAAGCATGCTGAAACTGTTAAAACAGTAAACGTGGAGCAACAACAAAGCGAATATTTGCAACACCCATGGGATTCACATTCGAATTCAAAAGCAAAACCAATAGAAAGTGTAGGTAAAACAAAGCACGCTATTAAAAATTCAAATATAGAGCAACAAGGTAGTGAATCTTTGCATCACCCAATATGTGATGATATAGATAACAAAGAATGTAAGACTTGTCCAGCAAAATTGGATAAAACTGAAGTAACCCAGGGCAATTTTGGTCAGATTTGTTGTAACATATACAGAGAAGAAATAACAACTAACAGCCTTCGTAGTGGACCTGATTCGAAGTGTAAGAAAGATACCAAGACGAAAGAATATTTGAAGTGTCCATTTGTGTCAACGTCAACCAAGCCGGCTCAAAATAAAAGTACTGGAGATGCAACCGAGCGCGACAGTCATGAAAATTTCGACACCTACTCCTTGAGAGGGCCCGTAGTAACACTGCCACCTGATACGAAAATAGTAATGCGAATTGATCAAAATCCGTGCGCTCGACATCAAGGAAAGAAACCTAGGGAAAAAGATATTATGCGCAAGATTGATGCAGTAAGTAACATTAGCTCCCTCTCTCTTTCAACTGAGCAAGTTCCCTATTACATCATCAGCTGAAATGCTTTGGAGCACGGGGTCAGCTTTCCTACCCTTCGCCACAATAATTTTAGTCTGCCGTTTTCAAGTGAATTCTTCGACTCTTTCTTCGCCACACTTAATTTAAGTTTCAGGGGCTGCTTCGACTCTTTTGTATTTGTCTTCTTGATCGTTTTCATGTTATTATTTTTAGAGTTATAGTTTTTATCATTATATATTTCATAATTATTGATTTTAAACAATATGCTAAATTATGGTATATAATTTTTAATTAACCATATTAAATGTTATTCAAATAAAATGTATGTCAAGTCTGTTATGCAATTTCTATACATATATATATGTATAAAGATAATTAATATTATGCAATTTAAGGGATTCCAGGGATATATAAATGTTAAGCTACAATTTCATGAAATACAACAATTTTAGGTTATGATGAGTCCCATCATGCGAAGTCATAATTTCAAAGATCTAGCCACGACAAAACATAGGTAAAGTGTTCCCACGGATAAGAAAACAGCCGTAAGTATGAAGGCCAATGGGTACTTTCAGCAACATTGGATGTACAACATTACTTTCTTGTGTAGGCTTGTTGCATGGATAGCGCCTGTGCGGAGCGCCTGGCGCAATTAGACAAGGCGACCGCGGAGCTGCGAAGTCGCGCGGCGGCGCTGGCGCGGCGCGAGGCTGAGCGGGTTGAGTTGCTGGAGCGCGCGGAGGCGGCCTGGAAGGACCTCGAGCTCGGCTACCAGAGGCGGCTCATCATCGCCGAGGAGAAGGAATACGACATGGCTAAACAGGTTAGCAATTTGTTTGTTTACTAACAGATCCGACAGATGTTGTTCTGTCTTAGCGATGAATCTGTCAACACGCGACGTTAAAAGAGTCGTTTAACGTAATTTGCTGGTAGGTAGGAAGCTAATAATACTTTCTGGTCTTAATTTTGTTGCCGTAAGAACCTTTTGCAACAATTAGAAAACTTTAAAAAAAGATTAATGAAATCGGTAATGTAGTTGTCTAGATATGGCGTGATACAAAAATAGAAATTAATTTTTATGTATAACATATGTGTAAAAATATACACAGATTGTGTAGTTTAGCTATGGTATTAGCAGTAACGCTTAACGCTATTTAATGCATAGATTTTAATACCCGTATTCTAAGTCGTTTGCTCAAACTTTTCTCAACTCGGACTCTTCGAATATTTCGAGTTGACAGTTGATATGTAGCGTTTTACTTATCTCGACGAGGCAACGTCATGAGAAGAGGGACGTTTTTACTACTTAGAATACCGATTTTAATGATTGAGCTTGAGTAAAGTTAAGAAAACGACGGAGTACGGATGTAAGAATCATAAATTAGTTTTTAAATCATTATCTATCTCAAGTAATCTTAATAAAGAACTACTCTTTTAGACTAAGAAATTGCTAGAAGATCGGAACGGCTACAAGGAAGTGTGCGTGAACTTGGCAAAAATACTCAAAGAGAGGGGAGATATGACGGAGCAGAACCGCGCGCAACTGGTTCAAGTGGAAAAGGAAATGTGTTCGCTAGCGTGTCTCCGCATGCAACTGAGCGAGCAGGCGGCCCGCAGCAACGCCACCGTCAACGAGCAGCATATCAAAGTGTCGCAGCAGGACAGAGACCTTCACGTAATGTTCTTCATGTAAATTTAGACTAGGTGCAGGTATTTTGTAAATGTAAGGTTAAGTGAAGGAGATGTGTGCGTTACGTACATCCACATGCGCTGGCCCGCAGCGTCGTCCGTCACCATTGCCGAGCTGCACATCGGTAAGGTGGTAGAAACTCCTTGTGTGGAAGGAAATATGTGAACGAATGCGGTGCACCCAATGTGTATTTAATAATCACAAAATTGATTATCACAGCCTGTCAAAAACATATTGACAACAAAGTGAGGCCAGACAATGTATGGACCTCGGAGTTCAAGGAATCATCGTAATTCCTCTAGGCTGCAGTCAGAACCACATAAATTAACAATACTAACATCTGTGGGTTCATCGTGAAGGCCAACGCGGCAACGGTTCTCAGATTTCTCACCACCAACATTGTCGTCGTGCATGGTATATTGCACTGCTTTAGTACCCAGACCATTTGTTTTGGCTGAATTGAAATCTAAGTTTTATGTCACTAACGTGACGTGTTTCTATGACAAATCGCCTGCTTTTCCTGATAAATATTTCTCATGCTGGTAATAATAATGACCTACATAGATTTATTTAATAATTGTAATAATTGGAATTTGCCACTGGGTTTTCCTAGCTATTACCTAGCCAAACATATATTGCACTATAAATATAGTTTTATAAAAAGGTACGTCCTTAGTTAAAGCCTTGGTTATGTAGGTAATATTTTTCCTTCTCTGATTTAATTAATGCCAGCATGATACTTTTCATAATTATCAAAGAACTTCTAAGAACCTTAACCACTCGAAAACATTTAAGTCAACGGAACGGCTTGTTTTTTAATCTCTAATATTGGTGCAAAAAAATGATATCTATATACGAACCGGATGTACCTAAATTAATCCTTTATATTCCGTTTAAGGTGCAGCTAAACCCGTCAATATGAAAGGTTTTTGCTAGAGGAACATGGGACAAATGTTTCCATACCACAGTGTTCAGCTAAACGGGCAATTTGGATAAAAATGTCGAATTCTTTTTGAGTTGCTATCATTTGTCCCAAATGTAAAGTCGTTCATATTGACGGATTTCAAAGGAATGTCAAAAATAAATTTACACCCGGTATGAATTTGTGTGGTGTGCGAGTGCGAACAAAGCAACCACACAATACTTAGATTTAGATAAAAAGTCAAAGATGCCAATGTTACGTCTTTTATAGGAGTAGTCAGAACCGAGCCGCGTTATCCTGCAGACGGAAACAGATGCTATGTTACTACGATATCTCTTATTTCGGAGAATTCCATTGTCACGCCCATGACTACCTACGATTTTATAGGAAGTAAAGCGTTTTAGGCTTACATGATCATTCGGCGGAAAGACTAGTAGGTATTAAATCGACTTCTTTTAATAGAACGTTTAATAGTGTCGTAAAGTATTTTCCTTTGACGCACATCTAGCTCAATTCTTTGAACTCGTATTTTATATCGATAAGCAAATATAGAGGTAATTCACCAATGATATAAGTGGTACCTATTAAAGAAGTATTGTTACATCACCTCTAAAAGCATATGGCTATGTTTGCTTGTTTTTCACATTAGTATCATTCAATCAAACGTTTCAAAGCTAGAATTTACATGTATGCTGAAATTTTGAACGTTTTGTACTCTTAAAGGGGTGATTGAGCCGATCAATATGAACAACTTTTTACAATGGAAACATCACGATTGACAATTGACGAGCTCCATGGCGCAAAGGTCAACACGCTGGCCTGTGGCACGCATGGTTCCGGGTTGATCCCTGGTCAGGTCAAGTTGAAAAATGATCTTTTTCAGATTGACCTGGGTCTTGAATGTTTATCTATACACTCTTAATTTTGGAATAGTACAAAGACTTAGAGGCCTTTTTAAAGAAGGCTGTTTTATTATATAGATGGAATCGTCATTTAATATTACTCATTAGTTACTTTGTCATTAATGTTTGTTTTTATCCTAAAATATTGCTAAAATTTTGGTCCCATTACAGAAAATGTTAATGTGCCATGTCAAAATTTCATTCATAATTATCTCTCGCGCTAACATTTGTTTACTTTCGCTCGCACATTGCTGCCGCTGCACGAATATTACAGCTGATTGCATAATTGATGTCAACTTCAAAGGAAAATGGTAAGTTGGAAAAAAGATTGCATAATTGATGTCAACTTCGAAGGAAAATGTTAAGTTGGAAAAAATAACAAGAAAAACTTACGATCAATAGCACTTAATTTTGAAATTCTAACTTCATTCGTCATTTGCAATCCGGTGAGTATCCTCCTCAAAGTACGCCAATACATCATCGTACTTGTTTCTGACTACCCCTGACCTCCTCTTCCTGTCCGGGTCAGCGCGTGAAATAAACCGTAGTAAAATAATCTTTAGTAAACATTAACAACGGTTCGTACATTGGGTTACCACCACACACGTCACGCACTCCCGGGAAGAATACGGGGTTAAAAGCACACAATTTCGTTTGTAAATCAAATCACTTCCAATGATAAAATTGCACTATTTTTTTTGCTAGTTAGCGGATAGTAAGAAGTACTTGTAGAAAATGAGAAAAGGTAGTGCGGGGAAGCCGGCACGGTGAGCGGGAGTGGGCGATGCGCCTGATTGGTCCAGCTTGGGTCAACTGTGACGCGAGTTATCAATGAATGCCGAATGCGTAAAACAAGAACAAGTGACGTAAATGGTACACACATTTACTATTATCTAGAAATAACCAAATAACTCACTTTTTACGGGAAAGTTTTGGGTTTTCTATTTTTTATCTTTTGTGCTTCCGAATTTGACCAGTAACGGGTACACAATGCCCCATTTTATTTATTGTTACTATTCCAAAAATAATCGTGTATATGTATTTGTTATAAAATATAGTATCGTTGAGTTAGTATCCCATAACACAAGTCTTACTTAAGAACTTAGGTACTTTGGGACTAGCTCAATCTGTGTGATTTGTCCGTATATATTTATTTATTTAATGCTGGGAACTAAATCTTTTTTGACATTCCTATACAAAATGGCTTAAAATTTTTGTAAGGAAAAGTCAAAAAAATTTTTTTTACTTCCTTTGGGAACAATGCTCGGAAGTCAAAAAATGTTTTGACTACCGAGCATTGTTCCCATAGGAAAAGTTGCTCATATTGACGGGCTAAATCACTCCTTTCCTTCCTCCTTTTTAATCGTTTTGGACCCTTATGGTGCTCTGCTGTTAAAATGTTTACAAACATTTTCTAACATGTTAAAAATTATAGCATAATAACATTAAAATAAACGTTTCAGTACACGTGTTTTTCAAATTACAACAATAAGTTATTATCTTATTTAAACGTTAAAAAATGTTTGTAAACATTTTTAACAGCAGTGTTAGCACCATAAGGGTCCAAAACGATCAAATTTCACCATGTATAGAGCTATTGAATATTTTTTTCATTAGTTCAAGGAAGAGGAAAAGCGAAGGAAGTTGGTAAGCGTCAAAAGCGAAATCGAGTCGGTGAAGGCTCTCACTGTGGAGGCGGAGCGAGCCATGCGCGCCGAGCTCTGCGCGCTCCGGGAGCAAGTGGAGAATGTCTCCAACCAGCTGCTGCGGGAGGACGAAGAGGGCCTTAAGATCAAAGTAGAGGTACGTATTGTATTTTATCTACTCACACACTATAAAATGTCTATAACCATGTCAGATATTTTTATTAATAAGTATCATTACGTCAATCACATTTATAACAACAATTATATTGTCTTTGGCCGTAGGTAATATTGTACGCATTTTCATTACGACATCGTTTTTCGATTAAGTAATGACCTTCATTTGAAAAGGGATCTTGGTTATTTTTTTGGAAATAGAACTACGTCGCTGAGCACGGTCGTCCACTCCACGCATCCTTGACGTGATTTTATTTGCCGCCATTGCGAAATAGGTAGATGTATTTGTAATAAAAAGTGAATGATAGTGAATCGAAAAAGTGATGAGGAAGCAGCTATGTACACACTACCCAAAATGCTATAGAAGGCAGCGAACATAATCTACAATTTTTTGCCAGATAAGTCAAGAATGAAGTACATATGAAAAAGTTTTTACAACACTTTCTGAAACATTATAGACACTTTATAGTGTGTTTGTAGATAAAGTATTGTATGCAACTGTTCGTAATCAGTCCTTTAAATACTCATGTGATCTTATTATGAAACTCGCCTGCGACTCGTTTTATAAACCCACATTCGTATTTTAAAGACCCTTATTACTTTACAGTTGCTTTACAGTTACATAATAGTATTTTTTCTACTCCTGTACTGTAATCTGTCACTTATTTGGTCAATAACACAAACATAAGAACATCAATAATAAGTCTATACTCTATTCTTTATAACAGTACGGCACAGCCGTACTATAATGTAGCTATAACGATACAGCTAGCAGCCACAGACTATTAAATCTAGATTTCGTGATTGCAAAAGAAGTTTTTTTGAACTAAATGCATTGCTGCCAACTTAAGAAAAACTTATTTCATAGTTTATTTAAGAGTCTAGCGAACATTAATTTAAAAAGAAAAGGTAACCATAGACACAAAATTTTGTCATGTTTACATTATCCGCGAGTTATAGTTGTCAAACTCAAAATTTATGTTTACTAGTTTTGCATTTTTTTGAAAGTTGTAGAAAAAATATTGCATGCAACGGTTTATAATTCGGTCTTAAAAGGCTCGTGGCGCCTCTATTAGCGATATTCGCTCGCTTCGCTCACTCACATCGGTACCCGCGCCCCACACCTTTTAAGACCCCTATTATAAAACCGTTGCACAAAATACTATTTTCTACACCTGTACTTTTATCTGTCATTTATATGATCAAGAACACAAACATAGGAACATCCATAATAAGTCTATACTCTATTCTCCATAACAGTACGGCAGAGCCGTTCTATAATGTCGCTATTACGATACGGCTAGCAGCCACAGACTATTAAACCTAGCTTTCTTGATTGCAAAAAAGTTTTTTGTTTTTTTTTTTAAGAGTCAAGCGAACATCAATTAAAAAAAGAAGGTAACCATAGACACTAAATTTTGTCATATTTACATTTCCCGCGAGTTAGTTGTCAAACTCAAAATTTATGTTTTACTGTGATTTTGCATATTTTGAAAGTCGTAGAAAAAATATTTTATGTAACGGTTTATAATTAGGTCTTAAAAGGCTCGTGGCGCCTCTTTTAGCTCGAAGCGAGCGAATATCGCTAATAGAGATGCCACGAGCCTTTTCAGACTTAATTATAAACCGTTGCATACAATATTTTTTCTACGACTTTCAAAAAAAAATGCAAAACTAGTAAAACATAAATTTTGAGTTTGACAACTAGCTCGCGGATAATGTAAACATGACGAAATTTTGTTTCTATGATTACCTTTTCTTTTTAAATTAATGTTCGCTAGACTCTTAAATAAACTATGAAATAAGTTTTTCTTAAGTTGGCAGCAATGCATTTAGTTAAAAAACTTCTTTTGAAATCACGAAATCTAGGTTTAATAGTCTATGGCTGCTAGGCGTATCGTTATAGCAACATAGATATGGAGAATAGAGTATAGACTTTTTATATATATTCTTATGTTTGTGTTCTTGACCATATGAATGACAAAATAAGAGGAGTAGAAAAAATACAAAATTAGGCTTTGACTATATAGTCTCTAGACACCGTCAAGCTTTTATTTCAATGATGACAAAACTGGCCAATTTTTCAATGCTTGTTTGCGTGACAGCTTTGTGTTATCACACGCGTCCTGTCAATTTATGCCCTGAAAATCCGTCAAATTGGTAGCTGTGTGTATGCGCGACCGACTATGGGTTGGATAATAGAGTCTAATCGCTTTATATACCTAATCTTAGTAACTAGGCTTATTTATTAGCGATCATTGTGAGTTCCCAACGCGTTGTTTTGCACGGATTATAAGAACATATATATACGTTAAGCTTGACGGATTTTGAAGTGTATTTTTGATTTTTTTAGTGATTCTTTAGGTTTATATCCATCCCCGAAGTATCACAGAGTAGGTACACAAAAAATCGAAATGTTCTATGTAAACTGCCGCAGTACGAAATTTTTTTAAAAATATTGCAGCTTGTTAAATTTATAAGCCAGCGTTGTTATCGAGGGTGGTCTTAGGTTTTTCGGTTTTTAGAAAGAAGAATAGGTAAGCGTGCGATGAAAGTATCTGCGTCGTGAAACCGTAGCAAATTTACGTATGAGTTTGACCTATATAACTACTGTAACGGGATTGAGTAGGGTTTCGTGGTGCAAGGATAACACACTGATTTTATCTTTTATTTTATTTGCAAGTAAAGGAATACATTCATGTCCTCATTCGAGGAACATAGCATGACTTCTGCGTCAATACTCTAATTATTTTTTAAGGAACAGAGACAATTATCGCTTTTGGAATACATCGAAAGCATTTCAAAATCTTAATTGCTACGCTCTTGCTACGGATGTTTCTAGTTCCTAGTCTACGTAGCTTAGCAACAACGATATGGTTTCTGATAAGTCTTGCTTTGTGCAGCACAAAGGGTGAAAACACATCCCTATTTGTGCAAATTGTACTGATATAATGAATGTGAAAGTAAACATTCAAATATTGTATGTTTCATGGATTTTTTTATGAATTTGCACACATACAGTTTATTAGTTGTAACCCGGATTAACACATAGGCTAAATTTTTTTCGCGTTAAAATTAATGCGAGCGAAGTTCCGGATAACAGCTTAGTACTTATTTATATAAAATATTTTAGAAGTTCCTCAGTGATTTGATAATTTTCATCAATTTCATTAACCTAGTTGATCATAATTGGGGCGTTTTCCCCTTTGTAGCCATAGCAGTGATAGGTCGGAGCCCGGGCCCGCTATTATGACAGCATTTATGCTGCAATATGTGAACTGGCGTGTTAACCATTGACAGTAATAAAATACATGGCACTCCGGGAGTGCCGTAGAAGTGAAAACTTGACCAAATAAATGTTTATTTTCTGAATCGTTAGGAAATATTGTATTGTGAGGAAGTTCTTTTCAGAGGTGTCAGTTCTTTGGCAACGGTGTAGCGAGTTAAATGTTTTTTTCCCATCTCAAAAATGCTCAACGCGCCTTAGAAGCTTTCACTTCAAAGAATTACCTAGCTGATTTTGATGCAAGAAAAAGAGCGTAAAATTGCAAAAATATAATATTAGAATTGTTGTCGTGTGAATAACTAATCTAAAGAGTAATTACACTTAAATTCAGCAAACCGAATCTATAATTGTTGTTTACACAAAAGCTATGAGTGTTTAGTTATAATCTATTTTTATTGATTAGTGTCGCCAATAAATGATATAAAATTAAGTTTCAATCTTTATATTAAAATAATAAAAATAATTTAAACAAACTATTAATAAAAGTGTCACACATTATTAAAGTAGGCACGTGAACCTAAATTTACCACCGGTGGTCTTGTCCCAAGATAGGATCTGTTTCAGTCACAGATTTTTCAGTCAACTGGCTAGTATAAAATATTTGAAGTGTAATCCTCCGCGACTACTCGCATGTTAGTAAGCTTATTTAGCACATTCTATTCATAGCTATTTAAGTCGAATTGCGCACTAAACGTCTCGATTGAATAAATAACATATAAGCCTCTGGTACACGCGTAGAGTAAACGGTAGAGTAGATAGTAAAGTACTTGCTATGCTACTAACTGTACCGGTGTAAACATCACCGTTAGAGTACTATAAATTGGTAAAGTGATAAGCAACGTGGACAAGCTACTCTACTTGCCTTGCCCCACTACTGCTTCCACTCTTATATGTACTCTACCAATTTTTGGTTACTCTACGCTTGTAATGCTTAGTAAAGATCGAGTGCTAGTGACAGCAGCAGCGTTCTAAGTTTACTAGCCAAATTCTAATTGACGTGTAGTCAAATTGACTTTACCCAAGCTGGTACTGTACCCACTTTGGTAGAGTAGTAGGCTAGTGTACTCTACCACTTACTCTACACGTGTGCGGGGGGCTATAAGGACATTAAGTAAGGACCACGTGTAGAGCACGTGTTCGGGCATGCCGTAACTTATGATATCGGACGCGGTTTAATCGGGACCTAGAGTCATCATATATTTATCTTATTTAACCGGTTAATCGTTTTGGACAATATTTTCGTATGCCTTATTTCTTTACCCGCTGCTTCGCTCGCGTATTATTATGCCGTATAAATTTTTAGAGTCGTTAATTGCTAATTCTTCAGGAACAGTACTTTTCCCGGGATGAAAGGTACCCTATATTCTTCTTAGTACCTAACCTATGTGTATGCCAAATTTTAAGGAGATTTGTTCAGCAGATAAAGCGTGAGAGGTAACAAACAGATATACAAACTCACTTTCGCATTTATAATATCAGTTGGGATATTGGCAATTGGCAGTAAGCATATTAGTGTCCAACAATACCCGTTATTAAAAATTGTGATAATATTGAAACTAAATTTGATTTAAGTATTTACGGTAATCCAGAGAGATGGATCAATGAGGAGATATTTTACAGATATAGGGTAATTTTTAAAGGAAACATGACACTGTTTTTTTTTTGTTATATTCTGTGATAGAATCGACCACCGTGATATTCGTCATTTATCAAATAAACTTACAAAGGTTAGAAAGGTTAGTTATAAGAAATTTATTACTATAAAACCTATTCTTTGTTTTTTTTTAAATCGCGTATCCAGCATTGCTCTCATGGAAAAACTTATTCATATTGATTGTTTCATTAGCACTTTTACATATCTATATTAATATTGCAAAGAGGAAATATAAATTGATTGTTTGTTTGCATTGAATAGGCTCCAAAAGTACTAGATTGATCTTCTAAATTCTTTCACCAATAGAAAGCTAAATTCTTCTGCGTATGACGGATAACAAAAATACGGACAAATCATACTGATTGAGCTAGCGCAAAAGTAAGTTCGAGACCTGAAGGTGAACTGATTATAAAAAACTAACAATTTACGCGGACGAAGTCGCGAGAAAATTGCTAGTTTGTAAGATGGAGGGTGATTGAAGTTTAAACATAATATACTTATTAGTCAGGAGCTTTTCATCCGGTATGAGAACAATAAGGGCACCTATCTTGGACTGTCATGTATTCTTTTATCTATACATATAATGCAGTGGGATGCAGAAGGCTGTTGATGATGATGATGATGATACATATAATAAAACAGAAAAAATATTTTGTCTGTACACATAGATATCAGAATATTTACGTGTCTGTACATTTAGTATTTATGACTGAATTGAATAGAGGGACACTTAAAAAGAAAGCAATTTTTTTTTTATCTTGTCTGTCTGTCTGTCTGTATGTATGATCACGCTTATCTCCGGAAATATTGGATGGATTCGAATGAAACTTTTATTGCTATATAGCTATTAAGCCTGGGCAAGATAAAGGGTAGAAATGATTTTAGAAAAAAAGGAATTTGTGATGCAGCATCATAAGTTTCCAGTTGAACTATAAGAAATATAAAAGTGGAGCCTTAGCAAAAGCTTTTGATGAGCATTTTTGTTGAGATACAAAGAAATCTAAGATTGGAACACCTTATGCAGAACCATTGACAGACAGTTTTATCCAGAAATATGGAAGGTATCTCGTGTCATACCGATACCTAAAAAGAGTGGTGACACGGAATTAAGTCAACATAGACCAGTCGCAATCCCCTCACCTTTTGCCAAGGTATTTGAAACTGTGCTGCACCAGTCAATTTACCGACAAGTCAGTGCCAGATTGAACGACGCGCAACATGGTTTTCGACCAGGCCGGAGCACAGATAGTAACTTGTTGTCATTTACGGATTACGTACTTGAAAATATCGATAAAAAATCGGGTGGCCAGGTGGATGCTGCCTACTTTGATTATCGTAAAGCTTTTGATACCGTTGATCCTACTACTAAAGCTGGCAATGTTAGGATTTAGTCCGCGATTGCTTGATTTTTTCTGCAGTTATTTAAGGGAGCGTAAGCAGTACGTTCAATACGGAAATTATGTATCGGAACCTTATTCTACTTATTCAGGCGTAAGTCAGGGCAGCAACTTCGGGCCCTTGGCGTTTCTCATCATGATAAACGACCTCCCGGAAGTAATACAAAACGCTCACTGTCTGTTATTTGCAGATGATCTAAAAATATTTTTTAAAATAGAAAGTGTCGCGGACTGCGAAAGTCTGCAAACTGATATAGACAGGATAGTGGAGTGGAGTCACGCAAACAAGTTGGTTTTTAACGTCGATAAGTGTAACGTTATTAGTTTTAGTAAATCGCAAAACCGTGTACAATACCAATACGCTATGGACGGGGTAACAATCCCGAGGGTTACCAAAGTCCGTGATCTGGGCGTACAACTGACTGCGAGTCTTTCTTTTGGTGATCATATTGCTAACGTTTGTAAAGTTGCATTTAAAAACCTTGGATTCATCTTGCGACAGGCTAGGGAATTTACAGGTACCACAGCGGCTCGTTCTCTTTATAACACCCATGTAAGAAGTAGACTGGAAAGTGGAGCTGTTATATGGAACCCACACGAACACAAATACAAGCAAATGGTTGAAATAATCCAAAATAAGTTTATAAGGTTCTTGTACCTAAAACAGTACGGAGTATACCCTTATTTTCCATTAATGTATCCTACGGCTTTTGTATTGGGAATGGTGAGTTATTTTAGTTTGGAAGTAAGAAGAAATATAGCATTATTAAAGTACATTTTTAAAGTCTTAGTCGGTATTAATAGTAATTCTCTAATACTAAAAAAATTGTCACTTTCAGTGCCGGATGAGTACATATTTAAAAGGCGTGAACCTCTCTTGTTTGAGAAGCCGTCGTCGCGCACTAATTTATATAAATTTGCTCCTGTGCCTAGAGCCTTGAGTTTACTTAATGCTCTAAGCCAGGATATAGATATATTTAATGTTTCGTTGGCGAAATTCACAAATGACGCACTAGTAAATGTACCTCGGATATTAAATGATTTGTCATAGCATAGTCGCATTAGGATAAGCCTGTAAGACTCGCTATCGTATGAAATAAATAAATAAATAAATAATGGTCCAGGTTAACTATAAGAAATATATAAAAGACGCCTGAGCAAAAGTTATTCAACCTGATGAACATTTTTAGGGTTCCGTAGTAAACTAGGAACCCTTATAGTTTCGCCATGTCTGTCTGTCTGTCTGTCCGTCCGCGGTTTTACTCAGAGACTATAAGTACTTGAAAGCTGTAATTTGGTATGAGTGTGTATATTAATCATGGCAAAAAAGTCGTAGAATAAAATCTTAAAACAGACAGACAAGATAAAAAAAAAAATATTAGGGGGAGTATTTTTTGTTCTCTATTTACCCATCGTGTGGGGTATCGTTAAAAAGGTCTTTGTTTCTCCGATCAAATTTTGTTAGAGGTACGTGTCCCCCCCCTCTATCTGCTAAACGGTTATATATGGATACGTAAAAAAAATTACAGCAGTAGTATATATACTAAAGTTGAAAGGAAAACTATCAGAGCTAGGTACTAAGTGCAAACTAAAAAGTTATAGGCAACCAACTTATAAAATGTACTGGAAAATGTAAAATTTCATACAATCATTGTTAGATGTTTTTGGTCGTTAAACTGTGAGGTGCGAGTGTAAACAGTGTGAACTCAAAGTTGTCATTCGCAACTACGGAACCCTACACTGCGCGTGGCCCGACACGCACTAGGCCGGTTTTTTGTTGAAGTATTTAAATTTAAGATTTGGAACACCTGACGCAAAACCATAACGGTCCAGGTAAACGATAGGAAATATAAAAATAACGCTGTAGCGAAAGTTGTTCAGTCTGATTAGTATTTTTTGTTGAAGAATAAACATCGAAGATTTAGAACATCTGATACAGAACCATGTCAAATTTTATTGACAGGCCAATGGGAGAGTCACATTTTTGTTTCCGGGAGATTTTCATCAAACCCTTTCAGTTATAAGTCGGGGCACTAGGGCAGACGAGATGAACTCCTTATTAAAACAGTTTTATCAGTGACCTATAAAAAAGTTCAGATTGACATTACTATGAGACTTCAGCTTGGCAGTAGTTTACATGCACAAGAGTTTCCAAGAATATTATTAAAAATTCGGGAAGGTCTCCTTCGTGACCAGAATGGTCAGGCGAGTCTTCCCGAAACTTACTTGGCAAAGTTGTTTCTTTTTAACAAGAACTTGACCTTCAGAGCATAATAAACAAGGAAAATTCTTGGTTTTTGCAAAATACATTGATGTTTAATTAACTTTTTAATATATAAAACTTCTGCAAGTATTTTCTTATACGCAGGAGTCATAAAGTCCACGCGTACGAAGTCGCGGACATCAGCTAGTGTTAATATAAAACTTCATTTCAGCTCGATTCCTTACGTGATGAAAAATCCGCCCTGGTCCAAGACTTGGAAGGCTGTCAACAGACGTGTGACGTGCGCATGCAAAAGAACATGAACGACCTGAAGAAGAAGCGAGATCGTCTCAACGAGTTGAAGGATATGGTCATAGCGTGTCAGTGCAAGGTGCCTATAGACGAAGCCGTGGAGGTGAAACGGACTCCCTCGCTTGCGGCTCTCTGCGCTTGTTCCCCTGAGGATAGGCTGCTGGTACGTTGGATGTTTAAGACAGGGGTTGAAAACGGTAAAGGTATAAGGGTATGGTACCGGTATAAAGTTACGATACACCTTAGATGTAAAGGTAGAACCGAATCGGTTGACAATTATGGTTGTGATACAGCTAAATGAAAATAATGTATTTATACATTTACGGTATCGTCGGTCCTTATATTACTGGTACCTTAACTGAAATATTTTCAGTACCGAAAAAAGGATGCGACGAAGAACATTGAGGCGAATCCTTGTCGGTAAAATTCAATAAAAACCTTTATTCACAATTCCAATATCTAAAAAAATAACGATAGCGCAATATTACAATACTAAAATCGTACAGGGTATAATTTGAAGGTACCATTATTCTAAGTTATATAAAGGTATGACGTCATACCGCTTACCGATTTAACTATTTTTTTCGGTTATTCAATCCCTGGTTTAAGACTGCAGCTCTAAGAATAACAGTGATAGGATAGCCGCCGCTGTAAAGGTGAAACGGATTTTATCGTTCACAGCACAGCCCTCCTATCTATACTCATATTATGAAGAGAAAAGATTCTGTTTGGTTGTTTGCATTGAATAAGCTCCGAAACTGCTAGACCGACTTCCAAAATTCTTTCACTTATAGAAAGCTTACCTATCTGCTAGTAACATAGAACTACTTAACGTGGATGAAGTCGCGGGGAAATTGCTTGTATAAGATAGGACAGCAGTTCAAAGAACAGTGATAGGTATCCATCGAGGCAACTATGTTGATGTAGTAACAGTCTGTCGATTGAGATTTTCTGCATTTCTCCTCCTTATGACAATGTCGGGATGTATGTGAAGTGCATTTTTATTCGACAATGTAACTTTATTGTCTAAAACATTTTTAACCCCTCCGTGTCAGAAGAAATACCGAAAAGTACAACTGATAGTACACGAGTTTGGACTTAACTACTTTTTCTTCTTGTCGTGTCGTTTGTACCTATGCGGCAGTATTGTTCGACAAATTTTTGTGACCAAATGAAATATGCTTTCCATTTGGTCACGGCTACTTGTCACATATAAAACTTTATATAAAGGTAATAATATCTCCTGAATGCTTCGTTAGAAATGATAAAGAAAGGATTTTAGTAAATTTATGAATTTTGGACATATGGCAGCCAGCCGTGACCAAGTTTGAGCCAATGCTCCCTAAAACCGTGCCAAAAATAGGCTCATTTTTGTCACGACTACTTGGAACAATACAACCTATTGTGCTAATAAAGAATTTTAACACAATTAATCAATTTTTTTAACAAATTTATTAATTTTCGGATGACCAATAACTTCTATAAGTTCGCTTCCTATTCGGATGTAAGAAAATTGATAAATTGCTCATTCATGTATAATATTCTCCAAACACCATCTTAAACATCAGAAAATCGCGTTAGGATGACGGTCTTCTAGCAACTTTACCTGATACGATATCAATTGATTGGTATAATATGACTAGAATAAAAAAACATTGTCATCATCAATCAAGAAATAAAACACACTAACGAATTCGGCAGGACTAGTTGGCACGTAAAATTCCTTTCCAGAGAGAACGACTCAAACAAGTGGAAATTCAAAATCATTTACTTTAGGATAAGTAACTTTGCTTATTATTTCTGAGTAGGCGTACTTTTACCGGAGGGCATTATATTATTTGTGGCTTGCCCTTTAAACATTTTGTTATTTCTTTGGCTGAAATTTTACAACAAGACTGAAAATTTAAATAACTATTTGCTTATCTAGATAAAGCCAACATCGAGTTTTATTTAAATGTAAATAAGTCTTAAAACGTGAATCATAGGGATACGTAGTTGCCTATACCTAGGTACCTCATATCTTTGTAAGAACTTCTTAATCGCTATTTATTATCTGATAAATATATTGTTTATCATTTTGTCCGTAATTTTATGCTGATGATTAATGACAAACATATTCGATTGAATGCTGATGTTTCATGACTTGCTTTCTAGGAGTCGTGTTCCTGTACATCTCTACGAAGCCAATTGCTGTCCAATTTACTGGCAGATCTATTCGGGGGGTTGCAATCAGAGCTGGGGGAAGTGGGGTTACAGATGCCGTGCCAGCTGCTGAAATGTTTGGAAGACAAGCATAATTGGGATAAAGGAAGTTTAGTGAAAACCAACCTGGGCTCTTTCTTCTCACAGTTATTAATTGGGGAACTGGATATAGCTATCGCTACGTCTATTGAGAACTATCATGCCAGAGTGAGTAACAAGTATTTCGTATTGTATTTAGAATGGTTTGTATAATAGGAACAATTACAAATAACAACGCTATCGGGGACGAAAACCCCAGCTTGCAAGGGTTCTGTTTTTATACTCTTCAGAATACCACATAAATATTTCAACAAAAGCAATACTCTATGGCGCCAATAAGAACTTCTCGCCTCAAATCTATCAACAATTTTCAAAATCCACACGGAGCACTACAACAAAATAAATGTTGTTTTTTTCTGACTGTCAAAGATAAACCAAAAAACAAAAATTATCGTAACTCAATGAAAGCGTCACTGACTAATATATCAAGCTTTTAAAACTGATGCCAAATTTCTTGATGTTGTGTTTGATTTGTTGTATGTTTGTCTGCCCGTATTAAATCTTCTCGATTTAAGTAGTGTATATGTTTTACCGTGTGTTAACGACCTGAAATAGGACCACTTCATATATAGGTAGACAGCAGACTAAAATACAACTGTAAACAATCTTTTGAAATCAAGTTTCGATAATTTATTGTATCTATTTACAAAGTTCACGTGATCTAATGCACAAATCTACACAAATATTATTAAAGTTGAAGGTTTGTTTGTTTTTTTTGGTGGAAATCGTTGATCTCATGAACTACTGCGGACTGATTTCAAAAATTCTTACACTGGTTAATAGGTACGTTATCTCTGAGTTCCATAGGCTAGATATGTACCACGGGCAAAGCCGGGGCGGACTGCTAGTCAATCATAATATTGTCATATATTCATTGTAGTGGGTTGGTGCATCGTGTGCCGATACATTAAGAATGATCCCCGAGCCAAGCCAACCGATTGTTGACGATTGGCAACAAGTGCAGGAACGAGCCATTGAACGACGAGCTCAGAAGCTCGCGAACAAGCTGGCCGAACAATTGTTCAAAGACAGAGCCGAACAGCTTGTTCAACGAGCTAAAGACGCGGTCAAAGCCGATCCACCTGTTTGCGAGTGTAAAGAAACAGGTACCTACATTTTCATACATTATATTCCACATAACATACATGATGTCTTAGGTCTTGGCTGGCTTCTAGGTTCTGCCCAGGAAGAGAAATAAGATCAGAGCATACTTGTACAACGAAAGAAAAATCGTTTATTTGGTATAAAACAAAGAAAGCAAAGTATAACTACAATCGACAAATACAAACAAAAAAGTCTGTATGATTATATAGAAATCCGCTCAGTATAATTGTGGTATAATTATTTGTGGCTGAACCACAAAGCTGGTCTTCCGCGGACTTATCAACTCCGGGTCGGCACGGTTTCGCCTTTCGCCTCCCCATCAACCAGGCGTCAACATTAAGCACGTTACCAAACCGTATTAGCTTTGGTACATCGACTCAGCTAAGGCTTGGTGACGACACGCTTACGGCTCTTTTATGTATATTTTCTCAAATCTTCAATGAGTTACGGAGAGACGTAAGCGCGTGGATGACAATTAGTACGCGCGGGGATTGAGTTGACCGCAAAATGGTTCATGAGTTGGTTCTGTCTGAGTCCTGAGGCGATGCGTTTACGTTATAATTCTGAATAGTGCGCGTTGCTCTGTAGTGGAAAGTTTCACACAAAGAATACTGCTAGAGTTGAGCTCGAGCTGTTACATTCTACGTTTTTTTTCATTTTTCCCAGAACAGCTTGGTATTTATCATATTTACATGCCCACGATACCCACAGTTATTGCTTAAGTGATATGTCATTTTTTTAAAACGAGACTTCAAATATACTAGCATTTTTTTATCGATACTGTTATAAGGTTCACTCGTTCGCAATGATTGTATGTACTATTTCAGCTGTATTTCCTTGTTTCGTGAAGCCTCCAATGGTCGAAGGGTTTGCTGATAATAAGGAAGCTATTCCAACGTATTGGCGCAAGACTATTAAAGATGTTACGCAGCTTCGTGTTCAAATTGAAGATTTAAAGAAGGTATACATTCATAAATTATAAATTTCGAATTTTTCGTTCCGTAAAAAAAGTTTTCACAATCAAATCTGTGACTCCACAATAGTATTATAATGAGATAAAGTACATTTAAATTTTTAAAATTAAAGGTAGCAATTTTTTTTCCATTCATTAAAATAGTATCGTCACTTTGTTATCAGACATAAGAGTAACCTTATTTTAATAGCGTGTTGCTTTCTTCTTGTTATGATAGTCAGCGCTAGTAAGTATGAACATGAATAAAAAAATAGTACATCTGTAGTAAAGGTTATTTCATAGTATTGTTATTTAGTACCAGATTGGTATTACAAATTTAATATTTAAATTTGCAGGAATCTTTGAAAAAAGAAGATTTGAAACGGATGGAAGATAACATTTTTAAATTGGTCCAGCGTCCTTCGGTGAGAGAGTTATTTTTTAATATTACGTGCATCCTTTGATAAATACCATTTAAATTTAGTTTAAGAATCTCATTTGTTAATAATGAAATAGTGAATATAAATATTGTTCCTTTATTTAAGGAACCTGTGCCACCAATTATTATCAAAGAAAACAATCCCAAGGAACTAAGAGTTTTTGAAAGAAACAAAGATCTTAAAAACCAACATCGGTCAGCAAACATTGAAGAAGTCCCTGCACAACTCCCAAGATCAATAAGAAAAAAACATGTAGATGATAATAATCCTTCTAAAAGAATTGCAAAAAAAGTATTGAATGAAAAGCAGGAGCGGGCAAATAAAATTAAGAAAGTTGAATTGATAAATGAGTTTGCCGTAAATACCTGCTTCTGTGGGAATCAAAGTATGATGCCTAAATTAATAAGTGACGATAAATCAAACAAACTAAACGCTGAAAGCGAAGATAAGTCTCTTCGAAAACAAACATTTTCAAGAAACCCATCTGATCAGATATCAGGCCCAAAACATACAAAACCAATAAGTGGCCAGATAGAATCAACTTCACCAGATGTTACAAAGGCTAAAACGCCTACTGAATCTTCGTGTAAAGATGGTTGTGTTTGTTTTCATAAAATACCATCAAACACTTCGATAGATAAACTATTAGAGAAATTAACGAAATGGAAAAGTGATTTAATTCAAACATCTGAAGAACCCGATACAACAAATATATCGACTAATATGGAAGTGCTTCATAATCAGACACAAGATTATGACTCAAAAAAGGCAGAAAATGGTACACAATCAAACACTCCTTACCAAGCTAGTGGTCCTAAAATTTCAAATAATAAAGCAAATCATAATAAATCTACGGATATGAATAATTCAACAAGTATATTACCTATTACTACAGATTCAGAATACATGGGTGCAGTAAATTTAGACAAAAGTAGTGATCATTGTAGTTGTACTGTAAAAAAACAGAATTTAAAGAAAATAAATGGAAAGAAGAATGAGGCAAAAACAAAAGATTCTCCTTTCAAATGCATCAATTCAGAATTGTGTGAATGTAAAAAATCATTAGAAAGTAAAAATGATTCCTCAAATATTAACAATAAAAGTTCTCGGCAGGAATCTTTGAATAAAAGCACTCGTGAAAATAATTTATCAGAATTGCGTTCAAAGAAACGTAATTTCAAACAACCTAGTATAGACCAAAAGATTCATCATGCATCAAACCAGAATGAGTTGTTGAAGAAAGTTGAAGATGATAAAAATGTAAAAGTTGAAACTGAAGCAAATGTCAACCGTAATGTTAAGACATCAAAACTACCTTGTGACTGTGATTATTACGTTAAGCTGTTGGGTGTTACTTTAGCTAATATAAGCTCACATAAGGTATTTGATGATAAACTTGCTTTATCCAATCAGAAAAATAGAACTGAAACCACCATAGAAAGTAATGACCAAGTAACAACAGCAAATACATCGGATAAGGCTAAAAATGACAAGAATTTACTAAATGTACAATGTCAATGCCATGTTAAATTTGATGAATTTAAAAATTATATGGAAAATAATTTTAGAAAACAATGGGGACCAAAAGATGATAAGGAACTTGATGTTCAGAGTTTCGAAGAAAATGTTTTAAATAATGAAGAAGCTTGTATTTGTTGTATAAATCGTCCCATAAATGACTCGAAAGAATTAGAAGTAAACACTTTTTATTTATTAGAAGAACATCTTAAAGGTAAACTCGAGGAATTAAAAAAATCATGTCACAACTTTTCATCTTTACCAGCCAAAGAGGAAGAAAAACTATTTTCTGCTATACTAGAAAAAGTTAAACAAATTATCTCAAGTAGTACAAACGAATTAGCATGTAACTGTATGTGTAAAGACGGGAATCAATCAGGCGGCAGTTGGAACCGTGCTAATACGTTATTACAGGAATATTTAAAAAATAAAATTCAAAAGGTTCAATGTGCCTGCGGAAATGAGAATCAAAAACAAGAATGTATCTTACCTAAAGTCTTAGATGAAATATATTCTTTAATAGAGAAAGATTTTCAACGTCTGAGGAATGTTTATAGTACAAATAACTTTTTAAAACATGATAAAGGAGACATACCAGAAAAAGACACAAATAAAAGCAACAACGACGAGGAAAAACTTGATGAACATAAAAATGATACTCTTATGGGGAAAGATGTTGAGAAACTATCGAAATTAAATTCTAACAAATCAATGATTTTGACGCAAAGCATGTCAGCCCAAGTGCCCCATAATCTAGGAATGGTTACAAAATCGATTGATGCGATGGAAAAAGGGACTAAAAATGTACAAACATCGGAATCTATAAACAGTGCTGCGAAGAAATGTTTTAATTCAGTTGAAACAGAAAATTGTGACTGTGATTCCATGATAGATAATTCTTTATATAGAACTCAGCAAGTTTTAGTTAATCATATTGACAATAATGAAATTTCAAATTATTCCAAAAAAATAGATTTTGAAGATAGTTTAAAAGCTGCTAACAACTCTAATGAACAATCCTCTCCTTATATCGGTTATACCATAGATTGTGCCTGCAAATGCGCCCTTGGTACATGCACATGTATAAAATCTAACGTTACTGAAAACAATAAGGAAATTAATAACATATGGAATGATTTGACAAAGGATAATCTACAGCCTCAAAATATTTCATATATTATGGACAGTGTATCAGAAAACCATAACAATAAACCAATTGATATCGCAGAAGGTACCGTAAAGGCTTCCAATAGTAACCAAACATCAAAAAATAACGAAAGTGATATCAGTGATGAAGAAATAGTCTTAAAAGATTCAAAAAGAAACGTGGTCGTTTCTAATCACTCCGCAAATACTACTATTCCTAATGAGTTTGTTGACGAGTACGGTGTAAGACCTGCAGAAAGATACCCTGTGTGCGATGGCTGTCGTATTTCGAAACCAATTCTGAAAAATAGTATACGAAGCGAATCTCATATACCAATTTCAGCAATTTTGCACAAAACGCAGTCTTTGAACTGTGGTTGTACGATGGTCCCTGTATGTCATGTTAAAATGTTAGTGGATAATATTGAAAACAGACTGTTTCATTCTAAATGTACTTGTGACTCGTTTAATCCCAGAGTATGTCCCATACATTCAAAAATGTATTAATGATCATTATAATAATATGAATGTTGAGTATAATAGTCAACGAATTAATTATTAAATTATTTACCTACATAATCTTAGTTTGGTGTTTTTTTTTTAATATTTGTATTATTTATTAATATTAACCTAGTGAGTGTCCCCAACGAACTGCTAAACGATTATAATACGTGAAAAAACGAATATGAAAGGAAAACTATCAGAGCTGTTGAGTACTAAGTACAAACTAAATCAAAAACAAGGTATCTTTGCTGGCGAAAAATTATAGAGCTTTTTGGTAAATCTAAGCTTGCTTCTACGGAACCCTTCATGGCCTTAATTTTTTATTTTATCAGTCATTTATATGTGCTTTTGTCTCTATCTTGCCTGACGAGAAGCGACAATGAGGTAAAGGGTACACGTAAACTATTATAACAACTGTTCACTCTTGCTTTGAAATATCCTTAATTGTACGTGTTGGGAAACAGTAACGCCGGGAGGGAATTCCATTCTTTAGCGGTTTGCATAATGAAGGAGGTTACAGTAGGAGGCGATTCTAGAGGTGCCTTGACCAGATATACCAGCCACATAACATAATGATGGCCCTGTCCACGCCCGTCGTTCGATGGTGAAATGGTGCAGGGAGGAGGAAGGGGCACACTCCCCGAAATACAGCCTAAAGCAAAAGATACAGACTACAGACGTCGATTAGTAGCAACTAATCGGCGGTGTTCGGGGCTCTGAAGCCGTCCTGCCGCCAGCGACTCGTCATCAACGAGTCTACTGGCACGTTTTCCATGGCTTCAGGCTGGAGGTATATTTTTGAGTAGTTGTAGTATCGATCCGCCACTTGTTGTGAGGGCAGCAATCGGTTCGTATTCACATGTAAATAAACTTAACAAGTGGTCCTGTTTTTACATATTTTTAAACCATATGAATATATATTTTTTTATTATATTTCTGAGTATGGTAGATTTGGTAGTTCTTGGTGGTTCTTGGCTCGGTGAATGCTACACAAAGGGAGGGTAGGTAAACGTACTGATGGTACTCATGAGAGAGTCGAATGGGACCGATAGGTCTCTATGTTACTGATGGTATCCAATGGGACGCATGAGACCCAATGGGGCCCAATGGGACTCGTGGGATCCTTTAGGACTGATGGAATCGATGGGACTCATTAGGAGTCAAGTCAAATTTGATATTTTGTAGTTGTCTTTCAATTCGAGTGATCTCGAGCGATCATTCGGAAAACCCATTCGAATAATGCTTAAAAAATAGAGCAAATTAAATTTACCATGCCGCAGCTTTGAAACGAGTGGCGGATCGGTTCTTCAAAAATTGAGCTCCTGATAGCGGGCGGATCCATATCCATCCCACAGATGGCAACAATATTCCTATTATTAACGTGAGTTATGCACTGCATTGAATTGTATTTTATAAAAGCATACAACAAAAATACCCGAAAAAGGCATCCGTAAGGTACTTTTTTTGTAAAAACTTAAATAAGTCTCTCCATATCCATCCCACAGATGGCAACAATATTCCTATTATTAACGTGAGTTATGCACTGCATTGAATTGTATTTTATAAAAGCATACAACAAAAATACCCGAAAAAGGCATCCGTAAGGTACTTTTTTTGTAAAAACTGAAATAAGTCTCATACTTTCGGGCCACCCAGGAGTAGCACAGGGTTTAGAAAGTTGCAAACTTGGGTGTAGACTATTCTTAGTGGTCTCTACAATATATAAAAATTTGCCGATACATGCGTGTTTAATACAATGTTTGATGTCGATATTGACTGGCCTCCATAGTCTGTCTGAAAAATGATTTGCAGTACAAGCGATTTTGGAAAGTAAATTATCGGCGTATCAAAGCGCGCAAACCATTTGCCCGGGCTAACCTTAACAAAAAATAATAACCTCCTATAGATAATTTAAAAATTACTACTGTAATAATAAACAGTACAACCTTAAGCTTGGACCCTGTTCCCGATACCGGTGGGCTACTATTTTTTATATTATATGATAAAAAATCACAATCATTGGTCGGCTTTCACGTGCCAGCGATTTTAAAACCCAATGGACTAGCACGTGAGGATTAGATGAGGCCGGACAGCCGTCTTGTGCCGCGGAAGATGGGAAGGCCGCTGGTTTGGGACACCAACTGCGTCGACACTCGCGTCCTCCCACCTTCTCGGCACAGGATCTAAAGCAGGCATGGCTGCAGCCAATGCAGAGTCCCTTAAACAACATAAATATGCTTGTATCGGCAATGTCTTGATATTTGATTCGTTTGGGCTGGAGACTCTGAGTCCGTGGGGCCCGTCGGTGTGCCAAGAGCTGGTTGAGGTGTCGGGTAACCAGAAGGCTGGCAATTTTTTTGGACAGAGGATAAGCATTGCCATCCAACGTGGCAATGCTGCTATGCTGGCAGCATCACTGGGTCCCTTTCGTTTGACAACGACCTGCGGGACATATTTTATTTATAGCTATATTTTATATTTATTTAGTTAGGTATTTATTTAATAGTTATAATTATTTTAGGTAGGATTTAGTTTCTTATTAGTTTTAGTAAAATGTACCTATTGTGTAAATAATGATCCTTTCTTATCAAAATAATATCACATGCTTAACACGTTAAACGCGGAGGAATAAACGCATATCTTTCTTAACAGGCCATGTCGGACAATGTTGACCGGCACTAGTATGTCTCGTTCGGGTGTGGGGGACAATCATAGATATCAGAATATACCGTGGGGACAATGCTGTCCGACGGTCAGAGCTATTTTCAAACTTCTCCTGTGAGCCACCGGGCATTGGCTGTTTTGAATAAAGCATGACCCGCGCGGCTCTACAGAACTGTTTGAATATCTCAGCACTCAAAGATTTTAATTTCTTATTGAAAATTTTTGCCACTTTCTACATCGAACTTTTTCCAACTCTAATGTAGTCTTACAAATCATTTATTGTTTTTATGAAATTGAATATCAATTAGGCTTGGTAAATTATGTACCTACTTAACACAAATATTACCAATGAAATCGAAATTTTATAAAAATTCTGCGTACAAAAAGATTTCACAATGCCTTTCCTAAAGCCACTTATAGGTCTCTTTTTTACCTGTGAGTGATTTTTTATATTAAATATAGGCATTCACTAATGTTATATTCAACAATAAATTAATGAAAATGAACCACTTTAGGGATATATTCAAAGGTGTTCAAGTAGCTGAAGTGATCAGCTAAATCAACTGCACCTTTGGCTTAATTTTAGTCTATATCAATGTTTGGTTTTGACACAATTTTGCCTCGTTTTATTGACATCATGTTATTATATTGATTGCTTCGTTATATTGCTGCTCTTCACAAAAAATCGATATTCCCCTCCTGAAAAACTATAGACCCATCCCGTTCCCGCTCCGGAGCCACGTCTGTAAGCTGTTTTCAAGGGTGATCACGAATGTTATCGCGAACAAGCTTGAGCAGGCCTTCGAGCTTCCCAAACAAGTCGGTTTGCGACAAGGCTATATTACCATATAGACCACATTCATACTTTATTCACACTTTGGTCTTTTGTAATCGTTTGTGGACTATGAGAAAGCCTTCAAGTCGATCGAAATATGGGCTGTGTGCTTCAGTTTTTCCAGCGAAGCCGCATCAACCATCGCTATATTGAAGTGTTGAAGTGCTTATACAGCAACGCCAGTCCGAGTACAGAAGCAGAGTACCAGGGCTATTCCACTACAAAGAGGTGTGAGACAGGGCGACATAATATCTCTGAAACTCTTTACCGCGGGTCTAGAGGATACATTCAAGCTCCTGGGATGGAAAGGACTTGGCATCAATATCAACTGCGAGTATATCACTCACCTTCAGGATATGCCTTTCTGGCAACGTAGCTTTTGGCTCATTCAGCAAAACATGAGCGTTGCTGCTATCCAATGGTTTTGTTATTGGTTCTCAGTTCGGCCCTTTAGGCTATGCATGAAAATCACGGCCCATCAGGCATATGAGAGTTTGCTGTCTCTCTAAGCCTTGAGCAGACAGGCAACGCCCAAAGCTGAGGTCCGTAAATTCGAAGAGCCTTTTTGTGATGTTCACCTACAGGTTGAGGAAACTCTGCCCTCACCACAAAAGTCTGGTGAAGTAGCAAAAGCCCACTTGGAGCTAGATACACAGTCTCTTCAAAAAATAAATCTTGGCCAGCTAGCGGTGCAAGCATAGCGTAGGCATAGTGGGCCGGCAACGTGACCCGCGTGGCCCGATGCGTAAGATATGCAGATGATCATACGCAGGGGGCCGTGGGGGACAATGTTGGGCGCATAGATATCAGAATATTTACGTTGGGCGACATGAGCTATCGCAGTGATTACACGGTTTTCGTCAGTTTCCGTAATAGTGCAATAGTTTAAAACGCTTAAATATTCTTATAAAGTTATAAAACAAAACAAATTATTTTGTAATTTTCCATCTTTTTTGTATGGCTAGTGGAGAAAGTCAAGTGTCGCCCAACATTGTCCGACACGGCGTTGTAAATCTTGATTATATAGTCAAAGATATAAATGTTCTAAGAGACCTATATTAAATATAAGCTTAGGTATTTTGATTTGATTGTTATAGTTGGATCATATGGTTCTGCATCAAGTGTTCCATTTTCCTCCCAGGCAAAACAGCTATATAAAAAAAAAACCATCGAATCCAACCTGCATTTTTGGATATTCGCGTACACAGACAGAAATCTTTTTATTTTTAATTCTTAAATTGTTACTATGTTTCCACTACCCCAAATTTTTGTCATGGGCATATATTCAATGTATAGACAAATTCACTGTTTTATTATATGTTCATGAATTTCCTACACTATCATAACTAGATGAGACAGTAGTCTGTAAAACATTTGAGCGAGTGAATTGATAAGAGGATGTGTGTGTGCTTATAGGTAATAATTGTTAGCGTGGCTAATATCAGTCAGTCGGCTTGATAACTTTATAGCGTACGTACAGACGCTTAAATACATTTGGTATCATTTTCCTGAATTGATTAATTATAAAATGGTTCACACCGACGTGATTACAGTGTTATAAATATGTACTAATCAAAAATTAAAAGTTATTGGTGTAACAGTAAAATTTAATAAAAAAAATAAATAATACATACTAAAGAAATGGATGTAACCAAAGATAGGAATAAAAAATATAAAACATATGCAGATGGGACCGAGAAGAAAAGAAACAAACCAAACATTTGCTCAAGAATATTTTTATGGTGGATGTGCCCAGTGCTCATAAGTGGGAACAGAAGAGATGTAGAAGAAGACGATCTTATCGTGCCGACCAAGCAATATGATTCCGAAAAGCTTGGGCAAGACTTTGAAAGGTACTTTTTCAAATTAAAGTCTCGTTGTCGCATCGACCGTATAATCACAATAGTCGCTATTTTGAGTATTTAGTAATTAACTGTTAATAAATTTAAAAAGAACACTTTAACCGCACTACCGAAATGTTTTGATGCATTTTCTATGCGATAACAAACAAAATTCCAACTATTCAGCATCTAATTATAAAGAAGTACTTATAATGATTCATAAAAGGTATAATTAATAAAATGTAGAATATACTACATTTTATTTATTATACCATAAAATTATTTCGTCACTGATTTAAGCTTTACATATGAAATTAATCAAAATTATAATAGTTTAATAGAAACAATAAAATATTTATGTGTTTATAACATACTATAAAAGCTACTACGCCTCATATATATATCTTCATTTTTAAAATTAAATAATCTCATAGCTTTGAATGATGTTACAAAACAAATAATTGACTTCAATCGTTGTGAAGGTCGTTTTAATTATTTACGAAGTACTTAGCTACCTAAAGGGTATTTTTCATTATGAAATTTCATTCATATGATTGTTCTATATAATTAATGACGTATTCTATGAGTAATACTTAGCAAGTATATTTTTATAATTATGCATATTCATTGTTTATTTCAATCATTATCTGTAGTCCCTGATAACCTAGTCAAATAAATATTTTAGGTATTGGCTAGATGAGCTGAGGAGATCTGAGGTAGAAAATAGAAAGCCTGTGCTATGGAAAGCCTTAGTCAGGGCGTACTGGGTATCCTTCCTGCCGGGAGGTATCTTCGTCGCCACCGGAGCTGCAGCAAGGTAATGTATTTCAACCTTTTTTTATGTAATGACAACATCAACGACACCCTTTACACAAACCGATTATGCGATCGCTGGTAGACACAATCGATAGCTTTACACCACATGAATCTAAGCCACCCAACTGTTTACTTGTTTACGTGTCTCACTTATTTATTGACACTTTCGTAACAAAGAATATAAGAAAAGGTTTGTAACACAGAGTAAGGGGTCTTCAATCCATGACGTTGGCAGAATCACCGGAACCTCGGTGTAAGCATTAATATATAAAAAAGAAATAAAGAAAGAAAATGTCCATTCTTAACCACGGGGTAAGCTTTGCTGAAAGGGAAAGTGCATAGATATCAGAATATTACTGTAAGAAAATGTAAACCTGACTGACTTGCCTACATATATTCAACGCAAAGCCGAAACATCTGTAACTAGAAACTTGAAATTTGGTACAGGGATTCCATTCAGGATATAAGTGAGCATTAAGACAGGATTTTTAGAAATTCAACCCCTAAGGGGGTGAAATAGGTGGGTGAAGTCTTCCGTGGACGAATTCGAGGGAAAATTGCTTGTGTATTATAAAGTTCTGATTTGTTTTAGATCCTAAACAAGTGTTAAACTGAATTTTCTACTAATACTTACGTTAGTTGTTTTTAATTTTATTATTCTAATAGACGTTCATAATAAATACAAGGACCTTTGCACAACAATTACCCGGTCACAAAATACATTGATAACGATAAAAATGTTATCACTCTAATATCGGTATGATACCTAATTACCTCTGTATTTGACATATTTTTATGACAAACTAAAGATTTCACTTTAGCGTAACATAGCAATGAGGGTGATCTGAAATATCATCGGCAGCATTGAGGCATAGGGTCCGGAAAGCTTCTTCTTTTTTTCTTCATTTAAATTATGGCTTCCACCGAAATTTCAGTGATTCCGCCAATGTCCAGTACCTATATTGAGATAAGTATCGGTGTTGATGGTATGTGGCATCAAAGATGGCGTATGTTCTTTGGTAGCCTCGTGGGAGCTTCTGTGACAAATGTATAGGAGTCCATTTAACAGTCTACTTTAACTATTTCACAAATTGTTCTCGAGCACGAGCATTTATAACACCAAACTACACCAATTTCATATTATAAAGTCCACTTTAATCAATTTGCAAAATCGTCTAAGGCAAACGACAACTGTACCCCTTGACTTTCCACCAAAAACTCTTTGTCAAATATTATCCAATGACAGTAGCTTATCGATGTCGACGCCTCAGTGCTGCCATCTGGGGGAGAGCTTTTCATTCTGTCTAATAATCTACGTATTATTTTTCAACCTTATTCCTAATAAGACATCAGTGACTTCACTGTAATTTATTTTGTACACGGTGTTGATTTATTTATATTTTTCCTATTAATCCGATATTTTGAGGCTTTCTGAAGTCTAGAATTAGATAAATTTTCTACATTAACTTATTTGTCTGTACAGGACTACCATTTGGCCACCCAACCTCTAATTCATACGATTTTTCTGAGAGTTGCCCATAAATGGCACCACTGGTGGCACAGAATAGCACATCTATCATAATAAGTATGAGAAAATAAAAGCATTATTAGGAATATATCGTATTTAAAATTACAACAATATTTTTGTCATAACGATTATAAATTATATCTTAGTTTTGGCAAGTTTAGGTAGGCAACGCGGATTAACGCAATCTAGTGGAAAACAAATCTGCAGTATCGTTGTCCTACTATGACGCCTTCCTTTTACCAGGCCTTAATATGGTCCAATATTTTTGTATGAGATTGGCAGTCTATACATTAGTACTATATGTATTATATTATCTTTGACAGGACGTATCAACCGCAGATGTTCGCGCGGCTCCTATCATACTGGTCGGTGGACTCGGAGATGACCCGGTTCGAAGCCGCCATGTATGCGTTGGCCATCCTTGGGTTGAACTTCATAGCTATCATGTGCCAACACCATAATTCACTATTCGTCATGCGCTTCAGTTTAAAAATTAAAGTTGCCTGCTCTGCGATTCTCTACAGGAAGGTAAAACTGACTCTCACTTTTTCTCTCTCACTCTCATCTAAGCATTTTCTCAGTTGCAACATTCATGCTGTAATGTAGATTTGGCATGGTTTTTACAGGTGACTGCTTGCTTGACACCAAACCGCTTTAGGTAGCTCCGGAACTGTGCACAAATACTTGTGAAAATAGTAAAAGTATTTGTCTGCGCTTGGAATTAAACTCGGTGCCCCTTATATTATACCATCATCAGTTGGAACGTGCGTGACAGATTCCCGATTGATTTTGTCAAATACAAACTTGATTAATATTTTGTTGTAGGTGCTTCGAATGAGTCAAGTAGCTCTCGGTGACGTAGCGGGTGGAAAACTAGTGAATTTGCTCTCTAACGACGTGGCCAGGTTTGACTACGCGTTCATGTTCTTGCACCACCTGTGGATCATCCCCATACAGACTGCCGTGGTGCTCTACCTGTTGTATGTTGCCGCTGGATACGCGCCATTTGTTGGCTTAGGAGCTGTTGTTATTCTAATTCTTCCTGTGCAAGGTATATATCATTTTCTTATTTTCGTGTACCCATGTGATGAATGTCGTGTGTATTTTCAACTTTCAAATATATGCGACTGCCATATTTGTGAATATTGGCCAAAGGTACTTCGGCCAAATTCACACAATTGTTCCTTTACGTACCTATAAATAAATAAATACCTATATCGGAAGCTATGTGGAAAGAACTAGGTTAAAAAACTCCCTTACTGAAGAAGTACACATTTATCAAAACGATGTTCTAACGAGTAGTCGGAGAAAAAATAAAAGTGAATGATGCAAGAAGCTTTTAACTAAGTATTTGCTGGCCAGCAGTGGTCTGTATCTACTGACTTCCGCAAAGAAATGCCTTAACTCATTAATATGCAAATTAATTATTCGGCTTATTTGTTTTTAGCTGTACTGACAAAACTTACGGCTGTGGTCAGGCGACAAACAGCTCAGAGGACAGACAGGAGAATTAAGTTGATGAACGAGATTATAAATGGGATACAGGTAACTCTATTTTTTAATAAAAATCCAACACAGAAAAGTAGTGGCTTATGACGATAATAGTCTAGGGATATTTTCATGTTGCTATGAAATACCTTTTAAAGATAAACACAAAAGGGAAAAAATACATTTCTAATAAACCAAAAACTCTTTTAGTTGGTAAAGTTAGCATAGTCACATATTTTTACAAGTTTTGTTGAAATGCCTATTGATTCGTAACATTCCACATCCACCACATTTTTTTATTTGTTTATTGTAATGGCTTCATAAAGTTGCTATAAATTTGATTTCTTTTTCTGAATTTTCATGTGTATCTGTGAAATGAAGAAGGCTCACGAAGGCGACCATGACGTAAAATTTTTTTAATTGATTATTTCTTTGATAAGAACCCTCTCATATTAGAGAAACCACCTATTATAAAATTTGTAGTTAAACTATTTTCATCACATTGTATATGTATATGTTATGTACATTGTTATTAGAAATCTGGGTAATTTTATTTTTTTATTAGTACATCATAAGCGATGCCATATTTTTTATAAATTGAAAAGCAACGTGTAGATCTATATTTTTATTTTCAGGTTATTAAAATGTATGCCTGGGAAATACCATTCCAACTAGTGGTGAAGGCAGTGCGAGCATACGAAATGAGGGCAGTGAAGAAAGCCATGTTCATCCGCAGTGTCTTCATCGGCTTCATGCTGTTCACGGAGAGGACCATCATGCTCTTCACTATCATAGCTTTAGTGTTCAGCGGATCTATGATATCGGCTACTACGGTATGGACAAGTCGTAATTTTAAGAAAAAATAACCGTATGTCCTTCCTTATTTGTGTTTGCTGACGTCAGTGGACCCCGGGCTCCAAAGCACTTCAGCTGAGGATGCAACCGGTAAAACGCTCAGATGAGACAGAAAGACATGCCACACTTCAAAATCGATCAAGTCCAAGTTTCCAGTTTTTGACAAAGTACGTCCGCCATATTGATTGTTTGGTGTTGTTACATAGCCTATGACAATCTGGGGAAGAATGCAAAGCAAATGACACCTCACACTTCAAAATCGGTCAAGCTGTTTAGGCAACAGGACGCAAACGATAGAACAGATTTAGAGATACATATATTACATACAAAACATTACCCGCCTTCTGGGTGGGTCAGTCGGATAATAATAAACCAGTAGCATTTTTTTCTCAATTTTATATCAAGAATATGTAAATTCATACTTCCCAATTATTACCTCCAGTAGGCATAGCTTGGTAGGGTACCACCTGATTAAAACGAGGTTCGTTGGTTACAGACACGTCGGGAGTCGGGAGACATCAATTCCAATCTCACAAAAACTTTTAAAAACAGCTCAATTTTCTATAAACTTCCATACGTATATGTAGATATTAAGGCTTTCTTAATGCAACTTTTACACTATTGAAACCTTTCTTTTGTCCCTAGATTTACCCGATACAACAATACTTCAGCACGATTCAGTTCAACGTCACCATGATTTTACCCCTGGCGATCGCTACTTTGTCAGAGATGTTGGTTTCATGTGAACGTATTCAAAGTTTTCTAGTTATGGGTAAATATAACCTCAAATTATGAAATAGATCAATCACAACTACATCTTTAAATAAAAACCTGCCAAATGCGAGGTGGAATCGCATATAAAGGATTCCGTACGAAAAACGCTCAAAAACCAAGTATGCATGAATCCTTATTATTGAATTTATTATTTTTTCATAAGGTGACAACAGATAACACATCCGTCCATCAGGTCTTTTTTAGTCTCCACTGCAGGAGCACGACCCAGATAACAGATAACACAGTGTATAAAAATTTCTAATCTCTTCTAACCTCTTCGATACAGTCCTGTGACGAATGGGCTGAGTAAGTCCAGGCCAGTTTTACTCTGCGGGTCCGAAACCAAAGAAATAATGGATAGATTTATTAAGCGCTTTTACTACTACTAGCTACTACTCTACTAAACTATTTAGTTTGTTGATATTATATTAAGTGTTCTGCAAGGCTTGCCTCTTGTCTTTTCTATTTTCCCGGGTTCGATTCCCGATCAGGTCAAAATGGAAAATGATCCTTTTCAGATTGACCTGGGTTTTGGATATTTATCTATTATAAGTATCTATTATCAAATATACTATCGTTGAGTTAGGATCCCATAACACAAGTTCGAACTTACTTTAGGGCTAGCTCAAACTGTGTGAATTATCCGTATATATTTATTATTATTTATTTATTATCTTACAGTGTTATCTGTCATAATTAGTCATAAAAGATGACATTGGTAATTTTATTTTTATTTCAAAACATCAAATAACTTCTTCTTTTAAATTTAACAGTTCACTTTCTTAATTACTTTATTTTCAGCATTGAATTCATATTTTATATAATATTTTTTCTTATAGGTGAAAGATCTGATACTGCCCTTAAGCCTTCAAATGGCACTACGAACAACCTAACGTTTAACAGTAGACCGAAATCATCCAATGGAGATGCGAACGTTGTCGCCAGTAAAATTACAATGACCAATAACTTGGACTCGCTTGTGGCTGGTGAGTTTATGAACCTGAGAAATTTATAAACTTTTTTTTCAGTTTTCACTCAAATACAGTCTTATTATTAGGTTAGTTATTTCCCGTGATTCATTTTAGTATGAATAGTTATAATAGTAATGTGGTTCAAACCCAAAAAAACAATTTTAATGGTTTGGAAATTAAGCGATAACAGTTTGCACCCTTTTAAATTACGGTAGTATCTTACCTACTTACAAATATTGCAAGGTTCTCGTGCTGTCGGCTTCGGCATCTCTGTTTTCGTTTCGGCTTTGACTATTATTGATAGAACCGTTACACTCATATTACATCTTGAGTAAAAATAAATGTTTTTTTTTATTCTGATAGCGCCGAAAAAGCCACCCAGTACCGAATTTGCCGTGGAGATATCTGGAGTAAACGCATCTTGGGTGGACGACGCTCATCCCGAAGATGCTACCTTGAAGAACTTATCTATGCGCGTGCGTTTCAACAAGCTGTGTGGTATTATTGGCCCTGTTGGTTCTGGAAAGGTAAGAACAACCAGCAAACTACATTATACTCTTAGAATACTTACAAAAATCCCTATAACCAGAGACTAAAGCATACGAAAACAAAGTCATAAAAATACCTGTCGAGACGGCTGATATCAATAGTTGTCAAAGACCGATGGCGCAATTGATAATATTTGTCGATTTTTATTTAATAATAAACAAGCGGTACTTTTTCTGCTCGAGTATACTAGCATTACTAAGCAGAAGTGTAATTTACACTGTGTTTTAAAAGATTCTGCATTCTGAGGTCATAATATATTAGTATTTGTACAAGACATAATTTTGAATAAAATAACTTATATTCAACGGGCTCTGAGACAATTGAAAAAAGAAAACGCAAATCTTAAAATACCCTACAGTTCTAAATTCTACTAAATAGACAAAGGAATAGCAATATACGATACTCATACAGTTTTCATTTGTAGGGATATCAGCCCTGACTCTTTAATAACACTACAAAATGAATTGTATGTTGTTGCATACGTAGAGTAATAAGTACCTACATTATTCTTTTCAGAGTTCCATACTCCAACTTCTTCTGAGAGAGCTCCCAGCTCGTACAGGAACAGTCAAAGTAAACGGGACCGTCTCATATGCCAGTCAGGAAGCGTGGCTTTTCCCGGCCACTGTAAGAGAGAATATTCTCTTCGGACACCCCTATGATGCTGAAAAATACAAAGAGGTAACAAGTTCTTTAATACAATTTATTACCCGATAATCCAGGGCTTTTAGCTCGTGATGATTTAAAAAAAATCTATTTTTGCGCTTTTCCCTTATTTATAAGTATAAGACCCTGTAAAATGTGTCTATGCCAAGCAAACACCTATATTCGTATTGATTCCTTTGCAAAACTCCAAAATATACGACATAGGTAAACTTCAAATTCTTTTTGGCCGCTCAAACATTTGACATCATTAAGACACTGAGCTTCATGATCTTTGAACCCTAATTCGATCAAAATTTTTTGTCCAGGTTACCCGGGTGTGCTCACTTCAGCCTGACTTTAAACAATTCCCCTACGGCGACCTCTCTCTGGTTGGTGATCGTGGAGTGTCGCTGTCTGGTGGACAAAGAGCCAGAATCAATTTGGCTAGAGCTATTTATAGAGACGTAAGTTTCACTCATCATCATAATCTCTGCCCATTTTCTGCCTACTGCTGAGCATAAGCCTCTCATATTGACGACATAGACAAAGTCGCTAGTCGGTCCTGGATGAGAGCAACACAGGTCGGAGATGGGTGGCGGAAGCGAAATTTCAGTACTAATAATAAAAAATATTTATTGTTAGAGAACTGTCTACAAGCTAGTCCATAAATAGGTTCTCTTAATAAGAAATTATTGTATCTTAAGGTTTCTTTTGGAACAAAAATAAGTAAGTAGTCGAAACTTTGTTACTCGAGAAACTTTAAGACTTAAAAAAAATATTTGACAGATATGTTGCTAATCTTATCAATCAGATGCACTTATAATGGATATTGAACTTTTGAGTGTTAGTTCAATAACTACTTATTTGTAGTCTTGGAAGCCAGATAACGCAGTCACTATCAGGATTTTTTTGGGTCCATATTGACTCACATAAAAATGTTACTCCTACATTTTTTTACTACCTATTTGTATTCATAATAATCGCTCTTCATTATGTTTTTCCTAATATTTTTTTTTGTTCAGAAATTTTTATTACTAATATCGGAACTCATAACAGTCATTTTTCATATTTCTTTTATTCATACTGTCATCACTAAGAATTTTTTCAACTCCTTATATTTTATTTAATTACTTTTTTCTTCATAACAATCAGTAGTCATATTTTTTTTTATTCATACTTTCTAAGAAATGTTTCAACTCATAATTTTACTCATAATTTATTTGGTGGTCTATGTGTAACCATAACCTAACCTACTTTCTGTTACCAAGCCGTGTATCCAAACCACTTGCTTTCGCACCCAGGTCGTCGCTCGCTCGCTTCGCTCCCCTTCGTAACCCTAACTTAACCTACCTTCTGTTATCAAGTCGTGTAACCAAATCAGTCGCTTTTGCACCCAGGTCGTCGCTCGCTCGCTTTGCTCGCTCGCTCGTATGATGGTCTATGTGTAACCATAACCTAACCTACCCACTGTTACCAAGTCGTGTATCCAAACCAGTCGCTTTCGCACCCAGGTCGTCGCTCGCTCGCTCGTGTCTATGTGTAACCATAACCTAACCTACTTTCTGTTACCAATTCGTGTATCCAAACCAGTCGCTTTTGCACCTCGGTCATCGCTCGCTCGCTTCGCTCGCTGGCTCGTATGATGGTCTATGTGGTGACTATAACCTAACCTACCTTCTGTTACCAAGTCACGTATCCAAACCAGTCGCTTTTGAACCCTGATAGATAAATAACAGTAACATTTAAGAACTATATGAAAACAAATATTAGTATTAATAAAGTGTATGAATAGTGATTTTAGGAATTCCGATGATTATGATTTTCAATCATTAGTATAAGAAAATATATGAAAACAAAAGTTAGAAGAAACAAAATGTATGAATTGTGATATTATGAATTGCGATGATTTTTAATTACAGTCATTAGTATTAACAAAAAATATGAAGAGTGATCATTAGGAGGAAGTAAAATTGTATGAAAACAAAATTCGGACTACCGATAATAGGAGTTAAAAAGTTATGTGAGACAAGGCGCCCCCGATTTTTTTATATATTATTTATTATTATTATCTATATTTGCTACAACGAATTTAGCTTCTCGTAGAATTAGTGATTCTTTTAATGTCTCGCTCAGTGGTTATTTTAAGGTAAAATAATATAAAAAATAACGCTCAGATTTGTGGTATTCATTCGGCTTCTGTACACTTTATGTTTTAAGTATTGCAAAAAATTTGGAAAGTCGTTAATATCAAAAGTTATAGATTAAGAGACTTGCTTTTCTAATTTCAGGCTGACATATATTTGCTGGATGACCCGCTGTCGGCCGTGGATGCGAATGTCGGCCGACAATTGTTCGAGATCTGCATCAAAGGCTACCTGGCCAAAAAGACCTGCATTCTGGTTACACATCAAATACACTACTTGAAAGCGGCCGACCAGCTCGTTATTCTGAATGAGGTAAAAAATAATTGAATGGCAAGGTTTTTTCATATCTAACTTAGCTTTTGACACAGTACTTTTCCATGCTGATGTTTCTAATGTCCTTTTCAGTAGGTACCTCTGAGAATATGAATGCAAAATTGGTTCACCAATTAAAAAATTTTAAACTCTATCATGCATATCTAGTATTAGTTAAGGGCCCACACTAGGCACACTAGCGACGCCAATCATTTTATTTCTAATACTTTACAATTAGAAAGAAATTCAAGAATGTAAAACATATAAGCCGTAATAACCTGTAATATTTTAATATTATGAAAATCGGTCATTAAGAGAACTAGTGATCTGATTCTCATCATTCTCACTGATTCTAATAATATTAAAACATGATTCCATATCATCAGTATTAGACATAAAATGATTGGCGTCGCTAGTGTGCCTAGTGTGGGGCCTTAAGATTGTGCTTTACGTAAATCTCATGGAGAATTGTTAATTTTCATATATGTATTAAGCTTTGTGCAAAAGCCTGGTATTTGTTAGCGGTTTATTTAATGTTTGTTCAATTTAAATTTGACCTTTCCTTTTTAGGGTACCATCGAAAATATGGGTTCGTACAACGATCTTGTTAACTCTGGCAAAGAGTTCTCACTATTATTAGCTAGCCTTCAAGAAGGTGATGACCAAGAAGGTGATTCTAAGGTAAAGGGTCTTAGTTTATTTATTTAAATAATTATTTTTAACAAAAAAGTAAAACCGACTTCAACCCTATACTAAACTACTGTAATTGTACAAACTGGAACTAAAAATTAGGTTTTAGTGGGTGTAGTAGTTCAATCAAAATAGAGGAACAACGTCGTCATCAACTTGTCTTGATTCGCAAAAGAATTAAACAGAAATAAAATTAAACCAAACGGCATACCTGTACAATTTTTTTTGGTTTGTGTTGATTTTTTCTAAAAGCACTGGATACATTTCGATAAAAAAAAAATTGAACCTCCTTTGAAGTTTAGTCAAAACAAAGGAGTAACGTTCTCATCAATTTGTCTTGATTCGCATAAGAATAAAATACAATTAAACCGAACGGCATACTTTATCAATTTTTTGGGTTTTTGATTATTTTTTTCAAAAATTGCTCAATACATTGCGACAACCATTTTATGGGACCACCTCTGGAGCATTACCTATCGAACAAAAATAGAATCACTAAAATCGACCCATAACTGACTGAGTAATGGCGTAACAAAAAAAAACCAGATGAATTGAGAAACTTCTCATTTTTTGAAGTCGGTTAAAAAATATGAATCTAAATAGGTTGGTTATATTACTTTTTCATCTTTAGGGAGAAAAGAGACCTTCGTTACAAAGAGGAGTGTCGACTAAGAGTGAAGATGGTCCTAAAGAAGAAAAAGAACAAGTGTTACAGGCAGAGGAAAGAGCTAAAGGAAATCTTAAGTGGGATGTTCTGTACAGTTACCTAACCTCTGTACAGTCTTGGTTTTTCATTATGCTGGCCCTGCTCACCCTAGCTATAACCCAAGCAGCTGCCACCACTGCTGACTACTGGATCAGTTTTTGGTATGAATGAATTTAGAAACACGATAAAATAATTTCTGTACTATCCTTATCACACAAAAGTTAAAGGACAGTTTCTTATGGCAATACTTTTAGAAAAAAGCCTTAAGTACATGTGGCTAGTAATCGAGGTGGACGCATACCTATTTGGATTCAGACTTCAAATTTTAAGATCTTAAAAATTTTATCTAGTCTAAAACTGAACCTTCCGGTGCATTTACAGTCATATTTAGAGTAGATTGATAGAATAAATAAGTACACTTCAAATTGATCTTTGCGATTGCTTTTCCAAAGTCTTGTTAAATTCCCAAACTGCTAGATTTGTCTACCAACTCGTGCATTAATGTAGTTGTTATGAAAGTGCGACGAAGTGGACGTGACATGGACGCGTACGCCGCCATACTTTGAAATGATATTGGATTTAGGCTCGATTATTTAGCATTTTAGTTTCTGGACTACTCTGAAATAAAAACAAAATAATAAAATTACTGCAAGCACACGAGTAAAGTATTGCAATAAATATGTACTATCATCTCACACATTAAAATAATCGTGATTGGCGGAAGGGCCTTCATTTTTATTAGTTTAGATGATCTCTACCTAATGTGTTGTTTGTTACAGGACAAATTCCGTTGACAGCTACATAAATGAATTACCAGAAGGCACGGCACCTGGTTAGTTTGCACATTTATTTCGTTTAATGATCAAGTGATGATGATGTCAGATAAAGTCGTACCTAAACGTAAATATATATTTTCAGATGCTGGTTGGAATACTCAAATCGGGATTTTAACAACAGCAGAATTTGTCTACGTATTGGCTGGGGTAGTTGTGGCACTCATCATCTGCTCGCAATTGAGGATCCTCACTTTCGTTAATATGACAAATAGGGCGTCACGGCACTTGCATAACATCGTATTCAACAGTTTAGTAAATGCTGTCATGAGATTTTTTGACACCAATCCTGCAGGTAAGTGTTCAACACTGAAGTGGTTTATTTGTTTTTTTTTTTTCAACAAACAAAGAGAGCAACTGAAGTGGTGTTAAAAACATATAATAAAGGATGTTTTTTAAACAGAATACGTGTAGGTAATGTTAATATTTCAGAGAAGTAACCATGATGGGAAATCGTAACAAGAAATCTAATACTTATAATTACGTACGTACGTACGTACGTTGCCGTACTATGACAAAAAAACGTACATATATTTCCATTCATGCTTGTCATAATTGTGAATCTAGTTTAATTTTTAATTTTCAGGACGGATCCTAAATAGATTTTCCAAAGACTTAGGTGCGGTGGACGAGTTGCTGCCACGAAGCATGCTCGAAACCATACAAATGTACCTGTCTATGATCAGCATTTTGACACTGAACGCGTTAGCTTTGCCATGGACGTTGATTCCGACGTCTGTGCTAGTCGTTATTTTTGTGCTGATGCTCAAATGGTACTTGAATGCAGCCCAGGCTATTAAACGCCTTGAAGGAACAAGTAAGATTAATTAATTTCCCTAATATATCTACTGTGCTGTTGAAAGGATCTACTTAGTACACTGTCTGTGACTTAGTATGATAGCAACCTATTAATCCGGGTGTAATTCGATACAAAATCAGAAAATATTACAAAGCTTATGGAGTGCATAAAATGTCTACAAAAATCATACAAAAATGGGTTTTATTTACAGCAAAGAGTCCTGTATTTGGAATGATCAGTTCAACTCTTTCTGGGCTTTCCACGATCAGAAGTTCTAATTCAGAAATGAGACTACTAAAACAATTCGACAATGCTCAGGTATCTAAGAGTGTATTTTATACTAAAATTTGGTTAATACCAAGTTATAAAATTAATGATTTCCCATTTTTGTTTTTAAAACCTGAAATATAATTTCAGGATATCCATTCGAGCGCATTCTATACATTTTTAGGCGGATCTACGGCCTTCGGTTTATACTTGGACACGCTGTGTTTGGTCTATCTAGGAATCGTCATTAGTATTTTCCTGCTGATCGATTTTGGTAAGAATACTTTAGGCTTATTCGGTCGTAAATCAAACATAATTTAGCTAACAATAAATCTATTGGTAAATTTCTTTTTATTTTTTGCACATTTTGAACCACATAAAGATAACTTTCGATATCCCACCATCCATGCCATCTTTGTTGATCTTCTTAAATTATAACCTGGATAATACAAAATCCAAGTGATATAAAATGTGACTACATTTATAAAATAACATTTGAACAAATTTGACCTTCACCTGCAAAAATGAGTACACAATCCAACAGTTGCGCTATCACATTAATTATTTCCCTTATCAGCCTTTCATGCAAATCGCGGCCCATCAGGCATATGAAAGTTTGCTGTCTCTCCATGTTAGACCTTTCCACTATTAACACTGGCTGTTTATGGAAAGTTATCATACTTTTTATGTTTTTAGAGTTACATCTGTCTGTAAATACAAAATACAAGTCTTTCTATCCTCTGCGACTTTTTATTATTATTATTCTTAGTTTATAATTCTTGATATTTTACTAAGAATAATACTCCAAGCCTTGCGGACACAGGCAACGCCCAAAGTCCACGTTCGTCCCTCCTGGGGGCCCTTTCGTGATGTTCGCCTTACATGTTGTGGGCACTCTGCTCTCACCTGAAAAGCTCGTTGAAGTAGCGAAAGCTCACTTGGAGCTAGCTACATAGTCCAAAAAAATGTCTGTCTACGTTTTTTTCACTATCTTCGTTTACGCTACCCACCTCAGTACTATGATTCTTATCTAGGTACTATCCGCGACTATTTTGTAATGTAATCTCATCTAATCACTGGATGACATATTCATATATTCCTCTAAAATGAGTACTATCATATACCTGTCTTATTTTTCCTTAGATAACGTGATACCTGTGGGCAGTGTTGGTCTTGCGGTCAGCCAGTCCATGGTGCTAACTATGTTGCTGCAGATGGCTGCGAGGTTCACTGCTGACTTTCTGGCACAAATGACGTCTGTAGAGAGAGTGTTGGAGTACAGAAAACTACCTCCAGAGGTCAACATGCAGGAAGGACGTAAGTATTATTTATCTTTGAACTACCAAGCTAAATATGTAGGGGACTAGTAAGGTTCTGAGAATTCAATATACTATGCTATGTAAGAGGCATCCTGCAATGATCTGCATCACCGAATCAAAAATGCATTTTTGTGAGTGAATTTTTCGCTATAAGAATTGCAATATCCAAACATTTTAAACCTAAAGAATTATGTTATTTATCGGTTACGAAATTTATAGGTGTCCCAACTTGAACCTGATCGGGACGCTTAATGTTTCGATTAATCAATAAATTCATAAAAACCGTTATATTAGCAAAAAAAGGTATATGAGATAATTTTTTTTTGCTGCTGTAGACATGGAAAACTCATTACCCTGCCTGCAAAAGCACATAATTATACCTACTCGTAGAGCCCTTAGTGGAATTCACATTTATTTATTTATTTTTAAGAACTTGTATGTGACTAAGCACAATAATTATTATCAAATTAGACAAACATAGATGATTTTAATATTTTTTTTTGTTACAGCTACGAAACCGCCCAGTGATTGGCCCACGCGAGGTCAATTGCAATTCGAAAACGTGTATTTGAAATACGGGCCCGAGGATCCTCCGGTTTTAAGAAATCTTAATTTCTTCATCCAAAGTGCCTGGAAGGTAAATTCCTCCAAAACCAATTATAAGATTAAAAAGTAATTTGCCGCGATACAAATAAGATCTTTAGCGACGATTATTAACATAATCACTGGTACCTAGGTAGGTATATGTTTTTGCTTCAACAATTATAATAAGACGGACCTTGATGCGTAAAAAAATAGTATCTATACTGAAATTAAAAGAGTTTGTTTTGCCATTGAATTGGCTCCTAAACTACTGGACCGATTTCAAAATTCTGTCCAGAAAGCTAATTGGTCTGCGGGTGACAAAGGCTATAATTTACGCGGACGAAGTCATGGGAATATTGCTAGTAATTTATATGCACATTATTTACATACGACTTACAAGTTTTTCCTACGATATTCATAGCTATTTTTATCCTACCTGGGGTATTATACCCAACGAAACAATACAATTATTATTTACTTACTCCTGGGGAATATTTGCAAGTGAGCACATCACGTTACAGTGTGGTGCACTAATTAACTTTTCAATTACGTTGTAGCATACCTATATATCACTTGCAAAAATGGAGCAAAACGCTTTGGCAGATGGTAGGCACTTCGTTTGTTCAATTAATACAACGAAATGTTGCATGGTGGCGGAAAGAGAACAAACATGAAACGAAAATTGGATGTGCCGAATGTCGGCCGTTCCCCAGCCTGCGCCGTTCGAGCGTATCCCTCTATATGCCACTCGGGATAAAAACGCAAAAGGTGCAACTTCTGACGCAATATCAATAATGGAATATTTGCGGAACTTGCAAATTTACCTTATAAAAGTCACAAAATTCCATCAAACGTTTCGTAAAAAGCAAGCATCCTTAATAACTTAGGTGATAGGTATCAACTAAAATATGAGAGCTTATCTTACTAGAGAATATTTTCGTTTTTTTTTTATATCAATAATATCTCGTTTCTTCCTAGTTATACGTAGTTACAAAGCAGAAAGTTACACATAACATTGAATTATACAAGGTTATGTGTAACTTTCTGCGTGGAGATAATATGTATTGGTACATTTTTTAATGATTACTTAACTGTCAGTTTTTGAGTAAATTCACAAAATGTTGGCATAGTGAGTTTTTGAAGAACTTGACCATGTCTGGCAAATTATATGTCTATTATATTGAGTGTATGCACGTTATTATAATAATAGTGCACCCGAACAATTTATTACCTAAATGACTTGCTGTTTGCAGGTGGGAGTGGTCGGGCGAACCGGCGCGGGCAAGTCTTCGCTGATATCCGCTCTCTTCCGCCTCACCGAAATCGAAGGCAGCATCAAAATAGATGATATCGACACGCAAGGAGTTGCCAAGAGGGTATATTTTCTTTATATCTTTTACCTTATATTCTTTTTTAAACTTTCGCGCTTCCAACACATAATTATAAATATTAAAAGAACTTAGCACGAACCTTTTATTAATTTATTTACGATGACGTTTCTATGGAGGTACATCCATCTTGGTCGCAGCAAGACATGTACTTATCTCCATAAAGACGCTTTTTTTCAAATCTATGTGTATGTAACTCCGTAGAAACGTCAGCGGAAATAAATTAATAAAGCTTTATGCCTACGAATAAGTAATAGGTTCATGCCAAGTCCTTTTAATATTAATAATGATGTATTTGATCGTATCTATTAATTAAAAATCTGTCATCAGTGTTTGTTAACTTTTATTTTTATATTTTTTCATATTAGGAATTAAGGTCACGGATATCGATAATTCCACAAGAGCCGGTGCTATTTTCGGCTACGATGCGATACAATCTAGATCCATTCAACAACTACAGTGACGACGACATTTGGAGGGCTTTGGAACAGGTATGAACATTATCAGTAAAATATAAAAGTGGATGTAATTTCATTACCGTCTTTTTATCAAAATTGGAAATGAATTAATATTATGGGCAAAATGTGCAATCAACATAATTTATATACTGTGACAAAAAAGGTTCCTTTTTAAAAAAAACTACGATACAAGGAAACATGGAACCTTCTCCTTTCTTGAAGTCGGTTAAAAATAAAAATAGAAAAGTAACTAACGAACTAATTTTTACGTTTATATGCGTTTTAGGGCAGTTAGATTAAAAAAAATACACGAGGTTATCATTCGTCGTGAATTGTCACTCCGTCGAGTTCATGTGAAAACTAATCAAAGGTTTTACTTACTATGGACTCCTTTATGTAGATGTAGTCTTTTTTGCATTTCAAAACCAACTACGCACGTTCCAAGCCAACTATAACGTATTACGAGGTGCCACGTTTTATTGTTTCTTTTTTACTTGGAATCCTAAGAGCTGCGAACACAAAATAATACTCCACGTATTCCCCAGCTCGCTAAAGCACATGACCCGAATGGGCAATAACACCGTACTTTATCACTGCGAGAGAGGACGTCGATAAAAATACGAAAAGGACTTTGGATATACAACCTGCACTGTGGCACTCTGTGGAACTCTTATAAATAAACTGCCAAAGTTAGCACGAGGTTATGCTAGGGGTTGTAGTACTTGGTGGTAAAGACTCTTGCCGCAAACTCTAAACAAGTTGTTGCCCTTTAAGTGATGAGAGTAAATGCATGCCAAAATCTGATCGCAAAATATTATATAAATAATCTTCCTAAGTTAGGTCGAGGCTATGCTAGGGATCGTAGTAGGTACTAAGGGCTGGTAAAGACTTCGGGCCTCGGAGTTTAGGAGCGACATTATAGTCTTTAAATAGTTAAGACAAGTTGTTGCTCTATAGTTGATAAGTAGGAGAAAATATATACAAGCAAAAATCTGATCGTAAAATAAATATAGATAATAAGCAAGGAAGTGCCAATTAATAATCGAGAGCCTAGATATAAACAACACACGTACTAACGCTTCACAGGTTATGAATTTTACAATTTAATTATATATTCCAAAGTTAAATATATAGGGACACATATAAGTAGATTGAGTTAGCCCTAGAGTAAGTTGTAAACTTGTGTTTTGGGAAAGTAACTTAACAGTCTCATATTGTATAATAGATACATGTATAAATATACATCCAAGCTCCAGGTTAATCTGCAAAAGATCGTTTAACATTTGACCTTACCAAGCATCGAACTCAGGACCCTGGGGTCCAAAGGCCCCTGTGGCACCAAGCCACAGAATTTACGACAATAACTATGTGTCAAGCTTGTAATACATTTCCGCTCCTCGTGCGTGTTAACTTATTTTACATAGTTGGATAGTGAAAAGCTTTGACTGATTATAAGTTCTTTTCAGGTGGAACTGAAGGATGTAGTTTCCGCCCTAGATTTCAAAGTATCTGAAGGCGGCAGCAACTTCTCAGTGGGCCAGCGCCAATTGATATGCCTGGCGCGCGCAGTGCTGCGTTCCAATAAGATTCTAGTCATGGACGAAGCTACAGCAAACGTAGATCCTCAGTGAGTATCGAAAGTGTTGACTTGAAAGTGATGGAAAAATAACATTCGAATGCCTGTTTAGTACATATTCCTGCTGTAAGAGTGGCTCTCTCGTCTCAATAAGTCTTCCCACTGAAATCTTTAATCATAGTCGTACTGAATACTATACCTACGGCTAAAACCCGAATTCATTTAGAAAAATTTGTATGATATATTACACTGACGACTAAGGTCGGATTTAATCGTACAAAACCAGGATGAGACGTTTTATTTCCCTTTTTGGCTCACGTATAGGTACGTACATATTATTATTTTTTATGAGTCATTTGAGTGCTTGTCTCCTATCTAGCCTGATGGGAAGCAACGATGAAGTCTAGGGTAGAGCACGCAAACTTAAATAATGCCAATTCATATTTCCTTATAGTTTAACATATTTGGTAATGACCGTTACAATATCAAAAATCAAAACGTTTATTAAAAAAATAGGTCAAGGCACTTTTCACGTGAAATTACTTTTAAAATGATCTTATTAAGTAATACATTAATTGTTGTTCAAAAGCTACAGACTTCTAACGTTTTGGAACCAACCACTGCAAAGAAACGCCAGACGAGTAGCCTGAAGGGCTTTGTGTGATTATATTTATATTATATTACAGGACGGACGCCCTCATCCAGCAAACTATTCGTCGCGAGTTCGCTTCGTGCACTGTCCTCACGATCGCCCACAGACTGAACACCATCATGGACTCCGACAGAGTCCTGGTGATGGACAAGGGCGAGGTCGTGGAATTCGACTACCCGTACCGCCTACTCTCCAACCCTGACAGCGTGTTCACGTTCATGGTGCGCGAAACCGGAGACAATATGAGCAAAGTTTTGTTCGAAATCGCTAAGACGAAGTATTTCCAAGACAATCCCGACGAAGCAGCACGATAATGTAGTCATTATTGCGAACAAATCAATTAATTTATTGAACGGGGTCAGTCATAATTGGTGGTTTTTACAATACTCTGTATTATGTTTTGCATTTAAAGTTCTTAACTGCACAGGTGATGTGCAGTTTAGAACTAAGTAAATTGGTAGGTACCTACTCAAATATTTTTAAACAAGTAACTCTTGTTTCAACTATTAGGTAATATGTTTTTAAGTTTGGATGATGTATGTTTATATTTTAATAAATAAATATTTCAAAATTATATGTGGATTGTTTGTCATTACAATAACCGTAACTACATGCAAAATTTATTTTTTTCAAATAGGCAATATTATTTTATAACTAGAATCTTAGACTAGTACGGAGGCCGTGTTGCTCGAAGACTAGAATAGACGGATAGTGGACTCTCAACCTAGATCTTAGGCATCACAAACTACGAAGAAGATACTATTACTAGTATCAGACGACCCACTGCCTTATGTTTTCTCTAGGCAATAAAGATCATAGACAAATAAGGAAGTGAGAGTGAAAATGAAAAAAAATGCCATACAATTACGTTTGAGTTTCTATTGGGGGCTACAAATTCAAACTCAATTGACGTGTGTTCTATGCCCTAAAATCCGTAAAGGCAGTTTTTCGGCAGTGTTAGGCATTGTGACAACGTGCGTCCAGAATGGACTTAGGGATTTAGACTTCAAAAATTACATGCGCGCCCAACGAATTCGTAGGGTTGATCATTCTGACAGTCACGAATTTTATACTTTCCATATTTCCCCATGCTTTGATTTTTGTCCAGTAAGTTCTGCCAATAGATATGAAAAAACAATATTTGATATCATATATGAACTTAAATATATAAATCAATTTATTGAATAATAGTAAATGAAGTACATTCACACGTCAGAAGCCGTTAAAAACGTCAGTCAAATAATCCGCCCCGAATCGTACCTGATGCAAATGTGCCCATAACGCTTGTGGCGTTTCCCCGCTGTATTGCCAGCGATATGTGTTGCATCAGATAAGACTCTGCGCGGTGGTCAATGCCCTTATTTCTTAACCGCCTTCCCAGCTCCCGCACAAACCCTTTGGCCTCTGCGCCCCATACCCCACTTACTTCGACAGCGAAGGGAATGAACACATAGGACGTCTTAAGTGGGGCATATTTGGTGTGCTTTTGCGTAGCCGCCCACTCAGCTGCTGCACCAGCTGCACGAATTGTACGCATCAGATGGGGAGAAGTGCTGACACACGTTGCGTCCCATACTAAACACCGACCTCTCTCCCAGGGAATAAGAGTTAAGCCGTCTGGCCTCTTACCGTCCGATCGGCTCAAACCAGGAGGCTCAAGCGTGCATGGCACCCCGACAGACACCAAAGCTCGCCGGATCACCTCGTTAAGCATGTAGTGACGAGGAAAACGACCGGCTGCCCTACTTCAACTTAATCCGTGGCAACCCCTAGCGTCTACCATTGCACCACACACACAGGAGTGCGGCTCGCAAACATCACAGCCCAACCTCAGGGCTACAGCCACCCTCAGAGAAACGTCGTCTAAAACCTTCGAGCAACACGGCTTTTCCGTACCGGTCTAAAACAGTTTCCACATGAGGCGACGGAAGGGCGTGTAGCCACGTGCCAGACTCCGGGGTTACTTAAATTACCTACCTATAAACTTTATATAGGTACTTTCAAAACATTTCTAACCATAAGTAGCGCGAGAATATCAGTTAGAAATGATCACTTCCTCAAATTATCTCTTTGCTTACAAATAACATCAAAGAAATGGCGAAAAAAAAATTTTCATGTCTGTGGGAAGAACAAATCATCACAGAGAAAAAAAATATTGACATATCCTCAATCAAAATTAATAAACAATAAATTCATAAAATAGTAGTAGCGCAGTCGTTTTGATTCAGTTTTCATAATTTCCAAATATTTATTTTACAATGACATAATACCTGCCTATAGTCTTATAATAAAAGATAAATCAAACTAATCAAAATGAGTTTAATCAACTTGACTGGCAAATGTTGCTCCTCAAGCAAATGTAAAGAATCCATGTTCGCCAACCCCCACGTGTTGTACGTGAGCCTCATGTTGGGGCTGGTGATCCTATACCTCTCCTGGAGTTTGTACTCCTGCATGGTTTGTCAGCGCTGTTAAAGCTTCACCCGGAATAGGTATTGTATCATAAAATGTAAGTACCACTAAGCAAAACAAAAACAACCATGGGCCACATACGTGTTGCTTAGTTTGTTGCTGTGGCTTAGTGTTTATATTATAACTATATATGTGATATATATGATGATGCGTAATATATAGACTATGTCCTTCTCAGAACCCTAACCTATATGGGTATGCTCAATTTCATGATGCTTGGTTCAGAAGATACGGCGTGAAAATGTAACAAACAAACAAACTCACTTTCGTATTTATAATATTAGTTAGGAAATTAGGATACGTTGATTCAGATTGAGATCACTACCTAATCAAGGCAAGAAAAAACTATTCTGACCCTCAAGGTGGACCAATTAAGTCATGATCTATGAAGTAGTATTATTAATCTTATTGGAGATAGTTTGCTTTTTATTTTGAAATGTTTTGCTTTGGCACAATAAAGATCGAACAAGTTTGCTGGTCTAGTTATACTAGTTTTTATAACTAGACTAGAACTAGTCCAGTCAACAACTTGTGACTAAACTTTTGTCCTTTGCTCTTCCTATACGATAAATATTTATTACAAATGCAAATGTTTGATGTAATAATTAATCAACTATAGCCCATTTTGTATAAAAATTAAAAGTATAGGCAACTGGCACAACTGATGGGACACTTAACCGTTAAGTACAAGAGCAAAGTGAGTTTTATCGATTCCAATGATCAAACCTTCGAAATACTAGATATTGAATGGACACGTTCGAATATCGATACACCATTCGTTTTTATGTATTAGAATAATGTACCTAAACAATTTAACAGATGAAAACACTTGTGTTTGTTGAATTCATTACATCATCATCATCAGCCTATTGCAGTCCACTGCTAGACATAGACCTCCCCAAGGCATGCTAAATTGTACGATCTTCTGCTTCTTTACATAGTACTTTTCAATTCGGCGAAAGCTGGATTGATATTATATGAAATGAAGTCAATATTTTTGTAGGCCACGTCGCGTGCCGCTTCTACAAAACAAGCCGCATAAAAATGCACGGGCACGAATGCTTTGATATTAGAGCGTACAGACTCGTCGTTTGTTTACCGTTTTATTGAGCGGTGGATTTAGCATCAAGCATAGACTCTGTGGATTAAGAGAAAAGGCTTGGATTTTTACACAGCAACACTATTAGGAAGTTATTGTTTTGTTTAAATATCTTGAAGTGTCGTGACTGATGATTTTGTTTAAAATCGTGCCGATAAGGGAGAAACTTAAGTGCCGCCAAATCCTACGCAATGTTTTTTGTAGAGTGTCGTTCGGTGGGTTACTGTAAAATTATTTATGTCATATCATACGACACTTTCAGATCCTTCTCAATATTTACCTATTCATTCAAGAAAAATAATTATTCTTGGAAAGAGAGCATTAACAAACACGACAAACACTCGCGGACTCGCGTAACTAAGGGGACCAGACTTGGCTCGGATATTAGTTGCGAGCTGCGCAGAACGTGCCCCGCCTCCCCGCGCGCGCCCCGCTGAACCTAATATTGTGTTCTGCGCATCGCCTCGCGCGATGTTCCGAGCCGCCATAAAGTTTGATTCAGACTGTACCTACTATCATAATGGTAGTAATGTTGTCTATCTCCTTAGTTACTCCGCAAGTGTTTATCGTATTTGTTAATGATCCTTTCTATAACCCAAATCAGTTCAGTTTTCTCCTGAATTTTCAACCGGGTTACACCATGGATATTATGTGTGACAGACAGTGACCACGGTCGATTAATCTGTGGGTTACAACGACCGTGGTCACTGGATGTCTTCCACATTTCATAAAGTACCACAGAAAAAGTACCTGTATATTATTACCTTACAACGTACAATAACTCCATGCCTACAACTGTCTTTCGCCTCCTCTACATAATTGCCGATGATCGATGTACAATGATGATGTACAATTTATTGTACGTACCTACCTACTATTACATATTATATCTCCATGGTACGTACATACCACGGAAGTATAACAGTACGTAGTACATATATCTCCATGGTACATACACTAAAGCTCTTGAGAGTTTTCTATCCAATGCAGCAATGTAAAGTGAATCGTCGCGATGACAGCCGATAATCGGCGATTATGTGGAGGAGGCATTACATAGGTACTCAAGAAGCCGTAAGAAGTTTGATATCATTGATTTTTTCTTCTTATTCTGTTTTATAATATGGCTTCCACCGAGATTTCAGTGATTCTGCCAATGTCCAGTAAATTGAGATACTAAGTAGGGTAAAACACGGATAGTTGCCTCACATTTCAAAAAGTTTAAATTATAAAAAAATGGGTCGTTATTAATATTACCTGATAATGTATACGAAAACATAGGTTCTTCGTCTTTTATAGAAGACCAATTCCGTTAACATAATTGATACTGGTTTTGAGTATATTACGTTTTATTTGACCTCCTAAAAAAGGGATAGTCGCCTACTGCAGCGGATGGTTGCCAAATGTTAAAAAGAGTTAAGAGGATACTTGCCGCATAGTTATACATATAACACCTGGTTTCCGCTTATACTTGCGAGGCATTCTGTTTACCTAGAATGGGCACGTGCAAGCAGTTAATATTGTTTTATATTAAAAACAAGTAAGTATAACATAATTTTTACTTGAAAAAAAAATTAAAATATGTCATGAAAAAGAATTCGCCACAGGTAGGTTTCGAATACATTCATCACATATTTTCAATTTTAATAATATACCGAGCATTGTAATGGTATTTAAAAACGATTTAAGTGAAAAAAAATTAATTAAGGAATAAATTGTTAAGATTATTAAGGAATAAATGGTTATGGATAATTGCACTTAGAGCAACTATCCGCCACAATAAATAAGGCAACTATCTTTTTTGATACGGATAGTCGCCTTTTCGATTTAGAAAATAAATAAAATCTTTTCAACCATAAAACGCAATTAATAGGGCAATTAAAGGTCTAATGTAAGCAAAGAAACAAAATGTAGTCTGAAACCACAATCAATTATAAAGATATCCAACAAAAACTAGGTACCAATATAATTTCGACGTCCGTTAATGTTTCGCAGCGGAAGATTTTTGCTCACACGGACGAAACGCGTGCACCCACTCCAACGGTTTACGTGGCTGTGAGGCCTTCGGGGGGAGCGCTTCTAACTATAATCAAGCAGTAATGCCACAAATGTACCTAACATAGAGAATTCAAAACCGACGCAAGTATCCCCCCGACGCAACTATCCGGGTTTTACCCTATCGGTGTTGTACGGTAAAGTTTTAAACAAGTAGCATCAAAGATGGCGTAGGTATGTTCTTTGAATCCTCGTGGGAGCTTCTGGTGCACTCTGATATCTATGTTCTAGTGACAAATGTATACGAGTCCATGTGACAGCCTAACTATTTGACAAATTGTTCGTGAGCACGAGCATTTATAACACTAAACTACACCAATTTCATATTATTAAGTCCACTAAAATCAATTTGCAAAATCGCCTATGGCCACAGACATGATTTTTTTTCTAATATCTGTGTCTAAGGCAAACCCTCAGATTAATAACTAAAACCCCAACTGCACCCCTTGACCTTGACTTCCCACCACAAACTCTTTATAAGGAGTTTGTCATCTCTGACGTGCTTGTTATTGTCATTCACATTTTTGACATTGCGTGTTCAACAATAACAAAATTTACAGTATGCAGCCGAATATAATAAGAAAGTAAACGTTTCAATAGATGATGAGAGGATGCAGGTGGTAAAGGATGAGTTGCTGTGAGAACTGCAGCTCTGACAACATCGTGACTTATATAGATACACACAAGGAGGAGACGCTCTTCCTGACGCTCATCATCCTCATCGTGTTCCTAACCTACCGCCTGTACAGATGCCATCACCCACGGAGGAGGATTTTCTGTTGGTAATTGGGTATTTAATTGTTGTAGACTGAATAATTTCGCGGAATCTGCCATTAAATAGTGTTGTAAAAATTGTGACAAATCTTATGACGATTTCTGTAGCTAAGTTGTTTGGTGTCGCAAGTGTCTTTGAATTACAGAGTTTCACGCGGTTCATAGCCTAGTCATGATAGTAAACAATCTTTTTAAAATTGGCCTGGGTCTTGGATATTTATATATTTATTACTATTATAAAATATTGTATACCAATTGAGTTTCTACGACACAAATTCACAACTTACTGTGGGTAGCTAAATGTGTGTAATTTGTCCGTATTTATTCAATGTTTGAATACACCTTGTGTAATTTTTATCCTATTCTATGGAGTAATATTACTCGTTGCATTATTACTCCTAAATCGATTTATCCATCTAAAATAACGCCACCTTATTTTTTTATTAAAATAAAAGACAAAAATTACTCTGTTAACTTTACTTCGTGGAAAATCGGCATTTTAACAAGGTAATTAACATACAAGATATAGCGTTACCAAGATTGCTTATCTATCTTAATAAATACAATCGCTGTCGCCTAGATCTTACTTCTTAAAATAGAGACTTAAAATACCTAAGTATATTTACATTGATACTTATCTAGGTATGATATGTAAAGGCGTAGGTAAAATAACTGTTTCTATTTTGAAACATTCGATATTTCATCTAGCGTTTTCTTTCAGATTGCTTTGAAAATAGCTCTCCTTCGCGATTTCAAACAGTTGTGCACTGGTCTTTTCACCGGTTTCCCGAACCATGGACGAGAACATGCTATTTGGGTCCGACAGTAGGATGTAAGGATGATCAAATTCCATGGCCTGTCCCGTGCTCATCACCAGCACGCGATCCGAGTCCATTATGGTGTTGAGCCGGTGAGCGATCGTCAGCACTGTGCACGAAGAGAACTGCCGGCGGATCGTCTGCTGAATAAAAGCGTCTGTCCTGGAAAAAATAATGTAAATCAATAAGAATGTTCAAAATAACACAAGATCAAATTCTTCTGATAAAATTTCTTACTGAGGATCGACGTTGGCCGTAGCTTCGTCCATGATCAATACTTTATTCGACCTAAGTATAGCACGAGCGAGACACATCAACTGCCTTTGTCCTACTGAGAAATTAGAACCACCCTCGGTCACTTTAAAATCTAGTGATGGAATTGCCGATTTCATATCCACCTGAGAAAAAAAGCAAATACGATTAAATGAGAATGAACAATAAATGTAAGCCACATTATTCCTATTTTTATTAATTACCTGTTCAAGCGCCCTCCAAAGGTCGTCATCGCTGTAAATGTTGAATGGATCCAAATTGTATCTGATTGTAGCCGAGAACAGAACAGGCTCTTGTGGGATAATTGAAATTTTAGATCGGAGCTCCTGCGAATACAAAGAAATAGGTATTTACTAACGTTTCAAGAAATCTATAAACAAAGTATCTTAAAATAGTTAACTGACAAATCTATAAATAGATATATGTATATAAGATGATTATGAAATTAATGCGCCGTCGAGCGTTACCAGTCCAGTGATATAAATTTGTAAAGGGTTATTAAATAGGGACGCTCGAACTTTGACAGCGGCAATCTTGGTAAAGCGATAGCTGCCTTATTCAGCGGGATTACATTTTAGTCATGACATATTAAGACGATATATGATAAATATTATATTCTTCAACAACGCGTAGAAGTTAATTCATTTTATTATTAAAATAATAATGCTTTGTTCGCCTAAATTGCTTTCCGATATTGACATCCGACAAGGCATTGAGTACCTTATACAATCCGAAACAGTTACTGTTTGGTATGAATTTTGAACCAGCGGTATTAACTGCAAGAATGTCGTGCAAAATTGATCCACCAGGATACATCACCTACAACAGGGTCACAGTGGCCATTTGGCTGAAATTATATTTTGGACAATATGACATCAAATGGATTTTTATTTTAAAAAAATTTCGGCAATATAACTTTGATAGGTTATGTTATTTATAATTTCAAAGTTCGAGCGCACTTAATGAAAACCCCTTTAAACCTATCGCAATACCCAGTTTCATGTATTGCACAGCCTGTTTTCATCCTCCTAATCAAAATAATACATCTGGAGGAATAACTACTTGATGGTAGAAATAGGTGGATGTACCTCGATTGATTTTAGAAATTAAGTAATGAACCCTTTCTTATTCATTCTTAGTAATAAGAAGAATTTTATTTACCTGTCTTCCTACAAGCGAAGTATCTATACCGTCAATAGATATAATGCCGTCGATGTAGGCGAACCGGAACAATGCCGATATCAACGAAGACTTGCCGGCTCCGGTCCTGCCCACGATTCCTACCTGCAATAAGTCTTCTTTGTTATTTATCAAAGATTTATTCAGAAAAGAGGCCTTTTCAGGCGTCATTTCATATTTTGAATAATTCTAATTTGCTGTATATGTTTCTTTATATAATTAATTAGTTTTCTAAAGCTAAAGACTACTAGGGTTTCGTAACGCCGAAAGAAATTCTTTAACAGTATCGGTCGCTTACTCGCCTGAAGAGCTTCGAATGATCTTGTATTATATAGGTGAGTATATTTTCATTTTTTTCTTTCCTTTTTTTCTCATTTCACGTAAATACCATTTCTTAATATATAATTTGTTGGACATGTTATTATATCATGAGGAGATTGGCATATAAAGTATCTTACTCAGGATTTGGTTCGATAAGAAATATAACATATTTCAAGTTTTAAAACGTAAGTATATAAATAAGCCCTTAAATACACATTAATACATTACATACAGACATGCAGTCATTAATCTTGAGGCAGCTTGACGCCAATTTTGTTGCCCACTTACAATTAGGAAAAACAAAAGTAACATATTGTTTAATCATTACGAGTATATTTCAGACGCATGTAGTCCAATTTGGATGAAGGTATCCACTTACTGGCTGAAGGGCCGATTGGTAGCATCATCCAGCTTTTTGAACGATCTTGTTCAGGTTGTCAAATGATTTTTGTAAGCTCAGCTTATCCGTTATTTGCATATATATTATATATTATCCGGATATTTTCTACCACATTTTTTTAAAACCTAAAAAATTAACTTCCATCTATCCTGCAATCCGACTGTTCTCCTCTAAAGATCGCATTTCCAGAATAGCTTTGATAGGACTCGCGAGGTCTACAGCTCACAGAGACTAAAAAAGTAATGATTTTAAGAGGTATGGAAGGGTTTTTATCATTTGGTCCGATATTGTGATTAATCTGTTAATATTAAAATTAATTTCTATGTTGTATTACCTTCCACCCGCTCTGGATGACGATGTTCAAATCCTTGAGCACCGGTGCCTCGGCCGGGTCATAGCGCAGGAATACTTTCTGGAAATCGATGTTGCCCGCCATCGGCCAATTCGCTGGCGTGTTTATTTCTGTAATTAATACCATTTTATTTTAACCTTTGTAACGATTGAGCTGCGACAAGCGACAATATAATATAGTATGAATTATTATAGAACACACCTTATAGTATCTGCTGAAATGAGCATTGTTTTTCGCATAGATATAAAAAAAAATTTCGTCTACTTCTATGGTTTTTCGTAACCACTGGTAGAGAAACAAAACTAACACAAATGTTAGGTGACAACATTTTCAACCCGCCTATTTTTTTTTCTTTTAATAGAAGTTTTTCTTCACGAAAGAACTACTGGATAGATTTTTGCTATGTTATAAAAAAGCTTTGGCTTTATATATACCGACTAAGTTGCAAAAAAGCTAGTTTAAATAAAAATAAGATCGCTAATAATCTAACTTAGGAAATAAAAGCCGATAATATAACTAATAAGGAAGTACTTTATTCCACTATAGATAAGAAAATTGCTTGCATTACCTACTAACTATGAGTAAATACCTCTTGAACTGTAACATAAGATGCATGTGGCGGAAATGAGGATGCTGAGATGGATGTGTGAAGTAACAAAGATGGACAAGATCCGAAATTAATATATAAGAGGAAGTTTGAAAGTCGCACCAATAGTGGAAAAAATTAAGAGCCATCGTTTAACCTGGTATGGCCATATCGAGAAAAGGGATGCCGATCACCTAGCTAAAAGGATGCTGCACTTAAATGTGTCAGGACATAAAGGAAAGGGAAGGCCGAGAAAGTAGTGGAGGGAATGTGTGAGGAATGATATGAAGGAACGTGGAGCTAGTGCCGATATGGCTGGTAACAGGAAACTTTGGAGAGAGTTGACATACAGAGCCGACCCCAAATAGGGTAAAGGCAAGGAAGAAGAAGAAGAAGAACTGTATCGTATTGGGTGAATAGGCCACTTGACAAATTGGTTTTTGTAAGTATATATAAGTACTGACATTGGGAATTATAGTTATTTATTTGACTTCTCATTGATTTTATCATAAAGTATGGCAATAATAAAGTTTAGTGCGTCCTAATTCTAGGTTAACACACGAAAATCAATCAATTCTAACTTCTTATTTCTATACCCTACTTAGTGCCTGCAAAAGGGTTCGCTAGTCAGCTGTGCTATGAACTCCACCAGCATGCGCGCGCCGTGCTGCAGCATGGCTGGGAGAGTGTTAGTGGACAACGCTACTCACTCCCTTCGAAGAGGTTGGGCTCGGTCTCGATGCGCGTGTACTCGAGCACGCGCTCGACGCTCGTCAGCTGCGCTATGAACTCCACCAGCATGCGCGCGCCGTGCTGCAGCATAGCTGTCAAGGTGTTACTCTGCGTCACCGCCAGTCCCACACTGCCCACGGCTATTGCGTCTCCTGTTAAATATGATAATTGATAATCATATAGAAAGAAACCGTCTTCTTCCAACAATATTAATTGACAGTATATCCAGAAATATTAATTCAAATAATTCAAAATGATGAAGTGAAAGTCACAAACATTTATAAAATAAAACTGGCATGACTATATTAACTAAGTTAGACTCGCGGACCGAAGGTCCATATAAAAAGTTTTCTTGTGCTACAAGCGTAGCGTAGGGCGGAGCGTTTATGTTTATGAAAATCTTTAGTTCTAGTTCTGTGGTGAAAATGATAGATAAAAATTCTTACGTAAGCTAGAGGGAAGGGGAAGAGCTTTTGTTATTTTATACAGATAAAAGGAAGACCCGTTCACACTTGTGTAAAAATACATATTTAAACGTAAGAACATATCCCACGTACATTACATATTAATAAAATACCTAAGTAATTACACTAACTTGATGGTATACAATCTTACAATGTTAGAATATGATATTTGAAAAAAGTAACAAAAAGGAATCCATACCAAAATCTAGGTATAAGAACACGAATATCACGCAGCTGAGGTAGACGAGGCACATCGTGTCCAAATATAATCCGAAGGCGGACCCACCGCCCAGGTAGCCGTTCCACGCTGCGGTGTGCAAATCCTGCCAATCATAAAAAATGTTATAAGGAAATGTGCAGTTTTTGTGGTAGGTAATATTATTTAGCTGCAAAATCTGTTCATACCTTTTAATATCGATTTTTATAAATTTCGCATGGTTAAGGTACAAGAAGAACAATGGGTACTTTTCATCCATCAATTTTTTTGTTACAGGGCAATTCCGGTGGCTCTTTTTAGGGCTTCAAAAAGCTCTGCTATTATCGTGTGCTAGTTAATATTTATATAAAAAGAAGAATGTTATGAAAAAGGTAATTATTACAAACATGCAAAGATTTTGGTAGGTAAGCACCTGATGCGTGTCGAACTCTTTAATGAGCCTCTGCTGCGCGCCTGCTGACCTAATAGTGGCAATGCCGTTCAATGAAGATGTCACCATTCCAAACACCGGACTCTTTGCTGAAATAAATTAAATAGGTGTACACCAAATGTAAACAGTAGATACTTTTCATGTCTGATTAAGCCAAACAATAATATCGACACAAAAAAGTGCAAACATTGTAAACATATGCCCGGAAAGCAAAACTACCCCAAATTGTGCCACATCTGAGAAAAAATTGATATGATTTGACTAGCTATAACTCAATAACTATAAGTCATGGAGAATTCACTCAAATCATAGATAATTTAGTGTAAGTATTTCATAAAAGTATAGTACAAAGATACATACAAAAGGCATCCAGAAGGTAGTTTTTTCGTAAGAAGTGAAAAACGTCCCATACTTTCGGGCCCCCCAGGAGTAGCACAGGGTTAAGAGAGTTGCAAATATGGGTGTAGACTATTCTTAATGGTCTCTACAATATATAAAAAATCACCGTTACATGCGCATTTGCAATGTTCGATGTCGATATTGACTGGCCTAGATGTCCGGCTGAAGATTATATATTTATGATATATGAATTGCCATTTATTTGTGCACAGAACGTGAGCAATAGCTTTCGGAAAATAAATTTATAGTTTATCAATAGGAAATCCAATAAACTTGAGAAATACATTAAATTATTAAATTTTCCAAACTTCTTAATATTTCTATGAGAAATACTAATATTGAGAAAACGGGCTAACAATAAACGTGGGTTGAATTAATTATTTAGCGCAGCAATTATTATTGCATGCGGTGGAATCACATTGCAACCCGTGCGAGCAGAGATTTTATTTTATATATTACCAGCATCATTATATCGAATATTTTTTTTTTCATTTATTCACATTAATATAAGTACACCTATGTACAGATCTTATAGTGTTAGTAGTTCTTGTCATACTTAACCGACAATAATTCAGCGCGTGAATCTCTTTGAATTTCGGAACAATGTGTGAATATTTTTAACAATACTCAAATACTTAAGTTGAAATTTATATATAATTACAATAATTATCTGTATTACGTAATGATTATGTAAAATAATATATTGTCGTTAATGCATACATCCAAATCCATCCATATATCCATATACACATATAAAACAAAAAAAATGTGTCTGTTCATTGAATATTTTAAAAAAAATTGCGGCGATGGAGAAATAGTAATAGAGTAAGAATTTTAATAAAAGTCTATCTGTTTGTACACGCTAATCTCCGAAAATACTTGACAGATTCTAATTAAACTTTTTTGTTATAAAGCTGTTAAAGTAGGGCAAATATAGGGTAGAATTGATTTCGTTAAATGGAACACCTGATGCAGATCTATAAGGGTCCAGCTAAACTATAATAAGAAATATAAAAAAGACACATTTGCAAAAGTTGTTCAGCCTAATGAGCATTTCTGTTGAGAAATAAAAATCGAAGATTTGAAACACCTGATGCAGAACCAAGTTAAATATATTTGCATAAAAAAACCGGCCAAGTGCGTGTCGGGCCACGCGCAGTGTAGTGTTCCGTAGTTGCGAATGACAACTTTGACTTCACACTGTTTACACTCGCACCTCACAGTATGAGCAAAAACAATCTAACAATGAAATTTTACATTTTCGAGTACATTTTATAAGTTGGTTGACTATAACTTTTTAGTTGTACTTAGTACTCAGCTCCGATAGTTTTCCTTTCAAGTTCAGTATATATACTACTGCTGTAATTTTTTTCACGTATCGATATATAACCGTTTAGCAGATAGAGGGGGGGGGGGGGGGGGAAACTTACCTCTAACAAAAATTTGCACTTTCAAATCAAATCATTTATTTTCAGGCAACAAGTAAAATATTACATAGGCCCATAGATATATACCTTACAGACTAACATATACATAATATATTAACTTAACTATCACTAGTTTGTACGTAATGTCTGTGACGCACTACACGGTGATGGGGTGTCGGGTAACCTTCCGCGAAAACGCCGAAAGACGACACCCTTCGGCCAGAAATCTTCACAGGTGAAGGTCTCCAGCTGAGCAGTTGGGATTCGCACCACATACGAGTTAAAATTCACATTGTGACGCGATTCCAACTTTACGACCCTCAAGTTGAGCTTCGTCTTTACTTTTATGTATTCCACCAAATCTTCACTCTTTGTAGAATAATGAAGGCGAGACACATAAAGTAAAGTCGTCGGGACGGCAGCGCGCAGCAACATATTCGGGCCACTGAGTGCAGTACCGCACTTATTCCTGAACGTAGGCTTCTTCCGCTTCCGTACTACTTCGGTGAAGCCCTCGTTGTCAACTGGTCCCTTTGGAACTGGTTCGGGAGCAGCTACCATTGCTGGTGCTAGCTCCATCTGATGCTGAGATGACCGCTGATTCCTGGGAAGTTGGCTTGCAGCAGTCGCGTAAGGACGAGGCGGTAGCGTGCTTACGTTCGTCACCACAAGGGACGCACGAGGTGTGGGGCGGGGTGACGCATGACGTTCGACGACAATGACCGGCGAAGCATCCAATTTCGCTGACGCGAAACTTGACTGCGATGCATCGAGTGCACCGCGACACGGGTTGATGTTTGAGACATCGGATGACCTACTTACAGACTTGTTGTTTTTTAATTCCACTATCTCCGTACGTAAATCATCGATGGTAGATTGAGATGCCTCGAATTTCAGCTGCAAATCGGCCAGGTTGGACTTCAGGGTATTAATATCTTTCAACAACCTGGTGACGTCGACATGGTCAAATGTGACCGGCGGAAGTCGATGCAGGTCCTTACAGACAAATGTCACGGGCCACTCTTCCGGATCGGTCACTTTGAAAAGTCTAATCATGTCCTGTAGACTCTTCTCTCCCTTTTCATCTCTACGACGAGACGGCATTCGGTCGGCCATTTCAAGCGACGCATACAGCAGCACCTTCGCACTGCGTATCTCCTCTTCGTTCCAGTTACTGGTGCAAATCTGGATCACGCTCACTTCGTCCATGCAATCCAGCTGCTTGTCCAGGAACGCTAGCAGTTCGTTTACCACGAGTTTTTTTGAACCCATAGTAACGTCGGGCAGCGGCTTATGCCGCGCAAATCGCGAATTAAAATTCAATTCGTTAGCGGAGTGATACGCGTGATGTGTCAACGGCGCATAGCACTACACTTTAAAACCAAATATTTTGAAAACGCATCCCTAAATCGAAAAATGATGTTCTCAACCTTACAATATTTTTTAAAGACCTATTTAACAATACCCGACACGATGGGTTTGTATAAAAAGAAAATATTACTCCCTCATTACTAATAGTATGGGAGCAACGCTAAAAATATTTTTTTTTCATGATTTTTTTCGACCACTTTTTTGGCATGATTAATATACATACCCATACCAAATTACAGCTTTCTAGTACTTATAATCTCTGAGTAAAACCGCGGGCGGACAGACAGACGGACAGACAGACAGACAGACAGACAGACATGGCGAAACTATAAGGGTTCCTAGTTTATTACGGAACCCTACGCGAACGAAGTCGCGGGCGTCAGCTAGTTTTTCATAAAAGAATATTTAAATGTTAATTATCAATTTATAATCATCATATGTACTATATATGTATTATTACAATAACCTATTTTTACTCAATGTCAGAATTGTTCAACTTTTTCACTTCCGATTGCGAGATGAAAGTCTCACGTGGGAAAATGTTTGTTGAAATCAATACCGTAAACTCGCCGTTATATTTGCAAAGTTTTTCCAACACCTGAATTTCCAATTTCTTTCCTAACCCCATGAGAAGTAGCGGGATTTTAACAATATTTATTAAAGACTAGATTTTTGTCCGCGGATCCCGCCTCACGTAAATGCAGATGATGAAAACAACCCTTCCTCGAATGTAAGCACCCGAACTACCCCCTTACCAAATTTAATCTTAATAGTTTTAGTGGTTGAAGGGTAAAGAAGTAACAGACAGATATAGTTACTTTCGCTGTTATGATTTTGTAAGGAAGTCAGCCAGTAACAAAAAATACAAAATGGACGAACCAGTGATGAAATTTTGAAGCTGTGACTGGTAGTTTGGCGCGACGCGCCGGCTTGGATTAGGGTAGCCACGGAAAATTTCGAGGCGCGTCGTGATTTAAAACTGGAGTGATGATTCCACATTGACGATCAAATTTTGGATTGACGGCAGTACAACTGATGCACAAAACTGATCGTCAATGCCCAGCTCGCGCCAAACTGACCGTGAGTGCGCGATCGTCACTCCAGACGTCAGTTTGCTCGCAGCGCCCGGCGCCGGCGGTGGTTGATTGTTGGATTTATTTGTTTTTAAAAAGGCGGCATCAGTATCATCTGGACGTGCCGTAACGTCAGAATTAATTGAAAAATATAAAAATTCTGTATGTTTGTTTTTTAAGCCATTCTTTCATACATTGCTTTCTTTCTTGTTTTTCGATGAGTATATAGCAACAAACAGTAGCCGCAGTAAGAATTAACGTTTCCTGGTCGGAGTCAGAATCTATTTTTTTCTGTTTCGACATAAATTGGTAGTACGCCTCACAGCCCGGCCAATAGAAAACTGAAGAGCCGGAGCGACGCCAGTGAATGGGGAAATTTAGTTAGCCTAAAACCAATTGGAGTGACTTACCCAGCCAGCCAACCAACCAGCTTTAGATACCAAATATTTTAGATCACCATCTTTAGAATTCAATATTTTATGGTCTAAATTCTTGTCTAAATTGCTAACTCAATTTAATCAATGCATAAATTACTCTATATGTAACTTATTCACGCTTGTTTTTAAATCACTAAAATAAATAAATAAATTTGACCCGGTCGTTTGTAAATTTCTACCACGGTACTCGTACGTACGGATATTGAAAAGAACATGGGGTACCTTTATCCTTGCAAACTCGGTACCGTTTACTGTTGTACGAGTCAGTGTCGAAAGTTTTTAGTTTATACCATTAAACCATTCAGATAAAAAAAACAGTTTCAACCAAGTTAGTGAACTGATTTCTATGAAATTTAAATAATACCAATCATAAGATATACCAAACCTCCCAAATAAAAAGTATATTTTTACAAATCGGTTCATAAGTGACACTATCTATTACTTAAAAAAATATTCCAATTTGAGAACCGTCTCCTTTTTTAGACGCCACTGCAACATATAGGTAGATATAGTGGCTCTTAATTGGCTTGCAGTTTAACTGCAGTTTAACCTATAACTACCAACTACATTATTGTGAATCAATAAAAGCTTGTGAAAAGTAGGTCGATAATAAAATTGGTGAAATTGAGCCCATATTTTAGCTCCAAAATAATTGTTGACTTTTATTACCTACCATTCGCAAATTACTGTTTTGCAAGAGCTCTCGCTCGCGGCCTGATTTATTACTGCAGTTGGAAAATGATTCTATTAAGTGCTATGTTAGCTCATTCATTAGCCATAAGTACCTATGTGTATTATATGAGAAAACGAATATGACGTTGACCTTTCGAAACGTCCAGCGCCTGGGGCGCATAAAAATCGATTGGTATTAGTAGACTAAGCATGTCGAAGGCAAAATTGCGCGTGTGATTTTGCCTATGCATTAGATTTTTTGACACACATACAAAACTGTTCGGCCGGCCGAGCGATCTGCTTTGAATGGGCGATATTTTTTGATTTCCTAGCATTGGTGTATTAGGAAAAAAATGTTCATATTGACGAACTGAGTAGAGGTGACTGTATGAGAAAAATATTACGTCAGATCAATCGATGTTTCTTTCTTTTGAAGGTTTTAAGCTAACGCTTTTATCATATTTTTGGGCTGCCTAAAGGCAATCTAAACATAAAGTGAAATTTTTACTCGCTAGTTAATAAAATAATAAATAAAAATAAATACTTATATACGGACAACTCACACAGATTGAGCTTGCTCCAAAGTAAGTTCGAGACTTGTGTTATGGGATACTTACTCAACGATACTATATTTTATAAAAGATACTTATATAGATAAACATTCAAGACCTAGGTCAATCTAAAAAAGATCATTTCCCATCTTGACCTGACCGAGGATCGAACCTGGGACCATCCGTGTCGCAAGCAGGCGTGTTGACCGCTACGCCACGGAGCTCGTCAAAGTTAATTAGTATGTAGGTTTATTTACAATGTTTTTCTTCTTGTTTAGTGGTATTAAATGGTTAAACCTAGAAATATCTGGAATGGATTGGATGAACCTGAGATCATTAGGTTATGGGTTGCACAGGCCGGCCTCAGAGAGACGAAATACAGTCACAGACGAGAGGGACGCCGCGGCACGTTAGGTGCTGCGGCTAAAACAATGGGGAGATCTCTACTCGTTTAAATTATAACGAACTGTGGCGTCGTTGTACGTTCTAAGGTACTCTCGAATTCCGGCTGTCTGAAGCTGGCCTTAGACCGCTACGCAACAGCTTACAGTAATCAATATTATCTCGGTAGGTACTTAAATGTCTAGCCGATCCAAGATTTTCAACATTAATTGCACACTCATTCTAATCTTATCACGTCTTTATTCCTGCGGATAATAGGTGGGTGTGTCGATGAAAAACAGTATCTATAGCCTAGTTGCTGATCACATCATCTATTGGCATGGTTCCTCAGAATTTTGACCGTACCGCGACCAGCTTTTGCTATCTACTCCATTTTACGTTCATGCTTAACTCCCAACATAATCATGGAACAAAAAAAACTATTTAATCAAATTCTCAATTTTGTTGCTACTCTTGCACTTACTCGTATTATGTTACAGAAAATCAGCTACCCCCTACCCCATAAACAATTCTATCCCTACTACTTAGTTTAATAAAAATGTTATGGAGATATGCAGTAAAACCTATTCATATTAATAAGTCATTAACTCTCTTCAGATAAACTTACCCGTGCCCTCCAATCTCTTCACTCCCTGAGCCGTCTTCATATAAACTTTAACAAAGAGGTAGAACAAAATAAGTAGGACTGCGGATGGGATGAGGGTCCAGTAAAGCGCTATAGCGTTCAAGACGAGGATGGCGAGCAGCGTGCTGTAGATTTGGAACACGTCCAACAAAGTCCGAGGCAATATTTCGTCCAGAGCACCCATGTCCTTTGTAAAACGGTTGAGAATCCGACCTAAAAATGTTTTATGTTATGTAAATTCGGAATATTTGTATGTCTTAGTTTACTTATATAAAGCCTACATTGAAAACTCGTGTCGCATACTTATAACGCCGAGCAAATATATATTGACTGTAGGTATTTTTTTTAATGAAGCATTGATTTTTTCCTGAGGCATTATAAGTTAAATTACCATGTTAAATTCAAAATAGGATCTGCGATTGAATTTTCGGGAAGATCATCACAAAACTTTTTAAGCTGTCAAAAATATAAACTGTTTTCGTCCCATATATTTTTAAGTCAGAAAAGAATAAGTTACTAACGGGTAAATAGGTATTGTAAGAGAATGATTTTTCAAAAGCGTGTACTTAAGTCATAATATTTATAAACTCTGACATCAGATAAAAATTAGGTGGCAAGGTAAAATTGACATAAGCATCTAATACCTATTATCAGCAGTATATATTATTTGCTAAATTAATAAAAAATGATTTTTTTTAATACCTGACGAGCTAGTGTCGAAGAACCTCATAATACCCTTGGTCATGGTAGAAAACATGCGATTGTGTAGGTTCTTGGACGCGGAGACACACAGGCTGACGAAGGGGAAGACCCTGAGATGGGTGAGGAGGATACAGGCGCCCACGATGCACCCGTGTATGATGATATACTGGCCCGTCGTGAACGGGCCCACTTGCACGTCCAGGGCCGGGTCTGAAATTACAGAGTATCTTAAAATGACGGTGTCAATGTTGAAGAGTACAATAAAATAGTCATCAGACTTTATTTCGAGATAAATCAAATGAAACTATACGTATACAAGCACCTAATTAGTTTTTCAATGACTTGATAAGGACAAACAAATAGTTTATCTATCTGTTACATTTGTCTGCAAGATACGACAGGTTATAGTAATCTAATCATTCAATTTTGGGCAATAGCCTCAACACACTTACCCATTTCAGCTCCTCCTAATCCTTCCTCATAAACTGCCATCTCGTTTGACCTATAAAAAAATACGTGAAAAATTTTCTCATATGAGTATTGTATTGTTTTTGTGTAAGGTGCCAAACACTGAAATCAGAATTTTTAAACTACCTAATCTGATCAATGACGACAGCCGGGACCAACGGCATAATATATGTATGTTATCATAGGATATAATATCGTTTGATAATAGAATATATGATAGGATAGCATATTTTTATGTATGATGTTAGCAGCATACTTTGTAATGCCTTTGTAACAACCGTGTGGTAATAGAACACAAGACGAAAAACGAAAGCAGGAAGAAGCAGTCGTCGTGTCCAAGTCAGTGAACTGCCCTAAATATCACCTATATCTGCTATTATTCAGGGAATCAGCCCATGCTTATTAAACTTTTGATACCAACCAACATAGCATTCAAACTCATCATCTTACTCATTATATTAAACTTTTCGTACCAACCCACACAGTTTTCTGGTGTTTTATACAGGATGTTAGGGTAAACACCATTGTCCCTCAAACCATCAAATCAACCCGTCAAAATGATCAACTTCTCCTATGGGTCAAGCGCTGGGAACTGAAAAAAATGTACTGTTTTTACACAAATTGCCCGGCCAGCCGAACACCTTTTTTATGAATTTTTCTTTTTAGTTTCCATCTTTGGTCTTATGGGAAAAGTCGATAATTTTGACGAGCTGATTTGATAGTTTGAGGGACAACGCAGTGTTTACTACAACACCCAGTATAATAACTTTCTTAGGTCTTATAATTTTTTAAATAATTTTCCGTTTGAAAATATAAAAATGTAGGTAATTATTAAAGTTTACCAACCAGAAGCTAACCCAGTAGTCGGCCGCTGCGCCGCTTGCAGCCGCCAGCAGCACCATCAATACCGTAAACATGATGAAACACAGGTTCCCGCCCGACTTGAAGTATGCGCTGATCACCTCCCAGCGCAGGTTGCCCGACTGGCGCTCCTCCTCCTGTATCTTTTGGGCTTCGAATTCTTTTGGCTGTTCCGTTTCAACGACCACTGACTGCTGCTTGAGCATTTTAGGTCTTTCTTTGTCTTCGAGGCTCTGGAAAGTGCATGAAAACATGTGAATGTGGCTCAGAACAGTGTTTCAGAATAAAGATTATTTCTTTTATTTTGTTTTGAATATAAACGCATTATAAATCGCTCAAGATTAAAAAGATGTTTTATCGCTACATCTTTGGTTATTTCTACTTGAAATTGTAAAATCATAAGAGCGTACGTTCAACTCGAGTGTGCAACATTACTCGGTCTGTGGTTTGACTATACAACGAAAAGTTCTGAAATGGAACTCTTCTAGTAAAATATCATGTGTCGACACAGTTTAAACTGCACCTGTTAATCATAAATCGTGTTTTACCTTTATCGTATTCGGCAACGATTTTTAGAAAAAAATATGACTTACCGCTCCCGAGCCCACACTTTCGGTGTCCTTGTCTTTGCCTTCCTGCAGAGCGGTCAAAAGCATCGCGAATTCTTTGCCTGAGGATGCCAATTCGTCGAAAGTGCCCATGTTCTCCACTCGTCCCTTTAGAAAAACGAATAATTTACGTATATTTTTATGGATCGAAATCGAAATATGCAGGGCTGGCAAGTAAGGGCAAACTTCATATTATGACTGGTATAACTTCGCACTTGCACTAATCAAAGTGTATACCAGGTATTATGAGCTGGGTACCTATTAAAACTACCCTTGAAAGAATTAAAGACACCGTAAAACCATAACTATGACCATAGCGTAATAAAATAAACCAATAAATAAGACCATATTAAATAATAATAGAAAAGGAATATGAATATTATGACTAAAGTGCAGAACTATATGGTGAGAATGCCTTGATAGCGTTTTCACAAGGAAAGCGCTTATATACAATTTGGCGTGGAATGATCCATGGGCTTATCCACATGTGGCAGGTTATAAGGAGCACGCTTGTTTTCCCTACGGCACACTAAGCCGTGGACCACTATACCTAGATGGTTGTCATTAAGCATTGACCACTCGCACCTATATGTACAAAGGCTGTATTATAACAACCTCTAAGTCTTGGGCTTGGCACAAACGGGCGATCTACCATTGCCACCGGTGGCTGACACGCGCTATCGCCACATTTAAATTTGTATCAGTGGCAGAACGCGACAGCTGCCGGTGTTCGGAAGCCGCTGCTTTGCAGTCTTACGGCCCCTAAAGGGAAAGTTTGCTCGAGTTCAATACGCAGTCGTCGTTATCGTCGTAGATGACTCATGAGTCTGCCTCTAACAGCCAATGGAAATTGTCTAAAAAAGGGGTATTGCCTTACATTAGATGAGTAACCAGCGACCACAAGTAACAAATTACGAACTCTGCTATAGCGAGTGGCTGCTACCGGCCACATATTTCAAGAAAATATAATGTGTAATTTGCCCCTCTCCCTCAGCCCGCCAATATGAACAACTTTTCCTATGGGATCAATTCTGGGAACTCAAAAAAGTTTTCGACATTGTCATACAAAATTGTTCACCCGGGCAATTAGTACGTACGGAAAAGTTATTTTTCTTTTTAGAGTTTACTGCATTGATCCCGTAGGAAAAGTTGTTCATATTGACAGTCAGAGTCACCCCTCTGCATAAGCCATGTACAAGCAATTTAACTCCTGGCGCTCGCCGCCAGTGGCTTCTTTCGGACGCCCGTTTGCTTCGAGCCCAGTTTGTCGTACATAGTGCTGCATTGATAAATTGCTAACTGCAGTGCATTGCATGTTAGTACTGCGTTTTTAGCTTTTCACTGCAGTGCTACAGTGCGTGCGAGGCTAACGCATAGCCTTACTAATAATATAAATGCAAAAGTGAGTTTGTTTATTTTTCTTAAGCTTTGATGCTTTAAGGACATAACTACTAAACTGATCGAAATTAAACAATGCATATTCTGTCAGAGGCACGTAAAACAACACACAATAAGGATTTGCAGGATCATGGTCGCATCTACGAGCGAAAGTTAGTTTATAGTAATTTTTATCATATTTTCTCTATAATTGACTGGGAGAGAATCATAACTTTAAGTCAATTGCCGATTTTTTAAATGTGTTCTAGCTGAATATAATAAAGTTTTAGTTAATTAATACTTAAATAATTAACAGAGCTACATATTTTCGATACGCATGATTTTAAATATTCATAAATACCTAAAATAATTACCTCGTTCAAAACAATAATGAAGTCGGCAGCCTTGAGGAAGTGTATCTGATGCGTAACGAGCACGCGCGTGCGCCCGCGCAAGTAGCCGTTGATGCAGCCCTCGAACAGCTGCCGGCCCACGTTGGCGTCCACCGCCGACAGAGGGTCGTCCAGGAGGTACACGTCAGACTGCACACGAAAACAATTCCAATCCATGATGTTTCAATATTTTCCGAAAAAGTCATAGGTATAGTCCAGTGGTCGTAGAGCGTTATCATAACGGTAAACATCAGGAGCTCAATTTTAATATAGATAGTACAATCAATTCGCCACTCGTTTTTACGCTTTCGAATTGAGAATCTTAATTGGCTCTATTTTTGAACCATTATTCGAATAGGTTTCCCGATTGATCGCAGGTGACCACTCGATTCAAAGATACGTACAAAATATCAAATTTGATATGACTTACATCATCACGTTGGGTCCAATCAGTACCATCATCCATTATCAGGTCTTTTTTAGTCTCTACTGCAGGAGTATGACCCTCTCTGTACTACCACAGCATATTTAGCCAAGCAATCAGAGGTTTTGGCCTACACTCTCCACGCTGGCCAGACGAATTGGACTGTTCAGACGGGCTGGAGCAGTACCATAGGATCCCAATGCGTCCCATCTGTACTAGAGTCCCATGGCTCTCTTTGGGTCCCATGGGTCCAGGATCCATTGGGTCTCATGGGTCCTATTGGGCCCCATGGGTCCATTGGATTACATTGGGTTCCATCTGTTACCATCGGTACCAGTGGGTCCCATTGGGTACCGTCCACCGAGCCAAAGACCACCAAGAACTACCAAATCTACCATTCTCAGAATATTAAAATGTATATTCGCACGGCTCAAAATAAGTAAAAACAGGACCACTCTTATAATTTATTCATGTGAATACGAAGCGATTGCTGACGTCACAACAAGTGGCGGATCGATTACACTAGTTCAAAAATTTTGCTCCAAGTTCGGTTCCCGCCTAGCCCAACTTTACTCTGGGTTTGTAGACCAATCTGACGTTATCATTTTTAGCTTCTGGTGAAGGAAAACATTGTGAGGAACGCAATTCACTTATGCTAGCAAATGACTGCAGGTAGGTCACTAGATTCAAGTTTAGCAGGCTATACCACAGCTTATACCTCTAAGTACCTAATCAAAAATATGGCACCACTGCCATATTATGTCTGAAATAAGAATTATTTGCCAACCTTAACGATCAAATTCTTCCAAAAATGACACACAAAAGTTTAACTTTGCACAGATGTCTTGAATGTCAGTTACGCAAGTGACGCAATTCAACAGCTGAGGAAAAAATGTAATCAATGAAACTGATGCTATTATTCATTTGTACTTAGGTACTTTTGTATCTGTGAAGTTATATTTTTTTCGTATTTGGAATCTATACTAATAACATAAAGAAAAAAATATTTGATTGTTTGTTTGCATTGAAGCTCCGAAACTAATGGACCGATTTTCAAAATTCTTTCACCTATTTAATTTATCTGCAGGTGATATAGGCTATGATTTACGCGGACGAAGTCATAGGAAAATTGCTAGTGTAGTATAGGTACCTACTATATTTAGCGGACCCCGGTCGCAGAAACACTACAGCCGATGAAGCAACCGGAAACACGCTCATATGAGCAAAACTTAGATAGAGAATTAGGTACATATATATGGTATATAAGTACCTCTTAAAACTCCTACAACCTCGTAGGACTAGAAAGCTAAAATCATAAACAACAACTTTTCATATGGAACAAAAGTTGGCACTTAAAAAAAATCATACAAATTACTGGCCGACAGAAAACTATCGTATGAAAATTCTTTTTTTATTTTTGATATCCCAGCATTGGATACCATGTGAAAATTTATTGTTTATGATAGTAGCTATCTACACCTGTGAGGTTGTTGTGTTAATGCATTACAAATGACCCAAAACATATAAAGGGCGATGAACATCCTAGGTTGGCAATATTTTAATGTCATAATGAACTAATAAAAAATATAGACCTCCATTACAAATGCATCAAACATTTGGTTTTCTATGGGAATTCTTTTTTTTTAATTTTTCGTTTGGATGTTTATTCTAAAGTGATTCTGATTCAAACATTGAAATATAGCCAGAGTATTCAGAATTATCCTGATTTTATACAACACATGCATTATATTGTAAAAGGTGACAAAAGTTCTATACCACAACTCTACATATCTGCTTACCGGCACCATTCCTCCTATTGAGTAAAATATATAATATATATGTGTAATAGGTATAGGTAAAAACATAAGAGATGAAATATCAATCTATACGTAGTTACGTTTTTATTTGCTTTATGAACTCCCCGTTCGGACAACAAATAAGAAACCAATTACCCACCTCCCTGTAGACGGCGCGCGCCAAATTGATTCTGGCTCGCTGGCCCCCCGACATCGAGACCCCTCGCTCCCCCACCAGTGTTTGGTCCCCATACGGGAATTGCAAAAAGTCTTTTTCCAGTGCACATGCCTTGCAAACCTGCGGGGAAAAACATAATTATAATCGCATTCAATTGTATATTAAGTATTTTTTTATACTTTCCTGGCCCACTCCGGGCAATGGTCTGTACCATTTGTTTCCATTACTGTTCGTTCTGAGGCGTTTCAGAACATTTCCTGTCAAATGTATCATTCATTTGTCACACCAACTTAGGTCGGCATCGTTTCCTGCGTTTCTCTTAAGGAACTAGTTTGAGAACAGAGTGGCCCATAGATCGTGATGCATTCGGCAGACGGACCTAATGGTGAATAATGTCTTATGTATGTGATGTGTCACAATATCGAGTAGACATTTTCACTGCGTATTCTCATTGTCCATACTAGTAACTATTACTTCGATACACATGTATAATCCTACATTTATAAAGAGTCATACATATATATGATAATTGATGTCTAATAAGTTCAAAAATAAACAAATACACGTGAGACAAGTAAGATTTTCAGGAATGATTTATCAATTTACCAAGAACCAAGCTGATACTATTTTTTACAAAAGAAGCTTTTAAAAGCTAGTTAGCTTGAACTTTGTATCAGATTTGCTTGTTTTTCATTCATTTATATTATGTTGCTGCCTTGTTTATAAAACTAATAACAAGATAAAAAAAAATCTTCATATTTTGTTTCATTATCATCGCAAACCCACAATGTTCATAAGTGCCATAAATCTTAATGGCGCTTAGGATATTTGTGAAAATTGGCAAAATTAAAAAAGAAACTAAATTGCTTTACAAAACATCTACCTACATAGATAATTTTTGAACCTGCTCACAAAGTTTCACGAGAATCGGTTGAGAAATGCGAACAGACATACCACATTACATTTTGCCCAAGTTTAAACAGATACAAAATAAGTTTGAATTAGAAGTTCGTATTTAATATTTACCTTTCTGTATTTGTGCGCGTCATACGGCAAGCCAAATAAAATGTTCTCCCGAACAGTACTCGGGAAGAGCCACGCCTCTTGGCTCGCGTACGAAATGTTTCCCTGCACCATGACGCTGCCGGTGGCTGCCGGGAGCTCCTTCAACAGCAGTTGCAGAATCGAAGACTGTTCAAAATAAGAAATACGTATCTAAGTTTTAAAAGTTGGAAAGCGTACTTAGATGTTACGGGTCCATTTCCTCGGAAGCGGCATTTCTAGAGTTTTTACATATTAGAAGAGTTCCGTACAATATTTATTTTCGAAGGTAGGTATATATGGATTCCGTAGGATATAATCCTAATGGGACTGACGGATTTTATTGCCTAGAGAACAGGGCAGTCAGTTCTATTGATACTAGTAGTATAGTACATTAATAGAATCGAACAATAAAGCCAAAAAGTCACGTTTCTTGTGAGAGTTTTAACCTGCTTATTATGTTTTGTTTTCGTTTTCCTATAGCGACTATACACAACTGTGAAAATTTAAAACCAATAGGTTAAAAATTTTAAATTTTCAGGGCTGTACGTACCTACATCGTAAACAGTGATAACTGCAGTTCAGCTACAGCCCTGTGGCAAACGAACAGATATCGGAGGTTTTAATAATAGGGTCCTGTTTTTACCCTTTGGGTACCGAACCTTGAAACGGTGATTTGAAGAATATAGTTGGTATTTTTCTCCTTTCTTCTTAGGGAAATAAGAATAAGAACAAGATTTATTCGGTATGCAGCCAGCTTACCTTCCCTGAGCCAACAGCTCCTATGATGGCGCACAGCTTGCCCCTTCGCAGCCTGAACGAAACGTTCTTGAGCGCTAGCATGTTGGGGTCGCCGGTCCAGCTGGCCGTGACGTCACGCACCTCCACGGCGAACTCATTGGGGAGCGACAAACTTCGCCGGAACTTATTGGCCCGGCTCAAACCTAAATAACGAATATGAATTTCCTTCGTTTTCAACATAGATTTACTAGCAAGATAAACAGTTTTCGTAAAATAATATATACAGGGGTAATTTGAATTCATATAGACAACATATATAGGTAAGAAATATTTACATGTATAACATTGCGTCAACACTAATATCGTTAGTTCTTGTTAAGGTATATTAATACTTCGTAGTCAAAGTCCACGCGAACGAAGTCGCGGGCATCAGCTAGTGTTTGTGATTGTGTGATTTAGACCACTTTTAATTTTGGTTTTTATCTCAAGTAATGGTCTCTATCAAAACGTTTGAGTATTTTTTATAGCTACTTAAACAAACTGTGAAAATGTTTATTTCCTTTAATGTAGTCGTAAATAACTTTTAAATCGTATAAATAATCTATATGAAAAAGGATGCTTGTCAAAAACACTCGTTGAGAACACGATGTACCTACTTCTGTAACTCTATTGAAACGTCAGCGGTAACCAATAAATAAAAGGTTCGTGTTAATTACCCTTTATATTCTTAACCCTGTTTATTATCTCATGATTTCGTAGATAGGTAAATCTTTAATGTAAACAAAGCCTTAACTTTACGTACCTACATCTATTTTATAGGTATTTTCCCAGATACGACATACAAAGACATTTACACTTACTTACATATTTGTCTCATTTCAGTCCATATTGGGAGCTATGTCACTGATAAACAGACATGCAAGTTTAGTGAAACGCTCTCATGGAAATAAAATCAAAAAGGGAAGCATTGCGCCTCATTTTTGTATTATGTTCTTCAATATCTGTCATATAATATTACTTAAGTCATGAATCGTTTTACAGGACAAACATTATTTGCAAATAAGTTTGGTGAACAAAGGTGAAAAAAAATAACAACAATAACACAAGCTAAACAAAGCTTATTAACATCAAAGAGACCTCTCCAACCCGTCTGGCAAGCGTGGAGAGTGTAGGCCAAATCCTCTGACTACTCAGGCTAGTATATGGCTCTGGTAGTACAGAGAGGGTCGTGCTCCTGCAGTGGAGACTAGAAAAACCTGATGATGATGATGATGAAGTTTGGTGAATTAGTAATTGAATGTAAATCTGGGTAAGAATTTATTGAAACGAAGCTAAAAAGAAATGTTTGTATGTTTCTTCGGTAGGTACCTATCTAAATATTATGCTGACATCATGTTAAAATATTAATCAAAATCTTTAAAACAAAAAAATTAACCACCAAAATAAACTGACAAACAAAAAATCAATCATCTTTTGTTACCCTTAGGGTTCAAAAATATTTTTTTCAAATTTATTTGAAAAATTTCCTAATAATGCAATAAAATTATATAAATAAAATGAATGTTCAAAATCAGACTACTCTGTAAAAAGTAATGCATGGTCCTTGCATGGTCATGGTCATACATAAGAAAACATAATAGGTGCGCCTCGACTTGAGAATCTCTTCCGTTTTTTCGTCAGTTGAAAAAACAAGTAACGAATACTAAAATTCAACGCTATTACAAATTGTTTTATTACCAAATCAGCCTACTTTCCCGATGATACAAGAATCAAAAATTGGTAAAATAAGGTCCCTTAGCTTCTTGCAACCATAAAACATGTTAATAAAATATGACATAATTTTATTGAACTACTTATACATTCAATTAAAGTCATATTTATTATCATATCCCAAGAGAATAGCTCGAGCTCACCCAAACGTGTTTATATTACTTATCTGATTAGTCAATTATTGACTTACCTCAATAATTTCATATTATCTGCCAATGATATCTACTTACTTGAAAGGTACATGATCTAAGCAATTATCATGTGATTACATTGCGCGGTATCAACAAATGTCCTTACCATTAGTAAATACTGCATCGGAGTTACGGTGATAAGAGAGCGGTCTGACGGTCTTGTCGGCGTCGGGAAAACTAGGCTTTTTGAACAGCGGGGCGGCCGGCGCCACGATGCCCGCCGCCAAGTCTGGCCTGTCCTCTGTAAATTAAAAAACTGCGTTTTGGCAACCACTGTGCATTCAGCTTTCTCGTGTAACAATAGTGTATCTAGTACAGACACTTCACCCGATTCTATATTCGAATTTACAATATATTCATTTCTCATTTGGGCTCCTGCAGTAAATAAGCAATGAATGGGAAAACTTCCTGTACATACCTGCTATTAATCTAAACTATGAACCTTCAGTAAGCCTAAAAAGCTACGATAATTGCAATATCTCCCAGTCAACCTTTGGAAAAATATAAATAATAAATAAATAGGTGTCACGAATAACAATCGTTTTGTTTTTACAACTAGGTATCCAGTTATAATAGACGAAGAGATTGGGTTGAGTGATTAGCGTTTTCTGTATATATATCAATATAAACCACGTGAAACCCTTTTTAATTTGTATGCATTATTTTGAAAGAGATAACTACAACGTAGGTTTTAGGATCTTTATCCTAACTTACTCCCGTCCTAACTAATATTATAAATGTGAAAGTGAATTTATTTATTGGTTTGTTTCTATTTGTTTGTTATGCTTTCACTACTGAGCCGATAATTATGAACGTACACATAGTCAGATGTACGAAGAAAGACATAGGTTTCCTTTCATCTCGAAAAAAATGATAGTTCCCGAAGGATTGACGTTAACATGGGCAGAGTCGCGGGTGAAAGCTAGTCCTGGATATATGAAACTTACCCAATACTAAAAACTCTTGAACTCGTTTGATAGACACCAACATCTCAGCCGTGAAAGTAACCAGTAGCGGCAAGAATAGTGTGATATTAATTTGCGCAGCGTTCATGAATTGTTGTAAGGGGTAAATCTGTAATAAAAAAGTTTTTTTTAAGTGTGATTGGGTAAGTACTTATTTTTTGTTTGTAACTGGTTCAACAAAAAAAGTAGTAGGCATACATATATTTGTCGAGCAGCTCCGTGTCATTACTGTATTTTGTAGTACATGACTTCAATTGAATTGATATTTAATGTTTTAAATACCTACGAGCAAGATAGGTACTCTTTTGTTCTTTAAGCAATGCATGTATTTTGCCCAGGCCTGGTGGCATTACGAGTATATACATATAATTGTGTAGAGCTTCCTAAAACATGGCGTCGAGATTGCGATTTCCAACAAAGATGTACCAAGTAAGTTGACAAACGGAGCGATGCTAAGATAGCAGTGGCAGTGGAACGCCGCCCTTGACAAAAGTTTATTATAATCAAGTTTTTTTTAGGTACTTACAACATTAGCCGTCATCGAGTTTCCTAGAAGCACAAAAGTCAGGATAGTGATGAAGAATGCCGTTCTCTCCGTAAACAACATGAATCCCAGGAACACGGTCCTCAAAAACGTAGCGATGCGAACCTGCTTCAACTCCTCGTCTCTCTTTTTACTGACAGTCTTCTGGAATGGTATCTCCCACGCATACATTTTTATCACCTAAAATAAAATAGCACAGTAGTTCTAAATGTGTTTCAATGCATATCCTGAATTCCTGATATACTTTTATTAAATTGAGAAATAAGATACTGGACAAAAATCAACACGGGCAGGATTCGATATAGTGAACTTTAATTATTGTACTACTAAAAATCGCTGGTTCGGTGCTGATCCTGCCCGCGATCTTGACCATTAGGTTCAAAACTCTGCCATGGATTCGATGCCGGTTATATACGGCCGACGGCTTTCTCTCATCTCCGCCGCTCCAGTGAAAAGTGCTGGCTGATTTTTCGCCGCACGGATTAACATAGCTATCCAACGCAGGTCACAGCCAGCATTCTTGACACCGACGGGCTGAATATGGGAGAATCTTTTTTTTTATTTATTCCCCTTTTTTCCCTTTTTCTCGTGTAATTTTTTTCTAGATAATACAATTGAGTTTACATCTGAGCCATCTTAATTTGGAGCTAATATCTTACTTGAATTCCACTGATAACTTCACTCATCACTTTAATTCTTGCGTCAGTTTTCTCCGCTATTTTAAAACGTGTTTTACCGATGATTTTGCTGAGGAAACCTGAAAATAATACATCGAAGTTATTTGAATTATATTCAATTATTTAACATTATTAGGTAATTGTTTTACTTAATTATTCATTACTTAACAACCAAAAACAAATAAACAGCAATTACTAGAATTAATAAGATTTCCCCTATTAATAATTTGGTTATCTCACTTGCCTTCGATAAAACTATTACATAAGTTTCAAAAAGAACTGTCCTCTACATTGAGTTACGCTTAAAAAATGAATAAGTATGCGTTATCCGTACTGCAGTGCAATTATTTTCTTTTAGCTTATATCAGGCGGGGCACTTGACTCACCAGAAATTAGCACTGTAGAGCTTAATATGTGTTAAAATGTACGTGTTAAAATTAACGTTAAATTAAGTAAACTGTCTTTGTCTACCCTATAGTGAACACCCCTATAAATGCAAACTCACAATCAACTTACCCTGTATAGGCAGAGCGATAAGTGTCAAAGCAACCAAGCCAATAATGGCGGCGTAGCCAGCCTGGATGTATCCCAAGTAGCAGACCGCGGCCAGCTGCAGGGGAATGATCCACACGTAGTGCAAGAACATAAAGGCCAGGTCAAACCGCTGCAGGTCGTTGGAGAGCAGGTTCACAACCTTGCCAGCGGCCGTCTCGCCTAGAGACGCGTTGTTCATACGCATTATCTGAAAAACATTTTTTTGCCTTGTGATCTTAAAAAAACTATTTTTCCTTTTTGTTATAATAGCGTAAAGCGGTTTACAAAATACATCTTCCTACCAAGTTTCAACTGAGTAGCTTCAGAGTAAACAGCCAGAAGGACATGATGACTCTATAAGGGTTTCGTTTTTGCCATTCGGCTACTTTTTTCTCAGTTCGGCCCTTCAGGTCATGCATGCAAATCGCGGCCCATCAGGCATATGAGAGTTTTCTGTCTCTACAAGCCTTGCGCACCCCAAGCAACGCCTAAAGCTAAGGTTCGCCCTCCTGGGAACCCTTTGGTGAAGATTGCCTTTCAGGTTGAGGGCACTCTGGCCTCACCTCAAAAAGTCCGGTGAAGTAGCGAAAGCTCATTTGGAGCTAGCTACGTAGTCAATTAAAAAACCATTCGGCTACGGAACCCTAAAAAGGTGAATAATGGGCGGCAATAATAGAAAAATCCTAGAGGTGGCAAATGTCAAATACGGCGGCAGTTTTTGGGTGGATTTCCTTATCTGCACATCTGGTTGTAAATTAATAGATGTACATTTTAATTCGTTCTTTCACTAGTGCGCAAAAGATATTTCTTTATTTATCGGAGGTTTAAAACAATGTTTGACACCTAACACATTGTTTTTTTGTATTGAATATCTGATTATTATAAATAAAATGTAACCTTTCTAAACATTAGCGAGCTCGTAGCGATTCTCAGCTTCATTCCGAACTGCTGACAGTAAAGGCTTCCGTGATGGTTGAAAAAGGCAGCGGCCCAGTTAGCAAAGATCATCCCCAGGGCATAGTACATGGCCGTCTGCTGGTCGAGCGAAGAATCCGGCGACCAATACTGCAGCAGCTGCCCAAAAAGCAGAGGACTTCCTGTCCTGTGGTCAGAGCAAAAACATAAGTGTGAAGTAAATGGCAGATTACTCATATTTTAAGGTGCCACTTAGTTATAATGTTGTACCTAGTTCGATCAAGTCGACTTCGACGATAGGTTCAGCATCACTTAAGTGTGACAGGTGTTATAATTTGGCTCTCCGATTAATACTCCGTTTAACAAACAAGAAACTATACGTAGGCTACTCAAATTGAATGTTATATATAATATTTCGATTAAAATTTTGAATATTAGGTGTATATACAACATATTTACGTCTTCATGTCACTATATTGTCAGCACGTTATATTCAGTACATAAGTAGGCAAAACTTATAGTTAAGATTAAGATAGTGTATATTTACCTTAGAGCAGTGTAACAAAACTGCATTAACCCTCCAGGCATAAAAGACCAAAAGAATGTCTTGAATATGACTTTCAAAAATGAGGGTTTGCGGCCAGCAGCTTTTGCTGCCGCTTCTTCTTCGAACCATTTCCTAAAAACAAAACAAAATCTTCAGTTCTGTACAGAGACCCATAGAAAAGCACATAATTTACATAAGGTTAATTGTGGTAGAGCCACGCTACCGGCAAAGTTCACTTTTGCTAGTAGCATGAATGGGCCGGCTCGACCGGGGAAGTACCACACTCTCACAGAAAATCGATGTTCGAGTAGTAGCTTTACCGATTCTATGCTTCGTTCGGTGAGTGAGAGAGCCGGAGGCCCATCCCTACCCTTAATAGCCGGCAACGCTCTTGTAACATCCCTGGGGTTGCAGTTGTCCATGGGCAGCGGTGATCACTTACCATCAGGTGACCCGCTTGCTCGTTTGCCATAAAAAAATAAGGTAACTACTTTGTTTTTTTTTTTCCTTCTGTACTGTGTACTTTCATTCAACTTTCAGAACATATGAGTGGCAAGGAACAAATCTTCGCTCAATATTACAAACATGAAGTGTGTTAAGGCTTCTTTAACTATATACGATACGAAAGAACGAATTAACGTAATTTTGAAATGAGTCACTTGAGGCATAGGTGCAAATGTTTTATCTTTTTTATCGCTTCTATTCGAAAATAACAAACGGTTGCCAAAAAAACATGGTTTAAAGTAACCAAATGGAAAAAAAATGTTGTGCACACTATTATTGTTCCAAAATTTATGAAGAAAAAGTTTGAAAGTTTTTTTTTGTTCCTAAAACAAGATTTTACTGGTACTGGACTAAATTTTCCAAGTGTGAACTATTTATTGACCATGAACTGAATGCCTCTCCTTACTTAAATGAAAACTATCGCTCAATTCATCTCCTTGGCTCCAACATTCAAAATCATTGTCTTCAAGTCTTCTGTTCCTCTTCTAGGCTCCCCATTTTCTCAAGATAGATTCAAATATACACTTCTTTTAAAATTAAATACTTACTGCTACTAATAACTTACTCATTTAAAAAAATTGGAACGAATTGGAAGTTAAAAATATTTTGTGATCCTATAAACATTAATTTCGATCACTTTATTTGGGGAGAAGCCTCCATAGTCCTTACTCATAGGGCTAGGTGGATTCAAAATTCGAAAAATGTTTAATATAGCTCTACCACTTTTTTGTCTTCTGTCACTCTACAGCATACAACTTCTCTTCTTATGAAACATCATATATGACAAAAGCCAAAGATGTTTGGTCAGAGCTATGTTAAGTCGGAATCCCCAGATACCCTTTCCTTAGAGGCCATTGGACGAGCTGCTTTGCAGACTTGTACAGAGTAACCTACTTATTCTAGTGGCAACCTTGCAGAGCATGATCGTCTGCTTTTCGTTACGGAGTCGTTAACGGGACTATGGTTTTGCCGTTTTTCACTATGGGTACCTTCCTTGATGATAATATCCGTCTCGCTGGCGACGTGCCTGCGTTTAAGTGCTTTTTTTTTTTTTGTTGCTCCCAGAAGGTTACGCCACCCTCCAGGATAGTGTATTGCACATAAAGAGATTTTCTACATTTCAAATGTTACAGGTAGTTCGATCTTAACACTAATTCCTATAAATTTATACACTTACAGATATTTATCCTGCAATTTGATACATGAATGCTATTAGCAGTAAGAGCTTTACATATTATTATTTTTTTATACAATTTATGCTTAAGCTAATGTCTGGTCGCCTCGTCAATCATTGCCTATGAAATGAAACCGTAGACCAGCTTTGAATTCAACGACTTCTGTATCTCAAAACTGCAGGTCGCATGGCGCGCCATGCAGCAATAAATGACATCCTCTACAGGGCTCTTGTCGCCATACACGTATGACGTACCAGCTATTATAACCGCGTGAGGACGGCAGAAGGCCGGTCGGGATGACCCATGTGCCGTGGAAAAAGGGACGACCACTAGTTTGGGGATGCCAATCTGCGACGACACACTTGCTCCTTCTCCCTTCCACCTGGCGCATAGGGTCAGGCAAGGCTGAAGTCAACACTAAGTCCCTCAAATGGCGAAAATATGTCTGCATCGTTAGCGGTTTTATATTTAAGCCGTTTGGGGTGGAGACACTGGTCCGCGGGGGCCTTCGGCACATAAACTGTTTTAGTTATTAAACCAAAAGCTAGCTAGAGGTATCGGGTAACCAGAGGGCTGGCAATGTCCAAGAATTAGCGTTGCCATCCAACGTGGTAATGCTGTCAGTTTTCCCGATTTGTTACTGTCAAACGTGTTTTTGTCTTCAATTGAGCCATTTACAAATATTCGTAAGATTAGAACAAATATTGCACTGCGCTCTAGTTACACATAAGATAATGTTATATGATATTATGTTTTCTTCAGGCAACATACATAATTAATGCTTCGTTTCGACACAGCGCAAAAAAGCGCTCCACTCAGGTATCTGTTTTTGAATCCCGAGCGTAGCATGGGATTCTACGTTAGCTTCCTTCGTTCCACTCTTGATTCAAAATAACGCGCTCGATTTAAAAATATCTAGTTACTTCCTTGCGTCACAATCTCCATTTCAAAATAATCGCATAATTTAATATAGACCTGCAGATGGATATCAGCAAAATAATAAAATTAAATCCAAATTATGCTTACTGATTCATAAATGCTAAATAAAGTTTGAATAAATATAATAACCGTGAAGCATATTAACTTTATAGTTTAAAGAACCTATAAATATTTTATGAAATTATGCATGCTAATTGTTAAAAAGGTCATAGCGTAATTTTTGTTTCGGTGTTGATATATATTGTAAGCGAATCCACTCGCAAAAGTTGCGCAGGGGCGCTATTTTTAGGGTCTTGCCCGGGGTCTAAATGTTTGGATCAGGGGCTGTCAATCCCAATCCCAACATAAGTATATTATAAACTAGCTGCCCTGACATAGGTGTAATGTCTTCGTCCTACCTATGAATATTCAATTCGAACAGAATCATTTGATGCGCGTACTGTCTTACGCGCGAATTAAAAATAGTCGTCTACAAAGTACCTATTAAAAAAACTTGAATAAAAGCAGTAAAGTCGTTCTCCAGTTATATTTAGCGTGACCAGTAAAAGGGTTTCATCTTTATCTTTAGCATAGACATAGGTAAGGGTACTGAGAAGGACATAAGCTATATATCACGCGGGTGAAGCGGCCGGTAACAGCTAGTACTTTATAAATAACTATATATATTAGATAAGATATGAAAGGAAAAGTAAGTTTTTAACGCTTTCACAAATACACATTGTTTCAAATACTGAGTCTGCATATTAGTAGATTTACAGTAACCACGCAGTTGCGGTTCAATGATTGTTCAAAATTTTGCCTAAGAAACGCTTAGCGTGCCTTGGTATAATACTATTGATATTTAACGCTCATTCTTCAAAATATGTACCAAAACTGAGTAAATTACAACATACTATAGTTCCACGGGATGTATGTACTTACACAATTGGTGTTCTTGAAAAGTGGCATTTCATTTCATATTAATCAAATTTTGAAAAAAAAACCGTACAGCATCTGCATGAGCTAATGTTTAGCGTACAAGGCCAATGTTTTGTTCAATAACCTACGAATTGGATAAAAGCTCGACGGCCCAGTGTGTACGCATAATGAGCGCTTACGCGTGTTATGCATGCAGCCCCGGACGTAGTACCCATGTGTAAAATGTATAATTGACCAACACTGGGATCTGGGATCAGATTTCACAAGCTGCCTAATGGCTTTGACAAAGCTTGAAGATGATGATGATCAATGAATGATGATGATGGCTGATACATACTTTTGAAACATCATGGTTACGTATCGTTTAATTTGTATCAAAGTTTTATTTTTATTTTTCGTTTCGCCCTGATTATGTCTCCCGGAGAAAGTTTTACAATATCGAAGTAAGAACTAGCTCGTAAAATATTATTTTGCCCATTTGTACAACTTTGTTTGTAAGTAAACCACAAAAAAACACAATCAATGTAGATCTTTTTTTTTAATAAAAAGTATAATCTGATAGTGGTTTTACAAAAAGGCTGTACCTAGTGAATTCATATCCTCTAGCAAGCCTCCCGAAAGTCAGGAGAAAACAACAAGGATATTTTTTGACATCAGCATGGTTGGAGTTCCAACTCAAGCAGGCCTAGTTTTTTAAACTATTTAAGTAAATGTATTTTTTTATTTCATCAAAAATCGTATCTTTTTTATACCTAGTCCATCACATCTATTAAACGTTTTACTTAAATATTAAATCTTCGCATTTAGCCACTTCGGTGCAACACCCAGTGATTTTATCAAAATACTTTCTTACTGATTATTTCATTACAAAATGCTCCACCTTTAAATTTTGATCTTGGTAAATAGTGCACACAACTAGTAATTATTCCTAAGACTGACAGACTCACTGGTAGTTCATACGGAACCCTAAAAATGCGAATAATTTGTTCGCCCTAAAATCACAGGGCATTGTTCTTGAAAAGTAAAAGATAGCTTTCAATACAACTAGTGATTCTCTGAACTGTAGACCTCGAGTCTTATCCACTGTTCTTTACTAAATAGAAAATTTCCCAAAACTAAATCGATGACACAAATAATAGAAGATAATAATACTTACTGCTCTAATATATCTCCTACATATTTTGAATTGTATTTGTTTTTCGCTGGCACTAAATCATATTCCTCTAGGTCTCTCTGATAACCGTTATAAAATAAAGGAAACATCCAACAAAACAAAAACCGAGAAAACAATCCCGGAGGGGATTTCTCTGAAGGCATTTTCTTTTTGTTTTTGTTCTGACTAGAATCACTTCTACTATCCGTTTTATTCACACCCATTTTAAATCACTATTAATATACAAAACCTTTAAACTAAAACTAAGTATTCTTTAAAATAATCGCGAACGAAAAAACATCTGTAATACGCACGCGACTTTAGCGCAGACTGTTCGAACTCGCGCGAGTGGTGACGCTTCGCTGATATTTGCTTTAATTCCTCCAACAATAAATAATATTTTATTAATCTTATAGTTAGCAGATAACGATTAGCTCGCCTGATTCACGAAACATGGCGTAGTATCCGTAATCTTTTAAATTACATACTTAGTTTGTACTTTGAACTGAAATTTATTCCTTCGTCATTTCATTTGATTTCAGTTACTACTTTGGTCTTAGTTACTACAGTCCAAATAAAACTTTATGGTGGCTCGGAACATCGCGCGAGTCGAGGCGCAGTACACAATATTAGGTCTGCGCGGGGCGCGCGCGGAAAGGCGGGGCGGGCACTGCGCAGCTGGCAACTAATATCCGAGCCGCCATTAAGTTTGATTCGGACTGACTAGTTTTAAATTGTACATTGACCGAGAGAGCGCGATGCATCTCGTCAGTATATACAAAAACTAGCTGTTACCCGCGGCTTCGCCCGCGTAATTTATAGCCTATGTCCTTCTCGGTATCCTAACCTATGAGTATGCAAAATTTCATGACGATTGGTTCAGTACATACGGCGTGAAAGCGTAACAAACAAACAAACAAAGAAACTCACTTTCGGCATTTATAATATTAGTTAGGATTAGGATTATTTCGTATCTACAGCTGTCTGACTGTTCTCGTCTACAGATCACATTTCTTAACCATTTCCCGTAGTTTTTGGGAGCAGGTTCGATAATAGATGATTTTATGGATTTAGTTTTGGGAAATTTTCTTTTTGGTGGAAGAACTGTGGATAAGACTCGAGATCTACCAGCTCACAGAGTTACTAGTTGTGTTGTGAGCATCTTTTACTTTTCATGTACAATGCCCTGCGAATTTAGAGCGGAAGGTATTATTCGCATTGTTAGGGTTCCGTATGAACTACCAGCCAGTCTGTCAGTCTTAGGAATCATATGAAATGTAGTTAGGTTAGGTTAGGTTAAGGTTTTATTTTATACAAGAATAAAAGGTAACGTGGGCGGGCCGCCCATAAATAGAAGTGAATCAAAAAAAAATCCTTATACTTACTTATACTTGCAGGGTGTCCTTGAACAGTTCTTCAAAAATTACATTTAGTTTCGTAAAACCATTTTTTTTTTTGCAAATTCAATCGTTTGAAAGATAGACACTTCCTGAGAAGTAAAAGGTTAATCAAAAAATAAAAAGCATACAAATCTCGCCGTGTGGTTCCCGGCAGAGTAGAATAGGACCACTCCAAGTCGTTCAGTGGATGTCGTAGAAGGTGACTAAGAAAAAACAAGCTAAAAAAAGCTTATAAGCATCAAAGAGACCTCTCCAATCCGTCTGCCTAGCGTGAAGAGTGTAGGCCAAATTTTCTTACTACTCTGGTTAATATATGGCTATAGTAGTACAGAGAGGGACCTGCAGTGGAGACTAAAAAAGACCTGATGATGATGATGAAAAATCTTCAAAAATTTATGCTATAGGTATATCAATGAATTGTACCTATATAATTGTGTATAATCAGCAGTTTTTGAGATAGCAGTTTCATAAACCGCGTATATAATTTGCGAAGTCATTTTTGCTAGCGAATTATGATATTGGATAGGTGTAATCAATACGTAAGTTATATCTTAATCTATGCTTGCTACTACGGAACCCTTCATGGGTTAGTCATTCTTGCATTTGACCACTATTAAGACAAAATACTTGTTTGATGTTTAGCACTCAACGTCAACGGCCCTCACTGAGGAGTGAGATTACGTCGTGGGTCCAATCCACTGAGCACTGCAAGCAAGCTCTGCAAGCACTGAGCGTATGCTAGGTAGTATTTTCCTTCTGTGATCAGATGAACACGAACACAAATAAACTTACACAACACATCCAAATTCGCAGACTGAGATATGTTAAAAATAAGTAAAATATTTGCCTGCGCCTTTCGTCCGACATAGGTAGCTTGAATATTGGATGTCGAATATGATGATTATTGTTTTAAATTAAATTCTATCAATATAGACACTGAAATCCTAGTCCTTATCCTATCCTAATCCTTACTAATATAATAAATGCGAAAGTAAGTTTGTTTGTTTATTTATTTGTTTGTTTATATGGAATCGGATACTCGGCCTCCCGAGCTGCTACTTTCTCAACCCCAATCCACTCGAGCAGGTAGTATCCCAAATACCCTTAATTCGCTTAAAAAACGGTGTCGAGAAGCAGCAGCGTTGGAACCGAGATAAGCCAAACAGAGGCCTTTTTTACATTTGCACAGCTGTAGTAACAGCTGTGTGTGCTGTTAAAAAAAATTAGGAACATAATTATAAACAGCAGTAAAATATCATTCCTTCGTAGATCAAACACATACGTAATACAAATAACGTTTATCATTTACAGGGTAGACAGAGTCAAGGTTTCTCGTGAGACCAGAAGCCGCAAAATTAAAGTACCTATGCAGTTACGTTCAATATAAGTATATAATTTATTCTAATGTAATATTTTTATTAATATATACTCAATAAATAACATATCTTAATACTAAACAAATAAAGTAATAACTAGTTAAGACGATGAGTAGGTATGACATTAAATTCCAAAATAACAATTACGTAGCAAATAATTATTATTTATTTAGTGTAAAGAATTATGGTCTTTATTTGTTGCATCAAAACTATGAGTTCTCCTCACATTTTTTCCTTCAGATGTTTTTCTTATCAGTAGCATTCACGCTGTGCCGTATATCGAATAAAATAGATAAGAGTGGCTTATCGTTTAATATATTACAGGGACATGAATTAGTTGTTTCTGGAAAATTACCTTTTAACATAGAAAAAAATCTACCTACAGAAAATTTTGTACTTAGATGACACAGCTAAAATAGTCCCAAATTGAAATTATAAACAAGAAAACAAAAGTAACCTTACTTTTTCAAACTCGTTCCGTTACTGAAGATACAATGACAAGATTTTTAAAATTATTAAATATAGGGACTAGATACATTGAAAGCGAATTTTCTGCACTGTTTAGTGAGCTTTTCAGCGTAAAGTAGTTCGTAATCATCCATCCCCTTTGATATAATAAATTACATATTAGAAGATAAACAGTCTTACTTATCCTTTAAACTGTCAAACCAGTCAAGGTGTACAACTATTCCTATGGAACCAAAAATAGGAACTCAAAAAAATTGTCGACATTTTAGTACAAATTTCCAGGCGGGTGAAACACTTTTGTATGAAAATGTCAATCTCTTTTCGGATCCCCAGAATTGGTTCCATAGAAAAATTTGTTCATTTTGACGGGCTGGTTTGATGGTTCCAAGGATAGGAGTGTTTACCTTCTACCAGCCTGCCATGTATTGTCACGGATGAGTATACAAATTTGTCGTCTAAGTAACATGAGTATGAAGAAATATTAAGCAATCAAAGACCAAAAATTTGATCATACTTAAATACGCATATCTGCATGTATTCTGAATATACAAATGAATACCTGCACACAAATTGTCACCGGATGGGATAAATAAAACAAAATACCTACTAAAAACTCTCCTTATTTGCGGGATAAAAATCTGTAATAGCTGATCAACAAAAAAAAATTAATAACAAATTATGCTATCAAATTATTAATTTATTAAAAGACCGTGACCGTAAAGTAAGTATTCTTCATAAAAAATTATCTGTTCTCAATCTAATTGAAAAATGTAATCTACTGCAAACAATGACAATTTACTCTACTGATATAACAAAATATAAATTGAAGAATCCATAATGTTTGGATTTACAAAGTAATTTAAATTTTTGTTCTTATTTTTTTAACTAGCTGATGCCCGTGACTTCGTTCGCGTGGACTTTATGACTTCGGCGTATTAATATACCTTGATAAGAACTAAACATACATAAGAAAATACTTGTAGCAGTGTTATAAAATTGTATGGCATTGCATTGGCTATTGCTAAATACTGGAGGGATATAATATAGGATTCATTTAGACTTTTAGAGCCACCGACAAGATATCTATATATAATTTAGCTCCAAGTAAGCTTGCGCTACTTCACCAAACTTTGAGGTATGGGCAGAGTGCCCTTAACCTATCGCACATCTCCAAAGGGCCTTCGGGAGGGACGGACCTCGGCTTTAGGTGTTGCCTGTGTGTTCAAGGCTTGGCGAGATAGCAAACTCTCATGTTTTGCCGTATGGGCTGAAAACTACGTTGCCAAAAGGGAGACCGCTGGGCCGCTGGGCGGTCACCAGTAATATGAGCTAATCGTACTCTACGTACTCTATCCCAGTGGAGAGTGTGACTCTGTAAAATTGTCGATATAAAGTTTGATATGGTAGTGTATCGGATGTTCTAAATCTTCGATTTTTTTACCTCAACAAAAAATACTAATCAGGCTAAACAACTTTTGCTACAGCGTCATTTTTATATTTCCTATAGTTTACCTGGACCATTATGGTATTGCGTCAGGTGTTCCAAATCTTCAAATTAAATACCTCCATAAAAAATGCTCATTAGGTTGAATATATAAATATATAGGGACATATCACAGAAATTGAGCTAGCCCCACAGTAAGTTGTGAACTTGTGTCGCAGGATACTAACTCAACGATACTATATTTTATAATATATACTTATATAGATAAACATCCAAGACCCAGGTCAATATGAAAAAGATCTTTTTCCATCTTGACCTGACCGGGGATCGAACCCGGGACCCCCGTGTCGCAGGCTAGCGTGTTGACCGCTGCGCCACGGAGCTCGACTTTTGCTAAGGCTCCACTTTTATATTTCCTATTATAGTTCAGCTAGACCATTATGATGCGGCATCAGGTGTTCCATTTTCCAAAATTATTTCTACCCTATATGTTGCCCCGGCTTAATAGCCATATAGTAAAAAAAGTTTCATTCGAATCCGTTCATTATTGCCGAAGATAATTGTGATCATACATACAGACAGACAGACAGACAGACAAGAAATTCTAAAAACATTTTTTTTTTGCTTTCTATTATTCTTTTTAAGTGTCCCTTTATCCATTTCAGTCAAAAATACGTACAGACAAAATATTTTTACTGTTTTATTATATGTATAGATAAGAGTTATAATATTCAACTTATCGACGTAAAAGTAGTTACTTAAATATTACTTCATGTTTGAGAGTGCTTATAAGAAACCTAAATGTAAATAATTATGTAATTAAACACCATTTGTTTCTATATTCGTTGCATAATTGTATTTTAATAATAATTAGTATAAACAACAAAACGCCAGTTTCTTTTACTGTATATTAGATTAGCTCACATAAGTTAATCCACTTAACAATAAGTCTATTGTTCTGTTCCACCATCTCACTGCTGAGTACACACTCAGCAGTGAGAGCTCTACCCTACTATAAGATGTTTTCTGAAATGTTCATATTTCTCCTATGGTATTAAAATGATATGCCAGAAACTCAATTATTAATATATATAATACTTATTTATTTTTAGGGATCCACACCGCAAAAGGAACTCTTACATATATACTTACTTCATTGTCCGTCTGTCTGACTTTGTGTGTCTGTCTGTATATACCGTTTTGCTCACGTATGCATGGAGGTATCAAGTTGTAAACAACCTTGTTTGTGTATGCGTAAGATCGTGAGACGTTAGTGGTTTTGTCCTTTACTCGTCTCATACTACATACATTAGAAAAGTAGGAGTGGTTGTTTGGGTCGGAAATTTTACGGCGCTATTTTTTTTTGACAAATCACACAGATTGAGCTAGCCCCAAAGTAAGTTCTTAATTAAGACATGTGTTATGGGATAATAACTCAACGATACTATATTTTATAACAAATACATATGTATACAAATAAACATCCAAGACCCAGGTCAATCTGAAAAAGATCATTTTTCATCTTGACCTGACCAGGTATCGAACCCGGGACCATCCGTGACCGCTGCGCCTCGGAGCTCGTTATAGGTATCATAATAATTCGTGTCATAAATATTTTGTATAAAGAGCTCGATGGCCTCGTTAGCGTGGTGCATTATTAGTGCTTACGCGTGTTAAGTGACTCCACATGTTGTTCTGACTGGGATGGGTGACCACAAGTGGCTTAAATTATTCAAAAGCCTCCATTCATCACGTTCCTGTTGGTCCCCCAGGCAGACGTAGATAGAGATGGCAGTCGATAAGCTATGTCAGATAACTGCTTTAAAAGCCTGACATCAGTATTGACCACTTACATACACAAAAAGTAGGTAAAAAAACCTTTGTATGCCAGAGAATGTGACGAGTAGAAACACTTTGTTCTTTGTTATTTCGTTTGTTCGCTGTCGAGCCCCTCAGCTTTATCTTGACGATGTTATTTTTGGTCAATAGGTACTTATGCGACTTTTGTTGTGGCCCGGATGTAAAGCACGAAGTTTCAGGAATCTTATTAAAGTGGGTTTCAGGGGCTTCTTTTATTACTCATTTTATATGTATGAATCTTATCCTAATTCATCCACTACTTAATTTATTGGTTCACTTTACACTATTACGTAAAGTGAACCATTATTTTGGTTATTCAATATTTTGGTTAAGTAAAAATATAATTACGTAAATATTGACCACGGCTGTATATACTAAATTAGGATAAACCCCGACGCAAAAAGCATTCTCAGTTATGATTTTTCGCAATTCCTGTGTCCACAAAATAATGGTAAATGAATGATTATTTAAAGAAATAGGGATACAGAATATGATTTTCCTTAATTCATTAAATTAGTCACTATATTCGCACATAAGTTATGTTTGTTACTAACGAATATGTATATGCATATTCGACGTCATGTAGGAAGCTGAAGTGGCTACGAATCAAACATTAAAAGCATATCCTAAAATTATTAATATCTGTTATTTGGAATTCCATAACCAAGTCAAACATTTAAAAAATATCCACTCGACCTAACGTGGTCGGAAGACCATGTGGTCTTCCGACCACGTTAGGTCGAGTGATCCTGATTGAACATCCTATCGATATATGTATATCGATAGGATGTTCAATCAGGATCAGGTGATCGATATATCGACTTTTGTCTTTTCAACTATTTATTTAAAGCCACAAACGACGTTTAAATTGCAATATTTATAAAGATGCCTTCTATCCCGGCCGCAATGGGTATTCCAATGTAATCTCTACCAAAAAACTTTTTGAAGTCAAACCACTAGAAAGATACGACGAGTGCCAATCCTGTAACAAATAACCAGCGACATTTTAAGCCACTAAATCTTACTTACTTAAATTATAAATAGTAAGATCGCTACTGACAGACACATTGGGAACTTTTATAAGTAAGATTCTTATAAAGAAACATAACAGCCAGGCAAGCAAGTCACTAGTTTCTCTTTTTTGTAATAAGCCAACTTTCGAATAGTTTTCTACTTACATACATTCCTCCTATACAAAATATCTCGAGACAAGTTATTATACAGTATATTTAAGTGCCTAGACAAATCATGCTATGAATGCGACAGAAGCGAAGACGTATCTACTCGTAGCAAGAGACATACAACATTATTGTATCACTTCCACTTCACGAACAAAAGCAACTACGTTCATACACATTATTAATGAACGCAATCAATATTTCACTGATGTAATACAATAAGCGCTTCACCTTGAGTGCAGCTTTATTGTCTTTAGAATATTGAATGCCATTATAAGAGCAAGTAAAATTAAACGAAAACTTTAAATGATATGACGATACAAAATTTTAAACTTAAACATATTGTTCCTTAGCATACTAGACCGCCTAGTCATTGACCCACTAAAACTTACCATGCAAAGAAGAAAACGTATTTTGTTATATAGACCAAGGTCGTCTGTCAATAATAAATGATGGTGCGTGGAGTCGCGATGGTGTTCGGCGGTGGCGTGGTGGCGGTGGGAATGCGGCGGCAGCGGGTCGGCCGCCCGCCGCACCCGCAGTATGACGCGGCCCGCGACTCGCCCGCCCGCCCTGCCCAGTGCGCTCACTGCACCGCGCCATACCCGTACCGAACACGATGCTCATCTACAAAACCTGCAAACTGATTGGCAATAACACATCATGTGTCCTAAACTTATAGTCGCTGTGCCTTCCAGATACTTTACAGTATTATCAATCAAAGTGAAAGTGTTCGATTATTATATCAGTGAAACTTAACAGTTAACTTCAAATGACTTATTTACTAAATTATTTATCAATTTAAATGTAATAAAGTTAAATAAATAACAACATTAAGGATCTCTGACGATCGAAGTGATTGAACAAACAAAGAAATGTGTTTACAAAGAAAAGTAACGTAGCAACACAGGTGTACTTAATATTATTATAGTTATGTAACTTGATATTTGTTTCAGTTGGCGTAACATATGTAGCGTTGAAACTAGAAACAACAAACATAGATTTTATTTGTTTGGAATCAAATATTCTACTTTGAAAACTTATAACTTGTTTTACTAGTTAAATTGAAACAAACAATGCTTTCTCGTAACTTAGTTTACGTGTTTCTAAGGATGACTTAATTGCACTATTGTACCAAAAAGATTTTAATATAACTATACACTTCATAAAGATACGCTATAAAAGTAGGACAGCACAGGTACAAGCACTAGGTTTATTAATACAGAACATCGATCGATGGCATGCTGATTATGAGACTTGTCTCCGCTTAGACAATGCTGGGAAACTATGTCATTAAATCGCTTTAGAAAATCCAAGTTAATGTAAAATTATTTCCGTTATTTATAAAAATCGAGAGAATCTTTTTTCACGTAAATATTATTAATACATGAAATTTATATGCTAATACCTTAATCAAATTCAATTTATATAGAGCACAAACTAATACTAATTAAGGTACCTAAATCTTTTGGAATACACATCTTTCTCAGTGATAGACACTGCATCCATTCCAATATTTAAAGAGCTTAACACAGAACATACAGACAGAAATAGTAACAAATTTATTTACACCAAATCTGTTACACATGCACAAAAACATTTTAAAAAACAATCACGCCTCAAACCCCTTGTCTTGTCATCTATATTCTTAGATTAAGAATGTGTTTGTGTTATAATTGTAGAATGAATCCCATCATTTGGAGATGAGTCTCATAATTGCGTAATAAAAACTTAATACCTACTTACAAACATCTGAATTAGCCTATCAAATTATGTCATCATCATTAGAATTTAAACAACAAATACTTACGAAGTCGATAAGGCTTAATTATTAATACATTCCAAAAAGTATGTGAAAAATCTAAATTGACTTATGGAAATCAAATATATTTCAAGAAGTGTGACCTAAGTGCATAACACATAATCAAAGCCTACACCCGACGATCAGTTGTGGTCATGGAAAACGGTGCCTTAAAATATGGGAGCAACAACAACAATAATGACATTGTCGAAGAAAAAGTCGTGAGTATCATTTTATTTCCTTTATTTTATTGTAGTAATTAGGTATTGTAGTAGAAAGGTATTGTATTAAGTTCCCATGAGCATAAGCGTCAAAGATTTTTAATTGTAATTGATTTTATAGGTGCAGTCACAAAGAAAAGTATACCACCAATAATACTCGTATAATAGTACCAATAGTATGGAAATAGCATAGTTTTCTATGTGGCCCACAGTACATACATAGACAAAGAAACAATATTTAATGATAAATAAAAACCTAATTACTACTGATTTCTTACAATAGTATTTAGCTACAATAACTATAATTACCAGTTTATATTTTATTTTTAGATAAGTGTGTTCAAGGCTTGTTTAAGGTCTGTACACTGGATTTCTGCACACATCAAAATAAAATACGTAACTACCCATATTCTAGACTAGCTTTTCCCCGCGGCTACGCTCGCGTTAAGAAGTATAGTTTTTGGGCCTACAAAACTTCTTTGTACACAAAATGTACAAATAGAAACAATATGTAGTCATAAGGCTAAGCGCCTTATGCCAGATTACTACTATCAAGCTATTGGGTAATTGAAAATTTGCTCCAGTAATTAACCACATTCTGACAATTTCTGAACGCACCTCCATCGCTCTATCTTGTGTTCCGTACATTAAATAAGAGAGAGCACGAAACAAACATGCACCGTCACCAACAATAGGGACGACAGTACATTTTTTAACTTCTCCAGTAACGTTCAGATTTTCTTTAGCCATTTAATTTTAGCTGTGCGTTGATAGATCACTACCTATGTCAGTCAGTCAGTCACCATTGAGTTTTATATATTTAGATTCACGCTCTAAAATTATGTTTTCATTTTGTCTACGCAAATTACAAAAAACGGTTGATCGAAACAGTGTCTAAAACGTTTTTTTTTTTTCCTAGCCCGTAGATGTTGTGTCCCACTGCTGGGCAAAGGCCTCCCCCTGAATGCTCTAAAACGTTTACGGAGTAAAAATAATTGAAACCAAAAAAATGATCAGAATATTTATATTTCGTAGTTCATCGTGTTTTTTACCTGTTTTCAAATGTGCTAACACAAATAATATTTTAAAACTGGTGCAGTTTGACGAGAAATATTGTACCCGTACTCTAGTTATACAGAAGATATGCACATAGGAAAACCATACCTAGGTACTTTTAACACTAAACTATAACCATTTTCCATAAGTTACCGTTACTTTTAAATTTATTACCTGTATATTATAGATATACTGTACAGTATATAGAATTCCATTTTGCATCTATATTATAGATGCAAAATGGAGCTTTGTCAGACACCCAACGTGGTCAACGTCGTCATTCGTGATTTAAATGCAGGTTTATTTTTATAAAATTTAACTGCCACTGTTAAAATTGTAAGGTTTATCTAACAAGTTGTCATAATAGCGGCGGACCATGGACTTTGACGCATCACCATCTGAGGATGTTACCGGGAAAACACTCAATTTGCTATTAGGTTCTACATAGATATACACAGTTATAATATACTGTTATCCAAATGGCAAGATATGTCGTACATACATATGTATATTTCTCGTATTTCGTATTTCTCAATGATTCTTCGACGGAAGATTTAAGAGTACGGGGTCCGCTACCTACGAGATTGTCTGATCACACCCACGAATTCTCCGAGCCACTTTTTTACTATTTTTATATATCCGATATTGGTGTAAGGGTCATTTATTACTCGACTGTAGTTGGGCTAATGTTTATTACACCTATACAATGAACATCACACGTATGGCGAATGCAGTGAAAGTGCTAGTGTTCAATCGTGGCTAGCAGGTAGGAAGGCGAGTTGAACTAAAGTCGATTAGCACGCGATAGTTCAAGGGCGCCGGAAAGATATCTACTCAAGGGGTATACTAAGTACAGAAGCATACTATGCTACATCTAGCCGGATTGTACCGTCCAATATGGCATAATTTTGTGGCGATCACTAAATTTGCCTTGAACTTACATGAAGACTTAATTGTTAAGATATTGACCTACAACATATACCTACAAATACTTCTCACAAGATGGCACCGAATGATTTGAAACGCGCAAACAGAGTTTCTTCTATCCTACCCATAATTACAACCACTGGCATAAAATGTTCGGACCCGTACGGTTACCTGGGCGCACACCGTGCCCACCGGAAAGATCTTCCCCTTTGTGGGATACGACCTCGCTTCCGCTACAATTTCACCAAACATGTTTATATCGTCGACATAATTCAACGCAAAAAGTCTTCAGGATTCTACAGATGTGTTCAGCTGGTCGTGAGAAAGGTAAGTTGAACCAACTACAACAGTATAAAAGACGATAAAGTCGTGATAGTTTAAGGATGTAGGAAAAACCTAAGTACCTACGTCTAGCTGGAACTTACCAATTTTTTTTTTATATACGGACAAATCACACAGATTGAGCTAGCCCCAGAGTAAGTTCTTAAGTAAGACTTGTGTTATGGGATACTAACTCAACGATACTATATTTTATAACAAATACATATATAGATAAACATCCAAGACCCAGGTCAATCTGAAAAAGATCATTTTTCATCTGGACCTGACCGGGGATCGAACCCGGGACCTTCCGTGCCACAGGCCGGCGTGTTGACCGCTGCGCCACGGAGCTCGTCAATATGACATGATTTCTCCAAACACTAAAATATATCATCACAGAGGTATCCATTAAGAAGGCGAGTTGAACAAAAGACCATTAGCATGCGATAGTTCAAGGGCTCCGGAAAGACTCTACCCAAGAAAGGTTGGTGCCATTCATGTCTCAGTATGAATACATCAGCGAAATCCAAACATATGAGGACGCAAGCGGAAAAACGCTCAGATGAAGAGGTCAAGGGCGCCAGAAAGATGTAACTTCATTCATTATAGGTAGTTCATATTTTAATGGTTACCTATCATTTTCCTCCTAATATGAATAAAGATATTATGAAACAAATTACTCTTGGCCTTTCAATGGGTTTGTACACTATTAAGATTAGAGGTATAGCGAGATACCTCGATCGCTTCCATAAACTCTACCCACTATAATTAATATGCCCATGGCAACTCCTCCCGCCCCCAGAGACTGTGACCCCTTTTTACTAGGCAATCGCTGGATCAAATATCCTAATACTTAATGAAAAAAACACACAATATCCAAAACACAATATCCTAATAAATAATTTAGACACTTTCGGAATACGCGGAAAGGCAAAACTGTGGCTAACTTCCTACTTAGCAAATAGACAACAATTTGTACAAATAGAACATCTATCTGAATCTGGTAGAGAGGTTATATAATACAAATCATCAAGGGCTGCAGTGCATGGCTCAATTCCACAGGGCAGTGTACTGGAATGCCTCCTATTCCTCGTATTTATAAATAGTCTGCCTTCTGTCATTGAAATTCATAAAATAGTAATGTTTGCAGACGATGCTACACTTATAATTACTTGTCACCTAGATAAAGTAAGTGAATTGCAATGTAATCTTGAGGATTTTCTTCAAAAAGTTATAACACATTGCAAAGGGATAGGTCTGATGGTAAACTATGATAAAACCAAAATAATGCAATTTCGACCATACCAGAGAAAAAAAGTAGAATTAAATATTTCTTACGAAGGCAGCGTAGTCGAAGAAGTTAACTCGTTCTCTCTGCTAGGTGTTATGATGGACTCAACCTTAACCTGGAAGCACCACGTAGAATTGGTTGTCAATAAGCTAAGTAAATTTTGTTACGCACTACGGGAACTCAGAAAAAGTACAAGCGAGGATTGCGCTCTCACAGCTTACCATAGTCATGCCGCATCCTAGATAAGGTATGGTTTAATCCTCTGGGGAAACTCGACTGACATCCAGTCATCATCGGACATCATTGGTGATGACACAACTGCGGTGTGTCAGTGTACTTATTGTTAAATTTGGCTATGCTCCTTTATTTTCAGATGTGATACTAGTTTTAACAATGCCGATTTTTGATCATACAGCATCACATAATCAAGCCCTTCTTCTACCTTTATTCTGTGTTCTACCTATATTTTTCAATTTACGTAAGATATCCACAGAAAACTACGTTAATTCCCAATCTAAAAATACAAACACTCTGATAGAAGTATGATCATTGTACTTTGCGATAGCTAATCTATGACATTTATTGCAGTAGTTTGCATGCATAAAAAAGTGGCCAATTCAGTTGTCAATAATGTCATCATCATCATCAGGTCGTTTTAGTCTCCACTGCAGAAGCAGGAAAAGTAAAGGACTCAAAATGTAGGTGAAACCAGTGTTTTATTTTTAATGTTAATTATATTATAAGCTATGCTTGGCTCGGGTAGTGTTGACCCCCACCTCTGCCTATAAATACAGGCGTTCATTCGCGATCGAGCTCATTTGCTGCTCATCTGTCGGTCGGTAAGGTCGTTGGTGTCAACATTGCGTGAGTCAAGGTTTCCCTATTTATTTTTCTGTGGTGATTTTTGTTTTGATTGAAAGTAACGGTTGTTTGTGATATTGAAAATTACTTGAAATATTGTTAAATACTTGTTGTTATTTAAATTACATCGATTGTTGAATTAAACTTAAGTTTGTTAAGAAATTGTTCTTTTTTTTTAAATTAAACTACTTCTGGTTGCTAAAATCAGAAGTGGGATAGGATTTCGCTCACAATTAGCCTTATTTTTCCGTTTCAAATTAGCAGTAAAAACAACCGTTATTTTCAAATTAAAATGCCACGTGCGTCGCGTGAACGTATTATTGAGACGCCACCTCGTTCCGAAGCCGAGCGTGGTCGTCGCAGTGAATCCTCGCGACATAGTAGGCACCGTTCACGGTCACGTCGTGACAGACCGCGTGTGCGGCTAGGTCGTAGTGGCACGCGCTCGCGCTCACGTCACTATAAGTTGCGCTCGCGTTCGCGTCGTGATAGGTCGCGTTCGCCATGTGTCGATTCGCGTCGTGCCAGGTCGCGGTCGCGTCATAATAAAACGCGTTCCCGCCGCGTTCATTCGCGTTCTAGTGAGATATATCGTTCGTGTGATAGATCAAAGTCACGTTCGGTTAACCCGCGGCATTGTCGGAGCAAGTCGCGCTCCTACCCTTACGACAACTCGGTGAAAGTTGCGTTGGGCTCGATTATGTCGCGATTAACCGCTATTGAGGAAAGTAGGGCCAGTGATTCGCGTGTCCCGTCATCCGCTCGTGGTAACACAACCCCTTTAGATAAAAATAACGCCTCGACAACCCAAGCGCTTGTTGATGCGTTAGGTGCATTAACAAAAAACAAGTCTAGCAATTATTATGTCTCAAATTTTGATCCGGCTATAAATAATTTCGAGGTGTGGTGCAACGAGGTGGAGAGGGCTAGGCGCGCGAACCGTTGGGATGATCTTGAGTGCTTTTCGCGCGTAGCTCATTGTTTGAAGGGTGACGCGAAAACTTGGCTAAATGAGTGGGCTACTAATGACCGCTCATGGTCTAACTTCGTTAGTGAATTTAAGTCCTTGTGTCCGCAAAAAAGGAATTACGCGCAAATTCTTCATGAGGTTATAAACTCCACGTCTGAAAAGTTTATGTCGTACGCAGAGTATGCACGTCGCTCATTACTACGCTTACGAGTAATAAAGGGATTAAGCGAGGAACTTATGGTCCAAATAGTAATCTACGGTATCAGTGATGTTCAGGTGCGTGCAGCGGCCACTAATGCTGACTTAACCACAGAAAATTTAGTGTCATTTTTAGCCACTTATGTAAAACCTACCCGTAAGTTTGATAGTCGCAACTATGATAAACCTTTGCCATCAAATTCCAGTGTAGCTAAGAAGCGTAATTTTAATAGTTCTGGTAAACCCGAAAATAAGTGTTTTATTTGCGGCCAAATGGGCCATTATAAAGATAAGTGCCCGAAAAGGCGCGGTGCTACCGACAAAACCGATAGTAGCGCTAAACCGGTTTGTTCCTTCTGTAAAAAAGTGGGGCACAAAGAAAGTGACTGTTTTACAAAGGCTCGCTCTGAGGCCCAAAATAACAACAACAGTCAACGAAAAGTTAATTTATGTAGTGAGCTTTCAAGTGCAGAACGTAACAGTGACATAAGTACAGCTGTAATTCAGGGCATACCAGTTGATATCCTTATAGACAGTGGTGCGCTTAACGTGTCCTTGATATCATCTGCCGTAGTGAATTATTTTTCCGGTTCGCGAAAACAGATAAACTGTTCTTTGAAGGGAATAGGCGATAAGTGGTTTATTGCTCGTGAATACATTACTCTAACGGTCGAGTTTAGTAATATAGCGCTTGAAGTTGACTTTGTTATAGTGCCCGCGTCGTACATGAATACGCCAATTATCATAGGGACAGATGTTTTAAACCGCGATGGTGTTACGTTTATTCGGACTAAACATGGTCAGTATCTGACTCATGCACAGGCTAGGGTACTTAAGGCAAATACGATAAGCGCTAGCGAGCCTGATAAAATAAATACGCCTCTCGAAGGTGCTGAACTCGCCAAGTTAATGGCTGTCATAAGAGAATTCTCTCCGTTTTTAGGGTTCCGTAGTAAACTAGGAACCCTTATAGTTTCGCCATGTCTGTCTGTCTGTCTGTCTGTCTGTCTGTCTGTCCGTCCGCGGTTTTACTCAGAGACTATAAGTACTAGAAAGCTATAATTTGGTATGAGTGTGTATATTAATCATGGCAAAAAAGTCGTAGAAAAAAATCTCGAAGAAAAATTTTTTTTTGGGTAGCTCCCATACAAGTAAAGTGGGGGAGTAATTTTTTTTTCTCTATTTACCCATCATGTGGGGTATCGTTAAAAAGGTCTTTGAAAAATATTGTGAGGTTAAGAACACCATTTTTCGATTTAGGGATCCGTTTCCGAAATATTTGGTTTTAAAGTGCAAAATTTTGTTAGAGGTACGTGTCCCCCCCCTCTATCTGCTAAACGGTTATATATGGATACGTGAAAAAAAATACAGCAGTAGTATATATACTGAAGTTGAAAGGAAAACTATCAGAGCTGGGTACTAAGTGCAAACTAAAAAGTTATAGGCAACCAACTTATAAAATGTACTAGAAAATGTAAAATTTCATACAATCTTCATTGTTAGATGTTTTTGGTCGTTAAACTGTGAGGTGCGAGTGTAAACAGTGTGAACTCAAAGTTGTCATTCGCAACTACGGAACCCTACACTGCGCGTGGCCCGACACGCACTTGGCCGGTTTTTTTAATATCTGGTACAGCGACTACGACTGTGAAGACCGGTAAAATGCACATCAACTTGACTAGTGATGTACCCGTAGCGTACCATCCTTATCGCTTGTCTTACCAGGAGAAACTTAAGGTTCGTGAGATTTGCCAGGACTTATTAGACAAAAAGATCATCAGGGAATCTAATTCCGAGTATGCAAGCCCGATCATACTGGTCAAGAAAAAGGACGGCACAGACAGAATGTGCGTTGATTTTCGTGCATTGAATCGTATAACCGTAAAGGATAGATATCCCTTGCCTTTGATTGACGACCACATTGATCGGCTTGGAGGCTCGAAATTCTTCTCATCTTTAGACATGGCTTCAGGGTTCCATCAGATCCCTATTGATGAGGGCTCGATACACAAGACCGGGTTTGTTACTAATGAAGCTCACTATGAGTACTTAAAGATGCCGTATGGTTTATGTAATTCTCCTACCGTTTATCAGCGTATCATCAATAATACCTTACGCAAATTCATAGAAGCTGGGACTGTACTTGTGTATATTGATGATGTCCTCATCGTAAGCATGTCTGCCGATGAAGGTGTTTCTTTGTTATGTGAGGTTTTGAGGACTTTAACTGAGGCCGGATTCTCTATCAATTTGCGGAAGTGTACCTTTCTTACAACCGAGGTAGAATACTTGGGTCGGATTATCAGTCATGGCCAGGTTAGGCCGAGCCCGCACAAAATAGAGGCCTTAGTAAATGGACCTACCCCGGCTAACGTCAAGCAAGTGCGTCAATTCTTAGGCCTTGCTGGATACTTTCGACGTTATATCGAAGGTTACGCAACAAAAACCGCTTGTATCTCGCGCCTCACCAAAAAAGACGTTAAGTTTGAATGGGGACCTGATCAAGATCAAGTCCGACGGGATATCATTAAACAGTTAACTAGTGCGCCTATACTTGCGATTTTTGACCCTAACCTTCCCACCGAGTTACATACCGACGCCAGTAGTGCAGGGTATGGCGCAGTGCTTATGCAAGTCCACGCGGATGGCGGTAAACGAGTGGTAGCCTATTTCAGTAAAGTCACTCAAGGCGCAGAGGCAAAGTACCATTCGTATGAATTGGAAACGCTGGCGGTCGTCAAGGCACTGCAACACTTTCGTCATTATTTGATCGGTGTTAATTTTAAAATCATAACTGACTGCAATGCCTTGAAGTCCACCGAGCGTAAAAAGGATCTCCTTCCACGAGTCGCACGCTGGTGGATTTATCTGCAAGATTTCAATTTTGAAATTGAATATCGTAAAGGCGTGATGATGGGCCACGCAGATTATCTAAGCAGGAATCCACCAACGTCACAAGTCAATAATATTGAACGACCCCTTAACTGGGCACAAATGGCTCAGTCTGCTGACTCCGAGACTCTTGACCTCATACAAAAACTTAGAGATGGTCTTTTAGATTCCAATCGATATGTTTGTCAAAATGATGTCCTTTATTACCGCTACTCACCTGTAGGTGAGGAGTCGCGCTTATTGTGCTATATCCCTAAAGGGCACAGGCTCAGTTTACTGCGAGTCTTCCATGACGAGCATGACCATATCGGGGCTGATAAAACTTATGATCTTATTTTAAAACATTTTTGGTTCCCCGGTCTAAAACAATTCGTTCAAAAATATACCTCTCATTGTTTGATCTGTATTTCTAAGAAACGTGTTCCAAGAGCACCCCGTCAACCTATTACGTCATGGGAAAAGTCCGATGTACCTTTTAGTACGGTGCACGTTGACGTATTAGGACCCTTACCAGAATCCAACGGATATAAATTTGTACTTGTTTTGGTTGACTCCTTCACCAAATTTTGTCTACTTTATCCTATGTACAGACAAGACACAAACGAATTAAAACGGGTTTTTAATAACGCAATATCTTTATTTGGGACGCCCAAACTAATAGTTTGCGACCGTGGTCGTATGTTTGAAGCGTCAGCTTTTACTAGTTGGATATCTGAGATGGGTTGCGACATCCACTATATAACGCCCGAAATGCATCACTCTAATGGGCAGGCCGAGCGTTATATAAGGAGTGTGTTGAATCTTATTCGTGTAGAGAGTAACAATAAAAAATGTACTTGGTCTGATGCTTTATGTAAGATCCAGTTAGTACTTAATGTAACAAAACAAAAAACCACCCAGTATTCTGCTTTGTACCTACTAATCGGTACCAATGCAACCACTCCTGTTATACGTGCCCTGATCCGCGATGTTGCCATTGAGAACTCCAGCCCTAATCGGGAAGCCACGAGAGAACTCTGCAGGAGCTCTGCCAAAACATTGCTGGACAAGAATCGAGACAGTCAGGACGCACGGGTGAATCGTCAGAGACACCCGCCTAGAAAATTCCAGGTTGACGATCAAGTATTTGTGATAAAGTATTCACAATCTGCTGGGAAACTCGATCCTGGCATGAGGGGTCCATATCGCGTCATAAAGGCGTTACCGAGCGATCGTTATGAGCTAAAGCTGTTAAGTGGAGCTAGAGGCAAGACGTCTCAGGCTGCTGCTCAGTACATGGTACCCTGGAAGGGCGAATGGTGTCCTGAGAGTTGCGCTGCATTTTTTGAAAGTAAGTTCCCGACGGAATTTAACTTTGCTATATTTTTATGTTACAGTAGCACGTATGATGTGTGTATGCGCGCGGAAGCGAGACGCGTGCGTGCTTTGCTGGCTGGAACCAACCGCCAGGGTGGCCCAGTTGGGGCATGCTACTGAGGTGGTCGGCGCCGTGGAGTGTTCAGCCCCGGCGGGCGCGCACTCTGCGCGTGTGACAGGCGCTGACCTGGTGGGCGCGCACTCTGCGCGTGTGACAGGCGCTGACCTGGTGGACACGCACTCTGCGCGTGTGACAGGTGCTGACCTGGTGGACACGTACTCTGTGCGTGTGGCAGGCGCTGTCCTGGAAGACGTGTACTCTGTACGCGTGGCGGGCGCTGTCCCGGCGGGTGTTGTCCCGGTTTATGTGTTCTTCGAACGCATATCAGGCGCAGTCCTGGCAGCCGCTGTGCTGGTTCACGTTACGTAACGGGGGGGAACTTGTACAAGTTCAAGTATGAGTATAACTGAGATATTCTGTGTGAAGATGTATGCATACCTATGAGAGCAAAGTGTTTTAGTTCTGTCTCGAAAGTGTAATTCTGTATGAGGGCCTTGTATGTGTGACGTATGACAGACTAGGCAAAAGTGTATAACGTCACAGAGAATAACCTATTTGTTTCTCATGCAGATAGCGACGATGATGATGATGCCCCTGCTAATCTCGCCAGCGCTACAGGTGAAGGCGAGCCACGTACAGGTGAAGATGGCGAGCCAAATTCCGCCATGCCTGCCTGTGCTTCTGCAGAAGACATCTCCAGTGTGGCCGAGGACGGCACACGATCAGGAGAGGCCGTATAAGCTATGCTTGGCTCGGGTAGTGTTGACCCCCACCTCTGCCTATAAATACAGGCGTTCATTCGCGATCGAGCTCATTTGCTGCTCATCTGTCGGTCGGTAAGGTCGTTGGTGTCAACATTGCGTGAGTCAAGGTTTCCCTATTTATTTTTCTGTGGTGATTTTTGTTTTGATTGAAAGTAACGGTTGTTTGTGATATTGAAAATTACTTGAAATATTGTTAAATACTTGTTGTTATTTAAATTACATCGATTGTTGAATTAAACTTAAGTTTGTTAAGAAATTGTTCTTTTTTTTTAAATTAAACTACTTCTGGTTGCTAAAAATATATATTCTTTTACTTCTACACAATATAGACACATAATTATAGAGATACAAATTTACCACAAGTAAATCCCGAGGCTTTGTTACTTGCGTGAACTGTTAGAACCTAAGTGCATACATATTTGTACCTACCAACTTAGGCGAAATATTAATTTGGACATAAAACTTAAATTGTTAGTTAAATTCTGGTCTAATTGTGCACATAGTACATAGTGACTTGACATTCTAAACATCAGTTATGGCTACGACGATATATCTTTAAAATTAGTGTAATAGTGTTAATCCAGAAAAATTGAAAATTTTATTATCATACTATTTTAATGAAACTGAACATGACGTGAAAATGATATTATATTAAGTAATTTTATGAATTGGCAATTAATAAAAAAGGCGGAAGTAATTGAATCTTCTTCCTCCCTTTTTTTTGTCATTAGCTTATTATAGTATCTTTCTCCCTTAATAGTATACCTAAATTTACACTAGGCCACAGGTATAACGCTTCATACAAGTGGAGTATATTTATAAGTAGTACGAAACTTTACATCTTAACAGTCACGAATGACACTGCAGAATTAATTCGAGTACTAACGTTGACTTAAGAGACGTAACATATTATGCGACTAGCAAAAGTTCTCTCGGCAGCTAACCCTGTTTTTCCAAGCTAGCAAACACACCCGAGAGCGGGGGACGCCATATTGCGTGGGACGCCATGATGAGGGGGACGCTGCATGCAAGTTTCGGTTCTGTACTTTAGTACTTATATTAATTCTGTGACTAGGAGTAAATATCCACCTTATATCTGGCACAGCCAAATATTCTTAAATCGTCTTAATTTATCTGTCCATTATTACTAATGCATATCTGACATAGTATCCACATCACAAAATTTTATTATTCTTTTTAAAATGTTCTTCGGCTATCTTATAGAGATGTGAGTTGCTTTTGCCCGTCTCCCGGACCATCGCCGAAAGGGTGCTGTTAGGGTTCTTGAGCAGCAGGTACGGATGGTCAAACTCGAGGAGCTGGCCAGTGCCCATCACCAGCACCCGGTCGGAGTCCATCACAGTGTTGAGTCGGTGCGCTATCGTCAACACCGTGCACGAGGCAAAGAGCTGGCGGATCGTCTTCTGAATGAAACTGTCCGTCCTGTGAAAACATCAGAATGGCCGTGATTCCTAAGATAAATATGCTTTATTTTTACGTTTTTATTTAAATATATATCTCTTCTGAGCTTTAACGCTTTATCGATAGACCGTTAGTATGTAAAATCTTGCACTAATATATTAATATACTATACTTCGATCGCGTTTGAACGCAGAGATTATTAAACAGACGACAAACTGACCACATATTTTCAGTACTTAAATAAAATTTTATTTAAATCCAATCAGACATTTCAGTGGACTTGAGTTAGTAAGATGGCATATAAACTCGAAAAAAGGATCCCAAAAAATTGCGGTGTAAATTCAAAACTATGATCTTTTAAGAGATTAAACAAAGGCAATAAGGTAACCAAATCTAAAACCTATCTTCGTGCATCTCCGTTCAGCGGATTCAACGTGATGAGTAACCAAAATTCTAACATTTTGGCGATATGCTAACTCTCAAAAAATCCGACAAAAGGCGCTTCAAAATAAAAATGCTTGTTTTTTGATAAAATGTAGCCTATCTGTTAATCCAGACAATAACCTATCCATGTGTAAAATTTCATGATTTTCCGTTCATTGGATTCAACGTTATTGAGTAACAAACATCCAGTATACAAACTTCCGCATGTAGGATTACACATAAAATGTAACAAACCGAATAGAAGAATATAACAGTGTTTATTGTGATATACAGAGAAGTTACCATTACAATTTTTTTAGATTTGTCACTCTTTTTTTTTAAAGTTAGGTGTCCCATTTTACCACTTTGGAAGTCTCTATCTTTCAAACATTTGAATTGCAAAAAAAGTAATTCTTATGAATTGGAACATAAATAAGAGAAGTAATATTATCATAAATATACTCCAGCAGTTGCTAATTAAAAAGTGTATAAATGATGATACTTACTGAGGATCGACATTGGCCGTGGCCTCATCCATGACCAAAATTTTATTGGATCTCAGCACTGCGCGCGCAAGGCACATCAGTTGTCTTTGCCCCACCGAAAAGTTACTGCCACCTTCTGTTACGTTGAAATCCAATGAAGGAATTGCAGACTTCAATTCCACCTGCCAAAGAAATTATTCAAAACATTTAATCCTTCTAATACTAATGGCTCCGTGAGTTGTAGACCTAGCCGCGTTACCTTATTTATCACGCATTTTAGAACATCAACAAAAATCGAATAGATATAAAATATATGCGTTTTGAAACATAATTCAATAAGAAAATTACAAACACACACGATGAAGGGCTATGCTCAACATTTGGGGATGGTCTGAGATGATGATACAATTCTTTGCATTTCAATAGCCAAACAAGAGTAATAGTAATAAAATAAAAACCGGCCAAGTGCGTGTCGGGCCACGAGCAGTGAAAAAAAAAATCGCACATCCTCTTTACTTGTATGGGAGCTACCCTAAATTTTTTTTTTCAATGTTTTCTTCTACCACTTTTTTGACATGATTAATATACATACCCATACCAAATTTCAGCTTTCTAGTACTTATAGTCTCTGAGTAAAACCGCGGACGGACAGACAGACAGACAGACATGGCGAAACTATAAAGGTTCCTAGTTTACTACGGAACCCTAAAAACAAGTTACAAATTTAAAAAGAAATTTAAATACAGATTTAAAAAAAAATCGTCTTTCTTAAAATGATTGACAACTGGCACATAATTATTCAGTAACAGCCTATTTAGGGCCAGTGTTGCCGCCACTTAAGAAAACCCTCATTAAGCAAATACGAACCTGTTCAAGAGCTCTCCAAAGGTCGTCGTCACTATAGATGTTGAAAGGATCCAAATTGTATCGTATCGATGCTGGGAAAAGAACTGGCTCTTGTGGTATAATAGATATTTTGGATCGAAGCTCCTGCAAGACAAATAATTGATAATTTGACACATACATTCATCAAAACAAACGTCTGACAAGGTTTTTAATTATTTTACAAAAGAAATTAGAGAATAGATGCTCAACCAAGGTTGCAGTCTGTAAATATGCCCTGGATAGAGACAGACATTTTATGCGGTTCGATAATCCTCAATTCCTTGCAAAAGAAAACAGATATTTTAAATAATGCCTCGTGCCGTATTGAAATTAAAAAATAACCTAATTTCAATAGAGAGGACGATTGGCAATTACCACAAGCTTGGGATACAGTCATCAATTTAATTATGTATCAAGCTTAGCAGCAAAATGCGATACCTTCCACCAAAAAGTATTTTTGTCCCCCGACTGATGACCCAACTTAGACTCTGTCTACCCCGTAAAGGTAAAGACGTATATACGTATATGTTGGAGTAATCTATCTCTTATTATTACAACTTAAAAGTTACGATATTTTAACCTGTCTGGAGACAAGGGAAGTGTCTACTCCGTCAATGGAGATCGTCCCGTCAATGTTTGCGAATCTAAACAACGCCGAAATCAATGAAGACTTGCCGGCACCGGTTCTACCGACGATTCCCACCTAAAAATAAATTGAAATTAATATGACTAATAGGTTTTCGAATAAACAAAACTACAATCTTATTGACGATGAACTGATTTTGATGAAATAAGAATGGAACCTTTGGAACGTAAATTTTCAAATTGATGGGATATCGATAGCGGTAAATAAAATTTATAAATGACAAAGAATATGAAGGATATAAATAAAATAAATCCGATGAATTGAGTAACTCTTCCTTTATAGTTGGTTGAAAACTGCAAATTAGTTTTAATATTTATTTCTTTGTTTGTAACTCATTAATTATCTAGGTACATAGCTGATCAAACAGAGTTGTTTTCGTTACAATGTTCTTGCCTATGCCGCTCATAAATTACCTGGCTAAACTAGGTGTATTTAACACCATTTTTTTAGAATTCCGATAAATTTATGGCGCTTAAGTAGTAGTATCAATAAATTTCAATGGCACTATTTCAAATTTTATGAAAGTAAATTATAACAATATCTATGCACGCACATATTTGTTAAGCATCAATAAATACAGTTCACAACTTACTAAATGGCTAGCTCAATTTGCGTGATTTGTCCATATATTTATTTTATTTATATTTATTTAAAAATGACTATACACACATCTCTCTCATAATATTAGACCATGATTCCAAAAATACTTCAGGTTATTTACTAAGGCTTATATGATTTACATTCTTGAATTTCTTTCTATTTATGAAGTATTAGGAATAAAATAATTGGCGTCGCTACTGTGCCTAGTGTGCCCCCTTAATAGATATTCATATATTATTATGAAAAAATATCCAATTCGAATCGTCAATACAATCAAGTACGTGCCTTCCAGCCGCTCTGAATCACAAAATTGAGATCCTTCAACACTGGCGCCTCTGCCGCGTCATAGCGCAAATACACTCCACGAAACTCGATGTTTCCTGCTGAGGGCCAGCCCAATGGCGGCTTCGTCTCTGCAAATATCGAACAAATGTAAACAAAAATAAAAAGTATTGGAATTAGCAGATTGTTGAAACTTTCTACATACAACTTACATGACATAAGTAATTCTTTTCAAATTACTGTAAAATCCGTCTACATCACAAGTACATTGAATGTAATTAATTACCATCCTTTACTTTTAAAAATCAATCATTTTCATTTAGAGAAATTTAAGATTGGCCTTTGATAAGACTTTCTCCTGGTCAACGCATATCAAAGAGATCAGCAGAAAAATATTTGCCGCAATTGGTTTACTCAGACGGTTACGTAACTTTTTGTCTACTGATATAAGAATTGAGTTCGCACAATCTCTTCTTTATTTACATGAGTACGCTGTTTCCTGTTTCCTCATCATCACTGAAAAGCAATTGAACAAACCTGAGCGACTCCAGAACCTATCTATTAGAATTATATCTGGAGATCGTAAATTTGATCATACTTACTTACAGTATATTTACTTTCCGATTTTGTTTCTTTCCGAGATCCTAGCATTATTAAAATATCAAAAAAAGTCCCAGCTTTGTTTCCATATGAATTTTTTTTTGTTTATGATGTTAGCTTTCTAGTCCTACGAGGTTATTGGTGTTTTATAAATAAGCCTTTATACAAGTCACTCACTGCCAATGAAAAGATTGTCTTCGGTGTCGATTTTAGTGTACTCAAGCACTCGCTCGACACTCGTCATGCATGATATGAACTCGACTAGCATGCGAGCGCCGTGCTGCAAATACGAGATCAGTGAAAATCCTTGCGTTATGGCCAGCCCCACATTCCCTATATTCATCGAACCTGAAAAGGAAAATAAAAGTGTCAAAGAACAATTCTTTCATAAATACAAAGGAAACATAATATAAAACAAGTAGTTCATATACAGGACTAGCTTTCGCCCGCAACTCCGTTCGCGTTAGAGTAGATCCCTCGGAAACAGTACTTTTCTCCGAGATGAAGGGTAGCCTATGTAACAAACAAAAACAAATGAACAAATAAACAAACAAACTCACTTTCGCATTTATAATATTAGTTGGGAAGTTGGGATTGGGATATTGGTAAGTCGATCTACATCCGTTAAAGAGATGATAATTTTAATCAAAGATGACAAACATTTCTACCAGACTGACCCACCCAGGAGGAGGGTAATGTTTTACGCGTATAAAAGTATATCTGCTCGATTGTTGCTTCCTGAAGCCTAAATGGCTGGACCGATTTTAAAGAGTGAAGGTGTCATTAGATTCGTATTTTTTCCCAAAGTGTCATAGGTTATGTATTATTTATTTATTAATTACACTTTATTGCACATTTACAAAAAAAGATTACAAGAAATATCACTATGTATAGGAAGAAAAATGTACTAAAGGTATGTAACGTCAGCAAAAATCAATATAGAAAACGTAAACTATCGAAGAAGGCAGTCAGTTTTTTTATTGTATAGATAAGTAGCATTATTTACTTACTTTTAAACCCCATATTAACTTAACCAATTTTTAGGAGTTTATAAAAAACTAGCAGTACTCCCCGGCTGCGCCCGGGCATACATATAAACTTTTTTACCTTGAATAACTATCTATTTATTATCAGACCAGGGCATCCGAGGTAATGTAATTGAATCATATTAATCGGAACGTCGACAAATAACAGAAATATCAAATATTTAGGAAACAAAAAAACTAAAGAGAAATACATGTCTAATGAGCGCTATGTAAAATATGGTGTTCCGTAAGGCAGTGTCCTCGGGCCTTTGCTTTTTATAATTCGCACGCGTGATATATAGGCTATGTCCTTTTAGGTTCCTTAACCCATGAGTATGCAAATGCGATGATTGATTCAGTAGATGCAGAGTGAAAGCCTAACAAACAATGGAACAAACAAACAAATAAACAAAGAAACTCACTTTCGCATTTATAATATTAGTTAGGATATTAATGATTTTCCTTATGCAACTAACCATAAAATGAATTTGTTTGCGGATGACGTGATGAGTACTGTTACTTTTAAATGTAATGATGTTAACTTATATGAATCTAACATTGAATCCTAGGCATCATTTAATCACATGGCTTAATAATAATAATAGGCAGGGCAGCTTGTGGCGAGCTGTTGGTGAGTAACGACACAACGGACCCGAGTGCTGTGCTCTGGAGCACAGCACTCGGGTCCGTTGTGTCATCAGAGTCGGTCAGAGCCCTCGCCCCCGACGTGTCTTTATCGGTTGGGGTGAAAACCTAAGAGAGCTCGCAGGGATCTCGGCTCTGGCTTGCCTTAGTTGCCCGTCCAAGGAGGAGTCGTTAGAGCTGTTGTTCCAGGGGTGGAAGTGTTAAAAGCCAAAACGCCGCTAGTAACTTCGGAGAAAGCGCAGCACACCTCTGGACACCCCTGAGTAACTCACACCGGTGTTGCCCCTTTTGCCGGCAGTAATCGTCGGCTAGTTTGAGGGGCCCATCTAGTGGGCGGCAAGCCACCACCTGCCAATTGTAGTCAGTTGTCATGATTATGGCAGGCGTCCGACCCTTTGCCATAACCCAGTACAAGTCCACCCAAATTTCAAAACCCATGCCCACTCCTTGTTAAATGCAATAGTTCCCCCTCCGGCCAAAACTTGTTGAAGGGCATATCTTACATTGGTATCTCCAGGAACGGGTTCTGGCAGGACATCAACTTCTCCAAAGGATTGGTTCCTGTTGGATCTGTATCCCCATGCAAGCCTTCCAAAGGACAGGGGTAACACCCGCGAGTCTCAGATAGATACAAATAATAATATAAAAATAAATTTAGAGAAAACCAATATACTCGTAATGCAGTCAAAGACCTCAATATACAAATAATTATCAAGTAGAATATCAGGGTAATATTGTCAATAAAGTTGATACAGCGCTATTTCTTGGAATAACTATTGACTCCAAATTAAATTGGAAAAAACATTGAAGATCGCTTTAAGAAACTCAGCAGAACCGCAGCTTTATATAAAATTTCTAAAGAATTGAATTCGGGCGCTCTTCTTACCGCACACTATGGACTTGTGGAATCCGCGCTAAGATATGGAATAATATTCTAGGGAAATTCTACAGATAAAAATTTGGTTTTTAAAATGCAATAAAGGTGTATTCGGTCAATGTATGGTCTCAAAAGCATTAAAAAATGTCAACCATTTTTTAAACAATATAAAATACTTAACTTAAACTGCCTTCGCTATATATACTTGAAATAGCTGTATTTGTAAAAAAACTCCTTATTTATTTTTATACATATGTCTGATGTATTGCACATACATCTCATCAGAAATCGAAGAAATGGTGACAGACTACATCCGTTAAAAACGGCGCTGTTTCAGAACAGTGATTTGTATGGCCCCAAGAAATAACAATAAAATTCCTCAAAAGTATAAAACCCTAAATTTAAATCTGTTTACGGAAAAACTAACTGTTTTGTTGCTCGAGAAGTGTTATTATAGCATTAGTGACTTTTGAATGATAGATTTTAATGTTTTTTTGCATTCTTGTTACTTAATGATTTTGTATTTTTTTATTTTATCTAGTGGTATCTACTTGCTGTTATTGAATTGATGTATGTTTAATAGTAAGCCTATCTGATAAATTATTTGTACACCAAATGTTTATCACATAAAATAACATAAACACATTACTTTCCGCATGGGTAGGCCAGTCGACTTAAAAAAAATAGCCACCTGTGTCAATAAACAAGCATATAAATACAATGCAAGTATTGTAGACCACGGAAAGGGTATCCAAATATAATCCTAATGCGGCGGACCCGCCCAAGTAGCAGTTGAAAGCCGTAGTGTGCAAGTCCTGAAACATTAGTCGGACGAAAATAATTGTTAGTAACGAATACACAAAATCAATTTTTGCTAGCGTTAAAAGTTTTAGACAGTGGAATGTAAAAAATATCTAATTTTACGTTATAATTAATTTCAAATACTTGAATAAAGACTTTGAATCAGTTCGAAAGTCAATCCCTTCATGATCATATTGCCTAAAAAGCCTACGAAGCAAGTAGTGTAGCCTTATAATATATCTTTGAGAACCCTCTTGAAAACCCTTTGAGAAGGGCGGCAATACGGACGACATAAGTGGGGATCAGGAGCAAACACCCAGCTGTTTATAAGTATATTTAGGTAGGTTTACCTGACAAATATCAAATTGGTCTTTAAGTCTTTGCTGTGCACCTGCGGACCTGACAGTGGCGATACCGTTGAGCGTAGATGTGACCATATTAAACACTGGGCTTTTTGCTGAAAACAAATTAAATGAGTCTGATGATGTTAACCACTGTAGCATTATTGGAAAATAAGAACAATATTATGCAACGCAAAGATGGTAAAGATTAAACCAGAGTAAAGGCACTAAATTCAAAACAGTACGACCAAGTCAGTGAAAACCATTGTTTTGCACCAAATCACAATTATGTTAGCTATATTTGGCGCTATTCACTTACGCTATTTAGTGTTCAAAGACTCGTCGATTTGTGAGTACTTACAATTAATCTAACAATTATTAGTTTTATATACATACTGGTCCCTTCCAATCGCCTCACCGCCTGGGCTCCACTCATGTATACTTTGATCGCAAAGTAGAACAGCGTCATTACTAAAGCAGACGGTAGTAAGGTCCAGTACAGCGCTATTGCGTTCAGCACCAGTATGGTTAACAACATGCTGTAGATTTGCAGGACCAACCACAGCGTCCGCGGTATCGACTCATCTAAGTCTCCCATGTCTTTCGTGAATCGATTCAAAATTCGACCTAAAATATTCGTTCTTTTATTTAGGTACCAATCAAATAAGGTTTTTTTATGATAATTAGGTATACTACTATAAAGTAACAACATGAATGTTCCGTGAACCGCGCATCATCACTTTGTCATTATGAAGAGGGATTGTTTTTTCTTTTTTAATACAGAAGAACGTGATTATTTATATAGTAGAGAAAACATAAAGAGAGCCTTATACCATTGAAATTATTTTAAGCAAGATCCTTACGATCGACAAAGTGGAAACACATTTGACATTACATACATAAGTATTCTTATTTTTTCATAATAGGTTGCTTAGGTCTTCGACCAGGAGGTAAAATTGAATGATAAAATTGTCACAGCTGTCTCACCTGATAAATTGGTATCAAAGAACCTCATGACCCCTGTACTGACAGTGGTAAACATACGATTGTGAAGCTTCTTTGAGGCGGACACGCACTGGCTGACAAAACTGCTCACTCTGATCTGCGTCAGAACGATGCAGCCGGCGATAATGCAGCCATGGATCGTCAGATATTGAGCCGTGGTGAATAATCCCACTTTCTCGTGCAGACCTAGATTCGTAGATGTAGGTATAATTTGTTGTAATAATAATTGAAGTTACATAAAGTAGATTTGAAAAAAAAAACTTGCTCTTGAGGACACTTAATCTGATAATGATACATGAAGATACATGACACATGACAATGATACATTAAAATGTTTGCAAGTTCTCAAAGTCAAATGTGATAATTATAAATAAATTAAAAAAGAAATACCTATGTTCCAACAGCTGATCTTGAGATTGAACGGTAGGTTTATCCCACAGAGTTCAGATTATTTCATCCATGATTTATTAATTAAAGATACGAAAATCTTTATAGAGATTTATAACAGTAAAATGAAAATGTAAACCCACCTACATCAGCTCCATGTCCTTCTTTTTCATAATCCGCCATGTAATTTGTCCTGAAACATCGAATTTTACTAAAATAAAACTGGCCAATTGCGAATCTGATTTCACAACTAAGAGCTCCGTACCACCGAACAATAATCAACTTAAACAACCACGTTTCTTGTATCGCCATCAATAAAACGTAGTTTCTGATTTATAAGAACGAATAAGTTTTATAGGGTGTGTGAGTGATGTGATGTCCCTATATATGTTTATATAGGGACATCACATGAACACACACGTGACAGACACAATAAAACTTCTTCCAAACGGCCGTTCTTGTAAGGTTTACCAAACTCTAGGTACTTGAATGACACTAATGTTCATATCCTCATCATCATCATCATCATATCGTGTAGTTTAAAATGGTCATTCGACCATGCACACCCTGGTGTCAGAGTTCTTCGGAACCGCCTCTCGGCCTCTGACGTGGTTCCTTAAACGTGCCTTCCGAAGCACGGAATCATCTTTCTTATCAGACAATGCAGGTGATTCATGCCTGCAATGTATTAACCATACTGGAAACAAAGTATGCTTCCCGTGGAAATCGAATCCACCACCAGGCAACGGTCAACGGCACGCAAAGGTCAACAGGCAAACGCCTTAACCACTAGACCACGAAGGCTGTCCGGTGTCTGTGACTGTTTATATCCTGGTATTGCATTATATCTTCATACCTGTGACTTTGTGTTGATTTTTTTAATGTGATAGAAGACTAGAAATACGTTAGATGGTCTCTTCTTGCCTATTACGTATTTCCAGTGTTTCTTTTGGCCTTATCTATATAAAGGGACAAAACGCCAAAAATCTGAAATGTCTGCCGATTTGACGTCTTACCCCCGAATAAACTCAAACATTAATCTAATAAAAATAATAACTAATCTCAGACTGTCTTTATCTTGCATTGCAGGTTATGCAGAAAGTGACGGAACGACACTTGAAAACGTTTGTCTTAGCTGCCTTTGAGAATTCGAGCGTTGTAAATAAATTTACAACACATTGGCAGATTTTAAAAACACAGATAATAAAATATACTAAAAAAGACTAGAAAGACGACAAAGAACACGTTTCTTTCTAAGGGCCTCAATTTTTTTGTTTTTTTTATAGCGGCAATAATGTGTGAAAATTTCAATTACCTATTATGTTATGGTTTATAATAAGACACCTACACCCGGTGACAGAGGGACGGACGGTTAGCGGAGGCATAGAAATAAAGTTCCATTTTTCACACGCAGGGTACGGTAAATATCTTATTATTCAAAATAATTTGATAATACATGTACCAGTAAGTGATCCAAAAGTCCGACGAAGCCCCACAAATAGCCACCAAAAGCACCAAAAATATGGTGAGGATGGTCATTTTCCCACCAGCTTTGAAAAGCGCGCTGAGTACCTCCCAGCTGATGCTCCCCTCTGCCCTCTCTTCCTCCTTTACTTTTTGAGTTTGGAACTCTTCAAGGGGTTCTTTAATTTTTTGTGACAATTTTTTAAGTAGAATCTTTGGGTCTGCTTCGATGGGTTTCTGAAAATGTTTTACACAATCACAACTAGATAATGTAGGCACTCATCGATTATGTCATCGAACATGTTTTTTTTTTTAATGTGGTACTTGAAGGTTTAGGTATGTTTGGTTCATTTATTAAAACTTGTACCTTTTTAGCCACTTCGGACCTCGTGAATATTTGAATATCTCAAAAACTTCTTAACTGAGTTTAATGCCCACCAAATTTAAAAATTTAATTAATATAAATTTTTAAGTTTGGTGTAACTTAATTGTACTAATGCCTACGTTAGTTAAAAATATCTTGTTTTGAGCACCGGTTCAAGTCAAACATGTCTACATAAGTACATACAAAACGTGTGTTTTGCGCCAACTCGACTTGTAGACATTTTTCGCTTCGCTTGTGATCGGTCAATGATTTTGTCATACACGTATTTTTGAATAAAATTGCAATACATTCTTTTGGAGCCCTCAGAAACTGCGGGCCAACTACATTACAGAAGCTTTATGCAATCAATTATTATTTACATGTTTTAAAAGGTGTAGGTTAATTAACCCTTTGCACTTAAATATATTGCTTCTCGCCTGATCACTGCCGCTCGTGATCGTGAGCTGGCTGCTTTTTCGCACAAAAGATTGCAATCCAGCGTGGCAATGCGTCCAACTTGAATTTTTTATTAGTCAATAGTTTTTATATCTGATTGAATATCCTCAAAAAGTATATACGAGAAATTACATTCACCGATTGATTGCCTTCGGTATTACTGAATCCTTGCAGAGACGCCAGCAGCGCAGTAAACTCTTTGCCCGGGGAGGCAAGTTCATCGAAAGAACCCATGTTTACCACTCGACCCTGAAAGAAGAACACGTTAGCTAGTATAATATTCGTAGACTCTATCTACTCTATTACTTGCATATTTTAGTGCTTTCAACTCGTAATGTATGATTATTAACCAATTAACTTAGCCACGTGCTTTGCTTCACCTTAAATTTTCCCATAAAACCAAAGTTTAATCCAACTTCACTCTATTTTCTACACGGAGAAGATCAATACATATACAATACCTACATATCCAGGCCATAAATTTATTATATGCCGTATATAGTGTTCAACTGACTTAGTATGGTTCCTTGTCCGAACAAAAAATATTTTTATGATCCCATCTGCTTTCTTCTTTGCTTTCTTCCGGGTGGGACCGTATTTCAAGTTAAAGCCCCACACTAGGCACCAGTGGCGGCTCCCCCTTAAGTGCACTCGTGCGGTGCACTACCAGTTTAAGCTTAAATATATACTAAAAAATAACATTGATATAAAAAATAAATAAGCAGTTTAACGTAAAAATATATTAATTTTGTGTCAAATGATAATCAGTCGTGGCGTTAACAAAATAAGTATTATTTTCGCTTGACAAAATAGTTTGCCGTGCGCCCGCTCCCAGTGCACGCAACGCGCTATGGCAAAGGCGACGAAACGCCTGGAGTCAATTTTTCAACCAAGAGAATCGATCCGCCACTCGTTGTCAAGTTTCCGCATGGTGAATCTTAATTGGCTCTATTTTTGAAACTTTATTCGCATGGTTTTTCCGAATGATCGCACGAGAGCACTCGGACCGGACTACGCGTGCGAAATGTCAAATTTGACTTTGACCAAATTTTTATATTTTCTTAAATTCTCGTCCTTATATCCTAGCGTTTTTGCCACAACGGTCTACAAAAAGTGGGAATATTCGTCCGAATTGCTTCCGATTCGATTGCAGCGTTGCCTTTTAAAAATAAGAAATTCCTTACAACTACATGAAAAAAATTAAGATTTTAAAAGAAATTGCAATAAAAACCCCTCTAGATGTGCCGTAGTCTCTGCGTTAATGAAATCAGAAAACATAATTAAGAAATAAGAAGGCTTTTGTACAATTCGCAATTTTTATTAAGTCATTTACTGAGAAGACTTTGTCTTTAGAAGCTCTTCTAGCTTTTATCATCTTATTCATATTTAACTGTTTTTTTTACGAAAGAAGATTACGAAAAACAATTGCCTAAAGACAATCAAATTCCAAAGACACTGTACCTAAAATGGCAATACCGTCCGATTGTCGGAATGAAAATCGGACGTGTATTCCCAGCTTAAGCTACTAGTTTTGCTGTGCATTCAATTATTCTGGCAACCGTAACAAATTTTTTTTTGCTGGCAACTCTAAGCTATAGAACCATTCGCTCGGTTCAAAAATACGTAAAAACAGGCCCGCTCGTTGATTTTATTCACATGTGAATACGAACCGAGTGCTGACGTCACAACGAGTGGTGGATTGATTCTATTAGTTGAAAAATTGACTTCCTGGTGCGTGAGACGGAAGATTAGTATGGAAGTTTAGCGAAATCTGGTGCGCCGCACGAGGCCCGACGCGGGCCGAACGCCGACGTTCGGATATGTTCGGATTAGGTAGTTTTCGTGTAAATTATCTTACGTTTGTATTTGTTCGTGTTTTACTTTCGCTGTTTTTATGTTTTATGTTACTTATCAATCTTATTATTATACTTTGTATATGTAAATAGAAAAATGCCTATCTAAATAAGAGAATTATTTCTGCTGTTAGGAATTATCCAAACAATTTTAGGCATGTTTTATGATGTGCACCACCAGGTCTTTGAGTCACGAGCCGCCACTGCTAGGCACACTAGCGACGCTAATCATTTTATTTCTTATACTTTACAAATAGAAACAAATTCAAGAATGTAAATCATATAAGCTTTAGTAAATAACCTGAAGTATTTTTGGAATCATGTTTAATATTATCAGAATCTGTGAGAATTAAGAGAATCAGATAACCGCCAAAAACGGCCGTTTTTGGCGTAATCACTGTTTCTCTTAATGACTGATTCTCATAATAATAAAACATGATCCCAAAAATACTTCAGGTTATTTACTAAGGTTTATATGATTTACATTTTGAATTTCTTTCTATTTGTAAGTATTAGGAATAAAATGATTGGCGTCGCTAGTGTGCTTAGTGTGGGCCCTTAAGGACCCGTACTAACTCGCTATCGTGTGGTTTTACGAGTAATTCATGATATAGATAATTACTCCGTTCAAAATGACAATGTAGTCTGCAGCCTGTAGGAAGTGTATCTGATGCGTAACGAGCACGCGCGTGCGCCCGCGCAGGTAGCCGTTGATGCAGCCCTCGAACAGCTGCCGGCCCACGTTGGCGTCCACCGCCGACAGAGGGTCGTCCAGGAGATATATGTCTGCCTGTAAGGAGTTACAATATATATTCATACCAGGCAGGATATGTGCTTGATTATCTTGTCAATAATTCTCATCCAAAAATAGTACTTAGTAACCGGCGCTAAAAACAAATACAAATATTATACATACTTAGGTTATAAAATTGTATTTTTAAAAGTCTCCATATTTTCATCCTTGTTTTATCCCGATAATGGCTTTTATTCTTTCGCTGAAAGATAAGCACGGCCTCATTTATGTGAAAACACGTTTTATAGAGCAAAGTTTGGTCGCGTTCGTGCTGGTATAGAGAAGGATAGTTCAAATTATTTAACCTTAATCAAAACATAAACAGATCTGTTTTAAATTAAATAAGTAGTTGGAAAGAATTACAACCAAACATATAACAAAAAAAGTAAAAACTCACATCTCTATAGATGGCTCGCGCTAAATTAATTCTCGCTCGCTGACCGCCCGACAGGGACACGCCTCTCTCCCCCACCAGAGACTGGTCTCCGTAAGGGAACTGGGAGAAATCCTTCTCCAGCGCACATGCTTTATAAACCTGCAATTAATAATAATCAAACCTATACCTATTTCCCTTTTAAAAAGCAATATTCCCCGGGTCCAGCCGTTAGGCCCACAGTCCGCGAAGCACCTGGCCGGGAGGCACCCGTATTTTAAAATTTGTTTCTCCGCGATGCCGACTGTCGCCAATCCCCTGAATTTCAAGTGAGTACTGTTAAAAGTAGAAATGTTAGAATGAAGTATTATTTACACGACAGTTTTCGTTGCCTCTCTGGCCAAGACTTGTTCAAGGGCATATCATACATTCGTATTTCCAGGAACGGGTTCTGGCTGGAGACCCACATAACATTAACTTCTCCAAAGGACCTCTACGATTATCTTAGATCTGTATCATCACGCATGCCTTTTTCAAAAATCATGCCGATCTATATTCTAAAATAAATTTTAAGAAAAATATTTTTTAGACTACTAAATTACATAAATAAATAAATATATACGGACAAATCACACAGATTGAGCTAGCCCCAAAGTAAGTTCTTATGTAAGACTTGTGTTATGGGATACTAACTCAATGATACTATATTTTATAACAAATACATATCTAAATAAACATCCAAGACCCAGGTCAATCTGAAAAAGATCGTTTTCCATCTTGACCTGACCGGGGATCGAACCCGGGGCCATCCGTGTCGCAGGCAGGCGTGATGACCGCTGCGCCACGGAGCTCGTCGTTAAAATTGACTTTTTCATTTACTTATTTGGAATTTAAAAATACTCATATTATCGCTTGTTGTCTTGCTAGAAGCTTACACTCGACGTTTACTTTTATACCTATCTTCTGGGATCTAAGTATACCTATTGGTTCTAAAACGCCTCCACGCTGGTCTGGGAGAAAGGAAAAAGCGTAAAATGCACCAGCTGCTTAAAAAGCGAAGAATGTGCCAGCTGCTTCTCTTCCCGTGCAGATCGTAAAAGCCGATCGAGGCAACGGGCGTGAGGAATCATGTCAATAGGCGATGTAGCTAGCAACCCTTACCCCTATTTTGATACCATTCTCCGTCTACAAGCCCACCAACATGCTAAACGTAATTTAATAGACCTGGGCTCTGTCTACCTCGCAAAAGAAAAAAGACAATTAATCTATACCGTATTGAAAAAAGTAAAAATATCTAAACATCACACTAGCTTCAGCTATAGTTTTAGGGCCATTGCCCATGGTATATCAATAGATCTGTAGGTGGTGGTCCGACTGGTGGCTCCCACTGCTCATCGACACGTGGACTTTCAAGTACTGATGTCTCTAGTCTCTATACTGTATATCAGTAAAGCAATAAGGATTTACTTATGTCCCCACTCATATTGTAAAAGCACTGACTGCTAATAATTACTACGACAATTTGCTGTCAATATTTCTTGGAAGAAAACTTTGAATCTGCATTTACCTCTGGCATTGAGACTGATCATATCTTTTCATTACTTTCGCTCACGAGTCTCAAATAGAAACACATTATCACTACAACATACCTACCCTTCTATATTTCTGTACGTCATATGGCAGTCCGAAGATAATATTCTCTCGTACTGTGCCGGAGAAGAGCCATGCGTCCTGGCTCGCGTAGGAGACGCTCCCGTGGACTGAGATGCTGCCAGAAGATGCTGGCAATTCTCTCAGCAATAGTTGCAAAATCGAAGACTGAAAAATTTTAAAAAGCTTTGTTTTTTTTTAATACTGCAAGAGTGTTTTCGAAAAAATCACAGTTTGGGACTTTACTCTTACTACGCTGCGTTGGAGAGCAATGATATATGCAAGAAAAAATAAAAAAAGCCTTTCCAATGAGCAGTTTTCTATACTTAAATGGAATTTAAAAAAACTTAACAAAAACGATGGATATCACCGGAGGGAGCCAGGCGGGGACAGCATAGCCAGACATTTGTTCCCTATAAATTTTGCTGGTTTACGCAAGACGTGGCTGTACTAGCGTAGGCGGCTTTACTGCAGTTATTTGCTGCGTCACGGACATGATAGCTGCCACGAATGCAGGAGTTTCTTACGCGACCTTTCCGTGTAACTCTGCACAGCCAGCGCAGCATATTCATCTCCGTGTACTTGTGTCGGGGTTTGATTGGTTCCTATTTTCTTTGAACCTTCAAAAACATCGTTTACTTTTGCATACACTTTTCATGTGTAAATCGATTCAGTTGTTGACGCGAAACAAACAAATATACACTTATTTCCAATCAAATAACATACATATAAACTTCTGAACCCTGTTATGTTACGAGTATTAAGTTAATTATTAGAGACGATATGGATAAGCAAATAGTCTGTTTGAACTGTGTACTTTGTATCACTTGGCCATTCTGATATCTTGACCTTCAGGATACTAATCCGTTTTTATCAAATAACTTGACAAACATACTTCTTCTTTAGCGAAACGAGTTTTATTTATGTCGATTCAAATTCGTGGTTTTTAATTTATTGCTTCATTTTACTTATCCAATTTTATATATCTTAGTAAAGATTGATATTTTATTTTTGGTTGGAGCAGAAGATACACACTTATTACTTTCGCCAAGCCAGACGCATTTTCTTGAGATCTAAGTTGACATTTCGCAATTTTGCTAAAGAAAGATTTCCCTTTCGTTTTTCTTATCTAAAATATCGTTAAAGCCCCAGGTTGTGTATCTAGCTAATCTGGGTGACATTTGGTACTGTAAGTCCATCCCTTTCATAAAAATAATTGTGGTAGAGCCACGCTACCGGCAATATTCACTTTTGTTAGTAGCATGAACGGGCCGGTTCGTTCTGGGAAGTACCACACTCTCACAGAAAATCGACGTTTGAGTAGAAGCTCTACCACTTCTATGCCTTGATCAGTGAGTGAGAGAGCCGGAGGCCCATCCCCCCCTCCCCTGTGAGGAGGTAAAAATAAAGACTGGCATCGCTCCTGTAACACCCCTGGGGTTGCAGTTGTCCGTGGGTGGGCAGTTACCATCAAGTTACCCGCTTGCTCGTTTGCCGTCCTATGAGGAACGAAAAAATTTTCAAAAACCTACTTTTCCTGAACCCACAGCCCCTATGATGGCGCACAGCTTGCCCCGCCGCAGCTGGAAGGATATGTCCTTGAGGGCCAGCATGTCGGGGTTGCCCGTCCAGCTCGCGGACACCTGACGCACCTCCACGGCTATGTCATTCGGGAAGGACATGCTGCGGCGCAGTTTATTATCGCGACTTAAACCTGAAATATTTTTATACTGAATAAATGAATACTAGATACTGAAAATATACTGAATGGAAAATATAAAAGGTAATACTTTTTCTTCCCATACAATTTGTTTCCTAAATAAATTCTTCAGCGTCTAGAGTTCATTGAAAAATTTAGGATGTCTATTTATTCTCTTGTCAATCCAACCACAATTAATAAAGGTATAGCCCATTAAAGTTCTGCATGACGTCACTGACTAATACTTTTTACCGGCCTGTTGTGTTATGACCCCCAACTCCTGCACTTTAATGCGCTTTAACTTTATGAACTTTTGTTTGATTAAAAAAATAAAAAATACATGTACAATATTTTTCGATAATCTATGTATAAGACGGACTAATTATTTTAAAAGATTGTCAAAAAGAAACAGGCCTATTATTGTAGTTTTAATTTAGTGTATAGTAAAGACGTCATAAACAGAGTTTATGTACGCGAAGAATCCGATTCCGTCATTATCTTCAAATAAGATCAATATGTTTCATTTTACGTCTATTATCGTCATCCTTATCATTGGAGTTTAATCTACTTAGTTAGCTGAATATGGCAATATAAATAACAAGGATGGTATCATTTACTTCAAACAATAAACTTTATATGGAAGAGAACAATAAAAAGAACTATATCGTCATGCTGATGAATTTGCTATCGGATCTGGTATCACATCATTATGTCGCATTTTGATATAAAACAAAGATACTATGTATACAGAAATGTATGCTTATACGAAAAAGTAGATATGGGACAGGTGGTGTAGAAGTTCAGTCCGTAAAGTCACTGCAAAATTATTTACGTGAAATGACACAGTTTCTATAAGTAGTTTTTTCGAAACCATTCTCATGGTGCCATTCAAACGTCGTGGCATAATAAGTCAAATAATAGTATCTAAGACTCGTAATAATAATACATGAACAAGTCTGTGAATATACTCGTAATTAAAAATGAATCTTAAAAGCTTCAGTATTATTGATATTCAAGTGAAGATAAAAGTGCAGGCTACTTTGCATGATATTTTAGTATTATAACATATTCCCTTTAATAACAGATCAGATTATTACGTAATATATAATATTGTCTAAAATTCATATACGAGGAAAATATATTTAGCACAAGGCACGATAAAGCGATTCGTGCAGATAATCTTGCAGTGAGACAATGTACTATCGTGCATCAGCAAATATGTACATACCATTAGTAATTAATGAGTCAGTCTTGTGATAAGACAGCGGCGTGACGTTTTTATCAATGCCTTTTGTGCTCCTGCGTCTGAACAGTGTCGAAGCGGGCGCCGAGTTGCTTGGCGTCAAGTCGGGCCTGTCTTCTGCAAGTTTGAAAAGTTTTGGCAAACGCTAGCTCATAATTTTGAACTTACTTACTTGAAGTTTCCTTATGTTTTCGCGGTTGTTCCACATTTAAATAAGATTATTTTAATGAGGTTTTATCGCGTTTATTACATTATTTATACACCTAATGTAATAAATGCTTTACGGAGGCCGTGTTGCTCGAAGAATAAATGCGATGAAACCGTATTAAATTAATTTTATTTAAATACTTACTTGAATTTGTACTAAGAATACAGATTTTATAAAATTTTGTCAAAGCTTAAGATACAGAGTCCAGTATAAGAACGATGAACAACTTTCCAACTGAAGATTGAGTGAAAATTTTGATTACACTTTAGCTGTGTATATTATGTATTTCTCGAAAGAACACAAAAAATATATCTACACGCACCAACAACATCTCAGAAAAACTTTTATTTAGACATCTTTCTCTCTAAATTTCGATCACCGAGCTCTATAGTGCTACTAATGGTGCTCCCACACTGCTGTTAATAATACTTTATGTAACTGTTAAGCTGTTAAGTAATAAGGATCATTAAAATACGAATGCGGGTTTATGAAACGAGCCGCAGGCGAGTTTCATAATAAGATCACATGAGTATTTTAAGGACTAATTACGAACAGTTGCATACAATACTTTATCTACAACCACACTATAAAAGTGTCCTTAATGTTTCAGAAACTGTTCTAAAAGCTTTTTCATATGAACTTTATTCTTTACATATCTGGCAACAAATTGTTGGTTATGTTCGCTGCCCTGTAGAGAATTTTGGGTAGTGTACATAGCTGCTTCCTCATCACTTATTCGATTAACTATCATTCACTTTGTATTAAAAATGAATCTACGTATTTCGCAATGGCGGCAAATCAAACTCACGTCAAGGATGCGTGTAGTGGACGACCGCGCAGAGCAACGTAGTTTAATTTCAAAAAAATTACCGATATTCCTTTTCAAATGAAGGTATTCGAAATTTGAAAGTCATTTAATCTTACCTACAAAATCAATATTACCTACGGCCAGAGACAATATAATTGTTGTTATAAATGTTATTGACATAACGATACTAATTAATAGACAATTTCTGATAGCGTTATAGACGTTTTATAGTGTATGAGTAGATAAAAATGTTTAAAAACATTTTCCAATTTTCAAATAAAATAACTTATTGTTGTAATTTTGTTTTAAAAGTATTTTTCATTCATATTTATAATCAATATTAGCTGTAACAGATTTTTATTTTCATATTAATACGCATTTTTAGGGTTCCGTAGTAAACTAGGAACCCTTATAGTTTCGCCATGTCTGTCTGTCTGTCTGTCTGTCTGTCTGTCTGTCTGTCTGTCTGTCTGTCCGTCCGCGGTTTTACTCAGAGACCATAGGTACTAGAAAGCTGTAATTTGGTATGAGTATGTATATTAATCATGGCAAAAAAGTCGTAGAAAAAAATCTTGAAAAAAAATTTTTTTTTGGGTAGCTCCCATACAAGTAAAGTGGGGGAGTCATTTTTTTTTCTCTACTTACCCATCTTGTGGGGTATCGTTAAAAAGGTCTTTGAAAAATATTGTGAGGTTGAGAACACCATTTTTCGATTTAGGGATCCGTTTCCGAAATATTTGGTTTTAAAGTGCAAATTTTTGTTAGAGGTACGTGTCCCCCCCTCTATCTCCTAAACGGTTATATATAGATACGTGAAAAAAATTACAGCAGTAGTATATATACTGAAGTTGAAAGGAAAACTATCAGAGCTAAGTACTAAGTACAAACTAAAAAGTTATAGGCAACCAACTTATAAAATGTACTGGAATATGTAAAATTTCATACAATCTTTATTGTTAGATGTTTTTGGTCGTTAAACTGTGAGGTGCGAGTGTAAACAGTGTGTACTCAAAGTTGTCATTCGCAACTACGGAACCCTATACTGCGCGTGGCCCGACACGCACTTGGCCGGTTTTTATTATCATGTTAGAAAATGTTTGTAAACATTTTTAACAGCAGTGTTAGCACCATAAGTGTTTACTGCGGGTCCGGTGCAAAAAAACTCCGCTGATTTGACGCCGATGGAACAATATTAGATAGAACCAGTAAAGTATCGATTCCAACACTAGTGTCAAATTTTCATGTTGCCTAAAGGCATCTGTCATAGCTTACTGCCATTAATGATGCCAGCCAAAACCAAAGGCTTAACTTGCCTTCCAAAGCACGGAGGAGCTAGACATATATTTAAGCCACTTGTGGTCATCAATCCAACTGGGGACTGCGCCCGGGGTTGCTTAACATGCGTAATTTAGAAACTTTCTCTCGGTTTATTGCTAAATTTGTGAGGTTGTTGTGAGGTTTTACGTACAGCGAAAATCTTGCAAACAAATTGGAACGAAATAAGGAAAACCTCGTGTTGGCTGGCGTGTTAACCACTGCGCCACAAAAGCCGTTATATATATTAAGTCAACCGACGGACTGCAGTGCATAAAGGCAATTTACAAACTGTGAGTTAGTTTCACTTACCCAATAAAAGAAATTTTTGTATACGATTAGTTGAGACCTGTATCTCGGCTAAGCCTGTAATTATCATTGGTAAGTAAAATGTCAAACCAAGTTGGGCGGCACTCATGAACTGTTGCAGTGGAAAAATCTGAAATAAGAAACATTTGTTTAAGAAATGCGCATTCAAAAAAACTTTAGTTGTACTTATTCAACTCGTTACTTCTTCCATTTGAAGATGTGTCTTCAATATTTATATCTCAGTTTTTAACATCTACAAGGCAAAAGATAAAATCCGAGAAAAATCTCGAAAATTACGCGAGTTAATAATTTATTAAATGTATCATACTGTACAAGTAATTATGTACATATTTTCGAAGGTTTTTGAGATATGAGCCAGGAACTGAATTAAATGTTTCCTACCCAGCTCAGCCCTTATCCTCGGGGACAAAATGTGTTTATCAGGACGCCTGAATCAACGACTAACATATTTTTTAAAACAACATTAGATATTTCCTAAACCTTTTTTGTTTTTTCTGTCTAATGTATGGATCATACCATTGATGGATCATTAATTTTATATAATATATTATATAGGTAGGCATCTTTCCATACAGCACGTTATTTACCAGACTGACCCACCCAGAGAAGAGTAATGTTTTTGCGGGTATGTATGTATTAATATGCCTGTGTATGCATGGAGGACTTGCCGATTTAGAAGTGTGATGTTGTAAAAGGCACTGCGCGCACGGGTGAATTTTGTCACCGTGACTGTTTTGTTTCCGTCATCCTGTCCAGTGTCCATGGAAATGTATGGAGGTGTTAATATTTCAACGGACAAGAATGAGCAATTTTTAATTAAGTCAAAAACTTTATTTGATATATCTCCTACCTAATATCCTTAATGACTTTGAAGTCTCTGCCAAGCCAAAAATAACCAGAACATAATTATTACTTAATATCACATCTTTGCACAGGACTATAAATTCGCCGTGTGGTTCCCGGCAGAGTAGAATAGGACCACTCCAAGTCATCCCGTGGATGTCGTAAAAGGCGACTAAGGAAACACAAGCTAAACAAAGCTTATTAACATCAAAGAGACCTCTCCAACCTGTCTGGCCAGCGTGGACAGTGTAGACCAAATCCTCTGACTACTCACTCACTCAATATCGCTCTGGTAGTACAGAGAGGGTCGTGCTCCTGCAGTAGAGACTAGAAAGACCTGATGATGATGATGATAAATTCTAAAAGCCACGTTTAGCATGTTGGTGAGCTAATCGGTGGAAAACGGAATCAAAATGGGTTGCTAGCTGCATCGCGAATTGACATGATTCCTCACGCCGATGATTCCCCCTATTCTTCTAAACTTCCAACATTCATTAGAAAATATTTTAAAAATTTATTTCGATGTTCTTGAGTTTTATGAAACATAGTATAGAACTTTCAGTGGAAAGTTCTATACTATGTTGACCGACTTAGTGAAGTAACCTGTCACTCCAAAGAGGAGGTGTACCCAGCATTCTTTTTTACGTTTCTTTTGCATGAAACAGATGAGTTCGCAGACAACGACCGTCTCTTCGAAATCCATGCCGATAAATGACCAAAGAGAATTCAAATACCACGTAATGAATCTTCGATAACTACAAAGTTTTTTTATGGTTTAGCATAGTTTCGTTCGTTACTGTCGCCTACCGTGAGCGCACTCCGTTTGGGGGACATTACGGAGTCAGGAGGAAGACGTGACAAACACTTTTTTGTCACCGTGACAAAAGTCACCCGTGCGCGCAATGCCTTAGATTCGTATTCTTTGCCATAGACAATATGACATCGGCAAAAATCAATTTGGCGCACGTAATCTGTCAATAAGACAGGTAGGTTTTTTTAAATATGTAGTGCTATATATAAGAATAATTTAGTTTTAGTTCTATGGCTACTCTTTCTTATTTATTTCTATTACGTCTACCAAACTTACAACTCTAGCCGACATTGTATTGCCAAGCAATACAAATGCCAAAATGGTGATAAACAGCGCCGCCCTTTCAGTAAAAATGAAAAATCCCAAGATGGTAGCTTTTACATATGTCGCCTTCCGTAGTGCATTCATTTCGTCTGCGCGTTTTTCTTGCACAAGCTTCTGGAACGGTATTTCCCAAGCGTACATTTTTATTACCTATAACAGAGGAAATTCTACATTTATTACATGACAGATAAAATATTTGAATGATAGATAAGAGAAATCTACCTATTATGTAACTTCATCTTTCGTTTTACTGCTTTTAACAAACTCTTAATAAATTTGCGAAATCACTGGAGCGGACTCTTTATTAACTGTAATTTTTGTATTAATAAACGCAAAAACGTTTTAACTACTAGAGAGAACTTACTTGAATTCCGCTTATGACTTCGTTCATCAGCTGTACCCTTTCATCGGTTTTTTTTGCAGCATTTGAACGAATCTTACCAACTATTTCACCAAGACAAACTGTAAAAATTAAAATACAAATATAGTTTAAGCATTTTAATAGTAATTCCAAACAAAACAATTTAATAACTTTATAGTCCAGATCTGATAGTTAGAAAAAACACATCACGGGTCACGTGCAGTGGGTTCCGTAGTTGCACGTCATTTTATTACTCGATCCTCGATCGAACAACTTTGACTTGTGAACCCTACATAGTTGTTATTGTTTTTTCTTTCTTTTGACTTCAAAAATGAAAATTTCATTAAAGCAGGATAAATGCCATTGAGTACGCGTTAAGAAGTATGTGTTGATTATGAGAAATTTTGTGCTAAATACCTACCAGGAGGTATTCCTCGTAGCGCAACCATTTTGAAGCGCATCTAATGAAGTACAACTAAATTATTCCTCGGAGCGCACCTTTAAGTTGAGCTCACTATAGCAATTTAAAACATTAAAATCTTATTCCGCAAAGCGCACCCACGTTCAAAAAAATAACGTGCACTACTTGTTATCAATAGTTTCAGTTAGTCCCCAGCTCTATTCTAAAGTCAAAGAGAGGTGCGCTTCGCGGAATAAAATTTTAATATTTTAAATTGCTATCGTGAGCGCAACTAAAAGGTGCGCTCCGCGGAATAATTTAGCTGCGCTTCATTAGGTGCGCTTCAAAATGGTTGCGCTACGAGGAATACCTCCCTAAATGGTGTGGAGCGAAACGGTATAGTGACAAAAATTGAGAAAGGAATTGTTGTGATGGTTTGGATATGTAGAGAGGATGATGATGATATTTATATTTACTAATTAAAATTTTATATAAATATAAATTTTATTTTTTGAAATAATCCGCTTGTTTTGTTAGATGTACTAGACTAGAAGCAAAACTCTTTTTAAAGGAAAAAAATTTGAAACCAAATACCTTGTAAAGGGATAGAAATAAGAATAGACGCAACTATGCCTATCAAGACAGAATATCCTGCTTGCAAATACCCAATGCCACAAACGCATATCAATTGTATAGGTAGGATCCAAAGGTAGTTCAAGTTTTGGAGGACTGCGTCGAACCGTTGCAAGTCATTAGACAGCAAATTTACAATCTTGCCTGCCCTGGCTTCCCCCAGCGAAACATTGTTCATTCTCAGCATCTGAAACATGACGTGTAATAAAACTGTGAGTTTAATTCATACATTTTGTATATCTAAGTACTAAATACATTACTGCCAGGTCGCAATGGCAGCACAAACTTATTTCGAACTTCGTGTTGCTTGAAACTGTTAAGTACCTAGGTATTAGACATCATGTGGAAATGAGTTATCCTTCGCTTAAATATATTAAGCTCTTACCTTTCTAAATATAACTGAACCCGTAGCAATCTTGATCTTCAGGGCACATTGAAGACTGTAATATGTCCCGTGATTGTAAAAGAACGCTGCAAGAAGATTTCCTAAGATAATGCCAATGGCGTAGTATACGGCAGTGGCAAAATTTATAGGTGGATCTGGCGACCAGTATAGCAGCAACTCGTGGAAGAGCAGCGGGACGCCGGTCCTGTTTGTACAATTTATTGTACTATTAATCGTCATATGATTCTCGTACTCAGTAAGCTGTCTATTATAATCATCGGTTTATTATAAGCTTACTACTTGAATTAAAATCAATAAACAACAGAATTTGCATGTAGATAGATACATGACTGCTCAGAATTCATTTAATTGGAAATTTATAATATGAAAGACCAATAAGTATAGAAATATACCTTAGAAAATTTAAGCAAAACTGCATGATCCCAACTGGTAAAAAGGACCACCAAAATGTCTTGCAAACAACTTTCATGAACGACGGCTTTCGACCACCAATTTTAGCCGCAGTTTGTTCTTTAATCCAATTCCTGAACAAGAAATATTATTGTTTAATTCATTTATTTTGAAGAGGTATCACCATCTTTAATTATGACATCAGAAATCCAGCCAGTTGATCAGCTCCGTTCATTTAAATTACACATATAAATACTTTGGGAAACTATATTATGCAGCGCAAACAACTGTGACGTAGCATCCCGAGGGATCGAACCTGCGGGGCGACTACGTCGACATTAAAGCCCTCGGTTGCCTTAGGGGCGCGCGAGGGCTGAGGAAGGAGGGCTGTTAGCGGCGTAGCCAGGACGCTATGGCCGCTGTAACCCCGGCCTCGGAGCCTGAGGGGCCCCGAGGCCTAGTTGTGCTAATGAGGGTTCACCGTGGAACGGGTGTGTGGTTTGACTGTGTGCCTAAGTATCGGGTAGGTATCGGGGTTCGGTAATTGTAAACACACAATACAAACGACAATGACAATATATTTGGGTTTTCCACAAAGGTAGGACCTTAAACTAGGACTTAGGCTAAGCACTTCTTAACCTACGGACGCGGATCATACACGAGGGACGACAGACCGGCCTACATGTAAACGGAGAGGAGAGTGATCGGAATTTAGCGTCCCTATCCACGCAAGCACAGCGATCAACCAGATTCAGGTAACATTAACAGGTACTAATTAGCCTACAGTGAGACCTAGGGCCGCCGGAGCCTACTATGATCCACGGAAGGTGGCTACCAGGGTGCGTGAAGCGCAGGGGGTGTACTGGCCGCGGCGGGGCGCGACGGTACGAGTACGGGTAGACCGCGTGGCGCAATGCCAACGCTTGCGGTCAACGGGGCACCAAGGGTGCATTTTCTACACGGGGGTAGACGGTTCGCGATGGTACGCGAAGGATTATAGGCAATGCTGCCTTACGGAAAGCAGGGGCGCACAAGGTGCTGACCCGGGCCGAAAGTCGGTGCTCCGGGTCCGTGGCGCGCATCCCGGGATGCGACCACCGGGTGGTATACTGGACGCGTCAGGGCGTCAGTACGGACGGGAAGGGGCGGTTTGCCCCACGGTAGGCGGCCCACTGAAGTGGTGCCGCCGAAACGGTGTGTGCCTTACGGCACCGGTACCTCACAGCGAACTGCGAGGGCGGTGGAGCATAGTCCACCAAACGGGATGTGACCGCCGCCCTGGAGGAGACGGCACAATACGGGAGAGGCCTAGGGCCTCACGGATGACAGACCGCCTAAGCGGCGGCTGCCTAACGGTAACGCCAGAAGGCGTGCGGGACCCACACCGAGGTGCGGGGCGGGGGAATGCGCAGGGGGCGCATCCACCCTGACGGGTATCGCGTTACCAGCGAGATACCTGCGTCGAAGTGCCAGATGGGCGCACTAATCCTCGCACAGGAGTGCGGGGGAAGGTAGACGCGCGGAGGGCACGTTCCTTCTATGAGAGACCGCGGGGGGAAGGGGGCGCTGATGCCACCCTAATAACAAAAGGAGGGGCGAAGTAGACGGGAGGTTACCCTCGACTGCCCCACAACGTTCCGTCATGCCGACAGCCGGGGGTGGGGAAGGGAAAACCCTCCAGGTAGGCTTCGCGTTGCTCCACGTGCCGCCTTGCCTGGAGAGGGGAAGGGGAGAGTAGTAGAGGGGGAACCTCCAGGTAGACTTCGCGTTGTTCCACGTGCCGCCTGGCCTGGAGGGGGAGAAGGAAAGCGGGAGGGGTGAACCCTCCAGGTAGGCTTCGCGTTGTTCCACGTGCCGCCTTGCCTGGAGAGGGGAGAAGGTGAGTGGTAGGCTTCGCGTTGCTCCACGTGCCGCCTTGCCACCCGAGCACCCGGGGAAAGAATGCTAACGAACTACGGCTCGGTACGGCTTATATAGGCGAGCGGCGCGTGGAGCTATCGGTGTGTGAGATTCACGGACGGTCGGTTACGAGAGGCGTCTATGTGTTAACAGGTGGCGTGATGTGCGGGGCCGGCCGTAACCGGTTCTAACCAGTTCTATGCGGCTCGATAGTTTCTAGAGAGTTCTGGTTCATCGCTGTGTGCGTATTACTTTACGAATGTAGTGGTGCGTTGCGTGTAGGTGAAGGTGGCGTGATCGGCTCTGCGGGCTCGTCGGATGCATCGTCACACTCTCCCCTCGTTTCGCGAGATTTTTACCTGTAGGGGAAAAATCACCATATGAGTACAGAGTACAACACGGATCTTCTCTCTTCCGTATATTTTGATTGTACTAAACCAGGTACAGGTATCCAAGTATTCTTCACTAAAGTGACACTCAAGTCTGTCAAAAATTAAGAAAAAACAAAAACTAGTTAGTAGGAAGAGAGAAGATTTTTAAATTTTTCGGAATGATGTGGACTGGTCTGTTTGTTATTAAAATAAAGGTAAAATTTAAAAGAAAGTTTAAAATGAAAATTCTTCGGTTACCAGGTACAAAATTTTCAAGTGATTTAAACCATTACTAAATGTCCAAGTCAAATGGGTTAAACAATCTAAGTTATCTGCTTAAGTTACCATCAAGAACAAAAAAAATAATAATTTAAATTGACTCGGTATCGAACCCGGAACCTTCCGGTCGATGAATCAGCCTTCTAACTACTAGGCCAATGGGGTACGGAGACTTATTCATCAAAATGACTACATAGGTATTCTATAACTGCTAATCTGTGATAGAAAGGAAAAACAATTAAAAACTAAACAACAAAAACAAAAAAAATATATAAGTGGATGACTAAAAACAAATTCTATTACAATTTGGTATCAAACAAAAAAAAATAAATTTAAATTGACTTGGTATCGAACCCGGAACCTCCCGGTCGATGAATCGGCCTTCTAACTACTAGGCCGACGGGGTACGGAGACTTATTCATCAAAATGACTACATAGATATTTTATAACTGTTAATCTGAGATAGAAAGGTAAAACAATTAAAAACTAAACAGCAAAACCAAAAAAAATATAAGTAGATGTCTAAAAAAAAATTATCTTACTATTTGTTACCGGACTTGTTATTGAATCTTAAATCACAAGTTCTCTAAAGTCCGAAAATCTTAAATAAAACACAAGTCCTAGTGCGGGTGTTCGAATAACAAAACGATGTACATGTTTGATAAAAATATATGTCGGTAGATGTGAACCGTGCGGTTCGGAGTTGGGCTATCATTATAAGGGTGCCCGTACACTGGTATCTGATATCGGAACTGACTTGCATTTGATGTGATTTGCTATCTTATTATTGATACACTATTTAATAGATATCCTAATATTATTAAGTATTACATAATACAATTTACATTACATTACACATTATAATTTTTATCCTGGCTTTTTAAAATTAAAAGTTGTTATATAAAACGGTGTAAAAGAAACTTAAGTACTTATTTATTTACGTACTACTTATTTAAAATATTTTATGGACAGGAATGTTACGAAAATAGGCGGGTGCGGTTTACGGTTATAATTACGGTTTACGGTTATAATTACGGTTTACGGTTATAATTACGGTTAAATATATTCGGGATTCCTAACATTCCTGTTTACAAAGTTAAAGTTTGTAAAAAAAGATACGGACGGTGTTGTTTACGATATTGAGATAATATCAACGGAACTTATATTATTTACATTTTATATAATTCAAAGACAAAAAATAAGTTTGCTGCCTTATTAAAATGACTAGGCGCAACAAATAATTGCCTAAATTACAAAAAATACGGTGGGTGTCTGGGAGAATCTCAGCGGCGTGAGGCATTCCGGCGGCGTGAAGTCTCCTAGGCAGGATGAGATTAATGGCGGTTGAGGCTCTAGGAGCATATTCAGCCTCTCTGCTTCCGGTGTGGTGCATTCTGGTTCTCCGTTAGGGTCCGGACCCGGGGGTGTGGTTCTTTAATACGAATATTACTGGTGATTTTCTTCCTTTACTTTATGTGGGTCTGGGTACTTAGGTGCCAAAAAAAAATCGCGGTTCGTATCTGATATATGGAATTCTCTTTTCAGCACTAGGTCATCTAACACAGGTTTCCAGTGACTTCGATGTTTGTTGTAGTGTTGTTTTTGTCTGTTCGAAAACCGTTTTTGATGTGTGCGTAGGCACTTAGTTTTATAGTTCGTCGAGATTGCTGTAGTTTGCTATGGAGGTGGTTGGAAAGGCGTTGTTGTTTATCGTTGGGTTTTCTTATTTCTATGCCAAACATTAGGAAGGCTGGTGTCTACTTGGTATATTTTAGCGGGTGGTTGTTCCTTATTTGTCGGTTTTATCCATTTGAAAGTGAATACTGCGTATTGGAGCATATCCATCCTTAAGGTCACGTATGGTGTGGTTGGGAGTAAGTATAATATCTCTCAATTTTCACTTTCTTGCCTTTATTTATTTGCACTTCCGACCCATCTGCCAATAGCACTGTGGTTTTTCTCGTTTCACTTCTTTTCCTGAATCTTTGCAGTTGTCCCATATTTCTTCACTTATGTATGTGCGCGTCGAACCGGTATCTGTAAGTGCTTTGGAATATATCTTGTTGATTTCAATATTTATGAATGGCCTGTTGTCCGTCCTATGCTGTTGGCTTATTGTGCATAGTTCTTTTGTTTTCTGCAACAGTTCCTGCTCAGGACTCCCAACTCGCCACAGCCACTGCAGAATAATTGTTTCGTAGCTTTGCATTCCCGAGACGCATGATTCGGCTTTCCACAGTTCCAGCAGTGGGTTTTTCCGTCGTAGTGCGGGTGAATCTTCTGGCCTGATGGTATCTTGGTATGTTTACTATATTCGGCTTGCCCCTCTTCCTCTGCGTTTTTCATTTTAGTGTGGTCTTGGTCATTTCTGTTAGAAAACCCTTTGCGGTTGGCTCTGCTTTCCTCGTTTATTATATTCTCATAATCACCTGCCATTGCGACGAGTTCCCTTATGTTTTTGCAGTCTTGCCTTTTTATGTAGTGTTTATATCGAGGATTCATGTTATTGTATACCATGTCCGTTGTTTCGGCGCTGGTCATTTTGCCGTATCTTCTGATGAGAGTTTGCATCTGTGTAACATATTCAGCGAACTTTTCTCCTTGATACTGTTTTCTTGCTGCTATACGGCTCAGTAAATTTGCCTCGTAATTTCCCGGAAAGTAGAACAGCTTAAAGTCGTCCTCGAAGTCTTTCCATGTTGTCCAATTTTGTTTATTATTTCTATGCCACAACAGGGCCTTTCCCTTCAAAAATTTCGGTACAAATTGAAGTAGATCCTTTTTTCCGGTCTGCAAGGTGCTTATTAGTTCTTCCAATCTTTCAAGGAATTCTATGGCGTCGCCCGTTGTGTCAAAACTTATGTTCCATCTGGCGATTATTTTCTCGATTTTTTGAATCTCCTTTGTATCCTCCATTGTCGCTTGTTCAGGTTCTTCGTATTCTTCTTCTTCTTGGTTAACGTTTTCCTCCGGGCCCTTTCCTCTTACGGATTCTCCTTTCTTTACCAAATTTGATAACTGTTTCCTTAGTTCCTCTACTGTTTTTTCTCCCGCCGGAATACCTCTTTTCTGGATTTCTTCTATTAAATCTTCTTTCTTTAAGCAATATATCCAGGAAGTCGACATTTATATTATTTCACTCGTCTTAATTTTCTTTAATACTTTGATTCTATTGATATTTCTATAGAGATCTGTACACAACATATCACCATACATTTATATACTGTTTAGTAGGTCTGGTTGATTGGGCTTGCGTAGGGGATGCAGCAAAACGGTATTTACTTTTAAAGTTTTACGCGGTGTGTTTTACTTGATTATTTGTCGGGGATTATAATATATTTACACGGGTTTAAATTAAGAAAAGTTTAAGGTCCATATATTTTCTTACGGTGAAACCTTTAGCTTTCCCGGCACAGGACTATTAAGGTGGCCGTTACAATATCGAGGTTATATGAACGGTAGACGGTTTTTTAAAAGTAACGTGCTCCCAATGGATCTGAGCTAGATCCCTTAAATAGTCCCTAAGTGGGTTTTTCGGTTGGGCGCCAAATGTGACGTAGCATCCCGAGGGATCGAACCTGCGGGGCGACTACGTCGACATTAAAGCCCTCGGTTGCCTTAGGGGCGCGCGAGGGCTGAGGAAGGAGGGCTGTTAGCGGCGTAGCCAGGACGCTATGGCCGCTGTAACCCCGGCCTCGGAGCCTGAGGGGCCCCGAGGCCTAGTTGTGCTAATGAGGGTTCACCGTGGAACGGGTGTGTGGTTTGACTGTGTGCCTAAGTATCGGGTAGGTATCGGGGTTCGGTAATTGTAAACACACAATACAAACGACAATGACAATATATTTGGGTTTTCCACAAAGGTAGGACCTTAAACTAGGACTTAGGCTAAGCACTTCTTAACCTACGGACGCGGATCATACACGAGGGACGACAGACCGGCCTACATGTAAACGGAGAGGAGAGTGATCGGAATTTAGCGTCCCTATCCACGCAAGCACAGCGATCAACCAGATTCAGGTAACATTAACAGGTACTAATTAGCCTACAGTGAGACCTAGGGCGGCATAGGGCCGCCGGAGCCTACTATGATCCACGGAAGGTGGCTACCAGGGTGCGTGAAGCGCAGGGGGTGTACTGGCCGCGGCGGGGCGCGACGGTACGAGTACGGGTAGACCGCGTGGCGCAATGCCAACGCTTGCGGTCAACGGGGCACCAAGGGTGCATTTTCTACACGGGGGTAGACGGTTCGCGATGGTACGCGAAGGATTATAGGCAATGCTGCCTTACGGAAAGCAGGGGCGCACAAGGTGCTGACCCGGGCCGAAAGTCGGTGCTCCGGGTCCGTGGCGCGCATCCCGGGATGCGACCACCGGGTGGTATACTGGACGCGTCAGGGCGTCAGTACGGACGGGAAGGGGCGGTTTGCCCCACGGTAGGCGGCCCACTGAAGTGGTGCCGCCGAAACGGTGTGTGCCTTACGGCACCGGTACCTCACAGCGAACTGCGAGGGCGGTGGAGCATAGTCCACCAAACGGGATGTGACCGCCGCCCTGGAGGAGACGGCACAATACGGGAGAGGCCTAGGGCCTCACGGATGACAGACCGCCTAAGCGGCGGCTGCCTAACGGTAACGCCAGAAGGCGTGCGGGACCCACACCGAGGTGCGGGGCGGGGGAATGCGCAGGGGGCGCATCCACCCTGACGGGTATCGCGTTACCAGCGAGATACCTGCGTCGAAGTGCCAGATGGGCGCACTAATCCTCGCACAGGAGTGCGGGGGAAGGTAGACGCGCGGAGGGCACGTTCCTTCTATGAGAGACCGCGGGGGGAAGGGGGCGCTGATAACAAAAGGAGGGGCGAAGTAGACGGGAGGTTACCCTCGACTGCCCCACAACGTTCCGTCATGCCGACAGCCGGGGGTGGGGAAGGGAAAACCCTCCAGGTAGACTTCGCGTTGCTCCACGTGCCGCCTGGCCTGGAGGGGGAGAAGGAAAGCGGGAGGGGTGAACCCTCCAGGTAGGCTTCGCGTTGTTCCACGTGCCGCCTTGCCTGGAGAGGGGAGAAGGTGAGTGGTAGGCTTCGCGTTGCTCCACGTGCCGCCTTGCCACCCGAGCACCCGGGGAAAGAATGCTAACGAACTACGGCTCGGTACGGCTTATATAGGCGAGCGGCGCGTGGAGCTATCGGTGTGTGAGATTCACGGACGGTCGGTTACGAGAGGCGTCTATGTGTTAACAGGTGGCGTGATGTGCGGGGCCGGCCGTAACCGGTTCTAACCAGTTCTATGCGGCTCGATAGTTTCTAGAGAGTTCTGGTTCATCGCTGTGTGCGTATTACTTTACGAATGTAGTGGTGCGTTGCGTGTAGGTGAAGGTGGCGTGATCGGCTCTGCGGGCTCGTCGGATGCATCGTCACACAACTACAACATACGTAACTTTTATAAAATCGTGTATTTTTTTTATATTTCCATGTTATAATACCATTTGGTTTAGTATTTATACCCATCCTAGAAGTTCAGAATAAAGAATAAGATAATTTCATAAATGTAAAGAACTCTACTTGACTAGAAATAAATCTGTCAGGTGCTAGTTGGAATACACATCAATAAATATAAATAAATAAATATATACGGACAAATCACACAGATTGAGCTAGCCCCAAAGTAAGTTCTAATGAAAGACTTGTGTTATGGGATACTAACTCAACGATACTATATTTTATAACAAATACATATATAGATAAACATCCAATGGTTCCGTACCACTCTACCTACAGAATACAATTTCAAAAAACGCTCAAAAATCCAGTTCATTATACGCCAATAACTTTATTTTCATTTTACTTTTATCATAGCGACTGATACCAATTCGGTAAAAAAAAACCGGCCAAGTGTGAGTCAAACTCGTGCAATGAAGGTTCCGTACAATATGCTTCGTGAACACACACACAATGTGCAAAAATGTTTTATTCAATTGACTAGCGCTATCTAGTGGTGTTTTAGTGAACTATTTCCCTAGATGAACTTATTATAGTGAGTTTACCACTTTATTTTCAAGTGATAGAGTTCTTATTATTTTTCCTGTAATCTTCAAGGAATGAACTATATTTTGTAATATTTTCAAAATTTTCGGCCCAGTAGTTTCGAAGATCAGAGAGGGAATGGTCAATTTTTGCCTTCTTTCGTGAATTAGATCAAAAGTATTGATTTTACCTGAACAAAAAAAAATATTTTTGAGATCCTCATAATGAGCCCTTTCATTTGATATATGACACAGTAAGGTTGGAAAACTCTCTTTTAAAATTTTGTAATTGGGCCCCTGAAAATGACTCTTATTCAAAGAAAATCTTTATTTACTTTGCACATCCGTGTTTGGGTCATAGGATTAGTACACCATCTTACTAAATTTCACCTAATTTGGTTCAGTAGATTCGGAGAAAATCGGCTGTGACTGACGGACGGACGGACAGACAGACGCACGAGTGATCCTATAAGGGTTCCGTTTTTCAATTTTTGTACGAAACCCTAAAACCAAGTCTACCTATTACGGTTCAATAGATACATCAGAAATGGGTGAAATATGTGTTGTAACAATATTACAGTTATCACTCTTTTATGTATATTTGTGATTTTCCCGCTTTAATCAGTATCTCGTATTTCAGACAGTAGGCATGTTATGTTTGATATACGAGTACAATAATAACGAAAAAAATCTTGTTAATAAAAAAACGTTTGGAACTAAAGGTACCTACAGTCCGAATCAAACTTCATGGCGGCGCGGATATTATCTGCGAGCTGCGCAGTATGTACCCCGCCACCCCGCGCGCAACCCGTTGAACCTAATATTGTGTACAGCGCATTGACTCGCGCGATGTTCCGAGCCACTATAAAGTTTGATTTGGACTGTACCTACATATTTTATTTGATTATTTGTTTTAAGCGAGCGAATATCTCTTATAGAAGCGCCACACCTAATTATAAACGGTTGCATGCGATATTTTTCCAACGACTTAACAATAAAATACGAAACTAGTAAAACATAAATTTTATGAGTTTGACAACTACTCGCGAAAAATGTGAGACAGGCGAAATTTTTTACTCTCGATGCAAGCTTTACTTAAAAAACCGACCAAGTGCGTGTCAGGCCACGCGCAGTGTAGGGTTCCGTAGTTGCGAATGACAACTTTGAGTTCACACTGTTCACACTCGGCCCTCCCAGTTTACCGACCAAAAACATATAACAATGAAAATTGTATGAAATTTTACATTTTCGAGTACATTACATAAGTTGGTTACCTATAACTTTTTAGTTTGTTCGTAGTATTTAGCTCTGATAGTTTTTTTCAACTTCAGTATATATTCTACTGCTGTAATTTTTTTCACGTATTCATATATAACTGTTTAGCAGGGGGGGACACTTACCTCTAACAAAAATTTGCACTTTAAAACCAAATATATCGGAAACGGATCCCTAAATCGAAAAATGGTGTTCTCAACCTCACAATATTTTTAAAAGACCTATTTCATCATCATCAGGTCCTTTTTATCTCCACTGCAGGAGCACGACTCTCTCAGTACTACTAGAGCCATACATCAGCCAAAGCAGTCAGAGGATTTAGCCTACACTCTCCACGCTGGCCAGACGGGTTGGAGAGGTCTCTTTGATGTTTATAAGCTTTGTTTAGTTTGTGTTTCCTAAGTCGCCTTTTACGACATCCACGGAAAGACTTGGAGTGGCCCTATTCTACTCTACCGGGAACCAAACGGCAGACCTATTTAACGATACCCAACACGATGGGTTTGTATAGAAAAAAAATATCACTCCCTCTTTACTTGTATGGGAGCTACCGTAAAAAAAACTTTTTTGGCATGATAAATATACATACCCATACCAAATTGCAGCTTTCTAGTACTTATAGTCTCTGATTAAAACCGCGGACGGACAGACAGACAGACAGACATGGCGAAACTATAAGGGTTCCTAGTTTACTACGGAACCCTAAAAAGTAAAACGAAATAGGTAGGTACTTATAAAATAAGTATTTCTAAATGTAACAGACGGAAGATATGATGGTGATGACGTAGATTAGGCGAACTCGTTAAAATCTCTATAGTTTTAACAATAAAATAACTAAGTAACTATTCATACTAAATGTACAAATAGGAAGCTATTTTCATGCAAATACGATGGCGTCTTGTTGTCCGCGGTTCTATTTACAAAATAAAAATATCTTACAAATTTGAATTTACATAATTTGCCTCGGCTGTCATATGCATTTTCTTTAAATGTTTCTAGATTACGAATCTCGAGACGTCTTGTTATCTTTACTGTAGTCACGAGCTTCACCTATTATTATTATCTAGTGTTGTTGAAACTTAGATTCTAACTTCAAAATAATGTAAACTACTTCCGTTTTTTCCAATACGCTTTTAAGGTACCGTACCCAAAGGGTCTGTCTGTCACCAGCACGGGTAGCATGGCTAGCGCGACAACGGTTTTATGCTACTTTTTTGTCGCACTTCCCGCGTTACCTATCGTTGCGAGCATGGGTTTACTCCACGGGTATAAATATTGAAATCGACCTGTCATTTTATCGTACGCCGCGATTCGTATCTAAAGTGCGAGCATGGCTACAAGATGGCTGCCGTATTTTGAAGACAAATTGTCTACTTTTGACAGTTCTTTGGTTTAAATTTATCGGCGATTTCCAAGACCCAGATAAAAATTAAATTGAATAAAATAATCGTTTTTAGCGAATAAATTACTAAAGCACGAGACTAACTATCAAGAACTTAGTCTTGGACAAACACAAGAACTAAAGATTCGTGGATAAAAGCATTTTTTTTGAGCAAAATATTAATATAATTTCATCAATCAACACAATTTTTCCAGGTTCATCCTCAGCTGTGTTACTTCTTGTTGTTAATCTGCTTGTATGATAGCATTCATAGATATCAGAATATTGTGATAGCATTCATGCTGTAATAAATTTTGGCAAAGTTTTTACAGCCGGCCGCCTGCCTGGTGTCCCCCCTCCTTACTTTCGTCATTTCGTTCTTCTTCAGTAGTTAAAGTGTGAAAGAGCAAGAAACCGACAAACTCACTTTTGATTTTCGCGTGTGTAAGTGGCCAACAGTGTTAAATATTGAAGCTGCCTAAAGGTATCTAACGTAGCTTAACGACTACCATCAGTCATTGATGGTAGTCGTTAAGCTAGCTGAAGAAGAACGAAATGACGAAAGTAAGGAGGGGACACCAGGCAGGCGGCCGGCTGTAAAAACTTTGCCAAATTTTATTACAGCATGAATGCTATCATACAAGCAGACTCTAACAACAAGAAGTATCACAGCTGAGAATGAACCTGGAAAAATTATGTTGCTTGATGAAATGATATTAATATTTTGCTCAAAAAAAAAATGTTTTTATCCACGAATCTTTAGTTCTTGTGTTTGTTCGAGACTAAGTTCTTGATAGTTAGCCTCGTGCTTTGGTTCCGGCTATCATGCCGGAACCAATGGCTTCACTGGTCTTCCGAGGTATCGAGGAGTTCGAGATATTTTTATGCCGCTTACGGTCACCCATCCCCATGGGGACTGCGCTCAGGATTGCTTAACGTGCGTAAGCGCTGATAATGCTTACGCTCCCTTGGCCGTCACCCATCGGGTCTCTATCAGAATCGCCTCAAGTTAGGATAACGTAGTAAGGAGAATCATTTATTTAGTAGGTATGTGATTTCTATATTACTATAAGTATTAAAGAACTCATTATTAAGTCAACATATTTTTATTTTTAATGACATGCACAGCATTTAATCTTTTATATTACATAAACAAATCTTGAGGTACATTCAGACATAACCACAAATCATTTAAAACTTCTTGTGCGGTCTTGGCTCAGCTGATTTTCTATAAATAAAGATATTTTGCTCGAGTTACACTACTAGCGTCAGGCTGCTGGTCCAATAGCAGCAGTCCATGGGGGAGACATGCAACTCTGAAAATATAAAAATAAATTAAAATAATAAATATCATTCAGTCATACAATACATAAAGTTTCAGGAAAACACCTATTTTTAGCCTGCTACTGCAACTGCATGTGGAACTATTGTGCAGTATGTGCAGTTTTAAGCATACAAGCGCTATCAGCATTTTTGCAGAAGTCCACTACAAGACGTAGGCCTCCTCCAAGGATTTCCGTCATTAGGATGGTTTTGCGATACCCACCATACTTGGCAAATGGGTTGGTGAGCCCAGATTGTTTGGCTTGTATCAGTTACATCATTATCAGGTCTTTCTTAGTCTCCACTGCAGAAACACGACCATCTCTGTACAACTAGAGCCATATTAGCCAGAGCAGCTCTTTGATGCTTATGTAAGCTTTATACGAGTGGTCCAATTCTACTCTGCTGAGATCCACATATCAGTTACAGTGCTGTTGCCCATTGATACCGTTTTTCAAGCGAGGGAAGGGTAGTTAGTTTGACTGGGCAAACAGGACTCAAGTATTTAGTATGCTTTTGTTCGGATAAATTGGGTTTGATTTGACATAACCGCAAGCACCGGACAGGCAATTGATGTCACCCCTGATTTTAACATAACAGTCTTCTCTCTCACTTAAACCCTAGTATGTACTTACATCAATGCCAGTTTAGGATTCCTTGGAATTAGATCGGAAGGCTTATTCTTTTCCATGATGCTGAGCTGAGCATCATGCAACAGCAACTTTTGTGCTAACTTGGGACGAACTAGTATTGCCAGTTTTGTCGAGCTCCGTGGCGCAGCGGTCAACACGCCGGCCTGCGACACGGAGGTCCCGGGTTCGATCCCCGGTCAGGTCAAAGTGAAAAACGATCTTTTTCAGATTGACCTGGGTCTTGGATGTTTATCTATATAAGTATATATTATAAAATATAGTATCGTTGAGTTAGTATCCTGCGACACAAGTTCAGAACTTACTGTGGGGCTAGCTCAATTTGTGTAATATGTCCCTATATATTTATTTATTATTTATTTTATTTTCTCTCCGGCCCAGTGAACTAAGCTCCCTTTCCTCAAGATTGTTTTGTTAAAATTCCGCCATGTCTGGAAGAAAACATTTACAATCCATATAATGACATAATATACAAACCGGCATTAGCCAAAAAAATTATGCTATAGGTTTTTGTTCTTTGAAAAAAGAAAAAACTGATTCACTGTAAACATTATAATGGGGATTAAAAAAAATCACTTTTAGTATTCAATCAAGGATCAATAAAATATATATCTGTCAAGGATATCATAATAAAAATACGAGTAAATGTTTGCATTATTTTACTTACAGTTTCCATTGATCTTAAAGTTTTGTCAGGTGGCCATGTAGTATGGTCTTGACTTCCACCCTGCAGTTGCCTTTTTGAATGCCCAATAGGCCTGTTTAATTCACAGTTGGTGAAAATTTCACGGGCTCTCATCCAATAATTCACATTGTTACTTCTTACACTGAAACACTTTTATCTACGAAGTATTGGCATTTGATACACGAAATACTCTTTACTTAAATTCCACATTATAATTCTTCTGTTTTATAAGCAGATTTACTCATTTTCTTATAAAAACTCTGTAAAATCTTCAAACGTAAATATATGTTTTGAAAATATTTTGACAAGTAATGGGCAAAATCATAGACAATAAGAGAGATGAACGTCAAAAATTTAAAGAAAAATGGACAGCACTATTTACCGATTTGGTGTTGTCATATGTAAATACTTTTTATTCAATATTATGGCAATGCCAATTTAACACGTAGTTTAAAATTTATCCACGGGACAAATTGTATCGCGCTGTCAACCCATGCTCGCTACTTAGATAAAAACGGCGACCATTTAAATTAGTAACGCCCCGCGATAGGTAACTATCGCGCAAGCCATGCTACGGGCGCAGGCTGTATCTCGTAAATCGTAATAGCTAGCTAGACAGTTAAAATTTTCCACAGATGCTGTATTTCTGTAATATTAATATTATTAATTTCTGTATAAAAATAAAACTCCTTAAATATTTATTTTATTCTGTTTTCCCATACAACAATTTTTTTTGCCGTTTTTTTCTCGATTTCAATAACGGCAACCGGTACACTCTTGAAATATTCACAGAATATTAAGTATAAAATAAAAAAAAACATAGAATATACCAGCTGCTTTTCTTCCCACGCAGACCGTAAAATACGGTCAAGGGATTGACCGAAAACTAACGAATCACATCAATAGGCGATGAAGATAGCAACCCTTACTATTTTAATTCCGATTTCCACCTTTTCACTCACTAACACGCTAAATGTGGCCTTTGGGTCTTATGACCTTGGGCTATGTCTACACTGCAAGGGATAAAGACGTTATAATATGTATGTATGAATGTCGACTTGAAAAAAAAAATTTAGGCGGCTTCTATACAACAATTATGATTTTTTGCCTCTTTTTGCTCAAGTTATACCAACAAAAGTCATTTACTACCGAAGTGCAGTTGTAGATTTTTTTCTATTTGAAATAGATTGAAAGAAAGAAGCCATTAAAAAGAATTTTTAAGAAGGAATTAGTGATCTACAAAACAGTTTCCCGCCATTTTTTTACCTTGCCAACTGTATTATTCTCTTTAAACTAGTGTCAAACTAACGAAGAAAATTGACATTTTTAAAAGTTAATTTAAAAAAAAATGTTAAATTGGCCGATATTGTATGTTTTTTGTTCAAAGAAATACTGCAGTCCTAGTAAGAATAGCACAAATTTGATTCAAGTTATTCCCGCGTGAAAATTTTGATGTCAAAGTTCTGTCAAAGCTCTTGTATGGAGGGATAAAATCTTTACACAAAAAAAAAGTATATTTTCCCCGTCCTCATTTTAAGAGTCCCACGTAAAGCCGCAATCCCATACAAACGTAGTTTCGTTTTAGTTTTACAACAGTTAAGCCAATCTCAACCAAATTTTTGTACATACGACCGGATAAGGCATATTGATGTTTATAATGAGATTTCAATTTTAAAAACAATACCTATACAAAATTACAGCGAGTACAAGTTTTCCATACAAAACTTCAACTCGCTGTAATTTTGTATAGGTACTGTTTTTAAAATTGAAATCTAATTATAAACATCAATATGCCTTATCCGGTCGTATGTACGAAATTTGGTTGAGATTGGCTTATCTGTTGTAAAACTAAAACGAAACTACGTTTGTATAGGATTGCGGCTTTACGTGGGACTTTTAACGAATCGATATCAAATTGAAAGTGCTGATCATTATTTTAAAATACAAATTAGTAACATTTGACACAAATTGAATTTGAAATATTTTATTAATTAAATTTATATTTTAAGCTGTTATATCCTAAATAATACAGAAGAATCGGCCAAGTACGTACCGCGTGCTGGCATTCATAACATATTTTTACCTTAGGATTTTATTCCAAAGAGGATTCCTCTTTGGAATAAAATTGAAAGCTTGTGATGGGTGGCAATAGGAACTAATAATACACGCATTTAATAATTTTATTAACCTATGTAGCACAAATTTCGTTCATAACGTGTCATAATTTAATAAAAGTTAAATATTTTAGGACAAAATTATTATCCTAACTAATATTATAAATGCGAAAGTGAGTTTGTTTGTTTGTTAGCTTTCACGCCGTATCTACTGAACCGATCATCATGAAATTTTGCATACAAGGTTAGGGTACCGAGAAGGACATAGGCTATATAGGTATTACGCGGGCGAAGCCGCGGGTAACAACTAGTAATTTAATAAAAGTTAAATATTTTAGGACCAACAATTTCCAGCTCTGAAGCATCACAGCTCGCAACCGTGAAAATGCTCGGATGATAGTGGTTAAAAATTGTTCATATTGACGATCTACTTTTGTCATGGTACCAGGCACAAGCTAAAAACTATGCAGCAGCTGTTTTTTTCAAGCATTGCAAGTTGCTCCTGCTTATTAAGTTTTTCATATTAAAGACATGAACCGCCTTCGTGTTGGTCTGGGTTATTGAAAATATATGAACTACTACTTTATATAAGTAGCAGTTCATATATTTTCAATAAATATAAACGACGATACATGACCTTAAAAAAACTTATATTTCAGTATGTATGAGTAATTAATGTTTCATGCCTATATGTTTAATGGCGCTACTATTAGTATGAATTAGTCTAAAATCAGATATTATAATTTGGAAACTATATCTCAAATCGGAATAAGGCTAATGCAAGTTCAACAACTGTGTAAACAGACAACTCAAACACAGTTGAATATTATTCATATTATTTTATGGTGTACGGCAAACCAGCAAGTGGGTCACCTGATGGTAAGCGATCACCTCTGACCAGTGGTAACTGCACCACCAGGCCGTGATAAGCGTTACCGACCTTTCAATTATTGCCATGTTAACATATGTTATGAATTACGAAAAGTTAAGAAAAAACCATGATTAGCCAGTCGTTTTTTGGGCTCGGGAAGGTTTTTCTTTACTAGACTACTAGAATACGCTGTTTGGAGATTAGAGTTCCTGCTTTCTTGAATCATCAATTCAGCAGATCCGGTGAATATACCAAATTGTTGTACTGTCATCATAACGATATCCAACTGTCAATTTAAATAATGATGCAACAATAAAAAATTGATAAAAGATACGTTTTTAAGATTCCAGTACATATATTTTGTTTATTTAAGATTATTGCACACAATCAAAGATTGATACAAAAGGTTAACTTAATGCTATTTGTATTGTCTACCAGTTCACCTTTGAGATATTGTATTGAATTGAATGAGGGGTGCTACTAAAATTTAAATAATACCATAATATATATGAACAAATAAAATAATATATTTATAGTTACAACTACATATGATCAAATAAGAAAGTGTAAAAATTAATCTTACTTTTCCAATAAGTCTCCGAGTTGTTTGGCGGCAAACGCCTTCTTGGGAGGCACCAAGTCGCACTCATCAATGTTTCGATGGTTCCCATAGTAGAAAAGACGTATTACCCAGCCAAAGAAAAATCTGGATATTAATCCCGGCGGATCCTTTTCCAGTGGAGATTTTCTACTACTCTCCTTTTCTTTAAAAGCAAAAGTATCTTTTATACTGAAACGCATTTTTAACAATTACTTATCGTAAATTCAGCTGAATCAATATTGGTATGCGAATGTTCACTTGCCGCGAGACGCACATGTACTGTATTGTCATGACACCTGAACGTAGAACCTACTGCTTAACTCAAGGTAAACTGTTAAAATTGTACCAAGTTAGTTTTATTTGTTTTTAATCTCAGTCTTTGTAGTAACTACCTAGCTCGTCAAAAATGCGAGCTAATACTCGTGGAATTTACGTACTGTATTGTCATGACACCTGAACGTAGAACCTACTGCTTAACTCAAGGTAAACTGTTAAAATTGTACCAAGTTAGTTTTATTTGTTTTTAATCTCAGTCTTTGTAGTAACTACCTAGCTCGTCAAAAATGCGAGCTAATACTCGTGGAATAGCCATGGATAATCAATCACGATTTTTATTGTGGAAAATTTACTATTCTTTCTCGAATTTTATGTATTCTAAATATGCTCCGGATGTACTTAATTGTGTATATTGTGTTGGTCTCATTTACGAGACATACTATAAAAACATTTTTTTAGTTTGAAGTTAAGATTTATTTTTTTACAACAGATATTGCGATAATTTGATAACTAACTACAAGTTTACGGTTTTTGATTTTTTATTCTTTAGATTAATTCCTCTCATTTTAATATGGTATTAGAAGGACCTCAGATAGTATAGAAGTGAAAAAAGGGATTTTTGTTGATATTTTACAATTTAGTTATTGCAATGACGACTTCAAACACTTCTAAAACCCCACCGTCACATCACACTAATCTCGATATGACACTCTGTATATATCATTGATATATTAACTATTTTTAGAGTATCTTTTATATTGAAGTTATTTTGTATAATACTAGCTGTGCCCGCGACTTCGTCCGCGTGAAATACTGAGTTAGGGTGGCCTTTTTTCGAATTAAAAAGTAGCCTTAATCCTTTTGTCAAGCTCTAGACTTTCGGTGTACCGATCCTTTTTAGTTTCTGTAGCAGTAGTTTTAGTGCCGAAATGGTATCAAAAACCCTGGCCAAATCTAAAAAAGCACCAATAACTTATTTACCACTGTCCAACTAGATCAAATGATTCAACTCGTCTGAATCCAAACTGCATTTCAAAAATGATATTGTGTTTTTCGAAGAAATTAATGGTAGTTGTAACCACTTTTAGTAGTAAAAGATGCATATAGAGAAATGGGTCGAAATTCTCTGGATAGTTTAGTGCCGACAAATAGAGACCCTCCTTTATTTGTCGACAGGGGTTGACGATAGCTAGCTTTCCAATCCTCCAGAAATGTGCCAGTTTGAAAGTTCGAACCAAATATGTATTTTGCATTTTGTCCTTTTAAAATAAATTAATGTTGTAAAATTGGTCCAATTGTGCTAGTAATACATACTTATACATACATACTAATCCATACTTCCATACTAATATTATAAATAATAAATAAATACGGACAAATCACACAGATTGAGCTAGCCCCAAAGTAAGTTTGAAACTTGTGTTATGGGATACTAACTCAACAATACTATATTTTATCACAGATACTTATATAGATAAACATACAAGACCCAGGTCAATCTGACATAGGTAATTTTCCATCTTGACCTGACCGGGGATCGAACCAGGGACCATCCATGTCGCAGGCAGTGTTGACCGCTGCGCCACGGAGCTCGTCTTAACTACTCGAAAAAGTCGAAAGTTACTCTGTCTGTCTCGCTTTCACGCCAAAACTACTGAACCGATTTAAATTAAATTTGGTACACATATAGTCTGGAGCCTGAGAAAGGATAAAGGCTACTTGATTTGAAAAAGAGGCTATTCCTTTGCAATAAAAATTTTCTAATTATAAAGGGGATGAAATTTAATGACCACCAAAAAAAACAATCGTTACCCTAAACAGCCTCATCCAAAAAAAGTATAATGTGTACAAATAAATGAAACCTGTACCAAAATCTTTTGCCTTTCATGCCTGCACTACAAAAACTTTTCATGACCCAAAAAGGCCACGCGTGCACCAAATTTTAACTAGCAAAGTTTTTTGTCATTACTACCCAAATATATCACTACTTTTGCCATAAAATGCATTTCAAATTAGTTGAGTCTCGCGGCTTTATTCTCACCCCTCCCACCCTTAATACTATGCTAATCAAATTTTTACCACCTCATTGTTTAGAGAACTGCTTAGAATGAGATTTCTAACAGACTAGTTTGAATTTGTCAACTGCCGACTCGTAACCGTTTAACCATTTTACTGCTCAGTATATTTATTAAATGATCCATTTTATAATTTTTACGACCCATTTTTGTTTAATTTACAGCTGAGTTTTAGCTACCGAAATCGTTATTAAACATTAATTTTATAATTTTTTACTTATCAAAACTACAATATACAACTGCCGCTTTAAATGGTAATAAATGGATTCAAACTAATGTTTTTTTGTGCCCGTTATTTTATTAAAAACTCTGAGTAAGAAGCTCAGCCTATAGTCAACATTTTACGGTAGTATCGGTGAACCTAACAATGATTTTTGTATATTAATTTACTTTATTAGGATAAAATTGTGTAAAATATTTGGATGAAATTTTTAAATAAAATGCGAGTACATATTTGATGCACGCGTGGCCTTTTTTGGTTACTCAGCGATTATTCTGAAGATACTTGCCTTTTTTAGGTTAGCAGACTTTACGTTTATTGGTGATAATTTCATATTAAAATGGAGATTAAATTCTGGTAGATACTTACGATTTTTGGGCGTTATATTTAATTATATCTAGTGATTGCTTAAACCTAAGCCATTATAAAGTCCCTGCATAAACAAAAGCCGTAGACGCGTCGTCTACGGCGTAGCATTCTTCGTAGCCAAAACTTACACGACGCAAATACATAAAAAATAACATGAGTTTAGAGCTATTTTAGAATACTAAATTATGAAACCCATATATAAAATAAGCCGTAGACGCATGGTCTACGGCGTAGCATTTCGTAGCACTCGTAGGGTTGACCCTACGAGTGAGAGAATGTGTTCACCTTGTGAGTTATTGCGATACTTACATAATTAGCTGATAACCATCAACGTGCCCTATGGTGTCACCATTGTCTTTGAGACATCAGCACTAACTAGGTTTTTCATAAAGTAATAAAAAGGTCACTTGAGCAGATTTTTCCATAAAGAGCACTGCGCCCGAAAATTCAATTTCTTTTGACGCTCAAAAGATATGCATTGGTTCCAACGACATGAGATCTTCTTCTTTATATTCTTCTTTACATTTTTTTTCTAAGCTTTGTTGATCCAGTGATAAGGCACTTCTATTAGGGCAAGTTAAAATTCTCAAAATAATTATCTCTTTACTATATTAGCTTGGTGAGCGGCATAAATGGGATTTTTGAATAATGTTTTCTTTGATGTATTTATTATATCTCAAATAAAAAATATTGATATTTTTTATATATATGATATTTCATCATTTTTTAACAATCACATAAACTGTGACAAACAAACAATACGGAGTATTTACTAATAACGTTGGATTTATAAAAGCTTCTTTATACGAGAAAGGGTAAAATGGTAAGAAACAAATTAAATATTTGCGATTTAGATACTCATGGCTTGGCTTAATATCGAATAGTCACGGGAGCGGGGTGGCATTATTCAGCAGCACGGCATCGGCATGGCGACACCATGCGTTTCAGCTGAAATATTCGATGGGTGGATGGGGAGGTTGTGCGAGGTCACGCCTGCGTTCGGCCCGCGTCGGCGGCGCTCGGCCGCGGTCGGCGCCGCGACGGGCACTCGCCCGACGCGCGCACAGCGACCTCTTGCGTGCGCCGCACAGTGCCCCACCGAGTTTACGTCTGACGATCACGCTGCGGACTCTGCCGCCTCTCACACTGCCATCGAATTGTTATCTTAATATCGTTCCTAGGCCCGGAGCCTCCAGCGAACGACGACGCGATTTATATTAGTTATTTCCAACAATCCCGTTGTCAACCCCGAAACGGTTAACGCGTCCCATAAAATGTTCAAGCTTGCTTGTAAATGAGTCGAGCATTTTAATCGATCGACTGCATTAAAAAGTAAAATCTATTACTATCGTTTTGCAGTCGTCATTTTCAGATTTTTTTGTATTGCGACAGGGCATTTAGCTTATTTTTTATGAATTTACCTAGAAGTGGTCGGATATCACTTGTGCGTTTTGTCTATTTTTATAAAAGTGTGGTGCCGTCCTGTGCTTAGTTCATTGAGTGAACTGTGCATTTATTTAGAAGAGGTGTTTTTCTTGGCGTATATTTCGTTGCAAGTTTAGCGGTTTTTTTCGATTTTATCTCACTTTGATTTGCTATTTCTGTGAAAAAACGCGATCCATGCTTGGAGTTATGACTACCATGGTATGGTTTCCTTTGTCTAAATTAAGTACATTTTCTCTTTTAGTAAGAAGGTAGCTTTCTGTCACATTTTAACTCTCACAGTTTAACACCCGCCTGCCAAAGATGTTACCTCATCATATACCTCTCATTCTGATAAACATTGCTGACTAGGTACATAATCATTGAGTCGACAGCTTAGTTGTCACAACAATCATCCAACTCGTAGAAGGTAGACGTCTATAGTTTATTTTGATCCTCAGGTCAATCATTTTGTTAGATGCTTCCAAAGCGTTTTTCTATGTAAAAGCAACAGCATTGACACGAAGTAGATGAATACATCTATCGGTTTGTGTAATGGCGATTATGGTAAACTATGCAGAGCATGCAGCCCCTCCCTGGCGCGAAGGCCGCCGCTACGTCTGCCAATCCGAACTAGCGCTAACATATATGTCTTTGTCAGAACCTACCATCTTGGCACGTATCTACTCAGCTTTATCCTCATTAATTGAAGTATAAATATCATTTTTAAATACTACATCAACTAAGGACATTTTACATCAGTGATACTCGTATTTATTTGTTTTCATATGAACACACACTACCAAAATTACATGTATAGTAATGCAAGTTTACAGAAAAGCAATAAACAGCAATTAAAATTTAGTATTCATTCGTAATTTCTAAAAAAAAAATATGAAATATTTAACTACTAAACTTTTTCATACTACAAGTCTGGTATAAAGTAGTTAATTATCTCGCAGTGAATTAGGTAATAATAATTGTTATCGCTCAAATTTCTGAGGTATTTCAAGAACATATCTGCGCATTCGTTATAATGTGTACCTAAAGTTATTAATTATTCATTTAGAATTTTAAAATAAGTACCTTACTTAATTGTCTACTTAATTCTCTGGAAACAATGTTTTTAAATGTACCTATACTGATTAGAGTTACTTTATCTTCCCTGAAATACTACTTATTATTCCTAACTAATCTTACATAAATTTCACAAACCGGGTTTTTATTTCAGTAATTATTTATAATACCTATTATCTAATCTTTTTTTCGATTCAGGCTTAAAATCTTGATAGGTTTTTATTTATAAGTAAAAGACCTTATATTAAATACAAATACATAATAACTGTTGTTATTAAAAATACTCTCTTTCAATTTTGATTTTTAAGGCTTTAATATTATATTTAAATGTACTAGTTACATTCTTATGTATAGGTATGTAAGTTTTTTGGTTAGTTATAATCGAAATGGTAATGCTAATTAATTTTAGAAAAAGACCGGTATCTACTCGAAAAAGGCATCATTATATGTTAATAGCTTTTGCCCGCGGCTTTGCTCGCATTAAAAACAAACTTTGGCAAAAACTTTTGTGCGAATGCCTACGTCATAATATCTATCTGCGAGCCAAATTTCAGCTTGAAGCTGTGTGCTGATAGACTAGTCAGTAATGGCTGTTTTTAAATATAGAGAAAATGAACACAGTACGTATAACTTAACTGTACAGTAAAATTGGAAGACAGTAATTAAATGCTCGATCACGCGACACGATTGTCTCAGTGAGTGCCATGCAGAGACATGATTTTGTCACTTACGAAATTGTCTTTCGAATATTGTTGCTTTAGCCTATCTTTAAAGCGTCATTAAAAAAATCCTACTTATATAAATCAAATAACTAATATTTTATTGCGTGGCCACATGACTGCCTCACGTCTACAAACATTTTCTTCAATCTCGGATTCTTTATCGACAATAATTTAATCTAAATTGCTGAAGCCAAACTCGACATTCTTCGCTCACTAGCTCACGAAGCTATTCTTCGTTGCGATTGTCATTCACGGAGCGTTGTATTGTCGTCTTCATTTGTGAAGGCGAGGAAATGTCGCGTTCGCTCTCTCGCGAAGATGAAAAGCTCCAGCCGCCATTGACACTGTCTTAAATGAGGCTCGGCCTCGTTCCCCGCTTTCAGCCGCTCACCACTCTTTGGCTATTACTCGCTCACTGTAATGTTGAACTATGCTGTTTAGCCGACATTTGCGGAAACTTCCTCGCTTCTAAATGCCAGTCACTAGAATTATTCATGTGGCATCTTTTATTTTGTCACAGTAGATTGTTTTTATGATCGTGAAATGTTACACTGTCAGATATAACGAAAATTCAGACTTACAAACAGTGCAACAACTTTTTACTATATATACAGAATGAAAATATGTAGTTAATAACAAGTTAATTTAATTTACTTTTTCTGACATTGTAACTAATTTAATTTTGGATTTGAACCATACCATCGTAAGCATATCGAATCGCTTTTACTCACTTGAAAATTTTTCTAAAACGTTAATCATCGATATTAAAGAAGTCGAAGAATTGCAAGTTCCCGGGAAGATAAACCAGCATCTATGCAGAACACGGCAATTGCTCTGCTGGAGTCGGCGTCAGCCTTCGAGAAAGCTGTGCTGGAATGTGAACACTTTGAGGCATCGGAACACGGTGGGTTCCGGTGAGAACGTTGGCGCGGCAGCGGTATGGAGGACCGCGGGCCCCCGGATGTGCCTCTGATCGTCACGCCCCCGTGCGCCGGCGGCGGCGGCGCGGCGCTGACCACCTCGCGGCGCGCCGCCTCCGCCCGCGGCTCCCGCGACGATGGCCCGCCGCCCTGGCGCTCTTCGGTCCGTGTTCGCGACACCGGTTTCCGCGGCTCTCGAAAGAGCGTCGTACGCCTCGAACCACCCTGTAATGGCCTCAACGGGTTGCCAGCCATCGGCAAGGAGGTAAACCACCCATCTCTTTGCCTGATTTTGTTGCGACGAAGTGTGACGTGTGTGAGTCCTTAATGTGTAAAAAAAACGAAAACATATTTTAATTTAATCTGGAATTTATTGACAATCAACCATGGTGATAATAAAAAGCAATGTCTTTCCATAAAAAGAATTCATAAACCCAAGCAAACGTGTTCAAATTAATAAATTAAAACCAATTTTCTCGAGCTTTCTCGTTGCTTGCTCTGAAAATTGCCTATAAATGTGCTCAGACAATCTCGAGATGCGCATTCGATACTACTGCAGCCATTTAACAAAATTTACGTGATGTGATCTTTGGGTCGAGAACATGGTTGGATACTAGGGTGCCCAATAAATATTATAGCGCGTACGGAGTGTGAACGATTGAATAATTTATACAACCACGTCTACCCGACCTTACACACTTGGTTTTCAGCTTCAGAAATCAGGACAGGGCAGCTCAAAGGTTGAACTATATATACTCGATATGAATTGTATATACTCTTACTTTTTAATCATAACGTTTATACACAAAAATTAAAACCTTAGACCAAGAGTAATCGTAGTAAAACTGTTTTGACTTAGACGTAATTCTATAAAATGAACCGACTCGCATATGATGTTGGATACTATTTAAATAATAATTACTACATATACATTTGATTATAAAAATGCAGAATAAATTTCTAACATCTACATACTTACTCAGTAACTACTCGTTTAGTTACTTATATAAATTCTTCAATTACACAGTTTTTTTTTAGTTAAATCATAGTTTAATAAAAAGGTATAAGACCCTGTCCGATCTTTAAAAAGGTGACTCAACCCGTCAAAATGAATGAATAACGAATGGAAATCGAGAAAAGAAATAAAACATTTTCATACAAATTGCAATGCCGGCTGAACACTTTTGTACGGGAATGTCAATATTTTTTTCGAATTTCCAGTGTTATTTCCATAGGAAAAGCTTATCAAATTGACGGGTAGAGTTGCCCCTTTAAAGATCGCACAGGGTTATATTAACATATCGTATAGGAACAGTCCCCACTATATTTTATAACATATGCTTTTATCACAAATGAGGTTGCATGATTGGATTTTGCATGGATTGAAAGCTGCATTACCTTTTGAATGACCATGCGCATGTGGTGTTGTTCATCTATTTCTTTAGAAATTAAGCTCTCTCCTAGTTCATACACTATTTCTATCGAGATATTTTCTCAACTTCGTTCGCTTACATACATAACTAACTGTTATTTATAAACGATTGCCGAAAAAAATAGAAATAATGTATTAATATAAAACAATGTGTTACTTTTAAAAAAATACTAAAATTAAATCATCATTTAGTGAATGGATTTAATTTTGACCCTAGCACAAACACCTCTTGAGAAGGAGCTCTAAAATTAAATTAGATTTTAGGAATTTTTTTCAATAAACGACGTGAAAATGTATAACGAAACGCATTTTGATGACAATAGCTTTACACTTATGATTATTAGTTATTCTGCTAGCTTTTATTTTTCTGCGATCTTTCGTTCATAAAATGTGTTTCAATTCTGAAAATAATAAGTCGCAGAAAGCCTAGTAAAATAAGTTTTTGACGGCTGTTGCGGATTATTTTTCTGTATAAAACGTTGACGGAACATGTTTTGGATATTAATCGATGTTTCATTCTGAATTATAATAAAATAAGAATTATAATAAGGAACTAAACTAACATAATATTAACGATAACTAAGATAAAAACAAAAACTAATCCTAAAATAAAAAGTAACCTATAAAAAAAAATAACATTAAGATAAATAAAAAATTGAAGCCAAATCGCTGTGGTCAGCGGGCAGGGTGCCCAAAAGGCTGGCGGCATTTCCACGCTGGATGGCCAAACTCAGCCTTTGGCCAATTTCTGAGAAATTCTATATTCCGACTTTATAGAGTGTACAGATTCCTGGTCTTTGTCTGCAGGTACTGTCACTGGGCGCGACGAGTGGGCCCAAGGGGACCACGCAGCCATCTCACCCCTGCACTATCCTCCACCATTCTCCTTACAAGGTAAGTATATTTAAAGAATTTGTTCGAAGGGGTAGAGTCTGTCAGTCAGTCAGGTCTTAAATTTTTTGAGGTTGGGCATAACCTGAAAATGTCGCCGACATCCGGGGCTGATGACATACATGCTTGGAGTGTAGAGGTTTTGAGTTACATTTGTTAGTAACATCCATATCCTACTGCTGCTAAGTAGCAATGGCTTTTTTTAACAACATTGTAATTTCTCTATATTATGGAAATTTATAAGCCTAAACTTAGCCATAAGTAAATTATTGGCCGTCAACAAGATATTTTTGATGTGAAAATTGTAAACACATGTATGACAATTAATAAGTCTTCAAAGAAATCTTGTACTAAAATAAAAAAACTTTATTACCGAAATAATGTAATGTTATAATAACATATAACTATAATACTCTAATAGAATTAAGAAATAAGATATGGTAATAAATTCCATGAGAACAGGATTCGAACCAGCGTCTTAGACTTTATACGACTAAAGCTTTACCTATTAGGCCACCTCGCTAATTGTTAAGGCAAGACTTCAAAAACATAATACCTATTTCATTTTTGGGCAGTCGCGTAAAGTCCCGTAATGACCTTATTAACAAACATCACGCAATACCAAATTACCAACACGCAAGTTCTTACAGTAGAAATGAATGTACCTATATGTGTATGTATATATATGATAAAATAACTTAACCAGCTAATCATATCGTAAAATAACGTTTTAATAATTTGCAGAATACTAACAACTTTCTTTAAAAAAGTTTTTTTTTTAGATTCAAAAGTTTATTTAATTTTATTTATTTATTTAATTTCATTTGAACACTTATTAAAAGTCATATTTGATTTCACAAGGAAAAATGTTGACGTCAGTAACTAACTATCTTTGTATTTAAGTTAAGAGCAGCTGAAGAAGCGGCAACTAACGGCACATCGCATTTCCCCAATCGACGACAACTCACAATTTTAGTTAACCTCATAAACACATCCAGCTAGATAATTGTTATAGTGATTTTGACGGCACATGTGGCGCAGTGGTATCGCAAGTGCCTAAAAATCGCAGGGTCCTGGATTCGATCCCTGTCAAGATGGAAAACATTATACATACATATACTTGGATATTTATCTATTTATGGATCTATTGTAAAATATAGTAATTGAGTATTGAGTTAGTATCACACGACACAAGTTCACAGCTTACTGTTGGGCTGTGTTATTTATTTTTATTCATTTACTAGTTACTTTCTAATATGTAGCACGTTTCATACACTCTGCTTGCTTTGAAATGTAGATAAAACATCCACTAAAAATTAAATTCGCACAAAAATGACAATAACTCTGTTTGGTTTTTGATTATACGATTTAGTATACGAAAAAACAAGTCGATGGTATTCATAGCTGCAATAGAACAAGGCAGAATATCTTCGTGTTCCTAGCAAGATTTTTGAAGTGAAAACTTCTTTAGGCGCGTTGGACATTTTTGAGATGGGAATAACCATTAAACTGATACCTCTAAATATGTATAAAGTAAAGTATTTGCTACACAATATAATATTTCCTGACGATTCAAAAATACACACGTAATTGTTCAAGTTTTCAGTTCTGTCTGCACTCCTGGAGAGCCACTGTATTGTTTTTACTTTATGAAATAAGGAATCTGCATATAATTTTATTTTTCAGGCCGCTTGGGATTGGTTGATCCTGATACTGGTGATCTACACTGCGATATTCACGCCCTACGTGGCCGCCTTCCAGCTGAATGAGCCGGACTTCGACAAGCGTTCGCGCAGCTTTGGGGAGGATCCCATCGTTGTTATTGATATGATAGGTACATTTCAATGTCAATACTACGTTAATAGCAGTCCATTCAGTCTATTCCGGCTTTATCCGAGGTACATACATAGACTTTATCACTCAGGGCTTACGTACCCATCCAATGGTGAAAGAATTTTTGACGTCGGTCCAAAAGTTCCTAAACTTTTCAACTTCATAATATAAGTATAGATTAACCCACAAGTGTCGGACTTAATTTAGAGCTAGCTCAATCTGTGTATTTGTTTATATTTTATTTTTCACTTATTTATGTGGGTACTGCGTGAGAGTCTTACAGCATATCACTTTAATATAGTAGTAACTAGTATTAATCTTTTAATAATAAAACTATTCAATTTTATTCAATTGTTTAATATGTAAATCTCTACCATGCTAGTATGGGAGAAAATAATAAAACATAGAATATAGTGCTTTTATATATAACAGCTTTTCTTCCCGCAAAGGCAAGCCTGCTAAAGCCGTTCAAGAGATTGAGTCAAAATCTCAGAAATCATATCAATAGGCGCTTTCCATATTTACCCCCACTACGATGCTTAATGTGGCCTTTGAGCCTTGTGACCGTGGGCTATAACTCTCCTCCTATTATAGTTTTATATAGACGTAAACTGACATTAATATTTACTTACGTATACTGCTATTATTGTTTGTCGTAGGATTACTCTATTATACAGCTCTACATTTTTTTAAATTGAAAATTTGTGATGAAAAAGAATTCGCCACAGGTAGGATTCGAACCCACAGCTCTTAGGTCTGCGCCCTAAGTGTGCTACCAACTACACCGTGGCCTCGAATCACCGCGTCGAATTCGGCCATCACATATTACCCCGTAGGGTATAACGCATTCGAAGCATGTGTATTTCTTCAATACTACCCACTATTTAGTAGTGTGGTATTCTACTTCATTCATATCAGATAAATAGAAAGTTGATTAAATTTAAGAACGCTCTTACTCAATTAAATGGTTTTTAAATAGCATTACAATGCTCGGTATATCATTAAAATTGAAAATATGTGATGAAAAAGAATTCGCCACAGGTAGGATTCGAACCCACAGCTCTTAGGTCTGCGCCCTGAAGTAAAGACAGAAGTAAAGAGCTGTAGGTTCGAATTCTACCTGTGGCGTATTCTTTTTCATCACATATTTTCAATTTTAATAATATACTCTACATTTTTTATTTGTCTCTTTTTAAATTTGCCACTTAACACCACATGTTTATTTATTTACTTATTATTATAACTACAAAAAAAATTTACTCTGTACGTTTTAGTGATTAACGAGGTTGATATTTATAGGTTCATTGTTATATTTATACTAATATTAGATTATGATAAGAAAATATTGTGTATGGTGACAAGTAGGTAAATGGATATACTGAAACTAAACCGATTTTTAAATTCTCACACCTATAGCTACATTATTAGCTGGTGGTATTTATGCGAACAAAATCACGAGCACACAGCTAGTCTATACTTATATACTAATATTATAAGAGGAAAGATTTAATTGTTTGTTTGCATTGACTAGGATCCAAAACTATTAGACAGATTTTCAAAATTCTTTTACTTAAAGAAAGATAATTTATTTGCGGGTGACATTGGCTATAAAAATTAACGCAGACGTAGTCGAGGAAAAATTGCAAGTTCTACATAAAACTGCATTTTTACCCGTGAACTTTATCGTGTTTTCTAACAAAAAGTGTTTTGTTTCAGTGGATGTAACTTTCATAATTGACATCCTCATTAACTTCCGCACGACGTTCGTGAACGCGGCCGACGAGGTGGAGTCGGACCCCGCCAAGATCGCCATGCACTACCTGCGCGGCTGGTTCGTCATTGACCTCGTGGCCGCCATCCCCTTCGATCTGCTGCTCTTCGGCACCGACACCGATGAAGTGAGCTGCCTTTCCTCCAACACCCACCACAATCGATCTCATCCCACAAAACACATTACTACTTTAGAACTAGACGATCAAATCAATGCCTTAAAATCTAGAAATATCCGCCAGATATCAGTTGTCCGAAATGTTATTATAACATCGACACTAAATCCCGAACAATCCATTTAAAGGATATAATGTGATTTTAAAATCTATGTTAGGTAAAGTTGAGGCCATACAGTACAATAAGATTAGGTTGCTGAAGCACGATACAGTCTGCATAAAGAACGAATAAAATAGGTCATAGTGAGAGCGAACTAGGTCAAGTTAGGACTGAACGAAGACTATTTCTAGAGACAATCTCTGCATACAAGTACATATTTTAAATTGTTTCCGTGCATGTTCGGGATTGTATCGTCGTGAACGTCGATTTCGGACAAATGAAACTCTGGGGACTATACTTATAGATAATCACGTATTGTAGTGGAATGCAGTTATTGCAACTGTCACTATTGATTAGGTAACCACAATTGTTAAGATTTAAAACTGTTTTGATTTCCGCCGAACACATCAAGGCAAAACTTACCAAAAACTTCATGTCATCCCACTCTCTTTTCTTTCGTAATCTGTATTTTTTATTATTAGTTTAATTCTTATAGCATTGTGAGCTATTATTATTAATCATCCAATTACTTGTTATTTTAATCAGTATAAATATACCAATTTTTATATTTTATTATATTATTTTGTTTTGATATTCACGGTATGGAGAGCCCGAAGGTGGGTGCGTATTGAATTTGTTATACCATTTCTTGTTACAGCAGGGGCTGGAAAGTGATGAGGTATACCATCTTTGTGAACTATTTTTATGTTGCTGCCACTCGATTTTATTACATTTTAGTTAACATGTATTATCGATTAATTTCCACTAGCCATTTAAAATCCACTAAGCGAATGCGTTAATGGAAGATAAGGACGCTTCCCATGAGCAATATGTTATGATCATTTTCAAATTTCACACCGTGCCCGACATTGGAGCTCACTCGCTATCTCACGAGCTTGCCCGCCCGCGCAGACTGATCGGACCATGCCTTATACCGGAACTAGCGATCAGGATAAAACATACTGGAAGGTGCATCTATTTGCACTGGTTTGTATTTGAACCATAAAACATTAGATTCCCTTAAATATAGTTTATTAATGTAACTAAATAGTGTTACTTAAATAGTTAAATACAAACGTAACCTTATCACGATGGAGCTGCAGATTGTGGTGGTAACGATTGTCGCAACTGCCAAGGTGACCTCCAGAGGGCCTTCACCTCTTTCTTCATTTATACTTTAGCTAATATATTATAAAGCTTTAGTTACCTATTATGCTTTGACTAATTAAATACATACAGGAACAAGTTAAGGCAAATATATTAGTTTAGTTTGGTATCTGTTACTCGTACAACATAGGTAATGAAATGATAAATTTGGCACTAAATAGTAAAATATTAAACAGCATTTAGGCACTTACTAATACATTGTTTAAATATAGGGCGGGATGTTTTATTGGCTTTTCATTAAAAGCGCAAAATTCACAAGTGCACTGAGCTTGTCAGCAAAATACGCTCACACTTCCCAGACGATGTTATTTGTACAAATATAATATAGGAAGTTCGCCATTATTCACAACATGAGAAGCACAGAGTTCTATTCTCAAACATATTACATACTAATGGCACCCACCTTACATCAAGCAATAAAAACCAGTTGTACCAGATAAGTTTACGCCAAATCAGTTGTATCCTTCTTGTGTTCATTTGTATCCTTCTAATTTTTCTAATATTATTTTCCTACTTAACAATAAAAAATGGGTTTACAAATTAGTTTTTATTTCAATTGTGCTAGTACCATAAAAAATTACTACCGTAATTTACTACTATTGCTAGTACCGATAGAAGGTACTTATACTAAATGTTTAATTAAAACTTGTTTTATACAATATAATTATGGAAGATTAGAATGTATGGCACTGGCACAATTGTCCTTACTAATCTATTTTTAATTTTATTGTCAGAATAAAATTATTTGTAACAGTTATATCTTATATTTTTTTTTACTTATCCACTATTTTCCTCACTCCTACGCCAATCATTACCCAACCTATCCGTCCTATCAATACATCATTATTGTTATATGAAATCATTTCATTTACTTTTCATAAAGGAGTGCTCTTTCAGTAATTTTATTGACATTTGTAAAATTTTACTTCTGCACAAAAAGGTACGGTACTTCAATAATTGCCCATTGCTCACTCTTTCTTCAAACTTCGTATTTTTTTAATTTATACATTATTTAACTAAATAGAACAAGGAAATAAAGGATAGACGTTATTGTAAATACAAAAGTAACTGAATCCTGTAACAAACTTGCGAATGGCGGAAGATGGTGCGATTCCTTATTTTAAGATTTAAAAAAGTTCACATATCTTGAACTATAGTCATTGTTAGTATATTTCCTCTTCAACTAGTGTGACTATAAATTATTATTAACCGACTTCAAAAAAAGGAAGAGGTTCTCATCGTCGGATTCTTTATTTTTTTTATGTAAGTTCCCCGATTTTTCGAAGACTCCTGGACCGATTTAAGAAATTCTTTTTTGATTGATAGGTAGTACTTTGCAGGTGGTCCCATAAAAATTTTATCGGAATATGTCAAGCACTTTTTGAAAAATACACAAAAACAAAAAAAAATATGCAAGTATGCCGTTCGGTTTACACTTATTTCCATTTTATTTTTATGCGTATTCAAACAAATTGATAGAGTTGAAGTCGGTTTTTGTTTTTTTGTTAAAAATATCTTAAATTATTTATATTGCACGGGTTATATATCCATAATAATGCACCTTGTACTGGCTTTTTGATGTATAAGAATTGGGTTAATTCGGCTACAATATACGGCTATCTAACATGCCACCTACTGTTTTACTAATATACTTCTTCCAATCATGGATTCGCTCATTACAGTCATTTTTACAATGACTACTTACACGAAGATATTTTTTATTTAACATCCCTATAAAGTAGGTACGTATCGACATTAACATAAAAAGTTTTGGTTTCATCCGGTATTAAATTGGACGCCAATTTAAGAAACGAATTTGTACAAGGCTCGATTTATATGCATCCGCGTGACTGAGCGGTCCGGCCGCTTCATCACAAAATTAGAAGCAACTGTATGAAATAAATTATTTGAGTAGCGGGTAATTATGCGCTGCGCAGCCGCTCGCCTAGTAGTAGGCGATATCTGCTTGGGTCACGCGACCCAAAAAGTTTCACCGAATTCAGATTTTTCGGTCCATTTTTATTTCTTTTTAACATTGACAATAAAGCAATTTTTTTTTTTTTCATTTTCTCGAGATCTCTATTCTCCATTAATACTAGAGTACTAGAGAGCTTTATATTAATCAAAAAGCGGCGCGGACGCGTATAAATCGACCTTAATATTATCATAAAATTATAAATCGAGGAATTCGCTATCTTAAAAGTTCAAACGACCTACCTCGAGATTATCATTTTATTTTTTATTTATATTTTATTAATGTCACTAGATTAATTTTAAATACCGAGATCACCAAAACAAGTTTGATACCTTCAGGATATTCAGTCGTTTTAGAAGTAAAAAGTGACGGAGGGTTTTTACCTGAGGGAATATGTGCAATAAGGTAATACCTTCGCCTATTTTCATTTTACTCGTCATACATGCCTACCTACTTTGGAATGGATTTTTTGGCTTACAATGATGCACAGGCAAAGTCACTTAAATAATGAAAATAATTTTGAGGTACCTACATTAAGTCATTTGGCTTATCATATAGGTTTGACATCTAATTAATATGATAATCTACTCAAATATTATATTGATTGCCTTTTACAACTACTGTACTACATACAAGTAAAGTACGATACCTATTAGAATTTACATAAACTTATATGCACCGCATTATGTACGATGCTAGCTAATTTTATAGTTTTGGAATAATTGCTTGTAATCCTGCAACAAATACTAAGTTTGGTTGAGCTCGACAGCATACAATAGGCAACTTTTGCTTGGTTAGCGTGGTTTTGCTGCGAGGCCTCGTTGATGCTATTAGTGAAAGGCGAACGTTTGATACAATGCTTGAGTTGCGGCTAAGTTAGTTTGCTGTAGCGGGCGGTGAGGGGCTCTGAGCTGTGTTGTGGTGGTTGCAGACGACGACGCTCATCGGCCTCCTGAAGACGGCGCGCCTGCTGCGACTCGTGCGTGTCGCGCGCAAAATTGATAGATACTCCGAATATGGCACTGCCGTCCTACTACTCCTTATGTCCACCTTTGTGCTTATTGCCCACTGGCTGGCGTGTTTGTGGTAAGAACATTTGCTACTGTTTACTCAAACTTTTGATCCATACAACCAACTAAAATTATCTTACCATTGCACAGGTATGCTATTGGTAGCTGGGAACGTCCTCAGCTTCATGCTCCTATTGGATGGCTAGACGCTCTCGCCAATGATGTACAGGCGTCTTATTATAACTCCACTGGACCCTCTATGAGGTAGATGTCTGTCTTTAAAAAAATCAATCAAAATGTTTAGTATCCTTTCGTTCTTCATCAATGCTGAATTAATTTTTATTTTAGGTCCAGATACATCACTGCCCTTTATTTTACGTGTACATCCTTAACCAGCGTGGGATTTGGCAACGTAGCTCCGAATACTGACATGGAGAAGGGATTCACAATATTTGTCATGCTTGTAGGATGTAAGAAAACAGTTTTAACTACTTTTATTTGTTATTCAGTTTAACAGACGACAATAATTTTTTTTTTCTTCTAGCTCTGATGTACGCTAGCATCTTCGGTAACGTATCGGCAATCATACAAAGGCTTTATTCAGGAACAGCTCGTTACCATACCCAAATATTAAGGGTCCGAGAATTCATCCGGTTCCATCAGGTCAGTAAAATAAATCATAAATATAAATATTATATTGATTATTTCTGTAATGAATGTAGTGTAATGTTATTTTCAGATTGCGAACCCTCTACGTCAAAGGCTAGAAGAATATTTCCAACATGCGTGGAGTTACACTAACGGAATAGACACTTCGAGTTTACTCAAAGGGTTCCCCGAATGCCTTCAAGCCGACATCTGTCTTCATCTTAACCGTAATTTATTGGCGAATTGCTCCGCTTTTGAAGGCGCTAGTCCAGGATGTTTAAGGTAAGATAAAATATTAACGGTTGCAACACAGTTAACACAGTAAAATGATTACACCAGCTATTATTTAGTTTTAACTGTCCCGTTGTCTTTCTATTTTTTTTTGTGTGAAATCTTGCCAGTATCCTTAATCCTTTTTCGTATCTAATTGAGCTAATTATGTAAATCATATAACAATCGAAATAACTACTCAATGCTGTTCAGTCAAAAAAATTCCAAATAATTGTACTACTCTGTTAATTCCGGATTAGACTGGGGCCTTACTTTAACTGCCATGCAATATCAAAGCGAAGTATGAATTCATATGTGAAGAGAGCTACTGTCTGCTATCAGATAACAATTGTATACCTACTTTTTTATTCGTTTAACTCTTTTATGCTTTTTTTCGTGAATAATAAAGATATCAAAAAGAACCAAACAAGTAGTGTAAATAAACAAATAAAAAATACTCACAAAGGTCGTATTGCTCTTCATTGCAAGGGTTTTGGGACAAATACGGTTACTAATTTATTCTTGCAAGTATCTATGACATTCCAGAGCTATGTCCTCATTTCACGGACCTGTGTATCGTTACAAGATGAAATAAAAGTACTAGTTATACTTAGATGTAAAACATAATCTGCGCTCAACATCTATCTAGCCGAGATTATCTATACTGGCAAATTTTGCAGTGGTTTTAATTTCTATGTATTATTTAATATTCATACGCTATGGTGTTTCCAGGGCGCTTTCCCTGCGGTTCAAGACCACGCACGCACCCCCCGGTGAAACGCTGGTTCATCGGGGTGACGTTCTCACCTCCTTGTATTTCATCTCGCGAGGCTCGATAGAAATACTGAAAGATGATATCGTCATGGCCATTTTAGGTAAGAATCTGAGAAGCTAAAACATTGTCGATATAAAGATTTATTGCCGATGAAGAAAGTAAGTTAGTAATGAAGTTATTACAGTAATTTCTATCGATTACTACTGATCTGCTTTCGGTGAAGGAAAACATCATAATGACACTCAAGAGTATATAATCACTACGTTTCAATGACACTTGTGGATTTTTCACCTCATATAAAAAAAAGACGGCAACGTACCTGGTAATTATACACTCTTTGGGCAACGTCTATATAAATGCAGTAAAATTCATTGCCGATAAATGTAAGTAGTTTAAACTAGTAGCAACCTACATAAGATGGCTAAGATATATTTACATTACTTTGAGCTAGCCCCACAGTAAGTTTTTATCTTGAGATATATCAGTCCGGTTGCAATTTATAAGCTAGACTCTAGTTGGTGTCATTACGTGGAAATAAACGGTCCCAATTACTTTTTTAAACTCTAGATTCTAGCTTTTAAATTTCAACCGGGCTCTTATAACTCAACTCCTCTTACCTTCAAGATAAAAACTTATTTTAGGGCAAAAGCTCAATAAGTATATGTTATTTGTAATATATTCCCGATCTTACGTACGAGTACCTTATGCTAGTAGTTAAAATTACTGCTGACATCTATCAAAAATGAATTTAACTGCATTTATATTTGAAAGAATTCGCTTAAATTATAGCGACATCTTCAAGGGTTGCGCATTTTATATGAAATGACAAGTCGCGCCACGATCGATATCGCTGTCATTTCATACAAAATTGACGCTTGTCGTTGTTGTCGAACCTACAGGTTGAGGGCACTCTGCCCTTACCTCAAAATTTCGGTGAAGTTGCGATGGCTCACTTGGAGCTTACAAGCTTTTAGTCCATTAAAAAAATGTTGTTGAACTTCAAAGTAGGTAAACCTTTACTGTTGATACATTCGCAGGTAAAGACGACATATTCGGTGAAAACCCATGCGTGTACACGACAGTGGGGCGCAGCAACTGCCGCGTGCGCGCGCTCACTTACTGCGACCTGCATCGCGTCCACCGCGACGACCTGCTCGACGTGCTCGACTTCTACCCCGAGTTCCGCGCCTCCTTTGTCAATAACCTCGAGATCACGTACAACATGCGTGACGTAAGTGCCCGTGCCCGTATCTCTATAACTTAAAACCGGCCAAGTGCGTGTCGGGCCACGCGTAGTGTAGGGTTCCGTAGTTGCGAATGACAACTTTGAGTTCACACTGTTCACACTCGGCCCTCACAGTTTACCGACCAAAAACATATAACAATGAAATTTTACATTTTCCAGTACATTATATAAGTTGGTTGCCTATAACTTTTTAGTTTGCACTTAGTACTCAGCTCTGATAGTTTTCCTTTCAACTTCAGTATATATACTACTGCTGTAATTTTTTTCACGTATCCATATATAACCGTTTAGCACATAGAGGGGGGGGACACTTACCTGTAACAAAAATTTGCACTTTAAAACCAAATATTTCGGAAACGGATCCCTAAATCGAAAAATGGTGTTCTCAACCTTACAATATTTTTTAAAGACCTATTTAACGATACCGCACACGATGGGTAAATAGAGATAAAAAAATTACTCCCCCACTTTACTATGGGAGCAACACTAAAAAAAAAATTTTTTCAAGATTTTTTCTACCACTTTTTTGCCATGATTAATATACATACCCATACCAAATTACATCTTTCTAGTACTTATAGTCTCTGAGTAAAACCGCGGACGGACAGACAGACAGACAGACCGACCGACAGACAGACAGACGGACAGACAGACATGGCGAAACTATAAGGGTTCCTTGTTTACTACGGAACCCTAAAAATGGCTGGACGGACGGAATAGCTGTTATGATTTTTGATTTGTCGCAATAAGAGGAACAAAATTCACCGAGACAGGGAAGTGAAGACACACATACTCGTACTCATATCTTTCTGATCCCACAGTTGTGGAAGACAGAAGGAGAGACCCTTCTGTCTTCCACAACTGCGGGATCACATGCTACATCGATGATGCAAGTGATCATTAAAATACACCACAATGAGGCCCTCGGCCGGTTAATTTATATAATGAAGAATTAAATACAGGTAAATAAATAAAACAAATAAATAGAGTATGTGATCAAAGGGAGATGGAAGGAAAGAAAAGAAAAACAAAATAAAAAGTAACTTAAACCTATTGAAGCGCGCTGAAGTGACACGCACCTCAAATGACGCGAAATTCACACAATGAGCGATATAATAGGTGGTGAAGCTACAGCATCACCACCTCATGATGATTTCTGAATAAATTGCTGATTCTTCAAAAATTTACACGATACTCTCTTATGAAGACTGTCAATCTCAACCGAGTGATGCCATGCTTAATATCTCATCTATCCATACCCACAGGAGGAACTCAGCGGCATAGAGCCTCGTCGCAGGATGCGCTATGAGAATCCCAGCGAAGCGCGGCTGCTACGGGAGGCGTACGCACGCACGACTCGCCGTCCGCATACAGAAACGTTCGCCGAAAAGGTGGTACGTAGTTAACTCCTCAAATTTTGATCATATCTCAGTTGACACCTGAAAAAAATACCTAAAAGTATCTGACTAGCATCCTCACCTAACAGGTGTTATTTAATTTTATAGTTTGTATGTAATTGAATAACAAGTTTAGAATGTAAAAAATAAAGGGTTAACTAAAACTACTACATATTTACAAATAAAACAGGCCTGGCAGCTCGTTGCCCCGTGGTAGCGTGCCCAGAAAGCTGGCAGCATTGCCACGCTGTATGGCAATGCTAATCTTTTGGCCAAAATATACGCCAGCCCTCTGGTCACGAGACACATCTATAAATTTTTTTGCGATGGCATTTAATAATTTATGTGCCGAGGGTCCCCACGGCCCTAGAGTTTCAACCCCAAACGGTTCAAATATATAATTGATACCAATACATTCATATTGGCGCCGTTTGAGGTTTTCCGCCGCCGCCGCTGCTGTGCCGGCTTTTGATCCTGTGACCGGGAGGTGAGACGGCGCCAGAGTATCGACGCAAATAGCGTCCCATACCAGGGGCCGCCCCAACCTCCAAGGCACAAGAGTCATCCCATCCGGTCTCTTGCCATCATCCCTAGCCAATCCGTTTGGTTCTAAAACGGATGGCATGTTGATGGTAGCAAGAGCCCGATGGATTAAATTGTTTAGAGCGGCGTGAACGTCCTAAACGACCGGCACTTTTACGGCAAGACAGACCGTGGTGACCTAAGACATCAACGCCATCGCCGCAAGGGCAACGATGTGGCACCGTACAAATGGCACCTAGTCTCAGGGCAGCTGCCAGGCGAAAGATTTCGTCGTCCAATAAGGTACCTAGGTTGGCAGATGGTAGAGTTTGAAGCCAAAGCCCGGATTCCCATTCGGTGGCAGCTAGGAGACGGGCTCGCTCTGCAGCACTATCAGATGACTGTAATAAATTAATCTGGGCTAAACTGCAAAGCGGCCCGTCCCACAGCCTTTGCGAGGACGGAAAATCCGGAATTTTAGAATTTGGACACATCATTGACCAAGCATTAATGGCCTCCAACTTGTTATTGATTTCAAAGTCAGGATTGTCCAGAATTCTTATTACAATTACAGGTGTTACTGGATCTGGCAACTTTTCAACCAATAACATATTGCACCAAAGTATAGTGATTCCTTTCCTTAGTCGTGTCATTATTGGTGATCAGTAACTTGTTAACACGTTCGATAATGTTTTAGGTGGACATTATAACTACCTCAAGTTTATGCATTCCATACCTTCATTCCATATCTGTATTTTTCATACACAAACTTAAATACTTCTGTCTTTGCAAAAATTTACTCTGAAATAGGAAATACTAAGGTACTTGTATTTTGTGTTATGGAGTTGTGTTTTAAAGCGATTCAAATATTAATAGGATTCGCAGTGCAGCGACGATGAGACCGAGTCCCCAGCCAGCCGCGGAATACTCGAGTTCTCAACCGACAAGGCCGGTCAAGACGTGACCCCACTTAACTTCAACTTCAGCAAGCAGCGGTCCACCACTTTAAACTCTATCACTGGTAATTATGCCACCCAATACATAGGAATGTAAATTCATTAACTTTATTTTTAAAGTTATACAAATTTCGACCATGCACGATAGGCACCCATGTACAGTACTAGAGTTGTGATAGTCGTCGTGAATCGAAGTTGTTTAGCTACGGAACAGCTACGCGTAATAGTAACGCTCTGTAAAATAATAGCCCGCTCCTCGTGTAGCAGTAGATCAGTTGTTAGTCTGGGGTACTATTTTTGAACGCGTGCCTCTCGTCTTCGAACGATTTTTCCATACAAAAATCGTTCGAAGACGAGTGGCACGCGTTTAAAAATGGCACTCCTGGTCATATTCAAAAACTTCCAAACTTATCCACTCCGATGCTGTTTCTGGTATGAGGAACTAACGGTCTGAAACATTCGTGTGTGTATCATTCAAATAAAGTGTATGCAACTATGCGCTGACTTTTTTGTGAGCTCTCAATCAGACTTGAGCGGCCATGGCCATGTATGTGATATGATAGATAGACAATAAAAATTGACGAATGTGTCACAGATATTATGTACAGAACATGGGTGTCGTGTTGTGTTATTATTATATTTCATAGAGTAGACTATGTACACATAGAAAATGAATGGGGCTATGTGCAATTCCCTTTTTAATAAGAGATCCTTCCAAAACTTCACTTTTGTTCATTTATTACGTTTTGATCTTCTAGTATCCTTCTTCTCTATATATACTTCAGATAAATACTCGTACTAAATAAATACTAATGACATTATTAAATTATAAAACTAACATAATGTACAACTAGGTATTAAACTTGACAAATACTTATTTCGATAGCTAATCACAAAATCCTTTGACGATATATTAAATAATATCTACACAGATATATTTTTAATGTGTAAACGCATTGCAAACCTAGATCTTCATGACAGTTAAGAATATAAAAATAATCATAATTCTGCTTCAGTTATAATTTAAGGTAACAGCAAATTACATAAAGTAAAAACTGAAGGTAAATCAAATACTTGGTGTCTTTAAGATTGGTTATTATTTTGTTTTATTAAAAGCAGCATGTGTACGCTTGTTGTTTACTTATTATTTATTTACTCCTGTTGATTGGTGAAGTGGGCGGGAGGAGGCGGTCAGTGCGGGAGTTTGCCACGCCATTGACGCTGGTAAAACAGTCAGTAATCCCTGCAGTTTTGTAGTGATAGTCACCTTGGCTTATCAATGATTGAATTATCCGGAGTAACTAAGATTCCATCATATGGAACACCTCAATTGTATCGTTGCTCCAAACATTGGGATATATCGGTATATCCGTGGTGCAACCGCAACGTCCGCTGCCCCTCCGCCCCCGCCGCCCCGCTCTGAGCGCGGCCCTTGTGTGCAGGCATGCTAGCGCAACTAAAACGGAGCTTCCCAGACCTCTACCATCATAAAACACACCAGCCGCTGCACAACAAGTACTGTAAGTATACATATTTATAGTGCATGTTTCAATTGATCCATAGATTTAATAAAATTTTAAATCAATATTGAAACAGTGTAAAATACATAAAAATTCATTGTACATTTGTAAAAAGAACTTTGTCTATAGCAGACAACTGTAAGTATAGCTAAGCACCACTAGATTACTTCAAAATTATTTTCGATATCAAAACTTGGACACAGGTGACTACTTAAGTAAGCACCTGATATGAAAGACATATTTATATCAAACTAGATACTGAACATATCTGGATAAGAATCTCATTGTCTAAATAACACCTTGTAAAATAAAAATGGGAATAGGTTTTATTGTAATATATGGCATTTGACTAAAAGATAGAATTTGAATATTGTACGGATATGTGAATTTCAGCGCAATCGACACCACAAACGTACAGAGGCCGCGCTGCGGTGCGGCGCCAGTCGTCGGTGGGCCCGCTGAACGACACCTCGCCACTGACGGGCGGCCCGGCGGCCGGCGAGCCCGCCGTCAGCACGCCCGCGCACAGCGCCACCCTGCCCGTCTCCAGCCTCAGTACCAATCCCAGCTCCTATTACACTAACGCCTCGCCCAGCCCTCCTGCCGCGCCTCCCGCTCCTGTCCATGTCTCCTGCGACGACATCCTCGCACCAACTGCTCCGCCGTCCGCTGCAAGAACACCCTCCTCTCGGTCCGCTCCACATTCTGCAGTCAATCTTCATCAAACTGGCCGGCCTGCTGCTTTATCCTTCAACTCAGAGAAGGTTCAGAACGCTGCGCCGGTATGTACTACAAAAGACATTTTTTTTTCTAATTCATTACTTCTTGTTCTTCATGTTATAACGTTTACAATGACTTACAGGATAGCATTTCGCCGCAGTATCAAAACGTGGGTTCAGCAGCAACAGCGGCTTCTGTGGCGACTGTGCTAACGAGACTTGAGGAATTAAGCAAAAGAGTGGCAGTTCTTGAGAGCGGGCTAACGTCAGACGTGCGGCGCATCCTGCAGCTGCTGCAAGCGCGCGAGCCAGGCCATCACAGCGCACAGCCGGCGCACACGCCATCGCAACCCCTGCCAAAGGCCTCGCTTTCTGTTCCTCAGTCTAATGACGTAATTTTTATTCCTTAATTCGTGGAATTCAAATAATTATAGTACTTTGTAATAAGGGTCCTAAAAATTTGAGTGTTTTTTTAAATAATGCAACTTGTACAGTGTGTTCGTAAAATTATTTCCTTTGAAATTACTAAATATGATATACTTATTAAAGATTTTGATATTTTACATATTATGTTTAAATCCGTATCTTTTAAACGACAGAATCAGTGGGAGTGGAGTTGGAACGGTGACCGGGAACGCGAGCGCGGCGGAGGGCGATACGGACGGGAACGCGCGGATCGCACGCCCGGGGTGCAGCGCTCAGCCTCGGAGCCGCACGCGCCTGTCCCACCGGCACTGCCGCCGCCACCGCACTCGCACTCTTTCTACAGGTACAAGGGTATAACATCACCAAGACCCAAGCCTTTGGGGAAAATTTACATATCTATTTTGTTTTGATGATTTTTTGTTGCACCGCAGGTAGTGTGAGGCAGGCGAGACGAGCGCTCCCCGCTCTCGGCCCTCGACGCGCTCGCTCGCTGAGTCCGCCTCGTGCGGCTCGCTGGCGGGGCCCGAGCTGCCGCCCGTGCCCGCGCCCCCGCCTGCGCCCGGCTGCACGCGCCCGCCCCCGCCAGGGCCCGCGCGCGCGCGCTTTCACTTCTGCCGGCGCATGCGCACCGCTCGCTCCGGGCACGACGACGCCCGGAGCTTCCTCTGACGCGGCATCACCCCACGCATGGACCAATTTTGTACTTCCGTTTACGCCTAAATAAACACGTCCTCGCGATCTCGCGAGCGGGCGGACCGCTCCGCCCGTGCCGAGTCCATTTGTAATAAAATATTTCTCATACGAGCGCTTTAGAAAAATAAATGAAGTCCAGCGAGCCGGATCGGTTAGAGTGTTCTGGGACTTGTAGCGAAAGTACCTGTTTTGGAGTAACACAAGTGTTTCGAAACGCAATAAGTGATGGATATATTGGGTGCTTTAATTTTATGTAATTTACAGGCTTGTAATATGAGCCGTTTTTTAAATTACTACGTACGTATGAGTATATGTAATATACAATAGCACTATCTGACAGTATTAATTATCTTGATACTCACGAATTTGTTTTGTACTTAGTTCAATAATTGTAACCTGGATTCTCATTCCAAACAATCCGATGGATTATATTCGACAAAGATCTCAGCTAATTGAGGTTTATAAGACTGAGAGACTACGTAATACCGTGAACTGTAATTCCAGAAGAGAGTAACGATTAACGCTTTCTACCCGTCCTTGCTCCTTGCCTTCACATAGTAGCTAGGTAAAGTCTAATCTACTATGTCAACATTACTCATGCTCCTTGTGGAAGTGCGTTTATGAATGTTACTTCACTCATAGGTGTACACTATCGCATTGTCTTTAAATAATGCATAGCTAAATAAATATTGTATCAACTATTTTCGACTTCATGTTGTTCGTTCACGAAGAGGGATTAAAATTTATCAATAATGTTTGGAAATTTGTCGTGAGAAGGAAGTGGTAACGATAATAATTAAAAATCATGAATTTTTCAAAATAATTTGTTTACTTATAAGATTTACTAAATCGTGGCTCAAAATTACATACTTTATGTGTATCTTAGGTACGGAATAAGAAATGTCGCCAATATATCATTGTAAGCAATAATGAAACCCACCATATTTTAAGAGGTATTTCGTGATTATCATAATTAAGTGACACCTAAAGGCGAACTATTCATCAAATGCAGATAGTGCTACAGGCATGATTTTATTAATTTATATAACAAACAATATAAAGAATATCATGTTTTTTTAATTATTATTTAACGCTGTAAATGAAGGAAATCATTAACGGATATATTAATTTCAACAAATACATAAGCATGTATTTGTTAAAATTAATATTAAAATATATTAAGCTGGAATGCATAATCACACCAGTGTGTGATTATGCCATCTAGCCGTGAAAATAATTATATTTGAAGTACACCTCCTTACTACGGCTACTTACTATAATGAGCTCTAAATTATTATATTGCGTTTAATGTAAAACCTTTATCTAATGCTAGCTTCAATACCTTTCCTATATAGGATTTTGTTAAAAGTTGAATTGTTACAGCCCGTGCCTTTTTTATTCAGTTTGGGACAAAATTGAGAAATTACAACAGAATCATTTTCATCCCAAATCTACATATTTACGTATCTATGTGCATGTTGAATGTTATACCTACTTATAGCGTCTTTTATCTTCCTTCTTAAATAAAATGTGCCTATGGCAAACGGCGTAACTTGCAGTGTTGCTGTGATGTCTTTTGCGATTGTAGTACTTCTTTGAAAGATGCGATATGACGTTGAAAAAATACGCAGTTAGTTTTGCCAGTTGTTGTGATGGATAAATAATACGATAATCTATATTTGCGATGCAAAGATTACGCGTGCGATTATAGATAAAGTCGCACTAGGTATTTATGAAAAAAAATTAAGGCTTTCTTTACTGATGTTAACATGAAATCAAATGACTTTAATTATCTCTGAAAATATTTTTCAGGGATACTTAAATAATGGCAATACTTAACTGATTCTTTATTTTAAGTATAATATATTTCACAAAAAAATATGACTATTTCCAATAATTTTGAAAACACTCGAATGAACCTGGTGAGACCAATTTAAGTGAAAAAATTATAGGAAAGCTTGGTTTTTCGTAACATAAATCAATCAGTAATAGAAACCCATTGAAGTCTTAAGAGGATTATATCAATGAAACTGACGACACCCGTAATTTTATTTCTTAATTAATAAAATCAAATTGAAAATATCTACGTCAATCTTTGGTAGTAAACTACTTGTTGTATTTTCGTTGTTCATATTAAATTGGCAATGAGAAGTTATCTTTATTTACCACATGCAAAATAATGAAAACTATTACCACAAATACTAAAAGTAATTTACCACCTAAGTACTGACGGACATTTGTTTCAATTTGGACTTAAAATTTTGTAGTAAAAGAAATAAAATGAGGGGTAGTTCGATGATCTAAGCCCCTTAATAAAAAATGTAGACTTGATTCGATTGTTTGTGTATAAGGAGATCCTCTACGACGTAGAAGCTACGATCGTGTCCGGCGCAGGGCCTACGACCGTCTACGCCGTAGAGGCTACACTGCACCCGTCTACGAAGCGGCGTATCCGCAAGCAAACTGTCTACGACGTAGCAGATTCCTAACTATCCATATACTATTATAGAATAACTCCATAACAATTATTTTCTTCGCCAATATTACATCGTGTCTTAAAACAATAGTAATGAATCGCACATTTTGATTAATTATATCATAACGTGTCGGTTTTAAGCGCGAAATAATTGTAAATATTATAGGATCTTAGGATATGTTTGTAAATCGGTCAATTCCCTGATAAGCATTGTTCTCAAATCTATCTAGATATTAAAATTGTTGCTTTGCTTTAAATTTACGACTACGAAAAGCACTCTAGATCTAACAATTAATATTTGCTTTTGTAGTTATAGAATTCCATTTCTACAGTAGGTAGATACTATACGATGACTTCTCCCTAATTTATGTACCTATTTAATAAAGTATACATTTTCTGAAAGTTTGAAAATGTAAGCAAAAGCAAATGATTAAGCTGTTCATTAATTCCAAAGTTTACCAGATATACATACGATGAAACAAGTAGGGAAAATATTGAAAACTTGTTAAATACATAATTTGTATAAAAGTAATTATAAAAATATTCCTGCAATTGTGCCGGCATCCGTTTACATTTACAGACTTTCATAATCATCATTTCCATAGGTACATAACTAAATATATAGTAAACATAAAATGTCCTCAGAAAACTTGCATGCAGACGGAGAATCCACTAGATACTTACCATAAATACATTAAATCAAAATAAAGTAACTCATAGATAGGTAATTATTCAAAAGTGAGTAGCAAGTGACTAGTTAGACATAACGCGTTATGGCATTCATTAATAAAAAGTTGTATATACAGATTTAAATAGGGCCCATAAAATAATATACCTAATAATTCCATTGCCACAACCAAATGAACCCTTTAGACTGAACATGAGGATACACCATATAATTAGGCATTATAATTTCATTTGACTACATAAATCACACATTAGATTTAAACATTATTTAATGGGTAACTAACTGATTCTACTCGTACATATGTCCATAGTAGATTGTTGTAGATATTACTTTCTTGAGACCCAAGTTACTGTAAAGGCTCTACGCTCACGATAGAAGCGCCCTCATTATATTATATTTCATCATCTGGTCTTATTATAGACTCCACTGCAGGAGCATGACATATTATATTTACGTATGTTTAATTAAGAGCAAATACAGGAACATAAGCTAATGAGGATTTTCATTTTGTTCTTCTATTATAATAATATTATACCTACTTATGCAATATAACATTTTGACAAAGTAATTCAATGTAATTTTATAAAGTAACATGGAAGCCTAACATATATTCTCATTTGCCCTAAATAAATCATGATTAAATAAAATATAATCAGGGCTCAACTGTTGCTTGGGTAATTAGCCTCGACAGATTCAAGCAATGCTTGTGCAAGTTGATGTAATTTCAATAGGTTCTTAGCTTATGAACTAGACAACTACAGAAGAAAACTAAGTGATAACCCTTTCTTAGTTACTATAATGACTGTACATTAAAGTATTCGGGATTTCGGAGTATTTTTGGACTTTCGTTACGTTTCTTTATTTAGATATCTAATTGTGCTTCGATGGTCAGATTTTTATTTAGACATTGAGAACTTTGAGGGTTGATTATTACGCGCTTACGCACAGGGTGTATATTGGTTTATGAATAACAAATAAGCTAGCTATTAAGGTAACTATCTTCTCTAAAATTAACGTATTAAGTAGGTACCTACCTGCATTATATGTGTCGAATAAAGTAGAAGTTAGAATCTGAAAGCTTAGTATGTTGACTGGCACCAATGCACTTACTTTGTTATAGCTACGGATATATTAATTTCATAAATTACCTTCGTATTACCGTTTGGATTAAAATTATAAGCATTTTAATACCTAGTAAATATTCTGATATCTATGATTTTAATTGATTGGCATCATGAATTTACAAATACCATAAACATGTTTATTAAATTTCTAATATTTTATATTTTTATGTACGATATATAATAGATAGAATTAGGACGACTATAATTTCAATTCAAACGTGCCGAAACCACCAAATATTTTAATCTGCATAATTTAGTTTCACACTTTGCTTCTTAAAATCGTTTTGTAAACTTGATACAGGTTGACGCAATGAATAAATTATGACGTGGTGTTGTTGACTGTTAAAATTTATTAATTCTATTAAACTTGTGACTAAAAGCTGTGGAGTCATATCTGTGCTATACGTGACTTGTAAAATACTAGTATGTAGGCAACGCCGTTTTAAATGGAAACGCTCTTCTCTAGTAATAAGTGTTCGGTAAGTCGCCACCTTGCGAAAAAATGATCGCTTAATCATTTAAAAATTGTTGCCTTGAAAATATTTTAGTCACAAAAAACTGGTTGTTTCAGCTTTGAATAATCTCACGATTGTAATTAGAAATATCGTAAAAATAAGTTAAGTATTTTATATTTCGACAACATTATGCGCAAAGTAACGCGTGCATCGTATTATGTAATTTTGTCTGTGATCAAAATTTTATATTGTTAAGCTGAAAATGAAGCGCACTTAATTGTTTAAAACGCCGATGCTTGTTTATACATTCTGTTCTTATGTGATCTATGTCGCATACTTATCTAAGGGACAAAAAGTTGACTATATCAGACATTAACATGACCTAAATTGCAAATTAAAGAATAATTATTTAACTTACTCCCTTGATATTCCCTAATATATTTATATTAAAATTAAGCATGACCTTGCGTAATCTCCTAACCACTTTAAAGAAGCCTAGTTCTTTCGTGTATGGAACAGAAACAATATAATGCGACAATAATACACATTCTAACGAGATTTCGAAATTATAGGTATATGGTTTTCTGCGAAATTATTCAATGAATGATGGATGGCTTAACAAACTTATGGGAAAATATTTTTTACAGAATGTATAAACAAATATATAACAGTCATCACTATTTAATTCTAATTTCATGGTTAATCACACAAAACATATATAGTTGTCTAAGTTCTGTTATCTACAAAATAATGTGCTAAAGCATGTTGCGTGTTTATGAAGTCACAATAATGAGACCTTAGAACAAATAAGTCCAACTAATTGTTGAAGTCTGCAATAGGTAGAACAATAACTTGATAAATTAGAATATTGTTCTGGTTTGGTAGTCGGTTCGTTACTATTATGATAACTTGTTGTGTAGTGAGTAGAGCCTTGCTCACCACGATAAGAATCAATGTGTTAAAAATACTGTTACAAATAAGTATCTGACATTTACATACAAGACAAATTACTAATTTTGTGACATGAAAAGCGTTGCAAGAAAAGTAGGAAAATTATATGTTCATTTAAATCTACTTACTCAGTAAAGAATTTATGAGGATATGAATTATGCGTAATTACAAAGTGTAAACACTGCTATAGCATCTCCAGATCTTACCTAGTTTGAATTGAACTACGACAACGATTACTTTTAGTACCACCTCTAAGGATTATTATTTTAAGCACCGACTGGAAAATACTATATGTCAGTTGATTTACAAAAAAAAACACAAATGTATGCTTTATACTTTTTATACAACATTATTTATTAATGAACGTTTGTTCGTCATTGTAATATGAAAAATATGGGTACATGTTAAGAAATCACATGTACTTAGTCATTGTAAACAAAGCACATTTAGTCACATAGTTATTCGAAACATTGGATTCATTGAACAGCGCATTTTTTTCTTGTAAAGCGAGTTCAGTGGAATAAAATATCACGCACATGCGACCTGCTCTTTTATTTTCTCTTGTCCATTTTCAGAATTTCATCCACGGTCTTACAAAGTAGACAGAACCAAAAGAACCACTTATAGATAAAAGTGTGAGGCGCTCTTCTCCTGAAATTCGTTCAACTTCCTAACTAATATTATAAATGCGATGGGTCCGGTCCGGGCTGAGCGTCGGCCGTGCCACTGTCAACTAATATTCATATTATTTGCATGGACACACTCACGCTATACGCTGCAAGTTGCAGTTCCGGACCAGGACCGTATAGCGTGAGTCATCCAGGCGGTTCAATCAGTACCGTGTCAGACGACTTGATCGGAGAACCTTGCCTCGAAACAAAGACCTGAGAGTCATTTGAAAACAGCACATGACAAATACAAAAAAGAACCATAGCCTCTCTTCAGCTTCGCTGAGCGAGTAGGGGAAAGATGAGCTGAGCTGATACAATTTTCTGCAGTTTATTATCTAAATCACCAAATGAAAGTTATAATTTTAAATAGAAATAAAATTTAATTCTATTTGCAAACCGACAAAAATACATATACATACATATATAGGTACTATCACGACACGACGAATTCCGTGGCGCACGGTCAACACGCCTGCCTGCGACTCGGATGCTCCCGGGTTCATTCCTCGGTCAGGTCAAGATGGAAAACGATCTTTTTCAGATTGACCAGGGTACCTATTTGATGTTTATCTATAGGTATAAGTATCTATTTATAAAACAAGTCTCGAACTACTTTGGGGCTAGCTCAATCTGTGTGATTTGTCCATATATATTTACTTATTATCACGTCTTTCGCCCTTGCTGGGTACTCAAAGCCCGCAGATCTGTAAAACCTTAAGGCCACGTTTAGCATGTTGGTGGGTAGTAGGTGAGAACGGAATCAAAATAGCGAACATCGCATCGCCTATTGACATGATTCAGGAATCATTTCAATAGGCGATGCGGCTAGCAACCGTTCAATCGCACCCGCACAGATCGTAAAAGCCGATCGACGTCAGGACGTCGATCGGCTTTTACAGTCTGTGCGGGTAGAGAAGCAGCTGGTAAATTCTACGTTTTTTTCTTTCCTCCGAGACCAAACAAAAAAACCTAATAAATAAGCACCTTCAACCTCTATTTTCGAACTCAAGGCTTCCTTAAACCTATGTACCTACTCTATGATGATAAGCGAGAACATACTTAGATTTAAAAATCTATAGATATATATTAAAACGTCGTCCCAACGCGATTTTCTTTATTTATGTATAGTATAGTGTTTGGACACTATTGCCTATACATGGATAGGCACTCCATTAGTGAACATAAATATCCAATTTCTTACATTAGGAATGAAGCGTATAGAAGTAACGCAAAATTTCAAAATTTAATAAAGAATATTTTGAATTCATTGTGTCAAAATTCTTTATTAGCACGATCGGCACTATTGTCCCGCATAGTTTAAACCCGTTTCTGTCACGGTTTCAGGAAGCATTGGCCGAAACTTGGTCATGGCTGGCTGCCATATGTCCAAAATTCAAGAGTTCGGATACCTATCATACATTCATTAAAAACCATTTTTTTATCATTTCTTACGAAGAAATGGAGTTGCATTTGTGGCAACCAGCCGCGACCAATCACACAAGTGCTTCCTGATACTGTCACAAAAATTGGTGTAAACTAGGGTTGAAGTCGTTTTTAGGGTTCCGTAGTAAACAAGGAACCCTTATAGTTTCGCCATGTCTGTCTGTCTGTCCGTCCGCGGTTTTACTCAGAGACTATAAGTACTAGAAAGCTGTAATTTGGCATGACAAAAAGTGGAAAAAATAACCTTGGAAAAAAAATTTGTTTTAGGGCAGCTTTTTTTTTTTTTCTCTACTTACCCATCCTGTGGGGTATCGTAAAATAGGTCTTTAAAAATATTGTGAGGTTGAGAAAAAGAAATGCAAATTTTTGTTAGAGGTAAGTGTTAACTTGGCTGGTTTTTTTTTTAAATTTTATTAGCTCTTAAAATCATTCTAATGAGCCTAGTTGTGAACCTACTGCCATCTAACGATGTCTTTGAGAGTCTTAGCTTGCCAGAGCGTTTGCCAGAGCGCGTGCTTTCGGATGAGACATCTATTCTTGTAGAATTACAAAATAAATAAATATATAGGGACACATCACACAAATTGAGCTAGCCCCACTGAAGTTGTGCACTTAAATTTGGGTTGGCTCAATTAATATCTATGATATAATAACCAAATAGAAGAAAAAAGAGTTGACCAGTTCCGTAGGTTATGAAAGATTTATCTTTATTTCTCGAAAAAGAAGAAAAACCTTCCATTGAGAATGATATTACTGTCACGAGTCTAAAACCAAGCCGGTTTCACTGTTGCCGGTCACACAGCGGTTATTCCATACAAAAATCATTCGAAGACGAGACGAGTGGTCACACGGTTCAAAAATAGTACCCCTGCTTGGACGGACGTCAAGGCGACACCCACCGTATGGAGGAAACCAAGGCATATACAGAGTAAACAGAATGAACTGAACGTCAGTGAAGAAAACGTCAATGTCAAATTTTATCCAAAAGGAGTTTACAACCAACAATAAGTACCTAACTTCAGAAAAATATGATATTTATACATGAAAACGTTTCAAAGTCATTACCATGGATTCTTCTTGTTTTGTAAAATGCCATAAATGTCGACATGTTCTCACAGAAGGAATTGATAGCATATTGAAAAAGACTCCATGTGATCCACAATGCTCAAGCTACAACCTAAAAATGTTTATTCATCTTCAAGAAGACCAATTGCCTAAGTGGATTAAATTAAAAGTTGAAGAAGAACAATGGACTAAAGGAAAACTGCACTGTGAAAATTGTGGTTCTAAAGTTGGCTCATTTGATTTCATATCTGGTAGAAAATGTGAATGCCGGCAAAGCATATTGCCTCCAGTTCACTTTATATCAAGCCAAGTAGATAGACCAATTATAAACACTGGATAAATATAAGATAAAAAGTATGTGTAACTTTTTTATTTAGCAATATAATATAAAATACTTCATTCTACAACCATTTGATTAGATGCGGACTCATTGACTTCAATGTCTCTGCACTGGGCTGCTTGTAGTTCTCTTCGTATCTGAAACAACATATTAGAATAGTTTCAAATATTTTGTAACAAACACTAAAAACACTTCTCGTACAGAAATCTTGGGACAATGAAAGTGATCATATGAAACTACAATATTTATAACTAAAATGCTTTACTTCTGGTGTGATTGTAGGATGTGACTGTTTCCGGAGTAATTCTAATAGGGCATCCCGTTGCTCCGTTGAGATGTCTGCTTTGTAACGCTGCACAAAAGTCAAGAGAGCCTGGTGCCACAACACAGGCAGTGAGCGTGAATCCATTTGAAACCTACAACAGATTATGTATAATTTACTAACAATGCTGTAAAAATAAAATAAAAAAATACAAGAGAAGGGCTGTTGCTCCAGGAGTGGAAGTGTTTAAAGAGTGGAACTTCTGGGAATAGGCAGCACACCTCTTGAAACCCCTGAGTCTGACCCACATGGTGTTTCCCCATTTGCCAACACCAATATTCAATTACTTTAAGGTACCATCTAGGGGTAGAAGCCACCACCTGTCAGTTATCATAATTGACCTATTAACCCTGCCTAATTGACCTACATTTCAATCCCAACTTGCACTAATTTCTCTTCAAAATGCAATAGTTCTTCCCCTGGCCTAGACCTGTCAAGGGTATAGCATACATTGTTTTTACTAGGACTAGTTCTGTATGTTACTTTGTTTTGGATCTATATCCCTACATGAGCCTTTCAAGCGGGTGTGGTAACACCTGTTACACCCAAACCAAAAAAAAACTAATATTAAAAGCAGTTACATAAAGTCTTGGAATAACAATTTATTTAAGCTTGCTTGTCTTGGCAATTGGAATTGGCAATAACTCAAATGTATCTTAGGAAGTAAATGTAACAACTAATAATCTACCTTAGGAAGTGAAATACCACAGCATCTACAACTCTATAAGGCAGAGCATATTTCTTATCAAATAGTATCCTTAAAAATATTGAATTTGCTCCTGTGTAGTCCATTTCAGCAATTTTTAGTAATGCAGCACTTGAATGTAAAACCGGTACAGAGTTCCGTGCAAGCACTGAACCAACTATTATAGCTTCTCTGAGTGAACAATCTCCAGCCTGGAAATTAAACATATTGTTAAATTTGATGTCACTTTTTCCAGAAAACAAAAAGTAAGCTTTTAAGTAAATTATTTAATTGACTTGGGAATTATAAATACTTAAAAAATAAATTAGGTATATATAGTGCTAAATATTCATTCTGCATTACTTACTTCCAAAAGAGGCAGCAATATACCCTTCATAAATGCTCCAGGTTTAAACAATGCTTTTCTCAATGCCTGATACAAATGAAAATTAAGTCTCTTGTACTCTGCTAGGTCATCTCTCACTCGTGGCAACAGAACTAAGTTGTAAAAGCGCTGAGCCATCTTCTCTTTGAGATTTGATGCAAATATCCTGGTAGCCTTTGAAGAAAGAAACAACAAGATAAAATAATGAAATAAAATGTAATCAACTATCTAATGTATCATTTTTAAATATCTCATGTATTTTCGACATTTATTTCACAAGATACTGATAAAATATTTTTCAGTACTATAATATCGAAACTTGGATCGTTAGATCTTTCTTTCTTTGGGATCTTTGGGAGAAAAGGTATACAATGTCAATGTTTTGTAAAAAATATATAAACACTACCAGACTAGGCAGCCTATACGCGCGTCGCTACACCTGGGTGACACCTGAACACATTTTCGTTTTTATTTATACCAATGCCCAAACTGGCGCTGAAACTAGTTTTATGCATAAACTTTCCGAACTTTGGGTCGATCTCTAATAGAGAGTTAATGTCATTGATATGAACTGATAAAAAAACCTATTTAGAAAAACATACCTGATACATTGCCGCTGCCGACCATGTTGAGGGTTCTGTGATGTATAATATTTGCTCCCAGTTCTGTAAATGAGGTACCATCTTAAAAGCTTTTGGTAATTTTCCAGACCGATACTTCTGTAAGACATCTCTTACGCCTTCATACATTGTTTTTATCCTGAAGAAAATACAAAATAACTGTTGAAATTTTCTAGTCAAAAACTTTCATGAAGTGCAACTCTAACTCGGCGCACGTGGCTAATTTGCGTGCTATTCCGCTGAGAAAGGGATAGACTTGGTTATGATCAGTGCGGAACTATTTACACCGATTTATAAACACATCGGAACTACGGTCTAGTGTGTGCAAACACAAATATTGTTGAAAATCTAAATCTTCGTCGTCTAAAAATTGGCGAGTATGCGTTTGGGAGTGTTCTTGTGATAAAACAGCTGAATGTTTTAATTAAAAGTAAAGTTATTTAAATTTTTTAATAACCAAACTATTCTTGTATAAATTTTGTTTTAGAGATTTTATACTCCTTCCGGTATTTAATTGTGCCCAAAGTTGCGTTAAATTTAATTGTTGAAACGGAATATTTTGAGACTCATAACTTTTAAAGTACTTATAATTTAACAATTATGATTCCATACAAGCATAGATAACGACAAGACAAATCGATAGAATTAAAAACTTTAAACAGATGATACCGAACAATGGAGTCATCACCCTACAGAATTTGTATGGCGAAACACCTGACTAGCGACCCTTACACTCATATACTAAGCATATTGGTATACATAACACACATCAAGCTTTGCCATTGGGTTTCTAAGTCCTATTAAATTCAGATATGGGATAAATTTCCCAGCAGGCAGGATGCGAACCTAGTATTCTTAGCCTTTGTAGAACTAATGCCATACCAATTAGCCCACCGTGCTTCGATCCTACACTTCGAATGTCTCCACCATATCCCCATTTCTCTTAATATGCATTAGGGCTTGCATCACCTTACATTACTAAATCAAATACTTGTGATGATCAACATTACAAGTGTGGTGTTTACCTAATAAGAGTTATTCAAAAAAACATTGTGAATGCATAAATACACCTTTAAAAAATCTATAAGCCCTGGCAAATTGCTGGACTGCTCTATCAACTTGTGTATTAATGACATGAAAGAGTGTCTGAAACTTATAATCCCATACAATTAACAGGAATGCTGCCAAACTACAGTAATAATATTGAAACAGATGACAGTACAAGTACTTAGCTGTCTGGACATGATGTATGTACAGACTATTATATACCTTGGGTCAATATTTTGTAACTTTAATGTTTCAACATCTGAAAATTGTGTTTGCAATTCTGTATGCTTGTCTGTAATCTTGTCCTTGATAATGTCAGCAAGAGTTCTAGTTCTCTCTGGTTTTGCTGACATGAACATCTTGAGAGCTTCTTCATCTTCTTCATTAATTTCAATGTTGTCATAGTAGGTATCAGGCTCCAGGTCATCCTTCTCAGATGCAGCATCATCATCAGAATCCCCTCCTAAAATATAGTAATTTACACTTATACATGTTTGCTAGTTGTTAAAATATTTTCACTGGTTAATGATAACAATGAGTGAACAATATTTAAACTTATGGTTAGAGTGAATAAACAATAACTTTACCTCAAACAAAAATACAACATATACAAAATATTAAGGCATTTTTCTATACAAAAATAACCTCAGTGACAGAGTAGCCAACATGCTAGGGTATGATCAACTCCTAACACAGGAGAAAACTTTATTTTCACAATTTATTATTTGTATAAGTTGCAACATGTAACATGCTCAGATGTGGAGGATTTGTGTAAGCTTTTGAAAAGCTTTACACAAAGTTGAAGTTATGGGAAACCCACCCCTTATGTACTTGACTTTTTCTTCTGTTAAGTAACATAAGTAGTGTCATTTTGTATAACCAACTAGCAATTTTTCCCGCTACATCGTCCTCATAAATTTTAGCCTATCCTATCATCTGCAGATAAATTAGCTTTCTATATGTAAAGGAATTTTGTAAAGCCGACTAAAAGTTTTGGTGCCTATTCAATGGAAACAAACAATCAAATCTATACCTACTTTATAAAATTAGTACAGATGATTATAAGTGCTTATTGAAACTGGCGCGAATCTCCACTTTTAAAAAGAAAAAAGTAAGCTATATTGATTCCAATCCAAAGAATATCTAAACTCATACTAAGGTATTTTAAAGCCCACCCCAAAGAATATCTTAAGCCCACCTGAGAATTGTGCCTATTTCTCATCCAACTATTTTCCCTCGATAAGTAGGTAGCCCTTGACAAACATAAAAAGCAACATTGTCATACCCACCATTCAAAGACGCAGAAAGATTTAAATGTTTTGCAGGAGATGGACCTCCTTCATCTCCATCCAGTTCAGCTTGTTGTCTACGAGCAGCTTTAAGGATTTTCTTCGAAAGATCTGCATTTATGAACTACAATAAAAAAAATACCTGTAATATACTATCAACGTGATTCAAAATAATGCAGTAATATATATATTACCTCTTCATCATCGTCGTGTCTGTTCCTCTCTTTAGTTCTATTTTTAATTTTTACTGTATTTACAGATTCGATTTGATCAGCAAGCGCTACATTCTTTCCCACCTGGGAAGGTTTTAACTTTTTCGCTTTACCCATTTCGAGACTGCTACAAATTCAGATGTGAGTTTTCTATGTAGCTATTTCAGGAATAAATTATTCCCAGATTAGAGTTAGCAAACAAAATAAATAATTTTCACTAAATTTACACGGCTCACAATTTTGCAATTTTCTCACGTGTTCATCATTGACATTGACAGGTTCGTTTACAGCTGTCATTTTTTAACCGACTTCAAAAAGTAGGTTACTAAACGGTAGAAAGAAAGAAAGAAATATATTTATTTGGTGCATAAAACCAACAAATATATACTTAATTATATGAACACGGTAGTTGAACACTAAATTTGATTTTAAAGTTGGGTGTATACAAGGTGTATAGGAGCACTTTTAAAATGAAAAGCTTGAAATACTGCTGTAATGGCGGCTGTACACTCGATCAAGACCACTCGGACGGACGAGCGAGAGTCTCGTGCAAGAGCGACAGCCTCTTCTCGCCCGAGTGCGATCATGTTCATTCATCATCATCATCATCAGGTCTTTTTTAGTCTCCATTGCAGGAGCACGACCCTCTCTGACTATCAGAGCCGTATATATAAGCCAGGGCAGTCAGAGGATTTGGCCTACACTCTCCACGCTGGCCAGACGGGTTGGAAAGGTGTCTTTGATATTTTAAAGCTTTGTTAAGCTTATGTTCCCTAAGTCGCGTTTTACGACATCCGCGGGAAGACTTGGAGTGGTCCTATTCTACTCTGCCGGCTGGGTGAGGCTGTGAGCACATATTTTAGATACAGAAAATAAATAAAAAAAGATGATTTTTAGGGATCCGTACAAAAAATGAAAAACGAAACCCTTATAGGATCACTCGTGCGTCTGTCTGTCCGTCCGTCCGTCTGTCACAGCCGATTTACCCCGAATCTACTGAACCAAATTAGTTGAAATTTGAAAGATGGTGTAATCCTTTGACCCAAACACGAATGTGCAAACTAAATAATTTTTTTTTATAAGGCAATTTTCGGGGGCCCAATTAGAAAATTAAAAAAAAAATGTTTTGCAAACCGGTCTGTGTCATATATCAAATGAAAGGGCTCGTTATGAGGATCTCAAAAATATTTTTTTTCGTTCGGTTATAATCAATACTTTTGATTTTATTCACGAAAGAAGGCAAAAAATAACTACCCCTGATCTCCGAAACTACTGCCCTACCCCTATTTACTAACTCGGATGACAGGTGTCGATGCCTATCAATCTTGAATTTACTGTTACAATGCGGGTTTTGCTTGCTCGAACTTTTTATTTGCAACACAAAAACCGCATTGTAACACTAAATTCTTGATTGATAGGCATCGACACCTGTCATCCGAGTTAGTAAATAGGCCGGCTGGGCCTTAAATTTGAAAAAATTACAATATATATTTCTTTGCTTGAAGATTACAGGAAAAATAATAAGAATTCTACCAGTTGAAAATAAAGTGATAAGCCCACTTTAATAAGTTCACCTAGGGAACTAAGCATATTGTACGGAACCCTCATTGCGCGAGTTTGACTCACACTTGGCCGGTTTTTTTTTTATTTTCCGTCTGTGGTCTTGCTACTGGCTTAATACGTCATGCTCATGCGTAAGTTTAAAAAAAAAATAAAGTCAATGTCAAAAACATGTCAAAATTATTAACAATTATTAATGACGCCGACGCGACGCCTTAAATTTTCATTTATTGTGTGGTAGTGATTAAATAATAGTTTTTAAGAGATTTAAAAGGAGCTTGAATGTTTCAGAACCTTCAGATTTCAGCACTAGTAGAATTAGAACTCCATACATTTCCTTGAATTTACAGTCGAGTAGGTACTTTTAACACCATGACTTCAGGAACAGTTCCTACACCTCCATCAGTATCATGGGCGCAGAGAAACGCTCGCATTTTATTAACGATAAACGTGGAATGTGAAAAGCCTGACATTAAATTCAATAAGAAATCTTTTTTCTTCAAAGGTTTATGTCAACCAGACAACAAAGTTCATGAAATTGAAATACCTTTATATGCTGAAATAGATCCTGAGAAATGCAGCTATGTCAACAAAGGAAGGCTTATAGACGTGTCCTTAGCTAAAGAGAAAATTGACCTACCATTCTGGCCTTCATTGACTAGTGATAAGATAAAACATCATTGGCTAAAAGTAGATTTCAACCGCTGGCAGGATGAAGATGACAGCAATGATGAAATTGATGATATGAATGATATGTTTTCCGACAAATTAGGTAATTTTGGTGATGAAAATGAAACAGATGATACAAGCTCTGCTGAAGAAGAGGATCTTCCTGATGTAAAGTAATAGGAGATATCACAAGTACTCTAATTAGCCAAAAATGTTAGCTAGAATCGTAAAATTTGTAATTTTATGGAAGATATACATTGCTTTTATGTGTAAACTGGGAATATAATTTAAGTTTTACGTATTTACATGTATGAGATTTGATTTGAAAAGTGTTGAATCTCAAACTTTTATCCATTTGCCTTTTGCAGCAAGACGTAATTTTTTGCAGTCATAATATTTTTTTATGTGAAATGTTGAAACCTTGTAACCTTTTTTAATATTATCAGTAGAATAAAGGTTATTTTTATTTTGATACAGATCAAATTTTATGATGATAAGCATGTTATGTACATATTAGTTCTTTTCATGATATTGATCTTATGCATTTCATTATTCTAACTTTGTCAGAACACCAGGGTAGTGTTTCAAATATAATTTTATCCTGATCCACATAAATGAATAAAATTTTAGTATTTTAGCAATTATTACAGACAAAGGTCGTAATGTTTTTTAGAAAACCTAATGCCATCAATCTAGAGGTTTAGTACAACTTTTTTAAAATAATTAAACTGCGATAGGTACAAACATAATTTATTGTATTTTCATGTTTTATTGGAATGTGGTTACAAATCTTTGGGTTACTTGGTTTGGTTGTAATTTATAGAAGTCAATTGTATTTTAGTACATACATAACATTCCCTTTGTATTTAAAGTTTACTCAAATCATAAATTTGTTCTTTTTATGTTACATATGTTTTTTGTGAAGGTCATAAGTACTTCAGCTGTGTATTTTTTTACTAACTATGAATATACAAATATATGCATACACAAATTATCGGTTATTATTTCAATTATAAACTGGCCTAATAGCTAGATCACTGTAACTCCTGTATTGAAATGGAAACAAGTAGCATTGTTTCAATAAATTAAAGACCCGCCCCGACTGCGCTTTTAGGTTTTCCCTTAGTTTCGCCATCTCCGTCGCTCTGTCTGTCTGTGCGCAGTTTAGCTCAGAGACAATATTGCATGGGGAATAGGAGATATTACTGAAAGCTGTGCCGCCAGAGTGCGCCACTAGCACATACAGTAAAAAGGTTTGACACTGACAAGTATGTACATGTCAGTGTCAAAGTTGCAATTAATTTGTGAAATTATACATTAATCTTTTATTAATTTGATTTTAAAATACTCCTATAAGTATTAAAATATAGAAATGCAATTATGCTGCGTATTCGGATGTAAAATAAAGGCAATTTATTGCAAGTTTGACATACTTGTTAATGTCAAACATTTGTTTACTGTCTCTGCTAATGCTGCCCTCTGGCGGGAGAACATTGCAGTATTATCTCCCATGCTCAGATAACCCTATGGCAGGGTACTTGCGGTTTTTTAAATGAAAAGTCTCATTTACATTTTTGACTGTGCCTACCACAGATGCCTATTAGGTGCGCGTTGTCACGATTTAGGGATCACTAGCTTCCGATTTAGGTTCCTAGGATTCCTAAAAATTGGATACCTAGTGTACTTAATAAGTAACGCGTGAAAACCATATAAAAAGAAAAATAAACAATATTGCCTGTTTGACATTGACAGTTGGGTGGCTGGGTGGCTGACTTTGGTTTGTTGCGTTTGTTTGTTGGTTTGTTGCTTGTTTGTTGTTAGCCCATTTGTTTACATTTTGCTGCACATTTCATAATCTAGAGACTCCTGAGTTTCCAACTTTATTTTAAGAAATGAATGTGTCAAAGTACGCCCACAGTTCGCTCAAAAATCCAGTTGAAATGAAAAACCATGAGCCAGTGTATTTTTTTACGAAACCAAATATAATTGGTTACATGAGTGTGGATGTTTCAAGGCAATATCATCAAGATCTCTCCCAACTGAAGTACATCACATGTATACCAAGTGGTAAGGTAGCCTTTGACCTAAACCACAACATTAGCGGAGCTGTCAAAAGAACGACTGATGACAATGATGAGAAAATATCTCTTTTGTTAAAGTTCCTATTAGATTTGAAACTTTCGAGTCCTCAGGTGAATGAGGAGCCTTTGATAGTAACGTACAGACGAACATTGATCAGTGTTATGTGCAATGCATATAGCAAGTGGGATCAACTGAGTATAATAGCTACTCTGTTTAAAAATAGCATATACTTATGTTCTGTTGAAACTCCACATGATATCCAGAGAAGGAAATCGCGTGGAGTGCAAGAAAAAACTTTTTGTGCATGGGGGTACAAATTTGAACAATACATGACAGCAGGTATTTATTCACAAATAATAAATGTACATATTTTTTTTCTCTCTTATCAACTCATCATCAAAAAGGACATAGCCCGCCTAACACCCTGAATAAAAAAGCATAGCTGTAGACCAGAACTAATGTTGTAAAAAAATAATTGAAATACAAGTAGTTTGTTTATAAGCCATTAAGCTAGTTATAGCAATGTCTGGCTTCAAATAAGGTCTACCCAATTTTTCCGCTTTCAGATGGTCCAAATCTCAAACCAGATGTGAACAAACCTGTAATAGAAAATGAAGAGTTCTCTATTTACTACAGTTCTACATTTGGCCCTCACAAACTTTTGTATGGAGCACAAATTGATGGATTGCTGGCTACTGATGGTAGAGTGGCAGATCCACCACAATCTGGCAATGTTGAGGAGAATTTGAATTATCTTAGATGCAATGATTTTGTAGAATTGAAAACTAATAGGGAAATACAAAATCGTAAACAAGATCAAAATTTCAGGTGTGTTGTGATAATGACAATATACAGTATTTGTTGTTATCAGTGGCGGCTCCCCCTAATTGCACTCGTGCGGTGCCCTACCAGTTTAAGCTTAAATAATACTAAAAAAGAACATTGATATAAAAAATAAATAAGCAGCGAAACGTTGCAAATGAGTTACATCCGAGCGAGTCTTTGGATGTAACTCACTCTTAATAAATCATGATTCGGTTTGAGACTTGATAATCGTATAAATTTGTCGATAGTTTATTAGATACGAACCTACTTTTAGCGTTATTTTCCAAATATATAGGTACCTACCACATTTTGAGATTGTGGTTTTTTGTAGTATTGATAAATATTGAATGATTTGCGTCTCATGTATGCCAACACAAATGTCACATTTTTCGAGCTGCCTTAAGGTATCTGACATAGCTTAACACTTGACGAGCTCCATGGCGCAGCGGTCAACACGCCTGCCTGCGACCCAGAAGGTCCCGGGTTCGACCCCGGTCAGGTCAAGATGGAAAATGATCTTTTTGAGATTGACCTGGGTCTTGGATGTTTATCTATATAAGTATCTATTAAAAAATATAGTATCGTTGAGTTAGTATCCCATAACACAAGTCTCGAACTTAGTTTGGGGCTAGCTCAATCTGTGTGATTTGTCCGTATATATTTATTTATTTATTTAACAACTAACAGAATACGTCTAACTACCAATTTTCAACTGTGTAGTATTAATAGTATCGGTATAAAAAAAAACTGTGATATACAGACAGACAGACGGACATGATGAATCTATAACGGTTCTGTTTTTTGCCATTCGGCTACGGAACCCAATAAAGCATCCAAATTGGTTCAACCGTTTAACAGCCAAGGTGCTACAGACAGACGCAGATAGACACAAACACACATAGCGGTCATACATATGATATAATTCCCTTATTTTCGTATGGAGTTAAAAAAAAATGCAACAGAATTTTTTTTTGTTTATAGTTGAAATAATTTTATTATCACTTAAAATAAATCACTATTTATCATAAAAACCATAATACTAGTAAAAGTACAAAAATCCGGATCCGACGTGGTACAACACTAAATCTATTGCGGGGAGAAGTAAAGCGGGGGACGCGGAACCGCGTGCTGTGTTTACCCGCCCGCGCGCCTCTCGCAACACCCTTTCTCGCCCTAGTCAATTATAGAAAAATCTATGTTTTAGAGTCAAAATAGGACTTATTAATGAAAAGTAATATCATTATTTTGCTTCCGGGAATCATATTTACAACTCGGCACTGGACTTTTCATCATAATTATTGTAAATACGAAAAATAATGGCGGGAAAAACAATCCGTGCGCGTGACCTCGTGTGACTAATCGCGACGTTCGCACTGTTTTGAAGCTGTTCATACCCGTGCTTACGGTTCATACTCATAGAGGCGCGCTCTATAGTTATATTGATACTCTAAGGAAAAAACACAGAATATACCAGATGCTTTTCTTTCCGCGCAGACTGTAAAAGCCGGGGAACTGCCGGAAACTGTCAAAGGATTGGGCGAAAATTTAAGGAATCACATTGATAAGCGTTGCGGCTAGCAACCCATCACTATTTTGATTCCGCTTTCCACTTTTACGCCCACTACGATGCCAAACGTGGCCTGTAGGTTTTATGACCTTGGGTTCTGTCTGTCTACCGTCTAAAGACGTGATTGTATGTATGTATAATTATAAATATAGAGTACACTATGCACTAAACAAAAAGTGGCATTGATTTTTTCAGAACTGAAGTAATTGAAATCATGTATGTGTTTCCTTTTCAGAAGGTACAAACTGCTAAGATGTTGGTGTCAGTGCTATTTAGCAGGATTGAAAGGTCTCCTTGTAGGGTTTAGGAGTGAGGATGGGATTGTACATAGATTGCAATGGTTTGAGACCCAAGAGATTGTTACATATTGTAAGGTAAGTTCATTATTGGAGTCATCTCATCTCAGCCCTTAAGGCCCTATTATCCTATATGTTATTATTATGTTTTATTTTTCAGTATGACTGGATACCTGAAACTGGCCTAGAATTCTTAAACTACTTCCTATCATTTTTAAAATCGAGTTTTCAAAAGCATCAAAGTGGAAACAGTGATCATATAACACTACAATTTAATATTGAAGGTACATCAATAACATGTCATGAAACAATTGAAACAATTTTACCCAATTGGTACCTTAATTATAATAAAAGCTAAGAAAACATTTTTTTTTTACTTCACCTACCCTGAATAGTCTTCTGTTGGCAAATATTCACCTATTTTACTACCCAATAAATTCGACATACCTGCATAAATGGATAAATGCTCACCGAATTGTGTTTCAAGAATCATTTTAGTAATTTAGGTGTTTTTTTTGTACCTTTAAATTAAATTCTGGTCAAATATTTTAGTTGACTATATTTCTATAACCAAATATAATAATGGGTGTCCCCAAACACGTGTTAACTTGTTTATTGTTTATGTATGAATTAAACTAAAATATGTTAACATATCCAAATACTTAGGTAGGTATGTACTTCACTTTCAATACTGATATTACAGCGACACATAATTAGTGCTTTGGTTTACTCCAAGAGAGAAAATTTCAAAAGAAAGTTGCAAGGGTTTCTTTCACGCCGGGTTTGCTAGCCGCATCGCCTAATAGCCGGTACACACATTGATTAGTGCAAGTTCGAAGTTCATACATTTGCTACTAAACGTTTAGTAGGAAATATTATGAACTTCGCCCTTGCACTAATCAAAGTGTTTATCGGCCATAATTGACATGATTTTTTAACGCCCATTCACTCGATCGGCTTTACGATCTGCGCGAGAAGAGAAGCAGCTGGAGTGCTATTTTTGAACGCGTGACTCACTAAACGAGTGATTGACGCGAGTGTTTCCAAAAGGCCGCATTTTTGAATCGTTAGTTGACGAGTGATTGCAACGAGCGGTTGAGACCGCTCGTTTCCGCAGGTGACGAACGCTTTTATGTCAAAGTCACTTCCTGTCATTTGAAGTTCCTATGTCATGATTTTACGTTCCGTTTGACGCTTAGAGTATTAAATAGAATAGAGACCGCCTAGTTCTCAGCTATATATTCGTCTCTTTCTTTTTAGCGTATATCAAAAAGAGACAAATATAGGTTTATCAATAAGTGCTAATGATACACTTGAGAAATGTCACTTTTGATATCTTTATGCGACCAATTTGAAAAAACAGTTTTGAAAGGGTAATTGTCAATTACTATGTTCATCTTAAATCGTTCGTATAAAATGTTGACTCGTCTGAGTTGGAGGTGCAGTGATAAAATTAAATTTTCGCTGGGAATTAAAGATACTTTCGCAGTGTGAAAGTGTAAACCAGAAACTTTATCAAATGGACAATGTCCTGGACTACGGTGCAATGGGAATCACGCTATGCTGGTAAAGATATCAACTCCGAAAACACAAGGTTTCACCGGTAGGTCACGTTTCATGTATTTATACACGATTTTCCAGGGATAGACATTGATGTCTTTTATTATATTACTGTAAAATCTAAGGAAGTGTGTGTGCAATAAAACTGAAATATTGTTGTACAAAGATAAAAATTAAAATTTTGACACTAGTGTTGTGAAATTTGTATCGACTTTATAGATTATCGATATTTTACGACCATTAAGTTGTACACGTCCGATTTTTTCATCCGACAATCGGACGGTTTTGCCGTTTTAGGCCTTTCTGAACGTTGTAAAGTACTATGGTATGCAATTTTTTTTCCTTGTCTGTCGGTATTTTGTGGTTATGCTTTATTTTTCAACCGACTTAAAAAAAAAGAATGTCATCAATTCGGCATGTAATAAGTAATATTACCCAGTTTGTGAATATGTTAGTCTTTTACAGCTTCTAAACATGTGTTCACAATTTCATTAGAGTATGTATACTTGTATGATTGTATGTTCTTCCGCACATATCTTAAAAGTCATAAATCAGTTTGCAAAAAATCTTGAACTAGGTATTGTCTAACTTAAGGAACAATTTAAGTTTCATCATAATTGGTTTAGTAGTTATATTTATGTGTTCATTTTTAAATCGTTGTTGTTTACGACTGGATTTGATTGATTACAGATTTCCCACGGACATCAAGGCAAAAATGGATCGACGTTGCAATTGAGAGTGGAAAAAGTACCACAGTGTTTGTTCCAGATATTTGACAGATGACAGTATAATTATTGTTGAATACGCACGGGCTCGGCACGGGCTGAAATAGAATACACTACAACGCGGAATAACATACATTATATAGTGAAGTTTATTATAGCAAATCTGTGACATTGGAATTGGAAGTCAATCAATAAATATATTTTCACCGTTGTTATACTTATTGCGATTGGAACTCAAAATCTCAAATTAAATATTTTGAATTCGAATAAATTATATTTAAAATATTATTGTTGTATTATTTAATCCCACATTGTATTATAAAAGCAAAGTTTTGTATGTTTGTTACTTAATCTCGTTGAAACTATATGATTGATTTGGATAAAATTTGGCGTATAGAGTTTTTTTTACCTGAATTAATACGTTATATTATTTATATATCGATTTTTATTTTTACTTGATTCTATTGACTTGATTCGATATTACCGATATCCAAGCAGGTAGCTGTCAATTTCTTCTGCAAAAGTTCACTTTGTCAAAGGACCGTAACAAGTTTTTTTTATTGGTATTTGTTAGTAATACTTTATCGAGAATACGTAACTCACAACATGAGGTTTGTGAGTCACGTAATTACGGTGAAATACAAAAGGTAAGCGTACAGCGTGGAGAGTGAAGGCCAAATCCTCTGACTGTTCTTGCTAATATATGGCTCTGGTAGTACAGAGAGAGTCGTGCTTCTGCAGTGGAGACTAATAAGACCTGACGATGATGATGATAAAAAGTAAAAAAAAATTGCGTCTTGAAACTCAAATTTTGTATGAAACCACGTTAATAAGTGCGCTATTGTAGGATATCACTGAGATTAATAAATACCGCCGTGTGGTTCCCAGCAGAATAGAATAGGTGCACTCCAAGTCTTTCCGTGGATGTAGTAGAAGGCGTCTTAGAAAATACAAGCCAAACAAAGCTTAAGCATCAAAGATACCTTTCCAACCCGTCTGGCCAGTGTGGAGAAAGTAGGATAAATCCTCTGACTGTTCTGGCAATATAAAATATATGGCTCTCATAGTACGGAGAGGGACGGGCACCTGCAGTGGAGATTAAAAAAGAACTGATGATGGTGATGATGACTGTGAGATAACTAAGTATTAACTATTTACTACAGAATATTTAGCAATATCCAACTATTTTCATTGTCATTCTTCTCCATTTATATTTTGACTGTTCTACGTTTCATGTTACTCCGCGTGCGTAATTATCATGTAGATATTAATTAATTGATTATTTTTGTCAGGCATCATATCATAAGCTGACTGTATTACACCATAGACAAAAATACTAGAATCGATATCGGCATCTATTACTTGACTGTCGCATCCCTAGTAAAAACTCTATTGTCTACGACCGTGTACGTTTTGTTTCTTCGAAGCTCCTTCTATGAGAATACATATTCTTTGGTTTGACGCTACACTTCTTAAACATTTTAAAAATCCTTAATAACCTTATAAAAGTTTAAAAAATAGCACTCCAGGAGTGCTATTTTTGAACGCGTGACTCACTAAAACGGAAGTCGTGCACGACTACAAGTCACACTCGTCTTCCAAGTCAGGAAATGCCATTTTGCCATATTTTTGAAACCATCGCTTGAACTGTAGTGCTGCCAACCTTCAACGGAAAATATTTCATTTCTTCTTATTTCACACAGAATTTTTTTTAAACTTTTATAAGGTTATTAAGGATTTTTAAAATGTTTAAGAAGTGTAGCGTCAAACGGAACGTAAAATCATGACATAGGAACTTCAAATGACAGGAAGTGACTTTGACATAAAAGCGTTCGTCGCCTGCGGAAACGAGCGGTCTCAACCACTCGTTGCAATCACTCGTCAACTAACGATTCAAAAATACGGCCTTTTGGAAACACTCGCATCAATCACTCGTTTAGTGAGTCACCCGTTCAAAAATAGCACTCCTGGTAACACGCACTTGACGTAACACCCGGTAGTTACCTACCTACTCGTGAAGAAATGTCTAAAAACATTTGTAGAGTAGGTAGTTTTATTGGTTACAATCTGTGAAAAAATATAATTAGTTACGGTCGTAAATACGGGTATAGTGCGTGTGACCACGAATGTATAGTACCTAGGTCCATAAATAATCAAAGCCTAGTACATATATCTCCATGAGTGCCACAAGGATCATTTGGCATTTGGATGACAATATCAGCTAACAAATTATTCTTAGTTTTATAAGTAGAATTGACAACATATACTTTACCGGAAGTGGTACTTTTTATATATGCAATCGAAAGTACCTTGTATGTATATACTATCATATTTTTAATAATTTTTTTAAACAAGATATTTAATTTTTATGAATTTTTGAAAATACGGCACAAACGTAGGAGTTATAAACAAATATCTGTGCCTTATTCCCTGTCATTGTCAATCTGACGTAAAATAATGACATTGACAGGACTTTGACCGTCTGAGTTGCCAGATTGGGGAAATTATACCCGGGAGTCTGGAAATTTTCTAAAGGCCTCACCTCACCCAATGTGAATGATAAATATTGTATCAGTTTTCACTGTTTTTTTTTTTTCAATGTTAATGCCGGCCGGAACGTTTTTCGATGTAATAATGATTTGGTTTCGCTTATTTCTTTTACCTGTTATCTATATTTCTAATATTTTACCTGCTTATTGAATCGCTTTTCATTCACGGCTGCACAATGCCATGAATTTGTTATCTTGGTAAAAATCAACCTGCCTGTGTGAAAATCCATGGTCTGTCAAAAGATGAAAATTGTATGAAAATTTACATTTTTCAGTACATTCTATAAGTTGGTTGCCTATAACTTTTTAGTTTGTACTTAGTACTCAGCTCTGATAGTTTTCCTTTCAACTAAAGTATAATTAAGTACTATACTGCTGTAATTTTTTTTCTGTTCCGTAGTGACGACGCATTTGAAGCGGCCGGTATAATATGGCTATACGGAGCGGCCATGTCCTTTTATAGGTACTAACTCCATGAGCGGCATCGCTGCTCTATCTTTAGCGGCCGCGCCGCCCGGCGGCGCCGCCTTCTATAACACAGGCCTCTCGATGAGCGGCATCGCATCTTTAGCGGCCGCGCTGCACGGCGGCGCCGCCTTCTATAACAGAGGCCTAAGTCGGGCTGCAGAGGATCGGGTCGCAGTCGCAGCGCAAAAATCCGCTAAAGTCACTCGTATATAGTACACAATACAATTACTAGTGTTTTTAATTGAAAGGGCGCAGCGGACCGCATATTCCGGCGCGGATTGTGTGGTTGCGTGCGATGCGGCCCGTCTCGCCAGTGCTACTAGCAAGTATTCAAAATGCGTCAATGCATTGCGACCCGGCCAGGCCCGTCACTATATGCGCTAAGTAGCATTTTGCGCTGCGAGCGTCGCGGCCCGTCATAAACGTGCGCGTAGGTACCTTATCACTGGTATTTATCCTACTCAGGGAATATCGGATCAATTATGTCCACTTGTTGGTATCATAGGACTACTCCACAGAACAACAAACTCATTTGTTGTTCTGTGGACTACTCAGTCCAAAGAAACTATTTTAATACCTAACCGTTCTAACAGCCCTATTACACGAACCTTTAGATATTTTTGTGATACGAACTTTTTGAGCCTATAGATTTCTCTTTGGCGTCCTCGGCTCATCACATCAATGCCGGTACGGAAAAGCCGTGTTGCTCGAAGCATCAATGTCATTTTTTCTTTCAATAATGTCATGCAATGAAGTTCAATCATTCAAATAAACAAGGTACATAAATAGGTACCTACAGCAAATAACATTTCAAACCCGCCACACACAATATGGACTAAAAATTGTAAATAAATAAATACCTAAAAACACTTTAAAAATGTTTTAAAATACAAAATTCAACAAGAAATGCAAGTATGGGGCAAATAGAAGAGGATTTGTCAACGAAGATGGCCAAGAAAAGCTCATCTGGAACAAAGACTGCAAAAAAGGGTTCAAGTGGAGGGGGTGGTAGCGGTATTCTTGCTGATCCTAAGATACAAGGAATTGTGCTTGGAGCTGTGCTGGCTGTGCTGGTGTTGGCTCTGTGGTTCAGCGTTAACAGCTGTATGCGACGGCGCCGCAGCAGGTCCTGTTTCTGATACAATACTAACCAAACCAACCTAACAGTTCTCATACTAGTATTCATAGTAAGCCAGTGTTCAACACTACTTCTTTGAAATGAAACAATAGGATATAGGTATGCAGACATTTAATGCAAACCAAATAAATTACGAAACAGTATTGTTATTTTTCTTTAACTGGATAGTGAGATATGGACTGGAATATCTTCTTCGATTGAGGTAATTTCCTGAAACAAAGATATAACATTGTTATTGTTAAAATTTAATTCAGCTGGTTCCTATTAAAAATCAGCCAAGTGCAATTCGGATTCGTGCACGAATGGTTCCGTACCATTGTCTATACAACATTCAAGTAAAAAACCACAAAAATCACGTTTCTTGTATGGGAGCCCCTCTTAAATCGAAACGTTTTTCCCCCGAAGGGTAAAAACGTATATTAGGCATTGACCCACTTGAGATAACCCTCTTGAACATCAGCGCCATCGAGTAGTTTCTCAAGGAAATACGTCACCAAACGGGGTGAAGGTGGGGGCAGATCGTGGCGAGGCCGGCTGTAATAATATATCGACTGATTCCTATATACATTGGGGTGAAATCATATGTCGTCGAGGAGTGTATGTTGGAATGTTCGAGTTGTATTTCCCTAAAATAATGTATGAAATAGGTGTCAGCACTGCGCCAATTTCATTTGCGCAGTACTATGTCGAAATCAAGGTAACTATTGCACCAGTTACCGGTAGCAACAGCAAACCTGAAACTGCGAGGAGTATCGTTTATTTAGTACAAGCATTCTTCATTCAATTGCAAATGCATTATTTTGTACAAGTCTAATCCAACCCGTAATAATTGTCCTAGATGCTGTTTTAACTTTGACTCTCGTGGAAATTAAAAAATTGTTTTGCAATTTCAATTCCTAATCCCAACTCATATTATAAATGCGAAAGTGAGTTTGTTTTTTTATTTGTTTGTTTGTTACGCTTTCACGCCCTTTCTCCTGAATCGATCATCATAAAACTTTGCATACACATAGGTTAGGGTACTGAGGACATTAATACAACAGGGATTTAATACAGTAATACTAGATTGTTATTTATTCCCCTACATATGCTAAGCACCATGTAAGTCAGACACCGCTATAGTATAGGTAGAATGATTTCCTTTGAAGTAAGGTCTTTCTGATTGATTGGTTGGTGATTAATTTGGTTGAGCATTATCTTATCAAACACCATGCTCAGAACCGGCAGTATAGAAATAGGCCTTAATTTCCAGTATCTGTTTTTTCTCCTTTCAAAAATAATGGTAACTAACTACTTACTTACTTTCATTAAATTAGGAAATATGCCTACATCAATGCATTCATTAAATATAAAAGCCAAATCAGCGGCAATAACATTTATTATGACTCACTGCCTACAGTAACAGACAGACACCGTTATAATGGACACCTTATCAAACTAAGGGCATTCATTTCAAATTTATAAGTGATTTTGAATTTATTGTTTACTATCGACATCTCCTTGGGTAGCTCCAGAACAGCGGAACAAATACATATAAAATTGAAGTTTAAGTATTTGCCCCCGCCAGGTATCGAATATGGTACCCGCTCTTGTCGCTCGACACGCTGACGTGTCAACTACTGCACTACAGAGGTCGCCCCTACCTGGTTGAGTATCCAAAGGGTAAAAACGAATGTCCGTATGTCTGTCCGTCTGTCACCAGGCTGTATTTCATAAACCGTGATAGCTAGACAGTTGAATTTTTCTCAGACAATGTATTTCTGTTGCGCCATAACAACAAATACTAAAAACAGAATTGAAGTTTTTTGCACGATATTAATAACGGCAACTGGAAATATTGACAGAATATTTAGTTGCATACTCACTTCAAAAGTGAATCATAATAAAATAAATTTTTAGGGGGGCTCCCATTAAACAAACTTGTTTTTTTTTTGCAGTTTTTTATAAATTACCTCTTTTTGTTGCAATAGAGCCCTTGGAAATCTCTATTAATATACTTCTTGTACACTCATTAGTATTCATTCACATTTTTTATCGATATTTTGAAAGAAATAGGTAGGGGCAGCATTATTCGTACTATCGTCTTTTACTTACTAAGGATTTTGACATTTTCAATGGCGAATAAATACGTTTATAATATTTTAAATAAAACGAACTTCACGTTACATATGTAAAAGTTACAGGTCAGGATTGAATTTTAGTATTTTTGTCAGTGTTTTTGCAGGATTTTACTGCACAACAAGGTATGTTAAATAGCTTTAAAAAATAAATTTTGTGCCGTTATTTGCTCTTCGACAGTCTTCAGATGACTGGGGTCGCGGGAAAGCCGCGGGTACGGATTAAGTGTACCAGTAGGAAGACAGATCAAGCAATAATCTCATTCTAGAGAGTACTCATACTTCTATGATGATATCAATTAGGTAAGTGATTTTATTTATTTTTTCTTGCAAGGTTATGTCTGATCGGTTGTAATGGATGGTGCGGTCTGTGAGTATTGCTTGGTCGTAGTATATTTTGTGTATGTCATTTTCTAGTACGGGCTCAGGTTTGTATTTGTTGTATGGTGTGTGTGTATGTGTTAGGAATTAGTTAATGTTTGTGAGCTAGAGTTTGGTTAAGGATGTTTGCTATTTGGTTGTGTCTGTGAGAGTAGTCCGTCTGTGCAAGATTAGGACAAGCTCCGATTATGTGCTGTATATTTTCAGGGTGGCTGACAACGGTCATCAGTTACTGTTACATCTTTAATTATATGTTTCCTGTAGTTCCTAGTATTTATGATTTGATACTGTATTGCTATCATGACGCCCTCAGTTTCTGGAAACAGGGATCCGATAGAAAGCCATTTTTTGGAGGCAGAAGCATCGAAGTGTGCTTGTTCTGGGTCGTGGGGATGGCGGCCTTGTAATACCTTTCTCTTCCATTATTCTACTCGATTTTTTTCTAGGTTATCCGAATCTGTAATTCTATTTTGTGCGCTAAGATTTTAAGGGGTATGATATGTCATTTTTTACTGTAGCTCTATGGATTTCGCTTATAGATGATTTCTGAAAGAAAAAATCCTGAGGGTAGTTAGCTGATTGTTCCAAAGAGCATTAGTATTATTAATATTATTTATTATTTACGGAGATATGCCAGTTCAGGGCCCTCGAAGTCAGTGTTTTTTTTTTTTTTTTTTCTCTTTATTTCCAATTTCCCTCCGACAAGGATGATCGGAGACCTTGTTTACCTTCTATTTTATTTTGCTACGTTTCATGTTCTTTAATTTGTATAAAATTTTATTTAATCTATTATTCTTTATACATTTCTCATGTTTTCTTTGTATTTTAAATCTACTTTTCTAGTGTTTGTATGTTAACAATTAAATATTTACTTTTACTTTTTATCTCAAAATCTTCCAAAATATATTTACTTGTTTCTTTTAATTACTGTTCGTGCAATTGTTTGGCAAAATTCAATTAAATCAATTCTTTTCTCCTTATCATTTAGCAGGTTACACAAATTTTCTTCTGCTATTCTATCACCAATTTTTGTTTCTAGGTCAGTTCTTTTTGATCCAAAAATGGGACATTCGGTTATTAGGTGTATGATACTCTCTTTTTTTTCAGGGTCGCAGACGCAAGATGGGCTCTCCTTGCACCTGAACCGATTCAGGTACTCTGAGAAGCCTCCATGCCCTGTCAAGACTTGGGTGAGTATACCATGTGGCTTTATTATTTTAATCGCTTTATATGCTACGACTGCATCCGGTAGGAACTTTTTCGTTACCTCTGCAGTATCTCCCGATCGGTAACGTTTGTTCCATTCGTCAAGAGACCCCAATCGGATTTGTCGCTTGACGAATGAAACTGGGCAAAGATCATAATCTTTTTTCGTTTTTGATTTCGTTGCTGCTTCTTTCGCTAGAAGATCTGCTCGTTCGTTACCGACCAGGCCAGCATGTGCCTTGATCCAGTACAAGGATATAACTTTGCCCTGGATTAATGCCTGCCAGAGGTTTTTCCTAATTTTTACCGCGAGAGGGTGTGGGGCTCCCTGGTTTACTACTGTTTGTAGTGCCGCTCTCGAGTCACTATATATTCCATAGCTCGCCTCTTTTCTTTTCAGGATCTCATCCGTGTCTCTGCATATGGCTAGCAATTCCGCCTGATACACCGTGCAGTAGGGTTTTAGTGCCATCTTTATTGCTCTTGTCTCAGTTTCGCTGTTCCACATCGAACATGCGGCACCCACCTCTCCTTCTATCTTACTCCCATCGGTAAAGATGCGCACCGCATGTCCGCTGTGTGCGTCTACTTCCTGCTGGGTTTCCAGGCATTCAAATTGTACGTCCATATGCTCTGCTGGATGTGGGAGCATCACAGATTTCACGAGGAGCTCCACTTCCTCATCGCCCAGTGCTGGCCAGTTAGCTTCTCTTTTGGTTTTATATAGGGCTGCTGCCTCTCTGATCCTAATATCCAACGGGAGAAGTCCGGCCAGTATTAGGGCCGCATTTAGCGATACCGTCCTGTAGGACCCGCAGATTTTTTGTGCGAACCCTCTCTGTACAGAATTTACAACAACAACACAATTTACAAACAAAACTTCTGTATCCCGATTTTATTTGTCGATTCTGACCATGCACTTGCAGCGTACATTATAATTGGTTCCACTACTGCCACGTATATCGTCCTCACAATTTCAGGGTTCAGTCCCCATGATATTTTTGCTGCTCTCGATAACTGTTTGTATATATCTAGTGCTTTCCTTGTAACTAGACTAACGTGCTTATTAAAAGTTAATTTATTGTCAATAGTCAATCCTAATATCTTTATTTCTTCGAACAGACCAATGTCTATCCCGCCCATGCTGAGTCGTGGCAAGTCGAACTTCAGTTTTCTCGTTATATTCATTGCCTTAGTTTTATGCGCGGCAAAGCGCAACTTGTTTTCGACTCCCCACTCGGCAACACGGGCGAGAGCGGCGTTGGCCTGTCTCTCTATTTCTAGGGCTGTGAACCCCGACACTATGAGGACGACATCGTCCGCGAAGGCCTGAACATATACACTTCTACCCTCTAGTTCGTGCAGAAGAGGGTCCAAAAGAAGGTTCCAAAAAATTGGGCCTCCTATCGAACCCTGGACGCACCCCTTTGACGTCTCTTTCTCGAAGGTCTCTCCAGCATATCTTACGCTGACTTTCCTATCCTCCAAATAGCTGTCTACCACTCTTCTTATATTTGTCGGGCATCCTTTTGTCTTCAGCTGGTTTTTAATGGCAGGCCACCATGCGCTATCGAATGCGCCCTCTATGTCTAATGATATGACGGTTATCTGCTTCTTCTGTTGAAGTTGTCGTCTAATGTGGTTTGTCATGTCATAGAGGGCGCACTCGGTGCTTTTTTGTGGCATAAAGCCATATTGTTTCTTACTCAGTTTAGGGAGTACGTGCCACTTGATTCTTTGCATTACCATTTTTTCGAGGATTTTACCCAACACCGAGAGAAGGCCTATCGGTCTATATGACTTCGGTGTTGCGTAATCTTCCTTATCTGGTTTGCGTAAGATCACTACTGTAGCCTCCTTCCAAGCTTTTGGGAAGTGTCCCAATTCGAGACACTTGTTTGCTATGGCCAAGAATATCTCAGGTTGCAGGTTAATTGCGTGTTTGCAGATATCTGCGGTAAAACCATCGGAGCCAGGTGCTTTCTTTGGGTTAAAGCTTTCTACTGCTTCGCTAAGCTCTTTTAAGGTAAATGGAGGGTCGGATTCTTCATCATCGTTCCATTTATTTGAGCTTTGTGCCTCTTCCCTTATCCTTTTATGCTCCGCGTTGTCAGTTTCAGGTTTGTCCTCTGGGTAAAAGGTTTCGGCAAGTATTTTTGCCGATTCCTTCGGGCTTACTGCGATTCCTTCTCTAATCATGGGAACATCTTCCTGTCTTCGACTTGTCCTTCTTATCACCCGGTATATTCCTTCCCACATTCCCTCCCTATCTTGCTTAGAGCAGAATTCCTTCCAGCTTTCCACTTGTGCTTTTTTGGCTTCATTTTCATAACTTTCTTTTGCTTTCAGGTACTCTTCAAATACATGTTGTCTACGGTTACTCGCGGCGCATGATATCCTTCGCTTTTTGGTGATCATGGTTCCTTTCAGCCTTTCAAGCTCTTCACTCCACCATGGCAATTTTACGGTATTTTTATTTTTAATCTTAGGGATGGCTTCGGTTGCTGCTATTTTTATTACTTCAATATATGAGTTTACAGTTTTTTCCAAATTATATTTATTTTGAATATTGTTTATTTCTGTTTTGTTTATGTTTCTTTCTAAGATTAATTGGGTCATTTTCTCCTGAAATTGACTCCAATTAGCCTTTCTTGTATTAAATTGCCTGGTGGTGCGGCTTATTTCGCTTCCTGCTACAATTTTTATTTGCATGCTAAAAATAATCGCGTTATGATCCGAGCTCGTTAACGTTTTGTCCACATGCCACCCGTCCACGAAGGGTATCAGTTCCGCTGTACATACCGTGACGTCTACATGGCTCTTGTACCGTTTGTTGCCACGCACGGTGTCAAAAGTTGGAGTGTTGCCCGTGTTTAATATTTCCAAATTTAGTTCCATAAACATGCCTAGGAGCTCTGTGCCTCTGTGGTCCTCCTCTTCACTTCCCCACCATGTGCTCCAAGAATTACCGTCGCCTCCAATTAGAACTTTTGCCGTGTTCAGGCTTTTGACGGCCTTTTTGATGTGTTCTAAATACGGTTCTAGCGGGGCCGTGTCCTCGAGGTAGATTGAGATGATTCCGATATTCCCTTGTCCTGATTTGATCTTGGCGACTACTATGTTTTCGGTTGTGTACATCGGGCATTTAATAACTTCTAGATCATTATTGAACACCACGATGGCCGCTTTGTTAATTTTGTCGCTTTTTCGGTCACATTGCAGAATTTTGGTATTTTTATATCCTTTCATCTCCCCTACCCCGCCCACGTACGGTTCTTGTATAAGTGCTATGTCTATGTTTCTTTTTCCTGCTTCAATTATTGCTTCGTGAGTGGCGAGCTGTTTCTTTTGGAGGTTTATTTGTGCTATTTTAAATTTTTTGGTTGTCTCGTTTTGGACCACGGCGTTAGCAATATGCTACATTTGACCTTGCCAAGGCCTCACATTTTTGTCTTATTTTACATTCGTAGCTGAAGGCGTTGTGTTCAGCATTTTCTACTTTTGCTCGCTGGCAGTTTCTGCAGGCTGGAGTCTTGCCTGCCCGCCAGCTGGCGCAGTCTGCTTTCATGTGCGGGCCGCCACAGTGGCTGCAGACTTCGGCTTCTTCTTTGCAGAATTTACGTCCATGTCCGTATGCCAGGCAGCGTGAACACTGCATCAGTGGTGACTGGTCGGCGACATGGATTTGTTGAACATCGATGTGTACAACTTCTGCTTCAGTAAGTCGCTGCCACAGTTTGGTTGAAACCCTGAATATTCTGTGACTTTTGAGGTCACTGTACGTTCTTTTCCTGTATCTTGGCTCCATCTTCAATTCTTCTTCTGTCAGCCCTTGCACTATTTTCTTGTTCTGCGTCCTCAACGCCTTCATAACATCCTCGTCAGAGTTATAGTTCATTAGGTCTCTCATTATGATAAGAGGGTCCTTGTTTTTTATTTCTTCCACTTCGAACTGTTCTTTCGCCCGTGTCAATCTGCCTTTTATCGTCTCTCTTTCGTCTCTTGTCTGACAGCTGATTATAATTTTTTGATCTCTTGCTTTTCTGATTCTGTCTATTTTTCCTCCTTCTTCTTTGGCATTTATTGTCGTTCTCACTTTTTCCATGACTTCTTCTCCTGTTAGGTTTGGCATTTTACTGCTGACTACCAGTGAGTGCATAGTAGTGTGCTCTAGTTTTCTGGCTGGCATGGCTGCCATGGCTGCCATGCTTGCGTAAGTTTTTTCTTCAGTGTTCTTTTCTTTTAATTATTTTATGAATTGTTTTTCACATAAAAAACACCACAGCCAGCCAGCCAGCTGATCACTTGAAATATGTCAATGTCATTCGAAGTCAGTGTTTGCATCAGATTAGTGTGGTTCCCGGCAGAGCAGAATATGACCACTCCAAGTCTTCCCGTGGATGTCGTAGAAGGCGACTTAGGAAATACAAGCTAAACAAAGCTTATAAACAACAAAGAGACCTCTCCAACCCGTCTGGCCAGCGTGGAGAGTGTAGGCTAAACCCTCTGACTGCTCTGACTGATATATGGGTCTGGTAGTACAGAGAGGGTCATGCTCCTGCAGTGGAGACTTGATGACTTGAAGTAGTATGGTCACTCACTTATGTCTAACTGGTACACTTACTGCTTAAGCATTATTGGCAGCTGGCTCATCCCAAGTGCCGCTGCCATTGCCCCAATCGAAATCTTCTTGCCCTTCTGCCGCGTCCTCGGCTCCTAAAAAATCATATTATAATTGTAGTATTGAAGCTTCTAATGGTTCCCGGCAGAGAAGAATAGGGTCACTCCAAATCTTCCAAAGGGGATAGTCGGGAACAACGTCCCAGTTGTCATCAATGTACGGCAGTTGTCAAACTATGTCAGGTGCCTTTAGGCAGCTTGCTTTACGTGATTTCCAAAGCAGGGAGGAACTCGTAAAATTGTTTTGCCACTTGTGGTCACGTTGTTACTTTAACACCAGTGAAAGTAATAAAATTAAAAGGAATTAGATTTTGTAACTCAGATCAACATAAACAGTTGTTCATGAGCAGCGGCATCACTAACCATCAGGCGACCCGCTTCGATTCGCGTTTGCCGTCATAAAAAAACAATTCTAACCTGAGATAAAGACATTATATATAACAACGGGTCACTCACGTGCTATTTTGCGGGATTGCCGACTATAGTTTCGGACTCGTCAGGAGCCCATTTTCATGCCGGCAATCCCGACAAATAGCACGTGAGTGACCCGTTGATACATATAACAATTCTAACCTTCGTCTTCGGCCTCTGCATTCTCATCAGCGTCCTCTTCTCCATCATTCTTTTCTTGAGCTGAAAATTATATTTTTTATTAATTTTTTGGCATTGGCATTTTGAAAGGTGTCATTATAAAAAGGGGACCAAACATACAGTTGGCAAATGCGAGGTTGGCAAATAAAACAAAAATAAGAAAAGTTGACAAATAATTATTCCGCAAAATAAAACTCTTCGAAACGTTAGTTGTCGAGTGATATTCGGCCGAATTTTTTTCTGCATAAAGGCAGAGAACCACGGTAATGTTGTTATCGTCATAACATAGTAGTCCCCTAGACGTAAATATCTATCTGTCTATCTCAATAGTCAAATATTACAAACCATTGAAGCGATTCTGATGCGGTTTTTACCATAGTGTTAAACATTTTTACTAAGGTTTATGAGTTAAAGGCATAGTGGGTCCAAAGGGCCGCTAATAATTACTAAACATAGTAAAACAATTGACATACATATCCGACAAATACGAGTACATAGTTCATCTTAACTTATAGATTGCGCTCAGTTTTTCTATCAAATCAAACTCAAGGTCACAGAATTATAAAATATTTTGAATTTGATTTTGTTAGAATTCAATTCTGATCATGATATTTAATTAGAATAATGCATACTCAATCCACATATCAAAGTAGTTTCTAAGGTTAACTAAAATTTTGATGTTGATGGGAGAAAATGCGCATGCATGCCGCTTCTCTGAAACTCCGCTAACTTATAAGCCATACTGTCATACATTACACGCTGCCTGTAGTAAATTACTGATGTCAACAATTTTCAGTTCAATTAATAATTTTTAAAATAAACCTATATTAAATAAACGTTTGAATCTTTGAATTTGCCCTCAAGCATATAAATCGACTTTTATAAATCTTCTACTTGCTAAGTGCCTGTACTATTGTGCTATTTTATTAGGTACGAAAAACGGTAAATAAGAAATGTCCTACCTTCGGCATTGGACTCGCCGGTCTGGCCCGTCATCATCTTCAGGATGTGTTGCTTCTCCTTATTGAGATGTCTCTTGCCATTCAAATGCATGGTCATTTGCTCGCTGCAAGTCACGGAGGTCTGTCAAAGCAAAAATGCCTAAACTGTTGTTTCTTTCCTTCTTATACATGTACATATAATGTTTTCTCGTATTAATCACTACCATAAATATACTTGAAAATACCTTGCATATTTCGCAGTAGAGATCAGGCGAGATAGGCTTGTTATCCTTAGGCTCCTCTTTCGCGGCAGTGTCTTCTGGCTTGAGGTGTTTCTTTTCGCGGCGAATAAGCATCTCCCTGTTAGGAAAATGGTTATATAGAGGTGGCAAATATGTAAATTCGCTACTGTATCTGGGCACATCATGCAACAAGAGAACATTGGCGACATTCTTGAGATCAATTCACCCAAATAAACATCGGTGACTTTAATAACCCGCGCTACTCGAATTTGTTTCCCCTTTACCCACTTAAAAATACAAATAACTTAAGATATATTTACCAAAAAACAAAACCCGACTTCAACCATCCAACCGAAAAATAATGAAAATAATTTAACCTATACCTGTAAACATGTTTTTGGTTTTAGTGTATTTTTTCAAAAAGCGCTCCACACATTTCGATAAATATTTAATGGGACCATCTGTAAAGTATTGCCTATCGAACAAAGAAAGAATTTCTTAATCGGTCCAGGCATCTTCGAGAAATCGGGGAATATACATAAAAAAAACATTACGACGAAATGAGAACCTCCTCCTTTTTTTGAAGTCAGTTAATGAGCAACAGACTTTGCGGCATGGTGACAAGAGCTGTCGCCGGCAAATACCCCACAATATTGATTGACTACTACTTAAAGCAAGTTGGTGGTGGTAGTTCGAGGAGGAAAGTGTCGTCGGTGGCAATTGTTCATGAGGTTTTATCGACTAAGGATAAAAAAGTGCGACATAAAAATCAAAATCACGGATAAACGTAAACGCGAAAAGGACTTGAAGTTTTCAGTGTATTGACGTAGACATGAAACAACAGACGAGTAGTGTAAGATTTAGCGTTGCAATCATATCGTTTCGAATCAGATGAGTAAAAAGGTGAGTTATTATTATATTTACATGTCTATGAATGTAGGTATATTAATTGACAAAATACTCTTTGATATTAACAGTAATTGTTGACTCGGGCATGGATAAAAAAATAACTTACAATCGGCCTTCCATGCCCCGTTTCAGGAGAGCTGGATTTTTGGGGCCCTTGCGTCCATCGACCACTCTGCAAAAAAATAAAACGTACGTAAGTTCATATGAATGCATGTAGTTAACAAAAACAAGAACAAATTTTGAAGAAAGACTGGACATATTCTCTTTTCCATTTATTATCACTCTATTCTATACTTTGCATGATCAAATAAGTAAACTACTGGACCTATGTATACTTTTTCGTAATTTTCATATGTCGAAAGTAGAATTATACTTAGCACAAATTTATAAACTTACGCGCGATGAGACCTCCCAGCATAGTGGGACTCGGCGTGACTCTTGGATGTGATATGGACATCGCACAGCTCGCAGTACAGGTCGCGAGACTTCACGGGAATCTGTAGAACGAAGCAATGTTAAAATGTGCACTTAGTACCTAAGCGTGGCGTCCCCTTTGTATTATCTAAGGCTCAAAACTTCCAGTATTGCGTTAGATCTGTTGCCTCCTCTGGCCAAAGCGGCCACTGGCGGCGAAGTTTTTTCTCTCGACGCTTCAATCCTATCACAGTGTAAGGGCATGCCTCGTCGCTGCCGTTTCGGTGTGATTTGAGTAACGCCTGTAGCACACAGGTGGGAATGTGGACCGGGAGCGTTCCGGAACGGAACATTGGCGAAACCGCGAAAAGCTGTGAAGTATGATTTTGTTTGGTGCGTCTCACACCACAAGCGGAACGAAACCGGAACGGAATCATACAACAGCGTTTCGCGGTTCCGCCAGTTTCGTTCTGGATCGCTTCCGTTCCGCATTCGCGGCTGTGCTACAGGCGTAAACCTCCAGAATTTCCTGTGGACATCCAGGTACAGTCCGGAAGGCGTAAGCTGAGCTCTGCATTTGTGTGAGTAATCACCAAAAGTAGAGTCAGACCAAAAACTCTTAAAAATAAATTTGACACTTGACACGTCTTTATCGTTCATGTTTTTAAAATAACTGTTTAAATTACAAAATATTTCTATTACATGGCTATTTAAAGGGTTTCGTATTCTTCGTTTACTTTTGTTTGCAGCCATTTCACTAATAAATCGGACACAAGAACAAAATATTAAGAATTAAATACGTCACACTGCTACCAGTACAAGGGTGAAGTGTGACAGGTGCGCGGCGGAGATGCGCCGCGCTATAAGCCGATGTCACACCTACACTATCTATGTGCACTCACACAAATGCAAAGCTCAGCTTAGGCCTCGCGAACTGTAATTGACTTGTATTTGAATAAAAGATTTGAAACGAAGTACGTCACCTCCAAGAAAATTATGATTCCGCATTATCCCTATAAAAGCTATGGCCCATGCATGTGGTCTACTCTACACGCAGGTGTACCAGGGCAGTCAGTTTAGTAAGCTTTGCGGCAACGAGGAACCGATGGATAGACAGACTCAAAGACACAAAGATTTATTCAAAACAGAGTCCTTCTCAGACACTTCTTCACGTTAATTCACATTTTAAATAGTTCCAATTTACTAACATTAAAGCTAGAGACTAGGGTTTCGGAAGCGACCAGAGAAGAGACCTAAATAAATTAGTATTGGTCCGCTATTCGCCTGAAGAGCTATGTATGATATTTTATATTTTCTTTTTTTTATCTTGCTTGTGATATACATACATAAGACCGATGGAGTTTATTTGATTTCGCTTTTTATAAAAATATTAATTGAAAGCTTTTCCATATTTTATGAAAAATAAGCTATAGGTAAAAGTTTATTTAAAACCTCGTTCTTGACGGGAGTCCCCCAATGAAATCACGTGGAATGATTTTTCGGGACTAGCTACGCTTCTAGAGAATTATTATTCGTAGCTTCAACACGATCAAAAGATACGACCGTTTATTATATATTTTATAGCTACAAGCAAAGGTTTTATAAGCTACTTTTCGACTACAGCTCATCAAAAAAAACGTTAATTAAAAAGAACTGAAGTTAAAAATAGAGAAGGCAATGGCTCCATTATTTTTGCCATGTCAATGTGTGCATTTCTTTCTGCTTGCACAATGACACCCGCAATAACCTTGGCCCTGAAATTTGAATAACAAAAAACACAATGAGACATGTTAATAGACTGTTGTTTCAACGCGATATTCTGATGTATAAGATAGTGTTTGGAGACTATTATACGTGGATAGGCATTCCATTAGTTAACATAAATATCCAATTTCTTACATTCGGATAGGAAGCGTATAGAAGTTATGGCCTATGGCAAAAAAAAACATTATAAAAAATATTTTGGATTGAATGGTCACAATCTTTATTAGCACGATCGGCAGTATCGTTCGGAGTAGTACATGTAACCCATTTCTGTCACGGTTTCAGGAAGCATTGGCCCAAACTTCGTCACGGCTGGCTGCCATATGATACAAAATTTATGTATATGATAGAGTGATGTGACGACTACATTCAGGAGTTTGGATACCTATCATACATTCATTAAAACCCTTTCTTTATTATTTCCTACGAAGCTTTGAAAAAAAATGAAGGTTCATTTGTGGCAACCAGCCGTAACCAAACGGACAAAACTAGTTATTTCTGATACTGTCACAAAAATTGGTCGAAACTATTATACAGAACAATACTGCCGATCGTGCGTCGGCTTCGTCGCGATCGTGGTCGCCTTATAAAAAAAATATTTATTTTTAGGGTACCGTACAAAAGTTGAAAAACGGAACCCTTATAGGATCACTCGAGCGTCTGTCTGTCCGTCCGTCCGTCTGTCACAGCCGGAATTTGGTAAGATAGTGTAATCCTATGACCCAAACACGGATGTGCAAAGTAAATAAAGATTTTTTTGAAATAAGGGTCATTTTGAGGGGCCCAATTACAAAATTTTAAAAGAAAGTTTTGTAAACCTTACTGTGTCATATATCAAATGAAAGGGCTCATTATGAGGATCTCAAAAATATTATTTTTTTGTTCGGGTAAAATCAATACTTTTGATTTTATTCACGAAAGAAGGCAAAAATTGACCATTCCCCCCCCCCCCCCCCCCTGATCTCCGAAACAATTGGTCCGAAAATTTTGAAAAAATTACAAATTGTAGTTCATTCCTTGAAGATTACAGGAAAAATAATAAGAATTCTATCACTTGAAAATTAAGTGGTAAACTCACAATAATAAGTTCATCTAGGGAAATAGTTCACTAAAACATCACTAGATGGCGCTAGTCAATGGAATAAAACATTTTTTGCACATTGTGCGTGTGTTCACGAAGCATATTGTACGGAACCCTCATTGCGCGAGTTTGACTCACACTTGGCCGGTTTTTTAACTTTTCAAAATGCTTCTTTACGCTTCCTATCCGGATTTAAGAAATTGATATTCATATTAGATAATGAAGTGCCTATCCATGTATAATAGTCTCCAAACACTATCTTATACATCAGATAATCGCGTTGCGACGACAGTTCATGGTCGTTTTTAAATTTGAGACACATAATACCCTTATTACATTACTTATCGCTAAGTTGCACAATTATTTTAAGTTAAGTAATGACCATATTAAATCTCAGTCTATTATTTAAAAAAAAACAATACATTACTTTAAAAAAGTCATTACTTTACATAACACCAAGCATATAAAAGTAACCTATTTATGCATGTTGAAATGTTGATCGTTTTGAACCTTTAAAGGGGTAATTCAGCTCAGCTCGTCGATATGAATATGTTTTTCTATGGGTCGGAAGACGGCATCTCAAAAACTTTTTTGACATTTCTAATCAAAAATGTTCAGCAACCTGGTTAATAGGAATGTCAAAAGAAATTTTTATTTTCCGTCATTGGTCCCATATGAAAAATTATCGACGTGCTGAATCACCGATTTAAGGGTTCTAAACGATCAATTCTTCAACATGTATAAACGTTACCTGCCATCTTTATGACCAATTTTGTATGAGCAGAACCTCCGCGTTACTTGTAACGCGGAGTCAGACAACTTGTTACAATGTAAGTTTCTATTTTGACGACCGAGTTCACATAACATTCACTTGATGTATGTTGTCAACATCATCATAGTAAACTGATTTACTATAATAATATGTAGACAGCAGCACAAGTGCACATTTCAGGGAAGACGTTAATGTTTCTCAAATAACTGGGCAGTGTCAGTACTACGAGCGACTTTTTAAAATTGCATCGTGCGAGTGACGGGCGAATGGCGATGGCGAACACTGATTGAGTTCTCTTTGTAAATGGCAGAACTCAATGAGAGTGGTCTGAAATAAACGGCGGCAGCACTGAGGCGCCGCGTCAGGTAAGCTGTAATTGGGTCACGATGTGTCAGTTATTGCTGCTTGTCAAATATTATCAAATGACAGCGCCTTGTCGAACTCAACGCCTCAGTGCTGCCATGTGGAGGTAGGCATTACAGAAAACCCTCATTAATCCCTTGGTTTCCTAGAAAATTGGACTGCATCACCATCCGCCGTTCGAGTAAGACAGACCTATGTACATATACGTATACAGTTGTAAGGCTTCCCACTTTTATATTTTTTTATGAATCAATTGTGTGCGTTTGACCACTATCTTAAACCTTCTCGCTGCCCTCTCCGTCGTCCGCCACGACGGGTGGGATAACATAGCATACTAATCGACTATCGCTCGAACGCTGCACAAGTCCTTCAAGATAAGACTGACATTCATAATATGTTCAACGTTAATATTGTCATGTGAACCAAGATATTATCGGCAAAATACCTAATGAAACATTACATCGTCAAATTGTCTATTTACCTCTTTGCGATTGTATCCCCCTTGTGCTCCCATATTGGGATGGTTTGCAAACCATTTTTTCTGATTCTTCTGATGATTTTTTGAGGTGTAATGCATTCGGGCTGCAAATAAAATGTGATACGTAATTACGTAAGTTAGCTAAAATAACACAAAGGGTACATAATAAATCTGTAATAGACAGTTGATATTCTCAACCAATGAGTTGTTTGTGCAATGCAAACTTGTTAATATAGTATTAGATAAATTTCTTGCTTATATACTAATTTAAACATATAAGTTAATCTGGTAGGTCAATACCACAGATATGAAAAAAAAAACAACATTGGCATTTATTTTTATAGTAACTGAAAAAAGTTGTCACATTGAAAATCTCATTATTTGTAATTGTTGCAATTTGCAGTGATGCACATTCCGTAACAAATAAATATTTCACTGATTTAGTTGACTAATTTATTGATGGCTTTTCATTTTACATACCTTACTACCTACCAATACTCACAAAACCTTGTAGAAAACCTGTATTTTTCTTTAATTTGTATATACTGAATCGGGATTTGTCATTTCTTTGTTTACAAGTTTGATATTTGGGACTTGGAGATTTTAGCAAGTAATAAACCTTATGCTGTATCTTACTTATCATATCTCTGTGGTCAATACTTACTAAAGAATTTTCAAGGTTTCTCGGGTTTGAAATTCGTTTGGCTGTGTATCATTATACCCGACATCTGAAGCGTTGATTTTAAACTTGCTTTCGAGAATAATATTAACACTTACGCGAGATAAATTCATCGTGGAAACCCGGCTTTACTGCTTTCGAGACTATTAGATATGTAGTTATTTTACTTTTACGATGCGACGGTGTTTAAAGGATTACTTACCCCTTTTTTTTTAAATTGTAACTTGTTATTTTTTGTAATTATATCATAAATAAGGTTTGTTTGTTGAACAGAATAAAAGTTAAGGTAAAAGTTATGAACTGATTGTTCTCTTATTGTTTGCTTATTTTTCGTATTCAGATATGATTTTTTAGGCCATAATTAACGGCGTTATTGAACATAATTAACTTTTGATGGGTTCAGTAGTTTTTGACTTATAACAAACATTATTTTTATTGACCGAGCAAGCGAAGTTTCAACTTAGGCAAAAGTTCTTTCGTATCGTTTATCCGTCAATCGCTGTTGTGTTTTCCTTAATGTAGTCGTCGCATTCCAAAAATAATACTCTCAGATCAGGTACGATATAATCACATAGATATCTTTTTTCGATATATGTAAGTTTTCGAATATTCAATTTTTCTTTGCCATTGGGGTCTATGGCACTTAGGGTCATTCTCCTGTTCACCAGAGACTCACAAGGTTTACACTCAGAGCCACTAGTAATATAAGTAAGTACAGTACTACCACTTTTATAAGTTACACCGATGTACCTGCGCAGAAATCAAGTTTTTGCATGGCGCGAAAATTTCCGTCCGCTATTGGTCGATGCGTACGCGCCATGCGGCGTCTCGGCCAATCTCGGCAGGCGTACAAGTATTGTGAGCGAGATAGCACGAGTTCTACTTCTGTTGGATCTAATATCTTATGTTGTAGTAATAAGTTCGTTATTTCACTGATGTTTTCATTCGGCCCGAGTCGGCGGTCGGTTGCGCTATTCTGCGCCATCGAATAATGCCGATGTAACTTATAAAAGTGGTACTACTGTATAAAGATTTAAATGGGTAAAACAGTTAAACCTCTGATTACATCTTCGGGACTTCAGTATTATCTTCTGTGTCAACTCAACGAGGTAGGTCCAGACAATCTAAAGAGCGTCATAATACTTACAGACAGCAAACGACTCCAGACTCGAGGAGCATAGTCCACAGTACGTGGGCTGATACAGCTGCAGCAGTGCTCTGGGCATGTTTCTCAAGTTCTCTTTTGCTATTCCACATCCTGTTCAACGAAAAAAACATCAGTATCGTCATAGTAATCAATTTATTAATTATTATGTTTAGAGGTCAGAGAAGTGGTTCGGGGGGCGCAGGACAAATACAAAAATAGCAACGGATACATAAGAAAATCATACATCAAAAGTTTAAATCCCCTCTATCAACTAGAGAGAATTCTATTTTAATACCATTTTCCAAGGTAAAAGAAAGTTTGAACAAAAAAAATAATTGTCCGACCGACACAGGATATTCTGTCGACACAGGATGTTTTGATACCGGAACCATAAACGAACCTTCGGTTTGGTTCTAAATAAAGAAAAACCTAATCAGCAATTCCAGTTAAGGTTGCTATCTTCTGTTTCTACTTATATTACGCGTATTATCCCACTTCATGTCATCCCATTCTCACAAAAATATAATCGAAACATTTGCATTTATGAAATAAATTATCACATATCACAACATTTCGTCCGCTGTTTTTCCAAATATACCAAAACATTTCAAAATCATTAAGTGAAATCTCCAAAATATGTATAATTGTAAGAACCGAAAAAAAAACCTACAATAAGGGTAAGCACGCACCGCGACGCGATTTGCTGTCGCAAAATTCGCAACGTATGGAGTGCCATAGAAGTGCGCGCACTGCGACGCGATAGTCGTGCAGTCGCATACCTATTGTTGCTATTTTTGCGACAGATCTGTCGCAAACGCGTTTGCAACGTATGGAGATCTATGAAGACGCGCGCACTGCGACTCGGCAGTCGCGCGATAATGTTGCCATTATATTAACATTTCTTACATATTTGTAACTTTCATACCTTTGGCGTAACTTGAAGTTACTTTCGATTTTTGGATAATTAACTCATTTGAACATACTTAGATTTCTTTTATTTCTTTATTGAGTTCCCAGTTACTTTAATAAGCTATGCCTAAGCAATTTTAAGTTCTAAGTAGTGTTTACATCTTAATACTCCCGTATTTAATATATTTATAATACTGGAAAATATCGTTGGAATTAGAACTTAATATTACTATTGCAAATAAGCATAATAAACGATAAATCCTTATTCAGTATTGTTTTTTAATTGTACCAACTTTATGTAACTTTTTCAAAAAAGTAACAAAAGTAAAACCTGGCTACATTGCGCAGGACATAGGCAACTAGTGATGTGCCAACTCAAATAAAAACGTGTTTTCTAATGTTAATCGAGTTGAGATTCAAATATCCTGAATAGGTGTGGTGTGGTGTGGCACCGTCCTCCAAAGGGCATTGGGTAAAAGTGGCCTGATTTTCAAAATTTGCGACCACCGTTCAAAGTTTACTCATTCGAAAGATCATATTAAGATGTTTATTTTCATCTATGGCCGTTTCTGTCTACAGTGTATCGGAGCCGAGATATCGGCATTCATAATTAAAAAATAAATTACAATAATGTCGTCTAGATAGACAAAACAGGATCTTTATTTTATTATTTTTTCGTGTAAATATTACTTGATTCTATGATTTATATTATTTATATATAAAATAAAAACAGTTACAGTGGGGTATGCGACATTCATAATTAATACAACAAACATTAATATATTATTTTTATTACGCAGAATTTGATGATATCCTACTTCAGGCACTCATGCATGTGTACTTATATATTTTTACGAAAAAATTGTTTCATATGGCATAAAATGACACGGAAGACATGATAAGTCTCACACACAGATTTTTTAAGCCATTCGAAGGTAACTGATATGTCAGATGTGGATTAGAGAATTTTCTATAACAAAAGACCGAGGGTGAATGTGATTCATAACTTTTAGTGCGTTAAGTAAACAAACAATGGGAAGTTCCTAGAAAGTTGAAAGGCCCGCTACCGGTCGCGTTCATCCAATCACAGCGCAGGGTTCATTTACCTGACTCGGTTAGGCTTTGAAAATCGAGCAGGGTGGAGTGGAGGGGTGAAGGAAAGAGGTGCAGGCGCAGGCAGGATTCACTTCCCGTTTAACCTTTGTGTTGAGTGTGTGCAAGTGCGTTATATACTTTTGATTACCACGACCTTTGCTTTGTTTTTGGACTCTCTCTTTATTATCTTATTTTGTGACCTGGCATTACTAACTGGACTAAGAGTTTGCTGTAGTGATTTGGACTTTAAAACAATATGGATGCAGATAGAGCATCGTGTGTTGGCTGCCATCGAAGTTTGAACTGCATTGGCGGCACTCGCAGGAGATCTATGGTGTTAACGGCTCAACTGATGGAGCAAAACCCATGTTTAATGGCATACTGCATTGAAGTTATTAACATTCTTGAGGTAAGTGATGACATTTCTTATATAATTATTAATTGTTTAACTTTCTTATTTACACTAATATTAAAAAACAGTTGGTTTGTTAAAACGTGATAAACTCAGGGACTGTTGTGTCAAACATTATTTCATGTAGGTACAATATCCCAGTGTCAATTATATTTTGTTTGAAGTACATATCTTAAAGCGATCTCACTCGTCACAAAGCCATTCCTAACTTATTGAAAACTGGCCACTGGTTATATTTTCCCCTTTACCTTGATTATCTTTTGAGTGTCAAAGAAGATTAGTACTTGTGTTTCTTCCGCTTGCTCCCAAACCGGCATAAATGCAATAAGATGCAGTACGTGCCACTTTTTTTAGTGATTACTATATGTTTGAGACTTGCTATATGTTCGTAAGTCAAGTAAAAGAGGAAATGATTTCATATTTACTAAAAAATAAATAATTAAATCAATTTACCCAGTTAGATTTATCTAGGTACTACGATGTGTTTTAATTATTTTTTACCTATATATGGAGCTAATACGTATACAAATATATTGATTAAGCCTATATTTTGTATTTTACAGTTTGGTGGCGATGAACGGATATGTCGACCATGCTTTTTTCGAGCTCAGCGCTATGTCTCAAGAGATCAACAAGCAGAAGTTGCACCAGACCTACTTGAACAACATGCAGATGATCAAGTATTAGAGCATGATTCATCGCAAGGAGGCAATACAGAGGAATCTGAATCAGATCTTATTATTAATGAAAATATGCGAGACCAACAAGTGCAAGTTAGTAGACCGCAAACGATTGAAGTTCCTGGATATTCCAGAGCACCACTTAATACACAGTTATGTATTTTTGCTGATTGCACCAACACCAATCTTCAACGAATTCATGTTGACATAAGAACCACAATTCTTCAAAATAAAGGATTTTACCTTCCACGGGGTACACGTGTATGTAGAGAGCATTCAGATTCAGGGTTTCAAGATATTGAAACAAGAACACGTCGTGTAATTGCAAGTTTCTCGTCGAAGCAAGTGAAAGACATGATGGATATTTTAAGAAATCGTAGTAATTTTTTAGATTTTGAGAGACTTTCTTCCATTAATAATGGAGTCTTTCATTATTACATTGGTTTCTCTAAGGAAAACTTTATGCGAATTCTTGAAGCAACCCCAAGTATCACACAACATCACAAAAAGGCTAAAACAGCCCTTGCAACAGTTCTTGCAAAACTTCACACCGGTGAATCAAATCAACGACTTTCTAGCGTATTCAAAATGACAAGAAAAACTTTTGAAAAAATAATGCGAGAAGTGAGACAAGAATTAATGACAGAGTTTGTGCCACAGAATTTAGGCTATGATCATATTACAAGAGAAGAAGTCATATCACGTTGTCTGACTATCCCAAATGTATTATTTGGAAATCCAAATGCTCCTCTGAGTGAACGTAGAGCCATAATTATATTAGACGGGACTTATATATATTTACAAAAAAGCAGCAACTATTACTTTCAAAGAAAATCCTATAGTCTGCACAAGTTTCGTCATTTACTAAAACCCTTTTTAGTAGTATGCCCTGATGGTCATATAGTTGATATTTATGGTTTATATGAAGCTACTACTTCAGATGCTCGTATTTTGTCTGAGATTATGAGTAGTGAAACTGATACATTTCATTGGTATTTTCGTGAAAATGATGTACTCATTTTAGATAGAGGCTTCAGAGATTGCATTGATGAAGTGGAGTCATATGGATACAAAACGTACATGCCAGCCTCCAAAGACGTAAATGAAAGTCAGTTAAGTGTGCGACAAGCAAATGATTCTAGGAAAGTTACTATTTGCCGTTGGGTTGTAGAAACAGTAAATGGCAGATTAAAAAATCAGTTTCGCCAATTACGTCACCAATACTTTAATGTAGCTGCAAGGCATCTTTTCGACGAGATAAAAATTGCTGCGGCATTATTAAATGCTTTTGGCAAACCCCTAACCGACCACCGCTTGGTGAACGAAATCGTAAACAAAATAATTCAATGTGATGGTGACAGAAACAGGTTAAGTGAATATGTTATAGAAAATAATCTCAATCGTAGATGGGCTCGTTTTCAGTCTATTGATGCGGCTTTATTAGATTTTAATGATTTCCCAATATTAAGTATGGACGAGCTTATTATATATGCGTTGGGAACGTATCAAATTCTCCAAGCCCGCAGTTATTACGGGGAGCATGTAAAAAATGGTTCGTATATAATTGAAATATATAAGGAGCCCCACATAGAAGATTTTAGAGAGCAGAATTTGGATTGTCGGAATCCATGGCTACTTAGAGGAAAAATTCAATCAAGACACGTGACAAGCAGAATTTATTATGTTTATATTTTATTAGAAAGGGAACTAGAAGGAAGCAGCGCAATATTGGGCCATTATTGCTCATGTGTTGTCGGAAAACGGACTCTAGGCTGTTGCTCGCATGTAATGTCCATTATATGGTATTTGGGATGGGGTAGATACCAAGATAATCTATCTCCCCCAGCTCAGTTTTTAGACACAATAATACGACATGATCAAGAAAATGAAGTTTACGATGAACCGGAAAATAACTAAATTGTATAAATCGGAAAATAACTAATCTTGTAAACTAATAATAATGTAATATATTCATATTGATATTGTATGTGCCTATAATAAATGATTTGTTTGTGTGTATCTGTTGCATTTTATTTATCACTAGCAGTCCGCCCCGGCTTCGCTCGTGGTACCTACATAGCCTATTTCACTCCGGGATAATGTAGCTTTCGAATGGTGAAAGAATTTTTTAAATCAGTTCAGTCGTTTCTGAGATTACCCATTACAAACAAACAAACAAATCTTTCCTCTTTATAATATTAGTCTAGATTCCTATCCATAACGACATACTATACGCTTTAATCAAATCATTTTTGTTAAAAAATATTACATCTATATAGACGACTTACTTATTATTTGTCTTATTTTGATATTTGATATTTCGGCTCCGATATAGTTTACATCAATAATGTTTTGTATATTGTTATTCTCAACTATAAGGCTAATTAAAAATACTAGTTATATTAGTGGTCGCTGAAAAAAAAAATCATGCCAAGGCTCATACAAAATTACCCAAACCCCTTTATTGGAGATGTTACGGGGTCGGGTTAAATTAATAATAATTGTATAGTTTGAAGACACAAGTATAATAAACCAAGTCATATTGAAACAAACTGACAGAAACACATTGCCTACTGGTTTATGTGTTTACTACATACATATTATCACGTCTTTATCCCTAGTGGGGTAGACAGAGCCGAAAGTCATAAGACTTGGCCACTTTTAGCATCCTATGTTTACTGTTTCGTGTATAGATGTTGAACATTCACTGTGAAGCATTTCTCCATAGCAACTTTTGAAGATCGAAGTAGGTTCATCGCAGTAATGAATTTTCTCAATCAGTAATTCTTCATAGTAAACATTATATCTTACATAGTAGTTGTGTTTCTTGTGTGTTTACATATGTTTGATTTTATGCGCCAAAGAAATATAATTCTTTCTTTCTTTCTATGATAGTAATTTGTATCATCATCATCATCATCAGGTCTTTTTTATTCTCCACTGCAGGAGCACGACTCTCTCTAATCACCAGAGCCATAAAATTAACCAGAGCAATTTGCCTACAATCTCCACGCTGGCCAGACGGGTGGGAGAGGTCTTTTTTATGTTTAAAAGCTTTGTGTAGCTTGTGTTCCCTAAGTCATTTTTATACTTACGTTTATTTTAACGGCAAGTATCGGATAACAGTTTCGTAACGATTCTAAAAGTTAACGAAGAAGTAAACAACGTTATACAACAAGAAACAAATAACAGTTTCGTTACGATTTAAAACGAAAAGTCATAACGCCCCATCCCTAAAACGCGACTGCCGAATCACAGTGCGCGCACCCATGATTTGCTTTTTTCTGTCGCGTGACGCGACGCGACTATCGCGTCGCGGTGCGTGCTTACCCTAACGATATAGTATCGTTGAGTTAGTATCCCATAACATAAATCTCGAACTTAGTTTAGGGCTAGCTCAATCTGTGTGATTTGTCCGTATATATTTATTTATAAATAAATATGCCCACAGCACAGAAAAGGCTTTATCTTTTTTTAATACATCTACCATTTCTTTTTAAAGAATATTGGCATAAACCACATTTCAAACTTTGACGATATTAGGCAAGTTGCCTATTACCATTGTTTGAGCATATAAAAAAAAAAGGAAAATTACCGTTATTTTTACGTATTTTTTAAAACCACAATATAATTAAATTCATACAAAATACAAAGGGTGCGTATTGTTTGATATAATAACAAATTATATATTTTCATTTCAATAAAGTTCAAAAGATATAATGTTTACTTGATATAATTATTACTGTTTATATTCTTAAAAGTTATAATATTCATAAAATATTCAATTCGAAAACCATAAACTCATTTATTATAACGTTTATGAACACTAAACATCACCTGTCACACAACTCGTTCAGTATACATGCCATAAAATATAACAATCAAAACGAATACTATTTAAAATATATATCAATCAAATTGATTATGACAAGCGAGCGAGCGACGACCTTAGGTACGATAGTGACTGGTTCGGATACGCACCTTGGTAACAAAAGGTAGGTTAGGTTATGGTTACACATCTTAGAGTATTAAATAGAATAGAGACCGCCTAGTTCTCAGCTATATATTCGTCTCTTTCTTTTTAGAGTATATCAAAAAGAGACAAATATAGGTTTATCAATAAGTGCTTGAGAAATGTCACTTTTGATATCTTATTATCTTTATGCGACCAATTTGAAAAAACAGTTTTGAAAGGGTAATTGTCAATTACTATGTTCATCTTAAATCGTTCGTATAAAATGTTGACTCGTCTGAGTTGGAGGTGCAGTGATAAAATTAAATTTTCGCTGGGAATTAAAGATACTTTCGCAGTGTGAAAGTGTAAACCAGAAACTTTATCAAATGGACAATGTCCTGGACTACGGTGCAATGGGAATCACGCTATGCTGGTAAAGATATCAACTCCGAAAACACAAGGTTTCACCGGTAGGTCACGTTTCATGTATTTATACACGATTTTCCAGTAATAGACATTGATGTCTTTTATTATATTACTGTAAAATCTAAGGATATGTCTATATTAAATGTTTTTTGGCTATTTTAAAGCAAAAAAACTGAAATATTGTTGTACTAAGATAAAAATTAAAATTTTGACACTAGTGTTGTGAAATTTGTATCGACTTTATAGATTATCGATATTTTACGACCATTACGTTGGGTATACACGTCCGATTTTTCCATCCGGCAATCGGACGGTTTTGCCGTTTTAGGCCTTCAGAACGTTGTAAAGTACTATGGTATGCAATTTTTTTTCCTTGTCTGTCGGTATTTTGTGGTTATGCTTTATTTTTCAACCGACTTAAAAAAAAAGAATGTCATCAATTCGGCATGTAATAAGTAATATTACCCAGTTTGTGAATATGTTAGTCTTTTACAGCTTCTAAACATGTGTACACAATTTCATTAGAGTATGTATACTTGTATGATTGTATGTTCTTCCGCACATATCTTAAAAATCATAAATCAGTTTGCAAAAAATTTTGAACTAGGTATTGTCCAACTTAAGGAACAATTTAAGTTTCATCATAATTGGTTTAGTAGTTATATTTATGTGTTCATTTTTAAATCGTTGTTGTTTACGACTGGATTTGATTGATTACAGATTTCCCACGGACATCAAGGCAAAAATGGATCGACGTTGCAATTGAGAGTGGAAAAAGTATCACAGTGTTTGTTCCAGATATTTGACAGATGACAGTATAATTATTGTTGAATACGCACGGGCTCGGCACGGGCTGAAATAGAATACACTACAACTGCGGAATAACATACATTATATAGTGAAGTTTATTATAGCAAATCTGTGACATTGGAATTGGAAGTCAATCAATAAATATATTTTCACCGTTGTTATACTTATTGCGATTGGAACTCAAAACCTGAAATTAAATATTTTGAATTCGAATAAATTATATTTAAAATATTATTGTTGTATTATTTAATCCCACAATGTATTATAAAAGCAAAGTTTTGTATGTTTGTTACTTAATCTCGTTGAAACTATATGATTGATTTGGATAAAATTTGGCGCATAGAGTTTTTTTTTACCTGAATTAATACGTTGTCTTATTTCTATATCGATTTTTTTCTTAGCTAGCGTGATATTACCGATATCCAAGCAGGTAGCTGTCAATTTCTTCTGCAAAAGTTCACTTTTTCAAAGGACCGTAACAAGTTTTTTTGATTGGTATTTGTTTGTAATACTTTATCGAGAATACGTAACTCACAACATGAGGTTTGTGAGTCACGTAATTACGGTGAAATACAAAAGGTAAGCGTACAGCGTGGAGAGTGAAGGCCAAATCCTCTGACTGCTCTTGCTAATATATGGCTCTAGGCTCTACTAGCTGTCGGTAGTACAGAGAGAGTCGGGCTTCTGCAGTGGAGACTAAAAAGACCTGATGATGATGATGATAAAAAGTAAAAAAAATTGCGTCTTGAAACTCAAATTTTGTATGAAACCAAGTTAATAAGTGCGCTATTGTAGGATATCACTGTGAGATTAATAAATACCGCCGTGTGGTTCCCAGCAGAATAGAATAGGTGCACTCCAAGTCTTTCCGTGGATGTAGTAGAAGGCGTCTTAGAAAATACAAGCTAAACAAAGTTTAAGCATCAGAGATACCTTTCCAAACCGTCTGGCCAGTGTGGAGAAAGTAGGATAAATCTTCAGACTGTTCTGGCAATATAAAATATATGGCTCTCATAGTACAGAGAGGGACGGGCACCTGCAGTGGAGATTAAAAAAGAACTGATGATGGTGATGATGACTGTGAGATAACTAAGTATTAACTATTTACTACAGAATATTTAGCAATATCCAACTATTTTCATTGTCATTCTTCTCCATTTATATTTTGACTGTTCTACGTTTCATGTTACTCCGCGTGCGTAATTATCATGTAGATATTAATTAATTGATTATTTTTGTCAGGCATCATATCATAAGCTGACTGTATTACACCATAGACAAAAATACTAGAATCGATATCGGCATCTATTACATGACTGTCGCATCCCTAGTAAAAACTCTATTGTCTACGACCGTGTACGTTTTGTTTCTTCGAAGCTCCTTCTATGAGAATACATATTCTTTGTTACACATAGACCACCACATGAAGGCGCGACGACTTGGTGCGAAAGCGACTGGTTTGGATACGCGACTTGGTAACAGAAGGTAGGTTAGGTTATGGTTACACATAGACCAGCATATGAGCGAGCGAGCGACTGGGTGCGAAAGCGACTTGGTAACATAAGGTAGGTTAGGTTATGGTTACACATAGACCACCATATGAGCAAGCGAGCGAAGCGAGCGAGCGACGACTGGGTGCGAAAGCGACTGGTAACAGAAGGTAGGTTAGGTTATGGTTACACATAGACCACCATATGAGCGAGCGAGCGAAGCGAGCGAGCGACGACTTGGTGCAAAAACGACTGGTAACAGAAGGTAGGTTAGGTTATGGTTACACATAGACCACCATATGAGCGAGCGACGACTGAGTTCGAAAGCGACTGGTTTGGATACGCGACTTGGCAACAGAAGGTAGGTTAGGTTATGGTTACACATAGACCACCATATGAGCGAGCGAGCGAAGCGAGCGAGCGACGACTGGGTGCGAAAGCGACTTAGTCACAAAACGTAGATTAGGATCTTCTATCACTTTATTTGTATTACCAATGATTATTATGCTTAATAATAAGTATATATTACGTTTATTATACGTAACAACAAATCGATTTGTTAAACTTTATAACGATAAAACGGTATATGAAAGGTTTGTTATGTTGAATAATTGTTATAACAAAAGATTTTATTTTTTTCAAAATTATTTCTTCCGAATTTTATCTTGATTGATAATTATACTGACCAAAATTATATATTTCGTTGGTATTGATCTTAAAACATATATATTTTGTGTTTATATGTTATATTACTTACCCAAATACAAAAAAAAGTAAAAAGTACGATTGTGTTAAAAATAGGAATGAGCCCAATTTTGAGTAATGTACGTACGTATATCAGTATGTATTGAAGATATATTACTATTATTATATGTAGGTATCGTCCTTGTATCCAAGATCTATTAGAAATATGTATATTTGATAATATACATAAGGCTGGCTTAATATAACACATAAATAAAAAAATATATTATACATACTAGCAAGATATCGTAGAGCTGGATGCTCGCTTCTCATAGGAGGGCCATCAGGTCCAAATCCTCGGCCCCACATCATTGGTGGCCCATAATTGGGGCCCATCCCAAAGTTTCCTCTGGGGCCAAAATTCGATCTAGGCCCAAAGTTCGGACATGGGCCAAATCCTAATGGCGGACCATCTGGGGGACCATATTCTCCTTGTGGGCCATATCCGCCCCGGTAATTTCCATAAGCATTCTGATAATTCCTATTTCTGTAAAATATAAATATATAATACATATGTTTTTTTTATGAGCTCCGTGGCGCAGCGGTTACCACGCCAGCCTGCGACACGGGGGTCCCGGGTTCAATCCCCGGTCAGGTCATGATGGAAAACGATCTTTTTCAGATTGACCTGGGTCTTGGATGTTTATCTATATATGTATTTGTTATAAAATATAGTATCGTTGAGTTAGTATCCCATAACACAAATCTTTCTTAAGAACTTACTTTAGGGCTAGCTCAATCTGTGTGATTTGTCCGTATATATATATTTTTTTTTTTTTACATAGGAACACACAATTCATATACAATAGTAAAAGGCTATTTTCTTGGGTCAAAATATTAATAATAAAATTAGACCGTCAGTTAGACACTCAAAAAATAATGGACACGTATTTTTTCTTTCGTTAATTAAACAATAAATGTCAAAGATAAAGCGTGTCAAAGTTCAAAGGTCAAAGTCCACTAAAAAGTGTACTAGCTAGTGACGTCACACACATTTTTAATGGGCTATATCTTTGTCATCTTTTGTTTGATTGACAAAAGAAAAAACACGTGTCAAATGTTTTTTGATAATCTAACTAACGGACTAATTATATTTATTTAAGAAAATAGCCCATTGTTAGTACGGATAAGCATGAAATTTTACATGAATGTAGATTTCAATATGTGTTTCAATATTAATATGGAATCAAGCTTAGAAATTATTGTTTCTCTATCAGTAAGTGATGACAAACATTTTGGTGCTTGACGATTTTTTTGGAGATTTAACCGTTTTCATAATAAATTAAAAGAAACACGATTGGGGACCAATTGGGCACATAAATAACGGTTGGGGGCAGGAAACAATCATTTCTCGAAATGTTTCTAATCAATATTTAAAAATTTCAAACGTTTATTTTATTGGTTTCTCTGAACACTTATTTAGGCGAGGTGAGTTCACACACTAGCGCCACCCAGCAATTAATTCTATAAGTCCTAAATCATATCAAATTTAAAAAATCTATTAGCTGAATGCCCTAGTAAACGACTTGTAGTCATATTGGTACAAGTTTTCACTATTTTTAATTTGATGAATTAAGAGAACGAATTATTATCGCCAAAAGTGGCCACTTTTGGCGGTAATAATTCGTTCTCTTAATCTTATATTGTAATATCTAAGAAAAGTAACAAAAAGAATACTAAAAGTAATTTACTAGGGCAATCAGCTATTAGATTTTTTAAATTTGATTGATTTAGGAGTAAATGAATTAATATCTGGGCGGCGCTAGTGTGTGAACTCACTTCGCCTTAAAGGCCACCAACTAGCGCCACCAATATTTTTATTTTTAATACTTTATAAATAAAATCAAATTCAATAATCTAAGTAATATAAGCGATAAAATATTAAAATACTTTAGGTTATTTACGAAGGCTTATGTGTACTTAAGATTCTTGAATTTGATTTTATTTGTAAAGTATTAGGAATAAAATTATGGGCGTCGCTAGTTGGCCTAGTGCCAAACCTAAAAAGAAAAAGTTGCCAATCATGATAGCATCCTCATCTGGGATGCTTTGGAGCCTTGGGACTGCTTCACTTTATTCTTTCGTACCCAAAGGGTAAAAACGGGACCCTATTACTGAGTCTTCGATGTCCGTCTGTCTGTCACCTGTTTTTGATAGCTAACAACACATACTAAAAACAGAATAAAATAAATATTTAACAAGGGCTCCCGCATAACAAACATGATTTTTAGCCGTTTTTGCTCGATAATCTAATGTTGTATAGATAATGATACGAAACTTATCGTGCGCGAATCGGACTCACACTTGGCAATTTTTTTCTGATGCTGTGTGGTGTGTACACCAAAATCTTATTAAAGCTTTTCTTAATTTACATTTCACTCCTACAAAAACACAAAATAAAAATAACTATTTTGTTTCATGAATTAATAAACTGCTAGCTGTGCCCGCGACTTTGTCCGCGTGGAAGAGTGATTTGTTAAAAAGTAGCCTTTGTCCTCTCTCAGGCTTTATACTATGTACTCAATTTCATTTTAATCGGGTCAGTAGTATTGGCTTGAACATTAGTTGGAAGTATGGATTTAGAAATACCTCAAATTTCCAGGTCCCTTCGGCCCTCTGAAGGCTCCTTGCCCTCGAGGTGTTGGGTTGTCAAAAAATTCGTCATCTTGTCCAGCATTCCAATCAAAGTCATCCTCTTCAAATGAGTGATCCATATTACTAGCTGAGGAACCTGTAAACAAACATTCTCGAAACTCAATGATAATAAATAACTTACAACTATATCGTAATATTAGCCATGTGGTTGCCCACAAGGTAGAATAGGAATGAGATATCTCAGTATCGGTTATTAGTAATATTATAGACTAGCAGTTACTCGCGGCTTCACCCGCGTGAAATATATAGCTGGGCACCGTCAATCAAATAGTTAACTTCGTTAATCGTTAATCCGCTACAAAAAAAGTTACCTATGTTAAAGCGTTACAGGTTAAGAACAAAACTGTAGTGTATGCGTCAGTAATACAACTATAGGAATAGTTTTATACACTGTCTCGCGCACACCGTGTGGTAGGGATGCACGTCATTGACGGCATTACTGTTAGTGCGGCCGGGTGAGACGGACGTGTCCTTGCGTGCATAGTGTGTTATCGAGCCAGTGCATTGTGAGTAACCGGAGTATACTACATATGGCGACGAGCTGAAAATGTATGTTCAATTTATTTAAATACATAAAAGAAAAAAATCAGGGAGAGGATTCCCGGGTATTTATTTGCAAAGATTATTATATAATCAGAACTTGAGCCGTTGAGGTATTTTATTGAGATAATTTAAATAATTAATATATGGCCAAGTTCAATAGAAAAATACCATGACACTCAGATTTTTGCAAAATCTTGTACGATATATATATCGGTCTTAAAAGACAATTATAAATACATTTGATTTGATAACGATGCGTTTACTACGCTTAATTATCGATTAAAGCAGATTTTATTAAAATAAATAATATAACCGTAAGACTACTAAATCTATATCGTTTTATTTGGTCATTGTGCTAAATGTGGTATTTAATATCAAGCAAGGTTCTCACGCATCCCTAACAAGGTTGTGGAGCGTGATGATACTTGGCATACACCTTTGTTTTGAAACGAAAAATAAATGTTGCTTTGAAACTTTTATATCGTAAATACTTTTGTATTAATAAAATGTTTATTTCAGTTATGTCTTAATTTTGGTTTAACCAAAACCATGAACGTGAACTATACAACTTTGGGTTGTAATTAGGGGCCGATAAACCAGGGCCGCAAGTCTGTTAATTGAAATCTATTGTCATAATATTATCAGACTAACACGAAGCAATTCATTCGCCACTCAAAATCCGTAGTCCGCTAATTCAAAATATTGCTTCAATGATCATGGTCTAGGAATCGTGGCAGATTTGGACGTGGTGTTTACATATTCAAAAAACCATTGCATGCAGTGTGTCTGCCACCAAAATATATGAACAGAATCTTCAATGAGGACGCTTTTCTGGAATTTCATGTACAAAATAGTAGATTGTTGCACTGAGCAGAAAGTAAGTTATTGCTGCACGAGTGTTTATTTGGAGCCCGAGCGCTAGCGAGGGCTCTAAAAAGCACGAGTGCAATTTAACTTACTTAATGCGAGGTGCATAATCTGCTTTTCTTTCAACTACTGCAATAAAAGTAGTTGAAAAATAAAACTGAAGACAAATTACAATAGTTAAAAATTTGTTGTTCACATTCCCGCTTTTTTTCTTTATGGCCAGTATTTTTTTTTTAGGCAAGGCAATACACTCGTTGTGTAACTCCATACGGCCGTTAGGTTGGCCAACCTTCTTTATGACAGGTGACAACTATTGTCCACGATTTAAAAAAACTAAACAGTGCAGTAAAGGATTTCCATACATTTTTGCTGCACTAGAGCAGCAAAAATGTATGGAAATCCTTTACTGCACTGTTTAGTTTTTTTTTTTTACTTCTAGTGCAGCAAAGTTCAACTTTGTGCTGGATATATAGTGCAGTTATGATAGAATTGCAGCGTAGTTGGAAGAAAAATACTTTTCTTTCATTGAATGGCTGTCATCTGAACTGATAATTTTTTCTTATGGGCCCCGACCTGAGAAAGTTAGTTGTTCATATTAACGAGCTCCGTGGCGCAGCGGTTAAACGGATACGGATGGTCCAGGGTTCAATCCCCGGTCAGCTCAAGATGAAAAATGATATTTATCAGATTAGCCTGGGTCTTGGATGTTTATCTATATATGTATTTATAATAAAATATACTTAGAATGGTTGAGTTAGTATCCCATAACACAAGTAATAAGTAGCACTTACTTTGGGGCTAGCTCAATCTGTGTGATTTGTCCGTATATAGTTATTTATTTATCTGACAGAATTTTCTAAACATATTGCGTAACGAAGTACACATAAAATCACAGCTAAGTAGGGTCTACAAGTCCAAGATGAATAGTCCACCAACTTATAAAATGTTCTTGGAAAAGGATATAAAAATTGACAAATTCCATTGAAAATTAGTTTCACAAGTAAAACTATTCAAAGTCAAAGTTTAATTATTAATTTTCTACGGAACCCTACACTGTGTGTGGGACGATACACACTTGGCCGGTTTTTTAGATGGAGGTATTGTTCAGCGGCACTGTGGCGTCATGTCCGGTAAGCAATTGGTTGGTATTGGTCAACAATGTGTAAGTGGTCACTGTTTATCAAACATTTTCCAGTGTCAGCAGCTTATCGGACCCTACGAGTCAGGGCTGCCATCCGGTGACAAGCATTACAGAAAACTTTCACGCTTCGTTACTTTTTCTAATGCTTTGCGGAGGAGTGACTTAATATTTTTTACAATCGGTTAAATAATAATATGGCTCAAACCAAAGAGGAAGAAAGGTCTCTTCAAAAAGTATACGTAGTTATCATTCTTAAAAAAAAAACACTGTCACTCAAGCCTCCATGAAAACCTGTCATCTGACCCTATCCATATTTGTAAACAAATAATTATTATTTGGATATTAAAAACGTTAATATCAAAATAATTTAAGAGGTTGTAATGAAGAGCAGTTTGACAATAAAAAAATATTTTACTGCAACCAATGATACAGCGAATAATATCCCATTGGAACAATAGGAACACACAACAATAGGAAGGCCGCACACTAGGAACAGTAGCGACGCAAATCATTTCATTCCTAATACTCACTAATACTTTACAAATAGAAGGAATAATAATTGTAAAATGAGATTTATTTTTCTTTATGATATAAAAATGCCTAAGAAATACGAAAATCACTATCACTACATATTATAAAACAAAGTCCTCCGCCGCGTCTGTCTGTTTGTTCGCGATAAACTCAAAAACTACTGCACGGATTTTTATGCGGTTTTCACCAACCGATAGAGACATTCACGAGGAAGGTTTTAATAATACATGCCCGGGCACAGCAGGGCAGGGCTGCTAGTCGATGATAAAATATTGTCTCACTTTTTGCACATCTAATTAAACGAGCAGGATAACCATTTTAAACGTCTTTTCGTAGGGAACAGGCTTTTTCCTGTTTCTTCAGAGCTAGGCTGGGTCGCCCTAGTATTGTATAAAAATTAGGCTACAGGTATTAAAAAAACCTTTTGTAGTATGCTTTGTAATTGATTTTTTCTTCTTATTCTAGGTACTGCCTAGTTTAAAGTATGCTTCTTTCTCAGTATGTTTAGTTCTGCTATTTTTGATCTTGCATTTCTTCTGCGAAGGCATATTATATAGTTTTACGTTTTTTGAAGAAACATTCAAAAGCGTATAAGGATTGAAAATTTCCATATATTGGACAATCTTTGATCAAGCTTAGTAACTCGTAAAGCACAACAACTGCTACATTATTGTACATAACAAGTCGTTAGCGAGTCCGTAGATCACTTATGAGCCGTTTATTAATAGTTTTTTTAACGATTTTATGAAATATTCACAAAATAAAAATATTCTAAAGGATTTTACACAACGTCAATAAGTCAAATAATAAGATGTCAGCAAGCTTAAGTCAAAGTTCTGTCAGAAATAGCAGACTTACAAATATTTTTGCAAATGGCGTCCACAATATTTTCTTAATGGCGCGATTCTGACCAAAAAACAGCAGACTAGGAAAAGTGTTCAATGTCTGTCATTTTAGGGCCAGAATGGTTACCAACGATCGTGAATTCAAAATTGCAGACTTGCGGCCCAGACCTACCGTTGACATACACATAAGTCAACATGTCAAGCTTAGTGATGTGTCTTTGCAATTATTTCCAAACAAGTTTAGTGGAAGTTAGGGGCCAATAACCCAGTCCTTCGGTTGGCATTATAAGCCATCATTTATGCTAAGTCATATGTCATCATGATAATTTCTATACGAGTTTAAGTAATAATAAGGGGCCAGTAACTCAGACCTATAGATGAAATGTAGCCATTACGTTATACCTAGTTATGTCATTGCGATTAGCTCTATATGAGTTTTGGTGAAAGTAACATTACAATAGCCTAAACCCACTCGTATGAAAATTATGTTTCTGGCATTTAATTGCCATGTGGCCAAGGGGCCAGGCATTCCAATGCCAGGTGGCCAATAGGCCAGGCATTCAATTGCCAGTCGCCAGCGAGCGAGGCATTAAATTGCCAGGTGGCCAATAGGCCAGGCATTCAATTGCCAGTTACTAACAAGCGAGGAATTATATTGCCAGATGGCCAAGGAGCCACGCCAGTGACTAAAGTATTAAATTGCTAGGTGGCTAAAGAGCCAGGCGTTCAATCGCCAGATGGCCAAAGGACCAGGCTTTTCAAATTTATGACGTTATCAATTTAATGATCAGCTTTGGGCTATTATGTCTTATTCATGAGTTTAACACTTTAATGATCAGCTATGCTGCTGTGTGCATGCGCTGTGAGGGCCAGCCTATTATGGGATATATCAGGTAAAATGTTGGGCCCTCAGACCTAACCTATAAATTTTTCAGCCTTTAATATTTAAATAACTGAGCATGTTTCAGAAAATATCTTTATTTTACGATTTAAGTCTAGTCAAAGCAAGTTTTATGACACTAAGATATTTTACCAATACGCTTTCTTATTTCCTAAATCTGAGTTCAAAATGGGCCCTCATACGGCATACTTCCAAATTTTATTTCATCAATAAAAAAATATCTAGAACATATTGTTGTTCTGAGCTTATGTAATCTTGCTTAGTTGAATTTGTGAAAATTTGTAAAAACAAAACATCCTACACATTCGTTGTTGTTTAAAAGTTATAGCGTTATATTTTTGACTATTACACAAAAACTACGCAATATGTAACGTGTCTGATATGTTCAGTAATTGTGAAAAAATGTTGTCATAAACTAACATTATGTATAAAATAAAAGGCTCCTTTATTTTTGATAAAAATCATTTATATTTATTTCTCACAAAATTATTATGAGTAGGGTAACCACGCCTTCTCATCTTATTTAGGAATTAAATAGGAAAATTGTAACATTACAAGCGAAACAGTACTACACATTTATAAGTGTCACATGCATAAAATACCCATTATTTAAATCAAAAATCATAAGGTATTAAATCCGTGAGTTACAGTTTTATCACACAGTCTATCCTGGCCCCCGGCTTGCCAATTCCAGGTTCCGAATCGCCTTAGATGAGGATGTAACCAAGAACGCACTTAGGTGACAATTAGGTAAGTCAAATAATGCAATTTTAAAGAGTTCCTTATTTAAAAAAAATAGAATATAGCCTATGATCCTCACTGATAACTCAGTTTAGCAATACCAACATTTAATGATATTTTACCCGACTGTGATTTCTGGGTGGGCACCCAGAAGGATTGTTTTTCACGCGTATGTATATATATATGTGTTCCATTGTTGCTCTCTGTATTTCACGCGTATGTATATATATGTCTGTTCCATTGTTGCTCTCTGTAGCTTAAACGGCTGGATTTGAAGTGTGAGGTGTCATTAGATTCGTATGTTTCCTCGGAGTTTCATATGGTATGTATGTAACGATAGCAAAAAATCAATACAGTGGATGTTAACTGCAGTAGAGTTATTTATTTTTTGAAATATTCCAGTTATTTTTTATATGTCCATTCAGCTGGGATGATCCGTTTGTAGGATAATCGTGACTATGCCGTACTGACCAGGGGTCGCTCCAGATGAGGGAACTCCTCACTGGTTAACCACACCCAAACGAAATTTTATATATGCATTCAGCTGGGATAGTCCGTTTGTATGGTCATCGTGACTATGCCGCTGCGACCAAGGTTCGCTCTAAATGACGGAACACCTCTGCGGTTGACAGCACCAACATGTACATTTCTATGCCTTTAGGTTTGCGACTGTAATTATCATAATTACTGCTATTATCACAGAGACGGTTCTATCGTCAACATTGAACAATTCTACATTTAGCGTAAAAGGAAAAAATTGGCCAAGTGCGAGTCGGGCTCGCCCATGAAGGGTAGATTAGCCAAAAACCTCTATAATTTTTCGCCAACAAAAATGACGTTGTTTTCACAATGTTTGTATTAATGACAAAGTTAAAGGCGAAACTATAAGGGTTCCTTGTTTACTACGGAACCCTAACCTTGTACAAAGGATTCCTTGTTCACTACGGAATCCTAACCTTGTAGCTAACCAACTTTTATATGGCCTACCATTTTTTTCTCAAATTTATTTTGTTTCATACCATTATTTTCTTTCATTTAAGTATTGGGTTTTATAACATATGTGTTAACAAAAAAAATATAAAGGTACATATTAAAGCTACGTTCTACTAGGGAAAGTCCAAAGACAGAAAAAAAATATGGTCACCCTACCTACAAAAAATTATATAGACTTGAATATTATTGTTATTTTTTAGATTTCTATTGATTTATCATATTTACAGATAATGCAATACAAACACTTCATCAAAATCATTTTTTCACAATTACTGAACATATCAGACACGTTACATATTGCGTAGTTTTTGTGTAATAGACAAAAAACGTTAAAAAAATGGCCGTCTGAGAGCCCGAATTTTGATAACGCTATAACTTTTAAACAACAACGAATGTGTAGGATGTTTTGTTTTTACAAATTTTCACAAATTCAACTAAGCAAGATTACATAAGCTCAGAACAACAATATGTTCTAGATATTTTTTTATTGATGAAATAAAATTTGGAAGTATGCCGTATGAGGGCCCATTTTGAACTCAGATTTAGGAAATAAGAAAGCGTATTGGTAAAATATCTTAGTGTCATAAAACTTGCTTTGACTAGACTTAAATCGTAAAATAAAGATATTTTCTGAAACATGCTCAGTTATTTAAATATTAAAGGCTGAAAAATTTATAGGTTAGGTCTGAGGGCCCAACATTTTACCGGGTCCGTAATTTTTTTTCGAAAGTAGTATGCTCGATTATCCATAAGTCTACTGAACGATACTTCGAATTAAATTTATGTCGAAATAACCTTATGTCGCCAAACGCTGCTTCGACTGAACGATTTATCGAATATTTATTGATCGATCGACTGCTCTTTCGAATGAATTTTAATATTGTGATTGACTTTCTATAAATGTCTTCGTTTTTCTCTAAAAATCAGTTCGTACCTCTCTGGTGACGTTTACATTAGGGCGCGTTGGCTTAATAAAAATAATTTAATATGATTTTAGATATTATTTTTGGGTTATATAAACATATTAATTTAATGGCTCAATATCTATAATAATATTTTTATATGGCCGTGTGGTTCCCGGCAGGGTAGGATAGGACCACTCCAAGTCTTTCCGTGGATGTCGTAAAAAGCGACTTAGGAAACACAAGCTAAACAAAGCTTATAAACATCAAAGAGACCTCTCCAACCCGTTTCGTTGGCTTCGTAAGACCGTTGGATAGGTACGTTATCCCTGAGTGACATAGGCTAAGTGTGTACAACGGGCGAAGCCAGGGTGGACTACTAGTTTATATGTAAACAAGCTTTTATCCGTGACTTTGTCCGCGTTAAGTATTAAGTACCCGTTTCGGTTGAACTATCTACGTTCTATATATACTTTAGAACCAACAGATTTACATAGTACATACGTAGGTTCTACAGATGGGACGTGAAAGTGTTACAAATATACAAACTCACTTTTGGATTAATAATATTACTTATTTAAGGTTATTTGGTCGTCAGTCTTGTCTTCTTGAGCCCAGCCCTTCTTGAGTTTGCCCCTTTATATAACTGTATGTTCCCGCGACAAATATAAAGGAATTTGCTTTTAAATTGCAGTAGGCTTTGCTTACATGAGATTACAAACTACAGCATCATTATGAGAGACTTTACAGAAAGTATGCATCTTATAAATTCATTAAAATTTCAGTATCTCTTCACATTAGCATTCATTTTTTTAATAAATTATTTCTAACTATCACGGGAAACTGAAATCCTATGTGATTTCACATAGGATTTCAGTTATTATAGTTTATATAAAGGGGCAAACTCAAGAAGGGCTGGTTTAATGGCTCAAGAAGACAAGACTGACGACCAAATAACCTTAAATAAGTAATATTATTAATCCAAAAGTGAGTTTGTATATTTGTAACACTTTCACGTCCCATCTGTAGAACCTACGTATGTACTATGTAAATCTGTTGGTTCTACAGTATATATAGAACGTAGATAGTTCAACCGAAACGGGTACTTAATACTTAACGCGGACAAAGTCACGGATAAAAGCTTGTTTACATATAAACTAGTAGTCCACCCTGGCTTCGCCCGTTGTACATACTTAGCCTATGTCACTCAGGGATAACGTACCTATCCAACGGTCTTACGAAGCCAACGAAACGGGTTGGAGAGGTCTCTTTGATGTTTATAAGCTTTGTTTAGCTTGTGTTTCCTAAGTCGCTTTTTACGACATCCACGGAAAGACTTGGAGTGGTCCTATCCTACCCTGCCGGGAACCACACGGCCATATAAAAATATTATTATAGATATTGAGCCATTAAATTAATATGTTTATATAACCCAAAAATAATATCTAAAATCATATTAAATTATTTTTATTAAGCCAACGCGCCCTAATGTAAACGTCACCAGAGAGGTACGAACTGATTTTAAGAGAAAAACGAAGACATTTATAGAAAGTCAATCACAATATTAAAATTCATTCGAAAGAGCAGTCGATCGATCAATAAATATTCGATAAATCGTTCAGTCGAAGCAGCGTTTGGCGACATAAGGTTATTTCGACATAAATTTAATTCGAAGTATCGTTCAGTCGACTTATGGATAATCGAGCATACTACTTTCGAAAAAAAATTACGGACCCCATTTTACCTGATATCTCCCATAATAGGCTGTTACAAATTCTAATTCCAAGTTGTACAATTCTTTTAGAACATTTACTAAATATTAAGTATCATTTGCAACGATTATTAAGTGCGGGCCCTCACAGCGCATGCACACATGCTGCTTTTGTGTCATATTTATGACGTAATCAAATTAATGGTCAGCTATGCTGCTTTTGTGTTATATTTATGACGTTATCAAATTAATGATCAGCTATGCTGCTTTTGTCATGTTTATGACGTTATCAATTTAATGATCAGCTGCTGCGTTTGTGTCATATTTATGACGTTATGAAATTAATGATCAGCTATGCTGCTTTTGTGTCATGTTTATGACGTTATCAAATTGATGATCAGCTATGCTGCTTTTGTGTCCTGTTTATGATGTTTTCAAGTTCATGATCAGCTATCGATTCACTTTTCCATTATTTTCACAATAATCCTCTCTCCCCTCTGGGAGGGAAAATAAAAAGTCGGATACCCTCTTGTGTTGCACCTTAACACCTCTGGTGTTGCAGTTGTCCAAAGACAGCGGTGATCACTTACCATCAGGTAAGCCGCTGGCTCGGTTGCCGTACAGAAAAAAAAAGGATGGAATGTAAGATGTAATCCTTAATAATTTTGCCAAATTGCAAGTAGTGTGGTAACTAAGGGGTGAGTAGGTTTATTCAATCAAACTCACGGAGTTACCGATATATGTTTATTGTTTATCAGTGATAAACAATAAACATATATCGGTAACTCCTAAATCCCTAAATCGCTAAATCGGTAAATTTTATTGTGTAATAAATTATCACACAATAAAATTTACTATAGCGTAACTGTATCGACATATGCACAATCACACTATACAGCGCACTTCTAAACAGATGCAAAGCATCAGCAGTAAGCATTGAGTAGCAAAGCAAATGACATGACTTCCGTGCAGATATCTTCATCGAAGTGACACTGTCAAAGCGGGGTCGCACGACGCAGTGGCGTTGCGCAGGTCTTCTTTAGTACTCCGTGCGCAAACCTGTGTTGTAAGGATGGTTTATACACAGACATCTGGAGTGCTGATCATGGAATGTATTTTCATTTAATTTTCATTTATTTGTTCGGTAACTTAACTATTTTGTGTTAAAAAAAAATAGGACTAAAATCTACTCAAGGTATGTAAGTAACTAAGTACTTACATATAAAAAAATATGAGAAATATAATTTCAAAAATCATCTAAACTGTATATAGTGTTTGTACGTGATAAACTACATATATACTAAAATAAATAAATATGGAATTATATAACTGATATGTGTTTACACATATATAAATAGGTGGATACGCTACAGTAGAAATGGTACAGGAGTTCCTAACTTAATGCGATGGAGATTCATTCATCGAACCTTTAAGAAATCTAAAGCTTCTGCACCATAAACCAAACCGTTTATCTGACAGAAACTTAGGAAAGGAAATGTATTTATAAAACTGTGAATAACATGGTTAGTTATAAAATTACGTATAATTTTAAATATAGGACTTTATTAGTTAGAAAAAAATATTTTCCGCGACTTTGCCCTTGTGGATTGGCTTGCGATGCCACTGATAGTGAGGGGCTTATAATGGAATGAGTTGAGTTCAGATTTTTAAGTCCATAACAAACAAACTTACAAACAATCAAGATCATTTATAAGTTGGCTGTTAGGTGTAATAATAATAATAAAGGATGAAGTAGGAAGAATATGGAAACAAGATAAAGTTTATGTAGTCCCTATAGTACTGTCTATAACTGGCGTTGTCCAGACAAGACATTTGCATCACTCTCTGAAGCTTTTGGACCTCAAACATTTAACATATATAAATATGCAGAAAACTGCTATTCTAAATACCTGCTGAATTGTGAGAAAGTTCACGAATGCCAACGAAAATGAACATTACAGTAATAATGAAACTCAGAGACTGTCCGACCAGAACACATAGTTTTTTTCTTAATTCTCAGACACTTGGTCATGGGCCGTGTCTAACATTCATTTACCAGCCTCGGCTGAGAAAAATGAAACATGAAGAATATATAATAATAATTCTTCATTTCAGACAATTCGGTATTTGCCTAATGTTAAGATTATATAAAATTTGTTTCCAATGATACTCATTTCTATCTAAAAACACTATAAAAAACACTTTTAATTTGATATCGATTCGTTAAGTGTTCTTAAAGCTTCTTTAAAGTTGGGTGAATAGGACCATTTTTAAAAGTATGAAAATCTTAAATTACACTTATACTGTATTGTAGTCCGCAAAATTTGTAGCAACTTTTGTTATGAAACCATTACCATAAACGTAATATTTCGTATAGCTACCAAACAAAGTGCTCACGCCGCCCATACAAAATACAAAGTTGTGACGTCACAAATATGTAGGCATTTCAGCAGCGCGTTTTCACGTCTAAAAATTTACGTCTAAAAACATGTGTCTGTAAAACTTTTATAACTGAAAGAGTTTTTTGTTTAGAAATGTATTTCGGTCACTATTGTGTTTATTTTTGGCAGGTCTTTACATAGCGACACGAATTTTTTTTTTGTCAAGTAGCCAATTATCAGTAATGTTGGAACTAAAACCTTATTACAATAGGTGTCATAGTAATAACACATTATGTATTTATAACCTTACTTGTTGGTATTTAAGATAAGTACCAAGCTTATATAGTATGTGATTAAAAGTAACACGAAGGGGGCACATATTTTTATTTTACAAACGTGGGATACACTTTTGAAAACTTCTCGTAATTGAATAATCGGAGTATACAGGTATAATTCGTTGACAAAACAGGTATAGTCCTCAGCATTCTGTGAGCTTGAGGTCGAGCTGTCAACTTGAGGTTACAAATGAAATATATCATTAATAAACGGGTGGTGTAGTATTTTTGAGTGATTAAGTAAGGTTCGGAGTTTTACCAGATTTTTAGGAAAAAGGATACAAATACATCTAAATGGGTCAATTTCACAGCTTGTTCACACACAATTGTTTAAAAAGCATATACTGTACAACAAAACAAAAACATATGTGTTAATGACAAGTGAAAATAAGGTTAAGAAAAAAAGGCGATTCTTATTAACCTAAAATAAATTATAAAATATTGTTCAGGCAATGTACAATTTATTTATCAAACATATATTCAAATCGGATACCATTTGGTCAGATCTGACCAAATCTGCTTAACTTTTACTTATGAAATACGAATATAAGTATGTTTTTAAAAAACATTGCATTGATCAGTCATTTATTTTTAAATCTTGTTTACAAGGGTCATGCTCCTAAAGTGGAGAATAAAAAAGACCTGATGAAGATGTTTAAAATTTGTATAACAGCCAAGTTTTGTAGTGGCGTAAGTAAAGCTCAAAGTCGTTTCTATTTATTAATAAAAATGAACTATTGATATCTTTCATTATGCAATTTTTTTATATGCATAAAGCAATATTATTTGAGAAAACAATAAATTCCCGTTAAACATTGAGGCTCAAAGAACATATATGGACACTTAATGAATAGCATATTAGAACTAGCAAATGCATAAATCAAGTGTGGAATGAAATTTTAGGCAGGCATAATATCTACCAAGATATTATAGTACAATCGGCTTTATTGAAAATTGGGAATAAATAATGTATCTTTATTTAGATTATTATTTAACTAGAAAAAAAACGTATTCCGGCATATACTAAACAATAGTATTCGGGGGTATAATGTCAACAACTTTAAATAGATAATTATCCAAACCTACAACCAAAGGAAAAAGGGTAATTAGGATAATGTTTGCATTATATGAGATTCTGTACGAGATACTTCTGTACAAAGAATATTAACTAAAATTATATTTTAGTTCTCAGTATTTTTCATAAATTTTAATAAAAATAAAATATGTTTGGGAAGAAAGACTTAGTGATTTATTAGTTTCCGAAATATGGAAGATTTGAAAAGAGTCAGCGGTTCGTGCTATATGAACATCTTTGTTTAATGCACAGCTTCCTATGGCAAACTTTCTTCAATAATTGCCAAAGCCGCAGAGTTTAGTATAAAAGTTGCAGAAAAAACGGGGCAAAAATTTTTGGGAAACAAATACTTTACTACTTAATTTATCAAAATAGCGTATTTGTACATATATATATTAAAAGATATAACAAATTAAAAAAAAAATATTCCCGTGATCATTTTCCATTAATTACAGGAGGAGATAGAGACGGGAAAGTAAGAGTTATCTTTATCCATAACTTACTGTTAAATACAATTTCCTATAACATTTCTTCTTTGGAGTGTTCTCGGTTCTTGTGGCTTGTTTCTTTAAAACAACGATTGGTAGTTTGAAAGGAACTATATGTATAGTTGTTTTATTGTTAAATTTAAATGAGTGTAGAAAAGCCAGGGAAGGACCATTATACCGTTGAACTAAAGTTTTCAAATATAGGAGAGAAAGGGTAAAAAGAAAGAACCTGAATGAGAAAAAATAAAATAGCAGCGTTTTACACTAAAATAAAACGCATATTAAGCGATTACCTAATTCGAAGCCTATTATTTGAGAGTGGCAACCCTGTTTTTCGTGTGACGTGTCTGTTTTACCATCATTTTCAACGGTTGGTGCTGTTTTACCGACTCGGCGATCCCCACCAGGTGCGGCACGCGTGATAGTTCGCCAGTGCCGAGTTGCAATCATTGTGTCTCAAATTGGTATTTTATGTGAGGGTACTAAATACCCGCAGTGCGGGGTGTTTGTGCCCGAGCTGTATCACCAGGCAGGGATACAAAGCATAGGCTTCGAATTAGGTAATCGCTTAATATGCGTTTTATTTTAGTGTAAAACGCTGCTATTAAGCTTATGTACCGTAATTTGAAGCCTATTATTTGAGACGTGTTTGTTATCGCCTGGCGGGTCAGACGTCAATGTGATCTGAATACAAGTGTAGTGTTATTTATTCAGGTAGGAATGACAATGTGTATGAATTATATAAGAATAGCAGGTAAGTAAGTGATAAAGCGAAGTAAACAATCAACTGTTTATTAACAAAAACTTACATCATATATGCATTGAATCGATCACTCGTTATTAATTAACCAAATAGTACATTTTTATTCGTTTAAACTTGAACTTAAAAGGAATTATGTATATAGGAAATTCACTTTACATAAATTATAATCAACAGACTTATGTCTTAATACGTTTTACGTAGGCGTAAAGCCAAGATTAGAAATAGATGAAGAATTATTACTTTGCATAACTTCTCGACAGTAGAACTTTCTTTAGGTGTTTTCCGACCTCCAATTACCTCGCGCAAGTATGTCTTCTACGGGGCAGTTCTCTAACCAGCTTTTTGATGCGACAGCTGGCCGAATACTTCCGGGGCTAGCTTTTATACCTGCGCGTGAAAGTAACTTCTTTATCCAGTTTGATATTACAGTCTTTGATGCAGCTTTTGGCGAACCCGATATAGTAATGAAAAGGGAGTCCACTTGACAGGTAGACCTTCTACTTTCTGATAGTTGGATAACCTTCTTTGTCCAAAAAACCACATCCAGTGCCCTTACTTCTTTATTTTGGTTCAAGCGCCAACCTGACTGACGGTTTGTACTAGAATCAGTCTTGGATCCAAATTTCGGCCAGAAAACGATTGTGTCTTGAGATAGAATACAATTCTCTGGTTTTATCGATAACAAGGTAAGGTCATGTATGCGACGTCCTGAGCAAAGCAAAAGGAGGACAGCCGCCCTAGCCGAGCATTCGAAAAGACTTGTTTCGTCTGGGTGATTATTTTTAAGATAAGTCAATAAAGTTTCTACATCCCACACTGGACTTTTATTACTTTTCGGATTTTTCAGCGAAATGGCTTTCAATGCATGTTTTACGAGAGTGTGAGAACTTAAGTTTGATTCTAAGTTAGGGTTACATAAAGTGGCAACAGCTGACTTGTACGTTAAGATTGTAGAATAAGATAAATTATGTACTTGGTATAAGTCAATTAAAAACCTGGCAAACTCTGAGCCTGATGGGTTACTTGGGTCAATACTATTCGTTTGCGACCACCGGAGCCACTTTTGCCATGCTGGCTTATATGTTTTAAGAGACGAATCACGCCAGCTAGACCTGAGCAATTCTCTTTGTTCCTGGGACCAATTATCTAGAGACCCTTCCCACCCCCACACTTCCAGACTTCGAGGACTAGGTTCTGGGCATTGGGAGGTGGTCCCCCTGTCGTGGTGTCTATCATAACTTCGGCCAGGTTGTGTACTGTGAAAGGGGGAGCTATGGCTCGGTTTTTGAGGTCCGGCCTCCAAAATACTTTGTGCCATCTGGGGGCCACTACAAGATACGTTCCTTTCGCAGAATTGAGATGTGCTAGTACTCGAGGGATTAAAAATGGGGGAGGAAATACCCAAGCAAGTGTATAATTCCAGGGCTGACTGAGAGCGTCGAAGAGGTATGCTTTTTGGTCTGTTACATCCAAGGTTCCATAAAGAGGTACTACGTGGGCTTTCGTAGATGCGAAAAGGTCGACTATCGGGACTCCCCATTTGGAAAACAAAGTCCTGGTGAATGAGGGAAGTAGGTGCCATTCCGGTAATGGAGCTAACCGCGACAGGCGATCGGCCTCGCAATTGAAACTGCCCGGTATATAATGTATCTCCGTGTGTATGTTGTGAAGATCGAGGAGGGTGATAATTTGGTAAGTTATTTCGGACAAGGCTTGAGACTTCGTCCCGCCCTCGTTCCTCAAAAATGAAACTACGGTTTTGTTGTCGCTCTGTATGAGTAGCGACGAGTTTTGCAAGTGAGGAGAAAGGTTTTCTAGGGAGTAAAGCACTGCTAACATTTCCCTTTGATTGGAGTGTAGATTCGACTCCTCGATCGACCACTGGCCTGACAGTTGCTGGCTGTCTATTTGTGCTCCCCATGCTTTTTCGGATGCATCGGTAACCATGTAAAGAGATACTGGAGGATAAAATATTTTTGAATGCTTGAAGAGGTTTTCTGCCCACCATTTCAGTTCTATTAATGCCGTCAGGGGAATTGGGTATCGGTAACGAGGGTTTTGGTGCAGAAGATCCTGGCAGTGTTTTAATAAGGCACGATGATTTAAGCGGCCGCGAGGGATTGGAAAACTCGCAAAATTCACGGAACCTATTATGCTCTGGATTTCTTTCAAGTTTGCTCTGCTCCGACTCAGGGCAAGATTTATTTTTGCCAATAAATGGTCGCGTTTTTGAGCAGGCAGTGACTTTATGTTTTGGTGTGGATTCCACCAAATTACAAGAAATTCCAGCGCCCTTTGAGGCAGTGTTATAGATTTGCCAATGTTGACATGCCAGCCTAGATTTTGGAGGGTATGCAGCACATCTTTTGTCTGTTTGTCTAAAACAAAGCGATTCTGGTTTACAATCAGAAAATCGTCCAAATAGACCACTATGCGATACCCTTTTTCTCGGAATATTTGGGGCATCCAGTTGGTCACAGACGCAAAAATTTTGGGTGAACATGCTAGGCCGAACGGTAGACAGGTCATTTCTAGTATTTGGCCGTTGAACACTAGTCTCAGAAACCTTCGATGGGATTTCAGAATGGGAAGATGAATGAATGCGTTCGATAAATCTATTTTTACGAGCCAGTCGTCTTTTTGCAGAAAGTTTGGTAGCTTCTGCATGTTTATCGAGCGAAATTTCTCGACCGTTATAAATCGGTTTAACATTTTTAAGTTGAAAATTGGTCTTGCCGATCCGTCGCTCTTGGGCGTTAGAAACATGGGAGAAATAAAACTGGGGCTCGGCTCGGAAACAGGTTCCAGAACATTCATTTTTAGCATTTTTGCTATCTCGGTTTGCATTTCTACCGTGTACGGTGTTTGAAATCGGCTTAAATCCGGATTGTACAGTGGTGACTTGCGAAAAAATGGTATCCGTATGCCCTGGATTATTTTTAATATATAAGGCGGAGCTTTCAGGTTTTCCCACGGAGGTAGAAACTGCTTTAACCTCCCCGCCAGAAATAAGGCCGAGTCATGATCGTCTTTTGTACTGGTAATCACGACGCGTCGAGGTCGAAGCTGAAGTTTTGCCTCGTCCTTTCGTATTTGATTGAAAGTTATCGTGTCCCTGATACCGGGATGATCTTTGACGATTGTCCTGGTTTGATCGACGTTGGGGACGAAAGTTATCGCGACCCTGGCTGTAAGATACATAATGCGAGCCTTGCGCAGGCTGCTGAATAGAATATTTGTTATTGAATACGTAAGGATGGTTTGGCATACCTTGCGCAGGTATTTTATAATTACCACCAGCTTGCGCAGCTGGTTTAACTTGGTCAGGCACTCGGAGTGGCCAAAACATTTTTGAAACACCTCCATTTTTCTCAATTGCGCTTGAGAATACATCTTTTTGGAACAGATGTTCACAGCTAGGGGGAATTCGCCTTAGCGTGTCTTTAATAAATTTATCTTTGACAGAACGTAGCATACTATCCCTCCGTTGCTGTATCACGTCAGCACGGTGGCCACAAGCCAATTGTAAAAGATCGTTAGATATTTTTTGAAAACTACCTTCAATAAATAGTTCAGTAATTTTACGATGTAAAGACTGAGGATTTAAGTCATTATTCGCTGAAGCCCAAGAAATCAATTCTTCGAAGCCACGCTGTGCGGCCTCTTTTTTGTTTTATAAGGGCTTGAGTAATAGCAGCGAAACCTCTTTCGGTCAACAATAGGTTATTATACTTATCGTAAGGCTTAATTTCGTCATTTGTCTCTAATTCTACATATCCCGGACGAGAACAATATGATTTTTGAACTTCCGAATATCTTACGTTAGGCCAATGCTCAGAATTAAAATGTTGTAAGGATTTAATTATATCTACATGAGTTGGTAGGGCGTCAGGCACAGCCGGTTCTTTTAAAGTGGTAGTGAAAGGTATGTCTATTGAGGTGGATGGCCCCGGATTGGCCTCTTGCGCAGAGGTAGATTGAGGCCCTTGCTCGTTATTGTACGAGTATAATTCGCGGCTTACATCCCCTTTCAACTCATCACTATATGGACTAGAGCTGTGTATGGGGCGAAAGGCATTTCCGATTAAATTTTTTAATTCGCCCACCTGTTCGGATAGCTGACGAATAGCATCGCTGTAACGACGCTTTTTTGGCACTGGTGCCGCTGGTACTCCTTCCGGATGTCTTTTTCTAGACACTTCCACAGGAGGAGGTACTGTAACCTCTTCGTCAGAATCCGAGGACGAAGACGATAAGCTAATATCCATGATAGACAAAAAAGTAATACAGCACTCACCAATCTATGCTGGTTGCACCAGCCACAACTAAATTTCACGAACGGTAACACCGTTATTTTTAAACAGATTATTATAATTTTTATTTATAATTATTATTTAATAAGTATAATACTTTTAAGGTACGTCCGAACGTCACGAAAAACAAGACGCCAATGATTGCAACTCGGCACTGGCGAACTATCACGCGTGCCGCACCTGGTGGGGATCGCCGAGTCGGTAAAACAGCACCAACCGTTGAAAATGATGGTAAAACAGACACGTCACACGAAAAACAGGGTTGCCACTCTCAAATAATAGGCTTCGAATTACGGTACATAAGCTTAATATACAAAAAGTGGAAAACCAAGTTTACATATGTATATACTAATATAGTGGAAATACAACCGTTGTTAATTATCACATCTAACATTTACTAAATGTTTATTTTCCTCATTCAGGGTAACATTGGCACAACCACATATTGCACTGGACAGTAACTTCAAAAAAAAAATGAAAGTAAGCTGTAGTTGCAAATTAAGCAGTTGGTTTAGTGAGGAAGATAATAATGTCAATTAACTAATATCAATCAAACAAAATCTAAAATAAGGAAGGGATGTAGTGTATGCGTCAGTAATACAACTATAGGAATAGTTTTATACACTGTCTCGCGCACACCGTGTGGCAGGGATGCACGTCATTGACGGCATTACTGTTAGTGCGGCCGGGTGTGACGGACGTGTCCTTGCGTGCATAGTGTGTTATCGAGCCAGTGCATTGTGAGTAACCGGAGTATACTACAAAAAGAAAATATTTGTATAATTCAAATGTGTAATTTAATCGGCGCTATGTAATAAAATAATCAAACGAACCAAATCTCTTCGCAGTTTTCTTTCTCACTCGCACGCGCCGGCAAAATATATCTAGTTTTGTTTTTGTTTCACTCGCTGCCACGCGCCGCCCGGCACTTGTTGTTCCATACTAGACTAACGGCTCGTTCACGAGTACGCGCGTCAGGCGCACGCGGCAGAGGCAGGCGCCTGCGTTTCTGACTAAAGTCATACAAATCTTAGAGGGTGTTCACGAACAAAAAACTTGAGCGGCACGGATGCGCGCAAACACAGCGCGGCAGCCTTGCGCCAAAGTAGAAAGAGATGGCACGATGTGCCCGACGTTGTGTTAGAACGAGTGCGGGAGTGATTAGGTGGATGTATTGGGCGAATAATTTTAAATTATAATAAAATTTATAAATGTTTTCTAATGTACTCATTTTATTATACATTCTTAGTAATTTTCAACCGACTTAAAAAGAAAGAGGTTATAAATTGAACTGTAAGTATGTTTGCTTGTACTATATAAATAAAAATAATATTTATTTTGTATTGTACCTACATAATTGAAATTTAATTAACACATAATTACAAATATAGTTAAACAAATAAAAATATAAATACTTATGATTAAAAAGAAAGAATTAATAATAATTGAAATTTGATTTTTGATACTTTTTATATTCTTGTTATTTTGTAACCGACTTTAAAAAGGACTGGGTCTTCAATTCGTCTGTATGTTTGTAACCATTTGTTTGGTTTACTACTTTTGTTTGGATGTTAAGTAGGAGTATTTTTCGGTAGTAGAAACATGGAAGTAGATAGTAGCCCAATGGAATTCAATGGGAAGTTGGGAACTGACTGATGTAACAAGATTGTAGTCGATGGTCTACTTTACGTGCCCGATGGTATCCGATCGTGTTTATTGGTACCTGGTGGTGCCTGGTCGTACCCGGTTATTTTGGGTGGCGCCCAATGGTAATGATAACGATGACGATGAAGATGACGATATAACGATGACGATGGCGATATGACGATGACAATATAGCGATGACGGTATGACGATGACGATGACGATATAGCGATGACGGTATGACGATGACGATAGCGGAGGCTAGTATTTATTGTCTTTGGCGGAGGGTAGGTAGTAGGGTATCGTTATTATCTTTTGCATACGGAACCCTAAGGGCTTGCAAAGTTTAATTAAAAAACCGAAACCCACGCGGATGAAGTCGCGGGCACTGGTAGATAACATAAATCAATATATCATAATACAACCCAAAATAACAATGACATTCTAATACATTGTATTAGAATGTCATTGTTATTTTGGGTTGGTTGGTTTGTTTTCATTGCAAAATAAGAATGTAGTTATTATTCTGTGACCTAAATACGTCTACTGTGTTCTGCCGCCCGAGCGCACCGCCCGTTCTCGTGAACACCTTGTCGCGTGCGCCTGCCTCCGCCGCATGCGCCTGCCTCCGAAGCCCGTCGGCGCCGCGCAACGCGCGTTTTCGTGGCCTTGCGGTAAACCTGTTTTTCGCGACGCGCCGCGGTGCCGTGCGGTAACGATTAACGGTCTTCTGCATATTAACGGAAGTTAACGTGTCCGTTAACACTTTTAAAAGTTAACTTGAAAGTTAATCCGTTAATCAAAATGTTAACTTCGTTAATTAACGATTAACGGATTAACGAGTTAATGCCCAGCTATGTATATATAAGTAAAGTTATATACCATTGTACAAATCGGGTTTTAAAAATGATCCAACAAATTAACGTCCTATTTCTATTCTGCCAGCTTTGAGTAAAATATTTGAAAAGTTAATTTTTAGTCAGTTTTTATCTTTTTTCAATAGAAATGGACTCTTTCATGGTGAACAGTATGGATTTACAAAGAGTCGATCAACTACAGACGCGGGTGTTGCGCTTTTAAAACATATATATGCTTAGAAGAATAAAACAAAATGCCATTGGTGTTTTTTGTGATCTTACCGAAGCATTTGATTGTGTAGACCACAATACCTTTATATTTAAACTGAATGACTATTGAATTAAAGCTCATGATTTAATCGAATCTTATTTGAGTAGCCGTATTCAAAAAGTTAGCGTGAATAGGGTTCTGTCTGCCGGATCATGTGTTAAGATGGGTGTACCCCAGGTCTCTATACTAGGGCCTTGTTGTTTTCACTACATATTATAAAACAAAGTCCTCCGCCGCGTCTGTCTGTTCGCGATAAACTCAAAAACTACTCCACGGATTTTCATATGGTTTTCACCAATAGATAGAGTGATTCACGAAGAAGGTTTTAAGGTATAATACATGCCCGGGCGCAGCTGGGTAGGGCTGCTAGTTAATATATATTAATGATGATCTGCCATATTATGTCAACACGTGTAAGGCTGTACTATTTGCCGATGACACATCTTTTAATTTCCCTATTGACTACGGATAATTTTGACGAGGTCAATAGTACATTAGCCCAAGTGTTAGAGTGGTTTACAGCAAATAACTTGTTGTTGAACGCTAAAAAGACGAAATGTATTAAATTCTGCTCACCGAATGTTACAAAAGAACCAATACGCATAATGATCGTTAACGAAACGATAGATTTGGTAGATAAAATAACATTTCTTTGGATGACAGTTGACTCCGGGCTTCAATAGGGTGATATCACTTACGCGGTCAGAAGAATCAAGACAGCTGACTGATGTTGATACTGCGCACTTAGTATACTTCAGTTACTTCCATAGTGTCATGTTCTATGGGATATTACTGTAGGGTAACTCAGCTGAAGTTAATACCATATCTATATACCTTCAAAAACGCGCTATTAGGTCTATTTATAAATTAGGTGCTTGAGAATCACTTAGAGTATTGTTTAAACGGATTATATTGACATTCCCCTAGCACTACATATTGCAAATACTATGTATGTTCCTCACAATCTTCATTTGTATTAAAAAAATGGTGATATCCACAGCAGGAATATGAGAAATAATAATAAATTAGCTAAGCCAGCTTTGCGGTTACAGAAAACAATGAATTCTTTTTTTGGGCTCGGTATACGCTTCTATAATATAATTCCAACTGAAATATTAGCTATGCCATTAGTTAAGTTAAATAATAATCAATTTAAATTTATTTAAATAAAAATCAATTACTTTAAAAGCCATACTACTATAATGACACATTTATAACACCAAACTACACCAATTTCATATTATAAATCCACCAAAAACAATTTGCAAAATCGTCCAAGGTAGACCCCAACTGCACCCCTTGACTTCCCACCACAAACTCGATTAGGTACTTTAAAAAATTTAAAGCATCGTGATAAGTCTTATTTCATTTCACTTGAATTTCTTGAAAAGACATTTCTGTAAAGTGTTATGTTCTATATGCGAAAGTGAGTTTGTTTGTTTATTAGTAACTGTTTCATGCCCTATCTACTAAACCGATCATCATGAAATTTTTACACTTATGTTAAGGTACTGAGAAAGACATAGGCTATATGTCATGCGGGCGAAGCGAATTTATGAATATATTTCAATAAAAAGATGTATCAAAATCAAATCAAAAATCAAAATCAAAATCAAAACGTTTATTCAGAAAATAGGCCTTTGCAGGCACTTTTTCACGTCATATCATATTTAAAATTATCTTATTAGATAATATGTATTTATTAATTGTTCAAAAGCTACAGACTACTAGCGTTTCGGAACCGACCACTGCAGAGAAGAAACGCCGAAAGAAACTCTTATCAACAGTTTTGGTCGCCTACTCGCCTGAAGGGCTTTATATGATTACGAATATTTATTCCTTATTGTCTTTTTCTTTCTTTTCTTTTTTCTTTCTTTTTTTCTGTTTTCATGTTACAATTTCAATATACATAGATTTATTATTTTTGGAACATGTTTATGTTAACGATCGAGTGTGTAAAGATAATAAACAACATATAATACTTAAAGTAGTCTCAAAGAGGCCGAGCAGACCAGTCAAGATTCTTTACATATTTTTAAGTTTGTATACTGCATGTATATTGAATGCGTTTTATACTAAATTTAGTCTTGTAGTTTTTACCTCCAATAACTTATTATTGGACATAAAAAAAACTACAAGTTAATAAGGTGAAGTAAGGTTAATTTATAATTTGTCAAACACTTTTAATCCCAAGGCCATACCTTACGAAAGTAATAAAAAATAGTAGTAGTATGTATTTATAAAAAATAAATATGTTTTTTAAGTTATGTTATTCTATGAGGTTACTCCAAAATAAATTAAACTGTGTATGAATATGGTATGTACTGAAGAAGACACGATGCGAGTTCGCAGTTAAAATAATTCAGAATGAGCTAGGCGATAGTATGATGGTGTGTTATGTGGCCAAACAGAATACAGTATACTGATGTGGCTGTAAAGATGGAGGCAACGCCCACCCAAACGATAGGGTCCTACCAATTGGGTAGTGTAATGAGGATTTTACAACTGAATAAATCTGAAAAAATGGAAATGAGAAGGTATAACACAACATATTTACCTTTAGGTTTAGTCTTTACTCCAACTAATGTTATTGTAAGTTGGTTTGGCATATCTTTGGGCCACCTTCGGCAATACTATCCCACCAAAAAAATTATCACAATTTTACCAATAGATTAAAAGAAAACTGGCTCTTTACAATATAATTGAATTCTTTTGCAAAACCTACACTAAATAGGTACCTTCCAATTCTCTCTCAATTCAAAAAAGAAAAATACCTATTTATTTATTTATAAGCACAAATAGGTACCTAGGTACATACCGAAAAAGAGAAAGCGTCAAGCGACCGACACCACTGCCGAATAACTTCCTTTCAAAGAGTATTTAATCACTTCGTTTTATTCCTTTAAGCTATGGGCTCCCGAGTAAAGTTATGGGTTCCCCGAGCAAACGCTCGTGCACTGCACGATCGTGCAGTGCCGCCGCTATCCGATGGGTGGACGGACCACAAACTATATAGAGATACTAGGACGGACTGGGGTACTATTTTTGAACGCGTGCCACTCGTCTTCGAACGATTTTTCCATACAAAAATCGTTCGAAGACGAGTGGCACGCGTTCAAAAATGGCACTCCTGTAGACAGACGACGGACGTCAATCATTAGTGTTACTAGTCTAGCCATTTGTTAAATCGATATCATAGACGATAAATTTACTGGGGTACTATTTTTGAACGTGTGACACTCGTCTTCGAACGATTTTTGTATTAAATTCGTTCGCAGACGAGTGTCACGCGTTCAAAAATAGTACCCCTGTTCAGTATTTTACGATATAGTCTCTCTAATCTATGGGCAGTATGAGATGAGCACGAGATGAGTCATTCGCAAAGCTTAGCACCTGAATGCATCATTTAAACCTCTGTTCACTAACTAGCACGATAACAAATATATAACTTACTTACGTGGATTCAAAAGTATCTTAAGTATCTCTTTGATGTGGATACGTGTTGTTCCTTTGGAACTTGTCCTATCTGTCTTAGATAACTATTTTGTGAAAATTAAGGTGAAGTGGTACTCGTATATGCGATTCTAGTGCCAGTGCCACCCAGAATTAAATTATTTAAAGCTGGACATTGACGATCAGTTTTGCACGTCAGTTGAACTGACATCAATCCAAAATTTGATCGTCAATGTGGTATCATCACTCCAGAGTTTTAACTGACGACGCGCCACGAAATTTTCCGTGGCTACCCTAATCCAAGCCGGCGCGTCGCGCCAAACTGACCGTGAGTGCGCGATCGTCACTCCAGACGTCAGTTTGCTCGCAGCGCCCGGCGCCGGCGGTGGTTGATTGTTGGATTTATTTGTTTTTAAAATGGCGGCATCTGTATTATCTGGACGTCAGAATTTATTGAAAAATATATTAACAAAATTAATTATAATTATTAAATACATATTTGACGAGCTCCGTGGAGCAACGATCAACACGCCAGCCTGTGACACGGATGGCGGGTTCGATCCCCGGTCAGGTCAAGATAAAAGATGATCTTTTTCAGATTGACATGGGTCTTGGATGTTTGTAAATGTATATATTGTTATAAAATATAGTATCGTTGAGTTACTATCCCATAACACAAGTCTTATTTAAGAACTTACTTCGGGGCTAGCTCAATCTGTGTGATATGTCCGTATATATTTATTTATATATATTCCAACTAATATTATAAATGCGAAAGTGAGTTTGTTTGTTTGTTCGTTACGCTTTTACGCCGTATCTACTGAACCGATCATCGTGAAATTTTGATACACGTAGGTTAGGGTACCGAGAAGGACATAGGCTATATATTACGCGGGCGAAGCCGCGGGTAACAGCTAGTAATATATATATTAAATTTAAAAAATCTGAATGTTTGTGGAAAGTAACGGACAAAAATTAAAAAAATATACAACATCGACAAAAAGCTTAATTATATGAATATAAAAGTATTAACGTTTCTTCTTCGGAGTCAGAAGCCATTTTTTTGTTTCGACACAAATTGGTAGTGCGCCTCACAGCCCAGCCAATAGAAAACTGAAGAGCCGGAGCGACGCCAGTGAATGGGGAAATTTAGTTACCCTAAAACCATTTGGAGTGACGCCACAGTTTTATGTCTAAACTGACGCGCAAAACTGATCGTCAATGCCCAGCTTTACTCCTAAAAGAATTCGTGGTGGCGCTAGTTTCGCATAACACCTACTGGGCCTTAAATTTTATGCTGAAAATCATTTAAGTGTTTGGCATGACAATGTGTGTACGAGATATTGGCGATAATTTTTAGAAATTAGGGTTTTTAAGTGCTCACAGAGTGGGCCGTATGGTTCCCATAGAATAGTATGTATGCCCACTAACATGCTAAACGTGGCCTTTTTTTGCTCATGGAGGACAGCAACCGCTCGAAAATGAATAATGTAAACTATTTAAACAAAGTTTAAAAAAGGATATTAATTCAACCTACCCGTACTGTAGCCCACCGTAATGTAATATTGTCAAAATTATCCAGTTCTTTTCTATGCTATACGTCAGTCTTTTCCAGCATTCTCTTTACATATGTACCGAAATCCAAAAGTGTAATTATGTTGAATGTTATGTTTGTCTTGTTCGTGCATATCTCAAAAATTATAAATTGGATTCCAAAAGGTAGGTAAATTAGGTTTATAGACTAAGTTATGGAACAGTTTTAACGAAAGTGTTTTGAAGTTGGATTATTTTCAATTGTTCTTGTTGTATTTATGTTAATTAAACCATAAATACATCAGCAGCCGTAGCAAGGCACCCGCGACGCCGTTTATATCGCGCGATAAACTATTTACAGAACTATAGAACAGAGAAACAGTTGTGCAGAGCGTAAGCAGATGTTCTATAGAGAAATCTATAGAACATCTGCTTACGCTCTGCACAACGACGAAAAACATTAGGAGCGCTCTACACAAAAAATGTAATATAGATTGTTTTTTTCTCTCGCAACGAAAATTAAGCATATTTTTGTATGATCACATATCAATATTTCAATAAAATTGTAGTCATATTCATATATTATATGCATTTTTTTAAAATGTGGTGGTAGTTGTACTTAACCAGAAGTGGTAGATTTTATATATGCAATCGAAAGTACTTTGTATGTATATACTTCCATATTTTTTATATATTTTTTAAAGAAGTATTTATTTTATCATAAATTTTTGAAAATAGGGCACAAATCAAGCACAAATGTAGGATTTACAAACAAATATCTGAGTTGAATGTTATGTTTGTCTTGTTCGTGCATATCTCAAAAATTATAAATTGGATTCCAAAAGGTAGGTAAATTAGGTATATAGACTAAGTTATGGAACAGTTTTAACGAAAGTGTTTTGAAGTTGGATTATTTTCAATTGTTCTTGTTGTATTTATGTTAATTAAACCATAAATACATCAGCAGCCGTAGCAAGGCACCCGCGACGCCGTTTATATCGCGCGATAAACTATTTACATCTCCCTCTTTAATATTACGGTAAATAAGATGGCGATAGTCGATAAACGTTATCTCGTGTGCCATTCTACAGGCGCAGAAACAATTTCAAAATAATCTTCTTGCTCATCTTAAAGTCACAACTTAACGAGTACAATAATATTATTTAATTTAGTCTTATTAAGTAGATAAGACTAAATTAAATACATTGAAAGTAAAAACATTCAGAGTGAAAGAAAATATCACGGAACTTCGTTTAATAAACAGACACGTTTCAACATGAAGTAATATTTAATCAGGCAAACTTCCAAATCAAATGGCTATACTTACTTTAAAAATATTACGAACTATTATAAGATCTACCCAAAATTCAAAAAATACAGTCAGTTTGTCATGTAGTATATATTTTTCATCTTTGTTTTTTAAATTCAGATGTCATCTAAATCGACAATCGATAACATAAAAATGTAAAGATTAATCTGGAAACTCGCAATTTTTTCAGTTGGGAACACTGTTGCGGTGAACTTTGACCACCGCTGCCGTGCATGATCATAGACAACGCCGTCCGGGAAACCAGCTAAACTTGTTTCCATAGAAAATGTATGGGTGACGTCATTCAACGTTTTGCTGACGAGCGTGCGATCACGATCGTTCAGTCGGGGAACCCATAGCTTTAAAATCCATTGCAGTAATGCTTTCATCACTAAAACTCATTTTGAACGGTTTCATTTCGAATAAATAACCAACTTTGCAAATATTTATCGAAAACAATAAACAATCAATGTTTACTGGAAAGCGCTATTGTTCAGGGTGTTCAGGGTACCTACAAAATTTGTACCTAATACTGAAAATAACAGCATTCCCCCGCGTTTTTAATTTTCAGTTGTCAATTATAGCAAAGGAAACAATGCCCATAGAGCCCAGTCATATTTTACCTTAGAGTATAAATATTTTACTATAGAGCGCGCGTCTACGAGTACGAACCGTAAGCACGGGTATGAACAGCTTCAAAACAGTGCGAACGTCGCGATTAGTCACCCGAGGTCACGCGCACGGATTGTTTCTCCCGCCATTATTTTACGTTTTTTCAATAATTATGGCGAAATGTGCAGTGCCGAGTTGTAAACATGATTCCCGGAAGCAAAATAAAAAGAAGAATGATATTTCTTTTCATCGGTGAGTAATATTTTGCCTCTAAAACACTGATTTTATTGTAATTGACTAGGGGTTAAGAGGGTGTTGCGGGAGGCGCGCGGGCGGGTAAACGCAGCACATGGTTCCACGTCCCCCGCCTTACTTCTTCCCGCATTAGATTTAGTGATGTACGACATCGGATCCGAATATTTGTAGTTTTACTCGTATATGTATTACAATTATTAAGATAAATATCGATTAATTTTCTATATGCATTTTTATTTTATAATTCCTTAATGTTAAGCAGACAAACTTTGGATGCTATTTAGGGTTCCGTAGCCGAATGGAAAAAATCAGAAGTAACCTTCGACTCTTTCACGATGTTTATTTTATAATGTATTTGAAATTTGGTTTTTTTGATACTTTTTATATTCTTGTTATTTTGTAACCGACTTTAAAAAGAAAGTGGTTTTGTATTCCACTGTATGTTTGTTACCATTTGTTCGGTTTACCTTCTACTTTTGTTCGGATGTTAGGAATATTTTTTTGTAGTAAAAACATGGAAGTGGTAGCCCAATGGAATTCGATGGGAACTGATGTCACATAATTGTAGTCGATGGTAGCCGATTGTAGGTGTCTGATGGTATCCGATCATGCCTTTTGGTACCTAGTGGTGCCTGGCCGTACCACTCCCAGTGGTAATAATAATGATAACGATGAGGTTGACGATGACGATGACATGGATGATGACGATGATGCCGACGACGATGACGATGATGATGACGATGACATGGATGATGACGATGATGACGACGACGATGACATGGATGATGACGGCGACGATGATGATGACATGGATGATGACGATGATGATGACGGTGACGATAACGAGACGTTGAAAATGACGAGGACAATGACGATGACGATGATGACGAGGACGATGATTAATTTCATATCTAGAAACTAACTACAGATTCAAAGATCCAAAATTTATTAAAAGTGATTTACATCCAATGACGCCCTCGGATGTAACTCATTTACGACGTTTCGCACGACGCGATGCACATCACTACCGACCGCGCTACATCTATAGATACAATCTATAGAACATCTGCTTACGCTCTGCACAACGGCGAAAAACATTAGGAGCGCTCTACACAAAAAATGTAATATAGGTAGATTGTTTTTTTCTCTCGCAACGAAAATTAAGCATATTTTTGTGTGATCACATATCAATATTTCAATAAAATTGTAGTCATATTCATATATTATATGCATTTTTTTAAAATGTGGTGGTAGTTGTACTTAACCAGAAGTGGTAGATTTTATATATGCAATCGAAAGTACTTTGTATGTATATACTTCCATATTTTTTAAAGAAGTATTTATTTTATCATAAATTTTTGAAAATAGGGCACAAATCAAGCACAAATGTAGGATTTACAAACAAATATCTGTGCCTTATTCCCTGTCATTGTCAATCTGACGTAAAATAATGACATTGACAGAACTTTGGCAGTCTGAGTTGCCAGGTTTGGGAAATTTTACCCGGGAGTCGGGAAAATCTCTAAGGCCTGGACTACATTACACCGGGGCAGGACGGAAAAAAATCCGGACCCACCCGGGGACTTCGGTACCGGATCTCCGAATTTTTTTCCGTCTGGAACCGTCCCGGTCCAGCCCGACCTTCTGTAATGAAGTCCAGAATGAATCTTTATACTTTCTTCCTGGCCTAGGCCAGGCCAATGTAATGAATGAGCCAAGAATTACAAATTTCCGTGTCTTCTTTTTACTACAATAATGCGTACACTTCCGAGGATCGTCCGAGCCGTCAAGAGGCGCACATCTAAGTCGACTTGCTACGCGTTATTAAATTCAAAGAACATAAAAATAATTCAATTTATTAGTTGATTTGTGACATTTTTAAAATATGTATATCCCACATCATTGATGTGAAGTCAAAATTCCGAAAAGTGTTAAAATTGTGGAAATATAGGCAAAAATACTTTTAAAAACCGTTGGAGTTAGCTGTGTTCCTGACCTACGACAACCCGTACATCGCCCGCTTGCGTGAGTCATTCGTTTGGTCCGCAGCAGTTGCTCACGGCCGAGGCCCCCGTACCACGAGACCGACAACGGAGAGCGACAACAACACGATAAGTATCGCTTCCTGTACCAAGATTTTAATTTTTCACATAAGCGACGAGCGACATTATGGCTTCACTCTGTGCAGGATGCAATCAAAAACTACCAAAAAGGGAATTCCTCACTTGTGCTTATTGCAAAAATACTTATGATTTGCAATGTGCGAATGTGCCTATCCAGCGTTTTAATAACACGATGACAACGTCACATAAACAATCGTGGAAATGCCCAGCCTGTCATTGTAAAACACCAAAAACGGGAACCAATGATAATACTTTGGTATGCCCAAATTCCAACGAAAGTCAAATCAGTCAACCACAACAAATCCCGCAATATATGACTCCTACAAATGTCACACAAAGGAGAAAAAATCTGTCCACTAAAAACGGCGGATCGTTAGAGTCTGAAGACATCAGTATACTTGGAGATACAATCTCGCCAGAAAATTCACAAAACACTGTAAGTACTGTTACATCTTTTCAATCGGGAATAACACTGGATAAATAGAGTGAAATAATAGCCCAAAAGCTTCAAGAAAACAACCAAAATATTATATCGCAACTACAGAATACAATACAGACAGAAATACATCAGGCAATAGATAATTTAAGAAAAGAATTTAGACAAGAGGCAAATATTTCAAAAAAAGAAAACGAAAGTAGAAAAATTGAAATAGATCAATTAAAAACAAAGATAGACATACTTACAAAGGAAGCGGAAAATTTAAATAAAGAAATGGAAAGTCTACAATGTAAAGTCAAACCTACTGGGGCATTTTTGTCCCGATAGTGACAGCAAGAAAATAGTTCTCTATGGATTTGATGAGTATTATAAAGAACCAGAGTCAAGTTTGCACGAACGACTACACGTAATGTTTCACCACTTACTGCATATAGATTTAACCGGATATATTGAGGATGCATATAGGATCGGTAGATACAGCGGAAATGGAAATCGTCCACTTGTAATAGAGCTGATAAGCAAGCGTATGACCAAATACATCGTAAACAATAGCCACTACTTCCAGGGAACTAGTCTGTCTATCTCAGAATTTTTAGACCAAAACAAGAGAAAGGAGAGAAAAATAATGCGGGAAGAGATGCTGCAAGCCCGGAAAAGAGGCTTGTATGCAGTAATAAGAGAAAATGAGCTGTATATAGAAGGCAAAAAAATTAATCTATCGCATAAATCAGATACAACACCAGTCACTCAAGAAATTACCAAAAATACGTCAAAAAATCCAATTTCGGGAAGATATTCATAAGACGAGGAATACCGCCAAACTAGGGGATACGGGATTATCCTCTGGGGTAATAGTACAAACGTGCATATGCTTCTCACCATGCAAAAGAAATTAATTCGAATATTGTCAAATATCCAACAAACAGAAAGTTGTAAACCATTTTTCCAAAAATACAAAATATTAACAGTACCCAGTATTTATATATTAGAAATGTGTTAATTTGTCCGTCGATACCCAGAATTGTACATGAAAAGAGGAGATGTTAAAACGAAATACCCCCTCCGCCATAAAAACAAGATATTGATGCCAGTCACTCGCTTGGAACTGAGCTCGTCTAGCACCCTAAATATGTCAATTAGGATTTATAATAAACTACCTAAATCTTTATCAGAAGAAGAGAATGATAAAACATTTATTCGTGAACTTAAAGGAATTCTATTAAATAAAGCATATTATAATATAAATGAATACCTGACTGACAAAATATGACCGTATGAATTTATTCAAAATAATATTAAATTAAAATAATAATCAAATTATTAATAACGATTAAATACCTTATATAATAAATTTATCATTTTAAATACTAATCAAATTAATTCTATTACCAATTCTAAAATTAAATTATCATTAATAAATTCTAATAAATACATACATTTTTACAAAAAAAAAAAAAAACTTTGTTATAACTTAATTTTATACTTGAGTGCGTCCTCTTCTGATCTAACCATATTGCTGCGCCCAGCAGGGTCCATAAATAAACTTGTACCTTTTATATTAATGTCATCTTATGTACTTTATGGTTTGCAATAAAACATATTGAGCATATTTGAGAAAAAATCTTAACGTGCGTGTTTGATCAAGCAGCTTGATTGCCTATAGGGCCCTTATGTGGGGAAATTTGAAATCAGCAGATAGCAACACTCTCAAACGCATTTATTCTTTCTCTCCTTCTGAGTTGTGTAGAGCAAGTGAGTAGTACCATTTTATTTGCAGCCTATAAATAAAATTATCGTTATCGATTACATTATTATTTAAAATATAATTTTATTACAGCATTAGTGGTGAACGTCTCCACCCAGCCTCAAAATGGTTGCAGCCAAGAAACAGGTATGTTGCGTGTTCCACGTGGATGTTCGTATTATATTGGACTTTTGGCATGGTTATTTTGATTTGCTATGTAGAATAACCTCCTCAATAAAGGTCCTATATAATTTGTTACTCGATAGGCTTGCGAATTTTATTTATAATTCGTGGGGTTGAGGATGTACCATACATTTTTAGGTTATAAAGTCAATGCTGGTTCCGGTCTAGTGTAATTCATTTTATATGAGTATATACCTAAATTGACTAAGTGATTATAATTTTGTTTCAGAAAAAGACCATTGAGTCTATTAACTCTCGCTTAGCGTTGGTTATGAAATCTGGCAAATATTGCTTAGGTTACAAACAGACGCTGAAGACGCTACGTCAAGGTAAAGCCAAGCTGGTCATCATCGCCAAGAATGCTCCGCCCCTAAGGTGAGACTACTGAGAAGTAGAGTTTCCCATTATGTCTATTGCGGGAAGCATATGGAGTCTTCGGACTAAGAAGTATGGATTCCCTGTAAATGAACCAACAATTAGTTTATTACTATAGCTCATCAATGATGTTATACAAACATACATATTGTCATAATACTTAGTTTAAAAAATGTTAAAGATAGAATAGAAAAATCTTAATTCAGGGATTTACAAATAGTACAGTGAAACAATAGTTAGCACAACTATTTGTTGGTTCAAATTGCGGGAAACCTATGGAGTAGTCTAAGTCCATATTGGCTGAACTTCATATCAGGTGAGAATATCCTATTGAAAATAAACCTTAAAAATTCTTCCCATAGTCTCTGGAACAATGGAATCAAAGTCGAGCCACATCATAATAGTTATTTTACTGTTATTAGTTTTCCAAAATAAGTTTTTAGGTTTTGAATCTTTCGTTTCGTTCCCTGTCTCGGCAAAAGTAGTGTAGGACATCCTCAGGCACAGTGGAGTGATGGTTTGTGCAAGATGGCTGGCAGGGGCCAGATGCGAGATAATAAGATAGATATTGATGTCGTGCAATTGGGGAGGCCTACGTCCAGCATTGGACGAGTAAAGGCTGATGATGGATGGTTTTGAATTATGAGCCATATCTTATTTTAATACAGAATTCAATAGTATCAAGTTTGTGGTATATATATGTTGTACATAAGATTTAGGGTTTGCTTCCACTATGCAAGGATGCATTGTGGCTGTGTTTTTTAAGAAACCATAGAATCCTTTACTTAGCCCCAATCAATGCAGCTCTAGCTTTGGCAAAGTTATTGTGGTTATGTACAACAACGAGCTCAGTTATCTTGCACATCTCTAGCGGAAACAAACCCTAAGACTTCTTATTATGTTATTATCTGTTGTGACAATTTTGTATAAATGTTCCTTTTTTTCAGGAAATCTGAAATAGAGTACTATGCTCTATTAGCCAAAACTGGAGTCCATCACTACAGTGGCAACAACATCGAACTTGGCACAGCTTGCGGAAAGTACTACAGAGTTTGCACACTCGCCATAACAGATCCTGGCGACTCTGACATCATCACGTCCTTGCCAGAGGCGCAGGCGTAGAATTATTTTTAATAAATTAACGTAAATAATGTTATTGTTTTATTTATATTTTTATAACCAGAGGTATGTACTTATCTGGTACCTAGGTGAAAGTAGGAAGGTGGCAAGTACCTACTAATTTGTGTGAGTCAGGAAGATGATGGATGGGGTGTATTGTTGCGAAATAAATGTTACTTTTTTCTCTTCTTGTTAGTCTCTAAAATTATGAGTTTAGAATATTCCTAATTGCCGAGGAAACGAAAAAAAAAAAGCCTTGAAATATTTCACATCATTATATTTATAGCAGCAGTGCTATGAAAAGCAGGCATTAAATGTATTTTTCATACCTATTTTCTCGCTAATTGGCTAGCGCATCCAGACATTAATTTTTTTTGTAATATCTATGAGCGCATCATATTTTCAAAACATATTTTGTGAGTTAATAGTACATTCATTACTGCAGCGGCCGGCAATAGAGGCATTGATGGACCGAGCCGAGCCGAGGCTCATAGCATAGCACAGAATTAATAATAGTTGCTCATAGTGCCGCTTCCATCTCGCTCGGTGTGATTAGGCTCAATTCACACAACGCGCAGTGGCCGGCTCGGAAGAGAAGGCCTGCGACTGCACGCGCCCGCGCGCGACTCACCACGCTAATCCTATGCCAATTCCACTTTTTCAAGCAATTCCTTGTATTATAGTCATCGCGATAAAGTCTAAAATTATATGACACTGAAATTGCTCTCCGCTTCCCTTCCATCCCGGTATGGATTGAGCAAGAGACCTACATCAAATAAGGGTAAGCACGCACCGCGACGCGATTTGCTGTCGCAAAATTCGCAACGTATGGAGTGCCATAGAAGTGCGCGCACTGCGACGCGATAGTCGCGCCGTCGCATACCTATTTTTGCGACAGATCTGTCGCAAACGCGTTTGCAACGTATGGAGATCTATGAAGACGCGCGCACTGCGACTCGGCAGTCGCGCGATTATGTTGCCATTATATTAACATTTACATATTTATAACTTTCATATCCTTGGCGTAACTTGAAGTTACTTTCGATTTTTGGATTTGATAATTATTAACCCATTCGAACAGTATGCCTTACTCCAGCCGAAAAGTATCTCTTTTTGAAAATTGATAATGACAAATAATTAGAGCCTAACGTGGTAGTATGCGTTACTCCAGCCGAAAAGTATCTCGTTTCGAAAATTGATAGTGACAAATAATTAGAGCCTAACGTAGTATAAAAGTGCCTGCAAGTCTTGAATTTGTGCCGCCAGCCGTTTAAGAGATATTCGAAAAAACAATTTCTGGCTGGCGTAACGTTACTCCAGCCGAATGTTCTTGATCCAGACTACCTAGGTCTAAATGAAGTACACACACGGATAGCTTCAATTTGTGCTCAAGAGTGCCTTGTATTTTCAAATTTGTGCTCCATACCGTTTCAGAGGTATTCAATTTTCGGCTGGAGTAACGTTTGCTCAGTTGCTGTATCTCTGAAACGGCAAGCCAATCAATCGTCGTTTTTTGTATAGATATAGAACGCTATTTGTGCCATAGGTTTCATAAGTATCACTATTATGGTTAACAAGTTATGATTTTTTCTCTAAAAATCGAAAATAGGCTCTAGCTCTTAAACAAAGAAACCTTAACAATTCAAACTGGTACCAACATGTAGTTCTTATACCACCATACATAATTAGAAGAAATCATCAGCCTATCCCACAAATTCGGTGAGTTATGACGATATTCCTTTTTTCGGAAAGTCAAATCCGGTCCTGTGATTTTGAATAAAGAATTCACTATTTTCCTGTGAGCCGACTGATTTCATTTTTATACATTATTTAGAGCTTTAATTTGAGAATATACCCTCAAAAATATAGAAAGAAATAAGTACGAATTAAATTAATAATAATTGAAATCTATACTTAATAATTCTTACACTATTACCCGACCAAATTCAAACGTATATTAAAAAGCGGCCGTGGCATACTGCTAGGCATTTACTCCCACTTGGCGGTATTATAATCGAATTTAGTCAGTACAGGTGAGGTGAAAAATGTTAAGTCATAAAAATATTTTACTATAATAAATATTGGCTACTATGTTCTTCTGTGTTCTATGTATACCAAAGCATTGTGTGTAACAGCAAAAGGGCAGCGGTTAGATTAATAAGTTAGACTCATTAGTGGTTAAAAAAATAGAAAAGAAATAACAAAAAAAATAATTGTAGGGGCAGCCTTAAATCTAGTAAGGTTTGCTTATTATGACTCGGAGAAATAAAATACAGTGTAAAATCTGTTACATTTATTATTGTACTTTGATTTGCTTATTTTCTAAGTTGCTAAAATTAATAGGAACTGCAGCTGTGTTTGTTCTTTTGTTCGTCATTTTATTGTTTAATTGTCAAGCTCATATAACCTTAACTGTAGCAACGTATGTACCGGTTTTAAGAAATCCGTTCTTTTGTTCGTTGCAAACACTTTGTATGTGTTTACCGTAGCTGCTATTTATTATTATGCGTTTTTCTATAGGTCATTCATTACATTCTTGGTAGCTCAATAACTTTCTAACTATGAACATGGCAAAATAACTTCTTTTTTCTATTATTTTTTTTATTGACACAATAAGGATGGGACAAAAGTGAGAGAGTTCATTTAATTTTCTCTTCCGCGTCATTTTATTATATAGAGAATACGAATACCGTCTTTTCCCTAGTAATTCTTGTGTAACCTTTGATCTGGCCTGGTATAAGATGACCGGTTTCCGATACCCTCGAAACTGTATATTTTACGAGTAAACAAATTCCTGATGCATGTGATGTTTCACCCCCATGCATCAGGAATTTCTTTCATTTGCTTCAACTTTTTGTGTGGTCTTCAATATAAATATCTAATACATAAACATATGCTATAATATTTTAGCATATGTTCTAATCATCTAAAACAAAAAATGAAAGACGTACCTACTTACATAAATTTAGTGTTCATAGTTCGCATGACATTGGTCCATGTGTGTAACAATCAACATCTTAATTAATTTTTGATCTCTTTGTTTTTATTTAAATAATTCAAGCCTTCAAAATATATAAACTTTTTTTCTACACGATTGTACTCCGCCACATAATATAAGAGTACATATTTAAGAAGTGATGCGTTAGGTACTGCGCGGCCGCTTTTTAATATACGTTTGAATTTGGTCGGGTAATCGCGTAAAAATGGTTAAGTATAGATTTCAATTATTTTTAATTTAATTCGTAGGTATTTCTATCTACATTTTTGAGGGTATATTCTCAAATGAAAGCTCTAAATAATGTATAAATATGAAATCAGTCTGCTCACAGGAAAATAGTGAATTCTTTATTCAAAATCACAGGACCGGATTTGACTTTCCGAAACAAGGAATATCGTCATAACTCACCGAATTTGTGGGATAGGCTGATGATTTCTTCTAATTATGTATGGTGGTATAAGAACTACATGTTGGTACCAGTTTGAATTGTTAAGGTTTCTTTGTTTAAGAGCTAGAGCTTATTTTCGATTTTTAGAGAAAAAATCATAACTCGTTAACCATAATAGTGATACTTATGAAACCTATGGCACAAATCGGCACAAATAGCGTTCTATATCTATACAAAAAACGATGGTTGATTGGCCTGCCGTTTCATAGATACAGCAACTGAGCAAACGTTACTCCAGCCGAAAATTGAATACCTCTGAAACCGTATGGAGCACAAATTTGAAAATATAAGGCACTCTTGAGCACAAATTGAAGCTATCTCTTAAACAGCTGGCGGCACAAATTCAAGACTTTCAGGCACTTATTCTACGTTAGGCTCTAATTATTTGTCATTATCAATTTTCGAAAAAAGATACTTTTCGGCTGGAGTAACGCATACAACGTGGTATAAAAGTGCCTGAAAGTCTTGAATTTGTGCCGCCAGCCGTTTAAGAGATATTCGAAAAAACTATTTCTGGCTGGCGTAACGTTACTCCAGCCGAATTTTTTTGATCCAGACTACTTAGGTCTAAATGAAGTACACACACAGATAGCTTCAATTTGTGCTCAAGAGTGCCTTATATTTTCAAATTTGTGCTCCATACGGTTTCAGAGGTATTCAATTTTCGGCTGGAGTAACGTGTGCTCAGTTGCTGTATCTCTAAAACGGCAAGCCAATCAACCGTTGTTTTTTGTATAGATATAGAACGCTATTTGTGCCGATTTGTGCCATAGGTTTCATAAGTATCACTATTATGGTTAACGAGTTATGATTTTTTCTCTAAAAATCGAAAATAGGCTCTAGCTCTTAAACAAAGGAACCTTAACAATTCAAACTGGTACCAACATGTAGTTCTTATACCACCACACATAATTAGAAGATATCATTAGCCTATCCTGCAAATTCGGTGAGCTATGACGATATTACTTGTTTCGGAAAGTCAAATCCGGTCCTGTGATTTTGAATAAAGAATTCACTATTTTTCTGTGAGCCGACTGATTTCATATTTATACATTATTTAGAGCTTTCATTTGAGAATATACCCTCAAAAATGTAGATAGAAATACCTACGAATTAAATTAATAATAATTGAAATCTATACTTAATCATTCTTATGCTATTACCCGACCAAATTTAAACGTATATTAAAAAGCGGCAGTGGCATACTGCCAGGCATTTACTCCCACTTGGCGGTATTATAATCGAATTTAGTCAGTACAAGTGAGGTGAAAAATGTTAAGTCATAACAATATTTTACTAAAATAAATATTGGCTACTATGTTCTTCGGTGTTCTATGTATACCAAAGCATTGTGTGTCACAGCAAAAGTGTAGCGGTTAGATTAATAAGTTAGACTTATTAATGGTTAAAAAAAAGAAAGGAAATAACAAAAAAAATTGTAGGGGCAGCCTGAAATCAAGTAAGGTTTGCTTATTATGAGTCGGAGAAATAAAATACAGTGTAAATATCTGTGACATTTATTATTGTACTTTGATTTGCTTATTTTCTAAGTTGCTAAAATTAATAGGAACCGTAGCTGTGTTTGTGTTTGTTCTTTGTTAGTCATTTTATTGTTTAATTGTCTAGCTCATATAACCTTAACTGTCGGCAACGTATGTACCTACCGGTTTTAAAAAGTCCGTTCTTTTGTTCGCTGCGAACACTTTGTATGTGTTTACCGTAGCTGCTATTTATTATTATGCGTTTATCTATAGGTCATTCATTAAATTCTTGGTAGCTCAAAAACTTTCTAACTATGATCATTGCAAAATAACTCGTTTTCTATAATTGACACAATAAAGATAGGACAAAAGTGAGAGGGTTCATTTTATTTTCTCTTCCGCGTCATTTTATTATATAGAGAATACAAATACCGTCTTTTCCCTAGTAATTCTTGTGTAACCTTTGATTTGGTCTGGTATAAGATGACTGGTTTCCGATACCCTCGAAACTGTATATTTTACGAGTAAACAAATTCCTGATGCATGTGATGTTTCACCCCCATGCATCAGGAATTTCTTTCATTGGCTTCAACTTTTTGTGAGATCTTCAATATAAATATATAATATATAAACATATGTTATAATATTTTAGCGTATGTTCTAATCATCTAAAACAAAAAATGAAAGACGTACCAACTTACATAAATTTAGTGTTCATAGTTCGCATGACATTGGTCCATGTGTGTAACAATCAACATCTTAATTAATTTTTGATCTTATTGTTTTTATTTAAAATAATACAAGCCTTCAAAAATATATAAACTTTTTTTCTACACGATTGTACTCCGCTACATAATATAAGAGTACGTATTTAAGAAGTGATGCGTTAGGTACTGCGCAGCCGCTTTTTAATATACATTTGAATTTGGTCGGGTAATAGCGTAAGAATTATTAAGTATAGATTTCAATTATTATTAATTTAATTCGTAGGTATTTCTATCTACATTTTTGAGGGTATATTCTCAAATGAAAGCTCTAAATATTGTATAAATATGAAATCAGTCGGCTCACAGGAAAATAGTGAATTCTTTATTCAAAATCACAGGACCGGATTTGACTTTCCGAAACAAGTAATATCGTCATAGCTCACCGAATTTGCAGGATAGGCTGATGATATCTTCTAATTATGTGTGGTGGTATAAGAACTACATGTTGGTACCAGTTTGAATTGTTAAGGTTCCTTTGTTAAAGAGCTAGAGCCTCTTTTCGATTTTTAGAGAAAAAATCATAACTCGTTAACCATAATAGTGATACTTATGAAACCTATGGCACAAATCGGCACAAATAGCGTTCTATATCTATACAAAAAACGATGGTTGATTGGCCTGCCGTTTCAGAGATACAGCAACTGAGCAAACGTTACTCCAGCCGAAAATTGAATACCTCTGAAACCGTATGGAGTACAAATTTGAAAATATAAGGCACTCTTGAGCACAAATTGAAGCTATCCGTTTGTGTACTTCATTTAGACCTAAGTAGTCTGGGTCAAAAAAATTCGGCTGGAGTAACATTACGCCAGCCAGAAATTGTTTTTTCGAATATCTCTTAAACGGCTGGCGGCACAAATTCAAGACTTGCAGGCACTTTTATACTACGTTAGGCTCTAATTATTTGTCATTATCAATTTTCGAAAAGAGATACTTTTCGGCTGGAGTAACGCATACATTCGAACATACTTACCTTTTTTTATTTCTTTATTGAGTTCCTAGTTACTTTTATGTAACTTTTTCAAAAAAGTAACAAAAGTAAAACCTGGCAACATTGCGCAGGACATTGCCAACTAGTGATGTGCCAACTCAAATAAAAACGTGTTTTTAGGGTTCCGTAGTAAACAAGGAACCCTTATAGTTTCGCCATGTCTGTCTGTCTGTCTGTCTGTCCGTCCGCGGTTTTACGCAGAGACTATAAGTACTAGAAAGCTGTAATTTGGTAAAGGTATGTATATTAATCATGGCAAAAAAGTGGTAGAATAAAATCTTGAAAAAAAATTTTTTTTAGGGTAGCTCCCATACAAGTAAAGTGGGGGAGTAATTTTTTTTTCTCTATTTACCCATCGTGTGGGGTATCGTTAAATAGGTCTTTCAAAAATATTGTGAGGTTGACGCGACCATTTTTCGATTTAGGGATCCGTTTCCGAAATATTTGGTTTTTAAGTGCGAATTTTTGTTAGAGGTAAGTGTCCCCCCCCTCTATCTGCTAAACGGTTATATATAGATACGTGAAAAAAATTACAGCAGTAGTATATATACTGAAGTTGAAAGGAAAACTATCAGAGCTGAGTACTAAGTACAAACTAAAAAGTTATAGGCAACCAACTTATAAACTGTAAAATTTCATACTATTTTCATTGTTAGATGTTTTTGGTCGTTAAACTGTAAGGTGCGAGTGTGAATAGTGTGAACTCAAAGTTGTCATTCGCAACTACGGAACCCTACACTGCGCGTGGCCCGACACGCACTTGGCCGGTTTTTTAATGTTAGGTAATCGAGTTGAGATTCAAATATCCTGAATAGGTGTGGTGTGGCACCGTACTGCTAATTTTATTGTAGATGTTACGGGGTCGGGAGATTTTAATATTTAAAATTGAAGACACAAGTATAATAAACCAAGTCATATTGAAACAAACCGCCAAAGACACTGTCAATTCATTGCTTACTGGTTTATGTTTACTGTTTCATATAATGATGTTGAACTGATGAACATTCACTGTGAAGCATTTCTCCATAGCAACTTTTGAAGATCGAAGTAGGTTCATCGCGATAATGAATTTTCTCAATCAGTAATTCTTCATAGTTGGTGTTTTTTGTGTGTTTTCATATGTTTGATTTCATGCACCAAAGAAGTATAATTCTTTCTTTCTTTCTATGATAGTAATTTGTATCATCATCATGTCTTCTTTATTCCCTACTGCAGGAGCACGATTCTCTCTGATTAACAGAGCCATTTAATTAGCCAGAGCAATTGGCCTACACTCTCCACGCTGGCCAGACGGGTGGGAGAGGTCTTTTTGATGTTTAAAAGCTTTGTGTAGCTTGTGTTTCCTAAGTAATTTGTATACTTACGTTTATATTTATACTATTATAAGTATCGGATAACAGTTTCGTAACGATTCTAAAAGTTAACGAAGAAGTAAACAACGTAATACAACAAGAAACGAATAACAGTTTCGTTACGATTTAAAACGAAAAGTCATAACGCCCCATCCCTAAAACGCGACTGCCGAGTCGCAGTGCGCGCACCCATGATTTGCTTTTTTCTGTCGCGCGACGCGACGCGACTATCGCGTCGCGGTGCGTGCTATGCGCATCTGTATATCCTCCAAATAGTGGGTAACAGAAAATCGCATTTGGACAAGGTTTACACAGCAGGGAAAGTGTGACTGTCGCTCGAGTAATACATTTCAAGGGGGCAAGTGACATTCCGAGCTCTGTGGTTTTCACATTATTAATCGATACTTTTCCGCTGGAGATATTCCCAGCTCTCTTAAAAATACATAACATAATACAGTCCGAATCGAACTTTATGGCGGCTCGGAATATCGTGAGAGTCGATGCGCATTACACAATATTAGCTTCGGTGGGGCGTGTATACTGCGCAGTCCACAACTAATATCCGAGCGGCCATAAAGTTTGATTCGGTTGCACCAAGATAATAGGTATATATATATATATATATATATATATATATATATATATATGAGAAAAGTAAGCCTGAAAAGGCTTATTTTGAAATGCGCAGAGTCGGAATAAAATAATAATCAAGATCATGAATTGTACTTTTAAATAATATATTCATCTAAATCCTAAATCAATAGATTTTGTGCTCTGCTGACGGCCGCTGGTTTTCAAGGCCTCTGAACTCTCAATCTGAAAAAGAAAAATATAAGCATTTGAATTATGAATCAGGTGTATTCGTATTGAAGTACGCGCACATTCGCTGAAGCGCTCGTCTGTATTTTGTATGAAAATACAGACGAGCGCTTCAGCGGATTTTTGCGATGCGGACCGGTATTATGTGCGCGTACCCTTACTTTACGCCAAATAATAAGGGTAAGAAATCTTTTCTTCGACAGTGCAGACAGGCATGAATACATGATGAATCTATAACGATTCATCAGGTCAATTTGTTTGTCTGTCCTTTCTTATGTCACAGTTCCGACAATATTAGACAGTCGTCTCATCGCGATTTTTCATCGCTACTCTCCTTTTTAAACCACCGTGGTACCGTCGCACAGCGCGTCTAACTAGGTACTCGGTCCATACATAATTTATAGTTGAGAACAAACTCTAAAATGAACAAAGCTAATCCGAACACGCAGTGTGAAATGTTAGCGCGCTAAAACCCTTTGGCGTACCGACACCGGCGCGAAGGAAGACGCAACTCGAATATTCCCAACGATAGCCGATAGCGGCCGGTCACATTTGCGTGTATCGTGTCATAGCACGAAGCTTCGTGACGATAGGCGCAAGTGCGGCCCCAGCACTACACTACATATGTTAAATTACTTTACATCTAAATGTAAATCTTACCTCTAAAATGCACCTTTCTTGAGCTTCAGGTTTCTCATCCAGATTCTCGAGTTTATTTCGGAATCAATACTTCATTCAACCATAAATTGTTTCAAATTATTTCATCCATTGCCTGTAATGTAAACAAAGAGTTAAGAACATCATCAATTTATGTTGATATCTACAACAATCATTTATTTTACTTAATAGTAACCTACGAATAAGTAAATAGTAACCCTACTAGTGCACACTATATGATTCATTCTCTGCGATTTAAACCCCTTTTATGAGGTTTTTTTTTTCGTCACTAAGCAAAATTAACTAGGTGACCTTCCTACTTGTAAGTTGATTTGTATATTTACAGCAACATCTGTAAATTATCTTCTCGTCTCAGTTCTTGCAGCAATGTATGCTTTCAAAATTATATGTCTAGTATATGATTTTCAAGTAATAAGCTGTTAATTTATCTCACACACATAAATATGATTTCTTGGAATCATTTATATAGACCTTAATAGTTTCTTATATAATTTTATATATACCTAAATTATTTCTGCGAGAATAGTATAGATATGGAATGTTAACAGTTAATGGTTCTTTTTAGGCTGTATGAAGCCGTGGTTACCATGATATAACCTACCAGATAGTGATAGACAGTTTATATATCAATATTTCTAAGTGGCGTTATATTTGCCACACGTCGCAGGTGTATTTTTGTTTAAGATATGAGAGTAAATGTTACCTTGTCTTACACATAATCTTCAAAGATAGTAGTAGGCACGAGTAAATGGTGCTGCCGCTTCACATGGTCGGGATAATCATAGATTCATTCAATAATAGTATGTACCTATATGATGATTTAAATAGTTTTATTTTAGACATCTTAGTCTTGTTACATGTTAAAAATCAATTTTGATGCACTTAAACCTAACCCCATTTCTTATCATCATATTGCAATGGGAGTTTTGACTTCTCGGTATTTTTCAAGTTTATATCTAATGCTTATGAATTTACATTCCATCTCTTTACACATTGAATTACCTATCATCAAAAACTTGAAGGCTTGGCACAACTAATACACAGTCAAATTAGCCCACATACATTGTTTTATCAAAATGCTTTTGATTCTGTTAATTAACTACCTACTGATATTAAATCAACATTAATGAACTGGCATAGATTTCACGACTACCTAAAGTGCCTTCACTACTAAACTTATGCCTCCAATGAAACACACTAATGTCGGTGGCAGGCAGCAGTGTTAAGTCCAATTTCAAAAGTGCAATCCTAGATGTTACTATTAGATAAAATAGGTTTACATGTCTCTCTTGTGCGATATATAATAGTAAGTCTTACTTGGCCGACATATTTCATGATCAATATAGATTTTATATTATGTTATTCATTTCATTTAATACTATTATACCTCTCAAATAAGCGGCCAATAGAAGTGCTCCATAAATAGTTACTATTAAATTGTTAAACCTGAAATAGATTCAAGCCTTTTGTTAATATGTGTACACATTCATTTCATAATTACTAATAAAAACTAATCAAAGTGATATAAATAAAATTATTACCTGCAGAATCCATTTTATAGCATTATTGCTTCTTTATACCGATTCTAAAGTAACAAAATACTAAGTGTTAAGAACAAAGGACTGTCGTTATTGGTTTGGGAACCAAGTTATAAAATAACCAATATTCAGTTATAGTAATGTTTGTCCATAAAATAAATTATACACATAGTCTTTCATAATTTTATTACGAATTGGGTCCTTATTATCTAAAACATGGTATCATATTTACCATAAACTACAGTCGATTTTGTGTTAAAATAGATAAGAATGTAAGTTAATACACTTTAAATCTCATATAATTCTGAGTAATTTTTATAGACACATTACAAAATTAATTACAAGAGAACTGCATTACTGCTATAATTTAAGGTAAATAAACTATGGACTAATGTTTGTCATTGAAATATAAAGTTACACTCGATCTCCTTGTCTTAACTTAGTCATTGAATTTGAAATAAATGTGAAAATTTTCCTTTTTTACACACTAATTTAAGTTCTATATGATCCAAATGCTTCAATGAATTGATCCAGTTATAATAATTTTGTGTGTAGTAATGGACGAATATATTCTGTTATAGTCAAACAGATCACCAACTGCCTGTAATGCAAACAATTAACAAGATGTCTTCATCAATAAATAATTATATCTTTGTAACATATATCTGAGAGGTAAAAAATTCTTTTGTTTCATACCATTTTTAAGAGATGCTAAATAAGTTAACTGTGGAACATCAGAGAAAAATTAAATTTTGGTTTCTTTAAACGATTAATTATATAGTTAACTTCCTATTATATAGTTAACTTCCTACACTACATCTTATATAAAGTTCAATAAATACTTAACTACTACCATTTCTTAACTATTATCATTTTATTTTATTTCATATATCTATTTCCTAAATGATTGATCATCATATTGTAATGAATCAAAATAGTCATTACATAAATATAACATTATTGAATTCTAATATTAATATTACCTAATATGTTTTCATTGAATTAATATTACTTAGTTGCTATCTTGAATAGTCACAGAATGCTTTCTTTAAATATGTTCATCATCATGTTCTCCTAATACACACTATGTATTATTGCTTTAGTTTCAGCTTATATAAGATAACCAATTTGGTTGTAGAACACTGGTTTAGTGTAACGACGTTTAGATTACAGTTATACCATAAGTTTCGCATTATTAATTTTACATAACGACCAACTATTTTTGCATAAAATTAATTATGCATGTGTCACTGTGGTATATAACATTGGTTAGGGAGCATTCAAGTATTACGTAACGCAATTAGGGGGGGAAGGGGAGTCTTGTAAAACGTTACGGTGCGTTACAAGGGCGGGAGTTAAACAACGCGTTATGTAACATTTTTATTTTACTAAAAAAAACTTTTCGTTTATGTTTTACGGGGAATCCCTCGATTGTAATGTACGTTATTTTTATTTTGTTTTCTAAGTTCGCAAACCGTTCGGAAATCCCTCAACTGTGTGTTCGTGATTTTTATTTTATTATCGATGTCAGTATTGATTGATTAAAGTTTACACAAAAGCACATTGCTGTTGTCAGTGTTGTTAAATGGTAAATACCGTAATAACAAAAGTATTATACTTTGTTTAACATAATTGTGACTTTAATGGTCACTTAAATGTTACGTAACGTTTAGGTAGGGGGAAAAGGGGGTTTAGGGGTACGTTACGTTACGGTGCGTTACATGTGGGGGAGGGAGGGTCTAAAATCTTTAAAAATTGCGTTACGTAATACTTGAACGCTCCCTTAACGAAATGTCACATTGTCTTTGGTTCTTAAATTTGAACAGAATGTGCTCTAATAATTTTTAATTTTGTTGCTGCTAAAATCTAGAATATGAGATTGGAGTAGTTCCTCAGAGACACTGACGTGTTAATATTCGCGATACTTACCATAGCTGTTGTTGTACTGCGGCTGCGGCTGCTGGTAGGAGTTGTAGGCGGGCTGCGAGTACGAGTCGTAGGCGGGCGCCGCGCCGTAGGCGGGCTCTGCGGCGCCGTAGCCCGCGTCGCCCGCACCGCCAGGCGCACTGCACGGATACATTCAAGTGTCAACATCATGTTACACATATCAAAATCTCAACTAATATTATAAATGTGAAAGTGAGTTTGTTTGTTTGTTACGCTTTCACGCCGTATCTGCAGAACCAATCATTATTAAATTTTGCGTACACCTAGGTTAGGGTACTGAGAAGGACATAGGCTATATCATGCGCGCGGAGCCGCAGGTAACAGCTAGAGTTACTATAAATGTTTTATATATTTATGATGTACCTAAAATATAGTTTTTGGAAATTGAGAGATACACACACTCCTACAATATTATAATAGTTAACAGATCAGAATGATGTCATAAACCGTTTGTTGTCATAACAAATGCCTAATTACAAAAATAATAATGGATAAATTCAGTATTTCCCAATGTGTGGATCACACTTGCGAAATAGTGTTAAAAGCACTAAAATCGGAATGAATGAGCTTTATGTATTTATTTATAATTATTTTATATATTTATAATAAAAATCATTTATGAATAATATTGCGAAAAGACCACAATATTAGTTGGAAGTATTTAAAGGATGTTGGAGATACTTACCCATAGCTGTCATTTTCATATCCACCTTGACCACTTGTTGAATACCCGTAATTTGAGCCATATCCACTGGAGTTGTATCCAGCATTTCCTTGAGGTGCCGGAGCTGAATAGTTATTCCCCTGATAGGAGCTGCAAATAAGCAAAATTTTAAAGCAAGCTGTATTTTACTGTTAAACTTCTATTTGTTTATTAATATAATCAGAATTCACAGTTATCTGCATTTATGTGTCAGACGGCAATTCCTATAACTTGTTGTGTCATCATGATAGTCAAATTGTCTAATCAACAAACTATTTTTTTTATTTTTAAATATAAATTACGACTGCATTTGCATAAAATCGCTTACGTTACACGTGAGGCTGTAAGGATTCTAACATTCCATATGTCCAAATCTGGTGAGGTTTCTAGAAGTTATGGTGGAACGAAGAGGCTCACATTTTCCGTAAAATTCTAAAAACAATACCTCCTTTTTTGGCACACATGCATTTATGCTCATTTGCAAAATAGTTTTATATTGTAATACATGTATGAGGGTAATCTTTACTTTCCATTAAGGTGTTGCTGCTCATTTAGCAGGATATAAAAAAAGACTCAATAAATACCTGGGAGTGCTATATGATGGCTGGGCATAAGGATCTGCTGCTGGCTGTTCATATGGTTGGTAGCCCGTGTGTCTAGGACAAAATCAAAATGTTAAGATATCATGGTACATAGAATTTTTCATTATACACATTTTGTTGTTTTATCAGACTGGTGTTTATCGTCAGGTATGTATCAGACGGCACATTCCTATCGTGTAAGTGGATCATCACTTGAAGTCGTTGTCTTCTCCCATTGTATCTATTATTTGATTTGGAGCAATTTTATTAAAAGAATGGATCTATAAAAAATAAGAGAGTATTTAATATTGGAGACTTACGAAGGTGGCCCATAGCCATTAGCCTGGGAATTGCCACCATGAGGAGGAGGTGCTTGCTGGTATCCCGACGGTGGCGGGCGACCTCCACCACGCGGCCCGTCGAATCTGAACAATTTATTGATACATATGTAGTGTTAATCAAACTTATACATACATATATTTGGAGTAGATAATGGAATTCCATAATAACTCGTTAATAAAATATATTTAAAGCAACTTAAAATACAAGTCTACATCTTAGCAGATGGCAAGCGACTCACTATCTCGGTTCCATTCATTCATATAGAAAACCTCATGACGTTCCATACCTATTAAAACATCCATCGACTTTCTCATAATTCCATTTGAACCTCTTTACACATCCTACTACATACATATTTATTGTATCATGAGAAAACCAACCTTCCACGTTTAGGTGGTCCACCAGGTCCTCCATGAGGCGGGCCCCCGCCCCGTTTGAAGCCGGCAGCCGGGTGAGGCGCGGGCGGCGCGCCGCCGGGCTGCACGGGCGGCACAGGCCGGCCGACGGGGCCGCTGGGAGCACCCGCCGGGCCCGGCATGGGACCTCCTGGCGGCCCACCCGCGGGGGGCCCGTGTCCGCCGCGACCTCCTCGCCCTACATCATAATAATGCTTGGTCACATTCTGACAGTAAAAAAAATATAGGATATACACGATTATTTTTGGAATAGTACAATAAATAAAATGGGGCATAAAAGATAAGAAATCGAAAACCCGAAATTTTCCCGAAAAAAGTGAGTTATTTGGTTATTGCTAGAGAATAGTAAATGTGTACGTCCATTCATTTACGTCACATGTTCTTGGCACTTGTATTGGTAAGCATTCAGCATTCATTGATAACTCGCGTCAAAGCTGAGCCAAGCTGAACCAATCAGGCGCATCGCCCACCCCCGCTCACTGTGCCCATTTGCCACAAAGACTACCCGCTAACTAGCAAAAAATAGTGCAATTTTATCATTGGAAGTGCGCGCGCGTTCCTTTGATATACAAACGAAATTGTGTGCTTTTAACCCTGTATTCTTCCCGGGAGTGCGTGACGTGTGTGATGGTAACCTAATGTATGAACCGTTGTTAATGTTTACCAAAGGTTACATTACCACGGTTTTATTTCACGCGCTGACCCGGAGTATTTACAAAACAAGTACGATTATGTTTTGGCGTACTTTGAGGAGAATACTCGCTGGAGTGCAAATGACAAATGAAGTTAGAATTTCAAAATTAAGTGCTATTTTCTGTTTGTATTAAGTGCTGTTTTTATTGTTATTTTTTCCAACTAAACATTTTCCTTTGAAGTTGACATCAATTATGCAATCAGCTGTAATATCCGTGCAGCGACAGCAATGTGCAAGCGAAAGTAAACAAACGTTATCTCGAGAGATACTTATGAATGAAATTTTGACATTACTGTCTGTAATATGTCCAAAATTTTAGGATAAAAACAAACATTAATAACAAAGTACTTAATGAGTAATATTAAATTACGATTCCACCTATATAATAAAACAGCCTTCTTTAATAAGGCCTCGAAGTCTTTGTACTATTCCAAAATTAAGAGTGTATAGAGATAATGAAGAAATCCCGTCAAAGACATTTTTATGTGATGCCAAGCCAAGATGTATTTTCATGGCTTTACTTACTTGATCACTACAAATCTTCCCGTGGATGTCGGAGAAGGAGACTTAGGAAACACAAGCCAAACAATGATTATAAACATCAAAGAGACCTCTTCAACCCGTCTGGCCAGCATGAAGAGCGTAGGCCAAATCCTGACTGTTTAGGCTAATGGCTCTGGTAGTACAGAGAGGGTCCTGCTCCTGCAGTAGAGACTGAAAAAGACCTGATGATGATGGTATATTAGTATTGATAAGTAATATTGTTATTACCTCTCATTGGCATGCCTCCACGGCCGCCTCCCCTGTCACCACGTTGACCGAAGTCCCCTCTACCTCTGCCACCTCGCCCTCGCATACCTCCAGGGCCTCCACGGTTATTGAAACCACCTCCTTTAAAGAAATTTATTTAAAGTCATTTTTCTCTAATTCATTACTTACAGTTGAAAAAAAACAAGAAACTGAAATTGACAAGGTTTCTACTATTACCTAATGCTATTAGACACACAGCATCATTATTCTTTTATTTAATGGTATTACACTATTAACACTAACCAATGATAACATTTGACTAACCAAAAAAATACTATTTATTAAGCAAGATTTTATGACTGACACATGAATGTTACGCTTTTTCAAATGCTAATGAACTTTGAATATGACCCTTTTTGTGGGGTGGCTCTCCCACCAACAATGCACTAGAGCAGCAGCCCAAAACCAAAACAGCCATGTCCACTAACAGTGTCAAATATTAATAAAAGTCATGAAGTACTGCACTAGCAATTATGATCATATTTGTGGGGTTTAAAGAATTTTTAATTTCTTAGCTTTCAACATCTCTTTTTTTGGGCAACTAACATCAACAGTATGATTTAGATAGTGCAGTATAATTAAGTGCATAAAAAAGAAGAGCACCATTAGCAAATAATTAAAACTTCAACCACCCATCTCAAATACTCACTTTGTGGTGGTCCTCCTCTTGACTCTATTGTGGGTACTGGATGTGGTCCAGGGCCTTGGGGTCCTGGTGGAAAACCTCGGCCTCCTCTGTCACCACCGCCGCCTCTCATTGGTCCCCCTCTGAAGCCACGTGGCCCTCCTCTACCTGGACCACCTCTTGGTGGTCCACCCCGCCCTCTCATGCCTGGGCCACCGCCACTAGAATGATTAATCCCAAGTTATAACTATTACAAAGTAGAGAGCAAGCAACGCTGCAACCTGAAGGAAGCTAACCTTAAAGTAGATGCCGTACGAAATAAAATTAGAAATCAGCAGTTAATTAAAAATGATTGGCAAAACATATTTACCGGCCTCGCATTTCAAATCCACCCCGACCTCTGTGACCTGGGCCAGGAGGTCCTCCACGTCCTCCACCGCGAAAACCGCGGTTAGGCCCATCCATTTTAAGACTTGTATTTATGCAATATCTTCAAGACTAACGACACTAACTATTCTGTAAAATACTGGTGATGAAAGAAAATTATTACTATCTACTTATAATAATCGATATCGGAATTGGCGGCAAGGCTTTCCACCCACGTTTGGTTATCGAAGTCTTCGAAGATCTCACAACAAAATGGCGTATTCCGGCGTCGGATCGGCCGGCGTCGATAGCGGAGACGACCGTGCACAAACTACGAAGAAGATACTATTACTAGTATCAGACGACCCACTGCCTTATGTTTTCTCTAGGCAATAAAGATCAAAGACAAATAAGGGAGTGAGGGTGAAAATGAAAAAAATGTCATACAATTACGTTTGAGTTTCTATTGGGGGCCACATATTCAAACTCAATTGACGTGTGTTTTATGACCTAAAATCCGTAAAGGCAGTTTTTCGGCAGTGACCCGGTGTCCCGATGTTGCCAACGTTGCCAACCGATTCACCCATGTACTTTTTTTAAAGTGCCCGCAAACGATCAAGCTGCTTGATCAAACACGTAGATTTTCTACGTGACAAAGATGTAACGTCAGTCTAGACCGATTAAGCTCAATATGCAGAGCATTATAATATACATATTGAAAGGATGGAAAAAGATAGATAAAACGATTAAAATTTATTTATCTAAATATTATTTTTAACATTTAATTTTGGCCCCGGATCCATGCCGTCAGGCACGTAGTGCTAACTTTTATTACCTAGTCTAAATAAAAAAAAAAATATTCCAGATGAATGTTCGTTCGAAAAGGTCACTGCAAAGTTATTAATCTGAGGGTCACTGGCTGTTGGCCTCCCGTATTATACATGGCGAAATTTTGATCGTTCCGGACCATTAAAGGGGTGATTCAGCCTGTCAATATAAACAACTTTTCCTATGGGACAAATGCTGTAAACTCGAAAAAAATTTCGACATTCCTATACAAATTGCCCGGGCGGCTGAACACTTTTGTATGGAAATGTCGAAATAAAATTTGAGTTTCCAGCATTGGTCCCATAGGAAAAATGGTTCATATTGACGGGCTGAATCACCCCTTTAAGGGTCCAGAACGATCAAAATTTCGCCATGTATATATTGCGGTGGGTGCACTTGACGTCCGACCGCAGACCCACCGGCCCACCCTACCGTGGCCGTGACCCAAGGCAGTTAACGTACGATATCTACATCCCCAAAATGCAGGTGATAACTGTAACTGTCGCGCTGTCACCTCTTTGGCTGTCACTGTCAGTGTCACCACAGCCAGCGCCAGCCTCAGCCAGCCTGTTTGTGTTTTCCTTGGAACAATTTTTCACGGCGAAATTTATGAAGTTTTTATATAGAATAGCTACATAGGGTAAATAGGATTAAAAAAAAGATTATACGTATCATACATACATGTTAGAATTATAATCAATTTGCTACATTGCATTTACAGATAAGAAAATATTTATTTTTTAGAAGACATGAATGACCAAGAAAAAATTTTGAAATACTTAGTTTCTGTAGAAAAATTGGGCGAAGAAATAATATCTGATCGACGCGAGATTGTTATGTTGGATAAAAGAAGAAACCATAACCGCGAAGCCTTGAGAAACCTTATGAAATCAATGCAACGAAAGTGTTGGGTGACTGTGGGCTCTGTTCTCGTGAAACATGATTTCAAATCTACGAAGTCTCTGTTAGAGGCTGATCAAAAGCAATTGGACATAGATATAAATAAACTCCGTTGTGATTTGAAGGTTAAAGTGAATAATCTAAGGGATATGGAAATGCAGCCGCCTGTACCTGGACTTTTACTTGTGCCAATGTCACAGAAGGATACTCAAGGTCTGGCAAATGCAGGTTTATTCTCAAAATAATAGTGAAAATTGCATTTGGTTTGCAGGCACATACCCTGTAGAGATGAAAATAGGGTGAGTTTTAGAAAAGCTTAGCATTAATATTTAATTTCTGAGGATTGGATCTAATAGAACTAGCTTTGCTGTTGTGTTTGACCTCTTACCCTTCTTATACTACTATTAGAAAATTATAATTGCACTAAATTTTTTTCAAGCCAAAGTATGAAAATTTTTAAAATGCAGAAAAAGCAATGGAAATTTGAATTTTTACCTTATTGTATAGCAAACTTTTAAAATTCACCCACCTGACAATTAGGCTATTTTATAGAGCACTGATGAGTGCTTACGCAATAAAGGGGTAAGAGCTTTTAATTTAAAATTGGCATGCCTCCACACTTTGGAAATGGTGTGAAGCTTGCTAAGCTATTCTAAAGCATACCTGATCAACAGATTTCATCATCAATTGATCAATTTGCAAAGTCATCATCTCTCCAGTCCGTTTTATATAAATATAATAGGTAATTATGGTTTCATCTGTAAATACAATATTTATGTAAAACCCTGTCTGATCCTAAGAGGATATGAACAACTTTTTCCTATGGAGTTATAGATGGAAATTTGAAAAAAAAAAACATTTTCAATTGGTGGCCGAATACTTGTATGGGAATGTCAAAATGTTGTTTTAATTTTCATTATTGGTCCCACAGGAAATGTTGTTCCTATTAGGCTAATTCACCATATGGATCAATAATGACATAAATATTAAGGTAGGTAATTATAAGTTTTTCACTTTAAAAAACAAAATATTTAAACTTTACGAATTTAATCTGAAATTAAGTGTAATTTCATGAAATAAAGGTAAAATGTAAATATTTCGATTTATAAAATGTATATTTCAATAAAAAGATGTATCAAGATTGTTTACACTATTTTAAGTTGGTACCTAAACAAATAGACTGTAGTTGTATGAGAGAGAAATAATGAATCCTAACTAATATTATAAATGCGAAAGTTAGCTTTCAGACCTTATCTACTGAACTAATCATCACATAATTTTGGGTACTGAGAAGGACATAGGCTATAAATCACGCGGGCGAAGCCGCGGGTAACAGCTAGTTAAAGAAATAAAAGGGCTGAACTTTCACAAACTAATTTGGATTATTTCTTATACTTTTCAAAAAAAACCAAATGTAACAGCACATCTATCATTCTTTTGCATTACATACTTTTTATTATAGTTAGGGAGGCGATAGGGGAATTTTCGGCAATACTCGAGCGTGGCAGTTTAAGATATGAGAGATACCTTAGACCTAATAGAACAGCCTTGTAAAGTATTTAGCTCTATATGTAGTGACGCGCGCCTAGGATAGACGATCAGATTAGTAAAAAAAAATGGATAGTCTGAAATACTCGAGCGCGTCGGATTAAGATATTGGGGGTTGATTTTAGTGTTTAAAGACTAAATTTAACTAATCTGACGATAAGTCCTTGACGCCGCCGAGTTATAGGGTCGCGAACTTGTAAAAAAAAACGTTAATCCGGCATTCTCGAGCGCGATTTTTTTATTTTTTTATTTTGAAGAATATAATCTAAACTTACTAAAAATACAAAATCTGCCGGTTTCCGCATGACCGGAAGTGTAGAGGAGCCATTTCGTCTTCCTAAGAACGCGTTGCGGCATATAAGTCGCGAACGATACATTTTACAAAAAAAAGTTTAAATAAACAAAAAAGGTAATTTTATTTTACACAAAAAAGGTCTCTTTACATTTTTGTAAGAAGAAAGAAATGAAAGTTCCAGTGAAGAAGAAGAAGATGAATTGTATTGAGCAAATATGTAAAGATCATACATAACAATACAATTATCATACAATTTTTATATCATTTCATTTTTTTATACAATAAATAATACACTTCGTACTACATTTCATCTACATTTACGTTGGTTGTATGTATCGCTTTATTGTCTTTCTTAAATTCCCCGTTTTATCAAGGAGAAAGATAGGAGAAAAAAAAAGAAACCAAAAAATCTTTTTCGGTCAGATTAAGAGAACCCACCAATATGCTTTCAGGATACCGAGATAAACCTCCCCTATGAAAATCTGACGCGCTCGAGTATTTCAAAAAAACTTTTTTTTTTAGCATTTTTAAAAATTCATCGTAACTTATCGTCACGCCGAAGTCGTCAGTTTTTTTAAAGGGAGCTTACTTGGGGCCTACTTAACACCCCTTCCGAAAATCTGACGCGTTCGAGTAAATTTTTTTTTTTGCATTTTTGACTACTTTATATGCCTACCCCCACCACGCAAACCGGCAGATTAGTATACCGTTGTTATCAGAGGCACTTGGGGCATACGTAGTATGAATATCTGACGCGCTCGAGAATGCCCAAGTAACTGTTTTTTTTAACATTTTTGAAAAACCGTAACCGCCAAACCCACCGCTAAAATAGTTTTTGCCATACGAGCTTTTCTTTTCGAAATTATTTTATCTTTCGATTTTGATAGGTCTCGACAGCGCCGTTGAATTACGCCATTTAGCTACCTCGCCTCCCTAACTATTAGGGTTCCGTAGTAAACAAGGAACCCTTATAGTTTCGCCATGTCTGTCTGTCTGTCCGTCCGCGGTTTTACGCAGAGACTATAAGTACTAGAAAGCTGTAATTTGGTATGGGTATGTATATTATTCATGGCAAAAAAGTGGTAGAAAAAAGTTTTGAAAAAAAATTTTTTTTAGGGTAGCTCCCATACAAGTAAAGTGGGGGAGTATTTCTTTTTCTCTATTTACCCATTGTGGTTATATCGTATCGTTAAATAGGTCTTTCAAAAATATTGTGAGGTTGAGAACACCATTTTCCGATTTAGGGATCCGTTTCCGAAATATTTGGTTTTAAAGTGCGATTTTTGTTAGAGGTAAGTGTCCCCCCCCTCTTTCTGATAAACGGTTATATATAGATACGTGAAAAAAATTACAGCAGTAGTATATATACTGAAGTTTAAAGGAAAACTATCAGAGCTGAGTACTAAGTACAAACTAAAAAGTTATAGGCAACCAACTTATAAACTGTAAAATTTCATACTATTTTCATTGTTAGATGTTTTTGGTCGCTAAACTGTAAGGTGCGAGTGTGAATAGTGTGAACTCTAAGTTGTGATTCGCAACTACGGAACCCTACACTGCGCGTGGCCCGACACGCACTTGGCCGGTTTTTTTTAGGGTAAAACCGCCTTGTATCAGCCACGTCCTGGTATCGGTCGTTTCTAGGGAATTGATCAAAAACTATTAATATTCGATCTACTTGCACAAATTTTGCTCTACAGTGAACCTTAGGTTGTTGTCTTGAAATGAATAAAACAAGGTGGCGATCAAAGTTCATTTTACAGTTCAGTAGCGAAAGATCTTGTAACCCACGCAATCTTATGAAGAAAATTTTTAAGAATTATTCGTCTTTTATTCGTAATAATATTAGCCTAAGCCGATACTAGGCAAATAAGTGGACGAATTTTGGGCGCCAGTGGCCGATCTAAGGGAAATTGGGTGTGTTAAAAAAAATGTACTTAAATATAAAAAAGTTATTGAAATTTTAAATATTTTATGACATAAGAAATTCAAATAATAACAGTTTATTAATACCCCTTAGGAAGCTAGGCTAATAAATATGAGAATAAGGAGCAAATGAATGTGAAATCTTGTTGACATGGCCGATTTAAGGTGGTTTTACCCTACTGATAAAAGTAGGTTCTAGGTACTAATCGAAAAATAGTGTTCTAAACCTCTTAATATTTTTTAGAGATCTATTTAACGATACCCCACACGATGGGTAAGGAGGGGAAAAAAAAATCCCCCACTTCACTTGTATGGGAGCTACCCTAAAAAAAATATTTTTTCTACGACTTTCTTGGCATGATTAATATACATATCCATACCAAATAACGGCTTTCTAGTACTAATAGTCTCTGAGTAAAACCGCGGACGGACAGACAGACAGACATGGCGAAACAAGGGTTCCTTGTTTACTACGGAACCCTAAAAACGATGTTCTCAACCTCACAGTATTTTTTAAAGAATTAAACAATAGCCAACATAATGGGATTGTATAGAAAAAAAAATTACTCCCTCTTTACATGTATGTAAGCTAGCCTAAAAGAAATTTTTTCAAGATTTTATTCTACCACTTTTTTGGTACGATTAATAACATACCCATACCTAATTACAGCTTTCTAGTACTTATAGTCTCTGAGTAAAACCACAGACAGACGGACAGACAGACATGGCGAAACTAGTTAACTACTGAACCCTAAAAATTGATAGTAACTTCTAAAGTAGGTACCTACGGCTCGAGCATACTGCATGGTCGCTGTATTGAAAACGCTCCAACAGGTTACTGTAGCGAAAGTACCTTATATCGATGGTCGCTGCATCGACAGGTCAGCATATCGATGGTGTGGCGTATCGACAGGCACAATATCGAAGGTTCGCAGCGAAGGGTCGCTGTATCGACGGATGCAATATCGACAGGGCACCATACTGAAGGATTGACTGGATCGTCATCGTCGGACCGATCGCATTGATGTAGTGGCTGGCAATATTATGATCTAGACCCGCTGCGTACAGCTAAGTGAGACACTTTCTGGCTTGGCCATAATCATGGATTTAAATTCTGACCATGCCAAAAATTACTCGAGAACTTAGAGTATAAATATTGATACTCTAAGCTCGAGAATCAGTCGAAAGTCGCCAACTATAAAATGGTCGGTCTGTAGTTTAGAAGTTACAAGCATGTTTTAGTGACCAAGCCCGGAAGCACTTTCTGGCATGGCCACCTCTGAATCTCCAAAATTCAAAAAAATTTAAAATTAATCACCAAATCCGAAATCCTAAAATTGGATGAGTCTTACTAGAAATTTTTTTATGTATAGAGATATTCTGTGCCATGTATCTCCGTCCGGTACGGAGGCCGTGTTGCTCGAAGCATGTATCTCTCGAGCTTGACATGTCTGGCAAGATGAAGGTAGGTACTGTTACGGGGGATAGGCTTTTTAAAAAACAAAGTTTTTACTCTACACTAACGTTTTAATATTTATTGTTCAAATAGTAAAAATCACAAATACGTGTTACCACGCCGAGGGTTCAAATCTACTCTGAATATTATTAATTTAAAATTGTATGAGCAAATTCTATTGCGCTGGATTCTAGGTAATATCGCAAGCGTGAGGACGCTTGCGTAGCGCTTTCTTTTTAATAGTGACTCTAAGGGATGTCATCATAACAGTACCATCAGAAAGGTATAAAAAAAGATGGTATGACTACAAGGACATGTATATCCTCGTAGTCATACTGGTATGACAAACTAGTATGACCACGAGGAAACAGCGATAATTTTCCTAAGGGTGTCTGGCAAGAGTTGCAATCAATGCATTAAGTGCATAACAATGAACGACGTGATTTCAATGTTGTAACTTATAACGAATAAAATAATATAAAAACCACAGACATGATGTATGTACACACATGGGAAAACTTCAGCCTTTATGGTTTTCCGAAATTCAAGTAGTCGCAGGCTCTTCGGCTTTCCCGTTTGAGACAATCCCCAAAGAAGGTGGGTGAAAATCAAACCATTGTAAAGTTGTTTTTATACTTTAATTTACTAAGGTATTCTCAAATAAAAAGTCATCAAATATATAATTTTCAATACGCATAGTTACACCTTTATACATGTAAATGTAAATAATATAGTACATAACAAATAAATAATAAATAGTACCAAATTTTTGGATTTATCCATAAAAATGTAGTTTGGTTGCTAATTTATGATACAAAATTACTTGCATGACTAAATGCCGATTTGTAAGTGAAATAAAGTGGAAGAATAACATCACCTAATATTTCGTTTTCCATGGGTTTCAATAAAATTGTCATAGTAAATTGTCGCTTTGCCCACTCCCTCTGTCCGGTACGGAGGCCGTGTTGCTCGAAGGTTTCAATATTTATATTTTGTAATTCATTAAACATGGCATTTTTGTTTAAAAAAAATAACACAATAGTTTACCAATCACTCCCACTCAACTTTCTTAACATTATAAACAATATAATATGGCATATGTGAATTAATAGTTTGAAATTACATTTTCTTTTACAAATAAACATTAGCAACATAATATAAAACCTAAGCAGATTTAACTTACTTATGAATAATTGTCAATATCAAAACATTTAGTCTAGAGGTTATTGCTTAACATTATAATAATCCCTAGCAGCTTGTATTGAAATTATAATGTCAGTATAAAATGCGACATTCTAAAAGTGTCCTCAAATACTTGAATGTAATAATATTTTGTGGATTGTCTTTTGAGCACTGCCACTATCACAAGTCTTTGTAGGGGCAAACCGATGATAAAATTTTGTTACATTGACTAATCTACTGGCATGTTCTTGTACATTAGGAGCATGTACACACAGCAGGACTCGTGGCTAGTTACGTACATCACAGATCGACGGCGCGCTTAGTGTCGATGGCGCCCAGACACTACCAATTAGCCATACCAGGTTTGTTGAGCGTCATGAAGTATATTTGACAAGACGAGCCACCTTTAGCAGACGAGAAGAATACTTTGTCATTGCGTTCACATAAAAATTTAAGTCGTTGTGCTTTTTTGTGCATGAATACCCCATCCAGATGTCCACTTTCTACAGATCGGATTTCAATAGCTTTATTGCCCCAGCCCATAATTTGTCCAGTACCGATATAAGCAACTGATGTCGGCATTTCTCCCCACTGAAACAATAATGAAAGAAAATAAATTATACATACAGTTTTCTTATGTTTTTGCGATTGTTACACATTTAAATGAAATTATTTTAATACGGTTTTTATCTGCCTTTTGGAGTCTACCTGCGACCACGAACACTGTAGAGTGCTCAAAACGTTAGGTGTATAAATAATGTAATAAACGCGATAAAAACCGTATTAAAATAATTTTATTTAAATTATACATACAGTCTTTATTTGTCACGTCACCACATGAATACACGATTCTGTTCAGAATTAATATTTGGTGTCTCGAGACTTGCCACATATTTTTGTATAATATGTATTGGAAAACCAATAATTGGTATTACTATCTGTATAAATGTGTTAGCATAAGATTTGTTACGTTGTTGGTTTACATAATAAATAAAAAAATATATAGTGTCACTTTGAATCTGTGAGTAATGATGTCTCGGAATCAGAATCCATAATGGAATATAGAATTGCCAGCAATGAAAAATTTACTTCCCATACAAACTCACTGATCAGCTGGGCGAATTTCAATGGGAAGTCTAATATTTAATTTGTTCCTTTACCTTTTTTTCTTGTAATTGTGAATTCCATTAGAAATTTGGATTCAGAGACTATCAATATAGCTAAACAGATTCAAAATCACTCTGTATACTTAACCTGAGTAAACAAACATTTTTTAAAGATGTAAAACATATAAATAATAATAATCTATAACATAATGTTTACCTGTAGAACAATATTTTTGCTCACGCGTCCATTTGTGTTAACATACACTCCTTCATTATCATAGCATAACAGTAATTGCACACCATTTGAATTCGGAAGAGGTACAATACAATGAGGAATTATAGGTCCCTGGTTCTGAAAGTAAACAGAAAACCAATTGTTGTTAAACGACGAACCAATTTTTTTAATATTTAATTATTATTTTTTTAAACTATATATGAAAGTGTACTACTATACATACATGTTTTGGAATATAAATGTCATAGACAGCCGTAGTGTCCAGGTCAATAGCATGGAAACCATCGGCTGAGCCATAAATTACTTTCAGTCTTGTTCCTTCTTCAATCGTAAGATCTACTAAGAGAGGCCTGGAAAAAAAGAAGAAAATTGTAAAATAAACATGTGTAAAAATCGATCAAAGCAGAAGTTTAATTTGCTAAATTTTGTCATTCTTTAACCCATGCGTTTTGACAATAATTGCTCAAAACGAGCTGGGTAACCATGGAATTTTAGTGGTTGGAGTTCACTACCACTCCCCATACCCGCGGTTGAGTGGTATGGGTACACCATTTCTCCATGTAAAGAAACATTGACGGCAAGGCGACAGGCGATACGTTAACGTTCCCATACAGAGTTAATATGGGTGCTATGAGCATAAGCCTTTAATGCCTGGACAGATTAGGATGACCCCGTATTCAATTTCAGTAGATTTATCTGAAATGACACCAGTCACTTCGCACACGCTGCCGTTATGCGGGCTTTGATGTCATCATCAACCAATATACTTTAAATTACTTTTATAACATTATCATTAAAAATATAGTGGTGTATATTTTTCAACTTTGATTTATATATTTCTTTTAAACAGTACTTTTTCATTAATGAAGATGTCTTACCTATGCTGCAATACTCCGAAGTTTTTGAAGGCCATGAATTTGTGATATGGTTTAGGCGCCCACGCATAGATTTCAATGGAGTCTTTGAGGGCGATGACTAGGAACTTGATCCTTTCGTATTTTACGATTCGGAAATGAACCGCACCTTGGAGTTCACCGACATTAATCCAGCCATTTCTCCTTTCCGCTTGCTGCAAATTACAAATATTTTTTTTACTATTATTATTACAAATACTTTATAATCAGTGATCGAATAATCGGATGCATATTTTCCTAAAGTTATTTTTTGGCTAAGAAATTATGGAAGCGGATGTGTCTTTGTTTAAAGTTTATTTTAGCCTCCGATGTTAGTATGTATGTGTGTGTATGAAGGGTGTAACAGGAAAAGTAGTGTGTTAGTTAAAAAAAAACATTACTATAATATAATACTTTATTGCACATTTACAGGATAAAAAAAAATACATGTTGAAATAATTAAAATATACATCATTATTATATTATACATTTATGAAATGTTTACCAGCCCTCTTACGGATGCTACTTACTTTCGCCGTGTTAATATAATAAAAAATGAGATTTTTTTTATAGAAATTCAAGGCACCGAGTTGTTTGTCGCTATGTAGAGTGAAGAAAGAAAATTACTTATCTTGACGTTTGCAATGACAGTTTGGCAATTAACTTTATAACATTAGCCAGCACCCGATCTATAGTCGGAAAGCACTAAACGATAATTCTGAAATCGCTTGATTTTTTACGATCGATACAAAAGTGCATTCCATATTAGCAAACACCTGAACGCAAGTATCTGTATTCACCCGACTTAATTCTATAACCAAAACACTGTATTCGTCGATTCCGGAATCCCGGGATATTTTCGATACAAAAGTGCATTCCATAACAGCCAACACCTCAACTTTAGGTAAATATGCATCCGATTATTCGATCACTGTTTATAATAAATATAATTATTGTAAGCAAGTGCCGAACGTTTTCTAAATGATAATTTTTGGTTGAAACTCACAAAAAGACTTCATACATCATTATCAACTAAAAAACGATTGTACTTATATGAAATTGTGAAGATCAATCAATGAAAGTAAAATTCTATAACATCTTATACTTCGCTTTTTTTTGATCCGATTTCACTTTGTTTACCTATAACTACGGATATTGGTAATATAACCTACAATAATTACTGTAATGTAAAAGCCAGCAATAAATACCACTTTAACGAAACTGGCTTGTATTGTGAGTTTCAAAAGTATTACAGGTTACTTGGTATAATATCTCTTGAGACTTTAGCTTGAGACATTGCGTTTTAATTTTGAAGTTTGTTGGCTTTGTTCTACCTGATATTTTTTCGGCATGATGAGAATGTGAATTTAAATTTATTGCTAGTTCAATACCAAATACATTGTAAAATATAGTCTGTTTTATTCCAAAGTTGCTTTATGTAGCCTGTAGCCCTGAAAGGTTTAACGGATTTTGATGTTACATTCGTATATATATTCTTATCTGTTGTGTCATGGGCTTATTTATTATTTGAAATAATGCAAGGTACTTTTCTGAAATGTATTTAAGCTGCAGATTAATTGTTGGTACTCCAAATTATTAGTTGTGGTAGAGCCACGCTACCGGCGAAACTCACTTTAGCTAGTAGCATGAATGGGCCGGCTCGTCCGGGGAAGTACCACACTCTCACAGAAAATCGACGTATGAGTAGTAGCTATATCGCTGCTATGCTTCGTTCGGTGAGTGAGAGAGCCGGAGGCCCATCCCCTCTCCCCTCTGGGAGGGAAAAATAAAAGGCCGACAACGCTATTGTCACACCCCTGGTGTTACCATGGGCAGCGGTGATCACTTACCATCAGGTGACCCGCTTGCTCGTTTGCCGTCCTATGACATAAAAAAAAAACAAAGCATAATAACACTTGTGGAACACTTACATCACTTAGACCATCAGTGCGAAGAATCTTTGATTTAAGCCAGCTGAGATAATATACGCGAACTCGATTTTTCTTCCCAGAAACAGTCACAAGTATATTTTGTCCTTCTAACACTTCCATCTGTTGGAAGCGGCGTCTTGAGATCAATTGATAAACTTTGCCCTGGCCGGAACGGTCCAGCAGCATCAGACCGTTCTCAGTCCCAATTAGTAAATTGACTCCTGCAACAATTCATTGCCATTAGTGAGAATAAATCATTTTATGTATATTTAAATAAAATTATTTTAATATATAAAAAAAATAATAATTAACGCGATAAAAACCGTATTAAAATAATTTTATTTAAATGTGTAACAATCGCGAAAACATAAGAAATAATTTTATGTAAGTATGTTTTTGCAGTTGGAAGGGAAAACCTGGATGCATTCCGGCGTAGCTGGTCAAAGACCGCGAAGGATAGGTGTGGAAGGTATGGTGTATATTGTAATAAATAAATAGTACTTTATGTAACTATCAAGTAATAAGGGTCTTTAAAATACGAAAATGGTATTATGTAACAAGGAACAGGCGAGTTTCATAATTATATGACATGAGTATTTTAAGGCCTAATAACGAAAAGTTTTAGAAACCCTACCATCAACTTTTTAGTACTTCATTCTCCACTTAACGACAACAAATTGTTGATTATATTCGCTGCCCTGTACAGAATTTCGGGTTGTGTAAATACCTACTTCGTTACATATCACTTTTTGATTTTCTATCATTAATTTTTTATTACAAAGTAATCAACCTATAAAAAGACAAGACCTCTCAAGCTCGAGAAATAGACCGTAGAATCAGACTTGGCTAGGCCGCATTTAGCAAGCTCCTTGATGTTTTCAAGAGTAGGATGTCTGTGTCCATTGAACGACGTGCTTTCGAAATGTGCGTTCTACCGGTCATGATATGTAGCGCCAAAACCTGGACACTCACCAAAGTTCTAATCCACAAGCTCCAAGTCACACAAAGGCAGATGCAGAGAGTCATGCTCGAAATATCTTTGTGTGACAGAATACTGAAATTCGCAGGCGCACCAAGTTATCCAGCATAGCGCGTGTGATTGCAGAAAGGAAATGGAGGTGGGCAGGCCAAGTTAGTCGAAGATCCGACGGAAAGTGGAGTAGAAAGGTGTGGAGGCCGAGGAATAGGCGTAGAAGTGTTGGGCGTGCACCAGCGAGATGGGTTGACGATATAGCCAAAGCATGCAGGAAAAATTGGATGCAAAGAGCCCAAGACAGGAAGGAATGGCGTGTCAGTGAGGAGGCCTATACTCAACAGTGGGTTGATAAGGGCTGAAGAAGAGAATCAACCTTATTTGCATTTGCGGCAAATTAAACTCATGTCAAAGAGTAAAGTGAAGTGAGGAGGAAGCTTGGTTCTTTCTATAATTTAAAAGGGACCCTACTCACGACTTCACTGTCCGTCTGTCAAAAGGCTCTATCTCATTATCTGTGATAGCTAGACAGTTTTTGAATTGTGCTCACATACAACAAATTAACGTGACTTTATGCCGTTTCTGCTGGATATTAACGGCATATGCATATTCAATTTAAAAATAAATAGTTAAATCAAAATAAAATAAATATTTAAGGGATACCATTCAACAAATGATGTTTTTAATCGTTATAGACATTTTATGGTGTGTGTGTGTAGATAAAAACATTTACAAATAAGATACTAACCCCACAATGCGGCACATAGAATCTCTGAATTGAATCGCTTCTTGTATTTGCGGATCTCGGGCGTGTCAGAAGTCAGATCATGTCCAGAGGGCGTGACGTTGACGTTGACGTGGCTCTCGCGGCGCGAGGAGTTGCCGCCCGAGCCGCCCGTGCCGCTGCTGCCCGTGGTGCCGGCGCCGAACCCGAAAGCCAGGAACGAGCGCTGTTTCTGTTGCAAGGGAAGGAACTGTTGGGAGCCCACTGACGAGTTGGAGGGAGAGTGCTGCAAGCCGTGCGGGGACGCAACACTCGCCACGAAAGATTTGGATGGGGTAGACTGGACTGAGGACGGGAGCGGGTGGTGGTGGTGCGGTAGGGGCGTCCCGCCGGCAATCGCTTGCCGATACTGCAACAGAGAGAATACATACAACTTAATATTCGTTGTTATTAAACACGCGACATTTTAGGGCTTTAAACAACGGTTCTGTCTAATCTAATAATTAAATAAATGTGGAAAATACAAATGAGAAGTTACGTAAATTTATTAATCACCTACAAAAATAAATTTTAATATTATGTAATTTACAGACGGACATGGATAACTAAAAGATATGCTCTTTTCAATCACTTATCTAGCAATTTTATGTGCGAGTATTTCTATTCAGGATCTTATTTAAAATAAATAATTTGTTAGTCAAGTCCATTTCCCAAGGATTAGTGATTATATCAAATAGGTATATTGGAAAGTTATTTGCTTGATGGCTATTATCTACAATTATGAGTACAACATGATGTATGGCACAGTGATATGTGAAATGGGAGCAAGCAACTTGATTACAGTTTGCATTCGCTCGGGAAGCTTTGATACAGTCGAATGATCGGCGAAGTGTTTCCCGTCCAAGGAAGGTTGCAAGATAAACTGTTCCAAATAAATAAAATCCGCCTCTTTGAATATTATTAGTATTTTTATGCGGGTTTATTTAAACATTCTATTAGATAAGTATTAAATAATTCTGTACATTAGGGATATTGTATTATTTTACCGTACTAAACCTCTGTTTCCACAAAATCTTAGTTCTCTACAATATTACCATTGATGAAAAACAAGGTCACCATTTAAATCCCACAGTTTAAAGAGCACAACAGTTTGGTCTTAGATATGTAATGTTTAGTCCCAAGCGAAAAACGCAGGGCATGGAACTAAATTGTCTCGGTAAATAGTTCGGCACCGTCCTGTCGTTGTTATAAAGCCTCAATTTACTTCTACCTTAAGCCTAAATACGACCGAAATGAGCTACAAAGTTCGATAACAAATGAAAGCATCTAGAAAATGCATAAATACGAAGAAATAATTAACTTAACAAACAACAGGCTATGAGAACCTTTACATAAGCGTTTCTTGCATCAGATCAATACTTACTCGGGGCAACGGGGACTGCGAGCCGGCGACGGCCGCGGCTCCGGCGGTTTGCATGAGCGACAACGATTCACATTAATACGATAAACCAGAAGCTCGACACCACACGTGATCCTTAACAAGGCTTCCAATACTAATATTCAACAATAATTATATGAAAATAATATGCAGATATCATTATGCGCTGTTACTTCTTATTGCTGTAAAATATCACAAGCATAATCATTTGCATAAATAAATTTATTTCATAAAAAGATATTGTAGCGTACGGTTAATAATTTATGAATAAATAGTGTATTTATATACTGCAAATGATCGTATTGGAAACCATTGTTGTGTTAATGAATAGTCGAGATTTCCAGAAAGTAAAAAAATCAATGTTATAAGCTTTTAACCTGTTAAATCCACATTGATTTATTAAGCACGCGTTCAGTTGAAATGTCATGTATTATAGAATAATAAAAGTGATGTAATTAATCCCAAATGAAACTTATAAATACGCCTACATATCTCTTAATTGAGCATAGCCACCTATGTCGAACGCTGGCCCGAGCGTGAAAAAAAAAATATGATAATAAAAAACTCAAAAAAAGATCTTATTTCAGGTCAAAATATCGGGCCAGACTCGACAATAGAAAGCGATTACCAGCAACTAGTGTCACTATTTTACTTATCGCAAGTAATAAATACGTTATAATGGTACGCTTCAAATGGTTCTCAGCTTATCAAGGGGGCATAGTGCGAGCGCAAATAGTAGGTTACCTCTTCGCTGGTGGACTTGTCGTGGCGCGGCGGCGTGGTGGGCTGGCCGGCTTGGCTCAGCAGGTCGGGCAGCACCGAGCTTGTGCGCGCGCCGCTGCCCTCGTTCGTGCCGCTTGACCGACCCTTCATCATAATTTATTTATTTAAACTTTATTGCACATATATAAAAACACATTGTACAAAAGGCGGACTTAATGCCATAAGGCATTTTCTCCCAGTCAAACCTTTAGAGTTTAAATCACACATTTTTACACATATTCATCGAAGTAATAATTTAATAACTAGTTTTAATGATTTACTAAAAAAAAAAAACAACTAATTTTATTACAAAATCCTTTTTAAAATAGCTATTCAGTAGGGACTTCTAAATCGTTTAATATTAATATTTCTTATAGTTAATGTTGATAATAATTGCAATATTGCAGTAAAATGTTAAAAACGTCAATAGAGCGTGACAAACACAAACACTGCAGCCAACATGCAAAGTAAACACATCCACAAATCGAGTCGTTTTTCATGTAGCTTCTAATAATTTCGTTAGGCGATCATTCCCAAAACTGTTAATGTTTCACGTGTTCATGGCACGAGTTCCTCACATCCTGTATCAGTGGCAGGAAGACGGTATTCGCGGTATCTCTCAAACATTGATATGGAAAATTGCTGAGTTGCTGTCAATATCAGTTAGTAGTAAAAGCTGTTAAAATATTAACCAAAATAAATAAAATTTAGGGTGAATCAAATCTCTACATTTACTGCATAGATAAAACACTAGCTAAGAGTTTTCTTTGTTATAGATCTAATAAATCACGCCAAAATGTAAGACGTGTGAGCAATGATTTTATAAAAAAAATATTATAACGTACATATATTACCAGCCCAAACCAAAGCATAACCAGCAAGTCAATACACATTTTAGTTAATTTAGGTCTGTAAGTCAATAAATGTATGTATTATAATACCTACAACAGGAACCATTCCCACACACGTATTATATGATTCGAAACCAATACAAGAACAAAAGTAACAGCAGTCTTTCATTTATAAGCATATTTTTACCTCAATGTTAGTCATAACAAATGTTAGAATAGAACCCTCATACCAAAAGTAAGTATAAATATTAATATAAACCATCCTGGCAGGGAGCAATTTACCTGATCCTGTGCGAGTACCGCTTCCTGCCCACTGGACATTAGCTCTGTGTGTCGGTTATAAAGGGAATTTCTCCGGAACACTATATCGGATTCAGTCTTTTCTCTGCGCGGCCGCATCAAGTTGGCCGCGTCGGCGGAGACCGCCATCTGAGAGTTGCTCTCGAGAGTGTTGGCGGTGAGGTCCGGCGTGCCCGCCTTCTCGAACGAGGCTCCGCTGGTAAAGCAAATGCTCGTCGCCGGAGAGTCGCTGTTAACGCTGCTCTGCCGGCTAGGCCCGTTGCTCTGCACACTATCTTGTCTGATCAGAGCCGCTACATTTTTTAAAGCTTCTATGGAACTGGTAGGTGCAGTCTTCTTATCATTAGCCTTCTTATCATTTACTTTTTTGTCGTTCTTCTTCCCTTCTCCTTGCCCTGACATTTTTAAGCTGTCACTCATTTTAATGAAATCTGTTAGAATGGGCTCCCCTGTGGCCGAAGCTTTCGAGTTCTGCTTGCGGGAGTTGTTAAAAAATCCACTGGACCTTAGTTGCTTAGCTGGACCAATTGGACTTTCATGTTTTGGAAAGTAAATAGCGGAATGTCGAGTACTCGGCAATGGAAAAAAATCAGAGTTCTCTCTTCTGAACCCTCTAAAAAATCTATTTGGAGAATTTAACTCTGCATCTTGTTCCTTTTTGTACTTTAGTATATCAGATAATTTGTCCTGCGTAGATTTCTCACTGGGTTTTTGAAATAACTGTTTGTGACGCGACGGTGGTGTGGCTATCGCTTTGTACTTCGCCCAAGCTTGCTCCATCTCCAACCTCGACTGGGATTGAATCTGGGCTCGTTTTTGATCCACGTCTTTAGGTTTATCTCGCTTTTCCTCTTTGCTTTCACTACTTTTTGATGGGAAAAATCTTGCAAAGTCCCAATCCTTCAGGAGAACAGCTTCATCGACCTCAGACTGCCTTTTATCGTTTTCAGAGTTTTCCCTCTGGTGTTTCGCAAACATGTCCGATACAAAAAGTACACATAAATAATGAGAAAAGAAAGATAAAACATAAAAATGTGCTCACTAATCTTACTTTGGCGTGAAAATTAAAACAAAACCCTACCAAGTGCCTACGTCTTCCAGGAGACGGTTTTCAGATAGATATGTACAGAAATAATAATCGGAATGTATGCAATAGCGTAACCGAGGGCGGGTCACTTTGAAGCTCATTACTGACAATGTTAACACATGGTGTGTAGTGTAGCGGATAAGGGTACTCACCCGCTTCATGACGAGCGTGCGGTCGGCGTGCGCGTCGTCGTCGTCGGGCGTGGGCGGCAGCGGGCGCGTGGGCGCCGCGCCCGGCGCCGCGCCATGCTCCGACACCGCGCTCAGCCCCGGCCTGTAGCAAAACTCGGGACTGACAAGCCAACCGAACAGAACGGGAAAGGAGGGGGCGAAATAAAGTGGCAAGCGATGTAATGAGCAAATTAAACCAAACATAATTATTGTGATTATTATGATATAAAAAAAATATGATGATCAAAAATAAACAAATTTGGTAAAATGTAGAAAGGTTCACAGAGTGTTTTTGCTTAAATTATACATTATCTTGTTTTACCCTCATAAAACCCTTCCTTTTTCACAGGGGCAAGTGAAATGAAGATGGATGGAAGGCTGATCGATGATAGATGAATAATAACCAATTACTTGACGCTAAAACTGTTCCAGTGTAAATTATCTGTTTACTTTATCCATATAAATTGATTACTGCACTAAGGTATTTGTTCATGGTGGATAAAATGCAATATAATTATTTTTCGGAATTAGACGATAAGTAAATCGCAACATCGTATTTCTAAGATCGTTTAGTGTAATTTAAATACTTGCTGAAACTTATAATAACGCATAATGATCCAACATGAAGGGTACAATGAGCTAAAACTACACAAATAGCATGTCATTTTGTATATGCATTAAAATTGATAACTAGGTATCTCATTTTCGATTATGGAAAACATGGCACTTGTTAGTAATAATTTTGTTTAGTTAGTTACTAAACAAAATGATTTCCATTACTATACATCTCTGGGTTCTTTCAGGCTGATTTAGATGAAAAGAAAATACTCATATAATGTACCAGTTGGTTTTTCAATCTGATCAAGGAATCGGCGACACACCTGTCAATACGTGATGGGCTAAGCAACCTGTCATTATAGCCTTCGGTACACGCGTAAATTAAGTGGTAGAGTACATTAGGGTAATTGGGTACTCTACCAGGAGCGCCATTTTTGAATATATTTTATTCCAAAACGTATGATTTTTTTAAAGAAAAATTTCTCGACTTGTAAAGTTACGGGTTCAAAAATAGTACGCCAGTTTGGGTAAAATTGATGTCTACACGCAGATTACGATTTGCTAGAAGAGTAAGACCGCCGAGCTGTCACTAGCACTCAAACTTTACTTTAATAAGCGTAGAGATGGGTAAAGTAATCAAAATTGGTGGAGTACATGGTGGAGTGGAAGGAGTAATTGGGGAAGAATTGGTCCACATGGACCTATTACACAAAGCCAGTGGCCAAGCCAGGCCAGTTAGCCAGTCCATAAACCAGTGAGTCCTATATTGGTTGATAATTAGCTACATATAGACGGTAGCTTGCCCACATTTCTAGTCACTCTATGATGATCTTTACACTTGTAAAGTTAGTATCATAGTAAGAACTTTACCGTTTACTCTACTTGTGTCTCTCTCTCTCTCATCTGAGCCTTATCCCAGTTGCATCCTCAGCTGGAGTGGTTCGGAGCCCGGGGGATTTTCGGCTTTTTCTTCTCCACTTTGCACGGTCTTTAGCATCCTTGATTGTGAGACCATTGGCACGCATATCATCCTTGACGACATCAATCCAGCATTTCTTGGGTTTCCCCCTTCTGCCGGGGCCCGGGGGAGGTAGCATGGCCAGACATTGTTCCCTACGTAATTTTGCGGTTTTTGTACCAGCGTAGGCGGCTCTCCTGTAACTTGTCCGCTATGTCACGGTCACGAAGACTGGCTCTACTCGTGTACCGGAGGTTATTTGCTCGCCATCTAGATAAAAGTGATTTTGTCATCTAATACACCGTCGGTACTAAGGATTTGGACTTACAGCGGCTTAGGCGGGTCGCTGGCGAGCAGGGTGCCGTCGTTACGCACGCGGCCGCCGCTCTCCTCGGCTTCAGAGTCGCTGTCGGTGTCGTCGAACGTCGGCTCTGGAGGGTTCCTCTCCACCGGTGGGCCTGAGTGGGATACAAAGCTTGGTTCAATCTCAGACATAACCAGTCTTTTTTTTTAGCAATTTTAAAACGAGGACTAATTTTAGTACCTGGTTTAACCCATTATCTGACTAAAATAAGTCAGCTATTATCACCTTGACGTTTCTCAGCTGTCATTGTCAATTTGTTTTGGTTGGAACTCTGTACTAAAGTTAGTCCGCGTTTTATAATAAGACGGAATGAGTACACAAACATTATGCTTTTTGAGTTATGCCTCTTCATCTGAACGTTTTCTGTTTGCGTTTTTGCGGCCAGCTTTTTCTCCGACGGTAACTTTTGGGAGAGACAAAGACGGCCGTAGCGGTGCAGTGGTTAACCCCAGCGACGAGAAGGGTACCGGGTTTTGGTCCCTGTGCGGGGAAATACTTGTACCTACTTCATTTGCAGTTTCTGCGGTTCTGGACATACCCAAGGAGGGTTGGCGTCAAGCAGGCAGCCGGCCATAATTTTATTAGCCAAATTATATCACAGCGTAAATGATGTAATAATAGCGGACCTCGGGTTTTGACGCATTACAGCTGAGGACGCAATCGGGGAAACAAAACGAATTTTATTGATTTTGGTTTAAAACCCAGTCCTCTTTTTCTAACAGTAATGAAATTACAGTGTGTTATTTGGTGATTAGCAGACCTTGTCCGTTAGTCGGAGCCCGCGGGGGCCGATTAGGCGGTTCATTTCCGGACACCGCACCCAGTTCGTTAAGTTGCGCAGCCAATTTATCCAAGTCCTGAAACAACACATATTAAACATTAATTCTGTATTTTACTAATGTACCTATATTAAGTAAAAGACAAAAATTGCATTTTAAACTAAAAGTTAATTTGGGAGGACATAACAAAATAAACTGACACGAGATTATTTAAGGCATTCTGCGCTGAAACGTAAAATATGAATAAGAAATATTTATTTACTTAAACAATAATTTTCAATTACATTTCTAAATGCTTTACAACAAAATAGACATAAGAATAGAACATTACTAAAGAGAAATGTATTTAAAAAACAATCAAAGAACAGATTGGAATACCCACCTCTGGCCTTCTCGGTGGAAGCTGCAGTTGCAGTTATAATGGTGCAAATAAAGTTTACAGCGTGACATGGAAATAAAACAAAAAGCTAATAAAATAATGATGTACACAACAAACTTAGAAATATTGACATAAATAAAATTGTTGGATTGTAGGAGAGACTAACAATAAAGTAGATATTACGCAAGAAAATGTTATGAAAAACTGCCATCTCTCAGTTACATATTACAAACAGTTGATTGTGGTTTAAGTAGTTACTAGCTCCATTTGCGAAAGGATTCGTAGGTGTGAGGCGAATTTTAGGCCTCACGTATTTTCAAGGCAAATAATATGTATATTTTATAACATACCATTGGTTTAAACATATGAGATCCGCGTTGTGGTGGCTGCGGTCCGCTGGCTGGCGGTGTGCCGTTGTTGGAGCCCGAGCTGTTTGAAGAGCCCGAAGATTTAGGCGTCGGGGGCAGGGGCCTATATCATACAAAAACCATTGATATTTATTTCCTGTTAATTTATTTTTAATAATAAAAACATTTAATATTCTTTATGATTGCATATTTGTTTCTTTGGACGATTGTTACTACACAAAAACAATTAATTGACTACATAGCTTTTTATTTAAATATAACTTGGCATTTATCTATTTAGGTAAACCATGTCTTAATTTACGAGGGGCGTTCAATGTATTCACGGTATAGGGGTTATTTGCAAATTAAGCGAGTTACCTAATGAGCCCATTAGTTGAATTCAAAAAGGGTTGGGAGATCATTGAAGACGACCTCGTGCGGGCGGGCCCTTTATCGCTACGAACGACTGATGAAAACGTAACAAAAGTTTTAAAATAATGATGATTCAATTGCTGTAGAGTTGGTAGGATTTAAGTTTTAACGAGTATTTCAGGATATATCAGGAGTCCATGAAGTGGCATAGAAGGGCGCACGCCTCCATCGGGGAAACTGACCCATCAATCAACAAATTCAACACTTTCACACAAAGAATAGACGGGACTGACTATTGACGCGCATGTAGCGTAACCAATTCACCCGAACACGAAGTTCGGCCGAACCGATACTGTCAACGAAATTCCATTTTTCTGGCGAACCGAACTTTCGATCGGTCTCTTTAAAATAATAAAAAGGAGAACTCATTTTTTTTTCATATGTGAATACATTGAAAGCACCCCATTGGGTGCCTCCTGTAGCCTAAACGGCTTAACCGATTTCGAAGTATGAAGTGTCATTAGATTCGTTCTTCTTCCCCAGTGTCATCATAGGCTATGTAACATCAGTCAAAATATCAATATGGCAGACGTAAATTGTCAAAAATTACAGTTACCTCTTTTACTTTTTTTATAATTATAATGCAACTTGTATCCTAAAATTATTGCTGGTTTTCGAGTGACAATCACGGGTTTTGTAATGAGAAAAAATCAAGTCGGTAACTACATCTTTTTTCTTAATTTTAGTATGTTAGTTTGACCAACAAACATAAGAGAAGACTGGAAAATTACCTGTATCTATTAGGCTGTTGCACCTGTGGGTCTGGTACGACAATCAGTCTTTGGGGTATGGAAGGTCTCGCTGGTGGTCCAGGTTCTACAGCAAATACAATCATAGTTAGAAAAAAACCAATCACTAGTAAAAAAAGCCATTTGGTTAAAATGTTAGTCACCTGGTATTTCTTCACGTTCCTCGCGTTTACTGTTGCGCTTCGGCGGCGGCTGCGGTTGAGCGTCGGCCGGAGCTCTGCTTTATCGAAAAATGGTTTTGTTAAATAGAAATCAGTTAATAGGCATCCTGACAGTATTCACATCAACTGATTTGTTGATTATCACAACTCACTGTAATATTGTCTCATAGTAACAAATTAGGAATTTATTACTATGTGTAGACAATATGTCTGATATGATAGTCGTAAGTGGTAGATGAGAGACAAACCTGCATTCCTGTATTTGCTGGAAGTTCCGGCGGAGCGTGTCACCGCCCTGGTGTGCGGCCGCGTTGTGCACGATCGACGACGGCTCTCCGGCTACAGCATTCTCCTCTTCCTCACCCTCGGATCCTGAGTATTTGTAGTCCTCTCGAACTGAGTTGTCTTGCTTTCGCTTCTTACATCTATCTATATGATCCTTCAGTTGTATCCTCACCTGGCGCTCTGTGGGTTGATCTCTGTAACCAAAAAATTGTTCTTGCAGGATACCAAAATTTCACAAGTATCAGAATTTATGCCAAAAAAAGAGTAAAATATAGATAATTTGAATATAATTCATTTCACAAAAAAACCATTAAGAATAAATAAAATATACCTTATGAATGGATGTTTCAGCAGCTGTTCAGTGTAGGGACGCTGGTGGTAGTCTTTCACAAGAACGGTCTCGATAAAACTGTGGAATTTTTTAGTCCACTTCTTTGCCTTTAAACGTGGTGGTGGATTTCTGTAATATTTATTAAGTCACAGTTAACTCACAGTAAGTTTGGTAAACTTATCTAGTTTATGGGCATTGAAGAGCTTTAACTCATATTTATTTAATTATATAAATTAAAAAAAAAAGTGTTTCATTATTTTATTCCATTGTTATTTTTGTTTATTCAAATTCTTCATTTAACTTAAAAAGGTATGTATTAAAGTATTATAAAATTGTCTTTCTATTATTAAATTTTTATTTAATAATGTATGTGTATATCAATACTTATTAACTGTAATGAATATAACTTGTAATACAGGGAAGAACCGGTTAATCATGTTTTAATTATTGTTATTTGAATGCACAAATGTTTTTATAACCTGGGAATGAGGAAGAGAGCCCTCATGGGGTGAAGATCGCAGAGAGGCGGTTGACTCTCGGCCATCTCGAGCGCTGTGATGCCTAGTGACCACAGGTCAGATCGATTGTCATAGGTTGCGTCAGGGTTTTCGTCGCACGCGATTACTTCGGGCGCCATCCAGTATGGCGTCCCTATGAACGTGTTCCTCCTTCCGATAGTCCTGTCCAGTTGCGCCGACACGCCGAAATCCACTGTTTATAAAGCATAAAAACTTAAAACTTCGAAGTCATAATTTTAAGTTTTAAAAAGATTAAATCTGCTATAAAATTAAAGCTATTTATCTTAAAGTTCTTAACAATAAATGTTAAAGATTGATGGTGCTAATTACCAAGTTTAACTTCAGCATTATCTGTGAGCAGCACATTTTGCCCTTTAATATCTCTGTGTATAACTTTGTTGGTGTGTAGATAGCTGAGGCCCCTTAGTATTTCTCTGCATATATAAGATATCCATTCTTCTTTCAGTGACTGGCCCTTTGTTGATTTAACCAGATCTGTCACAGACCCTATAGAAATGTACAATAATAAACATATAAATACTTATGTCCTTGACTTAAATACCAAATAAATAGTAAAATAATGAATAGGTACTGAAATTCTAAAATATACATACCAGCTCCACAGTATTCCATGACCAACCAAAGTTGGTCATCCTTCCCAGGTGGACTCTTTTTGATGAATGCACCATAATAAGTAGCAATATTACGGTGATTAGAGTACTTCTTGAGAACATTTATCTCAAGCTTGATCTCCTCCTCCTCATCTTGTGTGACATCCATAACCTTGATAGCAGCAAGCTGACCAGTTTTAGTGTGGCGACCCTAAAATTTACATATAAAATGGAAACTATATCTGTACTTGTGCAAATGTTATTGAGTTATGCAAAAACTAGTTTCACTTTCCATGCATGCATTAATTAACATACAAGTATTATGTATCATCGACTTTAGAAACATCTTATTTATGGAAACTAAAGTAAAATTATTAAGACCAAGTCTAACTTGATAAAAAAAGTATTTGTTGACACCCTCTGCCCCAGATAGGGGAGATAGTGTAAGTACCTACTTGACACGATACTATATAATAAATAAAGCAATAAAAGTTAAATTATACATTTTGTCTTACAATTATTATGAATAAGTTGGAACATGTGAGTACATATTTATGCAATAGTATTTGTTAAAATGTCAGTTTTCATTTGCACCACAATATCTATTATATGAAAACTGAGTGTGCACTAAACATTCTGAAAAGTCATAAACATTATGATTAAATTGTACAAGAGGCCAGTGACACATCTCTTTATTGAACAATTCTCTAGTACACAATGGCTTTATGTTTTCTATTTTACAGTAATGTTCAGTTATATTCCTCAAAATAGGTTGTTTGGTTATTAAAACCTATTATTAGTTATGATTAGAGTCCAATGTATTTTCCTGATTTATATTTAGTAAGTTAAATGTTTTAGAAAATCATTAATTAGGTACATAACATAAATAGTTCTTGTTTATTATGCCACTTAATCAAATCAAAAGTATAATCAGCAGACACTGCATTAATTGACTGTATGAACTCCCAACAGCTTTCATTGGGGTTTATTAACATTAATTTTGACCACAGCACAGGCTAAAGGTCTCTTCTCTTGTAAAAGCAAAATGTTGGGAACTAAAATAACCAATCAAGTGTATAAATTGAAGGAAATAAATATATGCACATATTGTAAGGGGCGATAACAGTTCAAGGGATTAAAACTTCTAGCATCAAAGTACTTACTATAATTATAAATATATCATACCTTGTACACTTGTCCATAAGTGCCATTTCCGACTACTTCAATAAGTTCAAATATTCCAGCAGGATCCTGAAATACAATATTAGCACTAGTAACGAAGATAAGAGTTATTATACTCTCTAATAAAGTAAGTGAACCTTCACTTATGATTCACGCCCTGTGAGATCATTGCCCTTCCATCAGTTTTTGGTGCATGCAACGGGGTGTGAAAGATAAATGTTGAGTAGTCTTAAAATCTTAATATAAGAATAGATGATAAGTTTACCTTTAGAGCACTGAGGTCAATGTCGTCTAATGAACAATTTACAGACGGTGCTAGTTGATGCGCCATTTTGAAATATTGTCACACACGAAGACAAAGCACGAGAACCTCACATCAATGTAAAAAGCGTATAAAACCCTTAAATTATTACATTGGCAAATAAACAATTAATATTTTATTAATCTACGATTATATAATTTGCTAAACGCATTGTTTACACTTAAAAATAGGTAAATTACAAAATACACAAAATTGTAACGTCGCACACACACCCGACAGGGATACCAGATAGCAAATTCGTATACTACCATTGCCAACAAATTATATTTAGAGTGCCCATTGTAACAAATAAATCTACTACCATCTTGATGTCATTCATTCCTACCTACATAATTGAAACAACACAAATTAGCATACCACTTAATCAATAGGTAGGATTTAGAATAGCTTAGCACGAATTTAGATGCTTAAATCATCCGCGGCTTCTGGTTCCAATCATTCTCATCTGCAATTTCCTTCTCATGGCTTTTCTCCCTTCTCACTTATTACTCTTGCCATGACCAACCTAATAAAAGTCGTCATCATCATCAGGCCTTTTTTAGTCTCCGCTGCCGGAGCACTACCTGCTCTGTACTACCAGAGCCACATATTAGCTAAAACAGAGACTAGTCAGAGGATTTGGCCTCAACGCTGGTCAGACGGGTTGGAGAGGTCCCTTTGATGTTTATAAGCTTTATTTAGCTTGTCTTTCCTAAGTCGTCTTCTACGACATCCCCGGGAAGACTTTCAGTGGTCCTATTCTACTCTGCCGGGAACCATACGGCTACTACTTAATATCAATTTAATCAAAGTAACCTAACCTTATTAAAATAAGCCAGGTAGGTAGGTACACAACTTTTCGGTTATTCGCAAAACTTTCATACTTCCTTTTGTGTTCGCGTGTATCCTTTTGTGTACTTGCGCGCATGTACACTCACGTCTCCCTTAGAGTCCAAGGAGCATATAATCACAATTTTTTTATCTCCGTCATGTCATGTTGTTATGGAACGGCAAAAGGGAGTCATCCACCCTATAAAGCCGATGCCATTCTATACAACAAGACAAGTTAACTGATTTGTATGTTTTCCCCTTAAGTTTAAGGGGCTTGCATGAAGCTGACGGAAGCTATTACCGCATGTGTCGACTTTGCCTACCCTGCACTAATGCTATTCTATTGTTTACGTACATCACGATTATTGTAATACCATTAATAATTTGTTAAAAAAGACAAAAGATGAGCCACTGGTCTATGCAGCCGTAAATGTATAAGAAGATGTAACTCGAATCCATGATGCTGCTGCAACATTCTTCTATAAAGAAAGATGTAGTGGAGTGGAGTTTCTAGAGTTCAAAAACGTCAGGCACTTTCGATAAACCGACGTTCAATTTCGAGAAAAGTTCGGACAAACTCAACATTTATAAACACTTTGGATATTTTCACTGAAATTTTATTTGGCGAAATAAACCAAGTTTCAATCTCCTTCTATATTATTTTATTTTAGGTGCTAATTAAACAGGCTTCTTTTTAATAGCATTATTTGCCTCTTAAAATCTACATTGCCTTCTAAATTACTAAGTCAGCCACAATTAACGAGCATCTGAATAATACTATCTTAGCCACTAGTTATTTTCTTAGAAAGCCACTTTAAATACAACTCAGCATGGTGGTTATTTTTTAGCATCTAAATTAATAACATGCATTCAAACAGTAAGCTTCTAAAATACTAATATATGGCATCAAAAAGAATATCAATTGGTTTCTATTTTTTTTACTAAACACCGTAAAATCTAACTCATCCCCCATTATTTCATCGTTAAAATTTATCTAAAATTGTCATAGTAAATTATTATAATAATAAAAGTAAATTAAGAGCCGTGTGGTTAGCTTAAAACTATATTTGACAGCAGACGAGCCATCTGATGGAAAGTAGTCACCGTCGCCGGATATCTGTAACACCAGAAGAGGTGGTGATGCGTTGTTGACTCATAAGATACCTGTAAACTCGCCTTTTGAAGGACCCCAAGTCATAGTACGCAAAGAAAACCTCGGGAAGGAGCCCATTCCATAATCCTGTTTTACATGTGAAAATCCACGTGGCGCTGTGTGTGTGTGACATGTCAGACGGGATGGACTTTACTTTTATGGAGGATGAGCGTTGGTAGAAAGGAGACGGTTACACCAATTCAAAAAGTTCTTCAGAACACTTTCCACAGTAGGTTTAGACGGTAAAACACACACAGAGAGCCAACGTGTCTCCGGAGACTGAGGGTGTTTTAAATCGTCTCTAACGATGGGACCGTCGATAATACGAACTGCCCGGCGTGGACGAAGTCAAGAGGAAGGAGTTGATAGTTAGGTATGACCTACCACCAGACCAGATATGTTTTTGAAAAATATATTTGTGTACAGCAATTTTGGCTATTTTTGTCTCCCCATGGTGAGATGTAGTAAAATTTTAACGCTATCTTCCTCTCCCTTATGCCCAACTTGAGTCTTCTTTGTGCTAAATTTTGTTGAAAATTCACTCCTTTTTAGGTACGCAGTAATGAATAGGTATCTAATTCAAAATGTATATTTTTATGATACAGATGAATGTAAACTACAAGGACACGTATGTGGCTACTGGAAATGTCATGACTACGAATATTGAAGTGGAAAATTTTAATGATAAAGGAATTTGATGTTTATTTTACATGCTAAGTTATAATATATGATGTTGTCTATGGGGGCTAGAATCATATTTGTTTGAGGACCTTGTGTTGAAGCTGTAAAACGTAAAATGGTGACCAGCCGGCCTATTTACTAACTCGGATGACAGGTGTCGATGCCTATCAATCTAGGATTTGCTGTTACAATGCAGTTTTTGTATTACAAATAAAAAGTTCGAGCAAGCAAAACCCGCATTGTAATTGTAAATTCTAGATTGATAGGCATCTACACCTGTCATCCAAGTTAGTAAATAGGGGGGCAGATATGAAATCCGTGGCCGAGTTAGTAAATTAGGTGGCATTATATAAATGCGAAGGACAAATCATAATAATTGATGATCTTTACTTGATGCTTCCTATAGAATATTTATTTGGCGTTGTAAAAAAGACAAATTAGTTTATTAGAGGCTAGGTCATTTTCCCGTTGCTTGGTTATAAAATTAGAAGTTTGACCACGTGGCCAATAAATAATTTTGTGGCTCGACTTATAATTTCCCTTTTATTTTTAACCTCTCAAACACCGTGCAGCCCAATAATTAAATACTGAACTCACTCAGCGTGGACAAACTTCATATAATAAACAATGACGGATATAAAAACGTCATCGTATACCATTATCATAAATGAAATGTCCAAACTTATGGTTTGTGCTCTGAACATCAAGCACATACACAATAAATAAAATAAAAAAAAAAATCTCCGTAGACTCCGTTCCGTAGCGTAGACTATATTAAAACATTGGCTAAAACTAAAATTAATTTTATTAGAACATCGCAAATAACGCTGAAAAAGAAAATCCTCCTCTTCTGAAAGTTGGTCAAACAAGCAAGTCACGTACGTACGCACCTTATTATAATCAATATATACTTAGTAGAAAACATTTAGCACTGGTAACACTAACTCAGGGAAACAGTGACATTGACAACTTGACATCATCCATTTGATGTCATTCCCGTTTCGCGCGATAATTGAATAACAAAAGCGTCAAAAGTGTCAAAAGCCTAGGATGAGCCTAGGATATAGATAGCACTAAAATAATAATAATAATAAAATATTTATTTCAGATATAAACATCCATATTATGTTAGTAACATTAAACTTATTCTACTACTAAAGGGCAAGAGGCAAGAGGTAACTATCTATCTTGGATTATATTCCATTGACAGAGTTCTTGGCGGGAATTTTAGCGGACTACTCGGTGGGTGTGTCGCAGTCATCTGGTTGAATCTGCTATTTGATTGAATGACTAGCGCGTTCATTGAATGACCATGTTCAATTGAATGACTAAAGGACAACTCGTCAAGTCGTTGAATGTAACGTTCAACGTCTTGACTGAATGGACGTCATTTAGCGAAGTCGTTGAATCTTAGCCGACTTTGTAATATTTGGTGGTAGCATGATTTCCAAAGCTTTATTTAATCTCATATTTTGCAATTTTTTCTTAGTTTTTAAAGTAGCCGGCGGCGGCGTAATAATAGGTAAAGCCATAATGTCATACTATTTTATTACAAATAACGCACTTTTATGTAAATTTAATCGAAAAAAATATCAACACCGTGCCATCTGTTCGAGCTGTTTGACGCCATATTTGTTTTGGTGACTACTAGCGCCGCAGTGGTAAAAAAATGAACTAAATTTGAATCACCTGACTGATTTTATGTCCGCTCTGTTCAAAGGGCTATGTTACAACCTCAGTTACAATCCGCTAACTAGTTGGACTGGACGTTGAGCGACGCTCGTTCAATCAACGTTCGGCCTAGTCATTCAATAAAACGTGGGCATTCAATGAACGCGCTAGTCATTCAATCAAATAGCATTTTCAACCAGATGACTGCGACAGGTGCATTGGGTGATTGTTTTTATTGTTTTGCAAATTGATATAGTGGACTTTAAAATTTGAAATTGGTGTAACTAATTATTTATGAACAATGTTCTTAGCGGACTGGTTGTTGTCCGCCTTGCTGCGTCGTCTATGATGAAAGAAACTAGTGGATTCGCGAAGATTTGTCGCCACCTCCATCAAACCAACGAAATGAATTAGGTACACCATCATTTCGTTTGACAAACAAGGATAACTCGCCAACTAAATGAAGAAAGGCTGTGAAAGACTTGTATCTAAAGCCGTAAAACAATTTAATAGTACTTAATTGGCCAAGTGCGAGTCGGGCTCGCCCATGAAGGGTTCCGTAGAAGATAAGAAGATTAGATTAGCCAAAAACCTCTATAATTTTTCACCAACAAAGATAACTTTGTTTTTCATAATGTTTGTTTGTATTAAAGACAAAGTTATTTTTGCGGTTTATGAAAAAGTGCTAAGTATATTTCAATAATTTGGTCGCCTATAACTTTTTAGATTGTACTTAGTACTCAGCTCTGATAGTTTTCCTTTCAACTTCGTTGTATATGTTATTGACCAAGTGATAAATAGGGCATTATACATAATGATGGCTTTATGAAAAATACCCAATATGAGCGTGCAATTTGATAATAATTATTCAAATAATCAAATTGTCTAGGCATTTTACATATTGTCAATCACCTTTTGGGCAGAGTAATACACACATATTAAATAACTCAAATAGAATATTTATCCGCCGCCCATCTCTACGTGTTATACGTGCTCCCTCGCCGCACCGCGTCAAATTTAGCTTTATTATCAAATTGCCCAATTGTCACATAGCTATATAATAATTAACGTGCAATGTAATAAATAATAGTAAGTAATCAGTTAGCTGCTCAGGCATTTTTAATAAGGCTCACATTAATCACTTGGTCCCCATAACATAACATATTACTACTGTTATAATTTTTTTCACGTATCCATATGGATACGTTTAGGTTATAAACGTTTAGCAGACACCTACACGATGGGTTAGCAGAGAAAAAAAAATACCACCACTTTACCATTTTTTCCAAGATTTTTTCTACCTCTTTTTTAGTATGATTAGCATTCATACCAAATTACAGCTTTCTATACCCTATCCAGTTCCTAATAGTGGAGTGGCCAAGGAGTGCCGTTAGCCGTAAGACCAAGGGCTCCAAGATAAATCGAGAAACCTTTTGGAATCTGTTTTGGGTGAGCTTTAGAAAAGCTTAGCACGAAATTGTAATTTCGGAGGATTGGATCTAATAAAACTAGCTATGCTTTTTTCCACAATATGAATTTCAAACGCGGAGATGAAATTAAATGCCCTCCAGCCTTCAATAAAATACCGAAAACAATAATTAATTTTAATTTCTTTAGCCGAGGTATGAAAGTTGAAGAACTTATAAATTCTTCTTCTTTTTTCGAGTCGTAGATGGCTAGTTTTATATTTGCCTTGACCAATAACTTGCAACTGCGACTGCCCGGTCATTTTGCCTCATTAAGGTCTATTTGAGTGCAGGAAGCTGGACATTCAGGGCACACCAATAGGTGGTCCATTGACTGGGCAGCGCCACAGTTGCAATTGGTATTGCTAGCTACTTATAAATTGAAGTGGCTCGACTGCGCACGAAGTCGCGGGAAAATTGCTAGTGTTTTATAAATGTCCTGTTTTTTCAGTGCAACAAGTATTTAGATATGTTTCACACTGTCAAAAGCTTTGGTATAAGGAAAGTAGTTGAATATATTGTGTTTATAAAGGTTTCCCAAGGGAATGTGCTTGGCCCGACTTTTCTTAATATATAAGTATATAAATAGTCTATGTATGTTGAATAGAGAGAGAGGTCCTGTATTCTGTGACGTGGTGCGGCCAGTGTCTTCTCGGGCAACTCTTAGAAGAATCGGTTTGATCTAGCGGAGCGAGGTATTAAAATTGCACAAAACTGGTTGAAATAAATTTACATTTTCCATGGAAAAAATCCAAAATCCATCCATGGTCACACCAAGGCAAACCCCCAAAAATTTATCGTTAAAAATTCATACTAACACGGTGCTGCACGGTGCATCTGGACTGTGACTGCCTTGTCCTTGCACTCTGCAAGTGACTACTACTTTAGAGTTGAGATAGACCATTTGGATTGGTATTCTCACGTAGATATGGTTTCATCAAGAATAATAAACCTTTATTAAAATACCAACGTGTTACTCACGTAAATAGTCAGCTACTGGCCGACATGTTTCGACCTCATCCGGAGGTCTTCCTCAGGGCGAATGTGAATTGAGACGCGCGCACGATGTCGTCCCAATCCGCACTGCAATCCGCAATGAGTGCGGATTGGGACATTGCACTAATTGAGTTTAGGACAACATAAAACTATACAGTCACAGATCTTATTTTGGAGGACGTTGGCAGTAATTTTCGTCAGACTGGTTAAACGCAGTATTGCATTATTCACCGTGATTTTAGAAATTGCAATTCAAACTATTAAAAACCGGCCAAGTGCGTGTCGGACCACGCGCAGTTTAGGGTAGCTTTTTAGTTTATACTTAGTACTCAGCTCTGATAGTTTTCCTTTCAATTTCGTTGTATATACTACAGCTGTATTTTTTTCACGTGTTCATATATAACCGTTTAGCAGATTCTTGGGGTACAATAATTTGCAATTAAAAACCAAATACATATTTCAAAAACGGATCCCTAAATCGAGAAATGGCGTTCGCAACCTCACAATATTTTTTTAAACACTTAACTATACCCAACAGGATGGGTTAGTACGAGAAAAAAAAATACTCCCACTTGTATAGGAGCAACCAAAAAATCTTTTTTCAATTTTTTTTTCTATCACGTTTTTGGCATGAGTAATATAGGTACACACCTATACCAAATTACAGCTTTCTGCTACTTATAGTCTCTTGAGTAAAACCGCGGGCGGACAGACAGACGTATGCGGCGTAACTATAAGGGTTACGGTCTGAGTCACCTCTTTAAGGGTATTAGGGTCGAGGGTCAATTTACACGGTGTATATATATATATATATATATATATATATATAAATAAATAAATAGCTTGCAGGGGGTGGGACACGCGTCTCTGAACCGTTCTAGATCATAAAATAGTTAGGTAGTTTGGTTTTAGTGCGAAGAAGCTTTGGCCGTTCTCTATTTCGATTTCTGGCCTAGTTGTAGTTCGCTCGACACGACGTGTGCAGTTGCACAACCACCAAACTAAAATTATTGACTAGATATTACAGAAGTAAAATAAAGCCGCGGTGCTACGTGCGGCCGCGCGGCCGTGCATACCGAATCATAAGATCAAAGCACGCATAGGTACTTTACCTACTCTGACACCCACACGAGCAAGCCACGTCTTGCGGCTGTGCTGTGCATTTGTCAGTGTGGAGACGCACACAGGCTTGAAGGAGGCAACACCAATAAAAGTATAATAAATGTTACCAAGACATAAGCAAGGTGTACGGTACTATTTGTTTGGAGGGAGGTTGGAGGCACTCATACAAGCGAGGGAGAGGCTGTGTTGTCGCGGCCCGCCAGTTTACCGTTGCGAGGCGCGTAGTGCGGCCGGACGCTGGACCGCCACCCGCGCGCCGCCGGCACCCCATAGCTCTCCGCCGCTGTCTGCTCAACCCCCTGGACTGTCTACCGGGACCATAAGGACTCCATCCCTCTGTGCTACAAAGGGGTTTTCATAAACTTATCCACTCGATTGTTCTCTAGTTAGAGACAAAGTGCTACAGTTCGTGCTTATTTCACAGGAGTGTTAATCCGATTTCTGCTTTTTATTGGATCGCTTGTCTTTTTATAAAGGTGAGTCTTTTATTTTATTAAAATATATTAATACTTAAACATTAATTAGTCTATCTATCAACAATTTTTAAATATTTAACAAATTATATTCTTTAAGTCATTGTTTATTAATTAGGTAAAAAAGTAATTATATCTATTATTGTAATAAACTACAAGAATAAATCCTTATGCTTAAATGACTATCCAATACGATGTAGAGTCGTTAGGTTATAAGATACAGTTGGTATAATGGATGCAAAGTAAAGCCACGTAGCTATCTACACGTTTTTGTGTGCAGCTCTACCTCCTGGCTCGCCGGAATCGGTGCGCAACATGGCTTAGAACTTTTTCATCGTTTGTTAGCTGTTTATCTTTTTAATAGTTTTATTCTTTAACATAGTTACTTGCTTGCTTATTTTATTTGGTGGATATATAGAGCTGTTTACGTTTATATGTGATAGTTGAAACATTTATTTCGTTTATGTGTTGTAATTATGTCGTTACCTATTTTGGTAACAGGATATCTACTTGTAGATATATGTTTCGTATTTATATTGATGTGGGTATACTGGTTGTAGTGGTCATTCTCGGAGAAACGATATCGTCTGTATTGGAGGTACACATGGACATTTTTTATTTTTTTCATTTTCGTTATGTGTGCCCTTAGAATAAACAGCGGTTTTTATCTGAACAGCCTTTCTTTCTTTACTTTGCAATAGAAACTGTTAAGTATTAAGACTTTAAATTATTATTTTATAATATTGAACTCTTAGATTCAACGAGTCGTCATGATAACTGAAATCAACTCTTCAATTCATACTTAAAAAAGTCCCCAGTACCTACTTACAATCTGCTTCTGTATGCTAGGGGTAATTGAGAAAAATACCAGTAAGCATAACTAGGAAGATTTTATATCGAATTTTAATAATATTTCTTCGGAAAAGTGTATACATATGCTGAACATACAAGTATTCAATAATAATAATCATTGAAATGATTTTAGGCTCCATAAATTCCCTAGAGGAGAGGTATAAAAAAATTGGATAAGAAAATGAACAGGCAACATAATACTAAATATTAATCAATGTATTATGTTCTAAAAACACGAAATATTAATGTTCAGACTACTTCGACATCCTCTTAGCACAAATTGATGGAATTTAATACACAAATGCATCCACTGCACGTGAGATAAAAACTTTCCTACCATGATGCTTTATCTTAATATTGATTGAGCTTAGCTCCTATTGTTCACAAACATATATGTTTTAATAGGATTCCTACAACGGACTTTATCGAAATTAATTTTGAGTTTCTGTCTCATATTTCGGTAACATTGCAGCTAGAGTGTAATATCCGTCCGTAGTAAATCAATAGCGATGAGTTTCCTATAAGAATAATGGTGATTATAATAGCGAAAAAATATATAACGAAAAGAATAAACACTAAATAAAAAAGCAGACGACTTAGTCAAAAAAGATATGTTTATATTTTATGTTAAAGATAAAATAAATTTAAACTTGTAGCATATCGACTTAACGAACACAGAACAGCGACTGTAGGAGTAGCGGTTGTACCTAAAGAGTATGTGACATGTCACGAGTCCAGTATGTTACACACGAGGCTCTACACTCTTGCACTCCATACTGCAAAGACTTCAACTGTCTTGTAATAAGGTATCGAGTTTGAAATTAAACTCCCACAAGAGGCACGTGGTTGAATTTATCACAAAAAAAGATGAATGAGGATATCCGTTAATGTTAATTAATTTAATAACTAAGTAAGGATGTGGATAATAATTTTTATTTTCCGGTTGAGCTTTTAATTTCTGAATATAATTTCAAATAAATATTACTAATGTGTTTCGGATTTTAAAAACAGGACTATACTCACAAAACGATTTCTAAATTACAGTCACTGCAAGTTTATATCATGGGTTATGGTTAGAAATAAAAATAAAACTAAAAGAATTAAAAATGAAACCACATTTGTGATAAACAAACAGCGAGGCAAAAATATAATTGTGATGCAGTCCTTCGTAGGAATTATGAGAATCGCAAGACACCACAACATTGTTTTATATTAATTCCAAATTCACTCCTAAATAATCTTAATAACGATTGACTTTTCTCATAAAGTGATAATACATATACTCGACTTTTCTACGAGTCGTTATGTAGCATATTTTTGTAAATCAAAGATAAAGTAATCAAATTCAACCGCATTGCGATATGCGCTTTGTCAGTTAGAAGTACGATTAACTCACTAACTTAAAATTTGTTATCATAAAGCTTGCATGGAAAAACTAAATGCGACAGATTTTTATCAGTTCCTTTTTATCATTAGTTTTAGTTGACTGTGACGCAGTAGTAACAATATTTTTAAGGCGAGGTCATTATTTTGAATTACTTATAGGAATCCTATTTGAAATGAACGAGTCTAGCATAAAATCCCGTGCGTAGAGCTAAGCAAAGTGAAGCATGAAATTTTCGGAGTCCTGTGCTGCCCCCATTTTTTAGGGTTCCGTAGTAAACTAGGAACCCTTATAGTTTCGCCATGTTCGTCTGTCTGTCTGTCTGTCCGTCCGCGGTTTTACTCAGAGACTTTAAGTACTAGAAAGCTGTAATTTGGTATGGATATGTATATTAATCATGCCAAAAAAGTAGTAGAAAAAAATATTGAAAAAAATTTTTTTTAGGGTAGCTCCCATACAAGTAAAGTGGGCGAGTAATTTTTTTTCTCTACTTACCCATCGTGTGGGGTATCGTTAGAAAGGTCTTTAAAAATATTGTGAGGTTGAGAACACCATTTTTCGATTTAGGGATCGGTTTCCAAAATATTTGATTTTAAAGTGAAAATTTTTGTTAGAGGTAAGTGTCCTTATCTGCTAAACGGTTATATATGGATACGTGAAAAAAATTACAGCAGTAGTATCTGTCATCATCAGCAGGTCTTTGTTCGTCTCCACTGCAGGAGCACGACCCTCTCTGCTACCAGAGCCATGTATTAGCCAGGGCAGTTAGAGGATTTGGCCTACACTCTCCATGCTGGCCAGACGGGTTGGAGAGGTCTCTTTGTTGAGATGTTTATTGCTTTGTTTAGCTTGTGTTTCCTTAGTCGACTTCTACGACATCCACGGGAAGACTTGGAGTGGTCCTATTCTACTCTGCCGGGAACCACACGGCTAAATATAAATATAATACGGCTAAATATATACTGTAGTTGAAAGGAAAACTATCAGAGCTGAGTACTAAGTGCAAACTAAAAAGTTATAGGCTACAACTTATAAAATGTACTGGAAAATGTAAAATTTCATACAATTTTCATTGTTAGATGTTTTTGGTCGTTAAACTCTGAGGTGCGAGTGTAAACAGTGTGAACTCAAAGTTGTCATTCAAAGTTATGAAAGCATTAATTACAATTTTTTTAAGTAAACGCCTTGTGTGCTAAGAAAATGTGATAATTTATGTTAGCAACACACATGTTTGGAAGCTAAATAAGACTAGACGTCTTTATTAGCTTTCAAACATGTGTGCCAAATTTCATAAGTGTATGTATGTTTGTCCGCGCACATCTCAGATACTATAAGTCAGATTGTTAAAATAAAATGCTTATTTGTTAGACTAGGTATAATTCAACTAAGGGAAAGGTGTAAGTTTCATGAAATCTGTTCAGCAGTTTTTGAGATAGAGAGTTAAATGTGTGTGTCAGGCTCTAGGAAAAATTGAAGACGGTTTAATTTTTTTAATACATCTTGTTTATATTATCTTCATGCTTATGAATAACGGGAATTAGTTATATAATATACAAGCTATATACTAAAACCTTCCTCAAGAACCACTCTATTCATTAGAGAAAACCGCATGAAAATCAATTCAGTAGTTTTTGAGTTTATCGCGAACAGACAGACAGACAGACAGACAGACAGACAGACAGACAGACAGACGCGTCGGGGGACTTTGTTTTATAATATTAATTAATATATAATTAAAATAGATTTTTCTTCATAAAATATGTATGTAGTAAATAAGCTCTAGTGCGTCGTGCGTAGATATGCAGTACGTCTATAGCGTACTCAAAACAAGCAGTTATTGGAAATATAAACGTCGCACCTTGAGTATTTGTTGCGTCCAATAGATATGATAAAAATCACATTATTGTGTACAACAGCGTAAATTACTTAAATATCAAAATAAACCAGAAATATACAAGCGCGCAAGAACACTTCCTTGTTACTTGCGCCTGCGTCAAGCAGGACATGGCGGTCGTGACGCAATTAAAATACGTCTAGACGTTACTACAAAGAATCCAAATACCTGAGTGGTATCGAAAAGGATTCCTTGATATCGAGGCACTTTGTTTTAAACCCGCAAATTGTGATTTATGTCATATCGTCAGGAAAAATATTTTTTGTTGCTCTTTTTTAATTAGACGGGCTAGGTAAGATGACGACGGTAAACAGAAAACTCTATAATATTGCCAATTGAATATTATGAGGCATCTTCATTACTTCCTGTAGATGTCGTACGTGGTGCCTGAAAGAAATTAAAAGCATATAAGATAGATTCGCGAGATAAGCTCAAATAGCCATCAGTAAATCAATAAACGTACGGTACCTATATGATCTATCTGAGGATGTAATGCTGTGGCCTAAATAGATATAGACCATGCTGTTTTGTACACAATAGAGATGATATTCAGTGTTCATAGTTAGAGGAGGCATGGTGTGGGGCGTTGCTGGCATTGTTCGTGGCTGATAGAAAACTTGCAATATAATATGAGGTACCCACCTCGGGCGGCGCCGTCGCGGGCGCATAGACCGCTGTGTAGACACGTTGACGCGTCTATTTGGCCACCTACTGCTCTTTGCGTATGAGTATACTTTACGTGGTTGGAATAGATGTGATGATCCATTCCTTATTCTAACCTACAAAAATATAACCAAAGTTGTACGGCTTTCGTAATTTGGACATTCATCTCACTTCGATGTTTCAGAATTATATCACTTTATGAACAGTACCTAAATGTATGTCCCTACATTTTCAAATACAAGTTAAAGCTCTCGGTCCTTTTAACTATTTTTTAATTTAACTTCGCTATATTTTGCAGTCTTCGAAATATTCTTTCATTATCATATTATTGAAATTTATCCGATCTTTATGCGATCTGTTTTCGATCATATTTTAATAATCTAATCCAAAAACTTTCTTTCAGCCCTGTACTTTTGCGTGGTGCTTGAACAAACAGACGAAACACCGTCATATAGTTTGAAAACCAAGCTATTGAAACTAGTCTCAGATGCTTCAATGTAGAAAATATAAAATTGGATTTGTTGCACTATGTGTATCATTGTAAGCTTTATACAAACTAATTTTTTTACCCCTAAATTATGGGTCCGCTCCGATTCAATGCACAACACTATTATCTGTTATATTAAATCTATACTATACCTTATCTTCACTTTAACCCACTTCAATATGTCTACCTTAAATCGAAATTTTCTTTGTTTTGTATCGCAAAATCTATATAATATGTAAATTGTGCCGAATAGATATTCTCATATACTTTTATTATAAAAAAGATTTTCTAAAACAAAAAAACTACATAAATCATTAACATGATATCTAGTACGACTACTAAAAAAATATTCGACGCAACAATTAATAACTATCACGAAATTTTCTCATCATTCATTAAGTATGTACATACTAATGGATTCATTAGAGAACCTTCCGTCTGCCGCTGAAGGAATTAAAATAAGCCGCGTTATTGCCGCTCCTAGAGTATAGTGTGCCAGCATTTTTACACCCTAGCAAAATGAGGGTGTTTAAAAAGTAAAAAACAAATGGTAAAAGTTTTATCGGCGGCTAAATGTGACTAACACATTTAGCCGCCAGATAGGTGAACCGACCAAAATGTTGTTTTCTCTATTTAATACTCGATTATTAGAGGGCCAGGTTCTTGACGTTAGTGGAACTTAACAGCAATCTGATTAAATATTAACGCCAAAGCACGAGGAACGACGAGTAAATTCCATGTTTTATATGATGAGGCCGGGATTGGAATTATTTTTTAAAATTATAGGATTCCATATTTTTGAAATTCTTAGTTTTGATTCTCAAATTTTGCAAGTTATATTAACATATACTTATTCTATCTCTATACCTATTTATTTGGTGTACTCATACTTGATTCAGCGAACTCAATCAAGCTCTAATTGTAATCGGTTTAAATGAAAAAATAGATCAGAATGGGTGACGTGGCCAACGCTGGGTCTGCCTTGACCCCGCGGCGGTCGAGATACTACGCGGAAGGTTCGGGTGAAGCCAGGCGTGACACTCCTGCGCAGAAAGTGTGCGTCCTTGTCATAGCTACTTTAACCTTTGCCCTCACATAAAAAAAATGTAGATTCTTCACACTTTCAGACGATTATTTTTTTCTATGATGCTGCAGTCGGCATACGGTATCAGTAATCTCTACTAGTATATTATGTAGATCCAACAGCCAGCAATGTTATACTTCTTTAGACTTCAGCTTGTGCCCCTTTATATTATAAAGCGTGTAAATAGTCCTCCGACATTGAATGACCTACTCGGCGATGGGTAATGTCATTTAGGTAAGGAATTTTCTAAATATTTTAAATATTGCATACTTTATAAATATAAATAATATATAAATAAATATATAGGGACATATCACACAAATTGAGCTAGCCCCACAGTAAGTTGTGAACTTGTGTCGCAGGATACTAACTCAACGATACTATATTTTATAATATATACTTATATAGATAAACATCCAAGACCCAGGTCAATACGAAAAAGATCTTTTTCCATCTTGACCTGACCGGGGATCGAACCCGGGACCCCCGTGTCGCAGGCTAGCGTGTTGACCGCTGCGCCACGGAGCTCGACAAAATACTTTACTTGCTATTAATGTTGTTTTCTATATGGAAAGAAATACATATGAAAATCAGTTAAGTATTTTTTAATGTATCCACCACAAACAAGCTACAAAGCTTTACTCATTCTAATATTAGATGAATATTTTTTATTGACTGCTACAACTATAACCGCTACGATTTGCAAAGTTCGTACTTCGTAGCCCTTTTCGTAGCACGCTACGAGATTGCTGTTTTAGAAATAAGTTTTAATATCGAATCATAGAACTTCAAATATCCCAATATATTAAGAGTTCTGTGTATCTGATAGTCAAAGACATTGGTTTCTCACCTAGTTAAAACATTAAAATTAAACTAATATTTTTTTTTGTTCACGTAGTCAAATTTGACTTTAATATTTTTTTCCAAATATTTAATATTATTAGTTAGAAGCTAAATTTCCGAATTTAATGGTTACATTATTTTTTTAGAAATAAGTAAGTACTTACATATATTCTTACTAATATTCATTTTTCGTAGTTTTTTAATTTATAGAGATGTCTAAGTCATCTCTAGATATGAAGAGCCTCATCTATGTTGTCAGATGTATTAATCAATTTAAAAAACTGTTACACACATCAAGTATTCTCACAGAAAGAAGACACGTCGATCATGGACGTAAAGCAAATAGTCAATCAATTTTACAGCTTTCTATAAAAGTAAGTACATAAACAGTTTAGTATCAATCATTAAGATAAAAAATTGAATATTTGGAACAATTTAAACTATGTAATCAAAGTATGTATAAGTTTCAATAAAAATATTTTTTATACTGTTTAAATGCATTATTTGTACAAACAAACCACTTTATTTTAGGTATATAATTAATGTAATAAACGCGATAAAATCTTAAGTAATTTTATTTAAATGTGTAATTTAATAAAATTACTTCAAATACGGTTCGATAAATCACGAAAATATTAGAAAACATTTCATACTAGTTTAACACTAATTTTTAAAAATATTTAAATTTTTATTACAAAAGATTCGGGCTTAACGCAACGATATTAACAAATTATTTAATAAATCGTTGTTTATATTTTGCTTATAATTGTCAATAAAAAGTCTTCTGTCATGATTTTTACAAATTAATCACATAGATACTCGTTTCTTCAAAGACCGAGGCATGACTAATCTGTACATTAAGCTTAATATGTCGAAATACACACACCAAACATACATGCAAACAATTTCGTGTCCGTGTATACATTCGGTCACACATACATATCGCGGTTGTTTTTGTCGAATATTAGAGTCGAAGAAACCGCCAAATACCGCTAGCAGTCGTCGGTTATTGCTCTCGGATTCCGCAACAAATTAACATGTATTCAGTACGACTACATTTTATACTCTGTAATTTTACGTCAAATAAGTTTCTATAAGGTTATATTTAAAAATTACATTATTTACAACATAACACCCATTTTAGCAAATAAAAGATATGCATTGATACATAAATCGTGCCATTATTCGTATGTATGTCAACAATTAAGCCGACCCGCGTCGAGAGAACGAGGTCGGCCCGTTTTGCATTTAGGACCAACTTACTTTTGTTTGTGTTACAAGTAGGTATTTTACAAGAAAGTACTGGCTAGCAGAAGTAGCATATTTTTGTATGCTATTAAAGTTGAAAATCAAATTAATAAAATATTCTAGTTTTTTGTTCCTTTACACTAATGTGCATTCTTCCATAAATAAATTTTTTCATAATATCGTTTGAGTTTTTTTTCATTAATCGGTTTTCTCCATGAGAATAACTTTTGTATGGGGTTTTATAAAAGCAATCGTTTTGCCATCGTCTCGTGAACAATTAATTATGTGTAAAGCTGCCAAGTGCAGTAATTAAATCAAATTGAACCAGTATTAGCATATCTTACGATATCCAAATTAATGTTACGCCGATCGTGTAAAAATGCTGTTCAGAACTGTAGCTAAAATCCTAACTAGTTTTAAAATTAAGAACTGGTTTCTTGTAGGAATATTCGATGATAGAGTGCAAGTGAAAGTCATGATCGCTGTTCATAAACAGTTCCGGTTTATCACAGTATTTATCATTAATTAACAAGTCTTTTTTTTAGTTAGAACTTGAGATGCAAACAACTCAATATTTTCCTCCTCAGACCTCCCTAAGACCTTTATTTTTAGCGTCACCGTGGAAGAAAAAAATTAGCAACCACCATATGAAACTTTCGGTGTGTCTTTGCTAAGTTGGATGACAAAAAGACACCTAATTGAAAGAGTTATCATTTGAATTAAATTAAAATAAAACGTTAAGAGGTACTTAACAGTGTTGTTAATTACAAGCTTTTATGTTTAGTCATCTGTAAAGTCTAGATTGCTAGACCTGCTGTCTAAAAATATACGTAATTACATCACTTACCTTAGTCTATCTACCTACTGGTACTCTCATAACAACATTTCAAACGTCCTTCAATGACATTTCGATGCGGAAATTAATCTAAGTGTACACGAAATTACTACCTATTTACAGCTGACGAACATTTTTGTAGTGTTTTGAGTTATCCTGTAGTTTCTGACTTTTGCTTTTGAGAACCCTAATACTTGTTTGTACGGGTATATCATTTGTGTTTCTTGAAATATAAATGTGCGCCACGAATCTTGCATTTTAATATTTTAATCAGCAGACAAAATGTATGATTTAGTCAGACGTCCTTGTCTCTACTTGGCGCTATTTATAAGGAAGTCGCATAATATTTAAGAAAATCAGGATTTGATGTTTGAGTCATATAGTGCAGACTCTACTACACATACTAACTATTTATTTAATAAGTATCAGTAAAATATTGCCAAGACACGGCTATTTTTTAATTAGGGTATAAACTTCAAGCCTTAGCCCGTCAAAATAAACAACTTTTTATATGGGAACAAAGCTGGGATTGGAAAAAAATAACATTTCCATACAAAAGAGTTGGGCCGGCCCGGCAATTAAAAAAAATGACAAATATTTTTTTAATTCCCGGCATTGGTCCAACCAATAGAAAATATTGTTAATTTTGTTGAGTTGAGGCGCCCCAAGTTTAAGTTTGTGAACTGATAAAAAATATGGGTGTATAAACATTGAAAAAACTAATAGAAATTTTTATAAAGTAGCATTAAAGCAAAGCTCTTGATGTATGAGTTTTATTAAGAACAAATTAGAAGTGTATTACATAGTCTTAAAATATAAAAAAATCACTGATAATGTCATTTAATCAGCCTCTCAAGCGTGGGATTACGAGCGTAGTTTTAGGTATAAATCAAGATTTAATTTGTCTTGTACTTTTCCAGCTCGACTGACCTTCAGGATTTAATGATAAACTCAAAGCATTTATCTTGTCATGGAAGTATAAGCAAATCGTTTTAATTCAGTATTACGAGGAGCTCCGTAACAAAGAAATCGAGCCTACATTAAAAGTGTAAAATATATTTTTGCACTCCTCTACAGTACTCATAACGCGGAGTTTTGGGCTGTGAATATTTATATATTATTATATATAGGTATTTAATTGAATTACATTCAAATCCGCAATAAGTTTAGTTTCTTCATTCCCATCATTATAAATATATGATAGGTCTATATTATATCCACTTATATTATATTTCTTTAAAACATTTTCTACTTTGTATCTATTTTAATCTATAAATTCTTATATAGTGTACCGTTCATGCATTTGAAATAACACTGATACAAATTAGTTTGCACCGTGTCATTAAGTGAAAATGATTTCAGAAACACCGATTTTTCAATCATAAAGAAGCGTATCAACCACAAGTACTTTAAAGCCAAAATAATGCGGTCATGCAAGTAAAAAGCACCGCAAAGGCTTTTTAGTTTCAACAAATCTAGAAACATATTTTGAAACTATGAATACTTTGGTTTATAAGCGTATTAGGCACATACATTTCATTTTGTATCAATATTGTAAAAAAAATATTTATTTATAAATATAATTAACTTTTTATATTTATTTCAGCATCAGGCTGTATATGAAGTTTTTGGTTCGCGCGGATATGTATTTTAAAAAGTTCTACTGCAAATAACAATTTGGCAGTTTCGTAGATATTGGCACCGATATTTTGTGTAATGGACTATTGTATCTATTAACTAAATTATCATAAAAATAAATAACAAAGTGGCTTAGTTGCATAAAACAGAAATATATTTAAAGAATTAGACATTTAAAAATTATATGGAATTTTGAAACAACAAATTTGTAATGGTTTTAAATTATTTCTACTGCCAGGTATGTTTAAAACGTCGTATGATTTCTCATGAGCATATTGACTATGATAAAACTCATAGGTTAAAACAGCTCATGTTGTAATGATCGACGTAGCTCTTTTGAATCATAATGTACTATTTACTGCCAAGTGTGTAAAAAACGTCGTATGACTTCTCGTGAGCATTTTGATCATAGCAACACTCGTATTTTTATTCTTGCTCGCTCAAAACAACTTGTGTTCTAATTTTCAACTTAGCTCAGATGAATCATACATTTATATTAATTGTACCATTTATCTTAACTTTGTTATTTGTACGCAAGTAACAATGTATGTTGAAATTGTGAATATGCGTATACAGAGTGATTTTAATTCATTGGCATCCATTTACATATAGATTACTAGCTTTTTCACCGCGGTTTCACCCCCGTGATATTCATGATGATGGGTCCAGTAGATAAGGCGTTGAGGCGTAACAAACTCACTTTCGCATTTATAATATTAGTTGGGATTAGGATACCCATGCTTCAAAGTAATTCAAGACTACTTTTAAGTAAATTAAAAATACAATTTAAGAAAATAATTTAAAAAAACCTCAAATGCTTTGAAAGGACTTAGTATATTAAAAACAAGTATCAAATTAGTCGGTCAGCGATATGTACAAAAAAAAATATGTGATTTAGGCACATATTCAGCAATTTAGTATTGACCTAAGAAATTTTTTACATGTAAACATTTTTTTGCGGATAACAATAAATCCGATTACATTTTTTCGATATAAACTTTGCAGAGTCACATTTTTTGGGCAAGTCCATTAACACCGCCGCCGTCCGCCTCCGCTAGACACAATTGACGTTACATATGTGGCTTTTGTACTGGTGATAACAGAAGTTTGTTCGGTAGCTATCTAAATATTGCACGATAACTGCAATATAATATCCCAATATGTTAAATGCGAAAGTAAGTTTGTATATTTGTTTGTTACCTCTTCACACATTATCCTCTGATCCAATCTTATAGAAATTTGGCATTCACATAAGAGCTAATTCCACAGTAGGGTACTGAGAAGGACATAATAACCTTTCATCCCGGAAAAAGTACTGCAACCGTGGGATTTGTGATAAGTGACTCGGTAGATCTATACGGTGTAATTATACATGAGCGAAGCCGCAGGTAAAAGCTAGTTTTTCATATATTTAATTTATAAAAAAGACCTGCCCTACTAACTTTTAAACAAAATTATCTTACCAACATCAAATTTAAAAAAAATCCTTGACCGTGTTTTTAGGTAATAGACGTTTACCTAAAACATATAAACATCCAAAAGTCTTTATCCCTTGTGGGGTAGACAGGGACCAAGGTCATAAAACCTAAAGGCCACGTTTAGCGTATTATTGAGCGTCAAGGTGGAAATCAGAATCAAAATAGTAATGGGTTGTTAGCCGCATCGCCGATTGACGTAATTACTTAGCTTTTCGTCCAATTCCTTGACCGGCTTTTACGGTCTGCGTGGTAAGAAAACCATACAAAAACCTTTTACTATTCTGAGACAAAAACATATACGAAATGTTGTCATTACTATTTTACATCAGCGTGTTTCTTGGATTTGACGTGTCTTTCACAGTTTATCTATCTTTTAGTTTTTATGCTGGAATGGGAGAAAAGAAAAATAAGTGTAGAAAGTACCAGCTGTTTCTCTTCCCGAACCGACCGTAGACGTCGGTGGATGAAATAGGTTAAATCCAAGGAGACGTCAAAGGGCGATTCGGCTAGTAAGTTAACTCATGACTATTTTGAATCCGTTTCCAGCTACGTTTCCTCCAGCACGGTAAATGTGGCCTTAGGTTTCGTCTATCCCGTAAGGGATAAAAAGATGATAACTATAAATAAATAAATATATAGGGATATATCACACAAATTGAGCTAGCCCCACAGTAAGTGGTGAATTTGTGTCTTGAGATACTAACTCAACGATAGTATAATTTATTTTCTAATATATATATTTAAATAGATAAACATCCAAGATCCAGGCTAATCTAAAAATATCGTTTTCCATCTTGACCTGGCCGGGAATTGAACCCGGGACCTCCGTGTCGCAGGCTGGCGTGTAAACCACTGCGCCACAGAGGTCAGAGCTCGACAACCATGTATGTTACTTTAGTAGCTTAGAAGCTAAAACAAGGTTATTTTCCGCGCTATTACTAAAACGCGTCCGAGATGAATCTGCGAAATGAATAAAACCACAACAGTGGTATCCAATTAAGTGGATTGCTAATAAAAGTGAAATCGAAGCGAGTGCAGTGGCCGCGTGGCAGCACGATGAGCGCCGCCACCCGCTATCGCGAACAGTTGCTATTTTATCATCATAATCCTAATTATACCAATTTGTGACAAACATTTTCTAAATTCATTTTACTTTTTACAATTTGAGAGTAATGTTTTATAAGGAAACCAAATGACGGAGTGTTAAAGTAGGAAATTTAATTATAGGTATATTCTTTTCGTGACTTTGAAAAAAGGTACCTTACTTATGATTTTTAAAATATTTATTTAACAGTTGAACTATAAATGTAATTATGGGTTATGGAATATGAAGATATATTATATAAAAAAATATTGGAGCTCACAATGTTTTGTTTACGGTTTCGTCGTTTTCATTTATATGTGTTCCTGTAACAATTTTGGAGTAAAGTACCTATGTAATAAGAATTTATAAACCTTTTCAATTTTAGGGTTCAGTACTCAAATGGTAAAAACGGGGCCCTATTCACGAGACTACACTCGCCGTCCGTCCGTTCATCTGTGTGTTTGTCACCAGGCTGTATCTCATAAACCGTGATAGCTAGACAGTTGTCATAAGATGATACATTTATTTGTTGTATATCTAATTTAAAAATAAATCAAATAAAAAAATTTTTGTACAGAAAATGGCTAATATAAGGCTCTAGTAGTAAAGAGAGGGTCGTGCTCTTAAAAGACATGATGATGATGATAGATATAATGGTACGGAACTGTAAACTGGTGGGCTAATAAATAAAGTGTTTTACTGGGAAAAGCAATAACGATGTGTTGGAAACTTTCATCATCGGCAGTTTAACTACGTAAAAATGTACTTTGATATCAACGTCATAAAGTATGAAACACTGTGAGTGAAAACCATTTCATATTGAAATAGAAATTTCAGGAACCATCGAAGAGTAGGCTAAGGCTTTATTTATAAAATTACTATTACGACGTGTCTTCAGAGAACATTCCTAAGCATCTTCGAAATAAGGAAGATATTTCTATAATAAGAACTACGCAATATTATTTTATAACATGTATTTATTAAGAATCTTATTTATGAATTTTATCACTGGGTAAAGTTTATGGCTTATAATAGCTACTGAATATCGCATAATTTCTGGTGAATCCACAGAAGTCGTGTCCTGCATGTCAATTAAACTGGACGTGTACTGATTCCAAATTAGGTTGTTGAGCGAATCTTGTTGATGAGAGAATTCGACACGGTGATTTGAATTGATAACATATACTTTACCGGAAGTGATATTTTTTATATATGCAATCGAAAGTACCTTGTATGTATATACTTTCAATATTTTTAATAAATTTTTTTAACCCGAATTTATTATTTTTAAAAATAGGGCACAAACGTAGGATTTATAAACAAATATCTGTGCCTTATTCCCTGTCATTGTCAATCTGACGTAAAATAATGACATTGACAGGACTTTGACCGTCTTGAGTTGCCAGATTGGGGAAATTCTACCCGGGAGTCTGGAAATTTTCTAAAGGCCTCACCCAATGTGTATGATAAATATCGTATCCGTTTTCACTGTTTTTTTGTTCAATGTTAATGCCGGCCAGAATATTTTTCGATGTAATAATGATTTGGTTTCGCTTTTTTCTTTTACCTGTTAACTATATTCCTAATATTTTACCTGTTTATTGAATCACTTTTCATTCACGATCACGGCTGCACAATGCCATAGTTTGTTATCTTGGTAAAAATCAAAGTCCTGCCAGTGTGAAAATCCCAGCCTTGAGAAGTCAGCATGCGAAGAGATATCGGTGTCCAGAAGTCAAGCCAATGTTATCAGGTTGCGATCGAGAACGAAAAATATCCAACGATCCAAGGCACAGATATTTGTTTAATAATCCTACGTTTGCGACATTTTTTCAAAAATTCCTAAAAAAATAAATACTGTTTTAAAAAAATACAAAAAATATGGCACTATATACATACAAGGTACTTTCGATTGCATATACAAAAAGTACCACTTCCGGTTAAGTACATGTTGTCAATTCACAGTGTTTTAGTCGGTATCACACTGAGGGGGTATATCTAAGGGTTGTAGTTAGAATCCTACCTGTAGCGAGTTCTTTTTCATCCCATATTTTAATTTTTAATAATATACCGAGCATGTTTATGCCATTTAATCATCATCATCATCTTAGGTACTACGGCAGCATGTGGGGTTTGGCCTTGTCCAGTAAATCTCTCCAGCCGTCTCTGTTTTTGGCTTTTTCCTTCCATACTCTGACGCCTACTTAGTACTTTTAGGTCTTGTTGCGCTCCAACCAACCATTGTAGTTTAGGTCTTGCTTAGTAATGCTATTTAAAACCAATTTAATTTAATCTTGTTAAGGTAGGTGACAGCTAATATATATAAAGTTACTTAGTGTACATAAATAATAATTAGTGTTCAGTAGATCAAGTTTAAGTTAGTACCTAGTTACTTTTTTGAACCAGTCATTGTGAGATTGAAGCAAGGTTGTAAGATACAAGTTTCAGAGCCGTACTGTACGATGAATAATCCTAATTTCCTAACTAATATTATAAATGCGAAAGTGAGTTTGTTTGTTTAGCTTTGACGCCGTATCTACTGAACCGATCATCATGAAATTTTGCATACACATAGGTTAGGGTACTGAGAAGGACATAAGCTATATATATAATGTGCAAATTGTAATAATTCTATACAGACATGCGTTAAATAAACTGGATGGCTGTCGTCATTTAGAGTATATTTTTACATTTTTATGATAGCTCTGTAGACGAGAGGCGAGGCAAACGCGGCAAGGTTGTAAGATACAAGTTTCAGAGCTATACTAATGTACGACGAACAATAATAGTGTTGCAATTGTAATGTCTAATGCAGACATATATTGAAGGAACAGGATGAATGTTGTCACCTAATAGTATTTTGGTGTCCTTAGGATAGGTCTGTAGTCGCGAGGCGAGGCGAACGCGGGCGGGGGGGCTCGCGGTTCGCGGCATGATTTATCGCGGGCCTAGATCCGGTTCGCGCAGCACCGCCGCCGCCGATTGCACCCACGCCTTATTTTGCTCTATTATCCGCCAAAAGATCGCTCGACACGCTGAGGTATTATTTATTGCCATTTATTTCGAACCAACAGTTGGTTTTCTGCTACTCGCTCAAATGCAGTGAAAACCGAAATTTATATAAACTCTACATGTTATCTTTTTTGCTAAGCAGGTTCTTCTAACTAATAAATGAGTTTATTTGCAAATTACGTGAGACATAATTATTATTACAACGAATAATTTCACTCCCGTATTTTAGTCGGTATCGCCGACTAGTTCAGCTAATTTTTAAGGCCATCTTTAGAGCGTGTGGAGAACGTCGCGACGCGGCAGTTAGTGCCTCGTACACTCAATCCGAAAATGGTATTTTAAAAAAATAATGAAGGCTTATTTAGATATTCAATATATTTTTGTAACCTACCCTACCACGTTCATCTCAGGTTAATTCGGATATTGCTGCTAGAAAGGTAATAAAATAGAAAATAAAAAGTTAAAACAGAGAAGAAATAAAATTAACTGATAACATTGAATAGCTACGTACTGTAATACTTAAAATTTTAATATTAGCCGTGTGGTTCCACGCAGAGTAGAATAGAACCACTCCAAGGCTTTCTGTGGATGTCGTAGAAGGTGACTGAGGAAACAAGCTAAACAAAGCTTATAAATATGAAAGAGACCTCTCCAATCCGTCTACCCAGCGTAGAGAGTGTAGGCCAAATTCTCTGACGTTCTGGCGAATATATGAATCTGGTAGTACAGAGAGGGTCGTGCTCTTGCACTGGAGACTAAAAAGACCTAATCATGATGATTACTTTAAATATTAGTATTAAAATTATTACATACTTTCTTTATTCAGGTATAAAAATCAGTAACAATAGTTGTAATTAAAAATAAAACATTTCAAAAGAGTGTACATACCAAATAATATAGGAGTGAAAGTCGTATTCGGAAAGTATTTTATATTTACCTATATATGGAACACGCAAAAATATATAAATACTTTCAAATAATTTGTTAGCGACTCAACCACGGTATTTAAAACATAGGGATTTAACCATGCGTCTTTTTTATGTCATAGGACGGCAAACAAGTAATCACCGCTGCCCATGGACAAGTGCAACACACATGAGAGTGTGGTACTTCCCCGGTCGAGCCGGCCCACTCTTGCTCATAGCAAAATTGAACTTCATAGGAAGCGGGGCTCTACCACAACTAAACAGGAAAACGAAGGCCCGTCTCCTGAAAACTTGTTATCGATACTTCATTTACACGATTTATTTATTAAATGTAAACTATAAAACATCTTTGCGATCAGAATATCCAGTGGAAATATTTCTTTGCATGTCGGTTTCTTACCGAGCGGGCCTCGTAAGCCCGAGCCTGCGACATACCGTCACGCCATGCTCTACTGCTGCTCACATTTAGTGTTGTAATCGCATATCGCTGCTATACTGTTGCACTGCTTAACTGTTGCCAAGTTTGCGTAATTATCAGATTTATGATATTTTATTGTTAAAATATTGTTGTTATGATTAATAACGGAAATTTCCAAAAGCATTGTTTATTGAATATATTTTCCTCTTAGAAAAATTTACGGCATGCTTAGACGAGTATGAAATGATTGAGTTAAATATGAGTTCACCAGCTGCATCATAGTCTCGCAATCTTCTTGGCGACAATGAGTCAGTGAGTGAGGGCTGGCTCCCCGCTCCCCGGCAGCGCGGCGGTGCATCGTGATGGCGACGACAACGGTGGCGTGCCGCGACTCGCCGAGGCTGCACTGTTACGGTTAATGTTAGTTTGCATCACGCGCACTGTCCGGCCGATGACGCCGAAAGAGACAACAGCATCGAAGGAAAGTCATGACGAAAGTACTACACTATATTACATACAACGCACACGTTCTCGCAATTAAATTCAACTTCAAACTAATCGCTGATTTTAAAAGCTGTTACTTTTATGTTTTCTTAAGTATTAGTCTATTTTTTTCGTAGTCGTGGTCAAAGCCATCAATCAGCACAGCGCACTGTCGATGTGCACTTTCTTCGCCAGCCGTCAAGTCTGCCAGTCAATGCATCATCATTATCGATTGACCAATTGACCTTCAGTGTTAGATATCCTCTTTGTTAGCGTTTGCTATTATGACAGGGGTAATAAAATAAATAAACTGAACTCATCTTTTAATAAAATTAATGTCTAAAGAACTCTTTTATTAGATATTTATAATTATTAATTTTGTGATTAAATATTATCTGTACGAGTTATGTAGGCATCTAATTCATATCTCAATTTGACACACTTATTATAAATTATCTACTTACGTTCTCTCACAAATTATACCTATGAAAAAGAGATTGACAAGAATAAATTGAATCTAAATAATTCAATTCATTAAACGGCTATTTTTTTTCTAAAAATACTTATATGTGAACACTAATTATAGCAAGTGGCATTCAAAGCTCTCTTATCTCAATTGGAAAAGTTCATCTTAGTTGCCGTAGTGCAGCTATAAGAAATATCGGAATTTTTGAATGCAAAAGTTTGTAGGTTTAGAATTTAAAGTGAATGTCATTGTCATGCATGACACGAAGGTGGTGTGTGGATGCGCTTGCAAGCGGGCGGTCGGTGCGCGCGCGTGTCGTCTCGACAGGAAGCTTTTATCTGCTGGCTGGCTCGGCTGCGGCCACTTTCATCGCAGCATTGCGAACAATCTGCCAATGCCTTTACTTATGTGTCAAATTGAAATAATTCATAGAACTCTAATTTAATAGTGCTCATATTGATCAATCGTTAAATACAGTTCATTGAAAAATCCATCATAGAAGTTGTTGATTTACAATTTGTAAAAAAAATCATTTGGCAATGTTTTCTAAAGAATGACGTCAGACGCCGATTGAGTTTATGATTCACTCAAATTATTTTTATATCAATGCTTATATACTAACATTTTAGAGATCAATTTTTTAAAATATTTTTTTGGTCACCAGATTTGTTGATTTGGATGATTTTTATTTAAATTAATATATCAACTTCCTTTTTTGCAGTTGCGTATAAACAATGGTGCAGAAAATAATTATAATAATAACTTTGTCTCAAGTATGTATGACACAAAGTGAACAAAACTTTAAATGTTTGAAAGCTTGTCCGGTAAAATTGTTAAATAAAATATTTCTCAAGGAGAGAACAAGGAAATGGCTTTCGAAATTATTTATTAGTCTACAAAACATTAAGCTTACTTAACGATCGATAATTGTTTGTCCGTCATACTGGCAATTAAGTTCAAAAATCTCATTAGCACTAAATGTAATAATATCGCACGCAACAGCCACGTCTGGCGCTGCTAATTGCCGCCATCAGTAGTGGTGCTGCGGGCGGAGGTCCGAAGGAGGTCGCCGCGGCTGGTATACCTATACTAACGCGCACTTAAATTACCTTGCCGAAAAGAAAAAGTGTACCAATTGAGCTGTGTAAGCGCTAGACGTAAATCAAATTGAAGATGCCCGATAAAGTGGATAATAATTAGTGGAAGACGTGAAAGCGTTGGGAGAAAAATTCGTGAGAGTTTGTGTTAGTGTGATTGTGCATTTGGCGAGGGACATCCGGTTGCGGCCGGCCGCGGCATAGCTCGAGCTTGCATGTGTTGGTATTTAAGTAAGTCCAAGCAGTATTATATAAATTCTAATACGTTATTTTAGAAATGCATTCAAGTATAATAATAAAAGAATACCTATGTGGGAACTAAGACACTAATGAGGTAGCCCCACATTTAGTTGCGAACTTGTGTATGACACATGGAGTAACTAACTCCACGATACTATATTTTATAATAAGTATATACTTATAGATGGGCAGCCAAGGCCCAGGGAAATCTGAAAAAGACCGTTTTTCATCATAGTCTGAACAGGGAACGAACCCACTCTTGTCGCAGGCAAGCATGAAAACCACTGGGCCACGGAGGAAGTACTTTTCTATTCTTGTATATAATAATTACTGTCATCAGGACTCTGTATCAATACTAACTGCGAGAAGAAATAGTTACTCACATGTTTGTTAAAAAAAATGTAGCGTGAGATTTTTTAATTCTGTCAGGAATTCAAAGTCGCCTCATGCAAAACATATCCTGTACTATACTATTCATAGTTATATTATTATGAATATTAGACTCCACAACCTGGTTTTCTTATTATATTATAAGTAAATAGCAAAAGAATAATAAAACCCCAAAAAACATCACATTTTTTTTTCAAACGAAAGGTGCATAGGCATCCATTAGTTCTTAATGAGATGATTGAGTATACCAATTGTTAAAAAAATAACAAAATTTTTACGCAAAGCATTTATTACACATTATCATGACACAGATATTCTAGCGTTTAATACAATATAGAGGTTATATTTAATATTCAAATAAGTATGAACGTCTCTCTTATATTAACTCTTTATCATGAAACAACCAAAACATATTCAAAATCAAGAAGTGGCTTTCACCTTGGTTTAACCCACCCACGACGGTAGTACAGTACGACAGATAGAACGCATTGGTTTTTTACTTATTAGTGAACTTAAAATAGATCAGCCACTCTCACTTGCGATGGAATTTGCCATTGCCCCACGAGTGAATCGTTCATGTACCAACGTACAACTTAGACGATCAACTGCCCACGAACAATCAGTGTGATTAAATTTAAGTCACTTGTTTAAAGCCATTAATGCTTTACTTATATTTAACTAGCAGCCCTACCCGGCTGCGCCCGGGCATGTATTATACCTTAAAACCTTCCTCGTGAATCACTCTATCTATTGGTGAAAACCGTATGAAAATCCGTGGAGTAGTTTTTGAGTTTATCGCGAACAGAGACAGACAGACAGACAGACAGACGCGGCGGAGGACTTTGTTTTATAATATGTGTAAGTGATAAATATAACCTGTCAATGAAACATAACCTATTATAATAAGTTTCTAAAGATGCTTAAATATTGTTGATGGCATGGAGATGTATGTACTTATACTTTATTGGTTGACGGTAAAAATGTCATTAAAGAAATCCGATGTAAATAAATTAAAAGAAAATCTAACCTAAAATAAGAAAATAAACAAATGCATGTTTGGCTTAAATAAGAAAAAGTTTACAATTTACCTACATACCGACTACCCAGCCAGCTACTCCTATAAAACAATATATTTTTTTTCTACTCCTGTACTGTAATCGGTCATTTATTAGGTCAAGAACACAAACATAAGAACATCCATAATAAGTCTATAGTCTATTCTTCATAACAGTACGGCACACGGCACAGCCGTATTATAATGTAGCTCTATAACGATACAGCTAGCAGCCACAGACTATTAAACCTAGATTTCGTGATTACAAAGGAAGTTTTTTTGAACTAAATGCATTGCTGCCAACTTAAGAAAAACTTATTTCATAGTTTTTTGAAGAGTCGTTACGTTAATTTAAAAAGAAAAGGTAACCATAGACACAACATTTTATCATGTTTACCACAGAACTATAACATGTTTACATTATCCACGAGTTAGTTGTCAAACTCAAAATTTATGTTATAATAGTTTTGCATTTTTTTGAAATTCGTAGAAAAACGCAACGGTTGATAATTAGGTCTTAAAAGGCTCGTGGCGCCTCTATTAGCAATATTCGCTCGCTTCGCTCGCTCATATCGCTACCCGCGCCGCTCACTTTAAGACCCCTATTATAAAACCGTTGCATAAAATACTATTAATTTCGTGCGGGTTCTTGGACCAAAGAATGAAATAAGTACGTATTTTATTTACCTAAGGTGATTCAATTATTTTGTGTTGAGTTCGTGCCACGTCACGCGCGTTTCTCAATTCCGAGACAAATACGGAACTACCTCGGTATTGGTAGGTATTCTTATTGATTGAGTTGGATTTAATCATAACATAAAATACCGCGTAATTGCTGTATGCAATAAACGAGATAAGTATGTGCGTGCTACTAGTAGCAGTAGAAACTGACACAAAAACTTGCGGTCAAACAAGGTTGCACGGCGAAAAGTCGTAATAAGCGTTGCAAAATATTACAATTATAAGTTCTGGCCGCCTTAAATTATATTGGCGATTAATATCTGTGTAATCAATGTAGAGCAGAGCTGCAATTACAATTAAATCTGAGGTAGTAACGAGATGACTGATCAGCGCCGGGGCCGTGGCAGACTGCGGCCTGCACCTTACGTTATGCAACGAGCCGGACTCAGAACAATGCTCAGCGCATTAAGCTCTACTTGCTTGCTAGGTATTTATTTTATTATAATGGCCGCAAGCCACTGTGTTCCGTGACTGGACCCGATCCTGTTTAAGCTTACTATGAACACTAAGAGTCACGCCACCTGAGCGCGGATGTAAAATAATTCAAATGTGCCAGTGTTATCGTACAATTATTATTTTAAACCCACAAAAAAAGGTGTTGAATGTGATGGTAAATCTTGAGTTTTAGTTTTTCTCTCGAGTTAACTTTTCAGTAGGTTTAAGATCTGATTTCGTGCACAGATCACCTAATAGGCGAGTTGTTGGTGGTATAACTTGATATTTGTTGGAAACTTGTAGCCGATGAGACGATTGATTAGTTAGATTTTGACGAGCTCCGTGGCGCAGCGGTCAACACGCCAGCCTGCGATACGGATGGTCCCGGGTTCGATCCCCGGTCAGGTCAAGATGGCAAATGATCTTTTTGAGATTGACCTGGGTCTTGGATGTTTATCTATATATGTATTTGTTATAAAATATAGTATCGTTGGGTTAGTATCTAACACAATAATAACACAAGTCTCGAACTTACTTTGGGGGAACTACTAGCTTAATCTGTGTGATTTGTCCGTATATATATATTTATATTTTTTTTATTAGTTCATACCAAAAAATATAGATAAATGCGGAATTCAAATACAAATGTGTTGGTTTAGTACAAAGAGATCAGCAAAAGATCAGATTTTTTCTGATATATTAGCACCTTTTTTAAACGAATTACCTAAATTAGTTTATTTAATAAACAAATAAGATTTGCGCGCTTTGGTAAGTAAGAAAACAATTGAAATATATTTTTTAAATATGGTAAATGAGAGTGTGCACGTTCAGTAAGTGATGCGTGATTTCTCGCTCGAGTAACGACGCGGCACGCAAAGAGCGCCACACACTAAACCACACGGAGTTGTTAACACAATCCTCCTGTCCACTACAGACCACAAACATTGCAGACTAGGCTGCTGTGCAGTCAAATAAACGTCTAGTATAAATATGCCACAATAATAGCGTGAAGAACTTCCTAATAGACGTGCTGCCAGAAGCTGTCAATACGGTTTCAGTCGGACGTCCATTGGGGCGAAGCAACGGTGCCGCTATTGCGGTTCGAGTTTGTTTGATTGTTCACACGCAGGTGTGGGTGGCGGTGTCAAGTTGATGTTACGATGGTAGGCAAATATTTAAACATTTAACAATTTAAAGACTAGTAGTTGGAAGACCAACATGAGGAAAGTGTCTTTGTAATGAATATTCAGGTGTGTACGTAAAAATGATAGATTAATTCCATTAATTAGTTATCTCGCATAAAATGCGTGATATTGTTGTGCTGTATTATTTGTAAATCACTGAATAAAGATTTTTCTATTTTATTCTATTTTATGTGGCTTCCCGGTCTACCGTTTAGCAAGCGCTTATTATTAGAGTAGATTCAGATTATTTTACAAATTTATCTATGCATATGTATTTACGCGAGTTAACTCGACCCTCTTTTACGGTTGCGTATTAAACAGGGAACCCATAAGTTTTATGATGATGACCATGTCTGTCAGCCTGTCTATCTGCGTTTTAGCTCAGAGACTAAAAATACTAGAAAGCTTTAATTTGGCAGGGATACCAAAAGCAGACTAAAACATGTTATAAAATGACGTGCAAATGGTGAACCCTACATAGCACGTGGTTCAACACGCAGTTGGCCGGTTTTTTATTTATTGGTCCTGAAATTTAAGCTACCTATTTCTTTCAATATGTTAGGTATTAAGAATACAAGATAGGCATCCGGTAAAATTTTTCGAAATTCGCCTATTCTTGCTATCAAGAGCCTACCTTGGTGAATTTTAAAAATACTTTGTTTCTGTTTTTTTTTACGAAACTGTTATCAAAAAATGTAATGGTGTGGTTTTGCAATCAGCTCGTAGAGCACTTTCATTTTTTATATCACTGGATACATTTCTGTTTTCAGGGTTCCGTAGCCAAATGGCAAAAAGACGAAACCTTTACAGATTCGTCACGTCTGCCTGCCCGTCTGTCACAGTCACGGCAACTTTATTACGAAAATATTATGTGAACCGCTTTACGATTTTCACACAAAAATAGGAGGCTCCCCATACATGACGTCAATTTGATGATCTACACCCTCTTTATGAATTTGAAGATTTGAATGATATTTAAATTCAGTTTTTCCTAGAGCAAACTAGTTTATCCTAGGGCAAACTAGTTTATCCTAAAGATTTCAGGACAAACTAGTTTGTCCTGAAATCTAGTTTGGCCGGTAACATATACAAGTGTAAATTATCATAGTAACAACAACTGCATCCAAGTGATTATCACATATGTCGTAGTTAAGGTAAAGAAATTTCATGTACATAAAAAAATTGTCCCTAACATAAGTATTACTTTCAAAACGCTTAAATGTACATATTTAGGTATAGGTCACGAGAACAGATTCTAGATATTTTTATTATCTGTTGTTAAATTTTGCCTAAATAATAAAAAGTCCATAAATTATTGTGTTTTAATGGGCAATTATACCTACATTACTCTTAATTGCTTATAACTTTAAAATATGTCCAAACATAAACCACTAGAAAGGACTCAACGGAAGTGAAAGGCGTAGGTACTCGAAGTAAGAAAGATAAATAAAACTTATGATTTAATGTAAATAAATTACTAAAAAGAGTAGCTATTGTTTCTCCTTTCAGTTGAAAGTTATTAGTGTTATTACTAAGACTATACTCTTCGACCGAGCGACCGCAAAGCGCGAGCGAAGCGTCTCTCAGCTTGGGCAAAATGAGGAGTAATTCCACAACTCGTCCCACATACCTACGGCCCATTTGGGACGAATTGCAGAAAATTAAAATTAATTAAAAATTTAATTCTGCAACTCGTCCCATATTTTCAAAATGGTGCAATCTATAGAAAAAGTGTTAGTGTAAAAATAATGAACATTAAATTCATCATAAGAAAATGTAATCATCACCGCAAAAACTTAAGGAAATATGTATATTTGTTTTGTCTCACTGACTGTACCAAGCGTTGATAAGGTTTAAAATTCCATACTCAAAAATAATGGAACGAATTACAGAATGAAAACATTGTAAATTTTGATTTTCTGCAATTCGTCCCAAATGGGCCGTAGGCATATGGGACGAGTTGTTGATTTACTCAAAATGAGAACTTGGAATAAAAAGAAAGGATTTATTTATTAGTAAAACAACCTCTGTGGTCCAGTGGTTATGGCGTTTGCCTTATTGATCCGGGGGTCGTGGGTTCGATTCTCACGGGAAGCATACTTTGTTAAGTTGTTTCCAGTTTGGTTAGGTCATTGCAGGCATGAATCACCTGATTGTCTAATAAGAAAGATGATTCTGGGCTTCGGAAGGCACGTTAAGCCGTTGGTCCCGGCTGCCATCTGGTAGTCGTTAAAGGAACCACGTCAGAGGCCGAGAGATGGTTCCGAAGAACTCTGACACCAGGGTGTGCATGGTCGACTGACCGTGTCACCTACACGAAATGATGATGAAATATAGGGTATTCCATCGAAACAAAATGAACCTCAAGTTTAGGTCTCAGTTTGAACCTAATCCGAAAACGAAACGTTTACAATTGTGTGTTTACAAATATTAATATACAAATATACGTAGAGAGGTTTATTATGTTAATAAAAAAAAAATGCTTTTATAGAAAGTAATAGTAATAACGTGCGCGGCGCGTTCTGATAAATTTTCTTGAATACATGAGTTTTGGCAAAGCCGAAGGCCAATTTTATGCCGAAAATAAAAATGTCACCAAAACTCTATTTTTCTGCCGAAAACGAAAATGAACCTTCGGTCAGACAATGTATGTGTTTTTGTAATTAAAGCGAAGATTATAACACTGTCTATGCATGTTAATTTATTGGTAATACATATATGTTGCCGGGCTGAGTATAGTGGCGTAAGGCGGAATGTCGTGTGTAGGGTTATTTACATACTAAATGCGCGTGCGCATAACGTGACTCGTGATGACGATTATAGAGCCGCGCTCTATCGTGCGCTTAATGCAACGCGAAACTTCGTTATGGTTGTGCTGACAATTATTTTCTCTGTTATATACGAGTATAGCACTAAGCAAATCTTGACAAAAGGCCATACGATTTATTTTACTCTTTTTACTATGTTATCATTATCGTCAGCCAATCAATGACAAAGAATGTGTCAGCAACAGACATGTACGTACATGCAAGTGGTTGTAGCGCGCGTGTATGTCGGAGGCTATTGCGGTCGGTTTCTCCTCGCACTTGTATCGCGAGATCTGGTCGCAGAGGCGTAAACGCCTTTTTTGGAATAACTCGAGCAAATTTCGTCGGAAACTTTTATTCCACTTCGCGCGAGTTGCACTCAAAAATCGGATTTTTATTTTAATGAGCCAGTTTCGTGGCACCGTCTCTTTCGCACCCGCCGTTGCACTGAATAAATAAATGAGTTGCTCTACTTTCTAGGAGATCGTTTCTTTGGGCGGTTCGATGAGACTTACGGCTCGCGGCCGCAGCCAGCCGCTGCTGCTTTGTGTTCGCATGACGGACGTAGCCACTCCACGCCATGGCCACACTGCACCATGCCCCGCCACAACTCGAAGCGACTCCATCGACAACATTGTTCTTTTTACTCTCTACACAATAACAATGCTCGGTGTGCGGATAAATTTCGGTCACGATCTGTATTTTGTACTACAGAATCATTTCTTTGTCTGGAAATGCCAGATGATCTCGCTTTCTGTATCGAAGCAGTGCAGCCTCGCTCTATTGCTATTGTTACGTTTCAGAAAAGATATTGAGAGTGAGAATTTTATTTTACATACAAAAATTAATTGTTACAGATTGAAATGATATAAGTAGATATTGCCTCATGATATTTTCTTCCGTTATTTATTTATTGACGTGTATAATACTGATTGTGATATCTTACTATGCAACCCTGAGGTCAGAGCACTCATAATAAAAAAGTTAAGTTTTTGTCAAGGATTCAGGATGCAGTATTAAAGCTTAGTCTTTTTAAAATAATTTTATCTGATAATTACCATCCCATTATATCAATTGAATAATACAATAAGGTACATCACCTAATATATCATAGGTTGGTACGGAAAACGGCAATTTACATTGTTTAATAAAGTAATAATAAAATATTTAGCATCCCAGTCGGCACCATCCCGATAACTAGCATAAAATGTTGCATCCCAAGCATTGGTACTCATATTCACAAATTAAAATATCATTTTAAATGCAATGTGAAAAAGACAAACCTGATTATTGCCGTTGTTGTCCCTAAAATAAGAGCAATTTAAAACTGCAACCGCATTACGGCGATCAAGTGCATTATTATGCGTTACCTACCGGACATGGAAAGGACTTGTTATTTATTAGTGACTAAGTGAAGGACGCGCTTTGTCTGGATCAGGTGGTCGGCAGGTACGGGGGCGGCGCGCGGTGCGGGCGGGGCGGGTGCAGCGTCGAGGGTCTCGAGGCCGCTTCCTGTCGTAGGACTGGTTCTGCGGTTTGCACCACTTCGTTTTGCACCAGTTTCCAACCATGTAACACGCATGGCCTTTTAACACTTAATATAGTTTCTTTCTGGTAGGCAATCATACCGTATATTACTTTTTACTTGCTTGAATAATTTAAATTATATCTCCAAAAAAAAGAATAGGTAAACATGTTAGAATTTCACGCCTAATTATTTTATCTTCGTATGTTGACTATTTGTCAGTCTGTGGCATTGTAGCTGCCGAATCGAATGAATAAGAAAAAATAATTAAATTGAGCGGATTTAGTTTTAGCTAGAGTTGGAAGGACTATATTGAGCAGCCAGGGTCGTGCTCATCTATTAGTAATTGCTAAGAGCAGTTAGAAAAGAATATAGATTTTGGATTCAAATGATCGGCAACTAGACGACGTTTCCATTGTATATTTAGTACTACTCTTACTACAGTACTGTCTTTGCTGCCCTCTTTGAATTTAAGTAAAAGAATATGATGGAATGATTGGTATTTGGTATACCATCGAAAGATGGTTTTAAATAACCTATTTCTTATTCTTGTTTTGTGAATATTTCTATTTCTTGCTCTGTAGTTTTTATCGTCAAGTTATACCGGTATCTTTATACCAGTACCAGGCCTAGTTGTTATTGAACGATATATAAAGAGAGTTTACCCTTTGACGTTATGATTCTTACTTACCATCCGAAGCATCTCATGATTTTCTATCTTTATTTAAACACTGTCTTTAGTACAACATCCTGTCTAATACATACATATTCGTTCCGGTGATTTAGATATAGTATTAAATCCATGCTTTGCATAAACACATTAAGACGGAGAAATCTAGCTCTCAGACAAAACAAACTAGGAAGAGAAGCCCGCGGTTGGAGGCAAATATATCTTTTTATAGATGTTATCTGAGATATTATTAGAGAATGCAAGTGTATTATTTGGATTTTGAATTACCTTTTTTTTAACATAATTACTGATTTTTGTTGTGAGGTAATACTTCTACTATGTAAATGTTTGTTTTCTTCAAGTTTTAATTTTATAAGTCATGCTTTAGATGCGAAAATGACAGGTAAATTAAATAGACGTTGCGGTTACCAGCCATCACTATTTTTCTACCAACACGATTATTCTGCCCCATTTAGAACAAAGAGTATAAAGACTAATTATTATGTATTTTTAATTATTCTTTGACTTTTCATCACAGTTATGATGTTAGCTTGTGTGTGACTATGGTCATTTGCTCGTCATACTTTTCACATGTTGTTGCGCTTTCTTTACATCTAATTACGGCTAAGATTCATGTCACATTCCATATATTTTGTCACATGGTAAAAAAAAAACTAATTCTTGGAGGACGTTCTCATATAAATATTCACTGAAAATATCGAAGTGATCAAAAACCTGCTCTTTTAATATGTCGAGTTTGCAAGGCGGTGCACTCTGCAGAATTCTTTGAATCACTTTCGATGTTGACACTGCTACATTACGTTAGCGGAGCACCGGTCATCTTCATTTTATCGAGTAATTTACGCACACCAGATTTCTCTCGAAGCGATCCACTTTATACTTACTCCCAGTATTCTAAAACTTACCACGATATATTTATTTATAGTAATATCGTTTGCATAAACAGTAAATAAGTATGTATAAACCTTAGAGCATAAACAGCATAAATATCTTTTAAATTTATTAAATTTACTCCTGACTTTGTAAAATGTTTTTTAAATTGATATCCGTTATTTATTATTATTTAGAAATTAACTAACGGGCCACTCTGGTTGCTTCTGTATGTTTATTATAAACCTTTTCAGAAAAATATATAGACAATTCAGATTTATAAACAGTGCGAGGGAGACTTCAATTTATAGGTACTATATATTTTGAAATACGGGTTATGGGTAGAATACAAATAATAGGTTTGATAGTGGAAGGTACCCTTAGTTTCATGCTTATTCTATTTGAAGTATATGTAACTAATTGTCGTTAAGAAATAAATTGACCTTTGTAATTTTCGTATTCTTTAATTGTTTCGGTAAGTGCACACTTTGTTTTACCAACCTTAAATTAATAAACAATACGGAAATAATTGTGGGAAATACCATAGAGCTAAAAGATTTTCAATATTGGAAATTCGTGCAATAAGTGGCTGTATCTGCGACATAGCGCTTTAATTTGTAGGCTTTGGTTTTTCCGTCGGTAAACCTAAAAGCATAATGAACGTATAGTAAATGTAGCATATTTATAGATGTAGGTAGAATATACGCGTTGCATTATATGTATCTGCCTATGTGTTTACAGAAGTTAAGTTTTATTTTTAGATGTAATATTATAATGAGCCGATCTTATTCATTTATGTACTTATAAGAATTTTTCTGTTTGTATTTTGTTGTAATAACTTTCAGAAAAGTTTGCTTTATAGAGGCAATTTACTTCATCCAAAAAAAGATTCTACAATTTGTTGTTCATCAACTACAAGCCTAGTGTAAAGGCCTGTAATTGTGCACCTCCTAATAAAGATGTATGTAGGTATAGTTAGTTTGTACTGTAAGATTTACTTTAACTAAAAAACAATGTTGTAGCTGACATATTGGAATAGAATAAAATGTTGTGATATATAAGATTATCGTAAGTAATTTCGGAGAAATATAGAGATCTTAGGTTGCACAAAATAGAGCCAGGTATTTATTTCTGTGCCAATTAAACTAAATTTGATAACTTTACTTACTAGAATATATAGCGACAGAGCTTGCTTCTTGCCATTATAAAACATTGTCTCAACGTTATTGTTTGCTAATTTCAGATTCACCGGACGTTGCCTTGGCTGCGACATAAAAATAAAGGGTAAGTGTATAAAAATTATTGTATTTTACTTACCATTATAATTTCCGATTGAATACACCAATAACAGAGATGGGTGCCGCTGATTGACAGATGTCGGGGTATTCGCTTGACATTCTGTAACGTACTCGCCCCGAGTGTAATTACGGAACCATCGTGATAGGTGGCTAGCCTCGCGTCTTCGGAATGTCTCACGATTCAGATACAGAGATCACGGATTCTTATTAAGTTTTAGGGTAAAACAATGTTGATTTGGTTGTCAAACCTATTTTAAATAGCCTCTACCCGAATCTTAATCAGGAATCTTACATTTTGTAGGATGAAAATTATAATATTGTTTTAGTAACTTATGAACTATCTGTATGCCAAATTTTAATACAAAATCTGTCTACTTTCTAGTTAGGGTTCCGTAGCCGAAAAACGGAATTCTTATAAATTAGTCATGTCTGTCTGTCTGTATGTCCAGCCGTTTTATTCCGTAATTATCGAGACTAAACAGTTGAAAGATGTATTGTATGAACCAATTTACAATTTTTACAAAAATGAAATAAAGAAAAGATTGAGTACGTTTACTTTCTTTCTATACATGAAACAGAAACTCAAAAATAAATATCAAACCTATACGAGCCGGGTGTATAAAGGTAGGTCTTCAAAATCCAAAGTAGGAGTAAAATGTATAACTTCTAAAATAAAAAGGTAAAAAATCTAAAAACAATATATGTTCTCAATAAAAACTTCCAACAAAAATAAGTCTGAGTGAGATATAGTCAGTAGTTTTTGAGATATAGCGCATTTTCACAAACCACAAATATAACTCTGTCATTCATACAAACTCTATGAAATGTAAAGTTATTTTAGCTGGCGAAAAATGATAGTGAATATAACAAATAGGACATAATGTTTGACCTAGGTATTTCTTGGATATTTATAAAATAAATAGTGAAGGTTATTATTTTTATATACCACAATCTAAGTTATGATATCATCGTTAATACGTTTTACATTCCAATTAGAATGTATTTGTTTGTAATATTTTTAGTGTATTTGAAAAAACACAACATACATACGAACGTAACGTAAGAACGTATATATGAAAAAAAACCGGCCAAGTGCGTGTCGGGCCACGCGCTGTGTAGGGTTCCGTAGTTACGAATGACAACTTTGAGTTCACACTGTTCACACTCGCACCTCACAATTTGAAGACTATAAACACCTAACAATGAAAATTGTATGAAATACATTTTCGAGTACATTTTATAAGTTGTTTCCCTATAACTTTTTAGTTTGTACTTAGTACTCAGCTCTGATAGTTTTCCTTTGAACTTCATATATACTACTGCTGTAATTTTTTTCACGTATCCATATATAACCGTTTAGCAGATAGAGGGGGGGACACGTACCTCTGAAAAAAATTTTCACTCTAAAACCAAAAATTTCGGAAACGGATCCCTAAATCGAAAAATAGTGGTGTCAACCTCACAATGTTTTTTAAAGACCTATTTAACAATACCCAACACGATGGGTTTGTATAGAAAAAAAAATATTACTCCCTCTTTACTTGTATGGGAGCGAACCTAAAAAATTTTTTTTTTCAAGATTTTTTATCTACTACTTTTTTGGCATGATTAATATACATACCCATACCAAATTACAGCTTTCTAGAACTTATAGTCTCTGAGTAAAACCGCAGACGGACAGACAGACAGACAGACAGACAGACAGACAGACATGGCGAAACTATAAGGGGTCCTTGTTTACTACGGAAGCCTAAAACGTAAATATTATATGATTCCATAGAGTGATATCTACCGGTTACCAAATCAGACAGGGTGTCTCATTGATGTGGGTCAATGGGGAGATTTGGTTTATCTACAAGGATTAAAGTAAAACGCGGATAAAAAACCTGACCCATCTCGACAAGGCACTATGTATAGGTATATTACTTTTGAGCAGCAATGCTAAATATACGTATTTTACATATTGTTTAATACGTTTAGTATATTCATAACTTTATACCAAAAATAATACTTTAAATACGTACCGACATCGGACGTTACTACAAACGACTTAAACATGGTTTGTAAATGTGGCTTTCCTCTTTAAAATGTCAATAAAATACTATTTCCTTGTTTATTGAACTTTACATAGAGGCAAGCAGATGTTTAAGTTGGCTGTGAGTCACTTGAAAAGTGAGAGTGATACAGAGGCGATTCATCTAATAACACTACATATTATTAAATAGTTGAACACGGATACCTACATTGGTGTGCTGATATGGTCTCATATGGCGTTGGGCGCGGTAGGGCTTCGCGGTTTGCGGCTCACTGGCCTTTCCCAAACCACCATAACAATGCGGCCTTTACAGAAAACTATGGGAAAGTAGGTATTTAAAACGTAATTAAACACCAGATTATTGAATCCCATATGCTCAAGATGTGAAATTTGGATTTTATCAACAGTATTTAGGAAGCAGTTTTTATTATTGAAACTCGTAATACCAACTTAAGTAGGTACCAGTAACGAAAATAAATATAAATGTTATTTTTAAAAAGGTACCTCAAGGATACGATATGCGGAAAACAGTACAGATTACTATATTTTTAATCTACTTAAATACATTTACCAAACTTGTTGAAATTTTTGTTTCCTACAAGTGCAGTTACATAAATGCTTTACATATTTATAATGTAGGTTTCGTGAACGTAGGTAATAAAGATGAAGAGGTCACACATTATTTCTATCATTCTTTAAATAAAATGATCTAGCGTGCTGACTGCTGACCAATAGCCTAGTCAGTGCATATTTATGTCAGGCCTTTCTCGGAGAGATGTTCAGCATCTATTCTACTGGCAGCTCGAGATTGAGATAACAGTCCGCCTTGATGTGCTGGCGTAGAGTCGTCGGTCAAAAGTCAAGGGCATCATAAGCGAGAATCCTCGGTCTCGCCCCAGGGGGGTCAAGACGTCTTGCATTAAAAGATAATGTCATTATTTCTTCATGATATGAACACAGTTATTATGACGTCTACAACATCTGACTGTACAAGTACAAAGTATTTTTTAAAAGTATGTTTTACTAATATCTAAATTTCAGACAAAAGGCTTCTTACGAGTAAAAGTTATTTGTTATAATTTATTATCAATCTTGTTAATAAGTGCCCAAGGACCCCCAGTGTATAATTTACAGTGAACGAGAAAATCATAGAGATCGCCTCGAGCTACTAATTTGGCCCCAAAAATGCTGTTGTACCATGGCAGACTCTTTGTAAAGGCTGTGTTGTAGGGAATTAACACTTTTATATACCGTGCCATACCTTATAAAACAATTATCAAGCTGAATTTTAACTTATTCTTATTCATCAGTTTCCGTGTTTGTATTGTTATTGTATGTAGTTGTAGTAGTAACTAGGTGTATTTAAATACTTTAAATGTTTTGAATTTCACAACTTCCTTTAATACATTTTTTGTAATAAATTAATAACAAATAGTGTGTGATGATATTTAATCGTATTAAGGTATCTAAAATAGCTCAATGGGACTGGGATTTTTATAAGTGGTAACACGAGCACACAACGAAATCTACATACCTTTTTATAGGAAACTGGCAAGTTTGTCGTACCTCACCCACGTAAATTGTAGCTCATGTCACCCGCAAATAAATAAGCCTTCTATAAATGACAGAATTTTGAAGAAAAAAATCGGTTTAGTAGGCCGGAGCTAATTAAATGCAAATTTTTAGGCTGATTATTTTTGGCTTGGAAACAATAATGAGATTACTTTTTAAAATTTAAGGAAATCGCACGTACCGTTTAATTAACGACATACCTAATATAATATTTTTGACACCAAACAATAAACGTAAATGTTTGCTGTGTCTTTAATCGATGTTGAAACAAGATTTTTAATCTTATTTGTCGGATGCAAGTAATCGCGCAACGAGCTTACATGACAGAATATTAATGCTGCAGCCCACAGAGCGGCGCGGACTAAATTCGGCGGACGTCCGTCGATTTCGTTGTTCCTGTTAAATAACGTGTTAGTCATTTACCACAGAGCACACATGTAGAGTAGTGTCGGGTGGCCTGGCAGCCCACATATTTAGCGGAAGGCCACGTTTGTGCCGTGTAGTGAGGTGTTGTGCTGATCCTATTTTACAAAGCACTGTGTGTTCGGGTATTCTATAGATATTTGCACTTTCAGCCACTCTCTAACAACTTACACTACCTACCATAGCGATATAAGTTGGATTAAACATGTTGTAAAGGTTTAAAACGATAGCCAAGTCCATAAAACTAAATAACTTTCCTAACCTAACTTAACCCAATATGTTACTTGAACCAGTAGTTATTAGATAAGTACCTACCCCTTTTTGACTCTGTACATTCAAAAGTAATCGTATAAATAATATCAAAGCTATAACCTTCTGAAATGAATAAAGATTTTAAAATTTGCGTCGCTTTTTTTATACTTAAAAGAGCCGTTGAATATTGTGCAAGGTTCAGCACAGAAGCTGAAGCTGTCGTTAAATTATATGTTTGCTGGTATCGCGAACATGTGAACGTGGTTGAGTGACATTGTTATTGTTTATGCGAAGCGCGACCTTGCGGCTTCCGCGTCGCGCACTAACCTGCCCCACAGCGAAGAAAATTTTATTATATCTGCTCCATTATTCGTTACTACTACAGGTGATAGCCGCGACCGTTTATTTGTATGCTATATCATGAGCTATTAAAAATGCCTGCGTAGTTTGAAATATTTCTAATATAATCATCTTTGACACGATTTCAGGGAATATTGACTTAAATTTGGTCACGGTTAGTCATAGCCACGGATATGTCCAAGATTTATGTTTGTGATAAGAGTAGTTGTACCATTAATGGTACTTCTTAATGGTACAACTGATCCGGTGGCATAGTCTATGGATAAATTTCAAAGAATTACTAAAACTCTTTTATTTATAATTTCTTACGAAGCCAGCCATGACCAAATGTACAAGTGCTTCGTGAAACCGCCACAAAAATAAGCTTAAATCCTCTGTGGTTAAGTTGTGTCACCCTTCTCTGCAGTGTATCTAATAATTGTATTTAACTTATTGTATATATATGTACTAACCAGCAGCTTTCTGTTCTCCCTACCACTAAGACTGTGTGCATTAAAATAGTTGTACAAGTATATAAGTATTCATATTGTAACATATCTTAAATTTAATACGTGATATCGCAGTATCTACGCAAGAATTTAATAACATTACATACTACACCAGCAACAAATTGCTCATAAAATAGTCATAACATTGTGTGCTAAATAATTACATCTCTTGTCGCGAACAAACTTGCAAAGCTTCTGAAGTTAATTTCTAAAGTAATGATACGCAAATTACCGTTAGATGCACCGCATCATCATATGTTGTTATTTTATTCAAAGGTATTAAACCTTGATGACCCATCAAACGTAATACACTTAGAGAAATGCACTTTATATCGATAGATAATACTTGAAGAGGTAATACATGCAATGATTTAATCTATGATGTACTTCCTGTAGTAGACGGTTTGATATAATAGTTATTTATAAAGTATTTGTTTAATTTTAACAAAGTGGTATTTCAGGCCGCACACTAGGCACAGTAGCGACGCCAATCATTTTATTCCTAATACTTTACAAATAGAAAGAAATTCAAGAATGTAAATCATATAGGCACTAGTAAATAACCTGAAGTATTTTTGGAGTCATGTTTAATATTATCAGAATCAGTGAGAATTATGAGAATCAGATTACCGCCAAAAACGGCCGTTTTTGGCGGTAATCACGTTTTCTCTTAATTAAAACATGATTCCAAAAATACGTCAAGTTATTTACTAGTACTTATATGATTAACATTCTTGAATTTCTATCTATTTGTAAAGTATTAGGAATAAAATGATTGGCGTCGCTACTGTGCCTAGGGTGCCCCTTTAATTAAGAAGTTTTTTATTGAATGAAACGAAGCCATAAGGGCAAGAGAGCCGCTTCCACTGGTACGGTCACGTTTTGCGAAAACCGGAAAATCACGTAGGGAACAAATGTCTGGCAATGCCGCTTCTGCCTGGCCCCGGCAGAAGGGGTTTCCCTACGAATAAGTAAGGGTTTCCCCAAGAAATGCGTGCCAATGGTCTCACTACCAAGCATTCCGAAGACCGAGCGAAGTGTAGGAGGAAAAGCTGGAAAGCGGACTCCGGGATCCGGGATCCATTCTAGTTGATATTTATTTATTTACTTATAAGTTTTTTTTAGCAAATGAGAAAAGTCTTTTATGTTAGTAAACATAAAAGGCGAAGGATATTCAAATCTATTAGGCAAGGTTTTTCCGAGTCCGCATGTTGCAGAACCTGTTCTACAAAAGTAATCTTGTACTGCATGCGGTGACTGTTAAATTGATAAATTTCATACTTTATTATAGTTGAAATTTGAATAAAAACATTATGAACAGTATTTTGGTCTATATAGAGACAGAGGCTAATAATTATTCTTAAACGCATGGAATTAGTATGTAAAGGATGCCAAAAGCCGTGCGATGTGGAGAAAAAATTTGGAAATCAGACCCAGGTCTCCGAAGAATAGGGGCTAAGGATCCAACCGGGAAAACGATCAGCTAAGGGGGAGAGAAAGATCACTGTCTCCCTCAGAGACAAAGGGAAAGAGAGATCATGGAGTTAGGCATTAATTTATCAATATAGATTTTGTTATTATTGATGTAGTCTAACATTATTTATATAAAATTTAATCACACAATTAATAATATATGCATATTTAAAATAGCGATATAAACCAATAATTAGTTATTTAAATCGTTTTTATTATATAGTTTTTATTATTAAGCCGCTTCTATTGTCTTTGAATGAATTTGAAATAATGTTCCGATAAAATTGTATAAGTTGAATTTGAGTTTCACATAAGGAGAACGCTTATATAAAAATATAATAAGTAAAATTCACTATAGTTAGAGGTATCTTAGTTTTTGCATGTGGGACGTAAGGTGTGATTCATCTCATTATAATAAATTTGCATTGCCCCAAAGAGATAATATTAGAAAGTTATTAATTGTATAGATAAGGACTTTAATTATATATTAACGCTAGCAGTTTAGATGAAGCTTTTTTCGATTTAAGAAACAACTTATATCTGGAGGCCTATGTTCAGCAGTAGACTTCTAGCAGCTATTATTATTTTTCGTGTGGGTAATTGTCCACTCTTACACAAGAAAAACAAATAAGCTGTGAAGATATACATAGATATTGGTTTGAACTATTCATACATTTAGTAACAAAAAATTACCAAACTTAACACTTACATGTTTTTAAATATAGGCATAAAATATACGTTTTTGGATATTTCTTATCTTTATAACTTTGTAAGTTTACCTATGATTGTTTTCCCTGTAATAAGCATTATTAATAAATTAATAGTAAGGGAGTTACCTTGCTTAGTTATGTATTAGTCAATTAGTCCAATACGTTGTTGCCGAGGTACCACCGATTATTACAGTAACAAAAACGGTCTGATATGGCATATATTGAGAAACTATCTCTCATTTAAAAATAAACTTATATGTGTTATTATATTTAGATTTGAAAGTAGATGGAACGCGGAACAGAGGGAGACCTAAGAAACGATGGATGCATTGTGTCAAAAAGAGTATGAACAGGAAGGGAGTGACAGAGGCTATGGTGGATGACAGATCAAGGTGGACAGAACTGACATACTGTGCCGACCCCACATAGAAGGGTGGGATAAGGTAAAGGACGAAGAAGAAGAAGAAACTTATATGTATTATTTGTGTAGGATATTAAAAATATCTGCTGATACGGTAACACCGAATACTTCCCACTGCGTGATTAAGTATAAACGTATAAAATACGCCGCAGCGCTGCCATGAACGCGTTGATGTCTTTTGTACGAGAATTCGCAACATAGTTTAAAGTTTCCGTTGGATGATGAGCTTCATCATAAAATACTATATTGCTTCGAAATAAATAAAACAATTCAAATTATTTACTGATGTATTGAGTAGATATATATTTAATGTGCGTCTTTACAACTCTGTTCACAATCTAGCCGTCTTTGCGTACACATACGTTATCCCGACACAACTTATGCACAATGCACATGTTTAGAAGTTGTGCATATATCTCTAAAAACAGGTGAGAGGATCCTTTTCTACATTATACGGAGACACAAGAGAAGATAAATTATTGACGTCAACAATAATATAACGCTGTAAACAAATGGTAATGAAAACTGACTTTCACCAAATGATATTTAAAATATTTTACGATGAATAAAATATTTGAGTTTGATAAATAATAGATTGTTGGTGAGACACTATTTTGAATCAAGAGTGGAACTAAGGAGTCCAACAGCAAAGATCCCAAGCAAAGCAAGGGATTCCTAGGTAGACTCTTAAGGGAAATGAAAAATTTTGCGCATAACCAGCTTGATATTCCGATTTGGCGTAGAAAACCCCATTATTACAAAAAAAAACCAAGAAAACTACGTGTCATCTCACTTGAGTAAAAAATTAATTGATAGACATTAAGTTTGTTATTTTATTTAGCAGAAATATAAATAAATATATACGGACAAATCACACAGATTGGGCTAGCCTTAAAGTAAGTTCGAGGCTTGTGTTTAAAAAGGTATAAATCTATACATATAATAAAACAGTAAAAATATTTTGTCTGTACATTTAGTATTTTTGACTAAAATGGATAGAGAAAGCAAAAAGAATAATAGAAAGCAAAAATTTTTTTTTATTATTTCTTGTCTGTCTGTCTGTCTGTATGTATGATCACGTTCATCTCCGGAAATATAGCTATTAAGCCGGGGCAACATATAAGGTAGAAATGATTTTGAAAAATGGAACACCTGATGCAGCATCATAATGATCCAGCTGAACTATAAGAAATATAAAAGCGGAGCCTTAGCAAAATTTACTAAGCCTGATGAGCATTTTTGTTGAGGTATAAAAAATTAGAGATTTGGAACACCTCATGCAGAACCATAAGGGTCCAGGTAAATTATAAGAAATATATAAATGACGCCTTAGCAAAAGTTATTCAACCTGATGAGCATTTTTTGTTGAGGTATTTAATTTGAAGATTTGGAATACCTGACGCAGAAACATAATGGTCCAGGTAAACTATAGGAAATATAAAAATGACGCTGTAGCAAAAGTTGTTCAGCCTGATTAGTATTTTTTGTTGAGGTGAAAAAAATTGAAGATTTAGAACATCTGACACTCTAAGTAGGTACCATGTTAAATTTTATATCGACAATTTTACAGAGTCACACCCTCCTCTGGGATAGAGTGCGTAGAGTACGATAAGCTCATATTACTGGTGACCGCCCAGTGGTCCCCCTTTTGGCAACGTAGTTTTCAGCCCATACGGCAAAACATGAGAGTTTGCTGTCTCTCCAAGCCTTGAACACACAGGCAAAACCTTAAGCCGAGTTCCGTCCCTCCCGAAAGCCCTTTGGAGATGTGCGATAGGTTGAAGGCACTTTGCTCATACCTCAAAGTTTGGTGGAGTAGCGCAAGCTCAATTGGAGCTAGCTATATAGTCTTCTTCTTATTGTATCGGTGACTCAAAAAGTCTAAAAGAATCCTATATTTTATCCCTCCAGTATTTAGCAGCAGCCAATGCAATGCAGTACAGTTTTATAACATTGCTACAAGTATTTTCTTATATATGTTTAGTTCGTTTTAAGGTAAATTAATATGCCGGAGTCATATAGTCCACGCGAGCGAAGTTGCGGGCATCAGCTAGTTATTAAATAAAATACAAAATTCTATAATTTATATATAAAATGAAAGTGCAGTAAATTATTTCTGCACCAAGTTTTAGGGTTCCATAGTAAACAAGGAACCCTTATAGTTTCGCCATGTCTGCCTGTCCGTCTGTCCGTCCACGGTTTTACTCAGAGACTATAAGTACTAGAAAGCTGTAATTTGTAGTAGTAGTAGTAATCTGTGTGGTTTGTCCGTATATATTTAATTATATTTTTATATAAAAAAAATGTCGAATTTTTTTTCGAGTTTACAGCATTTGTCCCATAGGAAAAGTTGTTTATATCGACGGACTGAATCACCCTTTTAAGGGTCCAGAACGATCAAAATTTCGCCATGTATACTGAAGTTGAAAGGAAAACTATCAGAGCTGAGTACTAAGTACAAACTAAAAAGTAACGAAAATGTAAAATTTCATACAATTTTCGTTGTTAGATGTTTTTGGTCTTATCGACCAAGTGAGGTGCGAGTGTGAAAAGTGTTAACTCAAAGTTGTCATTCGCAACTACGGAACCCTACACTGCACGTGGCCTGACAAGCACTTGGCCGGTTTTTAAATATTTTGTAGGTTGTTAAATTTAAATGTCTCTAAAACCCGATGAACAAAGAAATATTTAGAAGGCATATTTTCTGATTTTCCTCTTTCATAAAAAAATATTCCTGCTCGAATGAAACAAGAATGCGTCATAAAAAACTCCCCGTCTTGAACTTTTTAAATTAATGTATCTGGTATGTGAAACAATATAATAATAAGATTTAATCTTTTTGGTCCCAGAATTATTATGAACATTATTCATCATTCTTTGGCCCTGTTTTCGGGCAAACGTTCTTTGTTTTTTAAATAAATTAATTGAATAACATTTTCATTTTGCATGGCGTACTAGATTTTTAAGCTTTTAAAAAAATATAAAATCTCTTTAATTATAATAGACGGATGTAGTCTTGACTTGAGGTGCTTTTCCAGACAAGGAGAAGTTATAAGTAATTTATGCCGCTTTTGGTCACGCTAATTAAAGCGGGGTTCTCGCCCGAGGTCGGAAAATTCCACAGATCTGTATGAAAATTCACAACTATCGCGAGAGTGAATAAGTTTTATCTACAGATCTGAAAAATTGGCTAGAAGAAGAGGCCACTTGAAAGCGATGAAAGTTAAAACAAATTATATATATATATATATATATATATATATGTATACACTGATGATAATTTTAGAAAAAAATAACCTTTGAAGTCAATCAAACCAAAAAATAATCATCATAAATCAATTCAAAATTAAAATTATTATGATTTTTACGCAATTATTAAAAGTAATTGCGTAAAAATCATAATAAAACCATATAGAGAACCTCCTTCTCTTTAGTAAGATGGCTCAAAAAGGCTATACCTTATGTAAATTTTAGTGTAAAGTAATACATCAATGAGTTATAAAATCAAGTGATCTTTATATTTAATATAAATCAGTACTTATAAAGAGCTTAATGCAACATTATGTATGAATATATTATGCCTTTATATACATATTTACAATTCAAAGTTATTTAAGTAACGATCTGCAGATATTTAGTACAGACAGTGCCTTACACAGCCAGCCTTTGTTCGATCTTACCATTCATAATATATTATGTCCGTTTTTAATGCGAGTTAAGTATAAAACAACGTTATACTTGACTATTTAATGTTCTACATAATTTTTATAACAAAAGCGTTGTTATAAAATTTTATGTTTATTAAATTCTTGAGTAAATAGCTTCTTGAATGTAAAGATTGCATCAGTTAATTATTTGCAACTTGTAATATGTTTGAGAGAATAATTTAACTTAACCAAACTAAGAATATTTCCCTTTTATTTTAATCTTTGTCATTTGATTTTCGACAATTAAACTTAATTTGGATAAATAATATATTTAGATAATTTTATACATACAAAATAATCACGATTTTATCACTTAATGGGTTGGCAAAGCCTAAAGCCATAAGCGCAAAAAAAAAAACTATATTTAACATGTTGGTGGTTATAAAGGTACGAATCGTTATAAAAAATTGTGATAGGTAGGAATCGTTATCAAAAATTGTGGTAGTAAAAACAACATTTTATTCATGCTTTTCCATCGATTAAATTTATTATCAAAGGTTTTCTTCTCTCATGGTTTTCTTTATGTAATATCTTTATTTGTATCCCAATAAAATCCTTGAATAACAATAAGAAGTCTCAAAATTAAAACTGCAAGGCAAGATTCTCGTATGAACTATGTTCTAAAACAGCTGGAAGCAACACGCGTTGATGTCTTTTCTACGAGTAACCGCGACGTATTTTAATCTTGACTGTAATACTACAGTAAAACACATAACAATGCATGCCGTGTTTTTTACAATTTTCAACCTTAAAACCAACGTTCTATTTTTTAAAAAAATGTCCCCGTAAATTTCTCAAAGAAGGAATAAAAATTGTGTATATAGGTTGCGGCTAAAGTTTTTTAGTTGAATTAACATTAAAACATGAAAGCTTTTTAATTTATAATATTTCGGTAATAATTACGATAACACTCGGTGCCAATGACCAACGGGTTATGAATGTCCAATCTATAGCGTTAAAGGAGCTCATAATATTTTATTCTACTTTAAGGAATACGTAGAGTAGGTATAAACTACTACTAATAATAATATTATCCAATTAAAACCCTTATAGAGATCGTTGACGTAAGTGCCATTTAACCCTGATTGCAGATATTTAGTTAAAGATATTGAGTCCTATTTAGGGCATAGCATTAATATCATTATTTATGACGATGATATTTCAACTAAATATATAATATCAAAATACCTAAGTTATTAAACTTTATAAAAGGTTTTTGAAGTAATCGATTAATAAAACGGGATGATCAAGAAATGAATATTTTGTAAATATCAAACAAGTTTATTAGTTAATTATCTTCAAAAGTTTATTAGTTTCAATTAATTTAATATTAAGTAGTAATCTGCTATTTTAATTGGGTGTGATCGGTATTAACATCGCCATGTATTGCAGTGGTGAGTAAGTCATCGCCATACTCAGTGATGATGGTAAAGAAGGAGTTTATAGTGTTATAATAGTATCTCAAAATTGTAAGTACTGACATTTGATTAAATCAAAATTATTTAAAGAGTGACGATATAGTAGTAAAACGAAAAAAAAAATATTTTATGGGCTTAAAGCATTTTTTTATCATAAGTAAACGTTGTTCACTTAAATAAGAACATACAGTTTTAAATACGTAAGTATTATTAAGCCTTTTAGTGCAATTATTATACTTACTTAATAGGTAAATTGTTCCTATTTTTATTGAATGGAAAATTATAGTATGGTTAAAAAAGTGTTTGAAGAGTTCACCTTCAAAAGCATGGAGCTCTTGATATTTAAAAGCCACTTGTGTTCGCCCAAGTAGCAGTGACATAAGTAAATCATTGTTAAACTTGAAACTGAAACGAATAAGTTAACCGGAGCAAGAACAGTAGGCGCGTTGAAGTCTTTTTAAAGGAGCGCTTGTGCGCTTACACGTTTTATTTTTTTGTAGCAAAGCAGTACCTGCTTGTTCTGAAACAATATTATTGAGAGATATATATAATATATATTTTATTGTATGATAGTTAAAACATTTTCTGGGATATTTATATAAATAAAAAGTTTATCTGCATGTTTCGTGGGGAAAGTTTTCTAGTTTATATGGCAAATTAAACTCGTATTCTCTAAGATGCCAACACCGGTAGTATACCACATATAATGTCAAATTACAGTCTTTATGAGTAAGAGTTAATTTAATGATCACGTAGTTTAAATATGTAATTTCATTTCAAATTAAATATTTACTTCCAGGTTCTAAACGTCTGCTAGCTTCATTTATCAATACAGCTCTCCATAAAATGTGATGAAATATGCAATATATGTATGATTAAATCTATATTTCTTGTTGTGAGAAGAGAATAAAAAAATAGGTATATTGGAGTTGTTGTGTATTTGTATTATTCAGTATCGAACTAACACTTTTTAGTATGGAAAAAATTCAATTTGGGTGCCGAAAATCACCGATATTATCAAATAGACTTCGTAAATGCTACTTTCTATTCTGAATCATTTCAAGTTTTCAAAAGATTGGATACAATATTCTAGAGAATGGAACAAAAACTAACTTTTAGTGTATTTCACGACAAAACGGTGGTTGTAAAAAATAAAGCCTGCCGGGTAACAAACTATGAAAGCACGTGCTTTTAGCGTGGGCTTCATATCTGTGAAAGAATTTTATGTACAACCCGTTAGGTTTATCGATATTATCAGTGAGACGTGCTTCCTTAGACAAGGAGTTTTAAATTAAACAATCGCTAAGCCAGTGAGCAGTTGACCGCGTTTTGTTGTGAATAACAAGAACAAAACAAATAAGTAGTAATTAAAACTTTAATGTTCTGGCCTTTTATTGCATGCTGAGCTTATTCCGGGAAATAAACGATCGTTGGATATTTCGGTCGTGACAACAAAGAGTTCGGGCACTCGCTGCAAACGTGACTCGCACTCGCCGCGGAGCCGTTTCACTACATGTAATAAATAAAAATAAGGACTATTTTTATAAAAAAAAGAGTTGCTCGAGTCGGAAACTCCAACGATAATAATATAGTGTCAGTGGTAAAGTGGAACAAGGAACTCGCGTAGTTGGCTATTGGGACGTTGAACCTCCCGCTTTGTGCGTATGTGTGTGTACACGCACACGGTGCTAGATACACACACATTGAAACGTGTCAACTCATCCGGACAGCGTGTACATACGTCGCTGTCGGTACGGTGTACCCGTAGTGTGCGTACATTAATCTGATTCATGGCACTCGTGAGACGTAGCGTAGGTACGGCATAATGCCTCAGCAGTTGCCGACCTATAATATTTTTCGAAAATTCTAACGGCACGTTCTTACCCATATCTATCAGGATTGAAAAAAGAATAAAAGAAATAATATATCTACATTCCAGTAGCTAAAACAATCTAGCAGAATCTAGATGTACTTTCTTGATTTTACATTTTTACATGAATTAAATCTGCATATCACTGCATCTTAATCAAACCTGACCAAATATGCAAGACAGCGTAAAGACATCTCATATGTATGTATATAATTATGTAAATACCTATTCCGCGCATATCTGTTCTAGCTGCCGTAAATTTCCACATTGAAATTAATAGAAAACGCGCATGACTAATGCATTTATTTTTAGAAAATATCCAGTAGCTGAATGAGATGAGAGAGCTCGGGTCTGACAGACGTTGCGGGGGAACAAGGAGATTATAAGAAACTAAAAGTGTTGAATATGTAAATATGCAAAAAAATATGAGGCCATTTATGGTAACTCGAAAACAATCTCATACAAGTATTTAAAAATGTTATGTTTTCTTAGGTTTTTTTTTATATTTAAGCTATTCATATTAAGGGCTGAGTGGATCTCTTCATGATTTAAGATTTAAGCATCATGTACACAAATACTTCTATGCAATAAATCCAAACAAACTTTTTAGTCCATATGAAAAGAAAAGAAATTAAAATAAAATGCTACCAAAATTTCAACTTAATTAAGGAACTAGCAATTATCCCGCTACTTCGTCCGCGCCTACGCTACCCGCAGATAAATAAGCTTTCAACAAAAGAAAGAATTTTGAAAAGTGGTTCACTATTTTTGGAGCCTATTTAATGCAAGTAAATAAACAATGAAATCCTTCCTCTTTATAATATTATTACTTAAGTATATATTACTTTGTATAAATAAGTAATTTCTATGGACACTACAGTTGGTGCTTAAATTTTACAGTAGGTATAATTTGTGTATATTATAACCTACTCACATTGTTGTATATAAAAAGAACGTGACAAATAGAACATTATCTTTTGGGTCTCAGTAAAATGCTTCAATAAGGAGTCAAAGCGATTCGCTGTGATTGCAGCAACACCGCGTGGTAGTTGCTGATCGCGGCGCAGCGTCGTCCTTGCTCGTTTGCTCAACGCTCTATAAATGGCCGATATAACCATCATCACATTAAAAGCTTTTTGAGTACCGCATAAAACGAAATAAGAACAACAAGTAATTAGTCGGTTAATCGTAAGTGCTGTTCGGACGCTGCGCGCTTGTTCTAGCTGTGATCACTGAGCGCTGACCTTTGCTGATATTTCGAAATGTTAAAGTACACTCGATCACACATGGATGTCTTTGTTTGTTTGTCAATTTCATATCGAAACCTATTACAGCAATTAATGTGCTTTATTCAAGTGTATTAAATTAGATATCGAAGACTACATAAAGAAATCTGAATCTAAATCAAGTAAGGTCATTTTGATCAACCACTAACTGGTTCCGCTTATAGATTATACACTAGTGTGTGAAATGGAGAAGGCAATGACCATGCTCTCCAATATTTCCTGCCAGAAATAGTTACAGTATGCGTCTTTCTGCAGCCACCGATAGGAGCAGCTCTTAAATTTCAAAAGAGGAGACCACATTACTCAATCAAAAGGATGAGAATATCGTTGGAGTTTTTGGTGAGAAGTCAAGAGGTACAGTTGTTGTTTGCCTTTGACAATTTTGCAAATTGATTTAAGTGGACTTTTTAATATAAAATTGGTGTAGTTTGGTGTTATAATGCTCGTGCTAAGTAGACTGTTAAATGGACTCGTATAGATTTGTCACAGAAGCTCCCACGAGGCTACCAAAGAACTTACGCCATCTTTGATGCCACATACCGTACAACACCGATACTTAGTATCTCATTATACTGGACATTGGCAGAATCACTGAACTCTCGGTGGAAGGAAACCATAATGTAAAAGAAGAAAAAAAAATTAGAATATCATTATTAGTGCCTTTGTCATAAAATAAAATTTGTCCTGATAGAATAATAATTATTACATTGTAATTTCTTAATAGGTAAGTCGTAGAAACAGTTTTTTAACAGATAGCTATAAAATAAGGAGCCAGTGGACTCAAATTTAGTTGCGAGAAAATTCTAGTAACCAACCAGGCGCAAACTAATTTGTAATTTTTGACGTCTGTATAATACCGCACTGACTGTACTATCGAACACGTAACAAAGTTATTGTGAACAAACTCGCATTGCGTAAGGTCGCAGTGCAATTTATAGATAAATAACATTATTGGCGTGATAAAGCTGATTGTAATCTAATTCTTTTCATTGGCTCCGGGAGGCCCGCGCAATTCCACCGGTAATCATTTCCTGGATGAAAAACTCGTAATTAAAACATGTAACTATAGAGGTATAATGTCCCTTGGGCAGCAAGATGACATGATCCTCGGTTTATTGTTTATTATTAACACTGCAATTTATTATAAGTAACAGACGACTTCCTCTGGGATTACTAGCGGACTTTGGTTACGATTTCCTTTATTATGGTTTCCTATTCAAGTAACTCTAGGTTGACAATAGGGCCAATAAATATTTCGAAAGCAAGTTGATTCCCTTTTTCTGTTTATTAAGTTATGGCTTGAATTTCAATTGGTAACAAGTGAAATTTTAATTCCTTTAATAATGAAAGAGTAAAGCTACCTGTTTGATGCTAGCTATGCATGCTTGCCTTCACGCAAATATTAAGATGATACCTTCAAAGCGCCTCTTGATTTCTCTTTTATAAAATACCAATAAATTTTACAAAGTAAGATTTGGTACTTTTGATATTTTCTTATGATACTTAAAACGCCTTTACGTACCGTGGATTCAAAAATCTGTTTTTTAACATCAAAATTCTCAGACAGAAAACGCTTGAACCAACTTTGTGCCATTCTGCAGTATGCATAAAACTAAAATTCGGCCTATTTTTTATTATTTCCTTTATTTTAAATATACTTTTAAAAATGTACATAATTGTTCGTTTGTTTAGTATATTCCTAATCTATATCTATACATATAATAAAACAGTAAAAATAAGGTACTGGAGCCAAATAAGGCCTGAAATGTTATAAAGCCTGCCTGAAAAATAATGGACTTGCAACAGTGTAAACGTCTTCTTGGTTAATAAAAAGAACATATAAGATGGTAATGGAAAGCTGACACCACTTCACTACCTATATATAAATTATATATTTATTAAAAAAAGATTAAAGAAATTGCGGTTAATAAGGCCTATGTGCAACGCGCAATAAAGCCTATTCCATTGACAGAACCCGATTTTGCTGAATATGTTGTTCATACATAAATAATAATACCTAATTTAAGTAAACAACGATGAAAGCTTTCAGTTTAAATACAATTAGTAAATAATTTAATGGTTTGACATTTTTTCGCAAACACGAAAATGGATAGGGCTTTAATAAAGTACCCGGGCCTTATTAGACTGCCTTGTACGTGATTTTTGTTTAATTTGTAGTTAAAAGTATGACGCATGAACTCATGTATTTTATATATAAGCATGTTTAAAATTACAGGAAGCATTACAAACTGATCTAAAATATTACTTTTTTCAAGATATAAAGAGGTTCGAAATTAAGTAGGCCTTATTTGTATCCAGTACCTTATTTTGTCTGTACATTTAGTATTTTTGACTGAAATGGATAGAGGGATAGAAAGTAAACAAAATTTTTTTGAATTTCTTGTCTGTCTGTCTGTCTGTATGTATGATCACGTTTATCTCCGGAAATATTATTATTTATTATTATTATATTTGAATGAAAATTTTTTTGCTATATAGCTATTAAACCGGGGCAACATATAGGGTAGAAATAGTTCTGGAAAATGGTAGCATTATGATTGATGCAGTATCATTATGGTCCAGCTGAACTATAAGAAATATAAAAGTGCAGCCTTAGCAAAAGTTGTTAAGACTGATGAGCATTTTTGTTGAAGTATAAAATATCTGAGATTTGGAACACCTCATGCAGAACCATAATGGTCCAGGTAAACTATTAGAAATATATAAATGACGCCTTAGCAAAAGTTATTCAACCTGATGAGCATTTTTTGTTGAAGTATTTAATATGAAGATTTGGAACACTTGACGCAGAACCACAATGGTCCAAGTAAACTATAGGAAATATAATAATGACGCCGTAGCAAAAGTTGTTCAGCCTGATTGTATTTTTTGTTAAGGTAAAAATATCAAAGATTTAGAACATCTGATACATTACCATGCCAAATTTTATATCGTCAATTTTACAAAGTCTCTTTCTCTCACTCACACTTTCCACTAGGATAGAGTGCGTAGAGTACGATTAGCTCATATTACTGGTGACCGCTCAGCGGTCCCCCTTTTGGCAACGTAGTTTTCAGCCCATACGGCAAAACATGAGAGTTTGCTGTCTCTCCAAGTCTTGAACTCACAGGCAACATCTAAAGCCGAGGTCGGTCCCTCGCAAAGGCCCTTTGGAGATGTGCGATAGGTTGAGGGCATTCTGCCCATACCTCAAAGGTTGGTGAAGTAGCGCAAGCTCACTTGGAGCTTGCTATATAGTCTTCTTCTTATCGTGTCGGTGGCTCAAAAAGTCTAAAAGAATCCTCTATTTTATCCCTCCAGTATTTTGCAACAGCCAATGCAATGCCATACAATTTTATAAAACTACTACAAGTATTTTCTTATGTAAGTATATTTAGTTCATATTAAGGTATATTAATACGCCGGAGTCATATAGTCCACGCGAACGAAGTCGCGGGCATCAGCTAGTAAATAATAAAACAGTTTTCATCTTTCTATATGTTTCAAAAATTGTGTCTTCCGAAAGTCCATACAATATAATCGAATATTATAAAAACAAATATCCTCAACAATATTAAAACTTACACGAAATATTTTTTCAAAGAATCACGGTTTTGCTCACGATTATTTTTTCGGAATCACCAACTAGTTCGACATGGTAAGGTTTCCTTTTTTACTAGCGAAATACGAGCTACTTAATTCTACATTCATTCTGAGCAAAAGCTATTTGAAAACAAATATATATGTACTTGTTTAAAAACTTCTGGTAAAATATTATAATGGACCGAGCGAACAAAGTCTGCAACGTCTTCAAATTGAATTGCGACCAGAACATATTTGATCAATGCATGTTCGGCGATAGATAAATCTCGAACCATTAGTACTTTATTAATTCTGTGCCATTACTCCAATTAAGATTTGGAATGTTCAAGTTAGCACAAGTATGTAGGTAAAAAAGGAAATTTTTAACAGATATCAAAAAAGCTCTACTGAAACCTCTAAAACGATGCCAATTTAACGCATATCTTAAGGGGGAACAGTAGGCACAGTAGCGACGCCAATCATTTTATTCCTAATACTTTACAAATAGAAAGAAATTCAAGAATATAAACAATACAAGCCTTAGTAAATAACCTGAAGTATTTTTTGAATCATGTTTATTACTATCGGAATCAGTGAGAATTATGAGAATCTGATTACCGCCAAAAACGGCCGTTTTTGGCGGTTATCACTTTTTCTCTCAATGACTGATTCTCATAATATCAAAACATGATTCCAAAAATACTTCAGGTTATTTACTAAGGCTTGTATTGTTTATATTCTTGAATTTCTTTCTATTTGTAAAGTATTAGGAATAAAATGATTGGCGTCGCTACTGTGCCTACTGTTCCCCCTTAAGCATGCAGCCATAGAGCCGCCTCCGCTATTGCCAAAATCGTTTCGATACTGGTTTGTATGAACTGCATGTTGCTTACACTGGCATGATCTGCCGCTAGCAACAACCTGGCCGACTGTTTTAATTGCTAAGCAAAAAATAATAACAGCCTGTCTTGAATTAATATTAGGTTTAGGTTGCGTAGTTCAAATACTGCATGGAGGTTGTGTATATGGCAAATATCTAAAATACATTCTATTTAGCGTAATAATGTATTTGGTAAAGACAGTCATATTTAAAAATACGTGATAAATCATATTTTTGTACTAGTTAGCAGCCTTTCATGTAGCATGTATTATGCTCACAAACCTTTGTCATAAATCACTGTATAAATTGGTGAAAAGCGCACGAAAATCCGTGTAGCAAGTAGTTTTTGAGTTTTTGTTGAACAGTCAGACTTGACGTTGGACTTTGTGTAATAATAATTAGTGATGAGTATATCACATATTATATCTATTTTAACATACAGTTCGGTCTAGGTTACTGAGTCTTAAGTTACGGTACAGAGACGGTTCTAAATATTTAGCAGTAAGACAAAAGTATTTTTGAATAATTTCATTCAAAGCACATTTGAACACAATGATGTATGGTAGGGTTTTAAAATAAAAGGAATTTATAACATAAGGCCTAAAAGACGATTTTATTTACAACTTTGATTCCGGTTTAGTTGATCGGTCTGTTTCGTCTTGTTTTGTTAACCAGTTGACTTAAACCAGCCAGATTTAAATGTCAATGAAATCGCTAAAATTGGCAATGTATAATCAATATCTATAAATCTTTAGTTTTAGACATTGCCTTCCTCATTAACTTAAATATTATAACTTTTAGAACCATTATAATTTTTGTTCTGAAAACGAACAATACTATGTACGTGATCAATGCAATTTGTAATTTATTTAAAATACTAATTGTTCATTAAGTCATTGCAAAATATCTTGAAATATTATAAAAGTAACATTACTATTAAACTATTATTCTACTAAAATTTAGACACTTTATTTGCAGTAAAACAAGCACTCAAATAGGCGCTAAACAAATACAAACAATCTAGGTGCAAAAAACGAGCAATAAATTCCATAAGATATTCGGCTCGTAACATTTCTTGTAAGTTTTGAGGCATTTATCTACCGAATTCCGTAATATCCGTTAGAGTAATCCAATGCACTCACACATGGGCGAGCGTAGATGCAAGGTGCACACATTGCTGAACAGCAGCGAACACACGTGCGCAGGCGCAGTGGTACCAGCAGCGCGGAACGAGTTCAGGCCGACCTGCTGCGCGCAAGAAACAACTCAGCCAAGGACGCCGGCGTAACGGTCCGTGGGACCGCGGGACGCGCCGCCGCCCGCGCTCATTCAGCCGCCCGGGTCCCCAACCCGGCCACGCGCCGGGATTTGGGGAACCTAAGCGGTATTCATCGGGACAACGACCTTGTGCAACAACACTTAAATTTTTGATCGTTATCTATTGGCCAGTGACTAATGTAGTTTAATGTTTATGTTAAAGATGTACTGAAAAACATGTTGAAAGCGTCAGAGTAAATTGTATCGATCAATTTGATTTGATCATATCTAATCCAATAACTTTATATCGATCAATTTTAACATTTATTTTACGTACCAGTTTAAATAACGGTTTTAACAATATGGAATTTTTGCCAGATCTCAAGAACAACGCGTTTTTATGGGCGAAGCTCGGTCGTATCGTATTTTTAACTAGAAAAATAACATGAACATATGCCCATTCCTTTATTATTTATTAGAAAAAAAGGAATTATTAGTTGATCTACTAGTGCTACATGTACATATATATAACTCTGTTAAGTAGTAGCAGACTCACTGTAGACTTCTGAACCTCGCATGTGTTGCATAATTGAATATGTGTATTCAAATCTGCAAGTTATCGCAAGTACTAACAAATCATAGCTTAATTACGCTGCCGTGAGAGAAAATTTTAGCTTGTATCGACATAGTAATGAAAACCTTCATTCTGACTGAAGTTATTATTAATAGATAAATATTTCTTATAATAACGTTATTGATGTAAAACGTATAAAGTAATGTTACTCCTTTAAAAATTATAAAATCGCCGATAGAATTAGCGTCGTAAACTGTTAGTCTGTTGACCTATGAGATCATGATCGACGTGTCCTAAATGAAGCATAATTCTTCAGAAATATCCAATTTGAAGTTCCTTAGACCGGCCAACGACCCTAAAACCCTATCCTCCATCTCGTTTCTACGCCTCACTCTCGGTAGTTTCATCTCTCAGTCACGAATACCGCTGCTCTGTCTTTATTTTGTTCCATTACTACCAAGAACAATGAGTATTTGTCGATAGCAACGTGTTCCTATACCTATTCTTTTCCCTCGAGCGCGCGCGGGCGGCGCCGCGAGCGAGACGACCGGCGGCCGCGGCCCCGGCCGACGCCGGCGCTGCTAATGTTTTGGATTCTTATTGGGCCGCGAGACTTAAAGATGGCCACTCGAGGACCGTTTTCTCGTTACGATAACCTAATTTTGTTCCATTACGTCGGTAGTCGTTTTGCTTGAATTTCAATAAGGCAACTCCATTAAGTCCGAATGTCAGGAGGTAATGCGAGTAAAAAGACAGCGACCTCGCGGAGTATGTTCGCATGCTGCGGCCCCCCGCTGCCCCCCGCCAGCGCAACGCACGCCCCGCCCGCCCCCCGCTCATTGCGCCGGGCGTACGGGTGATTCAACTGTGTTCGGAAATGTCGAAGGTTTGCCGGACGTGGCGTACAAGGAAATACCTTCAGCTTATGCGTGTTTCCAGGTATTTTAATAAGTCAATTAAGAATATAGAACTCCAATAGATATAATTTAACTGTACCACTCGATATACATTTACGCAAACCCAATTATCGATTACAATTTTTCGTAATTAAAACAAAGGTAAATTTTAACGTAGACTGCTTTGAGTGGAGTTCAAAGATTGCGCCTCACTATCAACCTCTGTAGTTTGTAGCTGAAAGCTGTGCAATAGCCGTCGTCATCGCTGGCGCAAACAAAAGACTTCAACGCGCTATGTGCACCTTTTTGCATTTATTTAAATTAAAATAATTGTATGGGTATGTAGCCATTCTCAGTGCTTTTTCTTAGAAAGCTTGACTTCAAATTTCTACTTATATACTGTATGATACGGATATGTATATCTAAAAAATTAACAAGAAATATTAACTATCAATGTAACATCCTTTAGTTTGACTGATTAAATTCTATAATTTAATTATTACAACCATAAACTATGGTCGTTTGCTGAAGAAATTGTTTGGATAAAAAATATTTTAATATATTTTTTCAACTCGGGAAGCACATTAAAATATATTTCCTGATTTTCAAAATTGATCTCCCGCATATTTAAGCGGAAACAACTGGCCATGCAAGAATACTTCAATAGAACACTCAAACACAGGAATTCCTTACAAATAATTTTAGTCATATTTATGTATCGTACTACATACACAATGTACTGCAGACTTGACTTTCTTATTAATTTTATTTTATAACTTTACTCGTTCTTATAAAAGGTAGTGATATACAGACGAACAACAATAATAATATAATAAGATCTTTATTTTCCTTCACAAAGGTATTTACAGTGAACTTATTGATAATTTGATGTTTATAAAAAATTAAGAACATATTGCTTAATAATGTTCCCTGCAAAACCTATCTTTGTGAAGGACTGGTGCCTGAAGTAGGTTTTTGGAAAAAACCTGTAACACAAGTCACCAGGACCCTCCCGCCGATAGATTTTAGGGCAGTAGCAATGATGACACGATCACATTCAATGTGTTTGAAGGTTGTTTTGATATAAACTAAGGTACTTATTATGTGTTAAGGATATAAAAACAAATATAACAACACAGAGAGGAACGGAATCCTGATTTGAATTAAATTACACCCTCGAGACTCAAGAGTCGTAATAGTTTTTTGAGAGAACCCAGTAAATATCCACCATTACCGTCCCAAATTCCACCTACCGAAAAACTGCCACTGGGAGGCTGCCCATTGCAACTGTGGCGCTGCCCAGTCAATGGACCACCTATTGATGTGTCCTGAATCTCCTGCTTCCTGCACTCAAATAGACCTTATGAGGCAAATGACTGGGCAGTCGCAGTTGCAAGCTACTGGTCAAGGCAAATATAAAACAAGCCATCTACGACTCAAAAGAAGAAGAATCATAACGCGAGCGAAGCCGCTAGTAAATCTTTATGTTAATCTATTACAAAATATACTAATAGCCTATAAATACATTGTTAATATTAATATTCATTGTCTTTTTCTTAATGTAATATCCATGTCATTCTATCATATATTTTTACTAATTGTGTGATAGAATGATACAACCTTATAATATAATCCTTGAAGGGTTAAATGACCAATTGCCAAATGTGCTTGGCAAATTGCGGGAGTACCCATGTGGCCACCGTGACCTTGACGTGTACCCTTTGTCATTGGCATTTTCCGGCTTCATTGCGACTCAAATTAACCAAAGTAACAGAAGGATAACTCTTAACTTTCATTCAGTTGTGTAAGGAACTTATTAACGATTTTGATTGAAAAGTTAAAAATATTTGCAAAGCAGAGATTAATGGAAAGCAGAGAGAAAGGCATTTGCCCAGCTGTGGGATTTAACAGGCTATAAATAAATAAATAGGAATAATGGTGTTTAGTATCCCATTGCTTTCTCCATTTTGTGCTAGATTTATTATATAATGTTAACAGTTATAAAAAAGTTAATATAAGTAAATCAGCCATATGTTTAATTATTATTTTAAACTATGTGTTGAAGTTCTTTGCCTGAAAGTTTTTAAAAGTTGGGTGTAAGTAACAGTTGTCATTAATTTCATTCCAGGTCTTCAGTTTTATGTGCAAGGGTCGTGGGCCTTAATTTATCGGCCTTCATATAACTTGTTGCGTATTGAACTAGCGATGATTAAAATTCAGGTTCTCAACTTGAAAACGAACTTTTTTTTATGACCAAGTCCGAAAGTAGAATACATCTGATCCAAATTGTATGAAGCAGCTGATATTTGAATGAATGAATGAATGAACGCTTTATTGCACCAACACTTAACAGTAAACAATACACGAAATTAATACTAACAACGGAACTAGGTAATTAGTACAAAAGGCGGGCTTATCGTATAACGCAATCTCTTCCAGCCAACCTTTGGGTAGAAGATATTGAAATAGAGGCAGGGTTGGCGCAGTATTCAATAGGGGTGGAAGCGCAAAGCTAATTGTAGATGTCACTGCGTACGTTCATCCTTAACAAAAATATAAATATCTTTATTTTTAGATTTTGATGCAATTAATTAGTGCAATAAGAATAGTGACAAAACATTAAACCTTTCGTAAAAAAATATTTTTGCTTTATTTCAGGCTTGTTCACAAACTAAAATCTTTTCATTGTTGGGAACTTGAATTTAAATTATCGCTAGCTCATAACCAAACACAGTAGAGTGCCGATGTTATAGGTATAAATCTGTGATCTCCTTAACTTGTGATTACGATGCGGATTTTACAGCGGATCCTGTTTACTTTTTATACGCCGGTAGCCGCCAGTGACACCTGTTTTTCTATGAGGTAATCAGAGCAATTGACACGGCGCATTCATTGATGTAAGGTACACAGAAGATATTTTTATCTACATTTCTTGGAATCAAGTTCAATTTTGAGAAATTTACAACATTTGAGTTATCCGCGATTGAGTAAAATTTTTGGGACTCCACAAGTTAGAACAATAAGGCACAAGCTACCGAAAGAAATCAGTAAACCAAAAATATTGTTCCGCTTGAAGTATCTAAATTGAAAATAACAATAATAGTAAGTGACACTTATGGGTTAAGAGAATAGATACATAGTTGGAATGCAATCAGGAAAAGCCTCCAAGCCGCCAAGAAAGCTGTCGATGAATACTGGAAAAGACCTCTACACCTTAATTCCTGTATTGCCATTTACCTTCGCGCGGAATGTTTGAAATCACCACGAATAATTTGGCATAATATAAACGCGTTCCGGCAGCTTGAATGTCATTCTGCCATTTGTTCTATGTTTATTTTAGTAAAATTTAAGGACAAAAAAAATGTTCGTGTACGGCTCGCACTTAGCTGAATTTTTAATATCAACTGGGCGTAATCTGGATGAAATTAAATATTTTCATTTATCAATAACGAATTGAAGTTTCCGGGGCTTATTTTTACTACAATAATTAATAAAAAGTATGCCAATTTCACTCCAATTCTTCTTCTCTTCCCTTCCCTTCCTTCCCGTGGATGTCGTAGAAGGTGACTTAGGAAACACTAGCTAAAGAAAGCTTATAAATATCAAAGGGATCTCTCCAACCCGTCTGGCCAGCGTGAAGAGTGTAGGCCAAATCCTCTGACTGCTCTAGCTAACATATGGCTCTGGTAGTACAGAGAGGGTCGTGCTCCTGCAGTAGAGACTAAAAAAGACCTGATGATGATGATGATGATGCCATTTTCATTAAAGTAATAATCCTTCGAAGTTCGGAAATGTTTAAAATATTATTAATTGTTTACGGGCTGCTAGTTACTGTATGGAATTGAAATTACTATGAAATGGTATCTGGTCTGAACGAAGCAAAGATCATTCGACTTTTTTAACCTACATTTAAATCGATTAATCTTTTGGAAATTTACCGTTTCGATAGGTCTAAAACGTTTTCTGGAAGTTCAATAAAATACACCTAGGCAATCAAAATGGTGAAGCCCCTTTTATAATAAACTTCACAGTACTTTTGTTGTATTAAATAATCATTAAGTGTTTGATGAGATTTCTCTTTCATCGCTTTCACACCATACTGTAATAATTGTAAACTATTTCTGAACTTGCACGTATCTATGTGGTGTTTTAAGTAACCAATAAAAGTACTATGTACTACTAAAATCTTATGATCCTAAATTAATAAACAGTAAATTATATAGCAATAGCTGTGGAAAAGCTCCAAGCGAAGAAGCGCACATGTGATTGAAGTTTCAAATGGCGCGTGTAGTGTTCCGATGTACCCAGTGTAAAAAGTTAGTTTCACAACCTTATCGTTTTTAAGGACAAATAATTTCATGTTACTTTAAAAGCAAGTGAGATTGATTTTCCAGTGAAGCGGTTAGTTAACGAATTCTTGACTCGGCGCCGCGCAGTGGCTCTTACTTATCGATACATCAATCTTTGGAGCTCAAATAAGTTACGTGTACTGGACCAAATTATAAGTTGATTTATATTTTTTGATGAGAGTTAATTAGATACAAACATTACTGTTGAGACTGTATTAAAATAAGTCTTTTGATGAAATATTTCTTAGTTAAATACGATGATTACATTTCGACATCTGAGGTTGTATTATTGTAGCCGAATGGTTTACATTAATCAGTTATAGCTATTGCAAAGTACTTTGCTTGTTATTGTAAAACATTAACATTGGAAATACGCTTGTATCTGATAAATATTGCAGTATTTATTCTTTTTATTCATATACTCGTATCTTCATTATAATCTTTACTTTAAAGATCTTCTAATGAAGTTCAGAAAATGAAAATCAATTAATTAAGTTAAGTATACAGACATTCGTCTCGCCGCGGGAGCGCGGCCGGCAGCCGACGACATCAAAAACGACAAAGTTTGATAGAAAAGCAGAACACTCGTGTGAACAAAGATCACGACAAAGATTGAACGCGGTGAACGCCGTTCGATCTTAGTCGTGCTCGTTACAAATTAATCATAAGTGAAACTTATTTGACGTCTTATTTTTCTACTACCGAATAGTTTTCAATAGCTTTTGTGAATGTCAACTATTTGGAAAGTAAAAACTTACGAGTTTTTGAAAGTCAAAGCTGTTTAAACGGTACTCAAACTATGTAGTTTTAACCAAATATTTTTAACAAATTAAATGCTAATAACGTTAAGTTTATGAACTTGAAGTGAACCTATTTAATGCTAATGCATTAAATAGGTTCAAAAATGGCTCGCAAAACTAATTTTGCCAAGTTCCTTCTAAATTTAAATAATCACAATTGACTGTAAAAAGAATGTCTGAAAATTATGTTATCATATTTCATGTTATTTAGTTATTTTCTATATGTATATAGAACTTCTCAAAATAAAAGTAAATGATACAAGTAAAATAATCCTAATTTAAAATTAAGTTCACTAAATGAATCTCGATATCTTCATCCTTCTAAATAAAGTTAATTGTAATAAAGTCCAACTCACCTTACTTGGTGTAATTGCTGAAACACTTAGTTTATTTGTAATCTTTCACATAAATAGTCAAATCAATTGAATAGGCTGTCTTCTCCGCGTATATAATCGTAGCTCTGATCTCTAGATATTTAGATCGCTGATGGGAATGCAGTTTATGTAGCTGCACCTGTATTTTATTCAATTGTGTAGTCATATTATTACGAATAGACCATAACTTACATTACAATAGATTTGTTAATCAATTAAGATGGTTGATTCGACTAAGAATCAAAATATTTATTTCATTATAAATAAAATGCCAATACGAATACTAAATGGAATAATCTCATTTTACTGTGACAAGAAGTGAGAATTAGTAAGTATTAGAAAAAAAATTAGTTAATATTGTTTATACTTAGTTCTCTTAGTCTTATTATACAATATATATTTTTATTTTATTAATTACCTATTCCCTCAAATAATTGATTACGAATTAAATATAACACTTATAATATTTTTACGTGGGAACATTAATGTTCATTAGCTGCAAAATACAAGCAACTGATCTCAGGTACAATGCTCATATATTTTATTCATCAACATTGACAGTTATTAGCCATTATATCACACTGCTGAATTTAGGCCTCAAAGCATGCCTTCCATCTCGGTCTTGTGCCTTACGGAACTAGCTTATTTTTTTTTAAACAAATCTTTCGTAAAACTGGTTTTGCGAACCCCTGAAATTGTCTGATTGCCTGAATTAAACGTATATCTGGCATTATTGACAAGACATGAATTATCCATGTATTGGCGTTATTGACAAGACATGAATGTTTATCTATTATAAAATATAGTAAGTAGTAGTAGTATATTACTTTCTTTGGGAGCTAGTCAATCTGTGTGATTTTCCGTATATATTTATTTATTTATTTAAAAGCATGGATTTTCCATGTAGTGTCAATAATGCCAGAAGTCCTAATGCACGATTTCCACGACCAATTTACGGAAAAACGAGGCCCGTTTCGCAAAGTTGTCGGTTTCGAGATTGGCTCTAGAGCACCGTGTCTAATTTATCACAGCGCACATCAGCGCACAACGCTGCTAAGGCTGTAGCCAGCTCGCGGCGTGCGAGTCACTCACGGTGGGTGGCTTCAATATATAGTTAGTACTTGCTTTGTCAAATCTGCTCTGCACTCAGCGGAATCAAATAAAGGGACACAATCTCAGACTTTTTCACTTCTTGAACGAATAAAACATTCACAAATAGTTTTAAGCGACAAAGCAAGGGCTTATAGAAATGTTGTATACAGTCCTGTTTATTTTTTCATTAGAAGCAATGGACTGTACTTTAATAGCTTATGAAGTTTGGTAATTATGTATGCTGTTACCTAGAGTAGTTGGCATCTCATCATGTGAGATTACAATCCAATATATATAGGATACATTTTAATCTATTGCATTCTTTTAAATATAGGGATTACCCACGTCTCAAATTAAAGATAACTTTTATACAAATTAAAGATACAAATTATAGAATATCTCAAAAATTTTATAGGGGTCATTATTTTAGATAAAAACAACAATTATATACAACAGGATTGAATTGCCAAAAGCGCCGAAAAATAATTTAAACGGTATCAAATTAGTCTATCAGCGTCATCTAAGGTCAACAACAAAATTATTCATATGAATGAGTGCATTGCAATATAAATATATATATTTTTGCTATAATTTTCACGGAGAGACTCGCGCTTTAAATTATAAGCTTTTTCTTTATTAAAATTTTGAAATATAAGATGAAAATAAATAGAATCAGTAAATACAATTTGTTTAAAAATTAACGGGATGAATAATCTTTAAAAGGATTGTGTACCTAATATAGTGTTAATTAAGAAATAAGATATAAGAAAAAAAATCCAAGCTGGCAGGTTTCGAACTGACAAAACCTTTGTTTATACATTTAAATATATAAACAAATATATTTTCACGCAAATAACGTACAACCAAAAAGATTTAATGCAGGTACATATAGCACAGACGTAGTTAAAATAAATGATGGTGTTGTCAGCCTACGAAGCACGCTGGTAAATCTGCCATTGCGTGCCGCATATGTAAATGTCAATAACTGGAGCACTTAAAGGAAAGTTATTAAAACATATAAATGTTTTCACTTAAAACTTGCGGCAATTACCTTGATAAACAGTCTCGACGAATAAACCCTTCAATTAAAATGTACGATTCCGGTTCTGCAATAAGCGTACTTACTTTTTCTTAAGAATTGTAATTTGGCTATATTCATTACGAAAGTCGCTGTGTTAAGTGTCACAGGCAAATAACAATTGTCATTCCATTCTTTATGGGAACCTTTGTGATGGGCGACTGCTAAAAACGTGGGTGGCGTGTGTTTTAAATCGCTTTCAGTAATTAAACCTCATACTCGTCAAGAGGCATACCTACGTGATCAGAATCCAACTATTTATTGTAATAAATTCTGTACATATGAGAAACTTAATATCTTTTCTGAACGTCCGACTTGTTAATGTTTAATATTTAACACAATAATTTCAGTAAGTTACATCATAAAAAATGCTATGGCATAAAATGTAGTTAGTACCGCGTCTTTATCTGTGAAACTATACTACCAAAAAGTCGAGTAATCGGAACAGTAAAGTACCATCACTAAAATGTATGTTATTTCTAAGAATAGAAAAACAACATTAGGCAGTAATTAATTTTTGGGATAAGCTTTTATTGTGAGCCAATTACATATTGTGGAAAATTTTTAATGTTGAGCATTTTTTTTTCATTAGATAAGCCCCGTTTACATCATTTTACTGCATAGTCATCTGATTTACAATATCTATCTAGACTTCTGTGTGTCTGTGGGTATGTGTGTAGGGGTGTGTTTGTGTATTGTTTGTAATGGATAAACACAAAAACTACTGAACCGAGTTTTAAAGTTCAAGCAAGATTATCAGCATTTAACATAAGCTATAATTTATTTATTAAAATGAGGGATGTGATCCAAGGTATATAAATGTATTTCCTGTATACGTCATTATTGAATACTTTAGAAAACGGGGTTGGGTACAGGGGACGATATCAGAACCCATCTGGTGAACACAATAACCTTAATACGTGGTCAAAAATTAGGTTATTTTAGGATCAGTGACAGAGTAACTCTACTGCTCAATTAAGCATGGTAAATCCATAAAAATTAACGATCATGTTTACTGATTTAAATTGCAAAGGAGCGCGTCCCAGCGAGCTCTGACCGGATTTGGAGTAGCCGCGGGCTTCGTTATGCGTGTCTTTAATTGGCAGATGCCACCTTTTCTGCGAACTCTACAGCTGACTTGTACTACTCGACCATCGTAGTATTTGGAGCGCGAGATATTCGGCATCGTGCAATGGTAATTACAATAAACCTCAGTTTTATGCTTTTGTCTTAAATTCAAGGATACAACGGTAACGGTGAAATAACCGGGTTATTTTTAATAACCATTATATTGCGTTATAAATCAATAGGAACTATCCGGTGTACGTTAAATTCAAAGGGCAATAAAGCAGGCATTCATTTTATGCAGAATGAGAACAAATTTTAAATGCAGTGGTACGAATTCAGCGCTAACGTCGGTGGTTGCACTCCGAAGCGCAGCGCACTAAATCTCTTAGTGGCGATCTATGTTAATCGATAGGACATTAACAACGGTGTGTCGGTAATGGCCAGTCCTGGGACGCTGCTCAAGGTTGCTCAGTGAAAGGACTCCGCGAATCTGGATCATCCCCGCATCCGTGCGAATGTCGATCGTTGCGCGGGCCTGCAGTACCTACACAAGAATTTATGAATAGCCTTCGGATAAATCAGGATGTGGCTTGCTTTACCGCAAACGCTTGATTAAAATAAATACGTGTCACTATGTAATTTGTGAGACTGGTATTTATAGTAGTGATACTTACATTAGCTCGATAACTAGATTGAAAAGAATTTGTTATTAGGTAGACTCAATAATAATATTGCCCATAACTATTACTATGTAAAAACAATAAGTGAACTTCATGGTAGTAAAAAATTTGCATTTATTGAAAAAAAGTAATATTACTCCTTAATATATATTATATTGTTTGGCCCCACGTACTTATTTAATTCATACGAGTACTTATCGCAAACTTTTTGTTCTTATTGATGATCAATTTAGACGATCAGTTAGTACAAAAAGTGTGCGAGAGATATGTTCGTCCGTCGTTGTGTTCACACTTTAAGGTTCCTGAGGTATCACTCTGACTAAGTAAGTAGAAATTATGTTATTTGGTGTATCTGCACTTGAATACTAATACATACATTTTATGAGTTGCATTAAAGTTTACTAAAGTTACTAATTGTAATAATATTACAGATTAGATGTTCTATTTTGGCCACAGTATCTATGACCTGGTCCCTAGGTCATATATAATGTCGGTAGTGATTGATTCGAAATGTTGATTTCTTGTTCTACTAACTTGCTTACTGATTTAAAATCAAACAAATAAATTACAAAGTAATTAGTTTTTTTTTCTGTATTTACTTCGAAATGTATGTAAATATATAATCCTCTGACTGCTCTGGCTAATATAAGGCTCTGGTAATACAGACAAGGTCGTACTCCTGCAGTGGAGACTAAAAAACACCTGACATAATTCTGTCCGTGGCATATTATATACAGCCTGTAAAAATGAACAACTTTTTCTATGAGAACGCGTTATTTAGGAATGAATTTCATAATAAAAAGATATGTTTAGAATATGCTCTACCTCTGCATCTTGTTTAATTGAAATCTGTTTAGCAGTTGACATGTCATTGCGTAAGAGATACCAAAAAGTCACAAATATACAAACTTTCATATTTATAATAATATGTATATCACCCATTGTAAGATTTCCACCGAATCATAGACTCAAATTTAGAAAACAGCAATATACTGTTTTTTTATTACATCTATGCTAAAAAATGGGAATTACGAGTACATCGACCCACATGAAAAATATATCTTCTTACACTTGGTAATAATAATCTAGGTCTAATCAAGGTAAACAAAATACAGCTTTCACTATTAAATTGATCTAAAAACAGTGCCCAAGTGCGAGCTGGATTCATCCATGAAGAGTACCGTGTAAGAAGCTGAGATTAGCCAAAATACCACTATCATTTTTCGCCTATAAAACTTACCTTGTCTTTCATAGTGTTTGTATTTAAAATTTTAAAGCGTTTCACAGCGCAGAATACTCGTGTAATCTTAATACTGACAGACAGACCGATGGATATACATGAAAAATATAAACGAGATCTGTTTTTGCCATTCGGCTAAGGAACCCTAAAAAGAGAGAATAAAAGATGCATAAAATTTAAATCCGGCTATTGACTAAATAAATAATAATTGACACCTGAAATTTTTGTAAACGCCTAATTTTACCTTTGCTCTTTTTTACGGCCAAAGGTGCTTTAAACCCATAGATTATTTTCTGTTAGAACCTTAGTACGTACGGAAATTGATGGTATAATGTGGTAAGAATACGATGCCCCGATCTCACTTAACTCTGCTCGGGCTTGGGCTCATCTTATGAGCAAATACGAGATTTGATTAATTCATAGTAAACTTCAGACATAGAAATGTGGATATTGCAACCCAACATAATTTGCATAAACGTACACACACACATGTGATTTATTTTAAAGATACAATAGGTGCTTCTAGTATACGTTTTATGGCTGCTGACCGGCAAATCCATACGAGATAATGGCAAAGTTATTTAACGTGCCTATTTTATTGTTACCGGTTAATATGTTCGTGGCTCCGTAAATGGTTCGCGAGATACCCAGTTACGAGTACATTACACGGCAGCGCTATGGCTGCGTTTGTAGGCAGCCTCACAGCCGCTCGACACCACGGAATATGCAAATGATGTTAACTGCATCGTTGCGAAATATACCGTCCGATAGACGAGATAATACCTATAAATAAGGACAAACTATTAATGGCGAAATAAATTGGTGCAAGTGAGATCACGATTCGAGAGTTATTACTGAACCCATCCTACCACCGTGAAAATTAGCTTACACTTGTATAAAGTTCTTGTTAGATGTATATTGTGTTTAAAAAGATTTAAAAAACGTAAATAATATCGGTGAGAAGACGACCCTCTACTAAGAGGAGCCCGATGGTCTAGTGGGCGTGAGTATTATAAACGCTTCCGCATGTTAAACAATCCCAGGCGCAGTCCCCACTTGGATGGGTGACCGCAAGTGGCACAAAAAATATCGCGAGCTCCTCCGAGCTTCGGAAGGTATGTTAAGCCGTTGGTCCCGGCTGTCATAATTGATGGCAGTCGTTAAGCTATATCAGATGCCTTTAGGCAGCTTGAAAAATCTGACACTAGTGTTGGACACTTACACACACGAAAAACAAACAAACACACATTATAATAAAATTAACAAATACTATCTAAACTCGGTTTTAGTTTGTAAGTTGTAATGTCGCCCATAATTCTCGCCCATAATAAGTTATTTATGACCAAATTATTGGTAAAGTTGGTTAATATACTAACAGTAATAATATAATATAATTATACAGCGTGTAAATTTACCCTCGATATACCTATAAAAGGGTGACTCAGACCGTCAATGTAAACAACGTTTCCTATGGGGTCAATGCTGGGAACTTAAAAAATCGGTATTTTCATACAAACGTGTTCAGCCGCCCGGGAAAATAAGTATGGGCAAGTCAAATAAAATTGTTACCATGAATGTCGAGACTTCGAGAGTCAATAGATACGCTGTATACTTATATGAAAATATGTTTTTCCAAGACGATAGAAAGTTTAAAGCTACCATTTTCGTATGAGAGATCGCGAGCGCCTGCAAAACATTATACAAGTGGAAACACTTTTGGAACTGGTGGTACAAATAAATTGAGATTATAGATAAACAACGAGTGGATCGTGTCCGCCTCGTGTAATAGATATTGTTACACATGGTCAGTTTAGGGAAAGTGGTTCAAAATACGACTTTCTGTTCGAACTCAAACAATGGTCCGTATGTTAGATTCAACATCTTATTTTAACACAGAATATGCCGTTTGAAAGCAAGACGAATGGACTTTCATTTCCCATTTATGATACAGGGAATAACCATGAGATTAACTTAGCTCTAAGTAGTAATTAACTGGATACTCATACATAGAGGTTAAAGTAATCTTCACTATATATCTTATATCGTGCCTTAAAATGACAAAATAATAAACTTAAAACTTAAAATGTACAGTGAGTACGAGAATCAAATAAATTTAGAAATGTACTTAATATAATATTTAACGAATAAATCTTTTCAATATAGAAGGTACTCTACGGTTATTTTTCTATATATTGTTATAATTATTTACACATTTTCTATAAATATTTTGTCTGCAAATATATGTCGTTATTATAAGTACAAGAACTTCAGAAAGCAGCAATGGCGTAAATACGAAAAAGTAGGCCTATTACACTGCCGTGAGGAACGCCAAGGGCTATGTTTGCCTGTAGAGATTTAACTTTAATAGTGTTAGTGTTAAAATTATCTTTTCTTGCTAAATGTCTGTTCTGTTGTCTCTCGTCTCGGAGTTATATGCTTCTGTTTTAAGCGTAACTCATAGTCATATACAAGTTAATTCAATCCCTTGGTAAATAATAAATAAATATATTGGGACAAATCACACCGGTTGAGCTAGCCCCACAGTAAGTTAATAAATAAATATATAGGGGAACTTGTGTTAATATTTGTATCATGCTTACAAATAGAAAACAAAACTATAAAAATATGGACTTCTGCATGCAAATTAACTGTTCGAAAAATTATCTGGTCTAATTGGTAGGAAGATCAAAAAGTTTTACATTCCTGAGTTATTTTTTATTAACTGACTAGCATTTTAACGATATATATTTCCTATTAATCATAAAATAGGCAATAGCTGCAATTTCAAATATGTAATTGTCTTACGTTACGAGTAAATTTACCAATATACGAGCAACGCTGACTTTCACTCGTGTACGATCTTGCATTAGACGCAATTAAACGTTGGGATAATAAATTTGAGTATCGATTCCTTGTATATTAATGCGATGGGTCCGACCGCGGCGCGCTCGTGCGATATATCACACGCATCGTGTAACGTGTTTCTAATTGCCAGCCACACGTGGATTAGTTCGAGCAAACTTGGGAAACTGCTTATTATCGGTGGATATAAATTATTTGTCTGTATTATTAATGCAAAAGTTAAAATGATCTATTTAACAACAGCGTTATTTAATCGGTATATACCTACTCATTTTCCTCATAGAGCTAACTTGAATGCAAATAATAAGCTGCTATACATAAAAAAAAACTGCTATATATTTAAAAAAACTGCCAAATATTTAACTATTTCTTGTTTTTATTGTTTATTCTTTAAAGTGAAAAACGTTCAAAGGAACTTGACAGTAAAGTAAATTCATAGTTTATCACTATTATTTAAGTAATTCACTTCCCTCAAAAATAAACCGATCTGACCGAACGGGAACCAAAAATTATCCATTATTTTATAGCTACAATAACTTATAATAACTATTAATTTTACATCATTATGCGTGTTATCAAGAAATATTTATTTTTTAACTATCGCGTAGAATAGAAAGTGTGCGCGGCGCGCAGTTATTCCTTGTAGTTGCACTACCTCCGTGTATACCGCTGTATTTATTTGACAGCTGTGATGTATGTGCCAATTGCACCGTTTACTATTAATATAAATGCAAGAAAGGTTTATATGAATATTTACTAAACAAGGGTCACCAACAAGTTTAAGTGTTTTCTAGTCTATGTGGATGATTGGATTTCTCCCCAGTTATTGATTATTCAATAAATGTGACTAGAATACTAATTGCTAGAATAGATTAATTGTTAAACAACTTCCGTAATTCAAGTTTTATAACCCGCGGCCATACATTGATGGGTCATGTCATTACATGTGACAGTCAATAGACGGTAAAGATATACAAATAACGAGCAGCGCCATTCAATTAATTTTTTAGACTAATTGGGTTAAATGTAAGCACATGTGATGTTTACTTTCGTTTTCACAGCCGCCCACAATAGCGTGTTTAGAGCCGTGGCCGCCTAACACCTGTCAGACCACTCGATACCAATTTGCTTCTGTCGAATGCGTGCTTTATTATTCAATATAATCGAAGTTGTGTATTCACTTATCAATTAGCATCCTCATTCATTCTGAACTCGCGAACACCTGCCAAAGCGTTATGTCGGACATTCTTTGTGGCGGCGAATAAAAAAGTTTGTTTAATAAACTTGCTTATATTTATCTGAAATATTTGAATAGGCACTATTGAAAGATTCAAAAAGTTTAATGTGAAATTAAAATTTTACTCAATACGATTACTTGAATAGAATAAAAAACCCCAGACTGGCGAAATGTAAGTACATCCTGTTTATCTGATATGCCATCTCTTAAAGATCTTAATCAAGACTTGGAGATTGATAGATATGTTCGTTTTCACATTTCAATTATCTTCTTGCCATATATGGGCGTTGGACAAAATGCCGGATATTACAAATAGTAAATATTTAATTTCCTGCAACCATCAATTTGATGAAAAAATACACGATCATAAAACAATTTGACGATACTCGGCTATTTTAGGACACGTGTTGAAAATACTTTAAATATACATATGTGGGCGATGGTGTTGCATTTCTTTGGTATTATACTTAATAGACCGAACGATTTGGCGATGTATTCGTATGACGATATACCTTTTGTTCCTCGAATGCCTACCCGAAGTGTTATGATTCCTACTAAACAAGATCATAACTTAGTGTGGGGCTAGCTCAATTTGTGTGACTGCCCTATTGGTATTAGGGAAAACACCCTTATTCTTCAAAACATCAAACCAGCCCGTGAAAGTAAACAAGTTTTTCACATAGGACCAGTGCTGGAAGATTGAGCTAGCCTCATAACAAGCATGAACTCGAGCTGTCGTATACTATAACTCAATAATACCAAAATATAAAACCTGACACCAGTGTTGGCCACTTACACACACGAAAAGCAACCAAACAAAATTCAATAATACTCAATTTTATAATAGATACTTATACAGATAAACACACAAGACCCAGGCCAATACTTAAATATCGTTTTTCGTCATGAACTGGCCGGGGATTGAACCAGGGACTGCGTGAATTAAAGGCACTTGCCACCACCACTGAGCCACAAAGTTCACCGTCATGGCATACGATATACAATTTTGGCAGGGTAGTTGTATTGTTAAATTACTTTGAATAAAACCTTACGAGTACCATTGATTTTTAATTAACAAGATAAAAAGAAATAAATCTACGTGCTTTTTTCATTGGTTTGAAACATAACGTAATAATGGTGTGTCCTATGCGTCCGATACAGTAAAAAATAAGAATTTAAATGCGAAGATAGCTTTTTTGAACATTTATAATAAATATGGCATATTCGAAGCAGCGCGCGGTTCTGGCGGGCCATCCGATAATGATATTAATCACGATAACGTCCGTTGAGGGCATTTTATAAATAACAGTAGTTTAAAACCATAAGTGAGTGGAGGTTCGCAAGAAACCGGATCCAAATCGGAGGGAGCGTTTTGTAACTGGAGCACATTGCTGTCTCGAATATCGCCCCTTACGTCGATAATAAGATTTTCTTTCGAACACCGCAGTTTCTCTTTTTTGTTCATGCACCTGCAATGTAGGGCAATCTTGGCTTATTTCGAAACGGACTCATGATTGACGCTGATCGGACAAATCATATGTTACAGTCATACGTTCGGCATAATTTGAGCGACAATCTCAATTTTTCACAAGCAGTTCGGAGTTAGTTAATATATTGAAGTGTATGGAATATCATTGTTAATACCTGCAAAATGAAGGCCGGAGAAATAAATCTTTGCACGTACAATATTTTTACAACTTTAAAAATCAACATTTGGAAGATTTTTATACTCATACGAAAAGTATACCGCCCTATACGTTCCGGTAGTAGACATCACTGATGAAAGGAGTGAAAATGAATGGCAAGGAATGAGCAATTAGTCGCAGAGTCGAGAGCTGTTAGGAACTATTGCGCACGCTTCTTAACTCTACCAATCTCAGAATGGTACTCGTCTTTTACGTATTTTGCATATATGCCACAATTTTTCGATAACATTAAGAAACCAAGGTGCATTTTTAACAATTACTTATAGATGCTTAATAAATACTTATAGATGCTGTAATAAGAAATCGTTATTGAGCAATTTAAGAATTTAATGCATGAAAATCCCATGCAAAAGCATAATTTACGGTAAGAAAGTCAATTCATTTTAAAGCTTGAATTGTACTCAGATTAATAACTAAGGAATTGTATCTGAGTGACAGATGTCATACGAGTACCATAGCAACATTCTGGGCTCTGAAGCACTATAATTTCTAATGAAACCCGGAATATTACTAAATTATTATATTAAGAAATAAGATATGGGAAAAAACCCTACATGGGTTATATATATATATCTTATTTCTTAATTCAATAAGAGTAGGTATAGAAAAAAATACATTGAGAATGCAAAAAAAAAACCTACATTATAACCCGGAATACGTGAAGTTGAGGAGTTTATAATTGTTAATTACCTACATACTCAAAACACTAATTATAGAATTACTTTTCTATACCTACTATAAAACAGTTGATTGAAGACGGCATACACCGTTTGATGTTTTAACGAATTTATAGAAAGTTTACACGAAAAGACTATTGTTTTTTGTTTACATAACAATATCTTTAATTAAGTCGCAGATAATCTTAACTTTCTAATAAATACGTTACGTTATTGGCTTTATAACATTCTTTTTCAAAAGTATCAAAGTAGAGGATTTTTTGTATTAGATCATTTTCATGCTTTATTAGGTTCATATTTTTTCGCTAGCTAGTAATATTTTATACAAAAACATAGTTATCGGTGCTATAAAATATCCTTACCTGGTTTCCAGAGATTAGTTCAAGAATTTTAAAAAGGGCGTCGCGGTCGTTGCCGCATAATTTTGGTTAATTTGATAATTCAAGACAAACTTGATTGACTGGTATCAGACACACCTATTAACACATTATATGAATAAAAATACTTATTCACATCAGTACAGTATCATTATTAAAGCTCTTCTTGTTTTTTTGAGCTATTTATACCGTAAATTTAGATATCTAAGCTCAAATCGTTTAGTTTTTGTAACATGTACAAAAGTCAATTTCTAGTCTACCTTTTTACTGGTAAAAGTGCAAAGGGCAACTAAGTATTTTCTTTTTGTTAGATTTATTGTGAAATGTTGGTACACAACTAGTAATGTAAGAAATTCAATTCACAGATTTAGAAAATGATAAGCCTATGTAATACACCACAAAAATATGTTGGTAGCTATAATTAAACGATAGGCAGTAGGACTAGCCGCGTGAGAACTAAAGCAGCCGATCTCAGTTCGGTGTCCAGCCATATTTCACGTCAGGATTCGACGCACTCCAGTTACGGCGCGAGCTTACGCGCAAGCCCGTTATCTGCACTATTTTGTGCCGCCGGATTGTACTGTATGTATTCATCCTTGAAAACGCACACTACGATTTGCGACGATGGTGACAGTCTCCAGCTCTTTTGACATTTATAATGGTTAAATATACTTTATCCCATCAACTCTGCATATTTATTAAAATAACTAACCATATCCGTAATTATAATGGACTTCTAAATTACTAGGTTTGCACAGCAGACATTCCCATACTGGACCCTGCGGGCAGTTATATATGTGTTTTTTTAATTAAGTGAGCTTGATTAAGTGTCACTAGTGATTTCCCTATTTCAGTAATCGAATTCTTATGAGCACAATAAATCATTCGAATGCTAATTGCATTAGTGGCGAGTCATTGATTCTCTTTGGAATGACATAGTCACGCCCGCAGAGCCACCGGCGGCGGCCACACGCGGGCGGCATTAGCTGCGGCATGATAATTTCACTTTTACTGCTCTCTAAGATGTAATATAAACTGCCATCTGAGTGCATGCGAAAGAGATCAGAGACGGTGGCAAGCTCCCGTCATCAGCTATAAAATGCCGGAGGTCAGACGAAGTTGGCGCTTTACTAGTGCCAGCCGCTAGTAGTCCATTAGCCCACTGCAAAATTAAGTATTTTAATTAATTGCCTCTGTCATGTGGAATTATAATGAAATTATGTGGAAAAAATATTCTCAATCCCTAAAAAATCAGCTAAGAGCAATCGTCAATCGAAAGCAAAAGTCTTTAATTTTAGGAATTTTACGGGATTCCGTCTCGACGGAGACTGAAAAACTGCTGTATTCTTAATCAGATTATAAAATAATAATTTCATCGACATAACAAATACTTCCGGCCATCTAAAAGACACTGTTGATACTTGTTCTGTCCCACTTTATGTCTGAAGGGCTAGATGCCACCTGGGTGCTGACTATTTTTGGCTACTGATTTTTCCGATCTGATCCATTAATGTCATATGATGTGGGCGATAACCTGCGAGCTACTTGAAGGGTAATGAGTTCGATTTCCGGCGCGGGTAGGCAACCGGCCGTAAAATCTTTCGCCATATAACACCAAATAGCGGACCTTGGGCTTCGATGCATCATAGCACAGCTGAGTTGCAACCGGCAAAACCCTCGGATAAGAGAGTGAAATCATTTGACGAAGGTATTATTGCAGTGAGCTTAAGGCTTATAGAGGGCATGCTCGCACTTATATTCGCAGTTAAAACTTTCCATTATTGATAACACAAATACATCTATAAGTAATCGTCTGTGAATACAAATTAATTGCTGTCATTTCTAATTCGTTTTCTATCCGTTCCTTGAATACCATTGCGTTCCTTAAATTTACTTCATTAACTCGTTTCATAAGTTCAATCACGAGATATCCATATATTTCTTAATTTAAACAGAATATACCGCAAGAGATATCAGTTCTAGTTTTTTGATTGATACCGATTAATACTCATTTGATTTCTAACATAAATCTATCAGAATAGCTGAAATTCCGAGAAACCTACCATACCTAGTTGTCGTATTGAAAGACTGACGGCGGTGCACCTGTGCGCTCGCGATGTTTGTGCAGCAAACGAGCAAGTCAATGCAACTTGAGTGAGGCCTATGTAGGACCACCAATTAAAGCGGCCGCATTGTCACTGCTATCGCAGGCTGCATCGCCGCCACCGCCGCGCCGCCCCCTGCGCCCAGCTGACCAACTCTTTGTTCGCACAATCGCGCCATCGTTTCTTTAGTGTTAGTTGTCCGCTTATTTTGCAGGAAATAAATACAGTGCAATTTGTAGACATCATTCGATTGCTCTCAAAGATAGCGGGATAGAGCTGGCCTTTGTAGTTGCGATATCGAGGTCGTTTATTTCGTGTTAATTAAAGATAACTTGTTAGGCCTATTTAGTTATATCGTTCTAGAAGGTACGAATAATGCATACGCAGAAGACCAATCAATTGTGAGCGAAACATAACTTTTAAGTTTATTTTTATAATTATGCAGTAGAGTTGATACCACTTCGAAGACGTTATGATTTTTAAAAAAAGTTTTGGGCACGTTTTTCTTTTTGGTTATCTTTTAAAGAAGTAATAACATTAATATTAATTTCTATAAAATTTATTATTTTGTTATCGTAGGGATTATGATTACGATATATAGTGATCAATTTATGAATAATAACAAAGGTATCTAAGGAAATCCCAATTGTAGATTCCACAAGAGGTGTAAACCTGAGGTCCACTCCACTTGACTCCATGGACATTATCATGTCAGGTGTTACGAGTGGCCTCACGCATTACAGCGAAACCTAACAGTGTTGCCGTGATAAGTACTGTGTTCATCACGACTCACCTCTAGAGAAATTACTTTAATCACTTGGAGGGAAGCCAAGGGTCTGCGTGAAGCGACAAAGAGCCACACCTAACTATGGGAAACCTCAGAAAAACACCTAGACTCAGACAAAAAATTAAATCAGATTCAGATAGTTGAATTCCAAAAATGAGGAAGAAATAAGTACAACATTAATGCGGAAATGTTCTTTGGTTTCTTTGTCAGTGTAGCAGTCAAAACAACATAGTGACGTCAATATGTCCTCAATAAGGGAAAGTAAATGTAAATTGAACAAGTTGTAGCTGCAATCGTCAAATCAATAACAAATAATCTTAAAAACTAATAACTTTAATGTTGAATGCTCATAAATTGTGATTTCACCTACAATATCTCCATCATGACATCCACGATTTCGAGTTAACTTAGAATGTAACTAAATATGCATATTGTGCACAAAGTTCCGCCGATTCTATTCAATGGCATCTGCTAGTAAATCAATGTCGGAATGGTTATTTGCAAATATATATGAAACAATGTGAGGAAATAAATCTCCATCTCTACTGTCTGCAGAAAGACTGGATTCATATTTCATTCTAGAGTTATTAAGACATCATTCGAATTTCATTAAAATTAATCTAAATAAGTTAAATTATTCATTCAGTTAATGACGAAAACATTTGAGATATACCTCGGACAGATCACGATGATCGATTACAGTCCATGATGAGGTCATTGTAAATCATAACAATATTGTCTGAGGGTTCGTTTTAATGAATCACAGACGAAAAGACAACTACGTACAACTATGTATGCTGATGGTAAATAGTTGATTCGAAAATACTGCATCGTGATCCAGTTGTCGGTGGGTTGCGCTCGCGGCGTCGACTGCGCCCGCGCACCACCGGCGTGCACCGCGTACCGTCTCTGGCGCAACCGCTCGTTAACCCACATGCACCAGCTTCGGCTTCACTCGCACTTATGCTTATCAATTCTCATCCTAAGAATATTATACTTCATAGTTGCCTTTGTATTAATACCTACTGTAATATCACATTAATTTGTAATAAGTTGGGTAAACATTAAAAACAATACTATCACTAAATTGTTCTTATGAAAACTAAAAAAAATTGTCAAATTAAACTTGATCACACCTATTTAATAAAACTAATACAACCAGTTTTGTATGTGTTAAAAAATATAACTCTTAAATCTAATTTTAGACATTAAATGGCGTAGTTTTTATAATACCTAATTTTGGCTTCCTTTATACCTGTCGTCAGAATTGTACTGAATCACTTTGAATCAGAAAAATTCTGGGTTTCCCCTGTTTCTTTGTTAGTAACAAATTGATGACTGCATTAACCATAAAATTTGTTAAATAGCAAAGATATCGATTTATAAATAATTCTCAAATGAGAACAAAAAATCATATTACAATAAAATGTTCTTTTTTTAATTATAGTCCATCTTGTTAAATAGTCTCATAAAATCGGGCAGCAAAATTTTCTATGTAACGTCTGAAGCAAATAAGTGTACTTACTTCATTTAGTTGACGACTAAAGTAATTGAGATACTATGAGGCAAGAACAATATCCGAAATTGTGCTTGCAAAACGTTTTAGCGTGCGTACATTGTGCCACTTAGCAAGTAGAATTTGGACCAACAATATAAAATGTAAGCCTTCTACTTGAGTAGTAATACTTACTAATATTGTAGCTTTTTAACTATTGTAATAAAATTAAGCTCATTTACAAACATATTACGCATGCGATAGTAAACCTAATAGGTAATGATAATAATGACAATGCTTGACAAATAAGTATGAAATTAGTTGATAGTAGGCTGCAACTTGCAACATAAACTTACAGCACTTTCGGTAGGCTTTGATGCTATTATTTCTTTAATTAAATCTTGTATTATAACTTGTATTTGTTAATTTCTTGCAACTGAATTTATGGCTGTTACCTTTCTCTGGCATTAGAAATTGATCCATAAGAACTTATAAAATAAACTCGTCGTTTCTAGCCTATCCGATATTGCTCATTTATCAAAAGAATATAATTTTTCTAAATTATTGTTGTTGTGACCGCATGAAATAGTTGATTAAGAATAGCTTAATGATACATAATCATAAATATAGTTAATCATACCCTACAAAACATTAATAATCATCGAAATGCATTTTTTGAATTGGCGAAACTGAAATAAAGCGTATTCGCGCAGCATAGCAATTAACGTCATCTGCTAATTAACCATTCGTTCCACCACATTTTATTGCTCTGTTCTGTTTAAATTGTCAGCAGCAGACCATCTTCTCATAATAACCATAGTGTTACACAAACAAATATTTTTATTCATAAATAAAGCAATTTTTCGTTTCCATTCCCAAAGGGTAAAAATGGAACCCTATTAATAAACGTCTGTCCAAGAGCTGTATCTATTGAGCCCAAATAGATAGACACTTGAAATTTTATTAATACTGCCTCTATAACAAAAAATAATAAAATGAAATAACAAAAGGGATAAAGACGTGATGATATTTATTTATGTGTGTACATTTCATTAAGCGTTTTGAGGGGATAACAGTTTGCCGTATTTATAGCACACGTTTTTAATCTTCATATAGCCAGCGAACTGTACGTATACGTGTATGACGATGACGAGACCTATCATTTTACTCAATTTATTTGGTATTTATTAAATACTTTACTATCATCACAGATGTAAACTAATTACTATGCTCGGAAAAGTGTCATATATATCAATAAATTATTCAGTGCCAAGTTCTTGAGGTAGTATAACGTTCTGCGGGGATTGTAAACGTTACGTGGCGGTGCTTTGAACTGCTGTAAAACACAGCAAATGAGGCCTGTTATTTAGTTTTAACTTACGGAATAATCTCATTGGCCAGCATAAAATATTGCATTATATTTTGTTACTTATGATCATTGATCATATTCATCACACGTACACGTGCATATTAATATATTTTTGACATGAGTGCTAGGTTATATGTGTGTCTCGGCCCGGGTCCAGGCTTTCTACCTAACGCCATCCATCTTATGTAAGTTAAGAACCGCTAACAAATACATATAAAACAAAAGCACAAGTATTTACTCGCGTTGGAAAGAGAACCCAAAGCTCCTCGGATGGCGTGTTAACCACTGCTTCTCAGAGGTCGTGTGCCCCTTAGAAAAGACATCAACGCGTACGAATAAAAAAGTTCAGTATATTTTTTTGTTCATATGATCTAGTCTCGAATATCTCTTGTTATGTATCTGTTTGATACGTAAATAATATTTCATGAAATACAACGTGTTAGTATTGTATCAGCTGACAAGTGAAACGTAATACTGGGTTTCGGTTGGCGGGCTTGCTCCAATTCATCGTGTCGTTTGTCAGACCTTTCTCATTTTACGTTACACGCCGTCATGGTATCAACTAATTTATGTATTTTTTTTATTATTAAGCATACGTCCGACAACATTTAAAAAAGAGATATGATTTATCTATAGCATTATATTCAATTATATTTTAAATAAATATTTATTACAATTTTGCATATTTAAAAAAATAGCCATTTGCGAGTCAGACTTGCTCTTCAAGGGTTCTGTAATAGTAACAACTTATATAGTAAGCAAATTTGACGACCCCAGTGGCGCAGCGGTCCACACGCCAGCCTGCGACATGAGTGGTTCAGGGTTCGATTTCCGGTCAGATCAAAATGGAAAACAATCTTTTTCAGATTGGTCTAGTTCTCGGATGCTTATCTATATAAGCATCTATTTTAAATATAGTATCGTGAAGTTAGTATCAAATTCACTAGTGACCGTGGGGGTAGCTCAATTTGTGTGTATTTTGTCAGTATCCATATATTTGTTTTATTATTTAAATCACGGCTTGAGCCTGATTTAATTCGGATGACGGTGGCAGCAGCGGCGTGATGGCTGATAGGCGCGCGGCGTGACTCGCTCGCCCTGATTCCGTACAGGATCTGTAGACGCGAGCTTATTAATTAAACATCCAGATATCGCCGAGCTCCACTTGTAACATTGACTGTTATATGTGGTATATAAATTGTTTTCATTACATTGTGATACTGAAAGAGCGATCAATGCGCAGGAGTACTTAGTTAGAGTTTAATAATTAAACCTTTCTTTTATTCTAATTTTACTTTTTCTCTCGTTTCAGATTCTCAACTTCACCTGGACATAGCAAGGAAAAACATGGCATATATCAGCAAGTGCATCGCTTCTGCGTCCGAGAGCCCAGCAAACTGAGTTCTTGCCTAGCCGTGAACAGGGTTGGGGTGAATAATGGGAAGAAGCAACGTACGGATCAAGTTTGCACACTCCATTGGTCCGCCGATTGACTCAAGCACGTCGGGCGCGTCCGAGTAGCCCCAGCCCGCGCCCCGCCCTCGCATTCTCAGTTACCGACGCTCTAGCGACTGCCAATAAAGTACAAGTCATACCGGGTTATAATTCACTTATTTAAACTTAGATTTATTTATTGTAGTACAAAGACAAGCCGAACACAAACAAGAGGAGGGTTTGCTTAATGCAGCAAGACACGAAAGAACCGAGTAGACGTCCTCGGTTGAATTATTGAAACGGTAGTCATGACGGCCACTGCCCCAGAACTGTCAAAATCAGATTTCTTTGATTTCGTGACGTCCAACGAGGTTACTGATGCTCAGTATAAGCAACAGATGCGATCTGTGAATGTGTTCATGGAATCACCTGACTCGAGGTCGAACCCGCTGCTCTCGGAGGAGCCCAAGGAACAGAACAACAACAGTTTACTGAGCGTCCCCGGTGCGCCGGCCGCCGCCAACAGCAGCATGGCCATGGCCACCACCTCTACTACGCTGCAGAGCTTCGATTCCATTTGGAACGTAGACCGCGACCGCGATCGTTTAGACACTACCATGTTAGAAGATCTCAACAAGTTTTATTGGAACCAAGACAGCGAACTCAACGGTACCAACCCCTGTACCGATACTGCAATTTCAAACAAATTAATTAGTAATACAGATGGACAGATTTACACGCTTACAGTCCTCAATCAAGATATAAATGAAACGAGCACGAATCGCTACTGGGCAAAAGAAGAAGAAGCTTTATCAAGTCCACCTGATATTGAACAACCGTCATCCCTGGATCTTGAATCAATATTGAATATGAACGGATTCCCAAATGACTTTAATCCTGATCTCCCAAAAGTAAGCGACTTTACTTACGAAGAAGGTGACTCTGAAAGTCAAACTACAGAGATGAGCTCTAGTAGTTTGGTCAAAGTTGAGCCTTACACTTACGAAGACAATGAATTCCAGTCCAATGAGAAAAAAGAAGAAAATTTAAGTCCTATAGCAGGTAACACTACTATTATAGATACACAAGATGAATTTAATAATAATAATGATTGGAAATTAACAAATCAAAACACGGAATCGACAGAATCATTGCTAAGAAGTGCGTTACAGGGAAAAGCATTCATTAGGTACAGTGCGTTACAGAAAAATACTATTAAACTCGAAGGTAATACGGAGCTAAAAAGGGTAATTATAAACAATAACAACAAATCAGACATTCCTTCCATGTATCAAGACAGTAAATCCTCTGACACTGAACTATGTCTAATGTCAATGCCGAGTGGAAATTTAAACATATCCATTTTATTAGAAGATCCAAACACAGCCGTAATTACGAATGGAGAAAATCCGTCATCTACACAAAGTGTCGATGATATTTTGCTATCAACACTGGACAATAATTACCCGGAGGATTACGAAAAATTGAAACGAATAGCCACAGAACTTGGCGAATCAATGCAACCGTTTTATACGGTGGAACCCCTTGACCCAACACGGAACGTATACAACATACACCACGTCAATGGGGAACTAGTGACGATTCCCGCCAGTGAAGTACAATTAAATCCGCACCTACAAATAGTGACTGCGTCACCCACGATATCGAGTACGAAGCCGGGAAGCAAAAAGCACAGGAGACCGCAGAATAAAAACCCATCTCCGGCGACGCAGTCGCAATCCGGTACGGCTATACAGGCGGCCACTTCCACCTCTAATGGTGTTAGAAAAGAAAGATCTCTCCATTACTGCTCAATTTGTTCAAAAGGCTTTAAAGATAAATACTCAGTGAATGTACACGTAAGGACACACACAGGAGAAAAGCCATTTTCGTGTTCGCTGTGTGGTAAAAGTTTCCGGCAGAAGGCGCATCTCGCGAAGCACTACCAGACGCACATCGCGCAGAAGACCGCCGCCGCCAACGGCGTCGTGAAGCCCGGCAAGAGGTAACCGCACTGCCGCTCCCCTCATTCACATTGATAGTCAATTGAACTTTGTCACGGTGATAAACAAATGTATTTTTATAATCGAATACCTAAAGGCTGAAATATCACAGATGAATTTGGTAAGGTGCTAATTAATGTAATAGTTATAGAAAAGTAAGGCAGTTATAAAGGAGAGATTTCAAGTTTCATAGCCGTTTATCATAATTGTTAATTTGTGTGTAAAATCCGCCCGTTACCGAATACTTTTTAGCTTTAGCTAAGTATAGGTAGATTTAATATTGAGATTATATTAACGTCTACATTCCATATTTATTAGTCATTTAATGTTAATTTACGTCAAAGTCACGTATTTCCATGCATTTTGTATAGATATTTCCTAAATTTATGCATGATACTATACCTATATTATTGAAATACTAAAAACGTTTTGAATTTGTTACTTAACAATGTTGAGAGGCCATATTTTTGTCAATAGCGAATCAAATAAGCCATCTGATAAATTCCGCCGCTGTGATGAGCAGCGCCGGATTACTGTCGGCCGCCGCCGTAATTTCTCCCGCGGCGCGACCGACTAAACTTTCTAAAAAATAAAAAAAAGCAGAGTAAAAGAACGAGCATTTTGTACCTACCATCTTTCACCGCTCGGCTATCGCATCTCTATATTACTTGCTCTGTGCTGCCCGATGTTATTTTTTTCCTCATACCAAGCTCATACATGACGTATCACTTACTATAATCGTTTTCGATAGTGGTACCTACTGGTACGCTAATGGCATTAGCTGACATAACACTCTCAAAAAATGTCGTTTCACCTCTTCCTTAAAGAAAATCAAATGTTAAGTACGGTTCTTTTTTCTTTCCAGCACTGTTATTATATTACTCCTAGAAAACAGCTAGATTGTAGCAAGGGATGATTAAATACTATTTGGTCATCCATATCAGACAACGTAGTGAACGGTTTCGCATTCCCAATATAATATCTTCGCCTCATACTGGGAGAGGCCTGATTGCCCTCAGATTGCTATAAATTAGAAAAACAAGTGGTGCTCCAATCATAGTCTTTAAAATTGTGCTCCCTTTCTCGTCTAACAAATTGGCCTTTCTTTGCTACATTCTGCACTTAGAGTACGAGATCGAACCTCGCCTCACATTGTTTAATAAAAGTAACTGAGGTAGTCATTATCCAATATCTCCACTAAGATTTATATCAGAAACAAGAAAGTGGTATTATTACGGGAAAAGGTTCCCAATACATGGACAGAGCATTGTAGACTAATTATTTGTATAAGTGCAATTTTCAGTTTGTTACAGCGATTGGAGAACATTACAAATCCAAAAGCTTTCACTAGTACTTAACATCAAATTCCCAAACGCGCTCAACGGCAACCGCAACTAAGTGTGGAGTTTTGTTCATTAATAGATTACACAGCAGATTATTTTATATAAAAATAGTAAAATGAATTTGATTTGGTCCGACCTCCGTAACAGGAAATCCAAGCCTTTTTTAATGAGTATTGAGTCGTGGCGTGACACAGCAAATTGCGCGACTCGCGTCGCCGGAACTGCTAAAGTGCTGCAGTGGCAATATTTACGATCATATTTTATCTATTCCACATTCTAGACAGCGTCCGTATAGATGAGCGCCCAGATTCATCTTGACTCATACCTGGCAATATGTTTCATGTTTCATTCTTTTGAATCTATCCTTTTTTTTATTAAATTAATATATAGCCTTATAACTTTACATTATAGACTGAAATACATCATTACGAACAAAAACCTTTCTATATATACATTGTGTTAATAGCATGCAGCATGGTTGTGACGCAGACCGTCGATCACCAACCCCTTTAAGGATTGAACAAGATTTTATGATCGTATTGTATAAAAATGGGAAACAATAAGTTAGTTCAAAATTATTTTAATTATTTATTGAGGCCGCGGAACAGAATTTTTGTGTCAAAGAGTATACGATAAACGTGTATTGTCTTCCTTTATTCCCTTCCTAAGTATTTACTTAATGACATGAAATATTAATTATAAATCAATCATTTGATAATAATTGTTTCATCTAAATTTGAGTGACAGCTGTAAGGTCAAATAGTTCGGTATAACATGACCTCCGCACGTCACCGCACGCGCTAGCGCACCCCTAGCAATGTCATACCGGCACGACCTAGCAACTTTTTTTAAATTTTATTACGTCTAAGGCCAATGCTCTAGTAACTACATAATAGGACATCGGTGCCATTAAAAAACTCGTTACTTTTATCAATTACTTAATGATATCCTTAATAAAGCTTTTGTAAGTTATGTAGCCTATGTTTAAACTTTATATTGTATATTATACTACTTCAATTGTAATGATATGCTTCTTACAATGCTAAATAGAAATGTCTTTTTAAAGGTTTCTTTTATTATAAAGTAAAAAATCAGAAAATCGTATTACCTGTAGGTCCTTAAGAGTCGCCTGGAAGCGCATGTCTCCATACAAACGGGAAAAGGGAATTGTGGCAATATGTGATAATTTTGGAGTAAAATAAAGCATTTAATCAATTAATCTCATTATAATCTACGTACGTTCCTATACAGCTTGGTTAAAATACCAATGGTTTGAGAATTACAAGCTTTTTCAAATTTGTATGGAAATCTTGAGAGGCGTATAATTATCAAACATTTGATAATTTAGCCAAACTGTATAAGAACGTACGTAGATTATAATGAGATTAATTGATTGGATGCTTAATTTTGCCCTAAAATTATCAAATATTGCAACAATTCCCTTTTTCCGTTTGTATGGAGACATGCGCGTCCAGGCGACTCTTAAGGGTGAGTTGGGGGTTGCGCTAACACGTATTCAGATCTCAAATTATCAGATAGCCTGCAGATTTAAAATATATATTGACTGAAACTATGGCTTCATTTACTTGCTATGACTGTAGAAACTTTCTGATTCGGTATACAGACTACCCCTGAAAATCTAATGTCGCTGTGTTTGCTAATTGATGCCCTTCTCTGGCAAGTAAATATGATAGTATTAGTATGGTCTTGCCAATAAGTGCATTGATAACAAATTAGGTTAGTATTAATACCAAGCACTGCCTTAAAATGCTCGTATCTATTAAGGAATTAAATATAGCTAATTAGTATTGTATGCAATGCAACATTCCTACACCCCTTTGATCAGATGATATACCCACTGATCAGAATTGTCAATTTATCTTGTTTAGTACCTATATCAGGATACCGGTTATCATTGGAATCTTTGTTTTAATTCTGTTTGATGCAATAAAAAATATGAGAAGGTACTGCCTATAGTGTAAAAAAAATAAAATGAACGAAACCACAAGCCTTTTTCTTAATTTCTAGAACTTTATAATATATTTAAGTTATTATTATGAAAGCAAAAGTGAGTTTGTCTGTTACACTTGCAAACTTTAACTACTGAACCGATCGTTATGAAAATTTAGATACACGTAATCTGGGATACGGAGAAGAAGACAGGCTACCTTTTCCCCCGGAAAAAAGTTATTTTGCTGAGAGAATGACATTAAGGTGAGCAGTTGACGCTTCGGTCAAAGCGAGTAAGAATCATTTATTTGAACGATTCTGTTATAATTATGAATAGATATTCTTAAATTTCGCCGCAGGTATTCATTTAATTTACATAGTTGCAACGCCAGAAGAAACTCCTTTAACAATACTCATTATTTGTAAATAAAGAATGATTAAGTAAAAACTACTTTTGCGAAGTTTTGTACTCTACCACTTGTATCTCATTAGATGGTATTTTGAAATGATAGCGAATTTATAGTGTCGATAAGTATATTATGTAACTTCTGAGAGATTTACCAATTACTGTAAGACATCTAATAGATACTTTATAAGTTATGCATGAGCATACGTGGTTGTTAATATATTCTTGAAATATATTAAATTACGTTGGATAAATAATTCGAAAATGTTTTATTAATATTGATCGATTTTATTGCATTTGTTCCTGAGTTGATAAATTAGATTTTATAGATAATATGTCTTGTTTATAAGATTTATTATGAGTAGTTCATGCATGAGTAATTTAATTTAATTTAGTTATATGTGCGCGCTTTTAAGTGTGATGTGGATGACGTTGAGCGATGGAGCGATTGCACCTGGCCGATATTATTGTAAATATTTAGTTTTGGAAACACTTATTTCAACTAAGGTGCTCATACATACAGCTCAGGCGTCTTTTACATCGGTCTTAAAATAAGTCCGTCCTGTACAATACTTTCATTATTTATTATAGAATTATGGTTAAGATGAAATGAGAAACAAAAACATTATTGTATTTTGATTAACCGGAGCTGTGATTTTGCTTATCTGTATATCTGTGCTACAGTGTCATCTTCACTGTCGGGCGAATACCACGGTTTTCGATGGACTGACACTGATTCCATACCGAGGTCTTCCAAACTTAGTTCAACTCAATAGTTTCTTTTATAAATGTAAGAGTTTAATATGAAAATATTAATCTACGAGTATAGCAGCATACATTGTAAACTTAAAATGAGATTACTTATTATTACAGTTCATTATGCCTTGTGAACATAAAAATGTATTTGTCTGATTTAGTCTGTTTACATCAATATCAAGTCCTGATCTTCATAAATGTAAAGAAACAAGTAGCTACCATAATTTTTTACACGATTTACAGTTTTGTATTGAATTTCTTATATTTTTACTTTCCTACATTAGTTTGCTAATAAAATGTTTTTATAATACAGTATCTGTTTTATTAATTTCAAAGCGTTATTGTTTTATTTGAAAAGCATATAGCGTATGCAGTGCAGGTTCGTTCGGGGTAAATCTTGCAGCTAGTTTTAAGTCAGAAGAAGATTTTGGAGACATTGAGCTTATCGGATCAATGCACGATATCACCTGGTCACAAAATATTACAAAAAACTTAAATACACTCGTTATCAAAGCTTGTTACAAAAATCATGTTTTAGACTTCCATTCTACTCCACGTAACTAAGTACAATCTTCATTTCTTAGGGATAATGATGTCGTAATATAAGTGCTAATTCAACTTTTACGATAGTATTAGCAGCATAAAATTGTTATTTTGTTCCTAAAAGTAATCTCTAGCTCATAAAAATTTTATCACAACAAAAGGAAAACGTTCTTGGATATTACTTTCTCCACTCTACCTATTATACCTATCTTGTTCCTGGAACTATACGATCTTAACAGACCTCTCATTTAAACATTTATTCTTTCTGGTTAAAAATATTTGATTCTTCTCGGTCTCGCCTTCCTAGCGAACCTTCCTTATCTTAAGAGCTGAACTTGATTATAAGAGTAATAATTGTAGATTATTACTTCTTCTTTTTCAAATAGGTGTTGTGCATGTAAAAAAGTTTGTATACATAATTGTTTCCATGTTACGGTCTTACATTGACGGCATCTCTGCTGCATAGATTGATAACACTTATCAAAAAGATTTTTTTTTTAATATGGCTAATTCCAGTAGCTGCATATTCATACAAGACACAGAGATCGATATTCAATAAAACAAAATAAAAAACATGACTGTTCTTTAAAAAATAATAAGGTTGTATAAGATATATATAAACCGTCACGTCTTTTTCCTTTGTGGGCGTGGCTTTAGGTTTCATAGAACTGGGCTCCTAGTTCTATGAAACCTAAAGCCACGTTTAGCATGTTGGTTGGCTTGAAGGTGAAGAACGGAGTCAAAATAGTGATGGTTTGCTAGCCGCATCGCCTATTGACATGATTCGTCACGCCCATTCCTTCGATCGGCTTTTACGATCTGCTCGGGAAAGAGAAGCAGCTGGTACATTCTTCGTTTTTTCTTTTTTCTGAGACCAGCGTGGAAGGAAGGAATAAGAATATCATATTTTTATTAATTATGGTGGATTTTTTATGAGGAATTAAAGTTCTTGAGCCAAAAACAATAGTTATACGTCTTTCTTATTGTGTCGTGATTACAACGCTAACAAACAGCGTCATATATAGCAAAGTATAAAGCTGCGGCCGCGGGGTCATGAAAGCATTGTTCCAGCAGTTCCGGCGCAGCACGTGATAATTCAGCATTGTGAACGCGGGGCCGCTGCCGATTCTATCAGCGGTCGGCACAAACACTTCCGATGGATTCACGTACCTGCTTTCCACTTACTGTGAGGCTAAGTTTGTTCATCTTTGTGTAGCCTGGAGGACGTCGTAGTTAAATAATTAAAATTAATATGATAACTATAAACTATTTCTAAGGTAAGCTCATTGAGATGTCTACCACCTTATTTTTGTCTTCTACTCTAAATATGAAATGGAGCATTTGAAAAATTAAGAAACTATGAAGCTCGAAAAACAATCAATTATTGTCAGCGATTCTAATGCGTTCTTAATTTCTTAGATACCTAACTTATCTAAAAATCCATCACTACACAGTGGCAACTAAATAATTCCATACATTTCACTGCCTCTAAGGGGATAGTTATAGTCCGTCCTGGCCAAAAGATCCTCAGTTATATCTGATTAGGTATAACTTATTAGCAATGCCTTTGTTTCAAGAGACACAACCACAGCGCAATCTGTTACCGGGGTCCCCAATTTGAACAGCGTATTAGTTAATGACAATCTTTGATATGAAATGGTTTGGAAACATTTTTGTTATCGGCAATTTCTCTAACGCTAATCCTCTTTGGGTATTGGGAGTATATGCGCATATATACATACATACATATGTATGTAATTTTCTAATTGTTTAAATTCTTGTTTCACGTAAACAATTTATAAATTATAATATCTGTTATGTATTTCAAATGAAGAAATTTATTTAACATTTAATGTGTGCAAATTATACAGTATGGAACATATATTATAACAACATAGAATAGCGATGAAGCAGGAACCTTTGAAGTGCTGTACTCGTGAAAGCTAATAAAAATAAGACGTACAGCGAGTCCGAGAAATAAATCATAGCGTTGCATCTTACGTATCAAAAGAAAACTAACGTACACTCGTAATATGGTTAATGTAAACAGACATGTGAATATTGTGAAGCACTCGAACTTTCTCCTCTAATGGGACGTCAATCATCATAAATTAGAGGTGATTTTCCAGTTATCACTTTACTGTAAGTTCATGCCTACACCGTGGATCATGAAATATTTTATTTAACAGGCTATAAAATGTAAGTTTAGAAAGTGTAAGCGCTCTGTATATAGCAGCTTGATTGATGGTAATTTCATTAGGGTCATTACCGCGGTCAGCCTGCTGCATTGAATTTAACCTTAATTAAGGAAAGTAATTAGCCAAAAGCTGTCATAAGTTTTCGTGCAAGCGTATATTGTAATCATAACTACTTATTTAGCGTTTGCTCAGTAAAGTTCACTAAAAGAACCACTTCCATTGATCTAATAGTTAATTCAGGAGTAGACTATGGACTAGAATTTTTTAAGACGATATCTGGGAGTGCACTTAAGGAGACAGAAGGAAATTGGGTTTTTTTATCAGCATTGACTAAAACCTTAATTTCTTTAAAAGAAAAAAAAATCTAGAAAAATATTGGTTTAGTTTTAGTAAACAGCCTTTATTTAATTTTAATTGTTACCGAAACTTATTCTTTTATAAAGTAAATTTGTTTTAATTATTTATAAGAAAGAGCAAAGTTAGATTTTTCAATTAAAACAAAATATATATATTTCAATGTTTAGTAATAGCTGTCTATCGAATTTTTACTATCTGTCCTCAGGAAATGAAAAATAAATTTTATCTGATCTGAACGTTTTCTCGGCAGCCTCCTTAGATACGTAGCGCCGGAGCCCAGGGTCCACTATTACGACATTGTAAAGTTTTTACAGCTAACCGCCAGTCTAACGTCAATCCTCCTTGAGAAGCTCTAGAAAATCAGTCAAATACCTGTGAATGAACAATTATTTTACCGCGCTGGGCATCAAACTCAGAGTCTTTGGTGTAGCAGATTGGCCTGTCAAGGCTCGTACATGCGCTAATGACCTTCAGGATATGGGCCGAGTTTTGAACCTTAGTTCCCCGTCAGAAAGTCAGCGGTCGACGCCCATTCGTTGCCCGCGCGCATTCAAAATATTAAATAACATATATTTAATATTAAAAAGAAGAATAACCTGTAAAACAAAAATTCCTCGGTGAGCGTTTGTACTTTGATAGGTATTGTATTGAACATAAAAATTGCGTGACTCTAAGACAAAGAGTTACGTAGTTAATGAATATTTGCAATAAAAATCGAAGTACGCGGTATTTTTATTCTAAAAAACTATGAACTTTTGAAAAAAGTCCTTCTCAGTAAGTAAAGATTAAAAACCATTCTACAATATATGTTTTTTTGGGTATTGTGCTTTATGATTGACCATTTTTATAGGGGTTAAACATAGTCGAAATGGCCAAGGAGCACCCTTAACCAGTGCGCCACAACAGTCGTCAAGAAATGATAATAAAATAAACATAAGGTATTTGAGCATCATTAGTGCGCAGGAAATTGCAGATTACGAGTGAAAATCAAGCAATCGTCGTTTCCAATCGAACATGAACGTACAGTCACGTTACCGTTGTGTCATTGAGGGGCATCAATAGACCATAATTCTATAGAATTCCCGGTAACCCTAGGTGCTGAGAGGTAATGAGAGGTTGTGGAAGCAAAGTCGTTGCATTTGTTTATTTGAACATATTACACAGGCACATTAACATCAATGAGGTAAGTAAATACCATATTAGAAATAACTTTACCGCCAGTATTGTATTTTTTAGGTACCAAACAGGGTTGTTACGGATATCAGCATCAGTATCCGCGGATTATCGGCAGTGTTTTTATTATTAGTGTCAGATACGCTGCCAAAACGTGTTCGTTGAAGGCAAGTAGGGTACTGTGGTATGAAAATGTCGAGTTTCGTTTTTTTAATATTTGACGACAGACTTATCTAAAAGGTTTACGTTTTTTACCATTCGGCTGCGTAACCCTGAATATCGAGCACTTATCGAAAGAATATTGCATGAAGAATCGAAAAATATAGGTTGGTCTAAATTGAGGCACAAGTCTCAACAATATTGATGATGAAATCTTCGTGTTTGTAAGTGGTCAACACAATGTTGATAACTATTTGATTATATATATATATATAATAATTAAAATGAAAGTGGCGTTAAGATATTATAAAGGTTAATTAACAATAACAATAAAATTATCACGGTTCGTATTAGCATAAATTAAGTATAATTAAAAACTGTTAATGTAAATTTATTTGTTGAATTACAAAATGTCCAATGAAAAAAAAAACAATTATTCGTCAGAAAGACCGCCCGCACATCGCGCCTGTTGTAAATGTGCCATAACGTTTGCGGCGAGGGAAATGCGTTGCATGTGTCGCAGTCATCTAGTTGAATCTGCTTTTTGATTAAATGACTAGGCCGAACGTTGATTGAACAAGCGTCACTCAACGTCCAACTAGTTAGCGGATTGTAACATATAGGCCTTTGAACAGAGCGGACTTAAATCAGTCAGGTAATTCAAATTTAGTTAATTTTTTTTCCCACTGCGGCGCTAGAAGCCACCAAAACAAAAATGGCGTCAAACAGCTGGCACAGATAACACTGTGTTGATATTAATTTCGATTAAATTTACTTTAAAGTGCGTTATTTATTATGACAGCATGGATTTACATAGGTATATCCATCCTGTCATACTATTTAAGTAGCCCGCGGCGGCGTAATAATAGTATTACGCCGCCGCCGGCTACTTTTAAACTAAGAAAAGTTTGCAAAAATATGAGATTATCTATGCTACTTACTACCAAACATTACAAAGTCGGCTATATCCCATTCAACGACTTCGCTTTCAACGACTTGACAAGTTGTCCTTTAGTCATTCAATCAAATAGCAGATTCAACCAGATGACTGCGACACATGCACCAAGTACGACTTGGCGCGCGGGTCTGCACTATTTTTCTTAAGGCGTCTTCCTAGCTCTGCCACAAAATCTCTGGCCTCAACACACCATACCCCGCTGACTTCTACCGCAAAGGGGATCAACATGTACGAGTTCAGAAGCCAAGCTCCAGGCTCTGGAGACACTATTGCCCTAAGTTAAGCAACATCAACTCTTAAGGCAGCTCCAAGCAGCTGCTCGTTCCACCCACATACCTAGTCCTCCATGGCGGATTGGACGCGTTGCCTGCAACCATTGTGTCTCATTGAGACGTACATTAAAAGCTTAATATTTAAACATCAAACATTCAAATTTTGGAAAATCGCAGGAAACAATCAATTTCTTATTAACTTTTGTTCATGTTGGCATGTCATCATTATTAAGGTTAAATAACAAGATTTCTATTTCACTCAGGTCATGGCTAATTCAAACGATCACGCATCCAAATCGGTTCAGCCAGGACTAAATAAACGTACATAGGTGCATATATACAAGAACTTTGAAAATAACACTCCTTTCTTGGTCATCATCATCATCATCAGGTCCTTCTATCTCCACTGCAGGAAAATTATATATAATTATATTATCTTTCTTGGTCAGTCGTGGAAAAAGCAAACCAAATTCCATTCATGTACTTTCTTATCTACAACCTAAGCAGCTGTAGGTACCTACTTTCTAATAGCACTCTCATTTAATAAGAAATTAATAGAGTTCCCTATAGCGCGAAGCATCTCTGTATGTATCAGCTTGGGCAAAATGTGTTGGTATGTCCGGCTGTTCTCCTCAGAGGTCGCATTTCTAGACAAATTCTCGTGAATTTTTGTAAGCAGGTTTATTTTAATCTAAACTTGTTGTCGATTCAGATTTTGAGAAATTTTTCAAAATGGCGAAATTTGCACTAAAGACCTGAGCGCCACCGAAGTTAGTGGCACTTAATGATCATAGTAAAACAGGATGTATTTATTATTAAGTCAGCAACAAAACATATCATTTGACTAAAAGCGTCATCGGTATAAAGATAAGATAGCTAAGATAGCTGGGAAAGCATATTTGGAAGTCTAGAGTTGGAATCTAGGCAGGTTTTATTTTTGGGGATTTCTTGTAAGACTTCTATTTTATAAACGAGTTTATTTCAGGTTTCTCTTTTAATTTAATAAATCTTTGATAAAACTGTGATAGATCCCATATTAGGAAACGTCTTTTACCTTTTAGTTGGAACAACACTTTGCGTGTTGAACATTTATTAAATTTTAATATTACCTATTGACAGACAGACTCGCGAGGTCAATAACGCGCGAGGTGATAACAATCTTGACCACCTTTGAGTGTATAAGCTTTGTTTAGCTTGTGTGTGTGTCCCAAGTCGCCTTCTACGCCATCTACGGAAAGACTTGGGGTGGCCCTATTCTACTCTCCGGGAACCACATGGCGCAGGCTTGCGTTTATATGTAAGTACAGTCCGAACCAAAGAGTGATCCCACAGATTACTAAACGATACTATATATTTTATAACAGATACAGTCTGAGTCAAACTTCATAAGAGAGATGGGTCGACGTATTTACTAAGTCCAGGTTTCCGGTCCGAAAGTTCAAGTAGTAATCATAGCGATTCAACGAGGCAATGCATGAGGGTGGACTTTTTGATTAACACTTTTGGACGAGACTCATTCATTGGGGATAAATTAATGTAATTACTTCACTAAGCATATTACGGACGCATTTAAACTTTATTTCGGACAAATCCTCTTGCGGATGTGTTTTTGTAAGTAACTTCTATTAATGACGAAATATGGATTCTTTGAATTGTAATGCAGTGTTGTCCGATTTATATATACTTAGGTACCTGCAAAATTTCAGCTCAGTGGAGCACAAACAAATTTAAGAGGCAAGTGTGAACACTCAAACCCAAGCATCGACAGACAGATAACAACAAGTTTACTTCAAAGGAACTGATGTGCCAAAAATATAGCTGAGATATAGATTCTAGTAATTCCTCACAAATGTGTGTGGGTAAGTGAAGAAAACTTACTTACATAAAGTCTGAAAAACATAACATCCTTTTTTCAGTTGTTTAAAAACTCACAAATATCTAGGGATCACAAATATCTATAAGGAAAAGGTGAGTTAAAAAAAAATATATAACAACTAAATTAAGTCATTTATTCATCGCGTTATCTTTCTTTTATTCAAGTGTGAAAAAGTAGTTGACAACTTCATATTTCTCAGAATTATTGTTATTTTTCCTTTAGGCCGATTACCGAGTGGATTTCCATAAATCTCAAAGAGCGTTTAAACACTACGTTTTAATAAATCTCATGATGTCAATTTATTAAATTTAATGTTAGAATGAAATATTTAGATAGGATTTAGACTATTTACGGAATAGTGCTTAATTCGTAAAACTATTCATGAGTACCTATTTTAATTAGGGTAGGTAATATAGAGATCACGTGTACTCGACTTTGGTGTAGTAGCCACGCACGCAACACTTCATGAGTTGAAATTGAAATATCTACCACTGCAATGTTCTTAATAAAGAATATTATAAAAAGGCGATTATTTAAAAAAATAAGCAAAATAAATAATGCTAGTTTAAGGCTTTTTTATAAATAAATGTTAAAACTAAAAAAATACCTAAAATAATTCTAAAGTAACTTAAGTAAATACTATAATAGCCACTTCGACTTAAAATTTCAAGACACACTGCTGGGGCATGTGTCTGTCCCCGCCAGACAGGAAGCTTTTATGAAACTCAATGCTTTCAGAAAAAAACAAAAGTAGAGCCCTCTTCTCTTAGTATTCTATATATTGATTAAGATAGTATTTTATATGACGTGCTACATGCACATCCTGTGAAATACTATCGTTTTTTTATACTTATTTGGAGCCTACGTTTCTTTATTTGACAGCTTTATTGATTAATTCTTAACAAGGATAAAAATACTTGTAAAATTTATCTACCTACCAAGATTAACGTCAAATTTCCATGTTAAAGTATAACAACAGTGGGGTCGTCATACGATAACTATAATGTTCACATAATAACACGAAAAAATCATAAAATAAAGTATATGTACATCATTTGCGATCTAACTAACATTGTCGGACACATATTTTGGACACATTTAATACATGAATACAGGGGTTATTTTACCTATATTTTGGACAGAATTAATACTCGAGTACAGGACGTATACGATCAGTTTACTTCTTGGGGTCTCTGTAGACGCCCATGAACAGGACGGAGTTGGTTGGGCGCTCGTACACCAGGTACACGAACGGGAAGTTGGCCACGAACCGGCTGGGCTCGAGGGGACGCGACGAACGGAACCCGAATATGGCGGTGGCTGCGGCCGCTACTGTGCCTGAAATTAACAAGTTTACATTTAATTCTCATACCAAAAACTTAAATAATCTATACTAATATTATAAAGGTGATGAGTGTTTGTTTGGTTGAACGCACTATTCTCAGGAACTACTAGACCGATTTCAAAAATTATTTCACCGTTGGTACCTTCTCCCTTAATGCCATAAGCTAGGTATGTAGCACGAGTGAAGCCAGGGTGGACTGCTAGTTTTAAAATAAACTATAAACTACAGTTAAAAAATAAAGAAATAACTGTCACTTTCATAATTAAAAAAATTAAATAGTGGCATCTTAAGCCCCGTAAGAACTCTAGAAATAAACAAAGTAAAATCTCACTCAGCCGCTGATAGTCATCACACAACGTTAAAAATCGTAAAAGCCTGCTACATATAAAAGCGTAATTCAGTTTTTTTTTTATCGATGTATTTGACATATTATGTGGAGTTGTTAGACATATTGCACCTATCTTGAAGAACGCTTTTAGTCAGTATATTTAAAAATAACAATCAATTTAGGCACCTTCTTCATCTAGCTGAATTTTAGCCTGGTGCACTGCGTCGTCGAACAGCACGCCGTGGGATTCCGTCAAGGTGCTGAAGTCAGCGCTCACATTGAACAAGTCACCGACACCGAGATTTTCTAATACCTGTAATTGAATACATACATACTTACTATCACGTCTTAATCCCTTGCGGGGTAGACAGAGCCCAAGGTCATAAAACCTACAGGCCACGTTTAGCATCGTAGTGGGCGTAAAGGTGGAAAGCGGAATTAAAGTAGTGATGGGTTGCTAGCCGCATCGCCTATTAATGTGATTCCTTAGATTTTCGCCCAATCCCTTGACCGGCTTTTACGGTCTGCGCGGGAAGAAAAGCAGCTGGTATATTTTATGTTTTTTCTTTTCTCCCAAACCAGCATGGAAGAGCACTAATTAGAAATTGAACACGTAGGTCAACGAATAAGCCTATAATTACAGATATATGTGTATTAAGGATTAAATATGTACTGTTTGAGTAAATAATAGTCCGCGTACGTATTGAATATTATCGCGTCTACTTTTTACTGAGGGAGGGGTTGACCGCTTCTCTGCTGGCCAGGACCCGCGCTCGCATAGTTCTTGTAGGTAAGTAATTATGCGTTCGCTCAATCGATTTGTCAATGTCAATGTTGGTTAAATGTTGGTCAAACTGTATGAATTTTTCCGAAATAGTCTCATTAAAAGTATCACGTATGCATAAAGCACCTATTTTTATAATCTAAATATATCGACGTATTCATTTACATAATAAAGACCAATTACCTCTCTAAGTAGAAGTTTCCTTTCGATGGTAAACTTAGGGATTTCCACGATCACCTCGCGGCCCATATAGCCTTCCTCGACCACCGCTGTCAGACGTTCAGGCGTAAGGTTAGCGATGATGTTCGTCACTCCTGGAAATATCATTAGTTTTAATACAATACTCGATAAATTGTCGAAGAGGAGTCTTAAAGTGGCAACCTACGGAAAGATAAAATATAGTATGCGCAAATATCCTATAACTGAGCAATCGTAAAACTTTACTTTCAACGGAAAATTCAGTTACCTAAGTGTCCGCTATCATTGGGTAGAAAAGGCCTAATAGGAAGGCGGCATGTTTGCGGACTTTGGTGAAGTGAGAAGAGCGCCTATAATTATCAAGCTATTGAGTATTCCAATTTAGCCTCAATGTTCTCTGTTCAATGGGCCTGACATGTGCCAGTTTCGGTCCCAAATACGGGTGATTCTAACAGAGGCGGCTTTATGGCAGTGTAGGGTGGGCGTTGCACAATTTGCACACAGGCACAGCGGTCCTAAGAGTCCTAGGCTGCGCTGTGAGCTGTTCTTTTAAAATATGCGATGAACTCTTCCTCTTAAAAGATTTTGCAATATATATTTGTTTTCGCAACGTTCATTTGTTTTTGCAATGCACATTTTGTTTTCCCGACGTTCTATTGTTTTTGCATTGCTGATTTGTTTTCTGTATAAAATAATTTAATTTATTTTTCTATTCTCTTAATTCTATACGGATAAGATAATTTTAACCCGTAGTTTCAAACTATCCCGACCAATAAGTGATTTTTTTCGCCCACTTTTCCCTACCAAGCTATGATGGTGATAAATATACCTGACTCCAAGTCAATAATCTTCCAGACTTCATATAAATTTGATCGTCTAGTAAAAACCGGTTTAAAGAACAGAAGTTAACTGGGGCAAGTTACTCACCTTCCTTCATGGAGTAAGGAGGCAGCAAAATGTACATGCTGATGTCATTGCCCTTGTATGGAAGTTCCAATATTTGCGCACCAAGTTCATCGTTCACAGCTGAAAAATAATTTGAGTTTAATTTATTATTGGGTCTTTGACCACCGTCATAAAAGAGGTATATCACACGTTTCATTGGCCTAGCTGCCTGGGGCACCGTAGCAGCCAAACGGGTGAAGAGGTTTAAATATGGTTTTCATTATTTGAATCTAGATTAAGCGGGCAAGGTTCTTATTATATTGTCTTTGGCCATACCAATGATCAAAGCAATAATAATTGCAGTTAGATTGAAGGTACCGGAGTAAATATTGCAGATAAACATTTATTTTGGTTTACAATGGTTGATATAGATGCACAGACGATGACCAGATTAGATCAGAGGTGAAGTATATATCTTATTTTTAATTTTGACTTGTAATACACGGATAATGTGAGAAGGTACGTGTTTATGTATTTGTGGCTCTAAAACAATTGATTTTAGGGATGGGGACCTGGGTTCGATCCCCGCTTAGATCAAAATGAGAAATGATGTTTTTCATATTGACCTGGGTCTTGGATGTTTATCTATGTATATATTTTTAATAAAATATAGTAGGTATCGATTAGATGTATCCTAAAACACAAGTGTCTAAATTACTTTGGGGCCTTTGACTATAATTTTGGGCCTAACTCAATCTTGTGATTTGTTCGTATATATTTATTATAAAAAAGGTATGTACATACTGTAGTGGAAAGTGCCCTTCTGCTTCATGAAGTGTACCAGAGTCTGACGGGTTTCCGAAACAAAGAAGGCCTCCTTCCTCGTTCTTTCGGCGGGGAACTTGGAAGCCCAAACGCCTTTGAAGTAGGCAGCGTTAGCCAGGACCAGCTTGGTGGCTTCCGAGATAGCATCCTCAGGCAGTAGGTCTTTGATGTTGTTCTTCGTTACACGAGCGACCCAGTCATTGATGAACTGGCGGGACACCTCTGGATTATCGTGAAAGTTCTGTAAGTGAATAAGGGCAAGGGTATTTAACATAAATGTTATGATAAGTCGTTTACCTACTCCTACTATATAATAAAAACCGGCCAAGTGTGAGTCAAACTCGCGCAATGAGGGTTCCGTACAATATGCTTCGTGAACACACACACAATGTGCAAAAAATGTTTTATTCAATTGACTAGCGCCATCTAGTGGTGTTTTAGTGAACTATTTCCCTAGATGAACTTATTATTGTGAGTTTACCACTTAATTTTCAAGTGATAGAATTCTTATTATTTTTCCTGTAATCTTCAGAGAATAAACTATATTTTGTAATTTTTTCAAAATTTTCGGCCCAGTTGTTTCGGAGATTAGGGGGGGGGAATGGTCAATTTTTGCCTTCTTTCGTGAATAAAATCAAAAGTATTGATTTTACCCGAACAAAAAAAAATATTTTTGAGATCCTCATAATGAGCCCTTTCATTTGATATATGACACAGTAAGGTTTGCAAAACTTTTTTTTTAAATTTTGTAATTGGGCCCCCCAAAATGACCCTTATTTCAAAAAAATCTTTATTTACTTTGCACATCCGTGTTTGGGTCATAGGATTACACTATCTTACCAAATTTCATCTAATTTGGTTCAGTAGATTCGGAGAAAATCGGCTGTGACAGACGGACGGACGGACAGACAGACGCTCGAGTGATCCTATAAGGGTTCCGTTTTTCAACTTTTGTACGGAACCCTAAAAAATCACATATTTATGCATAGTTACGCTAGGTAACGTTTGTTGCCTATCAGTAATGCTAGTTTAGTATTTCTTTTACTTTGAATGCTCCTATTTCAGTTTGTGTTGAACTTCTACAGCTACAGAAATTAATTGCACAAACATGCATAAAATTTATATTTCTTTCTTTTTACTTTCGAAATTTACCAAAAACTCGAAACTCGCTTGCGTACTAGTCAAACCCTAATACGAAATCTGTGCCTATACGAATCATAAGAGTATTTCAACGTTAACTGTTCGTTTAGGGCTCTCTCTCTCTCTCTCTCTCTCATCGTGACTGCGTCCCTCAGATCCCGGGGACTGTTCGTTCATGGCAAGTTCTATAATCTATCAAACGTAGTAAAAACAAAAACAATAGCCTAAGTACTACGATGTTACAAATAGATACATATTTATATGAAGACAGATGGAACGTACACTTATTAAAACACGTCTAAAAATATAAATAACGGTGATATCTACGAAGGATTTCCAGAATACATTTCGATACATAAATGTGGGTGAACTCGAGTGACGAGGCTTTAGGTCGCCGAACCGGTTTGCAGTGCGCTGTCCCAGAATAACTCAGTCCAGTTTTCTACCAACCACAATATTTTATTAGATTTGATGCATTTAAATTAAATTAACAAGGTTATTTTTGGTCTATTTGCATTTTTTATTCAACGCTAGACGGACTTGACTGTGTTCTGTCCTTTGTTATCAGCACTTATACAGTTGCTGCTCACTGCGCCACGCCATTACCTCTTCTATCCCAACTATAATACAACACAACTAATCCAAACTAATATTATAAATGCGAAAGTGAGTTTGTTTGTTTGTTACACTTTCATTTTATCTACTGAACCGATCATGATGAAACTTTATGTTGTCTGGAGTATGAAGAAGAACAAAGGCTACATTTCATCACAGAGGCAAGTACTGTTCCCAAGGGATGGACACTAAAGCGAGCGGAGCTGCGACGTGAAAGCTAGTTTTCTATATTTATTATGTTCTATCTATCAGCCAGGGACGTCCACGGCTGGACATAGACCGCCTCCATAAATCGCCACAAATTGCGGTCTTGTGCATGCTGAGACCACTGACTCCCGGCGGCCCTAATGAATAATGAGAGAATTTATTATGTTAATTATTACATAACTTAAAATATACTCCTATATGTATATCCTTTGATTGCTCTGGCTCATATATGACTCTGGTAGTACAGAGAGGGTCGTGCTCCTGCAGTGGAGACCGAAAGGGACCTGATGAAAAAGAAGAAGATACTCATAAAGTAACCCACCAAGGCTTGCAGCTCGTCGGTGAAGATGTCGGCGATGCACTGGCGCACGGGCAGCAGCTCGTCCACGAACATCTTGTTGGCGCTGGTAAACTCGTAGCTGTCGCTGTTGTTGTTCAGCAGCCGCGACCTCTTGTCCACCTTGTAGGCCGTCATCAAGTTGATTTTATCCTAAAATCATATATTGGAGTAATATTTTATTCCTTGAAGAATAAATATCACATTAAATAGAAATCTTTAAAAACGAACATTATGTTCCGACATTAATAGCATTTTCCATCCACAATATAATCACAGGATATTGAAGTAGACGTGTCTCTAGTAAATCCAATATGTAAACGTATTTGGTTTTCCCACGAGTCTAAAATACGACTCGGATTTTTATAATGGGAAATATTAATTTTAGAATTTTTCTAATGAGAATAATTACGTGTGGTACATATTTTAAATTATTCTAATTAGAAAATTTCAAATTGTACGTATTTAAGAAGCGTGGTAAAACTTAAAGTTTACTTATTGGATTTACGAGAATCACGTCTACGTCAATATGTTGTGATTCATATGACCTCATTCAAGTAAATTTACAACTTACCAATTTGTCAGCAATCTGTAAAGACTTCTTGAGTGACTGCTCCGTATTGCCTCCAGTGGCAAAATATGCTAACAGCAGCGAGTGATACACCGAGAAAGGCGAGAAGAAGATGTTGTCGTCAGGAACCGCCTTGTTGATGGCATTGAAGAGATTCAGAGTAAACTCCAGTTGGCCTCGGTACAGCGAAGTCCTCGCTTCGGGGTCGAGCTTCTTTGAGGAATCATCTTTGTAAAAGCACTGACTATTTACAGTCGTTGTGATTAGCAAGACCACTGCCACTAACTTCATCATATTGGACCTGAAACCAAACAAAAATATACATACAACCTTGCATTACTGATATTACAAAATCGTAGCACAGTTTATGTAGACAATTGTCATTATTGCGCAAGGACGTTATATTGAGTGGATAAGTAGTGGATTTTTCACGGAAGTCGTAATCTCCACAAGTTGTGTTTGTAATGTAAGTAAATTGACAAATTCGGTAAAGTTGAGTAAGCTTTACTTTAAGTAACTAGTTTATCAATGTAATAGAATAAGTTACATTTTATTCTATTCTTTTTTGCCTAAAAAACCGAAAAGTTAGACGCACACATTTCCAATTTTCCGATCCCCGCTATAGGCATTAGTAGCTTTCAGAGAAATAATTACAACAGCAAGGGGTCGTTTTAACTTTTGCTTAGCGAGGTAGTTGAGACAAGATAGAACAGTCTGTCGCTACTTTTCACCGGCGCTTTCACTGTCTGAAGGCGCGGGCAGCGACCTCAAGACCCAGTCGGTAATTCGCGTCAGCTGATAATTAGCAAAGATTAGCTGCCCATTGTGACTATGACCCAATTCAAGTAAAACAAATGACCAGTCATACTATGTGAAATTGGATGAGTGACCTCTTTGTGCGATATTCCGTAACGAGTGTGGATTTTGGTGTTCCTTTTAACTAGTTTTTAGGGTTCCGTACCTAAAGGGTAAAATCGGAAACCTAGTAATGAAACTTTTGTGTCAGTCTGTCAATCTGTCTGGCTATCACTAGGCTGTATCTCATGAACTGTTATAACCAGACAGTTAAAATTATCACAGATGATGTATTTATGTCGCTACTATAACAACAGAAGGGCTTCCATTACACATCAAATGTGATTTTTTTAAGTTGTACTGATATTGGTACCGAATCCCTTCGTGCGCGAGTCTGATTCGTACACGACCGATTATTTTTTGTTTTCATTGTCCTTTCACTCTGGCGTGAAACAACAAAAACCTAAAGAATGTACCAGCTGCGTCCCTGCTCGCGCAGATTGTTAAAGCCGTTCATGGGAATGGATGAATGGATTAGACGATGCGGCTAGCAAAGTGATCGTACGGTTTAAACTCAAATCACATCATTTCTGCTGAGTCCGTATTTACTGGACACGAATGCCTTAAACATAATACTTGAATAATAGGCGTATAGAAAAGGAATTACAGACAGGTTGTTAATTTTCAAGCAAAGCTTCCACCTTCTGTATGATTCCATAAAGGCATGTTTAGTATCACATCAATTTCTTTTAGCCTATACGCCTACAGAGTTAAGCACGATATAGAACTTGCCCAATGAGTCGTTATGTGATTTAAGATTGCATGTTACGTTTCTGCCTTAGTAAAATGCAGATTGATATTAAGTAAAAACATGTTTCGTTCAATCAAAGTTTAGGCCACAAATATTAAGCAGATCAGATGAATAATACCAGCGAGTGAGATAGTCGTGATTGTTTAACTGTACTGTGACCTCGGCGGACCTCGGAACATTCAGATCAATTTGAGATGGAGGGCACCTGCAGTAACAATGCAAAATGCACTCTTCTCGCACTGGTAAAGTTAGCGATGAGTAAGAGTTTTTTAACTTGTGTTTGTAGTTATTATTAAGTATAAGGTCTTTTTTAGTGTCCACTGCAGGAGCATGACCCTCTCTGTACTACCAGAGCCTCATATTAACCAGAGTAGTCAGAGGATTTCGCCTACACTCTTAACGCTGGTCAGACGGGTTGAAGAGATCTCTTTGATGTTTATAAACTTTGTTTCTACGACATCCACGAGAAGACTTGGAGTGGTTCTATTCTACTATTCCAGAAACGAACTACACGGCGGTATTAGTTAGCTCAGAAATAGCTGAGTACGACTAGGAATGCGGATGAGATGTAGAGATCTAGGTATATTTTAGTATCCCATAAAAATATAAATAGAAACAAAACTTTATCTATTTAAAATATTCATGATAATATTTTCCGTGTGCGCCGTTTAAATTTTTGTGATTATTTAAAATGTACGTATATTCCAAGAGAAACGTCTGCCGAGATATTGCTTGACCCTGAGTCGAATCATCTGGTTCTTCGGAAATCCCTAATCAGTTAAAATTACTTTTGTATAAACTTGTGACATGACGCCTAAGGATATAATTTATTTTTAAAGTTTGACCTCTAATAACGGCAGACAAAGAGGTGTACCTCGCTGTTTTTCCAAGGCGACTCTAGCTACTCTACAAATATAACCAAAGCGTAAAATTAACTTTCTTACCAAACACATATTTGCAACCATGTCTAAATGGTAATATACGTACTCTAATAAGATTACTGCATAGCTATAATGTCCTTACTCATATATACTACTACATAACACAACGACTTGCTATACCTATATATGCATAATGTCTGATATTTAGCAAGTTTTCAATCAATCTGACCGTCATTCATGTGAGTACATGATTCATCCTTTAGGACCGCGCATAAACTTCTGTCAAGTGCTGCAATCAATTGACTTCAAGCCTACGTCATGGGGAATACCGACCCTGTGCAATACGTACACTGATACCCACGCATGAGAGGATCACTTTAAATAAAGAGGGACTACTTCGCACATCATGTACGTACACATATGCACGTATTTCCCTCCTCTCTGAGGCTTTGACCAGCGAAAGTCAAACATACGTCACCACAGTTTCAACATTACACAACAGCCGGATCGTAACCGTGTCATATGAATCAGTTCCTCTTAATTTGTACACAGCAGATTTTAGAAGTATTCCAATAGCGTCATTTTATAGTCTTTATATTTATTATTATGTATGATTAATATACGTTATTCACAAGATTTTATACCATTCCAAAATAACCACCACATCGAAAATAATAATAAGAAAAAAAAATAGAATTACTTATTTAAAAATAAACTTTCTGTAAAAATAGGATACAGGCAATTTAAGCTCTGGAAATGGGTTGTCTTTGAAAAGTCGAGAGAAATACTCAACCTCATTAATCAAGTCATTATTGATTTAGGGAAAATATTAGCCATATAAGACTATATTGAAAAGTTTTTACCTGACTATAATTTAAGATATTTTTAACAAAAAACGAAAACCGACTTCAATCCTAACAATTTGTTTGCGTAAGCATTAAAAAAAATGGAAATAAGTGTAAACCGAACGGCATCCTATATGTTTTTAGTTTCTGTGTATTTTTTCAAAAAGCGCTCGCTACATTTCGACATTTAATTTTTTTTTTATTTTTTAATTACCTATCGAACAAAAAAGAATTTGTTAAATCCAGGTCTCAAAGTCCAGGCGTCTTCAAGAAATCGGGGAACAAAGGTACATAAAAGAAAAATTATGACGAATTGAAAACCCTCTAGTTTTTTTGAAGTCGGTTAATATGATTATTACATTAAGGTCTTCTTTAATAGAGCTTAAATAGGTTCTTAATAAACTATTTTTTATGTTTTGGTGTTCTTTTTTGTAGACTTAAGGTTTTTATTTTGATTAAATTGTTTTGTTATTTATTTTATTTTAACTGATTTAATCCAGTTTATTAACAATTTATTGAATAAATATACTCAATTGAAATTGAAATGCTCCGCGTTATGAGACGTGCTATAAATACTCGTATGTAAAGTCAGTCATCCCTAGAAGATTTAAAATAAATGTCGACAAATTAAAAAACATGATCTTTTGATGATGAGTCATTATTTTTGTGTGTAAAAATTGCCACTCACTTTTTTATATATTTAGTATAACTATTATTTTCATTTACTGTTTACTAGTAAAACAAACACATGCATTTGTCATTTTCATCGTTGTAGTAGCTGTTTATTGTTCAATGTGAAGCAGGCATTTGTGTGAGCGGGCTGCGGTATTGTATTGCAACCTACAACACGGGATTTCCAGCGGCATTCAGTAAATTAGCTTACATCTCACCGAGCACAACCGGATGCATGCCGCGAAATTATGGCTTCAATAATCGTGTAACAGTATGCTAATGTTTTGTTTTTTTTTTTGTATAATCAGAGATAATACATACACTTTATATTTACGATTGAAAACGAGTATTTTTGTATCAGCGGCAATATATTTTTGGACTAGACAAAACGAGCGATGTTTGATATGATGAAAAAATATACATTTTCTAGCATTGACCGTTGAAAAGTAGCACTCCAGGGTTTTTGCATTCAAAGCTCTAAAGATAAATCTTTTCTAATAACGATGCCCAGGGGTGAACATCTGGAGGGACTGTATGATTTGTAAATATATTTTTAAGTATTTAATTTTCTTTTTAGTTAGGTTTATTTATTTTTACTTTTTAGTTAAACCTTAATTACTTTTTAGTAATTATTTATTTATTTCTTCCTATAGATCAATAAAATAAAGTAGTTAACAGGTTTTCATGTTGATTTAGCTTATATATTATCTTTCTCCTATGTACATTATAAATAAACTCCTATTCACATTCTTTTCTAATATACTTATTTGATTGGAGATTACTTTTGGTATGACAAGCAATGTAATAAGAAAAGGCTGGTCACTTCTCTGAAAACCTAAGGTTTTGTGCTGTAGATCGCTCTATAAACCTTGTTTATGGGTCGACACAGCCAGTTATATCTAGGCTTAAACCTTCTGTGCACGTTTCGCCCACCAAAGCGACTAACGGCTCTATATTTTGTTTAACCTCAAGTCGTACAGCTTTTTCGTTTCTTCTGAGAATTGAACCGAGGTCACATATTTTGTGTAAAGACAATACACAAAACGAATTTATGTAAATGCAACCTCCATCTCACTCCCGTACAGCACATGACTGCTGCGAGACAGGTAGAGCCACGCAACGTTTGCATAAGACCCTCGGCCGAGCTTAACGTTGTCAGAATATTAATAAACTTCGACAAGATAAGGTGCCCATAGTGAACTCTGAATGCACCTTGACACCGTGTTTATAAATGTTTTGGGATCAGAAACTTAAAACACTTAGTCCCACAGTTGTGACACAATGAATTCAAGCTTTCCTTTAGACTACTGGTATTTAGTCTACTGAAATCAAATATCTTTGAGTTGCTTGAAACAAAGGAGTGATATACTTCAGGTATATAGTACATAGCTAGGAAGTACCTATCCCAGTTAGTAACAATTATTATCGTAACATCAGCCCGCATTTTCTGTCGCAAAAGCGTACTTACTAATTTAGTAGTCTTTCCACTCGTACTATGTAACAATGAAAAACTCTTATTTTCAAGCTTTGTTTCAAAGTGTTACGGCTTTCTAGTCTTCACTCACTTTACGTGAATCCATTATAACAGCGTTGGGATTTCTATCTTTTCAATATTTTTTTTCTCCAAAAGTATATTGTTCCCATACAGTGAGAAACTAAGAAAGTTCTTCAGCAACAGTAAACAATGCTCTAACTATTTTTTATCTCTGTGATGGATAAAATACTCCACTGTATCTAGTTTTTGCAAATTTTTTGACCGGGTGAAGCGAGCAAGGTCCCAGTCGAGTTGGGGATGAAAACACTTTTTTATGTACCTAATATGTTCCACGATAACTCAAACCAGTGGTACAAATAAGATGAAATTTAAAACATAAAAATTTACTGGTACTGCTAGTATAATATCCAAGTTCTTTGGGCATCAAAATTGGTTCAGTAATTTATGAGATATTTAAGTAAATCTTAACGAGGTCCAAGTTCGCGACGAAGTTAAAATAAAATTCCGTTTTTACATTATAACTTTTTGAGAGAGAGTCGAGGGAAGCACAGGTAATATAATATAACATTACTAGCTGTTACCCGCGGCTTCGCCCGCGTTATATATAGCCTATGTCCTTCTAGGTACCCTAACCTATGTGTATGCAAAATTTCATGATGATCGGTTCAGTGGATACGGCGTGAAAGCGTGACAAACAAAAAACAAACTCACTTTCGCATTTATAATATTAGTTGGGATTTTAATGATTACGGGACATTATAAAAACGGTGGAATATAGTATAATTCTTAAATCAAGCTCTTTACTAAGTACTACTGACTTAGTATTTAACTATTTACCTATTTATAAACATTCGGAGAACACGGAAGTCTTTGAATTTTTCAAAAAAGAATTCATACTACTACGAGTACATGATCATAGTAATTGACAAAAACTTATTACTTCTTATTAACAGTCCCTTCTCCTATACGTTACAGAGGACTGCCGCTAATATTTTCTGTTTATATTTTTTTGTAAACTAACAGTAATTATGTGCATATTGATATAATATAAATATTTGATAGCAATGAGGAAACAAGATAATAATTTAAAAAACAACTAAGCCAAAAATGTATACCTACACAAACATAGATAAGTTGTTTTCTAACTTCTAAGAACTTAACCTTACACTTTGGCATAATAAATATTTAACATAGCCGTATGTGTTTATTTGACCACCCCGTTTTTATACAAATATTAGGTGAAAAGTAGAGTATCATAATACTGTCCATTACATTCACGTGATGACGGAATGTAAACAAAGTTGCCCTCATTGAGTTGAGAGATCGTTAGAGCCTTCACGTTCTTCTATACATTCTTCTGTATCTTCAGTAGAGACACATAGAGACGTCATAAAAATCATAAGAAGAGTGTCACGACAAACGACGAAAGATACTCTTTCCGGAAATGAGTAAAATCAAAACTTGATATACTCATCTTTTCCCATATATGAAAATAATGATAAAACGAATGTAGGATCTTTACGCTACCTTTAAATCGTCTTAAATCCGGATTTTAGATTTATATCCTTATAATTAGACCCTTATCTATGGATGACAGAGTATAAGCGTAAGAAATCAGAAAACTGATTGTGGGGCAAACCTTCATATGTGCGTGAATTGTGTACACATAATGGAAAATTAGCAGTGGACGAGTATAGGCTGATGATGACGATGAATGGAAAATTTCTTAACACTTGGACTTTCTTTAACACAATTACTTGGAGGAATATATTTGTACAAGCAATTCTGTTTCGTTTGTTTCAATACCTTGTTTATTTCATTAAATAATAAAGAGTATTTGAAGATAAAATAATAAAATTTTGCATAGAAGGAACATCATCAACAAATCCTTTGAAAACAAATTTGTGTACATTTTTTATTATGATATCTGATATCTCATACTTATGCGCTATATGCTCTGGTTAGGAAAAAATATTCAAGAAAATAATAACATGTTTACTTATGTTCGATCAGTGTTGCGAAATTCGTCATAGTAAATTAGAAAGCGTACACAATAGCCCGAGACCGGTCATCGGCGAATCCTTGTGTTAGCCAGTGGCAGTGGCTCAATGCACGTGAATACAAATGCATAGCATAGCTACATACACCGCACACGACATAATTAACTGTAGTGTGAAGAAATCTAATGACATAACGGACCGAATCAAGCAATAGCGCGATTGTTACACTAAGGTACATTACCAGCATTTAAGGTAATAAAAAATGTTCGCAGATAAAATGTACACCTCAACGTTATTTAAAAACTACGCCGATATAGGTGTAACTTTTAATAAAGATATACTAATAGGTTTATTAAAAAAACAACAAATGTTATTAAGAGAACTTGGACGTAACGAAATAAACAATGCGTTAAGTAATCGTTTATACACTTACCAATTATGACGAGATTTTCGTAGACTCTACAATGCTGTTGCAAAAACTTGAGGTGTTGAAACTTCAGGATGCACTTGAAGTAAAATAAGTAATGTAGTATTTTTAAATACGTGACTGCTCTGTATTGGCAAAAGCGAAAGCCAACGTTGCGCTGTATCGGGCTCCGAAGGCAGACTAACTCAATGAGAGAAGCACGCCATCCTCTTTTATGTAGTATTGTAAACTGGTATGCGTTTGCGCATGGATGTCAACAGCAGGTAAATTTAAAAAGAAATACACTTTTGTTTATTCACCCACACAATACACTTCCGAATCAAAAGCGTGTTAACTGAGATAAAATCTGCAGCTAAGTAATTAATTATATACAGCGGTGTACCGTTATACAGTGTTGGTCACATAACTGTCTCTAATAAATGTGATTACCAACGAGAGATCCGAACCGATTTCAGAACAAGTACCTGAACTCCATTCTTTTGTTTATTTGTAAGTACAAGTAAATATGAAAGATATTTAATATAACTGAAGTTTTAAATTCAAGATTCAATCGTTTATTTAATATAGGTTTCTTTGAACACTTATTAATTGTCATATTTGTGTTTACAATTTTTACAACCAAAATTTTTTGTTGACGTCAATAATTACTTATGGCTAAGTTTAGGCGTTTAAATTGAAAGTAGACTTACTCCAAATAAACCCCTAGAAAGAATCAATTTTTTTTTGGATGATTTTTACTGCTGAAGATCTTAAGAACTTTTTAAGAATACTCTTGAGTCCCTGGCACCTCATTTTTATTTTATTTTCTCCTAATTAATTATAACAGTAATTTTGAACTTTAGATGTAATTTTGGGAAAGTTCCGTAATAGCTAGACATATTTTATTTTTTTAAGGCAATACTTGTCATTATGACAATTAATTATCACTATGAAAACATTAAAAAAATAAAGACAGCAAAAATAAAAAATGAAAACCGACTACAGGTAAAAATTTACCAAAATTTTTTTTTAAAATTCTAGCTCCTAAACTACGAAAAATCGCGGAACATACATGGGCGTGATTCGCGTACACCTTAGGGTAAGGCATCTAATTTTTTCCATTGGACGTCTATCAACGGGCCATCCTGTATATTACAGGTCGAATTGATAACCTCCTTTTTTTGAAGTCGGTTGAAAATAGTGACTACTCGTAATAAGCGGTCAGCTATTCGGCAACAGTGTGAACACACTTCCAAAAGAAGTTCATGCAATATGTCCTCAGACAAGGTGCTTTTCAGTTCCGAACGACAAGGTAGCCTTTTAAAAACATTTGATAGCCAGATGGATGAACAATAATGAACTTAGGTGGTCATTTGTGAAATTCTTTTTCCTCGTAATTTCCCGTTTAACTTTTTTTTTTGTTGGTTTCTAAGAGAACCAAATTTTAAAGTAGTGAGAATCAACAAAATACACACTGTGGTGACGTTTTTGTGGAAATCGTGACGTTGGTTTTATGTTATATACATGCTGATTTTGAACCTGTAAACTATTTTGTGATCTCGGAATCAGAAAATACAGAATTGTAAGAAAAATCCCATCCCAATCCAAACCGATAATCATGAAATTTTGCATACACTAGGTTAGGGCACTGAGAAGGACATATGCTATATATCATGCGGGCGGAGCCGCGGGCAACAGCTAGTAAGGAATAAAATGTAAAAAAATTTAGACCTCCCATACAAAGTCGCCGATCAGCTTCAGCTGGGCGAATTTCTATGGGAAGTCAGATTTTATTTTTCGAATTTCACCTTTTTTCTTTCGATTCTGTATTCCATTAGGGATTCTGATTCCGAGATTTCAATATAGTTCATAGGTTCAAAATCAGCTGTATACAAATACTAAATCACTTTTAAAATTACTTGTACATATGCTTATACTGATGTAGTTTTGAATGAGTTGTAGTTCAGTTGTAATAGACAACGTACTACTACGAAAGTTTTAGAGTGATATATATTTTACTTGTGAAGATTTGTGAGGATGTGTGTATGGATGTTTATATCTGCACCACGCAAAAACTAATGAATTAATTCAAAAAAATGCAATATACTTTTAACATAGCGGTAAAAATAATTTTCCCTCATTTGGCTTGCTGTAAGTAATGTGATATAATTATATTTAACAAAAAAGTAAAACCGACTTCAACCCTATACGTAAATGGGTGTGGTAGTTTAATCAAAATAGAGGAACAACGTTGTAATCAACAAAAATGAATGATGAGTAATCAACAAATGAAATGAAATGTATTTATTCACATGAAACATGGTACAAACTTGTCTTGATTCGCGAAAGAATTAAACAGCAATAAAATTACACCAAACGGCATACTTTTACAATTTTTTTGGGTTTTTTTTTATTTTTTCTAAAAGTGCTCAATACATTGCGACAAAAATTTTATGGGACCATCTCTAAAACATTAACTATCTAACAATAAAAGAATCACTAAAATCGATCCATAACTGACTGAGTAATCGCGCAACATACATAGATACATACAAAAAAAAACATACAGTCGAATTGAAAACCTCCTCCTTTTTTTGAAGTCCGTTAAAAGATATATAGTACCTACATTGGGCTAAACCTATACTTACATTTTCAAAACCGTTTTGAAGTATTCGTACCTAAGTAGGTAGGTATTTGTAGCGAGATGAAATTTAAATGAATAACATTTTGATGAAGGTTGATCGAGGTCGCGTGGTGTGCTTGATATCACTTTTTGATTGAACAACAATAGAACACGACCAAATGAACCGAGATGTCAGAGAAATACCGCAGACTTTCTCCGTGAATGACAATGTTCCACTTAACGCAGAATATAATTTAATATTTTTGCATTGACGCTGACTTCAGCGAGGGATTACCTGAACTTTCCACTTTGATGAAATTAGCCTACATAAACACTTACGACCTCCGTGGCACAGTGGTTAGCAAGCCAGCCTGCTACACGATGGGCACAAGGTTCTATACCATACTTAGTGTTTTATTTTATTTATGTTCACATAAAAAATATAAAAAAAAAAAATATAAGTATAAGTTATGATAGTCAGAGAGGGTCGTGCTCCTGCAGTGGAGACTAAAAAGACCTGATGATGATGATGATGATAAGTGTATACGGAATATGAGTTTTAGGGAACTACTGATTCCAAAAGAAATGTCTTCCAGTAAAGGCTATGCGAAATCATATTACAGCAGGAATGCTGTCATAAAAGCGGATCCCGGGCTCGGACGCATGACAGGTGAGGATACAGCCGGCAAAAGTCTAATAATAATTCACTTATGAATGAGAGATAGGTAACTAACTCTTCATATATTGACACCTTACTAAGTAATAATATAACTGTGTAATTAATTATCATCTTTACCAGAAGCATCGAATTAAATTCTTCGTGAATCCAGAGGGGTTACCTGTGGGCAACAACGGGGCCACCTCGCACCTTTTAACAACTATGTGCAGTGTCACACATTCTGACGGTCACTTTAACATCCAAATATATTACCTATCCATCCATACATAAGATAAAACAGTAAAAAATATGTCTGTACAGGGTTGTTGCGGATGCCGAATTTTTCACATCCGCGGATGTGAATGCAGATGCAGATTTTTGAAGACTCACATCCGTGGATGCAGATGCGGATGCGGATGTTTCAGATTCTACTTAAATATCCTAATGCTAACTTCCTAACTAATATTATAAATGCGAAAGTGAGTTTGTTTGTTTGTTACGCTTTCACGCTGCACCTACTAAACCGATCATCATGAAATTTTGCATACACATAGGTTAAGGTACTGGTTTTTAGGGTTCCGTAGTAAACACGGAACTCTTATAGTTTCGCCGTGTCGGTCTGTCTGTCCGCGGTTTTACTCGGAGACTATAAGTACTGAAAAGCTGTAATTTGGTATGGGAATGTTTATTAATCATACCAAAAAAGTGGTAGAAAAAATCTTTAAAAAAAATTTTTTTAGGGTAGCTCCCATACAAGTGGGAGTAATTTTTCTCTACTAACATATCGTGTTGATGAAGAAGTCTCTAAAAAAAATTTGTGAGGTTAAGACCACATTTCGATTTAGGGATCCGTTTCTGAAATATTTGGTTATAAATTGCAAAATTTTTTTAGAGGTATGTTTCCCCCTTCTCTATCTGCTAATCGGTTATACATAGATACGTGAAAAAAATACAGGAGTATATATAACAAAGTTGAAAGAAAAATGATCAGAGCTGAGTACTAAGTACAAACTAAAAAGTTATAGACCTTTTTCATAAACCGCAAAAAACTTTGAGACAAACACTATGAAAGACAAAGTTATTTTTGCTTATTATAGAGGTTTTTGGCTAATCTAAGCTTGCTTCTACGGAACCCTTCATGGGTGAGCCCGACTCGCACTTGGCCAATTTTTTTCGCTTCCATTGGTCATCATCACGCGTGACGCAAACAGCACGCGCCATTCGCAGCTCCCTCCCTTTTCAAGAAAAGCATCCGCATCCACTTAAAAATCTGCATTGATTTATTGCGGATGCGAATGCAGATGCAGATGTCCAAATCTATGCGGAAGCTCCGCATTTGCGGATGCGGATGCGAATATTCGCAACATCCCTGGTCTGTACATAGAATATATTTCAAAAAAAAAATTGGGCGATATACACATAGGAATGGAGCAAGAATTTGAAAAATTGTCTCTTTGTACACGCTAATCTCTTGAAATTCTGGAATGATACGTTTGAAACTTTTTTTTATAAGTATATCCTATCCTTAATATTATAAATGCGAAAGTGAGTTTGTTTGTTTGTTTGTTACGCTTTCACGCCGTATCTACTGAACCGATCGTCATGAAATTTAGCATACACATAGGTTAGGGTACCGAGAAGTACAGAGGCTAATTACGCGGGCGAAGCCGCGGGTAACAGCTAGTAGCTTATAAGCCTGGGCATCATTATGGTAGGTATAATTGATTTTGGAAAATGGAACACCTGCTGATACAGAAGCATAATGCTCCAGCTAAACTATTATGAGAAATATAAAACCGGCCAAGTGCGTGTCCGGCCACGCGCAGTGTAGGGTTCCGTAGTTGCGAATGACAACTTTGAGTTCACACTATTCACACTCGCACCTTACAGTTTAACGACCCAAAACATCTAACAATGAAAATAGTATGAAATTTTACAGTTTATAAGTTGGTTGCCTATAACTTTTTAGTTTGTACTTAGAACTCAGCTCTGATAGTTTTCCTTTAAACTTCAGTATATATACTACTGTTGTAATTTTTTTTACGTATCTATATATAACCGTTTAGCAGATAGACGGGGGGGACACTTACCTCTAACAAAAATTCGCACTTTAAAACCAAATATTTCGGAAACGGATCCCTAAATCGAAAAATGGTGTTCTCAACCTCACAATATTTTTGAAAGACCTATTTAACGATACCACACACGATGGGTAAATATAGAAAAAAAAATTACTCTACCACTTTACTAGTATGGGAGCTACCCAAAAAAAATTTTTTTTCAACTTTTTATTCTACCACTTTTTTGCCATGATTAATATACATACCCATACCAAATTACAGCTTTCTAGTACTTATAGTCTCTGCGTAAAACCGCGGACGGACAGACAGACAGACAGACATGGCGAAACTATAAGGGTTCCTTGTTTACTACGGAACCCTAAAAATGACGCCTTAGCAAAAGTTGTTCAGTCTGATGAGAATGTTTTGTTGAAGTAAAATCGAACACCTGATGCAGAACCAAGTTATTATTAAATAAAAATAAAAAATTACTTTCTTTTACGACGGAGTCAGTCATATAGTCTAGATACTTTTAATCAAAATAGTGAATCATACGAAAGCCGATTTTGAATTGACGATCAAAACGTTCTTCTGCATAGTTGTCAAAAGTTAATGAGTAGCCCCATGTTATGCATGTTTTGCTTTTAGATGACAGCCAAAAATGGAGTGTATTGGTTTTCGAGTTAGTTTGGAGTAAGTTTCTTTATTCATGTATAATGTTAGTTTCTTTATTCTACCATTCTTACTGAAGTATCATCCTAGCGAAAGTGAGTTTGTTAATTTGTTAACTACTGAACCGATCGTCATGATATTTTGCATAATTACATGATTTTTTGTTTTGTGAGGTCCTCATTACGGACTATTTTCAAAACTATTAGGACTACACTATTCAAACTTGGTAGGTAGATGTATTTTGTAAATCGCTTTATGCTTTTTATACGAAAATAAAATCATAAGAAAAAAAATCTTTCCATACATGGCACAGAACCATTTTTTTTCATTATAGATATATGTGGGCGGTGTCTATCGATAGGTCTTCCAAAATGACTGAAAAACAATTATTGCGGTTCCTAAAACTATTTTTTTTAACGCTGAACTTTTGAAAGTGGTAAAATGTGTCCACCCACCTTTAACTTCTAAATTAAGAGAGTGAAAAATCTGAAAAAAAAGAAGACTTTTTTGAGCGATAAACAGTAGTTTTTGAGATATGGCACAGTTTCATAAACCGCAAATGTAACGTTGACAACGTTACATTTGCGGTTTATGAAACTGTGACAAATTCAAAACACCTATAAAAATCAAAGTTATTTTTGCTGACGAAAAATGATTGTAGTATTTTGGCTTGGTGTAGGTGATAGGTACGTTCCCCCGAATGGTAACCAACCATCTTGCCCCGCGGATCAGTAGCCGCGGTCTAACCACACGCGCTGAAGATAAGAGGAACCGGGCGGAAGACGCTTGAAGAGGGTCTGGGTAACCCACCTCTCCTGACGCAGATAAAGCCAATCCCTTAAAAAAATTACAACAAATTTGAATTTGTCACAGTTTCATAAACCGCAAATGTAACGTTGACAACGTTACATTTGCGGTTTATGAAACTGTGACAAATTCAAAACACCTATAAAAATCAAAGTTATTTTTGCTGACGAAAAATGATTGTAGTATTTTGGCTTGGTGTAGGTGATAGGTACGTTCCCCCGAATGGTAACCAACCATCTTGCCCCGCGGATCAGTAGCCGCGGTCTAACCACACGCGCTGAAGATAAGAGGAACCGGGCGGAAGACGCTTGAAGAGGGTCTGGGTAACCCACCTCTCCTGACGCAGATAAAGCCAATCCCTTAAAAAATTACTGGACGGGGGGTTGCACGCTTCGAGGGACCTGGCTATGGGTGAAGGGTGTGAACTCTCCCTACGCTCACAGTTATAGTGGGGGTGCGCCGCTCTCCCTGTCCTCTACGGCCGACAACTGGTGGGCCTCTGTTACCATTTTGGTTGGACAGAGGTCAAACTGAGAGTCAGTTTAGTGACGGAAATGGGAACCAGTCACTCGACAAAAAGGCCCCTGAGTCTACCCCTTTTTGTCGTGGTGTCGTGCCAGTGTCGAGGTGCTAGCGGATACCTATAATTGAAGACCGAACGGTCATTAGCCTCGTTAAAAGCGGCAGAGACTGACACTGATAGGTTTTTAGTGGGTTGAAGTTCTCCCCACATACCACACGACGGGAGAGCAGAGCAGGGTACTCTCCTGTGGCAGGGTGATGCGAAGGAATTTTTCCTCCGGAACCAAAAAAAAAAGAAAAATAAGGTGATTGTTACGTTAAGTGGATAGCCTAAGATTTTTCAAGATATGGTTCTAAAAACGGAATACGAAAGTCCAGTGCCGCATCGTCTACACATTTGCTTTGATTTTTCACTGACCCTTTGGCCCCTGACTTTTACGAGTATAATGCAATATATTTCGTGGTAGCATTATATTTAATAAGTAATTGTTATCAGTGTTTACATATAATAACTCAAACAACATGCATAAATATCTACGTCAGATTATCACGTTTAGGTAACGCTACAGGGACAGTCCCCCGAAGTAATACTTTTAATATAGTAATAAGTAATACGCCCGGATGTTTTCGATAGACAATGGTTTAACCGTAGTGCTCCGATGACGGGTCGAGGTAAAATCCTGTATTTTATTCCCCGCGGCAGCGACAAGTACTATTGGCGACGGTATCCTTTTATGGATAATAGTAGATTGTTGCACTGAGCAGAAAGTAAGTTATTGCTGCACGAGTGTTTATTTGGAGCCCGAGCGCTAGCGAGGGCTCTAAAAAAGCATGAGTGCAATTTAACTTACTTAATGCGAGGTGCATAATCTGCTTTTCTTTCAACTACTGCAATAAAAGTAGTTGAAAAATAAAACTGAAGACAAATTACAATAGGAAGTTAAAAATTTGTTGTTCACATTCCCGCTTTTTTTCTTTATGGCCAGTATTTTTTTTTTAGGCAAGGCAATACACACGTCCCTTTGTTAACTCCATACGGCCGTTAGGTTGGCCAACCTTCTATAAGACAGGTGACAACAACTATTGTCCACGATTTAAAAAAACTAAACAGTGCAGTAAAGGATTTCCATACATTTTTGCTGCACTAGAGCAGCAAAAATGTATGGAAATTTACTGCACTGTTTAGTTTTTTTTTACTTCTAGTGCAGCAAAGTTCCTCTTTGTGCTAGATATGTAGTGCAGTTATGATAGAATTGCAGCGTAGTTGGAAGAAAAAAATATTTGACGCAGTCTAAAATAATCAGGACATTGCTACATATACGGGTCTCGATCACAATTCATGTTCACCTACCAAATTTCAGGTTTTTGACGAAACTTCTAACTAAACTGCTTCGCTCTGGATCATTTTATTTACCAAAAATTGAATATTCAACCTAATTAATATTTTTTATACTTCTACGGATGTCATGCATGACTTGGCAATATCGTCAGTAAATAAAAATTCAAAAATATAAATACACATACCTATTAATTTAAAGAAATAACGTATCTACAATATCTATACATAAAATAAAACAGTAAAAATATTTTGTCTGTACATTAAGTATTTTTGACTGAAATGGATAGAGGGACACTTAAAAAGAATAATAGAAAGCAAAAAATTTTTTTTAGAATTTCTTGTCTGTCTGTCTGTATGTATGATCACGTTTATCTCCGGAAATATTGGACGGATTCGAATGAAACTTTTTTTTGCTATATAGCTATTAAGCCGGGGCAACATATAGGGTAGAAATAGTTCTGGAAAATGGAACACCTGATGCAGTATCATTATGGCCCAGCTGAACTATAAGAAATATAAAAGTGGTGCCTTAGCAAAAGTTGTTAAGCCTGATGAGCATTTTTGTTGAGTTATAAAAATTTTGAGATTTGGAACACCTCATGCAGAACCATAATGGTCCAGGTAAACTATAACAAATATATAAATGACGCCTTAGCAAAAGTTATTCAACCTGATGAGCATTTTTTGTTGAGGAATTTAATTTGAAGATGTGGAACACCTGACGCAGAATCATAATGGTCCAGGTAAACTATAGGAAATATAAAAATGACGCTGTAGCAAAACTTGTTCAGCCTGATTAGTATTTTCTGTTGAGGTGAAAAAATCGAAGATTTAGAACATCTGATACACTAAGTACCATGTTAAATGTTATATCGACAATTTTACAGAGTCACACTCTCCTCTGGGATAGAATGCGTAGAGTACGATAGCTCATATTACTGGTGACCGCCCAGCGGTCCCCCCTTTGGCAACGTAGTTTTCAGCCCATACGACAAAACATGACTTTGCTGTCCCTCCAAGCCTTGAACACCCAGGCAACACCTAAAGGCGAGGTCCGTCCCTCCCGAAGGCCCTTTGGACATGTGCGATAGGTTGAAGGCGCTCTGCCCATACCTCAAAGTTTGGTAAAGTAGCGCAAGCTCACTTGGAGCTAGCTATATAGTCTTCTTCTTATCGTATTGGTATATTAATACGCCGACGTCATATAGTCCACGCGAACGAAGTTGCGGGCATCAGCTAGTCATCAGTAGTTAACTAATAAAAACTTGTTTCATTGGTGTTTGAAGAATCTTGTGATGGATGGCCAACCGCATTTCTTAACGTTCACAACTAGATCTTTCTATGAACTGTGTCCCTTGTCTATTACATATCTGATATTTTAACTCTAGAAGTACTTAGATAACTTGGTACTTAGAGCTGTGATTAGCTAGGGACTATAATTATTCGACATTATTTGCTAGAGTAAGTACTCTGTAGACTATCACGATTAGCTGCCCATTACATAGTGGTAATTTTGCAAAGCTGAAGTAAGACTACTGATAAGGTCTGACTCAGAATGATTAAGTCTTATTTTGTGCAATGGGTCTTTTATACCAGGTATTTATATAAGTATAATTCATAACACATATGGTCCCCCTCTTCGTTTTCGAAGACGGTGCCCCTGGAAAATTATTTAATACTAGCTGATGGCCGCGACTTCGTTCGCGTGGACTTTGTCACTGGCTAAATTTTATTTATTTTATTTTTATTTATTACACTTTATTGCACATTTACAAAAAGATTACAAGAAATAACACTATGTATAGGAAGAAAAATGTACAAAAGGCGGCCTTATCGCACAGCAATCTCTTCCAGGCTACCTTCGGGTAATTGAAAAAAAAAATTAAAGAAAATATACTTGGTACGGTGCAATAAGAAAGAGAAACAAGATAGCTTAAACATAAATATATAAGTTATTATATATACATAAATACAAATATATACATATACTTATAATATATAGCATACAGAATATAAATGTGCGACCAACAAGATGAGAAAGGAAAAAGAGAATTTTTTTAATTACAGCGAAGAAAGGAAATGTGCTTTAACTTGTGATTTAAAACTGGCTAGCGTTTGAGCACATCGGATATGCAGTGGTAGTGAGTTCCATAGGCGAACTGCTTCGACAGTGAACGACTGAGAATAAAATTGGGTACGGTGCGCAGGGGTTTCTAGTCGCCAATTCTCAGAGCTACGTAGTTTATGAGTCCCTGGGATGTCACTGTAAAATACGAAGCGTTCTCTCAAGTATTCTGGAGATGCTGGATTAAACAAAATTGAAAACAAGAGAGAGAGGGTATGCCAATTGCGGCGAAGCCTGATTGGCAGCCACTTGAGCTGAGAGCGAAATAATACAAACTAATGTGGATACTTAAGAAATATTTGTAAATACATATTTATTCAAATAAATTTAACTTGGTTCTGCGTCAAATGTTCCAAATCTTAGATTTTTATACCTCACCAACATTTTTGGTGGGCATCATCGGGTTCATCACGCTGAACAATACTTTTACTAAGGCGCCATTTTTATGATTTTTATCTAACCAATAACATGCTTTTTTATTTTCAGGTATCTTTTGTTGAATAACTGCCTTTCAATTCTCCATTCAACTATTACAAAAATAATTTCTTAGTTTTTTGAAAAGATGTTAGACACTTAAATGGTTTTTAAATAGCATTACAATGCTCGGTATATTATTATTATTCGAAGTCACGGTGGTGTAGTTGGTAACACACTTAGGGCGCAGACCTAAGACTCGTGGTTCGAATCCTACCTGTGGCGAATTCTTTTTCATCACATATTTTCAATTTTAGATGTTAGACACATCAAAAATGAACATTGCGTAATTATAGTTAGATTATAGTAGACATAAACGTAGACAGGTATTAAGGATGGCACAAAAAACGTGCTCATATGATTATTTGGTACTTGTTGCTTACTATGGCTAGGTACATCCTGATCATAAGTTTCAAACGCCTCTCGTTAACTAAACAAAACTGCTCAGATCACTGTATGATAAAATTTAACTTTCGATCCAAAATTGTCGTAAGTTATTCTAGTATCCACTTAAACAAATATCGAATATAAAATATTTAGAGGTAAATATCAATGAACATCTGTTATGGGAATCAATTATATCATACCTTTAAAAAACTCATTTATGTTGCGAATCGTGCTTTGATTAAATTGGTATACTCATTAAGGTTTATGTGGATGTTGCTTAGTGTGTGTAGAGTATGAGAAGGCTTTTGATTCATGGTACGAGGGCCATATGCTTGGGTCTCTACAGCGATGCCGCATTGTCCATCGCTATATCGAAGCGCTGAAGTGCTTATACAGCAACGCCGTATGTCAGTTCGAGTACAGAGGCAAAACAAGAAGGATATTCCGTAGCAGAGCTCCTGGAATAGGATGGACTTGGCATCAACATCAACGGCGAGTATATCACTTACCTTACCTACTTTTCGATTCGCTGATGACATCGTTGTCATCACAGGTTGTCATGTATATAACAGTATCATGCTCGATACCTCAATGAAGGACGAGATCTTTCGACGAATCCAGAGCGGCTGGGCAGCGTTCGGGAAGCTCCGCAGTGTCTTCTCGTTCAAAATATACCTACCCCAGTGCTTAAACGAGTCAACATAATCATTGCGTTACCGGTGATGACTTACGGGTCCGAAACGTCCGCGCATGTATTATACCTATAAACCCTCCTCATGAATCACCCTATCTGCTGGTGAAAACCACATGAAAATCCGTGCAGTAGTTTTAGAGTTTATTGCGAACAGACAGACAGACGCGGCAAAGGACTTTGTTTTATGATATGTAGTGAAGCTAGCCCTTAGAGCTAGCCTGTCTTCGTTTAGGGACCTCATGTAATGAACACAAAAATAAACAATGAAAATAAGTACAATGAACTCCTCAAATCGATCATTATGTCATTTTTGGGACTGCTGTACGCTACACGTCTCGTCAGGTAAGTGCATAAAAGATTCATATTAGAAATTTAATTAATTTATAATATTCGCAGAGAAAAGAATTTTATCATTATATAGAAAATCTACCAACTGTCTTTAAAATCAGCCCTCCGTACAATTATGTAAGGAGGGCTATGTTTAAAACGCAATGCTTATAACATTATTTTCCAATGGTACCTACAACTGCTTACAGCTTACTAGAAGCCGGCGAATGATAGGTCCACATTGATTTAAGTTCATTGTTATTTCAAGTATCAATGGTAGGAAAGAAATAACTTGGGTTTTTCCATCGATTTAATTTCAACCAACAATGCAGGCAAATCAGTCACCCCGCGTTATCACCAGCTGGTTTTCCCTTGTTTTATTATGCACATATTTTATGCTTATATAACAAGATCGTGCTAAATCAAATGAGTCCGACTATAGGTATAAAGCCGTCAAAGTTCTTTTTGTAGGGTATCTTGTCTTCTATCTTGGTCACATTTCTTAAATATTTTACATCTACGTAAATTTTGAGACAAGGGTATCTTAGGCAATCTTTGAAAACACCGTCTGTAGAGTTCCGTACCCTAAGAGGGTCCCCTTAGGACTTTTATTACTTCGCCCCCGCTTTCCGTCTGCCACAGGGCTGTAACTATTGAACTAGTTAGAAACTTGACATTTTACTCTTATGACATTATTATCTACCTTTTATTTTCATTTTTATGGTTTTGTTCCTTCGAGCGATAAAACGGAACTTCTATAAATAGGACCACTCGTGTCTCTGTTTGTCCGTCTGTCACAACCAATGCTTTGAATACAGTACCGCTTTAGTTAAATTTGGCACTTACTTGAAGATCCAGGGCACGGTAGTGCGAGGGCTAAAAAGAAATAACGGAAGCGCAGGTCACTACCTACTTTTTCTTGAAGCGTTTCTTAACAGTGCTCAAAATTCCAAATTCTCGGTGTCATTTCAATAGTGTCCTACTTTGATATGATATTATACTTCGCTAATATTCCTGTTCCCTGATTTCGTCACTTGCTGATCGATGATCTTCAAAACTATTAGGTAAGTGATTCCTGAAGTCACAGAAAGCCAAAAATTGGTGTGAAAGCTTAGAATAGCACACGTTACCTAAAAAATTAAAAAATCTGTACATTTTGGCCCCATCTCTAAACTGCTTAGCTGGTGTGGCGCGCTGGCAACACATTTTGACCAAGGCATCGGGTTCGTAGAGAACTTAGAACTAGGATTTACGTAGAATGCTATACGCTATGAATGATAAGAGTTAGTTAGGTTAGGGCGTGTAGAGTTAAGAGCTTGGCTCTCCAAAAGATCGCAATACTTTTGTATCAATCGCAATAATTAAATATACTACACGACTTCGTGTGTGTACAAATATAAAATAAGCATTAGAAAAAAAACTTATTTTGATTAAATAATCAATTTAATTGTGTAAAAACTATAAAATGCTAAAACAATAAAACAAACATTATGCCGAAGAAACTAAATGAACTTATAGAATATTATGCAGCTTGCTTGTATAGGTATAAAATATAAGGCACATATACAACCGTGTCTTATTTTATTACATAAATTAAAGAAAGTAGAAGTGTAAACTGTACTTATAGGAATGTTTCATTAACTTCCTGTACTGCATTATTATATTATGCGTGACGATAAAATTCTTTAAAGTCGTAATAGGTATGTCTAAAAAAAAGGTAATTATTTTGGCAGCTTGCTGACTTCGAACATGTAAGCGGCGAAGAGTTTTATCTGTAAAACAAAGGAAAGCATAAAATTAGAGATCTTCATAGAATAACTTAAAACATAATCAAATATTAAAGAACTTAATTGTTGCTCTTTTTGTAAAATTTAAGCGACAGAATTAAGCAAAAAAAAGAAAAAGAAACCTTTTCTTGCATGAGGCCTGACCATGGCGCCTTGACGTTTCGTTCGGTTTCGTCACAGCAATTTGAGAATATAGAAGCAATATTCACAAAACTTTAAACCTAAAAGCCGTTTTGGACTTGTAATTTTATTCTCAATTTAAACTAGTTACGGCTTACGCCATCTAGTAACAGCTTGAATAAGAGACGGCAGTACTGTTACTACCGCTCTCTCATGGTAGCAGGTACTGGAAGTTCAAGTTCCAGACTGGAACTAAGTCTCGTTACCCTTATGTTGCGCCAATATTGTTGTACGGCATCGGCATTCTATACATTGTATGCTTCGATCAAGTATAAAAACTAGATATACAGTCATATACAACAATAGCCGTTCATGTTGTCAACAAATATTTTTAAATATATTTTTATGTAATAAACCTACACCTAAACCTTGCAATGGCATACCCATCCGACTCACTGCTGAAAAACTGCCTCTATGGATATTACGGCATAGAGGTCATTCAAATATTACGTAAGCTGTGAAAGGGGGTGGGGTCTATCCTTGGCTTATTTTTGATGACATGGGGGACGGTGGTGTTGACGTGGTGATGACATAAGCAACATTTCACAAAATATACTTATTTTTTTTGTGAAAATGATACCAATGTTTACGTAAGCTTAGTGAGGAGGGAAGAACTCTTCTTACTTTTGCTGACAAGAGGGGTTAAAAATAGCTAATTTTCTGCTTACGTAATACTTGAATTGCCCCATATAACACAAATTGAGTTTGAATATGTGGCCCCCATGTTTGGCCAGCACACTTTTTTGTTTTTGATTGTGTATCTAGTTTTTTATTGAAGGTTGTATGATAGTGTCGGTGTCTCACCCCCTCGATGTAGTTGCGCACGTTGATCTTCTCGTTCTGCGAGTGCGCCATGTCGTCGCCGGCGCCCATGGGCAGCAGCAGCACGTTGCGCCCGCTCGCCTCCTGCAGCGTGATGGTCACCGGGATCGAGCCGCCTTCGCGCGACATGTCCGGATCGGTCTGGAGAAATAAGTCGTGACTTTTGACAAAACGAATGTAATGCATGATGACTTTTAAAACATAAATAAATAATTTAAACTTTAGGTTATTTTCGGAATAAGATACACAACAATCTTGCCTAAGGAGAACCCTTTCTTTTAAACGAAATAAAAACTTGTTTTTACTGTCGTGTATAAAAATAAGCTTTAGCAAGCTCAGCCAGTAAACTCAATTTACCAGTCTGAGGATATTAATGTTTTATTTTTATACTAATATTATAAAGAGGGAAGATTTTATTTTTGATTTGTATTTAAAAGGCTCCGAAATTAATGGTCATATTTTCAAAATTCTTTTACCTATAGGAAGCTAATTTATCGGCGAGTGACGTAGGCTATAATTTACGCAGACGAAGTCGCGGGAATATAGCTCGTAATAAATATATCAAATAAACATGCTAAAGTTTACCATAATGTAGAAATTAAATATTCGGCAACATATAATTACGTTTCGAATTCTTTGATTTTCTTTCCTCTTACAGATTTTCATGACAAAAAACGCTGATTTTAATATGAGGTTAGTTCCAAAAAAATTTAATTCTGTGAACTGTAAAACCTCAACTTGACTTTCCTTGAAAAGGATCTACACCGAACCGATATTAGTTATAGGTATCGGTACTCATCAGCTTACCTAATTCTACGAACATGTTTGATTGATTTTTTATTTACCCACTAACACGCTAAACGTGGGCTTTGGATTTCAAGTTCTTTCGTTTCAAAGACGTGATATATGTATGTATGTTATTTACAGAGGTAAAAAGAAGAGCCTTTTTAGGGTTCCGTAGTAAACTAGAAACCCTTATAGTTTCGCCATGTCTGTCTGTCTGTCTGTCCGTCCGCGGTTTTACTCAGAGACTATAAGTATTAAAAAGCTGTAATTTGGTATGGGTATGTATATATATCATGGCAAATAAGTCATAGAAAAAAATGTTGAAAAAAATTTTTTTTAGGGTAGCTCCCATACAAGTAAAGTGGAGGAGTATTTTTTTTCTCTATTTACCCATCGTTTGGGGTATCGTTAAAAAGGTCTTTGAAAAATATTGTGAGGTTGAGAACATCATTTTTTGATTTAGGGATCCGTTTCCAAAATATTTGGTTTTAAAGTGAAAATTTTTGTTAGAGGTAAGTTAAGGTTAAATATGGATACGTAAAAAAAATTAGAGCAGTAGTATACATACTGAAGTTGAAAGGAAAACTATCAGAGCTGAGTACCAAGTGCAAACTAAAAAGTTATAGGCAACCAACTTATAAAATGTACTGGAAAATGTAAAATGTCATACAATATTCATTGTTACATGTTTTTGATCGTGAAACTGTGAGGTACGAGTGTAAACAGTGTGAACTCAAAGTTGTCATTCGTAACTACGGAACCCTATACTGCGCGTGGCCCGACACGCACTTGGCCGGTTTTTATATTAACAAACTAACAGTGTAATATTGAGAGTAACCGTCGTGCGTTGACGTCAGCACTAACCAGAGGCGTAGTCAATACTGTAGTGGCCACATTACTATGGAGAGTAAATAATAGTCTCATGTCATAACACCTTTTAATTTCACACCTTTGGCTTATCGTTTAAACCGCACATAAGTAAATCTTTCTTTCTTATTGTAGCATTAGTATTTATTTTATAGTGCCGTGTGGTTCCCGGCTGAGTAGAATAGGACCACTCTAAGTCTCCCCGTGGATGTCGTAGAAGTCGACTAAGGAAACACAAGCTATAATCATCAAAGAGACCTCTCCAACCCGTCTGGCCAGCGTGGAGTTTGTAGGCCAAATCCTCTGAGTGCCCTGGCTAATATATGGGTCTGGTAGTACAGAGAGGGTCGTGCTCCTGCAGTGGAGACTTACAAAGACCTTTTGATGATGATGATGATTCATTATTTGCCATGTGGTTCCCGGCAGAGTAGACTAGGACTACTCCAAGTCTTCCCGTGGATGTAGTAAAAGGCGACTTAGGAAACACAAGCTGAACAAAGCTTTAAACATCAAAGAGTCCTCTCCAACCCGTCTGGCCAGCGTGGAGAGTGTGGGCCTGGTCAGAGGACCAGGCCCACACTCTCCACGCTTATATTTGCCAAAGCAGTCAGAGGACTGCTTTGGCAAATATATGGTTCTGGGAGTACAGGGTCGTGCTCCTGCAGTGGAGACTAAAAAAGACCTGATGATGATGATGATTCATTATTTACTAACAGCTTTATATGTTTTAATATCTGCACCACCTGTCAATCTATTCTTATATTTTCTCCAGGTCTTGATAGGTCGCCTGGAAGAGATTGCTTGTATAGTGATAACGCTGCCTAATTGTACATAACTTTAACATAAGTACCCATTGTATCTTTTATATGGTGCAATAAAGAATTTTTGTATTGTATTGTTAGTACGTGAGTCAGATTGTGGTACAACTCACGTAGTGAAATTCGCGCCGGCTGAGGACCGAACCTGGGGCCTTTCCGTTATGCTTGCTCTTTTGCTAAATGGTGGTCCATTTAGATAGTGGTCTATCTTCTTAAAGTAGTTACTAGTGTATCCATACAGGAATACTTTAAAGGCACCAGTAACCTCACAGGCATAGCTGATAGCTAACATCATAGACAATAACGTTTGTTCTACGAGTTTTTACATAACTCAATGCATTGAGTAAGTTTTTATTGTCCTATCGTGACATTTGTATATGTATGTTTCATTCATACGAAAGGACGACGCGACGTTGGCGCGCGCTATCGCTGCCCATAGTTGTTAACGATTAACCAGAAAACCAAATTCATAATTGTGTAAGTAAAATCTTACAAATTACCAAAAGACGTGTAACAAATGTTGTTATGTATGATGTTAGCTATCTACTCCTGCGCTCTTACTGGTGTTTAACAAATAACCCTGTATAATTTCGTAACATTAACAGAAAATAGATTTAATTGGAAACAAAGAGGTTAGACTTTTACCTAAAACGGAGAGATAAGCAAATACTTGTTAAAAAATAGTCTTGGGCTCTTCAAAGATGCTTCATGAAAGAACTGACCTGGAAGATCATCTTGACGGCGCGAGCGGCCGCCTGGTAGTGTGGATGGTCGGGGTTCTCAGTCCACGCGCGCCCGCTTTGAGCTGAGATGCTCATCTTGTTGGGGGAGCCACGCTCCGCCCACTGAATGTATAAATAAATATTTTATTAATATGGTTTAACAAACTTCAATTACGTACAAAAGCATAACAAATTCGATGTACGATGAATATACTTATAAATACAATGTTTTAAATATGTAACCACGGGTGGTTTCCGTACAAAGTCAGCTACTGGCCGACATGTTTCGACCTCAACCGGATTCCTTCTTCGGGGCGAATGTTAATCGAGACGCGTGCACGATGCCGGCAGCTGACTTTATACGTGAGTAATCCATAGTAAGAAAATTTTAAATAATGTGTACATCTCGTTATTTTTAGTCAGAGGATGTTTGCTTTTCCTTGAAAGAAACTATGTATTTTATTTGATAAGAGGTAAAAGATAGGAGTCAAATCTGGGCATTGGTTATAGGTATTTGTGTTCCGACCACTAAGAAATTAATTTACATGTTTGACTTAATTCAAATAATAATATTTAAATATGGACGGTGCTTATGAATATTAATTGATAAATATGGCTAAAATATATAATAATAAGTTAATGTAATGGACTGCAATATACTCAATACATTAAGATTACAAGTCGAGGTACTGAATTAATAAGGTGTCAGATATTATTGCACAAAACAATAAAAATGCTAATTAAGATAAACAATAGAAGAACCAACTGCTTAATGAATGCAGTAAATATTTCTTTATTATCGTTTAACATCCATATGAAAAGTAGGTTACAGCAAGGACAAATTTTTGTACAAAATTATTAACAGATTTCATGGCGTGATGATAAAGGACGCTTACTCTGAAATATGTGAAGGTCACTACCAAATTTTAAAGAAAACACATTCAATATATTATGAATAAAACTAAGAAAAATAAATACACAACTTTGACGTCAAAAAATTACAGCCTATTAGCCAGCAAAATAATAACTGTTATGTTGTTGTAAATAATGTTGATTTTCGGTAAAAATACCCTTTCTGGGACGAAAGGTTATCAAAAATCAGTCCAGTAGTAGTACTATGAAGAGGTAACAAACTGTCAGACAGTTACTTTCACATTTATCATATAAGTAAGTATAGAATTATAGATAGGGCAAGGACTCAAACAATATTATATACATCCAAATCTGTTCAGGCATATAGGAGTTATTATGAAATAAACATACATACATATATGAACTTTGAAAACGTTATGTTTTCAAAGTTCATTTACTCTTTTTTGGCCAGTAGTGTAAAAGAACATAAAAGTTTGATTCATATTTATTAAGTATAGGGTTTTTTAACACTTATTAACCGTCATATTGTAAACTGTACTGCCCTGCCAGTATAAAGTGCTACATCTCAAAGTTCATACCATATTCATACTACCTTTAATTGTGTTGAAACTTTTTCAATCATTCCCAATTCACAAACGATTAGAGTCAATTGAGACTACAAAAGCTGCCCCGACACTAACCTTCTTATTAATGTAGTCAAACACCAGTTTCTCAACCTCTTCCGGCTCTTGGTTTGGCACCAGACGAATTGAGAACTTTCCAATTACTTTTCCTGGAATCACAGTTTTCGCACCTGGCTGGAAGGCCGCACCTGCAAGTAGATAGTAAAATTTAAGAACTCTAGGCAACTTATAGTTTTTATATCAAGCCATTTCATATACATACATACTGTCACATCTTTTTCCCTTGTTGGGTAGACAGAGCTCAGGTCTATAAGACCTAAAGCCACGTTTAGCATGATGGTGGATGTGGAGATGGAAAATGGAATCAACATAGTGAAGGGTTGCTAGCCGTATTGCCTATTAAAATGATTCCTTAGATTTTCACTCTTCACTTCATATACGATTATTTTATATTAGCAACAGTTAATGCCCGTACCCTATTCATGAAGCAAAGTGTATCTGGAGAGCTTTAAAAGCTTTCCAGTATTTCTTTCAAAACAGAGTTCGTGTTTCAACTGATCTTGATGATTTAGTTACTAATATGTAATGTTACATAGAGTATCACCCATGACGAAAAACTACTATCTTTTTTACCTTTCAGATAAGTTTTAGTATACAAAAAGTGTTAGGTTTTTACCTTACACTACCTACCCTTACCAAACTCATGCATGACAGATAGTTTACCTTCAATTCCATGTAGAGATAGACTAGGGTACCTCCACCTATGCATCAGTATCTGCTCTTTATCACCATTGTGTGCCAGTTTGGGAGCAGATATGGATTGCCTGAAAGAACATTAATTTTTATCCCTTATAGAAATAACCTCAGTGGGATTAACCAAACAAAAATAAAATATTTAGAGTAAGTATTTCAAATACTTTTTCATGGTAACAATTTACAAACCTGTATGCCTCAGTACCTTATATACAAGAAATAACCTCAGGGGGATTAGCCAAAAATAAAATCTTTAATAGTATTTCAAATACTTTTTCATGGTCATAATTTACAAACCTGTAGGCCTCAGTATCAAAGTCAATAGTTGTATAAAGTTTCTTCTCATTCTCAGTCAGTGGTGCAACTGACTTGTAGATATCAGTTACTAAAATTTTGCCATCTTTATCTACCAACTGATCCATGAGATAAATCAGATCTGACATAGCTGTAATGAAAATAATATGTGAATTAAGTTGGTAGGACCACAATATAAACTAACATTAACAATTTTTGATAACATTCTATTACCTATTTGTTTTTCTTTCCTTCACATCTAAACAAACCAACATTACTTTTAATGAGTAAGAAATCAGAATGACTTAGACTTTATATAATATCAGAACCATTACTGGTTCTTGAAGGGTAGTAACTATTGAAAGCAAGAGTAAAAAAAAAAGATTTATAAATTTTAACACCACCAAAATCAACATCAAAAATATGCAGCTGATTATACATTTCGAAATTAAATATTATCAACTTGGCAACATATAATACTCTATTACAATCACCATCTAAGATAAGTGAATAAAATTGTTGTCCACAAGCCAACTACAATATTATCAATGTTACTGATAAAGGCAGAACAGCAAATACCTTCATGTACTGTGCCTCCATATACTCCACTGTGTAGATCCATTTTGGCACATTCAATCTCTAAGAAATAGTAGCTGATTCCTCGTAGACCATATGTGATGCATGGCTTGGTAGTACCGAGCCAGTAGTTGTCAGAAATGCAAACATAATCAACATCGTCAAAGAAACCAGCAGGTTTTAATTGTTCCAGGAGCAGTGCATCAAGGCCTTCTGAGCCAGACTCTTCCATGCATTCAAATACGAATTTCAAATTCACTGGCAGCTATAGAAAACAAAGAGAATTACGACATAACAATGCAAGTTTCAACATCAATTCACAATACATTATTTTTTCTATAAATTATGAGAGGGACATTATAATGAGATTTTAATTACTTTTGATGATAAATAAAAACATTAATCATGCTCAGCAGTATCATGGGTACAACTTACTCAACAACAGTCTCTTTGATAACACTTGATTAATCAATGTTACACCAACATATTAATGGTGATCTGTTTGTAACTCATGCCTAGATCAGACACCGGATTCTGACAAAAAATATTTTTTTACCTCAAAACATATTTTAATGTAATGTTTTTGCTAACAGCACAAGTTAAAGGATGTTATTGTTATACCTACAAATAAACATTAATGTGATATTCCCTCAAAAATGTTATTAAAAGTTAAGTAACCTTCTTGACAGTAATAAAAAAATACAATTAAGAATTGACAATAATAATAAACAAACCTCCTCTCCAACTCCCTTAAAAGCATTAATGGCATGGATCCAGCCTATAACAGGGCCCTTGTCATCTGTGGAGCCTCGCCCATACAACTTGCCGTCCCTCTCAACCAGCTCAAAAGGCTCTGTAAGCCAGCCATCGGATTTCAAAGCTGGCTGGACATCCAAATGTCCATATATACAGATTGTGTTCTTTTTGGGGTCCTGTAAGAAAAATGCATAATAAAATAGCTTACATACCACAGTACCAACCAACCTAATATCACTCTGGGTAATGATTTTAATGTTAAGTAATAATGTCAAATTTGTACATTTTGATGTTTTTACTTGTGTGTAAAATTTATTACATACTTGAAATTACTGTCAACAGATTTTCAATTATTTGACTCGTGAATCATAATGAAGAAATGCAGAAAGTAGTGTGATACTTACGTTTCCAAGTGTGCCAATCAGCACAGGGGGCAGTTTAATTTCTTTACCATCAATAGTCTGGAAACCAACATCTCTTAACTCTGTTGTGGCTCCAACTTCCTTCAGCTTAGCTTGTGTCCAATGCACCATCCGAACACATTCATCCCGGTATTTAGGGTCACTTGAAACTGATGGTATAGCTACCGCTTCTTTCAGAAGATTCTTATACGATTGCACATTCTGGTCAACATAGTTGAATAGCTTAGGCAATGTCTTTTCTGTAGCCATTCTTTCTGGATTTATTGAATAGTTCCGACGAGATGGGAGTAAACAATTTACAGTAACTGATGTGGCCTTAGCTACCGGCAATCTGATATCATTGTAAAATCGCAACGCTTTTATTACGTACGAGCTCAAAGTCATTTTGCAATGTTTCCATTTTTGACATTGACACTGACAGTTTTTATTTGACATATTATCATTCACTCATTTAGTCATCGCGGAGGTATCATTCAATTTCCGGTTCCACAGATAGGCACACACAAAACCTCGCATGCCTTTCATTTTTGATTCCCGCGACTTTGTCCGCGTAAATTATAGCCTATGTCTTCCATGGATAAATTAGCTTTCTATAGGTGAATGAATTTTGAAAATCGGTCCTGTAGTTTCGGAGTCAATGCAAACAAACATACAAACTAACAAACTATTGTTTGTTTGTATTTTTTCTCTTTATAATAATAATATAGATTAATCGATTTTCGATACGTATAAATAAAATAAACTTATCCGACTGCGATGACATGAGGATGAGGGTACTGGGTATCTACCTATGTCTGCGGGTATGTCAGTGATTAATTAGGTATATACTCTTTGTGTCATGTGTGTAACAAATGAATGTCACAGAATTAATAATAGTACGTAATATAGTAGCTACTATTAGGTAGTAATTCTGATAGCCGTGTGGTTCCCGGCAGAGTAAAATAACTCCAAGTCATTCCATTGATGTTGTAAAAGGCGACATAAGAAACATAACCTAAACAAAGAGACCTCTCCAAATCTACACCTGCCTACACTCTCCACGCTGGCGTCTGACCCACAGATTAGACAGAGTGTCTGACCAAACAAAGAGACCTCTCCAAATCTACACCTGCCTACACTCTCCACGCTGGCGTCTGACCCACAGATTAGACAGAGTGTCTGACCAGCGTGGTCGGTGTAGGCAGGTGTAGGCCAAATCTTCTGACTGTTCTGGTAGTCGGAGAGGATCGTGCTCCTGCTGTGGAGACTAAAAAAGACCTGATGATGATGATGATGATAAATGTATTAGGTAGGTAGGTAAAATTTAGGCTTAGGTAGCGGGGTAGCGGTAACTTTGTGACATAGGTTCCAATCATAGATATCAGAATATTTACATCTCTGTGGTTCCAATATGAAGAAAAATCAAATTCAAAACCAATTTCAATGGACGATAGTCGGGCGAAGTCTTCTCGTCCGGCTCTCTTTACTTTATATCTAAGTATCTACACCAACGACCTTTGATTATATATCAAAGTATCAACTTCTTGCAATCCATAAAAGCCACCCAGTACGCCCAGAAAAGCTAAGATTAGAACTCTAGAAAGAGAGTTGTCCACCACCACCAGAGTGTGTAGTTCCAAAAGAACATCTTCCACCATTTTCATCATGAAGAAGAAGTCGGGTGATATCAAACTGGCGCCGCTAACAATATTTTCGGTAAAGACAGGTCTGTTTATCAATAATTAGATTATTAAGTCTCCAGGGTAACTTAAGTCGGACTGAGAGAGCAAGGGCAGTATCGATTTTGAAGTTATAGGATATACAAAACTCTCATGAATCCCAGAATCCTGAAAACATTACACTACTTTTTCGGCAGGCGTATAAAAAAGTATATACATCTTATCATCAGTAGGTATATTTACCTCTATGAATCTTATAGATTCAGTCTCCTCTATATTCGATTGTTTGGCGATGTCATATTTACATCAAAAAATACCTAAAAAAACCTAACTTCTATCATCTATCAACATTCATTATTTTTATAAAACATATCATGTAAATGTAATAATTATCAATTTCATTTTTTATTGGTGAAATGTTAAGTTAAAATGATCAATCCCACTCGTCTTAATATCTGTAAGTCATACTTAGGTACTATTTTTGATACTCCATGTTATGAGCTGGCGACGGCGCCGTGCTGTAGAAATGAGGCCGCTTGCCTGCCGAAACAGACTTCTCATTTGTGTCGCCCTGCTGCATGGGGCATCCACCACCAAGAAACTTAGGGCTTTAGTACTAACCCTGAAACACCAGGGAGCCAGGACCATGATGGCGCCACTACTCGCGCTTCCAACAAAATATAAATTTTACTATACCAGGGGAAATACCTCAAATCGGCTTGATAGCGTAGTCAATTTTGTGGCATCAAGTCACTATACATAGTATAGCACTATTAGCATCTCGGTCACTATTATTCGAGCTCCTCCGTGCTAGTGAAGGCACGATAAGCCGTTAGTCCCGGCTGTCATCAATGAACACATTCGATTAGCTTTATCAGATACCTTTTAAGGTAGTTTGGACAATCTGGCACTAGTGTTGTCCACTTAAACACACCAAGTCTGCTTTGCCCCTTCCGCACAAATTTCATTACTCTTGCTTGTCGGTAATGTAATTCGCACGCACGCGTTCTATGGTGTTTATCACTCTGTAGATCAAGACGCCATGGTGGACCAGTAGCGAGACTACGATGTCTTATAGAGATCTCTATACTCTCTAGGAGGCTCTACTTAAAAAGATCTATTATCCTTCCGGCAGAAAGAGCAACTGCCTAGGGGCCTACGTCAGATATGGGGTCCATCATGATATCAGCGCCAGATTTTCCCTTAGATAAACAAGGTCTGCCGGAACCCAGCCGCCGTAGGGGTACCTAGCTGCCCCAATGTTTGACAGAAAGTTCTCCTTGATATAACAGGATACTTCACATTAAGTTCATCGAGGGTCAGGTGGAAGACCAGCCAGCCCATTTACTAACTCGGATGACAGGTGTCGATGCCTATCAATCTAGGATTTGCTATTACAATGCGGTTTTTGTATTCCAAATAAAAATTTCGAGCAAGCAAAACCCGCATTGTAACTGTAAATTCTAGATTGATAGGCATCGACACCTGTCATCCGAGTTAGTAAATAAGGGGGCAGGTCAGGTCGGGGTGGAACTAATAATATATGAACTAGAGACCTTTCATTGCAAAAAAAGGCGCACCTACCTTCTTTAAGCCTTTTACACTTGCGCGCCTTTAAACTGCTTGCCGTGTACCTGTACCTACACAGCGGGGGAAATGCGGCGCTCCTTGATGCCATACCGGTCTTCGTCATACTACAACTGGGGCTGCATCAGTTACTACGCCTCCTGCTCAAATCCCCAAATTCGATTACGGGAGGTATTCTTCGTGGCGCAACCATTTTGAAGCGTAACTAATGAAGCGCAACAAAATTATTCTTTGGAGCGCACCTTTTAGTTGCGCTCACAATAGCAATTTTAAATATTAAAATTTTATTTGAAGCGATTACGGCTAGCATTATCCCAAGGATACTTATAAATAGGCGATAGAATTCCACCTATAATTAAATATTTCCGTTTTCTTTCTTTATTCCTATACTGTTACTTTACTATGTTGGTTGACGTGGTCTTGTTTTATTTGGCTCTCCATTAATTAAACATTTAAATATTTTATTCCTCAGATTAAGACTACCGAAACTTATTCGCACTTCACCAATAAGATCTGGAAGAAATATTAAAAAGCCCACGATGTTTTTTCCAGGAGAGATAGAAAAAAAGAAACAGGATTACAAACATGGCGATGAAATTTATCGTACATTCATACAACCTATTCCGGCACATACGGCCTGTATGAAATTAGACAGAAATATGACTTATAATGAAAATAAAATTACGACAGTAACACCTGATGTTAGACTAAAAGATTCATTCATAAATCCTCATGCGGTTCTGCGCATGGAACAAGCCATCAAGCAGCCTGTAGTGTTATTATGTGTTAGTATGGTCCAAAACAGAGAGATCATAATCATATCCGTTGGAAATACAACAGACTTGAATGAAAATACTTATCCGACAGTATCTCCAGAATCCAATTTAAACATCTACCAACTACTACAATCCATTAAAATCATGTCTAGAAGCAACAAGCAACGATTACCGCCAGAGGCAATCACTCAAGGTAATTCAACATCAGCCCAAAATAATCACCACGAAACATCGAAAATTTTAGAACTTCCATCTACTCTTGCAAGCATTAGTGACAGTACGCCTGCTCACACTCATGAAGTAAGAACAAAGCACACCCATAAGACACATTTAGAAGTTTCTCAGAATCTATGTAAACCTATTTTATCGGAATATGAAATGACAAGATGCTTCCACATTTATAACAAGACAATTACAGAATTTCTAGAGACCTTTGCAGTAATGTACTGCACGTTAACCAACAAGTTTTTAACGAAGCACAAGAACATGCCTTGCCTCTGCTCTCATAATTGGTATTTTAGGAATTTTACTCAAGGATACGTATTGAAATGCGTCTTGAAAAACGGAAATATCAATACTCTCAATGTAATGAGACATTTGTATTTTATAATAATCACAAAATCTACATCGAACACAAAAATAGATATTTTCTTCAAGTTTCAGGATGGGATATTTACAGTTTACAACGATAATCAAGAATGCGGGTTTACCCAACACATCCTGTTAAATAAAGAGAGCATGGACGAAATGGACATTATGTCGTCATTACATACTCGTAACGCTAACGGCCGTACTCGGCGCCATGTAAGCAACACTAAACTATTAGTCAATGTACAGTGCGAGATTGACGAAAATAGTAACCTCAGTACGACTGTATCCTCTTCAATATCTCTGCCAGAGTATCCTTCACAAAGCACGTTATTCGAAGAGGAAATAAATTCGTGGCACCAATGCATTGAAGAGACGGAAAAAATAAGGCTAGATAAAAATGAAAGATTTGAATATCCTAAGCCACAACATGGATTGAATGAAATCTACGTAAATCTCTGCTGTGGCATTCACGAATTTAAGGAAACGCTGCGCAACTTTGGCACATACGAAGTCGTGTACAACCAGTTTGCTTGCACTACAGGTGTGCTCAATAGATTCGATATACTCAATGAACAACTATTCGAAATCACATCCTTCCATAATCTCTTCAAACGTAGCTCGAAACCCTTCAGGTGGGAAAAAATTTACAAACCACTTATTCACACACTTGTGTACACTCTGTTTAGTTCTGTGCTGTAGAAATAATAAAATTGCAGTCGTTTTACGTATGTGTGTATTTTATTAAATTATAAACGATAAAGAAAATTAACTGTCGACGTACCTAGCTAGGGATGAACTATATGATTAATAAAAAATAATTTAATCGGTTTGCTTTTACAATTTGATTTCCTCGTTCGTCGTCAATTAATAAAAATAAATTCCTTATAACTAATAATAAGTTAAAGAGTGACAAATGTTTCTTATTGTTAACTTTTTAAGTAAATTAGTGGTTGCACTTAATTAAGCAAATTACTTGATCACAAAAACTACACATTTTGAAAAAACTTTAAAGTGACTAAAGGTTAGGTTACTCTAAAATTTAGCGGCGGCATGTGTCACGCAATTTATATGAAATGACAGAGACACCGGTCGCGGCGCGGCCTGTCATGTCATATAAAATACGCGACCCTTCTTGCTATCGCCGAAATTTAAATTTAAATTGTTAAAATGGAATGATTGGGTCAATTTCTATTAGTTTCTAAAGTCAGCACAGCCTTCTCTAGATCAAAACTCCTCTGTTCTCAACCTGCAGTCTTCAGCAATTCACAGTCCTCAAGATCCTGTAAAGATAAGAAAACCATGCTATTTTATAAAGTATAAATGAATTGCCGTGAAAAAGTGCGTGCAAGGGCCTATTTTCTGAATAAACGATTTGAATCTTTGAATTTTTTTGAAGCACTTACTAGGGAATAATTATGTGATGTAAAGTTAAATTATTATAAACATAAAACACAACACAAAAAAAACTATCGTCCTGTACCGATCACTTATTTTGATCGGAGGAGATTTAGACATTTTCCGGTGAAGATAACTGGATAAAGTCCGTGCTATGGAAGACATGTTCTGAAGGCTATCCATGAGGCCAGTCCTCCCCCCATTTCAAAATAAATTATTTTAAAGAAAACTTTTTAAGAATTAAACTTTCTGCTCTTGAACGATTAAATTTTGTCCCCGTAAAGCCTTGTGAAGGTTTTTAGCGTTTTTGTCAAAAGCTGCCACTTTTGGCGAAAACGCTTACTAAGGCTTTAAGTTTATACTTTAAACTGTAAACATTCATAAAATACTTTGAAGGGTTATCTACGGCTTTACTGAAACAAAGTTTTAAAGGAGTCATGGATCCCCGTAAGGCTCTCGCACAGGTAGGTTTTTAACCGGCCATATATGTATATCGCATGCGTTTTTGCTATATCTGTTTTCAGTTCATTTTGTATCAGGACGGCGACGAACATTGCTGCGATAATAACGACGCTATGGAAGCAGAAGGCCTGCGCACCTCCGTCTTGTGATATTGAGATTAATTTCTCAAATTTTTTTTATCTACTCCTGTACTGTAATCTGTCATTTATATGGTCAAGAACCTTCGAGCAACACGGCCTCCGTGTCAAGAACACAAACATAAGAACGTCTATAGTCTATTCTTCATAACAGTACAGCACAGCCGTACTATAATGTATATAACTATAACGATACAGCTAGCAGCCACAGACTATTAAACCAAGATTTCGTGATTGCAAAAGAAGTTTTTTGAACTAAATGCATTGCTGCCAACTTAAGAAAAACTTATTTCATAATTTTTTTAAGAGTCTAGCGAACATTAATTTAAAAAGAAAAGGTAACCATAGACACAACATTTTATCATGTTTACATTATCCGCGAGTTAGTTGTCAAACTCAAAATTTATGTTTTACTAGTTTTGCATTTTTTTTTTTAAAGTCGTAGAAAAAATATTGTATGCAACAGTTTATAATTAGGTCTTAAAAGGCTCGTGGCGCCTCTATTAGCGATATTCGCTCGCTTCGCTCGCTCATATCGCTACCCGCGCCACTCACCTTTTAAGACCCCTATTATAAAACCGTTGCATAAAATACTATTTTATTAGGACGTATCTTATCTTATCTTCATTGGGGCCGATTATAAATCGGAAGCACGTCTAACCTTATTATTATTAACTTATTAGGACGTAAGCGATCGTACACTTTTGTCATTGCTTACGCAGTGAAGGGGTGCTTACACAGTGCTAGTCCAATTTGTAGTGGAGGCTTACTCCACTATAAATTGGACTAGCACAGTGACCAACAAACGTATTGGCGAACATGTATAGAGGTAGGTAATTTGGGAGTGTCGTTCTGGTTTAGGCTAATATATTGGCCCAAGATCTATTTGGTGTCGGTTTTTTATCGCAAATCGCAAAAAGTTGTTGCTTGATTGTGTTTATCGCATCCACACGTTGGCCAACGTTTTGGTTGTCACCAGCTATCTGAGTGACCAAATGTACGTAATTTTCCATTTTCTTATACATATCCTTGTAGTAGAATTTTGATGAGTATAAATAAATTGAGGCAGTTATTATCGCATCAAAATCTATTTTGATGAAAACGTTCATAATGTCGCCTACATATCGCCTGTACTGTACCGAACCAGACTTAACGAACTTCTAACGTGTGGATGCCTTTACAAATTGTTCGTCAAGCTGTAGCCGAGTGTTGGCCAAAATATTGGTAAACGTGTATAGGAGGCTTTACACGCACACGTTTAGAAATAACAGACGATAAAAACGCAGATGTGTGGCAAGGAATCTGGGCGCAATTGGCAATGGCGCGTTCCCTCATCGCTAGATGCAGCATGGCTAGCCAAACTCTCTTATATATGACTGACTAGAAGATAAGTAAGACTTATGTATGACTGACTAGAAACAATAGTAACCCAGTGGCAGCGTCGTTGTTGACAAATGCTGTCGGCGCGTTAACAAAGACTACGTTAGAGTGCTTGTGCAGCCAGAAGGTCCAGAACGCGGCGACGATAGTTGTGATCGCTAGCCAAACTGACTTAATGACTAGAAGATAAGAAACAATACTACCCCGAGGCACCGTCGTTAACCAAAGCTGTCGGCGCGTTCACAAAGACCACGTTATTTCGCTTGTGCAGCCAGAAGGTAAATAACGCGGCGAGGATGGTAGTGATTGCGCCGGTAATGGCGACCAGGCGCCTTACCTCGCCGCTACAGCCCCACATGGCTAGTCAAACATAACTAGAAGATAAAAAACGATACTAACCCAGAGGCAGCGTCGTTGTTGACCAATGCTGTTGGCGCGTTCACAAAGACCACATTAGAGTGCTTGTGTAGCCAGAAGGTGAAGAACGCGGCGAGGATGGTAGTGATCGCGCCGGTAATGGCGACCAGGCGCGTTACCTCACCGCTACAGCCCACATGGCTAGTCAAACATAACTAGAAGATAAAAAACGATACTAACCCAGAGGCAGCGTCGTTGTTGACCAATGCTGTCGGCGCATTTACAAAGACCACATTAGAGTGCTTGTGTAGCCAGAAGGTGAAGAACGCGGCGAGGATGGTAGTGATCGCGCCGGTAATGGCGACCAGGCGCGTTACCTCACCGCTACAGCCCACATGGCTAGTCAAACATAACTAGAAGATAAAAAACGATACTAACCCAGAGGCAGCGTCGTTGTTGACCAATGCTGTCGGCGCATTTACAAAGACCACATTAGAGTGCTTGTGTAGCCAGAAGGTGAAGAACGCGGCGAGGATGGTAGTGATCGCGCCGGTAATGGCGGCCAGCCGAGCGCCGGCCCCACTCGCGGTGACGAAAACTCGCGCCCACATCGCTTGCCATACCGACTCTGTCCATGTGGAGTATTCACCCGATGTGAAGTCATAGTCTGAAAATAATTATAAATCTATATAAATAAAAGGCTAAGAGGTCGGACGACGTCGCGGGAAAATTGCTGGTGAATTATATTAATTATATTACGATTGTACATTTGTCTTTAGAACAGTGCGAGACAAGACCAGCTTTTGCACTATTTCCGTGAGGTTTGTCGGCCTATGGCGCAGTGGTTAACACAACTTGTCCATACTAATTTGTCATTCATAGGCTAATGGCTTACGGCTCTAGAGCTTCCCAGAAGTTGGCGTCAGGCAAGCAGCTGGCTATATAAACTTTGCAAAATCATATCATCATCATTTCGTGTAAGTGACACGGTCAGTCGACCATGCACACCCTGGTGTCAGAGTTCTACGGAACTGCCTCTCGGCCTCTGACGTGGTTCCTTTAACGACTACTAGATGGGACCAACGGCTTAACGTGCCTTCCGAAGCACGGAATCATCTTTATTATCAGACAATCAGGTGATTCATGCCTGCAATGTCCTAACCAAACTGGAAACGACTTTACAAATAATGCTTCCCGTGGGAATCGAACCCACCACCCCCGGGTCAACAGTCAAACGCCTTAACCACTGGACCACGGAGGAGGTCTGCAAAATCATATTACAGTATATACTATCTTAATAGCCAACCCCAACATCACCAAAGCTGAGGTTAAGTGGAATTGAGGCAGTTTCCGTGAGGTTGGAATTTATATTTCGATCCTTATGTAACAAAATTGTAGACAAACCTGGGATGACAAAAGCAGGGCTGACAGCTTGGCTGAAATTCATCGTAGTCTGTATGCACACGCCACTGTTGTTCCAACCCCTCAGCCAGTAATACGAGTAATCCTGAAACAAAAGATTTTTATTTAATATATTTATTAGCATATTCAGTATTAGCAAGTGGCTCACAAGGCAACATAATCACACAAAAAGCTAACAATTCAACTACTTTTTCATCAGCTTTGTGAAGAAGAAGAAGAAGAGCGAACAGTAGCAAGTGCTGGATCATTATCTGAACTTCCCTGTAAGAACAAATACGGTCGATTACGTAATTCCCCAACACACCAGCTCAGCGCATCTTCACTTATTTATCTGAATTAATCACGCAGAAGATAGTCTGACACACTTTTATGACATAAATCGAAGTTAGAATTTGTACTAACTTGTTTTTCTATAAAGGCGAGACATGCGATTCTAAATAGTTGATTTTGCATTGTTACTGGCAAAAAGATCTATTAAAAAAAAAAACCGGCCAAGTGCGTGTCGGGCAACGCGCAGTGTAGGGTTCCGTAGTTGCGAATGATAACTTTGAATTCACACTGTTTACACTCGCACCTCACAGTTTAACGACCAAAAACATCTAACAATGAAGCTTGTATGAAATTTTACATTTTCCAGTACATTTTATAAGTTGGTTGCCTATAACTTTTTAGTTTGCACTTAGTACCTAGCTCTGATAGTTTTCCTTTCAACTTCAGTATATATACTACTGCTGTAATTTTTTTCACGTATCCATATATAACCGTTTAGCAGATAGAGGGGGGGGACACGTACCTCTAACAAAATTTTGCACTTTAAAACCAAATATTTCGGAAACGGATCCCTAAATCGAAAAATGGTGTTCTCAACCTCACAATATTTTTCAAAGACCTTTTTAACGATACCCCACACGATGGGTAAATAGAGAAAAAAAAAATACTCCTCCACTTTACTTGTATGGGAGCTACCCAAAAAAAAATTTTTTTTCAAGATTTTATTCTACGACTTTTTTGCCATGATTAATATACACACTCATACCAAATTACAGCTTTCTAGTACTTATAGTCTCTGAGTAAAACCGCGGACGGACAGACAGACAGACAGACAGACAGACAGACATGGCGAAACTATAAGGGTTCCTAGTTTACTACGGAACCCTAAAAACCTACGTATACAAGCGGAAGCTTCTATGACAATTATCTTTGCGATTGCCGATTCGTAGTCGGCGGCGATAAAAGACGTGTTTAAACCAAGGCCAAGGCCGAGTATGCAACTTTCGCCTTCTAGTCGGGCGCACGTAGACACGCGGTAATATTAATACTTTCGTCTCGTAGCGAGCGACATTCCGTGCTCTGTGAAACCATCAGACGGGTAGTATTACATGAAAAAAGCTTTTTTTTTTAAATTTATTATTGAATTAGGCATTTGTCTCCCTTTTCACCTGATGGTAAGTGACGATGAGACGAGGATATTACATGCCTATCCAAGAGATACCCATTTATTCTACTTTTGAATGTCCCGGGACTGTGCTTGTCTGGGAATATAGACACAGGCGGTTCATTCCACACCTTAGCTGCTTATTCACCTGATCGGAGAGAGCGTCACACTCCGTACGATTCCGCTGAAGGTGAGTGCCAGTCAGCAGAGCGAGCAAGTGTCCCGCGAACACCGGCGCGGTGGTGCTCCAGGCGGCCACGCCCACGTACAGAGGCGCGGACTTCTCCGGCAGGTTGTCTTCGCGACTGCCGCTCTGCTCGTAGTCGGCCGCTAGCAGGAGACGGCACGCTTGGCTCTTCAAGAAGCAGTACAGCATCTCATCGACCTGTAACACAAATTTCCAATGTGTTTATGGTGGACTGTTATAACCGTGTTCTCGGCAGAGTAGAATGAAACCTCTCCAAGTCATCCCGTGGATGTCGTAGAAGGCGACTACGGGCCGAGCTACACTGGATTGGCATAAGATGGCATCGGAAGCGACCTTTATAGTTAGTCCGCAAGCGTGCAGCCGCCGTTTCGCATCGTATGTCACTAGACATTGAAATGACGCGTCGCTTCCAATGCCATCTCATGCCCATCCAGTGTAGCGCGGCCCTAAGGAAACACAAGCTAAACAAAGCTTATAAAGATCAAAGAGTTATCTCCAACCTGTCTGGCCAGCGTAGAGTTAGTAGGCCAAATTCTCTTGACTGCTCTGGCTAATAAATGGCTCTGGTAGTACAGAGAGGGTCGTGCTCCTGCACTGCAAGCTGTGTGGAGACTAAAACAAAAAGACATGATGATGATGTGAATGATACATGGTTTACAATGACAAGGTTTCATGAATAACACTTTTTATACTTCTAGACCAAAAGGCCTTATGTTGTTAACCTGCTAAATGAGCAGACGCGTTAATGTTAACGTCAAATGAGACTTCTGTGACCTCTACAGCAGTCGCAGGTTTCGCTACAGGCTAAAAGGCCATATGCTTTCAAATACCTACCAAATGAGCCGATGCGTTGACATTCATATGAGACCTTGTGACTTCCTGATTTTCCTTCTTCTTCGCTTGCAACTTTCGCTATTTTACTTCTGTGACCTCTACAGCAGTCGCAGGTTTCGCTGCAGACTAAAAGGCTGTAATATGTTTTAAAATAAACCTACCAAATGACCCGATGCGTTGACATTCCGTATGAGACCTTGTGACTTCCTGGCATTCCGTATGAGACCTTGTGACTTTCTGATTTTCTTCTTCTTCGCTTGCAACTTTCGCTATTTTTTACTTTTGTAACCTCTACAGCAGCCGCAGGTTTCGGTCCAGACTAAAAGGCCATATACTTTCAAATACCTTCCAAATGAGCCGATGCGTTGACATTGCGCATGAGACCTTGTGACTTCCTGATTTTTCTTCTTCTTCGCTTGCAACTTTCGCTATTTTACTTCTGTGACCTCTACAGCAGTCGCAGGTTTCACTACAGACTAAAAGGCTGTAATATGTTTTAAAATAAACCTACCAAATGACCCGATGCGTTGACATTCCGTATGAGACCTTGTGACTTCCTGGCATTCCGTATGAGACCTTGTGACTTCCTGATTTTCTTCTTCTTCGCTTGCAATTTTCGCTATTTTTTACTTTTGTCACCTCTACAGCAGCCGCAGGTTTCGGTCCAGACTAAAAGGCCATATGCTTTCAAATACCTACCAAGTGAGCCGATGCGCTGACATTTCCTGCATATGGTACATCTGTGACATTTTGATACAACGTTCGCGCTACGGCGGTCGCAAGTTTCGCTATCTTGACTTGGATATCGCTGGTTTTCATACTTCCGTTGGCTATCAGTTCGTCAGTTGAAACAACTGAAATAAGTGAGATATGTAATAAAATTAATTTTGTGAGAGTAATAATAAAATAAATATGGAAGAATCACACAGATTAAGCTATCCCCACAGTAAGTCGTCAACTTGTGTCGTAGGATACTTACTCAACGATACTATATTTTATAAAAGGTTATTGTTGTACAACTGTTTGTTGTCCCAAATAAAAAAAAATATATTGTTATACATCCTAGATCCAGGCCAATATGAAAAAGTTCTTTTTCCATCATAATCTGGCTGGGGTTCGAACCCTGGTTCTTTCATTTCGCAGACTAACATTTTAACCACTGCGCCATGGAGCCCGTCAACAATAAACAGATTTACGTTGAAATAAAGACGGTCTATGATTATATTTTTGTAGCATCTTTTATGTTGTTTCTATTAACTAGACACTACTCGCAAAAAAAATATTTACATCCCATTTGTCATCAACATTTATTCGAAACATGCCTTATTTATAGGATACTTACATTTGCCATCGGTTCCTATACTGATGTTGCGATAAACGAAGCCGATCTTATCATAATCGTCCAAAGCAGAGTTGTAGAACATATTAGTGAACTTTTCGTTGTGGTCTGTCAAGAGGACTTGTTGTATGAGCCCGCTGCTGGTGGCGTTCTGCAGGATCCTCCTGAATGAGTGGAGGGACGACGGGGGTAGGTTCGATGAAAAAATTGACCCTAGGGTCATGTTGTAGGCTTCCAGGTTTGAAGACATTCGGTGAAGGAACAACTACGGGACAAAAAGACGATCATTATTTATAACGTATGAAAAATATTACGTACTAGCAATTTTCCAGTGTATTCGTCCGCGTAAATTATAGCCCATGTCACCCGCTGATAAATAAGCTTTCTAAGGTCAAAGTTTTACATATAATACATTAAACAATAAAACTTACTTATATGAACTAGAAACTAACAATTAAACCTACCTAAGAAATATAAATAGGTCAAAGACTGTCCAATAGTTTCGGAGCCTGTTCAATGCAAACTAACAATCAAATCTCTCCTTTTAGGGTTCCGTAGCCGAATGGAAAAAACGGAACCCTTATAGATTCGTCATATCTGTCTGTCCGTATGTCACAGCGATTTTATTCCGACACTATTGAGACTACACAGTTGAAACTTGGTAGGTAGATGTTTTCTGTAAACCGTTTTACGATTTTTACACAAAAAAAAAGATTAAGGGAAATCCCCAAACACGGAAATAAAAAAAGTCTATAGATAGTCTTTAAAAAATGAAATTGAGGTTCCTAAAACCATTTTTTCTCAAAGTCAATACTTAGAAAGATAGGCGCTTCCAAAGTGGTAAAATGTGTTTTTGTTTTATGATATGGGTTTGCTCTTGACCATCATCTAGCCTAGGGCAGAGATATGGCCTAAGATAAAGCAAGCTTACCCAGACGAAGCCTATTCACTCTATTTAAAAATATTCAGGTTATATGCATTCGGAAATAACGGCAATACAGACGTAGGCAATTCTATTCCAACAAACTTTCCTTACCTGGCTAAAGTCATAGTTGTCCGGCAGAAAAGCGTACATTGGCCAGGCGTCACTGTCCCTATTGTTCATGAGCGAGCCGCCAATCTGGCCGATCTCGAAGTGCAGCGGTATGTCGGCGTCGGCGAGCGGTGCGTTGGGCGGCCACGCATTACGGCTGATGTCGTAGGCCACGCGCTGCGACCCGATGTAGTCGAACGTTTCGCCGTTGAACAAAGTCCAGAGGACATTGCGTTCTGTAATCACGAGAATGTTTGATATGCGGCTTCTGTAACCTCTATAGCTGTCGCACGTTTAATTTTTTTAAATAAACGTACCAAATGAGCCGACGCGAAGATTTTCTGACTAAGGATATGAAAGCTACAAAAAGGAGTTATCTATACAAATACTGACTAAGGATATGAAAGCTACAAAAAGGAGTTATCTATACTAGTCTTTCCGCGGCTCTGCTTGCTTAAATGTCGATCCCTCGGGAATAGCACTTCTATTTGGGGTGAAAGGAAATTTATATCCTTTACCATAATCAAGACAAAGTGTAGGCAAAATTTTATGATGATCAGTTCAAAAGTTGTGGCGTAATAGTAAAAAACCAACTAACTTACTTTTGTATTTATAGTTAGGATAGGATCATAAATCATAATGTTAGATAAACTGGGATGAAGCCAAAAGTATTATTTAAGCTCTCTGATATTTTAGTTCTATAGATAAATAGAGTACTTAGGCATAAAGTAATTAGTATGTATAATTATTATGGTTACGATTTTTTCCCAGATACTAGAAAATATTGTGTCCATATCATCTCTACTTATAAATATCATTGGAAAGTATTTTTTTAAATAAGCATCAACTTACTATACAAGTCAGCATCAGCCGCAGGGATGGTCTGTGCGAGTGTGGTGGCTGCAGTTATGAGAGTCACCATTCCGACCACGGAGCTGGCGGCACCAGGGGATACCCCTGCAAATTCAAGATTCAGTCTTAATAATTTCCAAGTAATTTGTGAGATACCTCTGTGCTTCTTGAATTTCTTCAAACACTATGAGTAATTTCCATTTTTTCAAATTCGCAAGATGTTCCACCTTCTGTAGCAGGAGTCGATTTTATTAGCTCGGGGGAAGTCTTTTTGTATTTTGTATGAAGATTGTAGTAGTCCATACCAAAAGAGTAAGTGTAACATCAGACAGATAACACTTGAAACAACTTTGTTTATTCTTACTGGGATTGCAGTATGTCTTTAAACATCAAATTTCATTAGCAGTTTCCTTTTTTTTTAAATAAATTTTATAAATGTCAAAATTTCTGTGTAGAATACCAGCTGTTACCCGCAGCTTTGCTCGCGTGATATATAGCCTATGTACTTCTCAGTAATCTAACCTATGTGTATGCAAAATTTCATGATGATCGGGTCACTAGATAGAGCGTGAAAGCGTCACAAAAAAGCTCACTTTCGCATTTATAATATTAGTTAGGATATTAATTGATAATAACACAAATACGGTTTTAAAATGGGGGTAAAATATTTTGCGGTGCAAAAGATTTTCTCAAAATGCCTAGAAAGCCCGTCTACCAAATTTAACTGGGTAATTTCATAGTAGAATAATATGAGAGAGACCACATAGGGACCTATTGTTGACCGAGTGAAATGTCAGTTGATTACATTTGGAACATAGTGAAAAGCGAAAAATATTTCAAACCTACCGAATCGCCGGGACCCAGCAGCAGGGACCCGGGCAGGGACATTATAACCGAACAATGTTTCATCTTTTTTGAACATTTATTAGTAAATATATTAAAAGGCGAAATAAATTGTATTACCGTCAAACAACGACGCTGTATCGATTCTTGCAGTCACCAGTACAACAGGTTTCTTGCTAGTAGGAGTTTCCTGAAATACAATTCAATTTACTCATAATTGGAGGACCAAGGAGAAGAACGAGCCAAGCTCAAATGCACTTTACATTTAATTATTATCATTACTGAACTAACCTTTCCTCTTGGGAATAGTGAATAATACACATTATTATCTCCCAGAGGGTCACATACTTTTGTAGGTGTCAAAAGAGCTGTTGTGGCAGACCTGAAAAGCATAAAATCATATTTTATTTCGATTTTTTTTTATTTTCTGAACATTTTTAGCAAGTTCTTCATACCTTCTCAGGCAAACAACAGTATTGACTGCTGCATACATAAAAGAATTCATTTGTAATGAGCACAGTGGTCGACCATCTTGATTTCTGTCAAGATTAAATCTGAAACAAATGCCATTAATTTAAAAACAGTAAATTATGGCAGCTAAATTAAAGTTACACAATGAATAAGATCCGCCCTTCCAAAATGTAAAAAATATTACCTCAAATGAAATTTATGCAAATTTGGTAGGCCAGATTTAATAAAATTTTATTACAGATATTTGAGATCTGCTATTTAATCTGTCAGTCCTGAACGTCAGTGACATCATAACATCGTATTTGAATAAACCTGGAGTTGACTACATGGTCCAGTCAATATCGACAATATCGGCGCGTTTGCAAACATTACAAACGCGCATGTATCGGCGATTTTTTTATATATTGTAGAGATCACTAAGAACAGTCTACACCCTAAGTTTGCAACTTTCTTAAACCTGTGCTACTCCTGGGGGTCCCGAAAGTATGGGACTTTTTTCAGTTTTTCCGAGAGTCCCACGTAAGGCCGCAATCCCATACAAACGTAGTTTCGTTTTAGTTTTACAACAGTTAAGCCAATTTCAACCAAATTTCGTACATACGACCGGATAAGGCATATTGATGTTTATAATCAGATTTCAATTTTAAAAACAATACCTAAACAAAATTACAGCGAGTACAAGTTTTCGATACGAAACTTCAACTCGCTGTAAATTTGTATAGGTATTGTTTTTAAAATTGAAATCTGATTATAAACATCAATATGCCTTATCCGGTCGTATGTACGAAATTTGGTTGAAATTGGCTTAACTGTAGTAAAACTAAAACGAAACTACGTTTGTATGGGATTGCGGCCTTACGTGGGACTCTTAAGGATGCCTTTTTCGGGTATTTTTGTGGTATGCTATTATGAAATACACTAAATTATCTAGCGTTTGAGTATAAGTTAAACTCTGTGACTTATAGTTATTAAGTCATACCTTGTCAAACCATGCCCATTTTTTCTCAAATTAACCAAACCTAACATAAAAAAGATAAATAGGTACCTTTCATAACATTCTTCTATTTTGTCTATCTCTTCAATCTTGGATTCAGGCAGAAAAAATATTGGGAAGGGAATGTCCCTCCTTAAGAGATCTGTGCCTGGCTCATTCCACACGCTGCCTCCGTTGACAGATGAACATTGGCTGCCATTGCTTGATGAGTATTCGTTTGGGCACTTGGAATCTTGAGTGAAGGCACTAGCACTAAATGAAGAAATAGTTATCTTATTATTAATGAATGTAAATTTTGTATGGATGTGAAGATGTCTGTAACACTTTCATTTAAAAACTACTGAGAGGATCTTGATGAAACTTGACAATCACATATTAGGCTAGACATGAAAGTAGCACAAAGATTAATAAAACCAGTCAAGTGTGAGTCCTGCACATTAATATAAGGGTTCCATGCTGTAATTAACAACAAAAAATCATGCTTCTTATATCTGTTCTCTGTAGTATAAGGATGCATAAAACTTCTTCCATGCAACCTCTCTTTCGAAGTTACCATTGTCTGTGGTTCAACATCTCATTAATAATTAACTTTATGGCGGCTCCGATATGAGGCACAGGCTGCGCAGTAAGCGCCCCGCCTCCCCGCGCGTACCCCGCTGAACCTAATATTGTGTACTGCCCATCGACTCGCGCGATGTTCCGAGCCGCGGTAAAGTTTGATTCGGACTGTACCTACCAAGTAACAGAAACAACAAATAACACCAACCAACAAATTTCATGTATGGGACTAAGGGACCCTTAAGTTTTTAATTTTAGTTTGTTTTTATATTTGTTGTTTTAGTGGCAAAAGATATATATAATCTGTTAAAATTTCGAGTCTCTACACATATTATCTTGTACTATAATGTATTCTGTGATATTATGGAGTGACAGACAGTTGGAGATTAAGAAATAAGGTTCCATTTTTACCCTTGGGATACGGAATGCTAGAAAGCATGCAGACAAAGTCGTGGGAAAAACTCGTATTTGAAAAATAAAACTTGTTTAAAAAAAAATATAATTTTTATTTAACTGTAGCCGTAAAATTTTGCTATTTCTTTTTCAATATTCTTATGTCTTCATGGTTTTTCTGCAAAACTAACAAAGCAAAAACCATGAAAGCCAGTCCAGTATGTACTCAAACAAACCAGATTTTACGTTATATAATAGCTTTCACCCATGGCTTTGCTCGTTTGCATTATTACTTTTCTCTAGGATGAAAGGTAGCCTATGTACTTCTCTCTACTCCAGACAATTTGTGAGCAAAATTTCATGATGATCAGTTTAGTAGATAAGGTGTGAAAGCTAACAAACAAACAAAGTCACTTTTGCATGATATTAATTATGGATATAATGTGAAAATTCTTTCTTTTGTTACATTACTTACAAGATATACACATTGCTCATTGAATAATCTTCATACCTTTCAACAGCATCAGTTATTAGAGAAAACACATAACCAAAGCATAGAACCTATTTTCCCATCAGAAATTCAAAAGTACAAATATGATAGGTTACCTCATGGTAGCATTGTCATAGAGTAAAATCCCAGCCACATTATCTGAGTGAGACATCAAAATTTCAATAACATCATGAAACAGAGCTGTGCTAACAACAGCCATGTAAGGCCCAGCCGTTGCATTTAAAGCTATCCAATGCGCATCATTAACTTCATGAACCATTTGTACTACACCAACAGTTCCTTTGGTTGAAGCTGAAAGAAGATCATTTATAGTACTTAATTAATTTATGATTTACACAAGTAATAAACTCCTCCATGCTTGAGCAGCCCAGCATTAAGCCATTATTTTTGCCGTCAACATTTGATGGAAGTTGTAAGCCATTTTTGTGGTTTTAAACAGTTTGAAGAAACTAAGTATAATGTTGGCCAAAAGCAAATCTCTACTCAATACTAAATCAATGAAATATTCTTAATACAAAGCAAGACTTATCGATATTGAATATATATTTTTTTTCAATATATAAATAAATATATACGGACAAATCACACAGATTGACCTAGCCCCAAAGTAAGTTCTTAAGTAAGACTTGTGTTATGGGTACTTATCGTACTTATCGATATTGAATAATAAACATTAAGTTCCGAATAATCTTATCATATTACAAACTTCGACATACATGAACATCCTGCTTGTTGTGTACCATTCAGTCTTCTAAAACATGCTGCCCCGCCTTCGATAGAAGAATATATTTGTTTATGTAATCTTTCACTAAAACAGGCTGAAAGAAAGAAAAAAATATCAAACACATTCATCAGAAAATTTTGTGATCAGACATTAATCAGAAAAACTTACATGTCAACAATCTATCCACATTAAATAAAGGGTTTTAGTTAATTTACCCCAAATAATTAAATTGACCTTACCTAACACCAATCTCTGAACATTAGTATTGTTCAAGAGTGTAAAGTTGAGTTGATTCTTGCAACTTACAAATACAGAAGAATACCTTTGTATGTTTTCATAGTTCACCTACTTTCTAATAATTGACTGTGACTGAATGGGCATAGCGAACGAGTGGCTAGAGAAAATGGTTAGCTAAGCAAAGGCAAAATAAATCTATATTACAGAACGAAAGCTATATCTTACAACGCTTTCAGTTGACTCACTCACTACAACAATAAAAAAATTCCAAAGAAATGCTGAACTGGATATACTTACATTTTACAATAAAAAACAGCCATATCAATTTATATAAACTGTTTTTAGGAGCCATCTTAATACATTGCTTGGATTATATATAATATTGTAATTATTTAATATTATTTTCTGTCCAAAACAAATCGATCCAAAGAAATTACAAAAGGAACGAATACAGACAGGCAAACAAATCAACACATGTCAGTCTTGACATCGACATTTTGGCCTTGACGTTGGGCATGTTCAGTTCAGTAGGGGCCTGGGGTACTATTTTTGAACGCGTGCCACTCGTCTTCAAACGATTTTTCCATACAAAAATCGTTCGAAGACGAGTGGCACGCGTTCAAAAATGGCACTCCTGCCCCCTTATTTACTAACTCAGATGACAGGTGCCGATGCCTATCAATCTAGAATTTACAGTTACAATGCGGGTTTTGCTTGCTCGTAATTTTTATTTGGAATACAAAAACCGCATTGTAACAGCAAATCCTAGATCGATAGGCATCGACACCTGTCATCCGAGTTAGTAAATAGGCCGGCTGGAGTGCTATTTTTGAACGCGTGACTCACTAAAACGGAACTCGTGCACGACTACAAGTCACACTCGTCTTCCAAGTCAGGAAATGCCATTTTGCCATATTTTTGAAACCATCGCTTGAACTGTAGTGCTGCCAACCTTCAACGAAAAATATTTCATTTCTTCTTATTTCACGCAGAATTTTTTATAGACTTTTTATAGGTTATTATGGATTTCTAAAATGTTTAAAAAGTGTAGCATCAAACGGAACGTAAAATCATGACATAGGAACTTCAAATGACAGGAAGTGACTTTGACATAAAAGCGTTCGTCGCCTGCGGAAAAGAGCGGTCTCAACCGCTCGTTGCAATCACTCGCCAACTAACGATTCAAAAATGCGGCCTTTTGGAAACACTCGCGTCAATCACTCGTTGAGTGAGTCAGCCGTTCAAAAATAGCACTACTGAAGCCGTTTCCGTTTACCGAACACGTTCCGAATTGGCAGGAGCCGACAAACTACCTACCGTCGGAAACCAACCATCCTGCAAGCCTACACACGTTCCGACCGCTTTCGTCCGACGAGCACCCGATCAGTGTTGCCAATGCTACAAATAGTATCTACAATCTAAGTTACCCCTTACTCTGGGGAAATCTAATGAACTTATGAAGGTCATGTAAATACACGCAAATATTAATGGTTCATTGTTTATTAAAACTGAATAAACATGAAATGCGTATAATAACGTGGTAAGTGATTATGACAAAAAATAATAATTGTAGCTAAAGGATTTCGCTACAACGCTATAAAATAGTTTCTGTCTGATTTGGGAAAACACTCAGATCTAGCTATAAAGTTGATAAGTTAGTTGGCAACACTGCATCTGACTGTCTGTGTGAGTATCTATGTCACCTCTTAAGCTATGGGTTCCCCGAGCAAACGCTCGTGCACTGCACGATCGTGCAGTGCCGCCGCTATCCGATGGGTGGACTGTAGACGACGGACGTCAATCATTAGTGTTACACTCGTCTTCGAACGATTTTTGTATGAAATTCGTTCGCAGACGAGTGTCACGCGTTCAAAAATAGTACCCCTGTTCAGTATTTTATAGTCTCTCTAATATATGGGTAGTATGAGATGAGCACGAGATTAGTCATTCGCAAAGCTTAGCACCTGAATGCATTATTTAAACCTCTGTTCACTAACTAGCACGATAACAAATATATAACTATATATAACTTACTTACGTGGATTCAAAAGTATCTTACCTTTTTGATGTGGATATGTGTTGTTCCTTTGGAACCTGTCCTGTCAGTCTTAGATAACTATTTTGTGAAAATTAAGGCGAAGTGGTATATGCGATTTTAGTGCCAGTGCCACCCAGAATTAAATTATTTTACTCCTAAAAGAATTCATGGTGGCGCTAGTTTCGCATAACACCTAAACGCCTTAAATATTATGGTGAAAATCATTTAAGTGTTTGGTATGACAATGTGTGTAGGAGATATTGGCGATAATTTTTAGGAATAAGGGTTTTTAAGTGCTCACACAGTGGGCCGTGTGGTTCCCATAGAGTAGTATGTATGCCCACTATCATGCAAAACGTGGTCTTTGGGTTTTATGACTGTGCTATGTTTACCCGGCAAGTAAATGTAGCAAGGCCACTAACATGAAAAAGAAGTTTTTTTGCTCATGGCGGACAGCAACCGCTCGAAAATGAATAATGTAAACTATTAAAACAAAGTTTAAAAAGGAGATTAATTCGACCTACCCGTACTGTAGCCCACCGTAATGTAATATTCTTTTCTATACGTCGGTCTATTCCAGCAGCGTCTAAACATGTGTACCGAAATCCAAAAGTGTAATTATGTATGAATATTATGTTTGTCTTGTTCGTGCATATCTCAAAAATTAAAAATGGGATTGCAAAAGGTAGGTAAATGAGGTATATAGACTTAGTCATGGAACAGTTTTAACGAAAGTGATTTGAAGTTGGATTATTTTCAATTGTTCTTGTTGTATTTATGTTAATTATACCATAAATACATCAGCACCCGTAGCATGGCACCCGCGACGCCGTTTATATCGCGCGATAAACTATTTTCACCTCCCTCTTTAATATTACGGTAAATAAGATGGCGATAGTCGATAAACGTTATCTCGTGTGCCATTCTACAGGCTTAGAAACAATTTCAAAATAATCTTCTTGCTCATCTTAAAGTCACAACTTAACGAGTACAATAATTTTATTTAATTTATACTAATTACTACAGATACATTCTGCAAAATATTTAATTGTTTCAAAAACATTCCGAGTTGAAGAAAATATCACGGAACTTCGTTTAATATAATGATACGTTTCAACATGAAGTAATATTTAATCAGGCAAACTTCCAAATCGAATGGCTATACTTACTTTAAAACTATTACATACTATTATTAGATCTACCAAAATTCAAGAAATACAGTCAGTTTGTCATGTAGGATATATTTTCATCTTTGTTTTTTAATTCAGGTGTCATCTAAATCGACAATCGATAACATAAAAATGTAAAGATTAATCTGGAAACTCGCAATTTTTTCAGTTGGGAACACTGTTGCGGTGAACTTTGACCACCGCCGCCGTGCACGACCGTAGACAACGCCGTCCGGGGAAACCACCCAAACGTGTTTCCATAGAAAATGTATGGGTGACGTCATTCAACGTTTTGCTGACGAGCGTGCGATCACGATCGTGCAGTCGGGGAACCCATAGCTTTACAGAATTCGCTACATTTTAAAGGATTACGTCGTAAATGGATATGAAAAGTTCAGTTTTAAAATAGATAAAGTATTTAATTAATCTAAAGGATTTCGCTACAATTCTGCTTGACATGGAAAATAGTCAGATCTAGCTATAAAGTTGATAAGTTAGTTGGCAATACTGCATTTGACTGTCTGTCTATGTCGCCTCTTACAGAATTCGCTATATTTGAAAGGATTACTTTGTTAATAGATATGAAAAAATCAGTTCTAAAATAGATAAAGTATTTAATTTTAGTTGTATTATGTAGGTAAAAATATTGGTTATAGAATTAAGCTACCAAATGAAAAAAAATGTCGTTTACGATGTGGCTAAAAATCGGCTATAGTGGCAACACTTTGTCGGACCGACCGTCGGAACATCCTTCCACACGCACCGATTTGGCAGATGGTAGGAAGCCGACCGCGTCGGAAAGCCAACCACTCCCGACCGGTATTAATAATAATTATGTTGGCCCGACTGCTCTACACACGGTCCGAATTGGTCGGTTCCGACGGTCGGCGTCCTGCCAAATCGGAACGTGTGTTACGGGCTTGAGCCTGACCATATTATACAGGTCGGGCCGGTCCGGGGCGGATTCGGCGTCCGGTCCACGTTGCGGCGTCGCACTTGACGTCCGTCTCCGAGGTATATAGGTCTGTCCTACTCAGTCAGACGGACGTCAAGTGCGCGGCACCGCAACCCAGCTGCAATCCTTCCTAGGAATAGGCACTCGTAGCGGAGGGATACAAATCGTCTACGAGGCCCTTTATTGAATGGAATGAATGACAAATGAAATAGAGGCCAGTCGCTGGTAGATTTTGGATTTTGGATGGATAATTAAAGACGCCATTTTTATTTTAATCGACAGCTGGCTGTGTGCCTCGTTTTTGTCGTTGTATTTTTAATTTAGGGTCTACTCTATATGTGTGTACACATTGTATATCAAGATTCATCAAATAAAATTAATTAGCCGTAGTATCTGCACGGCATCCTAATGGCAGGAAGCACTGAAACCAAGGTTTGTAAATTGCACAGTTTATTTAAATTTCTGTAGAGCCCATTGTCCTGATGGCCAAACAATTAATAGAGTTGTTTAATTTTAAACCAAAACTGATGATTAAATTCTCTCAAACTTATTATGATGTATGTTACATGGTAGTAGCGAAAACTAAAGCTGTAGGAAAACAAAATGGTGCCAAAAGCCTTTTATCCTTGGCACAACAATCCAGCCAGACTACCTTCATCTGTACATGATAAATTCTTTCCCGTTACGTAGGTACGATACCTATCTAACCATCGTACAAATTAATTTTGTGTAATTTCTATTTCTAAACATCACTGGCTTCATGGTAGTACACAAAATTGTATTGTAAATTCGTCATCAACAAAAAAAAATTGCATTCGTTTGGGTTGCCAGATTTTCACTCCTTTTGTCAACACACAAAGTTTAATTTTCATAACATAATTATTTTTTAGTATCTAGTGATGGCCTTGATCTATGTATTTATAATAAATTGCATACCTGATGAATTTTAAAATTCTTAAATGTATCTTGGTCACTGTTTAGAACAAATAAATTAGGTAGGTACCTAAAAATTTGAATCCTAGTTCAAATGCAATTCCAGTTTATATTCAACACAATATTTAACTAGGTACCCTCACAATATTTTTTTTTCTAAATGTTTTTTATTGCCCCAGTATTTTGATGGCCTACATCATATAATTTTCCTATGTTTATAATTATTATTGATAGCTTAAGCATTATAGGTAATTGCAGCCTAACAAAATTTATTTCATTTTAGGCCGATGCCCTTCCTGATCTAGATGACCTACTTCAGTGCCCAGTATGCTATGAGATCCCCTCGGGACAAATCTTCCAGTGCAATGAAGGCCATCATGTTTGTGGACGATGCAAAGCGCGTCTTGACATGTGCCCGGTTTGCCGAGCCTTATTTTTTGGCACACGTAACTATGCTATGGAAGAACTCATTGCTAATGTGAGAAAACTAAGAGCATTTGTAAGTACAATTATATTTCTCTATACGTGGTTGTTGCATAATTTGTATCTATAAAAAGTAAAAAGGAACTAACTGACTGTAGTTGATTACAATAAAGTTACCAAAATTCATTGTAGTCAGCTACAATTATTGAGGTGCAAAAAAGTACTTTTGACTTGTTACACCAAATAGGGTTTTGTATTTATTAAACTTAATTTTTAAAATGTTTTATTTTTCCAGAAATTGGGAGGCAAAGTTACAACAGGTACTGATAATACAGAAGCGGCTGCACCTGCTGAAAGCTCTACTTCTGAAAATGAAAATAACCAACCTGAAGAGGAAGAAAATGATGATGCCTCAGAAGTATGTTTTTATGTTTAAATTTCTTTTGCCTCTGTGTGTTTCATGGACAAAATTTTCAGTTTATGACTCAGGAACCAGAAGAAAAATTGAGTATTTTTACTATACCTACATTGGCTTAAGTTGTAGAGTTTCTGGATCCAATCAATTTATCATATTTTTTATTGTGATCCAGAAACTTACTGATTTGCTAACACCTAATAACAAAGACTTAACATTTCCAATATAATATTATGTTTGCTAAGTTTCTAGTATTAAAAATTTTAATTTAAATTTTATTTAGCAATCAACTGGACCCCCACAAGCCTGCAAAGGCTTGTTCCGCTGTCTCTGCTGCAAAAATGGCAGTGGGGAGAGGCTGCCAGCTGCTCGTTTGCTCAATCATCTGCGATACTACCATGCTCCTGACCTCCTTGAGGTAGTATACCTATATCACCCCAATATTGATTTTTTAACTCACTTACTGAAGTGGTATGAGCTTTACATAGTATGTCTATATTTTCTTTTCATTGCTCTAAGTGAATGAAATGACACTAAAGTAATAATATTTTTACTATATATATATATATATATATATGTATATTCGCTTTGCTCCCACAGGCAAAGGTGTACTATTAAGTTGGGGCAAAAACATATTTTGAATGTTTATACATGTGTAAATTTGTGTAAATCACTGATAAAACTCTCCTATGTGGTGTCAACACGATCAGCTGTGTGCGCATAACTGAAGCAGGAGAAGATGAAGAACAACATCTGTGACTTCTCACAGATGTTGTGCTTCAATATCTTCAGCTGCTTTATGGGCATCCGACCCCCAGCCCAACGGGGGCGTTGCGAGCGGCAGCGGTTCTCAGTAGGTAATCGAAAGTCGGCCGGGCCTTGATAAGGTCGTCAAGTCAAGGCAAACACTCGCCCTGAAGGTGGCCTTCTGTATAGGCTAAAACTTGCTGACCATACCAACTCAAATTAAGGAAACTGGCTTGATAAATACAAAGACACAGGGAAACTATATAAAATGCATTTCATTAATGTATGATTTGTCATTTTGTCATTGTTTGTATGATTTTAATTATATAACATTTCAGGGTAAATCTGAAAATGGGGAGTATCTTCAACTATGGCAATTTTCTACTGCTCCAGGAAGGATTGTGACAGCAGTGAGAGTGTCAGATATGGGCATATTTTTCCTGATTATTGAAATAACAAGTAAGTAATATACTCATATTTTAATTTAAAATATGCTAATTTGCTTAACAATTTTTGCTTTTTATTGTATTGGCAATGAAGGCTGCCATATTGGCTTCTGGAGGTTTTCAAATAGTAATGCAGAATTCAACTCGAGACATTGGGAATACTAGGGAACCAGAAATTGTAACTGTTATTTTTTATAATAAGACAGATGGGGCAGTTTATAGATAGTATTAAACTACAAGCAAGACTTTGAAATTCGGCGGCAGCGAACTTTAAAGTTAACCTTTAACTGGTTATAATTACATTTCAGATGACTCCATCACTGCATGGGTGTCAATGGCGGCGTCACCATGGGTTGCTCATGTTTTCTCCTATACTCTCACCATATCAGGAAATGACCGTGAGGCAATATTTTCTGACTGTGTAAGTATCTTCATTTTTCATGAGTTTCTTTTTGAGTCTTACCCACAGTTACTAATGTAGTCGTGCAGTTCAGCAAGTCATCATTTTTTTCTGTTATTAAATATTATGTAGGTATGTTTTTCTTTTAAATTCTATACTAATTGTGATTTGCAGGTGTGGTCTGTAAGATCTTGTGAAGGATCCCTTAAAAAACGTGGACATTGTCTGTCGTTGAATGGGCTCGATGCGCGCGCACTTATTGCTCCTGCTTCTATCAGTGGGAAGTTGTCCATCCGTCGGACTCCATCAGATCAGTTGGTTCATCAAGCACAGCCGCGTGCTGTACTGCGCGTTGCTAGTCGCGGGAACGCGCGTGAAAACGGCCGTGCAGCATCCCACGACTTGGAACCCTTTCTCCAGGATTTACAAAACGACGTCGCGAGATTATCCCGTGCGTTCGCAACGCTTGGGCGGGAAGCTAACGCATTAGTTCGTTCAGAAGCTGAAATGAGAGCTAGAATCGAAAATGGCTCCAGAGCAAATCAGAATCAGCCCTCTACTGGCAGCGAACGCTCGACAGCATCTGTAACTAATGAGCCACAAGCAGCCGCTACTAATAATCAACCAGAAAACGGAGAACGTACCCATTTGTCACGCAACGCTCGTAGGCGTATGCGCCAAAGATTGAGGGCTGCCCTAAACGCCACACAGCCACCTGCTGAAATAGGAACTACTAATGCTCAAAATTCAAATGGACCCATAGCTCCACCTCAGAGGCAGAATGGTCATGTATCCAATGGCCCCGTTTTCTTCTCTGGACTGGCTATACTGAGTCAACCCCCGGTGCCGCCGCCGCCGGTGCCCCCGCCGACCTTCGGTAACGGCAATCGCACAAACAGAAGACGCCGTCAGCGTAGATAAATAAGATTACAAATAGCTATAAGTAGTGTTGAGGATGAATTATGTTTAATGTTGTTATTGACTGCTCTTTTTATTAGAGTTAAATTATCTGGGGTTTCCTACTGGAATTCATGTTGTAAATATCTTCGTCTTTTGACAACCGCAATTTTTACAAGTGCTGTGATAATAATGTATGTGAAGCATGGCGGCTACATGCTGGTAGAAATGAAATAATACTTAATTACTTAAGTTGTCCCCAGATTGAAAAATCTTTGTGATTGAATAGATTCATAAAGTAATACAATTTGTTATGATATTAACATTATTTCAGTTAATGAAATGCATTTTATGTAATATTTTTGATTCAATAATTATTGACATAGGATATCAATTTGACTAGTGTATAGAATTGATGTGCTTGTTTTTATTATCCTTATAATCGTGGAATTTTGTTGTAGAAAGTACCTACTTACGATATGTAATTATTAAAAATCCCTGTTAATGGTCTTGACAGAAAAAAAATAATTATATAATAAGGAATCTCTAATAGTTTTCTTTTTTTAAATATTCTATTCTTCAGTGTACATACACCGAGTTTGCGCGCAGTCACCTGTGCGCAAGCTTCATACTTTTATGTCAGTTTCGTTACTCCGCGGACAGTTATTGAGATGGGCCCATAGTTAGGAACGGCTATAGCCGCTATGTTATGCCACCTCTACACAAATTGCTGATCGGTTATCAACTCAACGATCCACTGCACATTTGTTCTTCTCACAAGCTCTTGTCCAACCAATAGCTGATCATCGGAGATTGTAAAGAGGAGGCATTATATGGGCGCAAATTCATAAGACGCAATTCATTTAAATCAACGAGTGTCGAAAATCACCTGGTAATGCACGCACTTTGGAAAACGGTGTCATGGTGAATGAAATTTCTGCACAGCCTGCCTACATACTACGACATAAGAAGAGTATTTTTAGAAGAAAATCATACCCTACGGGAGTTTTAAAACAAATGTACCTATATGATACCGATATTTCTGTTTGCTCGCTGTGGATGTGGATGCAAATCTGAGATTTTTTATGAAAAATACTTAGATATCAGTTCCAATTAAGAAAAATAATTAATAAACTAGGTACCCATTTTCCTGCGACTTGGTCCGCGCAAATTAAAGCCTCTAGTCACCTGCATGTAAATAAGCTTTATAGAGATCAAAGCATTCTGTATCTGTATAAAATCGGTCCTGCCTGTAGTTTCGAACCTGAGTTTCGAACGCTCCGTGTCAGAAGTACTACCGAAAAGTACAACTGGTAGTACAACGAAGCCTACTCAATGCAACAAATATCAAATCTTTTCTCTTTATAATATTAGTATATAAAGACAAAGCAATTTTTTTATAAAGTAGTTATTATTTGAAAAAAAAATACCGTGGGATAGCTTCAAAATTCCTGAAGAAATCTTTGTACGGTGGGTCTGATATTCGTCTAATGATAGAAATCAAGCGACATCTAGCGTTGAGTAGCAAATCGTTAATCACTAGTGCCCTCTAGCAGAAAACCGTAAAAAATATTAGAACATAACAGCGTCATCTAGTGGTCTATAGATGCTGGAGCAGAAAGACACTGGTCATATGCGTAAAGCTCCATATTATAAAACGAAAAAGAGTATCTACCAGAGACAATAATACCAAAGACAATAAAATACTAATGTAATAGACTGCCCACCTCATACGAAAAGCAGGCGAATGTATGGCGCAGGAGAGTTGCTTGCTACTCGATACTAGATGGCGGTAATCTGCGTTAGCCTTTAACTTACTTAATATACGGTGTCATTTTAAAATATTATGCCTAAAATATTGTTTTGATTTTTAATAAGATATATTTTGTGAATCATGTTTTTATATTCTCATAATACGGTAGATACAATGTTGTGTAGTTTCGAGTGGCGCCATCTATGCGAGTCTCTGAGAACAAATCGTACGATTAAGGCGTTGAGACCACATGATAATACTAACGTAATAGACTGCCCACCTCATACAAAAATATTGGACCAAATTAAGGTTGCGAATGTATGGCGCAGGAGAGTTGCTTGCTACTCGATACTAGATGGCGGTAATCTGCGTTAGCCTTTAACTTACTAAATATACGGTGTCATTTTAAAATATTATGCCTAAAATATTGTTTTGATTTTTAATAAGATATATTTTGTGAATCATGTTTTTATATTCTCATAATACGGTAGATACAATGTTGTGTAGTTTCGAGTGGCGCCATCTATGCGAGTCTCTGAGAACAAATCGTACGATTAAGGCGTTGAGACCACATGGTATTGGTAATTCTTAGCGGTTCTTTCTTGGTAGTTTTAAGTGCTGTTTGGTTTTGTTGTTGATTTCAGAGTTGTTAGTGTTTGGTAATTCTTTGTGGCTGTGGTAATGTGGTCCCAACCTCTGAATCGTACGATTTATTCTCACAAACTCACATAGATGGCGCACTCGTTGCTACACTCCATTTTATGATAATATAAAAGCATTATTCACGACATATTAGAAAAATATTTTTGACATGATATTTTAAAATAACACCTTATTTATAGCAAGTTCAGCCTAAGGTAGATTACTGCCATCTAGTAGCGAGTAGAAAACCACTCTTCAGCACCATACATTCGCCAGCCTTAATTTAGTCCAATATTTTTGTAGGAGGTTGGAAGGCTATACGTTAGTATGTAATGTTTGGTGGTATTTGGGGTGGCTGGCAGATTTTAGTACATTGAAGGTTTGTATATTTTAAGCGAGCTTACCTCGCACATTTTTTGTGGTTGGGGGCCTTATACATGTAGGTAACGTGTTACCTCACTGTTTTTCTAAAACTATAAAGAGGAAAGATTTGATTATTTGTTTGTTTGCATTCAATAGGCTCTGAAACTATTGGGCTGATTTTCAAAATTCTTTCACTTATAAGAAGCTAATTTATCTGCGGACGACACAGGGTATAAGCAACGCAGACGAAGTAATTGCTAATATTTTATAATAAGCATCAAACTTATTATCGTTTGATAATGGACCCGTCACACCAACCATCAAGATGTATCAAGCTCGCAAAAATCTGTTTATATCGTGACGTGATATTGTATCTTCGCAACATTATCTCCAACTTTTCAGAATCATTTGATCATGTACGGTGTATCGGTCATCATCGTTGCCTGCATCCTAGTGTTTGTTGGTGGGTTAAGGGAAGCAAATTATTACTAACAAGTTACCAACAGCCATTAACAACCCTCACTATGCACCTCAAGATCGACCAATACCCTAAAGCACCTTAAACCAAACCCACCCAGAATGATCAAAAACCAACCAACAACTAGAAACAACCACCAAAACCATTAGCAAACCCTAATACCACCAAGAACCACTGCAAATTGTCAACTACATAAACAACAAGGCAATAAAAATTACCAACGAACCCCAAAGACCCCAACAACTAGCAACAACATCCACGAACACACACACACAGCAACAATTCTTAATGCCCCGAAAATCATTAACAACCTTAAAACTACCAACAAAAATGAAAAATCACCAACAACCCTGATAAACTACCAAACCTACCAACAACCTAGAAAAACATCTAAAACTACCAAAATTTACCAACTAACATCAATAACCCCAACGACCCCAAAGACAGCCAACAAGTGCCAACAACTACCGATGAACAAAAACAACCACGCAGAACTAGGTACTAACAATTTCCCTAAACCACCAAAACCAAGAAAGATTGATTACCAACAAATACCAACGAACTGTACGTACAACGTACATTTACGCACTATGGCGAGTGATGACGATACTCGACCTCGATAAATAAAGAACACTATTTTATTATCTTATATTACGTACACATACTAGTGTAACGTCACACACACAACCTCGTTAAATAAAGAATTGTTTTAATTATTATCTTATAAGCTCAATGTCATGTGACGAAAGTCTACGCAGTGAAAAGCCTGTATATAAACTGTGGAAAAACCTACAATAAAGGAGTCCAGTTCAGAGTCCTGTTGGGAAACCAGCACTCACTAAATAGTGTTTTACTTATATACCAACCCTCGCGCGTCGTATTCACCACATGGCGACCCTGCTAGTGCCGAGCCTCGTCGGTACTGGGGCACGGTTGTCCGATGGCGTTCGCCGCGCAAACTAATAAAATTCGGCAAGAAAAAAATTAGACGCTCAGTTACGAAAAATGAAAACTAGAAAAGAATGTACATGCAAAAAGAAGAAACTATACAGAAAATACGAAAATTCAAGAAACGAAAAAAATTAAAAAAAAAAGAAAAATGAAGATTACTAGAAATAATGGCCAATATTGAAAGAATATTTATGTTAAAATGAAAAACAATATATTTTTGAACAATAAGAAAAATGAGCTGAAACTAAGAATAAATGAATACCTAATGAAGAAAAAAAAATTATACGTTGAAGAGAGAAGAAAGAAGCAAACGGGAGAAGGATGGTGTCCAGGGTATAGCCCGGCCCAGTTGGAGCGGTGTTCAAGATCACCAAGATCTTACCAACAATCACCAACAACTCGGAAAACCACTTTAAACCATCAACAACCCCAAATAGTACGAAAAAACCATCAATACTATTAAGAACGTTAAAATCGACTAACTGCCATACCACCAACAACCTCGAACCTCAAAATGCACCGAAAACTTCGACAAATTAAAACAATAACCAATAAGTACCAACTTAGAGGACAAGGTCGTAAGACGTACGTCATATCGTAGGGAAGCTCCGCAGTGTCTTCTCGCCCAAAATACCTTAGTGCCTAAAGTCGAAAGTATTCGACCAATGTGTGTAAAAAGAAAAAGGTCGTTCAAAGAGCAATGGACAGGGCTATGCTCTGTGTTTCTAAGCGAAATCGAGATCCAGAATCAAGGAGATTTGTAGAAGAACAAAAGTTAACGACGTAGCTCAGTGGATTAGCTCTTTGAAGTGGCAGTGGGCGGGGCACAGAGCGCTAAGAACCGATGGCCGATGGGGTAGAAAGGATTTTGCATGGCAAAGGTTTTTTGAATAGCGACCACGTACCGGCAAGCACAGCGTTGGACGGACACCCACCGACCAGGTAGTCAGACGACCTGATAAAGGTCGCAGTAAGGCGCTGGATGTAGGCCGCTTCATACAATGGTATTGAAAATCCTTGGGGTGTGGCAAGGTGTCCTAATCTGATGCGCCTTGAGTAATGTTGCTGAGGATTTCTCTTCCGCTTCCTCATAATACGGAAGTTCCGCAATATTTTGGGTTCCTCAACCGTTACCGCATCCACATAAATAAATAAAAATCCTCTTCCGCTATCGCTTCCTCAAAAATTCAAAGAGGAATTTTACTGCGCATGCGCGTCACGTTTCCATGTGTAGTGTGCGCAAGTCTTAAAAGGCAGCAAGCAACCTCTCACAGTCCCGATGCATTCCGATAGGATTGCATGCATAGCCTTAAGAGCCTATCTGAGAATCGATTGCAAAAGCCTTTGGATAGCAACAACTCTCATGTTTTGGTACACTCTTTTTCGGTGGCAAGTGCGAGGGGGTGGAGGGAGCGTGAGATTTCTCTGGCTAATCGGAGCCGGAGAAGGGTCGGAGGGAGCTTGCGCGATTTCCATGGAATCATTGGGATTTTTAACTAAGTTCTTAGGAGAGAAGTTTACTTCTTCTTAATTCCACTTCTTCTGTCTTTAAAAAGTCGATCGTTTTTTGGCGGTGTGCGACGAGGCATTGTCGTGGTGCAGAAGGACTCTGCTTCGAGGTCGTGTCTTTCGAACTCTTTCTAAGACAAGTGGCAAACAGGTGTCAGTGTACCACTCTGTTTTTTAGGGTTCCGTAGTAAACTAGGAACCCTTATAGTTTCGCCATGTCTGTCTGTAAGTCTGTCTGTCCGTTCGCGGTTTTGACTAAACCGCGGACGTCACTAGAAAGCTGTAATTTGGTATGGGTATGTATATTAATCATGCCAAAAAAGTGGTAGAAAAAATCTTGAATTATTTTTTTACGGTAGCTCACATACAAGTAAAGGGGGAAGTAATATTTTTTTTTTCTATAAAATCCCATCGTGGTGGGTATTGTTAAATAGGTCTTTAAAAAATATTGTGAGGTTGAAATCACCCTTTTTCGATTTAGGGATCCGTTTCCGAAATAATTGGTTTTAAAGTGCAAATTTTTGTTAGAGGTAAGTGTCCCCCCCCCCCCCCCCCCCTCTATCTGATTAACGGTTATTTGTATATGGATACGTGAAAAAAATTACAGCAGTAGTATATATACTGAAGTTGAAAGGAAAACTATCAGAGCTGAGTACTAAGAACAAACTAAAAAGTTATAGGCACAACAATGAAAATGTAAAATTTCATACATTTTCATTGTTACATGTTTTTGGTCGTTAAACTGTGGGGTGCGAGTGTAAATAGTGTGAACTCAAAGTTGTCATTCGCAACTACGGAACCCTACACTGCGCGTGGCCCGACACGTACTTAGCCGGTTTTTTTTATCCTCTATAGCTATTGTTTCGTAATGTCCTGTCCTGCCGAAGAACGAGGCCACCATCTTTTTTCCCGAACTTCGACCCCTCTTCACCTTGGTTGGCAATTCCTCGGAAGGAAACACCCATTGAGCAGACTGCCTTTTGGTTTCAGGATCGTAACAATAAATCCAGCTTTTGTCCACTGTTACTATGTCAAACACAGCATTTGAGTCACCTCCGTTAAATTTTTCAATCATTTTACGGCACCATTCAACACGATGGAGTTATTGGGCTTCAGTCAAATTATGATATCCATCGGGCACAAAGCTTCCTGCCCGCTAAATGTTCATGGACGATTTTATGTACTTGACTCATACCTATGCCTAGGCTTATCCGAATCTGTTGATAGGTCACTCTTTTGTCAGCTTCTATCATACGCCGCACAACACTGATGTTATCTTCAGTCGTCGCCTTGGAAGGCCGTCCCTCACGCAGGTCATCAGTGAGATAAGAGCGACCACGCTTAAATTCTTTAAACCAGTTGTAAACAGTGGCACGAGATGGGGCTTCATTGTGAAAAGCCAATCGAAGTCTTTCATAACTTTCTTGTTGCGTTAACTTACACCCTCAGAATAATAAATCTCCAGAATGAGTCTTCTGTCATTTTTTTAAGCATCGAACTGTGTCCAAAGACGCGGCATAATCCCCCGCGCCCGCGCGTTTCACACCCGCTTAGTGTTGCTAGATTATAAGTTTTTAACATACACTTGGGGAAAAATATAAATATTTGTGTAATTGTTTGAATTAAGTTAATGTGATATTTTTGAACCAAGAATATAATATTAAACGTCTAAATCCTATAAAATAAAATTTAGTTATTTATAAAAAAAATCCATGCTGGTTTGGGAGAAAGGAAAAAGCATAGAATATACCAGCTGCTTTTCTTCCCGCGTAGACCGTAAAAGCCGGTCAAGGGATTGGGCAAAAATCTAAGGAATCACATCAATAGGCGATGCGGCTAGCAACCCATCACTATTTTGATTCCGCTTTCCACCTTTACGCCCACTATGATGGTAAAAGTGGCCAAGTCTTATGACTTTCGGCTCTGTCTACCTGACAACATTTCCTGGGAACCACATTAACAACACCTGAGATAATTTGTTAGTTTTTATATGCCCAATTGTTTGTGTTATGGTGCCAAGTAATATCTGATTAGTGCCTCCCTTATATAATGTTACTGGCCAAACCCGATTTTAAGACAAACTATTTTGTCATAAATCTTTAGGGCAAACTAGTTTGGCCTAAGATTGACTGATTTCTGAATATTTTTTCAAATTGTTTAGTTGCCAGTGGTTGGTAAAGATGACTAAAAGACCTCATTTTTGAAATCAAGATGGCGGACCCAATTTTTTATGCGAAATCGAGATATGTGTAGTTGTGTAGGTTTTTCGAGGTATAGAATTTGAAGAGGCGACTTCACAGAAAAAACACATAGGTTTTTTCGGGTGTTGGAATAGAAGTCGGCGGATGCGACATTTCATCAAAAATCGACATTGGTGTCATTTTACAGGTTTTTTCGGGATGTAGATTTCAAAAATGGCGTTATTTATGGAATCCAAGTTGGCGGACGCGACTTTTCGTGAAAAGCAACATGGATGTCGTTGTATTGTTTTTTTTTTTTGGTGTAGATTTCGAAAATTATCTCTGTTTTGGGAGAGTTCCAAACTGGCGCGAAAAGTCACTTTCGTCATCTTGGATTCTTAAACTGACTTCATTTTCAAAATCTTCTACCCGAGAAACCCGTATAACGATACTCATGTCAATTTTGTATGAAAGGTCGCGTTTGCCTTCTTAGATGCTAAAATTGACGTCATTTTCGAAATCTACACCAAGAAAAACCAACACAACGACACCCATGTTGATTCTCACGAAATGCCGCATCCGCCATCTTGGATTCCAAAAATAACGTCATTTTCGAAATCTACACCCCGAAAAACCTGTAAAATTACATCCATGCCAATTTTTCATAAAAAATCATCTCCGCCATCTTGGATTTCAAAACTAACGTCATTATCGAAATCTACTTCCCGATAAACCTGTAAAACGACACCCATGTCAATTTTTCATGAGAAGTCGCCTCCGCCATCTTGGATTCCAAAACTGACGTTATTTTTGAATTCTACACCACAAAAACCTATAAAACGCCACCCAAGTCGATTTTTTATGAAAAGTCTCGTCCCTCAATATGTATTCCAAAAATGACGTTACTATGGTGCTCGACGCCCCCTTAAAGCTACTAAAAAGATTTTAATAATATTCAAATTCAGTTCTTCCTAGGCCAAACTAGTTTATCCTAAAGATTTCAGGACAAACCTAGTTTATCCTAACACGCCCAGGACAGTTTGTCTTGAAATCGGGTTTGGCCGGTAACATAAATATATAATGAAAACCTTAACTTACAATACTTACCTACTTAAAGTTTTCTTTATTAAATAGCTAAGTTGACTAAATGCATGATGCCTTAAAACGTAATAATTAGTAAGGTATATTATAGTATACTCCTTCCATAAATTTAATCATAAAATAAAGTTTTTCTCACAAACTGGGTAAAAATATTTTATAGAACAGCAACACTTTACAATGAACGTCATATGGACTGGACATTGTCTTTGGCAAAATATTATTTGTAAAATTAAATTGTAAATGATTTAAATAGCTCGTAAATGTTCTAATTATACGTGAAATGTGATCTCGTCATTTTTGTTGTTACGTCTAGTTGCATTTCTGCATGTGGGAACCGCACACAACGGCATAATTAAATTAAAATTGAAGAGCGCCGACACGTTAGCCGGCCGCCATGACAAATGTCAATTGACAATCCATGAGCGTATCTCGGTCATTTGAGCGTATCTTTTTCTTCCTCAGTTTTATACGCCAATGCGGTTTCTGGAGATTTATTATTCTGAGCTTACACCGAAAGTCGTAAAATATCATTGCACGAAAATTTCCTCGCGTAACATTCATGCTGACGTGATACACACAATTAAAAATTTGCCGCCAAAAATTGACAAATAAATAAATTTTTTTATTCACTAATATTGGTAATGAGTTCTTTTTTCAAAATCCAAGCTTAATTTTTAATACATAATTTACAAATGGCCAGTTCAAAAAACTTTCAGTGTCATGTCACCAACGTAGTTACCATTGGCACAAATGACGAAGTATTTATGTTGCCGATTGCAGTCGGCTGTTCTAGGTGGGTGCGCTAAAGCCACAGTCAAGCAGAGGCTACAATTGTGAGGCATTGCCTTTCATGGCATTGAGACTTCGTTAAACAAAGGCAAATAGCTAGGTACTTGTATAATTATAATCATATTGCACTCTCACATTGGGCATTTTTCATAATGACCGGACAATATGTAAATGCTCAATTTATAACTTGGTCCATAACATATATACTCAGTCATCATATAGACTTCACATCATTTGAACTTCATTCTGGATAGCTAGATGGCGCTATCATTTTCATTAAGCTTTCGCGGTTTTTGCCTAGAGGGCGTTATTACTTAACGGCTTCCTACTCGACACGAGGTGTCACTATGCTCGTCATATAAATGGAACTGTTAGGTACATCTAGAACATTCACCATAAAGACTTTAAAATTCGAAAATAGGTAAATGTGACTACTTATGAGGAGTGTAAGGAAGTATTTTAAAGCACAAAATAGAGATGCAGCATTTTCCATAGTTTGTACCACGCCTAGAAATTATTAAATTATATGATTTAAATCTACAAGGAAGGACCCTATCCTCCGATCATATTATGTGATAGGGATCGGAAATATGTTACACCTAAAACTCTGATCTTTTGAGCAGGTCGTATAGATCAGATGTTTGTGCAAATCTGACACTGGTTGCCTTCAATTTGCTGTCATGATAAGGACAAGTACACCAGCTTGATGATTAGTAGTCCAAGAATGCCTTTAGAGAGTCCTGACAGTTTCTGCGACAGGTCGAGTAAGACTATGATTTGTGTTCTTAATGAGTTAGTCAATTGTATTAAGGCGTCGTCCAGCCTAGTCTCGTAGGTATGCACGAGAAGTTTCTTTATCTTATATGGAAAATCCCTGACATTACTTTCAGATGAAACGTGAATGGTAAATAAGCTGACCACTTAAGTTGATGACACATTGAGCGTATTCAGGGGCGTGGCTTAGGCTATACTAGCCAGGGCATAGTACCTCCAGGACCTCCGGGGGCAGCAGGTGCAAGCGGGCGGAAGAAAACCAGGTCTAGTGGATCCAGTGTTGCATATAGGAAATTTGAGAAGCAGCCCCCCCCCCCCCTTCCCCCTGGCAAAGACAATATAATACTAACGTAATAGACTGCCCACCTCATATAAAAATATTGGACCAAATTAAGGTTGCGAAAAGCAGGCGAATGTATGGCGCAGGAGAGTTGCTTGCTACTCGATACTAGATGGCGGTAATCTGCGTTAGCCTTTAACTTACTAAATCTAAGGTGTCATTTTAAAATATTATGCCTAAAATATTGTTTTAATTTTTAATAAGATATATTTTGTGAATCATGTTTTTATATTCTCATACTACGGTAGATACAATGTTGTGTAGTTTCGAGTGGCGCCATCGGTGCGAGTCTCTGAGAACGAATCGTACGATTAAGGCATTGAGACCACATGCCCCTGGAGACCCAGAAAGACAAACGGGGGGAGGGGGCGTTACAGCGACCCTGGTCGCGAGCAACAAGAAGATCAGTGAGTCAGTTGCTGTTATGGTCTTGACTTGACCACTGCTCCGACACTGGCCTAACTTCCTTCCTGTCGACTGCGCTGTGCAGTATAGTGCAGTGCAACTATGCACTGTGATTCCGTAAAATTAATGAAATATCAATTCTAAGCATTAGCAATAAAGTTGGTTTTAGATTAAATCTGGTAGATAATTCATAAATGCCAATGGTTCTGGACCTTGTAACACTACATTTAAGGTTAATTTTAACTTCAGCATCAAGAATATTGACAGATACATTTGCGAATGAATTCAGTTTACGCTACTCGACAATAGATGGCAGTGTATTTCGAGTTAAATTTATTAAGTAGTTCGACAGGACCTCTATAGATGGAGTTGCAGAATATTTCTCAAAAAGCATTCTGAAAAGCACATTCCAAATATTTTCTTTCCATTCGATATGGTGACGAGTCAAGCAGAGGCTGTCGAATTTTGGGTTATGAATTGTGAAATTATTTTATTGCTGTCTTCCGACCGTGAAGGTAAATATTAATATCTATTTTAAACCATTTATAGAGTAGTTACACACATTTGTAATTACTGAAAACCTGATTTACTTACCGTGCTCATGTTTTTGTACATTTTGTTTCACACGGATACGAAGCGTTCCACCTTCGTTCCACGATCTCCGCCATATTGATGCGACACATGCATGAAACAAATACCATTCTGCTCAAAAGTTTTGGCGGGATGTTTAAGATTTGATGTTCAAAATTTAGTTTGTGTATAGGTATATGCATTTGGTAGGTACTATTGCACAGAACAATATTACTCCTAGTAGGTACTATTGGGTTTGGGTTCGGTGTAAATAAAATAAATAATAATAATAAATACCTAAGTAGTTAAGAAAAAGACTTCGAATCTAGGTCCTTTTTAGCCACCGACACAAAGAGAAGAGTGTTATAAGTTTGATCGCCCTGTCTGGGTGTGTGTGTGTGATTATTTGTTTTAGTCGCCGTAGCTCTAAAACGGATGAACCAATTTTGATGTGGTTTTTTTTATTTGAAAGCAGGTGTCTTGGCGATGGTTCTGACATGTCTTATCAAAATCGGTTCTGCCGTTAACAAGTTAGAGAGATTTTCGTGTCGGGGCTTAACTTAATTTTTAATTGTATACTTAACGTGAACAAGGTAGGTGGTAGTTTCATCAAAATCGATTCTGAATTATTTTTTGAGATAGGGAAAATTTAGGTACCTAACTGTTTATTTTTTTAAATAACTTTTTGTTTCAGCATAATGGAGAAAGTTGAGGTTGATCCAAAACTGTTTGTGACTTGTCGCCTATGTCTGGATGATATGGGAATGTATCAAATAATTCCTTCTATTCAACATCAAATAAAATATTGCTTTGATATTAATGTGAGTAAACAGTACCTATATTTTTTGCTATTAAATTATTTACCTGTCACTTACTAAGTACCTACTACACTTAGTAATTTTACCATTTTAATGTTTCTTTTATATGAGGTGAACCTGGGTTTGCCAAACTCTTGTTAGTCAGTACCATTGTAATGAACCTAAGATTACCTACTTAAAATTAAATAGGTAGGTAGGTTGCTCTCATTCAGTCACTCCACGATGTCACCCCACACTGATTCCTAGGAATAGTAGGTAATTCCACAACTCGTCCCACATGCCTGCGGCCCATTTGGGACGAATTGCAGAAAATCAAAATTAATAAAAAAAAACTGCCTGCAATTCGTCCCATGTTTATAAATGGTACATTCAGTAGAAAATGTGTTAGTGTAGAAATAATAAATATTGAATTTATCAAGTAAATCAAACGAAAAATAAAATTTAATTTTAGGTTTATTTCATTATTTTTCCACATTTACTGAATAATGTAAGCAGTAGTCCAGTAGTTAATAAAGTAGTTATATCGAGGACCTTGTAGAACAAATTTTAAAATGATATCTCCGTTTTCTTTCAAATGATTTATTTCAAATGGGGTATTACTGGACCCCGTAAAACTCATATATCATTTTAAACGAAACAACTACCCGTTGTCCTAGATAAAACATTTAGTACAAACAATTTTAACATAAATAATGTTATTTAAATTTATGTATGAACAAAACACAGCAATAAAAAACAATTCTAAAAAAATCTTGTCTCACTGACTGTAATAAGCGTTGATAAGATCTAAAACGCCATACAAAATTTTTTTGGGACGAGTTACAGAATGAAAATATTGTAAATTTTGATTTATTGCAATTCGTCCCAAATGGGCCGTAGGCATGTGGGACGAGTCGTGGAATTACTCGCTAGGAAGAAGGTACCTACTTACTCTACATTCATGTATATTGTGTAGAAATAATTATGCAAACAAGCAAGGTGTCATAGACGAATTAGGTACCTATCTGTTTCATTGCACACATTGAACTGTACAAATGTATGGTGAAGTTCTTTCCAATGGGTACTTCTTCCCAAGACTCCATCAGAAATTTCATGCCACCATATTTTTCTAGACTTACAAAGCCCGTGTGTAGGGGCCTATGTTGAGTGATAAGTCCATGGAATAAACATGGTCATGGAGATATATGTAGGTACTACATATTTCTGGTACTATTTGAACCAGAGGCACAGAATACATAATAGTACAAGTACCTACCATAGGTTGTGTTGAACTCCTTACAATATTCTATAATATCTGATAAATTTATATTGCTTTCTTATAATAAATAAATAGGTATATACAATAATAAATAACGCATTTATTTCAGGTGGCTCCATTTGATGGCCTGCCACAACTCATTTGTAAAAAATGTGAAGAAAAATTAAGTGAATATTTTAGTACCAAGACAACTTATGTGGCGAAACAACAAATTTTAATTAACAAACTGCAAAATAAGAATGCTAAAAATGTAAGACCCTTTCTGTTTATTAATTAAATATGTCAAACTAATATAAATATATTTTGAAAGTAAGAATTTTGCTAGCAATATTTGTGAAATGTATTGCTTTTAGTTTCAGGACGCAGTGGCGTTGCCGAAATTTGCCACGCTAGTCAATTCTCAAGTACAAGCTGAATTGCAAACAGAAGATGTAAATCAGCTGCAGGTGAGAAACCAAGTTATTTATCCTATGTAGCTACATTTTATTTTAAGAGAAGTTATTGGACAAACCTTAGTCGCACGGGCACGGGCGTAGCCATGTTTTACTATCAGGGAGGGTTCAAGAAAAACGACTATAAGTGCATGAAATAAATCTGTATTATTCGTGATACTGTCTGAATGCGACCGGGACAGCGGCACAAAAGGCGGGTGATAGTAGAGCGGGCAAATCCAAAAGACTTGTTAATGTTAATATATAGATCTGTTGTGTAATAACTTAATAAGTAAAAACGATCGCCTCTCCTTTTTAGGGTTCCGCAGTAAACAAGGAACCCTTATAGTTTCGCCATGTCTGTCTGTCTGCCTGTCCGTCCGCGGTTTTACTTAGAGACTATAAGTACTAGAAAGCTGTAATTTGGTATAGGTATGTATTTTTATCATGGCAAAAAAGTGGTAGAAAAAAATCTTGAAAAAAATTGTTTTTTTGTAGGAAGAAGTAAAGTAAAGTGGGGGAGTAATGTTTTTTTCTCTATTTACCCATCGTGTATCGTTAAATAGGTCTTTAAAAAATATTGTGAGGTTGGGAACACCACTTTACGATTTAGGGATCCGTTTCCGCAATTTTTTGTTAGAGGTAAGTCTCCCCCCCCCCCCCCTCTATCTTCTAAACGGTTATATATGGATACGTGAAAACTATCAGAGCTGACTACTAAGTGCAAACTAAAAAGTTATAGGCAACCAACTAATAAAATGTATTGGAAAATGTAAAATTTCATAGGTACAATTTTTATTGTTAGATGTTTTTGGTCGTTAAACTGTGAGGGGCGAGACAGTGTGAACTCAAAGTTGTCATTCGCAACTACGGAACCCTACACTGCGCGTGGCCCGACACGCACTTGGCCGGTTTTTAAATATGAATAGGCATATTAGTATCCTAACTTTCCGATGAGATTTAAACCTCCAACACCCTCCCCCTGGCTACGCCTGTGCTGCCTTGGTATTTTCAACAGACAAAAAAAGGAGGAAACCTTTATGTTACTCTATATCAGCTTCTAAACACACGTGTGCCAAATTTCATACGTGTATGTTTGTATATAGTTGTATGTCGTGCATATCTCCAAAACTTGAACTGGATGACAGTACCTAATTCTTTTTTAGTTAAACTTGGTATTGTACAACTTAGGAAATAGTGCAAGTTTCATCGAAATCAGTTCAGTAGTTTTAAGATAGAGAGTTAAAGTCGGTATAATTTTTTTGAATAAGGTACTACTTCTTATACTTACTATATTATATTAAGCTACTTGGCATTTGCTTAGCAGTGGGATACAAATGGCTATAAACAAGTAACTATGTACCTAGTCACTAACACTAACATATTATAAAACAAAGTCCTCCTTTGCGTCTGTCTGTCTGTCTGTTTGCGATAAACTCAATAATTACGTTAAGTTTTCACCAATAGATAGAGTGATTTACGAGGAAGGTATTAGGTATAATACATGCCCGGGCGCAGCCGGGTAGGGCTGCTAGTAATGAAAATAAAACCTCCTTCCTGATATCATCAGGCATGGCAGGTCTCAGTATCTGCCCGATAAGAAGACTACAAGACTGGATTTCATTTATTTTTGTTCTATAAGATGCAGAGGATAAAAATAAATGGAATTGCCTGATTGCCTGATCATCAAACATACAAGACATAATCAAGTAGGTACATCCGAGGCGTGTTCAGTCAATGCATTCTCGTTAGTCGAATGAATAAAATTCGAATCGAATTAAAAAGATTTTAGCATTTTTCAATATAAAGGGTACGTTGCGCATTTTTCACAAAACTTTTTAAGTCCTATTATCGGAACTTCCGGTAACGGAAGTCCTAATGATCAATCTTCATAAAAATAATTGTTAATAATAATCGAAACTCATAATTATTATCAGAACTCATAATATTACTAATAATACATCTGGATTATACTAATTTTTATTTGAATATATTTTTTAAATACTCAATAAAGTATTAACTATTGCTCCTAAAATTATGCGTAAATGCAGACTAGGTATATGCAGTATTTCATGATCCCACCCACACTAATTTGGACCCTGTCTGCCAAGTTAGAGAGGAAGGAATTTCGTTACAATTATTCATAATTACTTATGTATTAACTCAATATTAAACTCTGTAGACTAACTTAATTAAGGGGAAGAAGAGTAGCTGGTATATTCTATGTTTTTTATTTTCTCCCAAACCAGCATGGAAGATTATACAACATGCATACCTATAATTTTGGAATTATTGATGAAAGAACGAAATGCCATACTTTTTACAACTTAATTAGTAGGTATATAACTTTTGTAATTTTAGCCTGCTGAAAAATCCTTCCGTTACATTATATTTTTTAGGAGTTTTATCTTTATTTCACTCGTTTTTGAACTAGTTTCCTGATTATTATCGCGATGTGTGTGACTATAATGATGAATGAATGACACACGACATTAGTAGATTAGCATTTTATTTGATAAATAGGTATACTTAATATGATTTGTGTGTTTATATAGGATGAAAAATCATACACAATCAATAACAAGAAAGAGGAGATAACCACACCACCGAATATTGCTGAAAAAACTGCAAAGAAAAAAAGGAGAAGAATTGAATCGTCATCGTCGAGTTCTTCAGATAGCAAAGCCAGTGAGGCAAAAGTGAAACCATTGATTATAAAGAAAACCAAAACGCGCACGAGACGTAGGTGGCATACGGCGGATTATAATAAATACTATTCTTGCAGAGTTTGCAATAAGAATTATGTTAAAAAAGATTATTTTTTTAAACATTATAAAAATATTCATTCTACTTGCTTGAAAAAGTACAGCCATATTTTGAACAAAACATGTTTAGTCAAAATTGAAAAAGTAGATAATAAACCTAATTTCACTGGTGTAAGTAATACAGTTGTTTTGAACAAAGATAAAGTTATGGTAAATGATGAAAGTAGCAAGTACTATGTTATTTTTACTTCAAAGCAACAAAATAATAACTCAGATGACATTCTGACAAAACAAAATAACGCAGACTCTTCAGATTCATCAGATGGGGCAGAATACTCAGTAACGAAAAAGAGATGTAAAAAAGTACGTCGATTGCTTTCAACTGTTTCTACTGACACAGTTGTTATAGAAAAGAAAGATGAAAATGGAAAAATGTCGTCGTCAGATGCTGAAGAACATGTGATTAATGGGTCGAAGAATAGTTGTAAAAGTGACGCTTTTACAGAGTGTATAAATTTAGATACCGACTCAGAAAATGAAAATGCTACAGAAAATAAAACTACAGACAGTAAAGTTGGAGAACATGTTGATAATAAACTGATACGAAATATAATTGATGTCTGCCACAGCAAATATATTAGAAACATAGCCTTAGAGAAAAAGAAAAAACCTAGCTATGCTACCATAGAATCTCAACTCAGACATAAAGTATTAAATTTGGGACGTAAGATAATTAACAAACAAGGTCTAAATTGCACTGGTCTGCTGCGATTTTTAGAGTATAGGAATCTGGGGATAATTTGGTTACCAAAAACATGTCATACTTTTAATGGCCCCCCAGTTAGAATAAGCATGACTACCCTGAAAAAAGACCACCAGAGACCTGAAGACAGTGAAGTGGGATGGGCAGATGTACCATTTACATCTAACATTTTTAGCATGAATACCAATTCGAAAGAAAGATCGGTATTAAAAGAATCAAATAAAAATGGCGTAGGTTTTGAATCGCTATTTAACGATATTCTATCACAAAACATAAACGTTAATAATACTGTAAATATAACGACACGTGAAGTTCAAGATGAACAGCTAGTCAATTCTTCTCAAGAAGAAGTTTCTCCATGGGAGCAAGTAGTGGAGCAAGCGTGTTTGTACAAGTGCGATGAAGGCAGTTCAAGTGGAAAGCTTCTGAATAAAAATCCGGTCGCAAATCCCAAACAACTTCCTAAGAAGGTAATTCATTATGAAATAAAGCCTAACAAACATATCTTGGATAACGAGATCGAACTGCTGCTCCAAAGTGAAACTAGTAATAAAGATACTATGTTGTTTTCCGTTACAACTTCCGAAGCCGAAAACGACTTAACTTGTATGCCAATTATTACTTCTACAACATCTTTAGCTTCAGAATATCAGCAACTTGAAAAAGAAAGTAATGTTATAAATGAAGTATCTACCAATTCTTCCAATGCCACAGAATCTATAGTATCTGTTCCTAGAATAAAGGTGAAGCCTGTATCTGAACTAATGGCTGAAAATGTAACTCCTAATAGTTTACTAATTAATCAGAACAACATGTGTAATTACGATCAAAGTGTACCCAATATGACACAGTGTATTCAACAAATGCAACCACAAAACATTCAGCCGGCGTCAGTTGTGCAAATGCCAGTTAGTGGGGTTAATAATATTTTACCAGACGACCAGGCGGACAAATCCGAATTTATTATTTTGGATACAGTTGACCTGCCAAATACAAAAACAAATTGCCCGTTCCAATATTTGAAAACTTTACTGGAAGTTCACAATATAATTTTAATGGAGATTATGACCACGCCAGATTATCACTGTCTCATAAAATTCAAAGTTCTTTTTAAACAAGAGAGTGTCAAACCTATTGTCTTATGTTTGTCATTACATTGTAATAGAAATAAGTTTTTTATAGGTCTAAAAGACAGTAGCCATGTAAATATAGATATGCAGAAAATATCTGCTAACTGGCAGTGGGAGATAATAAAAATCTTCCAAGGTGATGTATGTAATAAGATTATACAAACTGCACTAAAATTGGGTTTAGAAGTACACGACTACTGTAAGAAATTTCTTTGTCTTCTTAAAGCTATTCAAATGAAGAAAATAGATGGCTCTCTTGTATAATGTTGGCAATTGTTAAAATGTTGTTCAGTTTTAATTTTAAGTTTTGTTCAGTACTTATTTCAAAAATCACATTAGTTGGCGTTATAATATGCTACTACTAGGTAGCGAAAAACATGAATCTCTGCAATAAAATGGTTTTGAAAACATCTGACAGTGTGATCAAGAGAGAACGGCGGCGGTAGATTTAACTTAGTGTTAGTATTTGCTGTCTAGGATTCCGTACCCAAAGGGGATAATGGGACACTATTCACGAGAATTCGATGTCCGTCTGTCTGTTTGTCACCAGACTGTATCTCATAAATCGTTATAGCTACAGTTGAAATTTTCACAGATGTATTTATGTAGCCGCTATATTAACAAATACTAAAAACAGATTAGTATAAATATTTAAGGGGGCTCCCATACAACAAATGTGATTTTTTTGCTCGATATTAATAACGACAACAGGTATACGCTTGAAATATTCACAGAATATTAAGTTGTATAATCACTTTATAAATAAATAATTAGATCAAAATAAAATTAAAAATTAAGGGGGGCTGCCATACAACAAACATATTTTATTTCAAGTTTCGCTCGATGGTCTAATGTTGTATAGGTAGATTATGGTACGGAACCCTTCATACGCGAGTCCGACTCGCACTTGGCGGACTTTTTTAATGAGTTGTGTTATGTTATGTATGACTATAAGGACGAGCCAAAGGAGCGCAAAATGATAAAATACAATTATGTACAGCCACGCCTTGCGAGGCTTTGAAAAATTTTCATATTTTAACCTACTATATTTTCTTCGAGTTGTTTAGTGTTGTACTTGAGAGAATATTAGAAGGTTCTAGATTTACACCTTGTATAAAACATGCGAATAAAGATAAATTGTGATCGTTTGGCTCGTCTTCTCATAAATTTATTGGGTTCCCGTTTAAAAAATTGTTATGTAAGTATTCTATATATACTACAAGTATTATAGTGATGTTAAATCTTCGATCACATATAAAGCAAGTGTTAAATAATGTATTCAGCTGTAGGCATTATTGATTGACTTGTGTCTTGTGGAAAGATGGAGCTCCATTCGTGTCTTATGTTCTGCGGCATCCCTATGAACTTCAGATTTCTAACGTCTGATTTCTGATGTTCACCAGCCCATTTACACTGGTATAAATATACTTTGCATATTGTACTAATATGTATATCCTTTCTCAGTTTCTAAAGCATAGCTGTTTTTTTTTCGATTACAAATAAAATAAATATATAGGGACATATCACACAAACTGAGCTAGCCCCACAGAAGTTGTGAACTTGTGTCGCAGGATACTAACTCAAAGATACTATATTTTATAACATATACTTATATGTATAGATAAACATCCAAGACCCAGGTCATTTTGAAAAAGATCGTTTTCCATCATGACCTGACCGGGGATCGAACCCGGGACCCCCGTGGTCTGTCCGTGGACTGCTGGCGTGTTGACCGCTGCGCCACGGAGCTCGTCAAAAATGAAAGTAATTTTGCTCGTGAGCATTTCATTTAGGATGTATGTGACAAAAGTTATGTATGATCTAAAGCCATCTTTGATGACATGATGATGTGTGTGGTATTCTCAGTTTTACAAATGCTATGTGATTTTTGTTTATTTTCCACAATAGGTTTAGTACATAATAAATATTTGTTAAACATTAAAATATTACATTTATTTCATATTTTTGTATTAATAATATTTTTTTCAGCCTAGAGTCCATATAGTGTCAATGTCCGCTAATACTTCCTCCGGAGGTGAATGCTTGTGGAACATGAAATAGCCTTGAATTTGAGCTGGGCTGATCTTCTCGTTCTTCTCGAGAACACTGGAAATATAAACAAGTGGATATTAGAGGGCAATCAGCGACACAGAATACATAATAGTACGCAGAAGATTTACTACAAAAAAAAAACCGGCCAAGTGTGAGTCAAACTCGCGCAATGAGGGTTCCGTACAATATGCTTCGTGAACACACACACAATTTGCAAAAAATGTTTTATTCAATTGACTAGCGCCATCTAGTGGTGTTTTAGTGAACTATTTCCTTAGATGAACTTATTATTGTGAGTTTACCACTTAATTTTCAAGTGATAGAATTCTTATTATTTTTCCTGTAATCTTCAAGGAATGAACTATATTTTGTATTTTTTTCAAAATTTTCGGCTCAGTAGTTTCGGAGATCAGGGGGGGGGAATGGTCAATTTTTGCCTTCTTTCGTGAATAAAATCAAAAGTATTGATTTTACCCGAACAAAAAAAAATATTTTTGAGATCCTCATAATGAGCCCTTTCATTTGATATATGACACAGTAAGGTTTGCAAAACTTTTTTTTTTAATTTTGTAATTGGGCCCCTCAAAATGACCCTTATTTCAAAAAAATCTTTATTTACTTTGCACATCCGTGTTTGGGTCATAGGATTACACGATCTTGCCAAATTTCATCTAATTTGGTTCAGTAGATTCGGAGAAAATCGGCTGTGACAGACGGACGGACGGACAGACAGACGCTCGAGTGATCCTATAAGGGTTCCGTTTTTCAACTTTTGTACGGAACCCTAAAAATCAAAGGAATATCGACTCTCGCTACAATACAATTAGGTGCAATTCAGATCGCACACCTCTAATAACGTAAAGGTATATTCACCTAGACGTTAGATTTCTTGCTATCGTGTAACGCTTACCTTTTCTGGCGAAGTAAGAAGGTTTAAATAATAATTTAATCTAAATATTAAATGAGCAGTGAGGTATGTGCCTGTTTATTAGGTGCTCTACTTTTGTGAACAAATGACGTTTCAAATAAACATAGGCTAGGTCTTAGTAGTATCACAGAATAAATAATAGTACAAGGTAGAATGTAGGAATATAGGAAGTTAGGTCAGAAAACTATTTCTGCATAGGTACTTTTACCTAAGAACAAGGTACATACAAACATAACAAAGCTATAGTGAATGACAGATCAAGGTGGAGAGAGCTGACATACTGTGCTGACCCCACATAAAAAAGTGGGATAAGGTAAAGGAAGAAGAAGGTACATACAAACATATGCCACTTAATACACTGTTACGAAATACCTTGTTCACGAAACTAAATATTGACGTAGGTATTTATTTTAATATCAGCACAGCACAGCCTTGTTCTGCAAATGTCAAATCGATGCGATCGGCGGCATTCGAAATGTGTTCAGTAGCTGTGTTGCGCTTCCGAAAAGCAACCCAATGGCTGCGTTTGGCTTTAGTTTTTAAAGAGCGGTAAAACGCCAATCGCCGATGCTAAAAAATAGCATGTGTGCGAAGCCTCTAAATATTTACGACTAGCTTCATAGTTGTCATCATCATCATCATCAGGCCCATTTGCTAACTCGGTGTACAACGTTTTTATAGTCACTTTAACGTCCATTACGATTTATATATCGTAATTAAAAATAGTCATTCATACGGAAGCCGTAATAAATACTGAAGTGACCATCAAAACCATGTACACCGTATTTGTCAAAAGTTAGCAAAGACCTGTAGGCCGGTCTTTGTGATCTCCCCTGCGCGAGCATGACCCTCTCTATACTACCAGAGCCATATATTAGCCACACAGCAGTCAGAGGATTTGGCTTACACTCTCCACGCTGGTCAGACGGGTTGAAGAGGTATCTTTGTTGTTTATAAGCTTTGTTTAGCTTCAGTTCCCTAAGTCGCCTTCTACGACATTCACGGGAAGACTTGGAGTGGTCCTATTCTACACTGCCGGGAACCACACTGCATAACTTCATAATACATATTGGATTGTTTTCGTAAACTAGCAATCCAATTCATTTTTCCTGCTAAAAATAGGCATTGTGCGAGTTACTTTTACACACCATGACACCGACTAGTAGTTTACAGTGACGTGTATTTACTTACCTTCTAGCAAACTTTCTTGCGTGATCTGCTGCTTTATCTCCTTTGTAAAATCTCAAAAACATAAGCTCTACTTGTGCTTGGTCACAATACCCCACATATTCTTTCATATCCACTCGGCCGGGTCTAATCAGCGCTGGATCTAGCCTGTGTAGTAAATAATATTATGTAAAATAAAACTATGTGAGCTACTTACGAAATCTATGTGCTCTAGTAGGAGTAGAATTTATGGGTTTCTTTACATAGGTAGGTAGGTGCTATTTATGTAGGTATACATTAATTAGGGTCAATTCATACTAGGCTGAGTCGAAGCGAAGCGAAATCCTAATCCTAACTAATAATATAAACGCAAAAGTGAGTTTGTTTGTTACGCTTTCACGCCCTATCAACTGAACCGATCATCATGAAATTTTGCATACACACAGGTTAGGGTACTGAGAAGGACATAGGCTACATATCACGCCGGCAAAGCCGCGGGTAACAGCTAGTGATGTTATATGGCTTACTTACTTACTATACCTTTAACTTAACGGCGTATGCTCATATTCCTTCTAAGATCGAAAAAATGACGCGTGAATATGCAAAGTTGCGCGCTTCTGTATTTCAATGAATGAAAAATGAGCATTACGAACTCGAGTTAAAGGCGAGTATGAAGTATTAACATCGCTTCTCTTCGACGCACAAGTATGAACTGACCCTTATACGAAAAATAGTAAATTAAGAACCGCGTGATATCGAATGTTTGCAATAGCTGACATTCGATTCGATTTTCTCCGTTATAATAACGAAGTAAATCCGTCGTATAGCTTCTTTTCAGAAGGTAATGTTGCTTCACCGCTTCCACCGCGGTACCGCAGCGTTATCAAATATGTAACGGTCCATGCAAATCCAAAGGAGGCGAATACAACAATACCTTACCGTTAATGTAATTTAAAAAGTTTACTAGGCTTCCTTTTAGATAAAATCTGATTATATTCATAAGTAAGTACCTTTCCAAATAATTTGTGGTCATAAAAACAATCCGCGCCTCAGTGGACGCCACCCCGTCCAAACAATTCAGGAGGCCGCTAAAAGTAACTCTGTTAAGCCCTTCATATGCCGCTTTTTGTGTTGGACTGTCTTCTCTCGAAACAAACGCCGCATCTATATCTTCCAGTAATATTATTGACTGTTGAGGTGCAACACTGAAAGAAATCATAATATGAAGATGTTACTACTGATCTATTTCAAAGCCATCTCAACTAGGATGCAAGTGGTGCTGCGCGGAGAAGGGAAGGTCACAATTTACCCCCACTCCCCACTGGGAATGAGCCATCTCTCCACGCTAGCTTATTTCCGCACCCGGGCGCACACTATGGTTTATACAATCATTTTCTGATTAGTTCAGGTGTAGACCAGAGACCACCTTGAAGTAAATAGTTCTCAGCCAGCCTAAGATTAACAAAAAACTTTGAAAGGCATGTTTAAGTGACAGACAAGGCCAAGGAAGGATTCGAAAAGATGGAAGATCAGTCCGGTGTGTTTTTTGTTTTATTACTCCAAATCCTGAACCCTAACCAAGTAACATTATGATGCTCACCAATATTAGTAAAATTGATGTATTACCTGAGTAGATGATTGAGCCTGTCATCAGTGAGTCCCCTTTCAGAGAGGTTTAGAACACAGATGTTGTACTCTAATTCTCCTGCCAATGCCATTATGAATGATGATTTACCACAGCCTGGAGGGCCATATAATAAATAACCTAAAAAAGTAATTAATTTTTGCATACTGGTATCGGAATCATAAGTTCAATTACATTTTATTATGTTGTCAGAGCAGTTTGTACAAAGCCTAAAAAAAAATTAACATTTATTTCATGTTGGTTTGAAATTTAAAGTTACCTCTTCTATATGGGATTCCGCGTTCTGTATACCATTGAGGGGTACTAATAAAATCTAAACAGTCAGCTAAAATGCGTTCTCCCAAGCCTGCACGCAAAACCACACTGCTCAATGGCCTGCGCCTTCGAGGGTGTCCAAAAGGCCGCCACTCCGAGCCCATTGCTGTGTACATTACTGTCATGCCTTCATGTTGTTTCAGAGCCATAGTTCTCGCTAAAAAAAAAAATATATTCCATTTATATGCAATCAAAACTTCTTATTACTACGTAACTGACACTAGTGTCTGTCAGACCCATGATGCAAGTAGAGAAATTAATGTAGTCCAGAAAATATTAGTAGCAACATATGATATGTACTACTTTTAAACTTTTTCCTAAGCTATAACTTTTATTGCATCTCTGGTTCAGTACAGATGAAAATTCTTTGGTATGATTGTTTAGCAGTTTTCCTCTACAGGTCCCATTTTTCAACCGATTCTCATGGAACTTTTTGAACACATTAAAAAATTACATAATCATTTTATTGATTTAGATTTCGAAGTTTTTTCAAAAGCATATTCCTATTTCAAAGCCACAACTAGTAGTGTGATAATCAAGAAGTTTATATTTGCACTCTACTATGACGACCCTGATGGAAAACCAGCCAAGACTAGGGGACCTTCAGTGATCTTCAGACAACATGCTAGGACATCCTTGATACTTGCTCTGAAGTTGGCTATGAAACTGTTAGCATGTTTGTTTATATGTAATCGATATCTCACTATATTATTATTTTAAAGTGAGGACTACTGAATGGATTATTGCTTATGATAAGTCCTTACCGTCTTCCAATATCTCATAATAGAGCTGTTTGTTCCGACCAAAAGAGGTCAAAGTTACAGTCTCCCAAGGAATACCCATATGCAAGTCTAGAGTGTGTTGTTCACGGGCCCGATCCACTTTAATCCATGTCCCATTATATCTGAAATTTTAATGAATGAATGAAATAATATAGGATAATAAAATTCATAAAATGCTATCTTTTTAAAAAAGAAAAATTTTGTAAATCATTACTTCTAAACTAATTTTGGTTTTGTGTGGAATACTAATAACAATTGATTCTATTAAAATGACAAATGGTTTAAAACCACAGAAAATGAATTGTGAAAGACAAGTCATTTAAACACAACTTACTTAATTTTATAAGAATAGGCTCTTCTATCTTTAGAAAAGCATAACAAATAAATTGAGTGCTGTCTTTTACTTAAAATTAATTAAGTAATAGGTATTTTTTTCTCTGAATATCTACATGCTTAGTTACCTGAAGAAATGCTGTCCGACACTGGGAATAAAATCATATTTAGTTTTTATCTGGCCAGTGTCTTTTTGCAAGAAAGATGTTTCCACACTGAGATGCTGGGTTTGTTTAGCTCCTTTCTGTGTTATCCACTGCAATAACCACTGATACGATTTGTCGCGACAGGGCACTTCGAGTGTTATCATACAATGTCTTCTAAAGAGGAGAATGGAAGTCTGAAACCCTTTGCGTAATACAGCAGCACCGGCGCCTAATCCAAATAAACCAAAACCCGCCCCAAAATATGGATTTTGGGACAGAGATTCTATATACCCGACAATAGTCATTTTGCAGATTGAACTTTAACTTAAATCACATGGAAAATTGAGAAAAACTGATAGATAGACAAGAGAATGAATCTTCTCAATAATCTTCTTATAATAATTTGACATGTTTCTTCAGGAAAGTCACGTCACTTTTGACGTTTAGTTTGACAATCAGCTGATCTCTTTTTCTTTTTTTTATGTCTTTTTAGCTTTTACATTATGTTTACGCGTTATGTATTTAGCCAGTGTTTGCTGTTGCCAGCCAGTTTTTTATTTAAGTCGAAGTTTCCCGCGAGTCCCGCGACTTTTCGAGTGTTCATGTTTATCAACGAAATGTCGTGTTAACCACTTCGCTACGGAAGTCGTCATGCATGCCATAATATGTTCCCGTTTCGGTGAAGGAAGAGGCAACTATGCTACAAAAATTCACAAAAGAATAATAATTGATACTTTCGTGTACTTACATTTAAGTAGTTAAAACATCAAATCAAGACCCAGCCAATATGAAAAAAACATTTTCTATAATGATCTGACCGGGAATCGAAACCGGAACCACTCGTGCGTGTCGCAGTCGTAAGCTGGCGTGTAACTACTTCCCAACTACTTCCCCACGAAAGTCCTCATGCCATAATATGTTCCTGTTTCGGTGAAGGAAGAGGCAAAGATCGGAACGCAGTCAAGCTATGCTACAGAAATTCTATGAATTAATAGTGATAACTAAACCAAAACCATACGCCAAAGCGATCAATTAAATTAAAAAATAAATAATTAGGTACATAACGGGTGTTTTAAATTGTATTAAACATATACTTTAGCGGAAGTGGTACTTTTTTATATGCAATCGAAAGTACTTTGTATGTATATACTTCCATATTTTTTAATATCTTTTTAAACAAGAATTTTTTTTTTATGAATTTTTTAAATACGACACAAACGTAGGTTTTATACTTAGAGTATCAATATAACTAGAGCGCTCCTAATGTTTTTCGTCGTTGTGCAGAGCGTAAGCAGATGTTCTATAGATTGTATCTATAGATGTAGCGCGGTCGGTAGTGATGTGCATCGCGTCGTGCGAAACGTCGCAAATGAGTTACATCCGAGGGCGTCTTTGGATGTAAATCACTTTTAATAAATTTTGGATCGACCGTCACCGTTATCGTCATCGTCAACCTCATCGTTATCATTATTATTGCCGTTGGGAGTGTACTCGGGTGTTTCCAACCGGGTACGGCCAGGCACCACTAGGTACCAATAGGCATGATCGAATGAATACCATCGTGTACCTACAATCGGCTACCATCGACTACAATCGTGTGACATCAGTTTCCATCGAATTCCATTGGGCTACCACTTCCATGTTTCTACTACAAAAAAATATTCCTAACATCTAAACAAAAGTAGTAGGTAAACCAAACAAATGGTAACAAACATACAGTCGAATACAAAACCTCTTTCTTTTTAAAGTCCGTTACAAAATAACAAGAATATAAAAAGTATCAAAAAATCAAATTTCAATTACATTATACAATAAATATCGTGGAAGAGCCGAAGGTTTCTTCTGATTTTTGCCATTCGGCTACGGAACCCTAAAAAGCATCCAAAGTTCGTCTGTTTAACATTAAGGAATTAAAAAATAAAAATGCATATAGAAAATTAATCAATATTTATCATAATAATTGTAATACATATACGAGTAAAACTACAAATATTCGGATCCGATGTGGTACAACACTAAATCTAATGCGTGAAGAAGTAAGGCGGGGGACGTGAAACCATGTGCTGCGTTTACCCGCCCGCGCGCCTCCCGCAACACCCTCTAACCCCCTAGTCAATTACAATAAAATCAGTGTTTTAGAGGCAAATTATTACTCACCGATGAAAAGAAATATCATTCTTCTTTTTATTTTGCTTCCGGGAATTATGTTTACAACTCGACACTGCATATTTCACCATAATTATTGAAAAAACGTAAAACAACGGCGGGAGAAACAATCCGTGCGCGTGACCTCGGGTGACTAATTGCGACGTTTGCACTGTTTTGAAGCTGTTCATACCCGTGCTTACGGTTCATACTCGTAGACGCGCGCTCTATAGTTAATATTTATACTCTAAGGCAGTGGCGGCTCCCCCTTAAGTGCACTCGTGCGGCGCACTACCAGTTTAAGCTTAAATATATACAAAAAAAAAAAAAGATATAAAAAATAAATAAGCAGTTTTACGTAAAAATATACTTTTTTTTTGTCAAATGATAATCAGTCATGTAATTAACGAAATAAGTATTATTTTTGCTTGACAAAATAATTTGCCGTGCGCTCGCTCCTAGCGCACGCATCGCGCCCATACAGCTACTATTGAGAAGGCGACAAAACGCCTGGCGCGTGAGACGGAAGATTAGTATGGAAGTTTAGCGAGATCTCGAGCGCCGCACGGGGCCCGACGCGGCACGAACGCCGACGTTCGGATTAGGTAGTTTTCGCGTAAATTGTCTTACGTTTGTATTTGTTCGTGTTTTACTTTCGCTGTTTTTATGTTTTGTTTTACTTATTAATCTTATTATCATTCATTAAGTAGGTATTTAAATAAAAAATGCCTATCTAAAAAAGAGAGAGAATTATTTCTGCATATAAAAATTATCCATATTGTTTAGGCATGTCTTATGATGTGCACCACCAGGTCTTTGAGTCACGAGCCGCCACTGCCTAAGGTTTTATATCAGAAATATCTGGAGTGCCATTTTTGAACGCGTGCCACTCGTCATCGAGTGATTTTTGTATGGAAAAATCGTTCGAAGACGAGTGGCACGCGTTCAAAAATAGTACCCCTGTGCCTTATTCCTTGTTATTGTCAAACTGACGTAAAATTACTTTCCGTCATTGTCAATCTGACATAAAATAATGACATTGACAGTAAGAGTTGCCAGATTTGGGAAATTTTACCCAGGAGTCGGGAAAATCTCTGGCTCGTATCCGTTTTCACGTTTTTTTTGTTAATGCCAACCAGAAGGTTTTGCGATGTAATAATGATTTGGTTTTGCTTATTTCTTTTTCCTGTAAACTATGTTTCTTATATTTTTACTTGTTTCTTTTACGTTCAGAAAATACGAAACCACGTCTTTTATTCTTTACAGGCTAGACAGAACTAGTCTAGGCTAGTCGTATGATCAAAATAAATAATGGTGTTAATAAAATTGATCGCATGTATGATATGAAAATCTCTAGTACTGCGTAACATTCATTTGGAAAATTCTATTATATCATTTATGGAAAGTTAATTTGGTATCGAATAGTTCAATGCGATTAAGTTTTTAACCACCTAAAGCAATCATAACGACGGAAAGTTAATGTGCTACACATTTGCGATGTCTTATTTTATATTGTATTATCCCAACTAATATTATAAATGCGAAAGTGAGTTTGTTTGTTTATTTGATTATTACGCTTTCACGCCGTATCTACTGAACCGATCATCATGAAATTTTGCATACACAGGCTAGGATACCGAGAAGGACATAGGCTATATATTACGCGGGCGAAGCCACGGGTAACAACTAGTTTAATATAAAAAGTTATAGGTACTTACGTTCAAGTGACCCTAGCATAGTAGGTATATAAAAAGCACCTTTAGCGAGTTTTCTATCAACAGCAACGCACCGATCATCTTGTGCTTTAGAAGGTATACTAAAGTAGAGGTTTTCCGATAGCGTTATGACCCTGTTTGGACAGTTTTGTATGAAACATGTGACAATGGCATTAAGTCTATTTTCACAGCTAGCTAGCTACTTTCAAAGCTAATGGCATTCATTATGGTGTTTTTTTTTCTTAGCCTATTGTTGCTATGTCCCACTGCGGGGCAAAGGCCTCCCCCTTACTTTTCCACATGTCTCTTTCCGCTGCTATCATTTGCCAGCCAGGCAAGAACTTGTCCAGATGTGGTCCAGATCGTCCCGCCATCTTGTTTTAGGTCTACCCCTACTACGGCAGCCATTGGGTTGCCAAACGGATACTAATTTTGCCCACCTATCTGGCTGCATTCACCAGACATGTCCCGCCCAGTTCCATTTAAGTCTGGCAGTTTTTGCACCCACATTGCCATTATGGTTATGTTGGTAAAAATCAACGTCCTGTGGAAAAAGCCGAGGTATGTCAATAAATGAGGAAATCGGTGTCCGGGGTCTTAAAAAGCCAAAATCAGTAAATACAGCAATAGATTTGAGTCCAGGGTCTTGAGGAGACAAGGCAAAAGATGAGAAGATATCGGTGTACAGAAGTCAAGCCAATGTTAATGCCCATGTTAACGAAAAATATTTAAATGTATGCACCGAAAACCTAACAACAACAAATCAACGAATTTTTTGGACATTCACAAAGCAGCCTTTTTCCTTGCTTTGTAAGGCAAAGTGATATAGCCCATACAGCCAAGTCAGTCCAGCCATGTATATCATAAAATCATAATTTCGGGTGTGCTGGCGGCACACTAATTACAAAACTCATGTCATATTTGTGATCTAAATCCCCAAAGTATTAAAAAAAAGACATTTATCATTAATTTTATATGGAAGCTATGAGCGCCATCGCGAAGCTCTAAACTAACGCCAAACTATTATTTATTGCTTTGATCATATGACTTCAGGTTCTGTCTGTGAAGAATATAACCCCCTTATTCATAAAAAGTACCAATCGGTTATTCCCAATGTCAAACATTAGAGCGTGAGATAGAGGCAAAACATATTTTAAATAAGATGGGTTTAAAAAGCGTTTGTTAATTTTTATGAATAAGGGGGTAAAAGACGTGGTTTCGTATTTTCTGAACGTCAAAAAACTAGTAAAAATATGAGGAATATAGTAAACAGGTAAGAGAAATAAGCAAAACCAAATCATTATTACATCGAAAAACATTCTGGCCGCCATGTACAATGAAAAAAAAAACAGTGATAAACGTTGCGATATTTATCATTTACATTGGGAGAGGCCTTATAGAGATTTTTCCGGCTCCACGGTAAATTTTCCCAAATCTGGCAACTCAGACGGTCAAAGTCCTGTCAATGTCATTATTTTACGTCAGATTGACAATGACAGTGAATAAGGCACAGATATTTGTTTATAAATCCTACGTTTTACGTAATTAATTCAATTGTTTATATTATAATTTATTATTAAGTATTGAATTAGGCATAAGTCTCCCATCTCACCTGATGGTAAGAGACGATGAAGATTAAGATTATTCAATTCGAGTAAGATGTGCCATAGACAAATTGAACAAAATCCAACAAAAATATAAATCAAATTCACGATTTCATTTATTAAAAACCGGCCAAGTGCGTGTCGGGCCACGCGCAGTGTAGGGTTCCGTAGTTGCGAATGACAACTTTGAGTTCACACTGTTCACACTCGCACCTCACAGTTTAACGACAAAAACATCTAACAATGAAAATAGTATGAAATTTTACAGTTTATAAGTTGGTTGTCTATAACTTTTTAGTTTGTACTTAGTACTCAGCTCTGATCGTTTTCCTTTTAAATTCAGTATATATTCTACTGCTGTAATTTTTTTCACGTATCTATATATAACCGTTTAGCAGATAGAGGGGGACACTTACCTCTAACAAATATTCGCAATATAAACTAAATCGAAAAATGGTGTTCTCAACGTCACAATATTTTTTAAAGACCTATTTAACGATACCCCACTCAATGGGTAAGTAGAGAAAAAAAATTACTCCCCCACTTTACTTGTATGGGAGCTACACTAAAAGAAAATTTTTTTCAAGATTTTTTTCTACCACTTTTTTTGGCATGATTAATATACATACTCATACCAAATTACAGTTTTCTAGTACTTATAGTCTCTAAGTAAAACCGCGGACAGACAGACAGACAGACAGACATGGCGGGCGAAACTATAAGGGTTCCTAGTTTACTACGGAACCCTAAAAAGTACCACTACCGGTAAAGTATATGTTGTCAATTATGTGGTGTCGCGCGCCACCGACGATACACCGTTGGCCGGTTGTTTAGCGCGTATTACTGTAAGCGAGGTGCAGAGGAGTGCGGTGAAATGACACACGGGGTTGTAAGTTTTAGCGTAGCAGTATATTAGCGTGAAAACGTATGTACATGAAATGTAAGTATGAGAGGGACTTCGCAAGGCAAAACAGATAATTGCGACCGTGAAACTCCGTCCAGACAATTAACTGCTTCACTTCTTCAGCGTATCGAACTGGCACTTAATAGATGGCCCAAGTAGTATGTGCACAACTAAAATATGTATCCGATGTGAGATAACATTTCAATCTTTTTAAGGACTTCGTAGCTAGCTCTAAATGAACTTTCGGTACTTCACCAAAGAGTATATAATTGGTACTTCACCGCACTTTTTGAGGTGAGAGCAGAGTGCCCTCAACGGGTCCCCAGGAGGGACGAAACTCGGCTTTGGGCGTTGTCTGTCTAGATGTTGCCAATTATACTTGCAGTATGGCAGATCAAGCAGATAAAAGATGATACGAAAATAAACACATTACTGTTGTAAGCTTAGATCCTTCGTATTTCTCGGGTTGTAAGCTAAAATTTAAAAAAATGTTCTTGATTTGAAATAGTGCATTACCGTACCTACCGTTATTATTTTTCGTTTAGATAAGTGCCCTTCTCGTTGCGTAATAAAAAGCTTGGGATGTGAACGTGCGGGTCACGCGACCCCCATCGTTTGCTCGAGCGCGATGGGATGTCACGCCAGCTCTTTTGATTGTTTGATAGGTATCTACAACACACTAATAATACCACTGAGGAAATATTATACTTAAATAAATAAATGTATAGGGTCAAATGATACGAATTGAGCTTGAGTAAGTTGTGAACTCTCGTGTCCCTCAATCCTAATCCTAATCCTAAGTAATGTTATAAATGCGAGTTTGTTTGTTTGTTAGGATTTTACGCCCTAGCTACTGAACCGATCATCATGAAATTTTGCATACACATAGGTTAGGCTACTGCGAAGGACATAGGCTATATATCACGCGGACAAAGCCGCGGTTAACAGGTAGTGATCATCATCATCAGGTCTTTTTCAGTCTCCACTGCAGGAGCACGACCCTCAGGTAGTGATACTATAAGTATTTTATAATGGATACTTACATAAATAGATAAACTTTCAAGAATCAGGCCAATATGAAAAAGACAATTCCATCATGATTACATAGGCCTTGTCTTCCCTATATATTACTTTACCCTTTGGAAAAGTTCTGTGGTGATACATTATCTATGTAAAAGATATTGTATATATATACTTAGGTACTCTGTGTAAGTACATATTATACACATTGAATAGTACAATAAACATTTCAATATGTATGAAATGTTTATTGTTCCTTTAAGTACCTAAAAACCTTGGTACTTACGTATATTGTTGATTGTTGTATAGGTAAGTACATTTAAAACTATACCGGGTGTTAGGGTAAACACCGTTTTATAGGTATTCCTAAATTACGAAAAATGTATCTAAATCTGTTCTTCTATTAGACAAGTATTATACATGCATTATTACTAGTTTTATAAAGTGAAAGTACAAAAGGTTCATTTAACCTCAATTGTTATTTATTTACACAACAAGTGCAAGCTTTTATCTACATTCCGGCCCTGTCGCATTCGCTGGGTTCTGGCAACGTAGCATTCTGCCTATGGCAAAAGATGATAATCACTGCTTGCCAAAGATTTTTCCATTGTTTCTTAGCGGCTCTTCAGACTATGCATGCAATCGCGGCATTATGAGAGTTTGCTGCATTTGCAAGCCTATTGCGTATACAGGCAGGCGATGTCTAGGCCCTTTTAAAAAAAGAAATAATATAAAAACAGTTTTGGTCTTAGGTATGCCTAAATCTATACAGGGTGATTCTGAAGAGTTAAGAGTCCCACGTAAAGCCGCAATCCCATACAAACGTAGTTTGGTTTTAGTTAGGCAAAATTACAGCGAGTTGAAGTATCGTATCGAAAACTTGTACTCGCTGTATTTTTGTATAGGTATTGTTTTTAAAATTGAAATCTGATTATAAACATCAATATGCCTTATCCGGTCGTATGTACGAAATTTGGTTGAGATTGGCTTAACTGTTGTAAAACTAAAACGAAACTATGTTTGTATGGGATTGCGGCTTTACGTGGGACTCTTAAATGAGAAGAATAAAAGGTATAGAAAAATTAAAGTGGTGACTCAGACCTTCATTATAAATATTTTTCTTTAAGAGACCACTGCTGGGATCGCAAAAAAATGGGCTTGATGAAAATGTCGTTTTATAACCTCCAGTATTCCAGCCTGGTAATGTCGCGGGTAAATTTACCAATTTGTTTATATGGACCAAATTCTAATCCTTAGGGTATGTTTTGCTACTCGGTTGTACGGAACCCTAAAACAATCCTAATAATACCTTTCTAATTAACAATGTCCTTATTTTTAAAACCTGTAAAAACTTAATTCATACTATAAACTAAGATGTTAAAAACTAACCAATTTATCTACGACGCGAATATGTGTGTAAAATCATTGTTTTAAAATAACCATCTTTTAAATTGTTATCAAAACCGTATGGCTACGATATTATCACCGAGAGATGTCAAAGGCAAAGGTTCTCAAGAAAGTTTTAATTTCTGTATTTATAATTGTAAACTATGATTGTGAGGCAGGTAGATTGCGCAATAAGTTCGTGCACGAGAAGGAGATCTCGGAGCACTGCTTGCGGCGGGTGATGCCGTCGGTGTTTCTCGGCCGGCAAGCGATGGACGCGTACTCGCAAGTGCTCTATTTCTCCAAGGTAGACCTGCCCTACAGCTGCTTCATAAGTGTCAGGTAACAATGTGTTATTGCTTTGAGACGGACTGTGCAATAAGTTCGTGCACAAGAAGATCTCGGAGCACTGCCTGCGGCGGGTGATGCCGTCGGTGTTCCTCGGCCGGCAAGCGATGGACGCTTACTCGCAAGTGCTCTACTTCTCCAAGGTAGACCTGCCCTACAGCTGGTTCATAAACGTCAGGTATCACTGTGTTATGAGTGTGCAATAAGTTCGTGCACAAGATGATTTCGGAGCACTGCCTGCGACGTATGGTACCGTCAGTTTCTAATACTTTCTTCCGCTGGCAAGAGATGGACGCGTACTCGCAAGTGCTTTACTTTTCCACAGTTGACCTGCCCTACAGCTGCTCCATAAGCGTCATGTAACACTGTGTTATGGGTATGATGCAGACTGTGCAATAAGTTCGTGCACAAGAAGATTTCGGGGCACGGCCTAAGGCGTATGGTACCGTTAGTCTTTCTCGGCTGGCAAGCGATAGACGCGTACTCCCAAGTGCTTTTACTTTTCCACAGTTGACCGGCCCTACCGTACAGACTGTGCAATAAGTTTGTGCACAAGATGATTTCGGAGCATAGCCTGCGGTGTGAGATGTCACTGATTCTTAAAAAAAAAATATATAAATTGTGGGAAGTTTGTGCTCTCTTCGTTCGCCATCATTGAGGGCAGCTTAGCCTATTATAGTAAGAAGAAGTCTAGAAGGCATAATTTAAATTACCCAAGTTTCATTACAGAGCAGAATCCGGAAGTAATATAATCCTGGTAGTGCAGTTGTCATCCGGTGCAGATCTAAAGGCTGTATGTGAAAAGGATCCCAACCAATTACTAGTGTACGAGTTGGGGGAGACTTTCGGTGGCTACTGGGGCCCACAGGAGTTGATAAAGAAATCACAGAATATAACGTCGTTATCCACAAATTCTGGTCTTTACACTATAAAACATGTACCGAAGAAAGCCAAGCCTGTGTAAGCGATCTTCTTTTGAATTCATTGAAATAACCCAGCGATATTACGTAGTCACTTGACTAAATGGTGTAGTTTTTAGCTCGTTCGGCTTTAGACAGTTTAACTGTTATTATATAACTCTACTTTATACCCCTGTTAATTCAAAATCATGATAACTAATGACATTTTTAAATCTCAGACTGTTTTTGTCTTGCTTGGTAATCTAGCCAGTGACAGAACGAGTCTTAAGATGCATCTTATCTAAAAATGTTCTTAAGTTTTAGTTAGATGCATCATCAAGGCATCTTAGCTGCCTTTAAGTATTCGGGTGTTAGAGTCAGAATAACGCTTACGCCTTACATCGTGGGCATGGTCGAATACCTACGTCATCACAGTACCGTCTGCGCGCTGGTAGAAATATGATATCTTGAGGAATTTTCCACTCTTACTTTTTTTTTCCAGAAGCACTCCTAAAGCTAAAGTGAATGATAGTGACGAAATACAGCCAGACACTACAAACCAATTAACTGGCCAATTATTAACGGAGTCACAGGACTTCATCACGATTGACGTCCCGCTGGTGAACGTTTCTGGTCAATTTGTGCCCGGAGAGGAGCCCAAGGAAAACTTCTTTGAAGACGAAAATTTTGATATAGTTTACAACGTTCGACCTAGGTTCATTATAATAATATTTCATGCAATTATTATATCATAGTAACTTTGGATTTAGTATTCAATTTATTAAATCTATGATACTTAGTATACTAATAAGTACAAGTATCTATTCTTAGCGACTAGATACTTGTATGCCTAGGTACTACATGTATAACTAGATATGTACTACAACGTTATTACCTATGTTTGTTATTTTCACCGTCACGCACAATCACACCCATTATATTTGCAGATCGTATGTAAATACCTAGTAGTTATCCACTCAAAAATTATATGTTACAAAAAGTTACCTAATATTTGTATTTTTGCAATACTACCCAAAAGTTAGTTTAACGTTTTAAGAGTTCTTTTAATCAAGTAGGTACATCTGTACCTACCTTTGCAGTTAATTATCCCATCATCATTACCTGCATAGAGTTGGAGGCAGTCATGTTTACCTTTTTAATCATTATCAGCGTGGTTGTGTAAATAATGTATCTTCAACATTAATACATAAATACTATCACGTCTATATCCCTTGCAGTGTAGACAGAGCCCAAGGTTATAAAACCCAAGGGCCATTTTTAGCGTATTAGTGGGTGTAAAGGTCGAGAGCGGAACCAAAACAGTGATGGGTTGCTAGCCGCATCGCCTATTTACTTGATCCCTTAGATTTCCACTCAATCCCTTGACCGGCTTTTACAGTCTGGGCGGGAAGAAAAGCAGCTGGTATATTCTATATTTTACTTTTTCTCCCAAACCAGCATGGTTACATAAATATCATGACTTATTAAAATTGAAAATATGTGATGTGTGATGTATGACGCACGCCCTCATTATTTTCTGTCCTTTTCTATTTGATACGCCTAGGTTACTTCCTCGATCTAGACAACATATCAATTTACCTATGCCCTATTACTTGTACTGTATATAAACCCATCTTCTCAACAATAAAGAGGCATTCAGTTTACGAACCTCATCGACCGTGTTTCTTTAATACACCCCCTCGTACTACCTCCATATGGCGACCCTAGCCAGTGCCGTGCCTCGTCGGTACTGGGGGCACGGATGTCAGTTCGCGTTTACCGCGCCCTACTAGAAGAAAAGAAATTCGGCGCACATTGAAGAAAAATCAAAAGAAGAAAAGACTTGTGTGCAATAAACGAATTACGGAGAAACTTATCGAAAATAAGAAAATCAAGAAAAATAAATTAATTGCGAAGATTATATTTACGAAGACATTTACGAAGATATGAACTGTAAGAAAATATTAAGTGTAAATATGACGATATAAGTGACCAAGAGGATGCTAGAAATAATTTGCTATTATCTAAGTAATATAGAAAAAATAAGTATGATAAATCATGTAACCCCATTACCTATAGAGCAGGAGCGCAAGTCTGTTAATTTAAATCTATTGTCATAATATTATCAGACTAACACGAAGCAATTCATTCGCCACTCAAAATCCGTAGTCCGCTAAATCAAAATATTACTTCAATGATCATGGTCTAGGAATCGTGGCAGATTTGGACGTGGTGTTTACATATTCAAAAAACAATTGCATGCAGTGTGTCTGCCACCAAAATATATGAATAGAATCTTCAATGAGGACTCTTTTCTGGAATTTCATGTACAAAAAATACTTTTCTTTCATTGAATGGCTGTCAACTGAACTGATAAGTACGTTTTTCTCATGGGCCCCGATCTGAGAAAGTTAGTTGTTCACATTAACGAGCTCCGTGGCGCAGCGGTCAAACGGATACGGATGGTCCAGGGTTCGATCCCCGATCAGCTCAAGATGAAAAATGATATTTTTCAGATTGGCCTGGGTCTTGAATGTTTATCTATATATGTATTTGTAATAAAATATACTTAGTATCGTTGAGTTAGTATCCCATAACACAAGTAATAAGTAACACTTACTTTGGGGCTAGCTCAATCTGTGTGATTTGTCCGTATATATTTATTTATTTATCTGACAGAATTTTCTAAACATATTGTGTAACGAAGTACACATAAAATCACAGCTAAGTAGGGTCTACAAGTCAAAGATTAATTATCCACCAACTTATAAAATGTTCTTGGAAAAGGATATGAGAATTGACAAATTCCATTGAAAATTAGTTTCACAAGTAAAACTATTCAAAGTCAAAGTTTAATTATTTATTTTCTACGGAACCCTACACTGTGTGTGGGACGATACACACTTGGCCGGTTTTTTAGATGGAGGTATTGTTCAGCGGCACTGTGGGGTCATGTCCGGTAAGCTATTGGTTGGTATTGGTCAACAATGTGTAAGTGGTCACTGTTTATCAAGCATTTTCCAGTGTCAGCAGCTTTTCGGACCCTACGAGTCAGTGCTGCCATCCGGTGGCAAGCATTACAGAAAACTTTCACGCTTCGTTACTTTTTTTCTAACGCTTTGCGGAAGAGTGACTTAATATTTTTTACAATCGGTTAAATAATAATATGGCTCAAACCAAAGAGGAAGAAAGGTCTCTTCAAACAGTATACCTAGTTATCATTCTTTAAAAAAAAAACGCTGTCACTCAAGCCTCCATAAAAACCTGTTATCTGACCCTATCCATATTTGTAAACAAATAAATTATTTGGATATTAAAAACGTTGATATCAAAATAATTTAAGAGGTTGTAATACATCTTAAGGTGTGCAATGAAGAGCAGTTTGACAATGAAAAAATATTTTATTGCAACCAATGATACAGCGCATAATATCCCATTGGAACAATATTAAGGCTTCATGTCATCACACACACATGCCGCACACTAGGCACAGTAGCGACGCAAATCATTTCATTCCTAATACTTAATATATAATTAGAGATAGAATAATAATTTTAAAATGAGATTTATTTTTCTTTGTGATATAAAAATGCCTAAGAAATACGAAACTCACTATCACTACATATTATAAAACAAAGTCCTCCGCCGCGTCTGTCTGTTCGCGATAAACTCAAAAACTACTGCACGGATTTTTATGCGGTTTTCACCAACCGATAGAAACATTCACGAGGAAGGTTTTAAGGCATAATACATGCCCGGGCACAACAGGGCAAGGCTGCTAGTCGATGATAAAATATTGTCTCACTTTTTACACATCAAATTAAACGAGCAGGATAACCATTTTAAACGTCTTTCGTAGGGAACAGGCTTTTTCCTGCTTCTCCAGAGCTAGGCTAGGTCGCCCTAGTACTGTATAAAAGTTAGGTTACAGGTAAATAAACCATTTGTAGTATGCTTTGTAATTGATTTTTTCTTCTTATTCTAGGTACTGCCTAGTTTAAAGCATGCTTCTTTCTCAGTATGTTTAGTTCTGCTATTTTTGATCTTGCATTTCTTAAAGTATCTTGCATTTCTCGTACACTGCGAAGGGGAATATTATATAGTTTTACGTTTTTTGAAGAAACATTCAAAAGCGTATAAGGATTGAAAATTTCCATATCTTAGACAATCTTTGCTCAAGCTTCGTAACTAATAGAGCACAACAACTGCTACATTATTGTACATAACAAGTCGTTAGCGAGTCCGTAGATCACTTATGAGCCGTTTATTAATCGTTTTTTAACGATTTTATGAAATATTCACAAAATAAAGTTATTATAAAGGATTTTACACAACGTCAATAAGTCAATTAATAAGATGTCAGTGCAAGCTTAAGTCAAAGTTCTGTCAGAAATAGCAGACTTACAAATATTTTTGCAAATGGCGTCCACAATATTTTCTTAATGGCGCGATTCTGACCAAAAAATAGCAGACTAGGAAAAGTGTTCAATGTCTGTCATTTTAGGGCCAGAATGGTTACCAACGATCGTGAATTCAAAATTGCAGACTTGCGGCCCAGGTGATTTAGTTTTAATAAACAAAAAAACAAGGAAGGGAAAAGTTAAACCTGTATACTCGGGACCATACCCAGTAATTAAAGACGACAACCCAAATGTGAAAATTTTAATTAATAATCTCTTTCAAATTTCGAGATGTAATGCATAAGAAAATAAAATTTATTAGATCAAGTCGTATTCCTTATAAGGAATCCATCTTCATATTACTTACACTGAATTTAAATAGGAATGAAAGAGACATACTGATGATCAGTTACCACGTAAGCAATAATTAATCTAGATCATTGTATCTACCTTGTTCTAATTAATCATACAATAGAAATAAGATATCGATATTATGATTGTAATCTTAGAGAAATATAATCTCGTCTTACTAATTCATAAACATGTATAACTACATTTGTATACCCTTTTGTATAATCTAAGCTTAAGAGATCATGTACTTAACACATTGATAAATGTAAAAAAAAATGTATTAAAGCTCATATAACATATATGTATAATCATTTATATACATATGACTATGTAAGCATAATAATCACTACATGTATTAAATTTTCCTTATTATGCAAAAATGTAAAACGAGGTTTCTTTAAAAAAAAAAAGAAGATAGGCGTAACTGTAATATTCTAAATTCATTGTATACATTTTATAAGCCAAAAATTATTGTTAATTTTTGTCTCAAAAAAATAGGGAGGAGGTGTGATGTATGACGCACGCCCTCATTATTTTCTGTCCTTTTCTATTTGATACGCCTAGGTTACTTCCTCGATCTAGACAACATATCAATTTACCTATGCCCTATTACTTGTACTGTATATAAACCCATCTTCTCAACAATAAAGAGGCATTCAGTTTACGAACCTCATCGACCGTGTTTCTTTAATACAACCCCGTCCGTACATCCCTCCATAGATGAAAAAGAATTCGCCACAGGTAGGATTCGAACCACGAGTCTTAGGTCTGCGCCTTAAGTGTGTTACCAACTACACCACCGTGACTTCGAATCACCGCGTCGAATTCTCTCATCACATATTACCCCGTAGGGTATAACGCATTCAAAGCATGCGTATTTCTTCAATAGTGGGTAGTATTGACTACCTGTGGCGAATTCTTTTTCATCACATATTTTCAATTTTAATAATATACCGAGCATTGTAATGCTATTTAAAAACCATTTAAAAAACATGACTTATATTAATATCAGACCACGCTGGTCAGGGAGAAAAGAAAAAACATAGAATGTGCTCATAATGTGCCAGCTGCATCTCTTCCCGCGCAGATTTTAAAAGCCAATCGAGGAAATGGGCGTGAGGTATCATGTCAATAGGCGATGCGGCTAGTAACCCATCACTATTTTGATTCCATTCTCCACCTACAAGCCCACCAACATGCTTAACGTGGTCTTTAAGTTTTGTAGTCCTGAGCTCTGTCTACCCCGCAAGGGAAAAAGACGTGATAGTATTTAAGTTTGTATCCATATTTATATATATTTTTACAACAGTCCGCAAGGAGCATATATGACGACAGAGTTGCCGTTAGTCCAGTTCTCGATGGAGGACAACTCGGGGTGGGGCTATCAAGAGGCTCGAAATCCGTTCGGTCCAAGATGGAATAAGTTTTCTTCTGATAACGCGTAAGTGTAGCGAAACAACCTTTTACCTCTAGTTAAAATAAAGAAATAAGAATTGGGAAAATAATCCACGCAAAGAGGATTTGAACTGCAGTCTTTAGACTTTGTACCTCTAACGCCTCCAATTATGCCACCGCGCTTCAATTTATAAGGCGTTAGACGTACAAAGACTTCTGATTATATCAAAATAGCATTGTGAATGCATAAAATCACCAATAAAATATTTTACCTCTAGCATAATTATGCTAGGGGTAAAATATTAAATTTATTCATTAAATAACTTAATGATCTTATTGTCAGTCACAGGTACAAATTAGCTACACATGCTATCTTTAAGCATGCTTATAAGTATGCTACCAATGAGCACGATATCATCTCGCACACGTCCTGGTGCACACGTGCTTTAAATAAGCATGCTTGTTTGCGGTAAACTCAATGAAATACCCTAACCCCTTTTAACCTTCGCCTCAGGTAGCATGCTTAAAATATTTTTTAGCATGTTGCTAAGTAACATGCTATTGTATGTATAATGTATTTGATCGGTAAGCATATTTTAAACATGGTTTTCAGAAAAACTATTGGATTGTATTTTCATTTCATTTCTCAGGTTAACTCTATCATACATATCTCTATAGTAAAAGAATTAATTTGAATTTGAAATATTTTTAATCACTATTTTGGTTCCACTTTCTATCTTAACGCCCACTAACATGCTAAACGTGGTCTTTGGGTTTATGAACTTAGACTCTATCTACCCTGAAAGGGATAAAGACGTGATGATAATATGTATGTACATATGTATATTTTTTTAATGTTTATTCCCTTATCGATAAATCAAAGACGCCAGGACCCATATCAAAAATTATTTAAAAGTGTTGAATTACCTAATAAAATATATCAAAAAGGGATGGGTAGAGTCTGCTTATTCTGAGCCTTATGCAACTTGACTTAAAAAAAAACACAAAACACTATAAAACATTTCGGATTAAACAGTGAAGTTTTCAGTAACTCATATTCGTACTTTCAGTGAGAGAAACTCAATTTACGTAGTTTTAGAGTTACTTATATTTTATGCTAGGTTTTTTTTTTCAATGAACTGCTTACTCGTTTTGATGCCATGTTGAGCGTGACGTGTTGCGTTGCGCGTCATTGTTGCCTGTCATAGGAGGCTCCGGAACGAAATCTACACGCATACATATTATCACGTATTTTTCCCTAACGGGGTAGACAGATCCCAGGTCTATAAAACCTAAAACCATATTTAGCATGTTGGTGGGCTTGTAGATTGAGAACGGAATCAAAATAATGATGTAGTGGGTTGCTAGCCACATGGTCTATTGACGTGATTCCTAACGCCCATTCCCTCGATCGGTTTTTACGATCTGCGTTGGAAGAGGAGCTAGCACATTCTACGTTTTTTCTTTTCTCCCAGACCAAAGTGGATGCAAAAAAATTGTCTAAGAAACCTAGTATTTATAAGCCAGTACCCACTGAGCAATTGTCATCTACCAATATAATAATGCCCGTGCAATGTGATAAATAAAAGTAATTAATCACTTGGCCCGATACAGCTAGGCATTATTCATAATGCTCGGGCATTTTTAATACTGCCCACATTATCACTTGGTCCACAACAGATGTAACAATAGAACTTCAAAATCAAATTAAATTGTTATTTATTTTTATATTATAGACTAAAACAAGAACCACAAAAAAGGAAAATTCCTCTAACTCTAAAATTTAAAAGGCCTGTACCCATATGGCTACTTTTCAACGATAATACAACTCATTCATCCGATATTTCTGGCGGTGATAGCGATTTGTCACATGAAGAAGTGTATGTATCGATATTATGACATTAGTTAACTTTATTATTAATGCATAAAAATTAATTTTAAACAAAATAACAAAAACCGACTTCAACCCTATACTACAAAGTGGAACAAAAAGTAGAACACAATAAATATTTTAGGCGAATAAACAAAAATATATTTTATTATTGGTCATATTATCATCAGGTTTTTGTTTGTCTCTTCTACAGGAGCTTTACCCTCTCTGAACTGTCAGAGCTAGAAATTGGCCAGAGCAGTCAGAGGATTTTACCTACATTGTCTACGCTGTCCAGACGGGTTGGAGAGGGTTTCGTACCCAATGGGTAAAAACGAGATCCTAGTCTCGAAACCCTATTCACGAGACTTTAGTATCCGTCATTTTCACAGATTTTTTGCCGCTATACAAATACTAAAAATTTCCATACAACAACTTTACTTACTTAGAACTTCCTTCTTTTTTCAAACGATGTTTTGCCTATAGAAAACATATTGTTTTCAGGTTTGAGCATAAAAAGCCTTTGAGATTCGAAAGTAAGTAATATTTCTAGTAATAGAAAGACTGCCTACTTACAAATACTTATTCCAAAGGTGTACATAACTTCATCTTCCACACCTAGTCTTCAATAATCGGCTTTACAGAGTTTTCAACGTAGGAAGGTATGTGCTGAACAATTGGTTTCTTTACATAATATGATAGCCGACGGCCGTCGTTACGTTTTCTTCTGCATTTTTGAAATACGGAAGCACTGAGCACTTGCTTGATATGATTTTTACGCCTGGTGATTTCTTCATATGTTAAAGACGAGAATCTGGTTACACGATCGTGTGCGAGCATCCGTGGCGTCGCGCTCCACTGCGCTCCAACCGACGTAGAGGTTTTGCGGTTGGCTATTATCATCCCTTTAAAGCTTTGCATACATTTAAAAATCACTTGTATATAATAATAAAAATGGCTATATACAGCTATATTATTAATTAACATCCAAAATATCGTCAACAGAAAAGCGAAAAATTAATATCTTATTTACCAACTCTGTCATTTAAACATATTTACCCATGCATTTAAACTTATATAAGTATATTATTGTTATTCTCCATTAGACACAAACGCACGCAAAGATGACGCAGACAGCATATCGATAGAAGAGCTGATGTCTGCTTACAACAGAAGTGCTTTACTCACTACAATCAGCGAGGAAGAATTTGAAAGAGAGGTTTCTGAACTGTTGGACAAACTTAGTACTATAAATTACAATCGAAGTGGTTAGTAGATTTCAAAACGCTAATATTTTTTCCAAACGCCGCCATTTTCAAACGTTATTTTTTCCGACGCTGCGAATTGATTTGAAAATCTTTAAAAGTTATTTCTGCTATCTCTGCTGGTGTTCCCGACATAAGTCCGTTCTGTACTAATCCTAATCCTAACTAATATTATAAATGTGTAAGTTGTGAGTTTGTTAGTTTGTTTGCTTATTGATGTTAGCGAAACGTGGTCTCTTACTATGGGCCACATAAGAAAGCTCAAGGTCGCTCAAAGAGCTATGGAGAGGGCTATGCTCGGTGTTTCTCTGCGAGATCGAATCAGAAACGAGGAGATCCATAGAAGAACCAAGGTCACCGACATAGCCCAGCGGATTTGAAGTGGTAGTGGGTGGGGCACATAGCGCGAAGAACCGATGGGGCAGAAAGGTTCTTAAATGGCCACGTACCGGCAACCAGGTGGTCGGACGACTTGATAAGGGTCGCAGGAAGGCGCTGGATGCAGGCCTCTTCCAACCGGTCATATTTGAAATCCTTGGGGGAGGCCTATGTCCAGCAGTGGACTTCTTGCGGCTGAAACGATGATGATGATTTGCTTATTATACTTTCACGCCCTAACTACTGAACCGGTCGACATGAAATTTTGGACACGTTCTCTGAACTACGGACAAGGACATAAACTACTCTCATCCCGAAAAAAACGTACTGTTCCCGGGGGATCGATGTTGACGAGAGGAGGGCCGCGGGTAAAAGCTAGTTTAGATAATAAAGAAAATCAATTGCTCAAAGTAGATACATTTATTATCAAATTTCAGCATATATGTACAATACTGATTCTGAAAAATACAGCGAAATTCTTGAGCTCACAGCAAAACCTAAAGTTTCGACTGAAGTTATTACGACGACAACATATACACCATTTACAACAACTACGATGTTACATTACAGGTATATATTTTCTAATTTTGATTAGCTTTTTTAAGGATTAAAAGTTAACCTGTGTCTATCTGCGGGTGTGGGTGTGTGCAATGCGACCATTAAAACTAGTAAATTACATTTGATCCTTCTGTGTTTCAGTCATAAGGAAAACCAAATTAAAATGCACACAATCGGTCTTTATGAGCGAGGAACACACAAAACAAATCCTACTTTCTCATCCCCATCCTCAAGGAGTACTACCGCTGACAATACCGGAAAAAAGTTTGGAACAAAAATACTAAGTTCTGTTACACATTACGCGATTAATGCTAGAAGTACGGATTCAAAAAGTACAGAAACAAAAAAAGAGTCGTTTAATGTTACATTTGCTGAGAAAACTGTACGACCATTGACGAATACGTTGAATAATAGAGGTAAAAATTGCGATTATTTACTGAAGATATATAAAGTTTTCATAAAAGTAAAAAATACCAATTAAGTACCATTATACCATTTCAGAACACATGGTAACTTTTACTAGCACGATGACAACGAACACCGCACAATTTGAAAAGAAGAGAAATAACACAACGACTACACAAGGACAATCCTTCGTGACACCCACAACTGCAATGCAAACACAAAGGTATTATCCCCATAGAAAAAAAACCTCCATCAAATATCTACCAGGGGTAACAAGTGCTTAAATGTTTTGCTAAGGAGTAATGTGTAAAAAAATGGGTTAAAATAAAGTCCCTTACGACCTTGGACACAATAGTACTTAAGCAAATTATAATTCCGCATAGGGTTCCCTCTATTCAATTAAATTCATGTAAAATCATATGTCTTAAAATGGTGCTAAGAAAAATGGAAAGTTGTTTCCCTATTAATGCGTACCTGGCGGATTTTTGACGGAGGAGACTTGTAGTAAGTATCAGGCAACACGTCGTAGCCACAGATTTTAGATTCTCGTAGCGGTAAAGCTACGGCACCCTACGCTCGTAGCTGTTCGTAGCCGCAAGTCTACAAATTAGTTATGACGGAACAAGCTCTGTTGTTAATAAAATTTTTGAGATTCCGAAATGTATAAGAGACGCTTTTAAGTAGATATTAATAACAATATAAAAAATACGAGATGCTAACATAAACAGCTGCTCATTTCAGTTTATCCCGTTTTTGTTATATGATATGTACTTTACCTTATAGTTTTGTCTAATTATGTAAGTATAAGTATAAACAGGACTTAGCACGAACCTTTTATTTATTTGTATCTACTGACATTTCAATGAAATTACATCCATCGTGGTCGCAGCGAGACTGATTTATATACATAATAATGAGCGTAAGGCCCCACACTAGGCACGTTTTAATATCATTGATTAAAGTCATTAAAAGAACTAGTGATTACCGCCAAAAATGGCCGTTTTTGGCTGCAGAAGTATTAAAACGTGTTACCAAAAATTCACTAAGGCTTATATGATTTACATTCTTGAATTTCTTTCTATTTGTAAAGTATTAGGAATAAAATTATTGGCGTCGCTAGTGTGCCTAGTGTGGGGCCTTCAAGCGCAAAAATTTCAAAAAGAGAATACATTGGGTACCTTAGAGAAATATATAGTGTGTGTAGTAGAAATACATGTGAAAATCTCAATTGTCTTTATGTACCCAGACAAAATAATAGTACTTCCGTCCCGACGGGGTCGTTATCAGTAGTTGACCATGAATCATGGGAGAACTTGGTGCGGGCTGCACCGGTTATGGCGGTCCGACTAGATGAGACTATGCCTCAGAAAATCAATGATGAATTAGAAAGTACAAATAAGAAGAGTATTGTAATTCATGAAGAAACAAATAATTCAGAGGATGTTTTGAAGCAAAATAAAAAGTCTAAACAAAGGTAATTGCCCATCCAACTAATATGTATTTTCATACATAAGTTTTCATAATCTAAATCGTGCCATTTGGTTCTCGGCAGAGTAGAACAGGACTGCACCAATACTTCCAGTGGATGTCGTAGAAGGCAAATTAGGAAACGCAACCTAAACAAACCTAGTAAACATCAAAATAATCTCGCCAACCCGCCTGGCCAGCGTGGAGAGTGTAGGCCAAAACCTCTTTATCTGGCTAAATGTGGCCTCTCTCTAATCTGAATAAATATATGGCTTTAGTAGTACAGAAAGAGTCATGCTCCTGCAGGGGACACAAAAACGACCTGATGATGATTTTTATAATCAAATGTTGCAATCTATTTTTTCCAAACATTGCATAAATTTTCGTCGTTTAGTTTCGTCCCGACTCATAAATTTATGATAATTGTTTAAACTTTTTTTCTAGATGTTGAGTTATATTTAAAAACATATTTTCATGTATATAAGCGTAGTTATTATAGTGACTAAACTAAAACTGGTGTATTTTTTTCTTAACCTGTGTTAAGGCATCATACGTAGATCGCAGCTGCCTTGCCTGGTGATAGTCGACCACGAAATATTTTCACCTGTTTATCTCAATAGGGCAAAGAAAAAGCGAAAAAAGCGCTTCATCCAAGGAATCATGATCGAGGATGCGAAGCCCCATAACTTGACGACGAAGGAAGAGAAGTCTACCACCACAGCTTCCTCCATTGAAATAGCAGATATACAGCAGTTCGCCCAGCTGGTGGAGCTTGTCGATGATGATGTAATGTTTTGCATACTACCATGGGCGTACCCAGCAAGTCAGATTTTTTAGGTCAAGGAGGCGTCTGGCGACTTTAGCTTTGCTCAATGCGCGGTTTTTTTTATGGTAATTGCACCGTGCTTTTTGCCAGTGTCTACTGCATGGTTCATTTAAAAGTTAGCACACAAGGCCCCGTTTACACTTTGATTAGTAATAAGGGTTATTTTTTGATTAGTAAATAGGATTAGTATAACAGTTTGTACGTGATGCGTACACTTACGTGCGCTGGCTTGGACCCTCGTAGCGGTCGCACGGTTGGAAACTATATTGGCTGATGCTATTCGGTCTTACTATAGCGATTCGCGGCGCGGGTGTTCGCTAGCCAACGTGGGGGTGTCAAAGAAACAGGATGTCAAAGAAACAAGACAATCAAAGAAACAAGATGGCCCCAGCGTGGCAGCGATATGGCAAGCACGATTGTAGCACTGTGACGACCGAAGAGACCGAAGCGAACATGACTGAAGAGTCCGAAGTACTGACTGACTGTGTGTCTGACTGCGCTAATTTTATGTCTATTTTTTGTACTGTGACTATTTACTAGTTGAGCGCGACAGATGGTCCAATAAGAATGGCGCGTTTTGCTACCTCATACCCCGCGCCCCTCGATCGTGCATACCATATACTGCCTAGGACCTACTTTATTTATTAAAATCAAATAAGTTATTTACTATTATGTATAAACTATGTTATCCTATTTCTAATAAGAAATTGTTTCTTATTAGCTATTCAGAACTGTGGAAAATGAAACCACGATAGGAGTGATTATTTAATTTGCCTACCTAGAACCTAAATTTATAACCTATCTACTACCTATCTGTTTATTTAATTATCTATCTGTCTATTTACAATGTATATGTTATTTATTTGCTGTTTGGAATCGATGGCTGTCCCGTACATCTCTCCCGCCGTGCGTCGTCCGCCAGGTCGTCGCAGTCTTGTACTCGGTGCGGGACGGCCGGTTCTGTAGGCAGGATCACCAGCTTCCTTGTAGGGCGTCGTAGCACTCCTCCTCTGGTTCGCACGTCGACTGTTCTTGTGATGCCGTCGGGCCCGGGGTACGCGGCGGTGACGACGCCGCGCGGCCAAGTGTTGCGTGGCAGCGTACCGTCGGCTATTAGCACCACGTCGCCGATTTGGATTGCGGGGCCCTTGCCGTGGGGCTCCCGCCGGTATTGGAGGTCAGGCAGGTACTCGCGCAGCCACCTCGCCCAGAAGAGGTCGGCCAAGCGTTGTGAGGCGCGCCAGTGAGGGCGCCCGATGAGATCGCTGTCGTCGAAGGTGCCGTTGCTCGGAGATCGCGCCGAACCACCAAGGAGAAAGTGGTTCGGCGTGATGGCCTCGGGGTCCTCGGAGTTGACGGAGACGTGAGTGAGAGGCCGACTGTTGACTGTGTATTCGGCCTCGGCGAGTAGCGTGCTGAGGACTTCTTCTGTAGGGTGACGCTCGTTGAGGACGGTGTGAAGCGCAGTAGCTCGAACTAAACGCTCCCACCGTGAAAATCTGTAGACCGCCGGGATACACTCACTCAGCGTGGATCGCGGTTTCTTTTCTGTAATGTGGCACGTCTTTTCTTCGTCGGTTTTTTCTGTAGTGGTAGGCGTGTCGGTCGGCCACGTGGACGGATGTTGTAGTAGGAAGGGCGGACCGGTGAACCATCGATGACTGTTGTCGAAGTTTGGCGGGACTTCACGCGTGGCGTCGTCGGCGACGTTCATTTTCGTAGGCACCCACCGCCACTCGTTGACTGTGCTATTTTCTTCTATGGCAGCGATGCGATGGGCGACGTATGGACGATAGCTGCGCGCGCCGTTCTTAATCCACGTCAACACCGTCTTGCTATCGGTCCAAAATGTCTTCTCGTCGGGCTTGTGATCGTGTTCTTCTATGACCGCCGAGGCCATACGACTTCCCATGACGGCGGCTTGTAGCTCCAAACGAGGTATTGATGTGATTTTTAGCGGCGCGACGCGTGCTTTGGCGAGAACTAACGATAGCGAGACGTCACCGCTCGGATGCACTATGCGCCAGTACAGTGCTGCGGCGTACGCGACCTCGCTGGCGTCGACGAATGTATGTAATTCTCTTCTATGTGCGTCGCTGTAGCCTCGTAGACATCGTGGTACGGTGACATTGCGGAGTGCGCGGAGGTGACCCATCCATTCTTGCCACTGTTGTGTGAGATCTTCATCTATTTTCTCGTCCCAACCGGTGCCCCTTCTCCATACTTCTTGTAGTAACTGCTTGGCTCGCGTTGTTATCACTGAGGCGAATCCGAGTGGGTCGAAGAGTGACATGACGACTTTCAGTATTTCACGTTTGGTCGGCCTGCTGTTGTTGACGATCTCTGTAGGTAGCCGGACCAATTCCAAGTTGAAGGCGAGCTCGTCTGTGTTCGGTGTCCATATTAGGCCGAGAGCTCGTTCTGTTTTTGACCCATCGTGTAGGTCGATCGATGTTTGTGCTGTGGTGGCTTCGCCTAAGCCCTGTAAGACGCGCGTTGAATTGGACGCCCATTGTCGTAGTTCGTAGCGTGCCTGTCGATGTATGTCGCGTACGTCGCTCGCTGTAGTGATCGCCGTTTCTTCGTCCGGAAAACTTTGCAAATAATCGTCCACGTAGTGATTTCGGACGATGGCGTCACACGCCGCGGGGTGCGTATCTTCAAACTTCTTCGCGTTGAGATTCTTGACGAAAATCGCCGTGGCTGGTGATGAAGTTGCTCCAAAGATGAGTGAAGTCATTCTATATTCCGTCGGCTTGTGGTCTCCTCGCTGCGCGCCCCGCCACAAGTACCTCAGTGCGTCCCGGTCTTCTTGCTTGATTTTCACTTGCATAAACATTTCTTTTATATCTGCCATGACTGCTACGGGATGTTGTCGGAACCGCATGAGTACCCCAGGCAGCGACTGAAGGAGATCGGGCCCGGTGAGTAGAAAATCGTTGAGCGCCTTCCCTTTGGTTTTAGCGGCTGCATCATGGACGACACGCACCTTCCCTGGCTTCGAAGGGTTGAGCACCGCGAAGTGTGGTAGGTACCATGTCTTGTTGCTGTTGGGCGATCTCGGTGGCGCAGGCTCGGCGTATCCATTGGCGATGAGCGCGTCCATTTGTTGTTCATATTTCTGTTTCAGCTGCGGGTTCTTGTCTATCTTGCGTTCTGTAGCCAGCAGCCGTCTATATGCGTTGTCGTAATTATTTGGCATTACGATGTCTTGTGATTTCCACAGTAGCCCAGTTTCGTAGTGGCCGTCGTCACGCTGTCTTGTATTTTCTTGTAAAATGACGAGGGCTCTTCGTTCAGGATCGTTACTCGGCTGTTTTGGTTCTATGGTGAGGGACTCCAAGGCGAAGTGGTGTCGTAGTTGTTCGTCCATACTGGCGTCGACGATGTCCGTTGCGTTGTCCGGCTCGGCTATGTGATTCACGTAGTGTACTCGCTGTCCAAGTGTACGTGTGTGAGCGCCGTGTAGCACCCAGCCTAACGACGTTAACGAAGCGACGGGTTGATCGCGTCGACCTCTTCTTGTTTCTGTGGCGAGTAGCATGTGCCAGTTGTCCTGCCCAATGAGTAGCTTAGGCGCCGCATCTTGGTACTTGAGGTGTTCGGCTATGTCTGTTACGTGGGTACAGCCGTTCAAATCTGCGTCAGTAACTCGTTGCGGCGACAGTCGAAGATTGCTGAACGTGCGTGCTTGCATCTTGTTGCTACTTGATGACCCATGGATGGTGAATGACACTCGTCGAGATTCTGCTGCGTTCACTTTATTCTTGCCGATGGCTTCGATGTGTAGCGGATCACGTGGTCCTCTTGCGCCGATCTTGTTTGCGATTTCTTCGTCGAGGAGCGAAATAGTAGAGCCATCGTCGAGAAGAGCGTAGGTACTGACGTCGCCCTTAGGACCGGAGAGTCGAACAGGAACAATCTTCAAGAACGCGTGTGCGCGTGTCTGCTTTGTCCATGTTGAGGCGACGACTTCACTTGGTTCTTCTTTTTTCTTGAAGTGCAGCAGGCTATGGTGAGTGCGGGTGCATCCGTCGGTATCGCAGGTCTTCTTGTCGCAGGAATGGCCTTTCTTGCGGTATTCCAGACACCGGTAACACAACCTTTTTGTCTTCGCGATGTCCCATCTTGCGTTTGAATCCGCATCTATAAATTGTTTACACGTGGACAGAGTGTGGTCGGACTTGTCACAAACTGCACACTCCTTTTTCTGCACTGTCGGTTTTGTAGTCTCCGTAGCGGCGAATGTTTTTTGTGTTCGTTCCCGCCGTTGTTGAGGTTTCGACGATGATTCCGTAGTACTAGGGTTCGTTTCGGGCTGAGCGTACGGGCTGCATCGATCTGCTTCACGTTGTAGAAAGCGCGCGAGTTTTTCTAAGTCGGCTTCGTCTTGACTGTTTTCGGCGGCGAAGTCGAACCATCTGTAGCGCAGCGTCGGAGGGAGCTTCTCTATGGATTTTGTAGTAACTTCCGGATTGTAGAGGTAGTATATCTTGCCAAGCGCGCGAAGTGTAGTGACGATGTTGACCACTCGAGTTGCGAAGATGCATATGTCCCTTGGCGCGTCGGTCGGGCGCGGAAGCGAACGGAGGCGCTCCAACTCGGCGAGGGCGATTGCGTCGGGACGTCCGAAGCGTGACTCGAGTGTCTTCATTAATTCTTCAGGCTTGGTGCTGTGTATAAGGAGAGTTTCTACAGCTTCCTTAGCTCTTCCCCGTAGACTGCGACGAAGGCGCGCGACGTTTTCGATGTCGGTGTAATAGTGCGACGTTTCTTGATACGCAGCTCGGAACGACAGCCATTCTTGATATGAACCGTAGTACAGAGGCAGGTCTTGCATGTGACGAGGATGATTTCCCGATCGCGCGGCGAGGGCGATGGCGTTCGCGAGCTCCGATAGTTCTATTTTCTGCGTTTGTGGCTGACGAACGGCAACTGTAGCGGATGCTCCCGCCGGTGACAAAACGGGAATCTGTGCGGCGTGCGGGGCTGGTTGAGGTGGTGCACGCTGAATCGTAGACTGCAGTACTGGCTGTGGTTGTTGGACGATCGGTGGCGGCGCGGTGAACTGTGGCTGTAGGGGTGGCGCCGCGACCTCTTCTGTATGTACTGCAGGCGATGAGTTGAACGGTTGATCGGTGATGGCTAGCTGTGGCTGACTTGTATTCAGCCAGTCGGTGACTCGACGCGCCGTGTCCTGTTGCGTGGTGACCGTGTCGTCGTCCTCGATGTCTGTGTCTTCTTGTTCGAGCGTGGCGACGCGGGCGGCGGCGAGTTCCACTTTCAATCGTAGTAATTCTTCCCTAGCTTGAGCGAGGCGCAGCGATTTCTTGCTTTTGATGCTGCTTCGAAGGCGAGTCAGGGGGCGTGGAGATGGCGGACGATCTTCTGTATGCGAGGGAACGTCTCCCGTGGCGGCGACGATGGTTGAGGGGCGCGGGGGGACTTCTCTCGCTGCGGTGCTGTGTGACGTAGTTACTGTAGTTCCATGCGACCACGTGTTGGTCTCTTCAGACGTCGTGTTACGCGATGTGGATGCGGTGACGCCGTCGCTCGATGTGATATTGCCGCTCGCTGCAGGCGCTATTGCTTCCGACGGACGCTCGGAAGCCCCCCGCGGCGAAACGGCGACGGTGGGTGCGACGGTGGGACCACTCGATGCTTGAACGGGCGTAGGTGACGGCTGAACGGGCGCGGCAGCCTCTGGTGCTGCCCTCGATGTGCGCTCGTCGCGGCCGGACTTCGATCTTGTAACTGGCATCTTCTATTTGTAACGACGATGAAGAGACGTACGAGAATCCAACGATGTAATCCGGCTCCGAATGGACCAGCAATGTACGTGATGCGTACACTTACGTGCGCTGGCTTGGACCCTCGTAGCGGTCGCACGGTTGGAAACTATATTGGCTGATGCTATTCGGTCTTACTATAGCGATTCGCGGCGCGGGTGTTCGCTAGCCAACGTGGGGGTGTCAAAGAAACAGGATGTCAAAGAAACAAGACAATCAAAGAAACAAGATGGCCCCAGCGTGGCAGCGATATGGCAAGCACGATTGTAGCACTGTGACGACCGAAGAGACCGAAGCGAACATGACTGAAGAGTCCGAAGTACTGACTGACTGTGTGTCTGACTGCGCTAATTTTATGTCTATTTTTTGTACTGTGACTATTTACTAGTTGAGCGCGACAGATGGTCCAATAAGAATGGCGCGTTTTGCTACCTCATACCCCGCGCCCCTCGATCGTGCATACCATATACTGCCTAGGACCTACTTTATTTATTAAAATCAAATAAGTTATTTACTATTATGTATAAACTATGTTATCCTATTTCTAATAAGAAATTGTTTCTTATTAGCTATTCAGAACTGTGGAAAATGAAACCACGATAGGAGTGATTATTTAATTTGCCTACCTAGAACCTAAACTTATAACCTATCTACTACCTATCTGTTTATTTAATTATCTATCTGTCTATTTACAATGTATATGTTATTTATTTGCTGTTTGGAATCGATGGCTGTCCCGTACACAGTTCATATATTATCTGCGAGATTTCCAGGTACGCCCATGCATACTAACTACCATTATTATGTTATTTGCGATTATGCTACATCTACCACATTTACTAAGATATTTTGATAGAAATGAATAAGAAAACCTGTGTGGTATTGTGTATATGAATCTTAATAAGTTCAACTTCCTGTCAAGCTCCTATAAGTCTAATAAAAATAATAAAAATCAGCCAAGTGTGAGTGTCCTGTTCCTCTCTTCCCGTTCAACTCTTCAAGATTAGACTTGCATACGAAGGGTTCCATACCTACTACCTTCGAGCAACACGGCCTCCGTACCGGACTGCTACACTGTAGGATGCTAGCTCGTATATACTAAAACATAAAAGCTGGAAATCGATTCTTACTACATTTAACAATGAAAAAAAAATAGGATACTACTAGATGTATGAAGAATGAACTCATGAATGAAGTTCTTACTTGTTGTAATTTTTTGTATGAAGAATTTTGTCTCTAGATTCACGACAGAGCGGCCTTGCGCTACTTAAGCCAGTACATGGGGCGGCCCATGTTCAACCTGTGCCATTTCGAGCAGCCCAAGCACCGCTACGTCCACCTGTTCAACTCTTCAAGATTAGTAATTTCTATTGGTAATTTTACAGTAAGTAAACACATTCTTATGTTAAAAACGTATGTATGTGAATAAATACACAATTATTATTTTTCTTTGAAAAATAGTACAAAAATAATTTTTGATTAAAACTACCGCGAGGTATATACATTATTAAGATACGTAACAACGGGTTATTCACGTAAATAGTCACTTATGACCAACAATATGCACGCGTTTCGATTCATATTCGCCCTAAAGAAGATCTCCAGATGAGGTCGGACCCGCGTTTTTCTCGTGGACCAACTGGTATGCACATTGCACACACAACTAGTTGTGTCATCACATGTCGGCCAGTAGCTGACTATTTACGTGAGTTACCCGTTGTTACGTATTTTAATAGTACAAAAATACTTTTGATTAACAGCTGCATAGAATGCAACTAGTAATAACTCCAGCAAGAAGACTGTTGGTGGGGAAGTCGCGATGTGAGCAGTCTTACCTCGAGTGCCAGGTGAATGGCAACCGGGTGTGCATCGACGGCATGAGCGCGTGCGACGGCGTGGCCAACTGTGGGGAGACCGGTGAGACGAGGACCAAAGGAGAATTACTTTGAAAGTCGTCCTTTAAAAGGAAAAACCTAAGAACACTTTCCGTTGACCTAGAATCGTGAATTTGGCAAAGTCTTAAACAAAACTCAAAATCCATATATTTATAACTTAGAACTCAAATAAAAAAAAAACTTTTTGTAATTAACTTACCCAAGTCACTTCAGACCAAGCGGATTAACGCTCGATTTGCTAGAACAAAAGCACTTTTATCCATACTAATATTATAAAGCTGAAGTGTTTGTTTGTTTGGTTGAACAAGCTAATCTCAGGCACTGCAGGACTGATATCAAAAATTATTTAACTTTTGGATAGCTACGTTATCCCTGAATGACTTAAGCTATGTATCTACTACGGGCAAAGCCGGGGTGGACTGCTAGTATTTCATATTCAGAGTTCCCTAATAAGTTTACTAACTACCTTTGAGATGAATATTATATTGTCTTTGATTATAGTAATATACGCAGTGAAAAGAATACTACGTGAAAATAATAGCAATAAAAATTTACGGATGTATTGTATCTTGCTCTTTGTCATCAAGGTTAGAGGTGCAGAAAGTGATACATTGGTTCCAGCTAAGGTGACACATCTTGCTGATGTCAACAGATACATGTGACCTATGTATCATCAATACAATATCATGATGAACTTGAAAAAAAACAAAACGGTGATGAGTTAATGAGGGGTAGATAAAATAAGCAAAACACACGTTATTGCTAATTCCGTTAAAATGTAAATTTAAAATACGCGATGAAAAATATTTATACGCTCTTAGTGTGATACCAACTACACCACCGTGCCTTCGAATCACCGCGTCGAATTCTCTCATCACATATTACACCGTAGGATATTTAACGCATTCTAAGCATGCGTTCTTCTTCAATAATTTTGATAATATACCGAGCATTGTAAAATGCTATTTTAAAGCAATTTATTGGAATAAAATTTTTCATATAAATTACATTTGCTGAAAATGAAAAGCCACAAAAATACTAAGGTAAACTAACGAAAGTTAAATGGCAGATATATACGACGAAGACCGTCTGATGTGCGGTGGCTTCATGGGTCTCCGCCACAACGTGTGCCTGGCCGCGATCACGTTCTTGGCCGTGCTCCTCACGATAATCTACATGGTGCACTACTGGCTCGGCCGCTGCGTGCCCAGAGTGTCCGAGGCCTTTTTTATTTACACGGAGGGAGATGAGAATGTGTAAGTTTACATGCATGTACCAGTGTACCCATTGTCATCGTCATCAGGTCTTTGTTAGTCTCCACTGCAGGTGCACGACCCTCTATGTACTATCGAATATATTTTAGCCAGAGCAGTCAGAGGATTTGGCCTACACTCTCCACGCTGGGCAGACAGGCTGAAGAGGTATTTGATGTTCATAAGCTATGTTTAGCTTGTGTTTCCTAAGTCGCCTTTTACGACATCCATGCGAAGACTGGGAGTGGTTCTATTCTACTCTGCCGGGAGCTACACGGAAAACCCACATCCACAGTATACCCAGCAGCGCTCTAATTCTCATTTTAAAAGGTGTCACGTAAGACTAGCGGCGTGATGTCACATGATGCCTCACTTTTTAGGATATAGATAAAAATGTACAACTCTATCTAAATGGAATGTAAATAAAATATTTTTCTTTCTAAAGTAAAATAAATTTGTGTGCTCCCATCACTAGTTAGTTTATGCTGGCATGCAATAAATAGTTTTCCATTAATTTAACTCAAAGTGCATGTAACTTTGACTTCCGCAAAGTAACGCCTGAATCAATTCAATATGTAAGTTTACAGTATCTTGAAACAATTGCGACACGGTTGCTCCTAGTCTCCCCCTGTTCACCTGAGTGCTTTCCTGGTTGCATCCTCCGTTGCGATGCGTCGAAGCTCGGAGTCCGCAACTATGTCAGCATTCATTAAGTGATATGATTTGGCGAAAGTGTTTACGGCTGGCTGCCTGCTTGATGCCTCCCTATTTCGTTAGCTCCAGAACCGTGGACAAATTACCTGTAAAAATGAAGTACAAGAGTTTGCTCACGCTAGAAATTGAACCCGGTACCCCTCATGTCATAGGCTGGCGTATTAACTACTGCATCACGGAGAAGGTCCACCGTATGTCACAGTCACACAAATATTACTCCAAAATTACAGAACAGTATAAAACGTGGTTAAATGCTACACATAATTGAAGACATTTGAGACGTCGGGCAGCTTTGAATAGTCAAAGCTGGGTATTAAGCTTTGAGCCTTTGACTTTAAGTCTTGACGAATTTCTGGCGCAGAGCCTCAAATCAATATGTAAAACGTTGTTTTTTCTAAATTGTCTTATCCTAAATAATTATTTTTTCCTTATTGGTTCATTATAGGTATTAACATATTTTGGTGTAGATCAAATATTTTGTCTGAATGTTTTTTATATATTTAATGAATATTTGTATGAGCATTGTGCAGCAACGTACGATAACATCGTAATTTTGTATCTGTTTCAGATTGTATCTAAACTCCATTATGCGATCACCGAACGATGTGGGCTTCATTAACGGAAAGTCCTTTGAAAATTTCGAAGCTGAAGCAATATTTACGACTGGTTCGACAAAAGAATCTCAAATCTACTCGTGTATTAGGAAATGCTTTCCATGGTTTTTCAAAAAAGCAGATACTAACAAAATAGATTCCGGAGAATGGGATACCTTACAGTTATCGCCGTCAAACACAATGTTTTCATTTCCGGAGTTAGAGATTCATAAAATGATAAATGAACAATTTAAAGATGTTTCTGTACAAACAGGAGAAAGTTTAGAAATGAACAATTTTAAATCATTAGATAAAACAACCGAAGCAGGCATAGCTGCTCCATCAGAGCAATCAGCTTCAAAGTCGACTTCCCCTGTCTCACGCATCGAACTAAAAAGAGCTAAAGACGAGTTAAATCGATTGAAGTTCTTCAATAAAAGTAGAAAAGTCAGTTTAAAAGCTCGTCATAGCAGTTTCTTATTAGATGGACGTATGGGATCATTCACAAAGTCCACAACGTACTACGAACCTAGTCGCAATTCTGAGGAATCGGAGATAACAAGCCTTTCCTATGACGAATTTGATCGGCGAGATCTAGCTAAAACCAGTGTCAAGAAACCAAAGGCTGAATTCTCGACAAAAGCCGATGTTCATACACAAAAGCAGCAATCTAAGCAGCTGAGATTTAACGAAGACGTCGTCAATATTCCCCAAGACGACAATGACTCCGAAGAGGAAATCTCTGCCTTACAATATGATGATGGTGGGAGAAATATGAATACTGACACTTATGAGGAAAATGAACCAACTGTCCCGAGCACCAGTAGAGATTTCAAACGTTTTTGGGGGGGCTCAAAAGGAAAAAAGAAGAAAAAAACGCTAACGCTTTCACGCAACTAATAACGGATTTACAACCTTATTACATGATCGTCATTTCGGTCATATACGGAAAATCTGTTCAGTGTTGTATAAAACTAGTAGATATACTTATGTATAGTAGATTTTTTAAAGGGGTAGAATTGTGTTTTTTACTAGTTTTTCAACAAACTTGCGTGCATACTTGGATAATTGACTGAGAGAGCGTACCAAGCAAGTTCTTCAATGAGTTGGGTCGAAAACAAATGTTTGTTTCAATATCACAATCGTAGCAAAGTACACTATGTTTCGCGTTAGCTCTAGAAACAGGGTTCCAAATAGAATAAAATTTGTTACCTACGTGGTATAAATATAATTTTTAAGTTCGTTGGGTATTTAAATTGTTACGGTAGTTTATTTTATTAATCTTTGCGAGATCAAAGCGTTCGTGGTATTTTTGTGGTGAACTAGTACTTACATAACATAGTAAAAAAATATGTAACTTTAGCTATCTCCTACAGAAAATCGACACATACAGGATTATACATAACGTTTTGACAGTAGCAGCCTAGTAGTTAGCGAAAAATTATCAAACTATAATTTGGTTATTGGAATATGCAGCTACCTATATTTAGGTATCACATTGCCACATGCCGACTGAAGATGGCGGCCGCGTGTCCCGCACTATTTCCTAATTAAGTCCAATTGTGAACCGGATGGCACACGTGCCAAAATGTGTTGTCTTTTTAAAGGGATTCCGTCATTGTGTATATGCGTTGATGAATGAACGAACTAAGCGACCGAGCTCTGTGTGGAACAAAAAGACGAGAACCTGTCTAGAAATTAGTTACTCACTCGTAGGCACATAGGTGAATTAGTTCTCTGTGATATTCTTTTGAAAACTGAAAAATAACTCTTTATTCTACCGCGGCTAGGCCATAATTATTAAATTATGGCCTAGCCGCGGCTTTTCAAGGCACTCCTATCATTCTGTGTGTAACAAAAAGAAAGCGATACCATTAAAAATATTTATAACTGTCGCCCGTAAAAAAAAATAGTTATTTTTAGTACCTAACTAGTCTATTGTAATAAAGTTGTTACTATAGAAGGTACAAATGTTTATTTTAGCTATAATCTTTTGAATTAATAAATAGTTTTTAAAACTATATGCTTCCAACGATTTTTATTTTTTCAGGTATTCATGTACTAGGGGTAGGTAAGTTGTTTCTTCGCATATAGTCTTTATTATTATTTCCCGCTGAACTTTTTGAAACTAAGGTATTCCTCAACTGTTAGTGATATTTCCTACTAATTTAACAGTTAATATTTTTGCAAGGGTCACTGTTCATTGCGCTATAGATATGAAAGGCATGTACAAAAGCCTGGAATCTTTGTTACATTCTCTTCGTTGTATATTGATTCAACTACTCCACAAAATATTTGGCAATGAAAAATATAACATGTAACTAACTGCCTTTGAGCGTGTAGGTAGATATGTCGATGGCTATACCGCAACCGGTTTGATTGGGGGCAATGAAATTTATCTTAGCTTTTATGTCCGCTCCAAAAAAGATAGATGTAAAAGTGTCAGACTAGGAGCGGGAGCCGGTGCGCGAGGTCATTTCAATTGAAGCCAATTAAACCAATTGAGTCCAATTGAGCGCGCGGCAGATTCTGCGTCGCCGGCCGCAGAGAGATTTTATGTGAGCGCCTACGCCGGCGTCACATGACTCAGTATGTACCTACACCACACTGGTAAATACATAACGCCTGCATGTTTGTGAAAAGTCAGACGCCCAGAGACTTCCTCGTGACAACGAATACTTAGGTACTCATATCTTTTCACTACATAGGAGATAGAATAAATAGAGTGATTCAAGAGAAAGGTTTATATGTATTATACAGCCGGGGAGGGCTGCTAGTCAAACTCAAATGCAAAAGAATAGACAAAACCAACTGTGATAAAAAATACGGTTCTACTTCATGTGTTAAAACCGTCATCATCATCATTAGGTCTTTTTAGTCTCCACTGCAGGAGCAAGACCCTCTCTGTACTACCAGAACTATAATTAGCCAGGGTAGTCAGAGGATTTTGCCTACACTCTCCACGCTGGGTCTCTTTCATGTTAACACGCTTTTATTAGCTTCACTTGTTGTGAGAAAATCTTGGAATCTTAATTTGACCCACTTCCCGGTCTTCGATTAGGATGAAATTTTGCACACGCTCTGAGTTCTTATGACAATACATGGCTAGCGAGCAAAAAGCGTGTTTTTTTAGTTTTTTAAAACTAATTATAAATTATTTATAAGCTTTTATTTAGCTTGTGTTTCCTAAGTCGAATTCTACGATATCCACGGGAAGACTTGGAGTGGTTCTATTCTACTCTGCCGGGAACCACACGGCTCAAACAGGCAGTTAAAACCATGGTTTATTCAAATTCAAGACCATAAAGTCTTTCTCATTCAAAAAGGGGCTAATAACTCAGACCTTTGTTGCAGAAAAATCCTCAAATTGCAAAAATGATTCATTCTGAAATTTATCAGGACAGACGGATGGTACGATGTTTTTCACAATTATATTTTTGATAATGTTTAGTTAAAGTACTATTATGTTACTGTTAAGTAATAAGGGTAGGTAATTAAAATAAAGGAAGAAACAACGATACAAAAAAGAAGTTATTGGCATTAAGAAAGAGCCAACGATGCGGGTAATATGAGCAGGTTTTATAAAAGTCAAATTCGCGATATCTGGTAGATTCCGCGCAGGTGTATCACGCCAACACGCAAAAATCAGAGGCCAGTATTGAAATTCGAGCTTTAAATGCATAGTATATTCACTTTGAAGCTAGATCTTTGTACGTCCCTTTCGTATGAGTTTAGGTACTCATACGAAAAGGACGTTCAAATGTCTATAGATATATGTTAATACTCGTTGCGTTGCATCCGAATTTACTTGTAGTCATAGTAGGCCTGAGTTAAAAATTTCTAATTAGGCAGCAGGTAAATGTAATATACTTAATTCTTTACTGCACCATAACAGATACTATAACAAAAGTACTTAATACAAATAAAATCGTACAATACGCGGCCCTATCACTTACGCGATCTCTTTTAGGTAACCTTAATGTTGAAAAAGAACAAAGACTGTACGAGAAACGGTGGCGCAGCTATACAAATAACAGTATCTAAAATTATAAAACCCTGTTAATTGAGTCTGCTAATAGTGATGCCGAGCGGTCTCGTCTCATAGCTAGCTGCGAGCCAGAGTCGGGTTACTGGTTGAATGCAATCCTGTCAGCGAGCGTAGGGACTCTCTTGGAGAGGACTACTTTCAGCTTGGCGGTGAGTCTGCGTCTTGGGGCCAGGACGAATGAACCTCATCGCTGCCGATGCGGGGGACATGTCGATTCCCTGAGCCTGAAAGACTAAGTCTGGCAATCCAGCGAGGAAATGCCGCCAGCCTTTTGGGCACCCTGCCCGCTGACTGCAGCGATTTGGCTTCTATTTTTTATTTAACTTAGTGTTTATTTATTTTTTTTGTAGCTTAGTTTTTTTTAAGACTAGTTATAGTTTATAATCTTAGTTTAGTTCTTTGTTTTTAGTTTATATAAATTAAGTACCTTTTATAAATGAGAAGTAATAAACTCTTGTATTGTAAAGAGTGTATAACCAGTTTGTTTTTCTCCCTTGTAGGATAGCGTCTCGGTAAGTCTTATTTTTAGGGTTCCGCAATAAACAAGGAACCCTTATAGTTTTTGCCATGTCCAACTGCCTGTCTGACCGCGGTTTAGCCCAGGGTCTAATCACGCCGACAAAGTGGTAACAAAAAAAAAAAAACATTGGGTTTGTACCATTGGCACGGATATAAACTGGGAGTTTTTTTTCTCGTTAATTCCTTGCTGTGTAGTGTCTTTGAATATGTCTTTCAAAAATATTGTCGGTCTCTGAACTCCATATTTTGATTCAGGGATATATTAAGCCTCAAAGTGCAATTTTTTTTACAGTCAAATGTCTCCGCCTCTGCAAGCTAAATGGTTGTTTATCTACGAATAAATTACATATTCATAGTTGTTTATGGATACATTACAAGGAAAACTATCAAAGCTAGGCAGGGTTCACAAGTCATTAGCTAAGAGTCTGCCAACTAATAAAAAAATGACGAGCAACTACGGAACCCACTGCATTATTTTACTCAAATACAAGGTTTACATTATACAATAGTTATACTCTAAATACTGGTTATACTAAGGTTTGCTTATTGGAAGTAAACACATTGAAATATTTAGTTACCCTCACAACAAATGTTCTTATGGCACTCCATGATAGCGGCTGCAGGGTAAACATCTGATTTATAAAGCTGATGCGCCGCATCATCGGAGCCCAATCGCAAGGTACAATGCAATACCTTATCTTTAACCAAAGAGATTAAACCAAACCCAAGTTTGTTGTTTGTTTCCATTGAGTTGTCGCATTTGGCTATAAATGTCATTATAAGGCAAGCGAAATCTGATGATGTCTCTGTCATCTTAAAGTGTTCCCGGTTACATCTTCACCTGATATGCTTCGGAACCCATGCCTAAGGAGGCAGGTGTCGGCCCGGTACACTGTGTGATAAAAACAGAAAACCACGTGGACGAAGAATAACGGCGGGAACATATAGTGTGTATATTTTTAATGCCTTTCTCTTTTCTGTCCCTTAATAGGGTCACAAGGCTAAAATTAAAACATTTAATTCCAACCACGAACTGATTTAACTTTTGACCTGACTCCAGACAAATGTAATGAAATTTAAGCCGTAGAAAGGTACTTGAAGGTAGTTTTTCAAGATGTTTATCGAAATTATTGTTGATTCATGTCCCATGTTTACTGTAAACAAGAAGAATTATTCCAAAAAATAAAAATCCAACTGTATTTATCACCGTTTACGTCCACTATATTTTTTGCTGACGTCTTATAAATAGCCCATGAAACTCCTGGGAAGAATACAAATCTAATTACACCTCACACTCCAAAATCGATAAAGCCGTCAGGCTACAGGAAGCAACAATAAAACAGGCATACTTAACTTACATACATATGCGCGAAAAACATTACCCTCCTTCTGGGTAAAAAGTTGTCGAGTAAAAAGGTATAATGTTGGAAAAACTCTTTAAGCCTTCTGTGATTAACTTTGTAATAAAAATAAATTGACTACCTAATAGCGCTGAGGAGTTCTTCATAATCTGATCATACTCGTATGGTTGACATTATTTGTATTGCAAACAGATGTTACATAATTAAGTAAGAAAAAATTTTTTACATGTCCTTGGTTGGTAATGCATTATTTAAAATTTTTGGTGAGTTGGACACTTAGAAATTGGTCAAATATAACTTGTACGATTTGGTTACTGAAAGACACCAGAATAAGAGACATAAGACCAAAATAATTTACTATAAAAAATAAGACAATGAAAGAGTAAATTAAATAAAAGAGAAATGTAGACCTAGTTATATACCTAAGTACAGTTCAGTTACATCAAACACTAACCTATACAACACACAAATCACTTATAGCGTTAGTAAACCTGTTTTGTAGATCTATGTATCCTATAAGAACGATATGTTTTTCGTAGAGCTATAAACGCCTCCGTAGACGCGCTACGAGGGGAGCTTCGAGAAGTTTGGCCGGACGCGGCGCTCGCGCTTGTTCTCCAAATATTGTCCACATAGCACGCCACATCGTCACACGTCACTACTCTTTTACGAGCCATTAACCACCTGCACTTTGACACTGCCTTGTTTTAACTATCCATAAACGTCATCAAACTGTTTCCACTTAACACTTGCACGCGTCAGTACGCACTTGCATTAATTACAATATCTGGTCGACCGTGACCCACTTCTCTCGCGACTCACGAACTGCAAATGCGTCGAGAAGTGCATCAGCGAGTGCAATTCGTGTTGCCTGAAAGTCACCAATAAGCCCAATGAAGCAGAGATCCCGCTGGCGCTCGCCAGCACCAACCTAAATAGACTCTGATCATCTAAATTGACTTCAATTAAATAACAACCGAAATTGTTGAAATGCGCCATTACTCCCTCGAAGCTAATCTAAGTGCCAATAGTCAGGGCGAATGTTTTATTAATAATCCCCGGCAATAACTGTTAATTAATAATTAAGCGATCGCGGCGTGTCGATCGCGATCAGTGCGCGTGCGGCCTCGTCGTCGCGCGCTGCTCGGCTCCGCCGCCGCAGCCTCTCGCGCGGCTCGGTGCTGCTGCTGCAACCTGGTGAACTGATACAGTCATACAGTCTGGACACTGGTGCAGCAGACAGGTGGACTAGGGCGAACTGTGACATACGTGATGTGATATTTATTTATTCCTGAAGCTCAGCAGAGTCGTGTCAACTTTTGTATGTATACTTACTAACGTTATGATCTGAAAACCTAAAGAACCAAATTTTGAATTATAATAAAAATCACGGCGCATATTCCCACGGCTATAAATCATTAGACAGATATATGAGTAGTGTTGATTTCGATTTACAATGGAACGTTGCGGACTTTCAAAATAATGATGTGGGCGTTCGGGCCCTAAAAGTATCGTAACAAACGAAAATATCGGGTGAGTTTGTGGGAATCCCGCATGGTGCGCGGCCGACAGCGGTCGCGGAGCCCCGGCCCGCAGCTCCGCTGGTGCGAGGGCGCCGCGCTGCCGCTCCTCGGGGGGAGGGGCTGGCCGAGCCCGGCCTTCGCTATTGGCTCACTAAACATCCACCACTACGGTCGTAAGCGCCCATCTCGTACGCACTAATACGCGTCCTGTGACCGCTCGCTACAGACGAAAATAGCACTCCGCGCGCCGCACTTGACAGTATCGCACACACTATTCATTGGCTCGAAAACTCTGTAGAGAGACGTATTATGGTAATATAAATTGACCAACCGTGGGGCAAATTCGGTTAGTTCGTTAAAGTTGATTAAAGCCATTTAACCGGGACGAACACGAGGATTCAAACGGCGCAGCGTTCGTCGATCCCGAGGGCTCGGCTAAATGAAGTTAAATTGTTTAATATCGGAGTAGATCAATCGTTCGCGAGCCGGGTACAGCTCGTGTAGCCAGCGGAGCAGCGAGCGGCGCGACGGAGCCGAGCGAGGTGCGCGCGGAGGTAGCGGGCCCGCACCCGCCGCCGCCCGACACCTACATGTACGTGTGCGGGGACGGCGCCGGTGGCCCGCGCTACGAGTGCGCCTTCGAGGGCGCCGGCGGCATGGAGCAGCAGGCCTTCGAGGACCACATGTTCGGGGAGTTCGGCAAGGAACGGCACGTGCAGGTGGTGGTGAGCGGCGTGGGCGAGCTGCAGTACCGCGACGACCTGCCCGTGTTCGCGGCGCAGGAGCCCAAGCGAAAGGAGGAGCCGCTGCTGCTGCAGCAAGTGGAGGCCCCGCCGCCGCCGCCACCGCCTCCCGCTTCCAAGAAGAGCGAGAAGAAGAAGGGCGACAACAACGGAATTAAGAAAAAGAAAACAAGGTGAGCGTAGTTCCATTGTAGGAACTTACTATTTATTTAATATCCTGATGATATGTGTACACAACAAAACAAGATTATATTGAAGTGTATGCTTAATAAAAATCAATACCTTATATCAGTTCACAACGAATAGAATAGGATCACACTGGTTTCTAGAAATTATAGTGAAATCACTTGTGACATAAAAGGTAGCATGTCATGATATGTGATCAGAACAAACTTATGGGAGAAAATCTTTTGGTATCAGGTTACTTGTAAAAACCTTTAAAGTTAACAGCTATTTATATTATAAGAATAGTATTCTCACAGACATTAAACCAGATAGGTACTGTAAAAGTATAATTTCTTACATACGTATACAGACTAATACTGTCCTGAAAAGTGTTGCATTACATTACGATTGATGCACAGTAAAATATAATAAAAAAATATTTGTTCACCGAAATTTCGTAACTTCGTAGCAAGACGTAGTATAGCGCTACGCGAAGATGGCTACGCGCTACAGCGAGTCTACGAAGAAGTTTTTCTTCGTCTACGGGCTACGACGGCGTAGCGGAGCCGACGTCGAAAACTAAGTTGCACTTATTCGTTTGTTTGTAACGCTATTTTTACGCTTTTGATTAAAAATTGATTGATTGATTATAGTGATTTAACTAAACATTATTATTAAATTTCATTATTTCTGTACCGGGTGTAAATTTACCCTCAAAATTATTTTGAAATGGCGAATCAGCCCGTTAATATGAACAACTTTTTTAATTCGATTTTTTACTTTCCCATATTAAAGTGTTCAGCCAGCCAAGCAATTAAAATGAAACTTTATATTTTTTTCTAGTTCCCAGCATTATTCTCATAAGGACAATTTTTCTTATGATAATAATGCTGGGAACTCGTTGTTGACGGGCTGAGTGACCCCTTAAAGGGAATATCGAAGGGTTTATGCATTAAATCCCTTCCAAAAGTAAAAAATAATACCTACATATAGTCAAAGTACCTAACTAAAACGGAGCCCGTACGCCAAATCGAAAACCATATAATCGATGATTAAATAATCGACAACCACATATCGATGCTTCAAATGATTGAAAGTTCAAGTGATCGTCGCTTTGTACTTAGAGCAGTCATCGAACGTTTAAGCCTCTAATGCTTAAATAATTTTTGATTTAAAAGTAACTGGTCCGCCCAGGAACATACTAAAATATATTTTTTATTTATGCATGAAGTTGAAGTAACATATTTTATTTATCCTGAAGGTTAGCTAAAAGGCTTTTTCCATAAATATTTTAATTCTACAGGAATAGATGTCTCATCCGGAAGCATATGCTTTGGCAAACGCTCTGGCAAACTCAGTTTTAAGAAGCCACCGTTAGATGGCAGTAGGTTCACTACTAGTTAACTAGACTAATTAGAATGTTTTTAGGCGTAAAAAGGATAGTACGCATTTCTTTGGAAGATAAAAAAATATAATTCTGATTTAATGAAATAATCGAAAATGTTTTTTTTTAATTAGTTGTTATAATTAATATCTATTAAGTATAGCACGTAGCGCCATCTATGTATAGTTAGAGTACAACTCCTGTTTGTATGGAAATTCGTGGTCACGTCAAAAATGATACCACCATGCTTTTTCTCGTAGGCAAAGAATATTATAACAACTAATATTCTACGTAATGTATATGGACTCAAATCAACTCTTTTGTTCGATCACCTCATGATTAGATCTTATGAACGTGAAGCTCCTCAGTATGACCTGGAGGTTCTGAACGTGCGATTATTCGATGTTTTGAACGTTTGAATAGCTGAATTGGCGATCAACTGAGTGCTTGATATTTCATATATCAAGCGTTCGACTTTTAGCGTTAAATCATTTTAAGCTTGGATATTTACTATACGCTATACGGTATTCGTAATATCGTATCGGTATTCGTGATTTAATCCCTTTATACCTAATGTCACATATTTTTTTCTCCTCTTTTTTAGTCACCATTGCATACCATTGTGACGTAAATATTCATGGTTTTATGTTTGTATAATTAAAAATCCTAAGTAATTACACATTAGCAAAATAAAAATTCAAGGATTTCATATCTTCTTTAGTTCACCTGTAGTGTCCCCCTATCAGTATAAAGAACAGGGTTAAATTGATGCTATGGGATAGAAAGCAATAGAGAGTTGATTTATAGAGCCGAACTCAAATCGTGAAAAGGCAAGAATTATTCATGTGGTAGCCTGGCCAGGATCAAAAGATCCTTTCTTTCAAAGTATTTACAATACCCAGAGCGCCAGCCCCGGTCACAGGTGCGCGATGGAGCACCCTCTTTTGAATGGTCGCGTGGCGGCTTGTGCCATCCACCCTATTTTATTATTTGCATAACTAATTCGATGATTTTTTAAAAGGAATAACTGAACAATATGTGGTGAAATATGGACCACCTATCAAATACATAACTGATAAGATTTTTAAAGGTGATAGGTAATGAAATTTACGTGGTTCAATGCATTTGAAAGAAAATGAAGAGGTAATTTAAAAGTTTGTGCCATTAAAGCCCTAGATAACCCTTCAAGGTATTTTATAAACTACTGATTATAATTCAAAGAGAGAACATGAAGCTTTTTTAAAGTTTTTGTCAAAAAACGGCCCCCATTGGCGAAAACGCTCACTTACGAGTAAGCTTTAAGTTTACACTTTAAACTCTAATTAGCAGTTCATATTTTGAATCACCATAAGAGTCCACATATTTATAAAAAAGTTCAGAATCTACAAAGAAGCGCTTTCAAAAAGCCACCACGCCGGACACAAGTGTCCTATGGGACCGCCACTTGATTGTTCGAGGCAGCCTGTGCCTTCCCCGTATACCTATTACTACTTCCAGAATATATTGGATTGGTCAAATCAAAAAATCAATCGATTGGTCAATCTTTAATTCTGGTGATATTTTTTGAAGGAAATTAATACAGAAATGATGTACTTACACATAATCCTGGAGTCGCCGCTAAGCCGTGTCCAGGATGGTCATAAGAATGCCATGGCGCCCTCTATAATGCCCGTGCTGACTCGTGCCATCCACCCCTATTTCATTATTTGCATAATGAATTCGATGGTTTTTAATACGCTATAAACAACATGTGGTGAAATGTGGACCACTTTGAGAGATCCCTTATCGCTGATAATTTACATTCACATCATGAAAGATAATTTTGATTCTGGAGATAAGTTGGGGAAATAAATCATGTTTTTTTATATGTAAAATGTACGCAGATACTTAAATGTAATTTGTGTGATATCATGGATTATAAAAAGTGTACATTGAAATAAAAGATAAAAGAAGACTATGAAACACACAATCATGAATAGACAGCAGAAAAAGAAAAGTAAACAAGCTGTTTTTCTTTCATATAAATAGCATTAATACTTCGAGATTTAATTTCAAAAACACCTCTAGATTAATTTTAGAATAAAGAAAAATAATTGACGTACAAAAGTTCCATACACCATACTTTCCTTTACATTCACTTGGCAGAGAGCAGAAAGATCCGTGAAATTAGGGAATTACTGCGATCAATATTTTTTTTTTAAATGTTGTACCATTGATGACAACCTAAACGTCTGGTTTAAAACAGCCTATGCAATATTGTTCACGGTTTTCTAAGAGGGAGTATGAGGAAAAGGGCCTGCGAAAGAAATAAAGAAAAGGTAAAGGCACATGGTGCGTGAAAATCTTGTTATAAATATGGATTAGTAGACTACTATTCGTTAGTCATGTTCAGAGAATTCAAGTTTTAAGATAATATCATCATCATATATTTAAGAACTTTGTTCTTGTCGGTGGAGTATTTTCCATTTTTCCCTATCCTCTGCTATCTCTCTCTGCTATCTCTTTGACCTCTCTGTACGACACGACTTTTGCCTTATCTTTTATTTCGTCTGCGAATGCTCTCCTTGGCCTTCCTTTTCCTCTCTTAACTTCAATCTTTTCTTCTAAGATGGTTTTAATAAATTCGTCGTGTCGTATAAGATGGCCAAACATCTTTCCTCGCCTTATGTCTATACAGTTCAATAAAGTTCTCTTTTCATTAACAAGTTCCAGAACTTCCTTGTTTGTCTTTTTCTCCGTCCAGCTTATTTTTTCCATTCGCCTCCAACACTACAGATAACATTGATATCGATATAAAAACATTCAGCTAAGCAGGCGAAAAAAAATCAAAATCTACAGTATCGCTACGATCTTAGATTGTAAATATTTCTATTGCTACATTGTTACATAGCACTTGATGCAGGCGCCTTGCTTCCCGGTACAAAGGCGCCGGGTTAATTACCCGTATGGCCGCGGGGAGTCAATTGCCTTATCGCACCATCTCAGAGGGAATTTATGGATCTACATAACGAATATTGTGACGTCACGGGATGAATATTACTAGCAGAGTCGGTCGTTAAGCGATTAGTGTAACTGCGAGAGTTTTAGCTGAACATACATCTAGTTGTCTCAAATAGTCATGGTATTTATTTTTCCAAATCTTTTGTAGGAAATATTGATATGAGTTCAAGGCATAAGTTGAATGAAACCCGTCTGTTTTGAGCATTAAATTAACAAACAGTACTAAGTAGATGTGCTGTTGTGTTGCGTTGTGAATTTCGTTAACTAAATACTTCATAAACGATAATCTGAGAAAGCACTAAGCAAAAAGACTTTGCTCAGTAATAACCCAATAAAGACAGGTTTACAAAACAATCAATGTCATTCATGGCATATCAATTTGTGAAGACAGACCACAGAGACAGACAAAACAGATGAGTAGCAAGGGCAATGTTGAAAGATAATAAACGATGTGGTTTAAGTTATTATTCTGAGGGTTTAATAAATAAAATATGGGTGTTTATTATATTCGTGTTTTTGATTACCATGAAAATAAGAATGCAGTTTCGCAGATAAGGAATTTATTAAAGTTCATAATTTAAGCAGTTTGTATAATTACAATTTATAGTAATCACTAATAGTAGAACTATCACTGGCAAGTAGAAAAATCACTGTCCTTACGAGTCAGCAAGATACTTAAGTGTCGATGTCAGAAGGACCGTATTAATAGTAATTATATATTATTAAAAAGATTTATTAAAGACAGTTGACAGCCGAATTAATACCTGAGAAACGAAATGAGAATACATCCAATCATTTATTGTATTAACCTTATTTTAAATGCCTACGTTTACCATTAAAATACATTACATATAGACATATTTTCTTTGCTTAACAATGCTAAAATCTTGCAGATAAGATAGTCTGTTTATTACGCGAACTCATATTATTGTAAGCTGCCTGTTTATTAACATTATCAATATTTTTTGCCGAATAAAGGATTGGTAAGAAATTATCTTTATTGCAAGCAAAATCACTGTAACTCTACTAGCCAGCGCTACTCAATGAAGGTATTACTAGATTTATCCCTCCATGTTGATATAGTACATTATGATACAAGTACGGTAAGCTGAATATTATAGTCGAGGTGTCACGAGGCGAAGCCGAGTGCTTATAATAAACCGACGACTATAAAAGACAGCTTACCGTATGAGTATCATACGACGCTTTTCAATACATTTGCGATTACCATAAACTAAAACAAGATTGCAATTCAGCAAATAAGGAATTTATAAAAGTTGGGAACTAAAGCAGTTTGTAAAAATACATTTAGGTAGATATAATAATCAGGTACATTTACTCAGGTTTATTTTCTGCAAAAAGTACATTGATTACCTTGTCCTTTTCGCAGTCGGTTAAAAAATCACATCTCACGAATCAGAAAAAAGTTTTCATGCTGCACTTGAAACTCTTTGCTCGGATTCTATTAAAAAAGGTTCAATTTTGCAAATGTGGCATTGGGCTATTGAGCAGTTGTGATTGGTGTAAAGTAAAAAGCACTAGTGCCGTAAATAAATCATTACGATACAAATTTCGGTGTCATAAGAACCGTATTATTAGCAAATGTATTGAAAAATATATTCCGCCCGTTCCGATCACTGATGATGAACGACAGTAAACTATGTGGTAAAACAATTAATAAAATAGCTCTACTGTGCGGCAGTCAATTGGCAGGCAATTAGAGGAGCTGCGCAACAGGGGTGAATTTCGTTTCACGCTCAATCAATTTCTGCGCGTGCGCCCGCAGCCATATTGCACGCGTCAGATGGCCGATGTGACGATACTAATAATATATGATAAAGAATTTAAGCAAAGTGGTTGAAGAGTTTATTTGTTTATAACAAATCAGCATAAATGCATTTGCTGATTTGGGAGGAAAATAGAATACTTGAAAAGTTGTAGGTACTCAAATGTTAACCTAAGTACCTATTTAACACTTTTCTAAATTCTAATAGATTTTAGGAAAAGGAATTAATGTCAACATTGAATATTCTCATGAATAGGCAATAGGCTCCGCAAATTTCGAGCTTTATTTTGTTTTGTGGAATATTGAAAGAAGTCTAATCTACAAAGTTACGGATTTTGATACTGAATAGTTCCATTTGCTATAATGCCATGACCATGAGATATCTTTGAAATATAATACTAATAACGTTCCGAAAAAATAGATATGAATAGATCTTTGATGAGATTATTTCATCAGACTTCAAGGGAGGTTATATTCGACTTATTTAATGTTGTCAGAATCACACGAGATGTTAGTCTTCAAATTCTAAAAATGTGTGCCAAATTTCATTAGTGTATGTATGTTTGTTAGACTTTTATAATTCTGTTTCGTTGGACTATAGGAATAGTTAAACTTAGAGAACAGAGCAAGTTTTATCAAAACCGATTCAGTAGTTTTTGAGATACAGAGTTACCTATCATATCAATCACTAGAAAAATAGATGTCGTTTTTTTTTAAATTACATCTTATTTGTTTGCAGAACTACTTTCACGGCGTACCAGCTAGAGGAACTCGAACGAGCGTTTGAACGCGCGCCCTACCCCGACGTGTTTGCGAGGGAAGAGCTGGCTCTGAAGCTCAACTTGTCTGAATCACGAGTGCAGGTAATTAACCGATACATAGGTAACAGCTTAAATTAATGTTATTTATGAACTTGTAAAAGGAGGTTACACTAACTGTATTTATTTTATTGCTCCAGGTATGGTTTCAAAACCGGAGAGCGAAGTGGAGAAAACGTGAGCCTCCACGAAAGACTGGTTATATTGGATCTAGTTCACCAAGTTCTACGACTATAGGTGGAGGCTTCTCAGGAATCGGTGGCAACCTGCCAGCATTCCCTCAAAATGGACTCCCCGCGCCCGGAGACTCTTGGTCTTATCAACATTCATACGAACTATCTTCCCATCATCTATTATCGTCGGGCAGTAGCGGCTACCCAGGGTTCAACGCCCAGCCCGCCGCCTATTCTTATACGACTGTCCTGAATGGACATGACGGACAGATGTTTGCACCGCGGCATTCTTACGAGTACGGTGAAGGGAGCCCGCCGCCGCTGGGAGTGCGTGATTATCCAATGATGGCAGCGCATTCCCCGCAAATGGAGCCGCATTCGCACGAAGATAAGTTGGAGTACCGTGCGCATGAGCATCAGGAAAAATACGCTCCGTGCGCGCTGCAGGACGAGCCTCCGCGCTACGCCCCGCCGCCAGAAGAATACGACAAGTGCGCGATGGTCTCCCACGAGAAGCACTACGAGATGGAGCGACATTCTGAACTGGGGCAGCCGGTCGTCGTCAAAATGGAGCCCAGCCCTGGCCAGGCCTGTACTACCCTGCCCCCTTTTTTGAACTGAAATACTCCTTTTCGAAATTATCCTAGATGTTGAATAATTTCGAAAAGGAGTATGAAATAGAGCGTTTATGATCAAAAGAACGAAGCTAAGTTAATGTTTGCCTTTAGGTACTTTGTAAAAAAATTGTTTTAAACTTTGACGAGTAATCAACTTACCTATTTGTACTTCCGTTTTTATACAGTAGGTAATGTGGGCAAGAGTACCTAGTAAATATTTCATTTAATACTGAGGTTATTAGTTGTAACTTTAAAACTATAATTAAGGTGCATATAAGAAAAGTACTTTGTATAGATATTTATACAGTCCAGCAATAAATGTAAATACTACTTTCTACGTATTTAAGCTTAATTTTAGTAACCATTTTTTTTAATCTATAACTGTGTCGTTTACCTATATAGCGCTAAATAGTAGATGTATCGAATGCAAATATTTAATGATACGATTAAATTAATATTACTTCTCGTGCATTCCCTGTGCCTTAAAATATTTTAAAATTATGTAGTGTAATGTCAATTGTTATGCATTTTAAAGTAGGTAAGAGGATTTTATAATTATTTTTTAAGAAAATTGAGAAATTAAATGTTCATTCATTGAACTCATCAACTCTGTCATTAACAACGTCTTTGAGATATATAATTTTAAACGTGAGATATTGCTTCAATACTTTTAAGAAGTAACTTTAATTGAAAAAAAGTAAATAGGTCGAAACATTATTAATTACAAACTAATACGAACAATAAACTTAATTGATGCACACGACACGATATCCCACGTTATTCTTTGCGATCACCCAACATTGAAGATGTACACTAGAACCAAATACCACTTTTAATTATGTAAATATTCCAATGCGTGTACGTGAATAATTAGTGCCAAATAGGAATTATGACAAGTTTTGTATGGCGTTAGATTTTTATGTAGATAAATCTATGTAAATTAGCTGAACGTTGGTTATATGTATGACACATAATTTGAGAATCGTTATTCATTATGATTAATCTTTTAAAGTATATAATAATTCATTTGCCCAGTACTAGGACATTTACACATTATTGTCAAAACATTGATATTATTTGATCTCTAATTTTTAAATTTTAAACTTCACAACGAATTTTTGTGCCAAAGTGTCGAGAGCAGGATCTTAGTCTCAATAAATTGACTTATTCAGCCATGTTTTATCTATTTAAATTAAGATATACTATTGTGTTAAGTTTTGTAGAAGCAATAAATCGTATTATAATATAATAAGATGTTTGATAAGAAAGAGGTGAAAAATAATATTCCCAATGTGCTTATTTGAGGTTTTTTATTTATTCCTTAATCCTAAGTTATAAGAATTATAAAATAAGAGGGTTTTAAATGCAAAAACACAGTTTGCAGCAGTTTTTTTATACATTTCATACATTTGCAAGCCTAGGTTCTTATTATGGTCAAGGCGATGTAAATTCGAATGTATATATTCGTTGGGTTTCACTAGACTCAACTTTCATTACTTATTGATAATTAAGTGCTGTAGATATGATATGACTTGATAAGAGTTATTTTGTAATTCGCTGTGAGCTATTTTTTTTTGTAATAATGATTATACAAGTTCGTTTTTACACTGACTTAACACTTACTTCGTACGAACCATAATGTCAAATAGCTACTTTGGAATCTAATTTGACGCCGTCTTGTCTGGCCCAGATGCCGTCTCCGCTGAAGTGGTACTTCTTCTCAATCTCGTACAGCATCAGGCTGAGTATATGATTGTCTGTGAGGGCGGAATAATTGATGAAGTTGTAGCTGGGCTCCATGTGGGCTTTGTGGAACGATGACCGACCATCATCTCGTAATTTCAATAACAATTGTAAATATTGTTCCACTTCACAACTGGAAGGGAAAATAAAGACATTTAAAATTTATATAAATGAAATGATAAATCTAATAGGCCGTAGTTTTCTTCATATACTTACATAGGATACAGAAGCAAATGACAATTATTAAATATAGTTTCGTCATCAAAATATTTCTTTAAGAACTCTATGTTTTCGGCAATAACGTGCAGCGCTGAATGCAGCCAGTATTTGTGTCTTTTGAGCTGTGCAAGCACATTTTTTACTAGTGGAGATGATGGCTTATATACTTTTACACCATTTCCAGCACTCACTTTTAAAGAAGAGCATATGAGTATAGCTATATCGCGTCCGCAAACTTTGTCCCCAAAACTTGTAATATAACTGTAACAACCACAACACAATTTTATTGCACATATAAGTATAGGTAGGTATCTAATTCATTTAAGGAGCATACGTATCTAGATTTATCTTATGTCAAAGATTATAATAGGTATAGGTATGAGGTGCATTTGAGAGCTTTCATACCATATTATTTCTGTGACCATGCCGTCAAGCTATCAAGAAATGCACAAACAGAGTTTTCAGTGATCCTGAAATTGAATCCAAAATTCGACAGAGCACAGTCGGAGCCATACGGTTCCCCAGTCACACTCCTTGCCTGGCGGAAAGGTCTCCTTTTATTACGATCGACCCTTCCACCTCACTTTCGCTACACCTGACTTACATCTATAGTATAAAATCAACAGGAAATACGACAGAGTATATGATGAAATAGAAAAGCAATATTATAAAAACTTAAAAATTATACTTACTTATTAAATACTTTACTAGATGAAACAAGGTGGTTAAGACTATAGCACTGTTTTTTAGCTGTCTGGATCTTAGATAGGCGCGTCATCATTTTATTCTTATGAACAACCATTGACAATACCTAAAAGCCACAACAGAATTACAATCAGATTCTTTAATATTTGGTCATAGCATCTTTTCCTAAAGCAAGGCCTTTACATTATAAAAAATCTTACAAATTAACGAGAAATGCAAAGATTATCTTACCCTAGGGTTAGTGTGCAATATTTGATATTCCTTTAGATTTCCTAATTCTTCTAATCTTTCCTGGACTGTGGATGGGCGCATGCAGTATACTTTCAAACAACGAATTTGTGCTTCATCTGATATTCGGTATTCCTAAAAATAAGTAGATACCTATTATTTTAAATTGATCAGCTGAATAACAAATGTCATAAAAGACAAAAAATCTAATGAAAAACAGCCTATTATTCTGACGAAAAAGGTATGTACAAATGTGATGGAGATTGTATAGAAACTCTTCTATAAATACAATGTCAAGACAAGTTTCAAATATAATAGTAGCACATCAGCATAAAAATAGTAACATGCATTAAAACTACAGCATCTGGTGTGCAATTTACACATGCTCTTGGGTTAGAAAAGTCTCTTACTTGCTATCCTCACCTCTAATAAATCTCTTATTTTAAGTAGTGACTTATAATTATTTTTCATAATAGCAGGCTCTATTTTTAAGGCATCTCGAATATCTAAGCCAGCCAATGAAGGCACATTCTCAATTATAAGCTTAGTATTGATCGGATCAGATGCAATGATAAATCCATTTCTTCGTATATCATCTACATGAAACTTGATGTTATTCTCAGCTAGATCCAAAGCCTCTTGAATATCAGACATAGGCTTGTGTTTCAATGGCAGATAATTTCTGCAATACTTTTGAAAATCTTCAGTGGTGATTGACAGCTTCCATGCTAAATACCTTTCTAGGACACTCATGCGCACTGTTACTGTAATGAATAAAAAGAAAATTTGTAAAATTTAGTAGGTCCATTTTTTATTAAAAAAATAATATATAATAATATTTTTTTTTAAATATATAATATCATCTGAACATTCCATGCATATCTTTACAACAACGTCTATTATCCTTAATGTATCCAAATATAGCTAAGGTCATCCAATACCTATCAATATTCATCCCATCCATGTACCAATTTAACCAGGATGGCTAAACAATTAGCATTTACTTTCAAGAAGATATAAAAAAGAATAAGTAATAATTAAAAAGTTAAAGAATATACATACAGATAGATGTGTCAGCATCAGCAAAATGTAAAAGAGATTTGCACATATCTGGCATATCCTGAAAACAATCTTGGAGAACCTTTTCCAATACAAGATTTTCATTCAGTAAGCCTTCTTTCTTAAGGCGAGCTATAGTTCGTGACCTTACCAAAGTATGGTACCTAAAAATAAATAATATGTAAATAATTGGTTAAGTATATTTTAATCATAATCTTCTGCCTAATATGGGACGCTACTTGCGTAAGTACTGTCGCTATGAGCCATATGGGACGCACGACATGTACAGCGGCGGCGGCAGCTGAGGACGCGGCGGATAGGAAGCGGTTACGCAGCATTAGAACCGCAGTATTGTTTTGTGCCAATCGCTGTAGAAACCATTGGCAGTTGGGGATCGGATGCTAAGCGTTTAATCCAGGAGATAGGTCGCCGCATACGGGAAAGGACAGGAGACTCCCGCTCTGGCGCGTTTCTGGTGCAAAGGATGGCTATAGCTATACAACGTGGTAACGCGGCTAGCATTTTGGGCACCTTTGCACCGGAAACCGTTAGAGACGGGTTAATTTCTTAAGTGTATTTATATTTTTGTTAGTAATATTCTTGACTTGTTTAATTGTTTTAAATTAACTGTAATGTATAACACAATAAAGTTAATAAAACTTAGTATATCTTATAAAGCTGAATATATATATTTTAAAGGTGAAGAGTTTGTTTGTTTATTTGGTAGAATATAATCGCCGTTAATCTCAGGAACTAGTGGACTTATTTTTAAAATTCTTTCACCATTGAATAGCTATGTTATCCCTGTGTGTCATAGGCTATGTATGTACCACGGGCGTATCCGGGCCGGACTGCTAGTGTATAAATAAAGGCAAGTAATTATGCATTTGTAGTACTCAAAACTTACTTCACAATGTATTCAGGCAAAATCTTTATAAATCCACATTCGGTTAATATTGAAGCATAATTGTCGACGCTGATAGGGTTCATTACAAAGACATGAGGGTTGTGGCAGGCCTCTAAAGCACTGATACTGAATTTTTGCAAAACTTGTAGTGACCACCGTAACTGGTCATGGCCGAGTTGATCAATATTTGGATGCTTTTTCTTTAAATGTGGAAGCCAGGCTTGTGTCACACTGCGACCTGTAAAGTTTATAACATTGTAACCATTGATTTTTGGTTTTACTTTGTTTTGACTGCTGCGTTGAGTTATTACTTAATCGATAAGAAATACGCACATTATTATCGTAAAAATTTTAGACCAAATAACAAAATTAATAAAGCAGTAATATTTTTCTTAATAAGGGATATTTTATTTCACCTGTAGTTTGTTCATAATAATCTAAAAATGGTATTCCATGGTAATTCCTACATTTTTCAACATTGAAAGTATAATTTAAATATTTAAAACAATGCCAACGATGTAATAACATTACTTCTAATAAAGAAATATAATTAATTAGGTACGAAGAAAATCACTGGAGAAAAGAAAACAATAATATAACCTCAAAACAAATATGTCACTTCTATAAAGTCACTTTATCAGATTGACTTGACAGTGACATTTGATATTTTTATTTTAGTCATATGCTGGGTCCACATTTGTAGCATCAAAACGTATCACGATCAGTCGTATCGTATCGAGTATTTGTATCTTAGATATGGACGCTCATTTTGTCCATGTCGTATTATTATAGCGTATTTTGTAAAAAACGCGTCCATACTTATCAAATGCCGTATCATGTCAGTGAATCGGCTTTACCTTTGCAAATATGGACGCTTAATTTTTCTTCCGATCCTCGTATCTTTTCCTGATACGCGTTTCGTTCAGTGCACCTTCCCCTCTCGTACGGTTGTCATGGCTTTGTTCCCTAACGGTAACACAGGTAATAACATGAGAAACACTGGAAATAATCGCGTATCAAATGCATTCACGTCCAAACTTGTTCGATACGACGTGTATCCCCTTTGATCTTCGCTAAAAAACCGACACAGGCTGGTTCGCGGTGTATCACGTATCGTATACATCGATACAGCATCAAAATACGTCCATACCACCAATTGCGGATCGAGCCGTATCAGATACAGCACGTATCCTTATTAGGTATCATCTTGCGTCCAAACTAGCGATTATGATACATAAAAAAGCCACGCAACGTAGATACGATACACCGAAATGCTACAAATGTGGACCCACCTCTAGATTTTTGTATGGAAAAGCCGCTTGTTTGCGAAGGGTGAAATTTCAAAAAATTACCCCAGTACTATAATAGAACGCGGGACACTCGTCTTCGAACTATTTTTGTATGGGAAAATCGTTTCAAGACGAGTGTCCCGCGTTCAAAAATAGCACACCTGGAGTGCTATTTTTAAAATGGTGATTCACCAAAACGCAAGTCATGCACTAAACCAACCGGAGGCGACACGCGGCCATATTTCTGTGCGAAAAAACCCCGTAACACACGTTCCAATTTGGCAGGACGCCGACCGTCGGACGGAACCAACCAAATCGGACCGTGTGTAGAGCAGTCGGGCCAACATAATTATTATGCCTTACTTCCTGTCATTGTCAATCTGACGTAAAATAATGACATTGACAGGACTTTGGCAGTCTGAGTTGCCAGATTTGCGAAATTTTACCCGGGAGTCAGGAAATTTTCTACAGGCCTGGCCTCTCCCAATGTGAATGATAAATATCGTATCCGTTTTCACTATTTTTTTAATGTAAATACCGGCCAGAATGTTTTTCGATGTAATAATAATTTGGTTTCGCTTATTCCTTTTACCTGTTAGATATATTCCTTATATTTTACCTGTTTATTGAATCACTTTTCATTCACGGCTGCACAAACAATGATTGTTATCTTAGTAAAAATCAACGCCTGTGTGAAAATCCAAGGTCTGTGAAAAGATGAAGAAATCGGAGTCCAGTGTCTCAAGAAGCCAAGTCAGCACGCGAGGAGATATCGGTGTCCAGAAGTCAAGCCAATGTTATCAGGTTGCGATCAAGAATGAAAAATATCCAACGATGTGTACAAACACCAAACAACAACAGACCAACGAACTTTTTTTGACATTGATTAACATAGCTGCCTTTTTTCGTTGCCTTGTAAGGCAAAGTCAGTCCATTCATGTACATCATAAAATTTTAATGTGCAATGTAATGCAAGGCAAGGGACGTTTTCGGGTGTGCTGGCTACTCATTGATTACAAAACTGATATACTCCCAAAAGATCCCTAAAATATTTAAAAAACGACGTTCATCATTAATTTTAAATGAATAGTTTTGAGCGCTATGGCGAAGCCCAAAATAACGCCAAACCATTATTTATTGCTTTAAACATACGACTGCAGGTTCTGTCCAGTATGTACAGAAAAAAAGACGTGGTTTCGACTCTCGTATTTTTTGAACGTTAAAGAAACAAGTAAAAATAAAAGGAACATAGTCGGCTGCTAAAAGAAATAAGCAAATCCATCATTATTACATCGAAGACCATACTGGCTGGCATTTACATTGAAAAAAAAAAAACAGTGAAAACGGATACGATTTTTATCATTCACATTGGGAGAGGCACGGCCTTTAGAAAATTTCCAGACTCCCAGGTAAAATTTCCCAAATCTGGCAACTCAGACTGTCAAAGTCCTGTCAATGTCATTATTTTACGTCAGATTGACAATGACAGGAAGTAAGGCACAGATATTTGTTCATAAATCCTACGTTTGTGGCCTATTTTGAAATATTAATAAAAGAATAAATTCTGGTTTTAAAAAAATATTAAAAATATGGAAGTATATACATACAAGGTACTTTCGATTGCATATATAAAAAGTACCACTTCCGGTTAAGTATATGTTGTCAATTCTGTAAGAGGTGACATAGACACTCAGTCACTCACACAGACAGTCAGATGCAGTGTTGCCAACTAACTTATCAACTTTATAGCTAGATCTGACTATTTTCCCAAGTCAGGCTGAAACAATTTTATAGCGTTGTAGCGAAATCATTTATTTTGCGAACGGTGAAATTTCAAAAATCGTACCCCAGGGGTACTATGAACGTAAGACACTCGTCCGTCTTCGAACGATTTTTGTATGGAAAAGTTATTCATAGACGATTGTCACACGTTCAAAAATAGTACCCCAGGCCAGGAGTACTATTTTTCTGATACAAAATTTCTATTAATATTCCACATAATAAATATTCTACATAATCAGAAAGTCGTTCTCACACATTGATAAAGTTCTGTTTAAAAAACTATATAAGACGTACGTGCGTCCATTACTAGAATATGGCTTTCAAATTTGGAGCCCGCTTTTTCAAAAAGATATAAACCTACTGGAGAAGGTTCAAAGAAGAGCGACAAAAATGGTGTCTAATATAAGTAAACGATTATGAGGAAAGACTCAAAATTCTTGGCCTAACATCATTGGAAAAGCGAAGGCAACGTGGAGATCTTATAGAGGCCTTTAAAATACTAACTAGTTGATACGATGTTCCAAAGCTGAGTAACATCTTTGTTATGAACCAATACAGAAACCTGAGAGGACACTCGTTAAAACCATCAAGATCCTTAAGCGCAAGCAATCCTCGGTATCACTTCCTGGCTAAAGCTATGGGTTCCCCGACCAAACGCTCGTGCACTGCACGATCGTGCAGTGCCGCCGCTATCCGATGGGTGGACTGTAGACGACGGACGTCAATCATTAGTGTTGCTAGTCTAGCCATTTGTTAAATCGATATCATAGACGATAAATTTACTGGGGTACTATTTTTGAACGTGTGACACTCGTCTTCGAATGTTTTTTTTATGAAATTCGTTCGCAGACGAGTGTCACGCGTTCAAAAATAGTACCCCTGTTCAGTATTTTACGATATAGTCTCTCTAAACTATGGGTAGTATGAGATGAGCACTAGATGAGTCATTCGCAAAGCTTAGCACCTAAATGCATTATTTAAACCTCTGTTCACTAAATAGCACGATAACAAATATATAACTATATATAACTTACTTACGTGGATTCAAAAGTATCTTAACTCTTTGATGTGGATACGTGTTGTTCCTTTGGAACCCCTGTCTGTTTTAGATAACTATTTAGTGAAAATTAAGGCGAAGTGATATATGCGATTCTAGTGCCAGTGCCACCCAGAATTAAATTATTTTACTCCTAAAAGAATTCATTGTGGCGCTAGTTTAGCATAACACCTACTGCACCTTAAATTTTATGCTGAAAATCATTTAAGTGTTTGGTATGACAATATGTACGAGATATTGGCGATAATTTTTAGGAATAAGGGTTTTTAAGTGCTCACATTGTGGGCCGTATGGTTCCCATAGAGTAGTATGTATGCCCACTGCCCACACATGCTAAACGTGGTCTTTGGGTTTTATGACTGTGCTATGTTTACCCGGCAAGTAAATGTAGCAAGGCCACTAACATGGAAAAGAAGTTTTTCTGCTCATGGTGGACAGCAACCGCTCGAAAATGAATAATGTAAACTATTTAAACAAAGTATAAAAAAGGAGACTAATTCGACCTACCCGTACTGTAGCCCACCGTAATGTAATATTGTCAATATTATCTAGTTCTTTTCTAAACGTCAGTCTATTCCAGCAGCCTCTTAACATGTGTACCGAAATCCAAAAGTGTAATTATGTATGAATATTATGTATGTCTTGTTCGTGCATATCTCAAAAATTATTTGTTTGTTTGTTTGTTTGTTTATAAATTCTTTATTGCACATAAAATAAAATAACATACACCTTAAATGAAATATACTTAAAAGCTAATTAAAGATTATATGCACAATGGCGGACTTATCCCAGGAGGGGATTTCTTCCAGTCAACCAGGTATCTGAAAGAAGACAATCAGAGGTTATATAGGGTACAGGTATAAGTTCTAATGATGAAATAAAAAGATGGTAATAAAAAAAAAACAAACAAGATGAACTTTGGAAAACTAAACATACTACATAAACGTACATAATTATACTACATAATCTAAATATACTACATAAACGATACATACATAAATAACTATATATATATAAGCTCAAAGCATTGATGTAGGATCCGTATAATATCTTCTCAGTCTGGATTTGAAGGTATCGATCGAGGGGGCCATTCTAATATGTAACGGAAGCGCATTCCACAACCTGGCGGCAAGAACAGAGAATGACTTAGCATAGGTTTCTGTCGAATGGGGTGGGATCTGAAGAACAGGGTTACCACTCGCACGCAGCCGACTGTCTATTTCCCGAAAAGAGAATTTGTCTAGGAGATAACTTGGATAACATGGATTGTAAAGGACATTAAAAAGTAAGGATAGGATGTGGATATTGCGGCGCTGCCTGATTGGTAGCCAGTTAAGCTGACAGCGAAATTCTGACACATGGTCAAACTTACGCAACCCATAAACAAACCGAATGCAAATGTTTTGCAATCTCTCCAATTTATTTAGCAACCCTTCATTCGCATCCAAAAAGGCAGCATCCGCGTAGTCGAGGAGGGGAAGAAGAAGGGATTGGGAAAGGAGAATTTGGGTGTCCGTGGGAAGAAAATTTTGGAGGCGTCTCAAGGAGTGTAGGGATGCAAACATTTTACGGCTGATCTCTCTGCAATGTGAGATCAGCCGTAAAATGTTTGCATCCCTACAAACATTTTACGGCTGATCTCACATTGCAGAGAGATCAGCCGTAAAATGTTATAATAATGGGATTGCAAAAGGTAGGTAAGTTAGGTATAGTCTTAGTTATGGAACAGTTTTAACGAAAGTGTTTTGAAGTTGGATTATTTTCAATTGTTCTTGTTGTATTTATGTTAATTATACCATAAATACATCAGCACCCGTAGCATGGCACCCGCGACGCCGTTTATATCGCGCGATAAACTATTTACATCTCTCTCTTTAATATTACGGAAAATAAGATGGCGATAGTCGATAAACGTTATCTCGTGTGCCATTCTACAGGCGCAGAAACAATTTCAAAATAATCTTCTTGCTCATCTTAAAGTCACAACTTAACGAGTACAATAATTTTATTTAATTTAGTCTAATTACTACAGATCCATTCTGCAAAATATTTAATTGTTTCAAAAACATTCCAAGTTGAAGAAAATATCACAGAACTTCGTTTAGTAAAATGATACGTTTCATTCATGTTGAAGTAATATTTAATCAGGCAAACTTCCAAATCGAATGGCTATACTTACTTTAAAACTATTACAAACTATTATTAGATCTACCCAAAATTCAAGAAATACAGTCAGTTTGTCATGTGGTATATATTTTACATCTTTGTTTTTTAATTCAGATGTCATCTAAATCGACAATCGATAGCATAAAAATATAAAAATTAATCTGGAAACTCGCAATTTTTTCAGTTGGGAACACTGTTGCGGTGAACTTTGACCACCGCCGCCGTGCACGACCGTAGACAACGCCGTCCGGGGAAACCACCCAAACGTGTTTCCCTAGAAAATGTATGGGTGACGTCATTCAACGTTTTGCTGACGAGCGTGCGATCACGATCGTGTAGTCGGGGAACCCATAGCTTAACCGTGTAGTAGACGCTTGGAACAAACTTCCAGAGACAGTTATCAGCCGGCCTATTTACTAACTCGGATGACAGGTGTCGATGCCTATCAATCTAGGATTTGCTGTTACAATGCGGTTTTTGTATTTCAAATAAAAAGTTCGAGCAAGCAAAACCCGCATTGTAATAGTAAATTCTAGGTTTATAAGCATCGACACCTGTCATCCGAGTTAGTAAATAGGGGGGCAGTGCCCCCTCAGTGAATGCGTTCAAAAACAGACTGGATGGACATTTAAAAACAAGTGCAGTGATCTTCGAGCAACACGGAAGGGAGTGGCCATAGCGATATTTTACTATTCAAATCGTTCTGGCGTTTTTTGCGGGGGGAAAAGTGCACACAAGTACAGTTCCGCACACCTATATACAAAACTTCTCCTGTCAATTGACTGTAATGATGACACTTAGACATAAAAAATTAAACAAAACAGCAATAATGTTGTGTACAGATGGGGCAAAACTAACACATTGATATGTTTTTGACGTGTATGGGCTGTGCACTCAACTGTCGATAGTGCAATATCGATAAATTTCGAATTTGTCATATTAAGTAGGGTAGGAACTAGGAGTTAGGGTAGGAAGGAATTGGAAGGAATAAAGGTAACAAAACGAATCATCATCATCATTTCGTGTATGTGACACGGTCAGTCTACCATGCTCACCCTGGTGTCAGAGTTCTTCGGAATCGCCTCTTGGCCTCTGACGTGGTCCCTGTAACGACTACCAGATGGCAGCCGGAAACAACGGCTTAACGTACCTTCGAAGCATGGAATCAACTTTCTTATCAGACAATCAAACGAAATATTACGATTAGGTATTAAATAAAGTTTTTATTATTAATTTCTGACGCAGAACTTAAAAAAAAAACAAATATCTTTTGGTAAGTAACAGGTAACACAATAAGGCAAAAAGTTTTTACATAATCCGATGACCTCTGTGACTCAGAGACCAACATTTCCGTTTTATACTATTCACAAAAGACAATATAATACTAACGTAATAGACTGCCCACTACAAAAAATATTGGACTAAATTAAGGTTGCGAGAAGCAGGCGAATGTATGGCGCAGTACAGTTGCTTGCTACTCGATACTAGATGGCGGTAATCTGCGTTAGCCTTTAACTTACTAAATATACGGTGTCATTTAAAAATATTATGCCTAAAATACTGTTTAGATTTTTAATAAGATATATTTTGTGAAGTATGTTTTTATATGCTCATAATACGGAAGATACAATGTTGTGTAGTTTCGACTGGCGCCATCTATGCGAGTCTCTAAGAACAAATCGTACGATTAAGGCGTGACACAAAACAAAGTGCAAGATATCTGCCTAAAATATGCGAGTGGTAAAAATTAATGAAAATCCATATTCTCTCGCTCGGGCCCAAGATAATAAGGGTTTTCATACATTTTAAATTTCCGGTTTTACTAATACAAATTATAATATTTTGCATGATGCTGATACCTAGGCACTACTAGTAATATCAAGTTTAAAGCAGAAGTAGTAGTAGTTGATATTAGTGGCTAGTTGTAGGTTGTTGTGATGACAAGCTGTTATATAATGTTATATAATATAACGACTAGTTATATAATGGGCCGAAAGAGCGAAGCGAGCAAGGTCTTCAAGTCAAGTTAGGGTGAAAACACATTTTATGTAAGTATGTATTTAAGTGCCTATGAATATACGGAGATATGTTTGTTCCGCGAAATGTTGTAACTCTCGAACCGGTGCCCCAAATATGATAAAATTTTAAATGTATATAGGTACTACTAGTACAAATTTCAAGTCATGGCATGAAAATAGGTTCAAAGAGATATTTAAATAATGTTCGCGAGGTCAAAGTTCGCGACGAACTACTTGTATAGATAATTATATAAAACCATAAGATCAAATATGATTACATTACGCTGCCACGCTACCCAAATTTATCAATACTTATAATGTAAAGGTAACATCACTAAGAAGTTCATCGGCGAGAAACCGGATTTATCACTCGACCGATCCGAAATTGTACGGGCGAGTGGACTAAATGTTGGTAAACAAATCCAACAATTATATCAGAGTAAAATAAACAAAATAACATAATAATTTACTCACATGTGAAACGTAACACCATCTTTTTGTATACTGGATGTCCCAGATCCCTTCTTACAGCAGAAAACTGAACAATTCAGCATTTTTAACCCAGCACCGCTCACTGGCACAACTCGACTCTGTCTAGTTTGACATCCGAGCGCAACTAGTTTTATTCAATGCGCAAGCAAAAATTAGGCTTGTACTTCGACAGAGGGGAACGCAACGTATGGCTACTCCCTTCCGGTACGGAAAAGCCGTGTTGCTCGAAGGCAGTGATATACACGCATCTGCACCTAGTGCTGCTAGTGTTATAAATAAAAATCGTTCGAAGACAAGTGTCACACGTTCAAAAATAGTACCCCAGGGTCATAAACAAAAAATTAAAAAAAAACGACAACTTGGCATTTGTTGACATTGACAACTTGTTTAAAAATATATGTTATTGGTTACGTTTGTTTATAGAAATATGTATCGATGTGATATTTCGTTTCTAAACAATATAGTGATCAAATAGAAGTAACTACATATTTTGTAAAGTGACCCTGCTAAGGTTCGGTTATTTAGTTTTCTGTACACCGATACAGATAGGGTTACTTTTTACTAGGTACCTGAATCATCTTCAAATAAGGTAACTTCACGAAAGTATAGTAAATTAAATTATAAAGCTGCTTGCTTTTTTCTAGAGGGTAAAATAAATCCCTAAACTTTGACAGAAACGATTTGATTGTGTTTTTATCAATTCAGATGGACTGGGAGGCAGTTAAAAATCATTTCAAACAAACCTGGTTGACCACAGGTTTAAGCCTTGTGCTATTTACAGGTGTCACTTATTTTCTTTTATGGGCTGAGGTACGTATCTTTAGTACAAATTTTTAACAGAGTCAGTTTTAGACAAATTGTAGATCAAATGGTGACCATGATTACTGCCAGTAACTGTGAGATGCATTCAAAAAAAGGCATTCATTTTTGTTATCTGCTTTGTAGTAATTAGCATTAGAGGATAAATCATGCGCTGGATGCAGGCCGCTCGCTGGATGTAGGCCGCTTCCAACCGGTCCTTTTGGAAATCCTTGGGGGAGGCCTATGTCCAGCAGTGGACTTCTTGTGGCTGAAATGATGATGATGATGATGATAAAGCATGCGACGAGATTATTGGGCTTCAGTGATGGTGCAGGTGTTCCACATTTTTAATAATCACCCAAACACATTTTTTTTTTGTTTTTTTTCTTTGTTTGTTTTTTTTTCTACGCATTTATTAGTTAGCATTTATCAATTGTTTTTAGAGTCAAACTATCCAGAGCAACTTGATGCTGGAGGAGCTAGTATCTGCTGCAGAGAGTATTGATGTTCATACTGGAGATGATGCAGCCCGTTATGAGGGTCATGTGGTTCACATCTTGGGTCCGTTGCATGTCCTTGAACCTATATCAGAGCCTGATTATAATATACAAGTACAGGCAGTCAAGCTGCGAAAGAGGGTTCAAATGTATCAGTGGATTGAGGAATCAACGTAAGATTTCTTTTAACTTGTAATGTAAATTTATGTACTGATTGGTAGTAATAATTATTGCATTGCATTGAATTGAAATTTTTTTTTACTTAATCCAAATTTTTGTAGCATAACTGCATTATTTTCTAGAGATCAAGAGAATTTCCTAAGTGAACCTGCTGAAGAATCCCGGAAAACATACTGGTACCACAAAGACTGGCGGGACTACATAGTAGACTCATCTCTGTTTTACATCAGACCTGGTCACCATAATCCTACTTCAATGCCAGTCTTCAGTGAAACACACATAGCCGAGAATGTCAAAATAGGATATCTTTATTTAGGTAAGTACAGCTTTTTTTCTCTTTTATATAGGTACTAGCAGCCCTACCCGGCTGCGCCCGGGCATGTATTATACCTTAAAACCTTCCTCGTGAATCACTCTATCTATTGGTGAAAAGCGTATGAAAATCCGTGGAGTAGTTTTTGAGGTTATCGCGAACCGACAGACAGACAGACGCGGCGGAGGACTTTGTTTTATAATATGTAGTGATATCTATACTAATATTATAAAGCTGAAGAAAATATTATAAAGCTGAATAGTTTGTTTGTTTGAATGCGCTAATTTCAGGAACTACTGGACCAGTTTTAAAAATTCTTTCACCCTTGGATAGGTTCATTATCCCTCAGTGCCATAGGCTAGGTATGCACCTCGGGAGTAGCCGGGGCGGACTGCTAGAACTTAAATAAAAATCGTGCTTCTGTTCTGATGTGTGATGTATGAAGATTTAAATTCTGTAGGTTATGGTTCTGTTTTTAAAGGCACAGGTTAGAGTTTGTCTGATCTAAAATTGAACATCTCTTCAGTGCTTTTACACTCACATAAAACTTTCTTCTTTGTCCTCACTATATCCCATTACATGGTGTCAGCTTCCTTGATTTTGATCAAGTTAGACTCGTAAGATCTACAGCTCACAAAGCCACTAGTAAAATTAGTAAAGATGATCAGATCCTAACATTGTTGTATAACTCAAATTAATTACAAAAATTTCTGATTTCAGGAATAGATGTGAAGCGTAAAGTGAATGACTACTACGAAATATGGTCAGACTCTCGACCCGAGAGAAGTGACATCAAACTGCACTCTGGTTTCTACTTCCACGGCGAAAGCGCCCTGCAACACGAGATCGGAGACTTGCGCGTACATTTCACGTATGCCGGGCGCGAGGATGACATTGTAAGTTGTTGTTTTTAAATCCATAGAATTACCTTTTTTAAAAGTGTTGATTAGTTATCAGTTGCAGTGACATTTTTAAGACTAAACCTCCACTGTCTTGCCTGTGAACAGACAGCTTCACCCTACAGGCAGCTTTAGTAAGTGGATATCTCAGGGATTTATCTTTTGAATCGTAATAGTTAGACTTTTCACAGAATGTTTATATTTTTTGCTGCTACACTACTACTTACATATAATAAAGACAAAACGAAATCGATAGTTAAAGGTTGGTTTCATGCAAAAAAAAAAACATGTTCTTTTGGCGTCTTTTCACTGGTCAAAGTTGCTTCTATTTACTCCAGAGACTCAAACCACATATAATTAAGAACAATAAGGTCCAATTGTCCATGCAAGAAAGGGTTTAGTTAAACTCACTAAAGTGTTTGCATGCAAAATGTTTCATGCCAATTTATACATCAGTGATACAAAATACTTGGTTTTTGTAGTTAAATCCTAACTTCCTAACTTATATTATAAATGCGAAAGTGTGTTTGTTTGTTTGTTTATTTGTTTGTTTGTTACGCTTTCACGCCGTATCTACTGAACCGATCATCATGAAATTTTGCATACACATGGGTTAGGGTACTGAGAAGGACATAGGCTATATATTACGCGGGCGAAGCCGCGGGTAACAGCTAGTATTAAATACTTAGTGAATACAAATTCGACTTGCACGTGGCCAGTTTTATATACGACTAGCTGTTACCCGCGGCTTCGCCCGCGTAATATATAGCCTATGTCCTTCTCGGTACCCTAACCTATGTGTATGCAAAATTTCATGATGATCGGTTCAGTAGATACGGCGGGAAAGCGTAACAAACAAACAAACAAACTCAATTTCGCATTTATAATATTAGTTGGGATTTTATCCTTACCCTAGGTTTAATTAATTTAGAGATATTTGTCACACAAGAAGTAATAATGAAATCCATAAATTTGACTCTTAGTACACCGCTGTGGGACTAGTAGAAGGTGGCACCCTGCAAGGATACAGTCCTACGAAATTCCCAAACGCGGACCCGATCGCGTTGCTACGCAAGGGCTCGTACAGCCTGAGGCAGCTGCACGACATAGAGCGACGTGACGCCAACCTCCACACCTGGAAGTACAGGCTGCTGGGCCTTGTACAAGTTTTTGCTTCAGCTATGACTCTGCATCCTGACTGGATTACTCTTTGTAAGTATCATTGTATCATACCTATCGAATATGCTGTAAAGGGCGATCGACATTGCCTGCGAGCGAGCGATGTGAACGAAACTATGAGCTAAGCGATGTGGTTTCGCACACCGCGAGAGAGCTAGTTATAGAGGCGAGCGAGCTTCCTGGGATATCTTCGGCTGCATCTCTCATATAGTTCGCTGTGTGAACCAAAGATTGAAAATAGATGAAACGATGTTCGCTGGCCTCGCTCGCCTCATTCGATCCACCCTTTATATGGTATTGTTTCCAATTTGCGTCAAGGGGGAACGTGGTTCGATTCCTGGCGCGGGCAATACTTGTACCAATGTCAAAGGTATTTGTCTGCGGTTCTGGAACTACCCAAGGAGGGTTGGTGAAAGCAGCCGGCCGTAAAAACTTTGGCCAAAGCATATTACAGCATGAATGCGCTCATAGACGACCGGGAAAAACGTTTGGCTGATAATGATGATAATAGAATATTTCACAATTTCATACGTTCAGCTCTATAATATCAAAGGTAGATAGGTCGTCGCCCAAGATTATTTGTAAAGGAAATTTGTAGATAAAATATAATACACTTTTGTTTCAGTTCTTCAGTGCCAATGGATATCCGGTAATTTGAGAAGGTGCACAAGGGTGTGGGTTAACTTCATCCTCTCCTTCTCATACACACTTTTCGTCATATCACTGCCATGGTAAGACTAATTCTGAGCCTTTATATTAAACTATAGCTTATGTTAATCACTTATTATCATGTAGCTTTCTAAAAGCGCAACAATTTTTCCTTATTTGTGATGAGATTTTGCGTTTATGAATCACAAAAAAGCACACAATTAAATATCTTCTGTTCGTAAAATTAGTCTAAATATTCTATTAATAGTAGGAATAGAAAACACATTACACAATATAGAAAAAAGAGGTATTCTCTAAAATATGGAGCTTACCTAGAAAGTAGACTGTTGAATTTTGAAAAGTTGATTATGTATTTCGTATTTTATAGGCTCCTTTTAGCAGCCCTACCTGGCTGCGCCCGCAGAGCAGTTATCATACCTACATCTGAACCTTCTCCTTGAATCACTATATCTATTTAAAATAACCGCATCAAAATCCGTTGCGTAGAATATAGAAAGATCTATTTATACAATAGGGACAGACAGACAGCGAAGCGACTGTGTTATAGAAAACATAGTGTTTTATAATTTTGCTTTTATTTAAACAGGCTAATCCACAAACCCACGTTCGGCGCCATGGTGCTAGGCGGGGCTCTTCTCCCAGTACTGCACTACTCGACGCTGCTCTCGCGACGCGAAGCGACGCCGGAGCCGCCGCCGTACAGCCGCTGGCGCCAAAACCAGCACCTTCGCTGACGAGCCTGAAGGGAGAGGCCGCCTCCCTTTGCTGTCCTGTGCACCCTGAACCAAAGACTTCTATATAAACTGAGGTAGATGTGCCTTACTCCAAGAAACAGACATTTAAAAGCAATCGTGCCATGTGACGTGGACGACGTCTTTACGGTAAAGAGTTTTGTGAGCTAAGCGCAACGGTGTTGATTAGCTCCCTTTGAATGCTTCAGAATGTGGTACGTACGGCTCGTCTATCTCAGTTTATATAGACATCTTTGCCCTGAACCTGCCCTGGCTTGATGGTACAAAGCCGCGTATGTCTTTCGTACAATACCGCTCGACAAGTACCTATAATTTGGCCACTTCGCTGACAAGATCGCAGGGTGGGGCCTATCCTATGCCTGTAACCAGCTGGTCGTGAAGATACAGACTTGCAGACGATATGTCCTTGGTGCAAGTTAAACTATTTAACATAAAATATAAACGCAATGTGTCGAGACAGTCGAGACTGAAGAGAGTTGCACTTCCCTCCCCACTATCAAATCAAAACGTTAACTTAAAATAGACATCTTAGAACACTTAATAATAAACATCCTATCCTACTGGGAAACATGCATTTAGAAGAAGTTTACGTAACATGAGGGTTTTCTGAAATGCTCACGCAAAAATGTGTTGGGCTAGTCTGAATTTTTGATAATAATATTTCAATCTTGTGTCTTAGTTTATAAATAACATAACAATCAAAGTAACATGAATTACCTCATAGATTACAACTTATTTTATGTGCTGTTTGAAATTCTATCTAGTTTTAAAATTTTGTTGCATAGATGTCCGATTCTAAACGTCAAAATAATAAACAAGGGTTGGACTTTAGTAATCCTTTTTGGCTACCAAAACCTACATTTATAAATTTTTCGGGTTCCAATGCTGCACTTATTTAAAACATAAAGCTTTTATTGAGATGTGTAAGTTTCATCGTACACAGTTGTTCATTAAATAGCTTGAAGGGTTAAATAAATAAATATATACGGACAAATCACACAGATTGAGCTACCCCAAAGCAACCCAAAGTAAGAAACTTAAGGGTTAAAGGTAAGGTCTTGTAATACAATATGTTAAATGATATCTCTGTTTTTTAATTTATTTCCTATGGAAGTAGTATAGGCCGAAAAATTCATGTATCCCATAAAACATATAAATAGAAAACAAAAGCAATAATTACTTCCTATAAAATGCCTGTGCCGAAGTAGTAATAAATTATTCTATAAATTTTTATACTTAGCTTACATAGTCAATATTTTATGGAATTTGTTCTAGTCGGGCTAACTTAATTTTAGCGTAGGAATAATCATATCTTAGTTTGTAAGTAATTCGTTTTAAATAACAACATTGAGTTTTTGTAATATTATTTAAGTATTAATATAATTTATGTGATATTTATAAAGCCAAACCACAAATCCTTTTGACTATGTTCGTAGTTACTCAATATTAGTTACTTATTTTTATTGCGTAGGTAAAGCTGGTTCTGAATTGTATGAAATCCTTGAAACCTCCACTGCAATAAATAAATGTGAAATACAAAGAAATTACTTTTTAATGCCAACTATCCCAACTAATATCATAAATGCAAAAGTGAGTTTGTTTGTATATAACCCTATTTAATTTTGCATATATTTATGTCTGGTGTGCGGAGAAGGACATACGCTACATTTCATTCCGGAGAAAAGCACTGCTGCCGAGATCGACACGCGAGCGTAACCGCGGGCGAAATCCAGTCATAATATAAAACAAGAATTTGAATCTGCATCTGTCTCATTAGACAAGAAGTTTTTGATGCTTACAACTGTAGAGAAAAATAATTTTTACTTGTTGGGTGCACCAGTGTTGGCGCAAAAATGATTTGTTGCTTGAATCTGAAGCTATGTTGAGGGAGCTTCCGGCACACGTAGCATTGAAGCTATTTGTCAGTTGTTTAACTATACCCAAGCTGACCTATACATTAAGAACTGCACCAGTTTGGCTTTTCCCCAACGAGTGTAATGGATTGGATTCGACGTTGAAATGTGTCCTGGAAAGTGTATTGAATATTCGTTTGAACACTGATCAGTGGCGGCAGGCAGCCTTACCAGTAAGGTATGGTGGGTTGGGGGTTCGCAGGGTGCAAGACACTGGCTTGTCTGCATTTTTGGCCTCATCTCATGGGGTGAAGGAACTTGTTGCTCGCATATTATCCCTGAATGGTGACAGGTTCACTTTGCCTTTTGTAGGAGAGGCTTTAAATGAGTGGCAAATGAAATGTCCGCTTCAAAATGTTCCTGAACACCCTCATTTGCAAAGGAATTGGGATAACATACTGAGCAAAGTCATTGTTAGTGACATGATGGGTGACTGTTCGGGGGCTGACTTGGCTAGGCTTGTGCTGTTTTGATGCCGGAAGCGGGTGCATGGCTTCATGCTCTTCCCTCACCGCAGCTAGGAACGTTATTGGACAATAACTCATTGCGTATAGCTGCAGCTTTACGCTTGGGATGCGACATCTGTGAGCCTCATCGATGTGTTTGCGGGATTTTAGTTGACGCCAAAGGTTACCACGGGTTAAGTTGAGCAAAATGCTCTGGGCGGTACCCTAGACATCATGCTCTTAACGACATAATTCGCAGAGCACTGATAAGCGCCAATATTCCGTGCATTTTGGAGCCTCCAGGCTTGAGCCGCACTGACGGCAAACGCCCAGATGGACTAACTTTAGTTCCTTGGGAAAGAGGTCGGTGTTTGCTGTGGGATGCGACATGCGTCAGCACATTTGCCGCTTCTCATTTGAAGGACACCGTTCGGTCTGCTGGGGCAGGAGCTGACACAGCCGCCAGGCTTAAACATCACAAATACCAGGCTCTGCAACAGTCATATATATTCGTACCCGTAGCTTTTGAGACCACTTGGTGTTTGGGGGACGGAAGCACGAGTATTTCTTAAAAAATTGGGGTGTAGGCTGTCGGAGAAAGTAAATGACAACCGCTCCTTTTCGTATCTGTCTCAACGGATTTCAATTGCTATTCAGCGTGGTAATGCCGCAAGTATAATGGGAACATTTGAGCCAGGTACGATAAGAGGCGGTCTTTTAGACTAATATTTTGACGAAGCATGTTGCGGATACACTCCTGTAACTACTTTGACGAAGCGTGTTGCGGATGCACTCTTGTAACTATTTTGACGAAGCGTGTTGCGGATACACTCCTGTAACTATTTTGATTTCAATTATAATAAATTAAATAAATTGTAAAAAAAAAAAACTGTTTTAATGTTTCAGGTGGAATAAAGAAACATACAAATAGACTTGCATAAATGCGTAAACATTTAATCGAAAAACAATACACTTCTATTTTGGCGGTCAAGTAAAATACAACTTTTCGGAAATGTAATACAATCAGTCAATAAGAGAAGAAGGAGGTTAAAGTTTTTCGCGAGTATGTATGTAGGCATAGATTAATCATTACTTTTAATAAAAAAGTAAAACCGACTTCAACCCTATTCGTAAATGGGTGTGGTAGTTCAATCAAAATAGAGGAACAATTCGCGAAAGAATTAAACAGAAATAAAATTAATCCAAACGACATACTCGTACAATTGTTTTGGTTTTCGTTGATTTTTTCTAAAAGCACTGGATACATTTCGATAAAAAATTTATGGGACCACCTCTGGAGCATTACCTATCGAACAAAAAAAGAATCACTAAAATCGATCCATAACTGACTGAGTAATCGCGTTACATAAAAAAAGCATACAGACGAATTGAGAACCTCCTCCTTTTTTGAAGTCGGTTAAAACAATAATCTAATAGCACTAAAATTGGCCAAGTGCGAGTCGGGCAAGCAAGCTTAGATTGGCCAAAAACCTCTATAACTTTTCGCCAGCAAAAATAAAAAGCGGTTATCTGTAACAAAAATTTAGAAACGGATCCCTATAAATCGAAAAATGGTGTTCTCAACCTCACAATATTTTTTAAAGACCTATTCAACAATGCCGACACGATAGTCTCTGAGTAAAACCGCGGACGGACGGACATGGCGAAACTATAAGGGTTCCTTGTTTATTTATTACGGAACCTTAAAAAAAGTAATACTCTCAGTATTACTTCTTCTATTAATTATGTAAGTACATTTATGTCTGTTCCTAGCTTAGAGTATCAATGTTCCTAGCCTCCTTTATGTGTTGCATAACCGATTCTGAAGTGTGAGATATCATTAGATTTGGATTCTTCCCTAGCTTTATAACGTCAGCAAGCAAAATATAGGTCAAAGGTTGAAAAACCAGTAGTCTCGGAAGCCTATTTAATGCAAACAAACAAATCTTATAGTTTCGCCATGTCTGTCTGTCTGTCTATCCTGCTGTGTCTGTCTGTCTGTCTGCGGTTTTACTCGGAGACTATAAGTACTAGAAAGCTATAATTTGGTATGGGTATGTACACGGTATGTATAATAGTTATGCCCAAAAAGTGGTGGAAAAAAATCCTGAAATTTTTTTTTTATAGGTTAGCTTTATACATGTAAAGTGGGAGTAATTTTTTTTCTCTATTAACCCATCGTGTGTGGTATTGTTAAATAGGTCTTTAAAAATATTGTGAGGTCAAGACCATCATTTTTCGATTGAGGGATCCGTTTCCGAAATATTTGGTTTTAAATTGCAAATTTTTGTTAGAGGTAAGTGTCCTCTCCCTCTACTGCTAAATGGTTATATATGGATTCGTGAAAAAAATTACAGCAGTAGTATAAATACTGAAGTTGAAACTACGAATAAGAGTTGAAAGGAAAACTATTAGAGCTGAGTACTAATGTACAAACTAAAAAGTTATAGGCAACCAACTTATAAAATGTACTCGAAAATTTAAAATTTCATACAATTGTCATTGTTAGATGTTTTTTGTCGTTAAACTGTGAGATGCGAGTGTGAACAGTGTGAACTCAAAGTTGTCATTCGCAACTACGGAACCCTACACTGCGCGTGGTCCGCACGCGCAGTCACGCACTTGGCCGTTTTTAGGGTTCCGTAGTAAACAAGGAACCCTTATAGTTTCGCCATGTCTGTCTGTCTGTCTGTCTGTCTGTCTGTCTGTCCGTCCGCGGTTTTACGCAAAGACTATAAGTACTAGAAAGCTGTAATTTGGTATAAGTATGTATATTAATCATGGCAAAAAAGTGGTAGAATAAAATCTTGAAAAAAAAATTTTTTTAGGGTAGCTCCCATACAAGTAAAGTGGGGTAGTAATTTTTTTTTCTCTATTTACCCATCGTGTGGGGTATCGTTAAATAGGTCTTTCAAAAATATTGTGAGGTTGAGAACACCATTTTTCGATTTAGGGATCCGTATCCGAAATATTTTGTTTTAAAGTGCGAATTTTTGTTAGAGGTAAGTGTCCCCCCCCCCTCTATCTGCTAAACGGTTATATATAGATACGTGAAAAAAATTACAGCAGTAGTATATATACTGAAGTTGAAAGGAAAACTATCAGAGCTGAGTACTAAGTTCAAACTAAAAAGTTATAGGCAACCAACTTATAAACTGAAAAATTTCATACTATTTTCATTGTTAGATGTTTTTGGTCGTTAAACTGTAAGGTGCGAGTGTGAATAGTGTGAACTCAAAGTTGTCATTCGCAACTACGGAACCCTACACTGCGCGTGGCCCGACACGCACTTGGCCGGTTTTTTTATAATTTTATAGTATAGAAATACAAACCCTACAAGTTTTTCAAAGAAACAAAAACGCTGCAGAAAAGTTAGTTTACATGTTAGGTACTTAACGATGTATTTTTTCCTCTGGGCCAACTCTGGGCATAGCATAAAGCAAGTCTTTTTCCGGCATTTTCACACGTTATGTTCTTATGCTTTTTGCTAGCGTAATTCGAATGAATTAAAGTTTTTAAATTAAGCCGCTTACACAGTTATTATTTCTCTATTTAAAATAAATCGGTCAAGTGCGGGTTGAACTGGCGTGGAGGACAGACACACGCACGAGTGCCGTATCCTATAAGGGTTCCGAATTTTCATTTTTTGTACGGTACCCTAAAAATGATAACTACTATTGTTCTACCTAGTTGAATATTATCACTATTGCTATTAGGCCCCTGAACGCGCATGTCTCCATACAAACGGAAAAAGGGAATTAAGGAAATATTAGAAAGGTACCTCTTTGGAATAAACATAATATCAATTAATCTCATTATAATCTACACAGCTTGGTAAAATATCAATAGTTTGAGAATTATTATATAAACCTCTCAACATTTCCATACAAATTTTGAGAGGTTTATATAAATTATATAATTCTCAAACCATTAAAATTTAAACCAAGGATAGGAATTAAGGCCCCACACTAGGCATACTAGCGACGCCAATAATTTTATTCCTAATAATTTACAGATGGAAAGAAATTCAAGAATGTAAATCATATAAGCCTTAGTAAATAACCTGAAGTATTTTTGGAATCATGTTTTAATATTATCAGACTAATGCAATAAGAGAATTACTGATTACCGCCAAAAACGGCCGTTTTAGGCGGTAATTTTCTTAATGTAAAGTAGTACTTAAATAAAGTAGTTTTCTTAATGACTGATTCCCACAATATTAAAACATGATTCCACAAATACTTCAGGTTATTTATTTTCTTGCCATTTGTAAAGTATTAGGAATACAATTATTGGCGTCGCTAGTGTTCCTAGTGTGGGCCCTTAAGGTATAGGACGTATGTAGAATTATAATGAGATTAATTGATTGAATGCCTAATTTTACACCAAAATTATGAAATATTTGCCGGAATTCCCTTTTTTCGTTTGGATACAAGCGCGTTCAGGGCCCTCTTTAGCGACAAAAATGGTTCAACCTGGCATTTCTGGATTAAGCAATACTACTTCATTAACAGGTCTTTGTTAGTCTCCACTTCAGGAGCACGACCCTCTCTGTACTACCAGAGCCATATATTAGCCAGGGCTGTCAGAGGATTTGGCCTACACTCTTCACGATGGCCAGACGGGTTGGAGAGGTCTCTTTGATGATTATAGCTTTGTTTAGCTTTTATTTCAATGCTACTTGGCTAAGGACTTAGGAGAAACTTTGTCAAGATTATGGCGACTCACACCCACGAAAAACAAGCGCAAAATAATAATAAAAATACATACTGTACTTTTAGATAAAGTTAGATTCAAAAAGTAACATACTTAGTGTCGTTTTAGAAATTTGGGATATTTCCTAATTTTCTCAATTTTTAAAGATAACATTTTTCGATGATACGATGGGCCCCATTGTCTTAATTTAAAGATACTTCTCCGAAACTTGTTGCTGGTGTGTAGAATCGTCTTGATACCTTTCAATGTACTGCATTTTTTGGATCGCGTCGTTTTTAACGTGGGATCAAGTCCGTCAAATTTTAAAGTAGCTCCACTCTAGGAGGATATTGGATGCTGTATGATCATTCATCGTGACATTGCTTAATCATCATCATCATCATCATCATCAGGTCTTTCTAGTCTCCACTGCAGGAGCACGACCCTCTCTGTACTACCAGAGCCATATACTAGCCTGAGTAGTCAGAGGATTTGGCCTACACTCTCCACGCTGGCCAAACGGGTTAGAGAGGTCTCTTTGATGTTAATAAGCTTTGTTTAGCTTGTGTTTCCTTAGTCGCCTTTTACGACATCCACGGGATTACTTGGAGTGGTACTATTCTACTCTGCCGGGAACCACACGGCGAATTGCTTAAATCCAAAAATGGAATTATGGAAAATTAAGACACTTAACGATACCGTCATGGCCGACTATAGGTACACATATTAAGGTGCTATTAATAATTTATTTGAACATTTCGAATAATCACGTACCTATCTAGTTTGTTATTCTCATAAGACGACAATGCGGCATATCTATTAAGTTTCGCGCAGGCGCATTGGGGACTATATCAGCTGGTCAGTCTCCACCCTCCGATTGCGAAAGCTTTTATAGCTTAGTCATGGTTGTGATTTAAATTTATTTAATAAAATTTCTTTAATACTCAATATAAAATCTCTATTAGTGTGAGGTTGTATTCAACCGAATTTAAGTAGTAACGCGTACATAGTGTAAAAATGAAGGCGGCTGCGATGTCGGTGTGGGTTTTCATCAACCTCATCTGTTTTGGCATGTGTGGATACTTGTATTTGATTTGGTCGCAGTATTGGATGTATATAGCAAAACAAAAGCTTTTCAATAAGTCACCAGGAATCCCACAAAAGGCAATTTCAGCCATAAATTTCCAAGACACATATGTTGAGCAGTATAAAGTTTCTACTAATTTTACGAGTTTACGATTAGAGCCCAACAGAAAGAATCGGAGATCGGCCATCGCTGGGTTGTGGAGCAATCAGCAGATGACACAGCCGTCCCACAAACTCGCTGGAGCCGTGATCCGTCCGTCGAACAACGTGGTCAGAAAGAGCCAAGGCAGTCCACGTTTCCCAAACATTTACACGCCAATCTTAGAGTTCGATAGTGACAGGTATATTTGCGACGAAATGGGCACCACGGAGTGCGAGACACAGACGAGAGAGTTTAAGGAACTAATGCTCAAGGAATTTCATCGAGTCTTGATGGGCGACAGCAAAGTGTTCAAATCTGGACTGGAGTCGCATAACTCATATAATGTAAAGTACAAAGGTGACCATAGAAAGGAAGTGACAAAGCAAGAAGTGTTGTGTGGGTTGAAGCAGGTGCAGGTGCGGACGGTGACGGCAGAGGACGAGCCCTTCAAGCGGCTAGGTTTTAAAATACCTAGCGCTCCCTTACAGCAGAACCGCGCTTTCAACACTTGTGCGGTCGTGACCAGTGCTGGTGCGCTTTTGGGGTCGCGGTTAGGGGAATTCATAGGTGATTAATTTCAGTACTTTTCACCTTTAAAACGTATTACCTAACCGTTTACACAAAGACGTACCTATAAACAAAGAAGCCATTATCGTTCTACGTGAGCTTTTGGGAATACGTTACCTGCGTTTTTACCTCGGTAATGTTAGTCGATGCATGAATCATATTGCATATGAGTTGGCATTTGTAAGTAGTGAGTGAATGTTTACTTTGACATGTACACACGTTTTGCTACTAGCTACATCTATTGAGTGTACAGTTATCGTCCTCAATGTGCTTTACTAAGCTCTGTTGTTTAGGTATTTGCTGTTTCGTGTCATAGGCTAACAACCGTTAATAAGAGCAATAACGTTTTTGAAGTGACGAAACTTTGAAAGTTACCTTTTTCATGTTGACGACAATTTACGTTGCGTGTGAATGTTACATTGTTTTTCCCACCGGACTAATTATAACTATTACCATCGGTACCTAACAAACCTAGATCATCGTAAACGATGATAGGTGATCGACCAAATAAATTAATGCAGTTATCGCATCGGATCTCTGCTTTGTAGACGCATTGTCATGCATGGGCGGTAGGCTTCGGCGAACGACCCAAATTGTACGCGTATTATACGAAAACCACAGTCAGTAGGGTTTTCACTCATTGTTCAGGGGTACTATTTTTGAACGCGTGCCACTCGTCTTCGAACGATTTCTCCATACAAAAATCGCTCGAAGACGAGTGGCCCGCGTTCAAAAATAGCACTCCAGTAGTGTTATTCAAACAGCAAGTCTTATCTTAATCATTGCTGACGTGTCGAGGGAAACATGTCACTTTACGAGGAAACACTTTTTTGTTTTCCTATACAGGTTTTTAACACGTGTGACAAGAATTTTAATGATAAGTAGGACGGAAATATATTAATTTCTCCGGTAACCTTTACACCGAAAAGGGGCCGCGTTTTCACGAACTAAGAAGCAGAGCCATATTTTAACATTTTGTATTACGGGGTTCAAACGAGAGGTCCTCTATGACACCCTCACTCTTCCGGGGGCACACGTTAACAGTACCTAAACTGATTGTTATACTTACGTCACGTCACATCCACAAAGATTAAAATAAGTAAGTATAAATAAATTAAAACTACAACTGTAACATGATTCTTTCATAAAATTACAGACAAAATATCAATATTTGTCCATCCTACAAAATTTACAAAGATTTATTTAAAATTTACTAATTATTCTTCAAAAGCCTTATAGCATATCGAAATATGTGACAAGGTACCTACTAACATCTTTTGTTATTATAGCAAATACAATTTCAAAACGCATTACTTTTATATTCAAAGTTTGTGACGTGAATTCTAATTTAACCAACACTATAAAAGGAGTAGCATGAAATGAAAACAGGGTAAAACCCTAAATATTATACCTAATACGAAATGATTCAACTTTTTAAATAAATTACAATACTGTAACAAATTACTCATGCATTGACCGCAGCACCAGTTGCAGGATATTATATTCCTTCAAAAATGTTTGTAACCAAATTTTTATTAAGTGCCTGAACTTCCCCAAAAAGAGGGTGTGATAGGTTTCACGCTTTAGTACCTATGTATGTGTGCATCTGTCTCTGACATTGTGGGCGTCCAACACGTACTTAGTCTCAAAAATGCCGTTCTTTATCAGATGCTACTTTGAAATTGATATTTTAACAACTTACTTAAAAGTTACATATTGTTTCATCACACTTACATTAAAACAGTGTCATTAAAAGCAAGCAAAGTAGGCTAGATGGTCGCTATTATGACCGAGGGCCAAAGATTCTATACGAATCTCTATTATGGCCACGGGCTAAAAGATTTCATACAAATTCCATTAAACCCGAGACCCGTGAGGTATTTTTTAATTTTAATAGAACATTGTACCACGCACGAGTGTCAAATCTACTAGATCCAAAAAGTTTTCTAATCGGATATTCAAATTTGGAATCACACTACAAACTCGGACTACTAAAAGCACTCGTCTTTTTGATAATGTCTTCTATACCTTCATTGTAACAATGTATTTATTAGCTTTAGGATGAATCGTAAGTAGTATTATATATCCTCTTTCTATTTCGGTATCATTTGTATCAATGAGTAAGATAGTAATCCTGTGTTTTTTAACACGTAGTAGGTACGGAAAAAGACAGAGGACATACGTTATGTACCCAGGCGAGATCTCCATCTTTATGTTCTACTTAATATACAGGGTGTTAGGGTAAACATCGTTGTTTATCTAGGAACCTGATATTTTGTTTTAATATATTAGTTATTTAGGAACCTTAGTTATTTAGGAACCTGATATTTTGTTCAAAGAGGCAATAAGAAGGGATTTTTGGAAATTCATATGGGATAGAAACACGATATTTTGTACTTCCCACGCTAGCTCATCTGTACTAACTAAATATAGGTAAAAGGCAGCGGTTACTAACTGATCTATCAAGACACAGCTTAAATCACCAACGGATTGCGCTGAAATGGCTCGCAGTTAATAATATCATGACGTAGGCATTCGCTAAGAAAGGATTATTCAAAATTTTGTCAAAAAGGTAGATTAATCAGCATTAAAATTGTAATTTTTCAAGTCATTGCTATTAAAGCTTTTATTTACCATCTTGGGTAAATACTAAAATTAACTTTTATAAAGGGTTTAAAAATCATCCCTTAAAGGGGTCAAATGGAGGTTGCAGGTTAGTAATGAAAATTTATTAAACGGATTTAGGTTCCTTTGCCTACCTACTCAAATTATTTAAATAAAATTAATTTATTACAGTTTTTATCGCGTTTATTACATTATTTATACACCTAACGTTTCGAGCACTTTACAGTGTTCGTGGTCGCAGGTAGACTAAGTTGACATTTGTCTAGTATTTTATAGGAAATTTGTAACAATCGCGAAAACATTAGAAAACATACTCAAATTATTTCATCCTTAGTATAACTCTCGAAATAAAACTGGCCAAGTCCGAGACGAATTTATAGGCATGTAGCGGGAGCAAAGTGGTATGTTCGATCGCTACCAAGGGATGAACTGCCCACCCACTGGGCAAGATACCACCCTATAGGTTACAGGATCTGAACACTCTTACAAATATTTTAACGTTGAATTAGGATTCTTAATAAGTAGAATACTTCTACATTCGCAAGAAAAATTGTAAAAAGTGATAAAAAGATAGACTTACCATAGAAAATTGACCAGCTGATTCGTGAATCTGTATTGGAAGTCCAACTTCTTTTTTAATTTTATTATCTGTTTTTCTTGCAGTAGTCTCAACTAGAATACCTACTGATTCCAGTAAGAATTGAAATATTTCCCGGGAGTTCAAAATCAATCTGTACAAAGGCAAAAGCTAAGGGAAAAGTATAATCAAAATCTGTGACAAAAAAGTTATTTTATAATATAAGTAGCTGTTACCCGCGGCTTCGCTCGCGTGATTTATAGCCTATGTCCTTCTCAGTACCGTAACCTATGTGTATGCAAAATTTCATGATGATCGGTTCTCTAGATAGGGTGTGAAAGCGTAACAAACAAACAAACAAACTCACTTTCGCATTTACAATATTAATTATGATATTTTATATTGTTTTGTTACCTATATCTTTGTTGCTCGTTAGCGACGAAAAAATTACATATTATGTGAAAACTTCAAGTATGTACATTGGGATCAAAAGATACAGTATTGTGACAGACGGGCGGACGGACTGAAGGACAGCGGTTGCTTCGTAATAGGGTCCTACGTTACTCTCTGGGTGCACCCTTGTGATTCTAAGTTCCTTTATCACTGTTTTTGCTAACTATACAGCGTGTTAATTGACGCTCGAGGGTTCAATCAGATCGTTAAAACGTACAGCTTTTCCTATGGTACCAATGATGTGAACTCGGAAAAAGAATGACTTTCTGAACACTTTAGTATGAAAATGTCGGAAAAGTTATTCATATTAATGGGCTAAGTCATCCCTGTAAAGGTATGTCGAGGGTCAATTTACACGCTGTATAACCAGAGATAGGTAAATATACAACATGATCCGTAAAAAAATTAAAAAAAAAAAACAAGTCGCTCACGCCTTCGCCGAGTTCAAGATAACAATTAGCACTGGCTTCTTTACACAAAGTTATTTAAATGTGGCATTGGTAGTAATTAGACAAGAGGTGTAGACCAGACACATTGTAGTCAAGTCTCAAAGTAAGGACAGCTCAGAGAAATAAGTACCTAAATATTATGTATACTTACTTACGTTTTATCAAAATCCCAAGAGTAAACAATTCTTGTGCAGTGGTACGAATCAAGGTAAGTTTAACAGAATGTAAACTATTGAAAAAGTAAGTAATATTATTAAAAACTATATGTTTTTATTAGCTATTATATCTCCAAATTTAGCAATCTATTTATTTTTTTCTACTAAATTACTAATAACTAACGTTATACCTACTAGACCAGTAAATATCGACACAAAAAAGTGCAAACACTGCAAACTCGCATGTAATGGTCGAAAAGACTATTCTTGACAGTCTGTTTCTCTACTGTTAAAAAACGGAGAGAGATAAAATTATACTCATTTGAAAGCTAATATAGTCTTCTTTCTTTTATTTTATTACAATTTTCCTATAAGATCTTTAGTTTCTTTGGAACCCCGGGCCCGGAATACAAAACTACCCCAAATTGTGCCAAATTTGGGGAACAATTACATAGTTTGACAAGCTATAACTCAATAACTATAATTATAGAGAGTTCAAATTATACTGAAACGGTAGATAATTTGGTGTATTTTATAAAAGTATACCACGAAGATACCCAAAAATGCATCCGTGAGGTAGATTTTTCGAAAAAACTGAAAAAAGTCCCATACTTTCTGGCCCCCCAAGAGTAGCCCAGGGTTAAGAATCCTTAACCCTGGGCTATTCTTGGAGTACCGCTAAGAATAGTCTAAACCCAAGTTTGCAACTTTAAATTTGCAAACTTGGGTTTAGACTATTCTTTGCAACTTAAAACGCAACTTTAAAGTTGTAAACTTTGGTTTAGACAATTCTTAGTGGTCTCTACAATATATAAAAAAATCGCCGATGCATGCGCGTTTACAATGTTTGATTTCGATATTGACTGACCTATACTTTTACCTCGGGGAATAAGGTTCTCTAAATTCCTCGCACTACTCAGCAGTCTATATTCTAGAATACCTCACTATATGCTCGGGAATTTATACGAGTCTCTTTTATTAGACTCGGGATTCAAAAAATGCCCTGTATTGTAAAAGGTATTGTGTTGCCCCAGCGAGCAACCCTTTGCGACGAAGCATCAGTTCTGTAAACTTTCTATTTTGTAGTCAAGTGCAGGATCATTGGCGCGGTGTCATCAACCCGTGCGAAGGGCCTCTGCATAATTCATTTGCGGTACCCATTGTGCACTTATAACCGAATCCTACATACCTCTGTGAGGAGCACGATTTTCATACAATATCGTTGGTCAACCAACTCAATTTTTATGTGAGTTTTGTTAAGTTCTTGCCTACCTTGCTCAATCGATGCCTGACACAGTTATTGTTTAATCGACATTTAATCTGTTTCGTTCGTCTGTATTTTTTGAGCTCGGGCTTTGATGCCACTTGCGTAGCTACATCAACAAAGTGTTTTGCTAAGATGTTCAAGTGATTCGTCTTATAAACCAGTTTCAATCAATAATAATATCAAGAAGCAATAAACCAGTTTACTACATGACGTGGTTTTGTATCTCCACACCACCATCTTCAACCTATCAACATCACTTCATGTATGGTGTTGGGCCTAACACCAAGTCTGGCACCGAACAGTCATGATTGAGTACGAAGCCCACTGTCTTGACAATGTATGATAAATTGAACCTACTTATTAGAGATGTATGCAATCGGCACCTGATTTTTTCACGGCTTCAATCTTTCAGCCATCTTTGTTTCAGTATGTGCATTTACCGATTCTCGTGAAAATTTGTGAGTAGGTTCGCAATTTTTAAGGAATCCAGATATAGGAAAAACCGGATCACCTAATAGTATATAAAACTTCCTTAATTCAAATTAAAATTATTTATCAAATAATCAACCACACATGGATTTTATTACGGAAAACGTAACATGTAACTATGTAGATTTGATCGTTTCGTAAAAGTAAATTAATTACCTACTAGGTGATAACCTTAAATGTTTCGTGTAAAATTTACCTCGTGTTAAGTTATTTAAGTAACAATAAGGTATTATTTATTGCCTAGTGTTGCAATATGTACTACGTAGGTATGTTTATAGGGACGGACAACAATAGGCGATCGATCTTAGTTGGAGCCTGTTAATCGCCACATGCATTATTTAATAGCGTTATCTGGCAATATCTGATTCTCATGCGTCCACCCCATTGTTGATATAAAATCGATCACGATTTACAGATTTTCAAGAATCTTTGCGGATTGTGAATGACAATTTGTTGAAAATAAAAATACACCATCATTTTTAATGTGCTCTATCTAAGAAGGCCCCTGTGAAGTTTTTCTTCGCTGCGTAGGTCGTTGAATTCGAACGTGGGAGAAACCACTTAGTATACATATTAAGTACTTACTTCAACCTTGAAAAATCAAGCAGCTTGAAAAATCTGACATCAGTGTTGGCCACTTACACACACGAAAAACAAACAAAACAAGTACCTCAACCTAATTTTCAAGATTTTGTATTGTTTCGTAGCAATTACGGTAGTCTTCGCAATCCAGTTCTTGAAAGAGAAGGGTGGCGCAGACGAAGCGAGGTTTATGCCCAACAGTGGGTTAGGAAAAGCTGATGATGATAATGATGATGAATCACAGTAGGACTATCATACACCTATCTGTGAGTCTAGGTATAGGCACTGAAACGTATCCTGCATAGCTGGGTATTTTTCTCGGTATTTCTGAATTCAGCGACGCTCATCACTCAAACGAATTAGTGTCAAAGAAAAAAGTAAACGTTTTCCTCATTACACCCGGCTCGAATGTAATTACTGCGTCTTTATAGATAATTGTTGTTTACCACCATTGTTCCGCTTTCTTACATGAAACTACGTAGCTATATCCTTCGAATATCTAGGTAGGTACTAAGAGACATGTCAGCCAGCTATTACTGTCATCTCACGCGGGTCAAAGAAAACATGAAAAAATACTATAACATTAAAAGTACATACAGACAATGGTATATACCTCATTAAAGTCGTTATTTAACGATTTATTTTATGTTGCAACCTTTCCTTTATACTTTGTTAGTTTACCCACTTCTGTAAATTCTTAGTACGGTACTAGACGTATCTACTTACTTAGTATTATTTACCCGACTTCAGGAGGGTAATGTTTATTGCGCGTCCTCGGGACGGGGTCCTCTGTGGTTTCTCCCTACAAAAAGTGTGGAAGAAAAAATGGTATCTCCCCAGAAATTTTAGTTTTCCTGCTGGATTAATTTGTAAATTTTTGGATTGATGGTAAATTTGGCACATTTCGGTACTTTGTGGTTGTTTGTGGATCTTGATGATTGTTGATTGTCGTTCGATGGTACCTAATTAGAACCCATTGGTATATGATAGTATCGGGTGAAACCCAAATGATAGGCAGATGCATGGTATACAATAATGGGTTACAATTGGGTATTGGCTCTAGTAATGGCTGTCAGTTCCGAAAAAAAAATCCACGTAGGGAAATAGTATAAAGCACTCGGGGAGAAAGTTTAATTCTCAACTCGTGTTGTTTTAACCCTTCTTCGGGTCACAATGCACACACGTGGAAATATCTTAGTTTCTCCCCTTGATGAAAAATATATGTTTAATGAGCGGCGACACTTTGAAAATTGCAAGTGTAGACTTATTAATTTTAATTCAGAATGATGAAGATGTAGGAAGTGACAACCAGACATCTGCGCCAAAGACTAGACATAACGGCCCACGCTAACGGTGACTATTGAAATAAAATACGGAAAATTAGTGATAATCTCGAGGCGCTTAGTCATTGTTGTGTTAAAGTAGATCTTTAGCTTCAGAATATGTCTTAAATAGGCTTCTGATATAAAATTATGATATTAAAAAAAGAGGTATTTCGATCAGTTTTTTTTTTATTGTCAAGATGTGACTAAGTACATTTAAATAAATAGTTCACGTGCTAAAATTTTTAAAATTTGTTAACTATCATGTACTTAGATATGAAATATAGGTATTATGTTTTTAGGAAACAAAAAGTTTTGTGTACATTAAGTACGTGCTATTGTTGTTTCATTTTGTTTAAGAGATTTCTCTTATTTCCGACGGTAAGTGTTATTTCAAAATCCCTGAAGTGGAGCGGAAACTGTTTTCAAGGTCGGTCGGAACTATTCAATAAGTTATCTTCGATTCGAGAGAGGTCCAAAAGTTAGTACTACCTATTTAAACGATTTTTTTAGGGTTAGGCCTCGTTCCTATAATAACATTAGTCACGATTTTACTACACTGTGGTTTATTGTAACGATAACTTAATTGATTAACAGTTGTTTGCGGTTTCTATGTATCTCATGAATCATCATTTAACTAGGTGTTGTCAATTAGCTACTGAATAAAATTGTAGAATCAGGCATGTGATGTGATATAACATAATTAAACAAAGATGACCACCAGTAGCGAAGTCATGGAGCGTTGTGACCATAGATATCAGAATAATACTAACGTTAACGTGAAGTGAGTTGTTACACGCACAGAACACAGAAAGTCATGTCACGGTTCTTTGCTACTTCAGAACTAAGTAAATACTGATTCCGATATACTGTCTATAAAAGGTAGTTTCGTTTCATAAATAAATAGTAACATGTCATCATCATCATCAGGTCTTTTTTAATCTCCACTGCAACAAGAACACGACACTCACTGTACTACCAGAGCCATATATTGGCCAAAGCGGTCAGAGGATTTGGCCTACACTCTCCACGCTGGCCAGACGGGTTGGACAATTTTTTTTTTTGTTTACTTGACTGTTCATCATCGTCATCATCGGGTCTTTTTAGTCTCCACTGCAGGAGCACGACCCTCTCTGTGCTACCTGACCCATACATTTGCCAGAGCAGTCAGAGGATTTGGCCTACACTCTCCGCGCTGGCCAGACGGGTTGGAGAGGTCTCTTTGATGTTTATGGGCTTTGTTTAGCTTGTGTTTCCTAGGTCGCCTTCTACGACATCCACGGGAAGACTTGGAGTGGTCCAGGGTAGTGGTGGAGAGTCCAACATATACAGGGTGTTAACTACATTGCGAGGTGGGCCGACGACATAAAACAGATTTCAGGAAAGAACTGGATTGCGAAGACTAGGGATAGAGAAGGATGGCGCAGACAAAGGGAGGCTTATATCCAGCAGTGGGTTATGGAAAGCTGATGATGATGATGATGATGAACTACATTGGCGTAATACGTCAAATCATGGAGTTTACAAAGTCACTGCCTATATTTTAATTAAATTAAAGTAACAGTCAAGCACAGCAGTCAAGTAAACAAAAAAAAATCTCCAATCTGTCTGGCCAGCGTGGAGAGTGTAGGCCAAATCCTCTGACCGCTTTGGCCAATATATGGCTTTGGTAGTACAGTGAGTGTCGTGTTCTTGTTGCAGTGGAGATTAAAAAAAGACCTGATTATGATGATGATGATGACGATGAAACAAAAAAATAATCATTATGCCTTTACAAATTGCCCTGTTCTACACACTTTGTGTGGGAACGTCGATTTATTTATATTTTTGACTGTTACTATAGTGATCTAGTTTAATTTCTTACACATTATCTTTTATGTTGTAAAGTGCCTTATGAAATTTGGTTATGGCTTGATATTTCGTTGGAATTGCAAGTGTGGTGTTAAGCTGCCTAATTGACGCATAAGCTTAATATAATATGGTCGATATGATGATCAACATAATATCTTGGTAACCTACAAAGTTATATACCTATAGTCTTTGTAATATCATCATCATCATTGATCCTAAGCCTTGTCGTTGTTTAAGATATAGAAGGTCGGTGACCGAGCTTTTAAAGTTTGATCGTCTTTTTACACAACTGCCAAAAAGATGTGTCTTGTTTTCAAGTTCGTGTTTGCATGCTAGTGTCTTTATTCCATCATAACTTTTAAATACCTCAACAGATTTGGACGTATGGGTATCCATAGAATCCTTGCACCCTCTCGAGTTACAAAGGCTTATTTTTTTAGCTAAGCAGATGAGTCTTAATTGTTATGAAACAAAAATGTTTTTCTTTTTAGATTCCCATGATATGGTTTTGCGGTTTAACAACGCTCCGACTATTAACTATACTGATGATGTCGGGTCCAAAACTACTATCAGGATACTGAACTCACAGGTAGTTATTTTTTTTAGGTTATTAAGTACCCAGTTAATATTTTGGTATATTTATATCTGAGTTTTGTCTGATTATACAGAAAGTACTAGAAAGGAGCCAAAATGGCTAATTTTTAATATTCTTTATTAATTTTTTGCAGGTGGTGACTAAACCGGAATTCAGATTTTTGGAAGATCCTCTTTACAAAGATGTTTCCATTTTGATATGGGATCCCGCAAATTATTCATCGTCATTAGAAGAATGGTACCGACATCCAGATTTTCCTCTGTTTCCGGTATACAAAAAGTAAGTTAAAAAGAGAAGTTTATGAGTTACCACAGATAGTTTTATGTACTCTTTAAATTGCATATAGGTGTTGTGTCCGACATCTAGGCAAAGGCCTTCGCTTAGGTACTTCTTTATGCCTCTGCTGCTGTCTTTGCCAGCCTGGAGAGATTTTTTCTAATCCGTCTCGCCATTATGTTCTGGGTCCACCCCTACTTCGATGGCTATTGCGTATCCAAAAGAATGTTAGTTTAACCCTAGCCGAATACAATAGACATGTACCGCCCAAGTTCCATTTTAGTATAGCAGTTTTTGCACCCACATCTGCAATGAGCGTCATGGATAGGGCTTGGTATTCCGAACTTTATCTATAAGGCTATCGAATATGCTACGCTCCATTGCACACTGTTAAACCTTAAGTTTAAACTTTTGACCATAATTCAAAAACCAAGTTTGTAAGCAGTAAGTCAAGCTGGGCGTGATACACACGTCGAGAAGCTTACGTTTGAGTGTGATTGAAAGGGTGCCCTTCGTAGTGATGAAGGGCACCTTTTAGGCATTATTTATGCGGCGATCAATTTCTTGCTCTTGCCTACTTTCGAGGGATGCTACTTGACCCAGCTCTAGATATACTCCTTCACATATTGCAATGCGTAACTCATGTCAATCCTACGCTTGATGCTATTCGTTAGTCATCATAACTTTGGTCTTTCACTGACTCATCGCGATTCCAACCTGTAGGATTGCCGCGCTCAGATCTTTAAGTATTTTCTCCAGAATAAGTGCTGAATGTAAGAACATGATAATTTCGCCAGTGAAGCGAAGGTCAATTAATCGTTTACCGGCAATACCTTTGTTATATCTCTTTTTATTAGTAAAAGTATACACATAAAAAAACTAAGATTAAGACTACGGAAATTAAATTAATACTGATACGTATTTTTTTTAGATTACTTGAAAAGAGACCGGAAGCCGATGTACATATGCTTCGGCCTCAAGTGCTTTGGGACCTGTGGGCAGTACTTCAAGATGCATCCTCTTACCGGCTGAGGAGAAATCCTCCGTCATCAGGATTTATTGGTAGGTTGGTAGGAATGTAGTTGATGCTTCAGCCTCAAGTACCTAAAGTAAACAAAAGTACTCAATTGATAGGGTTTAAAAACTAAGCCTTCGATGTCCATCCCTCTAACACAGTATCTAGTATCTATTGAATCGTAATAGGTAGAGACTTGAACATTTTTACCTCTGTATATTTTTTGATATGATTCTCTATTTTGTCAAAATTGTTACTCATTAACATTTTTTTGGAGTGAAGTAGGAGTGTAGTCGTCCTGTTCTTTAAAAAGGGAGACAAAACCCTGCTGAAGAACTATCGACCCATTTCCCTATTAAGCCACGTCTATAAGCTGTTTACAAGAGTGATTACGAACCGTCTTGCGCGAAGACTTGACGAATTCCAACCACTGGAGCAGGCTGGGTTTCGGAACGAATACGGTTCCATAGACCACATCCACACTGTGCGGCAGTTTATTCAGAAAACCGAAGAGTATAATCAGCCCCTGTGTCTAGCATTTGTGGACTATGAGAAGGCCTTTGACCTGGTCCGTTCTGGAGTCCCTGCAGCGATGCCAAGTAGATTGGCGTTACGTCCAAGTATGTACGATGCCGCCACCATGTCCGTCTAAGTACAGAAACAGCAGACAAGTCCCATACCGTTGCATCGAGGAGTGAGACAAGGAGACGTTTTATCTCCTAAATTATTCACTAATGTAAAAATAATAACTTTTGTAAAAAATATATATTATTATTAACTAATGTAATGGAGGATATGTTCAAGACGCTGAACTGGAAAGGACGTTGCATCAACATCAATGGCGAGTACATCTCTCACTTGCGATTTGCTGACAACATCGTCATCGTGGCAGAAACGCTGCAGGACCTACAACAAATGCTGAATGACCTGGCTGACCCGTCTAGACGCACCGGCCTACGGATGAACTTTGATAAAACCAAGGTCATGTTCAACGAACATGTACTACCGAAACCAATTGCAGTACACGGTGCCGTTCTCGAAGTTGTTCAAAAATACTTATGTATACCTCGGGCAAACATTGCAGTTAGGTAGAAACAACTTCGAGAATGAGGTGAATAGAAGAATTCAGCTAGGTTGGGCTGCGTTTGGGAAACTACGACAGGTCTTCACATCTTCGATCCCACAGTGCCTAAAGACGAAAGTCTTCAAACAGTGCGTCCTATCCGTCATGACATACGGAGCCGAAACATGGAAACTAACGGCACGGCTGGTCCACAAGTTGAAGGTCGCTCAGCGGGCTATGGAAAGGGCTCGGCGTTTCTCTGCGGGATCAAGGACACTGGATTAGCAAGCTGAAGTGGTAGTGGGCTGGCCATATTAGCCGCAGAACCAATAACCGTTGGGGCAAACAAGTTCTTGAGTGGAGATCGCGTCTGGGCATGAGGACGTCCTCAGGCATGGTGGAGTGATGATTTGTGCAAGATGGCTGGCAGGAGCTGGATGCGAGCAGCCGAAGATAGATCTCGATGGCGTGCAATTGGGGTGGCCTATGTCCAGCAGTGGACGAGTATAGGCCGATGATGATGAACATTTTTTTTAATCTATGGTCGCGAAGTTTTTTTTCTACAAAAAATATGCTTCTTTTACAAAAATATCATAATTTCCGGAAAAGAGTAGAATGGAGGCTGCTTTAATAAGTCCCAAAGAAATTAATAAAATATGAACATTGAACGTGTCTAGAGCCTTGTCCTTAAGACCCACCTTCATGCTATACATAACATGTCGATGTATTTTATTCCCAGGAATATGGCTATCTCTGCAGCGGTGCCAGCGAGTGCGTGTGTTCGAGTACGTGCCGTCGGTGCGCGCGACCCGCCGCTGCCACTACCACGTGGCGCGCGACGACACGGCTTGCACCCTCGGCGCCTGGCACCCACTCGCGCAGGAGAAGGCTCTCGCCGAACGCATCAGGGACAACTCCGACGTAGACGTGTTCCAGAGAGGCTTTCTTGATATCCCTGGTCTTAGTAACGTTGACTGCTATTAACATTGATAGTTCTTATACGCTTTCGCAATATTTAATACGTATTCGTGAAGTTAAACGAAATCTTTTCCAACAAATAAAGCAAATTGTAACAGTAGACACAAAATTACTTGAGTTAAAAGCTGACGTCTTCCTTAATGAACTATACTTAGGTGCCTAAAATGTACAATAACTAGAAGACTATTAAATATAATAAAGTCGTAAACATGTTTCATTTCGGGGCGCACCCAGGGCATTTGTTATCGTACCGGAACAAACACAATTGTTACTTTATGTGATTCAGGTAAGGCCATGTTGGCCATGAGATGCCCTTGTGTCTTGTATTTTTAGCGTTTTGCTACTGATGGTCAGCGGCTGCTGCTTGCATACAGATGGGCATGCGCGGTGGCACCGATTAGCGATGCAGAGCGGGCGCGCGGAATCAGCAACATCCGAGATGCGAGCGTGTGGCCAGTCGCGGGCCCAGCGCTTCCGCCTCCTCGCTTCTCCCATCATCTACATACGGCGTGCTCTACATAATAAAGATCACATACTATTATTGATCGCAATTTGCATTCACTGTGCGGAGACTATTTTTGGTGGTCAGGTGTGAACTAGACAGCACGATATTTTTATCGGATACATTGCAAGTTTTTAAAAGCCGACACCCACCGGACTAATTTATAGCGTGGCTGTGGTGTACTTTGATACGCAATTTTATAGTTGCCGGAATTGCGTATTTCCCCCTTTGACTTGACCCTTGGTCGTTACGGGTCGTCGACTGGAAATTTAGTGGAATTCGTAAGCACCTTGCGGCGATGCCAGCAGAAGTACTGATTTGATGCACGTGGGTATATTCCACTATGGTATGTTGTATGCAAATAAAATGCATTTAATTTACCTACTTACCAGGAAGCATTGGATATGTGCCTATTATGTGCAACACCTGGCTATCGTCCAGCGATAATAAACGAGCAGGAATAGTATTGTTTATAAATTAACTACCTTATGTGCCTATCTCACTACATATAGGTATGAATTTATGTTCCTATACTTATATGATGTTGTCATGAGGACATTTTTTAATTATCGTTTGAGATATATATATTATTTTATATAATAGGCAAGTGTCTTTGAATCGCAGAGTCCCGGGGTCAATCCCCGGCCAGATAAGTCAGAATTTTTTTATTATTTATTTTATTTAATCAGATGGATCTGGGTCCTGGATGTTTATCTATACACTATTACTTTTTACTTAGTACCGTGCGGTTCCCCGTAGAGTATAATTCACTCCAAGTCTTCCCGTGGATGTCGTAGAAGGTGAAATAGGAAACACAAGCTAAACAAAGATTATAAGCATCGAAGAGACCTCTCCAACCCGCCTGGCCAGCGAGGAGAGTGTAGGTCAAATCCTCTAACTCCGCTGGCTAATATATGGCTCTGCCGGTACAGAGAGGGTCGTGCTCCCGCAGTGGAGACTAACAAAGACCTGATGATGTTGATCTCATGTAATAGGTACACGTTCCGTGGACAAACCAAATCTTATTCATCATCTTATTCACCCTTTGCTCATCTTCTATCAAGCGATTAAGCGACAAGAACAGCGGAAATATAATTAATTTGCATAATGTACCATACCCGTACTATGCAGCCAAAGGTCTCGTAATACCCGCCCTTGGCAATGCACGAAGGTCCTCAGCTTTGTTCAGAAGTGCATCTGCTTATAAATAATTATTAACTACCAGTATGCAGCGATGTGTCATCGTAATTATGTTCGTCGGAAGGAAAAACGGATGTACTACGAAAATAATGACTGATATGTGGCTTTGGAGTGCTGGGTTGCATAAATAAAACCCTCCAAAGAGAATAGAGGAAAAAATTAGGAGTACAGATACCCTTTAGATTTGGTGTCTAAGCATTAAAGTTTAGTTCAACAATTTTAAGTTACAGACATACACACTATCACGACTTGCGGGGTAGTCAGAACCCAGGTCTGTAAGACCTTTTAAGCCCACGTTTAGCATGTTGGTGGGCTTGTAGGTGAGAACGGAATTGAAATAATGATGGGTTGCTAGCCGCATCGCCTATTGACATGACGTCCATTCTCTCGATCGGCTTTTACGATCTGCGCGGGAAGAGAAGCAGCTGGTACATTCGACGTTTTTTCTCCCAGACCAGCGTGGAAGATAAAAATTTAAGTAATGGAATTGTATGTGTTATGTCATATAGTGAAATTTTAAGTTATTTTAAAATAAATAGGAAGATATACTATCCTTGCGTAATAAAACGTTTTACGCGTGGGTTGAAATATTTTTCTCTGCGTTAATGGAAACCCCCGATAGGTAGTTATCATTGACGGCAACTCCAGCGAAGTAGAGCAAATGAACATAAACTGTTGAAACTCTACTGTGCTAAGCGACAAACTCTGGGGTTGATTCTTAACGCTAGCAAATGATTATTCTTTATACTCACAGGTATTATCCTGCGGTTCTAGAGACAATGGCGTCAGGCAGGTGGCCGGCGGTAAAAACTTTTCCTAATTATATAAGCACGATAAGTAACTATTTTACACGCTGGTCTGGAAGAAAAGAAAAAACGTAGAATGTGTTAGCTGCTTCTCTTCCTGCGCAGATTGTAAAAGCCGATCGAGGGAATGGGCGTGAGGAATCATGTCAATAGTCGATGCGGCTAGTAACTCATCATTATTTTGAATTCGTTCTCCACCTACAAGTTCACCAACATGCTAGACATTGCCGTGCCATTTAATAGACCCGGGCTCTGCCTACCCCGCAAGGGAAAAAGACGTGATGAAGAGTATGTATGTATGTATGAGTAACTATCTACTAACATATTTTTATAATAGCGAGCCCAGGCTGTGTTGCACTATATCTTAGTATGCGACCGCAAACACGTTTGGATGAATAGGAGTTAACTTACAAGTTAATGTAGGTACCTACGTATTTTTAAATTATACGGAATATACCTGGTAAAGGACACATATGTGTTGTGTAACCCGATGGGAAGTTAGGAAAAGAAGTGGGTAAATTTGGGCGCTTTGCTGTGTCATCGGGAACTTCCTTTGATTATGACGTCTTCTGGTAATATAATTTTGTCATCATAACAGCAACAGTATCGGCCCCTCGGAACCTGATCCGGTTTAGCAAGATCGGAATCCGACAGATACGTCATCGCATATAATTATAACTTGATAATACGGATTTTAAATGAAACATTCTACGGACCAGTCTGCTGGGGATTTCTTTTTAACCGACTTCAAAAAAAGGAGGAGGTTCTCAATTCGTCATAATCTTTATTTTTTTATGTATTTTCCCCGATTTCTCGAAGACGCCTGGACCGATTTAAGAAATTCTTTTTTTGTTCAATAGGAAATAGTTTACAAATAGTCCCATTCAATTTTTACCGAATAAAAAAATACACAAAAACCAAATTTTTTTTTACAAGTATGCCGTTCGGTTTCAATTTTTAAATTTTATTCTTACGCTTATTTAAATAAATTGATAAGGTTGAAGTCGGTTTTTGTTTTTTGTTATGTATGTGAACGGTATGGTGAACGGATATGTTTGTTTTGGTCTTCTAGGTTAAAATCAAGACGTTTGTTGTAAAGCTGATCTTCCGCTTTACTTCACTTAATCATCAGAGGGATAACTAAGAAATATAAAACTTTCTGTCGTTTAAGCCGTGCAGAATCCCGGCAGAGTAGAATAGAACCACTCCAAGTCTTCCCGTGGATGTCGTAGAAGGCGACTTAGGAAATCTAAACAAAGCTGATAAACATCAAAGAGACCTCTCCATATCGTCTGGCCAGCGTGGAGACTGTAGGCCAAATCTTCTGACTGCTCTGGCTAATATATGGCTCTGGTAGTACAAAAGAGGTTCGTGCTCCTGCAGTGGAAACTATGATGATGATGATGATAAATAAGACTTTTTTGTCCTTAACATAAAAAGCAGAGTAGTTTCGTGGTTACTGTACTCCGAATTGCTCCTTTTGTTGCGGATGGTGGCCGCATTGGCCTATTCCTCCGACTATTGTCAAAAATCAAAACGTTTATTCAGAAAATAGGCCTTTTCAGGTATTCTTTCACGTCAAATTATGTTTACTTACTTAAAATTATCATATTAACAATATGTATTTAAATAATTGTTGCTCAAAGCTACAGCCTACTAGCGTTTCGGATCCGACAACTATAAACTATTTCCAACAGTTTTGGTCACCTACTCGCCTTTGTATTGCTTTTCTTTTTTTTTTTGTTGGGACAAGACACTGCTAATCACAATAGTTTTGAAGACATGCTTTCTATTTGATTGTAGTGGTGATTGAGTAAGTGCCAACCTATGCACTGCACTTATTAATTGATTCTTCCCGCGGCTTCGTCCGCGTCATATATAGCTTATGTTCATAGATGAAAAACAAGCCTTGAAGTGGTGAAACAATTTTTTAAATCGCTTCTCCATTTATTGAGTTTATTCATTAATATATAATACACCTTAATAAACAAATATCAATAAAAATTAAAAATAAAACATCGTTATGTTGAGTAGTTATGCCTATAGGTAATCTATACCCGCTGGTAGTATAGCGGGTATAGATTACACGTACATGAATTGATAATCGAGGCTTAAACTTTGCTTTCAATTCAATACAATATGTAGGTCAGTTTCAATTCGCGGTAACCACTCGAGTTTATAGAAGCAACATAAATTGGGTAGAGTGTACTGTGCATGAATCATATTCAATGCACTGAATCATTTGTACTTTTTCTTCAACATTGACGCACGACAACCTATTAAAACAAAGTAATTGAAAATAATAGACTTATGCAGTATTTATTAATTCAAGTACGTAAAGTACCTATAGCATTAATTAATATATATATATATATATATATATATATATATATAGACTGGTCCTATTCTACTCTGTCGATGATCTAGGTTGGAGAGGTCTCTTTGATGTTAATAAGCTTTGTTTAGCTTGTGTTTCCTTAGTCGCCTTTTACGACATCCACGGAATGACTTGGACTGGTCCTATTCTACTCTGCCGGGAACCATATAATAGGTATATGTTATAACATAGGGACTCGACTTATTGAGAGTCACTGTGGTGCAAATACAAGCTTTTACCTTTTGAAACAGTCAGTCGGTCTATAATAAAATGTTCAATTGGTATATATTGCATACAATTTTGTAACATTGGGTCATCAAAACCAAACAAACACAAGTTTTCTTATATAATAGTAGCAGCCCTCCCCTGCTACGTCCGGGCATGTATAAACCTTCCTTTTGATCACTCTATCTACCTATTAAAAAACCGCATCAAATCCGTTGCGAAGTTTTGAAGATCAATTTTTGTTGATAGGACTACGGAGCTAGCTTAAAGTGAGCTTTTGTTAGCATACACAGGCACAGACAGACATCGTAAAGCAACTTTGTTTCATGTTATGTACCCAAATATCCCATAAGAAGTTCGATATTTAATATATTACCTTATACGTTTTTTATCCGATTTTGGCACCGAGAGGGGTCTGAGACAAAACATAACTGCGAACAATATATAATATATAATAATATACGGACAAATCACACAGATTGAGCTAGCCCCAAAGTAAGTTCTTAGTAAGACTTGTATTATGGGATACTAACTCAACGATACTATATTTTATAACAAATACATATATAGATAAACATCCAAGACCCAGGTCAATCTGAAAAAGATCATTTTCCATCTTGACCTGACCGGGGATCGAACCCGGGACCTCCGTGTCGCAGGCAGGCGTGTTGACCGCTGCGCCACGGAGCTCGACTCGTGAACAATCAAACGATGACTCAGGAGCATCCATATGAAAGTAGTCAAATCTACCTAAGCGGGATCAATTTAGGATGACTAACGCACGAGGCGCCGGGCTGCCATTTTATGAATCACTTGACATCTATCTCTCAGGACTTGCATTGTTTAAAATTCAGTTGTGTTTGTTTATATGTATAATAAGTAACTTTTATCCTTCTTTTATCTATTCTAATCTAACATAAAAAATAAAACAGCATATAATTTATTTCTTCAACCCGTCTGGCCAGCGTGGAGAGTGTAGGCCAAATCCTCTGACTGATCTGGCTAATAAATGGTTATGATAGTCAGAGAGGGTCGTGCTCCTGCAGTGGAGACTAAAAAGACCTGATGATGATGATGATGATAATTTATTTACTGGTTTTTACAAAGAAAAATAAAAAACACGACTGTCTCGCCAAAAATATATAGCCTACTAGCTTTCACCCGCGGATCCGCTCAGGTTATTGTTGATCCCTCGGGAACCGTAATTTGCTCGGGGATGAAAGGTAGCCTATATCCTTCTCCGTACTCCAGACAACGTTTATACAAAATTTAATGATGATCGGTTAATTAGATAGGGCGTGAAAGCGTAACATTATTTGTTACGCTTAACTCCTATTATAGTATAGTTTTGTTAATTACACATTATATACCTACTCACATGCATATGTATTTACCTCTTGTATTTTCCATACCTATCGAGGTAAATCGGAAATAGTAAACGAATATACATTTGTAAAACACGTAGAATAGGTAAGTCCATACAAGTGCGTTTCGGGCCACGCGCAGTGTAGGGTTCCGTAGTTGCGAATGACAACTTTGAGTTCATACTGTTCACACTCGCACATCACATTTTAACGACCAAAAACATGTAACAATATATGAAATTTTACATTTTCGAGTACATGTTATAAGTTGGTTGCCTATAACTTTTTAGTTTGTACTTAGTTATGTACTTAGCTCTGATAGTTTTCCTTTGAACTTCAGTATATATATACTACTGCTGTAATTTATTTCACGTATCCATATATAACCGTTTAGTAGATAGAGACCCGGACACTTACCTCTAACAAAAATTTGCACTTTAAAACCAAATATTTCGGAAACGGATCCCTAAATCGAAAATTGGTGTTCTCAACCTCCCAATATTTTTTAAAGTCCTATTTAACAATACCCAACACGATGGGTTTGTATAGAAAAAAACAAATATTACTCCCTCTTTACTTGTATGGGAGCTACCCTAAAATTTTTTTCAAGATTTTTTCTATCCTTTTTTTGGCATGATTAATATACATACCCATACCAAATTACACCTTTCTAGTACTTATAGTCTCTGATTAAAACCGCGGACGGACAGACGGACAGACAGACAGACATGGCGAAACTATAAGGGTTCCTTGTTTACTACGGAACCCTAAAAAGGAGGACCCGGAAAAGAAACGACAAACGACGTCGGCATGATTAATATAAATATCCATAACAAATTACAGCTTTCTATTACTTTAGTCTTTGAGCATTTTATTTCGAGACTAGCAATTTACTCGTTACGTCGTCCGCGTAAAACTTAACCCCCAATTTCACCCTGCAGGGTTTATATTTCTAAAAATTAGTGTTCACGTTTCTAGCTTCTGTTGTTTCGGCGTGTGTATATAATATAAGTCAGTGAGTCAGTCAGGTCTGTTTGCCTTTTATATTTATTTATATTGATAGGTTTGAAACTAAGGTATGCTTAAAGCAGTTGATAAATCCATGAGCTAAATCCTCCTAACGGCGCGGCGTGAATCACTGCCTGGCCCACAGAACTCATTATCCGTCGCTTTATGTAACAAAACTGTTACCAAATTTACAGTTACAGTCAAAAGCGTAACAAGCACGGGCTCTTTGTTTCACGGCGGCGACACTAAAAACACTGCAAAGTCCCATTGTCGAGATTTCGAGGTCAGATATTGGTGTTTCTGTTACAGAACTGCATATAAACTGTGCTTTGTAACGTAGATGCACTATCAATGTACTTATCTACTGCGGTGATTTTTTGTTTTTAGTGTGTAAATGGCCAGCACTAGTGTCAGATTTTTTAAACTTCCTAAATGCATTTGACATAGCTTAACGCCTACTAACAATAAACACAGCCGGAACCAACGGCTTCACATGCCTTCTCCTTATTATGCGTTATTGTTCCCATAGTAAGTGTATGATGATTATTATTTATTTAATTCAGACAATTTAATAAAAGTCTACATAAAATAAATAGGTATGGCCCATATGATATAGGTACCTTAACCTACTAATACATACATATTATCACATATTTATCCCTTGAGGGGTAGACAGAGCCCAACATCATAAAACCCAAAGGCCACGCTTAGCATGTTAGTGCGCTCACTAAGGCTCCAAGGTGGAATCAAAATTGTGAAACGTTGCTAGCCGCATCGCCTATTGACGTAGGTAATTCTTTAGATTTTCGCCCAATCCTTTGACCGGCTTTTACGTTCTGCGTGGGAAGAAAAGAAGGTTGTATATTCAATGTTTTTCCTTTTCAGCCAAACCAGCATGGAAACTACTAACATAAATAAATTATCAGGACTTAAAAGACTAGGTACCTAGGTTCTGTCATGTTGTGCGTCTTATAAACCGAGTGTTATAATTTGTCGAGTTTATCTCGTTCGACTTGATGCTCTTTTCTGGCCAACATTGTAGGTAGGTATATTCTTACACGTGGTAAAGGTGTCGCGTGCGCTCATTTTGTAAACAATATACCTTACTTAATTAAGTACAATGGAGAATTTCAATGATCGGAAACGAACGCACGCGAACTTCAGGATTTCCGAGAAACTATGACTTGCCCGACTCTTGCTCTTATTCTGAACTTACTTTTTTGAAACTAAGAGGTAATTAGCACACATGTGGGTCAGTGTTGACGCGTTAGCGAGATGCGTGGGTAATTACAGACGACAATATTGCTGGTATATTCGCCGGCCGGTCTATTTAAAATTAATTTATAAAGTTAGTCATCGAGGGTGATTCATATGCAATTTAAAAAGGTATTTCCGCTCTGAATTTGGTAAAGGTTCATAGGAATCGCATCTGGAGGTGTCAAAGTCCGTGTGAGCGGAACAAGTACAACTTTTGCTGTTATCTGCATATACAAAATGCAACTGTTAAGTACTAACTGACTGATATTTGGGGTAAAATTTGGCACGCAGATAGTTTATTATGACGTAGGCATTTGTCAAGAAAGGGCATGCATCGGGGGCTAAAGTTTGTATTTAACGCAAGTGATACTGATTAACTGATCCATCAACATATAGCTCAAACCAAATACTTGACTGATTGCGCCGAAATTTGTTTGAAGTATGAGTTGAAAAGGGGGTGTAGGTAAGGTTTGTTTTTAACACGAGCTAAGCTGTAGGCAAAAGCTAGTGTTTCATATAACTTTTGGTAAAACTGAAATGAGTTGGTCGCATAGATATCAGAATATTTACTGTTGGTCGGTTTTCCAATTTTTGCAATGCAAAATGTTTATTCAGAAAATAGGCCCTTACTGGCCTACTCGCCTGAAGGGCTTTGTATAAATTATACTTATTTATAATTCTTTGATAACAGACACACTGTCATTGCACAATTTATACTAAGATCAAAACCAGTAGATAAGTCATTTCTGGGACAAGCTTTTATTGTGCGCGAAACAAAAAGTGCTTCCTGAGAAAATTAACCACAGATTCCTAGCATAGATTTTATTTCATTTGAATATGTACATCACTTTTATGAAGGTATCAAAATAAATGTGACCTAGACATTGTTATTCGAGTACCTAACGACGTACCTAACTCACCTAACCTAACATTTTTGGTTTAGGCAATGAAAGACAACCGCAAATGCGGAAAATCGATGCGCAGTACCTAGCTGTATCTAACTATAAATACGATTTATTTAATGGTTCATCGAATTTATGGTGTGGATGTTGTAATAACGATATTGCATTCTTTTTTGTAATATATGTACTTATTTCAAGAATTCACCGCACATCGGATTTTAAATTCACGTCGTCTCTGTATTTCTATAAAGCGGTTTATGACCGGATCGCAAATTGATAGCAGTGCTGCGGTGAGTTAGTGCTTACAAGAAAAACCACAGGAAAATGTATGAAATAATAAATATAACTAAACGCAGAGGAAGCTACTTTGTAAGAAAATATACAACTATGAGTCATTCATTATATTTGAATTTAAGAAATGTTATTTCACTGCTTATACCTATTGTTACTTATTTTTTTCGTTAAAGTTCATTCAAGTAAAAGTATTTCTTAATCACGCGACGCCCACTGGCTGTAGTTGACCTGACATTGTTATTAGCAAAGTAAAATAATATTAAAGATTATTTTTTGTATAACTTAGAATCGAACATGAGAATATTATCATATACCAAAGCTGCAGCGGAGAAATATGTCGATAGGGAACCACCAATCGCTACGACTGCTTATTACTGGCACTATTCGTTATTTGCAATTTTTATGGAATGATGTTTTTTTGTTTATTAATTATAGAACAACAATTATTGTTCAACAACCGGCAACAGCCACAGGAGTCGAGGAGCCACTATCGCTGCTGCTGAACTTCAAAATTTATCGTTATGGAGTCATCCAGCTATCTATTTATCTATAATTTAAGATCTGTGTTGTTGTCGGTGGAGTACTCTCCATGTCTCTCGGTTCTCAGCCATTCTCTTAACATATATACGCCACAAGCCTTTTCCTTTATATTTTATCCAAATATCCTTGGTTTTACGTCCCCTTGCTTCAAGTTTTCCCTCCGTAATACTTTTAATAAATCGATAGTGTCGTATTAGGTGACCAAACATACTTCCTCTTCTTACTTCAATCGTTTTCAGTAGTTTTTGTTTCGCCTTTACTATACCTAACACTTCCTCGTTCGTCTTTTTTTGTATCCAACTCTCATACCCTCCATACGTCCACCTCATTTCAAAAGCTTCCAAGCGTTCTCTATGCTTTTTAGCCAAAGTCCACGATTCACTACCATATAGTGCAATACTCCAGATGTATGTCATTATGAGGCGTTTCTTTAGGCACCTTCTCATTTTTGAGTGAATGATATTCTGGCAATAATATCTGACTTACATCTGGAGTCGTTACTTATACTTTACTTCCTAAATATTTAAATTTATTCACTCTTTATTTTCATACCATGTGTGATACCATACCACTAAGTGTGATCTGGTCTGTCGAAAGAGTTTTTCTGTTCATTACTGTAGACTTAGTTTTATTGTTGTTTCTGCTTTTTTGTTTTATTTACGTTAATTTTTAAGCCAATTTATAAGTATAAAATATTTTTTTGATACGCGACGCGTGGTAGTGCCATTGCAGGACTGACCTTACCTTGATATATAGAGACTATATAGTAGCCAATTATAATAATTTTCACGAGACTTCGTCCGCGAACGCGTATAGCTATCAATTAGGCTAAATGAATATTGAAAATCGGTCCAGTAGTTTCGGAGCATATTCAGTGCAAACAACCTAACAAACAAGCAATCAAATAATTTCTTTTTATAATATTAGTATATAGATAACAACTCGAATTAGCCATAAAACCATCAGTCATTAACTAGATACGGAAGCCGTGTTGCTCGAAGCTAGATACTTACCATTATTTCACAATATTCGATTTAAGAAACTTACGAGTATCACTTGACAACCTTGAATTTTGCATTGCCACCTTATGCTTATCAACACAAGAGGAACTTCAATGTGCTTCACTTGACGCCTTTGGAAACCTAATTCGGCCTATATAACTTCGTTATTTTAGTTGATGTTATATTAGACTTGATGTAAAATTATGATTTTGCCGACTGTTTTTTATTTTTTTTCCTCACAAAAATAAACAAAAATAGCATAATGTACTATACCGTAATATTAGTGTACATTTACCTTAATGATATACTTGCTCCTGATATTAAGTATATTTAAGTACTTATTTTCGCAAAACAGTCGATTGATACCTTTAAAAACTCGGAACTGTCTAGTTTTTTGATTCAGTAAACGTTACAATCAAAGCGAGCAAAAAGGTCGTTTTCAAGTTGCAACTCTGTTTGTGTGAATCGCATCGGTTCCGTTGTTCCGTTCGTGATTTCTCGCGATCCGTCGCGCCGCCGCGCTGCGCTTGCGCAACTGCAATTAATTTGTATCAGGTACTTTGCTGATTTTTGTGGCAGTATGCAATTGGTCAATAAACTTAAACAAAAACACTGTAGTGTACACTGATTACATAGATTTATGGACACGCGATTTATGGACATTATATAGGACACGCTTTAGCACAGTATTCAGCATTCATTGTTAATCAACGAGTTAAAAAACAAAAAGAGAGCAAATCCATTCGTTTCTCGACGCGGTCACGGCTAAGATCTTAAGAACAGCGAGTTAAAAAGGTTACTGACAAGCTTAGAAACATGAGTACCCGGCAACTTCATACAAATCCTATTCTTAAGTTTAATAAATCCAAATCCTACGTCCACTCTGTAATCACGGCAGTAGCGGAGTAGAATGCGGTGGCATTTTCACCTCTTTAAAAAAAGGTGTCAGTGTTGGCTTGATTAGTAAGACAATAATTATGTGCTTATAGCCAATTGTCAGGTGATTCTCGCCCATTAATGGTTGCAACAGTAGCAGTTACAGGTTGTATATACCTACCTAGATATGTCAAGAAGATGGCAGCATCGGGAGATACGACGACACGCGACTGTTTAGAAAAACAGGAACTTGGCTATTATCACCTTTTCTTGGAACTATAACTTCATTTATCAAGGAAAACAGTATTATTGAAAACTGATTTTTAATAAAAAGAGTAATGAATTTTGTAAAAGGTACTGAAGAAATATTTTCGTGCATTTTGAGTTCAATTATTTTGCGTGCTTCCGCCACCAGAATCGTGCGAAATACGAGCAACGAATGACACAATTATTCGAACGATCAACATCTTAGGTTCATTGCTTGAAGATACCTCGTGTAGAGGCGAAACACGTGTCGCGAACACGACGGCCGATGCTGCTGCAGCCTCAACAGATGCAGCAATATCGGCAAGGATCGCATGCATTAACTGTTGGTGGCGGGCTTGACGGGACTAACAGTGGTGGGTGGGCGCTGGCCAGCAATAGTTTGCATGAACTAACAGGTGGCGGAAGCACACAAAATAATTTAACTCACAAGTGCGTGTAACTTTGACTTCCGCAAAGTAACGCCTGAATCAATTCAAAATATTTTTCGGCGAAAGCATAGTTCGTTTTGAATTTGGCATGGAACTACGAACAGTATTGCATAGAATACAAAGCGTAACAAGATAATGTTTTGTCGCCAAAAAAAATACATTGCAGTAATACACTCTTTCGTTTATTTATAGTATTTTATCGTATTTTAATAGTGGTTTAAAAAACAATATTTTTAAATTCAATCTAAAAATGTGCTTCTGATGCACCTTAAGCTTCAACTTAAGAGCATATAAAAAGCTTATAACTTTTTATATTTGAATCTATTTAACTGACCAGTAACACTACTATAGAGTCCTCAAACTGTATCGATCGATCGATCTCTTCGATCATAGAAATTTTGGGATCAATTTTGATTTTTATTTATTTTTTCTTTTTTATCGCGGTCAAACTTCATATAGAAGATTTTTTAGAAGATTTTTTAGTCAGCTTTTTAAGTAAGTAATGGCTCTACCGCATGAAATATATGTAAATTTTCATTGCGTGTTATCGTCATATCAATAAAATATTTTTCTAGGCTATTTGGTACCGAATCCTAGAAACAATTTCATAACATGGCGTACCTTGAGCCAACAAAAGGGTCGCAGGGTGGGTTGAATCATCAACCTTCACCTCGTCATCCTACCATGAGTAGGATTGTTTCCCCATAAAACGGCTTTCCGCGGAATACAATTATTTTATTGTGAACACGAAAATTGGGTTGATTGAAACAAAATTACAGAGAAACGAAAGCAATGCAGAATCGATACATTCTGATTATAAGGTAAGTACCTGTTTATCAAACTACAGTCACGCACAAATTAACCTTCAACTAAGAGTTTAAATATTTCTACTATGTTTCAGCCTCAGTCCCTTTTTATGTGGGGTAGGTAACTGTGCTTAATGCAATTATTTTCTAAGGTATTTGTAATAGCCTGTAGTAGTTAAAAAATAAGCCAATGCCAGCTAATGCCAGATATGAACAGAGCAACTGTAGAAAAAATTTAGTGTCACCTGTAGGATACTCTATGACTACATACATCGTGGTGCTAAATATTATCTACGGTTGCTCGGTAGTTTTCTTTTTTTATTAATAAAAGTGTATACCTGCATATATTGTGCTCCGTATACACTTTTATGTACGTGCTGTGTACATATTTTCCTTAAATTTAATTTAGAAATCTGAATGCGTAAAAAATTTGCAAAAAATTATTTTTTGTAACAATAAGATATTGGTATAAAAATTAGTATGCCATGCACACGATCGTTAAATCTTTTGGCCGATACGAGCAAGGGTCGACCCTGACCTCCAGTGGTGACCTCACGTCGCCACCACCAGGGAAGCCACCCTCGGCTTTAGTCATCACAGACAATGGCTTTGTCATCGAAGTACTGCAAAGGTTACGCCGCTCGTAACATTTTTTACATGGAGGCGAGTTGTTGAGGCATTGTTGGTTTTAAAGAAATGCTTGTGATTGAATATGGAGATATTTATGATTTATTTGGCTCCAATAGTTCTAAAAAAAAGTTTCAAAGATATAAATTGAAGCTGTTATGTTATTTTTTTAGGAACTTGATTGCTTTTCGTGTGTGTAAGTGGCCAACACTGGGGTCAGATTTTAAGGTGCCTACAGGCATAGCAGATATACTTAGTTACGAATACTTTATAAAAAGAGTTATCATTTCGACAATTTTCTTGCGACTTCTTCTGCGTAAATTATAGCCTATGATACCGGCAAATGAATGAGATTTCTATAAGAATATTGAAAATCGGTCCAGTAAGTTTTGGAGCCTTCAAAGAAAACAACCAGTTGAATCTTTCCCTATTACCTATTATAATATTAGTATAGAGATGAGTATAGTAGGTGCGAGCTATTCTAAGTACTTAAGTTAAAAAGGTTATCATATCACTACGAGTACAAAGAAGTTCACGTCCATAATATTTTTTTTCAAAATCTATACCTTTTGTAATGGATTATCCGATCCGAACCGAAGGAAAAATAGAAAAGTGAATTATAAAGAAGAATAAAGAGGATTGGATAATGCATAGAAATCAGTTGTAGTGATAAACCATGCGTAACTAAACCCAACTGGTAGTTACCAGTATGGAAAGTGATCCTTAATGATGTTTGAGAGTGACGTGAGGTCTGAGAGATCTTTAGCAAGTAGAGTTCGTGGGGACCTATAATATACCTACCTACCACGAACCAAGACAAGAACCTACCTACCGCCTACCGCAGTGGCAGTCGTTATTGTATTGTTTATTCATTATTAAGAAGCGATGTCATCAAAAGTAATAAGTCTTTACTAGCCATTCACCGCGACGCCATCCACGTGAATCTCTCGGCAACTTAATTTCGTAAGGAAAGAGTATCCAACAGACTAAAATTGGACGAAACATCGAACCCTACAAACTCTAGATTATAATCCTATTTTTAAGTAGGGATTGGATTTCTCGAAATCCTATCTTAGTGCTTAGTGCTATGTGCATCCACATATATATGTGGAAGTTAATATAAAGATCGAATAACTTAGTAAGATTATTAATGTAAAAATGTAACATGTGTAAAGAGTGGAGCTCCTGTAACACAAGTTTTTAACTTAGTACAGGGCTCCAGCATTCTTTGTATGATGCAAATTTTGTTGATGAATAAAATGATTTGATTTGAACTCTCATCATGAAAGGGACCAAATTAAAAGTTTCTAGGCACAGTAGATTCGGCTGTGCGTTGATAAAATAACTAGGTATAATATATAGATACATATATATTTTTTTCATACTAATACTATAAGATGATGAGCTCTTGACGCTACTACGTCTGTAAAATTTAAAAACTATTTTCAATCTTTATTGTTAAGTGTTTTTTTACGGCATTTTAGTTTAAGTATATTTATCTTTATCAGAATTGCACAAAGGCTATGAAATCCAAGGGTGTTGTAGCGTTAAGAACTTATCATCATTTATAGTATTAATATGAATAAACATGGAGAAAAATAGAACATTTTACTACGGACTCTTGTTAAAATGAATCTTTTATCCAAAAAGTGGAAGTCAAAGATCGATGAATCCAAACAGCCAGCCACGCACGGCCATTTACAATTCCAAATTTGAATTAAGGACAAAAATCTCGCAGAATAGTTCAAATGTTTTTTTCATCGGGTTCACTGGCAAATCTTTTTGGATGTAGAAGATTTGACGCTTGTGCATGGTATAGTGCCCTATTAAATTTAAAAAAATACTTTATGCGCTCTCGGGCTTTATGAAATTTGTATGAAATCTTATAGCCCGTGGTCGTAATAGTGACCATCCAGCCCACTTTGCTTGCATTTAATGACACTGTTTAAGGGTAGGTGAGATGAAAAACATCATACTCACCTGCTTAGACTTAAAGAAGTTGACACAAGTTGCTAAGGAATGTATTTAACATACAAATAGCTTTATGTAAAACCTTTGTAGTTTTAATGACAAAGGCGACGAAAAGGGATTCGGAAAATACAAACTGCTTGCCATCACAACAAGGATGACTTACTTGATAAGTATTTTTATGTCCTTGCCACTGCAGCGTTGTTTGTGAATTCCAAGGATAGACACGACAAGGTATTGTGGTAGTGAAACATTTTAAACCAGCTTTCATTTAAAAAATCTACTTTATCCATACTACTGAACCCATTTCGATGAAATTTTAATGATATATAAACCGTTATGTAAATTAGGCCTACTGGAGGCCTATTTGTTAACTTTTGATAACTATGTTAAGAACGTTGTATGCCTTGGTTGTAGCATAAGGCCTGCTGATCCTTATGTGGAGTTAATTATCATAGAGCGAACTAAGTTACTCTGTATATCTACCTCATAGAAGTAGTTATGCGCAATTTTTTAATCTATGGTATCCTTTAACTAAACCACAGAGGAAAAAAATACTAATCTAAATGGACTTACTCGTACTTGTGTGTTTTTTTTATTATTACTATTAAACAAACATAGATGAAAAAGTGGTCTGCTATGGACTTCTATAATTACTCACAATCTATCAGCTTGCTCAATCAATCTATTATCTCAGCGTGCTCGGTTAGTGCTACGGTACGGACGTTAATTATTATAATTTAACCATCAACGGCGCTCGGGTTTGCTAGTTAGATCCACCAAACCATACATACATATTATCATGTCTTTATCCCTTGCGGGGTAGACAGAGCCCAAGGTCATAAAACTCAAAGGCCACGTATAGCGTGTTAGTGGGCGAAAGTGGAATCAAAATAGTGATAGGTTGCTAGCCGTATCGCTTATAACGTTATTCGTTAAATTTTTTTACCCTAAGGAAAGAAGAACCCTAAGGACGAAAAGCAAGCAGCTGGTATATTCTATGTGTTTCCTTTTCTCCCAAACCAGCATGGCAGAGCACCATACCATCAATCATTATTTTGTCCTCTGTTTTTGCAAGGATTTTACACTGCCTGTCTGATCACCATTCCTCCGTTTGCTTTCACAACATAGGTAATGTTGTTTTTATCTATTCAGGAATACGTTATTTTCTGTGTTAACCACGAATGACAAAGATACCGAGTAGTCCTATTCTGCATCGGATACAACTCATGGTCATCGACTTCTTAGCTATCTTCTTATATTGACTTTATTCCCAGTAATAGGTACACGAACTTAGGTGTATCGTTTGCCCGCATTTCCCCAGAAATCCTTTCTCTTAATACTGGAAGCTTGGAAGTAGTATAATAATAGTAAAAAATTCTGTATGCAGGCCCATAGACACAACAATTCTTTTACTATAGGTACCTATAGTTAAAAAAAACAAGAATTAAAATTGAAAATTAAAGGCCCAATAATTTTTTGGACCCGATTTTTTTGTTTTTAGCCTTCAAATTAGGACCCATATTTAACATGGGCGTTGTAAATTTACGTCACTGTCTGTATGTGATTTCCAAGCGAACAATACAGGTACTCAACTTTTCACCCGACTTACCCACCGTGTTTTCACAAGTCTGTATGAATAAAGGTACGTTTATGTTTGTTCGTGTATATGATTAAATCAAATAGAATTGTATAAGTATTAAAAAATATACTGGCAGTATAGATAGGGTCATGCTTCTGCAGAGTAGTCTAAATGCAGCTTGACAGTTTTTGAGCGTCGTAGGCTATGTTATACATATGCCATACATATGCCATATTGATGGTGGACGTAAACTGTCAAAAAGGGCAGTCGGGTTTTATTTTTTGAAATTAATGATACTTGTACCAATAATAAATTGTATCACTTTGAAGCCAGAATCCAAAATAGTAATGAGTTTTAGGGCTTAAATTTACTATTTTAAAAAAGTCCCAGATTACGTATAACGTAATCTGGGACATTTTTTTTACAGGTGTATATCGTGGGTAATATTAGATTTTTAAAAAGGTTCTTGCGATTACAAAAAAAAAAAAACACATATCACACGCCTTATATGTCTAAACTTATTACAATTATTAATAACTATTTACAAGCTATATAAAAATAAATATATTGCTATCAGAGCCAGTAAAAATTATTGCATTACCACTAGTTAAGTGAGTAGGTACTATGATACATAATAACGTTACCAAAAATAGTAATGGTGAGTAAACTGTTAGTTCCTCCACAACGCTTACGTTGTGTGTATTTGCGTAATTGCGGTAAATTATGTAATTAATTATAAGACAATATTATATATTTAATATTAACCCTTCGTACATCACAGCAAAAACCCTCAATTATAAGAAACTATACCCATAAAATATTAAATTTAAAATAAACAATAGTTAAAATATTTTAAGGGTGACATACCTCAATAAACTGATGATGACCTCAATGATCATAACGGTCTTGCATCTGTCTGCCAAGAACCTTTTGCCCTTATATTACATTTATGATATAAAAGAAAATTTTTTTAACGCAAAGCTTTCGTTTATTACTAACCTCAGATGCTGGTTTTAAGAGTTGTCCTTGTTCCTCTTACTAGGTATATTGATGAAAACGTGTCCACCAATGGCAGCTCAGTGGCCACGATATATACAAATAGGTAGACAGTAGTCACACTAAAGTTATTAACACCGTTCTTAATTGGCCGAGCAGTAACTTTTATTTAAATACTTAATTTAGTAAATCGGCCTATTGCTAGTCGGACTTAATATAATTAAAATAAATGACGAGCTCCGTGGCGCAGCGGTCAACACACCTGCCTGCGACACGGATGGTCCCGGGTTCGATCCCCGGTCAGGTCAAGATGGAAAATGATCTTTTTCAGATTGACCTGGGTCTTGGATGTTTATCTATGTATTTGTTATAAAATAAACTTAGTATCGATGAGTTAGTATCCCATAGCACAAGTCTTGCTTAAGAACTTACTTTGGGGCTAGCTCAATCTGTGTGATTTATCCGTATATATTTATTTATTATAAGTTTTTTATTGAGCATTTTAATCTGAAAGTGTTTATCAATATCAATGTTATTGACACATTTTCCGCTACGTCACTAGATTTTTAATAATTTATACATTGTCAGTAATTTATGAGTGTTCCATAGAATAGGCACTAGGTTATTAGTTATTCGTAGGCACTAAGTTATATTCCATTGGAAATCATAATATTAAGAAAACCATTATCTGTTATTTATTGGTCAATTACAGGTGCGTCAGGAAATATTAGTCGACAGTTTCCCCGCGCGCAAGAAGTGTATCGAGACTCGTGACGTCAATAACGTTTCTTAATAAACGAATAACGTATACTTAGTAGCCATTTTTAATATCTTACTAATAATTAACACTGACTTTAAACACAAGGGGATACCCAAATAAAGCAGGAGATATCCTGCCTTATAAATTAATTTAAAAAAATAATAATAATAAATATATATATAAATATATACGGACAAATTACACAGATTGAGCTAGCCCCAAAGTAAGTTCGAGACTTGTGTTATGGGATACTAACTCAACGATACTATATTTTATAATAGATACTTATATAGATAAACATCCAAGACCCAGGTCAATCTGAAAAAGATCATTTTCCATCTTGACCTGACCGGGAATCGAACCCGGGACCATCCGTGTTGCAGGCAGGCGTGTTGACCGCTGCGCCACGGAGCTCGTGGAACATACATACATTCTTACATACATACATTCTTAGCAGCACGTCTTTATCCCTTGCAGGGTAGACAGAGCCCAATGTCATAAAACCAAAAGGCCATGTTTAGCGTGATGGGCGTTAAGGTGGAAAGCGGAATCAAAATAGTGATGGGTTGCTAGCCGCATCGCATATTGACGTGATTCCTAAGATTTTCAGCCAATCCCTTGATCGGCTTTTAAGGTCTGCGCGTCAAGAAAAGAACCATACCAGCGTATATTCTATGATTTCCTTCTCTCCCAAACCAGCATGGAAGGATTAAAGGATTATAGGAATGTTGAAATATACGAAAAGTTTTTATTAAGAAAAATGAAAATAAGAATGCCTGCTCAATAATATGTCTCTCGGGAAGGGTGTACGGGCAAATTTGTTAAGGAATTTAATCGTTATGGTGGAGTAAAGAAACTCACATATGAACTCGGAAAAAACACTAAACAATAAATTTTTGGGCGGTGTTCTAAAATGACCTGTGTAAAAGCGAAAAATGACGATGAATGTAGTACTCGAAATCACCTACGTCAATCATTTAGTCATTTTAGACATTTCAAAGTCAAAGTCAAAGTCAAAGATTTTTATTCAAAATTGGATAATTGTATCTCTTTTTGAACGTCATATTTTCTTCTACCAATGATTTATGTATCGCAGGCAAATTCGCCGCTTTCATATATGGTGACTTTTTAAACAAGTAATTTATATTTATAAGCTCCGTGGCGCAGCGGAGAACACGCCTGCCTGCGACACGGATGTTCCAGGATTCGATTCCCGGTCAGGTCAAGATAGAAAATGATCTTTTTCAGATTGACCTGGGTCTTGGATGTTTATCTATAAAGTATCTATTATAAAATATAGTATCGTTGAGTTAGTATACCATTACACAATTCTCGAACTTACTTTGGGGCTAGCTCAATCTGTGTGATTTGTCCATATATATTTATTTATATTTATAAAAACAATACTATAGTATAATATTTAAAATACCTACAACTCTTTTTCAGTACTGTAGAGTGCTCAACATTGACTGATAAACATTTATGATTTAGATAGAGCTTAGGAAAATTGCAAAGAAGTTCCATCTGAAAGCTAATATTTTTTTTTCGTCTACTTATATATTATAAAGAAAAAGATTTATTTGTTTGTTTCCATTGAATATCCTCGGAAACTCCTGGGATTATTTTCAAAATTCTTTCACATATAGAAATCTTATTTATCTGTGGGTAACATAGGATATATTTCATGCGGACGAAATCGCGAGAAAATTGCTAGTATTTACTAAGCAGCCACAAATACGTTTTACAAGCTCTGAATTGCCATAAACATATATATGTATACAACCACTCAGACTACCACGTTGTCATCCCTTACGGAGAAGACATACTTATATTGTAAATCCATCACACACGATTTGCAAGATGGTAGGCTTATGTTGGTGGACGCGATTTAGGAATTGTGGTGGATAGCCCATCGCATTCTGTAAATAAATATTCCCAGGTTTTAATTTGTAAGTTCGAATGGGCAGGGGTGTCATCATCAACTGACCGTCCGGTGGTTGCAGGTATGGCATCAGGTACGACACACGCGCCCGGCCTCCGAGCTGCTACTTTCTCATCCCCAACCCATCCTGAGAGTAGTCTTCCAGATACCTCATCCCGATTCCCTAGTCCAACTTTTACCCTTCCCTCGCTTAAAAACGGTTCCGATAGACAACATCGTCGGAACCCATATAACCCAAACATACTGCGCTCACCAACCCGTTTACCAAGCGTGGTAAGTATGGCATAAGCCTCGCATTGATTGAAATCCTTGGGGGAGGCCTGTCTCTAGCTGTGGACTTCTTGTGGATGAAATGATGAATTCTTAAGTAGTATTCCTTGTGATCATTTGATGATGTGATGTTTCTCGACTATTCATCTCGATGAAACTTGAGTTTTATAGCTTAACTACCTTAAAACAATATTCTGAAGTCAGGATTTTAATTCAAAATCAAATTCTTTCTTCTATTTTCATTAATATTGGAATTTTCATAAAATAAACTAACCCTAATGAAGTAATCTGAAAGTAGGTAAATATATCCGTTAACACGTTCGGTATGAGTTTACTCGTAGAATACAATCAAATATGCATTGTTATAAAATAATAGCAAATGGGTACAACCCATTCACTGCCGGACTTTTCAATGTTACTTGTAAAATACCAGCAACTTCCCAGGACTAGGTAACTACCATCAAAAACAACAACTTTTCGTATGGGACCAATGTTGAGATGTCCAAAAAACATACATTTTCATACAAAAGTGTTCGGCCGGGCCGGTTATTTGTACAAAAATGTTGATTTTTTAATTTCCAGCTTTGGTTCCATAGAATAAATTATTAATTTTGACGGGCTGATTTAATGGTTCGTAGGATAGGGGTGTTTTTCCTCATCATCATCATCAGGTCTTTCTAGTCTCCACTGCAGGAGCACGACACTCTCTGTACTACCAGAGCCATATACTAGCCTGAGTAGTCAGAGGATTTGGCCTACACTCTCCATGCTTGCCAGTCGGGTTGGAGAGATATTTTTGATGTTAATAAGCTTTGTTTAGCTTGTGTTTCCTAAGTCGCCTTTTACGACATCCACGGGATGACTTGGAGCGGTCCCATTCTACTCTGCCGGGAACCACACGGCATTGTGTTTTCCCTAATACCCCGTTTAGTATTATAAATGCTAAAGAAACTGTGTATGTCTGTAAACTCTTCATGCTTCAATCATAACACGATTGAGATGAAATTTGGTGTGGAGATAGCTTGAGATCCGGAAAAGGACATGGTGTTATCTTTCATCCCGGAAAAAGGTAATGTCTTGCGACCGGATCCGAGAGAAAAAGCTAGTTGTTTTTTAAATAACGGAGTCATGTCGTAACTAACAGCCAAAAAATAACAACTGACTTTAATAACTTTTAACTTGGTTTATATGTATTGAAGGATATATTTTCCAATAATGGTAGAGCACAGTCTCAAGTTTCTCAGCGAAACATGTGAGGAAAATCTTGAATAATCTCTTAAAATAGTAATATGCCTTAAGGCCTTTTGAGAATTAATGAAGTCCATAAATTATAATTATACCATGACAACAAAATAAGAGTAATTAATAAAGATATAAATCAATAAATAACATCGATTTGGTTTTTAAATACCAAATTACTTTCTTAGACCACCAAATTTAAAAAAAATACCATTTAATGATACTGAATTATTTTCCATAAGATGTTGTAATAAAACGTTTTTTTAATAAAGCGCTTAGCTGTCCAACCCGTCTAGCCAGCGTGGAGAGTGTAGGCCAAATCTTCTGACTGCTCAAGCTAATATATAGCTCTGGTAGAACAGAGAGGGTCATGCTTCCACAGTGGAGACTAAAAAAGACCTGATGAATATAAAGAACTGTAACTTTATAATGCCACGATAAGCTGACAATGGTCACTTGACTTAATTTAATGTTTGTTCACCAGGATCTCGCATGTATCAACACAATTATCGCTTCGAAATTTTCACCCTGCTTTGTCCATAGATAGAATGTATCAAATTATTAATTTACTACTTAATTTCACTAAAAGGGTCCACTTTACCTGTATAAATTTAAGTATAATCTATATAAACTATTAATATAAACATAAAATCGTTGTTTATAAAAACTGCATCAAAATCAGTTGCGTAGTTTTAAAGATCTAAGCATACATAGGGACAGACACAGCGGGAGGCGATTTTGTTTTAAACCATGTAGTGATAGTGATACAAAATCCTTTGTTTAATAATAAATTAAACTTATAAAATTGAGAAAGATTAATGAGCATTAGTCAACAGAAAAAGCATAATACTTATATGCACCAATCATTAATTCTAAGAAACTTTTTGGCAGTGCAGTAAGAAAAACGAATTGAATTCGGCGAAAGCGCGATAAGCTCGTAAAACAAAGTTCAGTTTGGGGCGGGCGGAGGCTTCGCGGGCGGGCGGCGGGGCGGGCGCGCACGCCGCTCCATAAATGCGGGCGCAGTCGGCGCGGCCCGCACTCAGCCAAACTCGCGGACTGCGGTAGGTCGTGCCAGAGGTGGCGCCACGATCGCAGTCGAACCCGTTCCCGCGGCCGCACATTTTCTTTGAAATTTCGCGTAAATGCAAAGAAAAAAGTGATAACGGAACCATCGGTGACATACGAGTGCGCTGTGATTTATGATATTATACAAATGACTCTATTTTTTTATCGATATTACTTGAATTTCGTTAATAGAAGTAGAGTACCGACGTGATCGCTAGTGAAACGTACTGACTTCAGCGTTTCAAGTGGTAAGGATTACGTGGACGGTACCTGGGATTCATCTCGTGGGTAAGTGCCTATATTAATAATCTATTTTAATTTTTTTAAGCCTGTTTGAATTTGTCTAACAATGCTATTTGTATGTAGAAAAGAATATATTTTTTAACATTTCAGTGTATACTTAACCAGAGATGCCTTAGTAAATATATAACCAAAAGAACCTCCAATGTAGGTAGTGAATAATGCAGACTAATCCCGAAATATCATATATAAAAAGAAGCTTTTCCCTTTCATGAATATTGCATTCGACTTCCTCATACTTAATGTATACCTAATCAATGAAAATTTAATTAATTCCCCAGACGTATGCTTGTATAGGTTAGTGTGTTTTCCTGTCTTTTGTCCGTTTAAGCCTACAGAGGAAAATTGCTCGTAGTTGTAAAAACTGACTCGTCAATGCTCTTCCATTACATTTAATCATCTTGTATACAAATACTATCGAGTTTCCTAGTAGACAATAATGGTGATTGCACCATAAGAAATCTATAAAGTAACTTTTAAAACCTGTAACATCACTCTTATGTAGAGAAGTCATGACTATCACATCAGCCGCAAGAGCCACAACTGCACATATAGGCCTCCCCAAAGATAACAAAAATGAATAAAGTAAAAATTATAAATGACATTAGGCTGTAATTAAAAAAAAAATATTCCTATGCTTAATGGTGGCAGAATATTGCACTATCTATTTGTTAACTTCTTGAATTTATGTTATCCTATATTCTAAATATTCTTATAAGCTACCTATTAATATAAGGCAAGCATTACACGAGAGCTTCTTCGCTATATTCCTTAATCAAACGTTAAACTATCATAAGAACTAGTTCAAATATACTATCGAAAAAAGCATACTGTGACACTTAACACAGGCTTAACACATGACCCGGCAGACAAGCCGCTTCACATATGATGCTGTCAATGATATATGTATGCACAGACTTCTTTGATTCCTTTTCTTCACCCAACAATACGTATTATTATCACTATCAGCCATATGAAGTTTTATCAGATATATTGGGCGGATAAAGACGCGACTCTTATCATGGAGATAACGACTTGTTTCAGTCACACCTCGTTCTTTGGAAATTCCTTTACTGCATTGTGTACAAGACGTTAAGTCCGGTATTGTAGGTTAGTTTATTTTTGTCATATAAATTTTCTTCGTTATCAGTTGTGTCTGTAATTGTATTTTCTATTTGTTAAACCGAGTTTTAGTGTATAAAGAAACAAAAAACAACTCGTTTCGTGCAAACCCCAGTGTCGTTAGTCAACAAGTGCGTCAATTAGTACCTGATTACGAATGTATTAGGTCAATATTCGTTGCGGTAGTGTAAATAAACAAAGTGGTTCTCAGAAGTTGCACATTCGTTTAAGGCTGCATCTCAAGTGAGTAATGCAAAAGGATATGCACCAGTGTTAAGGAAGACAAAGTAGGAAACCTAAGTCAATATTATATGATGGACGACTCTATTATAATTTACACCTACTTAATCGTACAACATCTATACTAATATATAATGAGGAAAGATTTGATTGTTTGTTTGTTTGCATTGAATAGGCATCGGAACTAATAAAACTATTTTTAAAATTATTTCGTCTATAGCAAGCTCATTTATCTGCGGGTGACATAGGCTATACTTTACACGGACGAAGTCGCGGGAAAATTGCTAGCTACTTATAAATTTTAGACTGGTATCAGTTTAGAATATATATATATGAGGCCTGTCAAATCGAAAATAGTTCAAGCTAATACTTTGTTCAAAATGTCCGATAGTTACATTGAAATGTCGCTGAAAATAGATTATCGAATTTTCATATCACTTCCGAGACACAAAGACAAGGCCTTAGACTTTAATACAACACTGAAACCTATCTGCGTTTTCGCATTTTCAAATCAGTGTTTATAAATGTAGTTAGTTTATTTCGAAAAGCACTTTTAGGTAGCGTTTCAGTAGTTTAAAAGTCTCTACATTATATTAAAGAAAAAGTAGAGAAAATGAAAAATATGTAAGTACATTTTAAAATAGCATTATTTACTTAAGGTTAGTAAAAGATTAGAGGAAATAATTTTACCGACTCATAAAAGGTCGATACCAATTCGAATCTTATGTATTATTGTCATAACCCACTCTTACGTATGTAATATTGACAGAATTACACGGTTCTGTTCATATGGTAGTCTATACTACCTTCTAAATATGAGTACTAAATTTCATAAGTATATGTATGTATGTTGGTTCGACCACATTTCAAAAACGTTAAGTCCGATTACAAAAAATCTTTTTAATACGTCTATATGTTTTATATAGATAGTTCATCTTAGGGAACAGTGTATCAGAAGTTGCATCAAAATTGGCCCAATAGTTTTGAGAGTTTTGAAGTCGGTTTCTTTTTTTATATAGATTCTTGTTACATGTAGGTTTGATTAGTCAAATAAGTATCGTCTACTGTCGTTATTTATCGATGAAGATTCTTTTTAATTTATTATTTTGTTTGTAATGGTTTCTATGAGTAAGCCAGTCATGGCAGACATCGATGAAAATGTTGGTCGATGAGTCACGCGATGTTAACGATGTACGATACTACAATTGTTTATATTATTTTCGGTATCTGTACTAAGTAAGTAATAAAATATTATTATTAGTCATATTTGCTAATACTTATGTGAAGTCATATAGTTTGAGTTCTTACAATGTTAGGTGTTGTTTTATTTTGTTTCATTATACTTACTTGATGAAATATTTTGGGGTCCGAGATCTCATTCTTAGTAAATGTAGTCCATGGATTTTCAAATAGCAAAAAAAAAAAAAACACATTTAAACTTCTTGATCCTGTTTTTAGCTACTGTTTTAGTGAATTGACAATAATCTATTCTTACTCGCACATATTTATAATAAGACTAATTTGATTAGGTTTCAATTGGTTCCATTAAATTTTACACTGACTTATTTATGAAAATAGTTGACTTTTTTTATTGAAACAGAATATAAATACCATGTACATACACAGTAATAACATAAAATTAAGTACGGAGACCATTAATAAGTTGAAAGATTAGTATTGGCTGCAACCAGTCGGAAGCAGGAAGACGCACCAGGGTCGAGCAGCACACGTCATCCCGAGAGAGCACTTCATTGCGATGCATCTCATCTCTCGTACAACAATGAAGCAGATGGAATGCAAATTGACCGCACTGATGTCTATCGCGGTTGTGTAACCAATAACTGATTATTTCATTGCTTGAGATGATAATATCAAAAGGTACGGCTCTTTATAAGCATCTCTGACGAAACTGAAAGGACTGAGAAGTGGGAACCTTGGGGAAACATTTATAATTTCAGTTTTACTTATGCATATAAATATTGGATACAGTTATAGCCTTTCAACCTTCAATCAAATTCCGTTGACGCTAAGTTAAATAATAAATTAAAAAGATATCATACTACAGTAGCACCCACTAAAAAAAATGTTAGAACCTACGAAGCTAATAATAGCCGCCAGTGTGTACAGATTTTCCACATAAAATGTATATACTAATTCAAGTACAAATTAGATACTTTTAAATTATTAAAATACATCATCAATGATAAGTCCAATGAAATTATTCATGGTACAAATAATGTCTAAGCAGTTAAATAAGCGTTTCTAAAAATTGATTAGCCTCTGATTACAGTTCTACCGACCAATGAACGGCTAAGTTTTTGGTGATAAAATTTGAATTACAGTCAGCGAGTCCTATGTAAAAAATGTTTGGTTAAAATAAATTAGGTAACAAATCTGAGTCCAATGTCGCCGGTGAAACCCGCGTTACCTCCGCGACACGCTTCGGCGAGCGGAACATTGCTGGCGACACCTCTGTTTGCTTGGCGCTTTCGGTTTTGATAGAGGCTCCGACGTCGGTCGTCCATTCTTTTGTCTATGAAAATATTCTCTTAATAAATTAAGAAATAAGATGTGGTTATAAAATTCCACGCGGGCAGGATTTGAACCAGCAGTCTTTACTCTTTGTACGAGTAATGCCACAAACAATACAAAGAGTAAAGACTGCTGGTTCAAGTCCTGCTCGCGTGGATTTTTTTAATCATATCTTATTTCTTAATTTTTTAGAGAATATCAAAATAGCATTGCAAAAAATACCTATAAAAATTTAAAATTATTTTTTAACAAGAAACAAAATCTTACTTCATCCCTATACGTAAGTGTACAAACTGGAGCTAACAACAACGTCATCTAAGTATTAAAAAAAATGATTTCTTTAAATCTTTCGAGGTTCCCTTTATAAGAACCTGACTTGGTGACTGTGGGACCACTTAGGGGGTTCAGACAAGAAAAGAATTTCTTAAATCGATCTAGGCGTCTTCGAGATATCGGGAAACATACATAAAAAAAGATTCCGACAAATTGAGAATCTCCTTCTTGTTTGAAGTCGGTTAAAACCTAAACAAGAACAGCTAAAAAAATATTTTTTGGGACATGATTTTACTGTCAATAAGTAGTTATGGCAAAATTTGGTACCTGAGCTTTTCTCTATCACACTATCCGACATTACATACTAGAATGACAATTCCTGCGTAGTTAATCTATGGATAGGTATAACACGGACGTATAATGTACAGAATGTTAGGTGTCTATGTAAAATATCTTGCACTAACTCTATCTAGGTAGATTCCTAGATAGAGCTAGAACAAGGCGTTTTACTATATAGATGTTAGGTAATGATGAGATTATTATAATAGTATAAAATTTAATATAACTAAACGATGTTGCAATGAATAAATACTTACCCTTTTCATAATAGCTAGTAAAGCTATCGTAATTTTAGTTAAAAATATCTGACTAGTTGTGTTGCATAGTTTTTTGACATAAATGTATAAGGTAAGTTTATTCATAAAGACGTTGAAAAAAACAATTAAAATATTTCAGCTACAATTTTATCTATTGAATAGAATCAAGCAATTTGTATACCACGTGGTTGTTGCAAAAGTAATTTATCGTTGTGATAAAGTCCGTCGACAACCCTGAGGTGCTAAGTATATGATGTACTTCTGCCAAAAGTAGGTCATCCGTGTGATTAGGCTTATTTTACGTTGTCATGTGAGGAAAATTGGACAAATAACAAGAAAATATTAAATACTCGATTCCAATGAATGTTAAAACAGGTACAAAAATATGCCGTTCGAGGAGCGATGATACACGTATTTATGTAGACATTAATCATATTGATATTATCGACAGGAAGCTGGACACTGTTTAATGACCCCATGGTATGCTACAGCGGAAGTAACACTGATGCATCATAGAAAACAAGTATCTTTGCGTTCCAATAAATTATGACAATTATATAATACTTACATATAAGTAGACACAGCTTACCTACCTCCTACCTATTGCTTACTCTGACTATATGGGTTAGTACGTAGGCATTAAAATAGCTACGAGTAACAACATATACGTGCGTACGGTTTTAACTGCGTTCATTAACTGCGGCGACTATCCCTTAGGAACATGTAAGCAACAGGTTTTCAAAATTTTGTTTTTATTTGGGATATTTTTAAGTTTTTTCAGTTATACAAGTTTGTAGACCTTTTGACCTTGCGCTCCTCATGACGACACCGAGAGATATATAAATAACTAATCTTTCCGGTGACCTAAGAGCAGGCGCGCATTTTGGCCAAAGACTGAGTTTGGCCATCCAGCGAGGAAATGCCGCCAGCTTTTTGGCCCTACCTGCTGACCGCAGCAATTTGGCTTCCATTTTTTAAAGTTTTTTAATCTCAGTTATCGATTATCTGTTAGTTTAGTTCATTGTCAATTGTATATAAATTATTTATTATTATCAGTAGTAAGGAAGGTTAAATCAGTTTTTATCAATGATACAATCTAAATATATCTACCCTAACAGTTTCTTTACAATACTACAGCCGTACCTTTATTTACGAATATACTGATTCATTCATTAATAACAAAGAAGCAGGTTTGGTCCGTTAGCGTTATCATAATTTTATTTACAATTTGTGATCTTCGATTTCTTATTTCGAGTGACTCACAAGAGGATATGATTCATAAGAGACTGTGACCTCTATCATCTGTACTTTAACGTCGTCACCTCTGTACATAAGTAGACTGACCGATATATAAACAAACTCGTGCGTTGGTTGTCGATATAGACATTTGTTTGTATATATACTTAATTTCTTATTTATTATATGTTAACTATCTAATTTACCAACTATCAAAATTAACAAGAATATTTATTCTTATATTTCTTTGTTTCAGATAACGTCATCAAATCACATAGACTTATATCAAGAGACGAGGAATATTTTAGAGGATATTAGAAACCAATTGGTTTAGTAATTTTCTACTAAATGTTCCGGTCGTGACAAGAGGACAATTTTGTAGAGTATACAAAATCATAATAAATGAGAATATTTAGTAGTAGAGAAGAATACATATCATCGAGGAACATGGCGGCCTTAAGCATTAGGAGTAGTCTGAGGATATTATGGACGGTGGTAGCGGCTATGGTCTTCCTAACTAGAAGTAGCGCGGCTCCAGCCTTCGCCGGCGGCATCAGCCAAGCTACGGTAAGTTATAAATATTAATTGATAATCAAATAACTATACCTTGCTGATGGGAACTTTCTTCAATAAGGTCTAGAGTTTAGTTAAGTCAGAAGATAAGTTATTCCCAGAAATTATGGTCAATAGACACATTTATATACGACTTAAGTTAACACCAATGCGTTTAAACGTAAAAAATTGAAAAGCTGTATCTATTAAGCTTAGAATAGGTATTGTACTATGAATGCTGCATAGCAATTCGTCATTATGAGGTCACTGATCGGAATGTAAGAAATATTTAAAACCGTTATCATCAGTATCAGTAAAGCGGAATCGGACACCAGTGACTTATCTTACGGTAGTGCGGCACTTGAAGTGCCTGACTCAACGATTCTCGGAACTGGCCGCTCGCCCACCGAAATCATTCCATTTAAATTAATGGCTCTCGTAGTAGCGCATAGTAGATTTTCATTCACAAGAAGCGATAAACCCAACCATGATGAGAAGATTGTTTTTGACGAACTCTTCGGAACATTTGCAGGTCCTCTCGAATCGTTTATGTAATATACGTATACATGAGTCATTCGCACTATGTTGTACATATGTGCTGTCGTGAGGTGTTGGCTTCTCAATGAACGTTTACGTCACTTTTGTAGTATTTACAAATTACGATTAGTTTATTGATAAATGTGACTCAATTATTAATAATGAAGGAGCAGCATTTAAAACCTTATAAAGACATATTCATATTAGTTTCCCTTCGATTAAAGTGACTTATTATAATTGCAAAGCTTTTTTGCATTGCTTCTATGTAGAACCACGATGTTGTAGGTAAGCTGTACACATTGAAAGAAAGAAGTAGGTATTCTTTCCGTGATTAAAATTTTATGTGGTCAAGTACCCAGCCGATTATCAGCATCAGAGATTACTGTGATTCACCCTTTATTAGAATTCCTTGCACAAAACAGGCTTGATCGCGATAACTTTCGGCTATTACATAAACGTGGGCTCTCTGACTCACCTGTGTCCCCCGAGATGGTGGATCTGGAGGAAGCAGTAATAAAAATCTCATCGTTTCTTGGAAACTGTCAGAGCACGCGTGACTCACTCAACCAGTCGCGAGGCTTGCTGCCGCCAAGTTCTAGGTCATAGAGCACCGACCGTGTCTTACTAATGTAATACTAAATACAAAGTAAACGCGTTTCGTTAGAGTATTTTGAAAAATACAGTATTCTGAATTTTTACGACAGTAAATATTATTAACTAGTATTTTATAGCCGTAGACCACTTTACAAATAGTTTTGTCATATTTTTGAGTATTGTCAAATAATACTTTGTTCATCTCAATTAAAATTTAGAGTTTGAGCATAAAAAACAACAAAAAAATTGTATTTCCTAATGCGGTATTGTAATTGATTCGTTCTTTTGTGAAAAGTAATTCGGAATAAATAGCCGAGGCGATGTCAAGGCAAATTCTCGTTCCACTAACCCGTTTGGGTTTTCGTAGCGCCGAATTGATCGATTAATCATTTTAGTACTTATAATCTAAAGAGTACTTTTTATAAGGTTTAGCTTAATATTTTTTCTTGTAAAGAATCAAAGAAAAGTAGAATAAACGTCTATATTGCTTGAAACTACGAAATTTTGTCGAAATATTGGAATTAAATTTCACTGTTTAGTATCTCGGACGACGATGCAAGGACGTGTTTCACGATAGTTGTGGCGGTAAGGACGTTAACCGAATTACAATTTTAGGAAAACAGTTTAGTTTATAAAAAATTGTTTTCTAAAACAAATAAAATTATTGTTACAAATAAAAACTGTCACAGGGCTAAAAGCCGGCACAGCAGCGGCTGCGGCGGAAAACCTTAAACGGCGCAAACATGATGTCTTGGCAACAATTATATATTTAAACCGTTTGGGGTTAAAACCGATCTAAAGGCACCCCAGGGCCCTAGGCCGTGGGGTGCCTTTAGATCGAAGGGTTATTTTTAGAGGCAGTATTTTTCAGAGTAGCTGGTTAGTTTTTCCATATTATAAAATAAGTATAGACACAACACAAGTTCACAACTTACTGTGCGGCTCGGTCAATTTGTATGATTTGTCCCTATATTATTACGCTATATAATATAAATATAGGTTTTCGCTTGCGTCAGTGTATGCCAATTCAATGCGAGCAGCATGAGTTTGTTCAAATTTTCCATAGTATAATATGGGTTTTCCGTCCGGATGTCGCCCGTGCCAATTAATTTGATCCGCGACCGCAAGTTCAGTAATAACATGTTCGGAACCGGTCTTAATCAGACGCTGATAATCTCCGATCGACTGGTTTTTGTTTGAGAAATAATAGACATCTTGTTAAGACTTTAATCACCTGTTCACAGGTCAATTGTTAAACAGTGCTATGGTCAGATTTATTGCAAACTTTTAATTTTCTCGCGACTTCATCAGTGTGAATCTTCACCCCACCCCTTAGTGGTTTAATTTCTAAAATTTCCTTTCTTAGTGCTCATTTAAGTATATCATGGGAGGAATCGCTAACGTGTCCGTGGCAGACGCAACTGCAAAATCGTTAATTCGAATTAAAAAAGGAGCGTTAGAGTGAGGTTTGCAGTTTGTCCGAAGAGATATAGCCAATGAGAGCCTAAAGCCAATTTAAAATAAAAAAAAATAAGCATGAGCGATCACTGAATATTCTTCATTAACTTGAGAATGCTTTTGCGTTACATACTTGGTCATATAATTCACCAATTGATATCGGGCTGACAAAGCTTCAATAAGGCTGTGATTGGCCGCTGACAAAAGCGGTATTGAAATGCAGCCGTCGTTACTAGGCTACGCTTCAGCGAAGACGGAATGTCGTGCGTAGCACATTGGAATCGGTCACGAAACCATACCCGCTGGCTGTGAGTTTAAATGTACGCTACAGTTTCATATATTTTCTTCTTTGCTTCTTTGAAACTTGATAGATAGGGATATTTCAATATTTATTGAAAAACTTCTACAAAAAAATTAAAAAGAATACTTCTGAAATAATAAATAAAATTGTTCTTCATTCTTATTCTTTTTTAAAACTCTACCTAAACCAGACTAGTTTAGATAAGTAATTTGCGATTTTCAATTCTGGTCTCGGGACAAAAGGCTGAAGAAACAGGCAAGTCGGCTAGCACGCTCTTCGACTCTGTCTACTCTGCAAAGGATAAAATAAACATTACTTGTATATATTTTTCTCAATAAATAAATAAATGCCATAGCTAATCACTTCTTCATTACCTTCTTCTTTTTCTTTTTGAATGCTAAACTAAAAGTAATGTATCCTTGATCCAATAGCATTTTGTATATGACAAGTACTCGAACCAGACCAGGTAAAGAATTTACTACTTACTTAATATACAAAGTTTATCTATAGGTTGGAATTCGGAATTTAAGGGTTAATATTTAATGGAAGTCAAGAGGCAGTTACTATTAGAAGCTTATACGAGTTTATCATAGAAATATGTAAACAATAGTTTGCAGATAAACAGTTAAATATTTGTAGGTCACTGCACTTGACACGTGTTCGCTATTCCTCATTGGCACATTGTCATGGGCAAGGTGTTTCCTGTCGTTTTGAATAGGTACTGTTATGCTTAACGTACCCTTATACAGGGGGTCATTCTCCTGGCCAAGCCGAGAACAATGGCCTAGCCAGAAAGTGCCAAGAACCTGCGAGCTTCTTTGTTTTCATCACTCCTACCTGACTTGATTATTGTGCCGTAAAAATTCTCCTCATGTTCTGTCAACTCGCATCTCTCTCGAAAGTTTTTACTAAATCGCTGTTTAGGAGAACAATGAACTTAGGATGTATCGAAAGAATATTATTATATAAAAGATCGTTTCATTTTCAATCAAATTCAATAAAAGATTTATTTTTTAAAGTTTGTCACACTCCTTCAATTATAATTCGATTTGAAAAAATATTCTTTTCTAATTAAAATCATTTAATCATAATCATCAGTAGTTTGGTAAAATTAGTTTTTTCTTATTTGATAGATATATTTATAATGTACGATTGACAATCAGACAAAAGACTGACGGCGTTTAAAATCAACGCACGTCAACATAATAATTATCCGCAACATTTGAAGTGACACGATGATTCGTGTTTTTATTAAATATGCAGCGTGCATACCTAACTGTCAACTAGGTGTCGTCCGCCTCCTTGTTATGCTGTTTGGGAAGCATTTATCTGGGTATCTCGACAATCGCGCGGACGTCGGCAGTCCGGAGATAAATGACAAAAAACAAAATATTTTTAGCTCGCAAAGCCGGTGTCTTTAACCCTAGTCACGACCCATGATCCTGGGAAATATTTTTTTCGGATTTCTTAGAAGATAAGAGGAAATGAAGCTTACTTTGCCGGTTGTTATCGTAGGACGTTACAAAGGCTTATGAGCTGACGCGAAGATTTGAGAGGAAAAATAAGATCAAGTTGAGATGTACCGGTGTAATGGACAGCTGTAACTGTTTAAACAATTTAGGTAACTTGTGTTACTATTACTCGTTTGTGGCCAGTTCTGAATAGTCTAAATTTAGAAGAAAAACGTCATGCAACTTTTGGGCAATAGAGTCCAAATCAGAATAGTGGTGACAAAGAGAACAATAACCGGGTTACCGCCTTATTGATACCGTACACTTAAATTTCAAATAGTTTTCGTAATCTCATAAGGCTATAAAGAAGCAGATGAAGCAACTCGAGTTTCTGATAATTGTGAAAGTTTCGCACCCCTATAAAGGTGAAGTGTGTGACGCAGGCATGGTGGCTGGTGGCCGGTGGTGCGCTGGCGGCATGCTCGTCACGCACGCAGGAAGCGCTCGGCGACCTTCACACGCGCCTCAGGGCCGCCGTCCTCTGCTGATCGCTTCTCATTGTTCACATAGCCACCGTTGCCATCTGATCGTGCTGATTCGTTTGTGCCGTCTGCCACTGTCGTAGCGGTGCACCATACATTGTCGTCCGTAATAATACAATGATTCATGCTATGTTATAAAATTCGAAAAAGAGACGTATAATGTAGTGACAGTAAATAATATATTTATAAAATTTACTTTTTAGAGTTTGAGGTTTTTAGTAAAATTAATTAGGCACTAGTTTTTATTCGCTGTGAAGTTTCTGCAGGGAACTGTAATAAATCTTACACATTGAGGAATGGTCAATCAAATACACGCAGGGGTACAAAAACTTATGTAATTCTTAAGAACCTTATAAGCTGCATCCGGACCAGTATTTACTTTAAATACACAGGATTTGCTGGCAGCACGTGTATGTAAGTATGGATGATTGGCAAGCAATCAGCTCAACGTCTTGAAAGCCAGACAATGTGCTGTCGTCCACGTGACAAACGTGAGGCTGATGGACAAAGGGCGCAATCGCTTTACTAACAATGTAGAAAAAATAATAATTTTCTACATTCTACAGCGGAAAAGTGGTGGTTCACACGCAATAGATTCTATTTTAATCTTTTGACAATCACAACGTAATTGTAACTAATTGCGGGGACAATTATCCGCTGCTCGTGCGGATGAATAAGCGCCCAGTCGGCGCAGCTCAGCCACCGGCCTTGTAAGGTTGCCATCTACCCAAAATCAAGTCCCGATAGTTCCATTAACCAATACAGGTTGAGGGCACACTCTGCCCACGCTCCATAAACGCTTCAGGCGTCAGTTTGAAATTCACTCAGAAAAACCAACACAAACTTGAGAATGGTTGACCATTCTAAATCGTTCCGTAGCGTGACACGACACCCAAATTATTACCTTACAATCAGCTTGTAGTGAATAACAATGGGTCAAATAATCATTCCTATTTTTATATTTTATGATAGCAGAAGTTCGTATTTACCTCGTTAATACAAATTAAATATTCAAGATATGTTCTTATTGCGATTAACATTTTATTCCACAAGGATTCTTTGTTTGTTGTGCGGCGATTGACAGATTCCTGAAACTGCTCACGTTCTCCGCCGAGAGACATCAACAACTATTAACAGTTTGTAATTACGACAGGACAAAGCTAACCGCCCTATTAGCGATCTCATACATGTAATAAGTCGTAAACAACTTGGTTTCATGAATATTCTATAGTATGGTAAAAATAATTTATTAGTCCATCGTGTCTCGCAAATCAAACAAATCAAACACATGTCGTTCTAATTGTGTAACAAAAACACGAGGTAATATTCCGATCATAAGATAGAAGTGCGCAGCAAAAAGTAATAGATATATCTAATAGTTAATGATACCTATAGGTGTGAACCAATTATGCCACGAGAACAGTGGCGAATTAATCAAGTCAAATCAAGTCCACGAGCTGATAATGGCGCAGCTTCGAAATCTGTCACTCCGCAGGTATGTACCTGCGTCGGACGGAACGTGGCCGTAATCTAAACACATATATATGCAATTACGTGATACTGATACACCATAAATAAGTGCATGTACGTATCGAATAGTGTATGCCACGAGTGGAGAAAAATATGATCCAGTAAACATGTTGTGAAGATCACTTGATTAATTCAATTAGGTTTGTTTTGCAATTAATGGCAATTTAATTGGCACGGACATTGTTTTCCGACAAGATGTTGTGTGTGAAGATGTCATGACTATTGCAGATATGCGCGTGGTTTTACCATAACAATCTAGATTATATATGAGACACAGTGAGCACTTAATGGCGCCTCTCTTTAGCATCGTAATGAGCTTAATCCATTTACCATGTACCTAAGTGATTTAATAAGAAATAAAAAAAAACATATGAATGAAAATGTAAGTAGCTATAAATTCTATGGCAGCTATTTCTTTTTTTTTATTAATGTTTGTCTGATGGTGATATTTAAAAGTATGTTTGGACGTTGCCTATATGTACATATGAGTATATACATAAACGTAACACCACATTGAAATATATTTTTCGTACCTTTTGGGACAGTACATTCTGGGCAGGGACATAGTTCTTTTTATGGTAATTATATAGTATACCTATCAATAAATATTATAATAACAAAATCGTTTTTTTTATTTATAAAAAAATAATTTCGAAGTTTTGTCTATTTATCTAATCATCATTTTTCGGATAATACCTACTGCAGGATATCAGGCACCTTTCATGAACATAGTATTTTCACCTTTCTTAAAAAAAAAAAACCTGTTAAAACCATTATACTCATTAAATTTTGTGGTGGGAAGTCAAGGGGTGCAGTTGGAGTTTGCCTTAGACGATTTTGCAAATTGATTATAGTGGACTTTATAGTATGAAATTGGTGTAGTTTGCTATTATAAATTCTCGTACTCATGACCTCGGTGGAAGCCATGATATAAAACAGAAGAAGAAGAAACATTTAGTCAAAATATTTTTCTAGCCTTTAACTTACGATCTTAATTTTTTATAATAAGCTATCCAAGTTTCTATGCATCATAGTAGACTACGAGGAAGCAAACGAATATTTACACGTGCCTGTGTTCCCAGTAAGGCATATCGGAGTGATCGTCTAGACCAGATGGGCTTCTAGGAAGCGTGTTGCGTGACATCGGTCAAATCGTAGTAACGACTGTCGATTAAGCTACCGGCGATACAGCGCGGCATGAGGTACTTCAATTAACCCATTGTTAGATAGGTATGTTGAGGCAGCTGTGAGTTGGCATATTTAAAGATTGCTGCGATGGTGGTATTACCAAAATAGTTAAAGCAAAACCTTTTTATTCATTCACATAATTTGAGTTATAGTGGCAAAAGAGTGCATGCTATGATATTTTAACGGTTTAAACCCTTTTAACCCGCAGGGAAGAAATCAACAAAATTCCTCAACAAAATGTTCAAAATCTATCCTGCCTAGTACGCCATTTGTTTATATGCCGCTGTACGTAAATAAATAGTTATTAATAACATTTATTTACCTTAGGTTTTTGGTTCTTGCATGTAGTGTAGGATTTTCGATTTTTATTTGACAGTCAGCATACTTATAAGGTAAGAAATTATAAGAATCGAGCTTTAATTGTTACAACGCCCATAGGTATGCGCCAAATGGCAGCCAATGAGTTAAAGAGACGATGTTTTTCTTAGTAAGCATTACCTAATATCTATCACCTAACTATCGCATCTAAATTTTCTTATTTCAATCAATTTCATATTGCCTAAGTAAATACTCATCGCACGCAGAACAACCATAAAACTTCATATGAATCAATGTTAAACCAGTGAATAGTTAAATTCGAAGACCTCGAACTACAACGGATCCATGGAAATTAGGTTGTTTTGTACGAGCCGGCATATGTCGACCATGTAAATTATGGCCAAAGTCGGTTATCCAACAATGAGCGATGTGCGCAATCACAAATGAAGGTGCCATTACTGCCCGCATGGCTTACATGTAATCGTTTAAGTACATAATAGCTATGTGATCATAACTACATACATGAGCAATGTGTATGTTTTTGTTATTTTTATTTATTTGTGTCTAGTAGGTATATTTTGTTCCTTGCCAACTTATTATGATAAATAACTCGCTTATCGACGCTTAATTTCAATTGCCGTACAAGTCTTAAACGTTTCAGAAAGCGCAGTGGTGTGTATAGTCTCTACATATTGTGGCGATGCTAGCCACATTTTTTTTAAATATAACCTTTTTTTTAATTGTTACCTTAATATTTTTTTACTGGTTGATGTGAATATGTTAAGAAAAATATAAATTTCAAAATTCAAAATTTGATTTGACATGTAAAGATTTCGGCTATTTTTTCGTGGCATTCGGTTTTGGTTCTTTGAGGTGTTTGCATGTATAGTGCATTGGAGTTTTTTTCTTTATGTGAAGTGTAATTAAAGTAAAAGTGTGTCGGTTTTTCCCGTGTTTTATTTTGTGCCGTAACACACAGACTGGTTTTTTTCGGTTACGTGTGCCACCATCGGAAGCAGTTGTCCGGGCCTGTGACCGGGCCGTGGGGGTGTGCTGGATCACGTCGTGGCTGGGGTTAGGAACCCCACTGTCGCCGTGTGTCGTCCCGGCCACAACAGACGTTAGTGTCTGCGCTTCTCGACAGAGAGAGTCCGCCGCTGCCGCGCGTCGTCGTGGTCCCGTCATGGGCGTCGCCACGCTCGTCAGCGGGAGGTTCTGCTGACGTTGTGCGCTATCCCATCAGCTGGACGTCGCCGCGCTCGTCGAAGAGAAGCGCGGCTGCTGACGTTGTGCGCCGCTCCGCCGCCGCACTCCGCGATAATCTTTTTCTTTTATTTGTATTTTAGTGTGTTTTGTTATTTTTCTTTTGTACTCTTTTCCGTTTGTATTAAAATTTTCCGTTTTTGTATTTTGATTTCCAGCCGTCTCCGTGACAAATAATTTTGTCATAGAGACGGCCATCTTTGGTTATAGTTTATTTTCAAAATTCAAAAAAGCCTTAGTCGCCCACCTATTTTTGGTCTTGTTTGGTTTGCCTGTTCTCACAGTCCGGGGTTCGATTCCCCGCCTGAGAGCCATTAGTCGCCTACTTATTTTTGGCGTTATTTTATTTGCCTGTAGTTCCCAATTTTCCCCTTTTTGTAATTTGTTGGCGTTGCGACTTCGGGTCCAATCGGCACCGCGGGTCGTAACGCTACAATTTTTGGCGCCCGAACAAAATTAACCCTGCTTTTCTTCTTTTTTTTTTTTTTTTTTTTTTTTTTTTTTTTTTTTTTCTTTCCAAAACGCGGTGGGTTCCGTAGTCCGGAATAATGTCCCGTTCTGTCCCAAATTTGACTCGGCTAGGGTCAAGTGGGTCCCGTAGCAATGATGATTTCGTCACACTGTCTGTGGCATCATCCTCATCTAGGTTGCAACCTCCTTGCTCTCTTTCTCCCCATCACACGCTCCCTCCAATACAAGTTTTTACTCAATGTAGTAAAGACTTTAACCTCTCATCATGGAATATCCGCTATGATGGCAAAACTTGCGTTAGAGATTTTTTCCTCCGCTTAGAGGAGTATATGGTGGCAAGAAATAAATCTCAGGACCTAGTCTTATCTCGACTGCACGAGATCCTTTCTGGAACTCCTTTAGACCTTTTCCGTTCCTTAAGAAATAAGATCTCTTCTTGGGACGGCCTTAAAGAATATTTTTTCAATCATTTTGACACCCCTAACTTCGAGTTTGAGACCGAGCGTCTGCTTCGAAACAAGAAGCAGACCGCTAATCAGTCTGTGTCCGAATTTATTATTTCTATTGATGCTTTGAATTCTAAGTTAGCTCGTCCGATACCCGAAGACTCTCTGGTCCATATCATAAAGCACAATATGCATCCAGACTACATCCCATGTTTAGCTGCTACACCAATTTTTGATTTGCAAACTCTGATTAGCGTTGCAAAGAATTTTGAATCATTTTCTCGGACATCTAGATCACCATCAAAAAATATTTCTGCAATAGAATCTCAACCCCCGTTATGTTTAAAGTGTCATGCTTCGGGGCACTCTTATAAAAATTGCCCTAAGGTACCCGGGAGGATATGTTTTCGTTGTCAAACCCCTGACACGTTAACGGCCTTTTGCCCGAATTGTAATAAAAAAACCCCGAAGGATCTTAGTCCCAATCAGTCTTCCTGGCCGCAACTTTCTACGGTCATACCTTCGAAATCAACAGATGCTAGACCTTTCATTACTGTGTCCATAGGTGGACGCCAAATGACTTGTTTACTGGATTCAGGTGCACAAGTGTCTTTACTTGGAGGTAGTACTTACGGCTCTTTTTTGGACCATTATTCTCTGTCTCCTCCTACATCCTCTTCTTGTGTCACCACTATCGATGGCACGCCTATTTCTGTTTTGGGGAACATTTTATTACCTGTTTATTTTAAAGGTCTTCAGCATTATTTAAACTTTATTGTTGTACCTTCTTTTTCTTCTCAAGTCGTTTTAGGTATAGATTTTTGGAGTAAATTTGGTCTTCTGAGTCCTTTTTTGGAGTTTTTGCATACGGACATTCCTTCGCCAATTCGAGACCCTTCCCCATCTATTTCGCATTCGTCTGACGCAATTGCTCAGGTGAATTATATTCGGCCTCGTAACACTTTAACCCCCGAGCAAGAGTCCCAACTTCAAAAGGTTATCAACCGGTTTGAAGAGATTTCTTCGGACAAGGTTGGGTTAGGAAAAACTAACCTTCTTAAGCATCAGATAGTCACCACAGGTCCTCCAATCAAGCAACGGTATTATCCTTTGTCACCAGCTAAAATGGAGGTTCTGAATAAGGAAGTTGATAGTATGCTTGAGAAAGGAGTTATCAGACCCTCGCATTCTCCGTGGTCTAGCCCAGTGGTTATGGTAACCAAGAAGGATGGCTCCTGTCGCTTCTGTGTAGATTCTAGGAAGCTGAATAGTGTTACTGTTCGAGATAGTTATCCGCTACCTCGCATACAAACCATTTTAGACAACCTCAAAGGTGCTAAATATCTGACAACGTTAGATTTTAGTAGTGCTTTTTGGCAGATTGAGTTAGCTGATGACAGCAGTTGTCAAAAAACTGCGTTTGTTGTGCCTGGTAGAGGGCTTTTCGAATTCCGGCGCATGCCTTTTGGGATAACTAACGCGGCATCTGAGATGCAGCGCCTTACGGATTTACTAATAAATCATCAATTTGATGATCACGTGTTTGGGTACATTGATGACCTTGTGATCGTTTCCCCTAATTTTGAACATCATATTGATTTACTAAATAAAGTATTTGAAAGGCTAAAAGATGCTGGTCTGACACTTAATATAAAGAAGTGTCAATTTTGTAAAGACAGCTTAAGATACTTGGGCTATATCGTTGATTCGCAAGGACTCCATGCTGACCCTGAAAAGGTTGAAAGCATTAGGAACTTTCCGGTTCCTGACACTGCCAAAAAGCTACGAGGCTTTATTGGTTTGGCATCTTATTACCGGAGATTTGTTAAGGATTTTTCCTCTATAATAGCACCACTGACAGCTTTAATTGGTAAAAAGAAAGGCTCTGATCCCATTGAATGGTCGTGTGATGCCGGTAAGGCATTCAATTCCCTTAAACAGGCATTAACTTCAACGCCTATTATGTCTTGCCCTGATTTTTCAAAACCCTTTGTCCTTCAATGTGATGCTTCGTCAGTCGGGATAGGTTCTGTGTTGACCCAAATTATAGATGATGTCGAACACCCAATTGCATACTATTCCCGCCTTCTATCTCGCGTTGAGAGAAACTATAGTACTACTGAGCGCGAATTGTTAGCAGTATTAGATTCAATCAAACATTTTAGAGGCTATATTGATGGTATGAAGTTTTCTATCATTACTGATCATATAAGCCTGAAATGGCTTTTAACTTTGGATAATCCCTCTGGAAGATTGGCCAGATGGGCAACTTTAATATCGCAATACACTTTTGATATTATTCATCGCAAGGGACAGCTTAATGTTGTACCCGATGCCTTATCTCGTATGGAAATTGGTTTAATATCTTACAATGCTGGTTTGCAACAAACTAATGACTCCTGGTATAGACGTGTTTTTAGTGGTGTCTTAGATAATCCTCGCTTATTCCCTGGTTATATTCTTAGGGAAAATGTCCTAATGAGACACATTCCATCTCGTGATTTATTATCGGAGACTTCTTCTTGGAAAATAGTTTTACCTTTGGAAAAACGCACTTCAGCTATTTCTGAAGCACATGATTCATTTGGTTCAATTCACCCTGGCGTCGCTAAAACTTATGCAAAGTTGAGGGTTCATTATTTTTGGCCCAATATGTATAGGGATATCGTATCACAATTAGAAAATTGTGAGACTTGTAAAGCCTATAAATGGTCTAATCTTCAACCCGCGGGTACTATTTCTACCCCAAAACCTGTGAATGCTCCCATGCAGATGCTTTCTTTAGATTTAATAGGCCCATTTCCAAGAGCTTCATACGGATATAAGCATATACTTAGTGTTGTAGACGTTTTTACCAAATATTGCTGGTTGTTTCCTTTAGGTAATCCCCGTGCTCAAACAATTACTAGGTTTTTAGAAAAAGATATTTTTTTGAAATTTGGTATACCTTTAGTTATACTATGCGACAATGCTACTATTTTTCGCAGTAACCATTTTCGTGACTTTTTGAGATCTTACGCTGTCCCAAAGACACATTTCACACCTTTTTACACCCCACAAGTTAACACTGTAGAACGCTATAATCAGACAGTAGTCACGTGCCTATCAATTTTGGTACGCGACGAACAGACTGCTTGGCCTACAGTGTTACCTCAGATTCAGTTATACCTAAATTCTTCTTGCAATTTGGCAACAGGGTATTCTCCTAATTTCCTTATGTTCGGTCGTGAGCTGGTGATTGACCCAAGCGAACACAGACTCTCAAACATTTCCCCCGGAGGCGTTGCACCTAGAGAGGATCTGGCACACAATTTGTTTTCGCTAGTTGATGTCTTCACCAAAGTGTCTGACAGTCTTGCCTTGGCATTTGAAAGAAATGCAAGGTACCACAACGTTAATAGACGGGACATTACATTACAGGTCGGTGACATGGTTTGGCGGAGGAACTTCGCCAGGTCTGTGGCTGACAATTTATTCAGCTCGAAATTAGCCCCTAGGTTTGTTAAGTCAAAGGTAGTCCAGCCTCTAGGTAGCAATGTTTTTGTCCTGGAAGATGTGACTACCGGAAAACGTGGTAATTTTCATGTCAAGGACATTGTCAAATTTTAATTTTGTTTTGTTTGTTGTTTCTTAGAGCACATGCACATCCTTTTGTTCCTTTGTTTAATGTATACATCTCACTCATCCTCATCTTCTAGGGATTTGCGCTCAAGGGCTTTTGGATTAGCGGCAGTTTTTTTAAATTTACTTGGGTTCATTTCTTGTAGAGTAGTTCGTTCAGTTCCATTATCTTTTACTTTTTGTTCCTCTACTTTAATTTTTTTTCAAGAAAGGGGATATTGTGGCGATGCTAGCCACATTTTTTTTAAATATAACCTTTTTTTTAATTGTTACCTTAATATTTTTTTACTGGTTGATGTGAATATGTTAAGAAAAATATAAATTTCAAAATTCAAAATTTGATTTGACATGTAAAGATTTCGGCTATTTTTTCGTGGCATTCGGTTTTGGTTCTTTGAGGTGTTTGCATGTATAGTGCATTGGAGTTTTTTTCTTTATGTGAAGTATAATTAAAGTAAAAGTGTGTCGGTTTTTCCCGTGTTTTATTTTGTGCCGTAACACACAGACTGGTTTTTTTCGGTTACGTGTGCCACCATCGGAAGCAGTTGTCCGGGCCTGTGACCGGGCCGTGGGGGTGTGCTGGATCACGTCGTGGCTGGGGTTAGGAACCCCACTGTCGCCGTGTGTCGTCCCGGCCACAACAGACGTTAGTGTCTGCGCTTCTCGACAGAGAGAGTCCGCCGCTGCCGCGCGTCGTCGTGGTCCCGTCATGGGCGTCGCCACGCTCGTCAGCGGGAGGTTCTGCTGACGTTGTGCGCTATCCCATCAGCTGGACGTCGCCGCGCTCGTCGAAGAGAAGCGCGGCTGCTGACGTTGTGCGCCGCTCCGCCGCCGCACTCCGCGATAATCTTTTTCTTTTATTTGTATTTTAGTGTGTTTTGTTATTTTTCTTTTGTACTCTTTTCCGTTTGTATTAAAATTTTCCGTTTTTGTATTTTGATTTCCAGCCGTCTCCGTGAAATAATTTTGTCATAGAGACGGCCATCTTTGGTTATAGTTTATTTTCAAAATTCAAAAAAGCCTTAGTCGCCCACCTATTTTTGGTCTTGTTTGGTTTGCCTGTTCTCACAGTCCGGGGTTCGATTCCCCGCCTGAGAGCCATTAGTCGCCTACTTATTTTTGGCGTTATTTTATTTGCCTGTAGTTCCCAATTTTCCCCTTTTTGTAATTTGTTGGCGTTGCGACTTCGGGTCCAATCGGCACCGCGGGTCGTAACGCTACAATATACATACAGCGTGTAAATCGACATTTCCTTAAAGGGGTGAATCAGACCGTCAATATATGAACAACTTTTCCTAAAAACAATGCTTGTTTTTTGACTTTTCCATACTCAAACCGGCTGAACACTTTGTATAAAAATGTCGCTTTTTTTTTGAGTTCCCTGCATTGTTCCCATGGGAAAAGTTGTTAATAAGGACGGGTCGAGTCATCCCTTCAAGGGTATGTCGAAGGTCAATTTACACAGGGTTTCTTTTATTTTGTAAAAATACCTTGGCATGTCTGCTCTATATAAAGCACTTGTACTTTTATCTAAGTACTCAAGGGCACACAGAAAGTAAAGGAAATAAGTATCTATTGTTAGAACTTGGTTAGTCAGAAGCTTTCTGAATCAGCTGTCCACTCATTAAATAAACATAAGGTGTAACCCGTACGGAAGTACATACATACTTTGTACTATTTTATTGTTACTTAATGTCCTTCAAGACCCATTACTCATAATATTTACTTAACATACTTAATTCTCACACAAGTATCGAACCTAGATTGAATACGTACGTACGTAGAGTCAACGATCGATACTAAAATTAATGATTTGATTGCTTGTTTGTTTGTTCAAAACTACTGGACCGATTTCCAGGTTCAGAATTCTTTCTCCTAAAGACAACTTATGTGTGGATGACATAGGCTATTAGAATTAAATAATAGTCCCTCTATACATTTGTATGTTTTGAGTACGGTATTTCATTTTGCTTTCTACAGTAGCTTGACCTACATTGTTGGCATTGACTTTTATTTCTAAACACTAATCTGTGTGTCTATTTGTACTGACATGTCCTAAAATCTAGTACCGTTAATCGAAGTAGCTTGGCGACTCACGTTTTCAATCATAGGTAGGTAAGATACCCTTACATAAAAAGTATTGGTGCCAAAAAAAATCCACTTACTTTCTTGTAGACTCATCGCTGTATGACTCAGATGTTCATCACAACAGACTGAAGATTCACTCTTGAATTGACATTAGGTTTGGGTAAGCCATACAGATTTACATAGCTTTCTGTGCTGGTGGTCTAGTTTGGAATTAAGAGTCATCTTAGGTCTATGACATAATTTTAATTATTTATAGTCTTTTTAGTTAAGATGATAAAATTTGTAGTATGCATGTGCGAGGTAGTTTTCATAAAACTTACCTTTTTAAGTGTATAACTAGTCTACATGTATTTTTCTCAATAAGAAATAAGTATATGTACTATTCATCATCATCACCATCATCATCAGGTCTTTTGTAGTCTCCACTGCAGGAGCACGACCCTCTCTGTACTACCAGTGCTATATATTTAGCCAGAGCAGTCAGAGGATTTGGCCTACACCCTCCACGCTGGCCAGACGGGTTTAAGAAGTCTCTTTGATGTTTATTAGCTTTGTTTACGACATCCATGGAAAGACTTGGAGTGTCCAACCTATTTTACTCTGCCAGGAACCACACGGTATTTCATTAATTAATGGTACTCACTGTAGAACAGATAAAATTTAACGACAATCTGCCGAAGCGTAAAAATTTGCATAGTAGGTCTTTGGAGCAGCGCTGGCCTAAAGCCATCGGCGCGTTCGACATCTCAGCGCAGCCTCACCGTTATGGGGACATACTGACCCCGATACGGCTATACGATTTTTGTTATTTAACTACAGACATAATCGACATTCGGGTTGGTTCTGAAAGTAATCCTTACATTGTACCGTTGAAATTCTTTAGGAAACGGGATTTTTTGGAATATATTCTCATAATATTCGTAAATTCTGTGGTAAACACGAACAGAAGTAAGAGAGTCGGAGACTCAGTCTGAACAACGTGACCGCCGGAAGATGTGATGGGCTTATTCGTATAAAAGGGAAATAAAAAATCTATTTCTTTTTAAATTTCCTATAGTCAGATTTTTGGGTTAAACGTACCTGCCACATTTCCTTTCTTAAGGTCCTAATAATAGAATGTTTATGTTTTTTATCTTTCCAACATATAAACTCAGGCGGATAAAGCCTTGCACTGATTTTATTATGGTCCGAACGGTAATCCACATATTTGCGTGCACGGTGCACCGCACAATCGCAGGTTCAGTGCCAGCGGACGTCAACGCCCGCGGCCGACGCGCCCAAATCAGAAGTTCCCATGCCTTAGTCATCGACATCGCGGAATTTATAAAATTACAACTGCACCGAGAGGTATATTTCATGGGCCTATGTGCATGCTGAGAATAATAATATGGTTGTCAAAAATTGCGCGGATCTATATTCTGCCGTATATAACTAGAAAAATATGCTTGTATAAGTAGATGTATTTTCAGTAGTTGTTAAAATAGGGACAAGTAGGGGCAAATCGCACAAACTATATAGCCCTACAGTAAGTTTTGAACTTGTATCGTCGTATATATTCATTTAACAAAACATTTGTCAAAGATATTTATATAAATCATCATCTAAGACATAAGACCAATCTGCAATTCATAAAGATCATCTTCCATCATAACCTGTGCAGAGATCGAACCCGGGACCCCGAAATTCAAGGGCACTTGCGAAAACTAGGCAAATTCTTTGTAATCGTTAATCAATGACACAGCTGTTAAACGCACCATGTTGCTTATAATCTGTATGATAAACGATTACAAGGTTGGCAAATAATACAAGTACTTCCCATATCTGGACTGACATATTGTTTAGCTTTTTGAAGTAATAAAGCGTGCCTAACAAAGGGTAAATAAAGTACAATGGCTTTAAAAAACACCTAGGTACATCAGTCATACATAATCATGATTCACTGTTTGAGCAAATACAAAAAGGTTTGACATATTTGTGTAAAACATATTTTTAAATATCGTATATCACACGACCAGCCCTGAATAAACAATGGGAGACATGGAGTTTCGGGGTATTGACTGGCAGACATAGCAGTTTATTGTTATCGAGCTGGTGAGGAGGTGTGCGTAGTCCCGGCGGCCAGGGACAAAGAAAAGCGAGCATGCTTATGCGCGCATTGCAATGCTGCGCACGCGACGCCTGCCGCCATCGCTGTGGCAATACACAAGGCCACTCATGTTTTGATTCCTCATCTTAAGAAAAACTTTTATAGAGGAATATAAGTTAAACGAATACGGTTTGCTTTCGTAAATAATAAAAACCTCAAAGACCTCAACCACAAAACAGAGGCCTTAACAAATGAATTATAATGTAAGCTAACTACATTGCAAATATGGACCTTTATCCGTTGGTTGATTTAACTTTATAATTCAATAAAAATTCGCCTACAACATTAGACTATCGAACAAAAAGGGCAAAAATCATGTTTTTTGTATGGAATATTTATTTTATTCTGTTTTTAGTATTTGTATATAGTAGCAACAGAAATATATCATTTGTGAAAATTTCAACTGTCTAGCTATAACTGTTCATGAGATACAGCCGATGGATGGAACTTTTGAACTCTTAGTAATAGGGTCCCATTTTTGCCTTTGGCTACAGAACCCTATAAATTAATAACATTTTTAATCTCTTTGTTTGCAACTAATGGGATAATTCCGCAGGGATAATAGATGTACTTCGTGGGTTATTTCGGTCGTTAGGATACATAATTATTAATTCTTAGCACCGAAACAATCCACATTATGTATTAATTAATTGACACAGTGAAATAACGTCATCCTAGAATTTAAAAAAACAAATCGTTCTCTTTTCAGAAGATTAGAAACTTTAAGATGAATAATCACTAATAAAACTTTTAGTGTTCATTTGCGTAGTCCAATAATTATGATAAAGTGATTAAAAAATGTAACACAGGTACATGATGACACGAACTTACGTCGTCTTTCATGTTATCCTTATCACAGACGTTGACAATAAACAATGGGTGGCTAACCTTGCGCGATGCGAGATAATATCATGTTCGTACTAGAGATAAAAAAGAGCAGAATCCACTGCGAAAGATCGGACCCATGTTGTAAGAAGGATTAGAAATAATCCAGGAAGTAAGATTTACTCGACTAACATGGTTTATTTTCCAAATACGAGAAATTGGACAACCAGCAATGACATTATTGAAATGTTTTCTTTTATTACCATTTAAAGGATCTTAAAACATTTTGTTGTGGTTGGAACTTAGCATAGTGAAACCACTAAGGTTTAAAATTATACTAAGATTAAGTTTACGTCAATCATTAACAAGTTATAAACGAATCAGACAATAAACGACCTGTAAGTAATTACTCACACTTACTTATATAAAATAAAAGAAAAGAAAAAAGAAAGAATTGGACAAATACATACGGTTCAGTAATTAAATTTTAGGGAACTAAGGAAATAGCCTTTAAGTTTATATTTTTTGTCTCAATTTATCCCTTAATTCCAAAGGCATTTTTTTAATGAGTCAAGTAACAATAAAATCAGACGTTCGTCGAACTGCCAGTTTCAAAATAAAAACAATAAGCGCCACTAGCAATTTTAGCACGACTTCTTCCGCGTAAATAGCTCATGTCACCCGCAGATAAATTAGCTTTGTTATAGGTGAAAGAATTTTGATAATTGGTCCAGCAGTTTCGAAGCTTATGCGATGCAAACAAACAAACAGTCAAATCTTTCCGGTTTATAATATTAGTATGGATAGAAAAAGAGCAACAATTAAAATTTAATGAATATTTCTTACATATTTCATCATCATCATCATCAGGTCTTTCTTAGTCTACACTGCAGGAGCATGACCCTCTCTGTTCTACAAGAGCCAAAGTGACTACTTTGGCTCTTGTAGAACAGAGAGTATTTGGCCAATTTTTTCTACGCTGGCCAGACGGGTTGGAGAGGCTCTTTGATGTTTATAAGCTTTGTGTGTTTCCTAATTCGCCTTCTACGACATCCACGGAAAGACTTGGAGAGGTCCTATTCTACTCTGCCGGGAACCACACGGCAACCGTACCTTACTTATGTCTGTCTGGCTATTCTCGGTTCAGAAATTAAAGCTCGAAAGAGTAACAAACGAAAGTGTACAAAATAATGCTTATCGGCATTATTTAGAATGAACAAATTGAAACAATCTTTGCCGAAATATTCTCTGCAAAAAGCTGTTATATTACTGGCAAATCTATACATAAAATAAAGTTTGTCAAGATGTTGACAAACGTAATTTATGAATAGCAGATGCATATACTTATACATTTAACATAAACGCTGTTTACATTATAATGTAATAAATACTTTTGTTTTTAATTAAAATGACTACATACGGTTACCTTATATGAGGTACCTACGCAATAAAGGAAAACATACGTACATCTCCTACGTCTTATAGGTAATACGTATTACAATCCTTAGTCATTTGATCAGTAACGTACAATAATTACATAACAATACCATAATAAATAATATAATAAAGTCGCTGTATCTATAAGTACACATTGAATTTAAATTACTAGGTATGTTGGTTTATATAACTATAGTTTTTTATTGTAATATCTTATTTATTTGTTTCAGATGTACCTAGATAAATTTGGATACTTAAGTCCCAAAGTAAGAAATCCCACAAGTGGGCATATCATTGACGAAAGCCTATTCCGGAAAGCAGTCGCTGAGTTCCAGAGCTTCGCTGGACTAAACACTACAGGTATGAATTTTAAATATATTCGTAGAAAGAATGGGTTTGTCTCATTTTTAGGGTTCCGTAGTAAACAAGGAACCCTTATAGTTTCGCCATGTCTGTCTGTCTGTCTGTCTGTCTGTCCGTCCGCGGTTTTACGCAGAGACTATAAGTACTAGAAAGCTGTAATTTGGTATGGGTATGTATATTAATCATGGCAAAAAAGTGGTAGAATAAAAAGTTGAAAAAAAATTTTTTTTAGGGTAGCTCCCATACTAGTAAAGTGGGAGAGTAATTTTTTTTTCTCTATTTACCCATCGTGTGTGGTATCGTTAAATAGGTCTTTCAAAAATATTGTGAGGTTGAGAACACCATTTTTCGATTTAGGGATCTGTTTCCGAAATATTTGGTTTTAAAGTGCGAATTTTTGTTAGAGGTAAGTGTCCCCCCCCTCTATCTGCTAAACGGTTATATATAGATACGTAAAAAAAATTACAACAGTAGTATATATACTGAAGTTTAAAGGAAAACTATCAGAGCTGAGTTCTAAGTACAAACTAAAAAGTTATAGGCAACCAACTTATAAACTGTAAAATTTCATACTATTTTCATTGTTAGATGTTTTGGGTCGTTAAACTGTAAGGTGCGAGTGTGAATAGTGTGAACTCAAAGTTGTCATTCGCAACTACGGAACCCTACACTGCGCGTGGCCGGACACGCACTTGGCCGGTTTTTTACTATAATTTGAATACAATCAAGTTCGATTTTTCTTCTTATCACACAACAATTTAGTAAGATATACCATGACTCTAGCAGTGATGATGCATTTCTTAGATTACCACAGATTACGTAATTAATAGTAGCGTACATCCGGACTCCGACCTTGCCTAGTACAGCACGATTCTGTCATTTTGTAAAAACTAACATCTTCGTAAGACTGTATACTGAACACTGCAATTGAGCGACCCTGATGTATTCTCGACTCTAACAATTCCATACATTGACAATGCAATTTATAAGGTACCTCGGCGGGCAACAGACTTAAACACCGTAGAATTATGTGTGTGGAACTCAAATCGTCTTGATACTCGTACGTGATTTGATACGAGAAGTAGTTTATTGGTCTTGACTATCCATACCTGAACGTATTATGTAAGCAAATAACGCAGTGGACGCAAATACATTATTCATTGCTGGTCAGTGAACGAGTTAAGTTGGAGCTAACAGCTTGGGTTGTGACTCGGTTGCGATGAAGTATCACAGGAATGCCCATTATGTGCGCACGTACCAAAGAATTAAGGATTTCTGCTCGCATAATATATTAAAAAGTTGTTTTTTATATATACGCGTAATGTCTCTCGTATTTTTAATCAGTTTCATTGCATTTGTATTACATACATCAAGGTTTAAAAAAATATGGACCTATATGTTGGCCTAAATTCCTTAACTATAATTATGTACCGTGCTGACGATGATGATGATGATGAATTATGTACCTATAGATGGATAAATCTCTTCGAGTATTGGACTTTTCAAATACAGGATCCGTTGCTTACTACAGAAGAACTTCAGCTTTCAAATATGTGTTAACTGTTCTTATGACAATTAAGCACAATTTTTTCATATAAAATAATCTGCACTTATGTATTTGTGTAAATCTGAACTGAACTTTCTGAACTGAAATATTGTGTAAATCGGAAGCCACCAGTCCACAACTTTCATTGACTTGGACTGCCTCTGTGGTCCAGTGGTTAGGTGTTTGCCTTGTTGACCCGGGGGTCGTGGGTTCGATTCCCACGGGAAGCATACTTTGTTAAGTTGTTTCCAGTTTGGTTAGGACATTGCAGGCATGAATCACCTGATTGTCTGATAAGAAAGATGATTCCGTGCTTCGGAAGGCACGTTAAGCCGGTGGTCCCGGCTGCCATCTGGTAGTCGTTAAAGGAACCACGTCAGAGGCCGCGAGGCGGTTCCGAAGAACTCTGACACCAGGGTGTGCATGGTCGACTGACCGTGTCACCTACACGAAATGATGACAACTTTCATTGCATGGCTTTGTCGCGCACAATTACGAACTAAAATTCATCAACTTGATCTTCTTGGTTAGTTTGCTAGTAGTTGTTACTTCTCTTAATGGGTCGGCGGAAAACATGAAAATATTGTGATGCAAAGTGCGTAGCTGAACCTCAATTTAAATGAGTATTGTGTGAATTTGTCATAGAGTGACATCAAACGACAATCAATGTCCACCTCGCCTATAGCCGTTGTTCCTGTTTATTCATCGTTTTCCGCGTGCGGTTTGGTCGATGGGACTAAGTAATTACTTCCTTGTCAACCGCAAAAAGTTCAAGTTTTGCCTCTAAGTTGCAAACGTCATTATGGGATTTATTTTTGTGTTTTTGCCTATTAATTAAGTGTACGGTAGTTGGATTCACACGGGGAAAACTTATAAGAGAATTAATTCTTAATAAACACTAAGTAAATATTTATAACATTGGAATAAACAATTATAACAGGAAATTAAAAATGTAATTCCTTGTTGATTAATAGACACCAATAATAAGGAAAAATTAATTTTATTTTGTAAGAAGAAACGATATGATATGGTATAAGACACATACCATGAAAGTTTATTTATATTTTCAGGTGAATTAGATGAAGAAACTAAACAAATGATGGCGATGCCAAGGTGTGGTGTGAGAGACAAAGTAGGTTTTGGTGAAAGTCGTGCCAAGAGATACGCTCTACAAGGTAAGCATTAAAACTATAACATACTTATTTCCCGACTGCCAAAAAGGGTTTCACGCGTATTTTGTATGTTTTTAAATTGATTTATTATTATCTCGTTTGTTTTAAATAAATAATAAATAATAATAATAAATAAATATATACGGACAAATCACACAGATTGAGCTAGCCCCAAAGTAAGTTCTTATGAAAGACTTGTGTTATGGGATACTAACTCAACGATACTATATTTTATAACAAATACATATATAGATAAATATCCAAGACCCAGGTCAATCTGAAAGAGATCATTTTCCATCTTGACCTGACCGGGGATCGAACCCGGGACCTCCGTGTCGCAGGCAGGCGTGTTGACCGCTGCGCCACGGAGCTCGACATGGCTAAATGAATTTCAACAATTACGGTATCGTACGGTTCTTTTCAGAAACCGTGTCCTCAGATAGAAGTTTAAAAGGAATACGGTTTTTTTATATTTGAAATAAAACTACTTGTTACAATTAAATTATAAATACTTCCTAATATTGCTTTTATTTTTGCAATGAAAAAGGTCAAATACATTAATGGCAAATAAATTGGTTTCAGTTTTGCAATTGCAAAAAAATTGTAGCTAAAAAACTAAAGGCAACAATTATTTTCAGGCTCAAGGTGGCGTATCAAGAACCTGACGTACAGGATAGCCAAGTACCCCTCAAGACTGAACCACGCCGATGTGGACTTGGAGCTTGCCAAAGCCTTCGCCGTGTGGTCCGACTACACCGACCTCACTTTCACACAGAAACGTTCCGGACAAGTACACATTGAAATTAGGTAAGGTTTATTAACTATATACTGAAATACTGATCGCAGCCCTTAAGGGATGATGCAGCCCGTCGAATTGATCAACTGTTTCTATGGGACCAATGCTGAGATTTTTTTTTATTTTCCAGAATTGGTCCTATAGGAAAAGTTGTTCATCCTAATCCTTAGGGTGAATTTTGATTTTTATCCCCTTTTTGAAGTGTATACTTTATATTTTTATTATATTTAACGGTGATAATAGGGGTTGTAACTTGGTTTGAAAATATTAAGTAAAACAAGTTATCGTCTAATAAATAAGCATAGTATTTAAGGGACAGAAAGTCCATTTCATGTGTTCCTACCCGAGAAATATTACCTTTACCGACAACTAACCTACACTAGGTCTCATATCTGGATATAAAAACAGTTATATAATAAAATGCAAGCATGACGGACATTGTCGATCGAAATTATACCTTAATATTATATGTAAACTTCATATTTGATTGTCTAGCTATTATTGTATTGTGGTATTATATATTACCTATGTGGAATCCGCTTCGAATTTTATTATAATAGAGATTTTCATCACAAACTTTAGATTGTGCCTAATCTCTCTTGCATAACGGCACACTAATTTTGTCATTGAGTTTTATGTTATGATTACGTGTCTAATTTAACATCCGTAATATCTAATGATGATAATATTTATGAAAATGAACAATTCTATATGAAATCTTGACTTTCCGTGCTGAGCTGGTCTGGTCACAGGTTGTTTAACTACCGAGTTAAATCATACTAGGACACACTAATTATATTCGACGTTTGTACACGCTCTATGTAGTCAGTACTTTCTTTCTAAGGTAATTTCGTCGCATGCAACCTAGCAAAAAGATATGTATTATTATATATATATATATATATATATATATATATATATATATATATATATATATATATATATATATATATAGATATATGTACCCACGACGATATATGTATATCACGACTATGTGTACTAAAATTAAGTTTCTTACTTTTAGGAGATTAGCATTGGACAAGTTCTACCCAGAGTTACTTGCTCGAATCGTTATAATGTAAAATTAATTAGAAAAGGGCGAAACTTCATCTTTTTTCCATAATATGTCAATCTATCGTTTAAATGTTTGATAAAATAAAAAAGATACAACAGTCGATGACTTCGGTTTCATTATTAATATATTTCTTTCACGAAATAGAAACGATTTAATCTTGCCATTACAAGAAGCGTTTAGGTTTTTGATTATTGATCACCACGGTTTTGAAAATAATTCAATGAAATAAAAAATTTCACTACGCCCAAACAATTGAAAGGTATGACAGGAAGGTCACGACGAAACGAATTGCCGTTGTGGTCTATTAATTGCTCAATAATCAATACCTTAACCTAATCTTAGACCTTAGAAAAATCATGACATACAACTAAACAAAGGGCATTTATAAATAGAAAGCGCATTGTTGCCACCTGCATTTTTATGCAGGTAATTGCATTGTTATATGGGGATATTATTCGGCCTTATCGTAACGCTACAGAAAAAATTGACGACCTTCTTAACAAGAAAATTATAAAAGATACCCTTATGTTTTATCCTTAAAATACAGAAATCTTTCACGTATGGTTTAACCATTCATATATTTAATAGTTATTTATTTTTACATCTTATAGATTCGAGACTGGTGAACACGGAGACGGCGACCCATTCGATGGACCTGGAGGCACCTTGGCTCATGCTTATTTCCCTGTAAGTCATCATCATCATCATTCGTACCTATTAATATTACAATCTAGCTGGTCTGACTAACTTCGTTCCGCTTATATATTATGTCCTCCTTTATTTCTGTGAAAGTTTTAAATATTTTAATAGTTATTGTGCTATTCGGGGTGGAGGCAAATCCAACAAATTAATTATACCTGCTTAAAATCAGTCCAGATGTGCTTGATTTAACATGGCACGTGTTTGTAATTAACTAATATTATTTAAATTGAACCCGGGACTTTAGGCGTTACAACCTGGCATGATAACCACTAGGCCACAGAGGTCTTGAATTGTTGTAACGTATTCTTTCAATAATATATTCTAGGAAAACCTTGAAAGAGAAATCGCGCTGAAGACAATTATCATCGTTTTTCGACTCTACCTCTGCTTGCTGCTAGTTTTCAGTCGCAATCTCAAATTAAAATTGCTCAATAACTTAACAATGTACGAGGCAATTTGTTCAAAATGTTGTAACTATTTGTTATTTCGTATTTACGCTTTGTCAGTTTAATGAAAACCACATAGAAAGTTATAGTAACAGCGGAAGCAAAGCGTTAGCTGTATTAAATGGCGAAACTCTATCATTTATTTACGCTCGTTATACAGCCTTTGTTTGTTAAAAAATTTTTAGCAAAATATGTTTGCACTTGTTATTTTTTATCTAGAATAAACCCACAATAGGATTGTTGACATAAATATTTATATAATTATTTTCAAACATTTTATTGCCTGCCTGACCTAATACGTCATTAAGGCGGCAAACAAACATTTAATGGTTTCTTTATCAGCACTATACGACTACGTATTTGTATAGTGATTCAACTAACTACACATTCAATGTTTCATACAATTGTCTGAAGAGTACCTTCTGTCTAGGCAATTACCTACATAATATTTGACACCATATGTCCCGTCTACTTGCGTATCACCTCGACCATAATTTTAGTTGGATTTTTTAAAATAAATGGTTATTTTTACAGGTATACGGTGGTGATGCCCACTTTGACGATGCTGAAACTTGGACTATCAACTCCAAAAGGGGAACTAACTTATTCCAGGTACTTACAGAGGCTCCTTAGTTCTAAGAATAGTTCTCATAACGCTTTAGTAATATTTACTACTTAAAGAGTATAGTTTCTATCGAGTTGGTAACTTCCCACAGAAGTTTCCATTATAATTTGTTAAATTATTTAGTAAGCCAAATATTTGGTGACATTGTACAGAAATTAAAACAACATTGGGTATGTTAGATAAAACATTTTGATAAATATGATAACTCCATCGAAATCTTATTTTTTTTACTTATTACAGGTGGCTGCTCACGAATTTGGGCACTCTCTTGGTCTTTCTCACAGTGACGTCCGCTCAGCGCTCATGGCTCCCTTCTATAGAGGGTACGACCCTGCCTTCCAACTTGACCAGGATGACATCCAAGGCATTCAGGTATATTTACTGACTTTAATTTATCAATAGGTACATCTAACTTATAAATAAACTACTTCAAAAAACTACATAATGTGAAACAAAACGTGTGGTACGCAACAGCAAATATTTTTAACATTGGTTTGTACTAAAGCGACAGGCGCTATTATATCAAAACATATTAATGGACAAATGTTGATAAGGGCGCTCCCCAAGATATTTTAATCTATAACCATCACGCACCCTTCAAAACGATTCCAAAAGAGAAATTGTTTTAAACACTCTTCATTTTTAATTCCTCAGGCGCTCTACGGGCGCAAAACCCAGACTGACATCGGTGGAGGAGGCGCGGCACCAGCGCCCGCACCCAACACTCCAAGGCCTTCTGCCGAAGACCCTGCTCTCTGTGCTGACCCCAAATTTGACACAATCTTCAATGGTGCTGACGGCTCCACTTTCATCTTCAAGGGTAAGCTATTTATTTTTTGGTCAACGTGTACGAAATGGGGTTAACAATACTTAGGGCATGATCAACGCGTGATATTGAACCACTTCACTTATTTCACCCTCCATACAGGAGCCTACTCCGAGGAGCCCGGTGGTCCAGTGGGTGTGAGCTCTGTGAGCGCTTACGTATGTTAAGCAACCCCTGGTGCAGTCCCTACTTGGATGGGTGACCGCAAGTGGCATAAAAATATCTCGAGCTCCTCCGTGCTTCGGAAGGCACGTTAAGCCGTTGGTCCCGGCTGTCATCGTTGATGGCAGTCGTTAAGCTATGTCAGATGCCTTAAGGCAGCTTGAAAAATCTGACACCAGTGTTGGTCACTTACACATACGAAAAAAAAAACCCTCCATACAAAATAAGCAATATGTTGTTTTTTTTTTATTGTATTTTATATGTAAATCCCCCAAGGAAGGTTGTTTAATATTATGGGCTGATTGGGTGTTATCATGTCCCTTTAGTTTTTTTACCCCAATATTGCTAGACCTTGTATATTTTTAAGCAAACTTACATTGTTTATCGATGATGAACTTAAATGATAATGAAATTGAATACCAAAGTTCTGTAATAAGTGTATGTGAGATGTACCCAGGAATGTCAAAAATACATGAAAAGAACATACCTAGATAGCTTTAGAAAAAGCTATTTAGGAATTAATATAAATCTAAAAGTCAGAGGAAAGTATAATTCAGGAAATGTTATGTTTTGACCAAAAACAACTTTTATTCAGTCTAATCAGACATCAGATAATGACAGGCACTAAGAGAAACAAGCAATCATAATATTCCATTCTCGAATTTCAGGAGAAAATTACTGGCGACTAACCGAGGACGGTGTGGCATCCGGCTACCCGCGCCTGATCTCCAGAGCCTGGCCCGGCCTTCCCGGCAACATCGACGCGGCCTTCACGTACAAGAACGGCAAGACCTACTTCTTTAAGGGTTCTAAGTACTGGAGATACAATGGACAGAAGATGGATGGTGACTACCCGAAAGACATTAGTGAAGGTAGATCTTTTTCTATGTTTAATAATTGTCTTTGGTTTAGCTACATGTTATTATATTGATTTGGTTTAGATTTTAATTAAAAAAAAATTACACCTTAAAACCGTATTTTTGTTGAAACTATTAGAACGTTAGAATAAAGGCTTTGTAAGCGTAAAAAAATTGCTCCCTTCACTTTCTACTGAGTGCTTCATATTTCACAAGCAGGAAATCAATAAATTGATTACTTGTTAAATTATCCGGAAAGAATTGTTTTGCCACTACAAATAGTCATATTTATTGTAATTTCATGAATATTTGCGTTATATTCCAAACCTAATATTTAAATAAGAGGTTAGAGATACCATATGTAATAAGAAAAGTTGTAAAAATAATTTCATTTCTTACTACTTGCAGTATCTTTGACTTACGTAACCTACTATTTTTTTCCATTCGATTTACAATTATGTCAAGCAAGAAATTGTAACATTTGAATGCTCAAGTGTAAAATCGTTTCTTTTTCAGGATTTAGTGGCATTCCTGACAATCTAGACGCTGCCTTAGTCTGGTCTGGCAATGGAAAGATCTATTTCTACAAAGGCTCAAAATTCTGGAGGTTCGACCCAACAAAGAGGCCGCCGGTCAAGGCCACCTACCCCAAACCCATCTCCAACTGGGACGGTATCCCAGACAATATTGACGCTGCCTTACAATATACGAACGGATACACATATTTCTTTAAAGGGGGTTCCTACTGGAGGTTTAATGATAGAGCATTTAGTGTAAGTAGTGATTTACGACTTGAGAATAATTATTATATATGTAAAAGAATATTATTTCCTACTCCATTTCATTGGAGTTTTTGCTTTACAATGATATTGTCATTAATAATTAGGGAAAATTCATGGGAAAGCTTTTTCAAATTATCCTTAATGGCTGTCTACACACAAATATTCTACGTTTTATATTTGTCATACTGCTTAGTTGCATGATATAATAAGACCTTACTAGATATAACTGGCTGATATTAACGCTTATTTTTTTTTTGCAGGTTGACACAGACAACCCTTCGTTCCCACGAGCCACCGCTTTCTGGTGGCTAGGATGCAGTAGCGCACCACGCGGCACCGTCGGAGGTAACTCGCGTTACGCTGCGTACACCAACTCGCCCGACGAGGACGATGTCGGTGACATCATCTTCGACGCAGGTATGTTCAGGCCCAGAACGGTAGCTGGTTAGGAAGATGAGACCAAAACTAATATGAAAACATACAAGTGTCTTATGGGGATAAGTTACAAAACATTTTGTATGGGACAAAGGTATCTTTGAAAAGATTAGGAAAATATTTCAATTTCAGTCTATGTTGGTAGTTAAATCAGTTGCAACGATGTTTAGGCTACTCAATCGGGAAATAGTTATGTATGAAACTTTACTTTCACAATCATACAAATTTCGGTATCAAATAGTAAAGAAAATTACTCTGCATTCAGCAAACAGCAATGAAAGTAAAGAAATTTAACAATCACCATATTTAATTTAAAATCAGAACTGTAGATAGGGTTTGCTACAATTCTCCGGATTTCTTGATTCTTTACAAATAGTAATAGGTACACTTACACAATAATATACGAACATTCTGAAGATAAACACTAAAAATAAAATCGAACGTAGCACCTAACATAACTGTGTCAAAGGTTGAAAAATAAAAAGTTTTAGCTTCTAGAAAGTTTGATTAATTTGAACCCTAAGAGAAAGCATTCTACAAATTGAGTCTCGTCTGCAATCGTGTCTTTATTAACAGCTACCCCGTTCTTAAAGTTCAACAGAAGGCAGTCGTGTCCATCACCGGCTCCGTTGTTCAATGTCTCTTTCTCTCTTCTTGTGAAACGTCTCTCTGTGTCTATTAGATTAGTGTCCATTTCTTCCATTTTGACATTTGTGTTCTTTTATTTGTCGTTTTGTTTTATATTTGTCTCTTATTGTTTTTAGTGTGTTCATTTATTTATTAATGAATTTGCATTTACTTGGAATGTTTTTATACAATTAATGATCTGCACACAATGTTCCTTCAAATTTATTCTGAAAATTCATTTTATTTTCAACCATTTTACTAATTTGATGCGACTAAAATACTAAACAATCTTTTTGCTTCAGATATTAACCTACTAACAATATCATAGCAAACAAAACAACTAACGCAAACTATACCATTTTTCCATCATAGTTTTTGTACTCTGAAACAAATTTGTTTTGAAGTACTTGTAACTGCATGGAGGTCTGGCATAAAGGTGCATTACGAAAGGGCATGGAAAAAATAACGCTTGCTAAAATTAACTGGTTCTCCTTGTGGAGAAGGTTTTGGTGGGAGTGGCAGCATAGGGGTCGGTGTTTGGGACTGGACTACTCGACGTGGCTTCTGGGCGCCTGAACATACCTACGATACTTTCTTACAAAATTGTAGCGTATAGGTATTCATAGAAATAAATACCGTTATTATGCTATGTCTGATCATTTTTAATATCTTGAAAATCAGGCATTAGTGTAATATACCTATATGTATACACGGGAAGATGTATCAGTAAAAGTTAATTAAGTACTATATGGTGTTTACATATAGGTAGCGCTACAATTTTCTAAGAACAATATTATTACTAGTGACAAGATTATTAGAAAGTATTTTAAACAATCAGTAGTCCTAAAATTGGTGTATTTAGCAGGTAAATTAAATCTGCACTCGCACTCAACACTTTGATTCTCAATTGAGTACAACACTATTTGATTATGAACTGTATTGCGGCCTAACCAGCAGAATTGTTGTTATTTGTATGAAATAGTCAATTCTGAAAAATGTTGAAGCTCTATAATGGCTTTTAAAGAAGCAAATTTGTTGGTGGCTCCGATTGATTCATTGCAAATTATTAGTATCACTGTGTCCCCTAGATGTTTATATGTTGCACCTATTTTTAAGTACTGTATGTACTGTACTGTAACTAAGTTGCACGCACTCAGCAACATTTATGTTATTCAGAGTTGCCTGTGTGAGACACGGTTTATGGGAAATGTCCACGTTTCCATGTTTGTGTGTGTTTTTTTCTAGGTGTAAAATCATCCGCTCCCAGGTCATTCTTCTGGTTCAGGAAATAGCCTCCGTGGAGAGTTCCTGATTATTGTACATAGAGAATTGCATAAAGAACAAAGACTCAATTAGTTACTAGGAGAATATATGCGAATACCAGTGAGATTATAAACATAAGCGGTGATTTTAGTACCGGCGGGCTTGTCACACGCTGCCTGTACGTTCAATTTCATTTCACGTTTGCATGCTACTTGTAGCCTGGTCTGCTTATGCTTCACTACTCACGCTAACGCCTGCTATTCCTATTCTACTTAGCTAACTCGGGGTAAGTTGCTTCATCGTTTTCTTTACATCATTCTCAGTAATTTGGTTTGAAAAGTATATTGACTGAAGTAGTGGGGTTTTCGTTCGCACATGGGTTTGGTGCAAGATAATTTTAGTTTATTTATTTAATTTGTTATCGGTTTTCTAGATGTTCCGAAGCGTAAAATAAGGGTAGTCGTGTTCAATATTTAAACAAGGAGCGACTTTAACGTAAGAGATATTAAGTTATACCATCGTAACAGATGCACAATCCATTTGTTTTACGGACAGGGCACCGATGTCAGAATTACCTAATATGAAATTTTAAGCATGATAACTACAAAATATCTAAAAATATAGATAACTTAGTTTTAAGTGTAACTAACCAAAAGTTTGATGCATGGATTGAAAATAAAAATTATAAATAATTTTATATAAATATTTAACAAAAAAGTGTAAATAGTATGCATCATATTACTCAACTACAAATTAATTTACTACAGAAAAATATACATTTAAAAAAAGAAAATCTATGCATGAGTAAATATGTGTGTAGCATTTATCATTAGATAGTTCTAATAATATTTATAAAATAATATGTACATAATATATAAACTGATTTGTAGAGTAGTTTGCACATACGGGACCGGTTGCGGTGATTTAAAGAATTCTTGCTAAAGGCAAGTTAATTTTTCAGTGGTCAGCCATCAGTCAGGCGGGGCTAGACTGTAGTATGTGGTTGAGTTGTGGCTCCGAGCCGCTGCATTACCTTAGGAGGAAACCCCTCCGCCGCGACTACACTCACCCACATCTGTAGGTTTACTTCCATTACATTTTTTATTTCTTTTTCGACTTCTTTTTCTTTTAACGACTATAAATTGAAGTTCATTTTGTTTCCGTACTCTCTTTGTTTGAACATTTGTAACTTGTCGTAGTTGTATGTTTGACGTTCTTAATAATTTAATCAATTCATATATGTTGTCCACTTACTATTGGTATGTCAATGTCACCTTATAGCACTTTTGCACGCAATTGTGAGTTTATTTGCTCGGTGCTAATTGTGTGCTTGATTACGCAGATGGGGAAGAAACGACGGGTGGTAGAGATAACGGAGCTAGTGCAATGCGGTTGTCGCTGGCGCTCGCGCTAGCAGCGGTCAGCCTGTGGACGGCCCGCGCCTAGCCGCCGCCGCCGGCGCCCGGCCGCGCCGCCCGCCCTGTCCCGGCTCGCGTTCAGCCCGCAGCCCGCGGCCCCCTCGGACCGCGTCACCGACTGTGATCGTGTGTTGTGTGCCTGTCTGCGCTCGATATATTGTGTATAGCGAGTGCTCTGCTGTGATGACGAATGTGTCTTTTTTATACTGTTGTGAGAACGATAATAATTTAATTTGAAGTCATAGTTTTTATACTTAATATAAATAGATGATGTAAGTTCGAGTGTGATATTGACGTAAGCGAAGATTTTTGTATTAAAATATTTAAACTGACTACAAATTTGTTTAATTTTTTTCGTTTCGACTTTGCAGGGGGTATGTTAAAATAATAAACAAGCTTGTATTTTAATCGGTTTATTTAACGTTTTTCTGGTTCTCCAATAATCCTCTTAAGTTAGTAATTACAAGTTTATATGACAATATTTTTCGTTTTTATTCCATTTTCATAAACGTATTTTTTAATAAACATCTCCACAATTCATCATAACACGGTCGTGCGACCTACTGTCTCAATCGTTCTAACTCTTAGGAAAATGCAAATAATATTAAATTTCAAAATCTGTCTACGATTATTCGAACGTGATTAATCTTACTTCGAGTGTCAAACGATGTCTACATGCGGGCGCGGAGACATGCCCGGGCGAGAGGGGCCCGCGCGCTACGCTGCCGCTACACCGCCGCTACGCCGCAGGCGACGGCGCCGCGCTGGCGCCGTGACTGTGCGCGCCGCCCGCGCCGGCTCGCGCCGCACACTTACAGAATTATAATCATTTAGAAGGCGTAACATAAGACTTATTACACGATCACTACTCGAGAAACACCTACGACACATCCTAGATCATATCAATATATCTGAGCCCCGCGTGCTGTGTGGCAGTGTCCGTCGGCGCCGCACCCACGCGCCGCCGACTTGTGCTTATGGTTGTAATCATTATGAGATAAGATTTACTCTACGCTACCTCTCACTATGAATTAGGCGTTTTAATGATATTATTTATAGAGTTTAAAAATACGTCCAAGCTGTCCTGTGGACAACTCGATATTTTTTTGTTTAGTAAATTACGTTATTTCAACAGTGCATTTCAACATCAAAATGAAAATAATACTTGAAACAGAATGCTTTTAAGTCCTCGTAATCATATATTTATATGATCTAGAACTCATTAGGAATAATGGGATCAATGCGATGTTTGCCTCTAGAAACCACCGCCTAGAAAGAAACACTTTAATCACGTCAACCACACATGAAATCACTGTTCACAGTATAAAACGTGTCGTGCGAGTTCGTCTCGGTACAACTGAACGAATGACATGACAATGGCTGGCTACAGCTTCAATCTAGGTCCAACAGAACTCTATCAAATTAACACAAAACATTTATATTTAAATGGAAATAACACTAATTACATATATTATATTTATACTAATTTATGAACAGACACTTGAATTAAATATGTCACAGAATTTAGAAAAATCCGTTATTCAGCTATGCAACTAACTAATCGTATCATGTTACAGCCCATATCCTGTAATATATTACACATTGTCGAATATTTCCTATTTGTCTAATAAACCCGTTGATCAATATAAAATGCATTGCACGCTCGGCGCCGCAACTCTTTAGTTCGCAAACAAAAACCGCAGCCAAACTATAGATTTTTCTAAATTTCTGACGCAAATACTTTGAAACATAAAATCCATAATTTATTAATAAAAATAACATAAAATAATAGATATCCATCAATTAAAATTAAGACAGATAAAAAAGTACTTTCGGGGTTGAAGAATGTGGACCGTAAAAATGCTTACTTAATATATGTGTCGGGTTAAAATAACGTACCAAATATTATTTACCTATTTATTACAATGATTTTTCATAAGATTTTTTAACACATCAATTGTATCTTAAATCACTAATCCCCTTCCGCTAAATATCGGTAAAATTGAAGGCCATGTAGTAATACTATTGTGAAAATCTTTACTTATCTCACTCAGACCACGTCCGATTCGAATTGCACTAAATGTTTGTACATACATGCTAGGACACATATTTATTATAGCTCATCTTATGCTATTTTATAGTTATGTAAATTCATATTGTATGTATCCCAGCAAATACCTACATACTCATATTGCTCACCAACATAATTATGCTTAACACAAACTGAGCCTACTCTTACGTGCAGTACTATCACCTTCCTCTATTTTATTTCAAAAACTTAGCCTCACATTACAATTACCCGTGAGGAATAACATTCTCATTGATACATGGTGTCGATGACAAAATGGAAAGTTTTATCAAAATAAACTTTACTCTCATTTTTAACTGCATTAGACGGTATGAAATAAAAGTAATATGTTTTTCGTTGAAGTAGATCGTCAAGTCCGCACTGTGAACGCAAGTTTGTGAAGAACCTCGTCAGATTACCCTTGTTATGCGTTTGCTCGTATTATCGAGCTTGCATTTATTCATGCAACGTTTTCGTTGTTACTCAAAGTAAAATGTGGTATTAAAAATTGCGAATATTTAATTAGAATCCAGGCATTGCAAGATTTTCGTCTAATTTATCATAAAGTTATCGAGGTAGACAACATATCTTTAATACCACAGATGAAACACGCCTTACACTTTAACAGTACCAACGTTTATTCGGCAGTAGAATATATACACAAAAGAAAATAACGTACTGTATAAAAATATCAACATCAACATGGTCGCGGTCATGTTAGCTTTGTTAATTACATATTATTACATATGGTTGTACGTAGAAGGCTAATACTTGGTGTTTTGCTTACATTATTCTATGTTGATCACTGAACTACTGTATTGTGGAATACTGACACGACGATGGACGACCCCGAAAGCGTTTTCTCTGCGTTTGTGCGTAGTGACAGTCAACCGAGTTGCTGCGTTACACTATCGTGAGGACATGAACCTTAACATACCAAACAGTACATCTAGTTAATTCCCTCGTTATTGATTAATTTACAATGGAAATGGATGTCACCACCGACTACTGTGGAGAAACAGACCAACGTAACTATAAAACATCAACTGAGTCTTTACAAACGACGATATGAAAATTAAACTAATACGATCTCGGCAGCAGACGGAGTACTGAAAATTCTAAGTTCGTATTCCTAATCGATTAATTTCCAGTTACAGTATACAGCTAAATACATAGGTTTTCATACACTGCTTTACATAATCAGCTTGATTTGACCATATTAGTTGTGCGTTAAACATTTACACTTTATTTATGTACATCAAAACATACGTATATTATTCGAAAACATAATGTACACACTATCACCAAACGTTCAACGAAATATCAATAAAATACACCGTTGTAACTTTGTGACTATATCTAGGGGTAGGGCGCGAGCGCATGTGGCGCGTGCGAGCGGTAGAGTGCGCGGGCGCCGGCGCCGCCACGCCGCGCCGCGCCGGCTGCGCTGACTCATGGATAACGTGTGAAATCTACGTGATTAATCAGTTAGTTACTACGAATTATTTATTGCTAATCTTGTGTCCCTACGAAAACAATTTTTATTCAATCTTTTAGCGGCTCGATCAGATTTGTTATACAAGTGCGTTCGCATGCATTCCAGATACACAGATTTTATACATACAAGCACGATGCAAATACAACTCTGCGGAATGAATGTGTCAATTGAAAACTCGACAAAAAATGTTGTAAGTATGAATAAACAACATTCGAACCGAACTCCTCTCCTTTGGTCTTTTAACATCTACTCTAGAATAGAATAGTGAACAAGTGAAGATATCAAGAGTGTAGAGTAGAAACACCCACAAAGAAGAAATGCACGGTCAATGTGTAAGTTTTAACGAGTGCTCGAAATTGTTCCAATTATGTTCTAGTAATTCATTCTCTATTACTAAATTTTAGACACCTCGATAATTAATTTATACATAGATACACGTAAATGTGGTAAAGAAAGCCTTGCGGCGAGCAAACTGGGACGTTGTGAAACTAGTCGGCTGCTGAATGATAACAATGAATCTGTCCATTGATTGGTTGACTCGCTTCGATTTGACATCTCATTTTATATCCTCAAAAGTTTATTAAAATCAAACTTACGAAAATTTGGCAAAACAACTCTATTATCCATGAGTTTTATATTTATTCGTTTCGCTATAAAGTATTTATCGTACAAACGTAACCAATCCACTCCGAACTTTATTGTAAACATTTCGAACCCTAATACCTACATTAAATTCTCTTCAAGAGACTATCACTATGATTCTCAATATTCAACTTGCTGGAATATTAATGTAAAATTTTCAATCTATGAGTGAAGAATTTATATAAGATTAGCAAAAAAACAAAAATTCATTGCTTACTCGGATGGAACCATATTTTAGTGACCAGTTAGCTCGGCATTCGTATTGGTGGCGCGCGACGCTTTCACTTCGAGGAAAGTGAAGGCACTAGGGATCACGAGCGAATTCGATATTCGATTGAAACAATAACGACCCGCGGATCTCTCTCTGTTCGGGTCATATTGTAAGACTTCTAGTCTATTAGTGATGGAGCGATCGAGCGATGGAGAGATGGAGAGATCGACTAGAAAAAAGTAAAGAGACACGTGAAAGCAGTTCTGCAGCGAACCGATGGCGGTGCCACCACGCCCATGTGGCAGAGATGACACACCCATCCATGCCGTCCCACAAATAGCTCAGGTAGAAGTCGACAACGAAAACATCTAAAAAGCAGTAATAGACCTTTAGCACCTTCGGTGACTTTAAGTATGGGAGTGGAAACAACAAACCGTTTGACATTATGTACACGATAAAAACGTAAAAAATAACTTACTTAATATTATTATCATTTATCATTTGAATACAACAACTACATCCCCGCTCGAGGACAATATCTCAACAAATGTCCATTCAATAAAGTCTTAATAACCATTAATTAGTTTTGTTTTCGATCACATAATGTTCAACGACACCTCTATAATTTATTATTTTCAAAACAAAAGACAAATTAACAAATACTGTCACCTTTACATACATATGAAAACGACAATACCCACGTTGAAGGTTGCTTCATCTTTATCATAAACTCGACGCCATATACAATACATATACAATAAATATATTAAAAATCAATATTTATAAAAATCATTTTCAACCATGTTACATCTGCAATATCTTGAGTGATAGTTCATAAGACGGATATTTACATATAATTTTCATTATATGCATTAGTCATAATTTACTTCTTACAAAACAACAACTACTTTTAATTAATCCTATGTTACTTTAGTCAATATTAAATATAGACCAGCTATTTAGGCGTTTGCCCGCGGAGGGGCGCACGGGGGACGGGAGCACCAGCTACTCAAATTTCCCGGAACCTGCTTTTCGCAACCTTCGACCTATTTCAAATTCCCAACTGCGCCGTTCTCTCTCGTGCGTAAACCCCTCCACTTGTCATGCAATATTATAAAAATAATTCTCTAAAAACCGATTACAATTGCTGTCGACTTGCTATGGTAAAATATTAAAGACTTTTAAGCATTGTCACACACGAACGACATAAAAGCCTGTTTTCACCTTCACATTTTGAGCCTGATTGTTATAAGTGAACAGTAATTATTGATGCCTGTTAAATTAATCAGACTATGTTCTTTTGAGATTTATCACATGATTCCTAACACAAAGTACTCATTTCATTTACCAAGTACGAATTGTATGTAATTTTTTTTTTACGATGGATGTAAGTACAGTACATGAACCCAAACTACATATATAGACTAATGAAGCAAAATAATTTAACATCTGGAAGTGTTTTTTTATGAACCATGTACAATACATATATGTAAACTTCTATTTAAAATATACATAACATCTTCACATGACACAAAATAGTGTTTCGTTTACGATTCGTGCCGAAAACATTAACATACTGGCCGGAACGTCGGCAAACAGCGCTTACGAGATAATGCATAAGTAATAAATCCAGACATTTGGTGTTTCTATATTTCCGGTGTATCGAACATTCGGACACAAATATTAACTTACAGTCTATACCGCCGACGCGCTCGCGGGGGCGGCGGCGGTGCAGTTCGCCCGCGCCCGGCGCCGCGAGTCACGTGGATCATCGAACTCGTAATCGCGCGTAATTTATTATCATAAGTACAGCACTAATAGAAGTTCCAATCGCAGTCCGGCGATCGCGGGGTGTGGGAGTGCGACGCACGGTAACGTAAAACTATAACCTCGAACCGCGCACATTCACTAGAGGCGTGGACGCTGTCCAGTGAGTCCGAGACTGCGTGGCGAGCACAAAGAGGAGCGCTGCTGTAAGGAGCGCTAGGTTCGGTGCGCGCGGCCTGGTGGCTGCCGCCGGCGCCTGGTACGGCACGGAGCAAGTCGGCACGCGCTCTTCCACGGGCGCGCACAGCTCCGCGTCGGGCCGCTGCGACTCGCTCAGCCGCGCTTCGCAGCGGTAGCACAGCTTCCCCTCGCAGTACCAGTAGCAGCACTCGTCTGGCCCATAGTTGGACTTGTTCGCCTGCGCACCTGTCTCCGGGATGCGCGGGTCTGAAACGCATCATTAATATCGAATAAAAATGCTGTTTTCGACCAGTAATGTTATTTGTATTTTTGAAAATGTGCCAACATGCAGTGAAAACAAATTGTTAAGATGTTAAATCAGAGGAGTGAAGCAACAGTTGGTCAAAGTAGAGAGATATTTGTTAGGCAAAGAAATGCCCCCTGCAGCTAGCGGCGCGGTGGTGGCGTTTGTTTTGTGCTCGTTTTGAACCGCAGCCAAGCGATGGCGGGGGTTAATCGCGGCTAATTCTCGCCCTCCGATGCCTATTAAACCGCCTGCCTGCTGCCCCTTGCAGGCCAGCAAATGTTTTCACGATTGTTACACATTTAAATAAAATTACTTTTGATACGTTTTTTTTTTGCAATTATTACGTAATTAATAACGTATAATACATATAGCTACGTCGTCTTAGTCCAAAAAACAAATTTCCCTTTACGTTGCTGTTCATCTCAAGCTTTGCTTTTTGTTCAAGCATTCAACATCCCTCAAAAACAACGTAAAATGTTAAAAATAGAGTTGATATTTTTTGTCGATTCGCACACTATCCCGGACCCCGCTGGGGGCTGCGGGAGTGCGTGGTCTCGCGTTGCTTGTAAGAGTTGTAAGTAGGTACCTAATTTTGTATTGAAAAACGCGAAGTATAACACACTGAACACGCGTCCACGCGCGGGGCTGCAGATCACGCGCGTACATGCAGAGAAAACGCGTCCCTGCGCGTTGCTGCGAGGCAAAACGCAAGGTATGGCACACCAAATCTGCAGTCCCTACCGAGCGTGATTTTCAGTTGAAATACGCATATAATGGAAAAAAAATCATATTCACTTAACTCTAAGTAATTCCTGATAAATCACCATTTATCGATCTTCTTCGTAAATAGGGATATATCCAATATCGTATAAAGAACGATTTCTTGTTATTTGGTTATAGAAAAACCAAATAGAAAATATTATTGCAACATCTTGGATGAGTCCAGCATTAATATCCATTTTTATGTAATAATGACTTAGAACATTTTGACTTTCCTATAACTATTATTTAATTGGCTAAACACATTTGTGTAAAAATGACGACATTTTTTGTGTACCCAGGATTGTTTCCATAGCAAAGGTTGCTCATATTGTACAGCTGTCACCTCTAGGGTCAAGTTACACGCTGTATACGTATATTTTAAGCCATTTAATTTAAAAAGGAAAAAGTTTCACTATAAGTGTTATAACTATATACTTCTTGAAAAATTTGGTGAGCCTTAATCCATTTTAGCAGGTATTTCGAATTAATTGTTAGTAAAATAGGTGCATTTCTGGTAGGTGTTAAAACACCTCGCGGGTCTAATCGCAGCGAACTCACTATAGTCGCCACTATCACGCCATTGCTTGCTTTACGTCCTTCGTGCCAATTTTTCGCAAATCAAAAACAAAAATTTACTTTGTTTGTTTGAATTTACTGCAAATAAAAAAATTAAAACAGTCCCATACTTTCGGTCCCGCCAGGAGTAGCACCGGGTTAAGAAAGTTGCCAACTTGGGTGTAGACTATTCTTAGTTGTCTCTACAATATTTAAAAAAATCGCCGTTACATGCGCGTTTGCAATGTTTGATGTCGATATTGACTGGACTAAAATTTTACAAGTTGAGAAAAAAACTACCTGCACGGAAGAACAGCTGAATGAGCATACAAAAGCATTTTTTGGCAGAGCTGAAATGGAGCTTCGGAAAAACACTTCGGTAAGTAATACATGTAGAGCGTGTAAATTGACCTTCGACATTCCTTTAAATTGACGAATTCCAACCACCGGAGCAGGCTGGGTTTCGGAGCGGATACGGCACCATAGACCACATCCGAACAGTGCGGCAGATTATACAGAAGACCGAAGAGTATAATCGTGACCGAAGAGTGTCTAGCATTTGTGGACTATGAGAAGGCCTTTGACTCGATTGAAATCGGAGTCCCTGCAGCGATGCCAAGTAGATTCGCGATACATCCAAGTGGTGAGATGTATGTACGAGGCCGCCACCATGTCTGTCCAAGTACAGAATCTGCAGACAAGTCCCATACCATTGCATCGAGGAGTGAGACAAGGAGACGTAATATCTCCTAAGTTGTTCACTAAGTTCTCCTCCTCCTAAGTTCAGGAGCATTGTATGGAGGATATGTTCAAGACGCTAAACTGGAAACGACGTGGCATCATCATCAATGGCGAGTACATCTCTCACTTGCGATTTGCTGACGACATCTTCATCGTGGCAGAAACGCTGCAGGACCTACAACAGATGCTGAATTACCTGGCTGACTCTTCTATACGCATCGGCTTAATGGATGAACTTGGATAAAATCAAGGTCTTTCGTTGGTCTCATTCGTTGAATATGTACTACCGGAACCGATTGAAATACACGGTGCCGATCTCGAAGTTGTTCAAAAATATGTATGTAACCTCGGGCAAAAATTGAAGCTAGGTAGAAACAACTTTGAGATCGATGTGAATAGAATTCAGCTAGGTTGGGCTGCGTTTGGGAAAACACGTTAGGTCTTCACATCGTTGATTCCACAGTGCCTAAAGACGAAAGTCTTTAATCAGTGCGTCCTACCCGTCATGACATATGGAGCCGAAACGTGGACACTGACGGCATGGCTGGTCCACATGTTGAAGGTCGCTCAGCGGGCTATGGAAAGGGCTATACTCAGCGTTTCTCTGCGGGATCAAATCAGAAATGAGGTGATCCGGCAGAGAACCAAGGTCATCGACATAGCCCACCGGATTAGCAAGCTGAAGTGGCAGTGGGCTGGCCATATTAGCCGAAATACCGATAACAGTTGAGGCAAATGAGTTCTTGAGTGGAGACCGCGTCTTGGCAATCGTAGTGTAGGACGTCTTATGGCAATGTGGAGTGATGATTTGCGCAAGATGGCTGGCAGGAACTGGATGAGAGCAGCCGAAGATAGATCTCGATGGCGTTCAATTGGGGAGGCCTATGTCCAGCAGTGGACAGACAAGTATAGGCTGATGATGATTCCCTTATAGGGGTTACTCAGACGCCAATATAAACAACTTTTCCTATGAGACTGAGAAGAGAATGCTGGGAACAGAATACTGGAACTCGAAAATTTTTTGACTAACTACTTTACGTACTAGTCGTCCGGCCGGCTGATTACTTTTGTATGAAAATGTCGAAAATTTTTTTGTGTTTCAGCATTGACCCCATAGGAAAAGTTGTTCATATAGACGGGTGCGTCGCCCCCTTTGAAAATAAGTCGATGGTTAATTTACACGCTGTATAATGAATCTATACAGTCTTTCAAACAAAGATAACCGCATTTTAATATTTCAATAGGAGCAACTGCTGCAACACTATTCTTCGTGTTCTGCGTACAGATGACTGATGACAAGGAACCAATAATTATATTAGTCGATCGAGTATGGTTAATGTCGTAGCAGAAGGCTTCAAAAGGTAAAGAAATAAAGTAGATACCGTATTAGAATTTTACAATGAGTAAAAATGATGCAGATTTTAACCGATCATTGTCTTCATTATCATCATCAGATCTTTTTTTGTCTTCATTGCAGGAGCATGACCCTCTCTGTTGTACCAAAGCTGTATATTAGCCAGAGCAGTTAGAGCATTTGGTCTCTGACTATATATATAACGAAATAAAGTTAAAAATATTCTTACCGAGGCATAGGAAGGTGGGCTCGCCAGCATACTGTGTGGGATAAGCTGGCGCGCGGTCCGCCGGCAGGAAGTAGGGGCAGTGTTGCTCGACGAGCTGACAGACTGAGAGGCAAGGCTTGAGCCGGACGACGGGCCGGCCGGGGCCCGCGGCGGCGGCGCGGACCCAGCGTCCGACGACGCCGCCGGCGCCCGCGCCGCGCCGTCTGTCGAGGTGGCCCACCCGCTCGAGATGCCGAGCGTGCCACCGCGCCGCGTGTTCGGCCGGCGCGCGCCGTGACCTGCCCCCCTCCTCGCCGCCTTCTTCCGCGCCTTCTTCTACCCAAAGTGGCACCATTGTACTGCACGCCCACCGTCGATACGTCTCCTGAAATGTTTAGAAGAATAATTTTAGTATTTTGATGAACTGTGAAACTTGTAGTCTCCTGAAAAAAGCTTTAAAGGCGATATTTATATGACTGTTTATTACGCAGTTGTTGCATTACATTTTACATTTACTAGTTTTGATTATCGAAAACTACTTTACCAAGGAAGAGAAAAAAAAAGCGTTTAAAATTTCGTTTTTCTCTCTGACCTCTAAAGCGTTAAGGAAATAACGTAGGACGCAACGGCGACAGCTGGCAGCGGCGACCCTTCTCACTTTTATCGTTATTCAGCATTTTTCACTTCCGCGCAGAATCACGCCGCTTACGAAGGCAGTGATTAATTAGTTATCAAGCCTCTCCACTGGTGGCCACTACGCCGCAAAATATGGTAATGTGATAGAAGGATAACTTTAAGGATTCAATGTATTTCACTTTACTGCAGTAAATCTGGAGGTATTTTTGTAGAAGCAATTGTTCTGCACTTATCGCATTGTTGTTTTGCCGCAAATGCGATTTTGCTGTGAAGGCCTAAATGATGGCAATAAAAAAATACGCTAAGAAGCATTTACTTCTCAATTTTCAGACATGCACGTCGGGAAAGTTTAAGTGGCCTATTTGTTACGCCGTTATTTTATATGGGTGATGCTTTTACACACATTACATGGTAAATAGTCTCGCATCCGCAACTTTCTATAATTTGCTACGTAGTTTTGCTCGTGAGAAAAAAAGAGCATGTATCTTGTCGCGATAACAAGATGGGCGTTGTTAAACACCAGCCTTTTGTACTCGGAGAGGCAATGTTGCTTGTTTGAATAAAGTCATTAAAGTAAGATAGGGTATCTGGTACATAAACGATTTATCAGACACAGTTATGTTGCTCTGTTGTGTACCATCATGATGGGATAAATTGCTTTTACAATTTTTCGCGCCTAATCGGTATCGGTATTTGAAGGAGCTTTTCACAAAAAATATTTAAAGTTTTTAATGAAGATATTTTATTTAAACATTGGAGATTCCAAACTTTGCTCAAATTATAATGTCGTGTACACGCCTGAAGTCATTCGCCCAAGAAGTAAGAAACGTTTTGGTTTATCTTGGTTCTAAAATGCGTAATGAATATTCTGTATAAACATAAAATTAACGTATAGACTGCCAAAGTCATATAAAAATAATTTCCCGAATTTAGGCCTCATCCTAGGTAGGCCGCGTAGTTAGACGACTTCGCTGTAGAGTTGCTTTCTAATCGTCACTAGATGATAAATATCAGCAGATCTTGTAATTAGCCTAGACGCAGCCCTCCCGGTCGGTGACGTCACGCCCGGCGCGACGTGAAAGAGACAGTTGATTAAAACCCGCAATCCGTGCCATGCAGGTGCTAATGAGAACGGGTTTTTGAGTAGCCAATCGATAGGTGCTAATTACGCGAATAGATGTCACTAATACTATGTAATATACATATGTTAAAAGTGAAAAAAAGGTTTAACATCAAGCATTTTTCAGAAAGCGGCATGATAAATATCACTAGATCTTGTAATTGGCCTAGACTCAGCCCTCCCGGTCGGTGACGTCACGCCCGGGGCGACGTAACAGGGACAGTTGATTAAAACCCGCAGTCCGTGCCATGCAGGTGCTAATGAGAGCGGGCCTTTGAGTGGCCAATCGATAGGTGCTAATTACGCGAATAGATGTTACTAATACTAATACTATGAAATATAAATATGTTAAAAGTGAAAAAAAGGTTTAACATAAAGCATTTTTTCAGAAAGCGGCATGATAAATATCAGCAGATCTTGTAATTAGCCTAGACTCAGCCTTCCCGGTCGGTGACGTCACGCCCGGGGCGACGTTAAAGAGACAGTTGATTAAAACCCGCAGTCCGTGCCATGCAGGTGCTAATGAGAGCGGGAATTTGAGTGGCCAATCGATAGGTTGCTAATTACGAGAATAGATGTCACTGTTGTTTTTGGCAGCTTACATTCATCTCGTCCTGTGAGGCTAGTAAAAGGTAAGATTTACATTTGGTTACAATTATCTTGTAGATCTTTCTAAACATAACCTTCAATCTGGTTATTTTGGCTCTGTTTTCCACTTAATGAGATAAGGACAATATTGTATCTGTTTGCTAGGAGTCGATGCAAAATATTGAAAGCCTTTGCATATGCTTAAAAGGTTCAACTAAATCTAATGCTTTCTATGATAAACAAACAAAATAAGTAACCAAAAGGATAAACTAAACTATTAATAAAGAATAATAGGTTGACGTAATAAGATAATAAAACTTTGTATAAATGTAACTACTAAAAGTTATACTGAAATCCGAACAATTATCATCCTTCTGATCGCTTAAAGCCAATGCAATGTCCTCTCACACTCAATCATTACGTGACGACAAAAAACATCATAATCACACTCGCATACCCTTTTAATTAAAAGGCTAATGAGTTTCCATTATGCAATAACACAGCGATATTAATTATCACATATTGTAAGGCTTTCTTAATTTAGAGCAATGACCGTCCCGATCGCTTAATAGCCATACAATGTCCTTTCACGGCCATTAGCTCCATGTTGACACAAAAACAAACACAAATATTGACTTGATACGAAAATACCTCTAATCACAAAGGCTAATGATTTGACAATCAAGCCAAAATGCAATAATAAAGCCATAATAATTACCACGTGTTGAACGGCATGCTGTATTCGCGCCAATTACCACCCTTCCGATCGCTTAATAGCCAATACAATGTCCTTTTACGATCATTCGTTCGTCTAATCGCCCATTGACACGTGCTCTATGCAATTTGCTTTCTAATTGGTACTAGCATTAGCGAGGTATAATGTTAATGACTATAATGTTATTGATGAAATCCGCCTTAGACCAAAACAGATACGAGAAGAGACAAGTCGTGTTATATAGCATGCAAATTTACTACCGACATTCCCTTAAAGGGGTAACTCAATCTGACAAAATGAAGAACTTTTACTTTGGGACCAATTCTTAGATCTCAAAAAAAATACGACTTAGCAATACTCATAGCAGCTGATCAAATGCAGGATAGTGGCCGCAGCAGAAATCAGCCAAGTTTTAACGATATACATTCATTAAACAAGTGAACGACCATTATAATGTGCAGGTTATCTCACGTAAACAAATAATTCAAAGGTGTATTAATTCCTGCTTTATATGCCTAGATTCATAAGTACATATAAGCTACTTATGTATATTGTATATACAAAAAAGTCTTAATTACTAAGCGGCTCACAATTCTCTCAATTTAAAGATCTGTTTTTTCAAGGCTTTCAAAGTTACCGAAAGCTCAAAATCCATTTGCAGTTGATAAGGTTAGCAATTAAAATATCCACCCAAATTTAGAGACGACCTACGAGCGACCTACTTTCAGAGTTTGAAGACTACGTCACGGTGAAAATTAATGGCGAAGATTAACTGGTTCACAGTCCCACAGGCCATATGTGGCCTATTTCAATTATTTGACTATTGTGTCTTATTTATGGACTCTGAACGGTTGTAGGTACTAAGAGAAAGGTTATTTCGAAGCAAATAAAAGGCACAACTACAGTTTCACCGTATTATAGAAAGAAAGAAAGCCAAAATTTATTTTAGTAGGTTCAATCAACAATGCACAATGTTTCTAATAGTTTTTGAAAGTTTCGTATAAAAATTTGCTGATCTTGTTTCTAACGGAACGTTTTTTCATATCTTAGTTTTAGTTCAACTTTGTGAAATTGAAATGAATACTAGGCTTACTAACATCAATGAACCAGTGCATAAATCCTTATTATATAGAAAACTAGCAGCCTTCCCCGGCTGTGCCCGGACATATATACATATAAATCTTCATATTGAATTACTCTATTTAAAAAAAAGTATCAAAATGCGTTGCGTAGTTTTAAGGATCTAAGCATAGACAGGGACAGAGAGACATCGAGAAGCGACTTTCTGTTATACTATGTAGTGATTACAGATGATGTAAAAATTAGATGTCTATTTCTCTATCACGCAAAAAAGCTGACAAAATAATGATATACTTAATTAACACATAGAATTCACAGTAAGGCGGTAGTTCTAAATAATAGAATGACGAGTTATATATTATATGTAATCAAAACAGGCCCAAATAAGTTCCTACATATTTGTGATACATCAAAACAGAACGAATGAATAATGAATCAGATAGTTCGTATCTAATCTGGTAATGTAGCGGGCATTGCGGTGTCCAACAAATCAGAACAAATGTATGACACGTGAGGCGGCGTCTCAGCGGGCGTCAGGTTGCACGCTGCTCATAAACTTCCAAACAGATATAGGAACATACTTCTGTTCGGCTACCTGGTTAGATAAAGTCAATATAGCTCGGTCATAATGATCATTACATTATACAGTGTGTAAAGTGAACCGCGATATTTCCTAAAAGAGTGATTCAAATCGTCAATATAAACAACCAAAGCTGGGAACTCAATATATTTATATTGCTACATAAATTTTTGTTTTGTGAGGCTCTAAATAATTCGTCAAAGTATTTTTCTCAAACATGCTCGGAAATGTAGGCATTACTGTAGTAAAAAGAAGACCGGAAGTTTGTAATTCTTGGCTCATTCATCGCATTGCCGGCCTAGGCCAGGAAATAAGTATGAAAATTACTTCCCGGCCGCTGCTCAAAACTTTTTAATTAATCTATGTAACGTAAATTATGTCACTTGTCATACAGCCAGTTTACTACCACTGCATTTTAAAAAAATGCATATAATACGTGAATATAACTACAATTTCATTAAAATATCGATATGTGATCATACGAAAATATGCTTAATTTTCGTTGCGAGAGAAGAAAACAATAATCTATGATCTATTAAATTTTTTGTGAAAAATATGACTGGGCTCTATGGGCATTGTTTCCTTTGCTGGAATTGACAACTGAAAATAAAAAAATTAAAAACTCGGGAGATCTGTTATTTTCACTATACCCGTAGTGATTAACGCCACTGCCGAAAAACTGCCTTTACGGATTTTAGGGCATAGAACACACGTCAATTGACTTTAAATTTATGGCCCCCCATAGAAACTCAAAAGGAATTGTATGGCATTTTTTTCATTTTCACCCTCACTCCATTATTTGTCTATGATCCTTATTGCCTAGAGAAAACATATGGCAGTCGGTCGTCTGATACTAGTAATAGTATCTTCTTCGTAGTTTGTGATTAACGCTTTGCAGTAATTGATTGACATTGATTGTTTTCGGTAAATATGTGCAAAGTTGGTTATTTATTCGAAATGAAACGGTTCAAAATGAGTTTTAGTGATGAAAGCAACACTGCAATGGATTTTAAGTACCTACTTCGCCTAATTTGAAACTTGAAAGTGGAAAAATTACTACCGGCAAATACCTAGTAAGGGGAAATATTTAAGGCATGTAAGTTTATGTGTAACTTTAAGTTAAATTTCCTCACATTTATTGAGAAAATCTCTATACTTTCCTCGGCGGGAAAGGGATTGCCGGACTCGTAACTATTGTCAAGGCCTCGCTGACGCTCGGCCTTGAAAACTATACTCGTCCGGCAATCCCTTACTTCCCGGCCTCTGCAGTAATGTACTATTATGAACTATTTTTACTACTTTTTACCGTTTTACTAAGTGTTTACATGAAGTTACAGTACGTTTAAAGTGTTTACATGAAGTTACAGAAAGAAGTTTACTTTGTATTTTTACCAAAAGTCTCAGTTTTTGATAAAAACGCTAAGAAAAACTTCACGTTTTCATTATAAATTGTAAACAGTAGTTCATAAAATGTTCAAAAATTTATTCAGGGCCTCGAAAATCAAAATTTTATATCTCTACGTTTATTCTCTAAATATATAATTACCCAAGCGGTTGAACATTTCTGAGTTCCCATTGAGGTCAGCGTTGGAATGCATAATTACGTTAATTGCCAAGTGCGATTTATATTTATTAATCGCTATAACATGCGGAAATTGATTCACTTTGCCTTAAAATAACTTGTGTATAATATAACGTTATAATATAAGGAATTTAAATCATCTTACCTAAATATAACACCAAAACCTTTAAAGCAAGCAAAACTAAAACGAAACTACGTTTGTATGGGATTGCGCCTTTACGTGAGACTCTTACGGCCTGGCCACGGGACATTCGCCGTGGCGAATTTTCGCGCGGCGCGAACGACGAGTCGGCCGGCGAGTGAAACAAGAGAATAAAAAATTACCGAGCATGCCACGCGCACCGGCGACCGGCGACGCGACCGACGAAGTGTATCAGGCGAATCGCGCGGGCGACCATCGGCGCGGTGGGCGAGTGAAACAAAATCGTGAATTCGTCGGCGCATGCCACGGGGTCGAGGCGGCATTCGCGGCGAATAGTACAAGGAACAAATGTTTTTAGTCGGTTTTGAAGGGATGGCGAAATTTTATCGCGGATTAATGAGCTTGGCCAGCTACGTCTGGCCAAGATAAATTTTAAAATACCTATACATATAAAAAAAACATTGTCCGCACTGACTCTTTTCCACCGACTTCAAAAAAGAAGGTTTTCGATTGGCCCGTTTGTATTTTACTTTTATTTTAGCTTCTAACACGTGTGCCAAATTTCACACGAGTTTTTTTCTATATTTTTAGTTTCTATGTTGTCTGCTTATACCTTTTTTTTTTGTATGATTTCGTATGTTATTTTATGTTTTTGGCAGTTTTTGGATGATTTTGTGTAATTTTGTATGTTTTATATGATTTAGTATGTTTTCTTATATTTTGTATGTTAATGTATATTTTTGTATGGTGTGTATGTTTCGTATGATTTTGTATGTTTGTCCATGCATATCTCGGAACTATAAGTCAGATGTTGAAATTATTTTTTATGGTAGGTAAGGTACTGCAAGTTTCATCAAAATCGGTTGTGTAGTTTTTGAGATAGATTATATGTGTACGAGAGAAAAATAAAAGTCGTTTTTTTTTATACTTTTGTCTCCAATTCTAGTTGAATATTTTCGTTCGATTGTTCTCGAAATAAAATTTTTGGTAGGTACGTTCTATATTTTTTGTACTTCTTATGAATTTTCCATCTGCCTATACTCCGAATTCTATTCAAATCATGTACTCCACAATCTCTTCCAAATAATATGTCTTTAACTAAAAATGTTTAATTTCTTAGCCAAATCGAGATTACTTTGATAAAGAAATTAGGCTCTCAGATCTCCGTCTATTCTGGTCGCCGTGGCGAACGCGACTGCCCCGTGGCATGCAAATCGCGCCGCACAATTAGTCGCTTCGCCCGTCGTGCCGTCGTTCGCGTCGCCCGTCCCCGTGGCCAGGCTGTTAAGTCTTGTAGTAGTATGTTCTCTCTACGAACATCGTAGCTTGCTACGAGCGCGGGCTACGAGCTGCTACGAGTCACATTAAATTATGAGTTCACGGCGAACGGTGGTACATTCATGTCCTAGTATTTTTTGTAGTATGTTTTGGAGTTTCAACGAATAAGCCTAAACTTTTTCATTAAATAGTTAGTAGGCTTGATTTACTATCAAGCATTAACTTAATAAACGCAATATAAATCTCATCTAAAAACACATGTTTCGTCGTCCAAGAGCTTAACATAGCGTTCATACATTCATATAATATGCAACAAACTGAACTGAACATAAATATACATACACATAGTTATAAAAAAATAACAAATATTAATAATAACTGCTAATCGAATGTGTAGGGGAAGCCTACTAATGTCCTATTTATTTGAGTTTTACTGTACTATATATATACCTACAGATGCCTCCTTACTTGTGGTTTTGGACAGGAATGATTTCAACCTATAATTTGTACAATATATAATTATGCATGGTGATAAATCACACAAATTAAGCTAGCCCCACGGTAAGTTATGAATTGGTATCTCGTGCGCGAGGTAGGCATAGCCCAAGGTCATAAAACCCAAAGGCCACGTTTAGCGTATTATTCGGCGTAAAGATGAAAAAAAAAATCTGTAAAATATCATTTTCTCTCATGACTTGAGTAGGAAACAAAACCAGGACCACTTAAGTCTCAGGCTGGCGTATTAGCCACTACACCAGGAGATCGTCAGTTCAAATTAATCATCAGTAATAGCCACTTGAATAGTATTTAGCTTAGAATGGGCCAAGTGCCAAGTAGAAGATCGCGATCAGTACGAACGCGAGCTTAATAACTAGAGTTAATATTGTGGCGGGAAATAAGCGGAAATTACAGTTATGAGTCACCGCTGGAGGCGCATTGTGGTAATAGTTGCATGCCTAAATATTAAAAGCAGCAGAAGAATAACTTTGTCGATGAAAAACGTGATATCACATACATGAGTATACAAGTAGGTTTAATAGTTGGAGTTAATATTTCTGTGGAAAAATAAACTAAATTTAATGATTGATCATCACAAAATGATGAATATTTCCAAGCATTGAAGAAAATATATGTTTTCGATGTTTATACTTTCTTTAGCTGACTGCTCTTTGATGTTTATACTTTCTTTAGCCGACTGCTCTGCTTAATAATATATTGCTCGTGATCGTGGATAGAAGATGCACGTGCTCCTGCAGTGGAGACAAAAAAGAATAACATCAAACGGGTTTCTAAGTATATCATGTATAAGAAACTGTGCAGAATAAACTTTAATATGGAATCAATTCAAAGGGCATTGGGTAAAAGTGGCCTGATTTTCAAAATTTGCGACCACCGTTCAAAGTTTACTCATTCGAAAGATCATATTAAGATGTTTATTTTCATCTATGGCCGTTTCTGTCTACAGTGTATCGGAGCCGAGATATCGGCATTCATAATTAAAAAATAAATTACAATAATGTCGTCTAGATAGACAAAACAGGATCTTTATTTTATTATTTTTTCGTGTAAATATTACTTGATTCTATGATTTATATTATTTATATATAAAATAAAAACAGTTACAGTGGGGTATGCGACATTCATAATTAATACAACAAACATTAATATATTATTTTTATTACGCAGAATTTGATGATATCCTACTTCAGGCACTCATGCATGTGTACTTATATATTTTTACGAAAAAATTGTTTCATATGGCATAAAATGACACGGAAGACATGATAAGTCTCACACACAGATTTTTTAAGCCATTCGAAGGTAACTGATATGTCAGATGTGGATTAGAGAATTTTCTATAACAAAAGACCGAGGGTGAATGTGATTCATAACTTTTAGTGCGTTAAGTAAACAAACAATGGGAAGTTCCTAGAAAGTTGAAAGGCCCGCTACCGGTCGCGTTCATCCAATCACAGCGCAGGGTTCATTTACCTGACTCGGTTAGGCTTTGAAAATCGAGCAGGGTGGAGTGGAGGGGTGAAGGAAAGAGGTGCAGGCGCAGGCAGGATTCACTTCCCGTTTAACCTTTGTGTTGAGTGCGTGCAAGTGCGTTATATACTTTTGATTACCACGACCTTTGCTTTGTTTTTGGACTCTCTCTTTATTATCTTATTTTGTGACCTGGCATTACTAACTGGACTAAGAGTTTGCTGTAGTGATTTGGACTTTAAAACAATATGGATGCAGATAGAGCATCGTGTGTTGGCTGCCATCGAAGTTTGAACCGCATTGGCGGCACTCGCAGGAGATCTATGGTGTTAACGGCTCAACTGATGGAGCAAAACCCATGTTTAATGGCATACTGCATTGAAGTTATTAACATTCTTGAGGTAAGTGATGACATTTCTTATATAATTATTAATTGTTTAACTTTCTTATTTACACTAATATTAAAAAACAGTTGGTTTGTTAAAACGTGATAAACTCAGGGACTGTTGTGTCAAACATTATTTCATGTAGGTACAATATCCCAGTGTCAATTATATTTTGTTTGAAGTACATATCTTAAAGCGATCTCACTCGTCACAAAGCCATTCCTAACTTATTGAAAACTGGCCACTGGTTATATTTTCCCCTTTACCTTGATTATCTTTTGAGTGTCAAAGAAGATTAGTACTTGTGTTTCTTCCGCTTGCTCCCAAACCGGCATAAATGCAATAAGATGCAGTACGTGCCACTTTTTTTAGTGATTACTATATGTTTGAGACTTGCTATATGTTCGTAAGTCAAGTAAAAGAGGAAATGATTTCATATTTACTAAAAAATAAATAATTAAATCAATTTACCCAGTTAGATTTATCTAGGTACTACGATGTGTTTTAATTATTTTTTACCTATATATGGAGCTAATACGTATACAAATATATTGATTAAGCCTATATTTTGTATTTTACAGTTTGGTGGCGATGAACGGATATGTCGACCATGCTTTTTTCGAGCTCAGCGCTATGTCTCAAGAGATCAACAAGCAGAAGTTGCACCAGACCTACTTGAACAACATGCAGATGATCAAGTATTAGAGCATGATTCATCGCAAGGAGGCAATACAGAGGAATCTGAATCAGATCTTATTATTAATGAAAATATGCGAGACCAACAAGTGCAAGTTAGTAGACCGCAAACGATTGAAGTTCCTGGATATTCCAGAGCACCACTTAATACACAGTTATGTATTTTTGCTGATTGCACCAACACCAATCTTCAACGAATTCATGTTGACATAAGAACCACAATTCTTCAAAATAAAGGATTTTACCTTCCACGGGGTACACGTGTATGTAGAGAGCATTCAGATTCAGGGTTTCAAGATATTGAAACAAGAACACGTCGTGTAATTGCAAGTTTCTCGTCGAAGCAAGTGAAAGACATGATGGATATTTTAAGAAATCGTAGTAATTTTTTAGATTTTGAGAGACTTTCTTCCATTAATAATGGAGTCTTTCATTATTACATTGGTTTCTCTAAGGAAAACTTTATGCGAATTCTTGAAGCAACCCCAAGTATCACACAACATCACAAAAAGGCTAAAACAGCCCTTGCAACAGTTCTTGCAAAACTTCACACCGGTGAATCAAATCAACGACTTTCTAGCGTATTCAAAATGACAAGAAAAACTTTTGAAAAAATAATGCGAGAAGTGAGACAAGAATTAATGACAGAGTTTGTGCCACAGAATTTAGGCTATGATCATATTACAAGAGAAGAAGTCATATCACGTTGTCTGACTATCCCAAATGTATTATTTGGAAATCCAAATGCTCCTCTGAGTGAACGTAGAGCCATAAAAATTTACAAAAAAGCAGCAACTATTACTTTCAAAGAAAATCCTATAGTCTGCACAAGTTTCGTCATTTACTAAAACCCTTTTTAGTAGTATGCCCTGATGGTCATATAGTTGATATTTATGGTTTATATGAAGCTACTACTTCAGATGCTCGTATTTTGTCTGAGATTATGAGTAGTGAAACTGATACATTTCATTGGTATTTTCGTGAAAATGATGTACTCATTTTAGATAGAGGCTTCAGAGATTGCATTGATGAAGTGGAGTCATATGGATACAAAACGTACATGCCAGCCTCCAAAGACGTAAATGAAAGTCAGTTAAGTGTGCGACAAGCAAATGATTCTAGGAAAGTTACTATTTGCCGTTGGGTTGTAGAAACAGTAAATGGCAGATTAAAAAATCAGTTTCGCCAATTACGTCACCAATACTTTAATGTAGCTGCAAGGCATCTTTTCGACGAGATAAAAATTGCTGCGGCATTATTAAATGCTTTTGGCAAACCCCTAACCGACCACCGCTTGGTGAACGAAATCGTAAACAAAATAATTCAATGTGATGGTGACAGAAACAGGTTAAGTGAATATGTTATAGAAAATAATCTCAATCGTAGATGGGCTCGTTTTCAGTCTATTGATGCGGCTTTATTAGATTTTAATGATTTCCCAATATTAAGTATGGACGAGCTTATTATATATGCGTTGGGAACGTATCAAATTCTCCAAGCCCGCAGTTATTACGGGGAGCATGTAAAAAATGGTTCGTATATAATTGAAATATATAAGGAGCCCCACATAGAAGATTTTAGAGAGCAGAATTTGGATTGTCGGAATCCATGGCTACTTAGAGGAAAAATTCAATCAAGACACGTGACAAGCAGAATTTATTATGTTTATATTTTATTAGAAAGGGAACTAGAAGGAAGCAGCGCAATATTGGGCCATTATTGCTCATGTGTTGTCGGAAAACGGACTCTAGGCTGTTGCTCGCATGTAATGTCCATTATATGGTATTTGGGATGGGGTAGATACCAAGATAATCTATCTCCCCCAGCTCAGTTTTTAGACACAATAATACGACATGATCAAGAAAATGAAGTTTACGATGAACCGGAAAATAACTAAATTGTATAAATCGGAAAATAACTAATCTTGTAAACTAATAATAATGTAATATATTCATATTGATATTGTATGTGCCTATAAGAAATGATTTGTTTGTGTGTATCTGTTGCATTTTATTTATCACTAGCAGTCCGCCCCGGCTTCGCTCGTGGTACCTACATAGCCTATTTCACTCCGGGATAATGTAGCTTTCGAATGGTGAAAGAATTTTTTAAATCAGTTCAGTCGTTTCTGAGATTACCCATTACAAACAAACAAACAAATCTTTCCTCTTTATAATATTAGTCTAGATTCCTATCCATAACGACATACTATACGCTTTAATCAAATCATTTTTGTTAAAAAATATTACATCTATATAGACGACTTACTTATTATTTGTCTTATTTTGATATTTGATATTTCGGCTCCGATATAGTTTACATCAATAATGTTTTGTATATTGTTATTCTCAACTATAAGGCTAATTAAAAATACTAGTTATATTAGTGGTCGCTGAAAAAAAAAATCATGCCAAGGCTCATACAAAATTACCCAAACCCCTTTATTTCTTAGGATTTGAGCATACACTCCGACGCCTAGCAGTAGATCTATCCGCCCTGGTCGATGGAAACTGGGGTCTGCCAGAGTTAGGTTAGCCAAGTGAGGCCAGGCGTGCGGTTGATTCGCGAACGACTTGCTTGGGAGCTTCGAGGTCAAGCGTGTCGGCATAACGTAGGCTTTCACGGGAAGTAGGAACTTGTCATCATATCTTGACAGAAGTGTAAATTGTACGTCTTGATAAACTTCTGCTTGGGTGGATCCTACTCCGGTAATAGTTCCTCGAGCTGCAGTTCTCTTTAGTCTTAGTAGTTGCGTCGCCCTCTCGGTAATGAAATTTGCTTGTGAGCCTTGGTCTATTAGGGCGCGCAATAATATCGTTCGACCTTCACCATCTCTTACAGGTATTAAAGCTGTCGCTAGTAAGGTTGTGGTCTTCATGCTTGACATATGTGAAGATATTGTAGTGTTAACTTGGATGGGTTCGCTTTCTTCTTGATCTTCATTCTGCTGCGTCGTCTGGTGAAGCAGTGTGTGATGGCGTCTATGACATTCTCTACAAGACACCCTTGAGCGACATCTACGAGCAGAATGTCCAGGGGCAAGACATCTAAAACATAAATTCTTCTCTTTTGCTATTTTGCTTCTGTCTTCAGTGCTTTGATTGGTGAATTCTTTGCAGTGGTAAATTTTGTGATCTTCGTTACAAACAATGCAAGTCTTAACTTGAGCTGGTGAGGAGATATGGAATGATTTTTCTTTGATAGCTCTACTCTCTTTCGTTGCAGATGAACATGATGGTGCAATTAACTCCAAAGTGCGAAATTTTGCCTCTAGAAAGTTCTTCAATTCTTGCCATGTTGAAAGATTATTAACATCAGGGCTGTAGACGTGGTCCTCCCAAAGTTTACGTGTTTCTAGGTCTAATTTTTGGGTAACCATGTAGATAATCAGCGGATCCCACGATTCTGTAGATATTTCTAAGGTATGAAGACTATTCAAGCACTCGGCAGTTGTGTCCACGAGAGTCTAAATCTGCTGTGCGACTGGAGTGGTAAGTTTCTTTAAGTTGAACAGCCTTTGAAGAAGAGAGTTGACAATAAGGCGTTTATTTCCATATCTCTGACTGAGAATTTCCCATGCCTGTTCATAGTTGTTTTCTGTGACCTTTATATGCTTCAGGAGGGCTTCGGCTTCACCAGCTATGCTCGTCTTTAGGTAATGCAGCTTCTGAACTTTTGTTAATGCTGTATTTTGGTGAATAAGTGAAATGAACAAGTCATTGAACGTTGGCCAATCTTGATAATTTCCGGAAAATGTCGGTAACTTTATCCATGGGAGCTTCACTTGTGGGACTGTAGCTTGTTCTGGTTCTTGGGTTTCCTTCGACTGAATAAATGTCATGAGCATATCTTTTAAATCTCCCACGGTACAGAGATACAAATCTTCGACTAAGTAGTACTGTTCATTCGTGAAGTAGGGTAAGGTATCTCGTTGTTCTTTGGGGATAACCTTAACCAGTGATTGATGATGTGATTTAAACGATTGCCAGTCTTCTTCAATTGATTTAAGTCGAGCTTCAATGTATCCCTTAGTCAGCCGTTGACGAGGACATTTTCGTAAATTAGCCTGAGCTTTCCGTAACACATTAGCCTTTTCTTCTAGTAAAACCAATAATTCTTCGCTTGATAAACTCATCTTCAATAATTAAGTTCACACTCACTTTCGAAGTAATGCAAAAACTAATGTGTTGTCTCCTTTATAATATTGCTTATCTCTGGAATGTGGCTCGGTATTGTTCTCGCAAGTGTCCACTCGTCGCAGGTAATATTCCACAATGCGGCTCGATGTAGACCATATGTTCGGGCCATAAGGTTGAGATTGGCCCGGTCTTGCTCCTGGGGTTTTTTGAATAAAATAGTACGTCTTTCTTGATCTACGTTTATTGCGAACTGACTCAATTTTTAACATGCTCGTAGTTATAAGGCTTGTTCTACTATCTACATATAGGTACATACAACGCTTGGAACTAAATAGCGGTTCTAAGCACAACAAAGTCTTGTAGCTAAAATAAATCGGAATGTGAACAATTGCACCCGTTTTATAAAATGACAGCAAACTCAGTCTGAAATAGCAGACTTGCGTTTGATGGGTCTTATTTTTTTATCAATACAGTAGATCTGCTGAATAACGCCAATTGAAAGGTTAGAGAGGGCACTTGGCAATTGTAGAGCCGCGGTGTCGGCCTGCGACCTCCGGGCACACGGTACTGCGACTACAGAAGTGAAGCACCACCACATCACACATATTAGGCAAAATTAAAGGCTAAATATGCATTGGATGACTTAAAATGAATAGTTTAGGAACAAAATTTAATGGAGTGGATTTGCCAGAGCAACTAACTGTTTCACTGGGTAATTTCTAATAAGGGTTAAAGAAGCTGATGGCTTACTTACAGAAAGAAGTTACCCATCTGAAAAGGAAACCTCTTGATGGAGAAAGATGGTACGAACATTTGCAACAAATAAAATTTTGCTCCCACCTGAGTTAGATACATTACTTTGAATGTATTACTTATATCAATCAGTTTCTCCTTAGGCTTCAAGCTTAAGATCAGCGAAGATACGGATTTAAATAATATGAATTATATATTTTTTTTGTTTTCATGAAATGTATGTAGTGTGAAAGTGTGTTTTTGTTTTGATGTAATTTTAAACTTATTACTAATCACGTAAAACTCTTTGTTGTGGTACGTTTGTGTTTTTCAATAAACGTTTTAGGTTAGCTGAAAAAAAGTTGACGGAATCCAGTAGTTATAAAAACTACTGAGAGTGAAAATTTGTTATTATTTATTTTGTGAAATCTAACTTTTATAATTTTTGAAGCATCACTTCTGCGTACTGCTTTTTTATGTACAGGGATAAAACCTCCAGGATAAATAGCCACCATTAATAATACTGGCGCCAATATAGGTTGATCGGCCCGGGAACTCACGAACCTGTCCAATTTGTGTCTCCGCGATATGTACACCTTGAAATGTATAAATCAGTGGTTTATCCCACGGTTACCCTCAACGTTTGTTTGGGTGCTCATATTAGAGATAAAAGAAATACTTTGAAAATAGTAAAAAATAAAACGCGAGCAGAAATCTCGCACTCGTCTTTCTCAATAAGGATTAATTTTGAGTTTTGTATGAGCTTATTTCTGTATTTCATAGGATTACTTACTTCATAGTCTTAAATGCTTAAAACCTTTTAACATTTCGCCGTGTTCATTCATCTAATCAAGTAATTATCTTACCGTTTTAAACATAACAACCCATCCAATACCAAAGAAATTGAAATATAGTTTTAAACACAATCAAAACTGTAGCAGATGATTTTTTTTAAATATCTTATGATTTTTCATAACTTGACTCAATATTGATCAAAATGAGTAGGTACTATTTTTTTGTTATTTACCTTCATTGCACACAATCAAAGATTGTATCAAAAAGATAAAATTAATGCTACATCCAATACCAACCTATACGAAAACAGTTGGCATGCAAACACTTTATATTTTAAGGTTAGTGAGGCTAAATAATTATTAATAGGTGTGATAACCTCCAGGCTCTGCTGATGGATGAGCGGTGGCTGCAAATCTGCTGAGTCAGCCATATCAAATCATGCGAGGGTCCACAACCATATACATTAAAGCTGTAATAGCTATAGGAAAATTCGCTATAAGTGATTGCATTTCTATCTAAGGACAAAAACAGCTCCACGTCTTAATATACGAACGTTATAGGGTAGGTATATTTACCTGAAAGATCTTGTTGTCAGACATTGCCAATATTATAAAAAAAAAATTTTACAGTAACATATTGATGGGAACGAACATGCTTTATATGCTGTCAACATGCTTTAGCACTTTGAAGTATGAGGCGCTATAATCCCACAGAGCTGTAAATGTCATCGGTAGGCCTACCATCACCATTAACGACCCTGGACTAAAAATTCAAAAACCCGTGTAAATAAAGAATTTTATCGGGACGTACGTATAAAAAAATATACCATTGTTATCAAATAACTTTTTATCATGTATGTGGAGCGATTTGTTCACTGACTGGATGTCTATTGGCGCGCTGAATTTTAAAGTACCTATTTGCTTAATTTTTAATGCAAATTATTCAATTATAAGGATTTACTTTAACACACTAGACGCTCCCCGGATGTCTTAACAAACTAGGACAAATCCGGAAATCCGGGGAATCCCGGATGGATGGCAGCCCTTCAACATCATCATCAAGTCTTTGTAAGCCTGCACTGCAGGAGCACGACCCTCTCTGTACCACCCAAGCCATATTAGCCAGAGCTGTCAGAGGAGTTGGTCTACACTCTCCTATGACAGCCCTAGTCACCGAGAATACGCTTCCATGAGGAAGACAACTTTTAAAGACGAGATTGATAAAGACGAGTACGGTAAGACAATGTTAAAAGAGGCAATATTATTTGATCCTCTAAAAACGAATTGATCTATTTAACATGAGCACTTTTAAAAATAAATGATTTTTATGTTTCATCTTCATGGATAAATGATAAATTAATTTCTTTTAAGTTAACTTAATAAATATTTTAAAACATACTCTTTTAATATTTGGTATACAAAAAAAGTATTTGATCCTCTTTTTTAGTTAACTGTCTTTATAATTTTGTTAATTTGATGATTTTATATCAAGTTTGCTTTTAATATTGATCACCGAATAAATACGTTCCGATCTATACTATAACTAAACTTTAAAATAAACAGCCGCTGAAGGCCAAAGTGCCAGAAATTTTCATTTGTTCTTTTCAATTTTGCTCTGTGACTTATGCTTTTGCGAAAAATCGTCTCTGAAAGAATAGTTATAGAAAGGAACTGGTTAACGGAAACTAGCGGTAGGTTGCGAGGAGCGAAGCGACGAGCGTTAGGTTCTACATGAACCAAGCACGCGCGAGGCGAGCGAGCGAAGTGAGCGTATCGTGGCAGCGGCCGCCGAAGCGCCATAAACGGAATTGCCGCGTTATTCACAAGTTACATATGTACAAAAAAAAATTAGATAAATCGATTATGTAAAAAGTACCTTATATTCAATATTTAATGCTCATTTATCTTAGCTTTGGCAACAAACAAATAACGATCAAACGTTAGTTCTACAACTCAATTCTATATTTTAATCTCTTAATAACTACGCAAAAAGCGTAGTTATTAAGAGATTAAAATATAGATCGATTTAATTTATTTTATGTCTCAAAAAAAGAGGATCAATCATTAAAATAGATGACCATTTAGATTTTTTTCTTTGCTGTTTTTGCAAAATTAAAACGATCATTTAAATACATGCCATGTTAAAATAGTAGTCATTTAAAGAATAGGAATCAGATATGGCAATGAATGGTTTGTTCACAGCCTTTACAAATAAACTAGTATATCAATCTCAAATCAGTACAAAACACCAAAAATTATAGATTATCACTGACTGTCGTAATCGCAGACACAATTTTTCATTTGTTTGTCGTTCACTGGTGACCGACGGCACGTTTTATAACAGATATGTACTCAAAAAAGATTAGAACGTAACCCTCCCTTCACTTCTATTAATCGCGACTATATGAAATATTTATATAAGTTAATATTTCCCCCGCCTTCGCGAGTGTTTCAATTAATTAATGTGAAATTGGCTGTAGGACGACCGCGATTGCCGTAATAAAGACTAAGGAAATTAAATTTAAGAACAATAGCATGCCCACCTAATTGATGAATTGATGCTCTTTTATTTTGTGCATGTCACGCTCGATTATCGTCTATCAATGGACTGTTTTATACCTAACCTTAAATAAGACTTTTCAAAACTCGACTTTTTGTCAATTTTTTCTTGTTACTTAACAGTTATGTTACACACTGTTTAGAGTTTCAAGACAAAGTTTTTTTGTCCGCGACTTCACTGACATGAATGTATCCCCCTCGGAAACAGTAGCCTTCAGGGATGACAAGTTCCTTATGTTGAGCCTTTATCAATTTTTATTTAAATTGGTTACTGGCTGAAGCGTGAAGAGGTATTATGTACACAGATGATAGGGTTACTTTTGACATTTATAACTTACTAAAGTAGAAATATGAAAGTGTAGATTAGGTGTCTTTGCGACTTCTTCTACGTAAATTAAAGCCTATGTTTCCCGCTAATAATGTAATGTTCAATAGGGTAAAATAATTTTTAAAATTGATTCAGCAGTTTTCCAGTTTTATTCATTATTAACAAACACACAATTAAATCTTTCTTCCTTATATTAGGTACAGATCGGTGCGGGGTTTTGCGAAAATCGCTTGAGAAACTTCCGCATCCGCGTCAGTCTCCATGCCCGTGCCCGTGACATACATAGCGGACAAGTAACAGGAGAGTCGCCTACGCTGGTATGGTCACGTTTTGCGAAAACCGGAAAATTACTAAGGGAACAAATGTCTGGCCATGCCACCTCCACCGGGCCCCGGCAGAAAGGGAAACCCAAGAACTGCTTGGTTGATGGCGGCAAGGAGGATATGCGTGCCAATGGTCTCACAACCAACGATGCAGAAAACCGTGCGAAGTGGAGAATAAAAAGCCGGAAACAAGACCCCGGGCTCCGAAGCCCTCCAGCTGAGCAAGCAACCTAACACACTCGGATGAGAGAGAAAGAGAGAGAGATATAGATCAGTATGACAGCACGCTAAAATTAAAATGCCCTTACAATTTAGGTAATGGCGGCGACACGTAATGATATGGTTTGCAACAAAGACCTACATTATCAGTGGGTAACATGAGCATAATTCGCAGAAAAAGTCGCAGGGATAACCGAGCACATTATAAAATAGATTATGGAGTTTCAAACAGATATCGTAGTTCCTAAGCGTGTCGGGCTGCGCTGGTTACAGGAAGCTGACTCGTCACGAGATATAGGATAAAATGGTTACTCGCCCACCGAGCTCATATTGGCATTGTTTATTTCGTTAATCTCGCTTTGAGTTTAAACAGTTATCTTTTATTATATTAATTAGAAAAAAAATAACGGCGTATTAATCTGCGCTAATCATCCTACGCGAGATAAGTAATAAGAGGCTTACTCGCCCACTAAGTTGCTATTTTTATTTGAAGAGATTAAAAAAATTAGTATTTTTTGATCTCTCGATATTATAAATATTAGGTTAAATTTTACTTTAATTTTTGGACTTCAACGAAGTTCAAATTTGCAAAAAAATGTGTAATAAGCATAAGAGAATGCGAGTATTACATTACGATGATGTCAAAAAGCAATTTCATCAACTATTATCAGAATAAAACTATGTCAATGTTACGCAATATGAGTTTTTGACGCTGTGTCAAGATACGCTGATCGCAGGTGAATTCCTAGCAAAAACCATTAAGAATAATGCTTAATTAATAAGACCCTACTTTAATACTTATATCAGACAGCATTTTAAGATCCTAATGTGAATGGTAAATACAATTTGTTGGTCAGAATTATCTCAATTTTGCAATGATTAAACCTCCAAGAACACAGATCGTCCGCATTGATTTCTTTTAACGCCAAGAATTAAATATTCGTATTCATAAAAAAAGCGAACTCAAAACCTTTTAAATGCTGCTAGCTATAAACACGGCTCAGTTACAGAAGCCACACATAAAAAATGTAGGAAGCTGAGAGAACAAAAAATAATACTAAGTTCACTCGCATTTTGCATCAAATAAAAAATGAGTAGGCCTTACAAATGTTTTTATTTATTTAAAGAGTAAGCATTTTATTCCCAATGGAAGTGGCAAAGTATTTTCGCATGGTTACCGTTGAATGCCGGTGCAGTGAATATTTGATATCTCGAGCAGTCTGTTTGCGCGTGGGAATTTATAGGTCTTTTAGTGGAGGAGCGGCTGCCGGCTTCTTATAGATAAAATACGGACAGTTTCTCTGAATGCGCAATAAACTTCAAGGCTTTGTGTCAAATACTTTAATAAAAGCTTTTGCTAAGCCATCGCAATAAAAATTTTACAAACTAATAAAATAATATAGATTAGCATGTTTCAAAGCCCCATCTGTCAAGGTCTTTCAAAAATTTTGAATTAGACCTGACTACATTTTGCATATTTTTCTATACTTTTCGTTGAGATTTGATTGGAAATAAAAGGCAGGTACACTCTTCCTTGTGCCACAATATCATTTTTATATCTAAAAAAATTATTTTGAAGTTGTTGAAGGGTCTCCTTTTAATTTATTTAAGTTGATTCAGGCTTAGAATTAATCTAAGAACGGCCGAAAGTTTTCCTTTTATAAAAATTAATGATGGTGGTCGTGCATTTGACGCAAGAACTTAATTGCTCAGTTTAAGATTGATAATATCCGACCTTTTCCCAGCCAATATTTTTTAATGAGCATTGAATAAAACAATTGATATAGATGGCCTCATCTAAGGATCTATCTAATTGCTTCGTAATCTGCGTTTTAAAATTCATGAATTATATTTTACAAAAAAAATATCATCATCCTCGGGTCTTTTTAGTCTCAACTGCATGACCCTCTCTGTACTACATGAGTCATATATTAGCCAGAAAATTCAAAGGATTAGGCCTACACTCTCCACGCTGGCCAGACGGGTTGGAGAGGTTTCTTTGATGTTTGTAAGCTTTGTTTAGAGCTTGTGTTTCCTAAGTCTCCTTCTACAAAATCGACGTGAAGACTTGGAGTGGTCCTATTCTACTCTGCCGGGAACTACACGGAATATAGTATAAAAAATCCTTTCGGACCACTTTGTAGCTAGATTTTGTAGCTTGCTTCAGCATGGGTGTAAAAAATCTCATTTTTCTTAGCCGGCTACGAAATGGGAGTAAAAACAGTTCCATTTCAAAGCCAGCTTCGAAACGGGATTAAAATAGTAACATTTCCAAGTTGGCTTCTTGTTGGGAGTAAAAGTAGTCCCATTTAGTACCTAGCTTCAAAATCTAAGTAGCAAATTTGGAAGTAAGCAGTAGTCTTGTTTTAGATTAAAAAAGTAACGAAAGCGCAAATATTTTTATATTCCTTTTATTTTTTTAACCTCAATTTTTAAGTACCGCTTACAAATTAGCTACGAATTTACTACAACTTTGCTACGAATCGTGCGATTCAGTTTAGTTTTTACGCAAATGCTACGAAAGCTTTATAACCTAGAAGCTTAATTTTCAAAAACTAATTAATTATCCTCAAACCCAGAGTGATGATTATGTTTTCCACGCATATGTATGTTAACAACCTCCGTGGCGCATTGGTGAACATGCTAGCAAGCGTCGCGAGAGAAACCGGGTTTGATCCTAGCGCGGGCAAATACTTATTCACAGTATATTTCTACGGTTTTGGAGCTACCCAAGGAGGATTGGCATCAAGTAGGCAGCGGACCGTAGAACCTTTCGCCAAATCGTATTACAGCATGAAAGCTGAAAGCACCAGAGCTGAAGAGAAATGCTTAGATGGGAAGGAATGTATGTATGTAGGTATGTAACATTTCTGTTCCATTATGACCAAGTATCCTAAACGGTTTGACTGATTCTGGAGTGCGACGTGTCATCGAATTCGTCCCCACTAAAAATCAGTATGGTGGACTGACTAAGACTTTTTTAAGGAAGGGTAGCTAATCACACTTATTCAGCGAGCCCCATAGTAAGTTGTAATCTACTGTCATTGGAGACCAACTCAACGATACTATCTCTCGTGGCGCAGGCTGGCGTGTTAATCACTGCGCCACGGAGGCCGCCAGGCAGGTATAGTAAGTATGGATTACTGATAGTGCTCATTCGAGATGGATTCGCCTTTCTATTGCTATCTAAGCGGTAGCTAACAACGGCAGATCTACGGTCTCCTGTGTGTGGTATAGACTATATTATTTGTCAAACATTTGTCGCTTTTCCTTTTGAAGCATAAATCATCAGAGAACCAGCACAGAAATCAGACTACTTAGTCAAAATTTGTTATTCAGTGTAACTAGATTAGCATTTTTAATGCGGAAGCTTTGTGCAAAAGTAATAAAATTTATTTCAAGAATGTTATCCCGGCATTTTATTTATCGTTGAAGACAACATCGACAAATGTTTGACAAGTGAGACACTATGCTGTACACCACGGTCGGCAAACAGGAAGTTGCCGTCGTGAGCCGCCGCTATTTTCGATAGGAAAGCATCTTTTGTACTAGTTTCCACTCGGCCCGACCACAATTTGTAACAATTTGTATGAAAGTGAAGCGTTTTATATTATTTTATGCTTTCGTGATCACAATCACTATTATATCACTACGGGACTTTACAAATCTCAAAAAAATAATTGCGGTAACAGTTACCGGAATTTTTTTTTAATGAAACGTTTTGTTTGTGTTTTTAAAGTAGGAAATGGGTTTACTCTTAAAAGAAATAAAGATACAAGACAAAGACCATCATCTAGCCTGGAGGCAAAGATATGGCCACAAGGAAGTCTATTCATCGTATTTCATTTATATTTCATCCCAAAGGCATTCCAAACTCTAGCTGTACGCATAGTGAAAGATAAACAGAAGCGCTCAGAACGAATTCTAGGAATTTCATCCAGATAATGATTTTTTACTAACTTTTTAGTTTATTTTTCGTGTCTTTTGTCACCAATTAGCTTCCTGACTCTGCTATTCGCCGATTCCAGTGCCATCCCAAAGGTGGCTGCCATACTGTTTGCATGATCGGACCTTCGTCGTATTGTAAAAAGGAGATTAACTATAAAATAGATTCAAATGGTCAACAAGTAAAAACTGCAGGCCGCAGACGGTACAGGAAACGGTTGTCTTTGGGCGCCGCTCCTTTGAATAAGACGATGCTCTTTTTGCCAGATCTGAATTGGTCTGACCACAATTTGTAGAAATTATTTTGACAGAGCTACTATCTAGTATTTTTGTCAAAAGAACGTATCAAATGTTTGATTCATGTTTGTTTCGGAGGTGTAGACCTTACCTCACGAGTCTGTCTTTTGATAGCTTAAAATTTAATTTACGATTATTACGCTCCGTAAAACACGTTTAAAAATAAGTATAAAGAAAATTACAAATACAAACAAGGAGAGGACTTTCCTCAGTATTGGGTGGCTTAGATGTTGATAATGCATTTTTGATTTAGTAAAAAGCAATACCTATATGGGTCGGTCGTAAAAAATAAACATTAACAAATACCCATAAATTAAATATCTTCCGCCTGGATTCAAACTCAAGTCCAAAACCTTAGCTATTCTACCAATGACGATATCAGTGAAATAAACAAGTGAGACACTAAGGTATGTAGGTAAAACGGGCTTCGTGGGTAACCGCAAGTTTGAATAGGATGATGGTTGTTTACATTTCTGAGCCGAACCAACCACAAAATTTATGAAACTGTTTCATTTGGCCCATTTGTCGATGTAAAACATAAAAGTGACAAATGCTGGACAAATCGGACACTGCAGGCCTCAGACGAAACAGGAAGCTGCCGTCGTAGGCCGCCGCTAGTTTGAATAGGGCGGTGCTCTTTTTGGCAGTTCCTAGCCGGGCCGACTACAATTTGAAGCAATTTGTTTAAAACATAAAAGTGAAAAAGCTGGACAAATCGGACACTGCAAGCCTTACACGAAACAGGAAGCTGCCGTCGTAGGCCGCCGCTAGTTTGAATAGGGCGGTGCTCTTTTTGGCAGTTCCTAGCCGGGCCGACTACAATTTGAAGCAATTTGTTTAAAACATAAAAGTGGCAAAGCTGGACAAATCGGACACTGCAAGCCTTACACGAAACAGGAAGCTGCCGTCGTAGGCCGCCGCTAGTTTGAATAGGGAAGTGCTCTATGTGACTGTTTCTAGCTGGGCCGACTACAATTTGTAGCAATTTGTTTGAAACATAAAAGTGACAAATACTGGACAAATCGGACACTGCAGGCCTCAGACGAAACAGGAAGCTGCCGCCGTAGGCCGCCGCTAGTTTGAAAAGGGCAGTGCTCTTTCTGGCAGTTCCTAGCCGGGCCGACAACAATTGTAGCAATTTGTTTGATAATGATACATTTTGCCTTTGCTGTTCAACAATAAAAGGTTACAGAGAGGGTCACGCTCCTGCAGTGGAGACTAAAAAGACCTGATGATGAATAACAAGTAAAAGCGATTGTTTTACTAATGAGATGCTGCTTGCCACAGATGACACAGGAGCCACTATTGGTCTATATTAACGGTATTCTTTGTCGCTGAGTCAGATCAATTACAATTTGTAGCAATTTGTTTGATAATGTCTAACAATAATATAACAAGTTTAACAGCGATTGCTTTGCAAAAGAGACGCTGCTTGCCGCAGATGACACAGAAAGCCGCTGTCGGTCTGTATTCTTATTTTTCTGTTTCTTAGTCGTTAAAAGTCTACTGCTGGACATGGCAGTTTCCCTCAAGGATTTCCATCATGGAGGGTTATTGCCATACTCATCACTCACCACGCTTGGCAGACGAGTTTGTGAGCGCAGTTGATTGGCCTTATTCCGACGTATGCTGCCTGTCAAAATATTTTTTTAAGCGGGTAGAAGGGTAGGTATATGTTAAAGTAGGGAATCGAGATAAAAAATTAGGATGCTACTTGCTCGGATGGATTGTAAATGAGAAAATAGCAGATCGGGAGGTCGGATATGCGCCCGATGCCATAACTGCTACCATGGAACATCAGCCTACTGTTCGGTTGAGGATGCGGCTCTCACCATACGGCTGTATTAAACGGTTTTCTTATTCACTGAGTTCGACTGATTAAAATTTGTAGTAAATTCGGTAGTTGCCTAATGTTAAGATTATATAAAATTTGTTTCCAATTATACTAATTTTTATCTAAAAATACCATAAAGAACACTTTTTATTTGATATTGATTCGTTAAGTGATGTTAAAGCTTCTTTAAAGTTGGGTGAAAAGGACCATTTTTAGGGTTCCGTAGTAAACTAGGAACCCTTATAGTTTCGCCATGTCTGTCTGTCTGTCTGTCTGTCTGTCTGTCTGTCTGTCCGTCCGCGGTTTTACTCAGAGACTATAAGTACTAGAAAGCTGTAATTTGGTATGAGTGTGTATATTAATCATGGCAAAAAAGTCGTAGAAAAAAACCTTGAAAAAATATTTTTTTTTGGGTAGCTCCCATACAAGTAAAGTGGGGGAGTAATTTTTTTTTCTCTATTTACCCATCGTGTGGGGTATCGTTAAAAAGGTCTTTCAAAAATATTGTGAGGTTAAGAACACCATTTTTCGATTTAGGGATCCGTTTCCGAAATATTTGGTTTTAAAGTGCAAAATTTTGTTAGAGGTACGTGTCCCCCCCCTCTATCTGCTAAACGGTTATATATGGATACGTGAAAAAAATTACAGCAATAGTATATATACTGAAGTTGAAAGGAAAACTATCAGAGCCGGGTACTAAGTGCAAACTAAAAAGTTATAGGCAACCAACTTATAAAATGTACTGGAAAATGTAAAATTTCATACAATCTTCATTGTTAGATGTTTTTGGTCGTTAGACTGTGAGGTGTGAGTGTAAACAGTGTGAACTTAAAGTTGTCATTCGCAACTACGGAACCCTACACTGCGCGTGGCCCGACACGCACTTGGCCGGTTTTTAAAAGTATGAAAATCATTAATTACAATTATACTGTATTGTAGTCTGCTAAATTTATAGCAACTTTCATTATGAAACCATTACCACAGACGAAATATTTCGTATAGCTACCAAATAAAGTTCTCACGCCATCCATACAAAATACAAAGTTGTGACGTCACAAATATGTAGGCAAATCTGCAGTGCGTTTTCACGTCTAAAAATTAACGTCTAAAAACATGTGTCTTTAAAACTTTTATATCTGAAAGAGTTGTATGCTTAGAAATGTATTACTGTCACTATTGTGTTTATTTTTGGCAGGTCTTTACATAGCAACACGAAAAAAATTTTAGTCAACATGCCAATTGTTTGAAACAGTATAAAACTATACGTACCTACCTAAGTATAAAATAATTACAAATGAATCAGCGAGTTTGAAACTGATACACATATTTTGCCTACATTTGTGAGAACGCAATCTTTGTACTCTTTCTAAGTTGGACCTACTAATATATAAATTTGTTTAAAACTGATCGCTCAATCCATCGAAGTATAGAATAAAAACGAATGTTGAATGATTTTACTGGTTTGGAATTTTTTATCGACAAAAGGTTGAAAATTAATAAATAGTCAATAGGCTAAATAATTTTATTTAGCCTAATAAACGGACTATTGTTTATGAACAATCAAATAGTGTTTTCTTTTAATTTTCAACCTTTTGTCGATAAAAAATTCCAAACCAGTAAAAACAAATTATATAAGGCGTTGGCTCCGGCTAGGCTGGTTGGCTAGTGAGGTGACAATACGGCTGGCAAATGCCTCGCTCAGAGAATTGGAATTGTTATTCAGGTCTAGAATGCAGCCAGTATTCTTGGGACTGTGCCACACAGGTAAAAATTATATTTAGAATTTCAGTTTTTAAATTAAGTTATAAATTAAGGAGTTATAAATTACAGTAAGTACTTAATTATTTTAAACTAGCTGATGCCCGCAACTTCGTTCGCGTTGACTATAGGTATGACTATCTATCTATCTTTAGTTCGTATTAATATACCTTAATACGAACTAAACATAACATAAAAAAATACTTGTAGCAGTGTTATAAAATTGTATGGCATTGCATTGGCTGCTGTTATATACTGGAGGGATAAAATATAAGATTCTTTTAGACCTTTTGAGCCACCGACACGATAAGAAGAAGACTATATATCTACCTCCAAGTGAGCTTGCGCTACTTCACCAAACTTTGAGGTATGGGTAGAGCGCTTTCAACCTATCGCACATTTCCAAAGGGCCTTTAGGAGGGATGGGCCTCGGCTTTGCCTGTAAATTCAAGGCTTGGAAAGACAGCAAACTCCCATGTTTTGCCGTATGGGCTGAAAACTACGTTGCCAAAAGGGGGACCGCTGGGCGGTCACCAGTAATATCAGCTAATCGTATTCTACGCACTCTATCCCAGTTGAGAGTGTGACTCTGTAAAATTGTCGATATAACATTTGACATGGTAGGTACTTATAGTGTACCAGATGTTCTAAATCTTCGATTTTTTCACCTCAAAAAAAAAATACTAATCAGGCTGAACAACTTTTGCTACAGCGTCATTTTTATATTTCCTATAGTTTACCTGGACCATTATGGATGCGTCAGGTGTTCCAAATCTTCAAATTAAATACCTCAACACAAAATGCTCATCAAGTTGAATAACTTTTGCTAAGGCGTCATTTATATATTTCTTATAGTTTACCTGGACCATTATGGTTCTGCATGAGGTGTTCCAAATCTCAGATTTTTTATGACTCAACAAAAATGCTCATCAGGCTTAACAAATTTTGCTAAGGCTCCACTTTTATATTTCTTATAGTTCAGCTAGATCATTATGATGCTGCATCAGGTGTTCCATTTTTCAAAATCATTTCTACCTTATATGTTGCTCTCCGGCTTATTAGTTATATAGTAAAAAAAGTTTCATTCGAATTCGTCCAATATTCCCGGAGATAAACGTGATCATACATACAGACAGACAGACAAGAAATTCTAAAAAAAATTTTTTGCTTTCTATTATTCTTTTTAAGTGTCCCTCTATTCATTTCAGTCAAAAATACTAAATGTACAGACAAATTATTTTTACTGTTTTATTATATGTATAGATTAAGATTGCTGTCCTTATCTCTATATATTTCAAATGTTATGAAATACAAGATTAAGAACACAAATCAGTTGATTGGCATTTAAAATTCGGAACGATAAAACCAATATACCTAAATTCTTGTCACATTCTACACCCCTACTCTTCTTTAGTCCCGTACTTTTTCACTTTGATAAGAATATGTTTTATGTTTTTCTGAACTGTAACTGGCTTGAGGCTATGAGATTGTCTGCCTGCAAAATTAGTCGTTTAAAGTGTGGAAAATGGCTCCGTACAAAAGAAATGTCAGAGTTCAAGCTCAGCCGCTTTAATTTTTTGCGCTGACTAAGAACAAAACCTCTACAAAGAATATACTTAAGTAAGATTTTACCCTACTAATGTATACCTATTCTTCTTAGTTATTACAGGGTCGATCTTGTCATCTATGATATTCTTATTGGTGGAGTACCTTATCTCCAAGAATAACCAAGAAGAACATTTTTATTTTATTGTCGATATAGAAAAATTAGATAAAGTTTATTGGACAGTTATATGGTATAACAATCGAAAGTTTTTTTTTTACATATAGTTCTTTTTACGTTGTAGATACTACTTTAGCCATATTAAAGATCATAAATTAGACTCGAAGAATCATTTTGGTTGGAATTTATACTTATTGTGATCTAAAATCAAAACCTGTCTTATATGATAATCATAATCATCGAACGGTGAAAAAAAAAATCAGTGACACTCCGGGAATGTGGATGGAAGTGAAAACTTAAAAAATGTATACAGAGGTGTCGGTTTTTTTTGTTAACGGTATCGCGAGTTCAATCGTTTAATCATCAAATGCCCATCTCAAAATGCCACAGGCGCCACAAAAATTTTTCAATTCAAAAATATGATCTGTGGACATCTAAGAAGGTTAACAATGAATCATTTATTCAATCTCGTCTCCGATTTAATTGTACGTATTGTCAACAACTACTCTCATGACTCATGAATAAGTTAAATAAAGCGTTGCCTAAACTGTACCTACTTACTTGATCCATCGAGAGAGATCCCAACTCGAGAGGTAGCCTGAATTAATTATAGCCTAAGTAGCAAATATTGGTCCTTGTAATAAACTAAAGAGGTTATTCTTTTAGTTTTAAGAAGTTCATAATTTCTTATTTTTAGATCGATAATCTCGACTAGGTTTTAGAAAAATTTGTTTGACAAAATACAAAATTATTACTAACATAGGTTGTATTCGCAGCTCGATGATATAATGTAGATATTGACGATAATTTTCAGAAATTACTCGCCTAGTTTATTAAGTTTTGCTATCTCTCACTATTACCTTGACGCAAGATAGGCTCTAAATATTTGCATTTTGTAATATTTTTTTAGAGACTGCGGCTATATATAATGTGTGCATTGACCTAGCATAGAATTATTAACCTTACCCATATGTTAGTACAGCCTCATCGAAGAACGCAACAGGGCCAAATTTATTAATACTCGTTGATGTTACTCTCGGTGACACAAATTAATATTGTACGCCACAAATTTGTCCCCTGATGATAATTTTCTGTAAATTAGGTACGCGATGTAATCTGATTTTCGCCATACCATACCACGGCACGAATACTTAGCGGGTTCTGATACATAAAACAAAACTCCTTGGTGTAGTGTAGATGGACACTTTTAGTTAATCAATAAAGTCAGTACCTAAAGTAAACGGTAAATGTATGTATCTCAATTTTTATAAGATATTTTTGATTTGAAAATGCTGCATTATGGAATTCATCATTTGGCTGAGTTATTGTGGATGCGAGCCGCGTAGCCGCCGGCTGCGACAACTCATAATAGCGAAACTTCTGCGCCCCGAAACCCACCCATACACCCTTCATCACCCACCTAAACTTAAATACATAAACTATAAAAAATATGTGCAATATTGAAATGGGTACATATTGCACCGCATTGTCTATTCAAAAGCTATATTTCTATTGACAACATCTTTATGGCTTCATAGCATTAATCAACGTTAACAATAAAAATTTCTAAACATGTGCATATTTGAATCGCCGCAATGCATTATTCAATATGCGAACATAGAGCTGTCGGTACCGCAAATATTAGAAATTAAACATGTCATCACCAAGTGTTGAAATTGCGGAGCGCATGCCGTCAGGCGACGAAACATCGAGATTAATCGTACTTTAGACATCGCAGGGAGTGCCTGCCTGGAAGCAGCTGTCATCGAACAATGCTCGGAGCGCCTCATCAGAGCAGCTTAATTCAGAGTTAAACGGTAGCATCGATCGTCGCGCGGCGAGCGAGGAACGCCTCGAGGGCGGTTAGCTAAGCGGCGGCTAAATGCTTGATGCGCGCCTCCGCCGGCGTCCATCAAATATGCAGCAGCCTTGCCGCCTGCTCCGAACTCCTAGACACAACACCGAATGAAAATCTCGATGCGATCTTGACACCTCGACACGATCGGCGAGACTCGACATGACAGCCGCTCCTCCGAATGTTTCGGAAACTATTTTTGTTTTCAATCGAAGATTGTAACATATTAGTTGATGGTAGGTATACTTTTTTTATTTTTACTGTTTTATTATATAGATAAGTACCAAGTTTTTCTAAAAAACCGAGGTATTCTTACTATAAGTCTGAAATAAGTCGGCTATTCTTCGTACTACTTTATCCTACACGAAAGTCTTTAAATCAGCGTAGGCAATAGGGAATATACGTGAAAAAGTATGTGTTATCTTACCAATTTATTCAAAAATATTCAATAGTAAAGTACTGAAAGTGAAAACAGAATAAAATTTGATTGAAAAACGAACGAGATAAAATGATTTTACGCATGGAGTTATACTTTTGTACTACGTATTTCACGAAAATATGTCAATCTCACTCGCGAAAACACTATTTTATTTGGCAAATGTATACATGATATAGGCTTTGATGTCACTAGTCCATATCGGACTTCTTTTACTCATTTAAACTTTAAAGTATCACATCTTCGTCGTTAATTAAGATATTTTAAAAGTTCTTTCATATTTTTTTTACTGTGGTTATTAGGGATTATACTAAGCAAATAAGAAAATTACCTGCATATTCTCTATTATTGCTTGTCGTGAATTATAGATATGTACGTTGATGTAAATACAGTATACCGCGAATAGATAATAATGTTTTTTTTCTGACGTTCGATTAGTGTGACAGACTCGACATGCAACTATAAATAGTTGATAAATATTTTTCTTACTCTGTTCCAATCACAATACTACAAATTTTAGAACTGCCTAATCCGCGAGGCACTCATGTCATGGACGTGAATCGTTATTCGTAATATTTAATAGAAAAATCATTTGAAAATATCAAAGTAGCCCGAAAAAAATAATATTCATATAAGTACAAACATTTTTGAAGCAGGAAATTGTAAATAAAAAAGTTTCATCGGTAGTACTTCTGAAACCGGAGCAACGGGGGACAATGGACAGAAGCCTATGGGTTAATCATGGCTGCTGCGGGCTGCGGTCACGTGGCGCGGTCGTCACGTGGCGGCGCGGGCTGCACCGCACGTGGCGCCGATCGATCCGCTCTGTCACAATCACCAAAAACACCGTATTGCACAAACGGGTGCGAAGATCATGTGAATGAATGTCAATGAAATAGTCTGAACCTTCAAAAAAATGGTCCCATACTGAGGATAGAAAATAAAAAATATAAAAATATATTTTCTGCTTTGTTCCGAACCTTTGCCCTCAACACACAATTTACCTTACTTACGATACCTATACGTCCGTGTTTGGGTCACATCAATCTATAGGTGTAGGGTAAAACCCGGATAGTTGCGTCGGGGGGATACTTGCGTCGGTTTCGAATTCTCTGTGTTAGGTACATTTGTGGCATTACTGCTTGATTATAGTTAGAAGCGCTCCCCCCGCAGGCCTCACTGCCACGTAAACCGTTGGAGTGGGTGCACGCGTTTCGTCCGTGTGAGCAAAAATCTTCCGCTGCGAAACATTAACGGACGTCGAAATTATATTGGTACCTAGTTTTTGTTGGATATCTTTATAATTGATTGTGGTTTCAGACTACATTTTGTTTCCTTGCTTACATTAGACCTTTAATTGCCCTATTAATTGCGTTTTATTGTTGAAAAGATTTTATTTATTTTCTAAATCGAAAAGGCAACTATCCGTATAAAAAAGGATAGTTGCCTTATTTATTGTGGCGGATAGTTGCTCTAAGTGCAATTATTCATAACCATTTATTCCTTAATCAAAGAATATATTTTTTTTCACTTAAATGGTTTTTAAATAGCATTACAATGCTCGGTATATTATTAAAATTGAAAATATGTGATGAATGTATTCGAAACCTACCTGTGGCGAATTCTTTTTCATCACATATTTTCAATTTTTTTTTTTCAAGTAAAAATTATGCTATACTTACTTTTTTTAAATATAAAACAATATTAACCGCTTGCACGTGCCCATTCTAGGTAAACAGAATGCCTCGCAAGTATAAGCGGAAACCAAGTGTTATTTGTATGACTATGCGGCAAGTATCCTCCTAACTCTTTTTAACATTTGGCTACTATCCGCTGCAGTAGGCGACTATCCCTTTTTTAGGAGGTCAAATAAAACGTAATATACTCAAAACCAGTATCAATTATGGTAACGGAATTGGTCTTCTATAAAAGACGAAGAACCTATGTTTTCGTATACATTATCAGGTATTATTAATAACGACCCATTTTTTTATAATTTAAACTTTTTGAAAAGTGAGGCAACTATCCGTGTTTTACCCTACTAAGTTAAACTTTATCTGTCCAGTAGGTTCGAAAAAAGTTTTTGTAAAGGTGGCTTTTATATTTTTTTTTTATGTATAGCGTATTCCTTTTCAAAGTAATTCTACAAAGAAACAAAGATCCATTACTTGGTTACGTCTTCGGAGAAATCAAAATATGATGCATAAATGATTCTAGGAATGGATTTTGTATATTCTTTGTACATCAAATAATACCGAACAAACCCAGTTGGAGCTCTCAGACTGCAAAATAAGGGGTTTCATTTCCAAGAATCAAATTGTATGATTATAACGTTTCACTAAGAAATGGCAAGACGCCAACAGCGATGCAGGAGCGGCATTGAACGGGTAAATTCCACTTCGCGCCTCGGGTGTGCCTCGCGTCTCAGATGCCTTCTTGGGTTTGCCTCGAAACCACCTCTCACCTACTTTAGAGCGGTTCTGCGCCCGACTACGGTCGATTAACGCTCTTCGCAAACAATGTGGTTTGCGCGCCGACCGCATGCACCAAATATTGGAATACATTGTGCTGACTGCCACATGTACTGTATTAGTGTTACTTTTGCCCCTTGTAAATTTACATTCTTTGGTCTCGTGCTATCTTTGTCTAGTTAGTTCAACAAAAAGAGATTTAAGAAAGTTTTTAGTTAAAATACTTTTGAGTATTTGGGTGTTATCAATTTAAAATACCTATTTTTTATTGAGTATAGATTTTACACTTGGTCATTATTTAAATTTACTCACAGAATAAGAAATTACCTATTTTATTATGCCTAGAGTACTCTGCATGTTTTGCTATTACTTTAACGTAAGAATTTCATTAACTTCTAAACTGGCGCCCAACATGTTGTTCACATATTAAGTTGTAAAAGTCTTGGTATACCTAAGTCCAGAATAATTGCAGACTACCTTTCACCCATCAAAGTATACTATTATGCATTTTCTGTATCCTCTAATTAATTGTATGTAGACAAATTTAATTTACAACGAACAATAATATTAAACCATGAAACCCAACTGCTGATCCCTGAAACATAAACATCGATCGCGTCTGTAAACAGCCAGACACACATCAATTTAGGTATAATAAAAGCGGTGCACGGCCACGCTCGTGAAAATAAACTGTACATTGTTTTTCGCGTATTTATTCAGGTGTAGGTCAGGTGTGCTTTGTTTACAAGCCTCTTTGTGGCCGTATTTAGAGTATTACTACACTGTTATATACCTATTGTGGACAAATGTTTGAATATTATATTTATGCTATAGCATTAGCTGTTACCCGCTTCTTCGCCTGCGTGATAATATTGGTTAGGATGTCCTTTTCAGTACCCTACCCTATGTGTATGCAAAATTTCATGATGATCGGTTCAGTAGATACTTAGGGCGTGAAAGCGTGACAAACAAACAAACTCATTTTCGCATTTATAATATTAGTTAGGATATTTGTATGCTATCACGTTCTTACTCAAAATTACTTACTTTCTGTATTTAATTATCATACCTACGAAACTCTTAAGCATCTCCTCTTTATCTGAACGTTTTCTCGGTTGTATCCTTAGCTGTGATGCGTCTAATCCCAGGGCAAGATATTACCTATGACAGGATATATAAGTATATTATAATGTGTCTTCCAAGACGACAATCCGCCTAATACATATATATATATATCATACTGTCACGTCTTTTTCCCTTGCGGGGTATACTCAGAGCTCAGGTCTTTAAGACCCAAAACCACGTTTAGCATGGTGGAAAGAGTGGAGATGGAAAACGGAATCAAAATAGTGATGGGTTGCTAGCCGCAAAGCCTTGATTCCTTAGATTTTCACCCATGCCCTCGAACGGCTTTTACGATACGCGCGAAAAGAGAAGCAGCTGATACATTCTATGTTGTCTTTACGCCTAGCAGCGTGGAAGCATTGCTTAACTTAACCCTCTCAACTCAACAACAAGCTCCTAAAGTAGGTTTATGTATATCTACCTATCTATTAATTGCTTATTCAGATGCGCAACGAAGCTATTAATGTAAAATAAATCAGTCTTCATTTAATAGGTAAGCTTTGGTGTGCCGTATTTATTAAAACATAGGTAACTTCTATAAATAACGTCTCAATCAGGGCAGACAGGGTTGCAAACCAACCATCAATCATCATGACAACAACTTCTGCCCTGATTGAAGCGCTATTTATAGCAGTACCTATTTTCTAAATCACTAAACGAAAGCTTAATTATTACACCAATAGCTTAGATGATCGGCAGGGGTCAAATGTATCTAAACTATACCCAACATTCCATGTATGATACGGCAAACTCTTTTAAGATACGAGTATGATCATACTTAGAGTTAATATTTCATGTATTGTCGTTTTTAATACACAGTTGAACAAAAAGAAACCTTATGACTAACTATGTCTCATATCAGATCATCTTTAAACATCAAGATTTAGTACCATTGGTATAGAAATATTTAAAGCCCGTACACGTTCCCAGCCACGCCGGCAGTTCTCACGAAACTCGCAGTGTACATCATTGGAATACGATTGCGAATGGCGCACAACAATTTTTCCGATAAACCTTCACGAGAAATTTGGGTACATTTAGCGAAAATTGCCTTTAAGTGCTAAGAATTAAGGTTGACGTTCATTGTGTATGGTTGTGCCATTTAGGAAGTGTGTGGGGGAGGGGGAGGGGGCAAGGGATGAAGGGCAGGTCAACGTCCCGCCCCGCGCAGACGAGGCGATCGGCGACTGCTCGGGCTTGCCTAGCGCCCATGTGGTCAAAAGATGTTTAATATTTAAGTTTACTTCATTGAATGATAGTTAGGATTTTTGATTGTTCAAAAACTCCTTTTGATAGTATTATTATTTAAGTAGGTAGAACGTTTTTATAGTGACTTGACCAATTCGTTTTTGGGTTGGTCTCTTGTAAAGTTGATCTTGGGTAACCAGCAGAAGACGGTCGTCAAAAACAAGACAATTTTATTTATTATATTATGCCAAATTTGAATCATGATGGCATGTGATTTACAAGTTTCCCACCAAACTATATAACAGAAGATGACTATAAGATTTGATTTGAATGGTCTGGGATCATTCAAATAACGGACAAAAGGCCAGCAGATCTATGTTTACAATTCTGATGTTTCAAAAGCTCTTCTGTGCATAGTTACAAAGAAGTAATATGTACTTACTTAATTGTTACTTGGCGATAAAGATTACGGTTATTCTCACTGAACCTGATTTTTGTGCGTCCTTTCAAATATCTGGTTAGTTTGATAGATTTCAGGGTTAATATTTTTTTTGGGATAAGATTTATTATTCGCCTTATAGTTACAGGTTATATTACATAATTTTTTCTTATTAATCATCAATAGTGTTTTTTTGAAAGTTATTCTCCTAAGCTCCGTTCGGTGTCCGGCACCCAAAATCGAACATTCTATGTGATATAATTTGAAAACAAGTAATGATTACAAAATTTTTGACTATGTGTTTTGATATTATATTTATTGGTCTTATAATATAAAAAATATTATCACTCTCAGAAGTGTAATAATAAAGTTCTAACAAAAAATAGGAGTGTCCATTCAACTTACCAAATCTCCATCACCGGTTATAACGTCGTGAGTACATCACTAGCTAAGCATGTTCTACCCATCCCTATCGCACTGACGGCTCACGAGAGTTGTACCGCGGCAGTCGACGTGGGCAGAACGGTTTGTGTGTTCTGCTGACGAGTTTAATTACGTAAGTACCTAATCTCCGTTCGCTTGGACCGTAGTTTTCCTAATTTCCGTTCACACACTTAATTGTATCAGTTTAGGTCTAATATTCTTTTCGATCTAATTTTTTATTGAAGAATTATATTATTGACGTCTTTTTGTTTACTCATTTTCCAGTATTAATAACCATTTATTTTAAAAAATATTTTTACCGTTTTGGCCCTAATTTCCATCACCCAACTCCGTCACGCAATCCCGTGACGGAAATTTTAAAGTTAGCGAATAATTGATTATTTGAAATAACAATTATAATTATTATCATACTACATTATACATACGTACATACATACCTTTGCGTTGATATATAACTGTTTTTGGTTGTTTTTCGTGTGTGTAAGTGGCCAACACAGGTACCAGATTTTTCAAGCTGCCTTTTGGCATCTGGCATAGCTTATCAACTGCATATAGATAGATACTAGCTGTTACCCGCGGCTTCGCCTGCATGATATATAGCCTATGTCCTTCTCAGTACCCTTACCTATTCAGTACCTAGTTCAGTAGATAGAACGTGAAAGCGTAACAAACAAACAAACAAACGCACTTTCGCATTTATAATATTAGTTTGGATGGATTGGATTGGATATATAAATATACTATATATATACATACTGTACATATACTACATATATAAATATAATAGAGTAGCTTAGGAGCTAAAATTATTTAGTTTTTTTATTGAAATTTTTTAACTAAAGTTGGTTTTAATTTTTTGTTTTTATGTTTCTGTATTTTTTTTATTGCCTTTTAAATAAGTATGCCTAAGTATCGTGAAAGTTTCCCATATTTTAATCTAAAGTTAAAAATTACTGTTGTAACGAATTTGTAGAAAATGTTTAATACTTGAAAATAAAATAAAAAACAGGTGCCAGGGTTTTTAAGGTATGCTTTATAACTTTAAAAAAATTGTTACTTAATGGGGGTTTATTTAGTGTAATTAGACTTAAAGGAAATAAAGGTATTTCATTTTTGGTCGATCTTTGTAAAGGATACGATAAATTAAAATAGATTTTATTGAAAGCACTATAAAAGGTTTTCAAAATGCACAAAAACGCATAATTAGCATCTTCATAAAAATGTTGTGTTTTTGTTTGCCAAAAAGCTTTTCTATTGTTTAAAGTCAACCAATTATTGCTTTTAAGTCTAATTACACTAAAGAAACCATTTTACAGGATATTTTTACTTTTGAAGATCTTTAGAAGCTTTTAAGGATACTTAAAAGTCCCTTGCATTTTATTTTATTTTATTTTCAAGTACTAAACATATTTTACTAATTAATAGGAACAATTTTTTTAAGTGAAAATAATGAATCATGTTTTAATATTATGAGAATCAGTCATTATGAGAATTACTGATTACCGCCAAAAACGGCCGTTTTAGGCGGTGATTAGTAGTTCTCTTAATGACTTTAATTAATGATTTTAAAACATGATTGATGACACTAGGCACACATACACACTTACTAGATTAAAACATGATTCCAAAAATACTTCAGGTTATTTACTAATGCTTATATTTCTTACATTCTTGAATTTCATTCTATTTGTAAAGTATTAGGAATAAAATTATTGGCGTTGCTAGTGTTCCTAGTGTGGGCCCTTAATTAATTATGTCATGGCGCTTATTTAATTGTTAAATTACCATTTGATTGTTAATTTTTGTAGAAGATTTATATTGTTTTTTTTTATATGTATAAAACTAGTCTTTGATTATTACTGGTATTATTATTGTAACGAGGATGTTTCGAATAATATTATTTATTATTTCGTAAGTAACATTATCTGATTCATTAAACAAATGTTCCTAAATTATCACTGAGTTAAGTGTTTGCTTAATCGCCGTTATGTTTGTTGGTACTTTTTTGGTTATTTATTGTGATAGTTACAGTCAGTATTATTAACCAATAATGTGACTGATTTTAACGTTTTTGTTGGAAAATAAAAGTATTTTTTAACTTTATGAGTATTTTTTTCTAATTTCCGTCACCTTGAAAATAATTTCCGTCACGCCCAAAAATATATGCCTCAATAATTCCGAAACTTATAAATCAATTTTAGGGCCAAATAAATAAAATTGTGTGATTTAACGTGATTTTCAAGATTTTTTGCTTAAATATACAATTTGGTGAAAGACAAAAATCGTGACGGAAATTATATGAAGAACACCTTGCCGCGAGAATGACCGATTAGGGGTTTTATCTTAACTCTTCATTATAAAATTATCTAGAAAATCATAAACCACGGCAGTATTTAGGAAGGACTTATTTGCGTGTTGCATCTTGGTGTTTTCCTCCGCAGCTATCCGGCCGAGGACACGTCCCCATAAATCTCAATTGCAAACTGTCGAGCGAGATAGCAGACGTCCGCGCTGACTAACGACCACCAATTACTTTTTTACTAAAATAACAAAGATGTTTGTTTTCCTTTTAAAATATATTTTCAGATAAACTGCTAGAGCGTTTTAAACCTCGTTCAGTTTATAATTGCCGTTGTTAAGTTGATTCTTTATTGATATTCTGGTAGTTATCGTTTTGAGAAAGTATCTCAGTGTTTTTGGTTTATCATAGTTTTTATTCCAAAGAAGGCCCTTGATAGGCATTTTAATTACTAGAACTCTTATGTACACAGAAAGAACATTTATTTATCCTTATTCAAAAACTTAGCTTCTACTATGAATATAAAACCTTATTTACAATTTACATCTTACTAACGTCTGGAATCCCCTAAAATTACTTTTACTACTTATCGGCAGACCAATAGACCAAGGCAAACAACGCGGATCCATATCTTGAATTTTATAAAAGACAAACTTTAACTTTAAGCACTTATTATATTACAAGGACTGTAAAAAAGATAGATAATATTTGTTAACTCATTAAAATAGCGCAAATCAAAGTTGTAGTAAGTAAAATAGTAACTTCTTATAACTTTCGGAAATTCCATAAAGCGAAGAGACAAACAAAAGGTGGCACCGAGCCAAGTTCATTTCTAATTAAGTTCTGCATAATATGTTTTAAGCGAATTATCTAATTAAATGTCGTAAACTTGGCAAATATTCGGAATTCCATCGCACCTTGGCCCCATTGTCTCGGCGAGATTCGGAGATAGACGCTACGCGTTGTATAGCGCTAATAGCATTATTATATCTTAAACGATTTCGTTTTACAACAAAACAACCAAATTGAGTCTATAGAGGCTTATTCAATTCTGCATTGCTGAAACTTTCCAAACAACTGAGATAACTTGGTATTTTTAGGTACATATATAATATTACATGTTTATCCCCTGCAGGGTAGACAGAGCCAAACTTATGAAACCTAAAGGCCACGTTTAGCGCGTAAGTGGGCGTTAGGGGGAATCAAAATAAAGATAAGTTGCTAGCCGCATCGCATATGATAGTACATTATGATGCAAGTATGGTATGCTGGATATTATAGTCGAGGTGTTTAATGGCACGAGGCCAAGTACTTATAATAAACCGAATAGACAGCTTAGAGTACGAGCATCAACGACGTTTTTCAATACATTTTCGATTACCATAAACTAAATCAAGATTGCAGTTCAGGATATAAGGAATTCATTAAAGTAAATAATTAACGCAGTTTGTAAAAATAAATTGCATGTAATATTTAAATAAAGCTTGGCTATATGGCTGTATTTGTTTTACCTTACATAGATAATATAAATTCTCCAACGCCTTTAACTTATGAAAGTTAGTATAAGTAACTACATGAAAAGTAGACTGCTGGAAAAGTGAAACTTAATTTTAAATTAATAATCTTTCGGTGCCTAAGTGAGAGACTTGCATTCTTAACTTTTATTTGTAATATTAACGAGAAGACTGCGGACTCGCGATGAAACAATGAGCTCCATCGTCCTGTGCATCGTAAACCTTTTTTAATGGGGCTTAAGAAAGTAAAAGTCAGAACTTTTGCTGTTTTACATTGAATTAAAACCTGTGTTCAGGGAAATTATTTATAAAAATTGGTCTCTATAAATTATAAGAATAAAATTATAATTGCAAGTTGGAATCGCAAACAAGGGCTAACCATGTTACCAACTATACAATATTAAACTACAAAACTGCTCAATAAACCTGGTCTATTTATCGGCTAAGGGTTAAAATACAACTCACAACAAACACGTGCTCCATGTAAACTTTTTTGTGAGGTTACATCTCAACCACAATGACAGAAGACGTTAATAACCCAAATTCTTTGCCCAATTTCTTACTTGCATCGACAAACACTGTTATTGATATATGTGATGTTCTTATTTTTATTACACCTGTTACTTAAGTATGTCATTAAGGTACGATCACACAGTCACTGCTGTTAGCATCAGTTCGAACGTCTTTTGCTGCACTATGCTAGATTGTGTTTTACCTAGGTCTGTGGGTCAAGTGGTGTGACCCCTTGCTGTAAATCAAGGTCTTTTCGGAAAAAACTTGCAACCAGTAACATTGCTTGATTAGGTGTATACTTCGAGCAACACGGCTTCCGTACCGGAACGGAAGCCGTGTTGCTCGAAGGGTGTATAGGTACTTAAATTGGCTCATTTTTTAATGCCGATGTTAGTAGTTTCAGAATTTTAGGCTAAACATAAAGTCTCCTAATAGAGATACAATCTTAATTCTTAATGTCTCTCATGCTACTGTAGATTGTCGCATTAAGTAACGAGAGTTGCGGACTATCAGTTCGATCGTCCCTCGGCGCGCCACTCTGCATGCATAGGTTTGTGGGTCAAGCGGTGTGAGCGCTTGCTGTAGTCCACAGATTATTGTCTTTGGGAATACCTCGCAGCCAGTAACATTACTAGCTATGCAGTGTTTACAAAGTTTTATGACGTTTTTGATGCCTTAGAAGATATTTTTTTTTTCTAATAAAAGGGCTCAATATGTACTATACTTATCAGTCCTATTGACGATGATAAGTTGGTCACCCCATTCCACGATTTGCGGATCAAGCGATGTGCCCAGTAGTCCACAGATAGTTTTCCTCAGCAATTCAATGTGGTAAGATATTCAGTAGCCCATCAGTTATAAGGTAACTATATCAGTAGCAAAAAACCATTTCCTTTGATGTTTACTAATTAGCACTAATAAGGACTTGATCTATAGCAACAATATTCGTTTCCTCATATGGAATTCGTGGACTATTAGTTCTATTGTCACTCGACGGAAAAGACTTCTGGAGTGTGTGGGGCGATGTGACCACCCGGAGTCCAAGATTGCTGCCTCTTTCTCGGTAATTAATTCAAGATATTATAATAAATATAATTCGCCCGAGTCGACACGCTAAGAAGAAGAAGATTCAAGATATTCAATATTGAAAATTTCGAGTTTTTGTGTATAAATATTAAAATACCCCTTTTTTAGGTTTTGGTCTTCTAATTACTAAAAAAGACTTGATATTTAGCAATAACCGTTCAATATCGACGTTCAATTTTTTCATAAAGAAGTCGCATACTATCGGGTCGTGCTCCTGCAGTGAAGACTAGAAAGACCTGATGATGATGATGATACTATCGGTTCGATCGCCGGCTCTCTACGCGGTTTGTGGGTCAAGCGGTGTGACCGCCCAGTAATCTTCGGATTGTGTCCCAATCTCGATTATTCATTGGTCGTAAGGTGTTCAGTATCGAACTATAGACTTTTTAGGTACCTACCTACATGAGTACGTAAGCCTTTATTTCGTTGTTGTCTACTAAGTGCTAGTACAAACTTAATATAAGCGTTTGTTTTTTCATGTAATTAGAAGCGGCCTATGGGTTCGGATGTCGATCACCGGCTCCCACACGGTTTGTGGGTCAAGCGGTGTGTGTGACCGCCCGCCGGCCACAGATCGCTGTCTCATTCTCGGCAATTTATCGGTTGCAAGCTATTCAGTATTTACACGCGGGCCTCGCCTTCCCCGTTTGTTTACTGAAATAACGAGTAGGGGAAAATAAATTTGTTCCAGTTAATTTATTAGTAGAGTGTTGGATTTTCTCGCTAGTAATTCTATTTATAATCAGTAGACATTTCTTAAAAAGCTTAAGATTGAACATTTTGACTTGGTTTTACAATCAAGGATGCCGATGTCCGTGCAAAGTGTTGCAGAAATAAGCGATTTGGAAGTGACTAAAAAAAAATATAAAAAAATTATTAAAATAGTTTTATTTAAATGTGTAACAATCGCGATTACATAATAAAACATGATTAGAAAAACATAAGATATTATATTTGGGCTAAGCAGGCTCATTGAAAAGATATCAAACACCAAATTCCAATGAAATCCTATTTTCCTGAGAAATATATTTTTAGTTATTGCTGATCGCATGGGATGGGGTTTTAGGCGAAAATATATTTTTTTATTTATATCTTATCGCTGCTGGTGAACTTCTTTGGGTAGCGCTCGGTCATTTTGGAGTGTATATATATAATAATAATATATTTGTCCATATATACAAAAGCAGAAATATTAAAATCGATCCATAACTGACTGAGTAATCGCGTAACAAACATAAAAAAACATACAGACGAATTGAGAACCTCCTCCTTTTTTGAAGTCGGTTAAATAGCAAGTGAAGAGTCAGCTAGAATCGATACCTAGTTACATGAACAGCTGTTACAAATAATATCCGGGCCGAGTCTGCTTTATTCGACACATGTATAGTGCAATCGTTCGAGTTATGCAATTTCGCGAATACATTATGCACCTGTGTACTCATATTGAGATGTCAAAAGTTTATTACATTTATGGGTACTACCTTCTACAAATTTAATATTTCATTATTTAGAATATGCGTGATCTACAAAGCAGACATGTCAAAACAACTACTTACAAAGTTGTATTTCTGATTATGTAATAAGCGTCAAAGACAATACATAAGCGTCTACCTAAAAAGTCTGTAAGCAACATTTTGATTTGATATTGGTACGCTAAGTTAGTTCAAAAGTTGTTTGGGCAAATCCATTTCAAAAGTATCAATAAATCATAGAAGTATGATTTTTTTTAAATCTATGCAATAAATAAAGAAATTGATTACCATAAGATATCCCTTTCAGTTATAGCAATTTTAATATAAGGTATATAACATGGCTGCCAAACAAACTTCTCATATCTCGTACAAAAGTGACATGTGTTGCGTCATGTGTGTTAGTATTATAAAGTGGCGTCGGTAATTGACTTGCCCAAAAAAATTAATTATGCGACGTTTATATCTCAAAGAGGCTTTAGAGCTTTTCTTAAGAAATTTTTTCACTGATGAGCCTTTTTGAGGTCTTTCCTTAACATAACGAAACAATATGCATTTTCTCCTTTTACAGACGTTAAAACACTACGAAAGGGGATACATTCTAGATTTTCCGGTTGGTATGCTCACCAGCGGTATGTCTTACTCCTTGAGCTCTTGAAGATAGGTTGAAACATCCTTTGTATGTATGTTTTAAGCCAGCGTGGATGTTCCCTTTTTTTTGGTTGCATCGCTGTTTTGTTGATTCACTTATTAGGTAAATATTAGGTATTAGAGACTAACTAAAACACAAGAAGATAAGAAATAATTCATGGTTAAATATGTTGCAACTATTAAGTATTTAATATTTACCTTCTTTTCAACTATGATAGCTACATATATAAAGACAGCCTTTTTATTTTGGTACTCCATATGTGAGTGTGCCTGCACTTAAAGTCTTTTTTTGTATTCTTTTAGCCATTAATCAGGTAATTTTTTTAATAATCATTAATCGCATAACGTAGCTCTATGTTACCTAAAAGACTCAACAAAAGTCTTTAAGTGCAGGCACACTTACATAAAGTGCCAAAATAACAACAAGGCCGTCTGTGAATCAATTGCTCGGGCCGCGATTTGTCAAGGGCTCAAGATACGTATCAAAAAGGTGAGTTTTATGGATTTCGAGTTTTCGAGTTGTTTGACAAGTAATCCGGTCGCGACGCTCGCATTGTGCCCGATCTCGAGAGAACTCCACGGTTATTACGCCACGAGAGGGCGCCTCCGATGCTTATGCCATGTTTCGTAAGCGTATCGAGGTTGCTCAATGACTATATAGAATACTTTATTGCGTCTATATAAGTATTTTTTTCAGAAGAACATATTTTACTTATGATGTTTAACTTCTTCAGTCAAAACATCGATCAAAAAATTAGCGAAGTTTTTACACGCCTGTTTATACGTATATGTCTGACTGTCTGCGGCAATGGTATACGTAAAAATAAAATAATAACCAGCCACAGTTACTATTTCTGATTGCAATTTTTGGTGTTAGTGGAGTATGGCTAACTTATTTCAATGAATTGCTATATGTTTTTATATTACGTTTAAAAAATGTATGGTGTAAATAATATTAGCAACGAGCTTTTATTAAATTCGATTTAATCTAAAGTTTATTTTCTCCGTTTTTAGGCATTCAATTTACTTGAAGAAGCTTGTTTTTAGTAAGGTTTTTGTAACAAGTTTGACCCAGAAAAATAAGATGCATACCATGCATACATACATTGCAAGTGAAACAATAATAACGTCGCTAAAGGTTAGTGAGAAAGCAGCAGGAAAGCTCTAACATTTTTAAGTCACTTTAATCCAGCATATTATTAGATAGTGTTAAAAGTAAACGATGTTATATTCCCTTCACTGCCCCTAATACTTATAACAACAACGAATTAACACTATGCAAAGTAATATTAATGCCTTCAGTGCCTACCTACCATAGACGAAAAGGTAGGTCTAAGCACTAAAGGCCCTAATGGACCTGTTTACCGACGACCAGAGATAATTAACGGAAGTTGAACACTGCCTTCGCTTTTATTATACTTTCCAACAATGAACGGCCCGATAACTTTAAGCCTTTTCAGTTGTAGCTAACTGTAAAAGATTACCCGGTCAGCAATTTTCTACTTTACTTCTTAATGCTTTCTTACGGGCTATACAATTTGAGTTAATTCCGCTTTCCGGACAAACCTTTATGAAAAAAAAACACGTACTTTTATTTCTAAATAAAGTATTGACTTTGAAGTCGAATTATATTGTTAAAGTAACTAGGAATAGATTATTTAAGGTAAAATTAGGTAAATAATCTATTTAACTTTATACCAAATGCGGAAGGACCCACTTCTTTCGCTACTTACATAAATTTTAGTTATTACGCTCCTAAAAACTTTCTTTCAAGAAAATGGCCGCTATCGGTAAGAAACCTTCCACTTTCTATAATTTTAATTTCAAAACTACTAAAGAGGTACATTTAAAACCAACAGTACCCCTGTTAATATTACCGTAACTTACCCGTTGAATACATAAACGAAACTTACAGGCGGGGCACGTGTATTTCGGTACAGAGCATGTCTCGAGGGAGGCGCTAGGCGAGCGGCTGTAGCTGCTGATATTCCACAGGCCGCAACACGTCGATTATTCGCTGTAATCCGATCATGAGCGGCCAGCGGCGCCAAATACGTTGTAACAGGAGTTTACTAATAGTACAAATAATAGACTTGTTACAAGTCTTTTTAAAAGATTTTCATGGTTTTTCGAGTATTTCGTGTTGTAATGTATTTATTTGGAAAGAGTTTAATTCACATTCTACATGAATTATGATTTTTTTAAGCTAAGTAACACGTTTAAACTACAAGTGACATCAAAAAGGGATGACTTACTTAGCTTTGCTCTTGTAAATTGACTTTGCATCCCAAGTAGTAACTGAATAACCGTAAAGGCACGTATACTTCCAAAACCAACAAATTTTCCACAGCAGTAAATACCTTAATAAATACATGCAACAACGTGAGTGACATGATAGCTCGTACAAGTAGATTTGTGTGTGTATATCACAACTATAAACGTTCGGATACATTAACTAAAATCACCGGCAAGGCTGTATTTCAGTGCGGAGCATTTCTCGGGGGAAGCCGCGCGTAACCGCCAAATTTTCCACCGCTGGTACACGTCGATTACCCGCGTCGTAATCCGATCCTCAGCATCCAGCGGGCTAACGGGATAGCGAATGACTACATGCAATATGAGTAAGCTAGTAACAGCTTTAATAACTTTAAAAGCATCAGCTGAGCCCAAACGTTTACCATGAAATTTGCTACCTATTTATCGATTTATCTGAGTTTCATAACAATTTGAAACTAGGAAATTTAGTAACGCGAGCAAACAGCAAAAAATTAACTCATAGACTCTAGTTTAGTAATCCTCCTGACGTCCCTATTTTCGCGAAGTTTTCTGCAAACAGTACTCTTTGCTTATCCTCGTTGTAACCTAATAATGCAGACAATGTCCAATGTTTGCTATAAGATAGCATATGGCGATAGCATGTATAACAAATAGACTTTAAATGGGCCTCATATTGTTACCGCGTAATTTCGAACGCGATTGTATAGGTCAACATCGATTATCTTATGTAGTTTTTATTATCCAATCAATGAGCACCCAATGAATCTTTGTTTGTGACATACAATTAAAGCATTATAACAGATTTTCTTCTTAAACTTTACACTGCGAAATTTTTCCACGACCCATAAAATTAAAACGCACCGATCCTAATGTAATCCAATCACTCAGCAATGTTCAGCAGGACAATTGTTACGCAAATAGTTATACTCGTTGGTCGAACAATGATGTTCTGAAGTTAAATAATCGGCTTTATGTGCATTAGTGGCATTAACGTTTTGCCACGAGTTTTCTCGGGTTATGGTAAGTAGGTAAGTAACGATTTATATCCGCTCTGTAATTCAGACAATTAATGTCAAAGCAATAAAATAATAATATTTCTACATCATTTTCAAGTACCAACAGTGATAACAAGTCCGTTACACGCGCTGTAATTCAATCACTGTTCAGCGGCCGACGAGAATTATGTAAAAGAAGAATAATATGGCCTCAACGTCCAATATGTATAAAATACGAGCATATATATGCCATATCTGATAATGGCAATAGAAATAAGGCGCAAATATGTTAGTATTAGGAATAGCTACATATTTGAGCCTTTTGGGCTTGAAACCATGGGTCCGTGGGGTCCATCAGCCCATCGTCTCTTTGACTTTTTGTCAAAGAGGCTTATCGAGGTATCACGTGACCAAAGGGCTGGCAATTACTTGGCACAAAGGATTAGCATTGCCATCCAACGTGGCAATGCTGCCAGCCTTTTGGGCACGTTACCGCGAGGTGATGGTTTGCAGGAACTATATAATTTGTAAATATTTTAGTTAATTTTAAGTAGTTTTAATTATTATAATTATTTATGCGTAATAAATAATCTATACATTTTAGCTATATATAAGTAATTTCACTAGCTTATATCTTTGAATTCTGCCTATACGAGTAGTAGATCAGGCAGTAATGTCCTCCTGGCATTTGCCACAAAAGATAGCCAAATGATTTAATATTTTAGAGCCCACAATTTCTACGAGTGTTTATATTACAGTTTGTTATTTTTTCGTATGTGTAAGTGGCCAACACTGGTGTCAGATTTTTCAAGCTGCCTTAAGGCATCTGACATAGCTTAACGACTGCCATCAGCGATGACAGCCGGGACCAACGGCTTAACGTGCCTTCCGAAGCACGGGGGAGCTCGAGATATTTTTATGCAACTTGCGGTCACCCATCCAAGTAGGGACTGCACCAGGGGTTGCTTAACATACGTTAGCGCTCATAGAGCTCACACCCACTGGACTGGACCATCTTTGTTAGGTCAAAGAGCCGCCGACATTTGCTATAGAAACAAATACATCTAGACCTATAAGATTAACAGCAAATAATCATGCATCCAGTCTGGGGTACGATTTTTGAAATTTCGCCGTTGGCAAATGAGCGGTTTTTCCATCCAAAACTCGTTCGAAGACGAGTGGTCACACGTTCGAAAATAGTTCTTCTGGTCTTTATAGGTCGCAAGAGAGATCATTTTAAGCGTCTTGTTAGACGCTTATTAATTATATCAGAATTCAATGCGTTTCTTTAGGCGTAAGGTATAAAAGTCATCGGCGATAATAAATAGATAAATAGATAAATGTAATAATAAACATGATTTTCTAATAAGAAATATTAACGTGAAAAGATTTTTAAAAAGTGCCGCAGTCATGTTTTCATAGGCTGCAGCGAATATCACGTTAATATAAGCGCTGTAATCCTATCATCGGCCCAGTACTCGGCGGGACACCGAGATAAATACTTTACAGTGTAAGGGCTGATGGCTTGAATATTTTCACAGGCTGCAGCGAATATCATATCAATAGCGCTGTAATCCTATCATTGGCCTAGCGTCCGGCGCTACATTTAATATTTTGATAATAACTGTACGTGGAACTGCAGCACAGGTATACAAGAGCTGCATTGAAAATCACGACAATAGCGCTGTAATCCTATCATTGGCCCAGCGTCCGACGGGACACTGAGTACATACTTTATAGAAAAGGCTGATGGTTAAAATAATAGACTTAAAGCACATCATCTAAACATTAGCAATGATCTTTCGATATTTTGATAATAACTGTAGGCGGAACTGCAGCAGAAGTAGTAAATACAAGAGCTGCATTGGACATCACGACAATAGCGCTGTAATCCTATCATTGGCCCAGCGTCCGGCGGGACACCGAGATTAATACGGTTAGTGTTGATAGCCGAAGTAAGACTTTAAACGCATTTTATGAACGTCGAAATCCAACCTTTTCATATTTCAATTAATAACCATGAACGACACTGCAGCAGCCGTGGTACTTCCTCCAACTGCAATAAATAACAAAGTCAACGGCACTATACAAGTAATCACTTGTCCAGCATCCGGCAGGACACTGTCATAAATATTTTAAAAAGTAAGTGCTGATAGCCTTAAAATAATAGAAAAAAAAACGCGTTATGGGGGTTTTGTGACGTCGGTTATAGGCTGTTTGTGCTGTTAAATTCAATTCAAATTCAAAGATTTTTATTCTAAATTGTATAAATGTATCTCTTTTTGAACGTCATATTTTTTTTAAATTATTTTTACTATGCAAAATCGAAAAAACCATCCCAACTTTACCTCACTGTATAAAACCTACAAAAGCTGTTCATGAAAAACCAAATTTGCAACGTCATAAAACGAAAGTATAGAGATAGTTCATAAGGCGAAGTACAAAGCTAGAAAAAATATAGATAGTAACCGGGAAATAAGAAACATAGTGTTGTAGATTCAGCAGGGCACCATTAAATACATACAATGCCAAGAAGAACTGGATGATATGGCCAGGGATAAAAAATATGGCACATTTAAAACGCGAGATTATGCCAGGTAGTAGACAATGGAAGTAAGTAACTTTCGAACACTGTAAAGTGTAACAAGTATCTTATATTACAAATCGTCTCACAAACAGGCTCGATGCCTTCCAGCCTCCCGAACAAGCCGGTTTCCGAAAAGGCTATAGTACCATAGACCACATCCATACGCTGCGGCAGGTTATACAGAAAACCAAAGAGTATAACCAGCCACTATGCTTGTCGTTTGTGGACTATGAGAAAGCTTTCGATTCGATCGAAACATGGGCTGTGCTGCGGTCTCTCCAGCGATGCCGTATCAACCATCGATATATCGAAGTGTTGAGGTGCTTATACAGCAACGCCACAATGTCAGTCTGAGTACAGGAGCAGAGTACGAGGGCTATTCCTCTACAGAGAGGGTTGAGACAGGGAGACGTCATATCTCCAAAACTGTTTACCGCTGCAATGGAGGACGCCTTCAAGCACCTGGAATGAGATGGACTTAGCATCAATATCAACGGCGTGTATATCACTCACCATTGTCGACATGGCAAAGTCGCTGGAGGATCTAAGTACCATGCTCAATGACCTCAATGAAGTTTCCCAACAAGTGGGCCTTAAAATGAACATGGACAAGACGAAAATTATGTCGAATGCCATGTTGCGCCTTCACCAGTGATTGTTGGAAACTTCACCCTTGAACCTGTCGAGCAGTACATCTAGTTGGGTCAATTGATCCAGGTTGAAATCTCAAGTTTCAAGGACGAGGTCTTTCGTCGTATCCGACTCAGCTGGGCAGCGTCCGGGAAGCTCCACAGCGTCTTCTCGTCCAAAATAGTGCCTAAAGTCGAAAGTCTTCTATCAATGTGTGTTACCAGTGATGACTTGCGGGTCCGAAACGTGGTCCCTTACTATGGGCCTCATAAGAAAGCTTAAGGTCGCTCAAAGAGCTATTGAGAGGGCTATGCTCGGTGTTTCTCTGCGAGATCGAATCAGAAACGAGGAGATCCGTAGAAGAACGAAGGTCACCGACATAGCCCAGCGGATTAGCTCTTTGAAGTGGCATTGGGTGGGAAACATAGCGCGAAGAACCGATGGCCGATGGGGCAGAAAGGTTCTTGAATGGCGACCACGTACCGGCAAGCGCAGCGTTGCACATCCACCGACCAGGTGGTCGGGCGACCTGATAAAGGTCGCAGGAGGGCGCTGCATGCAGGCCTTCAGTGAAGAACAGTGGACTTCCTGTGGCTGATATGATGATGATGATGATGAAAGTGTAACAAAATGAGGAAACTTAAAGAGTACCTTCTCGAAAAAAGTTTTTATAGTTAAGAAGAGTTTTTGGTATTAGATTAAATAAAATTTGGCAGATACTATATAATTAATAATAATATGTTGACTGCTTCTTTTTTGGTGAATATGCATGAATAGTCCCAATCCCAATCCCAACTGATATTATAAATGCGAAAGTGAGTTTGTTTGTTACGCTTTCACGCCGTATCTACTGAACCTATCATCATGAAATTTTGCATACACATAGGTTAGGGTACCGAAAAGGACATAGGCTGTATATTACGCGGGCGAAGCCGCGGGTAACAGCTAGTTTTATATTTTTTTTTGTTTTATCTATTTTTTTTTACTAATATTGTTTTATTTTCAATTATTGTTTGGACATTACTTTTTAATTATCTTTGTTTTTATTATTTGAGCTTTGACAATTTACTTATTAATTATTGTATTATTATTATTGTAGTGCCCTACCAGGGTTCCATGTAGCGCTTCTATTAATTATTAACACCTGTTTATATATGTAACATGGAAACAATAAATAAATGAAATTAAACAATCGCGATAACATTAGAAAACATTGTTATTTTTATATTATCTATTTTATAAGTAATAAGAATTGAATGAACAGTTTCAATTGCCTGACCTTTCGGGATGATAAATATCTCCGGCTGGTGTAACTGGCACCCACACGCACGAATGACCTTGGCTTACACTCGTATATCTACCTCTACATCGATATCAATTTGCTGAAATTATTGAAATTTTAATTAGATATTCGCGGTCGCGTAAAATTTTTTCAAGTAACTTAAACTTACGTAAACTTGACTTGACTGCTCGGGATGATAAATAGCTCTGGCATACTACAGTAGACATGTCATTCAATCGTCAGCTACATCAGACGACCGTGGCATTGTTAATTTTACATACATATTTGTAAATAATTGAGGTAATTAATAATTATTCACAATGTGATCAGATATTGTTTGTGTTTTCTTTACTTTTAAAGTGAATATTTTGTTAATATATCACTGGTTTCAATGTACAGTTTTAATTGCCTGGCCGCTTGGGATGATAAATAGCTCCAGATTAGAGACGTGTAACTGTCAGCCACACTCGCGCGATGACCTTGGCGTCGTGAGTATACATACCAACATCTACATGGATAGTTGCAGAAATTATATCCCTACAATATGACCAAATAATGTTTGCGTCCTATTGATTGTTAATAAAGTGAATCATTTTCTTAACAGAACACTTAGTTCAGGCATAGTACTATTATTAATTCTGTAGTTCTGGTATGAACTTACTGTTTCAGTTGCCTAACCGCTCAAGATTATAAATAGCCCCCGGCTAGGAGACGTGCTGTCAGCCACACTTGCGGATGACCTTGACATCGCGAGTACCTATACATAGGTACCTACATCTAACTACAGGGATATTTGCAGAGAAACTATATACTATATATTTTTTGGGGTTCTCTTGTAAACAAGGGAACCTTAAATACTTGTCTGTTTGTTGGTCCGCGGTTAAGCTTCTGAGCTTATTAAGTCCTAGAAAACTGTAATTTGGCAAGATACACGCCGACAAAGTGGTTTAATAAAATTAAGAAAAGTTTTTTAGGTTTCCTCCCTTACTTACATGTAATGGAGGGATAAATATTTTTTTTCGTCACATGTGTCATTGGATAAATCCTTTAAATAAAATTATTTTAATACGGTTTTTATCGCGTTTATTACATTATTTATACACCTAACGTTTCGAGCACTTTACAATGTTCGTGGTCGCAGGTAGACTAAGTTGACATTTGTCTAGTATTTTATAAGAACTGCAAAATCTACCGCCTAAAATATTTATTGATAACGTTCCGGATGTACGCAGTATTGGCTCACGGTGTCTGAAGGTCTTGCAGTCTTCTGCTTAGCTTGAGATTTGATTAAATTGATGACTGGATCCCAAGCTGGTGGTAACTGCCAACCATCCTCTCTATTGAAATAAGGAAGTTTTTTTTTTAAATTTCAGTAGCCTCACGAAGCATTCTTGGAATGTATCTGTTTTCTTTTGCAAGGACTTGAGGATTATCAAAACGCATATAATGATTGGGTTTGTCTAGGGCATGTTCACAGACTGCAGACTTCGTTGAGCGCCTATGCTTCATATCAGCAATATGTTCTTTTATACGGGTACCGATGCTTCTCTTTGTTTGCCCAATGTATGATATGATAAACCACACTCACAGTCAATTTTATAAACTCCAGCATTTTGTAACGGGATATTAGATTTGACAGGTCTTAAAAGTTGGTTTATTTTCGTGTGCGGCTTGTAGTAGGTCTTGATTGAAGCACGCTTTAGTATATTACCAATTTTATCCGTGACTCCCTTTACATATGGTAAGATGGCAGAAAAGCGATCAACTGTGTGAGGCTTTGGGCGGCTTCTGTGATGTGTTTTTGGGAGGTTGAGGTTGTTGCTTCTTAAAAACGATTTTACTCTCAAAAACACATCACAGAAGCCGCCCAAAGCCTCACAAGAACATAAACCAACTTTTAACCCTGGCGTATATTATACTTTGTGAACCCTACTTAGCTGTGATAGTTTTCCTTTCAACTTTGTTGGATATGCTATTGCCCTAATTAATACGAACGTCACCCGCTACATGATGTGTGTGATAGCTTTAAAAAAAACAGGGTTTGCTTCTAATGTTAGTATCATTTTCGTTCTACGGTGGCTCTCCTGATTGTTAACTCACACATTCACGTGTGTACGGATGTAAAGTTTCGTTTGTAGTCATAGTTTCGCTTGTATGAAGCACCATACCTGCGAATAAGTGCCTAATCTAGCGGAATGGTGCATCATTAAAAAAGACAGATAGAAGCAGCTGGCATACTTGTATTCCTTGTTTCCCTAAGTTTTGCATAAATTACATTTTAGTTATTCTGCCTTACCTTTGCCATTTAACTCACTGAAACATTAATATCCTTTAGCAACCCATTGTTATGACGCTGTCGTGTTGGGTAAATAGAGCGGTGTCATCGATCATGATATCGACGTCAAACGGCTATATGTGCCATTCGCCCATCACCGCTGTCGTTAAAACTTTTAACTTAGAAAACACATTAGAAAGTCGCGAGGTATAGACGAAGATGCAATCAAACAAATTGTATGTTCATCTAATATACCTAGTAATATGTTTTGTAGCATTTCTGAAGCATATGGGTAACCACCATGGTTTATAAGGTGTCAAATGAAAGGTCTGACAATACAACGAGGATCTCAATTTTTTTAATTATTCTAAAGATAAAAGTTTGAATTTTATTCATCAAATAGACGAACTTTGACCATTCTCCCAACCTTATGTCAGAACTATGTGTTATTTAAGGATCCAATTGAAGTTTCTGTAATCAAAATAGGTTACGGGACCCAGTGCATGTGAGTTTGACTCGCACTCGGCTGATTTTTACAAAGTTATTTACATTATTAACGCTTAACGTACGCGTAACGTTTATATGTATGTACTTCATATATAATTTGACAAAAATACTATAAGTTCTACCTGAAACCCATATTTGAAAAAAATAACATCTACTTAAACATGCTCTTAAAAATAATACATAAACAACGAAACATAGTTCAAACCAAATAACAGATGGACGTAGAAATCATGCAACGAGATCTCCAACTAGAAGATCGAAAGAAAAACATCCATTTTAAAGTTCCACTCAGCGATAAGAGGGCGGAAGGACGTCCATGCTGAAGTTAACGGTGTGCACACAGCTACCTGCGATGTTTATTCTCGTTTAGTGTTTTACACTTCTTTAAACTATTTATATTACAAATGGAAATAGAAAGATAGTTAAAGGCCTCTCCGGAACTTTTAAGCTTACTTATTAGGCAGCATCTCTTACGAAGGGGAATCTCTGGAATTTTTAAGCTAGCTTTTTAATATTAGGTAGCATCTTTATGAAAAATACGGAACCCTAAAAAGAGTTTAATTTAGTTAATTCTAAAAGTTTAATTCCAACATGTCTCGTATGCTTTATGCCAATAACGGCAATACCACCTAATAAGTATACTTGATTCATCTTATTTAATTTAATTGAAAAAATAAATCAATCTCTCACATCTTCTCATATACAGCATGTAAATTGACCCTCGATATCCCCATAATGGAGTGACGCTAATGAACAACTTTTCCTGGGGGACCAATGCTAGGAGCTCAAAAAATTTTTGGACTTTCCCATACTAATTGCCCGGGTGGCAGAACACTTTTGTATGAAAATTACGATTATTTTTTTTTAGATTTCCAAGCTTTGATCCCATACGAAAAGTTGTTCATATTGACGGCCTGAGTAACTCATAAAAGAGTTTCTCGAGGGTCAATTTACACGCTGTATATCAAATAAAATCTTGAAAAAATATTTTATGCTAATAAATCTTCATGAATCTCCGTTGTGCATCTAACAGGTTTTGCAGATATTTTCACTATAAGTTGCCGATAATTTTCTTTATTCACTATAACCCATTACAAGTCCAGTACCTAATAATACTAAGCATAAGTAATATATCAAAATAAACGTTAATAACGCTACGACTTTTATGGCGCGATGCAGCCTCCGTCCGGCGGTCGTAACTTTTAATTAACCGCACTTTTACAAACTAACCTTGTTAATCGTCTTTAGGCACGTCCGTAATCGCTACTCATAAAATTCTTTCGTTCACGAAACACTGCCTCTTCGAACGTCACCCGTTGCTATAAAATTTGCTTGTGCTTATAAAACTTGAGTTTGATTAGGTACGTAAAGATAAACCATTTTATAAAACGAAGACTTACTTTAGTACCTGGTTTAAACCATTATCCGGCCTAAATAAGTCAACACCTATCACTTTGACGTTTCCACAACTGCCATTGTCAATTCATTTTGGGTGGATAATGTTTATAAACCAGTGCTATAGTAACTCCTTGTTTTATAATACGACAGAAAGTGTTCAATGGATCTATAAAAAAATGTACCAATTGAAAAACCTACATATTTTATTTTTCAAGTGTGCAAAATTTGATTGTGCTTTTTAAAAATTACGGACATAGTGTATCGCGCAAAACTTGTAATTTGAGACTACATAAGTATTCAGGCTATGATACTAATACTAGTTAATCCTCTTTAGTTAAATTAATAATCGTTACTTGTAAAAGCGCTTGCCATTCCGAAAGCTGCGGTTATGGCAGAATTGATTATTGTAATATTATCAAATTAAACGAACAATGTTTGTATTATACCTATGGATGAAGTCTTACAAAAGCTTTTGGAAGTACTGGTAAATTCAGTCTTTGATACTGAATACTTTTCCCCAAGAAAGTTTGGTCACCCCATACAAATGAACAAGAGCATTCAAGTTGCCATGGAGAAAAGCATAGAATTGCGGAGAAAAGCAAAAATGCGTCTATAATACAAACTTTAGTATTCGCCTCAGGCTTCGCTTGAGTTAATGAAGATATCCATCCATCTGGACACGTATTTGAATGAACTTACTGATAAATATCCTATGTATTTATTAGTAGGTACTCTTCGTTACAATTACTGTGCTGTGGATTTTTGGATGATGACTTAAAAAATAATTATATTTCCAAATCAATTTACAGCACCTATTCGACCCCTATAAGGAACCAATTCACGAAAATCCGTATATAAGTTAATTTTAGTACATATTTACTGAAACCAAAAGATATATTCAGATTTTCATAACGAAGTCTTGTTAAATAATACAAATATTTTCCCGCACTTCGTCCCCCTAAATTATAGCCTTTGTCAAGCGCAAATAAATTAGCTTTAGGTGACAGAATTTCGAAAATCAGTCCAGTAGTTTTGAAGCCTATACAACAAACAAACAAATATTTTTTTTTATAATATAATTAGATATATTAAGATATACCATATAAAATGAACGATCAAATGAATGCTCTAAAAAAAATAAAAAGATATATAAAAAAATCGATTTTTCCAATCAGGTAGGTAGTTTTTTTAGTAGACAAATTAAGCAAAGTCCGGTTATACAGGTACTGTTTATTTCATAAGCTCGTATGCAATAGAAAAGCGTCCGATGAATTAACTATAAATTTTATTTTTCCACCTTATTAATACAAATAAAAACTACGTATTTTCACAACAGGAACAAAGACGTAGTTAACCTTTATTTGGCTGGTATTGATTGATTAGTATCATGATCAAATTGAGACTATAATCTATCCGTAATATATTCAAAGCATCTTTAATATCTCAGTGTGCAGAATTTATTAACTGATATTGCTTAAAAAAGGACATCATTCAATGAATAGTCATAGCATAGTTTTCATTCTCATGATATAATTTCAAAGTAGATTGCAGTAAATCACCCTACTTAGGTAGGTAAATATATTTGATAAAGTGCCTAAGTCGTAATAAATGCCCGTATTTTGGCTCAGCATAGAGTTATTAATCGAGGGTACGCGACAATTTAGACGCTGAATGACCGCTCTCACCACCGATGTTCTTATTTTTATGCGCGCTGTAAAGCTATACGTACACGCACCATCGTTCCATGTTATACCTATTTATTTTATTGCACAGATCGTAAAGAACCTTACTATACATAAAAGATATATCTAAAGAGCCAACCATTACTACTCTTATATTTACTTATTCAAAATGTCTTCAAATTTCGGTTTATTGTGGTAAAATTATGTTCCGAGACGCTTTAGTGCCCGACATTACTGTTGTACGGGCAACTGGACCTCCTTGATAACCTTCATATGGATAATCGTACATGAACGACGATATTATGCGGTGGTGGAAGATATATAAGGCAATCTACTTGCAAACGGCACTCGCTCTCAGAAACTCGACAGAACAACAGCGATATTACAGACATGGAAACGGAATCACAGACTAAGAAATATTTTACTGAAAATAAAACTAGCTCCGTTTTATATTGAACTTACCTTTAAGAAATTGCTTCTATCCAAGCTCTCTTTATTTAAACTGCATATACCAATCCTTGTATTTTATGACATTATAATACTCCAAAATTAAGAACTTCTAAATGCTTAAAAAAAGATAAAAGTTAGATGTAATCTTAGTCAGCTACATATAAGATCGTCATAAGAAAAGTTACGAACAGAAGCGTCAAGTTTGCGGGCGGCGTAGAGGCGGCGCGGGCGGCGGGGCGTGCGGGTGCGGGGTGCGGGATGTGGAGGTCACGGATCAGCTGGGCGGCGGCCATATTGATTCCCCGGCCTGTTTGATCGGCGCCGCCGCCCCGCGCCCGCTCGCCACCCGCGCCACTCTACACGCCGCTCCATGGATTAATAGACGAGAAACACTTTTATGATTTCAACTCAAACAGAGCGATGGCCAAACGTATATTATGTTATCAATAAAGTAGGAATAGTAGCTCAAAGAAAACCGCTCAGAAGCACTGGGGACATGAGCTGACACTTTAATATTATTGACTTGAATGATGTACGAAAGCAATGGATCATAAAAAAATACTAATGCTTTTTATGAATGATTGAGAATCAAACACGTGTGATGAGCACGAATTAACTTCTGTGCTGGCGCTAAGGGCGGCACCACTTTTTGTGCCGTGTGCGGAATCACAACGGATGCCGACAGCATGTCACACCAACCGTCACACCGTATGATTTTTATAGTATAACTAGCTGTTACCCGCGGCTTCGCCCGCGTAATTTATAGCCTATGTCCTTCTCGGTACCCTAATCTATGTGTATGCGAAATTTCATGGCGATCGGTTCAGTAGATACGGCGTGAAAGCGTAACAAACAAACAAACTCACTTTCGCATTTATAATATTACTAGCTGTTACCCGCGGCTCCGCCCGCGTGATATATAGCCTATGTCCTTCTCAGTACCCTAACCTATGTGTATGCAAAATTTCATGACGATCGGTTCAGTAGATACGGCGTGAAAGCGTAACAAAAAAACAAATAAACAAACACACTTTCGCATTTATAACATTAGTTAGGATTAGGATTAGTTAGGATTTACTGGGGATGCAATTCAGACTTATCGTAAGTTTCATATCATCGTAATGCGAGTTTACCAGGTTACATAAGTAGCTGTGATGCGTTAGAGCCCAGGTTCTACTAATAGATATGATTTGGTGTCAATTTTTACGGCCAGCTTCATGCCTGAAGCTGATCCTACATGGATAGCTCTATGAATACTTGTGATATTGAAGTACAGTGTTTGCCTGCACCGGGACTTAAACGCAGTGCCCTACGTCATAGAATAAGTACTTATACGCTTCGTTTAGCAGGCTGTTAACCACTGGCGTTTCAGATGTTTTTATTATCACCAGCTTTTATTTAAATTTGTCTATTAACTAGTTGGTCTGTGAGGACAATTCTTGCAACTGAATTTTTTGGACATATGTAAGTCGAATGACGGAGACGAACTATATGTAGTATGATTCGATCATAATAAGTTTAAGTTTGCTTTCAAACTTAATTTTTAAAAAATACTTATGTACTGTATACTTATATACATCAGAATCAAATCCTTGTGATCAAGTACCCATCAGAACGGGATACATCACACTTTTATAATTTCAATTTGTTATATTCAATCCATACCATCATTATCTACTCAACAATGCCTACATATATACACACGCACACATATAGGTACGCACTTACTTTTTGTAACAATACAAATACAAATTTAATGCCACTTACTCCACTTAGCACACAACAAATCATAATTAATGAAATTTACTAAGAATGAATTTTACTCGTCGCGTCGTAGTATAGTGCTACGAGAGCTACGAGAGAGCTGTATGGTGTAATATTACAAAATAATAATTTACTTACTGACCGAGTGAGCGCGTAGCGTGAGTGACGCGTCTCTGTTTTAGCTTGGAAAAAAGTTCTTTTTGTATGTCAGTCCAGTTATTCTTTTATACAGGTCGTATTTCTCAACCAATTTTCTTAAAATTTGTCGTTTCAGTTTTTGGGAAATTTTCCGAAATGCCGAAGTTGGCGCAAAAGCTTAAGCGCCATAATGTAAGTTTGGTAATTATTATACAACTGGCACTTTCTTTTTATTTTATAATCGAAAAGACTGATAATTTCCCAGACATCATCAGAGGCAGAATAGCTAAGATATTTAAGACAGTTATTATCAGAGAGTAATTGGAAGACTTTATCTCGAATCTAGACTGTGTTTAATTTATTTGGTAACTTTTTAATGCTTTGATTTGATTTTTCATCCATCTTCAAACGTCTCTTTGGTGTTTGCTTTAAAGTGCGCGAAAACATTTATTCAAGTTTCGCCTTCCAAAAACGGAATCGTGAAGCCCACAGCTCCCAGAGCCACTGGGTTAATAATCTGCCAAAATATTCAAAGTACATACATATTATTTTTAAAGTATTTTACGAAATTCGTCCGTATTCATAAGAAGTAAAAATAATTTGATTAAATCTATACATTTAAGTAATTATACCAAAAAATTCACTAAATGTATATCAAACTCAATGGTAAAACAATAGCAAAACCGGTTGGGTAAACCGTATTGTTTTGCGCTTGGCTTGAAAATTACCGGCCGAGTACGTAGCGTGTCGGGCTCGTCCGCTACTCATGCACGCGCGCCATCTTCACCTAAAAGAAACACTTGAAATTCGTCTACGCCGCTCGCTTGCTTCTTTACTTTAGGGCTGATTTCCACGTCTTTAGTAGTCAAGTATCACTTGCTTCCGGTGAAGGAAAACATCGCGAAAAAAATGCATATTAGTGGATTGGCCTCCAATGTGTGAAACGGAGATGGTAATGGCAAAAAAATAGATTATTTCTGCGATCATTTGTTGTTTAGTAGAGCCTTTATACGAACACATTAATTATAAAAATATTTAATTTTAGTATTAATATCTCAATTTATCTCCATTTAAGACCCTAAGATTATACATTATTGCAAATTGAAAGCCCGTAACTAGTAAACTATGCATAATATATTTAATTAAGGACATTGCGAAGGCTAGACCCGCTACTGTAGCCTTGACGCAATTTGTCATGTATATGTAACTATAGGGCGCAGACATGAAATAGATTGGTTTCATGTAATAAAAATATGTGAGTATAACGTTACATTACAAAGAAGCAATGAATGATGTTACTTTTTTACCATAAATACGTGGACTTTTATCTTATTTCTTTGCTTTTTAATTTTATGATCTACACTCACGAAATAGAAAAGTGTGCAATGACAGGCGAGATGGCAGGAGCTACACAAGTAAAATAAATAGCACCTTTGAGACCACCAGTATCAGCATAAAGCCATTAAATTACATACGTGACGTAATGATAATATAATAACATTATGTACTCTTATTAAATTAAGAAATAAGATATAGGAAATAAATCCACTCGGGTAGGTCATAACGTATGTTTGACGAATGTAAGCATAAATTAATAGCCTTTATTGACAATCAATCAATCACATTAAGTTTTTTTTCTAATAACTTTGATATGATTTAATATATTATTTTACATTCACATTTATACATTTACAACAAATAATATACAAATAATTATATTATCTTTTTATTATATTTTTTATTTAAAAATAAACAGTTTTTTTATTTCCGTTGAAAAAATAATGTGAAATCGGAACAATTCATCACAAAATGTATGCATTATTAATCATCACACCAACAAGTAGTTTTATTATTCAAAGAAAATGTTGATGATGAAATGATTCAAGTATTTATGTGAGTTTTTTGACTTAATATAACTTCAAAACGCCCTTGTAGATATGGATGCGTGAAGTATTGTGTCCTTAGAGTCCTTGTCCTATTCCAAGTTACAAAGCTTACATTTTTGGATGGGCGGTCATTGTTTTTTTTTTAATCATAATAATGTGGAATAATTGTTGTATTAGAAGATGCATCCCCTTTCAATAAAATGTATAGTGTACAGCTAACTAAACATGTGTATGTATTTAAGATCTTCAAGAATATCGAATCAACAGAGCTTGTTAAAGCTTCCGATATTATTTATCAAAAGCAATATTGTAACACAATACAAATAGAACTAACGAACCAAATTCAAAGCCCGTGATACTCCAGTGCACTTCAACCACTGTAAAAATATATCCGGCTTACCGGCCTCAGACCCACATCCAATTAGAGCTTATTAAATCGAGCGTCGGAAGACATTTGTCGGGAGAATCGAGAATCGAGTAAGCTTGTAGTCGATGGTGCGTGGTCGGGGGCATTGGCGCCCTGTGATCACAAATCATGTCCTGTAATTGCCCTTTCGTCTACACTAGCACTCATTACTTTCAGCTTTCCTTTTAGCCCAGGGTTTATGGGATCTATAAGGGGATTACGCCGAACAAATACATGTCCTATCTTTTAAACTGTTTCGATTTGTTTAATTATAAATATCCAATAATTTGCTTGGCTTTTATAATTATTTGTAAAGCAAATTTTTCGTGTTTAAATACTACTATATAGAAAAAAGATTAGAAAAAATGTATTTTTATTTATTTATCAGAAACAATGTATTTTTATACGTTTCAGATATCTTAAACTATTTCTTTCATTCACAGTTATTAATAAGCTAAATTATCCGTTTTTCTGTCACAGTATATCTATTGAATGAACCATAATCCCAGAGACTTTTAATTATACCAACGAATAATAATAATATAGGAAAGAGAATATTTAGTATGTTTAGCCATTATTAAGTAAGAGTCGAAGTTTTCCGCGTTTAATTCGGGGCCATCCTTGATAGGATGTATTTAACATTATTATGCAAAACAGGGAACGGCAGAGACTTCATTTTGCAATAATTCGTTTGGGATGCACTCATTTATCACATCATATATTCTAAACTCAGAATTATATAAATCAGAATCACTTTAGGGCATAAATTTCATCCTCTTAATAATCACAAGTTTATAAAACCATATCACAGAGAGTTTAGGGTCAGAATCTTCTTTTAGCATACGTTTCATATCATATATCATATCCGTATGGAAGAGGTTTCATGCGTCCTTCCTTATACATACATCAGATACCACATACAAAAAGCGTGGTTGTTGTAGTTAAATATTAAACGGGGACCCTTAGTGTGACTCGCACTGGCTGGTTTTATTTAAAACACCTATCTGAGAATAATTGGGGTTTGAAGACAAACTTTTACCTTAATTGTTTAAATCCAGCCATTGAAAGATATAAGGTAATAAAGATATTTACACACATATTAGATACGCGCGAAACACGAACCCATCTAGGCGCTTGGATAAAAAAAATTGGTAAAAAATGACGAATTAATTAAACATGTAGTCAATGGCTCGTAGTGGGCGGGGTATGGGCGCGCTTTAGTTGAAGCTTGAGAGAACAAATCATGATTGATGTCGCTGTAATTTCCTTTTCATATACTCAAAGTATATTATAACTCCTATTACAAACTCAACCTTTTTTCGATATTAAGAGAATGTGGAGAAAAATGATAAATCAACTAAAGAAGAAGGCTGGTGTCATGTCGTATCAAGAACTAAAGTCTAAAGCAGAAGATAGAGAAGTTTGGCGCATACTCCATCGACAAGAGCTATAAAACTCTTAAATGAGAAGAAGAAAGAAGTGAAGAAAAATGAATTCTGTATTAATTTTCTACGGAAAGTGTACAAATGAAAAGAGATGAGGATTCATTATTGTAACAGCATTCTTAAAATAGCTAGAAAAACTCGGGTCTTCCTCACAACATTGTCATAGAAATGACATTTCGTAACTCGTTGATACAAAATATTTCCAAATGAGAGTGAAATTGCAACGTTTGTGAAATGATTAAGTGAATTACATTTTCCGGGAATAGCAGGTCGGGCCGGTTGCGCAACACAGCCGTTACGGCATTACGTAACGGGTTCTGCAGACATTCATTGGAGTTAATAATTTCTCAGTTAGATTAGATCCGATTATGTGAATCACTTCAAGCCATATCAGCCCCCCTATTTACTAACTCGGATGACAGGTGTCGATGCCTATCAATCTAGAATTTACTGTTACAATGCGGGTTTTGCTTGCTCGAACTTTTTATTTGAAATACAAAAACCGCATTGTAACACTAAATTCTTGATTGATAGGCATCGAAACCTGTCATCCGAGTAAGTAAATAGGCCGGCAGGTCCTAGACTAGTTTATTTATCTATCCGTGTTCCTGATGTAATTTCATGATGCTGGCCGCGATTTTATAAAATGAACCCGACTGTGTTTCTGACACTTTGCGTCCTACATATTAATTTTTGGCTGAAGACACAGCCTATAACTCTTCGGAGAGGAATAAGAATCTAATACCTCACACTTCAAAATCGGTCAAGCCGTTTAGGCTACAGGATGCAAGAATGGAACTGCTATGGAATGGATGGAATGGATGGATGAATCGTACGGAAAAACATTATATAAGTATCTATTATAAAATATAATATCGTTGTGTTAGTATCCCATAACACAAGTCTCGAACTTACTTTGGGGTTAGCTCAATTTGTGTGATTTGTCCGTATATATTTATTTATTTATTATATACATAGTGGGTCAGTCTGGATTTAAATCTTTGACATTGTTATTACATTAACTTACTTTGACGATATTCATACAAAGTTAAATAAGTCGTACTATTTCTTCTCTCTATATTTCAATATATTTAAATATGCCTTCAAATGCTCACGTCAGAATTTCACTCATTCACACTAAATAAAATGTTCTCCTTGTGTAAATTACTTAACAGAAAAAAATAAACAAACACATAAACAGACAGTGCTCGGTGGCGTCAAGCAAACAGAAATAATTACAATATTTATTTGTCACATAACAAGCAAACTAGGTAGTTGGTTCAAATCAGATATTAAATAGAAAGAAAGGAAAAGGTAAAAAGTTGGGACTGGAAATATGAGGTCGGGAGAAAAAGCTTTTTCTTATTTGCTGTGACGATTTTATCCGTCCATACAAAAGAGCTGGTCGACATCAAAATCCTCTGACAGAAAACGTTTAACACTTTGTGCTATTCTTACTAGGATTGCAGTTGTCCATAAATACCAAAATTCATTTTCAGTCTATAGACGAAACAACTTCTCCCCTGACATTTGGTCAGGGGAGAAGTTGTCAAATATTTTGAAAATTAGGTATATACTTATCTCCTCGGAAGCTGCATATTTTTCGACAACTCAACCCTATAAAATGTATAAAGTTCCGTATTTCATTCCATTCTAAGAAATATAAAGAACAAATCGCAAATACTTCCCTCGCATGTGCAAAATAAATCTAACTAATAAAACGTAGTGACAAATAATATCGTGTTCAGCGCGCTATAAATAAACAATAAACGGGCAGTATAACAATTTTACGAGTGTATCATCCATAAAAATTTAAAAAGCTAGCGTCGATACTGTGTGCGGCTCGGTTAATCGTATACCTTTAATCGATATCCCGATGTCTCATTTGTTTTTGGTTGGCACAATATAAAAAATATGCAATATTAACAAAGTAAGTAAATAACAAAAATTAAACTTGGATCAGTTAGATACTAAATTATCTATATGTTCATAGAAGTTAAAAAACACATCATAAAGGTAAACATGAGAAACTATCTATTACCTTACTTTACTACATACTAATAATCAAATCGGCCAAGTGCAACTCGGACTCGTGCTCATATAGCTCCGGACAAAAAAATATATTCGTAGATACATACATAGTATCACGTCTATATGCCATACGTGGTAGACAGAGCCCAAGGCCATAAGACCGAAAGGCCACATTTAGCTTGTTCATGTGCTTAAAGATGGAATACGGAATCAAAATAGTGATCCTTAGATTTGCGCCCATCCCTCGGCCGGTTTCTACGGCCCACGCGGGAAAAGAAGCAGCTGGTACATTCTACGTTTTTCTTTTCTCCCAGACCAGCATGAAAGAGCACGATGCTGTGACTCGGTCAATCGTATATTATCGGTATCTCGATGTAGTTCGCGACCTGACATAAGAGTCTTTATTAGGCCTGTGCCGGCCGGGGCCGCGCCGCCTGCATCGCCCTGCGCTTGGCGACGTGCCAGGGCAAGCACTAATTCGTTGACGTTACATAATTGCTTCGTTTTGCATGATACACTTTCACATGGTTTCTTTGGTAGAAATTATGTTTTGATGAATAAAAGTGTTAATGTTGAAGCTTTCACGGAGGCATATTGAATGTTAAAAATGATAATCTTTCTGATAAAAAAACAACTTAAACTGAATGACTCAACCGGTTTTGATGAAATTTGAATGGGACCAATTGGAAAGTCTGATTTTCAAATCAGGTCATAAACTACCTTTTTGAAGTTGATTGTAAAGCCTTTATACATGTATTGTACGGGCCCTGCTGTAAAAGAAACCTAAAAGGATGATGTCACTAAACAAATTAATAAATTCATGTATCGATTGCATATTCAATCAAGTCAATTATTCTGAAAATGAAATTGAAATACGGATCTGGAACTAGTCATAAAAGCTCTGCTTATACAGAAGTTTAATATTTAGCAATACTCTGCAACAGGCTCAACTTACATTAGCCGATGGGAAGCAACTGTCCGTCCAGAGAGGCCCACAAGAAAAACAAATGGCTACTCGCGACAACGATCTTTATCTCTATGCTGAGGCAAACCCTACAGAAGTCACAGGTAAATCTATCCCTCACATTCTACATAGACACACATTTTTTTTGTAATCTGCTTCATAAATCTGTTTTTCACTTATAGCTTGCTGCCTAAGTTACAGTAAAGACAACATATTAGATATACAAGATTAAGAGCATGATTTCCCATATAAATTGAGTATTTATGTAATCAAAATCCCAAGGAAAGTATATTTGTTTGCATTTTATATTGTCACTGGTCAAATTCAGATTTATCGACTTATCATTTCCTTTAAATATTATTACACCTTTTATCTCTTGGGAACTCGCATGAAGAGCAGAATTTTGTAAAATGTTTATGCATCTAGCTGAAAAACACTGAGGACACTTAATTTGATATATGAAGTTTATTGTAAATCTTATCAAATAATATAATATAATAATTAAACTTAAGACTCAAATTAAGATTACAAAATGTCATAATACAATAAATACCTAAGATATACATCAAAAAGATTTTGTCAATGTTAAAACTATTATATATCGTAAATTGGTCGGGAAAATCCAATTCAAAAGTAAAAAACAGGAAAAATGATAATTTCAACATTCTTCATGGTCTATAGCAACCTTTGTTATGAGACTAAATTATTCCCAGATACGCAATGTCTGACATAGCTCTACCGAACAAAATTCATCATGCATGAAAAATACATTTATGACGTTACTACCTTGTAGTGTTTTCAAAGAAACGTTTAGCCCTGTACGAAAAAAGGTGACTTATAAATTTTGAAGAGATTCTAGGTTAACTCATGTCGGGTATGTTACTGATGTGCCTATTGTTGAAAGATCTTTGTATAACACAAGGGAGAAAAGTGTAAGAAATCTCCATTGTATTAACAACGACGTGTTTATAACAAATTAGATGTATTGGCAAATATGGCATTAAGTTGGATAGCTTGCACATAAACCACTAGCCGTCCAAGCTGCAGCAGCTAACACAACAAATTTTAATAGGTTAGTTCAGCCGCAAATTACCGAAGTTAACAACATCGCCTTGGTACGTAATACGTAAAGAGTCACTTGAGGCCCGTTTGCATGCGCAAAAGAGGGTACCTCTACCTACATTGTGATACTAAGTTTCCTTGTGAGTTCTGTATTGGGACTGTCTGTTTGTAAGTGTAAATTTAACAATAATACGTTATGCTCATATATTGAAGTATGAGTAGGTATAACAGTTAATAAAACAATACCTAATATTTAAACAGCAACAAAACACACATGTATTAAGTCATGATATAATACAAATTGATTTATGGTAAGTAATCTCACAGTTTTTTGGTGTGGTCCTCCAATGTCTTTAATACTACAACCAGCGTGTGGTCATACAATCTCCGACGAGCGACGAGCTCCGTGGTGCAGCGGTCAACATGCCTGCCTGCGACACGGATGGTCCCGGGTTTGATCCCCGGTCAGGTCAAGATGGAAAATAATCTTTTTCAGATTGACCTGGGTCTTGGATGTTTATCTATATAAGTATCTATTATAAAATATAGTATCGTTGAGTTAGTATCCCATAACACAAGTCTCGAACTTAAGTACTTTGGGGCTAACTCAATCTGTGTGATTTGTCCGTATATATTTATTATTATTTATTTACTAGCTGATACTTCGTTCGCGTGGACTTTATGACTCCTGCGTATTAATATACCTTAATACGAACTAAACATACTTAAGAATATACTTGTAGCAGTGTTATAAAATTGTATGGCATTGCATTGGCTGTTGCTAAATACTTGAGGGATAAAATATAGGATTCTTTTAGACTTTTTGAGCCACCGACACGATAAGATGAAGACTATATAGCTAGCTCCAAGTGAGCTTGTGCTACTTTACCAAACTTTGAGTTATAGGCAGAGTACCCTTGGCCTTCGGGAGGGACGGACCTCGGTTTTAGGGTGTCATGTCAAATTTGTCATGGTAGTGTATCGGATGTTCTAAATCTTCGATTTCTTTACCTCAACAAAAAATACTAATCAGGCTGAACAACTTTTGCTACAGCGTCATTTTTATATTCCCTATAGTTTACCTGGACCATTATGGATGCGTCAGGTGTTCCAAATCTTCAACTTAAATTCCTCAACAAAAAATACTCATCAGGTTGAATAACTTTTGCTAAGGCGTCATTTATATATTTCTTATAGTTTACCTGGACTATTATGGTTCTGCATGAAGTGTTCCATATCTCAGATTTTTTATACCTCAACAAAAATGCTCATCAGGCTTTATAACTTTTGCAAAGGCTCCACTTTTATATTTCCTATAGTTCAGCTGGACCATTAAGATGCTTCAGGTGTTCCATTTTCCAAAATTATTTCTACCCTATATGTTGCCCCGGCTTAATAGCTATATAACAAAAAAGTTTCATTCGAATCCGTCCAATATTGCCGGAGATAAACGTGATCATACATACATACAGATAGAAAGACAGACAAGAAATTAAAAAAAAATATTTTATTTTGGGTAGCTCCCATACAAGTAAAGTGGGGAAGTAATTTTTTTTTCTCTATTTACCCATCGTGTGGGTATCGTTAAAAAGGTCTTTAAAAAATATTGTGAGATTGAGAACACTATTTTTCAATTTAGGGATCCGTTTCCGAAATATTTGGTTTTAAAGTGCAAACTTTTGTTAGAGGTACGTGTCCCCCCCCCCCCCCCTCTATCTGCTAAACGGTTGTATATGGATACGTGAAAAAAATTACAGCAGTAGTATATATACTGAAGTTGAAAGGAAAACTATCAGAGCTGGGTACTAAGTGCAAACTAAAAAGTTATAGGCAACCAACTTATAAAATGTACTGGAAAATGTAAAATTTCATACAATCTTCATTGTTAGATGTTTTTGGTCGTTAGACTGTGAGGTGCGAGTGTAAACAGTGTGAACTCAAAGTTGTCATTCGCAACTACGGAACCCTACACTGCGCGTGGCCCGACACGCACTTGGCCGCTTTTTTGGATATAGAAATGTTATTATTCACCAAGTTATCGCCTGAAAAGTAAGTATTGTAATCAAGAATTTTTTTAGCAGAAAAGATCATAAACGCAAGCGAAGCTGCGGGGAAATGCAAGTAAGTCTTATAAAAACGGGTTCTTGGGTAGGTTAGGTAGCCTAGCTGGCACCGAAGCCAAATTTTTTGAGTTGCTTACCTAGTTTCCGAGTAAGTTATTGCCCTAAGCGCTGCACAATGTAATGTATGCGCCGCATTAATAAAACATGGCCGTGTAAACTGGGGGCTCTGTTGACACAGGCTTGGCCACCTCTACAGACACGATGACTCTCCTCGCTCATTACCTACTATTTACATATAAACATCTCACTTATAGTTTACTTTTTATACGATTAGTCGACAATTTAATTTTTGGAACAAGTTTTATTGTGTACCAATTAGTACTGCATAATTCAATGATTGAGCTATACAGCTTTGAGGAGATCATCTACACCGGATCAACGCAATGACATTGATTTAATTACAGAAAGAGATCCCGGCAGAAAGACGTGAAAATGTATCATGTAAACTTTGACTTTGTGATATTGATACTTACTTCGATTTATCGAGCCCTTTATTCTTAAAGTTCGTCGTAACTAGATAGTACGAGATAAACTAGCGGCCACATTTGAAACCAGTATTAAAAACAAAGTTGTAGGGCAAAGTTTGTCCAGAGCGACCGCGGCAACTTTGTAGCTGGTTCAAAGCTCGAGGTATTGCTTAAAAAGAAGTTTGTGCTGAAAATAAAGACGCAGCAGTATGTAACGCGAGCTGAGTTGCCCAAAGTTCGTATAATTAGAGGGCTGGCGAAAATTAATACGCACTTTTTGTGGTCGCGATACGCGGCTCTCGCTTGAGGGTCGCTTTGAGAAAAACAAAATGTTATTGCGTTTAATTAACGCATGTGGATAATATTGCATCATTTGTTATACCACATTAATGCTGTCAGCGCCGGGAGTGGCTACGACAAGAGTTTCGTAGAGGGTCTACGCCGTAGAACAATAGCGTAACCCCGTAGAGATTTTCGTAGTCCGCTAATTTAATGTTTTTCTCATTTAAATATCAAATAAGGAGATACATTTTTGCATACATTGAATTTAACAATAATAGATTTTGTTACTATTAAGTACTAAGACTTTATGAAATCAGCCGCAGGCTAGTTTCATAATAAGATCACATGAGTTTTTTAAGGCCTAATTACGAATATTTGGATACAATACTCTAAACACATCTATAAAGCGTCCTTTGTGATCATGTTCCATGTAAATGGATCGAAATATCAAAAACTAAAAGAATAATCACGATAAATATCCCAATATGTTTAATTCTAACATCCAAAATGGTTCAGAAACTGTGCTATAAACTTTTTCATCATTCAAATCGTTGCTAATATTCGCTGCTGCGTTGTACATTTCTTTTTCATTACTTTTGATTCGATATCATTCACTTTTTTTTACACAGACTACCTACTTCGCAATGGTTGTAAACTCACGTCAAGGCTGATTGTTATATATAGTACAAATCTGTCACGCACGTGTAGTTTGTTCGTCGTCTAATTATTATATTGATATCGTTATGAAAATACGTACTTTATAGCCAATGGCCAGAGACGTGTCTGTGTGTGTGTGGGTGGGTGTGGGTGTGGGTGTGTGTTTTATGTGCAGATAATTAAATTATGATATCGTTACGATGACTAAATATGCGAAAAGTATAATAATCTACTACATATAATAAAATAGTAAAAATATTTTGTCTGTTCATTTAGTATTTTTGACTGAAAAATGGATATAGGGACACTTAAAAAGAAAAATAGTAAGCAAAAAATTTTTTTTCTGTCTGTCTGTATGTATGATCACGTTTATTTTAGACACTATTAGACGCGGATTCGAATTAAACTTTTTTTGATATATAGGTATAAGGCTGGATAACATATAGAGCAGAAATAATTTTGAAAAACGGAATACCTGATGCAGCTTCATAATGGTCCAGCTGAACTTTAGGAAATATAAAAGTGGAGCCTTTGCATTGCATATGCCTAGTGAGTATTTTTGTTGAGGTACAAAAAAACCTGAGATTTGGAACACCTCATGCAGAATCATAATAGTCCAGGTAAACTATAAAAAATATATAAATGACGCCTTAGCAAAAGGTATTCAACCTGATGAGCAGTTTTTGTTGAGGTATTTACTTTGAAGATTTGGAACACCTGACGCAGAACCATAATGGTACAGGTATTTTTTGTTGAGGTCAAAAAATCAAAGATTTAGAACATCTGATATCCTAGCATGTAAAATTCTACATCGACAATTTTACAGAGTCACACTCTCTACTGGGATAAAGTGCGTAGAGTACGATTAGCTCATATTACTGGTGACCGCTCAGCGGTCCCCCTTTTGGCAACGTAGTTTTTAGCCTATACGGCAAAACATAAGAATTCGCTGTCTCTCCAAGCCTTGAACACACAGGCAACACCTAAAGCCAAGGTCCGTCCCTCCCGAAGGCCCTTTGGAGATGTGCGATAGGTTGAGGGCACTCTGCCCATACCTCAAATTTTGGTGAAGTAGCACAAACTCACTTGGAGCTAGCTTTGTCTTCTTCTTATCGTGTCGGTGGCTCAAAAAGTCTAAAAGAATCCTACATTTTATCCCTCCAGTATTTAGCAACAGCTTATGCAATGCCATACAATTTTATAATATAACACTGCTACAAGTATTTTTTATGTATGTTTAGTTCGTATTAAGGTATATTAATACGCCGGAGTCATAAAGTACACGCGAACGAAGTCGCAGGCATCAGCTAGTAAAATATGAAGTTAATTTTATTAATGCACTACAAATCTGAATCAAATAATGCTTGACTTGAGTTTGTTCAACACAATTTTGCCTTTAATGCACACTGAGACCTTAGAACAAAATTATAAGCTTAAGTTAGAGGTACTGATAGTAAACTTGTTCAGTGCAGACAAGTCATATTAGAATTCTCAAATAATGTGCAGATGTGGGCCGGGTCGTAATGCAAGTAGGTCAGGGCGCCGCGGCTGCCTCGTCGCCCGAGACACAAATTAAGGGGTTGTTCAGAACGCCCCCTCATAACTAAAGTAGCTTGATCATAATTTCAGCAATGGGTAGTGGATTATTATTTACAAATAATAACTAAGCCTGCGGAGACTAGAACTCTTCTTAGAAGTAATCCAAATGAACCAAAACTTTAATTGCTATTTCACAACATTGTCTGTACTAAATAAGTTCTAGATGAAGCGAAATTTGTATAGTAATATCATCAAACAACGTCTAAAGAGCCCAGAGCCCAGGTCTATAAAACTAAAGGACTTTATAAGCCGTTATCTCTACATATATATCGTATAAATATAGATCACCACAATGAGCTATATGAAACTCACGCACAGAAATTATAAACACTAGTGGAATGGTAGACTTGTTTAAAGGATTTCGAGTAAAATGTTTCACAAATCCCGTGGGCTGCTATAATAGCATACGCTTTGCTTGTGCAAGGTATAAGTAATTAAAAACGGTGAATCCATGTTTAAATATCCGTCCTCTCGTTGTTTTATGCTTGGTGCGATGTACTCAGGCACTCCAGTTGATCATCGAGCCTTTAGGTGCTGATCAAATTTATACAACGTTAACCAGTTTATCCAGCCGCAAGGGGATTAATATCCTCATCAATGTTAACAGCGTTTGCGAAGAGACTAACCTGGTAATTGCGCTTTAAATAGTTTTGTTTTTTATAAACCATCCAGTAATATATAAATAAAACGTTGTTTCTACAATCATACAATTAAATTATTCATAATAACTATTTACTTATAAACATGTTTGGCACGATATTTTTTGTACATACTTTACTTTTATAGTTTCTATTAATTGTATAAAACTTCGAGCTCTTTATAAACAATATTAATTAATACACCGATACATAAAATTCATAAAAAAAGGGAAGAAGCTCTATTTACCCCAAGCTTATAATATTATTCCGAACATCGAGCTGGTGAGAATACTCTGCACAACATAACACTTCATTTTCTAAAGCTGCGTATAGATATTAAAATTTCTCTACCCTTCGCTCAAATTCTTTCGGCATAGGCGACTAAAGCGCTTATTTTCTCTTTATTATGTTACTGGGGTAAATTGAACGAATTTACGTAGAAAGCGTCAAATCGCGCTTTAATAAGTATTTGCGATACAACCCGTTTTTAAACGAATGACTTGACTCAATGCTTTTTTTTCGACCTCTGGTTTGAATTCAATAACTACTTTTTCAAAAAAAAAATCAAAAAGAAAAACAATATTTTTCTGTTGAGCTTGAAAATTTTTCAATAATGTGAGAACATTGGCGTATGTTTCTTAGAGAAAAAATATATTAGTAGAAAATTCAACTGCTATGCAATATGTATTTATCTATAGGTACCTAATAAATATCCTTCCCAAAAGCACTGTGAACTAGTTTAACATAAGTAGCAGGTAAGTATATAAAAATCTATTGAGCTAACCCCACAATAAGTTGTGCCTAAACTTGAATTTGTTACAATGAACTATATACAGACTGTACTGTGGTAAAAATAATTCTTCGCAATCATTCAAAATATATGATATGTAGGCACATAATTACTTGGGCGCAGACTTTAATGAGGGTTTCCCTAACCTAAAATAATAAACAATTAAATTAAATCATAATCTTCCATGTTTGTTCGGGATATATGAAGAAAGTTTATAACTTATATTATAACTGTCATAAGTAACAGCTGCTTCTCTTACCAAGTAGACCATAGGAGCCGGCCGGAAAATGGGCGAAAATTATGTCAATAGGCTAGCAACCCTAATTTCTTGATTCCCTTCTGTCCCTTAGGATCTTATGACCTGAAATGAAAAATATCTCTCGCTCGTCTGATCATTTAATTTTCGTTGCATCTTCAGCTGGAGTGCTTCGGATCCCGAGACCCACTGTTGTCACGTGTTTTATATAAGCTAAGCAGGCATTCTATAATAGAAATAAAATATTGATTATGTAATATATAGCAAAGCTAAGTGAGTGATGTGTCCGCTAGAGGAGCCAATAAACATCAGTAAATAATTACATACTTTAAATTTATTTGAGACTGTGACACATGAAGTACCAAATACACAAAAACAGACTTGTTGTGGGAACCAGACCAAGTAGTAAACTAAACTAGCACGGAAAACACTGAATTACAATTTGTTTAGGTTTAATATTGAAAACAATTACTAGAAATTCAACTGCAACGTGTAGTATCTAATTACATGAGCGCAGATTTTAATGAGGGACCCGAAGCTCGCTCGACAGGCTGCAAACAACTGCCTTTTGTTCCTTTGTTCCGTTGCGGCGCTCAGATGTTTCGCGGTATTTTGTTTATTTTAATAGTAGCGGAGATTGATTTGACCCAAAGAATACTGTGGTACGTTTTAATGAATGAGTTACGAAATGTAATTCAAGCCTAATTTGTGATGTAATGTTTTGTTAAGTTAACGAAGAAATTCTAATATCCACTAGAACGCTTTTATCGCCTCATTTTCGTAATACCTATTTCTTGCTGCTCGCCATAATAATACTGTTTGTAAATTATTGAAATTAAGATTTATTTTTAGTTTGTAAATGTACCATAAAATATATGATTACCTAAGGAACCAAATCAACGATATATTTTAAAAAAAGCATTTCATCGATAAACGGTTAATTTGACTAATTATAAACACCCGTTATGCAACTGTAAATTAACTAAAAGCACAATAAATATAGATACTGGTATCAACAGATGTAACCTAAAAAGCGAGCCACCCTATATCGCGAGCGTTAGAGACAATCTTGTATCGTTATCATCGAGGATTTGAGTAAAATCCAAAAATCAAATTCGCACGACGTGAAAGGAGGTGAAATCATTGCGGGAGACGTGTCTGGGGGCGCATGTCCGCGGTGCGCGCGTGCGCTCTGCCGCTTAACCTCATTCCCGTCCCGTGGCGTGTTTTTGAATGAACTTCATTCGCAAGCCGGGTGCTACCGTCGCCGTACTTTGCTTTTAACTCTCGTTCACTTGCCTATAGCTAACTATTCGAATGTTGGCTTTTGCGGTGTTTACGGGTATGGCAATGATCTACCGTGCTCTATCACAATCAGGTTTGTAGGTTTAAATTAACGTTGATAGTTTGAGGACGCTAACAAAACTGGTGTTCTTAATCGCAGCCTAGGCTCTCACCCAGGACACTCTGAAATTAGATAAACTGACATGTTTTTAAAAGAGCTAAAGAGTGACGGTCCTTTACCAATGGCGAACTATGGAAATCGTACCGTTTAAAAAACATGGTCAAACTTATTTATAAGGCCATAGCAAACTCCTACGTATAAACTATGCTTGACCTTACAATTAATTTTTTCTTACTTTTCAATATTTGCTTAGTCTATACCATAGAGTGTATATTAAGTTTATGGTCTACACAATATGCCAATTTTTACAAATTTTGAATTTACTCAATCATAAGAGTAAAATAATTTCGAAACTAGATTCATGTACCGAAACTAATCCCTTTAAGGTGGTATTCCCATGTATGGTTATATTTTAGTTTTAGAAAAAATATTAAATGTCATTGATAATGGTGTCACTGAGCCTTGTTCACTTGCAGAAATAAAGATACAATCGCTACCCGGTCTTTGATTACACCTAATTACCTTCACAAGAAATAGCTGCAACGCCTGCTGAAAGTAGATACGTATAAATACCAGATTAATTAAGTTTATTCATTATAACTAACAATAAACAATAATATCAATGCTGTAATGGTTTTATATATAAAAAATACTAGTTATTTCCAAAACAGATTTTACTTTACATCACAGACATTTTACAAAATGTTTCGTACGTTGTAGGGTGGTAAGCTTTCACGTAGCAAATTATTTGTGTGCGTAGGATAAGTACTTAATTTGTCTCATCTCGGGCGGGTAATGTTAGCATGGTGTCATTTTTGTACCCAACTAATGGTTATTGCATCTTTAAAAATAATTATAAACAAACATTTTCATTTCAAGTACTTAGTCCCATTTTTATGGCTACATTGTAATCCAAGTGTATAGAATAAAAGTTCGAATAAAGTTTATACACCGTATAAATCTATAACCTTGCTCTATTCTCAAACGTACCTACACTGAACAACTTTTCCCAAAGTATATACATAGGTCGAAATATTATAAAATAAATTGTGTCCCCCATACAAAACTACTTCCTCTGATCGATTTAATGAGAGTCCAATTTTCGGTGTATAGAAGACTATAAATTTGAAGAAGGCCAGAACTTTTAATCAGTTGTAAGCCTATGCTAATGATCTGTTTCATTTAGTATTTTTCCACTTCAAATAGGACTATTGATCCACAATAAAATACAAAGAATACACAATAAAAATACAAATTAAAATGACCGTAACTATCCCAGTTATTTTAATTCAAAAATATAAAAATACTTTAATGATTAAGGAAGAAGCGGCTATCAGACATCATAACACCTTCGCGACTACCCTCTAGTACCTAAATCAGATGCGTGACAATTTCCGGAACCGACTCTTTAAATGAATTTTGGAATCACACCTGCGATTTCACACATAATAAAATGGGCTTTTTAATAACAGATGTCTCAATAATTGAAAATGTTTTTTTATTGAAATTATTACCAGTGATGCGGATTCTTGCGATGTAGGTACATTTAAATCAGATTAAATACAATATTGGATGCTTCACTAACCAACATACTTTAATTTTTTTATTTATCTATGTACTTAACTTGAATGATGTAACTTATCATACAACTAATTGCTTCTACATTATAAAAAATGCTTTCTTTGAGCTTATACATACATGTAAACAATTTATTCAAATAAATTCACACAAAATTATACTTACATAATTTTCGGTGCGAGAAAAAAAATCTAAGGTACTACAAGTTTTTGCGTAACATAGTACTGAACTAATTGACAACACAAAAATGAAACAAAAAACACATGGGAAAGCAGATTTTTCCGTAAACCATGTACCTAGTCACTGCCAACAAACTGCATTTATGGATATTAGGGCATAGAACACGCGTCAATTGAGTTTGAAGTTGTGGCCCCCAATACAAATTCAAACCGAATTGTATGATATTTAAATCACATTTGATGTCTATGAGAGAACGCATAAGATATTCAGTCGTCTGAAATTAGTACTTAATCGCATCTTCGTCAAATATAATACCTAATCTATAAAACTAAATTGTATAGATCCAAGCTCTTTTACTCTTTTACGTAAAAATCACTCTATGGAATGTAAAGTGCGTGTGAGTAAATATCAGGTAAGAATAAAGGCCACGCGGTGGGCAAACGCGGGCAAAATAGTGAGCCGAAGCTGGTTAAATATAACTTGAATATAACATATTCCTGAAATAACAAAATTAAAGGTAAAACATGGAATCTTCTCGGTCGCATGAACTGTAATTCAATGTACAGTGCCATTTGGTAGGACAATTGCAGTTGGAGTCGTCTAATTGTAATATTGTTTTTGTATAGTTTGCGAGTGCTGCCGGCCGAGAGTACAACTTCACCCGAGCACACCAAATATTACTTATTAATCTCATATCGTATAAATAAAATTACTTATTGGTTATACATATTTGTTTAACTATCAATGTAATTTGCTACGACAATGTCAGTAGGAGTAGACTCATTGCAATATTGCTATTGTGCAGTTTACGAGATATGTGCTGCCGACTGTAGATTTTAACTTTATACATTATCATTTCTTTACCTACAGCTGTAAACTGAGGCTGTAAAGTATAACTACAAAAACAGCTTCGATGAACTTTGATTTAATGAACAACGTCATAGCATAAGTAAAGTTAAGTTCTAGCCTAAGATATAAAGGCGACTCGTGGTAATTTATAGTACAATGGTAATCGGGTGGGAGTCGATCGACTAATCCATAGTACTATCACAGAATTAATAATAGTACTAAAGTACAAAACGGAAACTCGTCGAGTCCCCCGCAATCTGGCGTCCCCGCACCTCTCCCCGTTCATATTGGGTCTTTACTGGCATTCAAGCAGGGTTAGTTTCGCACGTTACGCCACGCGTTGAATTCGAAGTTAGTTATGATTCACGAGTTTCACGACGCCATTGTTGACGTGAGATGTAAAGAAATGTTAGTTTTTATTCAATTTAATCATATTAATTTAATTATATATAATTTACGTGCTCCGTGGCGCAGCGGTCAACACGCCTGCCTGCGACACGGAAGGTCCCGGGTTCGATCCTAGGTCAGGTCAAGATGGAAAATGATCTTTTTAGATTGACCTAGGTCTTGGATGTTTATCTATATAATGTGTATTTGTAATAAAATATTGTATCGTTGAGTTAGTATCCCATAACACAAGTCTCGAACTTACTTTGGGGCTAGCTCAATCTGTGTGATTTGTCCGTATATTATTTATTAGTTATATTTACCGTAACGTTTGACACCAAATGCGGAAATTTCTATATAACAGGTAGTGATTCATATATTTCGTGTGTCATAAATAAATAGGCTTTAAATAGTGGTGGAAAATTGACATAAACTAAGGAAATACCTATTTGTAAAGTGATATTTATTTAAATATGAATTTTCTATAACTTTGATGAATAAGACCTTATATCCACGAGAGAATCCTAACTAATATTATAAATGCGAAAGCGAGTTTGTTACGCTTTCACGCCCTATCTACTGAACCGATCATCATGAAATTTTGCATAAACATAGGTTAGGGTACTGAAAAGTACATAGGCTATATATCACGCGGGCAAAGTCGCGGGTAACAGCTATTATTTATGTATGTCATAGTGTTGTGTTTGTACCAGTTGTAGTTATGTGAGATCAACGAATACATTGAATGCTTGTAAGCGAGTGTTTCCTTTATTTATTATCCAGATTTATGATAGGTAAGTCCCAACATAGGTATAAACTTATATAAAATAATCACAAAACTTCTGAAATGGAAAGATATACTCGTTAATACTGGCATCGTTAGTAGGTACCTACTTATATTAATTCTGAGGTTAATTATTAATTCTAATGTTAATTCTAAGGTGCCGACCCTGATTGTATGGATACTGTATGTATGTCCTTGTATGGAGCGCCAAACCTGTGATAATATCATAACTGCGAAAGCACGTCTGGCTTTCACGTCAAAACTACTGAACCAATTTAAATGAAATTTAGTACACTGATAGTCTAGAGCCTGAGAATACATTTCAATTCAAAAAAAAAGTGTGTGATGAAACCGAAACCCACACGGACGAAGTTGTGGGAAACAACTAGTTGTAGATAAATTTTGCAGTTCATATTGCAAGAAAATGCTGCCGGGCAAAGATTTGAAGTTTCCTCGAGTAAACAAACCATCGCTAAAAGAATTAGAAATAATAATAATTAAAGTAGATAAGTAAAAAATTTAAAAAAATATTTATATTAAAATTAAATTAAACTCGCGATGCAAGTTAATCCTATGTCTTGACGAAATTAGATTTTGAATGAGCATTGCCATTTGCGAGGACCTACGAATGAGGATTGCTAGGACAATCTAGTGGGAGTCTACTAATTGTAGATAACATTGCTATTCACAATGCCATTGGTACGAGGAAAGTGTTGTCAGACGGAAATTTCAACTGCACCCAAGCATACAAACCGTAAAAACCGGCTTATAATCATACTAGCTTATGCCCGCGACCTCGTTCGCGTGGACTTTATGATTCTGGCGTATTAATATACCTTCATTATTATTATCATCATCATCATCAGGTCTTTTTCAATCTCCACTGTCTGAACTGCACGACCCTCTCTGTACTACCAAAGCCGTATATTAGCCAGAGTAGTCAGAGGATTTGGCCTACACTTCCCACGTTGGCCAAACAGGTTGGAGAGGTAATATACCTTAATACGAACTAAAAAATACTTGTATAGCAGTGTTATATTTTATACAATGAAAGTTAATAAATATCAACGTATTTTGCAAAAATGTAAAATACTTTATATACTATGTTGGAACTATCCTTTGGGTTAGTTTTGATTTAGGGTATGATTGGCAAGCCTGATTTGGTATGAATATGCCGCATTCACATAACTAAGAATTTTTCTGGTTTGTTATGCTCTGAAGGTTCGCAAATACTTAACGTAGAAGTTCTTGTTAAAAAGAAACAAAATTGCCAAGTAAGTTTGGGAAAAGACTCACCTGACTATTCTGGTCACGAAGGAGACCTTCCCCAATTTTAAAAAAATCTTGTGCATGTGAACAACCGCCAAGCTTAAGTCTCATGTTAATTGTCAATCTAACCTTCTGTATAAGGGCACTGATAAAACTGATAAATGAGCTAATCCTACTCTACGTCGCACTCTATCCCAGTGGAGAGTGTGACTATGTAAAATTGTCGATATAAAATTTTAATAGTTTTATATCAGATGTACTAAATCTTCGATTTTTATACCTCAACAAAAAATACTACTTAAGCTGAACAACTTTTGCTACAGCGTCATTTTTATATTTCCTATAGTTTACCTGGACCATTATGGTTTTGCGTCAGGTGTTCCAAATCTTCAATTTAAATACCTCAACAATAAATGCTCATTAGGTTAAAAAACTTTTGCTAAGGCGTCATTTATATATTTCTTATAAGTAGTTTACCTGGAACATTATGATTCTGCATGAGGTGTTCCAAATCTTAGATTTTTTTAATATTTCAACAAAAATGCTCATCAAGCTTAACACATTTTGCTAAAGCTCCACTTTTATATTTCTTATATAGTTCAGCTGGACCATTATGATGCTGCATCAGGTGTTCCATTTTCCAAAATCCTTTTTTATCTTGCCCAGGATTAATAGCTATATATCAAAAAAAGTTTCATTCGAATCCGTCCAATATTTTCAGAGATAATCTTGATCATACAGACAAACAGACAGACCGACAAGAAAATAAAAAACAATTTTGCTTTCTATTTTTTCTTTTTAAGTGTCCCTCAATCCATTTCAGTCAAAAATACTAAATGTACAGACAAAATATTTTCCCTGTTTTATTATATGTAATACATGTCGTCTAAAAAATTAAAAGGTTTATTGTTGGATGAAATGTGACTTAATGAACAATGTGATTTACTGACAATGGCAGTGGGAGTCGACTAATTGTAAATATTGCTATTGTGCAGTATGCGAGGGAAGTTGTGCTGACCGGAGATTTCCACTTTATTCGAGCACACAAACCATCGCTAAAAAGAAATCACTGAAAGTCGTTAATTAGTTTTGTATAGTCAAATAAGAAGACTTATAGTCCAAGATCTTTAACGTGCTCAGTGACCCTTCTTATTTTGTTTTAAACAAAATGTACAAAACATAATAGTTTAATTATGTTTTAACTGCCTCCGTGGTCCAGTGGTTAAGGCATTTGCCTTGTTGACCCGGGGGTCGTGGGTTCGATTCCCACGGGAATTCTTAAGTTGTTTCCAGTTTGGTTAGGATATTGCAGGCATGAATCACCTGATAGTCTGATAAGAAAGATGATTCCGTGCTTCGGAAGGTACGTTAAGCCGTTAGTCCCGGCTGCCATCTGGTATTCGTTAAAGGAACTACGTCAGAGGCATAGAGGCGGTTCCGAAGAACTCTGACACCAGGGTGTGCATGGCCGACTGACCGTGTCACCTACACGAAATGATGATGAAAGTTTAATTATGTGCTTTATACCTGCTTGTTTTGGCTAAGGGCCGTTGGTCAGAACCAATAACAAGAAATCAATATATTTCCTCATTTTACTTATTTTTCTCATTGTGTATGTCTTATAGAATATCTAAAATTAATATTACCTGGCACTTCCCGTAGGTGATTTTTACAGCCATGAAATACGGACTATCAGAATATATATAATAAAAGACTTGAGAAATTTCCGTTCTTATTTGCTTTCCCTATTTTACCCCTTGAAATAATGACTAAACAAAATTCTGTAAGTACTCAAAATAATTTCAGTATCTATTCAAGAAACTGCCGTTGATAAGAATCACTTGAAAATTAATATAATTTCAAAACTATCTTTCCATTCCTATTAGACGACTTTAGGGGATGAATTTCAAAAATCTTTGCACCTTTCATAACAACTTGTTTCCCTTATTTTAATAGGGGAAACAAGAAAAGGGGTTTACCCCTTTTGGAAATAAGTTATCAGTTTCCATTTCAGTTAGGTTGTCAAACTTATTAGATAAAATAATCTTTGGTGTAAATTTCAGGGTCACAGGTAGTCCTTGTGGATCCAGCTTTACGTTGATATGTCAATTACCAGTAAATCAATCTCATCACGTCGAGGCCTAGCGATCCACAACAAAACGTGTCTCTAGACCTTTTTTTCTTGCGTGTGAGAGCTGAGAAACGAGCTGCCTTCTACTATTTTTCCGGCTATCTTCAGTTCCTACAAAAGACAGATAAATCAGCGCTCTGGTAACAATTTTGATGTTGCAGATTGAGTGCGTTTTAGGTGCAAAGGTTTGCATTAAAACTTAGCGTACATATAGCATACAAAACCGCTTAGTAAACGTGACTAGCAATATAAATTAATTATAGATCATTATTACCAATATTCTGTAACCTGTACATCAGCGGAATCAAATAAGTTGAGGTAAAAAACGATTTTTCGTATCTGGTACCTAACTAACGGCCTCGGTCAAAATTAGTGGGTATTTACCATAATAGTACATGCGTATAACAATCTACAGCATACATTTTATTATAAACAAAATAAGTAAGGTTTGGTATGATCAGTGTCTTGGACTATAGTTAAATGACATTTGATTTAATAAAAATAAATGTTGTCATTGTACAATTTGTAAGAGATATAACTGCTGCATGCAAGCAATTGCTTAATTAACAGCAAAAGAAGCAAAGACTGGTAGAAGTTAATAATATAAAAATCGCGCATCCTTAAATAGTGGGGATTGAATAAATTAATATTTTGTTTGATTAATTTAATTAATGAATAGCCAGTACTACAAAAAAGCTTGATATAAACGAAGCATGTACGAACAGTTTAATAAAATCGTTTAGCTGTTGTCTTCAACTAACCTTTGTTTTACTGAATATCATTTGCTAGAACAGTGACAGCGAAATGACTAATTGTAAATATTTGCATTGCGCAATTTGCACAGGGAGTCAGCTCAGGAAATGCTTTTTTTTTAAACGGCACGTCACCCAAACGCATGGCTTACTATACTACTACTAGTCACCCTTGTCTTTCAAGTCAAAGAATATAATAGTCTATTAAAAACGTCTTATTTTCTCTTCATTTACACAGAAAACATCTTATTGCAATAACATCATCTTGTTGCAATAGTACGTTAAAGAACGATTCAAAAATCGATCGTCATACGATTTACAGTTGTTCTAAAATAAAACCTCATATTATCAATATCAGAGCTGTGTTCGTCTCCTCGGAAATCTTAATTACAGATACATACAAACAATTGTTGTAAAAAGATGACAGAAGAGGTTAATTAGTTTTTACCGGAAAAAAAAACAAGCATCTCGAAAATATACTACCGGCATCGGGCTCTAACAATGTTTTTACTAATATGTTTTATAATATTCGTATACACAGTAAGCCATAATTTGTAAACATTACTACAAGAAATAACAAATTAACGTTTATTATTGGCTCTGGTTGTAAAGAACTAATAAACATAATAAAAATAAAATATAATAAAAGTGCGAGTCGGATTTGCGCACTAAGGAATCCGTTCCATTACCGATACTACTACGACTATCAAAAACAGTAAAAAATTACAATTGTTGTTTGAGAAGGGTTAAGGGGAAATACATTTTATTTTGATCAATTTTCAAAGTGAATTCATAACTGTTTTTTAGTAAAAAGCTGATATGCCATTATCAAAGAAGCTGACTGATTGATGTAAATTATGGATTTCCAAAACCTGCCATAATTTGAACAAGCTAAGCATAAGCTTAGAAAATAACCAACATTTAAATAAAGTATTTTGTTATTAAATGAACTAGTATTTGCTGTAAAACTGACAGTGTAAGAGTACTTACTAATTTTGTAAATAATTGAGAAAGTTTGTATGGGTATGAGGATGAAGATGTGATATTGTTTGTTACTCTTTCACACAAAAACTACTAGGTCAGTTTTAAGTAAACGTCACGATGTTATAGCCATCATATATGTATGTTTAAGTAACAGAATAGCACATAGGCTATAAACAACCAGGCCAAAATCGCAAGTAAAAGCTCCGTCATACCAATATGGCGCCTGTTTTCGGACACGTAATATACAAAAGAAAAATATCAACTGTTTATTTCATTTTTAAAATAATATTGAAGTATATTTTCGTATATTTCTATACAAATTTGTTTTTTTATCGAATTATGGTTTTTTTGTAAAGCATCAAAAGCACCCTATTATGAGTACAATCAATAAGGGGCTCTCAACGAAAAACGTATGACGAACTACGTCTGCAGATCTTATTCTTTCGTACAAACACTTCGGAGTAACTATATTTTGAACATTATCAAAGAATAAACTGGCTCTCCAAGATGTAACATTTTTCCACTAAAGAATCATTTGGACGATTTTTTTAAAAATTTTCAGTACCCGCAGAAACATCTGGAATTTAAAGGTTATTTTGCCCTATTAAATCCATAAAGACGGCAGTTAACGAAGCGGGAAACGTTTGAAAGCTCTTACTGTAACTGCAGGTGACATCTTCGGGATAGGAAACAGTTGGCAACACGCGAATAACTACTTACGACAACTTTCTATTGCAGAGATACATCTGATTACGTCGCTTTGAGATGATACCTTTTCTACTACTAGTATAGATTGATCTATAAATCTACCGACATATGTTTGAGAGAAGTGCACGCTTTCGCATATAAATATAAGTATAGAAGAAGTAAGTAATATTTAATAAATATTTTTTAGTTGTTTACATTTACAAAAAATGTTTGCCATTTACAGGGTTACTTGTCAAATAGCAGTAACCTCGCGGGAGTAACGTCCCCAGTAACATCATAAACAACAACGTTTGTTCTACGATTTTTATAATTTGTTAGATTTTATATTCATACAATTGTAAAAATTAATTTAATTTTTCGAATGTTAACAACTCTATGCGCAGCACTGCGCATGCTAGCGTCACGTTGTCCTTTCGTATGAATGAAACATAGATGTACAGATGTCGCGACACGACAAGTAAACCTTGAATAATCATTTACATTTAATTTAAGTATTGTATAATGTAAAGACTCGTAAAAAATGTTGTCGTTTATAATGTTAGCCATGGACTCCTGCGAAGTTATGGGTGTGTTTTACAAGTGACCCTATTTAAATAAAGGGACTAAGTATATTTTCCTAAAATATATAAAGAAAAATTATGTTGTTTAACTGGGACTAAAATCAATTTATGTATTGTCATAAATACTTTATTTGTACCTGTTGTTGTTTTGTTACTTTTTCTTTCATTAATAAGCGTAAACCGACTCCCTAACATAGTCAAATAAAGCTTGTCAAAATTAAATTTTACTTAAATTTGATGCTGATAAACCAAAACGTGTTTTGCTTAAATAGCCATATTGGGTACATAAACTGCTACTATTAGTTTTTTAAAATTCTATTTATTGAAATCTCTAAGAAATACAAATCGTAGCACTTCATAGCACAACTTCGTAGGAGACTTTCGATCGTAGCAAATTATGGCAGCAGATCTCTGCAGGAAGTTCTCGTTACTGTGCTACAAGCTACAACATAGCACCGATTGACAAAACTTAAATTGCTTTTTCTTTCACTAATAAGCGTAAACCGACTTCCTACCATAGTAAAATAAAGCGTGTCAAATTGCTTTCTGGCTTAAATTTGATGCTGATAAACCAATATAGCTATTTAACGAAACACGTAAACAACGTATTCCGTTTCATAAACTGCTACTATTCGTTTTGTTTTGATACTAAATTAAGTTTTTGAAGTCTACGAAATTCAAATCATAGAATTTTTTAGCACAACTTGGTAGCAGATTTTCAATCATAGCAAATTATCGTAGCAGACTGCATCACAGCGCTACAACATAGCACCGATTGAAAAATCTTAAATTGCTTTTCCTTCATTAATAAGCTTAAAGCGACTTACTAACATAGTAAAATAAAACTTGTCAAAATGCTTTTTTTGCTTTGTTTTATTTTTCGTTTTTCGTATGTGTAAGTGGCCAACACTGGTGTCAGATTTTTCAAGCTGCCTTAAGGCATCTGACTTAACTGCCATCAACGATGACAACCGGGACCAACGGCTTAACGTGCCTTCCGAAGCACAGAGGAGCTCGAGATATTTTTATGCCACTTGTGGTCATCCATCACCCATTTTTTTGCTAATGTAACCATTAATATAGCTATTTGACAAAATACGATGTTTATAAACTGCTACGATTATGTAGTTTGTAGTTCTGCAGGAAGTTGTTGTCGCAGCGCTACAACTAACACAGCATCGATTGACAAAACTTAAATTGCTTTTTCCTTCATTTATATATAATTGTAAACTGACTTCCTAACATTTAATAAAGCTTGTTAAAATAATTTTATTTTAGGTTAAATTTGATGCTGATAAACCAATAAGGCTATAAGCTACATAAACTGCTTCTATTAGCTTTGTTTTGATGTTAACTTCTTTAAAATTATATTTATTGAAATCTCTAAGAAATACAAATCGTAGCACTTCGTAGCACAACTTTGTAGCAGATTTTCAATCGTAGCAAGTTATCGCAGCAGACCTCTGCAGGAACTTCTCGTCGCAGCACTACAACATAGCACCGATTGAAAAAACTTAAATTGCTTTTTCCTTCACTTACTTATAAACGTAAACTGACTTCCTAACATAAAATAAAGCTTGTCAAAACGATTTTATTTTAGCTTAAATTTGATGCTGATAAACCGGTAAGCCTATTGGCTACATAAACTCCTTCTTTTAGATTTGATGTTAAGTTCTTAAAAATAATATTTATAGAAATCTCTAAGTAATACGAATCGTAGCACTTCGTAACAGACTTTCGATCGTAGCAAGTTATCGTAGCAGACTGCAGGGAGTTCTTGTCGCAGCTCTACAACACAGCACCGATTGAAACAACTTAAATTGCTTTTTACTTCACTTAAATATAAGCGTAAACTGACTTCCTAACATAAAATAAAGCTTTTCAAGATGAACTTCTACTTAAATTTGATGCTGATAAACCAATTAGGCTTTTTATCGAAATTCGTTAACAACGTTTTTCATTTAATAGCCATATTGGCTACATAAACTGCTACTATTAGTTTTGTTTTGATGTTAAGTTCTCTATAATAATATTTATTGAAGGCCCTACGAGACACAAATCGTAGCACTTTGTAGCACAACTTGGTACCAGACTTTCAATCGTAGCAAGTTATCGTAGCAGACTGCATCACAGCGCTACAATATAGCACCGATTGAAAAAACTTAAATTGCTTTTCCTTCATTAATAAGCTTAAAGCGACTTACTAACATAGTAAAATAAAACTTGTCAAAATGCTTTTTTTGCTAATGTAACCATTAAGGCTATTTGACAAAATACGATGTTTATAAACTACTACGATAAAGTAAAAAGGTACAGAATCAGCTTTTCCAGCATTTCTGTGATTGTGTTTCAGAAACAATTTATTGGAAATTAGTATTTTAGAGGTAATTCAAGTGGATTTGTCTATAACGAAAAAGATACTTGGTTATGTCAATAAAACAATTTTACAGAATTATATACTAATATTGGTCAAAACCAAATCGATAGTTGGCGAGATTATCCCGTAAAGACAGAGAAAGAAATAGGCATTAAAGAAATTCTGTTGAATTTCACATATAATTTAGTTGTAGCACTGTAATTAGGCATTAACAGTGACACACGTTTATGTTAAGACCTAATGTTAAAACAATGACATAATATGTTGTCAAGCAAAGAGCAAATAATACATCACGAATGATCTTTGACTTTGCCCGACGTTATACCTAATTGATGACTTAATAGTGTATTCTGACATTTGAATAGCTACAACCGAATATGTTTATGTATTTAATAAATTGTAATCCTACTTATTTAGCATTGAAATTTTGAATAATTTGTGTGTTAATGACTGATGGTTGAACGGTTGGTAGGAAACAAAATGTCTTGTTGTTTATAATATACCGGTTCGTTCTGAACCTCGTAGCCATATTATAATCACGGAATAAGGATCGCTAATAGAACTCAAATCTTAAGGAAATTTAGTCCATCCTCTGGTCGTAGGTAGATATAATTTTATTGTGTTTTCCCTTTTTCTTGTTATTATAAATAATAAATAAATATATATACGGACAAATCACACAGATTGAGCTAGCCCCAAAGTAAGTTCGAGACTTGTGTTATGGGATACTAACTCAACGATAGAATATTTTATAACAAATACACATATAGATAAACATCCAATCCATTCTGTATTCTATTGTGTTTTGATTCAAAAATTAAAATATTGCCAATTCAGAATCAGCTTGAATCATTTGAGTGAGAGCGCTCGGAATAAACGAAGCAGCGTATATGTATATTCTGAAACTAAAAATATTAAGGTAATTTTAACGTTTCGTTTATCGTGAGCTTAACATTATTGACATACGTAGTTCAGATCTTGCTAACTTGCGAAATATTCAGAAAGTATTGCTTGCAGCTCATTCCGACTTTACTGCCGTCTAGAGATGGGCATTTTCCCGGAAAAAACCCAAAAGTGGGAAAAAACCCGGGAAAATTCCCGGGAAAAAACCCAACCGGGTAAATATTCGGGTTTTTTCATTTATTACGAATAAACATATTTTAAAGTACTCCTAAGCGTACTTTATTACTGTTAGATTTTATTTTAACATATTTCAAGAGAGATTTGAATTTATTTAACGCTTAAATCGACCAATAATATGATGTTTCGATTTATTTAAATCGTTTTTTTTTGTTTGGTTCGAAATCTCAAGTAATAAAACAAAGTAGTTTTTACTATTAACAACTAAAAAGAAATATAACATACATTTTGCGAATTTAAATAAAATACTATATACTAGCTGTCTGTTGAAAGTTTAGAATCAATGAAACTGATTTAAGTCAACGAATTCGAATGAAATCCTCATCCGAATGATGAAACGATGGGGAAGTTACTGTGCAGCATTGAAAAGTCTGAAAAATTCCAAAGTAGCATATACAGATATTGGCTGTCCATGAAGATTCCGCCATGTCAGAAGAAACACAGTCGAATTAACTAAACATGACTTTTTGGTCCATGACCGAAAACTGCATTAAATTGTTAGAACCAATTACTAACAAAAATTTTAAGCTTGAAGGCAATGGAATACTTATGAGGTAAATATGGCTTTCAGAGACATTAAATCTACACTGAGTTTTGTGCTATGCGACATTTTAATTTTAAATGAAGAACATAAACAAGATAATTTAAGTGCTGCAATCAGGCGAACAAATAATTGTATTAAACCGATCCACTACGCCTATTTGTTAGGTCCCAGATCGCAAGGTATTGAATTGGAAGAAGAGCACGAGGTGGATGCTATAGAATTTATCCATGAAGTGAGCCAATCACTTAATATTGAAATTGCTGTCGATTGAGCTAACTATAGAGCTAAACACAGTTTATGGGGTAGACCATATATTTGGAAAAATGTCGCTGAAATGGATCCAGACGTTTGGTGGAGAGGGCTGCGCAAATCTAAATTGGTAAGTAGAGTAGCAGTACGCATTTTGACTGCTCCATACACTTTAGCGGGCTGAACGATCATTCAGCACACATGCTCATATACATACTCAGAAAAGAAATAGATTGACCACGGACAGGGCAGCAAGGATAGCATTTATATCTTATAATTGGAATCTTTTACATAAACATAAAGATAATAACGACAAAAATGACGAGTCTGTATCTACTCCTAGAGTGGCACTTACCCCAATAACTAGTCCAATTTATGATGAACAACCATCTACATCGCGCTAAGACACAGAAGACATTGAATTCTGCGATGTAACTGCAATATCAACGGAACGTAATAATAGTGACAGCAGTGATGGTGATTGAATAAAATTGAAGGCTAAGGCAGTCCAGTATAGATCCTAAAGAATCCTCAAAAACCAGGCTTTCATTTTGGAAAAAAAGTACCCACCCACTCCGTTCGATATTCTACCTGTTGAGAAGCCTCGGCTCCGAGCCAGCGTTGAGAGATGTCGAGAAAACAGGGTCAGGTGGGGTTTCCCTACAAAGAATTTGTGTGACTACTGCAGTGCCGATCAGACCATGTCTCACCTTCTGTCGTGCCTAATTATTGCCCATTACTTGCACCGTACAGGACCTTAATGAGGCCAACGACAGGGCAATCAGCGTTGCCAAATACTGGTCGAAAGATATTTAATAGAATGAAACCATATCGACTCATTCAAAAGAAATAAAATTGAAAGAAAGAAAATAATATTATGATTTGGACATAAGTATTGTAACTCGTTTTATCAATACTGTAGAAAACTCTTTATTAATATTAATAATATTATAATTATTAATTTGATGTATCAAACGACGATTATCAAATAATCTTCTTCTCTTCGATTACGTAAAATCGTAGTAAGTCGAAAACCATTAGCATTTAAATCTACTGTGATCCACGCACTAATAGATAAGGTCAACTTGTAACAGTTTCATTTGTAAAGATGCAAAAAAAATCTAGATTCAAGATTTGATGGTTAAGAATCCATAGACCTTGAAGCAGGCTACTATATACGGTAGTTTTAGATCACTCAATTTATTTAATAACACTGCTGATATCTATATTTGTCAAAAAAAGTAAAGCATTATAATATTAATAAAGATCTTGAAAATACCCGGCATTTGGGTATTTTCCCGGAAAAAACCCGGGTATTTTCCCATTTGGGAAAAAACCCGGGTTTTTTCCCGACGTCTTTTTTCCCTCCGCCCATCTCTACTGCCGTCACTGATGCTTATAAAACTGGCTAAAAATAAAAAAAGCGTCACGTGGAAAACAAACGCTAGAGGTATCATTTCAACAAGGAAGTTTATATACTTTCTTGCATTAATTTTAATAAGGTTTCATTAAGTCTTATTTGATGTAAAGGAAACATTATTTCTGGTCTCCTTTTATTTGTGCTTGTGTTGTGCTATTAAATTATCAGTTTTTTTTTTAAAAGTGCTGTGTAATTGTTAATCTGTTGATATACAGAAGGAGTATGTATATCTATATGAGGATGATATATATCTTCAACTATGCTTTACTATGTATATCTTCAACTAACATTATGGTGAGATAGTCTGTGAAGTCTCCTCCGTTTTTAAAATGTGCTTCAAGCTTGGCTGACTTTTTGTTGGCGCTTTGTGGTTGGCGCTTTTTCAGGTTTGAAACGAAGATCACCAAATTTAGTAATGATTACTTATAGAGGTGTTTTAATTGGAGCCTGCTGTTCCTTATATGATATTTACCTTATCATTCATCATTCACCATATTTACATCAAATCTCGATACTTAGTTGGATTGTTGCTGGTAACTAAATTGATCTCTACTTATATTGACATCATTTACTAGCAAAATATCATCAATAGCTTTTCCCATAGAATCAATGCTGGGTTATTAAAAATCTATCGACGGTATCGCCCTGACCATAAAATGTTCAGTAGCCGGGACATTCGTATGCGGCCGTCCATTTTTTTGAGTCTGAGTCTTCTGTGTAAGGGAAAGTTGAGGATACATTTTCTCATAATAATACATTATATTTAAACGTTCTCATTAATATAGGATACATTTTGCAATTCGAGTGATTTTGTAGTTGATGTACAAATAAAATCTGTACAATACTCCATTATTATGAGTAGAACAAGCTTTCAACGACTACAAGGTACTTAACTTTTGTACTTTCTACAAGGGAAATGCATTATTTTCGTATAATCTCTATCAAACCCTTCACTAAACTAGGCAAGAAACGTGACAGGTCTTAGTGGATCGATACACGCATATAATCGCTTAACCAGCGAAGCGGGTCACGCGGCTTTCTCATGGGCGCCTTTCGCGACGTCTCACCTCTTTCTGACTCTTCTGAACATTGAATAGTATACTTATTGCTAGATTTACATCCACGTTTAATGATGATAGAACACTAACGTACCTCTTTTGCCATTGTGAATGATAATATGGTCACGTGTGTATCACTACGAAGATTTCCATCTTTTCGTCTCCATTGCTTACCACTTCTTGGTTCATGTTATGAACGTTATGTTGCAGCCGCAACCACTAAATCCACACATGAAACTAAAACAAAAGTTCTAATTCCTAGTCGTCTGGCGTTGTTGCTATCACTCACCTGGCACTGGTCACACGAGTGTACGGAGTAGGACTGGTCGCAATCGTAGCGTCTGAGGACGTCGACGAAGTCGCAGTGCACGCGCGCGACCATTGTGTCGAGGCCAAGCAGGTCGTGCAGCGTGCGCTCGCAGCGCTCCCCGCCAGCCAGGACGTCGGCGCGCGCGCCGCGGTCCAGAGCGGAGGCTGGCGAGCGCTCGCAGCAGGCGCGCAGCCGCAGCTCAGCCAAGCGTCGCGCGCGTGCAGCTGCCCCCAGCGCGCACAGGTGCGGCACGTCGCGCCCCGTCAGCGGCTCGGCCGCGCCGCCGCCGCTGCCGCACGCCGCGCCCCCGCACTCGCGCACGCCGCCCGCGCCCTCCTCCTCCAGGTCGCACGCGCTCAGCCAGGGGTTGAGGCGCGCGAGCGGACTCACGGCCAGGCCCGCGGCCGCCATCAGCAGCAGCAGCAGCAGCGGCGGCGCTCGCATGGCGGGGGCGGCGCCGCTAGCGGGGGCCGGCCCGCCGGGCGCGGCGCTGCCTCATACCGCATCGCGCATGGCGACCTACTCGCGCGGCCCGGGCCGCGGGGCCGCCGCGCGGGGTGGGCGCGCCGCCATGTCGCTCGCTCGCCGCTCGACTGACTCCCCCCGGGCGCGCATCGATCGCCCCGCGCCCCGCACCTGCCGCTGCGCGCGCCCGCAAAGCCTCCACTGCCGTTATGTAACCTTGCGCGCGCACCACTGGGCCCCGCCCGCTGCCGCGCCCGCCCTCTTACGGAAAAGCTTCTCGCGCCGCCCGCCCATGCTTTGTGGGCAATCTCTGAACAAAGTTTTTCACCTATTCAGTGGGCAGATGGCGCACCAAATAGCAGCGAACACGTCGCCCTCTAGCTTTTCACTTATGTTTCTAATATCATCAAGAAACAAAATATTCAGCGCATGCTAAAATCTCAGAGTAATTTATTAACCGACTTCATAAATAGGAGGAAGTTCTCAATTCATCGGAACTTTTTTTTATGTATGTTCCCCGATTTCTCGAAGACGCCTGGACCGATTTAAGAAATTTTTTTCTCGATAGGCCATACTTTACAGATGGTCTAATGGGACCATCTGTAAAGTATGGCCCAAATTTTTATTGAAATGTGTCGAGTGCTTTTTGAAAAAATACACAAAAACCAAAAAAATGTATACACCGATGCCGTTCGGTTTACACTTATGCTTACCATTCTTATGCTTATTCAAACAAATTGTTTATTGTTAAAAATATTTTAAATTATTGAAAACAGATTCGTTATGTTTTTTCTTTGTTTATAAGTTCTTATACAATAGTATTTAGGTGTATAATTTATGGTCTAGATATATTTTATAACCGTCAATCATATTGGTTAACCATCACAAGCTTATATTTTTTTTAATTAAATAATATCACAGCAAGCATGAATGCTGTCATAATAGCGGACCCCTGGCTCCGTCTTATCACAGCTGAGAGCTCGACATCAGGCGAGGGTTTGCTTTCTTTTAGTTTTACATTTGGTACGTTACTTTATTTCGTTTATAATCCAACACAATAATAACGCAGCAACTCACTGGGAGCTCGATGGTCCAGTGGGTGTGAGCTCTATGAGCGCTTACGTATGTTAAGCAACCTCTGGTGCAGTCCCTACTTGGATGGGTGACCGCAAGTGGCATAAAAATATCTCGAGCTCCTCCGTGCTTCGGAAGGCACGTTAAGCCGTTGGTCCCGGCTGTCATTGTTGATGGCAGTCGTTAAGCTATGTCAGATGCCTTAAGGCAGCTTGAAAAATCTGACACCAGTGTTGGCCACTTACACATACGAAAAACAAAACAAAACTGCTATTAGTTGCACACCGCTATGCTCAGCGCTCACTCAAAAGAGGGTCTTTTCTCTATCTATGCTAATGCAGGAATCTTGTACCATCTTGTATCAATACAAAATCATTACGATCTGAGAGACGAGTCTGAGAGCACAAACCAAAGTTTCGTCATTATGGTGAACGGATAAAGAGAATTAAAGTCGGATTGCTTAAAGATTCTCAAAAGATAATACATTGAAGATAGTCAATAAAGAATTACAAATTTCATAGATTTTGATATATAAAGATTTTCCAAATGAACTTGACCCGATATCAGGTTCTAACTTGTCGACACAGAGAGCGAAGTGTAGTTTGCGTGTTAACTCCTCGTTACAGAAAAAAATACATTATCATTTTTTACGGACAGGTTCCATTAAATGTTAGTAATACAAAATTCTTATATACTAGTGTTAGTAGAACATAGTTTTTAACAGTTGTGGAGCTCCATCCACCTTTTGAGAAGGGGGGAGTCCCACCTACTAGAAAATACCTTTAGGATGCTGTTGGGGTTTGCTCGTGTACGGTTTAGAAGCGACGCACAACGTTTACGCATTATTGCCGTGAACCCATCCATGCGTGCTTCCGCGAACATACTTACCTGACGCACAGCAATATCACGGCAGTCCCAACCACATCCTGAAAGCATTGTTATTGGACCCACAGGTCGCTGTATATCCGACGCGTGAAGTCCAAAAAGGACTGGCAGTATGCTCTAAAAACTTATGAAAGAATGTGCTAAAGAATTTCGTAAACTTAAGTTAACTTATAGATGTTAACTTAAGTTTACGGGCCTATAGAGGCGAGATCCTTTTATCTGATGAAAAATACTACCTACTTACAAGCAGTAGGTAAAGGCCGGGCCAAAGTAGATACCTTGTCGTGTCCTACTCACCCAGCTCTAGTTTAGAGTAGGCCCAACATGAAGTAATAAGTGAGGTAGAAGTAATAAGAGAGGGATCAGGGCGAAAGATCACAACACAAGACAGATTTATATTGTATCATTGTATCATTGTCAACACTGTTACTAGTTTAAAATGCAATCAATAAAAACAATATGGTAGATGAGAAGGCACTCGACCCTTGTAAAGGCCTACAAGGGTCGAGTGATTACGACATTACGACCAAACTGGTGAAAAGAATCGGATGGAATGACTGACTGACGAGGAAGGACTGAGAAGAAGATTTGAATATGGAATTTAAAATGAAATATGTTTCCAAATAAAAGTGGACAGGATGATGGTGATTGAGAAATAAGGTAAAAAGTAAGATGCAGCATGAAGGTTATTGTTCGAACATTGCTCGCGCATTTGGGCGACCCGTGGCCTACATCATGTAGGTCGCGTGTCAGCCGTTTTTACACTATATTTACAATCAACATTGGTAACAAATTGAGATACTATCGGACAGCCATAGAGAAAGGACCCGTCACGCCCAACCATCAGGATCAAGACAGAACAATAAATCAGTTTACTACGTGACGTGGTCTTGTATCTCCAAACCAACATCTTCAACCTATCAACAACATCATTTCATATACGGTGTTTGGCCTAAAACCAGTCTGGCACTGTACAGTTATCATGCGCATCATTACAAGCTTTGACAGCCTTTGGAAATAAAACCTACAGACATATAAATAATAATTACTGACTACGAATAACTTTTCATTAAGGTTTTAAATATAACCGACAAATTTTATATAACATTGAAACTTTTTAAAATCCCAATCCCAACCAATATTATTAATGCGAAAGAGAGTTTGTTTGTTTGTTTATTAGTTTGTTTGTTACGCTTTGACGCTGAATCTACTGAACCAATCATCATGAAATTTTGCATACACCCTATGTTGCAAAATTTCATGATGATTGGTTACCGAGTAGGGTACCCGAGTTAGGGTACCGAGACGGACATAGGATATAAATTACGCGGGTGAAGCCGCGGGTAATAGCTAGTAATTCATAATTTTCAGTTAGCTATCGGGTTTGCCCGACTTCCAAAGAAGATAAGACACGTTGTGATTTTTCAAATAACTGGTGATTCTGTGTACTTCATTTTTGTCTCTTTGAATCAGATTTGGGACAGTTTTATCGATTGCCATAGTTTGTCACCAAGCTTTTCTCGTTCGATTGTTTTTTTGCTTGAAATTAGTGTCACACTAAACATAACTAATTTTAGGTACGAGATGATATCCATAAACTAATCATAACGTTATTCAATAGTGGCATCTTTAATTCAGTAGGATGGTGTACGTATGACCCAAACACGGATGTGCAATTACTTAAGATTTTTTTTAAATAAACGTCATTTTCGGGGCTAATTAGGAAATTTGAAATAAAGTTTTACAAACGCTACTTGGTCATGTAGCAAATGAAAGGGATCGTTATGGGGTCTCAAATATATTTTTAGGGTTCCGTAGTAAACAAGGAACCCTTATAGTTTCACCATGTCTGTCTGTCTGTCCGTCTGCGGTTTTACTCAGAGACTATAAGTACTAGAAAGCTATAATTTGGTTTGGGTATGTATAATAGTTATGCCAAAAAAGTGGTAGAAAAAAATCATGAAAAAAATTTTTTTAGGGTTGCCATACATGTAAAGTGGGAGTAATTTATATTACGCTATATCTGCTAAACGGTTATAGATGGATACGTGAAAAAAATTACAGCAGCAGTATATATATATATATATACATATATACTGAAGTGGAAAGGAAAACTATCAGAGCTGAGTACTAAGTACGAACTAAAATGTACTCGAAAATGTTCTCATACAATTTTCATTGTTTGATGTTTTTGCTCGGTAAACTGTGAGGTGCGAGTGTGAACAGTGTGAACTCAAAGTTGTCATTCGCAACTACGGAACCCTACACTGCGCGTGGCCCGACACGCACTTGGCCGGTTTTATGATAAGGTAAAATTACTTAATAGTGTTAAATTTATATATGAAAGAAGACGAAACCGACCATCTCAGATCGTCGAAACTTTAGATGCCGATATTTTGAAAAAAAAAACATTGTACTAAAAGCTTGTTCATTACAGGAAAACCTAAAAGAATTATATCAATTGAAAATAATGTACTACCAGAGACATAAATTAACCAGACCATTGATTGGTTGATTTGGGCTACACATTCCATGCTGACCTGACGGGTTGGGAAAAGGTCTCTTTGATGTAGCTTAATATATAGACAAGCTTATAAACAATAAATATAAATATAAGCTTTGTATAGACATCTAAGTCGCCTTTAATGACATAAGTATTCAATCCTAAACTTCACATGAAATTTCCGTTTTCTTCCCAATGATTCTTTTCAAAGGGGAGCAGCACTGGACCCCGATAAATACATGATACATACATACTGGACCCTGAATATAATAACTTAATTAGGTACATAGGTACTGTAGGTACTTATATTTTTTTTTGTACAAATTAAGATCGATTCCTCAGAGTATTAAGCCGAATTAAATTTATCTATCTAAATATCAAAATGTGCTAGGCTTTTATGCACATATAAGTAGGCCTAAATAACTATCTATTAATATGCAAGTTTCACGATATTAACCTTCAAAAAAATGTTTTTCCATCAAAATACCCACACGGTTACAAAGAGAGTTTTGCAAGAAGACTACATAATTGATGTTATCTTTTTCCGATATATCGAATAAAAATATCAAAATGGTGTCGCAAACAAAAGCAATTTAAACGCGATAAGACTGGCGATTGTCTAATTATGACATACGCTTCTCAGCTCATACATAATGCATGTATACTTACATACATTCCCACTAATCGTCCTGATGGGTGGTCTGGCTTCCATTTAACGATTCCATATCTATAAATTACTTAGTCATAGCCTATAGACTAGCTACACCTGCATATGTTTCATACGATTCATTTGAATCGACAAACAATGCGTTTGATTGCATCTGCTGCATCGCGGCCAACTTTTGCTGCATTCATTTGATGACTCTCAAATATGTTAATACCGTATTGCGCATAGTTAATTGCTATAGTAATTGCGCGAGCATAAAGTTATGTTAGTAAACACGCAAAGCCAGTGACGTGTCTTGTGTTCTTGTTACACCCGGGTGTTCAGCAATCAAAGGTCTCGCTTGCGCGACGACTCGTTCGTGACGCAACAGACGCCCGCGCTGCCCGCGCGTCCACCGCTGTGCATTTACTCCGCAAACATCGCGAGATCACAACGTTACGTTTTCACCAAGCGTTCTACATTCGAACATTCTCTTTTTCAAAATAAGAAGAACGTATTTAGTTTTCATTTTGTTAGTGAATGTGATATTTGGAGATAAAAGGATTGTGAAACAGAGCGAAGGTTAAGTTTCGTCACAATGGACGCAACAAGTAAGTAAACCGGTTCGTGATTATAATAAAGCATTAATGTCGTTGTCAGTATTTGCGGTTATTCTGATTTTTACATTCTAATTTTTATGTTTCTATGTCAATAATCGTTGCTATAGTATTTTTACTACTTACCTAATTGAACATCTAAAATGAGTCAGTACCTATACGAAAAATAATAAAAATTAGGATATAACATATGCTGTATCATTATTTTGTTAGGTAGTAGGTATATGTACTTTTATATGTCATGTAAAAACGGAACAAACCTCGCAATTATAGGTACCTGTAGTTATACTGAAACAATGAACCTTACAAGCTATTATATTCGAAAACAGGCTAAATTACTAAATTTGATCCGGCTGTTTATCACTTTCCGTTCTCGTAAAGCCTTGTATTGTGCGTCACGGTCTAAATACCACCTAGTTATTATTTCATCATTCTTGTTTTTGCATTTAATCTTAAACTAGCAAATGCTCGTGATTTCGCCTGCACTGAGCATTTAGTTTAGTGTAGGTACCTACTTCTTGAGATTATGTAATTCTTCGTTGCAAATAACTATATTTTATAAAAAAATCTCCTTTAGACCTACTCCATTTGACATAACGAACACTCGTTCGTTATGTCAAATGTGTTAGTTTTAGAAACTAACATTCCATTCATCATATCTTAATAATAATGTACTCGTATACTTATTCCTATACTACATCAAGGTTTCAAGTTCGTTCATTCGTTAAGTTTGCTTGAATTCTCAGTTCCCTGTGAACTGCTGATGTTTTCTTTACTTAGTACCTACTTAGGTACTTAGGTACCTTTAGATCGTAAGACATATCAGTTAACTATGTCAATTGACAATAATTTTTGCTTAATAAAAATAAAATCAATCAAAACTTATGACATAAGTTAGTAAAAATTTTCTTTACATTAGATGAAGTTTTTAATTCACTAAATACAACATTGATTAATTCTGAAATACAATAATATCTCCATACACATAAGCATACCATAAAGATTAAAGTAATACTGGCTTAGACATTTGAATATAAATGAGGACATATTTATTAAATTGGATTTCAAACGAAACAACAATGAATAAATACATATAAACTTGGTGTATACGTTTTCCTAAATAATCACGTAAACTACAAACCACAAGGCTTTGATAAGACCCGTTTGTTGTTTCGAAACCTTGCGTATTACAGCACAGGTAATTTTAACATTAGAGAGAAACAAATATACTGAATTATATGTAACGATCAGTAATTATTAAGTAATAAAGAAATGTCGATAATTTTGGCGTTATAGAGCTTTAACTCTTAACCTTCTTAATAAGCACTAGGTATCACGTCTCCAAATAAGACTAATAATAATCTATATTTCAAACAAACCCATTCGATGACAGACAAATGGTAATAATAGTATTTTCTTTCTTCTACTGGTAATAACAAGTACCTATACTACGTATTAATATCTAATAATAGGTATAAGTTATGTAAAGCATACTGAACCTCTACTGATATAAACAGACCTTGGGTACGTTAGTACTATTATTAATTCTGTGCCCACTAAGCCCCACTATTTGTTGTAGGTATATTTTTTCCTATGTGGCCACGGACATTACGATGACGTAAGTAAATATTCGCATCTCTGTGGCTGTCGAAATACCACAGTGCTATTTGTTTACCTGCTTTACCTACGTTACTAGTTAATTTAGCTATATCTTTTTACTATTAAGTAGGTACTTAGTTTAAATTTACATTATTGTAAATTATAAATTCCGAATTTCAGTGGAAAACAAGATGGGTCTGCCTCCACCTTACGAGTCGACTGCACCATATCCGGCTCCTCCGCCCTCCTACTTCGGGGCAAACCCTCCACCGCCAGGGCCGGTCATCCCGACCGCGCCTCCGCGCACCACCGTCATCACCACCGGACCAACAGTGACCTCCAGGCCAGGGAAGTTAGGTCCCGGCCCCACAGGCACCATGTGTGCTACGTGCAACAAGTCCGTCGTCACCAGGGTTGAGTACGTGCCGAACAATCGTACACACATCGTTTCTGCGGCTCTCTGTGTCTTAGCTGGGTAAGCGATTTATATAGCCATTGTTTATTGCTTATTTATCACAACAGATGACTGGCTTCTATCAGTTCTCTTGTATTCAACGTTATGAGTTCTGTAGAGATATTCAACTTGATTAGTTTAATTCAATATGTATGAATACGACCTTTCAACTTACACCAACTCAATGGGCGCCAACATACGATAGCGTCAGTATAATTATACGTATAGGTATACTTAAGTTCCTTGCTTCATGGTCATCCGGTGTATTTCTTTATCATTAGTAGAAAGTAAGAGTAAGATTGCGAAAGATAAATGCACTGGCCTACGCATAATGTTTACTACTGCGTAGTATATAGAGTCACAGAAACATTTTTTTCTCACCATCATCATCATCATCAGGACTTTATTATCTTCACTGCAGAAGCACGATCCTCTCTGTACTGCCAGAGCAGTCAGAGGATTTGGCTTACACTCTCCACGCTGGCCAGACGGGTTGGAGAGGTCTCTTTGATGAACAATAAAAAAAATTAATGTAAAAATTGTAAACACAAGTATGACAATTAATAAGTGTTCAAAGAAATCTATATTAAATACCTAAACGATTAAATCTTGTTTATAAGCTTTGTTTAGCTTGAGTTTCCTAAGTCGCCTTTTACGACATCCACGGGAAGATTTGGAGTGGTCCTATTCTTCTTTGCCGGGAACCACACGGCTAATAAATATTTACAAGATACATAAAATTTTCAGGTGCTGCTGTGGATGCCTCGTGCCATACTGCATGAGGTCATGTAAGACTGCGAACCACTACTGCCCTCAGTGCAAAGCCTTCATCGGCTCCCACATGCCTTCCTGATTTCACGTTTCTCTTCAGCCTAGGTCTACACGTACTACCATAAAACATGCGCCACATTGTAAAAAGGCGGTCACTTTAGAACATAGATCTACTTACTTTCAACTTGGTGCCTATCTGCTCGTTGAAGGGCCACTCTGCTGGCAACTCAAACAACTTCCTAGGAACACAAATCAATTTTTAACATTTCCATTCAAGTGCCCGCCGGCCGGACTATTTGACAGGTTTCGTAACATACGTATTATATATGTATTAATTTATGAGTTATAAAAAGGTCTCAACATTTTCAAAATTGCCAAAACCAAAACCATTAGATTAGGCACCTGTCTGATTATTTACTAAAAACAATTAGGTACAATAAATAAGACATTATATAGCTGAGAACTGTATAACATGTTCCTTTTTGTATTTATGCGTTCAACTACTTTCTTCAGGGTTATTTTAATATCTAAGTACTACTAAGATAGATCATAAAGGAATCAGAAGATTTTTACATTTACCTATAGTAGTAAGTAAAGAGTATGAACACAACTTTATTTTTATACTTCTTAATTGTTTTTGGGGCGACTCCCTTGAAAATATTTAATCTCATAAGTATTTAAACATATCAATTGTGTCTTAGCATTTGACTGGATACTTAAGCGTAAGATAGATAATATATTTTTATTCCTGATAAATTAACAAAAGTACTGATTTCTGCGAAAAAGAAACAATTTAGGAAGTTGAATCAGCGAAGAAGGCTTTCATTGAAGTCTTCTTATATGTGGCTACAAGTATGTTAGCGCTAGATTGTATACTTCTTTGCCCTATACTCTCAAAATGGCGATGTTAACGAGTTTGAAAAATAATAAGTTTTTTTACATGCAAAATCTCAGAATAACATATTTTTTTTTAAATTAATGTCTTAATTACAATAACTTACGCATCAATTTCAGTTGTAGGTTTTACTTGTTCTATGGACTTCATATCTTCGCCATGTTTGTTTTGCTGTGATAATGATTTTGAACTTTTTATCACTTGATGATAACGAAGAAAAAAATGTTTTTATTCTGTGATATTTTTATTAGCCCGAATGTATGTACAATAACTACTTTTGTATGCTATTATATTACGTTATAAATACTTCTCAATACCGTATTCTTACTTATGTTATACCTACTTTTAATAAATTAGTTAATTTATGTAAATAATAAGGTCAATTTTGTTATTTTGTACAAGTTTCTTGAGTGTCTTTACAGCAATTATATAAATTATGAACTTGTAAAATAAAATTTTCAATATATTTATTTCGAGAATAATGAAAGGTTTTATTCCAATCGTTTGTTATTCCGATAAAATATATTTTAAGTACTGAACTTTACATAATTAGCAACGTCAGAAAAAAATCTTAACAGTTGTCATTTCAAGTTACAACTCTTAGCATTCACATCCAAGCTTATAGCTCAAATTAAACAAAACATACCTAGTTTTTTTTTTAAATTACATAATTTTATAAATTCATCTTAACACCCGCAGGAAACAACTAACATAATACTCTTAAATACAACTAAAATTATAATAAAATGTTAAATCACCGAAGTTCTTGTATAGACGCCTAATAACCTTCTGCAATTTGGGCAATAGTGCTCGACGTTTTTCCATCTCTTTACTACATAGGGAATTATACAGCAACACATCCACCTGCAACGAAAACAACAACAAATTTATGTATGTAAATATCCAGAGCCCTCTTAAACCGAGGAGTCACGAACTGCAGCGCGTGTGCCCGGTCTTGGGGTCGCCACGAAGTTCAATATTTATTTTTAATGAATGATTTGAGTGGCGTTTGACCTTTATCTTGCCTGATGGAAAGCAACGATGAGGTCTAGGGTGGTACACGCCAACTCAAATAATGCCTATTCACTCTTGCCCTGAAAATCCCAAATATTTTGCCCTCCCTTTCCCCACTAGAAATACCAGGTGTACTACAGGTACTGGTACATAACTTGCCATAGTTATGTACCAGTACATAACTATGGCAAGATCGTCCCGTCCTTCTGGCAGTTCAGGCAGTACAAACCACCTGCAATAGGTCCTATTATCGACTAATGCTTAGATAGCTGATAGACAATACCTTCCTCTAAGCTAGCAAGTAAAATTATTTAAAAAATAATACCTGTTTTTTGACAGTTTCATCATCATTTCAGCCGCAAGAAGTCCACTGCCGGACATAGGCCTCTCCTAAAGATTTCCAAAATGACTTACTTAAATACAAACCTTTGAGCAACACGGAAGGGAGTAGCCATACGCTGCATTCCCCTCTGTCAAGGTACAAGCAAAATTAGGCATATGCATGTCTATGTGTTAGTTGTGTGTGACTCATCTGTACACAAATTATTTTTTCTTTTTTATGTCATTTTTTGTGACAATGTCATAATTACTATCAAGTTACAGTTTAAGTTTTGTATGTAGGTGTGCGGAACTAAACTTGTGTGCACATTTCCCCCCGCGAAAAACGCCAGAAAAATTGTAATAGTAAATTGTCGCTTTGCCCACTCCCTCCGTCCGGTACAGAGGCCGTGTTGCTCGAAGATACAAACTATTTACGACTAGGTAAATAGGATTCACGAATTGATATTTTTAAATACATACTATATACGACTAGGTATATAGAACTGCAACAGATCCATCCCAATACTGGCATTATTGATTTGGTGCACAATAGGTACGTTCTTATCAAATAAAAACTCCATTCTTATCAGAAAAACATGCAGAACGGGCAGCGCATGACCCCTTGCTCCAAGCCTACTACTAAAGTTCCATCTCAATTCTGGCACTATTGATTTTATGCACAAAACGTCCCTATCAAAAACTCCATTCTTACCAGAAAAATATTAATAAAACGCCGGCAATGATGTGTGTCAGACCGGTGTTCCTGTAGGAGGCGGAGGTCATCACGTCCTCGTGGCAGTACGGACAGCGCATGCCCACTGGCTCCGAGCCCACCTGCAGCAGGTCCATCTCGATGCTGACATGATTGCTTTGCTGGACGATAGGTTGGTATATGTTGGTATCCACTAAAAAAATAATATGTTGTTAAAGACCATCGTCCCAACGCGATTAGCTGATGTATAAGATAGTGTTTGGAGTATATTAAGTACTAGCTGTTACCCGCGGCTTCGCCCGCGTGGTAAATAGCCTATGTCCTTTTCAGTACCCTAACCTATGTCTATGCAAAATTTCATAATGATCGGTTCAGTGGATTCGGCGTGAAAGCGTAACAAACAAATAAACAAACTCACTTTCGCATTTATAATATTAGTTAGGATTAGGATACAAGGACTTCATTAGCGAACATAAACATAGAATTCAATTTCTTATATCAGGATAGGAAGCGTATAGAAGATATGGCATTTCAAAAATATTGTCGATTGATTGTGTATAAAAAAAAATTATAAGCACGATCAGCATTATTGTTCTTTATAGTTTAGACCACGGCCGTTTGATCGCGGCTAGTTGCCACAAATGAACCTTCATGTCTTCTGAAAGCTTCGTGAGAAATTATAAAGAAATTGTAATGAATAAATTATAGGTACACGAACTCCTTAATGTAGTCATATTACTCTTATCATATACATACATTTTGGACATAGTTATGGCAACCAGCCGAGACCAAGTTTGAGCTAATGCTTCCTAAAATCGTGACATAAATGGGTCTAGATTACTCGGAGCAATACTGCCGATCGTGCTAAAGATTGTGATAAAGCATTTTGACACAATCAAACAAACATATATTTTTAAACAAATTTTGAATTTTTCAAGCTGCCATACCCGAATGTAAGAATTTGGATATATGTTCAACTAATAGTGCCTCTCCATGTACAAGTATAAGTCTCCAAACACTATCTTATATATCAGGAAATCGCCGTGGGACGACGGTCTATTACCAATTTCTTCCATGTTGGACTAAAAGAAAGGAAAATGTACTTAAAATGTACCAGCTCTGCTACTTCTCCAGCGATGATAGTATAAACCGATTAAGGTCATCGGCGAAAAGCCAAAAATCATGTCAATTGGCGATGCGGTCCTGACTTTTTTGAAGTCAAAACATGCTAAACGTGGTCTTCGCTAAACGTCTAGAGCGTCTCGGATCCCGGTCTAATCTACTCCGTGAGGGGCAAAACATGATAAGATGTGTAAACGCCGGAAGTACGCGAAGACGTGATGAGAAAGGCAACGAAAAGATATGACATTTCTTATGCTGCAAGTGGTAAACATTTGGCAGATTATATTCCAAATGCAACCCCGAAGCATCAATAAAGTTTATTTTGTGAAAATATCTGGAATTTAATGATTAAATTATTTTTTAAATAAGTTGAATAGTTCTTATTTGGCCACCCTGTAGAAACATTATTATAAAAATAAGAATAATTATTTTATATAATTTCAATGTACCTGTTGGCAGAAACGTCGTTCATGTAACTTTCAATATTACTTGAATGTGCTTTGCACGAAATGTTAGTAAACCTATGCCTCGGAAGGCACGTTAAACCGTTTGTTTGTTTTTCGTATGTGTAAGTGGCCAACCGTTGGTCCCGGCTGTCATCGTTGATGGCAGTAAATAAGCTTATATCAGTTGCCTTCAGGCAGCTTGAAAAATGTGACACCAGTGTTGGCAACTTACACCGACAAGAAACAAACACAAACAAGTCATCATCATCAGGTCTTTTTTTGGTCTCCACTGAAGAAGCACGATCCTCTCTGTATTACCAAATAAGTATTATTTACTATCGTTTTATCGCCTCATGTAACATATGACGGCAAGTGAGAGAGAGTGGTCCTTTTTTCGACTACATATGTGCATAGTTGTGCTTACCCCGTAACTGTTCAAATTCATAAGATTGAGTGACTATAGAAAACAAGCAAAATTACCCTTGTATTTTGTCCGCGTAAATTCATACTATGTCACGCGCACATAAATTATCTTTCTATAGGTGAAAGAATTTTGAAAATCGATCCAGTAGCTTAGGAGCCTACTCAATGCAAACAAACAGTCAAATCTTCCATCAATATAATGTATGTATAGATGAATAGGTAGAAGTTGGAATGATGGAAACTCACTTCTTCAATCCGATTTTCACAATCACAATTTTCAGCACTTCACCAGTAAGAAAATGCACTTTACACGATAGATACCCCTAGGCACAATAAATCACATGCAGTTCCAACTATTACCGTGCACTCACTAATTTTGCCACCTTAGTCGTGACAGTAGTACAAGATGTTACTGGTATCCTCTTCCTGAAGTTAGGTTTACAGTTCGGACGCAGTGGCTATGATAACGATGAAGAAACGTTGATAGTCTAGTTATCGCACGATAACACCACTCGTAACAAGGATCAAGTGGGGCATCGATATTGCAGATAGGTATGTATCAGTGGCGTAGCTTGATCTCGAACGGCCCTTTACCAACATTTGCCTGGAGCCTTCTTCCTACTCGGCTACCGAAAGGTTAACCGACTAAGTACTTTTATTTCTATTCAATGATAAAAAAAAATACTTTAATGCTTGCTATATCTCATGATTGCGTTATTTTGGATATTTTTTGGGTAACCAATTAGATTTATTTAACGGCTTTAGACTTTGGGTAAGACTGACTACCTATACCTACGCATATAGATACGAAACATCCCATCCCAATTAATAGGTACTTTAAATGCGAAAGTGAGTTTGTATATTTGTTTGTTTGTTCACTTTACGGTTTATCTACTGAACCAATCTTCTTGAAATTTGGCATACACGTTGATAATATTCCGAAGAGGGACATAGGCTATGTGCCCCGCGGGCAATAAGAAGTAAAAGTTAAATAAACCGGCCTTACATACCTGTATGCAAATTTTACTACAAAAACACGTTTGTATGGAGGCAAAATATTTTTTATATTTTGTTTTGTTCTCAGTCTTGTATCTTATATAATATCGTTGAGTTAATTACTTAGTATCCCACGACAGAAATTCACTACTTACTGTGGGCTAACTTAATTTGTTGGACATCGAAAACTTAGTAATAAAGTGTAATTCGGCCTTAAAATTACTAAGATACTGTCTTTGTAACTCACCTCCGTCTAAAGCATGTATGTGCCCAGATGTGGCATAGATAAGTAACAGATTTTAGAAAATATTCCAAGTTGCTTGGCATCACACGGGCTACTCAATCTCGGGGCCCTGTCTCACTGAGACTCAAATTCAGCGGTAGCTACACCTCAGGTAAGTACTAATATATATTACTTATTATAGTACCTATTTGTTTTACTACTTACGTTTATATCTTTACTGGACACCATCATAGATACATTGCAAGTAGATTTTCTGTTGTACTAAATATACTTAAGTACATATGTATTTTATGACTTTAGTTAATCAATCAAGCTCCGTTAGTTTATATGTAGTTGTAGACCAACATAAGTATGTATTTCGTTGGCTTGCCTAATCAAAATCACGCCTTGTTGTTTATCTATGACGTGACTTTTCTTCTTAGAAATGTTTTAGAAGTTACCTAACGTAAAATGGTCAATATTTCGGTATGTTAAAACTTTAAAGAACGATTTAGAAACAAATGTCTTTATATTTAAATAAATTTACTTTTTGTATATTTTTTGTTTTACTTATTTATTATACACTAGCTGTGCCCAGGTTTCTTCCACGTGGAAAGCAGTAGCCTATGTTCTTTCTCAGGCTCTAAACTATCTATGTACTAAATTTCATTTAAATCGGTTTAGGATACGGTAACGGTACCGTATCCTTAAAGATTATTTCGTGTATTTTTGAATTAAGTACAAGTTTTCCAGAAAATGCTCATTTGCGTTTGCGTCACTGTGACATTTCTTTGGTAGGGCCTATCCTGATTATTCTTAGACCCAGATCCAAAGCAAATGAATAATAGTAAGTATAGTGCATAAAATATAAATAAATATATACGGACAAATCACACCGATTGAGCAGGGAGCTAGCCCCCAAGTAAGTTAAAGACTTAAGAGGACAGACTACCTGTACATTTTCATACAAAAAGCGATAACGCTTCCCACCCCTTAAACAAAGTCCCATTTCACTATTTTTTAATACACATATTGATAAATTGGAGAAGTAGGGCTGTACGTTTTGATATTTAAGATATATTGCTTACATACAACAAAAGTTATGAGCATCTAAGTAAATATCCATATTTTTTACATAAAAAATACCCGGCGCATTTTAATTTATTTAAATTAATCTAAACCGAATCAATAAAAAAAAGAAAAACGGTTAGCCCTAGAATTAGGTGTGCTAAATCGAATGACACCAAAATTTCCTCATTTCGTAGAGGTTTAGGGGGTGGAAGAGTTATCGCTTTTTGTATGAAAATTACAGGTAGTCGATATATTATCGGCGGGAATTCACGATATTACATTGTTTTACAAATCAGTGTACCTAGGTAGTTTGGTGATATAAATGCCCATTTTTATGAATAATGTGTTCCAAACTGTCATGTTGTGGCCGTTGCGAGATTTACTTACTTAGTGGGCTGCTGGCGGGCCGGTGGGTATCCGCCTTGCTGCATCGCTTATAATCGAACCGGTGGACTCGTGGATTCGTCTCCAACGAAATGAATTTCACCATCATTTCGTTGATAAACATAAATCTTTTATAAAAATTTTTAGAGAAGAAAGGCTCTGGGGTCTTACATGATCATCTCAGCGTCAAGAAATCTACAGCTAAACATAGGTTTCCCCCAAGGATTTCCAATACGACTGGTCGAAGCGGCCTGCATTCAGCGCCTTCTTCCGACCCTTATCAGGACGTCCGACCACCCGGTCGGTGGGTGTCCAACGCCGCGGTTCCTGGTACGTGGTCGCTATTCAAGAACCTTTCTGCCATAGTGGCCATCGTTTCTTTACACTATGCACCCCGCCCACTGCCACTTCCAAGACCTTATCCGCTGATTCGAGCGAATCATTCCCTGAACATCGCCTGTAAGACCCACAACGTCGCGCCTAATTTTGGTACAGCCATGGTTATGTATTTCTTTTTAAAATTATTTTAAAATTTCTGGAAATTGTTCAAATTAAAAGTTAGACTTTTTTTAACGTAAAAGTTTTTACTATAATTTGTGATGGGGCGCCACTAAAACATGACAGTAAAGACACATCTGAGAGACACATATACAACAAAGATATAATAATGTTCTCATTGACCACAACCCTATGCCACGCTTCTGGAGTCACGCCTTCGAGCAGAGCAGAACAGAATTGAAGAACTTCTGAAGGACTTTTAGTACCAGCATTCCCTCAGTTTTGGCCTTGTATCCAGGGCCGTAAAATAAAAAAAAATTGTCATCTGTCAATATATGTCACTGTCAGTTGTCGTCTATCATAACATGTCACAACGTTAACATAACATTGTAGCGTCGTTTTGATTTTATTTAGTTTTTCATAATCTGAATATTATAAAAGACCTATATTGCGTTTCCTTTATACCGAAATGGTGATATGTATGGCATAAACGATTTGTACCATACCTGACAGAGAGAGTTACGATACCTAACTTTAAAAAATATGGATGTGGACTTGCTTCGACCGGGCACTGTGCCCATATCACCAGATACAATATTGTGGTTTGAATTTCTCTTAAACCAAGATCTTCTCAAGAAGCACCTTAGCAAACCAAATCCAGGTACAAACAGTCAGTTGCAACCTTCCCCGACTACTCACTGTAATATGTTTAGTCACCTCTATTTATAGATCTGTCTCTTATCCAAGCATATGCACAGTCATATCTTAAGCTGTGACCCTTCGGTTTGAGCCGGCTATCGTCAGCATGTTTATTGAGCTAGTCCACAGTAAGTTGTAAACTGTGTTTTAGGATACTAACTATATTTTAATAGATAAACATCCAAGACCCAGACCAGTCTGAAAAACATCGTATTTCCATCATGACATGACCTGACTGGAGATGAATAGATTTATTAATTGTCCAAAACCTTATCCATTTGTTTTTTTTTTCAATTTCTTTATATATACTACCTACTCCTGTAATTTTTTTTCACGTATCCATATATAACCGTTTAGCAGATGGAGGGGGGGACACTTACCTCTAACAAAAATTTGCACTTTAAAAACAAATATTATAAAAACCAAATATTTCAGAAATGGATTCTTAAATTGAATAATGGTGTCCTCAACCTCAAAATATAGTTTTAAAGACATATTTAACAATACCCCACACGATGGGTTAGTAGAGAAAAAATATTACTCCCACGAGTATGGGATCTACCTTAAAAATATTTTTTTCAAGATTTTATCTACCATTTTTTTGGCATGATTAATATCTAATAATTCATACCAAATCACAGCGTTCTAGTACTTATAGCCTTTGAGTAAAACCACGGATGGACAGACAGACAGACAGACATGGCGAAACTATAAGGGTTCCTTGTTTACTACGGAACCCTAAAAAGGAAATGCAGTCTGGTTTTAAATTTTTGCAAAAATACTACTTGTTAAAATAATTTTCTTAACTTTCAGAACCTTCCCACTGTGATCTGATTGAAGAGTTCCTCTCAGTGGACACTAAAAATGCCAATTCTAAGCCAACCAGTGAACGGGTGGTGGATGTGGATGCCCCGCCCAGCCCCCCGTTGTCAACCTCCTCTGTCAACCTGCAGTTCACCCGAAAACAACTTGCCCTTAAGATCCTTGCGCTCAAAGTAGCAGCCACTCTGCATTGGAACTTAGGTAGATAATACAAACATAATATTATCACATCTTTATCCCATTATGGAGTAAACAGAGCCCATGTTCATAAAACCAAAAGGCCACATGTAGCATGTAAGTGGGTGTTAAGGTGAAAGCGAAAACGAAACAGTGATGGGTTGCTTGCCGGTCTGTGCAGGAAGACATGCAGCTGGTTATTCTATGTTTTTATTCCTTTTCTATGTATTAGTGGATAGCAATAATATCAGATTACTTAAGAAGCTGCTTTAAAGTATTTGATATAGCTGAATGATCTCTATATCACTTTGTTTTCCTTCACCGGAAGCAGATAGTGGTTTATAAAAATGACCATAGATACTTGAGCCACCATCGTGTGGTTCTAGGCAGAGTAGGATAGGACCACTCCAAGTCTTTCCATGGATGTCGTAAAAGGCTACTAAGGGAACACAAGCTGAAGCTTATGAATATCAAAGAGCTCTCCAACCCGTCTGGCCACCGTGGAGAGTGTAGGCCAAATCCTCTGATTGCTCTGGCTATTATATAAGGCTCTGGTAGTACAGAGAGGGTCGTGCTACTGCAGTGGAGACTAAAGAAACTTGATGATGATGATGCCTTGAGTCAAATTGGTCCAGGTTTATCTGCCCCCAACTGTACAATAAAGGATTTCTAATTTCTATCTATCTAAGACTATAACACATTGACTAACCTGAAGAATATACTTAATTAACTTGGAAAGAGGTCATGATGTGAGGTCATGTTTGATATGATAATCTATACCTGTTACCTTATCCATATTTATTATTTTTCCACAGATATTTTAGAGTCTAAGTTGCCACCTCAGATCCAGCAACAGTTGATGCAAGATTTAGTTTACATGGCTTCAAATACTGCATTTGCTGTTCCCCCACAGGTAACTTCAGCTTGTTTTTTAGGGTTTCGTGGGAAACTAGGAACCCTTATATAGTTTCGCCATGTCTGTCCGTCTGTCTGTACGCGGTTTTACTCAGAGACTATAAGTACAAGGAAGCTGTAATTTGGTACAGGTATGTATATTAATCATGCCAAAAAAGTGGTAGAAATAAATCTTGAAAAAAAAAATTCTTAGGGTTTCTCCCATACAAGTAAAGTGGAGGAGTAATTTTTGTTTTCTCTACTTACCCATCGTGTGGGGTATCGTTAAATAGGTCTTTAAAAAATATTGTGAAGTTGAGAACACCAATTTTTCGATTTAGGGATCCGTTTCTGAAATATTTGGTTTTAAAGTGCAAATTTTTGTCAGAGGTACAGTTGTAGTATATACAGAAATCGAAAGGAAAACTATCAGAGCTGAGTACTAAGTACAAACTAAAAAGTTATAGACAACCAACTTATAAAATGTACTCGAAAATGTAAAATTTCATACAATTTTCATTTTTAGATGTTTTTGGTCGGCAAACTGTGAGGTGCGAGTGTGAACAGTGTGAACTCAAAGTTGTCATTCGCAACTACAGAACCTTACACTGCGCGTGGCCTGACACGCACTTGGCCGTTTTCTTTTTAATTATAAGTAGTATTATAGTTACTCCTCCATTAGGTATATGCTCCGAAACACACCAGCTGAATATGCAACGAGAACATGATCCGATGGAAAAGAAAGGGTACTATAACAGTCTTCCACACTTAGATGCCAGCAAAACTGGTTGGTTGATAGCCACCTCGCCAGCACCAAGTGTGTGTGCTAATATTCTCATCCAAGCGTTTACCCGGTTAATCAGGGATTATATGTTGGAACATGGGTTCCCTTATAAAACAGCATTATTGTGATATGATTTGGCGAAAGTTTATACAGCTTGGTGCCCGGCCTGTCGCCAGTGGCGTAATCATAATCATTTGTATTCATAATACATTATTTCTTTGAGGATACAAGTCAAAATTAACAATTACAAGTTTTATGAGAGGTACATAAAAAACAATGATTCAATCTCAATTTTATTTTTTGTTACAGGAGTTCACTCCAGATCTTGTAGAAAAGCCTCAAGTGCAGTTTGCCCTCACCCTGTACCACAGATGGATTCTACGGTTCCCAGTGAAAGCAGCCTTATATTCAAAGTCAAATAAAATGACATTTATGCACATGTAAGCTTCGTTCAGTTACAAATACTCAATAATATACATAGTTTTTATAATATATTAATAATAATATGCTTAATATTTGATAGTTAAACTAATTTGAATGAAATGTTTTAGGCCCGGAATGCAAGCAGATGGAGGGTACACTCCTTTAAATCAAAATTTTGAAAAAATACTTAGGATGTCTGAGGCTACACGCTTGCAAAGTATACGATACTTAGAAGAAGTCTTATCTTACTATGAACTGTCGACACCAGCCGGACGTAAAGAGCCAAAGAAAATCAAAATACCCAGTATGGATGCATTTGTTCACCTCACTGAAGACTCTGATGATATTAACCACGATTGGGACGCTGGCGATATAATGATCAGTCAATATGAACTAGCTATGCAAATTCATTTTGATCTCTGTTACAACTACTTCTTTTATGGACAACATGACTTGGCTTCTAAGCACATCCTAGGCTGCAGAGAAAATTCCAATCAGCTAGAAAGAGAAATAGCCGTTTATGGATATGGTGACCATAAAACGATGCCATGGGGAGAATTTTATTATGCTAGCATGACAAATGAGGAGATAAAAGGATACATCAGAGCATTAAACTTGGGTTATGAAGTTCTAAATGAAGAACCGTCTCTTTTACAAAAATTACAAGAATCTATTGCTAATCACTACACAGGAATCATAGCTGTGCTTCAAGCTGACAACATCAAGAGAGAGATCCCAATGGTTCACAGACAAGTTGTAGAGCTAGATATACAGGGATCTGCATCAAGTGGCGCCTTTACGGTGGCTAGAGATCTCTTAAACAGAGTGTCTGCATTGAATGCTGTGAGGTATGCTCTAGAAGGAGGCTTGCCATCGACTCATCCAGATTTTCTCAATAAATTTAAAACTGTAGGCATTAAGTTCTTTGACCTCCTGTTCTGGGCTCTTGCGCCCGTTTTACTATCAGATCTGTCTGAGGAAGACTGGGCTAACTTAAGAATGTTTTTCCTTCATTTATCTACGTCTCAGTGTAGGCTACCAATGGACCGAATAGATGAGTACTTGAAAAAGCATGTCGGTGAAGGCGCTGAAAGCATACGGAAGAAGTTGATGACTGATGAGGAATTACACACAATTATTAATGATCCAATAAATATGGACGATGAAAATATGGATATTCCGCGGGAATTGCTTACAGATGATTGGGACACACCAGATTTTGATTGCAAGACTGTACCTGAGTTAGAGATTGGTAGACTAAAGAAGCGACTAATTGAAGCTTGCACCGCAGAAGACGTTCGCATGTGTTTAGTCAAACTTGCAATGATGGCGTCGTCTTCTCCTTTATGGAAATTAAGTCCTTCTTGGAAGCCAGCGGGTGGTTTGGGAAATGCATTGATTGCATTACCAAGGGGATTTGTACAGGATTTCGGGTATGTGGTGTCGGGGGCCTCTCGAGCGAGGGCGGAAGCAGGTCTAGCCCGTGTTGCTCTGTCTCTTTTGTCAGTATTAGAAGGAGAGATCCGCAACCAACTCGCGGGAGGTACGGACAGCGTGCTGTACCGGCTGTGCCGGCAGCTGTCGTGGGAGGTGCTGCTGCTGCAGGTGAACGTGATGATCAGCGAGTGGCCGCACCACCGGCTCAACATGACGGCGTTGGCGAATAAGTGCAAGGCGTGCATCGCCGCCGCCACGTCCAACGATGGAATTGTTCCGAGGCCACAGGTGATTAGCTACCTTTTGAATACCTAGTTAAGGCGCTCTTATAGTAACACTAACCTATTAAATTCCTAACACCCAGCTATTAAATTCCTTAAATCATAAATTGTATCGAATTTTAAAAATCTAACAAGTATAAATCTACTAAATTCCTTATGGTATTTTTTTTATATTACAAGTAATATACTTGTGCCATAATTAAAGAGAAAAATCGGCCACTTTTGGCGTTAACCTGTTTTTCTCTTATTTTATCAAACAAATATTAGTGAAAATGAATACAAAAATACTACTAGTAATTTACGAGTATGTACTTGTTAGATTTTTAAAATTCTATATAATTTAGGATTAAAAGAATTAATTGCTGGGTGTCGCTAATGTTACTATAGGAGCGCCTTAAGCACTTATACAAGGTTTAAAATTGTATGGACTACCTAAAGAGAGTTGCCACTTAGTTGACGACTTGCTGTACAGAACTGGAAAATTATATTACACTTGAATGGTATAAACGAACATGCTGTCATAATAGCGTTTTCCAGTCTCCAATGCACCATAGCTGAACTTGCAATGCAAGGTTTTAAAAAGTGTACAATATTGGTGCTTGTAATACTCCTAAGAGTAGCATAAAGTCAAACTCATAATTTCATGTTTATCGTTTTTGTAGACTCTACGTCGTAATTAAAATGGTGTACTCAGAATACGGTAGTTGCCTAATGTTAAGATTATATAAAATTTGTTTCTAATGAGACTCATTTCTATCTAAAAACACTATAAAGAATGAATGAATAGGACCATTTTTTAAAGTATGAAAATCTTTAATTACAATTATACTGTATTTTAGTCTGCAAAATTTATAGCAACTTTATTATGAAACTATTACCGTAAACGAAATATTTCGTATAGCTACAAATAAATACAAGCTTGTGACGTCACAAATATGTAGGCATTGAAACGCGCGGCTGAAGCCGCGCGTTTTCACGTCTAAAAACATGTCTCTTTAAAAATCTTATAACTGAAAGAGTTCTTTGTTTAGAAATGTATTTCTGTCACTATTGTGTTTATTTTTGGCAGGTCTTTACATAGAAACATGAAAAAAAATTAAGTCAACATGCCCATTAAGATGGTGCAAAATCTAGTAAAGGGAGACCAAGGAGTTCCAGGTTGAGTTCCCTTTATTTCCTCAAATTCAGGGCGTACAATTGTTAATACAACCCCTTTACCATTATATTACTGCTAAAGCATCTGAAATGATTTGTTTGCAGGTATTGGAAGCGTGTTGGACTTGCCTAGTGAACGCGTGCGAGTGGGAGGGCGTGGGCGTGACGACGGGCCCGGGCGAGCTGGCGGCGGCGCTGTGCGCGGCGTGCTTCGAGCTGCAGCGCGGAAAGGCTACCAGGAAGTTCCCCAGGCCGCTGTGGGACTATGGTGAGTTACTTTATAGCTCGAAAGAGCTCCAGACACATCGCGACTGGTTCACCCCGAATGCTATAAAAGCGTGGTCTATGTGACCTAGTTTTGGCAAATTGATGGAGGGTGTGGGAAGTAACCCAGGCCGCTGTGGGACTATGGTGAGATACTTTGGTCATAGCTCGAAGAAGCTATAGAGACATTGCGACTGGTTCACCCCGAATGCTAACAAAGCGTAGAGTATGTAATCTAGTTTTGGCAAATTGATGGACGCTGTGGGCGTGACGTCGGGCCCGGGCGAGCTGGCAGCGGTGCTGTGCGTGGCGTGCTTCGAGCTGCAGCGTGGAAAGGCTACCAGGAAGTTCCCCAGGCAGCTGTGGGACCATGGTGAGTTACTTTGTTCATGGGTAGCCTACATAGCTCTGAGGAGCTCTAGCCACTTTTCGACTGGTTCTCCTCGAATGGGCATGTTGACAAATTTTTTTTTCGTGTTGCTATGTAAAGACCTGCAAAAAATAAACACAATAGTGACAGAAATACATTTCTAAACAAAAAACTCTTTCAGATATAAAAGTTTTAAAGACACATTTTTTTTAGACGTGAAAACGCGCCACTGAAATGCCTACATCTTTGTGACGTCACAAGCTTGTATTTTGTATGGGTGGCGTGAGAACTTTGTTTGGTACGAAATATTTCGTTTGTGGTTATGGTTTCATAATAAAAGTTGCTAAAAATTTTGCGGACTACAATATAGTATAATTGTAATTAAAGATTTTCATACTTTTAAAAATGGTCCTATTCACCAAACTTTAAAGAAGCTTTAAGATCACTTAATGAATCGATATCAAATTAAAAATGTTCTTTATAGTGTTTTTAGAAGGAAATTAATATCATTAGAAACAAATTGTATATAATTTTAACATTAGGCAACTACCGTATTCTATCAACTATGTACCCTAGTTTTAGCCAAAACCTGATAAAAAGCATCACCGCATAATATCACAGTAACACTTTACCGGTAGCCCACATAGCTCGGAGGAGGTTTATGAACCTTAGTTTTAACAGAGCTTATGCACCTAATTAAAAGCAACATTTACTATTATTATATAAAATATAAGCCTCATACTTTTTATTTTGTTGTAATACCAAAAAGGGACTCGCTGTCACGTTTTCTTACCAAATATTATATATAATTTCGTTACATTGTTGCAGCTCTATCGGTGTATAGCATTGTGTCCACTGCTCCGGTGAAGCGCAACGCGGGCGGCATGCCGTCACACGCCCGAGACGTCCCGAACGCAGCCGCCGAGGCCAGGAACGCCTTCAACGCCTTCCTCGCCACCCTCCGCGAGCCGCTGGCCATCAGCGTCATGTTCTCTCTCCTCGCCAAGCTCCACAACCTGCTTATAGACGACAGCTCGCTGGAACTCATAGTCGAGTACACCTCGCTGTGGCCCTCGAACATTTCCAACACGAATAACTACAACATCAAGCACATTGACGAGTCGCTTACGGATTTACTGGAGCGCAGTCTGAAGTTGTACCCATACAACACTTCATGGTACGTTGTGTTATAAATTGACTCTTTCTTTAACTTTGAAGGTTTAACGCGAATACTTCTTGTATTTATTCTCAAAATTTCATTTCTGGTGTGCTGGTGTGGAAGCTGAAACTGACTTAGGATGTTCCAGCTGCTTCTCATTTTGTAACTCACTAAGGCCCTACATTCGTTGACTGCCAATACAAAGTAAAGAATAAATACGTGATATTACCTAACCTAACCATACCAAACATTGTTACACATTGTGTAACAAAATCTAATGTTTTGGTTCATATATGGAAAGTACTCCACAAAGTTTGCATAGCGATTGCTTGTTATACAAGTATTCCTTACTAGCAGTCAGTTTCAACTATTAGTATGAACGTGACATAGTAAACTGTGTTTTTTCTTGTCGCGTAACTGACTCAAAACTAAAGGATTTTATTGCTTACTCCAAGTAACAACACTGAATCGTTGAGTCTTAGAATTTAATAAAAGTGGAGCTCGCAGAGGCCATACGAATTATTGGATAATAATTGGCAACAACGGTCAATTGTTGTCCAATAACAGCTTATTGGACCTGAAGTCACTGTGCTTGCACCTAGCGTCCCATAAAACGCTATTTTGTTCTTAGGCTGCGGCTATACGGTGACGTCGAAATGGCTGGCGGGCGATGGGGCGCAGCACTACGCCGCTACCTTTGCGCTCTGACCGCCGCCACGTGGCACTTCGCGAAGCGCTCGCCCGACGAAGGCAGCATCGCACGCCGCGCTGCCCGCTGCTGCCAGGCGCTCGCCGCCCCCACTCAGGCTGCGGCCTTATGCCAGCTGCCGGATGACGCGGATTACGCTACAGCCTTTAAGTGCCTCGCCGAGAAGGTATGCTCTTATTTGTATAAACTAATCTTATCCAATCCTTATTTATTATAAGCGTGGAAGTCTTAAGATTTTGTTAATTGACTATTGATGAAACTTTACAATGTTATTGAATATATCAAAATAGAGCACAGGGTATAAGCACGAATTAAGCAGAAGTCTTGTGAAAAAGTTAGAATGCAATTTTCATTGTATTTTATTTTTGTTTCGTGATCTACCTAAATATATTAAATTATGATGTTTTGTGTTATAATATAATACTTTGTTTGTTACAGACCGGCAACGCAGCAGACGCAATGGATGCGTACTACGGTTGTCTGTGGGACGGCACGCTGCTGGAGGTAGCGGTCGCACTGCACGCGCGGCGCGGGGAGGGCGGGCGCCGGGCCCGCGCCGTCAAGGCAGCGGGGGCCCTGGAGCTCAACGCCAACAACAGCGAAGATATACAGAGAGAAGCGGCAGCCACTCGACGCGCTAGGCTACTCCGGGCTCTCACTAACCAATACGTCGCTTAGTGGCAGTATGTACAATTATTAGATAAACTATGGCACTGGGCTTGAGCAATCGAAATAGCCAGAGCGCTAGGGCTCCATGTGCACAACAAAATGAGAGAAGCGGCAGCCTTTTGATGCGCTAGGCTGCTCCGGGATCTCACTTATCAATATGTCGCTTAGTGACAGTATGTACTGTCATTAGATAAAGTATATGGCGCTGAGTTTGAGCTATTGAAATGGCCAAGGCTCTACGTCACTGGAATCAATACGTGACAGAGTGACAGTACATATAAACATGAGATTATTTAGTCAAAATTAAAAAAAATTCAAAATTCAAAAATTCTTTATTCTTTAACAAAAGTCTCAATTTCAAAGGTTGCAGGGGCTCACCAATTAAGTTAGAAAAACCTGTATCTGATGAGTCCCGCTCTTTCGATACAGTGACATTGCACTTAAAGAATAAAAGTAAACATGAAAAGAATAACAATTCTTATATAGTATTGTGTAAATTAAATGTAATTTAGTCCCTTTCTTGTGTACCATATTACATAGTACGTATGTAGTTGTTTTACTTTAGTTTTATGTTACTGTGATAAGTAGTGCCTCAGTTTCGTCATAAGTGAGCTTTTGTAACCAGGACATTAATTCTTGTTTACAGTTATAGTAATTTAGTAACTGGGCCCAAGCTGATTAGGCAACACGGCCTCTGAAGCTCTACACCGTTGCCCTGGAGCTCAACACCAACAACAAAAAGATTTATTGAACGACGGGTTAGTCACCCAACGCGCTTAACTCGGTGCTCTCGCCAATTAACTTCATTACGAAATGTGGGCCAATAACCTCACAATCAAGGATGCCGAAAACTGTGTGAAGTGGACAAAAATGTCAAAAAGCGGACCTGGGGTTCTTAACAACCAAGGCTGGGGATGTAACCGGGATAACGAAGGATATAGGTATCCACTACGCGAAAAGAAAACCGCTTGCGACTATGTATGACGTGTGCAGGGGCAGCGAGAGGCGCGCGGAGCGTTGTACGGCCCGCCACGGAACTGGCTTGGTCGAGGGCTGTCTGTGTCGTACTAGTATAGTATCTTCGTAGTGGTGTCGTAGAGTCTCTCGCACGTATAGCACCGCAGGCTCGAAGTGAGTAGTAAGCGACTAGATACCAACATGTTGTCAACACTAGCGCTGACACGCCTTGGCTCAAGGTCACCAGTACCCGAACTCGCAAGTACAGGGAGTGTCGCCACTGTGATGACGCTCAGATTAAAGATAAACAGAGAGCACAGTCAAGTCACTCGCCGGGCTATGTTATTCTCAATTTGGGACTAATAACGAGCAACCTTGTCATAAGTGCTGGTTCTGTGATGTTGAGGAATGTTGTATGTAATCGGTAGTGTGATAAAGATATTCGTGATGGACGTTATTTGAGTACGATATCAAAATGGACTTATAAAAATGATGAGCATGTTTTATATCAGATATGAGACATACTAGTATTTATGCGTTACTTAAAATTAACCTTTGATTGTAATGTTGATGTGAAAAGATGTTGAAAGATGTGTGTCGGACAAAAACATACTTCTGTAGAAGTAAACCGTTATCTTGTATAACTTTTTCGACAAGCATATATGAAAAGGTTTCTTTGCAAAGTGCATCATCTACTAACGTTTCCCATTAAATAAGAACTTTTATTTTACACCGAAATATATATATATATATATATATATGTATATACAACAATACCTAAAAACTATTTATTCCTACAACAGGGATCCAAATTATTTTGTTGTCTCTTTGTTTAATTCATAACTAGAGATCGTATGATGCATGCTTGTGATATTTTGGGTGAATGACCTTTAACATTATAATTAATGTAAAATATTTTATGCCTATTGGAAAATCGATCTACTGAGTAAATAAATAGAAACTAAGTACTTACACAGTAATTAAAATAAAACTTTTAAAAGTAATCATTTGTATTTATTAAGTCATTTATCTACTTAAAACATATAATAATCAGTCGATAATTATATCAGTTACAAGAAAATACTTATAATTACGTAGGTACAATAGGAATCCAGTTTCTTAAAGGGATACTCACGATAATGTTATAAATCAACTCGTTCTGTTAAATTATAATATGTATGGTTTATGAAGTCATAGCTATTCATTGATTGTTCTATGTTGAGATTAAAGGAGTTTATAAATGCAGGAGTGTTAACGCAAAGCTTATATAAATATTTCGGAAACTGTTTTAATAGTTAATTTCATAAGATTTGGTCTGTTGTTTTGGAACAATCGTAAAAACGTCACTCTTGGCAGTTGCCACCCCTTTTAATCCTAAATAAAAACACATACCCCATACACACACCCAAGCAATAATTATAACGAAAGTATTAATATATGAAATAAAAATAAAATGTAATAGCATATTCACCTTGTCCAGAGGAGGCGATCTCACCCGCACGTTTTAGGATACGTAAGACTCGTGCAATTACGTAAGTATACATAAAACAGGCACCACATATTTTTGTGCTGCCATGGTTACAAAAAGCATTTAATGAATTGAACAAATTAACTGATTGCTGACTCAATAAATTGAGCTTATTTATTCTGTCCATCGAATTTGAAGTATATGAAACGCTCTACCATATTCCTCTACAACCGTTCATAGACAATTTGCACAGACGAAACGGCGCAGCGGAGCGCATGTTAAATGCAACAAAGGAAATTGGACCTTATTATAGTAGATACATTTCATAGTTGAATGGCTTGTTGAAGACGTCGTAAGCCGTCGGCAGCCGACTCCGTATTGTTTATTTGATTCAAATATGGAATATAACATCAATTTCCTTATTTGCATGTAATTGCGTGGCGACTCGATTAGCTCTGTGTATTTTGTCTACAAGTCGCCTCATCTGGGTATGGTAAAACCATAGACATAAGTCTACGGGCGAAACTTTCATAAGGACAGGATAATATAATCTACTTCTTGTAAGTGCCAAGGTATTTGGCGCAGTTCGGGCAGTAATGGTCGCAATTCTTCGTCGAGTTGACGCAGTAAGGGATGCAACAGCGACAACTGAAATTAGAAAAAGAAAATGTCAAGTTTTCGGCATCGTATAAGCTATATTTTTTCTAAAGTACAATACTTCAAATATTGGGAAAATTCGTCACCATTTTATAATCGCTCAGTCACATCGTCTGACACAGATTATTTTCCCCCGAAAGTTCTGAATGCTCGCAGAAGCTCCGTCATTCTTTGCCCGTTTCAAATCTCTCGCTCCAAATTGAGATTTTCCAACGGTGAAATAAAAGAAATCTCATTCTCAGACACCATAACCAGCGATACTTCCCGCTTATGAGAAACTAGCTGTTACCCGCGGCTTCGCCCCCGTCTAACCTATGTCCTTCTCAGTACCCTAACTTATGTGTATGCAAAATTTCATGGTGATCGGTTCAGTAGAAACAGCGCGTGAAAGCGTAACAAACAAACTCACTTTCGCATTATAATATTAGTTGGAATATTTCATCTGTCATCCTGTACTGTAAAGCAACGCCAGAGAAGTCACCACTGGCAATGTGCTGTAAGGTTACTTTGGTTCTGTTATAAAACACAAGCTTACAAATTGCATACATACATCTATCTTTTTACACCATTTAATTTTCAAATCATGCCAAATGCAATGCATTTATTACATAAACTTGACTACAACAAAAAAATAGAATAGAAAATAAAACATAAGGAAACAAAAAAACAAAGTTGGTACAAAATTGGACTTATCGCTTTAGCGATCTCTTCCAATATTTCAACCTTAGGTTAATAGCACTTTGAGACTATATTTCTGAAACGAATTCCCAAATCGAAAAATTATGTTTGAACACTAACAATATTTTTGAAAGACCTATCCAACGATAACTCACAAGCAAGAATTACAGCTTTTTAGCACTAGTACTGAACTTAAACGCGTACAGACAGACAGATATGGTAAAACTATAAGGCCAGCTTACTAGCGCCACCCCTGGTTTTATTTCTTTTACTAATCAAATTGAAATCAATCTGAAATGATGATATTGATGAAAAGTTCTACTAAAAATACTACAATTAATGCGGAACTTGCACATTATTTTTTTCATTGTCCTATGAAAAGAGCTCTCGAAAATTTGAGATATAAGGGTTTGAAAATTCCAATTTTTCGTCTCGGCCTAAACGTCCCTAAGAAAAAACAACTGACTAGTGACGTCACCCCTTTAGCAATTTGTATGCGTGTTGTGAGGACTTTGTTTGTCAGCTATGTTAAATATTGCGTTTAGGGAAATGGCTTCATAACAAAAAAAGGCAATAAATTTAAAGAGCTATTTCATAGTAATATAAGATTTTGTTATTTCCATATTTTTGAAACGGACTTTTCTAACCAATCTTAACCAAAGTTAATGTATCGATATCGGACTGAAAGTGTCCTTGACAGATTTTTCCAGCTAGATACTACGAGTATATATATTAAAACATGATTCCAAAAACACTTCAGGTTATTTAGTAAGGCTCATATGATTTACATTCTTGAATTTCTTTCTATTTGTAAAGTATTAGGAAAAAAATATTGGCGTCGCTAGTGTGCCTAGTGTGGGGCCTTAATACGAAATCCTAACAACTGCCAAAAGTGGATAGTCAAACACTTGCCACATTAGGTAAAAAAGCGCCGCGGTTATGTGCGTACGAGTGGTGGTCGTGTAGCGCACTGAAGTGCGGACAGAGGCGCGGCAGTACTGGCACACTGTTATGGTGTTGTCCGGCCCCAGCAGCATCTGCAAATTAAATTTATTAAAGTTAGCTTTTTGTTTTTGCCGTGTGGTTCCGGCAGAGTAGACCATCAAGACCGAATCCAAGTCTTCCTGTGGATGTCGTAGAAGGCGACTTAAGAAAATCTAAACAAAGCTGATCAACATCAAGGGACATCTAAAACCCTGGTCTGGTCAGCGTGGAGATTGTAGGGCAAATCCTCTGACTGATCTGCCTAATATATGGCTTTGGTAGTACAGAGAGAGTCGTGCTCCTGCAGTGGAGACTAAAAAAGACCTGATGATGATAATGATGATTTCAGCTGTTTATAAAAAAAAATAAAAGTATTAGGTCCTTACCTATGAAATTGGCGTTTTCTATAGAGAATTTCGAGCAAAGTGAATTTTTCATACTAACGTTTTTAGTCTGTGGTTTTTAGTATTATTTATAGTTTGATAAATTCAACAAAAATGAAATTTTGCATGTAGTTACCGACAACATTAAGCCTAATTTAGACGATCTAAAATTTACAAAAAGTTAAAAAAATAATAGGAATATGGCTACATTTTTGATTAAAACGGACAAACCTGAAACGAGTTCTTTAGACGAGCATTTTCCAATAATTAAATACACAAAATTAAAAAATGTTATGCATGCAGAATGTAAATAATATAAGCTTCTTTCAAGTTTAAATAAAAAAAAAATGTGTTTACCTGAAAATTATTGTCATTAAGAACAAAATGGCGAGCGGAAAAAAAACGCCAATTTCATAGGTAAGGACCCAATATTCACATCGATTAATATCCTTATCCTGTTTCGTCAACGTTTGTACAAGTAATCCGCAACATGCTTCGTCAATTCACATAATGAGGTTTTGCTTTCACACAATACGAGCCAGGCACGTCACGTGCCTGGCACAAAATCACCACATAAGCTTCCCTACTACTTGGAAAACGATCTTTTGACTTGCAACTTTTTGGTATCCGTACTGATTAACTCATCATGTTGTGTGAAAGCAAATCCTCATTATGTGAATTGACGAAGCATGTTATGGATTATTTGTACAATTCGTTGACGAAACAGGATAAGGATATTAATCGATGTGAATAATTTTATGAGCGAGCGAGGTACGTGCCCCTCGCTCGCTCCACATATTTCCTCTTATTCATACGTCCTGTATATAACCTCGAGACGGCCCCATGGGGCCGTATAAAAATTGATTATTTATTGTATCTGAGATTGGGTTGATGAGTTAAAAAGAAACCGCATTCAAAGCACTTTTCTTAAAACTACATCAAAATTGGTTCAGTCAAAATAATCGCCAACATACGTAATACAACCTTTCTTGAAATCGGTTAAAAAACAATAATGATAAGAGTCCAGATGTTTAAAGAAATAGGGCACTTTTAAATGGTTTCATAGAATTATAGTTAGACAGTGTAATAGGTACGCGTGACCGATTCTAACAAAGAGCGACTTAGTAACTTTAGATAAACAACTCTAAGTTACTAGGACTAGTTATTTCCCGAAAATCCATAACTAATTTATTTAAATATTAAACGCGGTAAATTTGTTCGGTACGTAATATTTATTTACAAAGCGTTTGTAAATAAATATTACTTAAATAAATATCCTATAGAACTATTAAAGAACCGTGACTCACCTCAGGCGTTGGACCCTTTTTAATACCTTCTTCTACATCAAGTCTATCAGCCATCATCACATCCATTTCCTCATTTAACAAAAATTAAATTACCTAATGGATCCTAGCTAAAACCATTGCACCTATTTTTCTAAGAAACAACGCTGGAGGCTGCTTAGGTATTTATCAGTTATGTGAGTATCGAGCTACTGATAAAAGATGAGCTCATAACATATATCTCTTATCAGTAGTTGGATTATGTATGTCCCGTTCATGATGGCTTGGCAGTTGGATAAGTGTTTAGTAAAATACTAAGTTGTCCCGCGTTATTCATAATGACTAAAAACCTATGGTAAGAATTTTTCATATGTTTATTTGAATAAATCGATACTAATTAAGACTGGGAACTATTTTTACCTAGTAAATATTTGCAAAATTTATTTTATTGATATATCATAAATAGGTAGGTATTTTTAAATTTTACAACTAAGTAACTCATAGCTAAGTTAACAATTACGCATCAACCGGCGGATGGATGGATGATTAGATGCCGAGAGCGAGAGAAGAACAGTCCCATATTTTATTTATTACAAAAACCAAAACCACTAAGTAAACATAAATCAAGTCCATAAAGATGTCAGTATGATTTGGAGTTCACGAATAAGGACACATTTATGGACGCAACAAGGGCACGAGCGCAAAAAAAGGGATCGGCCCATTGTGAATGCACAACGTTTTTTTTAAAGCTAGCATAAAATATCAATAGATTACACTTTCCAGTATTCAAACTTTACAAATCAATAGACATTTTGTGATAAATTGCACACATAGTATTTTTCTTTATGACATGAATAGAGCTCTTAAAAAATAAGAGGATAACTGAAAAAATTACCTTTCTTGCAAAAACTCAAAACCCTTTTTATATAAAGGTTAACTATTCATAATTTTAAACCAACTGACGTCACTTTTTTTAAGCATTTTGCATTTTCTCTCTCTGTATAACAGAGAATATTGTTATGTAAGAATATTCTCTGTTATAAATTACAGTCAGGAAGCTAGTCAATATTATGGAAATGGTTTCATAATTGTATGTTGCCATAAATTTTAAAGGCTATGTTATGCTATCATTATTTTTTTAACTTTTCATACTTGTGAAATGGACTTTCCCAACTAATTTTAACCTAACTTACTGTAATATAAGTAAGTATACATATTGTGCCATACAAAATTGCTTCAGCCATTTTTGCTCGATTATAGGTATATTATGAAGTGAAACAAACACATCATGATCGAATTCGACTCGCATTTGGCATACATATATATAATATATATATTGTTATTTCGCCAGTATTATTTTTTTACGTATTTCGCTATAACGCTCTATCTAAGAGATAAGTATCAATATATATATATATATATATATATACATAATCAATATATGTTCAATACGAGTAATTTTTCCAAGCTTTAAAATGCAAAAACAATACATCGTAACGTAAGTATTATTTTGACTGAGTTCCACCTCAGTACTGTGCCCAGGAATGTGCCAGTGCCAGGTAGGTACTCACTTTGTTTTCATAGACAACACGAACGAAGTACTTACCGGTACATTATGCATTGGTGGCGGTGGGCTTTGGCTTGCTAAAATCATTCCATCCGCATGAGCATTGTCGATGTGTCTAGTTACTACCTAAAATGACAAATATTTCATTAAAGTACTAAAACCCAATGACACTTTACTGAATTCAGTCACTGACTAGAGGGATGCCGCAGAAGTAGCAGACACGAATATAACCATTTGTTTCCTAAACATAGAAGTCGGTTATAAAGTGAATGATTAGGTTTTACCTACCTTAGAGCCAGACTGAGAAAAGGCATCCGTTGAGTGTAGAGGTGCTGAGTCGTTCTCCATTGTTCACACCTTTAAATATCAGATAACTGTAATAATTACAGTACACATTACACATGTCGCTATACTCTAATTATTAGAGTATAGCGACATGTGTAATGTGTTTTTACCTACTCATTGCTAGTTAGGTATGGCAAATCATTATATTTACACTATGTATAAAGTTGGGAATAGCGTAAGTTGACCGATGACTGGATTTCAAGCTTGGTCCCAGAACAAAAGTTGATTGTTTTGATATTGAGAATGTGGATTTAAATTATTGCTAGGTATAGGTATAATATGTCCACATAGTTGGTGGGTACATCCGGTGAAATTGCAAAAGCTTACTGGAGCTAGGTACTATTTACTCCTTGAAGAAACACCGATGGTAGGAACAGTAAAGAGTGCATAACATAATACACACCAATAACACACCTCATACATAACTAATATAATGTCCCGCTTTGGCCAAAATAAATTATATTTATACTATGTTATTCTTATTACAAATAAAGTAATTAATTGTTTGCATATAACAATCAAGTACTTATATTATAAAAAATAAGATTATGATAGAATAGCACTATCACTGCCGGAAAACCCTTATGAGAATTCAGTAGTTTGTATTACTATACTGATCATAAATAGAAAATTTCTTTATTTGGCGAATTCAAACCTCTAAACTTAATAGTACATTATGATACAAGTACGGTAAGCTGGATATTACAGTTGAGGTGTTTATAGTCACGAGGCGAAGCCGAGTGCTTATAATAAACCGACGACTATAATAGACAGATTACCGTACGAGTATCATACGACATTTTTCAATACATTTGCGATTACCTTAAACTAAAACAACATTGAAGTTCAGCAAATAAAGAATTTATAAAAGTTAGGAACTAAAGCAGTATGTAAAAATACATTTATAATAATCAGGTACATTTAGGTACTCAGGTTTATTTTCTCCAAAAAGTACATTGATAACCTTCTCCTTTTCGAATTCGGTTAAAAAATCACATCTCACAAATCAGAAAAAAGTTTTCATGCTGAACTTGAAACTCTTTGCTCGGATTCTATGAAAATGTTTAAATTTTGCATCTGTGGCATTGGGCTATTGAGCGGTTATGTATGATTGGTGTAAAGTAAAAAGCTCTAGTGCTGTAAAATACATCATTACGATACAGATTTCGATGTCATAAGAACCGTATTATTAGCAAATGTATTGAAAATTGTGAACGTTATTACGTTACTTATGGTATAAGAGTAGTTTGTAAGTAAACTAGCAGTCGTACCCGGCTGCGCACAGGTTTGCATCATACTACTTGTACCTACTATTACCTATATGTATTCTGTGATTATACTTGAAACCTTCCCCACGAATTACTTCATCTTCTATGTAAATCCGAACAATAGTTGTTGAGTTTAGCGCGAACAGACAGACAGACGCCGCGGAGAACTTTGCTTAATAATATGTAGTGATATAGTGATAAAAACTAAAACTTTGTGTATGCGCCTGGCCTTAAGGGGAATCCCCGTTTATAGTAGAACGTTAAGGAGGGCTAAATCTACAACTCTGTGTTAAATAATAAAAAATGAAGATTTGGGATATAAAGCCGCGGTTATACCTTTATCTGTACCAATTAAGTTCATTCATCATCGTTTCGAACTTGTTGTAAACAAAATTTATCAAAACCGGATTCCTTAACCTTTAAAATATTTGGAATTTGCCACGCCGCTACTGGCTGCAGAACATAAGTAGATCTGCTTCACATTGCTTTAAGTTAAAAATATATAGTTGCGTATATTAATTTTAAAGTAACGAAGAAACGTAGTGAAACTCACCTTTAACTGATCTATGTCCTAAGTGCAAATGCTTTAAATCTTAGCACAACTTTTAAGCTAATTTTATGCGGTCACTGCGCGATCGATCGCCAAAACAGACGAGGATCAACTAATGTTAACTGAAGGAAGGAACTCTGAAGTGCGCTCACGCACGCCACCCGTAGGGACGAGGAATACAAATAATTAAAAATACCCTAGGGTTGTCAATCTTTCTTTTCTTTTGTATTCTTTTTGGAATCTCTTAGATTGTTTGCAGGAAAAGAATCTAGTGTGTTCTAGTGAATCTTAAAAATATTAATTAGAGTACATACTTCTCATCTACATAATACTTATATTATAAGAAATGATTGTTTCTTTGCATTGAATAGGCTTCGAAGCACTGGCCCGATTATTAAAATTCTTTCACCTATAGAAAGCTCATTTAATTGCAGGTGTCATAGATTAAAATTTACGCGGACAAAGTCGCGGAAAAATTGCTTGTAGTGTATATAGAGACTTCAAGAGTAGAACGGTATGGTAAATATACGTCGCTTTTAGTAGTATATTGTGTTTTGTTCTGATTTATATTTTTGTTGTTGACAAAGTGACAATAATTATAATTTATAAATGCGTGGCTAAATACAAGCTGTAGTAATAACTAAGCACTTGAGCACAGCTAAGAATATCGAATAATATTGAGAGTTTTGGGGTCCTTATTTTTAAAGAAAAAGCAAACTTACCAAACATGGTCACCAGATATTGAGATACTTGATATATTCATTATGGAACATTAAATAACGACAAAGGTCAAATTCAAAAATAGATTTTGTTGTATTTTATACATATATCCACTAGACTTATAAACTTTATCATCAACATTTTCTTCAGAACCTATCAAAATCGCTTATGATCTAGCTTCCATGCTTTCGGGCTTCCCCGATAATAACCCATGTTGAGTTTTTTGGGAATGTCTTCGGAGAAACTACTTTTCAATAAAATATTGTGTATGTAGCGTCCACTGGAGCAGGGTGGATTGAATTGACGGAGCGGTTAGGTATGAAAAATTCCACTAATTGCACGAAATTTCTCGTGCTACAATTTTATTGGTGGATTTTTACCTTGCATCCCGCCCTGGTGGACAGGCAGCCCTAACACTGGCAAGCCCTACCATAGCGCCAAGTATAAATCCCAATCCCAACTAATATTAGGTATAAATGCGAAAGTGAGTTTGTTTGTTACGCTTTCACGCCGTATCTACTGAACCGATCATCATGAAATTTGCATAAACATAGGTTAGGGTACCGAGAAGGACATCCCAATCCCAACTAATATTATAAATGCGAAAGTGAGTTTGTTTGTTTGTTTGTTTATTACGCTTTCACGCCGTATCTACTGAACCGATCATCATGAAATTTTGCATAAACATATGTTAGGGTACCGAGAAGGCCATAGGCTATATATTACGCGGGCGAAGCCGCGGGTAACAGCTAGTAATAATATAATAAATACTAAGAATATAATCATAAAGGAGTACCTATATATGTATCAGATGTAGTAAATCATCATCATCATGTCTTTTTTTAGTATCCACTACTGAAGCACGACCCTCTCTGTCTGTACTACCAGAGCCATTAGCCAAAGCAGTTAGAGGATTTGGCCTACATTTTCCACGCTGGCAAGACGGGTTGGAGAGGTCTATTTGATGTTTATAAGCTTTGTTTAGCTTGTGTTTCCTAAGTCGTCTTCTACGACATCCACGGGAAGACTTATTATATTAGTACATATTATAGGTAATTAAATTAATAACCACACGTGTTTTGACTAAGTTTATTTAACAATTATGTAATAATTATAGACAGTGGTTCCTAATTACAGGTACACACATAACTAAACGCAATTTGTTTTAAATAAATTTTAGACTAACAGATATTTTAGGAAAGCTTAGTAAAAAAATTAGATCAACTAAAAACATTTAAATCAAAAAATTTAATCGACTCTAGGTCATTAATCAGTTCATCACATTTTTTTGACCGGCTACCAGATTTTATCTAATAGAGACATCGAAGTGCGACTTATTTACTCAATTAGATTGCTAATATACAAAGGTTCTTTCTTACACCTTTGTAGAATCACAATTCTAAAGAAATAAAGTTAAAAAAATCTTAATACGAGTTATAGTACCCGTATGTTCTAGCTAGAGTTGGTAGACGATCTAATGGACTAGGCCATAATTATAGTAAATTGACGATATTTTTCTCTAAACCATTTTACAGTTTTACCATATACATTATTATATGCGTATGTACCTACTTTACAAATGAATCCAATTAGAGGACATTGTAGTAACCAGTTAAAATTAATTCAAATTATATGACAGGATTATTTTCATTATGCCAACTTCAGAAAAGACAAGAATTTTATCTGCTAATTATCTTAGAAGTTACAAAGAGGTAATAGGGATTGATGTATTTTCTAAACATCTAGGCTTAGTATGTACCGTCAATGCATCTAGCTAAAACAAACATTGAACATAGAGCACTAGTTATTATATTTTAACACAAGAATTAAAGTTAATTTAAGTACTGAAATAATATTTAAATACGAATAACTTGATCTACACAAAAAAGAGCAAATCAATATAAGTTCAATGAATTAAAGTTAAATTAAAGAACAATTAAGAGGATCGACTACCTGTAATTTTCATACAAATAGCGATAACTCTTCCACCCTCCTAAACCTTTACGAAATGAGGAAATTTTGGTGTCATTCGATTTAACATACCTTAATCTAGGGCTAACCGTTTTTCTTTTTTATTGATTCAGTTTAGATTAATTTAAATAAATTAAAATGCCCTGGGTATTTTTTTTTTGTAAAAAATATGGATATTTACTTATATTCTCATAACTTTTGTTGTAAGCAATATATCTTAAATATTAAAACGTACAGCCCTACTTCTCTAATTTATCAATAATGTGTAACAAAAATATAGAAATTGGACTATGTTTAAGGGGTGGGAAAGGTTATCGCTTTTTGTATGAAAATTTACAAGTAGTCTATCTTCTTAAAAGAACCATTTTCAAGGCGAATCAAGGGTTGGTGTAAATACAGTGTGGGTGTAGAAAGGGGAAGAGTACATACCCTATCTTTCAATTTTCATCCAAGACATTCTTTACTTATGAGTTCTTACGTCGGAGACGAAAGAGTGTCTAGTCACTTTCACCCTACGCTACATTGAAATTCCTAATTTCAAAGGAGGAATTTTAAATTGATTGCCTCGTCTATTAGCAGTACTTCGGTTCTGACTCCGGGTGACCGAACTTTTGTGTATACGATGTCGCAGAATCCTAGCAGATGTAACGAGCAATTTACTGTTTTTAGTTGAGTTACAAAAAACCGACCAAGTGCGTGTCGGGCCACGCGCAGTGTAGGGTTCCGTAGTTGCGAATGACAACTTTGAGTTCACTCTGTTTACACTCACACCTCACAGTCTAACGACCAAAAACATCTAACAATGAAGATTGTATGAAATTTTACATTTTCCAGTACATTTTATAAGTTGGTTGCCTATAACTTTTTAGTTTGCACTTAGTACCCAGCTCTGATAGTTTTCCTTTCAACTTCAGTATATATACTATTGCTGTAATTTTTTTCACGTATCCATATATAACCGTTTAGCAGATAGAGGGGGGGGACACGTACCTCTAACAAAATTTTGCACTTTAAAACCAAATATTTCGGAAACGGATCCCTAAATCGAAAAATGGTGTTCTTAGTTTCACAATATTTTTGAAAGACCTTTTTAACGATACCCCACACGATGGGTAAATAGAGAAAAAAAATTACTCCGCCACTTTACTTGTATGGGAGCTACCCAAAAAAAAATATTTTTTCAAGGTTTTTTTCTACGACTTTTTTGCCATGATTATTATACACACTCATACCAAATTACAGCTTTCTAGTACTTATAGTCTCTGAGTAAAACCGCGGACGGACAGACAGACAGACAGACAGACAGACAGACATGGCGAAACTATAAGGGTTCCTAGTTTACTACGGAACCCTAAAAAGGTACCCTTATAGGATTACTCGGGTGTCTGTCCGTCTATCACAGCCAATTGCTCTATAACTACTGGGCCCATTAAGTTGGCATTTGGTGTACCTACCTTTACATTTTATTTTAATAATGTTACTATTTTTATAGTCCCTTTCTGTCCTAGTTCACTACTGCAAGATATGTGTCTTAGTGAAGTTACTAAACGTTCTATTTTGTACGTTTTATAGCTAAGCGTTAAGCGTATAGATGTTGCAAGTAGCTTTGGTGTCGTACTAAAAGCATCAGCGCCTCGAGATTCGCCCGACTTTAAATAATTATAAAGTAACGAACTCATCTGTCTATTCATATTAACTTCGTAACGTAAGTATACGTGGACATATACTCATTTAAACAACAAAAGCTTCGAGCGTCAGCATGGAGAGCGCCGCAATTCCCGCGACCGCCGGTAGGGTCACCACCCACGCGAAGATTATATTCCTGGAATACAAAGACGTTATTTATGCTACCAATACTTACAGTTTTTTAGTACGGAAAGGTTCTTTGAGTTCTTGGCGGAAATTTTAGCAGTGATTGTTTTGCAAATTAATGATTTTATTAGAATTTGCAGTAGAATTTGGTGTTATAAATATCCATTTATATGACCAATATACACGGTGGAATCGAATTCGTTAGCATACGCAAAAAAAATACACGTAAAAACATTTCTTGCGTCAACAATAAATTGCTGGTTGTGTATCGGTCTAAAGTCGCTTGTATTGCGTAAATTTCACCGACCGATTGATTTAATACTGTTTAAATGAATTAATTTTTCGGTGTTTTTGGAAATTCAGTCCTGTTTTAATATTTGTTTTTTATCTAATGTAATAAAGTCTCTTTCAAAGCATTTGGGGTAGTTATTGAGATTTTCTTAAATTTGAAAAATGTGTTATTTTAATTTACTCGAAAGTAGTCTTAAATTACTTTCAATCATGGGTATAGTCTATATATTTTACAAGGATGCCAATGAATTAAAAAACACCTGTATATGTAGAGTAAGTTAAATAGACTGTTGGTGCAGCTGCAGTGAGATTTACACTTATTGCATATGCTTGTCCGCCTTGCTACGTCGTCTATAATAAAACCAGTCAGTCATTGCATGTTGGCATGACAAAATTTTGGCCTTCTTTTTTCCACGATATTTCACTATATTTAACTGGCTAGCTAAGGGTAGGTTCAGTTGTCGATTGGGATTATCTTCTCCGTCAGATATAAGTTTTCTTTAAAAGCAAATGTAAGATCGTTCGTCTTATCACACAGAAAAAAATATACTTATGTAGTTATATGATAATATTACCTAAACAGACTCCAGTCGACGGATTGGTCGGAGAAGTAGCCGACACAGACCACGGAGCCCACCTTGCAGTGAGTGGTTGACACCGGCAGCCCCGCCTTGCTGGCCACCAACACCGTCAATGCAGCGCCCAGCTCTATCGTGAACCCACTGAAATTGATCAATAGAGAACTTTACTGTAACTTAAGTATAATTCGTACAAGCAAGGCGCGTCATCACGCGGTTGGCCGTTTTTATGCCGCGTTTCTCAAGTTGGAATAAATAATGTTATGTTTAGCTCTACGGTCCCTAGACGCCATGAACTATCTTATCAATTTAACTTCTAAGTCCACACAATCTAGAGATCTGCCCGGTTATATGTCGCATATTTTGCGAATTTGCTCAAGTATAGGAAAAATCTGAAACTTGTGAAATTGTAGGTCCTTCATCACAAAAAGAAAACTTTTTGTACCTACAGAACTCTTAGTGAGCGAGTTTTTTTTTATTTCACTTTCCAGAAGCCGGACGATTGTAACAAATCCTTTCCTTCTAACAATGTTATTAATACTTTATATGGGATTTTATTTTGCATTCACAATGCTATTTTACCTTATTTATTAAATAAAGAAAATGAGAAATGGGAGAAATGGCTTCCTACACATTAGTTGATTTTCAAATTCATTGCAAAATGAGTTGAAATCAAATACCGCACTTGTAAAAGTGGGGTAGTTGTGTTGGGTGACGCAAGCCTAGATGCGTGTAAGAGGAATGGGATATGGTGGAGAAATTCGGCGCCGGGGCTTGAAGCGCGGTGGCGTAATTGGCAACGCATAGATCGTACTGAGATCTAGACGCAGTTCAAGTCCTGCCCGCGTGTTTGTTTTTCTCCATTTCTCATTTTCTTTATTTAATAAATAATGTTATTAATATATTTTTTACTATACTTCAATCTGGACTAAAAACCGTAATATCTCTTATAAGTGGAGGCTGTTGTCTCCAGATAGCAGCAGCTCATGTGAGTTAACGAGGCTTACGTGTCAGGCGTGATGCTAGTGAGGTCCTCGCCCACCGTGCGGATGACGCGCCGCCCCCACAGCCACAGGCCCATCGCGATGCCCACCCCGCCGAACACCAGGATCGCCAGCGGAGTCTCCGCCTTGGCGTGAGCGCTACCTTCGGAGTACAGGAGCCACAACGCCACTAGAGGCCCTATAGCGTTGCTGAAACATTTGATAAATCGTATCGATCAATAGTCCAAAATTGATCATTAATTTCTAACTTTAGATATGCTCAGATCAGAAATAGACACATCAAATATCAACGCGTTGATGTCTTTTGAAGGTCGAAATTATATCTATATAAATGGTTACAACATTACTAAGATTCCGTACGTGAATTTTTCGGGGTCGAGTGCATTTGAAAGAAAACAGAGATATATACAATTTTAAGATATCATATAAATATTTCCGAGGCCCTGGATAAACTTTCTATTTTTAACCGACTTCAAAAAAGGAGGTTCTTAATTCGTCTGTATGTTTTTTTTTTGTTGTATGTGTGTTACGCGATTACTCTGTCAATGATGGATCGATTTTAGTAATTCTTTTTTTGTTCGATAGGTAATGCTCCAGAGGTGGTCCCATAAATTTTTTTGTATTAAGCACTGAAAAAATAAACAAAAACCCAAACAAATTGTAAGAGTATACCGTTCGGTTTTAAACTTATTTGTATTTTATTATAATGCGAATGAAGACGATGATGATGATGAGAACGTTACTCCTTTGTAAGGTGGTCTTAGAATATTTTTATCGAAATGTATCCAGTGCTTTTAGAAAAAATTCAACAAGAACAAAAAAATTGTACAAGTATGCCGTTTGGTTTAATTTTATTTCTGATTGATTCTTTCGCGAATCAAGAAAAGTTGATGGCGACGTTATTCCTCAATTGATTGAACTACCACACCCACTAAAACCTAATTTTAAATTCCAGTTTGTACATTTACGTATAGGGTTGAAGTCGGTCTGTTTACAGCTTAAAGTGTGAACGTGAAGCTTGACTTTAGCATTTGTTTTGTATACAATAAAAGCTTAAATACGCTTAACGTTCCTATTTTAAATTGTGAACAGTTGTTCATTAAATAGTTTAAAGGGCTATAAAGGGGCTCGCAGAACAAAATTTGAAATGTGCTCTCATTGTTCTCTCAAATGATTTATTTAAAATGGGGGCTGCACTTGACCCTTAAAAATGTGGTAATGTATGACCCCTAAGTGGTAACATAATATGTGGTCATCAACGCTGGAAGGAGATACATCTCAATATATATCTGTAGGTATAAAGGGGGTACGGCGAACAAATAGTAATAACCCTTGGTAGAAGCGCTAGATTTTATAATGATATCCGAATGCTACGTTTGTGTTGAAAATTTCACAATACATACCTGACGTCATTTCCCCCATGAGCAAACGCACCAAACGTGGCTGTTAGCACTTGTAGAAACGAAAATAGCTTCAGGGTGTCTGGAGGAGGAGCAGCGGTGGGCGCGGGGGGTGGTGGAGTGGTAGTACGCAATAGCGGAGCAGCGCTAGAGTTAGGGGTGATAGCTGGTAGGCGGCTTGACGCGTCGCATTCTATGTTCCAGGCACTGGCTTCAGGTGCCTGAAAAAAAGTCGTGAATGACAATGGCGCACTTTACTGGATATTTATTTCCTAGTAAAACATAGAAATATAACCATAATTTACTACTAGCTGTAACCCGCGGCTTCGTTCGGCACGGACTTCTCGGTACCCTAACCTATGTGTATGCAAAGTTACATGATAATCAGTTCAGTAGGTTGGCGTGAAACCATAACAAACAAACAAACTCACTTTCGCATTTATAATACTAGTTAGGATTAGGATATATCGTACCTTATCCGGCCTAGGAGGCGGCGTGTCAAAATCCACAGCACTCGGCAGAACTCTTGTCGCAGCCAGTCTATCAAACTCTCCTCGGGCTATTGTATCACAGGAGTCGCCTAGAAACCCATTTCTAGAGTCGTAGCTCTCGCCCATGCCGGCCATCTGTGCCGAGTCCAAACTTTTACAACAGCTTAACGTTTCATCTATATATTTGAGTGTGTTTATTTGTGGATCGGCATCTATCAATTGCAATCTAGATTTGTTAGGCGGGCTAAGACTACGTGAGAGGATACTGCAGTCGTCCATAGTAGCTAAAAGAGCTCGGTTCCTGGCATTCATTTCCCGGACGCCAATGGACACTTTGTCGGCGTCGCTGAGGGTGACCATCTCGGCCGCTTCTGCGATGGCTTCTAGGACTTTCCCGTCCTCTGATAGAAGCGAAGTAGGGCGCTGCGGTACGCTGTTCTTATTTGAATGCGTTGGTGTATCAGCTGGTGTAGTTTCTGTTAGAAAATTAAGGCAGTTAAGCGTAATTTTGTAAAATTTTGTTTTTACTCAGTTTTTATAAGTTTCGTTATCAAAATCTACCAAAATCTTAAGTCTTTAAATAAAATATAGTCAGATAAACTTTTGCATCTAAAGGTCAGATTTTCCAAACTTACGTAAAATGGGCTAACTTTTTTCACGCACACTGCTTCTACTTCTACTTGATCAAATCTGGATCTAGGATGGAGGGATGAATTTCAAGATGCGTAGCTACTTCTTAAAATAAAAAGGAAGTCACAACAACACCAGCTCTATTTTGAGGAACTTACCATTAGACAGACCTAAGGTGAAATTGACGGGAGGCGCGACGAGTTTGCGGCGGTAGTGTGGCACGAGGAACGCGCGGACAGCCCCCGCAACCAGCGCGCCCAGCGACAGAGATCCTACTAACGCGACCCAGAGGGGGATCTTGTCCATCGATAAAACTGCAATCAGAAGAACAAAACACTTATTTCATTGTTAATAGATACTAATGGTAATGGTAATTCTAGGAAGTGATAAAATCCCAACTAATATTGTAAATGCGAAAGTGACTTTGTATATTTGTTTCTTTGCTTGTTATCTGTTCACGCTTTATCTTCATGAAATTTAGCATACACGTTGATAATGCTACAGAGAAGGACATAGGCTCTGTATCACGAAGGCGAAGTCGCGGGCAACAGCTAGTAATAGTATTTAAACTCACGCTTAGGGCCATCGTGGACGACGCTGACTACGTTGACTGCGATAGTTGCGCCGTAGAAGAAGGGCAGCGCCCGCAAACCCGCCGTCAACGGCTGCTTAGCTCTGAGTATGAACCGGCGCACCAGCCAGTACAGCACAGCTGACACCGTGCCGCTCAGCACTGGTGATATGAACCACGATAACACTGAAACAATACAGAAACATTTATATGTATTTCTCATTATGGGTCTGGTAAGTTGACATAGTTTTAGAACCGTGCGAAAAGAGATGCCTTGATGGTTCTTTGTTTATCACAAAGAACCATCAAGGCATATATGGTAGTAAATGGTACTCAATCGAAACCCATACGGGACTCCGTTGGAATCTGATAGGATCCAGTTGGAACCTGATGGAACCCAATTGATATTTTAATGTATCCATAGAAACTCGATAGGACTTCGATGACACCCGGTGGTACATTATGTTACTACCGGATGGGTACTCAAATAGCATTCGAAGGTACCAGGTAGTACATGACTTTTGATCCGATTGGGGCGATCATTCGGAAAACCCGTTCGAATAAAAGTAAAAACCAATCCCGATTCACCATGCTGAAGCTTGACAAGTGGCGGATCGATCGAGATTAAAAGAATGGCATTTGATTCAAACAATGCCAAATTGCATCTTACCAATAGCACCCAACGTCGACCAGCGGACGCCCACGGGACCCTTAGCAGTCAAAGTAAATCCCACAGTGGCGCCCACCACGGAGTGAGTTCCCGAGACCGGCAATCGTAGAGCCGTCGCCAGTATCAACCAGGCTGCACCAGCAATCAGAGCAGCCAAGCATCCGGCAGCCAGCAGCCGCTCTCCACCATCGGCGTACAGCGACACGTCAAGTATACCCTTGCGCATTGTGTCCGATACCTTATAGCCTAAAAAAAATTATTTCAATCTTAAAAAAAATTGGTGCGACACGAGGCCTTTGAATGCCGGAAATAGTATGTGTAAAGAGGTATAAAGTACTCACGTTATTTAAGTACATACTCACCAATTAAAACAGCGCCAGCCATCTCGAATATCGAAGCAAGAATACACGCCTGTGTCAGCGTCAGGACTTTGGATCCCACGCTGGTGCCAAAGGAGTTGGCCACGTCGTTAGCCCCGATCCCGAATGCCAAGATAAACGCTACCACAAACCCGCACACCACCAGCCATAGCAAGTCATCAGTGTACGGTTCCATTATTAAAATTTCTAATTTTTTGTTTTCAAAATCCCATTTCAGAAATACCAAACGTAACTCCGAAATAATAATAGCACCTATTTAAGATTTTTATTTCTATAACACTAATATAAGCTTCGCTTTATTTCAATTTCTCAACACTTGCTAACAACAATCGTTTCCCTCCTTAGAAAGCAGGGTTCCTTTCGCTCCATATAAAAATAACTATGATTAGAGTAAGTTCAGAATAAGTATAGTATCTAAATATAATAATCAAATTCCAAAATATTAAATTATTTTTTGTTACAATTTTAATTTAGTAATGAATGTAGTTAATTCAAGATTTACTTGTTGTGCGTCACAAAGTTTTACGTTTAAATGTTGTTTCGAGGAGGTGATGTGGTCTTATTAATTTTCGCTTCATCATTTCTGAAAGGAAAAGAAAAGAATGGTCAATGAGAATGCCACGTGGTTCCATACATGTACCACAAATATCTGATCGTAATTGTTATAAGAATCCAATTAGAAAATGTTTTCCTATATTATCCGGTTTATAATAGCCGGGCCACATGGTGCAAAATATCGATTTACTGCCGCCATTAGGCCAAGGTTTCCCGGGTAAATTACTTTAGGTACCCTCCAACTTGCGTCGGTCGGCTAAATTGAGAAATGCTTTTCCTCAACTATATCATTAACGATACTTGCGTCATGCTTTCCACATATTTAGTCATCAGTCGCTCTGAGTATTTTTATATCTAATTATAACATCATTAATACCTTAATAACGCGCGCTCTAAAATTAAACGATCTAAAAACTAATAAAGCACACTGTCAGGTAAGCCAAGTACTCACTTTAGAAATTGATAGGATTTTATGGTCCTAGTTAATGAGTCACAAAAGCACGAGGTTTCTCCCCTTGAGCGCTCAGCTGTCGACTGAAGTTGTTGAGGGTCACAACAAGGAAAAGGAACCGGCTGAACGGAGCATGCGCTAAGAACACCCCGCTCCTGCAACCCTCCCATTACGTGGTCAGCGGCGTCCCTAGGGTGAGCGATACAGGAATCGGAAACAAAGGGTGGCAAAATGCTTATGGTAAAATATAATTAAAATATAATATATTTTACCATAAGCATTTATCTGGAAAGACAATTTTAGACTGAAATTTACGAGTTTGTGAGGCTGATCCTGGAGCAACGAAAAAAAAATACTGACACTTGTCAGTATGTTTTACTCTACGGGTGTAGGTAGGAAGACTATCTGAAAAGAGTTAATTGCGCTCTACATGGTAGAGCTACATTTACTAATTTTTAGGTTTCCATGTTTTGTATGAAACAAACTCGAGCTGTTTTTTTATTTGTGCCTACTCGAAGTACTCTACATCCATATCTACTCGTACATATAGAACTCATATACTCACTAATATTATAAATGCGAAAGTAACTCTGTATGTTTGTCCGCTTTCACGCCAAATCTCCTGAACTGATTTAGGTAAATTAAATTTGGTACAAAGATAGTCTAGAGCCTGAGAAAGGACATAGGCTACTTTTTTCCACGCGGGCGAAGTCGCGGGCACAGCTAGTACGTTATAAAGGCGGGTGAGGGTAACCGAAGGGCGCCGAAAGACAGTCGCACACCGACTTGAAAGAGGGCTAGGCTCAGCAGTGTGTGAAGCACAATAAAATTGTTTGTTCGTTTGCGAATGGCGGGGGGCGCTATTCGTTTGACCGGCTTCATAAAAGTTATAGTCCTATTCAATAAAGCATCATTTTGCATAATACGTTCCTTCATTTTTATAGGACTATGTACCTAGAGCTTACGCAATAATTTGCTTTCATGGAGATATTATACTAAGATGTTATACAATATACTTTTGTGTTTGCTTTACTGTCTGCCTAACAATTAGCACTGCAAGGTATGACCAAAGATTATTTATTTGCATAAACATGTGTTAATTATTCTATTTATTAACTACTTAATTGAAGGACATGTAGGTACGTAAGACTTATAAAAATAAAAAATAAAATAAAATAAAAATCTTTTATTTCAGGCTTTACGACCCATAAAGTGTTAGTAACAAAGAAAACTTATAACTATGTTAGTACAATATCTAAATCGAAATTTCTTGACGGCTTCGTGTCTTTGACTAGATGAACGCGAGTCCAGTGCTGCATAATAGCACTGTCCACGTTCAATCTAGCCGCGACCGTTTTTACTAGTATGTTGGCGCTGCCCCGCACCCGGTGAATCAAGGATGCTGTGCGCTTTCTTATAATGGCTGACAGACTGTCAATTCCAACTTTCGCCTGCATCCCTGAAGCACTACAAGGGCGGCGCATCCCCAACATCACTATAAGGGCATTGTTATACTGAGTGCGCAGAGCCCTGTATGCTACTTGGGTATAATGTGTCCAAAGGCTGCACGTGTACAAAGAGTTACAAAATGCTTTGAAAAGCGTAACTTTAACCTTCTTTGTACAGCGAGCAAATCTTCGAACTAACACACAAGGCTCTCCGCTCCCTTTCAATATCCATATCATCTTTAAGCGAGTCGGTGACCCAGTCCTAGATACTTAAATTTCTAACCCTAAAATCCGTAAAGGCAGTTTTTCGGTAGTGGTGGGAAGTGCGAGACACAAACTACGAAGACGATTGAAGATACCTAGAATTACTAGGTGTAAGTTTCAAGTTAGAAACGATGTTTTTTTTTTACCATTTTTCTTGCTTTATCCCCGACCCGACTGATCCACCCAGAGGGAGGATATTAATTTCCGCGCGTGAGTATGTAGGTATATGATTTTTGTATTTGTGGCGGGAATTTCTGCGGACGGTGTTAGTTTTAGATACCTAGTATTGCAAATTGATTCTAGTCTAGTAGACTTTATAATGTGAAATCCATTATAAACAATGTGTAAAATAATTAAGAGTCCCACGTAAAGCCGCAATCCCATACAAACGTAGTTTCGTTTTAGTTTTACAACAGTTAAGCCAATCTCAACCAAATTTCGTACATACGACCGGATAAGGCATATTGATGTTTATAATTAGGTTTTAATTTTAAAAACAATACCGATACAAAATTACAGCGAGTACAAGTTTTCGATACGAAACTTCAACTCGCAGTAATTTGGTATAGGTATTGTTTTTAAAATTGAAATCTGATTAAATATTTTTATTTATTTAAAAAAAAAATACTCCCACTTTACTTGTATGGGAGCAAAGAGCAACCCTAAAAAAATATTTTTTCATTATTTTTACGAGTATGTACCACTTTTTTGGCATGATAAAAATACATACCAAATTACAGCTTTCTAGTACATACTAGTCTCTGAGTAAAACCGTGGACGGACAGACACAGACAGACATGGCGATACTATAAGGGTTCCTTGTTTACTACGGAACCCTAAAAAACGATTAATGTTTTTTAGGGTTTTTAGGGTGGTTCTTTTGGTGATTTTATGGGTTCCGTACCCAAAGTATAAATACAGGACCCTATTATTGAAACTTTGATATCCGCGTGTATCTATCTGTGTGTGTATCTGGCTGTGTTTCATAAACCATGAGATGTTTTCATAGATGATGTAGATGGATAGGTACCTATTTCTGTTGCCACTGTTAGTATTTGATGTTATATGTAACATCAAATACTAAAAACAGAATAAAATTAATGTTAAGGGGGCCCTTACAACAAACGTGTTTTTTTTTGTCGTTGTTTGCTTGATATTAATAACTCAGAATAGTAGATTAATAACGGCAACACGTAGACTGGAAAAATTTACTGAATATTAAGTTGAATCACTTTAAAATCAAACTATTACTTAATTCAAAATACAGTTAATATTTAAGGAGGGCTCCCATACAACAAATATTATTTTTTGCCGTATTTGCTCGATAGTTCAATGTTGCACAGATAATGGTACCAAACCATTCGTGCACGAGTCCAACTCGCACTTGGCTGATTTTTTATGGCTGTTGGTAGATTTATTTTAATGGAGCTTTTGAAAATATGTAGTTTAACCCATTGAGATATAACTATAGAGAAGACATCACAAATCCTTACTTTGTCCCGTTCAACTGAGGCCGTCGCGCCCATGGACCTAGGAATAATTTATTATTCTTAGATCCATGGTCGCGCCACAACTCACTCAGTCGGTTGTTAGCTCTTTAGCTTGTGGTACTTCCCACGGTTCCCACGATTAATAAACAAAAACTTGGTAAAAATCGTAAAATATGTCTTGGTATGTATTAAGTTATTGCAGTAATAACTTATCGAACAATGCACAGTGCAAAGGAACAAATTTTCATCAACAAATACCTACATTATTTTTTACAAAAAAAAGTCATAATTACCTCCCGCCATTTTGCATTATTTTACAGAATATTTTTTTTTTTTACATAATATTTATTGTTGGAGCCTCCTTTTAAGCAAACATTTGCTTGTGCCAGGAGACTCCGCTCTTTCTTATCTTATTATGTTAACATGTTGCTATGGAAACGTGAGAGTAGCAAATATAGCGCTAAGGTATTAAGTTATGTATGATTGGACGTTTCGTTATTGTTTTAGCGCTGCAACACTTTCGAGGAATGGCACAATGTCAATATAATAAGGTAGCCCCTCTAGTACTATATCTCAATGGTTTTAACCTATTTTGACAAATAGGATGTCTTGCTCGTACGTAGCATTGGTTGTTGTTGGTTGTACTGTACACTCAGTTTAATTTGGTGTTAAATGATTATGTTTATGAACAATGTGTCGGATAACAAAAATAAACTGTCATTGTGCGGCTGTAGTGGCTGTAGCTGTAGTGTAAAAAATTTACTTTGCAGGCTGGTTGTTGCCCGTCTTCACATTTTTTTTCATGTCTGACCCTCTTTATGTATCGTTTATGATCGAACGAACCAGTGAATTTATAAAAGCTCCATCAAATCAACGAAAGAAATTACCATGAAATTACCCATCGTTTCGTTGATGAACAAGATTATCTCAAGAAAGGGCGGGAAACTGCGACTTTTGACACTTAATACTAGCTAAATATGCTGCGCGTAAAAGCCATAAGTAAAAAAAAAAATGACTTTTTATTCTGTGGTTGTCAGTTGTCAGTGTCACCACTGACAAATAATTCAAAACGTCAAACATTTCTTTTCCTAAAATTTTACAACTTTCAACAAAATATACAGTCAGAACTAAAAAGAATGATGTAATACAAGACAAATTAGTGCAAAATTTGTTAAAATTATCATGTTCTGCAGAAATGTATTGTCAGTTGCCGAATTGACGAGTAGTTGGTATGTTTACATTCTGTCACATCAACTAACCTCTAAATAATTTAAAGTATTATTTTAAAAGTTAGTTTTTGGTTGCAGTAAATCTTTACTGCTGCATCGGAGCAGCAGACCAGTCGGCTATGTCCGTGTCCAGGTTCGCAATGCCTTCAACCAGCCTCGGCGCGGCAGACGGCCCATCATTGAACCTGACCCACTGGAAAATATTCAGATAGAGTCGGGACCTCTCTATGCGAAAGGACTCATAAAACCATTCCTTTTTACCATTGGGGTGAGATATAACAATACATTTTCTAAGATAGACATATCATTCTACAGTTATAGATTTCATGTAGTCAGCTAAATGAGCCAGTGCTAGGATGAAATGTTAAAAAAATATATTTTTGAGGATTTAGCAGTTTGTGGTGGGAAGTCAAGGGGTGCAGTTGGGGTCTACCTTGGACGATTTGCAAATTGATTTTGGTGGACTTTATAATATGAAATTGGTGTAGTTTGGTGTTATAAATGCTCATGCTCGTGAACAATTTGTGAAATAGTTAAAGTGGACTGTTATATGGACTCGTATAGACTTGTCACCATAACCTCCATAACCTCCCGACCACGAGGCATCAAAGAACATACGCCATCTTTGATGCTACTTGATACAACTTTACCGTACAACACCGATACTTAGTATCTCAATTTACTGGACATTGGCAGAATCACTGAAATCTCGGTGGAAGCCATTTTATAAAACAGAAGAAGAAGAAGAGGATTAAGCTTGTTGGTTCATTGAGAGACTGACAGACCAATATTTTACCTCCTCTCTCTTAGCTCAAGAGTGTACCCTGTATATCCTCAGATAGGTAAGGGTGGATAGTTTATAAAAACTTGTTCATGTCTGTCCTCCCAGTTGTTTGATATATTGTCAATTTTATTGTACATGAACTATAGTGTTGCATTAGGTTTCTGAAATTTAGTATTTCTTGAAATTACTCATAAGGTCTATCTGATATTTTCTTTTCTTTCTTTCTTTTTTAATTATGGCTTCCACCGAGATTTCAGTGATTCTGCCAATGTCCAGTATAATGAGATACTAAGTATTGGTGTTGTACAGTATGTGGCATCAAAGATGGCGTATGTTCTTTGGCAGCCTCGTGGGAGATTTTGGCGACAAATCTATACGAGTCCATTTAACAGTCTACTTTAACTATTTCACAAATTGTTCTCGAGCACGAGCATTTATAACACCAAACTACACCAATTTCATATTATAAAGTCCACTTAAATCAATTTGCAAAATTGTATAAGGCAAACGACAACTGAACCCCTTGACTTCCCACCAAAAACTCCTATCTGATATTTAAGTGCTAGTCTCTTTATGTCATTGTGTAGAAAGAAACATTATTTTGGCTGGAATAAAGGAGTGGTTTGGAATGGCCTTTCATGGGGTAACCCAGGTTTTTTTTCTTATGGATTACTCATAAGCCACTAATTCACTTTTGCCTCATTCATATGTTAATAAAATATTACTTTTAGGCAAGTAGGTTCTCGTTTCAAACTCTAAAAACAATAAATAATTTGCATGTATTTGTGTATTACTATGAATTTCAATCTTCTTGTTTCATCATCAGCCTATAATAACTTAATACAAACAGCCTATAACAGCCTAAAAAAAAGAATAACTTGTCCACTGCTGGACATAGGTCTCCCCAATTGCATGCTATCGAAAACTTTCTTCGGCTGCTTGCATCCAGCTCCTGCTAGCCATCTTGCGCAAATCATCACTACACCATGCCTGAGGACGTCCAACACTACGTTTCAGGACTTACTTCGTTATGGCCTTGTTTCAGGTATCAACTGCAAGTCTACTAGGTTGTGTGATTTGGGAATATGAGACTCTTCGTTCACACACAGCCAACCTGCTTCGGCGACCTGGCTCCTGGCTGAATGCTCAGCAGAAGAAAATAATGGCACAGTTTGTAAGACCTAAACCAGAAACAATGGGAACATGTATGACATTATTGTACCTACTTGTGCATATGGAATTATTAAATAAGAAAATATTTGTATAAAAAGAATACCAATGTGCATTTGCATACATTTTTTGTCATTATTGTTCTGAATTATTTTTGGTTTAGACTTTCCTAGATTTGTATATTTTCTGTTTTGTACCAAAAGTTGCCAAGGGGACACTATCCACTACAAATAAGTAATAAGTCTTACTTATTCGTAAACTATCCACCATTTGTTTGTCTGTCACAGGGTTGTGCCTTGTTGAGAAATCATGTTAATCAAATCTGCTCTTGGGAATTTCAAAGGCCTTTTGGAAAGCTATTTATTATAAGTATAATATTTACGTCAAAGCTAGATCATTTATTTGTAAGTGACCGTAAATACACTTGAATTGAGAAGCTGATTTTTTTAATTTTATAAATTAACCATAGTAGAGGTGATTTTTCACAATTGAAATATGAAACCAAAGGCCTAATGTTACAGTGTAACTCAGGGGCACAGATAACTTTAGAGCTTCTTTTCCTCATGCCCAAGTGCATTTTTCCACTATTAGATTGATGCCCTTTAATTTATCAACCAATTTTCATTTCATTTGCTTGTATTCAAAACAAACGAGAAAAATTGCAGTTATAGGTGCAAAAATACATAAATAACTGGTTTGTCTAAATTTACTAAATTTTCTTTTTACTTACTAATGAAACAAAGACCTTAATTATCATACCTTATCTAGATCTATCAACCTTTTTCCAGAAACCAGAGCCAGGGCCGCTCCACAAGTGGTGGCATTCTCTGAAAGAAAGCGAGAAGGTGTTCTACCCGATACTAGCGGCTAACGTGCTCGTGTTCGGTGCCTGGCGAGTGCGCGGACTGCAGCCTTTTATGGTTAAATACTTCTGCTCAAACCCTTCAGGCAGTGAGTAAATAAATATGCATGTTTGTGCCTTAATGGATTTCTAAGTTGACCGCACATGGCGTAACTAACAAAACACTAAAGCCTGGCCGAAGTTTCGGTTTCAGCAAGTTTTAGCCGAACATTCGGCCTCACCTAAACTCGACGTGTAGGTGTGTTAAGAATCGCGCCAAGGCAGGCAATGTGACTGTCGCTCGCGCGCTACTAAATACGCCTTTTCAACACATTTCATACGAAACAAGCGTCTCAAGGGGCAGTTACATTTATTGAAGTTTTGGGTTTCAAGAAACGCAAAAATCTTACTTGTGAATTGGCTACTTGACTAAAAAATTTTTCGTGTCGCTATGTAAAGACCTGCCAAAAATAAACACAATAGTGACCGAAAAACATTTCTAAACAAAAAACTCTTTCAGATATAGAAGTTTTAAAGACACATATTTTTAGACGTTAATTTTTAGACGTGAAAACTCACTGCTGAAATGCCTACATATTTGTGACGTCACAACTTTGTATTTTGTATGGGCGGCGTGAGAACTTTGTTTGGTACCTATACGAAATATTACGTTTATGGTAATGGTTTCATAATAAAAGTTGCTCTAAATTTAGCAGACTACAATACAGTATAATTGTAATTTAAGATTTTCATACTTTTAAAAATGGTCCTATTCACCCAACTTTAAAGAAGCTTTAAGAACACTTAACGAATCGATATCAAATTAAAAGTGTTTTTTATAGTGTTTTTAGATAGAAATTAGTATCACTGGAAACAAATTTTATATAACCTTAACATTAGGCAAATACCGAATTGTAAAATCAAAATTTTGATTGTGAACCTTTTTACTGTAATTATGATACCAGATCACAGAACATGACACAGCGGTGACATTCCCTGTATGTGAGAGTTTGAGCACCGGCGATACGAGTATAATGACGAGACGTGCCAGATACGAACAAAACACAGACACTCTCGACTAAGCCAGTTCCGTGGCGGACCATTCACGCCCCGCGCGCCTCCCGCTGCCCCCGCATACGGCCAGACACTCACACATAACCGCAATTGTTTTACGTGCACACATGCTTAAGTGTCGGTTCTTTGACATTGAGGCATATTTATGTTTTTTAGCACGAATTTACAGGCTGAGTATGAGACTTTCGCCTACTAGCCAACTGCGGGCTGACACGCGGTATTATTATTACTTTCGTGTCTAGTAGGGCGAGAGCGACGTTCCATTCTTCGTGTTTCAGCCCAATCGGCCATCTTGATCATCTTGGAATCTATCAAATAGGGATTTCTAAAACTTAATAATTATTTTACAGGTGCAACTTGCCTACCAATGATCTTGTCCACATTCAGCCACTACTCACCTCTACACTTGGCTGCAAATATGTACGTCCTCTACAGCTTCATGCCAGGTAATTATGTTAAGGATAAAACATTTTTACTCCAATAGAATACTGACAAACTAGCGAATTACTTTTTTCTTTTAATCATGCCAATCTCAAATTAGTAAAGCAAGCGAGGTCAAAGTTCATGACCGTTTCACGAGACAGCATATTTGATTTGACAGTATGTTTTAGCATATTACAGGCCGCGCCAAACTTTATTGCGAGTCCGAACTTCGCGTGAGTCGATGCGCAGTACACATTGTTAGGTTAGGCGGGGCGTGCGCGGGAAGGCGGGCAGCGTACTGCGCAGCTCGCAGCTAAAATCCGACTTGCAATAAAGTTTGGCGCAGCCTGTATTAGAAAATACAAGCACTATTCTCGAAACACATCTTATTCAAAATAAAACAATATTGTTTACATAATATTTACAAATTATATCTCAGTTTTAGCAAGTTTAGGCTAACTTTGCAGTACCGTCGCCTAACGATGCTGCCTACTTAATAACAGGACTTTATTTGGTCCAATATCTTTGTAATAAGGTCTATGTCACACGTACGGTACGGTTATGCCACACTCAGCCTTATTGGGCTGGTAAGTTGGCGCGTTTATGTAAAAAGGTTACTCGCGCTGTCACTGGTCATGCCGCTGCCACTGCAGCGCTCCTTCGATTGTTGGTTTTTCGCGGAAGTCAAAGGACTGCGAGCACGAGCGACTGTTTACAGTCATTATTGACGAGAAGCAAGACACTGAGTGTGAAACCGTCCTCGCGTCTTTATTGCCGGAGAAGTATTTAGGGAAATATTTCCGGTAGCGATAGGTGTTGGAAACCTAACATTAAAATTAAGCTAATTAAGATTTTATAGATCAAAACTTGTATTTCTCTCTCTCTCTCTCTCTTGTTCGTTGTGTGCCACATAAACCACACGTTGATTTTATATCTCGCAGATTTTTACTAACCAGCCTATTTAAAACAGTCCACTTTACAATATTGTTCATGGTCCTTCGAGCCGGAGCAGTTGCAGTTGCTGAGTGTAAATGTGGCATTAGTATATTTAAGTGTCATCAGTATAACTTTTTTTTTGTTGACAGCCGCTGTAGCGTCTCTAGGCAAAGAGCAGTTCGTGGCCATGTACCTAAGCGCTGGCGTCATCAGCAGCTTCGCCAGCTTCCTCTACAAGGTGGCCGCAAACCAGCCTGGCCTTAGTCTCGGAGCAGTGAGTTCAACAATATTAAATTTTCTTGTCTAACTAGCAGTCCGCCCCGACTTCGCCCGTAGTACAACAGAGACTATAGCACTCAGGGATGACATACCTATTCAATGGTGAAAGAATTTTTAAATCGGTCCAATAGTAGCTGAGATTACTGCGTTTAACCAAACCAAACCAAACTAACTCTTAAGCTTTATAATATTAGTATAATGTATAGAAAAGACAGAAGATATATTATTCATAAAAGATATACTCATTGAGGCACTGCAAGAGCACGACCTTCTCTGTAATACCAGACCCATATTTTAACCAGAGCAGTCAGAGGATTTGGCCTACACTCTCCACACTGGCCAGAAGGGTTGGTTAAAAGCTTTGTTTAGCTTATGTTCCCTAAGTCGCCTTTTACGACAACCACGGGAAGACTTGAAGTGGTCCTATTCTACTCTGCCGGGCCGGGAACCACACGGCCATTGATAGACATTGCACGTCTAAAGACATTAAAATTCTATTGAGTCTCGTTTACTATCGTCAAAGTGTTAAGGAATCCGCTGGTATGTAAACAAACAATAATGGCACTGATATGTTTACTGGAGGTACTTTTGTAATAATTCATTCCCGGCAGAATTATCTACGGCAGATAATACTGTCAAAATTTCGCTAGATGAGCCTCAGCATCCAAGGAATACGATTAAGATTAGGACCAATGCTGTTTTTTCTCTTCGGTATACAAAATGCAATGCGGTTTTCTAATGTACAATTGTACAATCTGTAACTAGAGAAAAGTATAATGCGTAAGCAAAGAAATATCATGAATTCACATTAACAAAACCACATAATACTTTTCGTGTGGTTCCTGAATAAGCTCTAACGGGCCTTGCAACGAGCTGTAAATTGCTGATGATCCGATGACTATAATAGACAGCTTACTGAGTATGAGTATCATACAACGTTTTTCAATACATTTTGCGATCACTATAAAGTAAAAAAAGAATGCACTTTAGCAGATAAGGAATTTAATTAAGTTAAGAATTACTAAGTATAAAATTGAAGCAGTTTGTAAAAGTACAGTTTCCGGAGAAGCTCTTGAAAGGTTTTCCATCCACGCAGCAATGTACAGTGGATCGTCACGATGATGGCCGAACGTGTGGGGGCCCTTACGTTTTTGTTTATCATACTGGGAGATTATATAAATATTAATATATCTTTTCCAGTCGGGAGCAATCATGTCAGTGCTGTCGTACGTGTGCGTGCAGTATCCTGACACCAGGTTGAGCATCATCTTCTTGCCAATGTACACATTCGCAGCAGGAACGGTAAGTAATATCTGACATTTTCGCCTCTGATCCTTATTTTTATCTCACTAGTGTTTCCAATAATACATATGTATTAAATAAAATACTATAAAAGTCATATATTTCGTGCAGTTGTCCATTCAAAACTAGCACAACTCACCAGAACGGCAATCGGAAGTCACCATTATAGGTCATACGTCGAAATAGTTTATAGTTCACCATGACAAAAATGCACGAGAATCTCGAGGCCACTCAAATAATGTACTTTATCGCAATCATTTTTAAGTTTATTTTAAAATTACTAATCTCCGCTGCGATGCTATCGGTCTGCGACGAACTCCTTCAAAATTTCAGGCTATGACCGCATCTGATTTCGTACCCGTCTTAAGGTACATGCACATTATGACGGGCCGTAAGGATAAAATCCGCAGGAGCTTCAATCCGCTGAAGCGCTCGTATGTATTTTGTATGAAAACAAACACCAGCGTTCAGCGGATTTTAGCGATGCGGCCCGTCTTAATGTGCGCGTACCTTTATAGTTCGACCTTGCTAAAATGTTAGTTGATATGAGTTGTAGTTGACTAATCATTTTTATATTTGCAGGCCATAAAAGCTATAATGTGCATGGACTTGGCTGGAGTACTTCTTGGATGGAAGTTCTTTGACCACGCTGCGCATCTCGGAGGTGCTTTGTTTGGAATGTAAGTAGGACTGCAAACGTTACACACCCTACAATGCATTAAGGTCACAACTGGTTTCTAAATTCGACTATCATTCCAGAACTATATTGTATTATGTATACTTTCTACACGCGTAGAAATGCATGTTACACGCAAAAATGACATAACTCATGTCTTTTACATGAATATAATAATATGTCAAGGAAAGGAGAACCGTCTTCACTGTAGATTAGTAAAATGATAAATAATTGCTCGATATTTAATAGAAATAATAGTGAATAGCGCTAGTGTTGCAGGAATGCAATTAACTTTTAATTTATAGACATAGTGAATTGCGCGATGAAAAAGCGCTAGTCAAAAAGCGGAACAATTCTGTAATTGCATATTTCTGTCCTCCTCTAAATTTTTCAACATTGGCGTCACCATTATACCTTTCTACGGGCACTTTCCATACACATTATGTGGTGCTCCATACCTTTATACTCCATTATCTGTACACTTTAATATTTTTAACATATGAATGAAGCAGCGCCTTTTACATTTCAGTGCTTGGTGCCATTGGGGCAGCACACACATTTGGGCCAAAAGAGACAAATTCCTGCAGTATTATCATGCTTTGAGGAAAAATGACACTAGTAGATAGTGATGCGCTGTAATAGGAACTCAATAAAACCGAAAAGAGCAATACTGGATATGACAACAGATGGTTAAAAAGGCTGTATAGTTTAAAATGCATTTATGAAACGTTATATTTTACACAGTTTATATCGGTTAGTGCATTTTAAATTAACAGTTTTTAAAAATATCCTGAGACACCAATAAATAAATAGCCATTCAATTGTTTGTAAAATAGATTGTGTTAAAGAGGATAATATAACTATTTAAATATTACTGCATTTTTCTTTTATACGTAATACTGTACGAAATTTAATTTCGGGTTATGATTTATGAATAAAGTATCCTATGAGTGAGCATGGTTTACAATCAAACCATAAATCAATAGCTTTAATAACTAATAGTAACATATATAGTAACATAACTTAAATACTAACATTCATAATATTAGTATGATAGTGTTGTAACAATAAAACGAAAACATATTGAAATAATTTTATTAGCAATAATTAAAAATTTAAATGATCTTACATTAATAATATCTTAAGCCTTGAGGATCTTTGCGTGGAAGTCAAAGTGTTCTCCGATAAACGTAGAGATGTAGTAGTAAGAGTGGTCGTAGTCCTCTCTCAGGTTGAGAATGACCGGGACGCCGACCGAGCGACAGGCTTCAACAAGGTTTTCAGGAAGGAGTTGCTTTTCAATGTAAAACTTGTCTCCAGCGCCCTGGAATTAAAATAAATTTTAAGAAACGATCTAGTACAAAATATGTGTATTTTACTAGCTGTGCCCGCGGCTTCATCCGCAAAGTAGCCTATGTCCTTTCTCAGGCTCTAGACTGTGTACCAAATGTCATTTAATTCGGTTCAGTAGTTTTGGCGTAAAAGCGAGACACAAAGTTTCTTTCGCATTTATAATATTATTATTAACCATCATGTAGCCAGGAGGCAATGATATGGCGGAGACGGAGCGTTTTCCTTAGCTATAGTGACCCGTGAATTTGCAATTACGACATCAGTCATACTGAAATATGATGGCAAAAAACCCTAGACATGGGTCATACAAATACTAGGTACGTAAACAGTGGGGGGTCCAGGCACAGATTAAAGGCTTGACTTGTTTTTGATAGAGGACAGGGGGTTTACGCGGTGATGACGTCAACAAGCGTTTTTTTTAAATCGAAATTAAAATGATACCAATAATCTTGGCGGCAGCGGGGAATAGCTTTCCCTACGCTTGCTGACATAGGGCTAAATAAATAAATGCCCGAGAGAAAAGTACAAAATACGCGAGTAATACAGATTATAACTTAATAATAATGTTCCACAGTGATACTGCACCCAAGGCGTGATATTGATAAGGCATTGATAAATTTAAATATCACTTGTGGCAAAGCTACTATCTCTTTTATTTTAAGTATTTTATCAAAATGCAATTATTATAAATATACCTGATCAAGAAGCAGAGTGAGTGGAGGTCCATCATATTTCTTGACGAGTTCAGTAGCATCCCACTCAGCCCATTGGCTCTTTACTTTACCAAGATACCCAGTGAAGGCTTTCTCTCCCCATGGGCAAGCACTGGGATTGCATATCGGAGCGAAAGCACTAACAGACTTATAAAGACCGGGGTTTCTTAGCGTTGAGACAAGAGCACCATGACCACCCATACTGAAAATTATACATTCACTGTTACGTAAAAAATGCGTACATAAAAAAGGAAGTGCGAGTCCGTTTCTCTCACAAAGGGTTTATATATTATTGGAAACCACTTTACAATGTTCAACTGCAAAATAACTCCAATATAAACCTGTCTTGTGTTTAACATACATACATACTATCACGTCTTTATCCCTTGCAGGGTAGACAGAGCTCAAGGTCGTAAAACCTACAGGCCACGTTTAGCATCGTAAGAGGGGGAAAGGTGGAAATCGGAATATAAATAGACTGTATTTAAATTTATTTTAATATTGTACTCCTTTTATCACTTAATATTAGTCTCTATGGTTCAAAAGTTACAACTCTGTGACAGATAAACGGACCAGCAAAGGTTTAGAAATAGCATCCTCTTGGCACCTGAAAGGTATGGATCCCTAAAAATGACAATAGCTGATTTATTATATAATCTTTAATATTTAACTTAAAAAAGTTAAATATTAAAGAAGACAGAAAAACATTACTTATCAGTATCACAATATGATAATGTCTTTCTTTAGAGATATGTGTAACAAATATATTGAGTTTTCATTAATGCTTCAATGGTCTTTAACTTATTGATAAACTTAAATTTCAATGTGAATGTGATAAAATGAATGTTATATAATACAAAAATAAGATAAGGGTCAGTTCAAATAATAACTATTAACACACAACTTTACATACATACAATACACACATTGAAATAGTGTTTTCTGCATAAAATGATTTAGATTATTGATGTATAGTAATGTGTACCATTGTTGCAGTCCTAACACACGGCTATTTGTTTTTGGCGCAATGCTGATGCTCCTACCTGCAAAAGACCTTTAGAGCTGGGTGTAAAAGATAAAAAAATAGAAATACCTATGTCCCATAATGCCAAATCGTGTAGGGTCAACCACATTGCTAAAAGCATTTTGGATTAATTCATACAACTCCTTATTGACATAGCTGCCCATTCTGTAGTGTTTTGACCATGGCTCATTAGAGGCATCTAGGTAAAATCCAGCTGAGACACCAAAGTCCCAGGACTCGTCATCACCAGCGATTTTCACACCCCTTGGAGATGTGTCTGGTCCCACAACGATTATGCCATGCTCCGCAGCATACCTAAAATAGAATAAAGACTCTCATTATGTGCTGCTACATTAGAGTTTGTTGGCTTGAAACATTAGATATAATACATTTGAGTTTTGAGAAATTTTACATTATGAGAAAGTACTCTTCTATTATAATAATTAATCTTTTTCACTTGTAGGCCCGAATGCCTGAAAAATTACCCAATAATATTAATCACTTTGCATCTGCACTGTTTTTCTGTAATCTACAAGCAAACAAATACTTGTTTTTATTTTTTATTTTAAGGCTTTCAGTTTTGGAATCGGGGGGCATGATATTCATTTTACAATAATAACAAAAATATAATCCTCTTAACAAGCCATTTCACGTGATATATGACAGATATGCTAAACTTTTTTTTATTTGTCCATAGCAAATTAACTTCCTACTTTTAAAAAATATTTATTTACTTTGCACATCTATGTTTGGCCCATAGGTTTACATCATCCTACCAAACACCTGATTTGGTCCAGTACATTCTGAGAAAATTGGCTGTGACATATGGACAGACAGACAGGGTAGACAGATGCACAAGTAATCCTATAAAGATTCTTATTTCTTAATTTAATAAGAGAATATCAAAATAGCATTGTGAATGCAAAAAATACCTATAAAAAATCCTATAAGCATTCAATTTTTTCCTTAATTGTATGGAGCCCTAAAAAAATAAAGAGATAATGCAAAATCCAAATCAAACCTTTGAAATCCAGATTTAGTTATAAAGTTCTGTTCAGTGCAAGTGAGTCCAGAGAGGTAGAATATGACTGGCAGCTTCACGTCGCCACCCTCAGCCTGAGGTGGCAGATAGATCGAGAAGTTCATCTTGCATCCAAGCTCGGCTGATGCATGGGAGTACACCTTTTGGTAACCCCCAAAAATCTTATTGGATGAAACTAATTCCAGGGACTCCATTGTTCCACAATTCTGAAAAAGTCTGAAGCTTAAATAAAAAATACCAAAATCATGACTGTTGTTTCTATTGTATTTTTTCTTTCCGTCTGTCTATAGGTAAATCTATTTAATGATTCTCATTGTAATTTGTTTAACTCTATTCTCTAGGTATATTCAAGGTCAAATTAAATAAGCATTACACAAATTAGGTAAGCATGCTATTTCTGTAGTGTATGGTCATTATTATATTATATTATCTTCTACCTCAAAAATTTTAGACCAGAGAATGAATAATGTTCATCATATCTTAGACATGAATTAAGCTAACCTATAAGTACCTAGCTATAACACCACACAATCTTTGTTAGGTACCTACCAAAAATGAATGTCTCAGTAGGCTGAAGCGTAGCCAATAAATCCTTTACTGTTTTATCTTGTTTTGTTTTACAGGAATTCTTAAAAAAAAACGTTGTTTATCTTATCATCTTTTTAACTACAGCTAAAATCGGGCCAAAATAGCCAAAAGCTCATCAAAACACAACCTGTAACCTAAATAAGTTTCAGTTCACCTAACAAGGGAAAATCGACTTACAAAGAAATTACACGCCTGTCCAAGACACCTCAACAGCCGGTATAATTAATAATTTTAAAAAAATATTGCTCTCAACTCTCAATCAAGCCCACCTTCCGAAATAAGATAAAATTTGATAAAGAAACTAGCCTTTTAGTCGCAACTCGCAACCGGCCGGCCAAGGTCATTCGATCAACGAAAATGACACTGACACTGACTTTTTATTAATTATTTGACAAGTCAATGACAGGTTATAACTGTTCTTTATTTTTTTTTTGTTATACGTTTTGTGTAACGACTCGGATAACTTCCGTTTCGGATCTCCGAATTTTTTTCAGTCGTGAATTTCCGTGTAGACGGCACACGAAAAATAGTCTGGCCAACGAAAGCTGAACCCCGTAATTTTTTGAGTGGCAACACTGATACGGATGACTTTAACATTACAGTTGTTAACTCCTGATTTTATTTCACCCATATGTTTTTGATACTTGTAAACAAGGTTTTGAACAAAAAAGAATGAAAAAGGAAAAAATAAATGAATCTAAAATAAATAAATTTACTACTACTAAATCTACTACTATTTACTACACTGGGCACTTCTTTTTTTAGGGTTCCGTAGTAAACAAGGAACCCTTATAGTTTCGCCATGTCTGTCTTTCTGTCTGTCTGTCCGTCCGCGGTTTTACGCAGATACTATAAGTACTAGAAAGCTATAATTTAGTATGGGTATGTATATTAATCATGGCAAAAAAGTGGTAGAAAAAAATCTAGAAAAAAAAAATTTTTTTTAGGGTAGCTCCCATACAAGTAAAGCGGGGGAGTAATTTTTTTTCTTTATTTACCCATCGTGTGGGGTATCGTTAAATAGGTCTTTCAAAAATATTATGAGTTTGAGAACACCATTTTTCGATTTAGGGATCCGTTTCCGAAATATTTGGTTTTAAAGTGCGAATTTTATATATAGAAGGTTATATATAGATACGTGAAAAAAAATACAGCAGTAGTATATAGGTATATACTGAAGTTAAAAGGAAATCTATCAGAGCTGAGTACTAAGTACAAACTAAAAAGTTATAGGCAACCAACTTATAAAATGTACTCGAAAATGTAAAATTTCATACAATTTTCATTGTTAGATGTTTTTGGTCGTTAAACTGTGAGGTGCGAGTGTGAACAGTGTGAACTCAAACTTGTCATTCGCAACTACGGAACCCTACACTGCGCGTGGCCCGACACGCACTTGGCCGGTTTTCTTACTATGGACTTGAAAGCATATTCTTTGATATATTTTTGATCTTTCCGTAGAAATATTGTACGTACCAATAAGTAGGTACCTCTTCAAATCAATTTTTCGATTGATGTAACGTTTTAGAATGTCTTCAATCATGAATTATTAATAAAATTTTGTAATATTTATTGCTAACTTTTAAACAAACAAACATCGCTGAATATATATTGCGATATTCGCGATACAGCAAAAGTAGGTATTTAGCATGGGCGACGGCCGCAGTGGCATCACCAGATATTAAAAGTGTAATAACTATATTGAATTGAGTCCTTTAGAAGTTAGCATGGAACAAATTAACTTAATATAATAAATTCCAAAATCTTTACATTACTTGTTTTGTTTTGGGCAGTCATGTAATAAAGTATCAAAACTATTTTGTCCTACTGTAGACAGTAGCGAGGTTCAGCTTTCGTTGGCCAGACTATACAAGATCTGTGGCATACATACTACCGCCATATTGTTTTTTTTTTTTTCAAAATCGCGTCTAACTATGAAACCTTAATAAATCGATAGCTGACATTATTGCAAAACGTAGTATATTATATCTCCATGATTGCGAACAAAAAATATTAATATATATATAAAAATCTTAATACAACCGTCGCAGTGTTCTGAGATAGTTACCGTCAAAGTTGATCACGTGACATCCATAATTGTAATCTAGGCTATGTGTTGGACATGGTGTTGAAATGGAATGTATTAGGATGTTAAAAATAATAACTTGCGAAGAAATATTATGTATGTTGCACATCTGGATGTTATTTCATTTCATTTCATTTCATTTATTCATTTCATCTTACAAGCTAACAGTTTTTACATCCAAAATGCTTATAAGATTAGTCAATAGATACAAATCAGAAAGAAAATAAACACACAATTGTCAAATGAATAAGAGAGTCAATTCAAGATTATTAGTAATACAATAACACCAACTTAATACTTGTGATATGTCAGCAGTTTATAAAATGGGTTATAAGTACAATATCAAATTTCAATGTCAAATTAGTCGATTAAATTACACGTCGATTAAAATTATGCTAATTGCATTTAGAGAATGTCCTAATTTATCGGCAAATAGGTCAAGTTCATTGTGCTCGGCAAGAATGTCCCCGATAGTACGAAGTGCACGGTTCGTGGGCGCGTGTCGGCCGCGCTCGGTGCGCGCGTAGGGCGGCTCCAGCAGTCGCGGGCGGCGGCGCGGCGCTACCTGGCCCTCCTCGTCCGTAGGTATGTTCCGAGGAACCAAAATACGGACACGTTCTAATATGTCCGGACTGTCAATCTTATTATGGATTATACATAAATAATGTGTGACTTCACCCATAGCTCTTCTAAATCTTAAAGTTTCCATACCAACCATGCCCAGGACAAATGAGGAAGGGTATAGATATGGATAGTATCCGTACAGTTTCTTATATATCCATCGAGCAAATTTACGTTGAATTTTTTCAATCATTACAGCATATTTTTCTTCGTAGGGATTCCAGATAACAGCGCCATACTCTAGTTTACTACGCACGTATGCGTTGTATAACACTTTGGCAGCCATTATATTTTCGAATTGTGATGCTGTCCTCATTACAAATCCTAAAATTTTATGGGCTGACTTGCAAAGTCTAGTTATATGCGTATGGAAGTCTAGTTTACAGTCTAGTATTAAACCTAAATCTTTAACGTCATAAACTCTATCCAATGGAGCGTCCGATAAATAATAATTGATGATCATGGGCTGCGATTTTCGTGAAAAAGTTATTATTTTACACTTTAGATTATTAAGTGGAAGGTGGTTGACCTGACTCCACAGTAATACCGCATCAATGTCTCTTTGTAAGGCTACCGCATCTGTCTCATTTTCAATTCCCAAACTTAGCTTTAGGTCGTCCGCAAATAGGAGACACTCAGAGTTTAAAATTACTTCCGGTAAATCGTTGATAAATATGACGAATAGTAATGGGCCTAACGTACTACCCTGACTTACTCCTGATCTCGTAAAGTAGTCATCAGAATCATATCCGCTCAACCGTACATATTGACGACGATTATTTAGGTAACAAGAGAAAAAACTTAGAAGCGCCTGCGTAAATCCAATAACGGCAAATTTTTCCAAAAGTCTGTCATTGTCTACCATATCGAAAGCTTTTTTGTAGTCGAAGTAGGCCACGTCGACCTGCTTACGACTATCCATCTGCGAGCAGACATAGTCCACATGCGCGACCAAGTTAGTGGTGGCAGACCGAGCGCGGCGAAACCCATGCTGACTGTTATGTAGTTTGTGACCAATTTGGCTATAAATGTGATCACTTAGAATTGCCTCAAAGACCTTAGCAAATACGGATGGCACGGCTATGGGTCTAAAAGATGAAACATCGCTGCCTCCCTCACCCTTTGGAATGGGAGTGACTCTCGATAACTTCCAGCTATCGGGATATCTTGATTGCGATAATGAAAGATTGAAAAGATACAGTAGAGGCATCTTAAGAACCGATATACAGTCCTTTACCAGAAATGCAGGAATGCCATCATGTCCACTAGATGATCGCGGCTTGAGGCGTCTCACCGCCCTACCCAAATCGTTCTCATCGACTGCCACGATCGAAACTGAGGTTGCATCTCGGAGATTATGTGCGGCTTTAGCAGCTATATCCGGGTTCAACACAGGTCTATTAGCATGAAATACAGATGCGAAGTATTTAGCAAAGGCGTCAGCTGCTGCTTGACCCTTCACTTCAGTATTTTCATACATGTACGAATCTATATTCTTTCTATCTTTTTTCTTTTCTTTCACATATTTCCAGAATTGCGCCGGGTCGTCTATGATATTTTTTTGTAGCTCATACATATGTTTCCGATATTCAGAATTGATCATTTTTTTTACTCTGTCTCTGTAATACACAAACATAGCCTTGTTGAATTCTTTGCCCTCTTTTTTGAATCTCTTATGATGAAAGTGTTTGTTTTGTATATTTTTGATTATTTCTGAGTTATACCATTTCGGATATACATATCTTCGTCTATGCCCTATTTGATTATTTAATGGCACAAACAGGTTTATTATTTCATACAGTTTGTCGTAGAATAACTGAACAGCACTGTTAGTATCGCTAATTTTAATCAAATCTGACCAGTCAGTTTCAAGCAATGCGTTATACAGACCCTGGAAATCCGCCTTGCGCCAATTCCAATTCGGGCTGGTATCTGAGCGTGGTATCGCTTGCTGTGTGAATGATACTTGTGATGATTTTCCAGTGCATGGAAGGGTTAAACTTATATCGAGCATAGGGTGGTACTTGTCAATTTTTACCAGAGGATCTTCAGCCCGGCATATCGCCAACTGATCGGGTTCAAAATTGCCCAGCACAAGATCAAGCATACCGCCTTGTTCATTAACAACCGTATTGTATTGCATTAGCGAGCAAAAGTCACAAAAAAAATCAAAGTTAGTTTTAACATTCGCACTGCACGAGTTTAAGTTAAAATCACCTAGAATTAGAACATTCATGTCAGGATAAGTAAAAATAGCATTTTCAATACATGTCAAAACATTCAAATATTGCTCATCTTTATAGTTAGGAGGCAAATAGACAACACAAATTAACATTTTTACATTTTTGTATGTCATAATAACGAATATCAGTTCCATGTCATCAGTCATACCAGAAATGTCCGTTACTAATTTAATATTACAACTATCGCGAAATGCGAGCATCACTCCTCCCCATCCACAGTCCATTGCTCTATCCTTCCGTACTACATGAAAGCCCGGAGGGAAGAGTTCACTATCAGACACAGAACTCGTTAAAAAGGTCTCTGTTACAGCTATTACATCAAAATCACTTTGCGTAATATTATCAAAGAAAGTATTAATTTTCGTCCTCAAGCCTCGAACGTTTTGGTAACATATTTTCATCTCATGGAATCGCAGTCGACGCTCGAAAGTTCTTGTCTTTTGCACGAAAGTTCTGCCGCCATGGTTTCACACATATGTCCCTTGCCCAGTTATCGGATGACATTATTTTTTCGGCTTGCTTCAGTGGAACTCCAAGTTTGAACGACGCGTAGTGTCCACGTGAATTTAGCGTTTCAACTGAACATTCGTCGCTGCCACAAATTGATTTTAGATGTTCACGTACCTGCTCAGCTGTGGTGCCTACCTGCACGTAGTATAAGTGCAAGAATTTACGTCTCTCGGCTGCAAGCAACGTTGTAGAGCCCGGCGCCGCGGTGCCTCTCAGTACTTCAGGAAAAGAAGCTCGAGACCGTTTGCGCCTTACTTCTTCCCAGTCACCTTTATCGGTATCTTCACGGTCGCGGTCCTGGATATTGATAGTAGAGACCGATGCGGATGATTCTGCCTGTACGGCCTTGGGATTACTATAAACAGCAGTATCAGAAGAGGGCTTCACTGTACTAGGGACAGTGCTCGTGGACGGGTCAGACACAACCTCGAGAGAATTAGCATTTTGTTTAGGTGTTTGTTTAGAAGGTTTATTTTTTGAAGGTGGTTTGTTTTCAGGAATTGGGCTTACTTGGGGAGTTCCGATAGAAGTCATCAATTTGGGTATTGGCGTTGTTTTACCAGACTTGTCAATGTTTGTTTGGTTTCGTTTTTCTGATTGCAAAGTCGCTCTTGCAATCGAATTAATCTTTTCCAGGACTTCAGATTTAAATGCCATGAATTGTTCCACCAGTAATTTATCTATTTTGCTCAAGAGCTGCGCCTCAAAGTCAACCTGTAGGCTTTTTAATTCTTGTATAACAGAATCCTTTAAATCAGTTAGTAAAATATTTTCTAATGACTTGTTTTCACCAGCAGGTACAGGTTGCATGTAACGTGGCTTAGCACGCATAGTCACGTTATCAGGTGTTTCCATTGATATGTCGAGGCAACTGCTAGCCGTTCTTGAATCAATACTAAGTGGTTGACGCACTGGAGTGTGAGAATTATCCAGTTTTGGTTGTCTACTACGGCATTCAACACAGATCCAAGACATCTTAAATTCCACCGACAACGTTTTAAAAATGTCGGCAGAAAAGTTGGCACAAATAATATCAAAAATCTGCTTACATTTTGCGCATTGCATATACGGTCCGTCTTCACTCACTTCGCCGCGGCAACCGGCGCACGAAGCTTTTCTGGAAGCCATCTTACGCGGTCCGCCGTAGGTGGATATTGCAGTGGCGGTGACTATCCAGTGGCACTGTGGCGATGACTCACAGCAGCAGCGGGCGCGCAGCGGGTTGTCGTAGGTCAGGGTCCAAACGGTTAAATTAAATTTTTTAAAATGTTTTTGCTTATAACTCTGGTGTTACTTGATGGAATTGAAATATAATTACACCACTAGAAGTGTCACTAAAAGAGCTTTGTGAATCATATACACACTACTTTTGAAAACAAATTTAATCACGCGTTATAGCATATTCTTTACGGAGCAAACTTGCACAGATGCTTACACAACAACGGCCACGGGCGTACTTCTGATCTTATTAGAATCTGATTAGAACATGTAATATAATCTACTAGGACTTAATAACTTTTGTGACCGTCTAACCTTGTGTGAAGGTAGTATCTTCATTTGATTTACGGAAAAGTATGTACCTACTTAATACCTATTTATTTTCTATTATCTAGTAGTATTAAGTGCAGGGTAGGTAGGTGCCGAACCGTCCGTTTTACACGTAGTAAATCACTTTGTCGTTTAACATGAATAAGCTGCCTACTTCAAAGTAGGTATGTACTATATTTACATTACATACATGTTAAGTATCACTATAATCATTCATAAATGTGTGTAGTATCAAGGATAAACATTTAAAATTTTTATCTTCTAACTAATTTACAATACCTACTCATTTCAATGCTTGTAAAATACTAACTAATGCCTGCGACTTCGTCCGGATAATTTACTATTGTTAATATCTCACTTTCTTAGTAAGCACTAGGGCATTGAGAACCGGTCATTATTTTCAAGAACCGGGTTTTCGGTTCTGAACACTATCAAGAACCGGTTACCCGGTTCTTTCGGTTCTTCCGATTTTTTAATAAAAATGCGTAAAAAAATAAAGAACTTAGCAAAACTAGTAAAATAATTGTCAGGGAATCATAAAGTCAAACATTTTGTTGCAAATCAAACGACGCTGTTGGTCAGGTGCAGTCCGAATCTTCCCCTCCCAACTCTGCGCTATATGTTTTTACAACTCACGACCGTGTCCAGTCTGGACGCGTTTCGTGCTCTCGCTTCCAACCACGTCATTTACCTATTACCAATAGACAGATACAACGAATTTACCTTTAGGGCCTAAAAACATAATGCATTATCTTTTTATTATTACTAGATTTTTAAAAATCTATTAAAAAAGTTAAGAACCGAAAGAACCGAAAAAACCGGGTTGTGATATTTTAGAACCGGTTCTTTTTGTGACATCCAGAACCGGGAATTCCCGGGTTTTTTGGAACCGGGAAAAACCGGTTCCGATGCCCTATCAAGCACCTAAATAACTTTGTCGTTTTACATGATTGTGCCGCCTACTTTAAAGTAGGTATGTACTCATATTAACAATATCATCACTCATCAATGTCCTAGTTTAAATGTCAATGACAAAAATATTTTATACTCACTCATTAATATTCCAAACATACGGGTTTATAGTCGCTATTCAGAAAGAAATGGCAATCATGTGGTCAACTTTAACGCTTTATATGTGAGAAACCTGACACTTTACGAGGATTGGTGCTATTTTTTGTTGATATTGATGTCAGCTATCGATTTGTAAAGGATTCATGGCCGGCCGCGTTTAAAAAAAAATTGCGGCATAAGGTATGCCACCTCCGCACGCTCCATAGTAAAATCTTCGAACCCCTTTCATACATTTGTTCGAGTGACGGATTGAACCCGGGTGGCTCCGGAATATTTTCCGCCCCGGCCCAACCCGGTGTAATGTAGTCCAGGCATATTGTTCCGTACAAAAATTGAAAAACGGAACCCTTATAGGATCACTCGTGCGTCTGTCTGTCCGTCCGTCCGTCTGTCACAGCCGATTTTCTCCGAATCTACTGAACCAAATTAGGTGAAATTTGGTAAGATGGTGTAATCGTATGACCCAAACACGTATGTGCAAACACAGAATTAGTAATAGTACTAACGTGTGCAAAGTAAATATTTTTATTTTTACATAAGTGTCATTTTTAGTGGCCCAATTACAAAATTTTAAAATAAAGTTTTGCAAACCTTACTGTGTCATATATCAAATGAAAGGGCTCATCATGAGGATCCCAAAATTATTTTTTTTTGTTCGGGTAAAATATTTACGGGCAATACTTTTGATTTTATTCACGAAAGAAGGCAAAAATTGACCATTCCCCCCCCCCCCCCCCCCCTGATCTCCGAAACTACTGGGCCGAAATTTTTGAAAAAATTACAAAATATAGTTCATTTCTTGAAGAATACAGGAAAAATAATAAGAACTCTATCACTTGAAAATAAAGTGGTAAACTCACTATAATAAGTTCATCTAGGGAAATAGTTCACTAAAACACCACTAGATAGCGCTAGTCAATTCAATAAAACATTGAAGCATATTGTACGGAACCCTTATTGCGCAAGTTTGACTCACACTTGGCCGGTTTTTTTATTTTTTTTTAGGCTGGATAAGGCACAGAATAGTAGGATAAGGATTAATAAGGATTGGATTAAAGAAGGTTCAAGAATTTTACGACGTGTGTTCTAAACTCACATTCAGGGGTGCTATTTTTGTACGCGTGACTCACTAAAACACAAGTCGTGCACGTCTACAAGTCACACTCGTCTTCCAAGTCACGAAATGCTATTTTTCCAATTTTTTGAAACCATCGCTCTAACTGTAGTGCTGCCAACCTTCAGCGAAAAAGAAATTCTTTCTTCTTATTTCACGCAGAATTTTTCAAAAACTTTTTAATGTTATTATGGGTTTTTAAAATGTTTAAGAAGTGTAGCGTCAAACGGAACGTAAAATCGTGTGAAATGACTGACAGAAAGTCACTTTGACGTAAAGGCGTTCGTCGCCTGAGGAAACGAGCGGTATAAACTGCTCGTTGCAACCACTCAACAACGAACGATTAAAAAATGAGGCTTTTTAGAAACACTCGCATCAATCACTCGTTTAGTGAGTCACGCGTTCAAAAATAGCACTCCAGGAGTGCTATTTCTGAACGCGGGCCACTCGTCTTCGAGCGATTTTTGTATGGAGAAATCGTTCGAAGACGAGTGGCACGCGTTCAAAAATAGTACCCCTGGCGTTAGGAAATTCTTTTTTAGGCACTGCGCGCACCGGTGACTTTTGTCGCCGTGACTTTTTTGTTTCCGTCACCCTGTCCATGGAGATGTATGGAGGTGCGCGCACGAAGCGACGTGACATGACATTGACGTGACTTTTTTGTCCGTCGACCACTCTGAATAAGGAAGAAACTTTGTTACAAAAAATTTGACTGACTTAAAAAAGCGACTATACTTGAAACCAAAAAATAAACTGAATCATTTATTTATTTCAACGGACAAGAATGAGCGATTTTTAATTAAATCAAAACCTTCACTCAGTAAACAACCTATCTACCACAGACAATATATTTATTTATTCATTTAATATATTTAATGTATTTCCTACCTAAGATTTTCTGATCTATTTGAAGTCTCTGCCAAGCCAAAAATAATCAGAACATTATTACTTACATACTATCACGTCTTTTCTCTTAAGGGGTATGCAGTGCCCAGATCTATAAATTCTCAAAGCCACGTTTAGCGTGTTGGTGAGCTAAAATGTAGAGAACGGAATCAAAATAGGGATGGGTTGCTAGCCGCATCGCGTATTGACATGATTCCTAACGACTATATTGGAAGTTTAGAAAAATAGGGAATATTCCTTCTAAACTTCCAACATTCATTAGAAAATATTTGAAAAATTTATTTCCATGTTCTTGAGTTTTATGAAACTTTAGAACTTTCAGTGAAAAGTTCCATACAATGTTGACCGACTAATCTGTCACTCCAAAGAGTGGGTACCCAGCATTCTTTTTTACGTTTCTTTGGCAGGAAGGTACTGCGCGCACGGGTGACTTTTGTCACGGTGACAAAAAAGTGTTTGTCACGTCTTCCTCGTGTCTCCGTAATGTCTCCCAAGCGGAGTGCGCGCACGGTAGGCGACAGTGACAAAACTATGGTAAACCATGAAAAAACTTTTTAGTTATCAAAGAGTCATTACGTGGTATTTGAATTCTCTTTGGTCATTTGTCGGCATTGATTTCGAACCGACGGTCGTTGTCTGCGAACTCATCTCTTGCCAAAGAAACGTAAAAAAGAATGCTGGGTACCGACCTCAGATTAATAACTACCTACCCACTCTTTGGAGTGACAGGTTACTTCACTGAGTCGGTCAACATAGTAGGTATAGAACTTTTCACTGAAATTTCTATCTAGGTATGTTTCATAAAACTCAAGAACATGGAAATACATTTTTCAAATATTTTCTAATGAATGTTGGAAGTTTAGAAGGATCCCTATTCCGTATTCTTCTAAACTTCCAATATAGTCGTTAAGAATCATGTCAATACGAGATGCGGGTAGCAACCCATCCCTATTTTGATTCCGTTCTCTACATATTAGCTCACCAACACGCTAAACGTGGCTTTGAGAATTTATACATCTGGGCTCTGCCTACTCCTTAAGAGAAAAGACGTGATAGTATGCAAGTAATAATGTTCTGATTATTTTTGGCTTGGCAGAGACTTTAAATAGATCAGAAAATATTAGGTAGGAAATACATTAAATACATTAATTAAATAAATAAATATATTGTCTGTGGTAGATAGGTTGTTTACTGAGTGATGTTTTTGATTTAATTAAAAATCGCTCATTCTTGTCCGTTGAAATAAATAAATGATTCAGTTTATTTTTTGGTTTCAAGTATAGTCGCTTTTTTAAGTCGGTCAAATTTTTTGTAACAAAGTTTTTTCCACGTAGAGTAACAATTTTGAAACCCGTGCGTGCATGTCTTCGAGCAACACGGAGGCCGTGTTGCTCGAAGGTGCATGTCTATTAAATAAAATGTCTATCGTAAAAGTTTTGTTGCCGGCTTGTTCGCTGGTCGACGGACAAAAAAGTCACGTCACTGTCACGTCGCTTCGTGCGCGCACCTCCATACATCTCCATGGACAGGGTGACGGAAACAAAAAAGTCACGGCGACAAAAGTCACCGGTGCGCGCAGTGCCGAAGACGTGACAAACACTTTTTTGTCACCGTGACAAAAGTCACCCGTGCGCGCTGTGCCGTGGCAGTGCCTCTCTCACAAATTCAAACTTACACACACATTTACATGACGTTACGCACTGATATTCCAGTAATATCACGTTTGGATATTAGATACATTTTTGCTGCGGTAACGCACACTTTTCGAAGGCTTTACGTTTAAGTAGGAGCCCACAAGTTAGGGCGTCATGATCAGGTCTTTCTAGTCTCCACTGCAGGAGCACGACCCTCTCTGTACCACCAGAGCCATATACTAGCCTGAGTAGTCAGAGGATTTGGCTTACACTCTCCACGCTGGCCAGACGGGTTGGAGAGGTCTCTTTGATATTAATAAGCTTTGTTTAGCTTGTGTTTCCTTTAGTCGCCTTTTACATCCACGGGATGACTTGGAGTGGTCCTATTCCTATTCTACTCTGCCGGGAACCACACGGCGAAGGGCCCCTAAGTTAAGGCTTTCGTTTTCTCTAGATAGGTACTCCACGAAAGAAGAGTTTCGTGTGGTTGTCGCAAGGAGACTGTTGACTTTTCGAGCTCCAAAGACAGGAGTTGCATGGAACATCTTTTGAATCTTATCGGAATAACGAATATTTTTCCACCCGTACTAACCAAGGCTGAGGTTTATTATCTTTCTGCCTAGTAATTCTGCCAGTTTGCCTTCCGCCTCGGTAATTTGGTCTTCTAGCAAAGTTCCTTTTGTTCCGCTTGTGCCCTCGACAGTTTGGGGTGGTTCTAGAAGGAACGGCGGTGCTTCGAAATCCACGTCAGATAGGTATATTGTTTTTGGCGAAAGATCCCGATGAATTTTCGACAGATTCTTGATCTCCGGGCTCTACGCCGGTGGTCGACAAGCTAACCGACAAACTTGTGTGGCTATATTTTCTATATCTTTTGTTTGGTGTGCCGTGGTTTTTGGATTTTCACGGCGCCCATCAAAACCTCACACGATTTGAGTGGTTTTTCCATTATGATGTGGTAAAGCACCTCCAGAGGGCACTGCAGTGTTTCCTGTTTAATGCCCAAAATCTATTTTCAGCTAGGCTTTGCTTTAAAACTTTATTTTTGGGGAGATAATCTCCCGAAATTAGTCTTTGTATGAGAAGTTTTCAATGTACCACATTTCCAACTGTCTGAATAGTATTTTTCCAACTTTGTCTAACACACTGCGGCGGTAAAACACTCACTCCCGGTAGTGACAGATTTCAATTAACCTACATGAGTCCAGTGCTGCCTGCTTTCATAAAATACTTTGAAGGGTTATCTAGGGCTTTAATGGACCAAAATTTTAAATGATAATACGCTCGTGTTGTTAAACTGCCGCGTCCCGATGACTCAAATACGAAGAACACAGAAGAAGTGGCACAACGAACCTCATTGCAGCCTTTTCAAAGACGTCAGTTGGATGAACTGTCGACGCAGCGTATATGGAAAGCCTTCCAGTACTCAGAACCAGAGCTGCGCGATTGAACATGCTGTTTGTCAGTTTAAATGCTACCCTGCTTTTAGTTCTGTAATGCGGGTGGGAGGCTTTACAAACGCAATAGCAGAATTACGGATATGAGTTCCTATCCTACCGCTATACTCAGAGTAAGGATACGAGTGAAAATAATTAAGAAAGGATGAATGCCATACTATCACGAAATAAAAATAATTGGAATTGCATAAACTAATGACATTATATAATTATAAAATGTTTAAGTAAATAAAAATTATCGAGCGTTACGCACATTCATCTGAATAAGGGAAGCGTATTTATAATGAAGTCTTGAATACTTCACCGGAAACAATACCCGAATCCACATCGTTCGCATCTCTGAATAGAGCAACTTTCTGTGAATTATTGCTAGTAAACCCTCCCGCAGCTCAGAAGTACTGAGGTTCTGAATACTGGAAGGGTTTCCATATACGCGTCGACGCAGGAACCTTCGATATGGTTCCCTGTCGATATTGCATCCGTCGATACAGCGACCTTTCGCGGCGGGGCACCTTCGATATTGTGCCTGTCGATATGCTGACCTGTCGATGCAGCGAACATCGATATAAAGTACTTTCGCTACAGTAACTTGTCGATGGAGCGTTTTCAATACAGCGACCATCGATGTAGTGGCTGGCGATACCATGATCTAGACCCGTACAAACTCAGGTACTTACCTACATAGTTTGATCTCTACGAAACAGAGAGCAGTCCATTTAACAGGCAGGCTTAACGCTTATCTCCATATATAAAGGGGCATTTAAAATGCTCTTACATTTAAGGGATAAAAATTAAAAGAATTGTTTTCTAAAGATCTTTAATAAACTTTAAAAATTATAGAATTCGAGATGGAGACTAGAAACTAATACTCGCACTCTACACTACACAGCTTCTTGTAACTATATACCTATAATGTCACTATGATATAAATATGGTACTTTATGTAACTGTTAAGTATCATGGATCCTTAAAATATAACATCACATGATAATTTTACGGACTATTACGAACAGTTTTGCATACAATACTTTATCTACACGCACACACACTATAAAGCGTCTATAATTTATCAGAAATTATATGTAGTATACATTTTTTCAGAAGTACTACATACTTCATTCCTGATTCCTGACTTATCTTGCAACTAATTGTAATGTTCGGTACCCCGCAGAAAATTTCGAGTAAGTAGTGTAAATAGCTACTACGGTTTCACTTTCAAAATCACTTTTTAAGGTAAAAAAAAAATTAAAAATAATAAGAAAGTAAAAAATATGACGTTCAAAAAGAGGTACAATTATCCAATTTTGAATAAAAATCTTTGACTTTGACTTTGGTTTCCGTAGCTGAATGGCAAAAAACGGAAACCCCTTAAGATTCTTCATGTTTGTCTGTCCATATGTCAAAGCCATTTTACTCTGGAATTATTGAGACTACACAATTTAATACTGGTAGAAAGATGTAGGTATTCTGTAATCCGCTTTACGATTTTTATACAGAACTAAAATAAAAGAATAAGGGTGATCTCCACAAAACAAAAAAAAATATCAAACTTAAACATGCGGGGTATCTACAAACCATTTTTTTCAGTTCCGTACTCTGTACAAGGGTTCGCTAAATACAAATTTTATTTCGAATTAATTGTTTATTTTAAACAGAATATACCTACAACTAAATATTCTGTGAATATTTCAAGTGTTGTGTTCTATTGCCACCATTAATATCGAACAAAAAACGGCAAAAAATCACGTTTGTCGTATGGGGACTCCTAAAATATTTATTTTTTTCTGCTTTTAGTATTTGTTATTGCGGCAATAGAAATACATCATTTGTGAAAAATTCAACTGTAGGTATAGCTATTATGTTTTATGAGATACAGCCTGGTGACAGATAGGACGAAAGACGGACATCAAAGTCTCAGTAATAGGATCCCGTTTTTAAACTTTGCGTAGAGAACCCTAAAAACGATATCGTAATGAAAATATGTACAATATTACCTACGGTCAGAGACGATATAATCCCACCCAAACGCTAAGGCGCTTACACCAGCTAACTAGCGCCACCCCTGGTTTTATTTCTTTTACTACTAAATAAGATCAAATTTAATAAATCTACGTAAGTGCTTCACTAGTAAATGACTTGTAGTATTTTTTGTGTTGCTTTTCATTATTTTACATTTGGTAAATCAAATTTGAAATGAGAATATTAATGAAAAGTTCTACTAAAAATACTACAAATAATTTACTAGTGAAGTACTTACGTAGATTTTTTTGATTTGTTCTTATTATAGAGAACAAGAATTAAATAACGGGTGTCGCTAATTTCGCTGGTGTAAGCCTCTTAATAGTATAAATGCGAAAGTGAGTTTGTTTGTTACGCTTTCACTGCCGAACCAATCATCACGAAGTCTGGAATATGGAGAAGAACATAGGTTACCGTTCATCTCAGGATAGTGCTGTTCCCGAGGGATCAACACTAACGCGAGCGGAACTGTGGGCGAAAGTCAGTTAATATTATAAATGTGATTGACATAAATATGGTTACTTATGGCCAGTTTATGAAATCTTAAAAGACACTTTATTGTGTGTGTAAAGTGTAAACAATTGTATAAGAAGCATTTCATTGATAACTTTAACAATACTTAATGGTTTTTATATCACCATATTTTACAGCTTGCAGAAAAAGATATAATAACTGTACATATTGGCAAAGTGATGGCTTCTCTAATGCATAGCCACATGAACCTGACCTGAATTTTATTGGTAAGTAACTAATACGTTTTTCTTTTATTTCACAGCAACTTATATCATTATAACAACTTATCTCTATTTGTTTTCCATGAAAGATAAGTGTTCCAAAAAAGAGCAACAGTTTGAACAATAAGTACTTGATACTGGAGTGGTACATAGTAGAAATTTACTAGTTGGACCCATGGCCATATCATATAGTTTGATTTTAGCACATCCAAATAATTAGCATTGATATCACGTTTCACATGATCCCATGATTTGCCTTGCATGATTCCCACAGCTGACAGAATGAAGAAGAGAAACATGGGAGCAAACACACATTGATCAACAAACACCTTTTTTAAAGCAACAGACTTTCCACACGAGCCAATATACCGGTTCAAAAGTCCATACCACACCCGCAAAGCTGGACCCTTAAACAAAAATATAAGTTAGTATAACCTAAGTATGGCAAAATTAAAAGATAAATGAAATTCATTATAGAAATAAATATAATACTTAATCTTGTGAAATCATAGTGAGCACTAAACAACTCATGCAGGGAAATAATATTTGACATGGAAAGGTCCCATGTCTTATATTAGCAGAAAATTGAGAATTTAAAAAGTTCATTATGAAAACACGGCTTTATTATGTTAGATCCGCCTACTAGTTTTGGTCTGTTATGAAGACCATCATCGGGGCGAGTGAAAGGGGTGGTTATACGACAGTTACGCTGTCCCCAAAGCATGGGGTGAACGTGAGTAAAGCCCTAGTTTCATAATGAATTTATCTCACATAAGTTTTAATGTTAATTTAAAAAGTTTACTATAATCGCAGAATGTTTAAAAGCAAAACATTTTATACAAATTTATACCAGAGTGATTTGTACAAAGTCACACAGTGGTGTGGGCAAAATAGGATTTTAATATTTAAAGTAAAAATTTGAAACTACCATAAAAATATAAATTTTTCCCTCACAAAGCCAAATCGTAATAATACAGCATAAATGCTGCCATAACTGCAGTGCCTAGGCCTCAACATGTCTTAATTGAGAATGCACCAGGAGAGCATTCAAGTATTACGTAACGCAATTTGGGGGGGAGGGGGAGTCTTGTAAAACTAAATGGTGCGTTACAAGGGCAGGAGGGGGAGTATTTAAACAACGCGTTACATAACATTTTTTTATAAAAAAATGGAGGGTATTAGAATCGGCAACCCTTTTCGTTTATGTTTTACGGGGAATCCCTCGATTGTATTGCACATTTCTTTTATTTTTGTTATCTAAGTTGGCAAACCTTTCGTTTATGTTTCGGGAAATCCCTCAACTGTGTGTTCATGATTTTTATTTTATTATCGATGTCAGTATTGATTAGAGTTTACACAGAAGCACATTGCTGTTGTAAGTGTTGTTAATAAGTAAATACTGTAGTAACACGTAAAAATATAGTTTGTTAAACATAATGACTTAAATGGTCACTTAAATGTTACGTAACGTTTAGGTAGGAGGAGTGGGGTATAGAAAAACGTTACGGTGCGTTACGTGGGAGAGAGAGAGGATCTAAAATCTTCAAAAATTGCGTTACGTAATACTTGAACACTCCCCAGGGAGAGCACTCAGATAAGAGAGCTTTAAAGACCATGTTTTGCATTTGACCCATCCATATTCCAAGGTTTAGAAAAGTTACTGACAACTTTTAAGTTTTTTCTATTAGATTGAGATTTAGTCAACAGATATTTTGTCAGCATTATAATGGGGAATAAAATAAAAACTTACTCCAACAAAAAATCCAATTGATGAGAACTGCAATGTCCGCTTGTAATTAATATCCTTTAGGGGTTTGTTTTCCACCAAAGTTTGCGATATCAGGTCTCCTGCGCCCATTAGAGTACCGGTCTGTACAGCTTGTACCAAGTACGGCCGACGTACCAGGGCCCTCTGGTACAGTTTGAAAAGTCCACGTGCTTTCATCATAGTTACTTGCATGTTTTTGGTCGTTTAAAAACGGAGTTTTTCACAGCAACATTTTCTTTCAATAAAAAAAACATTAATCCTTGCGTTAACCGTAACCTGCTACCTGTATTAAAAGGTGTACATAAAAACACCCCTTTCAGCTGCCGTTACAGGTTCTTCTTAAATAAATTGAAACTGCAAATGAATAAAATTAACACCAGATAATAGAGATGCTGTGTACATAAATGATTATTCCAGAAATTAAACATAATTACCAAATCAAAACCAACCTGTTTGTATTGGAAATTGGATTCCATCAATCTATCATTGTGACAGACGGACAGAAGCGTGCGATGCAGTCACTGTGACAGTTTTTTTCTTTTTAGGTAGATAATCAATAATTTATCAAAACTTCTACTTGCGACGTTTCAAGATATCAAGAAGAATATGTAGTTAGTAGAGATAGGAGAAACTTGAGCTTGAGGATGCTTGCCAAGCAAGCCTAGCTACAACTCTACGTCATACCTATTCGTTCCCCAGCTAGAATCAGTCAGAATCAGTAGAAATCTTTTAAATAGAAATAGGCAAACTGGTTGGGTAAGCAAACGGAACGTGTTATTAGTCGTGTTGGAAATTGCAAGAAAAGGAACGTAAATTACAAATGTCTTCGCTTGTCAAGAAGTGATTCCTTCTTTCTCGATTAGCGCATTTTCCATTAGTTATTATTGTCTTGTTGGTGATTAATCATTTATCTTAACAAGTTATTATTACACAATGGATAAAAGAAAACTTTCGACTGCAGGGGATAGTTTATATCAAATACTACAAGTACCCAAAACTGCAACGGCAGACGATGTGAAGAAAAGCTATCGGAAATTGGCATTAAAATATCACCCAGATAAAAACCCGAACAATCCGGAGGCCGCAGACAAGTTTAAAGAAGTAAATCGAGCACATACGATACTCAGTGATGCGACAAAGAGGAATATTTATGATAATTACGGATCACTCGGGTTGTATATAGCCGAACAATTCGGAGAAGAAAACGTCAATGCCTATTTCGTAGTTACAAGTACATGGTGTAAAGCTGTGTTTTTGATATGTGGTATTCTTACCGGCTGCTACTTCTGTTGCTGCTTGTGCTGCTGCTGTAACTGCTGCTGCGGGAAGTGCAAGCCACGTCCACCCGAGGAATCTGGGGACTACCACACGTTGGAACGCGACGATTCGGACGGCGTCCAGGCGGTGACCGTGCAGCCGGGCGGAGAGGGTCGGCCCAAGGGAGAGCAGGCGCCGCCCATCGCCATGCCAGCGCCACCCGCCCCCGGCGCCTCGGAGAACACGGGGCTTAACACAGGTGGGGTCAATTATGGAATTTCACAGTAAGTTATTTCAGTGGTACTAATACTAGACATAAAAATGTCATCCAATTCAATATTATGCAAGTGATTTAATTCTTCCATTAATCACTTCTTCAGGTTTTTGTATACTATTTCATGTGATAGGTACTTTGTCATCTAAATATTTTTTATTTTTTTATCAGTTGACTCTAAAAAGTAAATGTTTTCAATAATTTGACTCATGCTTTTGAATTACCAAGACATAATTTTCTGTAATATAAGTAATAGGTATAGGTAACGATAACGTTCATGTCATGACCTTGTAATACATTAATGCATCATGAGGTACCATTGAAGATAATTCTTCAACCATGTACAGTAATATTTCAATGTTTTCACATTATAACAAAAGAATTCACATGTTGTGTTGAAAAGTATCACACATAATGCATTGAAAGGATCACAATGATTGAAGGTTGCTCTTTCACTTGCATACCTACATTTTCATGATCTAGATCTAAAGAGAACTGAAAGAGACAAGCTTTTTTACCAAAACTTTGAGCAATGCATACATGAAGTGAATTATACTAATGCCAACATGTACACTTGTACAGGCTGGGTAATAATAGCTGAAAAACTTAGCACTCCATGAGTCACATTTCACATTATTAAAATCACATAAAAAACAATTAATCATTTGGATATTAAGATATTAAGTGTCTTTGATAGTCACAGTCCAACTGTGGAGTAGAGTGACATCCAAAATGTTTGTTGAAAGGTATAAATTCTTTCAAATGGGTTATTGTCTGCTGATGACATAGCTTCTAGCTAAAGTTTAACTTAATATTCAATGACAGATGTATAAATAATATTGTTTATTGTAAAACAATTGAATAAATTACTGAAAAATTTGTTTTAGCTCATTAAATTTTTTGTAATGACCGTAAGAGTGAAAATAAAGAGCATATTTATGACATAATATTTAAAGGAGCTCTGTGCATTATTAATGCTACTTAATATGATAATTGTCACAAATCAGATTATCTAGAATTTTGCATTAAGGCGAACAGGGCCGTGGTCAGTACCATAACTCAGCCAGGGGACTGATGTGACTGACAAATCATAGCATCTTAGCATATAGGTGTAGTTATTTTTTTTTTCAAATTCATAACTTTGGATACATGTTAGTATGTTTCATGTGATTACATGTGGTTCCACAAACATATGACTTTTGGTTGTTCAACCAAAATGCATTTATAAATGCTGATAATTTTGCATCATAATTTGGCATCTTAGATGTTTGTGGAACCTTTTAGTATAATTTCTTTTTCACCATATTATTGTATATTTACTATTTTATGTAATTATTTAAATTTTGTATTAGTAGTTTAAAATAATTAACTCCATAATTAAAATAATTGAAGTTGTAATACAGTCACTGGTTGGAATGTAACAGAGGAAAGGCCATACTAAACTCTCCTTTCCTTGTTTATAAAATCTAGGCAAAAGTTGGTAGGTACAAACCTACTTGTTTTAAACCAATGACATTGATTGATTATATGTAAGTATATAATAACTGATAAATATCCAGGGGCAAATGCTGTCTTATTTTGGTTAGATAAACCATACTTATGTTGGTCTTATGTTTTATAATAAGACAGCTTTCTAATTAAAGTACAGTTTTTATATTACTATAACGTGATTCAAAGGAAAGTTCTTCTTTACATCTGGTAAAGGATCTTAACATAGGAGACAGAATTATATTACGCATGTGTGTCATCTTCTACCAATAAGTATGTCTTTTGTTTATCTAAGATCTCTTTTTCTGTCATGCGGGTTTATATTCTATAAGTGAATTTGGTTTGCCTGCGGTAAATAGCACCTCGCAGTGGCCTACCTTCACACTCAACATGACTTCATATTGTGCCGCCACGTCACAGTAAGCGCATCTAATTCCGGTGGGCTATGCGGTAAAACGTCAGAAACATCTATGAATTATGTAAAGACCACACAAGAAATCCAAGCGAGGCCATTTAACAGACTGATAGGAAAACCGCGCTAAAATCCGTTCATAATGTATTGAAATAATTCATTGAATGTTATCACAAACTGGTAAACAGATTGAATGAATCCATAACACCAGTCATGGTAAGCTAATTTGATTTAAAGGCAACACTATACAAGTAACTATTTACCAGATTTTAATAGCTGTTTCATCCTGTAATCTAAATCTAGACATTTGGGACCCTATTTTGAGTAGCTTGCCGGCCTTCACTCCTCACACTCTTCATGGTTTGCACATTCCACATTAGAGGGTTCGCTTGTAAATAACTGTAAGTTCTTTTACTAAATTACCAAAAAATAATTAACTTAAATTTTAGGCCTCTATAAAAGTGTGTTTAAGAATGAATCATTCATGCTAGGTACCTACATATTGTGAGTGGATTTTAGGCCATGAAAATGAATTGTCCACTAATTGCCATTATTAGAGAGCAGGTTTCCTCTAATGTAAGCCTAATTGGAATACAAAATTTGCTAGCTTTAAATTGTAATTTCTTCTTTTAAATTCGTAGACACCAGTTATTACCTACTAAGATTTTATATGAAATTTAAAACTCATTTGTATTTATAGTGATAACATTGTCCAATGATCTAGTTTGGTGAAGCAAATTAGTATGTACTCTCTTTTAGCTTATATGATTACTAGACATATGACCAAAATGGAACTTATGATAAGATAAGATTGTAACTAATTATTGAGACAGTTTTAGAGTGCTAGGCGTTTATCGCAACTTGACGAATGTTGCTTTACTTTCACTAACAAATGTAGACTGACTTATCTCTCTATTTACTTTCAGATTTTCTGTTTGTGTTACTTATCCCTCGCTTGTAGGGTGTGAGTGATTTAAAACAAATCTCTTACACCCTACAAGCAAGGGAACATTCACACAACAGAGGGAACTTGAAAAGTACATTATTAAAATATAAAAAATTACGTTATTTCCGGGATTTCAATTTACGATGAAACGGTTCATACACAATTCATTGGTCGTGCGCATAGTAGGTACGATCGGGCGTTTCTTAATGAGCATTTTCTATAAGATTAGTTGGACTATCACGTCGCGAGAGCCCTGAAGCGAAATAGTTGATTTTCTTATCCAGTCAGTCTTATATAGAGATGTTTAGTGTATATTATCCAAGCAGATTGCGTTGGGTACTCTCTTTAAGACATCTCTGGTCTTTGGCGTCAACCACCGTGTTGGTCGTTGTAGATTAGATCAACTAGCAGGTTGATGTATTAAATAATTTCATTTGAAATTCAGAGAAATTCTGGAGGGTAATAATTTTGCAATCTGGGCCTAAAGATAATTCTATCTAACATGAGCATGTCGCTGCAACCAACGTTGAAACGATATTGTATCGCATTTTTAAGAACGATTAGCACTTTATCGCTTCTCAGAAGGAATCTTCATAGAGGCAGAAGTACTTTCGATAAGTGTCGTTGTTTTGTTACAAGTTCCTCCATTTTTTTGTGTATTTATACTTTAAAGTATTTTTTTAGTTTATAATGTCCTACGACTGGGCCAAGGACTCTTCTCTTGAATGCCATCTATATTTTTTAAAGTGCCGTTTATTGTCTGTCTGTTCCTACTATGTCAAGTCAGTCGATGGATAAGATGCCGGGGCCTGTATTTATGTTACTTACATCGTTCAATTAATTTAAATGGCATTATCCTCAAACAACGACACGATGCGGTGACATTTGGGTTCACTTGGCTTATGTGTATCTTGGGGTACAATTTTTGAAGATTTGCCATTTGCTAACACGCGGTTTTTCCATACAAAACTCGACCAGTGGTCACACATTCAAAAATAGTACCCCTGACCTTTGTACTGATGATGGTAGGGCGGGAAAAATACCTTTATTGCTGTTACTACGAGCAGACCCCACCCTTCTTGGTGTGTTGTATCGAAATTAAAGTCGAAATAAAAATGCTGATCTTGTTAATGTTGAGGTTGAGGAGTTTTAAAGATTACTTAAGGCTTACAACATATTTTTAGTTTATTTTCCTTACACTTAGTTTTTTAAGAAATTACGCAACACTAGTTGTTTATATGTGAGTGGAATGTCATGGTGTATTATGAGAAGGAATAATTAATCAGACAAGTTCAATAAATTCACCAATGCTTAAAATAAATTTTTACATGCTTCACTATTCCAATATTACACTGTTAACTTTTAAACGTTTAATGTTAGTTTTATTCAAATGTGTACGATAATGAATATTTAGTAGTTGAATGAAACTCATTTAAATTAACGTGTTGATTCAGCTTAATGTTAGCAGTTCAGCTCACTTGCACGGGTGTTCCGCACTACATGCATCATAATAAATATGTTCCTATTTATAATGGTCGAGATTTGAGATCAATACTGAGATCAGTCCTTGTAGTGACGAAGCGATGTACGCGCGAGTATGTAATTGATTCACGCAATCGACAAAACACGAATTTGCATGTGAAAAATTAGAATAATGCGAGTCACAACGCGTCGTCCATTTAAACAAGGATTTCGGGAAACTCTTCTCTATGCAATCCGGTCGCAACGCCCAATGTATTCTGAAATTTGTAAGCAATCGTTTACATCCCACGGGACAAGCGGCCAGTAGCCGGAAAGTGCGACGGACATAAAAGATTGCTTGCAATGCACTGACCGTCACTATCTGGTTGCTCAGTGTAAAGACTAACTGAAAATCTGTCAAATTAAGTAACATATTTACGTGTACGTGAGCCGATGCAGCTGTTACGTGTATTATACTGTTACTAGTCAACGAGTATTTATAACGACGCCAGTTTTGACGATTGAAATTGTTGATAATGTAATTACACTCGGTTACTTTGAATAAATATCTGCATAACTAAGTTTCAAATCTATTTATTGAATAGTCCAATACCTTAGATCATAGGTCCAATGCCCCAGTTCTATTAGATTCCATTTTTATTTCAGCCCGTCAGAATTTAGAATTCAACTGTTTGTTACCAATTCGTTTTAATATATATTTTTTCTTATTTTCAGGAAGCAGTATTCCAAAATACACATGAAGTATTCACAACTAGACTAGTCTTATGTAACTTGTAAGAAAAATAAGGAACTGACTTCTTATAACCACCAACATGCACATAATGTTATGCAACACGTAAGCTAAATTAAGATTTTTTTATATCCTTTTTTTACATGTAATATAATCATCTTTATTTTGTTATAAAATTAAAATTATTGGCAATCTATTTTCGACACTTTATTCTATGGTTAGTTTGTAGGTAGTCACATCAATTGGATCGATGTCTTCAGTAAGATATATGGTCTGTGATCTTTGATATGATTTCTCAGTGATTTATTAGTATTAATTATTACTTTAAATATTTATTTATGTTGTACCTTGCACACTTTTAATTTATTATATTTTCTTTTTTAGTAGTATTCAATTAATAAATATAGCAGGTTTCAGAACGTGCTGTCTAATTCAACATCATTATTGATCCATTATAATAAATACTTAAATGTATTTTAAGACAATGCCTCCATAGAAACAAATAAGTCTTCGTTTTATACAGTTCCTTAGGTACAGAGCTCCTTATTCGTGCCATTAATCATTTAAAGATAAATAAGCGACCGCGGGTTTGTCAAATTAAATATGAGTAACAATTTAAAAAAGAAGTATTGAATAGTTTTAGCCTTTAATTTTGTCAAAAACCGGCCAAGTGTGAGTCAAACTCGCGCAATGAGGGTTCCGTACAATATGCTTCGTGAACACACACACAATGTGCAAAAATGTTTTATACAATTGACTAGCGCTATCTAGTGGTGTTTTAGTGAACTATTTCCCTAGGTGAACTTATTATAGTGATTTTACTTATTTTTCCTGTAATCTTCAAGCAATAAACTATATATTGTAATTTTTTCGAAATTTTAGGCCCAGTAGTTTCGGAGATCAGGGAGGGGGAATGGTCAAATTTTGCCTTCTTTCGTGAATAAAATCAAAAGTATTGATTTTTCCTGAACAAAAAAAAATTTTTGAGATCCTCATAACAAGCCCTTTCATTTGATATATAACACGGTAAGGTTTGCAAAACTTATTTTTAACATTTTCTATTTGGACCCCCTAAACTGACCCTTATTGAAAAAATATATATATTTACTTTGCACACCCGTGTTTGGGTCATAGGTTTACACCATCTTACCAAATTTCATTTAATTTGGTTCAGTAGATTCGGAGAAAATCGACTGTGACAGACGGACGGACGGACAGACAGACGCTCGAGTGATCCTATAAGGGTTCCGTTTTTCATTTTTTGTACGGAACCCTAAAAATGTACTAAATACTGTTAAAAAGATTTGTATCCGTAAAAATGCTAATTTCCGGTGTATCCGCGCAAATAAGGAGCTCTTATTGTAAACCTACTTATCCGTTTAAACCTTCGAGCAACACGGCCTCCGTACCGGACAAGTTTAAACGCGAAGGTATTACTCAAACGCATTTGAAATTAATACTAGTAATAAGTAAACATACGTGTAAAATCTATATTATAGGCCTAACCCAAGAAAAAGGCATAATGCTTTGTTGCATATTTAGCGCAAAATATCCTAAGAGAATACAAATTGAGCAACAACACCTCGCATTTCTTTGCGTACCTACCGAAAACAAAAAATAAATTTAGAATTTTTGTGTGTTATAGAAAAGTCCCTTATTTCATATTTATTTGACAAGCCTTTTTGTTGTCATTTTATAAGGTTTTTGTAAATATATAGTTTGCTACATCATCATCATCATCGTGGTTTAGTAGTAGACATCAGTCTACTACTAAACCACGAACGTTCAACTCGTGCGCAAGGGAGCTGAGGGACTGGATTACCATAACAGACGTCCTCTGTAAAATTCCCTATTATCTAGTTAACAATAAATAATTACTACTTAACTTCAATTAAACACTATTTCGGGATATATAGCGTTACAGATGAGAGGAGAAGAGCGAGTGTTGCCACATTAGAAATATTGCAAAAGTAAATCTGTTTCCAACACGCAACAATGCTTTAGACTACAAAAACATTCCTGACGTGGTCGCGGAGGGCATCGGAACCGGTTTTTCCCGGTTCCAAAAACCCGGGAATTCCCGGTTCTCGGTGTCACAAAGAGAACCGGTTCTAAAATATCAAAACCCGGTTCTTTCGGTACTTACCTTTTTTAATATTTTTTAATAATCTAGCAATACTACGTTCTTTATTTTTTACGCATTTTCATCATAAAATCGGAAGAACCGAAAGAACCGGGTAACCGGTTCTTGATAGTGTTCGGAACCGAAAACCCGGTTCTTGAAAATAATGACCGGTTCTCGATGCCCTAGTCGCGGTGTAGTAAATATAACTACATATACTATAAGTCATACAATATTCTGCTACATCGTCGTCGTGATCATTAGATCCCACTGGCCCATAGCTGATTTCACTGTTGTAGATATACACGTATACAGATACTGCATTTTTCGCAATATTTCTTTGCCATTAACTATATACATACTTACCAAACTCAGTCAATGCGACGCCGTCGCGGCCACAAAAGTGAAAAATATATCTGAGTAGAAAAACACTTGTCGTGGTTTATTTCTACCTACCTATCTATCAATCAAAACTTATTCATATTATTTCGAACACGAACGTAGTCTTAAGTCTTATTAGGGCGCAGTCTTCCCCATAAGGAATAATTACGTGATAGTATGTATTCATATTATTTACAAATAACTTCCTATATAAAGAAAAATAAAGTACCTAGTTGTTTCAAATGCATCATTGTTAGCTTAGAGCTACGCAAGAAATACTTATATAACTTCTATTTAATACGTATATATAGATGAATTCGATATGCTAGCCATTAAAATTATAGTAAGCAAGTATGGAAATCTGGTTTTATTCATAAAAACCTTATCCAACCTGTTGTATGTAACTATGAATAAAAAATGGAGATTGGTTTGAGTTGTAGCGATATTGAATTATAGTTATCTATATTACTTTATGATAATAATGCATATTTTTTTGTATGGAAAACAAGTTTGAAGCTCCAATTTTGAAGTATCTATCTCAAAAACTATTTAACCGATATTGATAAAACTTGCACTGTGCCCTATGCTGGACTGCGTGGCCCACCTAAAAATCATTTTTTGCCATCTTACGTATAGTTTTAGAGATTGCGCGGACAAATATACAAGGATACACACGCCAATGAGTAAAAATATATACAAGAACAAGGCAATTAAATATTTTTTAATAACATATTATGGATCGAATACATAACTTTTTAAAAGTCGGTCAAATAGAAAATATCGTTGAGGGAATTGTGACATATTTAAAATAAAAGAAATATGTATAGTCATTCGATATTGAGGATTTATACCCCATTCATCGAAATCCGCTGAGGCCTTCGAGCAACACGGCCTTTCCGTCCGGCACAGAGGCCGCGTTGCTCAAAGGCTGAGGCAGTAAGAAGTTAATGAATTACAGAAACAAACTTGCATACTTTTTACAACTTACCTACATGAACTCAATAAACTATAATAGCCAGTCGTGTAAAGCGCGGGCCACCTAGAAGAGGCGTAAGACGCAGACGGGGCGCCTTCGCGACTTTTGAAAACAAATAGAACAGACGAGGCACAGCTCGGTAGTTGTAGGTGATGTGACAGCGACGCGCGAGTCCAGGCGCCCAGGCTTCACCCCGCCCGCAACTCCGTTTCGCCCGTCCTCCGTCCGCTCGCGCCCGTGTCCCGACCGTTCTGTGTGTTTTACCATAGGGCGCAGACCCGTCGCAGACGAGTAAGCTTCGTGTCTGCGCCCTGTCTTTTCTGTGTGTTTTGGGTCGCGACGCTTCTATAGATTTTGTATGAAAAAGACGCGGAGGAGACCCGCCCTACGTCTTTTCTATGTGTCCTTCGCTTAAGAATTCCATGATACCGAACATGTAGGTAAGTGCTCTAATCAAACTTAAAACACGTACAGAATTATTGACTCCAACGCAGATCGTAAAGTTCCCACGGGAATAAACGTAAAATAAATAGACGATACGCTAGCCCATCCTGGCTGGCCACTTATTACTAGTGATGCCAGCAAGTGTCAAAGGAAGCAGAAACGGAAACAACGTCAAAAGTAAATCTCAGCAGAAGCGGAAGTGTGAATACTTCCTAGAAAAAAAAAACGGTCACGCGCTTTGTAGGGTTCCGTAGTTGCGAATGACAACTTTGAGTTATAACTTTTTCAGTATATATACTACAGCTGTAATTTTTTTTACGTATCCATATATAACCGTTTAGTAGATAAAATAGAGTACACGTACCTCTAACAAAAATTTGCACTTTAAAACCAAATATTTCGGAAACGGATCCCTAAATCGAAAAATGGTGTTCTCAACCTCACAATATTTTTCAAAGACCTTTTTAACGATACCGCATACGATGGGTAAATAGAGAAAAAAAAAATACTCCCCCACTTGTATGGGAGCTACCAAAAAAAAATTTTTTTTCAAGATTTTTTTGCCATAATTGATATACATACCCATACCAAATTACAGCTTTCTAGTACTTATAGTCTCTGAGTAAAACCGCGGACGGACAGACAGACAGACATGGCGAAACTATAAGGGTTCCTAGTTTACTACGGAACCCTAAAAAGGCAGCTTTTCAACAGTACCCGAACTAAAAGTGGCAACATTTTTTCTTTCGTCCATCGGGTTCGCCTACTCGGTGAGAGGATAAATGGATAAATACTCCCACGTGATACTGTACCTGCAAATCCTTATAGTCCAGTAACTTTGTCGCCCAAAAGGGGCCATACCTTGCGTCAAATCCGGTAGTTCTGATTTTTTGTGAACTTGTTTATGATGCTAGCTTAATGAATAATCCAAGTTTGTGACCTCGATCGCCAACCGCAACTGTCAAAAATCGAAAAAACCGCAAAAAAATCTCCTTTTTTTAGTTTTTGACATTTAAAACCCAAAAGAACTAGTTTTTGATAGCTTCTGTGTAAGACGGTATAAAAGCAGACAAAATTTGCCACAATATAAGACTAAAGTTGTTTCTGTAGACTTGATAGTTTTGAGTTACATCGTTTCAAAAATTACAAATAATCCAAAAAAAACCTGTTTTTTTTTTACTTTTTTTAGATTTTGGTGATTTTAACTCTAAAGGAGTAATTTTTGATAAAACCTACATATGACGTTTGAAAAAGTAGACTAAATTATCTATAATATGAGACTAAATTTATTTTCATCGGCCCAATAGTTTCCGAGATAAAGCCTTTCAGAATCATTTAACTTAAATTTGAACAATATTTTAGACGTCACTCAAACAACACTAGCGGGTTTGTTAAGGATGCGATTTACTTCAGCTTACTGGCTGCTTATACTTTTTAGAAGTTCACACAAATAAACACTTGTTTGTGTTCAGTTAATGTTAAACTTGTTTTAAAACAAGGACCCACTTGTACTTGTTTGAAAAAATAGAGATATCATATCATTCGCGTTTTTATTCAACAAGTTGTAATTTTAAATAATTAAACCGAATGCAATTTTTCTAATAGCTGAAACATACTTACATCTCTATTTTATAAAATTACTGAACCGATTCTGAAAAAACTTGCACTGTTCCCTAAAAAAGAATAACCGTCATCCAGCGTTTTGCGTAGTATCGATCCGCCACTCGTTATTAAGCTTACGCGTGGTGACATAACTTCCAGGTAGAACCCTACCTGCCCTATGGATTTCATCAATCAATGGGTCATCAGCCAAAGGGTTCCGGCAGTACCCGAGGGTTACAATGGGTCCAAACGGTACCATTTACCCCAGGGTCTTATCGGTCCCTAAGGGTCCCATTAGCTTCCAAAGATCCCATTGGTTTCCATGGGTCCCATTGGATTCTTTGGGTCTCATGGGTTCCATTAGGTTCCATGGGTCTCTTGGGTCCCGTTGAGTGTCATGGGTTCCATGGGTCCCATTGGGAACATTGGAACCCACTGGGTTCCATGTATCTCATTGGGTTCAATGGGTCCGATTGGATCCCATTAGGTCCCATCGGTACCATTGGGTTCCATTTTGGCACCATCCACAGAGCCAAGAACGAGTGAATACGAAATGATTGCTGACGTCACAAAGAGTGGCGGATCGATTCTACCGATTTAAAAATTGAGCTCCAGGTCTTTTTAAGTCTCCACTGCTGGAGTACTACTCTCTGTACTACTAGAGCCATATATTAGCCAGAGTGCTTACGTTTGTTTTTTAAAAATTATTACATTTATCGGTATTTAGGTTACATTATTAATAATCACCGACAAGTGTGATTAATTTCTCACTTTTACCTCGACTTTCGGTAATTATTAATAATGATAGACAATTATTAATTATTTTCAATTAATCACTCTTACCGTAACAGATACATCATCATCTGCTCATCTGCCGTGTTGTTCCCGGCAGAGTAGAATAAGACTACTCCAAGTCTTCCCATGGATGTCGTAGAAGGCGACTAAGGAAACACGAGCTAAACAAAGCTTATAAACATCAAATAGACCTCTCCAACCCCTCTGGTCAGCGTGCAGAGTGTAGACCAAATCTTCTGAATGCTCTGGCTAATAATATGGCTCTGGTAGTGCAGAGAGGGTCGAGCTCCTGCAGTGGAGACTATAAAAGACCTGATGATGATGATGATGACATCATTATCCCTTGATGGAGATATGCCATCCCGATACGACGATCCAGATACAGATGAACCTTAACCGCGGGCACTGCCAAGAGAGCTAAATTAAGTGATGTAAATGATTTATATGATTAAATAACTCAATTAAATGATTTTTTTAACCTAAACCTCTAAACTTTTGTTGTACTTACCTTTTATATTTCATTATGTGTAGCTTGTCATTGACATCATTGATCACATTTGTCCTATTCTTTTTTAATATCCCATCACAAACAGAATATGGGTCAAAATTCATTCAGGACGTTTAAAATTGCAAATTTACGCGAATAAACCCTTTTTAGGGTTCCGTAGTAAACAAGGAACCCTTATAGTTTCGCCATGTCTGTCTGTCTGTCTGTCTGTCTGTCTGTCTGTCTGTCTGTCTGTCTGTCTGTCTGTCTGTCTGTCTGTCTGTCCGTCCGCGGTTTTACGCAGAGACTATAAGTACTAGAAAGCTGTAATTTGGTATGGGTATGTATATTAATCATGGCAAAAAAGTGGTAGAATAAAATCTTGAAAAAAAATTTTTTTTATGGTAGCTCCCATACTAGTAAAGTGAGTGAGTATTTTTTTTTTCTCTATTTACCTATTGTGTGGGGTATCGTTAAATAGGTCTTTCAAAAATATTGTGAGGTTGAGAACACCATTTTATGATTAAGGGCTCCGTTTCCGAAATATTTGGTTTTAAAGTGCGAATTTTTGTTAGAGGTAAGTGTCCCCCCCCTCTATCTGCTAAACGGTTATATATAGATACGTGAAAAAAATTACAGCAGTAGCATATATACTGAAGTTGAAAGGAAAACTATCAGAGCTGAGTAGTAAGTACAAACTAAAAAGTTATAGGCAACCAACTTATAGACTGTAAAATTTCATACTATTTTCATTGTTAGATGTTTTTGGTCGTTAAACTGTAAGGTGCGAGTGTGAATAGTGTGAACTCAAAGTTGTCATTCGCAACTACGGAACCCTACACTGCGCGTGGCCCGACACGCACTTGGCCGGTTTTTTCTAACCCTTTAACACCCAAAAAGTTCTAATGGGGAACTATTTGGTCTACAGAGACAATTCTAGTCTCATGATTAGCAAAATTTGGCTCTGTTTTAAAAAGGATATGAGAAAATACATAAAAAACTAGTCCTTTAATCGCCAAAATCAATCAAAGTCAAAAAGAAAATTTAAGTTTGCATTTTTGTTACATTTGTCATAAATTTTGAAAAGCTTATCTCAGAAACTATTGGGCCGATGAAAACAAATTTAGTCTTATATTATAGATAATTAAGTCTACTTTTTGAAACGTTTATGTAAGTTTTTTGGATTATTCATTAAGCTAGCATCATCAACAAGTGTGCAAAAAATTAGAACTACCGGATTTGACGCAAGGTCTGATGTATAAAGTAACTGGACTATTAGGGGAGGCATTATTTTCAGCAGAGCTATTGCGACTGAGAACGTATTTTTTGAAGTAATATCTAAATGAATACTTAAGGTAAGTAAATAAGTCTTGCTACCTGAATTAAATAACTATTTTATTGAGAAGTTGTATCTCTATCTACTTCATAAGAATCACAGGCTAGCACGACGTCTGTTGATCTTCCATTTTCTCGCTCGCTCTCGCTGGGTCACATACTGAATAGGTACTTGGGTACCTAATTACCTGCACCAGTTTTGTTCGTTAATGCCGTTGATACTTAGAGAACAAAGTTGCCATTCATGAGTGTCATATTATTCCATCGTACGAAAAACAGATACGGCCTATCGATGACCATTTTTATATATGGCGGTTCATCCCATTCCAGTCCTGAAATAAGCACAGGAAAATTAAAGTCAAGGAATAAAATACCTACATATCTTCCAGTAGTTTTCAATCGACGAAAAAACGTAGGAGGTTCTCAAGTCTACGCGTAGGTATATTTATTTTTTATAACCACGCATAACTATGTTATTACTAGCTATAACTCAGTAACTATAAGTCACAGAGAGTTCAAATCATATTCAAACAAAGGTACAAAGATACCGGAAAAAGGCATCCTTATGGTAGAGTTTTCGTAAAATGTGAAAAAAGGTCCCATATTTAAATAAAATTATGGTTTTATCGCGTTTAATCCATTATTTATACACCTAACGTTTCGAACCCTTAAATGTTCGTGGTCGCAGGTAGACTAAGTTAAAAAGTCCCAGACCTTCGGGCCCCCCCAGGAGTAGCATAGGGTAAAGAAAGGTGCAAACTTGGTTGCATCGGTTTTAGACTATTCTTAGTGGTCTGTACAATATATATAAAAACATAGCCGATACATGCGCGTTTGCAATGTTTGATGTCGATATTGACTGGCCTATAGGTATAACTTTTACAGAAAAATACTATAAATAATGTTATAAATTAAATTTGTAATATAAAAATAAATTCAAAATAAAACTAATGGTAATGAACATATTGTAAAATAAACTTATTCTTAGGAGCCTTAACGTACCGAAATATGAGGCATTTAGGTAAGTGCCTTAAATAACTTGGCATCGATAGAACGCGCAAACGCGCAGATCACGATTGTTTAAAATATATACAATTCATTTATTTGTCGTTTTGCGTTGAAAGAGTTAATGATTTACCTAGTTCCACCAATCAATTTAATCACAGGCTGCTACACAATGAAGGTAATTAATTACTATGAAGGTAATTAATTACTAACACTTTTTATACCTATACATACTTAATCATGTGCACGTGAATTCAAGAAAAAGCTAAGACCTCATGTTATGGCTGGTTTGACACGCATTCGTTTAGTTCTGCAAGTCGATTAATTTGTTTACCTACTTACTATGAAGTTTATTAGCTTAAGTATATAATTTACTAAGTATCTAATTGCACTCGTATTTTTCTAGTTTTTACGGCCGAGGTCGCTATGCAACGTCCTAGTAACTTGGGAGTCGGGCTGATACATGGTTATAAATAAATATATATATATATACGGACAAATCACACAGATTGACCTAGCCCCAAAGTATGTTCGAGACTTGTGTTATGGGATACTAACTCAACGATACTATATTTTATAAGATCGAACCCGGGACCATCAGTGTCGTAGGCCGGCGTGATGACCACTACGCCACGAAACTCAGCTATATGATGATAGTGGTAATTCAGGTACGTTAAGCCGGTACAACCGTTTGTTATATTTAAACGGCAGTTGTTAACGGGTGATATTTAATATGCGTGTGGTGTTTTAAATGCCTGAAAAAAGTGGCTCTCACATCAGACGCATATGCCCATATGAGTGTGATGTGAGAGCCACCCCAAAGCACAGGCTTGCTCTAAATAAATTATTTTTAAAATTAGACTTTCTGGTAGATTATTGAAAAATATTAGATACAATTTTTTTTTGTCAATCAAACAAAAAATTATGAAGATAAAGCCCGTTAAAGTTCCGTGTGACATCACTGACCCATACACACCGGCCTGTTGTGTCATTCATGAGCCCCTCCCTTCCGCACTTTGATGCGCTTTATGTTTATGATAAGTATTTTGCTTGGTTGAAAGAAGAAATACGTATCTAATATTTTTCGATAATCTACAAAGACGGACTAATTTAAAAATATTTTTTTAGGAAACATGCCCAACGTGATATTTGGAATCAGATTTTGTGAAAGTCAAATAAGCTAAATATGGATTTTAAAGTTGGCCGTCAGTCCTCACATAGAAGATTGTGGATCCACCTTTCCGGATAAACTTTAGACGTGACAGAAAAAGTCTTTCCGTCTAAATTTAAGTCAATGGCACTCAAAATTTGTGAAAGCAACATATTATCAGAAAACGCTGTCCTACTTTTTATATCTTTGTTCAAAATCAACCCTCAATTCTCATGCACGCTAAATGTTTTTTCGTAAATTCTAAATAAATTGAGAAAAATTGTGATATTAGTAGGAGACTACTTCCTATTGATCAAATGTTATGTCCTTGTTAAAATTCAGACCCTTAGCAATCCTACACTTAGTTTGTATTGTACGTATGAATGATAACACGAAAACAAAATTGTCGCTTTTTGTAAAAAATAGTGCAACAAATTGGTGTTCTTGAATGCAGGGGTTTTCATTTCACACGAAAAGTATTGGAAAATGATTTTAGTATTACCATCATCTTTGAATGCGTTACGCCCTGCTTCCGCCCAAAACATCAATCTCTGTATTCCATGCGACATTTTTAATTCGTAATCTGTAGTATTGTCCACGTGCAGTAGGTCTGATAAGCCCAGCTGAAATAATAAAATAAAAAAATCTTTTAAATACCACATTACTACTAGTATGGATAGGTATATCAAGTAAGAAAATGATTTGCACTACCACCGCCCATCGCAAAATCTAAATAGACTGTTAGTCAGGGGTACGATTACAGTTGTTTCTGCGCTCAACATCATCAATAGCCATCATTCATGCTAGTTTTACAAAAAACCATTTCGAGATAAACGCTCAAATAACAATCAAATCGACGTTATAGATTTTAAAAACAAAGGATTAGTGAGATATTCAAGAAATAAATTTCGTGTTTTGTGTGACGTCTTTAGCTGACGCATTTTCCAACCCCGATTCAATCCTGATTTTTATAGATTTTGCATACGAAAAATATTATTTTTCTTAATAATAGACAGCATACATTTACATACAAAGAATATCGATTTTTTCCCTTATTCCAAAAAAATGAAAAGCGGAAATAAAAATGACGTCATTTGAATAAAATTTAACATTCAAGTTTATGAATGAAAACTTTATTGACTCGCAGAAATACCGTTATTAGTTTCTTAGAATAATGTTTTCTTTCAAATAAAATATAAAATCATGACCTTCATCAAAGTTAGCATGCCCAATTACTAAAACATCCTACCTAAAGGCATACTGGCTGTGAAATATAACTTGTATTTTTTAAATAGGTAATACGTTGTGTGTACTCGTTAGAACTTACACCCTCAAGTTTGTTAGGCAGCAGGAGCGACATTCGCAGCGTATACAGCGGAAGGTCTGCTGCCACCCTCAGCGTCCTCATCTGACTCGTGATGGGACTGAGTCCAAACTCAGCCACAAATCCCGCCAGTCTTCTAAGCGAAGACCCGTGCGGTATTAAAATGAGTAGACTAAGCCCTGGCTTCAGGTAGAAAACTTCGAGTGCCTGGAATTATAGTTGATACTGCAGAACTTTCACCGAAATGGTTCTCCAATTCCTTTTTTGCTTTTCAGCCCTGCTACAATTCAGTCTCTGTCTCTGTCTGGTGAGACTAAGTACATCCAGAAAATGTTTTTTACTTTTTATCAAGTCCGTCGTTTTTTATTTGCAGGAATAGAGTAACAAAATAAGGAACTAGGATAGGAAGTATGAAGCTCTTCGTCTTCTCCTTTGCCTTTATAAAGTTACGTTTACAAATTTTTAAATTAAGTAGAAAGTGAAAGTTTAAATGCAGAGCAGATACATAAAATGAGGATAACTAGATAAATAAGTACCTCATAATAGTTAGGTAACTTTGAGTATCAAATACAGATGGCATGTACCAGATTCTTTATCGCGGGGGGCGGTTTAAAAAGTATCGGGTAACAACAGCGCTAGAAACAAAACATGTTATGTTTAGACAGAGTCCATTAGTGAGTGACCAACCATGGAGCGTGCAACAACCAGTGCAATTCTAGGGATCCTCCTGCTTCCCCTGATCGCAGCAGACAACTGCCGGGAACAGGTGCTGCATCAAGAAGCTCAACTACATAAAGATCTGTTTTGCGACTACAGCTCTGATTACCGCCCTGTGAAAAACCACACCCAGACCGTCACCGTCAAAGTTCGTTTTGCTGTCAAGTACCTAAGCTTTGACTTTTTAGAAGAAACCTTCACCGTTCACAGCTGGGTGGCGATGAACTGGATCGATGAATTTTTGACATGGAATCCGGCCGACTACAACGGTGTGAAAGAAATCCAGATAGAAAGTCACGAAATTTGGATTCCCCGAATGGCATTATTCAATGCAGATGCCACTATGTACCAGTCCGATCAATTCTACACCACCTGTTCCTTGGGATTTATAGGGAATGTAACTTGTGTGCCACATATTGCACATTCAGGAATTTGTCGCACGTCATTGCGTCGATGGCCCTACGACAGTCAAAACTGCACTTTGTATTTTGGCTCTTGGATGCATAAAGGTGAACAAGTGAATTACACTTTCTATCCTAATAGTCCAGTCGTTTTAAGCGATTATCAAAACGGTCCAGCCTGGAAACTACTACGCGTGGCAAATGAACGCTTGCCAGGAAAATATGCCTGTTGTCCTAATGAGACGTATCCAATGTTAAAATATACGTTTGTATTGAAGAGAGAAGCAGCAGGGCCAGCAGCCATAGTAGTAATTCCTTCCATAGTCATAGTTCTACTGACGATGACTTCGCTCTTGTTGGGAGTTAAGGATAACGTTAGATTGATGTTGCTATGCTTTAGTCTTTTTGGACACTTTACATTCTTGACGGAAATTGGATACGACATTCCCAAACACGGAGCAGAAACACCTATAATTTTACTTTTTGTTCGAGATTCGATGGTGGTGACTTTGGCTGGGATTCTACTTACGTTATTGCTCATGACAATAACAAAACGCGATGATCCAACTCCCAGGTGGATAACCTATGTGTCGCATCTCGTCAGCACTGGCCCTGGCAAGTATATGGTGTTCACAGAATTTGACCCTAGCGACTCCATGAAGACCCAACTGGCGGAAGACGAAGGCAACGCAAGCGAGGAAAAGCAGTGCGCTGTTAATGACTGGGTAAAGTTTGCGAACATTATCAATAGTTTGGTGTTTATTATATTCCTCTTAGCTTATTTAATATTGATAGCCACTTATATTCCAACAGATAATTAATTTTGATGTACTTTCTGTTTGGCTAAAAAGTTAAGGCAAAATTTTAACGTTTGTTCAAGCTTGCTTCGACATGAAACAAACATTGAAAATCTTACTAAATTATAGTAGGTTTTGAAAAAAATATTATTGAAGAATTCGGGTGGCAAGCAATATGACACGAATCCTCGTATTTTTTTAACTTTTTAGTCACGCTGTATACTGAGGATGTATTTCAAATCAAACAGACACTAATTAAGAATCAAATCACACCCATATCATAGATGTAAAGCAAACTTGATAACTTTAGATTTGTTTCTAAATAAAGTTAAATAAAACACATCAGAGTTGTTCACTTACCTCTGCATCACACTCGGTGAGATTGGCGTAACGCATCATATCATTGACACGTATCATGCGAATAGTCCTGTTAGGATCTTCGTAGGAATCCCGAAAGATTTTGGTTCCGTTTAGGAGCGTAGGGGCAGTGCGCCAGCTACTGCGCAGGTAGATTGTAGTCAGGAACACCGCTCTTACTGTCCCGGACAGGTCGCTAGGATCGAATGTATTGTGGATAGCTCCTTTAGAGTCCTCTTCAATCTAAAACAGTCTACAATTGTGTGTAATGTTTGAAATAACTGGAATTTTTCAAACTACTATGAGTACTTAAGTACCTGTTTTCTCCAATTTTTATCCTTGAAAAAAATACTGTTCTCTAGGGATCTACGCTAACGGAGCCGAGGACAAAAGCTACCTAGTTAGTAGTACCTATAGTAGATATAGGTACATATAATGCAGCGTCCGACTCATACTAGAAGAGGTTAATATGAGCAATTTTACAATCCCAATATAAAAAAAAACATTGTTTTAGTACACGTAACAAAGTAATTGAGTTGTCCCTTCAAGAACTTTTCATTACCATTCGATTGAGTAAAGCACTGAGCATTCCAGGCGTCTCGGTTCCATTGAGCTGGTGCATTTGTAGTAATAATGCAGCTGCACCGTCTTGGAAATTTCCGCTGACATTAAACCACCACAAAGAGTCCAACACTAGGCGAGATGACCAGCGAAATACATGGCCATCCGTAGAATTCGGTAACATTGTAACCACGTCCTTTATAAGTTGTATTCTTTCCTGAAAAAGTTATCCGATTTTTTTATAATTCTTCATCAGGTCTCTTAAGTCTCCACTGCAGGAGCACGACCCTCTCTGTACTACTAGAGCTATATATTAGAAAGCAGTCAGAGTATTTGGCCTACACTCTCCACGCTGGCCAGACAGATTGGAGAGGTCACTTTGATGTTATAAGCTTTGTTTAGCTTGTGTTTCCTAAGTCACCTTCTACGACATCAACGGGAAGACTTGGAGTTATCTTCTACTCTGCCGGGAACTACACGGTTTTTTTTTTAATTACGACGACTCATCATTAACTGCCTCCGTGGTCCAGTGGTTAAAGGAACCACGTCAGAGGCCTAGAGGCGGTTCCGAAGAACTCTGACACCAGGGTGTGTGTGCATTTCCCCAGCGGAAAAGTTTTGAATGATAAATGTTGAATATACTAGTTCGTTAGTTCAAAGCTGCCTTCGAATGTTTATCGATAAATGAAATTCGTGTATTCAGTAATTTTTGAGAAATTCGTCAAAAACATATTACGCCAGAGAAACGTTTCCCTGGCGGAATTTTGTCAGGAATCCAAAATTCAATTCGTAGAGCAATTAGTTAATCATAAGAGATAAATGTTTATGCATAAATGGAATTTGTGTGTCATAGGCCTCCGAAGTTATTCAAAATGCCGCTGGGGAAATGTTCGGCCTTTTGCTTGATCTCATAAACGGTTTGGAATACGGTCTTGGATTTTTTACACACATTGCTATTAATTTGTTTATAACGCCTATAAAAACAGAATCCAAAAAAACACAGCCACTTATGATTAATAAATATATATATATATAAAAGTAGGTATTTTGGTTCTAGTAGCTGAACTAAAGGACCTAATGGAAAGGTTTATACGTCTATTTATGTATTAGAAATGCCTCCAACATCTGCGAAAGTATGTTTGTAATAGAGTAAGTATAAAAAAAGATACAACAAAGATGTCTCACGGACATCATGATTTTGAATCCGTCTATTGTAGGAGTTTTATATTATGTGGCAAGTTGTAATTAATTTCAATGGTTTGTTTATTTATTCATCTATATGCATTCTAATAATTAGCTTAATCCAATTAGTAATAAAAGTAATATCGTAAAAAAACCAGTGACACTTAAATCTTGGTTATAAACCGACCAATTTCGGATGGCTATGAAAAAGCGACCATTTCATATAAATTGCTGTCATTCCAAACATTACTATGTAATACCACTATAAATGAGGTACAGGCGCGGACATAAGTCTTATTTACAGTATTAATCTATAAATTGTTTGTAGTTATTTGTGTTATTTCTGAGTAGATGGAAGACTGTATATACCTCACTTTAACTTTCAATAATGATACAATTTAAAACGTCAAACTTTATTTGTTTATTTCAATTTTGTACAATATTTTTACAGGTTACTACCCAATACAATACTGTACTTAATTTTCGTAACTAAGTACGAATAGTGTCGTTTTTGTGAATTCCGTCAACGAACAGTTAAAAATGTCAATTTTATTAGCAACTTTGTTTAGAACTCGTAACGATTGGACAATTGGCGTTTGTTATAACATATTTGTTCGCGCGCTCGGTATTGCAATAGGTTGCCGCCGCCTCCACACGTACCGATCCAGTACGCGGAGCACCAACCACCACAGCACGGCCTGGTTGCTCACGCAGCCTCTGAGCATGTTAAATAAATACGTGGCCAATGTCAGACCTCGTCTTACCTCAAGTTTATTGCATCTAAAAATTGCAATACCATATCTCTGTAATCTCTTATGTATACTATTACTATAAAGAGGAAAGACTTGATTGTTTTTATGTATGCATACAATTGACTTAAAACTGGACCGATTTTCAAAGTTCTTTCACTTATATAAAGCTAATTTAGCTGCGGGTCACATAGGCCATAAAATACGAGCACAAAGTCCAGGGAAATTTGCTAATATGAAAAGCTAAGGTCTGTTAGACGGTCAATATATTCTTTTATAAGTACTTAGATAATAAATGCAGGATTTGTCTACCATACAGAAATAACCTTCTGGTAAAAATTGTTTTTTTACAGCTCAGTAATATTTTACACGTTTACCGGTTGCTCGGTATCAGTAATAATAGAAATATACAAAATAGGTACCATAAGAACTTATATACAAACTAGAATGCTTACGAATGATAGAAACCGGCTAAGAGCTAGTTGTACTCGCGTACGATGTGTTCCGTACCATTATTATAAAATATCAGGCAAAAAACCGACAAAAATCAGGTTTCTGGCATTGCAGCCCTTCCTTAAATAATTACTTTATTCCGTTTTTAGTAAATGTTGTTTGCGGCAACAGATATAGGTGCCTACATCATCTGTGAAAATTTCAACAGCCTAGTTATAACGGTTTATAAAAAACAGCCTGGTGAAAAACAGGCAAACGGATGGAAAGACAGTGGAGTCTTAGTAATAGAGTACTGTTTTACCCTATACGCACGAATACTTATTTACTAAATACCTTATTTTACATACATACATACATACATACTATCACGCCTCTTTCCCATGGGGGTAGGCAGAGACCAAGGACCGCCACTTGCTACGATCCTTACAAAACTCTTTCGCTTCATCTACATCCATCACTCTTTTCATACATGCTCGCCGGTTTCGGGTACTCCTGACTTGCCCCTTGACAAGAATGTCCGCAATCTGGTCACGGTATGTGCGTCTAGGCCGGCCCTGACTTACTCTTCCGGTCACATCTGCCTTATAGAGTTTCTTTGCGAGACTTCTTTCATCCATCCTTTCTACATGTCCAAACCACCTTAACATTCCCTTCTCAATTTTTGTCACTACATCCTCTTTCACTCCACATCGCTCCCGCACTACATCGTTTCTCACTCGATCTCTCAAATTTACACCACACATGCTCCTAAGCGCACGCATTTCTACCGCATTTATCCTACTTTCATGCTTCTTCTGCCATACCCAACTTTCACTTCCATACATAAGGGTGGGCAACAACACTCCCCGATGAACAGCAAGACGTGCTTTAATGGACACCTTCCTACTGTTCATAAAGGAATGCAATGCTCCATTCACTCGATTACCTGCAGCCACTCTTCTTTCTATATCCCTTTCGTACCTTCCATCTCTAGTAAACACACATCCTAAATACACAAACTCTTTTACTTGCTCCACTTTTTCTCCGTCTATAACTATATTGCATACCGTTGCACTTTCATCCCTTTCAAAAACTATCACTTTTGTCTTATTAACATTTACTTTCATACCCTTTCTTTTAAATGCATCATTCACACATGTTACCATCATCTGTAAATCCTCCTCAGACGACGCAAGCAGAACCTGGTCATCGGCATAAAGGAGGCATTTGATAAGTAACTCTTTCATTCTCAAACCACTTTCATCATCTTTCAAATCTTTTAAACAACTGTCCATAAATAAGTTGAACAGCCATGGCGAGGCTACACATCCCTGTCTGACACCCTTGTCGATGTCAAACCAGTCTGTATAGTCCGCGTTAATTCTGACACAAGCACTGGAGTCCTTATAAAGAGACTTCAGTGCCTGGATCAGATGGCCGTTCACCCCATATGCAGACAGTGTCGACCACAATTCATTCCTCACCACTCTGTCATAGGCCTTTTCCAGATCCACGAATACGCAGTACACTTTTTGGCCTTTAGCCAAAAATTTCTCCAGTATGCATCGCATGGAAAAGACCTGATCTGAACATCCCATTCCTTTTCTAAATCCCGCTTGCACATCCCATATCTTATCATCCGTATCTTTCATAACCCTTTCAATCAATATCTTTGCATACAGTTTGCCAACCACACTAAGAAGACTAATGCCTCGGTAATTCTTGCAGTCTTGCTGTGAGCCTTTTCCTTTATAAAGTGGCACTAAAACGGCCCTACACCAGTCTCTGGGAACCACGCCTCTTTTAAAACACATATTGAAAAGACTACACAGCTGACTAGCCACGATGCCTTGTCCAGCCTTTAGCATTTCGACAGTAATCCTGTCATATCCCCCAGCCTTTCCTGCTTTCATACAGTTTAACGCTTTCACAACTTCTTCAATTTTTATTTCCTCATTCATATCTTCGGCTTCAATCTCTTGTATCACATTCTCTGCAGTAACAAACCTTCTTACATCTTTTTCAAACAACCCTTCAAAATACTCTTTCCATCCTTCTAAAACATCTTTTTTATTCATTAAAACTCTGCCATTCTTATCTCTGATCTTATAGAGCTCTGATTTTGTTTCTTTGCATCTTACCTGTTTTATGCACTTCCAAAAATATTTGACATTGCTCTTAAAATCTTGAGACAGCCTTACATCAAAATCATCCTTTTGCATATCCTTCTTTTCTTTTACAATTTCTTTTACACATACATTCATCTTCTTATATTCCTCCTTAGCAGCCCGCAAGGCCTCATCAGTCACCTTTTGAACCGTTCTTAGAGCAAGCCAATCCTTCCATGCTTTCTTCTTTCTATACACAGCATCCTGTACTTCCTTGTCCCACCATACATTCGTCAACTGATTACCTCTCTTTCTTTTTGATGTCCCACAAATATTCAGAGCTGCATTTACAATTCCATCTTTTAAAATGTTCCATACCTTTTCTATCTCACATTCCTCCTCTATCTTTTCAAAACTTTTAACCAACATTTTTTGGTAATCTACTATCGCTTCCTCTTCTTGCAATTTTTCCACTTTTATTCTTTCTAACTTATTTGAGGGTACCGATTCACGGTGTCGCCATCGCTGAAAAATGTTTCTGGCTTTACAAATTACCAAATAATGGTCTGTGTGAATTCCTGTTCCTCGGTACGACCTCGTATCAACCACACACTTTCTTAGTCTATCATCCACTATCACAAAATCAATCATACTCTTCGATCCATTCTCTTCTCTTGTATATGTATGAATCATTTTGTGCTGAAACATGGTGTTCGTCACACAAAGATTCCTTTCCAAACATACCTCAAGCAAACTTCTCCCATTTTCATTCTCCCTTTCATCCCCAAACGAACCTAATACGCTTTCAAATCCATAGCGTCTTACTCCTACCCAGCTATTAAAATCACCTAACATTACTAATTTTTCATTTTCCTTACAACTACATAACACATCTCTCACATTATTCCAAAACTCTTTTCTTTCCTCTTTGTTCCTTTTACTCGTACCTTCAAAAGGCGCATACACCCCTAACACAAACAATTTATTTAATCCTACTTTCATTCTTACCCATACAAGCCTCGAATTCACAAATTGAAACTCATTCACACACTCTGCCATTCTTTTGGATAGGATGAGGCCGACTCCTTCACGGCCTTTACTGGTATCTGGAACACCAGACCAATAAAAAGTAAATGACCCACAACTTGTGGTTTCGCATCCTTTCCGTTTCGTCTCATTTACACAAAGAACATCAATCATTCGGTCATTCATCATCTGACATACCTCGTCTACTTTACCATCCATCCCTCCTCTGACATTTAAAGTAGCAAAACGGCTTTCCGTAGCCCGCTTTTCGCCCCCATGGAAAACGAGACGTGATGAGTTGCGAACCGCATCGCCGCCATTTTGATTTTGTTTTCTAGAAATCATTGCGTTCCCACGAGTGTAGGGGATGAACTGTCGCACCCGGCAGTGCCCCGTGTACCGGGTGAAGGCTAGCCTTATTCTGGGGTCGCCCGGTCCCAGGGCAACCTTATTTTAAAAGAGTAAATCTAAATAATAAGCAATATGTATTTAAGCATCTATTTTAACTAAACGCTTATGTATTGAGTATGTGTCTGTACTAAATAACGTCAGTAATATTGCAAATTTCAGAAGTAAGATATTTGTACTGAGCGGTCGCTTTTTCATAGCCATCCGAAATTGGTCGGTTTATAACTAAGTTCTAAGTGCCACTGGTTTTTTCACGATTTTTCTTTTTTTACTAATTGGATTAAGCTAATTATTAGAATGCATATAGATGAATAAATAAACAAACCATTGAAATTAATTACAACTTGCCACATAATATAAAACTCCTACAATAGACGGATTCAAAATCATGATGTCCGTGAGACATTATTTTTGTTGTATCTTTTTTTATACTTACTCTATTACAAACATACTTTCGCAGATGTTGGAGGCAGTTCTAATACATAAATAGACGTATAAACCTTTCCATTAGGTCCTTTAGTTCAGCTACTAGAACCAAAATACCTACTTTTATATATATATTTATTAATCATAAGTGGCTGTGTTTTTTTGGATTCTGTTTTTATACGCGTTATAAACAAATTAATAGCAATGTGTGTAAAAAAATCCAAGACCGTATTCCAAAGCATTTTGAATAACTTCGGAGGCCTATGACACACAAATTCCATTTATGCATAAACATTTATCTCTTATGATTAACTAATTGCTCTACGAATTGAATTTTGGATTCCTGACAAAATTCCGCCAGGGAAACGTTTCTCTGGCGTAATATGTTTTTGACGAATTTCTCAAAAATTACTGAATACACGAATTTCATTCATCGATAAACATTCGAAGGCAGCTTTGAACTAACGAACTAGTATATTCAACACTTTTCCGCTGGGGAAATGCACACCCAGGGTGTGCATGGTCGACTGACCGTGTCACCTACACGAAATGATGATGATGATGATCATTACCTAGCATACCTACTTACCTAAATTTTAATCGCGACTATACATAATATATAATTCTACAAGCGCACATAATAATTTAAACCGCCGCAAACGATTAGCGTCTAAAACGGCTTAACGCGCGGTGTTGTTTATGCAACATACCGAAATTTGTCTCAATAAATAAAAGTTATTAACCTTATACTATTATATTTATATAAAAATAAATGTAATAAAATATATACTGTAAAAATAATATGTAAGTAGGTACGTTTTAAAAAAAAAGATATAACATTTTGATTTTTTTTTTAATTTTACAACCTACATGGGGACGTTTTGGCGGGAACCTCTGGATACGGGAATGCAACCTATTTTAGAAAAAAAGAAAAAAAAACCTTTTTTCGTGATATTGCAACAGTGAAAATTTAAATAGATTTGTAATAATATAAATTGTCTTAATCTTAAAAAAAATAAATTAAATAAAAATAAAATTAAAGGAACGTGCAATTTTGACATTTTTTTTGTTTTATTGACATTTTTGGGAAGAAAATTTTTTTTTTCTTTTTCTTGTAAATTTAAAAGTGTATCTAACAATTAAATAAGCTTTATTTGAAATCCAAAAATTCGCGAATTTGGGGTTAAACAATGTGTCTTGTTACTACTTATTATATCTATATTTATTATATATATATCTGCATTAGTCGGTCATAATGGTCAGAGCAGGCCTATTTGCTAACTTTTGACTTTTGATAATTACAGTGTACTACGTTTTGATGGTCATTTCACATCCATTAGGTACGGTTAACTTGTGTTAAAAAAATAAAAATAGTCAATCATACGCCTATGGTCAGTCATGACATCACCATATAGTTTTACATCGTTAACTGAATTAAGTATTATCGTACCGCACATAAGTCATGGTTTCATAAATCATCATTTATTATCGTATAAATGTAAGAAACAAGATTTAAACCGTACTTATGTACGTAATATATAACAAAGGTACATTACAAGTATTATGACCATGGAGATATATGTACTGTACAATATTTAATCGATTCGAGATTGTGATTTAAGTTTTCTATAATAAAAATGTAGGCATAAAAATAAACTAGTCAGTTACCTATATACTTATAGGTACGTACATAAAGTTTTTTATCGATTATAAACCGTTTAGAAATTATCTCAAATGAAGATTATAGGGAGAGAATTCGACATCATTGGTTCACAAGTTTAATGAACCCAAACATAACGTCTTGAGTATACGAACGACTCCACTGTCAAATAAAGATTTTTGTGAAAAAATGTTCTTACGGCATTGGAAGTATTCTTTTCGATTCCTATGCAATAGTCAATTTTCGCCTTGGTATCTCTATTCCTATCAATGGACAGAGCGAGCAGAAGCAGCTGCAGGAACAGGGCGGACTGGACGAAACTGATGGAATTCTCGGCGCGGGGCCCGCTGGCGGTCATGTCTGTAAGCTTTTTAAATGTCACCTGGAAATATTATTCAGTAATTTTGAGCATAAAATTACAGATACGTCAAATTATAAATTGTGGACCTAGTTTAGAATGAGTTCGATTTCTTGTTTTTTATACATTTACCATGAAAATTGACAACGTACTAAAAATAGTTTGAATGGAGTGAAATTCATTTGACTGGTCTGTAACCCAACTCGAGGCTGTTACAAAAAGGCTAGGTAGGTAAAATTCGTACTGTTTGTAAGAAGGTATGTTATAAGGGCAAAACAATACATCTTGGGTATGCAATGCAGTCCAGTATTCTTCTCTTCACTACTCAACGAAAAATCCAGCCACGATGGAAAAATCTGGCATTTACATTAGGGTACAAGCACCAAGGAAATAGAAATATATGTAAAAATGCTTACCTCGTAAAATTTTCTTTCAAATTTATCAAGACCGTTCCTAAATTCATTTAACAACGTTTTTTGTCTATCTGGAGCTGGAGGTGGGGAAGTGTTTAGAATTTTTGAATTATTTTCTGGCAGCAGATTTAATACATTTTCTTGATCAGAGTTCGTAAACAAATTATGATCGTGTGGCCCAATTTTGCGAGTTTCAAACATATGTCGCTTTGTATTGTGTAAATGTGAAGTAATTTTGTTTAGCTTATTCGCAGAATGTTCTTTCATATCAGGCACGTGCTTTGATGATTTTGATAATAGATTTTTGAATAGAGAATTTAAATGCGAGTTATGACCACTATGTACAGGATGATGCAAAACGTTGCTCCTATGCGTGATTTGTGGAAAAATAGATTTAGTGGATGGTGACGTTGTTGATGGAAAGTAAGGATATATTGTATCTAGTGTTTGTTGACCAATATTAACATTTTCTTTTCTTAAATTCTCAGTAGTTTGAAAATTATGAGTATTATGTGCACCAAAATAGTGCTGGTTTTGGTTTCCGCAATTATCAAATAATTGACATCTCTGAATTAACGACGGTGATTGGAACGTCACAAGAGGATGCAACCTTAACGGTGGCTGGTGATAAAGCAGAGGCACTGTGATAGTTGGTCCACTACACTCTAAGTTACTAAACAACAGTAATATTTTTATAAACATATATGCACCATTTAAACTAAATCTCAATACACAATTTAATAACATCATGCATTATCGTTAAAATACAACCATTTTTTACGTCTTGCTAAATATGATTAAGAAATCCCGGTTTATTCGAAAAACACATTTTCAATGTATTTTTCTTGATTGTCGTTTTTAATACCGCGCGCTAGCAAGGTTCTTATCAAACTGGTTGAGTGTGCCCTGAAACTGCGGTCTCCGTGATCAATGCACATTGCATTTTATACTGCACTCAAACAATAATCTTTTATATGAATGACGACAAAGGTAATTTTATTAACTTTTTTTAAATTATATTATTACATATGAGCAATCACAAATGGTCTAGGCATTGAATTTTTTACGTATTTCATCCCAATGGTACCAACCAACTGTTTTATTGCGAATAAGCTATACCCATCCGGCTTCGCATTGGTTTTTTCACAACTAACTTGTCTTAGGATATGCAATTGCATTGCTCTACACGAAAAAGTGTGTATATTTATCCTTGACATTCCCATAAAGAGGTGACTAAGCCCATCAATATGAATAATGTTTCCGGTGGGACCAATGCTGGAAAAGGCAAGAAAGACCGAGCGTGGGCTAACCTGCTTCGGTGTCCACTGTAATTTGTCAGTTTCTTCGTACTTTGAAAAGCACGTATGGACGTAATTTGTTTCTAAAGGCGTATCACAGTAGCAATTTCCAGCTTCATTCGCGTTATTGCTAAGTTTTATTTAACTTGCCTGATAATCTGTGAGGATCAAATCTTGCAACTCAGTTTTGAAGCACTAATTCTCCGATTGAGCTGAAGTTTTGTTTATCTATGTAAGTAGGATGACAATGTAATACCATGGTACCACAGACCTGATTTGGTGATGCAGTCGGAAGGTGGCTGTAGGCATTTTAAACAAAAGAAGCTAAATTTATCGCGTTTGTGCTCATTTTTAGGGTTCCGTACAAAAATTGAAAAACGGAACCCTTATAGGATCACTCGGGCGTCTGTCTGTCCGTCCGTCCGTCTGTCACAGCCGATTTTCTCCGAATCTACTGAACCAAATTAGGTGAAATTTGGTAAGATGATGTAATCCTATGACCCAAACACGGATGTGCAAAGTAAATAAAGATTTTTTTGAAATAAGGGTCAAGTTCAGGGGCCCAATTACAAAATTTTAAAAGAAAGTTTTTCAAACCTTACTGTGTCATATATCAAATGAAAGGGCTTATTATGAGGATCTCAAAAATATTTTTTTTTGTTCGGGTAAAATCTATACTTTTGATTTTATTCACGAAAGAAGGCAAAAATTGACCATTCCCCCCCCCCCTGATCTCCGAAACTACTGGGCCGAAAATTTTGAAAAAATTACAAAATGTAGTTCATTCCTTGAAGATTACAGGAAAAATAATAAGAATTCTATCACTTGAAAATTAAGTGGTAAACTCACTATAATAAGTTCATCTAGGGAAATAGTTCACTAAAACACCACTAGATGGCGCTAGTCAATTAAATAAAACATATTTATTTCCCCATTGTGTGTGTGTTCACGAAGCATATTGTACGGAACCCTCATAGCGGGAGTTTGACTCACACTTGGCCGGTTTTTTTTTGAGGTGATGAATGAATGAAAAAGTATGAATCGCTCATAACATAAACATAAAAAGCTTGTCTCAAAAATTCAATTTTTGAAAAAGCTTACATTATCTTGTTATGCTGGTGTACGTAAACGGGGGGTAGGTAAACGGTATCTAAACAAATTATAATAAAAAATAAATAAAATAAATATATTTAAAACAAAACCACACAAATCTACAGCTATGTATATGGATAAAAATCTTTAGCATGTCTGTCACTGCGCTTGAACGTTCCTGACGAAAGTAGCATGAGGCATTTTTCGACGAAGTTCTTCTTGCAACCTCTGTACTCTGCCCAAAAGAGGGTGATCGGTCGCAAGTCCAACTTGCACCAACATCGTTTCTTTTTTTTCACGATAATAACGGCCAGGAACGGATGGTCTGCGTAAAACTCTTCCGTAAGGGGACCGCTCAGTCTCACGGTTTCGATAGCTGCTGCGAACAATTCATGCAGATAGAATACATTCTGGACAAAAAATTTAAATCAGATTCAATCGCCACGCCCTAAATGGTAGATTACATGTTAATCTGAAAATATTTTTTTGCTTATTTTAGTGAACTAGTGGCGAAAATTAATTTTAATACTTTATTTATATGTAGTTATCTAAAGCTGTTGGGGTGTCTGAGGTTTTCATTAACACGTTGTAAGTATATTTTGTAAGCCTATCTCGTAGTTACAATTTGAAAATTTACATACTTTTGAAATCGACTTTTCAAATCAATTTAAACGAACTTTGATGTTAATCGATATCTATTAAATTTAAAGTCTCAGTTCTTTTTTACCTAGATGCTAATACAACACATACTCAACCAGAAAAATTTGAAAAAATCACCATCAACACTGACGCAAACTAGTGGTTTGTTAGTGAGCATGATGCGTTACGGTGGAAGGTAAAGTTTGATTACTTTCATCGCGCTTATTACATCTTCCGATATTCAGTCTCTGATGAGAGGGACGCCGCTATACGTAGACACGTATAGCTATGTGTCTCTTTACGTGTATCTTACGTATAGCGGCGTCCTCGTGAGAGACTGAATATCGGAAGATGTAATACCCTCCTAATACCTATATGCAGGTGAAACCCTATGATGGCGATTGGCGACGCGACGTCAAAAAGTGATTTAGCCTAGTACGCGAGTCGCGACTGTAGCTTGTACTGTAGACTATAGGTGATGCATCTTTCACAGATCGTTAGTATGAGCATATAATGTAAGTATTAAAGGTAAATAAAAGCATCCCTGAGATGTCATGGTAAAGTTAGTGTGCTCGTGGCATGCCGTTTTACATCTGACTTAATGAGTAGATTTAAGTATAATTTATAGTTACCTATTAGTGAATAATTTATAGATGAGTTAAGAGTCGTCAAGCAATAAAACATTCCATCAAAAGTTAAGCAAAGCCTTGATGCGTCCGCAAAAAATACGTACTTACGACGTTAATGTTTCAAAAATTTTTTTCTTTTGCATTTTTAAACGTACTACTTACTTCCTGCACCAGCAAATTACAAAACAGTATTGTAGACGCCCGCGAAAACGGACATGTCCGCCGCGACGATCAAGTACATGAAAGGTTTGTCGGCGTAAAAGAGCCTCGGTGGTTTGCACGTGCGCTTCTTCAACACTTTCAAGGCTGTAGGTGTCATAGAAAACATAGATTTCCATTAGGAAAAATACTAATGTTACATCAAAAGCCAGCGGAGGAGCCCGATGGTCCAGTGGGTGTGAGCTCTATGAGCGCTTACGTATGTTAAGCAACCCCTGGTGCAGTCCCTACTTGGATGGGTGACCGCAAGTGGCATAAAAAATATCTCGCGCTCCTCCGTGCTTCGGAAGGCACGTTAAGCCGTTGGTCCCGGCTGTCATCGTTGATGGCAGTCGTTAAGCTATGTCAGATGCCTTAAGGCAGCTTGAAAAATCTGACACCAGTGTTGGCCACTTACACATACGAAAAACAAACAGCGGAAAATCAGCAGTGAAATCACAATCAATTGTAAGTATTTTTAGTTAAAAAATAGCCGCTAAAGCGAAACAACACTAATAAATACGAAACACAAATTAATCATACAGAAATCAATCATAAAATTATTCCCTAGTTCCTATTATACCTCTGTCAGTGTATTGTTTTTGTAAAAATAGAAGACATTTTGCATATTTGTGGACAGTGATAGAAGCTTACCTATTATATGTAAGTATTAAGTTACGAGAAATTGATATAAATATCAGAGGTGTTAGGTATACCTATTAGGGTCCGATATAGATAACATTCTAGACGTTATCATATTACCAACAAGGTTTTAATATAACAGTTTAGTTAACATGTCGATTATTTTCGTTTTATTAACCAATAAAAAAGATATCTACACGCTGACCAATTAATACTGACATTTGTACCGCTGCACACTGCATACTCTTGCGGTGATGATAGCCTCATAAGTTACCCGTGAAACAGGATGGCCAGAGTCCAGAGTTCGATGTTATTTGGACGTATCGGTATACTAGGATATCGAATAACCTATTAGTACCAGTAAACTCATGATTACACGGTAACTTATTATTTTTGATTTATATTCAAACTTTTACATAATGTTCTATGCATCGTTCATATCTCTGTGCGAACCTTTACGACATACATACAATGTACACTAATGTACACGTAACGGTGTAGAGATTTAGAAACGTAACATTTACCTACTACAGTTTTTGTTTAGAATAGAATAGAATAGAATAGAAAAACCTTTATTCAGTGATTTACAAACGGTACAGTACAATAACAATAGTTAACACTAAGTTAGTTCAGTTCACCAATTTTGTAAAAATAAGAATTAAACAGTTATATTTAAACCACTGAAAGTGAGTTCCACTCAGCATACATTGCTAACTGTCATACAACAGTCGGCAACACTGGTCTTCCGTGGAAGCACAATAAAATAAAAATAATTTTTTGTAAACGCTCCGTTGATTTTCACACAATATACTTACTAAAATAATCCTAACTAATATTATAAATGCGAAAGGGAGTTTGTTTGTTTGTTACGCTGTCACGCCCTATCTACTGAATCAATCATCATGAAATTTTGCATACACATAGGTAAGGATACTGAGAAGGACATAGGCTATATATCACGCGAGCAAAGCCGCGGGTAACAGCTAGTAAAATATATACCTAATATAACTCTACTTAGTAAGAGTTCATCGTCATCATCATGAGGTCCCTTTTAGTCTCCACTGCAGGAGCACGACCCTTTGTACTACCTGCCTGCCATATATACCTGAGCCAGAGTAGTCAGACGTTTGTTGTCAGGTTGGAATTGAAAGTTATATTATATAGGTACTAGCTGTTTAGCTTAGGCTTAGGCTTCGCCCGCGTGATATATAGCCTATGTCCTTCTCAGTACCTTTACTTATGTGTCAAAATCACATGATGATTGAATCAGTAGAGAGCGTGAAAGCGTAACAAACAAACAAACTCACTTTCGCATTTATAATATTAGTTAGGAAGTTATGATTAGGATAAGGATTTTATTATTTTTAATATATTGTGTGTGGAAATTCTCATTGAACCTTGAAAGTTCCTACCCTTGTAGATATGAAATCGAATCCTGATCCGTATATCACCAGTGTTTCAGTTTCTTTTCCGCGATATACAACTAAATATGCTGTGACTATTTGTCAAGCAAATATATCGAGCAAAAATCAGCATCACATCACATTTGTTATATGGGGGTCCCATATAACAAACGTGATTTTTTTGCCCTTAAGGTGCTCTTATAGTAACACTAGCGCCACCCAGCAATTTAATTCCTTAAATCCTAAATTATATCGATTTTTAAAATCTAAGAAGTACAAATCTAGTAAATTACTTTGTAATATTGTTTATTTATAACAAGTAATTTACTAGTGCCATATTTAAAGAGAAAAATCGAAATGAACCGATTTTTCTTATTTTTTTTATTTCTTATTCTTAACTAGTTCGTACATGTTAGATTTTCAAAATTCGATATAGGTAAATTGGGATTAAAAGAATTAAATTATTGGGTGGCGCTTGTGTTACTATAAGAGCGCCTTAAATATTTATTTTATTCTGTTTCTAGTAGTTGTTGTTATAGCAGCAACAGAAATACATTATCTGTGAAAATTTCAACTCGCTAGGGGCCCGTCTATTAATCACGTGATGTTTTTTAGAGCATTTGTAACAACTGTAGCTGTGGCTTTTGTAACGATAGATAAGTATTTAGATCAAGAGCGATTCGGTATAATGTTAGAAGCTCCGATTATAGACCCTTCCTTTCTACGGCAAGTTGTGATTATATTTCAGATATATAATTGAATTGAATTATAAAAGGAATCTGAGAAATAAAAATAAAAAAGGCAAATTTAACGTGTTCTTACATAAATATATTTTGTACGATTATAACAGGCATGCAATTAAAGTTATATAATAAAAACCAATAAGGCGCACTTTTATTATCATTCGGTACTTGGAAACTTTTGTAAAAAAAAGAAGAGTGGAAAGAAAAGAAACTAGCATAGCGAACTAGCCGAAGTGTGTTAGTACCAGTACATATTCTTATCTATGGTTAGTACCTCACTGGTTCTCCTTAGGAGCGGTTCACACCGAGATGAGAGTTTAACTTGATTTACTACTAAAAGATTGACAATTAACATATTAACCCGAAGGGTCTGAACCAGGATGTTAAACAGCTTACACTAGCAAGGGCGCATAAGGCTTAATTTACACCGGAATGGGAATGGCAGCAGGCAGAGAGGCCGTTTACTATCACAGGCGGCATAGATTTTTTACATGACACTATTCGTTTAGTTAAACTGATTAATTTTAATTCTACTTTGAGACTCGTCGCGCTATACCATTCTGGTGTAAATTTTTGCACCTTAATACAACTCAGAATCTCGTCAGGATGAGAACCTACCCTCACAAAAAATAAAAATAATAATTTACACTAAAGACTCAGTATTGTTTTCAGTAGCATAACCAAGACACTGTTTTAATTGTTCCCAGAATAAGATGCATAGAAATATGGAATATGATGTTGGTCTAGAATGACTGCTAAGAACGGTCGGTCAGCATAGAAGCGCGGCACTGGAGGTTCCCCAATCATCGCGCTACACATCATGAAGACCATCGCTGAAAGATGTTTCAAATGTTACAATTCACTTCGAAAATGAGATTACTACATGATTTTCGAACAAACAAAGAAGGCACCACATTTATAGTTACATTATGAAATACCCATTATATCATTAGTCGTTTGTTCACGAGATAGTGCAGTGGGCGGAGTTGAAATGCATTATCATTGATTGCAACAAACAGGCGATGAGCGAGATGTAAATGGTCAACGTCAAAACTCTGCCGCAGCCATCACCTCTTTTTAGTAAACGTCACAAAGCGTAGATGACACCTACAAAGGCTTAATTACTTGCAGTGAAGATACGGGTTACCGTTATAATTAAGTGTAATCGAGTAGGAAGCACTGATATAAAGGTTCTGTGAAGGTTAATTAGAATAGCCATTTGCTTCCCACAGCTAAAGCATGCCAGTAACTGCGTTTCCTTAAGGACTATTCCCACCGACACAAGACGCAACGCGATGAGCGGCTTTTCAGAGATTTTCTACGCAATATTGACGTCTTAGCTTCAGTGACTACTCAAAGTTGCCACATTCAGCGTCATACACTAGTAAGGAATCGCCGCATCTTGTCACGTTGTGAACCAAGATTACAAAAGCCACATCTTCTTGGAAAGATCCAGTATTATGTAAAGATACCCTTGGTATTATTTGGCACCATAATAAGCATTAATCGCGCTAGTACACATCATGACGAGCACCGGTGAAAGATGTTCCAAATGTTACAATTCACTTCGTGAATATGATTACTACATTTTCGTACAAACGAAGATAGACACAACATTTATGGTTATTATAACATACCCGTTATCAAAAGTCAAAGCTTTGCCCGGCCGGTAAATCAGTGGGCGTAGTTGACAAGCATTATCACTGATTGCAATAAAGCACGGGCGATATGTAAATGGTCAACGTCAAAACTCTGCCACAGCCACTAGCTACATTTCGTGAACGACCGAAAGCAAATAGGATGACACCTATAAAGGAGGGTAATTCCTAGCACCAAAGATACGTTTTACCGTTAAAATTAAGTTTAAGGGTGCGCTAGTCAGGTTTTTCGCCATACAAATTCTGTAGGGTGATGACTCCGTTGTTCGGTATCGTCTGTTTAAAGTTTTTAATTCTATCGATTTGTTTTGTCGTTATCTATGCTTGTATGGAATCATAATTGTAAAATTATAAGTACTTTAAAAGTTATGAGTCTCAAAACATTCCGTTTTAACACGTAATTTTAACGCAACTTTGGGCACAATTAAAAACCGGAAGGAGTATAAAATCTCTAAAACAAAATTCATACAAGCATAATTTGGTTATTAAAAAATATAAATTATTTTACTTTTTATAAAAACATTCAGCTGTTTTATCACAAGAACACTTCTCCTAAACGCATACTCGCGAATTTTTAGACGACGAAGATTTAGATTTTTAACAATATTTGTGTTTGCACACACTAGACTGTTGTTCCGATGTGCTTATACATCAGTGTAAATAGTTCCGCACTGTTCAAAACCGAGTCTATCCCTTTCTCAGCGAAATAGCACGCATTTTAGCCACGTGCGCTGACGAGTTCGAGTTCCCGACTAGCGCATCCTTAAGAGCTTTAAACAGTGTATGGTTCGGTAAAGATTAAAAAAGTCATTTGCTTCCTACAATTAAAGCAAGCCAGTTGCGTTTCCTTAAGGGCTATTCACATCGAGACGAGACGCAACGCGATGAGCGGCAGAAAACTTCTATGCAATATTGACTTGATTTACTACGACTACGTCTTATTTTACTCAAATCTACTACATGCAGAGTCAAAATACACTGGTAAGGCATCGCTGCATCCTGTCACGTTGTGAACCGAGTATTACAAAAATAAGCCACATCTTCTTGGAATGATTCAGTATTATGGAAAGATACAGTAGGTTTTATTTGTCCCCGAAATATGATGCATGGAAATATGGAATATTATGATGATCTAGAATGACGGCCAAGAACGGTCGGTCGGCTTGGAAGCATGGCACTGGAGGTTCTGCAATCATCGCGCTATAGGGCATGAAGACCATTGCTGAAAGATGTACGAACTGTTACGATTCGCTTCGTGAAATTTACGACATCACATAACAAACAAAACAAAGCCATTTCACCACAGTATTATACTGATGTTATTATCATTAGTCTAGCCGCCTGTTCACGTGATAGCGCGGTGCGGTGGGCGGAGTTGGAACATTACCCATTGTAATCAAAACATTTTCGATTTAACAATAACGTGCCAGTTAAAATAAATGAAAATTGCGAATGAATAGGCAATTAGTGAATTGATGGCAAGCCGTAATCCGCCGCCGCTCTCAGCGGTATCTCGTCAACGGTAGCCGTTGCTACTACCACCAATCACCACCAAAGATACGGGTCTCCATTATACAGGCAGATTAAACATTTTAATCGTGTATAATTACTTTGTAAAATCTAGGATAAGGTTCGATGACAGATGTGTATAGATTGTTACTTTTAAAGACAATAATTAATTGCTCTTACATGCCCTTTTTAGGTTTATGGGTTAAAACAAGAAAAAATGTACACTGACTGTAACACAGGGATTACCAGAGACTTATTTGGTGCAAAGTGGCCTAAGCAAGCTTTTTTCAAAGATAAATTTAACGCGAATACCTATCTAAATTTTACAAAGTACTTATTACAACTCATACCTTTATGTACATTTTTTCAACAAACTTACAAAAATATTTTTTGGTACATGTTAATACGAATGTGCATTAATAAGTTACGTATTTTAAATTCACGTAATTCAATAGATATTATCTGCATCGTATTGTCATCTATAATGTTTTATATAAAATCAACCCAAGGCAGCCAAGCTACCCACTTCATTAAATATTATATTGCAATTATGTATCTTAATTTATTATATTTAAAAATAATATAAGTATTAAAACATTAAAAAAGCAATCAAATAGGTATAATTGTTAAGAAAATTACTGAATATCAAATACAATTATAAAAAATTTACTGTCGTAATATTGTTTCTCGTGCATATTATTAGAAGTGATAATTTATCATTATGAGTGCAAACTACGTAGGTAAGGTACGTTTAATTGAAACGTACTTTTTGAAGCTTTTAATCTTTTCCCCTGTACACGCCCACGAAGAGAGTAGTGTGGTCGGAGCCGGTGAGCAAATAGAGGAAAGGCCGGTCTGCGAGGAACACCGGCGAGGGGAACGGCATCGCGCAGCGCATCATCACCACCATTCCTGCGGGGGGACACCGGTCAGGGTGCGGCCAGAGGCATGGCGGGGTGAGGGGAGACGCGGGAGTGGGGCGACGCCAGTGCTCGATTCAATAAGATCATACAAATATAACCCTCAGAAGTTTACTAGGCACCTCGTGTTAACCAAGCGCTTTTCTTTCTATGTTGCACCCGAATCAATTAATATTTTTGTCGCCCCACTTGCACCGTTCGTCCCACTCTCGCTATGTCTCTAGACCCGTATGTACAGTTACACGGACAAGAAATTTGAAATGAGAATTCCCCGGCAACGTTACCCGCAATAGAGAGACAGTAAGCTTACAACAACAACCGCTCACTCATTAAAGGAAATATTGTAAATATTAATAAGTATATTAAATAAACTAAAGTAAGAGCTATACTACTAAACTTAGTATTTATTGCCCGTGTGACCTTAAAGTTCATCGCGAGAGGAGCTTGGCGGCGGGGCGGGTTGGTATCTGGCCAGGAATAACAGCTGCTGGTTGGCCACGAGACACCACAGCGCCGGCCGGTCCACCATGAACTTCTTGCTGGGCGCCGGCATCGAGCGACGCATGCGCACCATACCCGCTGCACCACACACATACACACAAACGATTCACTACAACTTTCACACTAGCGTTTTCCCTACTTAGACCAATCTGATGAATGGAAAATGAGAAGGGATATCTATGGTATCGTTAACGTTGCAAAGTCATGTATATATGTTGGAAAAAACTTGTGTGATATACTCTAGTTTGACAAAAACATTTAACAGACCCTAACCAAATTGCGTCACATGATTCACCATAATAAGGGTTAAGTAAGCTATTCATTGTTGCGCCTAGCAATGAAATAGAAACAGGCCTATTGCAAGTTGAATTCATAGTAACTAAGGTAAGGTATTATTGTAAATTATTTAAAAATAAAAAAAACACGTTTCTTAATAGGTACTACTACGGCTTGCTGATTACAGGCAACCGGTAGCAGACTCCTTCGGATCGCCTTTGCGGTAATCAGGCAATTGCTGTAGGTAATCTATACTTCTCCGAATGGCAATCGCCTTCTCTGAACGATCGCCCACGCTTTAAACGGCTATTGCTACTGCTTAATCTACTAACCAATGCAATCGTGCGAGCAGGTCATATCAACGCCGTTCGGCTGTCTTTGACGCTGATCTTTTTCAAGTCATCGCTATGAAAGTTGCTATTTATGATCTTGGGAAAATATTAACATTAACTTGAACAAATGGTATCAGGAATTATCAAGGATATTCCTATAATCATTAAAATATTGCCAGGTTGTTCAAAATCATCCTGTATACTCACATCAAAATTCCGCATCGGTCATGTAATATCAAATACAGGGGCTGCTATACACAGATGCAGTCGCAGATACAAGCAAGAATTTTCGTCGGCTGATTTCTTTAATTTGGATAATATGCATCAGATTCTTAGCATAATTAGGCTATAGATTTCAAAGGATTGTCACCTAATTTTGCAACTATCAAGAACTACTTATTGCATTATACCGTACCATTTCCTGAGAGCATTTTCACACTAGCTATTATCCAACATAGACCAACGTCAACAGACGAAGAATAGGACAGGATATTCAGATAAGGAAAATTGACAGTTTAAACCGTAGGTAGATACCTAGCGGAAGTGTCCAAAACATTTGAGCTGACAACACTCATGGGAAAAAATTTCCACTTGAATATAAGAAAACATTACTGTAACTGTAATATTAAAAAATCAACACAGTCGACAACCACAGCAGAACAGACTATCAAGAATGTTAACGATCGACATTCTTGATAGTAGATTTTGTAGTCATAAATAAAAGCTAAATCTAGAGATTTTTCAAAAATACAATTTGTTCTAAATAACATAGTATATGCCTTGTCTCAAATATTTTAAGATACTTTCGCACTGGAGGGTTTGAGCATGTCGTAGTTGTGTGGTAGGTACCTATGTCCTTGTATGTAACGTATATTCAATATCTAAGCTTTGGTAATTTAACACATCAAACGTATCCATCACCACATAAATAAATATAAATATTGCTTTAAATTAATGATGTATGTGTATTAAATTTATTCGTATAGGGGTCTTACTTATAGAGCTACGTAAAGGATAGCAGAAACATGCTATGAAACTCAAAATAAAGTATGCCAGACTCTCGGTGTGTAGTGAGTCACTTAAAAAAAATATAAATAACTAGCCGCCCGCGAAGTTTGTCCGCGTGGAAAATGAAGCCTATGTCCTTCCTCAGGCTCTAGACTATCAGTGTACCAAATTTCATTTAAATCAGTTCAGTAGTTATAGCGTGAAAGCGAGACAGACTGATAGAGTTACTTTTGTATTTATAAGATTAGTACGGATAAGTTCATCTATTTGGCAGTAGACAACACATTTTTATGTCTTTTATTCTATTACTATAACTACTTTTGTGCGATATTTACAATCATTTGTCTTGAAAATCTATATGCCAATTACCTATATCTGAAATGTTGCAAAGATCTAAGTCTTAAGTACAGATATATGAAGAATCCCAACTGAAATATTTATGTTATCATAGAAATGGAGGTTTTCTGAGTACGTATTTATAACAAGAATTGTTTTGACTTCGCTACTGACAGATAACGTATAAGCATTATGTTCGAGGAATCATTGTATATCAGGAAAATAGTCGAACGATGACTCATGCGTCGATAATTCGCGCCCGTTTCATATTGAAAGAACACCTGGGTTTAATCATATGTTTACGTAGGTTTTCGCAAATAAAAACGTTTTAGATAAATTAAAATCATTTCGTTCAAGGAGCTCTCCGTTTTAAGTTGCATTTACTCATATGATAAGAACGAATTCTTTACGCGTAGGTACTTGGTGCACGTGGTTTATAAACTCATTGCATTATTTAACTGCATGCCTAACTAAACAGACATCCATGTCAAGCATGCACATAGTTTTGTGTGAGGCATGCCTATTGAAACATAATTTTACGAGTATTCCTACCCACATTGACAACAACACTTAATCAACCGCGACATTATTTATGTATACTTAGAACATATTTAAACAGACAGCACGAACAAAAACACACGGACAGGACAAAAAATCCATTGTCAACCGATGCCAATCTAGGTACCAAGAAATCTAAGGCCGTCGACACTAACTACAAGGTCACGAATTTGCGCGGAAATAGCGGCGCGTCCGCACATATTGCACACATAGTTTGATAGTCAGTGGCACAGAGCAAAGAATTACAATGTAACTCGCGCGAGCGACGTAACATTCCTTGCTCTGTGGTCAGTGGTAAGCAAGCAAGAACACGTAAAACACATTTCGTCCCCCGCGCAATCTCGTTTCCAGGCAGTTAGAACATTAATGCTCTTAGGTGTACGCTGTACGTACGTGCTTCGAAAACAAGTATGATATGAAAACTAGAACACGCTAAGAATTTAGAAAACTGTTTTGTATATATGTGTTCTAATAATAAAGATGTTTAGTGCGAACTAAAAATAGGTAAGTACGTTTAATATTGGACATACTTTTTTCCGCAACACGCCGCGCTAGTTTTCGCGGTCGATATATCCATACTTCCATACTATATTATATATACTATATTATATATTATATATTATATATTATTATATATTATTATATAATTATATATTATTATATATTATTATATAATTATATATTATATATTATATTATTATAAAGGGTTGTTGAAATTTCTTTCATCTCGACTTTCAAAGTCGGTATTTTTAACGCCCGATCTCCCGCCTTGAGACCCTCAAGGAGAAGGAGAATCAGGATTCCTCTCTACAAAAATGGTGTTCCCCAAAACTTTTGATACAATGATGGAAGTATGTATAGCTGCCTGTTTCTGTAATATTTGTATATTTATTTTTGAGTCAAGTAAGTTGCAGTATCTGTGTAAGCTTTTGGCTATTGTTCCGGTTGATCCTATAACTATTGGTACTACGTGGGTTGGCATTTTCCATAATCGGGTTATTTCTTTTTGCAACAAGTGGTACTTACTCAGTTTTTCAACTTCCTTGGCTCCTATATTATAATCGGATGGTACGGTGATATCGATTAAATATGCTGTGTTTTGTAACTTATTTATGTAAATAATATCTGGTCTATTGTGTGTGACGGTGACATCTGTTTGTACCGGTATTTCCCACATGATCTTTGCAGTGTCATTTTCTTTAACTTGTGGTTGGAGGAGATGTTCTTTCCACCAAAGTTTATCACACTCAAAAGCATGCTTTTTCAATAGTGTCCAGTGTACATACTGCACAATATTGTTATGCCTCTTGGTATAGTAAGTGCCGGCTAGCTTCTCGCAACCTGCAATGACGTGTTGTGCAGTTTCGTCTTTCAATCCGCAAATCCGGCACTTACCATCCACCGGTCTTTTGAGTATGTCTCTCTCATGCTGGCGCGTGACAACTGCTTGATCCTGTATTGCGTATATGGATGCTTCGAGAGTGGGAGATACTGGTTGTTTTTTGAGCCATTGGAACGAACCTTTTCTATCTATGTTTTCTTTCTCCAAAACTGCTTTATAAAATTGACCATGTAACGGTTTAGATTTTAGCTTATTTATCCTATTTTTAATAACTGCTGTTTTTATTTCTATATCTGTGTACTGTTCATTATTTTGTAGCCCTAACTCTGTTCTAAACTCTATTGACTCTTTCTCTATTGAATATTTATCTTTAATTCTATCATGTTCTTTTATAGCTAGTAGCAGGTGATCGTTTCCGGATTGAAGGTAAGTGTTGTATTTTATTATCTGTGATTGGTACATGGTCTCTATATTTAAAAGTCCCCTGCCTCCTTCGTCGTTCGGCAAGTACAAGCGTTCTACGTCTGCTTTCTGGTGATGGCCTTTGTTCATGGAAAGTAACTTTCGGGTCTTGGTGTCTATAGTCTTTAAATCGGAAACTTTAAAATTAATGACCCCAAACGAGTACAAAAGAACGGGTACGGCATAACTATTTATTGCTCTTATAAGGTTTTGTGAATTGAGATGAGAGTTGGCAACACACTTAATTCTTCTGAGGTATTCTTTTTGTATTTGCTGTCTGATTTCATTATGGTCTATTTTTCCTGTTTCATGTACCCCTAAATATTTGTAGGTTTCGCCTTTCTTTAAATGTTCAAATTGTCCTCCGCTTAACAGAATGTGCCCTTGACCTTCATGTTTATCTCTCCTACTACGTAAAGGATAGCAGAAACATGCTATGAAACTCAAAATAAAGTATGCCAGACTCTCGGTGTGTAGTGAGTCACTTAAAAAAAATATAAATAACTAGCCGCCCGCGAAGTTTGTCCGCGTGGAAAATGAAGCCTATGTCCTTCCTCAGGCTCTAGACTATCAGTGTACCAAATTTCATTTAAATCAGTTCAGTAGTTATAGCGTGAAAGCGAGACAGACTGATAGAGTTACTTTTGTATTTATAAGATTAGTACGGATAAGTTCATCTATTTGGCAGTAGACAACACATTTTTATGTCTTTTATTCTATTACTATAACTACTTTTGTGCGATATTTACAATCATTTGTCTTGAAAATCTATATGCCAATTACCTATATCTGAAATGTTGCAAAGATCTAAGTCTTAAGTACAGATATATGAAGAATCCCAACTGAAATATTTATGTTATCATAGAAATGGAGGTTTTCTGAGTACGTATTTATAACAAGAATTGTTTTGACTTCGCTACTGACAGATAACGTATAAGCATTATGTTCGAGGAATCATTGTATATCAGGAAAATAGTCGAACGATGACTCATGCGTCGATAATTCGCGCCCGTTTCATATTGAAAGAACACCTGGGTTTAATCATATGTTTACGTAGGTTTTCGCAAATAAAAACGTTTTAGATAAATTAAAATCATTTCGTTCAAGGAGCTCTCCGTTTTAAGTTGCATTTACTCATATGATAAGAACGAATTCTTTACGCGTAGGTACTTGGTGCACGTGGTTTATAAACTCATTGCATTATTTAACTGCATGCCTAACTAAACAGACATCCATGTCAAGCATGCACATAGTTTTGTGTGAGGCATGCCTATTGAAACATAATTTTACGAGTATTCCTACCCACATTGACAACAACACTTAATCAACCGCGACATTATTTATGTATACTTAGAACATATTTAAACAGACAGCACGAACAAAAACACACGGACAGGACAAAAAATCCATTGTCAACCGATGCCAATCTAGGTACCAAGAAATCTAAGGCCGTCGACACTAACTACAAGGTCACGAATTTGCGCGGAAATAGCGGCGCGTCCGCACATATTGCACACATAGTTTGATAGTCAGTGGCACAGAGCAAAGAATTACAATGTAACTCGCGCGAGCGACGTAACATTCCTTGCTCTGTGGTCAGTGGTAAGCAAGCAAGAACACGTAAAACACATTTCGTCCCCCGCGCAATCTCGTTTCCAGGCAGTTAGAACATTAATGCTCTTAGGTGTACGCTGTACGTACGTGCTTCGAAAACAAGTATGATATGAAAACTAGAACACGCTAAGAATTTAGAAAACTGTTTTGTATATATGTGTTCTAATAATAAAGATGTTTAGTGCGAACTAAAAATAGGTAAGTACGTTTAATATTGGACATACTTTTTTCCGCAACACGCCGCGCTAGTTTTCGCGGTCGATATATCCATACTTCCATACTATATTATATATACTATATTATATATTATATATTATTATATATTATTATATAATTATATATTATTATATATTATTATATAATTATATATTATATTATTATAAAGGGTTGTTGAAATTTCTTTCATCTCGACTTTCAAAGTCGGTATTTTTAACGCCCGATCTCCCGCCTTGAGACCCTCAAGGAGAAGGAGAATCAGGATTCCTCTCTACAAAAATGGTGTTCCCCAAAACTTTTGATACAATGATGGAAGTATGTATAGCTGCCTGTTTCTGTAATATTTGTATATTTATTTTTGAGTCAAGTAAGTTGCAGTATCTGTGTAAGCTTTTGGCTATTGTTCCGGTTGATCCTATAACTATTGGTACTACGTGGGTTGGCATTTTCCATAATCGGGTTATTTCTTTTTGCAACAAGTGGTACTTACTCAGTTTTTCAACTTCCTTGGCTCCTATATTATAATCGGATGGTACGGTGATATCGATTAAATATGCTGTGTTTTGTAACTTATTTATGTAAATAATATCTGGTCTATTGTGTGTGACGGTGACATCTGTTTGTACCGGTATTTCCCACATGATCTTTGCAGTGTCATTTTCTTTAACTTGTGGTTGGAGGAGATGTTCTTTCCACCAAAGTTTATCACACTCAAAAGCATGCTTTTTAATAGTGTCCAGTGTACATACTGCACAATATTGTTATGCCTCTTGGTATAGTAAGTGCCGGCTAGCTTCTCGCAACCTGCAATGACGTGTTGTGCAGTTTCGTCTTTCAATCCGCAAATCCGGCACTTACCATCCACCGGTCTTTTGAGTATGTCTCTCTCATGCTGGCGCGTGACAACTGCTTGATCCTGTATTGCGTATATGGATGCTTCGAGAGTGGGAGATACTGGTTGTTTTTTGAGCCATTGGAACGAACCTTTTCTATCTATGTTTTCTTTCTCCAAAACTGCTTTATAAAATTGACCATGTAACGGTTTAGATTTTAGCTTATTTATCCTATTTTTAATAACTGCTGTTTTTATTTCTATATCTGTGTACTGTTCATTATTTTGTAGCCCTAACTCTGTTCTAAACTCTATTGACTCTTTCTCTATTGAATATTTATCTTTAATTCTATCATGTTCTTTTATAGCTAGTAGCAGTTATTATATATTATATATTATATTATTATATATTATTATATTATATATTATTTATATTTAATTTATATTTTATATTTAATATTATAAATGCGAAAGTAACTCTGTCTGTCTGTCTGTCTGTCTGTCTGTCTCGCTTTCACGCTAAAACGGCTGAACCGATTAAAACGAAATTTGGCACACAGATAGGCTATAGCCCGAGAAAGGACATAGGCTACTTTTGATTTCGATAACGTAGGTTAAGCAACTCTAACCATGGTTCTAATTATGATGGTTGGCCAAAACTAAAACGGCTGAACAGATAAAAACGAAATTTGGCACACAGATAAGCTATAGCCTAAGAAAGGACGTGGGCTACTTTTAATTACGATAACGCAGGTTAAGCAATTCTAACCATGGTTCTAATTAGGATGGGTGGCCAAAACTAAAACGGCTGAACCGATTAAAACGAAATTTGGCACACAGATAAGCTATAGCCTAAGAAAGGACGTGGGCTACTTTCAATTACGATAATGCAGGTTAAGCAACTCTAACCATGGTTCTAATTAGGATGAGTGGCCAAAACTAAAACGGCTGAACAGATTAAAACGAAATTTGCCACACAGAGAGGCTATAGCCTAAGAAAGGACGTAGGCTACTTTTGGTTACGATAATGCAGGTAAAGCAACTCTTACCATGGTTCTAATTAGGATGGATGGTCAAAACTAAAACGGCTAAACCGATTAAAACGAAATTTGGCACACAGATAGGCTATAGCCCGAGAAAGGACATAGGCTACTTTTGATTTCGATAACGTAGGTTAAGCAACTCTAACCATGGTTCTAATTAGGATGGTTGGCCAAAACTAAAACGGCTGAACAGATAAAAACGAAATTTGGCACACAGATAAGCTATAGCCTAAGAAAGGACGTGGGCTACTTTTAATTACGATAACGCAGGTTAAGCAATTCTAACCATGGTTCTAATTAGGATGGGTGGCCAAAACTAAAACGGCTGAACCGATTAAAACGAAATTTGGCACACAGATAGGCTATAGCCCGAGAAAGGGCATTGGCTACTTTTGATTTCGATAACGTAGGTTAAGCAACTCTAACCATGGTTCTAATAAGGATGGGTGGCCAAAACTAAAACGGCTGAACAGATAAAAACGAAATTTGGCACACAGATAGGCTATAGTCTAAGAAAGGACGTGGGCTACTTTTAATTACGATAACGCAGGTTAAGCAACTCTAACCATGGTTCTAATTAGGATGGGTGGCCAAAACTAAAACGGCTGAACAGATAAAAACAAAATTTGCCACACAGAGAGGCTATAGCCTAAGAAAGGACGTGGGCTACTTTAAATTACGATAACGCAAGTTAAGCAACTCTAACCATGGTTCTAATTAGGATGGATGGCCAAAACTAAAACGGCTGAACAGATAAAAACAAAATTTGCCACACAGAGAGGCTATAGCCTAAGAAAGGACGTGGGCTACTTTAAATTACGATAATGCAGGTTAAGCAACTCTAACCATGGTTCTAATTAGGATGGGTGGCCAAAACTAAAACGGCAGAACAGATTAAAACGAAATTTGGCACACAGATAGGCTTTAGCCCGAGAAAGGGCATTGGCTACTTTTGATTTCGATAACGTAGGTTAAGCAACTCTAACCATGGTTCTAATAAGGATGGGTGGCCAAAACTAAAACGGCTGAACAGATAAAAACGAAATTTGGCACACAGATAGGCTATAGTCTAAGAAAGGACGTGGGCTACATTTTGTTTTAGCTCCCGCACACTGTTAGAAAAATTCTAACGTGTCGTCCGTTTCTGATGCCCGCCGGATGGCACTTCAGCCGGACGTCAGAATTTTTTCTGATAGAAATTGCGGAAGGCGTGTTTTCCATACATTTTGTACTAGGCCCCCCCGCACACTATCAGAAATTCGCGTCAGTTTACCGTCCGCCGCCGTACGCTGCACACGTGTTTGTTGTATTTTAGGAACCTACGTTCTTGACGAAAATGAGTTAAATCAAGATTTAATCGCCGATGTGGAAAAATATCTATGTTTGTGGAACGCGATGTTGAAAATGACCAGAATAAAATACACAGAGACTTAGCTAGGAAGCAAATATGCCAAATATTAATTGAGAATTGAAATCCATATTTCAATATCAAGGTTTTTAGGGTTCAATGTCCAAAGCGTAAAAACGGGATCCTATTTACGAGATTTCAATGTCCGTGTGTCACCATCATACATTAACCGTTGTTTGTTTGGTTATTCGTATGTGTAAGTAGCCAACACTGGTGTCAGCGATATTTCAAGCTGCCTTAAGGCATCTGACATAGCTAAACGACTGACATCAATGATGACAGCCGCTACCAACGGCTTAACGTGCCTTCCGAAGCACGGAGGAGCTCGAGATATTTTTATGCCACTTGCGGTCACCCATCCAAGTAGGGACTGCACCAGGGGTTGTTTAACATACGTAAGCGCTCATAGAGCTCACACCCACTGGACCATCGGGCTCCTCAAATACCTCTCCTCATAAACCGTGATTACTATACAGTTAAAATTTTCATAGATGATGAACTTATTTGCTTTTGCCGTAAACACTAGAATCAGAATAAAATCCTAATACAATATTATACGAGTAAATGCGAAAGTGAGTTTGTTTGTTTGATTGTTTGTTACGCTTTCACGCCCTACGAGTATCTACTTAACCGATCATCATGAAATTTTGCATACACATAGGTTAGAGTACTGAGAAGGACATAGGCTATAATTAACGCGGGCGAAGCCGCGGGTAACAGCTAGTATATATATATAACGCATACGCCACTTTTAGTTCCAGCAACTTGCACTTTCGCGACGCGATTCAAGATATGCGACTTTTTAACCCAAATCAATACATTGTCTATCTTTTCCATTGATTATATCTTGTTATCTTTTTTCCCATTTTTTCACAATATAACCGAAATATTTCTAAAGTGGCCAAAGTCGTCAATGACGATGAGGTGAGAAAGATGAATAGACAATGCCAAGTGCTTAAAAATGCGTCATTCTAGCTCCTGAAAGTAGCTTTCACAGGTTGCCAATGCTAACAGTATCATGCATGTACAAGCCCTAACAACTAAATAAAAGGACACCAATTCGCGTGGCGACGGAAAGCGGTAACGACAGTGATTTGCGATGACCATATTATTTATTGTACTTTTCTACCATCGAACGCCAGTGAACGCGTAAACCACCGTCCGCTGCCGCGCCAGTTCGTGTCCCGGCCACAGTAAGGGTCACCGCACACGGGCCACTAGCCCACTAGCTACAGCCACACCGCCGCCGCAATCTGAAGAATCGTGTGGCAACCACCGGCATCAACAGTGCGCGGCGAGACCATATAAAATGTATGAAAACAACAGGAAAGTGGTCGGTGGCTGCGTTTTGGGGTTGTGGGTTGTGGCCCGTGTGCGGCGCGGCTAATGCAGAAGGAAGCTCACCTGTGGCGGCGGCCGCCTCCGCGCCCTCCTCGTTCACCTCGATGAACGCCTTCTGTATCGCCTTGGAGACGTACAATAGCTCGGGGGCATTCAGGATTTTCGTCAATCCTGAATTCTCTTTGTCGAAAATTTTCTTGATTCCAAGCTGGAAAGTATAAACATTGAAGCATGTTAAAAACTGCAAAAGAATGTGCTGTGGTATTCAATTGTATAACGCGAAGAACCAATAGCAGATAGGGCAGAAAGGTTCCTGAATGCAGACCACCGGCAAGTGCAGCGTTGGACACCCCTTTGATCAGGACGACCTAACCAAAGTCGCAGGAGGCGCTGGATGCAGGCCGCAACCAACAGAGGTCGTATTGGAAATTCTTAAGTCCTTGAGGCAGGCCTATGTCCAGCAGTAGACTTCTTGCGGCTGAGATGACTATGATACAAATGTCCACGTGCATGTACATCAACATACGACAATATTTTCCTTGCACTTGGTCATTATAACATTAACAATAACATTACCTTAGGCAAAAGAGTGTTCAGGTCAATCTCTGTCTCGATCTTGAACTTGGGCATGGTGACCTGCACCTTGGTGTGGAACATTTTCTCCACCTCGTCCATGAGGTTGTACCCGTCAGCCAGCTTTGCCATGATTGCGCTCAAACCCTCCACCTCTCTCGGGAGCACGATAAGCATACGCGCTTCGTCGCCTACGTACGGCATGGCTAATAACTAAAAAAAGAGAAATAAATATATTTTTTTATTTCGTCAACTGAACTTAACAAGTTGCAGTTTCCTTCGTTACATAGCATTCGTAAAGCTATTCGATCAAGTAAAAGAAACTTGATAAACAGTTACTAACAACGCACAGTGTAGGGTTCCGTAGTTGCGAATGGTAACTTTGAGTTCCCACTGTTCACACTCGCGCCTCATAGTTTAACGACCAAAAATATCTAACAATGAAAATTGTATAAAATTTTACATTTTCGAGTACATTTTATAAGTTGGTTGTCTATAATTTTTTAGTTCGTACTACTCAGCTCTAATAGTTTTCCTTTCAACTTCAGTATATACATATATAACTGCTGAAGTTTTTTTTTTTTATAGCGGATTGTGTAGATACACAAACTTGATAGTTTTTCATACTTGATCGTAGGCCACTAAGGAACCATGTGTCCAAAAGTAATTCAAAAACTATTAAATCACTACCTGTGCATCTAGATCTTCACTCTCTCCGTAGTAAAACTTCTCCTCTTGATACATCATGGGGACGTTAACTGTAGTCGCAGCATTCACGTGGAAAGGCAGTTCTCGTGTTACTTTGGGATCAAATTGCTTCGCCCAAGTACCCTAAAAAGACAGAATTAGTTAAAGGTGCACAACACTTACCTACTTAAGTTTATGTAAATAAAACAGCGCCGGGGCTTGAAGCGCGGTGGCGTAATTGGCAACGCATAGATCGTACTGAGATCTAGACGCAGGTTCAAGTCCTGCCCGCGTGGAATTTTTTCTCCATTTCTTATTTTCTTTATTTAATAAATAAATAAAACAGGTAAATAATACTAATACTTCACTTTATCGTATTCATTTACTTTTTGCCACCATTTTTTTTTTTATCTGTTTACTATTCTCGAGGTTGACTGGGAGAGAATGCTCTTAGCATTAAGTCCACCTACTGTAGCTCCTTAGGGCTCGATAAGTTTTTAAATAAATAAATAAATAGTAAATATATAGGTATAATATATTGCAAAAGCCAATTTAAATAGTGTTCCTTTCCAAAGTTGGTGTACATAATGAGTACTTCTCCAACGTGGCTGTTTCCTAATGAGGTTAACCAGTTGGACGAGGACATGAAGGCTACTTTGGAAACAGTTCTCAATGTACACCTCGACGAGGGTCAATGGCTACAGGCTTCGCTCCCTGTCCGTCACGGGGGATTGGGCATTAGGCGTTTGCAGGACCTAAATACATCGGCCTTCCTGGCTTCCTCCCACGGGGTTTGTGGATTAGTCGCTAACATTCTCCAAGTTCATGGTGACAGTCTATGCATCCCTTATACGGAGGAAGCTTTGATGGCATGGTCTGCCAAGTCCAAACAACTTGCCGTTGATCCTCCAGAGAATAAGGAAGTGCAGCGCCAGTGGGATGAACGAATGTGTAGGTTAAGATACGGGCAGTTGTTGGAGGCAGCTGTAGGACATAATGTTGCTCGGCTGAAGGCGGCTTGTTCACCGGAGTCAGGGGCTTGGCTTCACGCCCTTCCATCGCCTCATATCGGTACCGCGCTTGACGATGGATCTTTGAGAGTGGCCGTGGCGCTTAGATTAGGTTGTGATGTGTGCGAGTCCCATACGTGTGTTTGTAGAGCGCAGGTAGACCCTAAGGGTTACCAGGGGTTGAGCTGCAGCAAGTCGGCTGGTCGTTTTTCCCGGCACCATATGCTGAACGAGGTGATTCAGCGAGCATTGGTATCCGTAGGCGTGCCGTGCACTCTGGAACCACCAGGTTTAAGCCGATCTGATGTTAAGAGGCCCGACGGGCTGACGCTCATCCCATGGGAGAGAGGTCGCTGTTTGGTGTGGGACGCGACGTGTGTCAGTACTTTCGCAACCACCCATTTAACCCGAACAGCACGCGCAGCTGGTACGGCTGCAGAATGGGCAGCCACTCAAAAACACGCCATATACGCCCCCCTCAACCGCGGGATCTTATATTTTTGCCCCCTTTGCGATGGAGGTGAGTGGGGCGTGGTGTGTAGAGGCTAAAACTTTGGTGCGGCAGCTGGGTAGGCGTCTTAGAAATAGTGGTGCTGACCCCCGCGCCGAGTCGTACCTGGTGCAGGGCATATCCCTCGCCATACAGCGAATGCAAGTGTCATGGGGTCATGGGCACTTTTGCATCGGGCACAATTCGACGCAGTTGACAGATTTTTTTTTAATTTGACTTTTGTTAACTTTGACGTAAAAGACTAAATTTATGTTCTTTTTATACTTAATATTTGACTAATTAAAATGATTTATAATTTATATAGGAATATTAAAAAAAAACTAATTTCCAGCTTTGTATCCTTCGGAAAAGTTGTTCACGTAGACAGAGAAAATCACGTCTTAAGGCGAAGTAAGTTCACACGTAGACAGAGATAATTACGTCTTAGGGCGAAGTAAGTTCACACACTAGCGCCACCCAACAACTAATTCTATAAGTACTAAATCATATCAAATTTAAAAAATCTAATAATGAATGCCTTAGTAAATTACTTGAAGTATTATTGGTACAAGTTTTCACTATTTTTAATTTGATGAATTAAGAGAACGAATTATTTACCGACAAAAGTGGCTACTTTTGGCGGTAATAATTCGTTCGCTTAAACTTTATCTATGAAAAGTAATAAAAAGAATACTACAAGTAATTTTTGTAGGTCATTCAGCTATTAGATTTTTCTATATTTGATATGATTTAGGACTTATAGAATAAATTGCTGGGTGACGCTAGTGTGTGAGTGAACTCACTTCGCCTTACAGACTATTAGTGTAAGTACCTATATGTTTATAAGTAATAACTGTCTGCCCTAGTAAATAAGTAGGTTTAAGTCCAAGATGAAAGTTCTTTATATAAAACTAGCTGTTACCCGCGGCTCCGCCAGCGTGATATAAGCCTATGCCCTTCTGAGTACCCTATGTGTATGCAAAATTTCATGATGATCGGTTCAGTAGATAGAGCGTGACAGCATAACAAATAAATAAAACAAATTCACTTTCGCATTTATATTATTTCGCATTAGTTAGGATTAGGATATATAAGTTAGGATTAGGATAAATAAACTTATGTTCTTGGTAAATTTATATCCTAGGTATATAAAGTTATCTATTAACTAAATATAAGTGTCTTCTTACCTTGAAGTACAGTGCGTTTACAAGCACCAGCCGAGTGTCGCCGTTGAAGCAGTCCGGCGACAACAGGTCCTTTATCTTGTTGTTTGTCTTGTTCTCCACCTAAACGTAGGTAAACAATAAATATAATTAAAAATAAATATAATGATAGAGCTCGAGACTAGCTAGACCCCAAAGTAAGTTCGAGACTTGTGTTATGGGATAGTAACTCAACGATACTATATTTTTATACCTAATAGATGCTTATATAGACAAACATCCAAGACCCAGGTCAATCTGAAAAAGATCATTTTCCATCTTGACCTGACCGGGGATCGAACCCGGGACCATCCGTGTCGCAGGCAGGCATGTTGACCGCTGCGCCACGGAGCTCATCAAAAAATGTGGCTAGCATAGACCAATTGTCAGGCACGCCTATCAATGCATCATCATCAGGTCTTTTTAGTCTCTACTGCAGGAGCACGACCCTCTTTGTACTACTAGAGCCATATATTAGCAGTCAGAGGATTTGACCTACACTCCCCACACTGGCCAGGGTTGGAGAGGTCTCTTTGATTTTTAAAAGGTTTGTTTAGATTGTGTTTCCGACGTCGCCTTTTACGACATCCACGGGAGTGGTCCTATTCTACTCTACCGGGAACCACACGGCATATATATCAAAATCAATGCATATCAAATGCAATGCAATGCATTCAAAACATTTCAAGTGCCATGATATGAGTTTACACTGAAACCTTCAAATTCAATCAATTAAGCTGTCCATCCAAGCGGCGGCTAAGATAAAACAGACAGACACACACAGCCATAAGCAGGGTATTGAAGAAACTTATAAGCCCGCCATAGTTCACATTTTCTTACAGTTAAGATGTAAGTTGATTTTACGAGTAGTATATACAATAAAGTGTTTATTAACAAACACATACCCTTTTTTAATGTGTTGGGGTTTAAAAACCTGATCTTGTGTTATACTAACCCAAGTATTTATAGCTCGTGCAGACTCTACAGATTTACTGAAGTCCATCTTTTCCATTTCTGCATCAAAGACCTTCTCTGCATCGCTTTTAATCGCTGGCTGCAAGTCGTAGCCACCTTCCATTATGTACACCTTGTTGGCTACATTGAGAGTTATGCCCTTAAGTGACTTTAATTTAGATGACACATGCGAAAATGACGAACGAATCTGCAAAAAAATATTTTATATTAATGTGTAACTAAGTACTACCGCCAAGAAACGATATTTATAAATTAAGTACATCAAAAAACACTAAGTTACTACGATTTAAAGCGACAAACTTATGAATCGGAAAAAATACAATATTTAAGAAGATGGACTACCTGTAAATTTTTAATACAAAAAGCGATAACGCTTCCCACCCCTTAAACATAGACCAATTTCGATATTTTTTTTACACATTATTGATAAATAAGAGAAGTAGGGCTCTAAGTTACAAAAGTTATGAGCATCTAAGTAAATATCCATATTTTTTACTTAAAAAATACCCGGGGCATTTTAATTTAAAAAACCGGCCAATTGCGTGTCGGGTTCCGTAGTTGCAAATGACAACTTTGAGTTCACACTGTTCACACTCGCACCGCACAGTTTAACGACCAAAAACATCTAACAATGAAAATTTCATACAAAAATTGGTAAAACTCAATGAAACAAAGAAATTAGATCTTAGTCTTTCTTATGTAGACAATAAACTCTTATAGTTATACAATAACCTGGATTTTCATCTTATTTTATTTTTCTGTGACAAAAGACTCTTCGTTCCTCCCATAATTGCAAATTGGAAATATATATTTTTCTCATCAATCTTTTGCCGTGAGAGTGCTATTGGACAGGCGAAGTTAGGTTAAAAAAATATTGTACACCAACCCGGTTGACAACATAACAATTTTTATATCAATCAATTTGTGTTGATTAGTACTTCTAGTTAATTAGCAAAAAACATAAATAAACTATAAAAAAATCCATTGCACATTCTCTTTATCATATTGACTAATGAATTACTCAAAAGATAAGAATTTTAATGAATGCATGTTAAAATTGAAAGTTTTGAATGCTTACGAAAAAATTATACTGGCCAAAAATACATACCGAATCATCATCTCGAATGCCAAGAGCTGTGAGCAGCTCCGCATGAGCAGGGTCTGTGGTCCCAAGAGTCAGCAGTGCCAGAACAAACTCCGCTGACAGAGGAGATGACACTACACTCTTATCTTTCTCCAATTCCTATAATAATAAACCCTAGTTCATAATTTATTTGTAGAAAACATTTTTTTGGTAATACCACTTATTTACCTCATAGTAAAATGTGATTATTATTAGGAAATAAAATGTACAGTGGGCCACATAGAAGTATTTATGTATTTGTCTCTTTTTTTTTGTACTTATGAAATAAATTGCTGAGTATTATTGTTCGTATACTTTTCTATGTGGCCCAGTGTGCATATAACATGGTTATTAAGTTAACCTAATGGAGAACTTCGTTGTGCTGTAAATCAGCTCTCAAACACAGGAACATCAGTGAGTTAAAATTCCTTGCTAACCATAAAACTCTTCGAGATACTTAGTCACAATTTTCTTTTATGTGTAAAAGCCGCAAACAAAAATCAACAAACAAGTAATGTCACTTTGTTAGGATTTTGTATGGGTGATATAAGAACTTTGTTCTGCAGCTATGTCAAATATAGCGTTTAAAAAAATGGTAAAAAAATAAGTTGTTAAGTATACAATTTACAGACTACCAATAAGTTTCTTAAAATTTTCAACATTTGGTAATGGACTAATTCAAACTATTTTTAACAAACTTAATGTATCAATATCAGACTAAAAGTGACAAAGCTCATTTTAAAAAAATCCATTTTTTATTTATGTGACAAAAAATAAAACTATAAAATATATACTACCTAAATAAATAAAACAACTGAGCTACAAATAAAAAAAGTTCTGTAGGTCATTGTCACACAGAAGAGTACCCAGTATACTATCAGCTTTGCCATGTTGGATGGCAATGCTTAAATACTATGCTTATGTACCTATTCAAAATAATAAAAAAGAAGTAGCAACTTACTACAGACACATAATTATTAAAACAGTGAATTTTGTATGTGAGGTTGAGGGTGTCGTGTCTACTTGAACTATAGAGGGTATTAAAAACTTTTTAAAAATTAAAAGAAACTGCTACGTCTAAGTTTATGACCTTATTCATATTAATAACAATATTATTCCTAAATTGGGAAAGCTGCTAATAGGATTATATAAAGATCAGTACTTACATTGCAAAACTTAGCTGAAAATTTAGCAACAGCAGCAGATAAAGCTTTTTGATCCATGTTACTCGCGTTTAGTTCTTGCGGGAAGTATAATATCAGAGAGAGAACTGTAACAAACAAAGTTGTGTACAAAAATATAACTTTCAATTAGAAATTAATACAAAGTGAAAAAAAATACACAAAAACGTCTGACAACAACAAGCACTGCAGTCGAAATAGGAATGATGACATCATCCATGAGTTTATAATGCGCACCACCGCCGGCCGGCGCGCCGAGACCGATACATGCGTGATTCATATTTTTTTGCACTTACCCGAAACTAAATTTAAAAATAGATAAAGATAAACTAGCTACTTACCTACAAAAACGGAACTCCACATCGGCTCTTAAACATGCACTGTTGTCCCAATCGCGATTTTCGATAAATATTTCCTGATAACAAACAACAAGTTATTATAGTAAAACTGATACTTGCTATCTAGAATCAGTGACTAGTATGTAGTGCCTGATGTTATCGCCAGCAAATTTATTTGTGTGAATATTGTAATTATTTTAAAATACATAACTCTTGAAAATTAAAAATATTTACGATTGAGTTAAAAGGTCGCAAAACATTTCAATTGTCTATACAAACTGATGATCTAATTTTCTGGTACACTTTTACTGAATAATAAAAGTAACGTGTTACTATAGAAATATAAATAAAATAAAATATAATCACGATCGTATCACAATCTTGTAAACTATTGTAAACGTAAACAAACAACGAAATGACACTATGACAGCCATAAATCTGATACAACTGACAGATCGACCAAGCCTTTATTTTTTATTTGTTGTTTACGGCCCTGGATACGAGTCTTTTAGAGCCTTCCTTCATTTATTTCCAGATGCTCAATAACTCAAAATATTTATTGCACATAACTGTGGTATGTACTTAAATGGTAAACTTATAAAATCAGTTTCAACAGTCTTACCCTTTCAGGTATGCAATATATGTATATTCAAGTACAAAGCAATAAATTTGCCTAATTATTACCTATTGGTTAGTATAAATCACATAAATGGGAAGTCAAGGGGTGCAGTTGGGGTCTGCGTTGGACGATTTTGCAAATTGATTTTGGTGGACTTTATAATATGAAATTGGTGTAGTTTGGTGTTATAAATGCTCGTGCTCATGAACAATTTGTGAAATAGTTAAAGTGGACTGTTAAATGGACCCGTATAGACTTGTCATCATAAGCTCCCACGAGGCATCAAAGAACATAGGTACACCATCTTTGATGCTACTTGTTAAAACTTTACCGTACAACGTTCCTTGCGCAAAACGTCCCTTTCGCAAAATGTCCCTTGGTAGCAAAATGTTCCTTGCGCAAAACGTCCCTTTCGCAAAATGTCCCATTCCCAATGGTTTTAATTTGGATTTAATATATTGAAAATCCTAAGTAATATGTTTAAAGCCACTTTTTTAATTATTTGACCATAACTTTTTGATTTTACAGAACATGTTATAAAACTTATATAAAAAAAATATGGGATAGGGACATTTTGCGAAAGGGAAATTTTACGACTAGGGGACAGTATGCGAAAGGGGACATTTTGCGACGAAGCGGTTTTTTGTCTTTAAAGGTATGACTTCGTACTTTAACCTCCGACGCAAAAAGCGAGAGGTGTTTCTGCACAGTGAACTGCACTTTCGGTGCAGGTATGTCTGTGTATCTGACTGTAGTATCGTAGCTCCCAAACGGATGAACAGATTTCCGTTTAGTTTTTTTTGTAATAGATAATTTTATTCCGAGTGTTCTTAGCCATGTTTCATGACATTCTGTTCAGCCGTTTAAAGATCGTCAGCTCTTTTCTAGTTGATGAGGGATCTGACTTAATTTCTTACCACGTGGGATCGCAGGGGAAGAGGAGTGCCGGTGATAAGGTGCGCCGCGCCGCTCTCCCTGTCCGCGGCCGATAACTCGTGGGTCTCTGTTACCTTTTGGTTGAAGAGAGCACCCACCCCAGCGGGCAATTAAAGACCGATATGATTATTTAAATTTGCTAAACATTTATTTTAAGTGTAATGTCAACTTAATAATAAAAAAAATATTGTTTTTTAATATGTTTGTAATACTCTGCCCAAAAAGTAATTGACAATACACATATGTATATTGAATACACACTTGAATACTTAATTATTATCATATTGCACGCTCATATTGGGCATTTTTATAATGACCGGGCATTATGTATAATGCTCAATTTATCACTTGGTTCATAACATATGTATAGGTAGCATTAACTGGTTGTATTCTTCTCATGGTGACTTTTTACTGGACAAAGACAAACTTTCAAGGAAGGTAATAAACCAAAAATCTTTGAGTAAATACTTCCTTAATTCTCTTTGACTAGAATATGGAGTAAAAAATTACATAACTAGAACTTCAAGTTTCACGTCAAACTCTGCCATGTTCACTTTTTTCAAAATTGTCAACAAGTAATATCTAAAATTAACTAAAAAATTATAAATGTAGCGTCTAAAAAGATTTCATTGAAATGCTAATCGGTGCAAAAATTCAAAAGGCATGCCTTGATTTCATGATATATAAATCAAGGCAGACAAGAAACTACAGCCTGTGCTGCCCCCCTCGGAGGCCGCCCGGCGAGTGTGGATGCCCGCAGCAGGTTCCCGGAGGGGGCCGCCGCATCGTCCCACCACAAGATTGCAGACCTGGTCCTATACCGCCGAACCCATGCGTGCCAATTTTTCATCATGGAAAGGACAGCTACAAGAAGTACAAATTCGCGGTATTTTTTATCTGTTTCCCACTCATCATAATCCAGATGTTTCGATGTTTATCTGCAGAGCACCCCCACAAAGGGCCATGCCGAGATTACGAGTACATGCGCATCCGGAACAAGAAGTACCCTTGGGGTACCGGCGTAGAGACGTTTTTCCACAACCCTGCCGTGAACCACCTGCCTGGCGATTGCGAGCCGCCTCCGCTAGATTGCGATTAAAATGTGTGAGCAATAAAATTTAACAAGCATTGTTTCACCCTCAATCTAAAAGCGGGGTTTTATTTATTATTGAAACGAGAAAACATACCAGAACGTTTCTATCAAATACCTATACCCACTTTAAGACGTCGTACTTTGTCCAAACTTACAATAAATATTAAGTTGTTTTATCATATGAGTGTCGTGTTAAAAGTCTATTTTTTTTTCTTCCTACATTTATTATAGTTCAAGATTCAAATACAAAGTTCTACACCAATATTAGACCTGTGCCACTAGTAGATATCAAAATCATATTTAAATAAAATTAATTTAATACGGACTTATCGCGTTTATTACATTTTAGAATAGAATAGAAAAATCTTTATTCAGTGATTTACAAACGGTACAGTACAATAACAATAGTTAACATTAAGTTAGTTCAGTTCACCAATTTTGTAAAAATAAAGAATTAAACAAGTTATATTTAAACCACTGAAAGTGAGTTCCACTCAGCATACATTGCTAACTGTCATACAACAGTCGGCAACACTGGTCTTCCGTGGAAGCACAATAAAATAAAAATATTTTTTTAGAGGTGCTGTTGGCCACGTCTACAAGTTTAGCGTGGAATATAAGTACCCATAGTTCTTACAAACTCACAACTAGGTGTGTAATCAATCATATTAGATATACATAAAGTAAAAATATATTAGAAAGAAAGAATAGGGGAAATTTAGATAAAGTATTTCTGTCCGGAGTAATATCAAAGTTGCATTTCAAAAAAATACTGTTTGGAACTTCGCTTAAAAACTGAAACTGATGTAGAGTTTTTAATAGGTGGCGGCAAATTATTCCAACATTTCGTAGCAGCATATCGAAAGCTACCACGAAATGCGGAACATCTATATTGTGGACAGATAAGTAAAGAGAAATTTTTTTGTGCTACTGCTAAAAAAGTTTAATTTTTGAAATAAATATGTTGGGGTCCTATTATAAATGATTATGATTATGATCCTATTATACATATATGAATTTACACACCTAACGTTTCGAACACTTTTCAGTGTTCGTGGTCGCAGGTAGACTATAGTATAAAATTAATTTTATTTAAATGTTGTAACAATCGCGAAAACATTAGAAATCATTAAAAGCATATTTATTACTAAATCCCACATTCTTATGATCTAAGCCCACATTAGCTATACGAATTCGAAAGAAATTCACACGAGCTCCGTGGCGCAGCCGTCAACACGCCTGCCTGCGACACGGCGGTCCCGGATTTCGATCCCCGGTCAGGTCAAGATGGAAAATTATCTTTTTCAGAATGACCTGGGTCTTGGATGTTTATCTATATATGTATCTATTATAAAATATAGTATCGTTGAGTTAGTTACCTAGTTCCCATAGCTCAATCTGTGTAGTTTGTCCGTATATATTTATTTAAAAAATTGCATAAGCCACTTCTAAACGCGGACGAATTCGCGAGCAGAAGCTAGTAATCAAATAAACGGAGTAAGGATATAGTTATGGCTAACAGGACTGGAAAGTGGCATCGAAGACATGATTTTCATTGATTATGATTTTTGAGATCATTAGAGAGTCCTCACCTCATTCTTAGCACAAAGCAATAAAGTCAAAAACAATTTTCAATATAACGCAGAGGCCCAAAAAAACTAGAAAATGAAGTTTTGCTACGAGCCTTAAGAGCGTATCGTAGCAGTATGTTTTCCTAAAACTGTTTAAAAAAAAATTTTTTTGAAATAGTTTTTTAGAAACCATAAAATACCTATTTTAGTACTAGATTTTATGAAAAAAGAATTGTGCGTCTCGAAGCAGTTTTTAGCGAGAAAATAGAGGAATACGTTTGTATGGAAAACATACTGAAAAAATACTGCTAGGATAAGCCCTTAAGACTATCCTGCTGCCATGCCAATCGTAGGCGGGAATAGCACTTCTACGGAGTACGTCCAGGACGTAGCAGCAGGCAGTAGGCCTGACCTGACCTGACGTAGGTACTGATATTTTCACGCTACAAGCTACGAAGCTACGCCAGCGGCAGGCAAGACACCGCAACCGCTACGAAGTTTTGTAGTGCTAGTGCTTCAAAACTTCGTAGCGGTTGCGGTGCCTGCCTGACCACAGCAGCACAGCAGTCATCTATGCTACGACTGAGGCTACGAGCTGTTTAGCGTGCTACGAGACGAGTTAAATGGCTACGGCCTACGACTAGGTAGGAAGGTGTAGGTACATGCACTGAGGTCTCTGGTAACTTTGGACTACTACCGGTGTACAGTCCGGGGTAGATAAACCTGAACCCTATACAAAACTTAAATTGTAGGTGGTCAGGCTTATATGTCAACGAGTGTAAAACGTTTAGATGGTCCATTTAATGTGAAAATAGCCAATCATACGAAAGCCGTACATAATGATTGCAATGACCATTGAAACGTTTTACACCGTAGTTGTCAAACATTAGCAGATATGCCTGCTGGAGCTTCAATCGCTAACAACGAACTATCACCACGGCAGGAATCAGTATTTTTATTCTTCATCAGGTCTTTTATAGTCTCCACTGCAGGAGCACGACCCTCTCTGTACTATCAGAGCCATATATAAGTAAATGCCTGAGCAGTCGGAGGATTTGGCCTACACTCTCCACGCTGGCCAGACGGGTTGGAGAGGTCTCCTTAATGTTTATAAGCTTTGTATAGCTTGGGGTTCCTAAGTCGCCTACTTAGACATTCATATTTTATTATTAGATATTAATAGGCTGTTAGCTACAAGCTGTAAACCAGCCGTACAGCAGCCTTTATCGAGTTTATGTCATCAATATTTAATTTTTATGACATCTACTAGATCTCATTTTCTTCGATGTGATTCTGCCCCTTCAATTTAAAATTTGTCTATTTAATGAAAGAAACTATTTTACACATCAGAATTTAAGCCACGTATATTAGCCGAACAACGGCGTTGCCAAATATTCTGAGGGCAGTTCTAAGATTCCATCTATTGTTTGAAATGTCTGAGAAAGGAGATTTAAAGTTTCTACTTATTTTTAACAAACCCTAAAGGTCTATTTACAAAATTGAATAAAAACGTTTGATCTGGCAGCATGATGTAAGAGGTATGATGCTCTCTGACTTGGCAAGGTCTGCTACTTGTTATGCGCACGCATTCCATTTGAGGGATGAAGCGCGGCGGCGCGCGCTAGGGCGGGCGGGCGGCGGCGTAGCGCCAGGCTCGCGATCAATACGCGTTCTGACGTCAGTGGACGGGCGCGCGCCATTGGCCCGCCCGGCATTATTAAATAAACCTCCGTCGGAGAGGCGCGCGCTTCGTCGCGCCGCGGGCACAGCACCGCAGCACGCGGCGGGCCCGCGCACCGCTCGCGGCTCGCCGCCGCCCGCCATGGCCGACATGCCGGATCTCTCGCACCTCACGCCCGAGGAGCGCGCCATCATCGAGGGCGTCATGATGCGCCAGCGACAGGAGGAGCAGCGCGAACACGAGATCATGAGGTGTGTCCCGCACCCGCACCCTGCTCCCCACTCCCCGCGCATTCCTCCATACCACCTTTCTGTGTCGCCATATCTTTTTACTTATGCACCATATGTGATAGTGTTGTGTTCGAGGATAACGAAAGGAAAACAACGACAATCGCTGGAAACTGAGCTGAGTATCTACTACGCAAGCTGCGTTCGTTGGACTCGGTTTACTGACGCATGTAAAATGTATATGTTACGTATATAAATAAAAAATCCTTTGCAATACCATCTATAATCTCGCCTGAGCTATTAATAGTGTCTGGACTCTGGATTCGTGTCGTAACAAAAGCTTTCAACTAAAACATCAATACTTGAAGTAGCTTAATTTTACAAAATTGCTGTGATGTACATGCCTACCTATCTATTCTATACGATGGTAGTCAACGCGTCATCGATGCAGTGGATATAATGTTGACGCATGCCACTTTCTAAATAAAATAATAATTCAATTATAAACCCTTTGTGCCTCCTGCTGAGTCATAATTTCTTCCAAGTGAGTATGTAGTGTTAGTTCATCCATTTTGACTTCAATAGACGAAGTTGCTTTACTTATTGGGTACCTACATGCTAAATTATTTTTATGTGTAGTCTTTAATTCCGATGCCAATTGTTTATGTTCCTTGAAACATTATCAAATTATATATTTTAGTTGTAATATTGCCCAATTTGCCTGTCCCGTGACCTACATTGTGACCTATATAACGTGCACTGTAAATATCTGCAAGGCATAATTCCGCGTTGTAACTTAAGAAAATAATTACAAATTATTTTAATTTAGTAATAGTAGGTATGTGTTTAAAATAAATCTATACTAAAATAGCTATAGCCGACTTCAAAAAAGGAGGAGTTTATCAATTCGCATGCTTTTTTTACCAAAAAAAAATTCTGAGGTTGTCCTATTGTCACCAAAACAGGATCTGATGAAGAGATCTCGGGGAAATCAACGACACAATAGGTATGTGTTACTTATGTTTTCTAAAGATATTCAAAGTAAAGAAAAGACATACAAGGTTTAAGGGCTGGGTTCCTGAACTTTCTCAAAGTTTAGGCTTGTGTTAGGTTTCTTATTTAAATATTTACAACAGTAAAGAAAAATATGAATTGTTACTTTGAAGCCCCCTAGGACGGTGGTCTATGAGTGCGATCCACAAATGATAGGTCCTGGGTTGAAACTTCACCCAGCCTGATCTGTACATTTTAGTGTAAACACTTTCCAATCTGACTCATGTACGGGCATGTTCATGCACCACTACTTTGGTTGCTGAAGAGCTCGATGGACCAATGGACGTAACTATTGACACGAATGCAATTCCCATTGGCTTGGGAAATCATAAATGGCATAAAATATCTCGAGCTCTTCGCTACGGAAGGCATTTTCAGCTCTTTTTCCCGGCTTTCATCATTGATGGTTGTCGTTAAGGCCCCACATTAGGCACACTAGCGAGGCCAATAATTTTATTTCTAATACTTTACAAATAGAAAGAAATTCAAGAATGTAAATCATATAAGTCTTATCTTATCTTATCTTCATTGGGGCCGATTATAAATCGGAAGCACGTCTAACCTTTGGGTTATTTTGTACTTACCCCATGCCTTACTCACCCACACGGTGATTCCCGAAGAAGGACTGCATAAGCTTCAGGATATCACCTGGTGCGTAGTGCCTGTAGTCCTCTACGAGTAGATCAGGATACGCCGATCCGAAAAGGTCCAAACGCTTACCAGCCAAAGAGTCGCAGTAGCACAAGATGTGTCTCATCGTCTCCTCTGATTCCTCACATGCCCTATATAGAGGGCTTTCGACAATTTTCAATTTGAAAAGATGACTGTTATTTTCGAAGTGTCCGGTCAGGGCTCCTATTAGAAATCTTGTCTGTTTTCTGTTAAATTTACCTTTTGTGCCAACTGGCGTTGTCGATACCAAGTGTCTCCTTGGAGTGTACGTGTCCACTCAGATTACTCCATTCGGCTTGGTGTCTGCTGACGACATATTATGCATTTATTGCAGTTGTTATTACGCTGTATGATATGCCTAAGAAAGGTTCCGGTCCGATGTATGGCGTATATGACCCTTTCCTAGCCAGCTCATCGGCCGACTCATTGCACTCAACCCCGACGTGACCGGGCACCCAGACCAGTCTCAGACTGTTGTGCCTACCCAGTTGGTTTAAGGCATTCACCGTCCAAGACCAATCTAGAATCGAATCTGTCGGAGTTAAGTGCCATGAGAGTGGCCTGGCTGTTTTTTAACCCTTTCTCTAGATTCATTTTATCACAGATAGTTACTGCATATGTTTCCGCTTGAAATACGGTCGCAAACTGGCCCATGCTCTGAAACAGTTGTTTATTCTTGGAGAAAATGCCCGCACCTGTTCCATGAATGTTCTTGGAACCATCTGTGTACCAGATTGAGCGTTCTCGTTCAGAAGGGCAAAATTCTTCCTTCCATTCATCTCTTGTTGGAATATATACTCTATAGTTCTTCTTGAAGTTGTATACGGGAAGCTGTTTGTCACTTCCTATGTCCAACAACCTATCGAGCTCATGTGTTGTCTCAATTTGCGTATGCCTTGTCCTTGGTGCGTGCCTGCTCCACAGACCAGTCAAAGACAGTCTATATAATGCCTTGCAGGCTTCGCCTTTTATATATAAATGTAAGGGTAGCAAACCAAGGATCATTTCCATAGATGCCGTTGGTGTTGTAGTGAATGCCCCAGAAATAGCACAACATGCTATTCTTTGTATTTTTTTCAGTGCATTAATACACGTTACTTGTTTTACCTTCGGCCACCATACCAGTGCTCCGTAGGTCAGGATGGGCCTTACCATCATCTCATATATCGAGCGTAGGATATACTGCTTTAGGCCCCACGTTTTCCATAGGTATTTCGACACATTCCAAATAATCTACTGGCCTTTATGATACTATTATTAACATGTGTATTCCATGTCAGTTCTTTGTCTAATGTAACTCGTGGATATTTAACTTCATTGGACAAATTGAGCGCAACGCCATTCATTTTGAGGTTGCTCAAGGCCGTCAATTTCCGGAGCCTTGTGAAAGGGACAACTGTTGTTTTGCTCGGGTTGATACTTAGGTAGTTCATAGTACACCATTCCTGTACTTCCCCTAAAGCTTTATTAATAATCCCTTTCACCGTGTCGGGAACTTTCCCATTGATAAGTATTACTATGTCATCCGCGTATCCAACCCCGGTGACCGGGCCTTTATTCAAAAACACTATCAGGGAGTCTACCACTAGACTCCAAAGAGTTGGGGATAAGACTCCTCCTTGTGGGCAACCTTTCGTCGTTACCGCCGATAATTCATCTCCTAGTAACTCTGAATGAATTATGTTTTCTATCCATCTGCATAGCGTTCTTGGTATTCCATGCTCTACAGCCGCTCTGCCAATAGAATCGAAAGTAGTCTGGTCAAAAGCTCCCTCCACATCAAGGAAGGCTCCCAGACATAGACACTTACTACCCAATGCAGAGCTGTCTCTGTAGATTTGCCAGGCTGATAGGCACATTGCATTGCATGTAGTGGATGCTTCTTCAGCGGACCATCTCTTATGTAGCTATCCACCATTTTCTCCAGAGTCTTCAACACAAAGGACTGAAGACTAATGGGTCTAAAAGCTTTTGCTTCATCATATGTCGCTTTCTCTGGTTTCGGGATAAAAGCAACTTTTACTAATCTCCATGTTTCTGGAATGTAACACAGCCTACAAAGGTGAGGACTCAGTATGGAGATCCCTTGTTGTAATAAAACTGGGTAGATGCCATCTGGGCCAGGTGCCTCGTATGGTTGTAAGGTTCCCACGGCCCATTTTAGCCTCTGTTCATCAACGACTTTCTTAGCCATATCCCAGTCCCTTTTAAAGGTTCTGACCTCCCAAGATAAGTTTATCAAGATTTAGATCCGCCTGATCTGTATAAGAATATATAGCCTTAGTAAATAACCTGAAGTATTTTTGGAATCATGTTTTAATATTATCAGAATCAGTGAGAATAATGAAAATCAGAAAACGGCCGTTTTTGGCGGTAATCACTAGTTCTCTTAATGAGTGATTCTCATAATATTAAAAACATGATTCCATAAATACTTCAGGTTATTTACTAAGGCTTATATGATTTACATTCTTGAATTTCTTTCTATTTGTAAAGTATTAAGAATAAAATTATTGGCGTCGCTAGTGTGCCTAGTGTGGGGCCTTAAGCTACTCGTATGTCAGAAGCCTGTAGACAGCTTGAAAACTCTGAAACTGGTGTTGGCCACTTCCACACACACGACACGACATAAAATCAACACTCGACCACTACCTTCCGGTGAAAAAAGGGACCCTACAGCAAATCCATTTTTCCAAGTTTAATTTTTTGTAACTAAAATAAACTAATTATTAATTTAATTCAAATGACAAATACGCTTGATATTTTCCAACTATTTAGTCAAAAACTTTCCTTAGTCAATAACATACCTGCCTATTCTCCTGTATATTACTGATCTATTTGAAGTCGTAGTTGTATTTTCACTTCAAAAAAATAAAATAAATACTGAAGGAGCTACCATAAAACAGCCGTGATTTATAGCCGTTTTTAGCTCGATAGTATAAAATGTTGTATAGATTGGTGTGGGGAAACCTTAGTGCGCGAGTCCGACTTGCACTTGGTTCGTGTGCCACAAGATTCAGTCTTAGATCTCAACGAGCCGTCGCACATTTGGCGAGCCGCTGCCTAAATCATAGCCGCGTGCCACTGCCAGCTCTTTTATAATATAACTAGTTACATTATCTTAGAAAAAATTGAAATACAAGACAGGCAGCCGAGATATTATCGATGGCACTCCGAAGTGCTACTTTCGATCGGCGGTACTATTGAGTAGCGTCTGGATTACTGCCATCGGAAAAAGGATCGCTCACACGGCACACCCAGCCATCACCAAGGAACTTCAGCAAGCAAGAATACTTTCTCCGTGACGTGACCTAGTATCTCCACACCACCATTTCATAAAAGTAACAGATTTTGAGATACATATATTCAGTAGTTTTTGAGAGGTACCACATTTTTACAAACACACAAGGTATAAAAAGTCAATTATGTTTTTCAGTAGCAGTCTTTTGAAGCAAAAATTCATTGGCATCCTTTTAAATATAGGCTATACCCATCACACAATCAAGTAATTTAAGACTACGTTCGAGTAAATTAAAATTACACATTTAAGAAAAACTCTAACGCTTTGAAAGAGGATATTACTATAGATAAATACAAAAAATTAAAACAGGACTGAATTTCCAAAAACACCAAAATTTAATTAATTTAAATGGTCGGTAAAATTTACGCAAAACAAGTGACTTTAGACCGATACACAACCACTTTTTTTTTTTTTGCGTATGCTAACGAATTCGATTCCACCCTATATTACCTACAATCTAAGCAAGTATAACTCAGAATTCATGTTACAAAATGATTCACATACAACATTAGTCAATACGTTTATCAGTGTTTCATCATGATCTGTACAACACGGGGCCCGCTTTTTTGACAGCATTCACGCTGTAATACAATTTGCCGAAATTTTTTAAGGGTTTGCTGCCTGCCTGATGCTAAGCATCCTTCACTACTTATGAAACAATTCAAATTAAAAATATATTAAAAGTTATTTTATTTAAATCTCAGAATGCAGTATCAATTCTTAAAAAATCAGTGCGTGGTTCCCTCGTTCCATTGTTACATACATACATCGATATATATTATCATGTCTTTATCCCTTGCGAGAGCTCTAAGTCATAAAACCTAAAAGCCACATTTCGCGTGTAAGTGGGCGTTAAGGTGAAAAGCGGTGAGATCAAAATAGTGATGGATTGCTAGCCGCATCGCCTATTTATGTGATTCCTTAGCCCTTAGCGCGGGAAGAAAAGCAGCTTCTATTTTATGATTTTTTTTTCTATGTTTATTTTATGTTTTTCCTTTTCTCCCAAACCAGTATGGACAACACATCTCTAATGTTTTCTTATGTTTTCGCGATTGTTACACATTTAAATAAAATTATTTTAATACGGTTTTTATCGCGTTTATTACATTATTTATACACCTAACGTTTCGAGCACTTTACAGTGTTCGTGGTCGCAGGTAGACAACACATCTCTATCAGACACCCTGTATAAGTATAAATGCCACTGGAAAATAACAAGAATCGTAAGTTCATCAAATTTCGTTATCAACTTTCTTTAAAATTCAACAATCGTTTATGATTTTCCGAAGTTGATTAACTACCACGAAATTTATCGACTTACGATTCTTGTAATTTTCCGGTGTCATAAACATTAAACAGCCAAGACGTGTGTGTGTACGCTGCGATTTGCGGTACCACCGAGCTCTCTGATCTCTCAAAATGACCTCTGCGAGGTCACCTTATTAATCAGAGCATCGTTCATATCGACATAGCTCTATGAAAAAGTAATAATACATAACTTGATTGTGTTAGTAATTATAAGAACAAAACAAGCATTTAGGGGTAAAGGCTATCTGAATTTTAGTCACGAACACGAAGGGCATAGAGCAGGCCACGCCTCTCGGAGTAGGTCCTCCCACCTCGTTCGACATGCGATTAATTGACTCTCCACAATTTAGAATTCCTGACACGTATTCTCGGCACGCCAATAAATCTCAAAAATGTAGAAATGTTAGAATAAACCCAGCTATTTATAAAGAAAATTGTAGGGCGGAGAGTTCGCAATATGTCCTGTAGCTGCAACACACCAACAGTGACGAGCTATTTTAATATTATCAACTGCCTCCGTGGTCCAGTGGTTAAGTGTTGGTGCAATAAAGCGTTCATTCATTACCTTAAGTAATTTTTTTGAAAAATGGACTTGCCTGATGCCTTTGTCGCGTCATGTGTCGGGTATCGGTATCGCGACCAAAACCTATTTGGGGATGGATTTTAGAAAACCAGAATGAATATATATTTTTTTTATTTTATTTTAAAGCCATAGTAACAAATTTCATGGAAATTGGAGCAGATTTTTAATATTTGCCATACAAACTTTCAACCCCTAATTTGTACCCTTAGAGGGTGAATTCTAAAAATCTATGAAACATGTATTCAATTAAATGTTTTTTAGAGCATGAATCTCAATTTATACCAAAATTAACGCAGATTTTAAGGAAAGGGTTTTAGGGTTAAAATTTTTCATGATCTTGAATTTTATTTAAGAAACTGTCCAAATTTCACGTTACTATCATTTGCGTTGCGTCTAGTCTCTATGTCAAACAGAGGGAACTTCACCTTTTATAAAAAAGCATAGATTTTTTAAAAAAAGTTATCGTTGTATAAGTATATAAGAATGTATATGTACAGATAATAGGTAGATACTTATGAAGGTTAATACATAAGTCAAATGATAATGCAAAATTATAAAGTCATATCTCATCTCTTCCATGCTGGGAGAAAAGGAAAAACTGCTTTTCTTCCCGCGGAGACCGTACTCGTAAAAGCCGGTCAAGATTTTGGGCGAAAATCTAAGGAATCACATAATAGGCAAAGCGGCTAGCAATCCATCACTATTTTGAATCCGCTTTCCATCTTAACGCCCACAAACACGCTTAAAGTGGTCTTTGGGTTTTACGACCTTGGGCTAAGTCTTCCCCCGCAAGGGATAAAGGCGTGATAATATATTGTATGTGTATGTAAAGTCATTGAGCTGATGTCATCATGTAGAAGTACTCAACCTAGGCCATTTATAAAATTTTACAATAGAATCAAAAATGAAAAGGTGTTTGAATCAATTTGAGCATCCGTTTCGTTATAAATGAATAAATTTCATTAATTATCTCTTCCATTATGAAAACTTGTTTGAATCAATTTCATTGTTTGTTACTGTTTATAACAAAAAGATAAGAATGCACATATTTGGTAAGATTTTCCCACAGACATGAATAAGTAATTTCTTTAAAAAACAAAAATCGGCCTCTCGCGCTCGAAGGGTTCCGTGCCACATACAGCATTACACACGCTCATTATGATATAATGCTCAATACAACATTAGGTTATAAGCAAAAAACAGCAAACAAATCACGTTTGTTGTAAGTTTACGCTTACACGCTTAAATATTTATTTAATTAAATTGAATATGCAACTAAACGAGGGAAGTCAAAAACCTCACCGCGTCGCCAGAGGGAGAGAAGGTTGCTAAAAAATATCACGTGATTAATGCACGCTATTGGAGTTGCTTATACATAAATCATAAGCCTGTTTTTCATCGTAGTAACGTCACTGGTTTTGCAACGGAGTCAAGAGTTTGGGGAAGACACTTAATTAAAGAGTGTCTACTCCAAACTATTTATGCGTTGTAAAACTATACTGTTTACGCATGTTGTATTAAGGATATAATTATAGGTTAAATAGTTATGACAGCTTAGGTAAATAAGGTGTAATTTTTTAACCATTAAATTTTTCTAAACTCAATTTTTTTGTAATTAATCTTACTTAATAATAATAATTCGTTTATTTCGGACAATCCATAGTATACAAAAATAAATAAATAAGAAAATCAAAATACCCAAAGAATTTATTAAATTATCTATTTCTGCCAAGATAGACAGTCGCCCAGTGTTTAAGTATGGGACTATCCATCTTAGCACTCAAAGTCTTTAGGATACTGCTGCTACTGTCCCGACAACGACGCATCAGGGAGGCCGTTCGCTTGCGTAGGATGGTTGCGATGATGGATGAATGAACAAACTGAGTGAAAGTATTTATTTTCGAGATACACCCCAAAAAACCTGTACAACGACGCCCATGTCGATTTTCATGAAAAGTGGCGTCCGCAATCTTTGATTCTAACGACGTCTTGTAGAATTTCGTACAAAAATGAAAAAAGGAAGCCCTAAAGGATCACTTGTGCGTTTAATTGTCTGTCCGTCTGTCTGTCACAACGATAATAGAGCAAATCAGGTAAAATTTGGTAGGATGTGTAATCCTATGACGGACACAGAGGTGGGGGACAAATTAGGAAATTAAAAAAAAGTTTTCTGTCTGTGGATCTCAAAAATATTTTCATATTAAATATAAAGTTTTGATTTATTCATGAAAGAAGACGACCATTCTACTTCCCGCCTCCCCTGATCTCCGAAACTTCTGAGCCTAAAATTTAAAAACAATACATTTTAAATTAGGTCATTGCTTGTAGATTACAGGAAAACTAAGAATTCTATAAATTTTAAACAAAGTGGTAAACTCACTGAATAAAAACATTTTGACTTTTGCAATGTGTGGAACCCTCTCCACGAGAGTTCAACTCGCACTTGGCCGGTTTTCATTGTGATTTACAATCCCCAAAAGCAGCATAATAGCAAAAAAAACCTTAAAAAATGGTAATAAATCACAGATCTCTATATCTAAAATCTGTGAACAAACGTACAGTCGAATCCAACCTACGTAATCCTTTTTGAAGTCGGTTAAAATAACTAAGAATGTAAAAAGAAAACTACGCTACATAAAAAAGTATGATTTTGTAAGTAGTACATATTATTAGCAAAGAAATGTAATGTAGCGTGAAGTCTACTTTCGACTTCGGAGCAAAGCTGCCGCGCTATGTTTGCGCGTATCTGTCCGTGCCGCTCGAGATTTTTGTTCTTGAACACCCGTTCACACGCACGGAATTCTAAGATTTGTATGACTTTATTCCGAAACGCGTCAGGCGCACGCGGCAGAGTACGCGCCAGGCGTGTCTCTGCCGCGTACACCTAACGCGCGTACTCGTGAACGAGCCGTATAGGCGGTCAGACTTATAACACCCCTATTTTTGCATCGGAGAGTAAAAAAGTAAAAGAACGAATGATGCCACAGAGAGAGCAAAAAGGCGTCAACGTACACTCTTTATACTCTTTGTGAAATGTTGGTTTAATGATCTTTATAAGTCGTTAAATGCAGGCAAACATCTTTATATAAGTATATTATGTTATTCAAACAGACGGAAGCAAGATGAAGTCGCGGTGCTGGAGCAGACGATCCGCACGAGAAATGAGATGCAGCGCGCAGCTGGTGTAGAGCTAGCCGCCACCTGCCACATCTGTCTCAAGACCAAGTTCGCGGATGGTGTTGGCCACTCGTGCCACTACTGCAGGGTCAGGTGCTGCGCCAGGTGCGGTGGAAAAGTTTCTCTACGCTCTAATAAGGTCTGTATTGCCCTGGCCTATTCTGAACGGCGCTACTTAAAATGCTTCAAGAACTAAGAGCAAATGTTGTTACAGGTCATATGGGTTTGCATATTGTGCCGCAAAAAACAAGAACTTCTATCAAAAACAGGACAATGGATACACAAAAGCGCTGGACAGGATTCTATGTTGTGGCGGATGGAAGCCGATATGCGTGGCCTTCCGCCTCAGCCTGACGCTTCTCTCGACAAGCGACCCAAGTTAGAGCGAGCACATAGCGCAGCTGAGAAAGAAAATCATCCTTTACAAAGAACTGGCAGTGCTCTACGCCGGCAGTACAGCCAGCAAGAACCTCGGTGTTACGGAGAATTAGAAGGTTTAGCGAGGACGCATCCGCATTTGGTACATCCAAGGCAAAAAGCTGCGTACGGTGTGGACGACAACCTCCCTCTGCCACCATCATCGCAGTTAATGCCTCACGGACAGTCGCACCCTCCCCTTCCGCCGCGCTCCTCGTCGTCTGATGACGAGGTGCCCGAGTGCGTTTCGGACGAGAACGACGAGTACCGTGACCGAGGTAAGTGCGCACGCTGTCCTGTGTCCCTCCAACCATTCCAGCCATCCGATTCACGACAATCCTTTCCTATCGAAGTACCCGATTTTTGTTCATGACTTTACATAAACAGTAACACACTATACACACAGTACACTATAAAAAATAACATTTATAATTTTCGGTCCAGTTCTTACAATACTCATGTTCGTTCATCATCACCAGCATTATGCAATGATAAAGTTAAGGTGTTCCGTGCGAGGTATTCGATAATTAAGTGCCTAATTAGAATAGTCCAGGTAATCTTATCATTAAGTTGTTACATTAATTTATAGGTATCTTTCACAGAACCGGATAGTGTTGAGCACCTAAACTTATCTCTATGTTCCATCATGTCTTGTCATGTAGTATATGTTTCATCGATTTCCTTCAAGAGAACACTTCTACGATTCAACAGATTTTCCCAGACAGTAACAGCTGCAAAAGGTTTCCTATGTTTCAAAACTTGCACAAACTACTGAGTGTGCAAGATTTGAAGAATTATAAACACAATCATAAGCATCCGTCCAACTAAGTGGTGTACTGTTGCTAGCGTGTTATGTGCCCTCGTACGCGCCCGGCACCCGCGCATCCCGCCCATGCCAGATGTACAGTGGTCGGGAGAGCCAGCGCTCACCACGCCATCCCACTGTTCACAGGTAATAGAGATAGGAGCGGGTCCGACAGCTCCCGAAGCCAGCGTCAGGCGATGTTAAACGAGAAAATGAAAAAGTTTCTATCGGTGAGAGGGCGTATTTTTCGGGATTTAAGCGTTGTATATTGCTGAGTCTAGATGTCTCGATATCGTCATTGTTTTCCACAATTCTTCTTCCTTTGGTCGACCGACTGTCATGACTGTTTAAACCCTATCTTTCAGAAACAGTCTTGAAGAAGTACATTTACACAACGATAGGTACCTCTAGTATCTACATAAAACAAAACCTCTAGCTCTAAATGGAGCGATCAAAATATTTTGAGTTCTAAATGTACTTTTATTAAATTAATAGATAGGACGAAAAGACCCACGTGGGCTGGATATCTTTTTTAACATATCTTATTTTTTTATTTGATAAGAGTATATCAGAATAGTATTGTGAATGGGTACATTAAAACACCCATAAAAATATCTAAATGTACTTCTTCTGCCAATGCTATTCCATCAGCTTGAACCAAAAATGTAATCAACTTTAATCTATATATAAATACAAGTACTTAAGTACACGAATATATTTCATAGCATATACGTATTTATTTATTACATTTATGGTTGAAGTTGATTTCAGATTCGCATGCCTGAGCGAAAAGAAGTTTGTTGACATTTCTATTCAAAACCGTTAGATTTTGTGATTGTGTACTTTGTTTTATGATTGTTGTTTTATTGTATGACTTGGGTACGTTGACACACATTCTTTCCGCTTGTGCGTGTTCACTGCTTTCGATTAATTTATTTTCTGAAGCTGACGGAGGCCTTTTGGGATGTTCGAGGCGAAATGTGCGAAGATTATATAAGTAGAAAAAGATAATTTACACGTGTGATGAAGTCGATCTTGGGAAGGATAATACTTCTATAGGTATGGTTCCGGGCGCGTACGGGTGCGTAACTCGCTCATCGGAACTAGCATTAACTAAACGGTAATAGCTGCCATTGATACGATGTACTTCATAGGACAACTTGAGGCGTGTGGGGCCCTTCGGCACCCGCACCTGCGCAGCACCAGCGTAGCTGTCAACAATTATTACAATTTGACTAATCATTCGCCGGCCGCTTACGAGTCAGAGGTGCGGGGTCCTTTCGAAGCAGCTAGGCCGGCGCCCACCGGCCGCAGCTTCGACTCCGTGACGGACTGCCGGTGGCGAGCTCGCGACGACGGCGAGGGCGCCTATCTGCGCCCGTACGCGCCGGACGAAGGCCCGCACCCAGACCGAGCTGTCTATAAGAGTGCCTATTTGTGGGAAGATTCCTCTGACAACAGACGCTTTACTGAAAGGAGAAAAAAGACTGTCCGCTTTGATGGTCACGAGGGCGCTGCGACGTTTCCCCGAGGTGGGCGGGACGCGTCAGCCGCGCCCCAAGACTGGGCTTCCCTTCGCTGGGAGTCCGAACGCCAGACCAGCCAAGACTCCGCCACCAAAGACTCGGGCATCGATACCTCTAGCACCTTCACATCAAGTGAAGATTCCAATAGAGGCGATTGCCCAAAGGTATAAAATAATTCAGTTTTAAAGTACTTAGTTAGGTTAAATCTGGTTAGAGTTAGTTAGGTACAATATAAAGTCGGCTACAAAAATTACCTCAAGCTACTCTTTTGAGAACTGTCCATACCATGTAAATTATGTTGCCTTTATTCTTCACCTTGACATAAGCCCGTTCTACGTAGAAAACAAAACAATGAGGTGTTTCTATGTTGCCTGTAGCATGAGTGATCGGGCATGCACTGTTAGTTCTTAAATGTGCACGGTGCACCGTCTCTTTTTCGCAGCATACACCTTTGCTATATTGCTAAAGTATAAATTACTCTGACATTCGAGATAGCGCTTTAATCGTGACGTTGATTAGAGATTTTTTGAGCAGTAAACAGTTCTGTTGGTAATGCCACAGTTCCCGCAGAGCTGGCAAGTGTCTACGGACGGAACCCGGATGATTGGCCATATGGTGCTTCGCAAGAGCGTGGTGGAGGGCAGCTCGCACTCCTCCGCGGCTATCCTCGGACTGAAAGTTGTAGGCGGCAAGCTGCTGCCGGATGGCACGAGAGGTGCCATCGTCGAGAAAGTCAAGAAAGGCTCCATCGCAGATTTGGAAGGACAATTAAGAATAGGTAAGATATTCTTCTGTCAGGTCAACCGTGTCAAAACAAAACCAATAAGATTAAAGATGAGTGGACTTGTACACAACAAGACTTGAGCATCATTTATTCGGATGCCTAAAAAATATCCAGATTTTGAAAACAATAAACATTTCTGTGATATAAGGTGGAAATGAATTCAAATATAGTATGGAAATCCTTCGACTAGGCGACGAGGTGCTTCAATGGAATGGAGTGGCGCTTCAAGGAAGAAGTGCAGACGAAGTAGCTGCAGTAGTCGCCGACAGCAAGCATGACTCTCATGTGGAGTTGGTCGTATCGCGGCCTCTTGCTGCCTCGTCGAGGGCGCCAGCCCAACCATGGAGAACACACAAAGGTATAATCCTCTAAAGCACCTGGTCTTTTGGAAGAACCAAATTTACCAGTGCATGTCAAAGTCCGTTTTAAAACAAGTTTGAAATAGAATCAAATTTTGGTTCTTTCAATGGTACCAAACTTTTGAGGATCATCATTAATCTAACCTACAAAAGGAACTAACTTAATGCTATCTTTTAAGAAACACAAGGAACCAGTAGAAAATAACACAATAAGGGAATAACCATCATGGATTTTCAATATTGGGACTATTTATTTTTACTTGCGAATAATATTCTGAATTTTGTACCACACATGAAGTGGAGCTAGGAACTCCTACAAGCGAGGACCCCATATAATTTTCTAGCCTTTATCAGGTGTCCATAGATTGGAACTCTTGGAAGTAAAACATGTGGGTGCCGTTTCTGTGAACACATCTTTTAAGGCTTCTCTAAGGGAAAGTGATTGTTCAATGGTGGGTTTGATTACACAGAAGTCTACACGGAGGTGATGGGAGGCTGTGAGAAGCCTAGTGTTCTGGTAACGTCGCCGGGGTCGCCGGACGTGCATGCCCGTCGGCGCCCAGCACGGCATAACCACCATAACGCCAATGTTGCTGGCCGAATACAGGTTAGAATATCTTTTACTTTTTTAATTTGTTATCTGATGTAGGTCAATCATATGTTGCATTTTCCCTCTGACTTAAATATACATTTTAAGAGTAAATCAATAGTTTTAACTAAAAGCAGGTCCACTTCATCAACAAAAACTTCATAAACAAACCGTTTAGAAGTTTGATTCTAACTCGCAGTAAGCTCGCAGTTTATTTTACTTTTTTACTCAAAGGCAATCTGATTATTACATGTAAGACTGATTTTCTATTTACATAGATTTATAAAAATTGCATTTGAGAGATTCCTACTTTTGTGCTATTTAGTCTCAAAATCCTTTATCTTTTCAAACAGCTAAAAGTATACTTCGATATCAGCGCCCTACAATTACTGGTGACAGTAGTCTCCGCTAGTGGATTAACTCCCAGGCTGGACGGATCACCTCGCTGCCCATACTCCAAAATTTTCCTCTTGCCCGACAAGAGCGAGAAAAGCAAGCGCAGGACCAAAACTTTGGCCAATACTCTGGAACCCAGATGGAACCAAACATTTGTCTACTGTGGTATAAGGATCACTGATATAAAGAAAAGGACTTTAGAGGTAAATAGATTGATGGTGTCTATTTTGATCTACCCAAGCCAACTTCTATAATACCGACATTTGATTTAATAATATTTAAGATTGTAAATAAAATCAGAATCGCCAACTATTTATCAGAAGTAATCAAACAGTGACCATTTAAAATATAAGTATAGCACAAATTGAAAACTTCCTCTGAAGTCGGCGTAGAATTAATATAAATGAACATCATATATACATATATTAACTTTCGATGATTCGATTCAATGTTTTTAGGTAACCGTTTGGGATTTAAATCGTTATGGACCAAATGACTTTCTTGGAGAAGTTCTGCTAGACCTCGACAATATTGCGATGAATCATGAACCAAATTGGTACACTCTACGACCTCATGAAGAAACTGCTAGTTTCAGTGTAAGTTATATTTTTTCTAATCATTATTTTATTTCGAATACAAAAAATATATGAACCCCATTTATTATCTGGTTTACAGCTCAAGAATGAAATTTTTATAATTGCTAAACTAATATGACTATGTATATCAAGTGCATTTTTGTTATGCTCCACTTATTCCTGAATAAGTGGAACATAACAAAAATGCACATTTACCTATTTATTACATTGTATCTGTAAATGTTACTCGCACACACGTTCACATATTAATACTTGTGTAGTGGATGTTGGTAAACGAGTGAATCCCACTTTCTCTTCTAAATTCAGCTCTACAAAAAACAAAACAAATTTACAGGACAAGTCAAAAGCTAGAAAAAAGCTCACATTTATCATCACGTGAAGATATCGCCTTATTGACATGTATTTTTGTTCAATCAAAGCTAATAACTTGTCAGAAAATTAATATCACCATATTGTTATACTTATGATACCCCGTCTAAATAAATCAATAAATGCTGCGGCAGGGCCAATGTCGGGCAGCGAACCAAGCCTGTAGTACTAGTTCATACCACTTACCTGATGTATATTGTTTCAGAGATACCGCGAGGAGGAGGCGGACGGGGAGCATTTGTCACCGCCGTCGACGTCCACCTCTCGGCTATCGGACTCTGACACGCCCAGCGAGTGCGATATGCGCCGCCATCACTCGCTGTCCAGCCTCGCCTCCAGCTCCAGTCCTCCGCCGCCACACGATGTAAGTACGCCTATGAAGCAGTATGTTTCTGGTTTAGTACTAGTAAGTATTTCCCTGACTCTCGGACACGCCCAGCGTGTGCGAGATGCGCCGTCATCACTCGCTGTCCAGCCTAACCTCCAGCTCCAGTCCTCCGCCACCCCACGATGTAAGAATCCTATGAATCACAATGTTTCTGGTGTAGTTCTAGTAAGTCCTGACTTGCACACACTTGACGTGTCCGAGATGCGACGCCAGTTCTAGAAATTGTGATATCGTAATAAACAAATTAATGGTACTAAAATTTTCAATAACCAACTATATTAGTTAATTCCACTATCCTCTTCTATGTCTGAAACGTTATTTCGGCTGACAAACTCACGTACCTAACGTAAACTTTTGTTCAGATTTAAGTAAAAGAGAAGGTAGAGAGGTCCTATAACCGTGTGTAATTGCGTCATAGTGCTGATAATAAAAAATCTTGGCAGAGGATCGACATGGATGGGACCAGAAACAGTCGGCGCGACATGTCCCCAGCGGGTCGAGTTCGAACTACAGGGATGTCAAGAGAACGAGTGAGTCGAATAAATTAGACATGCACTAGGCTCACCATTGGAAATGCTATGTAGGACTCTTAACACCTAATATGCAGTGCAGAAGACTATCGAAATTACAAGCTTAGAACACATTGAACGCTATTCTACCATAGCATTTAGCTTACTTCTCACGCCACAAATTATAATTCAGCTCCATTTGAGACGCTAGTTTTTAGCTCTTAAAGCTGCCAGACAAGGGTCAGGCACCGATTTCGGCCACCAGGACAATCAATATTCTGTTGGCATTGTTCCATCATTTCTTACCGTCCAACAGAGCGGCGGCTACAGCGTGGCGCGATCCCAGTCGGCAGCAGGCGTTGCGCGGCCGACGCGAGCGCGCAGCAAGTCACCGCGGCGGTCTCTGTCGCCGCCCGCCGATTCCGTCGGCTGGCGATACACAGGTGCCGATCCGGCGCCGCGCCGATCAAAACCACCCCGACGCGGTGCCGAAACAATCGTGACGTCACCCGACCCGATCGGTCCGTGAGCGTCAGCGGGCCAGACCCCGCACGGAACACTCTCCGAGATACGCACGTTCTTTCGTCGCGTCCGCTCATCACCACTTTACTGCCACTTACTGTTTTAACTTCCTCGCTCTGTTCCACTGATACTTTTTTTTCATGCATCTTCCGCAAACCTTGTCCTGTCTACCTGAAACGAGCACGCTGTACTTCATCTAAGTGTACGACTAGTGCGTTGTTTTCACTAAATAAAGACGATCTGTGACGATAGATACAGTAAAAAGAACGCACTGAAATTATCAAATAATTTTGATCATTTCATGAATTTCTTATTGCATGACATTTTCTACTGGTTCCTTCAAAGTACATTTCGCAATTTCCGAGTCTTGTTTACTTGTGTATGTTCACCTGTGCTTTGAATGTGGAGTGAGATAGACAGCGTCCTGTGATGACATTGCAGTGAGCGAGGAGCGGGGCGGCGACGGGTCGCGGCTGCCGACGCACGCGTACGCGCCGCGCTTCCAGTCGCGGTCCGCGACCGCCACTCCCACGACTAGTCCAAAGAAACGACAACTGCCTCAAATACCCCACCACCAGGTAAGTATCTTTCCTTGCTCTATAGGAAATAGTAATGAGACATGTACAGATCACTGATGATAGTTAAATAAGCATATCATATTTTATTTTCCTACCTTGCAATAACAATGCTTAAAGAAATCTGTGATAGATAATGATTTTCCACAAAATTATTATAACCTGGTATAATTAACTAATAGAAAAACATTGTCATTTAAGTAATTTATAAAAGTACCTACCTACTCACGTGTAGAACAGAAGATCGATGACCGGTGACAAATATTGATATGTGTACAAATACATAGGTATCATCTTCTGTTTGTATTTGTACATAATATGCATTAGTATCGCTCCGCTGGTGTGAAATACCTACCAGACCTGTGGCACTGTTTCGAGAAATCCAATAACCAGGATACGTTTACATGCAGGGAGCCCAGAGGGCAGTGCGCGCGCAAGTGTCGGCGGACCTGGAAGAACGTAAGTGGATCGCCCCGCATCACATTGGCGCCACACTCACCTACCGCAGCACGCCACAAGGTCAATACACGCCAACCCTGTCCAACCATTCGATTTACCCTCCACACATGTCGGTAATGAGCAGTGGCGGTGCTAGGCGAAGGCGATCGTCAAGATTATACTATAATCTTCCAAATACCATACCAATAGTTAAATATTAGAAAAAAGAAGATAGGCGCGAGGCCTTTTTAATTTGCCAAAAAAAAATTACTTAAATATTTGTAACATATCTTCTCGATCCTGCTTGAAAAGTTCTCTTTGCCTGAATAAAATTTGTTATCTTGCGCCGTCACTGCTATCAATGTACACTTGAAAAGCTGGCCAATTATATAGTGAAAATTCAGAAAATAGTGTAACTGGCTGTACAAATGCTCCAAGGGACCCATCACCAATCGTAAATAATGGCGTAATCTTGCTACAAGAAAATAATTAAAAGGCGGCTCATAGTTTCAATAAAAACTTTCTAAACTATGAAGAGTAGGTGCGCCTCTGCTTTGAGTAGGTACCACTAGAATCATTACATAGCAGCACATTAGTGGACAGTAGTTTGTACCTACCGTTAGTACAATGAGGGTGTTCTGAAATAAGTGGCGGCAGCACTGTGGCATCGGGGCCGAGAAGCTGTGATTGGGCTATAATGAGTCAGTTGTTGCTGTTTGTCAAATATTATCCAATGACAGCAGCTTACCGTAGTCGACGCCATAGATCTGCCGCCTGGTGGTGAGCATTTCAGAAATCTCTCATTGCATTGTTATAAGAAAGTAAAACAATGGATATAGGGTGGGAACGACATTACGCCGGGCTGTCAGACTCGGAGCTGGCGGCGCGCGGAGGCGGCGGCTGGGCGCCGCGGCGGAGGCTATCACCGGACGCCACCGCCGCGGACTCCGACCTTGAGTCCGTGGCTTCCGTCACCTCCAGCGCGTTCAGCACACAGTCGGAGCGGCCGAGACCTACCCGCATGCTCAGGTTTGAACCATCTCATTCTCAAATATTTCGATATTCATCAAGCCGTTAGGGAAGGTTAGGATCTACAGATGTAAACAATATTAAAAACAGTTTTATTCCTACAACTTGCAGCCGCAGACGAATTCTTCCCCCAAACAGTACATCTTCCTCTTGCGATAGCGCTACTACTCCCAATCCGAACCTTCATCGTTGTTGCGATCGCTCGCATCGTCGTCTTTTACCTCAAGTCTCCATGCCAGCTGGGGCCGAGCAGGCTGCTCGGAGACGTATTCGATCTAAATACGAAGTGAATGCCACGTCTTCGCAAGTGAGCCAGCGCGCGCGACCGACGCGTCGCCAACGTCGGTTTTTGGCCCGCAGCCGCTCCGCCGGCTCCAGTGCTAGGGATTGCCCTAATCGCCACGCATACGAACGAAGTCACAGCTGCCCCGAATACCCTGCGCATATTAACACCTATAAGATAACAGAAAACAGAAAAGATTATATATTCCAAATAGCCTTGCCTCGAAATCCTAAATTCGCCCAAAGCTTGTTGACGACATCAGTTAGCTGTGACCAGAAAAGAGCAGTTTCAATGAACACTTATCACCAGCCCCAACAGACGCATTCAAAAGCTCGTAAAAGATTATTGTCAAATCACGCTGCTCCTATTTGGTATAACGAGCGCTCCAATACAATTGATAACAGCTACTGTCAGCCGCGAATGGCAACAGATATTAGTCGAAGGAAACTGCCAGTAGTTGATTTGAGACAGTCTAGTCAAGTACGATCACTTCCTAATATCCCGCATGTGTTTTTGAATAAGATTAAAGACAGTGACACAAATGAGGGTACAATGGAAGATATAAGCATGCAATCGAACACTGAAAATACCACTCTTTACCACGGTTACGATAGTGAAGGAAGTATCGCAGAAACTACAATACATGTTAGTATTGAACGACAGAATACATATGATAACGAAAAACAGGAAGCCGATTATCACACTAGTGTCTGCGAAATTCAGGGAAAAGTAGCAACTTGGGACACCATTCCGAAATTATGCAATAACGAAAGGAAGAAATATCTTTCACTTGATTTGAAAACAAGTTATGATTGCGATGCCAAACAAATAGCAAACTTACGCAGAAAATCATTAGATATTCCACGAATAATAAATAATGATGATGATAATATTAAATTGGTAAAAAATGAGAAAATAGATATAACGAAAGCCAAAAAGCATATATATCGGCGACATTCAGATTCATTGGTATTATTCAAATACTCACCCGAATCGCAAACATCTCCAGATGGGTTAATCAATATTTTCAAAAAGATGAGTTTAACCTCAAAGGCTGATTTGGAAATATTCACTTCTACAAACCAATTAATAGAACTAAAAGACGATATAACAAGAGACGTGAGTAAAAAGCAAGGAAACACTGTTAGTATCAATGAAATCCCAACTTTCCAAGAGTATCGCTCCCCTAATTCCCTTTCTCCTCAACCAAGTTTAGATCTGACACAAAAACCCTTACCCTCTATAATTAAGAAAGCTCGTCCCCGGTCGTATTCTTTAGCATCAACAAACCATTTAGATCGAGAATATAGTATGATGGCTAACTCTATGTTTGTTGCTCTTTCTCCCCCAAACCTCGGCTCGCCCCGTCGCGCGCTCACTCCCGTCGCCTCACATCCGCCACTCGACGACACTCATCACCACCCTCACGACGCGCCCGCGGAGCCAACACTGACCGTCCACCCGCTGCCCGACGCTGATCAAACTGGAACGCCGCCGCAACGCAACTCCGATCGAAACCTTAAACAAACTGTGAAAAACACGGGCAAAAAACAATCGAACAAATCCACACGACGCGGATCGAAACGCAGCAATGACTATGGCGGGCGCGACAACGGGCGCGGCAACAACCAGCCGCAGCCGCTGGAGCGGCGCGAGTCTCGGCGCGGCCAGTTCACGAGGAGCCTTAGCAACGCTGATGTGCCGCCTGACGAGAAAGCAGGTAATTTGTTGCATTCATTCCTATGTTCAATTTATATATTAATCAAAATAAATTAATAACGTTCATAATATTTTACCAAAGACGGCAGCCTCAGCGACACTGCATTGGGAGGTGCCAGCGAAATGGAGCCAACAAGTGACGACGTGCTACTGAAGGCGGAACCCCGGGATTACTTTGGCCCCGGTATGGGCAAGAAGAGTAATTCGACCTCGCAATTATCAGCTACAGGTGAACCTTACCACATATCACTCACACACACACAAACACGTACCACTCGCGCACTTACTGACTCCTGTCGCGAGCCTTTATGCAATGTGTTCAGTAATTACGAATGCGTAAAGGCTGGCGTACGATTTAGTAGTTAATGACTTGAAGTGTATATTAATAAAATGATCGACAGGACGAAAACGGAGGTTAGGTTTCGGTAAACGTGGAAAAAATTCGTTTACGGTACAACGCAGCGAGGAGGTGGTGCCTGGAGAGATGCGGGGCGCCGTCGCGGGAGTGTCGCGCGCCTCGTCCGCCTCCAGCGAGAACGACGACGACAGGTTGGCGGCGTGCTGCGCGACATTGAGACAATAGTGCCGGGCGGCGGTAGCTCTCGCGACTCCAACACCACCTATCTTCTCAAACTACGTCACTGATAAACCCAAAAGCTGTTAACTTTGTTACTTTCAACGAAACAATTCTGAAATAGGCTTCGGCAATAAAATAAACACAGCATGCTACAACAATCCACGACAATGGTAGTTGAATGTGCAATGTTACGCTTCTGTGAAGTTAGCTATAGAGCTTTTACTGGTAAATGTATAACTTAGCTTCTGAGCGAGCGAACAGGTTTATTCCGTTTCGTGTCATAGAATGCGGATGGCCAAGCTTTTCCTAATTTTGGTCATGATAAATTTTGTTGATTCGGGAATCGGTTCGTACATATACACGTGCCCAGACAAAACATACACATATACATATCGCTGACATGATCAATACTTTTGAATATTTTCAAAATCATTCATGTGCCTAGGAAAATTTAAAAAATGTCTAAATGTCGTTTCTACGATATCATGAATTGGCTAATAAACATTGGTGTAATTTAAAGTTTAAGTAATAATTCATATCATAGTCATTGCATTAATCATCCCTGAACGGAGGGGACGGAGACGTCTGTATGTGTGCTGTAACATAACGGGTACTGAATGTTGTGCGCGGCGCAGCGCGCGCGCGCCGCGCGGACGGCGGCGGCGCGACGCGGCGCAAGCGCTCCGGGCCCGCCACCACCACGTTCCAGCGCTCGCACGAGGTGTGCGCCGCCAGCCTCGTCTCCATATCTAGCTCGGAAGGATCCTCGTAAGTGGCCGCCGCTCGCTCCGCCACTCCGTTCTGCGGCCTTGTCGCAGTTTGCCGGGTGCCCGAATTCGAGTGTGCATTGATGTTTCCGCGTCTTCTACTCTGCCCCTCTCTGTGCCTCTCGTCTTGTAACCGCATGATGTCGATATTGGTGTTGTTCACTTCATTTTCTGTTCAGCACGCACGAGTCTCCTCTCGCATAGGCAACGCACTCTGTCGACTTCTCGAGTTTACCTCTGTGTCGGAGCGCTCTGTCCAACACTCCTGATTTTCAGTTTATTCACAGACGGTGATCCAGAACGCCGCAAACGAATATCAGGAGATGCTTCTCAATTTTAAACTGCACGATTATTAATGGACGTTTAATGTTGCCTGAACGCCTACAATAACTGCACTTTTTCCTAATTTGTCAATTTACTAAGTATTTGGACTGTTCGATGTACACACACACCAACCTCAACACCCATGCATGTACATATATTTAAAATCACTCACCTTTATAAATTTTTACACGCGAAGTAATTAAATAAAACAAAAATCGGGTATTTAATAACGTTTAAAAATATTATTTTGCTAATCACTTTTAATAACAATATTTTTTTACGAATGTTTATTAGGTATGAGATGAAGATTTAGTTTTTACTGTAGGTACCTATATTTCTCTTATATTGATTTCAAAGTAACAAATCATGTAGTAAAGAAATGTAGGTATTATTTAATAGTAAATACCTACCTATTTCGACCTGTATTGTAATATCTAATTAGATAAAAGCCGCTCTCTAGAGAATGTTAGCACCCATGAAGTTCTAGATGTCTTGATCAGTTTCTATATTACATATTAGTACCTACTTTCCACGTATTTATCTAACTTCATCACTCGATGCATCCGAAAGACTACCGCCCTCTTCTTCACTATTGTATCAATGTTGTTATTGTTGTAATTTTTATACCTAATCTAATATTCTGGTAGTTGCGAAAATCGATTATTGGTGAACTTATTACTTTTTAATTTCTGTATTTCCTATAGACGATAGAAGTTGTACCCACCACCAATATCCTTCGTTTTTCGCTATTAGTTGTTATGCATTGGACTGTGTTCGTGTCGGGAGTAACGTTGTTTAGCGGCAGCTTACATGTTACTTAGTTAACAGTTGTAGTAGCTGTTGATGTCGATATTTATTCGTGGTATAGCCAATGCATAGCATAAAACATTTGCTATTATTCACTTTATAACCTAAAAAAATCTAATAAATTTATCAACAGACAATAAATAAAAATGTATCTCGAAGTTCACGAAGCAATTGAAAAAAATTTTAAGTGCCAAAAGTGAGAGTTAATTTCCGAGGTGTTATCGAATGTTTGGCATCCACAGATGGTCCCCGGGCATGCGAGGCTCCGGGTCGTCGGACGGCGGAGGCCTATCGGACTTTATCGACGGCCTGGGCCCAGGCCAACTGGTCGGCAGGCAGTTGCTCGGAGCGCCGACTTTGGGCGACGTGCAATTGTCCATGTGCTACCAGAAAGAATTCCTTGAGGTAATTATGATTATTATTTACTTGTATAAAAGTTTTAAATCATGATTTTTTAGCAAATTGTCTTCGGTAAGAGTGAATTGTTTGAATATTACATGTTTTTCATTCTATATAAGGTTTCATTTCGTACTAGCAATAAATATATATCTCTGAAATATGTTTGACTGACGTATAAATTCTAAAGTAGATCCAGAAATATTAACCCCCTTAGGTGCGGCAGCACTAGTGTTGTAAATTGACGGTCACATACGATAAGCGTCCGTCATGTCATTTATAATAAATGACCGGTCTTATTGGACATTTATTGTCATATTGGTCAGATATATTAATTAGTATTCTTTACTTGGTGTAACTATTCTTTTGTCGTAAAATATTAAAAGGGAGGCATAGTCAAAACTATATGAATGTTAAATGATATTGACTTTCTAAAAGAACGGAATTTTATGACGATTACCCATTAAAAAGATAGACAATCTCGCATACTTATTTTTATACGTACCATCATTAGAAAAAAATGAAGTATGCTGGAATTATTCCTTTGCCAAGATATAACTAAACAATATAACAAACAATAACATGCAGTGCACATTATGACGGGCCGCATCGCAAATATCCATCCATCATTTTATCAGACGTTTTTATTTAATCTATACATATAATAAAACAGTAAAAATATTTTGTCTGTACATTAAGTATTTTTGACTGAAATGGATAGAGGGACACTTAAAAAGAATAATAGAAAGCAAAAAAATTTTTTAGAATTTCTTTTGTCTGTCTGTCTGCATGTATGATCACGTTTATCTCCGGAAATATTGGACGGATTCGAATGAAACTTTTTTGCTATATAGCTATTAAGCTAGGGCAACATATAAGGTAGAAACGATTTTGAAAAATGGAACACCTGATGCAGCATCATAATGATCAGCTGAACTATAATAAGAAATATAAAAGTGGAGCCTTAGCAAAATTTGTTAAGCCTGATGAGCATTTTTGTTGAGGTATAAAAAAATCTGGGATTTGGAACACCTCATGCAGAACCATAATGGTCCAGGTAAATTATAAGAAATATATAAATGATGCTGTAGCAAAAGTTGTTCAGCCCGATTAGTATTTTTTGTTGAGGTAAAAAAATCGAAGATTTGGAACATCTACATACACTACCGTGTTAAATTTTGTATCGACAATTTTACAGAGTCACACTCTCCTCTGTGATAGAGTGCGCAGAGTACGATTAGCTCATATTAGTGGTGACCACCCAGCGGTCCTCCTTTTGGCAACGTAGTTTTCACATACGGCAAAACATGAGATTTTGCTGTCTCTCCAAGCCTTGAATACACAGGCAACTCCTAAAGCCGAGGTCCGTCCCTCTCGAAGGAGATTTGCGATAGTTTGAAGGCGCTCTGCCCATACCTCAAAGTTTGGTGAAGTAGCGCAAGTTCACTTGGAGCTAGCTATGTAGTCTTCTTCTTTTCGTGTCGGTGGCTCAAAAAGTCTAAAAGAATCCTATATTTTATCCCTCTAGTATTTAGCAGCAGCCAATGCAATGCTATACAATTTTATAACTCTGCTACAAGTATTTTCTTATGTATGTTTAGTTCGTATTAAGGTATATTATTAATAAGCCGGAGTCATATAGTCCACGCGAACAAAGTTGCGGGCATCAGCTAGTTATTTATAAGTGTCCTTTCTAATCAATTCAGCCCTATACCCACCCACTTACACTAACTTATAAAACCACTCACACCACACCATAAAAATACTGACTTATTAAGAAAACGGTTTTAAATTCATATTCTGTTTGACTGTATTGCAGGTAAATGAACATCTAGTTAGCTTTGATAACTCTAAAACTTACGTATTTTTATAGAAATAGAGTTTATTTACATACAAAAAATATTTCTGACGTTGCTGACAATAAATGACCAAAGTGACCGGTCAATTATAATAAATGTCCAATGTGCTCAGTCAGATTAATCGGTCACTTATAACCTGACGGTCATTTTACAACTCTAGGCAGCACTGATCAGTGCCCCCGTTGACTGCGTAAGGAAGGACTGATCAGTGCTAATCAAAATCGCCTAAAAAGAGGCAGAAAATTTTTGAAACAATAAATGTTTGAAAAACATTGAAGAAAGTCATGGAGATATATGTACTATGGTCAAAAAAATCTAAAATGCTCTTTTTATTCCAAATTTCATATTTTAGCCGTTTACAGGAATAGTCTTTTGGCGCTTTATACAAGGCATGTTTTTTTTTTATTAGTTTATATCAGTTCTCTCTATTCGAACAGAAAGATTTTACTGTAATATGCCCTGTCCTTCGGCCTAAATAATGCCGCTAGGAAGGGCCATGAAGCCCCATCCCCTTCTGAGCTAATTAAGGCCCGCCCCCTTGTCCACTCAAGGCTCACATTGTTAATAAATCTACTCTACTTAATTTAATATTTATTTTATGAAGACATAGTAATATTTATTATTTATTACGACAACTGTAATTATATTTTAGTCTGCGCTTTGTATTTCGTGTACATCATTTATAATGTTGGTATATTTCTGATTATTTCCAGGTGGAGGTGATCCGCGCCCGCGGCCTGCAGGCTCGGCAAGGCAGTCGGACGCTGCCGGCGCCCTACGTCAAGGTGTACCTTGTGAGCGGCAAGCGCTGCATCGCCAAGGCGAAGACAAGCACTGCGCGACGCACGCTCGACCCTCTGTACCAGCAAACGCTCACTTTCAGAGAAAACTTCAAAGGCTGCGTTTTACAGGTACAGATATTTGTTAGCTCTTTTCCTCTGAATCCTATTCTTAATCACTTTTACACCGCACTGTTCACTAGGAAAAATGTGTGATATGAGTGATTGTTTATTAAATAAAAACCGGCCAAGTGCGTGTCGGGCCACGCGCAGTATAGGGTTCCGTAGTTGCGAATGACAACTTTGAGTTCACACTGTTTACACTACTCGCACCTCACAGTTTAACGACCAAAAACATCTAACAATAAAGATTGTATGAAATTTTACCTTTTTTAGTACATTTTATAAGTTGATTGCCTATAACTTTTTAGTTTGCACTTAGTACCCTGCTCTGATAGGTTTCCTTTCAACTTCAGTATATATACTACAGCTGTAATTTTTTTCACGTATCCATATATAAACGTTTAGCAGATAGAGGGGGGGTACACGTTTCTCTAACAAAAATTTGCACTTTAAAACCAAATATTTCGGAAACGGATCCCTAAATCGAAAAATGGTGGTCTCAACGTCACAATATTTTTGAAAGACCTATTTAACGATACCCCACACGATGGGTAAATAGAGAAAAAAAATACTCCCCTACTTTACTTGTATGGGAGCTAGCAAAAAAAAATTTTTTTTCAAGATTTTTTTCTCTGACTTTTTTGCCTTGATTAATATACATACCTACTCATACCAAATTACAGCTTTCTAGTACTTATAGTCTCTGAGTAAAACCGCGGATGGACAGACAGACAGACAGACAGACATGGCGAAACTATAAGGGTTCCTAGTTTACTACGGAACCCTAAAAAGGCGACTAGGAGTCAAATAAGTTACTCAACTCAATTCTTCACTAAACCGCTATAGATCCTAAATGATCATTCGAAACGAACATGAAAAACAAAAATATTTTAAATTACAGTGTCACCTCTATATAACAAAACTCAGGGACCAATATTTTTTATCGTTTTAGAGAGTTACCATTATAAGGAGTGATAAACAACCACACTCACAATAATTGTAATATTACTGCCTGCCAGCCTGCAGAATTGTTTCCTTGTTTTTTCAAATGGTAGCAACAGTAGATTTACGTCTTCCAACGTCCATCCGGCTCGAAGGACCATCATATATGTTTTAATGGTGGGGGCACATTCAGCAAATCAGCTATTTACTGGATTTACAGAAAGCCGAACGGCAGCTATCAAGACAAGATTGATATATCAACACGTCGGAAACCAAAAGCAACAAATATTAGCATGTCGGAAATCGAGATTTAAAATACTTAGATAATTAAGACAACAAGCACTAATAGTCCGCTAGTAGTGGTCGAATCCCGCCCAAGCAAAAAGCAGAATTTTTGACGTCTTATTATTCGTCATGAGCATCATCAAGCGTATTTATTACTGGAGACGAGACTCTCGAGAAGTGGAGTCTTCGTGAACCTAGCAACATAGAAAATACGTAAGAGTAAGCAAAGCATATCAGAGCAAGCCTAGTTAATAGAAGCAAGCTTAGCAGGTATATAGGAGCACTTAGAGATTCACTCAAGCAACAGGGTGGAATCTTCGCTGTATAGCGAGACATCAGCTTAACATAACAAGCAATGAAAATATAAATATTGTAGGATATCTTATGGTAATATTATTTGTTGAAGTTTTTCATACCTACTTTAAGAAAATACTTATTATTATGTACCTTAATGTATCGATATGTAATTAAATTTAAAATTGAGAAACATTTTTACGAAATCTACTCTTCATTCAAGTCCCCCATAAAAGCATCCCTAACTAACATTGTATAAGCTCTAAGTGTTTTTTTTTTTGGCGGTGTCACTGAGCTCCTTCCTAATTTCCTTTGAAATTATGAGATTTTTGTTTGCTTTCAGGTGACTGTTTGGGGCGACTATGGGCGCATCGAAGGCAAGAAAGTTTTCATGGGTGTCGCCCAGATTATGCTCGATGACCTCAATCTTTCCAACATCGTCATTGGATGGTACAAGCTTTTCGGAACTACTTCGTTGGTAAGTAACTCAAATTAACCCTTTATTAACCTATACAGAACTTCATTTTAATGTTATGAAAATTCAGGCAAAGAAGCATCACAATTTTTTTCTTAAAAGAGACCTATCTATATAGATTTCTATAGATATGCGAAAACGCCTATTCTCAGTTTTACTGATAATAGAGGGTAGGTTATGAGGACCATCTTATTGTAATACTTATATTATTTACATAGGTTTGCCCGTTTTCAGTAAAAATAAAATGTATATTTTTATTTTCAGTAACCAAGGAGCACCAAGTGTTGGAAGAACTTATATCATCACAATAAAAATTAAAACTTGTCCAAAAAATAAATAAATTTAGTGATACTGCTTTAATATCATGATAAAACGCTAAATATCTTGAATATAGGACATTTTCTATAAAACGAAAGGTTATAAGATAATGATTTGTATATTTATTTTCTTTTGGAATGCCTACCGGAGTTATGGATAGATAGCATTTTATAGCAATGAAACAAATGTATAGTGTAATCAATAATATGTAATTAAGTATTAAAAGCCAAATGCATCCTGTATTTTCTTTAAAATTCCCTTTTTTAAAATAATTATTTATTGCATCTGAATTACTGTAAAAATAAAGAAAAAATATGTGAATTATTCCACCATTTTATTCAGGTCAGATATGATTTTCAACAACATTGCATACATCGCACTCTGCTTAGCCTAATGTACTACACTCTTTACCTCAGTCGTTCGTAACCTCTCAACGATTCACGATAATACAAATATATATATTTTGACAAAATATATCTCATATAATATATAAGATGGCGAAATACAGTTCGTATCACTAGACAGTGGATTTGATTGATGAAGAATTACGATAATAATAAAAATATACTAACCGTAAGGGCGAATATTCACTTAGTCATCTTGTAGTCTGTACATAACTAAAGTAGTCTAGATAAACGTCAAACTGTCACAGAACTTTAACACTTAATGCAATATCTGTTTGGGCTGCTTAGAGGGTGACGCTCCAGGTAGCCGGCTATCCCCTGCTCTTTTCACTCCAGTCTTTATATCTGTAAACAAACGAAAGGGCAACTCTAGAAATCTGTAGCAATAAATAACTGGTGGTGGTAATACAATTTCTGGTCACTAGATGCATTCTTTTAGCACTTAGGTAAGAGAGAGTGTTCTAAATTGCTTTAGTCTGTTAATCACCTGTTTCCGCATAGATAGGAGAGGTAGTAATCCTTTCTAGGCCGGAAACCACACAGTCCTAAAGCTAAAAGCTTTTTACAGGTTCGCGACAGGTCGACATGGCATCGGACTATCCCCCGTGCCATATTATGCCTCCTCTACAAAATCGCCGATGATCGCCTGTCATTGCGACGATACACTGTACATTGCTTATTTAACTCACATTATTTATATATTATTTAAAGCATACGAGACGTTTCTATCAAATCGCGATGACAGCCGACCATCGGCGATTGTGTAGAGGGGTCATTAACCCATCTCAAAAACGCATACCGCGCCTAAAGACGTTTTCACTTCAATAAATTATTAATTGTTGTGTGGCAAGAAAATATCAATCGCAACAGTAGGTACCTAGATGAATAATAAAAAATCGAATAACAAGTGAACAGGAGGCCACGCCGTATCATCGATCTACTCTGAAGTGTGATTAGGACAAGTCATCATCAACAATAGTCGAGAGGTTTTATACGTAGGGCGAAGGCGATCTAAAGGCTACAGTCAACTTGTAAACTTTTGGGATTTAGTTAAAATACCTAAGTTTAGAAGTATCAATACAAAACATAACAAACTGGTTATTATCAAGGACCTTGTATATTAGCAAAAGGACTGAGTACCGATATTAACTTTAAGCTTAGAAAGAGACGGAACTACTACAGGTTGATGTCTCGCTCGCATATATGCAATTGTATAAAAATAGGTACTTGTATATTATATACAATTGCATATTGCACAGCGGGATACCAACCTGTAGTATTTCCGTCTCACTTTTAGCCATAAATCCTTGCATAAAATTATGCTCTCTATTATCTGAACAATAGGGGTAAATGTCGTATATCAAAAAAATTTACAGTTCTATAGTAAGGAGAAGGAGTAGAATATGACCACTCCAAGTCTTCCCGTGGATAAGGCGACTTAGGAAACACAAGCTAAACAAAGCTTATAAACATCAAAGAGACCTCTCAAACCCGTCCGGCCAGCGTTGAGAGTGTAGGCCAAATCCTCTGACTGCTCTGGTAGTACAGAGAGGGTTGTGCTCCTGCAGTGGAGACTAAAAAAGACCTGATGATGATGACTAAGGAGAAGACGCTTACTATACAACGTGTTAATAAAAAAGCGCACTTGAAATCAGTTTGTTCAGAATCGAGAGTGGAATTGACTTCATAAAAAAAAATTGATGTCACATTTTAACCAAAATAATATTTTGATTACGCCGTGTCTGATCATTACTTGACTCTATGACGCGACGGCACGCGAAGCGGCAGCGTCGCGCTCGATCGCGCGTTATTACCATAAGCTTTAATAATTTGCAACAAACGCAAGAAAACAAAAAATAGCTAATATCTTCGTAAATAATTCCTTTATAATAAAAATTAGTTGGGGTGCCTGAGATTTTGCGTTTTTTCACTTTGTATAGATACTCATGCTCACTATTTACCTTGCAGCCACCTGACTTGGGTGGCGGGGCCATAGCCCTTCTCGTTGCGGGCGGCGATCCGGAATATGATGGCGGGCTTGGTGCTGGAGTCCACGTGGGCAGCGCTCAGCGACGACTGCGGTACCACACACGTGTTCGCCTTCCCGCAGTATACTCGCACAAACGCGAGTTGCGATTTTGCAGCCTCCTGCAATCACATACATTTATAGTACATTTTTAATACAGTTGCTCAAAAAGTGGCGTATTGCAGGGACATATAGCGTTCGAGATGGGGCTATTACATACTCGTGCTTTTTTTTACCTTTCCCGAACTCATGCGTTCTCTTTCCCAACTGTCAAAATAATGTCTATTAAAAAGAATAACCAACCATGAAGGTTTTACTAATAGAATTCATAGGAGTTTTTATGATTCATGCAAATTCGTATATTCCTAAAAAGAAGCTACTAATTTGTTTCAATATCAGTCAGATTTAATGATTTGATTGAATGAGTTAGGTTAGGTTTCATTTCATTTCATCTCATTAAATTTCATTTTCATTTCATATCAATAAAAAAATCCTACTGAAGACTTGGCTTTATGGGCATAGTTCCCTTTGCCTACCAGAATACCCATTCTTCACCCGAAGAAAAAAAATCTCTGCTTATATTCTACGGTTGGCGACATTTTTTTGAAATTTTCTTTGCGAGTTTATTTGTTTGTTGCACAAAATGAGTAATTTTAACCCTAGTTGTTTTAAATTAACACCACCGGAACTCAGTATAATTGCACAAAATGCTTCGGAGAACATTTTACCGGAAAAGTCTAAAAGTCGCTACATATCTCCATACGACGAATTTATTGAGTGGAGAGAAGAGAAAAAGCAACTAGTTTTTCAGAAAATGTTATGTTGGCATACTTCTCCGAACCTCAGCAAAATTAAAACTTTCTACGTTATGGTCGAGGTTTTCGCTGATAAAAAGTATGCTGAAAATAAGGAAAAACGTGGATTTAAGTGAATACCCAAAATTAAATGCTTTATTAAAACGACAACCAGACGGTTTTACAAGTAAAAAGTCGAAAATATTAATCTTATGAAGTGGAATGGTTTTTGAATGAAGCTCCCGATGATCGTTATTTAGCCACAAAGGTAATTTACCAATAAGTACTTATATTTTGTTTTCTTATGTTTTCGCGATTGTTACACATTTAAATAAAATTATTTTAATACGGTTTTTATCGCGTTTATTACATTATTTATACACCTAACGTTTCGAGCACTTTACAGTGTTCGTGGTCGCAGGTAGACTAAGTTGACATTTGTCTAGTATTTTATAAGAACTGCAAAATCTACCGCCTAAAATATTTATTGATAACGTTCCGGATGTACGCAGTATTGGCTCACGGTGTCTGAAGGTCTTGCAGTCTTCTGCTTAGCTTGAGATTTGATTAAATTGATGACTGGATCCCAAGCTGGTGGTAACTGCCAACCATCCTCTCTATTGAAATTAGGATGTTTTTTAATTTCAATAGCCTCACGAAGCATTCTTGGAATGTATCTGTTTTCTTTTGCAAGGACTTGAGGATTATCAAAACGCATATAGTGGTTGGGTTTGTCTAGGGCATGTTCACAGACTGCAGACTTCGTTGAGCGCCTATGCTTCATGTCAGCAATATGTTCTTTTATACGGGTATTAAAATAATTTTACTTATATTTTTCTTTATTATTCAGTTTACAAAATCGCAAAATACAGTAAATACATTATTTAAAAAAAATATTAATCAAATCCCTTTGTAGGTTGCTCTGATTTGCAGAAAGCTATCTTGGTGATTCAATAAACAACAAACTAGAAACTGGGAGAGAAATCACACAATCCATTAATTTAAGGTCCAGTCCGTCTCCTTCACATGTTAAAGAAAACGTTCGTCCATCTACCTTCGTTGATAATGATAATTCATCAGATCCAACTCCATCAACTATTGTATGACAAATAAACATGAACAATCATACGAAATTAATAATAGTTTGTCTCAAACTGTAAATATGCAACCTTAAACTTCGCCAGTTAGTATAAAAAACTGTACCAATTTCAATGTATATGTGAATTATAACTTTTATAAGAAATAAATAATTAGTTGAGTTTATTGTGTTTTTATTATTTTATTAAATCGCTTAATTTTTTCGCAACTGTATTAAAAATAGTCGTTCAGTACACGTGCGGAACCGTCATTGCAACTTGTTCCGACTGTCAACCCTCGCCTTCGGCTGCGCCTCGGCTCGGGTAGACATTTGTCGGAACTCTTTGCAATGACAACCTTTCCGCACTTGTAATGAAATATACTATACTGCAACGACCGGCATTATGGCTCATTTATGATTGCGGCCATGGTTTGTATAGTGCTTTTCTCATATGCTTTTTTACCCTTACACACCAAATAAATATATACGGACAAATCGTTTATTCAGAAAATAGGCCCTTGCATGCACTTTTTCACGTCAAATCACATTTCAAATTATCTTATGAAGTATTATGCATTTACTAATTATTGTTCCAAAGCTACAGACTACTAGCATTTCGGAACCAACCACTGCAGAGAAGAAATGCCGAAAGAAACTCTTTTCAACAGTATAGGTCGTCTACTCGCCTGAAGGGCTTTGTATGATTAATGATTATATTATATTTCTTTCATCATCTGACAGTACCTCAGGAGTACTTATATAAGAGTTATGCACATGTAATACATACGTATATCAGGAGCTATGTTTGAGAAGGAGACTTTGAGTGATAAATTTTAATGGATAGTTACTTAGGCATAGCTGATTTTAAGCTTTTGCGGTCACAATCACTATTATGTTCACTACGGGACTTACCGCGATTATTTTTGAGTTCTATTTGATATTTCTGCAATGTTGTCGAAAATATCAGACAGAACTCAAAAATAATCGCGGTAAGCCCCGTAGTGAACATAATAGTATTAGGCATAGTTTTCTCATAATCTATATCAAATATGAAGTTACTTATCAATATGACCTAACTTTATATGACAACTTTTTCTTAAGAGTCGCCTGGAAGCGCATGTCTCCATACAAACGGAAAAAGGGAATTGTGGCAATATTTGATAATTTTAGGGCAAAATTAAGCATACAATCAATTAATCTCATTATAATCTACGTACGTTCCTATACAGTTTGGTTAAATTATTAAATGTTTGAGAATTATACGCCTCTCAAGATTTCCATACAAATTTGAAAAGGCTTGTATTTCTCAAACCATTGGTATTTTAACCAAGCTGTATAGGAACGTACGTAGATTATAATGAGATTAATTGATTAAATAATTAACTTTACTCCAAAATTATCAAATATTGCCACAATTCCCTTTTTCCGTTTGTATGGAGACATGCGCTTCCAGGCGACTCTTAAATAAGAATCTTCTTTTCATTAATGTTTAAAAACCTGAAGTGTGGTATGAGATCAAAACATTAGTATCCAAAGTCCCTTTCATAAGAAGCTATAAATTATGTAAACAAATGTTCAGGGGTTCGCAACAGTTGGATGAAATAAAAAATAATATTGTTGTTTATTGTGTAAAAAAATAAACCAAAGAAGAGATGGTTAGAAATATTTTTCCTTAAAGAATGGAAGGAGTTTGCAGTTGAAGTAATTATTTGGCACCGTAAAAATCTTTCTCAAAAGCTAATAAAAAAAAACTATTTATAGCAAAACCTGTTACAGAAACTTTATTATAAATCAGTAAGTCTCAATAGCTAATAAAAAAACAACTTATAACAAAAACTGCTACAGAAACTTTAATATATCTCAGAAATGCGCCAAATGTTTACATTCACGGAGTCGGACTCGTTCCTGTACCAAAAAACATTGAGCGACAGCGTTTTGTATCGTTAAAATATAACCCGACTAATTAGAATTGGTCTTTAGTTTCGTATTACCCGTATAGTAATTTAAGTCAATTGTATTTGGTTAACTCATAATATTGTCGCTAGGTAACTCAACCTCAGTAGAAATTTATTGATGTACTTAATTTATAGGTTCTCGTGGCGGGGAGTTTAATGCCTTGCTCAACTTCTTTATCTCCCACAACAGTGAAGCAACCAGGATTTAGATTCTACACAATGGAAGCCATCAAAGATAGCCAAGGCGAGTCACATGGGCCTAACGAGATCCTCCAAAAGACTTAAACTTCGATGACTAGATGCAGTTCAACAAGACATGAAACTGGGAATCAGATGGAAGAGATAAGCCAAAAACAGAAACAACGAGAGAAATTTGCTGGACCAGACCTTGATCCACATACATGTAGTGCCTAAAATTATGATGAGTCAGACTGGAATGCAACTCAGCAAAGTAGGGTCTCAAATATATCCATGTAGAAATCTTTTGAAAAACGGTTGAGCTTTCAAAAATAAGTGCCAAAAGTAAAATAAATTAAAATTAAAAAACAAACGATCTTTTTCTGATTAGCCTGTGTCTTGGATTTTTATCAATATCGAAGTATATAAGGAACATATAGTATCGTTGGGTTAGTATCCTACGACACAGCTTACTATCGTGCTAGCTCAATTTGTGTGATTTGTCCCTATTTAATTATTTATTTATTAAGTTAAAAAATCTGTTTTACCTTAGGTTGGGTGTTGGAGCGGACAGCGAGGTAGACAGAGTACTCGAAGATGCCCTCGGCGGCCACCTGCGGCGGCTCCCACGACAGGTGCGCGCCCTCCACCGACTTGGAGATCTTGATGGCCGACGGCGCGCCCGGGAAGCCCGGCAAGCAGGTCTTGAACGCTGATTCCTAATTATCAATTTTTTCAATATATACGCTGGTCAGGGAGAATAGTAAAAAAGTAGAATGTACCAGCTGCTTCTCATCCCGCGCGGATCGTAAAAGCCGATCGAGGGAATGGGCGTCAAGAATCATGTCGATAGGCAATCTATCACCTACAAGCCTCGGCTCAGGGCTCGGCCTAACCCCGCAAGGGAAAAAGATGTGATAGTATGTATGTTCAATATATATTACACCGGTAGCACACAGCCGCGAATACGGAAAGGAAGCGTTCCGGAACGGAACTTTGGTGAAACCGCGAAACGCTGTCTAGTATGATTTTGTTTGGTGCATCTCACACCGCAAGCGGAACGAAACCGAAACGGAATCATACAACAGCGTCTCGCGATTCTGCCAGTGTTTCGTTCCGAAACACTTCCATTCCGCATTCGCGGCTGTGTGCTACAGGCGACCCTTTGACCGCAAAAGACGGATTAATCCGAAAAACATTGGCGTGTCTTTTTTGCGAGCGTCGTTAATTTACAACCAAATTAGGTATATGAATATTCACAATTCCTCGCGCTGGGGGCACGACAACTGATATAAAGTTTCGCGGTGAAAGAGTACGGTCCTTATGATAACTTGGATAGTAAGTATTTTACGGACTAGACTCTTTTCTTTACACAATCACAATTGCTCAATTTGTTTTATGGTAATCGCAATTTGAAAACTATATACATAGTAATCGCTTTATTATAAGCACGAGGCTTCAGCTTACTGCACTTGCAACATAATGTACTATTAATCAATTCAAAATAGAAAGCAAATAAAAATATAGTTAACTACTAATTACTTACTTCACTAAACTCGCCCCGGCCGCAAGAGTTGACGGCTGCGATCCGGAATTTGTAGGCGGTGCCGTGTTCCAGCGGAGTGGTGGGCAAACCAGTCAAATCTGGCAGGTTGTCCAGCGACAGTGTCGATAGGTCCACGTTCGGATCCGATATATAGTTTTGTACCTGCCAAAAATAGGTTTGTAACTAGAAAAGGATTTTGAACATACTTATTCATTTTAGCTTGTATAGTATCGTACTGACTGCCATTTTCTGTATATATGTAAAATTATTTACAAAATTGATAGATGCAAATACCTATGTACAGTCCGAATCAAACTTTATGGCGGCTCGGAACATCGCGCGAGTCGATGCGCAGTACACAATATTAGCTTCAGCGGGGCGCGCGCGGGGAGGCGGGTCGCGTACTGCGCAGCTTGCAGCTAATATCCGAGCCGCCATATAGTTTGGGTTGTACGTAATTAGATGGACTATAAAAATTAAATGAATAACTTACCGTGAATGTGGTGCCTTTTACAATGCCAACTGTATACCACGCGTCCTCATCATTTTGTTGCTTTGGCTCTTCTGTTTCGCTCTGAAATGTAGGAAACGATTGCCAACTGATAGTGATATTTCAATAAATACCTATGTACGAGCCAAGGCTGTACATATAAAAATGCAACGCATGCAACCTACTTTTGGCCACGGCCGTCGCATCTGTACTTGTAACTTTAGTGTACAAAATAAACGCATAGACGTCAACACGTATCTTTGATTTATAATAACTTAACTAGTGCACTCAAACTAACATATATAACAATAACTTAACTTCATCGTACGGGTTTCAAACTGAGGCTCGTACATATTGGTCCTTCGAGAGGTAAGAATTTAGTGATTTTTGTATCTCTTAATACAGTGGCGAATCGGTTTAGCTGGCCTCTCACAAGCGAGAATCCCCAGTTAAATTGAGAAGGTGCGCACACTGTATACGGAGTGCAGGGACACTGAGTTCTTAAACGACTACAGGACTGCAAAAACTTTGCAGTCTTCCTGTCTGAACTAACGTATCTCTACACATCAGAGTTATCGAACAAACTATCAAAAAACCTTCTAGTGTCAGTGTTGTGTAACAATTGTGGTTGCTGATCAGTACGTTGGCCTCCCAGAAGCGGGAATCACCAATCGTATTGAGAAATCTCATCTCACGCACGCGCTGGTACCATCAACTGCTTCAAGAACCGACCGTTGGCGAGGAACTTGAAGATAATCTGAATACTGCGGAAACCTGCAGTCTTCGGACCTACTAACGAACCAACAACTATCTGTAAGTAATACAACTTATTACCTACAACAAGCTACATCAACTTACTCATCATGTCGACCGAAGGCCTGACAACGAGGCAACGCTCTCCGTCTTTGGAAGATATTGCAGATGAGTTATTTGATAAACTTTTAGAGAAACAACAACATTGTTTTGAGAACATCCTGCGTTTCGTCTCTAACTTCAAAAAGGATGCAACGTCTAGGAAAACATTGGAGTACCTAACCAAACGACTAGAAACTCTAGATAATTTTTGGCAGGAGTTTGAAAGTAACCATCAAGTTCTCTGCAAAAACGAAAACAAACAAGATAAATATTTTAAAGAAGATGTTTATCAACAAACTGAGAAACTCTACAACCAAACTAAGTTCGACATAATGAACAGGAAACTTGGCTTCTTCGTGCAAGAAAAGAGTCAAGATCCAATTTCACGTACTCCTTCAAACCTAACGGCAGGTCCTTCACGCGACCCTGAAGTTCCTGTCATAACTAATAACATTCAAAAACTTATGCGCCAGCAACAACAGAACTACAACGCTTTTGATAGAGCTATTTCCAAAATCAACGTTAACCAACTAACCGAGAAGTGGGAGCTAGAGGATAGCTTGAACATCCTGAAAAGTAAGTGGGAAGCTATTGATCAAATCCACTGGGAAATAGATTTCGAACTTTCTGGAGATCAGAGAGAAAACTATAGAGAAGAGTTTTATTCACACGAGCGGTTATATGACATTACCAAGAAAGCCCTCAACGAAAAAATCTGGTCTAACGCTCATTACCATAAAACTACCCCTAAAATGGAATTGCCAGAGTTTTCGGGAAACTACAACCAATGGATGTCCTTCCGGGATCTCTTTACTGAAACGATCCATAACAACCCCTTACTTACGAAGTCACAGAAGATGCAGCACCTGAAAACAAAACTTAAAGGCGAAGCAGAAAAATTGATTCAGCATTTAAACATCAGCGCTGAAAATTATGACTCTGCCTGGAAGATAATAGAACATCGCTATGAAAACAAAAGGCTTCTATTTTCATCTTACATAAACACACTCCTCAATATACCTACTATTCAACAACCATCAGCGCACAACTTCAAAAAGCTACATGACACCTTGTTAGAGTGTTTGAACGGGTTACATAACTTGGGTCTCGGTGTTGAAACCTGGGACCCGCTACTCGTTCATCTATTGCTACAAAAACTGGATTCCGCATCATACGCTGACTACATTCACGACCTTGAGAACCCAAGGGAACTACCTAACTTACAGGAGTTCATCGACTTTTTAGAAGCTAAGTTCATGGCGTTCGAGGCTATGAAACAAAACCAAAGTTCACATAAACCTACAGCACAATTACATCAACGTAATAATTATAAATCAAGCGACCTGAAGTCAACGAACTTTAAGAAATCAGAACAGTGGTCGAAGTCATACCACACCGTCGTCAGAAACTGTCCATACTGCAAAAAAGAACACGTACTTAGGTATTGCAAAAAATTTCTCGATATGAATGTGTCAGAAAGAAATGGCCTTGTTGCTAAGTTACAAATATGCAAGAATTGCCTATTTAGTCACGGCGAACAGCAGTGCACATCGAGCAAAACATGCAAAATATGTGAAAAGGCACATCATACATTATTACATAATGACCAACATATGACTTCGAAACCAAGCATACGGCCCACCCCGACGCCAGCTCCAAAATCATCTAACTTTGTTAACTCCGACGACCAAGAAGTTTTGTTAACGACTGTTCAAGTCATGGTGAAGACCTTAGAAGGCAGTTACGTAACCTTGCGCGCACTCTTAGACCAAGGTTCCCAGGTTACCCTCATAACCGAGAACGCAGCGCAACGGCTTCGCCTGAAACGTCGTAAACTCAACGCAATCGTCTCCGGCGTCGGAACAACTCTCGGAAGCTGTAAAGGACGCTTAACACTAGAATGCAAGTCCATCCACTCGGACTATACATTTGAGACGGAAGCGCTTATAATGAGAAAACTTATAAACAATTTACCCAACACCAAACTAGATACTAACAAATGGAGTTATCTACAGAACTTAAAACTAGCCGACCCTGAATTTAATATGCCCGGGCCGATCGATATTTTGCTCGGCGCGGACATCTATTCGAAGATTATAGATGATGGCATTTTACGACATGACTCAAACTCACCGGTGGCACAACAAACCAAACTGGGATGGATTCTCAGTGGCGGAGTCAAAACCTTCAACTGTCTGGTCACCCTAACTGATCTTGACCCCATTACAAAGTTTTGGGAAACAGAAGATATTTCCGGCCAGGATCAACTAACAAACACAGAAAACTTCTGTGAACAACACTATGCCGCCACAACTGAGAGGATGCCCACCGGACAGTATGTTGTGAAACTCCCCTTGAACAAGGATATTGAAGAAAAACTCGGAAAAACTAGGCCGCAAGCTTTTTCTCAATTTTTGCAACTGGAAAGAAAAATGGCACGACAAGAACATTTTTCTAAACTTTATAAACAATTCATCGCAGAATACCAAGAACTAGGTCACATGAAACCTGCTAACAAAACAACAGGCAACAAGCTCGAGGTTTACCTACCTCACCACGGCGTTTTACGCGAAGGGTCAACGACCACGAAACTGAGAGCTGTTTTCAACGCATCGATGCCAACAAACACCAAATATAGCCTAAACGACTTGATGGAAAAGGGTCCTAACCTACAAAAAGATATTTTAACTTTGATTTTAACATGGCGAACTTATAAATACGCTCTAACAGCTGACATTGAGAAAATGTTTAGAGCCATTTTCCTACATGAAGATCACCAGAATTTACAAAAAATATTATGGCGAACTTCACCAAAAGATCCCATACGAGAATTTCAACTATGTACAGTCACCTACGGGATGAAAGCTGCACCCTACTTGGCTATGCGCACTCTCCAACAACTGGCTGCCGATGAAGGTCACGCCTATCCCCTAGCTGATAAGGCTCTTAGAACACAATTTTACATGGATGACGTCATCACAGGCCATTCAACTATAAAGGGCGCAAGGACACTGCAAAATGAACTCTATGCCCTCCTACACAAAGGCGGTTTTATTCTACGCAAGTGGGCGAGCAATGAGCCGACTGTACTCAACGAGTTAACAGAAACACAAAAGAGCTGTGAACATATATTCAACTTTAAACAAGATGATCAAACTAAGACCCTCGGTCTAGGGTGGAACACCAAGGAGGATGTTTTCTGCTTCAACTTATCTATATCTCCTAATAAGAAAGCAACTTACACTAAACGCCTATTATTATCAGATATAAGCAAGATATACGACCCCCTCGGCTGGATTGCACCGATTACGATAAAAGCTAAACTGCTTTTTCAAAAAGTCTGGAGTGACAACATTCAATGGGATGAAACTCTCCCTCAAACAATAACAAATGAATGGGAAACGTTACGCAACGACTTAATAAACATCAAACTACTATGTATACGTCGATGGATAAACGTCACATCACGAGTTATCGAGTTGCATGCATTTTGCGATGCGAGCGAGAAAGCATATGCTTGCGTCGTATACAGTCGAACAAGGAACGAAGATGGCCTATTTGTCATCACTTTACTCGCGGCAAAAACAAAGGTGGCTCCACTGAAAAAGAAAACTACTTTACCACGTTTGGAGTTATGTGGAGCGCTTCTGCTGTCTAAACTAGTTGAAAAAATTAAAACTGCCTTCAACGAGTATGATCTCCAAATTAACTGCTGGACAGATTCCCAGGTGGTGCTGGCATGGCTACAAGGCAAGAGCAACAAATGGGATAGCTACATCACCAATAGAACTGCACAGATAACTGCTATTATACCATCAACTCAATGGCGCTACGTAAACACGAAAGAAAACTCAGCTGATTGTGCTACAAGGGGCCTTCTACCTACTCAACTGATCAACTTTAACTTATGGTGGGAAGGTCCACATTGGCTCAAAACTTTGCAGCCAAATTCAACGAAAGAACAAACTTTTTCTACAGACAATGAACGAGTTTTTGAATGTTGCGCTACAAAAACACAGAAAAATAATGGAGACATAATTAAAAATATTATTGAACGATTCAGTAGCCTCACGTGTGTCATACGATGCCTCGCGTGGGTGTTACGTTTCAAAACAATATTAAGTCATCGCAACGCGACAATTAAAGGCAATTTAACATTGAAGGAACTAGAGTATTCAAAATCACTTATTATCAAATATGTACAACAAGAATACTTTTATGATGATATTCAGCGTATAAAGAAAACAGGAACTGTAACAACAAAGAGCAAGATCTTGAACTTATTACCCTATCTCGGTGAAAACGAGATCTTGAAGGTCGGAGGACGCTTGCACCTGTCTACTCTTCCAGAACAAATGAAACATCCAGCTATCATACCCCACGATTCACGCCTTACAACACTTATTATCGAGCATGCACATAAACAAACTTTGCATGGCGGAGCTCGTGTGACATTAGCCTTAACAAGGCAAGAGTATTGGATTATCGGCGGGAATAGAGCCACAAAAGCCGTAATTCGTTCTTGTATTAAATGTCACCGCTATAGACCAACTAAAAGCGAACAAGTGATGGCCAACTTGCCTGCTGTACGTGTGAATCCTTCACGGCCTTTCACATATACTGGAACGGACTTCACTGGATACGTAGAAGTGAAACTAAACCGTGGAAGAGGAGTAAAAACGTGCAAAGGATATATCGCCATTTTCATCTGCATGGTGACAAAAGCAGTCCATATTGAACTTGTCTCCGACCTCACTTCGCAAGCATTCATAGCGGCTTTAAAACGTCTCTGCGCTAGAAGAGGCACACCCAGACACATTTATTCGGACAACGGAACGAATTTCAAAGGAGCCGCTAAAATACTATACGATGAATTTAAACGGTATGAAACAATGACTTCTTCCGATTTCCTTAACTCTATAAATGAATTACGCATCGAATGGCATTTTTTAGCCCCCCGCTGGCCGTCAGCAGGAGGAATTTGGGAGAGTGCTGTGAAGTCGATGAAGCATCACCTGATGCGTGTCATGGGTGACCAGAAGTTGGACTTCGAACAACTAACTACGCTGTTGTCAGAAATAGAAGCCTGCATGAACAGTCGACCTCTTTGTCCATTATCAGAAGATCCAGAAGATCTACAGTATCTCACTCCAGGTCACTTCTTAACGGGAAGCCCTATGATGTCATTACCTCAAGAAAACTTAACTGAACGTAACATTGACCTGAGAAACCGATGGAAACTTGTAGAACTTATGCATCAACGTATATGGAAAAGATGGTCAACAGAATATCTTCACCAACTTCAAACTAGAAGCAAGTGGCTGCAACCAAAACCAAACCTAGAAAAGGGAGATTTGGTACTAGTGAAAGAAGATAACGTTCCCCCCGGAAAATGGGCTATGGGACGCATTCTTGAACTTCACCCTGGCGAGGATGGATATGTCCGGGTTGTCACCCTGAAAACACAGTCAAGCACATTTAAGAGACCTATAACTAAACTGTCTCCGCTACCGATAAACAAACATAAACAAATCGATGATAACAATGACGACGATACGTCACAGGCTTCGTCATCGGGCCACACACCTGCGCCGGTAACACGATCCGCGCGGTCGAGGACTTCGTTACGTAGCAACTATGTCACACTCATGTTAATGACACTGCTGACTATCATTACTACAACATATGGCCAGCCCGTCTCCAATTTCAAACTAACACCAATAGAAGGTAATCGCCCAGTTTATTTTGACGAAATTGGAGACCTTCAAATAATACATGACGAGTGGACTTTGTTAATTTATTACAATATATCTACCTATTGGCAAGGTACTAAGCCGATAACAAAATATATTTCATCTCTTGACAATTTATGCAAGCGAATGGAACAACAACCATGTACTCCGGTAACGGCTCAGCTGAAACACGAACTAGGACAACTGGAGGACTACAACGAGCTTTTACTGAATCCACACTTGAACCGCAAGAAGAGAGGCTACTTCAACGGCATTGGCAACTTAGCTAGAACACTGTTCGGTGTTTTAGACGAAGAATTCGCCAAGAAGTATGAACAAGATATCGGAAACATGCAGACTAACGAGAACTACCTATTGGAATTGATCAAAAATCAAACTAGTATAGTTGAAGCTGAAAATGAAATCATTAAAAACAACGAACATTTTATGAAAAATCAACTGCAAACTATTCATGAATATATTCAGAAAACTAGCGACACCCTGAAGCAGATAACTTACAAGGTGGAAATTATGTTAACCATGAACGATTTCAACGCCGCCTCACTGTCTGCTTCACTGATGCTCTACAACTTAAAACGAACACAAGATATGCTGCTCAACACCATGACTAACTTATACAACGGGCACTTCGATGTTCATCTATTTACACCTAAACAACTCACCCTTCAATTGCACATGATCACGGCCAAGGTCACAAAGGGTCTGTCGCTGCCTGTGAAGGACAACAATATCGAAGACAACATCAAGGATATCTACAAACTGTTGTACGTACGAGCACGTATCACATCATCCTTCCTGTTGCTAGAAGTCCACATACCGTTAACGAGTGACGATGAGTATAAAATATACCGTCCTTTCGCTCTACCTATGAATATGAACAACCAACATTATACCTCAGTTACATTGAGTTCGTCATACATCGCGGTCTACCTGAAAAACAATGCATACCTAACATTTGAAGAAAGAGATTTGGATCACTGCACTCAAATAAATGAAGATCGGTATGTTTGTAATATGATCCATCCAATTACAAACTTGAGAAGCAAGTACACACCTTGTGAAGCGCAACTAATAAATCAGCAAGCTAACTTACGCTGTGATACGAAAACACAAACTTGTGTGGACAGTTGGATCAAACTAAATAAACAAAACAGGTGGCTATACATATGCTGTAATTCTTGTCAAGCGAGAATGCTATGTGAGCACAGAGTTTCATCGACTAAGTTAACAAAAATAGGTATCTTAGACCTAGAAGAAGGCTGTATGCTGCAGAACGAGGATACCACTGTATATGCCTACAATCACTTCGGAAATAAATTACAACTGAACCTTGATCTACCAGAAGTAACAGACAACCTGCAATTTAACGACTACTTGCCACTCAACTTGAGCATTCAACCATTGCAACAACCACCATCAACTACAAGTACAGATGAAATGCACAGAGATCTAGACGAAAACCTAAAATTGCTGAAGGAAAAGGAGAACTTGCCCCACACCATAACAAATAACTTAAGCTCCCACGACATTCATCAATACGTTATCTTATACGTCGTTGTGGGAGGATGCCTGATAACAGGCCTATATCTAATAGTAAGGCGAAGTAGAAGATATTATAGCAACCAACATCCATCGACAAACATACAGGAAACACAACCACACAGGACAAACATACGGGAGTCACAACCGGACCAGCAGCCCCGAGCAAGCGATGGCCCACAGGAGGACATTGAGATGCAACCACGACGCTGCGACGTGTGTCCACACAACAATAAATCTCATAGGCGATTTAGTTTTGGATCCTGTTAACTTTTAACTTACTTTATCTTTCTTATTTAATTAATATTAGCTAATTTCCTGTTAATTTGTATTATATAATTTTAACTTAATTCTTTACTTTTGCCCTCCCAGCATGTACGAGCCAAGGCTGTACATATAAAAATGCAACGCATGCAACCTACTTTTGGCCACGGCCGTCGCATCTGTACTTGTAACTTTAGTGTACAAAATAAACGCATAGACGTCAACACGTATCTTTGATTTATAATAACTTAACTAGTGCACTCAAACTAACATATATAACAATAACTTAACTTCATCGTACGGGTTTCAAACTGAGGCTCGTACAACCTATCTATACTTAACAATTTTAATTCGTTAAGCTATGTCAGATGCCTTAAGGCAGCTTGAAAAATCTGACACCAGTGTTGGCCACTTACACATACGAAAAACAAACAAACAAATTTTAAACATCGCTTGTAGGAAGTATTTATACCTACAATAGATGTAAACAAAAATGCAATTTTACCCACGTCTATAGTACACAAAACCGGAAAATATAGTGGATGGTTACCAAGGGTGTAACCAAGAGTTTACCAGAGAGAGATTTTTTTTACGATTTATTAAGGTTGACTTTGGCACCGTAGACAAAATTAGATGGTTGTGGCCACAGAACAACAAACACATTAGAAGTGTTATAACGCGTGATTTCTATGAAAACCAGCGTCGCCTCATTTCATGCATACTATTAACGCAACTTAATACGCACACTATTTGCAAATTCGAATGCCGCTTCGTGATTGCGGGATAGGCGTCACGTGACATTTGCTAACTTCCAATCACGTAGAAGTAATGCATCCAACACTGGCAGACTTGTACCACTATCATTACGTACTGGACTTTTCGACCGTAATGTATTAGATTGAGCGTTTACTTCGTTACTATCGAAAGTCAGACGAGTAAATTACCCGCAATGTATATTTTTTGCAATTTTATTTTTAATATTTCCGTTCAGTCGCTATGTTGGATGAATAAAACCAATTAAATATCATATTATTAAATTTTCCGATTTGCCGGTGATAAGAAACAACTAATTTGATCAAAGTTGCACGGGCACTTGTCACTTTACACGTTACAATAGTGCACGCCGGCATATTTTTGGTTTTTTTCACATGTCAATGCACTGTTGTTCCTTTGACGATTGCGGGACAACTATTTAGGTGATTCGCGGGGTCGGGGTGAAGTGCGATGATCGAGCGTCGGCGCGCGGGCCACGTTCCCTTGCCATTTCTAATGTGTTTGTTGTTCTGTGGTTGTGGCAGAGCCACGCTACCGGCGAAAATCACTTCGGCTTGTAGCATGAATGGGCCGGCACGTCTGGGGAACTACCATACTCTCACAGAAAAACAACATTTGAGTAGTAGCTTTACCGCTTGTATTCTTCGTTTGGTGAGTCAGAGCAGGAGGCCTATCCCCTCTTTCCCTCCAGGGACGGAAAAACAAAAGGCCGGCAACTCTCATGTCATGTGACACCCATGAATACTTAATGGACACAGTCCATTAAGTATTACGCAAGCAGGAAAATAGCTATTTTTAACCCCCTTCCCTATTTTTCCTCCTCTTGCCTGCAAAAGTAAGAAAAGTTCTTCCTCCCTCCCCCTAAGCTTATGTAAACATTGGATTTCACAAAAAAATTTACAATATTATGCGAAATGTTGCTTATGACAACCCCCTTGTCCCCCATGTCATCAAAAATAAACCAAGCCTAGACCCCCCACCCCTCTTCACTGCTTACGTAATATTTGAATGACCCCCTTGTAGTTGCATTAGTCCATGGGCATTGGTGATCGATCACTTACCATCAGGTGAATAGCTGCAGACAACGTCCTGTAGTGAAAAAAAAAAACAAAATGGAGTATACCTGTTCGTGCTGGTGGTGCAAGGCGGCGCTGGCGAGCGTGGCGAGCGCGTGCGCGGCGTCGGCGGGCGGCAGCGGCGGCGCGCCGTTGCCGCCCGAGCTGCTCACCGCGCCCTCCGCCTCGCCCAGCGACGGCGCCTCGCCCGCCTCGCCCGCCACCGACGACGACACGCCTCCCGCACCGCCTTCCTCACCTGAAACAAATAATACAACTGTACAAACGGTGCTGGATTAAGTATCCTAAGCTTCAATTATCCTGAGTGTCGTGAGGAAGAAGCCAGACTGCCACATCTGGATACACTGGATACACTGGATGCTCACCCATATTGATAATATTTATTTGATTGTTTGTTTGCATTGAATAGGCTTCAAAAAAACTGGACCTATTTTCAAAATTCTTTCACCTAAATAAAGTAAATTTTTCTGAGGGTGAAATAGGCTATAATTTACGCAGACGAAGTCGTAGAAAAATTGGTAGTAAACACCTTCAAACAAGAATTACCCTGCATAATAGTAGGCGACAGCAGCGCGGAGCCATTCGCCGTCATCGTCAGCAGCGGCATGGACTCGCTGACGGTCGGCATGGTGTCGGCCGCGCCCTCCATCTCTGACGTGTCCGCGTCGCCGAACCTGGACGACAGGAAATTCAGATACCTATTGCAGATTAATATTGATTGCGCTGCGTAAATCGGTAAGCGGCCGACACACAGGAGCGATGTTGAACTACCAACTCTAGCTAACATGCGGTTAATTTTAAAGTGTAATGAAAAATAACTAATTGTTCTATAACTCATTCCATTAATAAAATGACTGCGAAACGGCTAGTATCTTTATTATAGTCATGCCTTGTAAAATGCCAAACTTTATGTTCTGATTGATAACCCATCACATACATACCAGAAAATGGATTATTTATAATAATTCCAAGTTAACGCGCATTCCCTTAATCAATTACCGCCAACCCTTATTTTCTTTCTTATACTACTAACCAAGATCAAATTGAAAAACAAATTACATACGTCAGTACTTCGTTAGTAATTACTTGTAATATTTTTGGCATTACTTTTCATTATTTTACATTTGGTAAATTAAGAGAACATCTTACCGCCAAAACCGGCCACTACTGGCGTTAATAAGTAGTTCTCTTAATTCAAATGATTTATTGATGAAAAGTTAATAAAAATATTAAAATAATTTATTAAGACGAAGTACCAACGTAGATTTATTAATTTGATCTTATTTGAGAGTACAACACAATAATAAAATTACGGGTGGCGCTAGTTTCTTTATTTAACTTGCGCGCAAAGTGAAATAGCTGACATGTTCTTTGTTTTTATATGACGTTTCACGTTGCCTAGAAGATAACTGTAGTAAATTTTAATTGCTTTCATAAAGTTTGGCATAACAATACAAACAAGAAGGAAGAGATCGTTAAGATATAGCATTCCAAAAGTTCTACTTTGCCTAGCATCGCCCATATGTGTGTCGGCATTGAACGGAAAACTACGAACTCATTGGCATGCTGTTGCTGGGGGGTCATAGAGAAGGAATGCAGTACTGCCGGCCCGTTCGCGGTGGACGAAATCAGCGCGGCCTCGGTCTGTCCGCTGCTTGAAATGTCAGCGCCGCCTTCCGCTGTGCTTGAACTGCGTTAAAAAAAATTGCCGTGCATTGGTCCATTCCACAGTAAAATACCAAACCGCAAGGCATTTTTCAGCTCTTTTAATAAATTATTGTTTTTAAAAACAGGGCACATCAACGTTGATCTATCTAGCCTAGCTCATCATCCTGATGCACTCAATAAATTGTGACACTGTTATATAAGAAGGCGGTGATGCAAAGTTTATGACAGTCTCAGAGAGAAATGGTCAATATGCTCTGTTGAAGCACAAACTGATATTTGGTTTGACCCCATAAGTTACATTTTTTTACTCACGGGTGACTTTTGATAGCATGATAATAAAAGGTATGGACTTATGTTACGACATAACAATTTTGTGCATCCCCATTCCTTTTCATGGACTGAAGAAACAGTCACCCGTGCGTGCAAAGTAGGTAATCAACAAAATTAAAATAAATTGTAGCCAATCATTTTTACTTACCTTATGCCTGTGCTAAGAACTTGAGCTGCGCTACTGATGTCATTGACATCGTCGCTACTAGCCACGCCTTCTCCTCCACCCATATCTTCATCCATTGTACTTGATTCATCTATAATTATAAAAAAATAAGATGCTATAAACATTATTTTGTCATAATGTTAATAGCATGGCAGGCAGGTAATTTTAGCTCAATCAAAGGTCAGGAAGTATTCCAATTAAGGTTTCAAGATATGAACCACACACACATAGACAGACTTACAGGACAAATTAAATAAAAGCTTATAAAATATGCTGTAGTATGTATCATATTGTATTGAGTGCAAATAAATCTTAGTTTCGAGCTAGTCAGTGTGCAGTCTTTCAAAGGAAGAACAAAATTGTAAAAATTACCAACCATCTTGTGCTAAAGGTGCTCCATCACCCTCACACACGCCGCTGTCAATGGGCATGGCAGAACTGATGGACTGGTCGGGAGACTCTTCTGCAACACTATCCCCACCCTCGGTCTCATCCAGACCCTGCTCCTTCATGAGCGGGTCCAGAGGATTGTCTGTGTCTTGTGGGGAATTATCTTCTGTTGCAGCCTATTGACATTGGCTTTTTTAATAATTAAATCCAACAAATGATAATTGTTTAAGGAATTTTAGAAATCAACTACTTTAATTAATAGGGCTATGGCAGAAAGCATGGATATAAATATTCTTGGAAAAGCTACAGTAGCAGAGGTGAATGTATCACCTCTGCATTTCCAATAATAGAAAGAATTGTCAAATCTAAAACTGAATGCCCTGCCAGTGTATATTTGCTCACATACAAAGAATGTTGACATACATGACATACTCTTGTTTGATGTGATCTGAGTGACATACAATACGTCTTGTCAAATTCCCAAACTGCAGGAGTTTAAAGTATATAATTTCAACAAACTGTTTCTCTTTTTTTATTTTTAGTATTAAATACAATAAAACATATATCAGTCATGTTGTTTCTAACAAAGAGAAATGGTCAGATTGAGGAACAGTCAATATGCTTAATGGAATCTGATTTGAATGATTTCCTAATGAGTTTCCATAAGGTAGATGGTATTAGTACATACTGGTGTAGATAAACAGTTGTCTCCAATATAAGCAGATTCATCAGCCACTGTACCGGCTGTGGTATCATCAATGTCCATTTCTTCTTCTGCATTGGCTAAAGAACAAAAAAGATATTTATATGCAAGCCCAGTTTCTAAAGAAACAAGTTAATTCATTATTGAAAGTTAGTAAGCTGATGAATTAAATGAGAATCCCAATGTAAAAAGTAAATAAACATATATAGAATGTAAGAACATAGTAATGAAGTATGAAGCACAGTATGGAGTAACGAGAGTAAACGGGTGACGCCCATTTTATTGTTAGTATTAGTACCCCTTTTCTAGTTATTTCTCTGATGTTGTTAGTATTCTCATGCCATGATGTTTCTTATAATAATAATTTTGACAAATATGTGGCACGTTTTGATTGTTTCAATGAATATTGTTTTGACAGCCACTTCATCAATGTAAATAAACATACAAATTCTAAATGAAAAAAAGTTAAGAACAAGAGATTTTTTGTAGTGAATGACCTTAAACCGTTAAAACTTTATGCTTAAGTAAAACAAAAAAGGAATATACCTGTTATATTAATACCTAATAAAACTTTATCTTGAAATATGAAACAAAAATCATTTATTACAAATAATTTTAAGCTTGCGATGCACTATACTAGGCAATTAAAAAAGGCATGCACATATAAAAAGAATTATTAAAAAATAGAAACAAAAAGAACAAATCCCTTAATAAAAAATTTAAAAACAGGCACCTGAAAGCATCAGAATATATTTTATGATAAAATGAAACATAAATACTTATATGCTTATAAATAGAATAAAATAAGTACTTTGAAAGTGTAGCCCAATGCAACCCTATAATGAAGAATGACAACAAGTGTGTCAATTTTGTTAGTAGCTAGCTATCCTATTACCTTGGTCAGCAACGGATTGGTCCTCAACATCTCCCAATGGCTCACCAGGCTCTACATCCAAAGCATCACTGCTGCTTGTGGGAGCGCCCCCATTTGCCACTACATCCAAGTTTTGAATAAATTATAAAAAATTAACTCTAATATAAAAAATAATTTTGAAGAAACTAAGAACTTCAACTTATATGCAAACTCATCACACATTAACATAGCGATAATATTTAACGACTTCTACGCTACAGACAGAAGAAATGAAATAGCATTCTGGAATAACGGTGCCGCATGAAAGTTTTGTGTATGTACTACCTAACCAATAAGTAGAAGAGTAAGACCAACCAATAACTAATTTATTTTAGAGTCTGTACCTGAATCTTCAGTTGTGACCGCTTCAGAATCGTGACTTGTGACATTGTTTTCATCTATTCCAGCAATAGCATCTGCTGAATGGCTTTCTTCAGCTAAACCGGACACTTCCCCGCCATCAGCAGATATATCACCGTGAAGAGCAGAGTCTGATTCCATCTTCAGAAAAACGGTGTTGTATGTTAATAGACACGCAATAAAAATTGAAATTCAAGACGTAATTAGGCAAAAATATCTAACATTTTATCAAATATTACAAAAAGTATAAGATTTTTGACAAACTAACTTCATTCAACGACCATAGTGCCAACTTGGCGTCATTTCTTTTTTTTTTAATAGCCGATCAGCATAAATTTTTGTGGTAGTAGACTCTAGCGACCTCTCTGGCGGAGCAGGCGGAGCACAGAGTACTTTGAGGCGGAGGCAATAAAATTAAATCTATATAGACTCTCTGTTAACGCCCTTGAAAGCCATGATATGATTAAAAAAAAAACAAAATAAAAATTTCATCGCTCAATGTCAAGTCGTAAAAATAGCAATTAAGTTCAAGAAATTTTGGCTTGATTTGATGTCATTTTCTTTGAAATTATTAATGTCTTTTAATAAATTTAGTATTATACCTACATAAATAAATTGGTTAATAAAAGCTACACAAAATGTCGTCGAACAATAAAAATGTAGAGAAGCCAGGCGATGGTCTTCGATCCATGAAATCCACTACAGCATTTAGAGTTATTAATTTTGAATTATATGCAAAACCAGTAAGTATTTCTCTAAAGATTTGTTATAATGCTGAATTCCCGACGTTCGGTAGCTAGAAGAGATGACGATTGATTGCTGGAAATAACTGAATTGCGACGGCTAGGGAAAGAGTGATTGCGCTATCATAAAGGCTTATCATACCCAGCCAGTGATGAAATTATAAAAATCTTTAAATATTGCTTCATTTATAAATGCTATAATTTTATTATTTTCTTTTCAGAATATAGTTATAATGAGTATAGGACTGACTTGTTTTGGTATAGCTTTGGGCTATATTGCATATATGAGGAGTAAATATGAATCAATGGGATACTATGCTGCAGTAGATCAAGATGGGAAAGAAATATTTGAGAAAAAGAAATCTAAATGGGACTAATAATTTGTGTGCTTGTCAGTGGAGCCACACACATACAATACAGAAGTGTGGAGCGGAGGAGGGTTGGGAACCCTATGAGCTCTATTCCGTAGTTTGTTTGTTTTTGTTTTTCGTATGTGTAAGTGGCCAACACTGGTGTCAGATTTTTCAAGCTGCCTTAAGGCATCTGACATAGCTTAACAACTGCCATTAACGATGACAGCCGGGACCAACGGCTTAACGTGCTTAATTATTCCGTAGTAAATATCTCCAACTCCCCACCTTTCAATTCCAGCAGCTCTATTCTATATTATTCTGTTTTTATATAGCTGTTGTTGATAACAATTATTATATAAAAAATCAGAGCTAAATAAAATGTGTCTGTATCAAAATTTTAGTGATTAAATGCTGCATTAGACATTTGTAAAAATATTGTTTCTGTGTTAGCGGCAGTCAAAGTATATTACAAATGATATTTTAAAGGTAGAAGTAGATGTCCATACCTACCAAAAATTATAAAAATTACCACTAGTTAATTTTTAGAATAAAACCACGAGCTGTGTAATAAATAGTATCTGTTTTCTATCATGCCATGTATTTAGTTTGTAAATAAATATTTTAGATATATGTGTACATTTTATTTTTAGATTAACATTTACTAAATTTATTTGGATACCCACCCAAGCTTCATTGTGTAAAATCAGACCTTATTTTTAAGCATGCAGGATCGGTTTAGGGCGTCATATGATCCTTATTGTAAGTTCTGTCTGCTTTTTTGTCACTGAAAGAGCTACTAGCAGGGCCTTGGGTCTAATAAGCATGCTTTGATCATGGCCCTGTTTTGTTTTGTTCTTTACCTTTTCTCACACTAAATTTTGTGAAGCTGTCTGGCATATATGATATCAAGACTACCTGAGTCAGGAGTGGAAGAACGTGTGTATGTGTGAGCATGCTACTTATAAGCATGCTTGTATCCCAAATTCCCAACCTAATTTGGGATACAAGCATGCTTATTAGTAGCATGCTCAAAACTAGCATGTGTATCAGAAAGTATATCCTATCTGAGTGTCCTATTAGTACCAAAGAGCATATTATCACTACATTAGTAGGTACTTATTCTGTGGTTCTCGGAAAGGTCCTCTGAAGGTGGTTGTGACACAGATCGTCCCTTTTGCAAGTCTTTACTTTCGTACATTGTCATTTTAGCAATACGTCACTTTCGCAACTGGTCATTCGCATCGCAGCTTTTCTACCACATTTACTAAGATATTCCGTTAGAAATGAAATAGAAAAACTGTCTAGTATAATGATTTATATTCTTCTTAATAAGTTCTAGTGCCTTTCAAGCTCCTTTAAGTCCAATGAAAATAATTAAAAACCAGTCAAGTGCGAGTTGGACTTGCTCGTTAACGGTTCCGTACCATTATCGATCAAAAAACTGCAAAATGTCACGTTTGTTGTACGGGACGGAGCCCCCTTCAGTATTTATTTTATTCTGTGTTTAGTATTTGTTGTAAGATGTGATAGCGGTTAACAGAAATACCCCATCTGTGAAAATTTAAACATACAGTGAAGTGATATTAATAGGGTCCCGTTTATACCCTTTGAGTACGGAACTCTAAAAAATAACTTATTGAATGAATCAGTAGAAATAAAAATATATAGGTTTACGTTTTTCAGGGTAAAAATGGTCAGTCGGATAAAAATGCTACAGTCTGAATCCAACTTTATGGCGGCTCGGATATTAGCTGCGAGCTGCGCAGAACGTGCCCCGCCTCCCCGCTGAACCTAATATTGTGTTCTGCGTTTTTATTTAATTTGTAACGAATTTTATTTTATTTTATTATTATCTTAGTAATACGGTAGAAAAGCTGTGAATGACAAGTTGCGAAAATGACGAACTGCGCAAGTGATAGATTACTAAAGTGACAATGATTGAAAGTGACATTCTGAGAAAGTGACCAACTATTCAGCGATGACCATTTGCGAAAGTGGATTTTGCACGTGAAATAAACGATGAATGGAATGGCTCCAAGGGACTCGTATCCAGGGCCATAAAACAATCATAGAAAAAAAGCATGTTGTCAAATCGTTTTGTGACAGTGACATTCAAGTGACAGTAAGGAAAGCCAAGTGTCACGTAAACAAATTCTGATTGAATTGAAAGAAGTGGAAGGATAGAAAGATACAAGCTATGTTTTCTATTTTAGTGGAATTCTAGATTTTGTTAACAGCTTTTACAAGAAAGAAACATGTTATCCGCGCTGAAGAAACTGACTAAAATCAACGATGATCGCTGCCCCGCTCCTATGCCTATGTCTTCCTCGTTACAAAAGAAATTCTCCAAAGGAGTTCATTTTAACAGTATTATAATCTTTCCATATATAGTTTAATTTATTTCTTTAAACTGCAGTTAAAAAATAAATCAAAGTGCATAATGACGAGCTCCGTGGCGCAGCGGTCAACACGCCAGCCTGTGACACGGAAGGTCCCGGGTTCGATCCCCGGTCAGGTCAAGATGAAAAATGATCTTTTTCAGATTGACCTGGGTCTTGGATGTTTATCTATATATGTATTTGTTATAAAATATAGTATTGTTGAATTAGTATCCCATAACACAAGTCTTACTTAAGAACTTACTTTGGGGCTAGCTCAATCTGTGTGATTTGTCCGTATATATTTATTTATTATCTGTTTGGTTTTAGTGAAAATCCTAATAAAAGGGGATAGAAATGTGGGAAAATCCTGTCTTCTACAAAGACTACAAGGTGGAGCTTTTATTGAAGATTATGTGCCAACAGATCAAATACAAGTAGCACCCATACACTGGACCTATAAAAATACGGATTACATAGTCAAAGTAAGTTATTTGTTAACACCATAGTTATTTCTTAGGACCTACTTCATTGAGTTGCCTTCCTCAGCAGTAAACAACTTTATCACGTTAAATATTATTATGATACGATGAATATTATACATACAATACATTTATTATAAATCCTTTTTTGCCCCAGGCTAGTATTTTAAATCAAGGAACAAGTATTTAAGTTGCTAAAATACTTGCCACTGCCCAAAAGTTATCTGTACTGGTTGAGTACAATTCATAAATAAACACAAACTTGACTGAAAAAATGCTCTCAGAGCATGTTTAGCTAGTGATTCAGTGGTTAGTGACAGTGGTGGGAGGCGCTACTCTCCAAAAACTTGGATTGATTCTATTGGCTCCAATTAAATTCCTTACTCATTTACTTGATTTAACCCGCGAACGGTCATGCCTGGGTCGAAAAGACCCACTCCCTCATTTCTAACTCGATAACTTTTCAATATAAGTTATTACTTACTGGCGCTCTCAATACCTTTAAATGACTATATAAACTATCCACATACCCCGCCCCGGCTAGTTTGCACGCATCATTTGGACATCATGAACGTTTAAAGTGAGAATGGGTAGTTTTGACCCAAGAGTGACGTTTTGTGTAAGTATTTTTTTGTAGCTACTCGAGGACGCGAAACATTTTCCACCTGCTTTGGATGTAATAAATGAGATGTACCATACATATACTTTATCTATAAGTAATAAATAATGGCCATTGAAGATATTTTTTGGGCTGTTTTATGTCGGAGAGATAAATGTGTATGACATTTATGACGCAAATATGACACGCATGCAACAAAACATCATTGAAAGACGTAACTTTCTAAAATATTTGACTTTATCATGTTATTTTCTATCATTACTTTGCCCAAATACATTCGCAACAGAAAGTATTAAGTACTTGACAAGGAAGAAAGTGCTGTTCCACCGGCCGAGTTTACAATCATTCTTGGGAGTTGTCCCCCTATAAAGGACAGAAAACGTGAAAACCAATATCAGATTTGTAAATTTTTCAATTGTAAAGATCACACTGCATTTTTACGCATTAATTATAATCAACATATGACTACGAATTAAAAAAACGGCTGCATTATAAGACGAATTAGTATGAATAAGAAGTATATTGACGAGCTCCGTGGCTGACCTGGGTCTTGGATGTTTATCTATATATGTATTTGTTATAAAAATATAGTATTGTTGAGTTAGTATCCCATAACACAAGTCTTGCTTAAGAACTTATTTTGGGGCTAGCTCAATCTGTGTGATTTATCCGTATATATTTATATTTATTTTGAGAAGGAGCATAAACAAAACTGGCGATGCCAAGCCTGTTTATGCAAGCTACCAAAGGGAAATAATTCAAACACTCCTGTACGCCACCACGATCTACACGATAGTAGTTTTGCATCCAGCTCGCCCTCCCACAACACTAATATAACAATGCGGAACAAAAAGACCCTTCCACTGAATGACTCTATAAACGCAGTAGACCTTAGCACTTTGGGTGATACATTAAACCAGGAAAGTACAAAAAGAAACACCGATTTGACGCTAGAAAATCTAAGCGAGCTTATAGATATAAAGTTAAAGAACAACAATAAATCAATAATAGCTGATTTAAGAATCACAATTACAACAGAGATTAATAAAGCAATAGTAAAATTTAAAGAAGAAATAAAACAAGAAACAAGTATATTACAAAACGAAAACCTACAAAGAAAAAAAGAAATACAAGATATTAACATAAAACTCCAAAACTTAAAACAAGAAAACGAAAAATTGATTAAGGAAATACAGGAAATTGCAAATAAGACCACTAATCCGGATATACTACTTCCATCGGTTAACAAAGACAAAAAAATAGTGCTCTACGGCCTGCAAGAGTTTTTTAGGGAACCTGAATACGAGCTACACAATAGAATAGTGGATGCTTTTCGAGAAACTCTCAATATAAATCTAGAGGGATACATAGAAGAGACATATAGAATAGGAAAGTACAACAATAATAAACAAAGACCATTATCGATAGAACTCATAAGCAAGAAAATGACAAAATATATAATAAACAATAGTCATCTGCTACGCGGGACTGGACTCTCTGTGGCTGAGTTTATGGATAAGGAAACTTTACTGGAGAGAAAACAACTACGTGAAGAGATGTATAGAGCTAGAAAAAACGGAAAATACGCAATCATAAAAAATAACCAACTCTATATAGAAGGAGAAAAAATAGATAATTTGAAGAACGCGCAAACTAATAGTACTTGGAATACAAGGAAGCCAGCAACACCACAAAGTAACCATTCCTTTCGTAGGAAAACAACAATTTGATTTCGATATTTTATTCCAAAATTTTCAAAGTGTTTTCAATAAACAGTACTTACTAGAAGCTTTTATCACTCAAAATCCAAACTATAAAGCAATATGTATCTCAGAATCTTGGCTGACCGACGAAAAAATTGAGCTCATGAACATTAATGGATATAAGGTAGCAGCATCATATTCCCGAAAAAACTATGATGGTGGAGGAGTTTGCATCTTACTTCGGGATAATATTGAGGCGACAGAAAGGAGAGATATTGCTGAAATGTCGATAGAATTTAATCTAGAGCTATGCGCTACTGAATTACCAAGTGAAAATCTTTTACTTATTTCATTGTACTGGAATGGAAGACGGGTTGATACATTTATAAATCAATTGGAAAAAATCTTATCTTACGTAAACAAAAAATATTCTAAGCACAAAATAATTATAGGAGGAGATTTTAATATTAATACCTTGAAAAACGAACCATTTACTTTAAAATTCCTAAACCTAATGAGACAAAACGGACTAACACAACACATAAAAGAACCAACACATTTTACTAAAACCTCAAAAACGTGTATAGACTTAGTATTCACAAATTTTACTTTAAATGATAAAACAATAAGAGTTGAGAAACTCGGGTTTTCTGCCCATTCAGCAGTAACCGTAAGTGTAAGAACAAGTCGACAATTTAAAGCGAAAAATACGTGGTATACCGAAAATAGAATTTTTAGTCTTAAGAATATAAATATGTTTAAACAAAAATTGAAAGAAATAAATTGGCACGAAGTTTTATTTGAAAACAAAGATATAAATAAAAACTATAACATATTTCACGATAAAATGCTCCAAATTTTAAACAAATGTATACCTAAACAAAAAATTAAAAACCAGAGTTATAAAAAACATTGGCTTACAGTAGGAATAAAAATATCTTCAAAGAATAAAAGGTTATTAAAACTTCTCACATTGAAATCAAATAGTGACACCTTGCATGAATACCATAAGAAGTACGAAAACATTTTAAAAAAATCTGTAAACATAGCAAAAAAATTACACTACAAAAAACTAATTAAAAAATCAACGAATAAGGTTAAAACAATGTGGAATGTTGTCAATGAGCGTACAAATAAAAAAAGAAAAACGAAAAAGGAAAATATTAAGTTATCTATCAATAAAACTTCAATAACAAACCCAAAAGATATAGTAAATATATTTAATAACTACTTCGCATCCATCGGTGAAAAAATTACAAAAATTACAAATAATACAACAAATAACCGAGTCCACAATCAAATCGAAAATAGCATATTCCTTCACCCTGTTGACACTCACGAAATATATAAAATTATTAAATCATTAAAAAATAAAAATAGCCACGGCATAGATGAATTGCCGCCAAAGCTATATAGAGAATGCGCGGACGAATTGGCTATACCATTTACTAAGTTAATAAACCAGTCGTTCAATGAAGGGATATTCCCCGATCTTTTGAAAATCACCCTAATTAAACCTATACACAAAAAAAACGAAACTACCAATCCAAGCAATTACAGACCTATAGCTCTACTACCTACTTCTTCAAAAATTTTTGAAAGAGCCATGGCAGACCGTGTCTATGCGTACTGCGAAAAATATAAAATATTTAATGAGTGTCAGAACGGGTTTAGGAAAAATCGCTCTACTATTTTGGCTGTATATAAGTATGTTCAAGAAATACTTAATATCCTCAACCAAAGTAAATACGGTGCAGGAATGTTATTGGACTTAACCAAAGCATATGATAAAGTCCAATACGACATAATGCTTAGTAAATTATATGCAGCGGGGATTAGAGGAATTGCACATAAATGGTTCACTTCCTATCTTAAAGATAGAAAACAGTATGTTGAAATAGAGTTTTATAATGATGAATCAAACACAATCCAAAAAATCAGGTCTGATTGTAAAACGATTAATTCATCCATTCCACAAGGTAGCGTTCTCGGATGCCTCCTGTTCTTGTTGTATATTAACGATCTACCAAACATTATTGATGAACACTGCGTCCTCTTCGCTGACGACATCTCGATCTTAACCCCAAGTCTCAACAGCACGAGTTTACGTGAGCGACTTAAAGAAACCCTTAAAAAAGTATCAGATTGGCTAAATAACCATAACCTGGAAATAAACTTTGCTAAAACTAAACTTATGCTCTTCCACCCCTACCAGAAAAAAGCCTTAGATATACAATTAAACTTCAACGGCATAAATTTAGAGGTAGTAAATGAGTTCACCCTACTTGGCGTGGATATAGATAGCCACATGGACTGGAAATCTCATGTCCGAAAAGTGTGTGCCAAGCTGTCTAAGTTTGCTTACGCTCTTAGAGAAATTAAAAAAACCACTGATACGGAAACGGCACTGGTCACGTACTACGCATATGCTCACTCGTGGCTAAGTTACGGTACTTTCCTGTGGGGGAATGGAACTGACTGGCAAAGAGCTTTCACCATCCAAAAACGTTTGGTACGAATAATGGTCAATATTAGGCAACTAGACAGCTGTAAACCACACTTTAAACAACATAAGATCCTAACCCTACCTTGTATATATATCTTGGAAACTTGTAAATTCGCCCGAAGCTATCCAAATTTTTTTCAGACACGAGCAGATACGACGGGAAAACATAATTTAAGAAATCCCAATAAACTACAATTGCCAAATTCTCGACTCTGCTTGCATTCTAAAAGCCCTCTGGGAATGGCTGTTAGGATATATAATAAACTTCCTCAAACCTTAAGAGACATAAAAAATGATAAAACATTTGTGCAATGTATTAAAAAAATTCTAATCAATAAATGCTATTATACTGTAACAGAATACCTGGAAGATAAAATTATTTAAAATAATATTACACTAATAAAGCCAAATTTAAAGGGAATTTAATTTAATTAATTAATTTTTAATTTTTAATTAATTAATTTTTAATTTTTAATTTTTAATTTTTAATTTTTAATTTTTAATTTTTAATTTTTATTTTTTAATTTTTAGGAAAAGCAGAAACGTTTAATTTTTAATTTTAACAATAATTTTTAATTTTTATTTTTAATTTAAAATGAGTTAGGTAAATCTAAGTAATTGAATTTATTGAATGTTTTAAGGTTTTATGCAATTTATTAAAAATGTCAAGACAGCCCCTCTTCAATTGCTGCACCCGAAAGGGTCCTTAATTGTTACCTATATATAAGAATAAGACCTGTTACTTACATTAAGGATGCAAATAAAGTATTGAGTATTGAGTATTGAGTATTGAAGTAAATTTATGTTGACTTTGAAGGCTGCCTGAAATTTTTTTCTTTATATAAAAAGTTTGATTTTTTTAATGTTGTTTAAGAGGAAGTTTATTAGTGTTTATAATAATAATGTTTATTTTCATTAATCTGTGGTAATTGTTCCGTAACAACAAAAAACTAAGATTAAATAGACTATATTTCAAACTGTTGTAATGTTAAGAATTACTACATAATTATATACCACATTGTGATTCCAGCAGAGTTTTATTACCTTCTTTTTATTTAATTTACAGTAAAACCTATATTTTGTCTTGTTTGATTATAATATAACAATTAACTTTGGGTCTAATAGACCCAGACGCGACGGTTTGTGTCATGAAATTTGACGCGTGTAACGGCGGGTTAAATGTTATAAACACGGTGAGCCACTGATGTACTTGATTCTCAACCAAAATAACTGTATAGCCTTAAGGCAGCTTGAAAAATCTGACACCAATGTTGGCCACTTACGAGTACATGAAACACTAACAATCTACTAGCCTTGTGTGAACCAGATTTTAGGAATATATTATACTGGTTTTATAATAAATTCATAGAATGTTGTTAAATATTCAAATAGTTAATCTATTTTTTTCAATTGCCTTAAATCATGTGTATTATGTTATTTGGTATTTGCATATTGTTGGCTTGACTATTGTGTCATTCATATTATTTGGTGTGGATATTGCATAATGTTTCAATAAACATTAACTTTAACTAATTTATTTCTTAAATTGTTGACTTTTTTTAACCAATTTAAAAAAAGGAGGTTATTAATTAGACCCGCGCATGTTACATTTTCAGCATTTACAGTTTTTGTATAATATGTAAGGCCAAATTTTATTGTATATTTGTTTGCATCTCAGAAACTATAAGTCGGATTGTAAAAATTCTTTTTAGTTGAACTTGGCATGGTCCAACTTAGGGAATAGTGCAAGTTTCATTAAAAACGGGTCTGTAGTATTTGAGATAGAGAGTTAAGTGTAAATAAATCATAAGGAAAAACTGGCCAAGTATGAGTTGAACTCACATGAGGGTTCCGTAAAATGCAAAATTCAAATGTTTTTATTCAATTGACTAGCGCTATCTAGTGGTGTTTTGGTGAACCATTTTCCACAGGTGAACATCTTATGTTGAATTTACCACTTTATTTCCAATTGATTATTTATATATATATAGTAAACCTGATTCCAATGGATCCAATGGGAAAAAAAATATTTCTTGGGGATATTATATTATAATGAGGGTATTGCAGATTAGTGACACATCGAAAATTAGGTGACAGAAAATATTGTTCCTAATTAAATTCACCTTTATCCTACTCTCAGAACAATAATCCTACTTCTTCTATTTTAAGAGCTTTGTAGCTCTTGTCGATGGAGTATGCGCCAAACTTCTCTATCCTTCGCTTTAGACTTTAGTTTTCTATCCTACAAACGTGCTTTTACATTATTTATAACGTGTATTGATTTTTCATAGGTAGAGGTATGGGAGGTGGTAGATAAAGGCCGAACAAAGAAAAAAGCTCCATTAGGACTTAAGTTGGAGAACCAATCCACACCAGCGGTCCAGGAGGATGGAAATGAAACTCCAGTGTTGGATGCCACTTTCTTAGATGTCTACAAGAATGCTAGTGGTGTTATTTTAATGCTTGACATTACAAAGCCTTGGTATGTCTTATTAATATTCTTTTATTTTTATTAGTTGCTACAGTTTTAGCTACTTAGTTTTTAATTGAATACAAAAGTTGCGCCTTCTGAGCATGTGATGCATCAATATCATTATAGTGGGCCTACAGTACAGGGTGTATAATTTTTTTTTGCGAACTCCAACACGAAAATCATTTCATCTTATTAATTGCTGGACCGATTTTGACAAACATGTTGAAGATCCATCATTAAGAAACCTGCTTTCAATAAAAAACTGCATCGAAATCGGTTCACCTGTTTTAGAATTTCGATGCCTCAGACAGATATAGAGTTGTGAAATGAGGTATATAATGTCAAAGATTATAAAATGGTAATGTCTAAGGTTCATAGGACGAGTTGCGAAAATGACGACGAATTTGCATAAACAAATGCTCAACTTCTTTATGTGTATAACATGTTTTATAAAACTAGCTCATTTATTTTTTAGGACATTCGAATATGTAGTGAAGGAATTGTCCCGAGTTCCTGCAGATCTCCCAGTTGTGGTTCTTGGAAATCACTGTGATATGCAGCATCATCGCCAGGTCCACCCCCACCATATAGACCAAGCAATCCATCATGCTAAACTTACCAGGTACTTGTACCCAAAGTAACTATATTTGATTTGGCTGTCCCTAGAATCTTCTGTATGTCTATGTTTAATTCTTGTCTGTAGCGGTATTCACACAAATATATTTTGTTAGGCTCAGTCTTCCCCATAAGAGTTAACAAAATATATTTGTGTTAATACTGCTACAGACAAGAATTAAACATCTTGGAGTAGGGCACATCTACATTAGTTTATATAAAAAAGGCAAAGAGCCTCAGGCTCAGTCTTCCCCATAAGAGTTGAGGCAAGACTTTTATATAAACTAAGGTAGATGTGCCCTACTCCAAGTAAAAGACATTTAAAAGCAATCGTGTCACGGGATGTAGACGGCGTCTTCACGATGTTTAGCTGCGTGTGAGGTTAGCGCAACGGTGTTAATTAGCTCCCTTTGAACGCTTTAGAAATAGGAACGTATGGCTCGTCCGAAACCACAAAACATAAAGACCTAGTAAATGACCTAGAATTACCATTGACTGCGGAACACACCAGAATGTAATATAAAACGGGAAATTATAAGTCAAACCACAAAATTATTTATAGGCCACGTGATCAAACTTCTAATTTTATAACTAAGCAACGGGAAAATGACCTAGTCTCTAATAAACTAATTTGTCTTTTTTGCAACGCCAACTAAATATTCTATAGTAAGCATCAAGTAAAGATCATCAATTATTATGACTTATCCTTCATATTTATATAATTCCATCTAATTTACTAACTCAGCCACGGTTTTTACATCTAGTCCCCATTTTAAGTTTTACAGCTTCAACATAAGGTCTTCAATAAAATATGATTCGAGCCCCCATAAACAACATAATATAATTTAACTTAGCATGTAAAATAAACATCAAATTCTTTTATCATTAAAATAGCCACTAGAAAATTTCGTGTCGGGTGTTCGGGTGGGATTCGTGGCTCTTAATTTACTATTATTATTATAATAATTTACTATTTCATGACAATTTAGCTAATTTTTGACGATTAAATAATGCTGAGTTATATTTTACAGTGCTAAGAAAAAAATATAGAACCCAATTAATATCTTTTTTATCAATTTATATGCCTTATTAATATTTTAGAAGCTTACTGCTTGAATGCATGTTATAAATTTTGTTGCTAAAAAGTAATCACCATGCTGAGTTGTATTTACTGTGGCTTTCTAAGAAAATAACAAGTGGCTGAGATAGTATTATTCAGATGCTCGTTAATTGTGGCTGACTTAGTAATTTAGAAGGCAATGTAAATTTTAAGAGGCAAATAATGCTATTAAAAAGAAGCCTGTTTAATTAGCACCCATATAAAACTGTTAGGCATTTTGTAATCTTCTTCTTTCTTTACCTTATCCCACATTTTTATGTAGGCATTTTGTAATGAGGGTGTTTTATTGCCTTAATGTATATATGTATAATATTGTCCAATGACAGTGGCTATGACATATGCTATGGCGTGTAGTGTCGATGACTCAGTGCTGCCATCTGGTGGTCAGCATTTCAGAAAAGCCTCAATAAAAATATATCGAGATATTTTCCCGTTTTTGGAGACCTTTTATATTATTTATGCTCGAACGCAAATAACCTTACCCAATATCTTTGGTGGGTTACGAAAATTAAAGTTCATAATTGAATTTGCTGACTCAAAATTATGCCTTTTTATATGATTTGTCTTACCCTTCTGAACACTTGGATCAACTTTCTTCCATAGCTCACTAGATATTAAATTGAATATTCAATTATTGTAGGACTGCACCTGTTCGTTACGCAGAGTCTTCTATGAGGAATGGTTTTGGCCTGCGTTTGCTGCACAAATTTCTCAGTGTGCCGTTCCTACGGCTGCAGAGAACCAGCCTGTTGGAACAGTTGCAACGAAACCAGAAAGACGTCGAAGAGACTGAGAAGGAACTAGATGATTTCCAAGTATGAGTTCTGTCTTTTTTTCTCTTAACAGTGGTAGTTTTAATCTGTTTGCTTGAATTGCTATTTTGAAGTTGCTTATGGGCATGTTATCAGAAATTAAAAGCACTATTATTGAAAAATATTTTTGCCGTAACATTTCTAAATATATCAGTGTTAGCAAGTTTCGACTAACGCCATCTAGTGACGAGTGGAAAAAGATTGCAGCGCTCTCGCCTACCTTGCATGTATGTCGCAGTCATATGGTTGAATCTGCTATTTGATTGAATGACTAGCGCGTTCATTGAATGACCACGTTTAATTGAATGACTAGGCCGAACGTTGATTGAACAAGCGTCGCTCAACGTCCAACTAGTTAGCGGATTGTAACATAGCCCTTTGAACAGAGCGGACATAAAATCAGTCAGGTGATTGAAATTTAGTTCATTTTTTCACCACTGCGGCGCTAGTAGTCACCAAAACAAATATGGCGTCACACAGCTCGTACAGATGTTGATATTTTTTCGATATATATTTACAAATGTAGGGTTTGCTAAAAGTCCCCAACCACTAATGTCACTGGCTCGATAATGCACACACAACAACTGTTACTACGTCCACTCGCACCAACGGCTCAAAGTGCGTTATTTGTAATAAAATAGTATGACATCATGGACTTACCTATTATTACGCCGCCGCCGGCTACTCTAAAAATTAAGAAAAAATTGCATATATGTAAAATCAAATAAAGATTTGGAAATCATGCTACCACCAAATATTACAAAGTCGGCTAAGATTCAACGACTTCACTAAATGACGTTCGACGAAGGTTGATTGAACTTTGCTGATGTTATGATTAACAGCATATTTTCATTCAGCATGCGTATATTTACTATGCAGAACTCTGAAGAATCCCATTATGAAACATTTGTGGATCGCTTGGCCAACAAACGGCGACAGAACAACGGTCAGCCAGAGATTCGGCCGAGCAACGACAGGTCGCCAAGCATTGTGCTGGGAGCAGGCAAACCGATCATCCCACCAAATGTCAATCCACTGGTAAGTGATACTTGGTTTAGATATAATTAAAGTTCATGTGGTTTACTCCCACTAAACAAAATAACTTAGAATGTACCAGCTTTGGGTCTAATGTCACAAGGCTCTGTCTACTAGAGATAAAGACGTATGTATGTATAATTAACTGACTAAACAAACAGTTTCGCTAACGCATTTACATCGGAGTCGACTAAGTTTCAGCTACCTAAAGAAATAATACCATCTTCAGGGGGATTGTCAGGATTGTAGTAGTGCGTTCGTCTTTGCATGAAGGCAGCAAAATTGCCTTGTGAATTACTAGGCTGATATAATTTGCGAAGTACTACGCTGACACTAGTCCCCATTTTTGTATATACTTCGTCAGAAGCCTTCAATTTCAGTAGATGATGCACTATAATAGGCACGTAAAGCCGTTGGTCCAGGCTGTCATCATTGACAGTCGTTAAGCTATGTCAGATGCCTTGAGGAAGCTTGAAAAATTTGACACCAGTTAGCCACTTACACACACGAAAAACAAACAATTATAATATCTTATTATCCTATCCTTAAGGCGCTCTTATAGATGTCTTATAGTAACACTAGCGCCACCCAGCAATTAAATTCCGTAAATCATAAATTGTAACGAATTTTAAAAATCTAACAAGGACAAAACTACTAACCTTATAGTATTTTTTGTATATTACAAGTAATTTACTAGTGCCATATTTAAAGAGAAAAATCGGATAACCTGTTTTTCTCTTATTTTATAAAACGAATATTAGTGAAAATTAATACAAAAATACTACAAGTAATTTACTAGTTATGTACTTGTTAGATTTTTTAAATTCGATATAATTTGGAATTAATTGCTTGGTGGCGCTAGTGTTACTATAGAAGCGCCTTAAGGGCAACTTCTAACGAATGTCATACTTTTTAGTTGGCTCAATCCTTGAACCTGTCTTTGAACAAGCAACAGAGCCCCCCAGAAGAAAAGCAAAGTCAGCAAAATCAATTTGTAAGTCCAGATTTTGCCAAACCGAAACCTCAAGTCAGTATGGAAATGACACCTTCTCGGCCACCGCAAGATTGGTAAGTATTTTTACACTTTGGTATTAATAGGTTGTAAATACTTCTGTGGCCCTTCCGGCAATGCATGAAAATCGCGGCCTATCAGGCATATGAAAGTTTCTGTCGCTCCAAGCTTTGCGCACACAGGCAACGCCCAAAGCCGAGGTCCATCCCTCCTAACAGGTTGAGGGCACTATGCCCTCACGTCAAAAAGTCCAGTGAAGTACCAAAAGCTCACTTGGAGATAGCCACAAAGTCCTTTCCAAAATAAAAAATACTTCTGTTTCCTCAATAGAGAACTTGTATGAAGAGTACATTTTGAAAAATATTTCTGAATATGTAATCATCCAGCTGTAATGTAAACGACTTTGAAGGATACTTTTAATCTAATACCGATACATTAAGTTTGGTTAAATTGAATAGAAAGTCTAATTGAAAAGTATAAAAATTAAAAAGAAATAGATATAGGTAGATAGTGCCTTCAAAGTGTACACCAACTTTTGTTATGAAGCCATCTCTATAAACGCAATATTTAACATTGCTGGCTGAATAACAAAGTTCTAATATCACGCGTACAAAAGCAAAATAAAGTGACGTCACTGATCTATTGTTTTTTGTGAGCGTCGTTCACGCCAAGAGGAAAAATTGAGGCTTTGTAACCATAATCCGTAATATTCTTAGTGTGAAGGGAACCCCGCCCGCCGCCAATGTGTCTACCTCATCAGGTGCATTAGATGAATTCTATGCAGGAACATTAGATAGCAGCTTCTTAGAAGACCTCGCGCCCTTGCCCAACACGAGTCAAGACGTAAATTATGACAGTGACAGGTAATAAGTAATTCACAGTTATCACCACCCATATACAGTTATCGCCATCGACATACGCAAGCGGAGCCGCGGGCGGAAACTAGTACTTTATAAAAAAAGAAAATATATACAATTGCATATGTGCGAGCGGGACACCAACGAAGATCCTTGGTTATCATATCACAGACAGCAGACAGCATCCAAGCTGAAAAATATAATTTGGTGAGTCTTTGCGGCTGGCTGATAACCTGATCCTTACCCTTCTTGGTTTATAGAATACTAGCTGTTACCCGCGGCTTCGCCTGCGTGATATATAGCCTATGTCCTTTTCAGTACCCTTACCTATGTGTATGCAAAATTTCATGATGATCGGTTCAGTAGATAAAGCGTGAAAGCGTAACAAACAAACTCACTTTCGCATTTATAATATTAGTTATATTATATTTAGCCGCCTACGCAGGTAAATTCACGTCTTTGCGTAAACCGGCAAGTTAAATATTACACAAATATACTATATAATACATATATTACGCTATGGCGACTCCGCAAGGCCCTGGCAGAAGGGGAAAACCCAAAAAGTGTTGGCTTGATGTTGTTCAGGATGATATGCGTGCCTATGGACTCTCAACTAAGGATGCTGAAGACCGTGCAAAGCGGAGAAGTAAAAGCCGGAAAGCGGACCATGGGCTCCAAAGCATTCCAGCTGAGGATGCAACCTGCTGATGATTGATGATGCCTGATGCAAATGCTCAGATGAGAGAGATAAATGTCATGTATTATAAATATTTGGCGAAGGACCAATGACTATAGTCTTTTGCTAAATATTTATTCATAAACTTTTATTTTCAGTGAGGACGATGGTATAACGAATCCTAGAGTAACAATAGAAGAGGATGACTTAGACATTGAGGTATCAAGCAGTCCACCTCGCCACGTTTTTGGAAGTACAAATTGGAAATCAGTTGACGAAAATCAGCCAATGCCAGTCTCTAGAGCAGGACACGACGATGACCTAAATAGGTTTTTGAACAAAGTAAATATAAGTCAGAATGTTGAAGAAAGTATTGAATCGCCGCCGGTTTCCATGTTGGACCCCAGACATCGGATGCCTTTGGTGTTGGACAACGACTTCCCGATTTGGGCCGCTGGAGATTCTAGCGCTAGAAGGTCACCGGAAGGTAATTTAATATTCCGTCTTCAAATGTTGATTATATTTTTCTGGTATCTAAAACATATCATGATATTTCTTTTATTTGTTCCAGGAGGTGAAGATCCAGATGTTGCTAAAGAACCAGATGTAAAGGTAAAATAAAAACTTCGCTCATAGACTATTATCAATTAGATCCTAAAAGTTAGTCCAACAAAGGCCCAGTGGGACACCAATGTTTGTTCTTGTTTCCAATAACTTGCTGCTTGTTCGAATTTAGACTTAATAAATGTAATATTCTGTACCTACAGCATTTTTAACGTTCACATGAATTAGATATGTTACTTGCTGATAATGTAGCTTACTATAAATACGAGATTTTGAAAGGATTTTTTTGTGGGAAGTCAAGGGGTTCAGTTGGAGTTCAGTTGCCTTAGATGATTTTGCAAATACCGTACAACGCCAGTACTTTATATCTCTTTAAACTGAACTTTGGCAGAATCATTGAAAACTCGGTGCAAGCCATAAATTAAAAAAAATAGATGAAAGTACTTTAAGAACCATTCATTTAGTAAAAATCATATTACAGACGGAGAAAAAGCACAAGAAGAAGAAGTCCAAAGACAAAGACAAGGGTGACTACAGCGACAAGTCGGACCGCAAAGAGAAAAAGCACAAGAGCAAGAAGACTAAAGAAAAGCGGGCAAACCCACAACAGGACCTACTAGCGCCGGCGGCCGCCGACGATTTCAATTACGAGGAATATGACAGCCTCTAGGTACAAATGAACACTTGATTATGGTTATTTGATTAAAACCGTGACATAAACTTTATTAATAAACGTTTACCTACGTGTCAATATGTATGATAACAGCGGAACGACGCGCGATTGACCTGTATATCTATTTATGCCTCTAAATGCAGTATGGCTAAAAAGTTATGTTTTAGGCAGGGTTCATGAGTTGATTGGGGAATTGAGAAATCTTCAACAAATCAGTTACATATTTGGGCCGCCCTCTGCGTCACTCAGGCGACTAGTTTAGGCCTATTTGCTAATTTTTGACGACACCGGTGGATTTAAAGGTCACTTCATCATCCATTACGGTTTATATAACTTAAATAAAAATAATCAATCATACGAAAGCCGTAATTGATGTTGAAATGACTATCAAGACGTTGTAAACTGTAGTAGTAAAAAGTTAGCAAAAAGGTATACAGGGCGGTCGCAAGTTTGCCAACCGCATCATCAAGTAAGATCGTGTAATATTTCAACTGATTTCTATAGACACTGGCAGCCGGCCATTCCGAGCATACGCACGGTACGATTGCCGCTTCCTTACGCCTGTAGCACACAGCCCGCGAATGCGGAACGGAAGCGTTCCGGAACGAAACGTGGGCGAAACCGCGAAACGCTGTAGTATGATTCCGTTTCGGTTACGTCCCGCTTGCGGTGTGAGACGCACCAAACAAAATCATACTAGAGAGCGTTTCGCGGTTTCGCCAATGTTTCGTTCCGGAACGTTTCCGTTCCACATTCGCGGTTGTGTGCTACAGGCGTTATTACGCAGTAAGCGGCGGCGTAACGGTCATTGACTACGTGTCGAGTTAGCAGCGAACTGTAGGCCACGAAGCGCTTGCATTCTGGGAGTTAACAAGCGTAAAGTTTCGGTAGTCCACTCTTAAGTGATCACGTCGACGTTGTGAGCTAAGTCAGCCGCCCAGCAATTCGTTCGCTGTGATTCAGCCACTGTATGAAATCGGCAAGCGAAACGCGTAACGCTCTAAGGACATTCCGTTTAAAATATATAAGGAGACGTACCAGAGGTAAAAAGTTTGCTTAATGTGGCCTAAATCGCCCGCGCCTCGCAAAAATGTCATTATATTTCAAAACGTACGATCCGTACGTAACGCACCGCGCCGGGCGCCCGCGCGTGACGCAGCGGGACCTTACGCATTATAAGATAACACTGTGATAGGATTTTGAGCCTCAATGTCATACTCAAAACGACTAGCGTCGCTAGTCGCGAGAAAAAACGTTTCCGCAAGATGCCACGTGCGAGCGTCATTTTTTTCTTGTGATATTGGTAGTTACACGTACCTATAACAATAAAGCTTAAATCCTATTATAGTGGCCCACGCCTGCTCGGTGCCTTCGCTGTACGCCTTTTCTGTCTGTTTTACGCCTTTGTCTTAGTCGCCGAGTAGATAAGACAAGTTAACTGGCGTATTTTAAATTTATAAGCTTTATTAAAAGTTATAATTATCTGTCTCAGCTTTTGATTTTATAAAATAACTAATGTGTTCATTAACAGCTAGATATGAAAACGAATAATTATAATGAGGCCTACATTACACGACACTATAATAGTCTGACCTAACCATAAATGCTGCTCCAAATTACAAAATACGATTTTCATATCTTTCTTAGTTCCTAGGGTGAGTTTTCAAGACAATCGAAAATAGACTATAAAACTATTATATAGATTTAAAGTGCATAAATGTTGTGACAAAAATACTCGCGTGGTCTCGAGGCTACGTGGGCTCTTAATACTATAGGTTTAAAGTTTATTTTCGAGTGTTTTAAAAAATACTCCCCGCTCCGCTTCTCTCGATCTGTGCTGACCCTTCGTCAAACGTATCGCTCTACCCAGTCGCATCAAATTGCCATGGTTATAATTAAATTGAAGGCAGCAAGACGCATTTTTTTTAATTGCCAGTTGCTCCTACCGCTCAGTTCGTAAACGACTGACAAGAGAATGGACGGTCAGCATCCGTGGACACTAAAGTGTCAGGCAATAGACTAGAGCCACATCACAATATTTCAGACTCCTGTTTTCAATCTTAACCCCACCCCGCTAATTTGCCAAAACTTTGCCTTTGGGCTCTGTATACCCCGTAAAGGATAAAGACGTGATACTGTACGTGTTGAGAAGTCGAATTATAAATAGAACAAATTTTATTTAAGTCCACTATATCTTATATTTTTGTACTTGTTTACAACTTTATTGCATAATATTATTTCCCTATAACATTACCTGTACGTAAGCTGAAAAAATTCGCTGCCTAATAGACGCAGAGTCTGAAGCTCCTTCAAATTTGCTTCAGGCAGTGTGAAAAGATCCAATCCATCCGATCGTCTTGTTATATGGATCGGAGTGTTTATTATGATCGAAGGTTTGATAAGGTGAAGAAGAAGTGTGAGAAAACCTAAGAATAATATCTTTCTTTAGGATGAATGTGTAGCTAAATATCAAACATTCCATTGTGATATTGTACACCTGGATTTTCATTGATTCACAGTTGGGTTAGTAGAGTACTTACATTCACTTACAGACTGGCCTCAAAGTACCCACTTCGTTCGATATCCTCCTTTCCTCCTCTCTTCTAAGTGTAAGCTCCTCGTCTCTCGTTCAATGCATATTATGAATTTATTATCTTTGTATAATCTCATACTTTGTGTGACTTGTAATCTATAGAATTAGATAAACTTGTGCTTTAAGTTCTATCTCGCTTTTATTGTATATAACCCTAATAATGTATAATTGTGTTTTATGTCTGTAAAGAATGCTGTATTACTTTCATTTTTCACCTTTTTTGTAGGTTTATATTCTATTAGGGTTTCTGATTCCACCATTAAAATATTGCCAGGTTGGTCAGAATCATCCTGAATATGTAAAGAAAAGGTTGTAAGGGTTTCTCTCCCTGTTATGTTCATCCCTCTCGAAACAAAGTTTTTCCAGCCATCTTTACCACGGATGTCCAAAAATTTTGAACGCAAACTTTGCACCGGTTAAACGCTTTTAATGTATGAAACTTCGTTCGTATGAATGTACAAAAAGGTGGCATCAACTTTGCCGATGATTAATAAATCGATCGAAAAATCGCCTAATAACCAAGCAGAAGGGATGTCATCGGCAAAATTGACACGACCATGTAGTGCAGGAGGACAAGTTAGACGTCCTAAAATTACACACCTTTTTTTTTGTCAAATCAACAAAACAAGACAACCATATATGTAGAAAAGAGAAGTTGTAAAGTAATCCCACTTTGTTATATAGTTTCATATCGTTCGTTGAATGACAAACAGAACTGTGTGCAGACCGTTAGCGAAGCATTGCGACTGAATATTTGTTGCGTATTATAAAATTGTAAGTATGTGCATATCTGTTACCCGAATGAAATGTATATTACGTTTATTGTTATGCTTGTTGTAGAAATAAAATATTTTATCATGAACTAATCCCGACTTTTCTTTCACTGGTTTCAAGGAATGAAGCAAAAATGAACGACGTAGGTGGGTATGACGTGCATTTTAACAAAAGAAGTTTAATAAATAGAGTACATTCTATTCAAAATGTAAATGTACAACCACATCGATATTTTATTGGTTAGATTATAAAAATTGGACCATCCGTAAGAAGTCCACGCAGTAGTGTAACAATATTACAAACAAAAATCTCTACATAACAGAACTTACAGACATTAGTCAACTTTATTTTATACATACTATGGTACACGATTATTTAACATAATATTCGCCTAATATTATATTTTATACATTCTATGTAGTATAATATTCTTCACTTTGTAATAAGTTAATAAAACTATAAAATATTCTCTTCAGTTAAACATTAGGCATTCAATAAGGCTAATGCAGGTATTGGAAACAATATTTGGTGGTTTCTGTGTTCAAATACAACATGAAATATCTATGTAACATATATTAATTTTATACAAAGCACTTTGTACTTGGCTTTCAATTGAAAGATTTATCTGTGATGCTATAATGCAAATCAGGCTTTGTAGTAGGACAGAATAGGGTTTATACAATGTTTATATTCCAAAAATTTACAAGTTTTTGCTGTTGTTTTTTGATTCTGATAGACTTTTCCTTTGAAACAGTTCGAATATGAAACATATTTTTCCTCATTCTTCATCAACAAATTATTAAAAATATCATGAACTGTAGTTAGTTTGTTGGAGGAAATAAATAAACATTTTACTTTTTTAAATAAACATTGAGTCGTTAACAGAGCTGTTTTTGTTAGCTTTGCAACTGATTAAAACGACACATTGAAACTTGTGTAGGCGTATCTCGGTGAGCACAAGAATTGCATTATAACAAGCACTTTTCAGATGATAGCACAAGGCATTTTCGAGCCCAATATTACAACACTACGCAAAATAGTATCTTTATATAACTAGGCGTCCTAGGCTCGTAATATCCTAGAATGGGAACGTTACTGACGAGACTAGTCTTTTAAATTTTGCAACTCTGACAGTCTTCGCCGAGCCGTTGCCATTCCGTTGCAAAGCGATTCTTAACGCCTGTAGCACACAGCCGCGAATGCGGAACGGAAGCGTTTCGGAACGAAACACTAGCGGAACCGCGAAACGCTGTTGTATGATTCCGTTTCGGTTTCGTTCCACTTACGGTGTGAGACGCACCAAACAAAATCATACTAGACAGCGTTTCGCGGTTCCGCCAATGTTCCGTTCCGGAACGCTTCCGTTCCGGAACGCTTCCGTTCCGCATTCGCGGCTGTATGCTAAAGGCGTAAAACAGTGTCACGCATACGCACGGTTAGGAACTCGTAGTACGTTTATTGCTTTCGATTGTGATGTGGCGTCATGTTTACTTTTTCATCGTCATCCCACATACACGTGACAATGTTTAAAACATTGAGCTCCGTAGATACACATTAAAATGTAATTATCAGTTCAAAATATAAAGAAAATCACACACCAAAGAAATGCAGCACAACCTAATTCATGAGGGAGGAAGAAATTTAAAGTTCACCTGTCAGTAACTACCGAAACATGCAAGTGTCAAACATTGCCGTGATTGCTTGAGACTTTTGTGTGAGATTCTTTGTGCAGAGCTCATTACAGCAAGTCGAAAAAACTTTTACAAATAGTAAACTTGTTTTCTTGTGATTTATAAGTTTAACAACATAAAAACGCATATAAACATAAAAGTTATCCGAATGGTAGTTGACAATAAGATATCTGTAGACTGATTGCCAAATTGATCAATCCATTTGTGTTGGGAAAGACACATTCCATAAAAAAATGGGAGCTAGCATATACTATAAAGAGTAATAAATTTAAACACCTCGGCGTTAGCAATGTAGTGTCATAACTACAAATGCTGCCAAGCATTTCATCTAATTCGAGATGAAATTGAGCTTAATGAAGGAAAGTTTAGGTTCTAGTTAAAATTAGCTGCTCAAACTTGCATGATAAAGTGTACTATTCGGGTGCAATACAAAGCATCGCCATTGCCAACAATCAGCTCGTTAACAGTATCTAAAGCGTCTAACAAGATGACAATAACACATCTGCTTAACTTTATAATCTGTAAATTACAATCCTCGGAATAATTTGAAAAAGTATAAAAAGGAATGTTCATTTTACTTTAAAATTGATTATGCATCAAGAAATTTCATAAACACTTTATGATGATGAACATATAATGGCAGATACGAGATATCATAGAAAAATACTTTATGAACACTAAATTAATAGCTTCAACAAATAAAAAATCAAAATAAATATTCATTTTGGCCTCGGTATGTATACAGATTTTGGCATTCAAATAAAGACTCACTCTAAAATCTAACTCATGAGTATAATTCAACAATATCTAATTTCATCGATGAACTATTACCTAATATAATTTGCTCTTATGTCTCCTTAACTTACGGCTGCAAAATAATTTGAATGCACTCCTAGCTTCGTTACTCTTAGGGCTAATTAGTTAATCTTATATACAAGTGTACACGATTGCTCAGTTCCGGCGTGGGCGTTCAGCCGGCGTCCCTGCGCGCGGGCCGTCAGTCCGCGCGCGACGTCTCCGCGAAGCTGTCGTCCAGGTAGGACTGCAGCGCGAGCGCCGCCGGGTGCCCCAGCTGCGCGCTCAGCGAGTCGAAGCTCACGCTCTGCTCCACGAACGTGTTGTGCATCTGGTGCGGCGGCTCCACGCGGAACTGCGCCAGGCTCCACGGGTCGCCCGCGTCCTCGGCCGGCCGGCGCACGGCGCTGTCGAACGGCGGCAGCGCGGTCCACGAGTGCGGCGACGGCGTGCTCAGCGCGGGCGCGGGCGGCGCGGGGCGCGCGCCCGGCGCCGCCTGCGGCTCCGCGCCGAACGGCGTCGTGCCCCACACCAGCGACTCGATGCTGGCCGCGCTGAACCGGTCCATGCCCCACGAGCCCGACAGCTCGGGCGGCACGTTATTGTGTACTATTTCGGGCACTTTGGTCACACGATTGAACAAGTCTGGCGTCCTCCCACTGACCGCGGGCCTCGCGGGCGGCGCGACCTCCGCCGGCAGGTGGTGGTCGGCGCGCTTCAGCGGGCTGTAGCCGCCGAGGCCGGGGCTCTTCTTGTTGGTGTAGGCCACGCTGTCGACGCTGGGCCTCGGCGAATACGGACTCTGGTGCAGTCGGTCCTGTCTCGACATAGGGCTGTACTGGCCGGGCGTCTTGTTGGGAGCGTTCCTTAGGTCCGGTTTCAAACCTAAGCCGGGGTCGGGGCTCGCGTGGGTCGAAGGATGAGGTGAGAATGGCGCGTGGTGTTTGGGCATAGGACTGTAGTTGCCGGTGTTCCAGGCGCCAGGTTTCTGTAGGTCCGCCTTAACTATTTGACTCGTGTCGGGACTCGGTTGAGCGGAGTACGGACTAGGCTGGGAAGAGTAGGGACTAGGTTGGGTAGAATATGGGCTCGGCTGAGTAGAATATGGACTGGGTTGGGCGGGACTCGGCTGTGCGGAATATGGGCTTCTTTGAGAGGAGAATTGATTCTCTTGCCGAGTCATGGGGCTCCCATAATTCCAGTTAGGAGTCTTCATGTCCTGTTTTACCCCTAATGTCTCAGGACTAGGTTTATTCTCGAGGGAAGTGGTGGGGCTGCATTGTTCGATTACTTTTCCATGTTTTAATTTAGTATGACTATCTAATCTATTCAAAGGACTTGCTTCCGATTTGTGGGTGGGAGTGGTCTTGAACTGGCCTAAACTCCAGGAATTGTTACTTTTAACAGATTCTGGCTGTACTTCAGGACTATTCTGTACTTGGCTATCGGGTTTCGGGACGGGGCTAAAATAAGGACTACCTAAATCGGATTTGCCAGGCTCGGACCGAGGCGTGGAAGAAGAATCAGGCTTGGACTGCCCGAGGGGACTTAACAACTTGGGGGTGGTGTTTCCAGTAGATTGTTTGCAAGCTAATGTGTTTTCTGATGCATCTTTACTGGTGGACAATTCTGTGGATTTGCTATCTGGCGAAGACTTCGTAGAGCCATGCGTCGGCGTCTGTCTCGACAACGGCGAGTCTGATACAGACTTAGGCTCTTGGAATAAGGAGGAGGAAGACGTTTCTTGGGGTTTCTGTTCCTGTTTGTCACCCGACCCATCGGCTGTGCTTTCTTTAGGAGAACTCTTAACCTCAACATCTGATTTTGAATCAGCTTCTGACTTCTTAACATCTTTTTTCTTCTTCTTTCCTTTGCTGCTCTCGTTCTCCTCTATGGATTTCGCTTTAGCTGGGTCTAAACTGTCTTTAAGGTTCTGCAATTCTTTTCCAGTGTATAACCGCTTCATGCCCCTCGGTAAAGCCCGACATGAGCTGAGGTTGATCGATTCTAAGTGTGGACATTTTAAAAGCACTTTCTTTATTGGTTCTAACGACACAGAAGACCCACAGAGATTTAGTATTCTGAAAAAAAAAATACAAAGCCTATTGTTTTAAATAATTTAGATTTACAGTGTCAAAAAATAAAGTATAGCTCTGGAGCTCAATTTTGGGATTGATTCTACCAGTTCCAAAATTCCCTGAGCCTAGTAAGTAGTAATCCCAAGCTTAGTAGAGTGGTAGGGATCTTATTAGATTAAGAAATTCAAGTGAGGAAGCAAGCAGAGCAGTTACCTCAGCTTGCTGCTGGTGGAGTCTGCGAGCGCGGCCAAGGCGTCGTCCAGCACGCGCGCCACCGACGCCCACGACAGGTCGAGCTCCAGCAGCGAGTGTGACCACTTCTCGCAGATCAGCTCCAGGCACGCGCTGCTCTGCCGGGTCACGTTGCAACCTGGAACAACAGCGGTGCGAGTCAGTTGCAGCTTCTTCTATATGTCACATTTACACTCAGCCTTATATAATATATCTAATTAGAAATATTTCCGGTAGCGTCAGGAGTGGCTGCAGTGCTGCAGATCCCAGGCCACCACCCTCACAAAGCCAGAATTAGTCAACCTCTGCAGGCTTCTCAAGTCCAACAGTCGCAGCCTGGTCACGCCCCCCACGAGCCGCTCGAGCGCCTTATCTCGGAGTCGGTACTCAATACTCACCGCCAAGAAACAAATGCTGCAGATCCCAGGCCGGCACCTTCACCAAGCCGGAATCAGTCAGCCGCTGCAGGCCCCTCAAGTCCAACAGTCGCAGCCTGGTCACCCCCACACGAGCCGCTCGAGCGCCTTATCTCGGAGTCGGTACTCAATACTCACCGCCAAGAAACAAATGCTGCAGATCCCAGGCCGGCACCCTCACCAAGCCGGAATCAGTCAGCCGCTGCAGGCCCCTCAAGTCCAGCAGTCGCAGCCTGGTCGCGCCCCGCACGAGCCGCTCGAGCGCCTCGTCGCCGAGCTTGTACTCGCCAACGCTGACGCGCTCGGTGGCCGCGTCTCCTGCGATCGACAGCTCTTCCAGCTGCGTCCAGCCTTCAGTCTCCATCTGGCAAACAAATACAATTCGGTTAGACACCCATTTTAAATTCCTTCGCTATCAGAAAATGGAAGACGATAATGATGATCATCATCATCGTCATCATCTCAGCCACAGGAAGTCCTCTGCTGGACATAGGCCTCCCCCAAGGATTTCCGATACGACCAGTTGGAAGCGGCCTGCATCCAGCGCCTTCCTGCAACCCTTATCAGGTCGTCCGACCACCTGGTCGGTGGATGTCCAACGCTGCGCTTGCCGGTACACGGTCGCCATTCAAGAAGCTTTCTGCTCCATCGGTCATCGGTTCTTCGCGCTATGGGCCCCGCCCACTGCCACTTCAAAGAGCTAATCCGCTGGGCTATGTCGGTGACCTTCGTTCTTCTACGGGTCTCCTCGTTTCTGATTCGATCTCGCAGAGAAACACCGAGCATAGCCCTCTCCATAGCTCTTTGCGCGACGTTTTGGACCCGTAAGTCATCACTGGTAACACACATAGGTCGAAGACTTTCGACTTTAGGCACTGAGGTATTTTGGACGAGAAGACGCTGCGGAGCTTCCCGAACGCTGCCCAGCCGAGTCGGATTCGACGAAAGACCTCGTCCTTGAAACTGGAGCTGCCGACCTGGATCAATTGACCCAAGTAAATGTACTGCTCTACAGGTACAAGGGTTCCTAACAGTCACTGGTCAGCTCCGTGGCGCAGCGGTCAACACCCCTGCCTGCGACACGGAGGTCCCGGGTTCGATCCCCGGACAGGTCAAGATGGAAAATGATCTTTTTCAGATTGACCTGGGTCTTGGATGTTTATCTATATAAGTAATCTATTATAAAATATAGTATCGTTGAATTAGTATCCCATAACACAAGTCTCGAACTTACTTTGGGGCTAGCTCAATCTGTGTGATTTGTCCGTATATATTTATATTTATACTGGTGAAGGCGCAACATGGACATTCGACATAATTTTCATCTTGTCCATGTTCATTTTAAGGCCCACTTGTTGGGAAACTTCATTGAGGTCATTGAACATGGTACTTAGATCCTCCAGCGACTCCGCCATGACGTCATCATCAGCTAATCGAAGGTGAGTGATATACTCGCCGTTGATGTTGATGCCAAGTCCATCCCTTTCCAGGAACTTGAAGGCGTCCTCCATTGCAGCGGTGAACAGTTTCGGAGATATGACATCTCCCTGTCTCACACCTCTCTGCAATGGAATAGCCCTCGTACTCTGCTCCTGTACTCGGACTAACATTGTGGCGTTGATGTATAAACACCTCAACACTTCGATATATCGATGGTCAATACGGCATCGCTGAAGAGACCGAAGCATAGCCCATGTTTCGATCGAATCGAAGGCTTTCTCATAGTCCACAAACGCCAACCATAGTGGCTGGTTATACTCTTTGGCCTTCTGACCATTACGTATTATAATGATGATACGTAATGGGTTTGCGATAGGTAAAATTATATTGTCGAGAAGCTCTAGAATAGTTTAGAATTTTCCATAACATTGGCTGTCTCGTTCGCTTTTTAGAAGATTCTGGAATAGCCTGAAAAGTTAAAAGTTTTGGATAGATATTGGGCGGCCCTCGAAGGTGTTGGCAGTAAGTCCGCACTGTAATATACATGTCGCAGTCATCTGGTTGAATCTGCTATTTGATTATATGACTAGCGCGTTCATTGAATGACCACGTTTAATTGAATGACTAGGCCGAACGTTGATTGAACAAGCGTCGCTACGCCGCCGCCGGCTACTTTAAAAACTAAGAAAAATTTGCAAAAATATAAGATTAAATAAAGCTTTGGAAATCATGCTACCACCAAATATTACACAGTCGGCTAATGTTCAACGACTTCGCTAAATGACGTTCATTCAGTCAAGACGTTGAACGTTACATTCAACGACTTGACGAGTTGTCCTTTAGTCATTCAATTAAACGTGGTCATTCAATGAATGCGCTAGTCATTTAATCAATTAGCAGATTCAACCAGATGACTGCGACATACACACCTGCTGCGCAGTAGTAGCGTTGGCCAGCACGAGCTGCGAGTTGGTGGCGCGGAACACTCGCATCTTGGGGCAGCCCTTCTGCAGCGCCTCCAGCGGGACAGACGCGAGGTGCGAGATTGCTTGCGCGCCCGATATGGCTAGCACTTTAAGGTGTTGGTAGTGAGTTGGCAATATATCATACACACCTGCTGCGCAGTAGTAGCGTTGGCCAGCACAAGCTGCGAGTTGGTGGCGCGGAACCACTGGCATCTTGGGGCAGCCCTTCTGCAGCGCCTCCAGCGGGACAGACGCGAGGTGCGAGATTGCTTGCGCGCCCGATATGGCTAGCACTTTAAGGTGTTGGTAGTGAGTTGGCAATATATCATACACACCTGCTGCGCAGTAGTAGCGTTGGCCAGCACAAGCTGCGAGTTGGTGGCGCGGAACCACTGGCATCTTGGGGCAGCCCTTCTGCAGCGCCTCCAGCGGCACAGACGCGAGGTGCGAGATTGCTTGCGTGCCCGATATGGCTAGCACTTTAAGGTGTTGGTAGTGAGTTGGCAATATATCATACACACCTGCTGCGCAGTAGTAGCGTTGGCCAGCACAAGCTGCGAGTTGGCGGCGCGGAACACTCGCATCTTGGGGCAGCCCTTCTGCAGCGCCTCCAGCGGCACAGACGCGGGGTGCGAGATTGCCTGCGCGCCCGATATGTCCAGCACCTCTAAGTTCTGGCAGTGCGCCTGCAATGTATGCACTATGCTTTACGAAAAAATACAAAAATTTTATACTAGGAGAGTTTAATGTTAAAAGTATAAAAATAAAATATTTCGTTCATACTCTTAAAATTTTGGAAGATGCAGGCATAATAAGAAAATACACGCTATCGTTAAACGTACGGCACATTATATTTTTTACTCATTGTGTCCTTTCCTCTTTTCTCCCCACAGGTAGGGAGGCTTACTTGTCTCGCTCGCATTTTGGAATATTCTGGAATGTTGGCGTTCGGGACCGAAAGTGTGTGGAACTTTTTTGAAAGCAATAAGACCGGTATATAAGGAAACGGACGGGGCGACCGATAATCGGACTTTAACTACTTCACCAGTCTTTGGGGGGGTAAAGTTCATCATCAAAGTTCACTTAGAGCTCGCAACACGTCCTTTAAATTTGTGACTTTGGCTCAACTCGTATCTTTCCTTGTGTGCGAGGGATACGGAAAATACCGTCATTCTCAAATTCAAATACCTCTCAAAAAATTGTATGTAAAAGTTGCAAAATTAAAAAAATAAAATACACGATTGCCGTTTGTGACAGTTTACGTCCGTCACATTGATTATTTGCTAACATTACATAGCCTCTGACACATCGGGGAAGAGTACGAATCTTCCAACACCTCGCACTTCAAAATAGATCAAGCCGTTTAAGCTATTTCCTATAGCTTAAACGGCTTGATCTATTTTGAAGAACAATGGAATAGACAGAGTCGGGTAAAAAATTATATTTAACTAGCTGTTACCCGCGGTTTCGCCCGCGTGATATATAGCCTATGTCCTTCTCGGTACCTAACCAATGTGTATGAAAAATTTCATGATGATCGGTTCAGTAGATACGGCGTGAAAGTGTAACAAACAAACAAACTCACTTTCGCATTTATAATATTAGTTGGGATTGGGATTATGACTTACGGCAATTGAAGAAAGTATTTGAGGTAATGCAGTGAACTTGTTGTTAGCGAGCGTGAGGTGCGTGAGCCGAGCACCGAAGTTCTCGCAAAATCGGGCCATCGACGCCGCGGACAAACACGTACTCGAGCCACCCGTCTCCGACTGGAAAAAATTAACAAAGTTAAGTGAATGCTGTTAAGTGAGGTTGGACTATGATTGAACAAGACCTAAATTAAATATATTTCCTAGTGACCTGCGTGGCATTCTAGAATGAATGCCACGTGGACATTAAGCGGAGGAAAGGTGTGTTGTGTGTCGCTACTCACCGTCAATGAGAGATCCAACCGCTGCAGCTAACGCAGGCCCTGCAGCAGCTCTAACAGCTGCTCTGGCGTGAGCCTGCTCCAGCCGGCGACGCTGACCTCACCAGTCGGGCAGTAGTCATGTCGCTACTCACCGTCAATGACAGATCCAGCCGCTGCAGCTAACGCAGGCCCTGCAGCAGCTCTAACAGCTGCTCTGGCGTGAGCCTGCTCCAGCCGGCGACGCTGACCTCACCAGTCGGGCAGTAGTCATGTCGCTACTCACCGTCAATGACAGATCCAGCCGCTGCAGCTAACGCAGGCCCTGCAGCAGCTCTAACAGCTGCTCTGGCGTGAGCCTGCTCCAGCCGGCGACGCTGACCTCACCAGTCGGGCAGTAGTCATGTCGCTACTCACCGTCAATGACAGATCCAGCCGCTGCAGCTAACGCAGGCCCTGCAGCAGCTCTAACAGCTGCTCTGGCGTGAGCCTGCTCCAGCCGGCGACGCTGACCTCACCAGTCGGGCAGTAGTCATGTCGCTACTCACCGTCAATGACAGATCCAGCCGCTGCAGCTAACGCAGGCCCTGCAGCAGCTCTAACAGCTGCTCTGGCGTGAGCCTGCTCCAGCCGGCGACGCTGACCTCACCAGTCGGGCAGTAGTCATGTCGCTACTCACCGTCAATGACAGATCCAGCCGCTGCAGCTAACGCAGGCCCTGCAGCAGCTCTAACAGCTGCTCTGGCATGAGCCTGCTCCAGCTGGGCAGTAGTCAAATCGCTACTCACCGTCAATGAGAGATCCAGCCGCTGCAGCTGAGGCAGGCCTTGCAGCAGCTCGAACAACTGCTCCGGCGTAATTCTACTCCAGCCAGCGACACTTAGCTCCATCAAGCCGGGGCAGTAGTCCGCAATGCATGCGAGCACCCATGTTATATTGCTGACTTCCCATTGAGCTGTAATATAAATTATTGCTTAGTAACTATCCAACTTTAACTCAGAAGAGTTTGTATGCTATATTAACATTTCGCCGTGTGGTTCCCGGCAGAGTAGAATAGGACCACTCCAAATCTTCCCGTGGATGTCGTAAAAGGCGACTTAGGAAACTCAAGCTAAACAAAGCTTATAAACATCAAAGAGACCTCTCCAACCCGTTTGGCCAGCGTGGAGAGTGTAGGCCAAATCCTCTGACTGCTCTGGCAGTACAGAGAGGGTTGTGCTCCTGCAGTGGAGACTAACAAAGACCTGAAGAAGATGATGAAGATTAACATTTACACAACAAAGCTAATGGAATGTAAGAAACAGACAAATTATTTGCAACGCTTTATGGGGAGTGTTGAATGCATACTGCTTTTATTAAGAGGACGACGCTTGGTAGTTAGTGAAATTTAGTTGGAGTGTTAAGGCCAAATGAGTCATTGTGTGGAGCAGAAGCAGAACAAATGCTTCTAACAAAAAACATCTCTCACTCTGCAGTAAAAACCACTGACTTACTTTTAAAAGTTTTATTCCCCAGCCTTGAACATACATACATATTATCACGTCTTTATCCCTTGCGGGGTAGATAGAGCCCAAGGTCTTAAAACCAAAAGGCCACGTTTGGCGTGTTAGTGGACGTAAAGGTGGTCCCAGGCTTAAACATCGAAAATAAATCAATGTTAATGAAAACTTCAATAATGACTTACCAATATTTAGACTTTGACATTGTGAGAGTCGGTTTTCTAGCAGCCAAACGAGTTTGAAGTCAGTTTTGCACTTTTCTTTTATGTGTTGCGTTAGATCTACATTTTTCCACAGCTGAGGTGTACAACTAACACTGTGCCATTTCTTACACACCTTACCCAACCTGAAACATATGCATATAATGTTATCATTATGTTTTAAACAGGAAAAAATATATACGCACGCAGCGAAGTAGAGTGCTTTTTGTATACCGAGTTTGTAATTGCCTATACCACTGTGAAACTCAGATTGTTTATCATCGGTGGTGATAGGAATCCAGCCCCCGTAGCATGGCTCCCGCAACGCCGTTTATATCGCGCGATAAACTATCTACTTCTCGCTCTTCAGTATTGCGTAAAACAAGATGGCGATAGTCGATAAACGTTGTCGCGCGTGCCATGCTACGGGGGCAGGAAAATAAACAGCGGCAAACTGCTGTGAGTAAAAATATATATGAGGATACCAAGGCCAATGAAATTTTGGGATGTAATAGATTTGACACTGTAGCTGGTATAATGGTATACTGGTACAGTAAATTTTAAAAATAACCCTCTTATCGTGCATGATGGAATTTGTATGGAATCAAGGAAATTGGTGGCCTTAAATGAGACTAGCCGACTTTGCTAACATTTATTTACACCTTTTAGGAGTCGCAGTGATAAAAAAATTAAAAAATATTTATCCATACCTAATTACAGTAGGAAGAGTGCCCTGAGAGGACACAACATATTCAAATATCTTTGATAGAATCTCTTCAGGCATTTGTGCCCAAGGGCTTTGTGGTCCAGTATCCTTAACCTCAACTGCACTAATTCTAGTTCTTTCAGTCTTTTCACTTTTAACTGTAAAAAAATGGCATTAAATAAATTACATAATTCGGTTATGCTGGTTCAAAACTTCTTATCTTCCAACTTGCTATTTTTATTTTGAGCACTTATCAGTAAACAACGGTCAATCCAATCTTCATTTGGTCAAAGATTTTCCACATACATAGTTATCATGCAAACACAGACTGGCGAATAGATTGTTTTCTTTTGGACTTACTGTTTAATTACTATCTGAAACTTATCATGCAAACTTGGACTAGCGAATAGATTCTCATCTTTTTGGACTTAATGTTAAAGGATCTGGATATAATTCAAGTATGCTTACCCTTATTCTTACTGCTGTTAGTTTTCTTTGTTTTGGGCGTCTTGGGCCGCGTGTTTCGCGGCTTCGGCGCCCCGACACTCATCGCCGCAGCCCCGTCGCCGCGAGGGTCGTACTCCTCGCCCGAGCTCTCCTGTACTGGCGATGCAACTCTCTTCTTTTTGGACTTCCTCTGACCAAGGTCCGAGATTGACGTCACTACGGGAGCCGGCGCTGGTGTTATCGGTGTCTGAAAAGTTTGTAATTTTATTTAAATATTTAGACACGTATTTTTTCTTCTCTAGTCTGGGAGAAAAAAGGAACGTAGAATGTACCAGCTGTAGGTATATCTCCCTACGCATATCGTTAAAACCTGTCGAGAGAATGGGCGAAAATCTAAAGAATCATGTCAAAAGGCGTACGGATAGCAACTACCTTTCTACCTACACACCCTCCTGACCTTTATGTCTTGTCTCAGTCTAACCCTTAAGGGACAAAGACGTAATTAGTAGGTATGTGTATTAGTAAGTATGAACTAAACTTTTTTTTATTGTATAGCTGGACGAAAGTCATTCTCTTGAATATAATTTGTTTGTTCTCATTTATGTGTAAAGTTACAGAAATTACCAGAATATCAAAATGTGTTTATTCAAGGGGGTTTTCAAATATTACATAAGAGAATATCAGCTATTTTCAATCTCCTCACGCCTCTTGTCGGCAAAAGCAAGAAAAGCTCTTTCTTCTCGCCCCAGCTTATGTAAATTAAAATTGTTGGTTTAGTAAAATTTTGCTGATGTCATCATCACATCACCATGCAATCCCCCAGAAATAAGAAATCAAAAGAAAAAAATTTTTTTTGATGACTAGGGATCAAAAATTTTATTCATTTAATTTCTTATCTATCTAGTTCTCATATTAATATAATGAAGATTAAATATTTGAATGTTTGTATGTAATGGATAAACTCAAAAGTATGGAACCAATTAAAAAAACTTTTTTTATCTAAAATCAAAAATATTGCGTACCTTTATCACACTGTTGTTTTTAATTAGGCTAGAGAATGAAAAAAATAAATCTGTGCACAAGGTCATTGTAACTAGGTACAAATAAACTTGACCTTTACCTTTTATTTCATATTTTCCTTAACAGTTAAGTAATTGACTTTCATATAAAATATAAGAAATTAACAATGACAAGAAATTAGTATATATATGTGTCTGGTAGATGAATAATGATGATTATTTATGAAAAAAAACTCCAAGAGTATATAGCCAAGTGGCAAAAGTCAAAATCGCAAAATAATTCAGGCACTGACTGCACTGACTGAGGCATTTTTCATATGAGATATTTACATGTTACTGTTAGTGAATCAAGATTCCACTGGTTAATTTCTTCTGTTCTCATGAAAACAGGCATTTTGTGGAGTGCAGGAGCACGACCCTCTCTGTACTACTAGAGCTATATACTATACTATAACTATATAGCCACAGCAGTCAGAGGATTTAGCCTACACTCTCCACGTTGGGTTGGAGAGGTTTATTTGATGTTTGTAAGCTTCATTTAGCTTGCGTTTCCTAGGTCACCTTTTACGACATCCACAGGAAGAATTGGAGTGATCCTATTCTACTCTGCTGGGAAACACATGGCAGAGACTAGACTAGCTTATTGCAATAAAATTAGGCCATTTAATGTCTCTGTCTGTAAGTCATACCAGTGGAGGCATATTATTGCACTTCATTTATGCACTGCATATCTATCAGACATTTTTCATTTATATTTGTAATGAAGGAGATGGTGGGACCACATAGACCTTTTTATGTGGGGGTGGCAGAAAGTTACCTTAGAATGCAAAGTGTGGAAGCAGAAAGGGCAGGCTTTTGCCCAGCAGAGGGACACAAAGTTGGTTTTAAAAATTGTTAAATACATGAATTTTATACATAAATGGATTTGGGCACCAGACCACCCACCACCGAGAAAGGGGGCCCTTTCTCGGTGTCAGCTCTACATTTCCACCCTTCTTCAACTTTGATCTCATGAACTACTGATTTGCATACTTACATACTTATATACTGTATGAGCTAAGTAGGTATAACATTTTCAAGTAAAACTGTGAAAGCATCCTTACATCTGTATGATGAACTTTCACATTTATAATATTAGGATGCTAGAATTGTAGTGCGTATGGTACCTAAATACATAATTTGTATTATGCATGTAAACCTGTGAGTAGCTAACTAATGGATAAAAGCAAACAATTTCATGCTCTTCATGTTTCAAAAGGTAGTAAATAGAATCAGTGAGAGGAGATTAATAGCCTGTTCTCAACTCTTCCACCTGTTACAATCTCTTGTACAAATTGGCTTTGTTCTTGAGATCTTTGATGCATGGTATAAAGATGTGATACTATTTTTAGTTTCGTACTAAAAATTTGGATAGGTACAAAGGAAATTAAGTTTACTCACAATTTCTTTGATGTTCAGTCCAGTCCTTTTTATTTTAATCTTTAACTTAGTGTCCGTGTCCACTATCTGACTTCGATATGTGGGTTCGCACTCACTGGGCCGCTTAGATTTCTTTTTACTTTTAGAACTACAAATACCCAGCATAGACCGTGGTTTACCACTACAAGGAATCACTGTGTAAGTCCTACGCTCTTTTGAAGTCTTTTTACTCTTTTTTGTTGATAATTGACTTAGTTTATGACTGTAAGGTTTGCCACTTTGTCGCGACACATTAATTAATGGTAACTTCACACTACACTTAAGCACTTCATCCTCGGAACTCTCCTCCTCCTCGACAGGCTCCTCCCAGTCTTCCTCTTCATCCTGGCACTCACTACTACTCACTAAATTTAGGTTCTTGCCACCTTTCACTTGTCTGTGTAAACTGACATGTGTGGGAGGAGTTCTAGGGCTAGATTCATGTAATGAACTTTTTCTCCGCTTTGTCTCTGGAGAGATGCATCCATTAACACGCTCTGAATGGCGTCTAGAATGCTGTTTGTGCTTCCGGTGGCGAGTTTTTATTGGAGAAGGCATTGCTCCATTAGCAACCTGCAGCTTTTGTTTGGCGATGTCATCAATGCTCTGCTCGAAATCAGTTTCGAGCTTGACACAGCCGACGTCGTCGGCTTCCTCCGAGCTGACAGCATCAGGGATGACGGGTGTCAGCTTGGGCAACCGCGGGTCAGGGAATAGATCCTTGCGGACGGTCAGCCTCATCGCTGGCTCCGCGTTCGCGGCCTCGTAACCGCCGTTCACGGGGCTCGTGCGACCCGACATGCCGTCCGCCTCCCGCCGCCCTCGCGTACCACTTCTACAAACCGCTCACCTGTCCGCGAGGTAAACAATCAGTTTGACACATCACATTTTCACTTTGTGGACAAACGATTTACCGATCTTTACCAGATGATGCGATCATTTTCATGATTGCAGATAATCGATGCACTTAACATTATAATTTCTTTACTTTGCACTTCTTGTGACAGTTCCAAGATTCTTTTTTCTTCACGTATTCGCATTTTAGGTCATCCATGTTCATGTAACGTTGTGATTGCGAAAAACAATGTATGGATCATTTTCGCGGACACTTGCACTCGTATCTTGGGTGATTACTGATAAAATGTACAATCCTTGAGAGTATAGACATAATACACACTGAATCTTAATTATTTTCGTCGACTACGAGTTGATGAAAACTGTTGACCTTGTTTAGAAGCTTATTATGTTTCAAATTATAATCAACAGATGCAGACATTGTCACAAAAAGTTGTTCAATTTATACGCTATAACCTTGGATAGGCGCTCATTTCTTTGATATTGCGTATTTTAAAAATAGTGATTTTGCCGAAACTTTAAATAAAACACTCAATTTTACCATGAATAATAATTAATTTAGGTAATTCTTTAGTAATTTTGTTTTATGTTTTTGTTTATTCCGACATAGATTATTTTTGTAAAATCGAAAGACGTTCTTACAAGCATAACTTTTATAACCAACAATTTTGACTAGAACTATATTAAATAATATTGTATGCTTACAAAAGATGGCGCTACTTGTATGATTTACGTAAATTCAATAGGCATTGGAAAGGACAATGCGAAGAAGCACAGAAACCGCACCGCAAACATAATTTTGTTCTGTGATTTGGTTGTTTCTCTTTCTTTCATTCTCGTAACGAAACGAACCCGTTGACCACCACTGACTGCCTGTCAAAATGACAATTTGTGAATTTGAGTCGGAAGGGATGATTTGAGATGGATTTGAGTCGATTTACAAAAGACTTTTCTGATAAACTTAATAATTTTGTTGTTAATTATGTTAAAATTGTACATTCTCTGTGACGTGTGTAATGAATGTATTGTGTGTGACGTTCATCGCAGTGATAATGATGTGATAACCTACACGGTCTTTCTGTAGCAGAGTACATAAAAGCGGTGAGTCATATTTATATTTATTACATTTGCTGTATATCGATGCGATGATCTCATGTTGTAGGTGCTTGCTTACCTACTCAATACAGGCGTTTATATATTGAACATGCGTGGAAAGAGAGAAAGGTAGGTATGCATAAATATACCTACCTACCTACTTGCAATATCTACATAAACGTATTGCTAAGTATTGGTAAATACAACCACAATACAACAGACATAAAAAGATTGGCTTTATACCAAGGCTATATACCAAGAAAATACCCAAAAATATGTACCTTGAATCCATAGGTTTTCTCAATATTATTTAGTCTAGTATGGGTACGGTGTTCCTATCCTACACAAAAGCATAAGGCGCAACGCACTGTACTCGCATATCGGAAAAAAATAATTGTGGCAATATTTGATAATTTTGGCATGGACCTATAAAAAAAAGATTTTGTTATAAGAGTAAGCATTCAATCAATCTCAAATAGTCTCTACGTACGTTCCTTCCTATACAGCTTGGTAAAATTACCAATGGTTTGAGAATTATAGGCCCCTCAACATTTCTATACAAATATTACCACAATATTGTTACTTTTTTCCGTTTGTATGGAGATATGCACGTTTAGGGCCCTCCTAAGCCCCTAAGCCTGTCGCCGACGCCTTGCGGCATGAAGGCGCCCTAATTTTAAGCGTCTTTCGGCTTACGTGACCTTTTGGCAAAGGAAAGGCCCGCACAGTGGCATATCACGAGCTCCGTGGCGCAGCGGTCGTCACGCCGGCCTGCGACACGAATGGTCCCGGGTTCGATCCCCGGTCAGCCCCCTATTTACTAACTCGGATGACAGGTGTCGATGCCTATCAATCTAGCAAGCAAGCAAAACCCGCATTGTAACAGTAAATTCTAGATTGATCGAAAGGGAAAATTGTGCAGCAGGGCAAGTGCCCTCCCTCAGCATGCCACCCATAAATACACCCTATATAAAACATGCTTAAAAATAAATAGTTATGTGTGAGTTCATGTTGCCTCACTCATCCTATGATTTTGCGGCATAAAAGAGGCTAAAGAGAAAAGTGTGTATCTAAGCGTTTGAAACGCTTGTCGCATTTTGCCACCCTACGGTGTATACCTAGTCCGTGGCGGACTAGGTATACACCGTACAGACGCCTGTCTCAGCCTGACGATATATGTCAATAAACACTTCAAAGAGATAGGTGCGAGGCGGCTGAAATCGCCCGTCCCATCGTGCCACCCTGTGCATATAAAACACGCTAAAAAGTTAGGTGCGTGCGTGGCTCCAGTCGCCTATGTCAGCCTGCCGCCCTCTGGCATTAAACACTTCAAAGAGATAGGTTTCTACGCACTCTGCGCGGAGTGAGCAGCTAATATCCGAGCCGCCATAAAGTTGCCAACCATATAACAAAGACAGTTTAATCTTGGGCAGCTTTACGGTTATTTTTACTATGGCTGGCATCGAATCCTAATAAAAACTGTTTATAAATAGGTATGAAAGTATCAATACTTTTGTTTATTGAGCTTGATTTTTTAGTAATTAAAGCTGAGCGAGATGAGCGCAGGGGTGACGCGCACCGCAGCTCCGGACGGAGACATAGAGCAAACCGTGTACGCGTTGCTCAATTAGCCGTGCGGGATCGTGCCTTGCCACCGCAGCAGCATACGGCGGCAGTGTGATAACCGCTTTTAATCACCCTGTGGTATGCGGTACTGAAGATTTATAAGAAAACTAGCTTTTGCCCGCGGGTTCGCTCGCTTCAATGTCGATTCCTTGAGAACATTACTTTTTTTCCGGGATGAGAGGTAGCCTATGTTCGTAGTTCAGAGAACGTGTGTGCAAAATTTAATGATGATCGATTCAGTACTTACGCCGTGAAAGCGTAACAAACAAACAAACTCACTTTCGCATTTATAATATTAGTTGGGTTAGGATTGGCATTGGGAATCATACAGTTGGTCGGATATAATAATATTATGTCGATTTTAAGCTGTGCTTGAAACTCACAAGAATTTTAGCCACTTTCGCTAATGACATAATAAAGGAATAAATATCTCATTGGCCTCTTAGTCTTACCGTCGCCAATCTCAAAAAAAAATAATATTTTGACTGCTGAACAAATAAAATGGCTAATGCGAAAGTGAATTTGTTTTTTTTTTTATTTTTTTTTGTTTGTTTGTTTGTTACGCTTTCACGATGACCTATCTACTGGACCGATCATCATGAAATTTTGCATACACATAGGCTAGGGTACTGAAAAGGACATAGGCTATATATCACGCGGGCAAAGGCGCGGGTAACATCTAGTACACTATATATCACGCGAAGGGTTTACAAATCCCCGAAATTTAATTTAATATGGATATTTCATTCCATCACGATTTAAAGCCACGGCCACATAGCTATACCAAACGTGACCGAAATTCAAGACAACGTTTATTTTATGGGCATTTGATCACATCACAACTCAAGAACACAATTGAATTTGTTAGTTGTGCAATCATTATCGATTCTTACGTAGGACTGTGTGACTGAAAAGCAATAATGATAGATAGCTATCTAATCTAACAGGGCTTCGCATACGGTAGCGATAAAACATAATAAATAGTGTAATGTAAAGATGTATGTATAATGTAAATAAATAATAAATAAATATACAGGGACATATCACACAAATTGAGCTAGCCCCACAGTAAGTTGTGAACTTGTGTCGCAGGATACTAACTCAACGATACTATATTTTATAATATATACTTATATAGATAAACATCCAAGACCCAGGTCAATCTGAAAAAGATTGTTTTCCATCATGACCTAACCGGGGATCGAACCCGGGCGTGTCGCAGTCTAGCGTGGTAACCACTGCGCCACGGAGCTCGTCAAATGTACACAATGATGATGTACATATCATTAATCTTTCCACCGAAATAAAAATATACATTATAGCTATCGTTTGTGGTCTCCTGACGATTTCAATTGAAAGTTGTAATGAGAATTGAGAGAATTATTATTTTTGTTATAATAATAACTTGTTTCCACTGAGAAGAATATGCTGCGCTGCGGTGTACTAAGAAAAATAAGTATGACTAGTTCAATATGACTTGATTGTACTAGTACTGCTAGGTTTCTCAAAGTGGCGTTCGCATTCCACAAGTTGTTTCTGTACTGCTGTAATAAAACACAGCAGCATGGCGTGCACTTTTTACAAGACCTAAGCTTTAATTGCCAAAAAAGGAGTAACTATCTGATTTTGTGTGTTTAATGGCACTTGAGTGTCATGTATAAGTAAGTGCTAACTTGTTGTATTCAGCTATAATTTCTAAATTCCTAAACTATTTTGGATGTATGTCGTAAGAAATCAAATTTAAGCAAAGGTTATTAATAAAAGACCTATTTTTGGTTGATGGCAAAAAAAAACAAATAGTTTTACATAATGGCAACGATTAGAAATTAGCTCTTAAGTAAATGTGAAACAGGTTACGGGGGCGTAAAGTTAAACCTTTGAACTAGTGGGAACGAACGTGCTCCAAAAGATACCATTTAAATTGGAGGTGGCAACAATTTAATGTTTTTGTCTTATCTTTAGTTATTAATCTGAGATTAAAACTTAAAACTGACCTCGCGAACAATTTTTTAAATGATCGGTTAACATCGAAACCGATTTTGAATAAATTTAAATTTCATCGTATTTTGAGACATACTCGTGCATATATAAAAAAATGTGTTTTCGCTCGACCCTACTTGAAGACCTTGCTTGCTTCGCTCGTTCGGTTCAATTACGTAAGCATAAAATTTTGTTAAAGTAGACAATCTTCTGAATGCACTGTGGTCATTGAAGCAATCATTTAATTTTGATGCCGTTAGTTTCTCGGGAACCTCTTTTCGCAAAAATGACTTGGTGTAGTAATTTATAAGTTATTATGACACATGCATGACATATGACTATAAATTGAATAATAATTTTTAAGCTGTGATTATAAATTAAATCGAAATAATCCGTGAATTGGGATGGGAATATAAATGACTTTAGGTCACCTAGGGAGCACTTTAGTAGAGATGGCTATTTACCAGAATCCCAATTTTTTAAGGATTTTGACCCCTCGCTGCGGTCCGTAATAATGAGCGCGTACCTATTAAAGTGGGAGCCGCTCTGCGGTTTGGGGATGTCTCTCCAATCTTGCGCATACAGGCAAGGCCAAAGCCGAGGTCCGTCACTCCTGGGGGCCCTTGGTGATGTTCGCCTTACAGGTAGAGGGCAGTCTGCTCTCACCTCAAAAAGTCCGGTGAAGTAGCAAAGGCTCACTTGGAGCTAAAAACCCACATAGATCATTAAACAAAGACCCGCCTGCTTCAATGCGCTCCGACACAGTGTGTTATATGTATATATAGGAAGTACTCAAAATCCATCAATCTCATTCCTCGAACATATTGGAGTCATACAAAATAGGAGCCTGATTTCACAAGGAAGATATGCTGAACTAATGCGCAGGTGGAAATTTGCAAAAGACCCTAAATGCACCTGTTCTGTATTTGGTTCATCTTACTATATTTACCTTTTTATATATTGAGGGCGGTGGTAGTAGAATACACGAAGCTGATGGGGAGGTTGTGAAGTGGATCGACGGCCTTCCATTCGACTTGCTATTTTACTGCTATCAAAACAGAACCATTAGCAAATAATTATTTATCATTATCACGATTTTTTTTTGTTACAGATCGTGTTGCCATACCTAGAGCAAGAACTGCGTAGTGAAGGATTTGTAACCGCATCCGGCGGTGTCGATATCGTGTAGCGCACACCGCAAGCGATCAGGTATCAGGCAGGGGTCGTATGTCGATGTGCTGTCAGTGTAGTGGTGGTGGTGAGGTCAGGGTGCGGTGATCAAGTGATGCCCGGCGCGGTGATGCAGAGGCATGGTGGACGCGGCTGCGGAGCGCCGGCCGGACGCCGCCGCTGCCTGCGATGCTTCTTCCAGCCTCATCAAGTGAGTATTTTTGATCCTTTGCATGCTTCATCATTCTCATAATAACGAAGACGCAATTACGTACTAAAATGTTTGAATAAGAAAATGTTTTCTATTTTATTATTCAAGCTACCTGATGTGATTGTGTCTTATTATAAAGCTAATGTACAATTACTGAACACATTTCTCGAAACAGTTTTAGCACAGCTTGTTGGAATGGAACCTGCATGAAATCTGCGTAAATTGCACCAAAATAAACCACTAATTGCTTAACATTTATTGCTTCACTAATCTCAGCTTCATTTACGCTAATTTTGTTGCCTTAACTGTTTTTTCGTTTTTTAATTGAATCCTGGTCTGTAGCTAGAATACCCATAGATATACAAGAATCACTGATAGAAAATCGAGATATATTCAAACATTAATGACTGCATCACCGTTCATAGATCAAACTTATCAAGGTACCTGATTATTTCAACCTGTATCACATTGAATCTGGTCGTTGGCAAATAGAGCTGAAAAGCTCTTCAAGCAATAGTAATTGTTTCAAAGAGCGTTAAGTTTTCAGTTTATGTGGTAGAGCCACGCTACCCGAAAAAAATACTTTTGCTAGTAGCATGAATGGACCGGCTCGTCCGGGGAAGTACCACACTTTCACGGAGAATCGACGTTTCCACTCCCCTCTGGGGTAAAAAAAGGCCGGCAACGCTCCTGTAACACTCCTGGTGTTGCAGTTGTCCATGGGCAGCGGTGATCATTTACCATTAGGCGATACGCTTACTTGTTTACCGTCCTATGTCATAAAAAAAAGTTACCTAGAAAGTGAAAAGATGCCTCCAAGCTATAATTTACATCATATCTTGGAAATTTTCACACCGATTTACCAATGCTCAACTATTCGTAACAAAATCAAGTGAATAATCAACCCATATGTCCTTTCAGTACATTTGAAACCAATCACTAAACAAATGGAGCCCGCCGATGAGCACTTTAATCAATATTCATTGCTCCCAAGAGCATAATGTCGGCCTCTATTGACCGTTGGCTTTCTTCCGCTGACCTCGGCGACCTGCTATCATCCTATTGAGCCTATTGACATGGCCGTCAATAGCTATTTGGCTGGTTTTCATATCTATCATCCATCTAGCAGCTGCTATGCCGTAATAAATGTTGGTTTATCCGACTGCCAAAGGCTCTCAGTAAGCTACGAGTATGTGTTTCAAACTTAGAGCAAGGTTTCAGAGCATATGTGATTACTTACTGACATAATTGATCTTTTCTAGCGTTAACAGTTTGATGTATTGAAATGATGATGCCGTTCAATATGTCGAAGTAATAGGATCAACTTTGCTGTTCCTGGAATTGATTGCACGTGAAATTAAATCCGCAAATGACGCATTCGCGTTTTGATAATTTTATCAAATCGTTAGTCAGGCACTATACATATCTAACAACAATCCATAAAAAAAAAACATTAATACACAAAGTTTTAATTGAGATTAGTAGATACACAGAAAATGACAATGATATGTTGTTATTTTAGATGAACTGTTCATAAACAGATTATTGTATCATGTAGTTCAGATTTGATTTGATCGATTTCCTTTTTGAAAATCTATTATTAATGTTGAATATATGACTAATGTTGAATAGTTGAGTTAGTATGTGGATATGACGACGTAAATACTACGAGATTGATTTTAATGAAACTATAAATCATTTACAGAAAAATAGCACTTTGGCTGCCACGACTATATTATACGTCTACTAGCTAGAAAGCTAATAACTGCTTATTTAAATATACTTTTGCAGGACAAAATTAAAGCAAATATGCAATTAATAAATATGAAAGATACGGTCAAAATAATTAAATTCAAACAACTTCGATCTGTACTTATCAGTATTTTTATAAGTCTTATATTATAGTCAAGCAATGAAATTGAAGCCATTATTATTACGTCTTTCACGATACGCTGAGTCTCAAATGTAAATATTGATTTCAATCAGCTGCTCGCGTAGTATCCCTATTTGGCTCTGTTGACTGCACAGCGGTAAGTGATGTGCAACAAATTGTTTGATTAGGTGTAAGTCGAGCTGGGCACGCAATACCGAGTGAGTTAATGAGAGCACCGATACGACTCGTCACGGCTGCGCGTTATCACAGCTCGTGGGCGGCTATGTGTGCACTGTACTATACCTATCGTCGGTGTGTGCGTTGTAGTAGCGGTTCCTGGAAACGCGAGTAGGTTTCTGAGAAACGATCGACTGTCGCGCGTGTTTTCAGCAATGAATAACCGCCCAAGGCTTTCCCCTGAATGTCGCGAAAAGATTGCGTATGTATACAAATGTGTCATATTTTTTCAGTGCGTTAAACCGCTGTACTTAGGTTATACAGTGCTTCATATTATGTGGATAGAATATACGTGTTCATAGTATTTTTTTTCTCAGTGTTAATAAGGTTACTTTCTGCTTTCTGGCTTATATTCTTCACTTCGGCCTCCGGAGTTAGCATAAAGTAATAGTCTTGATAAAGATTCGGTCGATAAGACGTAACAAAACTTAATAAAACTTAAACAGTTAAATTTAATAAGTATGAAATTAAAAATCTTTTGGCTGACGTACTCCATACTAAAATAATAAATATTTACTAACAGCCTCCGTGGCGCTGTGGAACATGCCAGCCTGCGATACGAGGGGCACCTAATTCGATTTTAGATGCCGGGCAAATACTTGTACTAGATTTTCAGAGTTATTTATCTTCTTTTCTGGAGATATCTAAGTAGGGTTGGAATCACATAGGCAGCGGGCTGTAAAAACTTTCGCCAAATCATATAAAAAATGCATCCTGTCATAATTGCGGATCCCGGGCTCCGACCGGGAAAAATTGCTAGGATAAAGAAAATTAGTACCGAATTTTAGTAAATTTTGACTATCCGTTGCTTTGTCCAGACAATGTCACTCAATTTTGTCAGAGAACCAACAACACTATTTAAACTGGAACAATAATATTTATTTTGTGCGTTTGTATTACCTAATATCCATAAATAATTGATTCATTATCTCTATTCTGTTTCTGGGCGTGCATGACATCATTTACCTCAATAGCATGTTTAATTTCAACGGCTCTGCTACACACAAAACAAATATCTTCAAAAAAGCAATATGGTGCTTACGTATGACATAGATTTACTTATCTTATCATCGCACAAAGTGCTCCCCTGTGCAATAATTTTATGTATCTACTCTTACGTATCTGTATGTATGTACTCGGCTTTATTTCGATTTGAATTTTCCTTACTACCGGGGAACTGGGAATTGTAATTCGAAAAATGTTTTTATGAAAGCATCTAACTAATAAAAAAAACTGTAAAGGTGTAGGCTATACAATAAGTTTGGCTAAAATTGGGAAGTCTTTTCCAACAGTATGAAAATATTTAATAGTTGTAATTAATTACCATAAGATAGCCATTAAAATTTATATCAACTTTTGAAATCGGGTGAACAGTTATGAATTTATCTATTACAAACACAGGCACACAAATCTTTCCTCTTTATAATATAAGTCTAAAATATATGACTGGTGCAAAGGTACTTGCCTTACTGTGTAAGATTTTTAACTGGAACTATTTGTTCCTGTTTCTAAATACTTTCTGACTCTGCGATGAGTAAATGCCTAACTCAAATATGCTCTTTGTGTCACCCTTACTTGAGGACTCAATTCGTCATCGTTACTGGAAGTCAATTATTCGTTGATTCCATACAATGACCGCTCTATAAGCTACGTGCAAACAGGAAGCCAGACTTGGAGCTAGCGACAAAAAATGCTAAATAAAGCGTTGTTATATTTTTGGGTGGGTATTTACGAGAGTGAGTAGATTGGTAGTACAGAGAGGGTCGTGCTCCTGCAGTGGAGACAAAAAAGACCTAATGGATGGATGGATGGATTTACGAGAGATGGTTACGAAGGCACGAGAATAATATAGAAAGAAGGGTGGCTGCAGGCAACCAAGCGAATAGGGCGCTGCATTCCTTTATGAATAGCAGAAAAGTATCTTAAAGAGAAGGTACGTCTAGCTGTTAATAGTGGGTGTCACGGAAAAAGGATGAAAGCAGAATAAATGCTGTTGAAATGCGAGCACTAAGAAGTATGTGTGGAGTAAGTTTGATGGATCGTTTAAGAAATGCCGTGCGTGGCTAGGTAACGGTGTAGAGTGAAAGACAATAAAGTGAATAACTTTAAGAAAAGAATGTTGAGTGGTTTGGACATATTATGAGGATGGGTGAAAGGAGACTTACGAAAGGATATTTAACAGCAGATGTGGTTGGAACAGTCTGTCAGGGCCAGCCTCGACAAACGTATCGTGACCAAATTACGAACGTTCTTGTAAAGGAAGAAGTGAAGAGTACCCGAAACTGGCGAGCATGCATGAAAAGGGTAATGGACGTGGAAGAAGCGAAAGAGGTTTGTAAGGATCGTAACAAGTGGAGATCCATAGTCTTTACCAACCCTCACGGAAAAGAGGCGTGATTGTAATATGTTATATTTCTATTATTTTCTATTTAATAAAATAACTTTTTCTCAAACATGCTCGGAAATGTAGGCATTACTGTAGTAAAAAGAAGACCGGAAGTTTGTAATTCTTGGCTCATTCATCGCATTGCCGGCCTAGGCCAGGAAATAAGTATGAAAATTACTTCCCGGCCGCTGCTCAAAACTTTTTAATTAATCTATGTAACGTAAATTATGTCACTTGTCATACAGCCAGTTTACTACCACTGCATTTTTAAAAAATGCATATAATACGTGAATATAACTACAATTTCATTAAAATATCGATATGTGATCATACGAAAATATGCTTAATTTTCGTTGCGAGAGAAGAAAACAATAATCTATGATCTATTAAATTTTTTGTGAAAAATATGACTGGGCTCTATGGGCATTGTTTCCTTTGCTGGAATTGACAACTGAAAATAAAAAAATTAAAAATTCGGGAGATCTGTTATTTTCACTATACCCGTAGTGATTAACGCCACTGCCGAAAAACTGCCTTTACGGATTTTAGGGCATAGAACACACGTCAATTGACTTTGAATTTATGGCCCCCCATAGAAACTCAAAAGGAATTGTATGGCATTTTTTTCATTTTCACCCTCACTCCATTATTTGTCTATGATCCTTATTGCCTAGAGAAAACATATGGCAGTCGGTCGTCTGATACTAGTAATAGTATCTTCTTCGTAGTTTGTGATTAACGCTTTGCAGTAATTGATTGACATTGATTGTTTTCGGTAAATATGTGCAAAGTTGGTTATTTATTCGAAATGAAACGGTTCAAAATGAGTTTTAGTGATGAAAGCAACACTGCAATGGATTTTAAGTACCTACTTCGCCTAATTTGAAACTTGAAAGTGGAAAAATTACTACCGGCAAATACCTAGTAAGGGGAAATATTTAAGGCATGTAAGTTTATGTGTAACTTTAAGTTAAATTTCCTCACATTTATTGAGAAAATCTCTATACTTTCCTCGGCGGGAAAGGGATTGCCGGACTCGTAACTATTGTCAAGGCCTCGCTGACGCTCGGCCTTGAAAACTATACTCGTCCGGCAATCCCTTACTTCCCGGCCTCTGCAGTAATGTACTATTATTTGATCGTTATCCGAGTAATGTTTCGTTATTTATGGTTCCATACCCAAGGGGTATAAAAATGTAACCCTTATACTAAGCCTCCGATGTCCGTGTTTCGATCCGTCAGTCCGTCATATAGGGATGTATGTATAAGATAAACTCTTAAAATTTTTACACAATGTTTATATACGGTGCCGTTATAAAAACAAAAGTAAAGCGAGGCCCTTACAAGATTATTTTAGTTTTTGTGTCTAACTGCCTAAAAATATGGTATTCATTTATTTTATTACAGACCATTACCACACCGGATAAGGCTTATTGATGTTTATAATCAGATTTCAATTTTAAAAACAATACCTATACAAAATTACAGCGAGTACAAATTTTCGATATGATTATAAACATCAATATGCCTTATCCGGTCGTATGTACGAAATTTGGGTGAGATTGGCTTGACTGTTGTAAAACTAAAACGAAACTACATTTGTATGGGATTGCGGCTTTACGTGGGACTCTTAAATCAAAATAAAATAAATATTCAAGGGCTACCATACAACACATGATTTTTTTGCCGTTTTTGCTCAATTTGTATAAAAAATGGTATGGAACCCTTCGTGCCCGAGTCCAACTAGCACTTGGCCAATTGTTTTACTTATTGCGTTGTCCTATTTATTTTTATGTATATGCGTTCTTATAAATTTTGCTATTTACACTCTCATTTAAAATAAAGAAACAAGATAGGTATGGGAAAAAATCCACTATGGAATTTTTCTCATATCTTACTTCTTTATTTTAATAAGAGTATCAGAATAGCATTATTAATACATAAAAACACCTAAAAAATATTTTGCTATATTAAATAAGATAGAAGCCTTGTGGCTTGCATGTTTAACCTTTTAGTTCTTCTAAAACTATTCTCATTTGAAGTGTATTCTTTAGGTGTATCTCAATGGTAAATGGAAAATGCTCTCTTGAACTGTCAAAAAAGTGCAATGTACTGCAGGTACAATCGTTAAATTCCTTACAAAATGGTCCGTCGACGTCCATTAGAATGTGCATTGGAGATGCAGCATCTGGCTGTATAGGCAGGCAGGCGGCTCTGGTTGATGCCGCATGCCGTGCCGCTAAATCCGGCGGTGACGGTGCGAGGGGCCGCGGCCGGTGGCGGGGCGGGGACTATTTTCGTCTGGCGGCCACGTTTGGAAAAGGCGCGGTGACGTCACGATCTTCCACGGCGATGATGCCATCGGGCGTCCGCGACACGCACCGGCCAACTTGCCAAAATATCGCAACACGCTCCCCGCGATCAACTTTATTTTGGTCATTGTCCGATGACGGACGTTACCGCGATGCGCGATGCTTAGCAACGCATTGACAGTTTTTTGATGCTCTACAAAATTTACAGGAGTACGGAGTTCCGTGACGCTGCCAAATCGTCAATGCCAATTTTCATTTTCGCAGACGTGATTAGTGTTAATAAGCATTGTAGTGTAGCAACTCTTTTTTTTTGTCTTATAAGTACCTTTTGAATCGCATGCCTTGTGTGGTCGAAGTGCAAACAAATCTTATTTATTTCATAGAAAAATTCGTTTGTCGCTGTGATACCTATAACAAATACAGTATCACGTCTTTTCGAGTGTTTGTAGAAGCCAGACCAAAAGTAACAGGCTACGCAAGGTATATTAGGCAGTTGAAAAAGAGAGTCATGAATAGTGATAGGTTCCTAAACCATCGGGTACCTACTTCAGTGATTTACCAGGCTTCTGCTCAATCTCTTGATAATGCCTTTATTCAGTGCCGGATCATGGTCGTATTCGTATCTGTGTTTTCTTTGCTGACTTTGTAAACATTCTCTATTTGATTCATTAAGTTTAATCGGATATTTTTTTATTGTAATTCATTAGTGATTAAGGCGCTTACACCAGCCAACTAGCACCACCCTTGGTTTTATTTCTTTTACTACGAAATAAGATCAAATTGACAAAATCGACGTAAGTACTGCACTAGTAAATGACTTCTAGTATTTTTTGTAGAACTTTTTATCGTATGTATATATATGTAGTATTGAACAGCAAGTAAAAATGAGTAGGAGAAATAGTATTTATTAATCAAATAATGGGAGAATTTAATGACGGCGGAAGATGATTATCAAGTGTTCAGGCAAAGCCGAACATTTTCATAGTATACTTACAATTTTTACATAGACAGCGCTACGCGCGACCTACATTTTTATACCACATTTATAACAGAGCATTTTAATTTTAGTGTAATAAACGCGCTCGGCAAATTCGATCGTCGTTTTTATTGACAGTCTTCGCTACCCGGGTTTGTCTGACACTGTGACATTGCATCCTTTGACATCTTATAATTGTACGGAGCCTAAGCAGGGACCCGTACATCAAGATAAATAAGTTAATGAATATCACTGCTGTGACATGAGACTTAAAGGGCGAATTACGAAGAATCGGGAATATTCAGTTAATCAACATGACACATTACTCTGTCACAGTAGTATTCCTTATCATTTTAAATTGCGTGAAATCTGTGCAATTGTAGAAAATATTCAGGCTCGAATTATTAGCATCTTGGCTTCATAAACAATTTAACTTAATTTTGTTACTGAAAATTTAACTTGGTAGAAAGGTAAAGTTATCTTGTTTGACATTTATGCGGTGGTTTATTTATTCTTCATATTTCAGTTTTTACGAAAAAACTACCTTAAGGATGCATTTTTCGGGTATCTTTGTAGAATACTTTTATGAAATTCACTAAATTTCTACCGTTTGAGTATAATCTGAACTCTCTGTAACTTATAGTTATTGAGTACTATACGTCAATCCATGTAAACTTTTTCCCAAATTTGGCACAATTTGGAGTAGTTTTATTTTCCGGGCCAGCACCAGCGAAACTAATGATCTTATAGGAAAATTGTACTAAAAATAAAAGATACAAGACTATACATAATATAAGCTTTCAAATTAGTGTAATTTTATCGCTCTAAGTTTTTTAACAGAAGATAAAAAGTCTCTCAAAAATGGTCCTTTCGACCGAAATATGGAAAACGGTCAACATTTTTTTCTAATTTTTCGATGGTCCGTTGAGTGATTAACACAAACAAGCGTACGTAGCAATTGAATTTCAAATTGCTTTAGCTCACATCCTATCAAATTTTACTTTTCGGTCGAAGACACCCATTTTTAGGGTTCCGTACCCTATCCTATTATTAAGACTTCGCTGTCCGTCCGTCTGTCACCAGGCTGTATCTCAAGAACCGTAATAGCTAGACAGTTGAAATTTTCACAGATTGTGTATTTCTGTTGCCGCTATAAGAACAAATATTAAAAGCAAATAATAATAATAATTGAGGGGGGCTCCCATACAAAAAACGTGATATTTTAGCCCTTTTTCATGGCTACCACCCGCCGAGCTAGATCTCAAGAACCGTAATAGCTAGACAGTTGAAATTTGCACAGATTATGTATTTTTATTGTGGCTACAACAAATATTAAAATCAAGATAATAATAATAATTAAGGGGGGCTCCCATATAACACAGTAGTTGTTGGCGTTTTTTGCTCTATCTCATGAACCGTAATAGCAAGGTGGTTAAAAATTTGATTGCCACAATAATAACAAATATTAAAAATAAAATTAAAAAAACTCAGTAAAACAAGTGTTTAATGGCACCAGCTTTTTGCCTTTTTTCTGGCACGGAACCCTTCGTGCGCGAGTCCTACTCGCACTTGGCCGGTTTTTTGAAAGTCTGTTCTTCTACTATTAAAAAACTTAAGAGAGGTAAGAGTAAGTTAAAGTAGTTTTTTCGTCAAAACTGAAAAAAAGCCCTATACCTTCAGGCCCCCCCCAGGAATAGCTCAGGGTTAAGAAAGTTGCAAACTTGGATGTAGGCTATTCTTAGTGGTCTCTACAATATATTAAAAATCGCCGATACATGCGCGTTTGCAATATTTGACACTTTTTGAGTCGATATTGACTGGCCTAATTATTTTATTTTGTCATCGACAAGACTAATAATTTCACTGACTGCGTCATCGACAGAATAATATAGCTGTGGTTATCGATAGCTATTATCAGAGCGTTTTTGAAGTCTTGAGTAAAAGTTTAATTTTTCAAACAATGCAATGTTATAGAGTGGAACTTTTCAAGGTAAAGCAGCCCGGTCACAAAATTTTACAGTATGATATTCATTAATAATGAGTCGAAAATGCAATAAACGAAAAATAACTAGAAATGCATGCCAAATTGAAAAATAACTCTTTTAAACCTTTGTCTTCTTAGTGATTTATTAATGATATTTTTGCTGAAATTCGGCGATAAAAACCTTGCCTTATCATTATGAACACTAGTTTTATCTATTATGATAGCGAGCCAGGGCTCCGACGTATCACAGCTAAAAATGCAATGGGGAAACGCTCAGACGTCGAAGCGGAGGATTTTGTTGAAAGTGGCTGTAAGATTCTGTGGCTTAGGGATAAAGATTTTGTACGTCTACATCAAACGAGTATCTTATCATCATACGAATTTATTTTATCTTAATTTTAGTATTTATCTTACAGATTATGAATAACTTTCTATTCTATAATGTAGTTATGACCTCTGGGTCTCAAAGGTATCGCAACAATTTTGCCTTTGAACCGTAAAGTTCCGTGTTTGATCCCCGGCTAAATTATGAAAGAAAACTCATTTTCAAATTGGCCTCAGTCTTAGTTGTTTATCTACTATATGAATCTGTTATATAAAACAAGTTCACAACTTACTTTAGGACTAGCTTCAATCTGTGTTATTCGTCCCGGTGGTAATCTTTGGTTACATGATTGGTAATATGGATTTAAGTAATTTTTTGTAAGTTTTTAGTTTTTTATAGTTACTTGTAGGGTAAGGATGCATGGTAATTAATTCTTTAGAAAGCCACAGGTGACCGGCTTCTATACGTGTGATGCCTTAATAGTATCTCAAATACTTTTTATTGTTACAGAACTAAATTGATATAGTGTAAATGTAAAGTGAACTCATTACGTTAACTAGGTTACTTTTGACGCAATATACGTCTTCATGGTAAAACAATTACAAAAATCCTTATTATTTGACAGATTTACTAATTTTAACAACTTTCCGAATGTACTTCTCGGGCTAAATTAGATTAAATATAACCATTACATCCCTAATAATATATACAAAATCAGATCTCTACCTCATTTAATGCAAGACAAAATATACTAATTCCATAGGCTACGTATAAATTGTTTTTGAATTGAAACTCTGTTTACTGGGAAAGTAACCTCCCACAAGTAAACTAGTATTTCTTGCTGGGAGATCAGAAAAGTTGATGGAAGAAAAAACTTAGTTCAAACTTTCTATACTTTCGTTTCCCTTACCATATTCGTGTTCGATTCAAAGTTGAGGTAATTTGCGGCGATTTCCTAATTAGAACATTTTCTATCCATTGTAACCTTTCACTATGTTCTATTTTATCAACCATGTAGAGTGGCAAATCAGAATGCGACTAAGAAATATAAATTTAGTTTTGAGGCTGATGTCATCTCATTAGGAAGGGGCTTGTGCGTATAAACGATTGTAGGCAGGTACTATGTCATACATCTATCATTACTGAAATCAGTATATCATCAAGTTAAACGAAACATACTTACTAGCTGAAACAAATAATGTCAGTCTGAGGATAGTTAATGTTACAAAACATTCTTGAATACCATTTTAATTATTGACTTTTCATGACAATCATAGGTTACTAGAGTAAAAGCGTCACCAATCATCATATAATTTTCTTTAATCTCTTCTGTTGGTCTGTTTACTCGACGTAAAAGTTTAAAATACTGTGTACGAGGGATGTGTATGATAGTTGGTTCTTATCAGTGACAAGGCAACAATGGTTGCTCTTACTAAGAACGTCCTATTGTTCAACGCATTGCCACGATTTACGTATTTAACGGAATTTTCATCAAAATGCTCTATGTATCTCTTTGATTCTTCGTGCTGAGCAGTGTATATTCTATTTGCTCAATCGGTTATTATGTTTGGGTTGTCACTTACAATTGTTTATCACATAAATCTGATATGAGGCGCGGAATCGAGTCGTGTTTTGTGTGTCGCTGTTAGTTTCGTGGTAGCAGGCGTAGGGTCGGCTGTTCGCTATCGTTCGCCGGTCACCAGTGCTGTGCGTACAGCTCACCGCGAGGTACATGCGGCTCGTACAACATTCAAACGTTTTCTAGTTTCGCTAATTGAACAAACATGCCAGTTTATTTACAGTGACGTTGTGTGAACCTAATGTACGTATATCGGTGGAAAATTGCCATTAATTTGTACACAGGTGACTAAAGCGTAAGGCATATAGTGTAACTAGGTACATACATACCTGTACATATAATAAAGTTTGCATTGAACTTCTAAGCAAATTTGCGACCAGATTATTTGTTTTCTTAGACTGTGTAAATAAGACTCTAATTATTAGTTCTTATTTTCATGACATTAAATGAAGAGAGGCCTTAACAGTTAACGGTTTTTCATGTACTGTGTTCACATTTTTTTGTACGGTGGCGTTACGGCAACGTATTGAGTTGGCAAATCACCAAAATTGTACAGTTCATTTTTAAATCGCATTATATTTGCATTATTGCTTCATTGTTTGTTTGGGCTTTGAATAAAGGCCATAGAGTCTGGTACAGTTAACCGCAAATCATGTTTTACACTGTTTTATAATATTTATAAAGAAAACTAAGTCTTTCATCGTAATATAGGTATTATGAGGCACTAGGGTGCCAATATGTCTGTTGGTATTACGAATGGTTTGGTAATAGACGTAATGTTATGCTCATAATAATGACGATAGCTTAGTTAGAGTGAGCTCGTCTCATATTTCAGGGGCCGCCAGTTTATATGCCAGTGAAGTAATGGATAGTTTCGGGTTATTTATTTAAAACTTCCTCACCTACATTAAAACTTCTAGATGTATGACATGCATGGTAAAGTGTTATAAAATACATGTTATAAAGCTATAAAAATGGCGCGAAAACTACTTAGCAGTAACAGCTCTAGACGTACTATGAAAAGGAGGCTGTTTTACCATTCACACAATGTTGCTTACCTAAGTACTTTAATACCTAAATACAAGTATGACAATAATATAGATGCATAAGTTAACATGTCAGTCTGCGCGACACGGGCGAACCGTTGGATTCCTGGTCACGATGGAAATCTTTATTTTTCAGATTGGCCTGGGTCTTGAAAGTTTATCCAACTTATAAGTATTTTACAATTAGTATCGTTGAGTTAGTATCCTACGACACAAGTTAACAACTAAGGGCTAGCTCAATTTGTGTCATCTTGTATTTATTTATATTTATGTATAGTTACAAACGCAGCACTTTATGTACTAATCTACAATTATATCAACTACTAAACACTTACTGAATTCTTAAAAAAAGGAGTAGAAAATTGTATTTGAATATTTACTTTTTAAAATAGAGTTAAAGATTCAATAAAACAATTTATAAAACAAACTATTATATTGTATGCGTTGTACTCGTAATATTGCAAACTGTGCATTCACTTCGGCTTGCTTGACATTTACAAATGTTGCCATTGCCTTGCCACACAATATTAACCTAAAAAGGATATAAAACAGTAGAAAAATAAAGCCAAAAATCTCGTGGATTGCTATATTAAAACTTTTGCTACAGATCATAAAACTTTTGAGTAGGTACTTGACATTGTTAATTAAGACAGTATTTTTTTTTCCAATTGTATGTTCGTTACAATAAAATGACGTAACCTACCAATTCTTTTCCTTTGCATTTAATTATAGAGTTGTTAATACAACAGAGTTGTAAATTACTCGTACGAGGATGTTATATAGTGTAACTAATGATTCAATAACATTTTATCGCGCTACAATTCGAGTTGAATGACCATCATATTGTTTATAAAATGTCTAAAATTTATGGAGTCGCACACTTGACTGTGAGTCGTACGGACATGATTAAATAAAGTTAAGACTCAATCACTTCTCATCTACCAACTGTACCTACTAATAGTTGTGCTACCAGAGTGCAGACAATATAATAATATTTAATTCTAGTTATACTAGAGAAATTACGCTAGCATGTGATTTCTGGTTATTATCAACTAATAGTTCCAATTACAAGGCATCGAAAGCGTTTATTTAATGAAACTTTATTGCACGTACAGTCTTTAAAAATAAGAAAACGATTGGCGTATGTGGCGGACTTAATGCCGAAAGGCATTCACTACCAGTCAAAAATAGGACCCATCAGAAAGATAGCGAAGCTGGTGTCAAGCAAAAGAAAAATAATTAGAGTAGTCCTTATAATATGATGAGTGAAAATTGTCTATTAATTTAAATGTAAATATATTAATAATAAATATTTTTAATTGAATGGAAATGATATGTAATCAATAATTGTTTGGGGTAATGGACCTAAGGAATGATAAAGACTGAAAAGAATCTAAAAGAAGTCTTTTAGTTATCGTTGCAATTTAACAATGCTGCATGTATAAAGAATATCCTAAACCGCTACCTTGAGTTGGAATAAATAACTAAGAGAAAAGCCCTGGCCTAGAATGCTATTCAAATTAAAAACTCGGAGATAGAGATAACGAACGGAACGAGTCAATGAGGCCGGCTGGCACACTTGGAGATCTTACACTTAGCACCTAAAATGGTTAAATTATTGGGATTACTGTGATTACGACCGAAGTATGTTAATCAGATGAAATATGATTGCAAGAAATTAATTATACTTTCAAAACAGCAATTTTCAAAATTATCATGTTGTATTTAATTACATGCTTTTCTGTCTGTTATTAGTCAGATATAACATATTCACATTTCTTATATTTTAATAAATTCAAATCTATAGTCAAGAGTACATTGATCTAATAATTTTGAATTTAACTTTTATACCTGCTCGTATCGGCAACGATGCCGTCACCGTTCTGTTATTTATTTAGTCACACATCCGTTTATGGCGAGTCAAATTAGGCGTGCATGTATTATTATTTATTGTCGAATCGAAAAGTACACAAAAGAGAGAAGAAAAGTACTTTTTATTAACCAGGTACGCGGTACGCCAAATGTTGAGTGTTCAGATCATAATCTAATTAGCTCTTCGGACAAGTATCCAACGTACTATGTAAGCTGCGTAATGCCAAATGTGACTTTAAAAATTGGTCAGTCAGAATAGAGAATTAGCAATTTTACCATATTAGTTGTTTTTCTGTGTATAGTTGGCCCACACTGGTGTCAGATTTTTCAAGCTGCGTAAAGACTTAGGTTAACGAATGCCATCAATGATATCAACCGGTACCAAAGACGTGCTTTTCAAAGCATAAAGCAAGCATAGAAAAGCCCGAGAACTTTTGTGCCACTTATGGTCAACCATTTCAGCGTTAGTAAGGCAAAGAGCTAATAATTGTTATAAATAAGCATTTGATATAAATAATTGGAGATAAAAGAGCGATATAATTTAAAAAAATGTTCTACAAGGATCTAGATGACCGCCAAAGTGTTTGATCGACCACTGTTTAGATTAAAGTTGAAAGTGTGAAATGAAGCCTTTTCGCCAAAAGTGGCCGTTATTGACAAAAACGCTAAGAAAAGCTTCATGTTCTCACTTTAAATTGTACCTACATAGTAGTTCATAAAATATTTCGACCTTGGACCTTGCACACCGTTTTCTTTCAAATAGGTAATTAATTTCAAATGCGCGCAGCACTGTATCTCGAAAAACTCATGTATCGGTAGCCGGGCCTTATGAAAATGTGTTTTTATTTTTTTATACAAAGTAAAATAAACTCTTTCCATTATAATTTATTTTCTGAATGCATAACATTATACTTCCGGGATACTTTGTGCGCATTACATAGTAGTTGTTATGCTATTACTTGAAGCACGTCGTTACTTGGGATGATATCATTGCGAGGATGTCTTGAACCCGTTCCTTAGATGAGGACACAATCGATGTGCCACAAAGGCTGACCTCGCGCCTCTATTGTTAACGGGCAATGGACACGAGCGGGTAGAGACGGCTGTGCTAGCTGCTACAATCGCACTCAAATTACCAGCCATATCCGTGTCTACATCACAAGTCGATGTTAAACCTGTCCGAGCCATTATGCCGATTGTTAACAACTAACGGTAACAGAATAACCGACTTATTGCAGCATACACTTCTCGGGATTTCACCGAGAGATTAATGATTCGCCGAACCTCACTTGCTACGGTATTTTTAATTGGTGTAACTGTATAATTTGAGTGTATTGAGTTGCATGTCCCATCTCGCTAGAAGGATCGCGTCATGAACTGAACCGCTTGGTACAAATACCGCCCACGGGCGCGCGGCCGCCGACTCCACTCCGCATCCGTCCACCGTGATTGATAAACCAATTTGACATCATTGCCGTGGGAAATGTGGGCCACTATGCGGTTTTTGCTTGAATGAAGCTCCGGAACAACATAGTTAGCCTTTTGATGTGCAGATAAGCTGCTTTGTGCGACATAATGCAAATTATAATGCCCAATACCGTGAGATCCTGAAACGGGTTTAACTTACGACGTCGCTTGATGGACGGTTATATTACTATGTCATTTGAATTACCTTAATGAAGGCCGGCCAATTAAGACAATTATGTCTATTAATTGTCATGAAATCAGTTAATAAGCAGTAATCGTGGTCGTGGGCGAAGCGGCTTAGCCTTGATCTCTATATATTTGGCATCCACTTACTTCTAATCGTCCAGTGCAGTCATTAGTCAATGCTAAATTGTAAAGCACGATAGGAATGAGATCATAATACGCATTTGAGACACATTGTATGGTTGGTATCTAAAGAGGCTTCATTTAGCGCTAATTTTTTACGCGTACCCTCAGGTTTTATTTGTTTTCTTCGATTGTCTTTTGTTTCCTCAATTTTAGCATAAATCTGCTCAATTATTTAAATGAAAATCGGTACTACATGAAAATTTTCTTACCCGTGGTACTGCGGAAGTAGCACCGTTATTTTTTCCCCCGTGATAATGGCAGGATTGGCAGGTCATTGGTGGAACATGGCGACAAACTATTTTTTTCAGATGTTGATTTCATAAGAAGAGATTCATCTCAGTAGCATGTATATCATTTGCAAATACTATTGTTGATTAGAACCGCATCCTTTTCAACAGTATTATGGTTGCCTTTTGTCTTGTAAAGTAATAAATTCATTACATCATCGAAACTAGCGACACCCGTTATTTAATTCTTGTTCTCCGAAATGAGAACAAATTGAAAAATCTACGTAAGTACTTTCTTAGTAAATTACTTGTAGTATTTTTAGTAGAAGTTTTCATCGACATCAGCAGTTCAGATTCAGCGATCTACTCATTATCGCCAAAAGTGGCCGCTTTTGGCGGTAATGCGTAGTTCTTCTCTTGATTTACCAAATGCAAAATAATGAAAAGCAATACAAAGAATACTAGAAGTCATTTACTAGTGAAGTACTTACGTCGATTTTTTCAATTTGATCTTATTTAGTAGTAAAAGAAATAAACCAGGGGTGGCGCTAGTTGGCTGGTCCTTGCCTTTTAAGAGATTCAAAATCAGCTTTCAGGTATAAATTCGCCATGGCCTGTCCAAAACTTGATTTTACCGTTTAACTGTTATTGTTTGTTAGTTTTATTACTTTTTTATAGATTTGAAGTTTTTTTAAATGTACCCAGTAATTTAAACGGTATATAGGTATATATAATAATTGATTTGAACAAAATGACCAACGTAATATTATTTATTTAAAACGTGCTATTTTCTGCAACGTTTTCAAGGATTTAACGATAATGTGGCAGATGACTTAGATAAGAGCAACATTATTTGAGATAGGGTTGTACTAAAATGTAACTAGGTTTTGCATATACATGAATCCTTTAGTGATATGATACCTAGATGGGTCTGTCTACAAATTGGAAGGTCGTCATCTCCGTTATCCGCCATAAAAGGAAACGCCGCACCGATCTATTAATATTCATGCCGGCACCTCATATCCTTTACAAACACATCAGTATGTTAATCAATTCGAATTGTTCTCACATTTTTCCGACACCGTGTATAGAGATTTAATTAGAGCAGCGCTTAATTGCATTTTAATAAGGCGCCAGTAATGAAAGTCGCGAATAGCATGCGCATTCGACGATTGGTTATCAATAACCGATAAGTGTCAGAGGTTTGGAGGGGGGACTTCTGTAAGCGTCGTCCGTCCGTCGGTGGGAGGCAGTCGGTCGGTGATGTAAGAGCGGCTGGCTCCGGCGGTGATGTCAGCGCGACCCACGCCTGTCCCCCCTCCCCCTGCATACCCCGCAAACCCGCGCGCCGCCGAAGCAAAGCCTTCCGCAAGCCAGCGGCCAGCCTCTTTTGAACAACCGCTGAAAATAAACATGAGCCCGTAATTTTCTTTAGCTATCAAATGTTTATTCCCAATGACTCTGTTGCGGAAATTTAATAGAACAATTAGTTACTTAATTCTCCGTAATGTTTTATTTTTTATATTAAAGGATATTCCAATATTATGTATGAGTGAATTGATCGGTTTTTACACAAACATAGATATAAGGTACATTACACATGTAACATATTGCAAAGATTACACTCTATTTTATCAAAGCAACATATTCTCTCTATTTGAAGATAATGTAACAACAGTCAACATCGGTGTTATTGAGATTTCAAGGGACAAGCAAAAACTATATGAATCAACGCAAGGTTAATATAGGAGGGAGGAGGAGAGCAAAAACTATAGGAGTAAAATGTTGGTTAAGTAAGAGTATTGCCACAACCTCGTTATATCTTAAATATGTTGCATACACTGCAAGGCAGTACCTAACCCTCAGGTTATGCCTATGTGAAATCGTTGGCGTGGCGCAATGCAGTGAACCATATCTCACCAAGTAGACCGCGACAAATATGATTTTGTTAACTAAATTATTCTGTATTGTAAACTAAACTATTATTTATTTCTGCTTGCGGTATTTAAATCTATACCGACTATATAGTTACGTCTTTGGATTGTGTATGATCGTACTATATCATAATATTCATAATTCAATAGATTTCCGTCAAATGTCTATATTGGAGTGATTTAATTTGACGTAGGTCGCAAATTTGCTAAGTAAGTTGTACCACGGTATATACTTCTTTTACATTGTAATACTTATTTAACATGTAAATAAGAGCGCAGGGCTTGAAGCCGGTGTATGAATTTTAATTCGATCATTTTATTTACGATTATATGCTGTGTGCTGCGAATAACAAAGACCGGTATTAATAAATAATTCCTGTAAAATATCGTGTTTTCTTTGCCAATAATCTAAATACCAAAGGATCAGACTGCAATGAAACAAATATTTAGGGTGATAAGTTGATAACAAGTTGCCTTATTCACCTGTGGACAAAGATTATTCTTCTTCTATTTATTGTTTTAGAGAACATTTTCGAAATCATCTGTGATATTAAATAGATGTTAGATAACTTAAATAAATTAGTGTGTGATGGAATTAAAGGCAACCTACAGGATATCAGAAATATCCATATCAGTGAAATCCTGATTTATAAACAAAATTTAAAAGATGAGTTCTTAATATCTTGACAGTGAAGTGACACCATAAACATGGATTCTAATATACATTGAGTGTAGTGTCGGATTTGTGTAAAAAAAGATGGAGGGTGCTATTCTCAGCACCGCGAGCAACAACAGATTTCGAACGCACTTGAAGAATGCTGCAAGCGCTCTTTGCGCGCGGACTCTACCAAAGCAACGACGCTCTGAGTCCGTGTCCGCGAGTACTGCTCGACACCATACGTACCCTCGGTCCACACCACCCAAACGGGCTCCGATCTCTTGTCGCAGGGAGCCACTTATGTACGATCCTCAACACGCGTACGAGGTGCCCGAAACAAAAGATGTTACGGAAGTGCCGAATAAAACCAATGGTACTATCAAGGGATCTTTTTCAAGGTAAGATATTTTTGTATAGATCTATTGATTTGATGAAATGTGGTATATTTTTATTGAACACTGTATTATGCCACGCTCTTTCTTCAATATAAACCCTTATCTTGCCTTGGCAACATTTGTTACATTACTCTTACGGAAGTAACATTTCTTCTGTAAATATTTAGCACTTTCCATGATGACAAGCTTCCCCCATCTCATCTAAGGACATTTGCACGCAGTCGTAATGTTTTGCATTGACGATATATTCAGTTTTTAATGAGCAATGTCTTATTGAATTTGACTCGTAATCGGTAAATCGATCAATCGTATGTTATTTACCCAGTTAATATAGTAAATCTAGTCTCTCTAGGCTAATATTAGAAAGAGGAAAGATTCGTGTTTGTTTGTATACTTGATAAATGCATAATCGACTAAAAGACGGATTGAACAAAAATCTAGATTTAGAGGTTTTAAAAAATTTTGGGATCCGTCGAAAAATAGCAAAAATATTGATGTCTCAATCATCTAAGCGTGTTCCCGCTAGCAGCCTCACCAGAAATGCTTCGAAAACCGGGGTTCAGGGGCTGGGGACTAATAATATTTCTGTTTCTCTGTTTTTTGCCTTCATTAAAGACAAGGATGAGAATATTATTAAAATTTACGCGAGATAAATTCATTATAGAAAACCGGCTTTACTTACATTTTATTTTCGTCGGATTCGCCAAGTAGTTGATAGTCTCCGTAACAGACGCACGAAGAACATCATTGGCACTGCCTTATGAAGGGTGTGGCGAAATTTCGGCTGATGTGGCCTATGGTGTGAACTGGTGTGTCTTTATCGATTTCCGAGACCGGTGCAATAAGAGCGTTAGCATGAACCGATCTGACCGTGTTGATACCTTCAAAATTCAAATGTTTATTTAGGTTGCTCAGAACACTTATTAATTGTCATACATATATTATTTACAACCGGAAACTTGTTGACGTCAGTAATTACTTATGGTTAAGTTTAACGCTGCTTCCAAAGCGGAGTGCAGATGAAGTCTGCAACAAACTGCACAGCGCATTTTCTCCAATTTGCGACAACTTACAATGATTATTATACATATCTCTTACAGTATTGCTATAAGAGTTTCAATCACAGAACCTTGTACTCGCTGGGCACATCTTTGGCGTTCGTATAAGGCCTCTTAACTTTGGCTGGGGTCGAAAAATAGCTTTGATGCTAAATTTGCGCCGTAGTTTACCTATCTTATCCATGAACGCCGGAAAGAAATACTACGACTCTCTCCACAATGTGGCGCGTCCTGTTGTTTTCTCACTGACGTGTGAATCGGTGAAACTAGTCGGCGAATCTGGGTTTATTTAATGAATGACGATAATGTAATGAATCATCATTTTTTAATATTTCTATTTATCGTCTATCGTCATCATTAATCTGAGCAAGTGGAGTCGTGGTAACGAGATGACTCCTTAGGTTTAACTCATCAAAGACATAAAAACTGTGCTTTGGAAATAATCGTTTTTGTCACAAACTTCGGAAGTGAATTAAAATCATTATTTATAATAGGGTGACGTTGATATAAATGTTGTAAAACGAAATGCCGTCATAGTTTATTAGGAAGATGTGCGTAAATACTTATTACTGTTCATATTGAGAGACACATGCTTTAGTATATCCACGTCCACGGCGGATAACTATTTGCGCATTTTAATGTGTACTAACTACGTAATTTGTTTCATAGCGTGTTTTAATTGATGTGTTTATGAAGTCTATGATATGACCAGGAATAATAAAAGGGAGTGAGTGATCATTTTAAATTTGTGGTTCTCATTTATGACATCGGTTGTTCATCCCTCATCATTGTAGCCTTGGAGTGTTTTGAGTAACTGTAACAATTACTGTGCCAAAACAATGCGCTGAAAATAAATGTATGTAGGTATTCATGGTTATCGGCGGATCTTCCGCATCGCTCACTCGTGGAAATGTATGGGGGTACTAGACTAGTTGGGTCAACAACACCAGCAAACGTGACGTCAGCTTAGGTTGCGGGATAGAGGTGATGTTGCTAAATAAAAAATATATATGCACATATAATTGCTGTGTTGTCGCATTTACTAACGCAAAAAAGGTTGAGGTTCTATGTTGCACTGTATGTATTTTTTTTTATTGGATCACTTTCAAATAAACCCACAACAATACAATACCATACAATGTTGGAGAAGCGTTTGGACCGTCGGCCCGGAAGGACGCGCGGCGCTATTGTTCCGTCCTTCGAAATTTCTTTTGTTTAAACCATTAAACTATTTAGATCTCTGGTCTGGTGATCGGGCAGATTGCTTTTGAGTTTAAGTTCAGTGCCGTCCTGATAATACATAGTGGTGTATAAGTAACTTGTAACGCTTTAAATATCTGTGAAACAAATTCAAATCGCGCCGTGAATTAATTAAACCTGTGTGTCACTGCTCAGCTCGGGCCTACGACTCCAAGAAACAAATGCTGATAAACCTGGTGAGATCAATCCAAATTACATGCATGCAGATAAAGTCTTTTAACTATTTTCCTAGTACACCAATTTGACTGCATTTCCCAATACCCTTAACTCATAACCTTGTTGGTTGCGAAATTTGTATTTTATTCACATTATGCTCTACAAAGTCTTGTGATATCCCGCGTACATTGTGTATCGGTTGAAGCTTACTTAATGTTCTAATTAACGCTAAAATTCCTGTGGAAATCAATTAAAATCAGACCGCGACTCCATGCCCACTGCACACGTGAAAATGCTTAAATAAGCTTAGACTCCGACAAAAAGGATGGCAATTAATGTTTATTATGGTCATAGCATAAACCAATTTTTCGGGTACACCAATTTTAGGGCTTAAGAATAAAATGAAGCACCAGACTTTCTTAGTTAAAATTTATATTTCCCTTCTATCGCAAAGTTTATCAAAACATACAGTATCACCAAAAATATTGTTCATAAAACTTATCATTTTACCTTTTATTCAAAAACACTCTTCACTTTTGCCTAGCTTTTATTACATTCTAAAATTCAGTTTTCAGTTTTCACTATAGGTATTCATTTCCTAAATTCTTTTTCATTTGCCTCCTTTTCAAAATGTCGGTTTGCAACGATATTTAATTGCAAACAATAAATCAAAGCTATTTACAAAGAAAAAGGACCTACTTACATTTACTATCATCCATTTAATGTACACAATGAAATGCGACTTGCACTAGCATATTCATTAAAATGTTTCCAAATTTATTCATCAATATTAGTAACTTAATAAATAGCGTAAATACGGAATATTCAGGTACTCATTAGGAAAAAAATTTCATCAAGAACGCATATCATACACATAAGTGTAAACTTCAGAAAATGGTTGATTTTTTTCACTAGAGACATCTGACTACCATCTCATCACCGTACAATTGTGTTTTAAGGATCTTCATAATAAAGCTATCAAAAGATCCTAACTTGATACGTCTTCTAATGGCTAAGCTTCAAATTAGTTTGTCTAATGATTTTATAGAACTGACTTGCTTTTTCTAATAATAGAAACTCGACTGGTCAGATATCTGTTTGCGGTAGAAGTTTGTAAAAATGATACATTGAGTAATTGATCGTTGTTACAATTGATCTGAAACAATTTTCCATAGTTTCAACTTGGTAGATACATATTTTGTTAGCATTTTAAAGCAATAACTAAGAACCTAGATCCAAACCTATTAAAATTTATCTACAGCTTCATTGATCACAGATCACATCAGTAAATAACAAAATACTAATTAGGCAGTGACCGTTTAGAAAAAAAGTATTCGTAGAACTCCAAGATAAAAATAACACGCACAGATTGCAGGCAATAAACCAAAACAGAACAAAACCCGAGCAAAAAATTCTAACAATTTGAAAGGCAATTAACAAAGTCCCAGTTACTGCACCACGCTTAACAAATCTATGCACGTGCATCCAAAGAAAACAATAAAAAGTAACATAATTGGAAACCCGACCGTATCCCTAAAACACCTATTGTCTTCTGGACTTTCACACAAAAATAAATAATGGTAAAACATCTGCGCAATATGAACAATACTGAAGTCACTATCAGGCAAATGGTCGGAGACGGTAATGGTCTATTTGGGGCTGGTGCAGACCAAATAAATAACGTATAAGGGCTAACATTTAATCAGGCTCGCCAGGACTTAGCATCGTACGTAACAACAAATCCACTCAACGTATAAGCCTGACCTTACAAAATAATATCAATGAGGTGACGCATATGTCGGATTTTTTCAACGGTCACTTAACGACAGAATCGACTGGTATATAGAAAAACAATTCGAAGATGGCTTTTGGGGAGGAGTAGACTCAATCATAGTGGCCGCAGAATACTACTTAGTAAACATAAACGTATATGGACAGTCCAGAAATCAAATCAAATAGCAAAGATAGCACGCAAAATAACTTCTTCTAACAAGCAGGTCTTCAATAAACACTTCTCGCATGTGGAGAACTTAAAACAAAACATTATAACTGGATCTCAGGAGGTGACAAAAGTGCCAAGGTACATCGGGGAATAGCCATTCTAATCAGTAACAAAATAGACTATGAACTTATTCAAATACACCGCGAAAGTTGCGATATAATTGCATTACAACTAGAACTTAACATTAATTATATCGACCATCCAACTTATACAACAGACAGACAATTTTGGCAAACTTTTCATTACCCACGCCCCATAAGAATCAACATCTTACTTTTCACTAATAGGAAAGATCCCACCGGCAGAATGTGCATACGTGAACAGGATTTCAAAAAAAGAAAATACTGTATGACAAAAACCTCCCCATAATTTCTCAATCACTAATTTAACGGGAGTCTTTTATCAAATCTAATTCAACAACAAAAGTGTTTACTTTTGTAGTTGTTTAAGGAAGGAACAACAAGAAACAGGTCGAAGTAGTTCTACCCTAAACTATTTCCAGTACAACTGTGGAATGTGTGTTTGCGGATGGACAAGTATACCAAGTAGACCACAGTGTAACTGGTACAAAAATTAATATCTTTGGCAACATTATATATGAGAAAAAGGTTTGATCGTAAACACAGACCACAAATTGGTATAGAGTAACATGTCATCTTAGACCGAATTAAAAACAGGAAAATTCATAAAAAGTCGTCGATACAAAAATACACAAATTATCCATAAAAGCTGTAATCACGCGGCCTTACTAAAATGCACACAATGATGGAATATTAAGATACCATAAGAGAAAAAAAAAAATCAAATGGTCAAAATAAAGCAACTTAATTAAAAATGGAAACCCATTTAAATAGAATGCTTTAAATAAGTGCGACCACCGCAACAGCAGCCGCCCCGCATGGCATGCCAGGTACTTGGAAGTGTCACAATTAAACCAATATTAGGATTCAGATATTAAGGCACGTAGATAAATATGAGTTAACCATACAGGAAAAGCGACTATCATGACACGCTACGTAAAAGCAATCCAGAACTTTAAGACCTTGACTGACATTTATATAGAACTAGCTGTTACCCGCGGCTTCGCCCGCGTGATGTGTGGCCGATGTCTTTCTCGGTGCCCTGGCCTACGTGTGTGCAGAAGTTCGTGATGGTTGGTTCGGTGGATGGGGCGTGAAAGCGTGGCAAGCAAACGGACTCACTTTCGCGTTTTTAATATTAGTTAGGATTAGTATAATAAAATAGATAACAAAATTGCGCTAATAATGTACAAAATTGTGATCAGACCGGTTGTCTATGGTCTGAACTTATCAACACTAACTAAAGCAAACTGGTCAAGACTCAGAAATATGAGCGTCAAATATTACATAGATGGTGCCATTGACACGCCAAAACGAAGAGAAAGACGAAAGAAACGATAAGCAATGAAGACCATCAAAAATAATAAAAATAAGACAAATAGGATTAAATAGTTATAGTGAATTAAGACACCCGACTCCCTACCTCCTCCGAGTAGCATTACAATACAGGGAAACCAAACGCAAAGTAGGGTGCACTATCTACACATGGGAGGAATCCCTTGATTAAGATATTCTCCATACTACTTAATACAACAAAATCAGAATGGACCAACTTAGTCGACATCATAACAGTCATAAAAAGGGAAGTCAAAAGATCTATGAAGACACAGAAACCGACGCAGAAGAATCTACATCAATCTCGAAACAATTTTATTCGTCAAGAGCTGGCAATAAAAAAAGAAGCAAATACAGTAACCGCAAGCGCCCTAGTACAAGGACTCCAGGATTAATGAGACAGGGCTGAAAATGAACTTCTAGAACAACATCGTCGTGAAACAAGAAAGAAGCCAGAGAAAACTTCACGAATGCAGTCATCTTCCCCTCTCTTTTATATATTACACACCAAGTATAGTATCTATCTTCCCCATACTGATTTGATGCAAGTATTCGGTTGGTTCTAACTTCCTTTCTGTCCTCATCCTGACTGCACCGCCCTACACACCCAATCCTATCTACGTGTCCAACTGGTTTCTCGAGCCGGGATCCGTGATCCAACGGGGAGGGTGGTAGCTGTGCTAGGAGGAACCGCATCTGCTCATGTCCACAAGCGCAGTTACGAACTCTCCTTGGTGGACGCCTATCCTACGTTCTTGCAGCTTAAACACTGGCTGGGCGGACACAGAACAGAACAGAACAGAACAATACAATACCATACAATGTTTACTGTTTACTGGTTTCAGTTAAGTACCGTATCTCAATTTAAAAAAATATTTACGAATTAGGTCAGTTATTATTTTCATAAATACTGTTTTATATAATACTTTTTAATTATTATTTATTTTATACTAGCAGCCCTCCCCGGCTGCCGGCTGCGCCCGGGCAGTTAAACCTTCCTCATGAATCACTCTATCCTTTTTGTTGAAAACTACATGGAAATCCGTTCAGTAGTTTTGAGTTAATCGCGAACAGACAGACGCAGCGGAGTCGGAGATATGTAGTGATAATAAATTGTTTGCTGGAGTGCAGAAGTTTCAAACATGTTAAGATTAGTTTGTCATCCGTGGTTGATTTGTTCGGATTTTGGTTCACCGGAACAAGAAGTTGCAAAGACCTGGTAGATATAACATGAAAGACTCTTTCCAAACCAAACAAGAGCATGTTCCGTACCATGTCCTTGAGTAATTGCCAAAAAAGTGGCCTAGTCGTAAAAAAATGGAACTTGTTTCTGGGATTGCAGAGAACAGTTCCGAGCTGTTTCGCTCTGGAATCTGTTCCAGAACTTCCAGACAACTGTTTCGATAAAAGGCCCCATCCCTTCTGTGCTGCGCTCTCCATTGTGTTTATGGCTGCTCTTGTCTTCATTGCGTTGCATTAAATGCAATAAAGCTTGTGTCTTCAAGTTTCATGGATAATTCAATTGAGTTGGCGTTTTATTACGCGCACACGCCATTTCATTTGACATTTCGTACAGATATTCATATCTGCATACATTGTACGAGCGGTAGTGGTACTGTATGTCTGCCTATCTAATATGTTCATATGTATTTATTTTCAAAAGCCAAAATTTATCTTGTTTGCTTTTCAGTTTCCATAGGAGCTTCTGTGAGTTAGATGTCAATGTAGTGTTTAGGTATGGAATAATTGAGCGGATACGTACGATTTTGAAGATCTTGTCTCGGCGACGGTAGACGTGACAATGTGTGTTGTGCGAAATTTCATGCTCTAGGCCCAGCCGTTTCAGCGGTGCTTCGAGCGATCAGTTTTTTTTTTTTTCTTCCATTATTATTTTTAATTGCCACTTGGTCAAAACATATGTCTACATAGATAGAAGACTAACAGTCCGCCCCAGCTTCGCCTGTGGTACATACTTACCCTATGGCACTCAGGAATAAATATCCAACGGTGAAAGAATTTTTGAAATCGGTCCAGTTGTTCCTGAGATGAGCGCGTTTAACCAAACTAACAAACAAATTCTTCAACTTTATATATAGTAATAAAAACTTCAATACATATACATCCAAGACTTAGGATTGTCTGAAAAAAAGTTTATTTTTAGGGTTCCGTACAAAAGTTGAAAAACGGAACCCTTATAGGATCACTCGAGCGTCTGTCTGTCCGTCCGTCCGTCTGTCACAGCCGATTTTCTCCGAATCTACTGAACCAAATTAGATGAAATTTGGTAAGATAGTGTAATCCTATGACCCAAACACGGATGTGCAAAGTAAATAAAGATTTTTTTTAAATAAGGGTCATTTTGAAGGGCCCAATTACAAAATTTTAAAAGAATGTTTTGCAAACCTTACTGTGTCATATATCAAATGAAAGGGCTCATTATGAGGATCTCAAAAATATTTTTTTTTGTTCGGGTAAAATCAATACTTTTGATTTTATTCACGAAAGAAGGCAAAAATTGACCATTCCCCCCCCTGATCTCGGAAACTACTGGGCCAAAAATTTTGAAAAAATTAAAAAATATAGTTCATTCCTTGAAGATTACAGGAAAAATAATAAGAATTCTATCACTTGAAAATTAAGTGGTATACTCACAATAATAAGTTCATCTAGGGAAATAGTTCACTAAAACACCACTAGATGGCGCTAGTCAATTGAATAAAACATTTTTTGCACATTGTGTGTGTGTTCACGCACATATTGTACGGAACCCTCATTGCGCGAGTTTGACTCACACTTGGCCGGTTTTTTATTTTTATCTGACCTGCCTAGGGATCGAACCCAAGAACCTCTGCTCTGATTCAAAAGCAGTTATGGTATATCAATAAGCCACAAAGGTTGTTATAATATTTTAAATCCTGTACCCACATTCATTCAGGTATAACACAAAATGAATAGAAATGAACACTGGCGACAGCACTCGGGTCAACAGCATCGCATGACGTCATTCCCAAAAGCTTTATTGCACACACTGACAAGTAGTGTTTTTTGTCAAATCCATTACACACATTTATACTGTCGATGTGTGTCTTGTACGATTTATATTAAAGATGTGTGTTTGTGTTTGTTCTAATGATTTCTATAGATGATACATGACCTAGGTTTTTAGGTTAATGAGAATTGGTAACGCTAGTTTTCTAGAAAATTATTTGGCAGGAGTGTTAATTTATTATTTGTAGTTGTCTGACTTCTTACCAATAACTATATTCTATGGATTTTATATTTACAAGATTACAATGTATGTAACATCAATTTATGACAATTAATAAACATTTAATGTATTTACTGTAGTTATTCATACACATGATCATAAATTACACTGCTCATCGGCATACTAAAGACAACGTTCAATGTGTCACTGATGAATAATTATTTCCTTGTTGTTGATCCTCCTCACCAACTATATAAGTAATAATAATTCATTATTATTTGTGTTTTTGGGGCCAATGGTGAATCTCCTCCCGACTTCTGGTATGTATTTTATGTTTCCATCTTCTTATGTTGTCGTGGTTGTGGCTTGTGGCTAACAATCATGATGAAGTGAAGTATGTCATTGCTGAATTGTTTAACACCACCTCCTGCTCAAACAGTTTTTTTATGTCACAATATCTATATTACTGACTTATTAATGTGTGACTACACTGCATACGTTCGTCATCAACTTGTACCATCCATACCTTTACGATTGTCGCAAACAGATTATCGTAACGTAGTTGTAGTCTTCTGAGACAAATATTTATTTTAGGTATTTTTAGGGTTCACACCCAAACCAGACGCTATTGCTTTCAGTGTCGGTCATTAAGTTTTAATCCATTAAAACGTAATAGGTAGAGATTTGAAATTTTCACAAAATGCTGTAAAGGCGAAAGATCCCATACAAGAAACACAATTTGTGGTGTTATTTCTCGATTCTGTTAAACATTTTAATGAACGAAGAGTGTGACCTTGATATTCACCACGACACACTCATGAAATTTAAACATAAAATTCAATCTTTGTCATTGCAGTAAAATTACTATATTTCATGTTGTAAAGTACTATACGTTATATTATGTAACACCAAAATTTTATATTTTCGCTATAAGCTAAGAACTGCCCACTGCTTTTATAGAAAACTAATGTTATTGTGATGAATGTTTACCTATGTATTCGTAAATGCTGTGTTCACCTTTAATTGGGTTTCATGCTAGAATAAGTACTGTATAAATTCTTATTGTTTGAAAATGTATACATGTTACCTGTTGGTGTACCTTCAATAAATTAATAAATTTTATGACTGAGACGTAAAACCACACCACCGCGTGGTATACACGTAAACTCAAATAATGTAATAATGTATATTGTTTCTATCCATCAGGCAAGATGGGAGTCAATACACATTAAAATCATTCATAAAAAGGGCAGTTATGATTTTATTCTTTAAAAAATATACGGCCATTTGCGATTTGCTCTTGTGGAGAGAGTTCCGTACGATGAACGATAAGTAGTGATTTCAAGGTTAAGGTATTGTCAATTTTCGTATACTTTGTCGAATAACTTTTAAAAAATACTAAAGGCTGTAACCGGCAAAGACGGTCCGGTCAAGAAAAGATTCATCTAACCTTAGAGTATAAATTACAGAAGCATCTAACAATATGCTATATGACCAGTTACGACGAGTAGTAAAAGAGTACATATTCAGTTTTAATTACAATCTTTAATTAATATTCATCGTTATTCTATCATTTCGCCATCCGTCATTTCTGTTACTCCTTAAGTCGATTAAACTAATAAAAATAATTCAGTACTTCAGTAGTAATTAACTTGTAGTATTTTTGGTATTACTTTTCATTATTTTGGATTTAATATATCAAGAGAACTACTAATTGCCGCCAAAAGTAGCTACTTTAGGCAGTAATGTTATACAAAAAATACAGCAAGTCATTTACCGAAGTACTAAATCAGATTTTTTTAATTTGATCTGGTTTAGGTGTAAAAAAAATGACGGGTGCGCTAGTTGGCCAACCTATAGCCTCTCAAAATAATGCAATGCAATAAATGAGCAGACATGATAAAGTTTTTTTTGCAATATTTAATGAAGTCGTTTACTCCACGTTATAGTAATGCTTCCTATTATTAAGCGCAGACATGTGCTCGTATCAAAACAACCGAGAGAACATATACTGGGGTACACGGAGGTTTGATTTACTCGTATAAACCGAGAACACGCGGGACGAACGCGACTTTTGTCTGAATATAGTCAAATGCGAATGGAGTAAATGCACTCTTGTATTTTAAAACGTTTCCGAATGAAATAAGTTCATGTGTCTCGCTCTCACACCATGATGTCATAAATATTTTTGTAGAGACAGCAGCGGCGGCAGGGCAGGCCTGTCGAATGTTTTTAATTTTACTAGGTAAATCGCTTAACGGTTTTACGCTATCTTGTGTTTTAACATGTTTAAATGTAAATGTGTGGCGATATGTCTAATTTCATAATATCACATGGAACACCATGTGATATTAAGGTTGGGATTGGCCATACAAAGCATTGTACAGCTTAGTAATAAGTGCAATAAATGCATACGTCGACAGCGGACGTTTAGTTGGATGGAATAATCTGAGTGGACAAATACACTCTTATGAGAAACTCGGTATGGGCAACGCCAAGTGGAACAAAAAGATCTGGATAGGAGCCCTGCCGGACATTTCGAAAATAAAAGTAGACATAAAAGTCATCTCTTCATAATAAAAATTGTTGAAAGCTCTTTATGTGAGGAATCAGAGGACACAATGATATAGATTTTTTGACTCTATGACTCGTTGGCTGGCAAACGTTTGGACCCGTTTTTACTTGACCATCCCGTTGTATCTATTGATATTGCGCAATTCCTCCCAAATCCCTTATTCCAATAGCCGGAGAAATCCCGCTCTCCGATCTCCTCGCACTGGATATCGCAATAGAGAGTGCTTAGAGTAGGATTAGCTTCAAGTACTGGTCAGGTCTTATGTATGATGTATCGATATAAATTAAACACTTTCAAGTGGCTGGATGCTCACCTAACCACAAACAATAATTAACTCTTCTTTTGATACATAGTAGAGCGAGTGGTGATTGTCAAATATTAATGAAGTATGTTTGCTTGTAGTGCTGATATCTGTACTCAAATAATCACGTACTAGAAAAACTACGGTCTGCAGCTAATCTATCAGCTGCCCACCAAGTAAATCATTTGTCGCGATCTGCAAATCCTTTCTCTTTTTACTTGGCACAATGTATAAAAACATCGTGACAATAGCGCGTTTAAAATAAAGGCCTTTTGATGGTTACCGATTTGTCCAAATTAGTCAGCATTTATTAGTATTTCGAATTACCCTTGAAATTGAGGCAGTAAGCATTTTGCGTTTTTCGGATAACCTTCAAATTTGGGTGGTCATTTATTTAAGGACATGAGATCAAGGACGCCAAATGGACGGTCAGTCTGTTTTTAACATGTGACAGACAGGTGGATTTACTCAACACACACACAAGTGGACGACATTCAAATACTAATGAATCGAACCGAACGCCAAAATGGGTACATCTTTTGAGAATAAAATCTTTCGACACTATTTTGTTTGAATCTGCTTTCCACTTATACGATCTCCAACTCGGTAAATGTGGCCTATGAATCTAATAGACCGTCGCCCCAACGCAATTTTCTGCTTATTATACATGGACGTGCACTTCATTAGCGAGCCTAAATATCCAATTTATTACATCCGGATAGGAAGCGTAGTATATACAAAGATTATGGCATTTCAAGATTTCTAAAATTGAAAAATCATTTTTTGTTTGATTTTATATTTTCAATTGTTACAAGTGTAGGGACGACGGTCTTATATGGCCTGAGACTGTCTATCTTACCTACCTGTAAGGGATAAGGACGAGATAATACTACCCCGGGAACTGAAATTTAATTACAATTTAACTTAAAAAAATACTACATTGCACACGGAAACTACTGCTAAAACATATTTATCTCACCAATCACTACAGCATTATTCATCTCTATGACTATGGACCCTCATAGTACTTCCAAATCAGGAAGTGTTCGATTTGTGCTCAGTCATTGACTCGTACGGGCACTGCGATGACTCGACCTACCGGCTTCCGGTTGTCACAGAAACATCATAAAGCATCATTAACCTGTTTCACTTGAATCACTGCCAAACTGATCTCATCAGTCATTTTAACATTTAGTTTTCTAAAGTCGAGACATTGGTGTTGTTTAAACCAAGATCTCAACTTTAGAAATTCGAGTTTTCTTGGAATGTCGATGAAACCATTACAGATTAGTCACTCACTACTAATCGTTTCAAATGTAGGGTTCTGAATGGTAGGATGTAGTTATGTGACTAATGTCTTGTATTCTGGCTAGAACAGGAGTTTTCATTGTGAAAATGTGTCCGACTCCAGACGGTTTAAGAATATAGTATCTTATCATGAATAATCGTTCAATGATGTGGCTGCAGTACTTAAATCAAAATCTGTATACTTGTACAGATTAGGTACTTTAGGTGACTTTAGCATCTTGATTAGGTTCTTAATTAATAGGACACACATAAGATCGCCCTTCACCTTTAGCTAACAACTTCTAGTGTGGTGTGACTGAGTGTGACGATACGCAAAATGACTAAGAAATTTTATCAAAAGTATCTACATCTACATACTTATACTACCTATATATTTTCGCAATAGCTGCCAGAACACTTGAAGTGAATTACTAATCTGAGTCGCCGTAAAATCGGTATTGTGACATTAGTGTTGTTCTGTTGTGACAACTGCACAATTGCGAAATGTAGTAATCTTAAATATGTTTTTCCGTTGATATCTGGAGATATCAGTAATGACGTCATCTAATCGTTCGTCAACCATCAAATATTTATGAAGTTTATTGAAGATTACTAATATTAAGGCACGTGAACATTGGACAGTACTATATAAATGCCCTATATAGGTACTTCGTTACAATACCACTGGCGCCTTCTACACTACTAAAACCATAAGGTCTATCCTAACCGTTAAATAATAAATAGGTACATTTTGTATTCATACTGAGCGAGCGAAGTGAGGAAGTCCTCTAGTCTAGTTGGGGCGAAATTACATTTTTTGTATGCATGTAAGTAGCTATGTTCCGAGATAGATAACTCTTTAAGTCAGTGCTTCTATTATGATAAAATTTGAATTGTACGTAGTTAATATAATTAGGTATAGTTTATTAGACATAATGAGACACATATGATAATAGTTATTTCGTTAAATAATTTAAAAAATAATGATCGTAAAAATGAACTAGGACTTCCGCGTGTCTGGGTCTAATGAACTGCGTTTTTAATATTTTAATATTATTATAATTTAATAAATAATATTTATATAGTAACGTTCAGTAGGACACTTTCTAAATGGGTGCCCGTTGATGCCTTTTATAAGGTTTGTTCTCATTTTTTGAGTAGGTAATTAATAATTGGCTAGTTTTGGACTAACTAACGCGATTTTTTTCATACCTACTTAATAAAGAATGAGCGTCATGTATGAAGCATTGGATTTCCAAAACTTTTTGCGAGCGCATAGAAAGAGCTAGAAATAAACATCTGTGCTGTATTCCAAGATTTTGGTTTCAGGGTTTGTATATTTGTGGTTTTGTATGAGAGTTTTTTACACCATAAATTATATTAAATGATTTACTTTTAATTTAAAAACCCTTATAAAATCATCGTCAGTAACTAGTGATAGTTATTTCCTTTGACGCGTAGTTTTAATTGCTTGTTGACTTTTCTAGCTGCTGCGCACGCATAGTCTGTTATAGGGACTGCTATCATCATCAACTCGATTCTGACCTGCTTGTTGTTGTTTGTGTGAAACATCTGCGCAGTTTCGCTTGTTTGGGCTAACATATGATTCACTGGTTCTGATTCGGAACCTTGAGATGAGTTGTCACGATATAACAAAGGGCCTTGAGTAGTAGGCAAAAACAATAAAAATATCCTTATTTAATTTGGACAGTTAATTTTATCGGTGTTTATTTTTAACTAGAATCATTATTCTACTTGATCTTGTCGATACAAGCGTTATATTTTTCTGTCAACTACTACGTAGGTCGATTGCGTCAGCAATAGAAAAAAATTGGCCGAGCGCGTGTCGGGCTCGCCCATGAAGGGTTCCGTAGAAGCTAGCTTAGATTACCCAAAAACCGCCAGCAAAGATAACTTTGTTTTTCATAGTTTTTGTATAAATGACAAAGATAGGCGGTTTATGAAAATGTGCTATATTTCAATAAGTTGATTGCCTTCGTTATATATACTACTGCTGTAATTTGTAGCAGATCAGATAGCTTTAAAAAAAATTGCACTTTAAAACTAAATATTTCGGAAACTGATCAATAAATAGGAAAATGTTGTTCTCAACCTCACTTTTTTTTAACCGCGGTCGGGCAGACAGACGGACTGACATGGCGAAACTATGAGGGTATCTAATACACATGCCAAATTACAGATTTGTACTTATAGTCTTTAAGCTGTACCGCGGACAGAAGTTACGTTAAACCTGCCATCATTGATGGCAGTCGTTAAGCTATGTCAGATGCCTTTAGGCAGCTTGAAAAATCTCAACCACTTACATACACGAAAAAAAAAGAACCACGGACAGAGAAATAGACGGTCATCAACTCATCATAAAAGTATAAGGATTCATTGTTTACTATGTAACCCTAAAAACAGCTAATTTGAACCCTTTTGTGGATTCGTCGAAAGTCACTTCCCAGTCCTTATACTCAGGTTATAATGAGGTAATTTAGTCTTTCGAAGGTAAATTGAAGACGTGCATATTACTTGTCTTGAAGGGCAGGAAATTATACAGGAGTTGACATACGATAACACAGACCACAAACGGAGAAATGGCTAGAATAATACGAGTATTACTTAACTCTTTGAAATACAATCCAACGCCACCGACATCTCTATTCTCGAAAATCTTGCTAAACCAGTTTCACCCGGAAACTAGCACTGCATAACTCCTTTAAATAAATACTATACTTGCCCATTGGCGCCCCGTCCTCTTATCGACGGGGTCAAGAGCTTGACATGATAGTGCCCCTGTCTCTTCTCGGTTTACGTCATGTCAATACATAGCTCTGTAATCACCTATTATTTTACTGATCTCGGTAAACAGTATTTGCATGGCTATTGGCTGCAAACAGTGTTGCCAGATGAACTTATCGTATTTGCCAACTCTAGTTGAAAAGTTTGTTTATTTATGCAAATCAAAAAGTAGAAAGAACTTATTAACAAAACATATGAATGTCAATTTACGAGTAATAATAAAAGTACTTGAATAATATATGATATTACTAGCTGTTTTCCGCGACTTCGCCCGCGTGGTTTCGGTTTGACCCTACAGTCTTTTTAGGGTTAAGTAGTAAATGGAATTATTTTGAATTAAAATTTAGTCTTATGTCCTTTCTCAGGCACTAGACCATCTGGTTACCAACTAAATTCCAAAAAGTTCAAATTTTGTTTAAATCGGTGCAGCAGTTTTGGCGTGAAAGCGAGACAGAAAGACAGACAGAGTTACTTTCGCATTTACAATATTAGTATAGTAGTAGGGATTGATTGATGTTCATGGGTGATACTAACATCAAGTTCTTCATACATTTGTTGGAGCGTTAAGTCAGAACTTTCCTTAGATATAATGTTCAGGCTGAAGTCAAGTGTATAAGTTTGCTACTGGATTCTTATGGATTTTGCACATGTCTTCTATCGTACGTTCCCTATATTGCTAATAAATAAGTCAGTTAATCTGGCAACATTCGTTGCAGCTCCGGCTAATACTTGTAGAGCACATAAGTTTCCTGTTAGTTTTACTCTTGATTTACACATAAATCTGTACTTACAGTAATGAGTAAATCGGTGGAAGTTGTTTTGTACGTAGCATTTATATTTGGTGTCGCTTATTTTGTTGATAACGCGTTTGCCTTTGAATGTCATTGTGATTTTGGATCTAAGTGCACTTTTAATAGGTAAGCTGAAAATTATGAATGAAGAAAAAACGGAAATGCTTCATTTTAATTTTATTACAGTGCGATTTGTATTCACAGACACACACACAAAGGGTTATAATAATTAACTACAATGACTACGTTACTCGTATGGAGACCCTGATGTATAAATAGACTTGCATGAATATAATAATATATAGGAAAAGTAACAAAACACAATGAAATCTCTTCGATGGAGGATTCTCTCTTGGTACCAAACTTTTTCTAACATAGATACTAAACACAATTGTTTTTAGATTAAATAACTTTTTCTCAAACATGCTCGGAAATGTAGGCATTACTGTAGTAAAAAGAAGACCGGAAGTTTGTAATTCTTGGCTCATTCATCGCATTGCCGGCCTAGGCCAGGAAATAAGTATGAAAATTACTTCCCGGCCGCTGCTCAAAACTTTTTAATTAATCTATGTAACGTAAATTATGTCACTTGTCATACAGCCAGTTTACTACCACTGCATTTTTAAAAAATGCATATAATACGTGAATATAACTACAATTTCATTAAAATATCGATATGTGATCATACGAAAATATGCTTAATTTTCGTTGCGAGAGAAGAAAACAATAATCTATGATCTATTAAATTTTTTGTGAAAAATATGACTGGGCTCTATGGGCATTGTTTCCTTTGCTGGAATTGACAACTGAAAATAAAAAAATTAAAAACTCGGGAGATCTGTTATTTTCACTATACCCGTAGTGATTAACGCCACTGCCGAAAAACTGCCTTTACGGATTTTAGGGCATAGAACACACGTCAATTGACTTTGAATTTATGGCCCCCCATAGAAACTCAAAAGGAATTGTATGGCATTTTTTTCATTTTCACCCTCACTCCATTATTTGTCTATGATCCTTATTGCCTAGAGAAAACATATGGCAGTCGGTCGTCTGATACTAGTAATAGTATCTTCTTCGTAGTTTGTGATTAACGCTTTGCAGTAATTGATTGACATTGATTGTTTTCGGTAAATATGTGCAAAGTTGGTTATTTATTCGAAATGAAACGGTTCAAAATGAGTTTTAGTGATGAAAGCAACACTGCAATGGATTTTAAGTACCTACTTCGCCTAATTTGAAACTTGAAAGTGGAAAAATTACTACCGGCAAATACCTAGTAAGGGGAAATATTTAAGGCATGTAAGTTTATGTGTAACTTTAAGTTAAATTTCCTCACATTTATTGAGAAAATCTCTATACTTTCCTCGGCGGGAAAGGGATTGCCGGACTCGTAACTATTGTCAAGGCCTCGCTGACGCTCGGCCTTGAAAACTATACTCGTCCGGCAATCCCTTACTTCCCGGCCTCTGCAGTAATGTACTAATTCATAGGATTGAATATAATAAGGCGTTACTTTGCGAATGTCAAAATTACATGCACTTTGAGCTACGAATGCTACGATACGAAACTATGAGTTAAATTATTTGTGTTTGTGTTGCTTACGCCATCAGTTAGTTCATGCAAATTATTGTTGGCCAGCGCCTACCCACAACTGTTGGTTCCTTCATGCCCGCCACCAATAGTTGATGCATGCAACCCTTGCCGATATTGCTGCTTCCGTTAAGGCCACAGTAACATCGGCCGTCGTGCTCGCGGTACGTGTTTCGGTTCGGCTCTACACGAGGCATCTTCAGGGAATGAACCGATCAACATCTACGTATAGGTTCATTGCCATGATCAACTGTTTTCGGCGGGCATGAAGGGATTAACAGTACAAGGTTTGGCGCTGGCAAACAATAGTTTTCATGAAATGGTGGCGGAAGCACAGAAAGTACTTAACTTGAAAGTGCATATACTTTGTTTTTAATTATCTATGATTTTCTCTTTTTTTTAAGTGTGACGAAGGACTGAAATAACTTGCATAATATTAGGCTGCATGGGCTACATCCCTTTGCCTTTCCTATTAGTATATAGGTAAAATACAAAATCTTAAGTATCTGCGATCTGACGTTTCGGTAATAAATTTGCATATTTGACGGAATGTAGAGACGCAAAAAAAACATGTTTCTCGTAGGGGCTATGTTTCTCCTTTGGGTATGGAACCCAAAATAATTAAAGGGTCCCCACCCAAAGGGTAAAAACGGCACCTTAAATCCGAGACTTCACTGTCTGTTTGCCTACCACTAGGCTGTATCTCATAAACCGTGATAGCTAGACAGTTGAAATTTTCACAGATGATATATTTCTGTTGCCGTTATAACAACAAATACTAACAACGGAATAAAAATAATATTTAAGGGTACATTTTTTTTGTCGTTTTTGGCTCTATATTAATAACGGCAACAGGTAGAACTCTTGAAATATTCACAGAATATCTAGTTGTCACTTTAGAAATAAATAACTAAATTAAATTAATATTTGATGGAAGCTTTTTTGCCTAGATTTGAAACAAGATTTTTTTGCCGTTTTGCTCGATAGTCCAATGTTCCGTTTCGTACGTAACCGTTTGTACCCAAGCCCGACTCGGCCTTGGCAAATTTTTGGTATCCCTTAATCTAGTTAGTTAAGGTTATTTACCCCAAGTTTCAAAGCGATCACTTGTAAAACAAAAAAAATTATCAATACTTACTTATCTTTAATATAAATCTTATGTTGAATTAGTATAATGTTGAAAACTCACAGACTTTCATACAATATTGTTTCCCCGATTTGGCCACCTGAATTTTCAAAAATCCTTTCTTAGATGAACTTATGTGCGACATTACAGGTCCCTAGTCCTAGTAGTTTCGACTGTGCGTTAATATATCAATTACTAATTAATGTTTCCTTTTACATAAATAGAAGTTATAAGTTGACACGGAACCCATCGGGCTCGAATCCGACTAATGGTTTAAATCAATATGATTTTTAAACAAATATAACCATATCGACTCGAAAAGAAGAATAGCGGCATATACTTAGATACACATTCTGTAAAAATTTCAAGTACCGATACAGTCCTATGAATTAGCTTTCTACAGGCGAAAGAATTTGATAAACGGTACAGTAATTTCGGAGTCTATTCAAACAATCAAATCTTTCCTCTTTACAATATTAGTATAGACTGTATACGTACATGTAATGTTATCAATACTTTTTCCAACCGTATAAATTCAATCGATGTTCCCACGCGCGGCATTCCTATATAAAGATAAGAGCTCTGAACTTTCACGTGGGAATGTACCACGTCACCACCATGGAGTTCGCGCAAGTGATCCGACGCTGAGTCCGCACTTTGTGTATTTAGTCTGGTCGTTCAGGAAATACAGAGTCCGCGAATACCGACATCTGAGCAGACCAGAGGAGGTCATCTAAAGGGCGTTACTGAAATATAGCAATGCTGTCATTCAGCAACCTTATAGCCCAAACATGAGTTTGCAAAACCGGCGACCGTGGAACTGCTTTTTATCACTGTATTTAGTCTGCTCCACTCCGGAAATATCATTCGTTATGTATCACCCAAGTAGTATGTATTTTTTTTGTATTTATATAGGATGAGGTATATTTCAAAAGGGAGGATTTTTTAACATTCCGAGGGAAACAAGAGACTCAACCATTTGCGCTTCAAATAAAATAAAAATTTACACTTGTCTTGAGAGATGAATAGTATTAACTCAGTTGTTCCTTTCCAAACCATGACACATCTCCTTTCATGCCCTTTATGTCCCTGTAGGTAGCCTGTAGCTCCACTAAAACGGACCTTTATAAATTGTCAGAGAGCCAATCGATACTCAAACTATATTTTATCTATTATTAAATAAAGAAAATAAGAAATGTTGAAAAAATTCCACGCGGGCAGGACTTGAACCTGCGTCTAGATCTCAGTACGATCTATACATACGAATTTTTTCGCCATTTCTTATTTTCTTTATTTAATAAATAAGGTAAAATAGCATTGTGAATGCAAAATAAATCCCATATAAACTAACATGTTATTGTAGAAGAATCAAGTGATAGCCGATACCAATATATATGTTACGGTAAATTTGATTAATTAAAAATTATTAATAATTTTCGTACATTATTAATAATAACCTAGTGTTTTGTGAAATGTGAAAAATTCATTGAAATTAATTACTTTTTGTAGTTATTATTAATAATTAACTACAAACATTGGTAAAAGTAATAAAATTAAATAAGACCCCAAGTTTTGTTGTCCAGCAGGGATTTTTTTATAATATCACACACAGTCTTATAATTGATCTTGTCTCAGATCACACAAATAAACACTTGTTTGTGTTCCGTTAATGTTAAAACTTGTTTTAAAACAAGGACCCACTTGTACTTGTTTAAAAATTGAGATATTATATCATTCGCGTTTTTATTCAACAAGTTGTAATTTTAAATAATTAAACCGACTGCAATTTTTTCTAATAGCTGAACCATACTTAAATCTCTATTTTATAAAATTACTGAACCGATTCTGAAGAAACTTGCACTGTTCCCTAAAAAAGAAAAACCGTAATCCAGCGTTTTGCGTAGTATCGATCCGCCACTCGTTATTAAGCTTACGCGTGGTGACATTACTTCCAGGTAGAACCCTACCTGCCCTATGGATTTCATCAATGGGTCATCAGCCAAAGGGTTCCGGCAGTACCCGAGGGTCACAATGGGTCCAAACGGTACCATTTACCCCAGGGTCCTATCGGTCCCTAAGGGTCCCATTAGCTTCCAAAGATCCCATTGGTTTCCATGGGTCCCATTGGGTCTGCTGACGTCACAAAGAGTGGCGGATCGATTCTACCGGTTTAAAAATTGAGCTCCAGGTCTTTTTAAGTCTCCACTGCTGGAGAACTACTCTCTGTACTACCAGAGCCATATTAGCCAGAGTGCTTACGTTTGTTTTTAAAAAATTATTACATTTATCGGTATTAAGGTTACATTATTAATAATCACCGACAAATGTGATTAATTTCTCACTTTTACCTCGACTTTCGGTAATTATTAATAATGATAGACAATTATTAATAATTTTCAATTAATCACTCTTACCGTAACATATACATTTATACATGTGAAGTGTAAAACTTACGAATTTCACCGAGTCATTATTATATATGTACATATACATAGTACTTATTGCATTATGTAACAATTTATTGTATATTGTATTATAACAAATTTCATAATTTATTATGTCATCCGTATAAATAACAAAGTTAAACTAAACAGTCATTAATCATAATTTCATAATAAGTAAGTAGTTCTTTTTCGCTGATTCTAGATCTTCCTCGAATTTGTTTGTTATGATGATAATGAAATGTGTTTATGTTTTGTATGTTAGATTCTGCTTGCGATACGTCATTCACGCATGATTAGACATGGGCGCCTATATCTAACAATATTTATAGGGCTGCACTATCATACTTTTTCAGTTAACGTAAATTTAGATCCGCGACTGTTCGTCTATATCTCGACGCTGAAGTGTTATGTTTTTATTGTGTGCGGACACATGATGTATGTGTGTGTTATGTGAGTTATAATCGGATTGTTTATATGCAAAATGGGAAAATGTTTGACAGTTGAGGTATTTTGTTCTGTTACAAGCTATTTTTAATTTACCTTAGTAAAATACAAAACATCAACTCGTAATGGAACGGAATAACTTTGATAAGGATGTCATCTTTTCCTGTAACTTCGTGGCTTCTCGTATGTTTTATATTATATCCGAGCATATGAATACTACATAGAATAGAGCATTAAATCAAGCCAAATAATCAATATATCCTAAAAATGGTTGTGTTTTTATACGCGATTGCAAAAAGCGAGTACATGCTTTTCGATTTCATCTATTGTACATACAATTAGTAAGTTGAATAATAAAGTTAGTTGCTTTATTTCACCAAAACTTTTAAATGACTTTATGTGAGATCGTTACATTTCGTACACCCTAAAGTGACACAGGCTATTTTTTGTAGAGCCTTCGTGTTTTTATTTTGAAAAACTTTTTGAACGTTATCCTATTTTGTGGTAACATTGGTATGTTGTTGCATGCTTAATGTGAAGTGTATAAATAATTGAAAGAAGTGTCTCTTGCTCCAGGGAGTTGGCGAATGCCTGGGGGTGTCGAGTGGGCCCGCCCGACCAGCCGGCGCCCGCCGACCGAGTTCAAAACCTCTTCAACGACATCGAACTATACCCAACTAAAACCCAGGGTAAGTTTTTAAACATGTGTTTCTATTTTTCAAAAATAATACGTTTTTTTACATTTAAATTTGGGGACACATAAAACTTAGGGAACATAAGCTTAACAAAGCTTTAAAATATCAAAGACACCTCTCCAACCCGTCTGGCCAGCGTGGAGAGTGTAGGCCAAATCCTCTGACTGCCCTGGCTTATATACGGCTCTGATAGTCAGAGAGGGTCGTGCTCCTGCAGTGGAGACTGAAAAAGACCTGATGACGACGATGACGACATTTAAATTTGTGACAAGTTTTTATTAAGCAATTTATACTAAAAGGTCCTGCCAAGACAAATCAAATGAGTCCAAACATATGGGTTTGTCTTTTTTAGTTTAGAAGTGCCTATGCCTAACCTAACCTTCCGACTCCATCATCAGTTCAGGTGTATAGTATCATAATATTGCATAGTCAGCTGACTGGAATAAGTAGAAAAAGATTAGTTAAATTGGTAATACTTGTAAAGTAACAAACTACATAATAGGGCAAAGATGGGTTCAGAATAAACTATCGGAAATTCCACCTGCTTTGTTCTCAATTCATTATCAGCAAAGAGATTCAATAGGTTTACTTTATATTATACCTATCTATCGCTTAATATTGATGGCATTTTTCTATCTATTTGATGAATATTTGGTAAATCAAGTTTGATTTATGCCAAGTACCTACAAGAATTTAAACAACAAAATTAGTAGTATATTTATTGATATTTATTATAATATCACTCACACAGCTGCATGCGTAAAAATACAAGTAGGTAAATTGGAGTGGGTAAACTTTATCGAACCATGATGCAAGCTCGCGATAACAACGCTATTGACGGAGGTATCTCTGAGTGACTAAACCCAAATACAAATACCTAACTCAAACATTTCCTCGCGTGCAATGTCAGCTCCGTAACAATAAGATTATTGTTTTTATTATATCTTTTACAAATATGGCATTGTAGTCAACTAGCGTGACTTGTAAACAAAACGTTCTAGGTTCAAACCCCATCGAGCCATACTCATTCCTTCGACTTATCACCTTTATAGACCATAAATTCCTATCGATAAAAGAAAACTACGTAAAGGAACCTGCCATGCTCTTAACAATTCTACATAGTAACAAAACAAAATCGCGCGAGACGTAAAGTAAAGACGTAAACGAGCACTCACATGTTGATTGTATTCGAGTACCAGTTTTACTAAGACCTATGAGTTAATTGATTAAATTGCGTATTACTTAGTGAATCCATTAACGATTCATTTGATGATGGATTAAAGGCGTGATAGATAACGCACTGCCCTTACGTCATCCCCATCAAAGTCTGACTGAATCAACAGTTAGTGTCAATACGCCATAAAATTACCAACAGTTCCGCATACTGCAAACGACTTCTAGCTAACGATGACTTACTGCACCAGCCATGAGATAACAGGATTGCATTTTATTTATCAACAATCTAGAATGCGTAAACTACTTCAAATTTATTCTACTAATTCAAGGCTTCGATTATCTCTAGTCATTAAAGTGATTGTGTGAATGGGCTCGGAGTGTTGAGCGTACGGTATGACTAATATACCTGTACTCGTGTGTAATTCCTCAGAGAAGATAGTAGTTGTTTAGAGGAGAAATTCGTTAATAAGTTGAGTGTTTTTTTTATGTCTATCTTGTTAGTCATGGAATTCCCATTCGTGTGAAAAATCGCAGTCTAGTTAGAAGATAGTCATGATTAAACAAAAAACCCGGAGATAAGTCGATAACAGTCAGAACAATCGCTTCCGTAAACATGAACGTTTCATGTGGGGATGACGCCCGTGGCATTCTTCAGGGTCTACAGTGTGGTCTACAGGTAATTCCTGTAAATAACCAAATCTCAAAATTTACTTTTATTATTTAACTAGCTGTTTTGTTCCCGCAACTGAATTATAGCCTATGTTATCTTCCGGTAATGTCGGTTCTGTACTTTTTGCAAACAAACACAGCATGAACCCAAAAACACACAATCAAATCTTTCCTCTTCACATTATTAGTATAGATTCAATAATAATGAATTACTAGTTACGCGGTATTATCCAATAAATACCATTATTAGAAGGTTAGATACGAAACCACAAACTTATCCCGCTGAAAGGTGACTTTTTACAGATCGCATTTTAGACACAAAACATCCTGTCTGGTAATATATAAAATAAAAGAGCTGTAACGAACTCGCCCAAAAATACCTATATCTTTGAAATACGTAGTTTTTAACTGAAAGTTTTATTTTGGACTAAAAAGGTTCCTATTTCCATTCAGGTTCCTATTTTTGGGAGGTCCTTCCATAGAATAACGAAAACAATATATTTGCATGTTTTCTAATGCACGGAATCTTACGTGTTTGTTTGAATTATTAAGGACACTATTAGTACAGTTCTATTATTTAACCTGATACATACATCAATTTCATTAGTATTTATGGCCCCAATGTACAAACAACATCTGTTACGTGCTTGCGTCGCGTAGGTCTTTGATTCGCATGCGGCGATGGTATCTCTAAAGTACTATTCCATTGTGATCGCTTCTTGACAGAGTAAAACAATTTACGTTCGTGTTGTACGGGTTATGTTCCTTTGGCTTATTTTATTGGTCATAAATCGCGCAGTTGCACTCTAGGCACCGATCATTTTCTTTAATAACCGCCTAAGACACCATTTAACGTCGACGGCATTGTTCTGTTCATTTAAGCACGTGTAAATGTTCATATGCCGTGCACAATTTACGAGTACATTGTAGTCATAAATAAACAGTGAAAGTTGTTTTTAAAGTTTTGAGGACTTTTGGCTTGAAACCAAAAAAATAATGTTAAGTAATTGGTGTGACCTCACAAATATTGAGCTCGAAGGATGCAGGTACTCGGTGACCAAGCAATATTTGGTAATGCATTGTCAGGAATATTAATATAATAATAATAAATTTTGTTGAAAATGCAACACATGTATTACGAAATAGATCTCAAACACTATATGAAGTATAAATAAATCATACAGTGTGAATTATAGCTTTGCATTACGAAGACAATATTACGTAATTCAATACAGCCTGATCTGTCTTTTATTGTCCGTTCAGTAGTTTTTGTGTCATCAACGCCAGACACAAAGACGCCAGCTTTATACTTGGAAGTGAAGTCATTCGGTCGAAATACCTATTATGACGTTTGCCGCAATGTGCTGCACTATAAAATTTATACCTCTTGATGTTGCATTCAATGTTGTATTTTTGTTTTATCATTTAAGTGCACAGAGTATGATTTATTTATCAATAAACAATGATGTCTGTGTACATTTGCTGATATCAATGTTATCAAGTTATATATATTTAGTTTTTAACCAAATAAGCTGAATTGAACAGAAAGAACACACAGATTCTCCAATAATTGTACTTGTTACTAAAGATAAAGTTTGTCGCATTAATTTGCACTAAATTGTCCAAACGCATCTTATTATAATTTATGTTAAGAAATATAAAATAATTTTATCACATAAATTGAGTACTGAATTGAATACTGTAGTATTTTTTTCCTCTGTGATAATACATTCTAGATTTTGGGTCATCATTAACGTACATACACGGCATCAGAGAGAATCAATCAGGGTTGCCAGATATTGGGGAGACAACATTTAATTACTAACAACAATCATACAAAAAGAAGAATGTCATCATTCTCAAATAAGTCATCAAAAACCCAACATATTACCCCGGTGACTTATAAGTAGTTTAAATGGCATCATACTTCGAGAGCTTTCGAGAGTTTTCTTTGATGTCACCGACTCATAGTTTTTGTAGTGTTTTACTTGAAATCTGCGGTTTTACTTGTGTGTTGAGTGTTGTTATATTTAATGCTTTACTTGTCGCTATTACAAAATAAATATGTTTGATTTAAAGACTAAAATTTTTGTCAACATCTTTATCAGATTCTTTTAATTCATTTAATTCGAAGATAGTAAGATTAGTGCAATCAAAATCATGTAACATTCGGAATTGATTCGGGTTGAGACTGTTTATAAGTTGCAACTTCTATCATAATTTATATTGAGGATGATCGTTAGTCGTTCAGTACCTAGTTTATCTTGCCATTGTCTAGTTTTCGCGTGCGAGTCCACTAGATATCCGCAAACGTTGTTATTGCGCCAGGTGTTGCGCTTGCGCATGGCTTCAGTGATCTCACCGCTTGGTGGAGCGATGACCAACCGTTGAGTTCATGATCACATGCCGTGCCGCTCTAAGCATGGCCGCAAACGTGTTGGATCTTGGCCATGTCATTATACGCACTATGCACGAACGTCTTTTTAATCGACTCTTCCTCGAGGTATAAGATGATTAATTTCTTTATTTTAAGGTATACGGTTATTAATTAGTTTAACTTTGCAACAGACCGAAGTAGCCGCAAGTATTCATTTACTATACTTGTTTGACTACGTTGTCTGAAGTTATTTCCACAATCTTGGTGCACATCTATTGTGATTTCAATTACAAAAAGTGTTATAGCCTTATCTTCGTCTCGAGTAGAGACATAATTTTTTATAAGACGATAATATGAAATGCGCCATCTTAGTCTATTGACTCAAATAGGTGTTCAGGTTACCCTAGCCATGTCAGTCTGATTGTTTTCAAGTAATTTTACAATTAGATTGTGATTGATTAGTTCAAGAACCAATTTATTTATGCCAAATTGTATGCGATCGGCACCAAACCAATTAAGTATTTTCATGCCCAAAACAAAAAATGGCATGTCTACCATTAAGTACCAATGCTGCTGCATCCTTTTGCGTGTAGCATAGTCGTCGTTTTTATGACACGTGTTTTGCCTCGCACCTTGAGATACAAAACCCAGGCGCAGTACGTTTAGCAGTCATTCGTTACGTGATTGTAGAAGTACTAAGGGCTACTCTCTTTATTGTTCCGTGGGGCTACTACACGAAGGTGTCAACTATTATTATAATTTAGTCATTAGTTCAATTATGCATGCATTTAATACTAATTCAATTTTAATTCATGACATCTGTGACTTAAGTAATTTTAATTAGGTATGTCGTAGATTGTAAGTTGACGTCATTTGGAGAAAATGCGCCGTGCAGTTTGTTGCCGCTTCTTCTGCACTCCGCTTTGGAAGCGGTGTAAACTTAGCTGTAAGTAATTTTTTGACGTCAACAATAATATATAAATAAATTGTAATGAAAATTGACATTCACCAAACGATATTGAAGTATCTTACGATGAATAAAATCTTTTGACTTTTACTTTGAATTTATTTTTTGTGTATTTACTCGTTATCATATTGCTCTACATTTTTGTTCTGTGGACTTGTAGATGATTGCGAATTACGCGCATATAAAGCGTTTCCTTAATTGGTTGTCCCAATGACGTGTTCGTTATACACATTCTACTGTAGTTTCGCTTGGTTCTTGCTTTAAAATAAATAGGACCTAGTCTTTGTTGCATGTGTTACTCGGCTTGTTATACTTGATTTGTAAAGTCGTTTGCAAAGTCGTTATAGTAAGGTCTTTATAGTAATAGCTCATGCGCATAAATATAATTCAACTCTTATTTGAATTTTTGTTTGTTAATATTTAATTAGGCATCGTCATGCTAAATATACGCATCAGAGAGCAAATAATTTGGCATAAATAAATACAGATTTTTCAGTACACATTGCGAGGCTAATTACGTAAATCAGATATTATTAATTTGAACGTTTTCTCACCGTTTATTTTTATTGTTGCAGTGTTCGAAATGCTGGTGTGCGCTCGGCAGTGCACGCGCCGCAAGTCTCTGACACTCACCTTTGGCGAATTTTGCATCTTCGCCGCCGAGCTACGACGGTGCACTAGGCAGGCTCGGCAGTAAGTCCCTTTAGACTAAACTATGATGATCAAGTGGCGCAGTGGTTAACGCACTAGACTGCTACAGGACGACCTCTTATAGAGAGGGTTAAATATCTAGATAACTTATAACATAACATAGAAGGCGAGGGTCGTAGAAGGCGACTTAGAAAACACAAGCTAAACAAAGCTTATAGATATCAAAGAGACTTGTCCGTCTCGCTATCGTGGATATTGTCGGCCAATTCCCCTGACTGCTCTGGCTGAAAATGGCTCTGGTAGTACAGAGAGGGTCATGCTCCTATAGTGGTGACAAAAAAGATTTGACGATATAATTGCATAATAGCGAACCCGGACTCTGATGCCTGGGGTTGCGTGCGACCTTTATTAGTCTAGTTCCTAAGATACGGTTGTATATTTACTTCTTTGTTCTATCCATTCTTCCTAGTTTCAAGCATTATTTCCTCTAGATCTTGCCAATAAACCTATGCCCGCGTTCTGGTAGTGCCAGTTTTCCCCAATGTTTCATGTGCATGATCCCGCGAAAGGATAATAATTAAAGATACAATGCAATAGAAAATAGTACAATTTTATTATCTGTTATGATGTCAGAATGGCTGAAATTTATACAAATTTTATTCGAGAGGGTAACTATTATTATTGATGGATTCTAGATGATGATCTCATCGCTGTGATTCTAAATGACAGTAGAGTCTATAGAACAGGTTGTCAAGCTGACTAGAAAACGGAATTGTTTATAAACAACACTAACGCCACCCATTCTAATACGCATGATAAATAATAGAGTTATTCGAAAATTGTAGTGTTTTTTTTTAAAGAAAATTAGATACTTAATTATTAAGAAATCAAAATGGGAATGAAAAAAGACGACTGCCTGTCCAAAGGTTGTTGGTTCAGGCCTTTAGAATTTATGGTGGAACAACAAAATTTAAACATAACACTCCTTTTATGAGCATATTTAAAACAGTAAAAGAAAACTAAATTTGTTTCGGTGTCGCATTATTATTTTTATTAACGAGGTAAACTCGTAGGATGTCTGATATTGGCTGAGATGAAAAAAAAAAAGATTCGATATCCTAAACCGGTCAATCGAAACGGTGTTGTTAAATATTAAATCATTTATTGAAAGTATTTGATTTAAAATTATTCCAATTTGGCAGTGCCATTTAAGTACCCAACTAGATAAGAACCTATTCAACGCGTCGGCTTTAATGAACCTATAAAGCAAAGCAAATGTGTTAATAAAGTCACGTAAGCCGATTTGTGTACTAATAACCGTAAATAACTAGCGTACGAGCTGTTATTGTAACAGGTTAACAATAACCTTCTAGATTTTTTACGTAACGCATATTGCCATGAACTACTTGACTTTTCAGATGTTGTCATACACATTAAAGCTGAAGCAGGATGCTAATGAAACCATTGTTATCTTTTTTGTTGTAAATTTGACGTTCATGACGTAGGAGTTCTATAAGAGGTACCCATTAACTTCTTTATCACATTTACGCATCTTCGCCTAACATGTACCGCGTATCGCGAGATCGTGACCGCCATCACGTCAACTTGATAATCCAGGAAGCCATAGGCCACAGCATGGCATCCACGCGTGTTTTATCATCTACTACTAAATAAGATACTAGTTTTTTACTATGTTACTTATCATTTGTTTTATTTTGTTCATTGTCAGATAAGAGATCATAGAACCCCTTAATACTGTCTGATCGTTATAGAGATTTAGTTAAATAGTTTTAAATTAAACATAATCCAGCTATTTCTCGCGACTTTGTCCAGCTGAAAATTTTACTTTCTATAGGTGAAAGAATTATCAATTCATATCAGTGGTTTCTGCTTTATTCAGTTGAAAAATATAAAGAAACCTTATGAATTTATGATCTAGAATAGTCGAATTCTAGCTAAGTATAGAACTTAAGACAACTCATAATTAAATTAAGTATTTATTGTAAATAACATAAGAGCAACGCTACCAGTTTCCATAAGCTCATTATTTACTTTTTCGATTCTCGTACAAGTAATCATGTTTAGATGCAGTAAGCTGTATTAACCTTCCAGTCTGTTCCGAGTGCAACATGAATCAGAGTAATTTTGTCGATGACGTGAAAAATGTACAGCCGCCGTGCCGGTAAGCGGTCTTGAGGCGAGGACTCCTGCTGTCGTTGCCGCTGACGCGTGCATTGACCCTTAAATGCCGTACAATGAGATATTTGTCATGCACTGAATCATTGATGTAAAGTGTACTCGTAATTTCTCACGTCAATACTTTAATAACCCTTGGAATACAAATGTCAGTTGAAAAGACGCATCTTCAAATTCTAATGCATTGGGATACTAATATCACTTTATGCTTCCAGGATCTCTAACAAACCAGATTCACCGGTTTGTAACGTGGACAAAGAACTCCGGGAGAAAGACAACATTTGCAAGCCCATAAACGGTAAGAATTCCAGTTAAACCACTAAATATTCATTTTCTCTCATGTCGCAATGTCTAACCTTCAAGTTTCGATGCGCAAATGCGGGAGTTATAAATATTTTATTGCCTCTAAAAAGGGACGTTGTGTAGACAAACAGCTATCGTCGGTGCTTCCGTGAAGCGTCTGTTTGTATTTTCTTCAGTTTGCGGGCCTGAAATTGTCGTTTATTATGTAGCGGAAGGCCGACGTAGACGGCGTCCCGCGATGAGTCGTGACTAAACTTTCCGCACGGTACCAATCCAGAAATACTCAGCGGTAGTCCCTGCGTTGTGCTAGGTATTATAACTTCGCGTATTTATCAAATGGGTTCAGCGTCGCCTGTGCGTCCTACGCGTCGTCTGCCATTATCGGCTATGAATGCCCCTTCCATGTCCTCGATTGGGTTAGCACCACAATGTCTCTTGATATAGCTACATACATTTTTATCTATAATTTTATATTTGATAGACAAATATAAAATTATAGATAGAAATGTAATAAAAATCTTTCGGTTATATTTACTTGATTATTGCTATCAGTACACTCTTTATGATCATAGAATTCACAAAAAATAAGTGTACAAACTTAGCGACCTCTAACTTGTTTTTTATTGATAAAAAAAGTATCATAACAGGAAGCGGTTCAACTCTTTTAAAGTACAATAATCAGTTAAATGATCTTTGGCAAAGGTTCACGGAAACTTATGTTACGTTGGATTTGGCAATAGTAATTTCCTTCATGCGTGAATCTCTAAAGCCGCGATAAATAAATTGTCGACAGTCGATCAAACCGACGGCTGTTTATCATTCAAAGCTTATTTATTAGTCGTGATCCAAGATGAGCTATCACGTTTCTTGCCACGGAGAGCGAGTCTGGTGCATTGCAGGGGTGCATGTCATCGCCCGATCCGTAACTTTTTAATTGCGTTATGTAACGAATACCTATGTGTATGTGCATACCTCGTTATTTGGATTTTGTACTGCATGATGCGGGCTAGATTTGCGTCAAACTCGCAACTGAGTAAGGTGTAATAATAGGTACGTAAAAGAGCTCTCTTTGTACATACAATGGAGAGTAGATATTTTGCCATGCTATACAGAGAAGTAGTTTAGAGTCATGTATGTTTTTATCGTAATGACGTGCGCGTATTATGAATTATGATGTTTCTAAACTAGCTTTTTACTAAGTATTCCTACTTCGTGGACTAGATATTGAAGTATTCACGGTATTTTTTTTTATTAACGCCACGTCAAATAATTAATTAATACTTTTACTAACTTTATTTTGTTAACTATCGAAATCGAAACTGCTTTCGTGGGCGATATCGTAAATGCTCAAGTAAACATTGCTAAGTAAATATCGCGAGCGTCCTTCCAGCTTCTTCCGGACAAACTATAAACGGAGCACGGAAGTGATTGTGATGCGCTCCGACTCGCGCTCCGCTGGCTATTCTTCTGTCATTTCGACATGGAGCATGAAAATAAAAAGACATCCTAACCATTTGTATATGTGACTAGGAAGTACAATTTTAAGTCTTGACAATCGATCATGAGTGTCTTGGACTAGTTTGGATTTTAAGTAGCAATTTCTACATATACTTTCCTACAGAATTTCCTTCAATTAAATGCTTCTTCGTCATTACTTATCTTATACACGTAGTAAATATTTATTAATCTGTGCTTATACTCTTAAGGGGGAACACTAGGCACAGTAGCGACGCCAATCATTTTATTCCTAATACTTTACAAATAGAAAGGAATTCAAGAATATAAACAATACAAGCCTTAGTAAATAACCTGAAGTATTTTTTGAATCATGTTTATTACTATCGGAATCAGAGAGAATTATGAGAATCTGATTACCGCCAAAAACGGCCGTTTTTGGCGGTTATCACTTTTTCTCTCAATGGCTGATTCTCATAATATCAAAACATGATTCCAAAAATACTTAAGGTTATTTACTAAGACTTGTATTGTTTATATTCTTGAATTTCTTTCTATTTGTAAAGTATTAGAAATAAAATGATTGGCGTCGCTACTGTGCCTACTGTTCCCCCTTAACCGTGTTGCCTGTTTAATGGAGATTTTTGAGTTTCGGAAATTGTTGCCAGGAATAAACTACCTCTAATGTCACTCCACACGACGAGATTCTAGAATCTATAGTTGTAGGTGACTTAGCTGTTAAGCTTAGCCTCATAACACAAATAGTGATCCAATAATCACGACCAACTTCCTTATATCCCGGAAGAATCGTTTCGTAAAACGAGAACTCCAAAACAATGACTCGTTTTGTGTGTTCGTCTGATTTTGGCTTCGCGGTAGTGTCGCTCGAACAGGTTCTTAGCCTTATAGATCGGTTTACGAAGTTCGTTATTATACGAGTAATATAAGTTAGTTAATTTGACTCATATGTATGTACCTCTGTAAGTCTACAATATATATTAGGCACATTTGGCTCATAATAAAATTAATACATGTATGTACATTTAGTTTGATTAAGCATTTCAATGTATTAAGACCATCGACCCGATCTACTAAATATTGTAGGTTAATGTCACAGTTGAATCAATAAATCAAAACGAGCAAGTCATGAGATCGCTTGGGAAGAAATTGATGTCGTACTGATTTTGTAGAAAAATTATATTATTTTGGTATTTTTTTGCACTAAAAAAGGATACAAATTTCAGTTCAAAAACAGTCAATATTGCAGAAATTTCTCGTAAAGTAACAATAAATGAGTTGGCTAAGCTTCACCATGAAGATGTTGATGAGGTGTTGGAAGAGCTGTGGTGGATGTAAGCAAGAGATTATTTAAAATGCGGAATTGGCTAGTATTTGGGTGTGTAGAGTTGTGCGGGCGCCAGTCAGTTGGCCGCCGACCGTCCGACGGTGGACCGCGTGCGGAGCCGCGTTCGCTGGCTGCACGGCACACGCACGACACACCCGCAATCGGAACCATGCCGCCGACTACTATGATAGTGCCCTGTGCGTTTTTGAATCTCGTAAATATTCAGTTTCTATTTATTAAAGTGCGATACAAAAATACATCAAAGTTTTCTCGTGATATTTCATCTGAAAACTGTCTAAATAACGAAACATTATTTTATCATCTACTCCCACGTCATGTCTTGTATCTTATGTTTTATTAAAAGCAACAAATATCTACGTGTAGGTGCTACAAAATTTTGGCAAATGTCCTGTGTTGTAAAGTTCATCAGGAGTTGTATCAGGCCAGCAACATAATGTTTGGATACAATCTGCGCGGGCAGAGGAAGGGGATGTTGTGTGCGTTTGTTGACCAGCCGCTGTGTTTACGTTTTCGTTTTGGCATTGGATGAGGATCTCGAATTGGATTGATGTGTCGTTGGCTACGTTCAGTGCTGCATGAATGAATGTTTCAGTGATTTTATTTAAATTTTTCAATTTATTGTTCAGCGAGTGTCGTTGTAAATGTACACATAAAAGTGAATAATGTTTTGAGATAATGAAACGATACGTCGTGGACGTTAGCAGAAGTTTTGACGTGTAATTATCTGATTTTATCGTTGGATTTATTATCTGCTTATCCATGTTTGGCAATCATCAATGGTCAAGTAGGTGTTGTAAGTGGAATGGTAGCACGGAGTGCTGCTGGCTTACTACAGCCTACGCGTTCGAGACCTATCAATCATGCGTACATGGTTGAACGAACTATATAGTCATTTAGGTTACGGTAATGCTTTCTAATCCAAGGTGTGACTAGGAACACCTATTTAGTAGTTATTAGTCATAGTAAAAGCACTTACTTTTAAATGAAATTGTAGTGTATTGTTGTTGTTTTAATGGCGCTTAGTTCTAGTTACTTTTGATGATAAAAAATGGCATCTCGAGTTAGCCTTGCAATCTTAGTCTTCAAAGATGTTCTTAGAGCAAAGCGGGGCACTATCCAATTACTTTCTAACTACTGTGGTTTGCGCACCACACGCACTATTGCGTGCTCGGCCGCAGTACAATTGTCAACAATTAACTGTACTTCTTTCGCGTGCCTCAATTCCAACTCAGAAATAAGGCCAGCTGTTAGTAGTGAACTTCGAGCTTCGACATGTAGGATGAAGTCATACTCCGCGCCCTTTCGGATCCTCTATTTGTTAGTCAATGAACAAAATGTCTAAATATTTCTTCAATGAGTTTCGTTTTCTTAGTTGCTTATTTACAACGAAATGTCGATTGAATTATTCATGGTTGGGAACTGACGTAGACGTTGTGTGTTACTTTAGACATGATAGTTGAAAGCGTGGGCTTATCTGATGATTGTAATGGATAGTACGGAATTTAACAAGATTTTACTCCTACATAGTTATTTAATTAAGCATTATAATATTTTGACCTCCAATATTAATTTTTTATTATTAGCGTATTTGCATAAAATAGCTATTAGATCGGATTATATCATTCATAATCGCCTTTGCTATGTCCATGTACTCAATTAATATTAACTAAGTATTTTATGTCAATTTATTGGTTCTCGATTATGTTCATAAATTAGAAACGTTGCACGTTGTGAATAATAATAGAAACTCAGGACGTTTATCAAATATTATTTGTACTATTTTTTAAATGTTAGTTAACAAAGTAGACATTAAACAAATTCAGTTATATTTAGGCTTTAAACCTACACAGATTCATTCGTATTAATTTTGAATTTAAATTGAAAATGTTATGGACAACATTGTCTGATTAATGATGTTGCGTAGGTAGCGAGGCGCAGCCGCCGCCATGCGAGGTGTTCCTGGGTGGTTCCTGCAATCCCACCACGTGGAGGTCCGACATAGCGATACCGATGCTCAAGACGATGGGCATCACATACTTCAACCCGGTGAGTCAGTACTTGCTTTAAAACTTCAACTGTCATCCGTCATCATTGTTCCTATTAAGGTGGTGTTAAACAAAGTAAATTCTGGGGAGTTTTGGTGGAAAGTCAAGGGGTGCAGTTGGAGTTTGCCTTAGACGATTTTGCAAATTGATTTTAGTAGACTTTATAATATGGAATTGGTGTAGTTTGGTGTTATAAATGCTCGTGCTCAAGAACAATTTGTGAAATAGCTAAAGTAGACTGTATATGATACTGATATGTATTCGTATATGTAGATTGTCACAGAAGCTCCCACGAGGCTATCAAAGAATATACGCCTACTTTAATGCCACTTGTTAAAAACTATACTTACCGTAAAACACCGATACTTAGTATTTCATTAAACTGGACATTGGCAGAAGCACTGAAATCTCGGTGGAAGCCATAATTTAAAAGAAGAAAGTCAGGCTGGATTATTTTGAGTATTCAGGGGTTAAATAAAAAGTCTAAGTAAACAAACAAGTGTTTATTTGTCGCATCGCAGATTTATATGTGTTTCTTCACGTGGCGTCGGGTGTCCTTTGTCGCAGCCATAATTGTCTTGTTTAATTACATTGGTATGCGTCCTACTCTTCCGTCTTCTATAAGTAAACCCTGACGCATGATTTGTGGAAAACTCTCGGAGTTCGTACCAGACTTCTCATTATTCATGGATTCCCTCGTTTCCGGTTATAAATTGGAAATATTTCCTTATTACTGCATTTATTAATATGAATAATGCCAGGTAAAGAACCGCCATGATCATCTTAAGGCGAGGTGAGTTCACACACTAGCGCCACCCAGCAATTAATTCTATAAGTCCTAAATCATATCAAATTTAAAAAATCTAATAGCTGAATGCCCTAGTAAATTACTTGTAGTATCATTGGTACAAGTTTTCACTATTTTTAATCTGATGAATTAAGAGAACGAATTTTTACCGCCAAAAGTGGCCACTTATGGCGGTTAAAATACGTTCTCTAAAACTTAGATTGTAATATCTATGAAAAGTAACAAAAAGAATACTACAAGTAAATTACTAGGGCAATCAGCTATTAGATTTTTAAATTTGATTTTAATTATGGAGTAAATGAATTAATTGCTGGGTGGCGCTAGTGTGTGAACTCACTTCACCTTAAGAAAAAAGGATTATTTGGAAAAACCCCGTTAAGAAAACGTAGGTACCATACCTATGTACTTACCTTCCGTAGCGTGGTCCAAATCATATCTGCCTTAAACGCGCTAACTGTCTGGCAAAGTGCGGAAGGATACAAGCCTTCAATCACCATTTCGGGGTAAAATACTTTATATTGAATAAGATGTCTACATTAGCGCCGAGAAGAATCATATTCATCTGGTCAGGACTTTAAATATTTTCAGAAGATTTTGTGATTTGCAAAACGTGTTCTTCGATATTGTCCTTTGTTTTTCACTTCTTTGATTACCAGAAATAAATGAGTAGAGAACGCGCAAAACATATTCCGCTACCACTTTACGCTCAAACTCGTAGACGTAGTTGTACTTTTATACCACGAGAATAAGTATTAGTATCAAATCGTTTTGCCTAAATGCTAAACGAGTGCCCTGTTTATAGGTACAGTCCGAATCAAATTTTATGGCGGCTCGGATATTAGCTGCGCAGTACGCCCACTGCCTCCTTGCGCGCGCTCCGCTGAACCTAATCACAGATAACTAAATAGTTACTTCGTAAACCTAATATTGTGTACTGTGCATCGGCTCGCACGATCTTCCGAGCCGCCATAAAGTTTGATACGAACTGTACCTACCTGTACATCATCCACGTGTAGCCTAGGACGGCGGTTAACAGCCATTCATTATCGTCCATCATAACGGCTATTGTTCCGAGATAATCGCATCATGCAAAGAATAAAGGCGTGCGTATGCGTGTTAATTTACTAAGCAATGTCCCTAGTGCAACGTACGAGTATAATCTGGTTACGAGATGCCTGGTTCAGTACCAGACATTACATGTCGCGCCTCCTTTTTCAACAGCAACTCCAAATTATTTATGAAAACAAGTTTTAAATGTCCGTAGTGCTAATTGGAAAAAAAGATAGAAAGATCATTTGATAAAAATGAAAATCTCGGCCCATGTTGAACGCAAGTCTGTTCGTAATATGCCATATGAATGCTTTGTTATATTTTAAATACCTATTATATGAGGTATTTAAAATGTACCAAAGTATTATTTCTTTATATTTTCATGACACGATCTCATACCCGCTAATTCTACGTTCCAATAAACATAGCCTTGCGCCATACTAGACATGACCTATCGATTAAATTTTTTATCACGATAACTTTGAATCTATCAACTTCCATTTTAGGATCAACTCGATACGTATTATATTTAGATCTGACTTCATCTGACTCACTGTTACTGAGCTATTACCATATATATTAGTTACAATGCTAAATTAAAATTCAAGTTGTAAATAAGAGTGTTTGTTTTGGGTTTTATGACAGCGGGGACTAATAACCTGTTGCTGGCTAAATATGTATTTTTAAGATGTAAAGAAGAAGTTTGGGCGATTTGTGATGTCACATTTCATGATGGAAATAATATTTTGAAAACAATGATTTCAACATTTTACTACTGACTACCTACCTATATGTTTCCGGTATGTACTTAGGTGTTAATTATTTTATTGAAAGGTGACCGCTGTGGGTAAACATATCACGCCCGTTCTTGCTAAATGTGGAAATAAAAAATGCAAATAATGGTCAATAATCTGTTCTATCAACGCAAACATTAAAGAAATATTTTCGTAATGAAAAAATCTTAAAGGGGCTTATTTCATTGGATCTTCTTCTTCTTATTTAAGAGCTTTGAGGCACGTGTCGATGGAATATGCGCCAAACTTCTCTATCCTCTGCTTTAGACTTTAGTTCTTGATATGACATGACACCAGCCTTCTTCTTTAGTTGGTCAACAAAACTTTTCCTTGGTCTTCCTGGACCTTTCCTTCCTTTTACCTTTCCATCTAGTATGTTTTAAAGAAGGCATCATGTCGTATCAAGAGATCAATCATCCTACCCCTCCTATTAGATCAGTAGGTATGTCTAAATCCCAATGCAGCATTCCGTAGCTGGTTTCGAAGGCATTTAATTAGGCATGGCATGGACATGATCCACTTTATCCTTAATTTTATCAGCAATCAATAATAATTAGATTCAATTATCCTTTAATGATTGGCGTTTTGTTGATTATACTGTTTGCATTTTGCTCATTTATAGCGATAATAAACTAAGGTTTCTATGAGACACTGGCCTTTTTATAGGTTGGCGCTGCTTTGATTTAAATAGGTTTTGGGAGAGGGCACTTCTGTTGAAAAAAACATCTATGGTCTGTATGGTACCCGATCTGTGCCTGGAACACAAGCGATTATCAGGTCGAATTATAGTATAGTAAGGTCGTTGTTGACGATGTATGATCTGATGTCGAGTTTAGAAATGCTGGTGTTTCACAAGGTTCTATATTTATTTTTACATATCAATGATATGTTACAAATCAACGACATGCAGGATTATAGCTCGGCGATGCCTTAAATAAAGGCCGTGCTGACGCCTCTCGTGGTTCTTTGGAGGACATCCGAAACAAGGTTGTGACTTATACTGTGTCTCGCAGGTCGCAGGGTCAGCTCAATCTTGTCAAGATTAATCCCATGTAGGCACAAGTCTGCGCGCTTACCGCTAAAAAAACTCCTTTCATCAAAGCTCCTAAGTTTCAAGATACTACTCTTAACACCTTTGACAGCCTATGTATTCCTGGTCTTAACATCTTGATTCGATATGAGATTGATTCTTAAGATATAGCTATATTTACTTAAAAAAAACTTGGTGTGTTGAATGGTGCCAAACGATATTCCGGCTCATGTTAATGCTCTACACAGCGTAAATACGCCCCCTATATAGAGTATTGTTCTCATCTTTGGGCTGGAGTACCACATTAGCCACCACCATTTGAACGTATTTAAAAGAGATCTATTAAAATTGCTGTTTATCCTAGGCTAAAGGATAATCGAGAACAGCTTGACTTATGTAGAAATGTAGAATCCCTTAACGTTTTCAGCCGATTTTTTATAGGGAGTGCTCTGAAGAACTTTTTCTTAACTGCATCTCAATTTCACTACGCACCGTGGAAACAGGCTTCATGTTTATCACCTCAAAGCCTGGCAGTCGACGGCTTCACTTTTCCCAATATTTTTTTGAGCTTTCCACGGTTTTCCCCCGAAGCTATGACCTGATGTTTGCTATATTTGCTTACGATGACACTTACTATCAAGTATTTCGTATATTCGTTTGCCCGCACAAAAATACCCAGTTAAAATATTTTTATTCACTAAGTTAAAATATTACTTTTAGTACCATTTCCAGTTATTCAAAACCATTTGCTAAATAAAATGATATTGTTAACAGCAAGTGGACGACTGGTCGATGGAGTTAGTAGAAGTGGAACATCGAGCGAAGCTTGCAGCGCGGGCGCTGCTTTTTGTACTGGACAGTGAGACACGAGCGGTGGCCGCTGCGGTAGAGGCGGCGCACCTGGCCGCGGCGCCGAAAGACCTGCTGCTCGTTCTCAGGCCGTACACGAGGCATCAGACCATCGGCAACGAGACCATCAGTGACCAGTGAGTTCATCATCATTATCATCTCAGCTACAAGAAGTCCTCCGCACCCAAAGATTTCCAACATGACCGGTTGGAAGCGGCCTGCATCCAGCGCTTTCTGCGACTTTATAATGAAGATAACGAGTTCAATCAAATATTCATATTTGATTTGATTATTTACATTTAGTTGTAAAAAGGTTAGCAATTGTGTTTGAAACTTATTTCACACAGCAATATTACTTCCTAGAATATTTACGACAAACTATTAAGTTTAATACCACAAACTTGTGAAAGATTATTGATGTAGCTACACATGAAAACATTTCTACGAATCGTTGTCTGTGAATGAACATCGCAGTATAATTTTACGATTTGTTTTCGGAATACTGTCAACAATTATAATTTACATTTATTGCGGGTGTTAACTAGGATTAACATTACCATCCCTTTAATAACTGCGCGCTAACGGCCCGATTGCTGCCTCACGCACACCTGTGTTTGCGATGACATCATGTGCGAAAATCGATTTGCAATTTATATCGCATCATACCTGTACATGCCTGAGCGCGACTTTGTCGGCACGGGTAGCTTACTCTAATTTTTTCGACCAAGTATGTAACCTTTATTTAAGTACCTAACTTAGGAATGGCTAAAATAGGCATTACAAACATGAGATATTGGCACTTTGTGATCATATGACTTTCTATAATTTAGCACTATGTTATGTATAGCCAAGCAGTGATGACACCATCAGTTGCATCATCTTTCCATTAGGAAGACAGCTCTTTAGAAAAAAATATTTATTCTTTTAAATTTTGTAGCGAATACGTGGAGTTGTCGCGGGCGCGAGCGACGCTACAAGAGACAGTAGAGCGACGAGGATTACCAGTTTTCACGGACATTCCGGCGGCATTGAAATGTGCGCGAGCGGTTTTGCGCGGCGCAAGAACGCATCCAAGACAATCTTTAGGGCACACAATCCTGAGGTTGAAGAGGGTTTATGATGCGGCAGGAGGCAGGAATGGCCGGCTATCTCGCTCCAAAGCCGTCGATGCCTTGAGGGAAATGACGAACGCCGCCCAAGACGTGGACCGCTGCTTGCCCAAGGCGGCAAATTATGTCGACTTTGAAATGTTCTGCGCGGCCGTCGCGGAACTCGCTACGGATGCTGGTGAGTTCAAAGAATTATGTTTTTGATGACAGTAACCATACTACCATAGTAGGAATACCGTTGCTTTGATACAACACAAATCCATTTTAGTAAGTACCTTTTTGAAATCCTAGAATATTTTAAAACTTTGAAATTGCAATAAAATGGAGATTTAAAGAAAATAAAAATTGTGGCTTCCAGCGGTATTCTTGCTTGGTCAATAGCTCTGTGTTAACTTGGTGTCGGGTAGTCGGTAAGGGTCGTGTTTGTTAAAGGGCCACTGCTGTCTCCGCGGGCGAGCGCGGGGTGCGGTGGGGGCGGGGGAGCAAGCATGGCGTCACGGATGCTCCGCGTTTTCCGCTCCCTCCGCGACAGAATCTCTCCGTCCTCCCCTGGTGCGTTCTCGCACTCAATTAAACATTTTTCCATTTTATCATTATACTTACTCGTTTGTCATTCAGGCTTCTCAATGTGTAATATCATTCGTCATAGTAACCGTAAACATAGCTTTATCTTATCATTCGTCTCATTTGTTCCTTGGAATTGTTACTCAGGAGTTGTTCTGTGAATGGTGTGTTTTTCGCCACATTACGCCGTTTGTGTTTTATTCCATTTGTAAATACCTAAAGTTCCGTTTTTTTGTAGACCAATAGCTTTGCAGAATTCATCCATTATTCCTTGTATTTTTTGCTTTCCAAGATGTTATGATTGGTTGTTGTTTATTTTTTAAACGGTTCTTGATAGTGGGCTCCATGCTTATGCGTGGGCATGAGAAGAGGCGTGAGGTGTGGCGAATTTTCGGCACAATTAACCAGCCTTGACTCATTCATACAAACGTAACCGTAAATTGTTAATCTTTATACACAACGCCGGTTACTCATCAACGTTTTCAGTATGTAATTTAAAATAAAACGTGTAGTCAAATGCGTTTCTAGTTGATTATAGTGGAAAGTTTATTTCAATAATAATATTTTACAACTTATACAAATTACAATTATAATTGCGATCTCATTAAAAATAAACGTTATTTTGATAATCGTGCCGAAATTTTCTTCACTTTTTTTTTTATTATTTCCACCCTTATCTATGATGGATTAATTGGGTTCAACATCTAAATTGATACATTCGATTAATAATTCTATTTTATCAATGACATTTTGTCAACAGGTCAAAATCGTGAGGTTGAATCTGGAGCGGACGCTGGTGCGGGCAGCGAGAGCGTTAGCGTCAGCGGAAGCGAGCGGAAGAGCGGGGGCGGGAGAGTGGACGCACACCCCAATGGAGTGCACGTCAACAATCCTAGGCTTAAGGCGTATGGCCGAAAGCTTGGCCTTATTATGCCGAAGGTAATTACATACTGATTTTAGATATTGATTGTCGAATAAAAGGAACATAATAATGAAATATTGCAGTGTGGTTCCCGGCAGAATAGAATAGGACCACTCCAAGTCTACCCGTGGATTTCGTAGAAGGCGACTTAGGAAACACACGCTAAACGAAGCTTATAAACATCAAAGTGATCTCTCTAACCCGTCTGGCCAGCATGGAGAGTGTAGGCCAAATCCTCTGACTGCTTTGCTAATATATAGCTCTGGTAGTACAGAGAGGGTCGTGCTCCTGCAGTGGAGACTAAAAGAGACCTGATGAAAAAGAAGTAGAATAATGAAATAGATAAAAGATACCTATGTATCATTATTATGTAAACAATGGAAGAAGGCTGGAGTCTTTACGTTATAATATTTTGCCTTTATTTATAAACTGCTTTTTGACCAAAAGGCATGTCAGTCCCATTATTTCCTTATTAAGATGAGTCAAAGTTATGATAAAAATGACGATGATCGAAAGCTGCGATGCTGTTATGATGGCGACCAGTGAAACCACAATTCTCAATAATAATTGTGTAATTTATTATACCTACTACATATCTATTTTGCATGAAATCAGATAAAAAAAGATTATGTATGTAAAATGCAATCATCGATATATTTATCAACTAATGATAGCTTGGTACTATGTCAATTACATCATAATTTACGCGATATATTTAATAGTAATAATTAATACGTAATTGATGAAATTATAAAATCGTTGTACAATTTCTTTCAGATTTATACTTTACTAGCTGTGCCCACGACTTCGTCCGCGTGGAAAAAGTAGCTTATGTCCTTTCTCAAGCGCTAGACTATTTGTGTACCAAATACATAATTGGTTTAGTAATTTTGGCGTGAAGGCGGACAGACAGAGTTACTTTCGCATTTATAATATTTGTATGGACTATAAATTTACATACTGGTGACCTATCCGACCTATTCTGTCATTGATTAGTAATCGGATGATCAATGACAGTGATGGTTTCATCAGCTATTGTCTATCTAACAATGATACCGAAAACAGACGTTTGATTATATTGTATTCTTAATTTTACCAACTCTTGATTCAATGTGCATTATATATTCTATGGATTAAGCTTCCACCTCCAGATGTCGATCTAGACAGCTAGCATCAAACATCTATCTATATCCAGACATTCAAAGAGAGCCATACCTACTTTTTCTCACTTTTAAATTTTTCTCAGTACTTAACGCATATTCATACTGAATTTCGGCTGTGTGAGCCCGGCCTTATTTAACAACCAATCATATTGACTCTTGTAGAACGACTCTTAACTTCACGTGTCTTTCGCAGAATGGTGGCACAAGAGTAGCGGAAGAAGGGGCAACAGCGGGGTCTGCTAGCAGTGGGGACTCGGTGTTTACTCCCGGCACGGAAGGCAGGCTGGAGCGTCTGCCCGCCATGCTCGGGGCTCCGGCACACGATGTCTACCTCGGGGGGACCTTCCCAGTAAGTAGTATTTGAAAATATATAAATATAAATTGTTTATTATCAGGCAGCATAGATCCATAGTCTTGTTAGTAAAACTTATCGTATGATAGTACACACTATATTTTATAAAGAAGAAATTCTAGAAAAAGAAAAATACAGGGTTATAAAGTAATTGAATTTAAAGTAACAATCGCGAAAATATTATATATAGGGTTACTTGTAAAACACCAACTACCTGATAGGACTAGTTAGCCGACAACATAAACAATTACTGATCATATAGGACCAATGCTGGGATCTCGAATAATAACTACGTTTTCATACACAAGTGTTCTGCTGGCGCGACCCAGCAATATGTAGTAAAAAACCGGAAAAAAATTTAAACTTCTGGCATTAATAAGGCTGCTTCTGTATAGAAGTTTAGTGCACTTGAGATACTAATGTAACCCAAGCAACAAGATGAACTACACTAGCGATCTTGAACTGAAGTAAATCTTGCCTACAGTAGACTTCAGTAATTCTAGGCAATAATTGCCTAGCCACGTTCTCTTTTTACAGAGGTGAAGAAATGTCTGATAAGAAAATATCATCTAACGCTTTACTGATGAAACCAAATCGGCAAAATATGCAATAGTTCGTCCAGTTTGTAATAAATCAATTGAGCAGATGCAATCTGTGATATCTCTGCGTTTCATTAATTAATTTATAACGCAATGCTCTGTCTAATCACAGTAAGCTCGCCCGGCGCCAACACAAATTATGTGCACTTCCTTATTTTGAAACAAACCTAAGAGTATCTTATACGACTTACTGTAGAAAATTCAAAGTGTTATAAAAAATTTCATTCCTACATAAAATTTTGGGTCATTATCTCATCACACAGATCATTATCATCCTTTAGGATGTTGTCCATTTGTAATTAACCACCGGGCAAGTAGTTTACTACTTGCCCGGTGGTTAGTTAGGTATAGCATCGGCTACGCGAGCCCAGTCTCCCGAACTACTATTTTCTCATCCCAAATCCATCTTGGCAAGTAACATCCTAAATAACTAAATTTCGTAGATACACCGAGTTACGGATTTATTTGGCAGCAGCGTGGGAAACGAGATAATCCAAATAAATTGCGCTCACCAACCGTTCTGGCAAGCGTGGTGAGTATGGCAACCCAAAAATGATGGCAATCTTTGGGGAAAGCCTATCACCAGTAGTTAAATTCTTACGGCTGTGATGAGATGATGTTGATACCGTTGATAAAACGAACAGTTCTATAGGCACTTACAAGTTGACTTATCAAGGTCGTATGTATTTACGTCCTTACCATAAAGGTTCGGATCCTATCTGATGCGGGGCGCACCGAGGCCTTAGTATAGTGCCTAAGAGCAAATCTGGTTTGCGTTTAATCGCAGTGGAAAACTTTTAGTAACTAGACTTAAATTAAACCATAATTAATTGGCTATCGTTGCAGAACCGGTTACGAAATAAAAACGTGTCAGAATTAATTACTAATTGTGATACGGCGCCTAAAATTGTAAATTTAATTCCTCCGACAATTAAGAGTGTCTAGTGTAAAATGGTAATCGCAAATTGCTCACCTTCATTAATATCGATTCTCACATGTTAATCCGTGTCGAATGATGAAGTGGCGACCATTTGAATTTTAATCGAGACGCTGATGTCATACATCGCTACTAACAATACTATCAAACATGTGATCGACACATAAAATATACCTAATGTTTGGTTTATATGTAGCTGTAATATACGTAGTATACTAAATTTCGCCCGTAACTTCGCTCGCGTTCGATGTCGATCCCTGAGAAACAGAGACTTTTTCCTGGATAAAAAGTAGCCTATATGTTCATCTGGGTGATAAACTGGTGCGCAAACTTTAATCCATATCCTTGGGCGTGATTGATTAACAAACATACAAACTTTTGCATTTTTAATAGGATAGTAGGATTTATAATACGAGTATAAGTAGGTGACATGCCAGTTCTTCATAATTTTTTTTATAATATTTTTAAAGGAAAAAGGTGTTCAATATACCCTTCGAGCAACACGGCCTCCGTACCGGACGGAGGGAGTGGGCAAAGCGACAATTTACTATGACAATTTTTCTGGCGTTTTTTGCGGGGGGAAATGTGCACACAAGTTTAGTTCCGCACACCTACATACAAAACTTAAACTGTCACTTGATAGTAATTATGACATTGTCACAAAAAATGACATAAAAAAGAAAAAATTATTTGTGTACAGATGAGTCACACAACTAACACATAGACATGCATATGCCTAATTTTGGCTTGTACCTTGACAGAGGGGAATGCAGCGTATGGCTACTCCCTTCCGTGTTGCTCGAAGAATATACCCAATAATACTTGTCAGAGTACGAATTTAGAATAATGTAAGCCTAAGGTAGTTCCAAATCAATTGCCAAATCCTCTGACTACTCAGGCTAGTATATGGCTCTGGTAGTACAGAGAGGGTCGTGCTCCTGCAGTGGAGACTAGAAAGACCTGATGATGATGATGATGATGATGAAGGTAGTTCCTATAACAAAAATGTGTTTACTTACTGATATTTATTTCTCAACAGTCAAATAGCACGCAGCCTGAAGAAGTCCTAAGGCGGGAGGGCATCACATACGTCATACCGCGCGTGAACGACTACACGCGCATGTTCTCTGCGCCCGCGCGACGCTCGGCCCCCGCGCATCCCGAGTCCCCCCGCCGGGACAAGAAGCCGCGGCCGTCTTACCCCGGCTCCCCCGACGTGCAGCTGCGGGAGACCTCCACGGCCGCCGACCACAACGCCCGGCTCAGCGCCTCCGACTTCTACACGGTCACCGAGGACGTCACGCCGCAGCCGTTCAAAGGTGACTCTTCTATACTTGTCGATGGTTCAATACGTTTGATTAGTTGATTACACATCTTTGTTGTGGAACATTCACATGGTGTGACTTGCATTTTTAAGTCGCATGAGTAACTGCCATTGACTTTGCCATGAAGACATGTAAATATTGCAACAAAATATTGAAAAGATAAACATGTATTAACACCTCAATTTGCGAAGCGAACACAGTTTCAAACAACAAAACACGAATTGTTAACCTCCCCTGTCCTTCATGATAAATTAAAAAATATTTTGATGAAGTTGATCCAAAATCAATTAAGTAATAATGAACACAAACCAGCCACGAACGCTTTGATGAGTAATGAATGATTGATAACTCGTTTTCAATTTTAAAACATGACGATTGCATTAAACTCCGCCAATGTTTTTCAGTTTACAGTTACTAAAAGCATTTGTCTTCGCCGACGAAATACCAAACCCACACTATGACACATGATTACATACCAATAAACTATACAAAACTGAATACCGTTAAATAACTGTTCGGCAGAATATAACTTTGCGATGAGTCAATCTGCTGTGATATTGGTGACTAGCGTTCGCCCGCGGCTCCGCTCGCGTTTATGTCGATCCCGGGAAACAGTACTTTTTTAGAAAGATTTGTTATTCACGATGATCGGTCTTATAGTAAAGGCGTAAAAAAGTAACAGACAAATAAACTCTTTTAAATAATTGCTATACTATCATCCGGTCTGTTGGCGTTCCATCAGGATCACTACTTTGTTCCGGGATGAACGGTCAGCCTATGTCACATTTCATGACGATCTGTCCAGTAGATAAAGCGTGGAATCGTAACAAACAATTAAATAAACAAACAAATAAACACAATTTCAAATTATTGTCATTGCAACAGTAATTTTAATATCTAAAATATAAATAAAATAAATGTCACAAGGTAGGAGATATCCCTGCACATATAGATTGAATAGCACTGATGAATCATCTAATCGTTCTAACCTCGCGAATGCGTCTATTATAGTCGCTCTTCTGGAAACTTGTTGAATGCAAACATAGACCTTTGTTTAAGGTATTTATTCAACAACTTTAAAAATATACCTATTCAAAGAGGAACAAACTTAAAAATTAAACTTTTTACCCTAAATAAAATAAATCTATGATAATATGGTTTTCTCGCTGATTTTGACTATTTATACTTATTACACATACTAATCAAAATAAATAAAATATATAGGGGCACACAGATTGCGCTAGCCCTACAGTAAGTTGCAAATTTGAGTTGTGGGATACAGTTACTAACTCAACATACTATATTTTATAATAGATACATATACCTATTCATAAACGTCCATAGTATGCATGAGCTATGATATACGAAAAAATATAAATAAATATACACAAATTGAATGAGTTCAATTTGTGTATATTTATTTATATTTTTTCGATTCAATCGAATTCGATTTCGATTTATTCTTTTTAGATTGACCTAGGTCTTGGATGAGTCCAAGACCTAGGTCAATCTAAAAAGATCATTATCCATCATGATCTGGCCGGGGATTGAACCCGGGTCCACTCGTATCGCAGGCTGGTGTGTTAACCACTGCGCGACGGAGGCTGTCCTGTAATAAATATAATCAGTAAATAACGTCTGAAATGAATTGTAGGTACATACGACGAAGATTTGCTGCTGGGTTCGCGGTACTTGGTGTTCTCGATGAGCGCCGAGGCGCCGTGCTTCGCGGCCATGGTGCTGGCGGCGCACTATGTCGGCCTCTGGCCAGACAGGACTGTCTTGCTAGTGCAGCCTATGGATCCCACCAAAGTGACTAATGTAAGTGTATTTAATACAAACAGAGTCGTTATCACGTTTGGGTCTTGAGGGGTAGACAGAGTGGTCTAGAGTCCAGAGGACTTACAGACCATGTTTAGCATGTTGGTCGTAAAGGTTGCAAATTGAAATTCAATTTGCAACCTTTACGATTGATACCTATTTTGATTCAATTATTGAATCAAAATAGTGATGGGTTTTTAGCCGCATCGCCTATTGTCCAGACCACTTATATTTTCGCCCATTCCTTCGATCAACATTTTCGATGTTCACGTAATTGTAAGTTTTTTCTTTTTTCTCAGACAAGCATGGAAGTTTCTGTAGTAGGTCTCCTTTTATTAGAAATTTAGACAATCTATACCTAATTTTTAAATAAGTAGCTTTTGTCTCTGATTGAAAAAATGATCACCTAAGCTTATAATGGGTCTTATATGGTCTACACAACAAAGAGGACTCGATGTCGGCAACAAGCGAACACGCTAATCTATTATTGTTTGCAAAAAAGTTGCCCTTCTCGTTTCGGCTTCAAATTATTCAGACTTGTTGTAACCTCTTAAAGTTGATAAACGGACATCATACTCGCTAAATGGATCGGAGGCTATGATGTATAAATTTTTCATCTCACCTACCCTTAAACAGTGTCATTAAATGCAAGCAAAGTGGGCTGGATGGTCGCTATTACGACCGCGGGCTATAAGATTTCATACAAATTCCATAAAGCCCGAGAGCGCATAAAGTATTTTTTTAAACTTAATAGGGCACTATACCATGCACAAGCGTCAAATCTTCTACATCCAAAAAGTTTTCTAGTCGAATATTCAAATTTGGAATTGCCAGTGAACCCGATGAAAAAAACATTTGAACTATTCTGAGAGATTTTTGCCCTAAATTCAAATTTGGAATTGTTAATGGCCGTGCGTGGCTGGCTGTTTGTATTCATCGATCTTTGACTTCCACTTTTTGGGTAAAACATTTTCGTTATCTGTGTAATCCTCGGATGCAGTTTCTGTTCACTGTTTGCCGCTATTTATTTTTAGGCTATTTTTTTATAAGTAATCGTAATTTTCATTAATTTGCATGAAATACATTCCCTATGATAAATGAATACATGGTCAATAATGTTGATATAGATAATATAATCAGCCAGCTTGCAGACGCATAAATATTAATTTTCAAGGTAAACTATATAGAATATTCATACTATACAATTTCAACCAATATAATATGAAAAATATTTTTTTACTCTACTATTTACTCGGTGAGATGAAAAACATTGTGTGTATCACGGCCGGTATTAGACATTACAAACTCGGACTACTAAAAAGCACTCGGCTTCGCCTCGTGCTTGTTAGTAGTCGCTCGTTTAACGTAATGTCTTCTATCCCGCCCTTGCTACACAATGTACTATTATGCTAGTTAGCTACGAATTAGTAATAACCCAGTTTGATATTTGTAATTAATTATTAATTTTTTTTGTGTTTTCAGTACAGTGAAGCAGCGGTAAAGGACTACAACCGAGGGCGGCATTATCTCATCGACCTCGCCAAGCGGTCGCGCGTCCCCGTTTTCGATAACGTGGACGCTACAATAGCGTACGTCGTCGGCAAGGTGCGACGACAGACATAGCAATCATATTAATATAATTAATCTAAGTAACTTCCCAATTAAAAACATTAAATCTTCCAGCATAAAGTTGCACGAATAAAACTCGCGTTTCACCGTCAAAGGCGACAATATTTAAAAAAGAAACGCAGTAAGCTTGACGTCTAATGTGTATGCGTGCACTAAACCGGAAGATAATTGGCGCAACAATCACAACAAGGTCGCTTCATAAACTAGCAATGGCTCTATTTAAGTCAAATTGTATAACACGAGTCCCAATATGAATCTCATATTTTACATTCAATCCGTTCGGCCTTTGCAAGAAGCTACCTCCATCACATGAATAAAGACATCACAAACCTTCAACCGACTGTATATGGTTAGCGGTAGAGTCTCATAACGCGTGTACTTATTGATTTTAAGACGTTTGGTTTAGTACAAAAATGTCTCTCTTTTATTTCGTCACTCTCTATTGTATTATATGTAATGTAAAATATAACATATTTTGCACTAATTTTAAGTATGTCTGAGCGAGTATGGATGGTGACGTAGCAAGGAAGTCGTGACCGGTTTACAACAAGTCTCTGTGATGAATTCGTTTAGGACTACTAATTAAATAAATCAATGCATACTTACTAGGTGATAATAGTAGTTACGCAGGCAGGTCCAGTTAGCGGTGTAGCATATAGACAGCACGGAACTTGAGCGCTGGCCCCAGTGATTGTTCGTTTAAAAAACAGTGACATTAAAGTGGTTCAATTATTTTTTAAGGTAATTAATAATACCTTCCAATGCTTTAAGACCATCCCCTGCGCTCAGCGCTTTAGTTCCGTGCCGATTTATCAATGTTTTCGAATCTTACATGACAAATGTAGTCGACAAGTACGATAAATATAACGGGGAATTCTAAACAAGGGCAGAGATAACACACGATCCCTGTGAGATTTGAATCGATAAGTTACGTGGCGCTTGTATGCTTTCATAGAATGATGAGTGATGACAGCATATGGTGATCGACACTTTGCATGGTCTATGGATAGGCTATCAGTTCGCTACTAAATCGTCATGCATTATATAATCTACATATTGGCCGACAGTAAAGTTAATGAAGTAAGATATAGTAATGCAACGCGACGTTCCAGTTTTTCTATTAAAACTATGAAATTGTACAAGCGACATGGCAAGGATTCATTAACGACTATGTCGGTACATTTGTGTTTTTACCTGGTAGAAACATCGTGGGCAATACTTAAAAATAAGACAAAAATGTTATTCCATCTTCAGGTTGTAAAAGTAATAACAGTTGTTTTTTATAAGTAGCTGTTACTAGCTGCACCAATTCTATTATGATATTGTTGGTCAAAATATTTAAAAAAAAATTGCTAGTTTGAAATTGTCCAAAACCGTAGACCGGTGTTCCTACCAGACAAAGACATGCAGTACATTAGAGATGTTTGGCAAGTACTACTTGTACAGTACAGTGGGTCGCCATTTTCTCTCAAATTAGATCTTAATTTAGAATATTGGCGTAGTGTTTGAACTAATGCTTATCACAGGTCATAGAAAAGTACAAATGTCTTGCTCATGTAGCGGATTTAAGGTTTTTATGTACTTTTAATGTTACGCAACTTCACCACATAATTATACTCATTTTTATAGTTGTAATGAAATTATAGTTTCAAAAGTAAATACATAAAATATGCAAATATTTAACGTTTTAATACTTACAATAAAAAAATGGGGTTCTAAAGACATGGTACCTACACTAGGTATAGTATAGATAAAATTTAGATAATTTAGATTTTAATACGATTGACCCACTGTCGCTAAAACTATTACATTTTTATTTAATTCAGCAAATTTTATTTGCTAGTCACACTAGCTATTAACATATATTTAAGTACTTTGTAATTGTTTGATAGTACAAATATCTAATTTATAGAAAAAATATTTCGTATATCAATTGTATTTTATGCCATGTACGCTTATTTTAAACGAAAACTTTCACATATGTAAATAGAGAAATTTGTAATTATTTAATTGTTTCATTATTTCCTGAACCAAACAGCATATGTTAAAAAAATAAATGCAGAAATCTATGGCAGAAAACAAAGTCAGCCATTTTGTCTACTTCATTTTGAAATAAGGCGTGTACTGGTAGTACTAATGTGAAATGCAAATAAAATATACTTACTTAACAAACACGATCTTTTATTCGATTTATATTAAAGCTAGTACAAATTGTGTACCTAGAGGAATTATAGTCACTGTTAAAAAACTGTCATCTTTTGTTTATCTTTTCTGTGTCGCTGTTCTTTCGATATGAGCTGTTCCTTATTTCTAAGAGCGCTAAGCTCTTTGTTTTTCTCTAAAATTTGCATGTTGATACTTCTATGTCCATTAGAGCCGGCAGGATACCGCGCTAGAGAGGTGTTTAACTTCGCTATTTCTTTTTCTACCCTTCTCGTTTCCTCCGTTATTTTGAACTGCTCGATGTTCAAATGTTTGCTAGAAGATTGCTTGATGTCCACGGCCGGCGTTGACGAGGCGTCCTCGTCATCACCTCTATCGCCCAACGTCCGATTGAGGAAATTGAAAACATTTCGCCTTTCCTTCTCTTTTAAAAGCTCATACGCTTTTTTATTTCTTTCTTCTTCTCTCTTTTGTAATCGCTTCAGTTTCTTTTCAACCTACAAATAGAAATGTATTAATTTATAAACATTGATTATCCTCTTGATAAATTATATAATTAGATTAGAAAAGTAATTTAATCAGATACGGTATCTTTTTTATGCCAATTCCAAGTTAATGAATGTATTATCTTGACGTTAATTTCGTCATCTGTTGAAGATGATGGATTCCAAAAGTTCAATGACAGTATGGATGCATATCCACAGTAGCTTTATATAATCTGCTCCTACGATCTAAACATTGTTTTCGTGTAACCCACGTCCAAAATCACCCGACATAAATACGACGATGTAGTGTTTATTTGATTTTCGTGTAATTAGCCAGCATTGGTGTCAGAATTGTGTTGAGAAAAATTGAAGTTCACACAGGGTTTCGATTGCAGTATTTGAGGTGGGTTAACCGACATAGCCATGTGGTTCCCGGCAGAGTAAAATAGGACCACTCTAAGTCCTTCCGTGGATGTCGTAGAAGGCGACTTAGGAAACACAAGCTAAACAAAGCTTATAAACATCAAAGAGACCTCTCCAACCCGTCTGGCCAGCGTGGAGAGTGTAGGCCAAATCCTCTGACTGCTCTGGCAAATATATGGCTCTGGTAGTACAGAGAGGGTCGTGCTCCTGCAGTGGAGACTAAAAAGACCTGATGATAACTGACATAATAGGCAAGACGTGTAATGTTGTTAATGGAAGCACTGATCAAAAAAAAAAAACGTTATAAAATGTTTTATATATTTTATTCCAATTCTCTGCGAATTTCTGCCAACTAACTGTCTGAAATAATATTACGGCGCTAAGCGCATCCGAAGGCCTAAAAAGATCTTTGCATGGCCATATTTTTAAGGATGGCTATGCAAATGCAATGCAGGTATCGAGGCTCTTGCCGGACGGGCAGAAGGTACCTACAAGCCCCTTACTTTTCACACACACAGCATTACAGTTGACCTGACCTGATAGTTCGTGAAAGAAATATTCTCTGTTCTCACCTGGAGAGGTCTCGTTCGGCTGTCTTCTCGGAGATGGCCATGCTGTGGTCGAGGCTCTTGCCGGACGGGCAGTAGGTACTAGCCCCTTATTTCCCACACTCCGCATTACAGTTGACCTGACACTTCATGAAAGAAATGTTCTCTGTTCTCACCTGGAGAGGGTCTCGTTCGGCTGCCTTCTCAGAGATGGCCATGCAGTGGTCGAGGCTCTTGCCCACAGGCAGCACACGCGCTTCAACCGGCTGCACGCGCCCGGCACCCTCTGCTCCCAGCCCGCTGCCTGGCACGTAACCCATGGCCAGCATCAGCTTTGAACCAATGCCCTGCAAAAAAGAAAGCGTTTGTTCGCTTTAGGACAGATTCGCTTAAAGACAGAATCGCTTTAGGACAGAGTTGCGTTACGGCAGATTCGCTAGACGGCAGAAGTACAGTGAAGTCGATATGGGTGATCTGCCTTAAAGCAAATCTATCCTAAAGCGAATAAGAGGTTTAATAATAGCAATTCAATTAACTAGTTATATTCACAATGGTTATCTGGCCGAATGTTGTAAAAACTAGCTAAGATCTAAAAGCTACAGAATTTTCTGTATTCATATCGTTCCTTTGAATTAATGAATGAAAAAGGATGCCTTCTAAATCTGCTCTAGATCTCAAACAAAACAAAGGCTTTTCGATCAATAGGCATGTTTCCTAAAAAAAACTATTTTGAAATGAATTAGTCTAGTTAGTTTGATGAGCTCCGTGGCGCAGCGGCCAACACGCCTACCTGCGACATGGATGGTCTCGCGTTCGATCCCCGGTCAGGTTAAGATGAAAAATGATCTTTTTCAGATTGACCTGGGTCTTGTATGTTTATCTATATTAGTATCAGCGCATCAAAGTGCAGGAGTGGCTCAATGACACAATAGGCCGGTAAAAAGTGTATCGGTCTGTGACGTCACGCGGAACTTTAACAGGACTATATTTTTGTTTGATTGACAAAAGAAAAAATACGAGACCAATATTTTTAAATAATCTACAAGCCTATTAGAATTTCTATTGCGTCACATGATACATCATCTATAGATGAGGTCTACGAGGAACAGCAACAGCTGGTATAATAATAATAAAAGACCTTGTACCTATATATTGTAGCCTTGTATGTAAAGATATATAAATAATACACATTCCGGTGAACAAAGTAAAAGACTTAAGTAATTATCAACCACTTATCAAAATTGAAGAACTTATCGCAGCTGACTTTGATGTTGGTCACGCTATTCATTTCAAGATAACAACATATATTTTTTTACAATGAAGGTGGCGACATAGAAATAAATATGAACATCGCAAGGCCCACGGCCACTTTGAGAAGTTTACAGACTCTCCTGTAGGTAAGCTTTAGGCTTTAACAAGAAAATAAAAATATATTCTTTTTCATAACTAGTTAAAAAAATGGCCAAGTGCGAGTTGGACTCGCCCATGTAGGGTTTCGTAGTAGCAAGCATAGATTAAGGTATCCACTAAACGTACCGATTACACAAAAAAATACCGCTATAATTTTTCGCCAACAAAAATAACTTTGTTTTTCAGAGTTTATATGAATGACAAAGACAAACTAGTACTTTATGTAACTGTTAAGTAATAAGGGAAAGGGTCCTTATAACACGAATGTGGGTCTGCCTGCAATCGCCTGCGGCTCGTTTGATAATAAGATCACAGGACTAATTACGAACAGTTGCATATTACAATACTTTATCTACAAACACACTATAAAGTGTCTATAATGTTTCAGAAACTGTCCTAAAAACTTTTTCATAGGTATTCTTCAATACTTCATTCTTGACTTATCTGGCAATAAATTGTTAATTATGTTTGCTGCCCTGTAGAAAATTTTGGGTAGTGTACATAGCTGCTTCCTCATCACATTTTCGATTCACTATCATTCACTTTTTAGGGTTCCGTAGTAAACTAGGAACCCTTATAGTTTCGCCATGTCTGTCTGTCTGTCTGTCTGTCTGTCCGTCCGCGGTTTTACTCAGAGACTATAAGTACTAGAAAGCTGTAATTTGGTATGAGTGTGTATATTAATCATGGCAAAAAAGTCGTAGAAAAAAACCTTGAAAAAATATTTTTTTTTGGGTAGCTCCCATACAAGTAAAGTTGGGGAGTAATTTTTTTTTCTCTATTTACCCATCGTGTGGGGTATCGTTAAAAAGGTCTTTCAAAAATATTGTGAGGTTAAGAACACCATTTTTCGATTTAGGGATCCGTTTCCGAAATATTTGGTTTTAAAGTGCAAAATTTTGTTAGAGGTGCGTGTCCCCCCCCTCTATCTGCTAAACGGTTATATATGGATACGTGAAAAAAATTACAGCAATAGTATATATACTGAAGTTGAAAGGAAAACTATCAGAGCTGGGTACTAAGTGCAAACTAAAAAGTTATAGGCAACCAACTTATAAAATGTACTGGAAAATGTAAAATTTCATACAATCTTCATTGTTAGATGTTTTTGGTCGTTAGACTGTGAGGTGTGAGTGTAAACAGTGTGAACTCAAAGTTGTCATTCGCAACTACGGAACCCTACACTGCGCGTGGCCCGACACGCACTTGGCCGGTTATTATTACAAATAAATGTACCTATTTCGCAATGGCGGCAAATCAAACTCACGTCAAGGATGCGTCTAGTGGACGACCGCGCTCAGCGACGCAGTTCTATTTGCAAAAAATTGCCAAAATTCCTTTTCAAATGAAGGTATTCGAAATTTGAAAATCATTCATTACTTAATCGAAAAACGATGTCGTAATGAAAATACGTACAATATTACCTACGGCCAGAGACAATATAATTGTTGTTATAATAAATGTGATTGACGTAATGATACCTATTGATAGACAATTTCTGATATAGTTATAGACATTTTATAGTGTGTGAGTAGATAAATATAGTTATGGTTTATGAAAATGTATTATATCTCAAAAATTAATGGCATTATCTCGCTCAAACAAATTTTCATTGAAAGTTATTGAGATTCACATTTTTTTTTTTAGAAGATAGAGAGGAGGGTTGGGGGGGCGTTCTTTGCAGTTTGTGATAGATAATAAGTACATACTCACTCTGGTGTGTCGCTCCCACTCGCCCATGGGCGGGGCGTCATGCTGCAGGCCGTGCTCCGCCAGCAGCGGGCGCGAGGCGGGGTCCACTGGGCGCATCGCCTTGCTGTCGGGATACTCCGTGTCGCTGATACTGTCCTCGCTATCTGAATCTTCGTCGCCTTCAGCTGGAGGGAAATCGGGAGGGGGGGAGGGGGTGTCTTCATAGTTTGTGATAGATAATAAGTACATACTCACTCTGGTGTGTCGCTCCCACTCGCCCATTGGCGGGGCGTTGTGCTGCAGGCTGTGTTCCGCCAGTAACGAGCGCGAGCCGGGGTCCTCCGAGCGCATCGCCTTGCTGTCGGGGTACTCTGTGTCGCTAATACTGTCCTCGGTATCTGAATCTTCGTCGCCTTCAGCTGAAGGGAAATCGTGTTAATATGAGATTGGTTGGTTCCCAACTTCAACGTTTCACCGCACCTTTACACCGCAGACCGGCGGGTTTTTATATCGAATGTTGACGAAATCTTTTTGATGTTTGTCTGACCTTATACAAAGGGATAAAACAGGACTTTTAAACCTTTGGATAAGGTCAGGTAACAGCTAGTTACCCGCGGGCGAAGCCGCGGGTAACTAGCTGTTACCCGCGGCTTCGCCCGCGTAATATATAACCTATGTCCTTCTCAATACCTTAACCTATGTGTATGCTAAATTTCACGATGATCGGTTCAGTAGATAGGGCGTGAAAGCGTAACAATCAAACAAAGTCACTTTCGCATTTATTAGTTAGTAGTTAGGATTAGGATACTCCTTTGTTCATCTGTCTGTCACAGGGCTGTCATCATCATCATCTCAGCTGGAAAGAAGTCCACTAGTGGAAATAGGCCTCCGCTAAGGATTTCTATCATGAAGGGTTCTGCCATACTCACCACGCTTGGCAGATGGGTAGGTGAAATCGGTTCCAACGCTGCTGCCCATCGAAACCGATTTATAAGCGAAAGGTAGGATACGATTTATAGGCTTGGAGGAAGGGGATAAGTTGTTTGGGATGGTACTTCCTCGCATGTATTGGGAATGAGAAAGTAGCAGCTTCGGAGGCCGGGCGCGCGTACCAAATGCCATCCTTGCTACTACCGGACAGCCAGTTGAAGATGACGCCCCTGACCAGCAGACAGGGCTATATCGAACCGTAATATAAGTAGTATGGTTATTACGTTATTAGTCTTGAAATTTTAACAGAATGTTTATATTTACTGCCGCTATTACAGTTTTATAAGTTACACCGATGTACCTGCGCAGAAATCAAATTTTTGCATGGCGCGAAAATATCCGACCGCTATTGGTTGATGCGTACGCGCATGCGGCGTCTCGGCCAATCTTGGCAGGTGTACAAGTATTGTGAGCAAGATACCACGAGTTTTACTGCTGTTGGATTTAAATTATGTTGTACATAGCAATAAGTTTGTTATTTCACTGATGTTTTCATTCGGCCCGAGTCGGCGGTCGGTTGCGCTATTCTGCGCCATCGAACAATGCCGAGGTAACTTATAAACGTGGTACTACTGTACAATAAAGCTAGTCAAAGTTCATTGAACGTTTTTTGTGGTTCAATATTGTGTGGCGGCACGAAACCCTCCGTGTGCGATTCCGATTCGTACTTGGCCGATTTTTTTAAAGGTTTTTATAACATGAGAACGAAATGGGCGAGGCTTCAAGGGCTGTACGTAAATTTCCCATGAGGTAATACAGTTCGGGAAGTCTCATTTTGCACATCAGTCCCAATGTGCAATTTGGCGAAGGGGCATTGCAGGAGCGCCACGGTCGCCAAGATAGCCATGTCAAGTCTGGGGATTTTCCTTCTCGCGGTTGCTGCCTGTTATTGGTCTGATTCCCTATGAAACAGATATAACGGAAATCTCCAGTCGACCACCTAAACCACACCTATCCACGCCCAATCCCTACATTCCTTACCACACATCCTTCAATTTCCGCTGCGATACTTTGTGGACAGGTAATCGCGGGCCTGATAACTCGAAAAACAAGCATTTATCAGGCGGGTGGGGGGGTGTCCACCCACGTGTTTGTGCCGTGCGTGGGGACCCGTAATGGTCGAGAAGGGGATCCTGGTAGTTGAGCCGATGCAGGGTAGGGTGTTTTATAAACCCCGCTTAGGCAACACACTGCTTTGGCCCTGGATTGATCTAACACGGGAGGTCCGTGAAGTAGCTAATCCGGATCAATCGGCTGCGACGCCCAGTCAGATGGTCGTCAAGCGAGTGCTCCGGGCCAGTTCGACCAGCAATCAGTGGTGCTCGGTGTCATGGCTTATTTTCTGGGTCATGGCTACTTGGTGCCTTCTAGATTCGCTTGGCCAGCTCGCCTGGAGTGCTATATCCCGAAGGTATCTCTGGTGACAACACTAGGTTGCACCCCCAACTGTGGGCTCCGTGGTGGGTGGATGAACCTAAGGGATGAAGACCAACTAACACTGCATGGATCCAAAAAAGCAGAAAAACCCCCCTAAAAAAGACTCCGCCTCTGAAAAACAGAGCGCCGAGAAACAACAACCCTGTCAAAGGGATAACACTCCCCAAGGGATGAGACCGAGCACCAGCTCCGCCATCCTCCTGGACACCTGGCAGGAGGTGTCATGGAAACGGAAGGGAAAGGGTAAAAACCGATCCCGACTGCAACCTACACACCTGGCAGGGGCCCAGACGTCTGATAGGGCACGGGAAACCCGCAATCAAAATAGTAACAAACCCCGCAAGGGCAACAACCAGTCGCAATCGCGCCGACGCGATGAGCGTTACCGCGACTATGACAGACGGACAAGACAGCCGGCGACTGAATCTCAACCGAGGACCGACCTGGAACAGGGCAGTTCGAAGGCGAGTGACAGTTCTGCCCGCTGTGACCCCTCCACCGCTGGACCGAGCAACTCCGAAGCTCCGAAGTCTGACCTGGGAACCGATAGGGGACCAGAAGGACAGAGGTTGTCCGAGGAAACGCGAGGGAAGGCCGTGAGCGGTCCAAACCTTACCCGAACGGCAGAGAGGCTGAACACTGGGAACCAGGATCGCCGATCTGCCACGGGGCGACAACAACGGCATCAGCCGTTTAACAGGCCGCCGCTTAATAAGCCGCCGCCTAAAAACTTGCAGTTTACTGCCGAACAACGCTCGAAGAGAGCGCGCCTGGACGACTCCACATCTCCGAGAGGAGAACCCAAGCGCGCCAAGCTAGACTCGTCGAAATGCAGAAGCGGGACGACCTACGCTGGAGCCATAATCACCGACCTCCATGTGGCAATCACCACGGTGGACGCATCGGACCTACTCCAGCAAGACTTGGACCACATACAGGCTGAGGTGGAAGATAAACTGATGGCCCACGTCCTTGACCCGGCTAACACCATCATCCCGGTATTCGGGGGTAAGCCCGTCATCGCGGATGGCGTACTTAAACTCCTATGCCGGGATGAGGTCACTAGAACCTGGCTCGAGAACGCGGTGGCAAGTATCACCACCCCCGCCTCAAAATCGCCGCTCAAAGTAGTCCTCCAAAAGGACTTGGTCAAGAAGACAAAGTGCGGCATCTTTCTACCTGCCCGCAACGGCACGATGGAGCAGCTTCACACTATGCTGCACCGCATGAACCCATGGGCAGGAGTCGACAGGTGGAGTCTATACACCGCCTCAAAACAGGAAGCAGGGATGTACCTCATAGTTGGAGTTCCTGACAACATCCTACCAACGATAATCGACAAAGGGCGATGCCTATCCTTCAGTCTCGGATCGGTATACCTCAAGCAAATAAAAAATGAGGTAGACCTGGATCCAGAGACCAACAAACTACCGGAGGACAACAATGGTAAGCTTGACACAGTCCAAATGGAGACTGAACAACAAACCCCTGAGGTAGCTGTGGCGGGGCCATCAGGTGTTAACAACCCCCCCAAACCGCCAAGATCAAGGGCGGCCAGCCCGTCACCATCGACACCCACTGCCACGGAGTCACCAAAAAAAGCGTCGACACCGAGCAAGACGGCTACGAACGTAGCCGCCACAGTGGCGTGCCAACTGGCCAGCATGGCCATTAGGGGGGAAGAGGTAGAAGTGGAACTCCTCTCCAATGATGACTCCATCGTCGCCTCGGAGTCGGATCTGGATGACTAAGGTCCTCCAGATCAACCTTCAGCACAGTCAGACCGCGACGGCTAACCTGCGGGGCGAGCTGAAGGCAAACCCACAAACAATAGCGTTGATCCAGGAGCCGTGGATCAACAAATACAACAATATAAGCGGCTTAAACAACATAGGAGGTAAGCTCATATTTGATCAAACCTCGGATCATCCGAGGTCCTGCATTTACTTACCCCCTAATATCAAGGCGATGCCACTAACACATTTGTTTTCCAGAGATCAGACAGCCGTGAAAATCTCCCTGGGAAAAAACAAAATAATAACAGATACAGTGATCGCATCCGTGTACCTACCTTCGGACGCGGCGATACCTTCTATAGAGATGATAGAATTGGTAAGACACTGTCAAAAAAAAAAAAAAAAAATCAAAATATTTTATTTCTTTCACAAAAGATGTGTACGATTAGATGGCAAAATGGAACCTCCTTTTAAGCAAAAGTATGCTTGTGCCAGGAGGCTCCGCTCCTTCTTGGGACAAAGCAAACAGGCAATTTTGTACAGCTATTATACATAAGTATGTAATTCTCTCTTAAAACAAACTAAACTATAGTTATGGGTATATATATAAAACAAAGTTATGGATGACGATAAAGCAGTGATTATTTTTTACATTAATTACATTAGAACATAATGATGCAAGCACGGCAAGCCGGATACTATAGTCGAGGCGTTCATAACGGACGAGGCAAAACCGAGCGCCCATAATACACCGATGACCACAATAGACAGCGCACCGAGTACGAGCATCATATGACGCTATTCAGTACATTTGCGACTACAATAAAACAATACAAGACTTCAGCTCAGCAGACAAGGAACCAGGAACCCATCAAGGTTAGGAATTAAAGCAGTTTCCAAAGCATTTATAGCAAACAGGCACATTAAGTCAGGTTTATTACAAAAAGAAGGACATAATTAAAATTGATCCTGCTCGAAGTCGGTTAAAATCACGAATCAGAAAACAGTTTTCATGCTGAACATGAAGACTATTTGGTCGGGCACAATGACAAAGGTTCAACTAAGCATCTGTGATGAATGTAAAGTAAACGGGCCAGTAAAATACAAAGCCTCGAGTCAAACCTCGATGTCGCAAGAACCGTATTAACAGCAAATGTACCGAAATATAAATACATATATAATTATGATACTTCTTTTTTTCATTTTTTAATATTTAGCTAAAAAAATAATTAAGGTTAAGTAAGGTTAAAACTAAACAGAGTTATTTATACAATGTATGTAAGTCTCAACCTCATCATAGGTCAACTCTTTTAACCAAGCTATAAGCATTGACCTGCACTCATAATACGTTTTACTATGTATACATAATTCTTTATTTATTTTGTTATACAAGAAGGCTGATCTTGAGCTGAAATGCACTCTTGCAAATTGAGTTTTAACAAAGGGAACGCAAGCAACATCATGGCCTCTTCTTCTATTCGCAGTTTGAGGATTATAGGGTAAGTTTTTATGAGTTTTTAAGATTATTTGGAGTATATATAGTTTTCTTATAGACAGCAAATTACTTGTTTGATATAGTGCAACAGTTGAAAATGTCCTTTTTTTAAAATACATCACTTTCAGTAATGAACGTTGAGCTCTTTCAACTTCCAAAAATCGTACTCATAATAATCTAGAGCTCATTATCTCAGTGGACGCCAACGCCCATCATCCGTTATGGGGCATGAACGAGTCAAACGATAGAGGTATTTTATTAGTAGACTACCTATTTCAGACTGACCTCAACATCATTAACAAAGGTAATAAACCCACCTTCGTTACTAGGCGCAGCCAAACCATCATTGATCTAACACTGGCAACTAGCAGAGTCGCAGATCTTATCCATCAGTGGCAGGTCTCCGATGAGTACTCGGGCTCCGATCACAGGTGGATCAGGTATGTAATCGACCACGAAATAGCCAAAACAACACCCCGCAGAAACCCAAGGAAAACTAACAAGAACGTCTACAAAGAACAACTAGACACAAAACTTGGAACTGCAAAGAACATCAATGAATTAAACACCCATCATGAAATTGAAAACTATGCAGAGACAATATCAAAAGCTATAATTGACAGCTTCCAACACGCATGCCCCATGAGCGTTCCCTTCTGCGGCAAAAAGAGCGACAAAGGCATATGGGGTCCCGAACTAGCCAGAAGGAAAAAACAAGTTGGAAGACTGTTCAATAAAGCCATGAACACCAGAAGTGATTACGACTGGGACAACTACACCAGGGCCAGGGCTAACTACAAAAGAAGAATAAGATCCTTTAGCAGAAGGTCCTGGTGCAAATATTGCAATAACATACAATCAACCACGGAAGCCTCAAGGGTTAGGACGATATTAAGTGGCGACAACATAAATAAAACTATCGGTACACTAAAAAAACCAGACGGTACCTATACAACTACAGAAGCAGAAATAAACGAAGTCCTACTTAACACACACTTTCCAGGATGTTTAAACATCACACCAGACCTGGTAAGTTCGAGTGGGTCAGTACAACTGCCTACTACAATGGAGGACTGGGAAACAGCAAAAGCTGTAGTTACAATAGATAGAGTAAAGTGGGCTATAAACAGCTTCCACCTTTTTAAAGCCCCAGGACCTGATGGCATTTTCCCGGGCCTTCTAATATGGGGTGAAGATACTCTATTACAACACCTAACAAATTTGTTAACTGCCAGTCTGGCACACAAATATATACCCGAACAATGGCGAGAAGTCAAAGTAATCTTCATACCAAAACCAGGTAAAGCAGACTACACGGACGCCAAATCCTTCAGACCCATTAGTCTCTCCTCCTTTCTCCTGAAAACCCAGGAAAGACTATGTGACAGATTCATCAGGGACAAAGTCCTCACAAATCATCCCATTCACACTAGGCAACATGCCTATAATGTGGGAAAATCAACAGAATCGGCACTACATGAGGTAATCAACATTGCCGAAAACTCAATACAAAGCAAAAATCTTTGCCTTGGTACCTTTATAGATATTGAAGGTGCCTTTGACAAAACCAACTTCAACAGCATTTGCGAAGCGTTAACCAGACACAACACCCCTAATACTATAACGGGGTGGATTCGCAACATGCTAGAAACAAGAAAGATACAACTCACTATGCAGGACACAACAAAGATACTAACCACCAGGGGCTGCCCACAGGGTGGAGTTCTATCCCCTATACTGTGGAGCCTGGTAGTAGATGATCTTCTAACAACACTGAACAACAACAATTTCTACACAATTGGGTACGCAGACGACCTGGCAATACTCATCCCAGGTAAAACTGCAGACACCGCCTGCAATCTCACAAGAGGTGCTTTGCGGATTGTTGAAAATTGGTGTAGAAAACACGAGCTCTCGGTGAACGCCAACAAAACTGAAATGGTTATGTTCACAAATAAAAGACAACTGGGCAACTATACACTTCCCAAACTATTTGGCACTACGCTAAAACTATCACCTGAAGTTAAGTACCTAGGAGTAATTATTGACAGCAAACTCAGCTGGAATAGTCACCTGGATAATAAAATAAAGAAATCATGCATTTCATTATGGCACTGTCGCAGAATGGTTGGCAAAACCTGGGGGGTGACCCCAAAAATAATGAAATGGCTGTACACAATGGTAATCAGACCAGCGCTAACATATGGAGCGATCGTCTGGTGGAAAAGAACCACCTTAAAGACCGTCCAAGAAAAGCTACAACGCTTCCAACGCACAGCATGCCTTGCCATTGGAGGTGGCATGAGCACTACCCCAACAGCTGCACTCGAAGCGATACTTGACATAAAACCCCTCCACTTACATATAAGACAAGAAGCAGAGATTGCATCCATAAGACTACGAGCAATGGACACATGGAAAAGCAACTCAACTGCGCCACACACAAAAATTTTGTCCCTGGCAATGGAATCATCTCATCTAATGGGAGCCACAAATGACAGAATTAAAAAACAATTTGTCTTCGACAAAAAGTACAAAATACAATTACATGAGGAAATCTTAGATAGCTCAGGTATCAGAGAAGTGAGAGTTTACACAGACGGATCCAAAACAAAGGATGGAGTTGGAGCCGGAGTTTTCTCTCACGACCTCAACATTCACTATGCAACGGCATTGGGTAAAGACAACTCAATCTTCCAGGCGGAGTGTGTTGCTATATCCCATGCCGCGGCACAAATCAACAGGATGAAGGTAACAAATCAAAACATACGCATCCTAACAGACAGCTCAGCAGTCCTTCACGCCCTAAAGAGACCGATGATTGACTCAGCGCTAATACTCGAATGCAACAATTCACTGGACAATCTCTGTAAGTATAACTCAGTCACGGTACAGTGGATCAAAGGACACAGCAACTCTCTTGGAAATGACGCAGCGGACGAGTTAGCGAGGAGAGGGTCAAGCATGATTCCACTTGGCCCACTACCAATGGTACCTATACCATTCTCGCAGGTACGTTCCTGGGTCAAATCCAAAATAGAGGCTGAACATCAGCAAGCATGGTCAACCCTGGACACATGCCGGCAGTCTAAAGAAGTGCTTCCTGCATTAGACAGGAAATTCTCTAGAAGACTGCTCGCACTACCCAGGGCTAAATTACGTCTCATGATTGGAGTAATCACAGGCCATTGTATGCTAAATAAACACCTATCTGTTATAGGCTTGACTGACAGCCCTCTTTGCAGAGGTTGCTTAGAGACTGAAGAAACAGCTAGGCATCTACTACTAGAATGCCCTAGTGTGACAACTACAAGAGAAGAGTTCCTGGGAAAACCAGAAACCATGAGCGAGGCCTGCAGCACACCCTCTGCGGTTCTACGCTTTCTCGACGAGCTGGGTTGGCTCGTGTAAAACAACGTGTAGCAACCCACCAAAGAAGGAGATCTGGGATCTCCTATCAACAGAAGACCGAAGAATGGACATCTTCTGTTCACACACAATGGGCCCGAATAGGCGGCCTAAGTGTGGAAAATAGCCCACGGTAGCAGTAAGCAGTAACATGAGAACATGTTTATTCATACGGGTAAATAAAATAGTTTTAGCTATAGACTTACCAGTCAACGGAAACAATTCTTCTAAGGCAACATGCAGCTCATCTGACGTGGCCTTCCTTTTGTCCCCCGTCTTGACTCCATGTTCCAGCTTCGCTATACATCTCCGTTTCTCAAAGTCCACGTGTTTCACTATTGCTCTGTGCCACAAGTGGTACTTCTCTGTTGATCTTTTTGTTAAGCTTATGTCCTAAAAGAAAATATAGATCGTTTTTGAGCCCGTCAATTTTGATAACTTTTCTTTTGAGACCAATGCTGAAAACTAAAAAAAAATTTACATTCCTACACAAATTGCGCAGACGACTGAATATTTATGTATATAATGTAAAAAAAGAGTTCCCATAGGAAAAGTTGTTTAAATTGACGAGCTAAATCATATGATAAATATTTTACCGAGTCATCGTCATCAGGTCTTTTATAGTCTCCACTGCAGGAGCACGATCCTCTGTGACAATCAGAGCCATATATAAGCTAGAGCAGTCAGAGGATTTGGCCTACACTCTCCACGCTGGCCAGACGGGTTGGGGAGGTCTTTGATGTTTAAAAGCTTTGTTTAGCTTGTGTTCCCTAAGTCGCCTTTTACGACATCCACGGGAAGTTTTGGAGTGGTCCTATTCTACTCTGCCGGGAACCACACGGCAAATTTTACCGAGTATATAGTGTCATATGCTAGTTGTAAATATATTAATTGTAATCTACACTGTTTAATTGATTTTCCGCCACACCATTACAACAATATTTATTTCACGTCATTTTCAAAGAACTAAGATAATATATTGTTTAATAACTAGTGCCTAAGTAGTCCAGTCAATATCGACACAAAAAAGTGCAAACATTGCAAACGCACTTGTATTGGTGGTTTTTTATATATTCTAGAGACCACTAAGGATAGTCTACACGAAAGTTTGCATAATTGATAACTTAATAATATGTAAATATTTATTGATAGAGGTATGAGATATAATGCTTCTGTCTTGGTATTTAAACATCAATATTTGTAACCAACTTGATCCCTCGACTTGGCAGCGTTAAGAGAGAAACATACACACTATTATATATACATCAATACTATGTGGGTAGTTTTTTTTTCTTTTTGTTTCAGTGGAGACTAAAACGACCTGATGATGATTATATTACTGTATAAGATCATTTCTGGATGTCTAAATAAATTCATTGAATTATGTTCTGCTAGGTACGTCAAAACATACCTCGTCATCTGGTGGTTTTAACTTCAGCAATATTCTGCTTCCCACTTTTATGGTGTCGAAATTCGGTTCAATGGCTTCCTTCAAGTTTGACAAAGGCACTATCGCTCCATGAGAATACCTAGAATTTTATCAAATACAAACATTCCATACTACTTTCTGTCAAGGAACTCCCAAATGAAATGCCAGGCACATAGGGATGTCCTCAACATCTTCTATCAAATACAAATATATTACAATAAAAAAATTACAGAGTTATTACAATGTTAGTTATATTCATCATTTGAAAACTGTTCTCAGCCGGCTGAGATGATGATGCAAAATGTTAGGACCGGCAAAATCTCTCATTTTTCCAGCCTAGCCTTCTGTCTGTAGCGTACTTAATATTCCATAAGGTATGTTGTTTTAAACCATACATGAAGAGGAATATAATAAAAGTGATTCTAAGCAAAGCAAACGATAAATGCTTGTCTACCCCACGGTGTACATACCTAGTTAGTTAATATATTGAGAATAGTCTTTATAACTGATATAACTGAAGAAATATCTCAAGTCACTGGGTTAACAGTGCCTTAGCTACTCATTCATTGCTGATCTATACTAAATGATGTTTACTTTTATGTATTTTATTAAACTCACCTACATTTTTCATCATCGAATTTACATTCACCATCAAGAAAAAAGGGACAAGGTAGCATCTCCGTATGTGTTGGGTGGGTGAACAATACACGGACCTGAAAATAACATAACAAGAATATTTTATGGCATGTCCATTGCCTCCGTAATGTTACTCAGTATCCACAGATTGTTAACAAAGTAACAAATAAAAGCAAAATAACTACCTACTAAAGAAAATCTCAAACTTAAGTGGAATGACACAAATTTTATTACACCTTGGATGAATTTTGATGTATGAGTATAATTAAATACTATTTAAATTGATTGAGATACCCACTATGAAGAAAACCGGATTGCTTAACTTACGACAACCTCAGGATAAATAAAATTGCTTACGAATTGGAACTTGGAATAAGGATTGTCTAGAGGAGGACCTGAATAGACTAGGCTAGGAAACATCTTCCGTCCATCCGCCAGAGACAGAGCTAAATGGAAGAAGATTGGAGTGGAGGCTAAGACCCATAAAGGGTTGTAGTGCCCAGGAAGTAAGTTAGTTTAAATAGTATTAAGAACTTATATACAACAAACACAATATTTTTTGTGAATGAGTAGGTAATATATACAAAAATAATAACATGTTTACAATCTTGTTATAAAATATCGACTTATTTAATTATTGTTGCTGGCTTGAAACTATTGGACTATAATTTCGCCATTCCAATTGAGTCTATAGTTGGCAATCCTTAGAAAATTTGAGGTATGTGACTGCTTTTTACAGAAAAAAATATACGCATTATGATATTGAATCCCTGACTGAACTGTATGTTATAATTAGGCTGACCTGAAGATCTTTGAACTGGTCATCATCTTGTCGCGGTACCAATGCACTGACCATAGCATTGTGCAGGCTTGGCTGCCCTCCCCACTTGTGAGTGTGATATACAGCACATTTCATACCCAGTAATGAAGCAAGTTCATCCTGTAAACAAAGAGATTTATAAATTTTGGTTGATTAAAATAAGAATATCTAATAATACCTGATTTAGAGAGGAGATAATCACTATTGTATAAATCAAGCTTTTTATTGTAAGTTTTAAACTTCATAAAAGAACTCTTAGATACAATAAAAATGGTCAATCTGGAAGTAGTTATAGAGAGGAAAGATATGATGGTTTGTTTGTAAGTAACATAATAAACTCAAAACCAAAACCAGTTTTAAGAATTCTTTTACCAGTTGAAAGCTACATTTGTATACACACACACTGTCCATTTATGCATAGGAAAACAGCTAGTAAGAAATAAGTATGATTTAAAATATCTCCCTTAAACATAAAGAGAAGTCAACATAACTATTAGTATTTTAGGAAACAAGAACACTAGACACAGAAAGAATAATAATAATTTACCTCAATATCACTATCATCACTGCCTTCTTTTTGGCTATTACTTTTAGAACATTCTGGCTTCTCTTGATTTTCAGACTCATAGGCTCCTGATTTCGCCATTTCTTGCTGTGAACACAAAACAATTACTTATTTTCAAGTATTAATGCTTCAATACTTGACCTCTCTAATGTAAGCACTGCCTAGTATTCACAGAAATCGACTATGAGTCAGACGGTAGATTTTAAAAAGTGATCAATAAAATATCAATGAAATAGGTCTAAAAGGTATGACATTTTTAAGCTAATTTCAAATTTGCGAAATTCCCCCAACTCTCAGCAGTTTAGAGAAACCATTGTTTGGTGACTGATTCATGACACAGTCCAAGGGTTAAGAATATCATTAATTAAAATGCATTTGAGTATTCAGCGGCCCTAAGAAGGTTTTGTACCAATGAGTTGGACATGAATTTTGATAATAAATTGGAAAATGGGATTACTTTCACAAACATCATTGTACAAAAGTTTAAAAAATATATTGATGGCCTATACAAGACAAGAATATAAGTAAAGAAACTTGTAGTTACATATTTTACTATTTTACATGCTACTAATATTGTTACAAAATCATGACACATTCAACATTAGAAAAGAGACACACAAGCAGTATTTGATTTTTATTAAACTTACCATAAACAAAGCATATTCATCATCTAATTCACTATTTTCTTCGTTTTTTGGACTGCTATTAGTTTTGGAAGTGTTAATATTAGATAATTTATTATTTGAAGCATCTAAACTTTCTTGTGTAAGGTGAATGAGCTGTTGCAATTCTGACTGCAGCTCAAGCAAAGATTTTCGCTCTGTATGATCTTGAACCGTCACAAGGGCTTCTGTAACCATTTTAAGCTGTAAACAGATAACAATTTTGTTCATTTATGAAGGTATATTACCTTTGTATACAAAAAACGAAGAATCGCTCACAATCATATCATACCTGCTCCTTGTATTGAGACAGAGAAGAGTTTAAATCTTCCATTTTGGTGCAGCTCTAATTTGTTTTAAACTAATTAGTGATTGTATATTGAAAATAAAACAATTAAACTAAATTAGATTTAAAATTTTTCACCAATGCAGGCAGAATTTGGCAGAGCTGAGCCACAAACTATATAGAGATACTAAGCTGAGCGGCTGAGCACCCTCTGCTGAGGATGAGGAGGGAGGAGCAGTGAGAGCGAGAGCCCGAATGAAACGTCAAAAAAGTATTGCCAGATCCAATCCAATAAACCGTTTGCTCTACAATCTGTATGCTATTTTAACTATAAATCTGTGTTTTATCTGTTTATTAAACAACTAGCTGATGCCCGCGACTTCGTTCGCGTGAGCTTTATGCCTCCGGCGCATTACTATACCTCAATACGAACTAATGTCGATACATAAGAAAATACTTGTAGCTGTGTTATATGTTATTATAAAAAGTTGATAAATTAAAAGTTAATAAATATCAAAGTATTTTGCAAAAAAAATAAAGTATGTTGGAACGATCCCTTGGGTTAGTTTACTTTGGCGCCTGATTTCAGCGAGGATGGTTTTTTTCCGTATTTTTTCCAGACCTTTCAGAAGCATCTTATAAAAACAGCTAAGTACCCTTCTTTGTTCAAAACACTTCGCATCACCAATCAAATATTTCCCTTTGTTCCGCTATAAATTTCACCTGCTGACATGCTGCTCAACCTATTATGGCACTCTTATAGTAACACTAGCGCCAGACAACATATACTTAACCGGAAGTGGTAGTTTTTATATATGCAACTAGCAGTCCTACCCGGCTGCGCCCGGTCATGTGTTATACCTTAAAACCTTCCTCGTGAATCACTCTATCTATTGGTGAAAACCGTATGAAAATCCGTGGAGTCGTTTTTGAGTTTATCGCGAACAGACAGACAGACAGACGCGGCGGAGGACTTTGTTTTATAATATGTAGCGATGTAGTGATCGAAAGTTTCTTGTAGTAATATACATCCATATTTATTGTTTTTTTTTACACCAGTATTTATTGTTTTATTATTTTTTGAAAATAGGGCACAAACGTAGGACTTATTTATAAACAAATATCTGTGCCTTATTCCCTGTCATTGTCAATCTGACGTAAAAAACCGGCAAAATGCGTGTCGGGCCACGCGCAGTGTAGGGTTCCGTAGTTGCGAATGACAACTTTGAGTTCACACTCGCACATCACAGTTTAACGACCAAAAACATGTTACAATGAAAATGTATGAAATTTTACATTTTCGAGTACATTTTATAAGTTGGTTGCCTATAACTTTTTAGTTTGTAATTAGAACTCAACTCTGATAGTTTTCCTTTCAACTTCAGTATATATTCTACTCCTGTAATTTTTTTCACGTATCCATATATAACCGTTTAGTAGATAGAGGGGGGGGGGGACACTTACCTCTAACAAAAAATTGCACTTTAAAACCAAATATTTCGGAAACGGATCCCTAAATCGAAAAATGGTGTTCTCAACCTCACTATATTTTTAAAGACCTATCTAACAATACCCAACACGATGGGTTTGTATAGAAAAAAAATATTACTCCCTCTTTACTTGTATGCGAGCTACCCTAAAAAAAATATTTTCAAGATTTTCTTTTACCACTTTTTTGCCATGATTAATATACATACTCATACCAAATTACAGCTTCTAGTACTTATAGTCTCTGAGTAAAACCGCGGACGGACAGACAGACAGACAGACAGACATGGCGAAACTATAAGGGTTCCTAGTTTACTACGGAACCCTAAAAATTACATTGGCAGGACTTTGACAGTCTGAGGTGCCAGATTTGGGAAATTATACCCGGGAGTCTGGAAATTTTCTAAAAGCCTGACTTCTCCCAATGTGAATGATAAATATCGTATCCGTTCTCACTGTCTTTTTTTTTTCAATGTAAATGTCGGCCAGAATGTTTTTCGATGTAATAATGATTTGGTTTCGCTTATTTCTTTTACCTGTTAACTATATTCCTAATATTTTACCTGTTTATTGAATCACTTTTCATTTACGGCTGCACAAACAATGATTGTTATCTTGGTAAAATTCAACGTCCTGTGTGAAAATCCAAGGTCTGTCATAAGATGAAGAAATCGGAGTCCAGTTCCAGTGGCTTGAGAAGCCAAGTCAACACGCGAGGAGATATCGGTGTCCAGAAGTCAAGCCAATGTTATCAGGTTGCGATCGAGAACGAAAAATATCCAACGATATGTACAAACACCAACGAACTTTTCTTGACATTGAATAGCATAGCAGCCTTTTTTTCTTGCCATGTAATGTAAGGCAAAGTAAGTCCATCCATATATACCATAAAATTATGTATAATGTACAAGGCAACGGACGTTTTCGGGTCTGCTGGCTGCTCAATGATTACAAAATTGATGTCATTTCCAAAAGATCCCTAAAATATAAAAAAAAATAACACTCATCATTAATTTTAAATGAATTTTGAGCGCCATGGTGAAGCACAATACTGACACCAAACCATTATTTATTGCTTTGAACATACGACTTCTGGTTCTGTCCAATCTGTAAAGAAAAAAAGACGTGGTTTCGACTTTCGTATTTTCTGAACGTCAAAGAAACATATAAAAATATCACGTACATAGTTGACATCTATAAGAAATAAGCGAAACCAAATCATTATTACACCGAAAAACATACTGGCCGGCATTTACATTGAAAAAAAAAACAGTGAAAACGGATACGATATTTATCATTCACATTGGGAGAGGCAAGGCCTTTAGAAAATTTTCAGACTCCAGGGTAAAATTTCCCAAATCTGGCAACTCAGTCTGTCAAAGTCCTGTCAATGTCATTATTTTACGTCACATTGACAATGACAGGGAATAAGGCACAGATATTTGTTTATAAATCCTACGTTTGGGTCCTTTTTTCAAAAATTCATAAAAAAATAAATTCTGTTTTAAGAAATTATAAAAAATATGGAAGTATATACATATAAAGTACTTTCGATTGCATATATAAAAAGTACCACTATCGGTAAAGTACATGTTGTCAATTAATTCTTTTAATCCTAAATTATATAGAATTTTAAATATTTAACAAGTACAAAGCTAGTAAATTAGTTGTACTATTTTGTTATTAATTTTTTTTCACTACTATATAAATTAAGAGAAAAACAGTCTTAGAGCATTAAACCAACCGGAGACGAAAGTCTGCCACTTGTCGCGGGGGGAAATAGGCAACGCACACAGATAGCGTTAACACAAATGCGTTTTTCGGTAACGTCGCTACGCACGCACACATTAAAATAATCAAACACTAGTTTAGTCTACACGCACACAAGTACATTCACACACAGTGACAGCACGTCAGTACACGAGCTGACGTTAATTTTATGTAAACTACACTAGTGCTTGACAATTATCGACTGCCATATCGACATTCAAGTTTCGATGGTTAAATAATACGATATGACCTAGGCCTTGAAAATTCATTTAAATCTACAGAATGATTCAGCATAATATAGAAGGCGGCAAATAACTTGACCCAAGTATGAACGAGACACCGCATTACATCGCCATAAGTTATTTTAGGTAAGTCTCACTCACACTTGGTTCAAATTATTTGCCAATACTTAGGTATGATAAACCCTGAAGTTGCAAAACATACCAACACAATTTTGTTTACGGGAAACCCAATCCCAACTAATATTATAAATGCGAAAGTGGGTTTGTTTGTTTCGCTTTCACGTTCTAACTACTAAAACGATCATCATGAAATATGGCATACACATAGGTTAGGGTACTGAAAAGGACATAGGCTCTATATCACGCAGGTAAAGCCACATGTACAGAACAGCTAGTTTATTTCAAAGTTGAGTAAAGCTGTATTCTTATTTAAAAATACTATTTTTAAATATTCAGGTGAGAAGCAAACATGAGCTAGATTATAGGTTAAATATTCAGAAACACAACTGTGCAAAAATGCTTTTTGGCCTTTTTATTGACTTTTTTTGCCCACTTTTGTATATATATATATATATATATATGCCGCATAGTATCTTTTGCTCATTGTACATATATAACTAAAAAAATTTAAGGCTGACTGACCCGTGATACAAACCAGTAGAAATCGAAAAACAAAGAATGGTAATTTCGAGATATCTACTTATTAAAAATGCAGATTAAGTTTTGTTGTTAAGGTAGCTTGGTATAGAATCGTAAATGTAGATAGAACTGTGAAAATAAAATAACAGGATGTTCCCTTTCAAATCTCTAAAATTATAAAACTAGAAGTTTCATGGTTTTGAGAGCACATATTGTGCTAGTATATTTAGGAGTCCAAGAAACATGATTTGCACCAGCTTGGATCCAGACCTCCCAAAAAATGGCATCATTTGGAAATCTAAATAAAAGTTAAAAATTTTAATAACCCGGGAGCTTTATATATTTTTTTTGTTTTTAAATTTCTTAACTCTTTTAGCCGACAGCGGGGATTGTCCGTTTGTTGGCCATTTAATTAAATCAACAATCTCGCTGTTCGAGCATAGCACGCACATTTGGCCGACCCGTGCCCTACATCATGTAGGGCGCGAGTCAGCTGTTTTAACACTATAATTACAACCAAATTAAGTAACAAATTGAGACACTATCGAGCAGCAGCCGAGATACAATCAAGCGGCGGTCAAGTGCTGCTGTGCTGCCATCGAGAAGGGATCCGTCACGCCCAGCTACAAACATGTAATATCAAGAGAAATAAACAACTTCTACGTGACGTGATCTTGTGTCTCCACACCAACATCCACAACCTACAATCAACATCTCGTCATGTATGATGTATGGCTAACAACATTGCCTGCAACGTACATAGTTTTGGTCCTTCGAGCCGGATCCTGCACAGGATCTGTGGTGTTCACTCACATGTCCCTTTTGTGATAGCGAATCGGTTCACCGGTCTCCCACAAGCGGGTTTCACCTGTGAATTGAGAAGGCGCATATATCACAAGGGCGTGAGCACACTGAGTACAGAATCAGCGGCGAACTGGAAACATGGAAAGCCGCTCTACAATATATTTCACTTCATCTAACTATCAGAAGGGGTCCGACCAGTCATCACAACAACTCAACATTGGACGTCACTACACAAGTGGTGCAATCTCCGTGTCTAGCTGGACACAACATACATTGGAGCTTCGCTGCACACAGTGGTGGAGTTTCCACGTCTAGCTGGACACCACATACATTGGAGCTTCGCTGCACACAGTGGTGGAGTTTCCACGTCTAGCTGGACACCACATACTTTGGATCTTCGCTGCACACAGTGGTGGAGTTTCCACGTCTAGCTGGACACCACATACATTGGATCTTCGCTGCACACAGTGGTGGAGTTTCCACGTCTAGCTGGACACCACGTACATTGGAGCTTCGCCGAACACAGTGGTGGAGTTTCCACGTCAAGCTGGACACCACATACATTGGAGCTTCGCCGCACACAGTGGTGGAGTCTTCACGTCTGGCTGGACAACACAAACAAAGGAGCGTCGCTACACACAGTGGTGGAGTCTTCACGTTCAGCTGGATACAACAAACATAGGAGCTTTGCTGCCGGCAACAGCCGGGGAGTTTCCAAGTCCAGCCGGGCGTCATACAAACAAACACAAGAGCTTCGCCGCAAACAGAAGAAAAAATATTTTAATATACAAAGAATGTCATAAATTTCACTTTCCAAACCTTTCAGAAACAAACATATTAGGAAACATCGTACTATATACGCAAGAAGGGCATACGCTGCAATAGATAATTCACATGTTTTGACGCACATCGGCAGGTCAACGACATGGACAATGGCAACAAGGCCGCGCGGAACATACTGCAAGCTTGCAAAAACCGCTCGGCGCCATGACAAGTGCATGCCTATTGCGATGTAGGTCAATTAATTATTTAAACATCTTCTTCGCGGCGTACAATCAAGCAACATCCAACATCGCATGCTGAGATTATGCACGCATCCTCTGCATCATATCATCTGCTTCAACATCGTGATTCTACTGCGATTTCGAGTGGACAACTCCAGTGGATCGAGTCATCGATAGGAAGCTCTGCCACAGCAGATAGCCCCGCACAACGCCTCGATGACCTCAGGGAGCCCCCGAAGAAACGAAGAATTGGAAGAATCATTTGTTTTTAATTTTATACTTTGTTTTACATATTTACATTTTTTTTCTTGTACTTTACATATAGACATTTGTGGCGTTCCCTTTCTCGATTGGCCTTTCATCCCTTTGGCGTTGGGAGTATGTTCGAGCATAGCACGCACATTTGGCCGACCCGTGCCCTACATCATGTAGGGCGCGAGTCAGCTGTTTTAACACTATAATTACAACCAAATTAAGTAACAAATTGAGACACTCTTGAACGGCAGCCGAGACACTATCGAGCAGCAGCCGAGATACAATCAAGCGGCGGTCAAGTGCTGCTGTGCTGCCATCGAGAAGGGATCCGTCACGCCCAGCTACAAACATGTAATATCAAGAGAAAAAAACAACTTTCTACGTGACGTGATCTTGTGTCTCCACACCAACATCAACAACCTACAGTCAACATCTCGTCATGTATGATGTATGGCTAACACCATTGCCTGCATCGTACACTCGCTAGTAGAATATAAGTACTAACACACCTACAATAAGTTTACTAATGAAAATGGACTAAATATTTGTCTGAAAATAAACATTTTTATTTATTTATTATCACATCTCAGTTCAAAATAACATACTGATAAAGTCGATATCGATATTTGTTCGTTCTGTTGCGTGTGCAAGCACTAACTTTGCTGCTGTGTAGCCAGTGTAAAATTAAAAATACCTTTTTCCGGAATAAATGAAGAAAGAACATAAATATTATAAAATAATAAAACAGCGATCTCAAACATCTAGTTTCATTGTCTTGATAAGTATATATATTATAAAAAACATAATTTGAAGAATGTAGTAATTAAAATAGATTGAAATAAAAGCGTTAAAATTAATTTGCCATTATCTTTTAAACAATCATTACAGTTATATTCTATACATTCATTATACATGTAAAATGATATAGAATTAAACAAACGTGAATTACGAGCTTTTATATAGGTTGGGACATTCATCATTCAAAATGAACTGAATTGCGTCTTGTACGATTTAATGGCAACACTCTCTGAATGACGATATTTTATTAGATTTTCGTAAATTTAGAGCTTTATTTGATAATATTCAGACAAAATAATACTAATGGATGGATATTAATATTATCCTTTTGTAGACTAGATGTTTTCCGATATCTTTTTACATGAAAATACGCTGTAATTCGGCATTATTATCGCTCGTTGTTTCGCACGCACCGTAGACGGCGTAGATTACTGAATGGCGTGGGACCTGGGACGGACGGCAACTAGTTTTATATAACGTGTATGACCGGCGGTCTCGTACCTTTGGCAGCGGGGAACGCCTGTTAGTGGCGTCTCCGGTTGGTTTAATGCTCTAAGAAAACAGTAAATAAAAAAAAAGAGAAAAATCGGTATCGCCTAAAGTGGCCACTTTTGGCGTTAACAGATTTTTCTCTTTAAATGTGGCATTAGTAAATTACTTGTAATAAATAAAAAATACTACTAGTAATTTACTAGTTTAGCAATTGTTAGATTTTTAAAATTCGATATAATTTAGGATTTAACGAATTTAATTGGTGGGTGGCGCTAGCGTTACTATAAGAGCGCCTTAACCTGTGAAGCCCCATTTTTTTTTTACTTTTTTTTTCGCGACTAGCCGTCAAGCCCCGCCCTCTTTGCGCGAAATCGGACCACCCAGGTTGTTTTACAAAAAAAAATCCCCTTCTTTTATTTGTAAACCGATTCCTATTCTGTTTCTTGTTTCGGAATCGGAAAGAAATTTGTAATAGACAGATATAGCAGTATTGGAAGATACTATCACCTAAAATTTATGCCATGGGATTAAAATTTTTGGATGCACGAAATAGGTTAGGTTTTATGTAAACATTTATTTTTTTAAAAATCTTCTTTACAGATTATGTCAATAAAGACTTATGTCAATAAATAAAATATAAATATAAAACGATTGCATATACTTAATTATGCCGTTTACATACAAAAAAATTGTTTTTAGCTCAATTGAAACTTTCACTACCTACATACCTACGAAAAAAATCACTTGAGGTACGATCTTTGAAACCGAATATCTTTATTCAAGATGAATGTTTTTAGCTAAAAATGTGGCAAATGTACAAAAAGGTTATTGGTTTTAGAGAACTGTAAAAGAAATACAAAAATATTGTGTATTATTCTAGTACTTACATGAAAATGTTCCACAAGGTACGAAATACCTATGGCAAAAGTTCAACGCCCGATTTCAACTTGAAGCAATAAACAAAGTCATAAATCAAACGTTATCACGGCACAGAACACTTACAATGTTATTCAAATCCACAACACAAAACACTAAACACTTCACAATCGTTTTTTGTTTTATTTATAAACACGGCCCGGCCACTCGATGACTCATCGCGCGCGCTCAAGTGGCGGTCGACCAGGGTTGCCAGATGCAATTATCTATTTCTCCCCAAATTTGAAATAATTTTTCTCCAAAATGATACTATTTTGCTTAGTTTTACCCAAAGGCCCGAACTTTTTTTTTGTGGTTCTATCTAGCCTATTAAATAATAATTACCTTGCAGTTACATTGTTATTTATTTTCTCGTATTCAAAAAAAAAAACATAGTACTTACATCAACTTAATAAATTTATTGCTAATCAAAACCTACTTAGTTTACGTTTACACAAGAAAAACGAAATAAATAAAATAAGAAAGCTGAACCGATGCAACATGAAGAAAAGAAAACCCGTGCATGAGTTGAGTGAACGGAACGAACGAACGTAGGAAAATGGAACGAATTACTATTCAGGATCCGAATACCAGGAACGAATTATGTTCCGTTTTCGGGCGCGACAATGAAGGATGCGTTCGTAAAAAGCACATTAATTTTATATAAATTATTTTCTTTTCTGTTTTCCATATATATAATAAAATACATATACATACATATAATAAAAAGTAATACAAAAAAATTTAAAAAATGGAGGCGTTCTAAAATAATTAATTACCCAAAATTCTCCACAATATTTTACTTTTCTCCAAAAAATTCTCCATAGATTCTTTTTCTCCAAAATTTCTCCAAGAGCCAAATTTTTACCCAGAATTGCGAAAAAAATACCCAATCTGGCAACGCTGCGGTCGACTAACTTCGGTAGGTAAAAAACGATACTTCCATTCACTCTACGTGGACGGTTTATACGTCATTTTGAAGCTAACTTCATAACGTAATAAGTCTCAGAACATTGCAAATCAAACTAAACTCTATTTTTTTCACAATAAAGTTAAATATCGATTGCGAGCCTCAGGTGCACATGTGACGCAGCGGTGCCTGACGGTATGAAAGTTTAGGCGTGTCACATGTGACACGGCGGGGCTCAACAAGCGCACATTTCCAAAGGGCCTTCGGGAGAGACAGACCTCGGCTTTGGTGGGCTTGGAGAGACAGAAAACTCTCATGTTTTGCAGTATATGCTGAAAGTTTCGTTGTCAAAAGGGCATATCCTAGTTGCGAGTGACCCTATTTCCTATAGTTTACCTGGACCATTATTGTTCTGCCTCAGGTACAACATACACTTAGCCGGAAGTGGTACTTTTTATATATGCAATCAAAAGTACCTTGTATGTATATACTTCCATATTTTTTCTAATTGTTTTAAACCAGAATTAATTTTTTTATGAATTTTTGAAAAAGGTCGCAAACGTAGGATTTATAAACAAATATCTGTGCCTTATTCTCTGTCATTGTCAATCTGACGTAAAATAACTTGACAGCTAAAAGAAATAAGCAAATCCAGATAATTATTACATCGAAAAATACACTGGCCGGCATTTGAATAAAAAAAAAAACTGAACATGCATACGACAATTGAGTAGTCCACTTGCAAACTCCGTCAAGTTAAAAAAAACCGGCCAAGTGTGAGTCAAACTCGCGCAATGAGGGTTCCGTACAATATGCTTCGTGAACACACACACAATGTGCAAAAAATGTTTTATTCAATTGACTAGCGCCATCTGGTGGTGTTTTAGTGAACTATTTCCCTAGATAAACTTATTATTGTGAGTTTACCACTTAATTTTCAAGTGATAGAATTCTTATTATTTTTCCTGTAATCTTCAAGGAATGAACTATGTTTTGTAATTTTTTCAAAATTTTCGGCTCAGTAGTTTCGGAGATCAGGGGGGGGGGAATGGTCAATTTTTGCCTTCTTTCGTGAATAAAATCAAAAGTATTGATTTTACCCGAACAAAAAAATTTATTTTTGAGATCCTCATAATGAGCCCTTTCATTTGATATATGACACAGTAAGGTTTGCAAAACTTTTTTTTTTAATTTTGTAATTTGGCCCCTCAAAATGACCCTTATTTCAAAAAAATCTTTATTTACTTTGCACATCCGTGTTTGGGTCATAGGATTACACTATCTTACCAAATTTCATCTAATTTGGTTCAGTAGATTCGGAGAAAATCGGCTGTGACAGACGGACGGACGGACAGACAGACGCTCGAGTGATCCTATAAGGGTTCCGTTTTTCAACTTTTGTACGGAACCCTAAAAACGTAAATTTAAGAAAATCGATTTTTGTCTCTTGTCCTCAAACCGCGTTTTTAATATTCGTATTTCTTTGTTTCACTAAAAAGTAATAATAAAGCGAAAAGGATATTTATAATAAATTAAATCACACTTTAATAGCAGCGTTTTACCTACCAATAAAACGCTTATTAAGCGATAACCTTATTTGAAACCTAATTAAACAACAATTGAGAGTAGCGAGCTTGACTTCCGGTAGCAGGTCGGCTATTTTACCGATTTTCCTTACGACGTTGGCTAACTTCCGGTGGCCAGGAGGGGGGCACGTGGCGCCGCGCCACTGCTCTGAGCCTCATTGGATCTCGAAATTGATTCGCATACGAAACACCTGGCAGTGATTGTGTATTAGGTTTCAAATAAGGTTATCGCTTAATAAGCGTTTTATTGGTAGGTAAAACGCTGCTATTAAGCTTATGAACCGTTATTTGAAACCTAATTAAACAACAATTGAGAGATTGTCTGTTATCGCCTGGTGTACCGGTTATAGCCAATAACATGATGGATATGATATCATATGAAACTGAATAGTTAAATAAATCAGATGTGAAAATAAAATGCATGACAAGACTGAGTTACAAGAAAGAATAATAAAAAACGTTATTCTACCAATGGTTAGATCGGACTTTATAAACAAAAAAATTATCATATAAAAATAAAAATTATTTGAATGATAATAAAGTAAACAAAGACTGAATTAATAAACACTTGTTTAAGTGTCAAATTCATTAACAACACAGATGGTATAGGTAAAGCTTAAATATCAAATTTACAATTATATAAATGGTAATGAGTACGAATAACTCGTACTATACCTGGCCAAAAAAAAAAATAACGAAATTGAGTATAAATTACATACAGAACCATTATTATTTTAATAATAAAAATATTGTAAAAGAGGATTTGCATCAGAACATCAAATAACCATCATATGACGTAGGTACTTTTCCTTATTTCATCGAAGATCAATAATAACCGGACTACTTTCAATAGTAAAAAACAAAAGAAATCATCTGGAGGAAAGAACTTCAAAAACTCACTTAACAAATTGCAAGGTTTACCTTGCGGAAAATATTTATTTTTCTATAACCTTTTTATCATACAGTCTTGTTGTCACGTGCAATAAGTTTCAGTATCCATGGTATAAAACCATTTGAATTGCATGTTCAAGTCCTATTACGTAGATATGGAAACAAATAGAATAATTTGTCGAGCTCCGTGGCGCAGCGGTCAACACGCTAGCCTGCGACATGGGGGTCCCGGGTTCGATCCCCGGTCAGGTCAAGATGGAAAAAGATCTTTTTCATATTGACCTGGGTCTTGGATGTTTATCTATATAAGTATATATTATAAAATATAGTATCGTTGAGTTAGTATCCTGCGACACAAGTTCACAACTTACTGTGGGGCTAGCTCAATTTGTGTGATATGTCCCTATATATTATTTATTTATTTATTTAATTTGTTAAAATTAGCCATGAGTAATTCTGTTCCATTTTCAAAATATATGACATATGTACATTGGTTAGAATAAAGCCAAAAAGGTAATTTTAAAGTAAGGAAAATTGAGATGAACTTTGACCGTTTTAATCTTTATAAAGTAAAATATGCTTGTGCACCGCACTCAGCAAGATGATAGCCGTAATTAGGACAAAACAACTTCTTTCTGGCTAAAATATACCCAGAAGATTTGTAATACAAAGGCTATATGGTAGATACAAACAGCTCTCACAACTGTATTGTCTTTGAGATGATAAAATGCTGAGGAATGACAAACATTTTATTATTACACAAGAAAAAGTAAAACTAAACCTCAAGTAGTAAGTAAACTAAGAAAGTAATAAATTGAATTTTGACTACAAATATCTTGCTTTTCTGTTGCTAGGCTGGAATAGTACTAGTCAACTTTACAGAGGCACAAACGGGAGACCGTTCATTAGTAAGATGAATAAATAGTCTTATCATTATTGATATTAAAAACAATCAAACCTGGTATTTCAAATACTTCGAATTTTGAAACAGGCAAAAAATATCACATAAACAATATACCTTGTTAAAGCAATATGATCTGGATTTCCATCCTAGTATAGGATTAAAGTTCGGATTTGAAAATCTAATTCGGATTGTTCCTATGTTTAAACAAAAATAAAAGTTAGTGCGATATTATCATTTTAAGTGATAAATAGTGTCAAACACACCTTTTAATACAATTTTTGGTAAGACTAAGGCCAGCTAAGAGTTCCTTTATAAATTATTCAGTGAAGATTAGTAGAACCGTTTCAATTAAAGAAGCAAAAGAAAGCAAGTTTAATAAGATTGTTATACGAAATTTTTTATTTATTGTAGTTTCTTTACGTACATTAAATAATTCAATAAACTCCAAATACTGAGATTGCAATCAGATTTGCATTCACTGCTCAAATATATGTGGTCCAATAAAATATTTTATGTTGTCCAATAAATAAACTAATTAAAAAAAAATTAATAAATTACAAAATGTCAAATGCTGTTGTAAGCCTTAAACCGTGATAAAGCCTCAAAACTGAAACAGATTTAGACTAAAAGAAAATCGAAGATATGTATGTCTGCAGGCCCCGGGCCATGGGTGTCCAAAGCACTCCAGCTGAGAATGCAACCGGAAAAACGCTCAGATGAGAGAGGAGTCGGGCAAAAGATACAGGACAAACCAATCATCCATCACTTAGCGAAGGGCCTGGATGAGATGTTAAGAAGTGGAAGAAGGTGTTTTCTTTAGCTACTTAAAGAAAACACCGAAAATTATTGCTTAACATGCATGTCTTTTAAATTTTATTCAACTTTTAAAAATATGGTAAACTGAATTTTTTAAATATAGTTTTCAATAAACTGATACCAAACATTTTTGTAAGAAATATTACAACATAAAACCGACTTTGCCTTGTGAAATTAGAGCGCATCTTTAACCTGCCAAGCCCAAAAATAGCCTTTTGATATGACGAGGAGGCTAATCTACGACGAAAAGCTGCTAAAGTTTTCTTTAAAATATTAAAAATAATTTGACGAACCGTTATAATCACCACCTGAGGTCGGTAAATAAAATAAGCAAGGTCAAAAGACGAACTCTCTTTGTCGACTTGAAGTATATTCTAATCTTTTTACTATTGTTGCACATTATGAAATTAGGCAAAATGCTAGGAAATGCTAGATTCTAAAGATAGAAAGGAGGCTTATAGTATGCAGTGGTCGTAGAAAGCTGATGATGATTATGTGTTATACGTTTGCATTAAACACTAGTGTAGCACATACCGTGCATTCCACTTATTCAGACATTACGGTAAAGTGACCATAAAAAAATCGATAGTCAATTTTCATAGCTAGTGTCATAGTTTGAACATGAAAAATATCTGCGACATTCCATTATAGTGTAATCAGAAAAACTCGCCTGGCCGGTTCGACTTTGCAATGAAAGTTGGTAAAAGTCTTTCTTAGATCAAGACAATTATTTTTATACGATATTAATATAAAAATATTTCATTATCGATGAGATGGTGAAGGATAACTAAAAACAAGTTCGGTGCAAACTACGAGTACTTTCGTAGAACACTTTATTGTGAAACTCCGGCAGTGAATGTGTTAACCAGAGACTGCGCCTCTTCGGCAAAGTTTGAGATGTAGCTTTTATTTAAGTTCGTAACTGATTCAAGTGGCTAACTTAAACATTAATTTTATAATTTCTTGGGATACAGTTCAATTTACTGTGAAAGTTAATAACTAGCTAATACCGCAACAGGGGGCCTACCATGAACTTTTACAAAACCATCATGGTTTCGGTCCGTTTTATTTCAAGCTTATTGTAATATTGTTTCTAATCGTACCATGAACTTTTAAAACAAGATTGTTTTATTCCTGCCTAGTGTTGGTAAAGAACGAATGAATTTCTATTCCTTGACGATTGTGAGAGCGGGACAACGCTATGCAATTTGTATAGCTCCGTCCTTTTTACGCGGCGTTTCGATCCATTACCCACATTGGTCGTCTTTTATACAAATACAATTTGAATTCTAATAAATAAATAATGTTTAATAGTTATACAATCCAATTTAAATATTTTAAATGTATTTTTTATAACATAACTTTAAATACTTAAAATAATTTTATAGTTTTAAACAAAAATTGTATTTGTTAGCGTAAAACGGAGCATTTTTTTCAAGACGTGCAGTTCGCGCGCCTCTTGTTTGTAGGTACCTAGCCTCGATCTCGAAGATAATTAATTATGATAAAATTAATATAATTTTGGTTTTCCCATGAAAGTATGGTACTAAAACCAAATGAATAAGTGAATTCTCTATTGTGTGCGTTAAGCGTGGCGTGATTTCGTGAAAATCTGAATGTAGTACTCTAAGAAGAAAAACTACACAATACAAAGACGTCAATTTTTTCTTACAGTTATTTTTGTATTCACTTGGGAATTTTCAGTGTTTTTTTCAGTCGTATAACGTGTCATGTACCTATCTACGAGAAAAAAAGTGATCTTGATTTCTTGATGATGATGATGGGAATTCTGAAACTCTCATAGAGAAATAGCGACGGCGTATACCTAACCTAAAACTATAACAAAATGATTGTTGTAGTGTTACTTTAATAAAATTGTTAGAACATTATTGTTGTATTCTTTATTTTTATGTCCTTCTTATAATTTTTAATCAGATTAAAGAAGCAATTCTTCTGTTGGAGTAGGTATATACTAGTATCTGTGGTTTAATGTACTTAAGTACATACAGTAGGTAGTTAGGTATCTAGATTTCAGGGTACCTAGTTAATGTATTATGTTCCTTCTGTAGGCACTTTTAGGCGATGTAACGGCTGTATTTTTGATGCCAGTCGTTAAGCTAAGTAAAATGCCTTTCTATGCACCTTGAAAAATCTGCCGCAGGTTTTTTTATCAATGAAATAAACAACAACAAACCAAACATCCCTGGTAAACATGTGATTTTTACTACCTAATCAAAGTCCAATGTAATTGATGGAAGAAAGAAAACCACTTCTTAGACATTTTGATCTTTATTAACTTGCAATAGGTATCTACAATAATAATTGTTGTGAGTATTTTCCAACTGGGTTCTAACCTAAAGATTCTCTCGTAGGTGTACCTAGGTGGTGGAAAATAAAACAGCGATAGCCGCATCGCGTTTCAGTTTTGTCCATTTCTTTGACCTTGCTATAACGATTTGCGCAGAAATAAGCTGTTTGATTGATTGTTATTAAATCACTTGTTTATACTTTATTTAAACACTCTTAACACAATTCCACTCACAAATTTAACAATACAGTGTTGTTAAAGGCTTATACTATTATGTATTCTGTGGTAAAGGTACAAATAATAATGAAAATATCACACTAAAATGGAAAAAAGTTTTGTTTCCATCGTACCCGACTAACTTTTTTAAGATCGCTAATTTGACACAAAAACAATATTGCTAACTGTCAAATAGCGGCTCATGGTACCAAATGAATGAATGATTTGCTCTGACGTCACCAAAACTGCTAGTAAAAACAACATTAAAGTAATATTGTTTTGTATACGTCATGGTACGAATTTCAAAAGTAATATTGAAATAATACTGCTAAAAGAGGTTATGGTAGCCCCCCAGGTCTGATCTGAGCCTGTGTGTTCAATTTAACGTTAGCATTATTCATAAGGAGCCAAATCTAGATCATACACATTTGGCTTCAAGTATAGCCCAAACGACTCTAAAATTCATAATTGACAATATTTTCAGCATTGGAAATACTGCTTGACCCGAGCCCATGAATTAAACTGAGCTTTCACATTAGTTTTATGATAAAAAAGCCCAAGTAAATAAACATGAAAAATGTAGTTACTTTAATAACTTCATGAATATATTTAAAGAGATCATTATTCGCGACGCAAAATGTCGCTCCACTTATTACAAAAAAAAAAAAAATTTAATGTTATGGCATGACTAGTAGGGTATCGAGAACCGGTACTGTTTCAAGGAACCGGGATTTTCGGTACCGGACCATGCGGGAACCGGGATTTCCCGGGATTTCTCGGGATATTCGGTATTTTTTTTCAATTTTATATATATATTATGATGTTTATTGATAAATTTATCAATAAACATAATTTATATATTATAATATAAATAAAACTACAAATAAGAATCATAAAAAAATACTTATACTTGGCATTTTATACATTTGGCACTAATTTTATCTCGGGCTCTAAGAAAGTAAACCATACCGACGTTTTGTCGCTTGCTCTGCTCGGAACCTCTTCGAAATCCATCAGGTTGAATATTTTGGGACGGATGGATAAGATTTTCCTGTAACAAAAATATCAATCTTATAATACTTAAATTACATGATCAGAAATTTGAGCTGCTGCTTCACTTAACAAGATAATTACACAGTTCTTACTTCCAGTGAAGTACAGAGCAAGGATTTCACACGCGTTCACCCTCCTAGAGACAAAAGCAATAATACCACGTGCCAGCCCGCGACCGACTGGTTGACGAAACTCGCATAATCGGCTAGTCAGTAGGTAATCATGTCAAAAAACGTAATAATGTTCGAATGTGCTATGATATGAATCACAGACATAGATTAACATAGATAACGTAAATGCATATACTACGCGAGTCAGAATCCCTCATTGAACTCCGCCAAACCGTCGGGATTCAGGCTATACGCTCACTGACACTCACATTACCAACTCATGTTGGATATTACCAACACTGTTTGACATGCTCATGCATGAGCATGCCAAACAGGGATAGGCTGCTCATAGTTCGTTTTAAAAGTCGACACGTTTGTTTCAATAATAATCACTACAGTTGCGTTATCTAGTAAATCTATATCTGTAATATGGATTCATAATTACAGTAAAAAGGTTAATAAACAAAATTATGATGTAACTTGTATCACAAGTAAATAGAAAATAGCAGACTTTTCCATTTTTAAATAACTTGAAATCCAAATTTGTGGCTTAAAATTGTTTGTTTGTTATGAAATGTTTTGAGGCGTCTCTACTCTACTCTAGTAGCGCGCAAGCGACAGTATGATAATAATTGTCTTTATTCACTCTAAATCACTTAAACTAGGTGACAAATTTAGTTAGTCTAGATCACATAAACTAGGTACATATACAGTAACATATTTAGTAATAGTACATTACATAACCACTACAAGATTTTACACATCTTATATATCTGTCTTCATATTAACAGGAGTGAATAGTAACATTGATATTCCTTGCTTTGTGCAATAGTCATACATAAATAGTATTAAAACAAAAAAATTACTTACCGAAAAGAATCACAGTGGCACGGGTCACAAAAACACCGCTCACTTCGCTGTTCCTTCAACGACTGACTAGTAATGCGGGCGCGGGAGTCGGGAGCGGGTAGGGTAGCGCGATGAAAATAATATGGCTGCTCTTGTACCGCTCGCAACTAGCGTCAGTGTTGCCAATTGACATAATAAAAAAAAAAAAGTCCCGAAAGTACCGAAAATACCGGTTCTTGTATTTGAAATTCCCGGTTCTCTTGCCGCTACAAAACACCGGGAATTCCCGGGATTTTCGGTACCGGGATTTCCCGGTTCTATACGCTAATGACTAGGCTTGCCCTGAGCCTGCGCATAAAGCTGAGCATACGCAACAGCTAATCAATTGCACTTAAATAAAATTGTTATACAACCAGAATGTAACTCCTCTTGATTCATCGCGATTGGCGAGTTTATTTGAGCTTTTGCTGCAGTTTTACTCATCATGAAATAATTCTATTTACGTCATTCATAAAATAATCCGAAATTGCGACATGGCTTGGCTTGGCCTGAGCTCAAGCGTTCAGGTGTGCTTACGTAGCAGCTTTGTTTCAGCAAAATAAAAGTTAATATTAAGAACCAAAATGTATTTTATTTTACTTCATGTATTGCATGTCTATAATTAAAATAGACGCAATAGGCAGCATGACTAGGCTTGAGCCTGAGCCTGCACGTTCAGCTGAGCTTGTGCAGCAGCTTTATTTATTCGCACTATAAATAATACAATGTTTTAGCATGACTGGGCATGACCCGAGCCTGCACGCTCAGCTGAGCTTGCACAGCAGCTTTATTTATTTGCACTATCAACAATACGATGTTCTGGCATGACTGGGCTTGACCCGAGCCTGCACGTTCAGCTGAGCTTGCGCAGCAGCTTTATAAATAATCCAATGTTCCAGCATGACTGGGCTTGACCCGAGTCTGCACGTTAAGCATAGCTAAGCTAACAGCATTATTTCGATAAGGTGGTCAAGGTATCACCCTATTATATAAAATTCACTTATGTATCAATTCTCTATTCCATACAAAGATTTTGTTCCTACAAAGAAATTAGTAAAAAGAAATAAACTAAATTGTCCACCGTAATCGACAATTGAATAAACTAGCAATTCAATGATAAGTTCACACTTCAACTTTTTAATGAATACTATCTTTTAATATACTTAATGAAATGTTTAGTTACCTCTAGAAACAAAATTAATATACGGAATTGATCTCCATATCCTCATCTTCTTGAGGGTAAGTGATATGAAAACAAAACAAAAAATCTTCGTAATCGAAAAGGATTTTCCGTTAATCCTTAAATGTTTTATTGAGTAGCTAATTAGCTAGTTATATTATTCATTATGCAGCAAAGAACCAGTTTCATGAAGTGATGTAAATGAAATCATTCATATCTATATTAAGTTTTATTGTTAATCTTGTCAATCGCTTATTAACGTAAAATATTACGCAGTCTATGGCTGCACATTTTCTTGACATATAGTTAATCTTTATAAAGGCAACGGCCTTAACTTCAATAAGCAACGCCAACGTGTTAATATAATCTTGAATATCACTTACATGCTCTGCATAGCAACACTACATTCCTTGGTCTGGATAGTTTCTCAATTTATTCACTGACACAGTCACTTTAAATTATATAGGAATATAACAACTTAAGAATTCAACATTTAAATAGTACTGTTTGTTAATCAGATGGACTGTTAAATAACCAATATATAAGTAACGAACGATTTGCATCGTTAAAATCCTTTAAAAAATCCGTTATTATATTGAATTTTTGAATTCAAATAATAACATGTTTCAGGGAAAATCAGTAATCTGAAAAATAAAAAGCTGAAAAGCGAAAATATAAGTAACAAAAATGTAAGTGCGTGCACTTACCAATACAACCGACTGCTACGATAGTCAAGACGCCAATGAGGCTCAGAGCAGTGGCGCGGCGCCACGTGCCCCCCTCCTGGCCACCGGAAGTTAGCCAACGTCGTAAGGGAAAATCGGTAAAATAGCCGACCTGCTACCGGAAGTCAAGCTCGCTACTCTCAATTGTTGTTTAATTAGGTTTCAAATAACGGTTCATAAACTTAATAGGAATCGTTTAATTTGTATTTTAAAGTTTAATATAGACAGTTTTGCAAAATTATTTTTAACATAACCACTTTTGCAGTTGCATAAAATTAACATAGCGGGTTATGAGTAAAACAAATAAAAATTAACCTTAATAAATCACTGGACAGACATTTTAAACTCTTATATCTATTCCTTCGTCCATCACAGTATCTTCGGTATCCGTTTCTTCTTCTAACGCAACCCCATCCGGATTTTCTTGCAGAAATGTATAATATTTAAGGCTGTCGTCAGGAACCCAATCTTCTCCAAAAAGTTTTATAAGTAGGTTTCTCACATCATTTAATTGGCTAGCTTTACTGGAACACCTATATTTATTAATTCAGGTTCAATTTCTTCAAATGATCTTCCTCGTTTACAAATATTACCATAGTTAATGAGTTCGGATACATAATGAGGTTCTCCTCCTTCTCCTCCTTTTTCAAAAAAACTCTTTTTGAGGCACTGAACTGAAAATGCCATGATCCAGGCAATTTCAGAACGTTTTTAGTGCTTATCATCCAGTCGTAAAAATTAAAATCAGTGCCAAGTCTCAGTACTGTACCGTATTTTTTGAAAACATCAAAATATGTTTCTGGTTCGACGATTACTTCTATAGGTCAAATCACCCTTTCTATGTTTCCAAAAATGCGGTCAGGAGGCACAAATGAGTGACCTACAATAGGGAATATTATAGTTTTATAGGAGCTTTGGTTTTTAAACCAGTAGGCTAGCATTCCCAATACTATAGAATTTTTATTAAGCCCCCCACAGCCATCGCAAATAGTTTTAAATAATCAACAGTATCTTCAAAAGTTGTATTCATCAGTCTATGAAATAACGCTGAAGCTATGGAAACATAGCGAGTTTTGAAAGTGTAATGTGACATAGAGCTGTTTGAAAGTGAATTGCCGAACAATATAGCGAGTTTAGCAAGAGTATTGAATATTTCACCTGGATTTGTACGTAACTTACCAAGTTTTGAAAGATTTTGATAAGTTGCTATTAAAGCATTTTTAAAAATGAATAAAATAGCGCCAAAATTGGAATTTTCGATTTTTTTTAACATGACGGGGTTTGCAAGTGGACTACTCAATTATCATTCACATTGAGAGAGGCAAGGCCTTTAGAAAATTTCCAGACTCCCGGGTAAAATTTCCCCAATCTGGCAACTCAGACGGTCAAAGTCCTGTCAATGTCATTATTTTACGTCAGATTGACAATTACAGGGAAAAAGGCACAGATATTTGTTTATAAGTCCTACGTTTGTGCTCTATTTTCAAAAATTAATAAAAAATAAATTCTGGTTTAAAAAAATTACAAAAAATTTGGAAGTATATACGGTACTTTCGATTGCATATATAAAAAGTACCACTTCCGGTAAAGTATATGTTGTCAATTTAAATACCTCAACAAAAAATGCTCATCAGGTTATAACTTTTGCTATGGCGTCATTTAAATATTTCTTATAGTTTACCAGGACCATTATGGTTCTGCATGAAGTGCTCCAAATCTTAGATTTTTCGAACCCCAACAAAAATGCTCATCAGGCTTAACAACTTTTGCTAAGGGTCCACTTTTATATTTCTTATAGTTCAGCTAGACCATTATGATGCTGCATCAGGTGTTCCATTTTTCGAAATTATTTCTACCCTATATGTTGCCCCGGCTTAAAAGCTATATAGCAAAAAAAAACATTCAAATCCGTCAAATATTTTCGGATATAAACGTGATCATACATACAGACAGACAGACAGACAAGAAATGTAAAAAAAAATTTTGCTTTCTATTGATCTTTGTAAGTGTCCCTCTATCCATTTCAGTCAAAAATACTAAATGTACAAACAAAATATTTTACTGTTTTATTATATGTATAGATTATATCAAAAAAATATATGACATACAAATATTTTGCTCCGTTCTGTTAACTTCTGTTTCAAGATGAATTTTCTAATTTAATCAATAGACTTAGAAAATCGGTCGATTAACACTTCTAAAGCTGGCACGTTCACAGTACTCACACTTATGCAATTTCACTATACGGTATGTTTAAAAATAAATGATTTTGTTTCAAAATCTCCACCTTGACATTTTAGGGTTCCGTAGTAAACAAGGAACCCTTATAGTTTCGCCATGTCTGTCAAATTTTTTTTTTGTGTAGTAAAGTGGGGGAGCAATTTTTTTCTCTACTTACCCATCGTGTGGCATATCGTTAAATAGGTCTTTAAAAAATATTGTGAGATTGAGAACACCATTTTTCGATTTAGGGATCCGTTTCCGAAATATTTGGTTTTAAAGTGCAAATTTTTATTAGAGGTAAGTCCCCCTCACCTCTATCTGCAAAACGGTTATATACGGATACGTGAAAAAAATTACAGCAGTAAGTAGTATATAAACTGAAGGCAGGTGATAAAGAAGTCCCAGGAGTATTAGCCACGTGTCTAGCATTTGTGGATTACGAAAAAGCTTTCGACTCCATCGAAACCTGCCCCCCTATTTACTAACTCGGATGACAGGTGTCGATGCCTATCAATCTAGAATTTACAATTACAATGCGGGTTTTGCTTGCTCGAACTTTTTATTTGAAATACAAAAACCGCATTGTAACAGCAAATCCTAGATTGATAGGCATCGACACCTGTCATCCGAGTTAGTAAATAAGCCGGCTGGGCTGTTCTGGAATCCGTGCAACGATGCCAAGTTGACTGGCGGTACGTGGAGGTTCTGAGAAGCCTGTGCAGTATGAAGTATGGCAACAATGCCCGTCCAAGTACAAAACCATAAGACGAAGAAAGTTATGAATGAGTTGACGTTAAGTTAAATTTTACGCGTTATTATTGCCATAATTTTAATTGCTTAGAGATTATATCATATATAAAATAATACTAAGTGGTTTAAACGATTTGATCATACGATATTTTGAGAAAACGCGTTTACATACTGTAATCGTTAGAGATTTTGATGCATCGATGTGGCAAACTATAGTGGTCATGGAAAATCGAGTAAAGGTTTTCGAGCAAATCATGTTTGATCAATCGGCGTTAGATTTCAAATAGGGGAAGCAAAACTGGTGACCCCTACTCTAGGTCGTTTCTATGCAAATGATAGCCGTAGCAATACAGCATGGAACTCTGCCTGTGTTTTGGGTATCACGAGAACAACAAGATATTAAATAAGTAGGTATGTTTTTTGTCATTCTTTATATTTTTATATCTATGCACATATACAATGACATCGTGTGTCAATTTTTCTAATTTAAGTATATATTTACAAATATTGTATAACTTTCTATTCGGAATAAAATATAAGTTGATTAAATAACAATCAAATGCTTTAGCAATAGGCTATTTTCCTGGGTCAAAATATTAATAATGAAATTAGACCGTCAATTAGACAATCAAAAAATATTGGACACGTAGTTTTACTTGAGTTAATTAAACAATAAATGACAAAGATCAAGCGTGTCAAAGTTCATGAGTGACAGGCCACAAAAAATTGTACTGGCTAGTGACGTCACACACAATTTTAACAGGCTATATCTTTGTAATTTTTTGTTTGATTGACAAAAGAAAAAACACGTGTCAAATGTTTTTTGATAATCTAAAAAACGGACAAATTATATTTTTTTAGGAAAATAGCCCATTGTTAATCATTTAAATCAAATAACTTAATGTGGTCTAATTTATCACATGCATTTTAATTTTTTTTTTACAATGAAACAGTATTAAGTGATTTTAATTTAAATAATTTATTAACTCAAACAACTGAGGCCATTGTTGAATTTTATATTTTTAATTGCACTATAAATTACAATCAGATAAGCAAGGTTTAATCCTCTTAGAAGATATTTTTATTTTCATACACTATACATATTACGTACCTATGCAATATATGTATATAATTATTGTTTCTATAGAATAAGTATCATTGTTGAGAAAAATTTAAAGCATAATAAAATACGTTTTTAGGCAACTCATTGCTATTTGTCTTGTTTTAGATTTTCAAATGCTTTTTTTATTACATTAGCTACAATACTTTTGATAGCTTCTCCTTTGTAGTCCTCATTATTATTAAAGTTAGCAGATATAGCATGGAATGTATCATTTAAAATATTTTTGACAATATCAACTGTATTATCACTGTCAGATGTTATCGTGGCACCTTTTAGCTTTTCTGCAACTGCTTTGCTTTCTTTATTTTTGTAATCTAATTGTTGTTTTAGGGAAATGTTTTCTTGCAATAATTTGGACATACTTGTTTCTAGTTCAGTGATATTTTTACACTTTTCTTTTAAAATGTTGAGTTGAGATTGTAAACTTATAATTTGATAGTGTTTTTCTTTATTATCTTCGATTACTTCTGATACCTTATTTTTCAAAGACTCTATTTCATTGCTTGATTGTGGTTTTAACATATTTGCATGCTTATCTATACTTTTGGAGTTCATGATATTTTCATAGACCTTTATTTTTGTTTCATATTCGTTTAGCAACTTCTGCAAAATTTCAATTTGGAAATTGCTGGATACATTATTTATGTCTTTTTGGGCTAAGCCTGATATTTTTTCCAATACTTGATCCATCCTATCTGTTACTTTAGTCATGTTTATTCTCATCTCAGTATTGTTTATCCTTTGTTCAGATATAAACATGCTCATTTCATTCATACTACTGCCAGAGCCCACCATAATGTTACTGCTTACAACAGGCATAAGTTGCCCACCAACAGATGTGTATAGTGTAGGTGAATTTTCCAAGCTTGTTGCTTTGTGTGCTTCAGCTAAACTGTGTATTTCTAAATGTTTATCTGTGCTATTTCTTTTTGCACTACTTTTTACAATTTTGTGTCTTGCAACTACCTTAGGATAGTTAGTGCTTTCATTAGTATCAGAAGAATCACTTGTTTTTTCTGTTGTTAGAGTATTTGGTGGTAAGACAGAATGACCCATGTTAGCCATTCGATTTAAAATAGATTGTTTTGTTCGTTTATTTATTGAAGAATCTGTATCACTTTCTCTGTTCTTTTGAGTTTCTAATTCTGCTGGTTGCAGTGGTTTTATAATATTATCTTGTTTTATAGGAATATTTATAGGAATGGGTGGACCTATTTCAGTATCAGAGGAAAGTTTAATTATAGCATTTAAATTTTTTAAAGTATCAATCATTCTCTTTACTTCATCTTCAGTAGAATACAGACTCCAGTATTTTTGCATATTATCATAATATGATACATAAACATTGCTCTTCACTGTTACCTCTAGGGTTGGGGATACTGTGGCACATGACAAAGTTGTTTTGTTTGAATCATACAGCACTACACTGTGATAACCAGTCTTTATAATTTTTACTATGGCTAATCCTAATTTTCCTTTTGGAGTGTAAACATTATTAGACCTGAAAAATAATAAAGATATAAATTAATACATTAAAATTCTACTAAATAATGGGTAGAATCTTAGAGCATTAAACCAACCGGAGACGACACGCGGCCATATTTCTATGCGAAAAAGTCTGCCACTTGTGGCGGGGGGAAATAGGCAACGCACACAGATAGCGTTAACACAAATGCGTTTTTCGGTAACGTCGCTACGCACGCAAACATTAAAATAATCAAACACTAGTTTAGTCTACACGCACACAAGTACATTCACACACAGTGACAGCATGTCAGTACACGAGCTGACGTCCATTTTATGTAAACTACGCTAGTGCTTGACAATTATCGACTGTCATATCGACATTCAAGTTTCGATGGTTAAAAATTAACGATATGACCTAATACTTGTACGTAGGTATGGTAAAGCCTGAAATTGCAAAACATACCAACACAATTTGGTTTGCGGTAAACCCAATCCCAACTAATATTATAAATGCGAAAGTGGGTTTGTTTGTTTCGCTTTCACGTTCTAACTACTAAAACGATCATCATGAAATATGGCATACACATAGGTTAGGGTGCTGAAAAGGACATAGGCTCTATATCACGCAGGTAAAGCCACAGGTAACAGCTAGTTTATTTCAAAGTTGAGTAAAGCTGTATTCTTATTTAAAAATACTTTGAAGAGCTCCGTGGCGCAGCGGTCAACACGCCGGCCTGTGACACGGATGGTCCCGGGTTCGATCCCCGGTCAGGTCAAGATGGAAAATGATCTTTTTCAGATTGACCTGGGTCTTGGATGTTTATCTATATTTATGTATTTGTTATAAAATATATTATCGTTGAGTTAGTATCTCATAACACAAGTCTTAGTTAAGAACTTACTTTGGGGCTAGCTCAATCTGTGTGATTTGTCCGTATTTATTTATTTATTTAAAGTAACAAAAAAATACTATTTTTAAATATTCAGGTGAGAAGCAAACATGAGCCAGATTATAGGTTAAATATTCAGAAAAACAACTGTGAAAAATGCTTTTTGGCCTTTTTATTGGCACTTTTTTTACACACTTTTGTATATATATATGCAGCATAGTGTCTTTTGCTCATTGTACATATATAACTTAAAAAATGTTATGGCTGACTGACCCGTGATACAGTACCAGTAGAAATCGAAAAACAAAATAAAATTGTAATTTCGAGATACCTACTTATTAAAAATGCAGATTAAGTTTTGTTGTTAAGGTAGCTTGGTATAGAATCGTAAATGTAGATAGAACTGTGAGAAGTAAATAACAAGATGTTCTCTTTTCCACATTATACTAGGCCAAATCTCTAAAATTATAAAACATGAAGTTTCATGGTTTTTAGAGGACATATTGTGCTAGTATATTTAGGAGTCCATGAAACATGATTCGCACCAGCTTGGATCCAGACCTCCCAAAAGATGGCATCTTTTAGGAATCTAAATAAAAATTAAAAATTTTAATAACCCGGGAGCTTTATAAATTTTTTGAGATTTTATTTTATTTCTTAACTCTTTTAATATCATTGAAGTAACATGGTACCACATTTCAAATCAATCGTACATAAGGAAGTTAGACTTAACCCCTCATCAACTAGAAAAGTGCTGATGATCTTCAAACGGGTGAACAGATTTTCATGAAACGTAGCTTAGAATATTTAGGGTAAAATTATCTATGATCCAAAATGAAACTAAACTTAAATCGGTTCATCCGTTTGGGAGCTGCGATACTACAGATACACAGACATATACGATAAACTTAAAATACTCCTCTTTTGCGACGGTTGTTAAAAATATATATACATACATTATCTATTCATCACATATTTTGAAAGCAATAGCCGACAGCGGGGATTGTCCGTATATTGGCCATTTAATTAAATCAACAATCTCGCTAGTAGAATATAAGTACTTACACACCTAACTATAAGTTTACTAACAAAAATGGACTAAATAGTTGTCTGAAAATAAACATTTTTATTGATTATTTATTTATTCTCACATCTCAGTTCAATATAACATACTGATAAAGTCGATATCGATATTTGTTCGTTCTGTTGCGTGTGCAAGCACTAACTTTGCTGCTGTGTGGCCAGTGTAAAATTAAAAATACCTTTTTACGGAATAAGTGAAGAAAAAACATAAATGTTATAAAATAATAAAACAACGATCTCAAACAAATAGTTTCATTGTCGTGATAAGTATATATACTATAAAATATATTATAAAAAACATAATTTGAAGAATGTAGTAATTAAAATAGATTGAAAAATTAGCGTTAAAATTAATTTGCCATTATCTTTTAAACAATCATTACAGTTGTATTTTATACATTCATTATACATGTGAAATGATATAAAATAAAAAAAACGTGAATTACGAGTTTTTATATAGGTTGGGACATTCAACATTCAAAATGAACTGAATTGCGTCTTGTACGATTTAATGGCAACACTCTCTGAATGACATTGAGAATCTCTCTGAATGAAATTTAGAGCAACTCTCTCTGAATGAAATTTAGAGCTTTATTTGATAATATTCAGACAAAATAATACTAATGGATGGATATTAATAATATCCTTTTGTAGACTAGATGTTTTCCGATGTCTTTTTACATGAAAATGCGCTCCAATTCGGAATTATTATCGCACGTTGTTTCGCACGCACCGTAGATTAATGAATGGCGTGGGACGGACGGCAACTAGTTTTATATAACGAGTATGAGCGGCGGTCTCGTTCCTTTGGCAGCGGGGAACGCCTGTTAGTGGCGTCTCCGGTTGGTTTAATGCTCTAAGGGTAGAATCTATCTTCCCCTTATTTAGTAGATTTAGATGTAGTAAAAAGAACTGGGGTAATTTTTTTCCCTAGCGAGGTGTGTTCATGTTGAAAGATATATTGATTCTGTAATACCTATGAAATAATGGTAGGATTTAATTACACAAGATTTGGATTTACCTCTATGGTGGTATAGCTTCCCCGATTCGAAATCTAATGCCGTTTGATCAAACATGATTTGCTCAAACACCTTTACTCAACTATCTATTAGACCTACAATCAGTGTGCTCTATAGCTTGCTACATCAATGCATCAAAATCGAATCGTGTTAATCACAAAATACTTTGATTTTATACTAAATTATTTGATAAAAATTCAAGCAAAATGATTGATTGGAAATAAATTTCTTATTTGGACTTATATGAAGTGTACCTTTTAGAAATCATAATAATTAATATACTATACCTACTTAGTGTAAAACGATTTGATTTTTCGATATTTCGAGAAAACGCATTTCCTTATTATTATTGTTAGATATTTGATGCTTTGATGTGGCAAACTATAGTGGTCATTGAAATTGAGAATAGGTTTTCAAGCAAATCATGTTCAAATCATTATATCATCAAAATGTGATCAAACGGCATTAGATTTCAAATAGGGGAAGCAGTGGTATATTATAATACCATAGCTGAGATGCCAAAAGAACAACAATGGATACAGGAATTGTTAAAAAATTCAAGCACTTGTAGATTTATGATGTAATGTAATATTCACCATTCAAATCCATACAGAGCACATGCAAATACACATTGAGTTGCTTTTGATTCTTCTGGTTTTTGGGCAACATTTTGCGGCTTGGGAGGTGTATACTTTAAAGACTCATTTTCTGTCTTTTGATCATCAGCCTTTTTTCCAAATATGTTCGCCAATGCAGTACTGAAATAAACAAAGAATTTGTTATAATAAACTAGCAAGCTGCCCCTGCTCCGCATGATTTTCGTCATGGAGTATACACACTTGAAAATATACACATTTGACATAGCTTTTACAAATGTTATGTGTAACATACCTGGAAGCAGGTGTAAAATAATCTTCTTCAATTTCATCCGTTTGCAACATTTCCACTGATTAGAATACTGGCTCTATACTTATTAAATTCTTGCTACACCAATTACACACAACCATTATACACTTAAACCTATAGACCAGGCAGGTTTTTAACCGCACACGAAAATATCCAACAAAGAATAATTGAATAAAACACAAAAAAAGAATAAAATTTATTGGAAGTGAAATGGTACAAGGTAATTTAAAAAACCAGAACCACTTTGACTTTGACAAAGACAAAACTTTGTGTTGCCACGTTGCCAGTAGTACAGTAGTACCTATGTAGGTAAACTTCCAAAACAACGGATATGAAATGCAAAACTTGCAAAGTAAATAACACACATTTACAAAAATATCCATTAAATAAAATGTACTTACATATACAATAAATACAGTCATCTATCAAAAGTAAAACCAAACAAAAACTCGCATAGAGTTTTTATCGTTACACCCCTCGTTTTGAGGCAACACTGCTCTGACGTGCAGGGATACCAACTTAGGGGTTTCCCCCTAGATTTAGGGGGAAAAATGTGCAGAGGGCGAATTTTAGGGGGAGAAATTTTTTAGGGTTTTTTTTAGGGGGCTGGCATATTCTTTTTTTATAATATTTTAGTTAGGGCAGACGAACTTACAACATCTGCCGCCCTATTGACTAACTCGGATGACAGGTGTTGATGCCTATCAATCTAGGATTTGCTGTTACAATGCGGTTTTTGTATTCCAAATAAAAAGTTCAAGCAAGCAGCAAGAAGAATTCTTGTACATCGCCCCCCCGCTCGAAAAAAAAAAATACTCAGGGATTTTTAGGGGGATGCGAAACAATATTTGGGGGTAGCTTGGCTTTGCGTTGGCAACACTGCTGACGTGACGAGAAATGTCAAATGAATGTGAACCAAACCAACTCGTTTTGCACGTTTCTTTCATTTATCTCTATCGATCTTGCTGTTTTTCATATTGCCATTTCATTCTTTTAGTATTTTTCTTATCATCAATCATCCACACCACACATGCTGTGATTTCATCCCTTTGTAGTTTGTGGCGTAGTAAGGCCAAACTACCAGCAAACGTCCGTTCCATCGACCACATTTGTTCAACATCAACAACAATCAGACAAGATAATAGCATAGCCTGTAACACACCTTGCATAATTTAGTTATACTTTACAAGTGTTTGTATGAATATTGATTTTAACTGTGTTCATTAGTCTGTGATTTTAGAACTGTATTCTAATATCTTAGCAATAATGCCCGACACTTTCACGTGTATCACTTGCCAGGTGTTGTTCAAAACACCTGAACTTCAGCGGGAGCACTATAAGCTGGATTGGCATAGATATAACTTGAAAAGGAAAGTGGCTTCGATACCGCCCGTTTCGCTGGAGGAATTCGAGCTTAGGCTCAAGGAACATAAGGAGCAAGAAGATAGTGTCAACAGTGATGAATCACAGCATTGCAAGTATTGCTCAAAGTTGTTCAATACCAAAAATGCATACAATAATCACTTGAATAGCAAGAAGCATAAGTTGGCCCAGGAAAAGTATGAGACGGAGGATCATAGTGATACGGATAGCTTTGTGAAGGTGGAGCCAACTGGCCAGCCATCCAGGCAGCCTAGCAAGTTTGTTGTTCTCAACCCTGATGACTCTGGAGATGAGGACATTGAAACAGATTCTGAAATTGAGGAGGTGAGTCTTTTCTTTCATATTAAAGTTCTAGGTAATTATAAATTTGTTTATAAATAGTAACAGTATTGTAAATAGGTATTATAAATTTGTTTTGTCTGGCCAAACAATTTTAGAGCATTTATGTTACATGAAATCCTTGTCAATTATTCTTAGGTACCAAAAAATAATTGCATTACCATTGCCAACAATATGAGAAACAGCTTGCATTAAATTGCATGTTTCTCCATAAGGAAGGATGTTGGTTTCTTTTCAATATTAATGATACCCAATGTTAAGCAATAATTGTCTATAATTATACAATGTCTGTGGTAATATTTTGCTGCTATACAACTAAGTTGATTTAAAAAAAAAAATCTTAATCAGCCCAGATTTGTAGTGCCCAAAACAGAATAATTTATAATAGTACTTACTAATGTAAATAATATGGCGTCATACCCCTCTCTCTATGGTAAGCATTTCTTAAAGTACAGCAGGGTTAGCTGCTACAGTTCTCAGTTGCATCATCATCATCATGTCCTTTTTAATCTTCACTGCAAGAGTACAACCTTTGGGGTTAGAGATCTCTTTTATGTTTGTAAGCGTTGTTTAGCTTCTGTTTCCTAAGTCGCCTTCTACAACATCCATGGGAAGACTTGGACTAGTCCTATTCTACTCTGCCGGGAACCACACGGCATAGTTTGCTACTTAACTCATACTCAAAAGATTTTAAACTAATGATATTCTTAAGTCTTGTGCTGTAATTGTCTTGTATTTGGGGGTAACAAAAACTAGTTTCTCAGTTTTCTTAATGACTTGTTTCTAACAACTTTTAATGTTATGAAAATCATAATATCCAAATTCAAAATGAAATATCCTAACCCTTTTGTGGTACATATTCTATAGCTTGGGTTATAAGAATTTTTTAATTCTAATGTTGTAAAATAATTGCAGTTTGGTGATATTTTGTATAATAAAGAAAATTGGCCTGTGCAGGTTGGGTTCAGATTGAATGTACTTCAATTTTATTTCTTTTTCAGCTTGATTCTGATGAATGGGAAGAATGCCGAATCAAAGGCAGTGACTCTCTCATCAAGCCTCGAGACTGCCTGTTCTGCTCTCATCACAGCAAGAATATGGTCAAGAACCTTAAGCACATGTCACTCGCTCACTCATTCTTCATTCCTGATGTAGAATACTGTATTGATGTTAAAGGACTTCTTCTGTACTTAGGAGAAAAGGTACCAAGTGGCATTTATATTTACCTGAATGTATTTTTTGATATTTGTATGTTTGGTTGGGTATATACATATGCATGTTTGTTTGTTTGGTAATTGTCGGTTCCCAAAAAAAACATTCATATTTTTTTATTCACATAAAATGTATGTTACATTAAACCTTTCGGTATTTGCGAATAATTATTAAATAATTTTCACATTTGTTGATGGTTGATATATTTGGATTAGCAGACAAAATACTTTTTCACAGTCTTTACACCAACAGACAATCAATCCATCAAACAACTTTTTCTATGGGACCATTGCTGGGAAAATTTTATACAAATTGCCTGGCCAGCCGAACACTTTGTATGAAAATGTAGTTTCCAGAGTGGGTCCTATAGAAAAAGTTGATCATTGCCATAGGTTGGTTTGATGGATAGAGAGTGATTACGTGATTACCCTAACATACTGTATGTATACATATGTATTTTATTCAGATTTCTCAAGGCTACATGTGCCTCTGGTGCAACGACACTGGGAAGACTTTCTACTCGATGGAAGCGGCCCGTGCGCACATGGTGGACAAGGGCCACTGCAAAATGTTGCACGAGGGGCTGGCGTTGGCAGAGTATTCCGATCACTACGACTACAGGTAATGTGTACTCAGGTGTGCTATGTATGAATCATTGATTTCAAGGCGTTGCTGGGAAATCATTGTTATTTATTTTTCCGTTCCGTATTTTTATGACGTCTCGGTCACGCATAGCGTGCAACAATGCATTGGAATATATACTAGGCATGAATGTAGTTCCATTCATTTTTTGAATGGAATTGGTGATAACAAAAATCAACAGTAGTTCCATCTTCCTATAAATAATGGAACTAGTGTCAACAAACGCACGAGCAATAATATGTATATACACAATTGTATTTCATCACATTATGTGTATAGATGTTAACGCTTGTGTTGCTTGACTATACATGATATCTTAAATATGTCAATAATGGTTTATGTAGTGTGTGAAGGAGAAAATTTATTATTCTAACAACTTTGATATCAATAACATGCTGTCTTTATCTCCTACTCATAAATTAAGATAAATGTATAAGACTAAGACAGAAATTGAACTGGCCCTGCCGTAAGTTCTGAACTTAGTCGAAGGATACTTACTCAACGATACTATAATTATAAGATAAGGAGAATTATAAGATAAAGACAGAAAGAACAAGAAACCACACACCACGGTGAACACTACTAGTATAAAATATCGTCAGTTTCCACTGAATGCATCAGAATTATATCATTAAAACTAACGTGAGACGTCCCGCACTCGCCTTGAAAATGGACTCCTGACGAGTCCGAAACTATAGTCGGCAATCCCGACAAATAGCACGTGAGTGACCCGTTGTTATATATAATGCATCAGAATTGTTCTGATGCCTTTGGTCTCAAATTCCTACTTAAAAAGTATGACGAGTTTTTGGTGGGCAGTCAAGGGGTGCAGTTTTAGCATTACAAATTGATTCAAGTGGACTTTATCAAATGAAATTGGTGTAGTTAAGTGTTATAAATGCTTGTGCTCGAGAACAATTTGTGAAATAGTTAAAATAGATTGTTAAATGGACTCGTATAGGTTTGTCACAAAAGCTCCCACGAGGCTACCAAAGAACTTACGCCATCTTTGATGCCCATACCTTACAACACCGATACTTAGTATCTCATTATACTGGACATTGGCAGAATCACTGAAATCTCGGTGGAAGCCATAATTTAAAAGAAGAAAGAAAAAGTATGACACTTCTGTTTCAAAAGACGAAAATGAAGAAGACCTCACAACATTTGTTAATATTTTCCAGCTCTTCGTATCCCGACAATAAAACTGAGGAGGGTATGGACGTGGACGAAGAGGTGGAGGGTCCCACGACGCTGGAGGGCGATGACTTTCAGCTGGTACTACCGTCGGGCGTCACCGTTGGACACCGCTCTCTTATGAAGTATGTTTTATTTTATTAACTAGCAGCCCTCCTAGCCATGTTTTTACATATAAACCTTCCTCTTGAATCACTTGAAAACCGCCTGAACTTATTTAAAGTTTTTTCGTCCCAGTTTCTTTTTAATTTATTTCTTGCTTTTTTATACTCCTTTCGTTTGGTTATTTATCTCAGCCCACAATATGCACCCTGTTACTGCTGAGCATAGCCCACTCTAACATCTCTTCGATTGTAACTGTGTTTTATTTTGTGCTAAGGTGAGTTTTTAAAGTACCATTTGTTCAATTTTAAGCTATCCAAAGACCGACTCGTGAGGTCTACAACTCACAGAGCTATTAGTACTGTTTGTTTTTTATATTAAAAGTATTGTTACATGCGTGGTTGGGGTTCGGAATTTCGACTTAATTACCAAATTCTTCGCAGTGAATTTGTTCACTACGGAATCCCAACACTGACACCTGACTGGTCTTTCATGTTGAATATCCAATATGTAATACCGTTCCGATTACTTGGTCTTCGAACAGGAGACCGATTGGGTCCTCAGACCCCTAAGGCGTTGCCTCATAACAGTAGATTAATTGTATATGTTTCATAATTTTCCGTTCTGACCACTTCTAATGAAACTTCTTTTTTCAGATACTACAAACAGAACGTAACACAGAATAGTCAAGCCTTAGTAAAGAAATCGGACAGGAAACTACACAGACTGCTAGGCGTGTATAGGGCGTTGGGCTGGGCGCCGAAAGAGCAGGCAGCGGCGGCTAAGTAAGTACAATTTAAAAATGTACTGCCACTTTTATAAGTTACACCGATGTACCTGCGCAGAAATCAAAATTTTGCATGGCGCTGAAATATCCGTTTGCTATTGGCTGATGAGTACGCGCCATGCTGCGTGTCGGCCATTCTCAGCAGGCGTACAAGTATTGTGAGCGAGATAGCAATAGTCTTACTGCTTTTGGATTTAAAATCTTATGTTGTAGCAATAAGTTCGTTATTTTACGATGTTTTCATTCGGGCCGAGTCGGCGGTCGGTTGCGCTATTCTGCGCCATCGAATAATGCAGATGTAACTTATAAAAGTGGTAGTACTTTAATAAGATTAAGTGACGTACCCAGCCTTAACTTGGTATAATTGAAAAAAAAAATGCTGGTAATGAGTCGAAAACAGGTTTTCAGCTTTAGCTAGGATATATATTTTTTAATCTATTTTTTCTCGAGGCTTCAGGACATTTGTTGTGACTATGCCAGCCTTATGTGGGCCTCTAGTAAAGTAAGATATATTTCGTAAACATCTGGTTTAATTTTGTCTGTGAAGAAACAAGAGCAAATCAAGGCGCGCGCAATAAAAAAATAAAGGACAGGCACTTATTAAAAAAAAATTTGGTACCTAGAATTTAGTATGACGCCATTCCAACGTGTATTGTTGGTTTTACCGTTCTGTGAATCTTCCCATTCTATCTTCTATTCGCTTCAATGGTTTTTTGTGCCTTTTATATTTTTTTCTCCTAATAAAAAGCTACACTTATGGCTTTGTTAAATGCTACGCAAAGGTCTCCCAGGATGCAGGTGTTCGGGCACCCAGAATAGAGACAGGGATGCGCCATTTGCGGTGATAGACTGCACCCGTGCACGTTTTTCGAAGGGGCTATCATTCCACACTTAGCTAGAAAATTCAAAACTCAAATGTTTATTTAATATAGGTTGCTCGGAACACTTATTAATTGTCATACATATATTATTTACAACTGGAAACTTTGACGCCAGTAATTACTTATGGCTAAGTTTGACGCCGCTTCCAAAGCGGAGTGCACAAGAAGCGGCAACAAACTGCACAGCGCATTTTCTCCAATCTGCGTCAACTTACTTGATTATAGATATATAGATGTGATATTATACATATAGATTGTGCCCTGCTCCTTTATTTGTGTACGTAGGTTACGCACCAATTCTATGAAATTTACGCAAACCAGCTTTCTTTATTTTCAATCAGTTCTAAAAATATTCAATAACGTTTTTTCAGGAAAGCGCGAGATATCCACTTCATGAAGAGAGTGCAAGCAAAGTGGCAGATGAAGCTTTCGTTGAAGAACAACAAGTTCCAGAAACACTACCGACCACAAGTAAACTTCTAAATCGTTATGTCGTTAGATCAATTCTATTTTAAAACGGTTCATTACATCTACGTATTCTATGTAGTTGACCTATAAATAAATTGTACTTATAAATATGTAAATGTTTATAACATTCATAGTAGAAATTACTCCTGCCTAAATATAAAAGTTTCACATACTAGTTGCTGAGGTATAAAGGGATACCAAGAGGATTACAATTAGAAAATATATGGGCAAGAAAATGTCAACCGCGCACTCCATACATTTGTCTTCTTGTTTCCCTCTGCAATGTACAGGTAGCCTCAGTGGTCTAGTTCTTATTACACAATAATAAAGTTTATCAAAAATAAGTGCTAAAGAAGCTGTTAGTGGCAAAAAGGGATACTTGTGGTTGTTGTCAAATAATATCCAACGATGGCTGAGGCTCATTGACCCTAAGAGTCAGTTTTGCCAATGTAACAGCATTAAGAACGATCTTTTCGTTTGATGGATCTGTTATTCCATTCTCAGCTTTATTTGTAAGTGTTACAGTGCTGCATCCGATTGAAAAAATCGAATGGAAGAGTTTAGTGCTTGTGTGTGCTCTTGTTAATGAAGCTGTTACTACTTCAGATGTGTTTTGGACAAAATTTTTTTGGGATTCGGACCGGGTGCAGTTCGTAATTGCTCAAGTGGAATTTCATGCGTTTTAGTTATTTTTCACTGAGGTATAACAATAAAAATATTCAAAAATCTTTTCTGATCTCTATATACACATCAGTCCAAACTTGTTATTGTAGTGTAATTCATGACTCGTGAGTGTGTGTATGTATGTGACAGTAAGATAGAAAAAAAAGACTTGTATGTAGTGTTATAGTCTACGAAAAACTCACAACAGCGTAACTATCCAAGCTGGTTTTTTTTTCACTCAATCACATTAAGGCATGCTATTTATGTAACTCACAAGTTCACATTACTTTGGTGCTATTTTTTAACTTTTTATCGTCGACCTTACAACACTTGATGGTGTATACTTGTTTGTATTTACATATTTTATAATTATAAGACAAAAATATCAGAAAAACCATTAAGGCTCGTAAATGCGCTAATGACCTTCAGGATATGGGCGGAGTTTTGAATCTTAGTTCCCCGTCAGAAAGCTAGCGGTCGACTGCCGCGCACGTCACCATGTACCCCAAAATATGAAATAACATAAATTTAATATTTAAAAAAAGAATAATCTGTAAAATTAAAATTACTCTGGAGAGTTTGTAGGTTGATTGGTATTGTATTGAACATAAAAATTGTGTGACTCTAAGACAAAGAGTTACGTAGTTAATGAATATTTGCAATAAAAATCGATGTACGTGGTACTTTCTTTTTCTAAAAAACTATAAACTTTAGAAAAAAGTCCTCCTCAGCAAGTAAAGATACACACTACACAATACCCAAAAGAACCATAAATGTTTTTTTTTGGGTATTGTGCTTTATGTTTGACCATTTTTATAGAGGTTAAACATAGTCGAAATGGCCAAAGAGCACCCTTAAACACAAAAAATCTTAGCAAATGGCGGATTTATCCCTCAAAGGGATGTCTTCCATGTAGCCAAGTGTTTGAAAGAATGTAATGTAAAGTTTTGCTGTAGTATGTAGTGAGACGCGTGTGTGTAGATTTGTGTGTGATGTGTTTCCAAAGTTCTCGTATGACAGATCTCAAGTTTGGTCAAATTGCGGTTTTGATGAGCTTGTTAAGTTTTTATTTAACATATTCAATGAAGAATGTTATAAATTGTGTAAATATCAAAGAGAATAGTAAAATGTTGCGTTTTTAGCATCACAAACGGCATCTGTGAAATTTTAAGAATAGCCCCCGTGTTGTTGGCCTATCTGCAACGCTTCTAATTGTCTCGGCAGTGTAGCGCTGTCTCTCTATCTGTAGCCATCAAGTTAAACTCTCTTCATTTATATTATTTCATAAAATGAAATCATGTTCTGAGAAGATTGTAGTCTGTCAGCATTGCACCTAAAACGATTGTTCTATTTTAGAACAAAAGAAAACCAATAAAAAATGAAGTTATTTTCCTGTTTTATTTAGTACCCTCACCTACCCTTAGCGATGCAGTGGTCTATAGCGATATTATTGTTTTTCATACTATTGCAGTATGCACGTTTCCTAGAACCGCAGGCACGTAGTGCATGTAGAGTATACATACATGGGTTGGGTTGCTAAGTACATGTACATGGATTGGCATGGGTCAGAAATTAGGTCTATTGAGAAAAAGAAGATGACAGACGCCACTTTCGAAAATAGTGCGTGATCGAGGTATTTTGGGGTTAGTTCACCAAAATTAGGATAATTTCGAGATTCGAGTTGGCTGACCACTGTTAATGAAAATTCGACATATGAGTCGTTTTGTGTACGTGAAAAAGAAAGCAGAAAAGTGATAAGAATGCAAAGAATGGAACTTATGATTAGTGAGTCATCAGCTCTAAATGTGGTTGATTTGAAAAGAAAACCATGTGGAGAATCTGTCGGACCTAATTTATATGCGAACCATTCTACGCTGTTTTGTTTATTTGCTACTACTACTGCTTTACTGTGACATTCAAGATGGCTGCCGCCAGTTTATGGAATTGAATATGGGTTTCGTTTCGAGCACAGATATATTTTATTCTATAATTTTTTCATGTCCGAGGTTTGACATAAAATAAATCTGAAAATGAGGTAAACGGTTATCTAAAGGAGACCCTTTCCATTGAATTTGTTAACAAAGATACAGAATATTTTTACTTTTCTGTTTCAATCTAGGACCAAACTTTCTATAGGCTAAACTTGTTTACCGTGAGTTTACCTCTCGATTTTAGGATGAATAATAAACTAAACATACGAACTTTATCAGATTTTATTTTTAAAAATTTTTTCGCGTCGGGCGACCTTACGCACAATCACAACCACAACTTGTTTTTCACTAAGGGTTCTACTAGAGTATCTAATAACCGTTTCTGATGATCAAAGTATTGTTTAGGGGAAGTTTGATGATAGTTGGACCACAAAACAAATGGAGCAAATATTATATATTTTATTAAATAAGCTTTTTGGTACATATACCTACCACGAGTATAATTATTAGGTAAGTATAATACTCAATGTACTGGGTTTGGGCAGTTACATAAGTATAGGCATTAGATCGGTGCTTATTTAGTTAATTTGCCTAATCTTTATAAGTACACACAAATATTAATCAAACTATGTCAACATTTAACTAAATACAATATTTGCTTATTCTGGAGAAAACCAGTATACCTATAGGCCAGTATTGTTAAATGTACCTACTATGGAAAATGTCGTGAACGGTGTATGTATGTAACCTGTTTATAAATGTAATTTTACTTTTGTTCAGGTAATGTGTTGCCAATTGTTTAAATTAAAATATTTTACAACTTGTGCTGTGGGTCATACTGCGAATAGAGTAGGGTCAAAATAAAATAACATTAAAAGTAGACCGTTATTTCGATAATCAAAACATATTGGGCCCGTTTTTTTGATAAAGATAAAGCGCATCAAAGTTCATGAGTCGGCTCGTGAAATTTTTACGGGCTATATAATACCCTTGTAAGTTTTTGTTCAATTAACAAAATAAAAAAAATATGTCCTATATTTTTTGATTTTCTAATTGGAAGACTAATTATATATTTTTTGGAATCTAGCCTATTCTGAGTTGAGCCTGATATCCCTACGACAAGGTTGCAAGCAGCTAAATGAACAGCCGTAATTATAAATCAAGTGGCCTTGGTCATCATAGCCGCAAGAAGTCCAATGTTGGACATAGGCCTCCCCAAGGGCTACCAAAACGACCGGTTGGAAGCGGCCTGCAGCCAGCGTCGTGGTCGTAAAAACTTACAATATCATATATGTTTTAGTGCTACTATGCCTGACTCTCTGCATCTTATACCTAATCACAACATTTTGAATCACCACAGGTGTGTTTATTTTTTTCGGAATCACCATTATTGTTACTTTTCAAGTTATTGTGGAACGTTTGTATCGGCAAGTCTGCTACGCCGCGGGGCGCCGACCCTCTTCTCGAGAAGCCCAGGCCTGCTTGCAGGACACAGAGCCCGGCCTCGATGGTCTGCCGGCGGTCGTTGTCATCGCCCAGCGCTGGGTTTATCTCCACCAGGTCTATAGCTCGAAGGCGGCCAGTGGCGTGGATGATTTCCATTAGAGATATCGCTTCTCGTAACGTAAGGCCCCCTCGAACTGAAAATAAGTAAACTACGAATAAACTCATGTTTTCAATGCCTATTGCCGTAGGTCGCAGAACCTGCCCCCGTAGCATGGCATGCACGACAACGTTAACACCTATCGGCATCTCATATTTCCGTAATATGAAAGAGCAAGACGTGGATAGTTTATCGCGCGATATAAACAGCGTCGCGGGCGCCATGCTAAGGGTGCTGAACAGACAACAAACATGAAATTTTTAGAACTGAAGGATACCTTCTTCGAAAATCATTGTCTTGTTTTTCTTGAATTTCCCTTCACTGCACGTCAGTCACTTCCTTCCCTGAAGGTAAGTAGAATATCAGACGCCTAGCAATTATCCCGCGACTTCATTTGAGTAAGTTAAAGCCAATGTTATCCGCAGATAAATTAACTTTCTATTCAAGAATTTTGAAAAGCGGTCCATTAGTTCCCGAGCCTATTCACGCAAATAAACAAACAATCAAATCTTCCCTCTTTATAGTCAGTTTAGATCGAGAGATAGGTATTGTACTAGGTAACTATACCATAACATCTTAATTAAATAAAGCTATTGCGACCAAACTTTGTAATCATTATTACTGATAATTTTGCAGTGTAAATTTTTGGTAGGTATTGGTCTTTTTAGAAACGCAGTGTTCGTTTCGTCGAAATTTTCCTCAAAGATGAAATTCCAAGTAGAAAACTAACCTGGCGTCCCCGTGCTAGGGGCTTCTAGTGCATCGAGCGAGTCGATGTCAAAGCTCACGTGAATTGGCTTCGTTTCACTGGGATCCAGCGTTTGGAGAATGTGATGAATGGCGCCTCGTATACCGTATCTACAATAAAAAAAACCGGCCAAGTGTGAGTCAAACTCGCGCAATGAGGGTTCCGTACACTATGCTTCGTGTACAAACACACAATGTGCAAAAATGTTTTATTCAATTGACTAGCGCTATCTAGTGGTGTTTTAGTGAAGGGGAATGGTCAATTTTTGCCTTCTTTCGTGAATAAAATCAAAAGTATTTATTTTTAGAATTTTAATTGTTTATTGCTTTTGTTTTTTGTGTGAGGCCAAAACTGGTGTCGGACTTTTCAAGCTGCCTAAAGGCATCTGACGTAGCTTAACCACCGCCACCTATGATGATAGCGGGTACCAACGACCTACGAAGCTAATTTTGATAGTTAGGTATTCGCGTACTAATAGATAAACACAAACATTAGGGTACCTACTAGTAAGCCAAATAAAGAAACATGTTGTGTCTTTTAACTTTAGCATCTGTATTGAGCAATAAATTACTCATATGTTGCAATAGATAGGCAGGTACATTTGTTTGAGATGTCAATATTTTTATCGACGTATTAATACACAAAACGTAGGAAATGTCCCACGTTCTAATTTCTCTATTAAATAAACAAGCTATATTTGTTCTTGTCTACGGATTCATTTTTAAGTAAGTGATTATTTATTTTGATCAATCTACGAGCACACACGAACAAGAAAAACTGGTCAAGTGCGAGTTGGATTCGCCCACAAAGGATTTCGGACCTGCAGCGGCCTATTTGACGACTACGGTGTAGGTACATAATTTTAATGGTAACTTCAATATTCATTACGGCTTCCGTATGAATTACTATTTTTATTTAAGATATGAAAACCGTAATGGATGTTAAAGTGATTATCAAAACACCGAGTTAGCAAATAGGCCTGCTGGTCCGTACCACCTTACAATTTTCGCTTCTTATACTTATGCCTTTGCCACGGTGGTATCATCTTTGACGTGCCTTCAAATTTTCATACTAGGTACTAGAGTTTCGCTCCAACTAAGTATACACAAATGGCGCTACGTGCTATATTAATGGATAATCTATTTATATCTAAAGTATAAAAATGAATCGCTGAATGTGTTGCTAAGCGCAAATCTCGAGAGCAGCTGAACCGATTTCGCTAATTCTTTTTGAGAATGGTTCTTACGGAGAGAAAAATTTATAAATACCTACCTATTACAGGCGAACTGCTAGCTACGAATAAATACTAAAAGTGAGCATTTAGCAGTGTGCGTGCCTCTAGATGAGATTTCTATTCCTGTAGAATTATAATATCTTTGCCTTTGCCCTGTACTGCGGTGATTAAATAAATGTTTGAGAGTTTATTTCGTTCTTGTATGTTTGTTGTTATAGGTACCTAGGTATGCTTTATATTTATTTTACTCCATATTATTTAGTGTTAGGTTTTACTTTTTGGCGCTTCATTTAATTAATATCTATCTAAGTTTATGACTTTAACACATTACAGTAGCGGCATACCATGGAGATATATGTAACTACTAGGTACCACCTATACATTCGTGCGGCATGCATTCATTTTCCGTTAAAAAACAAGTTTGCCTACAGGTTCAAAAGCTACAGCCCTGTTACAGATGGACGGATGGACAACGGAGACACTCTTTGACTCTGACTCAGAAAGGTACCTACTTGAAATCACTATCCCTCCACTTTCTCACCTAGTTGGTATAATCTAAAAACGTCATGCTTATGATGTCCTGACTACGTTGCTTTTACGAACAGCAGGGTATTTTAAGGTAGTAAGTACTAACATAATTCATTTAACTAAATAATTAATCGAGTAATTCCACAACTCGTCCCACATGCCTACTCAGACTTACAGGCCCATTGGGGACAAAATACAAAAATCTAAATTAATTTAAATTTCATTCTATAATTCATCCCATGTTTATAAATGGTAGGTACATTCAGTAAAAAATATGTTAGTATGGAAATAATAAACAAAAAATAAAATTTGATTTTTTCAACATCTACTGAATCATGTAAACAGTAGTTCATAAAATAGTTTGAAGGGTTGTTGAGGGCCTCGCAGAACAAATTTGCCTTTTTGTTGTCCTAAATAAAACATGTAGAAGATACAATTTTTAGGGTTCCGTACAAAAGTTGAAAAACGGAACCCTTATAGGATCACTCGAGCGTCTGTCTGTCCGTCCGTCCGTCTGTCACAGCCGATTTTCTCCGAATGTACTGAACCAAATTAGATGAAATTTGGTAAGATAGTGTAATCCTATGACCCAAACACGGATGTGCAAAGTAAATAAAGATTTTTTTGAAATAAGGGTCATTTTTAGGGGCCTAATTACAAAATTAAAAGAAAAAGTTTTGCAAACCTTACTGTGTCATATATCAAATGAAAGGGCTCATTATGAGGATCTCAAAAATATTTTTTTTGTTCGGGTAAAATCAATACTTTTGATTTTATTCACGAAAGAAGGCAAAAATTGACCGTTCCCCCCCCCTGATCTCCGAAAGTATTGAAACGAAAATTTTGAAAAAATTACAAAAAATAGTTCATTCCTTGAAGATTACAGGAAAAATAATAAGAATTCTATCACTTGAAAATTAAGTGGTAAACTCACAATAATAAGTTCATCTAGGGAAATAGTTCACTAAAACACCACTAGATGGCGCTAGTCAATTGAATAAAACATTTTTTGCACATTGTGTGTGTGTTCACGAAGCATATTGTACGGAACCCTCATTGCGCGAGTTTGACTCACACTTGACCGGTTTTTTTTTTTTATACATAGTGTATTTTAATCCTAAAAAAAGTCTTGTCTCATTGACTGTACTAAGCCTTGATAAGGTTTAAAACTCCATACAAAAAAAGAATGGGATGAAAATATTGAAAATTTTGATTTTCTGCAATTCGTCTCAATTAATGACACTTACTCTTCAATGTCTTCCATGGCGAACGCAGGAACGTGGTACTTTTCGATGGCCAGCCTTTCGTACTGGTCCACGGAACGTAAACCAACGTACCCGAGATTTTTTATTGAGAATCTGAAACAAACGCTCACGTTAGTAAGTATTTGATTTGTTTTTTTTTGGTTACTGGTTTCAAGTTGCTTACAGCTCCTATTGGGCTGACAGATGAAACTTAGCTTTATGACAAAAACATGGAAACCTAGAGATACCTACTGTAAAGCAAGACCAAACTTATGTTTCGTTTGTATCTTGTACCTTGAATCTTCCAAACGGCTAGATAGATTTCGACGGTTAAGGTATCGTTAGGACTTAGGATGTTTCAAAGACCAAAGACCCCAAGTGTCATAGGTAAGTACTTACTTGAAAAAGGAAGGGAAGTCCGATCATTAAATTTTTTAAAATAAAAACAAACTTGTTTGCGTCGTTGATTGATCACTTTTAACGAGAGCCGGTGATTTTGACGGCCCTGATGAACTTATAAAGAAAAGACTTAGAAAAGGCCCAGGAAGAGCGCGGACTCGTTAATTAAATAAGATGTTCATTTGCAAAAAATAAATTTAAGCATTGATCCAGCATCATCAGAAAAGGACATTTTTATTTCGCCACCACCTAGTTAATGTCTTGGTAACATAGCACTCCAACCATTTTGATTCCGTGCTTGTGTCGGAAAAAAGAAAAAACGTAGAATGTACCAGCTGCTTCTCTTCCCGCGCAGGCCGTAGAAACCGGCCGAGAGAATGCAATGGGCGCAAATCTAAGGAATCATGTAATTAGGCGGTGCGGCTAGCCAATCACTATTATGATTCCATAAAGGTACCATCTTTAGGCACATCAAAATGCTATACGTGGGTTTTCGGTCGGTTATGGCCGTGGACTCTGTCTGCCCTGTTATGGATAAAGACGTGATAATATGTATGTATGTACATACTTAGGCACTTGCCAGTCCATAGTCGGTAGGTAGGGCCAGTAGTCGGACAGCTCTTTGACCAGTAAGGCGACAGGCATACCGTGCACGGAGCCCGATTCCGATGTCCTGTTGGTGTTCAGGTCTGCGTGCGCATCCACCCAGATCAGGATCATGTCCTCGTTCACGGAGAAGTGGCCGTCTACGGTTCCTAAAATCGTAGTGTGATAAAATATTAGTTACACTTGTAGCGGGAGCAGGGAGGTTTACTCGACCTACACAAAGTGAAGACCATCCCACTAGGCGAAGGTGTATCGTGGCGTATCTAAATCAGCGGTGCCGCTGTCATTTCTTAGTGCTTATCACAACAGACTAATATTCTGATAGAGCTTAGGCTCTTGTCGGTCTCATTGTGTAGATAGAAACCCAATCAAAAAATATCATATTATACTGAACCTTAAGCATCACGGACTTCCCTAAAATTATCTTGAGGTAACGTGGATCAGGCTAGATGTAGTCAATATCAACCTAACACCACGCACCAGTGCCGCACACCCCCAGTTCCTGCACACAGCGTCCAATTAAGGCTTTATAGCACCTCAGACGGTAGGTTTTGGTATAAATTTAGGATCATATTCGCAACTCGTGAGTGAGGGCCTAGCTAGTCTACATGGAATTAGAGGTGTTACTAATATATCAGAACCGATACCGCGAACATAATATGAGCGCTGCAGAATATCCAAAGTATCGTATTGGTGAACCGGCTGCGTTACTGCGTTCCGCGTCCGTTCGCGTTCCGCATCCGTTCGCGTCCTAACTACGACGATACGAAACGAAATTAACTAAACGTTGATGTTAAATGCCTCAAAAAATAATATCGCCTGCAAAATCCCAGCCTGTTCTTCACCGTTCTTGGAGAACGTTTAACGGAACATAATATCGGTAAACTAATATATTCGATAACATGGTTCTTGATATTTGACCCTAATATAACACCTCTACATGGAATAGTTAAATCAGGCCTTGAATGCAGAACCAAGCTGATTTGAGAAGCTTTCTCGTTGACACACTTGTTTTACAAGGAACCCAATTTATCTCTTCCATATAACGATCTATTTGATGGCCATGATCCGTAAATTTCTTAATAGGTATTAAGATAAAATATACCTATTTGAGAGTCCAAAAGGGACTTTGTAGTTTTCAAATGCCGTGTGGTTCGGAGCAGAGTGGAAAGGACCACTCCAAGTCTCCCCGTGGAAGTCGCAGAAGCCGACTTTGGAAACACAAGCTAAACAAAGATTATAAACATCAAAGATACCTCTCCAACCTGTCTGGCCAGCGTGGAGAGTGTCGGCCAAATCGCCTGACTGTTCTGGTAGTACAGAGAGGTTCATGCTACTTCAGTGGAGCTAATAAGAGAACTGATGATAATGATGAGTCTCCAAATACTTAATGTTGTAGGAGGATAATAGTACCTACAGATAGGTTTATTCTCACCTATGCCAATGGAATGGTCGCCTCCGATAGTGACAGCTACCCGGTTGTCTCTCAGCACTTGAGAGACTCGCTCTGAGAGCCTCTTGTTGCAGGCCGAAACCAGCGCAAGGTGCGTCATGTTCTCAACAAGCGCTGGATCGTTCGAACTCGATGTTTCTATGTCTCCGTAGTCTTGAACGTCTAGACCTTCTGTAATATTATTTACTTTGGTAATTAGTTTTGTTGATCGATATCGATCAAGTAGCAGGAATTTATTGTTATGGATAGATAGGTAGATATATTTAAACTATAGGTAATTTCGTCAAGTGCTATTTGTATCGAGAGAGATGGGTGTTCTATGTGGAATTTGAAATTTTAATATCTACTTTTACTTAGTGGGTTATTGTAATATTCTTGTTTATGTGAGCAGAAAATTGTTATCGTTTAGCAGAAATAAATAATTGGTCAGCAACCCATGGCAAGCAAAAATTGATCAGAAATGTATGTCAATCTGGACGACGACGACTTATTATATGAGTAGTCATATGTGATTTATGCACATAGGTTTATGCTGCATTAAAATTTTGATAAGTGGGTAATTAGATTAGTTGCTTACCCTCTGAGTGCTTACCAAAATTTTATTGCAGCATAATGCTGCACCAAATTGGATTAGTAGCTTACTTATATTACTTGCTATTCAGCGGCGGATTTACAAATTTGCCGCTAGTAGTCTATTCAAACTTGCCGCCCCTACTGAGTATTGAAATTCAATACGTTAGTTTAGTTCACAATCATATTAATTACATTTAGTTATTCAGAAATTGCTACTTTATGATGTGTTCTATCGTCCTCATTACATCGACTTTTTCCCGTTATTAGTATGATTGTGAAGTAGGTGATATAGTGAAGTAGCCGCGGGTAACAGCTAGTCTTTTATATACGGATTACGAACGTAATGTGTATAAATATAATTATATTTTTTTTTATTATTTGGGCTAAATTTGCCGCCCCTCTAAATATGCCGCCCTAGGCTTCAGCCTACTAAGCCTATTGGTAAATCCGCCACTGTTGCTATTATAATTATCACCTTAGAAAAATGTGGTTATATATCTTTGTTGCCTTTATTGTTAAAATTATAATATCATCAATTTCACATTATTTAGAATAAAAAATGTTTTTGTCGGTTCTTTTCCCATTTTTACTCAGTTTCCAAGGTCTTGTCTCTTCAAACTATCAACATTTTAAAATCAATAATCAAATATTGTGTTTCCCTTTAAAAATATATGAGTTACAGAAAATTTCTTTGATTCGTCCGAAAATTTTGGTAAGTAGCTTTTCATAAGCTTAAATAAGTTTAAAATATGAGTTATGAGTACTTATGAGATATATTATTCAAAAATTAAAGAAACACAACGGAATCGAGGTCCTCCACCTTTTTTTTGGAAGTCGGTTGAAAAAGATAGACTGAATTGAGAACCTGAGAAGAAACCTTGAGAACCCAAACGAGAAGAATGCAATCCAATGAGTTATTCAGATTACCACGTTTTAAATAATAATATGCTTTCCGAACAAATTGCCTAAATATAACATATTTTCTTTGCTGACCAATCGTGAAATCTTGCTGATCAAATAGTTTTTTTGCGTACTGATTGTTTATAACGCGAACTTATATTATTGTTAGCTCCATATTTATGAATAAATTTCTGAATATTATCAAGATTACCTATTTGCCGAACAAGGATTGCTGAGAGATTTTTATTAGATATTACAAACCAAAGTGTATGCGAACCAAATAATTAAAATGCTGTTTTTATTCTGGCTAACCAAATTTTATTACGGCCTACTTTTAATTATTTTTCATTAACATTAAATGTTGTAATTTCTTTGAAATATAATAGGATCCCAAGTAAATTATTCTTTCAAGTAACTTATAAATCTAATTTATTACTATAAATTTGAATAAAAGCGAGTTGGTTTCCAGGTTCACCTATATTATCGATTAAATAAATAATATCACCAAATAATATAAATAATAATAACCACTTTATAAAAAAAATATACGACAACCTTGAAAATGTAATAGGCAGGTGTAAAATTACTTAATACAAAATGTAGAACTGAACGCATAGACACCTACTCTAATTTGCTACGAAGGAAATGCACATCGCAATAAATTTTTCGATACTAAATACATTTGACACATTAGATTTTTGAAATTGTTAAGTTCGCTGTGTGGTTCCCGGTAGAGTAGAATAGGACAACTCCAAGTCGTACCGTGGATGTCGTACAAGGCGACTTGGGAAATACAAGCTAAACAAAGCTTATAAACATCAAAGAGACCACTGACTGCAACCCGTCTGGCCAGCGTGGAGAGTGTAGGCCAAATCCTCTAAATTGTCTAGCAAAATAAAATAATATGGCTCTGGTAGTACAGAACGGGTCGTGCTCCTGTAGTGGAGACTAAAAAAGATTTGATGATGATGATGAAATAATTGTTTTGTTTAAAAATACTTTACCAATTTCACGGAGGCGCTCTATAAGGCCAGCTGATCGCATCGCTGCCGGAGCGACGCTGACTCCGTACTTTTTTTGCCCCTTTTCAAATGGAACTCCAATGACCCCCACTTTCTTCAGAGGCTTCCATTGTCTCCCTGGACTCATGCTCCTTGTAAACTGTCTAATAACATTCATTTTAATTTATATAATTGCACAAATATTCTATCACACACGGGCTCACACAACCGGCCGGCATAAGCGATAAGTACAATATACTAAAATATATTCAAAATGTATCAGCCTTATCATTTAACTTAGGTTAAAGGTGAAATGTGATGTTTTATATCTTACATCATATTTGAATGATTGAAATCGAGTAATTTCCTGACGATTGTCTTAAAGATTATCGCAACCTCAAACAATTGTTGTAAAAGTATTAGGAACCGTAAATTTTGACAATACCTTAATGAATTATCACAGTTTTGTTCTTATGTAAAGGCTAGTTGATATAGTATAGTACACCATTTTTAATCGACTTCAAAAAAAGGAGGAGCTTCTCAATTCGTCGTATGTTTTTTTTATGTATATTCCCCGATTTCTCGAAGACGCCTGGACCGATTTAAGAAATTCTTTTTTGTTCGATAGATTCTTTACAGATGGTCCCATTAAATTTTTATCGAAATGTGTGGAGTGCTTTTTGAAATATATACAAAAACAAAAAAAATGATTAGCTTATTAAAAAAATTGATACGGTTGAAGTCGGTTTTTGTTTTTTGTTATAAATAAACCTTAATTATTGATACCTACTGTAATTACTTAAGAGGTTAACACCGCCGAAAATAGCGCCACACCTCTTTTTATTTCTTTAACACCGCCGAAAGTAGCGCCTTACCTCTTTTTATTTCTTTTACTTCTAAATAGAACAAAATGATAAAATCTACGTCAGTACTTCGGTAGTAAATTACTTATAGTATTTTTAATATTTCTCTTCATTAATATCAAATTCAAATTAAGAGAACTACTCTTTACCGCTCTTTGCTACTGAAGTACTGACATAGTTTTAATAATATGATCTTTTTTTTATGTCGTAGGACGGCAAACGAGCAAGCGGGTCACCTGATGGTATAAGTGACCACCGCTGCCCATGGACAACTGCAATACCAGGGGTGTCACAGGAGCGTTGCCGGCCTTTTATTTTTACCTCCCCAGAGGGGAGAGGGAGATGGGCCATCTGATAGGAGGAGATGGATGATCTTATTTAGGAGTAAAATGAAGGGTGGTGCTAATTGACTAGTCTGTGTTTGTAATAATAATTTTTAACAAAAAACTACTTAACCCCGACTTCAACCCTATACGTAAATGTACAAACTGCAACTAAAAATTTGGTTTTAGTGGGTGTGGTAGTTCTAGTTCAATCAAAATAGAGGAACAACGTCGTCATCAACTTGTCTTGATTAGCGAAAGAATTAAACAGAAATAAAATTAAACCAAACGGCTTACTTGTACAAGTTTTTTTGGTTTTTATTGAATTTTTCTAAAAGTACTGGATACATTTCGATAAAAAAATTATAGGACCACCTTTGAATTTCAGACAAAACAGACTAGTAACATTCTCACCAATTTGTCTTGATTCGCTTAAAAAAAAATACAAATAAGTTTAAACCGAACGGCATCCCTTATATTAATAATTTTTTTTTGGGTATTTGTTTATTTTTTCAAAATCTGCTCCGTATATTGCGACAAAAACCACCACAACCACCTGTGAAGCATAACATATCAAATAAAAAAATAATCACTAAAATCGATCCATAACTGACTGAGTAATAGCGTAACAAACATACAAAAAAATACAGAACCCGCTCCTTTTTTGAAGTCGGTTAAAAATAAAATTAAGTTACTTAAAAAAAAAAATTATTTTATATTATATATTTGAAGACATAATCCGTTGTAATTAATTAGGTTCCTATATACCTAAGTAAAATAATTTCATTAAGGGCCATCTATAACCTAATGGGGCCTCTGAGCATAAAAGGGTAATATTATTTATTTTCTTCAAAAAATACTTACATATTAAAAATCAAGTCTTCACCGCCACCGGCAGCTAAGAAGTGATAGTTCTTTCTTGATGGCATAAAAAATACCTTCGTATCTAAGTAGATGGCTCTTCTGAGAGAAACATGGATGTGCGAATACACAACAATTTTAATATGACACCAGTTTTGAATAAGATGTACCTAGATTCAATATCAGTAATTACTTAGTTATTTTTTTATTTTGTTTGTTATCATATTTTAACCTGTCATATAATACTGCTGGGCAAAAGCCTCGCCTTTTTGTTTCCACCTTTCTCTATCTCGTGCCATCTCTTTCCAACCCTTGTCAAAACGAGACAAGTCATCCGCCCATCTCGTTCTAGGTTTGCCCCTTGATCGCTTCCCGTCAGTAGGTATCCATGAGGTAGTTTTATAAGCCCATCTTTCTGGCACCATTCGGCAAACGTGGCCCATCCAGTTCCACTTTAACCTGGCAGATTTCAAACCAACGTCGACCACTTGTGTCATGGAGCGCAGTGTTGTATTCCTAACACGGTTTAATACCTAACATACTGCGCTCCATCGCTCTTTGGCAAACCTGTAGTTTGAACCTTTGCTTTTTGATCAGGGACCAAGTCTGAGCACCGTAGGTTAGGATGGGCAAGATACACATGTTAAGGAGTCTTTTTTTAAGGCAAGTTGGTAATTTTCCTTTAAATAGTTCCTTCATTGACCAATAACTCTATATATTTTTTTATAATTTTTATTATTTAGGCCAAATCTTGTAAGTTGGACACAAAAGAAAGAACCACCTTCCATTTTTCTACGGAGTTGAAAATGTATTATGTTGGTTTTGTCGTTTGAAGTGGATATGATGAAATTCTACAGTGCTGCATATTCTTCTAGATAAATCTTATAAAATGTGTATTTATGTTAAAAGGAATTAGTTCCTTCGAACAAAATGGAACTCAGGAAAATCATTTTTATCGGCATGTAAATAAGAATGTAGATGCGCTGTACGAAAACACGAAAAAACTTAAATGACATAGCCTGAGCACAGGTAGTTAATTTAAATATATACCACTAAAAATGTAGTACAAGTCGTATGTAATCGCGCTGGGAATCGGGCCTGGAGACTATTCCACTAGGCATATTAAATCCAGCGAAAACGAATCCCTCCATTTAAAAAAAAAACTTTCTACATTTTCCATGTTTTTGTTCAGTATCTTTTAATGAAAGGAAAAATTTACGCCAATTGCAGATGGAATATAAGCGAAACCTCTTAAAAAGACTTAATATCGTTCATTATTTCTTATTCATAACTTACAATGTTGATGAAGATAACGACTAATTAGACGGAGTTATGTTTTACTTTTAAATCTTCATAATAAATACCTACATTATTTTCAGACCAGTCAACTTTAATGACCTGCTAATTTCGTGTGTTTTTGTATTATACAAAAGATATTTTATTACAGGTAATATCAGTTTCGGTATTCGGTAGTATATGTAATCTGATTATTTTTTCAAACCTAGGTTTATATTTATTTTATTTAAACAAACTTCTCTAATATACCTAATCTTATTTGCAACGGCGTAACCAAAACCTTAGATTCAATTTGAACGCATATTACTGGCATTCTACATCGAGCACATTAGGCCAAATAATTGAATTTTTGGGGGTCCAGTGCTGTCACCATTTCATATTTTATTAGTCATTTAATATTTTGTTAAGTGAAGCTTTTCGTCGACGCCTAAAAAGGGTGGCGCTCTCACTTTAAATTTGAAACAGTAGTTACTAAAATAGTTCGAATGGTTAACTAGGGCCTCGTCGAACAATATTTTAATTGATGAGGTATTTCGTTTTCTGTCTAACGATTTATTTTAAATGGGGCCTGCACTGGACTCCTAAAAATTCACGCTTCCTCTTAACTCGAAATAAGGGGTAACCTTCCATTAATTCGCATAGAGCTGTAATTATGCACTGACTTGTGTTTTGTGTTATTGATTTTTTTTTTATCAACTGAAAATAAGTATTAGCGGCCGGTTTATCTTTATAAAACATTAGTTTTTTGCTAGTCAATTTAACTCGAACACAGGGGTAACCTACAGACCATGCTGAAATTTAAGTGAGAGTCGGACACGCCCATGACAGGGTTCCGCAGTAGTAGCAAGCCAAAATGCCACTATCATTTTTGCCAGCAAAAATTACTTTGTTTTTTTTTGTGTTTGTATGCATGACAAAGTAATATTTTCGGTTTATGAAAAAGTGCTATAAGTTTTTAGTTTGTACTTAGTACTCAGCTCTGATAGTTTTCCTTTCAACTTCGTTATATATACTACTGATATTCAAGAAATAGTAGGTATATTACCCACTTTTGCTACATGTACAAATACATAGTTTATAGTATGTATCGCCCATAATAAAATTTGTTGTCGCCCAAATAAAAATAGAACTATGTACCTTGTTTCAAAGGTTAGAATATAATTCGACGTAGGTATCTGTTATTTTATACTCAACCTTAGATGCCTCATATACCTGACCCTTAATGGATACTTATACTCAATTGTGGTAGTTGTAGCAATAGAAAGTAATATTCTTAAAACATTTACTTCTGAAACATAAGAACAATAAACAGTAACAAAAGAATAATATGTATAACAATAGTATTTTTCTGCGCAGCATTTTTCAACCGTACGACCTTTCGTAACACTATTCTTTCTGGCTTCCATGGAGAGTCACGTAGCTTAACAAATACCAATTTAGTATAGATATCACAAGAACCATTCAACATTTCAGTAGCGAAAACCCCACATTTCCATCCCCATATGCCGTATAATTCTCCATTATAGTATGCAGCCGCACCTTTGCCTAATGTATCTTCTTCAAATTTGTGTCCTTCAAAATATTCTCTACCACAGACAGCTTCCCATTCTGGATTTGGACAGAAAGTCTCATTGTAAGTACGCTTTTGAAGCGCAGTTCCATGTTTTTCTGGAATGGTTCCATAACCCACAGTTACAAAGCTAAATGGATTTCCTAGAATATATTCATAGATAAATATGTCAACAAATCCAAAATATTTTACTAAGTCACTTGTAACTGAAAATACTAAGCCTATTTTATCTTGGTACAGAGACACCTTATCATCATCTTTTGTTATAGGATCGGAGGAGAGTTCCGTTGATTTTATTCTTTTTAAACTATTATTGTTTATATAATTTCCAGAGTCTATAAAAGCCAATCCCAGTCCTATGTACTTCAAGTTTTCGCTTATGCAGTTCGCAGCTGTCACCACGGTATCTTTATTAACGATAGAGCCAGTGCAACGGTACGAGTACCGATTATCTAGCAAGGCTACTACATATGGGTGGAATTCCGCGATTTCTTCCATTGTTTGCCAATTGAAGGGGTCCGAGTCCAAATTGATCTGTTCTGGAACTGCTGGATCTACGAGTTGCGAGTCTATGTCTTCTTGATTTCTGATACTGCCACTAAATAATATTATGAAAAGACAATAGGATATGTACACCATATCCCAATCATCAGTACCGTTTATAGATATTTGCTAAAATAATCGACAGCCTAAGCTTGTCATCTTTTTTTGATTACTGTAAACGGTTTTGTTCTCAGAAGAGGTGTGACGTGTGACTGATTGGTTTTGACACCCCGTTGGCATCTTAGGCTCGGGCACAGAACCATAAGTTTTCGGAGGGCTCGGTTCCTCACTCGGGTCTTTGGTTTTTTTTTTGACACAGCGCTGCACAGAACCATCAGTAGATTTATGCCTCGGATTGATGCTGATACGAAAAAAATTTTTACTGTCACCCATTGGAAGCATAGAGGCAGAAGAGTTTCTTTAATAAAAGGGAACAGAAACTAAGGTAGGTACACATTTTTAACACTCAGTACACAAATAATTATCCGCCCGTTTCTCGTTGCGTATGTCCTGAGCAGGTTACATATTAGAAAATCAAAATTTCATTGAGCAAATTTCAGGTTATCAAAAAACGAAATAAAATTTATAAGACCAAATGGATCATTTAGAAAAAAATATATAATCCAAATGTATGTGTCATCAAATAGACGACTGACCGAAAGTTGCTAGATGTAAATTTAAAATACCAAATAATTCCTAGGCAAATTTCATAATCGCAAATCATAATCATAATCATTTATTTGCCAACTAAGTGTATACAAAAAGGTCTTATATCTAGTATTGCACTTTACAACTTAGTACCTTCTACAGGTATTGCAAATAGGCGGCGCCTGATATACTTAATTTATATTAAAATAATTATATATATTTTTAATCTTTTAATCGTCATATTAATATATATAGTTTATGTATTTGTTTATTTATTTTGTATTATTTTTCATATATTCATCTATTGAGTAAAAGCACATATTGGTTAGGAAGTCTTTTAATTTTTTACTAAATATAGATTCTTTTTTCTCACTAATAATATCTTTAGGTAAATTGTTATATAGTTTTATAGCCATATTATGTGGACTATTTTGTAGCATTTTTATTCTGGATAGTGGTAAGTATAATTTATCTTTATTTCGAGTATTTATATTATGAGTCTCATGTATTTTTGTAAATGTATGTAAATTTTTATGGACAAAGGAACATAAATCATATATGTATATAGATGGTAATGTTAATAATTTATATTTTATAAAAAATGGCTTGCAACTTTGTATATTTTTAATTTGGGCTATTATTCGTATGCATTTCTTTTGAAGTATAAAAAGTTTTTGAATACTTATTTACGCTATTTCCCCACAACATAATGCCATATTTAAACCAAGAATATGGATAAGCATAGTAAGTCGCTAGTGCTGTCTGTAAATTTGTGTTTTGTTTTATTTGAAATAATGCGTATATGAATTTTGATAGCTTAGTTTCCAGTTTTTCTACATGTGTTTTCCAGTTTATGTGTGTGTCTATGTTAATGCCTAGCAAATTAAATGATTCAACTGTTTCAATTTTGTAATTTTTATATGTTATGTCTGTACTATAGGGTTTCTTATTGTATGGTCTGAACTGAATAGCTTTAGTTTTTTTGAAGTTTACTTCTAAGTTATGATCTTTAAGCCAGGTGATGATGTTTTCATGATTTATTTAACCCGAAACAGCTGAGGGCAGAAAAGAAGTTAGGTTCTAGTTATTTTTTTTACACCATCCGGAACGACTGAGGGCAGAAAAAAAGTAAGGTTCGAGTTATTTTCTTTATGACCACCCGCAACGACTGAGGGCAGAAAAGAGGTTCGGTTCCAGTTTATGACCACTAGCCACTAGCCGTATGACCACTAGGAACGACTGATGGCAGAACAGAACTAAATGAAGAAAGTCAAACAAATAGTCGCCCTAGAAGAGAAGAAAGTACCAGAAAGGTTCAAAGATCACGTAGTTTATGTAAACGTATCAAATGCACTAATACCGACTACATATGACGGAGCAGTAAATTGTCCAGAAGCAAGGAAGTGGAAACTGCTATGGAAGATGAAATTAATTGCTTAGAGAAAAACAAAACTAGGGAAATAGTTAATGAACCAAAAGATAAATAAATTATAGATGTAAAATGGATTTACAGAATTAAATTAAATGGAAAATATAAAGCTAGAGTTGTAGCTAGAAGATTTCAGCAATGGTATGATGACAATGAAGATATTTACTCGCCACGTGAGTCGCCAGTAGCAAGGCTTACTACTATGAAGGCTCTTTTATCTATAGCCTGTGTTAAAGGATGGCAGATACATCAGATGAATGTTGGAACAGCTTTTTTAAATGGCAATATCAAATTGGAGGTGTGCATTTATCCACCCAATGGATATGAAATTGGTAGGAACAAAGTGTGCAAACTACGGTTAAGAGAAAGCTCTAGAGATTGGTACGATTATTTCAATGAATATATGTTAAATATTAATATTAAAAGATCCAAATATCATTATTGCTTATACACAGGAAGTGTTAAAGATGTTGTAACTCATTTATGTTTATACGTTGATGATATTTTAATATGTTCAGAGAATTTAAATTCAATAAATGAAGTAAAAAGGCTGTTAAAAGGCAGTAAAAAGGCTTAAATGTTCGTTTCATCATGAAATACTTAGGAAGTGCAAAGGAATACTTGGGAATTGATAAAGAATACAACCTGTCGAAGAGAAACATGTCACTAAGCCAAAAGAAGTACATAGAACAGTTAGTCTAAAAGTTTAACGTTAAAGACTATAAGTACGATACGCCTATGGAACAAAACTAGAAATTGGAGCCCAGTAAAAATCTAAATTCAGATATAAAGTACGGAAACTTAATAGGATTGTTACAGTATGTCGCTAGTGGAACGAGACCTGATACAGCATATAGCGTCAACTACTTCAGCCGTTTTCAAAACAGTTATAGTGCAACTCATTATAAATATGCATTACGAGTGTTAAAATATTTGTATCGAACAAAAGAGATGAAGTTGTTTGATGTTTTTGATCAATTTACTGACGCATATGTTGATGCTGATGTTAGAGCAGATTTCACGGATAGGAAAAGTACAACAGGTATAATTATTAGATTGTTCAATCCTAATCCTAACTAAAATTATAAATGCGAAAGTGAGTTTGTTTATTTGTTTGTTTGTTACGCTTTCACGCCGTATCTACTGGGCCGATCATCATGAAATTTTGCATATACATAGGTAAGGGCACTGAGAAGGACATAGGCTATATATCACGCGGGCGAAGCCGCGGGTAACAGCTAGTAATCCTATATATTGGAAATCTCAAAAACAAAAGATTGTATCGAGAGCGTCTACTCATTCTGAATACTATGCATTGGCAGATTGTGTTGAGGAAGTGTTACAAATACGAGGCATATAAGGGGTTTTAGGAGTTAAAGTTGATAAACTAATTAAAATTTATTAAGATAATACGGGAGCTATTGCTTTATCGAAAAATGGAAAGTTTTCTAAAACACATTATACTGCGAATTGATGTTAGTTACCACTTTGTAAACGATTATAAAAAGCAAGGAGTTATTAATGTTACAAAAATAAACACTGAATATCAGTTTGCTGACATTTTTACAAAGTCATTAGAAAGAATTCGCTTTCAAAAACTAAGAGAGTTGATATGTGTCAAGTAGAGAATGTTTATATATTTTCATTTGTTTTGTTTCGAGAACTTTGCTTAAAGTGTTGTATGGTTGTTGTAAATATTATTTGAGATTTATGTTTTAGATTAATAAGTGTGTATTTCTACAAAATCAAGGAAATGTATTGAATATTGTGATTTTATGGAAGATAAAGACTCCTTAGTGACTTGGGTGTCAGACCTTAAATGAGAAAAACTAAATATTGTCTTAATCGTTTGACGCCTTTCAAAAAATATGTCTGTTGTGTATTTCATGTGATGTACGTATAATAAAATAAATAGATTTATCTTATTTGCCTAGGGCTTCATTTCCAGTATTATAACATGAACGATTTGGCAAATAGTGTAATAGATAATTTAAACGTTGGTATTTCAGAGTTTTGTCAGTTGAACTTTTGATCAAATGACCATTGTTATTTTAAAATTTGTTGATTTGTTCGTTGTTCTTTTGAAATTTGCTCGATGAAGTTTTGATTTATTAATATGTACTTAACCCTCAAAACAGGGGAAGAAAGGGGCCACTCAAAATATGATGCGCCGCTAGTGTGTGCTTTATCTTCCCAATCTATTGCAAGGGTAGCGAATATTTAGCTTTCTCCCCAAGCTAGTACGTGAGGTTGTGGCCTCTTGTTATATTTTGTTACAGCTTGTTGATTTAATCGTGCACTTGACAAAGGTCGATCCGACCCTTGACCTGAATTCAGGCTTTTTCCCCGCCATGTTTTAAACATACACGTTAAAGTTTATTTCGCAATAAATAACACAGTCCCAAAATTATTTATATCACTCTTTATTTTAAGAAAGCGGTAATACCTGTGGGTAATACGGTTTTAAGATTCAAGTAGTGCGTTGTACTCGTATGAGGGCATTTAAAATTTCTTCAATTGCTCAATAATTTTTATAAAGGCAATTAATACGCTCAATACTTCCATGCTGGGTTCGGAGAAAAGAAAACTACGTAGAATGTACCAACTGATGATTGCTAGCCGCATCGCCTATTGTCATGATTCCTGACGCCCATTCCCTCGATCGGCTTTTACGATCTGCGCGGGAAGAGAAGCAGCTGGCACATTCTACGTTTTTTATTTTCTCCCAGTCCAGCATGGAAGATGTTCTCATAATCTAATCCTATCAACGTGCAGTAGAAATAGCTCTGAATGCTTCAATAGAAAAGTCTTATTTATTTTTGTGAAAGTATGCATGTGAATATTATATTGAAATAACACTCAGAAAACGCTTTTGTCTATTGGCTGAGTTGTTGAATTCGCAAATGTTGAACGAAAAGCGTGAAAGTGCGCTTTCGCGAACACAAGTGTCTCTCGAACGAAAATATTGAATTGTGCAGAGCCTCTGTAGGGCTCTACTTGCGCGGGGAACCCGTTTGCTTTGCCTGCTTTTTCTTGATTTACTTTTACATAACTGCCAAAAAATTTGTGTGATGTTTACTAAATTCATGTATGTTAGTGAGTTTCTTTATTTGACCACAAGTACTAAATTCCTAAATATTAGTAAACATTTTTTGAATGTGTGATATTGTTGGAGTTCTTGACAATTCCGGGTGATACAGGTTATTTATTTTTTTCTTTAAAAACAAGGTATGAGAGATCGTAAAAAAAGCTATAAAGAATATGGTCAGCTTGTAGTTGTACGAATATTTGTATTGCTAATAATGCATAAGCAGCCAGTGTGTGTTTGAGTTACATAAAAATATTTTCTGTGTTAAAGGTTAGGTACCTTTAACACAGCCCAGAAAATATTTTTATGTGTGGTATGAAGATTATCCATTCATGTTTTCCTGCCAGTACTTACTTGAGTCAGTTTTGAGTTCTTACACAAGTTTTCTCCCATGGTAAGTTATTCGCACACGACATGATGTATGGATTATAATTCTATGGGGCTTTTAGAACTTATGTTAAAATGGAATAAGGCATATATATATTTATTTATTTTTATTATTTATCTAAAAGGGAATACAATTGTATACTGTACGTACTAACGTAAGAATAATACACTCCTTTTTTGGGCAGTCGTGTAAAAAAAATATGGAAGTTTAAATCGACATTTACAATTCAGTTTCTACGTTTTTTTTCGTTTCTTTACAATAGAGAATAAAATTGCTTCGAGCATCAGATTACACTTGACCTGCTTTAGCATTATGTATTCAAAGAGAGCTGTCAAGATAAATTTTATTCAGTTCAATGAACAGCGGTCACTCATTTACAGTTGTTATCTGTGGCTTTGACTCCGGAACACGCCAAGAAAATTCAACTTCGCCAAAGCTGCGACGGTTTTCTTTTAAATTGCATTTTTTCCTTCGGCTTGACTTCGATCAATTGGAAATTCCAGCGATAATGAGAGTGGGGCGGAAATGTGCCGCGTGACGAGTGACTTTCCTGTGCCTGTTTTCACATAACTATCGAAGGAAGACATTTAGGTAGGGAAAAAGTAATTTTGATACATACATACTATCACGTCTTGTTCCCTTGCGGGGTAGACAGAGCCAAGGTCTGTAAAACCTTAAGGCCACGTTTAGCATGTTGATGGGCTTGTAGGTGAGAACGGAATCAAAATAGTGATGGGTTGCTAGCCGCATCGCCTATTGATATGATTCCAGACGCCCATTCCCTCGATCGGCTTTTACGATCTGCGCGGGAAGAGAAGCAGCTAGTACATTCTACCTTTTTTCTTTTCTCCCAGTCCAGCGTGGAAGTGGAAGTTTGATAGTGCAAAGTTATAGTAAGGAATATGTTCAATAGGCCATAAATGAATTTTGGTGTTTATGGAGGCACTGTAGTTGCAATCTAACTGTACTAAGCTGTGGTGGGTATAGCGTTTTCTGTCTGTGAATTTGATGTCAAAGTTAGTATTATACGTCTATGTTAGTGCTATTATTAACCCTTAAACGCGCGGTGTTGTATATAAACAACATACCGAAATTTGTCTCAGTAAATAAAATTTATTTACCTTATACTATTATATTTATATAAAAATAAAACTAATAAATATTAACTGTAAAAATAATACGGTTTTTATATAAACAATATGACATTTAGATTTTTTTTTTAATTTACAACCTACATAGGGACGTTTTGGCGGGAACCTCTCTGGATACGGGAATGCAACCTATTTTAGAAAAAAAGAAAAAAAATCTTTTTTCGTGATATGGCAACAGTGAAAATTGAAATAGATTTTTAATAATATAAATTATCTTAATCTGAAAAAATAAATTAAATAATTTGAATAAATAAAAGATTATAAGAACTTGCATTTTTGACAATATTTTTGTTTTATTGACATTTTTGAAAAAAAAACAAAATTTTTTTTTATTATTTTTCTTGTAAATATAAAATTGTATACTAACAATTAAATAAGTTTTTTTTGAAATCCAATAATTCGCGAATTTAAGGGTTAATTCTGTGGTCAAAGCTTAGTAGGGTCAAAGTAACATCAGCCCATTCGTATGGATGAAAAATTTCCATTCAAGATACAAAGAGACTTTTTTCCGACGTATGTCTTATCACATTACAATAAAATTAGTTTTAATACGGTTTTATTACATTACTTAATCAAACATCAGTAGAAATAATTGTAAGGTACAATAATTTCTACAGTAGTTTTTATGCATTCACAATGCTATTCTGATATATTGTTATTAAATTAAAAAATAAGATATGGAAAAAAAATCCACGCAGGCAGGATTTGAACTCCGTCTTTGTTGTATAAAGACTTATTACTTAATTTAATAATTAATACTCGTACATTACTCTTCTTACTTACTTACTTCGTGTTATTTGTAGGTAAACTAGGTTCGTTGGGTGTAGATATTAATAACGTAATAAACGCGAAAAAAACGTATTTTTTTAATGTGTAACAAAAGCGAAAACGTTACAAAATGAATAAATAAATATATAGGAACAAATCACATAAATTGCCCCACGGTAAGTTGTGTACTTATTGTGTCGTAGAAACTAACTCAACGATACTTAGTATATTTCATACTTCGAGCAACACGGAAGGGAGTAGCCATACGCTGCATTCCCCTCTGTCAAGGTACAAGCCAAAATTAGGCATATGCATGTCTATGTGTTAGTTGTGTAACTCATCTGTACACAAATTATATTTTCTTTTTTATGTCATTTTTTGTGACAATGTCATAATTACTATCAAGTGACAGTTTAAGTTTTGTATGTAGGTGTGCGGAACTAAACTTGTGTGCACATTTCCCCCCGCAAAAAACGCCAGAAAAATTGTCATAGTAAATTGTCGCTTTGCCCACTCCCTCCGTCCGGTACGGAGGCCGTGTACGGAGGCCGTGTTGCTCGAAGATTTCATAATATTTTATGACTAATTTGTCATAATTTTTCGGAATCTCTGTCAAACGTAATAACAAGTAGGCCAAATAAATTTTGATCTGCGCTCGCTGGTCTACTTCTGGTCTCGCTCGTCGTCTCATCCCTATGAAGTGGAGACAGCACATGCGCAAAGCATCTGTGATAGAACGACAACGTCATTTTAGATTATTTTTGTAAATATTTTGTATTTTATAGTGTTTTTTGAGATTGTTTTTGTATATTTAAGGTTAGTGCAAGTTTTGTATTATTATGCAGTGTAGTGCAAATAAGTTGTCCAATGAGGTACATGTTAAAACATCCTCGGCACAGACCTACATTCAATGAAGGTACTGAATGGTCTCAACGTCGATTTTTTAAAGGAAAAAAAGCCTTAATATTTATTTTTCGTGCCACATCGTTGCCCTTGCGGCGATGGCGTTGATATCTGGGTCACCACGTAAAAGTGCCAGTCGTTTAGGACGCCACGCCATTTAATCCATCGGGCTCTTGCTACCATCAACATGCCATCCGTTTTAGAACCAAACAGATTGGCTAGGGATGATGGCAAGAGACCGGATGGGATGACTCTTGTGCCTTGGAGGTTGGCCCCTGGTATGGGACGCTACTTGCGTCGAAACTTTGGCGCCGTCTTACCTAGGTTACATGATCAAAACCACAAACATACCTACAAAAAATTATATATATGCACTGTTTGGGGTAGTAACCCTAGGGCCGTGGGAACCCTCGGCACATATATTATTCAGTGCCATCGCCAAAAAAGGAATATAGAGGTGTGTCGTGACCAGCGGGCTGGCTTATATTTTGACCAAAAGATTACATTGCCATATAACGTGGCAATGCTGCCAGCCTTCTGGGCACGCTACCACGTGGGGGCAACGAGCTGCCAGGCCTTTTTTTTTGTAAATAATAGTTTTGGTTTACCTCCTTTTAAGGGTTCCGTAGTAAACTAGGAACCCTTATAGTTTCGCCATGTGTTTTTGCCCGCCCTTTCTGTCTGTCTGTCTGTCTGTCTGTCCGTCCATCCGCGGTTTTGCTCAGAGACTATAAGTACTAGAAAGCTGTTAATTGGTATGAGTATTTATATTAATCATGCCAAAAAAGTGGTAGAAAAATATTTTGAAAAAAAAATTTTTTAGGGTAGCTCCCATACAAGTGAAGAGGGAGTAATATTTTTTTTCTATACAAACCCATCGTGTTGGGTATTGTTAAATAGGTCTTTAAAAAATATTAGGAAGTTGACAGCACCATTCTTGCAAATTTTTGTTAGAGGTAAGTGTCCCCCCCCCCTACATCTGCTAAACAGTTATATATGAAAATAATTACAGCAGTAGTATATATACTGAAGTTGAAAGGAAAACTTTCAGAGCTGAGTACTAGTACAAACTAAAAAGTTATAGGCAACCAACTTATAAAATGTACTGAAAAATGTAAAATTTCATACAAATTTGATTGTGAGGTGCGAGTGTGAACAGTGTGAACTCAAAGTTGTCATTCGCAACTACGGAACCCAACACTGCTCGTGGCCCAACACGCACTTGGCCGGTTTTTACATACTAAACTTGTTCCTCATATGTTTTTACCAATAATAGATACTTATATACATATGTATCTAAGAATCAATCAATCTAGGAAAGAAAGTTTTCCATCATGACCTGCCGGCCTATTTACTAACTCGGATGACAGGTGTCGATGCCTATCAATCAAGAATTTACTGTTACAATGCGGTTTTTGTATTTCAAATTAAAAGTTCGAGCAAGCAAAACCCGCATTGTAACAGTAAATTCTAGATTGATAGGCATCGACACCTGTCATCCGAGTTAGTAAATACGGGCTGGTCGGGGATCGAACCCACTCGTGTTGCAGGCTGGCGTGTTAGTCACAGCACCACGGAGGAAGGCCGTCAGTAACTTCGCGAGGAAGATTTAATTAAAGGAAGAAAATTTAATTCATTCTTTTCTGTTCTTCTTCATCCGAGCGTTGTTTCCTGGTTGGGTCCTCAGCTATAATGACAGCATTCATGCAGTGATATGATTTAGCGAAAGTTTTTACGGCTGGTGGCCTGCCTGATGCCAACACTAAGGAGTGTTGGTATAAGGCAGGCCCAAGGGAATACGCAGAACCACGGACAAATACATGTGAAAAGAACTACAAGTATTTATCTGCGCCGGGAATCGATCCTGGTGCCGCAAGCTGGCGTTTTAGTCACTGCGCCATGAATACCGTTGAAATTGCTTATATTCTTTCCTATGGGCAACTTTAGGAAATTGACGAAGTCGGTTATTTAGTGATTGTTATAAAAACTAGTAAACTTTTGTAGGTAACCTGTGAATTCGGTGTTTTTAACCGATTTCAAAAAAGGAGGAGGTTCTCAATCCCAATCCCAATCCCAACTAATATTATAAATGCGAAAGTGAGTTTGTTTGTTTATTTGTTTGTTACGCTTTCCCGCCGTATCTACTTAACTGATCATCATGAAATTTTGCATACACATAGGTTAGGATACCGAGAAGGACATAGGCTATAAATTACGCGGGCGAAGCCGCGGGTAACAGCTAGTTCGTCTATATGTTTTTTTTTTGTTTGATAGGCAATCATTCAAAGGTGGCTCATATATTTTTTTATTAAAATGTATCGAGCACTTTTTGAGACAGAAAAAATCAACAAACAGAAAAAAAATTGTACACGGATGCCGTTTGGTTTAATTTTATTTCTATTTTATTCTTTCGCGAATCAAGACATGTTGATAAGAACGTTGTTCCTCTGTTTTGATTGAACTACCACACTCACTTTAAATGAAAAAATAGGTAAAATTATTTTTTCTCAAACATGCTCGGAAATGTAGGCATTACTGTAGTAAAAAGAAGACCGGAAGTTTGTAATTCTTGGCTCATTCATCGCATTGCCGGCCTAGGCCAGGAAATAAGTATGAAAATTACTTCCCGGCCGCTGCTCAAAACTTTTTAATTAATCTATGTAACGTAAATTATGTCACTTGTCATACAGCCAGTTTACTACCACTGCATTTTTAAAAAATGCATATAATACGTGAATATAACTACAATTTCATTAAAATATCGATATGTGATCATACGAAAATATGCTTAATTTTCGTTGCGAGAGAAGAAAACAATAATCTATGATCTATTAAATTTTTTGTGAAAAATATGACTGGGCTCTATGGGCATTGTTTCCTTTGCTGGAATTGACAACTGAAAATAAAAAAATTAAAAACTCGGGAGATCTGTTATTTTCACTATACCCGTAGTGATTAACGCCACTGCCGAAAAACTGCCTTTACGGATTTTAGGGCATAGAACACACGTCAATTGACTTTGAATTTATGGCCCCCCATAGAAACTCAAAAGGAATTGTATGGCATTTTTTTCATTTTCACCCTCACTCCATTATTTGTCTATGATCCTTATTGCCTAGAGAAAACATATGGCAGTCGGTCGTCTGATACTAGTAATAGTATCTTCTTCGTAGTTTGTGATTAACGCTTTGCAGTAATTGATTGACATTGATTGTTTTCGGTAAATATGTGCAAAGTTGGTTATTTATTCGAAATGAAACGGTTCAAAATGAGTTTTAGTGATGAAAGCAACACTGCAATGGATTTTAAGTACCTACTTCGCCTAATTTGAAACTTGAAAGTGGAAAAATTACTACCGGCAAATACCTAGTAAGGGGAAATATTTAAGGCATGTAAGTTTATGTGTAACTTTAAGTTAAATTTCCTCACATTTATTGAGAAAATCTCTATACTTTCCTCGGCGGGAAAGGGATTGCCGGACTCGTAACTATTGTCAAGGCCTCGCTGACGCTCGGCCTTGAAAACTATACTCGTCCGGCAATCCCTTACTTCCCGGCCTCTGCAGTAATGTACTATTAACAAAAAACCGACTTCCACCCTATACGTGAGAGTACAAACTGGAATAAAAAAGTAGAAAATAATATTGATACTTTCATACATTTATAATCAGTTTTTATTTGGAGTCGGTGCTCGAAAGCTCGAAAGAAAAGGTGTCAAGCTTTAAAGAAAGATAAAAGATTAAACTGCCTTTGTTATACAGGCTGATTTTGAACCTACGAGCTATATTAAAATCTCAGAATTAGAATCCCTAATGGAATACAGAAATGTAAGAAAAAAAGGTGAAAACTTAAAATAAACTTTGACTTCCTGTGGAAATTTGCCCAGCTGATCGGTTGTTTTGAGTATAGGGTTGAACTTGGTTTTAGTTGTGTTGTTAAAAATAATTTGTTCGTTAGAATACTTTATTCGAGTAAAACAAAGAGTGTCTAAATTATTTACATTTTGATGAGCATTGAATAAATTACAGCGTGGGAATGGCGACAAATGATGAGCGTTCATAGGGTTTTAACATAAATATTACGAAAAATAACTAGGTATTTAACATTCTTCCAAAAATAAGTAGGTAAGCTGTTACTTTTTAGGGTTCCGTACCCAAAGGGTAAAAACGGGACCCTATTCATAAGAATTCACACACATTCTACAAACAAACGAATTAGACATAAATAAATTCTTCAGACTTACCTACTACAGAATTAATTAGAAATTAGGTTGTCTGATTTTTTTTAAATATTTTGAACAACGTCTATAGAAAGTAAAGGTACTTCTTCATTTCTGAAATATTTAAACCAATAGAATGGAATCAAACCGGCATCTTTTCAACCATATATCTGCAAAAATATAAATCTGAATTTAGAAGCATCTTAGAAGGGACAGGACGTTGTCCCTTGGGCCGCGTCGAGATTTCGTAGCTTTATAGGAAGCCAGTCCCTTCCCCCGGGACCAGATTTCGTCTGAATGGCAGACATATCGGTATCAACTCTCAACTCAACAATCAATGGTAATCAACTCGTCAAATGCAAAAAAAGTTTCGTTTTGTCAAGCGTGTTTTAACCCCTTGTTCATGTTCCGATTCGTCAAGCAACGCTAAAGTTCGTCAAGTCACGATTTGGTTTCAGTTTGCCAAGCCTTACTTTTGTTTCAACTGGTCAAGCCGACAAAAATTTGTTTGTACTTGGTTGTCCAAGAGAAGATGCATTTTTATCTTAGGCTATGGGAGGTATTTCCAAGACAAACATAAAATATTCTTGTATTATATACCTACTAGCAAGTTTGCCGCGACTTCCACGTAAATTACAGCCTTTGTCACCCGCAGATTAATTAGCTTTCAATATGTGAAGAATTTTGAAAATCAGTCCTGTTGTCTCGGAGCCTATCCAATGCAAACAACCGAATCTTTCCTCTTTATAAAATTAGTATTAGTATAGATTAATCAGAAAGTAGTCTCATGTGTGTGAGAGCCTGGTGGCGTTACTTCAGGGTTTTATGTATTATTTAGCGGTATTTCACGGTATCTTAATAAACGGCCAAGTAAAAACGGGGACAAATCATTTATCTAACTTTCTTTTTACGATTTCTGAATATAATATACATTCCGTTTGCACACTTTGGGTACGGAACAGTTAGAAAGTCCATCTGTCTGTCACTGGGCTGTAGATGTCGATTGAATCGTAATTGGTAGACATAAAGAAATAACCCAGATTGTCGCTAAGTACTTATAACAACAAATAAGAAAAACAACATAGAAGTAAAGTGATTTAGAGCGTTTTGTTTTTATAAATTATATTGAACGGTGGCACGGAATCTTTCGCGTAGAATTCTGATTTGTACTTGTTTTTATGAACTTCTTTACAATTTTTATTTGTTTCAATCATTCAATAAATGTATCAAACGAAGCTGTAGAGCCCATTGCATAGCTCAAATTTTAACGTTGAGGACCGTTAAACGGGACTTTTAGGGTGGCGATAAAAGTTGATAAATTACCCTTCAATTGGAGGCATGAAAAATTTCGACAAATGACCAACCGCAGCTCACCTCTTTCAGTTCAGTGCGTGATCTAATAAGACAGGACTAACAAATTCTGTGAGGTGGTTCAATCAAATTTCTGTTTTGTTGATTGAGCTTTTACCTGTAACTAGCATCACTCGGAAACTTTGTTTTACCTCTTTACAAAATAAACATGAAATAAAAGTGTTTACTTGTGCACTTTCACTCTTGTTTCATGTTTGCAAACAAATATAAAAAGTCACTTTCGCTAGCAAAGAATTAAAAATAATGCATCTTTCTGATAGCGTGTGAGAAGAAAGGGTGCCGGGTTGATAATTTTGAACGAATTGTTCGTTAAGTAAACTCGCTAGTTTAAAAATTTTATCAAAGTAAGTATTATAAATTTCTTTTCGAACTTAAATTTTTATTATTAAAACCTTTTTTTTAATTTGAATTTTTATTATTTATATTATTCCACGCTGTTCTGGGAGAAAAGAATAAACGTAGAATGTACCAGCTGCTTCTCTCCCGCGCAGACCGTAAAAGCCTGTCAAGAGATAGGGTGAACTTCTTAGGAATCACGATATAGGTGATGCGGCTAGTAATCCATCACTAATTTGACTCGGCTTTCCACCTTAACGCCCACTAATACCAAACGTGGCGTTTGGGTTTTAGGACCTTGGGCTCTGTCTACCCTGCATGGGAGAAAGACTTGATAATATGTATGCATGTACTAAAATTAGGAATTTAATAATAAATTATGAAATATTAAAGTTCGAAGAAACACGATAGCTCACAAACTAGCCAAGTCTTTAATCCAAATAATTTTCGCTGGTTCAAATATAGTTTCTTGTGGTTATACCTGGCGGAATGTATATTTGTACCATGTTCAGTGCTCGCGCCCAAATCACCCTCGCTTAATTTGCATTTTTGTTAGTAATTCTAAAGATTCAGAGATAAACTTTAAGCACTCTTCTTTTACGAGCGCCTGTCAAATTACACGCCCATCTCTTGATCTCAGGCCCTCAGCGTCCAATTTAAATTCGGGATAACAGAAAAAAGTTCCATTCAGTTACATGAATGAAAACGTAATTAAACCTTCTGTTTATCAAAATAAACAATGGTTGGAATGTCATTCATGAAAATGTACTGCCACTGATAGCGCTAGAGTTTTAGGGTAGTACCTCGGTAGTACTGTATGTACAGTGGGACACCCAAACGAGTGTACCATTGCCGTTTTTTACGTCCACCATATTGATTTTCCGCTGACTTCACATAGCCTATGACACTGCGGAGACGAACACGAATCGAATGACACTTCAGAATCGGTCAACCCGTTTAGGCTACAGGAGGGGCTCGCGATTTTATGATAGATACCACAACCCAGACACGACCATTATAATTATAACGATGTTGAGGGCCAAACCGTTTTCGATTGTGCGTTGTTCAAAACAGTGTATTACGTACAAAACTGCGTAAATTATTGTAGGATAGTCCTAACTATCCTGACTAATATATCAACTAATATTATAAATGCGAAAGTGAGTTTGTTTGTTTGTTTGTTACGCTTTCACGCCCTTCCTACTGAACCGATCATCATGAAATTTTGCATACACATAGGTTAGCGTACGGTCATAGGCTATATATCACGCGGGCGAAGCCGCGGGTAACAGCTGCTGTTATATATATGGCTCACATTCTCTCTCATCTGAAACGTTTTCGCGGTTGCATCGTCAGTTGTGATACGTCAGAGCCCGCGGAGTCCGCTATTATGGCAGCATTGCTGCTGCATGCTGTAATATGATTTGGCGATTTGACGTTTTCACGGCTGGCTAGCTGCCTGGCGCCAACCCTCCTTGGGTAGCTCCTGAACCATAAACAAAATATCTGTAAAATTAAAGTAGGTAGTTACAAGTATTTGCTCGCGCCGGAAATATTATCTATTGCCCCTAGTAAAGCAGTTTGGTGTATGTGTTAACCACTGTAACAAGGAGGCCGTGAAGAGTCATCAAAAAGAAGCTTTAATATCTATTATTTTCTATACACAAAGAGGAAAGATTTGGTTGTTTGTTTGGGTGTTTGCATTGAAGTCTAAATAAGTATTTCAGTCGGAGTCCAAAGATGATCAGTCAGTCCATCTTTCATTCAGTCTGTATTACCCACAGATATTATTATAAGCAAAAAAAAATTTCATGTGTGTGGTATTACCCCTCTATTTTTACCCGACTGACTCACCCAGAAGGAGGGTAATGTTTTTTGCGCGTATGTTTGTATGTCTGTAAGTAAGTCTGTTCCATTGTTGCCTCCTGTAGCCTAAAGGGTTTGACCGATTTTGAAGCGTGAGGTGGCATTGTACCTACTTTTTTATGTCATAGGATGGCAAACGAGCAAGTGGGTCACCTGATGGTAAGTGATCACCGCTGACATGAACTAATGCAACACCATTTTCCCGATGGGCCTCCGGCTCACTCACCAAACGAAACATAGAAGCTGTAAACCTGCTACTCAAACGTCGATTAGCTGTGGGAGACTAGTCTCTTCCTCGAAGTATCAAGGGAGGATGTCAGCAAAAAAATGTATGGCGCGGACGTAAACTGTCAAAAAGGTAGTCAGGATTTTTTATTTTTTTTATATTTTCACTTGTTGATTATTTGATTCAGTTACTACTATCAGAAATTTTTGGTGTGTAGCCGATTGTACCATGTCGCTAAAATTATTATAGGAAGGTTGTGCGCAAATTGAGTGAGTTTCATGTGTAAATGAGGGTAAACAAGCCAGTGTTGTGTAATTGTGGCCGCTCGTATTTCATGGGCTTACTGTTGAATATAGAATTGTTCACTTCTGAATAATGTATTCCTCAAAACTAATGCAACATGTGATGAAATGTCTAGTGCCACATGAAAGTATGACCTTTCCGTAATCTTCCGCCACACCAGCCATACAAAATTGTGCTTATTCCTCACATAATTTCTTGGATATTAATTTCCAATGAGTAAATTTTAAAGCAGAAAATCATAAGTTTTTATTAATCTTAATCGGAAAACAATGAAATAAAACAATGCCAGCAAGATTCATTTACTTTAAATATGAGGAACGAAACATCGGCTTTTGTGTTCTCTGTATGAATCAACGAATTAACAACTAAAATAAAAGCAAAAATTCGCCAAGTGCGAGTTGAGCTCGCCCATGAAGGGTTCCGTAAAAGCAAGCTTATATTAGCCAAAAACCTCTCATTGTCGCCAGCAAAGATAACTTTGTTTTTCATAGTGTTTGTATGAATGGCAAAGTAATTTTTGCGGTTTGTGAAAAAGTGCAATATAATAAGTTGGTTTTAGTACTTAGCTCTGATAGTTTTCCTTTCAACTTCGTTATATGTACTACTGATGTAATTTTCACGATGGGTTAGTAGAGAAAATAAAAAATGATTCCCACTTTACTTGTATGGAAGCTACCCTAAACAAAATTATTTTCTAGATTTTTTTCTACCATTTTTTTGCCATGATTAATATACATACAAATATCGAATTACAGCTTTCTAGTACTTATAGTCTCTGAGTAAAACCGCGGACGGACAGACAGACAGACAGACATGGCGAAACTATAAGGGTTCCTTGTTTACTACGGAACCCTACAAAGGGACAATGATTTCAGGTTCTTCCACGAAGGTGATACCATTTCAAAATAACTAATTTGCCTCTTTAGACATAGAAAACTCTGACGCGAATACTAAATTAATTACACATTACACACATGAAAACATATACTAATTAAATCCCAGTATATTGCAGTTCGAGGTAAATTTAATTCGCTTACAAGTTATGCATAATAAAGCTCAAGCCGCACAGAGACAGCGATTTGTTTTTAGGGCTCCGCAGTCGAACGGCTAAAAGCGAAACACTCATAGAGTCGTAATTTCTCTAAAAAATGGTAGGAAGATGTATTCTGTAAACCGGATTACAATTTTAATATAAAAATAAAAAGTGGGGATCCTAATACAAGGATATAAATTTTAAAAAAATCATGCCTATACGTGCGGGATATCTAATGATAGGTCTTTAAAAACGACACTAAGATTGTACCACTTTTAAGGGGTTGAAAGTTTGTATGGAAAATATTTGAAATCTTAAATACAAATATTTATAACACTTATATTCAGTTTTTTTTTTAAATCCATCTCCAAATGTTGTAAAATATGTAAAATCATGAGGATGGAAATAGGTTTTGATCGCAAAAGCCTTAAACAATCATAAAATCTTAAAATAGGTACGCTTCGAATTGAGTTTTCGTTGCTGAAATCGGTTTAAAACCTATGTAAATATCATGATGCCGTCAAATGTTCTTTAAAAAGTCCGTTAAATGATGTTTACATACTTTCGCCGATGGGTTGGCTCTCATATTAAATTAGCCGGAGGGCACGAGCGAGTTCATGCGAGCCCTTATTAGGGCACTCGAGTGGCGAGCTCTGCAAACGAGTGCCTTGCTACATGAAGTAACTAGAATACAGAAGGATAATTTGTATAACGGCCATGGTGGGAACAGCCCTTAATCCAACTTTACGAACAGGAAGGAGATAGGCCAGCTGTGACAAAATTGCCGAATGATAAGGGATCATTAATTTATCCAAGTTAATAAAAAAATCTCAGTTAACGCATTCAAAAGACTATGTACTATGATTCAAATTCGGGCTATAATGAGGTAAGTATACAATATATAAATAAAATAATTTTTAATACGGTTTTATCGAATTTGTAACATTATTTATATACCTACCTACGTAATGTTTCGAACACTTAACAGTGTTCGTGGTTGCAGGTAAACTAAGTTGACATTTGTCTAGTCTTTAATAAGAACTATGCAAAAACTACCGCCTAAAATATTTATTGATAACGTTCCGGATGTACGCAGTATTGGCTCACCGTATAAAATTAATTTTATTTAAATGTTTAACAATCGCGAAAACATTAAGTATACAATGTGTTAATAAAACCCTGTCCGATCCTTAAAGGGGCGTCTCATCCCGTCAATATACAATTTTTCCTATGAGACTAGTGCTGGAAACTCGAAAAAAATTCAATACTATTATTAATTCTGTGACACTGTCATAAAATGACCCGGGGCGTTCGCTGTGTTAAGCGGGCGCACGGCGCGTACGTCCACTCCACGTGCTTGTTTCATGTCATCACAGCGTGTCGCACGCGAGCGGAGCTGTTTCTACAAATTCATTGAATGCCGCTACGTTATCCGTGTCGCGGGCACACGGCGCGGCGCGGACAACCGCGTCGGGCGCCCGCTTAACGCGAAGGCCCTAAGGGTCGCCTGGATGGACGCGCATGTCTCCATACAAACGGAAATAAGGAATTGTGGATTATTTGATAATTTTGGTATAAAATTAAGCATTCAATCAGTTAATCTCATAATCTACGTACGTTCCTATACAGCTTGGTAAAATTATCAATGGTTTGAGAATTATACGCCTCCCAAGATTTCCATACAAATTTGAAAAGGCTTATTATTCTCAAACCATTGGTATATTTTTACCGTTTTTTGCTCGATATTAATAATGGCTACACGTAGACGCTAGAAATAATTACAAATTATTAAGGTTATATTTATTTATTATTAGCCGTTTGTGTCCCACTGCTGGGCAAAGGTCTCCCCTCGTTGTTTCCACACATCCCTTTCCTTTGATTCTTCTAATTTTTTTTCAAACTGATTTAGATCGTCTACCCATCTCTTTTTCGGTCTTCCTCTTTTCCTACGCCCAAGGTTTAAAAATAAATAGTTAAAATAAAATCAGTATTTAGGAGGTGCACTCATACAACAAGTGTTTAATGGCACCAGCTTTTAGCCTTTTTTCTGGTACGGAACCCTTCGTGTGCGAGTCCGACTCGCAGTTGGTTTTTATTTACAAATTTCGTAAAGAAAAAAGACAGAACAATTTCGTTTGTTGCATTATTAATGTACGTCTTACCGGCGAATCTATCGCATTTTGTCCATTACTGAACCAAAAGTCACATCCGTGTCCTCTCTAATTTACGTTTCCGTAGACTGCGCGAATGATGTACATTCCTCATATTTCAAAGGAAATTGCCTTGGACTACCGGCACTGCGGTGCATGTAGATATTTTGTGCGGACTCGTGTGTTGAAAATACGCTTATTAATCTACAAAAATCAGAAATATTTTTGAAACTTTGATATGACCTGTTTCTTTCTTGACATGCAAAATGTGGCCTTACTTCACATCTTATAGACCCTGGGTTTGTCTTCCCTGCAGTCGAAATAGATGTGACAGTATTTATACGCGAAAATTTAATACTTTCTCAATCAGATCGAGAGCCCAGGTTAGGTCTAGGATGGAATAAAAACTTTAAAATGTTCTACTTGTTAAAGTTTCAAAACAGGATTCTAAAATACTCGAAACATACTTATTTATCTACACTAAAAGGGTGTTGCTTCACATAATCTTCTAAAATGTAAATGTAGTCTACAATATGTTAATCACACATACAGGCCCGCATCATAGGTAGGATTGGATTTATTCAAGTTTCCGTGGTCTGCGGTCAAAAATATATGTTTATTCATATCTCTAATTGAATTTAGTCCGTGGATCAGTCTAACGCAGATTGAACTGCACGAGTGCATACAATACTCTATAAAATTTAAACGTATCTACAGATAGTTATTTGAACTGCCCGTGTTACCTATTTGTCCAATGTAAAATCACACTAGGATTATTACTAAGAAATTAATAGATTAAATAAAAAATAAGTACCAAAACAAAAAAAAATGCAGTCTTGACAAATGCGAATAACTGCGACTAGTATAAATAAAGAGTTCCAGTTGCTACCTTCCAGCTTCATCATCAGATCACGTCGATAATACCATACCATATCAACCGGACTGCGCTGACTAGAATATTATAGCCTATGATACTTGGGAGTGTGTTAGGATTCAAACGGTACCCCATACTTCTAAATCCACTGAAGAATTCACAGAGATACTATAACAATATAGTTAAAGAAACTCACATAGGTACATACATTACTCACATACTCATACTTACATTTTTACATTCATAAACTCGAACAGCTATATTCTCTTTTTTGGCTATTATGTATATATACGATATCTTAGTTTCTATAATATTATAGTATATTAACTAACATACTGGTCAGCCTATAGAAGTAAATATAGAAACTTCTAAAATTGAAAATTGTGTGACATGTTGCTGAAAATCTGGCTATATATTGGCCGGCGAATGTCAATTTCTATTCTATGCAAGATATCACCTAGGTAGGGACATGGTAGGGACTCTCTTGTGGTAATAATATGACATATTGGCACGATAGTATAGATAAACTACTACATATATCTCCAGGCATATTAGATTTTTCATTTCACTTTCATTCACTTACAGAACGTTAGTATCAATTGGTTACATAAGATATAAGTTACGCGGAAGTCGCAGCGGTTATCAAATCGTATAATATAAACAATAATAACATACCTTCGTTCTTTGATAAGAGAAAAGTGCTCCTCAACCTCAACCTTTTTATAATCTAAGTCTTCAACGTATAAGCCACTAGGAAGGCGGTTTGACAGGAAAAATCTCATGAAATAAAAAAAGGCTGTGTAAAAATGTGCAAGAGCACGACTGTCACAGACACAATCTTAGTAGTACAAAATTATCTACGGGATGACATAAGTTTTATAACGAATTGCGGGTGGCAATGTAAATATTTTTTACCACATCTGTTTGTGGTAGTTTTAGTATTGTCTTAGCCTAGAAAGATTGCTGGTAATTAAATTATAGTTGCATATAAGTTGCTAATAATAAGCTGACAATTTCTTTTATAAAGATCTCTCTTATGAACGTAGCTAAACATTTATGGCAGTAATTACAAAGCCATATAATAGGCCTAAGAGTTTTGGAACCTATGAACGCCTTACTTGATCCTTTTCTTGCCAGCTCATCGGTACTATCATCCCTTCTAATCCCAACGTCACCCTGTACCCAAGCCAGTTTTAGTCTACTGCGTGTGCCCTGTTGATATTAGGCATTCACACCATCCAATACTAATTCGGAACTGATTCTGACGGAGTTAAGCGCTATAATGATTTAACATCATCAAAGTGTTACTCAAATCTGTCTTATTTGAGATTAAAGTAAGCTCTTGATGGTGTTATTATGTGGAAATAAAAACTGGCCAATTGCAAGTTGGAAACGCACACGAAGAGTTCCGTACCAGCTTATATATATATATTTTTTTTAATATGTAAACGCTCTTAAATGAAATTTGATTAAAGAAGGATACCACTTCTATGCGACCTTTTTTGTGACGGTAATTAATAAATCTCTGTCTTACATAGAAGTTATCTAAAAATTTCGATTTCCTACCTATTAACGGTCCTTCAAAATTTTATCCAATTCGGTTCTGTGGTTGAAGCGTAAAGCGTATAGACCGACAAACAGAGTTACATTCGCATTTACAGTATTAGTATGAATATGGACAGTATGGTACATAATATGGATGAATAAAAATCAACCAGATTGTTAATGTACTCAATAGTGTCTTTTACAAAACCCGTTGGCGTAATAAGAATAAGTGCATTATCATTTTTTTTAATAGCTTTCCTTGTCCCACTGCTGGGCAAAAGCCTCCCCTCTTTCCTTCCATCAATATCCTTTAAAATGTCTCGAGAACTCTCGAGGTTTCCCGACTCGCATGAGGAGATAAGCCTCAGAAGCTCCAACATTTTTCCTTGCTCGGCTTACACTAGTGAAAGCTGACAAGACTCTCTTAGCCTTTGTGAAATTACGTCGACATAAATAATGGCTTAAAATTTCTTGTGACATTGAGATAAAAAAGTCACTCAGGATTTAAGTTATTATGAGAATAAATTAAAGAACGCCGTTTCATTGTTTGTGCGTTTTTATCAGACAACTGGTTTTTATTAGGTACTAGCATCCGTCCCCGGCTGCGCCCGGGCATGTATTATACATATAAACCTTCTTCTTTCATCACTCTATCTATTCAATGAAACTGCATCAAAATCCGTTGCGTAGTTTTAAATACCTAAGCATTCGTAGAAAAGACATTGGGAAACGTCTTTGTGTTATACTAACTATGTAGTGTTAGTGATATGGGTAGATATGTTGCAGGGATATTATAAAAGTCGTGATATTATAATTTCACTAGTGCCATTATAATTACACAGATTATTGTCAATCGTTTGTATTACTTACAATTTAACGGGCTTGTTTCAGTACCATTATAATTTCACTAGACCGATGCAGTGAAATTGTAAGTCAGTGATATTTTGACAAAAAAGAAAGCCGTTAGATTATCAGAGCGATCGCTGATTGGTCCGCATTCGTTACCACCTGACCAAGAAGTACTAAACATAGCGTTAGGAAATAAAAAAACAGATTTTAGAAAATATTTTTTTTTAGCACGTTGACTGCTACGGGCCAAAAATTAGACCTTTTACCTTGTCACTTTTTATAGTACTATCTATACTATAAAATATGCTGAAAAAGTTATAACGCTTACTAATTAAATCAGAACTTTAATAACTATAAGCTAAATACGTAATACTGGTAGTAACATTTTAGTCACTAGCATCAATTTTTGGATTTGGATAAAGTTTAATTAATAATAATAAATGAATAATATTTACTTTTTGTCAAAATATGTTAGGTACATAAAAAGGTTGGTAGGTTACATAATTGAGCAAGTAATTTAAATGACATAATAAATAGAATAAAAAATTAATAACAAATTGACCAATCAGAACACGCGGGGCTCCCACCACAAACGCTACTCATAATAAACCTAGATTTATTATAATATCACTATTGCGGCCCAGTGAAATAACAATAACTCTGAAAAGAGCCCGTGACATTATACAAACCAGACGTTATTGACAATAATCAGTGTAATTATAATTTCACTAGAGAAATTATAATGTCACGTTTTTGATAAAATCCCTGCGACAGATATATCAACGGAAAATAAGATATATCAACGGAAGATAAGATAATAAGAATCGTAACTTGATAAATTTTCGAGTTAGTTGATCATTTTTCGAAAAATCTTAAGAGGGTATACTAGCAGTGCGTTTTCCATACAAATGTATTTCTCTATTTTCTCGCTGAAAACTGCTTCTAGAGGCACAATTCTTTTTACATAAAATCTATTACTAAAATAGGTATGTCCCTATGTTTTATTTATTTCTAAAAACCTGTATAAAAGAAAAAATAAATTGTACAAAAACAGCTTTTTTGGAAAAAATAAAAAATAGGGGCATTCCTATTTTAGTACTAGATTTTATGATAAGAATTGTGGCTCTAGAATCATTTTTCAGCGAGAAAATAGAGAAATACATTTGTATGGAAACCATATTGAAAAAATACTGCTAGTATACGCTCTTAAACGGCAGTTGAAATTAATTATTTAACGTATTTATATTAGTAAATTGATTAATTTACATCGTCTTGCAGTCAAATAATCCGATGATGAAACGATGAAACGCTGGCGAGGTGTCAGTGCCGGATTCATATTTTTTATGAGTGTAGGCGACTAAATCATGAGAAAACCAGTGGACGTGTTTGAATTTTATCCTCTGAAATTGAGTGACCTTCCTCTGAAATCTACCGCCCCTAGGACGCTGCTGCCCCTAGGCCGCGGCCTATACGGCCTATTTATAAATCCAGGGCTGCGAAGTGTACGCTGATTGGTTGCCTTTTTGTTGCTCATTATTGCTTCGTGCAGCTATTTTCGGGGGCCCATGAAATAGTGAGTCATCGCCTGTCTATATGTCCGTGTTTCTAAACGTAGGACATATATGGTTCTAAAACTGTTCTGTTTGTTTTTTATTTACACAAATACATGGATATTACTAAAATGGAAACAAAACTGACGAAACGACAAAAAAACTTCTCTTTCTTGCAGAGTAAAAAAGGGTTTTCATGGGTTTTTTTCACGTAATTTTGCTTTTTGTATCATTCCTAAATTGATGCTCAAGGACATTATTTTAACACATTCACATCGACGGCGCTGCTACTCGTTTATCAGTTTATAGGAATGATAGCGATTATGTCTATACAGTTGTTGGGGAGATTTTCTATCAAATTGTCCTTTTGTTGTAATGAAAACTCTTTGCGAATCGTATCCCGGCCATGGGAGTGAAACAAAGTAAGGATCTGTCTGGATAAAAGAGCGACTGCTTATTTCCACAAGATCCGCTAAAATCCGCAAAGTCGGCTAAAGACTGGCGCGCGGTAATCCAGCGCAGGTGAGGCGCGAGGCTGGAGGATTGGGGGCGATAGTTTGTTTGAGGATCAGTATGCTTTCGGTATTTTAGCAACTAGACTTTTCAATGAAACATGCTTTGAACATTTAAAAATACCGGTTTGGTTATGTTTATTACAAAGCCGTAAGTTTAATGTAGATACGTCCACGTATATAGAACAAGCCGTTGATTTTGAAAGCGATTGGACAATCGGCGGCGTTGTGTAGTAGAAAGGGTGATTCCAAAAGACAGTGTAATTATCAGTAATAAATAAGTTATGGCACTCTCTTCTCCCCTTTATATTATTTTTTATGGCATAGTACGACAAATAAGCAAGCGGGTCACCTGATGGTAAATAATCACCGCTGCGCTGTCCAAGGACTAATGCAACACAAGAGCGTTGCCGGCCTTTTTTCCGTCCCCAGAGGGGATGGGCCTCCGGCTCTCTCACTCACCGAACGAAGCATAGAAGCTGTACTACTACTTAAACGTCGATTTTCTGTGAGAATGTGTTACTTCCCCGGACGAGCCGGCCCGTTCACGCTACTAGCAAAAGTGATTTTCACCGGTAGTGTCTACACAACCTACTAGTACAAGTACTACAAGTAATTTACTAGGGCGTTCAGCTATTAGATTTTGTAAATTTGATATAATTTAGGACTTATAGAATTAATTGCTGGGTGGCGCTAGTGTGTGAACTCACTTCGCCTTAAGTGCGCACTGGGGTACATTCTAAACTGTGTGTTGTAAATTAAATTTATCTATATAGTCTAATTTTCTCAATATTCTAAAAAATACCGTACACTTCGGCATTGAACATTTAGGTTTATTTTCGGCTCATAAATTTATTTTGTTTTTCTCGTGACAATTTTTTTTTTTTAAATATTTTCTTTTATTAACCTAAACCAAACGGATTCATTGAGGGTTTCAATAAAAGTCAACCCAGCGTCCACCATTTTCTTTTTAGTTAGTGAAACAGGTTTGATTTGTGCCTTCAGGCCCGAAAAGTTGAATTTGCAATGGTGCTCAAGCTCCCTCTTTGCACCTCCTTTGCGATTTTAGTAAACCTACCTACAAAATATGCTTCAAATATATTAAAGTAGTACATAATTTTCATCTGAATCGAATACCGGCCTTTTGGATAAGGATAAATTGCCGAGAGAGAGGAAATATTCGTGAATCTGTCTGCAAGTTTTTCTAATTTATGGCTCAAATTTGCTCGTCCTATTTTTAGACCGTTAAATTGGGATAAAATGAAGCTATACCATAGATATATAATTTCTAATTATACGTAATTATAGTACGTGAGAATCTAAAATGTGGATGTTCCAGGGCCACTCACGTCAGTGGCCCTGGAACATCCAGGAAATTCTAATATCCAGGTCCAAAGAAGACTTTGATTTTATCGTATTTTTTTATGGATATAACAACTATATAAATTCCTGAGAGGTTGGCAGCAAGCTGCATTGGATAGGGATGAGTGGAAAAAAAGGGGAGGCCTTTGCCCAGCAGTGGGACACAAAACCAGGGTAAGAAAAAAATAATACCTAATAACTATTTTATGGTAAAAAAAAAGGAAAATTATTATTCACAAATAAAACAGGCCGTAGGGTTGCAACCCCAAATGGTTCAATTACATAATTGCTGCCAAGACATTTATATTTGCGCCGTTTGAGGTTTTCCGCCGCAGTCGCTGCTGTGCCGGCTTTTGATCCTGTGACCGGGAGGTGAGATGGCGCCAGTATCGACGCAAGTAGCGTCCCATACAAGGGGCCGCGGGTAATCTGTGGGGCCGCCCCAACCTCTAAGGCACAAGAGTCATCCCATCCGGTCTTTTGCCATCATCCCTAGCCATTCCGTTTGTTTCTAAAACCGGATGGCATGTTGATGGAAGCAAGAGTTGGATGGATTAAATTGTTAGAGCAGCGTGACGTCCTAAACAACCGGCACTTTTACGACAAGACAGACCGTGGCGACCCAAGACATTAACGCCATCGCCACAAGGGCAACGATGTGGCACCATACAAGTAGCACCTAGTCTCAGGGCAGCTGCCAGGTGAAAGGTTCGTCGTCCAATAAAGTACCAAGGTTAGCAGATGGTAGGGTTTAAAGTCAAAGCCCGGACTCCCGCCACCTAGAAGACGTGCTCGATCAGCAGCGTTACCAGAAGACTGTAATAAATTAATCTGCGCTAAACTGCAAAGCGGCCCATCCTAAGCCTTTGCGGGGACGGAAAATCCGGAATTTGAGAATTTGGACACATCATTAACCACGCATTCATGGCCTCTAACTTGTGAATGATAAATAATATTCAGATATTGATCAGTTTCCCTAATATGAATAACGACGAAATTTAAACTCATACTCTGTTATGATCAAATATGCTTTTCGAAAAGTAAGCTTACTTACTACCCTTAACCATAGGTGTGAAACAAAGTAGTTTGGATTAATGAGCCACTGCTTACTTCGACGAGATTCGCCAAAATTTGCAAAGCCGACTAAATGCTGGATCGCGGTAATCTGGTGAGGTGTGAGAGTAGAAAATTTAGGAACAATAGTTTGTTTGGGGTTCAATGTACCTTGTGATGTAATTCAAGTAACTAGACTTCCCTGTGAAACATGCACACAAAAAGGCTTAATCTCATTTGCGATCAACGAAAATTTATCACCCATGTAAAAAGGAGTCGTGCTTAACGAATTAAAAAGAAAGTAATGCAGAAAAGTCAACATTTTGAACTATGCAGACGCCAAAATCTGGCAAGTATTTTTACTTTGCAGGCAATGTATTTCTTTATATAAAGGGACTTTACGGTTTAGAGTAAGCAAGAAAGTTATTAAAGTACCTAGTAGCTGTTCCCCATGGCCTATGTCCTTCTCAGTACTCTTACTTATGTGTATGCAAAATTCCATTATGATCTGTTCAGTATAGATAGGGCATGAAAGCGTAACAAACAAACTCCCTTTCGCATTTATAATATTATGTTAGGATTACCATCAATAATGGGGTCATAATCTTGAGGCTTTGACTGTATTCTTAAGATTGCTGTACAAAAAAAGAGTAAGAGATGTGTTTTTTTCTTATGACTCAATTTTGCTGGTCCTCTTTTAGACTATTACTTGGAGAAAAACGAAGTAAGCATGTGTTGGACTAAGGACTGTGATTGCCTCTGTTGTGCCGTGGTTAACAAGCCTGGTCTTAGAAATTGAAATCGGTTGATAACTTAACGTAGGTACGTAGGTTGAATCCATGTTCATATATTAGCCTTTAATATCATTCCTAACAACACCATGCAAGCCAAGGTATCAACTATTACCACTTCCAGTTTCACGTCCAGTTCAATGAAATACCAAGTATCGATGTTGTACGGTATAGTTTTTAACAAGGGGCATCAAAGATGGTGTATGCTCTTTGATAGTCACGTCCATATAGCAGTCTACTTTAGCTATTTCACAATTTGTTCATGAGTACGAGCATTTATAACATCAAACTACACCAATATCATAAGTATTATAAGGTCCACTAAAATCAATTCGCAACATCGTCCAAGGCAAACTCTAACTTCCCTTCCCACCACAAACTCCATCATACTTTTCAAGTTTTTCATACATACTTTATACTATCATCATACATACTATATCTTCATACGTCTGATACCCTTGCGGGGTAGACAGCGCCCCAGGTCTATACCACCGAAAAAAATTTAAACACCAAATTTAATTACAATCACCTTTTTCATACAGGCTTTATGAATTTAAACTTCATAATTCAATTTTCTCTACGAATAATGCCAACTGCAATCATCGAATTCATCATATTCAATTCGACAATTGTATCTAGACCTCTGACAGAATAGGCAGTTATTGGAACTCTACGTGAGGAAACAGGTCGAAGCTCAGTGGTTTTATTGAAAAGTGATTAAAGCTTTAAAACAGAAACAATGCAATTAGCTGACAGCCGAAATATGTTTCGTTATTATTAAACATAATAAATAACGATAGATAGTATATTTATAATCAATAATAAATACTGAATATTGGCAGCTGAAAATATTTAAAACTTTCGTGCAATCCAATATTATGAAAAACTTAAATTAGTGAAATAGTGGGTCATACCTCTCAAATTATACAATCCTAATCCTAACTATCCTAATCCTAAATTCTAAATAATATTATAAAAGCGAAACGGAGTTTGTTTGTTTATTTGTTTGTTTGTTTGTTACGCTTTCACGCCGTATCTACTGAACCGATCATCATGAAATTTTGCATACACATAGGTTAGGGTACCGAGAAGGACATAGGAACATATATTACGCGGGCGAAGTCGCGGGTAACAGCTAGTATTTAATAATTTCAAATACTTACTTCCATCTCAATCTAACCTAACCGTCCTAACCTAACAATCCACGTTTTTCAATTCTTTATTACTTTTACAATGAAACATGAGTTTTATTACATTTCGGTTTCATATCCAATACAGTTTCCAATATGTTTCGTTCCTTTATTGCCCGAGGTCGGTCAACATCGATATAACTTTTAATGACCGCAACTAGAAAGCAGCATAAATATTTTTTTTTCAATTTATACCGTTACATTTAAAATTACATAGATATCCAGTATTTTCAAAACATCTATACAGTTTACTAGCTGTTACCCGCGGCTTCGCCCGCGTGATTTATAGCCTATGTCCTTCTCAGTACCCTATGTATATGCAAAATTTCATGATGATCGGTTCAGTAGATTTGGCGTGAAAGCGTAACAAACAAACAAATAAACAAACAAACTCACTTCCGCATTTATAATATTAGTTAGGATTGAATAAATCATCATGAATAGATTTTGAACGTAACTTTGGACGCTCTCGCCGGTTCGACATTTTCATCAAAGTCAAAAATAAAATTGTAAAAAATATATTTCAGTGCAAAATAGAACCAATTACAGAAATTTGCATATCTATACGACTATAAAATTGATTGTACCTAGCCATCACCACAATACCTTTGAGAACAAAAAATCGTAATTGCTAAAATTCTTGTAAGAAAATCTGCTGCCTTTGACTTATAAATATATTAATATTTCACAAAGCGAAGAAATTTAACGCAGTAAATATATTCTTCTGAAATGAAATTCCATTCGGCAAAGGAAATTAGCCCAGCGAGCTGCGTTCCATTGTGTGGAGAAACTTATTCAGTTGCTAGGTAGCTGAGATGAGAATGATAAAACTGACGCGTTCAATTTTGTGAACGGCTTTTGAAATCGAAATACCGAGCGATATAGTCCGGGAGGCCTATAGCCAGTGACCTATTCGAACGAACATCCATCTGGAATACGTTTTTTTTATTTAGACTAGGTAAAAGAAGTTAGCACTACGTGACTGACGGCATGGATCCGGGGCCAACTGTTAAAAAAGAAATTTTAATTTAAAAAAAAAATCGTTTTATCTATCTTTTCATAACATCCTTTCAATATGTATAGTATAATGCTCTGCATATTTAGCTTAATCGGTCTTAGGTAGACTGACGTCACATCTTTGGGTTTGTGCCGAAACTGACCCCGGTCATAATGTACTTTTTTTGTACTACCTATTCGATCGAACATCCAGCTGAAACATTCACAATAACGGTGACTGACGGTCGGAAGCCGGGACCTTCGCCAAGGCTGACGTGCCTCAAGTTGCGAACGAACGAAGGTAGATAAAGTAGTCGTCAACATAAACATTGGCATACAATATGTACATCTAATCACTTTTTTTTTTAAATCAGTTTGCCATCTCTCATCTACAGGCAACATCTTCTTGTGTAAGGCACGTATAACAGCAGATCAGAATAGTTGTGTTGCGATAGTTACAAGGAAGACGAGCGTTCCAACCACGTTCCAACCTAGATGGAAGGCACAAAGCTTTAAACTCTTCTTAACCAAAGTTATGTAAAAAAAGGTGCAAAAAGTAAATAAGTACTATGTACAATAAATAACAAAGTATTCGGATCTCACAGGTAACGTCAATTGATATATAGGTGAATTGAAGATGAACGATAATGGGGGACCGGTACGTGACGTCACGTAGCCCGAGCAAATTATTTATTCATTTGTTCCGCAGGGCGCACGGACTGGGTTATTTCGTAATAAGCACAAAAGTACGATAATCTATTTCTAACATTATTTCGGTAACGTTAACAAGGTACCATATCTTTATACACGAGTAGAAATGTAGTCTACAATCAATTTGTATGACGGCCAAGACTACAATGGGTGTTAAAAAAACACCCGGAGTTAATTATTGGAAGAAATAATTTAAATGCAGATGTATTTTTTTTTTAATTTAGGTTCTTAAGTCGTGGATTATGTACTTCAATGCACTGGTTACAATAAGAATTATGTGCAATGTTGACCACGTAAGAGAGCATGCAAATTATGCATTACACCATTAGGTACTACTATTTTGTATGTTTTCCTTAATAACTAGTCTCTGTGGACACCACACAAACCATTGTATAATGTTTTCATATTTTCCTGTTGTGGAGGTTAATAGTGTTATAACTAAAACCTTGTCTTTGAATATTCCAATTATCGAAATAAAGATAGGTACCGTTGTAGGGAAATCCTTTAGTATCCCACTCACCTTGTATCTAGTGTCCGATAGGTCTTAACTTTTATAAATAAATAAATATGTATAAATAATAATGAGTGTGATTTGTCCGTATATATTTATTTATTTTATCTTTTTAGACTCTATTCTCTGATTTTACGTTTGAAATATTTTCGCACACTTTAGTGGCCTACGTTTTCTTTCTCTACCAAAATTAAAATTTGAAATCCTGAGGATCGAACCATAAAGAGAACTGACGTGTTTGTCAGAACAAGAAAATACAGAAGATTGAAGTCTGGGTCGTTAACTGATAAACAACTCAATAAAATATTCTCTTGGGCGGTTTAGGTGTCTAAATCTATCTTGTTTACTATATTGGAGCTCTTTTTACAGACCTACACAAGATATTTCACTGCCGCACCAGTCTCTCCGCCTCTCTCCTTCTCCGGTGCGGGCCGAATCTTTGAAAACGTCTGGGTCAGCAGATGTGCACCATCAACGTGCGCCTCCCGAGTCCCGACGCCCCATACCAGCGCGTCACACCTATCGAGCCGCTCTCTCAAGACGTCGTTTTCTCTACGCGCCGCTATCTCAGCACGCCTTATCAACGCACAGCCACCTTAGCGCACAGTCTCAAAGTGTGCCCTGCCTTGCTGCGCCTGTGGAGCACATGACGCTATTGCGCTGTTTCAGCGCATTCAACGGTGCTCCGAATCCAAGATCAGTATTCCTTCAGTGCTATTTAGTCATCATCATCATCAGGTCTTTTTATTAGTCTCCACTGCTGGAGCACGACCCTCTCTGTACTACCAGAGGCGTATGTATATTAGCCAGAGCAGTCAGAGGATTTGGCCTACACTCTCCACGCTGGCCAGACGGGTTGGAGAGGTCATGATGTTCATAGCTTTGTTTAGCCTGTGTTTCCTAAGTTGCCTTCTACGACATCCACGGGAAGACTTGGAGTGGGCCTATTCTACTCTGCCGGGGACTCATAGTGTAATTCAATATTATGTAAGCTTTAAAACTGTGTTAATCTGTTATCATAACACCGTAACTTGTATTGCAATGGCTCAAATCCAACTGAGCAGTCATATGCTCATGAATTGCCTGACTTGGGCTGCGAAGTTCTACCAAGTAAGTACTAATTCGTGTTATCTCCTTGGAAAGTTTATCACTAACAGTTGTAAAGCCAAGTCTACTGCCTCTGGCAGGTAGAGTGAATGCTGCTTTAGTTAAGTATAAATTATCGCTATGTAACTACGGCTCACTACAAGTCTCGAGACGTGAGCGTCATAATTTCTTCGATGCTATGTTGAGAACATAATAATATGCATATTCTTTTTATTATTAAGAGTATTTGGTAGCAATTAGATATTATTATATTTTGTCTCTGTACTTTTACGTTTCTTCAAAATAAAGCATATCTTTATCTTTTTTAATTTTAACACGTTGAACGCCCAACGGCCCACCGGTGGGCCTACTGACAAAATCCATTCAGGCCAAAGAGAAATAGTGTTTTCCGTAATTTTTCACAATATCGTTTTATTGTACCAAATGATTAGAAATATGTTATTTGGCAATATACTTTCATTTTTTCTTAAATTACTATGTAAAATATGGAAATATTGAACTAGGCACACCGGTGATCCCCGTGGCCCGAATGAAAGGAATTTCGTAAATCCCTCCCCGCAGGCCACGGGGTCACGCGGCGGCCCACCCCGCGCCCCGCTACAAAAAAACAAATGATCCCAAAACAAACAAACTTTTCACGTAGACAACTGCTGGCTCCTGCTGAGCTGATGCTTCATGGGAATAAAGACTATGGAAACAGTGAGTCAGAAGATGATCTTCCGCTTGCAGCCTTAGCTAGTCGAAACGCAACATCGGACGTTATTGGCATGAAGTAACCGTCAAGGTTACTTCATGCCAAAAGCTTCAAGTCAACTTACATGCCAAATGTTTTATAGCGTTTCATTACTGAAGTTAGTTCCTAAATATGATCCTCCTAAATTTGGCTTAAATTGTTTGTTTGTCAGTATTTTAGATTCATGAATATGTAATTAAAAAATAAACACAGAAAAATGTTGTTTTTTCTTTACTCATAGTTAATGTATGGGAAGTGCCCGATGATTCGTTTTCGAAACACTGATTTTATATAAAGCTTTTAGGTATTTAAATTCAACCATTTAGTTTCTATAATTACACAAACATATTTAGAAACTATTTAACTTTATCATAGATTACGCAAAACCTCTAAATAAGAGATAATTTGATTAATTTCTTACTTTTTTGTGAAAGTCGCCATGATTTCTGCACGTCATAAACAGGTGACAACTTGCACTGATTCATTATGAGAATTTAACGTTTGTCTAGTTGGCATATTCAATTACTACTAGAAGAAGATACCTTAACCTTGACATAGATGGTAGTAGAAACCACTTTCCGAACGAAACGCGAAAGATAATGAACTCTCATGAAAACGTAATTTTTGATTCGTTTTCGAATCACGAGGCAAATAAGGAACCAAATAAAAATATAGTTAAAAAAAATAAAAATAAATAAATATATAGGGACATATCACACAAATTGAGCTAGCCCCACAGTAAGTTGTGAACTTGTGTCGCAGGATACTAACTCAACGATACTATATTTTATAATATATACTTATATAGATCATCATTTCGTGTAGGTGACACGGTCAATCGACCTTGCACACCCTGGTGTCAGAGTTCTTCGGAACCGCCTCTCGGCCTCTGACGTGGTTCCTTTAACGACTACCAGATGGCAGCCGGGACCACCGGCTTAACGTGCCTTCCGAAGCACGGAATCATCTTACTTATCAGACAATCAGGTGATTCATGCCTGCAATGTCCTAACCAAACTGGAAACAACTTAACAAAGTATGCTTCCCGTGAGAATCGAACCCACGACCCCCGGGTCAACAAAGCGAACGCCTTAACCACTGGACCACGGAGGCAGTTCTTAGATAAACATTCAAGACCCAGGTCAATATGAAAAAGATCTTTTTTCCATCTTGACCTGACCGGGGATCGAACCCGGGACTCCCGTGTCGCAGGCTAGCGTGTTGACCGCTGCGCCACGGAGCTCGATAGTTCTGGGCATATATGGGTTAAGTATCCAAATTAATAATTAAAAATACCTTTTCTATGGAAGTTCAGTACAACCCTAATAAGTTGCCAAAAAATTGCAAAAAATTTCAAAGTGTTTACCAGTACACAAGAACCAAGCCGATTCTTATATTCTACAGGGCCAAGCGGCCCACCTTAGTAACGTTTTTGCATAGTATCGTTGCGTTTCGGCCAGTAAATCGCGTTTGAAGTGAAGGCCTCCGATGGCTCACCGGTGACCACCACGGCCTGAATGGAACAACACCCTTCGGCTCACCGATGACCCCTATGGCCTAAACGGAACAACATCCTTTTCCCCTCGGCGTTCAACGTGTCAAAGCAATCATTCATTCATTCATTCAAAGTATTAAAAATATATTTTTAAAACAGCTGCGTGGTTCGCGGCAGAGTACAAGAGGACCACTCCAAGTTTTCCCGTGGATGTCGTGGAAGGCTAAAGAAACACAAGATAAACAAAGATAATAAACATCAAAAAGACCTGTTCACGTCCACCAGACCAGTCTGCCCAGCGTGTTGAGTGTAGGACAAATCTTCTGACTGCTTTGGTCCTGCAGTGGACTAAAAAAAGACCTGATGACGATGATGATTATAAAAAGTCTACTTGCCGTTTTTGCGTTACGTCCGCCACAATGATTTTTCGCTGCCCTCACATAGTGTATGATGACACTCCTGGGCAAAATACAAATCGAACGACATTACTGTCAAGCCGTTTAGCCTTCAGAAAGCAACAGTGAGACAGACATATTTACACAGGACATACCGAATATAGGGTTATAAATCAATTGCAAATAAGAGAGGTGACATTCCTACTATACATTAAGTATATTACAGTATATAGAATGGACATATCAAACTCAAATTTAACATCTTTTTAACTGATAAAATAACACATCTATTAACAATCAGGATTTAGAGCATTGCTAACTTATATTGCCACTGTACAGTCGTAAACACAAGTCGTGAACCGCAATAGCCCCCGAACTTATGATCAAAGTTCCAAGTTTCAAACTGCGCTCAGGAGCACCAAAATTATTAGTTGTAAGTTTCAACTTAACACCTGTATCAACCTTCTGAGGTTAAACTTTAAATACCTACAAACTTTATTTTTTATCGGACCCAGGCATCAATATATCTTTTATTTAAGAAATAGGTACATTTATCTATCTATGCCAGGGACGTCCACTGCTCGACATAGGCCTCCCCCATAGATCGCCACATATTGCGGTCTTATGCATGCTGAGTCAAGCAACTCCCGGCGACCTTATGAACATAACAAGGAATACATATTGTAATCAAATTTTTAGGATGCAAAACTGTAGAAGCTGTAAACACAAGTCTTGAGCCGCAATAACCACGCTACAAACTTATGACGAGTGCTGCAAGTATAAAACTGCACTTAGGAGCTTACCTGCAGGTGTTGATTGTATTTCATACATTACCAAGTTGGCATTCATACCAAATTCATTGGCATTCGTAAATAACTATCTTATCAATTTAATTGATTGATCTGAGTCTTGTATACTTAGCTATGTAAGTATTTGTAATAAAATTTACTATATGTATCTCCTTTAAAATATACCTATAGAATCGATGAGGTAATAATTATAGAATCTTGATATAGTTCTGTGGTAATAATATTCCATGACAAAAGTTCACAACTTACTGTGGGGCTAGTTAAATCTTCGTGTTTGTCCCCATATTTAATTTCAGGTGATTAATAGTATTTGACACCGGGCTATATGAATAACATTAAAATATGAACAGGTCCTGAAGATACTTTATAAAGGTCAACTTTCGGTTTATGTCAATGTTACCAATACAGTCTGCGACTTTTGAAACTGTTCAAACCTGAGGTTTAAACCAACTTGCCAACATATTGAATACTACACAATATATCATTATATAACTAGTTCACACTTAATTAATTCTGTGGCTATTTTGCAGTCAATGGAATATGACATCTATTAGCAATGAAGATTTATAGAATTCTCAGCTTATATTGCCACTGAGCAGCCGTAAACACAAGTCGTGAACCGCAATAGCCTCGCCATGCCCAACTTATGATGAAAGCTCCAAGTTTCAAACTGCACTCTGGAGCACATAAATTATTAGTTGCAAGTTTCAGCAACACCTGCCCCATCCTCTGAGTATACAATACTAAGGTATTCACTATCTGTCAATGGAGAGAAGAGATTCACGATAGGTATTTTACAAATAATATGATGCTCTATGAGAACTTTCTCCTACTCGTCCGTTGGTTGATAACAATGACAAAATCACAAATTGTGTTTTTATTCGCAGAAACTATGTATTGTACACACTAACAAAGCATTACATAGCAAGGAATTTTAATGTAGCTCGCGTGAACGACAAGACATTCCTGATATGTGCAAAGGATATATCAAATATCGATGTTTAATGCCAGTGCATGTTCAAACCAAATTTAAGGTTTTTGTTAAACTATTAGCAGTTTTATTACACTTCATGTAGTGTATTACAATATGTACCTATTATTTAAGTTTAATTAAATAAACAGATATATGCCCTATCCAAATAATTAAAATTATCTCACCTAAAGGCGAAACCATCAATTTTCGTAAAATAGTATTTTAAAAATGATTTATATAAAGTACCTACATAATTGGTATCCTTTGGTAGCGCCGAAGTAATTATAGCGCCAACAGCAACAGCAACACTAATAACTTGCTGTCGATAGCAGTAATGAGTTTAATACTGTAAACTGTTAGGCTAGCCTTTGTTACGTAGAAACCACATTTTGATATTTATGGTAGAAACCACAGAGATGTATGTATATCTATGGTAGAAACTTATTAGTAATCTGTACTTTTTGTGTTAAACAACCCAACCAACAAGTCTCCTTTTGACTAATAGGACTACATAAAACGTCTACTTCCCAATCGGTAAACTATAAACATGTTAAGGTTTGAGCTAATTTAAAGTTTTTAGAAATAACTTGGATTCTATTTTTTTTACTTAATACCTATGCAAGTGATGTACGCCTCAACAACATTATCAAGTACGCCCTGCATTCTTTGCTAATTTCACATAGGTACGCTTATTTAGAAAGTATCTAGTATTGGTATTGTAGTGAGACTTCAGAAAGTAATAGGTCGGAGTAATATCTTTACAATATTCGCTATTGATATAATTCAATCTATCGGTTTGGTTAAAAGATTAGTATACGGTATGGGAATTTTACGTGACAGTGACATTCTGGATGGATGTAAAAATAGTGCATCGTGTCTGTAAGGGGCCAACACCGGTCTCTTGGTGAGGACTTTTGAGCTGCCGAATGACCGTCATTTAACGATGACAGCCGGGACCAATAGTTTAAGGTGTTGTCCGAAGCACCATTTTTATTTTAGCGCTACTGTACCTTCGAGCACGGAGGCCGTGTTGCTCGAAGTACTGTACCTACAAAAAAATGAAGGACACCGTTTGTTTGTGCATCAGTGTGGCATCAGTAGTATAGATAATGATGTGAATAATGACGCAAACACAGTGTTTGCGTCATTATTCACACAGAAACATGCAAACAGACTTGTTTGCGATTCAAGCTAGAAAAGAAACATAGTTGATGTCATTGTTTCCAAGAAAGCTATGAAAATTTCAATTCTTGGGCGATCTCAATGCGCTTTACAATTTATTTGTTGTAGTCCGCTCGCTCGACTCGACACCCGGGGCAACAAGGCCCAAGGCGGAAATGAACCGGCGACGTCGCTTTAGTGAAGTGACATCCATAACCATGTACAACGAATTTTCAATTGAAACCGAAACCCAAAGTTGTGCGCTTAGATCCGTTTTGGTTCCGGTAGATACGAGTACCTATAAAATTCTATTGGATTTGACTTCAGAGATAGCTGTTTAGTACATCAGAATCTCATTTGTATTTAGCAATTACCAGTTTAGAACTCCTTACCTACAGTAAAGTTTTTCTGTTTGTGGATGTGTATGTGCTCAACATGTCTCACCACCGTTGATCAGGTATTTTTTCTTCGAATGACTGCCCTAAAACGAACGATTAGGTATGTACCGAGTAAGTAAGTCTTGATTTCAAAAATAGTACTCCTGGACTTCAGATTATGTAGGACGTGAATGGAAAATTTAATTTTATCCTTGCTCTTGATCATAGCCAAGTACGAATACATATGAATAATATAAAAAATAAATATATAGGGACATATCACACAAATTGAGCTAGCCCCACAGTAAGTTGTGAACTTGTGTCGCAGAATACTAACTCAACGATACTATATTTTAAAATACATACTTAAATAGATAGACGTCCAAGACCCAGGTCAATCTAAAAAAGAACATTTTTCATCATGACCTGACCGGGGACCGAATCACCGATCCCGGGACCCCCGTGTCGCAGGCCTGCGTGATAACCATTGCGCCACGGAACTCGTCGGATATATTTTACTATCATAGCAACCTTTGGCTTGAGCTGTTAGGTTTACGTATTGATCAACTTCAGCCGAAGTACATTTTAGTATAAACTGACCAAAACCGATCCTTCCGCCAATCCCTTCACTGACTATAGTGTGCTCTTTCTGTAAAACGCCATTCTTCGCGCAGCGTTCTGGCCTCGAAATCTCACTGAGGAAATAGTCGGGACTCTTTTAAACTTTTTTAATCTGTAACGAAACTCCGTTGTCATCGTGAGCTAAGATTTTAAAATTGGAACAGTGAAGTTCAATTTTTAACTTTAGAATTGAATAAAACTTTTGTTGTAAGCGACCGGTTCGTTCCTTAGCTTCGTTTCGTTCATTCTCATTGTTAGCACGGTGCACGGTGCAAGTTGCAGATCTAGGTTTCTAGGAAGTTCTTTGATTAAATTTAAAAAGAAACTGTTAACAGATATTGTAGTTTTAAAGTGCTTAAGATCAGACTGCTCTTGATAATATAAATTAACTACTTCATAGAAAGTTTTCTTCAGTACTTTGCTTCTTTTTAGTTGTACACTCAATATTATCTAAAGTTTCTTAGTTTTTAAATTCATAGTTAAATTACAAACTATTAATTGCGTTTGCATTTTGAAGTTAAAAGGAGGAAAAGTTAGAAAAGACTTGAGATGATATTACAGGTTGCTTAATTTTCCATTCCTATTTAGTAAGATTAGATATGTAAGTTTGACTACTATACTTACCTAATTAAAACTCCTGTCAAAACCTTGTACAAGTACATCGCATAAATATTATGCTAACAAGCTTTTTCTCCACCTCAAAGCTCGCATTGTTCTCTAAATTGATATGAGATTCGTACTTCCCTTCAGAACTCGTGAGTAAATCACACATTTCTTTGGTGTTCGCGTTCAAGTTAGTTTAAAACTCGCAAATGAGTTGGGATTTAATCAAAGGGATATGTGTTCGCCGTCTTATTGTCTTATGCCTATACGAATGCGGGAGAAGTGTTTGGTAGAGTTCGCTTTTATAAAGTTTTGTGCTGAAAGTTTTCCGTTTCCGCGAATCGAAAACAAAGGATGAAATGAAAATTGTGTGTTTCTTGTTAAAATAATATTGTAGAGTTGGTATGGGTGATAATAGGCATTTTTTTTATCAAACGAGACAGTTGAAAGATTTGGGAAAAATAAGAATATTTATAAATGGATTACCTCATTTCTTTTTCAAATTAATAATTTCCTAAGGTCAAACGAATGCGGTTTGAATAAAACATGAAATAAGCTTCCACGTAATAATACACCGCGCGAACTTCATAGAAAACTAAAAAAAGCTTTTGTAATAAAGTTGTAGCGGATGGTTAATTTATTTACTTAAGCAGACATTACGAGCATCGCAACCCGTCATTTGGTATTATAAAATTCTGAAAACTTTATTCGTGATGCCCTGTATCTACGAGTTTGAATGAGCTGGGTACAGTTCCAATTTGTTGCTCTTTATTTTCATTTTTTCATCATATAAAGTTAATAGGTACCTACCTTTAGAAATGGTTGTAGCTCAGTGGTCTAAGACTGCAAGTTTAAGCAAAAGATCCCGAGTTCGAACAATTCAGTCATTTTTATCAAATCACATGTTTCCGGTAAAGATGTGAAGCGGAGAAGGCAAGGGAAAACCACTCCATTATCCCTGCCAATCAAATAGTTAATAGGTATAGTGTACATTTCCTTCAATACAATGACACGGACAAAAATCTTGTTCTTTATTAATGGATGGAAACGGGATGCAGAAGCATGAGGGTGAACTAATAGAAATATACTCTGTCAGTCTATTGCCTCTTCAGGCCTCTATCACTAAAGCGATTAAGAGGAAATTAGGAGGCAGTATGAGGCCCGGTTTATAAAATAAATTTCATCGTCGAAACAGGAACACTTCACGATGGATCTGCAATCAGGGTGAGGCAGCGAGATTTGTTGCTGGCTGGCCGCTCCCAATTTTATATTCCCGGGGCAACGACCCACTGCTATATACTCTAATGAATCCGGGCATGGATTTGTAGCTGCTTTCAACATAAAATATTTAACGTGAAAAATGATTATCTTACCTGATATAAAAGAGTCATTGGCCATAATTTAACCTCATTTCGTACTTCTTGTATATTGTCGAAACACTCGCTATAATGATGTCGGAAGATACAAAATTAAAAGCGAAAAGCGAAATTCGCTATTCGTTGAGCTTCTGCAACTTCTTTTTAAGAAGAATGGGTCTTTCGTTCATAGATGAAAAGCCGAAAAATTTTAAAGAGAGGCTACAAGTGTTCTTGTCGTTCGTGATAGGGTCTTCACTACTGAGTCTCATGGTAGTGGGCCAGTATGCGTATATTGTCTTCTTGTTAGCTAATAATGTTACCCTGGAACAACTGATTGGCAGCTACGTGCATATTGCAGGGTATGATACTATGAGTGAGTAGTGTTAATATAGTAATAATATATATTATTGTAGATCAATAAAAATCTACCTTACAAAGAAGGGAATAGACGTATATCACTATCGTCAGGTTTTTTTTACAGTACAGGTGGTACAGAGAGAGTCTTGCTTCTGCAGTAGAGACTAAAAAAAGACGTATATTTTAATCGTATGTCAAAAAAATATCATCATCATCATCAGGTCTTTATTAGTCTCCACTGCAGGAGCACGACCCTCTCTGTACTGCCAGAGCAGTCAGAGGATTTGGCTTACAGACCTTCGGTCGGACACTATGATAAAAAAAATATACTTTAGATCAATTTTAAACATTTTAGAATATTAGGAATCATAATATAGCATGAATACTCTTTTTATTGCTGATCCCGAGTTAACGCATAACAGTTGCATACTGACTGAGAATACGCTAAGATGATGAGACCCTAGATAAACCTTCAAACTTCAGTTTAGAGTTTTAAGTTTGATCGTGAAGCTTTACTTAGTATTTTCACCAAAAGTGGTAAAATTAATTATAGGGTAGCCTTAACCGGCTTCGGCTATTGCCAGACCTTCGGTCGGAAACTATGATTGTGGTTTTTCAGGTTTCGGAAAATTGGTGACAATCTGGTTCAAGCAAAACTCCTTCCGGCTGGTAGTAAACGAACTAGCGGATATATGGCCAGTGCCGGAGAAAGACCCAAAAGCTGATGCTATAAAGAACAACAGCTTGACGTCTTTGAGACGTAGACAAAGTTGTAAGTTGCATATAGATACTTGTGCTTATCTGATCACATTGTAAGTATGGGATAAAGAACATTTTTCTTCTAGTGCTTCTTAGATTTGTCAAGAGCTTTCGATATGGTATCCTATGATGTATTGTATTATAGCCTTATGGAGATCCTACTTAGGTACAAAGATATGAAGCCAAGTTTTTTGACCGGCGGCCTGTATGTTCTCTGTCTCTTTCACACATACAAGTATGAAAGTACCAGTTCTTTGAATGTAAGTAGGTAAAATCATGGTATTATCTTCTTAATTGCTACTCTTTTACTCCTTCATTAAGGAGAGGTTAATTAAACCTTTTTAAGTTTAGTATTTTATTTACACACAAATTCTTTTTATTTGTAGTAGGAATTGACTCGGTATAGATTAAACAAAAAAAAGTGATAAGTATGTAAAATAAAATCAGAAGGAAATTAGTAAGGTAATATTTCGAAATACAGAAAAACCTTAGCAATTTTACTCGAAGTTATTGACACGTCGTCTTCTCGATTAAATTAGCAGTTTACCTGAATTGATAAGACAGGGTATTAATTGAGTGTAAAAGGTGTTCGAAAATTCATCCCTGAACAGGGTCAAATATGGGTTGATAGCATGGATATATGTACTACGTTATACGTCCATGGTTGATAGTTGGTATGGAAATTAGAATAGAATATTCTTTATTGCACCAGATAAAACAATATAATTACATAAAAAACGAAAACAAAAAAAAAAAAAAATTTGGTACAAAGGCGGACTTATTGCTTAAGCGATCTCTTCCAGTCAACCTTAGGGTAGATGGACAGAGTACATGTAGTTGGCATTGGTTGAAATTTTATTAGTTACCAAGTTATCGTCTTAAAATCAGTATTGTGATCAATTATATGAATCCTAGAAAAAAATCTTCTTAAACGCAAGCGAAGCCGTAAGCAAATACTAGTAAGGTCATATTTTGTAATACGAATCATAATATCTATGGTAATACAGAAATCCCTTAGCTATTTCACCCGAGACATTATTGACGAGCCGTCGTCTCGATTAAATTAGAATCTTTGCCTGAATAAATAAGACAGGGTGTTGATAAAGTGTTACAGAAAGGAGCAATAATATTTGGATACCTTGCTCAGTCCATGTCATGTGGCCATTTATCGAAATACAATATTTTTTTGGAATTGCGTTTGTTAGGCTCGGGACTTCTCTATTTTTAAGCTTGAGAACCATGGTTCTCAAGCTCGGCTAGACCATGAGGAAACAGCGTACTGGATCATGGTCCAGTACGCTGTTTCCTTATGGTCTAGCCGTATTTATATTAATAAAGATTGCACAAGTAAGGTTGTTATAAAACAGATTAACACAGTTTTACAATACTATAATATAGCTAACTTAATAATAGTTACACTAACACACTAATTAGCACTGAATGAATACTGATCTTGGATGCGGAGAACCGTTGAGGGTGCGCTGAAATAGTGCAGTAGCCTCATGCGCTCCGCAGGCGCAGTAGGGGAGGCCACACCTGCGAGACAGTGACTGATACTAGTAATAGTATCTTCTTCGTAGTTTGTGGCACGGGCCGTGTACTGTACAGGCCGTGCCAAACTTTATTGCGAGTCCGAACATCGCGCGAGTCGATGCGCAGCACACAAAGCGTGCGTTGGCATGTGCGTGGCAAGGCAGGGCACGTACTGTGCAACTCGCAGCTGATATCCGCACACACGCAATAAAGTTTGGCGCAACCTGTAGTTGTAAAGCTTCCATTCAAAATTGAACTCGATATTAAAGTAACGGTACAGCATAAATGCTATCGTAAGAACGGATCCTGTCTCCGCCGCATTACAGCTAAGTTAATGCCATGGAGAAAACGCTAATGATTACAATTCACTAGATTTTGAAGCAGTGTTTCCTCCCGCATTTCTTGTTGGAAGGAGTCACGTAATTTACTAAGAAACTACAAAACTCTCCAACAGTAATTTTTGTAGGGAGGAATTATCGTACTTACTGCTCCACTTACTTACTTTACTATAAAAATGACGTTTTGATGAAGAAGATGTAGTACATATATCAAAGATTTTAATAGGCACTGGTAGGCAACTTACAACCCGGTTGCACTAACCCTGCACCTCGCTGGTAGATAAGGACGTTTGGTGATTTACTCTCGTAAGATATTTCAACTTTTAATTGGTGAACGTTAATTTGTTGTAACGAGCTCCGTGGCGCAGTGGTCAATACGCCGGCCTGTGACAAGGATGGTCCCGGATTCGATCCCCGGTCAGGTCAAGATAAAGATGATCTTTTTCAGATTGGGTCTTGGATGTTTTTCTATGTATGTTTATAAAATATAGTGTCGTTGAGTTAGAATCCCATACACAAGTCTTTTGTACTTTAGGGTTAGCTCAATCTGTGTAATTTGTCAGTATATATTTATTAGATACTTATTAAATAGGAATGCATAGTAATTTTATGTTAATAACATGTAGTTGTATTTTGCAGTGTATTTGTTTTGGAACATCTTGGGAGTGTGGCTGTACAACCTGACGCCGGTGGTCTTGCACCTGTACCGGCTAGGCCGCGGCATGGACTCTGACTTGGGCTACATCTGGCACATTTACTATCCCTTCGACAAGACTAAACCATTCGTCCATGAATTAGTATACTTATTTGAAACATGTGCAGGTAAGTATTTCTCTACGGTTAAGCAAGTATAAGGAAGTTGATAACGCTTAATAAAATTTGGATGAGCGCACTTACATATAAAATCATGCAGATCATGTCCTGACTTTAACATGCTTTCATCCACTGTTTTCCCCCGAAGAAGATTTAAACTCTGCGGCCTCGCATAATAGATATTGCAATCACAATATATACCTGCTGTACCAAGATCTGCTAGTTTCTTGGCTGCCCTGACCCGCTAAGAGCTATGCAGCGTCACTTTGCCATCAATATTCCCTCAAAGCGGTGAATATGAACAACTTTTTGTATGAGGCCAATCCTGAAATCTCAAATATTTTTTGACAATTTAATACAATTTGTCGGGCCAGTGGAACACTTTTATAAAGAGAAAGCAATACTATTTATAAGTTCCCAGCATTGGTCTCACAGAAAAAGTTTATCAAATTGAGGGGGTGAGTCACCCCTATAAGGGAATGACGAGGGTAAGTTGACACCTATACGCTTTCTCCACGACAGCACGAGACACCCAACGCCCCGAACCGACAATTCTTGTGAGAATAAAGGAACATAATCACATTCCCCCATTCAAACAGGAGTATGCTCAGTATGCTGCATGCTGGGTTCAGATGTGTTCTTCATCAGTATGGCTAACCACATCAGCCTCCTCCTGCGCTTACTGCAGGACAGGATCCGGCAGCTGGGCATGGCCGAGGTGGACGCGAACGGCGCGCCCATCACAACGCCACAGGACTGCTACGATGAGGTCGTAGAAGTTATAAAGATTCACCAGAAGTTGATCAGGTTTGTTTTGGTGACCACCATTGGAATCAGATGTTTGAAATGCCTTCTGCACGAAATCGCTTAGATGTTTTTTGCCACTTATGGTCACCCACATATTCTTATATCTATGTGGTCACCCATCCCAGAGCCATCGAGTACCTCGAGATCATCAGATGTTTATTAGTCTCCACTGCAGGAGAACTACTTTCTCTGTACTACTAGAGCCATATATAAGCCAGAGCAGTCAGAGGATTTGGCCTATACTCTCCACGCTGGCTGGGTAGGAGAAATATGTCAAGAAGGTTGAACGTAAACAATAACTTGGCATCTTGTGAGACATCAGGTTCGATTCTCGCTCAGCGCCACGTACATCTATGAGTCTAATAGACACATGTAAAGTAATATTGAAAGCGGCAATTACTTCCGCTCAAGGATAAAATACTGAGTATGTTCAGATAAGATAAATATTTCATTGACAAGAAAATAAATATTACTTCCTTAGTTCATTAACATCTTCAAAATAAAATAAGATTACTTAAAAATTGGGTACCAATAAAAACGAGACGAAAATATCTAAATTATATTTCCCGTTAAATGTAATTATGGAGCTGTCAATTTTGTTATGAAGAAGAATTTCGTAACGACCCAGTAAAAAAATATTCCTGTAAATAATTTTTAAATTTCTTCGTGAATTCCCTATACCCTTGACCATAGATTTAAAAAAATAAATTTTTCGTCACTCCCCTTGACCTACCTTTCATCTATAGTATCTAGGCGTGTTTTTTGGTTGCATTCTTATTTGTAGTGCTTCGAAATATGAGGTTATTAAGACAGCATGTTAGTACGAATACTCAAGTAAGGTTGGCTTCAGGCAGGCATCCGGCTGTAAAAACTTTCACCAAATCATATCACAGTATGAATGCTATTCATTAGTGGATCCCGGGCTCCAACGCAACACACGCGGACGCGACCGGGAAAAACGCTCTGATGAAAAAGAGCTTACTTATATACTCGTGATATAGAAAGATTTGAAAAAACTTTTTGGCTGGTCAGTCTCCCTATGATTGCGCCTCGTACGATGATATCATTAGGATTCGAAACCTGAGAACCTAGATGGGAAACACGCGGTAATATCAAAGATAATATTATTCAAACTTACGCGAGATAAATTCTTATGAAAACACGGCTTTACTCACGTTTTATTACGTCGGTTCAGCTGACTAGTTTCAGACTGTTACGAAGACCATCGGGGCGAGTGAAAGGGGTGGCAACTAGCAACACGACGGTTACGCTTCCCACAAAGCACAGACCGAAACTAGTGATAGTGACTATAAAACGTGAGTAAAGCCTTGTTTTCATAATTAACATCAAGGATGTCGTAGACCGTATGAAGTGGAGAAGAAAAGATGAAAAAAAAAAACTCAGGACTCCGTAGATCGATTGCCGAGAACGCAATCGGGGGCTTAGACGAGAAGGACGGAAAGTGAGAGAGATAAAAGGAAAATAACATGAAAAAATAAGATGAAATATTTTTCTTCTTCTTCTTCTCCTGTTTTATATTATGGCTTCCACCGAGATTTCAGTGATTCTGCCAATGTCCAGTATAATGAGATACTAAGTATCGGTGTTGTACGGTAAAGTTTTTTCAAGTTGCATCAAAGATGGCGTATGCTCTTTGATGCCTCGTGGGAGCTTGGGGTGGCAAATCTATACGAGTCAATTTATCAGTCCACTTTAGCTATCTCACAAATTGTTCATGAGCACGAGCATTTATAACACCAAACTACACCAATTTCATATTATAAAGTCCACTAAAATCAATTTGCATATTTGTCTAAGGCAACTCTGAAATATTTTTCTTGATCGCAGTTACGGAAATGACTTGGAGGATGCATTTTCCGTGGTGAACCTGATAAACGTTCTGCTGAGCTCTGTTGACATCTGCTGTGTCGTGTTTAGTATTGTAGTAAGTGCATTTATTATTTTAAAATCACAAAATTATTTTAAAATAATGTTTTAAGCTCGTCAAGAAAACGTTATATAAGTAAATAAATGTACATATTGACATACAGATTGAACTACGCCATAGTAAGCTGTGAACTTCTGTCATAGGATACTTACTCAATGATAGTTATCCCAACTAATCCCAATCCCAACTAAGAGCAGTCAGAGAGATTGACCTACACTCTTCATGCTGGCTAGATGGAATGGAGAGGTCTCCTTGATGTTTATAAGCTTTGTTTAGCTTGTGTTTCCTAAGTCGCGTCTACGACTTCCACGGGAAGACTAGGAGTGGTCCTCTTCTACTCTGACGGGGGAATCCACACGGCAAAACACGTTCATCAACTCATTCTAATTTCAGTTTAGGTATCCTTAAAATGATTTAGGTACTTACTAGCTAAAAGTTTAAAACTCAACACTATTTCGACGAACTCTTTGACAAGCCAGACAGCATGTGAATTCGAAAAATAAAAGTTATTTTCAATTGCTTCCTTTTGAGATTTAAGTGCACTTCACTGAGTACTTTTTTACCCGACTACGGCGAAGGCAAAAGGAGGGTTATTATTTACACATACATAATAAGGTCCTCAATTTTTAGTTTCTAGAACCATGGATGGAGATGAGTAATAAGTTCTTCCTAGGAGCTGCAATGACTCAAATGGGTATTGTTTGCTGGTATGCTGACGACATTTACAGAGCGGTAAGTGTTTACAGGCATAATATAAACTAAATTTTTTTTTTTAAATAATGGTGACCATAGTGTTAAGTGCATCCTACTTAAACTGTCCATGATTCTAAACAAACTCGATTGAAAAGATAAAATCGGCGGAAACGCAGCGAATCGAAAATCTCCGTATCGTATGAGAGGGGTTAATAATGGAATATAAAACAGAAGTTAATAAGTTTATTTCACTTTATGATTTATTTCTGATATACTGAATTTTTCTGAAGTTTTATTTACTACTAAAGAAAAAGCAATGAATCCAGCAAGATAAAACATAACGGTAACATACCTATCAAAGGTTTCTCGTTACATGCGCTTTTTTCGCGATGTATTTGATGAAGTTTTGGAATCCATGTTGTGTGTTAACATTTTTCAATAATTATTAATGTGTTATACGTAATAGGGACAAGTATCACCATGTAGGCCAAAGGCATAATGTAAATATAGTGGAATATAGATAGATAAGAGTATTAAAATACCGGTACTATTTTCAGGATAGCCGCAAAATAGACATCATAAAACTCCCTTTTCATTGTATGCAGCTCCATTCAATTCCTATACATGTATTGATGGGGGCTTTGTGTGATTTATTAGAGAGCATAAATTACCGCTGTATAATCCATAAACAATCCCGTGATGTATAGCTCGCAGCTCCAGGATTAAAAGCCAGCTATCCGTATCCATTGGCTTTGCCACAGTAAACTAACTGGTATGTTAAACTATTTTCTGAAATAAATAAAATATATGGGAACAAATCACACAAATTGACTCAGCCCCACAGTAAATTGTGAACTTGTGAAGTAGGATACTAACTTAACGATATAATATTTTACAATTGATACATTTATTTGTGACTGAGATTTCAGCGCGTCTCCGCGATGTAATGGGCGATCGAATTTCTATCGCGGTGCAGAGAGGTAATGCTGCTAGCCTTATAGGTGTACCCTACGTCGCGGCGACGCGTTGGAGTCTCTTTTTTATTTGTAATTTTGCTTTTATTATTATTTGTAATTAGAATAAGATTTAAAAGTTGAGACATATTTAGATAAACATCTGAGACCCAGGCCAATATGAAATTTTCCATCATATCCTGGCCGGGAATCGAACCCAGGACCCCTCGTGTCGCAGGCCAGCGTGTTAACTACTGCGCCACATAAGCTGTCAAAGGCTCTATGTACCTATGTATATCCGAAGCCTATACGATTCGATGACCCCATGTGTGTACACATTCATAGTATGTTAAGGACTGGGGGAACACTGAAAAGAATGACCATAAGTAGCATTAAAATGTCTTATTCTTCTTATTCATAAACTCTCAATCATGTCACTTAAAAGGTAAATAGGGGGCCGTAATAGTTAAATAGCCTAGTCCTGGTACAAATCCGCCGGTGTAAGTATGTACTTTTCATAAATAACGCGATTTTATTAGTACATAGTCCTACCTACAAATACGAAGAAAAAATAGAGAAAGATACTTCTAAAAAATAAAATAAACCGTCATTTATTTACCTATAGCAGGTAATCTTTCTTTTGACATAGACGGATATTGAAGTGAATTTCAATTCGCTCGCCGCATATTCGGATCCATTTTTCATCCGTGAATCCATCCGGTCTAAAAAATTACATGGATTTTTCCATGATCTAATAATACAGGTCTTACCAACTGTTTAAGGTGATTTCATTGACAGTAACAACTTTATGGGGAAATGTATTCATTGACAATTTCATTCATCTACACCCAAGTTTTAATTGTGAAGGAAGGAAAAATTATATATTAAATACATCCATCAAATTTTAATTACATATAATTATTAGAAACATAACAAAATTAACAACGTGCGTTATTGATTAGTCGATTTACATATATCCTTAGAGAAGTGATTGTTTTATCCAAAAATTTATGTTTCAACATACTGACATTAAAGTTTATGAGTTCCGCAGTAAAAAAGGAATTCTTATAGTTTCGGCATATTTTCACAGAATGTGTATTTCTGTTGCCGCAATAACAACAAATAATAAAAACAAAATTCAATTAAACATCAAAAGGGGGTAAATACCAGAAGCGTATTTTTTATAGTTAAATATGTATACGTTGGTACGGAACCTTACGTGTGCTATTTCGACTCGCACTTAGGCAGTATTAAATATATTCTTTTTGTAGTAAGATGGGATAAATTTTTAAAAAATTCCGATGATTCATTGCATTCTAAAATTATTTTGCTGCTTTAAAAAATCCTTTCCAATGTCATCATCAGGTCTTTTTTAGTCTTCACTGCTGGACTACCCTCTCTGTAATACCCGAGACATATAAATGTTAGCCAGAACAGTCAGACGATTTGGCCTAAACTCTCCACGCTGGCCAGACGGATTGGAGAGGTCTCTTTGATGTTTATAAGCTTTGTTTAGCTTGTGTTTCCTAAGTCGTCTTGTAAGAAATACACGAGAAGACTTGGAGTGGTCCTATTCTACCCTGCCGGGAACCACACGGTTTTTCCAATGTAATCTGGCTTAAATAATTTATTTGTACCATGGATTTTTCAGAGTATGGGCGTGTCGGACGCCGTGTACGAGAGCGGATGGTACAAATGCAATACGAGGAGTAGGCGTGCGCTGCTGGCAATGCTTCAGAGGTGGGCTTTGAATGCTTTGATAGAACACTTGCTTCATTAGGGCACTATTCAAGGGATAGATTGGGTCTAGTCTGGAGCTGACTGCGTCAGAATACCTATATGTGTGGATTTCTGTGTACTGTTATGTACAAGTTTGCGTGAACTCTGTCCTTACCGATGACAAATCTATTAAGTTGGACTAGCCAATATAAATGCATATCACACTGTCTCTATTTGTGTCCAGTCAAGAGATATCAGTGTCGCCCATATTTTCATAATAGAAGTACAAAGCATATTTACTTGTATTGCCCGAGTTAATATTTCAAAATTTTTAGATAGCAAAGATCACGTAAACGTGTAGTAGTCCTAAGATTTTTTTTTGAATAAAATAAATATATACGGACAAATCACACAGATTGAGCTAGCCCCAAAGTAAGTTCAAAACTTGTATAATGGGATACTAACTCAACGAAACTATATTTTATTTACAATACATACAAAGATAAACATCCAAGACCCAGTTCAATTTTACAAAGCTCATTTTTCATCTTGACCTGACCGGGGATCGAACCCGGTACCATCCGTGTCGCAGGCGCCACGTAGCTCGCCAATAAGGATGTAGTTTGATTTGTAATCGATGACAGTAACGTACTTATCTTAACACACTTTAGTAACTAATAATAATAATAATTAACTAAAAATAAAATAGCATTTAATAAATAAACATAATGTATTTGAATGCAATTTTTCTCATTTACAGATCCCAGAAACCGCTATATTTTACTGCTCTGAAATTTCGATCTATCACAATGACTACGTTCACTTCGGTAAGATACAACCTGAGCGAAATGTGTTCAAACCATGTTCAACTTCTTTTCTGAACATTTTTCTTGATTTTATTCAGTTTTGTCCATTGTAGTTTTCGCTATAAAATTTCCATTTCTCTTTTGATTAGCAGATAAACCAAATTGTTCTAGCTTTTGATATAAAAAATTCAAACATTGTATGTAAACTAAAAGAGAGTGTTTTTTTTTAAATATGGCCTGCATATTAGTTCCTAAATATGGATCCATATTATGTATGAGCATGCTATGGTTTTGAAATGCACAAATTTTACTAATCATTCGATTTGTCCAAATATACATATGTATATCCATGGTTCATATAATACGACCATATTGAAGTAGGTGGTTATGTTGGATTTTACGACGCGACGCAATTTTTTTAAATCTATGATTTTGACTAGCACAGTAATATTTGCCAGAAATGTTGTTACTTGTTAAGGACAATTTCTATTAACTTTTAGTAGTTTCTCCTTACGCCTGTAGCACACAGCCGCGAATGCGAAACGGAAGCGTTCCGGAACGAAACATTGGTGAAACCACGAAACGCTGTCTAGTTGAAAGGAAACGATTCCGTTTCGGTTTCGTTCCGTTTGCTGTGTGAGACGCACCAAACAAAATCATACTAGACAGCGTTACGCGGTTTCGCCAATGTTTCGTTCCGGAACGCTTCCGTTTCGCATTCGCAGCTGTGTGCTTCAGGCGTTAGATTTAGATAAAACATCATCAGTCATCTTTTGAATTTTGACGTAATGATTGACTATATGGTAGTCCATATTAAATGAACTAACTCTACCTACTAACTCATTATTAAGATTATTTGGGTGTTTTAAATTTTGTTGTTTTTTATTCCAGATCCTAACAACATCATACTCGTATTTCACTTTGCTGTACACGTCTTATCGTCAGGACTAAAGTATTTACCTAGTAAGAGCAGTTAATCTCTAGCAACCGATTAGTAACAGAATTAAAAAAAGAGGAAGCTATGAATTTGTCGGAATCACTGTTTTCTTTTTGCTTTTTACGTTATTGAATTATGTGCTGAATTACTGAATGTTGTTGAAAAACAAAGGTTTCTGTATCGGTGTAATATTTTGAATGTATTCGATTTTACAAACTCAATTATTTTTTTCGTAAACTTGCAAATTATTAAAAATATTATAATTTGTTATCATTGTCAGGGGCGTATTATCCAGTTAAGTAGGCATTAGCCAGAGGGTCCCGCAGATTATAAAGGGACGCCACTAAGGACTAAGACTGTTAATCGGCCTCTGATTGATGACGTCGCATTCGACCAGGTGCAAACTGAACGCGACCGAGTTGTAACTAATTCTCTTTATAACTGTAATATATGTTACCATTGATTAAAAACATGCGTGCGAGATTCCTATTACATTAAAAAATTGTCTGTCTGACTGTAATACACAAACTACGAAGAAGATAACTCCTATTAAAGATTGACAAGAAAATGGTACAATAATTAAGAAAAGAACTAACTTATATTTTTTTGTTAGGGACAAGTGTCAGTGATATAAACTGAATACATAATGATAGTTTATTCATGATTCGCATGAGACCACAGAGACAAGACTATCCATCAAACAGTTACTTTTAGCTTAATATTTACCTATTGTAGCTTTTAATGCTTGATAAAGGCTTAGTTTTAAATAAATAAAAGTAACCAATAAAGGGGAAGACTAGGTTATAACCATATTAGTATTCATAGTCTGAAGATATCAAATATTAAATGAATGAAATGGCTTACAAATATTAAATTGTGCAATATTTTTTCCATATTCTAATTCCCCTAACTTTTAGTGACAGAAAGTAAAATAATCGTCGAAGCCTGTTCAAATATTCGCAGCAGTAAAGTTTCTGAGTAAAGGTAGCGACGAAAGCGAGAGGCCTTAGTTAGATATTTAACAGATACGATATTTTGACTGCCTCCTTGGCGCAGTGACAACACGATAGTCTTCTACACGAGAGATTATGGGTTAATTTTCCAATACGAGAAAAATCTTTTAAATTGGTTCACAGTTCTGTGAACTGTTTCAATTGTTATACTATTTTGTTTCATGGAATGTGAACGGGTTAATGTGCTTCATTGAAATAAGTATTTTTCAGACTAGTGTAAAGTATTTTAGCAGACCATTTTATTGAATGTAGCAGCTGCTTACATTCTCGCGTAGATCACAAAAACCGATTGAGATAATGGGCGTCAATCTGAAAGATAATGTTATACTATATATGTTATAAAAAACACTATTAAAAAGTGTGCAGTTGGAGACGTATACCGAAACAAGAGTGGACTCGGGTTCGATCCCCGGTCAGGTCATGATGGAAAACGATCTTTTTCAGATTGGCTTTAGCATTGAATGTGTATCATCCTAACTAATATTATAAATGTGAAAGTGAGTTTGTTTATTTGTTTGTTTGTTACACTTTCACTGAACCGAATCTACTGAACCGATTATCATTAAATTTTGCATACACATAGGTTAGGGTACCGAGAAGGACATAGGCTATATATTACGCGGGTGAAGCCGCGGGTAACAGCTAGTATACTATATACTTACTCAATGATAAGTTTAAAAATATAGTATCATTGAGTTAGTGTTCTACGACACAAGTACTATAAGTCTAGACGTCCACGCGTCCATGGGAAAAAGGCTCTTGAAGTACAGACAATGCGTAATTCTATAGTAAATATTTAAATATATAATATTTAAATTTCGGTATTCCCCTACTCGATATCCTCGTAGTCATACCGGTATGACAAACCAGTATGACCATGAGGAAACAGCGGGCGGCTTTATTATTGGCCTTCGCTCAGTCCATCCTTTGAGGGACTCGCTAGTACCTATGTGATTGCCTCAAACAGTTGACTCGTCTGTTTACATAACGAACTTCCATTTTATGGCTTATCTTCAAGGTATATAGAGCTAAAAATTACAAAAGCGCAGACCGTAAATAACTGTTACATCTCTAAATATCTCGCGGCATCTAAATAGTGATGGGTTGCTAGCCGAATCGTCTATTGAAGCAATTCCTGAGAATTTCGCTCATTACCTCGGCCGGCTTCCACGGTCTGGGCAGGAAGAGAAGCAGCTGGTACTTTCTGCGTTTTGTTTTTTTTTTTTAACGTGGAGAATACCTTCGGATACCGCGCGGGCTACGGGAAGCCACGCGCGGTTATGTGGTGGGGCCATTAAACTCCACGGTGTCCTCACTTGAGCCGCTATGTGCCGGGGGCGTGTGTTACTCACGCTCCACAGCCCCAGCGCGGCGGTCGCTCTTAGCGACCCCTCCAAGGTACGCTCACGACTCCCTCTCAGTCACAAAGTGACAGCAGAGGGATCGGAGCGGCCACCTAAACCTAGCGGGCTATCGCCTTTCGCCCGGTTCCTCTTAGTTTCACCGCGGGTGGCGAGACCGCGGCTACTAGAGCCCCCTCCATCGCGACAAGATGGGAACCATCGGGGGGGACGTTTTGTTTTTCCTAGTCCAACATGTCCAACCAGTGACTATACAGATCTGTGTCTTGATATAGTTCTGTGTGTGTGTCCAACTTTTACTGGTCATAAATTGTGAAATGATTCATTTGGAATTTTTCAGCTTCAATAAATACGTAATGTGTTTTTTGAGTAAAGCACTGGCTAATTAAAAGAAGCTAATTTGAAATTCCTAAACATTTTTTACCTTGTGCCTCTAATTACCAGGCGTTGTAAAAATATTGCTCTCATTTTCGCCTAACGAGCTTTTAGTGGATAATGTAAGTATAGATAACAGTTATAGAGCAATAAGATTTAGTTTATATGAATTGTTAAAAGAATCGTCTTCCGTGCTGGTTTGGGAGAAAACGAAAAACATACTATATATAGAATATACTAGTTGCTTTTTTTCCCGCGCAGACCGTAAAAGCCGGTCAAGGGATTGGGCGAAAATCTAAGGAATCACGTTATAGGCGATGCAGCTAGCAACCCATCACTATTTTGATTCCGCTTTGTACCTTAACGCCCACTTACAAGCTAAATGTGGCCTTAGGGTTTCATGACCTTGGGCCCTGTCTACCCCGCGCGGGATAAAGACGTGAAAATATGTATGTCATAACATAAGACATAATTTATCTAAGTTGAACTGACTGGTAAACGAACTTACTTACCTAAAGAGAAGTTTATCCGTAATTCTCCGAAATGTAATATCCGCAGAGATTCAAAGGAAAGTTACAGTCTCTAAGTAGGTACAACATTAAATTGTCTTTTACAAGTAATAACGGTGTTACGTTGCGAGAACTGTAGAGCATTTTTTCCTCAGTGGTAGTACCTACCTAGTTATTATATTTCAAATACATAAATAGGATGATTTTATTGAAAATACAACCTCTTTTTGTTTTGAAGCCCAAATCACCATGAAGAAAGTGAAAACAAAACAGTGATCGTTTGCCAGCCGCATCGCATGTTGATGTGATTCCTTAGATTTTCGCTCAATCCCTTGGTCGGCTTTTACGATCTCAGTGGGAAGAAAAGCAGCTGGTATATTCTATGTCTTTTTTCTCCCCAAATAGCATGAAAGAGATTTGATGATTAATAAGTAATGACTAAATAGTATGTGTATTAATGATAATAAAAACGTGTGTACATCTTTCAATTAAAAATTATATTACTCTTAAATTTTTTTATAGTTAAGAAATCACAATATTTTGATCCGCAATGTAGTTTATAGCAATCAAATAAGCCGTAAAAACACAGCATTTTACAATTCCAATTGGTTTAGAAAATGTTAACATTGCAGTATATTTTTCTCATGTACACGATAACATTCTACAGTTAGTACTATAGTGTTTCATTATATATAATCGGGTACTCTATATAGACGGTGCCATCTTTTAAGACGTGCCCCACTATTCTCTTAATAGTTTAAAGTTTGATTATAACTACTACAAGCTTGTTAAGGTAGGAGTAGTCTCGTTCTTAACTAGTGTTATTACCACAGATATCCTTCTAGAGAACGTTGAAGGTCAATTTACTACCAACATTTCCATAAAAATTGCCCGGCTGGCTAAATCTTACATGGAAATGTCAAAATTTATTTCGACTTTACAGCCTTTGTCCAGAAAATTTGTTTGTATTAACGGACCAAGTCACTAATTTATGGCTTTATCGAGGATCATTATACATCCAGACCTATATTAAGCCATATTGTTTCATCATTGCAGTAATAATAGCTGGTTCCAGACTTTATGAAATTTCCTGACATCGATTGTAGCTCAATGACCACCAGTTGTAAAGAATAATAAACCACTAGTAAAAAAAGGTAATTCTGACAAAAGGCGTTTGCAAGCAGTTTTTAACATCAAAACATATTTGAAATTATCGTGTAATATTTTTAGTGTGAATTATTGTTTAAAAGCTACATGTGTTTCGGTATCGATTTATACAGAGAAGAGGTTTTCTCGGTCGTTTTCATTCACCAGATGTAATCGATGAAAGTTACCGACTCACGACTTAGTAAGTACTACAATCTCAGCAGTACAAGTAGTGCCGAGTGGGATTCGAACAGGTTCTTATAGTTATATGGATATCGATTGTAGCCAACTGGACCATAACAGCTTTCTACCGTGCTTCGGAAGGCACGCTGATGATGATGATGATGACTGCGTGAGTTGATTCTAACCAGTGACCAGAAAGAAAATGCGAAAATTTCTGCACGTTTCTGGACGTCCAGGCAGCCAAAGAGTGTGGGGCACGTCTTCATAGGGCACTTTCTATACCTATATTATAAAGTCAAATCTAATTAATATTACTTTTATAGATTCCGTGTCTTCAGATAAATGTAAAAAAATTAAGTGTTCGAATGTAGTCGATCCCGTTTGCGGTATAACTGAGCCAGTTGGAGGTCTACAAATATTTGGTATATATCACAACCATTGCCGCCTTAAGAAGATGATATGTCGTTATAGGCATATTTTAGGTTAGTTGTATTTTTAATAACATTTTACTTCTTAACTAGCGGTCCCGACGAACTTCGTTAAGTTATATTTTTAATACTTCTTAGTGTTTTTATGTTCTTCTGCTATTTGAGATGATGGCGAAACTATGATATCACAAACTATGAATATCGGTCTAGGCGTTCTCGAGTTATAAGAGTTATAAGTCGGAATAAATATAATTTCTTGTAAATTTTATAGGTATTTTTTTTTTGCATTTCGGTTCTTCAAATCAAATGATTGTATGCAGAAAGGTTTTAGTTCTAAAAAACTTCAGAATAAAGGGCATACGTCGTTCTCATAGGTTTCACGACTTCTTGTCTTATCACTCACGACCCCTTAAAATTAATATCCCAGGAACTTTTATTGTTATGAATCCTCATAATGTCATTCAGAAAGCGGTATCATGCCAGTCTGAGTATACTGAGGTTACAGTATATAAAAACTGATCATTAAATACTTCTTTTAATTCTGAAGACATCCGGCAAGCTCCTGATGACCAGTGCAACATCATGAGAAGTATTGACCAGCTAAGCGGGCGACGCAAGGCCGACTTCAGCATAGTGGGGGCCCACCAAGCCTGTAACCACTCTTGCCCCACTTACTGTATCGACACTTACGAGCCGGCGTGTGCGCAGATTTTCAGGCCAGGAATGGAGAGTGGATTCATTAACAAAATGTTCGTCAATCACTGTCATGTCGATCTTTACTCTTGCACGTTTGGACTTAGTAAGTATCTCAATTTTATTAAAAAAGACCTGCAGGCTCAATTTGACAGCTACTGTGAACAACGTTTTGATGGTCACTTCAACATCCATTACGGCTTTTGTATCATTGACTATTTTTATTTCAGGATTATGAACCGTAATGGATGATGTCCACAGCAGTTGTTAAAAGCTAGTAAATAGGCCTGTTGATAATCAAAATCAAAATCAAAACGTTTATTCTGAAAATAGGCCTTTGCAGGCACTTTTTCACGTCATATCATATTTAAAATTATCTCATTAGATATATGTATTTATTAATTGTTCAAAAGCTACAGACTACTAGCGTTTCGGAACCGACCACTGCAGAAAAGAAACTCTTATCAACAGTTTTGTGTAATGTAAATGTAATACCTAATGTAGTTATTGTTTGGTTTAACTGAATAGCAACCTCTGTACGGCCCCTGCGGTGCGGTGGTTAACACGCCAGCCTGCTTCATAAATGCTGGTTCGATCCCAGTCACGGATAAATACTTGTACTCCATTTTCATAGGAGTTTGTCCGTGTTTTGGAACTGCTCAAGGAGAGTTGATGTCAGGCAGGTAGACGGCCGTAAATCTTTCGCCAAATCATATTAAAGCATGTATGTTGTCATAATAGCAGACTGCGGGCTCCGATATGCTGTAGATGCAATGGGGAATAAGCTCTAAATATGATGAACTAAATATGATATAATATATATACTATCTTATATTAATGATCTTTTACAGATTGACCTGGGTCTATAAAAATTATAGTATCGTTGAGTTAGTATCCCTTAACATAAGTCTCGAACTTACTTTGGGGCTAGCTCTATCTGTGTGATTTGTCCGTATATATTGATACATATAAAAAAAAATATCAGCCACACGGTTTCTAATGTTTACGAAAAGTATCTGAATGCGGATCTCGGGATCTGAAGTATTACGGCTGAGGATGCCACTTGGAGAACTGAGAGAGAAAGGGAGAGAAAAGAGAGAGAGAGAGAGAAAGAGAGAGAGACAGAGAGAGAGAGAGAGAGAGAGCCATACGGACTCTAAAATGCATGTAAAAACTTGTAGATTGATTTTGATATAAGTAATATTCTATTTGTTCGTAAACACAAATCTGTCGACTTTACAAAAGAAAATTATAATAGTTTACTTCTTTGGAATTATTGTATCTTCCACTACTGTGAATAAATCGGTCACATGATTAATATCTTGTAAAGTATATAGCACGTCATTCATAGCATAATCATTTTTCTTTCAGATGTTTCTATACTGAGAAATGATAAATGTCTTAAGCATCCGACAAAATTAAGTTTCATGTATCAAGTCGCTGCGCTGAGATCTCTACAACTAATTCTTTGATGATAAGTTCATTTGACTAGCAACGAAGAATATATTAGAGCAGGAAGATCGAGATTTTGTTTATAGTAAGCATCTAAACGAGAAGGTTTACAAAAGAATAAAAAAAATAAAGTAAGGAATATAAAATTTTGTTTGCTTGATCACGTTTAACTATTGCAATCAGATTTTCGTATTGGCCGTTTACAAATATTTTTCTATTATTATTTTTTTCTTTACCTTATAAATTTGGTGAACGTAGATGTAAAGGTAAAGTATATTAATACTTAGTATCCTAATTTGTAGCCTAATTGTAAAGTAAACTTAAGCCAAAAAAATGTCGTAGAATCTATTCGTATAGCTGCTTCTCTTTACACATCTTTGCACTACACACAAACTACACTTACATCGCAAAAGCCGGTAAAGGGAATGGGCGAATGTGTCAGGAAACAACTCATAGGCGATGCGTTGGTTAGCAACCCATGATGAATTTGATTTCCAATTTCTACCAACACGCCCACAATCACACTAAACTTATGATTCTGGACGCTGTCTATCTCGTAAGAGATAAAGGTGTGATTAGTATGTAGGTGTAGGTACATAACAATATCGTTTAAATATGGTAATGGCAAGAGAAAGAGTTTAATGATAATTTCATAATCAGCGCAAGGTCGCTGAATGGCTGCCTTCATTAACTAAATGGCCAGTCTCGAGTTTTAATTAAATTTTCTCCGTAATGCTAGAGGAATATTTAAAAAATGAAGACCTTTTGTAACCGGGTAGGCCACATTGAAAAGATTAAAAGGTAAAACGCTGGGCGTTATCTAACTTAATGGGCACCTTCCGCGACCTTCGTTTTCAATGTTTAATTTTTTTTTTATTAATGGCTGGATAATCCGTGAATTAGTCAGCGCAGACAGAGGATTTGCTAATATATGGCTGTTTGTTTTTCATGTGTGTTAGTGGACAACGCTGGTGTCAGATTTTTAAGCTGCCTTAAGGCATATATAGCTGTGTGAAGTAGAGACTAAAAAAGATCTGATGATGATGATGATCAAGATTTCGTGAATTTAATGTGAAATTGCCTATATCTGGTAGTACTTTAAGAATGCATGGACACCATGTGAATGAAATGGTCATCAAGAAAGAAAATCTATTTGAAATTGGCCAGTAGCTGGGCCAAAAGCGCTAACGGAACTAGACTTTGAAGGTTTCCTTTTAATGGATGCATAAAAAAAATATTCTGTTTTTATTTTTCAAATTTGGTAATATTTAAGGCATAGGTTAGCATAGGTGCAGAACAAGTTTTTAGCCTAATACGCAATAAGTACTTAAAGTCGAGAAAAAAAGCGAAAGATTGTGGATGCAATTGTTTCCTTTTTAAATATGTAGGGAAAAACATTTCTGTTTCAGGCAAAGCATTACTAAACAAGTTATTGTTAGACAACTATCCTTACCACAATACCATATAAATAACTGCCATTCTCAAGGATGATTCGCCAAAATCCCGTTCAAATGCTCACACGAACTATAATAAATGTTGAAATATTAAAAGCCCCATGGTAACCGTGAGTTAAAGGTTCCTTTTTCGGGTCATATTATGTGCGGGCCCAGTGAAATATCAAACGCTTTTGGCTCTTAAAGAGCAAGTACCGGTAAGCTTTTACATCGCATTTTTTAAAAATCTATGTTTTACACTCTCACTTGACTAGTGATATAACGCGATTCGAAATTGAATGGGCTGTGTCCTGACCTGATCTATCATCTCGCTGAGGTATAAGATGACTCTGTATTCAGCTGTGTATTTTGCTTTATTTATAAGTATTTAAATACTTTTGAAAATATACAAAATAGAGATATTAGTTGCAAGTATTAGACGGTGTATTGTTTTATCACTGAACTACAAAATTGGCTACGAATTTAGGAGCCAAATCCGTAGCTGCTCGTAGCTTCTATCAACTGGTCTCGCTACGACCTGCTACGAACTTGGCTACAAGCAGCTACGAGATCGTCTACACTACGAGCAAAACGATTTATTTTTTTATTTTTTGTTTTCTTCTATATTAACGAAAAATTATCTTAAGTTACCGTGTATTTTTAGGCCAATATCAAATAACTGCCACCTTTATCAAACATGACTTTACAAAACCTCTAACAAACACACTATAATAAATGTTGAAATATTAAAAGCCTCAGCACAAGGGAGGTGTTCCCTTTTCGGGTCATATTATGTGCGGGCTCAGTGAAATACCAAACGCTTTTTGCTTACAAAGGGCAGGTACCGGGTGGCTTTTAAACTCTCACTTGACTGGTGTTTGCGAGGTCCAAAATCGAATGTTGGACGGCGGCCTGACCCTTGTCATTACCCCTGATCTATCATCTCGTTCAAGTTCGCATTTTATGCTCGGCGATCTTGTGTATATCTTTGTTTACATTCACTGGTGTTTATATAATTATTTATCACTAGCTTTTGCCCCGAGGCTCTACTTGCGTTAATCCATCGTAACAGTATTTTTTCCGGGATGAAAAGGGTAGCAGTACCTCAAACAATGTGTATGCAAAATTTAATGATGCTCGGTTCACTAGATATGGCATGAAAGTAAGTCAAAGATTTTTTTATATACCCTAATCTATGCTTTCTTCTGCGAAACATTTCATGGGTGAGCCTGACTCGCACTCGGCCACTTTTTTAGAATAATATATGGGAAATCGAAAAAGTACCAGTGTATTTAGATTTGGTTCCTACGTGCCATGTAATGTGAAAGCGTAAAAACGAACTAAAAAAGTACATAAACAGACAAACCAATAAACAAACAACCAAATTATTTAGCTGTTATATTACTAGTTAGGATTAAGTTAGGATACTTATAAAAAATATGGCATGCAGTGTAACCAGTACCGATATTAACTGTAAAAATCAAGGCCTCAATTGCTACCATAATTAGGTTCATCTACGTGACGAGCTTCGTGGCGCAGCAGTCAACACGCCGGCCCGTGACACGGAGGGTCCTGGGTTCGATCCCCGGTCAGGACAAGATGAAAAATGATCTTTTTCAGATTGACCTGGGTCTTGGCTGTTTATCTATATATGTATTTGTTATAAAATATAATATCGTTGAGTTTAGTACCGCATAACACAAGTCTTTCTTAAGAACTTACTTTGGGGCTAGCTTAATCTGTGTGATTTGTCCGTATATATTTATTTATTTATTATTTATAATTATCTACATATTATGAGTTCTGATCTCACCTCGTACCTACAAGAACCTACTGTATTGGCAACAGTTACCGACGATATTGACTACGACGGGTTATGAGGTTGGCTACAAGGAGCTACAAGCTTTTACAAGAGTGAGACAAATAAATCTCATTTTCCAATACACGAAGCAATCAAATACTATTTTAATAAATATTTCTTTGTTTTCAGGTCAGTGGCCAAGATAAGTGTCAGATTTTTCAACTTGTTAAAATGCTTCTCTTCTTTTACAAATATTATCCAATCATACTAGCTGGGACCAACGCTTTAAAAAATCAAAAATACTTTTCACTTCTATAGTTATAATTATTATTATAGTTTAGTTATAATATTTTTTAGATAACATTTTGTTGGATCAAAAATACTACAAGAAATTCTACTAAAGGAAAGTGTAAATAAACCTCGTAATATATTTGTTTAACGGCCCGTACTTAAATTTAACTAGCTTAACCCGTTAAAAATCAACGATGCATAAAAACGTATAAGGGTTAAACCGAGTTTAGCTCTTGGGGCGGATTGTGGTATATACTATTTACGCCACTTTAGAAAGTGGAGGTCTTCGACCGGTAATTAATTGACTAATGTAATTTACGTTTATATACATAAATGCATGTTTACTTATATAGGTATATGAATATATGATAAGCATAGATGGGTCACACTAAATTATATGTTTTTGCCTTAAAAACTAACACACTTACATACAAAATTGTTTTCCATAATGAATTTCCAAAAATCCCTTCTTTGTGCTTACTGTAAGCTCGAGTCCACATAAGTGATTTTTAAATAGGTCTGTCGTAGATTTGTCCGTATATATTTATTTATTTATTTATTGTAAGTTGACGTCATTTGGAGAAAATGCACTGTGCAGTTTGTTGCTACTTCTTTTGCACTCCGCTTTGGAAGCAGTGTAAACTTAGCTGTAAGTAAATTATTGACGTCAACAATAATATATATTTATAAATTAATTGTAATTATGAAAAAAAATTAGGTTCACTAAATGATTTTGAAATATCTTACGATGAATAAAATGATTGACTATTGACTGAGATTATAGAAAGAAATTAGGTACAAAATTTTGCTTATTTTGAAAGATTTCCCGCCACTTTTTCCGCTTTATTAATGTATAGCCTATGAGCTATTCAGAGAGTCACCTATGACATTTGAAAGTTTCATTACAACCTGTCTTACAAAGTTATGCGTAAAGGAAAGGTAACAGGCACTTTCACATCCAAACAAATAAATCCTAACTAATATTATAAACGTGAAAGTGAGTTTTTTTGTTTGTTTGTTACGCTTTCCCGCCGTATCTACTGAACCGATCATCATAAAATTTTGCATACACATAGGTAAGGGTACTGAGAAGGACATAGGCTATGTATTACACGGGTGAAGCCGCGGGTTATAGCTAGTAATAAAATAAAAGTAGAATTCAATTTGAATCCGCACAGTGCAGTTTATGATATCTCGCAAATAAAATCTTGTGATAAATAAAGAAATAAGAATTAAAGAAAGAAGTATACAAGGAGCCGAATATTAATATCAGTATTTTTTCCTCTGTGGTAATATTATTAACATCACTATGACTGACATTAATAGTATTTACCCTGTCCCAGGCAAGTAATATGAGCAATATTTATTAGCTGTTTTCTTCGACTCCGCCGAGAAGGGAATAATACAGCAACGTACGTACAGTAAATATTTGTTATTGGTTAGTTAGACGCATGATGAAGTGTATTTTTATCACTAACTTAATAAATTAAGCCTTTTATCACGAAAAACACAGATACATTTAAATTAAAATTCTTGTTTTTCCATTATAAATAACTGAATTATTTATTTCAAGTAACGTCAAATAAAATTATAATTCTTGCACCACATAGTGACATAGTTTTAGAATGGAATAGAATATCTTTTATTTGCTTTTGTAAAGGGTATACAGAGGATGGCCTACAAATAATTACCTCCTACACAGCCATTTCACTTAAATACTAACATAACTTAGTTATGTTAGTGCTAATTTTTTCAATTATGATGATAAGGTAGTAATCGATACCTATTTCAGATGCAAAGGAACGGCAATTGTTTTTGCTAGAGACTATTCAAGAGGCAATTAGTGTTACGGCATAGAACATAATGTATACATTCTATTGGATAGGACGCTATATACGAAGATTTCATAATTTGTATGAAGAATTAGGTCTTTTTCTTTTCTTTATACATACATGTAACTTGCTCATTGTTTTCTCTTATATCAGATATAATAATAATAATTCTTTATTTTCAGACATTTGTCCATAGTGTTAGTAAACAATTATCTTACGTATAAGGGAGAGTACTATACTGACAAAATAAAAATAAAAAAATTTAACGGCAATGCAAACTATTCCAGTGCTTTAGCAATGGACTGTTCCATCTATCCGCAATCATCTTCAGGATACTGTTATATATAGCACAAAAATAATTAAAGACAAAACTTAGACAAAATCCCAACTATTTGTTTAGCATTACAGCAAACGCTTTTCTGTTTAGATTTAACAAAGGAGCACTATTCTGACCCACTTCTCATCCAGGCGAGTCCCAACTGTGCAAAATGCAGCGTTATTAAACATTCTCTTTTCCAGCGGATTGTACTGCACAATACCTTGTCGCACTATTTGTGAAAAGTAAAAATGCTTATTGGATGCGGCAGAACCAGGTTCAGTAAGCGATTTCATCGACGACGAAATACGATTGCATCTAGCGCCTTCCTGCTACCTTTATCAGGACGGTGGGTGTCCAGTCCAACGCTGCGCTTGCCGGTACGTGGTCGCCATTCAAGAAACTTTCTGCCTCATCGGCCATCGGTTCTTCGCGGTACCGCTTCCGTTGACCTATGTCGGTGACCTTTGTTCTTCTACGGATCTCCTCGTTTCTGATTTGATCTTATACCGAGCATAGCCCTCTCCATAGCTTTTTGAACGATCTTGAGCTTTCGAGGCCTATAACTGCCTATACTGGTCCTGTGACACAGGCCTTACCTTATAACAGGCTACTACTCTTATGTTATGTAGTATAAATTTGTGTTTGTGTAGATTTACATTGGAGAAAATAATCAACATTTTTGTTTTTTTTTTTTACTTCTACTACAGTAAGGGACCACGTTTCGGATCCGTTAGTAAACACTGGTAACACATATTCATTATAGACTTTCTTTAGGCACTGAGTTATTTTGGACGACGAGACACTGCGGAGCTTCTTGAAAGCTGCCAGCCAAGTCCAATTCGCCAAAAGACATCCTTGAAACTGAAGCTTCCAAATTGGATCAATAGTTTTTACCATGGAATAAGATGGAAAATGATCTTTTTCAGATTGACCTGGGTCTTGGATGTTTATCTATATAAGTATCTATTATAAAATATAGTATCGTTGAGTTAGTATCCCATAACACAAGTCTCGAACTTACTTTGGGGCTAGCTCAATCTGTGTGATTTGTCCGTATATATTTATATTTATTATTTATATATATTTGCCATTAAAATTGGTGTAAAGTTTTCATTATTTAGTATGTAAATTGAAAGACCATAAATTAAATATTTTCATTTGAAAGGTGTAAATCTAGGACCAAACTATATATTTTCCGGATTTGAGCGACATTAAGTATTTATAAACAGTCTAAAACGCTTCGAATTTATAATTAGGTTCGGAGTTTACGCCAGGGGAGAGATTAAACCTGCGCATAACTTAAAGTGAAATTTAGAGTTTCTAATACTCAGATCCAGCTGTGTCTGACGAATTACTGAGCTCTTTAGAATAAGTTCATATGAGTCGAGGAGGAGGAGCTCGCTAGGTGTGTATGATGCTGCGTTCTAGTCAGGCAAATTGGCATACCTAGTGGTATTCTTTGATAATTAATCAAGAAATATATAAAAATAATTTATCGCCCAAAAATAAATAAGTTTAAAATTATTACTTTTTATTAATGGTCATTAGTCTAACATTACAGAATTTTCATCATTCTAAGTATATATTATACCCTATAGATATATTGCATAGCTTTATTAAATTTATTATTTGAATTCGAAACTACTGTTTTTATACAGCATCATACACGTCGTTTACTTTTTGCGTTTTCTTTGCTCATTGTCAGTCTTTTCATTATATCTTAGCTCACCCTGCGTTACACATAGCCTGTTTTCGTTTTCGCCATCCGTCTCGATCCTGTGCTAATCTGATTCATACGCGACCCGCGTCAATCTTAAGAGGCTAAATGATCTTTTGGGAAGAGGATGTCCGTTTATGCTTTAGATAACCATTCGGTTTAGTAAACCGAATGGTTTAGTTGATCATACCTACCATTGATACCATTGACCTAAAGCATAAAACACACAGAAAAGGCGAACGGCGACGGCACGGCACTGATACGGTGCAGGCGTTGGACACTACGATAGGATTTTAAGCCTTATTGTCATAGTGAAAACGACCAATATCGCAAGAACAAATTTACGCTTCCTCTGTCCGCACGTGGAATCTTGCATAGCGTTTATTCTCGCGATGCTGGAGCTGCACTGTGTTCTATTTCTACGCCGTATATGTGTCGGGAGCCTTATCTTTTGGTTTTACGCTTCACGAGAACTGACGAAATCTACGATTCAAAATTTCTGCTAAAGGTGTCACTTTTATTACTAACTATTAACTCGACCAATGTGGGTGAAGTCTTATGACACGAAATAACTTTTAAATTATGTGGAGTCACGTACGATGTGTGTTCTTTATGTCTGCTTCTTAAGGTAGAGCACAGAACACAACTTAAGCAAAGCATTGAACACGTAATTGTTAACTTGTTCGGAGTTACTTAAACTTCATTTAACAACATCATTTAGATTTGATTTTTTTTATATTTTGCAATGAATATTACAAAAGACGGTATATTTATTACAAAAGACGGTATATTTTTTACAAAAATCCTGCTCTTATTTCTGATCTAATAACAAAGGTAGTATTGAAGCAGTAGTAGCAAAATAAATGTGGAAGACTTAGTAGTAGGCTACCCCGGCGTAACCTGTATTTACTTTTTAGTATGGAGACCAATCTAACTCAAGTAAGGAAAACTCGTGAAGCAAACTGAACACTAGTGGATTATAACATAAGTGTGAAACAGAGAAGACGATGGCAAACTCCGCCATTTTTAGTAAACTAGGAACCCTTATAGTTTCGCCATGTCTGTCTGTCTGTCTGTCTGTCCGTCCGCGGTTTTACTCAGAGACTATAAGTACTAGAAAGCTGTAATTTGGTACAGGTATGTATATTAATCATGGCATAAAAGTGGTAAAAAAATCTTGAAAAAAAATTTTTTTTAGGGTAGCTCGCATACAAGTAAAGTGGGGGAGTAAATTTTTTTCTCTACTTACCCATCGTGTGGGGTATCGTTAAAAAGGTCTTTGAAAAATATTGTAAAGTTGAGAACACCATTTTCCGATTTAGGGATCCGTTTCCGAAATATTTGGTTTTAAAGTGAAATTTTTTGTTAGAGGTAAGTGTTCCCCCCCTCTATCTGCTAAACGGTTATATATAGATACGTGAACAAAATTACAGCAGTAGTATATATACTGAAGTTGAAAGGAAAACTATCAGAGCTGAGTACTAAGTGCAAACGAAAAAGTTATAGGCAACCAACTTATAAAATGTACTGGAAAATGTAAAGCGAGTGTGAACAGTGTGAACTCAAAGTTGTCATTCGCAACTACGGAACCCTACACTGCGCGTGGCCTGACACGCACTTGGCCGGTTTTTTTCCTTTTACATTTAGTCTCTGTATGCATTTGCTTCGTACAATAACCTGGAAGACCTGGAAGTCCTTCAACATCCCTCCGACTTGTACGTTATATCTGGAATTGTTCGCATGCTCCGCGTATAATGACGTATTATCAAAATTTGATTGGTGCATCGGCCAACTCCACCCTAGGCACAGTAGCGACGCCAATCATTTTATTCCTAATACTTTACAAATGGAAAGAAATTCAAGAATGTAAATCATATAAGCACTAGTAAATAACTTGAAGTATTTTTGGAATCATGTTTTAATATTGTGAGAATCAGTCATTAAGAGAAAACGTGATTACCGCCGAAAACGGCCGTTTTTGGCGATAATCTGATTCTCATAATTCTCACTGATTCTGGTAATATTAAACATGATTCCGAAAATACTTCATCGCAAAGAAATAGCTTTATTTGAAAAAAAATCTTACCTAAATCTGCAACCTAGATCATAAACGTTTGTTATATTACAAACACAATACGTACTACCGACATGCGTTACCTGAAATAAAATTTTGTCAGGTATCGAGACACGAGAAAATGGTATTCCATTTGTAAACCTGTCCTATTACGAATTCCACACATCAATTGTGGGGAACAATGCGCTTGGATGCGAAAGTTTCCTTACAAAAGGAACTGATATAATTTAGTAGAATAATCCGGGACCGAAATTAGTTTGCATTGCCTTACGGTTGCTTTCGACTGTGAAATGTAATAAACTTTGTGCATTTACTGCGCAAATACGCAAAAAGCGGAAAGGTGGAAGGATGGTTTATCTATGGTTACTGCTTCATAGTAATGTATTCTGGTAAAATAATATATCTGTGGAATTTGTATATACCAAAAAAAAGAAACAAATATATTTTTTTAGGAAGAAAGAGCGGAGGCTAAATGGTAGCTAAACAACCAGCTACGAGAATAAGAAAAAACTTTTATTCTGAAATACAGTTATAAAAAAAAAACTAGAACTGTAAATACCAAAAAAACACACATTGTTGCTTCGTTAACTTTCGAAGTTAATGCTCTTAATCAGATAACTTGATATAAAGTTAGTAATAAATACCACCATTGACTTTAATTAGTTTAGTAAAGTTAACGCAGCACGTTGAAGTTTGGTATAGAATGTAAAACACTTTATTAAGAATTTATATACCTACTAATTGAACTATACATACTTCTTAGATTACTTATTAGAGTTCTAAACAGGCAGTTTAAAAAAAAGTATTTTAAAATTAATTTTTTAATTGAAACCCATATTTATGTATGGGAACTACTTAGCTGTAACACAAGTAATAAAAATATTTTCTCTAAAAAAATGCCACTATTCTGTTATGGTTATAGAATCTCAATAGTATTTTCAAGAGTTTTTTCTGTTACACTTTTTATAAACTTCAATAATGTATCTATAGGTAACTGTAAAGAAAAGAATATAAAGCAAAGTTCAAAATATACCAAATTTTATCTTTTCAAATAAAGACATGATACATCGCGTAACACAAGTAATTCATAGAAATATGACAAAGGTAAGAAAGTAGCTGCTGCCAAACAAAATTCTAGGCGTCTCATACAAAATAAAATGAAAATAAATTGCGAATAAGTTCATGCAAAGATATTTGTCTCACAAGGTCTTTGAGAAGGTGAGAAGATACACCGCGACATCGTGACATTCAGCCTCCCTGAGAGGCTGTAATAGATCAATTTACAGTCTCAAATTCTAGCAATGTACGTATTATATTGACAGAATTGGTTAAACGCGTTTAAAGACCACCTTGTCGCTGAAAAAGTTTCAAATATACGGATGTTGGTAGAAGTAAGTATGTCAAACGGTAAGTAATAGAGTGCTGACAACTTTACCTATTACTGTAAGAAATTTCAAGTAGTCTGTTTACACGATCTCGGTAGTTGCAATATCTTGAAAGACCGTCAGAATGATACTCACTTGAACTAATCATCTTCATCGTCAGGTCCTTTTTTTGTCTCCACTGCAGGAGCACAACACTCTCTGTACTACCAGAGCCATATATTACTGAGTAGTCAGAGGATTTTCCTACACTCTCCACGCTGGCCAGACGGGTTGGAGAGGTCTCTTTAGTATTTATTAGCTTTATTTAGCTGTTTTTTCCTAAGTCGCCTTTTAGGACATCTACGGGAAGACTTGGAGTGGTCCTATTCTACTCTGCCGGATACCACACGTCTATCTTCTTCTTCGAACTAATAACGATTTACTTTTTTACAAATACATCAAGATTTGTCTCTCAACCCCAACGTACTGCACAGTTCGCGCCATTAATCAAGGCACCGCATTCGAGGCCAGTAAATAATTGGCAGCAGAGCGCCGCACCATAAATCTACATCGCGATCACGGCCGAGCTGACAGTCGTTCGATTGTGATCAACTCCTTACTACCCATGATTAATAAATCAAATAAAATAATGTATTTTTCTTTGGAAAAATATTTATACAACAGGTTCATAATTCACGATAATAAATTATTGACAGCAGAGCCCTTCACCATAAATCACCCCCCTCATCTTACTACTAGTCTGTCTTCCTTATTAGAGCGTTTTTCCAGTTATACCCTCATCTGCGACAACCGTAGGAGGTACCCGAGGTCTGGTATTGTGACAGAATTTATGTAATATGATTTGCCACAGTTTTGCGACCAGCCGCCAGACTGTAACCAACTCTTAAAAGCTCCAGAACAGTCAACAAGTACTTGTGAAATTAGAGTTCACAAGTATTCGTAGGCGGTTCAGGAACTTTCTAAGGATATAGGAGAAGATTTGCCCACGCCTGAAATTGAACAACATGCTCTTTGTGAAGTAGGCTGTATTCTAAAATTTACTTAATTCTGAATTATACGCCGTGGATTTGCACGGATAAAGCAAATAAACTAAAGCGAACAAACCAAGCACTGATTGGCCAACTAAACTGAGGAAGTTCTATCAATTTATTAATAAACTGTTGCTGTTTATCTTCATTTGAAAATTTCAGTTCAATCCAATTAGTTCATGGAGTTGGGGCTCTGGAACTTTCCAAACTGAAAGGAGTTATTTTATAATCGACGGAAGTTGCGACAGCTTGCGCTGTCCACGGTCAATTGTACTTTCATTTTAATGATTACTTATGATTGTTATTGTAAATATAAAGATATAAGAATTTACGGACAAATCACACAGATTGAGCAAGCCCCAAAGTTAGTTCGAAACTTGTGTTATGGAATAATAACTCAACGATATTATATTTTATAACAGATACTTATATAGATAAACATCCAAGACCCAAGTCAATCTGAAAAGGATCATTTTCCATCTTGACCAGACCGGTGATCGAACTCGGGACCATCCGTCTCGCAGGCTGGCATGTTGACCGCTGCGCCACGAAGTTCGTCGAAATTGTATTGTGCTCTTGTTTAAAATTAACTAAGTAAAATGAAATACGGAATACACTTTCAGTCATATGCCTAGTCCAAGAGCTTATTATCCTTATCCCGTTGCTGCGAGAGTGACGGTTGCGTGCGGCGAGTCACTTCAGCCCGTACTTGTTTTAATTAGCCTCGGAGCTGCAATGAAGAGGTAGTAGATGAGCTTATTAATGGTAACTTATGATTGTTGTCGTACTTATATTTAACTCTAATACAAGTTAAAAAAAATAATAAGGAATATACGTTCAGAGGTATGCCACATCCACTGCCTAGTACAAGAGCTTATTATCCTTATGCTATTGCTGCGAGAGTGACGGTTGCGTGCGGCGAGTCACTTCAGCCCGTACTTGTTTTAATAAGCCTCGGAGCTGCAATGAAGAGGTAGTAGATGAGCTTATTAATGGTAACTTATGATTGTTATCGTACTCATATTGTACTCTGATACTGGTTAAAAAAAATAAATAAAAACACTTAATATACTTTTAGAGGTATGCCAGGTCCAGTGCCTAGTACAAGAGCTTATTAACCTTATCCCGTTGCTGCGAGAGTGACTGTTGCGTGCCGCGGGCCACTTCAGCCCGTACTTGTTTTAATTAGCCTCGGAGCTGTAGTGAAGTGTGTCAGAATGTACTGCAAAATAGGCAGCACTTTATTCTCAATGTATATTTAATTAGTCCTTGTGTGAAAGCTCCTTATGTAGAAATTCCTCCTCGCCTGGCTACTTTTTCGCGCTAAGGTCATTTAATTAAGAATATTTAAGTACTAAAAATATATCGACGAGCTCTCTGGTCATTATGCCAGGCTGGCACACCGGAGGTGCGCCCTCCGGTCGATCACCGGCCAGGTCAAGATGGAAAACATCTTTTACAGTTTGACTTGAGTCTTGGATATTTTATCTTTATTTGTATTTTATTATATTTATTATTATTATATATTTATTATTTTGAGTTGTTATAAAATATAGTATTGTTGTCCATACACAAGTCTCGAACTTGTAAGGCTATCGCAATTTGAGTTATTTGTCAGTATATATTTATTGATCTGCAATGCCACTCGATCATTATCTATTTCCCTATCCAAGAGTTTGTAATCCTAGTTGCTACGGGAGTGACGGCGTGCGGCGAGCCACGACAGCACGGGGATCTTCTAATTAGCCTCGGAGTTGCAGCGAAAATGTATCAGAATTTACTGCGAAATAGCCATCACTTTAATTCTCTCTGCCTCTCACTTTAAGTCTGCGCGGGAGGAAAAGCAGCTAGTATATTCTATATTTTTCTCAAACCAGCATGGAAGCCGTTTTGATTTTGATTTTGATTTTGTACTTTTGTCTGAAAAAATAATTGTTTTTAGACTCATAGGAAATGTTGTTTATTCTGTCGGTCTGACTCGCCCCTAGGGTTTCATTAACATATTGCACACCCAGAGCCTATTCGTTATTGAAATAGAAATTCACGGAGGCCGTCCTCCGCATATTGTAAATGCGCAAAATCGCTGGGTCATCGAGTTCCCAATCCAAAGCTCACTAAAACCTGAACACTATTAAATAACATAGTAAGTATACCTTTCTACATAGTCATTTGCACCGAAACACACGTTGATTCATGAACAAGATCGTTACTGTGCCAATTACATCCCCAAGCCCTGTTCATGTTTCAGTAATTAGGGAGTTGTACGGTTACCCATAGACATGAACGTACAAGTAGGTAGCTAGTAGGTAACTATTCCACGTCTTCGGGAGAGTTCGTACTAATTACTAAACTATCGGTTGTCTGAAACGAAATACATCCTTATATAAGCGACGTTAGTCAATGAAAAAGGATTGTAACCGTGAATATGCTTTTTTTTTAAATTATGATTTACAAATCACTTACTTAGGAAAAAACTTAGGAAACTCAAGCTAAACAAAGCTTATAAACATCAAAGAGACCTCTCCAACCCGTCTGGCCAGCGTGGAGAGTGTAGGCCAAATCCTCTGACTGCTCTGGCAGTACAGAGAGGGTCGTGCTCCTGCAGTGGAGACTAATAAAGACCTGATGATGATGATCATAGGGAAGCATACATTCAATACAATACAATATAATACAAAAATTCTTTATATTAGTGGATTGATTGCAAAATTAGTAATTGAGTGCGTACAGATAATGTGTCGCCATGGCAATGAAAGGAGGCTAGCGCCCCAATATAAGACATAGATAAATTGTGATATAAGTGTATTTTTTCATCCATATACATATAATTAATAGTTGTGATAAAATCATCCAATGAATAACTCAAAGCAATTAAAATTAGGTGCTAAACCTATTCGAATATGTTCATTCGATTATTTAAAACCGGCCAAGTGCGTGTCAGGCCACGCGCAGAATAGGGTTCCGTAGTTACGAATGACAACTTTGAATTCACACTGTTCACACTCGCACCTCACAGTTTAACGACTAAAAACATCTAACAATGAAAAATGTATGAAATTTTACATTTTCCAGTACATTTTATAAGTTGGTTGCCTATAACTTTTAGTTTGCACTTAGTACTCAGCTGTAATATTTTCCTTTTCAACTTCATTATATATACTACTGCTGTAACACTTACCTCTAACAAAAATTTGAAAAATGGTGTTCTCAACTTCACAATATTTTAAAGACCTTTTTAACGATACCCCACATGATGGGTAAGTATTGAAGAAAAATTACTCCCCCACTTTACTTGTATGGGAGCTACACGAAAAAAAATTTTTTTTCAAGATTTTTTTCTACCACTTTTTTGCCATGATAAATATACATACCCGTGCCAAATTACAGCCTTCTAGTACTTATAGTCTCTGACTAAAACTGCGGACGGACAGATAGACAGACATGGCGAAACTATAAGGGTTCCTAGTTTACTACGGAACCCTAAAAAGTACCTTTTGAAGATTATTTGAACCCGGAGACTCACTGAAACGCGACACAATAGAGTTTGGGGCTTAATTCTATGAAATTATATTTTAGTTATAACTGCTTTAATTTGAGAAGACGTGTGGTTTCACAATAAATTGGACTGAGCAGCGCTGGTGGCATTAGTTTGAAATTGAATTTGCGAAGTTAATGCTATTTGTTTCCCTTAGTTCACTGCCAAGTTTGATACTATTGCCGCTATCTAATCCAATGTTAATTAATTAGAAACTTACTTATGTCTTATAAATAAAAGCCAGGTTTTTGTCGGCCGACTCAATATGTAATGTTTTTGTTATATATGTATACGTATCGTGTGCTGCGCCACACGGAAATGTACAATAAACGCCAGTACGATTCTAACCAGCATTCGTTTCACTCGTCCCGTATCGTATACCTAACAGTGGCGACGAGGATGGGATTCGAACCCACGCGTGATGATGGTGTGCAAAATGTTTTCAAGGGATTTCAACTATGTATATTATACTACACTAGGTACTCTTTCTCGTCTGAGCGTGTATTGAGTTACATTCTGATTATTTAACGGCGTTGTTTTAGAAATTATCTATATTTTGTCTGCAAAGAGAGCGATACAAAATTAAATTTTTCAAAATCTTATTTTAACTGCTTACAGTGTCGGTCTTAAGGGATGGTGAGCCGGAGCTTAGGCCCGGGCCTCGCACTCCGTTTTTAATTGCATCTCATTTTCGTTTTTTTTTTTGCATTGGAACTAGCAATAATCTCCCAATTGGATCCTCGGAATGGTTAAGGAAGGCCTCGCTATCTATCCATGTTGTAAACATGACGTGGTAACGTTTTACAGCTGGTTGTCTGGATTAAAGAGAGATGTGGTATGTTCACCATGTGGTTCCTAGCAGAGCAAAATATGACTACTCCAATTTTTCCCGTAGATGTCGTAGAAGGTGACTGGAAACACAAGCTAAACTAAGGTTATAATCATCAAGGAGACCTTCTTAAACCGTTTAGCTAGCGTGAAGAGGTCGTCCAAATGCTCTGATTGTGATGGCTAATAATACGGGTCGTGCTCCTGCACTGAAGACTAAAAAAACTGGTCCTGATGGTGATGTAGGTTTTCGTGTGGCTGGATATCACACAGCATCTAATCTTTCATATTTGAACATTATAGTAAGAGACTCGAGTATCATAAGAATTATATTTAGTATTCCTATCTCAGCGTTTAACAAGAGAAATGGCTATAAATTTAAAAACTTATGAAGTAGTTTAAATGCATGCCGCATTGCGTTCCTCTTGCGCTTTTTCTACTCCAACGAACATAAAAACTCAGCTAAAATTCTGTCCAACAAGAAAGTATGATAGTGTTCAAAGAGACGCAGAAATATGTACTGCGTGTAAACTCGAAATTTTTTTGACTTTCTTATATGTTTTGGGTGGCTGAAAAATTTTGAATAAAAATGTGTTTCTTTTTTGGTTTTTCCAGCATTGATCCCATAGCAAAAGTTGTTCATATATTGACGGTCTGAGTCTACTCTATACGATACGATACTACGAGTTGATTTAACTTGCCTAGTTTCTGCTAAATAATGAATGCATAGCTTGTTATCATGGCAACTAATAATGTTGGATTTCAATAACATGTTTTTTAAACTTTGTTTAATTATTTTAAAAAATCGGTTTAAAAACACATTTCACAGCAAGCTTCTGCTATTTCTAGTCGAACTTCAAAGTTTTTTGACTCCAAGATATATGGGTGAGGTACCTAATAGATACCTCACCAATATATCTCGGAGTCCTACCTATAGAATTGTAGGGGTGGGGGAGGCATTCGTAAAGACAACCACTAACGATTCTATATTGCTGAAAGCTAAATTTACGACAAAATTAACGGCTCTCTTGGCATTATACGAACTAGGCTTTCTTGGCTTTGCGAGTCAAAGACCTTCATCTTGGGTGAATGTACCCATTTATTTATGAAGCGAATATTTAAATCAATTTAAGTTTGGCTGTACCTTTGAAAGTAGATTAAATAATATGTTTTGGCCAGGGTTTATTGGAGTATTAATAGTTTGTACGGTAATTTAGGTAGCCATACTCTTCGGTACTATAACAGTACGATTGTAACGAAAAGAAATCCAAGATACACAAGACTGCGTCTAATCTGGATAAGCTGTCATTCTCAAGTAGGTTCATACAAATTCGCTTTGAACGAAAATGTAACGTATTGCGTTTCTGTAAATGGTAACAAATATTTCAGCATAAAAAAGCCATAAAACATAAAGGTTATTATGATTAATATTTTCCTATATTGTCATACTATTTAAAATAGATTTTACAACCTATTTTATAACATAATGTATCGATAAGTAGCAAGATGTTTAAATTATCATAAAGATTAAAAAAAAAAAATACTTTTCATGCAAATAGTTCATTTATTGTCCATCGCCAAAAAGCTAAGCTAAATGAAATATTATAAAGAGCTATTTCTTCACGATAATGTCGTTCTTTGATTTCTGCGAAGCGTAAATTTTGCAATTTTCTTCCGACTGTAATAGAATTATGACCAAATTATGTCCACCGTTTAGCATAATTCAACGGTATTATGGGCAGACTTCATTTACTCCAGAATGTAATTTAAATACAAAAATATAATTTCCTTTTATTCAATGTAAAACCAAATGATTTGAACCTCCTGGCAATATTAAACCTAGCATCAATATTATAACACAAAATGGCTTCTAGAATGTGTTGTACTAATTGTTGTAGAAGTAATATAGTACAAAAATAAACGCTCAAATTGCAATAATAACAGTAAAAATGCTTTTGGTATGTTGTTAAGGTCCACTTAGATAGTATTTATCCAGATTTGAAGGATTTTATAAGCACGCTGAGTTATTGCTGAAAAACCGCAAATTGTTTTTTACTTTTTTTTGTTCTGTCTAAAAGAAAACATAGAAAGGCGCATGACTCACTGATATACAAATCAAAAGCTTGTTGAGGTGACGGGTAACCAGAATGCTCGCAATTTTCTTGGACAGAAGATAAGCCTTGCTATCAAATGTGACAATGCTGCCAGCGAGACATATTTTATTTATAAATCTGTTGTTTTTATTTATTTAGGTAGGTGTTTATTAAATAGTTTTTATAAATCAAGTTTTAGGTATTTGCGAGTAATTAAATACCTTTTAAATAGTTATATTTAAATTAATATTTAATATAACGGTATTTTATCTATCCTGACAGGTAAATTGATGCAACAAATATAAATACTTAGCCGATGAATCCAATCCTTATAAGTGGTTTTAAGCCGGAACAAGACGTAGTATGATACAACATTTACCAAAATCGCAGCTTAAATACTTTCAGAATCTTTTAGCTATCCTCTTTGTGACTAAACGGACGTCGTAAGTCAGGGACGGCCCCTCGCGCTAAATCTTATTTCTTAGCCCGTTCAAATTCAAATTGATCCAGTTTCGATACAATATCACAATTTTGTCCCCTACCACGGGTTGTATAATGGCTCTGTCCCAAGCTTAGGTTCACTGGATCTTTAATCATGGCGAGCAAGTTATATTTTATATTGTTTTTAGAAAAAACAACATTGTTGTGGGTTCTTGAAAACTTTCACCAGGCAAATGTTATAAGTCTGCCCTTTTCAGATTTGTTCGGTGAAAGTTTTTAAAAAAGTTAAAAGTTTAAGCCAAATAGCTATAAAGTTTTAAGTATAAGCCAAATAGCTATGCTGGGAGCTGTACGGCCATTATTATCGACTTATAGGTCGTTGGTATGCATTACCGTCGATAAGGAGTTTTATATTACTTTATGAAAACTAATGTGAAACTTTTGACTGATATGATATCTGTGATATAAGTTATGACTAATATTTTAGATTCCAAAAAATATATTTCACCGGCTCTTAGAATTTTACTACGTCATGGAAATATATAGTCACTAACTTATATGCTTTGAAGAAACAGCCGAAGATCTTTCGTAAATTGCGATACCGAGTTGAGGTTACAACTAAGTAGCATTGAGTTTTTACAAAAGTTAAGTAGATAAAAAATAAGTCGCATAGATTATATAGTTACATCATACTAATATCATTATATTTGTTTGCATTGAATAGGCTCCGAAAGTACGGGACCGATTTTCAAAATTCTTTCACCTATCTGTTACTTTATCAGCGGGTGACATAGGTTAAAATTTACGCGCATGAAGTCGCGGGAAAATTACTAGAAGCTCATAAAGGTCGCATTTCTAGTAACTTAAGCAAAAATAATAAATTGCATATTTGGATGTGAGTAACGAGAAAAACTAACCAAAGTTGCGCATCTAATTTTATTTACTCGTCCAATGTGATTCCCTTAGGATGGATGGGAGCGCTGCCGTACCGCCCAGGGCCACAATTAGTCTATCCTCCTAATTGTACTAATATTTCTTCGGCAACCAATAAAACAATACAAATGAAGTATTTGTTTAGGCCGATGCCTGAAATGCCGAAATATTAAGCAAATTAATTTCAATCTTCTCTTTGTGTTCCATGGAAATGGTTTGAGGAAAATGCTTTCAGCTTCTATATTTAGCTTAGGATAAACCAATTTATTACAATAATTCTGTACTTGAATGCAGGATTAATCTGTTATTACTGGTTTCTTTTAAAATATATCTAACAGGGTTGTGTTCGCGATCTCTACATGTACTTTTCCGTTATAAAGACCGAAACATATTTTGGACGTTTTAACAGTTGATAAGAGCCTCTCAGAATTTTTAGTATGCAGTTCCGTGACATCTTGACGGCTTTTCTTTAACATTTCTATGTGAAATGTAAAGTCTTATTTTTGTTCCAAATCCATTTCTTTATACGAAGTTAACAATAAATATATTAAGTTTTGTTCTTGTCTTACAAAGAGTTGCTTGTATAAACAAATATAACGTGGGACAATGGTGCACCCTAGAGTAATCGTGTATGCAAATCAGGTGTCGCTATCGGTTTCCGCGCCGTCGGATACAATGGTGGCCATTTCTGCTGCAGAATATACATGATCAGGTTTCAGAGACGTCGTTCCTGAAAATGTTTGTAGTGTCGCTTGGGTCCAAAATATTGTAAGTACGTAACACTTGGGGATAGGTTATCTTGTTGCATAAATTATAAGATGAAGTTTATTACTTAACTGTTTATGTATAACTGTGTATAATTCATACGTTAAAATGTGTTCATGATTAAGCCTTGTTTCTTGTCTTTCTCACACTTTGGAGTTCAGGTTCTTTCTTTTACTTTCCCGTAGAATTTAGCAGCTCTGTCTGATTATGAGCTTACCTATAGATAATAACAACTTACTCATATTTACACAAAAAAAGTAAACACTATTTATTTCAATTATAAAGCCCATCAGCGGGTTGTTTGTGGGTATTATATTTGGGTTGTGTCCCGGAATAATGCCAACTGACTGAAATAATACAACTGCGAAACTAGTGACTCATATACAGAGTGTAACATGACCCTCGACACACCCTTGAAGGGGTGACTCAGCCCGTCAATATGAACAAATTTTGCTATGTGAAGAGGGAACTAAAAAAAATCGTCATTTTTTTGTTACCTTAATTATAAATATATAGTTTACAATGGAATAGTTATGACCAAATATACCTATTAATATGTTACGTAGTCCATCAGGATTAATAAGAGCTAAAAGCTAGCGTGTTCGAACGTGACCCAATATAGCAATGGACGCCATTCAGTCAATCCAGCGAAGCGAGAAAACGTCACCGATACCGCTCCCGCTGCGCATTTTAGTTTTTAGAGGATAGTTGTTGGCCATATCTCCGTCTAAGTGGGCCATATAATGAAGTATTTCTGAACTAAAATTGGTTTTAATTTATACTTCTTGAAACTGTCACTATTTCGGGATTAAAATACCTACTACAACACTTTTGATTACAATACACATGCCTAGTTTACAATTGAATAGTTATAAAAACCCTTCAAAGTGAAAACCTTACATATATTTTTCCACAAAGATAAACACGAGCTCAAAGCTCAGCGTGTTTAAGCGTGACCCGATACAGCAATGGACGCCATTCAGTCAATCCAGCGAAGCGAGAAAACATCACCGATACCGTTCCCGCTGCGCATTTAAGTTTTTAGAGGAAAAATATCAGTAGTTCTTGGCCATATCTCTGTCTCAGTGGGCCATAAAATTAAGGATTTCTGAACCAAAATCGGTTTAAGTTTTTACAATTTCGGGATTAAAGTACCTACTTCAACACTTTTAATTATAATACACAAAGTTTACAATTTAATAGTTATGAAAAACCTTTCAAAGTAAAAACCTCACATCTATTTTTCCAGCTTTGTGAAAACCTTACATATATCCTAATCCTATCCTAACTTCCTGACTAATATTATAAATGCAAAATGTGAGTTTGTTTGTTCATTTGTTTCTTTGTTACACTTTCACGCCCAGATAGGACGTTAAAGTGTAACAAAAAAATGCAACATTACATGATGATCGGCATACATAGGTAAGGGTACTGAGAATGATATAGGGTATAGCGAAGCCGCGAGTAACAGCTAGTTTTTCCATAAATATAAACACGAACTCAAAGCTCAGCGCGTTCAAGCGTGACCCTATACAGCAATGGCCTTTCAGACAATCCAGCGAAGCGAAAAAACGTCACCGATAGCACTCCCGCTGCGCATTGTAGTTTTTAGAGGGAAAATGCCAGTCGTTATTAGCCATATGTATGTTATGGGTAAAAAACACCTTTCACATCACTTCTTATCATAATATACAAAGTTTACAAAGGAAATGTTAGGACATCTTAAATATATTTTTCATATAGATAAATACGAGCTCAAAGCTCAGCGTGTTCAAGCGTGACTCGATACAGCAATGACGCCATGCGGTCAATCCAGTGAAGCGAGAAAACGTCACCGATATCGCTCCCGCTGAGTATTGTACTTTTAGAGGGCACAAGCTAATAGTTTTGCTCGTGTCTTTGTCTCGGTAAGCCACGAAATAAAAAAGTTTAGCTATAATAGTTTTAGCTTTACATATAATCATCATCATCATCAGGTCTTTTTAGTCTACATATATTAGAAACTGATCGGGATATTTAACACAAAAGTCAGTTTCAATTTGCTTAGTAACTCAGAGACTTCTTAAAGTTTAGCCTAAACACATATATCCAATAAGTTGTAAGATATAATAAGAGAGAAATCAAAAGGTCATTAGTAATAACCTCTTGGTTTACTAATGGTATTACTCTTTATATGTTTACGCCTCCTCTATACAATCGCCGATGGTCGGCTGTCATTGCGTCGATTCTTTGTACATACATTACTGCATTGGATGGAAAGCTCTCAAGAGCAGCAATGTACAGTGACAGCATCGCGATGCCAGCCGATCATCGGCAATTGTATAGAGGAAGCATCACACTAACAGTATGCGTGACAGTAAAAGAGAAAAACGATGGCTAATATCTCGGTAACTTGCAAAATAAAATAGGCACCGCCGCCATTTTGACTCTTGTACTTTATTGTCAAAATCAAATAGGTAGTTTAAATATTCTCATTTATACTTCATTTCACATGCTGTCGGTATTTCGCACCTAAATATAGTTTACGCTACGCATACAAGGTAGTGATTACATTCTCACGAACACTATTGCAATAAATGTCGTGTCAGTAGCGTCATAGTCATAAGATTGATATTTTAGTGAAAAAATACAACTTTTTAAATATTCTATCGTTTAGGTGCAACTGTTTCGCCTGGCGATGGATAGAGAAGAGTTTGGGAAGCTGACGGCCAACCTCCAGTAATGGAGTGGCACTTAAAGAAGAAGAAGAATCGTTTAGGTGCAACAACCTAATAAATTATTTAAGAAAAAAATAGTTTCGGTCAATTCGTCTAAAATAATTCGTCTTGTACTGTTCCAGGCCTCTATATTAGTAGGTTATTAGATGTAAAGACAATTGCTTACTCTCGAGAAACATACATTTTTAATTTACTAGTACCATGTGTAAATTCATGTTTTTCTTCTGTAAACTGTGGGTAACGCAATTCTATAACTATTCCATACATAGCCATTAACGCCACAATGTAGGAAAAAATCACATCGCTCCTCTATATCATAGTTCGATTACTGATACACATTAAGTACTCATCCCGCTTATCTTAAAACCATTAGCCTTTTCCTTAGTCAAATCATAATTTAATTAGCTTTAACTAAACTCTAAAAATCAACTGACGTTATATTTCCGACTCGCCAGTTCTAGGTCACATATCTTTATTCAATATTTGACGATCATATCAACCCTCGTGATTCGTCAAGAGGGTTGGTGAAGCGAACAATAATGCCGGTTTCCACTTAATGCTCCGATGGATTGGGAGCACCCGATAGGAATTCGCGGGAAAACGTTAAATGGAAATTCTGCCAATATCCTGCACGTACGTATATATGTTTCTCTTTTTATCAATATCCCCTTCTTTTTTCATTCAGGAATATCTTTATGCCGCTGAATGTGAATGTGGCCGTTGATGCGTTAGAGGCGTTAGAATATATGTAGATGCGGTTTCTACGCGAATTTTATTAGGGGAAGTTTGGGAATAGGCCGATATTTTTATTGTAGATAATACAGATAATGTAATAAAATAACTTATTGATCGAGTGAGCGTGAAGCGCGAGCTAACGTCTTTGTTTCTACTGAGGCTAAAGTAGTATTCTGTCCAACTATTCTCTCTACTTACTGGTCGAAAGTAACGCTAAAAATCTGTAATTTTAGTGAGCTTTGCAGAGCAGATGCCCTGTCCAAAAAACCTACCTTATGCGTTTCTGTCAAATTGATATATTTTGACATGTAACCATTTTCAATATTGATGTTACGCCAATTGCTCTGAGGCCAAGACCAATGATTATCCGTCAGGAGAGAAACGATGGAGTCAATTTCTAAGCAAGCTTTTCAATATTCAACAAATGTATAGTAAAACGTTCCAAACAATTAAAAGATTTTACAACAATAACATTTTTAAGCTGGTATTTTGTCTAAATTTTATTATTCTCGATGTGGCACGTGTTTATCGTTCTCGGAGTTGTCGTTGTCGCAAACAATTACGTGCAGATTGCTAACTGACGCGCGTCTAGGGCAGGTGTCAATAAACGTTGGGACCAAACGGCGCGACTGGGACGCGTTGACGCGCCGAGTTACGGGGTACATCTGTCGGAAAAATATTGCCTTAGGGCAGGTATGAAAAAACATTTGCCGTTACGAAATCAGATATGATCGTAGTGAATGGTGATTTTGTTCTTGTCTTACTTGACCTAATGTTCTATGCCCTCCGGGTGGGCAGAGGGCTTCCACAGTGCTTCTCCATTTCGCTTTATCCTGGCCAACAAGTTGGGTAAGGCCAGGTCAATCCGGTTGACTTAATTTCTGCCGCCACTAAGCGTCGCAAGGTTTGCCTGAGCTGACCACGCTTCCACTTTCATTGCGAGGGTCCACTTTAATGCATGCTAGGAATGTTCCCACATTCCTAGCATGCATTAAAGTCTCCTAGCATGCATTAAAGTTTCCTAGCATGCATTAAAGTCACATTCCTAGCATGCATTAAAGCCCTCCGGCTTCCCTTTGGAGTGTGTGGCCAATCCGCATGCATTTACGAATCATCATAATATGGAATTAAGGTTCCATTGGCCTTAACATCTTAATTCATATATGGTGTGGACTAAGAGTACCCTTATAAACCTTATAAACATTAATTAAAAATTATATTTCATTAGCATATTCTTGCGAGTACCTGTACATATTCGGGGATTTTTATAGGAATGTCAATCTCTGTCGGAGTTCTCAGCATTGGTATCATGATAAAAGTTGATACTAAATTAAAATAAATAAATAATTTATTACCAAAATTTAATCTGAGGTTTACATGTCACTTAATAAAAAAAAAAGATTAAATTGCCAGGCTGAATCATCCCTTCCGAGTTGTGTCAAGTGACCCGCTGAGCTTGTGTTCCCTAAGTCGCGTTCTACAACATTCACAGGAAGACTTGAAGTGGTCCTATTCTACTTTGCCGGAACCACACGGCCACACTACAATTTATTTAACTAGAGACTTTACAAATATAGGTTGTTGTTCCTCTGCTGTTCAGATTTATTAGTTATGTTTTTGAGCCGTTATGTGTTAGTTTTGCGCCAAAATATTTTCAATCAACTACAGATCCACTTTGGTGGATCCAGTGACTAATGCTGGTTTTCAGCTTGCAGCTAGAAGTGGTCAGCATTAGATCATCCTAACCGCTGTGCCATACGCCTTCATGTAGGAATAACGAGTTAGAGCAAAGATTTTATAACCAAAATTTGATAAAAGCAGAAGAGAAATAGGCTCTGAATTGCTTTTGTTATTCAAAAGTAGTATTGTAATAATGGAAAATGTTTGTACATAACGGGACGGCTGAAATTATGGACCTTTGTTTATTGGAATACAAGTTAAGCCACATAAGACGATAATATGGGCTCTGTATACAATTATCCGGAAAATTAGTAATAATAACGCGCAACTGAAGCTAGCCTTACCGAATTACAGAAATAGATTTTGGCGTTTCGCCAGAAATAACTTGGACGAGGCTATTGCTGACGGGGGCCTTATGCAACTAATGAAATTGTAATGATGTTTTGTAAAGATATTTTAGGGTTAATCGATTCGTGTATTATTTAAGTACACTATAGTTGCTCAAGGAAGTACACTATAGGTACTCTTGGAAACAGTTTTCAGAAATGATAAGTCATGGTTTCATACAACCCCAGGCAAATAGAAATCCTATCATAAAAACTGAAAAGAGACTAACCAACTTGAATGAACAGTCTTATATCTTATGATTTGACAAAATATTGTTAATATTATTTATTAACTCCTTGAGCCTTTATCAGTTATTTAAATAACATGAGAAAGATCAAACTATTACAATCGGTGAGTATACAAGGAAATACTAAAACGCTGTACAACCGACATTGTTCCTTTGTTTATCGGAATTCAAGTTAAGCCTCACAAGACAGTAATACGGGCTCTGTATACAATTATTTGGAAAATTAGTAATAATAACGCGCCACTGAAGCAAGCCTTACCAAATTACAGAAATAGATTTTGGCGTTTCGCCAGAAATAACTTGGACGAGGCTATTGCTGACGTGGGCCTTATGCAACTAATGAAATTGTTGTTTTGATAAAACGTATATTAAGGTTAATCGATACGTGTATTATCTTAGTACACTATACTCAAGTTGGAGACTGATGAAAAACAGGCAAATAGAAATCTTATCGCAGAATAAAGACACTAATCCACTTAAATTAACAGTCTAAAAATAATTTTTCATAAAATATTGTTTATAATAATTATTAACTCCATAAACCATTTTACGCGTCAGTAGGTACAACCTAAATTGTTCCTTTGTTTATCGGTATTCAAGTTAAGCCTCACAAGACGATAATACTGTACACAATTATTTGGAAAATTAGTTATAATAACGCGCCATTGTAGCAAGCCTTGTCGAATCGTAGAAATAGATTTTGGCGTTTCGCCAGAAATAACTTGGACGAGGCTATTGCCGACGTGGGCTCTCTGCAACTAATGAAATTGTACTTAATGCGTTAGTTTATTTTGAGAATAAGTCAAGTTCCATCTATTAGAAAGACCCGAAGAAGAATGTAAATCTGAACTCATTACTGGAAACTGAACGAAATACAATACAAGTTTTATTGTTATAAATGCTATAGCGTTCTACTGTCTAGTAATGAGTTGGTAACCTGAAAAGAGATTATTTATCTACTTGGCAAGCTTTAATATACGCAGATGATTACTGGGCAAATTTTATTTATTTATTTATTTACAAGGTATGACTATCATTATGGACTCGAAAGCAGACTTAAAAGAGCTTGCATAACTTAGTAAGTAATTTTGCATCTACCTGAAAAAGACCACTAATATTTTTCAGTTCGATGCAAAATTACTAACCATCTTGTAGTTTTTGAGTTTATCCAGTATAAACAAACATACACGCAAATCTTTTCACTTTAGTCTAGAAGTCTAGATGGCTGCCGAACAAAGCGTTCATGTCACGCGTATAAATCCCCGTTAAAAGGTCGTGTAAACGAAGCGTTTTGCAAAGACCATCGTTTCCCTAAGTTATTTATTAGTATTATTAAAATCTTTTTCTATTATTATTTCTTCGATGTTACTCGTTAAGTTCATGTCCCACGGTATAAGTTAGAGAGAGCTGGCTCAATCTTGTTACACATTTATTTATTATGACCATGTTAGGTAGTTAGACATAATTAATTAACTAAATGCTTATTTTACAGGGGATTTTAAACTTTTAAATTAATTTCGATGTACTCACAAAATGTATGGAGTTCTATAGCTGTTGTGTTCTGCAGTCTTCGTGCAATAATCACAATATGCTGTGTTTGTTTTGTAGTGTTACATTAATTCCATATGGTTGGTGAAATAAATTAAATATTAATGATTTATTTACTCGTAAATTGTGTTTCAGTTATGACTCTTTTCAAAAACCTTGTGCAAATGGCGTAATTTAATAAGTCCAAATAAGCTGCAAAAGCAAATTTCCGACTGTATCATGTTACTCTTACTCATCAAAAGCAATTTTCATAAGTAATTGTCGACCTGATGGCTTGATAGAGATCAATTAATAAAATCAATCTCCTGTCTGTTCATATTAAACCACTATCTTCTGAAGGTTTTTAGTAATGTTTGTATTTTTGTATAACATCTTTGTTTTGCTTTTCATAAAAATAATGTAAAAACTTAAAATAAAGAATAAAAATAAATAAAGAGGAATATTAATAATAAATAATTAATCCGGGTAACACACGTGACTCCAGAGGAGATAAAACAGTATATGGACAGTCCAATCTAGTACCAATTAATTTTAGGATGTTTTGTTTTTGGTGTAGGTAGTGAGTGAAATACAAAACTGTAATTCAGTGACTGCAACAAACTTTGCTCTGTATTTTAAAAACGATATTCAGATTTTGATGAAACTACTAAGGACTTTTGCAATCCGATTTATAGTATTGGAGATATGCAAAACATACATTAACTTTGAAAACATAATACTCCTTTTTACCAGTCGTGTATTGTATGTATTTTTATGTAAGTGTGGTAAGCTGGACTATAATAGCCAGCTTACTGGGTACGAGTATCATACAATATTTTTCAATAAATTTGCCATAAAAGAAATTGAGTAAACTTACAAAGGCCTAATCCGTAAAATACAAAAGTACTATCCAAGTATCGATAACATAATGACATCATTAATAGCAAATGCATTAAAAAAAGATAATTCACCGTAAGGATAAACATAAAGGGTGACCAAAGCTGGGGCGAGTCGCCAGTAAATAATAATTTTCCGAGTTGGCGCTCTGTCAGGATCTCTCCAATAAATTTTGGCAATTCGTTATACAAATACATCACTCCCGAAAATGTATCATCGGACAGCCATCCAATTCCGTCCTTTGTTCGTGTAGTGATATTTCTTAGCGAAAAAAATCACGAAAATATGAATTTCATGACAGATGTGATTTGTGTAGGTCTAGTTTTATCCACTAGCTTCTCCGCTCGCTTTGCTTGGGAACAATACTTTTACCAGGATGAAACATACCTTCTGTCCTTCTCCATACCCAACGTTTATGCAACATTTCAGACAAATAAACAAACAACTCACTTACATATTTATAAAATTTGTTGGGATAGTAACCTGTAACCAATCGTGTTTGATGGAGACTGGAGACAGACATAGAGACAGACGGATATACCTACATGTCGTCCTGGAAAAACTACTGCTCACAAGAAACCTACATCACCTCGAGTTAAGATGCGTGTAAAGCATTACCATACCTTTAATATCCGTCAAGCTTATCGTTGAGAAGTTCCCTCACTGGGAGCTAATCCTGTACGTTAAAACATCAGGTCATTGTATAATTCCTACTATGTAGTTTATGGCAGTGACGGGACGTTCAAAGGCATCTCACAATTTGTACATACCTACGAGTAGCCTCGTTAGGCTACACGTAGGTATGTACGAATTGTTTGATGCCTTTGAACATGATAAAAATTGTTATTACTCAATATTTTTATTTTATTTTCCATCCGTGTAAGTGGTCATTACTGGTATCAGATTATCTTAAGTTAACGATTGTTATTTGATGATGGTAGTCGGGATCAATGGTTTAAAAAATATCTTTCAAATCATATGGAGCTAGATTTTAAATACGCTTTGGAGGTACGAGAATATATAGCCAAGGGAAGGTACTTAACTATTTAAATATATTAAGTGATATCTAGTTTTTGTATGAAAATCTAAAGTGAACTGAAAAGTGAAGAACAAGATTATTCAAAAGCACATTGACCCAAATGCGATTATATATTGCGGCGTCCGAGGACAGACTGCACTCCAAATCCGCGATTTATTCTCCAATCTCCGTTACTCTACTGCAAAGTGCCTGACGTGTTAGTATTAGACAATTAAAAAATATAATTATTGTTGCACAAGGATAATTTTACCGCTCTACTATAAAAAAAATACCGATACGACACAAAATGACATCCAGGATTACGGATAACGATTTGTACGAATAAAATATAAAGAAATATCTAACGTTCATAAAGTTGAAAGTTTGGTTTCTGCAACTGACCTTACCATTCTGCTCAGCCATCCATTGAAACTGTATTGTTCAAATCACATTGACCCAAATGTTATCATATATTGCGACGTCCGAGGAGAGAATGCACCCTAACTCCGCCGTTTATTCTCCCATCTCCGAAGTGGCTGAAAAAATAAATAACTATATATATACGGACAAATCACACAGATTGAGCTAGCCCCAAAGTAAGTTTGAGACTTGTGTTATGGGATACTAACTCAACGATACTATATTTTATAATAGATACTTATATAGATAAGATAAACATCCAAGACCCAGGTCATTCTGAAAAAGATCATTTTCCATCTTGATCTGACCGGGGATCGAACCCGGGACCATCCGTGTCGCAGGCAGGCGTGTTGACCGCTGCGCCACGGAGCTCACCGAACGCTGACGTGGTAGTATTAGATAATTAAAAAAAAATCTTATTGGACAAGGATAATTTTAACACTTAGCTATGAAAAAATATCAATACGACACGAAACGACATCCAGGTTTATGGATAACCGATTTGTACGAATAAAATGTAAAGAAATATCTAGCATTCATAAAGTTGAAAGTTTGGTTTCAGCAACTGACATTACCATTCTGCTCAGCCATTCATTGGAACTGGATTATTCAAAAGCACATTGACCCAAATGTGATCATATATTGTCCGAGGACAGACTGCACTCCAAATCCGCGATTTATTCTCCAATTTCCGTTACTCTACTGCAAAGTGGCTGACGTGGTTACAATTTAAAAAATATATATTAGACAAGGTTAATTTAGTCACTCAACTGAAAATACCAATAAGAAAAAAACATGTCATCCAAGTTTATAGATAACCGTTTGAGCGAGAAAAGTATCTTACGTTCATAAAGTTGAAAGTTTGATTTCTGCAACTGTCCTTACCATTCTGCTCAGCCTTCCATTGGAACTGGATTATTCAAAAGCACATTGACCCAAATGTGATCATATATTGCGGCGTCCGAGCAGAGAATGCACCCTAAATCCGCGGTTTATTCTTCAGTATCCGTTCCTCTGAATAGCGCTTGATTTAAACGGCCATTCCGAGTATGAGAAAAATTAAATAATAGAAGCTATATCATTCAAAACTATAATACAAAAAAGAAATACTATTTTTTACTTATTTTGTCCTAATTGTATGGGCACTTGAAATCGCTTAGATGATGTACCTATCCGACTCGCACTTGGGCGATTTTTTATATGTTAGTCTTTATCAGCTTCTACACAATGTGTTAAATTTCAAATGTGTATGTTTGTATGAAACAATATGACAGATTGCTAAAATTCTAATATATTGCTATTTTTTGTTGTACTGGATATATATTACTGAAGTTCATCATCAGGTCTTTCTAGTCTCCACTGGAGGAGCACGACCCTCTCTGTACTACAAGAGCTATATACTAGCCTGAGTAGTCAGAGGATTTGGCCTACACTCTCCACGCTGGCCAGACGGGTTGGAGAGGTCTCTTTGATGTTAATAAGCTTTGTTTAGCTTATGCTTCCTTAGTCGCCTTTTACGACATCCACGGAATGACTTGGAGTGGTCCTATTCTACTCTGCCGGGAACCACACGGCGGATTACTGAAGTTACTGTAAGTTTATCAAAAACCGGCCAAGTGCGTGTCGGGCCACGCGCAGTGTAGGGTTCCGTAGATGCGAATGACAACTTTCAGTTCACACTGTTCACTCGCACCTCACAGTTTAACGACCAAAAACATGTAACAATAAAAATTTTATGAAATTTTACATTCCAGTACATTTTATAAGTTGGTTGCCTATAACTTTTTAGTTTGCACTTAGTACTCAGCTCTGATAGTTTTCCTTTCAACTTTAGTATATATACTATTGCTGTATTTTTTTTCAAGATTTTTTTCTGCCACTTTTTTGCCATGATTGATATACATACCTAATACCAAATTACAGCTTTCTAGTACTTATAGTCTCTGAGTAAAACCGCGGACGGACAGACATACATGGCGAAACTATAAGGGTTCCTAGTTTTCTACGGAACCCTAAAAAGGAAAAATACTGCGTACATACAAGTAATATAAAGTCAATGAGATGATTCATATAATTCAATTATCACATGATTAAACTTTTTATAAAAATAGAAATGTTTCAGCTTCGTTGTGCATAACTGTTTTAATAATTTTGTGGGTACATTTATACTAAGGTCCTTATTTCAAGTCTTTTCATAAACAAGTTACAAACTTTTTAAACATTTTATCTTTTTATATTTTGGCCAGCTAAAATAGTAAATTCCACACTGTGCGCCTTCACAGCGCAGTCTTTCACTCTAATGATAATAACTACTCTTGAACGTGGCAATTTGTACTAGATTTTTTTCGCTAAAAACTTTTTCCTGTTAGTTCGCGCAGGCCGGAATGTCGGATTACTGGGACACAATCCGTGAAATATATCGTATACAAGCTTTTCCTTTTCTACCCCTCTTCGATATGCCGCTATAGAAACCTACCTATTAAAAGGGCTTATTCACATGTACCGTAACGTAATTGATCTTTTTTTTACTCCTCAGCTTTTCTCGATGAATTTAGACATAGAAACGATCCTTAGATTCGACCTGAGCAAATTAGCTTTTAACACTTTGTGTCAATGTTTGTAATTCAACTACAGTGAAAGAAAAAATAAAACTTCTTTTGGCTCGGGGAGCTGTGATGCTCGCAAGTTTTATCACCGCGAACTCAAAATAGTCCACAAACACAAATGACCTAAGTGACTAGAGAGAAGCGCCGTACCAATTGTACGGCTGTTCTGTTCACTTGGGTAACTGGACATACGGATATTTGGACTGGGAGCAAAGAAAAGACGTAGAATGTACCAGCTGCTTCTTTTCCCGCGCAGATTGTCAAAGCCGATCGAGGGAATTGGCGTCAGGAATCATGTCAATAGGCGATGCGGCTAGTAACCCATCACTATTTTGATTCCGTTCTCACCTACAAGCCCACCAACATGTAAGTAAGTAAAAAGTTTATTTGAGGAACACAAAAAGATAAAATATTCACCTATACAAACACAATTTTATAAAAAATAAACAAAAATTTATATCTTGCTTGTGTTCTCAAAATGGGTCCAATTCAGCATATGCTGGCCGTACGGAACTGCCAGCGCTGGTCTTCCATTGGATCCATTGTGACGCTAGGTTTAACAGACCTAAGCTCTGTCTACCCCGCAAGGATAAAAGACGTGATAGTATGTATGTATACTGAATACATCAGTATTCAGTATACATACATACTACCACGTCTTTTCTCAAGCGGTCTCAGCGGTCTCAAAAACACTGACTCCGTTTTACTGATGTAAGACGGAGTCAGTGTTTTTGAGACCGCTATGAGAATATCAGGGCCCGAGTTTTGAAGCATTCCAGCTGAAGATGCAACCAAAAACACGCTCAGATGATTAGAGAGAGAGAGAGAGCCCGCATGTTAGTTAATTATTTATTTATTTACTAGCCTGTTTAATCCCACTGTTAGGCAAAGGCCTCTTTCTTTGCTTTCCATTCATCTTGCTTTGAGCTAGTTAGTGCATACTGTAAAATAAATGGCAGTTTTTCGATAAGCTGCTGTTCTTAACTTTTCATGGAAACATCTGTGTAGACCAACCGTTATAAATGGCGTATTGTTTTTGTTTATCTTTCCGTTCATTTGGGAAACCTTTTTATAGCAATCTTTTTGCCTTTTCCCGGCATCGGTATAATGCAATTTCTTACGCTACATTTAATTTGCGGTGAAGTTAATGAGCGGCCCGGGTTTCCTCGTAGATTTTTTAAGCCTAAATAACAAATGGAACGCCCCATCGTTTACGATTTATTTGAGAACCATTGGGGTGTGGTGCTTCCTTTTTTCAACACGAATATAAGTCTAAAATGTTGTAAGGTTTTGGTTAAAAATTAAAACAGGTTATTTTTCAATGCCAGTAATTTTACAAAAATTTATAATATACAGCGCATTTGTTTAGGAGTTCCTTGTCTCTCTCTAAATCTCCGTTTACGAAAAATGGTGTTCTCAACCTCACAAAATTTTTCAGACCTTTTTAATGGTATGGGAGATACCCAAAAAAATTTTGCCATAATTAATATACACACTCATACCAAATTACAGCTTTCTAGTACTTATAGTCTCTGAGTAAAACCGCGGACGGACAGACAGACAGACAAACAGACAGACAGACATGGCGAAACTATAAGGGTTCCTAGACTACGGAACCCTAAAAATCGACTGTCTATGTTGTTTACTAAATAAACGACCAATTAAGTCTAAAGGCTTTGCATTTCTCCGTAAATTATAGTCGAAGGATGTTAAGACAAATATTCTAATGAGAATGCAAATGCAGTGCACTGCAGTCCGCTGCGTTCCGACGCAGCTGCTATTTGGAGGAAATGTGGATACTTACTCGTATAAATGACTCATTTGGTGCAATACTACGAAATGAAGCTTGGAAGTACTTGGTTTCGTCGTATTTATGTAAATATTTTGTTGTTGTTGTTGATATTGTAATCTTGATGTGCAAACAACTAATGAGTTAGTTTTCGAATAAAAAAATTATTAAAGCTCGCCATAACTGCCTTATAAAGATATAATATGTTATTGATAATATATTACATATTCATTAATATTGTTCAACCCAGATAAAGTCTCGGGGAATAGCTTTCGGAAATTAAAATAACTTTATTTATGTACAAATTAATGGCTGCTCGTTTTAAACAGCGCGTTATATCACTTTTTACGAGTATTTCGTCCGCAATGGATAATACTACAACTTTATTCATCCACATTTCTGGTAATAAAAACGTAATGTACTCATGTATTGTGAGAGCGCCGTGAAAAAGTCACCAAGTGCCGATTGCGGAAAATGATAATAACACAATGGAGGTGAAGTGTTCTCTATTTCATTACATCTGTAGAAAAGCTGAATACTTGAAAAGAAAATCGTTAAGAGGGTCAATGCTTAAATAAAATAAATAAATAGACAAATCACACATTGCTAGCCCACAGTAAGTAATGAACTTGTGTCGTGGGATACTAATACAATGATACTATAATTTATAATAGATACTTATATAGATAAACATACAAGACCCAGGCCAATCAGTAAATATATTTTTCATCATGACCTGGCTGGGGATCGAAGCCGGGACTAACGCTAGGCAATTCGAATGAAAATGTTGAATTTTTCTCAAATTTTCATCATTAGAAAATTTGTTCATAATGACGGGCTGAGTTGCCCCTTTAAAGAATGGATTGGGTTTTGATTGAGATATTGTATAGTATTCACTCTACAAAATAATCTGGAATATGGCTGTCTGTCTGACACAAACTTCGAGCAACACGGCCTTCCGTACCGGAAGGGAGTAGCCATACGCTGCGTTCCCCTCTGTCAAGGTACAAGCCAAGTTCGGCATATGCATGTCTATGTGTTAGTTATGTGTGACTCATCTGTACACAAATTATTGTTCCTTTTTTATGTCATTTTTTGTGACAATGACATAATTGTTTTTCGCCGGTAGCGAGGCTCTACCACAACTAATCTTAAAAAATTACTATCAAGTGACAGTTTAAGTTTTGTATGTAGGTGTGCGGAACTAAACTTGTGTGCACATTTCCCCCCGCAAAAAACGCCAGAAAAATTGTAATAGTAAACTTTGCCCACTCCCTCCGTCCGGTACAGAGGCCGTGTATATACAAGGCCGAAGGACACAAACCCTCATTAGATTGCTTTTGTTCGAGATGTTAGTTTATTTGTCCTTTAGTTGACTCATACATTTTCCTCAAGGGACGGAGTGGCTTTAATCGCTGCTGGAAACCACTCGCTATTCGCGATTTTGGAGAAGGTCTTATAAGAGACCTTTTTGGTATTGACTGTCTTCATTTCAGATTTTAAATGCATGCAGCAAACCTGGGAGCGGTCCCCACTTGGATGGGTGACCACAAGAGGCATAAAAAAATCTCGAGCTCCTCAGTGCTTCAGAAAGGGACGTTAAACCGTTGGTTCCGACTGTCATCATTGGTAGCAATTATTAAGCTTTGTCAGATGCCCTTAGGCACCTTGAAAAATCTGAATACCATTGTTGACCACTTATACACATAAAAAAAATAAAACAGATTTTCCGGCTAAAATCGTGTGCATTAACTATGCTACTTAGCAAAACCGTGTGCGCTACATATAGGAAAGGAAAACGTTTAATAAAACTCAGTTAAACCCTTCGGTGCGGAATTATCATGTTACGACAGAAACCATCCGGAATGAAATAAAACCGTCACGAGTGGAACCACTGGGACGTTAACATCGATAGCGGACTAACTGCTCTTTTTTAGGATCAAAAAACCTCTCATCCAGCCGGAAATTCCATCACAAACATACATTTCGCTCATAGTACAAATGAAAACTTGTTGGTTGTTTTTATTAAATACTAGCACTTACCCACGGCTTCGCCCGCGTAATTTATAGCCCATGTCCTTCTCGGTACCCTAACCTATGTGTATGCAAAATTTCATGATGATCGGTTCAGTAGGTTAGGCGTGAAAGCGTAACAAACAAACAAATAAACAAACTCACTTTCGCATTTATAATATTAGTTGGGATGTCGGAGCAATGTTGATGTTTTGAAAAATAGCAATGTTTGTGAGAAGTCTAGTCTTGATATGTAAGAATGAAAGGTAATCCCTCCACGACCTCCATGGCGCAGCGGTTAATATGCTAGCCTGCGACACGAGTGATTCCGGGTTCTGTCCCTGTTCAGGTCATGACGGTCAAACCCTCTCTCAAATTTTTTTTTGTAGAAATATATACTACACTAATAGTAGTAGTAAATACAAGGTACACTTGAAGCTTGATGTGTACATCTGTGTAATATTTTTATCGCATATATATATATTTTTATATATATATAGCATATAATAATGTAAACCTAGATATTTGAACTAGTTCAAATGAAATGAAAACAACGTAGGATGTTGTTTGTTTTGGGTAAATATGTTAGAGCTCTAGAAATGTTTGTTTTGAATTAGTGCTCAAGCTTACAGATCCAGTAGTACGTCTACGTAGAATATGTAAGGCTTGAAGGTAGTATAATGTAAAATATATGTTTTAGTGATGTTTTAAGGAAGGCGATGACAAACCACTCCATTATTTCTAGCCAAAAATAGTCACTGTGTACTCTTCTCTCCCCTAAAACGATACCACAAGAGCCTACATAGCTATGTTTAAGTATATGGACTAGGTAAAGATTATTGTACCTAGAATCGAGAAATGTATCTCATTATTAAAACTATTTGTTCCCAAACAAATACGCATAATTATCTAACGGTCATACACAGTCCTTAGAACTGAACCAAAAGGCTACGTTCTACGATAATGCTAGAATAACTTAGACAAGGTTTTACATACATATGTATATGTTACGTTTACACATCAACATCATTTCAGCCAATTGCTTGCTTGATTTTCATCTTTCCATTGAGAATATTGCCACGCTTGGAAGGCGGGTTGGCGAGCGCAGTATTTTTGGCTTCTGGTGCAGCTGCCCATCGGAAGAAGAATAGGAATTTGTTGGATTTGGGAAAGGAATGAAGGCATTGGGATGCTTCGCACTCGGATGAATGGGGAAAATTAAGTAGCATCCTAAAAGGCCGGCCGCGTGTTCCCGATGCTATACCTGTAACCGGCCAAACAGTTGAGACTGACCTCCTGACCGCATTGTTTACACATTATATTATCGTATTATCGTTAAATTTGAATTTGCGCCTCGAAAATTTATATTTACAGATTGCATCGAAAAATAATCACATGATATGTTATTCTTTAATTTGGGCTCAAAACGAACAGTTCCATTTTCGTCAAATTGAATACGTGATATCAGATACAATCAATCACGGGATTGGGGGAGTGCGAGGTTAATTTATACCCCTTTATCCTCTATAACGTATAAATTTTTCGATTCGCCTTTCGATTAATTTCATCAGATCCGATGACCTTTTTATAAACAAAAAAATGTTTTTTACAGGAATTACGTTTATTTCTAAAAGATATCATCTCTTAGTGCTTTCACATGGATGTCATTAAAAGCAAATATAAAATTTGAGTATGTGATTTTTTTTTCATATTTGTTGCACCAGTCGTTTGTAGTTTTGTGATTAGACTGGTACCTAACTCTAGGTATGTATCAACATGTTAACTGAGTATCTATTCTATGGATAAATTAGGTGGTTTAAGATAGTTAAAAGGAAGGTAATGTTTTTAATTATTGTTGGCTTGGTTTCTAGCAAATTGGAAATACTTTACAACTGTGTGGTGATTTTTTTCATCTCTGTAATAAAAAACAATGTACAACTTTATGTGCTAAGAACCACGAGCAAGTTTGGTTACGTGAGCCAAGTACCTACCATTCAAGTTTCTCGGCAGGTCTAACTTTAGTAGTCCGAGTATATCCCAGGAGCTCCTCCAGGGCTTATACTGTAGCGTTCTTCAATTATAAATTACCTAAACTAACCGTTAATTTATTAGTGACTAACGTTTCTCAGGCTTCGTTTATTCAGTTTATAAGAGTACCTACTCAAGATGAGGCGAGAGTGTAGTGTACAAATGTTGAATTTTTATAGGTCTAGTGCTGCCTCCATTTAAAAAATTAAAAAAAATATATGTTTAAAGGAATACGTAGATATTATTTTAAATTTCGTGTTGTGAAGCCCTAGGTAACCCTTCAAACTACTTTATGAACTAAGGTTTACAGTTTAAAAAGATAAGCTTTCTTCTTCTGCTTTATATTATGGCTTCTACCGAAATTTCAGTAATTCTGCAAATGTCCAGTATAATGAGATACTAAGTATCGGTGTTGCACGGTAAAATTTTTCCAAGTAGCATCAAAGATAGCTTATGTTCTATAATGTTTTCTTATGTTTTCGCGATTGTTACACATTTAAATAAAATTATTTTAATACGGTTTTTATCGCGTTTATTACATTATTTATACACCTAACGTTTCGAGCACTTTACAGTGTTCGTGGTCGCAGGTAGACTAAGTTGACATTTGTCTAATATTTTAAAAGAACTGCAAAATCTACCGCCTAAAATATTTATTGATAACGTTCCGGATGTACGCAGTATTGGCTCACGGTGTCTGAAGGTCTTGCAGTCTTCTGCTTAGCTTGAGATTTGATTAAATTGATGACTGGATCCCAAGCTGGTGGTAACTGCCAACCATCCTCTCTATTGAAATTAGGATGTTTTTTAATTTCAATAGCCTCACGAAGCATTCTTGGAATGTATCTGTTTTCTTTTGCAAGGACTTGAGGATTATCAAAACGCATATAATGGTTGGGTTTGTCTAGGGCATGTTCACAGACTGCAGACTTCGTTGAGCGCCTATGCTTCATGTCAGCAATATGTTCTTTTATACGGGTACCGATGCTTCTCTTTGTTTGCCCAATGTATGATAAACCACACTCACAGTCAATTTTGTAAACTCCAGCATCTTGTAATGGGATATTAGATTTGACAGGTCTTAAAAGTTGGTTTATTTTCTTGTGCGGCTTGTAATAGGTCTTGATTGAAGCACGCTTAAGTATATTACCAATTTTGTCTGTAACTTCCTTTACATATGGTAAGATGGCAGGAAAGCGATCAACTGTGTGAGGCTTTGGGCGGCTTCTGTGATGTGTTTTTGGGAGGTTGAGGTTGTTGCTTCTTAAAACTGATTTTACTCGTTGAAGCTCCTCCTTGAGGTGGTGGGTGTCACAGATGCCATGTGCTCTCTGAATCAGGATTTCTAATTATTAAAATGTCAAGAAATTTCTTGACATTTTAATAATTAGAAATCCTGATAATACTATTAGTCATACTGTGTATAGAAAGCCTACCCATAACGACAAATATCTCAATGGCAAATCCCATCATCATCCATGTCAGTTGGCTACCGTTGGTAAATCTTTGTTTCAGAGAGCACATGGCATCTGTGACACCCACCACCTCAAGGAGGAGCTTCAACGAGTAAAATCAGTTTTAAGAAGCAACAACCTCAACCTCCCAAAAACACATCACAGAAGCCGCCCAAAGCCTCACACAGTTGATCGCTTTCCTGCCATCTTACCATATGTAAAGGAAGTTACAGACAAAATTGGTAATATACTTAAGCGTGCTTCAATCAAGACCTATTACAAGCCGCACAAGAAAATAAACCAACTTTTAAGACCTGTCAAATCTAATATCCCATTACAAGATGCTGGAGTTTACAAAATTGACTGTGAGTGTGGTTTATCATACATTGGGCAAACAAAGAGAAGCATCGGTACCCGTATAAAAGAACATATTGCTGACATGAAGCATAGGCGCTCAACGAAGTCTGCAGTCTGTGAACATGCCCTAGACAAACCCAACCATTATATGCGTTTTGATAATCCTCAAGTCCTTGCAAAAGAAAACAGATACATTCCAAGAATGCTTCGTGAGGCTATTGAAATTAAAAAACATCCTAATTTCAATAGAGAGGATGGTTGGCAGTTACCACCAGCTTGGGATCCAGTCATCAATTTAATCAAATCTCAAGCTAAGCAGAAGACTGCAAGACCTTCAGACACCGTGAGCCAATACTGCGTACATCCGGAACGTTATCAATAAATATTTTAGGCGGTAGATTTTGCAGTTCTTTTAAAATATTAGACAAATGTCAACTTAGTCTACCTGCGACCACGAACACTGTAAAGTGCTCGAAACGTTAGGTGTATAAATAATGTAATAAACGCGATAAAAACCGTATTAAAATAAATTTATTTAAAAGCTTATGTTCTTTGATGTCTCGTGGGAGCTTTTGTTGGCAAATCTATACGAGTCCATTTATCAGTCCACTTTAACCATTTCACAAATTGTTCATGAGCACGAGCATTTATAACACCAAACTACACCATTTTCATATTATAAAGTCCGCTAAAATCAATTAGCAAAATTGTCTAAGGCAAACTTCAACTGAACCCCTTGACTTCCCATCAAAAAACCCAAGATAAGCTTTAGTAAGCGTTTTAACCTAGGGAAAAAAATTACATGAGAAACCGGAACTACTTGTGTCACAGGTAGTCAGTGTTAATTTTTTTTTCAGTAATCCAGCAATAGTCTGATAAGAAAAGTCCCCCTTTAAGGATCGGACAAGGTTTGATTAACATATTGTAGAGCGTGTGAATTGTAAAAATGTACAAATTTTCCTAGAAAGCCAATTGTTTTTTGGTCTTTTCCATATTAATTAATTGGTGTCTGAAAACTTTTGATAGAAAATGCCAATTTTTGGTTTTGAGTTCTCAGTATTGCTTCCATAGGAAAAGTTATTCCTATTGACAGTCGGAGTCACCTCTGTAAGGGTACGTCAAGGGTCAATTCGTCAGTATTTGCCTTTGATGTATCCCTTTATTTAATTATTGAAGATTTTTTCTCCTCCTCTCAAAATCCATATAAAAAAGTTTTATTCAATCACTCGTCGCAGCCCACAGAGTTGCAGCCAGATACATTTTAATCAGTTCGCTCTCCAAAACGAAAATAAAGTTGGAAAAGTTTCACATGCCGAAATCCGCGCCGGATTCGTATTCAGTACAATTCCGCTTCGTGATTGGCTTGTTAAGCTTAATTCAATATTCAGATACGAATAACGATCGTGTAATGGTGCCACTGATTTATTACGTTAAGAAAGATTTGATGTATATAATCCGGGTCTTAAATCTGAAATTTTAATAATTAAAAACTGGCCAAGTGCGTGTCGGGCCACGCGCAGTGTAGGGTTCCGTAGTTGCGAATGACAACTTTGAGTTCACACTCGCTTTTCACAGTTTAACGACCAAAAACATCTTACAATGAAAATTGTATGAAATTTTACATTTTCGAGTACATTTTATAAGTTGGTTGCCCATAACTTTTTAGACCAAATATACTTTGAAACCAAATATTCAGGAAACGGATCCCTAAATCGAAAAATGATGTTCTCAACCTCACAATATTTTTTAAAGGCATATTTAACAATACCCAACACAACGGGTTTGTAAAGAAAAAAAAATATTACTCCCTCTTTACTTGTAAGGGAGCTACGATAAAAAATTTTTTTTTTCAAGATTTTTTCTACCCCTTTTTTGGCATGATTAATATACATACCCATACCAAATTACAGCTTTCTAGTACTTATAGTCTCTGAGTAAAACCGCGGACGGACGACAGACAGACAGACATGGCGAAACTATAGGGGTTCCTAGTTTACTACGGAACCCTAATAATTGATAAGAAATGGTCTATGGATAAGAAATATGGTCAGGGGTATTATCCTCAACTGCCTATTCAATGCAAGTATGGCTTCGGGTAGTGCGCCCCGCCTCCCTAGCTGCTACTTTCTTATCCCCAATCTATCCGAACAAGTTGGATCCTAAATACCTTTATCCTGTTCCCCCGGTCAATCCATATCGTATTAAACTATCATCGATGCTATATTCATGGAACATGAAACAGCCAGAAAGTCATGCAAAATATTAAAGTATATCTGTTTGTTTTTTTTTTGTTTGTTTTTCGTGTGTGTAAGTGGCCAACACTGGTGTCAGATTTTTCAAGCTGCCTTAAGGCATCTGACTTAGCTTAACGACTGCCATCAATGATGATAGCCGGGACCAACGGCTTAACGTGCCTTCCGAAGCACGGAGGAGCTCGAGATATTTTTATGCCACTTGCGGTCACCCATCCAAGTGGGGACTGCGCCCGGGGTTGCTTAACATGCGAAAGCGCTAATAATGCTCACGCCCACTAGGCCATCGGGTAATATAACAGTATATCTGTTAATTGGTATTAACTATTTGAGTATACCTGTAAATATGTAATCCAAGCACGAAGTACATATATCTCCATGAAACCAAGCCACTGAATACGTTCACTGCAAATAAATTAATCAGCTACTTCACAGACAGCCGAGCAAAACCGATGAGCTCAAACAAAGCCAATCAAGTGAACAGATGATTGATTCTTTTGACCGCTGATTGCGTGGAGGTGGATTAGCCCGCTCACGAGCATTTGGACACGAGTGTATCAAAGCAGTAAATCGTAAAATGTCCTTTGCTTCCCCGTTGACCTGGCAGGAAATAAATGACAAATAAACTGGCGAAGTGCGAGTCTAAATCGCAGACGAAACATTCCGTACCACTATACAATATTCAACTACTAAAAAAGATCCAAACACACGTTTACTCTCTTGAATCACCCTTAATTTTTAAATTAATTTAATTTTTATTACAAATTTGATGTTTTATAGCGGTAGATGTACACGGTCTGTGACTCTAGCGATTACAGTTCAATACATACAGCCTTTGACAGACGGACGGATGGATATCGGAGGCTTTACCCTTTGGTAACGGAACCCTAAAAATCCTTGTACCTACAACTAAATTTATTATTTTCAACTTAATAAGATACCTTTGAATGTAAGCTCATACTTCTCACATAAAAAATGTTTTCTTCACCACTAATCTCTATAGCGTCAGTATTACTCACACTCAAACTATGGGAGCACATATATAAGAGTAAATTAATAGTAAAACCTTGTTAATTAGCGAACCATAGACAAACATGTTTACGAGTTCGCGGCTACCCAGGTCTTACCCCAATTAATGGCGGTCAGATTATAGTTCCGCCATTAAATTTCACGCACCGGTGCTACGTGATCAATTTTGCACGTAATTTATCGGATTCATTAAGTAGAAAACATATTTTTAGGAATTTTAACAAATGTATTATACGTACCTAGTTGGGTTTACCGATGAAAATTATAAAATTAGTTTTTGTTGGAATGCGTTTATTATATTCGATATGTTACATATTATGTAATTAAAAGAGTGGTGAGTAGAAAAGTTAAAGAAAAAGCCAAATATGATCGAGTGTGTGAAGGAAGATACATAAAAGAGATAAGATATTGCCTGACATAACTTAGTCTGATATGAAGATAACCTGATGAATATACCTCCGTCAATTGTACACAGTCGTTAACAGTCTGCACCGAATTTTTGTATTTTATTTAAATACCTTTATAGCCTAAGAGTAATCAAATTTTATAAAATAGTGGTAAAACTGGATAAACTTATCTAATTCTGTAATTTTGACTTGCAAAGCAGACGTTAGTAGGACATAGTAGACGTTACATACAAGATTCAAAGGTTTATTTAATATAGGTTTATTCGAACATATATCTTTGTCTAAAACTTTTTTTTTTAACTATTGTTAACGGTTTTAATACCGGGCGTCGCTCAGATGAGTTTTAATGGAATGTATTTAGACTTCTATGTATAATATATGATATTTTAGCCCTCGTTTTAAAAGTAATTAATTGAACTGACACCAAAGACCTTTTTCTAAAATAAAAGTTATCAAGTATTTCTAGGGACGAAGAGTTTAATTTCACAGCCTTGTAAAATAATATCTAAAAACGAAGAAAATCACAAAGCGCTGTCAGGTGTCCCTTAGCAAAGAGCGACATTCCGTACCGTTTGAACGAAGGCTTTGAACGAGCAACACCTTGAGCGTCGCTCATTTTTCAAAACGCTCTTCGAGTATAAAGCAGAAAATTTAATTAAATCTCCAGATGGGCCGTTTAGATAATGGAATAGCCCCATCAAGTAGCTGGCACCACCCTGATTATAAAATTATCACTAACCCTTTCCCGGGCGACAATTCCGAATCAAGCAAATTATCATGGAGGCTGGAAAAATTATTGTCCTATTAATTTTCGAGTGCCTTTTTAAGGCCAATGGTGAAAATCAGTCCTGTTAATCGGTTTCTAATTTTGTCATGGCGTGGCCAAGTCTGTTTGTTTATATATTTGTATAGACAGCAGGAACTACTTAGTTGGCCTCGTTCTAAAATAGGGAATAATACTCTAAGGAATATGCATGAAAAATATATGTGTTATCTTACCGGTTTATCCAATATATTCAATAGTAAAGTACTGAAAGTGAAAACAGAATAAAATTTGTTTGAAAAACGAACGAGTTAAAATGTTTTTACGAAAATATGTCTATCTTACTCGCGAAAACACTATTTTATATGACAAATGTATACATGACTAGACTATATATAGACTTTGACAGCTCTGATAGTTTTCCTTACAACTTTAGTATATATAGTACTGCTGTAATTTTTTTCACGTATCCATATATAACCGTTTAGCAGATAGAGGGGGGGGACGTACCTCTAACAAAAATTTGCACTTTAAAACCCAACATTTCGGAAACGGATCCCTAAATCGAAAAATGGTGTTCTCAACCTCAAAATAATTTTTGAACACCTATTTAACGATACCCCACACGATGGGAAAGTAGAGAAAAAAAAATTACTCCTCCACTTTACTTGTACGGGAGCTAACTTAAAAAAAAAAATTAAGATTTTTTTCTACCACTTTTTTGGCATGATTAATATACATACCCATACCAAATTACAGCTTTCTAGTACTTATAGTCTCTGAGTAAATCCGCGGACGGACGGACACACAGACAGACAGACATACAGATAGACAGACAGACAGACAGACAGACATGGCGAAACTATAAGGGTTCCTAGTTTACTACGGAACCCTAAAAAATAGAACGTGTTTGTATGTATACATACAAACACATGCATACATACAAACACGCAAAAAATATTACTGTCCTTCTGGGTAAGTCAGTCAGGTAAAAAAGAGTTAATCGTAACAGTTGTCCACTTACAGGAATAGTTATCGATTTGCACACTAAAATTTTTTCAACTTCTCTATATTTTCTATCTAGACATAAATTGTCGTTGGCTTCATAAAGAAGAATTCCATTTCAACATCTTGCCAAAATTGGCTCAAAATCCTTGACCTGCGCGACAGCACTTCAACGCTGTAGCAGTGGAGATTATTTGATGAAATCTGTAAAGGGCGTAATTCAGATTCATTATGTTTACTAAGGAAGTTGGACTTTATTGTTTATTTCTCATGTTTATTCGGCCATCACAATCTGCGTCGTTTAAACAAATCGAATTTCCTTGTTGTAGATAATATATTCTTTTTTAACAATTCATAAATACGTAAGACACTCTCACGACACACAGAAATAATACACTCACAAAGTCTTGCGGTACAAAAAAGATAGTACAGGTTATTTTTTTTTATTGTATCAACATAGACAAGGTGGCATTTAAATAAAATCGTACAAAATCATCGCACTTTCATAAGATAAATATGGAGCTTATCTTACTCTACAAAATAAGTAAAAATAAATGTAACTTTGAGTAATACGCGCAAGGCTGCCATTACCTAGTAAGGGTAATAGACGAAAGTCTTGTTTTTGTATAAAGTTTGAAAAGTAGATATTCAAATTAACTCCTGACACAAGGTTAATGCGAGCTACTGCGAAGTTCGAACCTTGTTTTCAAGGGCGGGTTCTTTGCTTGTAAACAAGTTGGCGCCATCCTGGCATCCTTCAGCCCCTCTCCCAAAAAGACAGTAAAATTACGCTCCAGCATTTGATTTGCACTACGTGCTCTTGTGGTATATTATTTGTATCTACGTGCTCTTGTGGTATATTATTTGTATCTACGTGCTCTTGTGGTATATTATTTGTATACTTATTTATAACGGTTACTTTTTGAATAGTTTTACTAAACGATTGTTTGGTTTTAAATTTCTGAGCAGAGGAGTTCATTTTCCTATGGTATGATATGATGGTACCTACCTACCTAGCCCTTTAAACCAGATATTCTCTTTAGAACGAATGCCATGAAAACTTAGAACACTATATGTCAATCGTCAAAAAATCCCTCAATCAACATGCACTATGTTGATTGAGGGATATCTTTTTGGGAGTTAATTGGGAGCTTAATGGTTATTATTTTTTGGGAGTCAATTTATATTAGTAAATATAGTACTAAATTATTGCGTCATTTCTCATTCTTAGCATTAATAATACATGACGTGTAAATTAAACCATCGACATTCCGTTGTAAGGGTGACTCAGACCATCAATATGAACAAAATTGCTGGGACTCTTAAAAAATCGAAAATTTCATACACAAAAATTCAGCTAACTGGGGAATTTGTATGAAAATATCAAAGTTTTATTTATGTTCCCAGAATCGGCCCCATAGGAAAAGTTGTTTCTATTGTAGGTCTAAGACCCTTCAAGGGACTGTCGAGTGTCGATTTACACGTTGTATAATATTAAGCTTAGAATGAGAAATGACCAATAATTTGGCACTAATATAAATTGTCTCACAAAAATAATACCATAAAATAACGCGTTATTATTAATTTGTCTTTGGCATAACAATTTTTATTTGCCAAACACAGATTATTTCACAAGTTCCTCAATTCGATTGGTTCCCTTTAAATTTGACTTCCCCGTCCGTCGATAATCCTCAATTAGGCCCATCACGTCACGCTCAGCAATTACAGCTGATGTTTCACTGAAATCTGTATCCGACAGTTTTCTGGCTACGGATTAGAGTCCGTTTATACGAGTTTATTCCGAATATCCTTTCATATATATTGACCTTGTGGGTATCGTGTGGAAATAATTTTAACCGTTATTTATTAATCATTAAATAAGTAATTAATAATAAGGACAAATGACACAGTTTGAGCTAGCCCCACTATAATTTGTGAACTTAGGTAAAAAGATTGAGACTTAAACAAAAACCAAATGCGTTCAGCATAGGATTGTTATTCAGATAGTGACTTTATATTTTCCACCCATTGAATGCTTTCCCTTTAAACTTTAAAGTTGCTATCTGTCGATAATCCTCAATTAGGCCCGTCACATCACGCTCAGCAATTACGGCTGATATTTCACTGAAATCTGCATCCGACAGTTTTCTGGCTACGGATTAGAGTCCGTTTATACGAGTTTATTCCGAATATCCTTTTGTAGACATTGGCTGTGTGGACATCCCCACAGGATTGTATCATTTGAAACGTTATTTATTAGTCATTAAAAAATTAATAAATATATATTTTATATAAACAAATAACACAGTTTGAGCACTATAATTTGTAAACTTAGGCAAAACGTTAAGACTTAAACAGTAACCAAATGCGTTAAGGATATGATTGCTATTCAAATAGTGACTTTGTATTTTCCACTCATCGAATGCGTTACCTTTAAAATTCAAAGCAATTAAGCCCGTCACGTTATTTATCAGCTCAGCAATTACGGTTGATGTTTTACTGAAATCTGTATCCAACAGTTTTCTGCCTACGGATTAGAGTCTATTTAAATGAGTGAAAACTTTCGTTTATAGATGAAAAAACTATCTTTAAAGCTTGAATTTATTACTTTTGTCCCGTTGTCTGTCTGTAATGAACTCTTGCAAGTAAAATTTTACCGACTTCGAGGTATCCTAATTAACCTGAAATTTTGCATTTCCATGTAAATCGAAAGTCTATGTAAAAAACCTAACTACCTTCCATGCTGGTTTGGAAGGAAAGGAAAAACATAGAATATACCAGCTGCTTTTCTTCCCACGCAGACCGTAAAAACCGGTCAAGGGATTGGGCTAAGGAATCACGTAAAAAGGTGATGCGGCTAGCAACTCATCTCTATTTTGATTCCGCTTTCAACCTTAACGCTCTTAACGCACTAAACGTGGCCTTAATAGGGTTTTATGACCTTGGGCTTTGTCTACCCCGAAAGGGACAAAGACGTGATAAAATGTATGAATATATGTAAAAAAAAATGTCAATCAGGTCTTATATGAAGTACTTATAATTCAATAACCATATTTTGCTATACTGATCAGCGAACAATAAAAGCTTGAATCAAAAATAAAAATTATGACTTAGTTATCACATCACTGTTATAATATGTTACAGTGATACTATACCTTTACTCGTATATCACTGAAAACGTTCCCTTGAAATTTGGAGTCACTATCCAATTGAATATGGAGTCAATAATCCTATCAGGACCGCCACCTCACGCTTACCAAATTACGGCTGATGTTTCATTGAAATCCTAATTCGACAATTTTCTGGCTGCGGCTCAGAGTCCATTAGTGTGAGTTTATTTCTTTGAGGAGGTTACGTAGATGAGTAAAATAATAAATAAATATACATAGACATATCACACAGATTGAGTTACATTGATTATTTTTTCGTAAGGATTAAATGTTTTTTTAAACAGGCAATGCATGAATCTTGTTTATAACAGTTTATAATGGATTTTTCTAGTGATTAAATCATTTTTAAATTTTATCAAATAGTTAGAAATGATACTTTCAGCATTTAATTAAACGTTGAAAGCATATGTGTCCAATAATGGGAAGGAACTGTTAATGCATTTTGACATCGGGTTTGAATAAAAATAAGGCCGATTTTTGTTACAGCACCATTTTCACTGAACAATGCAATAATGACATTTCTATGCAAATTTCTGAAACATTGGGTTACATTAATGCAATATTCGTACCGAGTACTATTTAAAAAAAGTATAGCCTTTATTACTAGGCCAGTTAATTCATTACAAAAAACACACTACCATACACACAAATCTTTACTCTTTAAAAAAAATAAGTATATCAGGCGATACATGGCTCTGTACTGTGCCCAGAATGTACTCGTACTTCTGTAGCTATATGTAGAGCCAATTTCATCAAGAGTTGTGATTTTTATTTAGCACAGCGCCGCTCACGTTGGACTGGTTTTGATAGTTCTAGTCATAAATGCTATTCTGCAATAAGGATATATTTTTTCATGGCATAAAATGCAGTTGCTATATTTATGATGTTATAAAATTCTTTTTGACGGCAAAAACACTATATTATGGAATAACATCGCTGTACCTTTACGAGTATATAGGAATTTAGTGCACCGGAGTTATCAAAAAATAAATGTTCATTCAATTCGCAATTTTTATACGACTGCCCGAAAAAGGAGTGTGATGTCATCTAAATATGTATACTGACTTTCTTTATTACATACAACACAACTTCTAAATGCCTGAACAGAGTTGGAAGTGTGAAGTATTATGAGATCCAGAGTGATAATCATGACTATATTTTTTTAAGGAAATTCTGTCGAGTTTTTACTTTTCTAAAAATATCCATGCTGTTTTTTTTTGACTAACCTTTTTGAGTTTAATTTGTAAAACTTTGGTAAGTTAGTAATAGGAACTTATGTAAGTTAACAGACGATCTAGTAATTCGCCCTCGGGATCACTCTCTGTGATCACGTTCATTCAGCGGTACAATACAGTCGATTGCTCGCCTTTCATGTCCCATTTGTCAAAATTAGAGTACATTGATGGATCTAAATAATACCAATTATATATAAAGGAATTGCAACAAGGAAAGAAGATTATTATATTATCTACAATATAAAGTCATGGTCAGGGGCGACATCCTCAACTACCTCTCCGGGGGTTGTGGGTATGGCATCGGGTACGCACACCCATTCGAGCAAGTAGCATACTAAATGCCTTTATCCCGTTCCCCCAATCTAAAAAATTCCTTCCCTTCATTGGCTTAAAAAACAGTTAAATGGACATCAGCGTTGGAACGCAATCGGATTAAGCCAAACAAACCGCGCTCACCAACCCGTTTGCCAAGCATAGTGAGGAAGTATGACGAATCCCCCCAATGTAAATCATTAGGGAGGCCTGTGCCCAACAGAGGATTTTTACGGCTGTAATGATAATGATGATATAAAGCAAAATAAAAGTAAATTCTATTATATTTTTTCATTACAAATGCTAATGTCCAGAGATGAAATAACGCAGTAAATTGGGATCAGAATCCCGCTGTTCGCTTGCTACTGACGCGGCCCGGGGCGATTAATGCCCATCAGAGATTATCCTATTTACTGGAAGTGCTTTGTTTCTTTTCATGTGCATTGATGCGGGAGTATTTGAATGAGATGACGATTAATAATGATGGAGGCAATAATATTTAGTTATGATTCCTCATGATAGGCTCAAAACGAAAATACCTATTGGATTTTGTGTTTTTTAATTAGTAGGTTTACTAGCTGTTACTCGCGGCTTCACCCACATGATAGCCTATGTCCTTCTTAATACCCTATCCTATGTATATGCGAAATTTCATGATGATCGGTTCTGTAGATACAGCGTAAAAGCGTAATAAACAAACAAATAAACAAACTCACTTTTACATTTATAATATTAGTTAGGATAAGGATTAGCTAGGATTAGGAAGTTAGGATTAGGATTTCGTGATTACGAGTATTTTTATTGATTTACAGTGAACAAAGATTTCATTTTCCCCGTAAAAATTGAAAGGCTTCATATTAAGTTTGTTCAGTGAAAATGGTACTGTAACGAAAATCAGCCTATTTTGTACCAAGCGGAAGGCAGAATGCATAAACAGTTTTTTCCTATTATTGGACACATGTAAATTTTAAATTCATCATTCTCAATCATTTTCCTGCGACTGACACATTAAAGAGATAGATTTCAGCATTAGCACAGGCAAATTCAAGATCTATCACTTTTTTCGTCTATGTAGAGTATTTACATACAAACAAACCCTCTTAAAAACGGAAGCTTTTTATACTTAATTTTGATCGTGGTATTTGTAACTATATAGTTTGTGTCATTGCATGGTAGCTCAAATTAATAACTCATTCAGGTATGTTATTTAATCAAGCCAGTGCGATTGGTGAGGTGGAAATTCAGTGCGATTAATTGATAAATCGAATGTGGATGGTCGTCATATTTGATTAGTAATCTACATATTTAATGAAACGAAGTAGCATTAAATTGATTGTATCATATAAAACTTAGTCGAAAGTGACAACACAGTACAAGTCGGTAAAAATAGCAATAATGACATGGATGGGAAAACAAAGCTATAGGAAAAATTTGATGGGCGAACTTTACACATTTTAAAATATAACAAAAAAATCCATTCGTTCTCACCACTCTATCCTTTTTAGGGTTTCGTAGTAAATTAGGAACCCTTATAGTTTCCCCATGTCTGTCTGTCCGTCCGCGGTTTTACTTAGAGACTATATGTACTAGAAAGCTGTAATTTGGTATGGGTATGTATTTTAATCATGCCAAAAAAGAGGTAGATTAAAATATTGAAAAATATTTTTTTAGGGTAGCTCCCATACAAGTAAAGAGGGAGTAATTTTTTTTTCTATACTTACCCATCGTGTCAGGTATCGTTAAATAGGTCTTTGAAAAATATAGTGAGGTTGAGAACACCATTTTTCAATTTAGGGATCCGTTTCCGAAATTTTTGTTAGACCGAGCGTGGCCCGACACGCACTTAGCCGGTTTTTTTTTCTCTTATTCTTTGAGGCCGATTCCAGTCAGCACTATAAAATTAAGCCTTATCCACTGATGTTCTTACAGAATATTGCCTCGGTATATCTGTTACGTCATTAGACCCTTTCTTGCAATATGGCCACTCGGCCAGCGGCAATTTCGGTTTTGTGCCCATGTCGTTATTACAACGACATCGTTGTGCTATCGTGTCAGTGGCACATCAAACAAAAACGGGTAACAAATAACGATGATGATAGTTTCTTTATTTAGAACTTGTCAATGCTATAAGTTCATCTAAAATGTATTTTTTGTGACACGATGACAGATTGCAGCCATATTGCAAAATGTTGTGACCAGCGTGTTCAGCATTGAGGAGGTCTTGAACTATGTATTTTAACAATCAGATAAGTTCAATAATTTTTACGTACGTAATCTTCTTCTTTCGAGTCGTAGATGGCTAGTTTTATATTTGCCTTGACCAATAACTTGCAACTGCGACTGCCCGGTCATTTGCCTCATTAAGGTCTAATAACGTACGTAATATTTGATGGTAACATTTATGAAATTCATCTTGTATATTATATCGGCAGTATAATTATAAACACTACATATTATAACTCCAACCCGTCTGGCCAGCGTGGAGAGTGTAGGCCAAATCCTCTGACTGCCCTGGCTAAAAAATGGCTCTGGTAGTATACAGAGGGTCGTGCTGAAAATGGTGACATATTATAAAACAAACTCCGTCTGTTCGCAAATGAACTCAAAAACTACAGCACTGATTTTCATGCGGTTTTCACCAATCTGGTGAAATTTCCGTGCTGGTCTAGAGTAAAAAAAAACGTAGGCTGTACTGGCTGGTTTTCTTCCTGCGCAAATCTTAAGAGGGCACCGAGCGTAGAAGCACCTCAAATCGTATTTTATTACTTATTCGTATCACTTATTATTATTTTCAGTCATTATAAACTTAACCGCGCCATATGTGGCCACCTTTGGCGGTTAAGTGGATAAATACTTAAAATAATAATAAATGATGGTTTAAAAAATACATACTATAATAAACACAAAAAGTACTACAGATTGTTCGTCGGGACTTTTTAACATTTAGTCTTATTGATGAGTAGGTAATATAATAAAATACGATTTGAAGTGCTTCTACGCTCGGCGCCCTCTTAAAAGTTGATTGAGGGAATGGAAGAAAATCTAAGGAATCATGGCAATAGGTGATGCAGCTACCCCATCACTATTTGATTTCGTTTTCCAACTTACGTCCCCCACCATGCTAAACGTTGCTTTTGGTCTTATACAACTGGGCTCTGTCTACCCCGCAAGGGAAAAGACGTGACAGTATGTATGTTTCACCAATTGACTTGATATATTTTCCATCTTGCTTCTTCTTCCTTATATTATACCATTTTTTGTATGGGGTCGACATAATATATTACAATCTCAATTCAATTAAGTCACCTATTCATACTTTCTAACTCTGCTCCTAGTTTCAGTCACTTGCATATTCAATCCTATCCTAACTAATATTATAAATGAGTTTATTTGTCAGTTTATTTTTTGTTTGTGTGTTACGCTTTCACGCCCTATCTACTGAACCGATCATCATGAAATTTTGCATACACTTAGGTTAGTACTCACTGAGAAGGACATAGGCTATATATCACGCGGGCAAAGCCGCGGGTAACAGCACATACATAAACTATTGGATTGTAACATGGTAAGTAAGTATAAAATATATAAATATGGGGGTGCGTTTAAAATAGTATTATTTTAAATGATTCTTAACTATTCGATTTATTTTGTTTAGTTTTATGCAGTAAATTGGGGGTCTACGTACATATAAAACATTTAGACAAATGTGGTGCTGGCTGGCTGGTTAGCTCACGTCCAAGGATCTTAAAACCAAATAAGTAAAACCTGGACCAAATTTGGAAGATTATTTTATTAGTTCGTTTGTCTGTTTGTAATTTTTTAGTTTTTTTTTAAAGTTTGTTTTTTAGTAGGTTTGTTTGTAAGTCAGTTATGTTTCTGTTTGTTAGTTTATTTGTTAGACTGTTTCTAAGTCTGTTAGTCTGTCTATTAGTAAGTTCGTTTGTTAGTCTATTTTTTTAATCAAATTTTGCAGAACTTATTATTAAACTTATTTTAACTGAAGGAGTTGAAATTTTGTGTACTTGATCGATTCTTAAATATTTTGACATTTTCGGCGTTTGTCATGTTTCGGTGAGCAATCTTCAGTATTTTCCTTGGATACAAGTGTATGAGACACTTGTATCCAAGGAGCGTTTTCTCCTATTACTCTACGTGTATTCTCTAATAATAGTGCAGTATAGCAATACCTGGCCATTGGCAGCAGCTGGTTAGCAGATCCGTGGGCGAGATGCGGTGCGGTATGGCGTTACGCGCGGCAATCAGTTCTCACTAATGTCCCGCTTGCTCCGGCCAAAGACAATATAATACTAACGTATTAGACTGCCCACCTCATACAAAAATATTGGAGCAAATTAAGGTTGCGAAAAGCAGGCGAATGTATGGCGCAGGAAAGTTGCTTGCTACTAGATACTAGATGGCGGTAATCTGCGTTAGCCTTTAACTTACTAAATATACGGTGTCATTTTAAAATATTATGCCTAAAATATTGTTTTGACTTTTAATAGGATAAATTTTGTGAATCATGTTTTTATATTCTCATAATACGGTAGATACAATGTCGTGTAGTTTCGAGTGGCGCCATCTATGCGAGTCTCTGAGAACAAATGGTACGATTAAGGCGTTGAGACCACATGCTCCGGCTTCCGCAGTCAATGCTCACTCATTCAACGTATTCTCCTATTGCTCTATGTGCAATATAGCAGAGCCTGTCCGAAGCACGCATTTTGAACTGGTTTGCTGTTGTATAATTTGACCCTCTATTTTTTTCGAAACTTCTTGTTCCGCATCAGCTCATCAAACCTGTGGGCGAGGCATGGTGTGGCGTGGCGTGGCGTGGCGCGGCAATCAGTCCCCAGTGATGTCTTCGACTTCCAAAGTCAATGACCACTCATTCAGTGGATTCTCTACTCTACACGTATTCTCATATAATAGCTTAGTCGAAGCACACATTTTGAACAGCTGTGGTATACCCAGGTGGTGGTGATACCCTCTATTTTGTTCGAAACTTCTTGTTCGGCTTCAGATCTGTGGGCGAGGCACGGTGTGGCGTGGCGTGGCGCGGCAATCAGTCGCCACTAATGTCCCCGGCCTCCGAAGTTAACGTCCACTCATAAATCAGCGAGTCCTCGACCATTGCTCTACCCATGCGACCGAATAATATCCTTTTCAGATACTGTGGCTCGATATATGGCTATAGAAATACATTTCAGACTACATTTCGGTGTAAATGTGACTCAGACTATGCTCTTTTTTCATATCAGTATTAATTTAAATATGACACAATAACATCGTCACAACCGTGCGATTGAATTCGTGAGTATGCCAATATTTTGACTTAACCACTTACCAGTTTTAATATCAAAGATTTTCCTTTTAAGGTTTCCTGAAATATTTGTACTTCTACAGATACGGAATCATAGCACTTGAAGTGTAGAATTCACTCCGAGAATTCATTATGTATATGTATATGTCAGACGTTCGAAACATGTCACAGATAAATGTACTCCTAATATATGACTGTGGAGGATAACATTTTCTTTAGATTTCCCCTTTTGTCATCACAATTTTTCACAACTATATATTGTTATCAATGATTGGTCGGTGTATGATTGTAGGATGCACTACGTATATATTAGAGGTTCGAAATATGTCTCAGGTAAAGGTACCTAATACGTGGCTGTGAAGAATTTCATTTCCTTCAGATTTCCCATTTTGTCTTCCTACATACATACATACATACTATCACGTCTTTTTCCCTTGCGGGGTAGACAGAGCCCTGGTCAGTAAAACCTTAGGCCACGTTTAGCAATTTGGTAAGCTTGTAGGTAAGAAACGGAATCAAAATAGTAATGGATTGCTAGCCGCATCGCCTATTGACGTGATTCCTGATGCCCAATATAATAGTTAATTTGACGTAATATCATCATTTTTCACAACTATCTACGCAATCTTTGATTGGTCGGTGTATGATTGCATTGTTTGAATTCGCAAATTTACTCATTATTGACTAAGCTTATGACAAATCATAAAATCTGATGTATGGATCCAATTTTTAGAGTTCCGTGGTAAACTAGGAACCCTTCCCTTATAGTTTCGCCATGTCTGTCTGTCTGTCTGTCTGTCCGTCCGCGGTTTTACTCAGAGACTAAAAGTACTAGAAAGCTGTAATTTGGTACGAGTATGTATATTAATCATGGCAAAAAAGTGGTAGAAAAAAATCTTGAAAAAATATTTTTTTTTAGGCTTTATACAAGTAAAGTGGGGGAGTATTTTTTTTTCTCTACTTACCCATCGTGTGGGGTATCGTTAAAAAGGTATTTGAAAAATATTGTGAGGCTGACGACACCATTTTTCGATTTAGGGATCCGTTTCCGAAATATTTGGTTTTAAAGTGAAAATTTTTGTTAGAGGTAAGTGTCCCCCCCTCTATCTGATAAACGGTTATATATGGATACGTGAAAAAAATTACAGCAGTAGTATATATACTGAAGTTGAAAGGAAAACTATCAGAGCTGAGTACTAAGTGCAAACTAAAAAGTTATAGGCAACCAACTTATAAAATGTACTGGAAATGTAAAATTTCATACAATTTTCATTGTTAGATGTTTTTGGTCGTTAAACTGTGAGGTGCCAGTGTGAACAGTGTGAACTAAAAGTTGTAATTCGCAACTACGGAACCCTACACTGCGCGTGGCCCGACACGCACTTACCGGTTTTTTTTTATCTTTATATTTTCGCTTTCGCCGTTCATAATGAATCGCCAAAAAGTGTACATCGATAACTTTTCCCATTAATATTCACAATAAATTTGTAATAATGAAAAAACGTCACGAAAAGACATTGTAAATTGTTCTTGTTATTTTCTTTAAGAATTTTAGTCTAAACTTTATAGCTCTACATTAAGTGGAACGAAGTAGTTCATAATTTATGAATTCGCGAAATGAAATGTCTCCGCCGCTCATTTTCTGCCATTATATAGAAACTTACAGTAGGAATAAAACGTCTCTAGAAAATTTCAAATATTAAAATGATATTTTTATTGTTTCGCTTCTGAATTTATGACATTATCAAATATGTAATCATCTCAAATAATAAGTTTGACTTGTTCTACGTATGTTTTTCTCCTTTTAAGTAATAAATATTTTGAAAGCCCCCGTGGTACAGTGGTTAACACGCCAGCCTGAGACACGAGAGGCCCGGGTTCGATCCCCAGCCATCATTGTCATCAGGTCTTTTTAGTCTCCACTGCAGGAGCATGACCCTCACAGTGCTACCAGAACCATATACCTATTAGCCAGAGCAGTCAGAGGATTCACAACTTACTGTAGGGATAGCTCAATCTGTGTGGTTTGTCTCTATATATTTATTTATTTATAAGTATCTCTCTTCAACATTTTTTTGGTAAAATGATAGTAAATTTGCCATTTCATAGAAATCCATTACATACATTACACAGCGTTTGCCATCTTGCGACGTGTCGCTAGCTGTGAAAACGCGACACGTCGTCTGCTGTTGCTGTCTGCTGTTGGCACAATTTTTATGTATTTTATTTTTTGCATGCTGAAAACAGATAGATGTACAGCATTACTTACGCTATATAAATTTCTTTGATTTTGATTTGATTTTGCTACGAACATCCTTAAGATGAACGTGATCCGCTGCAGGCGCGGCGCGGTCAGTCGCAGTGACGTCACCGGCGGCAAATTGTCAGTGTCGTCGCGTATAGCGCCAACTAGCTGTCACGTGCACCGGACGCCATACTACTACGGACTACAAGTTTTGGATAATGAATCAACATTATTTAAGTGTTAATTTATGACTTTGTCTTTGAATAAAAATAAAAATACGCATTGACAAAGGTAAATATTATTCTAAAATGTTATAAATAAAGTAAAATATTTGGAGGTATTATACCTCCAAACCTATCAAACCTGTAAGGTGCCAAACCGGTGTTAGGCCAAACACCGTACATGTAGTGATGTGCTGATGGGTTGAAGATGTTGGTGTGGAGATACAAGACCACGTCACGTTGTAAACTGGTTTATTGCTTCTTGATAACATGTTACATCTTGATGGTTGGTTGTGACGGGTCCTTTCTCGTTGGCTGTCCGATAGTATCTCGATTTGTTACCAATGTTGATTCCAAATATAGTGTAAAAACGGCTGACTCGTAACCTACATGATGTTAACCACGGGTCGCTCAAATGTGCGAGCAATGCTCAAACACCTATAACTTACTAGGAAACCAAAAACTCATGCATTAGAAAAAATGCAAAAAAAAGATTCTCTATGTTCAAATGGCGACAAATCTATAAATATAACGGCACATACCTAAACATAATGGCAAAATAGTTTCGATCTGTCACAGTTTTGATGTTTCAGTTAGTAATCAAAATCTGAGATGAAGATGAATGTAATCCGCTGCGGCGCGAGGCGGTCACTGGCAGTGGACGTTACCGGCGAGCATTTGTCAGTGTCATTTGCCTGCCGCACCGACTCGCTGTCACATGCACTGGACGCTGCACTACGCACACTAACAAGATTTGGATGTTTGCAGATTAGAAGACGAACTGGTTTGGAGATTATGAATTGTTAAACTTGAGAAAACTAGCTACAAATTTTGGTTTGGAAATTTTGATTAATTATGCTCAAATGGCGACAAACCCAAATGTAACGGCAAATACATATATTTCTGTAACGTATTAAATATTGAATTTCAAAGTGATTTTCGGTTGGGCACATACTCGTATATGAAGTTTCACGGCCTGGCCACGGGACATTCGCCGTGGCGAATTTTCGCGCGGCGCGAACGACGAGTCGGCCGGCGAGTGAAACAAGAGAATAAAAAATTACCGAGCATGCCACGCGCACCGGCGACCGGCGACGCGACCGACGAAGTGTATCAGGCGAATCGCGCGGGCGACCATCGGCGCGGTGGGCGAGTGAAACAAAATCGTGAATTCGTCGGCGCATGCCACGGGGTTGAGGCGGCATTCGCGGCGAATAGTACAAGGAACAAATGTTTTTAGTCGGTTTTGAATGGATGGCGAAATTTTATCGCGGATTAATGAGCTTGGCCAGCTACGTCTGGCCAAGATAAATATAAAAATACCTATACATATAAAAAAAACATTGTCCGCACTGAGTCTTTTCCACCGACTTCAAAAAAGAAGGTTTTCGATTGGCCCGTTTGTATTTTACTTTTATTTTAGCTTCTAACACGTGTGCCAAATTTCACACGAGTTTTTTTCTATATTTTTAGTTTCTATGTTGACTGCTTATACCTTTGTTTTTGTATGATTTCGTATGTTATTTTATGTTTTTGGCAGTTTTTGTATGATTTTGTGTAATTTCGTATGTTTTATATGATTTTGTATGTTTTCATATATTTTAAATGTTAATGTATATTTTTGTATGCTGTGTATGTTTCGTATGATTTTGTATGTTTGTCCATGCATATCTCGGAACTATAAGTCAGATGTTGAAATTATTTTTTGTGGTAGGTAAGGTACCTACTGCAAGTTTCATCAAAATCGGTTGAGTAGTTTTTGAGATAGATTATATGTGTACGAGAGAAAAATTGAAGTCGGTTTTTTTTATACTTTTGTCTCCAATTCTAGTTGAATATTTTCGTTCGATTGTTCTCGAAATAAAATTTTTGGTAGGTACGTTCTATATTTTTTGTACTTCTTATGAATTTTCCATCTGCCTATACTCCGACTTCTATTCAAATCATGTACTCCACAATCTGTTCCAAATAATATGTCTTTAACTAAAAATGTTTAATTTCTTAGCCAAATCGAGATAACTTTGATAAAGAAATTAGGCTCTCAGATCTCCGTCTATTCTGGTCGCCGTGGCGAACGCGACTGCCCCGTGGCATGCAAATCGCGCCGCACAATTAGTCGCTTCGCCCGTCGTGCCGTCGTTCGCGTCGCCCGTCCCCGTGGCCAGGCTGTCAGTTGGTAACCAAAATCTGAGATGTAATCCGCTGCGGCGCGACGCGGTCAGTAGCAGTGACGTTACCGGCGACTATTTGTCAGCGTCATTGCCTGTCGCACTGACTCGCTGTCACATGCACCGGACGCTGCACTACGAACACTACAAGATTTGGATGTTAGCAGATTGGATGACTAATTTGTTTGGGGATTGTAAATTTGAATGTTTCGCTTGAGAAAACTCTAGAACTAACAGAAATGCCAAATTATAGATTAAGGTTATTTAGCACAAATAAGGATGATTTAGCTGTTAATTTATGTCTTTGTAATGTAGTAGAAAAAAATACTCTTCTTCTTCTTCTGTTTTATATTATGGCTTCCACCGAAATTTCAGTGATTCTGCCAATGTCCAGTATAATGAGATACTAAGTATCGGTGTTGTTCGGTAAAGTTTTTCCAAGTAGCATCAAAGATGACGTATGTTCTTTGACGCCTCGTGGGAGCTTGGGGCGGCAAATCTATACGAGTCCATTTATCAGTACACTTCAACTACACCAAACTACACCAATTTTATATTATAAAGTCCTCTAAAATCAATTTGCAAAATTGTCTAAGGCAAATTTCAATTGTACCCCTTGACTTCCCACCACAAACTCAAAAAAAAAAAAACTCAATGACTAAGGTAAAAATACCTATATCCAACAGTATCAAACCTATACATTTTAAGGTAACCAGAACAAGCTTTAGGAAATTTTGAATAGTAATGCTCAAATGGCGGCAAAACTACATAAAAAGGCCAAAACATGTCATCTTTTAAAACATGTTTATAATTATAACGAGATATAGTTTCGGTATGCCACAGTTTTGATGTTCCAGTTGGTAACCAAAATCTTAGAAGAATGTAATCCGCTGCGGCGCGGTGCGGTCAGTGGCAGTGACGTAACCGGCGACCATTTGTCAGCGTCATTTGCCTGTCGCACCGACTCGCTGTCACATGCACCGGGCGCTGCACTACAATCACTACAAGGTTTGGATGTTTTGACTATTGGATGACGAAAATGTTTGCGCGATCTTTGGAGAAGTAGAAAACAGAAACAATTTCAAGAGCATAATAATTATTGTAGGTAGGCTATTGTTGTCTTTAGTACACATGGCAAGCTGTACCAAAGACAACAATGCATACTAAAGTACAGACTGCCAACCTCGTTCGTAGAACCTCGTACGAAAATATTGAACCAAATTAAAGCCTTCTACAAGGTACACGGCATAGTGAAGCAACGGCTCTGCAGAGTTTTTTCCCCTCGTCAGTAGATGGCGTTAATCTGCGTTATCTTAAACTCCCTTTACTTAAACGTCCTAAAACTGAGACATTGTTTATTAATATAATGCCAAAATTACATATTGCTTTAATTAAATAAGATATCTCTTGAATAATGCTTTTATTTTCTCATTATACTTATGGTATAATGAGAAAAATAAATTTAAGTTTCTTGTGAAAAAGCACTTTGTAGTACTTAAATCTCCATGAGCAAAGCTGATATTATTTCCTCTGAATTCACATTTTTTGCGCGCCACTATTTTTACAGAAACTTTTAATCTTCATTTTACAGCCTCACAACGAAATACACTTTTACTGTTTACGTCGCTCCAGCCAAATTACATCTCACTCAAGTTAATGTACCCGAGGCGTCGTCTTTTGTTTTAAAATCACGTCCTTCATTCCGGGTTTTAATTCACCAGTCGGTCTATGAGCCATTTGGAACCAAGGATTATATTGGTAGAAGGACTGAGTACCCATAGTAACTTTTGGCATAGAAAGAGACGGAAAGACTAAATATTGTTGTGCCGCTCGCACATATGCAATTGCATAAAAACTATAGATATAGATACATGTACGTATGTATATACATAAATATGCAATTATTGTATGTATACGATTACATATGTGCAAGCGGGACCCCGACCTATAGTGTTCCCGTCTCGCGGTCAACCATAAATCTTAGCACAGAATTATGCTCTTTATTTTAAAAATCATAAAGGTAAATAACGTATTTTTTTATTTAACCTATATAAGGCAAAGGTCTCCCCCATTTCCTTCCAGGACTCCCTGTCTAGAGCCAATTGTGACCATTCCTCATTAAATTTGCGCAAATCGTCATTCCATAGTATTCGCGGTCTACCCCTGTTACGTCGCCCTCCTTCTGGACACCACTTCGTGGTCACATGGGCCCAACGATCCGGGTGCATGCGACAAACTATCATATAGCTACCAAAAATTTAAACAGTTCTATCAGGGTACTAAAGAGAAGAAGCTGAACGATTTTTGGAACAAACTAAATCGCAGAAGCATGCTTATAGACTTTGTTTTCCAAGGTGGCCCCGATCTCATAAATAAGAATGAGGAACAGCGAACAAAGCCTCGAAAGCGGTGCTCAAAGGCGATTTTAAAATCTTATCTAAGTCGGTGGCGTGATTGACAAAAGTCAGAGCTTTGATCAAAGAGCTAAGGAGGATTTGTAGATAGATAGAAGGAATGCTATAGGTGAGCTTGATTCTAATATTCTTACACTAAGCATGCATACTAATGACACCTTTTTCCCTTTGAAGGTAGACAGCGTTTTGGGTCATAGGTCAGACGCAAAGCCGTTTATGTGCGGGATTTAAAAAGGAAAATAAAAATCAGTTTATTTGAAAGAAAAGTGGTACAAATAGGAGATAATTTCGTAAAAGTACGAGCACCTCTCATCAGATACTGGCATGTAAATCTTTTATATGTATATACTCACAATATTCAAAATTAATTACTATGTACTATTATTGTCAAGCAAATTCATTCATATGGTCAATTTAAAGTAAGAAGGTAAAAATTTAAAATATGTCACTATAGTCCAGTTACCGCAAATATTGATTGTCAATACTTAGTGCCAGTTTTGTCAGGAAATATATGAATGGCTGGGCATGAGTCCCATAAATAATGGTGTTCATATTGACAGACTGAGATAAACCAACCAATTGTAAATGTATACCCTGTAAGTATAAGTTTATGTACTATAATTATTTTTAACAAAAAAGTAAAACCAACTTCAACCCTTTACGTAAATATGTACAAACTGTAACTTAAAATTAGGTTTTAGTGGATGTGGTAGTTCAATCAAAATAGAGGAACAATGTCGTCATCAACTTGTCTTGATTCGCGAAAGAATTAAACAGAAATAAAATTAAACACTTACAAACTTGTAATTTTTTTTTGGTTTTTGTTGATTTTTTCTAAAAGCACTGGATACATTTCGAATAAAAATATCATAGGACCACCTTTGAAGTTCAGTCAAAACGGAGGAGTAACGTTCTCATCATCATCGTCTTAATTCGCATAAGAATAAAATACAAATACTTAAGTTTAAACTGAACGGCATATTCTTAATTTTTTTTTGTTTTTGTTTATTTTTTCAAAAAGTGCTCGATACAGTGCGACAAAAAATTTATGGGACCATCTCTGGAGTATTGCCTATCAAAAAGAATCACTAAAATTGATCCATAATTGACTGAGTAATCGCGTAACATACATACAAATAAACATACAGACGAATTGAGAATCTCCTCTTTTTTTGAAGTCGGTTAAAAATAAATCTCCTGGGGTATGATTTTTGGAACTTTGTCTTTCGCAAACGAGCAGTTTTTCCAAATAAAAATCGTTCGAAGACGAATGGTCACACGTTCAAAAATAGTACTCCTAGTATGAACGATGTTTGTTCAAAGATTTTGAAAGCGGATGGCGGTTTCTCGTGGCTAGCTAAGACGTATCTTTCGTCCTTATCATAAAAGTCGACTTTATTCCTCTTTACTGGAAGCTTAGTTCGCAATTTTGGTAGACTCCATCGACGTGATAGAAATATTTTGAAAACTTCTTTGTTTACTTTGTAAGTAGGAAATTGGTTGAGGTACTCTTATCTTTCTCAAACACAAATGTTTTCAACAAGGAAAGCTATATTTAGCATTGTACTAAAAGCCTGATTTAAAGTTTCCGAGTCAAACAAGACATAAGTCACATACACTTTCTAGTTAATCCCGTGAATTTTTATAGATACCGGGTTTTTTATAGGTTGTATAATCTATAGAGCCATGTACCTATGTAAATTTGCAACTATTAAAAAACTATATATATTTTTTTTATTATGACTTACTAAATCCCCTTTTTTGTATTCAATATTCAAAGGTTAATACTGTATTGCGTACTTAATATGCACACAAATAAATCAAATTTACTGTACTGTTTAATTGATTAGGAAGATTGTTCAACTCAGAGATTATCTGAAAAAAAAGGCTAGGAAGTATATATTATCATGTCTTTATCCCTTGTAGGCTAGACAGAGCCCAAGGTTATAATACTGTTTAGAGTGTGTCAAGGTGTAAAAGTGGGTTGCTAGCCGCAACGCGCTGGTGAATCCTTAGATTTTTCACCTAATCCCTTGACCGGCTTTAACGATCTTCGCGGGAAGAAAAGCAGCTGGTATATTCTATGTTTTTCCTTTTCCTCCAAACCAGAATGGAAGAAAAAATAGTATTTATTAAAATCTTCAATATCCACAAATTGAGACTTTAAGTTAATCATAATGAACCCTAAATGAGATGGGCCTTTGTTGCCTAACACAAATTAAAAAAATAATAATAAAATGAATATTTTTTTATTGGGAACTTCCCCTTTCCTTCTAATTGAGCTACCCTTTGTGTGCAAGTTGACTGATCTCCCATAGTGGGCAGCCTGGGCCCCCATCTGCCTGCTCGGCCTGCTCAGTCTGTCAAAGACTGAGCAGACTGAGCCACTGATAAATCGAGTTCCTTTAGCAATTTAACGGAGTTTTTGGTGGGAAATCAAGGGGTGCAGTTGTCGTTTGCCTTAGACGATTGCAAATTGATTTAAGTGGACTTTATAATATGAAATTGGTGTAGTTTATGTTATAAATGCTCGTGCTCAAGAACAATTTGTGAAATAGTTAAAGTAGACTGTTAAATGAACTCGTATAGATTTCTCACCAGAAGCTCCCACGAGGCTACCAAAGAACATACGCCATCTTTGATGCCACTTAAAAACTATACCGTACAACACCAATACTTAGTATCTCATTTACCTGGACATTGGCAAAATCACTGAAATCTCAGTGGAAGCCATAATTTAAAAGAAGAAAGTAAGAAAGAAAGAAGCAATTTAATAAGTGAAATCAACACATCGTATAAAAAAACAAATAGGATATCACCGAAACATAGCAATCGCCGTTTAGCCATTGAATCTTTCCGTCCGGCACACAACGCGTTATATATTACTCTATTTCAGGACGGTCACCCATTCTCAAATAAAAATAGTGCAGAAGTTAAACTTTCCACTTACTGTTAAGAAACACACGTCTTTCTTACTACATATATCATCCATGGAAGTAAAGAATAAGACACAGAATAGAATAGTACAATAACGGTAATAACAGACAGCTTGCCGTACGAGTATCATACGACGTTTTTCAATACATTTGCGATAACCATAAACTAAAAAAAGATTCTATCTAATTCAGCAAAAAAGGAATTTATAAAAGTTAGGAACTCAAGCAATTTGTAAAAATACATTTATAATAATCAGGTACATTTAGTCATGTTAATTTTCTCCATAGAAGTACATTAATAACCATCTCCTTTTCGAAGTCGCATCTTTTCGAAAATCACATCTCACAAATCAGAAAAAAGTTTTCATGCTGAACTTGAAACTCTTTGCTCGGATTCTATGAAAAAGTTTAAATGTTGCATCTGTGGCATTGGGCTTTTGAACGGTTCTGATTGGAGTAAAGTAAAAAGCACTAGTGCCGTAAATACATCATTACGATACAGATTTCGATGTCATAAGAACCGTATTATTAGCAAATGTATTGAAAAATACATTTTATACAAAAGCAGACTCATACTCATAGTACACGTGTGACAACCTTGTTTAGAAATCCAGTCTGTAATGTAATATCCTTTTATATTATCCTCAATTGCATGTCCGGTGGTTGCAGTGCAGGTATGGCATCGGGTACGCGTGCCCGGTCTCCCGAGCTGCTACTTTTTCATCCCTAATCCATCTGAGCAAGTAGTATCTTAAATTCATTTATTCCGTTTCTTTAGTCCAACAAACTCCTACCCTTTCCTCGCTTAAAAAACGATTTTAATGGGCAGCAGCGTCGGAACCGATATAAGCCAAACCAACTGCGTTCACCAACTGATTGCCAAGCGTGGTGAGTATGGCAAAAATTCCCCATGACAGAAATTCTTTAGGGAGGCCTATGTCCAGCAGTGGACTTCTTGCGGCTGGGATGATGAATAATTAACCTTAACTGCTACCCGACTCCATCCGTACCATGATAATTTATTGTGAACTCTATTATCATACATTCAGACATATGCACTTTTACACGCATGTGTGAACGTGTCAGAGCTAACTTTTATAAACATCCAACCCTAATGAATCAAGTTGTTAATTTGAATACTTCTATATCTCTGCACATTGTGCCCATACAAACAAAAACATACTCGGGCCTCGGCGAACACTCACAACACAGGAGACTGATTGATGGCCTCTCTCCCAGTTTTTTCGATGACGTTATCTACCGATAAAATCCTGGTAGAACTTGCTCAGAAATTCAGACTGATAATAAACTTTTACTGCATCCCGACTGCATCCGCACCGCGATCATTTATTGTGAACTTTAACATTAAGATAAATGAACTATTTCACACATATGTTCGTGTCGTGTCAAGTTTATGCCCGGTCATTACTTTATTTTCTGTGCTTTAACATTAATAAACATCCAAGTTTTCACATAATGAGTCAAGTTGGAGACTTCTATACTCTCTGCACATTGTGCCCATACAAACAAAAACACACTCGGGCCTCGGCGAACACTCCCAACACAGGAGACTGATTGATGGCCTCTCTCCCAGTTTTTTCGATGACGTTATCTACCGATAAAATCCTGGAATATATTTAATGGTGTGGCCGATTTTTTTTTCATTTTACTTCCATTGTGTCCCGCGGGCTTCCATTTTCAGAAATGTATACATGGCCGCATAGAATGTGGCGGACGTTTCAACAATCGAACGTTGTGCGAGGTATGAAACGTTGATTGGTCGTTTGGGAATCGGCCAATTTGTGCTATTGTAGTATCTATATACAGTTAAGTTCGTTTTATATAGAACATACCAATACCGATACAGTTCAGCAATATATCTCAAGTATTCCGTTAAATTTTAAGTGTCTAGCTATTACGGTTTAAAAGAAGTTAAAAGAAGAAGAGAAGTTCACACCATTTGGGTATGGAACCCTAAAACACGGATTAAAATTCGTACTAGATATGCTAAGGTCTATGTACTTGTAAAACTAATAACCTACAAAAAATATAAAGCCTACGATACAAGGGTTCTATCGATAATACACGCATCCAAATCTCTTCAGTAAATAAGCAATTATGGTGAAATTATGGTGAAATAAATAACTCATAAACATACTACTTTCGTTTAACAATAAAACGATACTGACATAACAAAAGCTATTAAATATAATTCTTACTTCAAAGATGTAACAAAATTCTTTGTCAATGGGTAACTAAATAAATGTAATATTGTTTTAGTGCCTGAAAATAAGGAGCACCATATACTGCAGTTCATTGCAGGGACGAGGCAAAAGAAATAAAAGGAGTATTTCTTGTTTTGCTTCATTTTCAAAGGAACAACAGCGAACGCCTGTCTGTCAATCCGTTTGTACCGATTGCTAGTAGAATATTTTCACAAGGAAATGTTACCTGTTTCTATTCCTATTATTTATTAGATAAACATATTTAAAAATGATTTTGGCAAATCAAACTAGTCGTAACATGATGGAAAACTAGTATTTTCGATCATGACCTCACCGATGATCGAACCCGGGGCCTTCCGTGTCGCAGGCTGGCGTGTTGGCCGCTGTGCCACGGAGATCATCAAAACGTTGGAATCACAGTTTACTGCTGAATCCTTAAAACCTTATAAAAATAATGGTTCAATATCTTCGTGTTCCATTTCTTTGAAGACGATACGTGTGACAAAGCGCAAGGCCTTTTCCCGTTCCCTAAAACAACATCCTATTCTCAATATTGACAAATGTCATACACGCGTTGTTTTGCGAGTCGAAATAATGGCTCAATTTCAAATAGTTATTGGATCGCTGAAGGAGATAAATGCGACTATTTCGTGTGAGAAATAAGGAATGTATTGCTTATACACGTGGAAATACTTCGACGTGTATTGTCTGTTTAAAATTCTTTTGGCATTCCCTTGAATGTGAGTGTAAAGATGTTATAGCGAGAGTTCATGGAAGGAAGTAGAAGTAGGTGGAAATAAGTAAAATAGCAATGATCTTGCCAATGTGTCTCACAGTCTCATACCTATGTGACAAATTGTCCTTACTGAATGGAATGGACTGAACTGTATATATCTTTGTAGAATCTAAAATTAATGTGGTTACTCATGATATTATTAAAAACCATACATTCACTTATTTAATAATACAGGTCGTCAATTATTATATAATAACATAATAGATTTAAAACCCGCCCTGTAACGTTTCTGGCGCAAAGGTGACTAAAACGCTGGCTGCATTACCACGCTGAATGGCTATTGCCATTCTTTGCACCAAAAACGTGCCAGAGCGGGAGTCACCATTGTTTTCAGCCATTCTATGCCCTAATTCATTAACAAGACGCTTAGCGTCCCTGCCCCAACATCCCATGGTCTCCACAGCTATGGGAATGAAATTGTAGTGAGGCTCCATAGCTGCGTATTTCAGCCGCTTCCTATCTGCTGCATCTTCAGCAGCTGCTGCCGCTGCGCCCATGGTACGACTCAAGTGGCTGGCAGACACAGTGTTGACGCAAGTGGCGTCCCAGACCACACATTTTCCATGCTTCCAAGGCACCAATGTTAGGCCGTCTGGTCTTTTCCCATCTGACCTGCTGAGACCCGGCGGCTCCAGGACGCAGGGGACGTTTGCAGACACAAAAGCTCGTCGGACTATGTCGTTCAGGGCATAATGACGCGGAAACCTACCTGTGCACCGGCAACATCTAAGCGCGTGGTAACCGTTGGCGTCCACCATGGAACCGCAGATGCATTTGTGTGGTTATGCATTTGATATTATTTGTCGAATAATATTTTCAAAAAGAAACTTTTTTGCAAACTTATGCTCAAACAATAGAACCTATTAAAGTATTGTTCTAATTTTGGTTATACCAACCAAGAACTGTCTATCAGTGACATTTAGTAACATTGTAATTCTAATCTTCAAACGCGGGTTAAAAAGTACAAAGTTTTTATTTATGAATTTGAAAAGTTCGATTTATCTAAGTACTATGCTTAAGCATTAGTTTTTATTATTTTATTACGTATTTGTGCTTTATTAAACTTGATTCATTCGTATTACATAAATACAAACATACATATTATCACATCTTTATCCCTTACGGGGTAGATAGAGCCAAAGGTCATAAAGTCAGGTTTAGCATGTTAGTGGGCGTTAAGGTGGAAAGTGGAATCAAAATAGTGTTGGGTTGCTAGCCGCATCGCCTATTGACGTTATTTTTGTCCAATTCCTGGTCTGCGCGGGAAGATAAGCAGCTGGTATTTTCCATGTTTTTCCTTATCTCCCAAACCAGCAAGAAAGAGCATCATTAGAAATATAAATATACATGGCGAAATTTTGATCGTTCTGGACCCTTAAAGGGGTGATTCAGCCCGTCGATATGAACCATTTTTCCTATAGTACAAATACTGTAAGCTCGAAAAAAATTTCGACATTCCTATACAAATTGCCCGGGCGGCTGAACACTTTTGTATGAAAATGTCGAAATAAAATTTGAGTTTCCAGCATTGGTCCCATAGGAAAAATGGTTAATATCGTCGGGCTGAATCACCCCTTTAATGGTCCGGAACGATCAAAATTTCGCCATGTATACGGACAAATCACACAGATTGAGCTAGCCCCAAAGAAGTTCGAGACTTGTGTTTTGGGATACTAACTCAACGATACTATATTTTATAATAGATACTAAATAATAATAAATAATTAAAGAATATCATTAACTTTGATAGATACTTATATAGATAAACAACCAAGACCCAGGTCAATCTGAAAAAGATCATTTTCCATCTTGACCTGACCGGGGATCGAACCCGAGACCATCCGTGTCGCAGGCAGGCGTGTTGACCGCTGCGCCACGGAGCTCGTCCCTCATTCGTATTCTTTTTACATTTTCTGTTTCAACATACATAACAAATAAAGCAATAAACTTAAACGCCGCGTGACTTACGCTGTAAAGTTAGAAGGCTCGTAGAATATCGAATAGAGCAATTTGTACAAGATTTCAAAAAGGTTGAAGTTTGTAAATGAATAAAATCCTTTTTGACGCCGAAGTTGTTCCTTCGAGTAGTTTAAACCTGAAATTCTGCCCGAGAGTCGTATTGAAGCAGCGTTCTCGCAAAAGAATATTTTTATGAAAAGTTAAAAAAAAAAATGAAACTACTAGCGATCCGACGCGTATCTTCGCACGGATAGTAGAGCATAATTCTGCGTTCATGTTTATCTGTGTATAATATGCTGTCCTTAATATATAGATATATGCTATTGCGGACGTTTTGTAAATCTGTAAAAGTGTTATCCCACCATATATTGTTTGTAGCAGCGTTTTCGATGAAAGTTACCATGCAGTATGATTTTCTCTGACATCAATTATTGCTATCTTTTAACCAATTCACATAACACTGTGACAAATTATACATTAATAATCTTCCTCATGAATGATTCCATAATCTAATGGTTAAAACTGCATAAAAAGCCGTGGAGTAGTTTTTGACATTTTCACGCACAGACGGACAGAGACGGCGGAGAACTTTGTTTTAATAATATGAAGTGATATTTTTGACATTTTTACTCATAATTGCGTGGTTTTGCTCTGTGAGTGCAACTGTGAAATCATTTCGGCCTCAAGGGGATTACAAATTCTACCCGAGAAAGGCATCCTTGGAGAGCCCTTGAGAGCCAACCGAGTGCGGACGGTTGCCGAGTAACGTCAAATTCGGGGATGGTCATAATTTATCTACTTGCTTAGAAGGGTTGTTTAAATATACGGCTACAAATATAGAAATACAAACATACATACTTATCACACCTGTAGCCTTTACGGGTGGATAAATCCAAAGACCATAAGGCCCAAAGGCCACGTTAGGCATATAGGTGGAAAACGAAATAGTATACTTGCTGCATCTTCTATTAACATGATTTTTATATTTATTTAATATAGCAGCCCTCCCCTGCGCCCGGGCATGTTTTATATATACCTATAAACCTTCCTCGTGAATCATTTTATCTATTGGTGAAAACCACATGAAAATCCGTGCTGTAGTTTTTGAATTTATTGCGAACAAACAGACAAACATACAGACGCGGTGGAAGACTTTGTTTAAAATATGTAGTGATAGTGATAGTGATTCTAAAATGTTACTCAGATATATCGCTGAGTTAAGTAAAATTTCGGAAAAGTAAAGCTTAGTGAAATAATAAGCAACCGCTGTCAAATATTCCGTAAAATAATGTAACCCATGTTAATGTGCGCCATACAAAACCTCTCCCGATCCTCTCTCGCATTGTTTACGAGGCGCCATTAATTTGTGATGGTAATAATCCATTATTTATGTCAACTGCGAATTGCGCAGTGTTGCGACGAACTAAAGGGCTTTTATTGATTACGTAGGTAGCTCAAAATTCAAGTCATCTACATCAAAACATGTTCCCAGTGCTTTAAAGCATTGGTCAGCTCGAATTCTTTGAACCTCGATTCAGGCATAACATGTCCAACAATGTAATGTATTTTGAAATTGTATTTACAAAAAATTCAAAAAAATAAAAGAAAAGAAATAAGGAACATATTATACAAAGCCCTTCAGGCGAGCAGGCGACCAATACTGTTAAAAAGAGTTTCTTTTAGCGTTTCTTCTATGCAGTGGTCGGTTATGAACGCTAGTAGTCTGAAGCTGCTTTGAACACTAATTAATAATATAAACATTTTTCTAAGTAAATTAGAATTATTTTTATTATAAAATGACGTGAAAAAGTGCCTAAAAAGGCCTATTTTTAGGGTTCCGTACATAAGTTAAAAAACGGAACCCTTATAGGATCACTCGAGCGTCTGTCTGTCCGTCCGTCCGTCTATCACAGCCGATTTTCTCCGAATCTACTGAACCAAATTAGATGAAATTTGGTAAGATAGTGTAATCCCATGATCCAAACACGGATGTGCAAAGTAAATAAAGATTTTTTTTAAATAAGGGTCATTTTGAGGGGCCCAATTACAAATTTTTAAAAGAAAGTTTTGCAAACCTTACTGTGTCATATATCAAATGAAAGGGCTCATTATGAGGATCTCAAAAATATTTTTTTTTGTTCGGTTAAAATCAATACTTTTGATTTTATTCACGAAAGAAGGCAAAAATTGACCATTCCCCCCCTCTGATCTCCGAAACTACTGGGCCGAAAATTTTGAAAAAATTACAAAATATAGTTCATTCCTTGAAGATTACAGGAAAAATAATAAGAATTCTATTACTTGAAAATTAAGTGGTAAACTCACAATAATAAGTTCATCTAGGGAAATAGTTCACTAAAACACCACTAGATGGCGCTAGTCAATTGAATAAAACATTTTTTGTTTTGCACATTGTGTGTGTGTTCACGAAGCATATTGTACGGAACCCTCATTGCGCGAGTTTCACTCACACTTGGCCGGTTTTTTTAATAAAATCTTTGAATCATTGGATCCGCTATTAAAACAACTTGCTAGTGTACCGGTACATGTTGTGCCGGTTCTTTGCATAGAGGGGAAAAAGAATACAAAATTTTAGGAAAAGCTAGGACGGCGCGTACTATCTCTGTTCTTTAGTTCAGTGTCTAATGCGGACCTGGCATCGTAATGGTAAACATTTCAAGGAAATATAAATAAATAATATTATAATACAAGATTTTCCAACAAATAAGACAACTTTTGCACTAAACGCAGTACTATTATCATTTAAAGAACACCTGATAAAAAGAACAAAGGAAATCTTTTAAAAATGTTGTCACCTACATTTTGTAATTTTTCATATTTTTGACGAGCTCCGTGGCGCAGCGGTCAACACGCCTGCCTGCGATGCCTGTTCGATTCCCGGTCAGGTCAAGATGGCAAATGATCTTTTTCAGAATGACCTGGGTCTTGGATGTTTATTTATATAAGTATCTATTATAAAATATAGTATCGTTGAGTTAGACACATCAAGTCTCAAACTTACTTTGGGGCTAGCTCAATCTGTGTGATTTGTCCGTATATATTTAAAAATATTTTAAAAAACATATAGAGCATCTTCAAGTATTATGGCTCTGGTAGTACAGAGAGGGTCTTGCTCCTGCAGTGGAGACTGGGAAGACCTGATGATGATGATGATGATGATAGAGCATCTTCGGATGCTTTAAAGTTTAGCCGAATTAACCTGATAAAAGATTATAATATCCGAACCCTTTGATATTTGCGATAAATTTGTATTGAAACAAACAACAAAGGGTCTATTGTATCCTCTGTAGGTATATCAACTGGAAAATCAATAAGAAACGCGGCAATCTAATAAACATCACAGGGGACCGAAACACTAAACTTAATTATGTTGTTTTCCGACTAACTTGGTTAATCTCAATGGGCTAGTTCGAGTAACTATGTTTGGCGTGAATGAGCCCAATGTTTTTGTCCATAATGAAGAGAAAGCTGAAAGATTATTGAGAAACTTTTTTATTACGTGCGAGCTTTTGTTAGGTGCGTGATTTATTGTGGATACAACTTCAAGGAAAGTTTTTCTTATTTTTGGAGTTTTGGGTAGGTATAAAAGTAAAGAAAACTAATGTTCAGTATTTATTTTTTAGTGAACTACTTATAACCACCTACTTAGTTTATAAGAATATTACTTAATTCATAAGTTTTTGCGTTAGCAAGGTATTTTTTCACTGGCATTCATATTTTTATGAGCTTTTTTCCATAGATAGCATAACGATGAAAAATGTGTGCAACTTTCCCATGATAGTAATACTTATTTACAAAAACATCGATGAGGGTTGTGATAACTTTTATATGCACTTGCCATTTTTCGAAATACCTTAGATTTTTGTATCTTATAGCTACGAAATATGAGCTTTTTTCCATAGATTGTATAGCGATGGAAAATGTGTGCAACTTTCCCATACTACTTAGTAATATTTACATAAATATCAAACAGGGTTTGTGATTACTTGTTTATGCACTTGCCATTTTTCGAAATACCTTAAATTTTTGTATCTTATAGCTACGATAGATGAATTAATTGTGTACGGTAGTACACAATAGTAGTTAGTTGAAGCAGTAGGGGCTGTAGGGTCTAAAAGCGGGAAACATGAGTAAAAGATCCCGGTGTCGATCTCTGCCTAGCATTTTTGAGTTTAATGCACAATATTATTTAAGTACTGTCAATTTTCATCAACCCCTGACTGCTTTTGATGAAGGAAAACTTTGTGAGATAACCTGTCAGTGGATTTCTCACTAGTGTTTGAAATATGGGAGGCAATGGCAAACCACTCCATCATACCTGCCTAATTGTCATTGTGTGCTTTTTCTTCTACACAGAGATACTCACAAGAGCAAAGAAAATTAAGGGCCTATTTAATAAGAAGACAAAAATCGCTCTCGAATGTAAAATAACCTCTCAGGAAGTAGGATAATCGCCTGGGGATATGGTAAGTGGATAAAATACGACTACCCCCGTGTGACTGTTACGGCAGCCGTCCGCAGTTGGTTCACTCTCAAGGGCTTTCTAAAGAAGTCTGCCTGGAATGGAATTTGTAATTCCTAACCTAATTCTACCTTATTTGAAGGGTTAAATACGAGGATTATAACTATTTATTCTGCATTGAGCATTCATAAATAGATGGAATCCATCGAGCATACAGGTTGTTAGTAATAATAATAGTAATACATACATACAGTCCGAATCATACTTTATGGCGTCTCGGATATTAGCTGGTCCCTGCGCAGTACGCACCCCGCCTCCCCGCGCGCGCTCCTCTGATTTTAACTTATTATTGTGTACTGCGCATCGACTCACGTCAGGTTTCGAGCTGCCATAAACTTTGATTCGGACTGTACCATCACGTCTTTTTCCCTTGCGGGGAAGATAGAGCCCAGGTCTATAAAACCTAAAGACCACGTTTAGTAAAAACACTGTTAACCCTCAAACCAGCCCATCAAAATGAACAACTTTTCCTTCGAGATCCATCCTGGTAAACTGAAAAGAAAAAAACAACATTTCATAGTGTTCGCCCGGCAATCTGTATTAAAATGACGAACGTTTTTTTATGAGCTTTGGTCCCGTAGTGAAGAAAGTTGTTAATTTTTACGGCTTGGTTGGTTTAATCGTTTCAACGATAAGTTCATACTAACATCCAATATACAGATTTTAGTTTTAAAACCCTTATTAAGCAACCCCGGGAATAGTCGCATCTGGGATAAGCGATCCTAAATTGCAAAAATATTAAGAACTCTTCCATATTTCAGGAGGTACCGTCGGGGGTAGTTAAACCTAACAATATGAAATATATTGGTAGGGGGGGTTAGATTTATCTGCCCCCGACTGTGCGTTTAGCCGTATCCCAGCTGTCATTAATAAAGTTGTTAAGAAATGTCAGGTTAAGATATTTAAAAAATTTGATGCTATAGTGTTTGCAACTTACACATAAGAAAATCATAATAAAAACAATTGATGTCTTGTAAAAAAACTGACTGTGAAAACAGGGGTTGGTTCCAGCGTTTATCACTCCGGCCGCTAAATCGCACGGAACTGTCGCTTGTCCAACGAACCGCTCTCAATGCGTCGTTAGCAGCCCTCGTCGGTGATGATAGCTTCAATCTCTGTAGTAACTTGTAGTGATAAAATTCATCAATATATGGGTTTATCTATATTTGAATATTGAATTATGAGAAGGTAAGGTTTAAGAGTAACAAAAGCTTTAATATGTTAGCGGCACTTACAGCGACAGTGGTTACTGGATGACTGCCTGGTGCCTTGATGATATAAACAGTGCAGTCATGATTGATCTATTGTTAAAACGAGCAGATACTGAAATAAACAGGCTTTGAAAGCAAAGGCTGATTCCAGCGTTAATCACTCGAGCCACTAAATCGCACGGGACTGTCGCTTGTCTAACGAACCGCTCTCAATGCCTCGTTAGCGAAAGCAGCGAAATCACTCACGATGGCTGAACACCTAGCTTCAATCTCTGTAGTAACCTTGACGTGATGAAATTCAACAATAATGAAAGTTTTTTTTATGATATAGGACGGCAAACGACCAAGCGGGTCACTTGATGGTAAGTGATCACCGCTGCCCATGGATAACTGTAATACCAAGGGTGTAACAAGAGCGTTGCCGGCCTTTAGGTTTCCCTCCCCAGGGGGAAGGTGGAATAGGCCTCCGGCTGTCTCTCTCACCGAACGAAGCATAGAAGCGGTAAAGCTACTACTCAAACTTCGATTATCTGTAAGACTTGGTACTTCCCCGGATGAGCCGGCCCGTTCATGCAGTAGAAAAAGTGAATTTTGCCGGTAGCGTTGCTCTACTACAAGCTTAGCCTTCCCTCAAAGCATCGGGGGCTGCCTAGTGCGTTGCCACCCGCGCCTTCTTATACATACAACCTTTTCTCTATCTGAACTATTTCCTATTCGCCTGGACATTTTAGATTTCTAATCATGAAAATTTGTATAATCAAAATAATTTTAGTGTTTTACTACCAATTTCTTCTTAAAGTTGTACTAATGAATATCTTTGTAGCTTTTTCAACTTTCAAACAGAATAAAACATATCGGGATCATCATCAGGTCTTTTTAGACTCCACTGCAGGAGCATAACCTTCTCTGTACTACCAGAGCCATATATTAGCCAGAGCAGTCAGAGGATTTGGCCTACACTCTCCACGCGGGCCAGACGGGTTGGAGAGGTCTTTGATGATTGTAAGCTTTGTTTATCTTGTGTTTCCTAAGTCGCCTTCTACGACATCCAGGGGAAGTCTTGGAGTGGTCCTATTCTACTCTGCCAGGTACCACACAGCTCACAAACTCAAACCAAAATCCCATATCGGGATATTTACCGAAAATTTTATCGAAAACTCAAAGAAACCACAATAATCCCGATATGTTTAATTCTAATTAATAAATGCCTTTTTTCCAAATGCATGGTACTCTTCCTAATGCCAATGCTCACATGTAAAAGCAGCCTGAAGTAAACACTCGATATTTGAGAAGATGCGATACTCCATACGTAACGTAAAACAGTGGGAGTAATTTCGTTGGTACTTATCCCTTTCCCATTCTCGAGATTTACTCAGATCCGATGATGTGATTGAATGAAATTCAAAGTAGAACTCGGGTATGTAACGAGATACGCCAAGAATTCAATTACTTATTGCTAGCTTTGTACAGACGGTTTCAAAAGGATATTAATAACCAACTGGATATAAAGATGAATATAATTGTTAGGTGGCATAAAAATACGTTATTAATAATATTTATAAAGTTTCTCATAGTTTTGTGTGATTTTAGTTTGTGCTGTTGTTTTTTTCAAGCTGATAAATCAAGAACTTTGCTAGTTTCAGTGATACGATAAATTATTTGTTCTCTGATATTATTTTTCTTCCATTTCTTTTACTCCCACTTACCATATTATGTGGGGTCAGCACATTTGCCTTTTAATATTATTTCTTATTAATAGTACTACTACATTCTGTCAAAAAAACCTTATTTAGGTATAATTTTATTTTTGGTTCTGTGAAATCATTAGAAAAGATGATCAACATCAGTGTTAAATTAGTAGAGTGAGTAGTGGGCGTTGATATCCTATGATTGTGATTGGGACAGGGTATCATTAGTCTAACAATATTACTAACCAAATAAAAAGTAACACCACAATTTCCAATTTTAATAATAGTTGTTGTAAGATGAATGTAACTAACATTTTTTAAATACTGTGTGTGTATGTCAAATAACTCCTTAAATATCTTTCCTTTTTTTTACCTTCATTGCTAACTTCAAATAAAGATCTTTTTCATATTGACCTGGGTCTTGGATGTTTATCTATATAAGTTAGTATTCTGCGACACAAGTTCATAACTGACTGTGGGGCTAGCTCAATTTGTGTGATATGTCCCTATACATTTTATTTTTATTTATTTAAATCATTTTCTTATAAATTTGTCTTAAATTACGGTAGATGTAATTTCAAATTCAGATTAAATTTCACGTGTCTGTTTAACAAGCAAAAACAATTTAATGTTAAACACGGCGAAGATCAAAGGAGCCACGTAATAATCCGTCCGAGTATTTTCACAATTCGAATTTATATTGAAATTCAAAGTTACGCACAACTTTGTGCAACATCTCATTTTGTGAGTAACCGGCGGCGTATATCCAAGTGAGAACGATATTACTTTACCAAGTTTGGTGTACTCCCGTTAGAGAGGATGAATTCGATCTTCAAACTTAGATTAAGTACTCTGTCAGCAACTAAAATCATTCTCAGAAAAATTCCTGAAGTAATTCAGGGTAATATTCCTATCAGTTACCGACATGAAAACATAATTTTCTGCCATCTAGTCCCATTAAAGATGCGAATTAGCGACCAAATGTACATCTGGCTGATGAAAATGAAAAACTCTGTTGTCAACTAAAAACTGACTGGATAAATGTTCAAAGGTCCCACACTGACTGGTAAACATAGACCGTCCTTGGTGTTAAAGACCCAGATAAAAAGTTGATGAACTTTGCAAAAAAGATGTTCAGCATTATTCTGTGGAACAGTATATTACTGTTTTGAACTCTTTATTTACTAACTCGTTCCTATTTTAAAGTTAGTCAAACTTAGGAAATTATAAATATCAAGGTATCAGAGCATTAACAAAGAATAACTTTGTCATCTTCGTACTTACTTCGAATCGCAGTAAAAACTCATAAGGCCGTTATATCTTAACCCACATATGACTCAATGCTTTCTAAAAGAGTATACAGATTCAAACTGCCAGTGATTGTTACAGAATTTGCAAGGAGATTCAAATACTTACATTCTTTTGTTTATAATAAAGTAAATTCAGTTTGTGACGTAAAAACTTGCAAATTTAAAGCATTTAAGAGAGTTACCCGTAACTGGCTCTTGACTTTATCTTACAACGAAATTGAGAATATTCTTATAGGATTATGTTAGAGATCTAGGACTCTGTATATTAAATAACATGAACATATCGTAATCATAGGTACTGCACAAATCACTATGTAACATTGATGTACATATTCATGCAACATTAAGCACATTCAATTATATCAGTGTTATTTTATCTAAAACCGAGCACAATGAAAACATGTAAAACATTACTGTAAACAAATGTAAAAAGTTAACTTGTACACTAGTAGGTATGATTGCCTGCAGGACAGGCCTAGCCTAGTGCAGGAATTATCACAACAGCATGAAAATAAAACACTGTTACAATGTTAATATTTATTATTCTATACAAGCTGTAACCTGTAACTGCATATTTAACCCAAATGTTAACATTGTTGAATATTTTTATTTTTTTTATCTAAACACACGCACGCATTTTCTCACGTAATACGCGCCTTTGTCACTGTAGCGTACAAAAACTGCAGAATATTGGGAAAAATAGGGTAATTTCAGTGGTTTGAACGGGAATACATCAAAATATCCCTCGTATTGGGAGATCGTCAGTTTTCACTACGTGGTGGTTTATCGAATGGATGTGGGGAATGAGCTCGAATAAAATAAAATTTTATCCTCACCAGCAAAGTGAATCAATCCATTGATTACTATTTGCTCAAAATGTTAAATCGAATTTGGTTAACGTAGATACTGCCGACTTTGGTATTGATTGAATACGCGTGTGAAATTATAATGCAGGAACTGGTGTTGACATACACGCCGAATATTTTTTTTGTCATTCGAATTATGAATATTAGTTTTCCCTTTAAAATTTTCATAATTTAAATATTTACCATCATACCTTCATCATCATCAGGTCCTTTTTAGACTCCACTGCAGGAGCACGACCCTCTCTGTACTACCAGAGCCATATAATAGCCATAACATTCAGAAGATTTGGCCTAGACTCTCCAGGCTGGCCAGACGGGTTGGAGAGGTCTCATTGATGCTTAAAAGCTTTGTTCAGCTTGTGTTTCCTGAGTCGCCTTCTACAACATCCACGGAAAGTCTTGGAGGGTCCTATTCTACTCTGCCGGGAACTCTGTCAATAATAGGAGTATGCCTTGAAGACCATAAAATATACATGTTATAATTTTTTAGAAAACTACCAGCCCACTCCCCGGCAGTGTCCGCGCAGGAATTATAACATTAAACCTTCCTCATGAATCACTGCTGGTAAAAACTGCATGAAAATCCTCGCAGCATTTTTGAGTTTATTGCAAACAGACAGACAGACGCGGCGGAGGAATTTCTTTTATAATATTTAGTAATTTGTGAAATGCTTTGATTCTCACATATTAGTTTTTTCCAGAAATTACCCTATTTTATTTACAAGAGTCGACACACGCTGAGCTACGCAAAAATTCGTCCTTTTCTTGTAATCCATAACGTTTGCAATGTTTTTTATATTTCTTTTTAATCTCAGCTCCAAAGTAAGCGGAGCAAGACCATTAATCAGATGTCAACACATGCGCCGCTATGAATGAGGCGTTCGGAACTTACGTAAACCATCTGAAAAGATAGCGGAGGAGAGAAATGTGTCGCTCTCACCTGATAGCGAATCTTTCAATTGTACCGCCATAATGTCGTGGAAATGTTTCACTGCAGTGAAATAGTTATTTTAAGCGATTTCCAAAAAGGAGGTACTCGTATACATTCTTTCGGTACAGTACAGTATAATGTGAACGCAATGATATGTGAAAATTTTTCATAGAAATGCATGTCAGTAATTTTTCCCTAGCGTCAAATTTTCGTCAAAATCAATACACAGACTAATCCTTAAAAAAAGCTAATTTCCCTGTCGGATCCACCTGTACTTGCGCGCAGCTGCGTAAGCTAGTTATATTATAAATAAAGAGGAATAATTTATCGTGATGTTAGTATGTTTATTTTAGTAAATATACAAAAAGTACTTAACGAATTCAAAAAACTGCCCTATTCGACTAATCCACAACGTTCGCAATGTTTTTTATATTTCTTTTTAATCTCAGCTCCAAAGTAAGCGGAGCAAGACCATTAATCAGATGTCAACACATGCGCCGCCATGAATGAGGCGTTCGGAACTTACGTAAACCATCTGAAAAGATAGCGGGGAAGAGAAATGTGTCGCCCTGACCTGATAGCGAATCTTTCAATTGTACCGCCATTATGTCGTGGAAATGTTTCACTGCAGTGAAATAGTTATTTTAGGCGAATTACAAAAAGGATACATTCTTTCGGTACAAAACAGTTGATGTAAACGCGTTGATATTTGTTAATTTTTCGTAGAAATGCGGGTCGGTAAGTTTTCCTGTGTGTCAAATTTTCTTCAAAACTATTATCCTATCCTACTAATAATGTAAATACGAAATTTTGTGCGTTTCTCTTACTCAATCACGCCAATTTCGGATTTGGATAAAATGTTGCGTACGGACAGGTTAACTTATAAGCTACACTTTATCCCAAAAAAATCAGAGGTTCTTTTGGGAACGACATTGACGCGGGCGGAGCCACGAGCGTATGTATACTAGTTATAAATAAAGAGAAATAATTTATTGTAGTGTGTATCTTTTAGTAAATAAACAAAAAAATAATAAATTTAAAAATTCTTTCAGCTTTAAAATGCTGCGTTATCTGCTATAATCATAGGCTATAGTTAACGTGGACAAAGTCATGGCAAAAAGCAAGTATCTCTATGGTATGCGCAGTTATATTTACGTCTTAAATCTGGATTACTTTGAATAATAACGATCATACATTACAAATTTTTAACAGCCCTATTTCTCACGAGTACTCATAAAGCGTACGTTCGTATAATACCGAAATCATCATTAGATTGTGAGCATTCGTCTTCTCGTATTAAACTTGACGAAGGACGTCTTAAAATTTAATTACAAGGGAACACTCAACTTTACTCGACTATCTTTCCATCTCCTTTGTTTTATAGACAACGGCGCCGGTTGCTTTTACGTCTTTTGCGTTTATTTCGCGTCTAGTTAACGGTCAGGCTAATCTGGGAGCACATATAGATAGAAAGGAAATAAACAGCTATATGATCAAGGTTTTACTTCTTGAAACAACTAAATCTTCTGCCTTGTTTTATATTATTACTAGCATAATAGGTATCATCATCATCAGGTCTTTTTTAGACTCCACTGCAGGAGCACGATCCTGTCTGCACTGCCAGGGCTACACATCTATAGGTATAATTGAGGAAATTGTAATCGATAGGAACCACAAATAAGACGGTAGCTTCAATGTCTCTTGCGTTTACGTAGCGAGCCTAGTTAACGGTCAGGCTAATCTGGGAACACGTGTAGATAGAGAGGAAATAAACAGTTAGAAATTAAACCAAGGGTTTGCTTACTTAAATAGGTGGTATAACAATTGAAGCTAGTTTTTCTTCTTAAAACAGCTACATCTTCTGCCATGTTTTATATTATTACTGGCACTGTAATAAATATGTTAAAAAAATGTATTCAATAGGAAGGAATTACCTACAAATGAGACGGTTGCTTTTATGTCTCTTGCGTTTATGTCGAGAGTCTAGGTAACGAACAGACTAATCTGGGCACACAGAGAGGAAATAAACATCTAGAAATGAATCCAAAGATCTGCTCACATATAATATTAGCTAGATAAGGATTATAAAGCCCGTGTTTCTTCTGAAAACAGCCACATCTTCTGCCATGTTTTATATTATTATGGCATTGTAGTTAGTAAATTTGAAAAAATAAATGTTTTAGTTTTCAAACATTGTCTTACCTTATTATATGTATATTATAATTCAACAGGAAGTATTATCCACAAATATAACTGTTGCTTTTATGTAACTTAACGAAAAGGCTTATCCGGATAACACGTCTAAAGTAGAAATAATCAGTTAGAAATTAAACTAAGGCTTTGCTCATACAAACAGCAAGCTTTTCTTTTCAAGACAGCCACCATTGTTTTTATATTTAGTACAGGATAAAAAAGTTTTACCGTATTCAGTAAAACTTTTTTGTAGGCGTTGGTTGTTTTTTGCGTTTATTTCGTTTGAGAGTAATCTGGGAACACGTGTTTGCAGGGTTTCTACAGGCAGAATGAGAATCTACAGGATTTTTCTTTCGAAGTAGTTTGTATTTATCACTAGTTCTACTTTTTTACCGAAGTTGTTGCCTACTCGGCTGACACGCGCCGTAGCCTAGGGTTTGTTATTATGACTCTATGTTGTTTATACTATACACGTATACGTATATGATAGCGTATGGTTTAAGTTTTTTGTCCGCCTGCCTGCCTGACTCCAAACGAAGGGTGGACTAGCGTTTGGTCTTGGGTAGCTCAAAAACCGGAGACAAATAACTGGGACAATGGAATGAAGCAATTTCACACGCTTTTTTTAATAAATAACGTGTTTACTTTTTCACCACACAGGATTTTTACACAAACGTAGTACCTATTAACTATAATTTGATATTTTGAAATCCATACTAATATTATAAATGCGAAAGTAACTATCTGTTTGTCTGTCTGTCTCGTTTTCACACCAAAACTACTGAACCAATTCAACTCATTACTGGACAGTGATCAGTCATAGCAGTTATAACTATAAAACTTCTATTGTGTCTTGTTTGAAGTCCATTAATGCGTAACTCACAAGTCCACGCGAACGAAGTCGCGGGCACAGCTACTATATTGACTCCTCCACTGACGCCGCCGGCTGCTTTTAGGTCTCCCGCGTTTATTTGCGTTTAGCCAACGGACGGGCTAATCTGGAAACTTACACGTGTATTTGTAGAGGAAATAAACATCGGAAAATTAAACTGCGAGGGTTTGAATAGTTTAATTTGTTACTTTTAGTCGATGTAAGCTTATCTTGCCCTGTATGAATAATTCTATCAAATAATACTCATAACAAATAAGATTCGTTTTTATTTGAGTGATCACGCGCGCGATTACGTGTTCTATGGGTTTCAAATTATTTAGAATAGGTATTATTTCGCTGGGAATAATAAAGTACACCTTCAGAGAAATTAATATATCTGTAAATAATGAATTTTTAATTATTACCACTGTATTAGGATTTACATCCACAGAATACCTCTACCTACTAAGTTTCAACAGAGTAGCCTCAATATAGTTTCCGAATAAAATAGCTGTGGCATACGGACACACAGGCAGACAGACATGACAAATCTACAAGGTTTCCGTTTTTGCCATTCAGCTACGGAACCCAAAAATTATATGCGAATCCGCTAAAACAATTGCGTTTATTGGAAATTGCAGCCACGTAAAAGGAACCCTAACAATATGTAAACAAAGAGAGTGCCGCTTTCATCTTACCTAATCCTTATAGCATATAAACACAAGCTCACAAAGCGCTGAGCATTATTTAAATTGAGCCAATTTTTGCACCTACCTCCGAATGAAAGCGGGACTCGTTTCAGAAACAATTTGTAAACAACATAGGGCTCGCGTAATTTGATGACTTATCTCAGCCTTGAGAGGAGATACTCAAAGGATAGAAAGCAAACGGTTATTTTCATTCTTTAAGGATAAGTCTTTTCTATTTTTATATTGTGTTTATAACGTTCACCAAATGATATTTAACATATCTTACGATGAATACAATTTTTGACTTTCTTTAAATAATGTACCTATGTGGTAGATTCTTGCTTCCGGTGGTGGAGTTTTTATTCCAATCTCAATTTATTTACTTATAGTTACAGCAAAAACTCGTCGAATATCAGTCGATTCTATAAAGTAACGTAGGCCATAAAATATTAATTACGAGGGAGTGATTAGGCACTCACTCGCTAACATTTTCATTAGTTAAATAAAATGTTTACCAATGAAAATAACAAGTGCTAATTTTTTGTTCTTGTAAGGATAATTTCAGTGTACTGTGTAGTACACGGAAATTTCCTTTTAAATCAACCATTATCATGTTTTTTCTACGAAGAAACCTTAAACAAATCTAAGTAATTTTTAATTGGTGATGACCTCTTCCCGATGTGACCGCTTCTTGACGTGACCACCTCCGGATTCTGAATTAAAACGTAGGTAACTAACTCATTTCATAAACAATTTGTAAATAAAATAGAGCTTGCGTAATTTGCCTTGAAAGGATAAACTCAAAGGATAGAAAGCAAGTAGAGTTATTATTTTTCTTTAAGAATGTATTTTTAAATGCTTTTTGGTATGGTATCTAATGTATCTAAATTGTTTTCGGAGGGTAATTAATAATTGAACGCTCGGATTTATTAATAAGTAGTTAGTAAAGTTATGATTTCAATATTAGTAAATAAACATCTTTAAATACGATAACTCTTGTCTAGCAACTTCACCACAAAAAATTAAGCTTGGCCTTTTTCATCGAATTAAGTCTCTTAATTTGCAGCCACGCAACAGGCATCCTCATATTCCTCATGTTTAATATCATGTAAACATAAAGAGCCACTTTCATTTCACTTAATCCGTACGAGAGTATAAACAAGGTACATAACAAAGCGCTGAGTACCTATCATTTGTATTGGCCTAATTTTTGCGCTTACCTTTGACTGGAAGCGTGTGAAGCATAATTTAAAAACCATTTGTAAATAACATTGCATCCGCGTTATTTGATGACTTATCTCAGCCTTGATGGGAAGTACTAAATATTGTAGATTCAGAAATTATTATTACTAAATTATTATTTGTATATAACACTTTTGTGGATTTATACGGTGTGTTAAAAGATAAAATCAATAAAAATGATAGAAATCAATTAAATGTATTTTGACGAAGCATGTTGCGGATAGTATTATGTAATTTTTTTTTGAAACCGCTATAATTTAATATTAATGTACTATTTAATACAAATAAATTAATCAAATGTGTCAATACATGAAAGTAATGGCAGTAAATAATTACAAAACAAAAAACCTAACCTAACATTTAAAATTTTACTTTTGATTGCTGTTTAGTCTTTGTGTACAGTCAGAAATACAGAAGTACAGAAATAAATCAAATCTTAAAACTAGGATATTTTTTTCAATTTCACAACATTTACGTAAACGCCATTATCATGATATGTGAACATAGAACCCGCCATCATTTCACCTAATCCCTACAAAAGCATAAACAAGACACCTAACAAAGTACTGAGAATTATTTAAATTGGACCAATTTTTGCGCCTACCTCTGAATGAAACCGTGACTCGTTTCAGAAACAATTTGTAAACAACATGGCGCTCGCATAATTTGATGACTTATCCCAGCATTGAGTGGAAATACTCAAAGGATAAAAAAGCAAACGGTTATTTTCTTTCTTTCACCCGTATTATATTGTCTTTGCTTTCACAAAGTATTTTTTCCATACCAATTGTATTTTGGTAATGGTAGATATGTCATTTTTGATTGTACATATTAAATTAACTTAGCAGCTCCATAGTATTGCTTGCTTTAGCCTACCTAAGTATATAGATATTAAATGAGATCAAACTATTGTACCACTTTAAAGTCTTATTATAGGTACAAAAATATTTTACGTAGGTTATGCTCGAACAACAAAATTAACAGACAAACAGTTATTATTATATAATTAAGAACAGAAAGAGATGGGTAAAAAATACATGTTGTTCTTCAAACACAATGCAAAAATAAAAAAAGAAAGCAGTGTCAAACCACTCTTTTGCGTTTACAATAATCGTGCACAATACTATCAAAGATATGCACGCATCTATTCTCGCGGTGACTCCAACAACAGCTTAGCTCTTAAATATTACGGACTGAGGTACAATGCATAAATCAAAGGCATTGTAAGTAAACAAACGATGTGGTATAAAGCTAATTCCACAAAACACAGTAAATCCCTCCGAGGTTTTGACACATAGTGCTGCATAAGTTTGGAGGGACGATTAATCATGCCGACATTAGCGTTGTGCGAATACATGCATTAAAAGTTAAACGTAGAGCGTAAACGTAGGGTATCTACAAGTTAATTTTAACGCTGTTCAAATCCGAGTTATTAGTAAAAAGGATGAAATATAAAAACCGACCAAGTGCAAGTCTGACTGACGCCTGTAGGGTTCCGTATCACCATACAATATTTAAATACGAAAAACGTTTTTTGTACGAGCTCCTCATAATTTTGATTTCATTTGATATTTATTATTTGTTATTATAGTGACATGACAACAAATATACATAATCTATGAAAATTTCAAGTGTCTACCTATTACGGTTCAATAGATACATACCTGTGTTAGAAAGACGGAAGGAGATACATTGGAAGCTTAGGAATAGGGTCCCGCTTTTACTCTTCAATACGGAACTGTAAATAAATAAAATAAAAATAAATAACGACTTTGACACTTCTAGTCAACATGGTTTCTGTTTTATTCGAGAATGAATTGTGAACATAAAAACAGCTCTCACAGCTTATACTAATCCCTTCCCTACACGAGCGCACTTACTGAGAGATTTGGAGAACTGCCGACCCGTGAATATCTCGTGCTTAATATGTCTGTGTCGCAATACTTATTTCCCGAGAATTATGACACTATATGTCAAAAATGAGTTAATGTGCCGTCGTGTGTTGTGCTGTGGAAAATGAGCGCTTTGACACAATATTGCGCTTGATTTTGCCTGCCTTGTCCTTGCAAGTAACATCATGTCCACAGTCATATTAACCGCAAACTACGAAGAAGGTACTACTACAAGTATTAGTCGACCTTTACGTTTTCTCTAGCAAAAGAGACCATATATAATATTATATTATAATGAGCAGAGAATGTGCCTGTCGCTCACAAACGACTTTCCGTGCTCTGTATATGTGTTCCTAATATCCATAAAGACAGTTTTTCAGCAGTGATTCCATGTATGTGAAAAGCACTTTGACGGCTCATTGCGCTTTTTACTTGCCATTTTCCTCTTTCACACGTAAAAAGTATTGCTACATTATCTGCGAATTTTTAGTGGTTGAACACACTAAATAGCTATTTTTAAGGGGCACATACATGGATTTAGAAAATGTCGCACAAAAATCTATTTTAGTCTTCTTTCGAAAATGGATGTTCCCTTATAAATATTATAACAGCCACGCAAGTCACGCATACTAGGGGTTCCGTGTAATAGTTGACTACAAAAACCATGGCTTTTGTATGTGGATTCTGATGTATAAGTACGCATAAAACCTCTTCCATGCGACTCTCTCATGAGGTAAGCCATACTCTTTCATAGATACTATTTTACCCAGTCCCACCGGGATGGTGGTTCAATTTTTTCCCTTTGAGTACGGAACCCTAAAAAAAGTCCAAAATTTAATCAATTAAAAACTTCCCACCGTCGTATCTTATTAAATGTTCAGCTAATAAAGGCGAAAATGAAGTAAATCTATAATTTCATTTTGACAATAACCATCCAAGGCTTGTAAGCTGATCAAAGTGATCAATGTGGTCAAATAAGGCAAAATATAAAAAGGTAGGTATCTTACAAACAAGATTAAATTATCTTCGAGATAAATTACATATGCTATATTTTTGTGGTGCCCGTTTTGTATACTTACGTTTAATTTACATTAAACTTACTTTCAACAATATTTTAGGTGTACTAAATTTCTCTTGTCAAGTAACATACATATTTTTCTAACTATAACGGTGTTTTATGTTCCACGCGAGGGCGAGGCGTTGAGGGCGGACTTCCAACTAAAACATAACAAGCTTATTAACTTTCCAGCGTGGGTATTTTAATAAGTAAAATGTACTTAGCTCAGTTAATTATGGAGTATATACATTATTTTACGCTCCGTGGATTGTAATTTGTTCCTGACTGCTGCAATTTTGCAAATTTCTAGTTAAAGTGGATATGATAAAAAATAATAATGTAGTTATGACGTTAAGAATAGTAAATATAAAGTAAAAAATTCCTTCCTATGCAGATATTTGATGACGTCATTATGATGTTAAGATGATGTCGTCGTCGTGTCGACTCAGCCACAGACAGTCCACTGCTACTAGATATGGGCCTCCCCAAGGACTTCATGGTGAGAAGGGGTTTTGCAACACTCACCACGCGTTGGTGAAAATGACGCACAAAATATAAAATCAGCCTGTCGCTAACATGTTGATTAATTGGACTAATACTTAGTTTCAATAGTTGATTATGGACTCGGAAACATAACGTTTAAAACATTTAACCCGACGACGAAAATCTTGTGTAAAAGAATGGAAAATCCTTTCAGTGTCAGTATTAGTTGCACGGTGACTTCAAAGTTACCGTGCAACTAATACTGACAATCGTAAATTGTATCGTTGGGTAAAAATAATTTGTCCTCGATTGGCCTAATAAGTTAGCAACAACCACAGCAAGCTTTTCCTTCTTCCTTACAGAGAACTAGAGGTCCGTAGATGAATAGAAGTATTGTTCTTACCGTAAGTTAAATATACTAAAATCTGATTAAAGAAATACAGATTAAAAAAACAAAATCACATACCTTAGACTACACTGACATTGGAGTAGCAAGGCGCAGATTAAAAGAATTGCCGCATTCTTTTATGCTAACTTTACTCATACTTACGAGTAGCAAATTGGAATGCGGCAAATTTAAAATAGAATTGTTTCAGATCATGTTTTTATTTAAAATTTTAAATAATAATTGTAAGTTTTTTGCGTTCTTTGGCTCTGTCTTCCTTGTATCTGATAATGATGCAATGCTGTATTTCTATGACGAATAAATTCGCTAGCAGGTTGGAGCGACACATGTTTTTTTTCTCCGCTATCATCACATCATATGTAAACCTGAAGCTTCTTTGCAAATAAATACTCGGAGTAACCACCACAAAACAAAAAATACGTACAAGTAGCGGTACAATTAAAAGATTCGCTGTCAGATCAGAGCGACACACTTCTCGTATCTGCATTTTTTTTTAGTTCAAAACTCCTCATTCATAGCGCATATGTCTAAATCAAACAAGATTAACACTTATACTAGACTAAGTCTTATAGCTCTCAGGAAAATTCATTTTGGTATGGCAAGTAAATATGTTGAAATGTTGAGATGGTTTGGACATGTAGAGAGGATGGATGAAAGGAGACTTACGAAAGGTATATATACAGCAGATGTGGTTGGGACAGTTGGTCAGGGCCGGCCTCGACGAACGTATCGTGACCAAATTACGAACGTTCTTGCAAAAGGAGAAGTAAGGAGTACCCGAAACCGGCAAGCATGCATGAAAAGAGTAATGAATGTAGATGAAGCAAAAGAGGTTTGTAAGGTTCGTAGCAAGTGGAGATCCATATTTAAATAAAATTATTTTAATACGGTTTTTATCGCGTTTATTACATTATTTATACACCTAACGTTTCGAGCACTTTACAGTGTTCGTGGTCGCAGGTAGACTAAGTTGACATTTGTCTAGTATTTTATAAGAACTGCAAAATCTACCGCCTAAAATATTTATTGATAACGTTCCGGATGTACGCAGTATTAGCTCACGGTGTCTGAAGGTCTTGCAGTCTTCTGCTTAGCTTGAGATTTGATTAAATTGATGACTGGATCCCAAGCTGGTGGTAACTGCCAACCATCCTCTCTATTGAAATTAGGATGTTTTTTAATTTCAATAGCCTCACGAAGCATTCTTGCAATGTATCTGTTTTCTTTTGCAAGGACTTGAGGATTATCAAAACGTATATAATGGTTGGGTTTGTCTAGGGCATGTTCACGTCATCTTGTAACGGGATATTAGATTTGACAGGTCTTAAAAGTTGGTTTATTTTCTTGTGCGGCTTGTAATAGGTCTTGATTGAAGCACGCTTAAGTATATTACCAATTGTAAAGGGAGTCACGGACAAAATTGGTAATATACTTAAGCGTGCTTCAATCAAGACCTATTACAAGCCGCACAAGAAAATAAACCAACTTTTAAGACCTGTCAAATCTAATATCCCGTTACAAGATGCTGGAGTTTATAAAATTGACTGTGAGTGTGGTTTATCATACATTGGGCAAACAAAGAGAAGCATCGGTACCCGTATAAAAGAACATATTGCTGACATGAAGCATAGGCGCTCAACGAAGTCTGCAGTCTGTGAACATGCCCTAGACAAACCCAACCATTATATACGTTTTGATAATCCTCAAGTCCTTGCAAAAGAAAACAGATACATTCCAAGAATGCTTCGTGAGGCTATTGAAATTAAAAAACATCCTAATTTCAATAGAGAGGATGGTTGGCAGTTAGGTACCACCAGCTTGGGATCCAGTCATCAATTTAATCAAATCTCAAGCTAAGCAGAAGACTGCAAGACCTTCAGACACCGTGAGCCAATACTGCGTACATCCGGAACGTTATCAATAAATATTTTAGGCGGTAGATTTTGCAGTTCTTATAAAATACTAGACAAATGTCAACTTAGTCTACCTGCGACCACGAACACTGTAAAGTGCTCGAAACGTTAGGTGTATAAATAATGTAATAAACGCGATAAAAACCGTATTAAAATAATTTTATTTAAATGTGTAACAATCGCGAAAACATAAGAAAACATTATGGAGATCCATAGTTTCTGCCTATGCCTACGAAGAGAGGCGTGATAATATGTATGTATGTATGTTAGTAAATATTTCCAACATAACGGCAGTTCAATTGAAAGATTTGCTATCAGTTCAGAGTGACACTATCTCTTCTCCGCCATCTTTTCAGATGTTTGCGTAAGTTCAGAACGCTTCATTCATGGCGCATGTGTGTTGACATCTGATTAATGGAGTTCCCGTTTAGTTGGGAGTTGGAAGCTAATATTAAAGAGAAACAAAAAATATATTGCCTACGACAACGACTGTGGATTTTGCGCTATCTTAGTCCTTGTCAACTGACGTCATGATATAAGGTTATTTCTAAAGAAACTAATTCGGAAGACGACGATGGATACTGATGTTTTTTTATTAAATGGCTTATATTTATAAATATGTTCTACCGTCCGTGTTTATAAGAGACTAGCTGTTACCCGCGGCTTTGCCCGCGTGATATATAGCCTATGTCCTTCTCAGTACCCTAACCTATGTGTATGCAAAATTTCATGGTGATTGGTTCAGTAGATACGGCGTGAAAACGTAACAAACAAATAAACTAACAAACAAACTGACTTTCGCATTTATAATATAAGTTGGGATTGGGATTGCAAGATTGCATTCAACAACATCTGAGGTACCTGCGTAGCTTCTGCACCTGAAGTTATGGCGTAGAATTAATACGTACATATATAAATGAATATATAAAAAATAGTGACAGTGCTGTAAATTTTTCAGCTTTATCTGCATAGACTATCTGTACTAACATTATAATGAGGAAATATTTGTTTGTGTTTTTGTAAGATATGCCTACTTTCACCAATAGAATACAACATTATCAGCGAGCAACAAGTGAAAATGACATTTGTACGCAAATTTTTGAAAATAAAATGTATCTTACATCTAAGCTTGCTCTGTAGCTTTTTCATCTGAAATGCATCAGAACCCGGGGTCCGAAGGCCGGGGTTGGTCTGGGAGCTCGGATAAATTATGTGATCGAACCGAAACCCATGCTGATGGAGACGCGGGAAACAGCTAGTGTTGTATAAAGCGATCAAAGGATAGAGGCGCATTTCTTGCAAAAGCATACCTGTGTAGTGTTATTGTTAGGCAAGTGTAGGTGCTAGTTAAATACCAATTCATTTTACCGCATAAATAGTATTAAATAAATATATACGGACAAACCACACAGATAGAGCTAGTTCGAAACTTGTGTCATCAAATATTTATACATAAACATCCAAGACGCAGGTTAATTTGAAAAAGATCATTTTTCATCTCGACCTGACCGGGGATCGAACTCGTCATATTTTATAACATGATGTGTTCCGAGTACCAATAACACAACTGTCAGCTGTTTACTATACACTGATTCAACTAAGTAAGTGAGCTCAGATCAGAGTGAAAAATATGTAGGTTATATTCACACTGAAAATTTAACACTGAAGAGCACACCAGCTACGAAATTGCAGTTAAACTTCAGTTTAGGTACCTTACTTTAAATTCCTAGATCCGGTTGCAAATACATCACATATTCAATTCGGGCCTCTAGAGCTTTGCTATATGCACTATATCTGATATAGGAAAGTGTTTTCAATGCAAATGCGCGTATGTAACAAATAGTCTTGTCGTTACTTTTTCTCATTTAATAATAGATTACGTTACAAATGCTATTGGGTATACCCAAATATCATAAGACTAAAGTTCGCATTTTATCTTACGCAAATCCGTCGATTTGGTACTATCTTTATGATTGATAGGCAACATACCTACATCTTAATACCTAAAAATTTCAACACACTTATAAAATATCATTAATAGTAGAGACTAGATGCAAAGTTAAGTTAAAAACTTATTACAAAACTTGTATAAAAAATTGTTATCTACGTTATGATGCCAGTACGGAGTGCCTATAATAAACCGATTATTAAAATAGCCAGCTTAATGAGCACGAGTATCATACGACTATTTTCGATTAATTTGCGATTACCATATAACAAATTGAGTATGGGATTGGGAGTACCATATAATTAGGATGGGTTTGAAAAAAAAATGGTGTAAAAAAGGGGCTTGTTCGTAAAATACTACAAACGATCAAAGTTTCGATGCCATAAGGACCGTTTTAATAGTAAAGTAGGTATTGAAAAATATATTATTCCTTATTCTGATACCCAAACGAGATGACATTATACGGTAATGTATTGGCATTCGAGCAATCTATATGTATTACCAAAATGTCAATATATCTTGGAACGCAGCTATCTGTCGACGTCTACGCAAACACAATTTATTAAGTTACTTGCAACTTCGTAGCCATAAATTCTTACGTAAATGTACGAGTTGAATTTGTACTGTGTCATGAAAAAGGGATGATATTGGTATGTGAAAGAAAATATAATATTAACAATTTCACAAATGTCTTTCTGTGTTCTTAGAAATACTACGGTTTTGTTAATTTTAAATTGTTTTTAAATATATAAAAATAAAATAATTTCAAATAAAAATAGATATAACCAATCTTAATTTGCACTTGGCAAATTCACTTTTGCTTTTGGCATCTTACATAAAAAAGCCATAAGTAAATTTTTGTAAGCGTTTGCTTTGTGAGTAGGCATAATATTTTACATTTTCATTTTAGAACTTATTAAGTCTTAATTTTAAAATGTCTCTACTTGAGATGGGACATTTCCTTCGTGTGTCTATATGTTGTGTTTTATATTTTCTTATGAGCCTATTTGGGTGTCCATTTTTGCTAAGCCAGTCCAGTCATCCTTATCAAGACTTAAGAGGAGACTAAACTGTAGTTTTTAAGTCTCAACCAAATTATTATAAAAACTATTCGTTGTCCTGGAACGCCGAGACAATAAAAAAATTAAACTTTTTTTTTTAAATAAATTAACAAATATGGTAGAATCAATTTACTCATTGGAAAATAAATATTGTATTAGTTATTTATTGGAAGATATAATATTTGGTATAGTTCCATTGGCATCAAAAATATTTAATAATAAAGATTTTCTCTCTTAAAAGTGCCTTACCCTAATCAGAACTCGAGACGTCAAAATGACCACATTAAAGATACATAAAACCCAGCCATGGACAGCCAGAACTGGGAATTATCCTAAAAGTTTGTTTGTAACCGCGACACGCCGACAGTTTGTCGGACAAGATAAAAGATTTAATGGCGTCCTTAGCAAATGTGTCGCGAACGGCCGCCATTGTTGTGAAACAATTTGCAGGCTTTAATCGCTTTCGTGAGCAATTTTCCGGTCGCTGTCGAGCGCAGGCCACTTATTGTTTCACCGAAACAAGCTTTTTGTCCGTACATTAACATAACGAATCCTCTGATACGGATTGTACTATTAATTGGTTGCTATTTACAGAGATGAATAGTTTCTCGTGATTATTTTGTGAAGGTAAATATTACATATTTATTTGATATTCTTTACAATTACTATACTATTAGAAAATATACCTATCAAGATGAACAAAGTACAAACTAATGTCATATCAAACCAACCGATTTTATAAGGGTCAAAAAAAAAAAGACGAAACGCTTTGAGAAAAGGTAGGTAGTGCCATGCGCTTCCTATGCCTCGTCTTTAAGAGAGCACTATCGTGGCTCCAAAGGATATAATCCCGATGATCATAAAAATGGACTCGACGAAAATTGTTGAAGAATGAAACAACAAAAACGAAAATGTTTTTTACTAACCCTTATTGTCCCACTGCTGGGTAAACGTCTCCCTATTTCCCTTCATTTGAATCTGTTCAATGCAATTTTGGGACAAATGAAAATGTTATTACTTTATGTTACATTAACGTTTTACACGGAAATAAACAAAGAAGCTGTTATATTCGCTTCAGGACGGAAATAAAACGATAAATCTCACATAGGCTGCTTTTTATACCGATAAAATGCATAAATTCTTCATTCGTGGGCATTACAGAGGCATTGCGGTCCAGTTTTAATGAAAAACGAATGAATTTTAATTACACACCGAACGACTTGATTTCAATAGGTACTTACTTATCTACATAATATCAGCACATATTAAAAGGTTTACATCAATAATTATTTTGTGACTTACATATTAATACGCTGATATTTGTAATCAAAGTAATGGCAAGTCTTAGTTGGTCTTAAAATTAAGTTTTTAGTGTAAACTATGATATTTGTTAATAAGTATCACAAAGAGTAACGTTAAGAGTGAAAGCCCTGATACTGCTTTAATTTATGAGCAAGGGTACACATAACTAAATATACCCATGAATGTTACTATTTCGATTATTTTGTTAAAATAAAACCTCCACGGTTTTATAACCGTTTCTCTCAAGACTTCCATACAAATTTGAAAAGGCTTGTAATTCTCAAACCATTGGTATTTTAACCAAACTGTATAGGAACGTACGTAGATTATAATGAGATTAATTGATTAAATGCTTAATTTTACTCCAAAATTATTAAATATTGCCACAATTCCCTTTTTCCGTTTGTATGGAGACATGCGCTTCCAGGCGACTCTTAAGGGACTGTCAAACTAAACAGAGTTTAGCAACAGGAAATGAACGTAGCTCAAATTACATAATTGTTTAGGTACCTAGAAGCAAAAAAATACATCAGTACATAGCAATTTATACTAACACGCATTATCTCTTAGTCACCAGCGGACCCTAGATTATGAAACATTTCAGCTGAGGAAGCAACCGGAAACACACTTAGGTGAGAGAGAGAGAGAGAGGGGGAATTTTAGGCCATAAGTAAGATCTTAGGGCTACAATTATCGTGTTACTTTGATTTTCACTCGTTCTCTCGGCCTGCTTCTACGGTCTGCGATAGGAGAAACAGCTGATACATTCTACGGTTTTTCTTTTCACCCATGCCAACAAAATATCGCGTATTAAATTAAACGTCATTGTTAATACTTGCTGGGTTCGATTTCTTTTTTAACCAAGCATTTTATTAAGTAACATGAAATACTACCTATAATACTTATAAAAACTACTAGGCACTATGAAAAATATTAAACAAATACTTGAAAAAATAAAACCGTGGAAAGAGTGTGACGGATGGGCGCTATTTTGAACAAAATATTTTATTTTTCGTCAGCGACTGTCAGACTATGAATAATTCAGGGACGCGAGATTTAGCTCAAATTAATTGTACACCAACCGTCCAGCCGCAACATACATTTTCCATCAAAGGGATTTGCCGAAGGAATGTTCGTCGGGGACCACTATACGGTAATGTATACGCTTAAATTCTCTTGAACTCCGTCGCTAGGCACAATTGTTTTACTTTTGACTGAACAAATGTGGGACGTTTGTGTTTTATGTGACCGAAAGCCACTTTGAACAAAGCAACATGAGCAAATATACCGCTTATTGTACCTACAACTTTGGCACAGTATGACTAATATTATAAATAATAATAATATTCTCAGTACATTTAATCATCAACATCATCACTACTGCCAAAAGTAAATAGTTCTTTTCATTTACCAAATAAAAAATGAAAAGTAAAACCAATAATAATAAAAGTAATTTACCACCTAAATACAGAATAAAATGTTATCTTTACTTGGGCTACTTTCGTTGATCTAAGCCTTTACAGACAAATAAATATAATTGACTTCAAAGATATACAGCATTTTAAAAAAATATTTTTAATCACATTTCTATTTGTTTATTTCTTAATATAGTTTACTACATCTACATATCTTTTCATGCGAGGAAATCTTGAAAATAATAAAGAGCAGGTAGTAAATTTCCATATTGTACGGTCACGGAAGTCATTAAAATTAATGTCAAAATATGAAGCTATTGGCATTCCTAGGTATTTTCCAATTACAGTGAGTCGAGCTCCTTGTAATCGTTTTCTTTTTAGGTTTGATATATTTATAGAAACACTCTGAGCTCTGTGGCGCAGCGGTCAACACGCCTGCCTGCGACACAGATGGTCCCGGGTTCGATTCCCGGTCAGGTCAAGATGAAAAATGATCTTTTTCAGATTGACCTGGGTCTTGGATGTTTATCTATATAAGTATCTATTATAAAATATAGTATCGTTGAGTTAGTATCCTATAACACAAGTCTCGAACTTACTTTGGGGCTAGCTCAATATGTGTGATTTGTCCGTATATATATATATTTTTTTTTATTTATCAGCGAACATGTTTCTTTGTGATGACATTCTAAGACTGAGATTAAATTTAGCATTTGTCACAAGAATTTTTTATACTAAAATCCACTCTACATTTACAGAAACTCGCCGAGAACATCGGATATACGCATTTTTATTCTATTTTTTTTTTAGGAAATAATGTTTGTTTTTTTGTTATGGGATACTAAAACTGAGATCAAATTTCGCATTTGTCACAAGAATTTGTATACTAAAATCCACTCTACATATACAGAAACTCGCCGAAAACCGTTCTACTCGGACATACGCAATTTTAAATGGTGGCATAATAAATAAAGATAACCTACATGTCCCTATGATGCGTATTTGTGAGCACATCATTTGCATGCATGAAAATCCCTTGGTCTATAAATAAAATGTATGAGATCGCTTTCAATAACACCTAAACGGCGTCCGCTGTTTGCTGAGGGATTAGGCCAGCCGCGTATAATGGGTTTATGATGTTGTACAAAGTCGGCTGCTTACATACATTATGCTCACAACTTATATTATATATTTTCACCATATTTTGTTGATATCGTCATCATCATCATCAGATCTTTTTTAGGCCCCAGTGCAGCAGCATGGCCCTCTCTGTACTACCAGAGCCATTAGCCAGAGCAGTCAGAGGATTTAGCCTACACTGTCCATGCTGGCCAGACGGGCTGGAGAGGTAATTTTGATATACATAAGCTTTGTTTAGATTTGTTTCCTAAGTCGCCTTTTACGATATCCACGGGAAGACTTGGAGTGGGCCTATTCTACTCTGCCGGAAATCACACAACATATTTTGATGATAAAATAATCCTAAATAATTAGGCACTTCTAAAAACTATTCTAAAAATCCAAGCCGGTAAGACATGATGGTCGATGTATGGATGACAAAATCGCTTTTCGCTATTTCTTCCATGTTGTTTGCGGTGGGGATTCGGCATTTTTTGCTCCTGCTCTTTGTTGATAGCATGTTTATTTTTTGTTACACTTTCACGGTGATCCACTGATCCAATCGGTATGATATTGTCAAAAAAAAACTATATTAGCCGGTCCACTTTCCGGCAATATCTCCTCCGCTTCGTACAGTCTTTGGCATTCTTGATTATCTATCTATTAATAGTTACGAATATCATCCTTTAAGCCAGTAATTCTTGGCGTTTTGTCATTTGTCTTGGTGGGCCCGGCGGATAGCCAGATATCAGCATGAATTAAGGTACTACAACGCTGCGTCCTTCTGCCTAATTTCACATTATGGCTCCTCTACACGTTGGCCAACATTAACATTGCCTAACGGCAATGTATTGGCCAATACGTATTGGCCATCGTGTAATCTATTTGCTAGGTATTGGACTGTTGGCCCACGCATTGGCGCAAAATCCGTGTAGTGTTGGTTTTTCAACGCAGATCAAAGGGTTATGGCGTGATTTTGGCACAGTGATGGCCGTAGCGTCCACACATTGGCTATACTGGTTAAATTATAAATTTACCTTGTTCTGTGTCTATGTATTGACAACATCTACCTTCTTTTATTCCATTTCTTTTTAATAACTCTTCTCTTATAGACACTTGCGTAGTAGCGGTATACAGATAATAAATAAACCGCAGCAGCCATTTTCATTTTGTCGTCCGCACATTGGCTCGAACTGAAACAAACTGATCGACCTTCCAACGTGTGGACGCCATCACAATCTCTTGGCTAACATCTTTGCCACTACGTTTGCCAATATCTTCGCCAACGTGTAGAGCCGCCAATATACATTATTTTATTTTTTACCAATATAGGTATTAGTGGAAGTATTTATAAATAAAATATATGAGATCGTTGTTAATAACTATTGGAACGTCCGGAGTTTGCTGCGGGGTCAGGTTGAATTGCTGTAATGGACACCCACGCTTAATGGTTTTATAATGTTATACAAAATCCTACGAAGGATTCTTTTAAATGTTATCCTGTTTCGTGTTATAACATATACAAATTGCAGCTTTATCACCTAAGGAGTACGCAAAATTCAAGGTTCTCAAGCTCAGTGGCGCAGCGGTCAACACGCTAGCTTGCGACATGGGGGTCCCGGGTTCGATCCCCGGTCAGGTCAAGATGGAAAAAGATCTTTTTCATATTAACCTGGGTCTTGGATGTTTATTTATATAAGTATATATTATAAAATATAGTATCGTTGAGTTAGTATCCTGCGACAGTTCACAACTTACTGTGGGGCTAGCTCAATTTGTGTGATATGTCCCTATATATTTATTTATTTATTAAATTGTCACGTTTAGCGTGTAAGCGGTAGTATACGTGGAAAACAAAAACAAAATAGTGATGGTAGGTGTAGCTAGCCGCATCACCTTCGATATAAGTCTTAAGATTTTTGCCCCAATTCTCTGACGTGCAGCTGAAATTTTCTACGCTTTTCTTTTCTCACTAAGCTTCCTTTTTAAATCCTACGATGCTAGGTTGTGTGTCTAAGTGGCCAAAAATGGTGCATTTTTTTTTAAAACTGCCATCTGATAAGATGCAGCCAGTACCACCTAGCCTAGGGTGCCTTCCGAAGCACGGAATAACGCACGGTATAATAATAACATGATCTCGACCAATGTTTTAGATTTTGAAAGAGTCACAGGGAATTCTCTAGAGATTAATATATAGGAATTTAAAGGGTTAATCGTTCGTGTATCATATTATTGTGACACTATTTGTGGAAACATTACGATTCAACTTTAAGGCGTAGTGAGTTCACGCACTAGCGCCACCCAGCAATTAATTCTATAAGTCCTAAATCATATCAAATTTAAAAAATGTAATAGCTGAATGCCCTAGTAAATTACTTGTAGTATTTACTAGGGTATTCATTTTCACTATTTTTAATTTGATGAATTAAGAGAACGAATTATTACCGATACGATTAAAAATTCGTTCTCTTAAACTAAGATTGTAATATCTATGAAAAGTAACAAAAAGAATACTACAAGTAATTTACTAGGGCAATCAGCTATTAGATTTTTTTAAATTTGATTCGATTTAGGAGTAAATAAATTAATTGCTGGGTAGCGCTAGTGTGTGAACTCACTTCGCCTTAAACAGTTTTGGCCCAAATTCTATAAAAAACTATACTTATATTTCTGTAAGACCTGCGTCGGATATTACCAATGCGTTGTCGGTATCGTAACCCCGTATTTTACGGCCTCCGAACAACCTTACGCTATAAACTTTCCAAGTAACCTCTTTTCTCCCCGATGCTGTAAAATATTTTTGTATTTTTATTCCATTCATGATAGTGTTTATAAAAGCAAATAAGTACATATACATTCAATACTCACATACGAGTACAAGTTCTGATAGTAGACAATTTTGTAACGCTTATGTTTGACGAGCTCCGTGGCGCAGCGGTCATCACGCCGGGCTGTGACACGGATGGTCCCGGGTTCGATCCCCGGTCAGGTCAAGATGAAAAATGTTCTTTTTCAGATTGACCTGGGTCTTGGATGTTTATCTATATATGTATTTGTTATAAAATATAGTATCGTTGACTTAGTATCCCATAACACAAGTCTTACTTAAGAACTTACTTAAATTTGGGGCTAGCTCAATCTGTGTGATTTGTCCGTATATATTTATATTTATTTCTTTCTTCAATTGAGAAGAAGTATTCGAATATAAAGTTTTTAAATCATGATAACTAACGTGAAATATATACATCATGTTTAAAAACGGGTCATTCACGTGCTACTTTGTCGGGATTCCCGAACCTGCCTTAAAAATGGACTCCTGATGAGACCGAAACTATAGTCGGCAATCGCGACAAAATAGTACGTGAGTGACCCGTTTTTAAATACAAAATAATAAAATTTGTAGTCATACATACATACAACTATCACGTCGTTATCCCTTGCGGGGTAGACAGAACCCAAGGTTATAAAACCTACAGGCCACGTTAAGCATCGTAGTGGGCGTAAAGGTGGAATTTGTAGTCATAATTAATTTATAAACTAAACTTTTCAATTTATGATTTAGATGTTTCTGGTAGATATCCTATTCATGAAAATATATAAAATTAAAAAATGTAAGCCACCCACGACACGATAATCCCTCTCTCTTTTACAAGGTTTACACCCAGGACTAGAAATAATGCTTTCAAATTTAAGAAAATACTTTATCCAAATCAGTGCTACGATTTCCAGACACACATACACATATAGTGGTCAAACTTATAACACCCTCTATTTGCGTCAGGGTTTTAAAAATCCGCTGACCATTTGTCCAATATTTAATCAATAATTTTAATATCTTAATATTGTGTTACATAACCAATAGGCTATTTGCCTAGGTCAAAATAATAATAATAAAATTAGACCGTCAGTTAGACTATCAAAAAATATTTGACACGTATTTTTCTTTCGTTAATCCTAACTAATATTATAAATGCGAAAGTGAGTTTGTTTGTTTGTTTGTTACGCTTTCACGCCGTATCTACTGAATCGATCATTATGAAATTTTGCATACACATAGGTTAGGGTACCGAGAAGGACCAAGGCTATATATTACGCGGGCGAAGCCGCGGGTAACAGCTAGTTAAACAATAAATGTAAAAGATAAAGCGTGTCAAAGTTCATGAGTGGGGACTTGTGACATCACAGGCCACTAAAAAGTGTACTAGCTAGTGACGTCACACACAATTTTAACGGGCTATATCATTGTAATTTTTTGTTTGATTGACAAAAGAAAATACACGTGAGATATGTTGGGGCGAGCTGGGGAGCTGTTTTTAAAAAGCGACTGTATCGTACCAATCCTTTATTAGAACTAACTTTTACAAAGGTTTCTTACGCTAATCTTAACTACACACTAATGGTCGGCGATATGAGGCTGTGCTCATATTACGTTCTGCAAAGGCTTTTACAGCCTACATAACTCCTCCCTTCCCAGAGGAGCGCGTGCGGTCGGGGTTGGTTCGCACGAGGGTTGCACTGCGTGTGATGCGCGCTGGTGCGGGGCTGGTGGCGTGCCGAACTCCGACTGTGTACGCGTGACTTCCTGTAGCTCCATCGGCCTGTTGCTCTGCCGGGGTCTGCGAATGCACTTAAATGTGTTTCTTATCTTGTAGGCATATAATGCAGCGCACGACGTTACTAATATTAAGGCGACAATAGAGGCCCAACTAGGAGTTGTGCTGATATTATCTTCTAAGTCTCGGGGTGGCTTCCATGATGACTCCACTTGCGAGGCTAACGTATGTAGCTTATCTAGCTCGATGTGTTCCAGTTGAATTTTCCTAAGGGTTACATTATCCCTTAGCATTTCTATCCGCGGCAGGGGGATGGTTTCCCTCAAGGCTATGTTGCTGTGGTGAGTGTGCAATATATGTTCATTGATAATAAATTTGCATCTCTCTGTGGTGGTGAGTAGATACGTCCCTTGGATTCGCTGGTACTTTTCATTGGTGCCGCAGGTGGTCTTCAGGATCTCCTGGTTACGCACGACGACAAGCCAGGTGTTTTCGTGGATTTGCTGGATCTTCACTGGGGGTAGCAGGACTTCAGCTAACTCGCAGCTGGCTCCAGATGCATGTCGGATGGTTTTCACGATGCAGTCTCGAGTGCCATGGATCTTTTCCAGTTGCAGGTGACTGCAGAGACGCAGCTCATCGGTGATGCAGCGGCAGGGCTCGTGGGGGTAAGTATACTCATCATTACCCAGTATAAGGAGGGGTGACTTTGGAATGCGGGTAAGATTTTTATTATTAGGTATAGAATATAGGTGTAACAGGTCGTAAGTATTAAGACTCACTATAGGTACCTCTAATATAAAATTAAGTGAATTTAAAGTACTATAAGCTTTAACACTTATACTATTTTCTAAAAGATGTAAGTTTTCGCGTCTAACGGCTAAGGGTAGTTTATACTTCCTTTCAATTTGTATCAACTCTGTGAGTAAGTACATAGGCTGGATGATGGCCGGGTGCATGGTACCCGTAGATGAAAACGTAATAGCGGTTTCGAGCATATTAACCTTATCATATAGTTGTTGAAGGCCATTTTCTAACTGTATGTGAATATGTAGTATATCTACACGCGCTGCCAGTGATGATATGTTTTTATTTATGTTATCTAAATTTACTGCTAACATATCTAAATTACCCTGGATCTTAGACAACGCTTCATTATAATTATCTATGTAGTTTTTCATTAGACCTATACTATTTTTCTGGTTATCTAGCAGTACATAAGTGTTTTTTTTAACTTATCTATTTCATTCTCGAAACGCTGGGCATCATTCTCGTCCAAGTTACCACTAATTGCTTTAATTATTGTACCTAACCCATTAATTAAGCCTCTTCTAAACCTAACTATGCTTCTAGGTAGTATATAAAAGAACTTATTTTCTATACTTTCTATCATGTATTGTATCTGTTCTCTATGTACGTATCGTTCCTGATAAGTAGGACGTGAGTTCTCTATTAATACTAACTTAGAATATAACCTAGTAAAACCTTTAAAAATGCTATATAAGTATGATGTATTATAAGTACAAATAAGATTATATGTATCTATCCTATGTAATATCTTAGCTTCTTTTATAACTAATAAGCCATCCTCGTTGTGTACTGGCTGTACTACGGGCTCGGGCTCGGGTTGCGCGCGGGCGGCGCCGGCGACACAGAGCCAGGTGATGACTCTGTAATGTGAGAGGGTCGTCTTAATAATCGAGTATGTACTCTGATGGATTTCGAATTTACATGTTTTCCTACAATTTCTACGATATTATTAGGATGTAACCTAATTATACTGTATGGGCCCAAGTAGCGGGGCTCAGTTTTCTTACTACGAGCTGTCTTGGCCACTTGTTTAAATACTTGGTCTCCTACCTTAAAAGGAAAGACCTCACTATCTTTTTTTGCTTTATTTATTACCCTTTCTTTATCTTGTGATAGCTTAGTAGCTACCAATTTTTGTGCATTTTCCATCTGCATTTTATGTTTTTGTACGTAATCCTGATAGAATTCCTGGGTATAAAATAACTCTAAGGGGTTGCGGCTACTTGTATGTCCGTATAGTAATTCGAAGGGTGTAAACCCGGTTGCTGAATGTATCGAGTTGTTATAAGCAATTATAGCATTTCGCATTAATATACTTATCTCACTTTTATCAGTTAGTTTTTGAAGCCTGATTAGTTCTCCTAACGTGGAATGAAATCGCTCCACAGGGGAATTCGAATTAGGGTTGTATGGTGTAGTAAAGTGTATATTTACTTTATGCATAGCACATATTTCCTTAATTACATCGTTATCGAACTTATGGTCCGAATCGGTAGTTATTTTATGAGGTACGCCTATAATACCGAATAACTGTAACAGAGCATCCGCGATATGAATGCTTGTGTTAGCCTGTAATATGATAGCTTGCGCATACTTTGTGAAGTTATCAATGATAGTAAGGAAGGTCGCGCTATCAGATGAATATAGGTCCATGAACATGTGTTCCATGGGTTTAGTGGGTGTTTCTGTTAAGGCTAGGGGTGTTTTTAGGGGATTTCTTTCATATTTAGCCTTAAGGCATATCTCACACTTGTTTATGTATTTTTGAATAGTAGCTAACATGTTAGGCCAATGATAGTTCTTACGTAAACTTTTATGTGTTTCCTGGATACCTCTATGTAAGTTTTTACCTTCATGATATTGTTTAATTAACTTATTTTGATCGTCTATATTGTCCACTAAGGTAAGTCTAGTTAAACATTTATATAACTTAGGACCGCGATTGTTATCGAAAACGGACTTAATTACTTTACAAAATAGAGGGTATAATTCTTCGCTGTAAAAATAACAATAAAATTTTCTATCTGCTATGGTGTGTTCCCTTAAGAAGTTTATTATTTCCTGTTCCGTATTATTTACAGGTATATATACGTTCTTAATAACAAAGTTACCTTTAGACTTGTCATCGACCCTATACTCAGTGCCAGGTGAGTTTCTGATATGAAATTGCTTAAGTTGTTTGTCTATTGCGTCCGGGCATACGGGCATCTCGAGCGCGGATTCCGGTGACGCGACGTCATCATGTGACGCTGTGTCTGGAGTTGCTATGACGTCAGGTGCGGTGACGTCGACAGGTGTCGTAGGCATGTCGAGTAAGTTACGTATGTCTACGTCATGTAGCGAGGTATGTGAATTGTTATCAGCCGGCAAGGGGCTATAAATAGGCGGTAACGAGTCAGCTGGCGGTGGCTGTACGGCTAATGAATCTATCTCTTCAATTAAACTTAAGTTTTCAGTCTCTTTAGAGGTACTAGGTTGTATAGTGTCTATTGCATTTATTTTTATGCGTGATAACGCGTCGGCGTTTGTATTATATTTACCCTTCTTGTATATTATATGATAATCGTACTCTTCTAAGCGCAGGCGCCATCGCGTTAGTTTTGAATTAGGGTCTTTAAGAGACATAAGCCAAGTAAGCGGTTTATGGTCGGTGTATATGGTAAATTTGCGACCATATAGGTACGGTCTGAAGTATTTAATGGCCCAGATTATGGCTAGTAGTTCCTTTTCTATAGTTGCGTACCTAGTTTCGGTATCTGAGAGGGTGCGTGACGCGTATGCTATGGGCTTATCAGAGCCTACAGTGCCTTGTGATAAGACCGCTCCAACTGCTACGTCAGAGGCGTCTGTTGTTAGAATAAATGGCTTTTCGAAGTCGGGGTACTGTAGTACAGGGGCATTACATAATATTTCCTTACTTTTTTTAAAAGCTTCTTTGAATTCGGACGTGTGAATAACTTTAGCGTTCTTTTTAAGGCATTTTGTTAATGGTTTTGTTAATTTAGCGAAATCAGGGATGAACTTTCTATAATAGCCTACAAGTCCCAAGAATGATTTTATTTCTTTTTGGGTTGTAGGTATGGGAAATAATTTAATAGCTTCTATTTTATCTTCGTTAGGTTTTAAGCCTTCCTGCGTTAGTTTATGGCCTAAATAACTGACTTCTTTTTTTAGGAATTCGGACTTATCTAACTGTATTTTAAAGTTATGATCTCTGAGTCTTTGGAATACACGTTTTAATTTGCTTATATGGTCTTGTAGTGATGTAGAATAGACCAAGATATCATCTAGGTAGACTATACAGGTATCTGACAAGAGATCTCTTAAAATATTGTTCATGAGCCTCTGGAATGTGCTAGGGGCATTCTTTAGACCAAAAGGCATTCTAAGGAATTCGTAATGAGAGTCTGTAGTGAAAGCTACCTTCTCAATATCAGCTGAGTCCATCTGAACTTGGTGGTAGCCAGATGCTAAGTCAATGGTTGAGAAGTATTGAGCGCGTCCTAGCTTATCTAGGATGTCATTAATGTTTGGGATCGGGTATTTATCTTCTATTGTTTTGTCATTTAACTTTCGGAAGTCTACTACAAGTCTCCATTTAACTTTACCGGATGCATCGGCCTTTTTAGGCACAAGATGTACTGGACTAGACCATGGGGAGACACTTTCCCTAATTATACCTTTTTCTAGTAAACTATTAACTTGCCTTTGAATCTCTGCCTGTTGGCATGGGGGGCGTCTATAGTTTTTAACATACACAGGTGTATCATCTGTTAACCTTAATGAGTGTTTGACTGAGTGAGTGAAAGTTAATGGCATATTTTCCGAATAAAATATATCCCTATACTGATAACAAAGTTTTTCAATTTCCCTTTTTTCTTCGTTATTTAAATGATTAGTCCTAATTCTTGTTAAGTTAGCCTTTAATTCGTTATCTGTCTCGTTATCTATTTCCGCGAAATTTATTATACTATCTGAGTTTAATCTTCTTTTGATGGTTATATTATCGAATTTTAAATCGATTTCAGTAGTTTCTGTGAACAACTTTTGTTTATTGTAGTCTATACTACAACCGAGTAATTTAAGTAAATCATTGCCTATTAACCCTTTATAATCGGTATCAAAATCAAATATTAGGAATGTATGTGATATGTTACTTCCTAGCATGGTAGGTAGTGGTAGCGTAATCACCTTGTTATGATGTGACACGCCGTGGGCGGTTGTTATCTTAAATGGTTCTTCTCGGATGTAACGCGAGAGCTTAGGGTCAGATGTTACATGGGAACCTATTAAGGACTGGGTCGCACCAGTATCTATTAGGTACTTTCCTCCTAGTTCCTTAATATATATAAAGGGTAGTCTATCTATGATATAGTCGTACTCTGGTAAGTAATGTACTATGCTATTTCTGCTTCTAGTTCCGCCTCGGGAAAATCCTGGGGATTTTCTACCTCGTCCTGCTGGTCATAGGCTTCCTCTAGGTCTATATTTGTGACATGTAATTTATTTTGAAAATGGGGTTTAGGCTTGAATGGCGGTACGGTAGGTGAGGGCTTAGTGCTAGAATAGGTGGGTTTCTCATTTGATGACGGTGTAGGAAACCGCGGCTTAAAGTTAGTACTTGGTACTGTGGTCTTACTCTCTCCTCGCTTGCACCTACTCTCCTCCTGTCTTGCAATGGCTATAGCGGACTCTAACGTCTTAGGGTGGTGTAACCTGACTCCTAATCCTATGTTGTATTCTAAATTATCGATAAAAGTATCGATAGCTATTGTTTGATAGTACCGGCTATCTTTTAATGCAGGACCTACCCCGCATAATGCGTCGAGAATATCCCTAATTTTTCTTCCAAACGCTTCACATGTGTCATTTCGGGATTTGGTTAGGCGCATCATTTCTTGAAGAAGCTGCACCTCGTTTCTATGCTCTCCGAATCTACTAACTAGGGCAAGCTTAATGCTGGCCCAGTCATTAATATCTACTTCTAACGAAATAGCCTCTTGGGCTTTGCCTATGATTTTATTCCTAATAAGACATACCACCACTGGGTTGTTAAACGCTAAACCGTAGGTAGCTAATATGCTCTCCACACTGCGTATATACAAGTTTAGTGTTTTCGTTTTCCCGTCATATGTGGGTATTATTTTGTTTAATAAGTCAAAATTAGGTGACTGCTGAGCTGCAGCAATTTCAGCTGCGGCGGCTAAGTTTTTGAGGTCCATGCCTGGTTGTGCCATTTTTTATTTTCGACAGGCTGGTCCTATTAGATGCACAGATTTTTATGTGCCTGAAGGGCGCACAGAGTTGTATGTGCACAGGGGTGCACAGATTTTTATGTGCCTGAAGGGCGCACAGAGTTATATGTGCACGGGCCGCACAGTGTTCTACGTGCAAGGGCCGCACAGAGTTATATGTGCAAAGGCACCTATGTGAGTCAACACTACGGCCTGAAGGGCTAAGGGACAGGGAGACACAGGACACTGAGTAACAACAAGGTTGACTTACCCCCAGTGCAGCTGCATCTGCTCCTGCGCCGAGTTCTGGATCGTATAGAGGCTTGAAACGGCTTGGTGTTCCCGCTCGCGGTAGATTCGTTTTAGTAGGGGCGACCGACCCGGGGTGCAGATATTGATGCACCTTTGCGAAGCTCAACCCTTACTATCCTTTAAGACTGCGCCAGATATGTTGGGGCGAGCTGGGGAGCTGTTTTTAAAAAGCGACTGTATCGTACCAATCCTTTATTAGAACTAACTTTTACAAAGGTTTCTTACGCTAATCTTAACTACACACTAATGGTCGGCGATATGAGGCTGTGCTCATATTACGTTCTGCAAAGGCTTTTACAGCCTACATAACTCGTGTCAAATGTTTTTTGATAGTGTAGCTAACGGACTAATTATATTTTTTTAAGAAAATAGCCCATTGCTTAAAGGGACTTGTCGCAAATATTAAAAATAAACTTAATTTCAAAATGTTGGTTTTTGTTTTTTTCAACAAAAATATGAGCATTAAAGCGGCATAATTTGCGTGAGATAAGACCCCGCTGATCCAAAGGGCTGAAATAATTTCAATTGCAAATCTTAGCTTACCACTAATCTCCGCCTCATATAATTTTGGTGTCTTTTGAATTAACATTTCTGGGAATTAGGAGACATTTATGGAAATGCTTAATTTTATGTTTGCATACCAAAATGCTAAAATGATATAATCAACACCGAAACCTTGTTTAATTTTCATGATGGTTCTTTGTTCATATGAAGATGTTTTTGGTTCTTTGTTCATATGAGATGTTTTATGCGAATTAAAATTAGTATTTACTTTAATGAAATGTAAAAACATTGAAAAAGTTAGGAGTAAAATTATAGAAAAACAAATAGCCAAACTAAACAGTAAGAAACTACGAGAACTTTTGAATTGCAATCAGATATTGACACAGTTGCATAAATACGAGTAAGTACATTACATTAGTAATTAAAATAACAATAGAATATATATATAATAAATTATTGTTCTTCCGCTGACTTAACCCAAGACAGTCTTTAGTCTTAACTGCAGCTTACTCTTTATTATACAATTGCCAAAAAAGGATAACTTCTAGGTAAATAGAAGAACAGATTTGGATGGAAGAATATCGTTGGGATTAGATGAGTCCTGAGTATGAAAAGCAGTAAATACAATTTTTTTGGCAAGACAGTCATAAGTTTTTGAAAAAAAAAAGAAATGTTTTAGCTTCACTACAGTGAATTAGAAATTATGCGATTAAATTAATATTTTAATTTGTTATCCCCTTATTTAATAGTAGAAGTACATTTATAAGTACCTATATATTAAAAATCTCTTAATAAGGAAAAAATAAGGTAAATGAGGAAGCTCAGCTAGGCAGCTATTATTTAGCCTCACAAGAGAAAATGCGAGGCAAGAGGTTCGCAAAAATCTTTCTATTTCCATGACTAATGAGTGCTTTACTCAGTTTTACTGCACTTTGCGAAGTAATAATGGCTGTTGATGAAGTTTTGCCCGTAAAAAGCCGGCCGGGGCACTACAGCCGGAAAGTGGCTGGTAGGCGCCGTCGTAAAGGTCTGGATAGAATATTGGCATGTAAACCCAACATCAAAATGTCGGTAGATATTACAATCTGCTTAGCATTACTCTCGGTGCCAACTTTTCTCATCCTATGTACCTATAACATTTATCGTAACCCACTCCTAAGAGTCAACTTAAGAAGCTTTCATCAGCAAAACTCATGACACCCATAATTTAATATAACACTGCCAATTTGGACTGAGGGCCACATGTTCGGATGATTTGCAAAATTAGTTTACTTTACCTATTTATTCTGCCCTTCCACTCCGATCAACTCAACCAAGCAATTGAAACGTAACAACTATTTGCAATAAAGTATTGTTACCCAATCTTAGCCCTAAGTCTGCTCGATCGTCCGTTTAAATATTCCAAGTGGTTCCAATTCACGAGATATTAATTGGACGACTCAAGATGAAGTGGCCATTTGCAATGCTATGGTTCTTTAACTAATATATTAAATATTCTAAATTTTAATAAGTTAATTGTTCGTGTAGCATATAATGCAAGAAGGCTTGCAATGATTATGCTGCTATAACGTCAGCAATATTTGATTGTACCTACCATTGAAAGATTTTCATTATGAAATCTGATAAATTAAAGATTTTTGAAAAAGGCAATAGTAACTGTTAGTCATAAGTCAATTTTTGTTAGTTTATATAATCCAAGTGGCTCTAATACGCAAGTTATAAATTGGCAAAGCGGGGCAATCGGTCATTTGCAATAGAATTGCAAATGACTATGAATAAAATAAAGTTAACAACATTTGATTGATCTTGGCCTTATCCTGCAATTGAATTATTTTCGTCATTGTTTTTCAGATCAATAAAAGAGATAAAGGACTATGATAGTCCAATACTTGGTGGTTGCTTACTCGACCGATATCGGTGCCTCTATTCAGGTTTTCCATTTTTTTAATGACTTATCTGCTGGCATATTTCTGAATTTACCGACAATTGTTTGTTTTTTTTTCGAGATATAATTGTTTTAAAAATCAAACTCGTCGTTACAACGAAAGATCAGGCTCCTACCAATAAATTTAAACATACTATAATCTCGGTCATTTTAAACTGAAGAACCAACTTATCAGGGTTTAATCGAATCCCTGTTAATGAGTGCAGTCGCCAATCAAGCGGCCCGGCAATCAGTGGGGGTGGAATGCCGCCACCAGCTAATTATGGCGTCAGCCGCTTCTCCATTTTTTGCAAATTGTACTAGAGTTTCACTTATAAAATAACTAGCTGCTACCCGCGGCTTTGCCCGCGTAATTTATAGCCTATGTCCTTCTCAGACGATCGCTTCAGTAGATTCGGCGTGAAAGCGTAACAAACAAACAAATAAACAAACTCACTTTCGCATTTATAATATTAGTTAGGATGGTAAATAGCTTTCACTTGTAATATATTTTGTACAGAGAGTTTATTAACTCTTGACATACACTCAGCCCATCAATATGAAAATTAATTCCTGGAACCCAAAAAAAAATCAACCTTTTCATACAAAAGTGATCAGCCGCCCGGGCAATCAGTACGGGTTTTTTTTTCGAGTTCCCAGCATTGGTCCCACAGGAAAAGATGTTCATATTGGAGTCACCCAATCATCAAGGGAATTTTGAGGGTCAATTTACACGCTATATGCTACTAACCCATATTATATTCTTATTATTTAGCCCAAATTAAGGCTAATATTTTTTTAATCTATACTAATATTATAAGGTGGAAATATTTGACTGTTTGTTTGCATTAAACAGGCTCCTAAAATACTGGAGAGATTTTTATAATTATTTCACCTGTAGAAAACTTATTTTGTCTGCGGGTAACTTAGGCTATAATATACGCAAATGAAGTTGCGGAAAAAAGTACATTATACTAGTAAATGTACCTAACAAACATTTGTATTCTCTATGATATAGATCCGGTCAAATCCTAAAATCATTGGGTGTAGCCGTTAATATTTATACTCTAAGGTGTAGCCGCTTACTGGACGGTTATCAGTTTTCGTAAGCTTGCTGGCCACCATATACTGTATATTCGTATGATTAAACACCTCAAAAAAATCGACTCCATCCGTCAATATGAACTACTTTTCCAACAATACTTATCTGTTAACTCAAAAATAAATCGTTTTTCTCACATTCATTTGTTTAATCACACAAGTTGTACGAAGATTTGGCTTTTGTAACAACATCTCTTAGAGAAGAATATTTTTTCAAGTAAAGCCCTGAGTCGCCACTATAAGTTTGTGTCGATGGGACATTTACACCCTGTATTATCGTTACTGATTTCATAGGAAACGATTATCGACTGGACCGAACAGACAAATAATAACATTATCATAATAAACTACGAAACTGATATGGGTAACCACATAACGAATAACAAATAACGCAATAAAAAGTAACGTTTCCCTATACTATTTTAGCCATACAATATGAATGTGGCTGGCGCATTAACTCCTCACGGTAGACTAAAATTGATCATCACCAAGCCTTTTATAGTCTCTACTACAGGAGCACGACCCTTTTTCGACTACCAGAGCCATATATTAGCCAGGGCAGTCCGAAAATTTGGCCTACATTCCACGCTGGCCAGACGGGTTTGAAAGGTCTCTTTGATGTTTATATGCTTCGTTTAGCTTGTGCTTCTTAAGTCGTCTTCTACGACATCCACGAGAAGACTTGGAGTGGTCCTATTCTATGCTGATAGGCTGTTACATACGAGATACTTTGTCTCCAATCATAGTTTATTCTCTTTCTCTCTCTCTGATGGGTTTCCTTTCTGATGAGGAGCGTGGTGTGAATATATTAGTGGACCAGTTCTCGCCATTAGTCTCATTCTTCTGTTTTTTTTTTGGTCTGACCATCTAGTTGAACTTTTTCTTCCAAATTTCAATCTATTCAATATAAATCGAAAATACTTGTACTAATTTATTATTATAACAGAAATAATTAATTTTGAAAATATCTACTTAAGTTATTTATTAATTTAAAAAATTATTAATTCTCTAAAATATTTTTCTTTCCTCTGAAATAATTACGTCTTAGCTATATCGACTATATCAAGTCGTACATTAGCTATATTGCAAAAAATAATAGGCAAGGCGCAAGATGTAATTCATAGCAAGTATGAAATTGGGAGGAAGTGCCGGAAGCAAAACAGGAAAAATGCGTACCGTAAAACCTTAGGGTAATACAACCCTTCGTAAAATTCATTGATTTCTTACGTACCTGTAATCATTTCCTATTACGGGAAAACAGGAAATAGGATTAAGTAGGTACCCACTTATATTTACAAGATTATTACTGAGAATGGCAGACGGATAACATTATGAACTTGGTGAATTTTTACATCATTAAGAAGTAAAAATATTTTTTGACCAAGTAATAGATAAAGAGTGTTTTGTTTTACGAGCGTATTTATGTACATGAGTTTCAGTATTCCTCAGAACTCTGAAAAAATTCCAACAAAGAACATATTTGTATATGTGTATCGTTGAAATTCTAATATGCACTAGCTATACATTTTTGGTATGGCAGTGGTGTTTAAAAAAAAAACTACTCCTAGCATACCCTGACATCAGTTCTGTTGCAAAAATGTATTGCATCGACATGCGTGAACGTATGTTCTTAAGGCCCTAGACTAGGCACAGTAGCGACGCCAATAATTTTATTTCTAATACTTTACAAATAGAAAGATATTTAAGAATGTAAATCATATAAGCCTTAGTAAATAACCTGATGATAGTGTGCCTAGTGTGGGGCCTTAACGCTTGAAGTTGAAGAGATTATAACCAAAACATAGTTTTTATATTTTTTTTGCTTAAGTTCCTTTTTAAACCACATTGAACAAAAGTTATATTTAGGTTATACCGTCAACAGGGATCCCTAAATGTCGTCATGGAAAAATATACGGCCGATAGTAAATGCACCGTGAGGCTGGTACGATAAAAACTTAGCCTATCTTAAACAAGAAGTTCTGAACGTCTAACAATAAAGTTGTGGGTCCGATCCCCTGCCACTCGTACCAAGGGGTTGCTCGAAACTTGCCTACGATTTATCACTTGTTTTTCAGTAAGAAAACGCCCATCATTGCGGTTATTTCAAGTGTTTTACTGCCAGTGTTGTTGTGTTAGCGATAGTCTATATTATACGCAATATCTTTCAGTATCGTGATACCACCGTAGTGCCACCATAGATTAATAGTACTGCTAATCTATATACATATAATAAAACAGTAAAAATATTTTGTCTGTACATTTAGTTTTATTGATTAAAAACCGGCCAAGTGCATGTCGGGCCACGCGCAGTGTAGGGTTCCGTAGTTGCGAATGACAACTTTGAGTTCACACTGTTCACACTCGCACCTCACAGTTTAACGACCAAAAACATCTAACAATGAAAATTGTATGAAATTTTACATTTTCCAGTACATTTTATAAGTTGGTTGCCTATAACTTTTGAGTTTGTACTTAGTACTAAGCTCTGATAGTTTTCCTTTCAACTTCAGTATATATACTACTGCTGTAATTTTTTTCACGTATCCATATATAACCGTTTAGTAGATAGAGGGGGGGACACTTACGTCTAACAAAAATTTGCACTTTAAAACTAAATATTTCGGAAACGGATCCCTAAATCAAAAAGTGGTGTAGCAAAAGTAGTTCAGCTTGATTCGTATTTTTTGTTGAGGTATAAAAATCGAAGATTTAAAACATCTGATACAGAACCATGTCAAATTTTAAACCGACAGTTTTACAGAGTCACACTCTCCACTGGGATGCGTAGCGTACGATTAGTCTATATTACTGCCCAGCGGTCCCGGGTCACTCGCAACCATCGCCTAATTTTCTTTATCGGTACTATGAGTAGTATTGAACCATTTCAATATTTTCGATAGAACTTTTTTCGCGCTATCGACTGAATTTCAAGGTTTATCGATATAAAAAAAAAATGCTATTGCAACAACACTACTTAGTACAGGTAAGGGATCGGGTACTTCACGTATCGGTTTAAGCTCAGTGCCGCCTTGATCATACAAAGTGATACAAAAGTGCCTAGAAACGCTGAAAATCTCGGTGAAACCTATCAATATTACGTGGTGAATTAATAAAACTTCTGTGACATAGTTCAGCACGGACATACGACGTTGACGTTAAGAAACATAAGCTGATAAACTTGGTGAGATCAATCCAAATTACCCGCATGCAGATAAAATCATATTAACAGTAATTTTCAATTTTAACATTGTGTTACAACCAATTTTCTTTAACTATAATTTTGCTGCATGACCCTTTACTTTGTTACCCTATCACTTTACGTTATAGCATAATTTTTAATTAGCATTACATGTTGTATATTTTAATTTAATTTAATTTTTAATTAATTCTCTGACTAACTAGAACATATGTATCATCATAGAAGAATAGTACTATAATACGATACCCCTACAAACTGCTGGATAGGGTACTACTTGCCATAAAAGTAAAAATCAAACAGTGAATCTAGAGTTTAACAAAACTGTGTTCAATAATCGTTTATAAATAACCTAGTACTTGATGATTGGTATCAACTGAGTGCTAGTAAGTAACCAAATATAAATAAAATAATTAACAACCGTTCCAGTTCACTACATAAAAGTATGCATAGCAAGAACATACCATACTCAGGTAATAATTAACTACAAAAAGAATCACAAAGCACTGGTTAAGTGTGTTAATATAACCCCAAAGGATTATACTTCTTAATAAATACTTAGGAAACAATAATTTATCTCGCTAATATTTTACTTAAGGTATAAACCCCATCAAATCCATCTAGGATATCCCAATACTGACTAATAGACAATAGTTTTCAAAAACACGCCACAACATAGGTACAATAAAAACTTGTGGAAAATCTATAAATAGCCTTATGAACAAAAACAAGTCCTATATACGATAAGAGAAGACCCGCTCTGTCACTTGACATTTTGTTATAGTTAGGAACAGCCAACAGATTACTGATTTGATTTCGATTAGTAATAAGAGAGTAGCAAAACTTATCACACTAGAATATACAACACGATACTAATCTAGTTCACAATTGCTATGAAACTACAGATACTACTTTCTAATAGCACAGATAGAAGCCTAAATTTTTGAATTAGATTAACAACTGGCAGTTTAGACATCTAGTAAAATCCTTAGTAATCCTTAGCAAATGTTTTAAAACAAAAACCCAAGAGAAAGCACTAGCGGAGACTTTCAAAAGCCAAAAAGGTATACATGCACATTGTAGGTAGGTAACTTAGTTTTTATGGCTAGTAATAACAATCATCCATAAAAGGCAAGTCAAAACTGTTAACCATTTTTAGGAAAGTAAGTAAAAAAGGCAACCATTACGTTCCTAAAACAATACTATTTAGTCGGGATTGCCTGCACGTGCATCGGCAAAAAATTATCATAAAAGCTTCCAGCAAATACCCTTCTAAAATCAATTGTCCCCCGCGTGTTTTTAAATGGAAATAAAACAAAGGGCCCGGGAAAAACCCTTTGCGCAATATGGACACAGCAAAGGTCATTATCAAGCAAATGGCCGGGGATGGTAACTGTCTATTCAGAGCAATAGCGGATCAAATAAACAATGTATTTGGGCTGACAATAGATCACAACATGACTCGTCGGGATTTAGCATGTTACGTCAAAAACAACAAATGCACACCACGCATTAACATGGCCTTACAAAGCTCCGTCACCGAATTATCGCATAGGTCAGATTTTTCCAACCTAACAGTTAACGAAAAAATCGATAGATATATACAAGAACAATTCGAGGACGGCTTTTGGGGAGGAGAGGATGCAATTATCGCGGCCGCGGAGTATTACTTAGTCAATGTTAACATATATGGACAGTTCCGGGATCCAATCATCTACAGCCCATCGGATAGCCCAGTAGCTAACATTTTTCTATACTTCGAGAACAGTCACTAGGATAGCATAGTTCAACTTGTAACATCAGATGAGTCCAGAAAAACAGATGGTGACATAAATGACATCGAAGAAAATTTGGAATACGACGCTCAAACAGTAGAAATATTTTCAGGCGATTCCATGAGCTTACAACCCAGCTACATATGTCCCAAAAGGTTACGTTCTCCCCTACCTTCAACGAGATTGCCTACGCCCAAGCCTTGCAAATCACTTTCAATAGCGACGTGGAATGTACTAGGTTGTGCTCACCTACGTGATAAAACGAATATTGACAAAGTTCTATCAGCTCGTAACATAACTATAGCGGGACTCCAAGAGACACATCTAACCACTGGAGAATTAAAATCAAAACACTACAATTGGATATTAGGGGGCGGCAAAAATGCACAAGAACCTAGAGGCATAGCCATTTTAATAAGCAATAAAATTGAATACGACATCATTCAGATCTACCGCGAAAGCAAAGATGTACTCGGAGTGCACCTGTACGTAAAATCGGTCAATACCAATAAACCAATAAATATTTTTATAATTACATGTCACGTTCCAGCAGAATCAACATCCCGGTTCTTGCAAATAGGAAGTGCTATCAGTAAAGCCGCAATAAATGCACATAAAGTAATTATAGGGGACTTTAATGCCCACATAGGTAGGGAAGACGTAAGAAAAATTAAAAGTAGTAACAGAAAAACTGAAAATCTAATTGGAAAAAATCTGTATCACGCCATCTCGAACACAAACGGAAAGCTACTATTAAATCTTATACAACAACACCAATTAAAAGTAAGCAGTTCATGGGGCAGACCTACATGCAGGACTACCTGGTCACGAGGAAAAAAAGTGTCCCAGGTCGACCATATTCTTACAAGTACGCAAACAAACCTATTTTTTCATAGCATTATAGGGGAAAATAACTTAATAGTCAATACTGACCACAATTTGGTATGGGGCAGCGTACGAATGTCTTCCTTTGCTCAACAACTGAAGGCAAAAAAACCCGAACAAATCCGTCCAGACAAAAGACTAGTATTTAACCATAAAAACTACAATTACGAACTACTGCAAAGGAAAGAACACGTGACAAACTTTCAGAATGCTATTATTAAAAAAATCCAATACGCCAAAAGCAAACTCAATCCAATTGGAAATCCCATTAACGACCGCTCATTAGAATGGGATACTCTTAATAACATTCTGAAAGATGCTGCCCACGAGGTACTTCAAAAGCCCATTACGAAATCAAAGGAAAGCAGAATTGCACTAGCTAACCTTCAAAAGGCAATATTCCAAAAATCTAGGAGACCACAGAACACTACTCTACAGCTTAAAGTAAAGGAAGCACGATGCAACCTAAAAAGAATTTTGGAGATTGAGGAGCCGCGCATAGCCAAAAACTTTTTTAAGGGCCTTAACAAAACCCACAAAGCATTTCGTATGAAAATAACCTATAAGTTTCTACGCGACCACAAAAGGAAGTCCACTCGAGCGCAAACCAAATATTACATACCCATGTCCAATTGGATTGCTGATTTGAAAAAAAGTCAAGGCAAACGTGTCTCTACAATTGGTGAAAAGGGCAAGTTAGATTTTGGAATGGAGCCCCCTACCATCGAGGATATTAATAAAATTGTACAACGTATGAAGAACAGAACTGTTCCAGGAACCGATCATATTGTGCCAGAAATGTACAAGGCTGCTCCACCGGAATTCATAGAAGAACTCACCAAAACCATGGTAAAGATATGGAATAATAATGAAGTCCCCGTTGAATGGCGCCTTACAAAACAAGTACCAATAAAAAAACAACCATACCCAAAACATATAAATGATTTTAGAAAAATATCCATATGTAACGTAGGATATCGAATCTACGCGAACTTCTTATTAGAAAAGCTTGATGCTACCAGCAGCCTCGGAAATTATCAAGCAGCATTTTTGAGTAATAGATCCACAGACGATCATATTTTTACGCTCCGGCGGATACTGGATACAAAATGGAGAGAGGGAACAGCCGTGTTTGTCGTGGCTCTTGACCTCGAGAAAGCCTTTGATAATGTAAATTTAGAAGCACTAAAAGATATACTAGTAACCAGAGTTGGCGTACCTCTCACAAATAGAATAATAAAAGCTTGTATGAACGAGGAAACCTTCATTGCATGGTGTGGGCAAAACTCAGAAGTCATCACCAAAGGCAAGGGTGTCAAACAAGGCTGTCCCCTATCACCAAGGCTTTTCACTACAATAATTGATGAGGTACTCAGGACGCTCGAGCAAGAAGACGAAGCGGTAAGACTAGATCAAGACGTAGAATTAAAACTTCCTATTATATTATCTTTTGCAGATGATCTAATATTAATCGGTGAAGAAGTAGAGGAACTCAATCGCATAATCGGCAAAATGAACATTTTATTAAAATCGGTCGGCCTCATTATAAATCAAACAAAAACTAAGCTAGTTGTACGCGACCCTTTTGGCCCCCCAACAACACAGCAACCATGCAGGGTGCTTGGAGGAGTTACAATTCAGCCGGTAGAAGAGATAAAATATTTAGGAATATTCATTACAGCGGCCCACAATCGGAGGGCTACCATAAAAACACGATGTGTCAAGGCAATCAAAATTCCAAAGCCTTACTACCATTTATAAAAGATAATAATAGATTGGCACATTGTAACATTAATTTACAAAATGGTAATCAGACCTTGCATGTTATATGGATTAAACGTGACGGCTTTAACAAAAGCTAACCGATCGAGACTTAGAAAATATGAGCGACAAATACTGCGAGGAATGCTAGACGTGGGAAAACAGGCACCAAAACGAAAAATTAAAGATATCCTAAGGGGAAAATCCATCACAAAAATAATAAAAATTCGAAGAATTTCTTATTATGGTCACATACTACGTCGTCCTACCCCGCACTTACTTAAAGCAGCCTATCAACACCAAGAGAACAAGCGCAAAATAGGGCGTCCCATTTACACTTGGGAAGACTCCTTAGATTATGATATTAGGTACACGAGGAAAACCTAGGAAGAATGGGAAAACTTAGCAGAAAATAGAGCCCTCATCAAAAAAGAAGCAGAAAAGATATTTGAAGTGGAAGAAACTGATTCCGAAACCGATTTGGAATCAGACGATTCAACGCAAACCCGGTCTTCAGCAGTCATTCGCAGAAGTAGCGGGCGCAAAAGGACCAGATCAGCGACTCCAACATCACATCGTTTGCTCAGACGAAGAGCCTCCATGACAACAACGCAGTAACAATGACTCACCGAGAGAAGAAATACCCTTCCCACATAAGAGACATTAACAGCTAACGAAGAGTAACACTGCAAAGCAAAGAGTCTACAGGCGGCGAATCGAAGCCAACCCAACAACAAAGCAGTCTATTTTCCCTTCGTTTATATATTACACACCAAGTATAGTATCTATCTTCCCCATACTGATTTGATGCAAGTATTCGGTTGGTTCTAACTTCCTTTCTCTCCTCATCCTGACTGCACCGCCCTACACACCCAATCCTATCTACGTGTCCAACTGGTTTCTTGAGCCGGGATCAGTGATCCAACGGGGAGGGTGGTAGCTGTGCAAGAAGGAACCGCATCTGCTTACGTCCACAAGCGCAGTTACAAACTCTCCCTGGTGGACGCCTATCCTACGCTCTTGCAGCTTAAACACTGGCTGGGCGGACACAGAACAGAACAGAACAGATTGCAACAACACTACTTAGTACAGAAGTGTTTTATGTAATTGAAAAGTTTTCAAACATTAAAATGGTCATTCAGTTAATTAACTGACATTATGCGGATTTATTTATGAGGTTTATTTTTACAATAGTTAAAACAACATTTAAAAATCAATGGAAATCTTATAATGGCTTTCTTGTGATCCTGCCACGGGGTTCAGCGGTATAAATTTATATTTACAAATACTTACCATCTAGATGTCATACGGCTTCCATCTAGAAAAGATAAGAGTTATTCTAGAAGTATCTTGCGCTTCTTTGTGCAATTGAAGGCCCCTTACAAAAACCAATAAAAAATATTAAGAACGTCACATAAATATTAAGCAAACTATAAAAAGTACCCATTTAAATAAAATACAATTGGTTTGTATAATAGCTTAATCTGATATTTATATTTATTCGAATCGTCGGACCAACCAATCGGATTTCCATTTAAATAAAAGAATATTTTAACAAACACTTAAAATATGAATGCTTCGGAGAGCGTAGTTGGCTCTCGACATTTAAAGCTCTATTTCCCGCCTACCAGCATTAATATAAATTTTCTTTCGGTCTTGGTAGCTTACCAACAGCACCATCGAAATAGAACTAGGAAGAATCTTTCAGCGCGTTTATCTAGACGGAAGATAAATATTTATTAGGTCCTATCAAGATCAGTTTCCATATATGGCAACTGATCTTGAAATGTTGATCTTGATTGATCTTGATCTTTGGGTTGTATACAACTCAAAGAATCAGTTTAAAGGTGACGGTGAAATTTATATTTTACGAATATTTTAACAGGTACTAAAAATATCAAAGCCTAAAGTTGGCTCTCAATATTGAAAGCTTTATTTCCCGCCGCCCGCATTAATATAAATTCTATTTCGATCGCACGCCGCTGGCCGACTTAGGACGGTCTACCACATTACCATTGAAATAATACTAGCTGAAACCTTTGGTACCGTTATTTAGGTAAAAAATAAATAAGCATACCTACATATTTATTACTGTAACACGAGTAGTTTTATAAAGTAGCGGCAAACACGCCTTCATAACAAAGTATATTGTAACAAGAACTAAAATATCAAAACTTGAACTTGGCATTTCCCGCCTTATATAGTTATAACGAGTGGTTATCACGCCGTGTCGTGCCCGGCAGAGTAGATAAGGTCCTCTCCAAGTCTTCCCGTGGATGTCGTAGAAGGCGACTTAGGAAATACAAGCTAAACAAAGCTTGTAAAGATCAGAAACCTCTCCAACCCGTCTGGCCAGCGTGGAGAGTGTAGGCCAAATCCTCTGACTGCTCTAGCTAATATATGGCTCTGATAGTTCAGAGAGGGTCATGCTCCTGCAGTGGAGACTTAAAAAGACCTGATGATGATAGTTATAACGAGTACTTATGAAAATAATAACAGATATGTAATTTAGTTTTTGTTTTTTACAATCCAAATAACATTATTGTAACAAAACACTTAATCAAATCTTGCAGCCAGCTCTCAACATTTAAAGCTCTATTCCCACCCGGTGGCGTAAAGCTATTACTTTCCACCTGATATTGTAAGTTTACCAGCTGGCAAACTTATACAATGGCGCTCATGCGAGTTTGATGTCAGAGAACGGCTTCTTGCTGACTTAGTATTGCTCTTCGGTTCTTGGCCGGAGTCCTCTAAGACGACTCTTCGCTGTGAGTATTTGCCAGCACTGTCACGCTGTAAACTACGCCACTGTTTCTGCCTACCTGCATCATCATCATAAATAGTGGCTTAACACATTACCATCGATATGAAACTAGCTGAGTCGCAATGTTCGCATAACTCTCATTATACAAACACCTTACCTAGCTCAGTTGTCTCAAAAATTACGCAGGTATATGAGCGAGTAGGTGCTTTATTTACTGCAAAGATTTACCAAAGGACATATATCAGTATTCTCATTAATATTTCATCTTTTCTTTCTTCCATCTTTGCTTTACACAACATTCCCTTTTTCAATACTAACGACATAGTTTTTTCTTACAAATATCCTTCTTGTTTTATCTGTTCTCAAAAAGGAATAAATTTAGTCATCCTTTGAAAGGCCTGACTTTCTCAACAATAATTTTCGCAACCACTCTAGGCTTAGAATTCTCGATGGTTTTCCCTCGACGGGACTCTCATCAAATAGGCAGCAAATTGTCACCTCGGGCGGCAAGAAACTCATCTCAACAGCGGAGATAAAGTAAAGAGTGCACAGAAGTAATACATTCAATGTGTTTGGTGTTGAAGAAACGATAATTTAAAATCACGTTGTCAACATGAAAATGAACAACTTTTGTTCTGTGACTAAGCCCGAAACGAAGAAACTGCCTACACAATTACATATATCTACGGGTAATGTTTCATACATTCCCCGTTTTTAGGGTTCCGTAGTAAACAAGGAACCCTTATAGTTTCGCCATGTCTGTCTGTCCGTCCGCGGTTTTACTCAGAGACTAAGTACTAGAAAGCTGTAATTTGGTATGGATATGTTTATTAATCATGCCAAGAAAGTGGTACAAAAAAATCTTGGAAAACAATTTTTTTAGGGTAGCTCCCATAAAAGTAAAGTGGGGGAGTATTTTTTTTCTCTTCTTACCCATCGTGTGGGTATCCTTAAATTGGTCTCTAAAAATATTGTTAAGTTGAGAACACCATTTTTCGATTTAGGGATCCGTTTCCGAAATATTTGGTTTTAAAGTGCAATTTTTTGTTAGATAAGTGTCCCCCCCGCTCTATCTGCTAAACGGTTTTATATGGATACGTGAAAAAAGTGAGCTTAGTACTAAGTACAAACTCAAAAGTAATAGGCAACCAACTTATAAAATGTACTGGAAAATGTAAAATTTCATACAATTTTCATTGTTAGATGTTTTTGGTCGTTAAACTGTGAGGTGCGAGTGTGAACAGTGTGAACTCAAAGTTGTCATTCGCAACTACGGAACCCTACACTGCGCGTGGCCCGACACGCACTTGGCCGGTTTTTATTCTTAAGTTGCAATCAAGTATTTCATATTCTCTTAGTCGATGCCTTTTTCAGCAAAAAGAAAATCTCTTGTCAAATATGGGGCAGATTATCTCCGGCTACAACGTTAACAGAAAAATATAAGTGGGTTGTACAGTACACATACGAGTCCAGCTGTTCAGTGTTTCACATCCGTTCACAAGTGTCGCATTTGCTTCCATCTCTAACTTGTTACGGAAAACTTTCATTGGGAAAGCAAAACAAAGATAGCAAAATGGCCGCCCGCTGGAATAATAATTATGAGTCCGAATGAGCTCGTCAATAGTAACTTTTGCAATTTTAAACCTTAAATGTAAGTGATCATCTTTTCATGAATATAGGTCGGAGGTCGGAGTGTAAGCATATTATTTGTCCAATTCTTTGGGACAAATATCATAAAGTACTGGAATCCTATTATAATAATAGGAATGTAAGAGTGACTTTTTTATTTATATTCAGTCGTTTATTAGATTTCATTAATCTGTTTTTAAGTATATCATTAAAGTTCTCAATTATTTTATTTCGTTCGGAGTACTTGCATAAAATGGATTTGTCACCTTAATTCTCAAATACCTATATAAGTACCTATATTTGGTGGGGCGGGACGATTGGTGTAATGTATGTACGTTAGTACATATTATAAATATTGTCTTTGGTTTAGGTAATGTCGTAAAACATTGATACGAAACCTCGTAGCGTAGCCTCGGGGATCGATTCTCAGCAAGGGCAATGTTATGTTTGGTGTATGCTACTGTGTTCAGCCGTGGGTTCCCGGCAGAGTAGAAAAGAACCACTCCAAGGCTTTCCATGGATGTCGTAGAAGGTGACTTAGGAGACGCAAGCTAAACAAAGCTTATAAACATCAAAGAACGCTCTCAACCCGACTGGCTAGCGTGGAAGAGTGGTAGGCCAAATCTTCTGACTGCTCTGGCTAATATATGGCTCTAGTAGTACAGAGGGCCAAGTTCCTGCAGTGGAAACTAAACATGACGTGATGATGATGATGCTATTGTGTTAGTCCACAAATTCTTAAGTATATCTTCTTTCAGTATTTTCAGGAGATAATGGAAGAAATAAAACAACCATTCACATTATATGTCTATATTCAGGACCTTAATGATTTAATTTGTCACTAACTAATTCAATAATTAAATTAAAAATCTACATGTACAAAAATTGTTTTATATACACGAATTTCCATGCAACTTTACTTAATCTAATTGGTAGGTAAATACATAATAACGATCGTTACTCCAGGAATGTACAATTACGAGAGACATCAATTATAAAATTGATCATTGAAATATTATCGAAAAACATTTAAAGTTTTTAAAACTTCATTAGAGTAATTATGATGTTATTGAGTAGCTAACTGCTATTTGTTAGTTCTATAGCTCTAACAAATTAAACTGAAACTTCATCAAGGATAGATACGTTTTGATTATATTGATAAACAACTTTCCTAAAGAATCATATATCAAAATGTGAATGTTTCCACTGATGAAATGAAAACAATACAAATAATAGGAAACACGCTATAAAAATATTTCATAAATTCTGATATATGTTCTATTGAAAGATTTGTTGAATATTACCGAATGAACTAATCCTGAAAATAAATTCAGTCCAATTTGTTAGTCCTTATACATCTGGTTTGATAAATCTTGAATCCTTTGAAATGGTTTTGGCATCCCTTACAATTATTTATTCATAGCACGAATCCGTCCTACGCAAACGTACTTAGTATTAACTCGAAAGTGTTCCGCCTATCACACACACACAATTCCTGTAAATGTGGAGCTCCCACTAATCATACAAACTACCACTACTTGGTGCAATTAAATGAATCTGTACTACTATTCTCTAATGAATAATACAACGATTCGATACATAGCCTTTATTATCATCTCATCGTCGTGGCAGTGTTCAACTTTGTCTAGAACTTTTATCTTTCCATAAATCAACTGCGCTATCCTACTCAAGAGCATATTGTATATATTTTTATAACTCTAGAAAATAAATCTCATCAGAAGTTTAACATTTTTGCAGTCTAAGAAGATCGCCTAGAGAATAGCAACACAGAAGCCCAACAGAGGCGTTAATCCACCTACTACTCTACTATAATATCCAGGTGCCGCAATATTACTGTTTTTGACCACTATATTTTTAAAATCACAAGATCCGCATTAGAAAATGACCGTTGGACATGCCTAGATATGTGGTGAAGTTAAACAAATATTGACATTTAGGCGATGTTACCATATTTATTTACACACATTGACGAACGAACATTTGGCACAAAGAGGCGTTTCACGCTCACACACGGCCTGACGCTCCACTACAGGTTTCTGAGCAAATACAGATGCAAAGAGATATCTACAGAAATACTTACTTTGTAGCCTAGGATTGGCACATGCGTGCGATATCCTTTTTTTACCCTATTGTTCGTCTACAGTATTTTTTCTCAAATCTCATTCCTAACAAGATTCTTTATCTTTTTTATATCACTTCTTTGATGATCAACAAAGGAAGTCGCACGAATGTTCAATCTTCGAGGCCTTAATATACTAATTTCGACTTACAATATTAGTGAGTTCTTATTCTATATTATTTACATCTCACAATCAGTCGTATCGTTAATATAATATTTTGGCAGATAAATTTTCTTTTAAAACTATTTTTAATATAAAATGTCGGATTTATTCGTATATGAAACGCAACGTAATTATTTTGGTTGGCACTGTATAATAGTCCTTAATAGGCCGGACTTAAAAGCTGCTAAAAATATCATGCATTAATATAAAATACGTATAAATTCTGAAATACGATTCTAGTTTTATTATCATGATGATGATAAAACATATTTCACAACCTGTTACTGATGTTTGATAATGACTGTTATTTATTGACTAACAAAATTTACTGAAACTTTTTAACAGTAAATTAACAATTTTTCCCCATATAAATCCTATTGCAAATTCAAGATGGCTCAGCCATTTAACAAGAGTAATAAGTTGATCCAAGTTACTACTTTTCCTAATATGCGCATTTCGCATGGAAATTCGTTCACTTTCTCGTTCAACTTACTGTTAAATAGTAAAGTTACAGCTATTGAATAGAGGAAGCCAAAAATCGATGGGGCTAAATTACTTTGACTTTTTGAGGTTTGAGAGGATTTATATTGTCAAAGAGTGTTTTAGTCTCATGAAGGGTTTTCTAGAGGGTTTTAGAAGTTGCTGTCATAGTCCGAGCGCCGCCTGCCGTAATGAGAACGCGGGTACTCGCCAGTGTACCCGTACACCTGGGAGCCGCCGCCCGTCTGCCCGTACAGCTGCGACCCACCGCCGAATCTGCAAATGAAATAAGTTTTATGTAAACTTTATCTGAGCGTATTTTTGGTTGCATTCGATGATCTGTGATTGTTAAAAATAGCACATTAATATATTATATTTTATGTTCTCCTATATTATTTTAATACTGTAAAATGATTTGACGAAGTCTATTTAACCGGTCGCCAGCCAATGTCAATCAGGTATTTCTTTGCTCGTGCTAGTAACATGTCAAAGATTGATGGGATATTGAAGATCTATGTTTCTGTTATTTTTTGTAAGTGATATACGAGTAGCTTCCGTGGTATATCTTTATATTGCCCATATAACAATTTTCACAAGAAGTTTCCTGTCTCTTTTATCAAATAAAAACTATAACAATAATTATAAGTACAAATATTTACCCATATCCATTGCCAGTTGCTCCATATATCTGCGATCCCCGACCTGAGTCAGGAGTATAATGCTGCATATACTTCTGCATTTGTGGAGTCCATTCAGATCTCCAAGAGTCTCCAGGGTTTGGATACGCCAGCTGATCAATAAATGCAGTAGACATTCGCTGAAAAAGAAGCAATCATTATTACGAAACCCATTATCGTTTTTCCATGATAGTTAACGGTTCTCTTTATTAGATAACAGATCGACGGTAAATTAAGGCGGTTTGTAGTAAAATCTAATGAGCATAGCACAGAGCTTCATTGGGAGTCTATGTCAAATTTAAGTAACAATACGTGGTTTAGAAAGGTTTTGATAATAGTTTAAATTAAATGCTAGCTTTTATTTCTTTTTGCCTCCTGCCTCGAACACCTTTATCTGCTTTTGACTTTATTATTTTCAGTTTGGTTTTATTACCTTTCCAGACGGCAGGTATGGAAGTTCCCGTTCCTTTAGTTGGTGCATATCATCGAAGCCTCCCATATGACTCTTGTCCAGTTCTCGAAGCATATCCTCGCTAAGCGGTATTGGTGCCTTTGCTTTAGCACTCTTCTGTCGGTTTACCAGCTAAAACATAACAAAATATTATTATTTTTTTTTGTGCGCATTTAGTAGGAATCCAAAAATGTATCTAATATAACCAGTTCAAAGATGTGACCAGCATATACATGGGTAAACATTTTGGCAAACATGTTCTTAACTGGAAAAAAATATTATTTACCAATAGAAATAAGTTTTGTTTTAAATTGGCTGTTTCAGTGAATACAAATGTATACAATGATTACAGGCTTTCTTGACTTATTGTTGGGTCATTTTATATTTCATCGGTTATTATATTTATTGGTATATTTTAGGTTACCTAAACCAAAGAATCTATCGATTGATTAGCAGGATACTTACCACGGTGACTCCAAAAATAACAACGAAGAGTAGCGACGCTAGCGCTATAACGATAACGGCAATACCCCATTGAGGAAGGAACGATTCTTCTTCAGGCTCTATCGGTTTTGGCTCTCCGCGTTTCGGCAAAACTGCAAGTAAATTGAAATAAAATTTGAAAATACAAGAATCATGCCAAATAAATTAATAAGTACTACAAATCAGTATAAGACTTGCACACTTTGACTGACTATTGTATTATTATGGTTTCTATCATCATTGTTATGAAGTTTACTGGCAGTTATAGCAAATTTTTTAGAATTATTATTAGTGGATTAATCTACCCATTTAACGACAACTCATTTAACAATGTTAATATAACAATGTCTTTATCCTTTCTACCCAACTGCTAAGAAACGATAATTTCTATGTAAAAGAAATTTACAATAATAAAAAAAATAGATGCATAAACATATACTTTAACAATTAAGGGTTCACTATCCGAACGCATAACTTTTTTTGGTCCTTATGAAAGTTGTTTCGCATAAAAATATTTCGCATAAAGGTATGTTACGCATAAATTTTCTATACAAATTTTATGCGTAACATACCTTAATGCGACATATTTTTATGCGAAACAACTTTTATACTAAAAAAAGTTATGCGTTCGGATAGTGAACCACAATTAAGGTAACGCTAGGTTTGTCTCAAAAACCCAAGTATCCTTAGATATGTGTTTTAAAAAGGAAGGGCAGTCAGAATTTTTATTTGATATAATTTGTTGTTTTTGACTTTAGATAGGTACATAAGAGAACATTACCAATGAATTCCGTGTACGCTGGATCCATAACAAACTTTCCGATTTCCAGCTTTCCAGCGGATTTATCTATAGTCTTAGTCATCTTCTCGTTGCTCTTCTTCATCCTATCTTCTTCTGGTTGATCTCCCAACATTGCGTCAGGATCAAATGCGTCACTGGGTTCTTCCGTTATTACTTCTACTACAGACCCTGGCTTAGCTTCGTGAAGAGAGCGGTGAAACATCTTTTTCAAATCTAAAGTATCGATTCTTTCAACGACGTCGTTAAGTTCAATAAAATAATCGACCAGAACAGATCCAGGGCTGAAGCCATCAATGCGAATATTCTTATACCATTTCTTCAAAACATCCGATTTCGAATAAACCGAATTCAGCTGTAATTTAAAATATTGTAAGTATAAACCATGACACTCACGATGCATAATATTATTATTTTTATTAGATTTCACAATCATATTTACTAAGGAATATAAAAAATGGTGAAAAAATTCCACGCGGGCAGGGCAGGCTTGCGTCACCCAACATGATGCGTGTAATAGGAATGGGATATGGTGGAGAAATTCGGCGCCGGGGCTTGAAGCGCGGTGGCGTAATTGGCAACGCATAAATCGTACTGAGATCTAGACGCAGGTTCAAGTCCTGCCCGCGTGGAATTTTTTCACCATTTCTCATTTTCTTTATTCAGTAAATAAGGTAAAATAGCATTGTGAATGCAAAATAAATCCCATATAAACTTTCACAATCATACTTATACATACATAACGTTAGTAATATGCATTAAAAACATACTAACCTCTTCTTTCACCTCATCTGCTAACTTTTGCCATTCCTCTGTATGACGATCTAATAATTCTGGTATCCATTGTACACCTATGAAATTACAAATACTTGTTTAATTCCATAAACTATAAAAAAGTTAATTCATTCTCGTAATACTATCAGATGAAATTATATAAAGAAAAAAAATTTGTGTAGAATACTAACAAGCTGAAGAATAGGAGGAGAACAATTTATTGACCAAAGCAAACAAAGAGATATAATTATAAATACACACCTCCAACAAGTTTTATAGTAGCGGCTATATCACATTCTCTTCGGCATACACCAGGGGTTGTTGAAGGAGGTGGTACAGGTGTAGTCGAGGTTGTCGTGGTTATGCGTCGAGTCGTTGGTTCGGTACTATACTCTGACATTGGACTAGTAGCGGTAGCGTTCCTTTGAGCTTCAAGCAACTTCTCGATTGAGAAAGGAGTTGTAGAAGGCGATGGCCAACCAGTAAATTCCGTCGATGCTCTAAAACCAAAAGGGGTTACATATAAAGACCACCCAAAAATTCTTTGATATAAGCTCTCTTAACAAAAAAATATACTTAACGCCAAAAAATTGGTCTAAAACTATTATATGTATTCAAAGACTAAATGTAGTAAATGATCATCAAATTTTAGCGAGCAAATTAATGCGCTTTTTCTACCAAAATAAGTATGTCTTACCATAAATGCAGACCAAATAAAAAAAAATAGTATTATCCTATATAGTAGACTGATTTTTCCGTAAAAATTTAAATATGATAATTGTTAATAACCAATAGTACACAATTATTTACATTTCTTTTATTTTTCAAACTTGCAGGTTATATAAATGATTCAGAAAATAAATTTTGGAAGTGGTTTTATAATATAGAAATGTAAAAAGGTCAGAAAAGTTCTTGCACTACCCCTACCATTATCAAAATCACCCACTTGGATGTCTCGTTGAAAAAGCCATTGGCTTTAAGGCCGCCTCACTTGTCAAACTTTCAGAGTCTACTAACTATTTTTAGGTAAATAATGATTTACCCAGCGAATTTACTATATAAGAAAAAAACGAGATGATAAATATTTGCATAACAATATATATTAAATGTGGTCAAAACTTTGGAAGTCATCAACTAATTTTGGGTTTGACAATCATAATTTTGGAAACTTAAAGACGTTAAAACTTTGGTTACAATTTGGTGATCATTCACAACTTTTGACGTCATATTTTAATGACGTTATATGTAATAATAAGTTAAACAACCAAAACATGCATTGGTAACGAGAAATTAAGGACATAAATATGAATGAAGACCAATAAATTTAAAAATGGATTACCTTGTCGGCCAGCCTTTTTGTATCTTAGGCGTGACTGGGCTTGGACCGAGTCCTCCACTTGGTTTTGGAGTAGTTTTTCTGGTCGCTTTACTGCCTGGCCTAGACGGGAAAACTAGTTTGATTCCACCAGGAGCTTTAGTTGTTGAACTAGGGGCTGCTGGTTCCTCTGTATCGTTCAACTTGAAACCAGGAGGTAGTAAGCTGGAGACATCCGCAATTTTAATGATTGGCGGTAACGGCAATTCCTTGCTGTCACCCTCTGTAGCATTAAGTTTGAAACCAGGTGGTAAAAATGCTGAGATGTCTACTGGTACAGCATTTATTGGTAATTTAGCTTCTATTTTAGGCTTTTCTGTAGAAGTGATTATAGAAACATCTTTTGGAAGGAATGCAGAAATATCCACCTTTTGTGCTTTATTCAAAACATCAATTGTTTTTGTCGTTTCTTTTGTTTCTGGGGCTTCAGACGAAGGCTTGTATCCTGGAGGCAATAATTTACTGATGTCATCTTTCTGGATTTTTTTGATGAGATCATCTTGAGGTTTATGCTCCTTAGGCTTATATTCTTTAGGAAGTAATGATTTGACATCCAGTACAATAACCCTGTTTTTGGTATTAATACCTGATGAACGACCTTGTGTACCATTGGGTTCTGTGTTGGATATAGTTGGAGCATGAGTTGTCGTAGACGTTGTAGTGGTACTGGTAGTCGTAGTCGTACTTGTGCGTTTGTCTTTAAACGATGTCCTGGGTCTATACCCTGGAGGCAACAATCCCGCTAAGTCGTCCATTACTGTAACAAGTTTCTTTCTTGGTTTTGGAGTTGTAGAAGTTGTTACTCGTGGCGTGAATTTCTTAATTAAAACGGGCAAAGGATCTGGCGATGATCTTTCTGTTGAGGTTGTCGGTTGAGTGCTCTTCAGAGTAAATACATTAGGTGGAGATGTTGTGGTTGTAGATGTAGTCGTTGTTGTTGTTGACATAGTCGTTGAGATAGTTGTTTGTTCTGTAGTAGATTCAGTTATAAGTTCAATATTTTTATTTTCATTATCTAAAGTTCCAGATAAAACAGCACTTGATAGTTCCGATTGAATACTGTCTAATTTATCATTAATATTTTCAGTAGAAGAAGAACTGTTTATCCCTGGCCCTGGATCTTTAGTAACTGGTTCATCATCTTTCTCATCTTGTTCTTCACTTAAAATTTGTTTTTTGTCTTCTTGTCCTACTGGTGCAAAAGGTAAGAAACGAGCTCCTGATACACTGCGACTTGTTTGTACCGATGCCACAACAATAACATTCTCTGTTGTAGTTTCCTGAGGCGGTTTATCTTGATCATCTGAATTTTCAGTAGATGAGTTTTCCGATTCTGTCTCTACATTTATCTTGGCAGTACTTGGTGCAAATGTCACATCAGGAATTGATATTGTACCATTTACAACACTCTTTGTAGTTACTACTGATACTACCTCTTGTCCTAAAATAGAAGGCACTTCAACAGAAGTGACTTCTTCACTAGTGATCTCTGAAGTATCCACAATCCTAGTTGTAATATTAGGAGTTACACGGTCACCCTGGTCAATTACAGTAGAGTCTACAAAATGTTTGAAGTTGTCATCTTGTACCATAGTATTTCCAGGTTTCATTACCAACACATCAAAAGTTTTATTTGTCTTGTTTTCACTTATTTTTCTTTCAGGTTCTTCAGTAGAATCATATTCGTCATATGAATCAGTTGCAATTTCAGTGACTTGGGATGGTTTGATTGTATGTTTAATTTCAGTGTCATCTGTTTCATCATAGTACTCATACTCTTCGTCTTCTTCTACTTCATGACTCGTATTTTCATCGTGATTGTTATGACTTTCGTCGGCTTTTTCTGTTCTTGTTGTTATTGACGAAAATGTTGTTGTAGTGAGATGTGGTTCGTCAATTTCAGGAATTTTTGATACATTATCAGTATTCATAAAGCTAGCGTCTGGTCTATTATCAACTTCTGGTTCTGAATTATCAGTGTGATTTGATTTGATCACTTGAACGTCAAAAGATGCGTGTTTATTTTTCATTAATTCTCTGAATGAACTAATATCACTTATATCATCTTCAAGGAGTGGTTCTAGATCAAGAAGTGCTTTGTATTCTGTTGAAGAACTATGATATAATGCGGTATCCGGTTTTGACAATTTGTAATTATTTCTTTCCAATACTTTATTTTGAGGACCTTTTAAATGAATTTTATCGTCAAGTGAAGAGTAATAGTTTGGAAATCGAGATAATTCTGGTTCTGTGTTGGGTTTTGGTCTATTTGTCAACCGACTAGGATTGTAGGTTGTTACTCTATGATGATCAAAGAGGTCTTGATTGTCATTATTAATATCTTCATCGTGTAAAATATGTCCAATTTGGCCATTACTCTTTAAACTATTGTTGTCTAATGGAATATTTTTAAATCTGCTATTTCGTAAGTAATCAATATCAGGATTATTCAGGGTAATTTGTCCTAAAAACGTTTCTGGTTTTGATGGATCATTTTGGTATGCAACAGAGTGTATTTGAGAAACATCTGGCCTTTTTGTTGAAGCTGGATGGACTCCTTGGAAATTGTAAGGTAATGCTGGCCGAAACCTTTGCCTCTGTGATGGGCTGAAGTCTGGTTGGTTAACATAATACTGGGTCCCAGCTTGGCTTCTACCAGTGGGCAATTGAAATGGTGATGGATTTTGATTGTAGTTAGGACTAGGAAATCTCACATGACCCTCGTTATATAGAGTTTGTTGTGAAGGTTGTGGCCTAAAACTATCGTCCTGATCAAAAACCGTTGGCGGACGATTGTTTGGGAATAGGTGTGGTTGAACTTGAGCAAAACTTCTCTCGACCGGTGCGTAGTAAAAGTTTTCATTGTCATCTGAAACAATAGAAATAAAAAATGTTGCAGCAAGTGATATATAAATATCAAATCAAGTAACAAGTATCTGCAATATCATCTTATGTAAAATAATGTCAAAACACCAAAATTAAGTAGTATTATATAGTATCTCTCCCTCTTTCTGTTTCCCTCTAATTTTAGTGATGCTTCTCAGCACCTTTCCTTTTGCACTATCAGCAGTGCTTTCATTCAGCAATTCTTCGTAGCTTGAATTTTTATTATCCCCAGGAACCCTCAAGATCAACGGAGACAATACGTTTGGTGCTCTTTGTATCTTTGTAAGAAAAGTATATTAAATAATTAAGGACTACATTGTTTGAAACCATTGCAGAAAATTGTGTCAACTTCATGACTTCCTATACATAATATAACTTAAACGTAAAATTTCTTAATAAATTAGTAGTACACTTGTAAAATATATAATGACATGCAGTTATTGCATAAAATATGCAACGGTGTTGCATTAAGTGTGCTGTAAAATTATGCACAAATGCGCGTGTTACGTCAGCCGTGAACGTGTGCAATCCAATTTATATTCTGTTTGAATACAGCTTTATTATTTTCATATTTTGTTGGTTACTCGACGTGTTATTAAAATATTGCCAGGGAACGAGATAAATTACTTGCCATTGTTATTTGTAAAAAAATATATAATGGGTTTGCATATTAATGTAAATAATTATAAGAAGTCCTTTTTACTAATGTAAAACATCGACAGGTTGAGCGAGAATCTTGCTAGCAATACTAGTAGTAAATAAATATATGATGATACTAACTCAGCGATACTATATTTTATTACAAAAACATATATAGATAAACATCCAAACCCAGGTCACGCTGAAAAGGTCATTTTTATCTTGACCTGACCGAGGTCACACCCAGAATCATCAGTGTCGCAGTCCGGCGTGTTGATCACTGCGCCACGGAGCTCGTTTCATAATAAGTATGTCATACTAATTATCCATCGAATAACTACATTTATCCGATTAAAATATTTAAAAGAAACAAAATGAGTTTAAAATTAAAGAGCAGCAGTTTTTTACAAGCTTTTATTTAAATTTCAGTTCTACACTGAAATTTAAATAAAAGCTTGTAAAAATATTGAGTTGATTTCTTGTTCTTTATTTGCGCAATATGGTTGACTGTCAAATACTCGTAAGGTGTTAAGCTACGAATCTGTTAAGTCATAAATAAGTACTAAGACATTAGCCCCATTCAGGCATGCGAAATTTACAGTTAGTACTTATTATATTCATGTGTTAAATTTGTCACTATTGGTACAAGAATTGTTTATAAATCATGTCAACTCTTAGGTCTGTCGGGGAATTCCACCACTGAATAAAAACACATTTTTAACACACATTTTAAACTTCCGTTATGTAAAAAGTTATGTAGAGCTTTATTTAATATTCAACACACCATGTGATATGTAGTGAAAATACTCGAAAAGCAGCGTTTAACCACTAGTATTTTAAGACAAGTTATTGCGGTAATGTAAAGAGAAAATTAAGTGGGCGGTAAGCATTTTGTAATTTTCATTCTGCAAACAGTTCTCAGTTTCACGTATTGAAAAACGTCGTATGATTTCTCGTGACATATTTTAATAAAAACAACACTCGTATTTCGCGTTCTCGGTGCTTAATACAACTCGGACTGTATTGATTAATTTATCTAAATTACTTGAATCATTCATAATATACTAGCAATAATAATTGTAACATCATAAAGTAGCAGTACAAGTACTTACTTAACTAATATACTATTTCCACATATCGCTAATTGTTCAAATATAGAGCGTTTATTAAGGAACACGAGCTTAAAATTTATCGTTATCATTAGAAAACGCAATTCAAGACAAGTGTTCCGCAATGTTGCAACTTAACGAGATTGCATGTATCCACTTGAGCCAAAAATATTTTCCAGAAAAATATATCGGACGAAGGCGCAAAGACGCTTGGCTAATCTTCTTTTATGACCTTTCCAGTTTATTATTACGTCTCTGGTTTGGGGTTCCATATCGTTCGGAAAGATAATCTCAGGGAAATTACTTTCTTGCGGTTCATATCCCTAATTAAGAAGGGCGGCGGTCCTCGTCAGGGTCTGAAGTGGAAGCGCTGAACATAATAGGAAATCGATGTCGGGTTTTCATAACTAAACACTTTTGAAACAATTTTTTTTGATACTTGTTTGTATATCTGTTTCATTTAATCTCAAGCAATTCATTTGCCATTCATTCATTCACACCCTGAGGGGTAGAATTTCTAAAAAATCTGTTTTTAGTGTTACCTTATATTATATTAAGAAAGAAACCCCTCTATCATTAATAAGTTTTTAGGGTTCTGTAGCCACACGGTAAAAGCGGGACCCTGTTTACAAGACTTCTCTGTCTGTCCGTCTGTTTATCACCAGGGTGTACTTCATGAACCATGACAGCTAGAAAACTATTTTTTTACAGATGATCTATTTCGGTTGCCGCTATAACAACAAATACTAAAAACAAATTGTATATTTGCTCTTATAGAGTAAACGTGTTTTTTTTCTGCGGTTTTTGCTTGATAGTTCAATGTTTTATAGATCATAGTACGGTATCATGTATTGAGCAATTCACATGAAAAATAACCCGAAGTAATTGTGTTCCAAAGTTGGTAGAGTTTCCACGTAGGTAATGGTTAAACTAATTATTCTTTGTTTCAAAAAATTGCCAGCTATCTAGTTTACTAAACGATGCAGATCACAAGCTCAGCTCAAATTTTAAGCAGTTGATCCCCACGGATATAGCGTGACCCCAAACGGTTCAAATATGTATCCTTCCCCAAGGTATGCATATTTGGACGTAGTTAAGCAGAAAGGACCCAACCCACAGTTTGGTCGAAATTGAGTTAAGTATGCCATCGTACTCCTGAGGGTTGAATCTATCATACAGTGAAGACTTTATTTTCGAAATATGTATGGAAACTATTTTTGTTACTACCCCGACTCATCCCACATGTATGAAGAGCACGAAGAAAAAATTTGCTGAACGAACCCAACCTGCTTGAATTGTTTCTGAGTAATGCAATTTCTATGTACGTATTCTTAAAGATAATTTATCAGATAAAACTCAAACAGTTTGGGTTCTTTCTGAGAATTAAATGTTGCCTAACAATTTAATCTTTAAAAATCACTGAAACGACTTAAACAATTTGGGTTCTTTCTGTGTTTTAGGTTTACTGCTAACAAACTTCTGTTTTTGTTTATTAGAAACGACTCAAAACACTTAGGCTATTTCAGAAAATCGGTTTTATATGAAACACTCATACAGATCTTAATAACTTAAAATTACTCAAGAAGGTTAAGTCGTTTATAAGAAAAAGATTTAGTGATTGACTCATATACTTATATTTTAACTGAAACGACTTTCGTATTTAGAATTTGTAACAAATGGATATGTTTAAAATATACTAGTATTAAATTTTAAAATTATCCACGACTAAAGGCACGGAGGTAATAAGAACTTTGCGCCTTGCATAAAAAGGACGGCGGCCTAAGACCGATAGCGGTTGGCAGCGTTTTTAGACGACTTACTGCAAAACTGGCCTGTCGGGCCGTGAAGGAGGAGATGACGGAATATCTACAACCACATCAGTTGGGGTTTGGTACTCGTCTTGGTTGTGAGGCAGCTATCCATGCCACTCATACGTTTGCCGCGGACTCGAATAATTCTAACTGCGTGTTGCTTAAAGTGGATATCCGCAACGCCTTCAATACACTGGAAAGAGACGTTTTATTGAAGGAAGTTGGGGATAAAGCTCCGTCTCTCTATCCATTCTTGAACCAGATGTATCAGACCCCATCAAACTTATTTTACGATGACAGCCTCCTGGCCATACAGAAAGTCATTGTGTGTGTGTGTGTGTGTGTTAAAGTGTGCTCTCTGTATGGTACTTGGATGACGGCACCCTTAGTGGTGAACCAGAATTAGTATACCAGGACTTGCCAACTTTAATTCCTCGCTTTAGGGAGCTAGGGCTGGAGGTGAATCCTTCGAAGTGCGAGTTTTTCGCTTGTAGTGGTGAGCCAAGTAACCATTTTGCACGATTTGCAGCTATTTTGCCTGGTCTCAGGGAACTGTCTGCCAGCTCACTCAACCTTCTAGGCTCACCTATATTTCTCGAGGCAGTCCCGGAGTCCATCAGATCCCGAAGGCAGCTACTCCTATTTGCGGGAGAACGTCTGCAGAGTCTTCCCGCTCACGTGGCATTATTGTTGTTGCGTTCGTTTTTCGCAATGCCCAAAATTAATTACCTGCTGCGTACCACACCTACTTGGCTATGCCCCGAGGAGGTATCAGCTTTTGACGGCACTTTGAAAAACGTGGTAGAGGCAGTTTTGAATGTGTCTCTTAACGAGCCTCAATGGGATCAGGCGACTCTACCTGTGCGGCTTGGGGGGCTTGGGATAAGGTGTGCGGCTGATGTCGGCCTTCTGGCTTTCCTGGCATCGGCGCATGGGGTTACAAACCTAGTCACTGTGCTTCTCTCTTATAATGGTGACAGGGTAAGTATCCCTTATGTGTCTGGGGCTATATCTGCCTGGTCGGTCGGCAACTCCAGCACGACAAGCCTATCCGAACCCTGCATCCAGCGAGCTTGGGACGACGTCGGTGTCAAAAAGACCCATCAAGATCTTTTGGACAACGCCGCAGGGGCAGACTTAGCAAGGAGAGCTGTGTCGCAGATGGAATCGGGGGCATGGTTACACGCCCTTCCATCGCCTTACCTAGGCACCCTGTTGGACGATGACTCGTTGCGGATAGCTGTTGCGCTGCGCCTGGGCTGCAGAGTATATGAGCCACATACGTGTACATGCGGGTCCATGGTGGGGGCCGACGGATATTATGAACTGAGTTGTCGTCGTTGCTTGGGGAGGTTTCCCCGACACCACGCACTTAATGACATTGTCCGCCGGGTGTTTATATCTGCCAATGTCCCTTGCATGTTGGAACCCCCGGGGCTCAGTCGGTCGGATGGCAAGAGACCAGACGGCCTGACCTTGGTCCCATGGAAGCGCGGCAGGTGCGTGGCATGGGATGCTACGTGCGTGAGCACTGTGGCGGCCAGCCACCTTAGCCGTACTATCGGGTTAGCGGCGGCGGCCGCAGAGGATACGGCTGATAGTAAACGCATCAAGTATGCGGCCTTGGAAACGCATTATTGTTTTGTTCCCGTCGCGGTTGAAACGACGGGTTGCTGGGGCACTGACGCAAAGCGTCTGATTCGAGAGATAGGCCACCGAATATCAGAGAGAACTGGTGACTCCCGCTCTGGCTCGTTTCTCGTGCAAAGAATGGCCATAGCGATCCAGCGTGGAAATGCTGCCAGCGTATTGGGTACCTTTGAACGGGAAGCGACCAGTGGCGGGCTATAATTGTTTTATGTGTTTTTTTTTTAATTGACCTGGGTTTATTTTATATTCTTGACGTGTGACTTTGTTTTACGAAACTTGTATTAATTAAATTAATACTTATAATGTATATCTATTTAAATAAACATCCACGACCCAGGCAATTGTATGGTGCTTGTACGTGTGATATAATTATTTAGTTTTATTTTTAATAAATTATTTTGTGACTTGAGTTTTTTCTGAGGAATAAAAAAAATTGACGACTTCTTTAAAAATTGCTTTTCTTGGTAAGGACTCAACCCACATTTTGCTTAATATCTCAAAACCTACTGAAAAAAATAATGTTTATATTACGTTGACAATTACAATATTAGACTACTAGAATAAACAAAAGACATTTTGAAAAAAAAAGAATGTTCCTCTTAGAGCAATTACAGCTGAAACTTCAAACGCCCATTACTCAAAAGTGACTTGATGTGGATTAGGTCCTTTCTGCTTAACTACGTCCATTTACGAGCGAGGAGACTCTCCTGTGGATGCATAGCAGATATTTATTTTATATTCTACTTTAAAATTTTGCATATTTTTATACTTTGCTACACTGATCCTGAATTCAATCTTAGCTTGTTATACATTGAACTCACAGATTTTAAAAATAATATACAGATCTGTGGTTAAACTAAATATAAATAAATAAATATATACGGACAAATCACACAGATTGAGCTAGCCCCAAAGTAAGTCCTTAAGTAAGACTTGTGTTATGGAATACCAACTCAACGATACTATATTTTTATAACAAATACCTAATTAAATAGATAAACATCCAAGACCTAGGTCAATCTGAAAAATACCATTTTTCATCTTGGCCTGACCGGGGATCGAACCCGGGACCATCCGTGTCACAGGCCGGTGTTGACCGCTGCGCCACGGACCTCGTCTTATAATTCTTATTAATTTACACGAGTTTCCGGCCATTACACACACGGATAACAACAACATGAGTAAAGCTTGAATCAAAGAATTAAAAAAAACGGTATTATAGTTCTTTAATTAGTTAATTACTAGCAATTTTTCCGCGACTTCCTCCCAGAAAACTTCACCCTCTATTTCACCTCCTTAGGGGTTGAATTTCTAGAATCCTTTCAGCTGCTCACTTACACAATGAAAAGAACCCCTTTACCAAATTTCGTGTTTCTAGGTACACAGTAGTTTCAGCTGTGCATTGATATATAAGTCATTTTGTCAAGTTTGCCTTTTATATATATTAATTTGGAAGCACAACGAATATCAAGTGAATGGGTCGCCCAGGAACTAATATTTATTTGAATTCGTTCGTATAGTATCAAATCCATTATGCACCACCTGTTCCTTACATCCGTCTTGTGAGCTTCATACAATAACAACCAATTTATAACTGTGTCCGTCAGTCCGCATGACAGCCTGCCCCAAATCTATTCAGGCGTAGTCAGTGAAACGCATATTGTATTCACACATACAGGTTCAGTTCCCGGAATGCTCGACTTAGAATCTTGGATAAAGCCAAATCGATCACTATTGGGACAGTAGAACAATTGTGTACACCGACGTTTGCTGAATACTAGACAAGACAATATAAATTAGCATATGTTATGAATCAAATAACTATGACCTTTCATATAGGTACATACATATATACGAGTGAGGGATATCCCATCCCTAATAATAATATAAATGTGAAACTGAGTTTGTTTGTTTGTAACGCTTTTACGCCCTATCTGACCCGATCATCATAAAACATACACGTTGTCTGGAGTTCGGAGAAATACATAGCCTATTTGCATCCCAGAGAAAAGTACTGTTTTCAGGGATCGACATTAACGCGAGCGGAACCGCGGGTGAAAGCTAGTAATTACATATTAATGCAAAATTAATTGATATTTCTTCTTCTTCTTCTGTTTTATAAAATGGCTTCCACCGATATTTCAGTGATTCTGCCAATGTCCAGTAAATTGAGATACTAAGTATCGGAGTTGTACGGTAAAGTTGTAACAAGTAGCATCAAAGATGGCGTATGTTCTTTGATGCCTCGTGGTCGGGAGGTTATGATGACAAGTCTTTACGAGTCCATATAACAGTCCACTTTAACTATTTCACAAATTGTTCCATGAGTATGAGCATTTATAACATCAAAATACACCAATTTCATATTATAAAGTCCACCAAAATCAATTTGCAAAATCGTCTAAGGTAGACCCGAACTGCACCCCTTGACTTCCCACCACAAACTCTCTTATAGATATTTATATGTTGGGCTTTTTGACTTATGGCTTGTCAGAAATAAAGCTTTTAGGACGTTCGGCCAGGAGGTCAATTTTTGAACTAATATAATCAATCCGCCACTCCCATTGTGACGTCAGCACTCGGTTCGTATTCACATGTGAATAAAATCAACGAGCGGGCCTGTTTTTACGTATTTTTGAACCGTGCGAATGGTTCTATTGCTTAGAGTTGCCAGCAAAAAAAATATTGTTACGGTTGCCAGAGTAATTGAATGCACAGCGAAAGTAGTAGCTTAAGCTGGGAATACACGAAAATAGAGAAATACATTTGTATGAAAAACATACTGCTAGGATACCCTCTTAAATGAGATTTCATTATATTTAATTATAAAGTACTGCAGCTGAGGATGCAAACAGAAATACGCTCAGATGAGAGATTATTCAAAAGAATAAATGAAAACCTGACTTCGAAACAGCCACTCACACGGATACTTCTTAAATCTCCCTGGTCTATTTATAGTCTACGACATCTAAAAGTCTAGGATGTTTCTCGATAAAAGTCGTTCCATAGAAACAGGAACAATTTGATGCAAATGAAAAGGAAATTGCTCTCTAGAAACACACGCGTTTCGAATTCTTTGTTTGCGTATTTCGGTATACGTCGATGGATATTAGATTCGAGCCTTTTACAGATAGCATTCAAATTGTTTTATTTTCACATTGTCGTTATAAGAAAATAATGCTTTCGTCATAATTTGTTTATTTTTATTTTTATACCTGTTAAAATTGTATTAATTTTATATAGCCATTATGCTATGTGGGTCCCGTAAGAGAAGAATAAGACCACTTCAAGTCTTCCCGTGGATGTCGTAGAAGGCGACTTGGAATTCAAGCTAAACAAAACTTACATCAAAGAGACCTCTTCAACCCGTCTGGCCATCGGCGTGGAGAGTGTAGGCCAAATCCGCTGACTGCTCTGGTTAATATGTTGCTCTATTAGTATAGAGAATTAGAGAGGGTCATGCTCTTGCAGTGGAGACTAAAAAGACCTGATGATGATGAATATAGCGTTGGTGTGTCATTTTCAACTGCTTGTAAATTGCAAGCTTGGCATCGGGTACGCACGTTCAGCCACACGAGCTGCTCTTTCTCATCCCTAATCCATCCAAGCAAGCATCATCCAAAAACCCTTTTAACCTTTCGCCCAGCCCAATAAACTCCTCTACCTTTTCTTCACTTAAAAACAGTATGGATGGGTAGCAGGACTCTGCTACCCATCGATCTGTCTGACTAGACAGATCCGAGAAAAGCAAATAAACTGCGCTCACCAACCCGTCTGCCAAGCGTGGTCAGTACAAACCCTGCCCCGTCCCACCTCCTCCCTTCACGATTGAAATAAAAATTGGGGACGCCTATGGCTAGCAATGGAGTTCTTGCGGCTGTAATTATGATTTATTTATAAAGTTTAATGTTAAATATACTTTGCTTGTGTTAATATTTAAACTCTGTTGGATATCTATTTATTACTAATTAACATTAAAGTAACCCATGTCAATGTGATGTCACCATTAATTAATATGTTACTAGACATATAGGTTCCGTGGGATGCTCAAACAAAAAATTCAAAGGAGTCTAACTTCATAAAAAAAACAAGAGAGCGAATCACAAATAAATAATATTAATGGCGCATCTCAAGCCGTAATATTCGGGTTTTTACGGGGTCCCATTGGAGCGGGTTTATTAAGAAGGGACTGGATACTTTATTTCTCCAATATTTTCCTCTGATTAAGTTCGCCGCGGTTGGATTTCCCTTGGGTGTGCGGTGCCATAGTCCGGTGTCAATTTTTGATCGCCATATTGATCTTAGGCCAAAGTATGGCGAACTCGTGACTGGAATATTTGTGCTCAATATTAGTTATAGAAGTTATTTCATGCTTTTTACACCTTATCACTTACGGATATAAGACCCAAAAGTCACGTTTAGAGTGTGTAAAACAAAATTTTGACGACCCTTTCTATCCTTCGACCTAATGGTCAACATGCTAAGCTGGCACACGCCGGAGGTCCCGTGTATAGATCAAATTTCATAAAAAAACTTGATCAACTACTTATCACCAGTCACCTTTTTTAGATTGACCGGTCTTGGATGTTTATCTACGTATATAAATATTTGTTATAAAATATGGTAATGACGAGTTTTTATCCCATAATACAAGTTTCTTACTCTGCTTTTAGCTCAATCTGTGTGATTTGTCCATAATCATCAACATCAGGTCTTTTTTAGTCCACTGCAGGAGCATGACCTTCCCTCCCTGTACTACCAGAGCTTATTTAAAAGAAATATATATTTATTTCTTTTAAATAGAGATGACATGATTTTAATGATTGAGAATTCCCACATTAAATATTGCCAGTTTGTTCATAATCACCATCTGTCTGACCCCTTGTTAGTAAGGCTTTAAAATATGTAATGACTAGCTTAAAGCAAATCCCTTTTTGTATTATGATTGTAATACAACAAAAAGAAAATTTTCAGAACATTAAACGGAATTATAAATACAATAGACACGGCCGAATAATAAACGTAATTACCGTTAGCCTTTTGTGCACACAGTAAAGTTATCAAAGGAGCTTTTTTGTAGCGAAAAAGCGTATTTATTAGAACAATATGTTGTAATGAATATCAGGGTAACATATGCTTTAAATTGCACGTAATTAGGCTGGCATACGGCTGGCCTGCGCGAGACGTGTAGGGCTGCCGCTTTTAGAAAATAGGAGACACGGGAAAATTGGCAAAACATATTTCTCCATTTAATTATTTACGTCAGGTCGTAAGACGGCGACTGGTCATTGTGTATTTGTCCTTGTCATTCCTTGCAAGCAAACAAAACTATAAGTAATATAACTTACGTTAGTTTATTTGCTATTAATGGTTTTGTTTTTTTCGTCAATTAAGACGTTTTTGTGGTTACCAGGCTGCTGTGTATTGGCTGGTCTCTGCGAAAGGTGTATTAGTCGTACAAACATGCACGTGTAATTGTTTAGTTTGCGTTGCGTATGGATAAGCTTCCTTCATGTCTCCCGGAGATATATGATTTTAATTAAAGACTGCCTCCATGGCGCAGTGTTTAACATGCCATCCTGCGACACGAGTGGACCCGGGTTCGATCCTCGGTCAGGTCATGATGCAAAAAGATATTTTGTAGATCAGTCTGGGTCTTGGATGTTTATATTTAAAGTATCTACTCGTACTTGTTGTAAAATATAGTTAGTTGAGTTAGTTTTCTGCGATACAAGGACACAACATACTATGGGTCTACCTCAATTTGTGCGAGTTGTGTACATATTTTTTTTAAGTATGTTTATTTCAAACTTGAAACTTTAAACTTGTAGAGCCTAGCAACCCTATTGACGCGAGAGGCTCAAAGGCTCTTTGTGCAAGAGTACACCGACGCCTCGCTTAGCATAAATATTTGGATTACATTTTTGTTTCAAAATATCGTATGATTTATGTCACACGTTAACGTTTATGTTTTGGACGTTTTAATTCTTTTTTCATGCTCGTTTTGTGTTGTTTGGGTCACTCGTCCAATTATTATAAATTATTTTTATAGGTACGGTTAAAAGCCCATATTGAGTGTTATGCACATCGTTCTTTTAAACAAAAATGGAAGGAGATGTTTATCGTTTATGATACAATATCAACATGCCATTAGTGGTATACTAGTTTTTTTAAAGGTTTATTTATACAAGTTATAGTGGTTATATTCAGAAATTGCTTCGACTGTTACATCTTTTTGAACAGATAGTGAAAACCTTAGTAATTTTTTTTCTTTCTACAAATGTTTGACTAGCTCCGTGGCGCAGCGGTCAACACGCCGGCCTGCGACATGGATGGTTCCGGGTTCGATCCCTGGTCATCATATATTTTCCCGCCCCATAAATGGTCTTAAAAGGGTTGTATATATATTACTATATACTATATATATTACTACATATGAAAAAGCCTCGTAGGAATTAGTCATCATAATTTCAATTAACAGCATTTTTAATCCAATAGGTAAAATTAACATTAGAGAAAAGGAAACATTTCAGAGGTCAGTAAGCACCAAATTAATTGCGTACAAATTCGGAGTTTACATGAGTAGTAAATGTTTACTACATTGTTCAGTGTTTGCCAACTGTTATGGAAAAGTTATCTGTGAGTCGGATTAATCTTTCCGCTTCGTTAGCCCTTAGTAACTTGAGGTCCGTGGGGCATTGGAAAGGAAATGATTTTGTAACTAAGAGTAGGTTGCGTCTTCTGGATATAATTATCACAGTAAGGTCTAAAAATCTTAATACAGTGTATACAGCTTATATATTCATTAGTGGGTAGTTCTTTGCAGTCAAAATTTTCGATGTCTGGAGGTTTATTTTCGAAATTAACAGAAAAATCGATCTGCAATTTATTTGAAATCATAGTTTAGATGATTATGTACCTGGAACCATTACGGTATTTTTTTTAAATTATAAAATAAACATAAAAAAAATTAAAAGGCGTTCTTTTGATTCATATGGCGTGTCCGTTACCCAGTTTTTTGAACATTGATAATTCTTTCTATGGGATCAATATGTAGACGCTTGAAATATTAGTAGTAGTTAGTATTATCATTTAAAAAATCAATAACCAAATAAACAAGGTTTAAATTTAGCTTAAAACTTGAGAAAATCTCTAATATATATTAATAGGTAAACCTAACCTAGATAGGCTCCAAATTCCAGCCTATTGGGCATTGTCACTCTTAAAGGAATTTATTATAAAACATTAGAAGAATATTTTCATGAAGGTTAAATTCGTTAAGCCGCGGTGGCAGAAAGTCCGTGGGGTATCTGAAAAGGAAATCATTTTGTAGCTGAGCGTAAGCTGGCCCCAGGGGAACTTTGTGCCATAGCGTATTTATCAGTGACAACAACTTTTGGATACAATTCCCTAGGTTATAAATAATAATTTAAAGATCAAATTTAAACTTAGAATGATATTTGCCAGCATCAGTATGAAAAAAAATTCAGATGATTCCTAGAGGTACTTACATATATGGAAAGTCGTATTCAAAGGTATTGACGGCCTAAAACATCGTATGGTTACGGAGACGCGGGGCGTGCTGCAGTGCATGCTGTCAAAATGTCAAACAAATGGCGAATGGCGAGTTACCGCTACAGCGAGGTTAGAGGCTTATTTTCGTTGAAAATGACAGTTGATGGCGTGAGACACGTGTAGCGGGCAGCGCTGAATTGCACGTGGCAGTGCAAGCAGTATCAACCAGTTATGATCTTTACACTGTGTACCATGAGCGGTATTTAGTACGGATTCTGACTCTTTACACGCGGTATGATGCACCGCATCTCCGTTTACAACAAGTGTTATCTCCATAAGTTTAAGATTGAGCGTTCACCTCCACGGGCAATGCCGCATGGCACCACATTGGATGCTTCGCCTCTCTGTAAGCGAAAAACACTTCACGCGCGCGACACATGATATGACGCGTCGCTCAACGCCACGCGTAAACTATCCCCCTCATCCCATTTAATACTCGTACGTATCGATACACCATACAAAATGAAATCAATCTCATAACCTTTAAAACGCTATATTTACTTAGTATCTAAGTTAATATCACGTTCCGTGTAGTAGGTATAGTTAGCATGTGTCACGAAGTTACTCATCCCTAATTAGTTTGGTAGGCCCTCACGTGCCGCATAGCCTTTGAATAAGACATACATCTATACGTACCCAAGGTTTTAATGGATGTGGCTGTCACCTAATTTTCGTATCTGTTATTTACATGATACTAGTTACGAATACAGAAGCGATGGTCTAAATATGACACTATAGTATAGTCAGCACGACTTGTGATTGAATGGTCCCAGGTTTGTACAGGACCTAACCACCTATACTATAGGTAGTTTATCTGATTCAACCCTTACCTCTTAGTTTGGATAACCCGACCATCATCATTAGGTCTTTTGTCTCCACTGCAGGAGCACGACCTTCTCCGTACTACTAGAGCCTTATATTAGCCAGAGCAGTCAGAGGATTTGGCCATACGTATGAGTAAATATATAATATACCTATCGTTTCATAACACATGAGTTTGAATTGACCATGTCAATGCATCCACATATTCATCCTGGTTCTAACAAAACAAACTTTTAAAATAAAAATAGAAAAAAAAAGCTTCACAAGTATTTACCCAATATATATTTTAACAAGCTTTTATGTGAGAGTTAAATCTTGCAACACAACTTTGAAGCACTTATCCTGAAAGATTGAGCTTTTGTTAGATAAACAGCAATGCAAAGTGATTTAGCAGAAAGTATAGACGTGTGGAGGAGCTTATTGGATATACTCATTTTTAGGGTTCCGTAGTAAACTAGGATCCCTTATAGTTTCGCCATGTCTGTCTATCTGTCTGTCCGTCCGCGATTTTACTCAGAGACTATAAGTAATAGAAAGCTGTAATTTGGTATGGGTATGTATATTAATCATGGCAAAAAGTGGTAGAAAAATATCTTGAAAAAAAAATTTTTTACGGTAGCTCCCATACAAGTAAAGTGGGGGAGTAATTTTTTTCCCTACTTACCCATCGTGTGGGGTATCGTTAAAAAGGTCTTGAAAAATATTGTGAGGTTGAGAACACCATTTTTCGATTTAGGGATCCGTTTCCGAAATATTTGGTTTTCAAGTGAAAATTTTTGTTAAAGGTCCTCCCCCCCCCTCTTTCTTTGAAAGAAAATTAAAAAAAGTGAAAAAAATTACAGCAGTAGTATATATACTGAAGTTGAAAGAAAAACTATCAGAGCTGAGTACTAAGTGCAAACTAAAAAGTTATAGACAACCAACTTATAAAATGTACTGGAAAATATAAAATATCCTACAATTTTCATTGTTAGATGTTTTTGGTCGTTAAACTGTGAGGTGCGAGTGTGAACAGTGTGAACTCAAAGTTGTCATTCGCAACTACGGAACCCTACACTGCGCGTGACCTGACACGCACTTGGCCGGTTTTTTTTTTAATATTTTCGTGATTCTTATATTTGATTGACTAAATTTATTGTTGCCGCCTAAAATATTTATTGATAACGTTTCGGATGTACACAGTATTGGCTACATCCGAAAGTAATTTAAATTTTTAGGTTCCTGGAGTCGTTTAAAAAAGTTACGTGATTATCGTGAATTCGTGACAACGATGGTGTCAGTTTAGACTTTCTCAAGTAACTGCCAATTTAGTAACGACGTAAACAATGTACTAATATAATAGTGAAACGAATGTCGAAAGTTTAAGTCATTATGTCATTAGACAGACGTAAGCAAGCATCTTTTAAGCTTTCTTTTGGTAAATATTTAGAATACCTATTAAGTAGGTATATATAGGCTTTTATCTACTAGTGAAACACGTAAAAAGTTTAATTGCATCACTAATAAACTGGTCGTCCACGTCCACCTTACCCAGGTCATTACTTATGGAATTTTCACTCCAAGTTTGTACAAATCATTTACCTATTCACAAAGTAAATTTTATAATTACAATATTACTTCTTCTTCTGTTTTATTGGCAAAATCACCGAAATCTCGGCTTCCACCGAGATTTCGGTGATTTTGCCAATGTCCATTAAATTGAGATACTAATAGTATCGGTGTTGTACGGTAAAGTTTTAACAAGTAGCATCAAATATGGCGTATGTTCTTTGATGCCTCGTGGGAGCTTCTGGTAACAAATCTATACGAGTCCATATAATAGTCTACTTTAACTATTTCACAAATTGTTCATGAGCACGAGCATTTATAACACCAAACTACACCAATTTCATATTATAAAGTCCACTAAAATCAATTTGCAAAATCGTTTAAGGCAAACCCCAACTGCACCTTTGACTTTCCACCACAAACTCCGCAATATTACTTAATTAAAATTATTACATCTGCCATTGGTACAACCCATATCGTTAAATTTCTTTCAAAGCAAGAAAGCCGCATTGCAATCCAATAGATTTGGCAACTACTATGCTATTGAGAAACACTCACAGATTAGTCTGACATTATAGCTATTGGACGTTATGAATAGAAGCTTTTGTGTAAAATTACAGATTCCTTATCGTTTTAGTTTCAGCTGTGCAATGATATGTACATCTCCAATAAATGTTTCTTTTTATTTAAATAGATTTATACAGCAAACTATAACCAATTTGACACCTACAGTTTTTACCCCTTAGACAATTATCCCGATAACTGTCTAAGTAAGTAGTAAATAGTATTTAATGAAAGGCGAGCTTCGAAAGAAATTATTCGCTTATATGAGAAAATATATTTTGGCGCACAGCAAGCGTCAGTAAAAGAGCCTTTGAAGTCCATTAAAAATTCTCTCTAACAGCAACGTTAACTGACCCTAGTATTTTCAATTTATTTCTCTCCCGCGGCGCACTCACGTGCTAATAGACTAAGCTGCTTCTAGAAATAATTTAATTTTCTAGAAAATCCTTCGGCGAATTTATTGTGTTTCGGGCTGAGCTTTTATAGTCGGCTCGAGTGCAGAATTAAGAAATCGTTGCAGTTTGCGAGATAAACGAGCTGCCTTTGTTGGTGACTCAGCTTGGGTAATTATTTATTTAAGTGAGTAACATTTATACTGTATGAAGCAGTTTCAACTGCAGTAATTGCTTAACCTTTAGAAAGCAATGTTGTTTAATTTTGATGTTTCACTTAACTTCAAAGTAGTGCTTGCCTAGCAAATTGGAATTCGTTAAGTATTATTAAAACCATAAATTGGAATGCAGGTTAACAAAGAGATAAAGGTAGAGGTGTCAGTCATAAGTTAAAAATTAATAATTTATGCAGGCTGATATCTCGCTCAGAATAATTAGTATTTGCACAATTTACAGTTACATATTAGTTTTATTTAGCTTTAGTGAATTATGAAATACTAAATTATCGTAGATGTCGACCTTGCTAAACGAGGTCTTAGGCCTTGCGACCTTTGACTCTGCCCACCTTTAACAGATAAATCCACTATTTCGAATCTCTAAATAGAAAAAAGTTAAGTTATTCCGCGATAAGAAGCTCTTTAGCACAGTATCCCACTTATTTGCAATTTAAAGGCCTTATCAGAGAGACAGAGCGATTTATAGGTATTCAAGGCAAGAACTAGAATTCAAAAGCGATCACAGGATGCCCAGGCTGTTGAATAATAAATAGTGTACCGTGGGCGAACATTGTCCACCCACGCTGCTCTTAATACGGTCTATACGTGGTTTTTAGTCCATTATTATCGGTTTTATCTGGCCTTTGAAAGCATTGCAGTGTACTAGTTTTTTACTTTTGTTATTTCTGTCAGGACCCTTTCTTGTATCATGGGAAGATTTATTGCATATCTCAGAAGATATACTTAATAGGTATTTACTATAAAGCAGGCATGAATGTCTGTATCGCATAGTAAATTACAGTAATTTGCCGTCAAAGTATAGAGGTATCAAAAATTCCAATCCCAATCCCAACTAATATTATAAATGCGAAAGTGTTTGTTTGTTTATTTGTTTGTTACGCTTTCACGCCGTATCTACTAAACCAATCTTCCTGAAATTTTGCATACACATAAGCTAGGGTACCGAAAAGGACATCGGCTATATATCACGCGGGCAAAGCCGCGGGTAACAGCTAGTATTATATAAAATAATCTTTCATAAATATATATAAAAAACACTGACTCCTAACTACTGGACCTATTTTATTGAACTGTTGAAAAGTTTTTCCCTTTCTAAATTCAAAAATAATCTTTCGAATCGGGTCATGAATGACAAAGTCATGAGATAACAAATATTAGAAAAAAAATATTATAAGTATGTAATAATTCTCCCTTCTTTTCTGGTCGGTGTAAATCGGTCCAAGTCGATTAAAAAGAAAACTTAAATATGCTATTTTATTTCCACGAGTCCAAATGTTTATAATTTAACTACTTTATAGCTTAGCTTAACGACTGCTATCAATGATGTCAACTCGGACCAACTAAACATGCCTTTGGGCAGTTTGAAACATATAACACCAGTGTTGGCCACTTACAAGCACGCAAAAGAAAGAAAAATAACAAGCAACTTGATTAAATTATCGATCACTTTAAGAGTAATAGGATCATTTTGAGGAAACATACTAAGAAATACCTTCGTTCTTGTATAAATTTGTAAAAATGTGTCTATTTCCTAGCATTCACAATTTCGTTACGAAATATTTTCGTAATATCGTCTGCAAAAGAAAATCAAACAAATTTCTCCGCTTGCTCCGTCGAGTGTCATCGAGTATGATAGAAAGGCATTGTATTGACATTTTTATATCGAGAGCAATGTTTTATAAATAGTTGTTGGCCCTCGTGAATATTGTTTTGTAATATCTTGGCCTTTGCTCACACATGATGCCTCGAAATAAATAATTATAACTACGCTATTTTTGTTGATTACACAAAGGTTCTACTATAAATTATCTACCTAGTTAATTAGTTATTTCTTACTGTTAATGAGGTGAAGCTATTTTAGTACCTAAATAGTCAATAAGAAGCTTAATAAATTTATCTCTTACGGGGTAGATAAAACCTGATCATGAGATCCAAAGACCATGTTAAACGGAACTGGGCGTGAGGTGAAAATTCAATCAAAATAGTAATCAGTTGCTATCCGCCTATTGACATGATTCCTTAGATTTTTATCAAATCTCTCGGCGCCTTCTACGGTGTGCATGGGAAGAAATAAAGTTCATATATAATCTTACAATAAAATAAATAATATATGTCTCTGGTAGTACAGAGAGGGTCGTGCTCCTGCGGTGGAGACTGGAAGGACCTGATGATGATAGTCTTACAATAAAATTAAATTCTTGCCTTATTTTGAGAGACATATACTTCAACTAATTTTTCAGGGCATCTTGGTTTTACTTTTCCTTGTAAATACTTGTTTCAGAATAGTTTTAACAAAAGTTTAGTCTTGTCGTACATATATTTAAACAAATAGAAATTGGTTCCATCTGTTTATTTTAGATTATTCTACAGTAAATTTATAAATAATTTCTTTAAAATAGGTGATCTAGATGTTCCCAATATACTATCTGTTATGCGTAAAAATATCAGTTATGCCGTACTCTTATTAAATTAAAAAATTAAATATATACGGACAAATCACACAGATTGAGCTAGCCCCAAAGTAAGTTCGAGACTTGTGTTATGAGATACTAACTCAACGATACTATATTTTATAATAGATAAATATATAGATAAACATCCAAGACCCAGGTCAATCTGAAAAAGATCATTTTCCATCTTGACCTGACCGGAAATCGAACCCGGGACCATCCGTGTCGCAGGCAGGCGTGTTGACCGCTGCGCCACGGAGCTCGTATGATAGTATATAAGCTTTATTTTATTATTATATTATTCACTAGCTACCGCAAGATGCCAGGACCCGTCAGAGGAGGCGACACATTTTTTATTCGATACTGGTCGTTTTGAATGCGCAGATAAGGGTTAACATCCTATCACAGTGTAAGTGCTCGCCACGCCATCTACGCCTAGCATACGAGTACAGTTGTACTCGTATGCTACACTGTCATTTTTCTCACAAAAGCTTCGAATGCTTATTACGGGCCTCCCTTAGGAAATCACGTACTTATCAGCAATATCTCAATAACATTCTGGGAAACCTCTCAGGGGCTAGTTCAATAGATGTTTAAGCAAGCGGAATATAATTTGGAGGGTGCGTGTGTGTGAAGCCGCCTCTATCTGGTGTATTCCCTATGGGCTTACAGTAGTTGTTATGTAAGAAGTTTATTTTTATTTTTGTGAAAGGCTTTTTTATAAGAGTGCATTTTGTCTTAGAAAGCTCAGTATGAATACTCATACTGAGCTTTCTAAGACAAAGGGTTTTTCTCATTCATTTTGGGAGTTTCCATGGCCATTTATTTTTATTGTCATCCAACTTTCTTGGCTATAAAAAATAAAGGCTCAATCACACATCCAACGAAGTGTCAAATTACAATTTTATCACGATAAGAAAAAAAAGCTTTTTATAAGATCGTAAGAAACTTTACTAATGATAGTAGGAATGAAGTTAGACTAGATAGCGCTTGAAGCTTCAGTTCCGATTATCAGCGTGAGAAAATACTTGTACTTAAGTTTTATACGTATTTGTCAGTAGTTCTGAAGATACCCAAGGAGAGTTGGCGTCAAACTGGCGACCAGCTGTAAAAACTTTGCAAAATAATTTCACATCATGAATGCTGTCATAATAGTAGACCCCACGTTCCAATGCATTACAACTGAGGATAAATAAAAAAACATCGAAGACCTGGACCAATCTAGAAAAGATCATTTTTCATCTTGACCTGACCGGTGATCGAACCCTATACTTAGACCATTCGGAGCTTCCCAAACGGTCGTAACTTGAAAGCAATATAACTAAAAACGTATCTGAAACTTTCCACCTACAATTGACCCAGTCTCGTACGACAGACTACAGCTTCGAGGATGAAGTTCTCATCAGATAGGCAAAACATGGATATTTGACTCCGTGGCGCAGCGGTCATCACGCCTGCCTGCGACACGGATGGTCCCGGGTTCGATCCCCGGTCAGGTCAAGATGGAAAACGATCTTTTTCAGATTGACCTGGGTCTTGGATGTTTATCTATATATGTATTTGTTATAAAATATAGTCTCGTTGAATTAGTATCCCATAACACAAGTCTTTCATAAGAACTTACTTTGGGGCTAGCTCAATCTGTGTGATTTGTCCGTATATATTTATATTATTTTCGTCTTTCCGTGTTTATCTTAAGATGCACTGCGATGCATTTTGTTCTGTTTATTTTGTAAACTAACATTTTAATAGAGAGAAGAACTAAATATATCTTTTTCCGTTCCGTATGTCTTACAATAAACTCAACTAGTGAGGGCAAAAGGGAACGCAGCGCTGTGTTTACCTCATATACCGAGGTCGTATACAAGTGCCTTTGTGTAGAGATGTATCATTCATCAATAAGCTGTTGCCGGCGGTTCCTTTGCCAATCTCGATTCCCGACACAATGGGACGGCCAATAAGATTTGTATATTTTTGTATTACCTAAATGTAACCTTTGTAATAATACTGAGATGGACATTCGAATAAAACTGTTTGGAAAAAGAAAGGAATGCAAAAAAAACTCTGAGAAGAAAGCTTGATTAAACATTTGAGCTTTTTGAAATCTCAGATTCATAAACATCTATTGGAATATAGAATTAAAATAAAAAAAGATAAAAAAAATCGCTAAGTACGAGTTGAGCTCGCCTATCAAGGGTTCCGTTGAAGCAAGCTTAGATTAGCCAAAAACCTCTGTAATTTTTTGCCAGCAAAGATAACTTTGTTTTTCATAGTGTTTGTATGAATGACAAAGTTATTTTTGCAGTTTATGAAAAAGTGATATATTTTAATTACATAGTTGGCTTTAGTACTTAGCTCTGATAGTTTTCCTTTCAATTTCGTTATATGTACTACTGCTGTATTTTTTTTCACGTATCCATATATTATATCCGTTTAGCAGATAGAGGGAGGGGGGGACACTTACCTCTAACCAAAATTTGCACTTTAAAACCAAATTATTTTAGAAACTGATCCATTAATCGAAAAATGGTGTTCTCAACCTCACAATGTTTTTAAAGACCTAATTACCAATACCCCACACGATGGGTTAGTGGAGAAAATACAAAATTACTCCCAGTTTACTTGTATGGAAGCTAACCTACAAAAATTTTTTTTTTAAGATTTTTTCTACCACTTTTCTGCCATGATTAATAATACATACCCATACTAAAATACAGCTTTCTAGTACTTAGTCTCTGAGTAAAACCGCGGACGGACAGACAGACGGACAGACAGACAGACATGGCGAAACTATAAGGGTTCCTTATTTACTACGGAACCCTAAAAACGAAAAGAAAATCCCATGGAAATTTACCCAAATAATCGTTGACCGATTTGGTATAGCACGTTTATCTTATTTTTGTCATTTTTTCTGGCAAGTCTGTGCCATTTTGGAATTCGATACTCGATACCAAGATGTCAATATAGCTCAAAGGTTCACGATATATTTGAAAACGTGATAATTTTATATAGGTAATAAAATTATTATAGATTAATAGTATTTCATTCAAGGCTTGTACAAAGACGCAAAATTAAAAAAAATAGGCATCAACAGCTAACTCGTCGCTTCTAACAATTTTGTCTATTTCTAGTAAGGAATTTAAAAATATGCTTCGAAGGAGAAACAGCTTGCAGGCAAATTCTTCCAGGCTAGGATACTACAAACTATTTGTTTAAGATTATCATGTAACACTTACATTTTATTGGAATTTATGATTTCACCTTACTTTTATCAAAGGAGATTGAACCGGCAATGTTACATTTTAAAGCTTGGGATACACTTGCTAATTAGTAGCATGGTTATAGGTATCCTACTTTGATCACCTACCTAGGTGTATCACCTGCGTGAACAAAGTACACATATGCTTGTAAATTGCTATGTGATCAATGAGCATAGCGGGTGTAAATTTTTATCGACATTCCCTTAAAGGGGCGACCTGTAAGTAGGAACGTTTCCAAAGGGACAATTATTTTTTTTTTGTATATTCCCATACATAAAATATTTTTTTGATACCTCAGATGGTCCTTCATTGAAATTTAAAAAATCATTATTGAGTATACTGTATAAAGTTTTTAACACTTAATTCAGACCCTTTCTCCTTTCACCGCAAGTAGCACGCTCAATAATGTACTCGTCGGATTTGATGTATACCTAAGCAAATTTTTACCCAAATCTCTTCCTATCTGCAAACACATGCTAGTAGCATTTACCTGAAACTATCAAGCTTCCGTGTATCCAGAACGTTACTTCGCAAAAACTGCACTGATGTAACATTAACGGCTCTTGCGTTCATTACATCAATCAATCAATTAACATATAATGGCAGCAATCTCTTACCTTGACATTGAGTATCTTTTATAACGCATAGCAGGAACGCCGTGATTGTCACGAACTTCCAGCGACGTCGCCCCATTTTCTTTTTATTTATTTTCACCGGATCATTGATACGATGGATTTATATAAAGCTTTTGTCTATAACACGGCAATTCTCGTGATTGGTGACCCCATAGTTGGCAACCAATTTGGCACGCGTGTTGATTACGTCAAAACCATGTTGGCAGTGACGTCACATCTGAAACAAAAAATAATACCGTAAAATACAAAGCAGAGGAGGTAATTGTGGGTGCAGTGAAAATATTTATTTCGTATTTTATTTATTGTTATTTGATATAAAAAAATACAGTAAATAGAATTAATACATATATCAGAGCAGCATTTGGGAAAACAATAATTTCAGAACATGAAAAATATGACTTGTATTTGAAGTATATTTCTTTAAAAGACGGCATGTTATTGGGTTGGGCAACAGTTAATAAAAAAAATAACTTTATGTAAATAAACAAATTTTGAAACCTCATTTGTAACATTTAATTTTTCACATTTTTTTGCATCTAAATTTGGTCTTTGATAGTTGTGTAAATATTGAAGATGAATGAGTACTCTCTTTTAATAATTATAACCACTGTAAAAGCTATGCGTCCCACAACAGTTATCCGGACAGTTAATATATATCAAATATCTGTGTTAAAGCGACTAATTACTTAAACACTTAAGTTAATTAGTGAGTAATCCGAGCAATACTCGAGTTACACTAAATATTTCCATTTGTTACGAAGTGTCGATTTTATATCAAAACAGCGTTAATTAATAAGAGAAGCTTAATTTGGCTGTAATTAAATGATTGGCGTGCCTTTAATTTAACAGAAAGGCAGGCAGGGAATTTTTGTCCCAAAATTTAGAATGTTAATAGAATTTGACTACATAGATTGAAAGAAACGCCCACTTATATGGATTAAGCTACATATAAATATGACTTATATACATAAATTTTGTATAAATCTACTACTACTGTTTTGTTAAGGTTATTGTGTAAATTTAATCTTAAACTGAAACACAAAATACATTTGATATGACGTGATTTGTCCGTATATTATATTTATTATTATTTATTTATTATTTATACCTACCTATAATCATTTAGATGATGAAATGAGAGCCGTCATATTAAAAAAAAAATGAAGTATGTTTGAAAAAAGTGTCAAAAATTAACAATAATATGTTTTAAGTATTTAAAACGTAGGTTGATTTCCAAAATCTTGGACAATTAGGTAGCTCTTACATTTACAAATAAGACTCATTAGTATATTGGTACAGAATTTCAATTTTAGTACGATTCTGTGTTTTCTTTTTATTATACCTTCCAAAGGGTTCCAAATTAACCGGTCAATAGCTGAATTTTATCCTCTACTGCGAAAAAGTGTTTTGTGGTTTTGTTTAGAATACACCTCATTTGGGAGTGATATTACATTGCAGAGAGACGGACCTTACTCAAATATTAAATCCGAAGGTTGGATTTGAATACTCCGAAACCCAAATGTTCCACCTACAAAGTCGATGGAACACAACCCTCAATAAACTTGATCAAGGTAAATAGTTCTATTTCGCACATCGACAGTTCTTAACTAATAATAAATTGACCCAAAACTCGGTGTATTCAAATTAGGAGAGGTGTCAGGTATCGTGATAACTTCAGAATTAGTTTCTGATTACTGTGGACGTGCTACTCTGTAGATAAGACTTTGTTTAAGACGAGTTGAGCAGGGCTGGCAGTGTTTGATAGTTTGGCACATTGATTAATAATCAAAATTTAAAATTCGCAGAGCTTTCACATCATACACGTTGTAAAATTAAGTATAAAAATTTACATTTTACTCAAAAATGCTGGGTGAATTTCAATGGGATTTCTTAATTTTTACCAAAAGGTTTTTATAACCAGTATGTTTGGGTTTATTATATCACATTTGTCATTGTATCATGTTGTATTTAATCTCATCATTGGTTCAATACTGTTTATTATTATTATTAGAAAAACACAAACAAATTTTTGTAAAGTACCAAATTTCTGGAGATTTGGTCCCTCCATCCAAGGAGCTGCTCTATGCTGTAAGTTTATTTGGGTCACATAGAAGTACCTTAATCGCTTCCGGACTGAGGTAGGTGGATGCCGGCAAATTCTGGCTAAATGGAGTTAAATCAAACAGGCCAAGTCATTGTAGCCATGACTCCTTTCGTGCCCTTTGTGCCCCACCAATTGCACCAAGGATCACTAATATATATCGTGATATTAGAGTTGCCACATACTGTAGACGCAAAATCTTTAATCAGTGACTCAAAAAAGAAAAAAAAGATAATAACATAGCTAAACTATTATATGCGATCATATAGCCAGAAAAGTTAGCGAAGTGAGTTCCATTTGGCAACCCTGCTTGAAAAGAGTTTCTGATGCGCAATACAAACTTTATGTGACAGGTTTCAAAGTTAGTGGTCTACAAAGAAAGCCGACGTCAGCTGTTATTAAGATCACAACTTGAACATTCTGGTTCTATAATGAAGCGGGACAGCATAGAAATTTAGTGAGGCTATTTAGAAAGATATCCTAGATATGTCTCATGTTTTTGATATACGTGAACAATAAATATTCTGATATCTATTGTGAACAACTTGTTCAAGTTTGGGACGGCTACTTTCTCCCATGTTATTGGCTTGTATTTCTTTCTCACATAGGAAAAAGACGCGATACTGTATTTTATTTATAAATAGCTGTTACCCGCGGCTTCACCCGCGTAATATATAGCCTATGTCCTTCTCGGTACCCTAACCTATGTGTATGCAAAATTTCATGATGATCGGTTTAGTAGATACGGCGTGAAAGCGTAACAAACAAACAAACAAATAAACAAACTCACTTTCGCATTTATAATATTAGTTGGGATTCTATTAGGTATTAATAACGGTCACGTAAAGTAACCTACTAAAGTAATGTCAATCAAATAAAATGAAGAACAACGGTTAAGTAATATCCAAAGTAGTTAAATATTCCCTAAAAAGCCTGAACAATACACAAAGAACTTTGAACAGTTACGAAGTAAAATAGAAACCTTTACGAGCACTGAGCAAATACACGCCGAAATCAATAAAAGAGCAAAAAATGAGGCTTAGACACAAAAACACGCTATCTCTTTATTCATGGTCGTAATGCCTTTATTTAGGGCGTAATAGTGACAGAAAACGCGATTGTGGATGACTTAAGACCATTTAACAAAAAATAAGGCTTGTTAAGAAGTAAAATATGTATGATTTTTGAAGACTTTCTTTACTAGAGACTTCGGTTTTAAAAACTCGTCAGTCTACATTAAAAATTAAAACATCAATATTTTCCATGTCAGAATATAGAAAAGCATTAACTCTGACTGGCATCAGAGCAATTACGGTGCACAAAGATAATGTCAGATTTCAAATTGGCTCCATAATCAGAGTTCCTTTGTCGGGAACAAGAACGGTGACAAGCATGAGCGTTCCCAGTGCAGTCATGTCAAATTAGTACTGTTTTGCGTGTTTTGTACGCTGAATATTTCTTGGATATGAATTTGATTTGTACGCTTGTCTGTTTCAATGCAATTCATGACAGTCGTTGGCAGGCGATAGAATACCTTCAACAACAATAAATTAGGTTTAATTTACTGTACAAAGATTTAAATCGAAGGATTCTACAAGCTCTTCTATTATTAAAATCAAGAGATCGAGCATCATACCGTTTGCTTTGTTCGCATTTACATACATAGTTATTTATATGTATATAAAGGTACTTACCGTATCTATTATGACAATAATTACAATTCTTAATTGGCTACACAATTAGCGAATATTGGTCGGTAGGTGACCAGTGCAACAATCGAGAGCTTGCTTACAATGCATTCTACGTGATTAAAAGGCAGGATACCTATTTACATACATACTATCACGTCTTTATCCCTTGCGGGGTAGACAGAGCCCAAGGTCATAAAACCTACAGGATACCTATTTCTTAGATGTATATTTGATTTAAGTCGTGTGGTTCCCGGCAGAGTAGAATAGGACCACTCCAAGTCTTTTCTTGGATGACGAAGACGGCGTGTTAAGAAACAAAAGTTAAAAAAAGCTTATAAAAGTCTAAGAGACCTCTCCAACCCGTCTGACCAGCGTGGAGAGTGAAGGCTAAATCCTCTGATTGTTCTGGCTAATATATGGCCCTGGTATTACAGATATATTCATGATCCTGCAGTGGAGACTAAAAAAGAACCTGATGATGATGATGTTGAAATTTTATATGTATTTGATTTATAATCATGTCTATAACAATGACAATAAAGCGATAGAGCATCTAGAACAAATGTAGTTTAATTTTCAAAGATGAAATTAAATAAATGTATTCTATAGCCTATTTAAATTAAGGATTAAGTAATGTCTAGAGCGTCTCTTTATACACACTTAGATATAGGTTGAATTGTAAAGGTATGTAATGAAACTAATTTTAATGATAATGTCTGATTTCAAATTAGCATTATAACAAGCGTGGTTTTGTTGGTAATAAGTGTGAACGCTCGTTCTCTCTGTAATTATCTCAAATCAGTACTGTGTTTCGCAAACAAAGGTATATCTCAGATATTTTGATGTTTGACGAGCTCCGTGGCGCAGCGGTCAACACGCCTGCCTGCGACACGGATGGTCCCGGGTTCGATCCCCGGTCAGGGCAAGATGGAAAATGATCTTTTTCAGATTGACCTGGGTCTTGGATGTTTATCTATATATGTATATGTTATAAAATATAGTATCGTTGAGTTAGTATCCCATAACACAAGTCTTGCTTAAGAACTTACTTTGGGGCCAGCTCAATCTGTGTGATTTGTCCGTATATATTTATGATTTATTTATTTATTTGATGTCTGGCATTCTACTGCGCGTGTCAGTCATTGGTAAATTGCTTGGACTTTACTTGCGTATCATTTTGTTTGAATATCATAAACCTGTTTAAGATATTAATTCAAACAACCCTAACTCAGTTCGATAAATAATTTCTACAATTTTTTTTACAATGGTTAATTATCGCTAATGCCAACTGATACTATCGGGCTTGTCTAATGTTAAGCAACCGACGGCGAGGTTAACTCTGGTATTGGTGACTAAGCGGCATAAAATATCCTCTTAACTCATTCATACTTCGGAAAGCATGCTAAGCTACTAGCCGCAACTGTCAACATAAGATGAAGTAGTCTTTATTCTATCAGGTGCCGTAGAAGTAAATTTACAATAGATTGAGCCACTTGCGTACAGATACGAAAAATAACCTTTAATATTTCGAAAACTCACAACTTATTGTTTTTCAATAGTTTAATCGAGGACGACATGAGTTAAAATATTTTACTAAAATTAACTTGAGGTATTAAAGGCTCAGTACGTAAGTCGGCATAAAGAAAACTATGCGAGTGTCGACATCCGGTCAGTCTGTTAAACAGTGAAATGTGCTGTGATTTGTAACGTGTCAGTACATTGTTGGATAAACTGACGTTGACGTTGCATTTTAAAAATCTACAAGCGTTAATATAAAAGGCCGACTGAATAGAAAATTCTTTGCTAGCGTTAAAAATACCGGACAATCGGTAGTAGTGAAACGTGTCGTGACGTCACGGTGCGTCAGGCGGCGTCTGTGAAAGCGGCGCGTTCCGGCTCGCCGCGCAGTTTCTAGTAAACACTGCACGTCGCAGCCATGTGGCTTGGCTATGCATGAGGTATGGTGTAGGTATTGGTAAGCACACGCCCCCGGCACAAAGTGGCTCGGATTGGCACCGCGGAGTTTTTAGTGGCTACACCACATAACCGAGCTGGCTTCCCGTGGCTGGCTAGGTATCCGAAGGGATTTTCTTCACGTAAAGAAAAAATATGGTGCAGGTACCTATTAGTATTTGGTGTTTGGTTGGTGCTATAAGTTGCATAAGTTTCATAAGTTACTTAATCTGCTTTTATGTGTGTGCCTCCTGCCCTATGGCTTAAAATGCTATATTATTTTAGCTATATCACTACATATTATAAAACAAAGTCCTCCGCCGCGTCTGTCTGTGTGTCTGTCTGTCTGTTCGCGATAAACTCAAAAACTACTCCACGGATTTTCATACGGTTTTCACCAATAGATAGAGTTATTCACGAGGAAGGTTTTAAGGTATAATACATGCCCGGGCGCAGCCGGGTAGGGCTGCTAGTTTAGTTAATAAATAAGCATCCAATCATTATCACGTCGTGTGGGTTCTTTGATCAAAGAGTGACCCGATGAACCCTGGTGTTAGAGTCTTAAACCACCTTATAGTTCTCTGGCATGGTTTTGTGTAACAACCACTGCAACCGGTGACTTAATGTGCCCTCCAAAGCATGGATCATTTTTCTAATCACACAATTAGGTGACAATTTTGCAATGTACTTACTAACCACATTAGAACACTACACAAAATGTAATTCCCACGGGGAACCCGCTACCTTCGCACTGAGGGCCGAACGCTCTAAACCCCTACACCACGGTTAAGTTGCATCCAAACCAATAATCGATAAAAATAGTTGCAATCCCCGTTGTATAAGGTTTACAGAAAATATATGGGTGCAGTTTTTCATTGCTCAATAACTATCATATCGATGCTGTGGCTCTCCCTACTGACTTTTCTTGGTGAGATATCCTGTATACAATTTTAAATAACTAGTTTTATTAGTCTTGACAGCATCTGTCGAAATAAAAATAATCATATACAATGAATGTCAATATTATATTTGGATATGATTATACTTATATTAAATATCAAGTGTCAAGGATATACTTAACTTGTAAGTTATGGCGTTTACTGCATTGTAGGTATCTATGTATTGATGATATTTTTTGTTACTATGTATCTATATTGTATTTTACATTACATGTATACCTGGCTATAAGTTGTTTAAAATGATGTAGCTTTTTTAATGATTAAAATAAGCTTATTATTATAAAATGTAAGTTACCTTTTTACATATGTGCTTAGACACGTTATTAGATTCCTTAATTTGTATGCGCAAATCTCAGTGTATATTTGGTTGTGAGACCAAAATATAAAAATTATCAAATGAAAGTTGGACCTCATCCCAACTTATAATATTACTAGCTGTTACCCGCGGCTTCGCCCGCGTGATTTATAGCCTATGTCCTTCTCGGTACCCTAAACAATGTATATGCAAAATTTCATGATGATCGGTTCAGTAGATACGGCGTGAAAGCGTAACAAACAAACAAATAAACAAACAAACAAATAAACGAACAAACACACTTTCGCATTTGTAATATTAGTTGGGATTGGGATGGAATTGGAATGAATTGGAATGAATTTGTAAGTACGTTTTCACGCCCTATCTATTCAACCGATATCTATGAAATAATTTGCATACATGTCTGGAGTACGGAGAAAGACATAGGCTTCCCTTCATCCCGGAGAAAAGTACTGTTCCCAAAGGAATTGACACAAACGCGAGCAAAAGAAATACAAACTAATGAAGTATTATACCTTTTCTTAAATCTATAAATAATCTATTAAATATACATAATTTTATAGATTTTTATATTGAAACCAAATTATGAATATTATAAATGTATTACATATAGAGAAACTGTGTTCAAAACAAATAACTTATTCCGAAATTCGCGTTTTATGATATAGTAACCTTGAATACTTCTCATTCTAGACATTTTTATTACGAACTAGGAAAGCTACACTGTTATGAAACTGCACTCCATTATGCGAAATTTATTTTAATTTTATTCTTCTTTAACCTAGTTAAGTCGGCATTAAGTCAAAACTGACAGTGGAGAACTGTTTTGATGAACGGACGCAGGAAACTCGTAATTAATTAAAACATTACTTAACATTTTTTTATGTTATGTAATATGTAAACATGTAAACATGTTGATAAAACAAATATCAAGAGTATCTAATGAATACCGACTGCTAAGAAACCAGAACTTAATTTTTTAACTCTACCAAAGCAGCGAGACTTTAACTCAAGAAATAAATAAAAGGTTAATACTAAGTCCTGATAATAATATAAATAATTATGAATTAAAGTTTTTCTAAGAATAAAAACTAAGACTCAAGACAATCAATACAATTAGAATCTTCTATCCTTACCCCATAATTTGATATCTAATCATTTAGGTACAAATTACAGTTACCGCAGATATTGTCTAATGAGCAATCTTATACAACCTTACAAAGACACGATTTTAATCAGCGTGGTTATTTAACAATGAATCTTAAATTGGAGTTTAATTTAATTCCTTCAGGAAGTTTTCTGTTTATAAATACATACCCGTGTGAAGCCAAAGGAGCCGCTACAAGTTTGCAAGCTGTTCACAAGAAAATTTAAACGAATCGCGAAAGGATCCAAACAATTTAATAAGTCGTTCTATGAATTAATTAATTGAAGTTTAATAATGAAAACCTTTGAAGACGTTTCTATGTAGCAAGTGCTATTTCAGGAAGCGGGGACCAGCGCCAACTCGAAAATTATGCAAATGACCGAATCGATTCTTAGCAGGAGTTCGCCTTACGAATTTATTATTACCTACTTATTCCACCCTCAGGAAGTATCAAAATATAATCTCTCTCCAATGAGGCGGTTACGTCAGTCTTTAGGGTGATTGAGTAGTACGTAGTTTAAAAGATTTTCCATCGAGTCCCCCATTTATTTTCAGCCTACGCGATAAATTGTACAGTCTTCTTCGATAATCACTTCACATTTAATTACTACCACATCCAAGTAGTCTATGTCAGATATTGAAAAAGTTACTGTGTAATTCTAAGAACTGACATAAACATATCTAAATATATTTGCTATTTGTGTAAATTTTGGTGTGCGTTAAAAAAACCTTCGTTCTAACAATTTGATGTTAGGGTTAAGTGAATTAACAATTGAGATGGATATGTGAAAAATTAATGAATTTGATCTTATGGCATATTTTTTCTAAAATAGGGGAATAAGACTACCATGAATACCACGATTTTTCTAATTGTCTATTAGGAGGATGAAAACGATGCGTATTTTCACGTTGCATTGCACAAGTAATTCCTCGCTTGTTCCCCAGTAACCAAGATCTTTTTGCTTGTCCAGAATATCTTGATTGCACTGGAGCGTGACACCGCCATTTTCCAAGAAAATGTTTAGATGTTTATCGTCGGAGAAATAACATGCTTGAGTTAAGAACTGGGTGAATGAGTACTTAATAGTTGCTTGTGTTATTTGTAGGAACTAGCTTCTAGGTCAGCCAGAATAAGGATCAAGATAGATGAAGTTGCGATGGCTTCCATTATTTATACTTCATCTAGGCTTGCTGCTGGAACACTACGTTAGTTAATCCCACGTTAATTAAGTACTTGTTTATTAAAAGGCTTTGTCCAACAGAGTACTCTTGGCATATTGTATCTAATTTAATTAGGATCAACGTTCTTTGATAATCAATATGAGACTGAATAAAACTGCTGTAATCAAATATTTTATTTATAGATACGCTTACAATACACAAATAAAACACAAGAAAGTTAATTATTTATGTGATTAGGTTCATCATACTAATATTGTCGTTAGTAGTTAAACCCCTCTTTCACACTAATATACTTTATTATTTATAATCGTCATCTTGCCTTTTCTCTACCTCGGTCATCGATAGTCTTATTGTTCACCAATATGCTAGTCAGTCCATCATCGTCTTCCAATCTATGAAGGCAAACCAAAGAATCCGCAACAGAGATAAGTTCAAAATTTGGTGACAAAATATAGAACGTTGAAGAGTTCTCCATATCACTCCGGCTTGATGTCATCATTATAAAATTGGCTTCCTTAACATGTACATATACACATGTTAAGGAAGCACATGTTTCATACGAAAAACCTTAACTTATTCCGACTTCGGGATGTCTTTAAGCTAAATTAGGTTATAATATATAAAAAACAGGTAATGAAAGTTTGTAAATCATGAGAAAGCTAAAGGATAAGTTTGATTATTATCATTATCATCAGCCTATACTTGTCCACAGCTGGACATAGGCCTCCCCAATTGCACGCCATCGAGATCTATCTTCGGCTGATTAAACGTTAAGCAATTGGCTACTTATAGGCCACGTGATTAGGGCTGGTGTAACAGCCACATAGACATGGACATTATACAACGAAGCGGCTCCTTACATGCAAACGACGTAAGTGCCGTGCCTGGGCAGACTTCTAACTATCGGCGAAGTTATGAAACGTTCTCACGGTCGATGTATTGTCATGTATGCGGCACCAATTTAGGTCAACACTAATTTAAAGTATTTTTAAAAGATTTAAATATATTTTTAAAACTTTTTTGACTAACAATAACTATTTATTTAAGTAAGTACGAGCCTTGACCCGCGGCTTTGCTCACGTATGAATTTGCTGATTTGTTTATCGCAAATACAACGGGAACAGTTTTATTTTCGGGATGCAAGATACCATGTTGTTTTCAGTACCCTAACCTATGTGTATGCTAAATTTCAAGAAGAATCCGCTGTGATTAAGTGGGTTAAGCGTAAAGAGTAACATACAAAAATACAATTTCCGCATTTATAATATTGTAGGGATAGGGATCAAATTTACAAAAAGCTGAGTAAGTTAAATTGATTTCATAAAAATTGCTATAGATTTATTTAAAGGTACATAAAGAAAATGAAAAAACTATGTAAGTACGTAATCACATGTTTTACGTGAATGATATTTCAAATCACTATGCAACATACACTATTACCTATTTCAAATAAATTTTGCAACGATTTCAAGATAGACTTCCAATTAAAAATATGCAATTCGTATAACGAAACATCTAGTAATTAATTGAAATATATAAAGCTGATTTCAAATGATCGTGAAATGATTTCGATACACACAAAACTATGTGCATCAAAATATTTTTCGACATTCAGATACATTGTTTGATATCCTTTTAAAACCGAGTATCATCATCATCTGCCTTACTTTAATACTTTATGCCGTTACCTGGGGTCGGCGCAATATGACTTTTCTTTCCATTATTCCTATTCTTTGTCATTTCAGCAGATCCTTCATATTTTTGTTATGCAATCCATCCAACTCTCTTTTAACACCGAGTGTAAGAACCAAATAAGAAAATAAATACAGATATAGTACAATGAGTTCTATTTTTACCTACGATGGAATGGAGCAGGTATATGCGTTTAGGGCGAGGGATGTCCTATCTTCTAAACTAATGATCAGATTTTGATGCGGTTTTCAATAACGGGTTTGTGTTTGATGAGTTCATGTTCTTAGACAGGTGTCATGTCTGTAACTCACTAGGGGGCGCCACAATATTAGTGCAAAACAATGTTGTGTCGTGAGTTTTTTTCAAAATTTTTAATTTTGCTTGATTATTAAAAATCTAAACACAATGCCTTGAAATTGTTACTGTACTGACTTCTTTAAACAGCTAGCTTTTGCCTCGCAAACACCTCTTTTGTGGATGTTTATTTAATTTTTGTGTGTAAGTATATATGGCCTACACTGGTGTTATATTTTTGGGATAAAAAGTATCTATAGTAAGCTTACTTTCACATGCCTCTAGGAGTCGTCAATGTTTAGTTCAAATCCAGTTTTATCATGAATTGATTAAAAAATACAAGGTTTATATCTCCCTTGATGCGTTTATCTGTCTACTGCCATACATACTCGTATATCTTGGATATTTATACCTGCATTAGGAGCATTTCTTCAGGATGATTTAAGTCCTTAATAAAAACAGCGGATAGCCAAGACAGTTCACTTAGTTAATCTTAGTAAAGTATTAGAACAGAACAAAAAGGAATACAATAATTGTTTTCTTTCCGAACTGTCACAACCAGAAAATATGTACTTAAGTATGTTTTGTACAAAGTATATTCAAGTTTGGTCATCAAATCTCAAGGCACGTTTTAACATCTACTGAAGGTCTATTTGACACTATGGTCGTTATGTTCACGGTTCAATGCAATGGCGTATTGCATGTTTGTGAACACTTGACCTTTTTACATACATTTGTCAAATATCCTAGACCTTGTTATTCTCTCAAGTCTAAGTTTACAAGTCAATAAAATGCGTAACCTAGAAGATAAAATTGCTAATTTGATTATTGTTATGTAAGAAAATGTAATAGATATCAATTGACAAGCAAGGCCATTTCCTTTCGTTAAGACCATACACTAGGCACACTAGCGACGCCAATTATTTTATTCCTCAACTTTACAAATAAAAAGAAATTCAAGAATGTAAATCATATAAACCTTAGTAAATAACCAAAAGTATTTTTGGAATCATGTTTTAATATTATTACAATCAGTCATTAAGGGAACTACTGATTACCGCCTAAAACGGCCGTTTTTGGCGGTAATCAGTAATTCTCTATGTTCTGAGGTTGCATACGGGCGTAGCCAGGTTTTAGTTTCGGGGAGGGCTCAGGAAAATATAACGACTAAAAGTGCTCATGGAGTTTTGGTTTCATAAACATACAACAGTTATTTCATAATAACTGTTGTATGTTTATGAAACCAAGGTATCGAGTTGAGTTGAATGCAATCGGATAATCGACGAAGTATCTTAAGTTTTTATCTTATTTATAATTCTTTTTAGTTTAAAGTTTTTCCGGTGTTACTTACTTATTAATACTAATTTATAAAGACTTTAGTTCAACGACATAAATATGTGAGTATTATTTCTGTGTCATACTTAACGTTTGATAGAAATTTACTACTACGCGAACAAACAAGGTTATATGCTCAACACTCGAACCTGTCTTGTATCGCTAATGAAATACCTACCCCTCCCATTAGGTATTCTATGCCATACATACAGGAGCGGTAGGAGACAGAATCCGTAGCGTAGAGATAAACATGCTATCCTATTTTTAATATGCTCTGGGTTCAATTTTAGAGCAGACTAATACTTGTTCTATATTTTAAAATGTACTTATATACGGTTCTGGAGCTAACCAAGGTGGCTAAACGTCAGGCAGGCAGGTAGCAGTAAAAATTGTCAAATCATATTACAACATAATCTAACAAACTTGTCATTTATAATAGCGGTCCCTGGGTTCCAACGCGCAAGTAAGGTTAAGGAAGCAACTTTAAAAACGCTTAGATGAAGAGGATAATTAGAAGTGATATTATATTATTATCAAATGACTTCAAAAAAATACAGTGGCACCGGGAGTGCTGTAAGAAGTGAAAACTTGAATGTGTGTATTTTTTGAATAGGCTATTTTCCTGGGTCAGAATATTAATAACAAAATTAGACCGTCCGTTAGACAATCAAAAAATATTGGACACGTATTTTTTCTTTTAATTAAACAATAATTGTCAAAGATAAAGCGTGTTAAAGTTCATGAGTGGGGGCTTGTGACATCACAGGCCACTAAAAAGTGTACTGGCAAGTGACGTCACACACAATTTTAACGGACTATATCTTTGTCATTTTTTGTTTGATTGACAAAAGAAAAAATACGTGTCCAATATTTTTGGATTGTCTAACGGACTAATTATATTTTTTTAGGAAAATAGCCCATTGTTAGGAATTATTATATTGTGTAGGAAATACTTTTATTTAAATACAGAGATGTTTTTGGTAGCAGTGTCGCGAGTTCGTTGTATTTTCTATCTCCAAAATGCTCTTCGCGCCTATAGAAGTTTTCACTTAAAAAAAATGTTTATAATTTCTAGCATATATCACTTATGTATTATGTATGATGAGAAGATGATGATGATTTATTAACTGGTTTAGAAAATTCTTTGTTTGTTGTATACTATCCAATTGGTCCCATTAAAATCGGTTTATAAGGCGGTGGTTTATCTGAAAGATTATAAATTATTCATCAAAATTTGACTGAGAGCCCACCAATGTATCTTACACCATAAACGAAAAAAATCGACACATAAATCATAATTTTGAATGTTATAAACTCGCGATAGGGAGAGATTATAATTCCCATATGAAATTTCGTATTGGTTTTCAAAGCTTTCTCGTATTGAAAGCGCGGCTCTATGCGTGAAATATTAATTTACAGTTTAATCGTGCGTACCTTGGTAACGATTTATAATATCACGACAGATTTTTCGTTCTTGCCATTTTACTTACTTTTTTATTTATGTTACATTCACAGCTTTATATAAATTGTATTGTAAGTATATACTGATCTATCTTTTTTAATTTAGAAAATAAAACTCTGTTATAATATTTCCTAAATTTTTTTCATTTATTTTTTATTTATTATTTGACTTATGAGTAAATAAATACTCGTTAGTATTTATGTCATCAAAATATGGCATTTTATTTAAAACTGTTTTTAGATCATTTGTAATTTTAATTGTCTTTTATAGACTTGTTAAAGCCGTAGACTGAACTGGATTCAAGAGAGTTCAGCTCGCCTCGTTTAACTCGTAAAAATTACATAGATAAATGTATCTATTATGGATCCTTATTTACTAACACACTAAGTTTCACCCGCGGCTCCACCCTCTTTAATGTCGATCTATTACAGGATCAGTTATATTTCCCGAGACTATGTATAAATCTGGGAAATAAACTATTTGTGTGCAAAATTAAATTTAATGCCTTGAGCCCTTTGGGCGTGCTTGAGTCACAAACATCCAAACATACTAAATATAGGATTCGTATAATAACAATGAATCCAGCATTTTGTAGTCTACGTGCCAAACGTTTTTTTTTCCATTTGATCTGAGAAGCGTAAAACAAAAGCCTGTGTTCTGCATCTCAAACAGATGGGATTCAGCGGCCGAAACCTGGCTGTCCAGTAACAATATTTATGTATGCTAGGGGTGATAGAATTATAAAAACTGACTATGGGTGATAAAATGATGTTACTGAATATCAATGTCAGTAATTAAGAAGCACAAAAGGGCTGAACATGTTATTATATAAATTCCATTGCCCACGTGATTCTGCCATGTGAACTCTACTTTTCTTGTGTGCAGATCAAGGATGAAACTCTTTTTTAATACATCTCTACCTTTTCCGTCCAAACTGTTTCTAGAAAAACAATTGGATGTTTATTATCTTTTTATTACGTTTGATTGGAGAACACTAGCAAGATGCAATTTCTCGTAATCCGAATCATGTGACTTAATACTCAATAGACATTCAAATTTTGAAATATTTTTTACATCAATATCCGCCTAAAAAACTACAAATACCCTATTAATTTGATATTGTTTGTTTTACTACGCTTAAAAATTCTTTATGAAAACAATAAAAATGATATCTCACTATATTTAAAGGAACCCGTTACCATAAACGCAATATTTTATATAACCGGCGAACAGACTCCTATAAATGAGTGAACGATGACGTCACTATCCTCTAGCATTTTCTATAAATATTTTTGGTATTGCCTAAAGTGTGCTTTTATAATGTAGATAATTTAAGCAAGTTGTTGTTCGCGGTAGATTTTTGTTGATGGTGTCTATTCTGGAAAGTTATATCTAAAGCCAAAGAAAAAATCTCATGAGACTTTCCAAATTTTCACTTCTGGCAACCCTATCTATATCCCAAGCTAGCATTTGTGCAGCAGTTTCAAGAAATTATTTAGTAAAATCTGAGCCTTCATTCCGAAATAGGTTGCACGAAAATGCTTTGCAAACTTGGTCTTCGGGTTTACGAAAATCTTTCAAGAATCTAGATCGCACGAGAAATGCCTGAATATTTTATCTCTTACATAAAAGTAGGAGAGTCGACCTAGACCCAGAAAACATAAATGTATTTGTTGTTGTGCTAAATCTTTCAGACTGCTGAAAGTCTATTGCTTTTGTTATAGCAGAAACAGAAGTGTTTATTTCATTAAACTTTATTGCCGTGACTTTACATTATACTAAACAGACTTTAATTTTAAGATTTAAGCTATCAAAATATCGATGAACTAATGTTTGTTGTTTTTTCGTGTGTGTAAGTGGTCAGCACTGGTGTCAGAGTTTTCAAGCTGCCTAAAGGCATCTTGCTGCCATCAATGTCGACAGCTGATGAACTAATGTTCCATAAATATTTATTCTACTAAACTATATAAATAAAAACTATGCCAGTTTGTTACATAATATCGCAGAATGTAAAATGGTTTTTATGATTTTTATTACATTTTGGCAAGTATTTATCTCTTATTTTATATTTAGTACGAGATGATAAATTTTCAGTCGTGTTTTTATTAATTACATTTATTTTTAAACATTTTAAACATTGTGAATTCTACAAATGAATCAAGTCAACTTTAACGTTGTGAAAATGCCTTTCTCTCTTGCAGCATCGAATATCATTATCAATTTTGAAATATATCAGCATGACCTAATACAGGTGCAATATCTCTCTCTCCGTCCGACTGCGCCCGCGCACACATAACTGGAGCGTAATAAATCCGATGGAATTACGACAATGATTATTTGATTTACAAATTTTGTGGCTTAGACGATCAGAGCCAGTTCCCTGAATGTCCAGTCCGGGTTTTAGGTCAAGTTTTGTAAATATTGAAATGAAATGAGCTTTATTGCTTTAAACATGGTTGTTGTTGTTGTTTTTTGTGTGTGTAAGTGGCCAACACCAATGTCAGATTTTTCAGGCTGCTTCTTCTTGCTGCATCTGACATAGCTTAACGAATGCCATCATTGATGACAGCGGGATGTACGGCTTAACGTGCCAAGCACGGAGTAGCTCTCGAGCTACTCCGTGCTTGGCACGTTAAGCCATCAATATTTATATTATTATATATTTTATGCTACTTGTCACCCATAAAAATGGCAACACTTTGGTATTGTAAAATTAAAATGTATTTAGGTAAGAATCACATGTTCAGTCATCAATGACATGCAAAAGACTTCTTCGAGGTTTCATTATGGCAAATATCATAGTCATTCCACTGAAGTCATATGTTTCAGACAAGAGTCCACAATGCTAAAAGTTATATTTAAATAAGCAGTGTTGGCACTAGTCAAGTTAACTATCAATAATTAATCATGAACGAAAAACAATTATCATAACCGAAAATTAGTCATCTGATAAACTCTATTACTGAATGACATCATTTTCAAATTATTTATATTCAAGAAAATGTAATTCTAAAGCTGTTTATTTTAAAGTCCAAAATGTAATGCCATAATCAATTTAGCAGGCACCCGATAAACCAATGTTACTCAATAAGATTAAACTGTACAATATTACTCATTCATTAAATAAATTTAAACGCAGTACTCGTTCGAATAGAGTCCAAAATAAAATGCTATAACTCGGATTGAGCAGTTCATTTGGCAAGTTACCTTTCGAATGCAGCCAAAATCAGATTTACGGCTTATTTTTTGATTCGTTAGTACTCTATCCTTTTTAAGTCAATGTGATAGAGACGAAAATGGAATAGCAGGGGATTAAAGATTTAAAAGTTTACTATCGAGAAGAGACAGATTTTTACTTTTGTGTTAGCTAGTAATATATACTACCATTCATGTTTCATAGATTTTTAGTCAAAATGATCAGTAAGGGTATTAGCTTAGGTGTTTAAAAAGTTGAAATCCTGAATACTATTTATAAACGGCTGACTGCACTTTGGAGAACCATTTTTAGGGTTTCATAGGAAACAACGAACCTTTTAGATTCCATACATGTAAAGTGAGAGGATAATTTTTTCTCGTCAATTCCTTGTTATGGGGTGTCATTGGACAGTTCTTTCAAACAATTTGTATTTGTAAAAGCGCCGTTTTTGATTCAGGGCTACGTTTATACTGGAAGTGCTAATTTTGCATAAAACTAAGCACAATTTAAAAAATTAATAGAGTTTAAATCGACCAACTTATTAGAAGACGAGTAACTACAGAACTCTACACCGCTTGTCGCACTTGACCGGGTTTTATAGAATATCCACTAAATTACTTGTTTACTGACATTGCCTGTTATAAAAACGCACACCGAAATGCACCTCTTATAGAAACAACTTACTGGTTTTATGCAGTTTTTTTATAGTCTTGGACTTAAACCCGTACGTTTACGTTGGCAATCGGAAACCGGAATATGAAAACGGAAGACGGACACAATGGGGTCGTAAAACACGTCATTTGTAGCCTGAATACTACATTATAAGGCATTATGCTGTCTAAATAAAGGAACTGTCTGGCCTTGCTTCACTATGTACCACATTGTCCTCTAAATACAAGTATAGTGAATCAATTTGAATACTTTTTTAATGTTTCATCAAGAGAACTTTGTCGGTTGGATTTGAATTTTTTAAGAATAATTGGCGACTCAAAAATAAAACCAAATGTTTACCAGCATGTCCATGAATGTTTCTCTAAGAACTTTAAGATATACATATATAAGAATACAAACTCATGGCTAGCGTGCTTTTATATGTTTTAAGATATTTCAGTAATTCGCTTGAACACACAAGGAACCATTTGTTGGAAAACATTACAACATTAAAATTCGCTAAATATTAGCCGACACTTGTATTTCTCTCTTGTACCTTGTGTGTCAAGTACTTAAACGACACGTTAATTTTGATAGCTCGGGTAATCTCATTTTAACAACCTGTATTCAACAGGCTACATACATCATTACCATTGTCGCTTAGCATTTTTTTTTCAAGATAATCAGACTTTAAAAATATGAGTAGATAGCGTGAAAATGATAGAAAATTAATTCTTTTATTACTTCGCTTTGGTTAAATAGTTGGCAATCATTATTTTGCATTCTTACTAACAAAGGAAACACAATATATCATACTTTGCATTTCTGAAATGTTTAATTTCAATCCAAGCTATTTCTAAGCGGATGACGTCATAGGAAACAATAACTTGCAAAATGGAATCGTCTGAGATGTCGATCAATATTGAGTTAACGACTTACTAATATTAGTTCAGATCGCTGGCCGTAACTCCGCGATGAGATATTGATTTTATGGACAACTGAATAACTCCTTCTTTGATACTATTCTTGCTTGGTATCAAATTTGTAAGCAGGTATCACAAGAGTCTAATTTCTTGGTAAATTAGACTCTTGTTATAACTGCTTACACTTCCTTAAAGGTAATTTTAGAAGTAGCTTAAGGGTTGTTTTATAGATCGGCAATCATTTTTCATACATGATTAAAAACGATTCTGAATCGAAAATCATCATCATTTCATCTGCAGTAAGTCCATTGCTGGACATAAGCCACTACAAGGGATTTCTAAAACGACTGGTTGAAACCTGCCTGCATCTTGGTTATATCGCCCGACCACCTGATCGGTGGGTATCCGACGCTGCGCTTGCCAGTACGTGGCCGCCATTCAGAAACCTTTCTGCCCATCAGATATCGATTCTGCACGCTACATGATCGTGATGTGAATCGTTTTACAAACAAGTATACAGACAATTAGTGCCCAAATCTGCCCAAGTCGGCATAGAAGTCGGAAGACGCATTTTTTGTTAAATCTATGCAACTCGTACTAGGAATCAAAAACGGGTCTTTAGGTTGCATATATAAAAGAAGATTACGGTAGAGGAAGCAATAACTTGCTAGCAAGAATCGTCTGAGATGCCGGTCAATATTGAGTTAACGATTAACTAATATTAGTTCAGAAAGCTGGTAGCAACTCTGCGCTTGAGATATTGATTTTATAAGAACGGTAGTTGTGTTTTAACTTGTTTTTTTTATTTTTTTTCATAATTCAATACAACTAAAAACACTACCTACTCGTACTTTAGCCCGACAAACATAATATGTGCGATTGACAAGTGTCGTTGTGTGAAAAATCTGCAAATAAAATACTGGTTTATTTTAAGGTATATTGTAACAATTATGTAGAGTTTTGGTCAAAAGTTTTTCGTTATGTTTACAAAATGTTTGGATCAATGTAGATCAAATTTTAATACCCATATCAATATGCCACTCAAAACATATCATCTTTGGCATCTATGCCTCTAAAGTACGGGAGAATAATTTTATGAAGTGAGTTATCGGTATATTAATTGAGTAAAGATAACGAAAATGTAGTAAATTTAACTAGCAGCGTGAATCTTCACCTTCCCGTGAGACGCACCGACAATGCACCATACATCACCAAATCGTCATCAAGCCGCTAACGCAACGCTTATTACCTATTACTCAACTCGTTTGTTTGGCATGTCTGAGGCCGGTTCGCAACCTTGCCCCTCCCCCGTCCCCCACGTCTCGGTTCACTTTCACTAACGTCGGCCTTCTTGCGCTGTTCGCGTCTTCGGAAATGTTTTACATTGATTTGTCATCGTTATATGATTGTTAGGAACGAATTTATTTATAGATCTTCGACTTCGTTTTCATAATTTAAATTGTTAATTAATTAAAACAATGCACACTCAGTCCACATATATATAAGTAGTTTATAAGGTCTAACTAGAATTGTGAGTTGACGTCGCTTGGAGAAAATGCGCTGTGCAGTTTGTTGCCGCTTCTTCTGCACTCCGCTTTGGAAGCGGCCTAAACTTAGCCATAAGTAATTATTGACGTCAACAAAAATTTTTTGTTGTAAAAATTGTAAACACAAATATGACAATTAATAAGTGTTCAAAGAAACCTATATTAAATAAACGATTGAATTTGAATTTGAATTTGAATAATTCTTCGTAATCTTTTCCATAATTAAAAAACAAAACTCTTCCATGCATGCATTTTTCCATGCTGCACTGAGAGAAAAGAAAAACATAGAATGTGCCAACTGCTTATATTCCCACGCAGATCTTAAAAGCCGGTCGAGGGAATTTGCCAAAATCTAAAAAATCATATGATTAGGCGATGCGGCTAGCAACCCATCACAATTTTGTTTTCGTTTTCCACCAATACGCCATCAATATGCTAAACGAGGACTTTGGAAATTATGGCCTTAGGCTTTGTCTACCTCGTAGGGGATAAAGACGTGATACTATGAACATATGTATGTAAAAAAATATAAATGATAAAGGATATGAAATTAAAAGAACAAGCAACGTTTGTTCATTAGTATCATCGTTTGCCAAAAATAAGTTACACATACAATAATACCCTAGCCTATAGGTCCTATGCGCGAACATAATAGGTACGTGGCTAAATATTGAGATCGTCTTGGGCCTTTATAGAGATGTTTCAGCCAGTGCAGGCCTCTTCCAACCGGTCATTTTGGAAATCCTTGGGAGGGGTCTATGTCCAGCTGTGGACTTCTTGCGGCTGAAATAATGATGATGATGAGCCAGTCGATATGAACAATTTTTCCTCTGAGACCATAGCAGAGAACTCAATTTATTTTTTAAATTGAAAATATGTGATGAAAAGAATTCGCCACAGGTAGGATTCGAACCCACGAGTCTCAGGTCTGCGCCCTAAGTGTGTTACCAACTACACAAGCGTGACTTCGAATCACCGCGTCGAATTCTCTCATCACATATTACCCCGTAGTGTACAATGCATTCAAATCATGCGTATTCTTTTTCATCACATATTTTCAATTTTAATAATATACCGAGCATTGTAATGCTATTTAAAAACCATTCAATTTATTTTCGATATTTTCATATTCAAATTTAACTGTTCAGCTATTATGTAGTATGGGAAAGACAAACTTTTCTCGAGTTTCCAGCTTTGTTCCCATAGGACGAGTTGTTAATATCGACGGGCTGAAACACCCCTTTAAGGTTCTAAAGCGATAAAAATGTCCCTATGTACATATAATGATATGCGTATATTTATTAAACAAATTCGTACTAATAACATCTTTATCACTTGTGGGATACATAAATCTTAGGATCGGCGTGGAAAGAGAAGCGAAAATACATATAAGCTTTTCATCATCATCATCATCATCAGGTCTTCCTTATCTCCACTGCAGGAGCACGACCCTTTCTGTACTACCAGAGCCATATACTATCCTGAGTAGTCAGAGGATTTGGCCTACACTCTCCACGCTGGCCAGATGGGTTGGAGAGGTCTTTTTGATGTTATTAAGCTTGTGATTCCTTAGTCGCTTTTTACGACATCCACGGGATGACTTGGAGTGGTCCTATTCGTAGAATTATATGCCGGGTGGTTCCCGGCAGTACTTTGCCGGAACCCACACGGCATATATAAGCATTTAATATATTATAACTTTCACTTATTCGCCAACGACTTTCAAAGACTACTGTGTTCTTAAAAAGATTCTTTATTTGATTTGTCATCGGTTTTGAATATTACTTCTCTCCAAATAGAGAGTGAAATTGCAAACTTGTTGTATGTGATGAGTTATGATGCTCGTAAATAAGATTTCTCAAAAAATAAAAGATATTTTTATGACAGACGATAGACCGCAAAACTTGATTCAAAGATCAAAGTTCAAAGAAGATTACAGAAAGGTCAAGATTATATAAATAATGTTCTATTTTTCTTTTGATGTTATACAGGTACAGAGACATTTAAGTTAATCTTTCCTTATGAGCCCAAAAGTTAATCTGGCTCAACGTTTTAACGTATCAGTCTAATAATATTAATACGTAATTCATTTAAAAAAATATTTGTTGTAATGTTTACAATCTGACATAATATTTTAGATATACTCGCGGACAATAAATACAAATATACAACTCTTACTAAATTTTGCAAACATGTTTAGAAGCTGATATAGACTCACTAACCTATACAAAGACCATCCAATTCTGATTATATTACATAGGAACGGATCAAATCGATAACCTCCTTTTTGTGAAGTAGGTTGGAAATAATTTCTAATTTTATGAGACCAAAGGCTTTAAAAAATTATAACAAAATAAAGGATTTGCATATTATATCAAAAATTTAATTCGCATCTGTATACGCCCTACGTCGTAGCATCGTAGCACTTGTAACGCGTTGATGTCTTTTTGTTTCTTTCATTCAGTACTTGCACCATTTCCCTTAAGTCTGGTTTTCACTCAAACATTTATGACTAAGCAAGCTGATTCGAATAAACTGGTACAATAACTCCAATTGCAGTTCCTTTATCTTTTTAGTTGTGCAAATAAACCTCAATCACGACCGGTTTATGCAAATCGTACGACACCAGCGCCAAATAATATCTGTTAAATGTCACTTGATCGCCTTCTAAACTATGTTGACGCGTGGAAGAATTCTTTGCCGGCTTATATTTTTATTCTTTTAGCTCTGGGTATTTCGGTTAAATATAAGGTAATGTAGAATGTTGGAGTTATTAAAGAGTTATATTAATTTAATTTGTTTTTTGTTTACAAGATTATCATTTTTAATTCCTTCAAGAATAGTTATTTTTGCCTTTTGTTTGTATTATAACCGACTTCAAAAAAGGAAAAGTTTCTCAATTCGTCGATATCTATTTTGTGATGTATCTAAACTAAATTTTACTGATTTATTTAGGTACTTTTTTATAATTCTGATTTAAGTTTAATCAAAATCGGTTCAATAGATTGGTTGGAACCAGTTTCTTTTCTGAATGATATTCAATTAGTATATTGCAATGTAGTATATGTTAAATGTAACGAGTACAAGACAAATTTACTTTCATAATCTGATGAAATGAGACACCAGGTAACCAGTATACAATACATGATTGGATATCAAAATCAAACCCGATGTAGATATTATTTAGTGTCCGTCTTGGAAACTAGATTTAAGATTAAGGAATTGGTCAAACCAATGACAAGTATGCATATGTATTATAACTCATGTCTTGGATGGCTTCAATAGTGCAGAGGTTAACATACTTCTCAAGTAACTGAGCCTTTGAATTGATTTCCTTGCACAGCTATTTGAAGACAGTTCTGAAGTGTCGTAACGATCTTTGAGTTGCTTGCTGGCAGGCAGACCACTGGTTGTAAAAACTTTGCCAAATCATATAACGGATCCGAGGTTCGAAGAATGGATAGCGTTTACCGTAGCCTATGAACTCCTGCAACAGCAGGGGTGCTACTCGACCCTGAAGAAATTTTCGTATAGGGATTTTGTACGTCTTTTCAAATATTTGTAAATCAAGCAAAACAAAAGCGGTTTAACGTCACAGCAAATAACGCAATCCGGCGTAGTTATGGTTAACGTTTCCCGACCTGCCCCAATTAGTGGCATAGCCTCCATGCACCGGAATTTCATTCATCGGATTCTTGGCTCCTTTGTGAACGACACACTCGATTCACAGATTCACTCATCGCTCTTTGCCTAATTGAATTTAGAACGCAGCTTTAATTAAGCATGTGTTGCTATTTCTATTCTTAGAATATTCAGTATTATTCTATTCAATAATATATGGCTTCTCCAAATCTGAAAATTTAATCTTGTATTTTAGCCGGCATTCACGGCATACGTACGTTTATAAATTCAATCAAGTGCACGCATATTCAATATTTATTAGCTTTTGTCAGAACAAAATATTGAATAACTTTTTTTTATAAAAACTACATCCCTTCAGAAAAAGTCGTCTAAAATTTTAATGTGTAGATTTTGACATTGATTGTGACAAAAAGTCATAGAAAATTAGATACTTATTATTTTAAAACTGATAAAATTATTTATTATATAAATTGGTTTATAATGACTGCAAATAATAGATAATAAATTTGTATTTTTATAATAATTACTTGGTGAATGGACTCAGCATCTTTTCGATGACCATAAATATCTAATTTATAATTACCACTCATCCGCATCGTATAATATCAGCATATGTACCTGCAACATCAATAAAAACAAATGAGTTATTTCGTATTTAAAAAATCAAAAGGAATTAAAATAAGAAAACCTATAGAATTTTGAGAGTATTCAAAAATCCGGAATAATTCTAATTGATATAACGAATAAAACAAAACTTTAAACATTATATTATCCTTATACACAGTTTTACAATCAAAAAAACAATTTTGAAAAAATAAACGAATACAACCCGCATATAAGAACATTTAAATGGTTATTTTAAATCCAAATATTATTCGAGTCTCTCGAACTTTAAAATACTTCAGTAATGAGGTCATAAGTAAAAAGTTTATCTCAAAAATTTATAGCGTCTTAAAAATTAGGTAACTTTGAAAGTTAAAGCACCGCATGAAACTTTTGCGTCCTGTAAGTTGCGACTGAAATTGCTTAAATCTTTTGCTATTACAAGTTGAGAATATTTTATACATGGAAGTGGAATTTTGGCTATCAATAAACTGAGCCTATTAATAAGTTTGATTAGTTCCTTTTTGGAATTTCATACCCACAGTATATTAAGCGGGCACGTATTCGTAGTCTGGTCATCCGTCTGTCATAGGACTATATTCTTTGAACCATACGTAGACACTTGAAATTTTCACAGATACAAATCATAAAAGCTCAATATAATTAAATTACAGGGTCTTATAAAAAACATGATATTTTTGTATTTTTTAAATTCTGTTATTAATCTTTTAATATTACTGAGATATCAAACCAAATAAAGAACAATACCTCCGGTATCTGACAAGAATTAAGGCTTAAATATTTTACGAAGGTACAGACCTCTTAGTACGAATCTGACTTAAACTTTGAAGGCTTTACTTTGTAAACTTAATTTCAAATTCCTAATTCCATTTTCAAATCTTTATCACAGCCCTTGCCTGATCATCAGTCATTCCATCACTACCTTTAGTCGTAGCCACTCAACCTTTGCTCATAGGCACTCGCCTACCATATTGTTTTATTTTAAAATCGTAAACAGTCTTCCGAATATGTGAAACAGTATCGACCATGTTCTGAATTCTCGCTCTACATCTATTATTTTATGTTAGGCCTGCTCTAAACAAGAGCTGGGGTGTGTTGGACCCGACAACTTTTACAAACCATGCGTGATTACGGACAACTTTACTTAGAACAGTGTATCGCCGCCATATATACTTATATATACAAGCCGTTTAAAAGCAAACCCTGGGCTCACAAGCGATAGTTATATGTATACGCTATACGAAATTTGCCTAGAAAATAAAAATACGGGCGGTTACTATGTAAAGAAACACAATGATTTTATTAACAAAAACGAAACATATCATAACACACTATACCATATTAATTTAAACATAACATCAGCTTGTAGTATTGAAAAAAATGTGAGGCACCTTCAGCAGTAGCAGTTTCAATTCAAAGAAAAATGGAGGAGAGGGAATTAAAACATAGAGGACCGCTTGAATGTTACGTCCACCTGGTAAGTCTTAATGCCAAAGAACGACTCAAATCGTTATAAATCTTTTGCCATAACTGTAACAAGTTGAGAATATTCAGAATCAAGTTGCAGGCTACTTGTGGGGAAGCTCTCGTCGACTTTTTTAAGTAACTTACTTGTCAACGACGCGAGTAATTATAATCTTGCTCGGCTTTTTGAAACATGAAACACGGACCGTTACTGGAGCTGGAAAATCAGTCTTATTTCTTAAATAATATTTTTTGCAAGAGTCAGGCACTTTTTGCACCTTTTATAAACTGCTGGCACATAATCTTTGCGAAATATTTTCCAAATTAACTAAGACTGTTTTAAATATGCATGAATTCATCCCTTTATTCTAAACTCTGTAAGAAATAAATCGGTAAACAAAATACAAACTCGTTTTTATCTCTTCTAAAAGCGGGCTATCCAGTGATTTTATTTAAAAAAATTTGCACCTAAGGAAGTAGGATTTAATCGTTATAAATCATTGGCCATTTTTCTAACAACCTCGGAATATTCAGCGCCAAGTTTCACGCTACTTGAAGAAATTTAGCGCTTGTTGACTTTTATACTTGTCAACAACCCAAGCAATTAGAGAGGGCTGCTACTTGGTTTTTCTAAACATTTTACTTCTAGCAATGCAATAAATATTAACCTTTTTGTAGGGTTGAATTTTAAGTAGCTTATAAAATCGGTACATTAATACCTACTTATGCTTTACATGATAATTAGTTCAATAAGACATTATGAAGCTTATTTCCTAAATAACCAAAATTAAATAAAGTAGATTATCTGTAAGTATTACATATTATTTTGTAAATTCGACCTAAACTTCATTAACTTTGAAACACAGAAAACTAGAATGAACTAACGTAAATAAAACTACTTAATGAATTTAGCGTGAATCGTGACTCATTTACGCAATGATTTCTTTGTTCTGTTTTGTTTACTTATAAGATTTAAACATGTGTTATTTTTAACATATTAACCAAAAGCTAAAATATCACAAACAAACTACCTTTGCCTTATTAATATATTACTTTACAATTTGATTATTTTCGTCAATAAATTATAGTGTGAAGTTTGAAGTAGACACCTTTATTAGTTATTAGATAACTAAGATAATCTATTAATAAATATATTGTTGGTTTTATATAAGATGTGTAATCAAGCGTAAGTGAAGCCTGTTTATGTACTGGCAAAAACCAAAACTAAACTAGAGCTGGTTTGTGGTTGAGTTCAGAATATATGTGCAATAGTGTGAATGTACGACCTAATCTAATGAGGGTTTTCTAATGCTTACCACCAGATACATATGGCAGCACTGAGGCGTCGACCTCGATAAACCGCTATTATTAGATAATATTTGACAAACAGCAACATTTGACACATTGTGGCCCAATCACAGCTTACTTCCTCATTTTACAACAATAAATACATGTCAATGTATGTCATGTATGTTGCCAATAAATATTGAAGCCCAAATATAATTATTACCTTGACCTAATTGCGAAGCTGCCAGCTTTCCTAGTGTATGTCTCACATAGTATATATATATTTTTTTTCGTATATAAAATTCAGGTCACACGTCACTAGGCCGGTAAAGCTATAAATATAATATACTCTATCATCATCATCAGGTCTTTAGTCTTTAGGTCGGTACGATTCGACTCAACTATATTTATCCTATGATTAAAGCTTAATATGGTATCAAGTAACGCTAACGCGACATACATTAACGCTAGATTTATTATCGCAAGTAGGTCGCGCTCATCTGCGTCCTACGAAATTGTCTATTAGAAAAGGCTATATCCCTGCCTATATAAAACGTTAATAACTTTTCAGAGGAAGGCTTAATGGTGTCTACAAACTAATAAACTTAATAGCTGCTTTAGGGGATGAAAAAAAATCGTCTTTCGTGGAGTCCATATCCGTCTGATATTTTAGACCTAGACTGTTATCGGTGACACTTATTGAAAGAAACGCACACAAGGGCTATTTTTAGTCTTCTTAGTTCTCACATCATAGTGGATGTTTCACAGGTACTAGTGAAAATCCACCATTAGTTAATCCAAGTTAAATTAAAAAAAAATAGTTTTTTAAATCTGTTTTTATTTCCTAACTCTACTTGTTGGTCAGGTGTTAACGAATGCTGACCAATCAGCGATCGCTCTGATAATCTACGGCTTTCTTAAACCAGTGTTTTTGTCAAAATATCACTGCCTTACAATTTTACTGCATCGGTCTAGTGAAATTATAATGGTATTGAAACTAGCCCGTTAAATTGTAAGTAATACAAACGATTGACAATAATCTGTGTAATTATAATGTCACTAGTGAAATAATAATATCACGACTTTTATAATATCCCTGCAACAGATACAAACTAATTGGTACACGTCGGTCCTTGTGGGATTCGAATCCGGTATCTTTCGCTCATGGTTTGCGCTTTGCGATTCTCGATCATTAAGCCATTACTGTGTACCTTAGTGGAAAGGAGTGACTTTGCTAATTTAGAGATTAAAGATTCTAAAGGTTAGCAAATACCACATTAATTGCTAGACACTTTTATATTTCCAAAGGGCTCGGAATTGCCACAAGGAAATAGAATAATATAAAATTATAAAAATTCTAGAAAAAAAGTTTATATTCTCAACTTAGCTGTATATTTTTACTAGCTTTTTTTAACCCGCGGGCATGAAAACGTAACAAGCAAACTCATTTCGCATTTAAAATATTATTTGGGAGTATGGCATGCAAAAAAAAACAGTCTTTTATTAACCCCTCAGCAAATCTTCCTCGAAGTTTCCAGTGCTCTTCCGCTCGAAAACGGAACTTGCTCATTTAGTGAATGTTGCCAGTGACAGACGTAAATTAAAATTCGCATTATAATTCACTCGTTTAACCGGTCATTTTGCAATATGACTGGTTTTGAAAACCGCAACGTAAAATTAACAATTAGTATTTAATGAACACGTATATTAATATTCAATTAGTGGCGCGGCATACAAATTTTCGTCATTACTAAGCTGAAATAATTATAATTTAGGGAAATACTTATCACTATAAATAAATTGCACTTTTAATTACAATGTTATACGATTTCACTAATTTTAGTTTTATTCTGCAAATATATTTAAAGGTATCTGGCACAATAAAAAAAAACATACTTAAAAATTAACAAACATTAAATTAAATTATTATTTATTTTTTTGGAAAGCCATAAAAGTGTTTTTTAAACGTGAAAGATTTCTGAAACTTAACGTGTGGTTTTTGGCTTACAAAAAGTAGTGTATTCCTTATCTCCTACTGAAATTTGTCTGTTTCTATAAATTGTGTAAATTACTTTGAATAAACGTTATAATGACAGGTACCTATGTATAAAATTTGGATTTAGATACAAAGGCAGATCATAACAAAAAATACTAAGCACGAATATGTTGTACAATTGTAAAATGAAGTTAAAATAAATATTTTAAAACATTATATGACTTGTTGGATATATATAGCTAAATATTTTTAGTCTGTGGAGATCCCACTCGTTATGTCATTACAATTTCCCTAAAAGTTACTTTGAAAACGCGGAAAGTCGAGTTCGGTTTGCTACTTGGAAATAATTACAGCCAATCTTGTTACGCTGCGCTGGACCGGCCATGGCAGCCATATTTGTCGTCGCATAATGACTAAACTAGTTTACCTCTTTGACCGGCAAAGAGGCGGTCACTCAACAGACTTTCAATTTCGCAGCACCAGGCGGCCTCGCCGCTACCACGCCTTGCCTCCGTTCACATACCATACTTGGTCGTGAACTAAACTTGTTCATATTATATCCATGACATATTGATAACGTGCGAGCGATTTTTTGTGCACCATAAATTGCTTGATTCAATCAATTTTATTGATAAATATGGTCGTAAACTTAATCGATAATAACCCATGGTTATTGTCGATTAAGTTTTTCTTTGACTGCGTATCGTCGAAATGACCCAAAAAAAATTATTTTAAATCTTGATGTATTTTAAACATAGTATCAAGTCAATTTTAATTCAAGTTGAATTAAAGTGTTATAATTTATTTATTATTTTGATCATTTTTAGGTAGCCCTTCTTTCATCCACTGCTTAGCACAGCCTCCATATCTCATCACTCCTTCTAGCCAGGTGACCTGCTCAGTTTCATTTGAAGCTCATAACAAATTTTCTGAAGTCTGGTAGCTACTTTAATAGTACGCTGTCGGTTTGCAGTGTTCTGAACGCGGTCTTGTTGACGAACTTGATGCCAAGCATGGCATGCATTTTACACCGTAAGTCATGTATCTTCAGGCACGTGAAGTGGTGGTTGATTTAAATATATCATACACACCATTGTATGCCGCCTATCGAATTTTTATTCTTCACACTTAAATCTCCAACAGTACCTTTCCCGTTTACTGATCTTTTCCTTGGTGTACATATTTATCTTGATAAATTGTTTTGCAATCTACACAAAAATATGTTTAAGAAAACATTTGTTTATAATTTATTTTGCAAATAGCGTTATAAGTATTCCGCCCACACACAATTTAACTTTCATCTTTCATAGAAAACGAAATGTAAAAGTCCTATCGTCGGTAAAATAGAGAAGATTCGGTAAAATTGGGTAGATTTCATGTTAACAGGCTTTTATTTAGGGTGATATCGTAAACTAAAGCGAAAACAAAGTAAGCAGCGGTTCTGAGAAATAGAGATCCCACAAATAGACGTCGGGGAGGGTCGAATATCGCACCATCGGCGTCCTACTTTTATACGAACACATACTTCCTATAAGTTTATAGTTTCCTCTTCACTTTATTTGTACTGATAGATAGTTTTGGGATTGTCGTGCCGTACCCTAAAGTTTGAAAATAAAAACTTACTAGCCTAAGCAAATTTAATTGACTCCAGTGCATTCATTCTATATGTAGGTAGGCACATTATTAGGTATACTTACATATGTATATATTGTGATAAATTATGATCATGTCAATGTCTCTATCGATATAAAGATGTGTAAGTAGAATTATGTAAATAACATTATTATCTAAAAAATACTTGAATACTTACATATGTATATATATATATATATATATCGAATGTTATTATTGCAAGTAATAGCCGTCATACAGACAGTACAACACTTCTATTTTGAATAAGGTTATTGAAATCCATATAAAATATGGCCTTGCCTGATCAATCTATCAATGTCACCGCTAAAGAATGCAAGCGAGACAGTCAGAGCAATACGCATCTATCCAATGCAATCTGAACCTATGCAGTAGATGCAATGCAAGTCATCGCGATCCATCCATCAATAAAACACTTCGCAAATACAAGAAAAACAATATTATTGATACAATCCACCTAATGGATGTGTCTTACTTCACATATTATTGCATTACTGGGTGAATTATAACAAAAACAGAATTCTACGATATCGAAATCCAACAGAAAGAGTTTTTTTATAAGTAATTTTTTACATTAAAGTCATTAAAGGTTTACACTATTGAAATGGATTATTATCATTTTTACATGACTAAGCTGCCAGGTTTAAAGAAAATTAAAAAAAAATATATTGAGCCAGGTCTTACATCTGGGAAAACACATTTTTCGGTTCAACCTTCTTGACCTATCCACGGTGAAATATTCCTACTTTTATGCTTCAAATTATTTCTTCTTTTTAGATTATTCTTCTTCTTATTTAAGAGCTGTATAGCTCTTGTCGATGGAGTATGCGCCAAACTTCTCTATCTTCAGCTTTAGACTTTAGTTCTTGATACGACATGACACCAGCCTTCTTCTTTAGTTGGTCAACAAAAGTTTTCCTTGGTCTCCCTGGACCTTTCTTTCCTTTTACATTATCCACCAGTATGTTTTTAAGGAAGGTTATATAATATAAGGTTATATTGATTATACGCGGTGAAATATTTATCGTTTTGGACCCTTTAAGGAGTGATTAAGCCCGTCGATTTAAACAATTTTTTCTAGGACTAATGCTGGGAAATTATTGTTTTTTTTACAATTCCATACTTCGATACCCTGTCAACTTGATGGGATAATTAAAAAAAATGAATTCCTAGCATTAGTTCCAAAGGAAAAGTTGTTCCAATTGATGGGCTGAATTGCCTCTTAAAGGGTCCAAGACAATCAATAATTCACCGCGTATAATGAAATAAAAAATAAAGACATAATTTGAGGTTAAGGAATTAATTACGTACTGTTACGAAAATCCCTCGGTCATCGTTGCAATTATCTCGTATTCTTCGAAGCGCAAAGCTTCAATCCCTCCTCCGATCCGTCATGGGGAAGAGGACAGCGTTTAATGGAAACGCCATGGAGGCGCTTGATAATGACGAGGAAGTTCCGGTACGGCTGGTGTCCAATTATTTTCGCGAATCGCTCCACTGCCAATTTGAGTTTTTGTTTTTGTAAAAGACGTTGTTCTGCAAGTGAGCCTCATGATCGCTCGCGGCGACTGCGAGCTATGGCTTTTCACGACCAAGTCCTGTATTTTGGTTTTCAGTTGGTACCTTTGTTTGCGTTATATGTATAGTTGGCGTAGAATCATCATATTTAGTGCTAGGGAATATGTTTCTTATTGTATAACTTTCAAAAATATTTATTTCAGTTTAGTATTCAATTTGATATGAAACAGCTTATATTACTTCTTGAACTTCACCTGAAAGCTAAAAATTGTTCTAATTGATATTGAAAAGGTGAATTTAAATTATTGGTACCTAGTTCAATACCCAACATATTGTATATTTTATTTAAATTTCTAAATCATGATTTTTAATACTCTATATTAATAGTAAGTTAAAAATAGGCTACTGTGTATTTTTAGAACAAGAGCAAACTAATCAATTCTTGATTACAATCAGTGGTATTCTTTACGAGACATACGAATTTGTTTACCGCAAACAAGAGGTAATCAAAAGTTGTAGGCAGATTGACCCAGTTCCGAGGCCTAATACAGGCTTATCACTCCAGATGAAATAACAACTGTAAACAACACTCACAGAAACAGAATTGGGGTTTGTTTATCACGTAAACATTTGTGTTATAAATTGAACTAGGCCTACTTTTTCCTGCTCAATATGAAGGCGGAATCTTTTATATTGAGCAGGAAACGTAAAATGGAAAATGCCTTCATAATTATTCCCCATATTTTATTTATTAATTTAATAAATAATAATAAAATATTGTATGTGTAATAATGAAATATTGTATTTTAAAATTTAATAAACGATTTTGTTCGTTCGGTAATAAATTACAATTTAAAACAAAACTTTTAATACAAAATTAAAAGTAATTTTCTTTAAGTGTACCTATATTAATCTTAAAAACATAAGAAAATGATAGTATTTGACAATCTTATATCTATTAATACACGATACAAAGCTAGTAGTTAAACATCAGCTATGTGTGAGAATATTAAGCATATCAAGATGCACATAATCATTTCATATTTCCTCTGCCAGCCAATATTTCAAAAACAAATAAGATTTAACAAAACAGTATATAATCTACGCAATCTCATTACAACGTAACAATGCCTCCTCTATTCATCACACAAATATATTAATTGCTTTTGTAACACAATACCTCCGAGCATAAATGCGATATGACACATAAGTCATTAAGTTGGTATTCCAGATACAATACACAAGTACGTAATAACACAATATCATTGGGCTGTATCTGTATCTCTAGGACCCGGACACAAATTAGAAACTTAGAGATACAAAACTTTAGTCACTAATGTATTGGCACCTACGAAACCATAGATTTAATTTCTGCAGCAGATTTAACAAAATGAAAAAGAAGCATCCGGAACATGGATCCCAGAACCATACATCGTGTACCTACCAAATTTTTCTTTAAGGGGTGACTCAGCCCATCAAAATAAAAATATTTTTCTGTGGTATCAATGGTGGTAAGTGCAAAAAAAGTCATTTCATCAATACTTTTGTGAGGAAACAGCATTATTTTATCTCCCAGCATTGGTCTTTCAGTACTTGTTCATTTTGACGAACTAAGTCACCATTTTAAAGAAATATCAATGGTAATATAGCCGATGTAGATATAGTTGAAGACGCGAAAGGAAAAACGCTCGATTGAGTCATATTACACACATAATACGTATACAAGTTAACTTGTTTCGGCTAATCGCGGAAATTAAGCTAGATTTAGATTGAGCCAGCTAGACCTAGATTTTAGGCAACTTATCTTGAAATTAGATGTAGCCAATGTCAACGAAATAAAATAATGGTTATCAGATATGCTTTTTAATTGCTTTTTAGCTCTAAAAACGGCGTGCACTAAGTATATAAAAGTGAATAAAAAAATTTCACGCTATCACACATGGGTGAGGGTGTGTGCGTTGCTTAAAATCGTTGCTTTGTATCATCAATTATCATCAACCAGGTCTTTGTTAGTCTCCACTGCAGGAGCACGGCCCTCTCAGTACTACCAGAGCCATATATTAGCCAAAGCAGTCAGAAGATTTGGCCCGCACTCTCCACGTTGGCCAGACATGTTGGAGAGTCTCTTTGATGTTTATAAGCTTTGTTTAGCTTGTGTTTCCTTTACCTACTACGACTTCCACGGGAGGACTTGGAGTGGTCCTGGTAACTCTGTCGGGAACCATACGGCAAACTTTGTATGAAGTGTCGCATTTGTAAGTTTTGAATTTGTGACCGGGTACCGATAAGGAGTCTGTGCTACCTGTCAGTAGTTTGCTGGTACTTAGTGGCCTCTGAGAACATAAAGAGCCTTTACGTGACCGATGGTAAAGATCGGGCCCCCTGGTGGAGTGTTGATTTATGTGGGCCACTTTACGACGGTAGTCAAAGTGTAGGATGTGGCTTTTGTACTGACTTTTTGTTTTAGAGGGTGCGTATTACTGAGGGTGCGTATTACGGAGGATACTTTTTATTCATTACAAGATAAAAAGTTATTAAAGAAGCTCAAAAATTTTTTTTTTTTAAAATGATATTTCTGTTTTTTTTAATTTTTTTATTTTAATTCGGGACAGCACTGGCCTTCGTAAAATTCAAGTCTTTTCGTGTGAAAGAAAACAAACATTAATAATGCTTGTATACTCACTAAGTATGTGAAAGTGTTCATTTATTTTCAGCGTCATGAAGTTAGTAAGATTTTCATTATTCATCAAAGTAGTATTAACAATTTGAGGCCTTCAATATGTGCATTTCTTTAAGACATCACTTTTAAAATCTCATTCAACATTTTACGAATCATAAATCTCCGTCAAATGTTTTCTACAAAAATACTTTTTTCTTTTATACTGAAAATTCATTTGTAGGTAGATGAAAGCAATAATATTTTACGAGTAAAATCCACGTATTAGAAAAGCAATATTAATATTCAACCGGTGCCGCATTAACCACGTAGCAATAGAAGTGTTACGGGTCCCACGCAAAAGGGAGCGTCCCAATCCGTACTCTCTTACGTCGGAAAAAACACAACGTTTTTATTCGATAATTTAATTACTGTAAAATAGTAATAGGATATGCCAAACCCACGAAGTAAATTGTTTGGAAAAAAAAGGGAAAATAAGTGATTTTTATTATTACCTATTTAATTTCATTTCTGTTGCAAGATTTTGTTATGAGCTAATAATACCGTAAGCTAATTATACAATATGATACGCCTAACCCTAATGTGTTAATCGTTTTTTGGTTTTAAAGTTCCTGTTGCCACCTTTGAACTGCATTATCAAAACAGCTCCCTTGTACCATAATATTGCAAAATTTCAGCTCAATTGTATAAGGATGAAATTTTATACCAACAAACAAGTTACAATAACCGCGCTCGCCAATTGTCAACTTATTTTAACCTACAATTTTAACTTATAAGCCCATTTAAATCAAGTGCCCTCAATAAAATGCGACAAACTCCGCACTTGCTTAATCCTTCACTGTATTCAACGAACAGACTTTGCAAGAAACGTCTCTATTTTTAAAAATCTTGCTTCGTTCAACGAAATGTGACAAATTTCAATATTGCCTCCAGTCGGCTCTTTGTCGACTTTGAATCGGCGCAAAAAGTACAAGTAAGATATTTTGAATAGGTTTGCATCAAACTGACTCGCAGAATGACATATTCAACATAGTCGTAAAAGAAAGTACCAAAATTATTGTTTGACAAAATCCTTAATTACTTTGATTTTAACTTTTACAAAACCTATATACCTAAACTTACTTAGACTTTAAAATCAAAAGAATTAAACTTTATTTATAAAATAGGATTTGAAAAAATATTTTGCTGAACAAACTCTTTGCTATATTTTTCTCGAGAGACTAAAGCGTGATAAAAAGGGCGTGTAAGTTTTAGTGCTGGCAAATATGCCTTTATATACTTTTATACTTAGAAAGGTTAAAAAGTTTATATTTCTATTTTCTTGTATTTTTAAAGATATGTCATTTTATGGACGTAGGTCGTTTTACGAAAATATCTAACGTCGACTGTACGGATATTTCATATATCGGAAAGCGGGCGGCTGTTCCCACACATCGCATAGTACAACATTCGATATGGAACCGTCATTTTTCTTGCTCGAGGAGATATTGGAGGGAGCAATAACTCCCAGGGAAATTGGATCGCATATAACATAGTTCTTCAATTACTTAGGGAACTAGTGGAAAAGACGTGCTTTTAATAAACAGTCAAGTGTATTTGCTCGTTTATTGTGAACTAGCTGTTACCCGCGGCTTCGCTCGCGTAATATATAGCCTATGTCCTTCTCGGTACCCTAACCTATGTGTATGCAAAATTTCATGATGATCTGTTCAGTAGATACGGCGTGAAAGCGTAACAAACAAACAAACAAATAAACAAACAAACAAACTCACTTTCGCATTTATAATATTAGTTGAGATGGGATGATTGTTAATCAAAATTCTTATCAATTATTATTAATGTCTTTGAAGAATAATTATTTGTTAACTTAAGTAAATCAAAATTATATTTCTTTAACATTTTCTACTTCATATTTTTTTTCTTTCACTTTTCCCACTAACATGTGGGTTGGCACTGCTTGTTTCGTAACACCCTTCTACCTCTTTTGTGCTAATCTCTATAATTTCCACCTTTTCCTTGGTCTCTTTTTGCCAAAACCACTTATGTTTTTCTAACTCTTTTCAAAACATTCTTTTTTAACTCCTCTTATCGGATATACCACCCTAACATAAAACTTCTTATTTATTTAATAAAAAGTATCTATGTATTTAAATATAAATAGAAATTCTTTGATAAATATTCAGCACACCATTACATATTCCATTAAAAACGGAGAGAGTTCATGACTGAAAGATTTTTCAATTACATCTTTATTAATATTCAGAAGTAGTACGCAAAAGCAATTTACCAGGAATGCAATATGCAAGAATATTTTCACAATACAATTTATATTGCTAATAGGTTTTGTGATAAATGTATGCAACTTTTCTAAAGGCGTACATGCAACAGGCAAGTAGTGTGTGAAGAAATTTGTTCACGAATATCTATCGGTGTCGAAACATATATGTCTGCGTAACGGAACGTGAACGCTGTGGTATGTTCGCGTACCCTTTCTTGCTAGTTACATTTGCACAATACGTTTATTTGCGGTTTAGTCCAAGAGTTTTTGTAAAAACCATCTTAAAACGATTTATGAGGTTTTGTTTGATTGTTGATTCGTCACTATAGTTAATTCGTCACCTATTTAAAATTCCATACAATCAAAGTTAAAACGTCACTTGCAAAAAAAGTCTAAGTAAATTCGTCACCTGCACCTTAGTGTTGTAGTAAATTCGCCACCAAGTTTTTATTACAAAGTGACGAATTTACTATAAAAAAACGAGTGATGAATTTACACAAAGTTTTTAGGTGACGAATTTACAAAGGTGACGAATTTATAATTACCCGATTTATGTATAATATACGTGTTCAGTTGCATTATTATTTTTTGTACCTACGAGTAAAATATCATCCCTCCGGGCCAGCAGCGTGAAGAGTGCCAAATCCTCTGTTTGCTCTGACTAATATACATATGGCTTTGGTTGTACAGAGAGGGTCATGCTCCTGCATACTAAAAAAACCTGATGATGATGAGTAAAGTACACAGATTGTTTTTGTTCGTTATATATTATGATGTTTGGTCTAAGATTGTGATCTTGTGTGAACTGCGTAAAATTTTATGCAAAGAATTATAGGTGATTCTGAACAACCTGGCAAGATTTGAATGATGGAGGATTTTGATTGCAAAAAAACTTTCAAAAAACGAGTCTACGTTCTCTTAAAAGGCCGGCAACGCTCTTGTCACACCCCTAGTGTTGCAGTTGTCCATGGGCAGTGGAGATCACTTACCATCAGGTGACCCGCTTGCTCGTTTGCCGTCCTATTTCTTAAAAAAATACCTATATCCTATAACTATAAATTCCCTTTATCTATCAGTAAATTTAACTGTCGAATACCTCAGTCTTTAGAAGCAATCAAAATCATAAAGCTACAATTTTACTCTAGGCATCACTAAGACGCTGTCTTTCGTATGTGGCTTGGAAGATGTCCAGTGACCACGTGGGTCCTTGCCAACATTCCTGATGCAGTGCAGTGGCGATGCAACAACAAAAACTGTCTTTTCCTACTATTATACTGAGAACGAGGTGAGCTCCGTGGCGCAGCGGTCAACACGCCTGTCTGCGACACGGATGGTCCCGGGTTCGATCCCCGGTCAGGTCAAGATGGGAAATTATCTTTTTCAGATTGACCTGGGTCTTGGATGTATATCTATATAAGTATCTATTATAAAATAAAGTAAAGTTGAATTAGTATCCCATAACATAAGTCTCGAACTTACTTTGGGGCTAGCTCAATCTGTGTAATTTGTCCGTCTATATTTATATTTAACGTCGAGAGTTTGCTAATTCGTTTAAAAATTATTCCATAGACGGTTTAATAAAAGTTTGCTTCCATCAGATGCGATTTAATCTCAAACGGATTGCCCAAACCCGACCTCAGCTGGACCGGATAAAATTTATTGGTAAGCAAGAATCTGCTCGTGCATGCGTGAATGATTCAGGGCTCGGACGCTGGGTGCAGTGAGTCGGCAAGTCGCGTGGGTTGCGCTACAGTGAGATTCCACCTTAAACTACAAAAGTAGTAAAAGGATAGCTTATAAAACGTATTGCTAAGCAATGATTGTGGGCTCGGACGCTGGGTGCAGTGCGCCACAATGAGTTTCCACCTCAAACTACAAAAGTAGCCGAAGGATAGCTTATAAAATGTACTGCTCACTAATGATTCTAGGCTCGGACGCTGGATGCAGTGAGTAGGCAAATCGCGTGGGTTGCGCCATTGTGAGATCCCCTCAAACTACAAAATAGCAAAAATATAGCTAATGATATGAATTGCAAAGTAATGATTTAGGACGCTGTCACTGGGTGCAGTAAGTCTGCAAATCGCGAAGATTACGATTCAACCTCAAATTACTTAAGAAGCATAAGGATAGCTAATAAGATGAATTTTTAAGCAATGATTCAAGGTTCGGACTCTAGATGCAATGAGTCGGGAAATAGCGTGGGTATGGTTATGATGAAAATATTGATATGAAAGTTATTTGTCATTTTGGTGGATAAGATAATCAACTTACGTGAACTCATGCAGCCAAGAGAGTGCAAACTGTTTTCCGTCGACAAAAATACTAAAAAAGTAGCAAGTGAACAAACCTAAATAGTAGGGAATTATCAACATTTAAAACTATTTTTGTGTCGCATCTGTTGCTCTCTTTAGTTTGTGTACCAGCCACCATGACATTCCGCAGCGGTCATATACCGCGCGTCGTCACGACGCCATTTTCATAAATTTCGCGCGTAATGTCATTTTTTATTCACAATGAGAAGTAAAAGAAATTTGACCTTTCGTGCACAGTATGACTAGGTACCTAGACATATTTATTTCGTATCTGTTTTTTGAATAATGTTGAAAAGGAATTTGTTTATTTTTATCAGTGACATACTGTACATAAAAAATATTATTGTTGTCCTAAATTTGATTCAGTACGTACCCAAACACTATATAACATTATAAGAAGCCGTATAACCATATTCACCATTTGTCTACTGTTTATGTGGGCAATATAACTTCACAGTCTATTAATATTCGCATAAATGAATAAACATTTGAAGGTTATAATTATTAGGGCTTTTAGCCTAATCTCCAGTGAAAGTAGAAAGTATTTGTTCGCATACTATTGATATTTGCATTAGAAATCTGTGAACACACTTGTTACTTTCTCACACGGAGATTCAACGCATCAATGGTTAGAGGAATCTTTTGTTCACTAATCGTTTTTATTGCGCTGCAGACTATGGAAAAAAGCATTTCCCAAATTAGCAAAAAAGGAAGAGTAACATTTGTTACAAAAGTTTGTGTGATAAAGTATACCGCTGCGCGACGAGCGCCGTGGCGCAGCGGTCAACACGCCGGTCTGTGACACAGATGGTCCCGGGTTCGATCCCCGGTCAGGTCAAGATGAAAAATGATCTTTTTCAGATTGACCTGGGTCTTGGATGTTTATCTATATATGTATTTGTTATAAAATATAGTATCGTTGAGTTAGTAGTATTTATTTATTTTTATTTTATTTATTCCAAAAACACATATCACAATAACTGGTAAAACTACAAACAACAAAAGTACTTGGTATACCTATGTATGGACACCGACCATACGGGGAGTATGGTAAGACCACCTCCGAACTAGACGTAAGAGTCTGTATCTCGGTAGATGAGCGTAGTATTAACCCTAACATCTTGTATGTATAGCATAATCGAGCTTAAGAAAATTTGCCATATGCCACATTGAACAACTATCCGAGTCGATTATAAAAGTGATTACAAAATAAAATTTCACTCACAGTCAGTTCATACTAAAGAAGAGTGAATGGCAGAGAACATGAAATATTGAGTCGGAACTAGCAGAAAGGCGTCTGGCCAATGACTACGAAGTGCTTCATAACAAATAGAGCTCATTTATACCGCTTCTGTCGGGGTCAAGGTTTTATTACTCTTTCCTTCGACTTTTGCACGGCTGAATACATCTTGGGGTTCCCGAGATGTAACGAACTTCAAGTCGCATTTTGTCTAAAATGCAACTCGTCTAGTTTCATGAATTGTTGCAGTAGAGTTGTCTAGTCTACAAAATCGTGTTATGAATATACATGTGAAAATTTGTTTGAACGTGAAGATGTTTGTTACCCTTATTCACGAAAAAAGTCTTTTTAGATTATGATATAACTTTACAGTGTCATGGCTGATTTTAGCCATAACACTGTTTAGTAATATCATTTATATTAGACTTGCATAAGGATTAATAACGCAGACCAAGTCGCGGATAAAAATTATTGAACAATAAGAATATTTCTGATTCTAAATTTTTAAATATCCACTGGCCTCACGTAGCTTACTCCAAAATATATTTGATAAGATCTGTAAGACGTATAACATAATCTATTATTAAGAATGACTTCTACAATTTCTTATCAATATTAAAATAAATATTATAAAAAATAATGAATCTAAAAAAATAAGGTTTAAAAATAAATCTTGTTGCAAATTACGTGGGACGCTCTGGACCACTGAACGGATTGCGCATTCGACGAGTTGCGCCTAAACGGAACCAAATAGGATACATGACGAACATGAATATTATATCATGTTCAGATTATTTTCGATTTCTTGGGCTTTGAATAAAAGAACTTTGGCCCCCGTCCCGGGTCATAGGATTACGATTGCGGTTCAATGGACGATCGGTCACTGGGACCTTTCGTGAAAGAATAACCTCTATCAATGAGAAAGAAACATTTACGCTTCTCATCAATATTTATTACTTGGTAGATTAACGATTGTGTGCGAGTGTCAACATAATATAATCACATCTTCATGATAGCAGTTAAAAGTCTGGCAAAATAGTTTTTTTTTTTATTATTATTTAGGCTAGTTGTAAGTTTGGTTATAAAAATCAAATAAAGGCCATGTTTCCCTATCTACCCAATGTAGACGTACGTCATTTAAATATGATAGGAAGAACAGACCTCATTTCCGCTAAAAATACACACCCATACAATCATCATCATGATGATGATGATGATGACCCATACAATTAAAAAACAAGACGGATTGCATTCGATAGGACGTGATTCTAAAAAAACAATTCAGTTCAGTAAAACTAAGTACGAGTAAAATTAATACAACTCTGACCAGATACACATACATATAATCAAGAATTTCACACTATCATTATTACTCTTAACTGGCCTGACCGAACACATATTTTCATTTCACTCCTATTAATTAATTTATTGAAGAGTTTATGTACACAGAGGAAAAATATACAGAAAAAAACTAACTACTAAAACTAGAGATATCAAGTACACAGGTACTGCTTATTTATCTTTAATGTATGTTAGTGACCAACACTTGTGTGCTATTCCTCTTTTAATCTGCCTAAAGGCATCTACACGTGAAATAGCTTAACAACTGCAAACAATGTTGACAGTCAATGTCTTAACGTGCCTTGCGAAGCACGAAGGAGGTTGAGATATTTTTATGCTGCGTCTGGAGTTACTCAACTTGCGTGAACGCTATTAATGCTTACGTCCATTGGGCCATTAGGCTCATCGCTAGGAAATCATGTCTTGGTCACAGTTATTGCGCCCTGGTCTACTTATAAAAGTATACCAGCACCTGTCTCCATAATCAGGTCAGATTGCAGCGCGTCAGCACTCGCATGAAGCAATAACGCGAAATGTAATGGCTCCAATTAAATGCAGGTGCCCGCCGAAATGGCTCCACAGCATGACGCTTTATTGGAATTTTAATATAGACGTACTGTTTTCTTTTGCGGCCTATTGAGTTGGTATATTTTAGTAAATTCTGCAAAACCGCATTCCTAGACTAACTTATGCTACTAGTCGCTAAATTGCAATTTTGATATAATTACTGGCCATTATCATGAAATTTTTTTCCCGACTGACCCGTTCAGAAGGAGAGTAATGTTTTATGTGCGTATGTATGTATTTATGTCTGTTCCATTGTCAGTCGGCTGGACCGATTTTGAAGTGTGAGAAGTCATTAGATTTGTATTCTTCTCCGGTGTGTCAAAGGCTATGTTAGTCAGCAAAAATCAATCAATCAAATTTTTACCGGGTTTTCAAAACCGGGAAAAATTCAATAACGCTCCTTGTTGTTACTTTGTTGCCACTATCGACATTCTTCAACCTTAATTAAGTACTCTAGTCGTTAAATAAGTTGACATTGTCGTAACTCAGCAAAGTAAACAGACCGGACAACGCGACTTAATATTTAGCTTAACTTTTCCACAACTTAAGATTGATGTCCGTTGGGGCTCGGAGTTGTCACAAACAAAACAAAAGATTCTCGCCTTTGTACTGACACTAAGGGCTCGTTTACGGATAGGCGTGAGCGTCCAATGTGGCGTGGACTCCGGCAGCGTCAACTGCGTTGTTGGCAAAGGCCACGCTCAATCAAAAATATACAAAGCTTACATACTTCCGATTACAGAGAGGCGACTCGTGTGGCGTGGCGTTTAACGCCGTGGAGCATGGGTCAAATTCCGCATATATGGTACGCAGTGTAAATAAAAAGCAATTATATTGATATTACTCTGAAGACATAGTTGGTTTTAGACTACTCAGCTCGCCCTCCCCCTGTCAATGATAAGGTATGCAACGCCACGTTAAGGGTGCTCCTTGGCCATTTCGACTATGTTGAACCTCTATAAAAAACCGGCCAAGTGCGTGTCGGGCCACGCACAGTGTAGGGTTCCGTAGTTGCGAATGACAACTTTGAGTTCACACTGTTTACACTCGCACCTCACAGTTTATCGTCCAAAAACATCTAACAATGAAAATTGTATGAAATTTTACATTTTCCAGTACATTTTATAAGTTGGTTGCCTATAACTTTTTGGTTTGCACTTAACACTCAGCTTTGATAGTTTTCCTTTTAACTTCAGTATATATGTTGCAGGGATATTATAAAAGTCGTGATATTATAATTTCACTAGTGATATTATTATTACACAGATTATTGTCAATCGTTTGTATTACTTACAATTTAACGGGCTAGTTTCAGTAACATTATAATGTCACTAGACCGATGCAGTGAAATTGTAAGGCAGTGATATTTTGACAAGAACACTGGTTTAAGATAGCCGTTAGATTATCAGAGCGATCGCTGATTGGTCCGCATTCTTTACCACCTGACTAACAAGTACTAAACATAAAGTTAGGAAATAAAAAACAGATTTCAGAAAATATTTTATTTATCTTGTCACTTTTTATAGTACTATCTATACTATAAAATATGCTGAAGAAGTTATAACGCTGACTAATCAAATCATTACTTTAATTACTATAAGCTTAATAGTACCTACATAATACTGGTAGTAACATTTTAGTCACTAGCATCAATTTTTGGATTTGAATAAAGCTTAATTAATAAAAATAAATGAATAACATTTGTACTACCAGTTGTACTTTTCGGTAGTACTTCTGACACGGAGTGATATGTTCTTTTTGTTAAAATATGTTACTTAAAAAAGTTGGTAGGTTACATAATTGAGCAAGTAATTTAAGTGACATAACAAATAGAAGATTAAATTAATAACAAATTGAACATGAACAATCTGAGGTAGTAAACGTTTGAGAATAGTGCATGTAATAAGTACAGAAGCACTTTTTAAAACTTAATACTGAGGTATTTATATTCAAACAATTAATTTTTAACCCTAAAGATTTAAATGATAATGGACCATTGTCATTAAAATCTTTAGGGTTAAAAATTAATTGTTGTTATAATTTAAAGAATTAAACAATAATAAATTCACTGGAATGGTCTATTTTGTACTCTAACCATACAGTCAACACTTGAAACACCATTATAACTTGTATTGATGCGGCGGCATAAAAACGGTACAAAGTCCTAAATGTCTACACGGAGCTGAGCTTCACGTACTCACATAATTAATTTTTATTTCTTTACATCCTGTACATCATAGTACTGCTGATTAGTAGTTTTAAGTTTTTGGATTTTTCTTGCTTTATATTCTTCAATTGCTTTTACTACCTGATCTATTCTATTTGCACTCCATTCCGGTTTTTTAATTTTATCAGATTGGTCACTATAGTACTTTCATAACTCTATGTCAAAGTCTTTTCGCACCACAATTTCACACTTGCTTCCACTTGAATTTGACGTATCTGACGATTGAAACACTTCCAAACGCTCATGTTCACTCATTTCGAAGATATTGACTTAAACAATCACGTAAAAACCTCATAAAACACCAAATTTTTGTAATAAACTGATATTTAAAAAAAGCATGCTCCAATGTTTACAACTATTGTTTAGCAAATGGCTGATTAACTCGATTGACCAATCAGAACACGCGGGGCTCCCACCACAAACGCAACTCATAATAAACCTAGATTTATTATAATATCACTATTGCGGCCCAGTGAAATTACAATAACTCTAAAAAGAGCCCGTGAAATTATACGAACCAGATGTTATTGACAATAATCAGTGTAATTATAATTTCACTAGAGAAATTATAATGTCACGTTTTTGACAAAATCCCTGCGACATATATACTACTGCTGTAATTGTTTTCACGTATCCATATATAACCGTTTAGCAGATAGAGGGGGGGACACTTACCTCTAACAAAAATTTTCACTTTAGAACCAAATATTTCAGAAACGGATCCCTAAATCGAAAAATGGTGTTCACAACCTCACAATATTTTTTAAAGACCTTTTTAACGATACCCCACACGATGGGTAAGTAGAGAAAAAAATTACTCCCCCACTTGTAACCCACTACCCTAAAAAAATTTTTTTTTCAAGATTTTTTTCTAGCACTTTTTCGGTATGATTAATATACATACCCATATCAAATTACAGCTTTATAGTACTTATAGTCTCTACGTAAAACCGCGGACGGACAGACAGACAGACAGACAGACAGACATGGCGAAACTATAAGGGTTCCTAGTTTACTACGGAACCCTAAAAATGGTCAAACATCTTAATGTCACAATACCCAAAAAAAAACATATATTGTAGAATGGTTTTTAATCTTTACTTGCTGAGGAGGACTTTTTTCTAAAGTTCATAGTTTTTTAGAAAAAGAACCGCGTATATCGATTTTTATTGCAAATATTCATTAACAACGTAACTCCTTATCTTAGAGTCACGCAATTTTTATGTTAAATGCAATACCAATCAACCTACAAACTCTCCCGAGGAATTTTTATTTTGCAGATTATTCTTCTTTTTAATATTAAATTTATGTTATTTAATATTTTGAAAACGCGCGGGCGACGGGCGCCAGTCGACCGCTGACTTTCTGACGGGGAACTAAGGTTCAAAACTCGGCCCATATCCTGAAGGTCTTTAGCGCATGTACCAGCCTTAAAGGCAGCGTGAGCCAGTCAATATAATTTTCACAAAAACACCTCTCTATAAACTGCCCCATACTTTGCCGTATGAATCTTGACAGCTTGCGCTGCTGGACGCGCAAAATGCCGCTTTAACGTAACCCAGTCCTGAGAGTCCCTTAGAATAAAAATGCTTTTGATTTTTTACTTACCCCGTGTTTAGCTCCGGGAGCTTTAACGGCCGTTTAAGCCCCTTTCAGGAAATTAGGCCCGTAGTGTAACATCTGGGGCTTTATTCAAAGTCAGTTTTAAGCTCGCTCTGTTTTCCTTCCACTAATCTGTAATTTCTATCTAATATATTCCGGATAAACAACGTAAGTTGCTCGCGTTATGACAACTTTTGGGTATATCGTCAAACTTTGGTTCCAGTAGCTTAACTTTGTAATAACTTAATTTTAGTGCGCATCCAAGTAAGTGCAAAACAAGGTTAACTTTGTTGCTTTTTCAGCACATTAACGCAGTCTTCTCAAAGTTAAGGTAATACAAAATCAAGATAAATTATACGTTAGTAAAATCAAGGAATGCAAAATTAAATGAATCTGTTCAGACTTAATTCTCCACTGTTATTTTTCAAACAACAATTACAAAAATATCTCCAAGCGACAAAAAACAGACTAAGTAAAAACTGTTAAATTTGCATCGGATACAGCTAGCCAAGTCAACAATCTATTCAGTACAAAACGGATTTAAAGTAATGAAATGCGCAATCTCCAACGAGGAAATTAAAACAAGCCCATACAATGTCTCCCGGAAATAAATGAGCTTGCTTTCGAGTGGCGTTCATTGCTTATCTCAAGGAGGGTGATAGCATTATTGCTCGCAAAAAAACTTGTGCCATGTCTTTGAACCTTGGCGAGGCGGCTTGGAAGCCAGCCAATGTCATCGCTTGAGGCCTCGTAAACGCAAAAACGTAAAATGAATTTTAAAATTTCTTTTTGCTTATTTTTAATCGCATATGGCGACGGATATTGCGACTACATGTTATTAAAGTTTGGAACTGCTTGCACTGTTGTAACAACTCGCGAAAACATTGCATTATTATTGTTATAATTATTTGTTGTTAGGACTTTATTAATACCGATATTTTACTATTTTGTTAATGTTAAAAAGCTTGTTCAATCTCATTTAGTCACATTAGTAACACTGTTTTTTTTTAATTCTTTGTATTTGACATATAGGAATGTGAACATACACATAAATGTCTATGTTAAATTTGGAAAAACCTAATACTAATATTTTATAGAGGTAATATTTGATGGTTTATTTAACTACTTGACCGATTTTTAAATTTCTTACACCTATAAAAAGCCAATTTATCTGCACGTGACATAGTTTATAATTCACACAGGCAAAGTTGCGGGAAAATTGCTAGTTTTATTTAAAGAAAAATCTAGTGTAAGAGATCCGTTTGTTAATGTGGGTTTTCTGGATTCCTTGCCACCAGATGGCAGTATTGAATCGTAGGATCCGCAATGAGACGGTATCATTAGATAATATTTGGAAAGCACCATTACTTTACACCCTCTTGAACTTTATATAACGTAAGGTTAGGAAAATGCTGAAATACATTATTAATATACAGATTCGAAAAGTAAAATCTGTACTAACTTTGCCATTGACATAGAAAATGTTATACAAGAATCTTGTCGTCTTGAAATCGTTGTACATAATAGTACAATATAAGAACAGTTGGGCATGTCATGACCCTGTTTTTATCGTTTGATGATATGTTTTGCTAGGCGCTTGCAAAACAAAGGCTTGTAATATTTATTCGCGAAACAGCGTGAGACTTCGCTCCGCCTGCCGGAAATTATTTTATATTTGCCATTGACGGCTTTTCTATCGTTATAACGCCGATTATAACCTTCAACGTAATATAATGTAACAATACGAAGCAATCCTTATCCGTTTTATCCTTATATACTTACCTACATTAAGTACATCTTATTCGTTATATGTATATTTATTAATATGAGAAAACTAATTTTTAAAAGTATGTTTATAAAAAAATTACTGCATATTACCTTGTGTAAATTTACCTCAAATACATACTTTCTGCTGAATGTTTATTTATGTCTCTCGTACAAGTTTCGATACATTGATATATAAACAGTTTTTTTGCTAGAAAAAAATATGTGAGTTACAGTACTAGGTAAACATAAATATATAACTACATAATCTTTTTGTGATTGAGCATTAAAGAAAATATAAAAAAAAATTGTCATCCCTATTCAACAAACTTTGTATTGTTTTAAAACAATGCAAAGTAAATTATTTGTATTTTCAAGCACAAATAAAGTGCGGTCATTTAATTTTGCAAAAACTAGTAAAATGATAAAAAGCTCTTATTCCACTTCCCAGAGCACTTCCCAACACGAGAAAAAGTAGGAGAGAATGTAGGAAAACGTACATTTCTGCCATGCCCCTAAAATTCTGACGAAATAATAGCACAATATTTTTGTGACAATGTTGAATTGCAATTCTTTTTTGGAGAGAGGGCAAATACAGCGACTTATAGTGTGATATGTCCGATATGTTGAATGCTCGTTGTACAGTTATATCTATCTCTCTTTGTATTGTCAATTAGCCACCAATTGACCACACATGATAACTAAATTACACGGTGACTAAATTACTATATACATTTCAAGCTCACTTTCCCCTTTAATGTTTACAAATATAGTTAAAGGTATTATTGTAGATCTGTAGGTAGATCTATACCTTTACCCATTCGTATTTACAGGTTGATATGGACTAACGTTGCTTTTGTTTCTTCTTCTTTTTTTTACGGAGGCTACATAGAGCAAGGTAAAATGCAAAAAATATTGTTTACTTAGCTACGAGTATGTATACTTTTGCTTTCATTTGCATGTAGGGAAAGCGCGAAATAAATTATTTTTTCGATCTTTTGAAACTAAATAAATCGTAGGTAGATAAAAGTAAATTGTACATCAAATGTAAACAAATTGTAAAATATTTATAGTACAATCAAATGGTGTGTCAAAACCGACGGGAGCGAGCATAAACTCAAAATAGTACAATCGATAACAAATAATAATTTTAGCTCGTACTCAGAATGCATGCGTTAGAATTATTACACCACTACTCGCGTGCGCGATTCGTTTAAATCGCTAATAGTCTAAATAGGAACTTCTACCAATAATAATATTTATACCTTTGCCTACAACTCTAATGTTGTCTAAAGCTAGTAAAACTGTGTTCTGGGAAGAAAAAAATACTATGCATTTATTAAAGTTCATTAAAATAGGTATACAAATATGAGTATATAAAGTGCCATTTGTTCGAATAAGGATTGATTATTGGCTAGTATCATCAGTTTGTACTGAACTAATTTTGCTTGTATTTGATAATTAATACTTTATCATTGCAGACTAAACTACATTAGTTTTATCCTGCGCTATTTTATTTATTATTCCCTGAACCCACCTATTACCGGGAGGCGGGTGGACTCAATATGCACAAGACCGCAATTTATGGGGGAGGCCTATGTCCAGCAGTCGACGTCCCTGGCTGATAGATAGATAGAACCCACCTAAAATGACGCGTAGGATCTCTAAAAGAAATTAAATTTTAACAAGTTGAGACCTTAGACGATTTGCGAGTCGGACGAATTGAATCTATTTGGAAATAGGTTAGCAAAACGGGACTGCAATCGAACTGCGCCAATATTTATGCGTAAGAAATAATTAATCATATTCCGCTCACAACCGAGTCCTTCGGTCTATTCACTGAAAGTGGCTCACGTAACAATGGAACGGTAACCCGATACGTGACGAGAAATATGATGTATTAGACACCTCATATTATTCCATGGGAGACCCATTTGCCGACTAATTGGTTCCGACGCTTCCAAAGCTGTGACGTTGTGGCAGGTGAAATCACGTATCCATTTTGGTTTCAATTGCTTGCTCTGTGACATTGTAGAAACCGATTAGACGACTACTGATTTTGACAATATAAGCTGGCAACTTGACAACTGCAGCCGCCACGAACTCCAACAAAAAAAAAACCGGCCAAGTGCGTTTCGGGCCACGCGCAGTGAAGGGTTCCGTAGTTACGAATGACAACTTTGAGTTCACACTGTTCACACTCGCACCTCACAGTTTATATTTTTTCAGTACATTTTGTAAGTTGGTTGCCTATAACTTTTTAGTTTGCACTTAGTACTCAGCTCTGATAGTTTTCCTTTCAACTTCAGTATATATATTACTGTTTTGATTTTTTACCTATCCATATACTCGTATAACCGTTTAGTAGATAGAGGGGGGGACACTTACCTCTAACAAAAATTTGCACTTTAAAACCGAAAATTTCGGAAACGAATCCCTAAATCGAAAAATGGTGTTCTCAACCTCACAATATTTTTTAAAGACCTACTTAACGATACCCTACATGATGGGTAAGTGGAGAAAAAAAATACTCCCCCGCTTTACTTGTATGGGAGCGATCCTAAAAAAAAATTATTTTGTTTTTCTACCACTTTTTTGCCATGATTAATATACATACCCATACCAAATTTCAGCTTTCTAGTATTATTATTCTAGTATTCTAGTAATATTTTTTTTCTATACAAACCCATCGTGTTGGGTATCGTTAAATAGGTCTTTAAAAAATATTGTGAGGTTGAGAACACCATTTTTCGATTTAGGGATCCGTTTACGAAATATTTGGTTTAAAGTGCAAAATTTTGTTAGAGGTAAGTGTCCCCCCCCCTCTATCTACTAAACGGTTATATATGGATACGTGAAAAAAATTACAGCGGTAGTATATATACTGAAGTTGAAAGGAAAACTATCAGAGCTGAGTACCAAGTACAAACTAAAAAGTTATGGGCAACCAACTTATAAAATGTATTCGAAAATGTAAAATTTCATACATTTTCATTGTAACATGTTTTTGGTCGTTAAACTGTGAGGTGCTAGTGTGAACAGTGTGAACTCAAAGTTGTCATTCGCAACTACGGAACCCTACACTGCGCGTGGCTCGACACGCACTTGGCCGGTTTTTTTTATTTAAAGTTCTACTCGCCGACTGTGACTCTTAACATGGTGATCACCTTATTTATTAATGAACTACAGTTACCTAAAAATAATAGTAAGAGATGCAGCTAGCAACCCATCACTATTTGGATTCCGTTTTCTACCTTAACGGCCTACTTACACACTAAATTGTCTACCCGGTAAGAAGAAAAGACATGATAGTATGTTGTATATACATTTATTAAATCTAAATTAGAGAGTTGTGATCGATCTAATTTATTTTACCGTACCGTACAGTATTTTTGCGATAATTAACAATATAATATAAGCAAAAACTCCAAATATTCCAATTAAGTACATTTCACCAAAATTTTAAAACGAGCTCCGCTTACCTCCGACCTTTAGATCTTAAATTTTGTAATTACATTACGTCAAAACCATACAAGCAATTAAGCTGAACAATAACGAATATTGCGGTTTAATATTAACGAAACGCGAGAAGTTATTACAGACGCTATCATCGTTTAACCCGCTTCTCCTCCGCTTCTAATGTTACTTTTAACCGCAGTTACATATGACCTAAATACTGTATTGGTACTGTCTATGGGATTGCAAAGAATGACACTAAATGGTGAATAAGAGTTTTGTGACAAGGTTTTATTGTGTAAGTTTGTTCTGAATACTGCTAGACCAAATCATTTAGTGTCGAAGGCTCTATCTTCAAATCAGTTCGATAGTACTTAATATAGCACTTTCCGATCTTACATACATTATGGTACTTACATATCATGTGCTTTCTTGTGATAATGGAACGCCAACTTATCGGAAGCTAAGCCACTTTTGGTGGACAAGGTGCCCACTAAGAGTGGCTTGGCTATTATAAAAATATTGCTTCCGAATTTCCTTATTAAGCGTGTGTACTTTACATTATACTCGTACTATAGCTTAAAATTCAGTGTAATATTTTTGATGTAAATGTACGAGTACCTACGTACGTACGTACAGTCGTACAGTATCAGAGAAAAGCGTCTCATGAGAAATATCGCAATAACTGCCAACGCCATTTCCTTCGCGTGACACGGCTCCAAGAGAAAACGTGGAGATTTTTCATTTAAAACCTGCGTATCATTTACGCTAACATAGGTTAAGCAACTCCAAGCGTAGTCCACACTTGGATTGATGACCATAAATGGCGTCAAATATCGGGAGGTCCTTCTCAAATGCTTACTGAGTGTCGATTTTGGTCTCGCCTTTTGATGGCACTAATGTCAGATAGATTAGAATTAGTACTTTCAGAATGAAAGATGACCTTATTTAAAAATGCTAAAAAAATTAAGCCTCTGCCACACCCCAACCCTTTTTAGGTTAGTAACGAGTGTTGCCACTAACGCACGCAAAAAGAGATTTTGAAAATTTCGAACAACAAATTATGGTAAGTAATATCTTTTTTGTATTTACAAACCTGCGCACGTCTACGAGCGAGTGCATTGTTTTTAAAGTACTCTTTACACCTCACGTTTTTCTCATCACAGATCCCACTCTTACAGTACGTGAGGTTTTTCCCTAATTGGAAGATGACGATACAACGGCCATTCTCCGAACAGCTAGTTTTTACGTGTCCGAGCTTGTATATCCATAATATTGTAAAATTCAAGAGCTGTATATTTTTTTTTTAATTTGTTAACATCCGTATTGAGATATATACAAAAACATAGGCTTCTATTAAGACGTTTTCTGGTTAAATTAATTTCATAAACCTCTGTTCTCTAATCACCGTGACGCGTCCGCACACCAACTTAATGTTAAAACTTGCCATTAATTTTTATAAAGCACGGAATTAATTTTCTTTATTGAACATTTTAAAGAGTACAAGGTAATATGTATCGCATATCAAAATATCCATTCATTAGAACCATTCAGTTAATTATTATCAATTAATACTCGTATGTCCTACCTAAAATTACAATTACCGTAACGATTTCGATTCCTGGATGCACATCCCTAAATATCAGTATGTGGCACATCATTACTATCCGCGCAGCGAGCCCTTAGTTCGTGTCGCGACCTGTCAGCAGGCGCACGTCTGTTATGCTGGTGTATCTTCATTAAAGCACGTAAGTGTATAATTACCGTATCCTTGGTTTAAAACTTTTCTAATTACCATATACTTATTTTTATACTACATTGGTTACGCTTAATCCTCGGTTCCTTTTTAAATAGAGGCAATACTTTGAGCTCTATTGATTGTATTAATATACTATTTGCATACTCTATAGGTTTTAAAAATATTTAAGAAAATCTGCGATTTTCTAATAACCGTATACTAATTACCATATATATCTAATTACCGTTCTATGAAATAATTGTTCACAACGACCAATTTTCAGCGCTACTAAATCTTCAGACAAACCTAATATTACATCTACGATGCAATTTTCGCTTCTTCTAAATCTATTTCCAAAAATTATACCGATAACATTTTTCATAATGTCGAAAAGGCGGAGAGTAGCATAGATTTATCTGATACAGATAGCTTTGGGCTCCTGTCTCTCCCGTTGATTTTAGTCTCACAGTGCCGTCCTTCACAACAACGACAAATGTTCCGAATATTAGTGCTTAGTATACGTAAGATGCCAAAATTCTCATTTTTTGATACTGATGATTAATAAAATAATAAATAAATATATACGGACAAATCATACATATTGTGCTAGCCCCAAAGTAAGTTCGAGACTTGTGTTATGAGATACTAACTCAACGACACCATATTTTTAACAAATACATATATAGATAAACATCCAAGACCCAGGTCAAACTGAAAAAGATCATTTTCCATCTTGACCTGACCGGGGATCGAACCCGGGACCATCCGTGTCGCAGACCGGCATGATGACCGCTGCGCCACGGAGCTCGTCAAATGATTCCGATTAATATAAAATAAAAAATGTAAAACAGACTGGTTTCGCTCTTAAAACATACTCGTCTATATTTATTATTAAGTTACCAACTTATTTATTAAACAAAGATATACCCAGTTTATTTATTTTTATAATATGAATAGATACAGAAAAGCGGATCTTAAGAGTAGCTTTAAGCTAGACCTATTGTTGTTATCTAAAAAGATTTAAATCTCTAGTTATTGTGTTTTATGTCTACCTCCTGAAAAAGACTGAATTGCTGTAGAATTAATATATAAAGTTATACTAATTTAAGTGCATTTTAATATCTGTGACTTATTGAATGAAGGTGTAACGAATAGCAGAGAAAATGTTAATAATAATAGTAATAGCGATAAAAACCGTATTAAAATAATTTTGTTTCTATAAGGCAATTGAAATAATGCAAGTGCTTATAATAAATACAATACTGATGATAAAGTTTTTTTTTTATTTAGAATACAGCATAATGCAGTATTCTAAATAAACATTATGCTATGCATTCTTAAAAATTAATGGTTATTGATTTTTATTTGTAATTTGTTTGTTTTTTGAATTGTTATAATCGCTAAAAATAACTATAAGCGATTATTGTAATCGGTTATTACAAACTTTTGAAGCAGATTAAATTTGCAGCTTGATGGGTACAGTAGTTTATTTTATTTTTAAAAGAGAGAGAGAGAGAGAGAGAGAGCAAAATGGGATGTGTTCGCAGTTGTCCAATAGGTAAAATGCGACCAATTACGCTGGCCGTGTGGTTTCCGGCAGAGTAGAATAGGACCACTCCAAGTCATCCCGTGGATGTCATAAAAAGGCGACTAAGAAAACACAAGCTAAACAAAGCTTATTAACATCAAAGAGACTCTCCAACCCGTCTGGCCAGCGTGGAGAGTGTAGGCCAAATCTTCTGACTACTCAGGCTAGTATATGGCTTTGGTAGTACAGAGAGGGTCATGCTCCTGCAGTGGAGACTAGAAAGACCTGATGATGATGATGATGACCAATTACGGCTTATTTCTCTAATTTTACTTAGATTTATTGTTATTTTCTAATTACCGTTACTTAAAGAATCAGATTTATCTAATTACCGTTCTCATAAAAATATTAAGTCGCAATAACTCGAAAATGACTTAAACTAGTTTAATGCCAATTTGAATATTAAATTCGTATCTTAAATATGTTTCATATTTAAATGTTTTTAAAAGAAATTAGCAAAAAATAAAAAAGGGTACGGTAATTAGGCGAAGAACACGTAATGCCGAGAAACACCGACAACGGCTTTAGGAATCTAATAAACGAAGACTTTTTTCAATATCGACTGTGTTAGGAGTAAGTTACTGTACAAATAACAGTTGTAAGTATTCATTTCCGTATCTGCGTTGCATTTAAAATATACTGGCTTGGACTGACTATTTTAAACTATACGGACTGAAAAAAAATCCTTAACATTTTTAAGAAAAGTACTTAAATTTCAATAGTACAGTTTCTAAGTTTACACTTGGCATATCCCTGTTCGGCGGCTCAGTCTATCAACATAACTAGTTATTTTTTCCTGTGGAACTATTACTGGAAGCTTTAAAAATCCACGAGTACAAATCAGTTTTATCTCTCTATTCAGACTGAGTTATTATCAGTTAACAGAATTTATTTCTGGCGGAAAAAAAATCCCCATTAGTGTTTTTTCATTTCGTTCTGTCTCGTTTGATGTGCTGTTATTCTATGCCTCTAAGGAAATAATGCTTAAATCTTTAAAACAATTATATTCGGATGATGCATATTATTCATTAATCACATCTTCACTACTATCATAATCACGCGTATGCTAGACACATTGACTAACTCCTTTTGTAATAACTCATTTACGTATTACATCAGACTACTTATTTTAAAAATAACTAATAAAATAGATCATCATCAATATCGATTTGAAGTCCCGTATAGATGGTCTGATGGATCAATCAAAAAAAAAAAAGATAAGGTTATTCCATTGCGTAAGCACCAAACGCGTCAGATGATCCGAATATACTATAAGTTCAAAGCATTTTGCCTCTGACGACTCAAAATTGACACTTTAAATTCGACTTTATTTTCATTTCAGTTAAAGCTCACTTTCAATTAACAGTATCAGAATTAAAAACATTGAAATACCAATTCTATTAATATATAGTTAAAGTTGTATTTACGTTAATCTGTCAAAGGAAAAATAACAGAGAGTACGAAGGCGGATACCGTCGGCCTTTAAGTTCCCAATAATGAGTCACGCTGGAGAATTCTCCAAAACAAACCTCGTCCCACGGCTTCATCACACATTCAATGCGGCCCTACCCTTTTGTAACCTTCACCGTTATGTAAATAACTGTTTGATAAGATTGAAATCCTTATTAGCGACTATGATAATTAAAATAACATAGGTCGGGAAAGAAAACTGTGGTCCACGTTTAAATTGAAGCTTTTTGTTGTTTTTGCAAAGTATGGTACTTAATAAAACTTGTTTTAATGAATAAGAGAACATAAGTAAGTTTTTTTTTTGTCGACAATGGCTATAATTGTACAGGTCTTAAGGCCACAATGCTTTAAAAGGCAAAGTATAACATGATTATGAACAGGGAATCAGCTGTATAGTTGGATACAGCAGACGTAGTGGATCACTAAGGGTTTGAGTGTATCCGTTAAGTTTGAGTTAAGAGTTAACGCCATTCAAATTTGACATAAATGATAAACATATTTAGAGTTTTCTTAGCAAAAGTTAAATACGACGTATTTCGATCAATAATAAAATAAAACTGTTTGGAAAAAGCGTTTAGTAATATTATAAGTAGACCAATATGAATGAATTTCTCATTGTTGTTACCAAAAACGTGAAAACTTATATTCAATCTGGGACAGTTTTTCTTTCTCTTTCAATAGGCATTGCGATCACGAATAGTTTCGTAATTGAAACTGGATAATGTTGAAAAAATCCAGTGACAATGAATAACAAGTATCGGTGACGCAGCCGGATCTAGAACAGCGTTTAAGGCTGCCCTCCAACCAAAGCTACGCCAAGAAGATAAGCTGTGTAAAGTGAAGATTTTATTCTAGCACTCATCTGGTAAAATATAGAGATGAGTACAAAATTCATCCTCGATATACAGATTTAAAGCTTCGACATATATAGTTTATATAGGATTTATTTTGCATTCACAATGCTAATATGAAATGCTAAATGGTGAAAACTTAGCTTCGCGCTTCAAGCCCCGGCGCCGAATGAACTATGGTGGCGTAATTGGCAACGCATAGATCGTACAGAGATCATCAGACGCAGGTTTGAGTTCTCCCCGCGTGGAATTTTTTCACCATTTCTTATTTTCTTTATTTAATAAACTTCGCCATATATTTTTCCACCAAACAGCTATTGTAAAAACACACAACACTGCAGCCTTACTACGTTTCTTAGCACCGCGCTGCACAGCCTATCTTTGTTATAAATGTAGCTTAATGAATATCTAGCGAAAATAGTTCACTGCAAGGCTATGATTTTGAATATTACTTTTCAAAATAACTATCTTTTTTTAACCCCTAGTTTTTGCGAATAAATATTTTTGTAATTAAAAATGAAAAGCTTTACTTATCTAAAAACCGGCCAAGTGCGTGTCGGGCCACGCGCAGTGTAGGGTTCCGTAGTTGCGAATGACAACTTTGAGTTCACACTGTTCACACTCGCACCTCACAGTTTAACGACCAAAAACATCTAATAATGAAAATTGTATGAAATTTTACATTTTCGAGTACATTTTATAAGTTGGTTGCCTATAACTTTTTAGTTTGTACTTAGTACTCAACTCTGATAGTTTTCCTTTCAACTTCAGTATATATACTACTGCTGTAATTTTTTTCACGTATCCATATATAACCGTTTAGCAGATAGAGGGGGGGGACACTAACCTCTAACAAAATTTTTCACTTTAAAACCAAATATTTCGGAAACGGATCCCTAAATCGAAAAGTGCTGTTCACAACCCCACAATATTTTTTAAAGACCTTTTTAACGATGCCCCACACGATGGGTAAGTAGAGAAAAAAAAATTCCCCCACTTTACTTGTATGGGAGCTACCCTAGAAAAAAAAAAATTTCAAGATTTTTTTCTATTACTTTTTTGCCATGATTAATATACATACATATACCACATTACAGCTTTCTAGTACTTATAGTCTCTGAGTAAAACCGCGGACGGACAGACAGACAGACAGACATGGCGAACCTATAAGGGTTCCTAGTTTACTACGGAACCCTAAAAATAGCCTCTTAAACTGGAAAACTTAGAATTGAATCTGAAGTTAAAAACTAAAATCAATTCACTTAAAATCTAAGTTTAAATAGTGTCCGTATGGCATGTTGCCAAGAAAGCTAGTAGGATACCTATTTGAAGGCATTTCACGATCTATAATGTTCCTATCAATCTAATTAAGTACGAAAATATTTCAGTGCTAACAATAGGTCGCGATATTTTCTTAAAATATTAACGCCAATCATTCGTATTAATTATTTTCAGTTTTAAATATTTACACTATCCTATTTGCATACAAATGTAAAACTAGCTAACATTTTCATAATCTAAACGATATTATTACATTTAAATAAATGGAGATTAACCTTCATTAAGCACTGGCTTGAGCGAGCGAACTACTAAATGTCTTTACGTTCTAGAATCATATTTGATAGAAATATCTGTGTACTATCATAATAATTATTTTCAATATAATATTATATTATTATTAAATAATAAAGACTCAAGAATTTTTTTATTAAAATGAAAACTTCTTACAATTATGGTTTACTATTTTTTTAACCGAGTCAATTTACAACAAAATTTAAGTCACATAATGCGTTTAATAGTGCGTTAGTTGAACTCGGTCGTGACTCTCTTCATTACGCAACACTTGATGATAATATAATGATTGTTTGGAAAAAGAATCCGAACAGACAAAAAGAATGATAACAATTTTGGATGCTTGATTGAGCAACTACATCACGATGGTTGCAACATAACGATTAAATCGTTATTTCGATTGCTCATAACAACCTGTCTATCTTCATTTGTAAAGTTACGTTTGATCGCATGATGGCAAGATTGTTTTAATTTTTTTTTTCATCAACAAAAATTTGTTTTTTACAGACATTCCTAAGAACAATGTTGTTAAATTTGTAGAATGTAGATACCTAAATTGATTGAAAACATATTCCAAGAATATATATTCGTATAAACGCAAATAAGTCTTAAATAATCTTTTGCGTAATTTCACTAGCGTGTGAATAAATAATTGCGTGTTCTAAAATCATATTAATAACTTACATAAATTGTATAAAATAATTTAAAGCTAGTTTCAGTTCCTTCCTGTGTACACTGAATCAGTTTTTTGCAATTAATAAATATTATTTCATAATTTAATATTTACAACGCATTCGTTTTAATTGGAAAAAGGAATGATTTCGCTGAGTTCTTTGTTTGCGCCCGTTAATTGTTTTAATAATGAATAAAAAATATCATACTCGTTAATTTTACGAGTATGATATTTTTTATTCATTATTTAGATAAAGATAAGCAATTAATTTTCACATGTGCTTGCGTACAATATTAATTAATATTCGCGGAGCAAACATCAGTGGCGTACCTAAGCTTTAATATGGCATCCAGGAGAAACAATAATTTGGCGCCCATAATTTCTTCCTCATCAAGCCACACATCATTATATCACCTTACAACCATCCTTCAACATTTTCAGAAAATGAAGGTTGATCTTTATAATTATCAGTATTAAATGTTTTAATTGATCTTGACTAAAGAACAAGAATTAATTCCAAATTAAGAGCCATTTCAGTCTATCCTAATACTAACTAATATTATAAATGCAAAAGTGAGTTTGTTTGTTTGTTGGTTATGCTTTCACGTCGTATCTATTAAACCGATCATCATGAAACTTTGCATACACATAGATTAGGGTACTGAGAAGAACAAAGGCTATTTATCACGCGGAGCCACGGGTAACAACTAGTAATGGATAAATAAGAGTTTATTATGCCAACGGCTGATCTCCAGTAAAAGAGCAGTGCTAGTTAAAGTAGATTAATATATGACCATGGTAAAATATCGATTTGTTACGTTTGAAAGCTTTATAATATATATGTAAATATCGCATAACTTAAGTAAAATATTGTATGTTTGCATCCTACCATTTATAACATATGATTTTAGCTCCCAGGGCACGGTATTGGGCATGTCGTACGCCAGGTAGGTACGCCACTAGCAAACATTCATTTTGCAATGATGTTTGTCAAGAGAATTTGGAGAACTACTAATTGGTTTACTTGCCTTCATATTGACATAAATAGAAGTTTGCACGCGTGTTTGCAAAACCTATCATTTTGAAATAGCTGTAAATGATTATGTCTTAGAATATTGTTACTTTTTTATCTTATACCTAACGATAATTACGCCCTACACAACTTTGACTGCCTTTCAAAAACGGAGAATGGTAGATACTCGTATATGCTGGTACTTGGGTATTTTATTTTTGGATAAGCTTCTTCACTCTCACTTCACCTCCCTCATTTTTAGCAAGCAAAATATTTTAAATCGAAAGTAATAAAATAAAGAAAGAAATGTACTCATTTTTGTATTCTTTGCAACATAAATTAGAAATCATTCTCTTATCAACTCCAAATCAAGAAGCAGGTGAAACCTTTTCACGGTCTTTTCCGCGTCTCGATTTCATTATTAATTTCGTATCTAATTAAACCGGCATATCCAAACAAGTAATTATTTGTGTTTGCTCAGAAAGTTTTCACTGAGACGCACAAAATTCAATGTACCGTAGTAAATAACAAGGGAACTTGTGAAGCTTCTTAAGAATTCTGAGGGCGTATAACGTTGTTCGGCTAACATAAAGTTGCAATGTCGTATGTCTACCACCAGTATATGTAGGATCACAGAGGCGGCTAAAGCTTCGATGCAATAATTGTTTTTTTTTTTTTTTCAAATGTAGTAGGTTTGTTGTGGAGTCGAAATGATTCCATGGAAATGTGTTACCTGTTAAATAGATATATAGCCGGAAACAAGTGTTAATATTTTTGTGTCACCTCCCGTCGGGAACAAAATGTGTACATTAATATTTAAATTATATAAAGACGGTATGTTCTATTACCATCTTTTAAGGGAAGTAAGGACATTCAGTACTTAAATATATAGAGTTGGGGCAATTAAACCTGACCCCCCAATAATTTGAACCCTGCTTCAAGTTTATCTACCAACTGTACATCATTTCTTTTCGACAATGGTATTTTGTAGATGAGCATAAAAAAATATTAACAAAAATAAAAAAACATCTATTTTTCAAGGTTTTACGAAGAGTTCATTTAATATCAGTCACAAATAGTTTAATTTATTATTTCGTTTTCGTACCCAATCAATTTATCCAGTCTAACACAGGTACCAAACATCACTAATGAGTACCTATATGTAAAAAAAAATAGTATTTCGCTTCTTTGATTTGAAGTATCAATAAACAGCCGAAAAGGGGAGTGATTAACTTTTTACCTACCGAGCAAATTAGTTTTAAGTTTATCACTATGCTACATAATCTCGATACAAATATAGTCAGTATGTACCTATTACTATATTATAAAAATATGTATTAATATACTTTATAGCGTATCCTAAAATTAATAAAAGTTTTAAAGTGTTACTGTTACGAGTACTACAGATTTTGCATTAATTTTGGATTGGCCAACAATAAGTTACATTTTTAGTATTTTGAGTATTATGAGCGTAGAATATTTCCCGTACATGTATTAAAACAGTTTTTACAAAGTCTTCTTTCTGTATACATCATTAAATGAAAGGCAAGAGAACTTGGAAGTAAATCTTAAAACCTAAAATAAAATATAGTGATCGTAAATGTCAAGACATCGCACATGCTAAATTGATGGACGAGCCTTTCAAGGCGTGAAAGTGACACAACGAACTCTACTTACACTACATATGGATAGAAATAATAAATAGCATGCTACATGTACCCGTGAATAATAAAACAGGCACAGGTTTAAATTATACGAAATATAATACAAATATTTCTATAGAAAATATAATGAACTAGCCCACGGCACTAAAGCCACTAAGGATCAGGTGATTTACTCTACGTAGAGTAGAATGATAATGTGGTAACTTGATTTGCAGCTGACTTTACATTGTGCCTAGAGTCACATAAACGGGGAAAACAAATACTAATGAATGAATGGGTTTGAATTAAATGATTTATAAACTTTTTTATATTAGATATTGCAAGAAATTATGGAAAAGCGTAAGTAAACATGCGAAACTCGTACTCACCAATAAATTATGTGACAATCCAATCAAAAATAAATCACTACAGAACACAAAGATGGACAATCCAGGGAACAGCACGGCGGGGTAAAAAAAAAACAATATAATAAAATAAAATCACCAGAGTCCAACAGGATCGCACATTGAACACGCCGTCACCATGCTCACTGAGCGTCCAGATTTTCAGTTTCGTGTATGGGGGGCACAACGGTTCGGTAAGTTACAGTCGTTTTATAATCAATGCGTGGATGTCGTAATATTTACGTAATTTTTTTCAGCTTGTCAGATGGTCGCGATCTAGTGTTCACAGCGACGAATGAACCACTCCCGGTGAACGCACGGGCCGCACTGCTTACCCATAACAGCAAAAGGTCGTTCGTTACCCACATTCTCTTTCCGCGCAAGCCTTCCCAAGTAAGACAGAGACGCAGCATCAACAGGTTCGACATATAATAAGTTGGAGAGAGATAGAAATACAGCAGCCTCAGGAAAACCCGAATTTGAGACTTGATAGTTCTAACTTGAGACCGTGCCTTTGTGAATTATTTGAAAGGTATGCCAAGTCGTTGCACAAGCATGTGGGTAAACGGAAATAAAAACAGTTTAATTGTTACATGAGTAGTTAAACAGAGCTGTTTACAAGGTGACTGCGTTTACCGCAACATATTTTCTTGAGCTTTTTATAAATAATGATCTTAACGCTACATAGAGTCATTTAATATTAAAGTCACATATTTTCTCAAGCTTCTATGTAATAAAAAGCTTTGGTCTATACTTTCGGCTACATAAAGCTATCAATTGTAGATAGCTGAGTAAATATGCGTTGTTTTGGATTCAGTATTAAACGCTTATACGTGAAATGTGAGTTTTCTAGTAGTAAAGCCGTACGGGATAACACTGAAAACAGTATTCAGATAGTTAACATTCTTTTTTTAAAGTTTAGGTAGCTCAGTAGCTCAGGATCAACGAACAATATCATGTGAAATACGTTAGGTTAAAATATTTTTTACGAGACGTCCTTCTTTTGTCACCCGCTCTCAGCCCTTAGGAGATAAAATTTTCCTAAATCCGTCCCTTGGTGCGCCCTTGAGAAACTCAACGAACATTTGCACCACAGAAATATCACAAGTTTAAGAGAACCTCCAACGATATTTTAGTAAAAAACTATACCTCATTTTTAAAGCGTAAGTAAATGAAGTTCGTAAAGCTGATTTATTAATACTACAAGACTTGTATCATTGCGAACTCTACGAACACGAACATTTGGGTTTTTTTTTTACAGTTGTATTACAGTATATAGGTAACAGAAAAAACCCACTGAATACCCTAGCAAAATTTGTCAATGAACTAATTTTATTAATTAGATATAATTTATTTTATTTTTTTGTTAATTTTGCATAGTTCCAAATCAAAGTACAGCATACATATTATCTCGTCTAAATCGTTTACCGATTGGCACTTGGCCACTTTTTAATTTATTCCCAGACTAGCATTAAAGAGTAAAAAAATATACTATATTTTTTCTTTCGTCAAATTTGAAAAAAAGAATGTAGAAGTGAGAAAAAAATATTTGAGTAAGACCAAAGTAATACTTTGATCTTCGTTAAATATTTTTGTGCCTGAAACGGAATTCAAGTCTATTCCATTGCAAAAAATTTAACTTTGTCTAAGTATGTCCTACAATTCTAGTAATTTTTCTTCACACCAAATATTTCAAACCGAATTGCGAAGATCCGGATAGAAAATTATTGAGACATCGCCCTCCGAACTGCCGATGGCTTTGATGCAGAAAAAATGTGACGTGGCGTTTTGCGCGTAAACGTTTTGCGGCATGCATGAAATATGACTCAGACTTCAGCCACCATTTATCATCATAAAAACATGAAAGTGAGTCGTACGTAACGTTACACACAGTGACAAGCGGTGAAATAGACAACGCAATTAGAGAAATCCCTTTTTTATACATCCTACATTGATAAAGGTAGATAAAGTATGAATAAGTTTTCTTCAAAGATTATATTTCTGTCATCATCATCATCATCTGGCCTTTTTTAATCTCCTTGTGTAAATATGTAAACTTGTCATATTTATTTACCAACACAGAAGTATTTTTTTTTAAACTATGTTTAGCAACGTGTCTGGTTATACTGATCGTACTCAACAATTTTCCCAAGAAACATGGGTAGGACTATGAAAAAATAATGGGTTCCTTTTACAAATTACAAATCAGCTGGTCGATTTAGTATGAATGATGATTTTATCGACCTATCGGGAAAGTTTTTCAGTCAGTCTAGGAACATTGAAGAACATGGCGTAGTTTACACATTGCATAGTTTTTCTAAATTTTATCCGTTTATTAGAATATGTATGAACGCTGTATTAATAAGTAATGAAATAATTTAATGTTTACAGATAGTCACTCAGAGCATTGCGGCTATAACTCAACTAACACAAATACCAGTTTAATTTTCAATAGAGTACATTTTAAAGTAACTTGTCTATAGTGATGTCATTCGGCGGTCAAATGCAACGTTAGTATGTCAGCAATGACTCTTAAAAGCGTCACCTCAGCTCAAAAGATTTCGTAAGTTTGCCATTTAACCCGACCATTTAACTTTTTCATTCATATTCAAGGACTAACGACTCTTGCTTTGAGTAGCAGATTAACTTAATAAGTTGCACTAAGGTTAACTAATTTCATAATTCAAGAAGTTTTTAAAGAAAATATTTGCACATAAGCATTTAGGATGACCCTGGAAAAGAAAATGTGGTAAATTAGGGAGACTAATGATTTTTAGTGTAAGTATAATATACACATCATCATCATCATCATCAGGTCTTTATTAGGCTCCACTGCAGGAGCATGAACCTTTCTGTACTACCAAAGCCATATTAGCCAGAGACTCTCGACGCTGGTCAGATGGGTAGGAAAGGTTTCTTTGATAATCTTTCTGTTTACTATGTCGCCTTCTACGACATCCACGGGAAGACTTGGAGAGGTCCTATTCTACTTTTCCGAGACCCTCAAGCTCATATACACATTCATTCATATCATCACGTCTTCATCTCTTGCAGAGGAGATAGAGCCCCAGGTCATGAAACCCATTGGTCACGCACGTTTAGCGTATTAGTGGGCGTAAATGTGGAAAGCGAAATCAAAATAGTGATGGATTGCTTAGCCGCATCGCCTATTGCTATGATTTTTAGGGTTCCGTAGTAAACAAGGAACCCTAAAGTCTGTCTGTCTGTCCGTCCACGGTTTTAGTCAGAGACTATAAGTACTAGAAAGCTGTAATTTGGTATGGCTATGTATAATCATGGCAAAAAGTGGTAGAAAAAAAAATTGAATTACAGCAGTAGTATAATATATAATGAAGTTGAAAGGAAAACTATCAGAGCTGAGTACTAAGTACAAACTAAAAAGTTATAGGCAACCAAGTTATGAAATGTACTCGAAAATGTAAAATTTCATACAATTTTCATTGTTAGATGTTTTTGGTCGTTAAACTGTGAGGTGCGAGTGTAAACAGTGTGAACTCAAAGTTGTAATTCGCAACTACGGAACCCTACTCTGTGCGTGGCCCGACACGCACTTGGCCGGTTTCATTGACCGGCTGCGCGGAATGAAAAGCAAATGGTATATTCTATGTTTTTCTTTTCTTCCATACCAGCATGGAAAAAAAAGGAAGAAGCAAGGTAGAAGGTTAAAAATCACCTTAAATGATTTGCATACTTTATCAACAATTTTGACCTACTTTACATTAAAATAAAGTAGACTAATTAATATTGAGCGTAAACAATCATATTATAATCTAAAACTTTAAGTTACCTTTATCTAAATAGAAACACAATCATGAAGGGCTCAGTTTCTCAATTAAAACTTACACCTGCGTAATGATTCTGGCTTAACTGAAAGCGATTTCATCGTTTCGCCTAACTCTATAATCTATAATTGAGCCTGGTATCCGAATAGGTTCCCGGTATGTGACTTATTCCAAATCCCCACTTTGGTATTAGGGTAAACAGGGCTTATATCGTTGATTGCCGGGTTCCGGCTGAAATCACAAAATAAACTTACACAAAGTTGCTTTTAAATTTATTTGAGCCTTTTTGAGAGCTAATTTAGTTCAGTTATAACTACGAAACGAATGTGAATTACATTAAATGGATGAATTACATAACTTAGAATTTTTATTTTTTCGTTATTATCAGTTTAGTGTTAGTAATTTCCAAAACAAATGATTTTTGTTATTGATTAATGCGATTTAAACTGTTGTAGACTTAGATTATAGTTACCATTATTGTCAATGATTTTCAGAATACCTACTTCAAATTGATATTTTTTGTAGAATAAGAATAGTGCTGCTTTTTTTCATCGACTATTTTTTTTTGCTTGTATCTTAAATCCAGAGCAGTCAGTCTGGCTAATATATGGCTCTGGTAGTACAAAGAGGGTCATACTCCTACAGTGGAGCCTAAAATGACCTGATGATGATCATGAGGATGATAATGATCTTATCCACAAAAGGGTCATATTAGAATATATCTTTTTAGTTACTAAATAGGCAAGAGTAAGGTCGGGTAATAGGTAACCATCGGGATGGGCCACCTCTACAAAGCCTATTCGTATTTATATCTAAAATTTTAAGAGAGAGTAAATTAATAACATTCCCAATAGGCCCAAACCTGACTGTAAAAATGCTAAGGTTGTGCTTACTGTCCCCAACTTTCCGGCATGTCTAATCCAAATTCCGCCGCTAGTTTGGCCGCATCAAAAAACAAGCCTCGCCTGCGGTTCCACTCATTTAGCATAATACGGACTCCCTGTTAAAAGTTTGTTACTACAAAATAACCTCTTGTCAATACGTAAAGCATTAAACATTGTTAAGCATAAAATATTCCATTTATTTTTACCGTTACTTTATATATAAGTAAAAAATTTAAGATGTCATATAAATCAAATTGACGAGCATAGAGTTATATAAAGTGTCGTCGTCGTTCATACGAATAGCACTGATAGCGCTAATAAAGCGCTAAGGTGTGACGTAAGATTTCATATAGAATACTAAGAAACTTTTTGCCAATTTTCATATTTTGAATAGAAACTCAGCATGACCATGAAGACAAAAATAGGTGAAAGCGAAGTATCTGTAGCAGTCTGTCTAGGATAAAATAAAAATAACTCAACAACAAACAACATCTCTGTAATTAACAGCTTCAATGAACAATCCCAACAGGCCCGTGTTGACCTGACGCTGAAAATGTGCAAAGTTGTGTTAACTGTCTCCAACTTTCCGGCATGTCCAAATTCCGCCCCTAGTTTGGCCGCATCGAAAAACAAGTGGCGCCGGTGGCTTCACTAAATTGGCAGATACCGACTCCCTGTTACAAGTTTGCCTACTAGTTAAAAGTTCACCTGTTTTCAGTGCATCATGAGCTCATTGTGAGTTGTATAATATGAATTGTATTCTATTTTCCGTATCATTAATTGATTACCCTTCTCTTGGATTGGATTCGGTGTCGTGAATGGCTACTGGTTATTTATATAGTCGATATCACGGTATAGAATATTAAAACTGTTGTTTTTGTTTATCCATGTTACACAGTTTCCATCATAGTCAAAGTTTACACGCAAACAGCATTCTTACTCTCGTTTTTCAAGCAAAAAAGTAATACTTAATCATGTTTATATGATCCATCCATATCGGCCTGCGTGCCGCAGTTAACATGTCAGCCTGCGACACGAGTGGAACCGGGTTCGATCCTCAGTCAGGTAATGATGAAAAACTATCTTTTTTAGATTGGTCTGGGTCTTGGATGTTTATCTATGTATAAGTATCTATTAAAAAATATACTATCGTAGAGTATCTTGCGACAAAAGTTCACATCTAACTATGGGGTTAGCTCAATTTGTGTGATTTGTCCTCATAGATTTTAAAATAATGTTATATTATCGTTTTCCTCAAAATGGTTATAGATACAGCCAGTCACTAGTATGCTAAATTGAATAGGCTCTGTGCAAATATAAAAGTAATCCTCAAAATCAATTTGCTTTCATACCATTATCGTTAACTTTGACTATATAATCTCTAGACACTGTTATGCCTTTGTTTCAATGATTATGAAACAGGCCCATTTTTCAATGCTGGTGTGCGTGACAGCTTTGTGATAACAGACGCGTCCTGTCAATTTATGCTATCAAATACATACATACTATCACGTATTTTTCCCTTGCGGGGTAGACAGAGCCCAGGTCTGTAAAACCTTAAAGCCTCATTTAGCACGATGGTGGGCTTGTAGGTAATAACGGAATCAAAATAATGATGGGTTGTAAGCCGCATTGCCTATTCACATGATTCCTAACGCCCAATCCCTCGATCGGCTTTTACGATCTGCGCCGGAAGAGGAGCAGCTGGTACATTATACGTTTTTTCTTTTCTCCCAGTCCAGCGTGGAAGAGCCCTCAAAATCCGTCAAATTGTTAACTGAGTGTTTGCGTGTGAGCGCTTTGGGTTGGACACCAGTTTTTTCTACGCTTTTAGGCTCAGAGTCTATCTAGGTATTATATAATGTAAGATCATTAATTGCGGATTAAGTTGCACAGAAGCTATACCATAAACTATACCTGCTTAATGACGGCAAAACAGTAGCACAGTTACAAATAATAGCAGTGATGTAATAATCCCAATTACGCTAAACCTGTACTATAAATAATGGTACTTAATGACGTCTAGCGTTAATTAGGCCGTATCAATTGGGTGGATACCTGCTGTGTGCTAAGCGTGAGTAGCGTAATTGCCGACAATAATATTTAACGGTAATGAAATTAATGTATGAAAGTAGTCGAAAAAACCTGACTTTCATGGATGACATCGTCGACGTATACTTAATACTAAAATCAAAAAAATTAAAAAATCTATCTAAATGTGGGTATTTTTAAATTAATTTGTAATTTATGATTTTATTATTGTAGAGTACTAGTTACATAGCTAGGCGACCGTTTTTTTCCTTCTTTTTTGGAATGGACTATGCAGCTAGCTCCAATGAGCTTTTGCTACTTGCGATGGCAGAGTGCCCTCAATCTGTAAAGTGAACATCACTAAAGGAGGGACCCCCAGGAGGGACTGACCTCAGGTTTGGGCGTTGTCTGTTTGCGCAAGGCTTACGGAGATAGAAAACTCTCATATGCCTGATGGGCCGCGATTTGCATGCATGGCCTGAACGGCCGCACTGAGAAACAATGGCAAAGCCTTTGGAGAGCAGCAACTAAGTAAGGGCCAATCTTGGGTGCAAGCCACCAGGGACCGCCGGGCGGTCACCAGTAGTCAACCAAACTTATGACCAGACTAAGTATATAAAGACATATCACACAAATTGAGCTAGGCCCACAGTAAGTTGTGAACTTGTGTCGCAGGATACTAACTCAACGATACTATATTTTTATATTTTATAACATATACTTATATAGATATAAACATCCAAGACCCAGGTCATTCTGTAAAAGATCGTTTTCCATCATGACCTGACCGGGGATCGAACCCGGGACCCCCGTGTCGCAGGCTGGCGAGTTGACCGCTGCGCCACGGAGCTCGACTATACTCGATTTTTTAAAAGATGGTATTATTATACTGTTTAAAAAGTCACCCGGTATTTTACTTTTATATAAATATCGAATCGAACAGTTCGATATTACAAAAACACATATGGCAATATTGTTAGAAGGATACAAAAAAATTACATTTACGATTACAGCAAAAATACCTACCATTTTTTTACTATTTTGTCCTTCGATAAGTTCACCCTGTAGTATCTCATTACTTCCTCATCTCAATTATCTCAACAAAGAATATTTTTATGCTTTCCGAGAGTGGTTTAAGAATGTCTCGTCTATTGTTTAGAGTATAAGCTAACAAGCCTGAGCATTAAATTCATTAGTAAGCTTGAACCTCAACTTCAGCCTAATTATTTGTAGCCGTTGCCAAATGGCACGACATAAAGTCGTTTATACACATAAAATGACACATTTTGTTTATTTTATGACGCCGGCTAAAGTAAGACTTATCGTTCCATTTTACGATCTTTTACAGTACTTAAGTGTATCAAATAAAATGTAACCTGTATAATGTAGCTTTTAGGTAAACTGGCTATTTATAGAAGAGTTTTCAACGATTTCAATTTACATAAAACTGAAGTTTTCCAGGAAAAAACAAATGGGGAATTGTATGTGTATCTTGGCATCTCAAGTTATATTTCCATATCGTTTATTTCAACAAATGTTTAATCCTGGGGAAATTTCTACATCCTAACTATATATATTATAAATGCATAAGTGAGTTTGTTTGTCACGCTTTCATACCTAACCTACATAATTAGGTTAAACATCTTGAATTTTTCAAATTGCAAGCACTTTTTCTGGCATACTTAAATGGACACAGGCGGAAGCCCATGAAAACAGTACTTTTTGCTTTGACTATATAGATATTTGAGCCTCAATTTCAGCCTAATTATTTGGAGCCGTTGCCAAATAGCATGACATAAAGTCGTTTATACTCACAAAATGTGTCATTTTGTATATTTTATGTCGCTGTCTAAAGTGCGAATTATCTTTTATTTTACGGGCTTTTTACAGTTATTTTAAATACCCTTAAAATAACTGTAAATATAAAAATGTACCTTTAAAAGCCTGAAGGTATTTTTAGCTTTGTATTATCTACGTATAGCTCGGTAGACTTTACTGGAGCAAATAATAAACAAACAATAAAAAACATATTTTCTGGGCTCATACAATCGTTAGAAAAGAGTAACATTCAAGTAGACCACAAAAAATAAAAGTTATTAGTATTTGTTTATTTTTCTTAGAATTTTAATAAGTTTTCGATCTCATCAATGACATTGACTATTCGTCCAACGCGGGCGGATGGATGGATATTGCAAGGACGAAAATTTTTTTTCTAAATCTGTCTTTTCTTTCTTCTTTTTATTATGGCCTCCACCGAGATTTCAGTGATTCTGCCAATGTCCAGTATAATGAGATACTAAGTATCGGTGTTGTACGGTATGTGGCATCAAAGATGGCATATGTTCTTTGGCAGCCTCGTGGGAGCTTTTGGCGACAAATCTATACGAGTCCATTTAACAGCCTACTTTAACTATTTCACAAATTGTTCTCGAGCACGAGCATTTATAACACCAAACTACACCAATTTCATATTATAAAGTTCACTTAAATCAATTTGCAAAATTGTAATAAGGCAAACGACAACTGAACCCCTTGACTTCCCACCAAAAACTCCAAATCTATCTTTGCAAGTAACATTATTATTATGTGACGCAGTCACTTTACTTCATGACGGGCTCTTAGTTAAATTTTCAGCACGGGCAAATACCTACTTGTGCTTAATTTTGACGATGTCTGCTGTTCTGGAGCTACCCAAGTAGGACAGGCGGCCGGCCGGAAAAACTAACCCAAATTTATTTATTTTATCATGAATGCTGTTATAATATTATTTATTAAAACTAACGTGAGTTATATACATTATTTAAATACGTAACAAGGAATTACTCCCATAAATGGTCAGCTTCTGGCCGACTTGTTTCGATCTCTTCTGGGGTCTTCCTTGGGGCCATTGAAACGAGACGCGCGCCCGATGGCGTTCCATCCAACCCACACTTTAAAAATACGTAATGTTATGGATATCGGGCCCCGATGCACCAAAGCTGACAATGTAACCGGAAGAAGGCTCCGATGAGAGTGAATCACAACAAAATATTCTATGGAATTTTTCAACCCGCAATAAGCTGTCGCCAAAGCCACGGCTTGCTCTCCCTCGTGGACCCTTATGTCCGTCCGTTTTCAGATTTTATGGCAACCTTGCCCGCTTTATGGACCCTCGCCAACTTGGAGCCGTGCTTGTGACACCCGTCTGTAAAGGTAATAAAGCTTTTGATATTGAAATGAAGAGAAGGTGATTTAGTTATCGATGAAATTAAAACGTTTATTCAAAGAACAGGCCTTTGTAGGCACACGTCAAATGACATCAAAACATGATTATGTATTTTGTTAATTATTGTTCAAAAACTAAGCAGACTCTAGCGTTTCGACCACTGCCCTGATTCTCAGTCACATTGATTCAGACAAAACAAATATTATTACCTAACTGTACACTGTAAAATAGCAGCACGCGCCCGCGTGGCATGTTTGCAAGAATGCTGGCTGCATTTCCTCGATGAATCGCGATGCTTATCCTGCTTATCTGGTTTTAAATATACTCTGTTTTTTTCATTGGACATAAATATATTTTCGGGACCAGCTGTTATTTTTAGTACAAATTTTTAGTTGTACACTTTGTACGGTCTCCGATTTCCTATTTGTGACTTTGCACGCATATACGCATATCATGAAAAAAATACATACATTTTGGTCAAATTTATCGGTCAAGATTTTGCTTTAGACACAAAGAGATCTAAAAGTCGAAAGTAAAATATTGCAAAAAAAGAGATAAGACACTAAGTACAAAATATATTTTCCAATTTCATCTATTTGAAAATAGAGAACAATTCAATTGCGCCAGGTATGTGTATATGAGAAATATATGAGTACAAGTAGGGTTGTGTGTATTTAATACTAACCTTGACTTTAAAATACTCACAATAAATAAATTCAAGATATCTTCAAAATCTTAATTAACTCTATCAAAATTAATAACATGACAGATTGCATACGATGACTCCTTTACCTTATCTATTAAAAATAAATAAGGCATATTGTATTATAATGACCCGTGTGATCTCTTTCGCAAGTAGCACTGTTCATCGTCCATTGCTGCTCAAAAAAAATTTCCACCTAAGCTTAAGTTATAGTGCGTCGATGTATGCAAAAAGGTGGTATTTGGAATTCCGCATTGCACTACATATTCGGCTGCTGTCTGTTCCATTGTGTGGTATTTTCACATCATTTATTCTGTGGGAGATATCCTCAAGCATATCTGTTTGAAATCTGTTTCCTTTTGGTTTCGTCACTTGCTTCTTGTGCAGCTGTTGAAGGTATTGTGTCTGTCACGACAAAGCAATTGACAAAACATTTATTTATCTGTGAATCTAGTTACTTTGAAATGCGTGAGTATGGAATTGATATTGTACATAGGCATGAGAGAAGGCGTTTTACGCTCGTTATTAAACTTGGAGTATTGTCTTTAGTATGTAACCCGTGAGTAAAACACAATTTCTCTACATTTCTGTTTTTTTATAGATGTTCAATATATTTTTAGACGCAGTAGTTTAACGTAAGATTTATATCTCGAGAAATTGTGATAATTTTAAGAAAAAATATAACTTTGCTAACTTACCCTAGCTAAATATAGCCATGCTTTTAATCATTATAACATTTCTTCGTTAGAATACACTTAATAAATATGAGTCACACAATCTCAGATGTAAATGTATAAAGCTTAGATATAAATGTGTTTAAGTTAGTTTCACATTGAATTTCATGAAAATATGAAGACGCGTGTAGTTTTTGCATACATTGAAGGTTTATAAAGAGTTACTGGCTCGTGACATATGTGATTCTGGCCTACAAACCCTTCTACTTAAACCTACCACAACATTACATAATGATCGGTTCAGTAGATAGGGCGTGAAAGCGTTACAAACAAAAAAACTCACTTTCGCATTTATAATATTAGTTAGGATTAGGAATCAGGATAGGATAGGCTAACAGAACTCTGTCAGTACGGTTCCATACAGTCTCAGAAAACTAAGAACTTTATCATTCTGCGATAGGTTTAAAACCTTTACTACTAGACTAAGTATTTTTTCAATGTTTTCAATGCACAACACATACTTGGAACCAATTTACTAGTATGCAGTATCGTTTCCGGCTCTGGTAGAAAAAGGCCAAGTTCTCGTAAATGCAATGTCGAAATTGTGGATGCGGAACCGGCATTGAATGCTAAACTAACCTTGCCGCCCGAAACTGTTCCAATTGTGTAAAAGAAAACAGTGCTTGGATTCTATTGTGTATTGAATATTAGGTCAGTTTACGAAGTTTTCTGAGGATTTGTTTCAGATTTCATCAAACAAATATGATAATTGCTTTAAAACCAATATTTTTTTTCTTTCAGTTGGTTCATCATTTTAGTCTATCTAGATTGACACGCCTGATGAAATAATCAAAGATGGCGAAAATAAACTGAGGCCTTAGACTGAGGTCTATTATTAGGTACGCTACTTAAATAATAATGTTCATCAATATAAATATTAAAATTTATTAATTTGTCTTCTTCTGAGCGTGCCATGTTTTATCACCCTCAGTTATGGTCTTTTGAGCATGGGCTTAGCCTTAACAGCATATTAGTACATGCTGTTAAATTTATTTTTCAATGTTTTTAGGACCTGCCTTGCTCATATCTTTCTATTTTATTTTTTACATAAAATTCCAGAGCTAAATCTAAAAAAATAAAGTGGCTATAAGCCGGTGTTTCCAAATCAAAGCCATATACATGCTTTCATTTGATGGATATACTTTATTTAGTACGATACTACCAGCATGTTTATGTACAAGAAGGTATATAAAAATAAATAAAATATCTTACAAGCTGTTTTTAGCCGAGTCTAGCTTCTTCAGTGTAACTTCTTAAGGTGGTCTTTCATCATCAGATCCTTTCTAGTCTCCGCTGCAGGAACGCGACCCCATCTGTAATATCATATATTACCATAATGTCTGATGATTTGACCTACACTCTCCACGCTGGCCACACGGGTTGGAGTGGTCTCGTTGATGTTTATAAGCTTTGTTTAGCTTTTGCGCGACCCCATCTGTAATATCCTATATTGCCATAATGTCTGATGATTTGACCTACTCTCTCCACGCTGGCCACACGGGTTGGAGTGGTCTCGTTGATGTTTATAAGTAGTAATATTTGTTTAGCTTGTGTGTCCTAAGTCGCTTGCTACAACATCTATGGGAAGTCTTGGAGTGGTCCTATTCTACTCTGCCGGGAACCACACGGCAGTAAGATCGTCTTTACGTATATGTAAATTATCTATTATCTCTGTCAGATGGATAAAAGTCGAGGGGTATTGGGTGCTTGTCCAATTCTGCCTGATCCAACCTTATCAATTGATCATGAGGAGGGTCGAGTGTGGACGAGAGTCCGGGCTCAAAGCAAAACGGGGTGGGGAATAAAGATACTTATTTACATGTGCTTTAACATGTTTATTAACAAGAAAGTATATTGGGAAACGCAATAATAATAACTATGGGAAAATAACCTAATACCCGAAACAGACGGATGAGAATGGCATACGGTACTGTCCACACTTCTAGTTCCGACTGATCCAACTTCATCAATCGATCATGAGTAGGGTCGAGTGCCCGGACGAGTGTCCGGGCTCAAAGTGAAGCATAGTAAAGATATTTATTTACATTTGCTTACACCATTTTTTTAGGGTTCCGTAGTATACAAGGAACCCTTATAGTTTCGCCATGTCTGTCTGTCTGTCTGTCCGTCCGCGGTTTTACTCAGAGACTATAAGTTCTAGAAAGCTGAAATTTGATATGGGTATGTATATTAATCGTGTCAAAAAAGTGGTAGAAGAAAATCTTGAAAACAAATTTTTTTAAGGGGAAACTCCCATACAAGTAAAGAGGGAGTAATTTTTTTTTCTATACAAACCCATCGTGTTGGGTATTGTTGGATAAGTCTTGGTTGAGAACACCATTTTTCGATTTAGGGATCCGTTTCCGAAATATTTGGTTTTAAAGTGCAAATGTTTGTTAGAGGTAAGTATCTACTAAACGGTTATATATAGATACGTGAAAAAAAATTACAGCAGTAGTATATATACTGAAGTTGAAAGGAAAACTATCAGAGCTGAGTACTAAGTACAAACTAAAAAGTTATAGGCAACCAACTTATAAAGTGTACTCGAAAATGTAAAATTTTATACATTTTCATTGTTACATGTTTTTGCGAGTGTGAACTCAAAGTTGTCATTCGCAACTACGGAACCCTACACTGTGCGTGGCCCGACACGCACTTGGCCGGTTTTATTTACAACAGGTATCCTAATATACTTTGCTGTAATAAATAACTATGAAAAAATAACCTAATACCCCAAACAGATGGATGAGAATGGCATAGGGTACTGTCACACTCCTAGTTCCGCCTGATCCAACCTCATCAATCGATCATCAGCAGGGTCGAGGGGTGAACGAGGGTCCGGGCTCAAAGTGAAGCGGGGAGTAAAGTATTTATTTACATGTGCTTACGTCATGTTTATTAACAAAAGTATATTGTTCATTGGGATACGTAATCTATACTTAAAAATTTTATAAAGACAATAGTTTTGATTTTTCGTTTGCATTGAATAGGCTCGTAAATTACTGGACCAATTTTTAAGATTCTTTCACTCATAGATAACTAATTTTTCTGCGGTTGACATAAGTTATAAGCGCGACAATTAGTTATACGCGGACGAAATCGCAGGAAAATGGTTAGTAATAAATAATAACTAAATAAATTAAACATCTCAATGAGCTGTTTTTAGCAAAGTCTTGCTTCTTCAGAGTTATGTGCTAAGTACTTAATGGACGGAGTAGAATCATAAAACCGAAAGAAAATCGAATAGAGCCGATGCATATTTTTTCTCGTTGTGCCATGGAAATAACTCCCAAATATCCTCCTCTAATTCCAGCCCGGCTTGAGAAGACCAGACACAAGTGACGTCATGACCGTTTTGTACGGACAATATGAGAAGAAATTATGTAAATATAAGAACGTCTTTTGAGGTACGCGCTTACGTAATATCGTTTGTCAAAATCAACCCATCATGTACCTTTCGTAATCTGACGTTATTAGAAATGGGGGAAAATATTCCAGCGGAATTTACGTGTTCGCAAATTACCTAATATCAGTGACAGGTGGATAAAAGTCAAGCGAGGGAGATAGGATACTTGTCCACTCCCAAATTCCGTCTGATCCAACCTTATCAATCGACCATGAGCAGGGTCGAGTGGACGGGCGAGTGTCCGGGCCCAAAGTGCGGCCGAGAATAAAGAATTTTATTTACATGTGCTAAGTGTGTTTATAGAGGTATACAATCCCGGAAATTCTAATCGTAATCATATATGGGCAAATATCTAATATCCTTGAGTTTGCTATTTTGTGATGAATAAAGATACATTTCCTCTTCAACCCATCTGGCCAGCGTGGAGAGTTTAGGCCAAATCCTCTGACAACTCTGGCTAATATATGGCTCAGGTAAAGATTGTCATGCTCCTGCTGTGGAGCCTGAAGAGCTGATGATGATAGATACATAGATTCTATAAAATAGTTACACTTAAACTGAAACATGTCTTTTAAACACGACAGGCTGTAAAAAGGGGTGTTATAAGTAAGCGAGATTTCTTATTTTACCGAAAACATTCGAATGAAGGTGAAAAAGAACGTTTGTAAGTATGAAAGTTTTTGATTTTACTATAATTGGTGACGATTGTAGTATCTTACCAAACGTCGAAGTGTCTTTCTTTATATTATTTTAAAATTTACAATGGCGAATGCTAAACAGCAAATTAATGAAGTACTTTAAGATCCAAGAACTCACACGACTAAAAAAATAACAGTAGGTAATGGTGGAAAAGATTACAGAGATCTTTATGTATAGGAAAATTTATTTATTTACTTCCAAACTTACAACTATTATAACAGGCTTTTTATTCCTAATATAATAGTTGAGCCAAGTCATTTAACACAATACCCCATCAGCGACATCGATTTGGGCTTATTTTATGTAATTCTATGTAAATAATAAAAAAATATCTTCTTTTCTTAAATTAAATATATACATAAATATCCCTAGTATATAGTAGTATAAGTAAAATAATATCCCAAACAGAAGGATGAAAGTAAAGCAACATAGGGTTCTTGCCCACACCCCATGTCCCATCTGATCCCACCCCATCAATCGACCGTGAGGGTCAAATGGACGCCCCTGGGTGCTCGAAGCTCAGTACCATTTTTCTTTTTACATATGCTTACTATGCTTACACCATGTTTATTCACAAGCCTGCAAATTAATAAGAGAAACCATGTTAGCAGAATAAATAATTACCAACCAATCTTTCGTTGCATATAAAGACAGGTATACAAGAATAAATAGCATCGGAAAGATTATGAAAGTCAAAACAAGTCTTAATCTCTACATGACCTCTATTTTATTTACTTGAGTTGAATATATGTATGTATAATATTTCTTAATAGTATTTTTTCCTTTGTTTATTTTTCTTCTGAGATAATTCACCCTCGTGGTAGGTGGTCTGCGCCCCCTCATTTCGTGTTTGCTGCATTATCTTTCTTCTAATTGACTTACCTTCTGTGGCCAATATGCTTGGGTTTTGCCCTATGATGGGCAACACGCAAATACATTATTAAATAAAGAAGTATATATATAACTGAAATTATGTCATTAAAGCGTTATATCTTACGAACGTTAAGTAATTTGATTACCTGAGGTTATATGATTATTAGAGCATTTGTTGTTATGTCTTATGATTCACGTATGTTAAAAAAATTCGCCATAGCCTAATTTATCATAAAAGAGGACTCTGAGCTCCCACGCATCACAGCTAAGCACGCAATTGGGAAAAAGCTCAGAGGTACAAACTCGTAAGTCGAAAGTTTCAAAAATTCCCTGAATGTCTTAATATGGAATTTGCTGGTCTAGCAATCATTTAAACCCAAAATCAAGATGCAAAGTTCTAGATGCAATATCTATCCTTTTAACAGGACGGAGAGATGCATCAAGTTAGATCCGACACAAGTATTTTTTTTTTATTTATTTATTGAACTTCCTGACTAAAGTAAAAGGCGGCCTTAAAACTAAAAGTCAGTCACAGGTGGTGCTGAAAAAGGAGAATTTGAAAGTAAGTATGTTAAAATTAAATGCATGGTTCCTAGATGACGCTTGTTTAGGAGGAAAAGTGGATACGGTCAAAAATGATATTATCAGAGTCCTAAATAATTTCAGGAAAATAAATTTAGATCTAAATTTGAACAAATGTGAGCTCTACGTTTCGACCAAATTTGATGAAAATGATCGGAATTCTATTATACAAAATTTCCAAAATATTGCACCCGGTATTAAAATTTTAGAAAAAGAAACACTTTTCCTCTTAGAGGCGCCTTTACTCGAGGAAAGCGTTAGGCCTCTTTTAGATGTTAAAACTGCAACACTTTCGAAAAATATTAACAGACTGGGCCTTCTAAATTCCCATATCGCATATACCATATTAAAGTATTGCCTTTTCTTATTCTAAATTTAAACCTCGAGGGAAATTCTTGGATTTAAGCTTCTTTACCGATTAAATTTGGTGGCAGATTAAATTTGGTGGTAGATTTTTAATTTTATTTTGTATAATTAAGTAGGTATAGTTATAATATTTTATTGAATTTTTATTTAATTTTTTTGTTTAGTTAGTAATTTATGTTATAAAAATAATTAGTTGATAGTTAGAATAATATTTATCATATGTATTTTCATATTGTATGTCAATTTAGTTAAATAAAGATTATAAGTATGTTGGGTCGTCTAAATCATATACCTCAACAAATGGGAAGTGACTCTCCTAAATTTCCCGTATTTATTTTCCTACTCCACCTTCAACAAAAAAAGGGTTTTTGCCACAAGCCAATGTGTCACAAATCCTCAACTATTTTTCTTCGATTAGACACTTTTTTTTAAAGATCTAGGAACTTATTCGGCTTAATCTAATTTAATATGTAAAACCCCATTTAAATGCATCCGGGACCGGCTCATTGGCTACATAGATATTTTTCTTTTTGTAAATATTTATTTTTTGTTTGTATTGACTTTGTCAGTGGGGTTGTTATATCAGTTGTAAAGGATCTTTAAAAGTGCTATTCATTTCACCTCATTGTGTGTTGCCTCATTTTTCACTTATATCCGTCCTTACGTCCGGCTAGGACAGAGACAAATAATTACACAAATAGACACGTCAAATTTTTAACACCACTCATTTTGATACAGGGGTTAAAGAAATAGGACGGAATAACGATCTAAAACATAAAATATAAATATATTTTTTGTATCAACAGATACACATTATTTATACTGCGGAGCGAATCCCTCGAAATGCAAGCAGGTTTTAGCCGGATGTGACCAAGCGACGGCGACGATTTTGGACCTTAATTTTATTACAACAAAGTGCATTCACCGTCAAGAGCTTAAAATTAATTTCGATAAATATGCAAATGGTCAGCCAATTTCAGTTTCACATCGATCATATGATTAAAATCATTATCATCTCATTGTTTCTGTTAAGGATATGATCACATTCTTCGACAGTAGGTAATAATAGAGCGAAGCAAGGTTACTCAATAAAATGCATCCTGCTCTTTACAAGAAGTCTTGTCGCGATCATCTGGAAAACCCAATTCAGATTGGTGCATTGCGATCTCTTGAAGCTTTTTAGGGTTTTGTACCCAAAAGGTTAAAACGGTTCTCTTATTGCTAAGCGTCTGTTGTCCGTCCACCTGTCAAAGGGCTATACATATTTATTGAACCGTATTGGGTATATGAATTTTTAAAGAATGTGTTTATTATATATTGCCGCTAGATTAACATATAATGAAAACAAAATAAACTTAATAACTAAGTAACTACACTAGAAACGTGATCCCATACTAGAAACGTGCCCATAATGTGTGATTCCGACTCGCACATTTGACCGGTTTTATTTATGAAACTAAGTAGGCAAACACAACGCCAGTTGGCACAAAAGGTTCTGTAAATTTAACAGAAAACAGACAAGATTTCTAATGGGAGCCCTGACCGGACACTTCGAAAATAACAGTCATCTCTTCAAATTGAAAATTGTCGAAAGCCCTCTATGGAGGGAGGAATCAGAGGAGACGATGAGACACATCTTGTGCTACGGCGACTCTTTGGCTGGTAAGCGTTTGGACCTTTTCGGATCGGCGTAAATCTAGAGGACTCTAGATGCAGTCCTTCCTCGGGAATCACCGTGTGGGTGAGTAAGGCATGGGGTAAGTACAAAATAACCCAAATGTTAGACGTGCTTCCGATTTATAATCGGCTCCAATGAAGATAAGATAAGTAGGCAAACAACATCAAAGGCTAGAAGTTTTATTAAACTACTAGCTGATGCCCGCAACTTCGTTCGCGTGGACTTTGTGACTCGAGCGTATTATTATACTTACCTTAATACGAACTAAACAAACATAAGAAAATACTTGTAGCAGTGTTATAAAATTGCATTGCATTGGCTTCTGCTAAATACTGGACGGATAAAGTATAGGATTCTTTTAGACTTTTTGAGCCACGATAAGAAGGCTATACTTATATAGCTAGCTCCAAGTGAGCTTGCGCTACTTCACCAAATTTTGAGGTATGGGGAAAGCGCCTTCAACCTATCGGACATCTCCAAAGGGATCTTAGATTTTTCTACCTCAACAAAAAATACTAATCAGGCTGAATAACTTTTGCTACAGTGTTATTTTTATATTTCTTATAGTTTACCTGGACCATTATGGTTCTGTGTTAAGTGTTCCAAATCTTCAAATTAAATATCTCAACAAAAAATGCACATCAGGTTGAATAACTTTTGCTAAGGCGTCATTTATATCTATTCCTTATAATTACATGAACATGTTCTGCATGAGGTGTAACAAATCTCAGATTTTTTATACCTCAAAAAAAATGCTCATCAGGCCTAACAAACTTTGCTAAGGCTCCACTATGGCTCCACTTATATATTTCTTATAGTTCAGCTGGACCATTGTGATGCTGCATCAAGTGTTCCATTTTTCAAAATCATTTCTACCTTATATGGCCTAATACCTATATAGCAAAAAAAGTTTCATTCGAATCCGTCCAATATTTCCGGAGATAAACGTGATCATACATACAGACAGACAGACAAGAAATTCGAAAAAAATTTCTTTGCTTTCTATTATTCTTTTTAAGTGTCCCTCTATCCATTTCAGTCAAAAATTCTAAATGTACAGACAAAATATTTTGACTGTTTTATTATATGTATAGATATCGAGCTGACCCTATAGTACCCAATATTCCGACTTATATAAGTACACAATATTTCAGCTTAATCCATTGTTTTTTTAAAGGTAAAATTTTACAATCACAATGCTATTTTGATTATATTCTTATTAAAATAAAGAAATAAGATACGAGAAAACAGTCCATGCGAACAGGATTTGAACCGGCAGTCCTTATACGAAAACAATTCTAAAGAATTTCTAAAGATTTCAATCGATTAAGGATCTCTTAGCGTTTTTCCGGCGACATCCTCAGCTGAAGTGCTTTACGGATCCCAGGGCACAGGAATTCCGGCTTCTTTTCCTCTTTTGCATGGTCTTCGGCATCCTTAGTCGTGTGACTATTGGCACCAAGCATAACATCCTTTACTACATCAAGCGGAGCTCTTCTTTGGTTTCCACTTTTGGTCTGGAGGAGGTGGCTTAACCAGACATTTGATCTCTATGTAATTCACTGGTGCAGTTCTCTTACAGACCCGAACAAATATACGTGTGAGTATTAGAAAAGCTTAGCACGAATTTGTTATTTCCGAAGATTGGATCTGCTGCGAAGAGCATGGCGAGTAGCCATGCTCTTCTCAACAATATGATTTTTAAAGCGCGGAGCTGTAACCTAAACTTTCATACAAATTAGCACTTACACTTTTACGAAGAAACGCGCTTTAAAAATGGTGTCTCCATAAAAAGGAAAATTAATTTTATCGATTCCAATCCACAGAATATTTTAATTCGTGCTAAGCTAAAGCCCACCCAAACATACAAGATACTTATATTAATTGCAAGATAAATAAAAGCTACAACAAATTTTATTTTCATTATTTGAGTGTTATTAACGGCCTTCATAAATTCAGTAAATTGACATGTCATGTGTGTTCCCAATCAAACTTGATAAATATTATTGCTATAATTGGCTCAGGTGCCACTGCTAACGCGTGACCCCCACTGCGGCCAAGCGAAAGTATCGAGGGCATATCAAGGTCTTAGGTTTTGCGTGCTGGCTGGTTGTGTGATTAAAACTTCTTTGTTGCTTATTAGTTTTAATATCTTCATTTATAAGAATAATTTCAACTAGGTTGAAATAAAAATTGATATAACGTATTAATTATATAATTTGCTATACCAGTTAGCTAGTTGTTATACTGTAGTATAACAACCGTTGTTTTGTTAACCGTTTTCTGTCGAACATGGTTTGCAAAACAACTGAATGATGTTCGATATTTTTCCTTCTAAAGCATGAAATAAGATTTTTTAATATAGAAGTAGTAGGCTTGGAAAAAAAACGAACTTAGGTCAAAAGTATAGATGACTTGATTCTAACGATACCTACCCTAAAACACCAAAATCTGTTTAGGAATTTAAAAATAAAGAATATAATAAATAACTCACATGCGCACTAACATACATACATGAACCACACTTCTTATTTTGAAAAGTCGATTAAAATAAAAAACCATCAACAACTCATAGTGCCTAAATCATGACGACAAAATTTAAGTACATAACATTTGCATGCTCTACTATTATGGCGAATACATGGTGCACATTTGTCACAATTCCTTTTGACTGCATTATGCAAAAAGATTTCTTATTTAAATCATGCCTTTTAAAACTTTTCCTTGCCAGGAACCTATTATTATAAAAAAAAACTCACCTTATCTTTTTCTATACATACTAAGTACTCTTTAAGTAAGTAGAAAAATATATTATTAAGATAAGGCGGTGACGGTCTGTGCGTAAGTCGTGATCGCGATGTTAGTTGTTCAGATTTTATCTGTGGCTTTTCATTAAAGCGAGCGTGACGCAAGATCTGCATCTTGATGTTCTATGCATTATGAAGGAGCAAAGAAAATGGCCAGTTGTGACGTCTTCCGTGGCATAGTGGTAAGCACGCCAGCCACGATGGATCCTCGATTCACAATTCGTTCTTCATTGGCGACGTATAGGTGATCTTAAGTCTAAGGTCTTTATAACAGGCAGTATTATAATTAGATTAGTTGAGAACAGAGACAAACTGTCCACTTACACACACGAAAAACAACAACTTAGACACAAACTTAAAATTTTACATTTTTACTTAATTGTAGTTGAGGAGCTATGTCCATAATATCCAGGTATTTTTTAATCTAACACAGGTTCATATTTTTGTATAGCAAGCTGGAAAGAAGCAAATAGCTCACAATAAAGAACAAGACTGGCACTTCTATCCGAGACAAGTCCAAAATAAAAGCCAAGAATAAAATCAAGCGAAGCGCAATTAGTTAAACACACTGCCACCTCAGCACAGGTTTAATGTTTTTTCCGTCGTAAACACAGTCAATTAAATACCAATTTAGATGAGCAAAAACGCTAGCAACAATATACAATCCATATAAATCTGTTTTAAAAATAGGGATGGACCCGGGATTTTGTATTTTATTTAATCTTGACGTAATCTGGTCGTAAAAAGGTCGGCGGCGCCTGCAACGCCACCTAGCGGAAGCGAGGGCGGCAGCTTCCGCAGAAAGCCCGTAAAGTTTTTATTGTTTCCGGGTCACAGCTCCCCGACAATTCGGTTTCCAATCAAAATCTTTTATAGTGATCGAAGCATGATATCGATCACTGTGACATATTTTGGGTGGCAGTTTATATTATGCCCGACTGCCCAGATATGTGTTTCAGTGAGTTTATGTACTGTATTCACGGAAGCTGTGACGAAAGTATTACGAATATTAAAGCTACTAACGCCATCACCGAGTTCTGCTCTGCAGCGAATATGCACGTCAAGGCTTAAAAGTCAGATTGGGCAACTTGTCCGTGCGGCGACGTGCATACCGACACGCCATGCTGTGTTGCACCGCTGCAGTGCAGTGCTGCTCGATGCGGGCGTACTGTAATAGGCAAGAATATAATAAAAGCTCATAAAGTTTTCTTATGTTTTCGCGATTGTTACACATTTAAATAAAATTATTTTAATACGGTTTTTATCGCGTTTATTACATTATTTATACACCTAACGTTTCGAGCACTTTACAGTGTTCGTGGTCGCAGGTAGACTAAGTTGACATTTGTCTAGTATTTTATAAGAACTGCAAAATCTACCGCCTAAAATATTTATTGATAACGTTCCGGATGTACAGTAGTATTGGTTAAACGTTAGGTGTATAAATAATGTAATAAACGCGATAAAAACCGTATTAAAATAATTTTATTTAAAAGCTCATAAACTTAACGTGTATTAAACAAATGGATCATATATACACGCGTAAGGTAGGACACATTTGATTGTACTTTTCAAACTTCACAGGTTCGGGATAAACAATTATATGAATATTATTATATTATTAAATAACAAAAAAAGATCATTTATTATCATTAATTCTTATGATTATTATTTCTGTTAGTAAAGAGAGGGTCGTCCTCTTGCAGTGGAGACTAAATAGAGACCTGGATAAATGGATGGATATTATTTAAAATTTTAAATCACTTGGAAATACCTAAGTATTTACTTACTCTTTAAGACACTTTCCTCTACATTGTTAAACGCCATTACCTATATTTCAGTAACGTAACGACATGCCGACCAAAATGCAATCTGCAGACATCGTCATATGCTTCGAATGATAAATGATATGAGACTTTGATAAATTATCTCTTTGGACGTGAGTTTGAACTTAGCATACTGACTGCATCAGAATCTAACAAAACTTATACATAAAGTCACATAGTTTATCAAAATACTTTGATTAGTATTATCCAAAATACTTTGATTAGTATTATCAAAATACTTTGATCAGTATTTTTCACGACGGCAAAATTACGTCATTATCCTTTACTATCTACACAGGACCTTAGATTACAAGACTTCAAAACGTAGCTAAAATAGATGCAACACAATTTTTGGTAATACTTTCATGAGCTTTTACAATTTTTGTAGAAAATGTAACAAGTATAGATTTGACGATGTTTACCCTGCAAAACCAACTTGGAAGGTAAGAAACATTTTAGCTCATAAGTATTTCTCCCAAGTACATTTTCAAACTTACATGTTACAGCTTTGTTTTGAAATATGTCCTTCAAAACCAACGTGGTCAATTTACGATCAAACTTTCCAGACGATTCTGCTTCAGTTGTGTTATGTACGAAACCATTCCATTATTCGGTATTGGCATTTCAATTTGGGAGTGTCACCAAGGGTTAGACACCTATTGGATACATGGATCTCGACATCTGGATACAATTGTTTGTGAAATGGAATATCCTTTTGGCTTTGCCGTATTCGGGTTAAAATAGGTGTGCTGTATTTATGTGATAGCAGTTAAAATATTTTAATTTGCATGTGTGATTGATACATATTTGTTATTTTTGTATAAAACCTATATTTTTTTGTGATTTTAGAGCTATTCCTTTTGAGAAATTTCGTGTGACTTTGAAATATTTAAAACGAAAGTAGCACAAGTTGCCATATTTACATAAGTACTCCCTTTAAATAGGCATATTACTTACCAACCTTTTCTTGAATAATTTTGTCAGTAAACTTGAATAGTAGTTTGGCAATATAATGTCCGAGAGCCAAGGTGTCGGAGAACAAACTAACCTACTTACATTTAAAATTTTAACGTACGTCCATTGATTCTGAAGTTGACAGATTGTAAATTCTGTTAGTATCGAACCCTTCAAGAGACTGCAGACTTAATAAAATATAATTTGAAAATATTTCGATACTTATTTTACGAGAGCAATTTTCTACGAACAAAATCTCAATTTCATCAAAGGGTAGTAAATCACCTCAGTCAGCTAAGTCATGTAAAAATGGTTGGGTATAGAAATTCATTCGTTTTTATTACCTGTCCGTATTATTTGCGTCTACGCGATGTTCCCTCTAACCAATAAAAGTATTTTTCCACAGTAGGTATCAAACATACATAAATCTGAGCGAGAATATTAAGTAGGCCTCTGACGTCAGCACATGAAATTGAAAAAAAGTGGACACGTGGGAGTCTGAATGGCACTCCAAGAATTCCGTAGTGAGTGATCCTTATAAAAAAATACAGACATTGTTCTAAATATTTCCCTATGTATGGGCAATGACTGGTTTATTTTGTACTAAAAATTATTTAATTTCGTTAGCGAAAAGAAGTATGTACATTATTTAACTTCATAGTGAAAATGAAAATGACAAGAGCATTATATATGTATATATGACGATTGTATTCTTAATATCCCCAATCCCATCCCAACTTCCCAACTAATATTATAAATGCGAAAGTGAGTTTGTTTGTTTTTTGTTACGCTTTCACGCCCTATCAGCTAAACCGATCATCATGAAATCTACACATAGGTTAGGGTACTGATAACGACATAGGCAATAAATGATGCGGGCGAAGCCGCGGGTAACAGCTAGTTGATACAATATACATATACTGTTCTATTTTATTAATTGCAAGTTGACAATGAAATTCTTGATTTAAAGGATCGTGAATTTGGAACAGTCGCTCCGAGACATTCCGTTTTACCTTCTGAGAAGCGAATCTCCAAAAATATCTCACGCATAAAAAGTACTTGGGTACGAGCGATATTAATTTCGCGCTTACGTTTGATTTTGTTACGAGCGGTTCGAGTTAACGAGTGGAAAGTGGAAAATTCACGGCACGCTGCACAGGTAATTTAAATCCTTTGAACTGACCCAATAAGCATATTGCGTCATTATTCTCAAATAATGGATGAGAATGAGACACGCAGCTACCGGAGATAGAGGAAATCGCAGAGCAGAGTTGCAATAAATCGCATTTTCGTACACAACGATGCTGAGAGCTCAGCCTTATAGGATTTGACCGAGGGGTCGTCAAACACGGAGTGCGGTGAATATTTTCAAGTTCAACTTTTTATGCAATTAATTTTCCTTTTCTTGTAAGTACGAGTCTCATCATCAGCCTATACTCGTCCACTGTTGGACATAGGCCTCCCCAATTGCACGCCATCGAGATCTATCTTCGGCTGCTCGCATCCAGCTTCTACCAGCCATCTTGCGCAAATCATCACTCCATCTCCAGTACGGGTCTGGTTGGGACAAAATGTGATGGGATTGCTCACGAGAGAGTGATAGTATTAAAATCCGATCTCTTAATTAGAGTGAAAAGTACAGTTTTCCCGCCACTTTTCACAGTCTAAAGGATTGAATTTTTAAAAATCCTATGTTATTATGCACTTACATCATGACATGAACCCCTGTACTCAAGTTTTTAGGTACAATACTTTCGGCTGTGTGTTGATATAAAAGTCAGGTCTGGGTCAGTCAGGTTTGCCTTTATGTAGAAGATAGGTACATCGACGTGTATAACATATAAAATACACACAATTTGTCCATATCCAATATTGGAAAAGCGTACGCAGTAAGATATCGTGGTCATTCATCTGTTATAACCCTTCAGGAAAACTCCGTGAAGCAAGAAAGGTTCTCCACTTGAGTAAACAAAACTTTGTTACTCACTTAACTTATTGATAAGGTACATACGGGTCGTAGTAATATTTGTTCGACCCTGTTCTTTTGTCTGCGAGAACCTTTCGGGAGAATTTTTGTGAATTGTTGTAAAACTATAATCTAAATCGATATGTTTTAACTACCTTGTATGATTTACATAGTATTGTTTATTATAAGTATGTTGAAAATAGACGCCACATCTGGTCACTAGGCGGCCGGTAGGCAAACAAGTGTCACTCCTGATTAAGTGGGTCTAGTGTCATCATTATCCATTAGTCATCATTATCCATTAACATCAGTAGATCATGAGCTGCTGATGTTTAATCAAGTTCATGATTGATGTTCACTTCACTAACTGAAAGAAAACTTACAAACCAAAAGTTGTAATTAAAGGATTTAATGTTACATTTTTGTCACACTTCTAATAAATAACATCTTTGGTATTGTTAAACGAAGCAGTCCGAAGGAAATCATTCTATTGTTCAAAAAATACCCTTAATTTGGCACTGTCCGTGGTGTCGGATAATTTATCCGTTTAAAAACTGGCAAAAGTATGTAAAAACACAGCAACTGAACGGATAAAAGTTGTAAAAGCATTAATATAACGAGCTACATCTCCCACGAGGCCAGATACATTCATTACTGGATGACAAACCTTTAATTTTGTTCCACCATAAATTGCGGGGTGGACCTAAATATCTGGGCGTACTTGGTGCTTTTCTCCCCATTGGTCTATTCAAAAGAAATCCGTTTTGATTTAGGCTACGCTCAGATGGTAGGCGCTTACTCAGTATATACTCGTAGTACATAATTTTGAATCCTATTGTAATATAGATTCAAATGTTTTTTAACTATTTTATAATGTCAATCAAGCTGTTTGATGACTTACTTTCATGAACGATGTACTTTCACAAAAGCGTTCAACCATAGAATAATGAATAGTACCAGTAACATATGAAACTAGTGATCACACACGTCAGCGCGCGCGTTATACGACTATACATTTAAGAACTTGGGTCCCAGTTAAATAAGTATTAATTATTTTATTGGTGAAGTTGACAACCTAGTCGTAACAAAATAAATTGACCTAGGCTTCCATTTTTATATTTATGTTTTTAGAGGAATTCAAATTTTAACTATGTACTACTTTTTGACAACGAGTGAGTTAAAGGCCACTGACACTATATATACTGTTAATTATAAATGGTCACATAAAACAAAGTAAGTATAAACAATTAACTAAGGTATAAATGAAAAAAAAATCATGACCAAAATAAAGTACCTATATATTTATACCTGACTTAAATGTTTTTCTCATTACCTTCATAAATTGTAAAGAAGCCTAAATAAATTCTGGTGGTACTTAGTGCTTCCAGCCAATGGTCCATTAGAAAGAAAGCCGCTTTGATTTAATGAATCGCCCGATGGCATTAAGAGCCGCCTATTTAAAATGGTACTCGATTCGGAAGATCGCTAAAAGCAATAATACTCAATTACTCGTAAGTGGTATTGAGAAATGCAGGGACTTAAATGAATTTTGTAGTACAAATAGAAAAATATTAATTTTAAGAATTATTCTTGAAAAAACAATAAATACACCTAGGTTTTTACTAAAGAACAAAAAGAAGAATTTAATACTTTTTTTAAAGCTTATATTTTTAGTATAACATGAATAAACAATTTGTGCAATTAATTGAAATATAAAAGATTGTAAAATAACTTAAAATTCGATGTCTTTAAGAAAAAAATAAAATGAAAACGCATATTTTGATGAGAACGAGTCAAACAAAATAAATAAGCTCATGTCTCAGCCAAATATTCTTAGACATTCAAGTAATATTTTTACGCGACCCTTTATTGGGTTTCATAAAATATGTACATCAATCAATCAAAGACAAACCCAGCAAAAGTTTCATGCGATTTGCAAAATGGAGTTTATCTTGCTACGAAAGACTGGCAAAAGATAAACAGTGCTTATAAAAGCTTTTATTGAAATCCCTGGCGGGATAGGCTTTTTCTGGGGCTAAATTATGCAGAGATACAATGACAAGTTTCAAATAAACTTTTCGTGTCAGAATTTTTGGATATATGTCTGAGTTTTGTTATAAGTTTGCATGTATTTGCGGGATTGGAGGTATTTCTCAATATCCATATCATATATGAAAAGTAATTACTTATTTAATACGTATACATTAAATCTTCCTATTCTTTTCGTTTCAGTGGCAAACCCCTATGAAAATATATTTTATAGAAGTATTTTTTATTATGCCCAAAATTTGGCCTGTCGTCCAAAGTACAGGAAAGGAAACACATAAGTATAGCAGGATAGTAATGTGGCATTGTCTGAGGAGTCTACAAATGCAACAGAATGCAATCGGTGTTTTTTATGAGACCACACCACAACAGAGACAAGATTTCCTTGCATCAGCCGATATGTGACCAGAGGCGGTTTAACGACTTTCAGGTCTGACATGGTAGTTTATATACCGCTAAAAGCTACACCTATAAAGGTAAAATGGAGGTGAAAAAAAATTGAAAATATTTCAAATATTTTCCATACAAACTTTCAACCTCTATTTTTCATCTTTAGGGCATGAATTCTAATAAATCGTAAAACACGTGTTCAATGAAATGTTTGAAAAGGATGAATCTCCATTTTTATCAAAATCAAAGCATATATAGAAAATACTATAGAAACTTTAAACCCCTATTTCAACCCTGTAGAGTATTTTTTTTTTCAAATTCCTTAGTGTGCGTCCGCTTTTTGATCTTAAACAAATGTCCATGACACTTTTCTATCATTAGCTGTGCGTGCGTTTATATCAGTCAGTGGAAAATTCTCTTTTAATAACATAGATATAGAAGAAGAAGAAGAAAGTCGATAAAGATAGATTAAATAATAAAAACTTAAGCACAAGCATGTAAACTTTCTGAGAGTATGGCCCAGAAGTTTACATGCTCTATGTGACCATTTAAGTCAAAATAGTCCTGAAAATAGCCATTAACGAAAATACCAGAAGTGAGTAAGTGTCTATTCCGTTTTCATTGTTTTTTTAAAATGTTACACAGGATTGCACATACTGTGCAATCCTTGATTAAACGATTTCACTAAATATAAAATAAACCGATCGATCCCTTGTATCGCCAAAATCACCCTTGGAATCTCGATTTATTTTTGAAAGTGTGACACCCGTTGTCCAGTTGGACAGAGCAGTTGGACCACTGCCCCGAACTTGTGACCCCTCGTTTTCGAACGATTTTTTGTATAAAAAACCGCTCGTTTGCGAACGGCGATATTTCAAAAATCTTACCCTAGGTCATACAACTACTTGGTTGGTAGGTATCGCCATTAGAGAACCTGTCTGCTCCATCGGCCATCGGCTCTACGCTCTATGTCACTCGTTACTTTGCACTGTCTATACAACGAATATTTTAAAGAGTTTGATTTGGATCATTTCATTTTAAACGACGCCTCATACAACCGCATTAAACGGGAGACAGGAAAGAGCACAGAAACAATTTGAGTAAAAGCGTGCGTGATTTATTAGCGCCGGCGCAAACGAAAAGCGCGCGTACATGCGTGACCATTTCAAATTTATCATGAGACACTCTCCGGATGGAATCGTAATTCACACGTATGGGTAATATGTCGCTTTCCAATGTATTGTTTTCAACTTTTTGACTTTTTACTGACAAATAATTTAACGGATCTCATATAGGCATTTATAATTTACATCAATGGAGCCCGAGGTCAAAATCGTAAAAAATACATTTATTACATACCTCTATATTACTCGTACATAATATTGGGTACTGGAGGAATGGTTGTGTCTTCAAACTGTTATATTTCATAGTTCGCAACTACTTGTATATTGCCTTGAAATTGAAAAAAATATAAACAGTTTAAAAATTTTGCCTACAATTGTTATAAAACTTATCGCTGTTGAACTATGCGGTACAAGGCAGTACCTTACTATCGGCCGTCTGATGACTTGAACAGATATATCTAGAACCACCACTGAACACCATAATACATAAGCCAATCAATATAACCTATAAGAATACCTATAGTATTGATTAATTGACAGTCCGAAAGGTATTGTCATCTCATATCAGGGCTAGCCGTAAAACTTTGCCAAGTTATGTTTGGCATCGCGTGGCCTTAAATCGTTATAACTGAGAAGATACTGCTACTAATACTAGAAACTAGTTCAGACAAGAGATTCATTGGTGACCTATGTACCTTGGGCTTTTGAACGTTATTTTAGGCTGCTTACAGATTCCCACTCAACGGAGACAATCCGAAATGTCGAATAGCCCCTAGATGTTGTTACAATGAAATTGAATACGACCCCGATAGCGTGTTTGTCCTTCGTTGAATGCATTGTTTGGACATTGTAAACAACGTCATTCTAATGAATGAAATATTTGTTCGATGAGATGTGTGTTCATATTTTTTTGAGATACTATAGAATGCACCAGCTTCTTTTCCTCCCGCGTAGGTTGTAAAAATGATTGTGTCCCACCTAGCCCCTTAGACCCAGTCTCATAATGGTATAAGTGGGTTGATTTTGTCCCACCAGTCCTAAGGATGGCACACATGTTTTGGGATCATGATAAATATTTACTTCCCTAAACTAATTTTGATTCCCAGTTTCCTTTCAGTCTATGTTGATGAACATGGGATTTTGATAACGCAATCTTTTTAGCTCTGTACATACCATGATAAATACAGATATTTCTGAAAAATCTAAAATACCGTAATTTTTTGAGAACAATTATTATTAAATCAAATAATAGAATCCTGTTCCTTTATTGCGCAAAGTCGCCATTGATACTATAAGCTATAACAGACCTCAAGTTTATTAATCTAGAGTAAAATGTAAAAATGTCTAGAAAAATACCTCTAACTCTAAAGTAACCCACTAAAGGCGATGCGTCGCTCCGTTTGTCTGGCCTCGTATACTCTCAAATCGAATAACAAACTGTGACAGTGGCCATTAGGCGGGCTCGCGATAACCCAGCTTTTACGATGTGTTATTTTGAATGGTTCAGTAAATGTAAAATCTACAGAACTGTGCATTGACAATGAAACAGTATTCACTTACGAACAAGTATGTAATAGTAATCAACATCTCGTACAATTCTACAAATCACTGATGAAATTTCTATGAGAAATAAAAATCATATACTGCTTATTCAAAAAATTGCATTTAGTATCGTCAGACAAAAGACATACCTATTTACGAAAATTTCAGCTCAATCGAACCAGTAAATTGAAATTAATTTCTCAAGATCCTTTTCACGCACAATGCAAAGACGAGAATTTGATACTTAGAATTTGAGAAAATGAGAATTAACTGGTGAAATTTAAAAGCTATGAAAAACAAGGATTGATCGGTTACAAAATCATCATTGGCACCATCATTTAATAGGCAATCAACCTAAATTCAAATGGCTATTTGTAAATTACCCCCGGGACATTGGAATAACAAATTAGGCCTGGCACGCATCCATGTTGCAAACACTGCATCGGTTGAGCGATTATGTATAGTTATCTAATTTAATACATTTACCTAAATTTTATAAATCCAACACTAAACGTAATAAAAGAGCTGCCAATTGAGTATACTACTTGGGTCGACAAACAGATATACGATTAACGAATGTGCGAAATAACTTTACGTCGATGGTACAACAGATTAGTGCGAAACACTGAAGTTCGACATCACCCTCATGCATTTTACATAAGGATTGTTGTGCTACCTTGACACTAACGTTAAGAAAAATGAAAAAATCATAATTATACCTACTTATACCTAATTTATTTTAACTTTCCTTACAATAATCATAATCCTATCCTAACTATCCTAATCCTAACTAATATTATAAATGCGAAAGTGAGTTTGTTTGTTTGTTTGTTACGCTTTCACGCCATATCTACTGATCCGATCATCATCAAATTTTGCATACACATAGGTTAGGGTACTGAGAAGGACATAGGCTATAAAGAACGCGGGCGGAGCCGCGGGTAACAGCTAGTAATTAAATAAATTTTATAGTAATTCCTGATTTATATTATTAGTTATATTCTAAATGGAAACGTACCATCAAGTCAAGAAATATGGGATTGTTGAAAACAATACATTGTGAAATAAAATACCATTAAAATGAAAAACATATAATCCAAACCAACTCCATTTTGCAATGTAGCGGCGTTGTCTGATATATTTTTGCCGTCAAGCCCCATTGAAAAGAACCAATAACAATCTCTCAATGTAAACAAAGCTGCTGCATCAGGTGTAGAGTGCTCAGTTTACTCAAAAGGTGATGTTTCTTGCTGGGTCTACTACATTGGGCTCTCCCAGAAAGAATTCGTCACTATGCACCGTGGCGTAGCGGTCAACACGCCAGCCTGTGACACGGATGGTCCCGGGTTCGATCCCCGGTCAGGTCAAGATGAAAAATGATCTTTTTCAGATTGACCTGGGTCTTGGATGTATATATATATATAAACATATGTATATTGTTATAAAATATAGTATCGTTGAGTTAGTATCCCATAACACAAGTCTTATTTAAAAACTTACTTTGGGGCTAGCTCAATCTGTGTGATTTGTCCGTATATATTTATTTATTGTATGTATACATTTCAAAAACCATTGTGGAACATTTCAGTACTTAGAAACTTTATTATCGTTTCAGACACAAGATATCTACTGCATAACTTCAACACAAACGGACTGTTGTGTGCACTGTGTGCGTTAAGTAAATAGAAAGACTTCAAAAAATTTGTTATTTTTTGTCAATTGTATGTCAGTCGACAGTTAAGAAATATTAAATTTGTTTACGTATTAGTATATAATCAAAGGTAATGCATTGTCTTATATAATATATTGGTCTGTATGGAAAATGCCTAAGTGGTAAAGGATAGATTATGTATGTTTTATAAATATGACAGTTATAAATATAGTTAACAAACTGAGCAAACTCCCAAATAGGGATTCAGTGAGGAAAAAGAATAAGGAGGTGAGCTATGAAATCATTTTTCCAACATCTGTCACAAAAATAAATAAGAGTCGCCGTTGCTCAAGCCTCACTTTGGACGTAGCTAGGCCCAACAGGAATATAACTAAACAGCTGATAAACGAAAACTTCCTTATTGCCTCTGAGCCGCCAATATTGGTATATTTCGGATCTCAATCAACGTTTAATTCTCATGTAAGATACATACATACATACCATCACGTCTTTATCCCTTGCAGGGTAGACAGAGCCCAAGGTCATAAAAGCTACAGGCCACATTTAGCGTCGTAGTGGGCGTAAAGGTGGAAAGCGAAAATAAAATAGTGATGGGTTGCTAGCCGCATCGCCTATCAATATGATTCCTTAGATTTTCACCCAATCCCTTCACTGGCTTTTACGGTCTGCGCGGGAAGAAAAGCAGCTAAGTATATTCTATGTTTTTCCTTTTTTCCCAAACCAGCATGAAAGAGTATTCTTATGTTAAATTGCAACAACCCACTGGGGTAGAAGTGCGTTTATTGTAATCCATTGTGCTTAGAATAGATAAATGAATTAATAAACAATGACTTTTATGTTTATTTATAAAATAAATATTCAAATATTTTAATACAAATCTATATCATAACATCGCCTGTCCGCGAACAATACAATATACACAACAACTGAATGTGAGCGAGCGTATTTATAAAACAACTTAATGAGCAACAACGTCTTGCAGCAATATTGATTGTCCCAGTCTAGTCATATACGATGTTCTTTCTAAACTGAAAAGTATGTAAATTATCTGTTTTGATAAATTTTCCTCCACGTCTCAGACTGAGTTGATTGTTATTGAAAAGTTTTACACGCGCGCTCTTTGAAGAGCTTACGTTACAAGTTTCGCCGTATTTCTCAAGTATTAGGAATGTACTGAACAAAGAGATATTTTTTTAATATACTACAAGCAACTTTGAAATTAAAAGCACTTGCAAATTTAATGTTTCTTATTTTTTGTTAAATACTTAGAAGTGATTTGCTGGCACACAGCCATATAAAATCAATATTTGCCTATTCCTTATTATTTTCGACTATAAGCAAAATAATTTTAAAATCTACTTAATATTTGTTGAGTTTGAGAATGGGTTAGCCACAACAAAAAGTATTTATGAAAAAAAAATATGTTTAATATACGATATAAGTATTATTTTCTCTTAGATTACATACAGTGGGAACTTGCATGAAGAGTTATCATCATCATAATCAGGTCTTTTAATCTCCACTGCAGGAGCATGACCCTCTCTGTACTGCCAGAGCCACACGAGTGTTAGCCAGAACTGTCAGAGGATTTGGCCTACGCTCTCCACGCCGGCCAGAAGGGTTAGAGAGGTCTCTTTTATGTTTATAAGCTTTGTTTAGCTTGTGTTTCTAAAGTCGCCCACTATGACATCCACGGGAAGACTTAGAGTGCTCCTATTCTAATCCCTCGGGAACCACACGGTTAAAATTGCTTAGAAAAGTTCATTTCTAAAGAATGTTTATTTAAAACACCAAATATATTTACAGCAGCTTTTGTTATTAACACATATTTAACTTAGCTGCCGAACTATGTTCTCTCATCACGTTCACGCGTACAACATGCTATATAAATGATAAGAGGAAAACTTGGTGACTTTGTAACCTTTATATCTTTAAATATTTTGGGTTACCAAGGTATTTTATACAATTTTTATATATCTTTGAGAGCTCTTGTCAAAGCACAACGAAAAAAATGTAGGTATGCAAGTTCCCCAAAAGTTAACTTTGATTCCCTATCAAATATTTAAAGCAAGCATCAACATCCCAATCCCAATATACTTATATATTATATTAATACTATAAATGCGAAAGTGAGTTTGTTTGTTTGTTTGTTACGCTTTCACGCCGTATCTACTGAACCGATCTTCATAAAATTTTGCAAAGGGTGCCGAGAAAGACATGCTTATATATTACGTGGGCGAAGCCACGGGCAACAGCTAGTATTACATAAAGTGGTAAAAGCACCGTCGTCATACAAAAGAATTATAATGTTTTTAAACATAAATGTAAAATGATTTATAAAAGGTAAAAAGTAATGCAGGTAAAATTCTCACTCTACCTCGTGATAAAAACCAAGCGCTAAAGTTGACAGAAGAGATAAAACAAGAAAATGTATTCAGAATGGAAGCAGCGCTTGTTATGTAAGTTGCCTCAAGACATAATAATAAATCTAAATTCACAAACACCCTCTAATGGGGTTAAAGGTAGACCTTCCACAATCGCGGCAATGAAGTTATCACATAGCTATCTAATAAAGTTATATTACCTGAATAACATTAATATTATAATAATATAGATCGTTAGATAAATATTGATACTGAAACAATCTGAATTTTTTCTTTTTGTTGAAAACTTAATATTTTATTCAATAAACAGCTGAACGCGAACAACATCTGATTAAAATGCGGTAATATACTCGTATACTTAATTAAGTTTACGGTTTGTAATATTTGAACCCAGTACAGGATATATATACCACAAGCTTCCACCTGAGGCTTTGCCGGCATAGATGTCGATTTTCGACCAAAACCTATTTCAATCCATAGTTATAAAATTTTACTTTTGAGGATGAATTTAAGGAAGGTATGTGTTTGATTATTTGTAGTAACCACCTATAGAAACAAATTTCACGAAAATTAGAGTAGATTTCCACTCCGTTTGTTGCAATATGAGCTCTTCGTCAGCACTATTCACTCACGATTAAGATTCATGAGGCACAACTGATTGATTCCCACCTTGTATATTCAAGAGCCCATCAATTATGTGTACACCGCAAACTGCGATCGGTTACCAAATGTCTACAGTGCTACAGGTCTAAAATAAGGTACTAGGTACGCCTATTTCGACTTTTGACGCGATTATCAGAAAGCCACCTTAAAGGAAAAGTTACGTATCCCTTAAAAATATTTAAAGAACCTTTTTCGCCTTCCCATAAAAAGAATAATTTATCAAAGAACAGCCGCCAAGAAAGTTGAGAGACACAAGAACACTTTTAATTCTTGGGTGAAATATTACATTATACTAACTATAAAGATTTATTTCATAGCGCAATTTCGATAACCTTTACCATTTTTGATTGCACACAGATAACATAATGATTTATCAAAAAGCTAATAATTATTGAAAAATATGTTTCTTATTTCAGGATTTCGAACAATAAGAATGTGATGAGAATACTGGGTGGTTGGTTAAAAGTGAGCTTGTCACTTCATGAGCCATTTCTGGCTACAGGTCCGGTCTTGTGCTAGAGCGGATAGGGCACAGATTTAGGCACCGGGATAACGAGCGAAGGATATATATTGTGAAGAGAAGCATGTTTTCTTACACTCTGACTCGAGTAAGTACGTCGGTTACGCGCTCAGCTGTAGTGTGGTGTGGAGCCTGGGTTGCGCTATTAAGAAGAGGTGTGTTTGTAATTGTCCATGCTGATCTGGAAGAAAGGAAAGAAAAAGTTTAATGCTACTTGACATCTCGCATAGACCTTGAATGCTGGTCCAACGAACGAGCAAAAATTTAAAGAACAATTGCCTATGCTCTTCACCGTGTATCCCGTAAGGGAAAAAGACATAATTGCCCACTATACTTTAGTTTTTAATTTGCATTTACTTTTATATAATTATGTGCGTTTGCCATAACAAAATTGTTATGGCCGGGTGTATTCATGTTAAATACAAACGCTGCCTGCCTGGCAGCGTTTTCATTACTATCCTTAATTTCAGTCAATTTTTTTAGAATAAGCCAGCAGGCAGGAGAATAGATACTTAGAATATTTTCACCAAACAAACTGACTCTGAATCTATCGTATAGAAGTCTGACTAACATATTCGTACGTCTTCATACACTGGAAGCTGGCACCCCTAATGCAAAACGTTTCACTCCGAGGATCACTCGAGCGTAGAGTCGTCAATCCTTCTCATTCGCACTTGAGAATAGCAGAAATAGGGCTACCCACAACTGTGACTGTCTCCAGATTTGAAGTATGTATAAACATAATATATATCTGAACTAGTTATAATTATTAGATTTACATAAAAAAGCTTCTAAAGCTCAGGAGTTAAGCCGTTGTGGCACACTTTAAACCAGAACATGTACCGTATCACCTATATCCCCTTTTTGATTTCGTTTATGCTTCCGCATCCGCACCGCATTCTACCTGATTCGCAATCGCATCCTGAAATATGCCACCCAAATCCCTATCCGGGTGGGATATTTTTGATTATTGTTATTAAATTATCCTTAATTTGAACCACTATTGAACCCAAGTGATCTAAATTGCTACTTCAAAAAATCACTGATAGGTAACTAGCAAGAGTAGCCAGGTTAAAGTTAAGTTAACATGAGATAAGAGATAATAAAGTTAAACAAGGATAACTATTCAGACTTTTCTTTCTCCCGATATATCATTTTATGTAAAAGTAAGAAATACAGATTTTTATTTATATTTTTAAGACATCGACCCTTACAACGGATTACACAAATCTAACAAGTGAACTTCTTTACAATCGGTGGGGTCGAAGGGTGTTAGGGTCTGGCTTTACGGAAGGATGACAGCCCTACAAGAAAGTGGCTCAGGCAGGGCTGCGAGCGCGTATTGTTCGCTGCGCGCTAGAGCGGCCGCTTTGTGATCTTCCAGCCGCTTCAGCGCTTCGAATCGCTACACACGTTAGATATGGCTGAGTGCTGCATCAATCATCTCACACTTTAGCTTTGTACGTATATAGTTTGTAGTGTAATAATATTATATTGGTATATGAAGATTTTGGAATTAATGTATGAGTTACACCGCTTCTATGGCGTACATGCCAGCGTATAGTATGAGATGAAGATGGTCTATAAGATCAACTGTAACATATTTCCAGTAATAGCTGTTTATTCGCGTATAGATAGTATTGAAACTGCTCTAGCTAATATATGGCTCTGGTAGTACAGAGAGGGTCATGGTCTTGCAGTGGAGACTAAAAAAACCTGGTGATGATGATGACATACATACTATCTCATCTTTTTCCCTTACGGGGTAGACAGAGCCCAGGTCTATAAAACTCAAAGGCCACGTTTAGCATGTCGGTGGGCTTGTAGGTGGAGAACGGATTCAAAATAGTAATGGGTTGCTAGCCGCATCGCCTATTGACATGATTCCTCACGCTCATTCCCTCAATCGGCTTTTACGATATGCGTGGAAAGAGAAGCAGCTGGCATATTCTACGTTTTTTTAACTCCCACATTAGCGTGCAAGACTAGAGTATAAAAAACAAGACTGAAAAATGGCTTCAGGCCTAAAGAGGTGCGTCACCAAAAAACCGCCAGAATCAGTAGACGCGCACGGAGCAATTTTAATATGGTACTTAGTTGTCCTATTCTTATTACCTAATACTCTCAACATTTTTCTTTACTTCTGCTTCTTGCCAAATATCATGATTAATGTCATCAGATGTACGATTTTTTTAAAGAGAATTAGTGCTGAGTTAGGGAGTGTTAGTTGTTCTGCTAGGGTTAGGTGGGGTTTCTCTGGCAATAGCACGTGTGACTGCGGCAACGTCCAGTCAATGAGCCACCTTCTAACGTGCCCTAAATGCCCCACTCACTGTACTCAAAAAGACCTCAAAGAGGCAAATGACAGGGCAATCGCTGTGGCCACATATTGGTCAAAAATATTATAACAAAAAAATAAAATATAGACATTACGGCTCCAAAACAAGAAGAAGTTGTTCTGCCGATGACGCCGTTAGTGAAATTACCAATAAGTATTTATATTGAATTTACTCGTCTTGTTGATGAAATAGAAAATAATATGTCTTGTTTTATTTTATAATTTACGGGGAAATCACAATGGTCACAAGCGCAATTTGAAAAAATTGTAAAATTTTAATCGGCAAAAGAATTCTTTGTTATTACTGAACTCTGATCATATTTTATATATCTTCAGAATCGGTTAAGAAATGTGACCTGTGAAGCTGATGGAACAGCTGGACAGACATACCAAGGACATTTTGCCCAAGCTCAAACAGAGACTCTACGCGTTCGCTCGGCTCAGCTCAGCGCTCGGTCTACAGATTATTTCTAACTCTATAGCTTCTAAAGTTCTTGAAAAAAAAAATGGATCAAAAAATGGTAAAGATCCAATAATAATAAAAAAGGTAAAAACAAAGCTGTTTTAACCTTTTGTGATCATTTCAGAACTAACAAACTACATACCTGCATGTTTTTCAACGCAATAGGCATGATGACTGGGTTTTCAGATTCTTAAAAATATTGCATATTCTATCATAATGTGAACGTACACTTTCAACTTGATATCGATTTGTTCAACATGCTAAATAACCTTTTAAAGTTGGTTGGGCAAGTCCATTTTAAAAGTATGAAAAAAGTAAAAAGAAATATTACCATTATATATTCCTCTAAATATAAAGCAAGTTGCTTTATATTTAGAGGAATATATAATGGTAATAGACCGTTACAATAAACGCAAAATTTAATATAGCTGTCGTGTCTTTTTTGGGAGGAATTTCCATATAATAACGAAAGTCATCATTCAACACACGTACAAAGTGATGCAAGCAAATCGACGACCGTCGGGTTTGATTGATCTTTCTTATTATGCAGCCTTGGTTTGTAAGCCAGATCGGTGCTTGTTAGACGCAGCAGGTTTTGGAAAAGAAACAGCAATTTAACAACAAAATGTGCGACATAAGATTAGGGATTTATTCCAATCCAATACCACGAACAAATACCACTGGTGGGGAGGGTAAGAGGTACTCTAATTCATGAGCCAAAAAAGTAACGGATTCCAAACGGCAAGCGACTGCCTAGTCGGCCCCGCACGCGCTGGTGCGATGAACAGAACAATTTTACTATAGGCTGGCTGAATAGCACAATCTAGAGAATCTTAGAAAAGTGAGGGAGAGAGGCAAAGGCATCTCTCCCTCATTTTTTAAGGCCCAGTTTAGGGCAAAGGCTCAAAAAAGGACAGCGATGGCTATGAAATAAAAATTATAAATAATTTGTGTCTATTGGTCTGAAAAGATTTTTTTTTTTTTCAAAAGAGTGGTAGTAAAAACAGTATCTAATTTTAGTTTATCGGCGTATGGAGGAAAACCGGGGGATATCTTTCTCTCGAATACATAAGCAACATATTTTTCTACTAGCATGTACTAAATGGTTCTAGCAACTCGTGACCCTCAGCTTTGATTGATCTCTCTCATTATACAGCCTCAGTTTGTTAGCCAGATCGATCCTTGTTAGACGCGGCAAGTTTTGGAAAGGAAACAGCGATTCATCAACACACTGTATTACTCTAAATTCTGAGTGAATGACAAGGATTTGAAGATGGTGAGAGGAACTTTAAGATTACTAATTTATCTCCTACTAAAAAAGAGGGGTGTCTTAGTTTCTCGCGTTAGTCACGTGTTGGGGAGGATGGTGGGCGTCTATATCTGCTGTTACCTTTTAAGATAAAGTTGAAAACTCGGATATATATGCTACTCGTACAAATTTATAAATGCAATTAAACACGTACAAAATGATTCGAGCAGTTTACTATCCCGATTGATCTCTTTCACTATCCTCGGTTTGCAAATCAGATTGATCTATGTTAGATGTGACAAGTTTTGGAAAAAACAGAGATTCATCAACACTGTGTTTAAATAAAAGTAAGATCAGGGAGTTAAAAAATAAGGGTGTCGTAAGTATCTTACAACTGTCCGTATATATACGTAGGTGGAAATTTGTCCCATCTTTGCCTTTTGAGAATGGGTCCCTAGAAACCCCGCAAATAAGTACACAATATAAACTACATTCTATTCTACTTAATTAAACGCGTACAAAATGATTCGTGCAACTTGTGACCCTCAGTTTTGATTGGTCTCTCTCATTATGTATTCTAAGCCAGATGGACCAAAAAAAAGAAAACACTTATTCATCATCACACTGTGTTACATAGGACGAGGGGAGGGTTAGAGAAACTTTAAAATTACTAAGTAATTGTATTATGTGTAACACTGTGGCTGTGGGCACCACTTTTTAACTTATTTTTTTATTTTATATAGCGTTGTGGTGTCCTGTAATTCACATTCAATATTTTTTATTTTTTTTATTGTGAGTGTGAGTATAGATAGCAGGTTTTCTGTGTAGGTACCTACAGGTTGACAGGGAAATCCTATTTAAAAAAATAACGGTCTAGCAATCACTCCTCTTTCGCTTTTTCCCGATCGACTTTATTATTATAATATGTCTAAACTTAACACTTCCTTGGGTAGGACTGAGCGATCATGAATGGCGTTTTCAGTTACTGTTACAACTAAGGGAACCTTTTAGATTTTAGATAGGAGAACTGCACTTGTCTTTTTATTATTTTTAAGTTTGTCACGTAATCTAGGTACCTACTTCATTTCGAAACTTTTAAAATGGCGTATTGGTAGCTTTAAAAAATAGCTTGATATTTCTGTACTAAGTTCACAAGGCTGATGAAAGTATTTGAAGAAATAAATATACAATAGTAACATTGAAAGTTAACTTACGTAATATAATTGTCCAACACAACGTTCTATTAGAAACATATACTATGTTATTAATTATTTATTATTTGTATCTCTCTGAGACTCACGGGTGTTACCCCGGTCCTTTGGAAGGCTTGCGTGGGGATATAGATCCAACACGTAGAGGCCCTTTGGAGAAGTTGATGTAATGTAGGTCTCCAGCCAGAACCCATTCCTGGAAATATCAATGAATGATATGTCCTCGAACAGGTTTTGGCCAGAGGTGGGACTATTGCATTAGAAAAAGGGAAATTAATGGGCTATAGGGCTGAAATATGGGTGGACTTAATGCTGGGTTATTGCAAAGGGTCGGACACCTGCGATAATCATGATAACTGACTACAATTGGCAGGTGGTGGCTTGCCGCCCACTAGATGGGCCCCTCAAAATAGCCGACGATTACTGCCGGCAAAAGGGGTAACACCGGTGCGGGCGACTCAGGGGTGTCGAGAGGTGTGCTGCGCTTTCTCCGAAGTTACTCGCGTCGTTAGGCCTTTAACACTTCCACCCCTGGAGCAACAGCTCTTACGACTCCTCTCTGGACGGCCAACTAAGGCAAGCCAGAGCTGAGAATCCTGCGAGCCCTCTTGGTTTTTCACCCCGACCGATGAAGACACGTCGGGGGCAAGGGCTCTGACCGACTCTCTGGAGCACTCGGGTCCGTGGTGTCGTTACTCACCAACAGCTCGCCACAAGCTGCCCTGCGGGCTAATATTATGAATTATTTATTATTATTACAACGCTTAAGGCGAGTCAGTTATGCCGGATAGTCACATTCTATTGGTCAATAATTAATTAACAGCAAATCAAATACCAATACTATTAATCATAACTCCAAGTGGTTACAGATATTCTCGGTATATCGAAAGCTTGGTGCTAGTTGCATGAACAGTTCCTGTGACAGTTTATTGTCTTAATTAATATGTTACAATTGAGAGCAATCCAGTCGATGAAGTGTACCTATAGCCCAGTCAATATCGACATCAACATTGCAAACGCGCATGTATCGGTGATTTTTTTTATATAGCATTGTAGAGACCACTAAGAATAGCCTATACCCAAGTTTGCAACTTTCTTAACACTGTGTTACTCCTGGGGGCCCCGAAAGTATGGGACTTCTTTCAGTTTTTACGAAAAAACTACCTTAAGTATGCCTTTTTCGAGTATTTTTGTGGTATGCTTTTATGAAATATCCCGAAGAGCAAAACTACCCATATTGCGCCAAATTTGGGAAAAAATGGGCAAGGTTTGATGAGGTATAACTCAATCACTATATGTCACAGAGAGTTCAAATTATACTCTAACGGTAGATAATTTAGTGTTTTTTATAAGAATATACCACAAAAATACCCGAAAAAGGCATCCTTAAGGTAGTTTTTCCGTAAAAACTGATAAAAGTCCCATACTTTCGGGCCCCCCAGGAGTAGCACAGGGTTAAGAACGTTGCAAACTTGGTTGTAGGCTATTCTTAGCGGTCTCTACAATATATAAAAAATGCAATGTTTGACACTTTTTGTGTCGATATTAACTGGCATAGTAGGGCATCTCGTGCACTAACACTAAACGACTACGACCAGTGACCGTAATGCCCAGATTAATGCAGTGAATAGAGGGGGGTCACCTTACAAACAGTTCGGTAGTTGATTTATTTTAATATGTTATTAGGATGGTTAGCAATTACTAACCACCCTAATAACATATTAAAATTGTAATTGTTTAAAATGCAAAATGTAGAATTCCTCTATCTCGACGCCCGTCGCCACATGGAAAAACTAAAAGAAATACAGCTATTTCTTTAGATTTCCGCTTATATCTTCGATTAAGTGCATTTACGTTAGAAAAGAGTTCTACATATTGATACTTTGAAATGACGTTCATAAGTTTGCGACTACCGATCGTGGTCGTGTCCTTTTAGTGCGCGAGGTATTCTTAAAATACGAAGGAGATATTACTAATATCACCTACCGACTGCCTTATGTTTTCTCTAGGTTATAAAGACAATAAAAAAACATTAGAGTGAGGGTAAATATGATTAAATGTAAAACAATAATATTCGTAGAATAAATTAAGTTTTGATTTATATTGGAAATTGGAGGCCACAAATTTAGCTTGTGTTTTCTAAGTCGCCTTTTACGACATCCACGGGAAGACTTTTGGAGAACTCCTATTCTACTCTGCCGGGAACCACAAGGCGTAACATAAGTAATAAATCTTGTTTATTGAAAGCAATTCCATTATTTTCAAAACAAAATTTACCTATAAATAAATATCTCGTAATCAGAGATTATTGATAGGGCCTGTCATCGGAATTTCTCTCTTGTTTGATGTTTTCCCGGTTATTTCCTTATCTGTGACATGTTGCCAGCGCCCGGAATTCGCTATAATGACAGCATTCATGCTGTAATATAATAAAAGTTTTTACGACGCCTGCCGGCCGTCTGCGTGTTGGCAATCCTTCTAGGGTAGCACCAGAGCTGTGGATCTATTAAAATGGAGTACAAGTATTTACCCTCAATGGAAAACGAACCCGGTGCCCCTCGTGATGCAGGCTGGAGTCCCTTTGCGCCATTGAGGCCGTTTGATCGGAATATCAATAAGTATTATATCACATACTCGTAGGTACATGGAGATATATGTACTACCTACGTTAGATACAATATTTGATATTAAAAAAAAATACTTCTTTTAACTAAGTAATATACTCAAGATTTATTTTTTTATTATTTTAAAAAAGTCATAAACTGTGTTTATGACGTTTTAAAAATAAATGATGATATAAAAGCGCATAAGATAATCTAAAATTGATTATCTTATGCGCTTTTATTTATTACAACTTATTTAAAAATCGACATAAACACCAATTGACAAACTCTCCTTGGAGTCTGGTGCGACACGCCTTTAATCTAAAACCAAATTGAAATTTTCTTTTCATTTAGTCCCAGTAGCAGTTCAAAAACTTGAGAATTTCATTTCAAATAATATTTTAATTAAATCTAACTTGAGATTTATTTCAAAGAGCTTCGCGATAAACTTAGTGAGATTAGCATCGTCGGCGAGGTGACGACAACTTATTTATTAGTTTGACGTTACTACTAGAGGACTGTTTTCAAGAGCGCTTCTTATATGAAGCCTTTTGAAAGTTTAATTGGATTAAGATGAAACAGTTTTACTCAGGCTAGTATATGGCTCTGGTAGACCAGAGAGGGTCGTGCTCCTGCAGTGGAGACTAGAAAGACCTGACGATGATGACGATGAAGTAGTTTTTCTTTTATTTGATTTTCTTAGATTACTTCGAAATTGTAGTGTAGGTGTATTTCACTTTCTTACCTTTACATACTTTTAGTCGCGTCTTTATCCTTAAGCGGTAGACAAGGCTAAGGCCAGTCTTTCTGTGTTCTGTGGGCACATTAAGTCTATGGAAAAGGGTAAAAATAAAATTGTGATGATGGTGTAATTTATATTAGGTGACGCAAGCTCTAATGCGTATTAGAGGAATGCGATATGGTAGAGAAATTTGACTTGCAGGATCGAAACGCGGTAGTTTAGTTGGTAAATCACTGGTCGTACAAACACCGAGTGGCCGGTTCAAATCCTGCCCGCGTGGAATTTAATCTACATATCTTTTTTCTTAATTTAATAGGATAATAAAATAGCGATGGCTTGCTTAGCTACATCATCTATTAACATGAAATTTTATATTTTCATCCATTTCCTCAACCAGCTTGTACCTAGCTGCTATGCCTATTTCTATATCCCAACTAATATTATAAATGCGAAAGTGAGTTTGTTTGTTTGTTTGTTTATTTGTTTGTTTGTTACGCTTTCACGCCGTATCTACTGAACCGATCATCATTAAATTTTGCATACACATAGGTTAGGGTACCGAGAAGGACATAGGCTATAAATTACGCGGACGAAGCCGCGGGTAACAGCTAGTAAAACATATATTTAAACATTTACATCTCACATTACATTACACCATTTCATTGATCTCTCTTTTTTATCGAACTTAATTTCATTATTCAGCTACAATTCAATATTTGTAAAAACAATATTCAATTTTCTCTAAATATCGCGCACCAGAATATCGCAAACTCAATTTAAGAGAACGTGCAAATCCCACATCTCAATTTACCACCCCTAATGTTATAACAAAATATAAATACAGAGCGCGTATTTCAATTATAACTCATTCGGCTTGATTGTGGAAATCTTGACAATCCCTCCGGCATGCGTGGACTGCATTGGAGCGTGAACTTTCTCTAATTGGTGGAGGTTTCGAGTATTTTATTATGTTGTATTACACAGACATTATTTCTTAGGCTCTATGTTTCTCTGTCAGAAATTAAAAGGTCCTTAGAAGGATACCATCATCACCAGAGCTCACTTATTAGCGAATTTGGTCATTGAAGTAGCAGTGTATGAGGCATAACTGCGCAGTTAAAGCATAGCGTGAGACACACGCCGATCAGTAGTCTCAGGAAATGTCCAGAAAAATGCTGTGTGAAAGCCGCTTCTATTTCAGGATCATTGTTTGGGGTACGGATAATTCCTGGAGAGTTTTACTACAGCACTAATTTTAACACTAACAGCACTATTTTCCTGGAAGATAGGTAAGTAAGGATTCTTAGCTTTCTTCTAGGAAAATAGTGCTGTTTAATATTTTTAATATTTCCTCGATTGTTACACATTTTAATACAAATACTAAAATAAACAAATGTCAATTATGTCTACTTGTGAAGATGAACACTGTAAAGTGTTCGAAACGTGAGGTGTATAAATAATGTAATAAACGCGTTAAAACCGTATAGAAAATTGATTTAATGTAAATAGTGCTGTTCTTGAGGATTCTCATTAATACGTACGGAGCTCCAGGCAAAATCTAGTAAATAATAAAAAGCATGAATTACAGAGGAAATAATACTATTTACGTACAAATGTGAAGTGATGTACAGTGAATTAATATTATACATTTTTAATCTGTTTGGTAATCTTACTTGTGTAACAAGTGTGCATTTTAATATCTTATTACGATACATAGATTAGATGATAAAGCGATGCAGTATTTTCAACCTTGTATTAAATAAGAAAGGTAATACGGGCTAATGCATATTTCAAGATTCGTTTCCTAAAATTTATTGTTTTATTTTCATCTATTATAAAATATAGTATCGTTGAGTATCCCACGACACAAGTTCACAACTCACAACTTACTGTGAGGCTGTCCCAATTTGTGTGATTTTTTTTTTATTATTATTACGTATATCGATTTTTTTTTAAGTCTATGACGTATATAATCCCCTCCGTGTAAAAAGTCATAATTAGAATTATCTTACGTTAGGTATGTTTGATATTACGCATTTTAGTAGATTTAAAAAAAGTGCAATGTGTTTTTGTTATTCCAGACACCATTTTTATTTCTGTGCTACATAAAACGAGACCGTATTTAATTCCGAAACCCGTAAACCTCCTGAATTTATATCAAGAACGCCGAACTTTCCAAATACAAAAGTATTTTACCGATATTTCCACTCTAGATACAAGTATTAAATCCATATAAAAGGCTCAAGTAGAAGCTTGCGGCGGCGGAGGCACTCAGCTATATTAAAAGATTTTACGAGTTGTGTGCACTTTGCCGCTCAACTTTCAGTATGGGAGCGAAATTTCGGAGACACCTGCGTGGCTCGTACACAAAAAGGCAGCTTGTTGGTTGTGCGCTACTATTTGTCCTTGGCGCTACGTTTCGATTTTTCCGTCCAATAGTACTGATTCTATAGTACGGTGGATGAAAGATCAAGGTGGAGGGAACTGACTTACCTTGCCGACCCAGCATAAAAAGTGTACTAGGGTAGGTAAAGGAAGAAAAAGTACTGATTCTATACTTGCTGCCAGTAAATTTTTACAAGCACTTACCTAACTGAAAAGTTGTGTGTTATTGATTTCACGCCTATGTCTGTATTACTAATCGGTCTGCATGACCGATGCGTCGTAGATGCCTTATTTTATCCTAAAACCCAGAAGACGATTTTTATATTTTGTACAACGTGGTAATGCCGCCAGCATTCCGGCGGCCTTCAAAGTAGCATATTACAAAGTTTTACGGAAAATTAGTGAAATATTGTTTTCTTTAGGTCTTTTGTTAAATTAAAGAACATGTACTTTTAATTCATCATGTTTAAATTAGGTTTTAATTTTTATCGCAATACAGTTGGTACTACTGTTGCCCTCTTTATTGTTTTCAAATCAAAATATAGAAATTGAAAAGATCATATGATTTTTTTTACGTTGATGATGTGAAAAATCTTCAGGGAAAATAATTTGCCTGGCATAATATTGTCTCAACTTTTTATATAACTGATATGTTATAAGTTGTGTTCACTTTGTCGCTCAACATTATGGCGGTACAAGTTAGAAGCCACCTGCAAAGGTCCATAAAACGTTCTTTCATTCCGGCACGTGCGATCTTGAGCAGGCTCTAGGCAACAAGTTTTGGACGTGACAATGTCTTAACTGAGCTAATTAAGCGTTAATTATTGTAAGTAAAGCTCACGCCGAACTTTTTTGCGCCTTAGAACATCACGCGAGATGATGCTCAGTCACAATATATAGGAGGTTGAGTTGACGTCATTTAGAGAAAATGTGCTGTGCAGTTTGTTGCGGCTTCTTCTGCACTCCGCTCTGGTAGCGGAATCTGTATAAAATTTAATTAGCATGTTGCCAAATTCATTACATAAACTTTCAAATAAAAAAGAATCGACTTCAGTTAAACCACTTAACTTATTTCTTTAAAATTAAAATGGGTCCAATTGGAAAAAAATATCCCTCCAAATAAAAAAATAAATTGGTCCATAAAAAACGGCGTTAAAAGGTTACAAACTTATTTAAACTAGATTAACAACGTCCTCTTTTTTGAAGTTGGTTAAAAGTCATACTCTCTATGAATATATATATTATAACTAATAAGTTTTCTGCAATTTGTCTTTGAACTTTACAAAACCCAACTTCTACGACACCTGCAAAAGTCCATAAAAATGTTCCTCTATTCCAGCAAGTTCGATCTTGAACAAGTCCTAGGCAACTAGTTTTGGACGTGACGAAGTCAGCTAAGCGTTAATTACTGCAAGTATAGTTGGATCATTAATGGATATCGTTAACTAATTTAGAAAGATATAAAAAAAACTTTCTATATTTCGCCCGTGCCGTGTGGTTCCCGGCAGAGTAGAATAGGAACACCCCTAGTCTTCCCGTGGATGTCCTAGAAAGCGGCCAAACAAGTCTTATAAACATCAAAGAGACCTCCCCGAACCCCTGTGGCCAGCGTGAAGAGTGTAGGCCAAGCCTTTTGACTGCTCTGGCTAATATATGGCTCTGGTAGTACAAAGAGGGTCGTACTCCTGCAGTGGAGACTAAAAAGACCTGATGATAATACATTTCACCCGCGTTTTTGCTTACATTATCAAAAACCCTTGGAAATAGTACTTCGTTTGGCACAACTGTACTTAGTACTCTTAACAAAGTGTATGAAAATTTTCATGTTTTATTAATAACGTTGTTTACGAGTAAAGGAAATACCAAACAATACGCAAACTAAGCCAGGATTAAATTAAGAAGTAAGATATGGGTAAAAAATCCACGCGGTCATTTCTTATTTCCTAATTTTTAAAAGTATATCAATGTAATATTGTAAATGCATAGAAAAAATAACACATATAATATATCAGCCAGGATATATGAAAGTAATTAAGTTCGAATCACTTTGCATTTATGTGAGTATTTTAATTTATAAACTTACAGTATGGTGACTATAAATGAACGAGCTACTCAGTAGCACGCATGCGTTCTAATTTTGAACATGTGCTACTTACTTACTACCTAGTACCACGTGTACAACAGCTGCTGTACCAACAGCTGTCGATAAAAATAAGCAGGCTTCTTGCCTGAGGCGAAGGTAGAAGGAGATATTGAGTTAATTCATATTGAGTTAACCGCAAACAAGCAAGCTTATTTTAAGCACGTGTGTGCAGGTCGTGTGCGGGACACATAAGCATACTCATTAGAGACATGCTTCTAAGCATGCTCAAAACTGGCATGTGTATCCATAGCTTTGTATAAATACATCCCACCAATAACATTTTCATGTAAAGTAACACCAAGGTGTTAAGAGAGTTTTGTTGAAATTCACTACTGAACTTCATCAAAACTTCTTCCACGGATTTGTTTGTTTATTAGTTAGTTTGCTCGAGCCTAATTTTGTATTCAATTTGCTCCACTTTCTCTAATCCGATTATCCTGACATTTGCCAAACATACTCGTATGTATGTAAGTATCTTTGTGATTCCGGGGCTTGGTGTTTTGCCTTGAACTCAAATTGGGATCACATAATGTATAAAATTCATGTCATAGAATAGTTTCTTCTAACTGCTCGTATCGAAATTCCTTGGGGCTTGGGGGCTCTACCAGTGGTCTTCTTGCGGCTGAGGTGATGATGATGATGATAAAAGAAAAGAGCGTAGTTTAAACTTTCATGAGACTTATACTTGCATTTTGTGTTCTTGTTTTACTAAGGCATGAAAAAAGAAAAGACTGCAATAATAAGTCTATCTCTCGTCTGCGTTTGTCCCAATCATCAGTGATGCTTCCCGAGAACTCAAAACTTAATATCAATTTTTAATATTAAGCAAGTTGTTAATTTATTGAGATATGTAACGCTGGCCACCTATTTGCTCCAATCCATTTTAATAATAGTGTGAACTACAGATATCGATCAGAACCTATGTAATCTTATTCTAGGCCGAAAATCTTAAGGCACGATCTACCTAGTGTTCCTTCTGAAACTTGACTCTAAGCAATATCTAGTCAATTACTTTGATAGAAACTAGTGAACATGTTTCTCTATGATTACAGTGGGCTCGAACTAATCAGGGCAGCTCCTTTGTGCTCGTTGTCCGCCTTTGTGTGGCCGACTAAACAAATCTCAAGCTAGCTTGGGCAACTCTCCATTTTGCGATTTGGTTTGCGATTATGTTTGTTCTATACAAATCTGTGGTCCTACTCTTTGTACCTACACTTTACTTTACTTGTTCTGGCACTTAGGAGATTATTTTAAAATATAAATATTGCTGTTGCGGGAGTGTTTAACTCCGAACTAGATGAGACTTTCCTTTGATTTTGTTACTCATCACCTCGGTATCTTGGTTCAGATTTAAAAAGAAATTAAAGATAAACAAACCTTACCCCTTCATTCAAGTAACCAATTACCGATTGTTTACGTATGACAAGTACTTTGGATGAAACATAACAAGCCGTAAGGCTTCCAATAAATGTTATTCGATTATTATAATGGGTAATTAATTTATAGTTTTTTTAAATAATAAAGACAAATTTATAAGTTAATTTTAATTATTATACAACGAACTATTATTTAAATTATAGATCTGGAATTTAACATTTTTTTTAAATATTATTTCTTTCTTTTCTTTCATAGTCTATTCCACCGTTCCAATTTTCGATGAAGCGACCGCGCAAAACGGCGAATAACGCAAGTAATTTTTACTTCCAGTTGGCCCCCTAGATCCTGCGATCTAACTCTCCTAGACTCTTCACTTTGGGGCTACGTAAAGTCTTAAGTCTTTATGGATAAGCCGGGTACGGTTGAGCAACTGAAACCTACCAATCGAAATGCGGTTCCAGAAAAGAACTATTTTTTTTCTTTATACAACAGAATTAATCCTAATCCTAACTATCCTAATCCAGTCCACTTCCTAACTAATATCATACATGCGAAAGTGAGTTAGTTTGTTTGATTGTTACGCTTCAAGCCATATCTACTGAACCGATCATCATTAAAATACACATAAGTTAGGGTACTAAGAAGGACATATACTATATTTATATCACACGGGCGGAGCCGCGGATAACAGCTAGTGGGATATAATTAAGTATACAACCTTTTTTCTATAAAACTAATTTACCAGATATCCCGTGCCGAATAGGTAGCGGAATTGTTTAGACATTTTAACAATCCGATGGGCACGACCTAACGTGATTATTCTTGCTCAAACGGACACATTTTAATTTAATTATGCGTAATGGAAGCTTTGTTGATTCTGAAAAGAAGAAACCTCGCCCTTTATTAGGGTTCTGTAAAGCTTCTGTAAAACTTCTGGAAAGCTTGGAAAGAAACCCTCACTTATCCTAACTATGTACTGGGTAAATTATTATAAATTCAAAAAGTAACCGCAATAATAATGAAAGATCCCTATTATAATTATGGTTCAGATGGGTCTAGATCCTTAAATGCCCTTACCCAGGAAAGCTGGAAATATGAAAAAAACAACAACATTCCGAACAAATAGCCGATTAGCAATTTGATTTACTATGGAAGGTGGAAATTGTACTGATGCGTTTAGAAAAACCTTGCATCTTGCAGAAAGTTGTACTATATCATAGACAAAACTGGTCCCTTCATGTAAAGGCAACCCTTCACATAACATAGAAATATAATAACATAGTAGGTACGTAAGTAACACACCATTTTTATTTAATTAAATTAATTTGTAATTAAAACCCGACCGATTTGATGGGGTGAGTTGCCCTTTTAATCCTTAAAAGGGCAACTCAGCCCATCAAAAATGAACAAGTTTTTCTGTGGGACTAATTATCGAAATTGGAAAAAACATTGACATTCCCATATAGAAAGTGTTCAGCCGGCCGAGCAATTTGTATGAAAATGTAGTAGGTATGATTTCCAGCATTAGTCCTAAAGGAAAAGTTAAACCTAAACGAAGAGAGTTTTATTACAATATTGTATATTTGCAAAACCTTCGCTGCGCGAGTTCAGAGTACCGTATAAAAATGCACAAACAGAACCCAAATTTACCAGTACAAACCCCTCCCCCTCCCCCCCCCCCCCCCGCCCTTTATCTCCAAATAACTGAGCCTAAAATTTAATAGAAATACAAAATATAGTTCATTGGTTGAAGATTATAGGAAAACCTATAAGAATTCTATCAACTGAAAATAATATGGTAAATTCAATATTATACGTTCACTAAAACACCACTAGATAGCGCTAGTCAATTCAATAAACACATTTGACTTGGGCATTGTAAGGAACCATCATCACGCGAGTTCAACTCGCACTTGGTCGGTTTTTATTATTTTCTAGGGGCCAGAGCCGTAGGCGTGGACTGTGTAGCCACCCCGCATCGTGAATTTATTATTTTATTAAATATGAATACAAAACAGGCTTAATTAAACCATAATATACTTTTACTCCTCTGAATTTTCTTTTTACGATTTTCTTTTCTCTATTTCTTATTACAACATGGTTTTATATTAACAAAGATCCTGACGGTAGAAAAACAGATGTAAATTGCTTTTTATGAAATATAACCTTATGCTATTGGAGTGATGTTCGGATTATACAAATCTAATTTCAAATGAAACTGATAGGTATCTGACTAAAAACACTATTGATGACACTTTTAATTTTATATCAATTCGTTGAGCTTTCTTAAACATTGGTGATTTTTAAAAGATGGGTGAGCAAGTCGATTTTTAAAAGTCTTAAAATCTCGATTGTCTCTGTCTCAATGTGTTTTTTGTGTTGTTATTATATTGTTGGGGGATCAGTAAAGTACAATATTTTCTTCATAAAACCCATCCTGAATCGTTTTCGGGTCAAAGGTTCTATAGTTACAATTTTAAAGCATCTGAACTAAATATGCCACGGAGTTGCTGTCGTTGGTACGCTCAGCAACACGACAACTAATTTTTTACCAGCTAAGCTCTTGATTCAGAACTCTAAACACTTCATGTAAATAGTTGCAAACACTTTCTGTGAATAATTGTAATGAAGGCAGCAATTTTAACTTTTGACTAGTAGTAAAATATAACTTTTAACAAGATATTGAGTAAATATTTGCAGGGGCAACTTATTAACATTTCTACCTCATCTTCACGTACCTGAAAGAAATATACCTATTTGATTCCAATTAAAAACACAAGAGACACTACACATCCATCTACAATAAAATTCATCGTGGAAATTACACGTGAGCCACGAGAGCATTTCCAACGAGCAATCGTTTGTTAAAAATGTCCGACCATGCATATCGGCGCGGCGTCGACAATCATTTCACCATTTTGTGTTCTCACCAAAGCAATGCGAGTGTGGCTGACATCTCGATTCTGACGATACTCATTCATATACAAGTAGCGAGAAATTTTGGAACAAATAAAAAAGTGAAAAGAAATAATTGAACGACTATATTTTTTTTTACTTTCCGTACCAGTCTCTTTTTTACACATCTGAAAGAAATACTATACAATTTAAATTTTTAATATTTAATAATATTTATTGAGCACGCAGCTCACCAACCTAATCACACTACACAATAGTGACATATATGGGCCTACAACCCTATTAACTACTTAAAAAACATAGACATTCCAAAAAAGCTTATATCACGCTATTAGAATATAAATTGTTATTGGATTCCAATTTGAAATACAAGTCAAAACGAGACAATACTCATCCATCTACAATAGAATTCATGGTCGAAATTACACGTGCGCTACGAGAGCAATTCCAGCAAACAATCGTTTGTTAAAAATGTCCGACCATGCATATCGGCGTGGCGTCGACAATCATTTTACCTAGGTACGGACTAAAACAGGATCTTCTGTCGAAACCGAAACCAGACACTACGCTATATAATATTAGACCAAAATAAGGCTTGCTATTAGCACGTACAGGTGGTGGCATAGTTAGGCGTCGAAACTGAATGTGTTCCATTCGTCACTAGATAGCGATAGTCCTGAGATATAATTTATTAATGTCAAGCGAGAAATACTTTTATATATTTATAATGCTTTTCTCATAATATAGGAATACAAACTGTGACGCAATGTGTGGCACCCACTATTAAACCAACGCTCTAAGTTGAGACCACATGCCAAAAAGCGAAAACGGGTTGAGTTTTGCTAAGCTAAACCCAAAACCGAAACCGAAAATTACTCAAATGTATGATTCATAATTATTACCAATATAAGAATGTACTAAAATCCACTAAATTAACAGAGAATAAGATCATGTTAATAAAAGAAAAACAACAAGTTAATCCTTTCAAACAATTATAAACCAACTTCTAGACTGCGTTGACGCGCGTGTCGCGACGAAAAAACAAAGTCAACACCTTCATACAAAGTATAAACAGGCATATCCGAGTATTTGCGAGGCTGAAGGTTTGGCCGATTTTTTAGCCAAAACCAAAACCGAACCTTCGTCGGTCTCTAATTTCACAATTTTGTGCTCTCACCTGAGCAATGCGAGTGTGACTGACATCTCATGAATTCTGACGGCAGACTCAATTCATACTTATATCGATACTGGGAGTAAGATCAAAGGAAAAAATTAAGCGGAATGTGTAAAATGTATACTCGACTAATTTTTTCGTTTGTTTTTAGAGGATACGGGCTACCGTTTTTCACATCTTTATCCCTCGTGGGGCACAAAGTGATAAAACACAACGGCCACGTTTCGCGTGTTAGTGGGCGTTAAGGTGGAAAACGGAATCAATCAGAAATACGCATCGCCTAACATGATTCCTTAGATTTTCGTCCAACCCCTTGATTAGTCTTTACGGGGAGAAAAGCTGTTTTATCTGTTTTTCATTTTTGTGTCTTTTTTAAATAGATAGCAGCATGGACTAGAAATAGTTTTATAAATAATATTTTCCATGTCTATTCACTTTAAATTCAATTTCCAGGCTCCCAGCGCAGTCAAATATTTTTAACATTTTTTTTTTCATACTTAGCTTTTTTTGTTAAACTTATTGAATTTTATAACAGCTTACATCATGAATAGTGAAAAATAAATGGTCTTATGGCACTGAAGAACCACAGACGAGGACGCTAGCAAGAACTTACTAGAATGAGGACGACGATTGTATTATTCACATAATCAATCAACCGTAATTAATTGTGACTTTGTTCTTAATGAGAAGAAGGATTATACTATTCACATACCGAATCAACCTTTTTGTGATTTTTTCCTTGTGAAACATAAAACCTAAGTATAAAGTTTAGAAATCGCTTGAAAAATTTGAAAATGGCAGCAATTTAGCCATAGAATTATGAATGCTCTCGAAAATCATTATTTTTAAATCTGTGAATTTTGGACTAAAAATATTGAGTAATTTTGTCAGAAAAACTTCTCTTATTTTATAAAGTGTCCTAAAATAGCAGAAGCACTAGGTTTCAGACGCTGTACTGCTCGTAATTGGGGCGCGCCATCAATATCCGAGGGCTTTGCATATTTCATAGGCAGAACGTAGGCCCGTCGTATTTCCAAATGCGAGCTACGGAACTGCGGATCTTATAACTTCTTGCTAAGTTTATTTCGGTTTTGAAATCCATGCATACTAATTTTGTAAATGGAAAAGTGTTCGTTCGTCCTACAAGACAAAACAAGGCATCAAATTGATGTTGTTTTGACGTATATCTAGAATTACTATCTAGCCACACGTGAACAAAAAGAATGAAGATAAAAGGTGGCTTGTGATTCTAATCAATAAATGTCATCTTTTATTATCCTTCTCATTGTATCACGACCTTCACTTCATGTAGTAGGCACAGTGTATAGACAAAAGTTGCAGAAGCCATGTTTTACGAAATTTCAGGCTTAAAAATTACTAGTATTAACGGTACTTGTAATTAATGTACAATTTTCCTAAAAAATATAATTAGTCCGTTAGTTATATTATCAAAAAACATTTGACACGTGTTTTTTCTTTTGTCAATCAAACAAAATATAACAAAGATATAGCCCGTTAAAATTGTGTGTGACATCACTAGCCAGTACACTTTTTAGTGGCGTGGATGTCACAAGCCCCCACTCCTGAACTTTGACACGCTTTATCTTTGACATTTATTGTATTATTAACGAAAGAAAAAATACGTGTTCAATTTTTTTTGATTCTCTATTTGACGTTGTAATTTTATTATTAATTGACAATACCATTGTTATCTCATACAATACAAATACACGATTATTTTTGGAATAGTACAATAAAAAATGGGGCATTGTGTAATGGGTACACAATGCCCCATTTTTTACTGATCATATTCGCAAGCACAAAAGACACAAATCGAAAACCCAATATTGTTCCGAAAAAAGTGAGATAATTTGTTATGTCATACACGCCGCCAGATAATTGTAAATGTAATAAATAAATAAATATAAATAAATAAATAAATATTTACGGACAAATCACACAGATTGAGCTAGCCCCAAAGTAAGTTCTTAAGAAAGACTTGTGTTATGGGATACTAACTCAACGATACTATATTTTATAACAAATACATATATAGATAAACATCCAAGACCCAGGTCAATCTGAAAAAGATCGTTTTCCATCATGACCTGACCGGGGATCGAACCCGGGACCCCCGTGTCGCAGACTGGCGTGGTAACCGCTGCGCCACGGAGCTCGTCTACGTCTACGTCGTTTTTACGCATTCGGCATTCACTGATAAAAACGGGCACACTCGCGTCGAAGCTCAAGGAGACGTCAAATCAGGCGCAGCGGAACAACCCCGCTACCCCGCACTATTCTTTCCCATTTTCCACAAAAACTCTCACTGGCTAACAAAAAAATTATAGTGCAACTTTATCATCGAACGGAAGTGCATGCGCGTACCCCTAATTTACAAACGAATTTTCTTATAACGTCGTCGCTACGTATAGTTTTCTTCCCAGGAGTTATGTGGCTACGCGCCGTGCATACCTTTTGAGTGATGAGAACGCGAGTGCCGCTGTACGTATGTATGGAGAACTGTATCCGAATGCACGGCAACAGAGTAACCCAATGTGCAAACCATAGTAAATGTTTACTGTCAGGTACTGTTTACTACAGGTCATTTCACGCACCGACCCGGACCCAAGTGAGAGGACCCCAGGGGCATTCACAAAACCTGTACGACGATGTACTGGCGTACTTTGAGGAGGATCCTCACTGGAGCATAAACAACACTGCTCGCCGTTTTAATATCAGCCATTACTTTGCCTGAAAGATAGTTCATTCCGCTGCAATGTAATATCATTACCGGAAGGGACAAGAACTCAACACTTTAGATTTCGAACCCGTATGGAATTTTGCAACTGCTGGATACTGGAAAATACCGAGGCCAACATATTGTACTCTGACGAATGCCTATTCACCCGGATCGGTTTATTCAACCAGCATAATGAACACTGGTGGTCAATACGTAATCCGATGTTAACCCGGGAACACCGATTCCGTATCAATGCATGGGCAGGAATGCTATATGATAATATCGTCGGGCCTTATATAATATACACCTATACATAAGGTCGTCTCACTGGAGAAACCTATTTAAATTTACTAAGAACTCATCCATGTTAGATGACGATCCCGCTGGCTAACTTTAGAAACCTGTGGTTCCAGCAAGACGGCGCACCTCCGCACTACCATAACTATGTGCGGGAATATCTGACAGAGGATTTTTGAACTCAGTGGATCGGTCGAGGAGCTCCCGTTGTTGCGTGGCCTCCACGCTCGCCTGACCTGACCCCCTTGGACTTTTACTTGTGGAGTAAACTTAAAAACGAAGAGTATACTTTAGGGAATCTGATAGTGTAAAACTATTAAAACAGCGAATAGTGGACGCTTTTGAGGACGTAAAACGCGATAGCGTACTTCTCTCGTTAAAAACAATTTAATAAAACGTGCAATACTGTGCATCGATAAAGAAGGTGGACAGTGTAAAGCAGAGTTTAAATACGTGTAAATTGCTAATTGTGTTTTTAAATAGTACCCTAATTATTGTTAATAGGTGATTCTCACTTTTTAAATACGCCAAAATACTTTTAAAGCCTTTACCTTCTTTTTTTTATTTTCGTACCTTAGTTATTTGTTATAAGATAAAAGCATAAAAGTAATTTTGCCGGTCCTAAGCCCAGACGAAGTTTGAAGCGAAAGTTAGAAATTCAAAATAAAGTGCTATTCATTAGTACTATTATTAATTCTGTGACATAAGTTAGTCTTGTTATTTTTTACTTTACGTATTCCATTGAAGCTGACATCAACTATCCAATCAGCTGTCATATCCGTTCAGCGATAGTTATGTGCAAACGAACAATAGAGCGAGAGATAACTATGAATGAAATTTTAGTAACAATTTAGGATAAAAACAAACATTAATAAAAAAGTAACAAATGAGTAATATTAAATTACGATTACACGTAAGTAATAAAAAAGCCTTCTTTATTCAGGTCCCGAAGTCTTTGTTCTATTCCAAATAGTTAATCATATAAAGAGTTGAGCCAAAGGTTACACAAGCCATGATCTACAAAATTTCGAGCTTCAAAGAAAATATGTAAAAAAATTTAATATATATACAGACAAATCACACAGATTGAGCTAGCCCCAAAGTAAGTTCGAGACTTGTGTTATGGGATACTAACTCAACGATACTATTAGGTCGGGGAGAAAGTAATTTCGTATTTTGTATGAAGATTTTATCCGTCCATACAAAAGAGGTGTAACTTTGACATCAAAATTCTCAGATACAAAACGCGTTAAACCAACTTTGTGCTATTCTTACTGGGACTGCGATATATTCATAAATACCAAAATTCACTTACTGCGTATTTTGCATAATTTCTTTATTTTTTAATTACTTTTAAAAAAGTTAATTTATTTTCGTTTATCTGATACATTTTTAATAAACAAAGATAGGTACGGTTAAAAAATTACGGGAAAATATTTTTTACATTTCTATATAATTCTTGAAAATTGTACCTTTCAGATGGTATCTAATTCAGCCAGATACATACAACATTACTGAAGATATTTGATTACAACTTTACACATAAAAATACGAAATTACTTTTTTTCCGACCTCATATATTTTATAATAGATACTTATATACATAAGCATCCAAGACCCAGGTCAATCTGGATAAGATCATTTTCCATCTTGACCTGACAGGGGGTCGAGCCCGGGACCAACCGTGTCGCAGTCAAGCGTGTTGACCGCTGCGCCACGGAGCTCGTCAAATAAAAATTACTAGAAAACGATACTCGAAATTATGTACAATTGGCTATGCCCTTGTTAACTTAACAATACATACATAATCATATAAATAATTCCTTAGTTTACGCCCAATGAACTGTCCTACTTTTAAGATTCTTTGCTTCTTATTTGATTCTATGCCAACCAGAAATAATCTACCTCAGTTTTATCATAATCTTTTTTTAGGTTTTTCAAATATACTTAAACTTGATTTTACGCGGGCAAACTTGTTATTATCTATTTCATAACTCAATTCATATGTACAAAATTTGTGTTATTCTTTATCAGATACAACTGATCTAGTAATTATGATAATGAAACCTTTTGAAAGTGTATAGACGTAAGAATTTCGACATAATTAGCAACATAAACATGGCCGTTACGTAAAAATGCGTAAACATTATGATTTTCTTATCTCTCCTTCGAATAAACCATAAATTAGTAGGTATATTGTGTTTATTATTATATTTAAACACAAAATACTAGTAAACTAGTATTAGATAAGAGAAATGACACACTGTAGGTATAGTACTTTGTTTGTACAGCAAAAAGAGTTGAAATAAAAATCAGCCAAGTGCGAATCGGAGTCGCACACTAAAGGTTCTGTATTATAATTTTTATAACTATCGAGCAAAAACCGGCTATGATATCATGTTTGTTGAATAGGCGAGAAAGAGCATCAAGTAAATCAAAAGTAAAAAGGTAAGTATTAAAAGAACATTAAGCAACCGAAATTTAAATAAGTATAAGTTCTTAATTCGCTAAGCAAAATTTTGGAAGGATAAACGCTCACGTGACAAAATTTTAGATGTTACAGATTTTAAAAACAAAGGATTTCTGAGATTTAATAAAAAAATAAATTTCGCGTTTTTTGACGTCATTTGCGGACGGAATATTTTTATTCTTAATAATATAAATCATAAATGAGATTATGTTACTGAAAATATTGCTTTTTCTCCCTCTTATTCCAAAAAATAAAAAGCGGCGATGAGAATGATCACTGGGAGAAAATTGAAAATTCAAGTTTATAAATGAATGATTGAATCGCAGAAATACCAAAATTTGTTTTTAGTCTTAGAATAATGTTTTCGATAAAATCATGACCTTCGGAAAAGTGAGCAATTTTGAAGTGTAAACATGATTAGTAATGACATCATCACTAATCGAGATATAAAAATCAGGGTATAAAAAGTATCAAATTTAGTTTTAGCTCTTAACCTCACCAACGACCAAATAAAAACTAGTAGTAGTACTAACTTTAGAAAATTCACGACTTAATAAATTTGTGGCGGCAAAAACGCTAGCTAGTGAATTTACTTCGGTAGCCTGCAAGTATTTACGCTTTTGGAAAAATAAATAACGCGCTACCGAAAAAATAGTAAGCAATAATTTAGAATTTTGCGAGGCAACACATCTGTGGCGCGTAAGCGGCCGAAAACAAAGGCTCACTGAAATTGAAACCCGAAATAATTAAATTATCGGCCAGCGATCGCGAAACAATTTTCGGCCAATATTGACTAGCTCGATGAGCGTTCGAAGCCAAATCGAATTCTTAACCCTAATAGAACCATTAAACAGACAGCGACCCGGGAAATCTTTGGCTTTAACGGTTTTTAACCCTTCGAAAAAAGGAACAAGTGAATTAATTACACAATAAAAAGACCCGCAGCGGAGAATATTGAGCCTCTTTAGGCGAACTATCTTCGGAAATGGCTCGTTTCGGGGAGAGTTTTGTTTTTATGCTGTATTTTTCTGTCTTGGGTAACTAAGCTTGGTAGCGAGAATAGAGCTACATTTTTGCAATGAAACGGCATTCTCTAGCTGTTTCTCAGCCTCATTTGCATGGGTAAAGCATTATGTTAAGCTCCATATAAGCTAACTACTCTTCAATATACTAGGTATACGTACATTGATGGAAAAACACTGTTTTCCACACTATTGTCCACAAAATTTTATATTGAATAATTCGACTAAGTTTGTTGTTTGTAAGATTCATGTATAAAACACTTCAGATTTCAACAAACCAAGAGGTGTTCTCTTTGCGCAACAATACGGACTTAGCGGAGGATATGTATTGTCTTAGCACTAATGCCTCGCGTCATTGCTGAACGCATGCCACTAATAGGCTTCCCAGGCAGCCGTCAGTTGCAGCCTGTGCTTTGCACCGCACTGTGTTAACAAATCATTGTCTGGTCGCCTGTTTTAGTCAAGACCATTTAACACAGCGGTTTTTTTCTGTGGAAATAGTCTGCTCAACTCCATGGAGTTTTCATATTATAAGGTTAACTCTATATGTGTCTGTGATACCAAATCTTGCAAGGAATATAATGTCTTTCCGTTTGCGTACTGTTAAATCTAATGTCAATGTGTTCTGATTTATGTCAACGAACTCTGATGATGGCAAAAAAGTTAAAGAAAATAAAATTTCTCTCTTCCAAGCGTGTTGACATTTGTATTCTCTGCTGGAGTACTCCGGATCCCCGGCTCCGTGTTCCCGCGTTTTCTTTACCACTTTGTATGGTTTTCAGCATCCATGGCTGTGACACCATTGACACACTTATAGTCGCTAAGTAACAACATCAAATTCTTTTTTTCTTTTATCAGTAGGATATTGTTTGTGTGCCAAATTTCGTCAGAAACTTGAGTTACTATGTAGTTACTATTTGAACATTTGGAACTAACAAACTTTCCATTTATTAGAAGTACTATTACTACTATACTATACTACTAGCACTATCATACATTATCAACGTATTCATCATTGATGGCAGTCGTTAACCTATACCAGATGCTTAAGGCAGCTTGAAAAATCTGACACCAATGTTGGCCACTTACACACACAAAAATCAACCAACGTATGGGTTGTTAGGCTTAAAAATATTTGTTGACTCAAATAGTATACATTCACTTACAATGATTCTTAAACTTAATATAGTTAAAAGAGATAATACGAATATGGAAAGTAAATAGTTACCTATGTATATGTTAAGTAATTCTCTTTGCGAGTGCAAATAGCATTGGCCGTTGGCCTAACGTAATTTTGCAATCAGTTGTCCACATCGCTCGACAATACATTTCAATATGAACCAATGAACAATATTCGGATAAATTCATCATTGTTCGCACAGGCAATGCACGGTCATAATGATTTAATAGTTTAACGATATAGTTTTGAAATATAGCTATTAGCAGCATAGTGATATATCGACCTAGAAGTTTTCTAAAATATATAGACGTGGTTCGACGATATAACTGATGTAGACAATCCGAAAATAAGACGAAGGAGCACAAGAACAAGTTGACACGTGAGGATTTTTTTAAATTTGTAATGAGGAAACTCGCAGTAAATTTCACTATAGGCAAATATGTCTATTATATTGCATACAATCGCATGTGACTTACATATAATTTATTTATAATTGATACATTGTCGCATACAAATCACAATAATTTTGCTGGTCATTTTTAACCAATTTCAATAAAGAGGCTAGTAATGCCTGACTTGATATAAATGTTAGACTATTCCAGTTTGTAAATATGTGTCAAATGTCGTTATTGTATGTAATTATGTCCGCGCAAATCTTAAAACTGCAATTAGATTTGCATAAAATATTTAGTTTGGCTTGGTATCTAACTTAGGGAACAGTGCAAGTTTCTTTAAAATCGCTTCAGTAGTTTTTGAGATAGAGAGTCTTTAAGTATTGTTTTTTTAATGTATTTCCAGATTGCAGAGTGTGCATGATTACATATTTTTTGTAGGAGGTTTACACCGACGTACAAAGCGACGCGATGTCAAGTTTACATTAAATCAGCTAGTAATATGGAAATACATGTACTTGATATAGCTTCAACTGACATTTATCTCAGTGATATGTGTCAGTGTAATGGAACATTCAAATTGATACTAATGAGTGTAATATGAGCACTGAGCTCGTGTTTAGTAAATTAGAGTTAATGCGATTACCGCGATCCACACGCGCCCTCCCTGTTACAATCCAAACTGATTGCATCATATGAGTGGCCAGTGTCATTCACTCTCTTTTAATTTATATTTTCTTTTTTATAATGCATAAGGCATTTATCTCAGTGATATGTGGGAGTGTAATGGGACTTACTTTTGAAACTGATGAGTGTAATATGAAGTAATTTGAGTACTAGTGACCAGTAAATAAATGCGATCCACACACGCCATGCCTTCACTGTTTTAGCAAAAACTAACTATAGTAGCAATTTAGAAGCCAATATAATTTTATCTTCAATTTTAACTCACTTTCTTTTGCCTATTGTTTCAAGTCAGAAAGACGAAATTTATTTTTTAATCTATGTTTCAAGTAGTAGCAGTTATATAGGATTTGCGCAACGCGTAAATCACGCATTGTGGTTCATACCACAACTTAAGCTGAGCGGAGACCTTTATGGTATTATCATAAGATTTTAATATATATAATATTATTTGTCATTATGTTATATTGTTTGTCATTATGTATTGTTCTTTTGTTTGATGTCAAATAAACGATTTTTCTTTCTTTCTTTCAAAAGTAGACCTGTATAGCTTTAACGTAAGTATCTACCTAAAATATTTTTTTTGCCCAGCCGATGATCCGAACTAATTAAAGATTTGCTTTAATCGGATTTACGAGTCCATTTAGCACGTGAACGACGATTCAATTAGCGTAATGAACCCACCTGCGCGGCAAAGTACCTGGATATATTAGTTGTGTTACGAACTGGGCACAAAATTATTGACAAGTGGCAATAATGCATGTTTTACAAGTTGAAAAAAATCGAATATTTTTAATTATCTTGTGTGCGCACATGCATCGACTTGCTTTGCTTGCTCGGTCTGTATTTTTCAATAAAAATATAGCGTTTTTTTGAAAACTGTTTCCAAAATCACAAAAAAATATTATGGGCAGTCTAAAAACCCTTAAACCAATATACGATATGAGAGACGCAATCTTGTAAAGTTGTTGTAACCCGTCCAAAACACAGGCGCATCTCTTCTCCGCAAAAAAGAGTGTTTTTCTACTTACACCCACTTTCTAAGGTGTTTTTTCGCCGATAGCTGACCATCTTAGGCTTTCGGGCATCACTGTCACGTCCAAACTTTGCTTCCAACAGATAGAGTCGATGGCACTAACTGCTTCTAAGAAGTTGGGCATCATCTCAAAGGTTAAGCGGTATTTCAGTTCTGAACGGCTGCTCAATCAACAGCCCAGGTTCGCTTTTGCATGGAGTACCGGAGTCACCTCTGGGATAGCTCAGCTAAATTCCACCTTGAAGCATTTGATTCTGTTGACCGAGGAATCCGCAGGCTTATAGGAGATTTTATAACAACGACGTGGTCTAAAATCGTAAATTGCAATCCCTGGAGCATCGCCGTAAAGTCACTTGTCTATTGGTTTTTTGTAGGATTAATTTTGAAGGCGCTAAGGCGCTCTTTGAGTTAGTAGAACCCATACCTTTCCTCCATCGGACTACGAGACGTAGATATAAATTTTACCCTTTTGTCATTGAAATATTAAAGAGTACTATACGCTTCGACAGTTCCTTATTGGCTCGAGTCGCTAAGGTGTAGAATGAAATGCCTGCGTTTATATCTTAGACACAATTACAGTCCCGGGACATTCAAATGTAAAATAAATGTGTATCTCTTTGATAGGCATGTAACATCCTCGTCTTCATCGTCACTTAACATCAGGTAGGATGGGACAAAGAGGGGACAAATGCCTAAATTCGTCCTTAATAAAAAGAAAAAAAAAAACGATGACCAACTTAGATAATTTACCATGTTACTTTTAGTTTGTACAATTTTTTCAAATTGAACGCTTTTTAATAAGTATTCATTCTACAGAAAAGCTTTTGAATAACTAATATACGTCGATAAGATCCTTTTACAAGGGGTTATCAGTGGTGGCTTCGCGGGTGGTTTAATTTTGTTTGTTGTAAAGTTCAGACTCTTCATTACCGATTCCCGGGTCCTCAGCAGCCGTAGACGGAATTCAAACTTTTTAATTAACTTCGATTTGTACTCAAAACTTTTTGGAATGCCTCAAGTGTAGCATTAAATTTCACGACGGTTAAGCTTTTCACTGATTGATTTTGCTTTGAACTTAAAACAAAACAAAAGTTTCAGTAAAAAGGACAGAAGTTTACTAATTTAATAGGAAGCTTTTATGACTTTACTCCTAGAGTGACTTTGGAGTGACCAGTAATTAAAATTTTATCGTCCCGCGCTCTTTTTATGCAGATCATTAGTAAACCAGTGATGTGCTTATGATACTGCCTTTTTACTGAACTTGAATTGTGGATATTATATTTTTTGTCAAAATATTTTACTAAGTCTTATATCTTATCTTATAGAGACTGGTGGTACATGTTAGACAAAGACTTAATATCTTCATATTAATATATATCATATAAAGATACTAAGTCTTTGTCTACTATGTACCACCAGTGAGGGGTAGAGCGGGAAAAATTGTAATTTTTTTCAGAGGCATCTTCAGTAATGCTACAAAATAAGCATTTCATAATAATACGTTAGCCGATGGTAAATATTTTGCTATACTTGTATACGTGGCGTTTAATTGTATAATATAACTTTTGACTGTATCTATTACTAGAAACTGAAATTATTCGGTGAAGTGACATATTGAGCTTTAAGTATGTACCTACTTACTTTGTGTAACTTGTTTAAATGTTCCTAAGTCTGCTGAATGTTTTAATGACACAAAACATCCAATGGCATACTCATTAATTTTCCATTTTTTTAGGTTTTTCATTAAGAGCGCTCGAACTTTGGAAATATTATATTAATATAAAACAACCTTGTTGAAGTGACATTGCCTCAATTTATAATTTTATTGAAAATAAAATTTCAGCAAAATGGCCGCTGTGACTTCCTTGTAGGTAATGTATTCTGGTGGACCAATTTTGCACGACTTCTTTGCGGTTAAGATCGCTAGTTCAAAGTCCACACATAACAGTGACTTTTACTAATTGTAAAGGTACTCTTGATGTTTATAACGTGGATTTCCTCACTCAAAATCCAGCAATTTTGATTATTAACAAAGCCACTGTACTAAAAATGGAAGATTGATCAAAAATGGGCCTCATCAGCCTCAGTTTTTTTTTCGGCAACACAAAACTAGTTATGCGAACAAAAAGCATTTTAATAATATATTTTATTAACCTCTACGCGTTCTTGAAACATTTGGTGTAACATGGTAATTTGTCATGGCTAAATATACGTATTCCCGCCAAATTTGACACTATCACTTTAAGGTCCCACACTAGGCACACTAGCGACGCCAATAATTTTATTCCTAATACTTTATAAACAGAAAGAAATTCAAGAATGTAAATCATATAAGCCTTAGAAAATAACCTGAAGTATTTTTGGAATCATGTATTAATATTATGAGAGGCAGTCATTACGAGATGATTACCGCCTAAAACGTCGCTAGTGTGCCTAGTGTGGGGCCTTAACAACGCTGTTAAAGTTCGAGCGTCCTTTTTGAATAACACTACTAGCTATTTCGTTTATTTAATGAGTAGATATCGAAATGATTTATGAGATAAATATTACGCATATTTTACACCGGTACGTAATATAAATTTGTAAAAATGTCTTCCATCTTCGAAAATTGATTCATCATGGCTGTCACGCCCTAAGCCCTAACTCTGATTGATTTCATCCCCATCCCCCCACGCAATTAGTTTTTAAGTAATCTCGATGACAAGGCAGTTCACAGAATCGTTAAACTAGAGATTAAGAGACATATCTTGTTAAGATAAGTTTTATATAACTAAGTAGGTACTAAATTAATGAACGAGAACCTATTCTATGATTTTCAAGATACGGATATTTTTTATTTACATATGAAATAAAATGGTATTCAATTCAGGGGATTTTTTAAATTCTAATTCTGATGCTGACTCAATGGAACTTCCTTAAAGATAGGTAGATAGATACCATTAAATTAGTAAATAATACTAATAATGGAGCTTACAACGTTACATCTTTATAGTTGTTTTTAACTCATTTGGATGTTAAACATGATTTTAAAGCTGAAGTCTGCCTAGATATTAAGGATTTCCAGATTTCTCAGCACAGAACTTACTTAACAAGTTTCAAACAATCTGCTGTAAAACCAAAAAAAAGACTTTGGATTTCTATTTTATCACCATAAAATATAGAAATCTCCAAACACTGGTGTATACAACAAAGGAAAAAATATCAGCAGATTTGGTTGAGAGTGAGGTTTTTCAAATATTTAATTGCAGTCAAAAGCGGCCGGTGTATTCGGGTAGACGCTGGTCGAATTTGATATAATTATGTATCAATTTATATTGATAACATTATAAAAAATCAGTAAATTATGCTCTTCCATTCAAAAAGGGCTCTTGGGCGATTCGCACCGCTGTTCGAATTGCTAGTGGTGCGAAAAGACTAAAGACCCTTCCAAAACTGCGAAGAGCTGAAACGCGCACATTTTCGGATACATCTAATTTAAAAAAACTGATTTCTGTATTCTGAAACTCAAAATATCAAGTACCCAATACAGCTATAAATTTTTATATGTAAAGCTCCTATACGGATACCTATCCTCGCGATTCCCAAGACGTGTGACTGCGATGAAGTTCAGACAAGGATGCTTCCAGGAATATAATTTCATGTAGAACAGGTAATAATCGTTATCACCTGAATAATCTTTATTATTTTTCATCACATATTTTCAGAATTTCTTTCTCTTCAAAAGATATTTTTAGGAATTTTAATATCTCTTCTTTTATAAAAACAATCCAAGGGTTATATAGAGTTGGGTCTAAATGGCTAAACGGAACTTGATGATGATAGTGCAGTACAATATTGCATTCAGTTTCGAGAATGCAAAAAAAAATTAGGAAGAATTAAGAATTTCTTTTTTAATACGTAAAACATTGGCCAAGTGCGAGTCGGGCTCGCCCATAAAGGGTTCCAAAGAAGCAAGCTTAGATTAGCCAAAAACCTCTATAATTTTTCGCCAGCAAAGATAACTTTGTTTCTCATAGTGTTTGTATAAATGACAAAGTTATTTTTATGATTTATGAAAAAGTGCTATAACTTTTCAGTTTGTACTTACGAGTAGTACTCAGCTCTGATAGTTTTCCTTTCAACTTCGTTATATATACTACTCCTGAATTTTTAGTACGTATATATGTATAACCTTTTAGCAGATAGAGGGGGGGACAATACCTCTAACAAAAATTTGCACTTTAAAACCAAATATTTCAGAAACGGATCCCTAAATCGAAAAATGATGTTATTCAACAATACCGACACGATAGGTTAGTAAAGAAAAATAAAAATTACTCCGACTTTACTTGTATGGGATCTACGCTTAAAATTTTTTTTCATATTCTTTTTCTACCACTTTTTTTGCGTGATTAATACCTATACCAAATTACAGCTTTCTAGTACTTATAGTCTTTGAGTAAAACCGCGGACAGACAGACAGACATGGCGAAACTATAAGGGTTGTTTACTACGGAACCCTAAAAACGAAGAGGAATTTCACAAAACGATGAAACTATCGCTATATTGTCACAGATACATCACTTTAGTGGATTCTCAATACTATAGAACGAAAGATCGTTATTTTCCGAAAAAGTACCTATTAAAGCCATGATATCAAAGAAACTTGAGGGAGAATTCAAAACAAGTATTTAAACATAGATCACCACACCGGGTAACTGACTCAATATTCTGAATTGATACACAAAATAGATCCTGCAACGATCTTGTCATAAACTTCTGTATACAAACTCTCAGTGAATTATATTCTTGTAGTCACAACATTTCTGTGACGAAGGTCAAACCAGTTATTTTTATACCTGGAATTCCATAAGGAAAAATAACCATTAAGTATGTTTTCTTAGTGCTATTTTACTTATTACATACACAGGGTACATACATTATTACATAGGGAAATTAAAGAGTGAAGTAATAATAGTTTTTGTGTGATTCTTTCTAATTATTGTATTTAAAAATATTTTTTTTTATAAAAGATATAAAATGTATTTTTATTTTTTTACTCAAAATTTCCTTTAAATTAATAACTAAAATAAGTTTCCTCTATATTCTAAAAACGTACCCGGACCAGTCATAAATTCCTGTGTGCTCGAGCTCCCTGGTGAATTATATCCTCTACGAGGATATAATACCCCGAGACGTATGACTGTGAGGAAGGTCGGACAACCTCCAACGGGAATATAGCTTCATGATGCCCTTGTCAGCTGCGAGCAACTGACGTGTTGTATAATAAACACATTAGCTGGACATTTGCACCCTTTTCGGTGGCGTAGCGTGAATTTGCGAAGTCCGATGCCGTCTATAATTTTGCTGCCCCTTCTAAAATATCCAGTGCCGGTCCTAGCCGTTGTTCTTATTCTTATAAAATTGTGTTGCAGCTTCCTTTTCTTCCTTCCGTTTTCAGTAGGGGATGACTGACATCCTACCCTGCGCCCACCGACAGAGATTTATCGGCTAAACTCTTAAAAAAAGGTGAAAAAAATTGAGTTACCGGAATTGACGTCATAGGAAAAGTTGTTCATATTGACAGGCCGAGTCACCCCTTTAAGGTTATGCTTAGGGATAATTTTCATACTGTAGTGTAGTTCAAGGGGCTATATTGTTTGGTGTTAATCACCTCCAATTCTTGTAACGACCTCCACGTCCACTCCACTTAATCACTTCACACGCACAATTAGAGAAGTAGGATTTTCTTATTACATGTAAAAATACTGCACTTGCCGTCTCCACGGCCATGGCCCGGCATGCTCTCATATCCACGCTACGCCACTAACCTCTGTGCACATATTGTATCAATAATAAGTATGGTGCGTATATGGTGCAGACATTCCCATGTCTGCACAATTTTTTTCACTATATAAGGATTTTAAGCGTTATAGCCATATTCAAAACGACCAATATTGCAAAAAATAATTGACGCCTCCTCTGCCCGCACGTGACATCTAGCGGGATTTTCTTTCTCGCGATGCTGGTTGTTTTGAGTATGACACTAATACTTAAATTCCTATCACACTGTTTCATATCTACGCCGTATCTGCTAGTTTTATGCTTTAAATAGCAGCCTTCAACCACGTGTGGTAATTGGTAATGACAATATTATCGCAAACTTTCTGGGCACACATCACCTGCCTGAAAATCCCGTGTGTTATTAATTGCTGGGACATGCTTGCTGGCTAATGGCCGATTAAAAGCACCGCAAGTATAGCCATAAAACTGAGTGAGATAAACCGATCAGTCTTTTCTTCTCATCTGAACGTTTTAGTGGTTATATTTTCAGCTATAGTGTGCCACCCAATTCGCCAATATGACTGCAATCATGATTTTTGGAAGAAAAATGTCGCCTGCTTGACGCCCACCCTCCCTGGGCAGAAACATGCGAATCAACATAATTTATGGTCTTCATTGCTACCTGACACTAATTTCCTTTAGATAAGTTTTTACATAGAAAAATCGTCAGTTTGTCAATGTTGTAGCCGTTTTTATTTTGCACAGACAAGAAGATACGGAGTGGTCTTATTCTGGGACAGAACCCTACGTAATCTTTGTTGTTATCAAAATCATAGATCTTTCCTTTCCCAGTCATAGATGGTAATCGATTGTGAAAATTGTGTATAAAATTTTCTGGGCACATACCACAAAGCTGAAAGACCCATGTGTTATAGATTGCTGGGACATGTTTGCCAGCTTATGGCACATTGTAAGCTTTAGTGTGATCACACAGTTTATATTTCAACCATGTTGAAACCTTAAACAAATATCAATAAATTACTGCTAAATAAATGACAACATTTACTACTAAGTTCTACTCTGAACAGAATGGGAACGCGGAATCCCACGGCATTTTGGTTATCATTAAAATTAAAGAGAACCCTCCAGCTTTTAATGACGTGTGCTGTAATCGGAAATGATAATATTGACGCAAGCATTCTGAACATAAACCGTACGTCACATATATAGATTTCCGGGACCTGCAAACTGGTTAATTACCGAAACAACCTTTGCTAGTACATAGAATCATAATGAAAGTGTCTTCGATGCTTATACCCTAAATCAGATGGTAACATTTACCAGTAAGTAAATGCCAGCCTAGCGTACTCAACGACGTGTGGCGGTAATCATTAATTACAATCGCAAACTTTCTGGGCCCATGCCTTCCCCTGAATGTGTGCCGGCTAATGGGCGATTACTACCTTTGCAAGTATAGTCGTAAACCGAGGTTATCTTATCAGTGGGTAATTTTATTGTCTGTCTTATCGCAAACTTTCTGGGATACCTCTACCCTACATCCCGTGAGCTGCCCAATGGGCGATTACTTTCTTTGCAAGTATAGTCAAACAGCTATTGAGGGGTTATCTAATCAGTAGGTAAAATAAAAGGAAATAAATATATACGGACACGTATCCCTACCCTGTATAATACTGTATATACCGTGAGCCAGTTAATGGGCGATACCTTTGCAAGCATAATCATAAATCTGAAGGGTTATCTAATCAGTGAGTAAGTTTATTGTCTTTCAACAGTTCGTATTAAAATCATTTCCAGCACTAGTTGATGTTGACGATTTTGTTTGTGATTTAATATATTCAAGTCAATCCATTTTCAATTTGACTTTGATTGTTTAAGTTGTTGTAATATAAAATTAATATTTAAACTGCGAAAGTGACTGTGTGTAGTTTTGGTTACGTTTTGACTGCTGAATTCATTATCATAAATTGATGTAAACATATTGTTAGGGTTACTCAAAAAGACATGGGGCAGGTACCTTTCATTCCGAAAATATTATTTTCGTTGGATCTATTCACAATACTGCGAACGGCTACGCGGGCAAAACCTAGTTATAATTAAATTCAGAATACACTTCTTCAGAATTTAACATTTTACTGTTAAATGATTGTAATGTTAATAAAGAAATTCCACAGAATAACTTGGAAAAAACTGCCACGAAATTCATTAAAAATTATAAACGCTTACGGAGTTCTAAAGATATTATTATGTCTTGAACTTTCGCCACATTTATCACCCCTCTCATAGCCTGAATGCAGTTAACGCCTTCAAAATTTCTTTTCAGATTTTATTAATGTCACTCTTGATTAAATTTTAGAGGCCCCTCTCAAAACCGCCTCGGAATAATTGGCGGCATTCAAGATGGGAACTCGGTTGGGCCGTTGGCCATGCTATTATTGTCAATAGCAATTTAAATATACCTACAAATTAGCTGTTTATTATATACGCAGATATTAAAAGTGAGACAGTTTTAGTTATAAGAAAGAGATAAATTTTTCTAATTTGAAGAGTTTCGTTTCAAGGTCTGATAGAGCACATTTAGAAAATAATAAATGTTTTTTTTTATAAATAAAAAAAAAGTTCTTTTAATGCGGTTTTATCGCGTCTATTATATTATTTATACACCCAACAGTTTACTTGCGAACTTGAATATTGTAAAGCATTCAAATAAAAATAATGTTATAAACTCGCTAAAACCGTATTAAAAGTAATTTTATTTAAATGTATACCAATCGCGAAAATATTAGAATTTTTGTTTGCAATTTTCAAATTTAAAGAAAAGTGTTAAATTTTATACTAGAGGTCCTCCATGAAGCTGGCATAGTTACATCAAGTATATAGAATCCTCGAAAAAAAAAGATTATTAAAAAGAGAGGTGTCCTAATTCCATTGAACATTTTTCTCGTTCTCCTATGGATAAAAAAATCACCTCACTGATCCATCTCAACACGACGACCTGTAATCTTGAATAAAATGCAATTAAATAGGTAGATGATTTACGTTCACAACGAAACTGCATCAAAATTGGTTTAAAGTATGCATGATGAAAAGTTTGCTTGTTATCTGGAAGGAAACTAACCTCCTAACTTTACAACAGTCAATAGTAGCAGATAGCAAACATTGCTTGCGAGAAAGTTTAAGTGAAATTGTGAGTTGATGTCGCTTAGAGAAAATGCTGCAGTGCAGTTTTTGCCGCTTCTTCTACACGGTGCACTTTGGAAACGGCTCTAAACATAGCGAGTAAACTAAACGTATTGGTACTTATCCTTTTAAAATTTTCTTGGTTTAATGTCGTAATCAATACATATTATAAAACAAAGTCCTTCAACGCGTCTGTCTGTCTGTACGCGATAAACTCAAAAATTACAGCACGGATTGTCATGCGGTTTTCACCGATAGATAGGGCGGTTTATGAGGAAGGTTTATTTATATGCCCTGGCGCAGCTGGGGAGAGCCGTTAGTTATGTATAAAAAGTTCGTGCTTAGCCCCATTATTATATTCTTTGCACAAGGAGTTGATATTTTTTTTTGCAGAAGTTCTATAGCTTTATGTAAGAAGGCAAATAATATTGGTATGTTCTGAATTAAAATACTAACATATTGATTGAGGACGCTTTTTATTTTCATTAAATTATAAATAAAAATAATAAACTCTTAAAACTGGGGATGGTACAAACTTTCCACATGTATTTTATTAGGTTAAGTATACGATATTTCTGCCACAATTATGACGCTTTTTTGAAAACTAGCCTTCACCCGCGGCTTTGGTTGTGTTAAATTCGATCCCTCAAGAAACAAATCGGTTCAGCAGTAAAAGCGTAACAAACAGATAAATAAATAAACAACTTGATTATAGACATACCTATTTATTCTTCGCATTTAATTATTATATAAGATTATTGTGTTTGCCTCAGAGAGTACTTAGAAGAGTACGAGTAAACAGTTTAATGGTAATATTGCCTTAAGTTACATTTATTTGTAAAAAAATACTTCATTGGACGGAGAATTTAACCGCGAGTGTTGAAAATTCATAGTTTTCTCGAAATTCCAAAAGTGAAATTCGGCGGTAGGTAAGTTCCAATTTTTAATAGGTATTTGATCCTAAAAATTGGTTATTGGATAGTGGAATGAGAAGGGGGGAAAGGGTATCTAACCCTCCCCCTGACATGAATTTAAACACAACATAAAAAATATAACTTGACCCAACGAGGTCAGCTTTCAGAGTTATCATCATCATCATCATCAACAGGTCTTTGTTAGTCATCACAGCAGGAGCACGCACGACCCTCTCTGTACTACCAGAGCCATGTATTAGCCAGGGCAGTCAGAGGATTTGCCCTACACTCTCCACGCTGGCCAGACGAGTTGGAGAGTTCTCTTTGATGTTTATAGCTTTGTTTAGCTTTTGTTTCCTTAGTCGACTTCTACGACATCCACAGGAAGACTTGGTGTGGTCCTATTCTACTCTACTGGGAACCACACGGCATTTTTATAAATTCAAAACAAATCAAAATAATCTATTTGCTTGAATAGGGTTGGTAAAAATATAACTTGACCCAATAAGGTCAGCTTACAGAGTCACTAGTTATTAATAATAATTTTAATAAATTCAAAACAAATCAAAGTAATTTATTTACTTGAATAGGGTTGGTATCATAATGATAAAATTGAATTGCTGAAGTACAAGCCCCTTTAGCCGTTTTACACAGCATGAAAATTTACAATTGTCATGTCATATAAGCTTTAATATAGGCGTATTTAAAGCGCTTTCAAACTCAAATTAATTTGCCTTGTTTAACTTAGGTGTTCTTATGGCCAACTTTTAACTCTATCATCATGTTTTGACCTGCATTTCATTATATGCACAGTTACAGGAGCCACGGAGCTAAATTAATAAAACCTTGTGAAAATTACAACAACATCCATATACATTATTGCAAAATCCATATTACCTTATTTTGTTGATTCCAAATATATGTATGTATTGTATAACAAAACATCTTCTTTTTAACAAAGGTCTTCGGAAAGTGATACAAGGACGTAGTAGGTAGGTACAATATTTAACGGGAAAATCACACCGTAAGAAGCGTGCCTAGTGATTGAATGAAGGTTTTTGCATTATTTCCTAGTTTCTCACCCCTCTAATAATATGCTCGAAGTAAAAAAATCTCCATCACATCTTACCGTGAACACCCGTAACCTTTGTATAGCCGTCTGGCGAATTAACCACTACTCCACGGATTCTATCGCTAAAAGAAATAAAAATATATGAACGTAAACAAAATACTGATCGAACTGCCATCAGAAGAATCCGATTTGGACAGCATAATACCACAACATTACAGGCAACGACGTAGTATATCTTGATTGCTTTCCATCGAAAACTACTTAAGTTGACAATTTTAAGTCAAAGAAAACATTATTCGCCCCTTCCTCAGCAATGTTACTGCATACTAGACCTTAGGGTCTGCTTTATTTACATTCCGTAAAACCCAAAACAAACTCAACTAAAAGTGCTGAACATAACGCTGACAAACCCCTGTCTTAACCTAGTGGGTGTTACACTATAAACAGCACATTTGGGAGAGCCCTTACCACCGCCATGTACTTTCGTAACAATCCAACTTTCATTTCGGTGGATGAAGCGTTTATTTTATTGCGATGACCGCGGTCTTGCAAACTGCTGACTCCCTCGACATAACAGTTGTAATAGAATTAACCCACAGTTATTTTTACTAACAAAAGTGCGTATCTTGACAACATCCCAACTAATAATAAAAATGCGAAAGTGAGTTTGTTTATTTGTTTGTTTGTTACACTTTCTGGCCGTATCTTCTGAACCAATCATCATGAAATTTTGCATACACGTTGTCATGAGTACAGAAAAGAACATATACCACCTTTTATCCCGGAGAAAAGTACTGTTCCCGAGGGAACAATATTAATGCGGGCGGAGCCGCGGGCGAAAGCTATTAAGAACATAAAATATACTGATATTTCAGTCCTGACTTCTGAAAGGCTGGTTTTTTTTTTCCATATAAACAGTATCAAAAAATGTAAATGCAGATACATCGCATTGAAGACAAGTTAAATTAAATGTAAGTGTGAGTGCAGTCACAGAACAATATAAATATAGTACTGTACCCAATATGCTTCAAAGTACTAGTGTTAACATCTTATTTTCATTTCTGTTTCAAAAATACTCTAACTTAAAGTGAGTGTTAGTTGTCTCACTTAATGTGTTAAAGAAGCATAGTCTCAATCTTACTCCCATTTTGGTGGGTGTCTGTGCGTTAAGGCTGGCCATTTATTTTACTACAATGATCGCGGTCTACTGCCACCTCTGACTTACTATACATTACAGTAATATAAGATTTTACTTGCAGCCACAAATCACAAACAACACTAGTTAAAGGGCTAAGATAGAGCGTGGTTTTCCTTGCAGCAGACACATTCTGCCTTTTGTCTAGCTTGTTTCGCTAGCGAGGTTTGTATTAAAATTTAAACAATAACATTTATTCACATAATATATATCTACATATTATTTGTCTCGTCCAACGTTATATTTTAGAGTAAAACAGCAACCCTCCTGTGACTTCGTCGGCGTAAATTATAGCTTATATCACCCGCAGATAAATTCGCTTTCCAAAGTATATCTAAATCTATCAATCAGTCTAGCAGTTTCGGAGCTTATTCATATTTAATGCAAAAAAACAAACAAACAAATAGATATTTACTCAAATGCAAAAACAGATAAAAAGATTCAATCATTACATAGCTAAAGGCGCTTTTATAAGCTACATATAACGGGTTAACTTTAACTAATGTAGCGTAGTTGCAACCTAGTGGTTGTTACAATATGAACAGCACATTTAAGAGGGCCCTTTTCATCGCCGCGAGCCTTCGCAGCAATCCAACTTTCATTTCAGCGGATGGCCAGTTAGTTTACTTTAATGCAATGACCACGGTCCTGCAAACTGACAACTCCAACCTACCACACATTACAGTTGTAATAGAGTTTACCCGCAGTTGTTTGTCGTCGGGTCTACAAAAGCAAATTGTTTCAATTGCTGTAGATATTTTTTTCTATATTTCCTTTGACGTGTTATTTTTATGAGCTTCTGGTGCAGTGTTTGCTTTTCGTATGCTTTGTAATAAAAGCAAAAACATCATTACGAGCAAGCTTTGTAATCAAAGTAAAAACAACATTACAATTGTATTATAATACCACCATCATCATCATTTCGTGTAGGTCGGTCAGTCGACCATGCACACCCTGGTTATAATACCATAATTATCCTGCTGACTGCTCTATACGCATGTATTTGTTGCTAAACATTTCTCATTTGAAAATTTAATAATTTCAGAAACAATAAAATAAATACACACATAAATAAATAAATATAAATATATACGGACAAATCACACAGATTGAGCTAGCCCCAAAGTAAGTTCGAGACTTGTGTTATGGGATACTAACTCAACGATACTATATTTTATAATAGATACTTATATAGATAAACATCCAAGACCCAGGTCAATCTGAAAAAGATCATTTTTCATCTTGACCTAACCGGGAATCGAACCCGGGACCATCCGTGTCGCAGGCAGGCGTGTTGACCGCTGCGCCACGGAGCTCGTAAGTAAAGTAAGGGTTCTATAAAAAGCTACAGTTTAGGGGTCCACTTTATTAACATTCGCAACATAAACATATTCCAACTAAAGAAGCTTAGTAGTGGGTACTTAGTGTGGCTACACTATAAACAGCACATTTGGGAGGACCCTTCCTGCAGCCGCGAGCCTTCGTGCAATACTACTTACATTTCGGCAAATGTTAGCGCTTTAAGGCCGATGCGTTTATTTTATTGCTATGACCGCAGACAGTTGTAATACAATTTACCTGCAGCTTTTAATCACAACTTCACATTTTTTTTCAAAAACGAATTCAAAGCTTTCTGGCACTTTTTCATGTTAACAATATATGCTTTTATTAAGTTCAAAGGTTAAGATGCTGGCAAGTCGATTTGTAAAAGTATTGACGATATAAGTAAGTAAAATAATTAACGAATTAAAGCGCCTTTTTTGTTACTATAAAGTGAAGTTACTATATAAGTTATGGAGTTGTTATCAGCTTTAACATACATTCATGACCCAAACACACTCAACGAAAAGTGTAAAAGTATCGCTGTCTCAACCTAAGTAGTGGGTGTTACACTACAAACAGCACATTTGGGAGGGCCCTTCCCGCCGCCAGGGCCACAAGTATTTGCAACTTTACAACTTTCATTTTGGTGGGATGTCCGTAAGGGTGGGTGCGTTTATTTAATTGCGATGACCGCAGTCCTGCTCTAGCTCAACTCCGACCTACCCCACATTACTTACAGTTGTAATAGAATTTACCCCCAGCTATTTGTCTTCGCAACTGCAAAATACAAGTGACACAGTATGGTTTGTGTGTTTCCATTGCTACAAACTGTTCGAGCAATTTCAATAATGTTTAATTATATATTAACTTTATATAGTAAACCTTGAGAAAATAAGAAATGTGATAAAATAATGAGTTTTCTTTATCTTTTGCTGTGATGTACACGAACTTTTTTTTTCGAACTTGGGAAGTTCGAAAAACAGTTAGAAAATTACAATATCATAAGATTTTTTTTCTTAACAAAATTATGGAAAGCTTTTTGAAATAAAAATATAATCGTCGTCATAACGATACGAATGCTGTCATAATAGCGGACACCTGGCTCCGAGTCTCCGACGCTTCACAGCTGAAGATGCAACCCGGATAAACGCTAAGATATGAGGGTAAAATTTGTGACTTCAGATAGCAAAACATAATAATAATAAACACAACTATCAGATGATCAAGAGTTCTGACCACCCTAGGCTAATTATGAGAATGCGCCCCGGCTCGGTCGGCCTTACTTTGACTTTGTTTACTCAAGGCTTTGGCCTGGGTTTTAGATTTTTGTAATTGGCTTTTAGATGTTTAACTGTTAAGTATCTGTTAAACATCTAAAAGCCAATTACAAAACTCAACTTTACTTTATTATAAAACTGTTAAGTATCTGTTTTATAATTAAGTAAAGTTGAGTTATTATCTTACGACACAAGTTCACAACTTACTGTGGGAAAACTATAAGGGTTCTTTACTACGGAACCAAAAAGATGTCAAATTGACTGTCTGAGACACCCTCTTAGGAATTTCGAGGGTCAAGTTACAGCTGTTACATATTATTATAGAAAACAGTTTTGTACCTTATTACACCTACATTTTGTGATCTGGTAATTTTGCTACTTAGGCTTTTCGAGATAAAGTCGTTTTGGTACTAAGGCATTTTGAAATGTAGTCATTATGCTACTTAGTGATTATTATATACAGACGATCTGAATACAAAGTCCTTTTGAGATGTGTTCTTTTTGTTACTTGGCCATTCTGATATCTTGTCCTTCTGATCCTAACCCTTAATTTTTGGGATTTTTCCTGTATAGATTTATTTATTTAATGGATCATGGAAACACACAGCGACTACATTGTAACTTGTTGGTCAGATGCGCTGAACCGCAGGCGTTAGTGAATAACAAAGAAAGGAACAGATTGGACCGAACAGTGTTTACACCTGCACCCTGCTGCAGATGCTTTTCAATATAGGGAATAGAATACTGTAAAAATACAGTATATTTCATATAAACAGTATAGAATTTGTCAATCCGCGACATTTAGAATTGATGCAGGGAATTTTTTTAAGTGTGAACATTTGTTGTGTTTATTAATAAATTTATTCTGTTTAATAAAATAAGAAGATTGTCGAATCCTAATTAGGTACGATCAGCTCAATGCGTTGAGAGGATGATTCCTTATTGCAACTTGTATTGTACATTCCTATTGTAATACTTATGTTTTCTCGGGTGCGTCTGACGATTGTTTTGTGAATTCAGATTGGACTGTAAACTAAATTGCCACCTAATCAACCCATCAATCCATGCAACATCAAACTATGGAGGCATGCGCGCCCCTTTGTAAATCCCTTGTTATGAAACGTAATCCAACAGTTCAAAAATTTGTAAATTTTTTTTAGGCGAAGATTATGTTGAGATATTAGGTCCTTACATCAAACTACTTGTAAAGGATCGTATATGCACTGATAGGGGTTCAGTTTTATATTAGACAATCTCTAACTATATACATAACAATAATTATGCATCGCCGTCGTCTAAGCCGCAAGCAGTCGGGTTTTCCATACTCTCCACACTTGACAAACGGGTTGGTGACCGCAATTGTTTGGCTTATCTCGATTCCGACGCTTCCAACGACGATTGACGACGATTCCAACGAAACTATTTTTAAGCGATGGAAGTGTACAAGTTTTTGGACTAGTAGAACATGATAAAGGTATTTAGGATGCTACCGGAGCAAAGAGATGAATGGATTAGGGATGAGAAAGTAGCATCTAGGAGACCGGTCGCGCATACCCGATGACATGCTTGCAACCACCGGACAGGCAGTTGATAATGACGCACTCCTGACCATCCATCACCAATTATGCATCACTGAGTCTTTATCTATAAGCTTCCTGTATGTCCATGAATGTCACTAATATTTGTAATACGGTAGTTGCCTAATGTTAAGATTATATAAAATTTGTTTCTAATGAGACTAATTTCTATCTAAAAACACTATAAAGAACACTTTTAATTTGATATCGATTCGTTAAGTGATCTTAAAGCTTCTTTAAAGTTGGGTGAATAGGACCATTTTTTACAGTATGAAAATCTTTCATTACAATTATACTGTATTTTAGTCTGCAAAATTTATAGCAACTTTTATTATGAAACCATAACCATGAACGAAATATTTCGTATAGCTACGAAATAAAGTTCTCACGCCACCCATACAAAATACAAGCTTGTGACGTCACAAATATGTAGGCATTTCAGCGGCGCGTTTTCACGTCTAAAAATTTACGTCTTAAAACATGTGTCTTTAAAACTTTTATAACTGAAAGAGTTTTTTGTTTAGAAATGTATTTCTGTCACTATTGTGTTTATTTTTGGCAGGTCTTTACATAGCAACATGAAAAAAATTTTAGTCAACATGCCCATTGGGCATGCTATTTTTTATTAAGGACACGATTTTATCTTTTTATGTTAAAGAAAACATTATTCTAAGAAACTAATTTCAGTATTTCTGTAATTCAATAAAGGTTTCATTCATAAACATGAATTATAAATTTCCTGCAAGTGACGTCATTTACATTAAAGCTTTTAATTTTTTTTGGAATAAGGGAGAAAATCAGTATTCTCAGTAGTTTAGTAGTACTCTTAAATCATGAATGATGACTATTATTAAAAAAAAATTCGCCAAGTGCGAGTTAAGCTCGCCCATGAAGGGTTCCGTAGAAGCAAGCTTAGATTAGCCAAAAACCTCTATATTTTTTTGCCAACAAAGATAACTTTGTGTTTTATAGTGTTTGTATGAATGACTAAATTATTTTTGCGGTTTATGAAAAAGTACAATATTTCAATAAGTTGGTTTTAATACTTAGCTCTGATAGTTTTCCTTTCAACTTCATTATATGTACTACTGCTGTAAATTTTTTTCTCGTGTATATAACCGTTTAGCAGATAGAGGGGGGAGACACTTACCTCTAACAAAAATTTGCACTTTAAAACCAAATATTTCAGAAACGGATTTGTTTACGAACTGTTTACTACGGAACCCTAAAAAATGGACAAAAACATCTATATTAACAGGGTTAAATCGGGGTCGGAAAATGTGTGTCCGTGAATGACGTCACAAAACGCCAAAATTTATTTCTGAATATCTCAGTAATCCTTGGATTTAAAATATGTAACATCAAAAATTTTGTTACTAGAATCGCGTGTATCTCGAAATAATTTTAGATTCAGCCAGTTATAATAAAATTTACTATGCGAATTACATGAATAAATTATAAGCGATTTTTTCATAGATAAAAAAAAATTCGTCGATTATTTATATAAAAGTGAGGGTAATGGAACTTTTCATATTTCCATTTGTAGCTCTCAAGATTATCCTACCGAATAAAGATAGACGAAATTGAATCTGACCCATAATTGGTGCCCTTACTTGGCAACGGCCTCTAAAAGCCAACTTGAATTATTCAATTTTATTTGGAAATATCATTCATGTTCTGTATTGGAGCTTCAAATGTCCAATTTGATTAAAATCCTGCAAAATTTCATTTTCCAGGAATTTTGGATGATAAAATATATTAAGAGCACTTTAATTTCACTTACATTTCTGAAAAAACGAACCAATTACAAATTCGCAGAAATTTTGGACATAAACTTCTCATAATCACAATAGAAATAACAACATAATATACAACAAAGTTTGCCTGTCCGTTTATTCTCGATAAACTTAAAAATTACTGCACTATTATTAGGCAGTTTTCACCAATAGATAAAGTGATTCATGAGAAAGGTTTACAAGTTTAAAGCATGCTCGGGTGCAACCGGGGAGAGCTGCTAGTAGTTTATAATTTATTTACAATTAAATTTTAATAAAAAATTTAATAAAATATACATATATCTTGCATATGTACAACATAGTATAAAACAAAGTTTGCCTGTCTGTTAAAATAAATAAATATATACGGACAAATCATACAGATTGAGCTAACCCCAAAGTAAGTTCGAGACTTGTGTTAAGGGATATTAAGTATACGATACTATATTTTGTCATAGATAAACATCCCAGACCCAGGTCAATCTGATAAAGATCATTTTCCATCTTGATCTGTCCGGATCGAACCCGGGACCATACGTGTTGTGTGGCAGGCGTATTGACCACTGCGCTACGGAGCTCGTCAAAACTAAATTGCGACAAATTAAAAACTAAGGATTTCCAGGTGGTTTTCACAAATACATAAAGTGAATCATGTGGAAGGTATAATGCATGTCCGGGCGCAGCCGGGGAGGGCTGCTAATAGTCTATAATTTATTTACAATTATAGTTTAATAAAACAAAAATGTAAATAAGGTTAATTCATTAATATACCTTACAATAGAGCGAGTTATTATCATTTCATAGAAAAATAGTAGGTGTATATAATTACCAACTGTTCTGTTCGTAAGAGGAATTATTTTGTAAATAAAATAATAAGATTATGCATTATTAGACTTTTACACATTAACAGACAGACGACCTCCGTGGCGCAGTGGTTAACACGCCAGCCTGCGACACCCTCGGTGGCACTGGATTCGATCATAATTGCATGACACATGGTGATGAATGTATTTGACTTCATGGGAGCCCTTATTTTTTTTACTGACATCATCTGACAATGGATTAATATAGACAGGAGAAGGGAGACCTGTCATCTAACCTTCACAGCGATGCGGCATTTAAATAAGAAGAAGACTAAGTAGCGGGTAATATCTCATCCAGGACCTGAGCCTGACTCCATTCCTGCGGGTAATTTGCAATAAAAAAAAATATAAGGAGGGAAAAAATATTCAGTAGGGAGCGAGTGGAGTATGAAATGAAAGGGCTGTTGTTTCCATTCGCTAGGCTTTAGTTTAAACTTTAATATTTAGCCGTTATTTGCTTGATAATCTAGTAGATAATGATAGATACGGAACTCTTCGTGCAAGAGTCCGACTCGCACTTGGCTGATTTTTTATCTTTTATTTTCTATCTCAACAATACCTCTTCTTACTACTCGTAGCAAGGGCCATCAGTAAAAAAATCCTAATTTCAAGTGATTGATGTATCCCAAGGGTCAATGGAATAAAGGTAACTAACAACGCTTTTCAGTAATTTTAAAAAACGCTACGTAAATATTTAAGTCAATTTACGTACTTTTATTATTCCGTTGAGAACCGTTTGCTAGGAATACAATTAAGACATTTTTTCTCCAAGATTAAAAAAATTAAGGCTTTTTTGACTAAAAAAATAAGATGGAATAAAGAAACAAAACAAACATAAGTACTTACTTGCATACATGAACTCGAAAAATAATACACTCCTTTTTTGGCAGTCTTGTATCAATGACGGCCAATTCGTAGTAGTATTCAACACATCAATTATTGAATGAAAATGAGCAAAATGAGAGCGCTGTTTCCTCATAGTCATACTAATTTGTCATACCAGTATGACAACGAGGATATGCATATCCTTTTAGTCATACCATCTTTCTTGCACCTCCTGTAAATAAAAATATTTATGTGTAGCTCCCATACAAGTAATGTGGAAGTATTTTTTTTCTCTAATAACCCATTAGTGTGGTCGATTGACCGTGTCACCTACACGAAATGATGATGATGATGAGTGTGGGGTATCGTTAAATAGGTCTTTAAAAGATATAGTGTGAGGTTGAGAACACCATTTTTCGATTTAGGGATCCGTTTCTGAAATATTTGTTTTTTGTTAGAGGCGAGTGTCCCCCCCCCCCCCCCTTCCATCTGCTAAACGATTATACATGAATACGTGAAAAGAATTACAGCAGTAGTATATTTAACGAAGTTAAAAGGAAAACTATCAAAGCTGAATACTAAGCACAAACTAAAAAGTTATAGCACTTTTTTATAAACCGCAAAAATAATTTTGTCTTTCATACAAATACTATAAAAAACAAAGTTATCTTTGCTGGCAAAAAATTAAAGAGCGTTTTGGCTAATCTAAGCTTGCTTCTACGGAACCCTTCATGGGCGACGTCAACTCGCACTAGGCCAATTTTTTAAATTATTTCACCTTTCTATAGCTACTTTATCTGTGGGTGACATGGGTTATAATATACGCGGATGAAGTCGCGGTAAAATTGTTAGTGTATTAAAAAAAACGAGTGTAATTTACACGAGCTCCGTGGCGCAGCGGTCAACACGCCGGCCTGTGACACGGAAGGTCCCGGGTTCGATCCCCGGTCAGGTCAAGATGGAAAATGAACTTTTTCAGATTGTCCTGGGTCTTGGATGTTTATCTATATATGTATTTGTTATAAAATATAGTATCGTTGAGTTAGTATCCCATAACACAAGTCTTACTTAAGAACTTACTTTGGGGCTAGCTCAATCTGTGTGATTTGTCCGTATATATTTAATATTTAATTTAATTTAAAAGGAACAGAAATGAGGCAGCCATTTCTGTTCTTTTAAGTAAACTACCTGGAAAGAAGTTTCCGATACACATGTTTAAATTCTATCCTATTCCCAAGTTGTCCAAGATAAGTTTGGGACCCCAGAAATCGCTTGTCCGTGACAGGAATCCGGGAATCCCTGACGTGTCGAATGCAATCTACGGCTTTGTTTCCTTATTCAGACTTTTGCCCACATTTTCTTTTGAAATTTGTAAAGGAAACTCGTACGTAATATGTTTCCTTTACAAGTTTTCTGAAGAATTCATATTTGGAATTGAATGTTTCGTACACTAAATTTCGAAAAATCTCGTTTCCGAAAATCAAATATGTACGTATTATAAATGTATAAGTTTTTATAGATAGGTAATTAAAGGATGTTCATTCCTGCAAAATCTACAAGATAGATGAATATTGTTAAAACATTGTGAGCGTAACACACACACAGTGGGCGAGAGTATTGTTAACGCTTATGTTAAGCAAACCCAGGCGCAATCCCCACTAGAATGGGAATATAACAGTCCACTTTAACTATTTCACAAATTGTTCACGAGTACAAGCATTTATAACACCAAACTACACCAATTTCATATTATAAAGTCCACTAAAATCAATTTGCAAAATTGTCTAAGGCAAACTTCAACTGTACCCCTTGAAATCCCACCACAAACCGTCAGATGTCTATTTGCAGCTTGAAAAATTCTAAAACTAATTTTGGTCACTTATACATACAAAAAATAAATAACAACTATATGTTAGAAAAAATACGAAGTGGCCGGAAAAAGCTAGCATCAAATGTCTATTTAGTATCATATGTCCGGGCTTCCGTTTTCAATGACGGAATTCAAGTCGCGTTTCCTTACAATTTAAACTCATTTGCCGGCTTTCGGAAAGATTTCGAGCCTGCGGCTGTTTTGCCCTTTCAACTCGCTCTGTAGTAGGGTCATCGCCACATCTCAATATATAAATGGATTAAAGAACGAACAAAAAAAGCTTCTTTTTTGTTATTCCATAAGTTATTCCACGAGTCTTTTGGATCGTGTATCCTTCGGTCAGCTCAAGCCATTAAGAACTTATTGTTGAAGATATCTATTCAGTAAGTTAATAACTACAATAACTTTATTAAACACTAGGGCTTTGTCCGGATATATATATAGCCATGTCCTTCTCCGTAGCGTATGCCAAATTTCAAGAAGATTGGTTCCGTAGATAAAGCGTTGAGAGGTAACAAACAAACAAATATACAAACTCACTTTCGCATTTATAATATTTGTTGGAATTGTTTTAGGACATCAAATCTTTTCATATATTTGCCTTTTTCCAACCCATTCTTGGGAAAAATTGAGTACCTACTTCCATTTCAGCCAATAAGAATTGTATGGTGGTTTTAAATTTGGAGATTTTAATTTGGTCACATCATAGGAATAGTTACTATTCCTTTAACTTAATTATTTAAAATGGGTAAATTTTATTTAGATTAAAAACAATGAATAACAACTACCAGTTAATAAAAATAAAATAAAATAATTTATATAAATTAATTCCATTAATTTGGCCAAACTAAAACTCAAAAATTGCTTGACAGAAACAGTTACGTGTTTGAGCGATTTGTGTACTCGTCACGCGGGTTCCTGCAAATATTAGCTTAGTCTCCGCATCTAGAGGCAGCCCTATTCATACGGGCTCAGCGCCCGCAGCCGCTCTCGCCGCCACATGGTATGTTTAGGCTGAGTACCATATCTCATTAGGACACCATAGTGATGCTACCATCTGCCATCATGTATTTTCTACCAAGCGAGAAATATCTCAATAGAATCCTGTCAGTCTACTTGCGAATTGAGATTGGAGCTGTAACTCACTCGATACATGGGTCAATCAACTTTTTCTTGCTCTTGGACAACTACCGTCGGTCCCAGATAAGTTATAAAATTTCTAATACGCAAATGGCTATTATTATGATTTATCTAAGAAATATAATAATAAATCAACATACTAGTACAGAAGGTTTTAATTTATTATGTTTTTTAACCTTTTTATAATGGTTGTCCGAGTGACAAATGGATAATTTTTGCGTCCAGGCTTGTGTCCCTGGACAACTTTTATGCATTAAACTTGTTACCACCAAAAAAAAGTCCTCAAAGACAATAAATATAATATCGTAAAACACACAATTAATATATAAATTGTAAGACAAACAGGATTAATTATTTTTTAAATCTTTTATTCTTGATTTTTTTTGCATGTTGCTCTTGTCCCACAAAATTGTTATCGCATAGTGCATCCATCGGACAACCACTCGTTCACTCCAAAACCAACGTAGAGATGGTGCTGAAATAGCGGATATAACAAGCAACTCAATGGAGTAAACAATGGTAGAAGTAGCTATTTTGTATTTGCCTTGCCCCCCGCGTTAGTCGGCCAAACCCTAGCGAACGGAACGGGTGTGTTTATTGATTGTCCCCTGGACCGGCGTAAAAATTACGTAAGTACGACAGTTATTAAATTATATGTTTATTTAGGAGTTGACGTTTTTTCTGGGCTTTATGTTACTGATGTGATTAGATACAACAAACACTTGCTCCTTAATAGAATGCATAAAATTATAGAAATGTCACTCAGACAACTAGTCTTTCGGACAACCAAATTGGTTGTCCGTAGGACATTTAAAGTTGTCCGTGGGACAATATTACGAAATCATTCTGTTTAATTAGTTTTATTCGACTACGACAGTAACACATTTTATCTTTCAAATCTAAATAAAATAACAAAAACACCCTGATGTGTATGGCGAGTGCGTAAATTAAACCATTGAGATCGATACCAGGATAAGTGATGATTTATTAGAAATGCTACTCGTAACTTATATACTAAGGAAATATACATAGGTATCGCATTGGTAGGGGAGATCGCTGATTTAGGAATACGTGTATATTCTTACGTGATGTACGTGTCTTGCTAAGTTAACAATATTTAAACACTTCCTGCAGGTACATCACGTTCGTATTCCTAAGGTCGCAATAGTACTCCCCCTTTTGTAAAAAATAAAAACAATTAACAATAAAATTAACGAAAAATTCATAAACTGTAACAACAATAAAATAACAAAAATGTAAAAACTGTAGCGAACGCAAATATACTAAATATATCCATCAATTGCATAGTGCACGTGCTGAAAAACGCTGTGTAGGCAAATATTTCTGCGCGGCAAATTATGCGTTTATGCATTGACATTGACCCTGTGAATCGTTTTTTTTTCCTTATACATAGTTGGTAGATATTGCAAACTTCTTATATCTCTTAATATACATCTTGTCAATATGGTCTTGATGTGCAGTCTGAGCTTCTCGTATAGATACGTTTTCACTTGCCAGTTGTTTCAATCCCAGTGAGTCGGGAGATAATTTCTGCTTGCTCGTAGTCTTTTGTGAGACTGTAGAGAGCGATGTCGACTAGCGCCGGTGGAAGTCCTGCCGAAGTGCTCCGCTGAAGAGTGGCCACTCTTTAAAAATTTCTAAGCGTGAGCTCGGCGGCTGTGCCGGACGTTATAATTGTCGAAAATAAACATTGTGGGTGCTCTGCTCAGGACCAGGAGCTCGGTGCGTCGGCAGCTGTGGCCCTGAAGTATGACCCGTTTGCTGGCTTGCTCTTGAGACTGCTTGCTGTGAACCATTTGCTGCATCTTGAGAGACGTAATTTTCAGTTAAAGTAGTGCTTCTGTGATCGCCATTTTACTTTAATGTTTTCCTGTCAATATGTTGATCGCTGTTCCATCTTAAAGTTGTTCGCTCTTTTGCTTGCAGGCTTCAAAGTTATCAATTTATTGTCCTTGTTTGCCATGAAATCTATACCACTGTGTAAGTCGGTAGCAATTAGGCATTAGAACTTAATGATATCACGAAATGCGGTGCAAGATTCTTTGTTGCCAAATAAATTCTTCTTCAAATAATAGGCAAATATTTATATTCTTTCTCATTACGCCTTTTTTAACAACATACGGCCATCGGCGGCCTTGCGATCTTGACCTCGTTCAATTATTTGTTGTAGTTGCACTTTCGTTCGTTGTTGATTCCATGTGAAGTGATGCGATTTGTGACGTCAAATGCGTCATCATATAGATATCAGCTGTTCACGTTGCGTAATTGTTTCTATTGTATTTAATAATTTCGTTGATCCTCTGTGACATCATTTTCTTTATAATTCTGCCGCTCGCGATGAATTTTTCTTCTGTGCATGCGCTTTCTTATTTTTCTTGAAGTTGACGGCTACAGCTTGCGGTTGCGCTGATATTTCCCGGATTTTTCTTTGCCTCGTGGTTGCCTGGTAGTTCCTGTGCCTCCTGTTTTATGAGTTTATGACCGTTCAGCTATGGTGCAGGATTCGATCAATGAATCGTGTGAGCCGGTGTTGATTCCTTTTTTCAGCGTGGTTGGAGCCATTTTTGATGGTCCTTGTTGTCCTTGTGGTTCTGGTTACTGCCGGAGTGCCTCTCGTATTTTCGAACCGGTGAGACCCGCTTGTGGGAAGCCGGTGAAAATGTGCACGTTGATTTATTCGTTCTTCAGGCTTGCGTCGTCTGGGTCTTCGGTTGAGGCGCGTATCCATCGCGTCAGACTACATCACGACGGCCTGATCACGTCGGTTAGATCACGTCGGGGTCACCAATTATGGCGAGTGCGTAAATTAAACCATTGAGATCGATACCAGGATAAGTGATGATTTATTAGAAATGCTACTCGTAACTTATATACTAAGGAAATATACATAGGTATCGCATTGGTAGGGGAGATCGCTGATTTAGGAATACGTGTATATTCTTACGTGATGTACGTGTCTTGCTAAGTTAACAATATTTAAACACTTCCTGCAGGTACATCACGTTCGTATTCCTAAGGTCGCAATAGTGTGTTTATGTGATTTTCAATGATATTTTTAATGCAAAACTGATGGAGTGATTCGTCATTATACTCATATCAGGTAGAACAAAAAGATAGTCGTATTTAAACTATATTAATATGTTTGAGTATTGTTAATACGCAAATATATAAATAATAATAAAGAAAAATCAAGACGCTATATACCCATATAGCGTCAGCCCGACCAGAAAAGGTCAGGCCCCAGTAAAACAGGAGATAGACTTCATCTTGTCGACAAGAGAGAGAGAGATACGACGATGTCTCCGTGATCAGCAAGATTAAATTTGGAAGCAGTCACCGAATTGTGAGACGCATCTTAAATATCGATCTCGGACGTGAAAAACTCGTCTGATGAAGTCTACCCTTAGACCATCTCATCCCCATATCCAGTAACATGGCGTCTTTCAACTTGAGCTCTCACATCGTTTCGATTGTGTTTCTGTGGATGAGCTGAACAACAATCTTCAAGTACCGCCCCAAAAGGAAACCTCAAAAAATCTCTTCTCAGACCCTAGATATGATGGCCGAATGATGAGTCATGGCGCTGCAAACCTCCAAAACTGCTGACGCTCATTGGCGGCTCAATAAACAGATTCCAAATTCCTGCAGCACGATATTCGCTCTTTTAATAAGAACGTATTAAGGAGACGATAGAACAGAATAAGGGCTGTAACTAAAGTGTTCGCAAGAGTGGAGTCTATTGGGCAGAGCCGATTATCTAAGCTGAAGACGGAGGACGGCAAAGTGGCATCGACAAAAGCTGAAGTGCTGAGACAGATCGAGAGGTTTTACGGACAGTTGTATACGTCAGTTGCTAAACCCACTGTCAGCTTGTCTAAAGATCCAAGAGCAAAGCTAACCCGACACTATACCGAAGACATTCCGGACATCAGTCTGTACGAGATTAGGATTGCCCTCAAACAGCTACACGAAATGATGCAGCATCTGAAAGCGGGCGGAACGCCGGTACTGAAAGTCCTTCAGAGGCTCTTTAATTCTGTACTGCTCGAGGTTGTGACACCTGAGGCATGGCAAAGGGGCGTGGTGGTGCCGCCATTCTTCAAAACGGGTTATAATACCCTACTGAAGAACTATCGACCCATTACTCTCCTGAGCCACGTTTATAAGCTGTTTTCGAGGGTGATCACGAGTCGTCTCGCGAACAGGCTTGATACCTTCCAGCCTACCGAAAAAGCTGGTTTCCGAAAAGGCTACAGTACCATAGACCACATCCATACGCTGCGGCAGGTTATACAGAAGACCAAGGAGTATAACCGGCCACTATGCTTAGCGTTTGTGGTCTATGAGAAAGCCTTTGATTCGATCGAAACATGGGCCGTGCTTCAGTCTCTTCAGCGAGGTCGCATTGACCATCGGTATATCGAAGTGTTTGAGTGTTTATACAGCAACGCCACAATGTCAGTCCAAGTGCAGGAACATAGAACGAAGGCTATTCTACTGCAGGGGTTAGACAGGGAGACGTCATTTCTCCGAAACCGTTTTCCGCCGCTTTGGAAGATTCCTTCAAGCATCTGGAATGGATGGCATTAACATCAATGGCGAGTATATCACTCATCTTCGATTTACCGATGATATTGTTGTCATGTCGGATTCGCTGGAAGCCTTAAGTATCATGCTCGATGGCCTCAATGAGGTTTCCCAACAGGTGGGCCTTGAAATGAACATGGATAAAACGAAGATCATGTCGAATATCAATGTTGCGCCAATACCGGTTTACGTTGGGAACTCTATCCTTGAAGTTGTAGACCAATATGTCTACCTGGGTCAGTTAATCCAGGTTGGAAGTTCCAGCTTCAAGTATGAGGTCTTTCGACGAATCCGACTCGGTTGGGCAGCGTTTAGGAAGGTCCGCAGTGTATTCTCTTCTGAAATACCTGAGTGCCTAAAGACGAAAATCTATAATCAGTGTGTGTTACCAGTGATGACTTACGGGTCCGAAACGTGGTCCACATTTGAGGCCCATAGTAAGCTTATTTTGGGCCTCATAAGAAAGCTCAAGGTCACTCAAAGAGCTATAGATAGGGCTTACTTGGTTCTTCTCAGTGAGATCGAATCAGAATCGAGGAGATCCTTACAAGAACAAAGGTCACTGACATAGCTTAGCGGATTAGTTCTTTGAAGTGGCAGTAGGCGGGGCACATAGCGCGAAGAACCGATGGCCGATGGGCTGAAAGGTTTTCGAATGGCGACAACGTACCGGCAAGCGCAGCGTAGGACACCCACCGACCAGGTGATCAGACGACCTGACCAAGGTCGCAGGGAAGGGCTGGATGCGGACCGCATCCAACTGGTCATTTTGGAAAACCTAGGGAGAAGCCTATGTCCAGCAGTGGACTTTTGCGGCTGAAATGATGATGATGATGTTGTTTTATTGTGTTTTTAACTATAAATCCATGATTCACTTTTCCTTTGGACAACCGAAAAATCCACTGGACAACTATTTGTCCCCATGGAAGGGAAGCAAATTTCACCTCTTTTTCTTTTAAAAACTATAAAATTGTTTATTAATTTTTTATCAATGTATAGAGGTATGCAAAATAAACCCACAGTATTGTCGCTTTTGCAATATTTGCAGAATAAAACTATTTTTATGAAACTTTTCATCAAATACTGAAACATTGTTGTCCAAGAGACACTATTTCTTAAAATATTTTTAAATTAACATGCGCAATAATGAAAAAGTACTAAAATCTTAAAAGTTTTACTCAGTTTTACTTTACAAAGTATTTACTTTATGATAAAGTACATTTTACTATATTTAAAAAAATATTGAACTAGTTGTCCAGGTGACCGATTTTTTTGGACTTCAGTGCGCTTACGAGCCAAAAATCAACAATTTAGATAAAAAACTGTTCTGCTCTATGCAGAATCATAAAATATAATAAATTTTCTATATTCTGAGGCTTTGAAATTAGTTAAAAGAAATATTTGTAAAAAATATGCAAAATTTGAAAACTGTGCACTAAAAAGTTGATTGACCCACATAATATAAGTATTTGCAGCACTAGCGAATGGTTTAGGTTAGCACCACAAAAATAGTGACACGACCTAGTCAACATCAAGGGAAATAGCCTTCATAGAGTTCTATAGCGTTTTGTTTGGTGGCTCCATAATTACATTCACATATAATGTACAGTAAAGCCTCCAGTATACGCGTAGAGTAAACGGTAGTGTATACGGTAGAGTACTTACTATGACACGAAGGATACAAGACATTTGTAAAAAAAGAGTCTAATAACTACTGTTATACTTGTGTTCCTACTACTCTACCATGTATTTTACATTTTTTTTTTTGAAAAGTTCGAGTGCTAGTATCCCCTGCGGCGTTTGAACTTTACAAGCCAAATTAAAATTTACGTGTTGACATCAACTTTACCCAAACTAAAAAAGTATCCTAGGCTAGTGTACTCTACGCGTGTACCGGAAGCTTAAAAGACATCGTATTAATTAAATACATTTATGTTAATTATTATGATTGCAGAGGTAGGCAAGTGACAGAGTACGCATAATCGTTGGCTATTATTATTTGCGATATCGGTTTTATTATATAAGTATATTTCCAACTGCTCCAAGTTCAAATTCAAAACTAAATAAAAAAACTCATTACCTTCATTTAGTCACCACTATTATCCTTTCATCAAACATCCCCACAATATAAAGCGTCATTTACCTGAAGAAAAATGTAATGTAAATAAAACTGAACATTCCGACCGACAAGTTGTGTATTCACGTCGGCTACACGCCCGCGGCGGTCACTCGGCGCCCGGTATGTTTAGGCTGAAACCTAATGGGAAAATTCATACGTTTACGCTGAGGGCTATGAAGTATGAAATCACTTTGTAGTCTCGAGCTTTGTCCACTTTTTTCGTGTATACAAGGCTGGTGTGTTATCTTCGCCTTTTTGAGGATGCGATTGCCGTGAGGTCGCAGCTGAGCTAGAGCGGTCCTCACTTAAAATAGATGAGGTAGGTGTTGCTCAGCATAGAGAGAGAGAGAGAGAGAGATCAGGCAGAAAATCAGAACAATTATGACATACTGGATTGCCAGATATATTAAGTTACTATTCACTATTTCACACATTTACAATAATGTTCTTGTTGGTATAAAAATACAGAAAGTTACTTAAATTTTCACAATAACAATAATTTTTTAGACGAGTATCCACTAGCAAGGGTAGAGATGGCGTGTATAAGATGATAAAGAAGGGCTGTGAAGAAGATTTTAAAAAGGAATTAGAAATATAAAGTTTACTTTCTAAATAAGAGTGGACAGAATAATGATCCACGGAGACTCTATTAACAGCAGCCTTTCCCCGTTCGTATCAATATTCATAAACTTAAACCCTCAATAGTCAATACTGGTACTAATCGAAGTTACTATTTACGTTTACCTATCTGTTTCTTTGAATCCGTATTGACTCGGTGTTTTTTACGTTAAAAGCGGCATATGTACTTTTCTAAAGCGAATTACACGACCTCGCTTGAAGTAATTCATATTTCAAACAACAGTATAGCCGCCACCACCCCCCGTTCAGGTTTACGAGAATGTCCTACATATCACCTACAATAAACATTAACGGCAACTCTCCGCTATTATAAAATTGTTTCAAGTCTATGTAACAAGACTTTTTTATTCTTACTTATTGAAAAAAGTACAGTAGAGCCAATTTCACAAATTCTTTGAACTATTCCTTATTGCATTTTTGTTAAATAACCTCATATGACGCAAACAGTAATTTTAACTTTTTGTTTTCGACAGTTTAGGAAACCGGTGCCTCTAAATGCTTTATCTCATTAGTTTAGGAATATGTCCGCCTCTGTATATGTAAATCCTTAAATATGTAATTAGCCTTTTAAAAGGGTATTTTTTATATGTGCAATATAAACGAACAAAATACATTCTAACAGATTTGTAAAAAAACGTATTAGCGAAATAGTTACAAAATTCACTGCACAGAGGTAAAACCACGGGCAAAAGCCAGTTACGGCATACATAGCACTTTGTTATTTGGAGACCGTCCAACAAATCCCGCCATGGCTTCCGGCCTTTCAGCTGTTTAATCACTTCGATATAAGCAACACTTCCCAATGAAAATGTTTTTAAGGGAACTCTCTAAATAACGTAAATATTGGGGAACATTTTTGCACAGCTATTTTCAAGTTTCTCTATTTGCACAACTCTTACATCTCTTATCCAAAACACATCATCGTCAAGTCTTCGTTAGTCATTGGCAGTACAGAGAGGGTCAAGCACCTGCAGTGGAGACTAAAGACGACCTAATGATGATGATGATAAGTTTTAATCTTCATTACTGTTTATACTTGGTTGAACAACTTGACAATATTTTAATGTCGGAATCAGCATGTTAAAAATTCTCTGGAAAATCCATATATTTTTATAATATTTACCTTTTTCCTTGTGTGTGTCGCCCGGTTAATAAAACAGGGTACAAAACTTTTAAAAATACGATATATAATTATTATCCTCCACATTTAACCCAGAATTGATGCGAGTAATCACATCTGCATTTCACATCGATTTGGACGTCTGCACCCGCATAAACATCCGCAATAATCAACACGGATTTTCATGCAGATGCAGAGATGCCGCAATTAAGCAGTACCGGCAACATCCGTGTGTATGCGCGTGCTTAGCTGCTCGTTGACTATTCCGATCGGTGACAAGATCCAACTCTTTGTTTAACAACATAAGAACTGAATGTAATGAACTGTAATCGTGCGGCTAGCAACCCACCACTATATTGATTTCATTCTCCACACAAGCCGTGATAATATGAGTGTAAAGACGTGATAATAAGTATGTATGTAATCGTGTATCATTAATTATTCTCATAAATTACTCTTTTTTTACGTCTACACCGGTGGCAGCAAAACACGGAAACATAGATTGGGAAGCTTACGTTTGAAGACAAACCTAATAGATACAGACGATTTCTAATAGGAATCTTAAAATCTGCATTAGTAGATGTAAAATATATATCTGGATACTCAACATCCCTGATTTAAAACCACAATCGGAAGATTAAATAAAATGTTTATCTTACGGATCTAGGTATCTTCACTCGACAGTGATATTTTTCTTTATAATTAAAACTTACAAAAGAAACACTTTCAAAAGAATATGTTTTCAAAGAAAGACTATAAATAAAGCGAAGTAAACTCGTCAGCTTTGCGGAAACTCGAAGCGTGATTTTTCTTTTTTGCACAATTCTTTCGTTTGGCGTCCGAGTGTAGCCATTAATTGTGTGAGAATGGACAAGGAAATAATGTTCATTTTTTTGTGAAAATAGTAATTAATGTTGCAGTAAATCATTAGAAATCAATTTTTAAATATATAAAAATCATATATTTTTTTAAATAGAGTTTTGTGTTTGAGTGTAAAGTTTTTTAGATAGACCACTAAATTTATTGCAATTTTTATTGATGAAGCCATCAACAATCATATAAGATATATCTTATATAAGTACCAAACAAAGTTCTTCCGCCACGTGTACAAAATGATTGCCTACAGTTCTATAATATATAGGGACAGATTACACAAATTGAGCCATTCCCACTGTAATTTGTGAACTTTTATCGTGGGATTTTGACTCAACGTGTATATTATGTATCAATCTGAAAAAGTTTCTTTCCAGGAGCCCGATGGTCCAGTGGGTGTGAGCTCTATGAGCGCTTACGTATGTTAAACAACCCCTGGTGCAGTCCCTACTTGGATGGGTGACCGCAAGTGGCATAAAAATATCTCGAGCTCTTCCGTGCTTCGGAAGGCACGTTAAGCCGTTGGTCCCGGCTGTCATCGTTGTTGGCAGTCGTTAAGCTTTATCAGATGCCTTAAGGCAGCTTGAAAAATCTGACACCATTGTTGGCCACTTACACATACGAAAAAAAAAGTTCCTTTCAATTATAACCTGGCTGGAGACCCAACCCAAGACCCTGCAATTCAGAGGCACTTGCTGCACCACTGCCCCACACAGGTCGTCAAAGTTATTCATTTAGCGAAACGTATTCAAAACATCCAAAAAATCTGAATATATTACCTGAAAGAGGTTTAAAAAAAGATAGGTAAAAGGTGTTTTTTTTTCTCATTTAGTTATTTGTTAGGTATATAACCTATATACTCGTAACACAGTACCTTATAATTAGGTTACGAAGTACGCCCAAAATTGGCATTGGGAAGGATCTTGGCTACTTGAAATAAATAAATATATAGGGACATATTCCACAAATTGAGCTATCACCACAGTTAGTTGTGAACTTGTGTCGCAGGATACTAACTCAACAACACTATATTTTCCTATAGATGAATATAGATACTTATCTAAATAGCACTTCCATGCTGGTCTGAGAGAAAAGAAAAAATATAGAATGTACCAGCTGCTTCTCTTCCCGCGCAGATCGTAAAAGTCGATCAAGGGAATGGGCATCAGGAATCATGTCTATAGGCGATGCGGCTAGCAACCCATCACTGTTTTGGTTCCGTTCTCACCTACAAGTCCACCAACATGCTAAACGTAGCCTCAAGGTTTTACAGACCTAGGCTATGTCTACCCCGTAAGGGAAAAGACGTGATAGTATGTATGTATGTGTATCTAAATAAATAATGGGGAATGCTGCCAGTATCTTTGGAACCTTGCCTAAAGGGACTCCTTTTAATAATATATTTTAGGTATTTTATCATATTTTTAAGGTGTTTAGTTTTAGGTTAATTTTTCACAATTATTTAATATGTAATTAGTTTAGCTTATAAATAAATAAAATATAGTGTTTCCCATAAAAAAAACGTGATCGTTAAGAAACAATAAATAAACATCCAAGACATATGTAGGTCAATGCGAAAAAGATTATTTTCCATAATAACCTAACCGTGGTTTGAACCCGGGATCCCTCCAACTTTGAATAAGTGAAGCAAACGTTAGACACTAATATTTCTTGGTTTAATTATAAAAACTATGATGTGACTAAGAAATCCAACCAAGCAATTTATTTTCTTTGTGGGCTAAAATGTTCAGTATTTTAGTTGCTGCACGCCCTCCACACTTGCTATACGGGATTCTCCGACACGCGGAAAAATATGTGTGGAAACCCTCCTCCGCTATCCCAAAAGTCCCTTGGGGGCATTTAACCTACACGGTACCTAACCTCATTTTCGAGGGAGACTGCCTTATGTTTCTTCATACTTATACCTTATTTAAAATTTTATAATAGTTAACCTAACGTTTTTTTCCCTAGCTGTCTATATCTAAAAATGTAGCTTTCTATAAATAAGTATGTGTTTTCAAAACCGGTTTAGTAGTTTTGCGTTTACTCATTACAAACACACAATCAAATCGTTCGTCTTTATAGAAGTATAGATAAATAACAGAATAGCTTTGTAACATTCATTAGTCATCAGTCATTTAGAAGAATTATTTCCTTCTATTTAACTCCTTTATACCCATCGTACATAGGTAGGTATACCAATTTAATATTTTTACGAAGGCATAATAACACGAAATAAAAACTTAATTAACTGTATAAAAAAGGCAAATAAGTAAAGAAATACAATGAGAGCTAATAGGGATATCCTCCTTCCAAAACTTTATAACGCTTAAAACATCAAGGATTCATAGCAGGAATTTAATTTTATGCTTACCTTAGATAATTACCACAAATACGAACGAAAAGCCTTTGTAAAGTTCTGCCCGCAGTAATCTAGGAAATTCAGTAGTATTGATATATTAAACAGTTTCCATTAATTCCATAAACGGTTGGGAAACATGTTGATTAACACGTTGTATAAAACGCTTAAAACATCAATCATCCACATTAGGAATTTAATTCTATGCTTACCTTCTTACCACAGATACGAACGAAAAGCCTTTGTAAAGTTCTGCCCGCGCACGTCTTGGAACTTTAGTAGTTTTTGATATATTAAATAAACATTTCCCGTTAATCCTATAAACGGTTGGTAAACATGTTAATTTAGACGTTGTAGAGACTAGGGAGAAAGAGAGTAAAGTTTTTTTTTAAATTCTATTAGTAGATTTTCCTATTGTGTCTAACTAAGGACAGCGAAAGAGTAAAAAATATTGAAATTTAACTTTCAATGTTGTATTTCTTCCAAACTGACAACACACTGAAAAACACTAGGCAGCAAACTTGCAATGTTTGATAAAATTGAAGCATCTTGTTAACGTTTAGATTGCTCTCTGCGTAAATTTTATTCTGCTGCTGTTTTATGACAGGTCGGTTGCTTCCAAGCTCGTTTGTTTGTTTTCCTGTGTGTAAGTGGCCAACACTTGTTGAAAAATTTTTGAAGCTGCCTCAAGACATCTGACATAGCTTAACGACTGCCATCAATGATGACAACCGTGACCAACGGTTTAAGTTGCCTTCCAACGCACGAAGGAGCTCGAGATATTTTTATGCCACTTGTGATCATCCATCCGAGTGGGGACTACGCCCGGGGTTGCTTAGCATGCGTTAACGCTAATAATGGTCACGCCCAGTACTCCTTCGGGGTTCCAAGCTTTACAGTTGTAATCTTTATGATCTTTAGTTGCGTCAGACAATAGTTTGTCATGCCACGCACACCTTCGGACGTGAGCGGTTTTCAATACAAGTAAACGTGTATTCTGCTCTGCAACCTCGCGCAGACTTCGAGTGCGAAATTGCACGATAGATTTAGTGGCAGCACAAAGTGTTTCCTTGGAAATAAAATAGTGGTGTCCATATTTTCTCGATGCTTTTATAAATCAAGAGTTCCAATACGAATAGCTGTACGTACCAGCACATTAATACTTATAAGTGTTTTCCGTTACAACTTCTGCTGCTAAAATAAAGCGATTTAGCTTATGACTCTCTCTATGTAGTTGTAATTTTCGTTTACATTAGATTCAGATATTATATTTATTGATGGTGGGCAACACATCTAAAGTGACGATTCCTATCTATCGTCCGAAAGTACTGAAGAACTATATAATTGCAGACAAGTTTCTGCCCCAATAACACAAAAGGCGAATTTTTATATTTTCCCAATATACAGACAGTAAAAAAACTGCTATGCTAAAACAAAAGTCATGTTTGTGTTAGCTTAGCAGTTTCGCCGCAGAACCTAATTTTAGGAGAAAAAAAAGTGACTAACTTGGATCATTCCAGATGTAAATTAACCACCTACATATTTTGAAGGTGAGAATCAGCCGGTCGACATTTTATACAAACTGCCAGGCCGGCCAAACACTTTTGAATGAAAATTTAAATTTTTCATTGACTTCCTAGCATTGGTCCCATAATAATAGTTCTATATTATGATAGGCAAAGTCACCCCTTCAAGAGAATGATGGTGATTCATTTACACACGCTATTTATGAAAACTGTGTGATAATTAAAATAAAATCGGTCACATCGAAGCTGATTCGAATAAACACGAAACTAATGAACCGTGATAATATTGACGCTTCGCGAATTGGCCCGAAACGCGAGCGATTGGATTGAAATCGGTGATTGAATAACGCAGGACGCCTGTTATTGGCCATTTCTAGTTATTGGAGTAAACATGCTAGCGAATATTGGGGTAAGATATTAAAAGTCTGCTATTTGGTCTCCACATGCCTTGAAAATACCCACACCTCTTTTCTGTTGTATTATTACTATTTCTTTCACTACTATTACCTCTCCAACCCGTCTGGCCAGCGTGGAGAGTGTAGGCAAAATCCTGTGACAGATTTGGCTAATACATGGCTCTGGTACAGAGAGGGTCGTGCTCCTGCAGAGAAGACTTATAAAAGACGTGATGATGATTACTATTTCGATATAGTTATGAATTTTAAGTGGTAAAGGCGGTCATCTAACCCGAAATTGTAAAAGGCGGAGCAAAACATTTATGAAGTGGTGAGTCATGAATGTCTGCTGGTTCTACGTAAGAGCAGTACAAAACCGAGACAAGTGGAAAATACTTAATGCAAACTCAATTGAACTTATGCGTAAAACGGGCTGTGACGTGAACCCTTATAATAACTACATTATTGACTTTAAAAAAAAGTATTATGACATACCGCCAAAGTAATAGTAAATGTATGTTTAAGTTTTAGAAGGTAAACGAGTCTACCGGTAAACAAGAGTACCATTAACAAATTCATCTCCAACTATAATTTCTGTAACCACTTCAAAAGAAGAAAATATCATCATAAACTGAAATGAATATTATACTCAAAAGATTGTATTCACAGCTACAGCAAGTAAAAATATAATTTCAGTCTAAATTCAAGAGTCCTCATTTGCTGCTTTTCCGACTTTATGAATGAAAAATATAAAACATGATATAATAGAGGTATGATTCTGAAAAGGAAATATTTTTTTAATTTTTTCTTTGAAGAGCTTCTGCAAAATGAAGCAAAACGACTTCTTTGAGCAATGTAATACCAATTTGTGCATTGGACGTAAAAATCCTTTTCCAAAGAGTTAAATGTAGATATTTTTCGGGTATGTTTTTACCTACTTGTAGAAATGATAAGGGTAGAGTACAGCAGAGCAGTAAGAATGTTACTTTAAGCATAATTTAAGTTCCAAGATAAATTAAAGTACCTGGAGAAGCATAACAGTTTAACATATAAATATTCAGCCCAATAATGAGCCATCATATAGATCAAACATGGATTGCTCCCCCAAAAGTGTCATTTAATTAGTATTACTCTGAGGTAAACTAATTCCATAGGACATTATACTTAGTATTTTTTGATTAAAAGTAACGTGAGATATAAATATTATTATACTACTAATACGTAACAACGGGTAACTCACGTAAATAGTCAAATACGGGCCGGCTAAAGGTTTTCCTTTTCAAAATTTGCAAACCAATCGCTTCTTAAACCTCATACTAGACTAGACACACAAATGGCCGTGAAAACGGTGTGAATACCTACTTGTATGCTATCTTAATAGTGGACCATGGGCTCCGAAGTACTGACAGGGACAATAAAATCAGCCCTTTGCCATCTGGCGACAGCTAATAGAACTATTTGTCACAGCTCCTGGGTAATGATTTGACCCCGGCTCCCTATCTCCACCATCGATAAATTGTCTTTCATTATCTTTTGACTCGACCTAACCGTGTATCATTCATCAAGTTTCATGGGAACTGGGAAATTGAGAAACGAATAGGAGATTTGAATGTTGCATGTGCATTAAAATATTTTTAGATATTACAGAAATAGCAATAGATACGTGATAAACAGAGCTAAAGAACCGCAAGGCACGAAATGGTATTTTATCGGAATAGGTAACTTGTTGAGTCTTTAAGTACATACATATATAACAAATTGGAAACGTAGCGTTTAGGTTTTATCACGTAAATATTCTGATATCTATGGGTTTTATAGACTTGGGCTCTGTCTACCCCGCAAGGAAAAAAGACGTGGTTGTATGTATGGAAACGTAGCATTTTTAGACCAAATATTGTTTTTTTTATTAACCAGTACATACAGATACAGTTACGTATTGGTAACTGTATCTGTATGTGCTGGTTTACTATTAAATTAGTGAATATGAGTATTACCTATATAGCCTGCCCATGGAACAAATAATAAGAATGAATCTCCAGGTTTGCGCTCATTAACTTGATCTACTTATATATTTTTATTTATTTATTCCCATATATTTATTTATTTATTTTTAGTATCTAATTTGAGAAAAGATACCGCCGTTATTTTAGTTCAAATGTTCACGTTCCCCAAAACCAACAGCCTTGAAATTCAAATTAATATATAACCTGAGCTCACAACAGGCGATGTTATTGTACTTTTAGCATGCACGGAAATGACAGTATTTTCAATTATTTTAGCGGTGTGACGAGGCCGGTGCCGAAACAATACAAAAGGATCGTAAAGATTGTGATGGCCCATATCTCGCCCGCGGAGCACGACACCCTCGACGACCACTGCATCGGAGTAATTCCACAACTCGTCCCACATACCTACAGCCCATTTGGGACGATTTCACAAAATCAAAATTTACAATGTTTTCATTCTGTAATTCGTTATTTTTACACTAACACTTTTTCTGCAGATTGTACCATTTAAAAACATGTGACGAGTTGCAGAATGAAATTATAAATAATTTTAATTTTCTGCAATTCGGCCCAAATGGGCCGTAGGTATGTGGGATGAGTTGTGGAATTACTCCTGCATCGTTATGTACCCGATTGCGTCAAACAGGGAGATTATACCACAGAACACAGAACATTATACTTACATGGTTTGGTAATACTCTTATTTAAATAAAGAAATAAGATGTGGGAAAATATTCATGGGCAGGATAAATAAAATAAGAGTATAATCAAAATAGCATTGTGAATGCAAAATAACACCTCTATAATATTGTATGGCTTCCTATAATAAATTTATTTTCAACTTCATTATAAACACTTGTAAAAGTGGGGTAGTTATGTTAGGTGACGTAAGCAATAATGTGTATGCATGGAATGGGATATAGTGGATAAATTCGACGTGTAGGATAGAGAAGCGCAGGGGCCTAATTGGTAAGGCGTGAGACGTTCAAGTCTATAGACTGCCGGTTCAAATCCTGCCCGCGTGGAATTTTTTACCATATCTTTTCTTTATTTAAATAAAAGTATCATTATATTTGCTATGGAAGTAGCAAAGACTTGATTTCTAAATACGAGTCACACCTGGCGGCGGGATTATAGAATAATGATTTGGCCTGGCGTCCTATCTTTACCGTCGTAATTGCTTTTTTCATTATCTTTGGACTTGTGTAATGTAAATTGTAAATGTGTAACATTCATCGAGTTTGGCGTAAAAAATGTGGAGGGCGAATCCCAACTAATATTATAAATGCGAAAGTGAGTTTGTTTGTTTGTTTGTTACGCTTTCACGCCCAACCTACTGAAACGATCTTCATAAAATTTTGCATACACATAGGTTAGGCACATATTACGCGGGCGAAGCCGCGGGTAACAGCTAGTAATAAATAAATACTTAGTGTAAAAACGTTATTCGCTTTAGGTCGCGCATATTTATTTGGCATGTTCTGTATTTTCAATCGCTATATGGAAAATGATTCTACATCACTATTTTGCTTTGGTTATAGCATTGACTTAGCTTTGTATGAGTCACATTTGCAATTTAGATGCCACTAACTTACAATCCACAGATTTAAAAAAAAATTTCGTCTGCTTCTATGTTACAATCCATAGATTTAAAACAAAAATCGTGTTACAATCTTTTGTGCAATAGCGATAAAAACTAGTTTAAAATTTCCCGAATCAGAGTTTTAAACAAGGATCATCATCATCATCATCAGGTCCTTCCAGTCTCCACTGCAGGAGCACGACCCTCTCTGTAATACCAGAGCCATATACATATATATTGTTTAAACAAGGATGCTTACTGCTAATTCATATCGCTAACAACTTCAGTTATTATTTTGGCTTGCATTTAAAGCAATGAATTTTGATTTATTTCAGCGGAATGGCTATGCCGGTACCGAACTGATACATTGGATCGTAAAGACTGTGATGGCCCATATCTCGCTAACAAAGCATTGCACTCCCAACAACCTCCTGACCGGCACCACTGGACCAACTTTGCATTATTGCCCCATGGACCTAAGAATAATCACCCCATGCTTCACACATGTAACGTAAGTTAGCATCACTTTGATGTTTCTAATGCCGGGTCCATATTATTTCTAGGTCCATGGACTGCCCAAAATATGAGTGATATTAATACTGGTTTTTTGGCTTATGTTTGTCGTTTTCAGAGTTCATGTATGTAATGCATGATAATAGGCCATAACTTCTAAGTTCCTGAACATACTTTGATATGTGTCTCGTCAGAATCATACCTATTACATAGATATTTTTTTATATAGAAAGACAGTAATGTATTTTTTTTGTATTTAATACAGTAGGAGATAAATCACACGGATTGAGTAGTACGAAACGAACGAAACGAAGTAAGTTTAAGACTTACAAAAATTATCCATTATGTACATCCTGGTTCATAAGAATCGTGATATATCCTGTACTGAAATCAACAAAACCTCATTTTACCTACTTCATATTTGAAGATAATGAGAGATATCATACCAGAATATTTAGAACTCAGAACAATAACAGACATCTTGATTAGAATAGCTACTATACTATTGAACTGCTCTAACACTAAAACTGCGGAATAGCTTAAGTTTACCGCATTCGTTTTGGCATGCAGCGAAATTATTATTTTAGCGAGATGACCAATCCGGCGCCGGACAACTATATAAATGAACCGTAAAGACTGTGATGGCCCATATCTCGCCTCTGAAGCACTGCAGTCTCGGCTATTACTACATCGATATTAACCCGACTGTGCTTAATGCCTAGATAGACTCTATTAGCTTAAAAAGGTAGAAAAAACTTGTGCCCAACCCACAGTCGGTCGCGCACACACACAAATTCCAATTTGACGGATTTTGAGGGCATAAAATTACAGGACGTGTGTGATAACGCAAAGCTGCCACGCACACAAGCATTGAAAAGATGGCCAGTTTTTTAATCATTGAAATAAAGGCTTTTACGTGCTTTGGAAGGCACGTAAAACCGTTAGTCCCGGCTGTCACCATTAATGGCAGTTACTAAGCTAAGTCAGATGCCTTAAGGCACCTTGAAAAATCTGAAACCACAGTTCGTGACAAACAACAAAAAAACAAGATCAAGGAATATCATATCGACGTTGTCGGTCGAAGTCGCAGAAAAAAACAACCCTAATTTGTACATTGGCAGCCAATTCACTCTATTTCAGCTCATTCACGAACTCCCTTGTGAGGACATAAAAACAAACACATTTTAACTTCTAACAAATTTTGAAATTAGGACTGCAGCTTTATTGCTTATTTAAATTATTTAACAGCAGCAAAATTAAAATAATTGTAATGAGAATGGATGCCCAAATGGATCTTGAACAAGAGCAATTAATTATTGGGTCCTATTCTAACGGTCCTTCTTAGGTGGCCCTAATGCTCCTTGAGACAGACCATTAAAAATATTTGTTTTTCTACGTCGTTTTATCTGTATGCTGTGCCGGGAGGTCATCGTAAATTAAGGGCGACGGCTACCTGTAATTATTCCTTTAGCGCCACCCAGAGACCGTGACGGTATTCAGGATTCCTTCATTGGTCAGTAGGTACATCATCATCATCAGGTCTTTTTTAGTCTCCACTGCAGGAGCACGACCCTCTCTGTACTTACTACCAGACTCAGCTACCAGAGCCGTATTAGCCAGGGCAGTCAGAGGATTTGGCCTACACTCTCCACGCTGGCCAGATGGGTTGGCGAGGTCTTTTTGATGTTAATAAGCTTTGTTTAGCTTGTGTTCCCTGAGTTGCCTTCTACGATATCCACGGGAAGACTTGGAGTGGTCCTATTCTACTCTGCCGGGAACCACACGGTATAAGTACAGGCAGTAGGTACAAAATGGACCATAAAGAAGTTGTAGCCCCAGAGGCAGTAAGTAGGTATCTCCTTGGCCATATCGCTAGTACCGCGCCGTTTTTCATTTACAATCCATTAAATCTACAGCTTTCCGTTGCATGGCCCGCCTTTTGTGCTGTGAACAACAGCAGACTTTATTTGCAATATCTCACATATTTTTTAAATTACTTAATCATTAGAAAATTGTTTGTTTTTTTTTTCACTTGTTTGTAATTTATATAAATTGAATGCATATTAGTTTATACAATTCATAAGAATATAAATTACGCTGCCCATAATAAAGATACCTTTAAGATTTAAAATGATATAATCCAGCCCGGCCAGCTGCAAACTTTTCTATTGGTCAATTTTCGAATTTCAAGGATATGTCCTAAAAAAATCATATTGACGGGCTAAGTCACCCCGGGCTAAGTATCAGACCGGGTTTTATTAACATATCTTATATCCTTAATAATGATAACGTTAGTAATTTTGCATTTTCCAAACAAAACAAGCCGCGGGGACGGCAGAAGCCCGGTCGCAGCAGGGATTTACGCCGTAGCTATTACACCAGTCATAAACATACACCGCGCTCGTAAAGCTTACGCTTGCCGATATTAGGAAGTACTAGCTATTAATTGAACTGGCCTTTATTCCGTTTAACTCATAGTGGTCCCAAAATTACTCAGATACGTTAACACTAGCGATGTATTAATCTGTGGAAGTATTCTACATTGTTCTAGCCATTAGTTTTAATCCTTATTATATAGCAGAGATTTACGCAATAGCTATTACGCCAGTCATAAACATACACTACAGTCGTAAAGCTTACGCTTGCCGACATTAAGAAGTATTAGCTATTAATTGAACTGACCTATATTCACACAAATGACCTAAATTCAATTAACACACAGCACGGTCGTAAATAAATAAATAAATATATACGGACAAATCACACAGATTGAGCTAGCCCCAAAGTAAGTTCGAGACTTGTGTTATGGGATACTAACTCAACGATACTATATTTTATAATAGATACTTATATAGATAAACATCCAAGACCCAGGTCAATCTGAAAAAGATCATTTTCCATCTTGACCTGACCGGGATCGAACCCGGGACCATCCGTGTCGCAGGCAGGCGTGTTGACCGCTACGCCACGGAGCTCGTTCGCGAGCTTACGCTTGTCAATATTAGGAACTACTAGCTATTAATCGAACTGACCTATATCCGCTTAGCTTGTAGTGGTCCCAAAAACAATCAGATACGTACACACTGTAGCGATGTATCAATCTGTGGGAAATTTCTAATTTATTAGCCATTGGTTCTAATCCTTATTGCGTACTCAGTTAATACTCATAATATAGCAGAGATTTACGCGATAGCTATTTCGCCAGTCATAAACATACACCACGCTCGTAAAGCTTACGCTTGCTGATATTATAAACAACTAGCTATTAATTCAACTGGCCCATATTCCGCTTAGCTCTTAGTGGTCCCGAAATTAATCAGATTCGCAAATACTGTAGCAATATATTAATATGTGGGAAGCAATCTACTTTGTCCTAGCAAGTGGTTAGAGTGAAATAAACATGACATAGCAGAGATTTACGCGAATTTACGCCAAAGCTTTACCTATAAAATACAAGTCGCGCCGTGTATCAAACTTGTAGACCTGGTGTATTATAGTGGATAGAAACAGTCCTTGATTTATAAATAGGCCGCAGCCTAAGGGTGGCAGCGTCCTACGGGCGGTAGATTTCAGAGAAAGGTCACTTGATTTCAGAGGCTAAAAGTCAAACACGTCTACTGGTTTCCTCATGGTTTAGTGGCCTACACTCATAAAAATTTAATTCGGCACTGGATAGAAATTACAACATACTTACAGAATACACATTAAAACTCCGAGGCCAAATTGCTGTAGCCTGGTTACATTAGTCTAAAACATAAAACGAGCTAATGCACTAATGGATCAACGACGTAATTATATTTCCGATATGTATTAGAAACTACTAGCACGCAATTGTTAATTTTACTTATTATTTTTATTTAGAAACAATCATTAATAATAGCAGAATATGAAACGCACTCTCGTAACGTGTTGCAGATATTAACTGAGCTGACCTATATTCCGTTTAACACGTAGTAGTCAACAGTTAACATTGTATCATCAAAAGTACCATTGCCAAATGTTCACATTATTTTTACCAAGACAGCACAACTTATGTCCAGTATGATTCAAATAGTAGTCAATAAACAACTCTTGTTTTAAGCAAAAAATAAATTCAGATCTTTAAATGCATCGACCACGCATAAACGTGTTCTTGATCATGCAGTAAGTAAGTTCAATTAATGAAGAGTTTTTATTTGCTGAAGTTTTGGTAATTATTCTGGAAATGTATCGAAAATTCGGGAAATTCATATTTTTTATATTAACGTATATTGTAAGGTTCCAGTAGACCTTGTGCTATGAAGAATCTTACTGACTTTGACGTTGTTTAGTTTATTTGCAACCGCGAATAAGCTTCCAGCAATAATTTGTTATACTTAGTCAAGTTCATAAACTACAAAAAAAGAAACTATTACTAGGACAGGTAAGTACATCAGTCATAAATAAAACCAGCTCCAATGTAATGTATTGCCGATATAAGAAACAACTGAATTAATTGAACTGACCTATATTGAGTTGAGCACGTACCGGTTTCAGTTATAGTTTACATTGTATCACCAAAGCGACCTTTGCTAAATTTATATTAGCAAAGGCAGCTTATTTCCAGGGGCACGGCGGCACAAATATTCAAAAAACTAATCGTTGCACTTAACTAAAGAAGAAAAACCCCAGATTTAGAACTAAATAAACAAAATAGTATACCAAGTCTCTTCATTTTTGATTTCTTATTTAGGCCTTTCTACGCCTCTTTATAGTACCGGTGGGTACAAAAAGAGCAAAAATCTTTTTTTTTCCTTCAGCAAGAGCCAGGCCAAATTTCTGCGGCACGTTTTCCTTATACGCACGGCACTGTGCCGTAGAAATTTCATACCATTGACACAACTGTCAATGGCATGAAATTTTTATCCAGGTCCTATTATATCATATTACCTAGGTCATATTTCCTGTTCAATACCTAGGCGCTGCAAAATTAACGATACAAACTCTGCTTCTGACAAAGTTGAGGTCGTACTTTGTGCAGCTGCTGGGGCACAAGCGACAAGATAAAAAGGAAGAAGGAATTTGGTCTTAGTGAGCACATTTGCACTGAACATCCTCCTGGTCGATGTAGATCTACGAAGCTATATATCAACACTATCTATACATAATATAGCACATGCTAGAATCGCCTCAAATCCTCGGTCTTATAAAATCTGCACCAGTAAGGGAACCATACGTACAAATTACCTTAATACAAAGCCGTATTGTCCTTTAGGCGGAATAGACAGTTGCCTACTACGTCAGACTGTTGTGATGAAGTGTAGACAGTTTTCATTACTCAATTACATAAAACGAGCTTCATTGGTTAAACATTAAGTTTATCACATATTAGTAGAATAACATGGAACACTGGTAAATTTTGTTTAACTTTTCTGACCAAGAGACAGCTTACGTTCAGAAGGAGAATCTTCAGACATTGTGGCAAACTACTGATGATCAGTGGACAAGTTCCTTCTTAAAATGCCTCTTGAAACTTTGGTCTAAAAACAGTCTGGGCGCGTTTCGTGCGTCGTTGACTTTTTATAAACAAGTAAATAGGTACGTCCTATTCCTATGTCAGCTAGACGGATATATAAATATAACCGTGGAGATATATGTTATGTACTACGTACAAATAACATACCTAGCAAAACCCAACTCTTTCTACGCGCGTAGATTTGACTACTATTTGTCGGAATATTTCGATATCAGTGCTTTTCTCCCATAGGTTATTGCAATTCTTGTTCTATGCTAATTACGTAACATATATTTTAAAACCTATGTACGAGGTCGCTGCGTAGTCGTTGCGTGTGTTTGTTCAAAAAGATTTTTAATACGAATATAAACCGGCCTGAATGCAGCCTGCTTCCAACCGGTCGTATTGGACATTGCTGGGGGAGGCCTATGTCCAGCAGAGGACTTCTTGCGGCTAAAATGATGATAATGATGATAAACAGGCCAAGTGCATGTCGGACAACGCGCAGCGTATTGTCGTAGTTACGAACCCGAAAAGGCAGAGGTTTATATATTAATCATACATTTTGAAAAAGTATGGTTAATATCTCTTGATTACAGCTTTCTGGCACTTATACTCTTTGAGCTAAAGTGTGGATAGACAGACGGACAATCAGACTCGACGATACTAAAAGGGTTCCTTGTCCACTACAGAACCCTAATAATGCCGGACGTATTATGCATAAAACTCGAATACAGTAACTGTGGGTGAATGCACTGAAACCGCGCGCGTTGAAATCGCGTCCATCTCAAAGAGCTTTTATTCGGTATTAAACCGGGTTATCATACTTAATTAATGTACAAGGTTACATTGGATTAACTTTTCCTGGCAACACTTACTTATTACAGACTGAAGCAACGATTTTCCTTAACCTACAGAATAGTTGTTGGTAATTAATAGTATGAATTTTTAACAGTGATGATTGAGTGACTGTCGAGATCTCGAGCTTGATCAAATAATCAATACTTAGATATATTTCCAACACATACATAATATCGCGACTATATCTTTCATGGGGTACACGAAGCCCAGGACCTTAAGACCCAAGGGCCACGCGTGCTAATCGGAGTACAGGTGGAATGCGCAATCAAAATATTGATAGATTTCTAAACACATCGCCTAGTGACATTCCCATTTCCCATGAAGTAGCTGGTGATACATTCTTCGTTTTTTTCTTTTCTCGTAGATAGGAATGAAAGAAAACCTAAGATACAAAATTAACTAATGAAATAATATCCTTTTCGTGAATAATTCCGGACTGATGTAATTTATGTAGCAAAACCTAAATTGTCCATGCATAAGTTATACAACTGTAACTCCAGTCCAAACATACCAAGAACACAAATAGTGTTAATCGAAACCGATGCAGAGTTTCTGTAACCAGCGATAACTCTAATATACTTTGCAGTAGTCACCTATACTTATACAATGCCAAATAATTCCATTATTGCTCAGTTGCCGCCGACTTACTTGGGTACACCTAAACAAAATCGTGCCTACATGAAATAAAATAAATTAAAATAAAAACATCAAAGAAGTCTAAGAAAAATGCAAATTGGGAAAACGTTACATAAATTTGTTCATAGTACAGCTAAGCAAATCAAGTTTGTTTCCTCGAAAAATAAGATTTGTATTTCATATTAATTTCGAGACGTAAACAACATGTTTACGTCTTTCTCCCAAGATGACTAAAATATTGAATCGCTTAGGAAATTCCGTAAATATTCCATTAATGCCTACCCAACTTAGATATCGACCCATTTTGAGTTGGGTACAAATAATTAAGGACAAACCCGATACCAATTACCACCTGCCTGGGACGGGAAAGGTTGTGTGATATACAGTGACGGGAGACATTCAGAGACATTCATTAATTGTACTATGGCTTCAAAAATAATGAAAGGAGAGGAGATAGTAAGAGGATACAGTCATCATGTAACGCTTGATAAGCAATTTGAAAGTGTGGTGTAGCTAGAAGCAGATAGAGGTTTGATTTGGATAGACTCTATTCAGAAAGAAAATAGCCGTGCTGTAAAACTTGACTATATGAAATTTAGAAATATGATATGGTGAAAAAATTTACACAGGTAGGCTTTGAACCAGCTCTTAGGTCTTTGTACGACCTACTTATAGCTGAGGTCATTTATTCAAACCCTACCCGGGTCTAATTTTTTAAGCAAATCTCATTTCTTTATTTAATAATTGCTTATCGGAATAGCATTGTAAATGCATAAAATCTTATTAAGTACAAACACAATGATTTTTACATAAAGAACCAATTTGGACGTTTGACAGTTGAATGTTATTTAATATTAAATCTCTTAAAGGAAATATTATGTAATCTTGTAATATTTATCTAACTGACCCACTAAGAGGACGGTAATGTTTTTGCGCGTATGTATCTACCTATCTATATATGTAAAATGTCCGTTTCATTGTTGCCTCCTGTAGCATAAACAGTTAGACGAATTTTAAAGTGTAAGGTGTCATTAGATTTGTATTCCTCCCCGAATTGTTGTAGCTTATGTAACGTCAGCAAAAAAATCAATATGGTGGACGTAAACTGTCGAATAATGCAATTTCTTGTTCTCCATAAAGGAGGTAAAAACTTAAATCTTCTACGGTAAAAACAATAGTAGGTAGCCTAAAATCCACGTTTAATGATAGAACTTGTCACATTTAACTTGTAATTCAACAAGGAAATTATACTCACTTTGTCTCTTTTTGAGTTATTGCAATTCATAATAATTAAAAAACTCAAACTCGATTTGACAGGCTTTATTTATGTACCACACCATTTTCTACCGTAAACGTCATCCAAAATCTATAAAATAGCTCAGCGTTGACGTCCGTTTTGCCGCTGCGTCGACGCCGCATAGGCGCTATCAAGACGACGACGCTCGAAAGACGCTAGTGTGGCCTAAGATACCCACGTTTCTCTACGTGTGTTGCTGACAAATCAACTATTAGTTTTAGGCAAGCAACTTTTTGTATTTTGAGGGCTGAACGCGGACGGATTTGCACGCAAAACACTTCTAAAAGCAGGCATGAGAATTAACGTTCTAACGTAAAACGTCCAATTATTGGCACTTTAAGCGACATCTGTCAAATAAATATTGTCTTTGGAAACTATATACCTTTTAAAGAGAAAAGAATAGTAAAAAGTAACAGTAGGAATATTTTTTTACGTTATTTTGGTCGAAAACAGATATTTCATGACTGGTAAAAATAAAAAAATTCAGTTTTCTTCAATTTTATATATTTTACCATATATTGGCATAGAACAACCAAACTATTGGCATACATCAGACCAAGCATTGGCATGCCTCTGCGAGTTGAAGAATCTAGGTCATAGGTTTTAAAAAATATATTAAAAACGGTTACATTGTTAGTTTTTATATTAGATAGGTATTTACCTAGAGACGTAAATTTTTTTTTTAACCAAAACTTAAAAATTGTGGCGGTACAGCACTCTTATGAATGAACTTGTATAAATCAAGCAAAACTATACTAATAAACCAACAATTATACTTTGTATTTATCAACATAATCGACAACAACAACAAAACATAATCATTTTAGCAATCTAGCTGGTTAATATTTGCTTAAAAACTAAAACTTTTCGTTTCTATAATTTCTAACAAAAACAAAATTTTGACATTCTCTTCTCAACATAATCTTCTAAACATCTTATTCTTTCTATAAAAATCTGCCTATATTTAAAAACAAAACAAAAGTCAGTCTCTTGAGTTAACTAATCACAGCAATCATAAATAATGTTAACCTTTTTAAAGTAATAAAATTTCTTCCAAAAATATAAAAATTATCAACTTTTGTTATTAAGTTAGAGTATTAATCTTTTCAGTCTTCAGTCAGCATTTTTTCTATTTCCGATTCACTGTAGTATTTTTTATCCATTTTAGAAGAATTGCCAATTATTCTCAAATCAATATTATCTTCTTTAACTTTAGTATGTAATTCTGATGTATCCACATCAGAATTACATACTAAAGTTAAAGAAGAAAGCTGCGCTAATATTATAAAAATTCTCAGAGAACAGAAGTTCTCTTATTTCACTTAAATTTCCCCTTTTTTCTTGTCTTTCTTGATTCTTTCTTGCAACATTATTTTTATTTTTTTTTGGTTGATTGTTTAGGTTTAGTATTGAGTTTTTTTAGTTCTTTTTCTTCTCTTCGTTTTCTTATCTGTTCTTCTTTAAGTTCTTTTTCACGTTTCTTTGCATTTTTTTTGCGGCACTACTTTCATTTTGGGTTTCATTATTCTGTAAAAAATATTTGAAGATGATGACTAATTGTTAAAAAAACTAACTAAAACAAAACTCAAAATATTTTAAATTTGCCACGTCATGCCAATAATTAGAATTATATTATTGGCACTAGTGCCAATAAATTGGTTTCAACACATTGGCAGCCATGCCAAAATATGGCAAATAAATAACTATTGCATTTTTGATAATACCTGTGTGATCGTAAATCATGAATATACTCAAAAAACGTAAAAAACACAAAAAAAAATATAATAAATTATAATCCTAACTACTGGCACCCGTGCCTAAAATAGGACGAAGCTAGAAATAATGATCTATTTATTGGCATCCCATTTTTAAACCTAACCAGAAAACAAAACAGAAAAACAATGGATAAGATTGATTACAATTAATCTAGATTCTACAAGGAAAATCCACACGAATTGTACGTTATACCCAATACTTGTTATTTTAGAATGCAGTGCAACTACTTACCTTGTCAGAATGACAGCGATATGACCGTCTGGAACCAAAATTGTGCACACCCGTTGTTCGAGCTCAATCTGTTAGCGCCATATTAATTTAAATGTCACTTCAAATGTTGCCATTTAAAAAAGAATAACCATAGACAAATCTTTATTTTTTTTACATAACATTGATGGTTGTAAGTTCTTGTTTTTTTACATTTAACGTAGCTGTGCCAATAATTGGTGGGGTGTCAAGAATAGGCAGGATTACCTATATAACTCACGAGAGAAACACAAACAATCAATACTTTCAGGCCCATCAGTAGCCACAAACAAGATTATGAAAGGAGGTTAAACGATAATATATCATTTCTAAGAAATACTAAAGGTTAAAATGCAAAAGAAAATGTTGGGTTTATAAAATCCTTTGAACCTAAGCATTTATTATGTATTCGGCAATTCGCTATTTGACAATTTTCTGAAATATATTTTATAATATCTGTAGACTTATTTTAAACCCCCCTACAATTATATTTTTTTCAAAAATGCTTTATTTGATAAGAAAAAATGATTTTTTTATCTTTTGGTTCGAAATTCGCGCTAAAACACTGTGTCACGTGACATTTCCATGTTATGACGTCACAACTCAATAAACAAAGCACGGCTAATACGGCGCTCTAACTGTTTTGTGGTGTAAATTAAACAAATTTAACTGGAATTGTGAAAATGACAAGTTACAAAACGTGTGCGGTGCCTATGCTTAGAAGTACGAGAATGAAATGTCCCAACAAATTGTTTATACACGTTTCTAAAAGTCCAGTCCGCCACGCCGAGCCGAGACCCACAGTTTCCATCTGATAAGTCTGTGATATTCTTTTGTGCGGATCACTTTGATGTAAGTATTTAGAAGTAATCAATATGTTCGATTTTACAAAAATAAATTACACCTAACCTAACTTCTTAAAATCATCACTATCACTAATAAATAGTATAAAACAAAGTCGCATTCGCAGTCTGTATGTATGTTTGCTTAAATTTTTTTTCGATCATAAACGAATCGACTCTGGGCTGCACTATCCGCTTTACTGTAGCCTGACTCCATTTCGTGAAACTCTTTTTATAGTATAAATCGAAATATTTAAGCGATTTTTCTCCACTTTTTCTCAGCAAAATATAGAACCAATGAGGCTCAAAACATTGTATAGAACAAATATGGAGACATATGTATGAGAACAAACGACTTGACGTTGATCACGTTGACTTTGACGTTTTGTTTATTGAGTTATGACGTCATACGAAGATTAATCATGGCCGCCACTTGTAGACCACAGATAAAAAAAACTGAGATTAATATTCCAAAAATAAAATATTTATAAATTGTTTTAATGCAAAAAACATACTGGATGATAATTGTTTAGTTATAAGCTACCATAAAAAATATATTTCATAGTTTATTGCTACAACTGTCTAATAGCGAATTGAGCAATTTCTGGCCGTTAACAAACTGCGAAATCGCAAAGGTCGCCTTTTGAGATAAACATCAAAGTAATGATTTGCGGTAGTCAACGATTTTTGTGTATTTCTGAATAGATAGACACAGGCGCGTGTCCAGCGGCTGGGTTTTGGGGCAAGCTCTCCTATCATATCGGGTTTAAATAATTGAACGGGTTTGATAAATAAATTGCATTGACAACGTCCACCATTATGAACAGCTTTTTCTATTGAACATACTATAACCTCAAAACAATCGTTTTTTGTTCAAACCGGATCTATTTGAAAATGTTTGGGAATGACGAGGTTTGATACAAAGGCTTCACTGCCATTTAAAGTTACCAAAATATATCCGGCAGTCTAGGAAGTCTTAAAAATTGCTTTCGTAATTCAAATGAGTAAGTGACTAACATCGAGCTGTCTTAAGAAATTTAACATACCTAGTTGAAATACTGTTATCTTTTGATAGCAGACCGAAAGGTTACGTGCCTTTCAGAATACGAGAAGTGGGAGAAGCTCAATATATTTCATCTGTGATTCCTAATTAATTTAAGAGATTTTAGCCGTGGTTGAGCCACGCTACTGGCGAAATTCACTTTTGTGAGCAGCATGAATGGGCCGGCTCGTCCGTGGAAGTACCACACTCTCACAGAAAATCGACATTTGAGTAGGACTTTACTGCTTCCTTGCTTTGTTCGGTGAGTGAGAGAGGGGTACGCCTCTGGGGAGGGAAAAATAATAAGGTCGGCAACGCTCTTGTCACATCCCTTGTGTTGCAGTTGTCTATGGGCAGCGGTTATCACTTACCATCAGGCGACCCGCTTGCTCGTTTGCCGTCTTATGACATAAGAAAAAGATAACTAACATGCCTAAACGTTAATAATACTCTTACCTACTATCGACCTCTTCAACTGCGTTCAATAAACTTAATAAACTGCTGTTTACTTTTAACAACAGATTACCCACACCTGCTCGATCCCCTGCCGAATCAAAATCTTGGATCCGCCCAGTGACAGACATTTGTCGAGAGCAGCTGTGTGCCTGTGAGGAATCCGTCATTGACTTTATTTATGGTAACCTCAAAGCGTTTTATAACAACTTATTATGAATTAGCTTTCGGAGAAGAAGCACTTCCTATTAAATGGAAAAGTTCTTTTGAAAAGGTTAAAATCTAAGATAATATATCCTTTCTTGGTAATATGATGGCTAACTCAAACGAAAGTATCTTTTTTCCTCCTATCGTAGCTAGCTATAAAATTGGGCATACACATTAAGAAGCTGGAATAGACTGATATATAAAAAACTGTGCCATACTGAGAATACATACATACGGATTGAATAATATACTCGTTTTATGACGTCGATTGAAAATGGGAAACCCACTAGCTGTTTAGTTTTTTACTAACTGTTATATAACATAAAAATATGTTTACCATTGTGGTAAAGTCAAGAAAAATTTCATTCCCCTACAGAATTTATCGTGAAATTTCGTATCTAAAGTCCACTGCGAGGCTACACGTCCACTTGTACTGGAAACCGCCCACCTCCCCAGGTATCTATGCCACAACTTTACAAAGACATGTGCAGCAGTGCCTAGAGTTTGTGGCATAGAATTAAATTCCTGATGCCACAGGAGATATCCTGCGACAGGTTTCGCAATTCAGTAGTATATTTTGGGTAGAATTAAAAATTTAAGTATCCAAATTCGCGTCTTGATATTTTAATAAAACATGAACAATATATAATACTAACCTCGTTTCTATCACTTACGGGGGAAGTCAACGACGCCAACTACTGATTACCGCCAAAAACGGCCGTTTTAGGCGGTAATCAGAAGTTCTCTAAATGACTGATTCTCATAAGATTAAAACATGATTCCAAAAATACTTCAGGTTATTTACTAAAGCTTATACGATTTACATTCTTGAATTTCTATCTATTCGTAAAGTATCACTATCACTAACATATTATAAAACAAAGTACCCCGCCGCGTCTGTCTGTCTGTCTGTCTGTCTGTCTGTTCGCGATAAACTCCAAAACTACTGAACCGATTTTCATGCGGTTTTCTCCAATGGATAGCGTGGTTCTCGAGGAAGGTTTTAGTATATAGTTTGTTAAGTTTTTGTATACATTTATGTATATACCAACGATATTTGTTGGAGGTGTCGTAAAAAAATGAGCCATTTGGGAGGTTTCAACGAAAACGCTGTCTAAACCCTTTGAGATATAACAAAACAATGTATGGTGAAATTGTGTATCTTATTTAGGTCTACAGAAAAGTCCGCGATGGCATATGTCTATATATTAAGGATAACATACTATATTCATTTTAATACTTAAAAAATGGGCAATTATCAAAGATCACGCGCAGGCCAAACCCTTAGAGCTAGAAATTTGAAATTTTGCTCACGTATTTCTCTTATGACGTAAGCATCCACTAAGGAAGGATTTTTCAGAAGTCATCCCCTAAGGGGGTGAAATAGAGGATTAAAGTTTATATGAAACTTTTTATTCCTTGGACATATTTGTATGAAATTTCCTGTGAATTGAGAACGGATAAAATAATGAGTAACATTTTTAATAGTTTCCTGAAATTAAACCTCTTAGGGGGTAAATCGGGGTATATGTTTAGTTTACCGCTTTGTAGCGTCATATTTTATAATCCCCGCATTCCAAACCTGAAGTCACCGCGGACGAAGTCGCGGGTAACTGCTAGTTAAGAATAAAATTATTGGCGTCGCTAGTGTGCCTAGTGTGGGCCCTGAACACATCGGGGCTTACGCAATTATTTTTAAAATTGGTCTAATATTTCGGTAACATTGCAGTTGCCGTCTCCAGAATCATGAGATCAGTTATTACGTCGTGCCAGGAAGAAAGATCCCAGAGAAGAGACAGCAGATAAAATCACTGACGCGACGTTCGTTACTTGTAAATTTGAAATCATATTATCATCATTAGGTCTCTTTTAGTCTACACTGCAAGAGAATGACCCTCTCTGTACTATCAGAGCCAGGGCAATCATAGGATTTGTCTTCTACAACATCCATGGAAAGACTTAATTCATATAAATAACAAATTTGAAATGTATCTATACAATTAAATTGAATGAAACTATTGAACAAACAAGGGCATTGTGAGAGAACAACTAACAACATCATACAAGTTAGCCAGCAATGGCGATGCAGATCGCACAGTCGATCATAATTTATGTTCATCCGAACAAGAGCAATTTAAACTTCACCGTAGCTCATATTGCTCGAATTGAGCATTTGTACACAAGCTATATAAAATACAGATGTGTCATACGTTCAACATACTAATCAGCAATATCATTAACGCCGTGATTGTAATAAATAAATAATGAGTAATATTCTATTTCTCAAGAAAACCAATTTTAAACTTCCTGTATCTTATTTGCCTCGGTTTGAGCAATTTAGCACAAAATATTTTCAAAAAATAGCCTCATGGCTACGAGTGCCATGGAATATTTACCTTTTTGTGTGTATTAAATGTGTAAAAAGTTGTTAGGGCACATAAGGTTTGTTAAGCTTATGATTACGCATTTGTGCTACAGATATAACTTTAGCATCTACTTTACTATGTTAATATCGAGTATGTATGCCATTTTAGACCTTATATTTGACTTAAGAACCGATGTGTTAATTCTCGTTTTACCTTTCCTCTTAAATTATATATTAGCAGATGTGTTCGAAACATTCCACTTGTTTGCTTTTCCTTGAGTTGCATCTCTATATCTTCGATATTTGTAGACGAGTGCCGGTTTCAGCGTTGTGTTAACGCTCACGTCCAAACTTTGTTGTCAGAAAAAGAGGACACCAGTTTTCTGTGTTAGTGTTCTCCAGATTTACTTTGTCTAAACAAGCTATGTCTATTTTATTTCCTTTACTAAATATAAAACTATAAAAAGATTGGGAGGAATGTAAAAAAATTGTAGAAAGCTTAAAATTTAATTACCGAGCTATGGCAAGTACTAAAAAAGTGTAATTTTAGATAACTATATTTAATCGCATCTTATTCCACACTAAATTATATTAATAGGACAGATAATTTCACTTGTGATCGAGTGACGTCACGGGTGATTTGGAAGCAAATCTCGACTATTAAGTTGCTACTTTTAACAACAATCGGAAACAAAATTAATTTAGCGAATGAATTAAAATGTCCTTGATTTTTTCTAGTTGCAGTGTTGCTGCAGCTTTCATTGCTACGCTCGTAGCTCGTACCATGCGCTCTCGTAGCACTACTACGAACGATCGCGGTAAGACCTCGCTACATAACTCAAATACCGTCGAACAATTTTATATTACGTGAGGCTTAAACGTATCACTTTCATATAGGCGCTTACCAAACTTATCCGAAAAAACCATTTACCCTTCCGGTCCATAATAGTAGTAATAGCGTCATAAAATATCCGATAGTACATTAAATTATACCGTACTTTGACTGCCAGCTAAATGCTAACGTCGTAGCCACTCTGACCTTTTAATATTACAAACTTGAAACCCCAGCAATTTTGAGAACGCCTAGATATCTTAATAAAACTGGTTTTATTACAGTAAACCGGTTTAATTTTGGCGTATGCTTCAGTGGCTTATTAAAATCATTTCAGGCGAATTTTTGTGGCTTACTGAGGTTTTTGATAAAACCTTCCTATTAATCTTCAGTCTGGAAAATATTACTTTTCCGGTAATTTCATGCATTAGCGTTTGCGAAAATAAAGTCTCGATCCATTAGTTCGTCGTAACTTTGATATTATTGGTCCTTTAGAAGTTTAATTTAAATAATGTCAAAACTGAAAATTGACAAGTTGGAAATACAGATGAAGAAAGTTTGTATTGTTGTCGCAAAAAGCTTGAAAGCTTCATGAAAATTAATTTGAAAACTTTAATTGCTTCAATGTTTCAAGTTTATTTTAGGACGCGTAGGAAACCTGACGTTATATTGTTTCTTTAATATTCTCCGTCTGATGACCCAAATTAAATCCAGCTAAAATAATTGAAAGGAACATAAATAAATATTTTTATATGTGTATTGTTGGGGGTAAGTATATCTACAGAGGAAAAATACTACGTTTAAAATTATGTTCTCTTCTTTCTTCATAGTCAACTGGCACTAGCTTGAAAAGCCTAACACTAGTGTTAGCCACTTGCACATACGAAAAACGAACAAACTAGCTTAATAATATAAGTTGAAACTTATGTTTCGGCCAATTATCGTAGATACATTGAAATAAAAACGTTACGTACTTGAAGAAGCAATACGTCATCATCAGGTCTTGTATAGTCTCCACCGCAGGAGCACGACCCTCTCCGAATACCAAAGTCATACACTAGCCAGAGCATCCTATCCTATCCTCTGACTAGTAGAATAAACTAATCAAGTGTTGGGCGAACAGCGTTGATTTATTCTTAGACTACCGTATCACGTTCGAAAGATAAAGACACATACCTATTCTGTATGTGTTGAAAAAATAACGCCGGATAGACAGATAGGTACATACCAATATATTTCCCAAAGGTGTGTAGGAACAGTAAGAAAGTTTTATCAAATTTTCAGAATACGTGTTACACCGGATGCGGAAGTAAGGATATAGACGTAGATAAAGTAACGTGTAAATTGTGAGTGTTCAGCTCTGGGGATTACGTAGTTGCTTTGTTCTATCGTCGTGAAAGAGAGGGATATTGGGCTTTCCCGGGGCGATATACATGATGTATGGCAGTTAGATAGGCTTCCACCAGCGCATATTTTTGTACGGATCGTGGGAAGTGGGTGATTTGTAATATTTGACTACCTGCTACATGAAGTAAATGTAAAAAGAATTTTGTGTGTTGGAATAAAGAGTTCTCAGCGTTTTACAAAAAAAAATACACGGTTACACATAAATATACAACCTGTATACACTACACTTTAAACTTATTACAGAAAATTATTAAATATTAAACGTAAAAATCTTAATCCTAACTATCCTAACTATAATATTATAAATGCGAAAGTGAGTTTGTTTGTTTGTTAGTTTGTTACGCTTTTACGCCATATCTACTGAACCGATCATCATGAAATTTTGCATATACATAGGTTAGGGTACTAAGAAAGGGGTATATATCACGCGGGTGAAGCCGGCGGTAACATCTAGTATTTTTATAATAAGATAGGGAAGTATATCTATATACGTACATATATGTATCGTAGCTGTTCGTTCAAAGACTGTATCCGCGTCTAAATGTATTTTACCCTGTGCTAGATTGAAAGTTTGCTGTGTTACTAATATAATCATGACATGAACAGTATCCCTATTTTTTATGACTTATGATGAACTATAAATTTTCCCAAAAAGCACAAATTTAATACAGTGAAAATGTTAAGCAAAATAAATTCATAATACATAATTTATTTCAATTCACGTTACCAAATTCCTTTACAATTATTCTAAATTAATGAGCCACTTCTTGGCATGTTAACAGAAAATAACTATTCATTTCTGTTCGTTAGCTCCATTCTGTTGCAAATTTCAGGCATTTCTAATAGTTTCCATTTGTTCGGCGGGTGAACCTTTGACGGGCGGTAACTAATTCATGCCATGCAAATTGTGACGAAGCGGTAGATAGGCAGATGAATACAGCTTTCAATTGGTTCCTGCATTATACATTACACAATCTATCCTTTGACGTGGAACCGACCCGAGTACGTCATCAGTTACTCCCTTTCTGAAAGGATAGAGATAAATTTTAGATCTGATGTATATTTGATTATCTGTTTTCAAACCTGTCGCTGGCTTGATTGATATTCCGTTTCGGGGTTTTCGGGATATCAGTACTATTTATCTAAGGTGTAGGCCGCCTGTCAAAAGGCAGCTATTTATAGAACATCTTACTTAACGCCAATCTGAAGGTTTACCTGGAAGCTCGGAAATAATGAAGCCAAAAGGGATTATCTATGTACTTTACGGGTATGTTCATATATATACATATAATAAAATCAATATGTTTTCTCTGCATAAGTAATCAATTTCGTCGGAATATATAACTCCAAGCCAAAAAAACTAACACCTTAAGGGGATAAGTTTTCTTCTAAAAATAGTAGAGTATAAAAATAGCATTATTAAATAATTTCAAATTAACTTAAAATTATATAAATAACGACTTCATAAAAAATACAAAGCACTTAATAACTGAAATACGCAAATGTACTGATAATATCTATCCATACAAATTTTGCAGTATTTAATGAGAAACAAGCAACAGAGAATATATGAAAATAATACGTGCAAAACTATGAAACAAACGACTGCAGCACACTGAAATACCCTCAAAAGAACAAACAATTATGTAGTTAAAATCTAGAGCGTAGAGCTCTCTCTGCGACTGTATAACAAAGGTAAATTATGAGTTTGTAACAGCGAATAAATACTCCATATTGTTGTCTTATTAAGCATAATGTCAACTAGAGAGGCGCGATTCATGCAATGATATTAAATTTTACCTGAAACTTGATTTATGGAAGTCGGCGAGTAGCAATTTCCCTGCGGAAGCGTTGCCATGGCGACGAGGCTGCTCGACGCGAAATCTTGAAAATATCGCCTTAATGTGATGACCTAGTGTTATTGCTACATATTTTTCTGCGCTCACGTCGTTTGGAGCTGAATAAATGGCTGTGTTACTCAGGATACGGCGGGCGCCTTTTTAAGAAATCGATCGTAAAAGCAAATTTAATCCCATTTTGGTGATAAATTTTATGGGTAACAGACTCAATGAAAAATCTGTAACCGAAAGAAAAGATTAGCTTTAGTTTTACGAGAGACAATAACAAGTAAAATTAAAACTTTTAAAATACCCCCGACACTTTCACTATCATTGAAGTAACACGGTACCAAAGTTAATCAGTTCCTCTCATCAACTAGAAAAGAGCTGATGATCTTTAAACAGCTGAACAGATTTTCATGATACATGGCCTGAAAACATGGCTAAGATCACTCGGTATAAAATTATCTATGACACAAAAAAAATCCGTTTGGGAGTTACGATACTCGTACCACAGATACACAGACACGCACGTTAAACTTATAACACCCCTCGCCTCTTTTTGCGTCGGGGGTAAAAACGTTCTTCGGTCGTCTTTTATTTACACGATCCTTAATAATATATCTTCAGATAAACACATGTTGGGAAATATCTGATTACATTGGTTCCAAGTAAACCTAACCTAAAAAATAATGAACAGGATGTTGACACCATATCAACCCCGCTGCCACCCCAATATCGCGTTGCTGGGGATCATATTTTTGTCATTAAGGAACAAAGGGGTCGATATAAGGTCGCGTTACAATAAACTCAATAAACCATGACTGTTACTTGTGACGCCTTTCTGGGAAAGAAGTGTAATTATCAGTATTGGGTTTCTTTTATGGGCTGGTTAACGACTTTTGGAAGTAGAGTCAGCAAGAACAATAGGGTCTTTTAGTGGCACTTTGCACTGATTTATGAAATGTGGAGCTGAACTACTGAACTTACTGGGAACGTAAAATATCGCCTCGACATTAGATATTTGGGGAGTTGTAATAAAAATCTATTGATTTTCTACGCTTCGTGCGCTCGAATGTGCGTTGAATTGAATTGAAAAGGTGTGTGTGTATTAATACATTTGCATTTATGAATTTTGGATTATTTCTAGAGACGATTATAATGATATCACTCTCTATATATGTATTAAAATAGTGTATTTTGGAGAATAATAATATAAGTAATTGTTATTTTTCCCGCATTTAAATAATTTTCAGACCCACAGCGGCTGAAATGATAATGGTGCTAAAATATAACGTTTGAACGAAGTGTTCTAGGTCCATGGACAAAATAAATAAAAGTTCTAACGTACAGTATGAAAACTCTCAGCCCCGTAATAATATAAAATATACCGTAAAAAATAGGGTTTACTGTTAGTCGTATGGAAAGAGCCGTCATTTATATACACGTGTTTACTTGAATTCATTCTTCGGTGACGAACCTGATTATTTACTCATACACGTGTGCACGGTTGCAAAGTTTCGTTAGTAGTGCATTAGGCATAAATATAAATCGGCTTGTATGAAGCGAATCGAAGCTTTACAGAATCGTGTCAATTTTACACAGAGAGATAGCTCAAATATTTGTTGTGGCTGTTCGTGACAAGCGAAATCAGTTTACGTGATTGCATTTCGGCCACAGCGACGTAAGTGAATTTGATAAAATAATGCTTTATCCGAATAATATATTGTATCTTTCTGAGACAATTTTGCCACTCATTTGTTGTAACAGCCCTACGAATTTCTTTAATTTATAGTTTATGCGAATATAACGATTGAATTTACATGAAAATTTTACACAGTGCGAGCTCAAATATTTGCGTTCGCGACAAGCTAATACAGCACACGTAACTGCATTTAGGTCGCAGCGAGGCAAGCGAATTTGATAAATAGTGCTTTATCCGAACAATATATTGTATTATTCTGAGGCAATTTCGACAACCACTTGCAACAGCGCTTCAAATTTATTTATTTTATCATGCAAATTGAACGAAGTGTTCCGAACTTTACCTAGCTTTACAGAAACTTGTCAATCTAACCCAAAAATAGAGCTCAAATATTTGGTGTGACTGTTCGTGACTAGCGAATACAGCGAACTTGCAGAATCGTGTCAATTTTACAGAGAAAGAGAGTTGAATTATTAAGAGTGACTATTCCAGACAAGCAAAAGCAGCGCCACAGTGTTCTAGATGCATAAATACAAAAAGCTTTACTTAGCTTTATAGCATCGTGTTAATTTTTTCACAGAAATAGACCTCCAATGTTTAATGTGGCCGTTCCTGACAAGCGATACATCGCACTTACAGACCGTGTCAATTTTACACAGAAAGAGAGCTCAAATATTTGTTGTGGCTGTTCGTGACAAGCAAATACAGTGCACATGATTGCATTTCGGTCGAAGCAACGCAACTGAATTTGGTAAATAGTGCTCAATTGTATCAATAAATTGTATTTTTCTGCGACAATTTCGACAGTCACCCTTTTTTTGTAACAGCCTTTCGAATTTGTTTATTTTAAAAGTTATACAAATATAATGATTGAACAAATTGTTCAAGATTCATAATCATCATCATTTCGAGTAAGTGACACGGTCAGTCGACCATGCACACCAATTACAAGTAGCTTTACCTAGTTTTATAGAAACTTATCAATTTTTGACAGATATAGAACTTAAATATTGAATGTGGCTGATCATGATAAGGAATAAATACATCGCACTTACAGAATCGTGTCAATTTTACACAAAAAGACAGCTCAAATATTCGGTGTGGTTGTTCGTGACAAGCAAATACAGCGCACATGATTGCATTTCGGTCGAAGCGTCGCAAGTGAATTTGATTAATAATGGTTTAACGGATCAATAAATTGTATTTTTGAGACAATTTCGACAATCACTCTTTTTTTGTAAGAGCCCTTCGATTTGTTTATTTTAAAATTTATGCAAATATAATGATTGAACAAATTGTTCAAGATTCAAATACAAGAAGCTTTTCCTAGCTGTAAAGAATCGTGTCAATTTTACACAAAAAGAGAGCTCAAATATTCGGTGTGGCTGTTCGTGACAAGCGAATACAGCGTACGTGATTGCATTTTGGTTGCAGCGACGCAAGTGAATTAGATAAAAAGTGCTTTATCTGAACAATATTTTTATGAGCATTCATTATTTAAAACGGAACTTTTAACAAAAATTAAACTGAATGAAAACGTGTTCTACTCACATCGATACGTGCATTGAAGTTGTAAAAACGTATAAATTTTCTAAGTATTTTTCTATCGGAACAACATATTGTATATTTCTATGACACTTTTTCCACGTCCACACAATTTCTCTGTAAAAATGTTGACGCAATTTAATATAAGTGAAACACAAGTTTCAACGTTCTCCTTGGTTACTTGACTTTATTCTATCCTATATTTTTTCAATTAAATGGAGTCATTCAATGAACGCGCTAGTCATTCAATCAAATAGCAGATTCCACCAGATGACTGCGACATATACATACACACCTACGTATAAATATTCTCTTTACCACATACACATCCTCTACCACGACGGATCCCGGGTTCGATCCCCGTTCAGGTCATGATGGAAAATGACCTTATTCTTATTGGCCTGGATCCTGGATGTTTATCTATATAAGTATATCCATCATAAAAAAACACAGAGCTTTGTCTACCTCGTAAGGACGTCGTATTTAATATTTGTCTATAGTTAGCGTCTGGCAGGCGGCTGGCTGTCGAAACTTTCGCCAAATCCTATTACAAAATAAATGCTGCCATAGCGACGTACTCCTGGGCTCTGACGCATCACAGCCAAAGATACAACCGGGAAAACGATGTGGATGAGGACGAATCCGTATGACCAAATGTCGAGAATTCCGTCCAGTAGTCTTGGTAAGCCAGGCACGTAGACTGGCTTAGTATTCGAGCTTTAAGCGACAGGTCTATCCCAATTCCGTTAACAATGTCTTATCCATCCCCTACATGCTTATCTGATTTTCAATAAAGAAGCCAGTATCGCTGTTTATTGCACGATAATAAACACAGAAAGACAATTAGCACAATTCTAAATCTACCTAACTAACCAATTAAATTTTCACTATTCTAATTAGATCTTGTAACGAAAGGTAGGCCTATTTCATTTGTGTGACAAGAACAAGTGTCTCCTGCGCGTCTAATTAATTCCGTAAACTATGTGTAATCACCTGAATTATAGAACTTGTATTTCGACAAACAAGCCAGTGTCTCTGCTTGTTCCACGGTAATTGGAATCTCGTCGCTCCTCAATAAGTATTTGATTGGAGAGATTCCAAACAAAGTGGTTGTTTCGTAAATTCAAATGATACATCTCAGGTTACTTAGTTATTTAATTTATTTATTAACTTATTAGTAGGTACTAGTTTCAAACAAATGTTCTGAAGCTAATTCACATGTTTGGTGTTTGGAATAATATTTTCAATGTTCAGATTCCTGGAAAAGTGAGAAAGAGGCCGTTTCAGAACATTAAATTGGGACAACGATGACTTAAGATTTTAGTTTTTTTTTGCCTCAATTAGAATTTTATGTGAATGATGTAAAAATATTATTTATTTATTTCCTATAGATTAACTTAATGCACAATTTAAAAAAAGGTTGTGAATACCATATTGCATTCTCTCCCAGCCAAACTTTTTTACTTAATAGTTTATATAAAAATATGTTAACTTGAGCTTGATAGGGAAAGAAAAGTATAAAGATACCACTACCAATAAACGTTGAATTAAATGTAAAAGAACTGTACATAACAGATCAAATATTCTGCTATACACGAAAGTTTATGAATCAAGTTTAAAAAAAATGCTTTAAATTATTTTCTGCAAACTTAAATCAATTTATCTTTCTATAAACTGCAAAAGTAGAGAAACTCCCTACTTTTCGACGTAGCTAATGTGTGCATCCAACTCCTAAAAACCGTTATCATAATGCGTTTATGTCTAGATCTCTAAGAAGCAGAAATCTCTCAAACGGCTAGAGTAGTCTACAGAGCCAAGAGCTCGGAGGCTGAAGACGACTAAGTTGCGCGACTCATCAACACGAAAGTGCTTCACTGCTTGCAGTCTTATGTCTTCTACACACAGCGTTTTTGTTCTGTAAACTTTTGCGATTTGAACACATAATGCTAAATATTAACGCAACTGCGTCCACTACCATATTATAACACCGCAGCTCTCCAGTCTCGCCTTCAGCTCCAGAGAAACGTCAGGGGGAATAAATGAATAAAAGATTCTTCCCTAAGTGTATTGGTCGATATTAATAAATTCATTCAACTTCTTTGCAAGAATAAATAACGACATTTTCTTGACTATTTATTTATTATTTATCGCAAAAGGGTGACAATTTCACTCGAAGCGTACATGGGCCCTGTTAGGGCATACTATTTTACACTACAACTAAATTACACATTTTTTTTACAATTTTCTTTTATACAATAAGAAACTGTAGTAAATAGCGTGTTGTTATCTACTGATGTCAAGGATAATGCGTCAGTACCAAAAGAAATTTGGGAATCGGTCATAATGAAAAATCTGAAAGGACAGAGTAGCGATAAGTTTAGTACTTGGGAGATTGAAGGACGACTAAGTTATTCTACTGAGACGTTACTTTCAGGACTCCAGATATGAAAAATGTATTATTTTACAATACATCTACTGTTAGTGCAGTTGTATTATATTATAAGTCAATTTTATAATTGATTTAATTTTAATAAATGACTGGAAAAAAATAGAGTAAGGAAAGACGATAAAAATTTACACTCTCGTCGAGTCGTGATACCGGGATAGGACTGCGCGTTATTTTTGCAATATTTATGCTTTTTACATCTGGATGTAGTAATCGTTGGTCATATAAATATTTTTACAGCTTTACACCATCCAAGCGCTTTATTATTAAAACTTCCCAGCAGTGTGTAATGCTAGTAAATCATAGCTGCGTCCAGACCGACGCGCAGTGCCGACGACTTAAGGGTTTTCAAATTTCAACCTCATTCAATTCACTCCCTCAACCCTCTCCATGCTCTCGTGTGGGGAGAAATTATTACACATTTTCGTAAGCTGATAGGATTAACTTACGTCGAATCCGTATCTCGTTGCTGGTAACTAAAGTTACTAGTTAACCTAGTATTTTAATGCTTTGAATTATTCTTTAGCGAGTATATTAACTATTGAAAGTCCCATGAAGGGGTGATTTAGCCCATCATAATAAACTATTTTTCCTATGGGCAGCTCCGTGGCGCAGCGGTCAACACGCTTGCCTGCGACACGGGGGTCCCGGGTTCGATCCCCGGTCAGGTCAAGATGGAAAAAGTTATTTTTCATATTGACCTGGGTCTTGGATGTTTATCTATATAAGTATATATTATAAAATATATTATCGTTGAGTTAGTATCCTGCGACACAAGTTCACAACTTACTGTGGGGCTAGCTCAATTTGTGTGATATGTCCCTATATATTTATATATTTATTTATTTATTTTGACAAGCTGAGTAACCCATCTCAAAGGAATGCCGGTAGTTAATTTACACGGTGTATAATAATTCTTTTCCAATCAAATACACAAAACAGATTGAACTCCTCCGTGTTTCAAGAGCCATGATTCAAGCGTGGTCGTAGTTGTCACTGGATGACAGTGTTGGCCACACACGTCAAAAACGCAAGAGATGGTTATAATACGTACCGTAGGCGTTTTTTTTTTAATGGACTACGTAGCTAGCTTTAAATGAGCTTTCACTACTTCACCGGACTTTTGAGGTGAGGGCAGAGTGCCCTCAACCTGTAAGGCACACATCACCAAAGGGTCCCCAGGAGGGACGAACCTCGGCTTTAGGCGGCTTTGCCTGGACGCGCACGGCTTGGAGAGACAGCAAACTCTCAAATGCCCGATGGGCCGAAATTCGCATGCATGGCCTGAAGGGCCGAACTGAGAAACAATAGCAAAGCCTTTAGAGCGCAGCAACTCTCATGTTTTGCCGTATGGGCCGAAAGCTACGTTGTCCGAAAGACCTATCCTGGGTGCAAGTCACCCGGGACCGCCGGGCGGTCACTAGTAATCGGAGCTAGTCCTACTCTACGCACTCTATTCCAGTGGCGAGAGCGACGGGGTCGGAGGGTGAGTCCATAGGGGCATGAGGTAAAGTAGGAAAAGTGTTTCAGAAATGATAGTTTACTTACTAATATGTTGCAAAAAATATGGAATAGATGTGGTTGACGTAATTGGTAATAATTATTGATATCGACATTAGCATAATTAGTTAGGTAACAGCACTACCGCATTCCTCAAGATGGACGTGAACTCGCGCGCCTTCATTAGGTACCTAATGTTGGTAGGTAGGATGCCACACAAAAACAAGAGGTATGTTATACTATATGCCTATGTCCAGCAGTGGACTGGCTGATAGATAGATAGAAGTTTTTAGGTGGATATAGGTAACATGCAGGCTGCATTTTTTGGAAAATGAGTGACCAGATTAGGCAAGTATTAGTACTTGTTTATTCATACTGAAGCTAATTATTTGATACAGTCTACATTCTTTAAGAAAAATATGAACGACTTTGTAATAAAATTTATCAAGTATATTTTACTGGCATATTATTTCTGATAAAATCATTTTAATGAATGAACACGCACGTGCATGATTTCATTATATTTCCGCCTTTTTCTGCGAAAGTCGGTGCGGACGGCCCTAAATAACATTAATATGACATTAGGCGGCTTACAGAAATGGTAATTGATAAAAATGGGGGGATACTCGACCAGCGGACGCCACGTTATGGATGGCGAGTACCTACACGGCAGTTTACAATTGTTACAGATTACAGCGACTTCTGTATGTCTGATATATAAATTTTATGATTAGGCATTTTTTTAAATTTTAAAGTTCCATGCTGGTTTGAGAAAAAAAACATAGAATATAACAGCTGCTTTTCTTCCCACGCAGACCGTAAAAGCCGGTGAAGGGATTGGGCAAAAATCTAAGGAATCACATAAATAGGCGATGCGGCTAGAAACCCATCACTATTTTGATTCCGCTTTCCACCTTTACGCCCACTATGATGCTATAAGTGGCCGGGTTTTATGATCTTCAGCTCTATCTACCCCACTAGGTATAAAGACGTGATAATATGTATGTATGTATGTTAAAGTTTAAACTAAGTTAAGTTTCATAAAGTTAGGTTATTCTGAACACTGATTAATAGTCAAATTTACACTATTGTTGACATTAGTAGTTTATCTTGTGGCTAAAATAAAAGTAGAAATCATTTCTTAATAGAAAAGGTAACTACGCACGAATACATTTACAAATTACCGCTTCCATTATGAAGTTGCTTTAAAATAATACAATAACCAGCAATTTAATATGCCTTTGACTTAGTATCTTTGCAGAGCCGGTGCAGAAGGTAAATAGGTTTTAAAGCACTTTCGTGTCCCTTACTCATCACCTAGCTATTTTAAAATGAAAGCTATAAAACAACGACCAAAGAGAGGCCGCGATGGCTTTATTTCGTCGATTCGGCAAATGACGTTGATGAATTAACCGGTGGTTTATTCTGGAAATCGGGTTTAATTCGCCAAAATATTAGCACCATCAAAAGGCTTTTAGGAAACGACTCGATCAGTAGTTAATAGAATAAAAATTAGGTAAGTCACATTTAATAAGGAATAGCAAGACAGGGCACTGGATAGGACTAGGTGGAGAACAGAAGGGGAGGCTTTTGCCCAGCAGTGGGACCTAAATAGCTAGTTAAAAAAAAAGTCACATTGATGTCTGTTGCAGAATTGACGCTGTTAGTGAAATTATCTATCTTATGATGACAAAATAAAATAATACTTCTTGTTTTATTTTAGAATCACCTCCAAAACCCGATAAGGTTGATGCTTATGACCATTGTTAGGCCACTTTCCACAGTGACGCTTAGGTACATTGTGCCAACTACGCCATTTCGAAAAAAATTAAAAACAGAATCGACAAAAAATCTATGTAATTATGGAACCTGCTCACAAAACTTGACGAGGATTGGTGAGTAATGCAACCTCTAGAGGGAAACAGCCGGATAGACATCATCATCACCATCATCTCAGCTCATCATCCGCCCACTGCTGAGCACATGCCTCTCTTCGTTAGAAATACCAATAACAATTAGCTCAAGCTGAAACAGACAGTCTACGCTCGCACTTCGCGAGAAAAGAGAGTAAAGAGATGATTTAGTAATCAATACGTCAAAATAAAAATTATAATTGTTTTCAGAATAAGCACCGGATGATCAATCTACCAATTTATCCGCTGAGCTTAACAGGTAGCTAAAGCTGAAGGGTTCCTCATCAAGCCACAGATGGTCCGCACTTAATTTAGAAATAAAACGATTACTCTGTTAAAATGCTTAATTTATCTTTTAATACTAAGCAGGGGTAGTAAGCGAGTAGGTAATGATGATATCAATAATAATGTTTTGTATAATATTTTGTTTGCTTTATATATCAGTTTTATAAAAACCTGATCTTAGGATTTAAAATAAATAATGAAAAAAATAATATGGTCAAATCACACAAATTGAGCTTGCCCCACAGTAAGTTGTGGAATTGTGTCGTAGGATACTAACTCAACAATACTATGTTTTATGAAAGATATTTATCAACATCCAAACCCCTGGCCAATCTGAAAAAGATCATTTCTCATCATGACCTGGCCGGGATCGAACCCGCACACTCGTGTCGCAGGCGAGTGTGTTAACCACTCAGCTACGTACGTCGTCAGTGATGATAAACAATACTACGCAATCATATAGCATCCTACAAAAGTCACTTTAAATTCCAAGTTGCAAGTAGAATTTCGATTCAGACATCCATCACCTGCCAGAAATCGTATCTCGACGTCTTTTCATTGAATTGTGTGTGTGAAATTGAATCAGGAAACAGTTTAGAATTTCAATTTAGATGAACGAAAAAAAATACTTTGTGGCTATTTTAAGGTTTAGTCAAAGTTTTTAATTATGTGATTGGTGCTCAACAGTTTCAGCTTCCCCACAGTTAAAATACTTACCTTTCCAACTAACATGCATAATAACTACATTATTAAATTTTCATATGTATCAAAATTACAACGAGATTTAAGTTTATTTATTAATTTTACCTAGTACTTTCTAATGAAACAGCAAAACAATGTAGTACTAATAGTTAATGAGTTTCGCCTTCAGAGCTATAATTTCCCCGAACTTTGTTCAACTCTGTAACAACCGAATAAAATAGTCGAATTTAAGAGGGACGTGTCTAATTAATCAACAATTTCATACCCTTTGGATACGTCAAGCAAGTTCAAACGGCGGGAAGTTTTAATTACCCTTTAGCTAAGCTTATTTCTTTAGACGTTTCAGCCTTGCCAATTTTAACAATGATATTTTATTTTCATAAGATACCTCACTGCATACATCTGTGAATTGAACATCAGTATGTGTTTCAAAGTCTAACATCTTACGCAATCGTTAGGCATTGAGCAAATTAAGCTGTTAACGACTGTCTACAATTCGCCGTCTTATACATTAAATTGAGTGTTTGTTTTTACGTATAGACGTACAGTATGGACTGTCCGCAGCCGCGCAGAATTTTGCTTACTGACTTATTCTCAGAACGGATGTCTAAGTAACGTTGTCTCAAATATTATGCAGTTCAACCGTCAGCAAAGTACCACCGACCTATAATGTAGCGTTTGTAATCCCTATCTGAATAATTTTTTCACAACTTTTTATTACCTACCTATTTGTTTTCAACACTGTCATACTATAAATACCTGCGTTTCTTTTTAGGCAGTTAACTCCAAAAAAGAAAGGAGGTTTTCAATTTATCGTATTATTTTGTTCTTTTGTGTATTTACTATGCTGTAATTTATGAACATATTTTTTTTATTTTTTTAGAATAGAATATTTCTCAACTGATCCTATTTAAATTTCATGAAAATTGGCCTATTATTTAAGTGGAAGTTGTTTTATTTTTTATCTAAAATATTATGCGTTATTGATCGTATCAATCTACAGATTTCTATATCAATGGCTTTTAGCCTCAAAATGATCCGATTCGTCTTTTAAACTAATTTAATTTAATGTGGAGAACTTTTCGCGACAACCCTGATGTGACGGAATTTATGTCGATCGGGGAAACTTCTTAATTAGCGGCGGTCTATAGCGAAAGGGTCGCACGTGACGCCCGCATAAATCTCCGCAGACGTTTTCAATTCGTAGCCGATTTTACAAATCTATCAATCTTGTCATTTCACCAATCCGAGATCTGTTATTGTTTATTTCTATATCGTTGTCTTTGAGTTAAAAAGTGTAAGAGCTAAACGCTTACACATTCCCATATCGTCAATTGCAAATACATTTATTTGCTGTAACAGGGTATGTGTTACATATTTTTATAATACAAAAGTTAGAGCAAACCTATAAAACCGTAATGAAATTGGTAGGCATATATTAAATTTTGTATTAAATTTACATAAAATATATTTTATTAACATGCATTAAAAAAATAACCTAGTATATGCAGAATGCTCATTCCAAGTGGTTTTTGGGAGGTTTCTGGGTGCTGTTTGTGTATTTATAATATTTAATTAGGATTGGTACAATATACATAAAGTTTTGTAGGCTTGGTTTAAAGACATGATGTTGTAACTGAATTTATAATTCACCGCTGATTCAACAACCAATATTTAAAGGTTTTTCTTTAGAATAAATTGCAACTTATAATTTCTTTATAAACTGTCAGCTTTCTCAAGCTTATTTTTATCCTTACTAAAATTATACATTTTGCTTTCCTTTTTCTACTGAACTGATCAAAATGCAATATTCACACGCTTTCTGTGGGATACGTTACAGTTACAGTAAAAGTACTGTTCCCCAGTCCTTAGTGGTCGATTTATATATCATCATCATCATCATCATCATCATCAGGTCTTTCTAGGTCTCCACTGCAGGAGCATGACCCTCTCTGTACTACCTGAGCCATATATTAGCCAGAGCAATCAGAGGATTTGGCCTACACTCTCCACGCTGGCCAGACGGGTTGGAGAGGTCGATTTATATATATTCTAATGCATTTGTATAGTGCAAAGATCATTCAATTTTCTCTTCAATTATTTAATACAATACTAGGTATTCTGAAATTTCATCAAAGACGCAATATTAATTCCACAGTGCCATAACAATAACTTAGTTATCTGTGCCATTAGCACCTCTGTCTCTATATTTCGCAGTCCTTCCCAGAAATGGCTTCTATAGTTCGAGGCTCGAGGCTAGACAGTACTTGTCTCGTACAGACTAATCGAATGATGGCCACAGCGTCAGTTCTCGGGCAAACCACAGCTGCTACATTGGTACATTTGCATTCCACTAGTCAACTGTACGTTCCTTTAATTAGATTTTGCAGTGTGGATTAAATCCTTTGCCTTTTCTTGCTACGAGTTTATCAAAAAGCGCAAAGCCTCAGACACCCCTACTTATTTTTTTATAAAAGAATTATGTAAATTACTAGCTGATGCGATGCGATGCGACTTCGTTCGCGTGGACTTTATGACTCCGGTGTATCGAACTAAGTCTATGTACATGTATAAGAAAATACTTGTAGCGGTGTTATTGTTATATATTAAAGTTAACCAATATCAAAGTAATTTAAAAAAAAAACTTTATATATATATATATATATATATATATATATATATATATATGATGTTAGAACTATCCTTGGGGTTAGTTTTTTGCTATCAATATGGCGCGTCACATAACCAAGAATTTTCCTGGTTCGTTAAGCTCTGAAGGTCCACATACTGAACGTAGAGGTTCTTGTTCCAAAGAAGCAACTTTGCCAAGTAAGTTGCGGGAAGACACACCTGACCATTCAGGTCAGGTAGGAGACCTTCCACAATTTTTTATAATATTCTTGGAAGCTCTTGTGCATGTGAACTACTGCCAAGGGGTCTCATATTAATTATTATTGTCAATCTAAGCTTTTGTTAGGCCACTGATAAGACTGTTTTAATAAGGAGTCTCGTCTGCCTTAGTGCCCCGACTTATAATTGGAAAGGTTTGTCGAAAATCTCCCGAGGGAGGGACGGACCTCGGCTTTGGGTGTTGCCTGTATGTGCAAGGCTTGGAGAGACAGCTAACTCTCTCGTTTTGCCGTATGGGCTGAAAGCTACGTTTCCAAAAGGGCATATCCTGCGTGCGAATGACCCGGGAGCTCGTTGTGTGTTGTGTTTCCTAAGTCGCCTTCTACGACATCCACAGGCAAGACTTAGAGTGGTTCTATTCTACTCTGCTGGGAACCACACGGCAGCCGGGAATCACACGGCAGCTTTTGGTTGGGTACAGAATCCTAAATACCCGGGACAGCTAAATATAAAACAATTTCATAACCTGCCAGAATTCTCGTTGGAAATTATTGTAACGTCACAGCCTAGGTATGCTGAGGGCGCTCGACACACGCGAGCCCGCCAGCCCTAATCGAATGAAGGCCGCCGCTCGGTTCTCACTCAGCCGAATTACCGCTGTAATAGCTGCCAGACACAGATTGCTACTCGATCCTTTTTTGCTGGTTTTGACTGAGCCCACTCGTTCTAATTAGAACACCGAATTGAGAAATCGATTTGGAAATCTGATCGTCCGATCGTGCTGACCGACAAGCTCGTCCGTTTTTATTTGGTACCCAAAGGGTAAAAATGGAACCCTATTAACTACTAAACTTTCACCCGTCCGCCCGTCTGTCACGGGCGGTGTGTATTAAACCGTGATATACCTAATAACCAGTACTGTGGAAAGGATTTCCTAGTGTGTGTCTGTTAATCCAAATAACAGTAGGCCTTTGTTTATTTAATTAACGTATTGCACAATTTTAACGTGTATCTGAAGGACGGGACTTAACCAGGAGACGAAACAAATTATCAGTTCCACATCTTTTCGATTTTATATTTTTGAATTTCGATTTTGAAGAAGGCGTTAAGGCTGAATCGCTTATCACAAAGACTTGATTTCAAGAAAGCAACTGTCCTTTCATTTAAAATACATATAAACAAATCTTGAAACTCGTATGTAACAGTTATTGAATACGTATAAGTACCTTTCTTTCAATGTAATATAATATCGATTGCTGTCGAGTCCTTACTTCGAGAAGTAAGTAAATGGAAACAAATGATTTATCACCAGCAGTTTGGCAGCGCGAAGCGGAAATCGAACGTAGTTTAGTTAAAAACTTCAATATTAAAAAACTTTTTGCCCCTTCTTCGCAACCGGTGTTACTTTCTGCAACGTAATAACATTTTACAAATTTTCGATCTACGTTTGTGTTTGGAGCGACACATTAAAAAATTGATTTTCCTTTACGACAAGCGTATAAAATTAACAATAGAATTTTAATAATTTTTATCCGAAAATCGAATCATATTTTATACCTGGAGTTTCACTGGCTGGTTACATTTATTAACAAAAATAAAATCAAGAGCTTAGTGTACTTTGTATGATGCATGCTTTTTTCAATCGCGTAGGTACTCAAGGTGCTTTATCAGGCTATTTTTACATATCAACCATTACATATCCAGGCATGATCCCGCGTGTTCACGTACTCTTAGAATATTTAGCTATACATAACTGAATCAGAATCAGGATCAAACTATAAATTGCTTGAAATATGGAATATAATATGGTTTAAAATTCAAAAAGGGATAGTCGCCTGCAGAGAAAAATGACCCCCTTACAATTTAAAATCTGTGTGTAGGGAGCCAGATTTCTCTGCAGGTGACTGTACATCTAACTAATATGTATTATAAATGCAAAAGTGAGTTTGTTTGTTTGTTTGTTACGCTTTCACGCCCAATCTACTGAACCGATCATCATGAAGTTTTGCATACGCATAGGTTAGGGTACTGAGAAGGACATAGGCTATATATAACGTAGGCGAAGCCGCGGGTTACATATTTAACCAACAATGGCATGCAAATGTAAAAATACATATATGAAATATTTCTAAAACGGTTAATTTTGAACACACGATCAAATCGCCTCACTTATAATATATTTAAAGTAAAAAAACTGATTTCACGAAATAAAGAAATACTTAGTAAAAAGATTGATTAATAAAATACCCTCAAGATGTTGTCGGGTAGTAATAAATTTCTACTGAATGATTTAGCCCCCTGATCCTCCAGGCAGAGCTAAGAATGCCTATCAATTCAGGACTTTAAGCGGCATAATGAACACCGAGGTTAGGCAGTCTAGGTCGACGCCATTAGGTTGAGGAAATATTTTCATAGTCTGTCATGATTCAGGCAAACAAGAAAGCAATATTGCTTACAAGCGAGTTGGAATATAGTGCTTCTGTATGTTTGGTGAAATTATTACTCAAGATGCTGTCAGGTAGTAATAAATTTTTAATGAATAATTTAGCCTCAAGATCCTCCAGGCACAGCTAACGAGTGCCTATCAATTAAGGACTTTAAGCGGCGTAATGGACACCGAGGCTAAGCAGTCTAGGTCGACGTCATTGGGTTTAGGAAATATTTTCATAGCCTGTCGTGATTCAGGCAAACAAGAAAGCAATACCTATTGCTTACAAGCGAGTTTGAATAAAGTGCTTCTGTGTGTTTGGTGAATTTATTACTCAAGATGCTGTCAGGTAATAATAAATTTCTAGTGAATAATTTAGCCCCAAGATCCTCCAGGCAGAACTAACGAGTGCCTATCAATTAAGGACTTTAAGCAGTGTAATGAACATCGAGGCTAGGTAGAGTCTAGATCAACGCCATTGGGTCTAGGAATTATTTACACTTGACTTGACTGAATCACGACAGGCTACGTGATTCAGGCCACCATCAAAGTAATATACTTACTAGCGAGTGTTTGTTTGGTTTCCGTGTGTATAAGTGGCCAACACTGGTGTTAGATTTTTCAAGCTGCCTAAGGTATCTGACATAGCTTAACGACTGGTATCAATGATGGCAACGGTAAGCGTGTAAGTGGGCGTTAATGGGGAAAGCGGAATCAAAATAGTAATGGGTTGCTAGCCGCATCGCCTATTGAAGTTATTAGGAAAAAAACTTAGGCACATCACTATTCATTACAAAGTTATAAAAAATAGGTTATTGATGTGTGTTAACTCTTTTTTTGTTGAATATATAAGTATTGTCTCTGCTACACTAAAACATTTATTGAAAGAAATTCTCAGTGATTTTAATCCAAAAACCCTTAACCTCAATTACGCCTTTCTCAATCCCCTGAATGGTTTTTACAGTCTCAGTCTGCGTAGGAAGAAAAGGATTAAAAGGAAACTAGGATCATATCAAGAAAATAGATACCTACACAAGATAAGCACTCTGTACCTCAGGAGAGTCACGCATGCGACATTAATAATTCTGTGTCCGAACCGCGCCCGCGGAATATTAACCGGCGGCCGGCAAGAAATAAACAATAACAGTGCTCCACTAAAAGTAACTAACAATCACGGCAGGCGGATTTTTATGCCGAGAGGATGCTCCGAATATACTTACAAGTAGATATGTGATCTTAAATAGGATCAATTACATAATGTAATGTTAGGAATTATGACATTTGTAGGGTCCGCACCAAACTCACGCTAAAAATTTTGTCGTTTAGGCAGGCATTATTTTTGCAATAAAGCTTTTTAAAAGAAGCCAAGTATTTTAGAGTATTTGCATTTTTGTCATTTCGTACAAAATACGCAACACTTGACACTACCACCGTACTTCAAAGTTTACCTTTAGGTATAAGTAACCTAAAATGTGGGAAACGAATTTCGTCTCGATGAATACCATAGACGTTAGTACTATTATTAATTCTGTGCCATAGATAAGCTTCCAAAGTGGTAAAATGTTTCATCCATCCCCCCTCCCCTCTCTAACTTCTAAGATAAAGAGTGAAAAATCAAATAAAAATTTCACCCGTTTTTCAATCAACGAAACAAACGCATGACGGAGTGTAGAGAGTATCTTGTCAAAGTTCTTCTTCGAAGTTTTTGTGTGTACAGGCTCTACAAATTAATAATATGTTCTCTCAGAATTTACTTAGGTACCAAGATAATTTAATAACGTTGAAGTGAAATTCTTTTATCAGAAAGTTACGATATATAGGTTCATCTAAAAATCTAATAACTGAGCATAACAAAAGCGTGTTTTAATATGCTTCGTTATTACATTCGCACTAGGATGCATTAATCATCATTCCTCATTATTATGAGAAGGCTCTATGTTGTGTAATTTCTTGGCTTGATTCAGCAGAATATTGGGGAACATCAAGTAATCCATTAGGCTGTTAGGGTGTATCACTGATACGTACTTCTTATAACTTACTGTAGCTTTAGGCAGTTTTAGGGATCGTTATCTATGATAGTTTTAGGTAGATACGGAAGGTAGGGCCAGTGTTTTAGATTATAAAGAAAAGTTTTATAAATCGGTCTGAATGATGGTGACCAATCTTTAGAGCTTTTTACGGTTCCGTACCCAAGGGTAAACGGGAACCTATTCACGAAACTTCACTGTCCGTCTGTCTGTCACCAGGGTGTATCTCATAAACCGAAATAGCTAGACAATTGAAATGTTTGCAGAAGATGTATTAGGTATAGGGGGGGGGCTCCCCCTTTGATATTTATTCAAATCTGCCGGGAACTACACGGCAATGCTACTGACAAAATTGTTTTAATTACGTCCATTCCTTAGATCGGTTTGAATGATACGCGGCAGGAGAAGCAGCTGATACATCAACGATTTCCTGATTTTTCAGCCCAGCATGGAAGAAAGACAGGAAAATACGAATTGAATTAGCATTAAAGAAAATTACTTATAAAAAGCGATATCATAAATCTGTAGCAAATAAAACGTCCTACTACACTAGCTTGAGAGGTCACTAAATTTCAATTCACAACACATGCGCATGCATTCAACCAATAACCAAGAGAGTGGGAAATAAAATACTAATCGAACACTTCCAATAGCCAATTTCGTTAGTGCATGGACCAGAGAGCCGAGTACTGCGGTACACAGAACTATATCAAGATATAGTTCTGTGCTGCGGTAGTTAACTATTAATTTTAGTTAGAACTCGCGGCGGATGAGTTTAGCAGGTCAGGTATGATCCGATTAAAATGATTAAAATTCTTCAAAATAAGTACCTTAAACAGTTTACAGCATACTGCAGAGATTTTTTTACATTTCGTTAAAACATAGTAAAATCAAAAAGATGACTCCTGGTTTTCTTAAGCAGGACCGCCTGACAAACATCCTGCGGTCCTGCTTAAGCAGCTGCAGAGACTTGAGACTTTGTCTTATCTAATCAGACAGACGGACAAGGCTAAACTACAGAACTCTAAAAAAGAAAGGATTAAACAGGCAATTACGAACTCAGTAATATAAAACACATTAGAAGGCACGTTCATATTCCATCAACCGTAAACCACCCTTTTCCAATAGATTAGCCATAGGTAATAGAAATAAATTTGAGCGACGAAAGTGCTGTAGAAGATTTTCCTGTGGCTGAAAAATCGAGCCAAGAGTGACTATCACGTGTCTAGGAAAGTTCCTAGTAATCATATGAAGTTGGTCAATTAAAACCTACCACTAAATACATAACAAAATTGGTAAAAAAAAAACTCATTGTTGTGATACTATTTTATTGTGTAGTAAGTACTACAAAATTCTATGACTGCGAAAACTTCTTTCGGAACCTTCGCTGTGCGAGTTCGACTCGCACTTGTTCGGTTTTCAATCTTGAATTGACTATAATTATGACTTAAGTATTAATCTAAGAAAACAATACTAATACCGTCACATGATAACTAATGTCTAAGAATAATTTTATTGACAAGAGAGTTTGTACTACAAAAAGTTAAATTAAATAAGTTACGTTCATTTTAAAAAAATAATTTAGGCGATATTTTCGCTACAATATTCCCGGCAAGCAAGAGCGGCGGTCAAGCCGGGAGCGACTATCGAAGACTTGTCAAAGAAACTTACTTCTGTGTTTTGTGCTAACAACTATACAAAGTTGTGAATTTCGCTTGAATTTCCTAAAGCCTGACGCTGATGTACATCACAGCCCAACAAAGGTTAGCCCAATAAAAAAATATAAACAGGTTACCCTGTATACCTGTCTTGTTTATGGCTAACCTTGAATAAATCAGTGAATACCTTTTGATTAACATTTTTCTTTAAGAACCTATAAATCTTTATTAACAGCATGTTTTAATGAAGATTTATACGACGCTTCACGTGAACTTTCAGAAAGTTATGATATATTTGTTGTTAATGTAGTTTCAAAGTTTTATAAAGCTTTCACATCTAATTTATAAAGCTTTATATGATATAATTGAATACCCAATCTTTCTTAATATTCTTACACTAGACAATGAAACATTCATTATACAATTTTTACAACAATTATAAGTGCAAACACCTATATAAACAGACTTCTCTTTGACTTAGATCAATAGTCAAAGCTATCAAAAAAAAAATGGCTGTGAATGCTAATGAGATATGCGCCATACATACTCATACACACCTATCTACTAGGTACTGTGTGAGATTGTTGCTGAATATGTAGATACACGTAGTTTAACCACTGTAGAGCAGTATTAGGCTAGGAGGCAGGTATTGGGTATGCCGTACATAATGTAATTCAATACAAAATATTTTGGGTCGTTCCTTATTATTCATGGTTGAATTATAAAATCTGTAGTTTTAGATAATATGCAATATATTTTCTGTAATTCTGCCAGATGTCATGCGAATTTAGTTTTAGATGGAGCCGAAAACTGTACTTACTCCGTGAAAACATTTACTGGTAAATTACATACCTAATACATAGTAAATTTGTTAAATTTAAATAATTTTAGTAATAGTTGCATCAAAATCGAAACGAAATTAGTCGTACTCCTACATCCCTGTTTTTATAGTTTTCACGAGCAAAGTTACGACCACTCGCTCTCAAAAAGACACAACTAGGTATTTAATGGAAATTCACTGAACATCGATATACAATATACACCTAATACTCGGAAAAAAAAAAACAATTTACTTAAAAGTAGGTAGGTATTCAGATGGCCGTGCAAGGAATGGTCCGATAGAAAAGGTGTTTACATTGACGGGCTGAGTCACCCCTTTAAAAATATACCTAGAAAAAAAATAAAAGTACACTCATTATACATAAGCAAATAAAGTTTATCAAACACGGTTCATCGCATTTTCAGAAGATTAAAATACGCCCGCGCTTCAGCACGCCCCCCGCGAGTCACGAGGCATTACCGTTAATCCCAGCTCCGCTAGTTAGCTAATGAGCAGCTATTACTTACGAACAAGTACTTACCTCTAAGATAGAGCTTTCCGATAGAACTTCACTAAACTTCAATTAAACAGACCGGGGCTAAGCCTCGGGAAGTAGATCACGAGTGGGTACTTGACTTTTAGTCTTGTTATTTGCCGTGTGGTTCCCGGCAGAGTAGAGTAGGACCACTCCAAGCCTTCCCGTTGGATGTCGTAGAAGGCGACTTAGGAAACACTAGCTAAACAAAGCTTATCAACATCAAAGAGACCTCTCCAACCCGTCTGGCCAGCTTGGAGAGTGTAGGCTAAATCCTGACTGCTTTGGCTAATATAGGCTCTAGTAGTACAGAGAGGGTCGTGCTCCTGCAGTGGAGACTAAAAAGACCTGATGATGATGATGATGAGTCTTGTGCACAGACTGTTCTCAACTAATCTGAATCAACTAAATAAGAGCAAATATCTCAATACCTGCTTACTTTTTAAAACTGTCTTCTAAATAAGCAGTTATCTTGTGTTTCAACAACGCGTTTATGGTACTTTTCGAACTAAATAGGTAAATATGCGATAAGCTCGCCTCTAACGCAGGTTGTAAAAGTTGAAAGCTATCAAGACGAGACCTGGTATGTAATTAAAATTATAGTTAAACTAGTTGTTATCCTTCCTAAGTCCTTCTCAGTTGCATTATCAACGTGTATGCCAAATAGCTATGGCAGCTTCCCATACGTCGTTTTAGTTATATCAAAGTTAGTGTCTATGAATAATATATACCTTGAATAATATAAAACATATACTGCTGACTCTAAAGGTAAAAAATCATAATTATAGAACTCCAGATTTTTTAGTTATGATGCTTAGAAGTTTTATAGGTTACCTATATCAGTATTACGAGTAAACATTAAGTATTGTGTATTTAGTAGGTATGTACGCAAAAATATTTTTTTATTACTTTATAAAACTAAAAATGAAAATAATAATAAAGAATAAAACTAAAAAGCGTATAAAAATATTATATGCTTTTTGGATGCAATGAGTTTTTAAGACGCTTTTGGTGCCCTGAACTAAAAACCTGCCATCGCTCTTTCAAGGGGATTGGTTCAACAGATACAGCGTGAAGTGGTAGCAAGTGAACAAACAAACTCACTTTCGCATTTCGCATTTATAATAATTTAGTTGGGATGAGAAAGTTCTTTTATTCTTTAGTACTAGTAAAGTAATCCGTTTTATTTTTTCAGCTGTAGGTAAAATGATGTAAATACATTTTGTGAGATGTCTCACCCTCTAGCGCAAACCACTTATCCACTCACTCGCCTTGCATAGAACCCGCTAAAAGTTTTTGTAGCATGCCACTAAACTCATGACAACGTCAAAAAGTCTACGGTAAAAGATTTTCAGGAACTAAAACATTAATTATAATACTTCGAAAGTATCATTGTGTACACTTTGTTGGATGTTCTAACTTTTCACACCCTTGCCTTTCATAGCGCTCGAGAAATATTTTTGTAGTTCGCTCCTTTAAAAATACGCATGAAAAGATGTGAAAATTAGTGCGACAGAAAAATTAAAAACAGAACAATAAATTAAAGCTTCCAAAGCGTAACATTGTGTTCTTACACTTTGTAGGATGCCAATATAGCCAACCTTCTTCTTAATGGAATATAGCACAAACTTTCCACTTACTTGCCTTGCATACAGCTCGGTTAAAGTTTATGTACCTAGTAGGTACGCCGCTTCAAAATTCTTATAATAACGGCAGAAATAAAGCGGCAAAGAATAATTGCGAGCCATGATTGTACGTCGTAAAGTGTACCATAATTCGACTAAGGAATACTAACAATAATCATTTGCAACTGAAATCTCGGCTTACACAACCAGTTCAGTTCGAAAATATTTTTATAAAACACTAAGAAAAATATTTTTTTTTTGTTTAAAAGTACTTATTTTACTTAACTGAATTCCAAATATACATTAGCCCTACATATGTGATGATAACAACTTAGCTGCAAACTTAAACGAGTGCAGCGGTACCCAAGTGTAGTTAAATTTTAAAGCAGCATTTGCAAAGTTTCTGTAGAATATGCTCCTACTACTTATTTCATTTTTTTAAGAAGATTACGCTAGCGTAGGCCTAAGCTCCTGTCGTTAAAACTCTCAACTTTCCATATTCTCGGCCTTCTGTGTTTAAATCTACATCAGCGAAATATGGTCACGCTCCGTTTTACGCATATTTTAAGACCCGTCCTCGCGCTTACTAACAGTTGTTAATTAGCCGTCATTACTATACAAAGTGACATTTTGCCTGCCCCCATTTCCATAAGGTCCTCGTCCTAACTTTCATGCATAACTATGCAGCTATACATATAATAAATTTGAAAATGTGTTTGTTTGTTAATTGTTCCTTTTTTTTGCTTATATTCTTATTTCTTGTTAGTTTTGGAAATTTTATTTTATTTAATTAAAAAACTGTTATAAAAGTTTTGTAGATCATTTATTTCTAAACGCCCAACACACATAAATCTACCTGTTTAGCATTTACGCTAAAACGTGTAAGCTATAAATCGAAGCGAGTGAAGCGGTTTCCAAAGTAAAGTTAAATTTTAAAGCAAAATTTGCAAACTTTCTTCTAAATGACTCTGGCTCAGGCCTAAATCACTGTCGTTAAAACTCTCTACTCTTCATATTCTCGGCCTTCCCCCGCTGTTTAAATCTCCATCAGCGGAATATGATCACGCTCCGTTTTCCGCATATTTTAAGACCCGTCCACGCGCTTACTAACAATCGTTAATTAGCCGTCATTACTATACAAAGTGACACTTTTCCTGTACACATTTCCATAAGGTCCTCATCCTTTGTTTAAAACAAACATAGTTCAACTAATACAATAAATTTGAAATCGTGTTCGTTTGTATATTGTGCCTTTTTTGTTTTCATATTTAGGTAGGTAGTTACCTATTTCTTGTTTAACTGTAGTAAAAGTTTTGTAGTTCATTAATTTTTAAACGCCCAACACCAACACACAAATTTACCTGTTTAGCGTTTGCGCTAAAACGTGTCAGCTATAAACCGAAGCGAGTGCAAGTGGTTTCCAAAGTGAAGTTAAATTTTAAAGCACCATTTGCAAACTTTCTTCCTACTGGCTCAGGCCTTAATCCCTGTCGTTAAAACTCTCAACTCTTCATATTCTTGGCCTTTCTCCTGTGTTTAAATCTCCACGGAATATGATCACGCTCCGTTTTCCGCATATTTTAAGACCCGACCTCGCGCTTATTAACATTTGTTCATCATCATCATTTCGTGTAGATGACACGGTCAGTCGACCATGCACACCCTGGTGTCTGAGTTCTTCGGAACCGCCTCTCGGCCTTTGACGTGGTTCCTTTAACGACTACCAGATGGCAGCCGGGACCACCGGCTTAACGTGCCTTCCGAAGCACGGAATCATCTTTCTTATCAGACAATCAGGTGATTCATGCCTGCAATGTCCTAACCAAACTGGAAACAACTTAACAAAGTATGCTTCCCGTAGGAATCGAACCCACGACCCCCGGGTCAACAAGGCAAACGCCTTAACCACTGGACCACGGAGGCAGTTGAGCAGAACATTTGTTAATTAGCCGTCATTACTATAGTATATAGCGCTGTGTGGTTCCCGGCAGAGTAGAATAGGACCACTCCAAGTCATCTCGTGGATGTCGTAAAAAGCGACTAAGGAAAAACAAGCTAAACAAAGCTTCTAAACATAAAGAGACCTCTCCAACCCGTCTGGCCATCGTGGAGAGTGTAGGCCAAATCCTCTGACTACTCAAGCTAATATATGGCTCTGGTAGTACAGAGAGGGTCGTGCTCCTGCAGTGGAGACTAGAAAGACCTGATGATGATGATGATGATGACTATAGTATAACAAACCACTCGTTATTACTATACAAACACACCTATGCACATTTCCATAAGGTCCTCATCCTAACTTTCATACATAAATATGCAACTAATATGATAAATTTGAAAGTGCGTTCGTTTATTCATTGTGCCATTTCTGCTTACATACTTATTTCTTGTTTTTTTAGGTAATTTTATTTCATATGATATATAAACTGTCGTAATTTTTTAATACTTAAATCATTTATTTCTAAACGCCTAACACACATAAATTTACCTACTTAGCGTTTACACTAAAATACGTCAGCTATAAACCGAAGCGACTGCAGCGGTGCCCAAAGTGAAGTTAAATTTTAAAGCAGCATTTGCAAACTTTCTCCTAGATGTCGCTGGCTCAGGCCTAAGTCCCTGTCGTTAAAACTCTTAACTCTCCATATTCTTGGCCGCCCTCCGCCGTTTAAATCTCCATCAGTGGAATATGATCACGCTCCGTTTTATGCATATTTTAAGACCCGTCCTTGCGTTTACTACCAGTCGGTAATTAGCCATCCTTGATACTTTGCCTATACAATATAAAGTGTCACATTGCCAACCTTCATTTACATAAGATCCTAATCCATACTATCATAACAACCCAACTAATATGATAAATGCGAAAGTACCTACTTGTCACTTTCACGTCTATTCTAAGTACTCCATCGTATATTTAATTATATTTAAGCATATACGGCCTTGTCAACCGACTTCAAAAAAGAACAAGGAGTTCAATTCCGTTAAATCAACTTCTTTATTTATGATTCGAAAAACGTCTTACTTTTGTTTGGAAAAGTAGTAGTAAGAGAAAGTTAAATCCTAATTGGTCACATTTCAAAATTCGGTTCAGTAGTTAAAGGGTTAAAGTCAGTTTTTTATCTGAAAGATAATAAATTATTTATTAATATATATTCTGATCTTTAATATATATTTTGAATACAAAATATCTTTATTGCGCCATAATTAAAACAACATACTACAAAGGAATATGGTTACAAAACATAAACTAAATTTTTTACAGAAGCAAAACTAAACAAACTTTTCATTTCAGAAATAAATAGACTGTAAATATATATTGTAAATTAAATGTTTATTATATTACTCTTGTCCTTGTCAAAAATAAATTTGTACATACCGGAATTCCTATCAACCACAGAAAATAAACGATAAATATTTGTACATGTTAATGTCGTCGCCAGAGCTATGAGTCTGGGCAAAATAAGATGGAGATGGTCCATAAATTCCCTATTTATACAGAATAATGGCTGCTTCATGGAATTAACGAAGTTCTGCGAAAACAATTTATCAGAGCGAGGATCTCGATGAGTGGAGGACGATTCTGGCTATTTCTTGGCCGAGATAGGTCTATTGTGATGGCGTGATGGCGGCCGACCGCCGCCGGCGCAACTAATTGATATCAATTACCGTCATCTCGCTCAATCTCTTTGAATCCATCTTGGATATAAGCGTTCGCTCTTTGGTGTCTAATTTCATAAAATTTTAATTAATGCTTATAAAATGGTTTTGGACGACAAAATTGAGAACGATAATCTTTATTATGAAACTTAAAGTATAATGTATTTACAAGTACCTACTAAGTAATTTAAACATTATTATTTATTTACTCCGAGAAATCATGTGATCATTTCACTCTATATAATGTTTAATAATAACAATTAAACATTATTGTGACAAAAATTGCTGCAATCATGTTCTGTAATGCAAATGATATAAAATATTTTTTTTACCATTAATAATCAGTTGATTATAATTTTTACTTAGCTTTTATCCGTGACTTGGCGTTGATATCGATACTTTTTTCAGAATAAAAGTACCCCAGACAACGTGTATCTATGCAGAATTGAAATAATATCGGTTCAAAAGCTACCGCGTGAAAGTGTACTTAAGTAACAAACATATTCACTTTCGCATTTTTACATAAGTTATAGGATTATTTACAAGATTTTGCTAGGAACACAAAAGTATCATTTTAGAAACAGGTTGTAATCACTGGCTTCAACATATCAAACATTACCGCATGCAGAGCAGAATCTGGCTTTGCCAGGCCCTTCATTACAAACTCTAGTTAGCTAACGGGTAGCATGTGCTTAAGTTTCAAGGCATGCAAACATCCTCTACTTGCATCCTCTCTGAGATATACGATAATATTAACTTTGTGGTTTGAGAACATAGATGTACTCACTCAAAGAGGTTGTAGTAATACTTTGTTAAATGCATGCAGTGCATCGTGTGTTCTGAAGATTAGCTCTTTACCGAAGAGAATTTATATTTAATTATAAAATAGAAATGCATAATTACTTTTCAGATCATGTTTGGCGTATTAGCTTAAAACTAGAGTTGCCAGATGTCTCGATTTACGTGAGACGTCCCTATTTTCAGGGGTCTGGGGACGAAGTCTTATACACCTATCTTACAAACTGGAAATGACCAGGTGGTGACAGTGAGGTAGGTCAGGTCAGGTTATAGCCCTTACAGCATTCTAGATCCAGGGTTGGCTAAGATGTCTTATAAAATTGTAAATCTTGAGTTATTCATTGACATCATTTTACAAACGGGGTGAGAATCCCAAAGAAAAAGATTACGACACATTCTAATAGTAAACATTTTCAAATTGCCAAATAACGTTTCCGACAGATACACATTAAATTACTCGTCCATACATCAACCGGATAAAACACGCTTCACCTGCGATGTGACTCGTGTTTACTTCAGCCACAAATTGCTAAGGCCGGAGTCAATCGATTTTTCTCAAACTGATTGCACACGATTCCGATTCCATAAGAAAATTGAGGAAAACCCCCCGACGTATATACTTACTGTTACATTTTTTTCACGTAGATCGCGATGGTTGATATAATTGTTTGTGTTTGTTTGTATACTACTTTTTAATGCACACGTAAAAAATACAGTTTAACAAGGCTAACATACAGTTTTAAGAAAGTACATGTACAATATTACTATTAAGTATGTTTGTTAAAATACAAGTTCTATAATTCCGGTGATTACACATCAGTAGTTTACAGAATTAATGATACACGCAGGAGACACTTGATCTGCCTGTCAGACAGTAGGAATATATAGACCTATCGTTTATCAACTCTATCCTAATGAGATGTGTACGACGAAGTAAATAATTAAAAGAAAAGTTTAAACAATTGCAGCTCTCCCGTGCAGCTCGTAAAATTCAGTACCTGATTAAGGACCTCTTTCTTTACTATTTGTAGGTAGTCGGGATCATCTTTGAACTTCCCATGAATAATTTAGCAATCCCAAGTTCATTTCTATAAGTGAAGAAGTAAACACCTGATAATGATACGTATAGCACCCAGTGTAATAAATTATATATGTATCTTCCCTTTTCGTTGTTTAACGATGATATAGAAGGGATTTCCTGCAATAGCACTCCAAAACGTTTACTCATTGAAACAGTCATCAAGATATGCACGTGAACAATTTATCACCAATGCGATGATTTACCCTTACTTACGCTCCCCGGCCATGATTCACGGGAAGATTAAAGTCTTTGTTTGTTAATGGTGGAAGTTCAGCACACCAATCTCGCGCGGAGAATTAAAGTTTTTAAAAATGACTGTTGCCTACTTCTTGAGAGTAAAATATCCCAGCGAGGCTCGCGATATTTATCTTCTTACTACGTAGGTAGCACACAGTTTTACTTACCCAATTGTATCACTGTACGACTAATTGAATCCTCCTATCAAGCACTCACGCACAATGGACATAGGAGCAAATATCTAGAGACAAAATAAGAGTGGGTGTATACATCTAAAATCTGTGGGTGTAAACGTCTTGACTTTGGGTTTGTATGTGAAAAATATACAAACCCAAAAATACTTTAAATTTGACTATCATCGCTTTTTTAACGCTTATTTTTTTCCTTACAATTTTGTGCTGACTAATTTATAATAACAAAATCGTTGGAAAATAAAGTTAGTACCTACTTATTGTCTTTGTTAAAATCAATCGGTTACTTGAAATGAACCCAAGTTACTTGCAGCCTCGATCCTGAAACTATCGATTGCATCTTAATCCAGATAATCGAGTAAATCTCCTCCTAATTGAACAGATTACGCTGTACTTCTCTGGAGCACGCTCGCATTTGCTCTCTTAATCCCTAATGATATGTACAAAGTACTCGTAGCGAGCTACGTATATATGTAATCACGTAATGTGTAAGCGGATTAAAATAAACCTTTTATTGCAACAGACCTGGTACGGGCGGTAAAGACGATATTTAAAAAAAATTGAGGCACAATTATTTTTAATAGGATTTTCTTCAAAAAAGGACCCATCTTTTTAGGTGAAAATCCTAACATATTGTAGGAGTTTTTACTCAAATATAGACATCGAAACCTCATCCTTACATATCGAAACGACGTTGTGCACGTATCTTCACAAAAAGATCTCCCGATGAGTTTCAAACATGATTATGATACAGAAAAATGTGAACATCTTCTACCTCTAGATATCAGTCTATACCAATAAGTAAAAATAACGCAACGTCATGCTTATCTTACATTACAACTAATTTCTAACTTTTCAATCTACGAATAAGAATATCTTATTCGTAGTTTTCAATATAAATAACAATCAAAATAAAATTTAATTTTATGAAGTTTGTAAAACAGGGTTTAGTAGTACTCTCAACACTAAAGTGCCTAAAGTTTGTTGATTTATCCAGGAAAATGAAATTTTAAAATATTTCAAATCAAGGCTAGCTATAAGAGTACCTATTAAAGTAGTTTCCTCCACCTCATCCAAATGTTTTACCTGTTATATCTCTAATCTTATGCTGAAAGATATGGCGACAGTTTTTACAGCTGGTTGCCTGCCTGACGTATATAAATACATATAAAACTATATACATATAAATATATAGGGACAAATCACACAGATTGGTTTAGCCCCAAAGTAAGCTCGAGACTTGTGTTATGGGATACTAACTCAACGATAATATATTTTATAATAGATAGTTAGATATAGATAAACATCCAAGACCCAGGCCAATCTGAAAAAGACCTGACCGGGAATCGAACCCGGGACCATCGTGTCGCAGGCAGGCGTGTTGACCGCTGCGCCACGGAGCTCGTCAACGTCAGACTTCCTTCGGTATCACTAGGACCGCAGTCAATTACCTGTATAAACGAAGTACAAGTATTTGCCTACGCTGGGAATTAAATCGGTGCCATCGTGTCGCATGCTATCTTGTCAACCACTGCGCCACGGGGCCTTTGGAACAATTAATATATATTTTTTTTAAAATACCTTCTTTTTATTAATCACGTATTCTTCTTTACCCTGAATCCTTTTTGCATTATTAACTTAACGATTAGCTTAATTAAATTAAACAGATTAGGTAGAAGAAACTGACCTAATCTGACGAAAGAAAGAATCTAATTTCTTCCACAAAAGGCGCATATTGTATTGTCTATTACACTTTTAACGGATTATAAAGGTCCATTTACATGTAAATCGAGTAGAAACAGAGTGTTTCTTTTAGTATGTCCCTCAAAAAAGGAAGTAAGTAAATATTACGTCGATTTCTTGGTTTTGTTCTATGAAAGTAAAATGTGTACTTATCTAGAATCTAATTATAAATCCATAGAAAATAAAATTCCCTTAACTAATTTCGAGGCTTTATTAGAACTAGCTATATCTCGTTCTAGAAAGGTATTTATTTAGTTTGTGATCATTTGCGACACAACACAAACTACGCTTTTGCTCGCGGCTCCAATAGTACTCGTATCTTCTTCAAAGTTTGTGGTGGCTCCTCTCGCGTGTGTGACGAATTAAGTTTGCGGAGTTACATTTTAGGGATGAAAGTAATGGTTCAAATTTTACTTAATTGAATTGCGTTCTCAAATATTTTGATAGGTAAATCAGTTTACCTTAATGCAAAGCTGTATCGACCTGATGGTACCCATTAGATTTATAGCGTTCGAGAGAGTGCTCCGAACATAATAGGCTTTTGTTACATGCGTCTACTCCGGCTGTAATAATGGAGTTTACACGCAAATAGAAATTACAGAGCCTTTCATGTCAACCCTCATTGCGTTCAAACATGAAGGCAATATTCTAATAAGGTAAAGAGCTGTTTCGGGATATTTGCCGAGAAATGTTTATTATCTTTCGGAAAACATTCGTAAAGGTATTTTATGAAATTGTATTTATTGAATTTTACCTGACTCGCTGAAGGTAGTTATTATAGGAACCTCCATATTTAAAGGTAAAACCTTATACCTATAGGTAGATTATAATTTATAACATATGGTGACATACGTATATCAAATTTGTTTACTTTTGAATTATCTAATACTAACATTAGGTCAAAATCATAAAGGTATGATTCAAAATATAAAAAATTGGTCGAGTAGTCCAATTAAGGTCCCTAATCTAGACGATGTAAGCAAATTAGAGTAGTAATAAGTAAATTAGAGTAATAGGAATGACGTTGTGTGTTTGTATTTCTTTGTGGTATAATAAACACTTTTACCAATAGAAAGCTTCATTATCAGTGACTAACATAGGCCATATTATTGTCTTAAAAAATTTGGGGTCCCTACGAAAAATGCATAACCCAAGATCCTATCAAAAATTTGCCTTTAAACGAGGATAGTGTCAAGTCATCTAAGCATGTTACATCCTCACCTGACATGCTTCGGAACCCGGAGGCGGGTCCGGTCCGGAGCCCTGATAGACTGTTATGAAATCAAAAACCACGCGGACGATTTCACGGGAGTGCTATTGTACCTACAATAATTTAGATACCTTTGTCGTATACATAAGTTGTATAGATTTGGACTAAACATCTTTAGATTCGCAATCACTGTTATCTATTTTTTCCTCTGTACTAAGTATTATTTATCATGACGACTTCGATATCGTCGAAAGGTCATGCTAAACTCAAAATGGCGGTAAGTCACAATTGTGTCAAAAATAGTTTCTTACCAAAATAAGGCTACGCGCTATACCATGATTTTGTGGCAAAACGCAATATAAGGACCTACGTATCAAATAACACATTTTCACAAGATAATTGCGATAATGTGTTGTTGTCGACACGTAACAGCTTTTGGGGTCGCGTTGCTTACCGAGCGAAAAATAAGGCCGTAAATTGGCATTGTTATGCGACGTAACAGTACCGACGTCGACCTTAGTAGCATCCCCGGGGAAATGGATTGCAAATGCAAAGGGTTGACGCAAAAACTTTGTGCTTACGTCGTACGTCAATATTCTTATTTGCTAAGTCGGGAGGAAGGCGGTCTTAGGGTAGCTGCCAAGTCAACAGAGGTAGAATAAATAATGGCAACATTTTTATTCAGATCATGTGCTGTGTAGGGCGTCAACAACGCGCCCTCGGCTCTATTTGATGAAATGCTCTCAGGTACGCGGTGAGCGCGGCTCGAACTATCCCTGGGAATTTATTGCTCTTACAATGATTGGACAGTTTTGGCCGGATACTATTTGAAGAAAGTGTTCACAATACCACATTTGTTTTAAATAGATAAAAAGATTTTTGTTTCAAATGATCCAACATTCTATTGTTTACAAACAACATTTTAAATTGTCATAAGTAACAATTACCTAGATATGCAAGTTAATTTCACTGATTTCACATATAATAATGTTTTATCTAGACCGTTCTAGATCGTTTGGACATAGATACAATACGTACTCGGAAGAGTCACAAATGTGAAGCCACATTGCATATGATATCGAAAAAAAAATGTTTTATCATGACCCAGATTACTTATGGCTTTCATATTAAAACATGTAATAAATAAGCCACATTTGCGTCGCATGTAGGTATGCCAACGCCAATCCAGTGGATGTAGCAACCAAATATGTGGTACGGAAATTGAATCGACGGAGCTTACCTATCAATATCAGTAATGAAAGTCGAGCGGAAACGATGCTGTTCCACCGGGCGGGATGTTTGTCATTCTGCTGATATCCTGCCTGGAGGTGGCACGCCTCGCTAACATCCTTATTTTTATATTGTCAATCAGATTTTGGCCTCGGGCGGACTTGACGAATTTGCTCCGTTTTTGTGCGGCTCGTAGGCGTAGGTACTTACTACGAAATGTGTATATATAAATAAATACATATACCTACCCCAAATTAAGTTCTGGCCTTGTGTCATGGGATACTAACTCAACTACAATATTAAACAAATACATATAAGTACTTACATACTTAGATTAACATCCAACAAGACCCAGGTCAAAACTGGCGTAAGTAAGAGAGAAATGGAAGAAGCTCCACCGACAAGAGCCCAGCTCTTTAATTTGATGATGATGACCCAACTCAATCTAAAAAAGGTAATTTTCCATCTTCACCTGGCCTGGATTTGAACCCGGTACCTCTCGCGTCACAGGCTAAGTTGACCAAAGCGCCACGGATAGGTAGGAAGATATGCAGGAAATGTATTTAATTCCATGCTTCCGCCTTATGTCGTACCTACCTACCAAACGGTAGAACTCAATCACTAATATAAAATCAATCAAGAAAAAATCACGTTGTTGTATGGCAGCCCCGTATAATATTCATTTTATTCTATTTTTAGTAATTTGTTGTTATAGCGGCAACGGAAATACATATCCACAAAGTACTTAGGCTATAAATTCCGAGGAAATCTTTAAATAATGTGAGGCAGTCGAATCCAGGCTTACTTGGGTCACAATATATTGTGTCCAGATCCTTACTAACTTGATTGAGTATCCGAGAGGGTGCGATAGGAGAGCTCCTCCATATTCATGAGCCCATCCATGCTTAATTGGTGTTATAAAGGTGAAAGATAAAATATCTATATTGCAACTAGATATTTCTTTTATCTACTGGTACAACCAATATTTATACGGTGCTAAATATCTACTAACACTGATTTATCGCGACGTAGGTACTTACTACTATCTTTATAGGTACTTATAAAAAATAAAACAAGAAACTGAACAACTGAGCAATTAATGAACTTTGCATAAAAGTTCCCTAGGCACAGTAGCGACGCCAATCATTTTATTCCTAATACTTTACAAATAGAAAGAAATTCAAGAATGTAAATAATATAAGCCTTAGTAAATAACCTGAAGTATTTTTGGAATCATGTTTTAATATTATGAGAATCAGTCATTAAGAGAAATAGTGATTACCGCCAAAAACGGCCGTTTTTGGCGGTAATCTGATGCCTATTGTGCGGCTAGGAAGGGATTTCTCAGGACTTCAAGACATCTCGTAAGCTAAGGAGTTACGAAGTAAGAAATTTAAATAATTATGTCTAAGTTTATGGTTCAAAACGAGAGTTTTCCTGAGAAAAGAAAATTGTGGCAATCATATAGCAATATTTGATAATACTGATACAAAATGAAACAAGCCATACTACCTACGTAGGTACTTAATTAATACAGTAGTTGCCTAATGTTAAAATTATATAAAATTTGTTTCTAATGAGACTAATTTCTATCTAAAAACACTATAAAGAACACTTTTAATTTGATATCGATTCGTTAGGTGATCTTAAGGGCGGCCAACCCGTCTATCTTTTCATACAAACGCTCGTACGTGATTATGGCGGTGTAACAAATCTTTCTTTAAAGATTTTCCACTAATATGTATCTTGTGCACTATATCTAGGTTTCTATCAAAACGAAAAATCAAAATTTGGAGAAAAAACTTCAGTATTAGCCTCCAAAAATCCGCTTTTTTGCACAAATTTTATGTGAACTTTGGGCGTTTATAATGTACTCATTAAATGTAACAGTAAAGAAAATATTTATTTAGAAACCTTGCAAATGTAATAGAGAGTCTAGATGTACAAGGTTTTTTTCATAAACTTGTAAGGCTTACCAATAAACACGTATTTCTTGAAACAAGTTTAATGAAATTTCCGCACACTATTTTTCGTTCAATGTCTTAACGTACTCACTAGGTTGTTTCCATGAGGCAGTAAGAGGTGTGCGGGAGACGAGGGCAAGGGGTTCTTTTCACTTTGCCTCTTTATCTGACATTGCGCTGGACGGAACAAGCTTTTCGACCATGCTCGCGTTGACGATAGTCGGTCGGGGAAGGGCCACCTTAAAGCTTCTTTAAAGTTGGGTAAATAGGACCATTTTTTAAAGTATGAAAAAATTTAATTACAATTATTATACTGTGCAAAATTTATAGCAACTTTTATTATGAAACCATTACCATAAACGAAATATTTCGTATAGCTACCAAACAAAGTTCTTACGCCACCCATACAAAATACAAGCTTGTGACGTCACAAATATTTGTAAGTATTTCAGCGGCGCGTTTTCACGTCTAAAAATTTACGTCTAAAAACATGTGTCTTTAAAACTTTTATAACTGAAAGAGATTTTTGTTTAGAAATGTATTTCTGTCACTATTGTGTTTATTTTTGGCAGGTCTTTACATAGCAACATGAAAAAAATTTAGTCTACATGCCCATTTTGAAGCATTTATTAGAAAGTTCTTCTAAGTTAGGTCGTAATTATTTTCTTCAAATCTGTGAGTGCTTTTTATTTGTTTTGTGGGGCAAATTATTGAATTTGGAGGGGTCGACACGATCGACCATGAGCGGGTTTGCTATATTATCATCATCATCATCATCAGACCTTTTTTACTCTCCACTGCAGGAGTAGTTAAGACCCTCTCTGTACTACCTGATTAAATTATGCCAGTGTTAAATTTCATTACAGTTCACCCTTAGATTTTGCGTGAATGCGTCACAGAACTCACAGAGACATCCTCGTAACTTTTCATACGTTCTTCTATACTTTCACGTTCATCTGATTGATATTCCTCCAAATCAGAATAATTTTTCGCTATTTTTTATCAGTTTTATTATTCGGGATAAAGAAACTGAGGATCTGATCAATATATTTACCTCAATGGATATCCTACCTACTTTAAATAATCTAAGTGGATAATATAAGATTACTAACCCTAAAAAGCGCCACCTTACTGTTACAGGAAACACTAAAGTTGCTGGAACATGGCTACTATCAGGAAGTGCTTATGGGAATTTGGGAGTGCTTCTTTAGGGTTTCAAACTAAGCTGGTCTCAGCTAGTCGACACACTACGTGTAGATACGGGAACTTCCTCACAGTTTTTTCGTCGAGCTCTCTTATATACTTATAAGAATAGGTACAAACCTATACTCTTATAGACTTATTTAATCTTATTTAAGAGAACTTTTTCAATATATAATCATCGTTACCTAAAAAGCAATTTAAGGGCCCACACTAGGCACACTAGCGACACCAATAATTTTATTCCTAATACTTTACAAATAGAAAGAAATTCAAGAATGTAAATCATATAAGCCTTAGTAAATAACCAGTTAGAAGTATTTTTGGAAACACGTTTTAATATCATTGAGTAAATTCATCAAGAGATTACCGCCAAAAACGGCCGTTTTTAGGGTTCCATAGTAAACTAGGAACCTTTATAGTTTCGCCATGTCTGTCTGTCTGTCTGTCCGTCCGCGGTTTTACTCAGAGACTATAAAGCTGAAATTTGGTATGGGTATGTATATTAATCATGTCAAAAAAGTGGTAGAAGAAAATCTTGAAGTTGAAAGGAAAACTATCAGAGCTGAGTACTAGTAACCTAAAAAGTTATAGGCAACCAACTTATAAAATATACTCGAAAATGTAAAATTTCATACATTTTCATTGTTTTGGTCGTTAAAATGTGAGGTGCGAGTGTGAACTCAAAGTTTTCATTCGTAACTGCGGAACCCTTTACTGCGCGTGACCCGACACGCACTTGGCCGGTTATTGATTTTTATAATATTAAAACATGATTTTAAAAATACTTCAGGTTAATTACTAAGGCTTTTATGATTTATTTTCATGAATTTCTTTCTATTTGTAAAGTATTAGGAATAAAATGATTGGCGTCGCTAGTGTGCTTAGTGTGGGGCCTTAAGATAGGTTACAAAGTCTCGCCTTTTTCTCTCTTTGTTTGGTAACTAAGTACCTGAGTACATTTGTGTAATGTTGCGTTAATGGAAATGACTTACCTATAGATAGATACATAAAAATGCTATAAATTTTAAGAGCTATCTTATGGCACTTAAGGGCAGTCATTAAGAGAACTTCTGATTACCGCCTAAAACGACCGTTTTTGGCGGTAATCAGTCTTCTCTTAATGACTGATTCTCATAATATTAAAACATGATTCCAAAAATTCTTGTACCCAGCTAGGCACCACAGAACTATATTCTGTGCTAGGCACACTAGCAACGCCAATAATTTTATTCCAAATACTTTTTCCAATAAAAAGAAATTCAAGAATGTAAATCATATAACTTGAAGTAGTTTTGGAATCATGTTTTAATATTATGAGAATCAGTCATTAAGAGAATAACTGATTACCGCCAAAAACGGCCGTTTTAGGCGGTAAACAGAATAATACGTATAAACTACATTGTATACTATAAATTACATATGCTAGCAATTTCCCGCGACTTCGTCGGCGTAAATGATAGCCTATATCACAAGCAGACCGCAGATAAATTAGCTATCCTTAGATGCAAGAATTTTGGAAATCGTTACAGTATTTTTGGAGCCTATTTAATGCAAACCTGTGATGCAAACAAACAATTAAATCTTTCCTCTTTATCATATTAGTATTAAGTTGGTTATATATAGCTTAGCCCGCCGAAATTTAGTTTAAAATAAGGAAACATGCATTATATATAATCCGTCCACAATGTTGGCGCCTACAATACCGTACAAAATAACGTGTTAAGATCTCTCTTTTCGTTCGAGGCTTAGATTAATAATTGGTCCATTGGTCCAACCAATTATTTATCTAAGGTTCGAGGGTTAAAAAATCGGTCCGACAGCGAATCGTGTGAGCATATTATACCTACTAAAATGTAGCGTTTTTTTGAGAATTAAAGATTTAACTGTGCTATAAATATTGTGTATTCAAAAAAATGTGATAACAATTTTAAACGTAGTAAATTAATGACTTACGAGTTACGAGTATCAATACAATAGACATAGTTCATAATATTACTCTCAGACTCATCACTAAAACCAGGGACTACAAGTAATCCTATGGTATAAAATTTACCTTTTTACATCCAAATGTGTTGAGTAATATAAATCATGCAGAAATGCACATAATTATAACAAAATCTATAAACAAGATATATAAAAAGGGTTAAAAAATCGGTACATCAGCGTAGCGTTTTACTTGGTGGTGTGAGCAGATACTAAAATGTTGCGTTTTTTGATAATGAAAGATTTAACTGTGCTATAAATATTGTGTGATCAAAAAATGTGATAACAATTTTAAACGTAGTAAATTAATGTCTTACGAGTATCAATACAATAGACATAGTTCATAATATTACTCTCAGACTCATCACTAAAACCAGGGACTACAAGTAATCCTATGGTATAAAATTTACCTTTTTACATACAAATGTGTTAAGTAATAAAAATAATGCGGAAATGCACGTATAACAAAATCTATAAACAAGTTATATAAAATTTAAAAATGTATGCGACCCCCGACACAAAAAATCTTTCGTCTTGTTAACGACTAGACCGATTTTGATTAAAAACGTTTTAGAACCATGGTAAAGAGACCTGCTTTCATTTAAAAAAAGTTCGGGTGTTCGAAAATAATACTTCAACGTTTTTAGCAAACCAATGACTGTATGTACTACTAAACGGTTTGCATTAAGTAATACATAATATGTTTTCATATACTTTAATGATAATAGGGGTGCCAGTGCTAAATAAAAATATGCTTCATAAAGTTGACTTCACTCGCTTAATTGAGGCTTTCCAATATCCGCAAAAAAATAAATTAAATTAATTCGGAATCTCATAGTTCAAGTTTTAACCAGTGAGACATAGATAATTTATGAAAATATATTTTTAGTTGGCACATGTCTCGAGGAGGTCAATAGCCTAGTGGACGTAGGCACTGTACGCGCTTACCGAGCATGTAAAGCAAACCCGGGCGCGACCGCCACTTGGATGGATGACCGCAAGTGACATAAAAATATATTGAGCTCCTTCGTGCTTCGGAAAGCACGTTAATTCGTTGGCCCCGGCTGTCACCAATGGTGGCAGTCGTTAAACTATGTCAGAGTCCTAAAGACAGCTTGAAAAATCTGACACCAGTGTTGGCCACTTACACACATGAAAAAAAACCTACTGTTAGTTCTTTTTTTCTTTCATGCCCATACATACATAATATATAATGACACTGCAAACGTTTCTATGGAGTTACATCCATCGTGGTCGCAGCGAGCCTGGAGTACTGCGGTGTCATCTTGTGGTGGCGGGCGCATATACACTAATATTGTCACTTCCCACAACTAGTTTTTATATTTTCGCATTAGTCCCGGTACACACAACACTAATTTAACAATGTCCAACCTTTTTTCCTTTTAGTCTCGCTGCGACCACGATGGATGTAACCCCATCGAAACGTCAGCGGAAATAAACAAGTGAAAAGGTTCGTGCTAAGTCCTGTTAATATCAGTAATTACGTGTTTGAAGCGCGAGAGTTTAAAAAAGAATATGCATAATATTAAACAAGATAATGCACATCGCACAGGCGTTTGCCTGTTTATAGTTAATACATTAATAAATACTTACATCCTGTTCAAGGCTTTCTCTGATATTTAAAAGCTAGTCTCTTATCGGGATCATTGTGTGGAAAAAAAGCACACAATTACTATTTCTGGCAGGAAATAATGGAGTGGTTTTCCTATGCCTTTTTTTTTTCATACGCTAGTGTGTTACAATATTTTTTTTTCACTGGAAGCATGCAGTGATGGATGAAAATGACCGTACTTGGAGTCAGATTGATCTACAAACTCAGAGTTACAGTGCGGGCCTCACTATTCTATCGCTTCTAAGTCACGCTCTTAGATGTGTCACTACCGTTTCCTTTGACTGAAGGCTTATAAAGGAAATAAAATAAAATCGTTCAGTATACAAATTTAAATATGTTGATCAATGGATAAATGCGTAATCGTTGACTTAGTTTAAAATAAAATCGTCATACAAATTGGTGTATGTTGATCAATGGATAAAAGCGAAATTCAGTAATGTAGTACCTACGACATCATGACGAGGGCACTACCAAGCCTCCTGATTAATAGATATAATTATAAAATAATCATATAAGGCCGTCTTAAAGTACGGTTCTTCCACAAAGAAGGAAGAAGATAAAGGTAAGTATCTGTACTTAAGGCGCTCTTATAGTAACATTAGCGCCACCCAGCAATTAAATTCTTTAAATCATAAATTGTATCGAATTTTTAAAATCTAACAAGTACAAAACTACTAAATTACTTATAGTATTTTTTGTATATTAAAAGTAATTTACCAGTGCCATATATAAGAGAAAAATCGGTTTACGCCAAAAGTGGCCGCTTTTGGCGTTAACCTGTTTTTCTCTTATTTTATCAAACGAATTTTAGTGAAAATGATAACAAAAATACTGCAAGTAATTTACTAGTTATGTACTTGTTAAATTTTTAAAATTTGATATAATTTAGGATTAAAAGAATTAATTCGTGGGTGGCGCTAGGTTACTATAGGAGCGCCTTAAGGGGTATACATGGATATCACGGGGTCTAGTGCTGCGCCTATTTAAAATAAATAATTTGATATAAATAAATAATAAGAAACCGAAAATAAAATTCAAAATTGGTTCTGTGAGGCACTAGACAAAGACAATATAATCTTATATTGTCTTTGCACTAGATAACCTTTCAAACTATTTTATGAATATACATATTAAAGTGTGAACGTGAAGCTTTATTTAGGGTTTTTGGCAAAAGTGGCCGTGTGTGACAAAAACGCTGAGGAAAGCTTCATATTCTCACTTTGAATTACAGTTGTTATAAAAACAGTTCGAATGGCTATCTAAGGCCTCAAATTTTAAATGATATCTTCGTTTTGTTTTAAGGCACTGTAACACCTAATAATAATAGTACGTACTGGTAATCGCGCGATAAAAGTACGTCATGGTAATGAAATAAGGTTGAAAGTAGCGATACTGGTAGGCGATCTCGGTTCAAACCCGTGTCTGTCATTTCGGTAGTTTTTTTCATAATTATAACCAAATGTTGCAAATTTTTTAGGCATCCCTTTTGCTCATTAAGTTATTCTTTTTATAGATGTAAAAAAGTTGGTAGTTGTCGCTGAAAATATCAAGTAATTAGCGACTAAACCTTTTCTGGATATAACTAGCTTTTTGCTATTTTATATTGCTAGGTTTAAAATATTTTTTTGAAAATATTTTGATGTAATCATTTATTTTGATCTTTTGAGGTCTTTTAGGTACACTACCTACCCTATATTTTTTCATGCTAGTATTCCATGAAAAATAAGAATAACTGCACGACGAAAAAATAGACGTTTTACGGCAGCGCCTGAATTACAGCGCCTTAAATGATTTATTTCAAATGAGGGCAGCACTGGTCAATGAAAAATTCATGCTTCCCCTTTACGGCACAGTAGTATGCGAAACTAGCGCCACCCAGCATTTATTATTTAAATTCTAAATAATATCAAATTAAAAAATCTATTATTAAATTACTTGCAGTATTTTAGTATTACTTTTCATTAATATTCGTTTTATGAAAAAAGAGTGAAACCGGCTAACGCCAAAGTAAAGTGGCCACATTTGGAATTAAGCCAATTTTCAAAATTTTATTTGATTTATAATCAAAAAAAATTATGGATGGCCCTAGTTGCAGGTCGCATGCCACTGCGCCTTAACACACGTACAGCTGTATCACAGTTACAAAACTGTATTTACTGAAATAACATCCATAGATTATAAATTTAAAAGCAGATATAAATAGAAGGCACAATCTTAAAGATTGACACGTTTATTTACATTTACATCTAGGTTTTTATTTTAAACTTTTTTTGCATGAACTTACAAATATATTTTTACAATATGCATTCACTAATAGGACTTTCACATACGTTTAATTTCTTCTTACATTAATATGTCATTTTCGACAACGGAAAAATTAAAATACGGACTTGCAAGCATGCTACATACAAATTAAAATAAGATTGAAAAAACGTCATACTTTTTAGTATTTTTTATGAACACTGTTACAAAAATGATAGGGTAACCTGACGTCAGATGGCCGCTACAGTCCGGAAGGCGTAAGCTGAGCTCTGCATTTGTGTGAGTAATCACCAAAAGTAGAGTCAGACCAAAAACTCTTAAAAATAAATTTGACATTTGACACGTCTTTATCGTTCATGTTTTTAAAATAACTGTTTAAATTACAAAATGATTCTATTACATGGCTATTTAAAGGGTTTCGTATTCTTCGTTTACTTTTGTTTGCAGCCATTTCACTAATAAATTGGACACAAGAACAAAATATTAAGAATTAAATACGTCACACTGCTACCAGTACAAGGGTGAAGTGTGACAGGTGCGCGGCGGAGATGCGCCGCGCTATAAGCCGATGTCACACCTACACTATCTATGTGCACTCACACAAATGCAAAGCTCAGCTTAGGCCTCGCGAACTGTACTAACCTATGACTTTTTTCGAAGTGAACAGAAAACAAACTCAAGAAGCTGAAATTCAGTAAAAGATTTAAATAGCTATGGCAGCCACCCATACATTATTTAAGTTAACAACCAAAGTTAGCGTCTTTGAATGAAATATACCTTGTTTTATAGAACATATATTGCCGATTCTAAAGGTAAAAAAGTCATATTTATAGGTAGCCAGATTTTTAGGATTCGATGCTTAGAAGTTTTATAGGTTATGTGCTTATTAGGTATTTAGTACCTTTGTACCAAACAATACTTTATTACCAAAAACTAAAAGAGCTCGATGGAATGATAATATATCAGGATGATTATAAATACGACTTAAATACCGAATAGCGTATAAAAATGTAAAAAGATTTTTGGTTGCAATGAGTTTTAAGACACTTTTGGTGCCTCAAACTAAAAATCTGTCATAAGTGTAAGTAGCTCTTTCAGTTTCTTGAGTTTGTTTTTTTATGCGCATTTAAATATCGCATACCTAAATTTTATTCGTATTATATGTGATAGGTGCATGATCATGAAAATACATATTGCTGCGTAGCGAAGAAATATTTATATTTCACAAATATCAAGATGAGCAAATTTCGAACAAAGAAATATACTTGTGGCATATGGCATCTGGTTAGAAATATTCCTAAGTAATTCATAAATATTATTTATCTACTGTATTCTTTTTAGAATTTTATAATACATAGTGTCTCGAACTAAGCAATGAATTATTAACTTCTGAGTAATAGCAAAGTCTCAAAAAAATTATACTAAATAATAAGTTAATGTAGTTAATCTAGAATTTAATTAAAAATCAGTAAAATTTATAATCTGTTCCCAAATGTACATATTGCTAATCTTCGAAGTGGCAGTCTATCCTCCTGAAACAGAATAAGAGAAAGTCATTTTAATATTAAATATAGTTAATAACACATTTAAGTAAACTACATTTAATTAAAGGTCCACAACTTTTCATTTTGTTAGTAAACAAGGCAAACAAGTTTTGTGTGACATTCTATGAAAATTACTGTTTTTAGGGTTCCGTACAAAAGTTGAAAAACGGAACCCTTATAGGATCACTCGAGTGTCTGTCTGTCCGTCCGTCCGTCTGTCACAGCCGATTTTCTCCGAATCTACTGAACCAAATTAGATGAAATTTGGTAAGATAGTGTAATCCTATGACCCAAACACGGATGTGCAAAGTAAATAAAGATTTTTTTGAAATAAGTGTCATTTTCAGGGGCCCAATTACAAAATTAAAAAAAAAAGTTTTGCAAACCTTACTGTGTCATATATCAAATGAAAGGGCTTATTATGAGGATCTCAAAAATATTTTTTTTTGTTCGGGTAAAATCAATACTTTTGATTTTATTTACGAAAGAAGGCAAAAATTGACCATTCCCCCCCCCCTGATCTACGAAACTACTGAGCCGAAAATTTTGAAAAAATTACAAAATATAGTTCATTCCTTGAAGATTACAGGAAAAATAATAAGAATTCTATCACTTGAAAATTAAGTGGTAAACTCACAATAATAAGTTCATCTAGGGAAATAGTTCACTAAAACACCACTAGATGGCGCTAGTCAATTGAATAAAACATTTTTTGCACATTGTGTGTGTGTTCACGAAGCATATTGTACGGAACCCTCATTGCGCGAGTTTGACTCACACTTGGCCGGTTTTTTTTTAGGTCATTCGAACTAGTTTACAAATAAAATCATATACTTTTTCTACAGTCACCAATTAAGAGCTGTAAGTTTTTCTACATATACAACTAGGTCTATGTAAGGGCCTGTGCACACAACTTTGTAGGGTTCCCCTACAAAGTTGATTGCACAGGCCCTTACCCGTACCCTATGAGTAAAAACGGGATTACGGGATTACGGGATGTCTGTCTGTCTGCTGTCTGCCAGCTGTCTGTCTGTCTGTCACCAGGCTGTATCTCATAAACCAAGATAGCTAGATAATTAACATTTCCACAGATGATGTATTTCTGTTGCCGCTGTAACAACAAATACTAAAAATGGAATAAAATAAATATTTGCGGGGGCTCCTATACAAAGAACGTGATCTTTTCCCGTTTTTACTCCATAGTCTAATGATGTATAGATAATATTTCGGAATAGGTACTTCGTGCGCGAGTCGGCATCCGTTCCAAAACGCATGTCACTGTTGTAGCTATCAGAGCAACTTATTTGCGTTTGTATCGATAGTCATGCGCGACACGAGTTATGTGTGGGAATACAGAAACAGTCTTTTTAAAAAGCAGAGAGACTTTACTTTATGTTAACACTTAGTTACAATATGTTATAACTTATACAAAAAGACTTAAGTTAATTTTAGCAACGTGCGTGTGCACAGCTTGAAGAGCAGACCCGAACTGGCTGTGAGATCCCTCTAGGATTCACATGTCAGTTCACAGAACAATGGTCATTATTTGGTAATGTTTCCTGATGCGATTACTCGTACCAGGAAGCTACTCGTACTTGATCTTAATGTTCTCATTACAATAAGGGCCATTGTTCCTATGTCGAGTTACGGCGACATAACTCACGGGCGCGGTTTTTTACAGCCGGTATAATTACCACAACACTCTCTTTTTAGTAAATGTGTCTTACCAATAAATACACTGACTTTTTTTATATTATTATAGCGTATGCTATGCTATGAATACTGCCTCGACCAACGATATCGTGCCACTGTTGACGAGGTTTTGCTAAAATTCAATTGAGCAACGCTTCTATATCGCTGCAGACGCGATGTAGAAGTGGCACGATAACGTCGGTCGAGGCAGTATTCATAGCATTCGCTATGATACGTAGCCGTCGGCAACTTTCTAAATATTGTCGAAAAACATAATGAATATGATTTAACTAGCCGCACATTAAATTGTTAACATGTTTATATTGGATGCTACTTAACTCAATTTTTGATGGTTAATAACTAACTTATGACATAAAGATTAAAGACCCAAGGCCGGAAAAGATTTATTTTTATCATCACTTGGCTGGGGATCGAACCCAGGAAATCAAAGGCACTTGCTGTACTACTTAGCCTCAGAAGTTATAAAAAAGAAGAAAATGTGATAATCTTCATAATTCAACCACAAAACATTACATGAATGTATATAGACTGACCTGTTAATTTGCAGTCTTCCCATGATCACGCAACTCTGACTCTGATTATTCTCTCTACCTGGCCTCTGCACAGTGGACAGCCATCCATTTCCTTCTCTCCGCACAGCTGGCAGCAACACATATGCCCACAAGGAATAAATATCACTTCACATTTTGCATCCATGCATATCACACACTCAGATTCAAGGACTGAATCCTCAGTTTTATTTGCAGTTACAACTCCGGTGTAATTCTGCTCTTCCACTTCATTTACAGGAGGAGCACTAGGCCCAACTTTAGTAACAGAAACATCAATATTATGAACCTGGCTCTTCGCTTGTACATAATAATTGATGGCTCGTATAATCCCTTTTTGGTCTGAAGACAGAGACACACCATTTTGTTTTAAATCGTCTAGAGTCACATTCAGTAAAGATTCTTCTGCGAATAAAAACTTTACCAAGAAAGGCAAGCAATGGATTACTCCCTCCTGCAAGAGGTAATTGGCAAGAATAGGGTCTAGCTGCCTCCCAATGTCCAGCAAGCTTTTTGGTGCAGAATCAATTAATTTTTGATAATTTTTCAGCCAAAAATCTGAGCTCTTATTTGGTTGATTCTCCATCTCTCGCATAGTTTCAATAAGCTGCTTCCGTCTTTTATTCTGCTGATCTAACAGATCATCTAATAAATTTACCAAATGAACCCTTTGCTGCAGAAGCTCATTGTAATTGTAAGTTATTTCTAGCTTTTTCTTTTCTTGTTCAATTACACTGAGCCGGGCTAAGTGTGATGAAATTAATGATATTTCTTGATTTAGACTCCAGCTTCTCGCATCAACTTTCTCAACAAGAGAAGCCACAATCGCTTTTTGAATGTCCTCATCTTCCATTAGTTGTTGAACCAATCCAGTTCTAGATTGATCCTTCGCCTTCAGTAGTTCTTCTAATTTTTCACTTCCTTCCATATCCTGCATAAGAATGCTTTGTTTCATATCCTTCAAACTTTCTTCATAAGTTTTTTTGGAATGTTGAATAGAGTAGTCTTCTTCAATAAGCATTTCCATAGCTCTCAAAATATCAGACTTTTTAATGTTATCGTAATTTTGCCTGGTGATTTCAAGCAACCGGTCGTGTTCAGCTTGGTCATGAGCCAGTTGCTGCTGCAAAACCTCAGGTTTCAGTAGATCATGCTGTATGAAATTACTGACCAAACATTCTACTTCCCGTTCATCGTCTTGTATAGCTTTAATTAATTTTTGTCTCTCTAAATCCCTGGCTTCATGAACTTTTGCAATCTCTGAATCCAATTCCTGTTGTTCTTGCAGAACCTTTGATAAGAATTTTTCCCTCTGTTGTCTAGCCGCTTGATGAAATCTATTCTCCTGCTCAATTATAGCAGCTTCCTGCTCTTCCCATGTGATAGGGTTATGTTTGGCAAATGGATCGTAAATGTAACTTGGAGACTGTACTGACAAAATATCAGCTCTATCATGGGGAGGAGAATATGGAATTTCCATTTTTAAACAAAGATATTTCATTATTTTTGCAGTTTCTTGAGTAGCAATTTCTGGAGGAGGAAATACAAACTGTTTTCCATCTAACTCTATGGATACAATATTTGTAGCTAAGCATAATTCAAGACACAACTCTGTTAGCTCTACATTCTCAGTAAGTTTCAGTTTCCTCAAACTCTTTAGTTTACCTAATGAAGGGGTAAGACTCCTTAGTTTATTTTTTGACACATCTAAGATTTGCAGATTTTCCAAAAACTGTATACTATCAGGAATAACTTTTAAACAATTATCTTGAACATATAACTCTGACAAATTTATTAAAAATTTAATTTCCTCAGGTAAATGAGAGAACTTATTGCAGCTTATGTTTAACACTTTGAGACAATACAAGTCTGAAATGTGACCGCCGCCGTCCAATGAATGCAGGTTATTGGAGTGCAAGTACAATAGATCTTTTCGATATACTTTACAAATAGAGTAAATACCGGACGGCACCTGCCGAAGCTGACAATCTGACAAATCGAATTCTGGCTCGGGGGATTCTTTGGCGAGGTACAGTTTTCTCTCCAGTTTGGCATGGGAATCGTCTCCTTGGTAAGTATTCTTCCCAAATAACGACATTGTCGCTCTATTCATACATGACACTGCACAACCCATTAAAAATCCAATGTAGGGACAATTGAAAAGTTCCACTGTCACCGAAGTTGTAAACACATTGTCAACACTATCTAATCTTTTCACAACAACTATGCTCATATCAAAAATAAACGCACTGATAAAAAATCTTGCATATTGCAAATTTATTTGATAATTGAAAAACATAACATTTTTACGAACAAAACAAATCAATCAAGTGAGTGAAGTTCACAAAAAATTTAAGTGAGCTGTCACTGTCAGCTGTCACTGTCATTATTAACTTTTCCGTCTAGCTCAGCAACAGAAAATAAAACATTTTACCATGTACCATTGACTTTCCTGTCAATGATAGAAATGAATGGCAATCCATTTTCTGTTTTGATCAACTTTTTGTGACTACCTACTATAACTGCCCCATAATTAATAATTAAAAAATACACAAAATATTTGTGGTTACGTCGCAAAAATAAAAATCTGTAAGTGTGCCTTTCAACTAAATTGGTAGGTACAGAAGATTCGGAGCCAATCGCTTGTGACAGACGGCAGACACACGATGATCCTTATAAGGCTTATATTTTGTCAGTCGGTCGAACCGAACCCTAAAAAGTAGGTACTACCCAAGTTTTACAAAGGAACTATACTTACTGGTACAGTTGATACCCATATGAACTGTGATACCTACCTACTAGTAGTGGGTACTTATATTCTTGACCAGCTTCACGACTATACTATTCATGACTTCGCCCGCGTAAATTATATTGTAACGATGTCGCACGCATGATAACTTCATGCTGCATCTTGCTTATCGCCTCATTTCTCAATCACCATCATCTTGTCTACTTTTATTTAGAAACTTAATTAATTACAAATTCCTTATTCCATTTTCATATCTTCACCACAGCCCTTGCTCATCATTCATTTTCCATCAGTACTTTTGGTCTTAGCCACTCGATCTTTGCTCGTAGGCACTCGCCTTACCCGACAGCCTATATCACCCGTAGATAAATTGAATTAGTTTTCTAATGGTGATATCATTTTGAAAATCTGCTTCATGCTATTGCCTATTTAATGCAAACAAAATTCAAATCTTTGCTATTTATAAAATTAATATACATATACATACATAATATATACATAATACTAGCGTTGACTCAAATTAAAACTCAATATAACATTATCTTATCTTTTTATTACGATCATTATATACAGTACAGTATATGTAGATTTGTGTTTTAGTCCATAATAGTATAATTAGGTGCTAATCACAATCTTCTCAGTACCTAACAACTAAGTTTTCAGTCGATTTAGCTTGCTATGTAGGTATCTATATTTTATTATTTCGGGACTTGTCCTGTAACAAAAATAATTACTTTTTATTTATTCTTAATATAAATAATAAACCTATAGCTGACGGGCTGTACCTAGCTAGCCCAAATATTGTGTTACAAATATTATAGGTTCTTGCGAAATAGAAATAGAAACAGGTATTAGACATTCATTTAAAAAAAAAATAAAGACTGCTTCACAGTTTCTTCTAGACAGATCAAAAGTCGAAGTAACTTAGAAATTCTTTACAATAGTTGTCTATATAACCACCTTGAGGGCATAAATTATCAAAGGTAATCAATATAGGTAAATAGCAATCCGCCCACTGGTCATTATGTAAGAGTCAGGCAACCCGAACCAAATCTCTGGAAAAGCATATTAGGCCAGGCAATTTCAACATCAAAGATTGCAAACGCACAAACTTAAAAAAATAAAATTATTTTTATTCAGACGATAAAAGTTTATAGCTCGTTAGTTACAATGAATTTTAAGGGCAGGTTAAGAAGGTTGCAAACCTGAGTGTAAACTATTCTAAGTGGTATCTACAATATATTAAAAAATCGCCGTTACATGCGCGTTTGCAATGTTTGATGTTGACTGGCCTATATCTCAAATCCAACTTTAATAAGCAGATACTTGACCCTTCCCTTTTTTTTAACGTGGAGGATCCCTTCTAAAACCGCGCGGGCTACGGGAAGCCACGCGCGGTTATGTGGTGTGGCCACTAAACTCCACGGTGTCACTGCTGAGCCGCTATGTGCCGGGGGCGTGTGCTACTCTAGCTCCACAGCCCCGGCGCGGCGGTCGCGCTTAGCGACCCCTCCAAGGCACGCTCACGACTTCCTCTCAGCCACAAAGTCACAGCAGAGGGATCGGAGCGGCCACATACACCGGGCGGGCTATCGCGGTCAAGGGCTCATAGGCCCCTGGCCGCGACAACCCGCCCCCGGAGGACGTGCCTGACACCTGACGAAGTCCCGCTTCCGTCACCCAACTGGCCCTCATTTCTGCCTTAATCAGTCTCCGCCGCCTTCGACCACAGATCTCGAAGCAGCAAAGGCTGATCAAGGCCATCTCCATATCAGCCGCAGAGGATAGGGAGAGCGGCGCATCGCCATACCAACACTCCTCTTCCCCTGCGACCCCACCGATGCCGCGCCAAGCGCCACGGCCACGCTTGGTCGCGGAGGACAGGGAGAGCGGCGCACCGGTATACCGGCACTCCTCTTCCCCCGCGACCCCTACTACGACTGTGTGTGTAGGGAGAGTTCAACCCCTTTGCCCACAGCCAGGCCACTCAAAGTGAGGGCTTCCTCCGGTAATTTTTTAGAGAGGTTGTCTTCCTCTACGTCAGGCGCGAGGTGGGTTGCCCAGACCCTTCTCGAGCGCCTTCCGCCCGGTTCCTCTTAGCTTTACCGCAGGTGGCGAGACCGCGGCTACTAGAGCCCTCCCATCGCGACAAGATGGGAACCATTGGGGGTACTTGATCCTTCCCTAAACCAACCTTAATTTCCTAAAATTATTTTTGGTTAATTGACACAGCTCTTAGTCTCCTAGCCTGAGGGGATTTACGTTTTCTGCTTAGGTGGGGTAAAGTAAAAGAAGCTGAACACAGATCTGTATTTCTAAAATCTGTGCACCTGACTGATTTAAAACAGGTGCTTTAAATGGAACAATTTCGTTTACTTCCTGCCACCTGTGCTTCCTGCATATGGAACATCTAGACACGCGGCAGCGTGTCAAGCCAAGTTCAAGCAAAGGAACTGGCTAGCCAGCACAGAGTGTACACGAACCACTTGGTGCCACTTTTGACCCTTCTATCTACTTCTACGTAAAATACTTATTTCTTTGCTTCCAAATACACATACCTACAACAGGAATTTGCTTCTAGGTGTGTAGTTGCGTTGTTATTCTAGGTCTCGATCTTCCACCAGTAATCAAATCAGTAACACGAATTATTTAGAAATCTCGTGTTTTCAATGACAAGATTATTTGACCAGTCCAAGGACCCTTCAGCCATGTCCCTGGAATAAATAATTGTAAACAATAGGTTTATATTGTATAAATTAAACTGTTCAAATATCTACCTAGAAAGTAGTGACTAGAATGAACCAAAAAGATTCATACTCACATGCATCATAATATGCTTACCTATATCCGTATATTTATGTAGTATATATAGGTATTTTGTCAATAGGCGATGCGGCTAGCAACCCGTCATTATTTTTATTTTACTGACCTGGGCTCTGTCTACCCCGCAAGGGAGAAAACGTGAAAGTATGTAATTGTATGTATGTATTAGCGGCACAGAACATTATTAAACTATACTGCTATCGCCCGCAAATTTTTGTTGTGAAAGGGTCAATTTTGTAGTCTTAGTTATTGTGATACTAACCCATTCAATTCAATTTGCGTCCCGTTAACAAAGTTTATGCAAATTTTAATAATCGTTCAGTAGTTGAGATGCAAATATACAAACTCAGTTACGCATTCATAGTATAAGCTAGGATTCCTTACCAAAGTAAATGATTTTAACAAACTTTAGTACCTACCTACTCAATATTCCATCTAACATATGAAAGTAGACGTAAGTAAGCGCTCTTGATTAGATTATCGTGTTTTATACTCGGCATCTTTCGATGCTACCATCTTCATCAGAACCGCGGTATGCAACAGTAAGTGTGGTATATTGACTGTCAGTGTCTGTGTCATCAGAATTTTCGGCAACATCCTCAGACGTCAACCAAATTTCTTGTACCTCTATAGAAGGTGAATCAATCTCTCGCTTGGGGCATGGCTCTTCAGAGGGTGATTGTTGAGAAGTATCCGACTCATTATCTATGACACTATTTTCATCGCACTCCTTGGACGATGTGGCCCTCTGATCATCTGAAGCAACAAAGCCTTCGAGTATTTTGAAACTGTCAGTACACATGCCGTTGCTCAGCCTAAACTTACAAGATTTAATGTAGTCTGCAGATATTGTGTCCATGAGGACAATACGCCTGATAAACCCTTCCTCGACAATAGTTTCAACCACTTGCCATTCCGCCGTTCTTAGAATTGGGTGAGCCCTTTGCATCAAGCGTAAGACTCTGCTACTGTCTGTGATCACATAATTTCGCGTCTGCCATTCCATTTTGATAGGCTTTGGAAGATCTTTTACTTTGACGACTTTAACCTTCCTGCCGTCTATGAGCTCGCCGTTGAAATTATTGCGAACCCACTCGACGTCACTGGCTTTTTTGCAGGTGATGTGAATGGCACCCGTAACGATACCTTCGACGTCAACCCCTGGTAATGGCGTGGCTTCCTCAAGTTTCGCGAACATTATAGGAACAAATGCAGCCCAACCATCGCGCTGAAACTGCCTGGTGGGAAAACCTACAGGAATAACAGCGATTTTGATAGCTTCTGCTGCTGTATCAGACGTTTTAGCCCTTTTGTGCTTTCCATCTTCTATTTCAACTTGGTTAGCTTGAATACTGTGATCTTGATCCTTCACTACTTCTTCATGGAGTCTACCTTCATCCCCAAATCCGTCCTGTGATACAGGATTTATATCATCCACTATCTTTATTCGGCGGGTAGAGCAGGTCCCAAGCCTGCGTTGGGCAATAGCAGACTTAACTCGCAATAAGTTATCTACGCAATCTTCGGTGCGTTCTTCTGAATGGAGAAGGTCAACTGGGTAGTCCTTTTCCACAATGGACAAAATTTTGGCGCTCATATCAGAAATCCTTGGTGTGAAGGACAGTTTGCCTGTTGAAGTGCGGCTCGAATGTATTGCCAATGCCTCGTCTCTAGCTTTTTTTTTCAAATCCCGCCATGTCTGTAAATATTTAGATAGGTAATTCAATATACTTATGTAAAAATACATTAATTGTTTATAGCTATCTATATACACAAATAACTAACATTTAATAAAACTATAGTTTTATTGTAACTATTAGAAACACAGGTGACCCCAACAACTTTTGATTAGTATCAAAAAGTTAGGCCGCAAACTTGCAACTATTTATATATTATTCTATAATTAACTTACATGACGCCACTGCTCTATAGTTTTGTCAGGCCCAAATTTTTTTAAAATTTCCTTAATTTCTTCCCATTGCTGTAAGTTATTTCGTGTTTCCGTCGGTCCTTGCCCTTTACTATCTCCCCTGGCGAATTTTTTGTGGTCACTCATGTAATCTACCAACATTCGCAGTTGGGTGTAGTTGCTACGTATTCTGAAAACAGATGATTTTAATTTAAATAATAAATTACCATCCACGCAAAGAAAGATTGAAATAAACGAAAAAGTTTTTAAAAAGTAATATACAAATGCCCCACCAAAAAAAAATTTAACTTACAACTCGGGAGAGTGTAAGGATTTCACGACATCCCTAGGGATTTCGTAAAATTCCTGGTATCCTCTTTTCCCTTCGACATATACATACTTAAAAGAATTCGAAGCGGTGATTCGAAGTCACGGTGGTGTAGTTGGTAACACATTTAGGGCGCAGACCTAAGACTCGTGGGTTCGAATCCTACCTGTGGCGAATTCTTTTTCATCACATATTTTCAATTTTAATAATATACCGAGTATTGTAATGCTATTTAAAAACCATTTAAATATACATACTTACATAAATAGATACATACGAGTACCTACATTATATCTAAAAACGCCGTGAAAAAGTCCATGCATTACCATAGACTCAGGGGTCCTTAGCCACATAGACGCTATGTAGTACATGACAGATAAATAAAAACCGGCCCAGTGCGTGTTGGAATCGCAATGGAAGGGTGCCAAACCACTATTCAATATTGAACTACAAGAAAACGCTATCTAGTATAATACGATCGGATTATAGGCTAATAAAATACATTTAATTGACCAAGCGAGCGCGTACATTTCTTTTCAGCTTAAGCGTAAATGCCTTAGATATGTCTGCCTGGCTCACGGGGTATATCCGTGCCGTGGTCCGACTATTCTACTATTAGAGGTCGTATTTCTCAACCGATTCTTGTGAAATTGTACAATATAGTGGATATACTTTTTGGACTTTTTACAATATAGTGACATTGGCACAAACGATAAGCACCACCGAAAGAAAGAAGAGAAATAAAATAGAAGTAATAGAAATTAAGAAACGCTCCAAAGGACTTGTATCCAGGGCCGTAAAAACAATTGAAAAAACAAAAAATAAGCACCACGTGCGAGGTTAGCAGTGCTTACTGCTTACGACCATTGTTAGTTCTCATTCTCAGTGATTATAAAATAAAACGGGAAGAAGGTATTATTTCTTATTACGTCTACTGCTGATGGATTACATACATATATTATTTCACGTACATCGTCATCGACAGAATAGCTATTTTAAGAGCGTTTTTGAAAGTTTTGAGTTCAAATCTAAGCGGATAGAGTTTATGGTTATAAAGTTTTATTTTAAGTTTTCCTTAATTTAACACGTTAAATGCAGGTTATTATTTTACTGTTTTACTCTCGGTGCGTTACCAGAAAAATCAGACTTGTACGCTGTCTTGAATAAAATGCGTTACCAGACATAAAATACTTGTACCTATCCCTTTAATAATTTGATCATATTTTCAAAAATAAATAATTTTGTCCATTAAGATTTTATTAGGAGCAAGTATAAGAGTTAAACTATAACACTTTGTTAGCCGCAGTATATTATCCATACTTTAGAAAATATAAGACATTCAAATAACCAGATAAATTTGCCTGGTACAGCGCCAGCATAACTAAGCAGTGTAAGCACTATCGACATACATCTAGTGATGGGACTGGAATTTAATCAGCGATATCGACAACATATTTTTTGTTCTTAACAAAATTATAAGTAGGTAGTTGTTAAGTGATGTTCCAAAAACACCAAACTCATCATAAGTTTCCTAAGATCCCAATTTATCGTAACTAATATTATAAATGCGAAAGTAAGTGAGTTAATTTAATTGTTTATAACGCTTTCACGCCCAATCTACTGAACCAATCATCATGAAATTTTGCATACAAATATAGGTTAGGGTGTTAATAAGGATATAGGGTATATATCACGCGAGCAAAGTCGCGGGAAACACCTAGTGTCATTATAAATCCAAGCCAATCAAAGAAACAGACAATCTGTTATGTTTTAAAAGCTCCTGCCGTATTCAAAGAGGAATTGGAGAAGGGAGGTTTGGGGGCAAATGTTATATTGTAGAAAAACACATGTCATATTCAGACACACAAAATATGGAAACATGAAGTCAGGTTGATAAACATGTTAATTACACTACGCACTAGCGCTCACTGCGAGTGTATCGGCTTGTTCCCGTGGTGCTATACCAGACAAGTACATACAAGTACATACAAATCAAATACGACTGGTACCGCATATAATAAAAACTTTTATTTAATGATGCGTACAAGACAAATATGATTTGTATTATTTTTAAAGCGGATCCTAGTTCAGTTTTAAATGAATGACCTTTAATTACATATATTTGTCTCTTTCCTTCGTCAAGATTTTCTAGTAAAAACTTTCGCCGCACCGCTAGCAAAAATGAGATAAAAGATCGACGCACGCACGGCAAGAAGACGAAATTAGCTGGTAAAGCATTGAACGTGTTAAATTAAAAGTTTTTTTTTACATTCGTGTGATAGACACCATATTTAACAACCGTCTCTTAACTTTCTGTTTTAAGGTAGGTAGTGTCATTATTCAGTTTTCATTATGGTGCTCCCAACACTGCTGTTAAAAAATGTTTACAAACATTTTCTAACAAGATATAAATGCATAATAACATAAAAATAAAAAACTATTACAACTAATATTGATTATAAATATGAATAACAAATACGTAAGAACAGAAATACAACAATAAGTTATTTTATTTGAATGTTAGAAAATGTTTGTAAACATTTTTAATACCGGGGGATGCCCTCTTGCTTCGTCGTCTATTTATTTGTGATGTTGTTGAATGGAAGAATTTGCACAAACATGAAAATTTGCCTTTTATATAGAGAAGGCAAAGAGATCAAGTCTTTTGTCACAAAAGAAAAATAATAATTTCTATCCAAGAAAGAGTTTGGGTAATTTAACCACACAAAAGAGGTCGCATGGCGGAGGTTTTATTGTGTGTCGTCCTTATATTTTAACTAGTGGCTTTGTGATTCTCACAAACACTATATACCTACCTAGAGATACCTACTAGGAAGTGAGTCTGTGAAACCCTAAAGAATTATAAGCCTCTCAATATTTCTATAAAAATGTTGAGAGGCTTATAATTCTCAAACCATAGATAATTTTATCAAGCGATATAGGAACGTACGTAGATTATTTAAAGACATTAATGGATTGAATGCTTAATTTTGCACAAATATTATTAAATATTGCCACAATTCCCTATGCCCGTTTGTATGGAGACATGCGCGTTCAGGACCCTCTTAAGCCGCAAAGAAAGAGCTTTACGCATAGAGCTTTACGTGATAAGATACGTGAATTAATTCAGAGTGGTAGCTCATTTATTGAAGTTAAAAGGAAAACTACTTATCACAGCTAAGCAGGGTTCACAAGTCAAAGATAGCTCACTAGCTGTTACCCGCGGATTTGCCCGCGTGATATATAGCCTTTGGCCTTCTCAGTACCCTAACCTATGTGTATGCAACATTTCTTTAGTTGAAAGCGTAACAAACAAACTCACTTTCGCATTCATAATATTAGTTTTATTATTAAATGCACTAATAGAAAAATTTCGTAGGTAGGTATAAGTATTTTTTTTTTGCCGTTACTTGCTAAATGTAATGGTACGGAACCCTTCATACGCTACTTAGTGGAACTTATACTAGGCCGATTTTTATTACATATTTAATTTCATTACCTAGCTGTCACAAAGATGGAGATCTATCCAGATCATAGCCCATATGTCTTACCTAGGTAGGTACCTAACATTTGGAATGGTTATCGTAAGCATTACATTAAACTACATATTCGTAATTTTATCAAACGTCATGCACACCACGCCAAGAAGACAAAACAATTTTAAAAACAGGGTTTATTCCCAAGACAGCATTACCAACTGCATTCGTTAATTGATAGGTATATAAAATAGCTTTGTAAATAACTAATATTACACATGTATTACACGAAGCAATATTTCATAATTTATATCAAAACTTACTTCTTCTTTTGTGTTACAGAAGGCCACACCATTTTATTGTGTCTAAGTGGTATTCCTGCCTGATATACTTAGTTCAAACACAGTATCACAAACCAAAAAAACAATCGGATAACATAAACAATCCAAGTGAGATAGATATTTTATCGACTTGGAAAATATATCGCGTAGGTAGGTACGCTACGCACGAGCGACTGCAAGATGGAGTCGCGTCGCTTCGCAATGCCGGCTGTCAATGTCATGTGTCAAACTGTCAACTAATACAGCCGAAGCGAAGAAGCAAAGAATATGAATTTATACTCTATGCGAAGAAGCGATAACCTCCCTCGACAACTTCACTCGCTCGACAAGCGCGGCGGTGCGCTTAAAAAAATGAAAAATGTACACTTAGGGACTCTCTGCTTACTGTATTTGGATTAGATATAAAGGTTCCTACCTAAGTATAGGTGTCTGTGTTTTACTCTAGAGTAAAAGTCAAGGTCAATTATTTTATTCGGCATCACTACGTACCTTGATGTATTTTTAGGGTTCCGTACAAAAGTTGAAAAACGGAACCCTTATAGGATCACTCGAGCGTCTGTCTGTCCGTCCGTCCGTCTGTCACAGCCGATTTTCTCCGAATCTACTGAACCAAATTAGATGAAATTTGGTAAGATAGTGTAATCCCATGACCCAAACACGGATGTGCAAAGTAAATAAAGATTTTTTTGAAATAAGGGTCATTTTGAGGGGCCCAATTACAAATTTTTAAAAGAAAGTTTTGCAAACCTTACTGTGTAATATATCAAATGAAAGGGCTCATTATGAGGATCTCAAAAATATTTTTGTTCGGGTAAAATCAATACTTTTGATTTTATTCACGAAAGAAGGCAAAAATTGACCATTCCCCCCCCCCCCCCTGATCTGCGAAACTACTGGGCCGAAAATTTTGAAAAAATTACAAAATATAGTTCATTCCTTGAAGATTACAGGAAAAATAATAAGAATTCTATTACTTGAAAATTAAGTGGTAAACTCACAATAAAAAGTTCATCTAGGAAAATAGTTCACTAAAACACCACTAGATGGCGCTAGTCAATTGAATAAAACATTTTTTGCACATTGTGTGTGTGTTCACGAAGCATATTGTACGGAACCCTCATTGCGCGAGTTTGACTCACACTTGGCCGGTTTTTTTAAGTACTTATCAATGAAAATAAATATTTACAACTCTCCTTGAAAGTGCTTTCATTGCACATTAAAATTTACGATATAATATAGGTGTCTTGGTAGGCACATATCTATTACTAGCTGTGCCCGGGACTTCGTCCTCGTGACAAAAGTCGCCTAGGTCTTTTTTCAGACACTTGACCACCACTTGACTATATGTGTAGGTACCAAATTTCATTTAAATCGGTTCATAGTTTGGCATGAAAGCGAGACAGACAGACAGAGTAAGTACCTAACTTTCGCATAAATATAATAAGTATGAAAGTATGGATTATTGTCAGCCAAGCTAAGTTTGCATACAAGAACCGTTTATTCCTATCTGTTCTATAAGGTTCATAGGTGGTTCATAGGTACCTATGTTAAACGGCCGGTACCTGTAGGGAGAAGCCACATTTGCACTTCTGGGAGCTATCAACCAATTCCCACCGTGCCAAATGAACCATGGTTCATTCATACTTACTCATATTTGAGGAATCGATCATGGTGACCAATGGTGACAAATACTAGGTATTTGTCACCATTGGTCACTGGTTGGTTAGTAAATTTGGCACGGTGGGAATTAATTAGTTGATAGCTCCCAGAAGTGCGAATGTGGCTTCTCCCTACAGGTGCATCTTTTAGCATGTCCTGGCTGCGCTGCCAGCTCCAGCTTTGATGATCTTTACTCCGCCTCCGAAAGAGGAGTAGAAGTGGCACTTACGTAAGTAAGTACTGTAACAACTGACCCAAGTAACATAAATATATATTATGCTCCTCCGTGCTTAGGTTGGCACGTTAAGCCGTTATTCTTAGCTGTAATTATTAAATTGTGCATTAAGCAGTTTGACCAGACCCCCGCGTCCATACAAACGGAAAACAAAATGAACAAAGTCCGAATTTCATATAGTACCTCGGTAAACTCGGTATTAAGTACTAAGCGCCACAGAAGGTAGGTATCAAAATTATCTCTGTTGGTTTAAGGGTTCTAAAACTTATAAGTTTTAAATATTACCTGGAGTTTTAAAATAATACTTAATTACTTATAAATGCTAACCAATAAATCTATCTGAAAATTCGGACTCTTGTTCATTTTGTTTCTCGTGTGTGCGTAGCCAACGAAATGAATGAATGAAATGGGTGTTTGACACCCGTTTCATTTATTCATTTAATTTTCTTCAGACAGTAAGTAACTAATAGAATTGATGAATCATAAAAGTTATTAACTTTGACATACCTAAATGGTAGTACAGCGCCACGACTAGGCACCAACGCACACATTGGATAAAAAACACACACACTTGGTTAAAGTACTAACTTTTATTCATAAATTAATTTTTACATAATTCTATGGAAATAAATTAAAAGGCAATGTATTTGTTTACAACAATATCATTATTTACGTTATTAATATCTCGGGCTTTTTTTCTACTTAAGGCGCTGTGGCGACACTAGCGCCACCCAACAATTAATTCTTATAGGTACTCCTAAATCAACTCAAATTTAAAAAGTTTAATAGCTGATTGCCCTAGTAAATTACTTACTTGTAGTATTCATTTTATACTTTTCATAGACATTATAATACGAATTATTAATACTATTTCGCGAAAATAATTCGTTCTCTATCATCAAATTAAAAATAGTGAAAACTTGTACCAAGTTCGGCTTTACTAGGACATTCACTATTAGATTTTTTGAATTTGATATGATTTAGGACCTATCGAGTTAATTGCTGGGTGGCGCTAGTGTCGCGTATCGTCTGTTACCACACCGCCTATTATCAAAAAGCTTTTGTCCGCGGATCCTCCCACGTTTATGCCCACCCCTCACGAACAGTGTTTTTTCCGAGTTGAAAGATCGGTTCAATAAGTGAAAGGGGTGAAAGTGTTACAAACAAACCAACAAACAAATAAACAAATGTTTCGCGTTTAATAAATTAATTGTATAATTTTATAGATAGGACAAGCTTTCGCCCGCGTTTATATCGAACCCCCAAGAACAGTATTTTATTCCGGAATGAAAGGTAGCCTATGTTCTTCTGAGTACCCCAGATATATTGTCCCTGCAAAAATTCATAATGATCGGTCCAGCAGTTAAAGCATGAAAGTCTAACAAACAAACTATCAAACTCTGTTTCGCATATCTAATATTATGTAGTTAGGAATACATTGCTACTATACTTATGTTATGTAGATATTTATATATATTTATTTCTAAGTTATAATTTCTAACTTATTCATCTATTATTGTACCAACTCTCAGTAAACGGAACAGGAACGCCGAATAGTGTGTAGGCTTTATTATTTGTAAATTTATTCTTATTTTCTGCTACTGAACTAAATTCTTTCTTTGTATCTTCATGGGTGTCGATAATTTTCTCTTTAGTATTTTTTGGCTTGTTTTCGTAATTTTTATACCAAGGATCATACAAGAGTACTTCTTGTCCTAATATCTTGTATTTTCTTTTTGTGTGATCATCAGCGTCTTCTTCTATACTTTGATCATATAAACTACTAAAGTCGTGTCTATTACGAAGATTCGCCGGTTTCACATATTTTGGTGGTGGTATATATGGCTTATAATGTGTTGTCAGAAATGATGTTCTATAAGATTTCATCGTCTCGTCGTTTAAAGGAAGTTGTGTGGGATCATCATTAGTTTCAAAGTTATTATCATGTTGTGATATGCTATCTTCTAATTCAACATCTTCGATTTTAGAATCGTATAGACTTTCTATAAACTTAGCAGCTAGTTTAGCATTCTTTTGTATTACTTGTGGATCTGATACTTTGTCAGAAAGATTTGGAGTATGTTCTGCTAGTAGTTTGTCTGATCTTCTTTGCGGATAGAAATCTTTGTAATCAGTGTTTACATTATATTCCTTAAAATGTTGGTTAGGATATTCATAATTTCTTATGACTTCTCCTAGTCTTTCAAAAGTATGAGAAAGGTCATCCTTGACTTTTTTATTAGATTTGCTATTTCTCTCTTCATAAGATAGCAATGCGTCTTGTTCACTTTTTTTACTTTCTTCATTGTTATGGTACTCCTTCTTTGGGTCATATATATCAACAACCTTACCTTGCTGAGCTACAATGTACTGGTTCTCAGGAGAATTTTTATGATAAAGATCGTTGTAAAAATCGGCACTGACATATGCAGGCGGTTTATATGTATCCTCTATATGTCTTCCGAGTCCTTCGTTTTTCGACGGCGACACTTCTTGCGGCGTTTTACTAAAATAATCAAATGTATGAATTGGATTATCTTTCAACTGATACGTTTCTGCCGCTGGTATTAATTTAATAACTATCGCTTTACCTTGATGATATCCAATGCCGTGCCCTTGGAAGGGTTTATTTTTAGGTTTCTTCTTTTCGTTATCTGTTTTCTGTGGCGCTTCTTCGTCTGCTTCATTGGCATCACAGTACATTCTGTTTAATTTTTTTGTGTCTTTATCGGATAGACCAACTCTTTGACCAATTGATGCACCTCTCTGAAAGTACAATATAAAAAAATGTTTAGTATGGACCCGACCAGTAGTTTTTGCCGATGAACTAATGAATGTAAAATTTACCTAAATTCGATTTTACCTGTTTAGGGACGATCGTGTCCTGGCCGTTTGTTGAGAAAGCTCGCCGGCTGTAGTGAAGAACACTGTCGTAGTCATACCCAACGCCAAAGTCCGACACAGAAAATGAATTGTACTTGCGGAAGTTGTTCCTTGCAGCTAGAAACATAAAACAAATTCAATGTTCATAGACATTATGAATTTATATGTCGATATCTGAACGCATAAAGCCGGTGTAAACAAGTCCTAGTTACCTCGCACAACATTCATGCTATTAATAGCATATTCACACTTTTTTTACCTTTTATGATATGAGAAAGCGAAACTTTCATTTGCGTTAGTAATTTATGTTATCAGAGGTTAAGAGCTGGAGCGCTCAATTTTTGAACTAGTAGAATCAATCCGCCAGCGCCATAGTGAATCTTAATTGGCTCTATTTTTGAACCATTGTCCGAATGGGTTTTACGAATGGTCGCCTCGGATTTAAATACGCGTACAAAATATCAAATTTACATGACACCGTAGCGTACTAAAGGGTACCATCAGTACCAAAGGATCTCAATGGGATCCATCGGTACTATAGGGTCCTATGGCTTTTATTTGGTGCAATTGCATCGCAATGGGACCCATGGAACCGATGGTAATATATGGGGCCCATTCGCTGAGCCAAAAACCACTCAGAACTATCATTACTACTATTACTATCATTCTCAGAAAAAATAAAGAATATATTCGCTTTGTTCAAAAATACGCTAAAACAGGCCGCACGTTAATTTTATTCACTTGTGAATACGAACCGATTGCTGACGTCACAAAGAGTGGAGGATCTATACTTCTAGTTCAAAAATTGAGCTCCTTTTGGGATATCTGCTGAGTGTAAATTATCCGTCAGCAGTAGACAGAACAGAACCTCGAGCAATGCGTCCTAACCTAACCTAACTAGGTACTTTTGAAATTAGGCTCTTCCAGCCCCATAAAATATTGAAATACCTTGAACAATATTATCCCACACGATGTCGACATAGTCATCTCTGTCGGGACTGCTCTGCATGTGATAGAAGCCGAGGGTATGGAGCAGTTCGTGCACCACGGTACCATGCCGGAAGCACCCGCGACCCGGCGGGTGACGAGCGTTCAAATTCAAGACTTGGTAGCCTCCTTGATAACCAACTTGTGAGAAACATCCTCTTCTACTACCCTGTAATGGGATAAAATTCTCTATATCATAAAAAGCTCTTAAAAATGGGTTTTGAAAAAGTATAGGTATATGTATAGGTACGAATGGGGTCGAGAACAGTATAGCATATATCACGTTCATCCTGGATTACTACTCGATTCAAAGAAAGAATAAATACAACATATTACTCTAGAATATTACCTGAATAACTACAGCATCCCTGTCTCCCTTTTGGTAGGGCCGGAACGTAATGCAAGATGCTTGGGCTAAATCGTCAATGCCGTCCTTAATGGCTTGCAGTTGATCAGACGCTGAAAGACAAACGGTGTTCTTTATAATGAAATTCAAAACTTCTACAAATTTAATTTTATATAAATCAAGCTATAATTTCAAAACAAACATCTCTCGCAACTTCCCTTGGCATTGGCCAAATTGGAAATTAAGTATCGTGAACCAAAAAAAAATGGTTTTAGCATATATAAAACGTGAGTATACCTACGTTTTATTTTTATCTAATACCTATCTACTTACATATTTATGTTATGATAAAGGTGTAAACTTACTAAAGTGTTCTCTCTGTATGTAGTAAATAACTTCATTATTTGGCCACCGTTTTGTGGTGTCTTTAAGGCCGTTCCTAGACAGTCCTTCCGCGACATCTTCCACGATCACTCGTCTCTGCCTGTCGTTGAGGATAAGATCTCCCTCGAACTTGCCACTCTCCTCCCACGCGTGGTCTGATATAGGTTCGTCTTCGTCATAGTCCTCGTCAGGTTCGGCACCTTCTATATTTTTAATAATAAATGAATACAGTTGAGGAATTTTAAGTATTACTTAAATATTATAATGAAGATGTTAGAAATCGTGAAATTGGCGCAAATGTCTAAGGTACAGCAGACAATTTGCATACCAAACAAAACAGAAAAATAGTTAAATGACTTTATTGACTTGAAAAAAATCTTTGTCTTTTTGAACTACATTAATTACAGGGAAAATAATCACCAGGTCAACTTGGATCGACGTAAACGGTTTAAAAAATTTATTGAGTGAAACTATCATAGTAGGTAGATACGTAAAATATTACTAATACATAAGTATTTATATGAAATGCAAAACTTACTTTTTAAAACTTGATCCAACCGCGAAGTTTTGTGTAAGAATTCAACAAAATCCTCTAGTTCGCTGTTTGACATTGAGGAGCACTTTAACACACAAAACACGCATAAGACCACTGATATCTTGAACAACTCCATGGCTTTGGTGGCACAAACCTGTCCTTATACTTCCTTCGAAAACGCATGTGAAATCCTGCGGCTAACGCACGCGCTTCGGTAAGTGTGTCATATTGACGGTATTGAGCATACTTAATTAAGTAGGTGATTATAATTCGGATCTGGCATCGACAACTTGACACTTTTTACTGCAGTTCCGCGTGATTTTTTCCGATGAACAAAACCCATTTGGGTGGGGCAGGATTTAATATAGGTTTCGATACGACCATTTCACAAGGTGTGAAGCCGCAACTGCGCGGGCGCCACTTGCGACAGAGCTACCCAGGTGACAGTACCTACCACCACCGCCGTCATAACTCGTGCAAGACCAGGTTGCTAAATTTACCGGCCGATTTATTCCAATATTTCGTGGAGTTTCCATTCAGTATAACAATGCCAGCAATTTGACATTTCTGTAATTGGATGAGTGAAATAGTGAGAGAAAAGCAAGTGGTCCGTTACGGTGAAATCGGAATTAAGTGGCAAACACTCATTGTATGCTTAATGCTTTTAAAAGCAACGGGTTTCACAGTGCAGCGACGCGCGGAGTAGAGGTCAATCAGCTTGATGCATGGCTCATCTCACAAGTTCACGACACTTTTCTTTGACTTATTTATTGCTCTCTTCAAAATAACGTAGTTTCAGGAATGCCATACGAAGTAGTGCGATGCATTATTTACAATAATCTTCGCTGTTTTCATCAAGACCGGGATCAGCATTAACTACAAGAATACTTAGTTAAAATAGGTATAAAGCTCTGGTGGTGCTATCTTAAGTAGGTACGTGGTAAAAAATAACATATATTTACCTACTCTTACTAATTTGTTTGATATAAATACTTAGGTACCTACTCAAACTTTTTATCGAAGTACCTATCCGTAATTATGTGACCACAATGAATTCAGATAATGATTGACGTGCATATTAATAAAAGTAAACACGTGTACCTAACTACCTAAGTAGAACAACATAATTATTCAAAACTAAAATACTTATTTGATCCCTATTTACTCAGACCAAACTTTACACATATATGAGCATAGTATTTTCTTCTCGTAAGTTGTCAAAGTTACGGTGTGTAATTTCGCAAAAGAGAAAAGACTTTTATGCTAATAATGTTTATGTAATGATAGACGCCTAGGTTCTTTGACCGTAAAATAAATTATCTGCAGTTATTAATAAATTATCTCACGGATATTTAACCGCTTTCCTAAGTTTCTATTAGGTACAGTTTTCTTAGTTCCTAAAAGTAGTCGTGTTAAGTTGTTAATTACCGAGTACAAGTACAGTCACAATTAAAACTCTCTTCTTCAAAATGCGTTAGGTAGCTACTCGATTTTCGGTCTTTTTCCGAAAACAGGTTTGTGCGGAGGATCTGCACCACCCGATTTCTTCAAAGGGACTCTACGTGTTGGATCTATAACCAAAAATGCTTCGCACTCAAGGGACCGGGATAACACCCGTGACCCGGATAATTGTTCTAGTTTATAACATTACTTTATAAATATAGTAGATTGCCTTTATTATCAGCATGATACTTCTAATGTAAAGTAATATTATCATCAGCCTATACTCTATTAGGTACAGTAATACTTATGTAAAGTAATATGCCGATTCAATACTGATATTTCACTCATTCGTATAAAGAAATATTATACTAATACTATATATTATTATTATATATCTTCTTTCACCTTTAGAAACTTAATTCATCTGCGGGTGACATAGACTAAAATTTACACGGACAAAATATTGGGATAAAGGAATCGCTTATAAAAAGAGTATAAATATTAACTATTTATACTCTAAGCTCCTGACTTTCATTTTCCATTCCGCCTTAGTAAATCATTTATATAATTCGTCTTACGTTGCACAATAGGCAGGTTTCATAAAAAAAGTATTTTTATTATAATTACCTCGTCCGTCAGATTGTCGAAAAATCTTTGACTACCTCTATACGAAAAATATTACATAGGTCATTACGTATTTTTTTCTTTTTTTAATCAAAGATGCATGAGCCGGGGACTCCTGCACTTTGATGCGCTTTATTTTTATGATCTTCTGTTTGATTGAAAAAAGAAAAAATACGTACGTAATCTCGCTAATATTTTTCGTTAATCTATAACATGGACTTTATTACATTAAAAAGATTTTTAATAATAAGAGAACAATGATGAAATAACTGAGAGCGGATAACAAATTAAAGTTATTGGGATTTTCGTAACAATCAATTACTTTTAGATACAAATTGTAAAGACCCTTGAAAAGACATTAATTGGATAACAAATGGAATATTATTAATTTTACACATGACTGGACAAATAGTTTACGAGGATTATACAACATGATCGCGCTTACGGTGTTCCGCAATGTACTAATTCCAACCAATGCCATTGTCAAGTGATGAAATGGAGATTTGCGCCGGGAAATTCGGCTTTAAACATTTTTTGGCCTTTATTTTCACGTTTTCTAATAAAATTTGGCCTTAACAGAATTAAGGTCAAGGATTTATATTTAATCAGTTAGTCTGTATACAATGTATACTGTATGTATATTAACACATATGTCCAGACATTGGAGGATGATATACCTATCATACGTTTGGGAGTTTGGGGCCACCAAGAGGGTGACGTCATAAGATGAAAGTAATTAAAAATTATGCTACTTAATTTCTTTAGGTTATTGCAAAAGAACCTACCTATTTCATTGGAAAATGGGGTAAACTAGATAGGTAAGATTATTCAAAACCATAACTTATATTCTAATAAAAAAATAAAAATAAAATAAAATAATTTTATTTCAGACTTGCGTCCATATTTTGTTAGTAACAAAATCCTTATATACTATGTTAGTACAAAATAAAATAATTTAGTTAAGGAAAAACCCGCCTAGTCCTCCCGGACCACCTGGTACTGCCACGTGCATGCGCACCCAGTGCCTCCATATTGGACAGTCGGGTCTTTCCCGGACAACACAGAGGATACTATTGCAGCTTCCCCGAACTCTGCGCATCAGTGATGCGACTCGGCCTCGCAATACAGCGTAAAAGTCAGCAACGTGCGCCTGTGCGAACATCGTTGATGCGCTACAGTACCTGGGAAGCCCCAATAGTACCCTAAAAGCATTATTATACTGTACTCGGAGAGCATTGAAAGCCCGCCGCGTATAATTGACCCACAGACTGCACGAGTACAGACCTTGACAAAAGGCTTTAAAAAGTGCGATTTTCACCTCTGCACTACAACGCGCAAATCTGCGAGCCAACATATTGCAACGGACTGCCAGCGCTCTCCTTTCCCTCTCCATATCTTTATCATCTTTTAAGTTATCTGACACCACATGTCCTAGATATTTGAAGCTAGTCACTCGCTGAAGAGTTTCGCCGTATAATTTAATCGGAGGAATCTCAAGCACTCTTTTTTTGTTTCCTGCCGTGAAAATCAGCACTTCGCTCTTCTTAACATTATACCTAAGGCCATGTGATTCAGCATAACTCTCACATATCGAGATCAATTTTCTGAGGGCCCCTACTGATGGACTCAGCAAGACCATGTCATCCGCATATGAGATGCTATTAATGATCTGACCATCTATGGAGCACCCGACTTTAGTATTGCTGAGCTCGACAATAAGTTGATTTATATACAGGTTGAAAAGCGTAGGTGAAGTTAGCCCACCCTGTCTCACCCCACATTCCAACCTGTACTCCTCGGATAAAACCCCCTGCCATCGGACCTGGTTAGTTTGATGCTCGTACCAGAATTTGAAAATATGTATCAGAAACGCTGGCATTCCAGCGTCTCGTAATTTGTTCCACAATACATCGTAACTAACAAAATCGAAAGCTTGCGAAAAATCAAGAAAGGCGGCATACACAGGCGTATTTCTTTGCGTATAGTATCCGACGGTGTGCTTCAGTGATAAGATTGCAGATTCGGTGGATAAACCGGGTCTAAAGCCAAATTGCGCATCATGTAGCTTAACATAGCAATCAAGGTGTCTCTGGAGCAATCCGTCGAGAACTTTTGAGGTGATAGTGGCCAAAGAAATTGGTCTATAGTTTGCTGTGGCAGAAACATCCCCTGTTTTATTTTTAATGATAGGTACTACAACCGTCCGCATTAATTTTGCTGGTAGGTAGCTATGCCTTATACATATAGTATATAGTAAACCTAAAAGTCTCGGAAGATGCTTTCCAGCGTGCTGAAAATGTTCTATACTTAGGCCGTCGTGTCCAGGTGATTTTCCTTTCGTCATTTTCTTTAAAACGCCTTCGACGTCCTTTGCTGCAATACGATCGGGAACCCTCAACACGTCGGCCTCCGTGACCCTTCTTACAACAGACAAAGGTGTCCTAGCTTGAACTTGAAAATGATCTTTAAACACATTAGCTATTTTCAGAGGCTCGGCAATGCCGTTGATGCTCACCGATACAGCAGGCTTAGAGTTTAGCTTTTTAGTCTCTTTCCAAAATCCTTTAAAATCCTTATTTTTATGCTTAGCTGCCAGATTATTCATTTTAACTAAGTCTTGATTGTTTTGACAAAACTTTAATTTTTGCTTAAATATTTTTCTAGAGCTACACATATCATCATACAAACGTCCACATGTAGGCCGACCGTGCCAGACCCAATTTAAAAATTTCTGCCTTGCGTTCTGATGAGCATCACGAACATATCTGTTCCACCCCTTAATGCAACGGTTTCCGCCAGAATTTACAAATCCTTTGCGTCCAGTATAGGACTTGACAGCTGCTTCTTGTAAAATAGTAACAATATTTTCATATAAGTTGTCAATAATCTCCAAATGTTCTCTTCTAATGATATCACAATTTTTATTGCAGATAACAGGTATACGGCTCGAAGGACCAAAATGTCATAATATCTAAAAGAACGAGACCTGTCACACTTGACATAATGATATAGTTTACTGTTTTTAGCTCATATGGGGTTTGTTACTCTTAGCCTATAATAATGAAGAATAGAACAATACTTCTAAGTAAGAAAGGATTGGCTCATCATACTTAGGTATAAGTATGGTACGTGGTGGTGTGCGCGGTGTATCTATTGTCGTTTAGTACTTCGAAAAGTTGGGCCGCATACAGATTCTGTAAGATGGTGTAAGCTTATTGGCGTTTTTGAGTATTTATTCTGTAGAGTACCTTCCATTAGTAATACTGATTGCCAGGGGTTTCAAAATCAAACTATTTAATTATTCACAGTACATTTTATTTAGTTTTAAAACATCACTTTCTGATAATCCTTTTCGCTGTCCAATCACAACACCTTCCTGTAAAAAATATAACAAACGTTCATTTCATTATGCATACCTACTTAATTCTAATGTGATGTTGTGTGGAACTCTTCGGACAAAATTATAGAACGACAATAATTGGAAAACCCTGTTGTACTTCCAAGCCTCTTTTAAGCCACTGGTATACGAAATAGAAGGATGGTAGAGTTCCTAGAGACTATGTGAATTACTGGACACTCGCCCACCTACATACTAAACATCAGAAGAGTGGAGGAGTGGAGCGCCGGTGTGGGGTTACAGGGGGTTACCCACTTCGGCGCTCCACCTCTAATAGAGAGTTAAATAATTTAAGATATTTTTAACAAAAAAAAAACGACTTCAACCCTATCAATTTGTTTGAATAAGAATAAAATGGAAATAAGTGTAAACGTGGTGTAAACTAAACGGCAAGCTTGTAAAAATTTTTTTGGTATTTGTGTATTTTTCAAAACCGCTCGACACATTTCGATAAAAATTGAATGGGATCACCTGTAAAGTATTACCTGTCGAACAAAAACATGATTTCTCAAATCGGTCCAGGCATCTTCGAGAATTCGGGGAACATACATAAAAAAACGACGTATTAAGAACCTCCTCCTTTTTTGAAGTCGGTTAAAAAGGATAACGAATACCGTTAAAATGACGGAAGCCTCAAACCACATGGAGAGACGAGCTATTTTGCTTTCAACTAGGGACACAGAAATGAATGAACTAAGCGGGAAACAGAAAGGGTTTTGTAGCGATCCTAGCTAGACCACAGTTAACTCTACTATAACTATACATGTATGGGCATAACCAAAACAGTGCTATGCTAAGCCCGCTCTACATCGCTCGATCAGGCGAGAACCGAGAACGAAAAGTGAAAACTCTCGACGAGAATGTAGAGTGGCCCTTAGGTAGGTACTTGCCTGTAAGGGTATGATTGTTTTATTCCCATTTTTAGAGAAAGCCAGTTCTGGATAGTGCATGACGCTCTCGTAGTCATAAGGAACCCCGAAGTCCGTCACAGTATCGTTATTATACTTTGCAAAGTTATGTTCCGTCCCTGAAATTATATTTATTTTATTGTGTGCTATTGCGATTACTAAAAACATGTGTTTGTTGTATTACTGACAGCCCTCCCCGGCTGCGTCCTGGCATGTAGGTACTATACATACATAACAATCCTCTTAAATGACACTATTAAAAAAAAAACGCATCAAAATCCGTTGCGTAGTTAGATCTAAGCATGGTACCTATATAGGAAGGGACAGACAGACAGCGGGAAGCGACTTCGTTTTATTATATTTAGTGATATAGGTATTTAATGTCCTTTATCTATATTTGGGTTGTTTTATTTATGTTACTGTGATATTTGGTACATATAACGAATTATTATATTGTTTGTTTTCGTATGTGTAAGTGGCCAACACTGGTGTCAAATTTTTCAAGCTGCCTTAAGGCATCTGACATAGCTTAACGACTGCCATCAACGATGACAGCCGGGACCAACGGCTTAACGTGCCTTCCGAAGCACGGAGGAGCTCGAGATATTTTTATGCCACTTGCGGTCACCCATCCAAGTAGGGACTGCACCAGGGGTTGCTTAAGATACGTAAGCGCTCATAGAGCTCACACCCACTGGACCATCGGGCTCCTCATTTGAATGCAGCCAATATAGAGCAATGTTTTATGCTACAAACATAATTTTGCTACAAACATAATTTTGCTACAAACATAATTTTGCTACATACATAATTTTATGCTACAAACATAATTTTGTCTACCGGTATAGGTATAGGTTCTAAGAATATGCGGTAAAAAAATACACCACCGAGAATTACTTCACCTACCTTCTTTTATATTTTCCCATACAATCTCAACATATTCGTCTCTGTCGTATGTGCTTTGCATATGGTAGAATCCTAGAGTGTGCAACATTTCATGGACTATGGTGCCGTGTTTGAAGCATCCTTTGGCCAAGTTCAGGACTTGTTGCGTTTCTTCACTGTCGTTGGCTTTGATATAGCCTACACTGGAGAAACAACCGCTTGCAGATCCCTGCCGGATTTGAATGTTGATATTAGCCATTGTCACAGTCTCGTAAATGATGTTTGTTATTACAAATAGGTAAGTCATACAAATTTCAAGCCTGCACAACTATTTTTAACCGACGACGTCGATTTTCATGGTAGGTACCTAGCGTTGTCGTATCTTTGATATGGCAAATATAGAGGCTGACTGGTTAAACACTTAGGTATCATCCTTAAAGGGGTGACTTCGCCTGGCAACATAAACAACTTTTTTATGGCATCAAAGCTGGGAACTTATTTTTTTAAATTCCCGTTCAATATGACCTGGGCGGCGGAACATTTTTGTATGGAAATGCCGACTTTCGTATGAAATAAGAATTCAACCATCAGCCAGCCTGCGAAATTAATTAAAACGCTAAATATCATAAAAATCGACCTCGTTGCTAGTTAGTTTCATGGGTTTTAATTTCGTTTTTACTTTTGAGTACCTATCTGTAATTCCATACTCGACTTCTATGCCGCAGCCTGAGCTTGGGCACAAATCTTATACACTTAGCAAATACACACTTATACTTAACTAAGCATATCTAAAATCCAACTACTTATGATGTGACACTATTCCAAAAACGTTCTATCAATGTGATAAGTAAGTACCTACTCTTATTAAGAATTGAAGTTAATGTAAGTGCTGTAAGTACCACAGAGATTATTTAGATTTAGGGAATGTAACCACGAGCGAAATTTCGTATTCCACAAGGCACATACAGCCTCCAATGTTTGAAAAGAAAAAACGTTAAACGTACCAGCTGCTTCTCATACCGCCCAGGTCGTAAAAGCCCGGCGGGGATTAGAGAAAATCTGAGGAAATATGTAAATTGGCGTTTTTTTTTTTTTCTTTCATTTTACAGTTTTACACCTTAATATAATACACCCGCTAGCAACTTAATGGCCCTAGTCTTTCATCATCATTTCAGCTGTAGGTAGTCCACTGCCGTACATAGGCCTCTCCCAGGGATTTACAAAATGACCGGTTGGGAGCTGCCTGCATCCAGCGTTTCCCTGCGACTTTGGTCGGGTCGTCCGACCATCAAGTTATCAAGTCTGACTCGGCGCTTGCCGGTACGTGGTTTGACGCCATTTGAGAGCTTGCCGCCCCATCAGCCACAGGCTGTGCGCGCCATGTACCTCACCAACTGCCACTTCTCCTTATTTCTGATTCATTAGCGTAGAGAAACACTGAGCGTTTCTGACCCGTAAGTCATCACACATCAGGTAGGTACACATTGGTCGAAGACTTTCAACTTTAGGCACTGAGGTATTTCGGACGAGAAGACACTGTGGAGCTTTCCGAATGCTGCCCAGCCGATTAAAGACCTCATCCTTGCAGCTGGAACTTCAAACCTGGATTAATTGACCCAGGTAGATATATTTATCTACAACTTCAAGGATAGAGTTCCCAACATAAACCGGTATTGGTGCAACATGGATATTCAACATTATCTTCGTTTATCCATGTTCATTTTAACGCCAACATGTTGGAAAACCTCAGTGAGGTCATTGACCATGGTACGTAAGTCCTGCAGCGATTTCGCCATGACAACAATATCATCGGCAAACCGAAGGTGAGTGATATGTTTCAACCATGACAAAATTTAACAACGTTCCTAATAATCTTTGTTAGGCCCTATTCATAGATAAATTAAAATAAAGCTTAAGGGGGAACAGTAGGCACAGTAGCGACGCCAATCATTTTATTCCTAATACTTTACAAATAGAAAGAAATTCAAGAATATAAACAATACAAGTCTTAGTAAATAACCTGAAGTATTTTTGGAATCATGTTTTGATATTATGAGAATCAGTCATTGAGAGAAAAAGTGATAACCGCCAAAAACGGCCGTTTTTGGCGGTAATCAGATTCTCATAATTCTCACTGATTCCGATAGTAATAAACATGATTCAAAAAATACTTCAGGTTATTTACTAAGGCTTGTATTGTTTATATTCTTGAATTCCTTTATATTTGTAAAGTATTAGGAATAAAATGATTGGCGTCGCTACTGTGCCTACTGTTCCCCCTTAACTACAACAACAAAGATTGTACAACTGTAGTATCCTTTGCAATAACGCAATCTAAAAATACTTTCAAAAAAGTTTTAATCTAAATGTACTTCCACACACAAACACTTAACCGTGTGGTCTCAACGCCTTAATCGTACGTTTTGTTCTCAGAGACTCGCATAGATGGCGCCACTCGAAACTACACAACATTGTATCTACCGTATTAGGAGAATATAAAAACATGATTCACAAAATATATCTTATTAAAAATCAAAACAATATTTTAGGCATAATATTTTAAAATGACACCGTATATTTAGTAAGGTAAAGGCTAACGTAGATTACCGCCATCTAGTATCGAGTAGCAAGCAACTCTCCTGCGCTATACATTCGCCTGCTTTTCGCAACCTTCATTTTTTGTATGAGGTGGGCAGTCTATTACATTAGTATTTATTGTCTTTGACTTAACCCATTTGTACGAATAGCTTCCGGCATCCAAGAATTTCCTCACCTGAATTATAACAGCGTGTTCGTCGCCCTTTTGTTTCCGAAATGTGATACAGGAATTATTAGCTAAGTCGGCTAGGCCATCTTCGATCATTTGCACTTGATCTTCATCTGGTAAAATGTTAAATTGTTATTCTTACTTCAAGCAAAAAAAAGTACAACGAATCCGACCAAAATAGAGTCAGATTCGCGCAATGAGGAATCCATACAAAAAATATATTTTTAAGATGTAGATAGCCTACACAGTTACAGTACTGTGCTATAGATACCTAAAACGTTAATCCTTGTCAATTTTCATGTTTATAGGTCAATAACAAAGTCAATTAGTAACCTACGCAACATAAACGGCTGTAACATTTGAAGACGTGTAGAGTTAGAAGTCTCGCGTTCCCCAGAAGTGTCTTTCTTGAGAGACAGATAACCAGATGGATGAATTGACTACAAAATAATCTTTATTTTTCCTTTATACCTTTTGAGCTATGGAACTATAACGAGTAGTCGCTGAGCTGCTCCTAACTTGAGAATGAGAAACAACCAAACACCATTTAACGCTAAAGTTATAGGTAGTGTATGTCTGTCTGTTACCTCTTCATGTTTCAACCACTGGACCGATTTAGATGAAATCGGCATGGAGATAGTTTGAGTCCCGAGAAAGAAGCGCAATCGCAAGCGTAGCCGCAGATAGGACCCAGTTACTTATTATAAGGTACCTAAGCGTAAGATTACAAATAAAATTATAAAAAAAAGAAAAACCTACTACAACCCTATACGTAAGTGTACAAACTGGAACTAACAAAGTCATCAAAATATATTAAAAAATATATTTCCCTCAATTTTTCGGGGATCCCTTTATAAGAACCTGACTTGGTGACCACCTAGGGGGTGCAACCTTTCAGACAAGAAAATAATTTCTTGAATCGGTCCAGACGTCTTCGAGACATTGAGAAACATACTTGTAAAAAAATCAGACGAATTGAGAACCTCCTCCTTTTTTGAAGTCAGTTAAAATGTATGTCATTACTTCAGTAATGCATTATTTACCTAGCTATTTATTAACTGTATTTAGTAAATTTTCTAGCAGATTTTTGTTATTAAAAATTCTTACAGTTCAAAGAGAGCTAGAATTTTGCCTGAATGTATCGTAAGGGACAAAGTCTTATAGTTAGGGGATAGTAGTAGTACTCATGTCAATAGGTTACATCGTGTGCTCGAGAATCGAAAAATATACAAATGGAAGGCCTTTTTTGCAATAGCCCTCTCGTATTCAGTATATAAATGGCCGCGTGGTTCCCGGTAGAGTAGAATAGGACCACTTCTCGTCTTTGCGTGGATGTCGTATAAGTCGACTAAGCAAAAATAAACAATAAGCTAAACAAAGCTATAAACACCAAAGAGACCTCTCCAACCCGTCTGGCCAGCGTGGACAGTGTAGGCCAAATTCTCTGACTGCCCTGGCTCTGGTAGTACAGAGAGGGTCGTGCTCCTGCAGTGGAGACTAACAAAGACCGGTTGAAGATGATGATTCTGTATATATTATATTTAAGATTTTTACAATACAAACCAAAATCATCGTCTACTATAGAATAGACCACAGTTCGTTCCGGCCATCTTTTAGTAACTCCCCGCAAACCATTGCGCCCCCCTTGCTCCTCGGTTACTGCACTTTCCTGGGCTGCTGTCAAGAACATATCACCTTCGAAGTACTCCCCAAATTCACCTGGGAAAACAAAAATATACAACTTTTTTGCCGCTTCTAATTACGATGATCTAAATGAAAACAAAATCTTATTTTTAAAAAAATGAGAAATTTCGTTTCTTTTACTCCTAAATCAAATAAAAAAATCTAGTGCAGTACTTCGGCAGTATATTACTTGTAGTATTATTGGTATTACTGCTTTTTTTTTCATTAGTTTAATTAAGAGAACTACTCATTACCACGAAAGTGGCCACTTTTGGCGACAGTGAGTAGTTCTTAATTTGAAATGTTAAATTGGTGATAAATAAAAGAAACTGAGGGTTTACGCTAGTTGGCTGATATAAGTGTAAGGTAAGCCGCGACAGTTTCAAAGATAATGATAATTAACTTACCATCATTCAAGCTGTTATACTCTTCTACGAGGTTATAGATATCCTCTGAGATAGGTGCAGCATTTACGATAATAACTACTAGGAACGTGCAGTGCAAAGTTACAAAGAACATGTTAGATTTCCTAGCATGTAACACTAGTGTCTAGGTTTTATGTCGCACTGCGCGTACGCAGTATTCGCAATCTCCTTATAAATAGTCTGGTAGCTTCAACAAGAGAATAGACTATCGATCACCTAATTAAATAAAGGTTAATAGATAAGTTATCTCAAACATAAGTGCTTTCGAAATTAAGTGGTTTAAGTTTCGCAACTCCTGTTATCTTTGAAGGGCCCCGCTGAGATCCCATCGGGACACCTGCGCACGTGCTGTGATAATGGACTTTGGGAAATAATATAGTCTGGTTTTTCGTTAGACATACTCAACATTAATAGCAGCGTTTTACCTACCAATAAAACGCTTAATAAGCGATAACCTTATTTGAAACCTAATTAAACAACAATTGAGAGTAGCGAGCTTGACTTCCGGTAGCAGGTCGGCTATTTTACCGATTTTCCCTTACGACGTCGGCTAACTTCCGGTGGCCAGGTGGGGGGCATGTGGCGCCGCGCCACTGCTCTGAGCCTCATTGGATCTCGAAATTGATTCGCATAAGAAACACCTGGCAGTGATTGTGTATTAGGTTTCAAATAAGGTTATCGCTTAATAAGCGTTTTATTGGTAGGTAAAACGCTGCTATTAAGCTTATGAACCGTTATTTGAAACCTAATTAAACAACAATTGAGAGATTGTCTGTTATCGCCTGGTGTACCGGTTATAGCCAATAACATGATGGATATGATATTATGTGAAACTGAATAGTTAAATAAATCAGATGTGAAAATAAAATGCATGACAAGAGTGAGTTACAAGAAAGAATAGTAAAAATATTGAATAGGAAAAACGCGGACTTTATAAACCAAAACATTATCATATAAAAAATAAAAATTATTTGAATGATAATAAAGTAAACAAAGACTGAATTAATAAACACTTGTTTAAGTGTCAAATTCATTTACAACACAGATGGTATAGGTAAAGCTTAAATATCAAATTTACAATAATATAAATGGTAATGAGTACGAATAACTCGTACTATACCTGGCCAAAAATAAATGACGAAATTGAATATAAATTACATTCAGAACAATTATTATTTTTATAATAAAAATATTGTAAAACAGGATTTGCATAATATGACGTAGGTACTTTTCCTTATTTCATCGAAGATCAATAATAACCGGACTACTTTCAATAAAAAAAGAAAAAGAAATCACCTGGAGGAAAGAACTTCAAAAACTCACTTAACAAATTGCAAGGTTTACCTTGCGGAAAATATTTATTTTTCTATAACCTTTTTATCATACAGCCTTGTTGTCACGTGCAATAAGTTTCAGTATACATGGTATAAAACCATTTGAATTGCATGTTCAAGTCCTGTTACGTAGATATGGAAACAAATAGAATAATTTGTTAAAATTAGCCATGAGTAATTCTGTTCCATTTTCAAAATATATGACATATATGTACATTGGTAAGAATAAAGCCAAAAAGGTAATTTTAAAGTAAGGAAAATTGAGATGAACTTTGACCGTTTTAATCTTTATAAAGTAAAATATGCTGGTGCACCGCACTTAGCAAGATGATAGCCGTAATTAGGACAAAACAACTTCTTTCTGGCTAAAATATACCCAGAAGATTTGTAATACAAAGGCTATATGGTAGATACAAACAGCTCTCGCAACTGTATTGTCTTTGAGATGATAAAATGCAGAGGAATGACAAATATTTAATTTTTACACAAGAAAAAGTAAAACTAAACTTAAAGTAGTAAGTAAACTTTAAAAGAAAGTAATAAATTGAATTTTGACTAAAAATATCTTGCTTTTCTGTTGCTAGGCTGGAATAGTACGAGTCAACTTTACAGAGGCACAAACGGGAGACCGTTCATTAGTAAGATGAATAAATAGTCTTATCATTATTGAAAATAGGCAAAAAATATCACATAAACAATATACCTTGTTAAAGCAATATGATCTGGATTTCCATCCTAGTATAGGATTAAAGTTCGGATTTGAAAATCTAATTCAGATTGTTCCAATATTTAAACAAAAATAAAAGTTAGTGCGATATTATCATTTTAAGTGATAAATAGCGTCAAACACACCTTTTAATACCATTTTGGTAAGACTAAGGCCAGCTAAGAGTTCCTTTATAAATTCTTCAGTGAAGATTAGTAGAACCGTTTCAATTAAAGAAGCAAAAGAAAGCACGTTTAATAAGATTGTTATACGAACTTTTTTATTTATTGTAGTTTCTTTACGTACATTAAATAATTCAATAAACTCCAAATACTGAGATTGCAATCAGATTTGCATTTACTGCTCAAATATATGTGGTCCAATAAAATATTTTATGTTGTCCAATAAATAAACTAATTAAAAAATAAATAAATTTCAAAATGTCAAATGCTGTTGTAAGCCTTAAACCGTGATAAAGCCTCAAAACTCAAACAGATTTAGACTAAAAGAAAATCGAAGATATGTATGTCTGCAGGCCCCGGGCCATGGGTGTCCAAAGCACTCCATCTGAGAATGCAACCGGAAAAACGCTCAGATGAGAGAGGAGTCGGGCAAACGATACAGGACAAACCAATCATCACTCAGCGAAGGGCCTGGATGAGATGTTAAGTAGCTAGTAGCTAAAGAAAATACCGAGAATTATTGCTTAACATGCATGTCTTTTAAATTTTATTCAACTTTTAAAAATATGGTAATCTGAAATAATCATAAAAATGTCTATGAATTTTTTTTTAGTATATTATTCAATAAACTGATACCAAACATTTTTGTAAGAAATATTACAACATAAAACCGACTTTGCCTTGTGAAATTAGAGCGCATCTTTAACCTGCCAAGCCCAAAAATAGCCTCTTGATATGACGAGGAGGCTAATCTACGACGAAAAGCTGCTAAAGTTTCCTTTAAAATATTCAAAATAATTTGACGAACCGTTATAATCACTGTCTGAGGTCGGTGAATAAAATAAGCAAGGTCAAAAGACGATCACTCTTTATCGACTTGCTATTGTTGCACATTATGAAATTAGGCAAAATGCTAGGAAAGAAGTATAATCTAATCTTTTTACTATTGTTGCACATTATGAAATTAGGCAAAATGCTAGGAAATGCTAGATTCTAAAGATAGAAAGGAGGCCTATAGTATGCAGTGGGCGTAGAAAGCTGATGATGATTATGTGTTATACGTTTGCATTAAACACTAGTGTAGCACATACCGTGCATTCCACTTATTCATACATTACGGTAAAGTGACCATAAAAAAAAAAATCGGTAGTCAATTTTCATAGCTAGTGTCATAGTTTGAACATGAAAAATATCTGCGTCATTACATTAGTGTAATCAGAAAAACTCGCCTGGCCGGTTCGACTTTGCAATGAAAGTTGGTAAAAGTCTTTCTTAGATCAAGACAATTATTTTTATACGATATTAATATAAAAATATTTCATTATCAATGAGATGGTGAAGGATAACTAAAAACAAGTTCGGTGCAAACTACGAGTACTTTCGTAGAACACTTTATTGTGAAACTCCGGCAGTGAATGTGTTAACCAGAGACTGCGTCTCTTGGGCAAAGTTTGCGATGTAGCTTTTATTTAAGTTCGTAAATCGTAACTGATTCAAGTGGCTAACTTAAACATTTATTTTATAATTTCTTGGGATACAGTTCAATTTACTGTGAAAGTTAATAACTAGCTAATACCGCAACAGGTCTGATCTGAGCCTGTGTGTTCAATTTAACGTTAGCATTATTCATAAGGAGCCATATCTAGATCATACACATTTGGCTTCAAGTATAGCCCAAACGACTCTTAAATTCATAATTGACAACATTTTCAGCATTGGAAATACTGCTTGACCCGAGCCCATGAATTAAACTGAGCTTTCACATTAGTTTTATGATAAAAAAGCCCAAGTAAATAAACATGAAAAATGTAGTTACTTTAATAACTTCATGAATATATTCAAAGAGATCATTATTCGCGACGCAAAATGTCGCTCCACTTATTATAAAAAATATTCAATGTTATGGCATGACTAGGCTTGCCCTGAGCCTGCGCATTAAGCTGAGCATACGCAACAGCTAATCAATTGCACTTAAATAAAATTGTTATACAACCAGAACGTAACTCCTCTTGATTCATCGCGATTGGCGAGTTTATTAGAGCTTTTGCTGCAGTTTTACTCCTCATGAAATAGTTCTATTTACGTCATTCATAAAATAATCCGAAATTGCGACATGGCTAGGCTTGGCCTGAGCTCAAGCGTTCAGGTGTGCTTACGTAGCAGCTTTGTTTCAGCAAAATAAAAGTTTATATTAAGAACCAAAATGTATTTTATTTTACTTCACGTATTGCATGTATATAATTAAAATAGACGCAATAGGCAGCATGACTAGGCTTGGGCCTGAGCCTGCACGTTCAGCTGAGCTTGCGCAGCAGCTTTATTTATTCGCACTATGAATAATACAATGTTTTAGCATGACTGGGCATGACCCGAGCCTGCACGTTCAGCTGAGCTTGCACAGCAGCTTTATTTATTTGCACTATGAACAATACGATGTTCTGGCATGACTGGGCTTGACCCGAGCCTGCACGTTCAGCTGAGCTTGCGCAGCAGCTTTATAAATAATCCAATGTTCCAGCATGACTGGGCTTGACCCGAGTCTGCACGTTAAGCATAGCTAAGCTAACAGCATTATTTCGATAAGGTGGTCAAGGTGTCACCCTATTATATAAAATTCACTTATGTATCAATTCTCTATTCCATACAAAGATTTTGTTCCTACAAAGAAATTAGTAAAAAGAAATAAACAAAATTGTCCACCGTAATCGACAATTGAATAAACTAGCAATTCAATGATAAGTTCACACTTCAACTATTTAATGAATACTATTTTTTAATATACTTAATGAAATGTTTAGTTACCTTTAGGAACAAAATTAATATACGGAATTGATCTCCATATCCTCATCTCCTTGAGGGTAAGTGATATGAAAACAAAACAAAAAATCTTCGCAATCGAAAAGGATTTTCCGTTAATCCTTAAATGTTTTATTGAGTAGCTAAATAACTAGTTATATTATTCATTATGCAGCAAAGAACCAGTTTCATGAAGTGATATAAATGAAAATCATTCATATCTATATTAAGTTTTATTGTTAATCTTGTCAATCGCTTATTAACGTAAAATAAGTTTTATTGTTAATCTTGTCAATCGCTTATTAACGTAAAATATTACGCAGTCTATGGCTGCACATTTTCTTGACATATAGTTAATCTTTATAAAGGCAACGGCCTTAACTCCAAAAAGGCTTAATAAGCAACGCCAACGTGTTAATATAATCTTGAATATCACTTACATGCTCTGCATAGCAACACTACATTCCTTGGTCTGGATAGTTTCTCAATTTATTCACTGACACAGTCACTTTAAATTATATAGGAATATAACAACTTAAGAATTCAACATTTAAATAGTACTGTTTGTTAATCAGATGGACTGTTAAATAACCAATATATAAGTAACGAACGATTTGCATCGTTAAAATCCTTTAAAAAAAATCCGTTATTATATTGAATTTTTGAATTCAAATAATAACATGTTTCAGGGAAAATCAGTAATCTGAAAAATAAAAAGCTGAAAAGCGAAAATAAGTAATAAAAATGTAAGTACGTGCACTTACCAATACAACCGACTGCTACGATAGTCAAGACGCCAATGAGGCTCAGAGCAGTGGCGCGGCGCCACATGCCCCCCACCTGGCCACCGGAAGTTAGCCGACGTCGTAAGGGAAAATCGGTAAAATAGCCGACCTGCTACCGGAAGTCAAGCTCGCTACTCTCAATTGTTGTTTAATTAGGTTTCAAATAACGGTTCATAAGCTTAATTACATCGACATATTCATTACCTACCACGAAAATTTGGACATCGATAACTGTCCGCTGCGTCATGCGGGCGTCCCACGGGCGTCCGAACACAATGTCGCAGGGAAATTATAAAACTAGGGATATATAAATTAATGCAAAGCTACACCACAACATGACACGTTTTGAAAATGTGGACTTCTTTAAGATTAAGTTGACCTGTATATCTCATGCTGAGCAAATATTTGCTAAACTTATGCAAATTAGATTGTCAAGAAATGTTAAATTGTAGGTAGCGGTTGTAGCATATCATGACTTAGCACAACTACATTGCAATACGAATTTAATTTTGCGTTAATTCAAGTGAAAGCGAATAGATTTCCCGTTAATATGATTGTATGTTCGAATTTGGGCAGGACTCCTTACCTGTGATCCACAAAAAAGATTATTTGTAATAGCTTAAAAAGGAGTTAAAGAAAAATTTCATTTTGAGGCAGCAGCAGTAAGAATAAAAAAAAAACGTAAAGTCCCTGGCCTCGACTGTAATACTTACGTGTAAAGTGCATTAGATATTTGCGTATCTTAATCTACATGTACCCTTCGGGATGGAATAATAGAATTGCTATCAGTATGTCGTCAAGCTGCGGGTCGCATACAAAATTATACGCGCTTTGGAATGTTACCTTATTTGCAATTTAATACACTTCCTATGCCGTTATTCTTTACGGTTCACTAGTTTTTTTTTATTGTTACATCTGTTATTTTATGATAAAGGTATTTTCGCGTATAGTACGACATTATTTTAGGTGAAAGAAATAAAACAATTAAATGTTGTAAATAACGTGCCATATTTATTTTACAAAATAATTACAAAAAAAACTTGACACACAATAAGACTGTACATGCATGCAATTCAGATTACTTACAGTGTGCAAATTAGATATAACTCAATAAAAGTAATTTACATTCACTTGTAATTAATATAATATATAAAAAAAAACTTTCCTAGGTAAGATTTAACATTACAATATAAAATGTAAAATAATAGATTCCAGAATAACCAATAAAATAATTATATTTTAATCCATTTAATAGTCATTATGGCAACCCATTCTATAACATAATACTGAACTTGCTAATACAACAAAATATATGTACGCTGTTCCCAATGAAATATATATCCACATGTAAAAACCATCTAAGTTGTGAATGTGGAGAATCTTCAATATATTCCTTCAAATGCAGATACAAACTATGCCGTGACAGTATGGTATATTTAAATAATTATTCGCTAATTTACACGTCAATTATACTGAATAATTAATTTAGGCAGTCTTTAATGCATTTTAATTAATTCATTATATCAAACCATTATATAAGTTCATAAAGATACGCTAAATAAATAATTTTTAATACCTGACAACAAAATGGTAACCCTACCAACTTAACTAGTAATCAAATTGATTTATACATACAAATATCAGCACATAAATTCAGTAAAGCACTGTAATGTAAAACATTCTAAATATTGGTCTAGTTATTTATTGCATGGAACCTTTGTTCCTTTAACGACACACGAACTACCAGATCGATGCAGAATACATTATACTCCCGAGCGATGTTGCACTGCCGACAGTATTTGCGCGTTTTCATTTGTCCGTGGAGTAAGACTTGCTAAAAATATAATGTACTTGTTTACAAATGCCGACGTGCAACACCGATCTGAGCAGTTACATAATATTAATGGGGTTTAATTTACGCTTACTGCTAACATTCGCCTAATATAATTGCCTACGCGTACGCATAGAGGACGTCAAAAGACTGAGTACAAGTCCTGACCACAAGGAAATATCTTATATCAAAATTTCAACGGGAGTGTTTATTTCGTTTGGAGTCGTCTCACAGAGTGCGGCAATAGGCCCGTGTGGTCAGGACCTAAGCGGCACGCTACATGAACAGTATCACAAATTGTGCAGCGAATCTACCAACAATTAAAAATTTATTGCTATTTCATTATAGACTCAATCGTCATAAGGCAAATTAAATGCTGATCACACTAGGCAACACTACAAATACTTTAAAGGTTTTTTGTCAAAACCCTTTTCGTTACCTTTATGAGACTAGTACACTTATGGAAAACAAGATCTTTCATTTATAAATTATAACACTTCCATTGGCGGTAAGGCCTCCAGGTATCTTCCCCCAAGTTTTAATCAAGTGTTAATTTAAACGCTATAAACCCCAAGTTCTAATTGAACAGATCAACAAAAGTCAGTGAAATTCTGCAGAAAATATATTTTTTTATATTATTCACCGCGCTGCGTGAAAATATTTATATTGTTACCTAGTATTACATTTGTAGAAATCGCACTATCATTATTTATATTACTATAATAGTTATATGATTATTGTAGACATGAGTTTGTTACAAATCAAGTGTACTTCAACACGAATCAAAGGCATCTATAACTACGGCTTTAGAGCCCCCATTACTGATCCTATAGCTTACAGAGTAAAATGACACAAACCGTGACGATAAATATACATAAACAAGTATAGATCTCAAAATTATGTTGATCATAAAATGTTTGCTTCCTTGTAGGTAGCAATTTATAGGAAAAATATAATTTCTGAATATCAAAAATAATAATATGATTTCAAATTTTCATATTTTTAAGAGCATACACAAAAATATTGCATTAACAGTAATACTTTAACGCGAATGAAACTGCTTTGATTCAATTTCACAAATGCCAATCAAATCTCGCACTTTTAATTATTAAAATAGAGAACGGGCCTCGAAAGATGTTATGTCGTCGTATCACACATGGATACGTTGAGTTGCCTTACAAGTTTCCTTCTTTGTAATAACATCACGTATTATAGGGCACCCCGTTCTTACATTATTTATAGTAATACCATAAAAATTGCAATAAGCACAATCGAACCACATTGACTTGACTAGTTATATAGAAATGGGACTCTTTTGGGTGTTCGTTTTGGCACATACTTTTAATGATATGTATTGGTTATATTGTATGCATATACACAGAAGTAGTGCGACGTATAAAAATATCTCTATTGAATTATTTTTTTCAAAAGTAGATTATTTGGTTTCGGGGTCAACAATACAAATTCATTTTATTTAATACTATGGAAGCCCCGTTCAAGGAAATTAAACATCGTATATTTTGAGACAGACCTTGGGCGTTTCAGAGACCAAAGACATCGTCCCATTTCATATACACTCGAATGCATTCAAGCTCAATATTTTTACACAAAACTCGTCAAAGTGAAAATATGTAACAGACATCAAAATGAGTATATTAAAAATGTCTTAACGACAGACTAAATTACTCTATCGAACAGTAGTATGACTACCATATCTACTTTCAAGTTTCTAATTCGATGTAAAGTGTCACCTTCGAAGCTGGCTTACATGTGTAATACATATTGACATCAATGGCAAATCGAACAACAAGAAGAATTATTAAGGACATTACCTAACACCAAGGCGCCGCTCGTTACTTTAGTACGCTATGCAAGTCACATACTGATATGTAAAGACGACAGTAACTCGATTCAAATACTGATACAGATATTTGGCTTCCGCAATCCCATATTGTGAAATATGATATAGTATTACATGAAAAGCGTTGAAATCGTAAGCGAATACGCGCACCTACTCTCACCCCCGCCAATCTGTCCACGCATATCACATTCGCTCTCGGACCGATCACAGATGAAATCGCACAATTTATGAATAAATACACTAAATTTAATTAGGCCTTTTTAGGACAGATAATCACATTTCTTCTTACTTACAATTCCTCGATGTATCTCCTGTCTGATATATTCACGCGTCCATTATATTCTTTGGATTTAATTATACCTGTAACAAAAAGGGAAAGTTTAGTTAGATAAGAAATTTATAAAATACGCCCTACGTTTATTCGACAACTAGCATTTGCCCGCGATAGCTGTCTTTCATACAGACTTTTTTCCACTATTTGCCCTTCTTACGTCTCCTTGGTGCTACTAAACCACGAGTATAAATGGGTACGATTTTTAATGTTTCCCCGTTGTAAGGTATATCTTTGGTCCAGAAGACTGTTATATAGATGTTAGCACGACAGATAATATCATGAAAACTCCAACGGGCCATTCACACGTTTGGCCATCAGCGTAGCGATTTACAATGCATTGCAGTTTAACTCAAAAAAACCTCTTGACTGTTTGCCATCCAACGCAGTAATGTATAGTCAATCGGCGCGATTATGACTGGACGTTTGAAACATCTAACATTGGTTTGTAGTCACTAAAACACACAGAAAAAGCGATATTATGGGGTTCAAAAAATAAACTGACTTTAAACTGCATGAAATAATTGATATTTATACGAGCCACGCCGTTCCGTCTGAATGCGATCGGATAAATGACGGCGGCGGTGGGAGGGCGAATCCAAAAGACATATTGGTGTAATGATCCAGTTATAAGTTATGACGCTTGCCTCTCCTTATTTTATATATTAGGTTGGGGAAAAATTAATTTCGTATTTTGTATGTGTAAAGTTGTAATAAAATATCTTAGGTTATGTTGCATTTACCTGGCTGTAATAGACAAAAATGTTATAAAAATATACAAAACATTGTCCCGCCATATGTCAACCGTATTATTGCATAAAAATGTATCAAATTAATGCAGACATTGTCATTTTTTTTTCAAAAAGAAAGACGGAAATAATGAAATATACAGCGGTAAATATTTTGGTAATTATAGACATACTACAGTCCCAGTAAGAATAGCACAAAGTTGTTTCGAGCGTTGTCTGGATGGATAAAATCTTTATACAACATATGAAAATATTTTATCCCACACTTTATATTATTCCTAACTGTTTGCGTTGAACCTCCAAAAAGTCCAAAACCCTCCCCCTGGTTACTAGCATGAGCGTGCGGTGTTACCCGTGGTTCAGGCGGCGGTCTGCGCGGGCGGCGGGGCGGGCGCGGGCGCGGGCGCGGGGCGCGTGCGGCCGGCGCGCGGCTTGAGGATCTCCGAGATCTGCCACATGGCCTCCTCGCTCAGCACGTCGTCGAACTCGTTGAACATCGCCTGGATGCGCTCGTTCTTCTTGAACTTGTACTGCCTGCTGCCGGAAACACGGTAATTTAAACTGATAACGTATCCACTGCCTTTACGTATATTACGTATAGATCACACGTCATCTGAGTTTGAATTTGTGGCCCCCCCCCATAGAAATTCAAACTTAGTTGTATGGTATTTCATCATCTTTACCCTCACTCCACTTTTTTGACTATGAACTCTAGTTCATAGACAAAAAAGTGGCAATAGATTGCCTAGAGAAAACAAATGGCAGTCGGTCGGCTGATACTAGTAACAGTATCTTCTTCGTAGTTTGCGCTGTTTATCTTATGCAACTGGACTGGCTTACATTTATTAGGGTGACAAATGGCAAAAAAAGGTTATAGATTCGTCATGTCTGTCTGTCAGCATCACCGAAATTTCGCGTCTGATGAGTTACCCAGCCAACCAATAATAGCTTATTGGACCTGACGTCCCAGTGCTGACACAAAGTTGTTCATAAAAATATTAGGTAACGAATTTTTTTTACCCATATAACTATTTACTCCGCTTGTGATGGCCGCGAGGAAATATTCACACTTATGGTACGTTTTCTTGTGTGGGAAATATTACCCAGCTAGTCTATGTTTATGGAACTAAATAGTAAGCATAATTAATAAATAGTTTGCATACGCACTCTTTATGGAACCTCTTCATGTTCTCCATAATGTGGTACTGTTGCCATCTCTTAGTGAAGTTGATGCTACCGTCCGCCAACAGATCTTGATTGCCGATGTGGACGAACGTTAGATCTTGAAGGACTAGACCACTGCAAATAAAAATAACATATTATACATACAATTACATCTTTTTCCCTTGCGGGGTAGACAGAGCCCAAGTCTATAAAACCTAAAGGCCACGTTAAGTATACTGATGAGCTTATAGGTGGAGAACGGATTCAAAAATAGTGATGGGTTACTAGCCGCATTGCCTATTGACATGATTCCTCACGTCCATTCCCTCGATTGGCTTTTACGATCTGCGCGGGAAGAGAAGCAGCTGGCACATTCTAATTTTTTTTCTCCCAAACCAGCGTAGAACAGCTACAGAACATATTATACTAATATGAAAATCAAACCGTTTTTATTGTTCATCGTTACTAAATAAATGCACGTTTGAAGTCGCGATCTCCGTTTTAGTGCAACCATATTTGCGTTACCATTTTTGCTAATTTCCGAAAGCTGTCCGCAGTTCACGGGAATAGTTTATTGGCGCCAAACGCAATCCGGGAAAGGAGAGATAGGGTTGGCTTACTGACAGGTTCCAGTTTTCTCCTTAGGGTTTTTCGATAGCAAACGAGCAAGAGGGTTACCTGATGGTAAGTGATCACATCCTACCCATGGCCTGCTGCAACTCCAGGGGTGTGACAAGAGCGTTGCCGACCTTTTAAGAAAACGTAGACTCGTTTTTAGTATTGTTGTAGGTGACGTACATGTAGGGTATGCAGGGTGGCTGCGTCTCGGCCAGCGCCTGGCGGTAGGCACGGAAGGAGGAGGACGAGTCAATGATGGCGCAGTGGTCGTGCAGTGTGTCCACGATGGCGCGCGGCCAGCCCAGCCGGCGCACCGGCGGCGAGTCCAGCGCCGACACCAGCGCCAGGTACGAATTAAAGTTGTTCATCTTGCGCAGCGCCTTCATCACCTTCAGGAACTTGCTCGCGTACTTCTCGCGCTCGCGGGCCTCGTCCTGGGGACACAGGATGAGATATACATATTAAATAGGTCAACTTTGATAAGATTCCACTTTTAAAGCTGAAGGGCGGCCAACCCGTCTATCTTTTCATACAAACGCTCGTACGTGATTATGGCGGTGTAACAAATCTTTCTTTGAAGATTTTCTACTAATAGGTATCTTGTGCACTATATCTAGGTTTCTATCAAAATGAAAAATCAAAATTTGGAGAAACAACTTCAATATAAGCCTCCAAATATCCGCTTTTTTGCACAAATTTTATGTGAACTTTGGGCGTTTATAATGTACTCATTAATTGTAACAGTAAAGAAAATATTCATTTAGAAACCTTGCAAATGTAATGGAGATTCTAGATGTACAAGTTTTTTTTCATAAACTTGTAAGGCTTACCAATAAACACGTATTTCTTGAAACAAGTTTAATGAAATTTCCGCACACTATTTTTCGTTCAATGTCTTCGCGTACTCACTAGCTTGTTTCCATGTGGCAGAAAGAGGTGTGCGGGAGACGAGGGCAAGGAGCTCTTTTCGCTTTGCCTCTTTATCTGACATTGCGCTGGACGGAACAAGCTTTTCGACCATGCTCGCGTTGACGATAGTCGGTCGGGGAAGGGCCACCTTAAGCTTTAGGTGAGTCGGAGTTCGAATAAGACCAGATGTACCACATTGGACGTCTGCTTTTAAACACGCATTTATCAGTGGCGTTCACTTATTGATAAAATGTTTTGAATAGCAAATATTGCGCCGCACGATACGCATTGTGACAATGCATCACGCCAAAACCTTCATATCCGAAATATATGTACGAACTATTTACGAGGGATCATCACTATCTTTTTTCTTTCAATAAATCACACTGTATTTAGTACTCAACCTGGGTGGTAATATTCATCTCTTTCCCCACACCATCAAAGAGCAATCAGTTCACCCCGTCATCAAGTGTAGGAGGAGATCGGCTCCTACAATTTAGATTTAGAAGCTACGATCTTGCTCGGTGCCATTGTATGTACAATGTTTCAACGTCTCCGCAACCCAGGCGAATTAATCTAGTTAACTAGCAGCATACCTAGAGCCATCTAACGGTGGCTTTTGGGACTAAACTTTTGCGATTACCTCTGGACGAGAAATCTATTCCTGTCGGATTATCCCCTCGACGACCACTGTCACGATATCGTGACATAACCGTTTTACCGCAAAAGACCAAGGACACGATATCGTGACATCGGGTCTTGACGGGTTTAAATCCTTATTACTTAATAACTAAGGCTTAGTTTGTCCGGATTATTTTTAGACAAAGTCCTATAATATGTGCAATTGTGCACCAATAGGAGTAAAGTGAATGAGACAATTCCTTACGTAGCGAGCAAAAAAAAAATTTTTGAAAATCAGTCTGTCGTTCGCGCGGTCGTCGGCCATTAGTGTGTGTTGTGTGTGTGGTAGAGTGCCGTAAAATGTGGATTTTTGCAGGAAATATCGTGTTTGAAGGCAAATTAAAGGTAAATATAATTAAATTATCATTTTTTTTGTTACAAAAAGTGTCAATAATTGTATTTCGTTGTATATTTTTTGTAATAATTCACTTTTATTATGACGTGCGCACTAACCTAAAATTGAAGCAATGCAAATTACAAAAATTTCTTATTATTTCAATGATAAGTTATGTATAAATCCATTTATGCACTCAATTGTCGTTTTTGTTTAGTTTTGTCGGTAATTAATTAAAATAATTGTAGGAAGACGAAAAAATTTTTTTTTTTTATTATCTCGTAGAGCGTAATTTGGAAAAAAAAATACGTAACATTCAGACCAACTATTTTCAGTTTTTTATTATGGGCCTATATTTTATCTTTATAAGAAAGCTTACGTACTGTAGAATATAAATAAATAAAAAGTTTATACTTTATGTTTTTATAAATATTTTTTACACAATATAATTTCGAACTAACAATCTTCTTATCACTATGGCCACTTTAAGTGCCGACAAAAAAATACTGTAAACATCATAAAGCTGTCCAACGTACTTAAGTAGTTAGTTTATTTCAATGGCTTCTCAGAACAGTCGCTGTATTGTTCATAAGTGCTCACATCTGTTTACACTTAAATAAACAAAGCGATAACGCGCGCGTCAGCAAAAAACGTACTGCCCCCGTAGCATGGCTCGCGCGACGCCGTTTATATCGCGCGATAAACTATCTACTTCTCGCTCTTCAGTATAGCGAAAAACAAGATGGCGATAGTCGATAAACGTTGTCGCGCGTACCATGCTACGGGGGCTGGTGTCGGGTTTCAAGGCGATAGCGAGCGCGCGCGCGCGGTCTTGGAAAGGTTATAATATCTTTACTCGTGCTGACCTGCTCGAGTATCCTGGAGCGCGCCCAGTAGCTCATCTTGTTGAAGTGCTCGGTGAAGCGCGTGAGGTTGGGCGAGCTCTCCTCGGACTGGTCGCGCGGCCACGAGAGCACCTCGGCCGTGGTGATGCGCACGAACAGCGCCGCGTCCAGCAGCGTCATCTGCTCCGCCAGCTCCGTCGCCTTGAAGTCGAGTAGCGTGTCGCGCCGCAACGACACGCTGCCGTAGCACGGCGTGTCTTCGTACCGGTTGTTTGTCTGATATTGGACAATAAAATGATTAATAGTGCATTACGATGCAAGTACGGTAAGCTTCCATGCTGGTTTGGAAGAAAAGGAAAAACATAGAATGTCCTGCGCAGACCGTAAAAGCCGGTCAAGGGATTGGGTGAAATTTTAAGGAACCACGTCAATAGGCGATGCTGGGGTAGCAGCATCGCCTATTGACGTGGTTCCTTAAAATTCATAAACTTATCACTATTTTGATTCCGCTTTTCTTCACTAACACGCTTAACGTGGCCTTTGGGTTTTATAGCATTGGGCCCTGTCTTCTCCGCAAGGGATACAGACGTGATACAATAAGTATGTGTGTATATAAGGTTTTCCGCCGTGTGGTTACCGGCAGAGTAGAATATGACCACTCCAAGTCTTCCCGTGGATGTCGTAGAAAGCAACTTAGGTAACACAAGCTAAACTAAACTTTATAAACATTAAAGAGACCTCTCCAAACCGTCTGGCCAGCGTGGAAAGTGTAGGCCAAATCCTCTAACTGCTCCGGCTAATATGTGGCTCTGGTAGTAAAGAGAAGGTCGTTACATTCGTCTGAAAAATTTCAGCTCCATCAAACATTAATAAGTGGTTATAATTTAGCTTTAACATTTTACCCAAACACAGACAAACTATCAAATAAACAAACAGACAGACAGAGCGTGTTAAATAACAGCTTGTAATGCTATTTTAGATATGGAATCCTATTGGGTTTTAATAAGTTAGGAGCCTATAAAAGTCACGTTTACTACAATCATCCTCAATAAGTGGACTACTTACTTGTTGGAAGCGCAGTTGTTTTTGTTTGTCGACTAGTATTTGTCTCAGGGCCTTCGCGATGGGAAGCTCTTCAACTTCCACCAGCCAATAAATGAACTCCATAATTTCTTGCATCAGCGGCCGGTCTAGGTCAGCCATCCTGGAAGAAAAACCATTTCATATTAAGAGTCCCACGTAAAGCCGAAATCCCATACAAACGTAGTTTGGTTTTAGTTTTACAACAGTTAAGAGCGAGCAGCCAAATTTGTGCAAGTCAAACTATGAGCGGGAGTCGATATTAACTCACACAGACGTAAAACTATACAAGATGTCATTGTGTGTGTTAGCGCTAGACTGAGTGTAGTCGGACAAGTAATTTTGATACTCGTAATTAATTTTAAAATTACTCATTATTTCAATACTTGTATAAATATGAATGTTATAAGATACTAGCTGATGCCCGCGACTTCGTTCACGTGGATTTTATAACTCCGGTGAATTAATATACCTTAATATGAACTAAAGTCGATACATAAGCGTAATCTGTAAATTTGACCTGCTGTCATGCTGCAACTTACTTACAAAGGGCCTTCGAGAGAGACGGACTTCGGCTTTTTGTGTTGCCTAAGTGTGCAAGGCTTAGAGAGAAAGCAAACTCTCATGTTTTGCCGTATGGGCTAAAAGCTACGTTGCCAAAAGGTATGCCTTTTGGCAAATTTGACATGGTTCTGTATCAGATTGATGATTATACATATAATATAAGACCTACAAATTAAAGTGTAGAATAAATGTAGGGATAAAATAATTCAACAATTTGAATATTTTTTTTAATTAAAAGCCGGTTTCTTTTATGTTGGTATTGCTGGCTCTAATTGTAATGAAATAAAATAAACTATCAATTCTATTAGTAAAGCTTGGGATATTTGCAATGTACTTATAATCCTAGTAGTTATAAACCAAATCATGCTCTTCAATACTATTCGTTTTTTCCAGGGTACTTATTTGTTCCCCTCCATTTGATTTTTCTACATCGGATATAAGTGCATCATATACTTCCTAAAAGAAATAATAAGTGTATATTATTATTGTAAAGCTTGTATTAATCATTTCTATCTTTTTTATTTTTCCATTTAAATATTAAAAGTAAAATTCAGTCATTGCATCTTCGACGCTGATAACTACTTAACACTATTCTTACCAAACTTTAAAACTGTTAATTTTATTTTTTCCTTTTTATTATTATTTGAAATTGTTAATAATTAAATTTTTATGTAATCTTAGGTTAGACTTATTCTAGTTGTATATGAACGTTGTGTCCACCTATAATTGGGTTGCATGTTAGCATAGAGTGGAATGATATATATTAGTGGTGTACATGTAACCTGTTGGTGAACCTTTTTGAATAAAATAAAAAAATAAATTAAGCCCTTTTATAGTCCCGAGTTATTCACCTTCAGACAAAATAAAAATAAATCTAAATCTTTTGTCGATTTGGGAGCTATGATCAGACAGATACACACAAGCTCCTGCCCCTAGTAGTTGTGTTTGTTCGTCTTTCAAGCAAAAACAAACTAAACTGAACTAATCAGATGAAACTTCATACTCGTACTAGATATTGGTAGTGAAGAATTCGGTGAGTAACATAGGCTACATTTTATTTCACAATTTAACCAAAATTCACGCGGGCGATCGATTATCTACGAATTTCAACTGTATTTCTTGCGTTTCTTTTCTATTACTGAAACATAATTAAATTTTACCAGTTTTTTTTTCAAATTTTTGTGTAAATTGCTTTCGTGTCTTTTGTATATAGGATGACATTAAAAACAACAAGCCTCGAAAACGATAGCTATATCAAAAGTTTAATAATATTAGACATCCGCCATCTTGGATACCAAAAATGACATCATATCCATTATGAGCACCCCCAAAACCTTCACAAACGATACCCATATCAAAAATTTTATGACATTTGACATCCGCCATCTTAGATTCGGAAAAAGACGTCATATTCATTATATGCACCCCCAAAAACCTCGAAAACGATACCCATATCGAAAATTTCATTCCATTTGACATCCGCCATCTTTGATTGCAAAATAGACGTCATATCATCATTTGCACCCCGAAAAACCTCGATAACGATAGCCATATCAAAAATTTCATAGCATTTAACATCCGCCATCTTGGATTAAGAAAATGTCGTCATATCCATTAGAGCACCCCCAAAAACTACGAAAACGATGCCCTAGAAAATTTCACCAGTTTTAATGTCACCTTGTACATAATAAGGGCGTGCCTTGTCTCACATATTTTTTTAACTCCTATTACCAGTAGTCCGAATTTTGTTTTCATACAATTTTACATCCTAATAATAAAAAAAAAATAATATGAATAAGATTTTTATGCGAGTCAAAATGGACACATATAATAGTTACTCAAAACAATCGAAAAGTATTAATACTTAGTAAACGATCAACCCGCTCGGGTCGCACTATACGTGTCTACACACAGTAGATCGATGACCTTGTAGACGTCGACTGGCGAGCGACGAGCGATACGGCCACCCGTCAGCACGGGGAGCATGGCTAGCGCGACAACGGTTTTATGCTACTTTTTTGTCGCACTTCCCGCGTTACCTATCGTTGCGAGCATGGGTTTACTCCACGGGTATAAATATTGAAATCGACCTGTCATTTTATCGTACGCCGCGATTCGTATCTAAAGTGCGAGCATGGCTACAAGATGGCTGCCGTATTTTGAAGACAAATTGTCTACTTTTGACAGTTCTTTGGTTTAAATTTATCGGCGATTTCCAAGACCCAGATAAAAATTAAATTGAATAAAATAATCATTTTTAGCGAATAAATTACTAAAGCACGAGGCTTACTATCAAGAACTTAGTCTTGGACAAACACAAGAACTAAAGATTCTGGATAAAAGCATTTTTTTGAGCAAAATATTAATATAATTTCATCAATCAACACAATTTTTCCAGGTTCATCCTCAGGAGTTGTGATACTTCTTGTTGTTAGTCTGCTTGTATGATAGCATTCATAGATATCAGAATATTGTGATAGCATTCATGCTGTAATAAATTTTGGCAAAGTTTTTACAGCCGGCCGCCTGCCTGGTGTCCCCTCCTTACTTTCGTCATTTCGTTCTTCTTCAGTAGTTAAAGTGTAAAAGGGCAACAAACCGACAAACTCACTTTTGATTTTTGCGTGTGTAAGTGGCCAACAGTGTTAAATATTGAAGCTGCCTAAAGGTATCTAACGTAGCTTAACGACTACCATCAATCATTGATGGTAGTCGTTAAGCTAGCTGAAGAAGAACGAAATGACGAAAGTAAGGAGGGGACACCAGGCAGGCGGCCGGCTGTAAAAACTTTGCCAAATTTTATTACAGCATGAATGCTATCATACAAGCAGACTCTAACAACATGAAGTATCACAGCTGAGGATGAACCTGGAAAAATTGTGTTGCTTGATGAAATTTTGCTCAACAAAAAAATTCTTTTATCCACGAATCTTTAGTTCTTGTGTTTGTTCGAGACTAAGTTCTTGATAGTTAGCCTCGTGCTTTGGTTCCGGCTATCAAGCCGGAACCAACGGCTTAACTGGCCTTCCGAGGTATCAAGGAGTTCGAGATGTTTTATGCCGCTTACGGTCACCCATCCCCATGGGGACTGCGCTCAGGGTTGCTTAACGTGCGTAAGCGCTGATAATGCTTACGCTCCCTTGGCCGTCACCCATCGGGTCTCTATCAGAATCGCCTCAAGTTAGGATAACGTAGTAAGCTGGAGAATTATTTATTTGGTAGGTATGTGATTTTCTATTACTATAAGTATTAAAAGAACTCATTAACTCAACATATTTTTATTTTTAATGACATGCACAGCATTCAATCTTTTACATTACATAAACAAATCTTGAGGTACATTTAGACATAACCACAAATCATTTAAAACTTCTTGTGCGGGCTTGGCTCAGCTGATTTTCTATAAATAAAGATGTTTTGCTCGAGTTACACTACTAGCATCAGGTACTGCTGGTCCAATAGCAGCAGTCCATGGAGGAGACTTGCAACTCTGAAAATATAAAATAAATTAAAATAATATAATAATAAATATCATTCAGTCATACAATACATAAAGATTAAGGAAAATACCTATTTTTAGCCTGCTACTCCAACTGCATGTGGAACCTATTGTGCAGTATGTGCAGTTTTAAGCATACAAGCGCTATCAGTACTTTTGCAGTAGTCCACTGCAAGACGTAGGCCTCCTCCAAGGATTTCCGTCATTGGGATGGTTTTGCAATACCCACCATACATGGCAAATGGGTTAGTGAGCCCAGACTGTTTGGCTTGTATCAGTTACAACATCATCATCATTATCAAGTCTTTCTTAGTCGCCACTGCAGAAGTACGACCATCTCTGTACAACTAGAGCCATATTAGCCAGAGCAGCTCTTTGATGCTTATGTAAGCTTTATTTAAGTGGTCCAATTCTACTCTGCTGAGACCCACATATTAGTTACAGTGCTGCTACCCATTGATACCATTTTTCAAGCGAGGGAAGGGTAGTTAGTTTGACTGGATGAACATGATACAAGTATTTAGTATGCTTTTTGTTCGGATAAGTTGGGTTTGATTCGACATAACCGCAAGCACCGGACAGGCTATTGAAGATGTTTGTTTTTCGTATGTGTAAGTGGCCAACACTAGTGTCAGATTTTTCAAGCTGCCTTAAGGCATCTGACATAGCTTAACGACTGCCATCAACGATGACAGCCGGGACCAACGGCTTAACGTGCCTTCCGAAGCACGGAGGAGCTCGAGATATTTTTATGCCACTTGCGTTCACCCATCCAAGTAGGGACTGCACCAAGGGTTGCTTAACAAACGTAAGCGCTCATAGAGCTCACACCCACTGGACCATCGGGCTCCTCATACACCAGTGTTGGCCACTTACACATACGAAAAACAAACAAACAAACAAAATTGAAGATGACACCCCTGATTTTAACCTAACAGTCTTCTGTCTCACTTAAACCCTAGTATGTACTTACATTAATGCCAGTTTAGGTTTCCTTGGAATTAGATCGGAAGGTTTATTCTTTTCCATGATGCCGAGCTGAACATCATGCAACAGCAACTTTTGTGCTAACTTGGGACGAACTAGTATTGCCAGTTTTCTCCCCGGCCCAATGAACCAAGCTCCCTTTCCTCAAGATTTTTTTCTTGAAATTTCGCCATGTCTGGAAGAAAACATTTACAATCCATATAATAACATAATATACAAACCGGCATTAGCCTTAAAAAATTATGCTATAGGTTATTTTTTACTTTGTAAAAAACTAATTCACTGTAAACATTATACCAAATGGAGATTAAAAAAATTGTCTTTTAGTATTCAATCTCAAGTCAAGGAATTGAATCTAGGTACTGTTTACTTTGACAAGTTACGATATCATAAAAACTCAGCATAAAAAATACGAGTAAATGTACCTATGCATTATTTTACTTACAGTTTCCATTGATCTTAAAGTTTTGTCAGGTGGTCGTGTAGTATGGTCTTGACTTCCACCCTGGAGTTGCCTTTTTGAATGCCCAATAGGCCTGTTAATTCACAGGTGGTGAAAATTTCACGGGCTCTCATCCAATAATTCACATTGTTACTTCTTACACTGAAACACTTTTATCTACGAAGTATTGGCATTTGATTGATACACGAAATACTCTTCGCTTAAATTCCACATTATAATTCTTCTGTTTTATAAGCAGATTTACTCATTTTCTTATAAAAACTCTGTAAAATCTTCAAACGTAAATATATGTTTTGAAAATATTTTGACAAGTAATGGACAAAATCATAGACAATAAGAGAGATGAACGTCAAAAATTTAAAAGAAAACTGGACAGCACTATTTACCGATTCGGTGTTGTCATATGTAAATACTTTTTATTCAATATTATGGCAATGCCAATTTAACACGTAGTTTAAAATTTATCCACGGGACAAATTGTATCGCACTGTCAACCCATGCTCGCTACTTAGATAAAAACGGCGACCATTTAAATTAGTAACGCCCCGCGATAGGTAACTATCGCGCAAGCCATGCTACGGGCGCAGGAAGGCTTGGCGCGAACTAAATTGTCACTACACGGGCGCTTGGTTTTATAGGCGATTTTAAAAAATTCATATAAAATTATAAACATCGGATATTAATTAAATTAAAAATTAGATCTGCTTGCAAACAGTATGTTTATTAGTAATAAATAGAATATCAAAGAAAAAAATAAGTATTTATCGTGGAAAAGCAGCACTATAAAACCTAAATTATGACATTTTTTAACGAATTTTTATCAGTATATAGATAAACAATTTATCATATTTTCCTCTGAGGTGCACTAAAAGACAATATAATCTACGTTCTAAAAATATTAAATTAGTTACATTAACATGATTTAATTTTTATTTCATATTTCAAAGTGAGCTTTAACCGGCATTTTTGCAATTATGCGTTACGAAAACCTCATAGTAATAAAAGTGAACACCTATAAACGGTAATTTTACGTTGCAGTGCACTAAAAAAAGAGTTGATCTTTATATAATCACGAATAATTTTATTTTATTTGGTTAATTTACGCGTAAATAAGGCGGTCTAAAACACCAAAAAACTGAAATTTCGCCGTAGATTGAATGCGCGCCCTTAAGCCAATCTCAACCAAATTTCGTACATACGCCCGGATAAGGCATATTGATGTTTATAATCAGATTTCAATTTTAAAAACAATACCTATACAAAATTGCAGCGAGTAGAAGTTTTCGATACGAAACTTTCGTATGTTTGTTTCGTATCGAAAACTTCTACTCGCTGCAATTTTGTATTTTTTTGTTGTATTTAAGGGCCCACACTTGGCGCACTAGCGACGCCAATTGTTTTATTCCGAATACTTTACATATAGAAAGAACTTCAAGAATGTAAATCATATAAGCCTTAGTAAATAACCTGAAGTATTTTTGGAATCATGTTTTATATTATCAGAGTCAGTGAGAATTATGAGAATCAGATTATAAAATGATTCCAAAAATACTTCAGGTTATTTAAATAAAATTATTGGCGTCGCTAGTGTGCCTAGTGTGAGGCCTTAACAAAAGGGTGGAACATTATTCTTGACATTCCCTTGAAAGAGCAACTGAACCCATCAATATGAACAACTTTGCCTACGAAACCGATGCAGCGATCTCGAACAAAATTTCAACAATTTTAATCATTTGATTTCAAAAACTGTCCGTCCGGCTAAACGCCTTTGTATGGAAATTTCATAAAAATAATCCAACTTCCTAGAATTAGTACGACAGAAATAGTTGTTCATATTGAAGGGCTGAGGCGCCCCTTCATTTACTGGGTAAATTTACATCCGGTAAATTATAAAATTCGATTGTAGAAATTTTGCCGATTGCTCAACTTTTTTGAATTTTGTGTATAAACTTCGTTATCGATGGTTATAAATCTCGGAAACAACAAAACGGTTATTGAAAGCTATATAATATCCCCTTAGGTTTTGGTTCCTGCGCCGAGCAAACTTCCGGCTACTCCACTATGGCGGCATATTTAATTATTTGTTACTTATGTGTCTGGCTGGGTTCTTGGCAGTCTGCAAAAACATTTTTTAGTTTGCTAGTCAGAGTACTTACGTGAGGTCAGCCACGACTCTAGTGAGCAGGCTGAGCGTGGAGCGCAGCTCGTGCGTGCGCTGCCGGAAGTGGTGCGCGCGCCGCACTAGTCGCGCTACCAGCCCACTGGGCGACACCCACGTGCGGTACGTAGCCAGAAACGCCTCCTGGTACGCAAAGTCTGCGAACCCATCATAACTCCATCTTATAAATTTGATTTATCTGTTTCGAGATCTACTGCGATGGTAGGTTACAAAAATATGAACCACACATGCAACACACAATTGTGCAGTACATATTAAAGAAGTTCGCGATAAATTTAAAAGTACTGCATGGATCTGCATACGATTTTCGCTGATAGACAGAGTGATTGATGAAGAAGGTTTATAAGTGGGATACATGCCCGGGCAGTAACGACTGGTTTAAGATATAGCACTAGTGTTGCATACGCGTCCATGGTATAAATAACATCGCAGCAGTACTCAATTTTTCCGAAGCACGTAACACACCTTTGAAGACTTTCAAACTAAGTTTGTGAATAAGGTGAATCTATTCTGAATATCAATCTTCAAACCACTGTGTTACATTAAAACCGCAAGCTCAAGAAGCGATAGAGTGCTTCGATGCAAGATGCAGCGCGAAAATGTTGTAGCTATCATTCCAACGCTATTTTTTATTCATTTCAAATAATGCTTCTTAAAATTACACAATCATTCTTGATGGTATTGAAGGTGTTTTTACTTTTTATGCATTCACAATACTCTTTATAAGATATGGGAATATGCGGGACTAAATATCGCTGTGGTTTGTGTCCTAAACGTGGCCTGTGGTTTTATGACCTTGGGCTCTGTCTACCCCGCAAGGGATAAAGACGTGATAGTATATATGTATATTGAGTCCTGCCTGTGTGAAATTTTCCCATATATAATTTATTAATTTAATAAGAGCATTTTTAGTGGTTTCAAAAACAACTGAAAGAAATCTCAGATAGTTTCACTTCGACACACATTAGTGTTTCGTCACGTGATGTCTAGGAAAATAAATTATTAAATAAATATATACGGACAAATCACACAGATATCATATTGGTCAAGAATGATTCTGTATTATACTGTGAGCCAGAAAAACGATTTAAAAGAGAACTAAGCATGTTTGTTTTGATTATACGCATATTGCAATGCAAGCTATACTGAAGAAAAGAAAGTCAGTATTATAGATCTGTACATTCCTTACACCAACATAGCAAAATTTCTCAAGCTAAAAGTATTAGTAAACAAAACCAGCCAGTCTGTCTCAGCCCCAAGTCAAACAATGATTGAACCACTTACACTCGTCCGTCTCTGTAAAGTGAAAGCATGAAAGTTTGAAAGTTAGAAGCCATGGAACGAGTCCTATCAAGATATACGAAATTAATGATATGATACTTTTATTATAATGTCTTATACCAAATAGATCTCAGATCTTCATGCCCATGACACCTGAATTACATATGGGGGCGATTAGATTCATAACACCATATTGAAGAGACAGTAACAAATGTTTCCATGCAAATGATTAAACCTTGTATCCCTCGACTATTAGGGCCGCGCTACACTGGATTGGTATGGGATGGCATCGGAAGCGACGCTTCATTTATACTTAGTGTCATAAGATGTATAACTGCTTGAACGTAGCGAGCCGACTGGCGGCCTGGCGCGCACTCGACGCCCGCAAACGTGCAGCAGCCGTTTTACACCTTATATCACTAGACATATAGCTTGTTTTGAAATGACGCGTCGCTTCCGATGCCATCCCATGCCAATCCAGTGTAGCGCAGCTCTTAGGTAGATATCAGTAAGTCGAAATTACCTTTGGTAGCCTTAGTGGCGAGCACTATGAGCGCGTCGGGGTGCCCCCCGCGCACCTCTGGCCCGTCTTTGCTGGGCGCCTTGAGGAGCAGCCAGGAGCTAATATCAGTCTGTAGGATTATGTCGTCCGCGTCCGCGGGCGCGGGCGAACTATTGTTCTCAACGGTCGGAGCCGGCGGCTCTATACTGCTTTCACTTCGCTGGTAAACAAATAAAATATTATAGAAATATACTAACGCAAGCGTTGTTACGCAGTAACGTAGGCCAAGGTGTCTGTAAATATGACCCAGTTTCGTGTTCCAGATCTCGGGTGTCTTTGGTCTAATGACCGACTTATTGTTAACTATGAAAAGATGATCCTGTGGAGACACTATATAAAACATCATTTATGTATTAACAAATAAATTATGTATCATATGTACCACATACTAAGTAACAATTATTATAACTCGTTAGATAAATACCTCTATGTTTGTATGATTTATAAGGAAAAATACAAGTGAGAACTAGAATGAATGTTGTTTAAATTTAATTTTAAATCAAAACATAAGGAGAATGCGTTTAGAACGGCAAGATAAAAAGCAAACTAAGGCTTTTTATATTGCTCGGAATACATGCTACTTACACGTAGCCTTTATCTTATTTTCTTTTACTATATTTTCTTACGCTCTGGCTATCAGAGATAAAAACGTGGTATATGTATGAACACTGGCCTAACTCTAAAGAGCAAGGCCATTAAGTAGGCTGGCAAGGACTTAAGCCTAGACATTATTCTGGTAATTCATTAGATACCTGTGAAGGTACTGGGGAAGGTGCCGGCGGTTGCACGATGATCTCCGGCTCATCTTCCAGGGGAAACTTGCCAGGCGTTGACGAATTTACGAACGATTCGTCCGAGTTCTGGAACAAGTTAATGCATACTTTCATATTGGTTCTATTATTTTATTATTTATTACTAATATGGAAACACCGGAATTTACGTCTAGCGCATAATTGGTATCAAATATTGTATAAAATTAATACGGTTTTTATCGCGTTTATTACATTATTTAATACAACTAACGTTTCGAACACTTTTTAGTGGTCACAGGTAGACTGTCTACATGCGACCACGAACACTGAAAAATTTAAATATGCAACAATCGCGAAAACATTATCAAATATTGTGCTTGAAAATTTGTAATACTTGAAGTATGAAATAAACTATAAAAGGCATATCATATTGACTTACCAGCGAGCTAGCGTACTACTACCAAATAATATATTAAGCTATGAAATGCAAAGCTTACCAAATTGTTAAAAATAGATTCGTCAGCAGAACTATTATGCGATGAAGGCCGCGGTGACGGTGGAGGCAGAAGTTCGTTGCTCGAGTTTATTTGAACCTGCAAAAAACAGCATCTTGTTAAGAGGAAAAATCAATATTCTCAAGAGATGTAGACGCTACAAGGAAGGATAAAATACTAATAAAATATACTCAAGCTGAAAACATATATAACGTATTCATTTCCTCGCATACAATTCACAAACGATTCGACCTCATCCGGAGGTCTTCTTCAGGGTGAATTGGTATCTACACTCGTCACATTTGTGCAGTGCCAACCAAAGTTCCGGCCAATAAAAGGGGTAATCTGACAATGTTAAGTCAAGTAAATTGTTTGTATAAATACCTGTTTATTTTTATTTATTTTCGGCGGAAGTGCAGGGGGCGGCTCTACTTGTGGTAGTGAACATGCCAACATACTTTCATCAGAACCACTAAAATAGAAAAAAAAACATGATATTATACAATAACTCTTATATACTCTCCCATGCTGGTTTGGGAGAAAAGAAAAAAACAGAATATTCCAGCTGCTTTTCTTTCCGCGCGGACCGTAAAGCCGGTCAAGGGATTGGGCGAACATGTAAGGAATCACATTGATAGGCGATGCGGCTAGGAACCCATCACTATTTTGATTCCGCTTTCCACCTTTACGCCCGCTACGATGCTAAACGTGAATGTTTTATGACCTTGGGCTCTGTCTACCCCGCAAGGGATAATGACGTGATAGTATGTATGTATGTATAATTATCACTATAAAAACCAATTCATGTATAATCATTCTGAATAATCGTAAAAACCTGTATCTATAGCGGTTACGTATTTCAGGTCACAAGCTGAACTAAATGGGTATTAAACCTTGATGTAACACTATTTTCCCTGGCATGTCCAAAAAAAGGTTCTAACCAGCAACAATTTTGTGTATTATATATTTTTTTTCAGTTTTATGCATATTATCATTAAAAATACGATTATTGCGCAAATGTCGTCACGACTTTGTATACAGGAACAGTTTTTATGCTGACGATTATTTTCTTATTAAAATAAAGAAATAAAATAAAAAAAATATGGGTATAAAATCCTCGCGGTCAGGATTCCCATACCTTATTTCTATAATAATAGATATCACATTGCGGATACATAAAAACACCTATAAAACTGTATATTATTTATCGGGAAAGACTACATACCTGAGCGGCGGCGCGCCGAAGTGCTGCACCGTGAATGACTGCGCGATCGAGCGCTGCACGTGTCGCTGCATGCTGACTGCGCCGGCGCTGCTGTGCTGGCCACTGACATACAACAAACACCATTATAGATTACACTGAAGATTCTTTATCACTAGGGAAACCTATTTGCTCTTCATTTTAATATCACAATCAAGGAAATAATTCGGCCTATCATCATCGTGCGCGAGTCTCTATTCACATTCACACTGAGAAAGACCTCCGGAAGAGATCGAAGCATGTCGGCCAGTGGCCGACTATTTGTGTGAGTAACCCGTTGTTACCTATTTTAATTTTAAAAAGAAGGAATTAATAACAATAGCACTAAGCACGCGAGCTTACACTTCAATCCTTAAAATGTTATGCGTGCCGAATTGATGTTATGATTTACGCCGAAAATTCGAATCATTATCACAAGGAAGGTCAATCTATACTACATATTGTAATGAGGTTTAAATTTAAAATTATAATTAGTTCACACATAAGTCAGAACAAGTTTTTACTACATCATTATTTGCATGATTATCATATTTACGAAATACGCATTAAAAAAAGCGAGTCTGACTCGCTCATGAAGGGTTCCGTAGTATAAAGCTAAAATACAACTGTCATTTTCCTCTGGTAAAAATAATTTTGTTTTTCATAGTATTTTTATAAATGACAAAGTTTTATCTGCGGTTTATAATAATGTGATATTTCTCAAAAACTGCTGACTATATCTCGTTCGATCCAATTTTCGTTAAAAGTATTTATTGAGATCTACAGCATATATATCGTAGGTGGAAACCTTATAGATTTGTAGTTTTTTTGCCATTCGGCTACGGAACTTTAAAAATCACGGTGGCTCATTGCCAAATATAATAATTTAAAATAGTGATGCCGGCAAATTAAAATATATACACAGATACGAGTATGTATTAATCCTATAGTAAGTATAAAGGTTTCTTACCATCCTAAATTATACGTGTGAATGGAGTGGCGGAACAGATCCGGCGGCGCCGCGGCGCTATTCGGCGGGTGACTGCAGTTGCCGAACATCTCCATGTACGCCATTACTACGAATGCACAATATCCACCATCACTACACCTTGAACACCCGCTATTCTTCTACAAAATCACACTAAAACTGGAATTATCTTCCTCTGTAGGATACTAGGCAGGATTTTAAATGCGCGGGCGATTTCTTGTTTGCCTTAGAAATGATAGAATACCGACATAAAATTCACGTCAATTTATGGACTTGAAAACGGAAAAACGAAAATCACTTTCACGTTTATGGGCGTAAGATACTTTTCTTCAATATTTTAGTGTGGTTTTGCGGAAGAACATAATAAGACTGTTCAGTTAGTCGACAAGATGTAAGGTATACTATGGGCTTTTGCGAAAATGTACCTTCAAATTAGATTACCAATTAACATGGAGCGTGAGCACAATGATTGTAATGAAGCGCTAAACATTTATATGGGCAGGTGATAATTATCTACAGCGCAAAATTCCGTTGTTGTTACCGACACATAAACAGAAAAGCGCCTATTTATAAAACATTGCATTTTGATAAGCAAGCTTATGTACACTAATAGCGAGTCTAAAACTTGCTATGGTCTGTGCAAAATATATAAATAGTATAAAATCCCATAAGGATTGGAAATAGAAACAGGATGTACTGGAACCTGTTATTCCTCAAACCCTTAAATCAGCCCGTCAAAATACACCACTTTTCCTACGGGAGTCAGTATTGGATCGAAAAGAACGACATTTTCCTACAAGTGCAAGGCCGGCCCGGCATTTTGCATGAAAATGTCAAAATTCGGCATTTGTCCTATATAAAAAGTTGATCATTTTGACGACCTGATTTGATGGTTTAAGGGATAACGGCGTTTAGTCTAACATCCTGTAAATGGATGGCGAGACATTGACACCTGATAAGTACTATCCGCAAACAATAATAGAGACGTGTGTGTTTGTGTAAGCTCCTTCACGACACACTATGTAGTAGCATATTCTCATTTGCTTAAAATTTCAAAAGGTAGACCTCGCAGTCTAACAATATTCTTTGTATGAAATTGTAAAAACGCAATTCACGCAACGATAATTTAAACCAAGTTGGCGCCTGCATTGTAAAATTATGTGTATTGTTTTTATAAAGCAGTGCTAAATCTATACCCAAAATTATAAACTCAAATTTCATAAAACAAAAGCAGTTAAACAAAAAAGCGTGGAATGAATCTCCAACTGTCAATATATGGAGTGGAGCCGACATCTGCTAGCGTCTGCAGTTCTCGCTTCGATGCTTTGCCTCTATACACTATAGCGCTTCATGCATCCACTCACCGCTGTATGCGACGCTTTGGAACACTGCCGCGCCGCACCGGCACAACAGATAAACATGCCGTTAAATATTGGAACCCCACTTTATTGCCATTCATTTATCGTAATTAATCCTCTCCCAACATTTATTATAACCACGCAATAAACAGAAACATTGACGTTCTGAATAATAGATAGACACATACATATACCGTCTTATTATAAAAAGAGGACAGTACCTGGTTTAAACCATTATCCGACCAAAATAAGTCAACACTTATCACTTAGACGATTTCACAACTGTCATTGTCAATTCGTTTTGGGTGAATATCGATTTAAACCAGATACTAAAGTTAGTTCTAGTTTTATAATAAGACGGATAGTGTTTTTACAAGTGGCTAAGAACACCGGGTTCTAGTGGCCCGGCAAGTGCCAAAGATCTTAACCCCTGACTACTGTGTGATTTGAACTTATTCCCACTACTAATATTATATAAAAAGTCAAGGGCTTCTAATAATTTACGAGACGAGCCCAAACACCTAATATTTAATTCAGAAAGTTCCATGAAATCATGCTTATTGCGTTTTAATTTTATTTTTATTAACTTTACATCATTCACATTCAAGGATAGTGCATGTATTTGAAATGGAAATGGTGCAACAATCAGTACAGACAAGTGAGAAGAACATAAAATACAGACACCGCACGTTAGCTGTATTTAGAGTTTTTTTTTTAATGTCTTGTAATGACAGTCCAGTAAGGCATACACTTTCCGTCATCCATTTGAACATTCCGAAAGCGATAACATGGACACAATCATGTACATACATCACTATGAGTATGACACAATAGTTTTAGCCTGTTTCATTTTAGTACCTATATGTCTTTCTTTTAATAAGTTACTTATCATGTAAATGTTAACTATGTGAAGAGAATAAGTAGGTGATACTGACTGTGTTTCTTTTTCAGAGGCAAAGGCGGCGGCCGCGGCGGATTGTGATCTGCCAGCGTGTGCGGGCGCGTTTCACCGTGCACGGAACACACTGGACTTTGTCTGAAAACATGAAACACATTTTTAATGGAACGGAAGAATTAACTAATGATAATAACTTTTTGACTATTTTCATACTTTAGAAATGGGACTTTTCCAAACAAATTTGCCTATATTTGAAGTATCTATATTTAAAATGCATAAGCATTTCATGCACTTCAAACACAGATGCAGTTTTCATGGCAAAATTTGAAACTACGAGAATAAAAGCTTAAGTCTAACATTTCTATTCAGATTTACTAGCCGTATTTTTACTAAATTGATCAGCGTAAAAAAAGTTAAGGTCTGTGTACAAATTTATATCATCTCTCTCTCTCTCTCTCCTTCTCACCCGCAAGAAGTCCACTGATGGACATAACCCTATATGCCGATATGGGGGGATATTGCCTTACTTACCACGCTTGGCAAACGAGTATAAGCGCAGTTCATTCGGCTTATCTCGGTTCCGACGCTGCTGCCCATTGAAACCGCTTTCTAAGCGAGGAAAGGGTAGGAGTTTGTTGGACTGGGGGACTAGGATAAAGGTATTTGGGATGCTACTTGCTTGGATAGATTAGGGGTAAGTAAGTAGCAGCTCGGGAGGCCGGGCGCGCTTACCCGATGCCAGACCTGCAACCACCGGACAGGCAGTTGAGGGTTGACACCCCTGACCAAATTTATATCATAAACCAACTTAATGTAATAATAGAACAGTAAGAATGATTTAATCACTCCTTTAATTCGTTGAAAAAATTTAGTTCTACAAATGTCTACTTTTTCATAAGTGAAAAAAACGCTGACAACTAACCGAAATTAGGCATTGTTCAGTCACACCAATCTTATTGACTGCCGCTGACTGTAAGCGCGCGTTTCCCAGTTTATCGCTTCTCCATAATAATCAACTCACGTTCATTCACAACGAACTACATTACGCTTTAAGCTGTGCGGTGTAGTAAGCATGTTTACAATCGGCGGCGATCAATACGATTATTGTGAAAGATGCCTTACAGTCGATCAAAACGTCAGTAGCCTGCTATAAAGTAAAAAGATTTCGACAAGCATAATATTTGTAAACGAAAGTAGTACCAACCTGATTTCGACATTGGGGAAGTGCTGTTGCACGTCTGCGCGCACGTTGCGCCGCTTGACGGGCAGCTCGGGGGGCGTCTCGCTCTCGTCTGACGTGATACTCGCCAGCCTGCAACCGTTGCAACACTTCACGCTCAGCGACGGCCTTGCTTCACTTTCAAGGGCCCTAACTCTCAAATTAGGCGGTCATTCACCAACATTGCTTGTAATCTGATAAACAACGGCTTGTTTTGTCGAACTATAATAACGCCAACACAAGCATGAGTTCAATGCCTCTACACACTGGCTGCAATGTGCGATTCGCGTGTGAACTCATTCACAATAATCAACCACAAACTAGTTTATTAAATAGGAATGCTTCTAGTAAATGACCAACTAACATAGCGATATGATTTTCATAAAAAGATTCGGAATACTAAGGCTTTTTCTAAATGTTTAAACCAGCAGGCCACAATGGGGTTGTGACATGGTCATTAACGTTGTGGTAAGTTGCCGTATACTTCATGGGTGAGCGGCAGCCTTGCTACACTTAAAGGGCCTCATTTCCTAACAAAAACATTAATTTATTTTTCTTGTACTAAAATGCAGTGTTTATGTTATGACTTCGGCGCATAACCAGAATTTGGGCGAGATGTGGATTATGGTTAAAGTGGTTCTGGTGTACTGAAAAGGTGCTTGGACCTTAATATTTTGTTATTTCGTTACTTATATGCCATACATCCGCAAGCATGGAAGCTTTGTCAGAAACTTTAGCCTTACCAAAAATAATTATCTTGAACTCGTGTTTAAATAAAAATTAATGACATTAGATATTATAAGGTCCTATTAGATTTTCCAATAATACATGCACTAACATTTGACACTACATGAATTAAGAAAATCGCACAACATCCAATTCTTTCTACAAAACATTGATAAAGTTGTGTTCCAATGCCCATAATGGAAAAATATAATTTATAAACAAGTTTAACGCAAAAAATAGATCCCATACCCATATCTTAGGCAAAAACAAGTGAAAAATATACTAGTTGCCAGTTAGCGAGTCAATAATGGGTACACCACATGTCCAAATATGCCTCAGCTGTTTACGTTTGTTTTAAGTACCAAAGAAAATCGATCTAAAATATTGAATCAATCTACCAAATACATCATTATTTTATTTTATTTACATATTTTATGTTTATGCTTATAGGTATGCTTTCTGGCAACAAGTAAACCAAAACTAGGTACAATTATTCAGAATGAAAAAACTGACAACCGTTACTTGTTTCAACCTTATAATTCATGTGTAGAATGAAGTAAAGCGTGATAAGACAGAACACTCACTTTGAAGAATGGTGCGTGGTTACACTGTTCATATTGATCATATTCATGCGGCTCTCAAAGCTTTGCAGTACAGAGGAACACTTCATTTCGGTCACACTGTCTGTACTGTCAAAATGACTGCAAAAACAATAACAGGAAGCTTGAAACCACAAAGACATTCAGTTCATCTGTGTGGGTGGGGAACTAAGCTTTCCAGTCGTAGTATTATGAGCTTCAAGTAACAATAAGACCGATTGTCATTTTCACGCATAACAGACGCGTATGTCGCGTATGACAGACTAATTCTTGGTTAAAACACATGGTATGTTCGCACTGCTAGGTCATACACCTTTCTAAATGTAACACTGAAACAAGTTCTAGTAGATTTTGCCTCGCCAGCCTAAAAAATTACTGGCTGGTTTTTACTTTTCCATCACCATCAAGCTAATAATTCAAACAGTAAGATTATAGTGTTGTGATGCAAAAAAGTGCTTTATAATGTGCAAGGATAGAAAATTGTTTAAGTACATAAGTAATTGCTGTGCTCTCAGTCACCGACCCACAGAGTGCGAATTCTTTGTAGATAACAGATAAAACATAACACAGTTAAGAGAAACATTGAAAAATGTAATCATTTTTGGAACCGTCCACTCCGAAAATAGCTTATAATTACCATTTTTTAAAAAATACGATATCAATTATTCAAGCTGAATAATAACTATGCGTCTCAAGTTTCAAGCAATCATAGACAATCAACATCTGGTCACAAAAAAAAGGAAATAAAACATTCCAGACCGATATTATTTTATTTGAAAAAAAAAATGTAGTATCAGGTTAATTCTCGATATGAACGGTCCCTGGTAGATTTCATAGAGAGAGCATTCAAGGTCATGACAAAAAGGAATGCATGGGAACATTCAAAGAATTAAAGCAGTCTTTAAATCTTTATTTACCTGTCTGAATGGCTTGAGTAGTGGTGTGACGAGAATGACGTTGTGAAGTTCTGCTCAGTTGTGATCTCCGTGTGGCCGACCGATACGAAGCCCGACTCATTGGAGAACCTTTAAAAAATCAGAACAGGTGTAGTACGATTTTAAGTAATAAAATCTATGAACAAGCAGACTCAATAGGAACCAAAAGTTCAAAACATTCCTGGGCATATAATAATAATCTTGCAAGGAAATTTGCGCTAGATTTTTACAAAAAAAGGAAATTAAATAAAAAGAATTAAAAATGTTCCACTTTCAAAACTATTTCTAAAAAATCTGAGCTTATCATGCTGTATAACTTGCCTGTATAAAATTTTTGAGTAATGAATAATCGCCTGGAATGTAATCGCGAGCCGAAAATACAATATAACTTTCAAAAGACAGGGTCAAAAACACAACATGCAGCGAGCATGCACTTATACCCAATTAAGCGTTTTTTGTTTGAGTATTTAGTTATCAAAGTTTATATGAAAGGATAAAATCTCCAAAATACGAAAAAACTTTCCGATGAAATTAAAAATAAATAAATATAAAGGAACAAAACAACACTGCACATACATACTGGTAGACATACCGATTGTGGTTGGCGTGCGTGTGCGCGGCCGCGTCGGGCGCGTCCAGCGACACGCGCACCTCGCCGCCCGCGCAGCTGCACAGCCCTGCGAGAAACACCCAATGTCAGTAAAACGGACACGATTCATTCAATGAGGGTTTTCAGAGTTGATTTTTCCCCCATGTAGCGGCACTGTGTCGAGAGGTCGAGCTGTCAAAATCCACCAATCATAAAATTGATGATTATACATTATTGGTGGATTTAGACAGCAGCTGTCAAAAATACTTTTGAGAGTGTCGGCACCTGGGTTTCTGAAAACCCTCATTTATCATTCAACAGAGCGAGATGCATCTATTTGTTAAAGTGGGAAAACCTTACAACTTCTCTTTTAGCTACGTATAACAGGTCTGGCCTGTTGATATGATTAATTTGAGTCGTTTGAACATAAAAACTATCAAAACAATTACCGTATTTATAGAATTGTTTGGAGTTAGTTATAACTCCCAACAAAAGGAAACTTGAACGTACAGCGAATTATCTACAGCGTCGGTATAAATACGAAAATAGAAGGAAGAAAAATATAACAACATTACTCGTCTATAAAATTTTCGTATTCATATGATGTAACAATAAAGCACCATACTGCATATTCTAAATAATTCAATGATGTATAAACCTGTACTATGACTGCCCCCTCATACCATTTACCGTGACTAGCGCTCGCCTTGTTACTGAGCGATGACACGCCCTGGCAGTAAAGAGGGCCACATAGAAAAGTAGACGATCCCCTTACTATTGGTAATATTATTTATACAAATATTTATAAGTGGTATACTTTCCTATGTGGCCCACTGTACATTACGTATGACATAAGCAAAGCAAACGTCATCAGCGGAACACGTACGATAACCGTAAATGGTTATGTACAGGTCGCATCATGTAAAAAGAGCGCTGGCTGTAACGCTGCACGATGGCAATTTATCGGGCTATTTCGTGGCACGAGATGCAATAACACTATACCATAAATTAAACAATAGGTATAGTGTTGTACTAACTTCAAAAATAAAATAATAGGCCTAGTATTGTACTTCCCAAATTTTATAAACGGATGCGCAAACACACCCTTCCACTTTTTCCAGCGCTCTTTTTACATGACGCGTACTATACGTACCAATAATATCATTAGTAGTGGCGGTGAACACGTGATCGTGGTTGTTCGACTCCTGCCCGCTACGGTCCTCGTCGTTAGACACGTTCAGCATCGAGTCTAACGAGCCGCTGCTGTGCGATTGCAGAGATAGCCTGGAACAATCACATAAGAATTGAGTCTCAATCACATTACATACTCGTACTTATGTTTATCCTACCGTATTCTCTCTCTATCACTTCGCAACACCCTGCCAGGGTTCATGTACTTTTACTAACACGATATTCTACCACCTCTTACAATGTACATGTTAGCGAAAAATAAAGAATAAATAAAGAAAGAATAAAGAATAAATATTAACTAATCGGATTCCAGCCGCCGTAGCATGGGACTCACGGCAACGTTTGTCGACTATCGCCATCTTGTTTACTGTAAAATGAAAGAGCAAGATGGTAATAGTTTATCGCGCAATATAAACGACCGGCGTGGCGAACGCCAAGCTACGGGTGCAGGCGTTCTCTTTATTTAAAAAAAAAACAGCTAATTAATTGATGGTGTTGTACACCCAATCACGTGTCTCAGATGGTGTTAGATTAAGAGTATGGATAATATCTAAGGTTATCTTTGTTTCTGTTTACATTTACGTTATTTATACTTTCTTAAGAAATGAATAAATCAAGAACTGGTTTGAGGTTGCAATATAAATGATAATCTAAATAAATCACGGATTCATCAAAAATTAAATTTACATACCAGCGAACCGAGATCATTTTCGACATTCAAAGTGAATATGCATGCAAAAATTTTTTTTAATGTCACATGCATACAAAACTTTATGAATATATTGTCATGAATATTATGCTTATCTACATATTACCACCACTTGAATTCATAGTTCAAGGTCTAGTGTTAGCAAAACGTTCAATAAAAACTGCAAAATATTTTTTTTTGTCTCCAATTCAAAAGTTATAAATAATAAATATATACGGACAAATCACACAGATTGAGCTAGCCCCAAAGTAAGTTCTTATGAAAGACTTGTGTTATGGGATACTAACTCAACGATAGAATATTTTATAACAAATACATATATAGATAAACATCCAAGACCCAGGTCAATCTGAAAAAGATCGATTTCCATCTTGACCTGACCGGGAATCGAACCCGGGGAGGCAGGCGTGATGACCGCTGCGCCACAAAATCGGACAACCTTTATTGACGCGTAGGTTATACCGGAAATATTTAAATTATAAGCAGGATAACACTTATGTTACCCCACAAAAAATTAAAATAACGTTCTTTAACGACGGAAACGTTCTAAGAGATCACAATCACAAATCTGATTAACTCAATACGTTTAGTGCTTAATGTTTTCTTATGTTTTCGCGATTGTTACACATTTAAATAAAATTGTTTTAATACGGTTTTTATCGCGTTTATTACATTATTTATACACCTAACGTTTCGAGCACTTTACAGTGTTCGTGGTCGCAGGTAGACTAAGTTGACATTTGTCTACGCTCGAAACGTTAGGTGTATAAATAATGTAATAAAGACGATAAAAACCGTATTAAAATAATTTTATTTAAACGTTTAGTGCTTATTTGCACATACAAGACTTTCACCTGAAATAGAAAAGGTGCAGTGTGCTTATAGGCTAAGCTAAAACTTACCTATCAATAGATAGTGCTAGAAGGGAGTTGTCGTTGGCAGATTTGCGCTTAGGCGGTAGAGGTGGGGCCAACTCGATTTTCCTGTAACATGCACTCTCACTTACGATGTGGAAACTTATGTTTTATGATAATTACGTGGTGGCTATTTTCTTAAACCTACGTCCTAGCTAACTACCCAATATGATAGTAAAGAAGGTCCCCGTACAAAGTACGCCATCACCGTTCAAAAATACCATTATAATACAGTGAACGAAAAAAATCATAAAAGCCATCTCGAAGTACCGATTTGGCCCCACGAATGGCAATACGCGGCCAACTTTCTTAAAGAATGAGGGTGTTCTGAAATAAGTTGCAAACTTGGGGTGGACTATTCTTAGTGGTCTCTACAATATATAAAAAATCGCCGTTGCATGCGCGTTTCCAATGCTTGAATTTTTTGTGTCGATATTAACTGGACTATGTACCAACCTATTAATATTATGGCAAACCTGATTCTCTGACTTCTAATATCAAGGCACAGTCAAAACTACTATACCTAGAAACTTGAAATTTAATGCAGGGGTTCCTTTCACGGTGTAAGTAAGCACTACAAAAGAATTTTATAAGAATAAGAAGAATATAGACATAGGGGGTGAAGCTTCACGCGGAGAAGTGGCGGGAAATTTGCTAGTAATGGTATTCACCGATTAGGCCTTGCTGGTTTGGGCGGCGGCGAGTCAGGCGCGTCGAGCACAGACTCTGAGGAATGCGACGCGCGGACTCCCGGCGTCTCCGTCGTGCCTTCGCCTGTCAGCAGTGACCGCTCCTTTGGCGTGAGGGGGATATCTGAAAAATAGGACAGGGACTATGTTGAAAACTACAAACAAAACAAGTCAGTTTTTACTTTATTTGTTGAGGTACACCAACAGTTTATGATAATCGCAAATGTATCAAAAAACGTCGTTTGATGCTTTTACTCAGTAAGCTGTCTATCATATTATAGGCAAAGTCGAATGCTTATAATAAACCTTCGACTATAATATTCAGCTTACCGTACTTGCATCATATTGACTAATATAGTATCAATCCCGACTCATTACAGTAATTTAGGATTCGTCTCTTTTAAGTAAGTACACAATAGATACTATCTTGAAGTTAAAGAAAACTTTTAATGTAGAAATAGTAAATTAATTCCAAGGTACCAACCAGGTAAAGAATTTCTTTGCGTCGAGGCTCGGGGCGACACGAGTGCGGGTCGAGGAGACAGGGCAGGTCTTGTCATATGTTGCTGCGCAAGAGTCGCTACTTCCTCTACGGCAGACGTCACCGCCTTCACCACAGTGCTCACGTGATCGGGAGACAGCGCCGGCGCCGTCTGATCCAACTCCTCGTTCCCCGACTCGGCTCGCAAGCTCATCGCCGTGATCTCGTCGCAAAGCCGGATCAGCATAGCCAGCGCGGTACACAACCGCTTCACAGCGCTAGTGAGCTGCGGCGATCGCCCGCAATAAGGCTTTATCGCTACAAATAATTAAGGTTATTACACGGAAAAATAATCATTAAATTTATAAGGTACTTAATTAAAAGTTAAAACATATCACGGCTTATTAAAGTTTCGGAATAATTAACTTAAGCACATACCTATACAACGGCTTCCGTTAAATTAGTATAAATATGCATTTTCCCACACTGAGTACAAGTCGGATATTCACAAACATGTTTTTTGGTATATTTCGTTATGTATAAATAATGTATTTTATTTACCTTTGTGTATATTTGCAATCGATTCGAATACGATGGTGCCGTTGTCGGGTAGCATTTCAAGTATCCTCTTCGTAATAACATCAGAGAAGTGTTTCAAGCCAACTGTGACCTGCAATAGTAGAAAAGAGCCGTATTATTACCACAAAAGATGCAATTTGCCGGATGAATAGGCAGAGTAAAGGCAAATAAAAAAAATGCAAGCGTTGACAGACAGACCTCTTTGACTAGCCGTTCCAGTTCTTTGGCAGGCGTGACTTCCCCCTCTTCAGCCGTGACGGATTTCGTCCCCATGTTCCGAAGTTTCGGACTAAGCGGCGAATGCGATCTGAAAAATAAAACGATGTTTCATTAATTGATTCGTCACAACTTGTAACAGAAGTATTAGCGTGCAAATACGAGATTTCATTTTGGAGTATAATGTTTGTGAGGTAAATTTTAATTTTCCTTGTACTTTGTCTGTCGTCTATAGTTGAATAATTATAACGTCATTGGGATAAAGGTTTACGTAGGTTTGTAGCAGACGTACTCAATCGAGTGTGTGGAGGTTTGATAGTTATTCACACAATATCCAGTGTAAGTTGATAGATTATTTTATAAAACAAAATAACACTAGATACGCCCCGCTTTCTTTATCGAATTTCAATAGGGATAACTTTGCTAAACGCATATCTTATGCAAATTTATGGCATAAGTCTGCCAATGTATGTTTATTTTTTAAGTTTCCATACCCAAAAGGCTAAAAAGAAATGGAACCCTTTTATTACTAATTCTACGATGTCCGTCCGTCACAGGGCTGTATCTACTGAAACTTAATAGGTAGACACTATTTGTAATGTTCATAAAATGTTTGTTTATTGATTACGTACTATATTATATTATAGATTTTCGAAGTTTATTGTAGATTTTCAAGAAGCTTAATTGTTACACTTCAGTCTACTTTAACGGACTAAACAAATATGTGAGTTTCTTAATTCCATCACAACTCCTACATATTACTGAACGAACAAATTTGGATGCATGGGATATTGTAAGAATTCTTACGTCATCCCGAGTAACACTGTCTGCCATTATCTTATTTTACAGGCATGATTTTAGTTACATTTCTCATTGAAAAACAAAACCTGGTTTCCTTAAAATATCCAACGTAGTTTATGAACAAGAATTACTCCAAAACAATAAAATAACACATATTCCCACGCACAGCCAAGTTAAGATGATACACTGGGGTCCAGTGCTGCCCCCATTTTAAATAATTCATTTGAAACAATCATTTAAAATTTTGATATAGGAGGCCCTAGAAAACCCTGCAAACTATTGTATGAACTACTGGTTAAAGCTTTATTTTGCATTTTAGCTAAAAGTGGCCGTTTTTGACAAAAAAAAAAACGCCAAGTAAAGCTTCATGTTTACATTTTAAACTGTAAACAGATCATTCAATAGTTTAAAGGGTTCTGTGGGCCTTCTAGATACATATTTTAAATGATGTCCCATTTTCTTTCAAATTATTTATTTCAAAGGGGCAGCACTGGAACCTGTGCCATGAATACACCTAAACAAGTGTTCATTCTATAAGAATGAATACTGTGTCAATAATAACACCTGTTAAGTACGTAGGTTCGGAGTATTACATAAATAAAGGATCATTTAAAAATGTCATCGCACGGAATGCGTTGCGAAATAGGCTGCTTTGCATGCATGCCCACACCGCGCCACGAATAACAACGCTAAGCATTTGATATTCAAGTAGGAGGTCCCGGTTCACCTCAGTTCGTGCGATCAAACAAAAACAAGTTAAAATAATAAACAGTCATTAAGTCGTGTTGACAGTCATTATCCACCAGCATGACCGGCAGCATGACGACGATATTGAGAAATGATCGTTAAAGTGAAAACAACCGTCAGTAGAAATCTATTTCCTTAATTACATTTTAACAATAAAAGCTGTATGCAAACCTGTTTGATACAAGACTTATTTGCCATTTTGTTATTTCCTCAACATGACAAAACAAAAATGCAAGAACAATTCCGTTATAGCAGTAGTTGATTACATTCAGCAGTAGTGGCATAGCGACGACTTAATACTTTAAAGTGAGTAAAAAGTGTATTACACATACCGAGGAAAATGGTATACTCATATGTTTGCTTATCAAGATAAAGTGCGGCTGTGCGAATAACACATTGTCATGTGGCAGATATCATTAATATGATATGCAACTCGAAAAAGTGCAAACAAAAAGGAATTTATGTAAGCTAGGTAAGAGCGTTGCGCTTTAAAGACCGGAATGAACTTATCAAACAAATCGTACCGTGCTCCATTGTTGGCAAATCTTCGTTGAAGTTTGTTTGTACGTTTGTTAAACCAATCACCGACGGGCGACCGAGGAGCGTTCGACATTTAGGATCACCTGAACGCCGCGGCTGAACCGTAGAGAACACTCAATCACACTAGTTTGGCGAACGTTTCACTCGGACACTTTCGAACAACTTCAAGTATAATAAAAACTCGCGTCCACCAAGCGCACAATAAATAAAAAGCGATTCAGTCACGCTGTCAGTCCGGGCGCGGACATTAAAATGTAATCACTTAACATTGCACGCACTAAACTAATGAGATTTCAGCGGACAGGCACTAATGAGTGCGACAGTCGCGGGTCGTACGCGTGACTCATATTAACAGAGTTTAATGCCGAGTCTACATTAAACGGCGCAAACGGAAACCAACACCAACACCCCTGTTTCACGCTATTCTGTTCGAAGGCTGCACTTTGCACCGCACATGCATGACCGATACGTGAATATTGTATTCAACTTCTTAAATTTATTGGTGAACTAACACAATGCCATTGTTCTTAGACTGGCGTAGAGATAAAACTGTTAAAATGAGCGACTTTCTTATGTCGCATCGTTGTCAGTCCAGATAACGGAGTTATGTATATTTATCAACGTAGATAAGGAACAATACAGTTTGTAGATTTCATCGCAATGTACACACAAACTGAAAGATAACACTGATACATTTAAGATAATAGATTTTATTAACGATTTTTGGAAAACAAATGATATTAAAACAAATTTTAACTGCGTTTTGTGAAATATGTAAATGGCGATAAAACTAAAAATTGTAACATTTTAAGAAATCCGGGCAAATGCGAGTCATAATTGCACACGAAGGGTTACGTACCATCATACAGTTTAAAACTACGAAAAGCACTCCAGAAACACTATTGTCTTTTTTATTTTTATTTTATTTTAATATATTATATATCGTCTTAGCGGCAATGATGCGTATACTAGCGAATCTGTAAAAAAATATAAGTGTCTGCCTATTATGTTTTAGCAGAGACTGCCCTGTGGTAGACCGACGGACTGCGGAGGCTTGGTAACAAATCCCCGTTTTTAGGGTTCCGTAGTAAACTAGGAACCCTTATCCCATATATAACCCATGTCTGTCTGTCTGTCCGTCCGCGGTTTTACTCAGAGACTATAAGTACTAGAAAGCTGTAATTTGATATGGGTATGTATATTAATCATGGCAAAAAGTGGTAGAAAAAGTCTTAAAAAAAATTTTTTTAGGGTAGCTCCCGTACAAGTATAGTGGGGAGTATTTTTTTTTCTCTACTTACCCATCATGTGGGGTATCGTTAAAAAGGGTCTTTGAAAAATATTGTGAGGTTGACAACGCCATTTTTCGATTTAGGGATCCGTTTCCGAAATATTTGGTTTTAAAGTGAAAAATTTTGTTAGAGGTAAGTGTCCCCCCCCCCCCCTTCCCCCCTCTATCTGCTAAACGGTTATATATGGATACGTGAAAAAAATTACAGCAGTAGTATATATACTGAAGTTGAAAAGAAATCTATCAGAGCTGAGTACTAAGTGCAAACTAAAAAGTAATAGGCAACCAACTTATAAATGTACTGGAAAATGTAAAATTTCATACAATTTTCATTGTTAGATGTTTTTGGTCGTTAAACAGTGAGGTGCGAGTGCAATCAGTGTGAACTAAAAGTTGTCATTCGCAACTACGGATGCCTACACTGCGCGTGGCCCGACACGCACTTGGCCGGTTTTTACCCTATGGGTGCGGAACCCTAACAAGCTTTTGCGGTCTGTGGTTACTTATAACGACTTGTTAGAAGCTGCACGACACAAATATTTAGTTTTATGATTTGATTCTCCAAATTACTACCTACATCAATTCAAATGGTAACAGTAATGAATGCACAGAAATAATATAGGTATTATTACCTATGTTATGATTCAAGTGAGCTATAAGTTGATCATTACAAAACAAATCGCTTTCAGAGATGTATAAAAATCGAGTGGAGTTTTTGGAGAAGAGGGAAGTCAAAGGATTCCTTTGGGGTTTTCCTAAGATGATTTTGCAATTTGATTTTAGTGGACTTTATTATATGAAAACGGCCATAAAATGTGGCCGAACGAAAACAAGATTTCTTTTTTGTTTGTTAATTCAACCACGGTGTTTTGGCCTGGCTCTGTTTGCTATGACTCCTGTATAGTACCTTGAAATATAGCCAAATATAACATTAGGCAAAAATAAAAATAAAAAACAAATTTGGCCATATGCAAGTCAGAATCCCACACGAAGAGTTTAATAATAATTTAATTATTTAACTACAAAAACAAATACCTATTCTTCCAAAATTTCAAGTCTCTATCAATTACAGTTCATGAGATACAGCCCGCCCTGTGACAGATAGGACAATGGAGGCCAAATTGCATTTTTCGTCTATGACTATTTTGAAGTAATCCGGAGTATAGGAATAGGTGCTTGCTACTACGGAACACTGCCACTTTTCAACTTATGTGGTTTTTTGCCGTTTTAAGTTCGATATTAATAACGGCAAACGGTAGACTCTTGAATTGTGCACAGAATATTTTGTTGTTTAACTCAGAATAAAATAATATTTCAGGGATATATATAATAAATATCCCATACAACAAACATGATTTTTTTGCCGCTTTTGCTCAATAGTCTAATGTTGTATAGATAATGGTACGGGACCGTGTGAACTCGACGAAAGTCGAGCAGTAAATTATTCATTTCTAGACGAGTCACTTCAAGTATGTAACGTAAGTAATTGATTTTACCTTCACTCGTATATCCTTTTAAATACAGTCCAAATGTGATAAGACCATTATGTACCTACCTCGTTAAATTAATAAAAGAGAACATTCTATTAATTTATTTATCTAACAGGAATATTTGAGCGCCTATAATCCAAAATGAAGTTTCTTGTTACTAAGTACCAACTGACATCATCAATAAAATTAAAAGACAGGAAAAATAGAAAATTCAAGCAGTTGTTGTACTCGTAGTAAAAACTAGGTGTGGAAACATAGCTTTGTGACCCACGTAATTGAGCAATTAGCTGTCAGTGACCTAACGTACGGCAGCTCCAGATAATGCTGACCTGATAACCGATGAAAAAATGCGGTTATTTGGACTTGCATTACCTCGGTGACAGTTTGAAGATGCACTTTATGTCTTATTAGATAAGATTGCTGTTTGCAAACCATTCAATTTAGAAACTGTATCTTTCATCATTGTTTAGGAAGAATTTAAGTTCGGCATTAAAAATATGTCACTAGATGATTAAAATAATATTTGTTCTTAGAGTTTTGGTCAACAGACACAAATATAATTTGCCAAAGTCGATACGCTAAGAAGAAAAAGAATATTTTTTCACAATGATTCTAGTAAGACTGTAAATTGAAAATATAAGACGAGTAGAGGATCTAAAAATCTTTAAGCGTTGACCCATAAAAGGGGAAAAATATGCGTTATGACTTATGTCTGATGATGACGTAAGTTAATCAGAATATCTGCGATAGTTGGTTAGTATCGTTTTGTGTTGTACATGTAGTTTAACTATAATAATCCATAGACTCAAGAGTGAGCCATGTAGTTTAACTATAATAATCCATGACTCAAGAGTGAGCCTGCTTTGGAACTGCATATGCGTTCTCCGCCTTGCAGGATTTTGCTTTATAGGAAAAAATATTATGATACGTACCTGAGAGCCGAGGAGAGGTGCGGCGGGTGATGCGCCTGCGCCGGCGACCTCATGTTGGAGATGCGTTCCAGCAGGTCGTCCTTGAAAGATCGCGCGCGCCGTGCCAGTTTGTTGGCGCCCCGCAACGAGCCGCGGTGCCCCGAGCCTGGCTCCCCGCAGGCCTCGTCTGCAATCAATTGACTCATTACAATCATGCTCCAATCAGTTGAAGGGGGAAGGTACCTTGCGACCGGTCCCAGCTTCACAAGTCATTTTGAATAAAAAAGTTCTCAAATCACGTACGCTTTATGAACGGTGATTTGCACAGTGATGCAGCACTGTTGACTTTTTTTGTATGTTACGTATGGATGTTCATACAACAAACATCATTAAGGTCAATGACGTAAAGATAATAGGTACATCATCAAATCATCTCGGCCGCAGGAAGTACTCTGCTAAACATAGGTCTGGCAAAAATTTGATGTCCTAAGCGACTAAAAAGCTGACCATAACCACCTAAACATATGCTGTCTTGCGACCTTCATTTGATGGTCATGACCACTGCAATAAAGGGTCAATACGAAGAGTGGTATTAATATAGTATGTTAATTCTGTGTTAAAACATGTATTTGGCATATAAATTACAATGTCATGATCATGATTTACATAGGAATCTACAAATGTGTCTCCCAAACAAGACTTCAAAATCAAAATATTAAACATTTAATATGGTAATAGGTATGTAGGCAAGGTCATAGTAAATCATTACGTAAGCAATTATGATGGTGTGAGATAATGATACGTACGAATATTTTACACACTCCTATACCTTATTAATGTCTCTTTTTTTAAATACCGCTCTTTGTTATGATGATAAAGTCAAAGAGATTGATGAAAATAACGGAGCGAAGTCTCAGTAATCAGTACGTTTGAACACGAAATCCTTAAATGGAAATGGCCACCAAGCCGGTCTGTTTCATACGTATTAAATCAGTGTTATAAGTATAGCAAAGCAACCGATGTCCTTTGCCAGGGTTACTGCAGCGAGTCAACTACAAATGCAGATGCAGCTTTGTAACTTAATACAAATACATCTTATTGTATTATGTAACAATGGGTTCTGAATAGTTCTGATTGCGTGTTATACTTACTCATACGATAGTTTGGAATAAGAGATAAATTAATATGGTTACAAAGAACATACCATTACATGGTATTTCTCTACAATGAGGAAAATTTTTAACTTATTTCAACAAACTTGCCTGTTTATTAAAAGGTCTGTAAATGATATCATGGACTCAACCACTATATAATAAATAATGAAATAAAAAATAAAACAAAGATTAAACTATTATTCAGATTAAAGGAAAATAAACAACAATGTTTTAAATTACCTGCAAACAATGACGTAGAGGACCAAAGTCGTCAAGAAAAATAATCGTACCACTAACTACAAATCAAACAAACAGCACAGAGGGTGGCTCAAAAGTAACTGCAGTAGTTCGTACCCTAGGGGAGCAATAATAGTACGTAAACACGAGTTTATCACTGTGATGACGTTCAAGTTTATAAATAAACGAGAAGGCGACAGGAGGACGCGCCCGAAGCCCCAGCCAGTGACTGAACGCAAAAGCGTCGCGCGGCATGGCCATGCTCGCATCCCAAGTCCGTGTGCGTCATAGCGTCATACTCATCATAAACATACGCCTGACATAAAGTCCTACTTAACATGCAGTGGTGGCAGCCGTCTGTCCTGTCGTTTCCAATCGTCCCTTTATACAATCTAGTAGTAATTCTGTAGATGGCCAGGAAGAACAAGTTACTAAGATAGGGGTCAAACGCACTCAATTGATCCATAGAAACATTTCTATGGATCAATTGAGTTCTCTTTCACTCTTTCATGAATGATTATTTCAGCTTTAATTTTTCAAGACTTTTAATGTAAAGGCTTTTTGGTTATCTATCCATTCCTCTGAAAAACAAAACGATTTTGGATGGATTCCTTAGTGTATATTAAATATAAATGAATGTGGCGTCAGGGATGCCTTTTAGAACAGATGACTTCAAGCGACTTTTCTACAAAAACAAGAAATTACTAAGATAGGGGTCAAACGCACTCAATTGATTCATAAAAAGTACGCTTTTACTCCATATATATGTATAAGTTAGAATATAAATAAGTATTTTTAATTTCTTTTTTACATTATTTTTATTTGTGATAACTATCAAATAAAAATAAATGTGACGTCAGGGATGCTTTTTTGAACGGATGACTTCTCAAGACAAGCGACTTTCAACACCAAAATCACTTCTTTTCGAGCAGCCGCCTGTTCAAAAGTAGGTTAGGCACCCCTGGACGTACATCAAATTCAATCGCAAAACATCAGCACCAACAAACTTTCACATAGAATTGTACAGGAAGTTAGGACGTGACGTAAAGCTTGCAAAACCTATATGATTATTTGATTATACAATGAATAAGAATGATGATACTTCAGCAATAGTTTACAACGTTGTAGAACAGATTATTAATCACACAACAAAACAATTAAAAACTTGTTCATCAGTATCATGCTTGCATCACTTACAATGTGTTTTTGTGAATTAGAGCGCAACCACCGCATTTTAAAAATCGAGATAACAATCGAATACTCCACTATGATGAGATTTGGTATTAGTTTATCAGAACAAGTTTTCAATAAATAAATCGAAAGTTATTTTAATCCATAAATACATCTGCGCGATGATATCTACAACGATTATACAGATTCAAGCTGTTTAAGAAAAAGCGAAAGTTATTTATTCAAATTCTAGTTTTTATTCGTCGAGTCGACGTGAGATTAAAAAGATACAACTGAAAATGTTGACCAATAGTTTGAAGATTTTATGCTGTGACAAAATGAGAAATATAATAAACATTTCGATGGTGATACAATTTACTACGAGAACGGAGTAGTACTCATAGTAAGTGATTATCCAACATGCTTTTTGTATACGGCCTTAACATTATCGTAACAATGGACACAATGGTACGTTTCCCGCGTCTCTTATGGCTTGTTATACAAGATCAAGCATTTCATTAGATGTACTAGCTGCACAAAGCGCAACGACACGAACGAGGAAGAAAAACTGAAAGCTCTTCAGTATTCTCTTCCGCCTCGCTCTTGGAAATAGAACACATAGGTATCTAGTTACAGCCAACTTTCAATTTCGCAATACGACAATGAAACATGTTATCGGGTTACACGTATTTAAACATGAAATAGCCAATGTTACGTTCATAAAATTGTATTTTGTCAGTGGCATTGATATTTTAATAATTGTTAAATTGATTAAATGAACGAATTTTAGACAGTGTTAATCAACTAAAACGAAATAAATTTATATTGTGATATGGTAATCATACCGTGTCCATTTTCGACTGCATGTCCCTCGCCGTTAATCTGGCGGTATATTCCGACACCTGGAGCGGTCGTGCCTCTTGAAATATGACGTTGAACAGGTCTTCGACGAGCTTCGACGACAGAGTAGTTTCTAGTATCTTCTCTGTGCGTGGCTGACAGACCCTCAACCGAAGGAGAAACGTAATGCTTCAATTGTCCATCGTCAACCAAGCTTTGAAGACTTATCCCATTCCGGATCCTTTTTTTAAGAACATCATTCTTATTTAATTGTTTGTAAGTCAGGTTATCAAAACTCTTACATGAAGACAGCGGTATCAAATTGTAGTGCTTATTGGGATCGAACACGCTGATTCGTGGACAATGGTCAATTATTATATCGGGGGTCTTGTACTTTGTTGGATTTGAAGGTAGTTGTTTATAGTGTATTGGAAATGATGTGTCTGGCTTATTGCGATGCTTAATATTTTTGATATTTCGTTTGATGACAGAAGTTCCTCTTTCTTCAAGAGCATGTATCACATCTTTCGATTCTAAAAAGCTCAAAGGATTTAATCCACTCTTATAAACGTGGTAACTCCTCTTATTTCTGCGTTGATTCTGGTTGTCGTCGTGTATAAAGCTTTCATCATAATGTGGCATCTTAAGTTATTTCTTCAGCAATTCATCGTCGTATTCACTATCTCAGTATGTTTCACCAGTATTATTAAAATCCACAATATCGCAATATCCACTGTCATCAACCATATGTTAATTCCAAAGCAATCGTAGATTTCTACAAATCAGTTGCTAGAGCTACTTGACCGCAAAGACGAAAGGAGGGCCCTGTAGAAATCGTCGAACGTTAGTCCTACACTCGATTTCACTGCATATATTATAAATTTTGAGATTGTTACATGATAAAAAAATCCCTACGTACAGGTAGGTCTACGTACGTCAGCCTCAGAAATAGCAAATCCACGAGGTGAGTACAATTAGATCATTGCTTATTTACAGTGTATGGCGACGAAACCCGTAATGAGTGCATCTCGGGCCTCTACTAAACGATGACTGCTATCCAGCTTGCCCCGACAACCTTGACAGTACAAACTCGACCCCAATAAAATAACTGCGACCAAATATATACCACACGTCAATAAAGGCATACAGATCACGTTGTACACTGACCACGATTTGTTCAGCCGCTGCTAAATTGAATATCAGGATGCCACCAGCGCACACCTGTGTTTCGACATTTCGATTCGGTGTCCATAGATACGCATTGAGTAAGTTCTTATAAGTCACGAATGTATACAAACGAAAGTTACGAAATCAAGCCTCAAACATTTACGCTAGGGTGAAACTTGGCGACGGTATTTACAACTTTCTCTAAAAGAACACAACACTGACCACTCAACATATTTCAGACATCCATTATCACGTTTTTCAACAACACTGATGATCATGTAACGTTCCCTTTAATACACTGACATCACACTGAATATCCGAAAACAATATAGACGTGTAGAGCGCGGGCTTTGGATTAACATCAAACTGAAGAAACGCCAGATCTAAAAATAGTTTGAATTTTTCACAACACGATCTCGATATTCAGCAGAGCAATGAGTAAGCGAGCTCATGCTCAGCAAACCAGAGAATTGACTCCGGGGGACGATCGGCCGAACACTCGCGGAGGTTCTCGTAGTTGGTGCGACCAACAGGTGCAGCCCTCAACGGCGGCACGGCGGCACTGGCATACGACGCCGACCCCGCTGCTGCGCCCCGACGAGAGTGAAAGTGCAGGCTCCGCCGCGCATCTCCGGCGTCTGCTGCGCCCGCGCACACCTGTCCTGACAAATGACCGATTCCACGCTAATGCGAGATCATTACCTAACTGCCGTACTAAGCTGCCGTAACCTCTTCCTACATGCTACAAATTGCTGGACAATAAGTACATAATTATAAGACATAACCTGTGATGTGCAGGAGCGCTCGAAGGCATTAGCCACTACATATAACGGTGACGAAACTAAAACATAATATGGTATACATAACATTTAGGTACACTCTGTTCGGAATATTACGTGACTGTGAAATGCTTAAAGTGAAGATGTAAACTTTAGCAAGTCATAACTCAAACCTATTACAAAAAGAAACAGAACGAATGTTGCATAATAAGATGATAAGACCGACCGAAAGCGACCTAATTTGCAGCTGCAGCGCATATATTTTTCCAGTTCAGTCTTTACCCCACATTTTATATCCCGCATAAAGGGAAATAACCAAATGTTGAACAACCTCATATAGGTACACAAGACCTGCCGATTGAGGCAAGATCTATGGACGACGATTCCATTGTCTTAAAACAATACTGTGTATTGTATTTTTTTTCAAACAAGTGTATTTCCTGTTTACTTATGTTAGCATTATAAAACAGGAAATGCACTTGCCGACCACTTTTAGCAGCCTCCGTGGCGGTACGTAGGTCGTGTTCAAACCCCGGCCAGCAGGCCGATTTGCTAACTCGGTGTACAACGATTTGATTGTCACTTTAGCATCCATTACGGTTTTCATATCTTAAATAAAAATAGTCATTCGTACCGAAGCCGTAATGAATATTGAAGTTACCATGAAAATGATGTACATCGTAGCTGTCAAAAGTTAGCAAATAGGCCTGACGGTCATGATGACAAAAGATCCTTTTCAGATTGACCTTGGTCTTGGGTGTTAATTTATAAAAGTTTGACCTTGGTCTTGGTTGTTAATTTATAAAAGTAAGAAAATATAGTATTGTTGAGTTAGTATCCTACGCCAAAAGCTCACAACTTACTGTGGGACTACCTCAATTTGCTTGTGTGATTTGTTTGATATATTTATTACTAGCTGATGCCCGCAACTTCGTTCGCGTGGACTTTATGACTACGAACTAAACATACATAAGAAAATACTTGTAGAAGTGTTATAAATTGTATGGCATTGCATTGGCTGCTGCTAAATACTGGAGGTATAAAATATAGGACTCTTTTAGACTTTTTGAGCCACCGACACGATAAGAAGACTATATTTCTAGCTCCAAGTGGAACTTGCGTTACTTCACCAAACTTTGAGGTCTGTGCAGAGCGCCTTCAACCTATCGCACATCTCCAAAGGGCCTTCGGGAGGGACGGACCTCGGATTTAGGTGTTGCCTGTGTATTCAAGGCTTGGGAGACAGCAAACTCACATGTTTTGCCGTATGGGCTGAAAACTACGTTGCCAAAAGGGGGACCGCTTGACGGTCATCAATGATATGAGCTAATCGTACTCTACGCACTCTATCCCAGAGTGTGACTGTAAAATTGTCGATATAAAATTTAACATCGTCGTATATCAGATGTTCTAAATCTTCAATATTTTTACCTCAACAAAAAATACTAAACAGGCTGAACAACTTTTGCTACAGCGTCATTTTTATATTTCATATAGTTTAGCAAATCTTCAATTTAAATACCTCAACAAAAAATGCTCATCAGGTTGAATACCTTTTGCTAAGGCGTCATTTATATATTTCTTATAGTTTACCTGGACCATTATGGTTCTGCAGGAGGTGTTCAAAATCTCAGATTTTTATCCCTCAACAAAAATGCTCATCAGGCTTAACAAATTTTGTTAAGGCTCCACTTTTATATTTCTTATAGTTCAGCTAGACCATTATGATGCTGGATCAGGTGTTCCATTTTTCAAAATCATTTCTACTTTATATGTTGCCCCGGCTTAATAGCTATATAGCAAAAAAAGTTTCATTCGAATCCGTCCAATATTTTCGGAGATTAACGTGATCATACAGACAGACAGACAAGAAATTTAAAAAAAAAATTTTTGCTTTCTATTATTCTTTTTAAGTGTCCCTCTATCCATTTCAGTCAAAAATATATATTTTTACTGTTTTATTATATGTATGTATAGATTATTTTATTTTAGTGATAATCAGTTGTACAAAATAAAAGGCTTATGTTTGTGGTGCTCATATTGTTTAATTAATTAGTCTTGGATAATAGCTATTTAAACGTGACCATTAACCTCGTCAGCATTATTTTAAGTCTATTTATAGCTATAACTTCGTAAAGTTTCATAAAAAAATAAACGAACTATACTAACTATAATAAACTAACTAAAAATAAAAATAAACATTAAACCATAAGACAATAAGATTAGTAATATAAAAGTTATAGGTATTAGAAGAAGTTAAAATTAATTCAATCTCAAACTTGATTTACGTAGGTTTAATAATGCGCATAAATATGCTAAATTGCCGCATGAGAATAATAACCAGTGCAATTAAGTCTTTATACGTCAAGCGCCGTAACAAACTAATTTTGTTATATTACTTTCATTAATGTGCACTACAGCGAATCATAAAATATTTGTTGAATTAGTTACTTTAAAGCCGCGAACTTAGGGAAGGTTTCCTCAAGGAGAGTTGGCATCAGGCAGGCGGTGGGACATCACGTCGGACTGTGTCAAATATTATCAGATATAGTATGAAGACATCATAACGTAAAAGACTGGCTCCTACTCAGCACAGCTGAGGACGCAACCGAAAAAACGCTCATTATGAGTAGCAGAAGGAGGACTAGGCATAGCTGTGTGGATCCCGGCAGAGTAGAATAGGACCACTCCAAGTCCCTTGGATGTCGTAGAAGGCGACTTAGGAACACACGCTAATCTAAGCTTATAATATAAACAGCAAAGAAACTTCTCCAAACCGTCTGGCCAGCGCGGAGAGTGTAGGCCAAATCCTCTGACGGCTCTGGCTTAAAGATATATTGCTCTGGCAGTGCAGAGAGGGTCGTGCTCCTATAGTGGAGACTGAAAAGACCTGATGATATATGACAGATCAGCGTGAGGGTGATTGGCATAAAGGATTAAATTAAAACTCTCACCAATAAAAACGCAATTATATTTCTTTTTGGCTACGCTTTTCAGTTAGGTGTTGCCAATATATTAGTTTTAATCCAGGTTTTAATCGTATGCGTTACTCCAGCCGAAAAGTATCTCTTTTCGAAAATTGACAATGACAAATAATTAGAGCCTAACATAGTATAAAAGTGCCTGAAAGTCTTGAATTTGTGCCGCCAGCCGTTTAAGAGATATTCGAAAAAACCAATTTCTGGCTGGCGTAACGTTACTCCAGCCGAATTTTTTTGATCCAGACTACCTTCCTACTTCATTTAGACCTCTAAATGAAGTACACACACGGATAGCTTCAATTTGTGCTCAAGAGTGCCTTATATTTTCAAATTTGTGCTCCATACGGTTTCAGAGGTAAGTATTCAATTTTCGGCTGGAGTAACGTTTGCTCAGTTGCTGTATCTCTGAAACGGCAGGCCAATCAACCGTCGTTTTTCGTTCATGATATAGAACGCTATTTGTGCCGATTTGTGCCATAGGTTTCATAAGTATCACTATTATGGTTAACGAGTTATGATTTTTTCTCTAAAAATCGAAAATAGGCTCTAGCTCTTAAACAAAGAACCTTAACAATTCAAACTGGTACCAACATGTAGTTCTTATATCACCACACATAATTAGAAGAAATCATCAGCCTATCTCACAAATTCGGTGAGTTATGACGATATTCCTTGTTTCGGATAGTCAAATCCGGTCCTGTGATTTTGAATAAAGAATTCACTATTTTCCTGTGAGCCGACTGATTTCATATTTATACATTATTTAGAGCTTTCATTTGTGAATATACCCTCAAAAATGTAGATAGAAATACCTACGAATTAAATTAAAAATAATTGAAATCTATACTTAACCATTCTTACGCGATTACCCGACCAAATTCAAACGTATATTAAAAAGCGGCCGCGCAGTACCTAACGCATCACTTCTTAAATATGTACTCTTATATTATGTGGCGGAGTACAATCGTGTAGAAAAAAAGTTTATATATATTTTGAAGGCTTGAATTATTTTAAATAAAAACAATAAGATCAAAAATGAATAAAGATGTTGATTGTTACACACATGGACCAATGTCATGCGAACTATGAACACTAAATTTATGTAAGTAGGTACGTCTTTCATTTTTTGTTTTAGATGATTAGAACATATGCTAAAATATTATAACATATGTTTATGTATTAGATATTTATGTTGAAGACCACACAAAAAGTTGAAGCAAATGAAAGAAATTCCTGATGCATGGGGGTGAAACATCACAAGAAATTCCTGATGCATGGGGGTGAAACATCACATGCATCAGGAGTTTGTTTACTTGTAAAATATACAGTTTCGAGGGTATCGGAAACCGGTCATCTTATACCAGACCAGATCAAAGGTTACACAAGAATTACTAGGGAAAAGACGGTATTCGTATTCTGTATATAAAAACTGACGTGGAAGAGAAAATTAAATGAACTCTCTCACTTTTGTCCCATCTTTATTGTGTCAATAATAGAAAACGAGTTATTTTGCCATGATCAATATCTCTTAAACGGCTGGCGGCACAAATTCAAGACTTTCAGGCACTTTTATACTATGTTAGGCTCTAATTATTTGTCATGGTCAATTTTCGAAAAGAGATACTTTTCGGCTGGAGTAACGCATACGTTTTAATCTAAACGCGCTGTGTTACATGCAGCGAAAATAGCATTATAACAAAATTTGAAGGGAACGCCGCGAAGAGTACTGCATGTTCCTGCTCCTAGTATATTCTTTCATAATGTACTGATCAGGGAATAAAGGAAAAAATAACCGGCCAAGTGTGAGTCAAAGTCGCGCAATGAGGGTTCCATACCATATGCTTCGTGAACTTACTCCTTTGTGTGTAATTCCCCCTCTTCTGAGCTTTGAATTCGAAATGTGCTTTTATATAAAATTGCTGTTTTTTGATTGACGGCCGTCCAATCTATGGGAATATGCAAAAATGTAGATAGCGCTATCTAGTGGTATTTTGGTGAACTATTTCCCTAGGTAAACTTATTATAGTGGATTTATCACTTTATTTATTTTCAACTGGTAGAATTCTTATTATTTTTCCTGTAATCTTCAAGCAAAGAACTATATTTTGAATTTTTTTTAAAAAATTTTAGGCCCAGTATATTCGGTGATCAGGGGGGGGGGGGGGGGATGGTCAATTTTCGCTTTCTTTCGTTAAGAAAATCAAAAGTATTGATTTTAACCGAACGAAAAAAAATATTTTTGAGATGCTCATAACGAGCCCTTTCATTTGATATATGACACAGAACGGTTTGACAAACTTTTTTTTTAATTTTTTAATTGGGCCCCCGAAAATGACCCTTATTTTAAAACAAATATTTATTTCGTATGCACATTCGTGTTTGAAGGGTTCCGTTTTTCATTTGTACGGAACCCTAAAAATGGAACGCATCGATCTTCTTGCCGTGCAAATAGTAAATGCCGAGAGAATGGGCGAATATCTCAGAATATAGGTAATGCAGCTACCAGCTACAGCACAGCACCATTTTTTTTTGTTATTTCTTAGTGATGGTTTCTCTTATGCCCATAAGAGTCATCTGTCCACCTCATAAGGAGCTAAGACGTGAGACTATTACTTAAAATCTACGTATCAATTTAACAAATAACCAAATATAATTTTATTTCATATTCCTTTTATTGTTATACTTTAAGTTTTGTTAAAATAGATTTAAATTTTACAATATTTTGTCCGGTGACAATGTATTGATCGAAAAAAAATAGGTAAATAACTGGACCTGTATGTAACCACAAAATAGCGAAGCCATGCTTGTATTACAACAACCACAACGCACGCCGCTATCAGCTGGGGAAAGGAAATTTTGAAACATGTATTTACTTAATAGCCAACATGACAACCTGGGCAATTATGTGTTTATTTTTATTAACATATCTTAGATAGTTAATTGAAACAAAGTCCACTCTTGCTCCACAGCTTGGTTCCACTCCACATCAATTTTAGACTTGCAAATTATTCGAAATAAGTGTTTGAAGTCATTTTGTAAACCGCAAAAGCCCAATTTTTTTTCTCTTCTCTCTATTGTCACTTAAACTACCTATAATCTATCCCTGTGAATATAAAAATATAAATAATTTTATTGGAGAATAATAAAAATTGGCTATGAATGAATGAATGGTTTTGGAAATGTAATTAATAACTACGCGCGCTCAGATGCGTTCCGTTTCACGTTTATAAGGTTACCAACAGTTACTTAAAAATTATGATTTATGTAATCAAACCTTTGAATATTAATAATTGGCTGAAATGCATAATGTCTATTTTTCAATCTTCCTGACTAATGATCATACACTAAGATTTATTAGCAAGTTCAGAAGGCCATTTCGTTCGATGCGTGAGCTTAAAATATATTGCATAGTGTTATTTTTGTACGGAAAGTGGTCGAAAACATATGATTTTTACTATGGAAAACCCGCTAGTCTTATGAAGTCACCTTTCAAAATAGTGCCCATGATTTTAATAATTCAAAATAGTGCCCCAATAAGATATGATTTTTATTATTCAAAAGAAATATATCATTATCATCAACGCACATACATGTATAATATTATATTATAACTAGTTAATTTGTGAGCTGGTACACCTCTTGATTCTGATTTTGAATGAATGAGGTTGCTTTCCTGGAAGAAACTATCGAAAAAAGGATAACTTACTAAAAGTACCCAAAAATTAAACACCGTTGGATTAGAGTTAGATTCGAACTCAAGACTTCAACAAGATTAATTATTTAAAAATATAAAGAACCCGGTCGCCGTTTTTGACAGTTTACGTAGGTACGCCATATTAATTTTTGCCTGACATTGCTTAGCCCATGATACTCAATATATCAATCAAAACACATTTTCTGTTGAACTGTATTAAAGCCAGACAACGCATTTTTATTATTTTCTTCTTTTCAGCTTCGTAAAAATAAAAAAAAAACTTATTTTAAATTAATTTACAGTGCTTACTTTTCAATGATTTGGTGAGACCAGGGATTGAATAACCGAAAAAAATACGGTTAAATCGGTAAGCGGTATGCCGTCATACCTTTATATTTCGATTCCTTAGAATAATGGTACCTTCAAATTACCATACCATAAAGAAACGGTACCTGTACGATTTTGGTATTGTAATACTGCGGTATCGTTATTTTTTTCGATATTGGAATTATGAAATAAAGGTTTTCATTGAATTTTACCGCCGAGGATTCGCTTCAATGTTCTTCGACGCATATTTTTTTCGGTACTAAAAATATTTCAGTTAAGGTACCCGTAATTATATAGGTATCAATACATAACGATATCGTAAATGTATAAATACCATTATTTATATTTAGCTGTATCACAACCTTAATTGTCAACCGATTTGGTTCAACCTTTAAATCTAAGGTGTATCGTAATTTTATACCGGTACCATACCCTTATACCTTTACCGTTTTCAACCCCTGGATGAGACTATGGCAAAAGTAGGTACATACACTTTTAAAGAAATTCATTAGAATAAGGTGTGCAAATGTGCATTAACAAGTATGGTAAGAGATGTGAGCAGTGATCTGTGTCACTTGACCATTAGAAGCTTGTGCCAGGGCTGCATGCAATGGCATCCGTGAACTGATCTATAACTATATCTTAGCACGCAACAGACAAATATCACGCTGAATTTGCACAAATCAAGCGGCAATGACCCAAACAAAAGTTATTAACTTTATTATTTTTGATGAATGATGAGAAGTTCGCTTTAGTGAGAGGTATATGGCAACCTCAATTTTAAATAACAACGTAACACATACCTTTGGTAAGTGCGTTTCTTCTCACCAATTGATGGTACTTATTGTAATAAGTACCAACTGCAGCCGTGTCAAACACAATGACTTAACATATTATCAATATTTATTATTCAATCACAATTTAAGACAGACAGTCGAACGGTAACTTATCTGCCGCGCCGGTAACTCATCCCACGTGACGACTATGATAAATAGAGAATCGCAAGTCACGACACAAAAGAGTCTATAGAACTTACAATAATTACAAGCCCGGAAGAGCTAAAATCCGTACGGTATTGGCAACTTGAAACCAGGCTAGCGGTAACACCGACGATCTGTTATTTGATTGCTTAAGAGAAAAATTACCAGCAATTTTGAGATTGGAACTGCACTTAATGCTTGGTGAATAACGAAATACTTTTTTTTAAACACTTGAATAATAGGCTAGGACAGGAAAACATGTCCAAGGATTTAAAAGTTCGGTTATTTATGTCTCAAAACAATAAAGATTAGGACGCTAATACTGATGAACAAGAAAGACAAATTATGGAAGAATTTAGTCAGTGCGGGGTCAGTACGAGTATATTGGAAAATAAACACTACTAATAGTAATCAATATGGCTAAAGATTGTGAATAATGAATAGACTTTCAAATAAACTTAATTTTCCATAATCAGTGGAACACGCGCAGGCGCGCAAACGGCCACCAGCTATGGGCAAGGCAGCTCACTTTCCAATAAACTAGCCCCGATCGCGATACCTAGCCTAACGGGATCATACACTTCCAAGTAGCTTGCTCGATCGTTACACTCTAAGTACAAACAGCTTCAATAATATTGCAGACCTTACACTAATGCCAGTAAAATATGAATCTCTACCTATTCTCTCAGTATTTCTTTTTCTTTCCCAAGACCGAAATTAGTGCCGTGAAAAAAATTATCATTTACAAGTTTTAGTTCACAATAATTATTACGAGATCGATTTCGAACGTAGCTTATTTTAATAGCGAAAACTATCTAGACCACTCGAAGCATTTCTTTTGTTGAGCAATTACGAAAGCTACGCGGCACATCGTGCCAGTCGAGTTTACTCAACGTTGTGGTGACAGAACATCTCATCACGAGTCTATGCAATAAGTAACTGTAATGGTAAAACGAATTACCTCGCCGTTTGACAATCAACGCTGTGTGCACAGCAAAAACTTAAATTAAATGTAATATCCCAACTTGTCCCGTTCATTAATTATATAAATTTCCCTTTCAAAATAGCTGTCTTCTACCGACAATATAGTATTTATCTACATATTTCAATAATAAAAGTCATGTCTAGCAACGTGTTGGTTAGGGTGACTAAATATTTATATCATTTTTATAATGATGTAACACAGGTTTACTTGTAATACTCCTCGCAGGTGTAGATTAAAATAACAACGATTGTGCATCGTGGAATAAATTTTTGAATAGGTAAGTACCATATCTTGTAGAATCTACGAGATATGGTAAGCACTTATTCAAAGGCACTTATAAGATTTTAAACGGAGCAATTTGGTAATCTCGCATGCAAGACATTGGAATCTATCAAGTCAATACTTAAAGGCCACATAATTGTTCGAAGGTCTGCTAACTGCAATCAATATTATACATATTATTTAGATATTTATAAATGCAAATTTACTCTGTAATGTTTCAGATCATCATGAAATTTTGCATAGGTTCTCGTTGCAAGAGAACGGAGGTGGAGGTAGGGGGTACTCTACTTCATTTCCTTTAATTATTTAAATCAGTTTCCGTATGAAAGGTATCATCCCAGAAAAATTACTACTGTTCCCGGGGTCTCTAAACTAACGCGAGTTCGCTTCGGAGCCACTGGTAAAAGCTAGAATATATATATTTGTACAATATCTAGCTAAACTCATATTTTGTATTAATTACAATCATTTTATATCACGCGTATTTCCCATAGGGGTAGGTAGGCAGAGCACTTGCTGTGATCGTGGCAAATCTCTCTAGCTTCATCTACACTCATCAATTCATCATGCTCTTCGGTTTCGGGTACTTCTTACATTTCTCTGCAATCTGATCGCAGTATGTTCGACGGGCCGACCCTGGCTAGCCATCCCAATCACACTATGAACGGTATAAAGAATATAAATATATCTTTCATCCATTCTTTCAATTTGGCCATTATACATATACAAAATTATTCGATATAAAAAATATAACTACAGTTCTTGACTACGTTAAAATTGCGACTTCTAACAGATCCTGGATCGGCTTAAGTAGCAATGTAAAGCATTACAATTTATGACTGGCTTTCAAAAAAGTCAACAGTTCGGAAAAGAAACTCGGTGAAAATACAAGAGGAACCTGTTACATTCGGTTAATAAATTGATTTCCTCTGCGAGAGGTAGAGGCCGGGCCACACATGTCCGATGGTTGCGCAACCGTACGTAGTAGGGAGAGCAACAACACCAATCAACGTATGATTATTTAATGAACAACTTGGCAAATCGACTAATGATGGGCAATTTAAAATTATTTTCTCCAAAACCATGAACGTCCATTTATATTTCTTGAGCACTTTAAAAAGCTTCCGGATTATAGAGTATCGGGATCTGTCCATTTCGTAATCGAGATAAATTACATATTACAATGGCCTTAGCAATTAGATATAAGGTCATCTTAATATCAAACCACTTAGAAACGTGTGGCCTTCTACTCGACTATAGATACATACTTTAATACCCGAATACCGGCATCAGACACGAAACGCGAAATTGTGCACATCCAAATTCCAAATTAATCAATTGTGTATGTAAATATTGTGTACTGTTTTCCTTTCACTTTCATATGGTCAAACTAAAAATGAATAAGTATTTAAGTAAGTATTGCTGCTCCTTGACAGCTCAAGGCAATCCACCTGCCACCACGACAGTCATCAAAACGAATCAAGATCCACTGAGGAGAATTGAATTGATGCATTCAAACAAACATTTGCATTGAAGACGTTATGTAAATAGCTTGGTTGGGGTAATCGAGGCAACATGTGGCAAGTGCAAATGGGTTCCTCATAACGGGCCTGCATACAGAGAAGAATGAATGTGCGCAAAATGTACAACTTTACAAGCAAAGCGACCTCGCTGCACGTAAACTGTTGACATATTCTGAAACTGTTAGTTTTATGAACAGCTGTACTAAGCATGTAATAAAATATATAGTAAACTAGGTTTATGTTATTGTAGGAAAACAGTTAATTGTAGGAACGTAGTTGCATTGGGATATAGTATTTTATCACTTCAAAAGTTAATTTGGAAACATGTTTTTGCTTATGTTTTATGGTATTTCAACATTTTATATTCAGGGAACAATTTCAAGGAAATATTTAACTTACATATGCCTAAGCCCATAATTTAAATAAAATATTACCTTTAATAGACTAACATACTATAAAGTCTAGTTTTAGGTTTTTCTTATGTATATTGTTTAATTTATTTAAGTAATATCCTTGTTTATGTCTTTTGTTGCATTTGATGTAATTTTTGTAATACCTACATACGTTTATCTTATCTCAACATAGACATGATATATTATAAATATCATAAAAAACTATTTGTGTCTAACAAATAGGCTTTAGCTACTTTTAGAGGATACTAACTGTTACCCGCGGCTTCGCCCGCGTAATATTTAGCCTATGTCCTTCTCAGTACCCTAACCTATGTGTATGCAAAATTTCATGATAATCGGTTCAGTAGATACGGCGTGAAAGCGTAACAAACAAATAAACAAACAAACTTTCGCATTTATAATATTAGTTGGGATTGGGATTGGGATTGGAGTGCGTGGTATGTGTTATAATGATATATAATCTTTGGGCATGTAAAACGCACTATGTATGTAATACACTCCAAGCACTAAGACTTTGTTTGGTAATAAATTAGGTACATTTTAGCAATACTTTCTTATGAACAAGATACAGGTCAAAATCGACTACCAAAATGCATTAGATCAACGATATTGGCAGTTAACTGCTATGAGAAAATGAACAAAACTAGTACTTGCCCTCTACTTTTAGAAAATAATCGTGTATAGTCGTTTGGTGCATTATCTTAGACGAGTCAACCGGAACGCGTAGGAATGGCCGCGATCACGTCTAGGCCTCATCCGTGACTGCAATATCGCCAGCAAAACTGTTAAGACTAAATTACACTTTTTTTGTAATTACAAGTTATTATTTTATGAATAGTCTTTACTACTATGTAGAGTTTGAGTACTTCTCCACAGCTGTGCATTTTTACGGTTGCATTCTCAGCTATGATTAGTGACGTGCCGTTCTTGAAAATTTTGAGACCTAATACGGGTCCAATTTTTTCTGGAGAATTTCTTCTTACTCTGATTTATTGGATTATTCCCGCGAATTTCTGAGGGAAGTTTTAATTTATAAGAACAGAATTTCTCTTCTGCACATAATAAACTTCACATTGATTATTGAATAAGTTAGCTCATGAGCTGCTTATATTTTAAAAGTCATATTACTTTTCTGTGTGATTTGTTAGTATATATTTAGTTATTTAAAAAAAGGTAGATAGGTTATGTTGTGCAACGCGGAATGGTAGCTGCATACAAAACTATTCCACGTCTCAGCTAGAGGCTGCACAGGAATGTCTAATTCAAATAGCCTATTGAGAGCTAGCTCAATCCCGTTACGATCTCTGAACACATTGCATCGCGGACGTGGTGGAGCAACTGCGACCTCAATCTGATTTACGTTAAATTATAGGACATGCCCAATAAAATAAATTGTAAAATACAGTAATAATCTAAAGACTTTCAGTACAGAAACCCACACGTGTCGTGAGTATTGCCACTTATTGCGAGTGAGCCTATTAAATAATACCCTAGATCATAAATAAATATATCTTGCCTGCAATTTCGTCTGCCCATGAGTATAATATCGCGAAATTCGCCACTTCCACTATCCATTTCCCACTTAGGGGATGGTTTCTGAATTAAAAACTATCATTACTTATGTATCGCGAAATAACACAAGCATAGCAAACTTCATCTAAATTGGTTGAAAGTGAAATAAAAAGGTACTGGGGCAGACGGATATGGTTGCTTGGCTATTTATTTATACCTTTAATATTAGTTTTTGGTGTAAAACCAGGCATATATAATATAGGTGTACAGATATTAGGTCATATATGTCATATCATGATTTGAATTCAATAGGTAACGAAAAATGAAGACCTTAACACGTGAATAAATTATATGAATAATTAAAGTGAAATTTTAGAAACGTCGACTTTGACCACATTATCACGTGGTATGTATCACTATAGACGCAACTTCTACTGTCTATTTGCATATATTATTTCGCTTAAAATTCTATCGCAAAATCAGGATTTTTTATGCATGTCACGAAATTAATTCATTGACCTTCCACAAATCATGTTATAATTTTATCTGACATACTTATTCAATAACTTTCATCAGATATAATTTTAAATATCAATGTCTGGATACTTAGCACATCTTCGATAAGTGTACAAATATCTTCTTTTAAATATATCTTAATTTTACAAACAACCAACGCACGAACGATATAATAATAGATCATAAATATATATTTACTTAGCTTGTTTGGGAAAAATTGTAAGTAAATTTCCATTTCTAGTAGAGAAAACTTTGTCGTAGTTAATCTAGGAACCCTTTTAGGATATAAAAGTTATATGCGATTCATAAAAATTAAACCTGTTTCCTTTAGTAGTAATTTAATAAAATTTTGTATTTTTAGGAGTATATTAAAGTATTAAAATGACCGTCCAGTTCAAGCGGGGCCTTTTGAGAAACTCACAAAGTTGGGATCCCTACAGACTGTCAAAAATAATACGAAATATACATTTTATCGAGAGTTTATATCACCACTAGCAAGCTACTAAGCTAAGCGGTCTCGTCGCTTTTCTCTTCACGGCCAATTTAAGTGCCAGGGAAACACGACGAAATGAACTTTCTCAATTGACTAGAAACTCAAATAGGTACGTACCTACGTACTTTGCGGCAAAATAGTAATAAACAGCGAAATTATTTGTCTATGTTGTGGGTGTACAATTTACACGAATGCAAATCGTTCTTCGTTGTGGACACGGAGTATTGTTGGGATCCTGATTTATGGGTATCAATCCTGCCACGTGGATATTTTCCCATATCTTATTACTTATTTAATAATAGTATATCAGAATAGCTCAGTGAATGCATAAAACCAACAATAAAAATATTGTGTGGCTATCTAATACTTGATTTTCAATTCATTGTAAAATAAGTAAGTCAAATACCACACTAGTTAATGGTGAGGTATTTGTGAGGTGACTCTGGCTCTAATGCGTTTAAGGGACGGCGGGACTGACGTCAATTTTTAGGGTTCCGTAGTAAACTAGGAACCCTTATAGTTTCGCCATGTCTGTCTGTCTGTCTGTCTGTCTGTCTGTCTGTCCGCGGTTTTATTCAGAGACTAAAAGTACTAGAAAGCTGTAATTTGGTATGGGTATGTATATTAATCATGGCAAAAAAGTCGTAGAAAAAAATCTTGAAAAAAAAATTTTTTTTGGTTAGCTCCCATACAAGTAAAATGGGGGAGTAATTTTTTTTTCTCTATTTACCCATCGTGTGGGGTATCGTTAAAAAGGTCTTTAAAAAATATTGTGAGGTTGAGAACACCATTTTTCGATTTAGGGATCCGTTTCCGAAATATTTGGTTTTAAAGTGCAAATTTTTGTTAGAGGTACGTGTCCCCCCCTCTATCTCCTAAACGGTTATATATAGATACGTGAAAAAAAATACAGCAGTAGTATATATACTGAAGTTGAAAGGAAAACTATCAGAGCTAGGTACTAAGTACAAACTAAAAAGTTATAGGCAACCAACTTATAAAATGTACTGGAAAATGTAAAATTTCATACAATCTTTATTGTTAGATGTTTTTGGTCGTTAAACTGTGAGGTGCGAGTGTAAACAGTGTGTACTCAAAGTTGTCATTCGCAACTACGGAACCCTATACTGCGCGTGGCCCGACACGCACTTGGCCGGTTTTTAATTTGATTTTATTCAGGAGTATTTGATTTAAATTACGGGTGTTGCTAGTTACACTGACAAGGCTCTTTAGAGGAATGGGATATGGTAAAGAAATTCAACGTTTAGGATCAAAGCGCGCTGGCCTAATTGGTAAGGCGTTAGTCGTACAAAGACTAAAGACAATAGGTTCGAATCCACCTGCGTGATTTTTTTTTCCATATCTTATTCCTTAATTTAATAAGAGTACATATATCAATAAATAAATTAAATAAATATATAGGGACATATTACACAAATTGAGCTAGCCCCACAGTAAGTTGTGAACTTGTGTCGCAGGATATTAACTCAACGATACTATGTTTTATAATATATACTTAAATAGATAAACATCCAAGACCCAGGTCAAATATGAAAAAGATCTTTTTCCATCTTGACCTGACCGGGGATCGAACCCGGGACCCCCGTGTCACAAGCTAGCGTGTTGACCGCCGCGCCACGGAGCTCGACCATGAATAAATTAACACCATGATTATACATGATTATTCGCAAAAAAAATAAATTTTTGTTTTGTCGTGTGAGACCTCCTTGATTGCGTAATCACTGAATAGTGGCTCTATGAAAAGCTGGATCAATAATTTTAATTAATAATTACAATAACATTGTAGTTTCAACAATTTAGCAAGTTTAAATACATGAGATATAGTTACCTACTAAAGTATTAGCTACGAAAAGCAACCAATTTAAGCTTTATTTATAAAAAAAAAACTTCAAAAAGCTTCATTTATTGTATAATTCAAAGAGCATGAAAGAGAAGGGAGCATTCTAACAACAAAAAAAGTTTTGCTTGATTCGTAGTCCCGATCTGTAATCCTAATTCCTGTTTTAAGAGGTCCGTAGCCGAATGGCAAAAAACGGAACCCTAGATGCGTTATGTCCGTCTCTCTGTCTGTCTCGGTCTGTCTCAGTCCGTCTGTCCATATGTCACAGCCATTTTATTCTGAAACTATGTAGACTAAACAGTTGAAACTTGGTAGGAAGAAGTTGGTAGGTATTCTTTGAACCACTTAAACGATTTTTATACAGAAAAAACCGGCCAAGTGCGTGTCGGGCCACGCGCAGTGTAGGGTTCCGTAGTTGCGAATGACAACTTTTAGTTCACACTGTTTACCCTCGCACCTCACAGTTTAACGACCAAAAACATCTAACAATGAAAATTATATGAAATTTTACATTTTCCAGTACATTTTATAAGTTGGTTGCCTATAACTTTTTAGTTTGCACTTAGTACTCAGCTCTGATAGTTTTCCTTTCAACTTCAGTATATATACTACTGCTGTAATTTTTTTCATGTATCCATATATAACCGTTTAGCAGATAGAGGGGGGGGACACGTACCTCTAACAAAAATTTGCACTTTAAAACCAAATATTTCAGAAACGGATCCCTAAATCGAAAAATGGTGTTCTCAACCTCACAATATTTTTCAAAGACCTTTTTAACGATACCCCACACGATGGGTAAGTAGAGAAAAAAAAATTACTCCCCCACATTACATGTATGGGAGCTACCCTAAAAAAATTTTTTTTTCAAGATTTTTTTCTACGACTTTTTTGCCATAATTAATATACATACTCATACCAAATTACAGCTTTCTAGTACTTATAGTCTCTGAGTAAAACCGCGGACGGACAGACAGACAGACAGACAGACAGACAGACATGGCGAAACTATAAGGGTTCCTAGTTTACTACGGAACCCTAAAAAGGGGGGCGCCCTTATTAAAAAAATATATATTCATAAAAGAAGAAGAAAGTTGACCATTCCCCCTTACCTTCGAAACATTTAAGCTTAAAATTTCAGAAAAATTACAAATTATAGTTTTGCTTGTAGATCACAGGAAACCTAAGATATGAAGTGTATCAATTGAAAAAAAAAATACTTACTATAAGTAATACTTTCACTTACGGAAAATAGTTCACTAAAATACCTACTACTAGATAGTGCTAGTCACTTGAATAATCATATTACTTTGGCATTGTACAGAACCCTCTCCACGCGAGTTCTACTCGCACTTGGTCGATTTTTTTATACTAATTTTGGTCTGACAATTTTTTTGTGACAAATTAAACTATACTTAAGTGAAATAGTCCTCACCAAGACTATTTTCAAGAGTTACCGGTTCCGGACCTGCTCTTATGGCGGCTATACACTCTCAACCGAGAATACATGGACGAGAGTTTCACGCGAAACAAGAAAAAGAACTCCCCACAGGTAGTTTAATATACATACGCACATATATAATACGCACGGGTAGAAGTACAGCTACAGCGCTTTTGGATGTGGTGGATGACATTCTGGCGGGAAGAGATATAGGCCATGGGGCAATACTAGTACTTCTTGACTATTCTCGCGCTTTTGATACAATTAACACCACTTTGCTTATGGCCAAACTCGTCTATTATGGTTTTGATGGGCAGACGTTGAAATGGTTTTCTAGTTATCTGACAGGTCGATCCCAAAGAGTAGAAATAACCTGCAATGACGGTACCAAATTAGTTTCTGAAGATCGACCAATAAATAAAGGTGTGCCGCAGGGGTCAATTTTGGGACCGATACTGTTCATATTGTATACTGCTGATTTACCTAAATGTCTGAGTAACAGCGAGTATCATTTATACGCGGATGACCTTCAAATTTATCAAATATTTGAGCCATGTGAGACCAAATCAGTTGTTGAAAAAATGAATGAGGACCTCAAGCAAATATTTGACTGGTCGGACGCCAATGGACTAATCTTAAATCCTTCAAAGACAAAATATCTAGTTTTGGGCACAAAATCGCAAGTGACTAGTATCAGAAATCAGTCACCACAAATAAAATTGAATGATACACTCATAGAGGAGGTAGTTCAAGCTAGAAACCTGGGTGTTGTGTTTGACAATAATTTGCGTTTTGAAAATCACGTGCTTCAGACTGTGAGAAACTGTTATTACAGACTTAGAGTGTTGTATCAAATTCGTGAATACTTAAATGTAAAATCAAGAATCTGTCTCTGTGAAACTCTCGTTCTGTCGAAGCTCAACTACGCGGATGTTGTTTTTGGTCAATGCCTACTGGCTCGCACAAAGAAACTGATCCAGCGTGTACAAAATTCCTGTGCCAGATATTGTTTTACCGTTCCTCGTAGATCACATATTACGCCTTATTTGAACAGAAACGATCTATTAAACATGGACTCTAGGCGTAATCTTCATTTAGCAGTACTTCTATTTGGCATTATTAAAAATAAAAGTCCCCCGTATCTGTATCTTAAATTAAAGTTCACCCGACGAGCAAGAGTACCTGACCGTTTATTGTTCCCCAAATATAAAACCGCTGCCTTTCGTGGTAGCTTCAGATACGCTGCGACCAGGTGCTGGAACAACATCCCTCCTCCTATACGGCACTCAAATACTGTTACGACATTTAAAGTAAGATTGAAGAAATATTTATTAGATGCTCAAAAGCTTTAAAAATGCAGCCGAATTAATAAAATTATAATGATTATTTTAAAATTTTATATTACCTTGATAAATTATATCTACTTGTTATTATTACATATTTATTATATTTATATATTATGCGTGTTACTCTTATTTTGAGGAATGTATGAGTTTATTTGTGTCATCTGTTTCAATATATGTTTTTTTTTTAATTATATTTTTAATTATATCTAAAATATGGTGTACGCGGAAGACCAGCGTCATGGTTAGCTCAGTGCGACCCATGGCACAATGCTGAGCGGAGACCAATTTGGTACCAATGTTTATTGTATTTTGTTAATATGTAAAAATTTGTCATGTGGAGTACCAAATAAACAATTTTTCTTTCTTTCTTTCTTTCTTTCTTTCATACGAGTTTATGTATATTAATTTACTGAACTTGTGTTGTAGGATACTAAGGTACTAATAACGGCATGCCTATTTCAATGGATACTTATATGACAAAAATTCCAGATCCAGGCTAACTTGAAAACTACTGTTTTCAATCATAACCTGGCCGGAGATCGAACTCCCCTCGTGTCGCAGGTTGGCGTGGCATGACATTGCGCTAAGGAGGCTGTTGAGATAATACCTAACTAGCAATTTCCCCGCAACTTTGTCCGCATAAACCTTCGCTTGCTTCACCCCCCTTAGGGGTTGAATTTCTAAAAATCCTTTTTTAGTGCTCACTTACATCATTTAATGAGCCTCAGTCTGTACCAAATTTACACTAAAGTAGTTACGGCTGTGCGTTCATACTAATCAGTGAGTCAGATTTGCCTTTTATACTATTATATGATTTGCATACCTGGATACAGATAAAAATTATACAGAGCTGTGATAAAAATCCAAAGACCCACACCAAAAAGAAACCAACCTATTACCAATCGATATTTATTTTCGCTATTATAAGGTTCTTTTAAAATATAAATGAGAAACGCTTTTGGTTCACGAATATTTACTAGACTTTATTTATAACACAAATTACAGAGTGACATATTTTCAAAACAAAAGGTTAAAAATTATAATTTAAAATTAAGAATCTAAAACTAAAGACTTCGCAATACAACCTGAAAAAGATAATTTCCCGCCACTGCGATTTGTAACTTGTACAAGACTGTATTTTAAAGCGCGGTGTTGACAGTTTTCAAAGCTATTTTAACTTTCATACTTACATAAAAAATGACAAAAAAAAAAACAAGTTGGTCAGAGCTTAGGTTCTTTAGGTCACTTTGTACTAAAACAGAGCTAGCACCCTCAACTTACCGCGATACCCCAACTTTTTTGTTCCTTATATAAATACTTAAGTCAATACATAAGCGTAATCTGTTAATTTGACCTGTTGTCATGCTGCTCAACCTATAAAGCGCACATATCCAAAGGGCCTTCGGGAGAGACGGACCTCTGCTTTGGGTGTTGTCTGTGTGTGCAAGGCTTGGAAAGCAAACTCTCATGATCATTTCAATCTATTTCAGTCAAAAATACAAAATGTACAGACAAAATATTTTTACTGTTTTATTATATGTATAGGCTCATCCACTTTTGCTAAGGTTTCACTTTTGTATTTCTTATAGGTCAGCTGGACCATTGTGATACTGGATCAGGTGTTCAATTTTTAGGGTTCCGTAGTAAACAAGGAACCCTTATAGTTTCGCCATGTCTGTCTGTCTGTCTGTCTGTCTGTCTGTCTGTCTGTCTGTCTGTCTGTCTGTCTGTCCGTCCGCGGTTTTACGCAGAGCCTATAAGTACTAGAAAGCTGTAATTTGGTATAGGTATGTATATTAATCATGGCAAAAAAGTGGTAGAATAAAAACTTGAAAAAAATTTTTTTTTAGGGTAGCTCCCATACAAGTAAAGTAAGGGAGTAATTTTTTTTTCTCTATTTACCCATCGTGTGGGGTATCGTTAAATAGGTCTTTCAAAAATATTGTGAGGTTGAGACCACCATTTTCCGATTTAGGGATCCGTTTCCGAAATATTTGGTTTTAAAGTGCGAATTTTTGTTAGAAGTAAGTGTCCCCCCCCTCTATCTGCTAAACGGTTATATATAGATACGTGAAAAAAATTACAGCAGTAGTATATATACTGAAGTTTAAAGGAAAACTATCAGAGCTGAGTACCAAGTACAAACTAAAAAGTTATAGGCAACCAACTTATAAACTGTAAAATTTCATACTATTTTCATTGTTAGATGTTTTTGGTCGCTAAACTGTAAGGTGCGAGTGTGAATAGTGTGAACTCAAAGTTGTCATTCGCAACTACGGAACCCTACACTGCGCGTGGTCCGACACGCACTTGGCCGGTTTTTTATAAATCATTTCTGCCTTTTATGTTTTGGGCTTAATACCTATATAGTAAAAAAAGTTTCATTCAAATCCGTCCACTATTTCCGGAGATAAACGTGATCATACATACAGATAGACAGACAAGAAATTAAAAAAAAATTTTTTTTTGCTTTCTATTATTCTTTTTAAGTGTCTCTCTATCTATTTCAGTCAAAAATACAAAATGTACAGACAAAATATTTTTACTGTTTTATTATATGTATAGATAAGTGCTATTTTGTATGAAAAATAGGTATAATGACATCTTCATGTTTAAAAACTCATATTATAACGAAGAGCAAGGCATGCTAAGCTTATTTAAAGCTCACCCTTTTTGCACTCCTTGCATTTGATTATAAATTCCAATTGGTGTTTGTTTAACATGATATTGAACTAGTATTTAAAAAAAAAACTCATTACCCAGACAAACAGGATATATTTTCTTCCTGTTCCTCGGACATAATTGTAAATGTATGAATAATTTAATATTGTAGTTGCTAAAGTATAAAATCCTAATTGAATCATAGTATTGAGTACCCGCCCGTCCCCGCCACGAGAAGCTATAAATTAAGTACATCAATAAACTTCTACTCAGTTGGAGTTACCTAGCAACAATATTATGAGTTAACCAAATACAATTACTATACAGGTAATACGAAACTAAAGACCAATTCTTATTAGTCGGGTTATATTTTAACGATACAAAACGCTGTTGCTCAATGTTTTTTGGTACAGGAACGAGTCCAACTCCGTGAATGTAAACATTTGGCGCATTTCTGAGATATAATAAAGTTTCTGTAACAGTTTTTGCTATAAGTTATTTTTTTTATTAGCTATTGAGTCTCAAATCTCAATGCAGGGCAAAAGATTTTTTACGTTGCCAAGTAATTACTTCACCTGCAAACTCCCTCCATTCTTTATGGAAAAATAATTCTAACCATCTCTTCTTTAGTTTATTTTTTTACACAAAAAACAAAATTATTTTTTTTTATTTCTTCCAAATGTTGCGAACCCCTGAACATTTGTTTACATAATTTATAGCTTCTTATGATGGGGACTTTAGTATGTAGGTACTACAAACTTTTGGGAACTTTCAGTGGAATAAGTGCCCTCCCATGTGGTAAAATTATACTTGCTGCATATGTTGGCTATACAAAATGACAATTATTATTTTCTAATGGTATTTATGAAAGACAAGGGTAAAAGACAAGAGGCTTGTGTTGGAAGCGCAGCCTCCCTGCCTCCCCCTTGGGAGGCAGGGCATGGGGCCGAAGCCTCCGCCAAAACAAAAAAAGTTCGTCTTAGAAGGTAGGTTAGGTTTGATAGGTTTTCTTGTGTGTGACCTAAGCAAAGCGAGAGCGAGGATCCCCAACTTAGGGTAAAACCCCAATTTTTTTGTTCCTTGCTAAAATAATGAATTCATGTATGAAAATTTTAATAACATCTTCATGCTTAAAAACTGTGGAGAATGGAAAAGCAAGTTTAATTTGATTCAATCCTCAGAAATTACATATTCATGCTAAGCTTTTCTAAAACTCACCCCAATATAAAACATTCTTTCTTTTATTTAGCTAGAAATTTATACTTTTGTTTATGTATCTCTTAAACCTAGTGTTTCAACTTTTTGATCATCCTCCGGATACACAATAGTTTTTTTTGTGAATAGAAAGAAACTATGCCTTAGAAGAGCTATGTTTCCATATGGATAAAAATAATTTAGGACAACTTTTCCTTAATTCTCATAGGGTCATTCCAACCATGTGAATAATAAATTTGCTGATTCAACTTCACAGATAAATACCAAAATATGTTCCTTTGAATATTATGAGAGTCTATAGAAATTGGAAAAATAAGACAGAATAAAGAATGTGACTGAAATAAATAGTGTTGCAGACTTGTAGTTGTGAGGGAGTAACTTACAAATACAAAATTATCACCAAGTTCCCATTTATAAATTAATAACTAGTTGTTTGTTGTTTTTATATGCTGAATATAGAACTCTACTCAAAGAACATAATCATCCACTTCATTCTTATTTTAGATACCTAACTACTTGCTTTCTCTTCAAGCAATGCTACCTATACGATTTATTTTTAAATACATATAGTCGTTAAACGCAGAAACAAATATACTATAATTATTGCCATTTACTATATAACGCTGTAAAATTTATTGAAATTATTTCCAAAGAAAAGCAGAATGTTACGCATAACTTACCTTGTCCACATTTCTCAGTCTTTGGAGTTGAAGTCATTGTGTAATTAAACTTGCTCCACTATGGCATATTAACACACGTAACAAAATTACTACCAAATTGAATACTAAAATAGAATATTATAATTCACAAATTATCAATAATAGAAAATCAGACCGGCAGCCATGTTTAGTAACAATACTAAAATTTGCAACTGCCCGCGCCATCTATATTTTACTTTGAATAGAATGCTTTACTGTTTGTATAGATAGATGGCGGTATTCCACCTTGCTTGACCAAACAGCGCCATCTTTGTGTATTGCTCTGATGGTTGGTTGAAAACATCCAAAGCGAACCGAACCATTTTTTGGTTCAGTCGCCATTGTGTTTTAGGCCGTACATGTCATATTATGGTCTCACATTGACAACAATATATGAAATCGAAAGTACCTTGTATGTATATACTTCCATATTTTTTATAATTTTTATAAACCAGACTTTATTTTCTTATGATTTTTTGAAAATTGGGCACAAACGTAGGATTTACAAACAAATATCTGTGCCTTATTCCCTGTCATTGTCAATCTGACGTAAAATAATGACATTGACAGGACTTTGGCAGTCTGAGTTGCCAGATTTGGGAAATTTTACCCGGAAGTCGGGAAAATCTCTAAGGCCTGGACTACTTTACACCAGGTCGGGCCGAGCCGGGACGGAAATAATTCGGACCCACCCGGGGACTTCCATTTCAGATCTCGGAATTTTTTTTCGTCCGGAATTTCCATGTAGTCGACACGACACACGAAAATTTCATACATTTGTTCGAGTGACGGATTGAACCTGGGTGGGTCCAGAATTATTCCGTCCCGGTCCGGCCCGACCCGGTGTAATGTAGTCCAGCCGGCCTATTTACTAACTCGGATGACAGGTGTCGATGCCTATCGATCTAGGATTTGCTGTTACACTGCGGTTTTTGTATTTCAAATAAAAAGTTCGAGCTAGCAAAACCCGCATTGTAATTGTAAATTCTAGATTCATAGGCATCGACACCTATCATCTGAGTTAGTAAATAGGGGGGCAGGTCTATAAGGCCTCTCCCAATGTAGGTAATTGATAAATATCGTATCCGATTCCTCTGTTTTTTTTTTTTGCATTGTAAATGCCAACCAGAATGTTTTTCGATGTAATAATGATTTGGTTTTGCTTATTTCTTTTACCTGCTAACTATATTCCTCATATTTTTTCTTGTTTCTTTACGTTTAGAAAATAGGAAACCACATCTTTTATTTTATAGGCTAGCTAGACAGAACCATAATTCGTATGATCAAAATTAATAATGGTGTTAATAAAATTGACCGCATGTAAATTGTGAAAATCTCTAGTATTGCGTAAATATAGCATAAGGTTATATAATTTATGGAAAGTTAATTTGGTATCAAATAGTTCAATGTGATTAAATTTTTCACAATTTAAAACAATCGTATGATGTCTTGTTATATTGTACTATTTAATTTAATATAAAAAGTTATAGGTACGAACGGTCAAGTGACTTTTACATAGTTATATGAATTCTATTAACAGCAACGCACGAATCATCTTGTGCTTTAGAAGGTATAGAAAAGCAGAGTTTTTACGGTCGCGTTAATTAAAAGTAATAAGCAAAACGAAATCATTATAACATCGCAAAATATTCTAGCTGGCATTAGCAATAAAAAAGTGAAAACGGATACAAGCTAGAGATTTTTCCGACTCCCGGGAAAAAATTCCCAAACCTGGCAACTCAGACTGCCAATGTCCTTTTAATGTCATTATTTTACGTCAGATTGACAATGACAGGGAATAAGGCACAGATATTTGTTTGTAAATCCAACGTTTGTGCCCTATTTTCAAAAATTCATAAAAAAATAAATACTTTTTTAAATAATATATAAAAATATGGAAGTATATTAATACAAAGTACTTTCAATTGCATATATAAAATCTACCACTTCCGGTAAAGTACATGTTGTCAATTCAACGAATGATGCGGGAGTCATTCGAAGATATGGAGTGCTATTTTTGAACGCGTGACTCACTAAACGAGTGATTGACGCGAGTGTTTCCAAAAGGCCGCATTATGTTCCCTTCCAATACAGAGCGTTGTCGATGAGAGACGCGCCTGTAGACTTTCCCGTTTATACCAACCGATATACCATAATTGTCGATGGTTCTCCATAAATAACTTCATCACTAGCAGCTGCTGGCAACTCTCTTGTAATGTCAAATAACATTGACAGCATTTTTCATAGCGTTTGTGATTTTCCCGCGTAACGGTTCTCAAGCGAAGAAAATCTTTCAAAACTTTATTGAAAAGTTAGATAAAGTGTACATTTCTAGCAATATTAGTACAAAATATTGATTACTATCTACGGATAGTTGAATTATGGTGAATTGTGCGTGGTTAGGCGAATACGCGAATGCACCATGCGAACAAATTTTGTACACCCAACAGAGCAAAATCCTTTTGTGGGCTTGTACGGCTAAACTTGTCTTGTCTCCGGAAGACAAATAGCCCGCTCCCGCTGCCGAACAAGCTACAAAGATGTAAGTACGTTTCCAATAAAAATATCATTATGATTGGAGAGTTATCTTGTTGTTGAGATGACTAGGTACTTGAAAAAAAAAAACTATGGCTGACCAAAGTATCAAACTTTAGATACCAATAACGAAAGTTATCACATGACAAATTATATTTTCATATTATTTATTTTCTGTCTGCTGACAAAAAGCACGTGAAAAAAGGCCATCCTAATTTTTTACCCTGGATCATAACCCCGGTCATTATTCCATTGGAAGTTTTTGAGAATTTTATCAATATAAAGGTAAATTTATCTTTATCATATGGAACTTTATTTTGAGCAAATCTCTCTCACAGAGTGCTATATTTCATGCAGAAGTTATGACTTTTCTTAATTAAGTCTACACATACAAAAAAGTGGGGGGGGGGGGGAGGGGGGAGATAGAGTTTATGGTGCCCATACTATCAAAAAATACTCCACAACAGCTATGTAACTTATGTACCATGCAAAAGACAAGCTGTTCATTACTTTGTAGGCGCATCGCATGCATCCTCCACATATAGAAAATAAAAATGAGTCTAACTCAGGTAGTCTAAGATTTCTGGCAATAGTGCTTAGTACAGTTTGTGTAGTCAAATACCTGTAAAAAATCTAATACAGTCCTAAAATTGGATTATTGTTCCACATATACATACTGGGACGTTTTTATACCTTAAGGGCCAAACAGAGCCCAGGAATGTAGTACCCAGAGACTACTTATAGTATAAGGCATAAATTCTTATTTTTGTTCAATACATGAGAATACAAAAGTAATTTTTCTCATTGCATTATAGGCACAACAAACAATTTGTGTTTGTCATGTCATGTCAGAAAATCTTAGCCGTCAGAGGATAACCAGTCCAAGACTTGGGGCACTTGGCTATCTGAGGCCACGGAGGCCATGTTTAAAACGAATATGTAATATTCATTAGTTAATAACTGAATACGCAGTATACTAAGTGTAAGCTTAGACACATGTTGCTGTATAAGTAACAAGAGGCTTTTGTAATCTACAGATTAAAATGAAACCTACATTGGTTATTTTATAGGCCAGAGCCAGTATAAATAGGTCTGAGCCACCCTAAATCACAGACCTACTGAAGGTCCTTATAGAATAACAATCCACTCTTGATTTTACCTTTCTGGATCCAATGATTTTGGTTATGGGACTAACAGACCACAGAGTCGTTTCAGTCAAACCTGCGGAAGGTGTTTATAGACCTGTAGAGGGTCATAATATGTCCTCTATGGACTAAATAAATTGAACAATGATTTTGGTTAGTGGACCTACCAGGTAACAGCCTGTTGGAACTTTTTCAGATTAATGGACCTGCGGAAGGTCATAATATGTCTTCTATGGACTCAATAAATTGAACAATGATTTTGGCTAGTGGACCTACCTATAGGTCACAGCCTGTCTGAGCTTTTTCAGATTAATAGACCTACGGAAGGTTATAATATGTCCTCTATGGACTCAATAAATTGAACAATGAGTTTGGCTAGTGGACCTACTTACAGGTCACAGCCTGTCTGAACTTTTTCAGATTAATAGATCTGCGGAAGGTTATAATATGTCCTGTATGGAATCAATAAATTGAACAATGAGTTTGGCTAATGGACCTACCTACAGGTCACAGCCTGTCTGAGCTTTTTCAGATTAATAGACCTGCAGAAGGTTATAATATGTCCTCTATGGACTCAAAAAATTGAACAATGATTTTGGCTATCAGACAACAGGTCACAGCCTGTCCGAGCTTTTTCAGATTTATACACCTGTGGAAGGTCATAATATGTCCTCTACGAACTCAATAAATTGAACAAAGATTTAGGCTATCGGACGTACAAGTCACACAGCCTGTCCGAGCTTTTTCAGATTAACATACATACCTGCAGAAGGTCCTTTATGGTCGCAATAAATTGAACAATGTTCTGATAGTACCTTTTTTGTACCCAAATTTTTATTTTTTTTTATTTAATTATAGACCTGCGGAAGGTTCTAATATGTACTTCTTAGAAGTTCATAAATTGAAAATTATTCTCTCAGAATCAAATATGTTTGGTTGAAGGACTTAGAAACCACAGCTTTATTAAAACTACTCCAAAACACAGACATGTGGAAGGTCCTATTAATTTATCTCTATGGTAGACTAAACAGTATTCTGATATATTGTTGGATTTATGGCTCATATACTTACAGACTTGCGGAAGGTTCTGTTAGATGGAAATAAACTCTGATAGAGTATTGTTTTGAGACTCAATGTTTGGTGAGATCTAAGTAGCCTATAAGTTACCATCTTATTCAACCTATTCCAGATCAGGAACCTGCAGAAGGTTCTTGTGGAAAAATTGTTCTTCCAGGATCAAAATATTCTAGGGCAGATGTTTAAAATATGAACCAATAAAAGTATGATAAATCCTGAAGAAACATTTTACAATTGGTTGAGGATTCAATCCTCAGATTTAATTTTCACTAATTTAGAACTAGTTACTAGATATATATGTTTGTAGATTTTACAAAGGCTGTGGCAGGATAAACTTTTCATGATAAAATCCTAAACTTATATAATAAAACCAATGGACTCATACATTAGACATCAAAAGATGCGTAAAGATCTTTACTATACACCTGAACAACAGTTTTATTGTAAACCTAGGAATGAAGGCTCATTTATGATTTTTATCCTGCCTAAAATTGCTGGATAGGGCCATACCATGCGATCTGATGATAAATGAATACAGAGTGTGCTCATGTATTTGTGGAAAAAAGTTGATGGTAACAGCTTAAGATCTATATTTGATTTTCATTACTATTACTTGTCTACTAAAATCTAGTTAAGACATTTGAGAGGAAAAGTAAGGAGGCAGTTGAACGAGTGTTCAGATTTAAATCATTGCTGCTATATTTATTTAGATTTTTGCAAATCAAACCTAGAATTATTAATAGTCTTAGAAAACAGCTGTTATTATCACATTATTTTAAATGACATGGCTCAAGTTTACCTTGATAGGTAACTTTTACTTGTGTATAATATTTATGAAAGTTTATTTGTTTCAGCTTCTTTTACTGTTCATTCACATAGCGTTTGTGTCTCTTGCTCATTCCTCATCACCAGCAGATAACAAACAGGTCTCATCGACAACGCTCTGTATTGTAAGGGAACATAATATTACTGTTTTGCATTCCAACAAAACAGGTATTATGTGACCAAAAATACAGAGCGTTGGAGCAAGGCTCTTGCTGGATGAAGACTTCTATGAAAAATGCTGTCAATGTTATTTGACATTACAAGAGAGTTGCCAGCAGCTGCTAGTGATGAAGTTATTTATGGAGAACCATCGACAATTATGGTATATCGGTTGGTATAAACGGGAAAGTCTACAGGCGCGTCTCTCATCGACAACGCTCTGTATTTTTGGTCACATAATACCTGTTTTGTTGGAATGCAAAACAGTAATATTTTTGAATCGTTAGTTGGCGAGTGATTGCAACGAGCGGTTGAGACCGCTCGTTTCCGTAGGCGAAGAACGCTTTTATGTCAAAGTCACTTCCTGTCATTTGAAGTTCCTATGTCATGATTTTACGTTCCGTTTGACACTACACTTCTTAAACATTTTAAAAATTCATAATAACCTTAAAAAAGTTTATAAAAAATTCTGCGTGAAATAAAAAGAAATTAAATATTTTTCGTTGAAGGTTGGCAGCACTACAGTTCAAGCGATGGTTTCAAAAATATAGCAAAATGGCTTTTCCTGACTTGGAAGACGAGTGTGACTTGTAGTCATGCACGACTTCCGTTTTAGTGAGTCACGCGTTCAAAAATAGCACTCATGATCTAAAATCTTCATCATCGAGCTCTTTGATGAGCCGCATATCACTATAATGTTGTCGATTCCTGTGATAAAACTTTGCCCATTCTTTTCTTTTTTTTTCTCCCAATACACAGACAGACCTTCTGTCTCATAGAAGTATGAATACTCTCTAGAATGTGAATATTGCTTGATCTGTCCTACGACTTATACTCGTAAAACATACACGCGGCTTTCTCGCGACCCCAGTCATCTGACGTCTGTCGAAGTGCAAATATCAGAACGAAATTAATTGTTTATAGCCGTAAACATGCCTAGTTGTGCAGTGAAATCCTGCAAAAATACTGACAGAAATATTAAAATGTTATCCCGACCTGTTACTTTTCACATGTAAGTAAGGCAATGTATGTTTTATTTAAAAAAATTAAGTGTATTTATACGCCATTTTAAATGTCAAAATCCTTAGTAAGTAAGAGAAGATAGTACGAATAGTGATGCCCCTACTTACTCTTACAATATATCGATAAACAATGTACATGAATACGACATGAGTACAAAGGAGCGTACCAGAAGTATAATTGTGACCCGATTCTACTAACTCATATAACAGACCATGTCTTACCTCTATATCCTGTCAATCCTTGATTTCAAACTATTTCTAATGCAATGCCTTTAATTTTTGCTAGTTTTCATTATTCTTTTTTCTTAGAAACATATATTTAATTTTTCGTATTTCTCCTTTTTTTGACAATGTCAAATAATCAAAGTAAAAGTAATTTTATTTTTAAAATCCTAACCGGCCTTTTAGTAAACTTCTTTATAGACAGTACTTCTTCTTCATATATTTGCCAAATTATATATTGGCATGAATGCCTTAATACGCTCAGATTATGATGATATATCTATACAACATGTTACCAGTCAAACTTGTTTGTCCTTAAAGTGCCAAGATAAAAAAGTTTGTTTCTAATGTTTGGATGGGTGTGATTTACAAATACATAACTTCAATTTTGGGATCCAAGATTGCGGACACTGTCTATGAAAATTCGATAGGGGTGTAGTTTTAGAGGTATGGTATACATCGCAGATATGATGAAAACCTTTGGAACCAAGATGGTGGACACCACTTTCCATGAAAATTCGGTCAACCATGCCGAATTTGATGGTATTTGCACTCTTAGGTAGCAACGCAATGATAATAGAAAACATAATTTCACATTCAAAAACCTTTGTTTTCTAAATTGCAACCGCAGATTTGTATACCTACATTAAATCTGTGATTGCAACAAAATGGTTTGTTTTGTGTTTTCGATATCGATATTACGCGGTGTTGATACATCACTTGTGACAGCAGTGTCAAAAGTCATGAGTGCTATTTTCAAACTGGCGACTAAGTACGCTGGTTTGAATTTCGGTTGTTTGAAAAATCAAACGAACGATTTCTATGTAAATTTTTGTACGTCTTCATGATATCACCCGTTCAAAAATAGCAGCCCTATAAACCCGTCCCCCTTTCCTCTTTTTCACACCCCCCCGGCTTGACATACTAGGTTTTCATACAAAAATGGCTTTATGCGACATCTATTCAGAGACGAAAATTTTTTTTTTAAAATCTATGTTCTGTCTAGTAGTGTCTTGTTTTTGCGAAAGGTCGACTGGCAACACTACTATTTACTATCTGTGTGCTGCTGCGTGTTCTTTTTTATCTGTGGGTTCGTGTTCTATTTTTGTGTAATTCTGATACGTTTTCCCACATTTTGCGGTTAAAACATTAAAACCATCACAAAATGAGTGTTCTTACAATCTAACTATTTAATGAGTGTAAAGATTTAAATTGTTATTTACATTATACGCCTTGATTAGATCAGTGAAATCGCGAATAGTAAGATTAGTACGTCAACAACGTAATCATGGCGGATCCGCTGAGTTTACTTCGACAATATAATGTGAATAAAAAAGAGATAATTGAACGTGATAACCAAATTATATTTGGCGAGTTTTCCTGGCCAAAAAATGTCAAAACTAACTATCTTATGTGGGGGTGAGTAGTCAAATTTATACAGTGAAAGTAATTTGAAATATGGTTTCAAAAGACAGTTTCTTATTTCAGTTCTTAAACATTATTTCAGTTTTCTACTATTTCAATTATAATCCGTTTTATTTTAGGTCCGGAAAAGATGCTTCACATGTTAAGGAATACTATACTCTTGAATGTCTTCTGTTTATCCTCAAAAACATACAATTAACGCATCCAGTTTATGTGCGACAAGCAGCTGTAAGTTATCATTGGCTGTTTGGCCTGGACTTATTAGAATACTGTTTAGAGCTGCAGCTAAGTAACGTGATGATTGGTATGTTTTAGGCAGCAAATATCCCTGCTGTCCGTCGTCCAGATCGTAAGGAGCTATTAGCATACTTAAATGGAGAGACTGCCACCTGTGCTTCAATTGACAAAAGTGCACCTTTGGAGATACCTACTCAGGTTAGTGTCTATGTGGTATTGATTTTCATAATTTCACTTAGTATATACACATCTATACTAATACACCAGCAGTTACCCACGACTTCGTCCACGGTGACTTCAGGTTTGAAATGCGGGGATTATAAAATATGACGCTACAAAGCGGTAAACTAAACTTAGTGGATGCTTTCGTCATAAGAGGAATACGTGAGCAAATTTTCAAATTTCTAGCTCTAAGGGCCTGCGCGTGATCTTTGATAACTGCCCATTTTTTAAAGTATTAAAATGAATATAGTATGTTATCCTTAATATATAGACATATGCCATCGTGGACTTTTCTGTAGACCTAAATAAGATAGACAATTCCACCATACATTGTTTTGTTATATCTCAAAGGGTTTAGACAGCGTTTTCGTTTAAAGCTCCCAAACGGCTCATTTTTTACGACACCTCCAACAAATATCATTTGTATATACAAAAATGAATACAAAAACTTGACAAACTATATACTAAAACCTTCCTCGAGAACCACGCTATCCATTGGAGAAAACCGCATGAAAATCGGTTCGGTAGTTTTGGAGTTTATCGTGAACAGACAGACAGACAGACAGACGCGGCGGGGGACTTTGTTTTATAATATGTAGTGATAATGCTGAAGAGTTTGTTTTTCGTTACTATTATCCATGAGTGCCATAGACTATGTAGGTATGTACCATAGGCGAAGCTGGGGCAGACTGTTAGTGTTTTTGAGTAATTCCACAACTCGTCCCATATGCCTACAGCCCATTTGGGACGAATTGCAGAAAATCAAAATAAACAATATTTTCATTCTGTAACTCGTTCCATGATTTTTTTGTATGGAATTTTAAACCTTATCAACGCTTGGTACAGTCAGTTATAGAAGACAAATATATATTTTCTTAGAATTTTTATGTTTAGCTGTGGGTTGGTTCATATATGAATTTAAAGGAACTTTAATAATGATAAAAAAGAAAAAAAAAACTATATTTTTTTTATCTAGGATAACATGGTCATGTTTCATTTAACAAGAAAAAGTACAAGTTCAAGTATTATCCAAAATTATAAGGATCTTTCAAGAATTATTGGTTTATCGCTAGATTACTTTAAAAATGTGATTTTCAATTATAAAACCGTAATAGAAACTCTTTAGAATTTTCTGTAGTGTAACGAGTACATCATTAACAAGAAAGCTTTAGCTGAGCTGTCAGTTTTAGTTTACTTGTAAAAACCTTTGTATTTGATAATTAATCTTTTCATTTTTTGCATACGTACTTTTTTGTTTATAAGAATCAATGTTATGATGATAATATTTTATTATGATTAATTCGAAGTTTACTTTTTCTGCACTAACACTTTTTCTACTGATTGTACCATTTTGAAACATGGGACTAGTTACAGAATGAAATATGAATTAATTTAGATTTTCTGCAATTCGTGCCAAATGGGCCGGTAGGTATGCAGGACGAGTTGTAGAATTACTTGTGTTTTTAGGGTTCCGTAGTAAACTAGGAACCCTTATAGTTTCGCCATGTCTGTCTGTCTGTCTGTCTGTCTGTCTGTCTGTCTGTCCGTCCGCGGTTTTACTCAGAGACTATAAGTACTAGAAAGCTGTAATTTGGTATGAGTGTGTATATTAATCATGGCAAAAAAGTCGTAGAATAAAATCTTGAAAAAAATTTTTTTTTTGGGTAGCTCCCATACAAGTAAAGTGGAGGAGTATTTTTTTTTTCTCTATTAACCTATCGTGTGGGGTATCGTTAAAAAGGTCTTTGAAAAATATTGTGAGGTTGAGAACACCATTTTGCGATTTAGGGATCCGTTTCCGAAATATTTGGTTTTAAAGTGCAAAATTTTGTTAGAGGTACGTGTCCCCCCCCTCTATCTGCCAAACGGTTATATATGGATACGTGAAAAAAATTACAGCAGTAGTATATATACTGAAGTTGAAAGGAAAACTATCAGAGCTAGGTACTAAGTGCAAACTAAAAAGTTATAGGCAACCAACTTATAAAATGTACTGGAAAATGTAAAATTTCATACAAGCTTCATTGTTAGATGTTTTTGGTCGTTAAACTGTGAGGTGCGAGTGTAAACAGTGTGAACTCAAAGTTATCATTCGCAACTACGGAACCCTACACTGCGCGTGGCCCGACACGCACTTGGCCGGTTTTTTATAAAACATAACACTACTGTGTGCTGTGATCATAAAATGTTATAAACAAATGGAAGGAATTAACAATTTTCAAGAACTGTTGCTTGGTGGAAATCCTTTATTAAACTTTATTTATAATTTTTTTTTCGATTAGCAATAAGTACTCTAAAACAAAATTGGTGAACTGTATTATCTTTGTGTCAACTATGGTTGTTCTGTACAATTTGTAAATCACTGTATAAAGATTTTCTATTCTATTCTAGAATGTTGCACTTAGTCTGCAATATGTATAATTAATGAATGATCGGCTTCTTATCAACTTCTTCTTCTTAGTGTGTCGACTTGGGTGAATTATAACAATGAATTATTCTTATCAACTTTAATATATAATTATTATTTTTAGTAGGAAAGTAAAGTTTTATATAGTTATAATATAAATGTTAATTCATACTTATATTATAAATGCAAAAGTCTGTCTCTGTGTCACACTTTCTCACAAAAAGAAACACGGATAGTCTAGAGCTCGACAAAGTACATAGGCTACATTTTAATTAAAAAAAAAATATGTGCATAAACAGAAACCCACGCAATTGAACTTGTGAGAAACAGTTAGTAGAGTTTAAAAGTAACTTAATATAATAATAATGTTATTTTTATTTTTATAATAATATAATATGAAATGTAACTTTTCCTACATTTTATATCTCTTTGTACACTAATTTGGACAATACTAGTTTTAATTTAAGATTATGTTTAAATTTTTTTAGGTCAAACGCACCCATGACAATGATGGTGGTGAATCTGCTGCGAAAAAGCCGCGTATTGAAGAGACCCATGTCCAAAAAGTACGAGAGCAGCTTGCTGCTCGACTTGATGCACCTAAAGAAGCATCGGTCACAGTTGATAATATCAAGTAAGGAGAACATTTTTATCTATTTGTTTTATATATGTAAATGTTGAAAGTTACATCCTAAGCAAGATAAAATTTAATCAGCAGTTAAGGGGGAACAGTAGGCACAGTAGCGACGCCAATCATTTTATTCCTAATACTTTACAAATATAAAGGAATTCAAGAATATAAACAATACAAGCCTTAGTAAATAACCTGAAGTATTTTTTGAATCATGTTTATTACTATCGGAATCAGTGAGAATTATGAGAATCTGATTACCGCCAAAAACGGCCGTTTTTGGCGGTTATCACTTTTTCTCTCAATGACTGATTCTCATAATATCAAAACATGATTCCAAAAATACTTCAGGTTATTTACTAAGACTTGTATTGTTTATATTCTTGAATTTCTTTCTATTTGTAAAGTATTAGGAATAAAATGATTGGCGTCGCTACTGTGCCTACTGTTCCCCCTTAATGTTAGTACAGCCTGAATCAAACTTTATGGCGGTTCGACACATCGCGCGAGGTGATGCGCACAACAGAATATTAGGATCAGCGGGGCGCGCGCGGGGTGGTGCAGCTCGCAGCTAATATCTGAGCCGCCATAAAGTTTGATTCAGACTATATCATAGTTTTGCTGCACTATGGAACAAAAATAGTTTGTTAAAAAAGAAGTTGTTCTAAAATAAACTTATTTATTTTCTAGGTCCTTGTCTGATGCTATGTCAGTAGAAAAAATTGCTGCAATCAAGGCTAAACGTTTGGCTAAAAAGAGGACAACTGTAAAAAGCACAGATTACACTGACAACTTAGTGGTTGGATCTGACTTGCGGGCAATTCTTGATTATGATGTGGATCTCACCAAAGATATTATTAGCCGAGAAAGGCAGTGGAGGACAAGGACAACAGTATTACAAAGTAATGGAAAAGTGAGTATGTGATGCTATTAGTAATGGTACTATTCAATGGTACTACTGACATAACGGGAGTAATTTGATAGCTACAAACAAAAAAAGAGTGTAATACAAACAAGAAAGGATTGATGGCCTGACCGGGGATCCAAACTTGGATCCTCAAAACACATGCAATACCACTGAGCCACAGTGGTCATTTGGTTTCTTTATTATCTGTAACTTTTATGAATGATTTAGGGTTGTATAATTTTATAAATTTTATAATGTATAAATGTAATATCGTGGTATCATTAGTTCTTACACTCAAAAGGATAATATACATCCTATGTTTTTACTTTCTTGTTTCTGTAAAATCACATTACAAATGATAGATAGACGATGTAACTGAAACTTTTAGATAATATGAAAAAGTATGATATCCTTAGGTAATCGAACGATATCGTCAACTTTATCGAAAACTAGTATAATTTACAGTCTATAAATTACTTGATTGACAATACAATTGTTTCTTATGCAGTAATGGTGCACTGAAAAAAAAAACAGAAGAAGTGCCTGAAAGGCCTTTGATTGAATTATTATTTCTTAAATAAAACCTGTTGCATTTCATAATGAATTTAAATAATTTTATTTCAGACATTTGCAAAGAGTATCGTGGCACTATTAACCAGTATTAAAGCTCGAGAGGAGGGCCGACCTGGCGTTCCTAGGCCTCCGCCAGTGCCAATGCCCCAACCTACAATTTTACCTGCTCAACAAACTCAATACAACAGATATGATCAGGAAAGATTTAATAGGCAAAAAGAAGGTAAAACATTGCATCATTTATTTCAGTACAACTTCTACTTAATTATGTATTTGTAAAAATTAGTGTTATCCGTCTTGCTGATTTGGAATAGTCTGAAAACAGTCCAATAGTTCCTATTTGCTGATAAATTATCTATACAATAAAATATTGAAAAAAGAAAATAGTTTGAACTTTGAATGGGTCGAAAACAAAGACTTGAAAAATATCTACTTTCCTTACAAAAAATTTACATACAACATGACTTTTGGTTGATGATTCCCAATTTTTGGTTTAAAAGAGTTGGCGTGGGAAGAAAGGAAAACTTAGAAATTACTAGCTGCTTCTCTTCCCGCGCAGACCCTACTAGTTGGTCGAGGGAATGAGCGAAAAATGTATAAATCGTATCACTAGGGGATAGCAAGCAACCCATCACCATTCATTTACCTTTACAGCCACTTAGATCATGTTCTTTGGGTCTTAAACCTTGGTCTCTGTCTACGCCGCAAGGGATTAGGACGTGATAATATTATGTTTGTAACCAAATTGTTGTATTTTCAGAGACGGAGGGTTTCAAAATCGACACTATGGGAACATACCATGGTATGACTCTAAAGTCGGTGCTGGTTCCCGAAGGCCCAAGCGTGCCCGTGGCGGCGCGCGCACCTCAGACTCCAACACACCCGCGACAGATGCCAAGTAAGCCTGATATTTTTATCTTTTCATTTCTTTCCCCCTTTTTAGGGTTCCGTAGTAAACTAGGAACCCTTATTGTTTCGCCATGTCTGTCTGTCTGTCCGTCCGCGGTTTTACTCAGAGACTATAAGTACTAGAAAGCTGTAATTTGGTATGGGTATGTATAATTATCATGCCAAAAAAGTGGCAGGAAAATATTTAGAAAAAATATTTTTTTAGTGTAGTACAAGTAAAGAGGGAGTAATATTTTTTTTTATATATATAAACCCGTCGTGTTTGGGATTGTTAAATAGGTCTTTAAAAAATTTCCGAAATATTTGATTTTAAAGTGCAAATTTTTGCTAGAGGTAAGTGTCCCATCTATCTGCTAAATGGTTATATATGGATACGGGAAAAAAATTACAGCAGTAGTATATATACTGAAGTTGAAAGGAAAACTATCAGAGCTGAGTACTAAGTACAAACTAAAAAGTTATAAGCAAACAACTTATAAAATGTACTCGAAATTGTAAAATTCCATACAATTTTCATTGTTAGATGTTTTTGGTCGTTAAACTGAGGTGCGAGTGTGAACAGTGTGAACTCAAAGTTTTCATTCGCAACTACGGAACCCTACACTGCGCGTGGCGCGACAAGCACTTGGACGGTTTTTTTTAAAAAATAGTTTTAATCCTTCGGATTGTGTTTAGACCTCGAAATGTTCTTTATTTATTTATTTCTTTTAGTTTATGATGATGGGACAAGCACTTGGCCGGTTTTTTTAAAAAAATAGTTTTAATCCTTCGGATTGTGTTTAGACCTCGAAATGTTCTTTATTTATTTATTTCTTTTAGTTTATGATGATGGGACTTTTTCTACGATTGTTCTGATAGTTTGAGAATAAGAAATTAAAAAAAAAAAGAAACTAGTGGCACGTAATTAAATTGTATAGTAAGCACTTACGCACAGAACGGAAACTTGCAAGTTTCAAAATACCGTCGCCGTCCTTTTCCCGCGTTCATGATTGTGTTTGATACCTTTGAAAAACAGTGTTCGCTGCTATTGTTGTTAGTCGCATGTTAGGTACGCATTGACTCATAAATACGTACGTTAGTACTTGCATTCAGCTTTCAATTCATATCATTGGAAAAAGTACCTTGTCAAGCCAAAATCTCCATCAGATATAAAAGTTAAAAATACTTCTTTTTAGCTCCATATCTGTTAAATGAAGCTCGTAAAGCTTTTTGTGTTTAGTTGCAGCGCAACTTTATGATGATACCACCATAATATCATATATTTTATAGCTACTTCCCAGTGTTTTAAGGCTCCACACTAGGCACACTAGCGATGCCAATAATTTTATTACTAATACTTTACAAATAGAAAGAAATTCAAGAATGCATCTTAATGTTACTTAGTATAAAAGTTGTTTTGAAATGACGCGTCGCTTCCGATGCCATCCCATGCCAATCCAGAGTAGGGCGGCCCTAAGACACATTATAAAGTTCCGTATTGTTATTTCCTGTTCAGGAAGCGGGCCTATCTCGGGCGGCAGTTTGGGGCGGCGCGAGCTGTTGCCCGTGGCCGCGGCGCGCCCGCCGCCCGGCGGCGGCAAGCGGCCCTCGCGCACGCCCATCATCATCATACCCGCCGCCGCCACTTCCCTCATCTCCATGTTCAACGTCAAAGACATGCTGCAGGATCTCAAGTGAGTATTTCTATTCTTTTTTTTCATCTCCTCCTTAAACAGTATCATTAAATGCAAGCAAAGTGGGCTGGATGGTCGCTATTACGACCGCGGGCTATAAGATTTCATACAAATTCCATAAAGCCCGAGAGCGCGTTAGGTATTTTTTTTAATTTAATAGGGCTCTATACCATGCACATGTGTCAAATCTTCTACATCCAAAAAGTTTTCAAGTCGTATGTTCAAATTTGGAATTGCTAGTGAACCCGATAAAAAAAAATTGAAATATACTGCGAGATTTTTGTCCTTAATTCAAATTTGGAATTGTTAATGGCCGTGGTGGCTGGCTGTTTGTATTCATCGATCTTAGACTTCCACTTTTTGGATAAAACATTTTCATTATCTGTGGAATCCTCGGATACATTTTCTGCTCATTCTAGTTTGCCGCTATTTATTTTTAGGCATTACGATTACTTATTTATAAGTAATCGTAATCTTCATTAATTTGCATGAAATACATTCCCTATGATAAATTAATAGATGGTCAATAATGTTGATTTAGGTAATATAATCAGCCAGCTTGACGACGCATAAATATTAATTTTCAAGGTAAACTATATTCATACTATACAATTTTAACCAATATAATATGAAAAATATTTTTTTACTCTACTATTTACTCGGTGAGATGAAAAACATTGTGTGTATCACGGCCGGTATTAGACATTACAAACTCGGACTACTAAAAGCACTCGGCTTCGCCTCGTGCTTGTTGGTAGTCGCTCGTTTGACGTAATGTCTTCTATACCGCCCTTGGTACACAATGTACTATTTTTACACTAATGCTGGAAGAGGGAAAAATCCATCATGGACTCTTACCTTTTAACCAACTACAACATACTATGTATAAATTTTGTAAAGGACAGTTTTTATACATTTTAGTTTGTATCGCTTCTATACAGGTTTGAAAAAATTCAGAACTGTATATATGTATGTATATAAATGTATATAATATCAAATACTAAGTGTTTGTTTGTATATTATATGGAATGTGTTTGTATGGAAATTATATAATATACATAGAACTGATAGAATATGTATATACATATACAAGGTGATTCTGATCAATCTGGCTGTATTTTTAAGATGAAATCAGAATCCTTAATAATTAATATGATATAATTAATATAATAAAAACGCAAGAAAAACAGTTAAAAATGAAAAATATTTAGACATCCCTAAAAAATTGTACCACCTGATCCAATCCCATAACAACTAATATTATAAATGTAAAGTGAGTTTGTTTGTTATGCTTTCACACCTTCTCCCGGATACATGCTTACATGTTCACAAACATAATTTTTTTGCACCATCTTGTTAAAATTACAGTTTTGGTCATAATATATTTTGTACTTTTAGATTCGTACCAGTAGAGCAAAAGAAAGCAGAGGGTGCAGTACGTGAAAACGAAGTACTGCTTCAAAGGAGGAAAGGCCCTAGTGGAGACCAAGTACCAAATAATGCAACCACGACCACGGTTTGTATCATCGTGCTTTTATGTTAAGGATAAGGTTATGGAATGAGCACTTTCATAGTCCCGAAAGGGTTATAAATGCGAAAGACTACTGAATTCTTTAGGTAGGATTCGAAAAGAATTAGGGTTGACAATGCATCTGTGAAATCTCAAATGATAACGCATTTAATCAGCGAAACTGTCCTTTATAGCTAGCTATGTCTTTTAAAGTTAGGAATAGTAAATTCTGCTGGAATTGAAACTTCTATGTTGATTTATATAATTTATGCATTTTCAGGAAATAAAGGCAAGTCATGTTTATTCAATTTAATTTCTATTTATCATTTCTTTGCGCAAGCAAGTTTTGTCTTACAATTTGAGTTAATCATTTACTATTCTATTATATTTACTTACTATTAAGCAATAAGCTAAACAAAGCTGTCAAATATCCAAGAGACCTCTCCAACCCGTCTGACCAGCGTGGAGACTAGGCCAAATCCTCTGACTGCTCTGGCTAATATATGGCTCTGGTAGTCAGAGAGGATCGTGCTCTTGCAATGGAGACTAAAAATGACCTGATGATGATGTAGCACTAATAAATATTGCACTATTTTCAATACCTGTAAGAGGTACTAAGTTGTAAAGTGCAATACAAGATGCCATGATGTTTGAACCATTTTTGTATACACTTAGTTGGCAAATAAATGATTATGATAATATCGTACAGGTCCCTTACCGAGTGGTCGACAATCCGGCTAGGTTATCGGCAGCTGAATGGGACAGGGTGGTGGCCGTGTTCGTGCAAGGACCAGCCTGGCAGTTCAAAGGATGGCCGTGGGATGGCAACCCTGTACAAATTTTCGCTAACAGTAAGAATCACTTCATAAATTTTCCAAGATATCAACATTACTGTGATACAAATGGGATGTTGTGTTTTACAATACATTTTAGAATAAGTTTCATGGGCCATGATCATGAAATTTGTTGCCAAAATCATGTAATTAATGGACTTTCCATGAGCACTAGATAGATTCCGTGTAGTAAATTGATAAAATTCATGGCGAAGTTGTGATTCAACAAGCCCAAAGTATATGTGAGCGACAATGCCTGTCAGGGCTGTTGAAGAATACGTAAGCAAAATATCAGCAACAAACCCTTCTCAGTAAGCCAGCACAAGTAAGAAAAGCTCTTACCCTCTCCCCCTAAGCTTATGTAAACATAGTGATATTTTGACCAAAAAAAAATTGTTTATTTCCAGACGTAATATAAATGACCCCTCTGGCACTGCAGCATAATATCTATAAAAAATTTAAGCACATTCTGTATACTATTAACATAATTAGAACTGCGATTAACTAATGCGGAAGCAAATTAAGCAATTCAGGCTTGGATAATCTAGCAATACTAATATTGTAAAGAGGAAAGATTTGATTGTTTGTGTGCATTGAATAGGCACCAAAACTACTGGACCGATTATCCAAATTCACCTATAGAAAGCTAAATTAGCCGCGGGTAACATAAATGTTACGCAGATGTCACGGGAAAATTGCTAGTTCGAAATAAATATGAAGTGAAACTGAAGCTTGTTTTTATTTCAGTATGCGCGTTTCACTTGAAGTTCGACGAGATGAAGTTGGACGCGAACGTGGCGCGCTGGGCCGTGACCGTGCTCAACCTCAGCCGCACCAAACGGCATCTCGACCGCGCCGCACTGCTCGGCTTCTGGGAGACACTAGACAAGTATGTATCCTACTTCCTACGCTTACTTACTTTCACAATCAGGTTATTAACGCCTGTAGCACACAGCCGCGAATGCGGAACGGAACATTGGCGAAACAGCGAAACGCTGTCTAGTATGATTTTGTTTAGTGCGTCTCACACCGCAAGCGGAACGAAACTGAAAAGGAATCATACAACAGCTTTTCGCGGTTCAGCCAGTGTTCTGTTCCGGAACGCTTCCGTTCCGCATTCGCGGCTGTGTGCTACAAGCGTAAACGCAAGGTTTGGTAACTCTTAGTCGATTTTATCGTCGTGTCACCTATTTGCATTCTTTCCCTTAGCATGTCTCTACACACGGCTATCTTATCGCTACGATGCGAGTGGCAGAGTGCGAGCGAATGTCAATCGTATCGCCTACTGAATAGAATATTTAATAATATAAGATAGGAGCGCGGACTCGTGGCGATTCCCTCGCTCGTGGAGGCGACCCTTATGTAGAGATCTCCCGTAACTAATAAGGATTTTTAAGGCGAGTAGGATTCATTTCAAGGATTCAAATAATGTATGGTGATTTTTTCTTTTCAGGCACATGATGAAGAATAAACCACACCTTAGGTTTTAAGTTTGTTGTAGCTTTATAAATTTTATCCTATAGAATATGAATACATGTGAATATTTGAAATGCCTTCATAGCAGAATGAATCTAAGTCAATTCATGCCATTTAAGGAAAATTTTGGTTTCTCTTACAACCCACCAATCAATCACAATTGCTTATTTATTGATCATTTATGTATTATCATTGTGACGCTATATTGACTATGAATACACATCCTTGACTGAGGAAGGTGGTGGGAAGCGGGGAAGGATAAATGTAGTCTCCCCATCTCTCTCTGTATTCCTCAGGCAGCTTTACAATTCGTCTTATGAATAAATATATTCATTGTTTGTTTTGACATTTGTTTTGTTCTTGACTTCGTTTTATAATTATGGACTAAGAGCCCCGCTTTGAAACATCATTTGATATGATTGTCAAAGATCTAAAGTTTCACCTTTGACCATGTATAACGTTTCTGTAATGTTGATAATAGACAAGACGTCTATTACTTGATATTAAGAATGACTTACCAGAGTGATGCAGTAAATTTTGTGCAATATTTTTTTTTACTAGAAGGTTAAATTGACAATTAGGCTTTAACTAGCTGTAATGTAGTCTATATAACGTTGCAGTACGTGAAGCCTTCTTTTGCTGATAAATAAAATGTAGGTTGCTCCATTTTATTCTGTTAGCGACTTAGCGACATTATTTTAGACAACAGGTTTAGTAATCATTCATAGACAGATCTACAAAGTGATGTTTGTACTTGTATCCTTGTGTCTCGAATGTTAGTATTTGCATCATTTGCCTGATATATTGATGATGCCAAAATACTTTAAATGGTAATGAACTGTTCAAAGATCTGTGATCTTTGTTTATGACAACAATAAATTGTTGACCATATCATGAATTTTATTTCTAAAACCTATCCTGAGGAAATTATTCACGTCTGTTTTTAAACATTTTTTCTCATCTCAGTGCGAAATACTACGTTTTAACTTTTTATTTGAACGCCTGAATATTGAAAAAAAAAAAAAAACAAAGTATTTTCTTCAGATTTTTGTTTATCTTTGATTAGTTGGATTTTAGCTAAAAATGAGGTCCACACAATATTTTAGAGAATTTACGTTTTAAATTACATGTAAGTTTTGTAGGTAGGTAATTAAATATTTTATTTGTTTGTCTACTTTTATTCTTAAAATAAGTCATAATCTGAATTACAGCAGGAAAATTCAAAGTACATATCTTGTCCCAGTAACAATTTAAAAGTAAGTCATCGGTAGTTAATATATTTAATTCTCTACAAAATTGTGTAGAATTTTTTTCTTACTAAAATACATATAAACGAAGTTATATGCGAAAAAAAATTCGTATGTTCTGTCGTTTAGAGAAAACAGATAATTTATAAACCATGTCTCACTTTTTTGTGAGAAGAAAACACACAATGTTGATTTAATTTGTCTTTATTTAAAATTTCATTTTATTCAATTGTATTTGTATAACAATAAATAATTCTGTTCTCTTTTAGAGATAAGTACATACATATGTTATTTATTTTTATGTAAGTATAGGTATGTATTTTCTGATATTTCTGTACACAAAATAAAACCATTCGTAACAATATCACATCGTTAGGTGTGTACTTGTCGTGTGCCCACTGTTACTTAGTACATAGGTACAATGGTTATACATATTACTTGTTCAAACGACGATTTTTCTACAAATTTTGGCAAAATATTGATATTCCAAGCTTGTAACAAGAGCTATTAAGCTCGTCTATTTTTATTAAAACTTCTCTGAGAAAACCTTAATTACAATCAATAAATATAAAAATATCTTCAATAAAAACATAATGCTGACGGCTTCGCCATGCCCCGGTAAGGAATGATAGGACCAAATTTTACCAGTCGCAAAGCTTGCCATCAAAACATTTTCAATAGGTTTTAAATATGTTAGAAAACACACTCTTTAGTCTTTGACTTGGGGTAGCATATACCTGTAGTAAACCCTAGATCCCTTACAATATTTAGATATGGACGAAAGTGCCATGATACATCACTATCTACTTTACATCTGAAATCTAAGGTTGACTAAAATGAAAAATATATACTTATGATTAATTATGCAATATTGCTATCCCCTTCTTTGTGAGTACGAAAAAACCGCAAAAAATATTTGAAAATTAATTAACACATTACTTCTAGACTAACATAACTATGTTGTCTATTGATGGAGATGAGCTACGAACTATGAGTTTAGCACAATCACTCATAGTGACGCGAATAGGGCTTCAGACCGTATCGAGGCTACTAGCTGCCGCCATGTTTGAATGATTCAAAAAAAGTTGTAAGCAAGTAATTGACTGAACTCGTAATAATTCGTTTAATATATTTTATTATTACTAAACAGATCTATGATACTTGAAAGTAAATGGAGTTTTAAAAGCTGTCTCAGTTGTAATACTTATTATATTCATTGCCTTTTATTTCGTACATCTATTAATCATTCCCAATATGGCGAAGCTTGTATCTCGCTTAGCATGACCCCCATAGGAATGATTCGTGCAAACTAATGTAATGAACGATGATTCTCTATTTATCTAATGTTCACAAAAAATATGCCAGTCGGCTGTTTTATTTATACTTATTTTACAATACCATCTAAATAGTACAACGTATAACGGAGCATTGAAAACATTTTTTAAGGTTTTATTTGGGCATTTTGGAACAACTGTGTAATATTGGTTTATGTAAAACATTTATATAAAATTTCATTTATTGCAATGACGCAGTAAACCACATTTATTGTATTTACTTAAGCAATTTTATTAACGTAATTAAATAATTTTTGATGATAAAGGAACAACGTCTCAGTCAAAAATAATGGATTTAACAACATTCGAATGATTGTCATTATGGGCTAAAAATATTTTGTTTGTTTTCATCCATTAATATGTAAATGGATATCTAGTGTTCGTCGCTTTTACTCGTGTGGATAGAAATGTTGATTTATTAATAAAATGTGATTTTTTTTTATTTTACTTTGAAAGAATTTTTAAAGAAGAAAGAATTTATTAATTATATTTTAAATTTTATTTAGGGTAATAATATTTTATGTTCTCTAAATACAAGATTTTATTCCAAATATATGATGAAAACAAACAAAATAAAGCCACTCAATTTTTAGAACAAATTAAAGGTAAAGGTGTCATATTAAAATTAACAATAATTTCTAATTTTGTCACAAATGCTTTTTTAAAGTCCAGCGCAGACTCCTTAGTACTCGAACGTCGTCGAAGTTGGCACCACTTCCAGCACCATTTGCAGGAAAACCGTAATTTTATCTGAAAAATAGAAAGAAATTTGTCATCACAACGCATATAACTTAAATCGGATCATTTGATAAACAAGTCAAAATCATTTATGCATCATGTAAGCCAGTCAATATCGATACAAAAAGTGTCAAACATTGCAAATGCGCATGTATCGGCGATTTTTTAATATATTGTAGAGACCACTAATAATAGCCTAAACAGAAGAAATAAATTTTGGGAAATAGTAGTAGGAAAAGTAGGTGGTTAGAAGTTCTTTAATATCTTACTTACCCATGAACGGCAATGAGTATCCCCACTTAACAAATGGCAGGTAGAACAGCAGGCCCGCGAATATGAAAGCCGTCGCATACAGGTACTCCCACTGGGGCTTGTCTATGATGGGCGCCACCACCAAGTACGCTGATACCAGTAGCACAGCGTAAGGGATCACTATTGGCACCTGCAAATTGGAAAGATAGAAAATCTTTTTCGGCAAAGTACATTATAATAAACGAAAAGTTAGCAATATTTACAAACTACAATTAAATTAAATTCCTAGTAATTGCTGAAAAGGTGGCCAGCTCTTTATGCTGTTAGCGGGGAGCTACAGCGCTGATTTTAGCTGGTGCCATGATGAATTAAAGGGATTGAAAATATACCCTGGGAGATATAATCAAAGCCTGGGAGGTAGGTGATAAAGTAAAAGCTTTGCCAAAATAATTTACAGCATAAATAGGAAAATACCTAGTTATCGAGCGGTTTCTTGACTTCAAACCCTGACGGATCAGAGTGATATCGGGAAAACGTCATACATAAACGTAAGTCAGCCCGGGATCTAGAAAATTTTGGAGATTGGCAAGACCTCAATAAAAGCTGCCCCCGGACGGCCAATGTGCATGTCCAGCACATGTGATATAACCGGCCTGGAGTGATCCCGGCTAGGCACCTTCGCTAGATCCGCCGCTGACATAGGCATGTAAGGTACTTAGTTACTTCATCAATCACTATCTAATCTTTAAACACTTTTGCTAGGGACGCTTAAAACTCTTGTAGTTATTGACAGTACCGGCTTTAACTCCGTAAGGGAAAAAGACGTGATAATGTATGAATCTATCTTCTTCATCGAAGCGCTTTTCCTATTTGGGCTCTTTCTTCCCCGGTTCATCAAAATCGGTCAAAGGGCGCAGGGCAGTGTGATTCAATTTTATAATGCATACCTTAATACCTTTTAAAATTAATATTAATTACCTTATACGGCCTTGGTGCATCGGGCTTCGTATACCGCATGACGATCAACGCTAGCATAGCACCCCCGTAGAATATCCACGCCGTGAATGAGAAGAAGTCGATCAGAGAGTCAATGGTCCCGTACAGCACCATCGTCACTGCTATCAAAGACTGGAACAAAAACAAGTTCTTAGTATGTTTCAAGTTTCAAAATGTAAGCCGATTGGCGTCACATAGTCTATGAAAATGCGGAAGAGTACCTAAATAACACTCCACACTTCAAAATCTGTCTATCTAGAGGCTTTAGGTCGTCACAAAGATAAGGGGTGATGAATGACATTACACATTGGAATTGGTCAACCCGTTCTGCCTACAGCAGGTCGCAATGGAACACATAGTTATATAAAATATATACATACATACAAATACATACACGATTTTGCTCAATAGTCTATAGATAATGGTACGGAACCCGTCTTGCGCGAGTCCGACTTGCACTTGGCCGATTTTTATATTTAGCAATGATATTTTGAAGCGTGGCAATTATTGAAACTTACATGGAAGATCAGTCCAGGCGCAGGAGTGAACCTGCGCACGTGAACATATGACAAGATATCCAGTAGATGACCTTCCCGAGAAGCCGCGAAGCAAAGCCTGCAAAATACAAATCTTAAGGATGTTTTATATAACAATGAGGGAATTATACGCTTATACGTGAAAAAATATAAATAAAATGCTCATTTGTGCAAATGAGCATTTTATTATATAGTTTTACATTATATTATATAGTCCTCCTTTAAATACCTAAGTAGGTAAATTAGTTACTTATAGTAGTCGAGTCATCTGATTTTAAATTTCTGTAGCAGGCTACAAGTGATCGATCGCTTGACTCAAGATAATTATTTTACAACGTCTACAACCATTTATGGTACATAACACACCGTGGTTAGTTAAACATTATAGAAACTACTACCAAAATGACGAGCTCCGTGGCGCAGCGGTCAACACGCCAGCCGGTATCACGGATGGTCCCGGGTTCGATCCCCGGTCAGGTCAAGATGAAAAATGATCTTTTTCAGATTGACCTGAGTCTTGGATATATGTATAAAATATAGAATATAGTATCGGTGAGTTAGTATCCCATAACACAAGTCTTACTTAAGAACTTACTTTGGGGCTCGCTCAATCTATGTGATTTGTCCGTATATATTTATTTATTCAAAGTAACTACATAGACATACGCGTGACTCAGCCCGTCAATTTGACCAACTTTTACTTGAAGACCAATGCTGGCAACTAAAAATTTTTTTTGGCGGTCCTACCGGGCGATGGCAATTGAATATTTTTGTAGGAAATTATAAAAAACAATACACCTTGACCTACCACCTACCTTCCAGCAACAAACAGGGTGCCATTAGCAGAGCCAAAGGTGGATATGGTGACTGCGAGCGGCATCAACCAGGCCATAGGGCCCAGCAGCCGGTTCCCGAACGTCACGGCCACCGCCTCGCTGTCCGTCATCTCGTTGACCGACATGACGGCCAAGTACGACACGTTCACCAGCGCGTAGCATAGCGTTACCAGCGGAATGCCGATTATTATACTCAGTGGGAGATTTCTAAAATTGATCACAATTATTAAAGAGGTTACGGTAACACCAATATTCTATCTCATAAAGATGGTAGTTCTTCGATGTGACACAAGCTTGGTAAAAAGTAGTTCAGGACTGAGTTTGTCAAACGTGTACGTACGTTCTAGAAGCCACATAAGTACCAATAGTCATGCATGCATGATCCTTTGTGAGATAAAATAAGTGTAAGACTTAGTCATTCACAAAACATTTCCAAAAATTTCAATTTAAGCTTACTTAGTTATTAATGCAACATTCGCATTCATATGACTTATTATAATAACCTATAGATAATATTATTATTATATTAATAATAAATATACCTAGATAATTTATATTGTTACATGTATAGCATCATGCACATATTTTTCTGCAAGCAAAATAAAAACCTATCGATTATTGTGCTATAAAATATTTCACGATTTCGCGTTAAAATATTTCATTCGATAAATCGCTATAAGCCCATTAAAGTATTATTTTATGGCTTTATTTTATGGATGACGAAGAAATAATTTTACTTTTTCTTACATTATTGTTCGATTTTTATTACCTACATACTTAGTCTAGTACACTTACTTGGAGGGGTTCTTAATTTCCTCAGTAACATAGTTGAGATTATTCCATCCGTCGTAGGCCCAAAGGCCCGTGTAGAATGCGTTGGCAATGTTGCCCAGCGTCGCCGTGCTACTGGCGAAGTTGGGCTCCTGTAAATGTCGCGTATTACCTGCACCATACGGACACACCACCCGTCAGTCTTCGCGATAAATGTACGGCCATGTATGAAAATATGAATGACGTGGGATTTTGTTCACCGACTGCTCAAAATGGGACAATTATTGATATTTATCAAAAAAGTTTGCCCCTTGTATTTTTTTTTCAGATATGTTTTTGTCAATGTGCAAAGTTTATTTTAGATGTAAGATAATTTAAATCAAATGATAACAAAAGGATATTTGAATAAGTAATACATTAGGCAAGTAACTAAATAAATTAATAAGAATTTTGGCTCTTTTATGTAATAACTTAATTTGAATAAATTCAAATTATTGGATTGATAGTAACAGTCGGGTTGTTAGCCAAATATTGAATTGCAAAGATGGATCCGATGAGAAATAATTAGACACTGTTCCTGTAGATATCATTACCTAATATCAGTTTGTAGGCACCGCCGCAGACTATGATCGCGATGGCTACAAGTTTAGCCGCCGTGAAGATGTTTTGCACGTTTGTAGCCAGGTTCACACTGTAGCAGTTTACTGCTAATATCATAACTGGAACAAAAAGAGGACAGATTAGTTAAGAGTTTTTTCTACCAAAAACTATATACCTACAAACAGCAGAAGGAAAGTACTCGGTACACCATTAATTTGTACAAAGGTACGCAAAGCATGACGCGCCTTTAGAAAAGTCGCATTAAGTTTACAACCGACACCGCCAGAATCAGCAGTGTCAAGAGATTTTATCTTCTCGTCATGTTGTGTTTCGTCTTTACTTTGTGACTTTATTTTATTATGTTCAGTTGTATCTGATTGCCTACATGGATTTTGGGTAACCAAAAAGTTTAAGTACTTACTACTCATAGGTAATAACAGCAGGCAGTGGCGGCGCCGGCGCTAGGCGTAGGCGACGTCCGCCCATGGAGTCCGCTACTCAGGGCCCAACCAATATGTTATGAGGGCAAGTTCCTGAAATGAACTTGCCCTCATAACATTTTGGTTGGGCCCGCTACTGCATACAGGTAAAATTTACCAATAGAAATGACAGCAACCAGCTTGACGAGACTGCCGGGCGGCTCGCACTCCGACACGAACGGTTCCACCGCGTATTTGGCGAAGCTCAAGCAGATTATAGCCATTTGTGATGGTTTCAGCACCAATGTCGAGACCTATTGGAGATAAAAATATTTTTTGATAAAACATCATCATCAATATTCCCTTACGAACTTAACAAGACATAATTAATTTTGGGACATTAACCTATATGTGTCATATAGGGTGTCCCAAAATTAAGGCAAGATTTTCAGTAGTAATAGAACATAAAATTTTGTGTTACTTTTGGGACATTAATATAATTTAATACGTGTTTATTTTCTTCACAAAGCCGGTGTTACATTGTAAGAATTCATTCTTGATCTAATCATAGGTTCGATTTTTACCACTACTTATTTGAGAGAGCCTTGGTGTCTATGGTAAGTTTCAACTGTGCTCTCTTGTCGTAAACCATCTATACACATCGTACAGAGATCTCATCCAGATTTATGCAAGTTGGCTTCTTAGGATAATTAAGAGTTGGTAAAGATAAGTATTTAGGAACAGGAGTGTAATTTATGCTGACCATCTGATATTCCATCCAATATCGGAACATTACTATTTAGGGATCGAGTTCTTCCAAAAAGGAATGATGATAGAGCGATCAGCTTTCTTGAAAATCCGTACAATTAAGCAATTGGATACGTGATCAGTCTATGTACGGAAAGTGGTCGTGTTACGATTCGAAGAAAAGAGGAACGCGTGTGTTCCTCCAAATCCATAGTTATTTATATTCCATACCATACAAGGTGTTAGGATGCTAACATTTGCAAGGTGAATAAATAAATAAATATATACGGTCAAATCACATAACTTGAGCTAGCCCTACAGTAAGTGGTGAATTTGTTTCGTAGGATATTAACTCAGGTCAATATGACAAAGATCGTCTTCCATTATGAGTATTATGACCTGGCAGGGGGACTAGGGAACCCTCGGGTCGCAGATTGGCGTGTTAACCACTGCGCCACGGAGGCTGTCCCTGAATGGCAAATCATCATGTCATGCATGATCAAGGCGAATGTTATAATAAAGATGGAGAAGTTAACCTTGAGAGAAACGAACTGAAGGCGGCGTAAGAATTTGATAAGATTAGCACCCGTGTCCCTCGTCATCGTCTCATCAAAAGGGGTGGCAAAATTAAGCCCAGCCAGAGGCAGAAAATATCAAAATAATTATAATGCTAGGAAATGCTAATGGCAAGTGGTGGTGCTACTTACCCATGAAAAGAGGAACGCGGGTGGTCCCCCGAATGCGTCCATGAAGTATGCATACTCAGCTCCTGACGACGTGTTCATCGTTCCCAGCTCCGCATACGCGAGCGCTCCTGCAACAAGCAATAGAATTTGTAACTTAACATAAATACATTATAGGTTACTTGTTAAATACCAGAAACCTTGCAGAAATAGATAGCTATCATTTCATTAACCACAATCAATGATCTGCGACTTTTGTCACTCCAGCTGAGGATGCAGCCGCTAATACGCTCAGATGAGAGTGAGACATAAAAAGATAAACATTAAGACCCAGGTCAAAGTTCGTTTGTTTCACGAGGATAAGTTGTATTGCTGTGCGTAGTGGGTATGAATCCGATGCCTTCAGGCCGATGTCATAAGCGATAATTTCTGTAATAATGTGTTGTTGTTATTCTTACCGAGCAACGAGAGCAGGCCACATGCCATCCATATGATGAAGCTTATGCCCACTGAGCCCGTGCGCTCCAAAAGCCCAGAGGGCGACACGAAAATTCCCGAGCCTGGAAGTAACATAGGGTAAATATTAAAAAATCTATGGGATTAGAAGTTTACTGGTTAGTTTAGCTGGGTTACGTAGTTTAATATTACTTGATTTGTTCTAGGTAGTTGTCATAAATGGTGTTCAAATTTCACAATTTTATCCCTCTTTTGTTTGATTGGTTATAACAACCGCGCCCGGGTGACATGTCAAAATCATCTGTTCCGTAATTTAAATAATTTTAATCGTGTTTTGTGCATATTTTCATGTAAATATTGTTTTAAATAACCAAATTAAGTAACAAGTTATTAGTATCAACGTATATATTGTGGAGTTATAGCGTATTTGACGCTAAAAACCTGACTAGCAGCGACGGCGGTTGGACCGAGTAGCTGTCAAACTAAAAACAAAGGAATTGCAAAACGGGATCACGAAAACCTGGGGAGTATACTGTTTTATTCTTTCATAATAGGCAGTGCATCCTTAAACACACAAATAACATCGATTTAAATCACACTTTAATCATAAAACTCGTATATTTTGCCCACCAAGCTCAGTTTGATTCTCGCTCCGTTTACCTTGTGAAATCGGAGTTGATGACCTAAAACCAGCGCGAAAGGCATAATTATTTAAAATACATCTAATCCAGTACAATTCCACATAAAATCTGATGTTTTTTTTCATGTTTTTTGTCTCTTTGTAAGAGGAAATCAACTACCTACATTACTGAAATAATAAGCAAATTAACAAAATCAACTGTAATTGTCATAAATTTAATCCTTAAATTATTAATAAGTATATAGTAAAGACACATAAATAAAGTTTATTTGGTTATTTAATGTATTAAATAGTTATCTGGCTTTGTTTTTGCGATCTCACTACGCTTGACTTGTGAAAAGCTTAGTTGATGGTTATAAAAACAAAAACCCCAGACAAAACATTGTATTGTATAGTTTATTGATTTAATTAACCGTACCTGTTATATGAACAAGGTTTATTTTTGTCGCTTAATAATTTAAATTGTAAAATTATTCTTGCCAACTTACACAGTCATTATATTATATCAATACTAAAATAATAAAAAAAAATTTCAGTTTCAACTACCTCCCCAATCACGATGATGACTCGGAAGGCCACAATTAAAGACCTGACCATGAAGCTGAGGCTCGCATTAAACCAGCTGAAAGAGTGCCAAGAGGAAAACTCACATCTGTTACGTGATAGGGAGGAAACTGAAGAAGAATTTCACAAAATTATTGAAAAAAATACACTGATAAAAAATGAATGCACTAGCCTTCACATGCAAAATACTGACTTATTAGATGAAAATATTAAATTAAAAGAATGTCTAGCACGAACCACAGAATGCAGTATGGTACATGAACGGGCCCTTAGTCGCATTTCAGAGTTAGAGTATAGCTTGTATGAGGCACAAAAATCTGCCCTAGAAATAGAGAAACAGAAAGAAGAGAAATTATGCAATGACACCCTGCATCTTTACAGTGAACTCATGGAATGTGGCCCGGGTCCGGTCGTGGAAATACCTGCAACTACTCCACAGTCACAATATTTTATATTAACCTCTCATAATAAAATAAAAAAGTATGTGAAAATTAACAAAATGATAAAGCGTACCAAAAAGGTTATTTCTAAACAAAAATCATTAAAATCTTTGACTCAGTTACGTAAGGAAAAATTATGTCTATATAATCAATTTAAATCATGTGAAGATGATCTTTACATGGCTAGCCGCATTTATGATACTGAGATACATGAACTACAGTCACAAATAGCTGAATTACATCAGTCTTTAAAAACTTTGTCTAAAAATTATAAAATATCTCAGAAACAACTCAATGAACATATTTCGACAATTAAAAAACCAGTTGAGTTAGTCCACCATATTATTGAGCAGCATGTCCCTCTCGCTGTGTCCCCGGAGGTTATCACCAAGCAACCTGAAATATCTCAGGAGCTTCTCATAAAAGAGTGTGATACAAGTATGCTGTCGAGAATAGGTACTATTAATAGTAGTGTGAATAAAAAAATATGTTGTGATAAACTGTTAGTTTATTCCGATGAGTTAGGTCAGGGCTTTAGTAGCATAATTTGTAACCATATTCACAACAACTGTACAGTTTTAAATACATGTACACCCGGGGCCTCTTATTCATATTTAATAAACAGTATAAATACTGATAACATAAATGAAGACACAGCAGTACTAATTTTGTGTGGTGACAGTTCTTGTGTTACAAAGAGGAACTTAAAGCAAAATGTAGACAAATTGATTAGTTTAAATTTAAAAACTAACTGCAAATTTATGATAAGTGCCTTTCCGTATTCGGAATCTTTTGACAATGTTAGAAATAGACATATACATGAATTGAATGTACAATTGTACAATATGACTTGTCGTCATAGCGATTTTATTTTTTATTTAGATATTAATAAATTTATATATAGATTTAAGATGACACAAGATACTATGTATCTTCCATTTAGTTGTAAGCGACAAATTGCTACAGTCGTAGCTTATAATATACTAAATTGTGTTGTAAATTATACAACTGAAATATCTGAACATGACATGAAAAATAATCCTAAAAATATAATTGGACCTAGAATAAGTAATACTAAGTGTAATTTAAACTAAAAAACAAGACAATAGTCAAGGCCAAAGAATTAAATATTATTCATCAGAATATCCAAGGCCTGACTAGCAAACTTTTAGAGTTAGAATTATTTATAAACAGTAAAAATTTACATGTAGTTTGCCTGACCGAACATTTTATGCAGTCGCATCAACTACAATTTAATATTCAAAACTACTCTACGGCTAGCTCATACACCAGAAAGACAAAAGAGAAAGGAGGCAGTTTAATCCTAACGCAAAATGATGTGAAATATAAAGAACGTAAAGATATTGTAAGTCTTTCAATTGAGTGTAGTGTTGAATTAGCATGTATTGAGCTAGAGAATTGTGTTATAGTATGTGTATACAGCCCTCCTAATTCAGATTATAATACATTAGAACTAGTGATTGAAGACGTTTTAAGGAAATTGTGTTGTAGTCGCAAAAACATCATAATATGTGGCGACTTTAATGTAGACTTATTAGTTACAACTACTGAAAGTGTAAGATTTTTAAATTTATTTAAATCGTTCGATTTAATTAATCTATTTCTGGAGCCAACAAGAGTTGAAGGTGACTCTGCAACGTGCATAGATAATGTTTTCTGTAACTGCATTGCTGTTGACAAAGCCATCATAAAAAATCTTACTTCTGATCACTTTGGTCAGTTAGTAAAATTCACAAACCACGTCGAAGTAGATTCATCACAAATTACCTATAGATCGATTACAAAAGACAAAATCAAAGTATTTAAAGATAAAGTAACACAAAAAATTCCTCTTATGGAGGAAACTACAGATGATCCGGATATACTGTATAAAAAAATGTTTGACGTTATTGAATCAGAATTTAACAATGCGTTCAAAATAAAAACTAGCACTAAACGTAATCGTAAAAAATTTAGTGAATGGGCTACTCCAGGCATTTACATCAGTAGGAATAGGTTATATGAATTACTTGCTATGAAAGCTCACAATCAGAATCCCGATTTTGTTAAATTTGTAAGAACTTATTCAAAGGTTTTTAAAAGGGTATGTGCATGCGCAAAGTCAATATTTACTAGACAAACTATTATTAATTCTAATAATAAAGTGAAAACAACATGGAAAATTATTAACACAGAAACAGGAAAAACGAAAAAACGTGATATTCCAATTGAATTAAAAATTAATAATAAGGTCCTCAGTACTAGCGAAGACATTACTCAATATTTTGAAGACTTCTTTACAAATATTCCTGTAAATACCACTGCCTCCCTACATTCATCATCTGAGGAATCTAAAAAGTTATTAAGTAGTTGTATACCAGAATGTAACAGTCATTTAATATTTGAACACGTAACATCACAAAAAATCATTGATACTTTTAGGAGTTTAAATAATAAGAAAACTGGGGATATATGGGATATCTCAGTATCGGTTATTAGTAATGTTATAGATATAATAGCTCCTTATTTAGCGTCTATTTTTAATAAATGTGTCGATACGGGGACTTTTCCTGATTTAATGAAATTGAGTAAAGTTATACCATTGTACAAATCGGGTGATAAAACTGATCCAACAAATTACCGTCCTATTTCTATTCTGCCAGCTTTGAGTAAAATATTTGAAAAGTTAATTTTTAATCAGTTATTATCTTTTTTCAATAGAAACGGACTCTTTCATGGTGAACAGTATGGATTTACAAAGGGTCGATCAACTACAGACGCGGGGGTTGCGCTTTTAAAACATATATATGATGCTTGGGAGAATAAACAGAATGCCATAGGTGTTTTTTGTGATCTTACCAAAGCATTTGATTGTGTCGACCACAATACCCTTATATTCAAACTAGAACACTATGGGATTAAAGGTAAAGCTCTTTATTTAATCAAATCTTATTTGAGTAGCCGTATTCAAAAAGTTAGTGTAGATAGGGTTATGTCTGTCGGATCATCTGTTAAGATGGGTGTACCCCAGGGCTCTATACTAGGGCCTTTGTTGTTTCTAATATATATTAATGATCTGCCATATTATGTTAACACGTGTAAGGCTGTACTATTTGCCGATGATACATCTCTTGTTTTCCCTATCGATAGGACAACGGACAATTTTGACGTGGTCAATAGTACATTAGCCCAAGTGTTAGAGTGGTTTACCGCAAATAACTTGTTGTTGAACGCTAAAAAGACGAAATGTATTAAATTTTGCTTACCGAATGTTACAAAAGTACCAACACGCATAATGATCGATAACGAAACGATAGAATTGGTAGACAAAACGACATTTCTTGGGATGACAGTTGACTCCGGGCTTCAATGGGGTGCCCATATCACAACCTTATCGGGTAAACTTAGCTCTGCGGCTTATGCAGTTAGAAGAATAAGACAGCTGACTGACGTTGATACTGCGCGCTTAGTGTACTTCAGTTACTTCCATAGTGTCATGTCATATGGGATATTACTGTGGGGTAACTCAGCTGAAGTTAATACCATTTTCGTCCTTCAAAAACGCGCTATCAGGTCTATATATAAATTAGGTGCTAGAGAATCACTTAGAGAATTGTTTAAAGAGATAAATATATTGACATTCCCCTCGCAATACATATTTGCAAATATTATGTTTGTTCGTCACAACCTTCATTTATATAAGAAAAATAGTGATAACCACAGCAGGAATATAAGAAATAAAAATAAATTAGCTACGCCAGCTTTGCGATTACAGAAAACAATGAATTCTTTTTTGGGCCTCGGTATACGCTTCTATAATAAAATTCCTACAGAAATATTAGCTCTGCCATTAGTTAAGTTTAAAACTGCTATTAAAAATCAATTACTTAAAAAGGCATACTATTGTATTAACGACTACCTTAAAGATAAATCTACATGGGAGTAATAATATTATTTTTAATGAATAAATGTACATAATTAATTAATATAATTTTATAAATTGTTACAAATACTTGTGTATAAGCATAGCCCTTCAGGCATGTAGGGACCAAAACTGGACTGAGTTTCTTTCGGCGTATTCTTCTCAGCAGTGGTCTTTCCGAAACGCTAGTAGTTTTTTCGATCTTGCAAATTAAAAAAAAATATGACGTTCAAAAAGCGATACATGATATCCAAATTTGAATAAAATTTATATAAAAATATAAAAAAAAAAAAAAAACACCTACAATTATGGTACAAAAAATTAAAATGTATCAAATGACGTAGGGTAGATACAATAGATTTTAAAAAAATCGGTAGATACCTACTTTAATTTTTATATCTAGGTCAAAGACAATATAATTTGATCTAGGTATATTACACTTTGACCAGTCGGTAGTATTGACGGTATAGTGCAAACTTATGCAAACACCTCTCTCTACCTACGAGACCACGACATACCGCATACCACTGTGATGTTCTCCGGCCAAGATAGCTGTAGAGACGTGGGGAATAATTATATACTTACTAGGAATACGTGAAAAAATAACGTATTTTATGATCATGTTTTACGAGTGAAAAGGTTTAACTGTTTAAAAATTTGTTAATACGTAACTACCTTTGGTAACTACATATTTTATTTCTCGTCATCATAGAAGAGCTGTTCTCTTGACTGCAAACCTTTTTAACCGAATTCAAAAAAGGAGGAGGTTCTCAATTCCTCTGTATGTTTTTTTTTGTATGTATGTTACGCGATTACTCAGTCAATTATGGATCGATTTTAGTGATTCTTTATTTGTTCGATAGGTAAGACTCCAGAGGTGGTCCCATAAAAATTTTGTCCCAATGTATTCAGCACTTTTTGACACAAAAATAAACAAAATCCCAAAAAAGTTGTAAGAGTATGCCGTTCGGTTTAAACTTGTTTGTATTTTATTCTTATGCGAATCAAGACGATGATGATGAGAACGTTACTCCTCTGTTTTGACTGAACTTCATAGGTGGTCCTATAATATTTTTATCGAAATGTATCCAGTGACCAGTGCTTTTTAAAAAAATCATCAAAAACCGAAAAAATTAAACAAGTTTGCCGTTCGGTTTAATTTTATTTCTGTTTTATTCATTCGCGAATCAAGACAAGTTGATGACGGACGACGTTGTTCCTCTATTTTAATGGAACTACCACACCCACTAAAACCTATTTTTTTTAAGTTCCTGTTTGTAGATTTACGTATAGGGTTGAAGTCGGTTTAACTTTTTTGTTAAAAATAATTATTTCATCGTGTTGTTGTTTGTTTTGTCATGTTATAGATAGACAAACATCGTAGATCTTGATCAATATCTACGATCCTCTCCAAGTCGGAAACTATGTAGGTAGATACTTAGGTCTATTTTGTGGGAGAAGGAGAAGGCTGCGAATGGTGATGAGGATACCTTTATACGTCTATGTGGTATTTTACTTACCAATCATAGTGCCAACGATTAGAGCCACCCCACTGAAGAGTCCCACCCGTCTCTTGAGGTGAACAGGGTCGTCCGGAGCTGCGTCCGACCCCTCCAACTGTGGAATAGAAGAATGTTGGAGGTTGATATCTTCTACATTCCCAGAGATGTAGTTTAAAAAAATGGCAGTAAAAAAAGAATATTTACTTATATCACCAGCAATAAGGACTTGCTGTGGCCATAGGTAGATGCGAGATAAGACCTAGGTCACAGAATTAATAATAGTACTAACGTACTAGGTATAAATTCTAGGTTTTTGTTACTAGATAAAAATGTGAAACGAATTTCACATTTTAACCTTGTTACCTAGCTTAACATTTTCTGCGAATCTACGCATCACATCATTATCGTGTCGTAAAAGCTTGACATGCCCAGTTTTTTACGCTAAAGTCACATTTGTAGCGGTAGTAACCTAAATGTACTACCAAAAGTTCATAAATAACAACCCTCTAAATGTCACTGGAGCACCCCACCAACCTTAATTTCCTATCTACCCAAAAAAGCTTTTGTTAAGTTTACTTATTAGTTGTTCCAATATTCATATTAACTGCACGGTATGAATGGGAACAAACATCATAACCAACTCTCCTTAACATCCGTTATCAACAGCTATTTCAAAAATACGACGTTTAAATATAGCTATACTAATATTGGAGCCAGTAATTGATCATAGGTTGCGTTCGAGAGCACGTGAGCACGCAGACCGCACTGACGGGCGGATGAGAGAGCAATTGAGAGCTCCACGAAGCTATCGGCTGATTATTAGCTCTCGTTGTCCGAACGTCGGCAATTGATTTGATATAGTGAAATGACTGTGATTGTATACTCAGAGGCCAATTAAGGGACTCTTGTTGCTAAGGCTGAAATTTGTTAAGATCAGAAGTGGGATTATAATTCTAAAGATCATAAAATTTGATATGACTGTATTAATTTGTTATAATTAATAACTAGCAATTTTTCCGTTACTGTGTCCGCGTAAATTGTAGTGTGGTGGTGTGTGTGGTAAACCTTAGGATCGCCGATTCATGCGTGGAATTTAATCACCATATCGTATTTTTTTTATTAAATATTAGCAATTTTCCCGCAATTTCGCCTGCGTAAATTTATAGCCTTATAAATAAACTTTCTATAGGTAAAAGTTTTTTTTTAAATCGACCCAGTCGTTTCAGAGCCTACTCAATGCAAACAAACAATAACATAATTTTTTTTTACAATAAATATAATAATAAATAATAAATAGTAGGTACTCACAATTTACATAAGTATATCAATAGAATTACTGCATAACATTTTGGTATATACTTAGTGCTACAACAGCCTTGGACTTTAAAAAGTAGGTTCATATCTTACTTAACTCAATAACGAACGTCGTTAGGCTCTCAGCTTTGAGTCCGGCCCTCTCAAAAGGTTTGCAAATAAGATTCCCTTGGCTCGGGGCCCAATAAGCTCTTGCCTTTAAGAAGGGCTCCGTTGACAATCATGATGGCTTAATAGCATCGCTTTTAATATTTGAATAAAAGATAAGGATTAATTTTTACCAAGGCTGTCGGACTTACTGAAAATTATTTACCTACTACCTATTCCGAAGTTTCGAGACGTAAATCATTTACGTACGTCGTATAGCATGAGTTACAACATGTCCTAAGTGTCCCTCCACCTGCAGTATCAAAGACCTAAATGAAGCAAACGACAAAGGTATCGCCGTGGCCACCTACTGGTTAAAATCAATATGATTTTAAAGCCCCTTTTGCAGCTATTATTTCTCTATTTATTAATATAAGAAGGTAAACTAGAAACAGTCTATTTACAGTATAAAAACAAAATGTTATACACTCAGAAACACAGACAGAAATGTAACATGACTCTATAAGAGTTAGAATAATTGTGTGTTACCTATACGATAGAATTGCTTTATAATATTTCACCTTGAAAAACAATACTGGTTTTGGAGAGGTCTGATTTCAATGTGCACATAAAAGAATTTCCGAAGATTCTTGTCATTGTGATATTCGCCTTACAGGTTGAGGGCACTCTGCTCTCGCCTCAAAAAGTCCGGTGAAGTAGCAAAAGCCTTCTAGGAGCTAACTACACAGTCCTTTAAAAAAAATCTTTTCATTTATTAGATATTATTTGTGTATTTTACCTTGTCTCCTGGGTTGAGGCTGCCGTCGTCGAGCGCTCCCGCCGCGCCGCCCTCTGCGTCGCAGCCTGCGGAGCACCCGCGCCACACCAATCCGCCTTCCCTTGTACTCCCTGTAACAAAGAACACTGCATTTAGTTGACTAGTCAATATTAAGAAGCCTTGCCATCCCCAATAAGTTATTTAAAATTCATTTACTCTTTCAAGCAAAATCTCAGGATATTCACAATAGATGATAAGCATCATGGTATGCTTAATTTTTATTTAAACTAACATTTTAGAATAACATTGTTTATATGAACTCGTTGTAAATCTTTACACTTACAACAAGTAATAAATGAGTATGGTAATTAATGAGCAACATGGTTTGTGCAAGTACGTGCCATTCTTCTACTTAACTGGTGTTTCCTATAAATCACGTCATGGCTTTGCATAAGATAGATAGATAGATAGATAAATCATTTATTGAATACATAGCACACAAAATCATACACAAGAGCAAATTATAGAGAGAACTTAAACATAGGCTTAATATTAAGTATGTGTGTGCTACAATATTACAAAAGGCTGTAGCTCAGTGTGGGTAATTGCCCAAGAATGAGCAAAACACTGATTTTCAGCTGCCGCCGAGGTGTGGGTGCACGTGCGCCGCTTGAATCGATAATGTTCCAAGGAGTAATAATTATAAAAAATAGCTGGAAGAACATTTCTCAGTTTGATAATTAAAATAATTCAAACACTTACATTTGAACTTACAATTTCTTGATTAATAAGAGTAACACATCAAGAGGGGCTGGGAATAACAATAGGGAAACACGCTACCTAAGTGACAAAAAGTGGGATGGAATAGGATGTTTTTGGGTTTGCAGTAAGTGAGCTTTATAATGTCGCTTGAATGAATTTAGTGAACCCAGAAGTCTTACAGGAGGTGGTAAATTGTTTCAGCATTTTGTCGCCTGGTGGCGAAAGCTTCCCTCAAAAGCTACAGTCCTATAGGTGTGATACGATAATTTGGACCTGACACCCCTGGTGGTGTATAAACTGTGACGCCGAGCAAATTTTATTTTTTCATAAAGGTATTCTGGCGCTTTATGAAGTAAAACATTGAACAGCAGACACGCCATATGCAACTTCCTTCGGGAATCCATGTTCAATATGGAGGCATTATTAATAAAAGGTGAAACATGGGTTCGAGGCGGGATATTGAAACAATATCTACAACAAGCGTTTTGAATTCTCTGTATTAGTCGGCGTGTCCTGCCAAGTAAACGAGGTCCAAATACAGCGTCACCGTAATTAAGACGGGACAGAATCAGAGACTCACATAACTTTATACGCACATTGGTATCTAGTAGATGACGGACCTTATAAATAACCTTAAGATGGTGAAAACAAGAGCGTACTAAATTAAGCACATGACTTTCAAAACGCAGTTGGTTGTCGAAAATTATCCCAAGGTTCCTTACTTCATTGACACGTTCGATGTTTTCTGACAAAATCTGCACTGACAAATCCTTACTTTTAATATTTTTCACTTGCAACTTAGAGCCCAAAACCATGTACTTTGATTTATTAGGGTTAATTAAAAGTGCATTTCTTTCTGACCAATGTGCGATTCTGTCCAAGTCCTCGTTCATTTTGTTGATGGCATCCGAGATCTTTGCCGGAGATTCCGAGATATATATCTGTACATCGTCGGCATAGAAATGAAAGTTGCAATGCGAAATATGATTACATAGATCAGCAGTGTAGATTATAAATAACAGCGGCCCAAGTATAGAACCCTGGGGAACACCCCGTGTGACAGGACGTGCATCGCAGACCAAAAAAGTGCCGTCATTTTGAAGCAATTTAACTTTTTGTTTACGATCGCTAAGATAAGAGCCAAACCATTTCATTAAGGAGTTGGCTCTCCACCACAACACTTTTAAGGTAGGTAAAATTTAAAGTTAGTAAAAACATTTTTTAAATAAAACACCGTCAAAGTGCGACTCGGAGACGCACTAGAATGGTTTCGTACCACCATAACAATATTTAACTACGAAAAACTTAAAAACACGTATGTGAACCCCTAATATCGGAGGCTTAGTAATAAGTTATTACTAAGCCTGAGATATTAGGGGTATTCACATACGTGTTTTTAAGTTAATACATAAAACAGTTAACAATCAATGTTCTGATGTTACTTTTGCATATGTTGTTTATGTGCAGTCCGTACATTTGTTATTACTATGCAAAAAATATATGCCAATACCAACAATGTATGTCAAGATAAATTGCTAGCTAGATTTATTTTTATGTCTCCCACGCAACTTTCTTTAATATCTTCTAGTAAATAAAACATTTTTCGTATTCAAAATGGTAGACATCATTGTAAACGTAGTTCAATATAACAAAGTGCTTCGGTAACAATTCGACCGTTCTGAAATACATTTCTATTTCAAATAAATGGGTGTAGCACATACCGTTGCAACGTTACATGGGTAATATACTGAGACAGACATTGACGTCACAATACGTATAAATTTTTACTAATGCCTACATGAAAATAACCTCATGCGTATCTAACTGTTGCCAAAATCCGAGCGTCTTATCACCATGTCGACTTGCTGAAAGGATTACACAAACGAAACTAAAACTTTCAACACATTGTAACCATTTGCTTCTCTCTAAAGTGCACTTGTTTGTGTTGAGTATAACACGCGTGCGACATTAAAAATAAGTTCTTTTTATAATAAATGCAGTTTGAAATGAATCGAAAAAGTCGGCTTTGAATATTCAAACCCTATTTTATTTTACCGCAAATAGCACTTATACAAATGTAAAAGTTCTTGTACAGTTTCGCCTTGAGATAAATCTGAACTCAAAAGTTTGTTGAGATTTTTGTAGCATGCTTGTAGCGTCGCAGCACTTCAATAGGAACATAACAAACTTTAACAGCGGGGAGACATGATCTTATAGGAAAATTTTCCTTCAATTTATTTGATGTACTTTCATATGCACTATTCTAATTATGTTCGTTCGTATGCACTGAGTCGATTTATCGGTTTGTTCCACTTTGATCACCCAGGTAATATCTCTTGGGCGAATCTTTTAGTTCACTTTGTTCACCTCGAAATTTGAGGTCATATGACCTGGGTTATCAAATGCGACTTTTTTAGTGTACTTTGTTCACCTAGGAATCATATCACCTAGGCGATCAAGGGCGACTCTTTTTTCCCACGGTGGAATTTGATAGGCGAATTTTCAAAAATCCTTTCTCAGCGAATGCTTACGTCATTACAACTATCTGTATGCCAAATTTCAGCGAAATCCGTTCAGTAGTTTCGGCTGTGCGTTGATAGATGAGTCAGACAGGTTTGCCTTTTACATATTTAGATTAAGATGGTAATTGTATCGATTTTTAACCGCAATTTTGTTTGCTTCCTACTAAGAGTACTTAATTTAAATTGCGAAAAATCGATTCAAGGACGCTAAGTGCGTCTGTCTGTCAGTATTGATTGTGGGCAGTTGTCTGGCCCTTAACTGCACGGTGTTGATTATAAGCTACATACCAAAGTGTTTCTCAATAAATAGGTATTAATTAGTTATATTTTGAATCCCAACTAATATTATAAATGCGAAAGTGAGTTTATTTGTTTGTTACGCTTTCACGCCGAATCTACCAAACCGATCTTCATGAAATTTTGCATACACATAGGTTAGAGTACCGAGAAGGACATAGGTTATATATCACGCGGGCGAAGCCGCGGGTAACAGCTAGTATTTTTATAAAAATAAATATTATGAACTGAAAAAATAATATGTTTTTTCCGAAAAATATACGATTTTAGTATTTTTTTAGGGTTCCGAACCAAAAGGGTAAAACCGGGACCCTATTACTGAGACTTCAAAGTCCGTCTGTCTGTTTATCCGTCTGTCACTAGTTTGTATCTCATAATCCGTTATAGCTAGAGAGTTAAAATTTTGATTATGTATTTTTGTTGCAAACAACAAATACAAAAAATATTTAAGGGGCTCCTATACAGCAAACGTGATTTTTTGCCGTTTTTTACTTCATATTCATAACGGCAACGGGTTAGACTCTTATAATATTCACAGAATATAGGTATGTACATTACGCTTTAAAAATAAATAATTAAATCAAAACAAAATAAATATTTATAATATATTTATACAGTCTAATGTTGTATGAGTCGCACTTGGCCGATTATTTCATTTGCAAGATACATAGGGACGTTTCGACGTTCTACTACGCAACTTATGCAATCGTCTTTAAAAAAAACCGGTCAAGTGCGTGTCGGGCCACGCGCAGTGTAGGGTTCCGTAGTTGCGAATGACAACGTTGAGTTCACACTATTCACACTCGCACCTTACAGTCGACCTCGACCAAAAACATCTAACAATGAAAATAGTATGAAATTTTACAGTTTTTAAGTTGGTTGCCTATAACTTTTTAGTTTGTACTTAGTACTCAGCTCTGATAGTTTTCCTTTAAACTTCAGTATATATACTACAGCTGTAATTTTTTTCACGTATCTATATATAACCGTTTAGCAGATAGGGGGGGGGGGGACACTTACCTCTAACAAAATTCGCACTTTAAAACCAAATATTTCGGAAACGGATCCCTAAATCGAAAAATGGTATTCTCAACCTCACAATATTTTTGAAAGACCTATTTAACGATACCCCACACGCTAGGTAAATAGAGAAAAAAAAATTACTCCCCCACTTTACTTGTATGGGAGCTACCCTAAAAAAAATTTTTTTCAAGTTTTTATTCTACCACTTTTTTGCCATAATTAATATACATAACCATACCAAATTACAGCTTTCTAGTACTAATAGTCTCTGCGTAAAACCGCGGACGGACAGACAGACAGACAGACAGACATGGCGAAACTATAAGTGTTCCTTGTTTACTACGGAACCCTAAAAAAAGAAAACTTTTTTCATGTTGTATTAGTAAAAAACTGAAATAGATTTGTACTTAATAAATTGAATTATCAAAATAAAAAAAATAGACATTATTTTAATGTTTTTTGTCTTATTGATATTTTTAGGAAAAAAAAAAGCAAAAAACGATTTTTTTTTCTCGAAGATTCTAATTTTTATTTAATTATTTTCATAAGGTTATCTTGAAGTTACGTTTACCGAATAAAATAGAATCTCGTTTCGATTAGATGACTGCTGCATTTAGCTGAAGAAGTATTCTTAAGACCTATAGATAAACTTAACTCTAACCTACCAGGGTGGTTGCAAGGATTAAATGTTTAAACAATACTTTTGTTGGAGAAAATGCTTTAATTATTTTAATATTAAAATATTTTTTTAATTTTTGTATTAAATAAAGATAGAATCAACGAGACTCTTAATTGGACAATACGAGTCTCTATTATTCGGAAAAATACCTACAGAAGTTTATCTAAATACACTATTTTATTATTGTAAATTCTCGCTCTGAAGCAAATAAACTCATTTATTTTGGATATAAATTAAACGCTTAAAATCGTTCGCACTTTCGTCTCTAGAATAATGAGTATTTGCGTTCTATAAATTGAAAACACGAGGCAAGCCAAATCTAATTAACTTTATTATTGTCCGCCTCTATCAGTGCCAATAGCATTGTTGAGGTTTGTTTGACGCCTGATGTCCTGTCTCTAGGTCGGTGCCAGGGATTTTCCGGGACTCTGTCTATGATGATGAGATGATCATAAAAATTTTCCTCCAATCTATACTAATATTATAAATGCGAAAGTCACTTTCAGGGATCATAGTGGAAGCGTCTCTACGGGGGTAAATAGGACCAATCAAAAGACATCAACGAACACATTTGAACGTCCACAAAACTTACATTTTTAGGTCGATGAATGGAAATATTGAAAATATCAGTTAATTGATTTTTGAAACCATTTATAAATAACTTGCTAATGAAAGCCTTCAAACCCTACTGTCTTTTTAACAGTTTACGTCCACCATATTACTTTTTTGCTGACGTTACATAGCCTATAATACTCCTGGGAAAAACACGAATCTCACACACTCACACTTCGTCCCCTCACACTTCAAAATCGGTCAGGCTGTTTAGGCTACAGTACCTATGCAACACCTTTTAGACGTATTTACATAAAATTGACCCTCGACATTCCCTTAAAGGGGTTTCAAACCATGATTCTGTTTTTTTTCCTATAGGTCCAATGCTAGAAACTCGAAAAAATTTTGTGTTGTAGTTTTTCAGTTTATCTCGAACAAACAGACAGAACTAAACTTGACTTATTTGTTTGGTTACCTTTTTTAATACTGTGGAAACTGGCGCAAATGCTCTTAGATATTACTAAACCAATCTAATAATTGCAAATGATGTCGAAAAGTCCGATAATTGGAATTTTGATAAAGTGCAATCCTGTTATGATTCACTGATTCACATTCACGTTTTCGCGTTATCAACAGATAACGTATCAGTTCTCATGACCACTTCAAACACGAGTGCTCTTTGTGATATAGATCTAATAGGAAATTAATCAGCATCATCATCAATTTTTAGTATAAATTGAAGTCCCCCATGAAGATATATTTTGTTTATACTAAGTAAGTATAATACTGGGGAGTTTTTGATGCAATAACATCAAAAAAAATTAAGAAAAATAAACGAAGAACATACTTCTAAGAAGGATTTGTATACTAGATAAGGGCGAAGCCTGGATAACCACTAGTTGGTAATAATAAATGACCAAGTGCGAGTAGAACTAGCCTTAGACTTGAACTATTATGTATTCTGTGCCTAGATTAGCCAATTAGCATTTTACTACTTTGCCTATCTTTCAAACGATTGACTTATAAAATGCATTGTATAGACGCTTTTCTTAATCACAATAGTTATTTCTTTAAACTTGGGATTTTTAATTAATAAAAATGTTACTTAAACGTCAGCCGTGTCAACTAATTAAGAGGCGCATTTTCCGCCTCCTTAGCTTTTAGGTCAGTAGAAGGTAGGTAAGATACTAATGGTGGGGAAAACCGTTTACAGAATCGAGGAAAATCTTACTTAATAAAACATGTCACATAAATATAAGTACCTACTCATGCAAGCAAATCGATGACAGCCAAGTCTAATGTTAGCCTTGGTAGCAATAAACAGGCACATTCTGTGACTTGCTTGTGGTCAGATATAGGTACATTTTGATGACAGCCGAGCTCAAATGACACACCGGACGCAAAGTAACCAAAACATAGCATCTGACTGCCATCACGTACACACTCCAAACAAACAGACTTATCCAAGAATTGCTAAATTTAATTTGCTTGTTTGTGTTTGTTTTTTGTGTATGTATTTAAGTAGATATATAAGTAAAATAAGAAGATTAGTGCCAGGTGGTTGTATTGAAATCTAGAGACATTTTATTTTCTGGAAAAACAAACTACTGCCTTGACAAATAAATGATAGCCTTTTCCACTCGGAAGTGGGAGGGTGTAAGATTTCTAACGATACCAAACTTCCTAATCCGTTTAAGCATTTAGAAGTTATGATGGAATTATCACATACTTACATACATGAACTCGAAAAATAATTCAGTAGTTTTTAGTAAAAAATTAGTAAATTAATATTTTGAAGACCTATTGTATAATAAGGACATCCGGGCATCCCACTGTCCTAATACTATTTATAGTCTTTTTACTTTCCTTCCACCAAAAACGCTGGATGCTGAAATTTTACAATGTTATAGCGTATAAATTAAAATGGCACAATACTGTAAATTATCCGGGTGAAATCGCAGGACATTATAATATGTAGCGCATGTCGCAGCGCATGTCGCAGCGCAAGTCACGCGGTGATGTAGTTGGTAACACACTTAGGGCGCAGACCTAAGACTCGTGGGTTTGAATCCTACCTGTGGCGAATTCTTTTTCATCACATATTAGACATGTTTTTTAAGAAACACAAAAACAAATAAAAACACAATTGCTTGCGAAAATCAATATAGCCTATGCCACTGTAGTACTGAGTGAGGCTTTGAACGACACCTCAGCAAATAAACTCATATACCTACATACATACTCATGAACTACAATAAGCCTCTTTTTTGCAGTCGTGTTAATTGTGTCACTAACTATATGTATAGTTATACTAAGGACCTAAGTACTTATTTGCTTTTATGTACCTTACCTATTAGATTTCTGATACGCGTACTCATACGTAATTTCTTAGTTTTGTTATTTATTGCTTTTTTTTGCTATTATTATAAATAAACCGCTACATTTCAAGGTATACGCTCAAATAACAATATTTGTCGATATCATACCATACTTTTTAATAGGTACTAACTTTTTATAAATAACTTGTTTTTCATTTTTTACCATATTATTAAAATATCAAGCAAATTAGAATAATATATAAACTAATCTCTATTAAATAAAAAAACCGGCCAAGTGCGTGTCGGGCCACGCGCAGTGTAGGGTTCCGTAGTTGCGAATGACAACTTTGAGTTCACACTGTTCACATTCGCACCTCACAGTTTAACGACCAAAACATCTAACAATGAAAATTGTATGAAATTTTACATTTTTGAGTACATTTTATAAGTTGGTTGCCTATAACTTTTTAGTTTGTACTTAGTACTCAGCTCTGATAGTTTTCCTTTCAATTTCAGTATATATACTACTGCTATAATTTTTTTCACGTATCTATATATAACCGTTTAGCAGATACAGGGGGGGGGAGACTTACCCCCTGATGATGATGATGATGATGATGAACAAAAATTCGCACTTTAAAACCAAATATTTCGGAAACGGATCCCTAAATCGAGAAATGGTATTCTCAACCTCACAATATTTTTTAAAGACCTATTTAACGATACCCCACACGATGGGTAAATAGAGAAAAAAAATTACTCCCCCACTTTACTTGTATGGGAGCATGGACCTAGGAATAATATTTATTATTCTTAGATCCATGTATGGGAGATACCGAAAAAAAAAACTATCACTTTTTTGCCATGATTAATATACCTACCTATATCAAATTACAGCTTTCTAGTACGTATAGTCTCTGCGTAAAACCGCGGACGGACAGACAGACAGACATAGCGAAACTATAAGGGTTCCTTGTTTACTACGGAACCCTAAAAAAGACATCAACGAGCCCTCTCAAAAATGACACAACATTCAGAATTAGTCATGTTTTAAAAAAACTACAATTAAGTTTTGGTGAAAAAATCGGCCAAGTGCGAGTCGGAATCGCGCACGAAGGGTTCCGTACTATTATCTATACACTATTGAGCAAAAACGGCAAAAAAATCATGTATGTTATATGGGAGACCCCTTGAATATTTATTTTATTATGTTTTTAGTATTTGTTGTTATAGCGGCAACAAAAATACATAATTTGTGAAAATTTCAACTGTCTAGCTATAATGGTTAGTGAAATACAGCCTAGTGACACACAGACAGACATCGAAGTCTCATGAACCCTAAAAATACAAACTTTAAAAAAGTTTTGCTGAATAAAATGGTTTAAACAATCTTGCTAGAAAAGCAAGAAGCTTAGACAATTTCCTTAATTTTTTTCTAGTTGTTTTCCTACTGCTTTGTGTTTTTTTGAAGTACTTACTTAACGAATAACCATTTATATAATACGTTAGTATAACATCATAGATATCTCACACGTTCATTCGCACATTGTGCTTCGTAAGTTTACATTTAATATTTGCATACAACCAACACTTAGGTAAGTAATGACTGACTGGAAAACCAGTGAGATATAGGAACTCGTTATACATCTTGTATAAGTAAAAACAAGTGACACATAGACACGTCTAGGAGTAAAATGCCTTTGATTAAAATAATGCAAAATTATTAGAAACTGCAAAACTTTTTATGTTACGAATACCTGAGTAGATACATCTTGGATATTTTCTATATATATTAAGGATTTTTCAAGAGCGAATATAAAAAAATAAATTTCTTGATATACTCGTATATTCATGAGAAATCTGACTTGACTTGTCCGACTGACGATTACCTGAACAGTTTATTAATAACTACATAGCAGTTTGCCCTCGACTTTGTCCTGTCCTCGTAATTTAGAACCTATTTCATCAGCAAATAAAATAGGTGAAAGAATTTTGAAAATCGGTCCAGTAGTTTTGGAGCCTATTCAGGGCAAACAAACAAACAATAAAATATTTCTTCTTTATAATATTAATGTACACAACAAATTGTTAATTAAGATTTTCAGTAGTCATCAATTTGAAAGACTAGAGAAAACTATTTTTATTAGGTTGTTTTTTTTTTCAAATATTAAATTCACTACAGTATTTTGAAATACCTAAGTAGATTGAGAACCTTTGGATTGATAATTTATTTACACGTGGCTCGGAATTACATCAGGAAATCTACTCTAGCTCGAATTAGCTTTTGCAGACTTGGAAGAAATGTGCCAACGAAAACATTTTGTGGACGATTGACCTGAAATATAGTGAAAAACAAAGCATTTAATAGTTTTGTTTACTAAAGAATGTAGGAAATAGCTATGCTCGGCCACTATGTGATTTTTATGTGTGTTACTATTTTCATTATAACGAATATACGTTTTTTGAAATATTTAATTACCTGACTAACTTTTGTTTAGTATTAGACTACTTTTGTGTAAGTTTATTCTGTCTTTATATCTTCCTATGTATTTCATTATAAAGTAATATCAAAATCCCGGATTAATATTGTTCAAATATGGTCTTAAAAAAAAATTCCGCCCCCTCTGAGCCGGACGTAAGGTCGAATAAAACTATGCATCCGAATTAAACCATCAAGGTCAGGAGACTGATACTTTTTTTCATTGATAGTATAGCTATATAAAAAGTTCATACTATCTACGTTATTACCACAACTGCTTCATATGCTTAAAGTTTATTTTAATGAGTATGTGATGTAGTCTGAATGCAACTAACTGACAGTAGTTTTTAAACATAATGGTCATAATAATAAAGAGACTTTGTTATGAAAATAATATTCTTTAGTACAATGTGACTTAGAACTTTGTTGTAAAACTTACTATCAACGTTTAATAGACCATTGTTCGACCGTCTGAAATGATCGTAGAGTTTGAGGAAAATGATTATTATTGCGAGGATAACACCGGGACGAAAAATTATTGCAAGCTGATATTATTGTTGTCAAGCCATGTCTGTTTTTGAAGTTCCGTAGCCTTATGGAAAAAAAACGGAACCTTTATAGATTCTACATGTCTGTCTGTCCGTATGCCATTTTATTCCGTAACAATTGAGAATACACAGTTGAAACTTGGTGATGGATGTCTTGTGTGAATTTTATTTTACAATTTTTATACAAAAAAAAATCATTAACATTATATCCCCATGAATGAAACTGAAACTGAAAGGGAAAAAAAAGATCAAACATGTACGTGCAGGGTGTTTATAGATAGATTATATTTTTAGGGTTCCGTAGTAAACAAGGAACCCTTATGGTATCGCCATGTCTGTCTGTCCGTTTGCGGTTTTACTCAGAGAATATAAGTACTAGAAAGCTGTAATCTGGTATGGGTATGTATATTAACCATGCCAAAAAAGTGGTAGAAAAAATCTCGAATAATATTTTTTTTTAGGGTAGCTCTCATACAAGTAAAGTGGGGGAGTCATTTCTTTTTCTCTACTTACCCATCGTGTGGGGTATCGTTAAATAGGTCTTTAAAAAATATTGTGAGATTAAGATCATCATTTTTCGATTTAGGGATCCATTCCCGAAATATTTGGTTTTTAAAGTGCAAATTTTTGTTAGAGGTAAGTGTCCCCCCCTCTATCTGCTAAACGGTTATATATGAATATGTGAAAAAAATTACTGCAGTAGTATATATACTGAAGTTGAAAGGAAAACTATCAGAGCTGAGTACGAAGTATAAACTAAAAAGTTATAGGCAACCAACTTGCAAAATGTACTGGAAAATGTAAAATTTCATACAATTTTCATTGTTAGATGTTTTTGGTCGTTAAACTGTGTGGTGCGAGTGTGAACAGTGTGAACTCCAAGTTGTCATTCGCAACTACGGAACCCTACACTGCGCGTGGCCTGACACGCACTTGGCTGGTTTTTTAGATTTATATACAAACACTATGGGAAATAAAGTATTTTTTGCTGGCGAAAAACAACATTGGTATTTTGGTTATTCTAAGCTTTCTACTACATTACCCTTCATGGGCGAGTCCGACTCGCAATTGGCCACTTTTTATTTATAATGTTATTCCAGATATTTGTAAGAAAAACAAAATATTAATTTTGTATTAAAAAAGTTATTGCCTACCATGTGGAAAATATAGAGTTGGGTTTGTTTCAGATGCATCTATGGAAATTGAAAAAAATAGGATTTCAGTTATTAAGAAGAAACATTAATTATTTATTCTGATATTAAGCACGTGATATTATATTTGATTATACAATGTTATTGATTGATGACTTGTTAGTACGTAGTAGTAGTGGATACGAATGAAGGTTTTACCCATTGCTCTGTAACTGAGATTTTCAGCACCAGTATTATTTGACGTACCCACTTACGTTACGAGAATTAATTTTAAGCGTATAATAAATTTGTAGATAGAAATAAACATAATGAACCTTGATCGGGAAACACGAGCACGTTAGCAATCCCGCCATTGTGCAGTTTGTCGGAGTTGGCCGTATGCGCCGTGGCACGCACCGATCCACGCAGGAGGTCGGCGAGTTTTTCACGCATCGCATCGCACATGCGCCCACACCTTGACACCTACCCGCCAGGCGCCGGCGCCTGCTACCCTGCGCAAGCGCGCACTGCTCGAGCCAACACTAAAATCTTCAAAATAACGCGCCGCTAACAACTCGTCTCGCCGCCCACCGAGCACTGGTCCTTCGAACCCAATGTCAAGCTGACACACCAGTCACCAGGCACTCGTACGAGTACGTTACAATTCACACTAGAACGTGACGACACTTGCGTTATTGCTTACGTACACAACCTACAATCACAGTTCACTATAAAATCAACAAAAAAAAATTGTGACACTAATATTTGATATGTTTAAGTATTTGAGCACGTGAAGGTTTTAAAAGACGATTTTACGAGAAAGAAACGCTAAGAGTGAAGATGTAAGCTAGGAGCGGTGGCGCGGCGCGGACTGTCTATTCCGGGCGGCAGCGAGCACGTGGGCGCCGCCCGCCCGCCGCCGCCCGCCCACCGATCAATGGCCACAAGATTCGACACCTATATTCGCTCCCGGCATATCCTTATCAAACATACACGTAAACAACTTATAGTAGTTATTACGGTAATGTTGCATGTTTTCGTAACACCTATATTTTTGTCTTAACTTAATGTACAAGAAATCAAAAAGTCCTTGTATAAAGAAAAGCATTTTTGTAACTGATGATACTAAACTTAAACTGATAAAATGAAGCGTGATTGAATAATAAACGCTTATAATTCAACTCAAATATATCGTGGATATTTATTTTCAAAGATAGCTTTGAATTCACTAACACACAGTAAACTCAAAAAGTGCCACTTAGGATTCTAAAATATTAAGACGTACATATCTCTTTAAAATCGTATAACAGGCTACTTGACTAAAAAAATTTTCGTGTCGCTATGCCAAAAATAAACACAATAGTGACCGAAATCCATTTCAAAACAAAAAAACTCTTTCAGATATAGAGGTTTTAAAGACACAACGAAAAAATATAAATATAATATAATAAACGACAAAAATATCTGGCTGGAGCTTGGCGCCGGACCCTCATAATGGCTTATATGTATTAAATATCACGAAGTGGTACGTTTTGTACTTATCATATTTTGATTTGACATAAATTTACATTTATTTAATTATTCATTTTTCGAAAATTATTATTTGACATCTCATTGAATTTTAAATTATTATTTGACATATTTAATTGAATTTTAAATTATCACATGACAATGTAAGCTCACGTCCACATATTAGTTCTAAGTAGGTACTTGTATGTCGTAGATTGTAAGTTGACGTCATTTGGAGAAAATGCGTTGTGCAGTTTGTTGCCGCTTCTTCTGCACTCCGCCTTGGAAGCGGTGTAAACTTAGCTTTAAGTAATTTATTGACGTTAACAATAACATAACATTGTAAACCAATTGTAAATGTAAAGTGACGTTCAACAAATGATATTTAAAATATCTTAAGATGAATAAAATTTTTGACTATTGACTATATTGACACACATTTTTAGACGTGAAAACGCACCGCTGAAATGCCTACATATTTGTGACGTCACTACTTTGTGTTTTGTATGGGCGGCGTGAGAACTTTGTTTGGTAGCTATACGAAATATAACGTTTGTGGTAATAGTTTCATAATAAAAGTTGCTATAAATTTAGCGGACTACAATACAGTATAATGGTAATTTAAGATTTTCATACTTTTAAAAATGGGCCTATTCACCCAACTTTAAAGAAGCTTTAAGAACACTTAACGAATCGATATCAAATTAAAAGTGTTTTATAGTGTTTTTAGATAGAAATTAGTATCATTGGAAACAAATTTTATATAATCTTAACATTAGGCAAATACCGAATTGTAGGTAGGAATTGTATAGGTATTACCTACATTCTAACTTTGAAGCATTCATTAAACAAATGTTTACTGTAAAATACGTAGTTATGCATTATGAAGTTGCATCAAATTTCGAAATGTCTGTGTTGCAACTGGAATTATAATATTTCGCGTTGTGTATGTCATATGCATCAGCTTTCTAGCTCATTTACTACTAAATTTATTTTACTTCTTAGTTTAATTAATTCTACACAATTATTTGCTGACTTTAATGACAGTGTCAGCATTGTAATACGGTCAGCCATTATACGATATCACAAATGACTTCAGACGACTTTGAATAGGCCAAGACAATATTAGAGGCCCGGTTATTGAACTGGCATTCGACCAGCCAGCTGACGTGCGTGACCCCCAACGTCCATGGAGCGTTAACGGTCGGAGAGACCCGACTCCACCCGAACAACAGGTCGCTGAAGGATATCGTATAGGGAACTTTAATGCCTCATTGTAAACCCGCAATATTAAGTAAGAGCAATAGGTAACATTATGTTTCTTACTTTCATTTCCTGCTAGTTTCCTGAACTAAAGCTGTCTTAAGTTTAGCTTTAGCAAAGCTTTAGATACAGTTCCAGTAAAAGGTTTAAGTATAACAAGATACATATTTACTATTGTAAGTTACATTAAAAAACCATTTTCGACATGAAAAGCAATTTAGAGTCCAAATTCTTTCATGAATAATAATGAACGAATTTTGGGAACGTATATCTTTGCTAGGAACATACGGCCCCCATGATAAATACGCCAGCCTACGATGGGTGGGCGTAAATATAATCCATCGACATTTCCACGAAGGAACGACTCAGGCCCTCGTTTTCTAGGGTCGCAACCGGCTATATAAACAACACCAAATCAAATTGTAGCATATGCAGTCGTAAATGTGGAACCTGGGCTACGGCACATCGTAGCTGAGGATATTAACGAGAACAATACGCTCGGATGATGATGATGATGATGACGCTAAAGGTACTTGTGATAATTTTCACTGTCTAAATAATCATCATCATCATCGTAGCATTATCACAGCTTTCAATCAATTCAAATATGCTAATAATATACATTGTACATTGCTAGCATACGCAAATGATAGTTATTCAAGTACTATGTATTGCTTTAACAGCAAGTAAAAAAAATAGGATCAGGCAATCAGATCCTTAAAGATAGTGTATTATTATATGCATCCTTCATGATTGGATGCTTGACTCCAACTCTACTTTGGATCTGATGTCAATACCGGCAGATTAAAAAACTTTGGCAAAAACATATTACAGCGAAGGAAAGCCTGCACGCTCCAACGCATCAGAGCTGAGCTAAGGAGGAAACTGAGAGGATGCTTGGATGATGTGATGACTTAGGAACATCGTTACACAGAAAGACAGACAGGTATTTCTTCGATCACAGCTTAATTGTTTTGGCAGTGATTTGGACCTCAACGATTCCGATTCATTTCTAATATTATAAAATTGTTAGGTAAGTTAGGTAATGGTCTTTTGTAAATTATTCTCCTACCACTACCACATACTACTTACTGTACTAAGTCTGTCAGTTTATTAATGAAGTAATATCCATCAACCTTGAAACATATGTAATTCGAGTGTCTATGTTTATGTTATCGTTGCGAGTTGCGGGTTTTGTATAACAAGATACAAAGCTTCACAGAGCCAGCTACATAAATGTCATAAAGAGGCGCGAAGTCCGTCATGCAAGCATCGTAAATCATGTCAAAACTGAATTATAATCATGTTATAAACGGATGTTTATTTTTACCGATTTATGAATACAACTGGAATATCTTTAAGAACATTGAATACCCGCTCTTTTCCCCATTGAGATAATACTATCCGTACTAATATCATAAATGCGCATCTCTGTCTCTCTGCCTGTCTCGGTTTCTCGCCAAAAATACCAAACCGATTTAAATGAAATTTGGTACATAGATAGTGCTGAACCTGAGAAAGGACATAGGCTATTTTTTCCACGCAAATGAAGTCGCAGGCACAGCTAGTAAGTAATAATATAAAGCGGCAAAATTTGATTGTTTGTTTGATTGCATTGAATGTGCTCCGAAACTATATTTTAACCAAGAATTATTAAGCTTTTCTTCCCGCGCAGAACGTAAAAGCCGGCCAAGGGATTGGGCTAAAATCTAAGGACTCACATTGATAGGCGATGCGGCTGGCAACCCATCACTATTTTAATTCCGCTTTCTACTTTTATGCCCACTACGTTGCTAAACGTGGCCTGTAGGTTTTATGACCTTGGTCTCTGTCTACCCCGCAAAGGATAAAGACGTGATAGTATGTATGTATGTATTATTAAGAAATATTCTGAGAATACTGCAGCTACTGTAGTAAAAAATTATACTGCTGTTAGATTATTTTTGCCTTCAGCAGGGTCCAAGTCAGCTAGTAAAATCTATGTAAAGAAATAATAAAACGCTCAGGTCACACAAGCAGGCGAGACGGCATCGACATCAAAAACGTCAACCGACAAAATAAATTCGACTCGATACGTGGGGATTCTTTGGCACTCGTTGCAATTATCACGCATACCACATCCCCACAAAATAAACATCTACAAAAGCGACGCTAACGTATATATGTACTCCACTTTTTAGAGCCCCGTAGCAACGTTGCCGGAACGTTACGTTATTTTGGGACACTTATGAGTCACATTGCGCCAAGCCGATTTTTCGTGAGTCCTAATGTGCAAAATTTTGCTGCAATCAAATGTCAATGGTTGTTTATGGAAATGTAAAACATGCAGGGCAGTATTTTACAAACGAAATCTAAAGGAAAACTACCACAGCTCTGTCAAAGCTTACAAGTCAAAGAATTAGGTATAGTAGACCTACTAATAACGACCTTTTACCATACAAACGGGTCATATTAATTATTCCTCTTTACTTTTATCACTGAACTCGTCGTGTTTACACACACACCCTCACGCATCTATATAATATACATAGGTCATATATATTTATATACTTTGCAATTTGTATGGAGAGTCAGATCTGTAGAGATATCTAATTTATGACACGCCACTCAAGTACTATGCGCCCGAATAAGAGCATGACAATGGTCTTCCAACTCACTGTCGAATACTTCCACTGTATTATCATTCATAATGCTAAGAGAGAAGATTTTAAACCAGTTGTATTACGAGTTACATTTAAATCGGCATGACTTTGAAAATGCAGAACATGACATTGTAATACAGCTACGCTCGTGGTCATATTCGGAACTATGAGCACATTTTTTTTATGATTCCGTATCGAAAGGGTAGAAACTAAACCTTCACTAGGCTTCCGCTGTCCTCACAAGTCTGTATCTCATGAACCGTAATAGATAGAGACAGGATACATTTGCACTAAGTATCTATAACAAGAATTTAATATTATTTCGAAATAAATTACAAAATAAAACAAAAAGTTCAGTGGACATGTTTTTATGGTTACATATTGTATTGAGGTACGGAACCCTTAATGTGCGATTTCAACTTTTTTAACACAAGGTTTTATTCCTGTTACTTTATGTATATATTTTTTTTCACCTAAAATACAAGAGCAAGTTGTATAAACATAACTCCATATTTCCATACTCATCATAATCTTCTGTCTTCTAGTCTCCACTGCAGGAGCACGACCCTCTCTGTACTACCTACCTACTCTACCTGCTCTGTATTCCATACTCATTAATTTATATTATGTCCATCCATTTATGGTTCTATAAAGAACCAACTATTTATACTTATTTATAATCTAGTATTTATTATATTATTCTTATTTGCAATGTTCGAGTACCTACGTGAACGTACGGCTCTATCAAGAATCCTAGTTTGGTACTTATGTCTTGTATATAATGAGTAAAATCAAACGTGACAACTATTTTAATGAAGCCGTTAGCAGACATATGGTTGGCAATTAATATGGTATTCAATTAAATATTAAATACGCCATTTTATGCACGTTCGTGACACTTACTGCTGTAATAAAATTATAAATTTGCTTACTTTTTTTATGAAAGAACAAATCTCATGTATGTACCGACGAGCTCCGTGGCGCAGCGCGGGTCAACACGCCTGCCTGCGACACGGATGGTCCCGGGTTCGATCCCCGGTCAGGTCAAGATGGAAAATGATCTTTTTCAGATTGACCTGGGTCTTGGATGTTTATCTATATAAGTATCTATTATAAAATATAGTATCGTTGAGTTAGTATCCCATTAACATAAGTTTCGAACTTACTTTGGGGCTAGCTCAATCTTTGTGATTTGTCCGTATATATTTATTTGTTTATAATTTTTATAACTGTGCTGGCTTCGGGATTCCAGACGATTTTCCTAAATAAGAACTAGCGGGATAGATTTTAGGTAGGTATAATACGATTGCCTTAGTATTTTTTGATTTTATCGAAATTGTCAGCGCCTTTGACGAGATATATTATTATTTATTTTAAATGAGGATATACCTAAGTAGGTAGGTAAAGTGTATAATGTAATAGTGAGGTAAGTACCTCACTATTACATTATACACTTTAGCATCATGTATTTGAAGCTGACAAAATATTATTTTAGTAATAGAGTCCCGTTTTTGCCATTTGGGTGGTTTTAATATACATATGTGATGATCAAAGCATGAGGCAAAATATATTTACCAAATATTATATTATTATTGATAGTGTTTTGTTTGTGGTTTTACTAACAACAACGTGCATGATTTAAAAAAGAAATGAACCGTTTGCCGTTTTTGACACTTTACGTCCGCCATAATGCTTTTTTCTGATGTTAAATATCGTATGACACTCCGGGGAAGAATACGAATCTAATGATACCTCACATTTCAAAACCGGTCAAGCGGTTTAGGCACCAGGAGGAAACAATGGAACGGACATACTAACATACATGCATGTAAACATACGCTCGAAAAACATTTCCCTCCTTTTGGGCGGAATAGTTCTGTTACGACTTTAATTGCTCGTAATGATCCTACGACTACGACTATCAGTTTAGGTTCCTTTTTTTGGAAGTGCGTACAAATCATTCATAATTTCACGAATGTTTCCATCCAGTAACGAGGTTTGGCAACAAACCAATTATTTACTGAAGCCGTAATTTAGCGTCCCTGATTTGTAAAATACATCGAATGAAGACTTTCATGAATACAAGAATAAGTCTAGAGTGTCAATTGCGTTTTTCTGTTCTAGAAATTGAAGCGGTTTTTTTCTCATTATCTTAAGATTACTACTATCTAATAATCATAATGCAATCGATTTTAGCTTAACTAAAAGATCTGATGGCTTGCGAAGACAGACGTTCTATCTAACAGTCCAAAAAAATTTTACTGAATAAATTAATTTTACACAATATGTACTTAGGTTATTTTTGAAGTAATAACTTCTTAAGGTGCGTTGGCCACTTTTGAGATGGGGAAAAACCATTAAACTCGCTACACCACGAACCAAATAACCGACACCTCTGTTTATACATATTTCCTGTACAATATAATATTCTCTGGCGATTCAAAAATACATTCATATACACATACATTCACATTTCACTACCATCGGCATCCCCGGAGTGCCGCTTCTTTTTACGAGATGATATGGGACATTTTTACTTAGTTGTAATTTAGTTGGGACGGCGAGTTCAAGGACCCTCTCTTTCAGGAGACTTTGCGTCGCCTTCAGGCGATCACGGTGCCCTTCAACTGACATTCCCGAGTTTCACGAGAGAATTTCCAAGTTAAATATTTGAGAGCGGATTGCAGGAGACGACTTATTAAAATTGTGCTCTGAAAAGAATTCTTAAAAGTAGATTGGTAGTATTTAGTTTTTATAATTATCGTGGAATAGTAAGATAAATCTTAATTAAACTTTTCGGCTGCTTTAGGTATTCAGTAAGACTATGACTACAAAATATTCATAAGTAGTTTGGTAAAAAAAAAACTAAATGGACTTCGGTGAAACTTTGAGCAAATATTACGTATAACAAAGAATAGAGACCCTCAAATCACTAATACGGAATCTAGTCGCGGGCAAAAGCTATAAGTACGTTATAAATTCTTAAATCAATAAGTAGGTAATAAAAAATCATAACTCAATAAATCCTATACTTACATGCCTTCTGCAAATAAAACAAAACCTTGCAAGTTTGTGAACATAGGCTTGTTTCGAAATGGCTACATGGTATATGTTTACAAAACATTGGCATAATTTCAAATGCGACTGTACGCGAAATGTAGTTTGGTGCTAAATAAGTATTAATAAATGGGAAATACGCAGATTTTTTGAGTTTTTGTTAGCATTTAATACGTGCCTATAAAACTATATATACCTATGCAATTTAGTTGCAGAAAATATGAGGTTTAGAATGTGATAATAAATCACTGATATTTTTAAATGAAAATATAAAAAAGTGACGAATGCCAAATTAAAACGGAATCTCTGATTCTAGGTAAATAGAAATACCTCGATAAAGTTACTTTATTCCAACTTAAAGGAATAAAAAATAAACAGATAAATGACATATGATACCTACGCACTTATGCATGACTTCAAAACAAATGATTGGATTAATAATTGGATGGATTGGATGGAGGAATAAAAGCACGTATCCTAAAGCACATAGAATATAAGAATTGTAGCGAGATACGAGTAAGTATTATAATTAGACCGGACCGTCAGTTATTCTGAGATTGCGAACGATGTCATGTGACCCAGAGCACTACTAACTAGACGCAATCTGTAAAAATATTCGGCAAACCGCGACCGCTAAGCAAATTTAATAGTAATAGTTATATTACCTCGGTCTACATGAGTAAATAAATGTCATTGATCAAAAGATAGATGTACTTATTTGTGCATTTTTTGTAACGTAATTGCGTTTATGTGTTGTGTTAATGGAACTTTTAGATACTTGATAGTTGACCAAGCCTCGTTCAGGATAAAATTTAGAGGAGAAAGACATTTCTTGATAATTACAGCAATTTTTTTTCAATAACTTTTTTTTTCAAGGATAAGCAAACTATGAGAAAAAATATTCCTCACTGATAAATAAAGTGCAAATTTTAATTTTAAAAACCTTTGTTGTATTTAGCGTCCTGCGTACCGATTTTGACGTCACACCATACTAATGGATATTTCCACCTATTAGAATGAGAGCGTTGAATGTATGACTGTATGACAGACAACGTAGCTTTAATTAATGCTGAAGGCATTCCAACTATACGCTTCATTGACTCGGAGCCCTCACAAATTAACCAACCACCGCCAAGGTCACCTCCAGAAGTAGGGAAGTTGGGCATGACACCAACTGTCACTGACTTTATTAAATCAACATCCTCTAATAGAATCTAGCCGGGAGAATGCGAGCGAAATCAACGTTGGACGAATCAATAAGTTAACGCATGCGTCACAAATGCCTTTAAATCTCATCCCGAACACAGGAGAGTGGGCGTTTGGTATCTTTAATATAATTTAAATGGAAATTCGTTTACTAAACAACGAATAAATTGCCAAACCAAATGATTGCTGAAATAAACCTTCCCATTTTAAAGACCTTGCAAAATTAAGTCGTAATTGTTTTGCCCTTCAATCGAGGAACATTTAGCCGCTTTATCTTGTACTTTCATAATGGCTTCCTATAGATTGTGCTGTTCCAGATTACAGATTTTATACTAGAAAAAAATCTCCTTCAAGCAACCAATAACGATATTTTCTAACACAGATACAATAGCACGTGAACTTCTGAGAGGAAAATTTTAAGGTGCCATAAAGCCTTGTTAATTGAATTGTTTCCCTGATTCACAGATTCAATGAGATTTTTCCTATTCACTTTATGATTTCCAACTTACTTACCATTGCTATTAACTAAATTCAAATTCATAATAAAACAAAAGAAAGAAATAACACAACACTAGTACTATAATTTGAACATCGCAACCCGATTAGATTACGTGGGTCCCACTAACCTTAAACTTAATCAAAGCGTTAAAGCTGTAAATCGATCTGAAGATAATCTTTTTAAAGGTAACCGCTATCTTTCAGCGGCTGATAAAGGGTAATCTATCTATCGAGATATTTCCAATGCATTTGTCATTGCTACGCGTCATTTTGCGAATCGGGATCTTAGTTCGTCATCCTTTGATTACTGTCATAAATACGCAATGCAGATTTGACACGTATGAATACGAGTATAATAAAAATTCCGGCCAAGTCCGAGTCAAGTTCCAAACAAAAATATTTGTTTTAGTTTAGTCTGATTACTTACTAATTTCGATATTCTGATTTTTCTTTAACCTGTGCTATTGGGAAATACCCTATAGGTTTTGATTCCATTGTGATAATCAGCAAATTCGCCTTGATGTAGAAGTATGATTTTTCGCAGATTCAAGAAACTGCAGTTGAAATTAGGTATGTGATATGAATTTTTACTTGGTACGTCTTAGCATGCCTGAGAAGCAGGTTTTGCCAGACCGACAGACCTAATAACGAGTGATTTTATGAAGGTTTCGTATATCTTTTGAGGAACGAATCCCCAAACAATTATGCAATTTAGCAATTGTCCAAAACAGTTTACAAATTATATATATTATATGTATATATGTTTTATTATACACCCACATCAAACTCTCTGATCAACCCAAAGGTTCTACTGTTAGAGAATGCTGTTTAGCATTAAGTCCACCTTTTTGTACTGTCACATTTTTTGTATGTGTACAATAACGCGTAAATAAATAAATCTTCAGTGCTTAGTATTTAAAAGAACCTAATTTTTTTTAAATTAAGAATAAAGCATCGATTAATATCCACAATTATTATTAAAATAAAGGCGTCCAAGTCTCATAATAAAATCAAATAGTTTATACCCTTTTGTGAAATTAGTTTCAGAGTCACCGATAATTGAAAACAACAAAAGTGTGAGTGTGACGCGTTACGCGAATTCGGAAGTTTGTCAAATCTAAAAATCAGATGATTTTTTTTTAATCTATGCTAAAAATCACCTCATAACGTCATGCTAAAGAAGTTTTCACTTCAGAAAACCACGCTTGAATCAAATGTATATGTACGGTACTTACATACGAGTACGTATGTATTTGTGAGATGGTGGCAAATGTACTGAACAATTCTAATAAATAATCTCAATTTAAATAGGTAGATGTTGATGCCATTTGGCTCGCGTTTTATTTGCAACGCGACTGTCGCCCATGTGAATGCATTGTATATGGAGCTAACTATACTTATATAAATTTTTGTGCACAACCAGTCGATTCTGTATAAAAAATAGTTATTTCTTGAATTAAAAAAAGGAAAACATAGAATTTCTAATTGTGAGTATATAATACTTCTTCTTCTTTTGTTTTATAATATGGTTTCCACCGAGATTTCAGTAATTCTGCCAATGTCCAGTAAATTGAGATACTAAGTATCGGTATTGTACGGTAAAGTTTTAACAAGTAGCATCAAAGATGGCGTATGTTCTTTGATGCCTCGTGGGAGCTGCTGGTGATAAATCTATAAGAGTCCATAAAACAGTCTACTTTAATTATAACACCAAACTGCACCAATTTCATATTATCAAGTCCACTAAAATCAATTTGCAAAATCGTCTAAGGCAAACCCCAACTGCACCCCTTGACTTCCCACCACAAACTCCAATGTAATACTTATATGCAGCGTGTAAATTGACATACATAAAGTGGTGACTCAGCCCGTCAATATGAACAACTTATTCTACCTGATAAATGTTGGGAACTAAAAATAAACGACATTTTCATACAAAAATGTTCAGCCGCAGTTCAATTAGTATAGGAAGGTCAAAAATTTTTTTCAAGCTCCTAGCGTTGATTCCATAAGAAAAATTGTTCATATTGACGGGCTGAAGGGTATATATTGAGATGACTTATCCTTACAAATAAATAACTACAATGCAACTGCATTTTAACATCTTTTTTCAAATAAAGCGAAAAAGTATGTTTCAAATAACGCAAGCAAAGCTGCGGGCAAAATATATCAAATAAAAAAGTAAAATATGTATACTTGTGTGTAGAGAGGATAATTTGGGTAAAACAATATAAATTTGTTTATTGCATCGCTACATTTTCGCGAGTTAAGCTGAAAAATCAGAACGATACCTACAATTACACAAACGGCTATGAGGAATATTGCAAAATGTGTCAAACGTGATGTAAATGCCTAAACATCACACAAATAGGCATAAGAAGACATTACAAACATAATTTCTAATCTTGCTTTGACATCTAACAAACGTTTTGTTGCGATTTTTCATGGTCCTTGTGCAAATGTGTCTACTTTACATCTTATTGTAAATGGTGTGTAACGATGCTTATCTTTCGTTCCGATTTTCCGATTGATATAGGTATGTGAGATGAAAACAAGTATATGATAATGAGTAAACTTAGAATTCATAAGCTCTATGTATAGTATATACATATGAATAGAGAAGTAATATAAAATCAAAATCTCTATTTTGTGACCGGCTAGACTGATTGTGAAGAAACATGTATATGAACCATCGCTGGAAACTAGATTTGAAATCAAAAACCGCATCTAAATCGGTTCACCTGCTTCAGACTACCGTGCCACAGACACACACACCTCCACAAACCTACACACACATAACGGTCAAACTTAAAACACCCCTCTTTTGGCGTCGGGCGGGGTTAAAAACAGATCAACGCAAATAAACAAAATTTTGACTACGATGACGTAGGCCACCTACGACAAATCGTAGCGCGCTACGACATCCGTAGCGTGTGCCTCTACACCTCTACGACAGCAAATTCGTAGCATAAACTATGATCGGATTTTTACAATTCAAAGTAGATTTATGCGTATATTTCAATAAAAAGACGTACATATCAAGATTGCTTACATTTGTTTAAGTACTTAAACAAATGGACTTTAGACAGTTGAAGCTTTGTAGGTAGGTGCATTCTGGAAACCGCTTTACGATTGATATGATAAATAATAGTTTGCATTTTGGTTGCATTGCATTTTGCACATATCTACGAGTATATATGCTTGCTACTACAGATTTTTTAAATAATTTGGTTACTAGATATAAAATTCTTATATTTTTTTTTATCTAGAAACATATTTTGAAACTAAATAACAATACTTTGCTAAGCAACTAAGTGTATAAGACCAAGGACCAAGACATACCTTACATTTGTGACAATATTGTACTAGTTTTGATGATTTAATAGCGGATCACTCATTTAATTAAGGTAAAATATAAAAACTTTAAATATTTTTTCATTTATTTCAACATAAGGTTGTATGTAGTTATCGGTGCCACTCTGATATGTATTTTAAAAAGAATATTTGCGGGGAAAAAACGTAAAGTTTCGTATATTAGCTTTGAGTTTTCAATTAAATATTAACTTAATATTGATATTTTTGAAATGGACTTTTTATCTATTAAGGCCGCCCACTAGGCACAGTAGCGACGCCAATCATTTTATTCCTAATACTTTACAAATAGAAAGAAATTCAAGAATGTAAATCATATAAGCACTAGTGAATAACCTGAAGTATTTTTGGAATCATGTTTAATATTATCAGAATCAGTGAGAATTATGAGAATCAGATTACCGCCAAAAACGGCCGTTTTAGGTGGTAATCACGTTTTCTTTAAATAACTTGAAGTATTTTTGGAATATTAAAACATGATTCCAAAAATACTTCAAGTTATTTAATAGTGCTTATATGATTTACATTCTTGAATTTCTTTCTATTTGTAAAGTATTAGGAACAAAATGATTGGCGTCGCTACTGTGCCTAGGGTGCCCCCTTAACTAAACTAGTAATTCATCATAGTGAACTTTGACCTCGCAAACATATCTTTAAATATCTTGTTAACTAATGAACCGGTTTTGATGCCCATCGCAATTGTAAATTGTACTAGTAGTACCAACATACGTTTTTAATTTCATTTTATTTGGAGCACTGTCTAAGAGTTATCGCAGAACAAACATATCTACAACCATAAAAAAAAATATTTTTGCCCCAACTCGACTTGAAGATCTCGCTCGCTTCGCTCAGCATAAACAATAAATTATAAAAAATAAATACATTTGTAAGTGTGTCCCCAATAAGTTGTTTGGAATTATGACTAATATAAAATTTAAATCATTTTAATTATTTCCACTGCTAAGTTAGTTGGAAAACGTCGTATGATCCTCGTGAGCTATTTTGATCATAACAACACTCGTATCGCATCATATACGCTCGGTGCTCAAAACAATTCTCGCAATAATGCTCAACTCATTATAATCATTATATACTATATAATGTAGAGTAAAAAGCACGTGCGGTAATAACCGCACGTGCTTTTTACTCTACATTAACGCATTATTTTGACTATAAAGCACTTGAAGTTAATATGCAGCTTTATTAGTGAAAAATCGGTGTTTCAGCTTTATGAACGTTGAATAAAAACGTTTTTACGTTGAATAAAAAATATCCACAAGTTTCGTCCAAAAGAGTTGAAAAATTATTTCCCGCATAAGTTGTTATTTTTTAACCTAGAATCATACACAATTTCTGTTCATAAGCTCTTTGATTTTTAAATTTGATAACCTTTACTAAGCAAATAATAAATAGATTACTAAATCTAAATAAAAAAATATGCTAATATTATAAGTGTGGTAATTGAGCGTAATGTTATGTATAGTGACGTATAGTCAAAGTTCCTCATACTCGTATACTTTTACAAGGAAGCGTCTTGTAACATAGTAAGGTGATACCCACTCGTTTATACTGAGAATCCACCTACACAGCCAACATCTTGTACCAGTAGATGTTACATAAAATCAGTATGTACGTATACAATATAGTATTGTATACTTACGCCACTGTAACGAAACCCTCAAGCTCTATATAACTATAAGCCTTCAAACGACTCTGGGAAAATGTCTTGACCTTAACGTGACCTTGTAAGACGTTTTTCCTACCCGCGGTGCACTCAAGAGAGTCGCTTATAGATAGGTATATGTTTATATCTGTAGAGGCGAAATAGGTTTTTGTGGTGACGCTGATCGACGAATTTCAAGAATATTTTTTTTCCCAAATATTAGCTACCTACTGTCTCGACCAAAGGAAGAAAGTGACTTTGTCATTTTAGTCGGAACACAAGCTAAATTTAGCGAATATCGAATTATTAATAAATGACAAGCCTCGCAACTGCCACTTTCGAAAGTGTCCAGGTAAACAATTTAACCTCACCTTGGTGGAAAATATTATTTACCTATTCCGGAAAATCACAATAGAAAATAAAAAATGTCCCACAATAAATGACTTAAAGCTTCTTGTAACTAGAAATTTCAAAATATATTAAATTAATGAAATACTTAATTGATTTAAGTCAGATTACCTAATCCGACGAGTTTATTTCATAAGTGAGTTGAGTGATTTAATCCTTAAATCTCATAACTTTTGAGCCCAGGACCAACTTTTTTTTGACCTCAGCCTGACCTTGTAAAGTAGACCTTATCATTTTAACTTTCAAAGGATCAAGCATATTTCGTTATACTTTAATTGAAATCGAACCTTCATTAAATATTGAAATTTATCTACATCTTTCGAAAAACCTACACATCTTAAAAAAATAATTTAAGCTATCAGTATTTTCTTATGTTTAAGAGTCTTGGGATACATAAAAAATCATAGGTTAGTAGATAAAACGAAATGCGTAACTTATGTACACTTTTGATATTTCAGAAAATAGGCACATAACAACCGAACCTCTTTCAAATAGAATGGCTGATGAAATAAAGTACAGGGCTATATGTAGCCTGTCAGGTAAGAAGAGCCCGCGTATACTACATAGGCTACAACCCTGACTTATTCATAGAAATGATTTTATATGCTTGATTTGCGCGAATTCCAAGTAAAATTTGGTCTCAGTTTTTTTGGTTCGGTGGTATCAGATTAACTTAAATATGAAAAATTTATGTGCACGTTTTATCCATCTGTTTGTTCAACTCTATGTGTTTTTTGAACAATGGTTAGTCACGAAATCACCAATAAAAGCTTAAATTAGTAGGTAATTTTTTTGTCTAAAATGACCATAACTACTTATGTTTTAAAAATAAAACATATAAGGCAAAGATTAAACAATAACTTATCTCGTAAAATAAATTAAGTTTATTTTAATAGGTTTGAATAAAACGATAATTTTGGTTATGTCGAAACCGAAATCACGACTCCTAAGCCGGGTAGCCATTGAGCCGCCCCGGTACTGAAATACAAATTGGGAATCGAGGCCTAAGACGAGGCATAAATTAACACATACCGTAAACTTAAGAAAAATTAGCAACATAGCACTTACCATTGCATGCATTCCCTTGCGGCTGTTCATGGTGATGCATTTCTCGAAGCACCGTGATGCGTGTGAAGGATCGCGCCCTTTCATGTCACAAGCGAGACTGAATCCGAACCGTGCAGAGCTCCGCGCCTCCGCCGGCTGAAACACTGACCAGCACCCCCCTGACACCCCGCCCCCCTCACATGCGCATCATGGAATAGGCAGTCATTCTTCTGTGTGCCGTGCTACTAATGAATGACTCCAACGATGTACCTCGTGACGTGACTGGGCTACGTAAGCGAAGCGCCTAATTGAATCATCCCTTGAAGCATTTCAAGTTTCGATTCAAATAGTTTTGTGTCATTTGTCGAATCATTTATTCTTTTTCTTTTCGAGTCAAAATGACTATAATTTACACAAGTCCTGACCAAAATTTGGCCGCCTGAATGGCACGATTATAATTATAATCATAAGAACTACGCAGGAACTCGCTAATCTCAGGAACTATCGCGCCAATTTCAATAATACTTTCACCGATGGATAGGTTTCCGATCCTTGAGTGACATAGCCTATGTACCACTGTTAAAGCCAGGCCGGACTGCTGTTGTTAATAAAGGTAAACTTGCTTATTTGTAACGAAACTTAAAATGCTTTCTACATGATTACTGAAAAAAAACGGCCAAGTGCGTGTCGGGCCAAGCGCAGTGTAGGGTTCCGTAGTTGCGAATGACAACTTTGAGTTCACTGTCTTCACACTTGCACCACACAGTTTAACGACCAAAAACATCAACAATGAAAATTGTATGAAACTTTACATTTTCGAGTACATTTTATAAGTTGGCTTCCTACCTCAGCTCTGATAGTTTTCCTTTCAACTTCAGTATATATATACTACTGCTGTAATTTTTTTCACGTATCCATACCTAACCGTTAAGCAGATAGAGGGGGGGACACTTACCTCTAACAAAAATTTGCACTTTATAACCAAATATTTCGGAAACGGACCCCAAAATCGAAAAATGGTGTTCTCAACCTCACAATATTTTTTAAAGACCTATTTAACAATAACCATACACAATGGGTTTGTATAGAAAAAAAATACTCCCTGTCTACCCTGTCTACTAGTATGGGAGCTACTGAAAAAAATATTTTTTCAAGATTTCGTTCTACTACTTTTTTAGCATGATTAATATACATACCCATACCAAATTACAGCTTTCTAGTACTTAGTAAAACCACGGATGGACAGACAGACAGACATGGCGAAACTATAAGGGTTCCTAGTTTACTACGAAACCCTAAAAACGGGACCCTATTCACGAGACTTCGATGTCCGTCCGTCCGTCTGTCACCAGGCTGTATCTCAAGAACCGTAATAGCTAGACAGTTGAAATTTTAACAGATTGTGTATTTCTCTGTTGCCGCTATAACAAAAAATACTTAAAACAAAATAATAATAATTAAGGGATATTTAAGGGATAATTACAAATTATTAAGGTCACATATTTACTTTAAAAATAAAATAAAATAAAATTAGTATTTAGGACGGTATTATAATCGAATTTAGTCAGTACAGGTGATGTGAAAAATGTTAGGTCATAACAATATTTAATTATATTAAAATAATAAATTCATCAAAATACTACTTTTAATAAAAATAATTCCACCTGGGCCCTTAAATTACTACTCCTGCTAAACATATCAAAAATACAGCTGAAAGTTTGCATGTAAATAAAAATTGGCCAATTGCGAATCGGGTTCGCCCATGAAGGGTTCCGTATTAGCAAGCTTAGATTAGCCAAAATGTTGCCGTGTGGTTCCCGGCAGAGTAGAATATGAGACCACTCCAAGTCATCCCGTGGCGACTAACGAAACACAAGCTTAACAAAGCCTATCATCATCAAAGAGACCTCTTCAACCCGTCTGGCCAGCGTAGAGAGTGTAGGCCAGTCCTCTGACTACTCAGGCTAGTATATGGATCTGGTAGTACAGAGAGGGTCGTCCTGCAGTGGAGACTAGAAAGACCTAATGATGATGATGATTGATGATGATATAATTTTTCGCCAGCAAAGACTACTTCGTTTTTCATAGTATTTGTATGAATGACAAAGTTGTATTTGCGGTTTGTGAAAAATTGATATAACTCATAAACTGCGAATTATAGCTCTTTCAAACTTAGATTTGATTTAAGCTTTCAAACCAATTTTCGTCTACAGCATATATTTTTGTTAGATTTTGAATCTCTTATTTTAAAAGTTAGAAGGGGCGGGGGGCGAACAATAGTTCTTAAAGTAGTTTGAAGGTTTATCTGGGTCCTGGCAGAATAAAATTTCAAATGATTTCTCCGTTTTCTTTCAAATGATTTATTTCAAATGGAGGCAGCACTGGACTCATGTGTCCCCTTAAGAGGCTTACATCAGCGAAACTAGCGACACCCGCTATTTAATTTTTGAACTTCGAAATAAGAACAAATTTAATAAATCTACGTAAGTATTTCCTTAGTAAATTACTTGTAGTATTTTTTGTTCAACTTTTCATCATTATTATCATTTCCGATTGAGAGAATTACTCATTACCGCAAAAGTGGCCGTTTTTGGCGTTAATGAGTAGTTCTCTTGATTTACCAAATGTAAAATAATGAAAATCAATACAAAACATCCTACAAGTCATTTACTAGTGAAGTACTTACGTAGATTTTTTCAATTTGATCTTATTTAGTAGTAAAAGAAATAAAACCAGGGGTGGCGCTAGTTGGCTGGTGTAAGCGCCTGAAGTTATTTATTACGTACTCGTAAGTAGCGAACCTCTAACATCTTATTGTGGCCATATCAATATTAAAAATCTTTTATGTTTTAAATAAATAGATTGCTTGGCCATCGCATTAAAAAAACAATAAATCTCATAATAAGTAATACATATTATATTATATACGATTATTTATTGCAATTGCCAAGTTAATGTATTTATTTAAAACAAAAGATTTTTAATATTGATATTGTGACCATATCAATATTAAAAATATTTTATGTTAAGATGTATAAGATGTCGCTAATTCTCACACATGATCTCATTAAACAGTTGGGTTGTTCTTCAAAAAGCATTCTCCGAGTAACTTTGGTGGCATAGAAAAGTTGTGTACATAGAAATAGCCACATATAAGATGCTTTGAATACACATTTTTTCTTATATATAAATCGGTGAATAAACGAAAGAGATATTATTTTGAAATTTCAGTGCCCATGAAAGTTACGAAAAGTGCCACGAAAGTTACATACGTATTTTCTGTAAGCAAAATATGGTATCACATTTATTTTTTCTGAACAGATATTTATCGATAACTTTATCGATAGATGTCTAGTGCAATCTGAGTAAGCGACAGTAAGACTTGGAGTACCGCAGGGCAGTATTTTTAGCCCTCTACACATCTTATTTATGTAAATCAAGTCCCTTTAGTTACTAAACATAGGAGTTTAATATTTGCTAACGATGCAACAATCTATATTCGGGACAGTGACAATAACAGGGATAAATTTTAAGCTGAAATAAATACAAATTTGAAATCTACAATATGTCAATTTAACAAAACCTAAATTTGTTCAATTCCGGGATTGTAAAAAAATTTTATACATTTAAGTAAATATTCAACAGTCGACTACTATAGCAAAAGAGGTAAGCGCGATAACAATTTTCTTGGTGTTATCACTGATTCACCTAAACCACAGAATACATATTAGTACCTACAAGCCTAAACTGAAAATTCATCAATCGAAGTAAAACACACTGCATATTTTGAAAATGTGTTTCCTCTATTACTAAATTGTTAGTTTAGTTTTATTTTATTCATTTATTGTTATTTTGTTTGTCAACTTAATATAAATAAATCAATATCCGCTATTAAATGAATTAAAAACCGGCCAAGTACGTGTCGAACCACGCGTAGTGTAGGGTTCCGTAGTTGCGAATGACAACTTTGAGTTCACACTGTTCACCCTCGCACCAACATCTAACAATGATAATTGTATGAAATTTTACATTTTCGAGTACATTCTATAAGTTGGTTGCCTATAACTTTTTAGTTTGTACTTCGTACTCAGCTCTGATAGTTTTCCTTTAAACTTCAGTACATAAGTATATATACTACTGCTGTAATTTTTTTCACGTACCATTCATATAAGTATAACCGTTTAGCAGATGGAGGGGGGGACACTTACCTCTATCAAAAATTTGCACTTTAAAACCAAATATTTCGGAAACGGATCCCTAAATCGAAAAATGGTATTCTCAACCTCACAAAATTTTTTAAATACCTATTTAACAACACCCAACACGATATATTACTCTTTACTTGTATGGTAAACCTAGAATTTTTTTTTTCGAAATATTTTTCTACCACTTTTTTGACATGATTAATATACATACCAAATTACAGCTTTCTAGTATTTATAGTCTCTGAGTAAAACCACGGACGGACAGACAGACATATGGCGAAACTATAAGGTTTCCTAGTTTACCACGGAATCCTAAAAAGGAACAGCTTTACTTAACGTACTTATTTCTAATAGTATGGCCTTAGGTATATACGATCTTCAGCTTATTTATTGCAATCAATATTCTGTAGGTAAGTAACTAGGTACTTAGGTAGGTATGTAAACCCATTGCACAGCGCTTCTGCACGTCAATGTTAATTTTCAGATAACTTTAAACTAATTAATTAATTCGACTGTTTTTTAGGGTTCCGTAGTAAACAAGGAACCCTTATAGTTTCGCCATGTCTGTCTGTCTGTCTGTCCGTCCGCGGTTTTACGCAGAGACTATAAGTACTAGAAAGCTGTAATTTGGTATATGTATGTATATTAATCATGGCAAAAAAAGTGGTAGAAAAAAATCTTAAAAAAAATTTTTCTAGGGTAGCTCCCATACAAGTAAAGTGGGGGAGTAATTTTTTTTTCTCTATTTACCCATCGTGTGGGGTATCGTTAAATAGGTCTTTAAAAAATATTATGAGATTCAGAACACCATTTTTCGATTTAGAAATCTGTTTCCGAAATATTTGGTTTTAAAGTGCAAATTTTTGTTAGACGTAAGTGTCCCCCCCTCTATCTGCTAAACGGTTAGGTATGGATACGTGAAAAAAATTACAGCCGTAGTATATATACTGTAGTTTTAAGGAAAACTATCAGAGCTAAGTACTAAGTGCAAACTATAAAGTTATAGGCAACCAACTCATAAAATGTACTAGAAAATGTAAAATTGCATACAATTTTCATTGTTAAATGTTTTTAGTCGTTAAACTGTGAGGTGCGAGTGTGAACAGTGTGAACTCAAAGTTATCATTCGCAACTACGGAACCCTATACTGCGCGTGGCCCGACACGCACTTGGCCGGTTTTTTTAACACTTACGTAAGAAGGTACCTACCTATCCGCCTCTTAATCGAAGTAAAAAAAGAGAAATAATAATTCTCACTCGGGGTGAAGTAGGGATTCTTAAGATATACAAAACAACCAAATGTCTTTCTATCTCTTCTAAGCGTTTTCTTGGTTGTGTCCGTAATCGAAAGCCGGATATCGGAGCCCGGTCAGCCTTCCAGAACAAAAAAAACATAGCAATACATCCAACCAACACATACAAACCGCGAATATTAAAAACTTAAAACTCCTTTTTTTGGACAGTTTTGAGTAAATAATTATCGCACTGTTGGAAAACTGGAAACGGTGCTCGACTCAGAGCTTAGAGCATTTAATGCTCTTAGACTCAGAGACCTGTGGAGAAATAGATCTTTCCCTTTCAAATCTCCTCTAGAAGAGATTCTCTTTATTGGAACTTTTAATACTTATATTAGTAAATGAATACTTACTGACGTTTATGAAAAAAGGAATTCCATAAAACATTTAGTAGATAATAGTTACCTAACTTATTCTAAACTTGCAGTCCTTCATTAATAAATACCCGTTAATTACGATACCTACACTCAGTGTTATCACAAAATTCACAAACATACACTCACTCAATAAACTATTATTTATTTAGTGCCTACGAAATAATTTTTAGGCCTCGAAGTGTCAATTCTCTTCCATTTAAAAGGCGTTGCAATTAATATTTGCTTGCAAGACTTCATTTAAGCTTTTTTCCAGTTGCATTCTCAGCTAGACTGACTTTCTCCCATGCTGGTCTAGGAGTAAAGAAAAAACGAGAACATACCTACCACCTGTTTGTCTATACGTGAAGATCCTAAAAGCCGGTCGAGGGAATGGCGATAAAATCTAAGGAATCATGTCACTACAGACCAATAATAATTAAAAATGCGATGCGGCTAGCAACCCATCACTATTTTTTATTTTATTATAACCATATATTCCCAACAACAGCTAAATGTGACCTTTAGATATTTGGCTTTATAGTTGGCTCAGCGTCTCAGACCCTTCAAATGTGAATCATTCGAGTAAGGAGTCCGCTATCACAGTACGACATTGATAGCGGACTCCGGTACTCGAGGCTAGGAATGGGTGAAGTAGGCCTTAGCCCAAGGCCTAGTGCCCAAAGGGGTCTCGCGCATAATGTAGGTTTTTTTGGAAGCTACGAGTTGCGAAACAGAGCCACAATTACTCGCGGAACGGTCTTGCCACAGGTTTTACTCTGTGTGTCTTGCCCACGCCAAACTTAGGTCTTGCGACGTTACTGTCCGCTAAATGTTATGACAGCATGTAGTTATCAAGTCATGATGTAAAATGATTTGGCAAAGCAACGTTTCTACAAGCCGCACACTGTCTGACACAAACCCTCCTTTGGTAAGTAAGAATTAGCTGAGAAAAATGCTCCCGTCACGAATGATCCTTCCAACTCTTGATCTTCAGCAGTAAAAAATATTTTCATACTAGCCTACGATTTCGTAGCAAAAATAGCATTTCACGTTATAAGGTGGATAAAAACATTTTTGAGTAACAAATGTACTAAAGTTCAATCGGTGGACCTATTGCGTAATAGGAATACCTAACTTTAAAATAACTAAATAGGAATAATCTTTTACATTCTGATATTTTCGATGTTAAGCGGTGTGCGACTTTCTCTACCCCAATTTTACCAGCCGATCGAACGCAGTAATGTGATACCATACCTACGTTTTTAATTTTTGTTTGATACTGTCCATATTGTCATTACGGTCAGTATAGTCAATATAATATTTTACGAAAACTCCTGCTATTGATAATTTTAGATCTTACGACTTTTAATAGGTTAGGGATTACTAGAATAGCATGCAAAATCGATAGCCGATGAAATCCTATCGGCCATGGGTGCCCAGAGACCATGTACTGGCAATCGCAACATTGGACACCTGCCGATAGATGGAAGGATGGCCAAGGTTACAATCTTGGTCAAGTCATCAGCGGCATGCATTTTGCACCTTCCCACAGGAAGGCGCTAGTTTCAGGACGCATCCGACCAGTCGTATTAGAATTCCTAGAGAGACCTATGGTACGATTATGACAATGATAGAAATACGCAAGCAGGTGGTCACACACAAACATTTAAGCAAATATTACTAACTACCAAGATTATTCTGAAGCAAATATTTAAAGAGCTATAGCAGATTTTTAGTTCGGGGCACCAAAAGCGTCATCAAACTCATTGCAACCAAAAAGCATATATTTTTGTACGCTTTTTAGTTTTATTTATTCTTTATTATTATTTTCATTCTGAGTTTAATAAAGTAATTAAAAAATATTGTTGCGTATATGCTAAATACATAATAATGTTTACTCGTAATACTGATATAATAACCTATAAATCTTCTAAGCATCATAACTAAAAAATCTGGAGTTGTATAATTATGATTTTACCTTTAGAATCGCCATATATGTTCTTTAAAACAAGGTATATATATATCATTTAAAGACACTAACTTTGATTATTAACTAAAATGATGTATTTCTCATACATAAGGAAGCTGCCATAGCTATTTTTCAAGTGAATTGCACAGCATGATTCTGAAATTCTTAGACGGTGATAAATTGTAAACAATACATACTTTAATAATTTTTGTTTTATTAATATAAAATTAAAAGCAACCATTATTACAGCGTACATTATATTTTGTTACCTTCTCTTTAAACTAGATTAAAACTTACAATTTTATATGTAAACAAAAATCATATATGATAATCATGCAGTGTAAATAGAACATAATTATAAGAAACAAAACACTATAATTAACCTAACTAAAGGCAAATCGTTAGGTTTAGGCTGCATGGAATAACAGAAAAATACAAAAATAACACTATTTAAATAAAAATACAATCGAAAATTGCTTTTTACAAATGTAATGGATGGGGTTGTGTCTTAAAAATGCAGTTTGAGGCTTTTTTATTAGGCGTCACTAAAAGCTACGTCAAATGGCGTTACTAGTATTTATATCGAAAACCCCTTTTTTATGTGTTTTTGTTTCTTAGTTCTCTAAGACTGGCGCTCACCAAACAAGGCAGGCAGATAATCTAATATGCTGGAACTGTTTAGATTTAAAACCCATATTCACTAGACATTGTCCGAAACTGCCGTGCCATTCCGTCAGTTGGCACCAGACAATAATTGGTGTTATCATGTTTACCAGTAACCAATATAACATATTTTACTATTAACTACTTATAACTAACATTTTAATATTCAAATATATACAGAAACAATTGTTATATAATGCTCAGGAAACTTTATGATGATAAAGTCTGCCATCATAAGTATTTAGGTTGTATTGTGATGGCCTATCCATATAATGCAAAATGCATATACATATACTATTTCGAAATATGTAATACCCCACTTCCAATAAGCCAATCTGAAGTTATAATTAATTCTGTAGAATGTGTACCTTTGGCCAATAATATAAATTATTGCTTTTTCTACCTTTTTCTTGCCGTTGATTAATATTAATTTTATAATTCTATTTCATGTGTTCAAAACTATACCCTGCCAACCATAATATCTTGTAATGATTGGGACCTGCCCGTTTTTGATCCCAGATATTGCAAAGTTCAGGGTACTATAATAAACAAAGAGAAACAAATGAAAATTACTTTTTAAGTAGGTCTCCATGCTGCCATGTCTTCTCTGCCTAACTCTGTTTATAACATATAAATTACTCTTAAGGCATGAAAACATATCACATTCAAGATTTTAAATAAAAGCTTTATGTGATATCAAAAGTATGTGAAATACATTAATAATACATCATTTTTACAGATTTTATATTGTGACAAATTAAATAGTTTACTGCTGGTGTTTATATAACTATATAGCTATATTATCCTACTGAAGATAACTGTCATGAATCATGACACCATGTATGAATCATGATACAAATCTATCTATCATGTAAAAAGCTTATGACCCAATTTCTCTGGAGTCTGAGTTCAATCTCTCTTTTACAAACTTAACACATATTACAATAAGTTCTAGCGATTTGCTACTCTTTCGAGAAACAGAATACAGAGTGACAAAAAGAGCATTGTTTTCAGATATATGAATGTTTGGTGCACATTACAAATTAAGATCCAGGAAACAAACATGATTGTACTTGAGATAAGGATTATTTTAATGCATTCTCTAGGACATCAAATAGTTTAAATTTAAATATCATAACAAGTGCATAGCAAACAACATCACCCAATTGTGTTTATCAATTTATACATTTTTACAAGATAAAATAGAAAAGGAAACATTACTTACACAAAATGTTATATTGTATTGTATTTAAATTTATATAAAAAATGAGAAATTCTATGTTGCCAGTGCAGGAGCATATGCAGTGAGGCCTAGCAAGCACAGTTATCTCCGTCTCTATTGCGGGAATTGTCATTAGCTGTTAACTGCACACGGTCCGGGAACTCATTATACAATTCCGCATCAGTTTCTTGCGCAAGCACATTGCGAGCTATGGTTTGGAATGCTAGTTCAACATTCAGGGCTTCTTTGGCACTGGTTTCGAAGTATGGGATGTCATTTTTGCTCTGACACCACTGCTGGGCACGCTTAGCGGAAACGGCACGGTTTTCTAAGTCGACTTTATTTCCTAATATGACAAATGGGAAGTTTTCCGGATCTCTCGGCGAAGCCTGTATCAAAAATTCGTCTTTCCAACTCTCCAAGGACTTGAATGTGTTGGGGGCAGTTACGTCAAACACTAAGACGCAACAATCCGCCCCGCGGTAGAAAGCGACTCCTAGGGACTGAAATCGTTCCTGGCCAGCAGTATCCCAAATTTGCATCGTGACGATTCTATCATCAACGATTACCTCTTTCGTGAGAAAATCTGCGCCTATTGTTGCCTTGTACTGGTTGGAAAATTTCTTGTTGACAAACTGATTCATCAGCGATGTCTTACCAACTCCACTGTCACCAAGGATGATCACCTTCAAAAGAACCTTTTTCTTAGACGACATTTTGCACAAAAATTTAATAATACGTCTTGGAAATATAAAATATTCACACTCTTTGTCTGTACTTTGACATAAACGAAATTGATAAATGCGTCACCTGTTTGTAGGGTTGCCAGGCTATGAACCTGTGCTGTGCTGTGCTCAGTGCTGCCACCTCAAATTTTTCATTTTACCCTAACGCTCGGCAAAATTACCCTAAATTAGACACATTTTTTTTAGATTCTTGTCTATTGCTAGCGGAATCAAACGGTACATTAACTCAACAAGTTATGTACGTACGTTCGGAACCAGGTTGACTCGCTTGCTGGTTTAAAAATTTAATAAAAAAAAATTTTTTACCCTGAAAAATACCCTAAATATTTTTTTATCCTAAAAAATACCCTAAACGAGTAAAAATGGCCTAAATTTAGGGTAAAATACCCTAAGGTGGGGCAAACATTGGCTGTGCTGACGGAGGTCGTGTTGCTCGAAGGTGCTGTGCTATGAAGTGGCTATGAACCTTCGAGCAACACGGCCTAATTTGTGTACAGATGAGTCACACACAACTAACACATAGACATGCATATGCCTAATTTTGGCTTGTACCTTGACAGAGGGGAATGCAGCGTATGGCTACTCCCAAGCTATGAACGATGGTTGAATTTTTTTCTTTTATGTTGGCATTCAGGATAAAAGAGAAAAGGCTACACACTAGCTTATATTATGAAAAAATAAATTGTAAATTGAGAACAGATTGAGCGCTATTGGAGAATATTCAATGCAATTCAATGCAACATTGGTGGGATTGGAGAGAAGTTGTGATGTGATGTATTGTCAAAACTTTTCATGTCTATGATTGGCCATAATACATTTCATTCATTCAATATTGAAATTCAAGTGGAATGGAAAGACCGACCGACCACACCAACTGATCATTCATTCATGTTCTTTCGGTCTGCCTGCGTGCGTGCGCTGATTTTTGTGTGATTCATGATTTTTTTTCATTTTTATTCATAATCATTTAAAACTTTAGCCATGAACAGCTTAAAATGAGACACCTTTGTGAGATGTGTTAAGTTGGTGTGGTTTTGTAGTTTTTATTGCTCCGGAACGATAAAAAAATAAGGTGAGGGTTGGTCGGCACTAACAGAACATCCGTTATATGACATCGTAACTTGTTTCAAATATCTTTATTTTTTAGGATGGAGAATAATTTGAGCCGCAGTGGTAGCCGATCGAGCTCCGTTTGTGAACTCGAAAAAGATTTTACTGATATGGAAATTCTGAAAAGTAGGACGAACCGACGTAACGTAATGATCCGAACACCACTAGCGCGGAAAGCGAAACGAGTTAGGTTTTTTCGAAATGGTGATAAATTCTATTCAGGAGTAATAATCCCAGTCTTGCCAGAACGATACAGGTAACTATTGCACATGCAACTGCTTTGAATTATAAAGAATACAACAGGGCACCTCCATGCACTTTCACCTATTCATGTAGATACCTACACAGCTGTGATCGAGCATGACACAATAGGCGGTCGATGTATTGTGTACATTATAAACATTGATTATGTCTGATTGAACTGGCCAGAATGTAAAAGAAAGCATTATAACATTGATACTTGATTATGTTTTCTACATAAAAAGTTCAAGCCAACAAATTTGACTCGTCTTACGTCTTAAATACTTTTCGATTTATTTACTTTCCCTTTTGATAATAATCTATAACATACTGGCTTCTGCATAAATCTATCCATATAAATAATTGCAATAGGAAAACACTATAAATCATAAAAGAGATATCTCGAACTTGTCATGTAAATCATTATAAGTATTGTAATAAAGTTTTGTAGCAATTATTGCTGTTATTTAAATGCAATATTTAAAATGTGAAATGTACACATTAACTGTGTACTGTATACGCCACATTTTTTTATTGTCCTTCTACTTTGCTCTTGTTGGACACAAACCAAATTAATGTAATTGTAAGTGTACAAAAACTATTTTTTTTCAGGTCCTTTGATAGTTTAACGGCAGATTTAACAAGGGTCTTAGTTGACAATGTTACACTCCCCAGTGGTGTGAGGACAATATACTCTCTTGAAGGCAGAAAAGTAAGGATCAACAAGACATTTTAATTAACCAGTCAAAACTACATGTAGTAATTAGTACAGGGGCAATATGTATAAATAACATGGTATAAAAAAAGGGAAATTTGAGTAAACACATTTGCATGTACTTACTTTAACTCCACTAATTTTCAAGTTTTATTATGTTGATTTATTGAACATCAAATTTTTTTGCAACTAGTAATTTTGTAGTATTAGAGGATAACCCACTTTTATTTCTAGATAGGTAAATTGGATGATTTAGAGGATGGCCAGTCATACGTTTGTAGCGGATTTGGAGAGCCATTCAAACGTTTGGACTATGAAGCCAGTGCAGTGACACCACAGTCTTTTAGGCTTAGTGGGCCAGAATCCTTAAGTGATAGCGCAAGCCCATCCCCAGCGAGAGCAAACAATAAAGGCTCCCGATGTTTTCCGGTGAGTTAATGTTTTATAGTCAATACTAATAAAAAAGTGGAAAGATTTAATTGTTTGTTTGTTTGCATTGAAGAGGCTCCAAAACCACTGGACTAATTATCAGAATTCTTTCTTCAGTTAAAGGCTACAATTTACGTGGACGAAGTCGCAGGCAAATTGTCAGTAGAGAATAAATTGGGAAGCCTCTGCTTGAGATGGTTTTGGGAACAATTCCTCATGCATAATTAAAATATTTTTAATACATTTGCTAATAATATGGTTCTTATGACATCGAAATCTGTATCGTAATGATGTATTTACGGCACTAGTGCTTTTTACTTTACATCAATCACAAGCGCTCAATAGCCCAATGCCACAGATGCAAAATTTAAACTTTTTCCGTAGTATCCGAGCAGAGTTTCAAGTTCAGCATGAAACCTTTTTTCTGATTCGTGAGATGTGATTTTTTAACCGACTTCGAAAAGGAGAAGGTTATCAATGTACTTTTATGGAGAAAATAAACCTAAGTAAATGTAGCTGATTATTATAAAAGTTTTTTACAAACTGCTTTAGTTCCTAACTTTTATAAATTCCTTATTGGCTGAACTGCAGTTTTGTTTTAGTTTATGGTAATTGCAAATGTATTGAAAAATGTTGTATGATACTATTAGTTACTTATTTGTCAGGGTATATAATTTACCAATGGTACCATAACTTCAGCATTAAATTTTTTAACATACCTATATAAAATTTTGTGGTATGTTTATAATAATATTATAATAAAACATATTTGCCTGCCTCTAGCTTAAACATGTATTTACAAATATTTTATCTGGCAACAAGACTATGCACCCTGATTTTTTTAGTTCGCAATAAACTCAAAAGCGACTGCATCGATTTCCATACGATTTTTACCAATAGATAGAGTGATTCATGAGGAAGGTTTATAGGTACAATACATGCCCGGGCGCAGCCGGGGAGGGCTGCTAGAACACTATAAATTTGTCAGCCCAAATCATCAAATGAGTGCCCTATTAGATATGTTTTGAAGTAATACAGGGAAAATGAAAACTGTAGGCAAGGGGTCATTCAAGTGTTACTTAAACAAAATTTCAGCAATTTTAACCTCCTCTTAAATAAGTCCTATTTCGTCAAAACAATACAAGGTCATCAGTACTCCCTCCCAAGCTTACCTAAGCAATGTTACCATTATCACAAGAAGATGTGTTTATTTTACTAAATGTTGGTGGTTGTTAACACCACCACGACGCAAACTTTCCCGTACGTTTTTGTAAAACGTATTTGTGATAGTCGCTAAGCATTAGCCAGAATGAAAGAATTCGTAATAATTGTGTTTATTCGCAAATTACGCGTTCAATGAACTCCAACTTCGTAGGCGCTGGCCGGTCATATTAGACCATAGACATATGCATGCAAAATAGAATAGATTTGAATAAGCATGCTATGTAGGTCACTATATGCTGCTCTATTAGATAGGGGTTCCATTATCTACGTGATAAGCTATTTTTGCGTGCCTTAAACAAACAATGCTCAACTAATGTTATGTTGTTTGTTTTTCGTGTACCTATGTAATTGGGCAACACTACTGTCAGATTATTCAAGCTGCCTAAAGGCATCTGAGAAGCTCAACGACTGCCAACGAAGAGGATAGCCGGGACTTACGGCTTATCGTGCTTTCCGAAGGACGAAGGAGTATTAGATATTTTGTAAATTCTGGGGTAAACTGACTAAAATTTTAACACCATAGTCGTTTAGTAAAACAATTACTATCCATTATGTATCGTGTCGATCACTTTTCAGTTTTATTAAAGGCTTTCATATATGTAATACAATACATTTTTAAATTGAAGGATTTAGCATTTACCCGACTTACCGACCCAGAAGGAGTGTAATGTATTTAGCTTGTATGTGTTATGTATTTCTGTTTCATTTTCGCCTCCTGTTGTCTAACCGGCGACAAGATTTTAAAGTGGGAAGTGTCATTAGAATCGTATTCTTTCGGTGTGTCATAGGCTATGTGACATCAACAAAATAAAATAAAGTTTGTTTTTTTTTAAATAATTCTATTTTTACTGCAATTTAGGTAAAATTGGATTAGTCACGTTTTTAGTGCTCTTAACAGTGAAACGAAGCTGTACTCTGGCAAGCAACAAACACAGTCTAAGTTTACTTTTTATTCCAATTTTAGCAGTTGGTTCGAAGTAATAGTAAGTTGCATTTATCTGAATCTAGAATACTAGACCATAAGAATTAAGGACACAAGTGAAAGTCTACATTAGAAGTAGGCCACTGTTTGCCATTTTCAAAAAGAATCATGATGTTCATTCAACCTACATTTTTGTGTGCAACATTTTTTCGAAAATTTGTCGCTATGCTCGTTAAATCGTTAGGTATAGATATGAAATAATATATATTTAATTAAATGATTTAATGAAAAATTTTGTTACATACTTAGGTACAACCAGGAAAAAAGGAAACCGAGTAATAGCTTTAAAAGCCGTAAGGTGACACATTGACATATTTGTTTTTAAATTTATATAGCTACTAGCAGCCCCACCCGGCTGCGCCCGGGCATGTATTATTCTATCTATTGGTAAAAACTATGAAAATCCGTGGAGTAGTTTTTGAGTTTATCGCGAACAGACAGACAGACAGACGCGGCGGAGGACTTTGTTTTATAATATGTATAGTGATGGCCCTCGTTTGATAGGCGTACGATATGCGTGGAGAACATTATAAGGGGTAGGAGGAACATTATATTATGTAATATACAAATAACATATACAGGTAAAATCACATTTTCTTTACAGAAAACTATAAATAAATATGGTCGAAGAAATTATCGGTCAAACTTAAAAAGAAAAAATGTGAAACCCTCTCAACACAGTTTTTTACGAGCATTGAATATATGATAATCGTTATTCAGTTTGAAAAGTGCTTCATGAGCGATTGCATTATTATTTCCCAAACAATGTTTCGATAGCTTTAAATGACCGACCAAAATTGGCGTAACTGTCCATATTGTCTGAAAGTTGCTATTGAATTCTAACAAAACTGATTTCGTAATAATATTACGGTTCGGCATTAAGTTATTGGAACACGATACACGCCTACTATTTTACAAGCCTTTAATAAACTTTCAGTGTTACAAACAAGATACGTCGTAATATTGTATGTTGGTTAGTTAGAGTCCATGTGATCGAAGGGGTCCACTCTTCGATCACATGGACTTCGATTTAATTTCGAGATTTCAATTTCGTGATCAAGGCATACTATTTTGGTATGCCTTGATCACGAAATTTTCCAAATGCTATACCCTAGAACTGAATCTTTCTGTTTTCGATCAAGTATGAAAGTGTCTTGTAACCTGAAGAAGTTATAAAGAGTTCTGTCTTATCAATCAGAATATCGCCTGGCTTTTCATTACAAATAAAAGCCCCTTCATATAACTGAATTTAAATAAAAAATTTTAACATTGGATATTTCTTACAGGCAAATGGTAGTAGTACTACTGGAAACGGGACGGCGCGAATCAGCCCCGCTGGGGACAACGTGGTCCGGCCACGAATAGTCACTATTATTAGAAATGGAGTAAAACCGCGAAAGGTATGGCCGTTTATGCTACATTATTTTCAATTTTTTTTATGATATAGGACGGCAAACGAGCAAGCGAGAGCACCTAATGGTAAGTGATGCCGCTGCCTAAGGACAATTGCAACACCAGGAGTGTGCAAGTGTTCAGTTTATGTTTATTAATTATTTTATCCCCATTTATATGTGTTCTATGTTTTCTCATTACTTAATGAAATACAGGGTTTACGTATCGACGAGATGGTATAGTCAGCGGATTTTTGAAATCGTATAAAGTTTTTATGCAAAGAACCTTGTCACTAGTTCTTAACATAAGCTAATGAAATATAAATCCATATTTTATACCAAAAGTAATATATCGCGTGTAATTTAATTGCATTATGCATCGACTAACAAATATAAAACAAATGGATTCAATTTCGATTAAGCTACATTTTTTTTTAAATTATCCTTTACATAGTTCAAAAAAATTGCGCGATTTTATAGGTACAATAGCATAAAAATAATAAAAAGTACTAAAGTATTAATTATGCAATTTAAGAGGCCGTCGCGTAAAGGATTTTCTTCGAAATTTAAACACTTTAAACACGTTAAAATTGAATGATAGTTGAACAAAGCAAGCGTGTAATATTGAGATCGTGTGTTATGGACATTTTACGCACGAGGTACCACCGCCACCCGATACTTGAGGAAACCACCAATGGAAACCGCGGCCACAAATTAAATAAATACAGAAACGACGCTCTTTTACTTGCGCTGTTGCAACGCACACAGAGAACGGTTTGACAAAGTTCTGCCTTAGACCAACCAACAATAGAAACCGCGGCCACAAATTGAATAAATACAGAAACAACGCTCTGTTACTTGCGCTGTTGCTACGCACACAGAGAACGGTTTGATAAAGTTCTTCCTTAGACCAACCACCAATAGAAACCGCGGCCACAAATTAATTAAAAACAGAAACCGCGCTCTGTTACTTGTGCTGCTGCAACGCACACACAGTCACTTTTGCGGTACATTGGTTTGACATTTTTTTCCTGAGTGCAACCCTCCTTGTGTATCTCTCGTACGTACCTCGTATCTATAGGTATGTTTTTGCAGCGGCTTAAGTCTCATTTACATTCGTGCTCGGAAACAATTACCGTGGATTTATGAAAAGCGGCGTTCAGGTAATTGTGCAGAGCCGTTAGTGAGTTATTGAGCGGAACCAAAGGAACTAAATAATAATTATATTGTTAGTGTGTCGGGAAGGTGGTGCACGATTTATGACCTAGATAGTGTAATCCTAACGCTCTAGTTTGCCAGTTAAGATTTATACAATATCAATCCGAAGGTAAGTTCAAACAAGAACTGATCATATTTAACTATAGGTATATTAATTTTCATACTCAATTCATAATTCACCAAATTTCTGCAAAAGTTGTAACTATCTGCGTATTTTAGGTAGGTACTAAATTGAATTAAGGTGTCAATAAACCTTGATGTCTCGCTCTTTTTTAGTTCTAAAGCAGGGTAGAAAAGTTCATAAGTCAGTAACAACTGATGGAAATGAATGAAGATGGATAGAAATTAGATTTTGCATACCATCATCATACTATCACCAGTATGATTAGTACGATATAAATATTAGGCATATTATTATGTCGTGTAAAAACACGATGTATACCTAATCTATAAAAAAAAATACATTATTAATTTATTTTATCTTAAAAAAAATGTAGCTCTGTTTGAATTACTGTTCTTTACTGACCTTCCCTTAGTGCGAGTTGTCTACATATGTTTTATTATTTTTTGTAAAATGATCGTTAATAATCCACACGTAGTCTTATATTACGAGTGTTTCGCGTGTTTGTGTAATTGCGATGCGCAGCGCTGTTGAAGCAGAGACGCCTGCATTGGACAGGCAACGTACACCGCATGGAGTGATGTCGCCTGCCACGTCAAACAAACTCGGTGTTGTCGCAGACGCATAAAGATATGATGGCAGGACAATGCTAAATGCTGAGATTCAAGGACTGCGTCAAAAGAGATGCTCATGGTTTAGGCCGCGTTCAGACGAACGCGATTTCTGCGCGCGCAGCCATTACAAATAGAGTAAGTACTTTGCTCCTTGCGTAAAAAAATATGTTTTATGTAATGTACTGGTCATAGCGTAGAAATCGCGTTCGTCTGAATGCGACCGGAATTGATCCTAGGGTACAATTTTTTAAATTTTGCCGTTCGTAAACAAGCAGTTTTTAATAAAAATAACTTGGAAGACAATTTCAAAAAAGTACCCCTGGAACGTGGGAAAAGACAGTCAACGACAGGAATGTGTAGAAGAAGCACGAAGGAGGAGTTTTGCACAATAATGCCTGGTTGCTCACAGAAGATCGGAGAAATAAGCGACACTATAAACCAATGATCTAGCTGAAGGCGCTTTCTGTCTGCGATCTGTGGAGCCGTGCCGTTCACGAATCGTCTATAAAAAAAGACGGATAAAGCTGATGATATTATGCGCAAAAGTGTTTCAAACTGTGTTCTGATCTCTCTCAAGAACATTTTACTTTTGAATTTCCAACCGTTAGTCTTTTTATTACTAGTGCTTCACTCATGACGTCAATAGTTACAAGCTCTCTTTGTTTTCATATTATATCGTGCGTGACTCATGTCTTATCTACGCTATCTGCTTGATGAGAAAATACGGTGCGTTTTCACTAGGATATAATATCATTCTCGCGCAACAGCACACGCTTTTAAATCCTTCGGCCAGAGTGATGAGGAAGTAGATATGTCGTTATTATTAATGTTTACAGGACTTAGCACGAACCTTTTACTTATTTAATTCTGCTGAAGTGTCTATGGAGTTACATACGTCGTGTTCAAGTAAGACTACATGCTGAGAGAGAAAAAAAATAGATATGTCGTGTTTCCGTGAAATCAGATATTGTTGACCACTTACACAAACGAAAAATAAACATAACCACCAAATAATTTTGAAAACTGTTCTTATCCATTACGATTTAGGTCTGAGATCTGAATGATCTGTTGAGCTATTGTCATTGGATAATATTTGACAACATCAACAACAGTCAAATTGTTCATTAAAAGTTTCTATCTCTTCTTGAATAAAGTCCTCATTGAAGTGTAAGTCCACGCAGTGAGTAAATAGCGTGTCTCATAAGGCTGTTATACTGCTCATTGGGATGCCTATTATAACGATCTTCGATGAAGTAAACATAAGACTATCATGAGTTCGGCCCCTGTTGCATGGCGCCCGCAACGCCATTTGTATCGCGCGATAAACTATTTACATTTCGCTCTTTAATATTACGGAAAACATGACGATTATAGTCGATAAGCGTTGTCACGCGTGCCATGCTACGGGCGTACCCCTGCTATATAGCACCCGCGACGCATGTTATATCGCGCTACAAGTCATAGCCCCTAAATTATGACGCCCGCGACGCCATTTATACCTATCGCTCTATAATTTATTGACATCTCGGTCATTTTACTTAAAGGAAAGCAAAAAACATTGTAAAAGGTGCCTTGTTACAAATAAGGGTTTTCTAAAATGCATACTACTATGCGGCAACACTTAAAAGTCGGGTTTGATAAGCTGTTGTCATTGGATAGTAATTGGCAACAGAACTGTCAAATTGATTTTCGAATGTGTATATGCCACTGATTGTCCGGTACGGAGGCCGTGTTGCTCGAAGCACTGATTGGACCGTCTCGGTGCTACCATCAACTCTTTTGTTTTGATAGACCTGTCCTCTGTCAGACGAAACAATATGTAGTCTCACACCAAGGGCGTCATAAAATCCTAATCGAACGTTTTCGCCAGGTGTGTAGACTGTTACTGAACAAACGTAACAGCCCTACCCTCGAGCACGCGTTGGCAGCGATCACAGAATGCATCAAACTGGACACGGGTTGCGTGCGGAAAGTGTTCACGCAATCCGGCACGCCGATCACGGCGCTACACAACTTCTTTGAAGATGAAGACGTGTTTTTTGCGTATGGGAATGAGAGGTAACTATATTGAACACTTGCCTTTATTACATAATTTCACCTACATGAACTATTCACAAAATATATTTACAATTATCAGTCGTTCCTTATGAGTTGGACTCGTGGGTCATCTGGCCTCATTACAACGTAGGTTTGCTTGTATCTTTTATTATCTCTGTCTTCTTTCTCATATTTATGCACGGCGTAAAATCCAAGAGCAGTACCAAACAAAGCGACTGCCGTCGAAGCTATGCTCTCTTTTATCAGATTTGTCCGTATTGAAATCGAAATTGCAAATTGGGCATTAGCAAGCGTTGTCTTTTCCCTGGCGATAGCCAAGCTTCCTCCATAAATGCGTAATCGTACGTACAAATCCTTAGATTGCCGCGCTTTCTTTTGGGACTCGCCGTTCAAATGACGATATAGACCTGTCTAATATAAACTGCGTTTTTTGAATATAAATGAGGTACTAAGATTTTTCAATCATAATGTTTCTATGATTTACATTATTAGAATTCAAGAAGACACAATGAAAGACTCAAGTTAGATAAGAAGTCAAAACATCTCTCCATTATTAACCAATAACATAGATATTTTTCCCACAGAGTAAATCAGGAGGATTTTGAATTAGAGTTCGAAGAAAGTAAAGCTGTGTTACAATGTAGGAAAACCCCCATTTCTAGGAATTCAAGGTAAGAATTCAATTAAATGATAATTTGTTCTTAACTAGTAATGATTTATATTTCTTTTTATTGTTAGTATGAGATATAACAATATAATTACTATCAGATAACTATTAAATCAATTGTCATCTATTTATCAACTTGCAACACTTATTACAATAACAACAACTTAGTAACAAGTGTTTACATTATATCAGCAATATCGTGTACCTAAGATACCAATCCTTCGACATTTGCCAGGAGTTCATGTTTTTCTATGCAAAATGACACTAATTAATCTCCTGATTATTATTTGCCATGATCCTCGTAAGGTTAAACAAATTCTTTATATTCTGTTTGAAATACCACATTATCGTCACCAATATGACCAAATAAGGTAATGTTCAAATGAGACTTTAATAACGTATAACAGAGTGGGCCCGAAGCCCCGCATGCCTGTGAAGGCCGGAGGCGCGGCGCGGGCAGCCAGCGAGGCGGGCGCGGGAGCGGCGGGCGACCACAATGACGACGACAACGCGCCACCGCTGCCGCAAACGCTGCGGCTCAAGTACAGCGTGGGCAAGATCATAGGTGAGTTTTACGTTCCAAGACCCGCATGCTGGTGTAGGCTAGTGGCACGGCGCGCTGTGAGGCGGGCACGGGCGCGGCGGGCGACCACAATCACGACGACACGTGCCGCCGCTGTCGCAGCCCTTGCAGCTCATGTACAGCGTCGGCAAGATCATAGGTGAGTTTTACGTTCCAACACCCGCGTGCTGGTGTAGGCTAGTGGCGCGGCGCGGGCGGCCACCGAAGCAGGCGCGGGCGCGGTGGGCGACAACAATGATGACGGCAACGCGCTGCCCCTGCCGTAGCCGTTGCAGCTCAAGTACAGCGTCGGCAAGATCATAGGTGAGTTTCCCAAGACCCGCGTGCTAGTGTAGTAGTACAGCAAGGCCGGCCAACGAGGGGGCACAGGCGACAGGAGCGACGGCCCTCCGCTGCAGCCCTGTATAGCATCCGTATGATGATAGGTGAGTTTTACTTTTACCTTTTACTAAGCCCCACATGTAGAGATGGACACGGGCACGGCGTCCAATTTCACGTTATTACTTGGTCCATCCGCGGGGTCATTATAGTACATCGCTGAGCAGGCCGAATTTCGTAGCCGAATACCGCCCTTTATTCACTTAGAAAGAGATAGATAGGAATATTATTAATAGTAAAAACCGAGTGGTGAAAACTTGTATAAGGATCTCATGTACAAAAGGGGTAGTTTAATTTTCTATGTGGCTCACTGTACGTACATTATGGGTACGATATGTTAATCAAACCCTGCCCGATCATTGAAGGGTTTTTTTTTTAATTGCACGGTTGGCTGAACACTTTGTATGCGAATGTCAATATTTTTTCGAATTTCCAGCCTTTGTCCCATAGGCACAGGTATGGCGGCGCTCCATACAAGCGGCGCAATATTTATGCCTAGAACTAACACAAACAAAACTTTATATCCGTGCACTGCCTCAATGTGTGAGTTCGACAATCAGGGTCGGCACCTTAGAATGAATATAAGTAGGTACATAACTACTAACGATGCCATTATTTTACGAGTATATCTTTCCATTCTAGAAGATTTGTGATTATTTTATCTAAATGATTAAATATAACACCTACTTTGAGAAGGAAATAAACAAATTTTGAAAGATAAGTGACACACTTGCTTACAAGCATAAAATGTATTCGTTGATCTCACATATCATAAACTACCAACAACTGGTACGAAAGTACGAACACAACACTATGACTATAGGTATAATTATTCTCTAGTTGACATAAGGTCCTATTCATAAAAGTTAAAGAAAAGTCATATCTAAAACAAATATCACTTCACAAATAGGTAGTTATTTCCTTAGTTTATGTCCATTTTCCATTCACCATTGTTTAAAGGCTTTTATTTATGATTATGACATACTAAATATACGAATCGTTACTGTAATTATGATTAAATTGAATAAAAACAAGCGTTTGTTTACATCTCACGTCAACAATGGCGTCGCGAATCATTATTACCTATACTAACTTCGAATGCAACGCGTGGCGTAACGTGCGAAACTAACCCTGTTTGAATGCCAGTGAAACGCCATTATTAACGGGGGAGAGGTGCGGGGTAGCCATATTGCGGGGGACGCTGCGAGTTTCCATTCTGTACGTTAGTACTATTATTAATCATGTGCCATAGGAAAAAAAAACATTGTGACGGTCTGAGTCGCCCCTTTAAGAATCGGACAGGGTTTTGTTAATGTGTATATAAATCGGTCGTTAAAACGGGAGATGCACAAACCTGTGATTATCTTATCAAAGAGATTATAATATAAAATTAATTATATTAAAAGCATATTTACTGTATACTAAAGTTTAAAATATTTACCAGGTGACGGCAATTTCGCAGTTGTGCGAATTTGTAAAGACAAGACAACCGGCAAAGAATACGCTCTCAAAGTCATAGACAAGGCAAAATGCAAGGGCAAAGAGCACTACGTGGAAGCTGAGGTAAGTCTGCAACTCTTATTGGTAAGTGGTTTCAGAATATGTGCATACTGTGCATATTCTGAAATGTTATAATTGCGAAAGTGAGTGAGTGAGTTTTTTTGTTACGCTTTCGCACCATCATAACTACTGAATCGATCATCGTGTCGGCAATCGTTGATTTGGGTTTTCTTGCGTGATTAGGGCCACCATGGGAACACGGATAATAGTTTTTCTTCCATGTACAGACACCACCCACTTACGATTTTATTATGTTCATTTTCAAATTAAGTATGTCGATGTTATGAAAAACAGGTCAAAACATTCAAACGTAGGTAAGTTGTAAATGTGCTACACGGGATGCTGAATCAATAATCAGTACTTTTTTTATGAAATAGGACGGCAAACGAGCGAGCGGGTCACCTGATGGTAAGTGATCTCCACTGCCCATGGACAACTGCAACACCAGGGGTGTGACAAGAGCGTTGCTGGTCTTTTAAGAGAACGTAGACTCGTTTTTTGAAGGTTCCAATGTCGTATCGATCTGGGAATACCGCCGCAGGAAGTTGATTCCACAGTTCGATCGTACGTGGCAGAAAGTTTCTTCTAAAACGTATTTATTTAATTTATTATTATCTATACTAATATTAGCTCCGTGCGTAATACGAGCTCCGTGGCGCAGCGGTCAACACGCCGGTCTGCGACACGGATGGTCCCGGGTTTGATCCCCGGTCAGGTCAAGATGGAAAATGATCTTTTTCAGATTGACCTGGGTCTTGGATGTTTATCTATATATGTATTTGTAATAAAATATAGTATCGTTGAGTTAGTATCCCATAACACAAGTTTCGAACTTACTTTGGGGCTAGCTCAATCTGTGTGATTTGTCAAAAAAAAAATTGAAGGCTGAAGTGTTTGTTTGTTTGGTTGAACGCGCTAATCTTAGGAACTACTGGACTTATTTCAAAAATTCTTTCACCGTTGGATAGGTACGTTATCCCTAAGTACCATAAGTTGTCGAGCTCTGTGGCCCAGCGGTCAACACGCTAGCCTGCGACACGAATAGTCCCGGGTTCGATTCCCGGTCAGGTCACTATGGAAAAAGATCTTTTTCATATTGACCTGGGTCTTGGATGTTTATCTATATAAGTATATATTATAAAATATAGTATCGTTGAGTTATTATCCTACGACACAAGTTCACAACTTACTGTGGGGCTAGCTCAATTTGTGCGATATGTACCTATTTACTTATTTATTTATAAGTTAGTTATGTACCACGAGCCAACCCGGGCTGGACTGCTAGTAGATGATAATGTAAATCTAAGGTTTCTACATAAGTATCTTTGTGTGTTTTGTTCTCTCCATCTTTCTCTGTCCTCCGCCAGCGTTTTGACATCTTAGTATTTTTTCCTATTATTTTTATTTATTCATATCCTATTTATTTGTTTATCTATTAATAAACAAACATCATCATGTCATGATCATACTGAGGATCGAAAAAAACAATATGCCATATGTTAAAACATTACCGGTAATGTTTTTCGGTGTGTTTTATTGTTTAATATTCGTAAACAAATCGGAATTGTTTTCCACACATGCAGTTTCTAACAATTATAACTTAAATGTCTGGCTTTCTACGCATTCTTTACGAATTTATTATATTAGAACTTTACGCGCTAATGGTTTCATAAGTGTCTAACATTTTAGTATTTTAACGCGGCTGCTCTTGCGTTTATGCAGATATGAGATCCCGCGGAAACAACATTTTTTGGAAAAAATATTATATACATATAAATAAATAATAAGGTTTTCATGTCCACTAACAGCTCTTATACTTTGACCTCTCTAATTGGGCATGCTAACTTTTCTAAAGATCATGATTTTATCTTTTTTGTGAAAGAAAACATTATTCTAAGAAACTAATCTCGATATTTCTATCGTGATGATGACGGCGTAGTTTTCATTGCCGCTTTTTATTTTTTTGGAATAAGAGAGACAGTCAATATTCATCCAATCATTGTTTCCTTTTATATGAGAATTTCTTTTTCTCATTTTATTTTTATTCTTCAATCTTATTTTTATTCCTTTTAATGGAATAGAGTTTTTAGACATTCTGAAACCGCTGAAATGCAATCGCTTTTTCTGTTTTCCGGTATACAGAGAGAGAGAGAGAGACTTTAAGCGGGCACTTACTCAATGAAATGCCAAAAATGTATGTACGTAGTCTGTATATTATACGACTATGCAAAAACAATTCTTATAATGATGATTCATAGGTATTGTAAAACTGCGTATGATGATAAGTGTATCTTCTAAGAAATGCTATGCAATGTTTTTCTATTTGCTTTTTCTTTGAAAGTATGATAGCTAAGGCGGAATCGTTTCTCTCCTTCCAGTTAATAAAAACCTACTTATTTGTTGCTGCGATCGACGAGACATCGCATTATCTAGGCGTCATAGAATAGAGAAAATATAATCTAAAAGCCATAATTTTAAAATGAGATGACGTTTATGTTTTATAATTACATGTAATGAAAGGCTGCATATGACAAAGATTACAATAGAAATTGAGAATCTAGCGAGTGGGCGATGATTACATGTCATAAATAGTATAATGGCGAACGCAGTCGTGTCATTAAAATAGTATATACTAAACAGTATCTAAAACGTAGAGTAGAGCAAAGAAGGATTGTTTCTTAATATACATACGACGATCAATAATTCATCACATTGTAAACATTAGAAAACCAATCAATTCACAAAAAGAAAACAAATAAGACAAGGTTCGTAATCCAAATTTAGTTCCAATAGAAAGAAACATATTTGTTTAATGTTGGGGAGCCTACAGCAATAATATACCTATATAACATGAAAATAAAAATGCTAACAACAAGTCTCCGCCTATAAAAATAAAATTCATAATTTCGTTTTTAGCAAATAACTCAAAGATCATAAATTCTTATTTATAATCTTTGAAATATATAAATATTCTTATTAAAAAATCTGTTCTAAGACATGAAAACAATCCACCGACAAGATTTTTATTAAAATATTTATAACCTTTCATACCAGATTAGTGCAGTCTATTGTATTTCATGCGACAAAAACTTTGAGCGCTTTCAAACCGAATTTTCAATTGCGTCGGTTCTAAACTTGTTGTATTATATTACAACCCAACCATACAAATGCTACACTACATGTAGTGTATGGTAGGGTAATTTGTCGCAAATCACACATCGTCAAACGAGCAGTGACATCATAAGATTACGTTTTGCTAATGTCTGTATAGATTTGTCTACAAGACAGACGACCTTTTGACTAGGCTAGTGACCGTAATGACCGCTACGTTCTTTGTGTACTACATATAATGCCAATCATATCAATTGAGTAACTCAACACATGGAAACATACTTCCTAGTAATATTATAAAAACTAAAAGTTTCTTTGAATTTGTTAAAAATTATGTGAAAACCTGTAGTTCTATTAAACGGATAGATTTTGAACATATAATACACTAGCAGCCCTACCCGGCTGCGCCCGGGCATGTATTATACCTTAAAACCTTCCTCGTGAATCACTCTATCTATTGGTGAAAACCGTATTAAAATCCGTGGAGTAGTTTTTGAGTTTATCGCGAACAGACAGACAGACGCGGCGGACGACTTTGTTTTATAATATGTAGTGATTACCTAACTTCATCAGAAATTGCTTCTAAAATATACGAATATACCAGTAAGATACCTTAAAAATACTAGCCACTAATTCCAGTTTCACAGAGCTACGATTTCTACATATTAAAAAAACATATACCTACTTCGTCATTTCAGCTGTGTAGTCGTACGATACCTGAGACTTTATTAGATATTTAAGGATATTTCACATTTGTTTTTACTCTTGTCAATGTAGCCCAATCGAATAAGGGTATTGTACGACGGAATGAGAGATAATCATGTGGAAATTTGCACATATTTACATTCTATAAGTTACCCTGGATTCGTATAAAATCTAATCTCACTCTGAGCATTCTCAATGTCAAGATTTTCATAGTCAAAGAGCCAAAAATCTGCAATTATTGCGTTTTAAATGACTCCAAAATTTGACAAAAATGTAGACTGTATATCCATAATTATAATTAACTAGTTTTCGTTGATGTTAACTATTAATAATAATATTTATTAATAACTAGCAGCCCTCCCCGGCTGTGCCCGAGCATGTAATAAAATAAAATAAAATAAAAATAGCCTTTATTCTATCACAAACATTAGATTTCCTTAGATAGATTTACATTCAATTTATACCCTTGTAATTATAATACTTAATTTAGTTCCTAATTTACATATTTCATTTATTAATCGATTTTATACAATAAATAATATATTTAATTAAAATTAAAATTTAATAATTATGTAATCCTATTTATCAATTGCATGCATTATTAATTATTATTGGTAAAATATTAATTTGTGACAGTCGCCTCTTTGGCGTAGGCCTCCCCCAGCTTCCTCCAATTCTCCCTGTCCCTGGCTTGTCTCCTCCACCCTGGTCCGCATCTTTCCTTGAATACATCTTCCCATCTTCTCCTTGGTCTACCTCTGCCTCTTTTTCCTTCCCTCGGTACCCATTCGGTAATTTTTTTTGTCCATGTTTCGTTTGTCATTCTACATATATGTCCTGCCCATGTCCACTTCAGATTTCTTATTTTTTCGAGCACGTCAGATATTTTTGACTTATTCCTTAATGTTTTATTTCTAATTTTATCTGATAATTTTATACCTAACATACTCCTTTCCATTTTTCTTTTTTGTATGGCAAGCTTGTTTTCCTCTTTTTTACGTAAGGACCATGTTTGGCAGCCATATGTTAGGCAGGGTAAGATTACTTTGTCGTATAATTTCGTTTTTATATTAATACTTATGTCCTTATTCTTCATTATCTCTTTAAGACTCCAATATTTTTTCCAAGCATTAGCTATTCGTCTATTTACTTCCTGTTCAGTCTGGTCTTCAAAGGAAATTAATTGGCCTAGGTAAATGTACTCTGTAACATACTCTATATTGTCACCCTTAACTTTAATCATTCTTTTTGTACCGTTGGTTATAATTTTCGTTTTTGATGCGTTAAGAAACAGTCCCACCTTTTCGCTCTCTCTCGTTAAGTCATTGACCATTATTTCAAGCTGATTGCTGTCCTCTGCAAATATAGCTTTATCATCTGCGAATCGTAAATGACTTAAATATTCTCCATCTATTTTTATTCCTTTGTTTTCCCAGTTTATATTTCTGAAAATCAACTCGAGAACTGATAAAAATATTTTGGGTGAGAGTGGATCGCCTTGTCTGACGCCTTTTTCTATGCAGAATTCTGGTCCGTCTCTTTCTAATCGTATTTTAGTTGAACACTTGGAATAAATGCTGCATAGCAGCTCTATGTATTCTTTTTCTATGCCCTGTTGTGTTAATGCTTCCCAGATGGCAGGGTGTTCTAGGGAGTCGAATGCTTTTGTAAAGTCTACAAAACATATGTATAGAGTTCTTCCATACTCATTACTCTTTTGTACTAGTTGCGTCACAACTTGGATGTGATCTATAGTTGAGAAAGATTTTCGGAATCCTGCTTGCTCACGTGGTTGATTTTCATCTAAGACTTTAGAAAGCCGATTCAATATAATTCTTGAGAAGACTTTATATACATTACTCGTCAAACTGATTGGTCGATAGTTGTTTAGGTTGGCTCTGTCACCTTTCTTATGCAGTAGAGTTGTGGTAGACCTAGACCACTGACTTGGGGTTGTTCTTTTCTCAAGTATATTATTAAACATTGTCTGTAATGGCCTTTGTATATGTTCCAGTATAGATTTTAATATTTCGTTGGTTATCTTGTCATCGCCAGGTGATTTGTCGTTTTTTAATGTTTTTATCGCCATCTCTATCTCGGACAGGAGTACAGTCGGTACTTTTTGCGACTCTGGTAAGCTTCTGACCATTTCTAAGTTGTATTTGAGGTAGGTTGATGTATTTTTGGAGTAAAGTTCCCGATAAAAATTTGTAGCCTCCTTTATTATATCTTGTCTCTTTGTTATTTTGTTTCCAGTCGTGTCTGTAATATGTGATGCCCATTTTGATGTTTTACAGAGCTCTTTGTATGCTTTTTTTACCGCGCCTGTTTTGCAGATATATTTTTCGAAGATGTGTTTTCGGTGAGCTTTGGTCTTTTCTGTAATTTTCCTATTAATTTTCTTACTTATTTGTGTTATTTGGGTCCGAACTTCTTTGGTTCTCTTTTTCCTATATAGTTGTCTCCGTTCATCGAGTAGTCTCTTTATATCTATTTCGTGTTTCTTTTTTATATTTTTCCTTGCCTTGTTTATTTTTCCAATTAAGTGGTTAATTTGGTCTTCAAAATTTCTGTATTGTGTTTCTATATCCGATGATTTCTCTATTGCGATGGTAAAATTTTTTTCCACCAGGTTTCCACTCTCTCTTGTTAGTGTTGGTAAGTCTCTTATATGGTTCCTGCTCGGCTTAATGTATTTTCTTCTTTTCGTTGCTTCCGTATATATCTTGCTTCTTATCAATTTGTGATCCGTATAGAAATTAAGATTTTGTATGATGTTAAAGTCATGCACTTGTAGGCCCGAGCATGTATTATACCAATAAACCTTCCTCATTAATCACAATCCATAATTATAATTAACTAGTTTTCGTTGTTGTTAATTAATAATAATAATATTTATTAATAACTAGCAGCCCTCCCCGGCTGCGACCGAGCATGTATTATACCAATAAACCTTCCTCATTAATCACAGTACCTATTGGTAAAAACCACATGAAAATCCGTTCAGTGGTTTTTGAGTTTATCGCGAACGCCAGATAGACGCGACGGAGTACTTTGTTTTAAATATGTACTGATGATCTAATAATATTTATACTTATTATGTAAATATTATTTGTATCTATATAAGTATGTTATCATTATCATCTGTACAATCATATTATCACGCCTCTTTCCCATAGGGGTAGGCAGAGACTATGGATTTCCACTTGCTACGATCCTTACAAACCTGTTTCGCTTCATCCACATTCATTACTCTTTAGGCGGTTCCGAAGAACTCTGACACCAGGGTGTGCATGGTCGACTGACCGTGTCACCAACTCGAAATGATGATTACTCTTTTCATGCATGCTCGCCGGTTTCGGGTACTCCTTACATCTCCTTTTGCGAGAATGTTATATGAATATGTTATAGAATGGGAAAGAGGCGTGATAATATGTATGTATGTATGTTATTATCTGTGTAGGTATATAATTTTTATTAGTTTTATTCGTGCCCGCCAATTATATCTTATTTCCCTTTTCCGATCGCAGGTCAGCTGGAAGAATTTTTTATTGAATTAAAGAACTTATGTACTGAAATTTCCTTATATAACTTTGATTTAAAACATGATCTTTGTAATGTCTGAACTACTTCAGACCAACATATTGTTTGTGTTTCCAGGTCAGAGTCATGCGGAAGTTGTGCCACCCTCGTATAGTGTCACTAATTGAAGAGCAAGATAGTCCAGAGTGGTTGTTCCTAATTATGGAGTTAGTTAGTGGTAAGTGTTTTGGACCTGCGTCTTTTAGTGCAAGTTATTTTTATAAGTACAGATTAGTCTTTATTATATTTCTGAAACTCGTTATTATATTTCTGAACCATCAACACAAAAAAATACGGATCTATGTTCTTTTGAACTATTTGATTTTTGCACTTCACTTCACTTCACTTGAACCTTTTGCACTTCTGAGATTTGATTCGTTATCACATCTCAGAAGTGCAAAAGGAGTCTTTAGTCGTTTCGCACCACAAGCGGTTCTAACCGCGGTGCGAATCGTCCAAGAGCCCTTTTTGAATGGGATCTTTCGCACCGCGGTACGAATCGCCCAATAACAATTTTTTAACGGGTTATTTCACACCGCTGCGGGCGTTTGAATAGCCCTAATATTTTAATAGATTAGCATTGTTTAATTTTTTTTTTCATTGTCCGTTTTTTTTCTTATCTGTGCAAATAATACTTTAATTTTTAATATGAGCCTAAATCGGACCCATGCAAAGAGTATTGGATCGTTTCACCCCGTGGTCCGAATCGACTCATTCCAAAAGATACATTGGGCCATTCGCACCGCTCCCAACGAATGCGGTGCGAAAGAACCCATTCAAAAAGGGCTCTTGGGCGATTCGCACCGCGGTCTGAATCGCTTGTGGTGAGAAACGACTAAAGACCCTGCAAAAGGCGTGCTTTGTTTTTTAACTAATACTAATCTGTCTCCTTCCTTCATGTCTCTTGTCGAATGTCGGGAATGCCTTACAAGTGCGGTGTTATACTGAATAGAATAGAATAAGTTTATTTGCATATGAATAGGGTACAAAGATAGGTTACAAGGTAATTTTACTCCTAATCAGCCATTAGGGATAGCATGCAACTTATAATTTAATTATTATTACAATGCATTTCATTCAATTACATCTTAATTATCAATTCATGTTTGTTAATGTCAAAGAATATAATTTAAATTAATTAGACTTCTTTAACTTCTAAAACTTCCACCAACACCGGTGGCTAGCGCGCGTTACCGTAACCGAACGACAGCCACCGATGTTCAAACCGCCATATTTTATAGCCTACTCTCTGCTGCGCATTTTTACGATGGATCCTCCTACACGGGAAAGTTTGCTAATGCTATTGTTATTATGCAGACGTGCTTTGCGGCCTTAGGATAAGGCCTATGGCCTCCTTTATTGGATACATCAAATTTGAACTGATCCTAGGGTAAAATTCGAAAGTGGCAGTATTATTTAGATATTCTTATGTGGCCCGCGCAGCGACAAGTAGCGAATTGCGAACCTTGCTAGCGTGTGCGGCGGCCGAGTCTCAACAAAATTGTTACACGCTTTGTTATATATACCAAAGCGTGTAACAATCTCGTCGCTGGCCACCGGCTGTGGTCGGTCGCTCGTCTGAGCCGAGACTCTGCACTACGCGACACGACATTACTCCGATATGATTTCTTATAGCAAGCAGTCCCCAAGCCGCTCTGCACAGTTTTCTTTATAAGTAATAGTCAAGATATGCACTTCTGAGATGACACGTATACAACTTAGATTTATTTTAATAGTTTACACATACATTTTTACGTGATTCACAATACTTGTATATATCACATTTATTCAACTTGAATTTAATACCATTGCCCGCTTCCTCATCACTAAAATGATTTTATTTCTAGGTGGCGATCTATTCGATAGCATTGCGGCCGCTTCCAAATTCTCTGAGCCCCAAGCGCGTTTGCTAATCGGCCACCTAACATCAGCTATTGCATACCTACACTCGCTTTCTATAGTGCATCGTGACATCAAGCCTGAAAATCTCTTGGTAAGCCAATGACTAACTCTTGAATCATGCAACATTCACTGATCTGTATTCGATACTAATTGTGCAAGCTTTGTTACATTTCTAATATCAACATATTTGATTGACCTCTTTTTTGTAGAATAACAATTTTCATCATTATACATATCAAAGTACACATAAAAAATCCTTTATTACCTATCTTTACTACATCATGAGCTCCGCGCCTCGAAAGGCACTTTAAGCCGTTGTTTCGGGCTTACATCAATGCTGGATATGTTAAATGCATTTGGGCAGCTTGAAAAATCTGACACCAGTATGGGCACATACACTCACGAAAACAAAAAATACGATCGGGCTAAACAGAGTCAACTGTAATTTTTACTAGCTCCTAGTCAAAATCGAGGTATTTAAAATAATTATTATGAACATAAAGCAATATATATGTGCTCTTATTAATTATCAGTACAAATTATCGCGACGTTGCAATGAAAGCTGACCCGAATTGACAAGGCGCCCACGCCTATTCGACTGGATGAATTTACCAATCATACCAAGTGCTACGCAAATATTGTTCAAATTTAACATGTGGCACGTTAGCAGATTTTTATGAACATTGGAGCGAAATATGACCAAAAGTCCTAACTATCGGTCGTAGGCTATAAGGAAATTGTGCTATCGAAAAAGACGCTTTGCTCATCGCTAAAGCGGTTTAACGTATGGTATAACTGGTGAAACTTGATTAGTTCTACCCATATCGTATATAATTACAGAAGAACATGTTATTGATGCGGGCAACCACGGAACATCGTCAAAACACTCCCTTCTAGACTATTAAAAAGATCAATAATAATTTGTGTTTGCTGAACTGATTATAAAAATTCTTTTAAGAATATGCATGTGATATATTGATATCCATCATTAGTGTATTATGTATGACTTAGGCTATGTCAACCTGGTAAGGTATAAACACGTGGTAAATATTTACATATGGATTACATATTTGATAGGCTATAAAGTATTTAAATAAAATTATTTTAATACGGTTTCTATCGCGTTTATTACATTATTTATACACCTCACGTTTCGAACACTTTATTTATCGTAATCGTAATTAATTTTATTCAAGTGTGTAACAATCGCGAAAACATTAGACTATAAAGTATTTCATTAATACTTTCAGGTGGAAGTGGGTCCCGATGGCAGCATACGAGGCCTGAAGCTGGCTGACTTCGGACTCGCCGTGGAGGTGTTCCGGCCGCTGCACGCCGTCTGCGGGACGCCCACTTACGTAGCACCCGAGATCCTTCTAGAAACTGGTTACGGGTTGAAGGTAGTTTGTTAAATCTCAATCAAAATCCAACTAATATTAAAAGGCGAAGGTAAGTTCGTTAGTTCATTTGTTTGTTTCTTACGTTTCACGCCGTATCGACTGAACCGATCATCATGAAATTTTGCATACACGTTGTCTGGAGTACGGAGAAGGACATAGGCTACATTTCATCCTGGAAATAAGTACTATTGCCAAGGGATCGATACTAACGCGAGCAGAGCCGCGGGCGGAAGCTAGTACCACATAATATAAACGGGGTGAAAATCTATAGTCGACATATGAAAGGGAGTGACCCAGCCCGTCGTCAGAAGATAATAAGATTAATTTCTGTTTTTATTTTCAACTGAACATTACATATGCCGTCATACGATTGTTGTCAAAAATTTACACGACACAATTGGGCAAATAAATTAATCATACCTATTTGTTTGTAAAATACGCGACGTGGAGAGAAACGCGCGAATTCACTTATAACGAACTGTCCCAATTCTCAACTAATTATTTTGCTTATTTACGAACGCTAATTTGTTACTGGGCGTCACGTGATTTTTTCGGGGTCCAGTGCTGCCCCTATTTAAAAGAAAACCGAGATATCATTAATTTTTTGTCCTGCGGGGCACTAAATAACCCTTCAAACTATTTTATGAACTACTGTTTACAGTTTTCAAGTGTGGACGTGTAGCATAACTTAGCATTATCGCCAAAAGTGGCGGTTATTGACAAAAACGCTAAGAAAAGCTACAAGTTAAATAATAATAAATACAGTTGACCTTGCAGGATAGAATTGCGGACGTTCTTGCCAAAGGGCAAGTCAAGAGTATCCGAAACCGGCGAGCATGCATGAAAAGAGTGATGGATGTTGAAGAAGCGAGAGAGGTTGTAATGATCGTAGCAAGTGTAGGTTTTTATTCTCTGCCTGCCCTAAAGGGACAAAGCTGTGATAACATGTTTGTATGTATGTAATAGTCATTGTCGGACTTATGCATTTGCCATCCTGAGGCTATTTAATTATTGCCAGGGACAGGGGGACTGTGGGATGGTCAGAGACGACTCAAAATTTGCTTGCATAGTCAATACATTCGCCGCCTCTAGGCTATTTCATATTTTTGCCCTGTCTACCATCTTTGGGGTGGTGGAGAGAGGCCACTAGTATTTACCCAAAATGTATTGCCCTAGTCTCCAGCCTACTCAGCCAATTTGTAAATACGCCACTAGTCATAATAATCTAAACGACCACTTAAATAACCAAATTGGGATCTAAGTTTCATTATAATTAGAATCATAATGATGTGAGAACGGTTCTCACAATTCACTTTCGTTTAAATATGATCTAAGAACAGGTTTCAGAGGTGCGTCGCGTGAATCGTTATTATGCAAACATACCAGTTCCCACGGAGACTATTCTCATAATACATTGCTGTGAACTTGACCTCTATGCCTGAATTTGTGACCTTCAAAATATTCTAAAGTAATCAATCAATCATAACATGTCATTTAACATTTAACGAGCTCCGTGGCTCAGTGGTCAACACGCCTGCCTGATGGTCCCGGGTTCGATCCCCAGTCAGGTCAAGATGGAAAATGAGCGTTTTCAGATTGACCTGGGTCTTGGATGTTTATATGTGTATGTATTTGTCATAAAATATAATATCGTTGAGTTAGTATCGCATAACACAAGTCTCGAACTTACTTTGGGGCTAGCTTAATCTGTGTGATTTGTCCGTATATATTTATTTATTTATAAATACAGAATTATATACAATAGTAGTTCAATATTGAGGTTAGCAAAACCTATAACCGGAAATTCCCGTTCTTTTTATCTCGTTACATAATGCCTTTCATTTCGATTTTTCAATCGAATGTTTTACAGTTCTTGAACCACCTCTTCTTCCCCACCTTTTATATTTGGGGTCGGCCCTGTACGTCAACGTTCATTCATCTATTTCCAACCATATCGGCACTAGTTCCTCGTTCTTTCATATCAATCCTCACACATTCCCGCCACGCTCGTCCGGGGAAGTACCACACTCTCACAGAAAATCGACGTTCGAGTAGTAGCTTTACCGCTTCTATGCTTCGTTCGGTGAGTGAGAGAGCCGGAGGCCCATCCCCTCCTCCACCTCTGGGGAGGCAAAAATAAAGGCCGGCAACGCTCTTGTAACACCCCTGGAGTTGCAGTTGTCTATGGGCAGCGGTGATCACTTACCATCAGGTGACCCACTTGCTCATTTGCCGTCCTATGACATAAAAAAAACGCTTTTCTCGGCCTTCACTTTCCTTTGCGTCTTGTCACATTTAAATGGATCATTCCTAATATCATCACATCATTCATAATAAATAAAACTGAAGGGGTTGTTTGTTTGAACGCACTAATCTCAGGAACTACGGGACCGATTTCAAAAATCGTTTCACTGTTGGATTGGTACGAGGTTAAGTATGTACCAAGGCGGACTGCTAGTTAATAATAGTTTTAATAAGATACAGCAATGTGATAATTACAGGTAATGAATTAAGTCTGTCTGTTTTATATTAGGCCAGAGGCCAGGGGGCAAGTTGACCAGTCTAGTACCACTTATGATCATGATTTGAATTTCATTAAATATGGGTTTAGAATGCGATCTTGTATTTCGATGCTGACGTACACTTTTACGTGAGAATCTTCATTGGTGTAGTCTTCTTTATTAGCACAAATTTCTCATACACTCTTTACAGAAACATGTACCTATCAAGGACATTATATATTGGTAAAAGGACTGAGTACCCGTAGTAACTATTGGCATAGAAAAAGTCGAAAATGCTACAGGTTGATGTCCCGCTTACTATATAGAATGTACAGTCCAATGCAAACATTATGGCCTCTCTGATATTATCTGCGAGCTGCGCAGTACGCACCCCGCCTCCCCAGGCGCGCTCTGCTGAACCTGATATTGTGTACTGCGCATCGACTCGCGCGATGTTCTGAGCCATATAGTTTGCATCGGACTGTACAATCTATATAGTAAGCGTCTACCCCTTGGTACCCTGATAGAACTGTTATAATTTTTGATATTCGATATCCCACTGGCACATATGTAATTGTATATATATATTTTTTTTTAGATTGACGTATGGGCGGCGGGAGTGATACTCTACATTCTGCTGTGCGGTTTCCCGCCGTTCTCGTCGCCCGACGGCGACCAGGAGAAGCTGTTCGACGCGATCCTGTCGGCGCGGCTGGAGTTCCCCGCACCGCACTGGGAGCGCGTGTCGGCCGGCGCCATCGACCTCGTCGCCAACATGTTGCGCCCGCAGCCAGAGCTGCGGTTCGCCGCTGAGGATGTGCTCGACCACGCCTGGATGGCGGTGAGTGTTGTCTTACCACAACTTAAGTTTAGCATTTTCGCCAAGTAGCCGTGTGGTTCCCGACAGAATAGAATAGGACCACTCCAAGTCTCCCCGTGGATGTTGTAGAAGTCGAGTAAGGAAACAAAAGTTTAAAGTTATAAACATCAAAGAGACCTCTCCAACTCGTCTAGCCAGCGTGAAGAGTAGAACAAATCCTCTGACTGCTCTGGCTAATACATGGCTCTGGTAGTACAGAAAGGATTGTGCTCACAAAAACGCTAAGAATAGCTTCATGTTCTCACTTTATATTGTAAACAGTAGTTTCTAAAATAGTCTGAATATGGGGCCTGTCAGTTTTATTGTCAATCTCTTAAGATATTCGTACGTCGACATGCTAAGTGAATTTTATTTTAAAAAAATGCATCAATACCTATTGGGTCTCATATTTATCACATCGAAGTATGTATAAAGTGGCGAACAATCTTGTTTTCTGTAGTTCTGCCCCCACTTTCTCGTTTTATGCTGCCGACATTTTTAAGCAAAGTCAAATTTGAGCAGAATAAGCCGCCATACTAAAAGAAACCAATGTTTCCAGGATGACTACGACGAGAGCTGCGACTTCCGCACGTGGTATGACGAGGACTCGTCATAGCGCAGCCCGGCGCCGCGCCCGGCCCGCGCCTCGTGACGCCCGGGGCCCGAGCCCCGCCGCCGCGCCTAGTGCAACGACACGCCTTCTGTGAACAGTGAACACCAATACCAAAGCTAATTTAACGTAATCGCAAGCGAACTGCATTATACTAGGCTCCAGTTTGCTAGTCAATACCGGTTACTGACCTTTATCTGTTGTCGTGTACATTTGTAGTGATATTTCGATCCCACAGTCGAACTGTGCGAACGAGGCACTAGATGTATCAAGCGACGAGAAAGATAAATGTATAGAGTTGTTATTGACTAACTAACTAGTATACCTGTTTTTGTTTTAGCAGTCCAGGAATGCAGTATTATTGTCTTTTGATACTGATTTTACGTGACACGAATTTTTACTTTCGACGCGTAGATCGCCGTGCTCCATTAGGTTATAGCGCTATCGTAGTGTATAGGCTGTTCAGCTGCTTAGTATTATTCGCGTTTTTTTCCCCGATCGGCTGTCGGCCAGTAAGTACAATATTATAGTTTCTTCAATACTTCTCAAATACATATCTCACTGGCAATTTTGAACGATCTCTAGAATTTCACGTTTCACCCTGTTATCTCTTCAGTTAGATTAAAATACTTAGGTTTAAAGAAATTATAATATTTATAAAAAAATGATTTTATTTTACGATATTGTGTAATATACGAGTAATATATCTTATTTAATTTGAATGAATTAATATTTACAAGTGTAGAGCGCAAGCTTGAATTATTTTGTATCATAATGAACTGCTTATAGGCATGTATCCATGGCTATTGCTTCTATGTAACCATATCACTCATGCGATTCGTATCGGCTTAGCCCCACGCAACAGTCTCGGCGACCGTGTGTATAGGACGAGAACCAGTGATTGCTCTCTATAACTTCGAAAATTATGTTTATGCATAAGTTCTGATCAAATCAGGTTAAAATTGAATTTTGTTTTTATGTGTACTTACACAAGATGTAGTGACTGTAGGGTGCTTTTCAAAATGGTGCTTAGACAACAATAAATCAGGAGTGTTCATGAATCTTTTTCAATCATTTTGACTTAGGATTTGAGTTCATTCAAACATTTTATTTCTTAACGTCTTTTTCAGTCACTACATCCAAAAAATTGAAAAATTCCGAATATACTCCATGGCGTGAAATAATGACTCAATACGAATAGAATCATATGCACTTAACATCGTCAAGTGCCAAAATTTCTCATAAAATCATATCATTAGATTCTTTCATATAGGTGCAACAAGTTACTCTCGAATAATAACTTTGGCTTTTCATCATAGTTTTAATGTTAAGTAGATCACTTGTAAATACCGTAAGTGCTCAAATGTTCTAGTTACTTGAAATGCTTTGTCATCATTACCTGATGCAAAGAATACCACTGACAGCAACCAAAGATTTTTAAAGTAAAAATGTTGCTAGGTAGTTTCCACTGAAACCGAGGGGATATAAGAATAACGAAATTCTATTGGTTGCATAAATCTACATCTCATCACTTCTCAATTTTGGTGGACTCCGGGCCTAAGGACTGGACTTTTGAGTACTCATGGTATCTATTTCACTTGTAATCCACATCAAATGCAACCATTCTTAGACTGATTAACATTCCTTTTATATTCTGTAACTCTCAATATAGTAAGCAAACCAGTTAAGTTTTATACTGAAAGACAATCAATGATCTGGGTAAATTCTATCAACTTTTTTGGAATACTGTAATTTTTGTTAAACTAGATATGTGATGTTTTTGTATAAAGAATTAGATGAAATATTAGAAGTTTTTAATAAAATTTTTATCAACATGGAGTATAGTTGCAACGATGAAACAAATGAGCAATAAAATTGTACTAGGTATTGATCAAATCAGATTTAGTTTTACATGGCACACATCCCAAATGATTGCTTTTGTTTTATTCAAACTGGTTCAAAATTGTTTTGTACAATGGCGTTATGTAGTGTGTCAATCACAGATCATCAAATTTTATAATGCATTTAGATATGGTATGTGCATTTGAGTAACGAAAGCATTAAATAAATTTATAAAAAAAATGTATATTTTATTATTCTACACAACATTCCTTGATTTCACTATTTCAACACATATCCTGTCAGTAAAAATCCACTGGAACAATTCATAGTCACTTCAGGGTGTGTCCTCTCTGGTAGTACCTAAAATAAAAAATACATACATTTCAAAATATTTAAAACTAAATGGGTACTACTCCAATAGTGGGACCAATAAGTTAATTTTAATGCATGTTTTGACCACATATAATTATGAAATACAAACCTGATAGTTTCTCATCCAATTACAAGTTATTTTGAGAGCTGCTACATTACTGTATGATCTTAAAGTTAAATACAATTGTTGAAGGGGTTCCACAACAGGATAATAAATGACAAATGGTCGGCCAGGCTTCACAAACTCCAATAACTCCTTGAATATACTCTGAGGATCTTCCTTACAAGTAATAACTAAAGAATCCACTTTTGCCTTTAATAAATCTGAAGCAGCAATATTATCAAAGTGCCATTTTGGCTTCTTCGGCTCGGATTGTGCATTTTGCGAATCTGTAACTTCAACACTATCTGATTTATCCCTGTCATTATTTTCAAGTTTGGGAACTTTGTTTTTATGGTCTTCTATTCCATCTTCAATATCAGAGGCTTTCCTTTTTAATTTATTTTGTTCAGTTTTTGTTTCCGATGATTCACTGCTAATATTTATATCGCATCCCTGGTGGTATTGTCTTAATACAGAATAAACATTAACTGAAACACATCTATTTGAATGCTCCTCACTAAAATTCATAGCTAATAAACCTTGCTTCTGTGACATGTTTCCTGGATGCATATGAATCAGTTTGCCATTAGTGTTGTCTCCGATAGCACTTAACAATGCTGCAGCTACTAGACCATTCGACCCTGAGTCATACAGCAAATGAACACCTTCAGAATGAATATTAGACAAAGTGATTATCTGTGACAGTGTGTCCATGCGGATGCCCTGAATTTTACCTGGGTCTAACCTATACATAACTTCAGTTATTAACCTTAAGTTGGGTCTCACAATCTGAAGATATTCAAAGTATTTCTTCTCTTTTTTCTTTAAATATTTCTCTTGTGAGAACTCGGTTTTATTGTGAAATGTATTGGAGTTAGTGATCAATGTTTCAACAATATCTGACGCTTTCACCGCGTCGCTCTTCAACTCTTCAATTTCTGCAGCCGTCAGCTTCTGGGAACGACCGTCATCTATTATATTTCTATTATCATTACCAGATACTTTCACATCAATTTCATCTTTCAAGCTCACAGCTGCATCTGTAAGCTCTAACCTATATTCCTTATGCCTTTTTCTACCTGACGATATCATTTTGAAAACGGAGAAGTAGGGACATCCCTCTATTCCAAGTAAATTTACACTATCTCGGCCTAAACTAATGCTGGAATTGGATTTATTAAACTTGTGTAACTTTCTATAATTCTGCTTTTGAATGATAACATAGTCACCAATTCTAATAGTATCACTAGCCATTTTAAGTTTTAACTCGATAAACTTATAATATAAATAATAATGTTTTTACTTCAGAATAACCTCAAAAAGCACAACCAATCAAGGTTAGAATTTTGACATTACCTTCTCTCGAAGAGAGTAATTCAGTGTTGCCAACCCATGCCCAAATTCTTTCCCACAAGTATTTAATTTCGTCAAATCCTCCTAAAAAACCTCGTAAATATTTTTACAAGCGTGAAGTATAGTTTTACTATTTGTACTATTATGTATTCTGTGATTATCCTTTGGGGGAGCCCTATGTACAGCAGCAGTGGACTTCTTGCGGCTGAAATGATGATGTATTGTGTAGTGTAGGCAACAATAGGTAATGCCTTGGGCCCTTGGGTTCCTCCTACGTAGTGGTGCCGCACTTGACGTCCATCCGAGTAGGACAGACAGACCTATATACATAAAAGAGAAACCCTGTCATCTTTCCCGTTTACGTATCCAGCTCTGTCCTACTCGGACGGACGTAAATTGCGGATCCACAACATAGGAAAGTAAAATAACCCACCCAAGGCATAACCGGCAGGAAGTATTAGAGCGGCCGCATATTATCAGAAATTTCTGTTAGAAAAATTCTGACGCTCGCCGGAAGGCACTCGCTGCATACATTTTGTATTAGCTCCCGCACACTGTTAGAAAAATTCTAACGGGTCGTCCGTTTCTGATGCCCGCCGGATGGCACCTCAGCCGGACGTCAGAATTTTTTCTGTTAGAAATGGCGGAAGGCGTGTTTTCCATACATTTTGTACTAGGCCCCGCACACTATCAGAAATTCGCGTCAGTTTACCGTCCGCCGCCGTACGCTCCACACGTGTTTGGTTGTATTTTAGGAACCTACGTTTTTGACGAAAATGAGCTTAATTCAAGATTTAATTGCCGATGTGTAAAAATATCCATGTTTGTGGAACACGATGATGAAAATTACCAGAATAAAATACACAGAGACTTAGATATGGAGCGAATATGCCAAATATTAATTAAGTATTGAAATCCATATTTTAATTTCAAGGTTTTTAGGGTTCCAAAGCGTAAAACGGGACCCTAATTACGAGATTTCGATGTCCGTGTGTCACCAGGATGTATCTCATAAACCGTGATTACTATACAGTTAAAATTTTCATAGATGATGTAGGTACTTATTTGCTTTTCCACTATAACAATAAACACTAGAATCAAAATAAAATAGGTAATAATTAAGGGGTGATCCCATACAACAAACGTGATTTTTTCGCCATCTTTTGCTCGTTATTTATAACGGCAACAGGTAGACGCTTCTGATATTCACAAAATATTTATTTGTTTATTCATCGCTTTAAAAATAAATAATTAAATCAAAATTAAATAAATATTAATGGCGGTCGTACTAAGAACATGTTTTTCGTTGCAGTTTTTGCCCGATAGTCTAATGTTGTATAGATAATGGTACGGGACCCTTCATGTGCGAGTCCGACTAGCACTTGGCCGATTTGTTTTATTTAAATAAAAAAAGCGCTAAGAGCAATAACATACGTATCTTCATTCATATAGGTAGATGTGCGTAAGCATACAGATGAAACACGACTGGGCTCAAAAGCTGCCGGATCAAAATTTCTGATAGTATGCGGGGTGCTTCCGGCAAGCTTCCGGCGAGCGTCAGAATTTTTCTAACAGGGATTTCTGATAATATGCGGCCGCTCTTAAGGTGGGAATACACGTCCGATTTACTTCCGATTCGATTGCAGTGTTGCTTTTAAAATAATAGAGACTCTCCGGCGGAAAGTCATACATAGGCTATGTATGTGACTTCAACAAATAATCAATATACTGAAGTCAACAGTTATAAAATGATTCATAACAAAAAGCTGAAACTGACTTCCACCCTATACGTAAGTGTATAAACTGGAAGTTAAAAGTATGAAATAATTATTAAATTACTAGACATTAAGCGCAATAAACAAAAATATTCATACTTTCATACCTCAGTTATTACTTTGGCTGGCACTGACTCCAAATAAAAACTGTTTTTCTTATTTACCCTATTTTATCCCACTCAGAATGTGGGTAATTTCCCGAATCACATGTGGGAAACCCTAAAAAGGGATATTCTTTGAAGGGAACAAACGATGCAGCAGTCTATCTTTTTCTCTGTCTACGGGTTTTCCCCAAAGGAGTATGGGTACCTATTTAGGTATTATTTTCTAAAATAAGCACATTGTATCCATTTCCGGCAAAAAGCGCGGCAACGACGGAAATGAAAATTTTTTTTAGCTTACCTACTATGTCTGTGGCGGCAACCTTGATATATCATCTAAGAACCGGATTTTGAATAAACTGAAAACCTGAAAATAGTTTTTCAATAAGAACAACTTTTCCTATGGCACCAATGCTGGGAACTCAATGTTTTTTTGATATTTCCATAGGTACAAAAATACGAAAGGTCTAAATTCTTATTTCAGTTTCCCAGTATTGTTCCCCTAGGAAAAGTTGTTCACATAGACGGGCGGAAGAAACTATTTTCAGGTTTTCAGTTTATTCAATTACACATTGTGTATCTAATAAGTAAGACTGTCTCTTTCTTGTAATAGAATGATGCAAGCAGATGGCAAGCAGTCTATTTTTTTTCAGACAAGCAGACATACAAACTGACAGAATTTTTTAGTGTTCCGTATCCGAATTGCAAAAAACGGAACTAATAGATTTTTCATATTCTGTCTGTTTTTTTTATACTACTGAGTAGGTAAACGGTCCACCTAATGGAAGCGGATGTGTCATGCGTTTCTTTTTACTTTTTTAGGGTTCCGTACAAAAAATGAAAAACGGAACCCTTATAGGATCACTCGTGCGTCTGTCTGTCCGTCCGTCTGTCACAGTCGATTTTCTCCGAATCTACTGAACCAAATTAAATGAAATTTGGTAAGATGGTGTAAACCTATGACCCAAACACGGATGTGCAAATATATATTTTTTTTAAATAAGGGTCAGTTTAGGTGGTCCAAATAGAAAATGTTAAAAAAAAGTTTTGCAAACCTTACCGTGTTATATATCAAACTAGCAGTTACCCGCGACTTCGTCCGCGGTGACTTCAGGTTTGGAATGCGGGGATTATAAAATATGACGCTACAAAGCGGTAAACTAAACATATACTCCGATTTACACTTTTAGAGGTTTAATTTCGGGAAACTATTAAAAATGTTACTCTTTATTTTTGCCGTTCTCAATTCACACGAAATTTCATACAAATATGTCCAAGGAATAAAAAGTTTCATATAAACTTTAATCCTCTATTTCACCCCCTTAGGGGATGACTTTTGAAAACTCCTTCCTTATTGGATGCTTATGTCATAAGAGGAATACGTGAGCAAAATTTCAAATTTCTAGCCATAAGGGTTTGGCCTGCGCGTGATCTTTGATAATTGCCCATTTTTTAAAGTATTAAAATGAGTATAGTATGTTATTCTTAATATATAGACATATGCCATCGCGGACTTTTCTGTAAACCTAAATAAGATACACAATTCCACCATACATTGTTTTGTTATATCTCAAAGGGTTTAGACAGCGTTTTCGTTGAAAGCTCCCAACGGCTCATTTTTTACGACACCTCCAACAAATATCGTTTGTATGTACAAAAATGTATACAAAAACTTAACAAACTATATACTAAAACCTTCCTCGAGAACCACGCTATCCATTGTCCATCCAGTGATAGTGATGAAAGGGCTTGTTATGAGGATCTCAAAAATATTTTTTTTTTGTTCGGAAAAAATCTCAGATCATATAAAGGACTTGTTGTATGTTCTGAGGAAAAAATCAATACTTTTGATTTTATTCACGAAAGAAGGCAAAATTTGACCATTCCCCCCCTGATCTCCGAAACTACTGGGCCTAAAATTTCGAAAAAATTACAATATATAGTTTATTGCTTGAAGATTACAGGAAAAATAATAAGAATTCTATCAGTTGAAAATAAAGTGGTAAACTCACTATAATAAGTTCAGCTAGGGAAATTGTTCACTAAAACACCACTAGATAGCGCTAGTCAATTGAATAAAACATTTTTGCACATTGTGTGTGTTCACCAGAGTGTTCACGAACCCTCATTGCGCGAGTTTGACTCACACTTGGCCGGTTTTTGTTTATAATGTGTATGGATTAACAAATAGCTGTTGTTATTGAGCAACACAACAGCCAACCAGCATAACTCATTGGGTCAAGTGCCGATAAAATAATTATATATTTTGATGAAGTTTTAATGTTGTAAGGTAATACATATACATTAAATTATATAACATAGTTTTAAACGTAATAAATATATTCTCATAATAATTACTATAGTAAAAATAAAAATACAAAATATACAAAACAACATAGTATAGAATACAACCAACAAAGTGTCACTTAAAAATAATGATTAAACGGCTATTTCTAACATCTTTTTGATACAGCAAACTTTTTCACGAGGTTTCCCCTTCATTTTTCCCTGTTCAATTTCATATTTGTCAATTTTCTCCCATCCCTGCCAGTCTACGATATAGTTGTTGTTTTGTAATATTATTTTTTTCACTTCTTCAAAACCTCCCTTTAGATTACAATCATTTTCTCTTTTTAAATCTTCAACCATCATTTTTGCCACCTGAAATGCATTACCCATAGTATGTAAAATGACTCCAACCGGCCCTGTACCAAGCCAGCCGGCAACATACAGCTTTGCTAACTCCTTTGAACTATTTTCTATTACACCCTTATTGTTTGTTACAAGTCCACTTGAATTGAATTCTAAGTCATCATCAGCTTTCACACTTTTATATCCTATACTCCTAAAAGCTAAACTGCAGTCTAATACTTCAGTTTTGTCAGTAGGTATACATCTCTGGTTTTCCAATGTTTCGCCTTGCAGCTCATTGCAAGTGAGCTCAATTCCTTTTAATTCTTTTTTATCATTAACTAGAAATCTTTTAGGACTTCTGAAAAATATTGGTTTAAAGTACTTTGTTTGACCATTCTCACTTGTTGACTGACTTTCTTTGTAGGATTTCAGCATGAGTTCAGTCAATCGTTTTCTTGGTCTCTGTATATTTTTAACAGCATCTTCTACTCCAAGGAAATCCTGGTCTCTCCAAATTATCTTACAGTTCTTGAGTTTGATTTGCTCCCTCAGCTCCTTTATAGTAAATGCGACCTGCAAAGGTCCTCTTCTTCCAACTAAATATAATTCTTTTATCTTAGATTCGGCTAATGCATTAAGGGCATGTTCAGTTATATCAGTTTTCTTAAGTTCATCAACAGGAGACAGCAGTATCCTTGCCACATCCAATGCTACATTACCTTGTCCAAGAATTGCAGCCGTATGTCCTGATAAATTAACCTAAAAGTAATAATAAGATTTAATTTTATTTTTCTTTAATTGCTTAAGCATGCTTACTCAGTAGAGGTAAGTTTATTCCTCATCATGTGAGTCAGTGGCACTAATATCAGATTTTACAAATATGAGTATGTTTTAGGTATAGTTGGTCTATAAAATATGTACAGCCATACAAACTATAATCTTCCCTGGCCTGGATACATATATCATAATCCAACCATACTTATTATTTTTTTAATTAAAAGTATACTTACATTTAAATCCTTATCACTAGGCAGGCCATTGTACCATCCAACAAATTGTCGCGCAGCAACCACGTTTTTTGCATCCTCATTCTCAATGCCCAGTGTCCTGTCCTCTTCAGCACCATATGTCTATAAATTAAATATAATAATATAATTAATACACAAATATTTCTAAAGGATCTTGATAAAGCTGTGATAATCTCTCTCTAATAAGGCTCTGTAGAATAGAATAGAAAAGTCTTTATTCAGTGATTTGCTAATGGAACAACAATGGTAAAAACAGTGAACAATTTTTGTACAAATACTGTGAATATGGAATGTAGATGGGTATGTATTCACTATGTCCAATGTGCAAAATGCACACATTAGAAATTGGACATAAGGAAATATGAAAATAAATATAGTTTAGAGTTTAAAATAAGAGTGTTGTGTTCATCATATACTGAATTTTTGGGGTGATAAATAGTAACTAAATTTTATGCTGAAATAAAGCGAAAAAAAATCTTGTATGTTACATTTACCAATAACACAGCATCATAATGTTGTCCCAATTGGCTGACTTTAATATCCTTTCCCAATGTGATGTTTCCATAGAAATTAACATTGGATTGTTGAGCAACTTTGGTGAATTGGTTGATAACATTCTTTACTTCAGGATGATCTGGCGCTACTCCATATCTGTGAAATAATATGACTATCACATTATATTGTTTTTTATATGCAGATGACCAGTTGCAAATGTAATAATTTGTTTTTAGAAGATCTGATAGGTGTTGTGGTCTGTAGTAATGAGCCCTCTAGTGATTAGCTAGAGCAGTCAGAGATTTGGCCTCATCTCTCCATGCTGGCCAGATGGGTTGGAGAAGTCTCTTTGATGTTTATAAGGTTTATTTAGCTTGTGTTCCCTAAGTAACCTTCTATAACATCCACAGGATGACTTGGAGTGGTTCTATTCTATTCCGCTGGGAACCACACGGTTAGTTAGGTTTTCAAATTGTAAATAGTAAATATTTAAAGTATGCAAAATGTGGGTTTCATCTGCAAAATTAAGGTCAACAGCATTGCCTTATATTTTTGATTTATTTATAAGAACATACATACATTTCACTTATCAATAGTGTAAGAATAAAGGAGCCTAATAATATGGGGCAAAGCTACATGCACACACCACAGTGCTAGCATAAATCGAGAGATGTGACGTGGTTTAAACTCCCCAAATAATTTTAAGCGTAGCTTGACTTCACAATATGTGCAAACACATATTATTTACACTCAATAATGAAACAGAAGTTCCAATGATATCATCCTCTACTTACTAAAATGGTATCAAGAGGCAACTGAATAAACATTATACACAAATCATGCTTATGTTAAATATGTTAAGAAAATAAGATGGCGAGGTAGAGAAGTGATAAATAACGGTACCTTATCAATCCAAATGGGACTGGAAGTTTTTCAATGATATCAATGTTAACCTGAGCGAGGTTCTTCGCCAAATGCATAGCTGCATAGAAGCCTGCGGGGCCAGCACCGACTATACAAACATGAGGCACTTTGGAGCTTGTGGATAATGTTCTATTTAAAAATTTCATCAGTTTGAAACTCATTTTAATTTAGTATGTTACTTTGAAAAACTAGTATTCGCTCGATTGCTCTCAATAACGCTTTCTTTAAAGAACGACAAAGTAATTAATTTTAATTTACAAAATATGTAAGAACGTTTCGTAGGTACGTAAGTTCAAAACAAAAACTTGAACTTACTTGCTTCTCGTCTCGCTGTCACTGTCAGTCAGTGTCAGTATGTTTTTTTTTATTTTCCATAGCGCAAAGAATTTTTAGCCCTTAGTAACTTGGCCAAGGCCTTGTAGACGTTGAAGCCACTGAATAAGCATGTCTGTCATGCATGCATGGTCATAAGTTTCTACCTGCTATATCGATATTCCGACACTCGATTGGTGGATATTGGATGGATATACAATACAAGTAGTGATGTCGATACTATAAATACAGGCAGGGCAACAACAGAAAATAAAATATTACTGTCACTTGTCAAAGTCAAATCTAAACTAAAAGGAGGATTCTAATCGTGTGAAAAAATCATTTTTGTTACAAAGTATTCTTCATAAAATTCAAAATAAAAAATTATATTCAGAAAATTTACTAGAAATAATTTTGGTGAAATAAACTCTAAAGCTCTACAGACTAGAATAGTGAAATGTCTCATGTAACCGAGATGAAAATTCTCTTCTCTAGGTTATTTTCTATGAAGAATGGGTAAGTTAATGTACAGAATACAGGTTTATAATGTATTAATACACTTTGCTTAAACATATCCATCGTGTCCTTTCTACCTTGTAAAGTTACTGGACCAAGGCTTCGCCTGACGCAATTTGTGCCTCATGTAATAAGTTGTAATTCGGTGTTTTTTAAATTTTCTACACTATTTTTACTGCCGTTAAATTTAGTTGTAAGTTCGCATTGCACGCTAGTTGGAAGACCAGTGTTTTTTTTGTTAATGCTTACATGTTTTCCAGAAACAGCCTTCTATTTAAACTGCATTGTGTCTATAGTAATTACTTCTTATTTTTAGGTTGAATAATCCAAGATGGGCAATCAGAAATTACAGCCGTGACATCGACAGACCAGTGCAACCATTGCCCAAGGGCAGTGTGACACCTCTACCTCCCTTGTCCGAGCCAATACAAAGTCTCCCTCCAGTGGTGTACTCCACTGCCAAGGCCGAAGACACAATCACTGAAGTGACGACATTGAGCAATGGCCTAAGAGTAGCCTCAGAGAAAAAGTTTGGCCAGTTCTGTACAGCTGGTGGTAAGTATGTTTATGCTTACAAAACACCATATTCTTCCTCTACCTACTATAGTTAGTCACATACATATGGTGTATAGTTTTTACTGTTGGCGAGGGATTGAGTAAAAAGAAAAACAATATGGGTGCAGTTGAACTTTGATACATAAAGAAACAGGAGTGTTTAAGTTAAATAATAAATTATTGTCAATGAATCATGTACATCAGTCATTAGTATAAATAATCATCACATAGGTATCAATCTTACACCTACTTGGTTATAAAATGATCTAAAAATATCCAGTAAAGTAGAGACTAACCTGAGGTTCAGTTTTTGTCAAAGAAGTTCAGTTCCATGTTTCAGTTCGGGAACAGAACAGGCTGAACCTTGGCCTCCCCTTTGGTTAATACTGATTTTGTCTGGTAAAATAAAGAAAATGTGTATAGTGACAGCTATGCCTATAGTTAGACCAATCTAGTAGTGGGTCTATATTTATAAAAGTGTTGATTTCATTGATTTAAAAAAAAAAAAAGCATAGCTGAAATACAGATACTTCAGCTATTCTTTTTCTTGGCCAAATTTCCTCTTAGACTGAGCTCATTGTGTAAGAACAGAAGACTTTGTTTTTTGTTCTTCTGCATTAAGGAGAACTTAGTACATTTTACTATATGTATAATAATAGTAGTTACTATTATTTTTGAACATTAAAATATACATAACTTTCAGTTTCGACTGAAACTGAGACCCAAAACAAAGGCTTTGAAGAATATACTGTTTTGGTTGGTCTCTACCCTCTCCATCAGGTTCTATGTCAGCCACCTATAAAAAACCTTTTCCTTTTTCAGTTGTCATTGATTCTGGTCCAAGATATGAAGTGGATTATACAAATGGTATCTGTCACTTTCTTGAAAAATTAAGTTTTGGTGTAAGTATTATATGAAAGCCATTTTAATTTGTAATGGTTGCTTTTTGTTTCCATATTGTGTCTATGTAGTAATATGAGCAGATGTTGGCGGAAGATAACAGGTCTACCTCTGTTATTTATTGTTAAGGAAAATAATAAAAAATGCAATGCAAATGGGCAGCACTATGGGGGAGGTATATTCAAATGAGCAGGCCTTTGCATGCATTTTTGCATTGCCCTTCTAATACACATATCCAGATATCTCCAACTTTGTTAGTCTAATTTGATTATATCTAGTAATCCCTTTGTGAATACAGTTTCATTTACTTTCCATAGTTATGGAAGTCGCATTATTTTTAGTTATAAAAAACCTGTTGTGTAAACAGTACTTGTATCTACCTCTCTGTTTCATATTTAAGAGCTATCCCCTTGAAATTGAAAGAGTATGATGAAATGGAATACTTTGTCATTGTCTACATTTTAATTATCAAGTGTAGCAGTGTTTTTAGCTTAGCAATACAAGTACAGTTTGTTGTAGAAACATACTTTGCTAGTACAATTTTTATTGATTATTATTGATTTCAGGCCACTCACAAATTCGCGACTCGCGACGTCATGCTGCGCGAGTTGGAGAGACACGGCGGCATTTGCGACTGTCAGGGCTCCCGAGACACAACAGTCTATGCCACCAGTGCTGACTCCAGGGGACTGGAAGCTGTCACACAAGTATAAAATTATAAGATTATTCTTCCACACATTGATGCCAGAAAATAGTTTTTTTTATATTTACAATATTCTGTGCTAATTGGCGATTAGATAGCCAGCCTGTCTCTTAGACATCATCATTTTTGTAATGGTAGAAGTATTTTATTTCTCCAAAATGTAGAATCTCTTTACAATATAGATTCAATTTAGAACAGAAAACATGGATTCCAAAAGATCAGTGGGTAGATAAAGGAAGACAAAGATGATTTTTGATGGCCAATTTGATAGGAAGAAAACAGAAGTTTGAATTGAGTACTCTAATAAGTCACTTGTAAATTGCTAAACACAAGCATTAAGTGACTAACCTCTTTTTACCTGACTGACCCACCCAGAAGGAGGTTAATATTTTTGCGCGTGTGTATCTCTGTAACTTGTTCTATTGTTTCCAACTGTAGCCTAAAAGCCTGGACTGATTTTGAAGTGTGAGGTGTCATTATATTCGTGTTCTTCATTGGAGTGTTGTAGGCTATGTAACGTCAGCAAAAACTCTATATAGCGGAGTTAAGGTACGCGCAGATTATGCTGGGCCGCATCGCAAAAATCCGCATCCGCTTCAATCCGCTGAAGCGCTTGTGTGTATTTACATACAAAATACACACAAAACTGTCAAAAACTGCAGTCGGTTTTTCTTTAATGCATTTTGTTCATTTGATGAAAAAAAAGTAAGTCACTAAGTAAACTCTTATTTTATTTCATAGGTACTGGCAGAAGTGACACTGAGGCCGCAGCTCTCCACAGATGAAATAGAAGCAGCAAGACAAGCCGTCGCATTTGAGTTGGAGACACTCTCTATGAGACCAGAGCAGGAAACTATTTTGATGGACATGATACATGCAGTAAGTGGGATAATATGTTCTTTCTAATCCATATTGTATTGTTAAAATCTTCATATATTCTTGTTCTAGTTGCTTTGTTTAAACTAGGTATAAGCTGTACGAGATATTCCATGATATAGTCAAGTTTAAGCCACTACTTGTAGATTTTATTCAAAATTATGCCTTTAAAAGGCGTTCAATTACTGTTTTATTGTTGTAGTAATAAAGGGTCATATGAATATTTCAGTTTCATTAAATTTTATACTTTCAGGCCGCATACAAAGACAACACACTTGGACTACCAAAGATTTGCCCTCATGAAACAGTTCTCAAGATAGACCGAAGTGCAATATTAGACTATTTGAAAAACCACTACACACCCGACAGAATGGTGGTAGCTGCTGTTGGGGTAATTATAGCTACATTTAAAATATAAAGAAATTATGCTGTACCCTTAGCATAGTGCCCGCGACGCCGTTTATATCGCGCGATAAACTATCCCCATTGCGCTCTTTAATATTAAAAAAAAAAGAATGCCGATTGTCAATAAACGTTGTCGCGCATACCATGTTACTGGGGCAGATGTGTAAATTTAAACAGACAGACAACATTCATCTTTTGGTTTAGTGCTGCTCCATAAGGAAAAGTCAAGTTTAAAGTCTTTACTTTAGATGAGTGGCTTCCATATTGGCAATATCATCTACTTGTACATATGTAGCATTATTGTGTTTAATAATAAATCAATATATCCGGACAAATCAGTGAATTGTCCGGATACATTTATTGAGTTAGCCCCAAAGTAAGTTCTTAAGTAAGACTTGTGTTATGGGATACTAACTCAATGGCACTATATTTTATAACAAATACATATATATATATTCCAAGACCCAGGTCAATCAGAAACATATCATTTTTCATCTTGACCTGACCGGGGATCGTACCCTTGACCATCTGTGTCACAGGCCGGCGTGTTGACCACTGCGCCCCAGAGTTCATCAGAATAGGCTTTTAATATTTATTTTGTTGATAAATATTGATAAAATATTTTGTTTGTAGGTTGATCATGAACCATTTGTAGAATATGTCCAAAAATATTTTGTGGACATGAAACCCACATGGCACTCGGAGGACAGCAGTAACTTTAAACCAAAAGTGGACAATTCCATTGCCAAGTACACTGGAGGCATGCAACAGGTATGTTTTATCTGTACTAATCTTAAAAAGAGGATAAATTTGATTGTTTGTTTGTTTGAATTGAATAGGCTCTGAAACTACTGGACTGATTTTCAAAATTCATTAACCTATAGAAAGCTAATTTATCTGCGGGTGACATAGGCTATAAATTACGCGGGTTAATTGCTGGTTCACCTGGTTCCGTGGGCAGTTTTCCACACTTAGGCCTCTTGTTTGGGCCCATTGTGTGTGAGCAGAGGACTATTCGTCATCTAAGTCCTCTGCATAATGGAGATTTCGTTCTCCGTTTTTAGGGTTCCGTAGTGAACTAGGAACCCTTATAGTTTCGCCATGTCTGTCTGTCTGTCTGTCTGTCTGTCTGTCTGTCTGTCTGTCCGTCCGCGGTTTTACTCAGAGACTATAAGTTCTAGAAAGCTGTAATTTGGTATGAGTATGTATATTAATCATGGCAAAAAAGTCGTAGAAAAAAATCTTGAAAAAAAATTTTTTTTTGGGTAGCTCCCATACAAGTAAAATGGGGGAGTAATTTTTTTTTCTCTACTTACCCATCGTGTGGGGTATCGTTAAAAAGGTCTTTGAAAAATATTGTGAGGTTGAGAACACTATTTTTCGATTGAGGGATCAGTTTCCGAAATATTTGGTTTTAAAGTGCAAATTTTTGTTAGAGGTACGTGTCCCCCCCCTCTATCTGCTAAACGGTTATATATGGATACGTGAAAAAAATTACAGCAGTAGTATATATACTGAAGTTGAAAGGAAAACTATCAGAGCTGGATACTAAGTGCAAACTAAAAAGTTATAGGCAACCAACTTATAAAATGTACTGGAAAATGTAAAATTTCATACAATCTTTATTGTTAGATGTTTTTGGTCGTTAAACTGTGAGGCGCGAGTGTAAACAGTTGAACTCAAAGTTGTCATTCGCAACTACGGAACCCCAATACTGCGCGTGGCCCGACACGCACTTGGCCGGTTTTTTTTTCTTTTGGGTTGCTGATTGGTGTTATGTGAGCCAACCCAGCTCGTCGAGGAAGCGAAGGACTGCAGAGGGTGTGCTGCATGCCTCGCTCATAGTTGCTGGATGTCCCAGGAATTCTTCTCTTGTAGTTGTTATGCTAGGGCATTCTAGTATGACATGCCTTGCAGTTTCTTCAGTCTCTAAGCAGCCTCTGCAAAGGGGACTGTCAGTCATTCCTATAACAAATAGGTGTTTGTTTAACATACAATGACCGGTTATTATACCTATCATGAGTCGTAATTTTACCCTTGGAAGAGCCAGTAGGCGCTTGGAGTATTTGCTGCTCAGGGCAGGCAATGTCTCTTTGGCTTGGCGGCATATGTCCAGGGTAGTCCAAGCGCGTTGATGTTCGGCGGTCACTCGGGTTCTGATCCATGAACGTACCTGTGTAAATGGTATGGGTACCATTGGCAGAGGACCGAATGGAATCATGTCCGGTCCCCTTCTCGCCAGTTCGTCCGCTGCATAGTTGCCGAGTGAGTTGCTATGGCCCTTTATCCACTGTATAGTGACTTTGTTATACTTACAGAGGTTGTTTAATGCACTGTGACATTCGAGATATTTTGCTAGTTATACATATGTATCAAAATTGGTTCCTGTTTGGGGCAGAAAAAAGTAAAATAATTATAATAATGGTTTACATATATTCCATAGAAAACAATGGAAGTAATTTTACTTTATAGGGTTTTTGTGTTTAATGATAGTTAGGTCTGTTTAATGTACATTTGAATAGAAATAAAGAAATTAGATTGGTGCAATGGATTTATAAAGACAATTTATGGAATCGATATCTTTCTCTTGCATATAAAAGACACATTTTTTTAATCATTATCATGAAACATATATGTTGACTATCATAGCAAAATATCAACTACTCATTATGTATTTTTAATTAATTTTTCAGGAAGAATGTGAGATCCCGCTCTATCCTGGCTCTGATTTACCTGAATTATCTCACGTCGTCATTGGCCTGGAAAGTGAGTTTGTAAAAAATAAATTGTATCGGTTGATGGATATTCTGTGGCTAAATAAAGGTGACGAGAGTAATATTGCAAAATTTTAAAAGAATAGAATGTTTAATAAACCCCTCAAACCATTATGTAGTTACCACCGTCAAACATGGAACACCGAAACACATTTTTATTTCATTTTTTAACCGACTTCAAAAAAGGAGGAGGTTCTCATTTGTCTGATTTTTTTAATGTATGTTACGCGATTACTCAGTCAGTTATGGATCGATTTTAGTGATTCTTTTTTTATTCGATAGGTAATACTCCAGAGGTGGTCCCATAAAAATTTTGTCCAAAATGTATTCAGCACTTTTTGAAAAACAAATAAAATCCCAAAAAAGTTGTAAGAGTATGCTGTTCGGTTTAAACTTGTTTGTATTTTATTCTTATGCTAATCAAGACGATGATGATAAGAACATTACTCCTCTGTTTTGACTGAACTTCAAAGGTGGTCCTATAATTTTTTTATCGAAATGTATCGAGTGCTAAAACACTGTACAAGTATGCCATTTGGTTTAATTTTATTTCTGTTTAATTCTTTCGCGAATCAAGACAAGTTGATGACGACGTTGTTCCTCTATTTTGATTCAACTACCACACCACCGCCGTGTGGTTCCCGGCAGAGTAGAATACGACCACTCCAAGTCTTCCCGTGGATGTTGTAGAAGGCGACTTAGGAAATACAAGCTAAACAAAGCTTATAAACATCAAAGAGACCTCTCCAACCCATCTGGCCAGCGTGGAGAGTGTAGGCCATATCCTCTGACTGCCCTGTCTAATTATGGCTCTGTTAAGTTCAGAGAGGGTTATGTTCCTGCAGTGGAGACTAAAGAGAGGCCTGATGATGATGACCCACTAAACCCTCATTTTAAGTTCCAGTTTGTACATTTACGTATAGGGTTGAAGTCGGTTTTACTTTTTTGTTAAAAATAATTATGATTGGTTGTTGTTATAGCGGAAATATAAATACACATTCTACCTATTATATTTTAATTTAAAAGATATGAATCTTTTAAGGGAAGTCTAAACTCTTTGAGGATACACTGCCCTCAAAAGTATCAAACCTAATCAAGAAGTACAAAATAAGTGTGATTTAAACATGGTGTCAAATATTTTGTAGGTTGTTCTCACGGTGACCCCGACTTTGTGGCCACCTGCGTCCTTAACATGATGATGGGCGGCGGAGGCTCGTTCTCGGCCGGCGGGCCTGGTAAGGGCATGTACACGAGGCTCTATACTAATGTTCTCAACAGGTAAAATTCATATTCATCTTAACTGCATTATTTCTTCTTGCTAGAACAAGGTTACCAATGGTTCAGTGGGCGTGACGTGAGCATTGTTAGCGGTTACGAGGATGGGTGACCGCAAGTGGCATAAAAACGTCTCGAGATCCTCCGTGCTTCGGAAGGCACGTTAAGCTGTTGGTCCCGGCTGTCATCATGGATGGCAGTTGCTATGCTAATTCAGATACCTTTGGGCAGTTTGAAAAATCTGCCAAACCAGTGTTGGCCACTTATACATACGAAAAGCAAGCAAGCTAGGAGATCCATCAGTAAAGTATTTTTGGTTCTCGTAAATGTGTAAAATATGGCATGACTTGTAATAGCACCATAATGCAAAAATCTAATCAAAGAAAACGATACTGCCGACTTAACATATCTTTCTGTGTTTTCGGGCAACACGGCCTCCGTACCGGATGGAGGGAGTGGGCAAAGCGACAATTTACTATTACAATTTTTCTGGCGTTTTTTGCGGGGGGAAATGTGCACACAAGTTTAGTTCCGCACACCTACACACAAAACTTAACCTGTCACTTGATAGTAATAATGACATTGTCACAAAAAATGTCATAAAAAAGAAACAATAATTTGTGTACAAATGCGTCACACACAACTAACACATAGACATGCATATGCCTAATTTGGCTTGTACCTTGACACAGGGGAACGCAGCGTATGGCTATTCCGTGTTGCTCGAAGTTCTGTGTTGATTACACCATTGAGTTTTAGCTCCCACCAAAGCTCTGAATGGTGAAGACGACGTTCACGTCAGGTGACGCTATTGCTTTTAATTGTCTGTTTCTTGGAGTAGGACACGTCTACCTCAATTTATGTAGACCCATGACAAAATGATGAGCGGAGACTTCTTAGTTCTTTTTGTTTTTCATCTGTGTACCAAATAAACAAATTTTCTTTTTTTCTTTATATCGAAGTCTTTGAGTATAACATGGTTGCAGATACCATTGGATGTTCAACGCGACCGCGTACAACCACGCGTACGGCGACACCGGCCTGTTCTGCGTGCACTCCGCCTCGCCGCCCAACCGCATTTACGACACCGCCATCGTCATCGCGCGGGAGCTCGCCAGCATGGCGGGGAAAGTCGGCGAGGCAGAGCTCAGGGCGAGTCTTTTATCATATTTTATTATCACTATCACTCATTATCAGGTCATTTTAGGGTTCCGTACACAAAGGGTAAAAACGGGACCCTACTCACGAGGCTTCGATGTCCGTCTTTCTGTCTGTCTGTAACCAGGCTGTATCTCATGTACCGTAATAGCTAGACAGTTTAAATTTTCATAGATGATGTATTTCTGTTGCCGCTATAACAATAACTACTAATATTAAAATAAAATAAATAATAAAGCGGGGCTACCATACAACAAACATGATTTTTTTGGCCGTTTTTTTGCTCGATATTAATAACGGCAACAGGTAGACGCTTGAAATATTCGCAGAATATTTAGTTGTATATATAATTAAATCAACATAAAATTAATATGAGCTGCCATACAGCAAACATGATTTTATTGCCGTTTTTTCTCGATAGTCTAAGGTTGAATAGATAATGGTAGGGAACCCTTCATGCGCGAGTCCAACTCGCACGTGGCGGATTTCTTATCTAGTATCCACTGCAGAAGCACAACACTGTACTACCAGAGCCATAAATTAGCCAGAGCAGTCAGAGTATCTGTCCTACACTCTCCAGCCCCCCGATTTACTAACTCGAATGACAGGTGTCGATGCCTATCAATCTAGAATTTACTGTTACAATGCGGGTTTTGCTAGCTCGAACTTTTTATTTGGAATTCAAAAACCGCATTGTAACAGCGAATCCTAGATTGATAGGCATCGACACCTGCCATCCGAGTTAGTAAATAGCCCGCCTTTTCTACTCTGCCGGGAAACACACGGCCTCATTCTCTTTTTACACAGAGTATACTTTCTTGTTTTTAATGTCAAAAAGAATTTAGATTATTTATAATTCTTTCTTATTTTTCCACAGAGAGCCAAAACTCAACTGCAGTCAATGTTGCTGATGAACCTGGAAGCGAGGCCAGTAGTGTTTGAAGACGTGGGACGTCAAGTATTAGCAACTGGCAAAAGGAAGCCGCCATCGTTCTTCATCAATGAAATAGGTAATTTTTTTTTTTGCGGTAATTATTTACAATTTGACCTCTATCTTGCCTGATGAGAAGCAAGTATGATGTCTAGGGTGGTACACGCAAACTCAAATAATGCGTATTTACGCTTTAAAATCCCTAAAATGAACGAGTCGGGAAAAGGCGACGCGGGGAGGGAATTCCATTCCTTCGCGTGCTTGGTTCCCTTTATTTCAATGGTCTATCCAAGCCACCATTGTATTTTGAGTCGGGGAAAGTTTTGTATATGACGAGCTATATTTTATTTTAATATTACAAAATTCTGCTCTTGAATAAACATCTGCATTCGATGTTTTAAGATTCAATCACAGATTTAAAAAATATGAAAAATAAAATAATTCTTCATTACACATTATATTTGTTTGTTTTATGAATATTAAGGTATTTGCAATATTAGGTCAGTTAAAAACAAGACTTAACTGACGCATCGCACAACTTTCAGAGAAAGTAACAGCCGACGACATCGTGCGCGTGGCGCGGCGCATGCTGAGCGGGCGGCCGGCCGTGGCGGCGCGCGGCAAGCTGGCGCACATGCCCAGCTTCGAGGAGATCCAGTCCAACATGTCGCTCTCCACCAGCGACGCGCCGCAGGGCCGGCGGCTCAACCTTTTCCGCGCTTAGTCTTACATACCGCTTACTTCATAAATTACTATACTGTTAATAAAATTTAGCGTTAAACACACTTGTATTTGATTTACACCTGAATTTGACCAATTACGAAAAAACGTTACGGCTCATCGTAAACTAGTCTGCGAGGTGAAATGAGCCGGTCAAAATACCTACATCCGTTACTTAAAATACAAGGGTATAATACCTTGGGTATACCCCAGTCGCCCCCAGTGAAGGCGGCCACCACTGGTGGCGTATGGGACTAATTTAATATTGGATGTACCAATTGCCACAACTGGCGACGCCCCCACTGGTGACGAGTGCCAATGGCTAATCATTGGCAGTCTCAGTTGCTTCCAGCGGAGGCGAATAAAACAAACTCTGATTTTAATTCCCATTCGCCCTAAGTGTTGACGTATGGGAATTTGTCTGTTCATATTCCCATTAGTTGCCCCTGGCAGCAAATGCGAGTGAGCGGCCGGCCGTGGCGGCGGGCGCACGGCAAGCTGCGAGAAGCTCCAGTCCATAGATAAGAATATGTATATACAGTCCAACATGTCGCTCACCACCAGCGGCCAGCGACGCGCCGCAGGGCCGGCGGCTCAACCTCTTCCGCGCTTAGTCTTACATACCGCTTACTTCATAAATTACTATACTGTTAATAAAATTTAGCGTTAAACACACTTTAAGTATTTGATTTACACCTGAATTTGACCAATTACGAAAAAACGTTACGGCTCATCGTAAACTAGTCTGCGAGGTGAAATGAGCCGGTCAAAATACCTAATACATCCGTTACTTAAAATACAAGGGTATACCTTGGGTATACCCCAGTCGCCCCCAGTGAAGGCGGCCACCACTGGTGGCGTATGGGACTAATTTAATATTGGATGTACCAATTGCCACAACTGGCGACGCCCCCACTGGTGACGAGTGCCAATGGCTAAGTGTTGACGTATGGGAATTTGTCTGTTTACATTCCCATTAGTTGCCTCTGGCAGCAAATCCGAGCGGGCGGCCGGCCGTGGCGGCGCGCAGCAGGCAGGCGCAACTGCCCAGCTGCGAGAAGCTCCAGTCCATAGATAAGAATATGTACCTATATACAGTCCAACATGTCGCTCACCACCAGCGACGCGCCGCAGGGCCGGCGGCTCAACTTCTTCTGCGCTTAGTCTTGTTACATACTGCTTACTTCATAAATTACTATACAGTTAATAAATTTAGCGATAGACACCCTTGTATTTGATTAACACCTGAATGTGTGCAATTTCGAAAAAACGTAGCGGCTCATCGTAAACTAGTCTGCGTATGTATATGTCCACACAGCTGAGCGGTCTGGCCGCTAGCGAAATTATATAAGTACAGTCGGGGATCGGGGCAGATAAACGTGACCCCCGTGAACTACAATTTAAAATCTGTTCGTAAAGGGTCAGGTGTTCAAATTTTGATTTACTTTGTAGCCAATTTGTATCAATATCGATTCAGAAATTTATAACATCTGCTATTGCTAGTTTGTAGTGTTTCGGTGGTGATTTCTTGAAAAGTGATTTATGGGACGGCAAACGAGCAAGCAACCTGAGGTGCGGTGCAGTGGGCCCCGCCATAATCTATGCAAGCCTTTCTACAATATGGTTATTACAATCATCAATTAATTTGGCCGCCCTAAGCCTGGCTCTGGTGATCAGAGAGGGTCGTGCTCCTGCAGTGGATAATAAAAAAGACCTGATGATGATGATGATGAAGCCCGGGCGTACTGGACCCACAGATACCTATATGACAAGCAGTTCCGGCAAATAAAACATGTCTTTGCCAGTCAATGAACCTTAGGACAAATCCGCCACTGGGGTATTTAATTTTTTTCTATGAGAAATATATATAATGATGATAGAAATAAAACAAGTAATAATAGATATACACACTATATTGCACTATATACAAAATCTTAAGAATAATCAACACCTAGCTCTTTAAAAAGGAAAATAAAAACAATAAAAAATGGCAGTAAGATTGGAAGTTAGGGTAAAACAATCAAAATACAGTCTTGTAATATTAAAACTACATTGTTAATAGGAAACAAAATAACAAAGAATAAATCCGGTTTCAACCTGCATAAAATTTTAGTTCATTAAATGCTACAATAAAAACAGCACCATTTACGTCACTTCTTACGTGTTTGTTATCAGCTAATAAAACAGTACAAAGGTATAGTCAGACTGCATAGCGCGGTAATTATTAGCTTAAAATAATTTGTTACTTATGCCCAAACATTTTTTTTAGGCTATTGACATGTCTATTATTCATTGCTATGCAATTATCTACGTACTTTAAGGCTAATTGTTGACCAAATGGAAGAGTTTCGTCACAATCGTCCAGACACATGCTTTTTAGTGTGTAACTAATTCTTTTGCGCTAATTTGATGGCCATCTTCGCCGCTTCATCAGCGTTATTGATGATAGACAAAGGAAGGCCAGACTCCTCGAGGATTTTCTTGGCACCGTCAGAATTGGTGCCTTCCAGCCTGATGACCATGGGGTGCTTTGGTGGGCTATTCTTGCACGCGGCAATAATACCGTTCGCAATCGTGGCGCAGTTAACAATACCTAGAAAAAGACCAATAATTACATTATATATTTTATTACCGGGGCTGTGGCCCAGAAGAAAAACTGTCCCCATACTATTGGTAGTATACTTTTCTAGGCCCACTGTACATCAGTGCGAGATGGAGGACAAAATGGCCAAATTCAACAACATGGAGTGAAACAAAAGTGTGTACAGGCTATGGGAGGGGTACGAAGCTTGTGAAATCGACTTTTCAGTAATAGTACAGTCCGAGTTAAACTTTATGGCGGCTCGGATATTAGATGCCCACTACGCAGTACGCGAGTCGCCTAAGTAGCGCGTTTTACTTAGGAGACTAATAGTACTTTACTGCAGCGGCCGGCAATAGAGGCATCGGCCATCAATGCCTGATTGCGGCCAAGGCTTGTATAGTACTTTTCTCAAATATTGCGCGGAAATTAAAAAAAAATAGTATACATAGACAAACAGACATACATATTATCACATGTTTACCCTTACAGGTGAGACGGACCTCAAAAGCCATGTTTAGGGTAATAGTGGGCTTTTATGTAGAAAATGCAATTAAAATAGCTAGCCGCATCACCTATTGACATATTTTTCTCCATAGCTTTTCGCCCTCTCCCTCGGCCTTCTTTTACGGACTGTACGGAAAGAGAAACAGCTAGTATATTCTATGATTTTCTTTTATCCTAGACCATCATGAAAAATTGATGTAAATATGACAATAAATATTCATGTAATGTTCATAAACAACAATTTATGTAGAAATTATCGCACCAAAATCTTGTATTTTACTAGCCAGTTCAAATTAGAAATTCGAATTTGTAACCTCCCCATTGAATTCCATTTTGAAATAACACGACAGATATGAGTTTTCATAGTTACTTTGCCGGCCGCTAAAACACGACAGATATGGATTTTCATACATACTTTGCTGGCGTGTATTGGCCAGTACAGCAATGTCGATTTATCCCAAACAAGGTTGTCAAAATAATGTGACAATTTCCAAGCATGTTTGAGAAAACCTAATTGTGTACTGACTTGCGCGATGTTCCGAGCCGCCATAAAGTTTGATTCGGACTGTACCCCAGGTAGGATTCGTTTGAACCACGACCTTAAGGTATAGGCCCTAAGTGTGATTCCAACTACACCACCGTGCCTTCGAATCACCGCAGCAATATACAATAAATAACATACCGAGAATTTAACACTATTAAAAATCAATTAAACATTTTCTTTTAACTCTTCAATTGATTTCGACGAAACTTGTTTTGGCTCGAAAAGGATCACAATCTGACCCAGATGCAACAAATTAATTAATGTAAGATGCATTTATATGAAAAAAGTAGGCATGTTTTCTTACCAGCAAAGACGTTGACGAGCACAGTTTTCACTTTCGGGTCTGATTCGAGGATCCTCAAAGCTGCCGACACTTGGGCTTCACCAACTCCCCCACCAAGATCCAAGAAGTTGGCAGGCCTGCCGCCATTGAGGTTTATCAAGTCCATAGTTGCCATGGCCAGCCCAGCGCCGTTTACCATGCAGCCAATGCTGCCATCCATGTCAATGTAGACCAGGTTTAAGGCAGCAGCTTCTCTCTGTAAGATTGATACATACATACATAATATCACGTCTTTTTCCCTTGCGGGGTAGACAGAGTCCTAGTCTATAAAAACCAATAGGCCACGTTTAGCATGTTAGTGGGCTGGTAGGTAGGGAACGGAATCAAAATAGTGATGGGTTGCTAGCCGCATCGCCTATTGTCATGATTCCTGATGCCATTCCCTCGATCGGCTTTAAGATTGATACACTCCATTAATTTAATGACAGCTACTGACATGACATTTGTTGTAATGGTATGCATCAATGAGAATGTATCCACTAATTTGTACCTTAAATGGGTTACCTAAGTACTGTCAGTGTGTCAAATAAATTTAAAAATAATTTTAGTGTATCATTTTGTGGTCTGTGGTGGGAAGTCAAGGGGTGCAGTTGGGGTTTGCCTTAGACGATTTTGCAAATTGATTTTAGTGGACTTTATAATATGAAATTGGTGTAGTTTGGTGTTATAAATGCTCGTGCTCATAAACTATTTGTGAAATAGACTGTTATATGAACTCGTATAGATTTGTCACTAGAAGCTCCCACGAGGCATCAAAGAACATACGCCATCTTTGAGCTACTTGTTAAAACTTTACCATACAACACCAATACTTATGGACATTGGCAGAATCACTGAAATCTCGGTGGAAGCCATATTATAAAACAGAAAAAGTATTTCATTTTGACATCAACATAAAAGAATCAAATGACGGCAATACTACTGATTTATTTTTCATGTTATGCATATTCTCTTGTATATTTGTTTCTTTGGTCCTTAGAAAGACACTTTGTGTAGTCTATATGTAGAAACTGAGTTGTTCTAGCTTCGTCCTAAGCTTTTTTAGGGTTCCGTAGTAAACAAGGAACCCTTATAGTTTCGCCATGTCTGTCTGTCTGTCTGTCTGTCCGTCCGCGGTTTTACGCAGAGACTATAAGTACTAGAAAGCTGTAATTTGGTATGGGTATGTATATTAATCATGGCAAAAAAGTGGTAGAATAAAAACTTGAAAAATAAAATTTTTTAGCGTAGCTCCCATACAAGTAAAGTGGGGGAGTATTTTTTTTTTCTCTATTTACCCATTGTGTGGGGTATCGTTAAATAGGTCCTTCAAAAATATTGTGAGGTTGAAAACACCATTTTTCGATTTAGGGATCCGTTTCCGAAATATTTGGTTTTAAAGTGCGAATTTTTGTTAGAGGTAAGTGTCCCCCCCCTCTATCTGCTAAACGGTTATATATAGATACGTGAAAAAATTAACAGCAGTAGTATATATACTGAAGTTTAAAGGAAAACTATCAGAGCTGAGTACTAAGTACAAACTAAAAAGTTATAGGCAACCAACTTATAAACTGTAAAATTTCATACTATTTTCATTGTTAGATGTTTTTGGTCGTTAAACTGTAAGGTGCGAGTGTGAATAGTGTGAACTCAAAGTTGTCATTAGCAACTACGGAACCCTACACTGCGCGTGGCCCGACACGCACTTGGCCGGTTTTTTACTACTAATAAATCTGCCTGTTGTACTTATAAAGGCCTTGAATAAGAGTTGACATCTAAATAATAAGGGTAATATAATCTGTTTGATTTAAATCAAATACTTCATGACTTGTTAATAACAGCCTTTATGTTCATTAAAATACTTCTACAGAAATCTATAGTTAGTCTTCTACTGATTTTACATGTTGTTATTATCTCGCCAGAACTCAAATAACATCAAAACATGAAAAGTTTGACAACGGCAAAATCAATGAGATAATGTTATGATAAGAGGATCATAGAGAAGTGATAAAAACTGTTATTTAATGTTCCAAAAGATAAGGAATAAGCCTTGAGAGCAACTGATATTGCAATAAGAAATAATCATATTTATTGTATCTTTGCTCAGTAAGTAGTTGTGAAAGGTCAATTGATAGCAAAATATTGTGATGTAGCCTTACAAGCAATTGCAAAAGATGTTTGTATTAATCAGTTAATGATATAATTGAGATAATCTTTGCAACTAGTCGTACTTGCGAGTCTGTCATGAAAAATATATTAATCTGAACCTTATGACAAATAAATGGTAAATTGAATTATTTTGATGCACTTAAATAGCTACTTACTTCTCGGGGATCTGTTTCAGAGACATCGTCAAGAGCAAAGATCTCCTTCTGTCTAAATTTAGCATTGTCATCAAAGTTGATCTTGGCATCCACGGCAACTACTTTTCCATCCTCAGTTTCCACTAATGGATTGATTTCTAGTTGAGTGGCATCCACCTTGAAGATGACATGATTTTAAAACAATATTTTGTAAATAGTATAGAATCTTTACTAAAATAAGAGAGTTCAAATCTAATAGATCTACTATACTTCTTATTGAATATAATTAAACAGAAGACAGTGGTATTACACCAAACAAGTGTAATATCACAATATTACCTTCAAGAACAACTCCCACAGTTTTTTTATTTCCTCTGCACATTTTTTCCTCAATGGTCCTTTGAATTCTAAAAATTCTGCCACCTCATTAGCAACTTTGTCTGTCACTCCTTCATAGATGTCTATGGGAACTGTCTTCAGTAAGTGAGGGGTTTTCTCAGCTACTGCTTCAATGTCCATACCTCCCGCCGGAGAGGCTACCAGGGCAGCACCATTATAATTTCTCTCCATGAGAATGCTCAAGTATGTCTCCCTCTTTATAGTCACACTTTCTGCCACCATCACCTTCTCGACCTTTATGCCATCTTTAGGAGTTTGTTTCGTAATCAATTTGTGTCCAATCATGTTTTTAGCCAGATCCACAATTTCATCAGGATTCTTTGTCAAGTGCACTCCACCCTTAAACCCATTGTCGAAATGTCCTTTTCCTCGGCCGCCAGCTAATATTTGTGCTTTCACTACATACTCGTCAGCTTTGAAGCCCGAAAGAGCTTTCGAGTCCAAACTTTTGTCCAAAATCCGGAAGTCTTGAACAGTAACTTGGTGTTTCCGTAACAAATCTTTACTGTGATACTCCTGAAGGTTTAAGTTTCTCTTGAATGTCACTTGTGAACCATATTTCGGAGCCAATACTGACAGTACTTTAAAATTCCTAGTATTTTTTAAAGCAGCCATAGCGAACTTTGTACACCGCAAGCTAACCTGAAATGCAAATCAATTTTAACTACATCAGTAATTAGATTTTCTAAACATTAAATAACAACGTTCAACTAAAAAAATGAGACATCTGTATGTACCTTTTGATAAAATAAAATAATAATTAATTAATAAATTGATAAAAATTGCGTACGGCGGCGACTGATAACAACGGTGATAACGACCCAAAGAGTAAAGAAAATAGACAACTGACATTGACATATCGTACTGACATTGATAGCTACTTTTTTAATGCTTTGAGCTCGTACTACTTCGCTTTGGTAGCATATGTTTTTGAGTGAATTATCAGCTTCCACTTGTGATTGGCACTACTGTTTTTACAAATGGCAGCCCTCCTTGAAACTGGCAACCTTGAATTTCTTCCTCATGTCGAACTTCCTTTTCTCGTGTTCTTTGACAACACGAGGTTATAATTTCTATTTTTCAATAGAAAAGTATGTATTTTCAAGTGATACAGTTATTTTATTAAATTTGGTGAGTGTTTTTCAGAAATTAATGTTGTAAACTTTATATATTTTAGATAGCTACAATGGCTGAAGAGAACTGGAGTATGGAAGAATCGGGCGGCGTGGCTGTTTCCGACATGCCAGCGCCTTTGGCCGCTGATATTCCCGAAATTAAACTTTTTGGACGATGGAGCTGTTATGATGTGCAGGTTTCTGACATGTCACTCCAGGATTACATTTCTGTAAAGGAAAAGTATGCCAAATATTTACCGCACTCTGCCGGTAGGTATGCACACAAGCGTTTCCGCAAGGCCCAGTGCCCCATCGTTGAGCGTCTCACTAACTCTTTGATGATGCATGGCCGCAACAATGGCAAGAAATTGATGGCGGTGCGAATTGTGAAGCACGCTTTTGAAATTATTCACCTTCTAACTGGAGAGAACCCACTGCAAGTTCTTGTGACAGCTATCATCAATTCAGGCCCTCGCGAAGACTCAACTAGGATCGGTCGTGCTGGTACAGTCCGTCGTCAAGCTGTGGATGTGTCACCACTCCGTCGTGTAAACCAGGCTATCTGGTTGCTGTGTACTGGAGCCCGTGAAGCTGCCTTCAGGAATATTAAGACCATCGCTGAGTGTGTAGCTGACGAGCTCATCAATGCTGCTAAGGGATCCTCAAATTCTTATGCTATCAAGAAGAAGGATGAGCTGGAGCGTGTTGCCAAGTCCAACCGTTAATACCTAAGGACAAATCTTAATAAAAAAGTAAGAAAATTCTTTATTGTTTTATTTTTTCTAATTTTATTTTATCTTATACTTAAAAACTTAAGGGTGAGCTTTTGAAAAGCTTAGTATGAGTTTGTAATTTTTAAGGATTTGATCTAATAGAACTGACTTTACTCTTTTCAACAATATAATTTTTAAAGTGCAGTGATGTAAAAAAAAATAATACAAAATAACACTTAAATATTTACAAGGAACAACATGTTGGGATGCTCACTCTGTTTAGGTCACAAGGAAACTTAATGAACCTCTATTCTACCTTCTGTAACCAACCTGTTTTTGAAAACGGTGTGACTCCGCACTTTAAAAATAGTGTCATAAAGAAGAAAGTAAGTTGTATTGATTCCAATCTGCACAATATCTAAGTTCATGCTAAGCTATTCTAAAGCCCACCCAAACTATTTTTAAATATTATTTAGGTAGAAAGACCTACCTTAAATAAATAACTTCTTGAGATTCTTGAGTTGTGAACTTGTTACCTTTTTTTGTGTGGTTGATATGACTTGGAAGTTACTACTCCAGTTCCGCATATACTATCGTACTATTGTTGATGTGTTCCAATTAAAAAATATAAATACATACATAAAACACAAACTTTTATGGTCTGCGCGGGAAGAAAAGCAGCTGGTATAATCTATGTTTTGCCTTTTCTCCCAAATGAGCATGGAAGAATAAACTTTATATGGACAAATCACACAAATTGAGCTAGCCTCAAAGTAAGTTCGAGACTAGTGTTATGGGATGCCAATTGAATCAACAATACGATATTTTATTTATTACAAATATATATATAAATAAACATCCAAGACCCAGGCCCTACTCGGTAAAAGATCGTTTTCCATCATGACCTGACCGGGGATCGAACCCAGGACCACATGTGTCGCAGGCTGGCGTGTTGACCGCCGCGCCACGGAGGTCGTCGAAAATTTATATTGTACTACCTAGTTTGTTGTAGGAGTTACCACACAGACTTTCTGGGCACCCAGGCCGCGGCGCCCAGCCCCAAATTCTTAAGCTTATCAGGTGAGAATGTAACATGGAACACAATAGCTCTGAGTGAGTTTCGGTTTTATCACACAATCTACCCGGGCCTACTCCCCCTCCCCCTGACCCTAGTATTTCAGGTGAGCATGTAACCAGTCATTCAGGATCATGCTTAGATGACAGAGACATCAAATAAAATGTAATAAGTGCTGCACTTATTACATTTTATATACCTACTATATTTTATATATATGTATTATTACATTTTTAAACAAATTTTTGATACCTTGGTTTACATTTATGTAATTTTGTATGTCTCCTCAATTTTGAGGGTTCCACACACACAAGGGTAAAAACGGGACCCCATTATTGAGACTTAGTGACCGTCTGTCACCTCACCGCCGTATCTAATAAACCATGATTGCAAGACAGTTGAAATTTTCACAGATGATTTCCTGCTGCCCTTCGTGCGCGAGTCTGACTCCATTTGGCAGATTTTTGAAAATAATATACAGCTTACATTACTCACTGATAATATAGCTTACTATTCATCATCATCAAGTATTTGATATTCTCCACTGCAGGAGCACCACTCTCTGTGCTACCAGAACCATACAATAGCCAGACCAGTCAGAGATTTGGCCTACACTCTCCATGCTGGCCAGACGGGTTGGAGAGTCTCTTTGATGTTATAGGCCTTGTTTAGCTTGTGTTACCACTTACCCCACAGGGTCGCCTTCTATGACATCCACAACAGGACGTCTTGTAGTGGTCCTATTCTACTCTACCGGAAACCACACGGCAAAGCAAGGAACATAATACTCTCTGACGAGAGCGGCAAAGCTTTAGGTTACTATTAGTTGACTTCATTGAAAAAAATATAAAAATGTGTTTTGCATAAATCATAGAAGTTTCGAAATGGTTTTCAGCAGCGAAATATGGAAGAATCACTTTACTTATTATAGAATAGAAAAGTGTGTTACAAATGGTACAGTACAACAATTGTTAATATAGTTCATCAATTTTATCAAAATTTAGAAGTATAATATTTTGTTATCACGTCTATATCCCTTGCGGGGTCGACAGAGCCCAAGGTCATAAAACCCAAAAGCTTCACAAACCCACTTAGAGCGTGTTAGTGGTGCAAAGCGAAATCAAAATAGCGTTGGGTCCCTAGCGTGTGCGTTACCGCAGCAAAAATGTATCTAATATCCAACCTGATATTACTGGATTTTAATTAATATCTCAAAAATTAATAGACGCACAAATTCCAAACTTACACAAACATTTACATGACATTACGCAGTACGCACTGATATTCCAGTAATATCACGTTTTTCGCCCAATCCCTTGACCGACTCAGTCTGCGCGGGAAGAAAAGCAGCTGGTATATTCTATGTTTTTCCTTTTCTCCCAAACCATAATGGAAACTATAATCCCTGCAATGACTATAATGTAAATTATTGGAACTTATACATACATGGTCATTGCAGGGATTTGTCAAGGATTTTCTTGGAATTTTGATAATAATAATATCTCCATGGATTTTTTTTTCTAATAGGTAGGTACGTACGGAGGCCGTGTTGCTCGAAGGTAGGTACTGAATACTTCGAGCAACACGGCCTCCGTACTACGAAGTCTACCCGGCGGGCCCGGAGAGATATTTTCTTCTTATACGTCTGTGGTGCGTGCTTGTTCAAGCAGGTTGATTGATTGCTTACGGAGTTACGGCTTTTTTATCCATCCAAGCTGCTTGATCGTCTACAGGGTTCTTAAAGGTGGATACACGTCCGATTTGATTCCGATCCGATTACAGTGTTGCCTATAAAAAATAAGAAACTCCTTACCAACATGAAAAAAATTCGAGATTTTTAAGAAATTGCAATAAAAACCCCTATGATATCTCTTAATCACTTAGATCATTTAAGTCAGGATAAGCCTTACCTGAGCGTTCCCCTCTGCCCAGGTTCGAGATTAAATTGTTAATGCGTTTATAAAAAGTAGTAGGGGAAAGCAGGTAGGATTCGTACACATTTCTTTTAACCCTACATAAAAAAGAAACCATGCACTATTTTAAAATAGGTTGAGTACTATTATATAACTTAGATATCTAATTTGATAATAACCTTGTCTTGTTTTGGTGCCAAGCAGCTTTACAAAACTATAGAGCACTTTCTCAAAAATGGAAATATATACGAATGCACCTTACCATGGGGTAGCTTCGAACATAGTGTGGGTAACATTCGTACATAGTGGGGAGCATTCATACACAGTAAAAGAAAATGCAAATTTTAATCGAAATAATAATATTAATTAAGATCAAAGTTACTCATATAACAGAGCCAATCTTAAATAAAGTATTGACTTGTATAAATTCTAATTTTAAACAAGTAATGATATGTATGAATGCTTTTGTTGTTTATCTCCATCTTAAAAATGAAACAATTATACACTATAATAGGATAACGTAACTAAATGCACATTTTACATAGAAGAGTCTTTAGAGAAGATGTTAATATTTAATATTCACGATATAGATGTAGTGTTAGATTGTAGCAGAATACAGACCTCATCAGACACATATACGGTTCCCTCATGAGAAAAAGCAGGAGGAAGAGAGCTTGCTCCTCCTTTTTAATCGCCTATGTTTTTTTCTATGTCTTCCAATATATGTTTTCCGGGTGTTTTTCCTTTTTTATTAACTTTTTGCATGCATTCGTTAATTGCACAAAAATCAGACGAAGTTAGACGACTTGCAACAGGTGTTGGTTTGATACCATATTTTTGGACAGATTTTCTTATCGATAAAAAATGTACTAAGAACTTTATCCATCGCTGATCATAATGGACTTTCATCTACATCTTCTGTTCTAGTCCCCTTCTTCTTGTATAAATTGCGGCATGATTCTACATTAATGGTGTATTCTGTTAAAGTTACTACTACTACAAGCTTGTATGGGGGTACATTTGTACAGTACGAATCTACCCCACTTATGTATGAACGAATGCATCCCAACCCAAAAAAATACAATTTAAATCGAAATAAAATTATTGGTTAAGATAATCTCAAAATAGACAAGCATTAAACAAGCTAAGGTATTCATTCTTAAACCATAACAAATCACTGAAATCATTTGACTAAAACAGTTAAATTAGAACACTATCAAAGGTAAGCCTAAAAATTACTTACGCAGAGTGAAAACACATCTTGAATCATAAAGATGAAAATCGCGGTCTAACTGCCGTCCGGTCACAAGAGTAGCTTAGGCGGACAAGTGCGAGTCACGCACACAAATTTAGACCTATTAAGATATTTGGTTGTGTAAATATGACTACTGTGTGAATGCTCCCCCTGTACGAATCCTACCTGCTCTCCAGGGTATATAATCTAAGCTGCTCTCCCCTAGCATAATCGATTAATCATTTATTTCATGTATCGGTAAAGCAACGAAAGGATGGCTACAAGTGCTCCGTTAAAAATGCCATTTTGTGCAAAAAAGAGGTCTAATCTTGGAGTATCAATATAACTATAGAGCGCTCCTATCGTTTTTTCGCCGTTGTGCAGAGTGTAAGCAGATGTTCTAGAGTGCTATTTTTGAACGCGGGCCACTCGTCTTCGAGCGATTTTTGTATGGAGAAATCGTTCGAAGACGAGTGGCACGCGTTCAAAAATAGTACCCCTATAGATTTGTATCTATAGATGTAGCGGTCGGTAGTGATGGGCATCGCGTCCTTGCGAAACGTTGCAAATGAGTTACATCCGAGCGAGTCTTTGGATGTAACTCACTCTTAATAAATCATGATTCGGTTTGAGACTTGATAATCGTATAAATTTGTCGATAGTTTATTAGATACGAACCTACTTTTAGCGTTATTTTCCAAATATATAGGTACCTACCACATTTTGAGATTGTGGTTTTTTGTAGTATTGATAAATATTGAATGATTTGCGTCTCATGTGTGCCAACACAAATGTCACATTTTTCTAGCTGCCTTAAGGTATCTGACATAGCTTAAGGCGCTGTAACACCTAGTCATAATAGTACGTAATGGTAATCGCGCGATAATAGTACGTACTGGTAATGAAATAAGGTTAAAAGTGGCGATACCGGTAGGCGATCTCAGTTCGAACTCGTATCTGTCATTTCGGCCGCTTTTTGTCGGTTTTAATTTAATAATTCCTTAATTATAACCAAATATTATAATATTTTTAGGTATCCATTCTGCTCAGTAAGTTTTACTTTTTATAGATGTAAAAAAAATGGTAGGTATCGATGAAAATATCAATTAATTTGCGACGAAACCTTTTCTGGATAAAGATTTTTTCCATTTTATTTTCCTAGGTTTTAAATATTTTTTTGGAAATATTTTGATGTAATCATTTATTTTGATCTTTGAACTGTACTTCATATTTTTTTCATGCTAGTATTGCATGAAAAATAAGGCTAACTGCGCGACGAAAAAGTAGACGTTTTACGGCAGTTCGTGAATTACAGCGCCTTAACACTTGACGAGCTCCGTGGCGCAGCGGTAAACACGCCTGCCTGCGACACGGAAGGTCCTGGGTTCGACCCCGGTCAGGTTAAGATGGAAAATGATCTTTTTCAGATTGACCTGGGTCTTGGATGTTTATCTATATAAGTATCTATTACAAAATATAGTATCGTTGAGTTAGTATCCCATAACACAAGTCTCGAACTTAGTTTGGGGCTAGCTCAATCTGTGTGATTTGTCCGTATATATTTATTTATTTATTTAACAACTAACAGAATACGTACCACTACCAATTTTCAACTGTGTAGTATTAATAGTATCGGTATAAAAAAAAACTGTGATATACAGACAGATAGACGGACATGATGAATCTATAACGGTTCTGTTTTTTGCCATTCGGCTACGGAACCCAATAAAGCATCCAAATTGGTTCAACCGTTTAGCAGCCAAGGTGCTACAGACAGACGCAGATAGACACAAACACACATAGCGGTCATACATATGATATAATTCCCTTATTTTCGTATGGAGTTAAAAAAAAATGCAACAGAATTTTTTTTTGTTTTTAGTTGAAATAATTTTATTATCACTTAAAATAAATAACTATTTATCATAAAAACCAAAATACTAGTAAAAGTACAAAAATCCGGATCCGACGTGGTACAACACTAAATCTATTGCGGGGAGAAGTAAAGCGGGGGACGCGGAACCGCGTGCTGTGTTTACCCGCCCGCGCGCCTCTCGCAACACCCTTTCTCGCCCTAGTCAATTATAGAAAAATCTATGTTTTAGAGTCAAAATAGGACTTATTAATGAAAAGTAATATCATTATTCCTTTTATTTTGCTTCCGGGAATCATATTCACAACTCGGCACTGGACTTTTCATCATAATTATTGTAAATACGAAAAATAATGGCGGGAGAAACAATCCGTGCGCGTGACCTCGTGTGACTAATCGCGACGTTCGCACTGTTTTGAAGCTGTTCATACCCGTGCTTACGGTTCATACTCATAGAGGCGCGCTCTATAGTTATATTGATACTCTAAGGGTCTAATACATCAAATTTTCTAAATGATAGAACAACCTCTTATTTGATAGAGTATTTATTTTATTATAAATCTGAATGTAATGTCTAAATTACTAAAAATCGATGAAATATCTTTTATTCTCAAGTACGGAAAAAATAATCAAGTCAAGTTTGCTTTCTTCGACATGAGACTAGTTCATTTTAGATATATCAATTACATTCATAAGTTTCAGTAATGGGAGATAATACTGCAATGTTCTCCCGCCAGAGGGCAGCATTAGCAGAGACAGTAAACAAATGTTTGACATTGACAAGTATGTCAAACTTGCAATAAATTGCCTTTATTTTACATCCGAATACGCAGATTAATTGCATTTTTATATTTTAATACTTATAGGAGTATTTTAAAATCAAATTAATAAAGGATTAATGTATAATTTCACAAATTAATTGCGACTTTGACACTGACATGTACATACTTGTCAGTGTCAAACCTGTTTTACTGTATGTGCTAGTGGCGCACTCTGGCGGCACAGCTTTCAGTAATATCTCCTATTAGATATACGATGAGGTGATGACGTAAGCGCACTCTCTACGAGACTACGGGAGTTCTTGGCGGGAATTTTAGCGGACTACACGGTGTCTGTTTTGGATTGTTTCGCAAATTGATTCTAGTGGACTTTATAATGTGAAATTGGTGTTATTTTGTGTTATAAATGCCCATATTTATGAACAATGTGTAGAATAACTAAAATAGACTGTCATTGTGCGGCTGTAGTGAGATTTACATAGCGGGCTGGTGGTTGTCCGCCTTGCTGCGTCCACAAACTATATAGAGGCTGCGTCGTCAATGATGAAACCAGTGGATTCGCGAAGAGTTGTCGCCAGGGGCTCCGTGAAAACAACGAAATCAATTACACCATCATTTCGTTGACAACTAAGAAGAATAACTCGCCAACTGGCGAAATAAATGAAGAAAGGCTCTGAGGAAAGGCTTTAAAGGACTTGTATCCAGGGCCGTAAAACAATACTTAAAAAAATACGAGACTACGCACTTTCCATGAGAATACAATTTAATGTTTTAGAACTTTCGTTTTTATTCTCTGTGCATTAGATTTGAATATAGATTAGCCACTCAACTCTTTATGCACAAGACTATAATATTATGTGTACTTTTTACCCTTACCCGCATAAATACGACAGAAAATTTTGTAAGAAGTTTTGTTTGCGTAAGTTTTCAGTTTTTAATGATCTAAGGTTAATCACTTATTATAATCTAACAATAAAATGCAGCAATAACAATGGATTGGTACATTTGGCAATTAAATTTTCGTTAAGATATAAACTGAAAAAGATATTCGTCTATCGTATAGACGGAGATCTTTTTCAGTTCATTTCTTCTTCTCCATAATAATTGTTTTTCCGCGAAAGAAGATTCGGTAAAGAAGTATCTAATGATAATTAAATTCCCCTAGATGACAGGACACTTTATTTAAAACGGCAATACTGTCGGATGGAAAAATCAGGGGTACTACTTTTGAACGCGTGCCACTCGTCTTCAAACGATTTCTCCATACAAAAATCGCTCGAAGACGAGTGGCCCGCGTTCAAAAATAGCACTCCAGGAGTGCTATTTTTGAACGCGTGACTCACTAAACGAGTGATCGGCGCGAGTGTTTCCAAAAAGCCTCATTTTTGAATCATGCGTTGACGAGTGATTGCAACGACCGGTTAAGACCGCCCGTTTCCGCAGGTGACGAACGCTTTTATGTCAAAGTCACTTCCTGTCATTTGAAATTCATCAGTCATCATTTTACGTTCCGTTTGACGCTAGACTTTTAAAACATTTTAAAAATCCTTAATAACCTTAAAAAAGTTTTAAAATTATTCTGCGTGAAACAAGAAAAAATGAAATATTTTTCGTTGAAGGTTGGCAGCACTATAATTCAAACGATGGTTTCAAAAATATGGCAAAATGGCATTTCATGACTTGGAAGACGAGTGTGACTTGTAGTCGTGCACGACTTGCGCTTTAGTGAGTCACGCGTTCAAAAATAGCACTCCGGATGTGTATTTCGAACTTTCATAAACGTCAACAGACAGACAGACGTCAACAAAGGGAAAGCGAATCCCGAAACTATAATTTTCTGCTTAGAAAGAATGTGATAATATTATATTTCAAACAATACAAACTTACATAGGAATTGAGAGTGGTTGATATAGAAAAACAACAATGATACATAGTTTATTTATAATTAACCCTTCTGGGTACGTATTGTTGTAATATATTTTGAAACCAATATTGTATAAAATATTTAGAAATTATCCAGTTAAATTCTAAGTAAATAAGCTTTAAATCTTTCGAAGTTTAATTTAAGTTGGACACATTTTGGTTATTCGCATTAAATACATGTATTTGATTTAAACTTTTAATTTTGCATGTTGTGTTTGTATAGGGATGTGTTCCTGGAGAAACATTGGCGGAGTGTTATTCCAAGATCAGTATGTGACTATTACTTGGAAGCACAGCGGGCATCCCCAAACGTAAGCATTCATTCGTGTGAAGTCCATACACATTGTTGTTTTATCAATGAGAAATGATACTGATGCAGAAATCTTTATACCTTACTAGCCCTCCGCCCCGGCTTTGCCCGTGGTACATACCTAGCCTATGGCACTTAGGGATAACACACCTATCCAACTGTGAAAGAATGTTTAAATTGGTCCAGTAGTTCTTGAGATCAGCGTGTTCAACCAACCAAACAAACAAACTCTTCAGCTTTATATTATTAGTATAGATATAGATAATGTATACAAAACTAACTATCAAGATACAAGCAATATTAGCATTCCTATTCAGTGTTGAAGAATGCATACAAAGACTAAAATTTGGTAATACCCTGTGTGACCAATATGTGTGTAAAAAAGTGTTAAGATGGAATTGGGGATGCTAACTTTTTTATGTAGGTCATGATTTTATCTTTTTATGTGTGAACGTTAACATTATTCTAAGAAACTAATTTCATTATTTTTGCCATTCAATAAAGTTTTCATGCATAAACTTGAATTTTAAATTTTCTCCAAGTAATGTAATTAATTTTAGCCGTGTAGTTCCCGGCAGAGTAGAATAGGACCACTCCAAGTCATCCCGTGGATGTCGTAAAAGGCGACTAAGGAAACACAAGCTAAACAAAGCTTATTAACATCAAAGAAACCTCTCCAACCCGTCTGGCCAGCGTGGAGAATGTAGGCCAAATCCTCTGACTACTCAGGCTAGTATATGGCTCTGGTAGTATAGAGAGGGTCGTGCTCCTGCAGTGGAGACTAGAAAGACCTGATGATGATGATGATGATGAATGTAATTTTTCATTGCTGCTTTATATCTTTTGAAATAAGGGAGAAAATAATATTCTTAGTAACCTAATATCATGTATGATGATATATTTTTTGTTTGGGAAATGTAACAGTAAACAGGATTAAAAAAATGCATACACAAATGACATCAAAAATCCCTTTAATCTCTTGAATATCTCAGTAATCATCATCATGGAAAATATTTTTATTTGAGTGTTTATTTTGAAATGGTTTTTGATTTTGCCAGTTAAAGGGATTTTTTGTTTTTTTTTTTAAGGGACATATCACACAAATTGAGCTAGCCCCATCGCAAGGATACTAACTCAACTAAACTAAATATACTTATTTAGATAAACATCCATGACCCAGGTCATTCATTTAACAAAGCGAATTGTATGTATGTTGAAAGAAATTAACATGATTTGGCATGCAGACAGATTTCTAGTCTGTTTCAGCAAGACTGTTTCTTAGAGAAGCTGTAGTGCTGAAAAAGGCCAGCATTTTTGTTGCAGCAATAGTAAGAAGTTTGGACTTATCTAATTTTAGGATGTGCCGCCTGTGCTAGCTGCCCCCCACCACTATCTCATATCAATACAGAGGGGAGGCGTGGCTTTAGTGGCTGTGTGTAAGCAGGAGGTGTCTCCGCTCTTTGTAATTGAGTTCCTCCATAGGGTCGTTGATACATTCCAGGTAAGCTAGGACTTTCTAACCTCTCAAATTTGTATACATCTTTTTATGTGTCTTGATAGAATTTATAGCTTGATACAAGAGTAATTTACTTTTTTCTACGTTTTGAGATTTTACTGTCCATTATCTAACTAGCTGACCAGGCAAACTTTGTTTACAAGATAAATGTTGCAAGGGAAAATTAATTATTCTACTTTTAATTTCATGCAGTTTTCTATGTTTGGTTATTATGCTTTCCGGGAGTGAGCCTATACCTACAAATTAATGATGATAAAAATTGGTCCAGTCATTCTTGAGTTGAAAATGAGAGGTATTCCTTTTTGTGCAACTATTTTGAAGCGCACCTAATGAAACGCAATTAAATTATTCCTCAGAGCGCACCTTTTAGTTGCACTCGCGATAGCAATTTAAAGTATTAAAATTTTATTCTGCGAAGCGCACCCACGTAACAAAAAGAACTTGCACTACTTGTCATCGATAGTTTTAGTTAGTCCCCAGATCTATTCAAATTTTAAAGATAGGTGCGCTTCGCGGAATAAAATTTTAATATTTAAAATTGCTAACGTGAGCACAACTAAAAGGTGCATTCCGAGGAACCATTAAGTTGCGCTTCATTAGCTGCGCTTCAAAATGGTTGCGCTAAGAGAAATACCTTGAAAATGACTTGCATAGTTAATAATTATCCCTACTTGGTTTTATAGTTAAATTTACTGTTTTTCAGGATTATTTCTCTGACTGCACTGAAACTATCATTAAGGAAAATTATGTAGTTGTATATGAGGTAATTATAAATACCTATGTTAATTCTTAAGTTCAAAATGAATGCACTATGACAATATATTTACCAATGTCTAAATATTTCAGCTCTTGGATGAGATGTTAGATAATGGTTTCCCCTTAGCAACAGAGAGCAACATTCTGAAGGAATTGATTAAACCACCCAACATTCTAAGGACTATTGCCAATACCGTTACTGGTAAATCTAAGTAAGTATGAAACTGATGTATTTTTAATAAGTTTCTGCCAGATCTTCCGTTTTGATTAGATAATCAAAACGGAAGCAAGCATAGTCAAACAAAGTCATTAATGCTAAATTAAAAATGTATGTTTACTTACTTCCGAAGGTCCTTTCATATCTTTTTTATCCTTTCCTTTCATATTGTCGAAGTCCAAACGTTTCCATTTATTACCAGAAAATTTCCCGCGTCTTCGTCCGTGAAAGTTATACCCAATGTTACTTGCAGATAAATTAGCTTTCTATATGTATGTGAAAGAATTTTGAAAATCGGTCCAGTCGTTTAGATGCTTATTCCATGCAAACAATCAAATATTTTCTCTTTATAATATTAAAATAGATTATTGATGTTCAATAGCTGCAGTCTACTAGCGATACGGAACCGTCTACTGGACAGAAGTACTGTTTCCATAAGCATGTTTGAAAAGCCAAGTGAACAGTTCAAGAAATATATTCATAAATAACCGGCCAGTAGAATCCAATTCTATTGGAAGCCACAATACAACAAGCTTCCCTTAGTGTAGTAAATCTAGCCTCCGTGGTCCAGTGGTTAAGGCGTTCGCCTTGTTGACCCGGTGGTCGTGGGTTTGATTCCCACGGGAAGCATACTCTGTTGTTTCCAGTTTGGTTAGGACATTGCAGGCATGAATCACCTGATTGTCTGATAAGAAAGATGATTCCGTGCTTCGGAAGGCACGTTAAGCCGGTGGTCCCGGCTGCCATATGGTAGTCGTTAAAGGAACCACGTCAGAGGCCGAGAGGCGGTTCCGCAGAACTCTGACACCAGGGTGTGCATGGTCGACTGACCGTGTCACCTACACGAAATGATGATGATGAGTAAATCTAGCCACTGTTGTGCCACATAACACCATAGCGATACATCTAGGTCTCAGATTAGAGGTAGATAGTCTAAGATCTAAGTAGACCTTCGATCAACAATACCAACTACGGTCGGCGCAAAGGTGAGCTTCTTATTTTGTGTAGGTTGGATTAATTAAATTGCGACTTCATTGTCAGGTGTCATGGTCGTGAATACCTTGAACCTAAAACGGTTTAATTATGTAATAATCAAGATTTTTTTTGCATTTTGAGATCTAAAACTAACCACACTCAATATCACGTGCATTTTAAGTACCTACAAAGAATCTAAAAATTGTTAGAAAAATTATTACCTAATTTTATTATAGACAATCAAGGACTATGATAAAAATGTCTGCAAGTAAAAGTCACACTACACGCCGTTTTACGGTTCAGAAATCGCGCATTTGACGAAAAAATTCTGGGAAAACGGGAGGAACTACATCCTCCTTCCCCCCTAATGATATATATCGTGATTTTTTTCTGAACTCGCCCCCCTTTTTTCCCCTTTTCTCTCATTTAGAGCCTTACGTGATTAATGGACCGCATCTAACGTGTGTCTAACTAGTTGGTGTTGTTGATCGAAGAGGTCGACAGTCAAAAAATACATTCAGATGATCCCTTTACACTCAAGATGTAGACCTAACCTTATAATTTTTTGGCGTCGAAAAAGACTTTTTAATGCATATTTTTCTGTAAAATTATTTTGTATTTACAGCGTATCTTCCATATTGCCCTCTGGCCAGCTGTCGAATGTACCCTGGCGCCGCTCGGGGGTTAAATATGCTAACAACGAGGCGTACTTCGATGTGGTGGAGGAAGTTGATGCTATCATAGACAAGAGCGGTGCTACAGTGTCTGCCGAGATACAGGGATATGTAAGTTTTAAGTAATGCAAATCCTAACTATTATTATAAATGCGAAAGTGAGTTTGTTTGAAAGACTTTCATGATTATACTACTGAAATAATTGTCATGAAATTTGCTTAAGATGATTACAATATTAAGAAAGATAGTATACCATTCATCAAGAAAAAAAAACCCTTTTCCAAGGAGATTTGTAATAATAGGAGCATTATGTTAGTTGTTAATAATGAAATCGGTTTAGCAGTGGCTATGATTTTCACCTTGCTATGTAAGTATATGCTTAGCCAAATATTGAGATATATCCTTATATATCTTAATATTTGGCCTCACTGTGACCACTAGAGTATTAAAAATGTAAAAAATTAGCCTAGCTACCTTGGTAGTTAGCTATTTCTATAGTTATAAATTGTTTCGCAATTTAATTCTCGACGAAAGATTTGTTGGTATCCTTTATGAAAATAATTAATGACTTCTTTTCAGATTGATTGCTGTATAAAACTAAGCGGAATGCCTGACCTGACTTTGACCTTTGTAAATCCAAGACTGTTTGATGATGTGTCATTCCATCCTTGCGTGAGATTTAAACGATGGGAGGTAATACATTTCTGTTTTGTTTAAATTATCTTTAAAAAAAAATTCAGGTTATTTATGACCCACAGCAATCTTTAATTTCAACTGAGGTCTGTTGAGTCGTTCTATAGACTGAACTCACCATCTACCTAACCCAATTAATTGCCATTTTCACATGACACAACTTAAGATATAAATTTATTTCGTCATCATACACAAAGCAGGAATATGACGGTCGCTTTCATCATTCCGTGCTCTGTGATGATGACGGATATAGCTTAAGTAAGATTTACACGCACTACATTTTCACGATGGTTTAAATGAGACAAGTATGCTCCTTGTTTATGTTTCAGTCTGAGAGAATACTCTCGTTCATCCCACCCGACGGCAACTTCCGCCTAATGTCGTATCACATCGGCTCGCAGAGCGTAGTGGCGATCCCTATCTACGTGCGCCACAATCTGTCCCTGCGGTCGAATGGCGACCAGGGCCGGCTGGACCTCACTGTCGGGCCCAAACAGACCATGGGCCGGACTTTGGAAAGTAAGTTGACTTTCTCCTACTACCATATCATCACCATCATCAGGTCTTTCTTTGTCTCCACTGCAGGAGCACGACTCTCTGTACTACCAGAGCCATATATCAGCCAAAGCAGTCAGAGGGCTACCATACCATATTGATTTTTTTCTATCGTCGGAGGATGATCTGGATGGATAAGGCGTCGCTCCGGTAAGGTGTGATTGGACCATAACGTGTCAATTGATGCTGCCTAACAAATATTATCTAATCACAGCGGCTTTTGGAGGTCAACGCCTCAGTGCTGCCATCTGGTGGTGAGCATTTCAGAAAACCCTCATTTTAATGCTACCGTAACAATAAGAGGTAGTTTAGCCAAAAACAAGCAGGCTAAATGCTGATTCAACCAACAAAAGAACTCAATCTAAACTCTTTTCATAAAAGTTCATGGGTAAAATTGAGTGAAGTCAATAAAATAGTGTGCCTCATGCCTTCTCTATACAATCGCCGTTGATCGCGTGCACTGAATCGTCGCAATGATAGTCGATCATCGCGATTATGTACAGGAGGCACAAGAATTGATGATTGTCGAGCTATTTGCTAAAAATGGCGCCGAGAAGTTTTGAATATTCTATTTATATTGAAACAAAGCTGACCACACAAGTCAATGTAAAAAGAATGAATCTTATTTTTTTTTGTTATTGAAAGATAGACACAGATGTTTCTGAGATGTAAGCAATAAAATGTTTGTTTTTTTCAGATGTTGCATTAGAAATTTGCATGCCAAAGTGCGTGTTGAACTGCTCACTCACGGCGAACCAAGGCAAATACTCCTATGACCCGGTCAGCAAGGTTCTCCTGTGGGATATCGGACGCATAGAGCTGCCGAAATTGCCGAATATTAGAGGAAGTGTAAGTATTTAATTAAATTTTTGCGTTTTTTAGTTAAATAGTGTATATCAATACGGGACCCTTAAAAATATACAGATCTGTGGGACCCGACGTGTGCGATTCCGAGTGGCACTTAACCGGTTTTTTAGGGTTCCGTAGTAAACAAGGAACCCTTATAGTTTCGCCATGTCTGTCTGTCTGTCTGTCTGTCTGTCTGTCTGTCTGTCCGTCCGCGGTTTTACGCCGAGACTATAAGTACTAGAAAGCTGTAATTTGGTATGGATATGTATATTAATCATGGCAAAAAAGTGGTAGAATAAAAACGTGAAAAAAAATTTTTTTTAGGGTAGCTCCCATACAAGTAAATTGGGGGAGTAATTTTTTTTTCTCTATTTACCCATCGTGTGGGGTGTCGTTAAATAGGTCTTTTAAAAATATTATGAGGTTGAGAACACCATTTTCCGATTTAGGGATCCGTTTCCGAAATATTTGGTTTTAAAGTGCGAATTTTTGTTAGAGGTAAGTGTCCCCCCCCTCTATCTGCTAAACGGTTATATATAGATACGTGAAAAAAATTACAGCAGTAGTATATATACTGAAGTTTAAAGGAAAACTATCAGAGCTGAGTACTAAGTACAAACTAAAAAGTTATAGGCAACCAACTTATAAACTGTAAAATTTCATACTATTTTCATTGTTAGATGTTTTTGGTCGCTAAACTGTAAGGTGCGAGTGTGAATAGTGTGAACTCAAAGTTGTCATTCGCAACTACGGAACCCTACACTGCGCGTGGCCCGACACGCACTTGGCCGGTTTTTTTAAACATGTGACTACGAGTACAATCAACAAGCGAATTCCATAAAAATCGAACATTTTGTGTGGTCGCCTGTTTTAAATTACATTTCTGAACAGTAATTCACCGCGTAGATTAAAATTTGTTCTACGATTTATGAGCAACTAGCTGTTACCCGCGGCTTCGCCCGCGTGATATATAGCCTATGTCCTTCTCAGTATGTGTATGCAAAATTTCATGATGATCGGTTCAGTAGGTTGGGCGACAAAGCGTAACAAACAAACAAATAAATAAACAAACTCACTTTCGCATTTATAATATTAGTTAGGATAGGATTAGGATAGTGTGCATGAACATACACATTTACTAATAGTGGGATAAGTATTGGTACTGTGCCTACATGTACATAGTATGTACACTTGTATTTTGAAAATACAAGTGTACATACTATGGTATGATAATGATGATGATTTTGAAAATCATTTTCAAAATCATCATCATTATCTCAGCCGCAAGAAGCGCACTGCTGGACATAGGCCTCCCCCAAAAATTTCCAATGTATTTTTTGCCTTCCTGCGACCTTTATCAGGTCGTCCGACCACTTGGTCGGTGGGTGTCCAATGCCGCGCTTGCCGATACGCGGACGCCATTCAATAACCTGTCTTCCACTGATTTGTTTTCCAGACTCTATTAACCTCCTTGATATTCCTTACAGATATCAGTGGCATCGGGCGCCGACACGTCAGGCGCAAATCCTAGTATCAACGTGCACTTCACGATCCCGCAACTGGCCGTAAGCGGATTACGCGTCAGCCGCCTCGACATGTACGGCGCCAAGTACAAGCCGTTCAAGGGCGTCAAGTACGTCACCAAGGCCGGCAAGTTCCACGTGCGCATGTGATGGGAGGCGGACGGGGAGGGCTGCTGGATTTACACGGGCCTTTCTGTCTGAATGTATGGTGATTTGTGAAATTGCGATTAAGTAAGTTTGTACTGATATCAACATGTTAATCTTGGCCTTTGGGTTTTACGCACGGAATAAGAAAGAGTCGCCTCTACGCTCTTGGCCTTAGAAACGATTTGTTTCCGAAATGTATCGGGGAGGTCTTTAACGTCAGCGCTGTCAAAACCACGAAACGTCAAGTTCACCGCTAGATGGCGCTTCGAACATAATTTTTTGCGTGATGATGCGTGATAATGATAATACAAAAAAAAAACCGGCCAAGTGCGTGTCGGGCCACGCGCAGTGTAGGGTTCCGTAGTTGCGAATGACAACATTGAGTTCACACTATTCACACTCGCACCTTACAGTTTAACGACCAAAAACATCTAACAATGAAAATAGTATGAAATTTTACAGTTTATAAGTTGGTTGCCTATAACTTTTTAGTTTGTACTTAGTACTCAGCTCTGATAGTTTTCCTTTAAATTTCAGTATATATACTACTGCTGTAATTTTTTTCACGTATCTATATATAACCGTTAAGCAGATAGAGGGGGGGGACACTTACCTCTAACAAAAATTCGCACTTTAAAACCAAATATTTCGGAAACGGATCCCTAAATCGAAAAACCGGCCAAGTGCGTGTCGGGCCACGCGCAGTGTAGGGTTCCGTAGTTGCGAATGACAACTTTGAGTTCACACTATTCACACTCGCACCTTACAGTTTAACGACCAAAAACATCTAACAATGAAAATAGTATGAAATTTTACAGTTTATAAGTTGGTTGCCTATAACTTTTTAGTTTGTACTTACTACTCAGCTCTGATAGTTTTCCTTTAAACTTCAGTATATATGCTACTGCTGTAATTTTTTTCACGTATCTATATATAACCGTTTAGCAGATAGAGGGGGGGGACACTTACCTCTAACAAAAATTCGCACTTTAAAACCAAATATTTCGGAAACGGAGCCCTTAATCAAAAAATGGTGTTCTCAACCTCACAATATTTTTGAAAGACCTATTTAACGATACCCCACACAATAGGTAAATAGAGAAAAAAAAATTACTCCCTCACTTTACTTGTATGGGAGCTACACTAAAAAAAATTTTTTTTCAAGATTTTATTCTACCACTTTTTTGCCATGATTAATATACATACCCATACCAAATTACAGCTTTCTAGTACTTATAGTCTCTGCGTAAAACCGCGGACGGACAGACAGACAGACAGACAGACAGACAGACAGACAGACATGGCGAAACTATAAGGGTTCCTTGTTTACTACGGAACCCTAAAAATGGTGTTCTCAACCTCACAATATTTTTGAAAGACCTATTTAACGATACCCCACACGGTGGGTAAATAGAGAAAAAAAAATTACTCCCCTGCTTTACTTGTATGGGAGCTACCCTAAAAAAAATTTTTTTTCAAGTTTTTATTCTACCACTTTTTTGCCATGATTAATATACACACCCATACCAAATTACAGCTTTCTAGTACTTATAGTCTCTGCGTAAAACCGCAGACGGACAGACAGACAGACAGACAGACAGACATGGCGAAACTATAAGGGTTCCTTGTTTACTACGGAACCCTAAAAATGAGAATCTTTGTATAATGTGACGTATTCCTTTACTAATTGTAATTATTGTACCTTGTCATGCAGCACTTTATTTCAAAATGTAAGAGGAGACCATTTCAAATAATTCCACAGAATTTTTTATCGTTCTGTAACCTTAAAGGGCTGATTCAGCCCGTCGATATGAACATTTTTTCGTAAGGTACTAAGGGACGCTGAAAACTCAAATTTCAACATTACCATATTTAGCTAATTGTAAAAAAGAAATGAGTGGGACTACGAGTCAAACGCCGTATTTTATTTATAGAGGGCTATGACTCTTCCAAGCCGAAGCTATACGATACGGAGTTGACTTCTTACAGCAAATAAAATTGATTAGATTTTTGCCATTTAGCTAATTGACGCCGTAGTAAATGGTCTCTAGGATTTGTAAGTACAGTCACGAGATTCATACAAAAGTGTTCAGCCGCCCAGGCAATTTCTTTTGTCTTGGAAGAGTCGTAGCCCTCTACAAATAAAATACGGTGTTTGACTAGTATTCCCACCAATTTTTTCCCACTCTTGTGGTCCCACTTATCTGAACACTAAGGTTCGTATAATCTAAGGGTTCGTAGTCCCATTACTTAGTGGTACTACCAGGCAGGTAGAAGGCTAACTACATACTTTGCGAGTGATGTAGTATTGTATAAATAACCGTATTCTGTATTAATTGATTTTGAGTTAAATCGTGGTCATAATCTCACTCGGATTTCAACAATAAAGCCACTTATCAGTACGAACTTCCTACACGCAATGGATTGCTCATACTCAAAACTACTACGAGTGCTCTCAATTATGAATTTAGATGTGTACATCAAGCTACCCTGTATTCATTGCAATATAGTAATTATTGCCTCTGCATAAAGGTGCGTTCCGGGTAATTTGATCAGCTGCTGCTGTGTGAGTGCAATTTGTATATAAAAGTATGTATTTACTTCATAACTATAATCATTATGCAAAACCCATATACAAATATAGAATGTACTGTTTTCTTATGCTTTCGCGATTGTTACACATTTAAATAAAATTATTTTAATACGGTTTTTATCGCGTTTATTACATTATTTATACACCTAACGTTTCGAGCACTTTACAGTGTTCGTGGTCGCAGGTAGACTAAGTTGACATTTGTCTAGTATTTTATAAGAACTGCAAAATCTACCGCCTAAAATATTTACTGATAACGTTCCGGATGTACGCAGTATTGGCTCACGGTGTCTGAAGGTCTTGCAGTCTTCTGCTTAGCTTGAGATTTGATTAAATTGATGACTGGATCCCAAGCTGGTGGTAACTGCCAACCATCCTCTCTATTGAAATTAGGATGTTTTTTAATTTCAATAGCCTCACGAAGCATTCTTGGAATGTATCTGTTTTCTTTTGCAAGGACTTGAGGATTATCAAAACGCATATAATGGTTGGGTTTGTCTAGGGCATGTTCACAGACTGCAGACTTCGTTGAGCGCCTATGCTTCATGTCAGCAATATGTTTTTTTATACGGGTACCGATGCTTCTCTTTGTTTGCCCAATGTATGATAAACCACACTCACAGTCAATTTTATAAACTCCAGCATCTTGTAACGGGATATTAGATTTGACAGGTCTTAAAAGTTGGTTTATTTTCTTGTGCGGCTTGTAATAGGTCTTGATTGAAGCACGCTTAAGTATATTACCAATTTTGTCCGTGACTCCCTTTACATATGGTAAGATGGCAGGAAAGCGATCAACTGTGTGAGGCTTTGGGCGGCTTCTGTGATGTGTTTTTGGGAGGTTGAGGTTGTTGCTTCTTAAAACCGATTTTACTCGTTGAAGCTCCTCCTTGAGGTGGTGGGTGTCACAGATGCCATGTGCTCTCTGAAACAAAGATTTACCAACGGTAGCCAACTGACATGGATGATGATGGGATTTGCCATTGAGATATTTGTCGTTATGGGTAGGCTTTCTATACACAGTATGACTAATAGTACTATTTAGTACTATTAGTATACTGTGTATAGAAAGCCTACCCATAACGACAAATATCTCAATGGGCTTCTATCAATAGGCTTTCTATACACAGTATGACTAATAGTACTATTTAGTACTATTAGTATACTGTGTATAGAAAGCCTACCCATAACGACAAATATCTCAATGGCAAATCCCATCATCATCCATGTCAGTTGGCTACCGTTGGTAAATCTTTGTTTCAGAGAGCACATGGCATCTGTGACACCCACCACCTCAAGGAGGAGCTTCAACGAGTAAAATCGGTTTTAAGAAGCAACAACCTCAACCTCCCAAAAACACATCACAGAAGCCGCCCAAAGCCGCACACAGTTGATCGCTTTCCTGCCATCTTACCATATGTAAAGGGAGTCACGGACAAAATTGGTAATATACTTAAGCGTGCTTCAATCAAGACCTATTACAAGCCGCACAAGAAAATAAACCAACTTTTAAGACCTGTCAAATCTAATATCCCGTTACAAGATGCTGGAGTTTATAAAATTGACTGTGAGTGTGGTTTATCATACATTGGGCAAACAAAGAGAAGCATCGGTACCCGTATAAAAGAACATATTGCTGACATGAAGCATAGGCGCTCAACGAAGTCTGCAGTCTGTGAACATGCCCTAGACAAACCCAACCATTATATGCGTTTTGATAATCCTCAAGTCCTTGCAAAAGAAAACAGATACATTCCAAGAATGCTTCGTGAGGCTATTGAAATTAAAAAACATCCTAATTTCAATAGAGAGGATGGTTGGCAGTTACCACCAGCTTGGGATCCAGTCATCAATTTAATCAAATCTCAAGCTAAGCAGAAGACTGCAAGACCTTCAGACACCGTGAGCCAATACTGCGTACATCCGGAACGTTATCAATAAATATTTTAGGCGGTAGATTTTGCAGTTCTTATAAAATACTAGACAAATGTCAACTTAGTCTACCTGCGACCACGAACACTGTAAAGTGCTCGAAACGTTAGGTGTATAAATAATGTAATAAACGCGATAAAAACCGTATTAAAATAATTTTATTTAAATAGAATGTACTTTCCATTTTTTATTACATTAAGAAATAAAACTATTAAGCGTTGAAATTACTTTTTTTATTGTACAACACCAACCTTAGAAGAACAAGCAGAGTATATTTTTTTATGTTCATAGAAAATATCACGTACCTATAAAGACGAAGCGCAGCGTTGGACATTCGCCCACCAGATGGAGGGACGACCTGACCTAGGTCGCAGGAAGACGCTGAATGAAAGCTGCTTCCAACCGATCGTATCGCAAATTCTTAGGGGAAGCCTATGTCCAGCAATATGGAGTGTTTTTCCATATTTTATTGCTTTATAAGAACATATTGTTCTTTAAACTACATAATAAAAAATAAAATTTTGATATTTAAAGGACTTCTCTTTATTCCGTAAAAGCCGGCGAAGGGATTAGACGAAATCTGAGGAATAACGTCAATAGGCGATGCGGCTAGCAACCCATCACTATTTTGATTATATTTTCCACCTAAAGGCCCACTAACACGCTAAACGGCTTTGGGTTTATGACCTTGGGCTCTATCTACCCCGCAAGGGATAAAGACGTGATTGTATGTTTAAATCTTCTGCGAGCTCTTATAGTCTTTCCCGAACTTTTTGCTGAAGTAGCGCTGTGCCAATACGGACATGAGCACTGGGAACTCTTTTAGCACGTCGGCTTCAACATCACGTTCCTGTAACAAACTTCTGTTTTGAATAGATTAAGTTTAACTAAGTTTTCATTTTACCGTTCATTAATTTGCAAAATCACAACGCAGCTGAACGCCGAACGCGTGCGTAACTCAGACTATAAACGTGAAATGAAATGAAAATTTTATTCAAATTTGGATATCATGTACCTATCTCTTTTTGAACGTCATATTATTATTCCTTTTTAGGGTTCCGTAGTAAACTAGGAACCCTTATAGTTTCGCCATGTCTGTCTGTCTGTCCGTTCGCGGTTTTACTCAGAGACTATAAGTACTAGAAAGCTGTAATTTGGTATGGGTATGTATATTAATCATGACAAAAAGTGGTAGAAAAAAATCCTTAAAAAAATTTTTTTTAGGGTAGCTCCCATACAAGTAAAGTGGGGGAGTAATTTTTTTTCTCTACTTACCCATCATGTGGGGTATCATTAAAAAGGACTTTGAAAAATATGGTGAGGTTGAGAACACCATTTTTCGATTTAGGGATTCGTTTCCGAAATAGGTATTTGGTTTTAAAGTGAAAATTTTTGTTAGAGGTAAGTGTCCCCCCCCCCCCTATATGCTAAACGGTTATATATGGATACGTAAAAAAAATTACAGCAGTAGTATATATACTGAAGTTGAAAGGAAAACTATCAGAGCTGAGTAGGTACTAAGTGCAAATTAAAAAGTTATAGGCAACCAACTTATAAAATGTACTGGAAAATGTAAAAGTTCATACAATTTTCATTGTTAGATGTTTTTGGTCGTTAAACTGTGAAGTGCGAGTGTAAACAGTATGAACTCAAAGTTGTCATTCGCAACTACGGAACCCTACACTGCCCGTGGCCCGACACGCACTTGGCCGGTTTTTAATATGTGTAACAACGACGAACTACTAGCGTTTCGGAACGACCACTGCTGAGAAGACGTAAGTACGTTAGGAAGCTAATATACCATCGCCTTCTGTTTGGGCAGCTTGAAAAATCTGACAATTACGTAGGCCCACGTGTATAGTCACTAACACACACGGTAAAGAAAACGGAGATAAGTAAGAACACTTCAATACAACAAAGAAAAATGTGGCTATTCGACAAACATACTAACAATGTAACAGCAGTAAGAAGGCGACCAACGTGCGCGCATGCCAGGGGTGTTGCTCATTTTGCTGCGCAGCCATTCTAACACGTTTCTCATCCCGGTTGCCGTAGGAACCATGTTGAATGGCGGCGGCAGAGTTGTCTGAGACATGTAGTCTATGTACACCTGGAAAAACAAAGTAATCAATTTTCAGGATTATTTGTTGACTTTTTTTAAATTATAATTCTATAGTGACCCATGTATACTTTTTATTATATAAAGCCTTGATAGACTCTATTAGCCTAAAAGCGTAGAAAAGCTATTGTCCAACCCATAGTCGGCGCGCACCTTAGAGCATGCTCTAAGGCGCGCACACAGAAAGCTACTAATTTGACGGATTTTGAGGGCATAAATTGACAGGACTGCTGAAGCTGTCACCCATACAAGCATTGAAAAATTGGCCAGTTTTTTAATCATTGAAATAAAGGCAGGACGGTGTCTAGAGAGTATATAGTCAAAGATGTATACCTACTTAGTTTATGCATTATTCCTACGCCAGTAATGGCAGAATTTGTGCACCATTAAATTACATCCTTGTAATAATTTTCAGAAGAAAAAATTATTCATGATTCAGGTATCATCATCATCGAAAGCCTTTTATATCCCACTCAGTGCCGGATTTCTATTTTTTATGAGTGTAGGCCACTTTATTTCCGCCGCCCCATGTACATACCTTTCTAAAATAATAATTTTCCATTTGTATTATAGGGGCCTCCGTTACTACAAATGGAAAATTATTATTTAAATAAACAAATGAAAGTTAAATAAACGAATGAATTAGTCGTTAAGAAAGAGTGCGTAAAAAAAAGAAACAAGATATAAATATATATATTTTTTTTTACTTAAGTATATCCTTTGATCAAGTGACCGTGCTCTGAAATCTACCGCCCCTAGGACGCTGCCGCCCCTAGGCCGCGGCCTATACGGCCTATTTATAAATCCAGGACTGATCCCACTGCTGGGTATCGTGCACGATACCCAGCAGTGGGATATAGAATGCACATCTCGGTTTCATGCCTTACGAAACCAGTAGGTATAAGAAGGTATATGTATAAACTATTTAAATTGATATTGTCACTGGTTGCTGCCTGTCCGATTATGATTGCATGCCCTCAGTAAGTCTAAACGAGAGTTTGGAATGAAAGTGCAAAAAAATTTTTGCAGATCTTTAGAGTCGTAGAGGGCTAGTTTGTTAGCCTTTACGTGGTGTGTGTATATGATTCGCCAATCTGCGTTACCGACTAACTCTGTTGAACAGACTGTTGCCCAGCGTGCGCTGTTTTTACCAACGGGGTTTATGAAACAATCTAAACATTTTATGATCTCTAGATTATCATAGGATCATTATTAAAACAGACATCCATTGCGCGCGCACTTCCGGCCTATTCCAACCTCATTAAGTTGTGACCTCGATGTTACTCTGACCCACCTCTGACCAGTAGTGGCGTGGCTATACCAACTAAAGCTCACGAGCGACTCCTTGCTGGCGTGTTTTCGCCACCCCCCGTTCTACTGCTAGCTAAAATAACACTGGCCCCGAGCATGAGCACAGAGCTCTCGGCTAGTGTTATTTTGCCCGGTAGTTACGCCTATCACCCTGTAGTTAGGTCATCACGCTGGTTGGGATCGTGTTTAATTGTGGCGTCTTTCTACGCGAATTTTCCTGAAGGATATGGTATCGACTACGGACGCACACAAGCAACTATTGTTTCTCGTTAGAATCGTGTTAATGGCTTAATTAACAATTTTCGTTCGGGAAACATACCCTGCTCGACACGAAAGATGCTTATCAGATGTCTCATAAAATACAATATTGGCTTTAAAACCCCGTACAAGCGGAAGTTCACACAGGCACGATCAAGTTAACCTTTGTCTCGATATCAGGTAAAAAACAGATTAGTCCCCAGTCCCCGTAGCATTAATGAGGAGAGGTAATTAAGCGGACTTGCAAATCCGTGCGGTAACTGCGCTCGTAGGCTGATTTTTACAAAAACGTGTATTCTACAGCGGTGTTATGTAACTGTTGTGGGACCGTTAGCAAGTTCTATTTTGCTGTCAGGTTATGTATAAGTTAAAAATAACTAGAGGAGCAGAAGAATACTTAGTCTTTTCCGTTGCATTTGAATATGTTACTATTTACATCGTGCTGCTGCCCTATACCTGCATTTTGTTCCTATTAAAACAGGTATTCTCAAAGTGTACTCCGCGGGGCACCAGGGGTCCGCGAGGCCTCTGTAAGGGCTACGTGTTTTCGGCGGGCGTCGTTCCAGCAATAAGAACTGGTATTTTAATTTTGCTTCAATCATTCGCACGAAGGGCAGGGCAGGATATTTCGATCAGCATCCAAATATTTTGCAAAGCTTGGGCGCGGTTTTGGACATAAGCATCCTAAAATCCTCCCAAAACATTATGCGGTAATCCGATCCGTGATCCCAAAAAAGATACATATTATGTAAAATCCTCAAGCCTAGAGGAGTTGACTCACTCTTTCAGATTCTACGGATTATGTTGTATACCTATATCTAAGGAAGTGTCGCATACTTACTTTTTATTTTTTGTAAATGCAACGCGTAAGACTGCTAGCGGATCACAAATCACAGCGCATATCCGTTGTAAGTCCAGTACCAATTTCCTGTGCTTCTAGTTATATCATTATATGTAGGTATGTTTTGTTGTACTTTTATGGGCAGTGCCAAATCATACATATTACCCTGTCATCTGGAATCTTGTTAAGTATGAGAGGTTTATGGGTTAGGTACAACTTTTATTTGACGGTTTTATTTGTGCGTAGTGGTAAGTGATGTAAAATTGTACTTGATGTTCTAATAATACTTTGTACAGGGGTAAACATAATTAAAATTGAAAATATGGGATAAAAAGAATTCGCCACAGGTAGGATAATAATAGTACCTAAGAGCGTTCTTCAATTTAATCAACTTTCTATTCATCTGCTATGAATGAAGTAGAATACCACACTACTACATAGTGGGTAGTATTGAAGAAATACGCATGCTTCGAATGCGTTATACCCTACGGGGTAATATTTGATGATAGAATTCGATGCGGTGATTCGAAGCCACGGTGGTGTACTTGGTACACTTAGGGCGCAGACCTAAGAGCTGTGGGTTCGAATCCTTTAAATTTAAATTATCCTACCTGTGGCGAATTCTTGTTCATCCCATATTTTCAATTTTAATAATAAACCGAGCATTGTAATGCTATTTAAAAACCATTTAATTGGGTAATACATAAATTTATGGCTCATGCCAGATTGCTCAAGCCTCTTTAGGACTGAACTTTTACCAGCTGTGCGAGTTGTGTGTGACGCAGTAGCTAGGTACTACCCGTATAAGCCAAGTTCCGATCAGAGTGACTTCCTTGTGACCGCAGGGCCCCTCAGTTAGGCGCCCGTGGTATGTTTGCTCGATCTGTCATCCAGGAAATACGCCATTGTCCGCCACTACCTTTACTTTCGTGACCAGTCGACCAAAAACCTACGGAGTCTAGCACTTACTTCTGTTCTACCAAATGTCCATTCAATGGCGACGTTGTCAGTGACTCTCTGGAACGTGTTGGACATCGTGGCTATCAGCATGTTCAGCACAACAATCACTGAAATTACTTCGAAACCTGAAATGTTACAAGAAACGATCCGTTAAATTCATAATTAAAACAGTTGATTGCTACTAAAAATAGGTAATTTTAAGAAAAAAATAGGTTGCCCTTATGTACGGTCTAGATTGTACAGATTTTCTTAATTTCTAGTTACCTAGTAGTCTGAGTTAGTTTTATTTAGTTCAGCCCCGTTTCTTTTCTTTGAGGATAGCAGTAAGATTGAGGTCTCGTTCGGTCACAATAGCGTCACATTTAAATCACGATGATGATTACATTTTTTATCAATCAACAGTTAGAAGTATCAACATATTATTATGGTGGTAGGAATCATCTTTGGCAAGATCCATCAGGCTTCAAATTAGAGTTGCACTCTAATGCACGATATGTGCTACATTTAATAGATATTATTACTACTAACGCATTTATTCAGATTACATATTTTATTTCCAATATAATGCGTTCTATTTTTTGTACCCTCAAACACATTAAGGGCGGCCAACCCGTCTATCTTTTCATACAAACGCTCTTACGTGATTATGGCGGTGTAACAAATCTTTCTTTGAAGCTTTTCAACTAATAGGTATCTTGTGCACTATATCTAGGTTCAAGGAAGGAAACAAATTCAGTATTAGCCTCCAAAAATCCGCTATTTTGCACAAATTTTATGTGAACTTTAGGGCGTTTATTATGTACTCATTGATTGTAACAGTAAAGAAAATATTTATTTAGAAACCTTGCATATGTAATGGATATTCAAGATGTACAACGTTTTTTTCATAAACTTGTAAGGCTTACTAATAAACACGTATTTCTTGAAACAAGTTTAATGACATTTTCGCACACTATTTTTCGTTCAATGTCTTCGCGTACTCACTAGCTTGTTTCCATGTGGCAGTAAGAGGTGTGCCGGAGACGAGGGCAAGGGGTTCTTTTTGCTTTGCCTCTTTATCTAACATTGCGCTGGACGGAACAAGCTTTTCGACCATGCTCGCGTTGAAGATAGTCGGTCGGGGAAGGGCCCCCTTAATTAACTAGACTAATCAGAATGTTAGATGGCCGTAACGCCGTTAGATGGCAGTAGGTCCACTACAGTATAGTAGTATGGCTTTTTGTCTTGCTAGAGCTTATGCCCGAGCGAGTGCTTCCGAATGAGACATCTATTCCTAAAGAATTATTATAAATAAATAAATAATTATATACGGACAAATCACACAGATTGAGCTAGCCCCAAGTAAGTTCTTAAGAAAGACTTGTGTTATGGGATACTAACTCAACGATACTATATTTTATAACAAATACATATATAGATAAACATCCAAGACCCAGGTCAATCTGAAAAAGATCGTTTTCCATCTTGAACTGACCGGGGATCGAACCCGGGACCATCCGTGTCGCAGGCAGGCGTGATGACCGCTGCGCCACGGAGCTCGTCTGTTTAATCTAGAATTATAATATTTTAGTATGCTATTACGAGTGTTCCCCTCTAAAAACCAAACTTGATGTAACTCACATCCAAAACAGAAGTAACCAATGAGTTCCGTAAACTCGTGGCGGTTCTCATGGAATTTCTCGGAGCTCCTTTTGTCCCTGGTGTTGGAGATAACCACGTCAGCGCTCTCCAGCGGCGCCATGCAGAACAGAGCCCAGAATAACGTCTTCAAAGTGTCCGATAGGCTTGTGAAGGAAGATACCTTACAATCACAGAGAAGTCAATTTACTTCGATACTTCGACAGAAACAAGATGGTAAGTAAGTAGGTATATGTTTTTGAGAAAAAGTTAGATGTTTGAGAATAAGTGTTCTTAGCTCTTTTTTGTTTGATAGTCTAATGTTATACAAAATATGGCACGAAACTCTTTGTACACGAGCCCAACTGGAACTTAGCCGATTAATTTTCATGATTTGTGCAGGACACGAAGTAAGATGAAATCTACATCCTCTACCTCTTTATAAGTAGCAATAATCTACCTACTTTATATCCATAATTGTTAGTGAGATATGATGAGATTAAATCTCAAGCAGAACTTTGAATATTTTTGTTGATACTTTCGACTGAGTTAACTCCGGTCACAACGGTATCTACGTAATGGTAGTAGGTAGGTGTCCTGTCCACCTCAAATTTTTCTGTTAAGATAACCATCTGAAAGTTTTTGAGTTATCTTGATGCAAGGCAGATTTGTTGGTAAAATGGTAAAATTATGGATGGATGGTAAAAGTAGTTTCTGCGAAATTGATTAAGAAGGTAAATAAATATAATACGAAAGCTCTGTGGAATGTGGAAAGCTCAATGCAAGACATCTTCTAGGACTAATCTAAGTCTAAGTAAGAAAAGTAAAATTTCTTATTATATATTACTGGTACATATCCTTACATTCCTAAATCGCAATATTTCAATTACAGAATATATTAAATCGCAGTCGACTCTATCTGTCATGTTTCCCTCAGTTAACTGTACAGGGTGAGTCTTCTTCCCCAAAGAGTATATACTTATTATTATATTAGAATTACATCCACAAGAAAACAGCAATTAATGAAAAAAAATTGAGACTTTCTGATCAAGAAATTTGAAGTCCTTTTTCACTTTGTCCTTCTGGTCTTGCAGTTCTATACTCTATTAGGTATTCTAATGCCGACATTAAAATAGTGCCTTGGAGTTCAGAATCACCCGGGTTTTATTTGAGAATGTTGAAAACTAAATTATTGGTACCTAACTCTTGTATGAACGTATATCTACAGGTATCTAGGGCGGCGATAGGAAGTCACGGAAGCGGCAGTTACACATATCCAAGAAAAAATTGATTGACACATTGTTAATTTATGTCAAAGACAAATAGCATTTACTAGAAATGTTAAAAATAGCTTTTTATCGCATATATTCTTACTGACCTGAACAGTTTTTACCCCAAAGGCGTCTTCATAGACCATCCCGTCGTAATACTGGTACATCCGAGCCAGCCCCGCCGCGAAAGCGCTAATGATTATTGTGAACACGATTATGTACTTGTAGATATCGATGGTCATCTTGCCGAGGGAAACCTGTAAATCAACCATAGTTAACCTGGTACACGAATAGAGTAAATTATATAGGTAGCTAGAGTCTATGATAAGTTAAGAGAACTCTACAAGTGTAGAATTAGGTAGAGCCATCAATACACATTCTCCTAAGCTTCTAATAGTAATCTAAATAGATTCTAACTAAAATATTAACATGGGTGACGAACGGGCAAAGTGACAAGCTCCGTGGCACAGTGTTTAACACACCAGCCTGCAACATAGGGGCCTTGCGTACGATTCCCGGCCAGGTCATGATGGAATATGATCTTTTTCAGGTTGACCTGAGTCATAGATTTTTATAGATATATGAGTATCTATTATAAAACATAATATCTTTATGTTAGTTTAGTATCCCACGACACAAGTACACAACAAGTAGCTCTTTAAATTAGTAATGCGATAGTTAGCCATCTACATGTGTGCTGGTTATTATACTTTACGCGAACAAAAAAAAAAAACCAAAAAAAAACACAGGAAGGAGTGGCCGTTGATGGATGAAGCGTGGGTAAATCGAGTCTTCAAGGCCCTGGGGCGCAGCGGAGGGGGTGTTAGTTGCAGATGAGTATGTGCAGATGTGTAGGTTCCTACACTTGACTATTTTTTAAACTTCAATAACTTTTTCACACAAGAAATTAAACTCAAGATATTTTAAACTAGAGAGACAGACAAGATATTATAAAAAAGCTGATCCAATTCAGAGTGAGGCCGATATTTTCACGTAAAACTTTTTTTTCCACGATTCAATGCAATGCACAGAGCAAGGAATAAGGGCGCCAGCGACAAGACATTCCTTGCCCTGTGATGCAATATGATTTCAACGGTAATTTCATTCCATAGTGTGGATAAAACTCGCTGTTAAAGCTATTAACATAGACTTAGCTTAGTCTATATTTGAAAAGTAACATTGTTTAGAGCCGGTAATTTCTCGGTGCCAGTGGTCGAGACAGTGAAGCTTATAGAAGTACCTACATCGTATGTATTTTTTCTAACTAGACTCTTATACTAAAAAACATAAGCTATACAAAGCTTATCATATTGAAGAGACCTCTCCAACTCATCTGGCTAGCGTGGAGAGTGTAGGCCACGTAAATATTCTGATATCTATGGTGTAGGCCAAATCCTCTGACTGCTCTGGCTAATATATGACTCTGGTAGAACAGGGAGGGTCCTGCTCCTGCAGTGGAGACTTAAAAAGACCTGATGATGATGATGATGCTACTCTTATTTCTTATGACTATACGAGGGATCAATAAAGTGGGACATAATTTTAAAACTATCAGACTTGTTTCTTCTAGTTAGACGTTTGGGGATAAGGTTAAAGTAGGAGTACCTATTTTCAGGGAGGTGAATGAAAGAGATTAAGGTTTTATTAATTTAAATTATGTTATGATTTTCTCTGATTTCGTATTTTTTTCCAGAGTTTTGAAATACCTTTCGGGTGAAATAGAGAAAAAAAATTTGGATGACTTTTGGGTCTGAGACTGGGCTGAGTCTACTCTGTGAGGGATAAAGACGTGATTAATGTATGTAAGTATATTTAAAAAAGATTAAGTAAGGAATTCGGGTGAACTCTTATGCGTTTGTAAGCGAGTAGTATATATGGCAGGCTTTAATACCTATATTTATTAAATGTTTGTAATGCTACAATATTTTATTTATTTACAGCTAGAAAGGTGTGCGTGCACTCTTTGAAATGACGAAAGTCGTGGGCTGCTGCTTGTGCTTTTGTTGATCAAGTCATTACTATTATTTGACGAACTTTTAAATTTTCTCTAGGTTTCAATATACTGCAACGTTGTTTCCTTTCCGCCTGACATCATTTAAGAGCTAAATCTATTAAGGCAGCATCCAAGCAAGAATGTATAAACGAACAACGAGCTTGATTTGATTAATGTAGTCTTTACGATGCAAAAAATATGCAAACGAGGCTAAATGATAATTCAAAATATAATAAGAAAATATTCAACGAAAGAGAAGATTCAACATAAATACACCTTCGACAAATTTATTGGCAACACACTACTAAGGCTAGTTGACATCAATTCAAACAGCTCGGGGCAGTAAAACTAATTACCTAAACACATATATACTTAGTACGTGGTTTATTTTACAGCCTGTAATAAATAACGGTGCAGTAAGAATAAGGATATGGTATAGGTACAGCTACTTACATACTTATTTTATGGTTATGCAAAATACCTAGTTAGTCTGAGTTATTAGTCATTTATACATGCTGCATTCCAAGGAATATTCGCGTTTTTTTACTTATGGTATGGAAAATAAATCTTGGAAATGTTAGGTAGTAATAACTGCTCTTTATCTAAGTGTCTTCTCGGTTGCATTCTCAGATGTGGTGCTTCGAAGTCTGGGGTCTGCTATTATTACAGCATTTATACTGTTATTTGATTTGGAAAAGATTTTACGGCTAGCTGCCTGTCCGAGGCCAACCAAGCAACTTCCTAGGGAAAGTTTAAAAATTGAGTTATGTATAATAAAAAATCATTGATTAAATCAGAACATTGATCCATGTGTGTTCCTAGTACGTAGTTATGTGTAAGACTTCTCAATAATGATAGAACATACGTAGCACTTTAGAATACTACAGACATCTCTCCTTGGGTAGCTGCAGAACCGTAGACACATACTAGATAAACAACAAATTCAAAATAATTTGTCTTGGAATCGAACCCAGAGCCAGCAGCCGATTACTGGACTAAAGATTTTACATGCCTATGCCTACACTATTATAATAATATTAATTAACCTTTTTCAATAAATTATTTTTAGTAGCAAGCTTTTATTATATGAGCGACCGATTGATGCTGTAAAATGATTGTCAAGACTAATCTCAAATGAGATCAAACACGATGGATTTATCTTTTTTAGATTTAGGATTTAGGAGAGTCCATCGTCAGATCAAGTCTCTGGTACCATAATATTGCATTGTCATCAGACTTACACAAGTTCACAAAATTTCAGCTTAGTCTGTTAAGGAAACAGATATTCTTATCAAATTTGAATTGTTTTGACCGTCCCAAACAGACAAGCTAATAGGGCAAGTTGAATAGAAGCTTGTAACAATGAAAAAGAACTAAGTAATAAATCTTTGTCTATGAACAAAACAAATACCTATTCAAATTCTGTAATAGCAACGTTATTCATGTGCGTAACGAGATAAGTCAACTCATCACAGATCGCTAACAAGAACACGTTCCTATGACCGAGTAGTCGGGAACAAGATCCAAATGCTAATACTCAGTGGCGTATTGTTAAAACGTTGTGCCAGGGTTAAATTAAATCCCATATACGGTAAATTAAATATTATTTTAAAACGCCAGACAAAATCTCAAGTAGCTCAAACCCTAATTTCAAGATTCAAATGTTGCAAGGAGGTTCAAAATTAACCTGTATTACGAAAACAGTAACAAGAAAAATAAAATTGTCAATTTACGTCATCACTAAATTGCACAACTTATTTTGCTTTTAATTTATGGAAAGAAGAGATCTTTAGATAAATGCAATGCACTAATTCCCGGGAAATAACATTTCAGTGAATAATATAATTTGTGGGCCGTTTCATGTTATTGTTATGAGGGGTGGCTTGCGTGAACGCCTCCGAGTAGAGTGACAAGCATCTTTAGATTATTGTAATAAGTTTATGGATAACTAACCTATGGCATACTTTTGGTTTTAAATTTTACTATGCCATCCAATTTATTTCCACGAGTTACGCTACTCCACTGCACCTTAAAGTTAATGCCCCAGTCTCTTAGCTAAATAAATACGTCGATGCAAATACTGCAATATACATACCTGCAGTGGCCCTAGATGGTAGCTTAGTTGGCACAGGAACATGAGTCGGAAGTACGCGAATATGGTCGCTAAGCAGAAGGTCCCCTCGGCGAGCAAAGTCGGATCGTGTTGCCGCCAATACTTGCGCTCTGTGGGACGGAACAATACATCCTCTGGCATTTGCATAGCTCACCATATATAAACAAGTTATAAGTAAGTGACTATTGAGGAACCTGAGAGACAGTTTGCAGTGTATTGTGTTTTTGTTTGCGTTTTTTACTTATTCTAACTATTATTATAAATGCGAAAGTAAGTTTGTTTGTTTGTTACGCTTTTACGCTCTCATCATGAAAATTTGCATACTCAAGGTAACAGATAGTAGGTAAATAAAACTTAGATAATGATTGTCATGTCACAGATACTATTGCTCGCACAAAAAGGAAAACTTTGATAAATATACCTATTTAAATAATAGTTTATTGAAAATTATGTATATTTCGAGGTTAAGTTCAATTAAATCTACTTGTTTGTCTGGTATAAGAGGCCTATCCAATCCACCAAGATTCTTAGCACGTCAAATACTATTTATAAATACTACTTACTTTTGACGTGAAAGAGTAGGTACCTATAAATAGTAAAGTAGACAAAGTAATAGATAGATCGATTATGTAAAGATAGATATAAGAAGCATATGGACCCTTCCATATACTTTATTAATGAACAGTGGATGTAGGATGGAAAATATAAGTTTCAGACTTGAAAATACTTATTTGCCGACTCTAGGTCTAGGATTAGATAGGAGGCAGATGCTGTTGAGATATTTGGATCTGTTGTGTATGTTTTATGATTGTTTCCAATGGTCAATGTATTAAAACCTCGACATAGTCTTCTATAAGGGAATAAGTTACCTAAATATTCATCAGCATGGACAACTTCTAATGCAGCTGAGATCCAAAAGCCGAATGAGATCACGAACAGCAGCAGCATGATGATCTCGGCCCAGTTCCACATCTCCGTGAAGTACCGGCGAGGCCCTTGCATAACACACATGCGCACGGCAGACCATATGTACCCGCACACGTATAAGACTACAGGACCTTCTGCTCCTGATAATGGGAGAAAAAAGACGCTTAAAATTATGCAGCCTCCCAGACATATATAAAAAACGCGGAGTTATACCCATTTTTAGGGTTCCGCACAAAAAATGAAAAACGGAACCCTTATAGGATCACTCGTGCGTGCGTCTGTCTGTCCGTCCGTCCGTCTGTCACAGTCGATTTTCTCCGAATCTGCTGAACCAAATTAAGTGAAATTTGGTAAGATGGTGTAAACCTATGACCCAAACACGGATAAGCAAAGTAAATATATATATTTTTTAAATACGGGTTCGTTTCGAGGGTCCAAATAGAAAATGTTAAAATAAAGTTTTGCAAACCTTACCGTGTTATATATCAAATGAAAGGGCTTGTTACCAGGATCTCAAAAATTTTCTTTTTTTTTGTTCGGGCAATATCAATACTTTTGATTTTATTCACGAAAGAAGGCAAAATTTGACCATTCCCCCTCTGATCTCCGAAACAAATGGGAAAAGAATTTCGAAAAAATTACAAATATAGTTCATTACTTGAAGATTATAGGAAAAATAATAAGAATTCTATCAGTTGAAAATAAAGTGGTAAACTCACTATAATAAGTTCACCTAGGGAAATAGTTCAATAAAACACCACTAGATAGCGCTAGTCAATCGAATAAAACATTTTTGCACATTGTGTGTGTGTTCACGAAGCATATTGTATCGAATCCTCATTGCGCGAGTTTGACTCACACTTGGCCGGTTTTTTTGGAAATTTGATAGATGTAAGTATTTTTTGATTGCACCTTAAATGCTTAAGATTGCAGCCACTGCAGCAAGGTTCGCGCGACAACGTTTGTCGACTATTATAGTGAATCAGAAGATGTGTGTGTAAGTCGTATTAATTATATATCTGTGTATATTCTTAGCCATCGATACATCTACTGAGTGTCCCATCAGATAGAAAGTAAATCTAAATTATAGGCATAAATAATCACCTCCTCAATGCATATTGATTCATTGCGGATGACATAGCTTTTGTTATTGAAATTCTTGGTGACCTTGATTACGGAGAAATCTCATAATAAATAAACTAATCAGGGAAATAGTCGTGCACATTCATCGTAATTAAAATAACAGAGTATCTCATTAGCAGCGTAGTAAATTAGGCACAGACTAGGGCATTCAAGAGGCAGTTCCGGAATTTCGTATTCTTCATTCCGAAATTATACTTTGAATATCGTGATTCCGGATCTTTGTAAATTATGAGCGACTCTAAAACATTTCACATTTAAGTACAATGCTTTTCTGAATCTGACTGATTAAGAGATCGTTTCACGAACATAAATTGGAGATAAGGATTTTTTAAATTCACTGTGGAATATGTAGGTATGAGCTGATATTCTACTGCAATGGTAGACAGAGATTGGGATGCGTGTTTTCCTAAAGATAATTAACTGAATAAAAAGTAAATCAAGCAAATAAAAAGTAAATCAAGCAAAAAAGGGGTTTCTAACTGGTGGAATTAAAAACTGACTTACAAAATAATAACGCACTGTAAATTGGGTAAATTTTCCGATATTGCATGCACTAGCACGGACCTGTATCTGGCGGGCCCCGCTTCTGGCCTCGTCTATCTTGATTCGAGATGTGGAAGACTAGAGTGAGGAACACGAGGTACGCCGTCGCATGGGTAATCAGTTTGTTCAACGGTATCTGCCAGTGCCTAACGATCCAGTGTCGAGGCGCTACCTGAATAGAACCATATTTTAGTTGTAGATTAACTTCGAAGATTAAAGTTTTTCTCTAATGACTGGTGAAATCGAGAAGAAAATCCAGAAAGCAAAACCTGGTTTTGAAGTAGCAACCGGAAACGAGCTTAGATGAGAGAGAGAGACGGTTATTTCGGGTTATACATTAGATTGTCAGAACCGAAAACTCTACGATTACAAAGCTATGCTAAAAATATTGAGGGTCAATATGACAATCTAAAGTATACCTAACCCGAAATAACCTCTCACTCTCTCTCTCTCTCTTATTGTCTGAGCGTGTTTCCAGTTGCTTCTTTAGGTGGAATACTTTAAAGCCCGGGTTCCGCTTTCTGGGATTTTCTCTATAATTAATTAGTTTTCCTTTCATATCAATAAATTCTAAACACACGTCATATATTGTAAGTTGCATGAATCCAGAAGTAGGTACCTAGTGAAGATGACGAATGTAACCATTCTGAAATCAAAAGAAGTTAAGAAATCTAGGAAACGTTAAAGGTAGGTAAAGCGGACTTTCACGTTGATTTATAGTTAAATTTATTTACTTGCCGGCATCAATAAAACCTACTTTATTATTATTTGTACTTATATAATTTTCTCCTGGTACTTTTGCTTGAATTAACCACCGCATATAGGTGCAGCAAGTGCATATTGTTTTGCAGTAGTTACACTAAGAAATGCATACCATGTTTACTCATTAAGTGGGAAACCTGTAAAATTATACAGCCTACCTACTTACTTTTGGTAAGAAGCTTCAAAAGCCATTGAAAATGACGCTTATGTTGCATTCTTCAACAGAATTGGGCCTTCATTGCCCTAACTATTCTTAACAGAACATTTCGTACGGTGGTTATCATAAAAGCTTACATTATTTCTAGACATAATATTTTAGAACTTTTTGATGTGTGTGTTCACTCACCAGAACTCATCAGAACACACATAAAATATGGTTGCCTATTTTATCTATATCTATACATACATATTAAAACAGTAAAAATATTTTGTCTGTACATTTAGTATTTTTGACGGAAATGGATTAGAAAGCAAACAATTTTTTTTGGAATTTCTTGTCTGTTTATCTCCGGAAATATTTTTTTACTATATTGCTACTAAGCCTGGGCAACATACAGGTAGAAATGATTTCGAAAAATGGAACACCTGATGCAGCATCATAATGGTCAAGCTGAACTATAAGAAATATAAAAGTGGAGCTTCAGCAAAAGTTGTTAAGCCTGATGAGCATTTTTGTTGAGGTATAAAAAATCTAAGATTTGGAACTCCTCATGTAGAACCTTGATGGTCCAGGTAAACTATGAGAAATATATAAATGACTGATGAAAATGTTATTCATCCTAATGAGCATATTTTATTGAGGTATTTGAATTGAAGATTTGGAACACCTGACGCAGAACCATAATGGTCCAGGTAAACTATAGGAGATATAAAAATGACGCTGTAGCAAAAGTTGTTCAGCCTGATTAGTATTTTTGTGGAGGTATACAAATTGAAGATTTAGAACATCTGATATACAGAAACATGTTAAATTTTATATCGACAAGCTTACAGAGTTACACTCTCCACCGGGATAGAGTACGATTAGCTCATATTACTGGTGATCGCCCAGTGTTCTCGGGTCACTCGCAACCAGGATATGCCCTTTTGGCAATAGCTTTCAATCCATACGGCAAAACATGAGAGTTTGCTGTTTCTCCAAGCCTTGCACAGGCAACACTCAAAGCCGAGGTACGTCTCTCCCGAAGGCCCTTTGGAGATGAGTGCTTTATAGGTTGAGCAGCATGACAGCAGGTCAAATCCATAGCGGAACAAAGGGAAATATTTGATTTGGTAGTGCGAAGTGTTTTGTACAAAGAGGGGAAGCTGTTTTTCTAAGATGCTTCAGAAAGGACTGAAAAAAATACCTGATGAAAATCATCCTCGCTGAAATCAGGCGCCAAAATAAACTTATCCAAAGGATAGTTCCAACATAGTAAATAAGGTTTTTTTTTTGCAAAATCGTTGATATTTATTAGGTTTTAATAGGTATACATATAACATATCATAACACTGCTACAAGTATTTCCGTATGCATCGACATTAGTTCGCATTGAGGTATATAATTACCCCGGAGTCATAAAGTCCACGCGAACGAAGTCGCGGGTATCAGCTAGTCCCAATCCCAATCCCAACTAATATTATAAATGCGAAAGTGAGTTTGTTTGTTTGTTTGTTACGCTTTCACGCCGTATCTACTAAACCGATCATTATGAAATTTTACAGACACATAGGTTAGGGTACTGAGAAGGACATAGGCTATATATCACGCAGGCGGAGCCGCGGGTAACAGCTAGTTATTCATAAATTTGAATAAATACTGACCATGGCAGTGAGCAGCATGAAAGGTGTAATAAAAAATCTTGTCAGTATTATTATTATTTTCATTGAGAGGGACTTGTTTTTCCAGGTCCAGTCTTCCGTCCAGTAAGACTCCAGCACCTAAAAAAGAACATCATTAAATACTACTGGCATTTATGTTGAGCAGAGAAAAAAATATAGTGTGTAAAGCTTCACATCCTTAGGGGTTGAATGTCTAAAATCCTTTCTTAGTGGTCACTTACATCATAAGTACAATCCCTTTACCAAATTTCAAGTTTCTGGGTACCGCATTGTTTCGGCTGACTTATTGACTTATATATCAACGAACAGGCGAACGACGTTGACCTTTTATATACATATAGATAATACATTCACGTGAGCAGAGACAAAAGGCCTATCAAATATTATCGGCCTAAAGGGCGTCAAATATATTCTTGAATCACTATTAAATTAAACTAAATTGTCTTCTTTGTACATGAGACTTAGTAGCTAGGGATAGTATTTATTGTTTAGGTATAAACAAGTTAATCCTGCTCACTTGTTCTTCTTCTTATCTAGTCAAAATGGCTTCATTCAATTGGATATCTTTTGACCAGTATTTGGCCACGCTGATTGCCCTGTCGTTGGCCTCATCAAGGTCCTGTACTGTGCAAGTAATAGGGCAGTATTGGGGCACGACAGAAGGTGAGGCATTGTCTGATCGGCACCGCATTAACACAAATTGTTGGTAGAAAAACCCCACCTGACCTTGTTTTCTCGACATCACCCAACGCCAGCTCGGAGTCGGTTTAGGACTTCCTGCTCACTACAGTAGGTATATAGGTCGTTAGGTACTCTAATAATTTAATTTAGTTTTCATAATAATATACACAATCATTTTGCAATATGATTTAGCCTACTAAGATTGAGCAAAGTTTCTACATCCGGTCGCCTGCCTGACACCTACTCTTCTTTGGGACGCTTTAGAATCGCAGACAAATACCTGCGAAAATTAAGTACAAGTATTAGGTCCTTACCTATGAAATTGGCGTCTTCTATAGAGAATTTCGAGCTAAATGAATTTTTCATACCAACGTTTTTAGTATTACTTCGGGTTCGGTAAATTCAACACAAGTGAAATTGTGCATGTAGTTACGGACAACAGTAGCCCTAATTTAGACATTATAAAATTTACAAAAAGTTACTAAAACAATAGAAATATGGCTACATTTTTGATTAAAACGGACAAACCTGAAACGAGTTCTTTCAATGAGTATTTTCCAATAATTAATTTCATAAAAACAAAATATTTAATGCATGCAGTATGTTAATTATATATGCCATGGGTTTAACTGAAAATTATTGTCATTAGGAATAAAATGGCATACGGGAAAAAACACCAATTTCATAGCTAAGGACCCAATATTTGCCTATGCAGGAAATCAAACCCATGGGTTTTTGGATAGCAGTCTAGAGTTTAACTACTGCGCTACGGAGGCAGGCGTAAGTTACTCGATCCTACATTTATTTCCTAACGAACACGCCTTTAATTAAAACACAGTCAGAAATACAAATTCCCTTTGAACTATGTTATTGTTAAACGGCTTGTTTGTGAGCTGTGTCGTGCAACAACTTTCTCTTCGTAGACCTAGAAATTCCAGGTATTGCATGTGGTTTTTACTTTATTACCATTTCTATGTCTCTTCCAGTCGAGGATAAATTAGTAGAACACATGGCATTTTGGTAGATATCCATAATGGATGTTGGAGGTGACTAAGGGGACACAAGCTAAACACAGCTTATCGATATCAAATAGACCTCTCCAATCCGTCTGGCCAACGTGGAGAGTGTAGGCCAAATCCTCGGACCGCTCTGACGGCTCTTGTAATACAAAGAGGGTCGTGTTCCTGCAGTGGAGACTAATAAACAAAACACTAATAACAACAAACAAAAATAACGTATTTAGAGCGCAAAAGAGGTGTATTAGGAGTATGTTTGGACTAAAATCAACAGACAGTTGTAAACCATATTTTATTAAATATAAAATTATGACCTTGACATCATTGTATATATTTGAGGTGTGTGTTTTTGTAAAATCCAATCCACATCTTTACACAAAACTTTCTGACGTGAATAGACGTAATCGTCGAGACAATAGTAAATTAATCCTTGAATCAAGCAACACCAGTCTCATGAGCAACAGTGTCTTTTGCATGGCTCCTATTTTGTTTAATAACCTACCTTTTACTTTAAAAGCTTTGCCACTAAATAAATTTAAGCAAAATTTAAAAATCCTTTTGACTGAAAAATGTTATTACAGTATAAATGAATTTCGCAATGACAATACTCTTAAATTTGACATTATTTGATATTATTATTTATTCGGATATTATTATTTATTTTATATTATTAATTATTTATTGTTTTTTTTTCTTATTACCTGTATTTGCTGACATAAAATATTTAAAATCTATATCAACTAAAAACTAATTATGCAATGACGTACCAAGCGCTATCTAGCACTGTGATATCTTTGTATGCCAAATGGTAAAACATGTTGAACCTTTATGTATTAAGTATATTATAACAACTGTACCTACACATGTTTACAAAGAAATAAATGATTGATTGATTGATAAAGGCCTGATAATGATGATGCTATTCCTCTTATAAGGCTAGTCCAGTACTGGTGACCGTGTACGTACGTACCTGTTGCGTGTTCGGATGGGCCACGAACTCCTTCTGCTTGCAATTGACAGCCATCAGCAGGCGAGGCAGCACGAAGTGCCGCAGCTTATGGCAGCCTGCGGTTTGTTTCAATATCATCTCCACTTCACCGGAGGTCCGACAACACCCTGAGTAAATACGTAAAAAATATAGGTCCAATTAATTGATGTTATATGTATGTTGAATAGTAATGTAAGAAGGTTCAAGAAGGCTGTAAAGTTTCGTGTCAAAAGAGCACATATTTTTATTATTTTACATACCGTGTTTTCTATAAATTTATATCCAACTTCTCTTAAGAAATATACGTATATATTCCTCGCTATCTGTATCAATTTATTGATAAAATAATGTTTATTCCTAATAATAGTTCCTTAGATATTTTTCTCTATCTTCTACAAATCAAAAGAAATTCCCACTAATCCATCTCGTTGCGGCACGCTGTATATAGGCCAAGGTGGCAATCCTTCTAAAGCTTGCTTATTAAATAGGCCCTTCTGGCATATATAAGGCCCTTCAGGCCATAAGAGAGTTGCTGCTCTCCAAGTCAGCTTACTCAGGCAACGCCCAAAGCCGAGGTTCATTCCTCCTTTGGTGATGTTGCCTATCCAGGTTTAGGAAACTCTGCCCTCATCTCAGAAGCCCGGTGGAGTAGCGAAAGCTCATAGCCTACGTAAGTGGTAGGGTATATCAGCCTACTGCTCTACCAGTTGGGATAACTCTACTAGTTTTGGTATAGTAAATGTCTACACATATCTTAATAAACGCTATGGATTTCAATAGTACTCAAAATTTACGAAGCGTCTACATGGGTAGAGTAACCAAAAATTGGTAGAGTGCATATTAAAGTACCCCTACTCTTTATCAGCACAGTGGTGAGAGAAGGAAAGAGTCCACTTACTTTTCTACCAATTTCCAGTACTCTACCAATGCTGTTTACAGTGGTAGATTTTGTAGCATAGTTAGCACTCTACCTTTTGCTCTACGCGTTTATCTGAGGCTTATGAGCTATACAATTTTAAAAAATCATTTCAACCTTTGACAGACACGGTAGAGAAAAGGTAGAGTAGACGCATACTTACTATGCTACTAGTAAGTAGCAAAGTATGTAAGTACTCTTCCGTCTACTCTACCGTTTACTCTAAGCGTGTACGGGAAGCTTTTAGCATGATATTTCAAAAAACATCTTAATGTGAATGATCCAAGGCTCAGGACATTAAAAAAATATTGGTAACCGAAGCTATAGTTCAGAAGAATGTCGTATTCATAGTTGCCACTAAAAAATTAACAATCTAAATTAATCAATGTAATGATGCTATCACGCGACATCGATACATGTATAAAGGTGTTAGTCCGACATAGCCGTGTCATGTTCGTAGTATGTTGACACCAAATTGTTACAAGTCAATATATTTATGTCTAACGGCTATTTATCACTCATAAGCTACGATTCTATTCAAATCTAGTTAATTTTCTTGAAGACTAACTGACCTTGTAGTTTTATCATGCTTTTATTTTTATGATGTTGTATGTTATCTTTATTATTGGCTTTTACGATACGAGTATTTTATGCGTTATTGCGATCTTCTATATAATAAAATGTAGGTTATATTACCAGCCTGAAAGTAAAAATTTTGCTTTGGCGCTTATGAGTTTAATTCCTAGTGGTTGCAGCACTTTGATATAAATAAAGTATTATGTGTTGCCGCCAACAGTTAGTTAATAAAAACTATTGCCGGTCGCTAACTGATTTAATATCTTCTAGAAAAATTACGACTGCAGTAATATACGTTTTTTACTTCGCAACTCGTCTTTCGGTTATATTTTACTAAATAGCTACTTTATAAAATTGCTAAAAACATATAAGCCCAGACATACCCTTAAATAGAAATGATTACCACTTTCCATAAGTGACGATAACGGGTCAGGTAGCGGATCAAGTCGCGTCTTAAAAACGGCCAATATAATTATGACCCACAAACACCCCTGCATTTTTGTCTCGAACTTCGATAAAAGTGGAGTAAGCAGTAAACGTCACCCAGAAGGTCAACGGCGAAAGCACTGACGTCATCCTTGAGCTGCGTGTAGGAGGCTGCCAACTGAATGTAGGTGGAGGCATTGGCCTCGAGCTCGGCTGCCAGGAGGAAGGCGGACAGGATCGGGTCCGGCGAGGTCTGGATGATGTACACAGGAGAGGATAAGGCTTGAAATACAGACAGCCGTGCTAGACTCGACCGTAGAGGGTCGTCCTTTAGGAACGCATTTCTGAAAAATAAATTAACAAAACCTGACCTAGATGACCTTCGTGGAGCAGCGGTCAACACGCTAGCTTTCCACACGAAACGTTCGATCTCCAGTCAGGTCAAAATGAGAAATAATTTTTTTCTGCTTGATTATGTATTTGTTATAAAATAAAGTATCCTTGAGTTAGTATCCCATAACACAAGTCTCGAACTTACTTTGGGGCTAGCTCAATCTGCGTGATAGTAAATTTATCTATCCTTCTTCGTTCAGTCCCGGTTGTTGTTAGATGGTACTTGTGATGTCTGATGCCTTAAAGCAATATGAAAAAACACACATCAGTGTTGGGCACAAAGTAGTAAGTAATCCTTACTTTAACGTAAAGAAGCGAGACTTACTTGCAACAGATACAGAAACAGGTGGTATTATGAGGCACTGGAATAGTATGGCCACGTTCGAGTAGCAGCGCAACCATCTCATAGTGTCCCGATTGAGCAGCCAGGATCAAAGGGGTTAAGTGGTCAGGGAAGTCGGCCGAATGCATCGCACCAGCGAATTCCAGACCCGGGGAAACCCTCTTCTGATAGTCCAATAATTTCACTATTAAAATAAAACTAAGGACATTATATGACATACATATGTGAGTTTCTTTATCCCACCATAAATTCTTACTGCCTGAATAGATTTGGATGTGTGAGGTATCGAAGCGCCATAGTCAAAGGATAATCGTGTTTTTATTAATATTTGAAAAAGCTTGTTGATACCATTAGAAACGTATTTTATTGAAAAAATATTCAATTGTTCTTTTGTCTGTGAATTGAAGCAAAATAACCTTTTAAATTTACATAAGAAAAAACATATTTACTGCAGGCCGCGAAAATATTTTGTTTTTACAGTTGGGTCAAAACATAATTTCTTTTTTCGTTCCCCTATAAACCGACAAACTTTTCATACAAAAATACTTTTTGACACTTTTCTATATCTTTAAATCCATCACGTAAAAAAGTAACTACTTTAAACAAACGGCGCACATATGTACGTCCCTTACCTAATAATGTAACAGATTTTTTTCATGTCTTGTTATTAACGTAACTGTTACAAGGTATTTCAATGATAATTACTGCTACCATTGATATATCTTGTAACTAAGTATCTTTAATGTAACTAAATCGTAAATACTTACCTAGAAACAGTTAGAATATTCTGGGAGGTGATGACAATGCATTTTAAAAAACAGCCAAGTGCGAGTCGGCCTCTTGCACTCAGGGTTCCGTACCTACCATTATCTATACTACATTAGACTATCAAGCAAAAACGGCCAAAAATCATCATTGTTGTATGGGAGATTTAATATTTATTTTATCCTGTTTTTAGTATTTATTATTATAGCGGCATCAAAAATACATCATTTGTAAAAATTTCGACTGCCTACCTATCACGGTTTATAAGATACAGCCTGGTGATTGTAAACAGACGGACAGAGAAGTCTCGTAAATAGGGTCCAGTTTTACCCTTCGGGTACGGAACCCTACAAATGGAAGTAACAAAAGTTATACACAGGAACAAGCAAACGACAACAGGAAAACATTGTGAGGAAACCTATGTATTACGAGTTTATTTACAAGTGTTCGAAAATAGAGGTAGTAATGGCAAACAACTCTATTACTTCTATGATGCTAGTCATTGAGATGGTATGCGTTTCCTCCTGTAGGTTATATTGCCTTCCTCGCTATAACTCTACTCCGTAGAACAAAATTTTAAGGGGCGTAGATCAGTCGACTACCGCTACTAAACAAGATCAATTTGAAAAAATCTACGTCAGTATTTTTGATAGTAAATATTATATTTACTTATAGTATTTTTCGTATTACTTCTCATTACTTCGCATTTGGTAAATGAAGAGAACTATTAATTTCTGCCAAAAGTGGCCACTTTAGGCGGTACTGAGTAGTTATCATAAATTAAAATGGTTAAAGTTAAACTAAAAATACTACAAGTAATTTACTACCGAAGTACTTACGTAGATTTTTTCAATTTGATATATTTACGAGAACCAGAAATAAATAACGGGTCTCGCTAGTTTCGCTGATGTAAGCCTGTTAAGGCGATCCATGAGCCCAGTGCTGACCCCATTTGAAATAAAATCATTTGAAAGAAAACGGTAAGAGGTAATTTAAAATTTAAAACAATGCACACTCAGTCCACATATATATAAGTAGTTTATAAGGTCTAACTAGGATTGTGAGTTGACGTCGCTTGGAGAAAATGCGCTGTGCAGTTTCTTGCCGCTTCTTCTGCACTCCGCTTTGGAAGCGGCCTAAACTTAGCCATAAGTAATTATTGACGTCAACAAAAATTTTTTGTTGTAAAAATTGTAAACACAAATATGACAATTAATAAGTGTTCAAAGAAACCTATATTAAATAAACGATTGAATCTTGAATCTTTGTTCCATTAAATATCTAGATAATTACGCAAAGTATTTTATGAAATATGTTTGCAATTAAAAGTGTAAACGTGAACCTTTAAGCGTTTTTGTCAAAAACGGCCACTTTGGCAAAAACGCTGACCAAAGCTTCCAGTTTGGCAAGCACACTCATAGATCCCCTTAATGTCTCTTTACAACGAAAAACAAACCTTCTTATTAAGACAGATGAAGTTGATTAAAAGTGAAATCAAGGACACTGTTTACCCAAAATCTTAATACAGTTACTCCGCACGGCATGCAGCACACTGTCGCCGACATCTATACGAGGTTGTTTCAACAGAAATTCCACCATATCCAGCGATTGCTTTTGCACTGCTATGTGAAGCGCCGATATGCCCTACATACGAAATTTCACCTTAAGGGGGCACACTAGGCACAGTAGCGACGCCAATAATTTTATTCCTAATACTTTACAAATAGAAAGAAATTCAAGAATGTAAATCATATAAGCCTTAGTAAATAACCTGAAGTATTTTAAGAATCATGTTTTAATATTATGAGAATCAGTCATTAACAGAAATAGTGATTCTCATAATTCTCACTGATTCTGATAATATTGAACATGATTCCAAAAATACTTCAGGTTATTTACTAAGGCTTATTTGATTTACATTCTTGAAATTCTTTCTATTTGTAAAGTATTAGGAATAATAATTATTGGCGTCGCTACTGTGCCTAGTGGGCGGCCTTAAATTGCTACTACTGGTACGAAATTGTACTACAGATACTATTTATCGTTAAGGTGTGCAGTTTTACATGTTTGCGTGAGTCATCAGGATCGACAGAGACAACTTTAAACTAGATTGGTATGCGGGAAAGAGACTTAGTTATAAAGCCTGGGCAGTAGAATGAGTGTTTTCAGAAATTCTTACCACAAGATGGCAGCACTGAGGCATCGACCTCGATAAACCGCTGTCATTGGATAATATTTGACAAGCAGTAACAATTGACACATTGTGGCCTAATCACAGCTTACCGGGCCCGACACGCCAGTGCTATCACCGCTTATTTTAGAACACTCTCATTAATCATAAACGAGAATTATTGGAGAATAGAAGTTTTTATTATATTACCTTGATAATCGTTTTCTACTTGCATGAAGAAATCATCGTAAAGATACATTCATTGTATTGAACTGGTTTCTGGTTAAGTATATGTTTAATAAATTATAGGTACATGAGTAGAATAGGACCTCTCCAAGTCTTCCCGTGGATGTCGTAGAAGGCGACTTAGGAAACACAAGTTAAACAAAGCTCCTAAACATCAAAGAAACCTCTCCAACCCGTCTGGCCAGCGTGGAGAGTGTAGGCCAAATCCTGTGACTGATCAGGCTAATATATAGCGCTGGTAGCACAGAGAGGGTCGTGCTCCTGCAGTGGAGACTAAATAAGACCTGATGATGATGATGATGATGATGATGACATATTTCAACAACAGTAGGTATATATCATTCTACATAATAACCTCTAAATAATTTAGACGAAGTAAAAGAAAGGAATGTGATATGAACCTGGTGATTGATACAGTTGACGTTCACTTCTGAATGGGCCTGTAAAAATATCTGCACAGCATCAACGTTTCCGTTCGACACCAATTCTAGAAGCTGTGCCTCGCTCGCACTTAGCTTAGGCAGATGGATGCAACGATTTAAATATTTTCTTTGAAAGTCTTCTTCTGACTATAAAACAGAAATAAGTTCATCTAAATTACGCCTGTGTCCTGTAGTAACATATATTTCATACTACATACATACTTAGTTACATTACGTAAGTGTTATACTGTATTTGGGTACATATAACACGTACTTATAACCGTACGTATGATTCATACACATAGGGAAACTAGCTTTCGCTCGCGGCTTTGCTCGTGTTGCTATAAATAAATTGCAGAAAGTATTTTTTTGAAGGAACCAATAATCTTTCTAGTAACTGTATTTAATACAGCGCAGACAAACAAATAATCAGATAAACTCACTTCAGGTTTGTAATATTTAGTAGGATAGGTTAGGTCAGATAAATGAAATTCAGTATTTTGGAAAACCCACGCCAGCAAAATGTTTTAGACGTGATTGCCATCCGAAATATCTACTTCAAAGGCAACAAGATAAAATGTAATTAAATGTATATGACTTTATATATAACACGGGCTTTCTCTTGACGTTGACTTTGTGAATTATAGCCTATGTTATTCGTTGATAAAGAAGCTTTCTATAGATGAAAGAACTTTTGAAATCGTTCAGTAGTTTTTTAGTTTATCCATTCAAACAAACAATCGTTCCCCTATAATATTAATAAAGTACAACTTTAATCAAATAAAAATAGAAACGTCACCGAATTAAGTTTATTATAATCCTGTGCTTTATGTCTGATGTTCATTTTGCTATTCATTTCTTGTAACCTTAATATGTTCGCACAAAGATTACCATTTACACCTGAAACAATAGTCGACAATAGAATTCTTCGTAATTGCCTTCGACTTGATTGTCGCTCTACTTTTTTACGCTACGTGACTGGTAGTTAGCATTGTTTTCCATATGAATGAGTGTATGCCATAACTTGACCTAGGCGACATAAACATTAAATGGGAGTGACCTATGCCATATCAATTAACTACGCATGGAATTCAGGTCATGTTCAGGAGTCGCTGACGATTGTGTTAACAAAAACTTGTCTCTTTCTGTGTATGGGTTGTTGATTATTTTTTTCAAGATTAATTTAATACTATAAAATATATGATAATACTATTTATTGAGATTATCACATACAATAGAATAATAACATTAAACAATTAATACTAATAACTTGATAGGAACAAACTCAATATAAATAATATAGGTATTTCTATAAAACTATACTGAACTGGTTGTGTTTGTGCGATAAGTATATCATATTTCGAATAGGTAACAAACTACCTATACGATGAGAAAATTTACGATACGGGTAGCATGTTACCTAATCTACTTTTATAATACCTGTAAGAAAAGTCTTTAAATTGGATGAAGATACCAAGAATACTGAGAAAAGGTAGAGCTAATTTAAAAGTAGGCTTCCCTAAATAACGTGTTAATATAAAAATATTTTTAGCAACTGTGTTATTGTGTGCCTATATGCGAATGCGTGGGTAAAGTAATTGTTGAAACTCCATATAAAGAACAGAAAACGTAGTTTTAAGTAGTTCCGTTTTCATCTTTTGGCCATTTGAATGTAGAACAGCCAAATATGTAATGCCCCAGAAACAAATACAAAATAAGAGTATTTTTAAGGTGAATGTCCTGAGTACTAAACTGACCTAGATCTCTCGAGAAATATTCGATATCCTCTGTCCGGTAAGAAGTAAAATCAATATACAATCAATACTCACTTGGCAAATGAATTAAATTAAGGTCGGAAGTTCAAGACCGATAACCATTATAAGCTCTTTAGTTCAGAAGGTTATTTTTTGATATTTTGTACTAAAGTTATCTTTATTTGTTCATAAAAGCTCCAATAGCATAAAATCATTACATGCTAAAACTCTTTGAAAGTTTTATTTGTCATTGTACATAATTTGTCATCTCTGAGTTTGTCATGTAGTTTCTTTTTTTACAGATTTGCTTTTAAATGTTTTGGGTAAAAGGGGAATAATATATCTGCAAATTCAGATATAAAGGTCATCGAGTCCAACCAAAAATTGTTGGTGGATATTTGACCACACTGCGCAGCCAGGACTGGATCTTGAGAAAAATTTACAAAGCTAGACGACCTTTGGGATTATTTGTTACGAAAAATATACAAAAGTAAAGTATATTTAACTAAAAATATATTAATTTTATAATTTAACTAGTTATGATAAGATAAAAACTCTTTATTGCACCAGGAATAATTAAAAAGAAAATACATAAGTAACAAAAAGATTTTAGAGTACGAAGGCACGAACATTATTAAGTGCGAATATTTTCATATTATATCACTTAAATATAATAACACTGACTAGAGTTCAGCTATTTTTTCTGGAATTTTTATGCATATTAATTCTCACTATACATTGTATACAAAAGTGCAAAATATGAATATGATCTCGTCAATATCTGAAAACAAAAAAGAAAACCAATTTTAATATTTTAAATAGTAAGCGCCAAGCTGGAGCGGTATTACATTGAATTAATGTAATCGATTTTTCATATTAAAATGGATAAAACAAAACCAAAGTGGCATAAATCTAGTATCTGATTTTTGTCGCACTTTTGAAAAATTTGAAACCTATGTTACCCGCTCTTATAATATGCTTTCTTTAGGTAAAATAAATAACGAAATGGGTGATGTTTTTGAGTTTATCCATATCAAACAAACAAGCAAATTTTTATCTTTATGATATTGGTATACTCAGATGTATAAAGTAAATTTTCCTTTGCATGTAACATGCGATGCGTTGCGCCTTTGATAGCAGAGGCATGACGAAGAGTATATAGGTAGCTAAAGTAGAACTCCTTCAGAGATCATATTAAAGTACTAGCTACTTTAATATAATCTCTAAAGAATCTTTAGGATATGAGGTAAAAGAAATTTAAAATAACTGCAATACCGATGAATAAGTTACGAGGTTGATGTCGGTGAAACCCATAGCAGTAAACGCGATCGGCTTCTGCGATCTAAAACAAATTATTAAGTCAGTTAGGGTCGATAGTCAGAAAAAAACTATTCTTGGTTGCAATCTATAAAGTGAGATCATCTTAATTATTTATTTTATAAAGGACCTGGGTTCGAGCTCCACGGAGAAGTTCCTAAAGGCCTGGCTAGATTGATTTTACGCCCTTGAAAATCGTAGAGTCGTTTCTGTAATCATTTCTTAATTTAATAGTCATAAATATCAATTTCGGAAACTACTTGGGCGATTTTGGTGAGATTTTCACCGACCTGTAAATCATAATACTGGCTGGTAAATGATATATAAATTTCAAATGCAAAATAGTCTGCCCTGACACCAATAGTGTGTAAGCACCGTAGATTCAGGATTCAAGCTGCGAATGAATCGAGCGTCTCCAGGTCCAAGTGTAGAGTTTTGATTAATGCGTGTGAGCAATCTCGATCCTTAGCCATTGGGACTCGGACAATATCTTCGTGACCCGTATGGTTTTCTTGTTTTTGTACTATCATTAGTTGGACTCACCGCTTAATAAGGAAAAGCAGGGCACGGCGACAGCGAGGATTAGTACGGTACCATCCACTATTATAAGCGGCGACAGCCACGTCCGCGTTCTGCAATGTTGAGCTACATGTTAAAGGTATTGCAGCAAAAGTCTTTGTCTTTAAAGTTTACGTAAAATCTACGTATGGACATCTATCTATCACAACTTTATAGAGACAGACAATGCATATGAGCACAAGAACTAAAGGCCGGGTGTAGATAAACATTGGTGAGATGAGTTGCTGGTCTGCTTAGTCTAAGGACATGGTTCATCTGATTGTTGTCCATTTTCGCCCAATTTTTACGATTTGTATGGAAGGGGAAGTAGCTAGTATATTTTACGTATTTTTCTTCCAGGCCTGCATAGAAGGAACTGCTTATGTAAACAAATTTAGGTAAAATATTTTGTTTTAAATAGTACTTACCGCGTGATATATGATATCGGCGTACCAGCATATCATTCCGATTTGGATTAATGCAGAGCCCAAAAACAGCTTATTACTCACAGCCACAAACGGTTCCAGTAACTAGAATAAAGCATACAGTAGCAATCTAGCAATGCATAAATTACTTTATCCAATGGTAGTCGGGAATTGTCCAAAAGGAGGTCATGACTCATTACTCGTAGCTGTAACACCTATCACTCTTTTTCTTATCCGGATAATTCCACATGCTGCTGCAGCCTGAACAGATCCAGCAACATTGGCAAGGGTCACATGCATTACCTAACTATTGGTGGCGGGCACGGTGGGACTAACTTTGTTGTTCTGTGGGACTAACAGTAGTAGGTGGGCGCTGGCCAGCAATAGTTTGCATGAACTAACTGGTGACGGGCTCACACAAAATAGTTTTACTCTAAGATTAGAACCATTATGAGGAGGATATGCCGGCATTTTGAGCACCGGTCAGTCTTTTTTTCCTGGAATTTTGACCTCTTCTTCATGGTTCAAAACAAACGTTTTGAAGTACTACTTTTTACGGGGACTGCTCAAAAAATGATTTATAAGGAAATATCGATCGTCTCGTGACGTCACCGTATCAAAAATGATAAGGACGAGGACCTTAAAAAGTGATGTGACTGATACGTCAAATTGATGACGACTTGGTGATGTCGGCTGAGTAGATAATAACTCGGAACAATAACTAAAACAATAAAGCCGAGTAATAAAGTAACAAATCTGGTGCAAATCATCTCAAGATGGACATGTCTCGGTACTCGTAGAATTGTTTTTCCTCTGTAGTCCCCTTCTACATGAGTACATTGAACCTCTAATGATTAAGTTGTAGCTATAGGTTCTCGCAATCACAATTAAATAAATCGTTAATATTAATAATGATAATTTATAGATAATTTCCTTACACTATTATGCTTGCCTCTTTATCTGAATTTATTAGGAATGGCATGTTTTATGTAATTTATATTTTAATTTATATATCATATTAAAAAACAATAAGGTTAACATAACGGGATAATGTTATATGTATGTGTAATTTAAAAAATAAACAGTCTGAGTATTTAATATGAGAGATTAGCACCATTCCGAAAATCAATTAATTGAAGATGTAAATTTATAGATTTTGCAATTTAAATAGATTGTACCTACGCTATACGGTCTACAAGTCTTTTCAAAGGAAAATAAAAATACGGCGGCTCAGCCAAAAAGATTATACCCTATGTTACTTGAGATAAGGCAAACATTGTAACGATAGGTAGGTACCTATCGGTACCTATAGGTATGCGAGTTATTTTCTTCTACCATAACTTTTTGAATTTATGAGGTCATAAATTCAAAAAGTTATGGTAGAAGAAAATAACTCGCATACCTACATACTTACATGAACTTTGAAAACAAAATACTCTGAATAATGAAGAAAGACTCCGAGTAATATAAAAGGACGGACATCCACAGAGCAAGGAATATCAATATCCAACTTTTGTATTTCATATTTTGACGTTGCTTTTTTTGCTTTTATTTGACAAGTTAACGAACTTGTTCGCACAAATATACGAACCACGATGACGAACACGACGCAGCAGATGTTCACGGAACTGAGCACGATATTCACCAGGTTTGACAGCGAAAACGCAACCTCCAGGTCATTGCAGTACCTGTAATTTATGCGACATGTAAATTATCTTGCTTACTCTGTGCGTGCTCAATTTGTCTATGCTATAGGCCAACTCGCTTTAGGGACGAATATGTAGGCAATAAGTACTTACGTGATATTATATGTATAATATTGGCGTAATGCTGATAGCCTTACATATACAATGTGTAAATTGAACTATCTGCGGGTGACATCCCAATCAAAAAATTACGCGGGCGAAGCCGTGGGTAACACCTAGTAGGTTATAATTTACGCGGGCGAAGTCACGGGAAAATTCCTAGTAAAATAATAAAGGGTAAAAGTTCTTGCTTAGGGAATTCACGACGTTGGCTCCATGCATGTGAAGACCTGAGAATCCATAAGGAAACAAATATAATATGTAGAATTAATAATATCTATGTCGCGGCCATATCGTAGAACCGATCACTTTATGAAGTGATTGAGAATTTTATGAAATGGTCGAATTTCATGAAATGTTTAACAGTCTATTGGCCACATCATGATGTAGATTGGGCAGATCAATGACAATTTATCGTTTAACGATATGTGCAGCCAAACGCGTGACTCTTTCATGAAATGGTCAAGATTGTTTGATTATATCGTAAAATAGTTTCTTTAATTACCGGTAGAGGCGCTACCAACGCTTTGTTTGTTTTGTTTATGTGGAAAGATGGCGGTCGCCGCCGCCGGCGAAAACCGCAGTGAATATGTGAACATTATGTTGAATTTGTTATATTTTTTTAATTTTGTGTCAGTCAGACGTAAGAAATACAAATGTTCTTAACATATTCTGAATTTTTGTTAATTATATTTCCTGGACATCCTATTTTACGATCCGGCCAAACGTGAATGACAATATCGTTAAACGTTGACGATTCAATGATCTGATCAAATAAAGTTGGCCACATCATAAAATGCCACCATTTCATGAAAATGTAAATCGTTTCATGAAAAAATCAATTCTACGATATGGCCACGACATCTACATACCTAACAGAAACACTTAGGTACCTCTACTTCACTATAAATAAGTGGTAATCATTTCATATTCTATCCCTGGTCTAATATGACTATTATAACTAATAATAAACAGTTATATTAAACAGGTTTTACATACCTAGGCTCTGTCTACCCGTAAGGGAGAAAGACGTGATAGTAGGTATGTATGTATGTATGTATATTAAATAGCTGTATTCAACGACATATTCATTTACGAAGGTAATATAATATTTTTCTTATTAATTTCTTTATGTACCTATATCATTAAACTATGTTATATCTGCAATAAAATGTTAAGGCTTCAAATTACCTCTATATGCCATTTAGCTAGATTTAAATGCGAAGTCTAAGTGAGCTGCTAGTTTTCTTCATATCTTTTGTAATTTCTGTAGGTCATTATGATAGGATTTTAAGCTTTATTGTTATACTCAAAACGACCTGTATCGCGAAAAATAAAATCAATTATTAAGCTATCGCAATATACCACGTGTGGGCAGAGAAGCCGTAAACTTTTTCTTGCGATATTGGTCGTTTTTAATCCTAATCCTAACTAATATTATAAATGCGAAAGTGAGTTTGTTTGTTTAATTGTCCTTATCTACTTTCGCCCTATCTACTGGTCCGATCATCATGAAATTTTGCAAACACATAGTTTAGGATACTGAGAAGGACATAGCCTATATGTCACGCGGACGAAGCCGCGGCTAACAGCTAGTTTGACAAAAAGGCTTTCAATCCTTTCATAGTGTCCTACGCCTGCACACCGTATTTGTGCCGTATGCCTTTTATGAGTGTTTTATGCCTAAGGCTGCGACTTTCCTGCGATAGTCATGTCTTTTCACCTTTTCACATAGAGAATAGACAAAAAGCGAGGTGAGGTTGACTGATTTTTGCGAGGTACCTATCTAAACAAGCTGCGTTTGCGAGAGAGCGCTGCTGCGTTTGCAAGAGAGCGCTGCTGCGTTTGCGAGAGGGCGCTGCTGCGTTTGCAAGAGAGCGCTGCTGCGTTTGCAAGAGAGCGCTTGGTGAACTATAGGCTAAATCAGATTGATATTGAAATACATTTCCTTGTTGCCTTGGCTGAACACTTTTGTATGGGAATGTCAATTTATTTTTCGAATTTTTAGTCTTTACTCCCGTAGGAAAAGTTGTTTATATTGTCGCTGAGTCGCACCTTTAGGATCGGACATGGTTTTATCGGTTTCATAAACATATTGTATAACCTGATGAGTCTCTGGTGCAGTTTGATGTTGTCTAGTATTTCCTCGTAGTTGGCTTCATTCGTCTTTTCCATGGTTGCCACGACTTCCAGTCGCCTCTGTAACAGCTTCAGCAGCATTCCGATGTGGCTGGCCATGGCAGAGAACAGCAGGTCAGTGCCTACCATTATCCACACGCATGTTTGACCTAAATTAAAATGACAAAATAAATATAACATAAATAAATGCCATTCTTTATTTAATACTTCCAATTTGCCCGCGAATTCGTTCTCGTGAATTATAACCCATATCACCCGCAGATAAATTAGCGTTCTAAAGAAGAAATTTGAAAATCAGTTCAGTAGTTTATTAAATGCAAACAAAAAAGCAATAGAATCTTTCGTCTTTATAATATTAGTATAGAGTAAATTACAACAAATTACACAAAAAAAATCCCGTAAGGGGTGTCGCTTAATATATAATTTTATTTTGATTTTAATATTTGATATAAGCAATAGATATAAACATTATGAAAAAGTTCCAACTCCTACCTTTTACGCTTCACTTTACTTCAGTATAAAGATACGGTTTCGGTTTTACTCTTTGGGTAAGGAACTTTAAAATGGTTTCTTTAATGAAGAAAATGGTCGAAACAACAAAAAATAATGATATGCGATATGTTAATGTAGTTAAGAATGGTAATTTTACTGAATTTTTTTTATCACTGTTAGTGACGCTCGCTGAAGGAAATATGCTCTTACAATACAGTACGAAACGGTCGCATCAAACTGGGAAAAGTTGTTATTTAGCCTCAATCGGTGCAAAAACTCAGTTCAACACGCCCAACATTTTTGAATCGTTCACTGTGGTCACGTCACGCGGCTTATTGTACGAAATATAAAAAAAGTTATTCCAATTTGCTCAGCAACGAAGCGACACATTATACTTATCGAAAGTAGGATAATACGATATTTGTTTTGGGAGCACCGAGTACGGGTGTAATCATCAAATCAACCGCTTTATTTTTGGTGTATGACAGGAGTGTATAATCAAATATTTAAAGTAGTTTAATAGCTACTAACTCCTCTCTAACGGCGTGTTGAATGAGATAATAGATGGATCTGGCGATAATTCCATGGCATTAAAACTTTCACTTTGCTAACACATCGATTAAACAAACATTAATTCGAATATCGCAAAAAATAAATATTTTGTAGGCATCTAAACTACCGAATTAGTAATTAACGTTTTATAATGATGTATAATTTTTATTTGGGACTAACATTTTTTTAAATGTTATAAGATACAGAATGGGCATCAAAAAGTTAAGGTACCTACTCACTTTAAGAAGACATAAAAAAAACATGATGTCTTTACTTAATTAATATAAGCAATGTTAAAAGTATGTATCGAGAACAGAAAAAAAAAACAATTTATTTATGACTTCGTTCCGTCAGAAAGCAGAGAACACTAACACACCTGTGTTAGTGTGTTATTTAAAGCCTAAAAGTGGTCTCCAATCACGATCCAGAAATGTATATTTTACAGAACTGAAATAAAGTATTTCATTTGTTATCCGTTCTGGATATACCCAAGGAACCGGTGTCAAGATAAAAACTATTATCCGAACATATTACATTACGAATATCTTCAAAAAGCGGACTCCGAGCTCCGACGTATCACAGCTTTGGATAAAACCGGAAAAAAGCCAAGATGAAGAGGAGCTGAGTATCTATTCTGATTTGGTTGCCTTTTAACTTAATCATAAATAGTGCATTTTAGTGCAAAAGACTATTACTTACTTTTTGATTAGTAGTGAGTAAAGAAGCAAATTTATATGAAATTCATTCGTATATCTTTGAAACCACAGTTTGAAACGATAAATTATCAGCAAACAATTTACCTGCAAATATTTCAAAGAGATAAACAGCGAAGTGAGCAAATGGCTTGTGTTTATCAAACGGGTACCACGAGACCCACACGAAGCCGATCCTGGCCTCCTGGCCCAACAGAAGTTCGTACAGATAGATCCCGATAGGAGTCAGGTTATAGAACCACACGCCGGCCACGTTCATGAAGAAATACCCTAGAATAATGAAAATTGCAGCTCCAGCGTATAATTTTTTATGTTTCGCCGAACAGATTAATCATCTGAGAAAATATTTGTTCTGAGTTAATATTTATTATTTGTTAATTACCATGAAGTTGAAATCAAGATTAATAGCAATATGCACTGCATTATTTAAATTGCAATAAGCCAGGAATGATGTACGTTGAATAAATGGTAATAAACTGAAAAGCAAATCTAAGACAAGTACGGTATTTTCTCGTACTACTATTAGTACTTTCGTCAAAGTGAATCGTGTGAGGTGAGGAGCTTTAGGTCAACTTCCCTCCAGGCGTTTAGTGATGCTTTCTCCAAGTTTTAACCTCAAATAATTACAATTAATAAGGAATTGGTTGCGTGCGTTTCCCGTCGTAAAATCACACGTCGAAAACAAGCTCTCAGGCTCAAAGTTTTTACTATATTGTTTAAAAAAAAGGGGAAGACATCACTAACCCAAAGCAGGCGGCGGCAGCAGGGCGCGCTGGGTTTATTTTTTTTTGTACCGTTGTAACTTGTAACCTATACAGGTTCATTGTGGTATAATACCTATTGTAATATTTAAATAATTGAAATAAGCAATGAAGCAAATAATTACATCTATGAGCTATACGTAAAGCGGCTAGGCTCTTGTCTTTTATTAACTGGGCTTCGCTGTCCAGAGGAGGTACCGGCCAAATCGTTGCCAGCTCATTCATTAGCTGTCTGAATACGTCCCTTTTGTACCAAAGCACGAACACCTTGGCAATGCCTGAAATATTTTAAACAAAGTTTTAGATAGAATTAGCATGTGCTTTTCCATACAAGCATACAAATGTTATTTTCCTTGGCCAATGTTCCCATTACGATAGTGTCAGTCAATGTAAAGGAACATGTAGGTAGGTATTCGTACCTACATGTTATAAGAATATTCTTCAAGAAAATTGGATCATGCGTCAATTAGTTTTGTGGTTAAATATGATTCCGAAAGAATATCAAACAAAAACGCATTTTTATTTTATTTGCAAAACCAAATACAGCTGAGCTAAACCCTGGAGATTATCTAGTCTAATATTTCTACCTGTTAACAGAGTTATATGAATTATATTATAAAATAACATTTGACATCTCCATTAATAAAATGAAAACGGTCCGTTGGTTCAGTCCACATCTCTAAAAAATATACATCGTTACTCACTCAAAGCGCCGTAACCAAAAGTGTGGAAAAGCGGAACAACATCTTCGACTCGTGGCGAATTGGACAACGTGAGCCCTATAAAGACGATTTCACTGAAAACATGATAGCAAATGCCACAGACGGACGCGGCGAACATCAGCTTCTGAAGAAAATACGCCATGGCTGTCGTCGGAGACTTGAATGGCAAACCAATGCGACGCATGCAAAACGCGGATAGAACCAGAGATTCTTCTATCTCGCGTTTCGCGTCCAAAACTGTTGTGTCGGCCATTTTAAACGGATACCTTTGACTAAATAAAATTTATAGCGTCTGAAGTTCATTATATAGATAGAACAATCATTAAATATAAAAAAATAGTATGTTTGTCAATTTATCACAGCATATTAAATAAATAGATAAAATGCACTCTACATTACAACTGCTACTCGTAATTGCATTCGTAAAACTTTTTGTTTATTGCTTTTGCCTTAGATAATATCAATTTAACTGAAGAATATTAAAACCGTTTTGTGGGCAAAGCAGGGTGAAGAGTTTACAGGTAATAAATATTTAATTATCACAAACCGTTAAGTACAGGCGTGACTAAGAATTATAAATGTTTAAAGTTTAGAACTTTAGGGTGGTGAGAGTTGACAGCCTAACCATACCCTTTGCTAATAAACTTGAGGTTTTACTAACTTCATTCTTTACAGTTTCATTGCTGTTATAAAGTTGGAATATCATGATATCGTTATTATGGGTCGTAGAAATAGAGAAATGTTTTATTTAGTGATTAATACTACCACGTCAGATATACAGGGTGTCAGACCGAGATGGATCAGTAGGGAGATTTTTTTAACAATAGGAGTCAGAAAAATGTGGTCAAAGGAATTTTGATAAAAAAAATACTGTACCTATTTACAGATTTACTAAATGGTAGATTTATACGAAATCAATTTATTTTTAGTTAAAGTTCTATTGATCATTTTTCTCTATCTCATATAGATAAAAAAAATCTTATCCCACTGATCCATCTTGATGAAACATCCTGTATATTATACGACTTATTTTATGGCATAGGTAAACATAGTTTTTATGCCCTGAACTAAAATTGTAGTGGATAGAAATTATCATGATGTTGACCAACTACTAATTAGTGGAACTGCTATATGTGTAGGTAGCTATCGCTGTTAATATAATACTATATCAGTATATATCTTTTACGAGGGTGAACGAGAAAAGAGACACGTTGTCTGGTTTACATGATCCCACCTTTGTTAAGTTGACATCAGACTGGCACATAATCATACAAAATCAAGTGCTATCGAGAAAATCTGTTGGATTGATTCCGCTGTTTTTGTTAGTTTTAGCGATAAGCATAGAATATCTATTTACGAGTACCGTAATGGTGTGATGGCGTGACGCGATTGATTGAATGAAGCCTACACGGGCTTACATGCTCTTCAATTCATTGTTGCGGTACTGTGTGCTTCGTCGCTGTCACGCGAACGTAATGGCTATCCGATCTGTGAGAAGTATCGATATTGTTCGATCGAACTGTTCATTGGTATTGATATATACATACATATCTAAATACATATTATCACGTCTTTGTCCCTCGCGGGGTAGACAGAGCCTAAAGTCTTAAAATCCAAAGGATGTGTTTATCGTGTTTGTGGCCGTTATGGCGGTAAGCTGATTCAAAATAATGATGGTTTGCTAGCCGCATCGCCTATTAACGTTATTATTAATGGTACTTACTGATGGTTTTCATATTGAAGTTTATAACCATCGTAACCTAATGAAATAAGCCTAACACGACACTTACTCGTAATGTTCTTCGCGTGAATCGATTTATGTTTTGTTTGATGTAACTACTAAACATAGCAAATTTTATCTTCCTATCACCATTACTAGGTGTAGGCTTCTTGGAGTCATTAACGAGCAAACGGTAGAATTAATAGTATTGGCGAAATACTAAAAATTGGTACAATAGTTTGACTAGCTACGTGGGAATGTGTAAGCTTTTTATCCTTGCATTAGTTACATCACCAGTGAGCCCGCTATACTTTACCGACAACACTATCCACAATTGTATTCAATATTTGGTAACTCTACCCATGTGACGCATAGTAGGGTGAAGTACAAATTCGAGTAGCGAAGCTGTAACTCTCCAAATAAAAGTCAAATAGTTTTATTCATCGTCACACAATCTATGCACTTTAGTGGTACACTTTTCTGAAAAACTATCTCACCTTTAGGTTTGGGCTCTCGAGGTATCTTTAAAATCGCGAGCCATCATAAAGCTCCGTTTTTTGCTAGTATATATTAAATAGCATTTGCTGAACGTTTACTTTCAATACATAACTATTATTGACGTCTATATCTTTTTACAGGTAAGGTAAGTGATGCTTTAAAGTGAAAAGTGCCGCTTCAAAGCAGGGTACTAAAGAAGCGACATTTGAACTGGATATCGATTTTTCTCCAATGTCGATTTTCTATTACTTGATTAATAAAACATATTTCTATGTTTCGTTGTGTTCCTACATCGGTAGAGTTTGCAGCTAGTGTAGTAGTAGTAGTTCTCTATCATTATCTCTTTTCATTAATCGACGTTTTTCATATTAATAAAAATTACACAATGCGGCTGCGTTACTTTCATATGTACGTACAACACATAAATGTAAGATTGAATTTGCCTTCAAGTGGCCTAATAAGATAGACTATTTATTTATATTTATTATAGAATTATCTACTTACTGGAACTTTGAAGTTGCAAAAGCTCACTAGGACTCTAGTCTGAGATGTATTTTATAATCCCGTTTGGTATACTGATGTCAATAAAAGTTATTTTACTGTGCTGATACTCAAAACTATTTAAACATGGGTCATTGGTATAAAATTATGTCTAGATGCCTATGCGTAGATATGTTCTAGCTGAAAAGTTATTAGAAGGAGCACCTCATTAACTTTTAGATACCACATTACCTTGTGCTCTACAAAGAATTATGATTTAAATGGCGTGAAACGTTTTGATTTAACAAATTGCATCGCTTATTATAAAATAAGCTTATTATACACCAAAATTATATAAATAGATGGATAGCTATGCGTAAACTTACGAAAATATTATTTTATACAGGGTATACGCAAATAAATCTTTAGGTAATACCTATTGTCGCCCGAATACGATAAATAGGTATTTGCACTTCAAAATGCTGTTCGACCCACAAATCTAAGCACCAGCAAGCACCTAAGTACCTCTTTAAAGTTTATTTATAAGAAAAATTTACAATAGCACCGATGGAAAGTAAATAGTTGACCTCTGCCACTAGCTGAGGCTGCCTTATTGTTTCGTACGCATTGTAGGATTTGTTGGTTCAGAAACACGACGAGTTACGGAATGTTACCGAGCGCCTACAGAAAATTATGTATTGAAGCCACAGCGAAACTCTTTTTGCCCTAAAATTGTTGCGGCTCTATCGTATCTACACAAAAATATCTTTATTTTTCTATAGAAACCGAAGATGAGGCTTTCTTGCGGCGATCTTGATTTTTTTGTATAATTGACTTTTTTCAGTCATGGGCGGGCATCGACACGAATTAGAGTGATTTAAGATTTTCCCGCTAGAGATCGCGGTGTTTCGGCAAATTTAGCACGCAGCCCGCGGTCCGTGGCGCGCTTTACAGTTCGCCACCGTTACGCGGCGATTAGGCGGCGCACGCGCAGCGCACGCTGCAACCTGCAGCCCCCGCGCCTGCTGCGTGCTTGCAGCCGGCACCCACTGCAATGCGACATCCATCACACATGGTAAATTACCGATATCACATCCGTACGTTTTTGAATTTGCCTTCCATTACCGTACTGTATATTCGACTGTAGAAATGGCAATAGTATATGTAAACGTCTCACAATTTCTCTAAAAAGCTGTTCTCATTCTTTAATGTTTTATTAATTGAGAAGAGCAAGCTCTGACATTTTTAAATGCTACGAGAAATTAATTTTAATTGTTTCAAAGTACATCACCAGTCGTGTGAACCATTAGCGGCGTTGCTAATGTAGAAATAATAATCTCCGAACTCTCTACGAAGTAAAAGTGCTACGTATTATCAATGTTTGGACGAGCGACCCAGTTCTATTGACGAGCAAGCGTTCACACCCGCAAAAACATCGAACAGCCGACTCCAAATAAAAGGTGCGAAATCAAAATGAAATAGATAGCTGCAGTACCATAAACTTTTCAAGCGGGACTCATGCTGTGCTTTACTTGCGTTGATTACATATTACACGTAATTTTATATTTTTTTTGATGGTTATTATACAAATAGTGTTAAATTAATATTGGAATATCTATAACTAAATTAATTCAGATACTTTAAAAAAAAGGTGTATATCCCATTGCTATTATTTAGATCTCTCCTAATTATTATTACTTATTCTGAGCTTATTGAATTAAATGTCCGACTCTGGGATGAATATAGCATTAAGTCGGTGCATTATAATTTAGTACAAAAAGGTTAAGGTAAAGTGGCAATTTAGCTCGGCGCCCTTCTAAATATGTGCTGCGAACCCGTGACGTCTTGGTATTGCGACTGCGAGGATTTGGTATATATGTATATAAATAAATATCTAGTCTTTGACTGACTTGGTATGCATTTGAAACTTGGTATGGTTAATCGGTAATACCACTGTCAACAAACAGAGCCATATCATATCACTAATAAATAGAACACCTCAATAGTATGGAGATGTAAAAAATAATTTCGGGTTAGTATATAATTTCGTTTTATTAGAAAAGAATTCGTAAACTCAGTAATTGACAGTTCAAAGGCATATGAATAGTTTCGAGAAGTCATCGTTTGTGGCGTATTTTAAAATTTGGCGGCCCACAGCTTGTTACTGAAATGAAATCATCCAAACTATCCCAACTATTATAAATGCGAAAATAAGTTTGTATATTTGTTTGTTACCTCTTTACGCTTTATCTTATGAACTAATCTTCTTAGAATTTGGCATACATACAGGTTAGGGGATTGCAAAGGACATAGGGGGTTTATCCCGGAAAAAAGTACTGCTTCCGTGGGAACGACACTAACGCCAGCGGAGCCGCGGGCAAAAGATAGTATTAAATAAGCCAAAGGGCCGAATTTTTAATTAAGTAATAAATTTCGTTAATAATCTTAAATATTAACTGAGAAGATTTTGATAATTGATTAATTTCTCTAAATAATTGTTCAACATTAAAAATGTCTGACATAGACCGCATGAATATTCGTTCGTTTAGAATTCCATAAAACACCCTTTAAACCTTGTCTAAGTGGTACAAACATGTAAGGTTAACCAAACAATAATGTTAACTATTTCTACCTGTAAACCAATAAATATTTCTGCACTATTATTTTGTTTCTTAAGTATGAGAGCTACTTAATCATAATTTTTTATTCCTTCGCATTCATATTTCTTATAAAGACTTACCCTTACTGATTACGAAAACGATAGTTGCAACTTCGGCTAAAGACGCAACCGGGAAAATGCTCAGCTGACAGAAATATTCATCTATGAAAGCAGTCAACACTGCCCCTAACTGAATTGTCGTCCCATGCCATGGCTCTCTCATCTAGGGTAAATACGTCCCAATTCATCGGCGTCGCGCGACCCAGTAGCTCAGTATGCTCATAACGTAATGGATTAAGTGCTACAACATTAACACAATAACCCACATCATGTGCATTAAAACCATTCGGAAAATGACTCTCCTGACACGACTCAAAAAACTGATATTGCACTTACGAGTAATGTGGCTCGGGCGGTCGCTTAAACCAAATATACTATTTGCCGTTACACCATGTGGTTTGTATGAATATGATAAAACAACGCGAATGTCGCTCGTAGTGAAATACTTGTACTTACCGTAATATTACATTTAGTTTCTGCTTCTGTGAGTACATTTGATTTTCTACTGTTTATATATATATATATATTGTATATCTGAAAACTTGAATACTTGTAGCCAAGTAGTAGCCCAAGAATACTTATTTTTGGCATATTTTTGGACAAATTATACAAATTGAGCTGGCTCCACAGAAGGTTGTGAATTTGTGTTGTAGAATACTAACTCAACGATATTGTATTTTATAATAGATACTTAAATATATAAAAGTCCAAGATCCAAACCAATCTAAAAATGTCGTTTTCCATCTTGACCTGATCGGGTATTGAACCCGAGACCACTCGTGTCGCAGGCTGGGGAGTCAACCACTGCACCTCGGAGGTCGTCAAACTTTATTCAGACATTATAGATTGAAAATATTTTTTCTGCTAACAATAAACTATGTGTGTGAAATTTTGTCACTTTATAGGTCATTTGACTGTCTAAAATAAAATAATTGAAAATGATGGTGATCCAATTTAAGTATTAGGCGTTTCTTTATTCATCACAGAAAATTATCAAATAAACAGCAACAACACAATTTAAAAAAAAAAATCCAGGCAGAACTCTAATGAGTCATTAACTTCTGCATATATTTGCAAATTGGTTTCTCCGAAGGCGGCAACAACTCTTTCACCTTGTATTAAGTAAAATATAAACACGTTATTATATCCATTATATAAACCTAAGAATCAAAGTGATATTCCTATAATAATATATTGATAGTCCTGATATTTAAAGAAAAACCGGCTAAGAGCGTGTTGAAGTCGCGCAGCGATCGAGAGTTACATACAGAAAAATAAATAATTTATATTTTATAGGTATTTTTATGCATATACAATGCTTTTTGATATCCTTTAATAAATTAAGAAATAAGATACGGGAAAAAATTTCCCGAGACTTCACCTGCAAATAAATGAGCTTTCTATAGGTGAAATCATTTTGAAAATTTGTATTTTCGGAGCCTATTCAATTCAAACAAAAAATTAATAAATCTTTCATATTTACACATATTAGTATAGATAAAGACTTTTTGCTTTCATTATTTAATTTCCGGCCAACGATCCGAAAGCCTATAAAAATCGAAACTATACCGAAAATAGATCCCACAAAAGATGTCTCGCACTTCGTTGACATGTAATAACAACTCAACACGTAAGTATTTATTTTTTTCTGTGGGTGGCATACGCTAGAGGAAATAGCTTGTAGAATTGCTTAGACGGGGCTAAATTGAAACGAACAAGATACAGAAGTCGGTAGGTGATTGAATGTTATTTCAAATAAGAACAGATGTAGCGATGCCGTGTGCAGTGTAATTTGAGATTTTCATCGCGGATAATGAGCAATGCGACTGCGAATCAACATTAACTTTCACTGTTGTATCGACGTCTTGGTACAGGTTGATTCTGCGATATTCATCCTGTTCTCATGATAAAAGTACCTATACAATACACCATTGGCGAACTCAACGGGTCCCTCACGTGCTATTTTGTCGGGATTGCCGACTATATTTTCGGAGTGCGAGTGCCTTCGTAAAAAAAGGTTTAATCTGCTTTTCTTTGAAGACGAAAGTGTTTCATTATCATTCAAAAATCTAAAGTCTTCATACTTAATACTAATAAAAAGCGGTGCTTTATGAGGGCTCGACCCGGTTTTTTCTACCTAGTAATAAAAAAAATTTTCACGAGAAATGACATTAGCAATACAATAAATTTCTTTATCCAGATATGTTTCCATTGATGGCTAACGAAATATCTGCATAGATGTTTATTATATCCAGTAATAAATATTAGAATTCAAACGTGGTAGCAGAATCATCCAAATGGCCTTAAATCCCCTTTTGAAAAACCGCAGGAAGCACGATTAAAAAGGCAGTAGGTATTTGTATCATAGTTTTATTGCTAGATTGCCATTAACTGTAATAAGGCGTGAAAAGAAACCTTGTTCTATTATTTTATGGCTCTACATGCTTTTTATCAATGGCATGTTAAATCGAGCATGGTTAACAAGCTTGAGTTGCTGCAAGTTTTAATTTGATTTTAAAACTCACTCAACGCATTTTATAACCTATAAAACATGAAAAAATGGCAAAAAAATATTTAACTGCCCAAAAAGAAAAGTAATGTTTTTAGTGTTTGAATGTGTGTCACCATAACTTTTAAATATGTATTTATAGTGTATCGTTGATCATTTTATCACCGCAAGTAACACAGCGTATCAGAATATATTTTTATTTGCAAAACCTTTTTCGTTAATTAATTTTATTTCCGCAATTATCAAAGTTTTCAATCATAAATTAAAATTGAAAATATTTTAAGCTTCACTTAATTTTCAAGCATAGAATGCTTGAAAAGGGAAAGCTAATCCATTTATTTTCTTACAAAATATGATGTATGATATCTTGAATAGGACAATAAGTAATTTACTTCACGATATTTTTTTTCTAAATAAATATTCATACGGACAAATCACACAGATTAAGCTTGCCCCAAAGTTAGTTCAAGACTGGTTTTATGGGATACTATAGTATCATTCAGTACTGAATGACTATGTCACTATTATATAACAAATACATATATAGATAAACATCCAGTATTCCAGCCACAAATTAAAGAAACATAAAGCCAAGGTCACAAGATCACGCCCAGCTCTGCGTTCTTCTTTTTCTTCCTTAACCTATCCCACTTTTTTATGTGGGGTGAGTACAGTATGTCGTCACTTCTCTCCATTTTGATTTGTCACTACCTTCCTGTTCATACTCTCCTTGACATAATCGATCCATCGTTTCTTAGGTCTCCCTATATTCCGCGTTCTATCCACTATTAATTCTTTCTTGTGATAAACTTGCCCCAAAGTTAGTTCAAGACTGGTTTTATGGGATACTATAGTATCATTCAGTACTGAATGATACTATAAAACTTAATGTCTAATTATGTATCTCCAAGTTTGCATTCCAATTCACCACCTGCATGTACGACACACATAAAACTTAGCCCAGCCGCTACGAAACGGTTTCTTATTTATTTCCCCCTAATCGGAGTAGTAATGAACGAATCACAGCAGATTGCGTTTCGCTGCGATCGCGATACGCGTTCGCACGTTTTTGCCCCACATATCGACACACTTGATTACCGCTGCAGCGTTTAAAGACTTATTTATCTTGAATCAGCAGTGTCATTTAATAAAATAGAGCAAAATTCTCTTTTAATCTCTATTTCACATTGTTGCGCTTTTATAAAATATACCGTATTTTTAGAAGCTTGTATTTAACTTGCCTTGTTAGTTTATCTGTGAGGGTCAAATCTTGCAACTCGAATTTGAAGCACTGGTCCTAAAAATGGCTTCATTCCTAAAGATGCTATAAACTATGGTAATTATTGTATCTACTTTGGAATTACGGGTGTTAGCCCGGTCCTTTGGAAAGCTTGCGTAGGGATATAGATCCAACTCGTAGAGGCCCTCTGGAGAAGTGGATGTCATGTAGGGTTCTGCCAGAGTCTTATTATTACGATAAACTTAATAATAATATATCAAATAAAAAATATGACATTTTCCACATTTTCTTCGCCGTAGTCAATTAAATAAACGCGACGCGTCATCACCGTGCCTGCCATTTAATCACTTCACAGTAGCATTAACCCAGACCATTTTAACGCAAAGCAAACAGTTCCCACATAAAGCGAGTACGAGTGTTCCGCATTCATTCCATTTCTCCATGATCTAGTAAGTAATGGCTAACCAACGCTCTAAAGCGGTTCAATGATATTCCTATTTTATGATAGATATAATAATACAGGGCAATGTTTATGTACAGTGTGGTTTACAACGTCTCTTGTTATGGATTTCGCACGCACAAGGAGACAAAATTATTAACATCTTATGATTAAAAACATTCCAAATGAAGATGTCAGTCAGACATTGGCGATAAAAACCTTTCATTTTAAATAAAAAATACATTTATTTTTCCCATATTCATGCTGGACTGGAAGATACGTAAAGATACATAGTATCAACATATGTATCAATTTTCCCGGGCAGTCAAGGAAATGGGTGAAAATCAACCATCAAATACTACACTATTATGATACTTACTACACGATTTTTATCTACCCCGTTATGATTTATATATATTTCTCTGTTATTATTCCCATTTATCAAGCATATTGACAGTTCAACGGTTTCCGGTGGTTCAAAATCATTTCCTGTGGTTATACCAGGTGCAGTTTATATTTTTACCATGCATTTCTCGTTCACACATTAGGTGTGCTCATGCGATCGCAAACAACGCTCTGTATGCAAAAGATATTCATTGATGGATGAACATATATGTATTATGAAAATAGCTAATGTGGTCACTCATACAGTTTTATCATCAATGATATATTATTTATTCACGGGTAAAAGAGAATAGAATTATAAGACCTTCAGCACTTTCAGTAAATGTAGGCTACTCAAATGACGAGTTACTGACCCGTAGAGCAGTCTGTTTTAATCACTTATATGTTTGCACTCATTTTAGTTATCAGTGTTTACAATAACTACGTCATCTTATTCCTTTTATACAAATAAAAGTAAAAAGAAAAAAGGAAGAAAGTAAAAAACATTAAAGGAGACTCTACCTCCATATTCTCTACTAAGTACGAGGTTAAAACACCATCATCTTTTAAAATAAGATACTCTTAAGGTATGCCTTGAGATTCGACTTTTGGAAACAATATGTATGGATATGTCACCTGCCAATTGGCAAATTTTTCTAAGTAGACCTGTCGAAAATTAGTGACCAACATATATTAGTTAAGAAGACCTAAAATTAGCTTTATTAAAAATTAGCGATGTATTTTCAAAATTCATGCAACGTGTAACTGGCTGATGTCGCTGCCAAAGCATCTTCTTGGTAGGAGACCGCATCATCAGATTTTTCAAATTGTTAGAAGCCATTAAGTATATCAGCTTTAGAATCTGTTACGCATTTCTTTTTCAAAACAAAAGAAAATGTCATGGATAATAGTTTTAAAATGACAGGTTCAATTTGCAAGAGGTGCAGAGATAAATCTAATTCGATTTTAATCTTTTATCTAACCGCATAGAATAAATAAAGTTTGATAACATTTTACCTTATAAATGATCGAAATTACAGAATTTAATTTCCTTTTCTTTCATCCATAACCAAATATAACCCTTGGGCTGTTCTTGATCGTTATCTTATTTATTTTTTATTAGCCTAATAGAGTGTCCCTCTGCTGGGCAAAGCCCGTCCCCTTCCTGCTTCCAGTAACAATAGTGGTAGTTTTCCAATATCTCATTTATATGATTATAAGATTTGAAATTGTATAATAATATAATTGAGATATATTAAGATAATGTAAGAAATAATTATCATCACCACCTTAGTGCGCACCACGCAAATTAGATGATAAATCTAGTTTCTATACGAGGATGCCGAGTTCAAGTATGCATTAGTGCTAGGATGTTACGTAAGTGTATATAAGTAATCATAAGATCATAGTATAAACTAGTTTGGTAGGTTAGGGTTAGTAAGTATATCTGCATAATTGGTGAAGAAGCTGGGCTTCGTTTACGTATTAAGGATCTCGTCAATGCTAAAGTTGGACCGCAAGCTCACGTAACTTTGCAAAGAATTATGAATAATTTTGTAGCAATACGGTTTATTTTCCAATGTCTAGTTTTTTTACCAAAAGTATGGAACAAATTTGGAATGATAATACTTAAATAATGTTTATCGTGTCACTGTGAACGCCAAAATTGCAGATACAGTAGATTTTGGAGTTTAAGTATTTTAACGTATTTTATTAATCTGCGGTCTTAATACAGGTATGATAAATAGAAAGGGTTTATTGAAATTTTGTAGCATGACTGGCATGAGAGGATTTAGGATTTTTAAATCTGCTTAGGTGACAGAAAAGAAAAGCTGGGAAAAACAGGGGTGACAAAAGGGGTTTTTTATTATTTTATTTACTTGAGAAATGCACAAAAAAGAAAGTCTTATAAGCTCTACGACAAAATCCCTCGTCACATTGTCGCGTTCAGGCACCTAGGGTCTTAGAACGTCAGCAAATTGCAGTGTTCAGCTCCGGGCGCTTTATTGAAAATTCTATCTATCTGTTACAGCGAGAAGGGGACTCTGATCGGCGGCAATATGCTTCTTCCGACCTTGGAAGAAAGTTCATTATCGCGAGGCCGGTTCGACGGCACAAGTCCGTTATCCGGCGTCAGGTTACGGTCACGTCTATAAAAGACCGCGGTTCCATCTTCACCATTTCATTCCGTTTAAGACGCGGCCGCGTGTCTGTGTGTCTGTCGTTCGCGTTCGCGCCGGGTAAAGTTCGCCGGTACAGTCGTTCGGGTCGAGTGCTCGCTTTATCACCGGGACACAGTTTAGTTTTCGTGAAAACACTTGAACATTACCACGTGAAAGTTGAAGGCGGCAAAGTTGCTGTTCGGCTCAGGTATATGGATTTTTGTTTGACAAAAGGGCTTGTTCCACTTAGCTGTTACAGTTTTCATTGTAGAGTATGGCATTGCATGTGTCGAATTGTTATCTTAAACTAGTTCTTAAAAACGAATTAATTAAAACTAATAAATGTAAAACTGTCGCAGTGTGAATAGACCTCATCTTATATTTCATGTTATCAGAGTATAAGAAAAGTGAGCTAAAGATATATGTCGCTTTTTCCCGGTGAAACAATAAAAATTAGGTTAATAAAAGTTTAAATTATATTTCAAACTTGAAACTTTTGCATATAACAATTTAGAATATGTTATTTTAAATTACAATAAATACAATACTGTTGTGTTTATTACCATGTAAAACCATATCAATGTCAATGACACACGTGCATGCGAATATTCATAAGAGAGACAGCGTACAGGTACAAGCATATAAAGGTAGCTAACCTACCTACTTATTTTCCGCAGTAAATAAGGGTACCCATCGGCGCGTTTCTAATCACCCAATTTTCCCGCTTGGTTGGGTATCAGTGTGCACGGGAATGTAGAATATGAAAAAAAAAAATTGTGAATTTCTTCGACACGTTTTTAAAATAAGCCTTCAGATTATGGGAAAATACAGCTCAAATTACAGGTTTCTGAAAACCTTCTGAATGACAAAAAGAGATATCAAAACACAGCAGTGGCAGCGTTATCGTCAGAACTTTTAAAACTTTAGCCAATTACATCTATAAAAAAAGAATGTAATAAAATCATAAACTAATTATACAAAACATAATATTTTCATAATTTTTATAATAACGTTATATTTTACGAAATTATGAAAAGATGCGGTAATAGAACACTTATGTCAATTTCATAATTAGGGACGCTTATTCAATTAAGCATCTCCAAACAACCTCAATTATAATAGCAAACTCTACTAATGTAACAAATTGCACATCATTAAATGTATAAGTCTCGGATCAACGAACGTAACTAATTCATCAAATAGGGCTGCTATTACTAAATTATACACAGGATGTCTTTTACCTTTTACCCATAGCGTTGAGCAAGCGTGGGTTATAGGTGCGCCGATGGTAAAATGATTACCGTCATTACCGAGGATTACCAAGGAGTCTCGCTCCCATACAATATTACCATTACGTGCACTTGGGATACCAGCGGGTTGTTTTTGCGACAACTAAATTGACTACAAATTATTTTACGCCTAGTAATAGAGCAGAAAATGCAATTTGCAAGATGAATGTAGTTTGTGTCATTCTATTACCTGATTTGATGTTTTGCTGTAAGCTACGTTGAAATCTTTTAGATTCTACGAAAAAAGTAATAATTTAAAATTACGATTTTATGAAAGATCATAAAATTTCATCAAATTGATAGCAGTTCATATTTGAAGAACCCCTAACTAACAAAATCACTTGAGGGATTTCATAGTTAACATTATTTAGTTTTATTATGCGTGAAGTAGAAATTTATCAAACTAAAAATCACTTCAATATGCAATTCGAAACTAAACATGTAATGTTTTAGTTTTAAAAATAAACATTAATAGTTACAAAACCATTACTAAAACTTAGGAATCATGAATATTCAAATTTTAATTAACTTAAATATACTTACGATATAAACTCTATAAAAGAAAATGGTGTGCATTCGGTATGGTGCGCAACTAATGAAAATATAAAATTAAAAACTATAAAAATGTGAAATGAAAGCTTTACTGAAAATTAAGTTAATAGTTGGCTAGTAATATTGTATTAAAAGAGTATCGCAGTAATAAATGCAAACCACTTTTATTTTACTATATTAATTAATTTGTAATTAATGCACTAAGAAATGCTGCTTTATTTTTTAATCTTATTAAAATAATTGTAAGCGGAAATGTAATAATGACTAATCGATAGAAATCGACCGGAAGCCCTAAAAACTTTCCAAAATGCATTAAACATATGATAAAAAAGGTTGTTGCAGACTGTTTATGAGTTGCAGAGACTCATAAAGTTACAATGCATTGAAAAAAATTATTTGTATGTATGGTCGCATATGATAAATTTTAAGCAATTTTTTTATAATGGTATTAAACGTTTTCCAAAGCACAGATAAATCAATCAAACCAACCTTAGTGGAAAACCACAACAATTAATGTGAGCAATACAAGCGCTATATATTTATTTACTTTGTAACAAAACACCTTAATCATACTTCCCTAAATTAAATACCAGTAGTATTTTTAGTAGGTATTACCTTTCAATATTTAACATTTGGTAAATTAAGACAAAAGTGGCCACTTTTGGCGGTAATAAGGAATTCTCTTAATTTAAAATGATATACCAAAAATACCGCTAGTAACTTAACTAGCGAAGAATAGATTTAGATTAATTTTTGTTTGATCTCTTTTACGGGTAAAATAATAAAATGACGGCGACCCACCAGGTCGTCCAAATGTTTTTATTAATCGCCTAAAAATTTGCCAAGATCAAACATACTCAATATTTTATTTTTGAAGTTACATCACAGAAAAATCATCTTGAAGATAGTTATATCGTTCAAATAGATTAGGTTTAAGTTTCAGGGTATATCTGCGGGATTATATTTAGCCTAGCTCGAGATCTAAGACTCGTTTGAAACTGGTTGTGCAGGCTGCAGGATGCTGGCTATTTACAATTAATAACGCGCTCTATTTTCCCGAGAGAGTATGCAAAACTAATTGTTTGCAGTACCTTCTTATTTTTATTTTATTGTGCAAACAACAATAACGATGCCAGAAATGCAGGTGCTTTTATTACATCAAATCATCTTCAGGCACTCTCTTGCTTTTTGAGATAATATGCTTTAAGATAATATATTATGTTTCTTAAAGAGTTCCTATTTATTTCTATTGTGAATCGATCAAATCTTGCAATGTAAATTTTACTAATTTCCCGGAGTACAATTTAGCTGACATTCCACAAGTGTGAATTGCAACACTTTGACAGACAGTAAACCAGACGCAGCAGAAGTTTTATTGTTATTAAGTCGTGGTGCAGCGTCGTGTTATTGTAACGTGCAGTGTCTATAATGAGTTCAAGTGCTGGTCTGATGATGGAGAACTCCTCAATACTGAATAGTTCAGTTCCAATTTTTTGCCGGGCACACAATTATGACAGCTTTCATGCTGTCACATGATTTGGAGAAAGTGTTTACAGAGGTCTGCCCGTCTCCTTACCTGGCTCCTTGGGTAGGACTTGGATCATTGATTATTTTTGTTTATGATTAACCATTTTTAACTCGCTTCAATCTAAATAAGAGCAGGTTTACGATTCCTCGGTGTCTTTTATATTTTTATGTATGTTCCCTGATTATTCGAAGACACCTGGTGAAAATTATATAAATTTTACGAATTACGTCTTATAGATTCTTTGACAATTTGAAAACCAATTTCAGTAGAAGTAACTTTACAATTTTATGGAGTTCAAACATCTTTTATTTAATTCTATAAAAATATATAGTTTAAGAAGGATTTTTATATTCCTGCCTTATTTTGTTTTATCATGATCGGATTTCAACCATTATTATAAATTGTTGTTAAACTTAACAACTTAAGTAAGAAAAACTGAAAAGCCAGCCATTGTCTTAACTCACGCAAAATATTTTAAAAGGCTTAAAGAACTTCCTGCCTTTAACTCTATCGTCATGGCCTCTTGAACCCAAACTAGATGTATTGTTATTGAACTTACTGCAGCTTCATTTAGGGTCAAATATCAAACAGCATCAACCCGTGATTCATCCGTTTAGCGATTTCAAACATTATAATAAATTAACAACCTGTCATCATTATGTATAATTAAGTAAATTGAAAAGTTAACAAAAAAACTTTAACGATAGAAATAAAATCTGGATATTACAGTTTTGCTTGGGATTATCTACCAGTTCTCCAGTGCTTTGACCACTATTTTAGTTTTTTATTACAAAGTAGTAACAATTCACATATTACTTTACTATCTTTTCAGAAAACAGAGAGCTTATGGATATAAACTGTGACTTAGGTTACAGATTTGTTAAAGATCAGATTCAGCTAGATAGTGATTATAAAGGTGAACAAACAATCGTGACGATTTGCTTGGTTATCGTTTATAGAAAAAAAATCAGATGTTCGTGTAATTAGCATTTTGTTGCAATAAATGACATTCCAAATTTCAGGCTCTTTGTTTAGCTAAGTTATCTAGACAGTGACAGAATGAGTCTTGAGAACGATTTAATCACAAAGTATCTATGATGCCTAAATTATTCATGCATAAGCTACTCTAGAAAACGTTTAACTGAAAAACGTCAATTAAAATGATGGGATCATCGACCTATTGTTACACAAGTGTCATAAGACGCCGCAAAAAACCCGATTATAACCGCATGCGTGGGTGCATAACATAACCAGTTGTTTTTTGCGAAGTGCACGCGGCCTTGACCGACGCCGCCTAAATCACCGATCGCCCCACTTTACACACATCCACACTGAACTTCACAAATCCATTGTGACTCATGCGTCAGGGTACAGTAAAATAAAATGTAGATTTCGTGACTTGATTTTTAGAGTCTCTCTCCAAAGATTTTTTTTTAACACAACAGTCGTGACTGTCTGGGCAACAATGCTTTAGGTATTTAGTCTCATCTCTACAAACTAGAATATGGTAGACGCATAATTGGCATTATCTTCCAATGGGCAAAAAATAAATAAAATGTGTTGTATGTTATATAAATAGGTAGCAATTTCTTAGAAATCGACAATATTTAAACTAATCAAAACAAACGCTAATTTATGCCAATATATGTATATGTTATTGGTTATTATATTACTATGTAAGTAAATAATATAGCCATAGTAGCCACAGATATAGTTAGTAAATTTTTATTTGGGCTGTGAGAAAAAAAAGGTTTAAAATTGTTCAGTCATTCTGAACATTACAAACGACACATATTAGCTTTGTTTACTATAAGTTAAGCTCGTACCGTAGTCGTTGTATATTGAAAAAGCGAGAAGATAATCTTAAAGGGTTCATTATGCCAGTGACAATGATAGATTTGAAGATAGCAAAAAATATGAATTAGCAGACGTGTTTAAAAATATACATTATTTTTCTTACAATATTTTGATGTCGCCTGTAGCTATAGGAGGTCTTTGCTATTAACTTTTTACCAGCACTTTTGACATGTGTGCTTTGATAAATTTCCATTTTATAAACAGTCAGCTAACGAGCATTACAAGTTGTCATACGTAGATTGATGAGGTAGATATTTAATTTAAAAAATTATATAATAATAAGGCGTGCACAGAACAGTGGATAGATAAAATTTGCAAACAAAGTAAAGGTGATTGGATATAACTTTAATTAAATTGTTATAATTATATAGGAATAAAACACAGGAAAGAACAACGAGGTAAAAAATATTTATAAGTATGTACAATATGGATATATATACAAGCATAGACATAATCCTGCAATTAATAAAATATTAGTTTTATATTTTTACGAGCAGTCGTCCCCAAATGCGCTAAATGTCTTCCTTACAAATCACTCTATCGTTGAAAACTGCGTGTAAATCCGTGCAGTAGTTTTTGAGTTTATCATGCAACGGACAGACAGGCAGTAGAGGATTTTGTTTTATAATATATAGTGATGTAGTTTCCCGACCCATTTCTATATTGCGTCAGTGTATCCGATTATTATTGACTTGACGAAATTGTTTTGCGAGCGTTGCGCAATCTCCTCAGTTTCCCAACCTGCCATGTCAATATTGGCTAGCATCAGGTGTTAACAGCTCCGCCACCAATCTTTAGTAAATTATGGAGGCTGGTTCTCGTTTGACAACCTGAACCTCGTTTTAATCTTGTACCAGGTTATTTTTAAATCGCCGTATTAATTATTTCACACTTCACTTATCTACATTTCTTGACTTGTTATTACCACAAGGAAAAAAAATCTACATATAATTATTCCCTCGGATATATCTATGATAAAGTTTATAACATTTAATACAAAGTGATCTTGTGTTTTCGATGTGACCGTGACTATTTTTAGCGTAGTGTACTTACCGCATTTCTCCCTAGAATTCTACTTAGAATGTACCCGCTGCTTCTCTTCCCATTGATACTCAGGCCATAGAAACCGATCGATGAAATAGTCGAAAATCGAATATATTTCGATAAGGATAGCACCCGATCACTATTTGAATTCAGTTTTTACCAAAATGCCCACCAATACACTAAACGAGACCTTCGAGTCTGTAAAGGATAAAGATATATATCTATATGTAGAAATACTGCAATATCTGCTGCCTAATTTTTTTTTTCACACAGATTTTACTAGCCCCAAAGTAAGTTAGAGACTTGTGTTATGGGATACTAACTCAACGATACCATATTTTATAATAGATACTTATATAGATAAACATCCAAGACCCAGGTCAATCTGAAAAAGATCATTTTCCATCTTGACCTGACGGAATCGAACCCGGGACCATCCGTGTCGCAGGGAGGCGTGTTGACCGCTGCGCCACGTGTGCCGTATTGTGATTATGTGATTCTCCATACAGCCAATAAAATGTGCGAATATCTAAATTAACTTCGAGTGATAAATCGTATTTCATCAGGCTTTATGTTCATGAGTCGCCGGGTCCACGTGATTCCTAGGTCCATGGAATATACCTAGAGTCTATAGTTAGCATATTTTCAAAATACATTTACGCGTTTACCTCGTTATATTAGTTGAAGTATGCGATGTCCACTTTACAATACTTGACTGTCATACTGACGCTCAAGAATATTGAATATACCGTATAAGATTCCCATACATTCTCATTGCTATATATATATGTTTTCCGGTTCATAAATTTGTGTCATGATTTCATATTTATTACCTAACGGTGGTAAAGTTATTTAGAATAATTCATAAAGAAGCTGGAAATAAAATAAAGTTATTACAGCATTTCAGTTGGAATGATGTGGGAAATGGTAAGAATTAAAATAAATATAGGGAAGGACGTAACATATACTTGAATTGTCTTTTGAATAAGTATCATTGAGTATGTCAGGAAGTGTTTTTAAGTTAAGGCGTAGCTCTACCTGATATCTTAATTTGCACCCTTGCCTAGCGAGACGAGACACTCACATTCAGTGGTTTGACGTTTTTATTCTTTCTAATTGGTATAGTCGGTGATTTAGTAATTGTATTTATATATTTGTTATTGTCTTTTCATCCAAGACCTGAATATTTGGCAAGCATTCCATTGATAATAGCCTGCCTTTTAAATAAATAACGGTTAACTTTTAAGGCCTCTGTTTACAACGTTTATAGAGGCAGATGAATCAAATATTGAATACATATGTGTAAATATTTTTTATTCAGACAAGAGAAATTAATTGTTTCAATCGACTTTTTTCTAAAGGAGGAGTTACTCTAAAAGTCCGAATGTTTTTTCTTCATTAATAATATTTTATATATAATAAAAAAATATCATAACTCATGATTCTATGTTTTATGAACTGATATAATTTTTTATTCTTAATTTTATCAAAAATAGTGTAATACTTTGGTTGAATACGGTTTTTTCATCTAAAAGATTATCAGTTAGGTATTTATTTCTACCAGATTGATCAACTCTGGACTAGACGTTCTTCAAAGGGTGGCTTTCTATCAGAGTGATATAACAACTACATTAAGTTAAGCACTTATTTTAGAAATTTTATTTAAATTTTGTATAGGTATATAGGAATTAAAAACTTGTTTTCATCTTACTAAAGGTAGCTATGTTGTAAAACTATGCGTCTTGCTTGACACAAAAGAAGAAGAGAAGCCGCAAACAAAAGACCTCACAGTCATTCAAGTTGAATGTCAAGGTGGCGTGCATTGCATGCGATTTCTAAATCGCTAATAAATGTGGCAGCACGTCCGTGTAATTGCGCGTGCGCGGTGCACGTATAGCACGTATAAGCCCCACTACTTTCCCCCGACCCACTGCCCTCCAGCGGCGACCCACAACCGCTCACAATTCCGTAATGTCTCACATTTTATTTGAGATTTGCCGTGCCTCATTACACGACTGTTGTACAGTTATATCTAATAACACATCTCCATTATACGATTGTCCACTCTGGCTTATCGCTAGTTATTGATAGTGAGTAGCGTTTATGCGGTCTCTAAAGCGATGTCATTTGTGAATCTCTAATGATGTGCGGTTTACTTTATTCAACAATAGAGATTAAGGAAATTGTGTTAGAGAGCATTTTGCTGCGTAAGCGCCGTCTATATATATAAAATTTAGTGACGTCGTCTCATTCAAAGGCATTTCGATCGGGTCGTGATTAAGAATTTAATGAAGCATCACCAACTGGTTTTAAACCGGTGCGACGGTGGACTTATATGACTAAACGACTGCTACGGAAGCCATAGATAAGAACGCTAACAAGGGCAATTTGTCTGTTTTTTAACAGTCAAATTAATCATCTCTTAAGATGTTTGTCTCTGAATATTTTGCATATACCTATACTTATTAGCAGCTTGAATGAAGAATTCTATCACTAAGTACAATCCTTTTAATGTGTGGCTTAAAGGAAGTCTAATGTATAGATTGTTCCTACCTATAGTTACTTACTTTTTATTTACTGGTACTTTCGCCATCGTATTTGGGTAATGCATAAAGTTAACATATTCTTAAAATATGAATTTTTAAATAATTATTTCCCAGATAACATTGATATTGCTAGAGTTATACAAGAAGTGCTCATTGATTCGCTAAGTACTACAAAAAGAAACCCTATACATTCACCTGCTCTGGTGACTTGCATAAACATATGTGATTAGTCTAATTATTGGGAAGAAAACCTGCACAGAAAAATATTTCTAAAGAAAAGAATTTGTCGAGGCAACCCAACAGGCTGGAGCGATGTTATACTTAGCTCCTGTCGGTTCGGTCTCGTCATAATCGCTAGGACAAACTTGACATACAAGTACATTTATTTCTGTAACTCGTCCGATATAATCACGACAGCAGTCGTCGGTGCAAAGCGAGTCACTATCGTGTGCATCTCATTGGACCCAACAGAAAGAACAGTTACACGAAATTTTCCACATTCCATTCGATTCGTTCGGGAGTGCGTAAACTCTAGCGTAGGTGTGTCCTTCAACCGCAACGCAAGTAAAGTTTTGTACTGCATAACGGTTGTTTCTTTGACATAAATGTAACTTTCACTGACAGTTGGGATCACGTACTCGGAAAATATTAGTAGTGTATTGTAAGATGTAATGGATTTACCACAGCTAGCGCGGCGCGTGTTGGTTCGGCTGCACGGCGCAGAGCCGGCCGCGACCCACTAAAGTGATGAATAAACGAGAAAGTGCACGAGAATTCGCTCTTTACGTCCAATAACCAGTGAACCAATAATATGCACGGTGGCTGTTGATATCCGCTCGTCTGATTGAATATTAATTGACAGGAAAGTAGACCATTCGCATGTCGAAAATTATGTGTGAACAAAAAAGGAAGTGGTCAATAATTACATGTTGCCGCTGCATCATCGATGAGCATAACTTCTTGTAGAACACTTATCGTTTTACATCAATGCAACAGTATATGATAAGAGCACGCATATGCAAACCGCTCAAGTTGTTCAGTTGCTGACGTATTACTAGAATATCTGTTATTGATAATATGCATTAGCTAACTTGCGAATATGTACATTTTTATCTGATAGTAAGTTTTTAGAAAAAATGGCAAGTACTAGTCATTCTATATAAAATTTTAAAAAAATTGGTATAAAATAAAAATTTGTTGCCTATTCCCCAAATATATTCTTGAAATTATTCAATCAAGTAATGGGACAGGCTCTGATTTTGTTTTATTGTTTTTATTTAATTACCAGCAGCCCTCCCCGGGTGCGCCCGGGTATGTATTATACCTTTAAACCTTTTTCATAAATCACCCTATCTATTGGTGCAAACCGCATGAAAATCAGTGCAGTAGTTTTTGAGGGTATCACGAACGGACAGACAGACGTGGCGAAGGACTTTGTTTTTATAATGTGTAGTGATAGTGACTAGCAATTTTCCCGCGACTTTATCCGCGTAAGACTTCACCCCCTCTATTTCACTCCTTAGGGGTTGAATTTCTAAAAAACCTTTCTTATAGCTCACGTCATCAAAAAGAACTACTGTACAAAACACGTTTCTAAGTATGGTAGTATATAGAGATTCTATTTACAGTGTATATAGTAGATTTTCTTGAATCAAGGTAAACAATAATAGTGATTCTAACATACAGAGAAAAAGACATACACATGCATTTCCGATACTTAGTACAGTTTTTACTAATGGAACAATGGTGACATAACGATTTACGCGATTTTCACTAGAAGTGGAGTAGTGTGGCTCACACGCGTCAGCGACGTCTGAGAACCATGCTACGGCGACGGCGACCCGAATCTGGTCACTTGTGACACCGCGGCCAACCGTGAACTGCTTACTGACCGCAACACTAATGTTTCCTGCAACTCACTTGTTATCGAGAAATAGGTTACTTGACAGGATGAGACCGACGAGGATTTAAATGCGGAAGCTTCGTGTTTTGGAATTTATGAACCGAAAAGAGTGATTTGATTGAATAGGACAGGATAAAGCAATTAAAACTTTTTTGAGGAAGGAAAGATACGCTTTTTTTCAAAAGTTTGTTAGCAGCCAAAGACTATCTGAAGATTTGAAATTATATATATATATATATATATATATATATATATAGTAATATTATATGTATGTATATAGTATTTTTTATAATCTACAAAAGAAAAGAAATTCTAAGGGAAAACCCGAGTAAATAATTGCGTATGGTCAGTGCCACAACTAGCGTTGTGGCACTGACCATACGCAGGTACACCTGCACCATTTGGTAAAGTTTAGTGATACATTGGCTCATTTTTAGGGTTTTTTAGCCAATTGGCAAAAACGGACGGCTTATAGTTTCGTCCGTATGTCACAGTCACAGCCATTTTTACCGAAACTGTTTCGGCAACACTGTTGAAACTTGGTAGGCAATTTCAGCACAAATTGTTCCTCTCTATAATATTATACAAAAGAATTAGACACTGCCTATTATAAGCAAAAGTAACAGTAAAAACCGACAAATTGATACCATCTACTTTGTAATACTACGCTCTATAATGACAGGTATAATCATTTGTGATCTGCGGCCATATAATTATCATAAAGTGACAATATCATCGTCATTTGTCGCATTTGGTATTCATATTGTCTGCCGCCCGTGCAGTGGCTGGCGACAACCGAATGACAATTGCGACGTCGAGATCGATGTAATGAATAATGATACGAGTTGTCGCCAGCTTAGCGCATGTATAACGCATAACGGAAAGTACTTTATTGCAAGTGAATTCCAAATAATATTACCAGTTTTGCAGTAACATGAAATAAAAAGTATGACAAGGGGATCAATATTTACAATAGGACTAAAGCCGTTATAAAAAAATAGCAATGTTGCATTCTTATGTGCCATGCTTAAGAGGGTATACTAGCAGTGCGTTTTCCATACAAATGTATTTCTCTATTTTCTCGCTGAAAACTGCTTCTAGAGGCACAATTCTTTTTACATACAATCTATTACTAAAATAGGTATGTCCCTATGTTTTACTTTTTTCTAAAAACCTGTTTAAAAGAAATAAAATTTGTACAAAAACAGTTTTTTTGGAAAAAATAAAAAATAGAGGCTTTCCTATTTTAGTACTAGATTTTATGAAAAAAGAATTGTGGCTCTAGAATCAGTTTTCAGCGAGAAAATAGAGAAATACATTTGTATGGAAACCATATTGAAAAAATACTGCTAGTATACGCTCTTAAGAGCCCCACGAACTACATAATAATAAGGGCTCCAAACATTAACTCGGGCGTCACTCACATCGATATATATATGTACTTCGTACTTCTTTTATGGGAAAAGGAAAACATAAATTATTTCTAAATAGTCCGACATTGTACAGTAGAATTAGTGTAATTTTCCGACTTTTTAGTGGAGATAGTAAAAGAAATTAATACTAAAGTGAGGTAACAAAACAAAGCACCACAATGGAACCCATCATATTTAATATAATCCGCCCTTGCGCAGTCAAAGTGTCGGCGTCAGATGATCAGACATTGGATCACATTCTCTTTGATGAACATCACAATCAGATAGTGATGTAACTGTCATAACCGTGTTTATTTTGGGCGAGATGTAAATGAGGTGCAAGCGCAGCCAATACTGGTTTACTCTTATTGCGTCTGATAAATACATACTATTAATAATAAATACTATTAATACAAACTCCGGTAATAATTTTAATTAAAGTATTACTTGCTTTTTTGCGGGAAAGGGAACAGGGTATAATTAACGAAAGTAACTTATTCTTAAGTTTAGATTTAGGTACTGGCAGTACTAAGCAAGGCATAGATGTTTGCATTACTTTGTGTATGATTTGAAACTGATGTCAAATATACGAAATAATCTTATATACCAAATAACACACGTAAGTAAAATTAAAAGACTTAATGGGGCAAATGTAGCTGACCAAAATCGAAGCGACATTGTCCGTTATACTTTGTGAAGCCAACTGATTTAACCGATTATTACCGATACTGCCTCGCTTACAAAATGAAGGGAGAATTAAAAGCTAGCTTACGATATTTATGTAATTTTTACAAGCGTTTATAAAGTGTATGTAATCAAATTTACAATTTAAATTAGAGCGACTTCACGGTATCAAATAGAGCTGCAATTTTGTTAGCACATAAAAACACCTAATTGATATCTCTTCAATCTAATAAATCACCAAATTTTGCATTACTTATTGGTTTACTATTAAATCTTGTCATAAAATTAAACTTATGACTAGTTTTATAAATAATTATATTCTTTCGCATCTAATTGTTTTGAAGGGTGAGGAGCAGTGGTCCAAGGGTGAGGAACTTATTTTCCTTTCAGTTCTCATCGTGTCTATGTTTGCACAGTCATTTTTTGATCCGGGTAAAATTCTAAACCAAACACTACTATTATACGAGAGTAATGAAAACTAATTACTGTTTACTACGTGGTAGCAATATTTTTTATTATTTTGTTAAATTGTAATATGAATGCAAGGAAAGTTGGCGTTAGGCAGGCCACTGGCTTTTCAAATCCTTTTCAAGTTATATCACAGCACAAATGCCACCATACAAGCTCTGGGCTCCATAGCAATACAGTTGAATATGCTGCCAGAAAAACACTCAGACGAGGACGAGTTCTATATTCTCTACATTTTGAGTCTTATTTCTGTTTCTCATCTCAGTTTAGATTACAAATTGTTTTTGTGCGGTAACGAGAGCTTCATCTGTTTTTGTGCATGTAAACTGTTTGATGTCGGCCTCTATCTATCGCACAAAAAAATGTTAACAGCTACAGTTAGTTTGATTATGAAATGAAAAGCGATGAATATCGGTCACTGATCGCTCGTCAAATGTTATGACTTGCATCTAAACTGGTTGTTCTCCGTGACTCATATATGGATTAGAAGACTGAGATAGTTCATATAGAAAAAATAAACTATGAATGTTTAAGTTTTTAAACTGATTAGATTAGTTGTGTAATTTTTTTAATAATATATATTTTTTTTAATACATAGGGACATAACACACAAATTGAGCTAGCCCCACATTAAGTTGTGAACTTGTGTCGCAGGATACTAACTCAACGATACTATATTTTATAACATATACTTATATAGATAAACATGCAAGACCCAGGTCATTCTGAAAAAGCTCGTTTTCCATCATGACCTGACCGGGGATCGAACCCGGGACCCCCGTGTCGCAGGCTGGCATGTTGACCGCTGCGCCACGGAGCTCGACTAATGTGAGTTATGATTAAATTATTTTTATTTTAACTCTTTGTTTATTATATTTTAATACAATTGCAAAAAATAAAAGTTATCTTTCATACTTTTATAAAGGAATCGGGTTTGAAGAGCTTAAGAACTTTATTAATAGAATAGTATCCCCTTTTTTTGCAAGAGAAGAAATGATAATTCAAGTCTCCTATTTTTATAAAAATCAAACAATACAACTAAAATAAATGAAACAATTGAACTTCCATACGATAAAAAAGGATCAATTCAAACAATAATAGGGAAAAATAATGCCTTAACGTAGCACAGGCTTCCTTTCCGGCTTGGCCTAGCTCGTCGCGCCGCATTCGACGGCACACTATTATTGTTTTTATTACATAATAATTGTGGGGACGTCGTGCTCCGCGGTCGGCGACCAGCCTCCCCCTCCCCGACCCTCTCCCTCAGATCAGGACCTGCGTGCTCCCGCTGCAGACGGCCAACAATGATATAACATTATCCACGCTGTCAACGATCTCCGTAAGTCACGTCGGTTGATTCTTTGTCAATTTTAGTAGTGCTATTACCCTTTCACTGCGAAAGCTCGATACTTTCTACCAAAATTAACAATCAAACACATGGTCTAAAAATTGCGAGAAAGCGCGGTAGACATCAATTGCACATTTATGTACTGTAGTGTAATAACAAATAATTCTTCCATAAGAGAAAATAAATTCTTTGAATGTGAGAGTCGCTTCTTATACTATATAAATTGGTTGAAAGCATGGTTATTATTGTCATATCCTCACATATGTATTGTATGCGTCGCATATATCACGAGAAATAAGTACTAGTTTGATTCCGCTTTCCACCTTAACGCCCACTAACACGCTAAACGTGGCCTTTGAGTTTTATGACTTCGGGCTCTGTCTACCCCGCAAGGAATAAAGACGTGATAATATGTATGTATAAGTACTAGCATAGAAATCTGATTTCTATTATTGTACGCTATATTTTTTTCTTACTTGCTTGTTACTTGCAAAACCACTGTCATGGTAAATTGCTTTGGATCTTTTAACAGAATATAATTATATCGCATTCCATAAAAAGGAATAAATAGATGTAATACGGTATTAATACATTATTTTCCGACACCTCGCTTCCAACTCGTCTCTCATATTTTAGACATCAACGCGTGACAGCTACGAACGCCTACGCCTACGAATAATCGTAGCACCTCGTTAGAAATAAATTCATTTTTGATAGCTCGATTACGCGAAGCTGAAATCCAATTTAAAGCGAAATTCTTATGCCAATTTCATGGCTAATAGTATGGTTTTAAATTGTAATAGTTATAAGAGTATTAAATATGAGAAATCTACTTGTTCTTTTAGTACAAATTATTCTACAGTAATTTAATATTTTTAAATGATATGATACATTTGGATAATAGAATCAGCCAGCAATAACTGTAGGAAGAATATATCTTTACTAGTGTTATAAAGAGGAAACCTTTAATTGTGTGTTTGTTTGCATTAAATAGGCTTCAAATCTACTGAACGGATTTTCAAAATTCTTTTACAGCTTATTTATCTAATTGTGACATAGGCTATAATTTACGTAGACGAAGTCGCGGGAAAGTTTCTGGTTAATGTATTTACTAGTATTAATAAAAAGTCTTAACATCAACATTTTAAATGTTTCTTCGTTTATTAAATAGCTCTTCAATTCTTGCCGATGTACATGCCACAACAAAAATTAAAATTTATGTTGTTTCAGCAGAAGATTTATTAATTTCTCATAAGTTTTTTAATATAATGCGTGCTTATAAACAGCGAATGATTTATTTCAGGCCCCATGTCATATTAACGGTTAGTAAAGTAGGTAATAATCTTCAAAGCGCCAGTGCAATATATCAAAGACCCTGGTCAGTGACCATAAATTTTTTACAAGCGTGCAATTTTCTCATTAAACTCCGTTTATCTAAACATTAACCTGTGAATGGTTGCAAAAAGCCAAATACTTTTGTAAGATTGGTACCAAGCTCGCCACTAATTCGAAATTATAGGCGTAAAAATCGATGTAATAGCGTATCGAGCCGTGTCGGTCGCCAATGTGCAAAAAGAATACTAACGGGCCACTTCCATGTTGGTCTGTGGATCCTATACAAACTGGAGATGCTATCGAAAAACTATCGTGATAATGTAACAACGGAAAGTGGCAAATAGGCTAAATAGTCATCATTACGAGCAAGAGGAAAATGTTATAGCGCTCGAATCCCGTTGGTACCACTTGATATATAACATTTTATAATTTTCTATTCTATAAATTATTTAAAATTATACCAATTTAAATGAAATGTAGTTTAAAAGTACTGGTGCTTTGAAAAGATACATCTGAAGCTGATTTTTGTATTTTGTCCGTTCATATACTTACATACATAAATATTATCACGTCTTTATCACTTACGGGGTAGACACAGCTAGGTTGTAAAACCGAAAGGCCACATTTAGCATATTAGTGGGTTTTATCATTTCATAAAATACAATTTGACTCTTACCGATTGTATTGCAAGTTACCTGATGATAAGTATCATTTACGTTAATCTAATTTCTCACAGAAGTTTACATGTTCCTTTCAGATCCAAATATCTCATTAAAAATATTAAATAATAGATCTTGCGAGTAGTCGATCACGATCCATATTGAATTGGCCATTGTAATATCTTTAATAAAAACAAAACACGCGAGTATCGTAGCGCAATGCACGCCAACAGAAGACAATCGATATCAATTTAAAAATAATAGATAAAAAAAATATGATAGCCGAGCTGGCAGATCTTCAATTATGAATACTCCGCCGATCGGATTAAGCCGTGATTTTTTAACAAATAATATAGTAAACTATCTGTGTCCATTACTTTGTCCACATGAATCACCTGATTGTCTAATAAGAAAGATGATTCCGTGCTTCGGAAGGCACGTAAAGCCGGTGGTCCCGGCTGCCATTCATTTAATTATTATATTATTCATTTATTCCTTACATCTTACAAGCTAACAGATGTTACATCCAAAAAAACAGAGAAAAAGAAATACACACATTCATCAAATTATACTGGCAGAACATAGTCAAGATTAGTACATTACATAATTAATTACAATCCAGGACAACAGAATAAATACACAAAATTACAATGAATGAATTATTATGTCATAAATGTCAGTAATATTATTGAATAGTTTAGTAGTCAGCTACAATATGTCATTTAAAATTATACGAAATGCATTATACAGATGTCCTAATTCATCTGGTAGTCGTTAAAGGAACCACGTCAGAGGCCGAGAGGCGGTTCCGAAGAACTTTGACACCAGGGTGTGCATGGTCGACTGACCGTGTCACCTACACGAAATGATGATGACTTTGTCCTCGTGGAAGTAAATTTGGGTAGGCTTTTTCGAATTAAAAAGCCTTACACTATCAGTGTACCAAATTTCATGACCTATTAAACGCTGAATATATCATTCACCAAATTTTGTTGTATTGATTGGCTCATAATAAAAACTAGTAGTACATAGCTTAGCAATAGATTTTATTTAAATTCATACTCAGAAGTTTAAATTACTTTTTCAGATTAGAGGGAAACTGCAGATCTAAGTATGAGAAATTGATTTCGATGCAATGCGTTCACGCTTGGTCTTGACAGCTGGACAGACAGAAACGCAAGTGGTACGGGCTCCTTTTTAAATTTTTGAGGTAAATAGCCCTAAAAAGTGTTTACTACCCAGTTGCTTGATATAGCTTACAACCAAGTCGACCGAAGATTAAATAAATTAAGTTTAATATTACATTTATATAAAACTAGCTGTTACCCGCGGCTTCGCCCGCGTGAAATATAGCCTATGTCCTTCTCAGTACCCTCACCTATGTGTATGCAAAATTTCATGATGATCGGTTCAGTAGATTCGGCGTGAAAGCGTAACAAACAAACAAATAAATAAACAAACAAACAAACTCACTTTCGCATTTATAATATTAGTAAGGATAAGGATAGTAAGGATAAGGATAGGCGTAAAATATGTAAATTTTGCTGTTTTGTATTGAACATTTTGATAGAAGTACGGCCCTCCCATCATTAGTTAAAACTATACTGTAGGTATAGCGTTAGCTAAATATAAAATTATACCTTCATGCTATAATATGATGCGCTTTGTTTATATTGTATATCACAAATATATGTCTTTATATTTATGATGATAAGTAATTCATTTCTGTAGCTGCAACGGCGGTAGCTTTTTTCATATAAACAGGTCATAATATAGAATAACGAAACTTGATTCAAAGGATATTGCATGTCGGTGGTAACTCGAAGGCTTGCTCGAAAGCTCCAAGTATCCTCTTGGCAATAAGAAACGCACTTCAAGCCTTCACATTTTTTTACAATAAATTCATTGAGGAGCATATAAAACCTAATTGATGCTACGTTTTTATTCTTTATGTCTACGTATTTATTAAAATATAATTAATATTATTATTGTTGCCATCTAAAACATATGTTTTGATCGGAGAAGCAATTGTTATAACTTTTTGTAAAAATACGTAAGAATTTATATCGTTAGCGCTGGTGAGGTAGTCAGGTTTTTAGTGCGAAATTGTGTGCAGTATTATAAATGGGAAACTTATCACCGAAGATATTACATTACATCACTTCATTTGTCACAAATTTTCACATCTTTAATTAATGTAAACATGTACGTTGTTTTTTCTCCTCTATTAACATATAAAAACCTTTTGAATCAAAACCACTTCTTGGGAATACAAGTATTTCATATTTTAAGCAATATGAGTACATACCGCATACGCTAACGAAATTGAATGTGTTTTCTGAGTCTCCCTGCTGCGGCTTTCTCGAGACATAAAATAGAGTTTTTAAAAGGCCGTGACTGGTCTTTTTAGGGTTAGCAAGGCGCACATGGTATCTCTGGTCGCAGAAGTTCTGCTCCAACAAGTGAGCGATATGACTATTTGCCGACAAAGTTGGATTAAAAGGTCAATATTTCAAACCTTTAAGAGAATTCCCCGAACGGTCATTATCTCAATGAACTGCAGTCAAGAGGCCGCCTTAGAAGAATAAAAAACAGGCCAAATGGAAGTCGAATTAGCGCACCAAGGGATGCGTATCAATCTTTCTTCCAAGTAACTTTGAATTTAATGATCTCATGTCAACGGGAAGTACTCTATATTTTTTAATTCCCTTCCAAAGTTGCATAATATGCAAGTAAAACAGCCGTGGCATTAATATGCGTTAATTCAAATATTTGTTTTAATATAGCTATTAGGGATTGGAGAACTGAGTATTTTGTATTAATTTTAACTCAGGCGGACAAACAGACCGACCAAGAACCAAAAGATCCTATTTTAACCTTTTCAGGTAAGGAACCCTAAAAATACGGCACTATAAATTAATTGAATGTTATTTTAATGTTTTATTTTTTATATCTTTAATTATCTTCTCATATTTTTATTCGTAATTACTATCAACTCGTACGCATGCACAGTTTTATGGCGTATTTTCTCATGGTTTAGGTAAGAGTGCAGCGCTCGTAATGGCGCGGGAAATTTCTTTGGCTAACGGTTATTACATCACTGTTGGTTTAATTACTCAAAAATTAACAAACCAAACGGTAACTGGGCGGACTAAATAACTGGCTAAGTTGAGACTTTTAAAATTTTAACTTGCATGTTTTGCGTTTAATTGTGATTTTAAAAGCAACGGCTAAGGGCCAAGTTTGACGTGCTGGAGGTTGCATAAGTGGAAAAAATAATCAAAATAGAGATGGCCTCTCTTATTCCCTCGACCGATTTCCATAGTCTGCATTAGAAGAGAAGACTAAGTCAGAGTCATAGACCTAGTAATAATTAAAGTAAAGGGCGCTGAGAACATCACAAGTGACGCTAACTTTTTATGTTACAGTGTGCATCATAAGTAGGAACGAATTTAACATTTGGTTGCGACACTGTTACATTTTTTTTCTAAAGGGCCTATCCTGTTATTCTTAGAGCCATGGTTGAACTATAACTAAAGTATGTGTGTTTGAGAAGGATGAGAAACCTTAGTGTTGACCACTACCCGTAACATTTTCCTCATTTTATTCTAAAACTTAACATAGTATTTCAAAGAAGGCACTGTAGGCATGCAAAAGAACAAATACCATATGTGCTCGCTCTCATTACGCGTGTTTACGTTCCGCTCTGTACACATTCGAATTCGTTCTCAGGCGTGGGTGATACCAAGTCCGAACGGTTTAAGTTTGAACGTATATAAAGGGAAGGGTTTCGGGGGTCCAAAAACCCTAGCATACAATGACAAAAATTGTGAAATATTCGATAAATGACATATAATCTGTGCGATAGAATATTTTTATCATTCGGTAGGACCAACGGTTGCTATCTTGTAAAGTTTAGTTTAAAGATAATTAGTACTTGAGGATGAAGATATTATATTGAAGTTTTTACTAAAATATAATTTTCACCACCATCGTGAGTTATTGTTGGTTTAGGTATATGATTTCTTAATTACTGATAATGACGTTAGGACTTATGCCTTTTATGTTAAGTTCGAATACAAATTTTTAACAAAAAAATGAAACCGCTAAAATAAACTGATAACCTAAGGTAGGAAAACATGATTGATTTTTTGCAATGTTTTTTAGGGTAGGTATTTTTTCCATGGGACCAATTTTGGGGTAGACCTTTTCTAATAGTTATCAAATTCGGACTACTCTGTAAAAGTTATTCGTGGTTATACAAAACAAAATCATACGCGTTGACTTGAGAATCTTCTCCGTTTTTGAAAAACCTATTCTATCTAAATTCTCCCCCCCTCCCCACGTGAAAGCTATAACTACGTCCGCTGGTTAATGTGACGTACCTCGTGCTTTTCCGATTATTTGGCCCGATTCCGTTATTTCCCGTCTGGGTGCGGAGTGCGGAATCACCGTGAATTGTTTCATACTGACTCGTTTACCCGTTTACTGTTACCAGTTTTACGCTATATTTAATAGTTAATGCAAGATAGAATTTTATTTCCTACTTTAAGGTGATTGATGGGTCGATAAATTCTATTCATTGTTAGATTAAATGGGGTTTTGGCGTTTTTGGTTCTTTCTCTATTTTTAAACTGTTTGATCTTTACGCTAGGTCAACCTTCGTTAGTCATGGCATTTCTAGACGCAGCGGTTTTTTTTGCCTTCCTTTACGTGATCATTAGTTGAAAAATGTTTGTAAAAAACAAACTATGGATTAATTATAGCTATATTTTCTATTACAACATGAAAAACTTAACAAAATAGAATTATTCATTTTTAGTATAAACCTTTAACATTTTCTGTAAGGAAATAAAATTGGCAAACAATTATAGACATATTCTCAGAAAAAAAATATCGTTGTGCTATATATAAATTCATATCGTTTTATCGTTGTGCTTTTATAGACGCGATATGACCATATTTACCCAGCTTGTTTGCTCTATTATGACCATTTTTGTAAGTTCTCAAAGGTTATTAACCCACTTTCAAAGGTGCAGTAAAGCGTGCCAGTGTTTGACTTCACATACACTATTGTGTTTTCACGTCAGTTGCGTAATGCCTGAATGGTGCCTAAGTTTTCTCTTAGACTGTCTGTTACCAGTAAACTTCTAAAGCCATCTACGGTTATAAGAGCTCATTTGGTCATCTGACGTACAAACATAAAATAATCTGTTCATGTAAATCTTATTAGGCTAATAGCTTGGGTTGTATGCAAATCCAACGATGGAGCTCGTCGCCCAATACGGCGATCGTAGCTGATGTTACAAGCGGACAATACTAATGTTAGTACCCTAAGTGGTCAAAGTAATAGAGACTACACTAGGGAGAGTTGCAGGATCGCGGGAGCCTTCCAAAGAGCGGGTGGAATGTGCGCGCAAGGTCATTGCGCCCTGCGCGGTCATGCGCTTGCGCCCCGCACGCCGCCCGCGCCACACCCCGCACCCACCACCACATTGTCTAGCGATCAGCTGCGGATAAGGGGGAAGCGACCGCACCAAAAGGCGATAGGAACCATTTCAATGCGAAACTAACTTTATTTTTCTATTTTGTCCGTCCGCTCGGCGGCTGCACGACCGCCCCGAGCGATATTGTTCCTTGCTCTAACGCCATTTTCTAAGCTCTAAGAAAAAGACTATTGAGGCACTGACGTTTATTTACGATGCTTACCCTGACTAGCTCTTATCCCGGGCTGTATCTTGGCCATACAACTGCGTTGAAATCCCCGCGAGTTAAATTACATTGTGTAAAACGTCATTAAATGCACAACTGTGTTTATTGCGACAGCAAACTGATGCATAACTCTCCCAGCTTTATAAATGCTCTAATAAAATTATAAATCTGCTAAACAGTATCTTTAAAGTTCTTTGACTTCAATATCTGTATAAAATCACTACGGAGACAGATATATTATGTGAAATAAGTGCAGGTTTTGTGCCAAATTTAAGTCGCAAGTCACTCGCAAACTTTTACTTTTTATGTTTCAGTGCATCTCATAAAACTAAATAAAACCGGCCTTTGCTGCTTGCACTTTAATTAACAGTTAGAATTTGCTTTAAGTGCGTGACAAATGTATTAAAAAATACCCAATATCAAGAAAAACACATTTGGATAAAATATAAGAAATTATCATCTGAATAAATTGCACACAGGATTATCATGTTTTGAAAACTTGCCTTGCCCCACCTATAAAGGCTAATATATTACTAAGATACCGTTGTTATCTGTATGGATGGGATGGACAGTTTGATAATACGAAATATATTTAAATCCGATGACTCTCTTGACTTAAAATTTGAACGTAAATTATCAGTTGTCTATCTATGTGTCAAAACATTGTTTTCGGTCGTTGTTTACAAAGAAAATGAGTCACGGAAGGCAAGATTCATCAAAATTGTTTTGGCACCGTTAAAAAATAATTTAACATGCCAAATTTTTGTAACTCTACTATTTTATCGAATTGATTATTCGGATAAGTATTTTGTTTCACTAAGTTAGACCAATTTATTATATATATATATATATATATATCAGATACTTGTAATTTTTACAAGCTTTTTATTGGCTTTACTTGGTAGATATTTAAATTTGATAACAAAGCAATAATGATAGAGAACTTCTCCTCATTGAATACCTTATGCAGTCACTTCATTTTTTATAGGTAGTTAGTACTAATTCGCTCACAATAAACGCCTTAACCACTGGACCACAGAGGCAGTTTTTTGAAAAGGAATGACAAATATTGTTTCGGTAGCGGTTCCAGTTTTGTTCCATAGTAGAAGTTCTTCACATTGACGAGCTGAATCGCCCCTTTAACGAAATGACGAGGCTAAATTTACACTCGGTGTCATTTACACTGCGTGAATAAATCATCTCATAATTTAATCCTCACAGATTTACCGACAACAATGATGCGTACTGGACAGTTAAATTGTGCTCATTTCTAAATTAGGCTTCTTGCTTTGCAATGGAAATTATCAGTTTCACGCGCTAATAAATGGAGTGTTAAAATATTCATGCTACATATTTCACAGGTCAGCTTAATACGGGCATGTGTTTGGCTTTAGTTGCGGCTTTATCAGTACTGCTCTGAATGCAACAGAACAGAGCATGACTCGAAATCTAAATTGACAAAAAATATTCTCTTAGCATATACCGCAACCAATTCAGCAACTTTTAGCTATTTATATATGAAAAGGGGCTTTTCCGGCTGCGCCCGGGAATTTGTTATACTGATGAACCTTCTACATATACTTCACCATTCCTTCATCTATCTATGACTGAAAATTGTATGAAAATTCGTTAAGGAGTTCAAAAGTTCCAAGCGAACTTCATTTACTATGTACCTATGGATGAATATAAGCTTTATTTCAGTTAAATAGCGTCAATCAAAATGAGATCAATATACGAGTACAAACTCAGAACGTTACCTGAATGAAGTAGTCCTCGGAATACATCTTGCCTTGTATATATATTTAATTTAAGAGACATAAAAAGTTAATGACTGTTTTAGATTCTTATGTCTCATTTACATAATATAGTCACAGACTGATGTATTTTAGAGTTTGATATTAGCTTGAATAAAATTGAAGTGCCGCCAATGACTAGCAAACATGGCTGAATCGATAATCTTAACGATGCTTTGACAGATACGAGTAAAAGCGCGTTCATGTTCAATTTACACACGATTTGTTTAAGTACCTACTTTGCATACGTTTTATACTTGACAGTGCAATTTAGGACGAGTAGAAAGTTATATTCGCACTAATTGAGAAGCATGCGGGGTTCCGGTTAATTAATTTAAATGATCATCGCACTTGCGTTACAGGAAACCGATATAAATGATATAGCAGTTTTTATCGAACTTACATTTCTTGCTGTGAATGTGGAAGCTAAATCGTATTTGACCACATTTAACGGTATATCGGTGCGGTTTTACGAATTCTGAGCTTTCTTTCTAAATTGTTCTCATTGTAGATCAAATTATATGTAATCGTGTCACAGGTATGCATTGAGAACACTTTGTTGGCAAGATTGTATTTCATATAAACACGATATTTGTATAAGAACATGCATTATTCACACATTATACGCTTTTCTATGTATAAACCATTTTTTAATCAAATTATGTACCTACCGATTTTTTATTTTTTTATTATTTTATTTCCACTACTGGGTTAAAACTTCTTATTGACGTACTTTAGTTCTCTCAAGCCATGGTTTAAACTTACTGTAATTTTAATATTATTTTACTAAATTATTCATCTCTTTGTTACAGGATTGGATTCCTGAGTCCAAGGATAAAATAATTTTTATTTTTAACAGGTAAGTTACAATTTACTCTTTGTATCTAATATCTGTCTTAGTAAATTAGCTCTTATCTCCCTAAATCGAGCAAGACTTATCGTGAAAACAGCAGGACAGGCGGCGCCGAGAAGTGGTCCGATATTACCCGTGGGACGCTTGTGAACTCTGTCCCATAGATCTTTTTGTATCGACGTTCAACACTAGACTGTTGTAAAATCGAGCTTAAAAACCACCAGCCAAAGGACGCTTTAGGCTGTTCAGGAACTCTATTCAAAGAAGTTGAGAACAATCTTAGTTCCTTCTTGGTTCGCAAGTCTGAATTCATTGGGTATAAATGTACATGTTCTGCAAAGGCACTGATATAACATTATTTTTTTTCTAATCAACAAAGCTTGTTTACCCTAAAAAAAATCTGTATTGTTAGGTTGTTTGTGTCGTTGTCATAAAACGGAAGCCCAGATTGCACCACATTAGTCAATTGGTCAGATCTTTCTCATTAGATCTTGCTAGTCATCCAATAGCCGATGTTGATGATCACAGCTTCATGGCTTGCATGATTTATCGACATTTAATTTGCTAGGTGAATCTTTTGTTATTAAGATTAATAGAAAGGAAAATTATTGTACCGTATTTTGAAGTGAAAGTAATAATCAATTACAGCTTGAACGTTTTTGATTTTGGATTGTATCCGCGCCGCCTGAAAGTACCGATGTTAGACTGTCTGCAAAAAATAATCACTTTCTTTAGGAAACCGCGTGATGGAAGGAGCGAAAGTAATTGTGTATTTCAAAGCAAAAAGTTCATGAATGTTAATGAAAGTATTGCCATTTTATGATAATCGATGATTCAAATAAAATGAAATGCAAATTGAAACGTGAATCGGTTACACACTCTCTAGCTTTATTAAGAATCGCACTTTTATGTTACGTGGTCCAAGCGTTTGAGGTAATTATATTTTATCAAATTTGATAGTTTTTGATAGTTTAGTTCTTTGATTGTAGCAGTAGAGCTTTGTCCTTTTATTTGTTTTTGTGAAATTGTGGCGCCTGTACTTAACTCTACACTAATTTTGATCAACGAGATACGTAAATGGATGTCCTTAGTTTTTCTGCAAATATTTTCATAATTGAATTTGATTAGCTTTTCAAAATAAAACAAATAAGAAAAGTTTTAAATGCATACACAAACATTATGTGAATGGGGCTAAGTATAATAATACATTGTATTTTATTGTTGAAAATTATTTTAAAACTTAATATCCAACTACGAGCTGGCGTTTGCAAATAAGTGGCTATTGAGATGTTACACGCTAACACCTAAACATGAGTGACAGGTGACGGCCGTCCGGCCGGCTTCCACGGCACAAGCCATCGCCGCGGGTCGAGGAAATTCCTACGATCTCACTATTTTCATAGAAATGTTTAAGCTCAATTGCTATGTAGAAAATATAATGGGTAATGTCATAATTGGCACCACATCGCCGCAAATGCGAGCTATTTGAGCAATAATGATGACACTTTGAAAAGGAAATGTGCACTTTTCAAGCGGTCCTTTTGTTAACGCAAACAAAGTAAGTTGCAGACAATATCACAATATTCTTTTGTGTGTAAATGCGTGGTTTGCAAACTGTTAACAATCTGACAAGAACATATATTTATGTAAACATTTCTACGCTAACATTGTATATTTTAAAACTATTTCATGGTTTGTTTATATACAAAGAGATAAATAAAGGCAATAAGTATGTTTAACTCTTTGTTTTACATGAATGACAAACTTGAATGCTTAAAATAATAGTATTTTCCATACATATACTATTATTTCAAGAATTAATGCAATTTATTATTACTAAACGGGTATTTAAAACCGTATTTGTAAAACAGTAGCAAACTCGTTAACTTAATCATTACTCCGAAGAAAAGCTGGTTGACATCGCTAAGTATTCTCAATGTCGCAAGCCTGGGAAAGCATGGGCTAATTAATCTTACAGGGGTATCATCACACGAGAGTGTCTGGCAATTAAATGGGGCTAGAAGAGCCGTATCTAGATCCATTTGGAGCCCTGGGAATACATGACCAAGGGAACCTGTATGGCTGAGAGCAGAGGAAACTTAATTCAGAATTAGGGATAGGCTAAAGGACTCTGTGAAATAGCACGTGAGTGACCCGTTGTTTTATATAATGACTATACTAGATTTTGCAGTTTGGTTTTTCAAAGCAATAGGCATTTGAAATATGTTTTTTTTATTTCGTTAAAAACGCGATATTCATATAATCTTACGATGGTAAGATGACTGGACTGATGGTCCAGTCCACTACCGTATTGGGGTAGGCCTAATCTGTCTAGATGGTAAAATCATCCTGTGTTTAAAAGCAAAATAATAAAAATAATAGCTATGTGTTACATACTCGTTAGCAATATCGGGTACAGGATCCCTGGGCCTTGGATTTGCCCTGGTGGTAAAGGCGGCAGTAGCCAAGAGCCCTAATCGCTTTCTTTCCCCGCGATCAAGTAGCGCCCCGGAATGCGTGACCGCCGCCGCGGCGTTTGCGCAGATTCCTTGCGATTCTACACGCTTCCCTGTCACTGCCATTTCTTGTCTGAGATCTTTATAACGGTCGAGGTCATCATCATTTATTTTATGTAATAGGAACTTCTTGGTAACAATTCTATGACTAAAATTTAGAAAAAGTAAAAAAAAATGTTATTCAATGCCTAAGATGTTTCACAGGAGATGTTTAATTAAGTAATACTTACGAGTACGTAAGAAAGTTGAAAACAAAAACAAAACAAAGGCGCATGGAAGAACAGGATCAAGAAATTTATTTTTTGTTCTCGGATGTACATTTCAAGCTAACAACTAACGAACTGATTCATAATATATGTATTCTACATAAATATATTATATAGCTATTCAAAACACTTTTTGATTGATTTGATGATAATATTTTCACTAATTTGTTGCCTTTATCGCATTAATAAAGTTATTTATTAATCCATACGCTCCTATCTCGACCGTAATACAAATTAGGATAAATTTGCATAATCTACAATGAAAGGTTAGTTCAAAAGAAAGCGGTAATAACCAATAACCATTTATCACAATTTAAAGTCTTCAATTTCTGTGTAATTTATTTCTTTACTTTCGGTTTAGACGATATGATTTAAATAGTGATAGGTTAATTTCAATCTAATGAATTCATAAGCTCAATGTAAGAGAAAATGTTATCGCCACTGTATTAAAAATAATTTAATGAATGGCTATATAAATGAAGATAATATTATTATAAAGCGGTAATTAAAGTGTTTAGTGATATATTACCTTACTGGTCGTAAATTACAACGACTATTACTAGTATTTATACGAGTTACTAGAGATTGACCTATTTAGAGTATTAATGTGGGTAATAAACAGCAAAAACGTTGATTCAAGCTACATTGACTCTCTACGCTAACTTTGCCTAGATTTTCTACTCACTACTTATTACCGCAATTTTAATGCGAAAGCTTCGGGACAGACTTTCTTCTTTGGACTTGAAATGCCTAAGCCTTTTTTTACGGAAGGTTGGCGACTTTAGGTGCGTGCTGTTTAAATCCCAAACATATGGCAAAGTAAGGGGGCGCGTTTACGTATAGCCAGGTTTTAAGGTTCGTTACTTAAGTTTAACATACAACTGAGAATGCGATCGGAAATGTTATCTAGATAGGGAAATGGGTCTATTTTTGCAGTGTTCATAAGACGTAAATCAAGAGTACTCACATTTATATCAGTTCTCAGTCGGCACGTTGTCATAATTATTGCTAATTACCACAGGTTTTAATGGCTTATAGATCACTGTTGCTTCCGGTGAAAGAAAACACCGTAGGACATCCAACGGCTCCCTTAGTACATTAATTTATCTCAGAAGCTGCAGACCGCTAGATGGCAGTCGTTAGGTGGCCTAATATAATATATTAAAAGCAGTCAGAGAACCTTAGTGTAATTTTTAAGACATGAAGAATCTAGAAGAATCTATATGATTTTTTTTCCATTCGACTACGGAACCCTAAAAATATTAATATGAAGGGATTGGAAGGCCATCATTAATGTAATCATCATAAGATGTGAATCATAATTACATAGGTTTCAGTCGACACTTGTCATGCGTCGTATTACGCTGTTTACGAGGGGTTTTAAATGGCTTATCTTAGAACAACCTGTATCAGAACGTTTGTTTTTTAAAAACTCGTACAGACCAACTTGCCTAAGATACCTTGAAGCAGTTTAAATCTGGCAGTATTACATAGGAAAAAAAAAACCGGTCAAGTGTGAGTCAAACTCGCGCAATGAGGGTTCCGTACAATATGCTTCGTGAACACACACACACAATGTGCAAAAATGTGAGCTATCTAGTGGTGTTTTAGTGAACTATTTCCCTAGATGAACTTATTATAGTGAGTTTACCACTTTATTTTCAAGTGATAGAATTCTTATTATTTTTCCTGTAATCTTCAAGGATTGAACTATATTTTGTAACTTTTTCAAAATTTTCGGCCCAGTAATTTCGGAGATCAGGGGGGGGGGGGGGGAATGGTCAATTTTTGCCTTCATTCGTGAATAAAATCAAAAGTATTGATTTTACCTGAACAAAAAAATTTTTTCTAAAATCCTCATAATGAGCCCTTCCTTTCATTTGATATATGACACAGTAAGGTTTGCAAAACTTTTTTTTTTTTTAATTTTGTAATTGGGCCCCTGAAAATGACCCTTATTTAAAAAAAAACTTTATTTACTTTGCACATCCATGTTTGGGTCATTTACAACATCTTACCAAATTTCACCTAATTTGGTTCAGTAGATTCGGAGAAAATCGGCTGTGACAGACGGACGGACGGTCAGACCGATGCACGAGTGATCCTATAAGGGTTCCGTTTTTCAATTTTTGTACGGAACCCTAAAAAAGAAAGATTCGATCTGGGAAGAAACTATCTTCATTGCAATCATCATAAGATGCGAATCAGGCATAATCACATCGATCTTAGTCAACACCTGCCGCACATCGTATTACGCGGATTACATGGGGTTTTAAATGGCTTATTTCAGAGCACTCTGTATCGGTATGTTTGCTTTTTCACGACTCGTCCGACAAGTCCGCGGCGCCTACTAACGACGCCTTGCATTCATTACTTTTTGCCGCAAGGCACGAGCCTTGTCTAAGGAAATTTATTTAGAGACTTTGCTGATATAATCGGTACATGTGGTGAAACTTCTCGGTTGTTATTTCTTGGTTTCTGCGGTACTTATTCGATTTTATCTAAAAAAAAAACAGAGTTATTATACTGAAATTAAAATTAAAGCCCCCAGAGAGTATATCTGTTTATATCTACCAATATAATTAATTATCTATCTGTCTGTATATCTTTTCGTCAATACTGGCGGTGGCAATCAATAGTGGACATTTTTTGTGAGATTATTTACCCGACTCATCCTCCCAGAAGGAGGGTAAGGCTTCCCGAATGTATATATGTATGTAAGTGTATGTTGTTCACACGTTGTTCACTTCCTGTAGTTTTGGCGGCTGCACTTTATTTTTTTTATTTTGCTTTATATTCATTTGTATTTGAGGATATTATAAATTACATACAGATTAAATAACCAAAGCGTAATTCTTACAGAAAGTTTATTTTAAACAGTTTACCTTAATTTAATGAGTTAAACTTAAAGTACTCAAAGAAAAAATATCCCAACGCATTATTCTTATTTTAACAGTCTCGTAGTCTAGAGTACGCATTGTCCATCCTTATTTAAGGCTAGTTACAAACAGCTCGAATACTCTGAAGCTTTTAAAGAGGATTTTCTCATTAGCTTTTTACCATCATTACACGGCACGATCCAAGGGACTTTACATAATTACACTATAAAATAAAAGTCGCCGTTTAGTGATCAAATTATTTTATTACTTCTAGCTTTGCACGTTTTTGCTTTGAAATAGAAATTATAGAAATCCAAATAGCTCCTTCCTGATGTACGATATTGTTCAAATGAAATTGTGAAACGTGATTATTCATTTTACTTTTGCGTACAAATAAATAAAGATTTAAGTTTTACCAAACAAGAAATAAACACGACCGCTTTGCTAAAAATACATAGTCTTAGACTTAAGACAAGGCACCAAAAGTTCCAATACGGTTGAGTGTAGCATTTAAAAATTATATGAAGTAAACTAATGAAACTCGCATACCTGTGCACTGAAAATATAATAATTATACTCCTAATATGGCAGTCGTGTAGATAATTAAAGTTTTAAAATTCATAAATCTAACTAGAAACTAACTCAATAAATTGCGACCTAAGCTACTTAGCTCATACTCATATTTCTTTAGTAGTAGCGTCTGTTAATAACTATACAATTTAAAAGTGCTTCTATAATTGATCAATACTTAAAAAAATATGATGACTCGTTTGGAAGTAGAATCCAAAAAACAATGCAATATAAATGCAGCCAGTAGGTACGTTGCCGCGTTGTTATTGTAAAATTTGTGTATATTTATATTTTCAAGTGATTTCTATGTATATTTTTTGGAGTCTCGGTGTTACCTCGGTCTTTTAGAAGGCTGCGTGGGGATATAAATCCAATAAGTAGAAGCCAGAACACGTTCTTGGAAATATGTACCAATGTATGATATGCCCTTCAACAGTTCTAGCCGGAGGAGGGACGATTGCATTTTAAAAAGCGTTTCAATGATTATTTTTATTTTATTGTAAATCATTATTGTATGAAAATTTGATAAGTAATGTAGATTATCTAGCTCAATGAAGTGAATCGCTTGCGCTTATGCCTTCACCCGGCGCATGCAGTCGTCGTCCGGGCGACAGCGACATGGCACTGCCGCTGCTATCCAACTCCGATTGTACACATACTCTGGATGCATAGGCAGACAAACACGCAATCCTGTTTCAGGCAACTCAATAAATAACCGAACGCTAACGTGTGATTGTACCTTTACAATAAATAAATGAATAAATCGTCTTTGCACGGAATGGGGGACTTGAATGAAGAGTAGTTGTTTTAATTTTTTTTTACAAATAAGTAAGCACGTAGCTGAAAAAGGCTTTAACAGCCACTTTTAATTTGTAATCAATAAATTTCATTGGTTTAAATGGTTAGGAGAGTTCATTTCAAATGTATGAAAAGATTATGCGTTAAAGGTAGAAACAAATATGTAATCTTATAGTATAAATCATTTTTAGTACTGTGGTTTTGTCACACACATCACCCTTTTCAAACTTTTTATAGTTAGATTAACTTGATTGAATAGATGTAAAACTATAATATTAATTGAAATTCTTACAGCAGTAGTTTTATTAAAATTGTCTGGGCGCAGACAGACCACACAAAATATATTTTTAGCCAATTTCTTAAAATTAATTGAGAATTAATATTTTTTGAGTATGCTCGTAGTTACACGAAAATGTTAATTCTATTCTATATTATACTAGGTAGGTTGGAGTAATTATAAATTCTTCAGACGATTCTTTCAGTAAGATTACGAGATAATTTACATTCTGCAGTCTAGATAGACTTGACGGGTACCTTGCCTGAGAAATGAGTTAGGTATTAAAGTCACGTACCACAGAATGTTAGATGAGTTTCCTACGAAGATACGTGCCCTCGCGTATCTCAAGCGAAACCGGGCAAAAACCGGTACGGTAGCCGCGGACGTGTGTGATGGGACTAGCGACGGTTGCTAAGGAGCTACGCGCAATCTCGGCTAAAAAACACATCAACTGGGCAGCACTAATCAATTCTCAATAATTACAATATGATGGGAAACTGAATAACTTTTTCATGGGACTTGCTCTAGTAGGTAGAGCAAATGAGCTTGAGTCTGTTTCAATATTATGTTGAATGGTTGATGCAAAAAGAAACAGTACTACTCGTACTTTTAAAAAACCAGCCAAGTATGAGTTGGACTCGCGCACGAAAGGTTCTGTACCATTATCTATACACAATTAGACTACCGAGCAAAAACCCACGTTTGTTACGTACTTTTTAAATATTTATTTTATTTTAATTTGATTATTTATTTTTGAAGTAAATACACCACTTAATATTCTATGAGTAATTTAATCCATACCTTACTTGTTGCCGTTATTAATATCGACCAAAAATGACAAGAAAATTAAGTTTGTTGTATGGGAGCCCCACTTAAATATTTAATTCAGTTTTTAAGTACCTGTTGTATAGTAGCAACATCATCTCTGAAAATGTAAACTGACTAGCTATCACGGGTCATGTGATACAGCTAGGTGATAGACAGACTGACAGATGGACAGACACCGAAGTCTCAGTAATAGGGTCCCGTTTTTAAACTTTCAGTACCGAACCCTAAGACACGAAAGATTTACTTTGAAGGATAAACAGATGACGTGAAAGTAGAGAAGGGAATTCACACGTATTCGAAAACAGATGGCCCAGTTGAACAGATAATTGGGTCAGGCGAGCAACCTGTCGGCTGCTCACACGCATTGTCTCGCGTGGCGGTGCGCAGGCGCAGTACCGTTATCGCGGTCAAGTTCGGCCCATTGTGACGTTACTGCTACTTGTGTCGTACGGATTTTATTTATTTCAATGAATTAGTAGCGTTTTATGGTCACCGCTAGGGCGAGTCGTTTAGTTTTGTCGCAACACACCCAAATCTCAGCTCGACCAGATTTTTTAAGTGAAGAAAATACACATTTTTTTTGTATCATTTGAGACAAACAGTTAGATAAGACTGGTATAGATTCGACAACTTATGATGGCAAATTTAGGTGTGTTTTAAATTCCGATAATCCAGGGGTATTTTCAACTATTTTATGAGTGGAAACTCATGAAATAGTAAAGTAACCAGATTAAATTCTTTAATTTTTGATCTGGCTGTTATGATTTAATTTGATAAACTAAGTCATTAGCTTTTATCATAGAAATCCTGCTTTGCTCACGTTTTATGTTGACGGATTCGCTGACTAATTTCGGCCTGTTACGAAGACATGAAGCGATTATAGCGACGTGGGTAAAGCCGGGTTTCCAAAATTAACTTATTTTACGCTTTTATGCTGTAAATCTTGCATGCCACAAATACACGATTTAGACGAAGCTTGAAAAGTCATGCCGCGATTTGTACAAGTTGCGACCATTGGACGTGTTGAGGCTTGGACGACTTGCGTATAAACGGCTTAAAAGCCTCACTGTAAATACTTGGGCAGTCGTAGTTTCTAATGGATATCTAATTGGTTTTCTCTTACTTTGATCTCGAAATACGTTTAATATAACTGTTTCCAATGATAAAGTTTTATAGCCACATTTGTGGTTATCTCGCGTATGTATATGTTTTACAAGATCGTATTGTGGTAATTGTTATTAGAAATAATTCTATTTATCACTAACATTATACAATTTTAGTCTTTTTTTTCACTAGCAGAATTGAATTCTTGCATGCATATTGTTAAGTAAATTCCGGAATCATGACAGCTTCTTGAAGGGCAAGCGGTGAAGAGCCAGCCCAGCCGCGGGCAACTTCTATGTAGCAATTAATCTCCATATGCAAGGAGATAGCTATTTACTGTTTATGTTGGCTGATTCTAAATCTAGGCGGGTAGGCACGTGTGAGCCTTTGACCCGGCCGGCGCGGAACATCAAACGATCTCAGTGCCCATAACTCCACTTGTGTGGCACACGACGCTGCGCCATTCCATTGTGTGACTCCGAGATAATATGTCTGACCTCTATATTGTTTCAGTTACATAAATCTGGTTTAGCGCTGCTCTATCACTTGACATTAAAATTTTATATGCAGGTGCTTGCAAGTATAATGGCTATTTCGGGTGTAATAGCTTTTCTTAGAATACGTTAGAATGTTTGTAAGCACAGGATTAAGATCTAAGTGATAATTTACTTAAAATTTGACGTTATGCAAAGGTTATGCATTACCGGGCAATGCTGATTACTAAATATATTTAACGATATTCTAGGAAACAGAAATGCAATAAGCATATATTTTTACTACACTAGATTCATTTAAAACTTCAGTATATTTCTTAGGGTAAGATAAAATATAAGGAATTTGTATTGACCCTAATGAGGTACATTTGTTGGCCCCGACCAAGTGGTAATAAACTCGTTAAAACTTTTTGCTTCTGTCTGGATGACTGGAATTGAATGCCACTAAGCCAATTACCGCACCCTTGAGCGCTCGTCTTATTGATTGTACAGGCATGAGTTGACGAAATTTCATGCGTCTTTAACAGTACTCCTATGGTAGAAATAGCGATTTCTATTAAGTCTGTTAAGTTTCTACTAAGGTCTATTCATTCAAACCTCAATGTAGGTAGATTCAATGGGTGGTTAATACCATAGATATTATAATTCAAAGCATTCTCTAATTTTCAACCCAACCTTTGATTTGAACAACAGAGAGTCTCTTGTTTATTACTTTTACATATAAATACTCTTCTGGTTTGTTAGTCGTCAAACAGTAAAAGGAAATAATTAATTCTTCTGAAATTACAATTTTTTAGTTGTTTCTTAATACACGAAATAAATGTATTATAATAACTAAAAGAAAATTGAATCCCTGATGCATGGTAGGTACCTGGCAGAGTGTTATTTTAATACGAAAAAATCTTTCGGTTTCAAACTGATCTCCGTTTGAAATAATAAAACGATTAAGATAAGACGAAAGATTAAATAATTTATATTCTTAGCTATATCTGTCCCATTATTATTATTGATGCATATTTAACAATATATTTTATTAAATAAAACAACAGATGGTGTTTTATTCAATACAACTGTTGAGAATCCATCCGCGATGGCCTTTCACATGACATTAAAAACATTATAAGCATAGGGCTAACAGGAAACGCGAACTGTGGGTAATTGTATTGTGTAGTGCTTTTACACGAATAATTGCAGAGGTCCGATATTGAAATTGCCGGCTACTAATTCAAAGGCGGCATGGGAACGCACCACCATTGTTGCGTCGTGAAAAATCATACGGAGTGCACCACGCTCGATTTGTACCTATAGATAATTATTAATTGCATTGAGATTGCTTACTACTATGCATTAGTAACGGTACGAATGGATTCCATGTTGTATGTAACCTGTAATTGATGTCAAACGTTTATGTTGGTGTTCAGTTGTTCTTTTGTCAATGGTTAAATCTTTGTAATAGTCACGTTGAAGAAAATTATACGGTTTTTATTATTGGTATACATAATATAGGTTTGATAAAATGCAATAAAATATGGAAAAGCTGTCATTTAACAGTTTTCAGAATACCGTTAGTTAGATTGGTGTATAGGCCTAAAAACAGTATTTAGAGATGAAACAAATAAACTATTAGCTATGAAATCAACAAGAATGTCATCATAAGGCTACATTAAGTTTTCAACTATTAATCAATATAAACTCTACTGAAAGGCTTCCAGTTAGGTAGCACAATTACGGCCACCTACAGAGTAACGAATGTTAAGATCTCAGAATTCGAGTACACCGTTAAATTGAACAATTTGTGGACGCACACGCTGGCTGCGCCGCGCCACGCCGCGTGCCCCTGATATAACGTTACTACGTACTGTTACCGTCATTACGTGACATATGAATATCGTCACATGCACTAATTACACGTCACGTTACTCTGCGCCTGTTCCCGTTGCTGTACGCGGTGGTTGGCTTAATGTCACGTTGGTTGCCCATCTTATAAAGAGTAGAACGCGATAAAAATACTTAGAGTGTGTTATTAAACACAGACCCGCCTTGTTTTCGCTCGGATGTGTTTGTATCTTCAGGAAACGTAAACAGTAATAAACATGTGTCAGCTCGTTGCACCTTGGTGTTACCCATGCTCACTAAAGCGATCTGCGTGGTTTTCCTTGGCGCCTACTTAGCAGGATTAAAAATAGTAAGTAGAAAGCGTAACAATACAATGTTCATTTGTTGTCTCAGTCCAATAAGTTCTTCTGATAATATTATATAAAGTCGCAAGGCGCCAAACAAAGCCTCAATTACCAAAATCAGAACATGGTTTCCGCTGCTGGAGCATTACGGTGAAACACTGTGATAGAGTTATTTTATAGGTGAGGTAACTGTTTCACACCTTCCACCGTTTAGCATATCAAGTCGCGCCGTGAACGTGAAAATGTCAGCGAATGGTAATTCTGTCGGCTTGTTTTAAATTTAAATGGTGGGGCACAGGAAATCGTTAAATCTTAGCGCACTCAGAAAATGCCAGGGCTGAGTAAACGGCAAATCTTTCATCAGTTTAAACAGTATTGTTCTAGGCACATTAATATAACTGTAGCTTGGTACTTGCAATAAAACAGTGTTGAGTCTCATAATCAACCTGCATATCTTAGTTGCATATGTTAATTATAACTTGTCGACGGAAATGACAAATCAGTAAATACAAAACTGCTTTATAGAATTGTTGGGTTTTAGTATGTGGTAGTATGTGGATATCATCATCATCATCAGATCTTTTATAGTCTCCACTGCAGGAGCACGACCCTCTCGGTACTACCAAAGCCATATAGCCAGGGATCCAGAACAGTAAGAGGGATTGGTCTACACTCTCTACGTTGGCCAGACGGCTTGGAGAGGTTTGATGTTTATAAGTTTTGTTCAGCTTGTGTTTCCTAAGTCGCCTTTTACGACATCCACGGCAAGACTTGGAGTGGTCCTATTCTACTCTGCCGGGAACCACACGGCATGTGGATATCTCACTTTGGATTTAACGTATTACATACCTACACTGTGTCCCGGAATAATATAAATGCGTGATATTAAAAAAAAAACAAACCATACCTTTTGAAACTATGTGCATGGGTAATATGTATATCAGACTGTATCTAAAATTTTTGTGAAATTAATTTATATGTTTAGTTCTTAATCAATGAAGTTATGAGGTGTATCGGTTTTTATATCCCTTCTTTTAAAATGAAACGTTAAATAATAAAATAATCTATTTTGTTTGAGTTGATAAAAACAACAATATTTTTCTTAACAACTTTCTTAAAAGTGGCGTCATAATAATCTTTTACTAGACAGTACATGTCTACATGTGTCCAACGTCGCAGCTTTAGTTACCTCGTTAAAGTTAAAATATGAACCGTAAAGTCACAAGTCCCGGTGCATTTTGAATCTAACGATACATAAAATTAATAGATAGTCCTGGTAGTAGCGCATCTAAACTCAAACGGTATTTTAAATATGCCTTTCAGAATGTGGGGGAAGTGATTCGGAAAACAAATGCCTAAATTAAGACCCTAAGACCCAATCGAGCGTTCTAGAGTTCCATACCCAAGGGGCAAAATCTTTTGCTAAGTTCCTGAAGTCCGTTCAGCCTTCGCTCTATCTGTTTGTCCGTCTGGCACACGGCTATATGTATTGGACCGTAATAGAAGTTTTCACAGAAGTGTATATCTTTTGTCGCTATAATAAAACTAAATAAATTTAAAATTATTGCTAAAACATTAAACACAAATACCTAACTTTACCTGTTATTGTACGGAACCTTTAGTGTATGCTACAAGCAGTTATTTGGTGCTATTATGAAAAAAAGATAGATGGTAGGATACCTAATATAGTGAATAGGGTAGGAATTTTAGAAGGGAATAATGGTTCATTTTCTCTTACATGTTTACAATGATAAAGGAAATAATAAATGATATTTGAAAAAAGGGTTTTTAACGTGCTTTTTTGTAGGGATTCCAACAGAAATATTAAAACTTAAGACAAAGGAAAATAATTTATGAGAAAGAAAACAACTAATGGAAAAGATCTGCAGGCTGATTTGCTAACTCGGTGTACAACGATTTGATTGTCACTTTAGCATCCATTACGATTTTCATATCTTAAATAAAAATAGTCATTCATACTGAAGCCGTAATGAATATTGAAGTTACCATGAAAATGATGTACACCGTAGCTGTCAAAAGTTAGCAAATAGGCCTGCAGGTCCACTGACAAGATCCCTCCTGTCAGTGGACCTGATCTTTTCCATTTTTTTGATAGAGCTTTAATCGAATATGTTGTCACATCAGATTGGTATCCAGAATTAACTTTTGGAGCGAAAGGGCTTTTGAGAAAGTAACCTGAATCAATATAGCGGTACGTGCATATAACGACTAATTTATTTTATTACTATATCAAACGACATAGCTTTCTGCTTCCGATTGCAATTGCACGAATGAGAAACCACAAAATAAAATAAAATCTTAATTTAAATACTGATTCGGCTTGTTAAACGAGGCGAGACTGAAATCGATCGAAAGGTTTTCGAGCCATTAAACATGTAAAAATGATTTTGTTACTCTGTGATGCAAATATAGTGTGCGAGTACAATTGGTACACTTTCTCATTTACAAATGATCATTCATTCGTTTGATAAAAAGACTAAGTGAAAGCGATATTGCAATGTAAAAAAGTAAATGAAAATTCGTGTCACTGACTTTCCTATTAGTCTTCGTCCGAGCTAGTGTTGACCCGCATTCGCTGCGAATCGCAACACTTGCACAAACTATATTTATTATGGAGGCAAAGCTCATGTCAATTGTACTCTTTTTAACACGCTTTTATTAGCTTCATTTGTAACTAACTATGTATGTAAGAAAATCTTGGAATCTTAATTTGACCCACTTCCCGGTCTTCGATTAGGATGAAATTTTGCACACGCTCTGAGTTCTGATGACAAACCAAGAAACGTCATTACAAAGCGTGTTTTTTAGGTTTTAAACTATTATTATTATTAGTCACGTATTTTTCTTTTTTTGGGTTGTTATATGGTATGTACCATATCATGAGTTTTTAAATAATTTGTTTTGTTTGTTTAAAGAATACAGTTATTCAGTGTATTGTTCTGAACATGGTCTTCAAATGTTTAGTACTTCATATTCACAGATGCTACTGTCACTATCGGCAATTTTCGAAAAGGCTTTGGTTTTGCGTCGTATTCTTTCACAAATATGTGTTAAAACACCTCTAAAGTGTTTTTTCTGTCAGCAAGTGTTCTGTGTCAAGGCTTACATTCTGTAGGTAATTGCACGCCATCTCGGTAATTCCGTCATTATATGATTCGTGATGAATTCTCGCCAATTGCCGCGATGAAATAAATCGTTGTTTTCACTTTTTACCTACTTTTCAGAATTTTTTACACTTTATTTAGTCGCCAATGTTGTTACTGAATGAGTATGTCGCAATATATTTACTACTATATATTTACTAATAATAAAAATTAACAGCATATTTTAATTGTACGTAATAAAACTGCAAACAAAATTAAAGCAATTTCAGTTCTAAAAGTTTTTTATTACCCTAGTGCTTAAGCTCAGATCGCGTGCGTATAAAAGACATCAACGGGTTCGTTTGCCGATTCAGGCGATCCCAGATGTAATAACATTTTTAGTTATTAACTAAACCAAGACGAGAAAAAATAAATAACAAGGCAGGTTAATCAAAAATAACTGCGTTAAGTTGAAATATTCTTTTGTAATATTTAAATTAGATTTCATAAAAGCTAAGTCCTACAGTTTACTCAGCGGCGTCAGACGAAAGTTAAAGACTGAAATTCAGAATCTGAGATGGTAAAAAAAATTAAACTTGGAATATAATCAAAAAGTTCCAAGGTCAATAGGTAAACAAGTTAGTTCTTTAATGGAAAGCATCGGTCGAAGAAATGCATGCCTGGGCATAAGAAAGTTTCTTTTTGGAGAACAAAGGGTGTGTCTGCATTGAATGATAGATGGCTATTATTAAATAATATACAAAATTATAGTTAAATAAAATTTCATTCAAGTGTTTTTCTTGAAATTTCATTAATTTTATTAATCAGCAGGTATTTGTTTAAGACTATGCAAACCCTTGTCAAAGGACGATTGAGAGACTACAAGATTGTTTCGAGTTTAGATTATGAATAAGATATGCTAAATAGTGACTGAATGTATCTTTACAATCAGTGCGTTTGGTGACCGGCTTTCAAGCTTTCGATTTTATTGTACAAACTTGCGAAGCAGTATCAGGTTCCCCTTTGTCTCGTCCGAGGACTATGCGCTTTTCAACGCGACTTCAGTACCAAGCATCTATACTTTTTGTTCAACTTTCTACCATTGATCGTGTATTTTTTTATCTATACCAAATCGGCTTTAGCGCGGCCTCTGTTAACAATTTATCGTTGTCGATTTTATCTTTTTGGCTAAATATGAGGAAAGAATTTTGATTGTTATTATTCGTTTGGTTAGAGTATCATTATCATTCTTAAAACGATGAGAAATAAAGAAAATTTTGTTAAAATTAGAAACTAACAGCCACTTTACCTATTTATGAACAATTTAAGTACCTTACCAGAAGGAGCGAACGTTTATCTAGTTTATTCACATAGACGTAGATCGTATGTAAATAAATATAACTACTATATAATATGTACCAAAAATACCTACTATAGTTTTTTGAAACCTAATATTTATTGTTTTTTCCCTGAATAAACTTCGATGTATTGCTACGCTTGATGGTCCTTTACGCTTCTTATTATTATTTATGACTCAATTTTGTATCTCTCTTATGCAGGTTGGGGCTCCAGCGCGCGGCGGCATGAGGGGCGAAGCGCTGCGCCTGGCGCGGCTAGCGTTCTTGCTATTGCAGTGCACATGTGTTCTAAGTAAGTAAAATACATTTCAAACAGATAATACACAAATATGAAAGTAAAGAATCGATTACTGTCTAAGTTGATAATTTTATCTTCACTCAAATACCTCAATTACTAGACCAAACTTGTTTTGCAAATACAAGACAACAGCCACCGTGGTGCAGTGGCTAACATGCCAGCCTGCGACACGAAGGGACCGGGTTTAAACCTTGGCTTGGGTCTTGGATGTTTATCTTATAAGTATGTATTATAAAAGATAGAATCTTTGCGCATCAGAAAACATGTCAATAGGCGATGCGGCTAGCAACTCATCATTATAGCGATTCCGTTCTCACCTACTAGCCCACCAATATGCTATGCTATACGTGGCCTTAAGGAATAACAGACCTGGGCTCTGTCTACCTCGCAAGGGAAAAAGACGTGATAGTATGTAGAATCTTTGTGTTGGTATCCTAAAACCGTAAAAAGGTACGAGTATGTTCACAATTTCTGTTGGGCTAGCTTAATGAGCGTGATTTGTCTCTATTTATTTGTTAGTTTGTGTAAAAAAAGTGTATGTACGATCCTCCAAGATGCTGAGATTATGTGAACACGACTCGAGTAACTACAAACCACTTGACAATTTGTTTGTGTTTCAGGCCGGATCGCCTTCGAGAAGCTAACGGACGTGGACTTCACGGGCACGGCTTACTACACGGTGCGGAACCTGTCGCTCTACGAGTGCCAGGGCTGGTGCCGGGAGGAGCCCGACTGCCAGGCAGCCTCTTTCAGGTACCTAAACAATACAATACATCATCATCAGGTCCTTTTTAGTCTCCTTTGCAGGAGCATGACCCTCTCTGTACTACCAGAGCCTTATATTATAGCTAGAGCAGTCATCAGCCTACACTCTCCACGTTGGCCAGACGGGTTGAAAAAGTCTCTTTGATGTTTATAAATAAGCTTTGTTTTGCTTGTGTTTCCTAAGTCACCTTCTACGACATCCACGGGTAGACTTGCAGTGGTCTTATTCTACTCTGCCGGGAACCACACGGCGCTATACAATACAATACCCTTTATTGCACAACATAAAAAACAGTTTACATAATTGACGTTTTAAACAGTATGTTTACGCTAAAACCTTTTTGCAGTGCGACTTTGCTGAAAATTATTATAGCAATTTTTTCATGCAAATTACTAGTACATCATAAAACGTATTCTTCCTTCTAGTTAGCACGAGAGACAACTTTTTATTTCTTTCTCTTCATTGCGTCCTTTGATTGGTTGCTTGTAGTCCTTCGTTCTATGATAGGCTTTTTACGTAACATTGGAAAATTAATTTCCTACAAGTATTTGTAGAAACTAATTAATATATATTTACGAATAAAAAGAACTCATTGTCTTGGAACTGCTAAGGGGCCGTCAAGGCAAGTAACCGTTTTACTCTTAATTGGTTGTAACTGCCACGTAAGTATCTGATAGGATTTACCAGATATTAGCCTATATATGCCTTAGACGATACGATCAATTCGTTTTCTTTATCATGGAATTACATCGGACTTAACAAGTTAATTCTACTTCGTCGATGTCTGCTGCATAGAAAATCTACACACCTAAGTAATAACAACTTATAATAATTGATGAACTTTCTTGATGATAAAAACTAAGTAGTTGAAGTTAACTACTGAAATGATTTTGATGGAAGTTAAATGGGAATATGACGCCATTCCAAAAATAAAGTCAAATTGTTTCATAAATGACGGAGTAATGAGTAACAAACATACAAAAATAATCAATTTCTCTTTCATATATGTAAAGGTAGTTCATAAATGCAAGTCACTTGAAATTTAACTGAAGCGAAAGTAAACTTTTTTCTAACGATAAAATAGGTATGTTGTTTATGAGCGCTATATTCAATAGATGCTTTACAAGTACATTTCTAGACACGTTATACATCAATGATAGTAATAAAGTCAAATGATAAATCTATTATGTTTTTGTCTAGTCACTCAAAAAATATATTACACTGATTTCAATGTGTACTCGCTTCTTGAGTTTGACCCACTGAATTTCGCATCGAACAACGAATGCTTATCATACTTTGTTCGAAGACTGATTCGTCATTCTCTGATTGATCACGAAGCAAATAAAAATCAACGTGTCGTATCTAACTGGAATCACGAATGCCAACCCAGATGCCATAGATAAGAAATCGGATTGACGTGAAGATTCACTAATTCGGGGGGCAGCGGGGCATCAGGAGAAATCTAACATAGTTTGGCAGACTTTCAAGCTAAGTTTTACTAAAATGATACCGAGGCCGTGAAAATCTAGAATCTAGAATGGAAAGTTTGGTTAAAATATAAATCTGGAATAGACTAGTTAGTAGTAGTGTATGGTTTAGTTACAATACAGTGTCACAAGTATCGTTACAATTTAAGTATCTCATTTTAAAAATCTCATTTTTGGGATAAATTCTACGAATATTTAGCTCAACTGAATTCGTAAGTATCTTTTTGAAATCGTTTCATATAATTGACGGATTATGCACAGCATGAGTCTGTTTGTTATTTTCGACTCTGCTGACCATGAAAACCGTTTTATAAGCGAGGGAAGAGTAGTACTTTGTTAAACTGGGGAAACAGGATAAAGGTTTTTGAGATGTTACTTGCTGGAATGGATTGGGGATGAGAAGAATCAGCTTGGGAGGCCTAGAGGGATACCCCTTATCATAATTATTTTCGTTGTTGGATCAAAATAACAGATCTTTGATTTAAAATATTAAAATAACTAGTAACTTACTCTTTTAAGTGACTTTGTCTCGTACCAGCTAAAGGTTAACCCATAAATTATCCTAAATGCTGAGTTAGCAACCAACCAGTTCCACGCTTTCACATATAGTGCTACCAACATTTAATCTGCCTACAAAGATTTTGCACTGTATGAGATACCAAATGCACAAAGTTAGTCCCAGCGAAATATAGCGAGCGAGATTCTGCTTGTTTTATGATGGCGCTGTAGTTAGGATAGGTCAGTTGTAAAGTTTATTGATAGTGGCTCAAACGCTCGCGTAGGCGTTGAGAATGGCAACGCCTGTTTGTTTCGCTTTGAAACGGGTTTTATCGTATTAATAAATCCTTATTCGATGTAATACGATTATTATAAGTGTACATGTTGAAGTATTTGTTTATTTTGATTGTTACTCTTTCATGCCTTACTTACTTAAGTAAAATTAATTTTATTGCAACGACACTGTCAGCAAGGAAGCTTTATGACTAGAATGAGGGCTGAAAGGAGAGTCAAACGTTCAATCTCAAACATATGGAATTACATACTTTAGCAGCCCCTTAGGCGATGCTTCGGGCGTGGCGTTTGCTGTCGCGGGCCCACAATAAGTTTTGTTGATACGCAGCGTAAAAATACACCTTTTCCGTAAACGGCCCATATTTTTGAGACTTTAATAGCACGCACCACTCAACACACATCGCACCGGCTCTTCATAATCGAGACCTTAGAAAAGAAAAGAAGTACTTAGCTACTGTGGATATACGAAACTAGCGTGCAGTTGGAGAGTAAGTCCGCAGAGCTAAGGTCGGGCTGAGAATGTGTGTCAGTCAGCCACACGTCTCCGCGGTTCAGCATTCCAATGACACGGTCTTGACTAATAACAATGCGACTGAGAACTGCAGCCACAAACCGTGTAAAAGCGGAAACCGACCTCGCCGCGCTCCAAATTGGATAACAGTAAAAGTGATCGCATACGTCTTCTATAGATTATTGCCGGATGGACCATTTACGAGCCGATAGATTTCATGATTCGCGGTTCGGTGGGATTCTTTAATTTATTGTTATTGTTTCGATTGTGCCAGATTTGTCGAAAGTGTTAAGTGTAAGATTATCACTAGTTGCGACTTGCGGCGTGGTTTCAATACTTTAAATGGGTGTGATTTGTTATTAAAAGTTTTATTACAAAAATTGATTAATTCATAATTTTTTAAACGTTAGAAGTAGAAATAATATTAGCCTAAGCAATATAAATGTGATTGCCCATCGGACTAGCGAAGGTTCTTAATTTGTCTAATTTCCCCTGTAAGTCAACTAAAAGCTAGGAAAAAGTAAAGGTCTCTGGACCTTCATGACTGATGCTTAGCCGAGATTTTGCATATGCAATGCTAAAAATATAGCTAAGCATGCAGAAGTTTAGTACATGTATTTTCTTATAATGAGTTGGCTAAAGGTATAAGTATCAGTAAATATGACTCATCTGTTTTTCTCAATGTGCAGCCAATCATTATGATAACAGTCGCCGTGTAATGCAAAAAATGTAATTGCATTAAAGTGAAGTGAGGCGTGTAACAGTATTAGAACGCTAGTTAGATTCCTCGAAATCAATTTGAACGGGATTGAACGAAAATCAATTCGGTTTTCAATTAAACGAGACGGAACTTTCCCGCGCTTCTAATCTAACATAGTACGAGTACGTATCTCGAATCAATCTGTCCAGACAAATACATGTCTGACAAAAGAATGAAGCTGATCGCTAACTGTACAGAACTTCAAAGTGCTTCCGAAGTGAAAGATTACGACAACGTTTACCAAAAAATAGCCAGTTTCAGTTTCAGTTTCAGTTTCAGTATTAGCCATATAGATCGATACAGTATGATATTATGAGTTCGACTGAGCTAAGGAGCGCAGGACTCCAAGGACCACCGAAACAGTATAAAAGTTTTATTCTTTGTGTTTGACTAAGCTAAAGAACGCAGCACCCCAAGGCCCACGTTTAGTAGAATTGGAAATAATAGACCGAAACAGTATGATATTTTATTATTCTCGGGTTCGACTGAGCTAACGAACGCAAGATCTCAAATTAAGCGAATTTCTGGAAATACCAGTGGTAATATGAACCAGGAAACAGTAAAAGATAGTCAGGTTATGGCTTACAACTCTTTGGATAAAATGTCAGGCCGGCTCATTTTCGTCTAGTAAAAGACCTTACATCCATCAAATCTTATCATATTCTTTACAAGATAAAATCCAAACTGAAATGAATAATATTGGGTATAAATGAAACAAAACTATCAGAGTTTGAGCAAAGTAATGTACGGTTGGTTGACATACTGTGATTTACGGTATGGCTTGATTCGCGCGTGGAATACCGTTTCGAAGCAAAATCACGCAGCAGACGTCCAAATGCCCATCAAATTGTGAACTCTGTTATCTACTGGTGATCCGCTTGATATCATCTGATCACGAATGACGAGCTAACTGTTGTTAATGTTTCAAATTGTTTTTGGACGATGCTCAAACATATTTCAATGGAAAAAAGCTTCATGTGCATCGTTGTTTTATTTCAGTACAAATATGATAATAATTAAAAAATATCTTCCTTCCATTCGATTTATCGTTTTATTTATCGGTTTCCTATTGATTAGAATAATTACTTACATTATCTAAACAATCAGTTACGATATACCTATTTCAGAGTTCAATCGGGTAATTTTAAAAAAAGATAGACATTCTTGTTACAAAAATACAATAAATATGTCATTCTAGCGTTCGCCCGTAACTCCATCCCTCAGGAGGTAAAAAAGGAAAGCTTATGTTCCTGTCGGTACATCAGACACTCATATCAACATTTTTCAGATGTTACGTTAGAATAATGCGTGAAAGTGTAAGAAATAAACAGACAAACAAACTGACTTTCACATTTATAATATACCGGAAGACGTATTCATATAATACATGTATACTCGTCCGGTGTCCGTAAAGGAAATTGTGGTTCTAGAGAGAAAATTTCATTTCCGTGAACACATAATAATATTTTTTTAAACTTAAAACATTGGCTGATCGTAGCATTTTCCCACTTTGCTGCTACAAATCTGCAAACTTAACTTTTAGATAAAAACAACGACTTTTAATCAAACTCGTAAACCGAATTTGAAGACTATTTCATGGGACCAATCTGAGACCTATGAGATATATTCTATCAAGTAAAGTAAGGACAAATTGTCAAATCAATAAATATTTGAAGGATATCAAACAAACAAAAATGATTTTTTTTATGTATGAGTATACATACATATACTCAATTTGAAGTCTGTTTCAAGAATACGATAAGAATCTTCGCCTTATTTGAGGAAATCGCATCTATCATCAACACTGGCAGTTATAATCACGATCTAAACATTTTAGAGTATGTAGAGAGTTAGATGAAAATTAGAGATATAATTTCTTCTGGCTACGGGTGATTAATGCTACATGCGTGCAGGCGCCACCTAACGGCAAGTATAGGGTTGCCAGAATTGAAGAGGACTGTTTCGAAGTAATAACTGAATTTATAAATCGGAAAATATTCGAAGAGAGAATGAGCGAAAGTTTAGGAATCATACTATAAGGCGATGCGGATAGCAACTGACCACTATTTTTATTCTGATAATAAGATAATATATTAGAAAAATTGTCGAACAAAGATTGGTTCGACAATTTTTCTTTTCAAGGTAAAAAGATAAAACTGCAGGCGAAATTCTTGTTTAAACAAAGATTTCTACGTCGATTGAAATTCCAGCAAAAGAGCTTTTACAGATTTTCCATCGACTTGACAACCTTATTGCAGTAACACGGCACAAAGATCTGCTACTGGTTATGTCTAAGCCGGCCAGTATGGTAATAATCGTAAATAGAACTGTCTATGACTACCATACTTACAAGAAATGGGCCTTATTATTATTTAGAATAGGCATAACATAAAATATCTAAGCCTGAGTGCAGCAGCAGTTAAGTATTAATCCCGAGATTTCCTGAAATAGACTTTCAGCAGTTATGTTTACTATTTAAGAATCGATTCTCTATTTCAAATCAAATGCTATATAGTGTAGTCATACGTACATGTCTTTATCCCTTACGGGGAAGATAGAGCTAAACCCATAACACCTACAATCCACGTTAAGCATGATGGTGGTCGTGTAGGTGGAAAACGGAATCGTAAGATTTTATTTAAAACTAAAGTAATATGACAAAATGTCGAAAGAAAATTATTTGGATCGTAAACAACTGAGATAGTAGAGAACTGTATTGCAGTTTGCGCGCATTTTCGAGTCATAACAATGATGGATTTTTATCCGCATCTCCCCTATTGACATGATTTTTCAGATGCGCCCATTTCTTCGATCGGCTTTTACAATCTACACGGGAAGAGATAAGTATAAATTACTCGTCAATGGATCCACCGCCTTAACGTTTTATTAATTAGAGTAAATAATCATCATCATCAGGTTTTTTTTTGTCTCCACTGCAGGAGCACGACCCTCTCTGTACCTACTATAAAAGCCATATATTAGCCAGAGCAGTCAGAGGATTTGGCCTACACTCTCCACGCTGGCCAGACGGGTTGGAGAGGATTTATTATGTTTATAAGCTTTGTTTAGTTTGTGATTTCCTAAGTCGCCTTGTACGACATCCACGGGAAGACTTGGAGTGGTCCTATTCTACTCTGCCGGGAACCACACGGATATATAAATAATAGGGTATATAATAGGTATCCCAAAAGAGATTTTTTAAAAAATAATTTTCAATGTTTGTATTAGTTTCAATTTGAATTTTCATTGAATACAAAGTGATAAACATCAAACATAATAGATACCGTTTCGCACTTACGTAGAGAGAGAGAGAGAGTGCACTACAATCGACAATATTTAATGGAACTTTTATTGTTGTTATGACCAGCCACCTCGAATTCTACAAGAAAGTAGAGCAAGTAATGATTATTATTTCACTATCACTGACAATGAAAATGACTATGTCTACCTCGAAAGAACGTGATATATGGAATACGATATTAGACCCGACAAAAAGTAGTGAACGACTTCCTGCCATTATTAAGATGTACAATTAATTTTTTCGGCGCTCAACTTTTACTTTTATGAGACCTCCTTTTTGATGACTTAATGCATAATAGACTGGTGGTGTGCTCGATATTATTTTCGTACAACTATTGAACGAGGGAGCGCGAAGCGCGAGCGAAGCGTCTCTGTTTTCGCTTGGGCAAAATGTATATGGTAGTTCTGTGCGGCTGTTTTCCTCTACATGTAATTTGAAATTTTGTGACCAGGTTTGAATATATTTTTTTGGAAATAATTCAAAATGGCGAAGAAATCACAAAGATCAATGCGCCATAGAGTAAGATGCAGTATCCAAACTGATAAAAAAAACTGTCAACATCACTAGGTATAAACTTGGGGGCCTCCGATATTCGGGATGTTTACAGAATGCCATCTAAGCCAAATCAAACAAACACGGCTGTGATTGCCGAGTTTTCATCTACATTGGTCAAAGGAAACTTCCTTGCGGCAGCTAAAAATCATATATCTACCTCGATGAGGTACAAAACTGAGCAGCTAAACTCGTCCCATCTGGGCTTGGAGGGACCTAAATCGAACGTATATATATCAGAGCATCTAACCGCACAAGCCTCTAGGCTCTTTTTTCTTTCTCGCGAATTCCGCAAGACGATGGGGTATGAATACTGCTGGACCTCAAACGGTTTGGTATATCTACGCAAAAAACAGGGTGACCCCTACATTCTCGTCAAAAATGAGGCCCAACTACACCAGTTAAGAAGTTCATGACTATTTGCATGCGCGACAATTATATTGATGTATGGTTACCTATTATGCATGCTTAATGTTAAGATTGAAACACACTTGTCTAAAGACATACACAAACCTCATTTATTTCTTAGTTATTTCACATTTATAGACGAAAAACAGAGATTGCTTTGTGACTTGGTTACTTGCTATTATTTTAATTTATTTACTTTATCAACACTTATGCCAATTAAATCTCAACTTAATTGTTATTGCAAATTCATACTTCTACGCTCAAACTGTATTAACTCACTCACTGTTACTATACGATCACGTTATATATTACTGAACCATCTATTTACAGCGAATAAGCTCACTGATCAACTTGATTATGGATAGCAGAGTTTTGCTCGATGAAATAGAGAAGTCCTGTTCAAATTATTGTACATTAATCGAAGATCCTACAAGTTTGCAATCAGTCCTTTCTGATAAATCTCCTAATAATAATAACAAATTTAATATAATAACAGCGAACATAAGGAGTGTTAACAAGAACCTTGACAACTTTCTTATATTTCTCACAAGCCTTAACACTAAAGTCCATATCATAATAATTACAGAGTGCTGGTGTGACGAAACTTCTGTTCCCCCAACTATTGATGGATTCTCGGTACATTCTACAAAAAAGAGTTACAATCAAAATGATGGCGTAATCATGTACATAAATGATTCTGTTAAGGCTACTGTTCGGGAAATTGATCTCACTGAAGCAAATTGCCTTTCAGCCCAAATTGGGAATATGACTGTTCTTGGCATCTACCGACCTCACTGTTTTAAAAAACACCCTATCCCTTTTCTCGATTCATTGGATACCCTTCTAACCACCACCAGAACAAGAAATATAGTTCTTACAGGCGATATTAACATTGACACCCTAGATACGAACGATTGTCACGTTAGAGACTACCTAGAGATAATAGGTTCCCATGGATTACAAAATTCTATAAATATTCCTACCCATGACAAAACCTGTTTAGACCACGTTATGTGTAAATTAGTTGGCTCATTCCAAAGCTACGTTCTTGCATCGGACATCACTGATCATTTCCCGACCTTCTTATCTATCAGTTCCTCTCTAGCAGGAAATTCTGAAAACTTAACCACATTAACAAGGACGAAAATCAACTATAAGTCACTAGAAGCAGCTATAAAGGAAATGGACTGGAGTATGTATCTGGAGATCAATGACCCAAACGTAGCAGCGAACACGTTGGTTAAAACATTGCAAGATCTTATAGCACTCAATACAAAAACAATAACCTTCACCAAAAGGAAAAGACCTCTTAAACCGTGGATCACACTGGGTATTTTGAAATGTTTTCGAAAACGCAACCGTATGCATCTCATTGTTAAAAAACATCCTGAAGACAGTGAAATAAAATCCATGTATTTAAAGTATCGTAATATATGTAACCAAACCGCTAAAACTCTAAAAATTAACTATTATAAAGACAAATTCTCACAAAATTATAAAAACATAAAAGGGACATGGGCAGCAGTAAAGGAATTGTGTAATTTAAATTGTAAACTTTCACAAGCAGACGCCTTACTTACATTACAACCATCACCAAATGAATCTCTCAATCTTGTGAATAAGTATTTTACGAGTATCGGTAATGACCTGGCTTCTGACATATTGAACAACCTTAATACTACTGAGGATCAACTTACATCAAAATGTTCACCCGTAGCCCCACATTCCATGTATTTATTCCCCACGGACTATATTGAAATTGACAAAATTATCTGTAATTTAAGAACTAACAGTGCACATGGAGTTGATCTAATCCCGACTGTTGTAATAAAAAATTCACACAAGATATTGAGTACAATGATAGCTCACTTGTGTAATTTGAGTATATCTACAGGAATATTTCCCTCAATATTTAAAAATGCTGTGGTAGTCCCTGTCTACAAGGGTGGTGGTGAAGACTCGGTGTCAAACTACAGGCCAATATCTTTACTGAGCACGATCAGCAAAATTATTGAAAAGGTTGTAACTATTCGCCTTATTAAATTTTTGGAGTGTAACCGGCTATTAGCACATAATCAATATGGCTTTAGATCTGGAAAAAATACAGAAGATGCCGTAACGGCACTTTCAGAATTAGTTATTAAAAATCTAGATAATGGTGAAAGGTGTTTGGCTATTTTTCTTGACCTAAAAAAAGCTTTTGACACCGTTTCTATTCCGCTCCTGTTGATGAGACTGGAAGAGCTTGGAGTAAGAGGAACCGCCCTAGATTGGTTTAGAGACTATCTAACTAATCGTACCCAGGTCGTTAAGGTTTCTAACACCCATAGCTCTAGTTTACCTATTACCTATGGAATTCCGCAAGGTAGTACGCTCGGTCCTACACTCTTTTTGGTATACATAAACAGCCTATGCGGACTGGAAATTGAAAATGGTAATATCCTTGCCTTTGCTGATGATACAGCTCTTATTTTTAAAGGAAAGTCATGGCCTCAAGTTAACCTTTATGCTGAACGCGGGCTACAAAAGGTCATGACATGGCTTGACAGTAATCTTCTCACCATTAATGTACCAAAAACTAAGTACATATGTTTCCGAACATGTGGTGCTGTCAATCCACCCAACAATTTTTGCCTAAGAGCCCATACAAGTAGATGTCACCTAGACAATAATCAAATGTGTGATTGCCCGTTGTTAGATAAGACTGACACTCACAAATATCTAGGCATAATAATTGATAGAAACCTTAGTTGGGCTCCGCATATTACAGCTCTCAGTAAAAGAGTTCGGAAATTATTACACATTTTCAAAAATCTTAGAGAATCTGCAGATCAAAAACTTATTTTTCAAATTTACTACGCACTCTGTCAATCGATATTGACCTACTGTATCCCTGTATGGGGAGGGGCTGCTACTTCACATCTTATTGAACTAGAGAGAGCGCAAAGAGCTGTCATTAAAGTAATGTTGGCTAAACCTAGAAAATATCGTACTGATAAACTATACAAAGAGACAGGTTTGCTCACAGTTAGGCAACTATTTATTCATAACTCCGTAATCAGACATCATAAAAAAATTGATCCATTACTTGTACCAAATAACAAAAGAAGATTACGCACTCCTGTACCGCGGTTCAATATCACACTCACTTGTCGCCAAGCTTATTACTCTGGACCATACCTCTATAGGCGGTTGAATGATAAACACCAAATCTATAAAATGAACAAGACTACCTTAAAAGCTCATTTAAAAAGTACCCTCAAAATGTTAACATATGACGAAATGGAGAACTTACTCAAACGTATTGTATAAGAATCTAAGAAGGTACTCTGACTATTCTATTTTCTTTTTCTTTTTTCCTCAAATGAGTAGTAGTTCGCAACTAAAATATATATTATGGCATTTTATTTCTGACATTAAGGCATAAATTTTTATTATACATTCCATTATTTATTAATTTAAAAAATCAATCTCTGTAAACTTTAAATTTTAATTAGCATTATTTTTAAAATTTAAATTTTCTAATGTTTTGTAATATTTTTTTAAATTTATATTTTGACATTGATCAATTATTTTCAATATTCATAATAGGGGGTGAGGGTTGATAACCTGAGACACAGGACACTCCTAGTTCAGGTATCAATCCGCCATAATCTATCTTTTTATCAATGCATCTATTGTAACACTTACTTTGTTAAATTATTTAAGTTTGGACTAATGGTTAGATTTAAGTTTTTTTTTGTCATGTAAAAGTGTTTGATTGTGGTGAGCAATAAAGGATTATTATTATTATTATTATTATTATAAACTGATGATTATGGACTAGATAAACGTGGGTCTTACAAATAACAGTAAAGGAAGGATTCTAAAAAGTGGTGTTACCCGCCTATCTGCAAATTATGTGTCATATGTTGAACATTATACTTGTAATTATAGGTAGACCACCAAATATTGTATTTAATTGTGTATCTTTCTTGACTCAACTAAAAATGTAACTAAATTTTCTTTCTAAAATTTAATTCAACTTTCACAAATCGTATTGTGTATCGCACCATTAATCTTCTTAAGCTTTATCTTTATAATTGTTGAATGTGTACAATGCCCGCGGCGCAATTGTCATGTACTTCTATTTAGAATGATTAATGCGCGATCAGATCGAGGAGTGCCCCCAAATAATGTTTATTGTACCACTGATCAATTCGCTAGTACCGATGCTCATCTCTTATTTAATTGCATCTTTAATAACATCGCAGTTCGAAGATTTATTATAACAGTTGTGAAACCAAAACGAAATTCAAGGTCATTAGACGAAGGGCTTGAGGCATTAATCTTTGTATTTGTCCGCACATTGTGTTTACAAGTGAATTAACTGTTTTTGATGCGGCAGCAGTGAGTAATTCGTTTGTTGTTGGTCCACTCAATAATTATGAGAGATTAGTTGTGAATGAAAACTCACAGTCAGTGTAATAGTTATTTTACAAATAGTACCAAGTGCTTATGTCGTATCTAGAACTAGAAAGAAAGCTTTAAAACGAGACTGCCATAATTTTCTTAAATTCATGATGAACCTTGAAGTAATTGGTCTTTTAAAATATTGCATACAGGAAAATTTATTTCTTTATTAAATTAAACAAAAATGAGAATATGGCATTTTCAAAAATCTTATTTTGTCCTACTGACGTATTTTACTTAAGTTTATGTAGGTGTAAGCAAATTTACACTCGAGGCGAAACTCAGAAAGGCTATAACATAAAATCTACTGAGTACCGCATGTCATGTCGAGAAGCGCTTGAGGGTATATCTCTAACGAACGCAGGCAACTCTGCCCTTTTAGCCTACTTATTGATAGACGCTTGTTTTATGTAAATTTTGCTTGAAGCTGCATAAACTAAGCGACGTGTAAACGCCTGCAAGCTTTTCATTAGACAGCAATAAATTTTAAGAAAATAATAACGAATTTCTTTGGAATGTGGAAAAGTTGATCATGTGGGCTTATTGAGAAGCTAAGAAATAACTGTAGAGTTTATCAGATTTGTAATATGAGATGTGTAGGACCGTTGTGATTGTTATGATTAGAGAAATATCAAAAGCGATATTATGTCAGAAATCGCATTTGATATGTTCATATAAAAAGCAGCCGTTACTGCCTCACTAATCAATCAACACACAGCTTAAACCACTGATCACTAAGAAAGGCACACTTTACGTGTACCTGTACTTGTCCTTGTGTTTTACATAATGATTTTTATTCTTAAAGATTAATGTATGAAATTGACATGTTTTTCACCTTTTTAAACTATTTATCAGTGTCTTCACTTTTATATAACGACCCACATTTGGAGCAAATGTATGACTGAGTTGTTACCTTTTTGTATCACTGCGACACATTTTATTTTTTGGTTGTGTAGTCTTCTAGCCACTTTATTTATAAATAAGTCTTCGTTATGTATGTTTTAATATATGTATGTGTGTGTCTGTTGATGCAAATATAAGTTTTATCTTACAATCTAAAAGAAATGCTAAGTTTGTATTTAACGCGACCGAAGCTTTGGCCGAATTCTGAACCATCTCAGCTGACGATGCAACCGGGTGTACGCTCAGACAAAATAGGGAAATATTGTTATTATCTAATTTTCTGGTGGATATATAATGAGTCTCTACATAAAAAAGATAAACAGACCCTGTCTGTAAGCAATCTCAGAAAAAAAGTAGTAAAGATGTTATATTTTCTAACACATAGAGCATTTCTATAGAATGATTGTATACTGCATAAGTAACCGTGAAAAGCAGGGGCGGGTCGCTAGTTTGAGATAAATATAATACAAAGTCGCGGAACGGTAAACTGGCTCCGTTAGCTGCAGCTAAGTGTAACGCGGTGCATTCTCGATGTCACTTATTAGGATTAATGCAACCGCAGGCTTTAAATACTGCTTAGGCTGGCGAGTGATAGCTAAGCACTTCCTTGACCTACCTATGCGGATTGCAGTTAAACAGATTAATTATGATCAATGAGATCATTGAGGACTAAGAGCCCTGTTCGGCTATGCCTGAGCATATATTATACCTATAAACCTTCTCTATAAATCACTCTATCTATTGGTGAAAACCTTATGAAAATCCGTGCAGTAGTTCCTGAGTTTATTATCTTGCCCTGCGTGTCCTACCACCTGTACACGCGTGGACCTATACAATGCTACTGATGAAGCTATATCAGTAGCAGATTTTCGGTCAACACGAATATAATTTGCCTGAGTCGATACGCTAGGACGAAACGGACAGACAGATGCGGCGAAGGACTTTGAGAATCTGAAGTGATATCAGTTAAAACTTTAAGTCGTAAATAGGTCTTATCTAAATATCATTTATTAGAATTAATGCAACCGCTTGCTTTAAATACTATTAAGACTGGCGATGGAAAGCTAAACACGTCCTTAGCCTACCTAAGAAGACAGTTATAGATTAATGATTATCGATAAGATATTATTCTTAACGATAGCACTTAGAAATTTAAATTATAAATAGGGCATTTCGATGTCACTTGTTAAGATTAATAATTAATACTTACAACGCTGGCTTTAAATACTACCTCGACTGGCAAATGATAGCTTAGCACTTCCTTGCCCTACCTATGTAATTGGGGTTAAACAAATTAAAGCTGATCTATAAGATTATTGATGATATAACATATAAGTAAGTCATTTCCATCCAAGATTTAACGAAATGCTTGTGATTTCATTAAATCTTTAAACCGAACAGATGGCTTCTACGCTATCAGACGCAAAAAAGTTGCATCAATTATGAGAAGGGTGCGGGACAGTGAAAACAGCATTCTGAAAGTAGTAGCAGATGATCCGCATGCGCCTGTGCTAAGAGGTCTCAGGCGGGTGATGAACATGCCTGATATCTCTGGCAGGTACATGATATGAAAATAATTTATTGATTTTATAACAATACTTACTAACATACTTGCATAAGTCTATTGTATTACTAACATATTGTGGATCCTTGTAATCTGAAGAAATACATATTATTATTATTTTTATTTAAACATTACCAAGACGGGCGGAGTTAAGCTTGTCCTGGATTTATATAGATTTGGATTAAAGATCAATGGAATCTTTGATCCGTTGTAGCTTCCACACATTAAGCAAATTATAGTTCTAAAATAAAAAATAAATCTATGCATCTGATCGATTCTATTATGCAAAAAAATTTGGAAAAAGTTTTTAAAATTTGGCATAAGAAAATTTATGATCAGCAAATAAATAAATAATAATTTTAGTCCGTCTGCAAATTGCTTAAATTAATAAATTTTTGAAGCTTACAAAGGAAATTCGTACATCAGAGAGAAAATATTACCATGCCTTTTCATCTTTTGTTGTTCTATGAATTGTTAAATTTTTCTTCAGAATGCGTTATGAATATTCAGAGGCAGTTCTCATTTCTACTCAGCTATTCGTATGTACGTACACATGTCGAAGGGTCACCACAGAAATACGAGTATATCTAAATTTCTTGACATTTGTCTGGCTTTTCGTTTCAAGTGATTGCATTTATGCATGAGAAGGTTCAGATCATGCGTCACGATTCTGTTTATAATAAAAAAGTCCTCGCATTTATTTAGTTTCCCAGATGGAAAAATGAAAAAGACTTAAGGACTATGCCAGTTAACGTAACCGATTTGTTTATTAACCTGTACTGTCCCACTGCTGGGCAAAGGTCTATCTCATTTTCCTCCACCTGCCTCTGCCCAATGCAGTTTTGGACCAACCACATGGTTGAACCGAAATGCAATAGGTTTAAACGCGCACACCCGTGACGTCAACATGGGTCCCAACGAAAGACCAGCGCTGGCCTTAAAGCCAGCACATGCTGAGTTGGGACCTATTTGAAAACGGACATGCTGCGGTGGGGTGCCAATTTTTGTGAGTGGAACCCCATATTCACTTTTATCTAATGTTTATTTGTTTTCTATATTTGACTGTGTGTACTGTGTGTCTTTTTCAAAATAAACGTTATTCTATTCTATTCTATTCTAAATTTACTTTCTAACTGGGTTCAAAGTGAGTTGAGATGTATAAATCAGTGATAAATTTTGTTTATCCTACTATTGTCTGAAAAAAACCAAGGTATGGTAATGCATGGGCCGCGCGAAAAGAAGGTGCCACTTTTGATAGCCGCATCGGCATTGTCTTAAGTACCTTCTTTTAACCATGACTCTAAATTGACAATTAAAAAACAAACTAATAATAAGTACCTAGTGAGATTATAGTTTCTACAAGAACTAATGTTTTCTAATGTTTCCGCTATTGTTTGTTACACATTTAACATAATTTTATTTAAATTCTACAAGAACTGTCAATGTAGGACCGCTGAAAGTAAAAGCTTGCTTTCCTTAAGTACTATGTCCTGGTATAGGAGTGACAGCCCTGTGTGTATGCTGGTACATATTTTATCTATTTATATTTGCGCAGGTGGAATGAAATAATGCTTTTGCATGCGGTTTCCTGCGGACTAATGCAATTACGTTGCATGACGCCACCTCAATTAGGGAAGGCTGGGATAATCACACTGCCAGCCCTTCAAGCCATTAAAATGCGGTATCTTTCGTCATCTAGGCTGCCCAAGTGCCGTGCATAGGGCTTTGTCAGTGACGACCGAGTAAGGGGCAGATTATAAAAGGGCGCATAAATAGATGTAAGGACCATCCTATTCTTTAATCAATCGCACATCGGTGTTTGATAGTTAAATGTATTAAAATCAGTGTTGGTGTTTTAATAATTCAAGCCAAATAAAATTATAAACCCACTGTACTAACAGCGACACGACACCTATAAACATGCCATATCGTAATGGTCCATTATGTTGCCTACCTTTTTTAAAGGTTCTTAACAGCACAATTTTATTAGGACCTTTTAACAAAACATAACAATCCTGAGAGCTAAGTAAATTAATGCTAAATGCCTTATGCCTTGGAAAATATGATACGGTGTTGGACTCTTACAAATACAAACACCCCAAAAAAGAAGCACCGGTTTCACAATAGGCTAGATACGTTAAACTGCCTTACTTTATATTAACTATACCTTAGGATTATACTCCTAGAAGCCTGCAGGGAAGAAATTGTTTCTTTTATTTCTATCGTAAATTTATCATCTTAGAAACAGGATGCCATAATTATGATGCGACTGATTAGGTAGTCTTTGCGACTCCATACTCGATATATGAATACAAATAAAAATAAATGTCCCTTGAGTTAAATATACCTTTTATTCCCATACAATTAGTCTAAGTAAGTTTTTTCCGTTGAATATTTTGTAATGCAATAGGTACTATACTTGAGGCCTAATTGGGATAACAACTATATTTGCAGCTGTTGCGAAATAATCTCAAATTGTAACACAAAATGGAGGAACCGGTTTATTATTTTATCTAAGTAAGTACTCATAATTTGACCGCTTCCTATCTTAGAAATGTACAACATAATCTTTAGCAAAAATATATGTGACATTTCACAAAGCATAATAAAAAAGTCTAACCTAGAAGATTACAAATGGCGTTGGATCATTACCGCATTATTAGAACGGGGACACTGAGACAGAACATTGATCCGGGAAATGAACTAGAGACTGGAAGCTCGCCTCGCAACTGGAGTGCAATGGCGATGAAATGCGATATAGTTTGTAGAATAAAAATATTATTTCAATGCATGTTTGGAAACATCTCTATTATGGTATGGTTTTATTATTTATCATATATTTTCCTCATTTTATTGGAAAACCCAATAAAACAGTTACACTATAAAAAAAACTTGAGTGTATTACAGATATACATCAAACTATTTGGGCTTTTGATTTATTGAAAATGTACTGAAATTGCGAACATTACAACAATTTTTTAAGCGAAAGTCCTACGTAAGTCTTTTATTTTACTTTAAAGTCCGCTATGGTTAAAATCGGATGGTGCCAACTCGCGCGTAATCGCGAGTTTCACGCTTGTTTTTAATCACAAATGACCCATATAAAAAATAGCTACCAAATTTTGTATTACATTTAGACACTGTTAGACCTATATATAAACCTTACACCTAACGAATTCCCGATTTTCTATTATTTCTTCTTATTTTAAGTGAGTATTCTATAATGCCGATGTTCTTTTTATGTATTTTTTTATAACGAGTTGGGCTCGTGAAGTTAGTAGAATGGTTTTTCATCGCATTGCAAATACACTCAAGGAAATCATTAATTTAAAATAAGTCCTATGTTAAGAATTACTTCGTACAAACTAATCCGTTGAATGACTGTGTAACAACCGTGTCGTTGGTGTTAACATTACTCGAGCAACGGGATCTATAGGTCGCCGCCGCAGTAAATAAAATCATAAAGAGACCGATCGCAATTATTACGTGCCGAGTGCCGTATACGTGTGTCGTAGAAGGCGACTTAGGAAACGAAATGTAAACAAAGCTGATAAACATCTAAGAGACTTCTTCGACCCGTCTGGCCAGCGTGGAGAGTGTAGGCCAAATTCTCTGAGTGCTCTGGCTAATATATGGCTCTAATAGTACAGAGAGGGTCATGCTACTGCAGTGGAAAATAAAAAAGACCTGCTGATGATGCAATTAGTTGCTGTCTATGTACAATAACAGAATAATCCTACAATAAATACTCCTAATCCAAGCACAGTATTGGAAATCCTTGAGGAAGGCCTATGTTCAGCAGTTTTCTTGCAGCTGAGATGACGATAATGATGCTAGCATGTTTCAAGTTATATCTTATTCTGGGATGTTTTGGAACCAGAGGTTTTCTACTATCACAGCATGATATGCTTAGTTTATGCTCGTATATCGTTGCTTGTCTCGTGAAGAGGCGAAACACGTGTCACGAGCACGACGGCTGATGCTGCTACAGGCTTAACGGATGCAGCAATATCGGCAAGGGTGGCATGTATCAACTATTGATAGCGGGCGTAACATAACAGTAGTAGGTGGTCCTAACAAAAGTTTGCATACAGGCGAAAACAAACAAAGTAATTTAAATCAAAGTGCATAACTCTAATAACCTCTGACTTCCGCAATGGTAACGCCTGAATCATTTTATTATTTTGAAATAAAATTAAACGTTTATTTTCCATCTGGGCCAATAGTTATACTCACCTAAGATCTTAAAGCTTCTTTATGTGTTTTCTTTTTTATTATCATTTTCCTATAGTTTATCTCTGTAAACTTATTCCTGGGGTATCTTATCGTGATATACGTGTTGCTGTCTAGAATTATTTAAACACAAAAAGCGTCTGTCGTAAACGTTCGGTACAAACAAGTGTCCATAATTTAAAGCCAAGTCACACTGCAGGCTTGCGATTGTCAAGTAGTCTGTACAGCCTTATTTAACATGTCTTCAGACCCACACAGTGGCTCCGACAGGTTTATTTTTGTTTTTACTCGTAGTGCTTGTAACGAGGCATTAATGTCTATATTTATGTATATAATTGTCGAGCTCCGTGGCGCAGCGGTCAACACGCTAGCCTGCGACACGGGGGTCCCGGGTTCGATCCCCGGTCAGGTCACTATGGAAAAAGATTTTTTTTTTTTTTTTTATTAGTTTCACATAACTGACGTTACACAGTGACATTTACATAAAAATAAAAATATTCTATGACAAGTGAAAGTGTAAGGTCTTCTAGATGTAAACACAGCATGCACAATACATAATCTACTACATATATAAAAAGCATAAATACCTACACAGAGAAAAAAAAAATATGACGTATACATAAGTTATATAAACACAAAATCATAGAAGCATATTCCTCTTAATGGAATTGGCCGATGCACCGAAAATATCAAATTTTGATAATACGTCATTATACGCGGAACACATGCGAACAATCGGTGAATTCTCCAGATATAACGTACGAGTCGGAGGGATATTGAAGGTCTTCCTTGTATGAAGTCGACTATTCTGACGTGGAACCGAAATAGTTATCCTGCCCAGCAGTTCCGGGTTATCGATATTACCATTTATTATCTTTTGCAAAAAAAGAATATCAGCGATATCTCGTCTTAGGTGGAGGGAAGTCATTTTAAAGTACGCCAGTCGAGCATCATAGGATTCCAGACTGTGACATAATTTTTTCGCAAATGTAAGGTGATATAGAAATGTTTTCTGAATTCTCTCTAATCGGTTACAGTGGACTTGAAATAATGGGTTCCAGATTACACAACAATATTCCAAAAGTGACCTAACAAAACTGTTAAATAGGATAATAGAAATTTCGGGATCATTAAAGAATTTTGTCTTACGTGTAACAAATCCAGCCAGTTGTGCGCCTTTTTTTGCAATGTGGTCGATGTGCTCTCTGAAGTCCAGTTTGCTATCTAATATTACACCTAAATCACGCGTATTTGAAACTTGGCGTAAGGTAATATTGTTAATATGGTAGCTAGAAGGTACTGAAATACACTTACGTGTGAACTTTATGTGGAAGCACTTTGACTCGTTTAAGAGCATTTTATTTTTTCTACACCATTGACTAACGTTGTTAATGTCACTCTGTAACTGCAATACATCATCATCATTACGAATAACACGATAAATCTTTAGATCATCCGCAAACATTTGATATTTAGAAGAAATTGACTGGCCCAGATCATTAACGAATATAATGAAAAACAAAGGCCCGAGATGTGAACCCTGTGGAACCCCCGATGGAACCTCTTGTGCCGCTGATTTGAAACCTCGAACTGTAACCAATTGAGACCTATTACGGAGATATGATTCACACCACCTTAGCAGAGACCCACAAATGCCAGCGTGACTCAGTTTCTCAATGAGCATTGAATGATCAACTACATCAAATGCCTTAGAAAAGTCAGTATAGACTGAATCAACTTCGGCTCTATCGTCCAAAGCATCAAAAATATCAGAAACATATTCCATAAGATTCGAAGCTGTTGATCTACCCTGTAGAAAGCCATGCTGATGAGGATCTATAATATGTTTTACCTGCCATAAGATCTTAACTTGGACCATAGATTCAAATAATTTTGGAATCGCAGACAGAATTGAGATAGGCCTAAAATTACGCACATCAGAACAATCACCCTGCTTGTGAATGGGAACAATATGCGCTGACTTCCATTGGGCAGGAAAAACACCCTTGAGCAGAGATTTGTTGAATGATCTTTTTCATATTGACCTGGGTCTTGGATGTTTATCTATATAAGTATATATATATTATAAAATATAGTATCGTTGAGTTAGTATCCTGCGACACAAGTTCACAACTTACTGTGGGGCTAGCTCAATTTGTGTGATATGTCCCTATATATTTATATTTATTTATTAATTTTAGAGTAAAAATCAGCATTCTTAGTTAAATTATGTTTTGTTTTCAAATTGGTTTTCTATATCCAACATTGTGTAAAAGGGGAAATAACTTTTTGTGTGCTAACAAACTTTCCAAACTCTGATTTAAAAATAGTACATCAAAAAACACAACTCCCGCAATTGACAGAGCCTAGGGCCATTGGATTCGAAGGGGGAGTTCTTGGCGGCAATTTTAGCGGATTATTTAAGAATTTTGTTTTAGATTGTTTTGCAAATTGATTCTAGTGGACTTTATAATGTGAAAATGGTGTAATTTGGTGTTATAAATGCTCACAATTATGAACAATGTGTGGAATAACTAAAATAGACTGTCATGGTGTGGCTGTAGTGAGATTTACTTGGCGGGCTGGTGGTTGTCCGCCTTGCTGCGTCGTCTATGATAAAACCAGTGGATTCGCGACGAATTGTCGCCATGGGCTCCACCAAACAAACGAAATACATCACACCATCATTTCGTTTGATACACAAGAATAACTCGCCAACTAAAATAAATCAAGAAAGGCTCTAAAGGACTCGTATCCAGGGCCGTCAAACAATTAAATAAAAAAAAATGGATTCGAAGACCACTTTTCCACCTTTCGCTTCATTTAAACTAGTGACGTTTGCTAACCTACCACATAGCTCCAGTCCTGAAATATTCCTATTCCCTTTACTGCCTTCCCTAAATACGCGGAAAGTGAAGCAGATGGTACATTCATTGTTTTTCATTTCTCTCAGGCTAGCATGGAAGTAAACACGAATTTAAAGAACTTATTAGGTTAAAAAGCTCGGTATGAACTTACTCAAACCTGTGTCTCTAGATGTTTTATATAAATGAAGTAAAGTCTGTGACAATAATGTTTGGTATAATAACTTCACTATATAGGTACGTATAAGTAAGCGATTTTGCTTCTTTGTTTAACGAGATTTTCCTTTACAGTTTCGTGCTAAATCCGCTGACTCCCGTGCAAGAGACGCGGTGCTTGCTGCAGAATGACACTCAAGCGAACAACCCTATGGCCACGCCGCAGGTACGCACCACACCAACCATTTACAAAATGGCTGACTTACCGATAATAAGACTGAATGAATAGTTGCGACGAGTAGCGACGGCAAGTATAGCCAAAGGCTATTCATTTGTAAGAGATTGTCAGGGAGAATGCTCGAGCTGTCCAATTTACTTAAATGTAAACGTTCGATATGCAACACTCATTTATTCTGAAGCTAATAAGGATTGGAGTTAAGGGGGCACACTAGGCACAGTAGCGACGGCAATCATTTTATTCCTAATACTTTACAAATAGAAAGAAATTCAAGAATATAAACAATATAAGCCTTAGTAAATAACCTGAAGTATTTTTGGAATCATGTTTATTATTATCGGAATCAGTGAGAATTATGAGAATCTGATTACCGCCAAAAACGGCCGTTTTTGGTGGTTATCACTTTTTCTCTCAATGACTGATTCTCATAATATTAAAACATGATTCCAAAAATACTTCAGGCTATTTACTAAGGCTTATATTGTTTATATTCTTGAATTTCTTTCTATTTGTAAAGTATTAGGAATAAAATGATTGGCGTCGCTACTGTGCCTAGTGTGCCCCCTTAAGTACGCTGTCGTGCTTAGCTGTTTAATATATTTCATGCAATTCACAAATGATTTACTTGTAATAAAGACATTTCTGTATATATGTATGTGTCTCAGATTAGAAGCAGCTGGGTCATCATACAAATTTAATTACCTACTGTAATCGCCGTCAATTGATTCCTCTATGTCAAAATCAAATATTTTGTTTTATTTTAGATTTTTTAGACATGCTGTCGGTATCGTGCATATATACTTACAAGTAATGTATGCACACAACGTAGTGGTTATAGGGTCTTAACGTCATGTCACTCGCCTAAGTGAATTGGCGGAACTGTAAAAGACAGCACTATTCTAATACTTAATTATTATTTTACCATATTAAAGATAAATTCAAATGTAATTAAATTACCTTAGTGACACTAAACCAGTCTCATTCACACTGGTCATTTACACTAGCCTTGTGTTAAAACATTATGCGTGGCTATTGCAATATAGTTGGATAATGCAATCGGCAAATGCATTAATACATTCATGACATGAATTTTCAGCAGTATATGATACCGTAGTATTCTTAGATCATTGATAATACACAATGAGAGGGTTATTTGTGGGGAACATAACTCAAATGTGGAATAACGTCTTGCGTGGCCAAATAAATCCCGGTTAAGATAACGGGTGGCTGCATTCCCGATACTGCCAATTAGCTGGTGCTGAGATAGGATTAACAATTCAGATTAAATCGGACAGCCAGTGGTTGGGAAAACTGGGAGTCTAATGCCACGCAGTGTAACTGTTCAGTGAGACAGTTTAATCGATCCAAGGCTAATGAACAGCCTCCCTAACTAATGTGAAACGATGGGGATACAAATTATCTGCAACATGAGCGTTTTACTCCATACTTGGTTAAATTTATACGTACTTGGGTTTTAAAGCTTGGCGGGTACTTAATTAGCAAATGGCTTTAAAACATAATCATATACACCGTACTGCCTATAAATGTGTTTACGATGGATAATTTCTGAAGTACAGTAAGTTATATTAGAGAGTAGTTTTAAGTGCTATGGAATAGACTAAAGGCATGTGGAATATATCGAGGAATATAATATTGGTGAAATTCTTGATCATGAAACCAAAAAATACAAATTTCTCTTTATAAAAGCACTGAGGTCAATTTTTAAGTATCTTCGCCCTCTGCTATGTGGGGTCGGCCAGCATGTTAGATTTATCCATTTTCTCTTCTTTGGGCTAATTAGATTTTACATTAATTTTGTTTATATTCTTCACAGCTTTCGTCCGTTATTTCTTAGTCATATAGTTTTTAATATCATATTTTTTCGTTACGCAGCGGTCGGTGAACACTTATTACATGGTAAAGCTGCAAGTCCGCACGGAAAGTGTATGTCTGCGGCCGTGGGCTTTCGAGCGAGTACCCGGCAAGTCACTGCGAGGGCTGGACAACACCATTATCTACACTTCCACTAAAGAGGCCTGCCTGGCTGCGTGTCTTAATGAGGTAAGGATTGGACCTTATTAGAATAAAAAAAAATATTTGCATTACTTCGTTGTTTTTGTTTTTCGTATGTGTAAGTGGCCAACACTGGTTGGTCATCAATTTGCATTTCTTGATATTCAATTATATAATGCGTTAAATGTGTGGATTATGTGTTAGCAAATAAGCTTTGAGTGTAGGCGTAAGCTTTCGACTGAGACAAAGCCAGACCAAGCGAGAACAATTCGCTTATCTCTTAATACTTAAAATGCTAATCTAATTAATATAAATAAATATATAGGAACAAATCACACGAATTGAGCTAGCCCCACAGTAAGTTGTGTTTCTCGGGTGGTAAGCTGGCTTGTTAACCACTTCGCCACGGAGTCTGTCAAATCTGTACGAGGACTGTAACGTCTGGTCAAGAAAATAATTAGCATCGTCAAATTTTCTAGTCCGTTATCTATGATTACGTGCTAGAATCTTTTGGTTGTATTAATATTTTCGAGGTTTTCTTCAATTGTCAAATAAACGAATTTCCAATTTGGTAATAAAAATTGACTTTGCAACTTTAATAAACTATACTCACATGAGTTATAATTTAAATATCTACGTCCCATTAAGTACAGAATAAAAAAGAAAAAATACATACACGTATGAGAAAGGGTTTATCTCCTATGTGGGTGCACTCCATTACAGAATTTGTCTGTCAGTAAAAGCTAAGTTACGGCTTCCCGAGCAGTTGATCAATGGACCACTCTTGTCCGATACTATGGTCAGTATTTTAGCGTCGTCGACTAGGGTTCGACGCAAAATGTGTAAATCGCAAAATGGTTACGCTAGAATAGTAATAGTAAAATTAGCATCTAAAAACAATGAAGATTACAATTTTTTAAGTCTATTACCATTGGAAAGGTGTATTCTAATATATCAGGATATTATTAATATTTAAATATCAGCATGCAAGATAATAAATAGGTTGTACAGAGAAATTCGTGCTCCTGCAGTGGAGACTAAAAAGAGAACTGATGATGCAAGGTAATACAAGTAGACTCTTGGTCAGAAATTTTGATGACTAATGGGTTAAGTCACTTACTTTTTGAATTAACTTGGTGTCTTTTCTTTGTGAAATCACCATATTAAAGTCATCGGTCCGTTTTGCTGATTGCACATTTTGCGTCGATCCCGTCGAGTCAATGTCGCCTCTGCAATGTAATTTACCGTTTATCTATTCAATTTATATTTTATGGTTTCGCCCTAGTTGGCGGTATTCAAGATATAGGCGAAATGATAGGGGCATGTTTATTACGTCCGGATAACTTAGTTGTAGACAGAGCGGCAATTTTCACAATCCGTTACAGCGATATTTTTAGTTTGTTGTAGCTATACCGCGACAATTAGAAAAAGTTTTTTTTTAAATTTTCAAATGATTTTCTTTATACCTTCTGCTATTGCTGCAATAAAATTAAATCTTAAATTTTTGTGACTTTGCTTAAAAGCTTTTTTAATAATACCAAAACTTGATTGAGTTATGTACAGTATTTTATGTATCAATCAAATCAAAACATTTATATAAACTATAGTTTTCTAATAAAACTTATTAATTGTCATATATATTTCATTTAACAACTTAAAATTGGTGACGTCCGTAATGTACTTATGCCTAAGTTTAATTTAGTTTAGTTTAGCGGAGTGCAGAAGAATCGGCAACAAACTGCACAGCACATTTTCTACAATCGGCGTCAACTTAAAATTTTAGTTAATCTTTAGAACTAGGTATGTGGACTGAGTATTATCATCATCTCAGCCACAACAAGTCCACGACTGGACATATGCCTCCCCCAAGGATTTCCAATAAGACCGCTTGGACTTAGTATACATTGTCCTAATTAAATTGTGTGGTCTAACTAAATTTGAACCATGATTATGCATAAATATAGTGTCAGTGATTAACACTGTCAGATATAATGAAAGACTTAATATATAGCTACGTTGCCCTACTACAGGTAAATAAAAAGCATGTGAACCGCATGCCTGTCTACTTGTTATTAGTGCGAGTCTGTGATTCCCATGTTGATCAGTTTATTAAGTAAATAGCAGAATTAGTCATAAATAGCGTCTTTACAGGCTTTTTTTATGGAGAGAATAAACTTAGTTAAGGAATTTATAATATCTGTAAGAGTACTTCAGTATCAAGGGCTGTAAATCTGTACCAAGCATTTTGATATTAGCGTACAAAGAATCTAAATTTAAGCTTCTACACGGCTTACATTAGTGAGCAACCTCCGTGACACTTACGTTATTCACACACAGTGCCAAAGCTTGCATTTAAAAAAAATCCAATAACTAGACGTCAAAATAAACCTATGTAATTATTGAACTTGCTCACAAAATTTTTACATGTAGAGGGGACCAGCCGGACAGACATACCAAGAAAATTTTATCAAAGCTGAAACTATACACACTACTAACACGACACACTCTAAACACAGAGTAGATAAAGAACTCTTTTTTTACGTCACTGTCATTCATAATGTATACCCAGCCCGCTAAGGAGCGGTATCTGGCAAAAAGCCTGTGAACTGAGCGCATGGTGATTGTTGCAGAAGCGGTTCTCATGCCGATCAGCGGAGTACGAGTACGGCAGCATGAGGTGCGCTCTCAGCGACTCCGACCGCCGCACGGCGCAGCACTTCGTGCAGCTAGTGGACACGCCTGGTACTGACTATTTCGAGGTAAGACTCTTCAACCGACGAAAAAACGGAGGTTCTGAAGTCAAGGCGTATGTTCCTTTATGTATGACTACGCATAACTTTTTACAGAGTACTTAGTCCGATTTGATATTTCTTTTTTTATTGCTATTTTCCTTAGCAATTGGTCCTATGCAGGTTGATTTTGAACCTATATATATATATTGAAATCTCGGAATCAGAAACCCTATTGGAATTTTTCACCATATTTTCTTACATTTCTGTATTGCGTTAGGGATTCTAATTCTGAGATTTTCATATAGCTCAAAGGTTCAAAACCAGCCTGTATAAAAAATAATTGAAACAAAAAAAAAAAACATATCCCTAGGGTAGAAAGCAGCAGGGGAATGATTGAATTTTGCTTTTCAGTTTATTTCGGCGGTTAAAGTTTTTTGTTATTTTTCAAAAGTTACTTTTTGGTTTAATAAGTTCTTCTATAAGTAGCTAATTTTAGTTTGAAATAAATCTAAGTTCCTTCCTAGAATTATCGAAATATCAGTTACACCAAAACCTTTTGACGTGAAACAAATAGTATCTCTTTTTTGACATCAAGTTGCAGAAACCAACTTCTTTTAGCGGTGTTCTAGAAATTTCAATGCTACCGTCTACACAAATACACACTTATTATCAATTGACTTTCGAAAGTCCAATTCAAGTTGTAACCGTTTGCATACAATGAGAAGAAAGTCAAATTAACCTAAATGAAAATTAAACAAACGAGCCGATCTGGGCCAATTTCCGCACAATGCCATTGAAACATTCAATTACATCGCCGTCGACGCTTCCGAGTAGCGCGTTTCCCGAGAAACAATCCCGGCGCTGTACAGCTTTGTTAAATCAACATCTCGACTAGCGTCATTACAAGCAGTTACTTTATTTGTATGTGTGTGGTCTAGAACCTGTGCCTGAAGGCGGCGCAGGCGTGCAAGGGGCAGCGAGTGTTCACGGCGCCGAGGGTCGGCGTCGCGGAGGACAAAGTTGCGCAGTACGCGGGACTGCATTATTACACCGACAAAGAACTGCAGGTAAGTGGGAAAAACTGTTGCGTGCTAACTTCCAGGAATAGACTGCTTTGGAATTGTTGATCTTTTGCTTTCCAACTAACAAATAATATGCGTCAATGAACGCACCATGAATTTCATTTTCTTTGCTACAAACATCAGATGAAACTGAATACCATTGAATATGCTAAATAGGTGTACATTCAAAAGCTCTTAAGTACCAGTTTATAGCCGCCCAAGGCGATTGAAATAATTTGTAAGAAGATTCGTGCTCAGTTTTTGCTAAAAAGATGAAACGGCTCGTGCGTTTAATGCAATTCTCAAATAGGATAATAAATTGCACGCATAACATCAAGACAGCTTCTTAAGTAAACAGTTTTAAATTGCTTACACGACAGGCAATTTGCATAGCGAGCATTTGTGCATTATTCAGTTACATGAAAAGATAAAAAGACATGGTTGCTGACAGAATGATGGACTAGGTTAATGGGGTAAAAAAGTTTAAGAAATGTAAAGAGTCCATTCATCTTTTGTTTTTAGAACCTGAATGAATTTCTTTAACATTAGTAAATATTTAAGATTCATCATTTTACGCTAAGATGCAATAACGCGAATCAGCCAGTTACAAATCATTGAAGTAGGCATTGACATAAGTAATTTAAAGGCCAGCACGGAAGAAGAGATTAAAGACTTATCCATTTGATGTGACTGTACGAAAACGTGGAATTCATACTAAGTTACCCTGCACAGGTGACGTCAGAAAGCGGCTGTCGCCTCGCCTGCGAGATTGAATCTGAGTTCCTCTGCCGATCGTACTTGTACCTTGGAGCTCCTCACTCCACCACCTACAACTGCCGACTGTACCACCTCGACCACCATACTCTGCCTGACGGACCGTCAGCATACTTGAACACAGAACGGCCTCTTATTGATGATGGAGAGCCCATTGGAAAGTACTTCGAGAACTTCTGCGAGAGTGAGTACCTAAAAAATTTCATAGACTTTCTTTGCAGATAATTTTTTTGTGCGTGAATTACAAAATAATGAAATGCGATTTTTACACAATAGGTGCTGATGTAACAACTGTATGTAAAGATGCAATTATTTTTAATGATAAACCGAATGGTTTTATTAGGATTAGGGTTTTATTTTCTCGGTAATTGCGCTATAATCACGGATCACATCTATATCGGTGCAGCTTTTATAGCATGGCGTCGGCGGCTTCTTTCAACATTATACGGGAATATTATTATGACGCAAAAATAGCATCACATCAGAACCTTTACTTATGTAGATTTAATAAAAACTAGGTTTACGGTGAAGGTATGAATTAAAGAATTATTGCAAAGTGACTGCGACACATAAATTGGATGTCTGGGCTTTGAAAAACTTGGAACCCATCATATTAGCATGATTTGTATTATCAGAACATTATTGCGAAGTATATTTATTAATAATGGGAAAGTAATACTGGGGTTTTAAAAAATGCGAGTAGCTTATCGAGGGCTATAATTATGGGGACGGACGGAGGCGCCTTTAATACTACATTTTACTGGCAATACAAATAGCTCCAAGACGAATTGCTTGCCACACTTTATTGGTATTTAGGGAAATAGCTTTCAAGATTGTTTGATTATAGGCTTAAGAAGGGCTCGATTTTGAAGAAGAAAAAGATTATTGTAGATTTTAGTGAAAAGATTGGTCTCATTGGATAGAAAATTAAACCCACCTCTTTATTGTTTTATTGATGATCTATATGATTTCAGTTCTGATGTCTAATCGTAAAAATCTTAATAAATAAAATAAATATTTTTTGCATGTATGGCAGTATCATAAAAAAGAAAATTTATAATTGAGGACGTTTTTTAAAAGCAACAAAATAATAAAACTATATATTTTTATTATTTTGATACAGTCTAAACTTAAACTTTAATAATTATCTAAGTTTTTAGTACTTTTCATGTTTTTCATTTTCTGTTATATCTAAGTTTATGTCGTTTTTGTGTTAAATTGTTACAATAAAAAGATAAAAACATTTTTCAAAACGCATGAGCTCTCTTACGCTGGTAATCGAACAATCTTGAAACATTAATATCTATGATAAACGGGAGAGTTGGTCAGTGAGTTGTCTGTACTTATCTATCGCTGCAATATATAACTTTATCGAATTGAACATGGCCGTGGAACCACGATCACGTAGACTTGGTAAGTATGGTCTAGAACTCTGCTGGATCGCGGAACTGATACCGGTTCATGGTGCTTTATTCTACTTATTTATTGGCCATATTTTGCGCCAACAACTTGATATTGCCGCATAGTTTCGAGGCCTAAAGGCAGTGTTAAATCTATAAGCGGTATCTTTATTGTAAACATTGATCTTGTCAACAATTGTACCGTAATGCGGTTAGCATAAATCATGGAAAATATAGATCAGTACTTATGCGATTATTTATAAGCATTTCATGTGCAGGAAAAATGGACGCATCTGAACAAGAGTTTTCCGAAATATAAGCAAATTCAAAACGCTTCATTTAAATAAAAGAAATTATAAAAAATAAATTGTCCTCGGTGGCTTCGCTAGCCTTAGTGTCGTTCCCTTGTATTTTTCTGACATTCAAATTAGCAAATGTCCTTTTACTATTTTTTGATCTAGTATCTAGAGTGGGAAGCCCTTGAGCGGCAATTGAGCAATTGATTCTGAGGTTTACTTTTTTAGCTTGAGAGACTTCCTTATGTAGGAACTTTTTCTGCAATACTATTTATTAAATTTACGACGATAATCAAATTTTTAACGTTTTCTATGGATTAAAATACCTGTCAAGAAATATAAACACAATTTTATTCGAAATTAATAACCAACGATATCAGCAATCAGTTCGTCACCTGAACGATCAAAGCTGGCTATCAGCTATGTGACATGGGAGGTGTACCCGTAGTCCACACGGCCTTGCTAATGACAGCAAGCCACAATTACTGCAACGAGTCGTAGGCAGCCAGCGACAGCGGTGCATTCACCCCCGACGAACACTTAACGACCACTTGGATGTAAATACTTATTAGGTACGCTTCTTTGCATTGACTCACTTAAGGGGATAGCTTTGATTTACACGTTAGATTATAAAATTAGTTCCAAAATTTCTTGGGCATTTAAGTGGGTAATTTATTACTTATTTTGGAGTTTAAAAGCAAACGTAAATGGATATTTTTTATATGATATTGAAAATATTAAACTACTAGCATTCGTCCGCGGCTCCGCTCGCGTTAGTGTCGATCCTCTGAGAACAATACTTTTTTATGGAATAAAAGGTAGCAATTTATGTACTCCAGACAACATGTATGCAAGATTTCATAATGTTGGGCTAAGTAGGTAGGGCGTGAAAACGTAACAAACCAATAAACTCACTTTCACATTTATAATATTACTTGGGATGTTTGTTGAATTTCAGATTTCACAAACTTTAAAAAAAAAGGAAATTTCTACCATCTTCTTTGAACATGACTAAGTTTGAAAATATCATCTAGCTCAACAATTTATTGTTCATAATAACAAAGAACTGTAGCATAGACCACGTGAATTGCAATTCTTAACCAAAGAACACATTAAAAAAAACCGGCCAAGTGCGTGTCGGGCCACGCGCAGTGTAGGGTTCCGTAGTTGCGAATGACAACTTTGAGTTCACACTATTCACACTCGCACCTTACAGTTTAACGACCAAAAACATCTAACAATGAAAATAGTATGAAATTTTACAGTTTATAAGTTGGTTGCCTATAACTTTTTAGTTTGTACTTACTACTCAGCTCTGATAGTTTTCCTTTCAACTTCAGTATATATGCTACTGCTGTAATTTTTTTCACGTATCTATATATAACCGTTTAGCAGATAGAGGGGGGGGACACTTACCTCTAACAAAAATTCGCACTTTAAAACCAAATATTTCGGAAACGGAGCCCTTGATCAAAAAATGGTGTTCTCAACCTCACAATATTTTTGAAAGACCTATTTAACGATACCCCACACAATAGGTAAATAGAGAAAAAAAAATTACTCCCTCACTTTACTTGTATGGGAGCTACCCTAAAAAAAATTATTTTTCAAGATTTTATTCTACCACTTTTTTGCCATGATTAATATACATACCCATACCAAATTACAGCTTTCTAGTACTTATAGTCTCTGCGTAAAACCGCGGACGGACAGACAGACAGACAGACAGACAGACAGACAGACAGACAGACAGACATGGCGAAACTATAAGGGTTCCTTGTTTACTACGGAACCCTAATTACTACTGTATTCATGGAAACACATCCATTGTTCTGTCAAGCTATCATCGTAAATAAAAAAAGAATGACAAACCAGTCAGCCCCACGTACGGAGGGTTCTGCACATTTTTAGGGTTCCGTAGTAAACTAGGAACCCTTATAGTTTCGCCATGTCTGTCTGTCTGTCTGTCTGTCCGTCCGCGGTTTTACTCAGAGACCATAAGTACTAGAAAGCTGTAATTTGGTATGAGTATGTATATTAATCATGGCAAAAAAGTCGTAGAAAAAAATCTTTAAAAAAAAATTTTTTTTTGGTAGCTCCCATACAAGTAAAGTGGGGGAGTCATTTTTTTTTCTCTACTTACCCATCTTGTGGGGTATCGTTAAAAAGGTCTTTGAAAAATATTGTAAGGTTGAGAACACCATTTTTCGATTTAGGGATCCGTTTCCGAAATATTTGGTTTTAAAGTGCAAATTTTTGTTAGAGGTACGTGTCCCCCCCCCCTCTATCTCCTAAACGGTTATATATAGATACGTGAAAAAAATTACAGCAGTAGTATATATACTGAAGTTGAAAGGAAAACTATCAGAGCTAAGTAGTAAGTACAAACTAAAAAGTTATAGGCAACCAACTTATAAAATGTACTGGAAAATGTAAAATTTCACACAATCTTTATTGTTAGATGTTTTTAGTCGTTAAACTGTGAGGTGCGAGTGTAAACAGTGTGTACTCAAAGTTGTCATTCGCAACTACGGAACCCTATACTGCGCGTGGCCCGACACGCACTTGGCCGGTTTTTTTGTACATCTAATTTTAAAACAATTTATTTCTTATCGCTTTAACTTACAATAGCTTTAAATCACATTATTTAAAAGAGTTTTCTCTGTTGACAAATAATAAATACTACAAGTAAGTATACATGATTCTTTAGAAGAATGGAAAAAGTGAGATTTGTTTTACTGAAAACTAGCATAAATATTTAAAATTAGGCTCTTTATTGTTTAATTATAATAAATAATATTTAAAATACCTGTGTTGTGCGAGGCAGAATTTTATAGATATGATGAATCAATTTCGGCGATAACTATTCGAGGGTTTATTTATGACTACGTGAAAAACACAGATATAATTGCAACTGAAAATTCACTGTACACACGTAACCCTAAAATAAACGGTAATGTGAATCCTAATCGGCTTGAAATTCGTAGAGGATGTTCGTAATTAATATTTCTCACACGCTACTAGGACTCGCAGAAACAAAAGGACGTGAAAGCAATTTGTATGCCAATAATCATATATCATTCCTAGAACGCGATTATGTCCTATTATGTAGCGATGGAAATTGCAAATGCACGGCTAAGTTACGAGTAGACATGCATATTTGAGATAAAGGTGGTGGCGAGATTGCAGTGTCTAAGGTAATGCACTTTTAAGCTACTGCTACTTTACAAGATGTTGACAGTGAAGGATGGCGATTGGTGAAGACTAAGCCTTTTTTAAGTTACTTCTTACTCAGTTCTAACTTCGTACTCAGCTTATGCTTAGGATTGATACAATCATAAACATTCATAAGGGCTGACAAAAATATAGCTTTTGAAATTTTTGATTCTTTTTCCACATTTTGTTTCTTAATTTAATAAGGTTATACCTTTAACTGTTGGTTCTATAGCAATATTAAATTATCCTTGCTGTTTTATTTGGATGATTAAAAAGTAGCTCTACAGCTAGCTACTTACAGTGCAAATAAAAAAAGGAAAATTATGTCACCATATGAACACATTTTTCTGAACTTAAATAAACAGCACTTACGATTTAAAAACATGAGTTATAAAAAAAAAACAAAAAAAATATGTAAAAAGAAACAATAGTAAATGAATGGAGAGGAAAATATAAAAGTTAGCAGGTATCGTTTAAAACGCCTAGTCTATAAAAATACAAATAATACAAGAACATTTTATTGTACCGAAAGAAAAAAAATACATTACAAAGAAAATAAATACAATTTGCAAGAAAATGTGCTATACAATTAATAGGCGGCCTTATCACTAAAAGCGATCTCTTCCAGCCAACCATTTATGAAATAGAAAATAAAAACGTTTTCAAATAAAGTAAAACTTTACGTACTTAGTATTTACTAGCATAATTTTCATTCTAACTACGAGTAGTAGTTATAATTACACTCGTAATATAATCTCTACCATAAGTATCCTGCTTTCCATCTTTACGCCTAGTAAGAGCTAAACGTGGCCTGTAGGTTTCATGACCTTGGGCTCTGTCTACCCCGCAAGGGATAAAGACCTGATAGTATGTATGTATGTATGTACCATAAGTAAAGTGATTTTTTTTACAATACCGTAAACGAATCTAGGTTATATTAAATATAAAAAGAATAATATTTTAACTTTTTTTATTTAGGTATTTAGAATTAAAGCTTACTGTTACACATTAACGACAGGATGCAGTAAAATTACATCCCTAGCCGATATTTGTTTGTAAGCTAAGGCGATACATTATGTTATAGGAATGAATTGTCTCAGTAGGCAATAAAATGTGTGTCTTGAGTTGGCATTCAAGTTGGAATGGAGGGTTCCGCGACTGAGACGCACATTAAGGAGAATACAGGGATAGACTACTGTGAGAATAATTTCAAGTATTGCATAGGCATTGTAAGCCGAGTCCATGGTAACGGGTATTCCGAGTGTATCAAAGGAATTGAAACACGGTTTTATAAATGAATTTCTCATGTGGTATATCGTTGGGAATGCCAATTACTGTTTTGAACTCGTATGGAGTTAGGTCCCTGTACCGCGTTTTTATGAACAACTAGCTTTCGCCCGCGGCTCCGCTCGCGTTGAAAAGTAGCTTATATCCTTCTCTGTACTCCACACAACGTGTATGCAAAATTTAATGATGATCGGTTCATTAGATAGGGCGTGAAAGCGTAACAAATAAACAAATAAATCACTTTCGCATGTATAATACTAGCTGTTACCCGCGGCTTCACCCGCGTGATATTATAGCCTATGTCCTTCTCAGTACCCTATCCTATGTGTATGCAAAAGTTTATAATGATCGGTTCAGTAGATACGGCGTGAAAGCGTAACAAACAAAGAAACTCACATTTATAATATTAGTTTATAGGCAGGATTAGGATATCATTAGCTAATCAAAACCAATAAGAATTAGTCCATGGAGCGCAATATATGTACAAGAATTTTAAGTGACAATGTATTGTTAGTCAACACAGCTAGTTTTTATTTTATTTTACTACTATTGTGAGTTGACAATATTATGTAGTAAATTCAGCAGTAGCTATAATGATTATGAGAGATTCGGTTGGTTATTATCAAAATGGATGACACCGCACTTGCCATACCTAGGTATGAAAACAGTATGTATATTTTTCTCTACTCTCAGTTATGTACGATGTGCAGGCAGTGCGACCACGCAAGATCGCATTGGCGACGCATGCGCGTTTTTGTACCGCGGCAATCAGCGCAAAGCGCAGTACAGTTACGCTGTTTTACCCCGCTTGTCATCTCTAATGATTATTATATAATGATGTAAAATTGCCGTTTAGGAGGCCTTTACCGCATACGACAGTTAGTGTTACACATTTTTTATCATAATTTATTCTGCACATTACTTTTTAAGTACCGTTCGTTATTGTAAGGTTTTAACTGTTCCGTGGTTTGCGTTAATCGCAAGTTTAATAAGTAAAATATTTTGCGAATTACGAGTACAATATAGGTACTAAGTGAGTGAAATATTAACCACAACAACTGAAATTGTCAAAATTACGTTTGAATGTCGCATCGAAATTCTAATTTTGAATAATCGCGATCTTTATAAAAATAACTCTCCTGGTCAAAGATAATCCACAAAGAACTTTAAATACATAATAGTTTTATATAACTATGTAGTAAGTAAGCAAACTTCATAGACAATAAATCTGTACCATCAAAGTAATCATCGAGATGATTGCACTCGTTTGTGTAACGACTTGGCGCCTGCGCCTACACAGAATTGACGTCATTCATCTTTGTATTGGCAATGACAGAATAAATCAAAACAAACCGTCGGCGGTGCAATAATTAGTCATGTTTCGGCGCCGGCCCGGGAGAGCTTTCGGCAGGCATTTGATGATCGGTTGGTTGCACAATCAGTCTCCGCGTCGGTGGCCCGTCGCAACGGATCGCAACTGTAAAGGTAGATTTCCGAAATCTTTAGCCCGAATTAAGTTAATCTTATCGATAGCTTAAATACTTCATAAAGTTAAAACTTGTTGCAGGCGATCATAGTTGATGTTTTACTCAGAGTTGGAGATGAGTTTAAGTAGCAATCTGTACCTATATCTATTTGTTATTTTTTGTGTTTCCATCAGAGCAGCTTAGTAGTGGTAGTATCTGTACAAAGGAAATATTGAAATGTTGTTGTGAAGTGGTGTCTCAGTGGTCTAATAGCGCGCTTTATAAGCGGAAGGTCCCGGGTTCAAAGCCTGCCCAGCCAGAACTTTGCTTTTGAAATTTTTGCCCTATTTGACACAAATACGGTCATTTATACGACCACTACCTTCTTCCGATGAAGAAAAACTAGCACATTAAACAGCACAGTAAAATGGAAAAGGCAATGGCAAGGCAAGGCGTTTTTCTCCCCACAATGATATCAACAAGAGCCTTTCTTAAAAATATCAGACAGAAGCCTCCTAGGAAAAAGTGTATGTACACATACCAATACATATGATTCATACATACATACGTCTGAAAACAAACAAAAAAAGCAATCAATAAAAATACTGTGAAGACTTACATTGAATTCTCGTAGCAACCTATGGTGAGACACTACGCAATTAAAAAAAAACTTAAGTGTTATACAATAATATGGATATAAAATTAAGTATCTAGTAAATACTTACATTAATTACTTATACAGGTATAAGAATACTTATTTCCTAGTGGGTATCTTTAAAAGTGTAAAGGTACTTAAAACAGCAGGAAAAGAAGCATAAATGTCTTACATGGTGAATGGTGTAATTAAAACTTAAACATCTATATCGTTACTGATATCAATTCTATGAATGAATGGATTCGCTTAATTGGTAATGTTAACAAACATTGTTTGCAAAGTTGTGGCAAAATTCATTAAGAACGAATTAAGAAATACAACGATATAAATCTTAATTACGCCATTAAAGATACAACGGATGTTAATAACTGTTAATTGTTTCCTTAACTTCTCACGTCGTGATCGTGAGAAATGTGGCACAATCATACATACAATAACGTTCTGTTACGCATTCAGCCCGATAAAGGTTATGGAATCAGTGTTGAATTGCAAACGGTATACGGATTTCAATATACAATATTATACATCTGTTTTTCCCTTAGGCATAGTATACAATAGAAAGGAAATATACCAAAAGTGAAAATTGTACCAATTACGTATTTTAAAATTATATTTTATCTTTTAAGTATGGCTATACAAATGAAGTCGGAGAAAAAAGGATGCTTAGGAAATTAATATTAAAAGTAACGCATAAAAGAACATATTTTACCGTAATATCACGTTGTTGATGCACTGGATATATTCTTGTATCGCGCAAGTAGCTAACGCACTGGCAGATCGTAGCAGTACATAAACCATAGAGGTAAATATTTGAGAAGAATATTAAGTTTATGACAAAGACCCAAAGTTGCAGGTTAATGTTCTGCACGCGTGGAATATATTTCGCATGAAAGTATTTATTCCACAACACAAGTCTCGAACTAACTTTGGGGCTAGCTCAATCTGTGTGATTTGTCTGAAGGTATTAAAAAAGAATATCATATATTCATATATTATTTATTTTTTAACAGGAGTAATTGAGAAGTGCATCTTGAGTGCTTAAAAATTCCTGAGCATCCTTAGTATACACCATAGTTAACTAACCAGAATTGTCTGGCATTCTTAAATTATTTTAATTGCAAGAGTTCTAGAGAAGCAACCACATACTCTACTAAAAAGGGCTATTGCTAACCTAGCGGGAAAAATGCTCAGCACAGTTATAATCACGTCATAGCCAAGAAACAAGCCAGCTGATATCTCACGCTTCTTCACGGGTCAGGGTCAGAAGACGTACCTTAATCGAAGTCTTAGGTCAAACCAACAGCGATTGACTAGATAAGGTTATTGGTGAGGCTCGTATGGCCCAAAAGGAAGACCAACCTCTAACTTATAACCCCGTTAAAATATTTATTTTTCTACAATTGAAATCATGGCTCTCAGTGACGATCAACGCACAGCCAAAACTACAACACAGCTGGAATTTTGGCAGTAGGTTCATTGTATAGCCAAAATTTCCGCTAAGTGAAACTCCAACATGAATGACCGGAAATTCTGCGGTTAAAATGTTCAGTTAAAAATTATTTCAAGCAATTGTAATAAAACGTATTCTATTAGGTACCTTCAATTATTCTTCGCTCGAACTCATCGAATGGCACCAGAAGTTGAAAGTTTACTCACCTTTAGAGAGGAAATATTATGAATCAAGTTATAGAAGCCAAGAGGAAACGACTTAGAATACGCGTGTAAGAAGCGGTCGGAATGCTATGCGATGCGATGCGGATGACATAACTGTAAGCGATTATTCCTTACGCGTTTTTTTAAATCCGCTCTGGTTTTTCTCATTTTTGTAAAAATTAGATAACTTAACAAATACAATGAGTTGAATCACCTTTTCCATAGATTGCTGGCTTCATGTCTATTGGGATTTGAACCGATGTCCTGCTGTGCGCAGGTCGTGACGAAAACTCGTCGAACGAGGCAGTTCAAATTGTGAAAATACGACAAAGAAAAAACTTGCGGTTTTAGCATAGATAATTTCCTCATTTGTATCAATGCCACTTCTATTCAAATGCCAATTTAGTGTTAATTTAAACCGTTATTTTCGGAAACTAACCTACTGTGATTTGGAATCGAGTCACGATAAAAGATTTTCAAAATCAAATTTGATATTGAAGAGAAAAATAAAACATAACAGGTTTAAATCCCGTTTTAAGCGGAAAAACATCGGTATTATTTCGTAGCGATGTTACATCATTTTACTGAATTTTATAAACCGCGGGATAAAATCAATTTCTTAGAAATTGCAGCAGCGTAGACCCCGACAGAGATATTAAGAAGATTGTCGATGAGAATATAGGAAATAATAAAGCAATCATCATTTAATTATATATTAATTGTATATCTATATAACTATAATCAGCAATCCCGACAAATAGCACGTGAGTGACCCGTTGATATATATATATATATACATATATATATATATATATGATGTCTTTATCTCACGTTAGTTTTAATGATATAATTGTATACCTGATTTAATTAATAATACATGATGTTAACTAGATCACAGTAAGTCAGAGAAAGAGTATACTGTATACCTACTAGCAAAATAAGACTGTTTATCTTCACAGCCCTCACCAACATGATACGACTTCCGTGTACCTAACTAGACACGCATATCATTGCTTCAATGATGTGAAGATGAGCTTCTAATAGGAATTCCTTTCGAACGAGCTTCAAACAGCTAAGTTCCGCTTGTAACGAGTATGATACCAGTCGAGATTGGTATCGCAGTCGGCTTCGAGCAAATATACAATAACTATAGAGAAAACTTCCCGTTATGAACAAATTCAATCCCTAGTATTTCCTCTGCCATAATGGTCAATCGTAATTACATGGAGATAGGCTATTCTCTATCTAATGACGTTCAAATAGAGTAAGCATTAATGTGCCCTCGGAATGTATGTACAAGGCATTCCCATTTCCCGTGTGTGTGTATAATGAGACAAGATGGGAAAATACCAAGGAAATTGTTAGTATACTAATTAATTAAAATAGTTATGTGATTTAGCAGCTATCGGATGTAAATAAGCTTTTAACTTATTTTACGGCATAAATAAAATATAGTGACAATCCTGTTTCATTTATAAGGACTATCTTATAATTTCCTTACGATAAATTAAAAAAATATAGTTACATTACGTTACATTTTAACTAAGTGGCAAATGATTATGGCATATATTTAAAAGGGCTCTAGTTGGTGCCACTAAGTGGAAAAAAACGTTCACAACTACTATTTTTGGTAGAAAATCTGAAAAGTACAGTCAGGGGCAAATAAACCCGTACAATTTTAAATATGTTTATAATAACTTACGTTCTTACCTGCTAACACTTTTAATTAGAGTAATTTTTTAGATCATAATTTATTTATTTATTTATTTATTAGTACACAAACAGTTTGTTAGGTAGATACATTAAAAAGAAACATGTTCAAATACTTGTAAAAAAAACTAACCTAACTTACCAATAAAATGTGTACGTAACATATAATATTCAAAATCAGCTCAAAACAAGTTAGTTAAATAATTAAAAAAAAAGAGCTTGGGCAACAATGCAGGAATAATAAACATAATACGTGCGATAAAAAAAAAACAATAATAATACTTTACTTATCTGAAACATTGACGACAATTTGGCATTTTCTTTTAAATGCCGCAAGTGAGTGAAGGAAGATATCAGGAAATTCAGTGGATGAACATAAAGAATTATGAAGTCTACACATTCGGTGCATAGGATTAAAATGACCTATGTTATTTGTACAAGATGGTATGTGAAACAGTTGAGGAGTCCTTTGACGTCGCAATGGCGCTTTGAAATTAATTTCTGTTAAAAGAGCAGTCGACAGCAGTGAGTTAACAATTTTATATAAATATAAAAGGTCTGTTTGGGAACGTCTACTAACAAGTGATGAAAAATTGAAACGTTCTAAGCGCTGTTCATATGTTACTAAGAAATCTCTCAAGCCCAAACGTGTTGTCAATAGCCTTTAAAACTTCTAAAAAAAATTAAATATATTAAAAATAATACCATTAAGTCAAATCTTAATCACATGATACAGATAGAATGATAAAAAGTGGTATTTAAAATAAAACTTTAGTATAGAGGGGAATACTGAAATCAACGTGGCTGCGAATAGCAACACGTCTACCACGAGCCATTTAGTGGCGTATTTGATATTTATTTACGCTAAATAGGCAGCATTACGGGCGATACATTCAAATAATTTTGTTAGTTATGTTTACAATAGAAGAATATGCTGAATCATGACAACAGTTGTCTGCATTTGATGCAAAAACCCGGAGAAGCTGGAGTCTTTGTGAGGCGGCGCGACGCAAGCGGCTTCGCTCGTGCGTGCGCCTAACGGTGGCCATACACCAATTCAATGGCGTTTTTTGCTGCGCCGTGAGATAGTTTTCGTCGTGCCCCAGCCCTAATTCGCAGATAATTGAATCACGACGGATATATAACGAGACAGTTAAAGCCCTACCTAGGGCAGCTCGTTGTGCGATCTTAACTAGTGAGGTGGAGTTTTATAAAGCCGTGGCGACTTTACTCGAAAGAAAAGACTGTATAACCAGCTATTCTATTATATCGACTAGATCTATTTAATATTCGTTATATCGACAGTTATTTAAGCTTTATTATATAGCTGTTCACATAAATCGACAGTTATTTGAGAGATTTGTGATATAATCTTCATGTGCACTCGTTGATGTCTTTATTATGTAAGGAGATCAGGCGGACAAATATTCATTCGTATATAAGTAAAGTAACGTACCGGATAAACTATCGCGGTTATTGGCAATGAGTTAATATATCTTTAAACAATGACATAATTTGAACCAAATTTGAATTCGTAGAATTTGCTCCAGGAATTCAAATTTGGTTTATATAGCTTAGATGATAAATCATTCAATTAAAGTTATGCATTTGCTTAAGCAACGCAACGCAACGCATAACATCATCTCCGTCATGCCTCGTTAGTAAAATCAGTGATTAATTATTTACATCTGCTTAATTAAATCTGCTAACAATACTTATACATACATATATGATTTACATTTTTGGTTCAGCTAACCGAAGAACAAGTAAACTTATTCTTTGATTAAAGCAAATTCTAGAAACCAACAAGCGTTTAAATTAAATAAAGTAATTAAGCTCTGTGTTTAATTTACGATCAGAAAGCTAGTAAATCTATCCGTAATTGCGGGTTTGCTTTGCTAAAATTACGGTCGAGTGGTCGGTTTCGCGAGGCGATCGTTAGCTAAGTATTAATATTGAGATTGCGGTAGTTATGTATAGTATAACGGCCTTGGATGGCCTTGCCACCGGCGAGGCACCAATCCGGGCAGGGTTAATGACCGCTTCGGTTATTGCTAATTGAAAATTAAATTCCGTGTTTATAATAACTAGCTTGTAGTTAAACTGATTAATGCGATCGTAGTTTATTTTAAAGCTGCTTTAGAACGCTTGCATGCTTTAGATGGGGCTCAATTATTTTATAGACGGAATTAATTTTCAGTTATGTTAGATATTTACTGACAAGAACCATGCAATCTGAAATGATTTATTGCATGCATGCATTTCTCAGGCTAGCTAGTTAAATAAATTTTAAGAAATTTAAAAATCAACTTTAACTTACGATAAAGACACAAAAAGTAACTAAAAAAAAAATACTACAATTTTCCTAATGACTGATACATACTTACTCTCTAAATATATAGCATTGTACATGTTTCTTTTGTACCATAAATTATTACAAGTGAGTAGGAAACAGAAGTACTAACCAGGTTAGCAGTTAATGAGGGTCTAGCTCTCAGGGAAGTCCATTAAACCTAAATAAATATGTTTCTAACGAGTTGTTTCAGTATTTATGTTTTGTAATATATTCTTGACATTTGTTTCCTTGTCTTTTAGGAAACATGCGTATACGTTATTTATTGTACGTAATACGTTACTTATTTAATAAACACAAGACGACACTTGAAGCTGACTAAAACATAAAATCTAAACTTTTTGACAAAAATGCTACGTTTTCTGGCTGTAAAGCTGGCTGCTTTTTTCCCCAATGCATAAGGCGTTGTGTAAAAAAAAAAACAGCCAGCCTATTTGTCAATAGCAGCAGTAATGAGCCGTGGAGAGATCTCTTTTAATAGATTTCCACCAGGACCCCATGACCGAAATTTTTACGGCACAAACACTTCAGGGACACAATACCCAATAACGGTAAACAAATAGTAAATACATATCAGGCATTTCATTAATGAGATACTTAACGATTGCGGCCATTCCTAATACAACTCGTGACCATTCCCATGGTTGCATACGAGTATTAAAGTCAATGAAACATATAAATGGTAAGGCATGTAGTTTAATTTTATTCCTGGCACGAGTCGAGATAACGGAATGTATCGTATCTAACAAGATTGCCCACGGACCTTAGTTCGATTCCAACAGGACCGTTATCGCCTTTCGCGGAGACTTCCGAGCTACCTCGCATTACAGCAAATACTGCTTTATTTAGAAGTACAATATACTATTTAGATCTGGAGCGATGTGTGCCTTTCTGGGCGATGTTGTGGTCTTTAATTCACCGTAACTTAAGTTTCATTGAAATTTACGGATATAACATACACCTTTATGGTCAATTCTGTTGTGATTTTAGTAAATCGTAAGTAGTATTTTTTACATGTACAATTTTGTTAGTAAATAAATATGCTAAAAGGTGAACTAATTGTTTATGATCATTGATCAAAATAAAATACTAATCCTAACTAATATTATCAATGCAAAAGTGAGTTTGTTTGTTTGTTACGCTTTCACGCCCTATCTACTGAACCGATCATCATAAAAATTTGCATACACAGGTTAGGGTATTGAGAAGGACATAGGCTATATAGGCTTTATTTTTATAAACTTTGTAACTATACCAAAACATTTCCAGTTTATTGTACCGAATATTTTATAAAGAGAATAATATTCTTAAAATATTGAATATTCTTTTAACTTTATGAGAATTTGTTATTAAAATTCTGAATAACTCCTCGATAGAACAACGCGAGCGTGGGAATCCGCCGATCAGTTTTTATCTTCCGCTGAAGCGTTGCAAATATGCCAACGAGTGCAGCCAAGAGTCAACGACTCCGGCGACCTCCGACGAATATTATGCAACATCATTGGCGAATCTCATTACGGTGCCGCAACAGTTAATAGTTTTCCGCTATCATTTATCTGCATGACTATTCGGTTCAACTTGGTGCTACTTGTAACACCACATGTTTCTAATTATATGCGACAAGATGTTAAGATAGTTTTTTTTTTTCAAAGAAATGTAACAAAACGGCTGTTCAGATAACATGGCCTATGACATTTATATAATTCCAAAAATACCTTATACGTCCAAATCTACTGAGGCATTTGTAAGTAATGGTAAAGTAAAAGAAATACCTCGAACTATAAAAACAATACACTGCGGTTTGGGCAGTCGTATGCAAATAAGCTTCTACATTTTTTTTTTGTTTTATTAATAATAAACTAGTAGGAACAGTACACAAAAATCGTGGTTTTAAATACATTTTGCACCACAAGACAATACGACGAATATACAATTATATAATGTGCCATACGTTTCGGTTTTTTCATCATTTCGCTGCTACGAGTAGTCTTAGATACAATTAATTTCATGCTACAAATAATAATTCTCATGTCAATGGGCATGTTGACTAAAATTTTTTTCATGTTGCTATGTAAAGACCTGCCAAAAATAAACACAAAAGTGACAGAAATACATTTCTAAACAAAAAACTCTTTCAGTTATAAAAGTTTTAAAGACACATGTTTTTAGACGTAAATTTTTAGACGTGAAAACGCGCTGCTGAAATGCCTACATATTTGTGACGTCACAAGCTTGTATTTTGTATGGATGGCGTGAGAACTTTGTTTGGTAGCTATACGAAATATTTCGTTTATGGTAATGGTTTCATAATAAAAGTTGCTATAAATTTTGCAGACTAAAATACAGTATAATTGTAATTAAAGATTTTTATACTTTAAAAAATGGTCCTATTCACCCAACTTTAAAGAAGCTTTAAGATCACTTTACGAATCAATATCAAATTAAAAGTGTTCTTTATAGTGTTTTTAGATAGAAATGAATCTCATTAGAAACAAATTTTATATAATCTTAACATTAGGCAACTACCGTATTATTTCGATTAATGAATTAGGTATCTATTTATCTATGTAATTTATTAGAAACAAATTATTGTTTTGCATGTTTAGGAAGAAATTCAAAGTCAGACTAATGATTTCGCATCTAGTTTATGTTATTTGCCTGTCTCCCTCAAATAACATTGTCTTCCTCTTCTGTGTTATTTCTCTGTCTTTAACATTGTTGCTTTCAAACACATTTCTAAAGGATGTCATTACTATAATGACTTGGGCACTAGGGCCAGGAATGTAAATTACTACAACCATGTGGTCGCAACCTCTAATGCGTATATTTTTTTTTTCTGTCAGAGACATATAGATGGTGCCACAGATTACGTCACAACTTTGTGTACACCATATTGTAAGAAAATAAAAGTACTGTTCAGGAAATATGTCTTATTTCAAATTAAAACAATATTTTTATAAAATTTATCTCAGCTAAAACAACATTAGGGCTAACGCCATCTAGTGGCGAGTGAAAAAGAACTCTTGGTTCCATATTTTTTTATAAATTTGGCAGTCTATACTTCAGTTATATATGGTCTTTCTACAGCTGATTAGAGGTTCCTTCGTGAAAACTAACTGGTTATAATCACCGCTAAGGGTCCTACATATTTCTCGTCTATGCCCAGGAGCTGTCTTAGTAATTGACTGCTTTACGTCTTTTCTCATAGGTCATAATTGGACCTATTTTGAAATTGAACAAAAATAAAATGTAGAACATCACTGAGAACTTGTTTATGTCATTGTATGCCAGCGCATCCTGCCCTTGGGCTCTAAACATCCCGTTTGTTGGTTAAATGTGACTGTGTCTATGACTGCCATGTAATCATACTTCGCGAAATAACTGAGTTTTAAAATTATTTTAACAAGCAGTTTATTCATCACATTCTCGCTCTACTACTTTTTCTACTTACTTTTAAATATAATGAAATGACCTAATGTTACGTATGCGCGCGCTAATGGGCCTAGAAAAAAAAATGTAAAAAAAAAAACAATTTAGAATCGGAGCTGCTGATTATTGAAAACCAACATTTTCTTTGGAATTTCTTAAGGTCCACCTACCTACATATGAATGATGCTATGGAATGTACCTGTATAATCGAAACGACATAGTAGAGACAGCTGGCGGTAATAAATAATCTTGCGATCGGATATTACGATTACAGAATTGTAAGTGAAAAGCAAATTATTACACTAATTGCCATGCCGTGTCTCTCTTTATTTTACTAATCGAAGCTGGTATCTAATGTTTTCAATCTGTAATAAATAAATCAAGTGTTCCACTCACAGATTAAAAAACTTGAATTCGGTTCGTCCCTCTTTTTGCGAATGAAAATGTTAGTCCGACTGAATCGGTGTTGAATGCCTCTAGGTTGCCAATTGTGAAGAAAAAAAAACCAGAAAAAATAATATAAAAAGATATTTAAAGTAAGTTTGGTTCATTTACGCTCGTATACTCAAAAGTGTGTCAGCTACTTTTCGTAGACAGCTATATATTTTCTTCGTATTTAGTGAGTAGCAAGTGATAAAAATCGAAGTTTCTCAATTAAATAAAGATAAATTAATTTCGTTGATTAAATTGAGCCCCTGGCAATTCATGAATCCACTGGTTCGATCATAGACGACGCAGCAAGGTAGACCACCAGCCCGCCCGCGAAGTTAATCTCACTACAACAGCACCATGACAGTTTATTTTAGTTATCTCTCACATTTTTCATAAACATGATCTTTGACACCAAATCACACCGATGCCACATTATAAAGTCCACTATAAATCAATTTGCGAAATATTCATAAACAAACACCGTGTAGTTTTCTAAATTTCCCGCCAAGAACTGCGACAGCCAAATTTGTTAACATATTTCCGAGCGTTTGGGTATTGATTACTTCGATTTCTATGAAAAAGAACCAACTTGCACCGCGTGAAATACGAAAGCTATTGGATTCTAAGGTAGTTGCTGAGGGCATTTGTGAAGTATGATTCACTGTTTCCATGAATTAACTTAGATTTGTTAGGAGTTCGAGTCTTTGAGGCGGCGGACCGTGGGCGAGTGTGACATTCATTGTCCAGCCCCGGTCAATGGCCCAAATCGCCAGTTTGCGTCACCTCCTCAGAAAAGAGTAATGTTCCACTTTGATCTCCTTAAGTGATTTCAACGGAAACGTGGGTAGGTAATGTATATTTTTCTTTTATAGATTTTTCACCTATAGACAAATATTGTCGAGAATTTTGCATTAAATTATGTTTAATTGTTAAAGATTCTCAGCGATTTCGATGCCACTCCTGCACACAAATTGTAACTTTGTAGACGTTGTAATAGTTCTGTCATACTATCCTTACTCTTCGCTTGTCAGTGGATAAATATTAACCTTTCTGGAAAATTACTAGTAACGGTAAATTGTTCTATTACAAATCAAGCTTACTAGGTCATTTCAGAAGCCAATAAAAATTAAAATATCATAACAATCCAAATCAATCGGAACAGAATCTCAGACTAGTGTGTAGAAAGTGTTCGTTCTCAAATTTTCGAGCTTTAAGCACATAATGTTTGTCTCGCTGCGACTACGATGGATTTAACTCCATAGAAACGGCAACGGAAACAAATAAATTAAAGGATGGTGCTAGGTCCCGTTTTGATACAGAATTAGAATGTGGAAAATAGTCATGTCTTGTTTTAATTAAATTGATTTCCATTTGGGAATTGCTCGAGGGTTTTAAGTGGAACTTTTGCCTTAGAATACGTCTCGGCTCGTCTCAAGTTTCGAGACATTGGCGCTATGCTAACGAATCGATTAGGAACGGTTCAGCGACCGAAAACGTTAACTGATTCCTTTATACCACTGTCGTACCAACTTGAGGTAATTTACGCACTATATTGTCATTGAAAGTGGAATGCGACCACTTTAGTAGCTAAGCGAATGTAACTAGAACTACCTGGAGTGACGTAATCGTATTATTGGTAGGTACTTAAATATATCACCTCCATTTTCACAGCTTTCAACTATTGGAACGTACACTTGTTTTAGTCGCCTATTCTCAACAACAAACTTGCATGAAGCTATCACAGGTATTATCATAATCATGATGATGACAGGAATTATGAAGATATCAGAATATATATTATCTGAATATATAAAGGTGAACAAGAGGAGGCAACTAAAAGAGCATTACCCTTATAATAATAATATCCCTGGCCGTTTTCGGCTACGGTGACTGGCAAAGTCCTAAATAAATATAAAATCAGGAACTAGGTTGGTGTGTCCTCATATGGCTTATGTACCCTATCTTCGCTACGAATGTACGTGCGCAATTTGGACACGTCAAGGAACCACCAACGTAGTTGTAATGAATTTTGGAGGGTGGTCTATTTTTTATGGCATCCCTTTTCAAATCAAGTGCAAGCCTCCTACTGTCCTCAAATAAGGTAACATTATGCTGCACCAGCCGTCTCCACTCAGTCCTCTGCGCCGCCAAACTTTCCCAACGATCGTGATTGATGTTGCATCTTTTCATATGTCTTTTCTGAACGTCTTTGTATCTAAGAAACTGGCCGCCTTGTTTGCGCTTGCCATCCTTTAGTTCAGAAAAGAAGATGCGCTTCCCCATTCTCTCATCAGACATCCTCATCACGTGACCACTCCAACGCAGCTGACGCCGCATCAGATAGGCCTCAATTCCATGGACACCGGCCCGACGCAACACATCAGTATTTCTGATGCGATCGGACCACTTGATGTTCAATATATCGCGGAGGCATTTAAGGTGGAATTTGTCGAGGGCCCGAATGTGTTTGCGATACAATGTCCACGTTTCCGAGGAGTACAGAAAATTTGGCAGGATAATTGCCATGTACACTTTAACTTTAGTGCGCAGTTGCAGATCGTGTGAACGGAAAACTTTTTCCCGAGATCTGCCAAATGCTGCTAACGCAGCTCCAATCCGGCTATTGATCTCCGAGTCCAGGTCACCTTTAGATGTTACTGTGCTGCCGAGATATTTAAACTTATCTACTTGTTTGAGAGTGGCATTGTCAATTTGCAAGTTCAATGGGACATGGTTTGTGGAATCCATAGCCATAACTTCCGTCTTAGTTATGCTACCCTTATATATCAATGTTAACATAAATCTTTAATATAGTGGTGTGCTGACAGAGTTTCCCAAAGAAATAGTGCAAGTACAACATATAATTCATAATAAAGCTAGGTAACATGTTGTAAATGACCATAAATTTTCTTTATGGTCAGTCATATTGGCCATCTAACAACATTGCATGTACATCTGAGTTACGAGGTTTTAATAACGTGCATTTGTTCTGGACACTACTGGACACCACTCACACATCTGCGTGTGAAATTCTGGAATTGCTCGAAGTGCGGCTAGCTTTGCGCCACGCACTATAATTGCAGTAGAAGTTGCACTTAGAATAGGGCTGCGATACATCTCCATACCGGACACATTCCGAATTTCGATGTTCTGATGTTCGAGAAAGAAAACGGTGACTGATTGTTCATTAAATTACAGTTTTTATTTCTCGATATGAAATTGTTACTGAACGCGATGAATACCGAGCAAAACTCAATATCTTTATGAAAACACGCATTTTTTTTATTTTAAAGCTTAGCCCCGGGACAAATCATTCGGCACATAGAACCTACTTTTTATTATCTATGATTGGGCCAAGTTATTTTCGGGAGGTGCAATATCTCGTAAAATTGAAAGCTCATAAAAATAACTAAGAAAAAACACGTCATATTTTTTGCTCTTCACTATACCACTAATACCACTACGTATGTTACATAGGTATGTAAGATTTAAAAATATAAATAAACGAATATTAACAGCCAACTGCAACCCAATAATCTAGGAGCAGGTAGCAAGGCCGGCTCTATGGATTTCTTCGATCATTTCTTGTCCTTCCTCGGCTTCTTTTTCTAGCCTGTCTATCACTGGCAGCCCTAGCTTAAAATCAAGCCGACGTAGCAGCAATCTTGTATCGATTATGATGCACGCACGCACAGATGCTCAGCCTAATCAGTGGTTGGCTCATAAATGTATACCATACCCTCACTTCATAGATTTGTTCGGCTTTATTAGCTATAATTTTGATTGCGTTAGTAATATTTCTTGAGATTATATGATTTTTTTCTTTCATTTTTGAGCCAGGTTCTTGTCGGTGTCATTGTTAGAAGGCAGTTACAAAATATTGAACACCTATACAGCATGTATATTGATTTTAGATATACCCTTGAATGGGTGACTCAGCTCGTCAATATGAACAACTTTCCCTGTGGGATCAATGCTGGACACTCAAAAAATCTTTCGACATTAACATACAAAAGTGACCAGCTACTCGGGCAATTAATATGGAGAAGTCTAAAATTATTTTGAATTCCCAGCATTGATCCCGAAGAAAAAGTTGTCCATAATGACGGGCTGAGTCACCCCTTTTAGGGTATGTCGAGTCAATTTTCACGCTATATAATCTTTTATTATGATACATCTTTCAAGTGCTTTATCACCGTGTTCTGATACTATCAAAACCTAGAGTGCAGGATGTCGCACATGTTTTTGTGCATCGGAAAAAGAGGAGTTTGTGGTAAATAGGTAAACTAAGTGATGCAATACACTGCGTCAAATGAAACCAGCACCTTTCAGACATAGATCCAGACGCTCCATAACTTTGTACATCGCTCTTTTCATGTTGTCTAATGGTTTTTATACTTGTTTTAGAACCGCCAAGTAACGCGAACCCGCCGGGCGAGCTGCCTGTTACGATCGATCATCAGCAGGACACGAACACGTCGAGCAATCTCACCAGGAACGATGCCAACTGCGATAAGACGGGAACTTGTTACGATGGTAATGTTCTGTACTTTTTCTAGTTCTTCTATCGCAAAAATAGTTTAATGGCGACTTTTATCGTTGTTATAAGCCTTTTATTACAAAAACTATTTTTTAATTCCATAATTATTACTTTTTTAATGATATTCTTTTACAGAGTCTTAAAAATAAATTAGCAATTAAAATAAATGTTAGGCCGACTTAAGTCACGCGCGAGTGAAATGCGTGGGAATTCATAATGGTTTTATTTTTTAGTGTCGGTGCACTGCAAGGATACCAGGATCGCTATCCAAGTGCGCACTAACAAGCCATTTAACGGGCGCATTTACGCTCTGGGCCGCTCGGAGACTTGCAACATTGACGTGGTCAACAGCGACCTCTTCCGACTTGACCTGACAATGGCTGGCCAGGACTGTAACACGCAGAGTGTCGTGAGTGTCCACTTTATTGTGATTTTCAGTTTGACTAAGATATTTATTTCAAATGATAAACTATTTACATAGAAAACAAGGGTGAATAAATAAACTAAAAAAAAATTGAATAAATCCTGGCTTCTGAAATGATAATGATGATAAACAATATAGCTAAGATAACATTTCAAAAGCCCAGTTTTAAGATGCATGTTTATTGTATTCCGCTCGTATTCCGGTAGATTTTAGATTTACATGGAATTATTCCATTTTAAAATCGATCAATTTTGTAAAACAAACATCATTTTTATTTTTATTTAACACCTACTTACTACTTCTTAGAAAAAAACTCAGTTAGATGTAAAATCTTTCACTTTAGCCATCTCAAAATGCGTGTAATAAGTGTACCTGTTTATACCTTATTACATTTCAGACCGGCGTGTATTCCAACACCGTAGTACTGCAACACCACAGCGTGGTCATGACAAAGGCCGATAAAATCTACAAAGTGAAATGCACGTACGACATGAGCTCGAAGAACATCACCTTCGGAATGGTGCCAATCAGGTCAGTATGCCGCGAGAACAATAATTTACACATTCTCAACGCAGGAATATCAAGTTCAGTGAATTAGGCAGGGAAAATTGCCAAACTCGTAAAACGATCAAAAATAACAATATTCATATATTCACTTACTCGCTTAGTAATTTGGGGATTTTTAATTTTACAAATTTGACTTATACAAGGCATTGAGAATTTGTGTATTCCATCAAAGAAGAAGTACGTGTTTTTCGTACTTCAAAGCAAAATGAAAAGTGTGTCTAAATGGATAATTTGTGTTAATTTTTGGAATTGTACAAATGATACAGCTTGAATTTCTATTATTTAAATAAATAAATAATAACAAAGATCATCAAAATTTCGATTGTCTATTCACTAACTATTAACTAGCTTTCGCCCGCGCCATCGCTCATAGGTATTAATGCAATGCCGATTCTCAAGAATTATACTTTTTCCGGGATAAAATGTATCGTAAGTCAGACAACGTATACATGCAAAATTACATGGCGTTCGGTTCAGTTAGGGCGTAAATAAACAACTATACATTTATTACAATAGTAAGGGATTCATTTTTAGTGAAAGTTCTCTATTTTTTACAACCGGATCGAGTAGTAGGTCTCTTTATAGCTTTAGAATAAGGAGTCCTATAAATGGAAATAAATTAGGAACTCCTTATACAAAGAATTTGACAAGTTGCTCGCAATTTAAATGAAAACACGTTAGATCAAGCGTTAGTCATAAATTATTCAGAATTGTACCAAGAGGCAAGGACGTGACACGATTAAAATGAGACAACGGGGCTATTAGTGCATGCTTCCATGAAGAACTTTGAAAACCAGGAGAGGCCGATGGCTGCATTATAAACGCATAACAATTAGATTGGAATAGCGAGCGTTGGCAGGTGTACCGCGGACGTGAGGTAGCGTTAGGGCAGCGGCCTCATATATGGCGAACTTACGTCAAGCCGTGAGAAAATCTTCTGAAAGGATTTTAATTTGAAATCCTGAATAGAAGGTACATAAATTACAGAATAAGGTATAATGATGAACAAAGGTCACACGAGAGGCTCTAAGTTCGATTCCTAGTGAGTCTTAGGTCTGCGGTTCTGGAACTACCCAAGGAGGCTGAGTGGTGGCAGGCAGGCGGCAGCCGTAAAACCAAATGCCAAATAATACTACGCCAGTCCCTACGCCGCGGGCTTCGATGTGCCTATGACGACAGAGGACGCAACTGGTAAAAGACTCATCATCATGCGTGGGCGTGATGGTAGCCGAGCTATAGCAAACAAAAGTTAACTCCAGAACTACCTATCTACTTTCAAATTAATTACATTTGAAAACCGGGAATGTAATAATTTCCTGCGTTACTTACATAATAATTAAAATCCAATAATCATTATATTTAAATAGCGGGCATTAGTATCTGTACTGGGGCTGTGATGTTTACCCTAGGATAGGATAGAATATTAGTCGTACAGCGCTCGTCCTGGCAAGAGGTAGAATAAAAAATGCATTAACCACCATCAATCAATGTCGTAAAAACTAGAATGAAGTTTGCACATTGTAAGTCGCTGTAAGTTAGACAGAGGGCTTACAGACATTTTGTATTTTTAACGAAGCCGCAGACGCGCGATAACTATCATGATTGCTGTCGATGAAGCCCATGTGACTACCTGATGGGCTCACATAATGACGGCACTTACTATGTAAAACAACTTACATTGTATAATAACAACGTGTGACTCTATTATTATCTCAGCCTTAGGACGTTTTATTACTTCATTATAAGCCCTTAAATAAATGAAGATAATTGAATTATAGTGGTATGTTCATACGTTTTTATGCTGCCTTGTATGTTATCTTTGATCGCTGTTCGAATAGGTTGATCCGATGCGGGATAAAGTCGATAAATATGGTCATATGTAAGATCTGATATCTTTCTGAAGTCACTTTATTCAGTTATCTGATGCGAACGGGTTAATTAAGTTTATTTAATGTATTGCAGAGATCCGGAGATGATTTCCATCACTGCGTCCCCCGAGGCTCCTCCTCCGAGGATTCGCATCCTGGACGCCCGTCAACGCGAGGTGGAAACTGTGCGCATTGGAGACCGTCTCACCTTCCGTATTGAGATTCCGGATGACAGTAAGTTATTTCTTCTATTCACCAATATTTACCCATTTTTTGGCTAGCTATTAGTATTAAGTAGGTATGTACCTACTTAATTCTAATAGCTAAACAAAGAGATTTAGAATCAAGTTCTAATTAAAATTGAGTACTAAGCGGGCGTTGTAGCCGAACACGGCTAGAAGAATGGACCTGCCTAATCGACGAATCTGTCGACGCTACTCGACGAGTAGCGAATTTGCCGAATCACGAATCTGTCCAATCCAGAATCTGTCGTACACCGAACAAACGAAAAAATTGCGCTTATTGATTTTTGATCTGCTAATCGAAGCCCACAAGATACTTGTACGTTTTTATAAACTTGCCCAGTGACCGGGACTGGATAGCATAGTTGGTGCTAAGAATACACTCCTATCTCGGTTTTATTTTTATTGACACCAATAACTATGTAGATAAGTAGTATGTTATTTATGGAGCTACAGTCAATAGCCAAGAATCCTCGTTTTAAGAACACGACATTTGCATTTGAATCTATTTATATCTAATCAAAAACAATGAGTCCGCTAAACGAGTTCTGTTTGTTCCAGCTCCTTACGGTATCTTTGCGCGCAGCTGTGTCGCTATGGCCAAGGACTCCAAGAGCACATTCCAAATCATTGATGATGAAGGGTATGTATTTTATACATAATTTTAAACGAAAGTTACTTAACATACCGTTATGTATTTTTACATAATGACATCTTAATGCGTTACGTACGCGAGACTGAGCTAAAAGCCATGACCTAAACAGAATCAAAATAATGATAAGTTGCTAGCCGTCACACCTATATTGCCTTGATTAATTCGATTTTCGCCCATTCCCTCGGCAGGTTTCTGTTCTACTAACTGCGGGGGAAGAGACAAACGCTGGTACATTCAACGCTTTTTCTTTTCCCCAGACCAGAATGGAAAAGTTAATGGGAGTTGGCCGTGTTAATAATTTATTTTGCATCGTCATGGCTTTGAACTTCTTCGCTTCATCCAGCCATTGCCACATAAACCAGTCCAGCAGTTTGAAATAAGTTTTATGAATAGAAATGACAGAAAATCTTGAGTTACGAAAAGTTTTTGTTAATATAATAATTGCTACACTAACCATATTATATTGCTTGACAGTTGTCCAGTGGACCCATCTATCTTCCCGGCCTTCTCCCCCGACGGCAACGCGCTGCAGTCCGTGTACGAAGCGTTCAGATTCACGGAGTCCTACGGCGTCATCTTCCAGTGCAACGTCAAGTACTGTCTCGGACATTGTGAGCCGGTAAGTAAACTCCTCGTATCATTATCACGTCTTTTTTAGTCTCCACTGCAGGAGCATAACTCTCTCTGTACTACCAGAGCCAAATATTAATAGCAAAAGCAGTCAGAGGATGTGGCCTACACTCTCCATGCTGCCCAGACGGGTTGGAGAGGTCTCGTTGATGTTTATAAGCTTTGTTTAGCTTGTGTTTCCTAGGTCGCCTTCTATGATATCCACGGGAAGGCTTGGGGGACCTATTCTACTTTGCCGGGAACCGGGAATATATGCATAGGTACCTATGTAACTATGTATGAGCATATACTTAACTGAATATCGCGTAGTGTAACAAACGCTCGGGCATTCATCCGTGCCCTTACTCAAAATCCTATTTCTACGGTATAAAGTTACTAAAACGTAAAGACACTTAGACAGGCAGGACCTAATATTCGCACCAACACAATAATATCCAACATTTGTATGGCAAAAGCGATCTAAATTTGTGTTTCAAATTATGGATTCATTCATGTCAAGCAATACCTATCAGGTGGTGTAACTGTTATAATAACCCAAGGTTTTTACAAATACTACGAGGAGGTAGGTGTACTATTATTGACAAGCAATACAATGCCCATTCATAAGCAAAGCTGGTGGTTCGTAACAATAGATTTTTTTATACAATGTCTTGTTATGAACATGGAAATGTAGGCTAGTACGATCATTCGCTTCGCATGTCGATTTTGGAAATATTTTTGTTTTTAAGTCAATCAAGTGATATATATTTCACATAGAATATTTTGCAATTGTTAATCGGACATTATAACAATAAAAAATATTTTCTAATGACACCTCACACTCTACAGGATGCAACAATGGAGGAGACATATTTACATACATAAATACGTATATACAAACATACATACATTCGAAAAACATTACACTCCTGCTACCCAGCGTGGTGGGTGGGTAAAAACCCAAAATACAAGATTGTTCCAAAAGGCTTGACAAGGCTGATGGCCTCACAACCAATGAGTACGACGGCTTGTCAAAGGCCTCTCCTTTAGTCCATAAATAATCTAAGCCTTTACTCTGTCAAGACACTATTCCAACTAAAAGCTAGAGTATTAATTACCTACCTTATTTTTCTAGGCTGTGTGTGATTGGGGCCGCGAGTCACTCGAGTCCTGGGGCAGAAGGAAGCGTTCGCTGCCACAGAACGAGACCGGCGAAGCGCGCTCTCAGGAAGAAGACATGAACATCTCCCAGGAGATTCTTGTGCTGGACTTCGGCGACGAGCGCCAGAGCACTGACTTCTTGCGGTCCGACAAGCCTGGAGGTGTGGCTTCGGAGACTAACTTCGGTGGTAAGTTAAATATTATTATTAGTACATCAATAAAAAAGGTTTTCAGAGTACTTTAAGATACTTACAGACCAGAAACACAAATCCACTTAGGGAAAGAGCTGCATTTAAGATACCTAGTTATTTTTTTGGTTATTAAAAATGTGAAGATAATCGTGACGGGATTCGCCCTTTTCCTTGTTCTTTACTATAGGCTCGAGCAGAGCAGCAATTGGAGCAGATAGGACACTTGGGATATGCTTACAATTAACATTTATTGGTAACCAATATTTATAATGAAAAGGTTCCATCACTGTATTTTAAGTTCAATACGTTAAACTACGAGTGATTACAGCCTTTAAACGGTTTATTTAACCTTATCAGCAGAATTGAGTGGCTTAACAAGTCTTACATTGTGATCTGAGATCTGTTGGTGACAAGCATGAAACCTGTCTGACTCACGGTGCTCACGGATAGCAAACGCGTCAAGTCGATTTGTATTGAAAAGGGATAAAATGCGAAAGATAATTGCTATTCGCTTTCGCACGTTACTCGTGTTTGACTTTGTATGTGATATGATCACAGTCGGCGACATTTGCTAAGATATAAATAGAACATATTCATATAAAGACAGGTTATTTTGCAAAGGCACAAGGACACGTTATGTGCAGCACATAGATTAGAGAGTTTGAATTTAGAGCAGGGATTTTTGATACAGCCAACTAGCGATTCTGATCAATTCTGACATTGGACTTTTATTAAAATTGCTACGTTTCCTTTGCAGAAAAAACAGTGACGATAGTGGAGCCCTGCCCGAGCAAGTCATCCGTGCTGCTGCTAGGAGTCGCATGTGCGCTGCTGGTGTTACTCTACATCGCCACCATCTTCTGCTATTACATGCGCAAGTGGCTCACCCCGCCCAAGCACATGTCGTAAGCACAACCAGAGGCCTCGATACCGCCTCCAGAGTTGTTCAAAGTTTGTCAGTAGAGCAACTTGTGATACAAATGACTGATAACAAAAACATGCGCTGCCAAGCCGTCCATTAGTTTTAAGTTTGCGAATCGTGATTGTCTGGTGGTGTACGATTGGCCAACATTTGGAATCTTTGATATTATTGTAACCACCGCGTGTTTTGCATTTACTTAGTGGTAATTTATTGCATTTAGAAGCATTTATTATGATAAGTAGACTATCGTTAATTTAATCAACGAAATTTCTAAGGTAAGGAGTAGTTCTTATCAGGCTTCGAGTATTTATTTACCCTTAAGGGTGCGCTAGTCAGGTGTTTCGCCATACAAATTCTGTAGGGTGATGACTCCGTTGTTCGGTATCGTCTGTTTAAAGTTTTTAATTCTATCGATTTGTTTTGTCGTTATCTATGCTTGTATGGAATCATAATTGTAAAATTTTAAGTACTTTAAAAGTTATGATTCTCAAAACATTCCGTTTTAACACGTAATTTTAACGCAACTTTGGGCACAATTAAATACCGGAAGGAGTATAAAATCTCTAAAACAAAATTCATACAAGCATAGTTTGGTTATTAAAAAATAGAAATTATTTTACTTTTAATAAAAACATTCAGCTGTTTTATCACAAGAACACTTCTCCCAAACGCATACTCGCGAATTTTAAGACGACGAAGATTTAGATTTTCAACAATATTTGTGTTTGCACACACTAGACTGTTGTTCCGATGTGCTTATACATCAGTGTAAATAGTTCCGCACTGTTCAAAACCGAGTCTATCCCTTTCTCAGCGAAATAGCACGCATTTTAGCCACGTGCGCTGACGAGTTCGAGTTCCCGACTAGCGCATCCTTAATGCTGCAGTTAAAGGGTACTTATTTTAATTAAGAAAATGCATTTATTAGGATAGGTAATGGACCAGTTTTGTACAATTGTTGAGTACTCATAATAGTACATTACAAGTAACGAAAAAGTTATTTGGAACAATCCCTGAAAACTTTCAAAAGTAAAACATTTTATTTTTGTTTAAATTTACTAGTTTTATGGGATTATTCTGAATGTATCGGTTTACAAAAGTACATAATATTAGTTTTTTAAGTCAATTTCATTTATCATAGATCATTATTATTACGATAGGAATAGTTAGTTAACATTTGCAGGTACTTATATTTTTGTATGAAGATAGCTATCTTCACTTTTTACATTCCATAATAATAATAATACGCAAGAAAAAGTATTGTCTTTGTAAATATATTCTTATATTGTCGTCGTTTTGATGCTAACAGTTGTAATCTTTCTTGGGAACTTTCAGTTGGGTTTTGCCGAAATATATATTATGACTAGTATTTTTATACTAAGTACATGATGTCGAGTCATAAAATAATATAGTTTCTCTCAACCCAACTTGAGATTTCTGTTTTATTTATTTAGATTAATTATAATTTACCTATTTATTACTTTTCCACTATAATTAACAAATAAAATGAACTTGTACAAATTAATCTGTCTTTTATTTCAACATTTTAAAATATTAAACACTTGTAAACACATGTATAATAATAAATTACCTACATCAGATCAACTAGCAGCTAAACTACTCTACTCACAGAATATAACATGCAATATTTATTAAAGTTGTACACAAATTGAGTAAACATTGCTGATACATTACATTTGTGCAGAAAAGCATATTACCTATGTATGCTCGTTATAAGGAAATTGAGCCAGATTCCTTGAGCCTCATACATTGAACCGTTATTTCTATTAGTAAAGACTGGAGCAAGTAGTGTAGCAATTCACACAAATGTGGAGAATATGGGAGTGAGTCACAACTTCACATACTGTACCATTCTCACTCCCCCATTCCATCTAGCGAGGTTGTATTTTAAGTCATTTAGCTAGTAGTCTGTCATCAATTTTAGCTATAATGCGCTACTGGGTAACCTGCCCTGTTAGTAACTTGTTATATACTTCATTTAAAATTTGCTCTTGAACAGGTACTTCTAAATCTTCAGATTTACATCCAAATATATTATCAAAGGTTTTGATGAACAGTGGTGTTATTTTCTCAATACTAAATTCTAATCCCGTTTCTTTAGTTAATGATGTGACCCCCATGTCACTGATACCACAAGGTCCAATCTGGTCAAACCATGAGAGATCATTGTCACAGTTTATTGATATACCGTGGGTGGTAACATACCGAGATGCATGGATACCAATTGCTGCAATTTTTTTGTCATCTACCCAGACTCCAGTGTATTTTGAGCGACATGCTTTGATACCTGATAAAGAAGATAAGAATAATATTACTATGCAGAATAAAATAAAACCTAAAGGCAGAGATATTATTTAACAGTAACAGTAATTTTAAGCAGCAGATTTGTTAATCCCAAAGACAATATAATACAGTCTGAATCGAACTTCATGGTGGCTTGTATATGAGCTGCGAACTGTGCAGAACGTACCCCATCTCCCCACTGAACCTAATATTGTGTTCTGCTCATTGCTTTGTGCGATGTTCTGATCTGCCATATAGTTTGGTTCAGACTGTACTAATGTATAGACTGTCAACCTCATACAAAAATATTGGATCAAATAGCTATGGCAGCTTCCCATACATCATTTTAGTTAATAATCAAATTTAGTGTCTATAAATGATGTAAACTTTGTTTTAATGAACATATACTGCTGAATTTAAAGGTAAAAAACCGGCCAAGTGCGTGTCGGGCCACGCGCAGTATAGGGTTCCGTAGTTGCGAATGACAACTTTGAGTTCACACTGTTTACACTCGCACCTCACAGTTTAACGACCAAAAACATCTAACAATAAAGATTGTATAAAATTTTACATTTTCCAGTACATTTTATAAGTTGGTTGCCTATAACTTTTTAGTTTGCACTTAGTACCCAGCTCTGATAGTTTTCCTTTTAACTTCAGTATATATACTACTGCTGTAATTTTTTTCACGTATCCATATATAACCGTTTAGCAGATAGAGGGGGGGGACACGTACCTCTAACAAAAATTTTCACTTTAAAACCAAATATTTCGGAAACGGATCCCTAAATCGAAAAATGGTGTTCTCAACCTCACAATATTTTTCAAAAACCTTTTTAACGATACCCCACACGATGGGTAAGTAGAGAAAAAAAAAATACTCCCCCACATTACTTGTATGGGAGCTACCCAAAAAAAAATTTTTTTTCAAGATTTTTTTCTACGACTTTTTTGCCATGATTAATATACATACTCATACAAAATTACAGCTTTCTAGTACTTATAGTCTCTGAGTAAAACCGCGGACGGACAGACAGACAGACAGACAGACAGACAGACAGACAGACAGACATGGCGAAACTATAAGGGTTCCTAGTTTACTACGGAACCCTAAAAAATCATAATTATACAACTCCAGATTTTTCAGTTATGATTCTCAGAAGTTTTATAGTTTGTATCAGTATTACGAGTAAACATTATTATGTCTTTAGAACATAGGCAACAAATTTTTTTATTACTTTATAAAATTGAAAATGAAAATAATAATAAAGAATTAAACTAAAAAGCGTATAAAAATATTATACACTTTTTGGTTGCAATGAGTTTAAGACGCTTTTGGTGCCCTGAACTAAAAATCTGCAATAGCTCTTTAGGCCTGCTACAAGGAAGGCGACATAGTAAGACGACATTGCTACAGAGATGTTTTCCACTCGTCACTAGATGACGTTAATCAGCTAGCTAATGGGGATATTTACTAATATTAAACTGAATATACTAAGTTAATATTGAATAAAATATTTGGTAAATCATGCTTTTGTTTTCTTATAATATGGTAGATAATAAGTTGTGACACTACCTGTAGTGCCTATATGCAACTGCTAGAAAAGTCATACAAACTAGAGATTGGGGCCACGTCAAATGAAAGTGTTTTTAGAATGATAAGCAATAGTTTATTTTTTTCAATTACATGGGACTTTTACATGGAATTACCCACATGGTTTATCCACATCAGTAGACGCCAATCAGTTTTTATTATGTACAGCAAATATTTTATTGCTGCTTCGCTGACATGATGAAAACCATAGTTTCTACAAAATATCTGCCTGAATAAAAACTTGTAGGTACTCTTATGCTTCCTTCTATTTTTTTTTTATTAATAATAGGTCTTCTTAATTCAGGTTACTGTTATAGAAAAAAAACAATGCCCATGTGGAATAATTTAATTGGCCATGTATTAACGATGCAAAATGTGGCCTGTAGGTTTTGTCCTTGGGTTCTGTCTACCCCGCAAGGGATAAAGATGTGATAGTATGTATGTACCTATGTATTGATGGAAATAAAACACTTACCTAGTTCTTCACACATTTTGATGACTGTCTCCTCTAGACTGGTAACATACCACTTGACACTAGTTTTAAAGTGTTTCAAATTTATGACAGGATATGCCACAAGCTGACCAGGGCCATGAAATGTGATCAGGCCGCCTCTATTAGTTTTTTTGAACTCAGCACCAAGTTCACGTAACCTTAAAACCTCTGTTTTCGGCGTTTCATCTCTAATACCTGAAAGAAGAGGTAGTGTTAAAAATAAGGAAGTAATGGTGTTTTACTTTTTGAAATAGGTATTAGAAAAGGATCTAACCGACTGTATAAACCGGTTTGTGTTCTACGAGCAAGAGAGTATCAAAGTTGTCTTCTAGCCCTTTGCTCATAGCGTCCAAGTGTTTGCGCGCGATCGCTACTTGTATTTTGAGAGCTGTATCATAGCTCATCAGTCCCAGCTTCCAAACTTTAACCATATTTTGCATATTACTTATTTTCAATATAAAAATAAATTAAATATGTAACTATGAATTTCTTTACAGTTTTTTTGAGAAACAAAAGACAGTGCATTAATTGACTTTGACATTGACAGTCTACAGAATATTTTGACAGTTGTCATATGTTTTCAATAAAAAAATTGTCATTGCTGTATCGTGCGGTGCGGTCGTGCCAAAGAATATGTATCCTCATATTCTTTGGGTCGTGCGGTGATTGGGTGAGGTCGTCGTCAAAGACAATATAAAATAGCGTCGTCGTGCAGTGGTGCGATGCGGTGCGTGCGACAGATATATTTTATAATTTGATTTCCGTCATTTTGAACTATGTTACTTACTTATTTTTGATATGTAATTTAAATTATAGAAGGCTCTATTTTAATTTTAAAAAATATCTGCAAGCGTTTAAGATATGAAAAGTTTTAATAATACTAAAACAGATGTCACTACTCAACAAACACTATGACTGCTTGATGCTACTGTCGCTTCAGCTACTCACTACTAGATGGCGCTGGAAGTAATTTTCAGAAACACCTTTATTCAACCACCCCTATAATATTTTTGTTATACACAATTTTACTATACCTATGCCTACACCTACAGTATCTTTCAGTTGGTTCAGTTTCGATGTTCCTTGCTCGTAGGGCGGTGTTTCGTGTGTTACGTAAACCTACTGTCAATATAAACATTGTATTTTTAAGCTCTTGGATACTTAGGACTTTGTGTTCTACTGGTGTATCAAAGATTTATTCTAAGCTTGTGCAAAGTGAAGTTCATAATTCGGATAAAACTTTACGAGTTTCATGTAAAATTTCCCAGTGAGATGTGATCCTTGTTAAGTTCGGATGAAATATAACTCTTATGACACCTGTACCACTGTTATCGTATGTTTTGTTGGGACAAGGTGTTTATGAGATCAGAGATGTGGTTTTCGCTGAAACGATGACAGCAGGGGTAAACAATTATAGTTAATATCATCATAACAATTAATATTTGATTTAATCGGATTTAGCAATTTTTCTTAAACAATATTATGTAGCGGTCCGTACCTTCCTACCACCTTCCTACCTACTCAGTAAGATCCATATTACTTAAGTACCTATTCGCTTTTACTACCTATAAGGAAGACCCTTATGGATTCTGAATGTCTAAACTTCTGAGAATTTTTATATATTAAAATGCTTTTAGGATGTAGGTAACTCCCTACTTAATTACTTTTGATTGTTGAGAGTAAAACTTGATACCTAATTCAAGTCAAATTGATATCAAAGCAGGCAAGTAGGTAGGTAGTAAGTAATCTTCCACGTGTAACGTGCCTATCGGCCAAGCGACACGTTCAGCTTAACTTTGCTTTTATAAAGAAAAGATTCCCTTATCTCTCCACTGAAAGTTTGCGCGTCGGAGTTTGTGTAGCCGTAACATTCTTGAATTTCTTTCTATTTGTAAAGTACCTATTATGAATGAAATAATTGGCGGCGCTAGTGCGCCTATGTAGGGCCCTTAAGAGCGTATCCTAGCAGTATTTTTTCAGTATGGTTTCCATACAAATGTTTTTCTTTATTTCCTCGCTAAAAACTGCTTCTAGAGGCACAATTCTTTTTTCATAAAATCTCTAAAAAAGGTATGCCGCTATTTTTTATTTTGTCTAAAAAACGTTCCGTTTTAAAAACAATTTTTTTTAGACAAAAATAAAAAAATAGGGGCATATGATAGGTACGCTCTTAAGACCCTATTTGACCCTCACATACAAACAAACCTATCACTTATAACTGGAGGATTATGGTGGATTGATACCTAGCATGAAAATAAAACCAGCTAAATGCAGTCGGATTACGTTAAGGCTCGTTACATGCGCTAATGACCTTCAGGATATGGGCCGAGTTTTGAACCCTAATTCCCCGTTAGAAAGTCAGTGGTCGACTGCCGCCCGTCGCCCGCGCGCATTCAAATTATTAAATAACATAAATTTAATATTAAAAAGAAGAAAAATTTGTAAAATAAAAATTCCTCGGGAGACTTTGTAGGTTTATTGGTATTGTATTGAATATAAAAATTGCGTGCCTGTAAGGCAAAGAGTTACGTAGTTAATGAATATTTGCAATAAAAATCGATGTACGCTGTCCTTACTTTTTCCGTAAAAGCTATGAACTTTAGAAAAAAGTTCTCCTCAGCAAGTAAAGATTAAAAACCATTCTACAACATATGTTTTTTTGGGTATTGTGCTTGATGTTTGACCATTTTTATAGAGGTTAAACACAGTCGAAATGGCCAAGCAGCACCCTTAGAACTCGGGTCCAATAATAGGTACTTACTTATGAAATGTTTTAAAAACTTTGTGTGCCCTTAATTGACAAATGCACTGCTTAATTCTGGTATTAGTATTTTGTATTGAGGGCAAAGTTAATAATGACTAGCAATGACTTAGAACTCGGGTCCAATAATAGGTACTTACTTATGAAATGTTTTAAAAACTTTGTGTGCCCTTAATTGACATATTTTGGAATTAGTATTTTGTATTGAGGGCAAAGTTAATAATGACTAGCCCGCAATAAGCCAAGTCGTCCGACAGAACGCGTTACTTAAAGGACAAACACCCGGTTTCTGCCATTTGACTTTTGAAGTAGGTACCTAGTAGGCACCTACTATAATTATAATTTGCTTGCATGCACTACGGAATATGAGAACAGCTTGCGCATACGCACCCTCGGTCACCGGCTGTTTTGACTGGCTATCTATAAATATAGACACGTAGGTAGGGTTGCCAGGTCTTGAAAGTGAATAGCCGGACAGAGCCGCCAGTAACATCGGACATTTGGGTCAAAAGGCCGTATTCCCTTAATATTTTAGTCGTAGTATACTTTTAGTAGTAACATGACATTTTTGATATAAATCAGGCAGGGATTTGTTGCTATAAAATCTTCTTAAATTTTATCAATCTTCATAAAAATGGTCAATTTTAATAAGGCTAACCAAATCCGGACAGGCCGGACTTCGATTAATATAGCCGGACATGCAACAAAAAAGTCTAACTGTGTCCGGCTTTATCCGGATGCCTGGCAACCCTACACGTAGGCAGGAAGCGCGCAGTTCCTGTACGGGACAATTGTTTACCTTACCCGTGGGCTAACCCTACAAGAGCTAGTGGTGAAATACTAGATGAGAACTTTGACCCCATGCATGTTGCGGTAACATGTGCTACAGAGATATAAAAAAGTTCAAATAAACATTGCACCTATTCTAGGGTTGTTAAATTATTTTACTCTTATAACTTTTTTTTCCTCCTCGTCCTTGCATCTTACTCTGTAAAAAATGTAACAGGTAGTTACAGTTTAAAAAGCTTTAAGTAAACGCGTCTGCCTTGATAAAAGCAATATAGTCAGTGTTACTAGGGGTGATGTGAAGATTCCAATGATACGATCTCAGTAATATTCAAGAAAAAAATTTCGCGTTTTGTGACAACATTTTTTCCAACCCCGATTTAATCCTGTTTATTTAGTGTTTTCAGTAGACATCATACATTATATTATGTTACTTAGAATATTGATTTTCTCCCTTGTTCAAAAAATAAAACGCCGGTACTATTGAAGAAAAATGGAAATTCAAGTTTAGTTACTAATAAAAATTTTATTCAATTACAGGAAGACCGCATTAGTTTCTTAGAATAATGTTTTCTTTCACATAAAAAGAGAAAAGTTAGCATGACCGGTAGTTCTTCTTCTTAGCGTGTCGACTCGGGCGAATTATATTTGTGTTAACCAGAACTTTGCCACTGACACAGCGTTATCAGTAGCATTGTAATGTAAAGGTCCTCGCGTGTGCAGGTGGTAGGACACGCAGGGCAAGACAGGAGGTGTGCCATGGTCTGAGGAGTAGCACCACACGGACAGGGTGTGCATTTCCCCAGCGGAAAAGTATTGAATAATAAATGTTGAATATACTAGATCGTTAGTTTAAAGCTGCCTTCGAATGTTTATCGATGAATGAAATTCGTGTATTCAGTAATTTTTGAGAAATTCGTCAAAAACATATTACGCCAGAGAAACGTTTCCCTGGCGGAATTTTGTCAGGGATCCAAAATTTAATTAGTAGAGCAATTAGTTAATCATAAGAGAGAAATGTTTATGCATAAATGGAATTTGTGTGTCATAGGCCTCCGAAGTTATTCAAAATGCCGCTGGGGAAATGTTCGGCTTTTTGCTGGATCTCATAAACGGTTTGGAATACGGTCTTGGATTTTTTTACACACATTGCTATTAATTTGTTTATAACGCCTATAAAAACAGAATCCAAAAAAACACAGCCACTTATGATTAAAAAATATATACATAAAAGTAGGTATTTTGGTTCTAGTAGCTGAACTAAAGGACCTAATGGAAAGTTTTAAACGTCTATTTATATATTATAACTGCCTCCAACATCTGCGAAAGTATGTTTGTAATAGAGTAAGTATAAAAAAAGATACAACAAAAATAATGTCTCACGGACATCATGATTTTGAATCCGTCTATTGTAGGAGTTTTATATTATGTGGCAAGTTGTAACTAATTTCAATGGTTTGTTTATTTATTTATCTATACGCATTCTAATAATTAGCTTAATCCAATTAGTAATAAAAGTAATATCGTAAAAAAACCAGTGACACTTAAATCTTGGTTATAAACCGACCAATTTCGGATGGCTATGAAAAAGCGACCATTTCATATAAATTGCTGTCATTCCAAACATTACTACGTAATACCACTATAAATGAGGTACAGGCGCGGACACAAGTCTTATTTACAGTATTAATCTATAAATGGTTTGTAGTTATTTGTGTTATTTCTGAGTAGATGGGAGACTGTATATACCTCACTTTAACTTTCAATAATGATACAAATTTAAAACGTCAATCTGTTATGTATACTATTACTATAATACTATAAAGAGAAAAGATTTGATTGTTTTTATGTATGCATACAATTGACTTTAAAACTGGACCGATTTTCAAAGTTCTTTCACTTATATGAAGCTCATTTAGCTGCGGGTCACATAGGCCATAAAATACGAGCACAAAGTCCCGGGAAATTTGCTAATATAAAAAGCTAAGGTCTGTTAGACGGTTAATATATTCTTTTATAAGTACTTAGATGATAAATGCAGGATTTGTCTACCATACAGAAATAACCTTCTGGTAAAAAATTTTTTTTTTACAGCTCAGTAATATTTTACGTTTACCGGTTGCTCGGTATCAGTAATAATAGAAATATACAAAATAGGTACCATAAGAACATATACACAAACTAGAATGCTTACGAATGATAGAAACCGGCAAAGAGCTAGTTGTACTCGCGTACGATGTGTTCCGTACCATTATTATAAAATATCACGCAAAAAAGCGACAAAAATCAGGTTTCTGGCATTGGAGCCCTTCCTTAAATAATTACGTTATTCCGTTTTTAGTAAATGTTGTTTGCGGCAACAGATATAGGTGCCTACATCATCTGTGAAAATTTCAACAGCCTAGTTATAACGGTTCATAAAAAACAGCCTGGTGAAAAACAGGCAAACGGATGGAAAGACAGTGGAGTCTTAGTAATAAAGTACTGTTTTACCCTATACGCACGAATACTTATTTACTAAATACTTATTTTAAAAGAGTAAATCAAAATAATAAGCAATATGTATTTAAGCATCTATTTTAACTAAACGCTTATGTATTGAGTATGCGTCTGTACCAAATAACGTCAGTAATATTGCAAATTTCAGAAGTAAGATACTTGTACTGAGCGGTCGCTTTTTCATAGCCATCCGAAATTGGTCGGTTTATAACTAAGTTCTAAGTGCCACTGGTTTTTTTACGATTTTTCTTTTTTTACTAATTGGATCAAGCTAATTATTAGAATGCGTATAGATGAATAAATAAACAAACCATTGAAATTAGTTACAACTTGCCACATAATATAAAACTCCTACAATAGACGGATTCAAAATCATGATGTCCGTGAGACATTATTTTTGTTGTATCTTTTTTTATACTTACTCTATTACAAACATACTTTCGCAGATATTGGAGGCAGTTATAATATATAAATAGGCGTTTAAAACTTTCCATTAGTTCCTTTAGTTCAGCTACTAGAACCAAAATACCTACTTTTATGTATATATTTTTTAATCATAAGTGGCTGTGTTTTTTTGGATTCTGTTTTTATAGGCGTTATAAACAAATTAATAGCAATGTGTGTAAAAAAATCCAAGACCGTATTCCAAACCGTTTATGAGATCTAGCAAAAGGCCGAACATTTCCCCAGCGGCATTTTGAATAACTTCGGAGGCCTATGACACACAAATTCCATTTATGCATAAACATTTCTCTCTTATGATTAACTAATTGCTCTACTAATTAAATTTTGGATCCCTGACAAAATTCCGCCAGGGAAACGTTTCTCTGGCGTAATATGTTTTTGACGAATTTCTCAAAAATTACTGAATACACGAATTTCATTCATCGATAAACATTCGAAGGCAGCTTTGAACTAACGATCTAGTATATTCAACATTTATTATTCAACACTTTTCCGCTGGGGAAATGCACACGACAGGAGATTTTTGTGCTGTAACCCCACCTGTTCATATTTTCCTTACTTCGGCCGACCTGTGTCCGGAGTCTGTTTAAGGACTTCCATGTCGGCCAAGGCAGATCATGACCAGGAGGGAGATGCTCTAATAGCGGGATGACGGACGCTGTTGGATATCTCTTCTTCCAGTTAAGCCTAGATTTAGAGACTTCGCCAGACAGTGGGGGCACTTCTTTTACAAGCTATGCCGGCTCTTCAATCTTTGAGGAACCGGCATGTGATGGTGTAAAGGGTGTCGTTGGTCATTCTCTTTTTTGGCCCTTTCAAGGGCGGCCACGTCTCTGCGGACGTCTGGAGGAGCAATACTAGCCAGTGGGTACAGCTTTTCTACAGGTGTAGGTTTTAGACAACCTGTTATGGTCATTTAGAGCTGTGTCCACCAGCTGCGTATGTGCCGATCGTCCCCAAACTGGACCAGCGTATTCGCCTGCCGAAGACGAAAGGGCTAATCCAGTCGTTCGCAGAACTTGTGGTGATGCTCCCCATCTGGTGGACGTGAGTCGACGGAGGAGATTGTTTCGTATAGGTACCCACTTTTTGTGTTGTTTAAAACTTAATGTTCTGTCCGGTAATTGCAGTCAATTAATATTTCTAAAATTGATTTCGTTTGTCCATGATTGAAATTTTGGTTTAACGAGTTATTTATGTCAAGTTTAGAAACTCGCAAGTATGTATTTATATGAAATTACTGAAGAATTTTCAAATTACGTTCTATTTCGTCGTATAAAACCAGAATAATTAAATCACTCTCAATGTCCCCTTGTAAAACTTTTTCACCTTTGTTATCATACTGAAATTCGAAATTCATGAGACCTTAATGAAACGTTTAACCTTTTACCCTGAGGTCCTTCAGCACGATCACGTCATATAATCATTTGCCCCTTTTTATCGCTTTCCCAATTACCGCCTTACTGACACACTCCCAACGTGAGTACTGTATGAATTTGTTTAGGCCTAATGTGTTTAACCCTGGTGCATACATACAAATGTCATTATTTGGCGGTACCGGCACGGGTCTGGGTGTTCGTTGCCTTGGTAACGACGCAGTGGGCCCTGCAACTCCGTGACAAGAATGTCAAGCTGCGGATCGATGGCGCTCACACCTTTTTTCTTATCATCGCCTTGGAGGCTTTGAGGCCTTGGTACAACTTAACGTCGAATTATAAAGAACGGATTTTTATAATTCTTCGTTCCGTCAGAAATTTTTGAAAATAATAATCTGCACACTATTATTTTTTACATATTGGCTTATTACAGATACATAAAACCCAACCTGGTTCCAACTACGTAGGGATGGGTTATTAATTAATTTAATGCATTGCATTATTGAATTAATTAATAACTTGCGATATATTTTACCCAAAAAAAAAGACATTTCATGGCAATAAAACAGCCAAAAAGTTTAGAAACCGTTGTTATAAATTTTCCAGACACAAATGAAAGACAAAGTAACAGAATTTAATAACCAAAGTGTAATGTCAGTCGGACAAAATTGCCATAATTAAACCTATCTAATGAGTACCATATTATGCGTCTAAGCCTACGTAGTACAACAATATCAATTCCGTAGCAGGTTTCGTTAGGACCCTAATGGGAGCGTCTAGTGCTTATAAATTGTCAACGTTTGAATATATGGGTCTAGTACCCATCCAAAACAATTTCGGTATATCAGTAGAGTCGGTCGACAGACGGTCGAGAAAGTTTAATGAAACGTTGGCAGAAATTGCAAGGGGTAAGTTCCTACCCCTTGCAATTTCTGCCAAGACACAAATAAAAATCAACGTGATCATTGATTTTGTTTACTGACGAGCATATTTGGGCCAAACCATAGGGTTGGTATTCAATTCACTTACTTTACTTATAATCATCTTACAGAGGCAAAATCCATTTTTCCAAAAGTGTACTCTAAATAACATACATTAGCGAAGCTTCTTTAGAATAGAATGAATAACGAAAGAAAATTAAAGAAAATTATTTTCGATATAACTGTAGGATATATCAGGAGAATTTTATAACAGGTAAGAAGGCCTTTTTGATTCGATTGTACTTACATTACATACCAAACTTTACCAGTATATCTATGTGCTTGCCCTGCGATACCTTATGGAGTGGAACCGCAAAGCCGCCGCGCCGAGGGATTAGGTGACGAAGAGCACAGCCATTTGTTGGCGATACGCTCCCTTATTTAAGTCAAAGCCATAGAACAAAGGTCAATCACTAAATTTTATGCTAGGTTCTACGCAAAGGAATTCATATTTTGAATTGATGAGAATTGATGAATCCATATACTTTTCATATTTTAAATTTTCAGAAAGCATAATGTCACTAGGCATATGACAAAAAAAAAACAACGGGTTGCACTCCGGGGGTGCGGGCTGAAGTGAAAACTTAATAATTAAACGTTGTTTTTCGATCAGGTCACGTGTCCGTCTAACGAATTTTCAATCTGACGGTCACGTGTTCTGTCGAAAGTTCAACATTTTTTCTCCATCACAAGAAGTGCACATCGCCTCTAAGAAGTTTTCATTTCAAAAACAATTCCGACTGATGGTTATATGTGAATATGGAGATTACATGGAGTTCCTATTTTCTTTCATACAAATTTATCTTCTATAAGCGACTGACGAAAGAGAGGAATGGAAGAAGCTCCACCGACAAGAGCCCAGCTCTTAAATTCGATAATGATGAAGCGACTGACTGAGCAGAAAAAAATATTACCAAGGGGTTTAGAATCAGCCGGCATAAAAGTGCCAAATGACAAGCCAGCGAGGCCAATTATTTTGTTAATTTTATACGTGTAAAAAAAGCCTGGCCGATATTAATTTCTTCACCTTAGAAATTCTCGGATTACCGAGCAAACCTGTTGGTAAAATTCAAGTACCTAAATATGTAGTCATTACCTTTATTGTTTGCTGCAACTGCCTTCGACTCCCGAATGATTTATTCGCCGAGTCGTGCTTGTTAAACTAATTTCGTCTTCAACAATAAAGTATACATGCTTCCGCATTCCGGCGCGCTCGTTTCCGAGACTCCTGCCCCGAGATGTAACTAATTAAGTCATAAAAAGAGGCATTTCCTCAACAGAAGTGTTATTTTGTGACAGCAGCGCAGGCCCGGCGCGCGTGAGTTATAGTCTCTATCCCCGCTTTTAATTATTCATGAGGCCCAAGTTTCAGCAACTTGGACCGACATCTGGTGGGCTTCTGTTAAATAATTTGCACTCACTTCTTTATTTTGCGTGTTCGGTGCGCCTTAATTTATGGCGGTGAGCATCGGAAGGCTTTCGTTAATTTAATGAGGGTGAAGTTTGTGAATTTAGTTTTCACGAATTTGCAAGAACTTTGATAGCCATTGATGCATGCAGTTTAGTGTTAGTGTTCGCATTTGTCTACTTGATATTGTAGATAATACAATTAGAACTGACTGTTCCGTTTCCATTTTTCATCTTACAGTGCCACTAACCTCTGTGGCGCTAAGTTGTCCTTTGCACCAACTTCGACATTTAATAAAAATAAAAAAACTGAGGTAACAAAAAAATCTATATCATTATTATTATTGAACCTGCTCTCAAAATTTCTCGCGAAGTTGAGGCTCTTTATTGAACTCCGTAGTTTCTGTGCTAGACGCTCAAAAGCTCTCTTGTTCGCAGATGTGGTAAAAATGATAATTTCGTTGATAGTTACTCTACATTGAATTCCGTAGTTACTCAGCCAAAAGCTCGCTTTTTGGCAGATGTGGTAAAAATTATCATCTCATTGAGAGTTACATTGAACTCCGTGGTTTCTGTGCCAAAAAGATCAAAAGCTCGCTTGTTCGCAGATGTGGTGGAGAATATGCACGTAATTTTTTTATTTGCGTAGTATAATCCCTAAGAACCACAGTAAAAAATACGAAAGAACTTTTAAAATATCTGAATTAGCGACGAAGATATGATACTAAATGTTCAAAAAAGAAAGAGAAGTCCGATATGGACTAGTGACATCAAAGTCTATATCATGTATACATTTGCGATATGAAATAGTGTTTTCGCGAGTGAGATAGACATATTTTCGTAAAATCATTTTATCTCGTTCGTTTTTCAACCAAATTTTATTTTGTTTTCACTTTCAGTACTTTATTTTTGAATATTTTTGTATAAACTGATAACACATAAATATTTTTCTCATGCATATTCCCTACTTGGTTGACAGTTACTCTTTATTGAATTCCGTAGTTACTCTGCCAAAAGCTCGTTTATTGGTAGATGTAGCAAAAATTATAATTACGTTAATAGTAACTCTACATTGAACTCCGTAGTTTTTTTGCTAAAAGCTCAAACATTCGCTTGTTCGCAGTGTGGTAAAAATGATCAATGCATTGACAGTTACATTAACTGTGGTAAAAATGATCAATGCATTGACAGTTACATTAACCTCCGTAGTTTCTGTGCTAAAAGCTTAAAAGGTCGCTTGTTCGCAGATGTGGTCGCGGGCGAGCGCGCGCCGGTGAGATGAGCGCTGCGGCCGCCAGCCGCAACTACTCCTACGATGAAACCATTCAGGTATGAATACTAATTCATTAGTGCTGAGGCTTCCACGCTTTTCTTAATTGAACCGACGTTTGTAGAATGTTGGTAGGTTTGACATTACTGAACAAGACCTCTAAAAATATTTTACGCCAAGTTTGACTACTTACTAATTAATTACTGCTGTGGCTTCAACGCTTTCCTTATGGTAAACTGTTGTTTGGTTTATTTATTGAGATCTTTAAAACTATCAATAAGTGAGTAATAAAACATGTATTTACATTTCAAGTAAGATGACACAAAAAAAACATAATGCTGGCTAATGACCGCTACAGTAGAGGCAGAATGTTTATTCTATATTTTTATGCTCAGTATATTAGGCTAAACTTTAGTATTTTGGTGGTTTCTTTGTTTCTTTAACATTTGTTTAAGTAGCCAACACTGGCGTTATTTTTCAAGGTGCTAAAGGTATGATTGCCTACTCGTAATAACAACAATGATGGTCGTGGTGACGCGACGAACAGCTTAACGTGTCTCCGTAAGTACATTTTGGCGGTTAAAAACATAAGTTACTTAAATAACCGTAATTAGAAAGAACATTATATAACGTTATATAGCGTTAATGAAGACAAAAAAGTAAACTCGGCTTAAATAAATGAACAATAAGTAGGTAGGTCTTTTGTGTTGTGCCGTGTGGTCTCCGGCAGTGCCGTGTGGTCCCCGGCAGAGTAGAATAGGACCACTCCAAGTCTTCCCGCGGATGTCGTAAAAGGCGACTTAGGGAACATAAGCTTAACAAAGCTTTAAAATATCAAAGACACCTCTCCAACCCGTCTGACCAACGTGGAGAGTGTAGGCCAAATCCTCTGACTGCCCTGGCTTATATACGGTTCTGATAGTCAGAGAGGGTCGTGCTCCTGCAGTGGAGACTGAAAAAGACCTGATGATGATGGTAGGTCTTTTAGTGTTTCTAAAAAAATATATGAATTCTAACATTTCCCCTTATCTAAAATTACACAGCATTGCATTGCAATTCAACAACAACGGTAGTATTTGCATAATGCATACGGTTTAGTTTCATTTTACTTTTACGTTTCAGCACTTTCGCCGTGCGGAGGCAGTTTTCAGTGGCGCACACATTTCAAACGTATAAAGTACTTTCACCTCGATCGAAATTTTAATCTTCACCCGACTGTAAACTCTAATGGAACGTGTTAAGGGATGTTTTGCTAGAACAAGTACTTGGCTCTAAAACTGCAGGCTCTCTGTGATGGCCCGTAAACGCGATTTTGTGCGAGCCTTTAAACCATTTTGAATCTTGTATTCTGGTTATCAAGGTTGTTAATATTGCGAATTATTGTTCTTGGGATATGGAAGAAGTTTTTCAGGACGCGCCATAACGACACATTAGTCGACATGGGCGCACTTACCTTTATTAATGCGGTACAACGCTGGGCGCTTATGCCTGCCCCGGCGAGTTTGCTCTCAATGCATTATGTTCGGGTCAACGACGAACTACCATTTAACTACCTATTAGTGCCCTAATAGGATCTCAACATATGAAGTAAGTTATTTGACCCTTTTTGAATCATAGCTACGTGTTTATGATCCTTGATGAGGGTAAATTAAATGATTTTTCTACAATTATACTTTTTCTTCCTACTTATGTATATATACTTCCTCTGCGTATTATATAGCCTACTATGTCACCCTTAGATATTATAGCTTGGTATAAGTGAAAAAATTTTGAAAATCAGTCCAGTAGCTTCGCAGCCTTACATCAAACAAACAATAAATCTTTTCTCTTAACAATATTAGTATAAAAGAAAGAAATTCTGGTTTTTACTGACTTCATAATATGACCTCTTGCAGTAATTAATGTATCTTCCTTTCTGCCTACTATTTTTCGTACAAACACATTAAATATTCAGATAAATACACCTAACAAAAGCCCCGCCCATTACCAGAATTTTCTGGTAATATTTATTACCAAGATCGCTACTTTAAAAATATTTAATAACAACACCAGTTAATAAACAGTAGGGAAAATTGAGAAAAACAGAACGATATCGCCGTTATAGCAGAACAAATGGCGTTTAGCGTCGTAAGCGTTCGAGTTTAATTCGAGACGCCTCTTATCTACCGCCGAGGAGCGCAGAGCCTTTATTTCTCAGATACAATATTCCCGGGGGCCCGCGACCATTTATCAGCTTGCGACCCACATTGGGCCGACATCTGGTGCATTCCAGTTGGACCCAATAGTAGAGCTAACCATTACTTTATAGAAAGAATTGTTGAGAACACCATTATTATTAGGTGTAGTTTTAGTTTTCATAAAAAATAAACCAAAATAATACAGGACATTTTGGATTATAATGTACCGTACCACATAGTGGAAGATTCCCTTTATGTCTATTAATGGGACTAACTTTATGGAGCCAATAGGAGGCCAAACATCTGGCGGCTGCCAGCCTTATTGGACTGCGATTACTGAACGAGATTATTGCTGTAGTTCGTATACATAAACAGTATGATTCGATTTCACTAAAGCCCGAACACACCTCTATAATTATACAAGGCTCTTAGATACAAGAAACCTACTACGTTAGTATTATATTGTCTTTCAACCTACACTACCCACAAGCTCGTTTTATTTTTATTTTATCAATATTTTTTTGATTCATAACATACAGTACCTATGAGTTACTCGTATATGCTATTATGTTATTTTTAATCGGGAGTCATATTTATTTATTCGCATTAGGTCTTAAACCGACATCGATATAAGGGAAACGATCAGAGCGTCGGAAGATAGTACTGTTATAATTGTAATTTTTAAACAAATCGTCGGTCGTACTCCGAACTTTTATTAGCCAATTTTCATGATCCATTTCCACTTTTAGATTTAGATTGTGGTCTATAAATGAGTAGCCCAGTGAACCAAATCCAGCCACAAATGACTGTCGCAGTAGAATCAATAGTGCCGTCTGGGGTTCCCTCATTCGATTATTTTATCAGGCCCGGGGCAATATATTATGATTTCGCTATCTGTATGGCCGGAGATTGGCCCAGTGAATTTGATTAACGAACAGATTCCGCCAGGGTTACTAACTTGAGAATACTTTACCCCGAAAGCTAACGTCTAAGGTTATTGCTGACGTTCTTGTATAAGACTAGACTAGAGTTACCTGTAACAACTACTACTGTTAGTATGTTTAAAATAACCTGTGCACGTATTATTTATAATAAATAAAACCTACCCTATATTATTAATAAACTCCGCATACGTAGGAATGAGTAATTAAGCTAAGCACAAAAGCACAGGTTAATTTGACAGATCGAGTGATAAATTATTTATTATTTTTTAATTGGCAAAAAAAAAGACCAAAAAATCCCATCCTACTTGGGGGAACGTCTGAGTTGGAAACCCTGGTTTCCGCTGCGGCAAGGGTTGGACTGCCTAATGCGAGTAATGCGTGGACCACAGCGCATTAACGAGGCGCCGTCCAGAAAATCGAATTTTCCGCTCTATGCGCCCGCATTCGCGTACCTTTGTACCTTTGTCGGGTTTTTCAGAGCGTGTCGCATACACAAACTTTACGGAATTTGCATGTCTTGTGGGAAAATTCGTATGTAAATATTGAACGTGAATACTGTTTTCCTCATTTTGCTAGACTACTTTAGTAAAATATTTTTTTTTAATTACATTTGATGTGGTTTTACTTTCATCTACTATTATTTATTACTCACAACTGTGGCTATTGATGACCATTTGAACTTCGATATAATATTCGACATGACACAAGTGGATTTCTACGCATACAATATCACGTCTTTAGCCCTTACGGGGTAGACAATGCTCACCGTTGCATAACCGACGCTCAATCAGTCTTCTGCCAGCTATATTTTTATTTAAGGGAGAAGCGCAATCAATGACTTATTTATCATATGCATTTATTTTAAATTCTAAATCATTAATTACCTTCATACAATGCAAGAACGATGCATCCGTGCATAAATCAGTTGCAACATAGTGTTTCACAAGCTTGTCGCAATGAAGTATAATATTTAATCACAATATTAAATAGCGCTTTGAAATGCTTGGGCGATAAATAAATAGCTGATCACATGTTAGCGATATATCAACGTTCATGTCCAGATTGATGAATGAAACGAGTGGTGTCGTAGAAACTAGGTACAACAAGCTCAAAATGTATGAAATATTGCATCGATGCAATAGATGTGTGTTTTTCTACGAGTATTTCTTTATGTGCAACGAGACCGTACATAGCCATGGCATATTTGTAACTTGCTAGCAAACTCATATATGTCTACGGTACTGGTGATGCATCGGATCGTTAAGCCTTATTGGAAATATACGAGTATACTTATTTTGTTGTAGAAACTTGATCTTTGTATATCGAATATTTCATCTGTGCTCTACACAAAAATAGTAGCTAAATGATTTTTGTTTTGTAGTATGTTTGGTGTATAACTTCTTCGAAAAAAGGGACTCGCAATTAAGATTCTACTTGCAACTTTACCGCGACTTTGTTCGCTTAAATTATAGCCTGTGTCACCATGCAGATAAATTAGCATTCTATTGATGAAGGAATTTAGAAAATCGATCCAGTAGTTTTGGAGCCTATTCAATTTTTTTTGTTTTTATGTCAGAGGACGGCAAACGAGTAAGCGGGTCACCTGATGGTAAGTGATCACCGCTGCCCATGGACTAATGTAACACCAGGGGTATGACAAGAGCGTTGCCGGCCTTTTGTTTTCCCTCCCCAGAGGGGAGGGGGGATGAGCCTCCGGCTCTCTCACTCACCGAACGAAGCATAGAAGCTGTAAAACTACTACTCAAACGTCGATTTTCTGTGAGAGTGTGGTACTTCCCCGGACGAGCCGGCCCATTCATGCTACCAGCTGAAGTGATTTTTGCCGGTAGCGTGGCTCTACCACAACTAATGACAATGACAATGACAATGCAAACAAACAATCAAATCTTCCATCTTTATAATATTAATACAGATAAAGCCATGTAACTTTGTGTTGAAAGCATTATACAAGTCAGCTTAAAAGCGTACCATGTAAGTATACCTAGATTATGTATAGAGAGGGCCAGCATAGTAGGCTCTCGAGGCCCGTAAACCTGCGTGCCGCGCATCCGAGCCGCTTTATCTTTCGGAAAATTTGAATTTGGATTAAGGGCGCCCTTCTGAATCTATGTAAACGCTAATTCAACTGCCTCCGAAATTGGTAGCTGTTTACTTTTCTGATAGCGGATAAGTGCCCGGACGGAATTGGGTCAAAAACGTTTACGGTATCGACTGAATATTTTAATTATTCATTCTAATCTTCTTTTGCTTGTAATCTTATTTGCTTAAGGAGGGCTTGCGTCAAGTGTTAACAGCAACAATGTACTTGAGTTAAGAAATAAGTTAAAAATTTCAAGGGAAAAATTCCACGCGGGCAGGATTTGAACTTGCGTTAGTCTTATACGACTTAAATACCACACTTGTAATCATATTTTTATGTTAGGTGACGTAAGCCCTAATGCGTATAAAAGGTGGGATATGGTGGAGAAATTTAACGTGTAGGATCAAACCGCGGTGGCCGAATTAGTAAGGCGTTCGCAGTTTGACACATGACCGCGTACATTTTTTTCCCATACTTAACTTATTTCTTAACTTATAATAAGAAAATATCAGAATAGCATTGTGAATGCACTTATAAAAAATTGCAACGATATTGTAACAAAATCAAGGTTGTCATAATAGCGGGCCCGGTCATAGGATGCAACCAGAAAAACGCGTAGGTGAGAGTGGTGGAAGAAAAATGAAATATTACTGATGATATGAATTTCGAAATAAACTTCACCACAATAAAAATTGTTTATATGATCTGTTCTGAACATGTTCTCAAGGTGTTTTACTTGACAACCGCACCAAGTAGTATAAAAGTTCTTCTAAATTCTTATTTTTATACAATTTAGACTATTTATTCAAATAGTTTTGTTACTAAACCTAGGCGCTTTCGTTTATAAAAGTTGTACCTAGTACCTAGGACGGTTATTCTTGAATTGACCTTGGGAAGGGATAAAAGAATTTGTTCATGGTTTAGACAATTCTGTGCCAATGTGTACTCTATAGGTAAAAAATATAAAAATGCTTTTCTGTAAAAACCAGAATACGTACAGTCTCAAATAATTACATGAAATTAAAATAAGTACATTAAATTAATTATTAATAGATACAGATGTATCTGTATGTATATGCATAAAACATTACCAAACTGAACGTTAGCATTTTTGCTTCTGTGAAAACAATCAAATATACCTAGACAGTCGGTTTTCTGCCATCTAGTATCGAGTAGCGGCGGCAATAAAAATAGCAACCCTCCAATCAATTGCTCCCTAATAAACTAGAGGGCGCGACCCAGCTTTGTGAAAAAAGAGGTTATCAATTCAACCCATGTATGGTTTATAGCACAGGTTTATAGTCAAAGTATGTATGTAATATCATCAGAATTACGCTGCTTTTAGGTTCCGTAGTCTTAAGAACCAGCTTCTTAACACGTTTGCCAAATTTCAAAAACTATAAGTTGGCGACATATCTTTTAGTTACACTTGTAAAATCCACCTTAGGAAACAGTGCAAGTTGAATCGATATCGGTTCAGTTACTTTTGAGACACCGTACCGTAACCGTAAAGAGTACTCGCAGTTCAAACAAACGGTATTTAAAAAAAAAGACTTAAATTTTTTCTTGTGACTGATACACACTTACTATTTCAAAAACAACTGAACCCATTTTGATGACCAATGGTCCCTAAGTTGAATTATACCTAGTCAAACAAAAAAAGATTATCAACAAACTGACTTACAATTTCTGAGATTTGCTGAGTGAAACAAATTACATACATACTGGACGAATTGAAAGTGCTTTTTTTAAGTCGGTTGAGAAATAGACTGAAGGGCCATCTAGGGCTTCGCTGACCAAAATTTTAAATAGGTAGGTATATCTCAATTTTCTTTCATGCGATTTTAAAAAAAAAATTGCAGCAGTCCAGTTTATTTCAAATTGGAGCATAACTGGACCCCTAAAAATTCATGCTTCCCCTTAAAATGGTATGCAGATGTTTATAATAAATAAATTAGTTTGATGGGTTATCTTGGGCCTCATAGAACAAAATTAGAAATCTGCATTCCCTTTCAAATACATATTATTTTTCAAATTGGTCCAGTAAATGCCATTTTTATGTTAGTATGTATTATTAAAGACACAATAAATTGGAAATGAAGATCAATAAAACAGCAGCCGAATTATCCCATAGCCATTACTCTATGTTCAATGACCATTTGTCGTAATTAACTGCGAAGGTTAATCTGGCCGCGTCTCGCCGCTCTAAATCACAGTGCGACACCGTGAACTCTGGCAACGGGGGTGGTCTATCTGATAGTGTGTTGCGACCTTTATTTTTCGGGTGCGAAGCATGCTATTGTATTATTATGACGAATCAAATTAATTGCTTTACTATGAAACAGTCATAAGGGTTTTTTTTTCAACCGACAATAAAACATATGGGGTTATCAAGTCGACGCGTAGGTATATATGTTTATACTATATACTACGCACTACAGAGTAGTCCGATTTCGATAATTATTATTAAAAGAAAAGCGAGAGCCCGCCTTAAGATACCCCAAAGTTGGTCCCATATAAATTTGGGTAAAAAGCCAACCCTAGTGATGATTGATTTTTGCTTTTCAGTGGGTTAATTTTTGCGTTACAAAGCTTTGTTTATTTTTTTTTTATACTAATTGTTCGCATCTTGTGTACGTTGCACCTAACAAGTTTAACTGATCTAGACCCTAATGTTTTAATAGTAAATGAGTCAGCTTAAAACTAAAATCAAGATCAAAACGTTTATTCAGAAAAAAAGACCATTGCATGCACCAAAACTCCTATGAATAAATTTCATTATATTACTTACCTATGCGGTCTCACTGCTGAGCCAAGGTAAAACCATTCCTTTCCATACCTTTCTATTGCGCTTCATATAGCTAACGGAATTTCTTTTATCTTAGTAGAAAATATATACCTATATCGTAGTTTTATTTAGGAAAATTGTAAGTTTTTGGTTACTACATCAAAAGTATTTACAAGTATACTAGAGTTCAGAGTATATACCTATTGTGTGGCTTGGGATAAAATCAATTGGAACTTTGTGCATTCATTATATTTTGAATGCAGTCAACTACTCTCTGTCAAGTGAGGTAAAGTAATAGGGGCCCGCTAAGACGGTATATCGGTGACGTCATCGCCCTTAGGCGTCGAATTCTTTCATCAAATCCGAACAACGCTCAGTGCGATTATTCACACGATGCGCCTGTGTTTCTCAAACTGGTAGGGTTATAACATTTTAAAAATACCAAACTAACTTTTTCTATTATGTGATTTTAAAACTAAAAATATCTCTGAGCCATTGGGTCAGTTATAATAAAGTTATAATTTATATGGCCCATCTAGGCCTAGGTATAGATATAGTATGGGTTATATAGATTAGTATTATTCTTTTTTTGTGACTTTCGTCACTAAGCGGTAAGATTCTCCATGGTTTAATATTGATGATATTATGGAGCTAGCTGGAGTTAGTTAAGAACCTCAATTTTAAAAGCTTGATAACAATATATTTTATCACCGACTTAAAAGTATTGTAAAAAATTATGGAAACCTAGCCGGTAGATTTATTGTGAAGGAGTAACAAATATCCTCACATCTCAAAACAATACAAACATGTACATTTATTATAATAATAATTAAATAGATTTAAAAAAAATATTTAAAGTTTGGGAAGTAACGAATAGAAAGGAAATAAACGATCCCCTTCTTACAATAGTAATCCCAAAAGTAGATGGCAATGTGGCGATATTGTTATACAGGATGCTTTTAAATCAACTATTAAAAAAAACGAACAAAGTATATGCTATTTAATTTCATTTAGAATCATGATGAAACTAAAAAAATACTTTTAGTTATAATAAACCTCATTATGAAAGTGACACCAGATTTTATGTTGATATCAACATTACAAATTAAGAGAACTGCTTATTACCGTTAACTCTCAAATTAAACAAATGAAAAGTAATACCAAAAATACTACTAGCAATTTACTACCGAAGAACTGAATTAGATTTGTTCAGTTTGATCTGATTAAGGAGTGAAAAAAAAATGTTGGTGCTATTTTCATCGATCTTAATGGATTTGATTGCGTTGTACAAAACATAACAAATAACAAAACAAAAACTTTTTTACTCAAAATAAAATACACAGTGAAATGAAGGCAGTAAACCGTGAATTTTTACGAGCACCCTGTGCATGGAGATGCACTGCACCGGTGCATCGCGAGGGCGGGCGGCCGGGCCCACTGCAAGCCGGCCTTAATCAAACCCAAGCAATTTATGATCGCCACGACGCCTGCTGGTCTATTCTACAATTCACATATCGTAAAACAAGTATTTTAAGGCGCTGTTGTATGCGACAGTTACACCACACAGCAATAATTCTTTTAAATGAATTAAAAAAATAATATCATAACTAGTAATAGAATATAATAGTAATAAATAACTAGTAAATGACTTGTAGTATTTTAGTATTACTACAAGTAATTTACTATTGCATTATTTAAACTGAAACACCGGCTAACGTCAAAAGTGGCAAATTTTAGTGTTAGCCGATGTTTCTCAAAAATTATCGAACAAATTCAATGAAGAGTAATACTACTTACTAGTTATATACATTATAGATTTTTTTAATTAAATTAATGGGATGACAAGAATTAATTGCTGGGTATGGCGCTAGTGTCGCATACTACAGCGCCTTAACAACGCACAAATTTATTGGTGCAATATGCTTGAGCGGTTTCCTGGTTCTTTTTATTAGTTTTTTTAATTCAGTTGTTTGTTCATATTTTCATTTCAACTCGGTTCCTGAAACAAGCTTTTTCGATAAAGAATTTTAAAAAACATGGCTGCCCAGCCCATAAAAACATAGACAGTATCACTTGGGATGACATGGCAAGACATAAAATAACAGCTTTTTTAACAAACTCACATAAAATGCACGTGAACCGTGAAAAGCTATAATGTTTTTATATATCATGATTTATTTTTGTATATCATTCACACACAATAAATGTAAACATTCAGTTGATAAATTCTTTACATTAATGCTGCAAAAAAAGAAACTAAAAGAATAAGTAAGCAAGTAGAGAATATAGCAATCAGTTAAAACCGCGAGTTGATCAATTTATTTTATTTTACTTTATGAATCGCTTGAGAAATCAAAAGATGTAAAAAGCTTTATGGATTTCATGACTGTAATATACAATATCCTAATTTGTTCAATTTCTACTAAGAAATTGGTTAAAAAGTCGTGCTACATCAGTAGATCCCTTCAACGATTACAGAATCGCCACGTTGCTTGCATTGTATCTTAAGTCGGGGGGCGTCCCCTATCGAAAGCTTACGTTAGAACTTACACTTGCGGCCCAAGCAATAACCCCGCCATCTCGCGCCTAACGGTGTCCTGTGGATATTGCTACTTTTATTCACATTGTAATGTTGACGAGACATGTTACAAGCGATTTGAATGTCCCAAATTGTTGAAATACCAAATAGTTTAGCTTTTATGGGTTGTTTAGCTCGTGTCAAAATTTTGCTTTAAAGTAAAGACAAGAAATTTGTATTTATACTAGCAGTTGCTTCATAATTATTTTTCTAATATGACCTACAATTATAATTTTTAAGGCGATAAATAATAAAATTTTCATTGCAACTATTAATCAATCGCTACTGTTAACCGATGAACTTTTGAAAACATTATAAAAAAAATTGAAATAGTAAAAAATACTTGGCTTCAAATTTTTTTTAATGGACAGACACTTGGAGTTACAAAAACAATGATTCTTTTTGTGTTGTGGAGAGGTAAGGCTGATACCTCCTTTTTCTCATGATCACTGTTTTGTGATGGGACTGTTTTGAATCTATCAAATATACGCAGGCAGTTTATTGATGTTCATCTAAGCTGTTAGTTTCAAAACTCGTTTTACTCAAAAACTTTCAAATATAATAAATTGCAACAATTTCTTCTTCAATTGTAACCACTTGTAAAAATTCCTCTGAAAAGTCGTAATGAAGTCGTTTCCTCCTCTGAAATAGTCTGATATCAATAAAATGCAATTTTATTTCGCTCTAGTCTACTGAGCACAGACGGGGATCGATAAAAACGTCCCTAGTCACCTGAAACGGACCAGCCTCCTAGACTAGGGTAAGAACGAAATGTATATTATTTTATCTAACAGATAATACAGAGTTATTAATTACACTGTTATACCACTATTAGTTGTGACTGTTCATGTTCAACCTGTGAAACCATATCTTTTAATAACTATGATAAGTTAAAACTTATACTAATGCACCCACATCCTAACGGTGGCTCTGCTCTATATGGTTCTATGATACTTTTTCTTGGTAAATAAAGAATACTTGCTCATATGGAGCCAGAAAGATTTTTGTTGTCAGTAGTAATTTCTGCCTAAGTAGTTTTCCGAGGTGGTGGATGAGGGTAACTAAATAGATATTCTAGAATCGAATAAATAAAACTTACTACGTACTATTTTTTTTTACTTTACTTCATTTTACTGGTTAGTCATCGTATTCATTTAACAGCTGAAGTAACGAATCTTGCTGCAGGATCCCAGACTATCCGATCGGTAGCCGGATGTCATGTTTCTGTTATCTCATAAACTTCGCCTCTGGTTCTATTGGCTTGCCATTATAATTTGAGATGTGTCTTATCTACCATTTTAATTTGGTATCGAGGTTTTGTAAACCTTCTGTTTAGGTGGAATGGGTTATGTAAAAAAAACTCACTTGAAAGCCTTTATCAGTTTTCTTTTAAAAATCGGATGTGCTTTTGGAGAGGTTAATAACGTATTAAGCAGTTAATTAAATTTTGATACAGTTTATAAATTTAAATAAAACACCTGTTTTCTTTGCTACTAAAAAAAAAACGAAATTTCGTTCATCGAAAGTTGAATCAAATCCAACAATAATATTCAGATGTCTTTTCAAACCAAACGTGTTTTCTAATAATTTCCTACTATTAAAATACAAACGGGAAGCTTTTGAGACGAGAACAAACCCATTAAAATGTGCATTCAAAGTGCAAGTCATCTGGGGTGAGCGGTTGGGGCGCTGAGGCTGGTTGCACTCTATAGTAATTTATACAAGCGCCGATGCGTAAAAATGGATGAAACTACTTCAATTAGGGACCACTTTTTGTGGACAAAAAACGAGACGGAAATATACTGTGTTGGTAATTAATCTTATTTTCGGAAGATAGGTATTTCTAATTATGGATTTTTTGGTTTCGATTTTTTTTGAGATTTTATTTATTTTATGTGTAATCTAATTACGCACTTATTGTTTTCTCTAAATGTTCATGCGCTACTGTAGTTTGATTTGAAACATATCTGGAAAAGTTAGCAAGAGATATGAGAAAAACATACAAACGAATTGAGAACCTCCTCCTTTTTTTGAAGTCGGTTAAAATGATACGGTGCATGGCACCAAAAACCTCTACTTACATTAATATAAATAAAATAAACATTCGTAACTTACAAGCCTGATTGTTGTGACGAGTGTCATTTATTATTTTTAAGCTGCATGTAAAGTAAAAGTAGTTCGAAGAAAGAAATCTCTGGAATTTTTACGCAACATCTTTTTCTTTTGTTGATATAGTCAAAACATTCTACTTTGGTATTGTATACTAAACAAGTTTGTAAATAATAACTTTCTCAAATCAACTTAATCAACAAATGTCAAAATTTGAATGGATATTAAGGTCTTTGTTATTACTCCATGTTACCACTGTTTTTGTAGATTTTAAATGAAATTAAAAAATGTCATAGTTGACTCATCAGAATAGCATGTACTCGTAGGCTGTAAGTTCTGCGAAAAAAAGTCTCGAGACACTACTAGTACAAATATGTCCATTCATTAAATAAGTCCATTCATTCACAGGTCGAGTATATAATGCATTTGTAAACTTGAGAATTTGCTAGCAATATAGAGCCAAATAGACAGAATAACTAACAATGTGGACTGTTATTACTTGCATCGCATGCAACAAAGGTGCGTAGTGCGGCGGTTTGTAGTCCTGAATATTACAGGGAGCATCTGGCCGCCTCTGTGTTTTAGATAGGTACATCTACAATATTGTATCACCTCTGTGTTTTAGATACATCTTCAATATTGTACAATCTCTGAGTTTAAGATACATCACCAATATTCTACATCTCTTCGTCTGAATAAAAATACGAGTGTTGTTATTATCGAATAGCTCACGAGAAATCATACGACTTTTTTCATCACACCTGTCAGTCAAACTAATGAAGAAAATTGAATATTTTGTTGTTTTATAATCCCATTATTTGGAGTCTTATAGCTTTCTTAATTATTGTTTATAGTTAACTGAGTCACTTTATTATATATTAAAATGAATTAATATTCAAATGCTTTGGTTGATAAATAAAAGTCCATTACCCTTACATCAATATTAAGTTAGTACTAAATTGAAAACTCTGTGCTAATATCCGAAACATTACGTTATTTTCATGTGGATTTACTTTTTAAGATACATATCCGACTGGCAGCGATAAACAACATACAGCTTAATACACTTTATCTGGAAACAAATGAAAATAAAATTTTAAAAGTTTTTCATTTTGCTATGTTTAAATGAGTAATCAGTTATTCAAAAAATTTACATTTCATACAAGATTTAAATAATAAAAAATGCTTTACTGCACTTGCGCGCTTTTTACTTCACATTTCCGCATTATTTTGGCTTTATAGCATTCGTAAAATAATTAAACATGACATAGTGTGTTGAAATATATATATATATATATATATATATATATATATATATATATATATATATATATATATATATATATATATATATATATATATATATACATCACACTATTCTGATTATGTACTTCAAAAGATTTGACTAGACGTAAAGTAATTTTTCGGGCGCTGGGTTTCCCCATTAACTATTGATTTTCTATAAACTCCTTATCCGCGCATCTGTGGATCAAGCCAGCTTCGTGGGTTGCACAACTTTTAGAATAAGATCAAAAAGCCATTTTCCCTCGCTTAAAGTTGTCAGCCCGAGTTATAGCCGAGTACGTGACCAGGGGGTTCTATAAAATAGTTTATGTCATTCTTAAGACCGCCTCCGCCGTTGTTTATGTTTCGCTATGAATTCAGACGTAATTGCGTTATGCTGGAAATGTGAATGAAAATGAATTGTATTAGAATTTTTTTGACATACAATTGATATAGGTAGCTGCTCTAGTTAAATTTGATTAGTAAATCCTGATTTGCTGCCTGCCTGTGACACGGATGGTCCCGGGTTCGATCCCCGGTCAAGTCAAGATGGAAAATGTTTTTTTTTCAGACTGGGTCTTGGATGTTTATCTATATAAGTATCTATTATAACATATAGTTTCGTTGAGTTAGTATCCCATAACACAAGTCTCGAACTTACTTTGGGGCTAACTCAATTTGTGTGATTGGTCCGTATATATTTATTTATTTGCCGGAGTCTCTGGATTTTATAAATCGTCAAAGACAGTTTCTTATTCTGCCTATATGGCTTAAAGTACCTTATTTTTGTTCACTATGTGATATAATCTAAATACTTCATCAACACTTATCAAATTCAGCTTATCTAATTAAACGTTTTTTTATGAAGTCGTGGAAAAAGTGTTTTCGTATTTTATATTACTAAAGTTGTAATGAAATATCTCCGGCTATGTATGTAAGATATAATTTTTAAGAAAAAGGTAATATAAAAATTCCACACTATTTTCTGTCTTATGTCTTTAAGATGTACTTTAAAGATGAACGAGAAAATAAGATACGTTTAAAAGTTTATTATGTTGAAAATACCTAGCACAAAGTTGTTTCAGGTAATTTCCTTCTGAGAATTTTGTCGTCAAAGTAACAGCTCTTTTGTATGAATAATAATAATATACGGACATATCACACAGATTAAGCAAGCCGCAAAGTAAGTTCTTAAGTAAGACTTGTGTTATGGGATACTAACTCAATTCTAAATACATATATAGATAAACATCCAAGACCCAGGTAAATCTGAAAACGATCATTTTTCATCTTGACCTGACCGGGGATCGAACCCGGGACCATCTGTGTCACAGGCTGTTGACCGCTGCGCCACGGAGCTCGTCGATATGAAATGAATGGATAAAATCTCCATACCAAATACGAAAAGACTTTTTCTCGACTTCGTATTATATTTTAAGTAAGAAATTAAAATTAAAAAAAATATTATAAACTTAGCCAGATCAAATAGAGATTCGCGGTTACTTATAATTTTTATTACAACTCATTTTTTAATTCATTTAACTTTTTCAAACTCTTTTCATTTTCTTCTATTTTATTGGAGTCCAAAACATTCTCCGAAAAGTAATAAGAACATGGGTATTTTTAAAAAACCTTCAACATTTTCCTCCACACCTTATCACATAGTTTACTAGCAGCCGCGGATATTGCCGCCAGATGCCATTCAATCTCGCGAAAACTCTTGGAGGTGTAATACGGTGAGCTTGCTTCGCCCTACATTTCTATGGTGTTCGCCTTGAGTCGAAGCCAGATTGAATTTAACACAATAGCGGCAAGGGATTTGGTACCTTGATAATATAAATATTTGTAGGACACATTGATAAAGAATAATATTTATTAGCTATTACCTATTATTAAAATAGGTAATTATAATTATGTAGAGCTACTGGCGGCTCTCTTGATTTAAGCGCTCTAGGCTTTAAATTGTTTATAGTGTTGTATTTTTTACTTCTATAAATGGTTTTTATGAATACCTAAATCTAACTTAGAAGTTGATTTATCAGCATTAATATATTTCATGTTTTGAAACCCGTTTTGTGGGTAAATAACTCATTCTGTAAATCGCATAAGAGGTCACAGACGCTTGTTTTGTTGCCTATAACTTGAACTATTATACCTTATCTTTGACTACTATGTCATACTACTGTATGTACTCCAACTGTATCGAGAAATTTATTAAACTATTGCTTATTTTACTAACACTGCTAAAATACACTAGGTACTAAAAAGTTAGAATTAAATAGTTGTTTATAAAAATATTCAGTACTGCAAGACAACACAATATCCATACAGTATCATAAGACAAGATAGTACAGAGTACAGACCCGCTTTACACCCACTTCCTGAAGCGAACCTCACTATTGCACCACTATTCAAGATAAGGGCTCTGTTCCGCCACTAAACGCTGTGGACAACGCGTCTGGCGACTCTAGTGTCTGCTTACTACTTGAATATCGTAACGTGTTGTAACATCGAGTAACAAGCGGACCACACAGTTAAAGTAAAACTGGGATGAATATTGTAAAAAAAGCAATTGTTACTTAAAACCAAAATGTACTCAAGTAAAAAGTTGTCCTTTTACACGGAAATGCAGAAAATGACAACCTTAAAAAAACCTTAAGCTATTTACTTGACAACCTTACCAATCACTGTTTTCCTACCTAAGATAATTTAAACATATTACGCTAAGGGCTCCGTAAAATTCTTAAAATTTTAGCTTTGGCCTCCTGCTTCGAACTGGGAAACGTTGATTAGGTTATGTACTTGTGTCGTGATGGATTACTAACTCTACGATTCTATATTTTTTTATAAATACATATGTATATATAGATAAAAATACAATATCAAGACCTAGAAAAGACCAAAACTTACTACTATCCATCGGTTCAGTAACTAAGAGTGAAAACGTGACTAATAGTAACATAAACAAATATGCAAATAGCTTTTGCTTTTATCATATTAGTTTGTATATCTATCTACCTACCAGTAAACTCCAAATATGAAACTTAAAAGCAAACGAAAAGCTACTCAGTGCAAAACCCAGGAATGCAATGTTATTAAAATACTCGTATTATGCGGTTACGTGATAAAAACCATCCGGCTACGACTTGCTTTCAAGCTCCAACTTTAACTAACTGAATTTTTAAACACCGTCGCGAAAGCCACAAGCATGGTAATGACCTGAATAAAATATAGATAACAAAGCATACTTTCGCAAAGATAAGGTAAAACTGCAAGTGCGCATCGGGCGGCGCCGCAGGGGCGGCGGAGGCTGCATGGAAACTTGTTTTTCCTGCCGAAGGGCGGCAGTGCGCGCCGTGCATTCGTACGAAACGAAACTCCGCGCGCCCCTACAAAGTCACGTCAAACTCGAAACGCAACAACAGTTTATACATGTGACTTGTATACTTAAACATATCGTGTAGTGAAATTATACAACTATATAGTGTTTAGTGGAGTGTTCATAACTTTTTGGATGTGATTTTTGGATGTTTTGGTAAATCAGTAATGTTGAACATCGTCAGATGGCGGGAATATTTATGTATGTCATATTTTCTTGGCGCAGTTTTCCGTGCTTTCCTTTTTATGGTTTAAATGGCTGAAGGGATACTTTTGGGGTTTTGCGGACTCCTGTTTTATGTTATTGGATGTTGGACACGGTCTGTTTCTCACTTATATGCCAGGGTTTTTAACCAAAAGGTAACTATATAAGGCATTGAGTCTAAAATTTTTATTTTTGTAGTCTTTTTGTTGGAAACGCCGTAACTACTTACTTTTTTTCCACGCCTTTGAATTTGGAGTACTTTCTTATGTGATACTGCTCGCGATTTATAAAAAAAATCTTTGGTTCTTTACCCTTAAAACTAGTAGATCGGTATCTAGGAACTTTGACGAACTTGAAAAGTGTGTTAATATTACCTTCATTGTTTTCTTCATTCTTTAAAAAATTGAGATACGATAACTGGCAAACCAATGCTCTAAAAGCATTGGTTTGCCAGTTATCGTATCTCAATTTTTTAGTAATAGTCAAAATTAGTTAAAAAATTATCATTTTGAAGACAAGCTTTTATTAGGAGCCATTCATATTGTAAAGTGCTTGCAAATGAACACTAACATAATAATAATCATTTATTTGCTAAAACTAGGGTGACATATAATAGCAAATACATACATTATTATGAGCAGATGTTCATTAAAAAGATAGAACTAAGCCTATTTTGCCATTTTAAAACAGCATAATTTTTTTTTGTATAATTCAAACTATGAACCTATATTCAAAATTATTATTTCATAATATTATAATTTAATAAGAATTAAGAAAACACGTTATCTTCTTTAGCTTAGAAGAACCTTTGGCCACCTCCCGACTCATCATCAGATCAGGTTTATTGTACTATAATATTGCATTTTCTTTCAATCAACATAAGTACACAGAACTTCAGCTCTGTTCCGCTTCCTTGTCCGCAGCAGATTGGTTAAGGATAATTGCTTCAAAATTGATTTGCGAGATTTGATCCTTACTGGCAAATAAACAAACAAGGGCACATTAAATCATCATCATCATTTCAGCCGCAAGAAGTTCACTGCTGGACTTAGGCCACCCCCAAGGATTTCCAATAACTATGACCGGTTAAACTTAAACAAAAGCTTGTAATAATAGCACTTGATGATATACATGTGCACCTATCGGTTGGAGTACCTCCTTTTTCGTAGTCGGTTAAAACACCTTATTTTCCGCAACAAAAGACACTACATATCTACGAGGCTGGCTTGAAGCATGATGGATGACTACCTTATATTATGACTCACCGCGAAAATGTCTAGTGTTATTCATCGCTACGTTTTTACTTAACGCAAGATTAATCAACTCGGCAAAAAACGTAATTTCAAGGTTAACTTTTTGTCAATACTTGACTCAAGGGATTGAACCTACTAAAATGAGATGTTTAGGTGCAAAACCATTATCTATTGTGTCTATCACCTTTTTATAAATTACTTCATTGTTTACTTCTTACAGCATTATGTGGACTTTCTTAAAGTTCAAGGTCTCGAACAGACCAGTATTTTTTAGAAACTCGTTCATTTAATTTTTGTTGTTGCTTGAGAGGCTTGTTTATATCAAACTAGCTGTTGCCCGCGGCTGCATGATATAGCCTATGTCCTTCGGCGTAGCATTATAAAAGGGTATGTCAAAGTTCAAGAAGATTGGTTCAGTGGGTAAAGCGTGAAGAGGTATGAAACAATTATACAAGCTCACATTAGCATTAATAATATTTACGCGAGTTCCCTGAATGAATTTCTGCGATTTGTCTTTATAGAGTTTTATTATATGTATAAACGAACTTAACTTAACCTGACTTATAAAGATTTGTACTTCGAATTACCTACACCTAAACGAATAGGATTAATTCATCATAACGACTAAATTTTCAGACGGGTATTATGGCTTACTTGATATTCTCAAGTGAAAATTGTAGCGGCGGCGCAAGATGAGTCACAGCCTCAGCCGAATTATTGGACGGAGACGTGACCGGCGCGCCCGTGCGCGGCATTACAATACATGTCGTGACAATATTGTTAGGGAAACAAAAATGTCACAACTAACAGAGAATGTCACACTGATGAAGCGAAATTTTGGGTTTAAAAATCTTACTGGTTTAAAGTCTTTCTTGCTTATAGTATTATTGCCAATGTGCTGATGTAAATTAATTTTCGAGCATATATAAATGTCACAACTTTATGTACATATGTAGCGTAATTAGACAGCGTACTGAAGAAGTATATAGTGATTCTTGTAGATCGAGATAATCTTTCTTTTAAAATATTATTGCCAATGCTCGACGTGACACAGCAAAATTATTTTAAAACAATTTTTGTAATGGAAGCAAAATTATCACAGCTCTATGTATGAAGCGAAATTAAACAACTTACTGATGAAGTAAAGTGACTCTTGTAGTGTGAGATAATCTTTCTGGTTTAAAATATTATTGCCAGTGATCGATATGTCAAAGCTAAATTATGTTTCAACAATATTTCTTTCTTTCTTCTTTTTAATTATGGCTTCCACCGAGATTTCAGTGATTCTGCCAATGTCCAGTATAATGAGATACTAAATATCGGTGTTGTACGGTATGTGGCATCAAAGATGGCGTATGTTCTTTGGCTGCCTCGTGGGAGATTTTGGCGACAAATCTATACGAGTCCATTTAACAGTCTACTTTAACTATTTCACAAATTGTTCTCGAGCACGAGCATTTATAACACCAAACTACACCAATTTCATATTATAAAGTCCACTTAAATCAATTTGCAAAATTGTATAAGGCAAACGACAACTGAACCCCTTGACTTCCCACCAAAAACCCAACAATATTTGTTAAGGAAACAAAAATGTCACAACTCTACGTATGTAGCGAAATTAATAACTTATTGAAGAAGTATAGAGACACCTTGTAGAGCGACCTTGTATGCTCGATGTATATTTTACCTGACTGGAGATCGAACGCCCGGTATCTAGATTTATTTTAGACAAAAGTTAAATGAGTTGAGTATTGCAAGATGTCTCATGCCAAATTATGGGATGAAGACGTGACTGTAGCCCCCGTGCGCCGCATACCATTATATGATGCGACAATTTTTCTTAGGGAAACAAATTACGCATCTTTGTGTATGGAGCGAAATTAACTTCTAATAAACTAAACTTCTTACAACGTATAGAGCGAGATAGTGATTTAGAGTTAAAATGTAAGAAAATAAAAGTGGCAGTATAATAACTATATAAGAAAGGCAGACTCAAAGTATTAGACTTGGATGGATTTAACATGACCATACCGTTTGTGTGTGGGTATAACATAACAAAACATGTTTCGGCAATATTTGTTAGGAAAACGAATATGTGACATCACAATTCTTTGTTAGAGGAAAATTTATTACATCATACAGTAGAAGTATATAGAGTCTTGTAACATAGTACCGTCATTATTTTATATTTAAGAAAAGAGAGTGCATGATGTTTCAGAACCGAATTATTATTGGATGATTATGCGACTGTACACTCGTGCTCCGCATCATCATTCATGTTTAAGTTTATCATTTGTGATAGTAACAAAATATCATGTCTTTATTTTATATAGTTCACCTACTGCAAATTGTAGGGCCTGTGAGCAGATGTCTTCGACTTGTTTAATTTTAAATCTGCGTGTCTTTGTTAACTGTAAATTGATTACAAAGGTACAAGAATTTGATAAAACTTATTCCATAGAATAGCAAAAAATGCGGAGAAAAGTCTGTTTCCTACCCCAAAAGCAAGATTAGACTCGATTACTAAGTTAACAAAGCTCTGCATTTCAGTTGAAATCACAATCCTCCGGAACCCTACAATATGCGGTGCCCTTTTGTAAAATTGTAAAACTTTTCTTCTTGAAAATAAGAATCATTATTGGGCGAAATTAGAAGATTTCTGTTTCTTGCTGAAATTCTAACTCATTCATGAATTAAACTTTAAATTACAATTGCCCTATTCAAGGTATAATTATTAGGATATCATATCACCATTATCATCTCAGCCGCAAGAAGTCCACTGTTGGACATAGGCTTTCCCAAAGGAATTATATGTGTTTGGGAGGATATACGAATGTTAGGAAGCTAGGTTTACATTAAGACCCTGATCAATGTGGTATTTGGAACTCCTGTTCTTCCTGACTTATCTCACTTTTCATGAGTAGAAACAGTGTGCTAGTTCTTTTCATTTGCATTTCTCTAACATGAACTTTTCTTTCTTCCCTTTAATGGCCCAATATTCTGATCCATACAACAGAGCAGGAAAAAGATTATTCCGGGTTTTTTTTTGTTGAGTTTGCTGTATTTTTAATTGCCTAATCCCATATCAGATATCAAAATAAATCTCTCCGCGGGGTTAGTAAACAAAACAAAAACAAAAGAGTGTCGCGTTACTTGACATCGCCAGGGGCGCCTCCGGCCTACATTTGTTTTTGATTAAACAAATTGTCCGCGCAGTTTATTGGTCCCCGGCGCACACCCCTGCACTTAGCTCAGCTGTGCCTCGTGGAGGCTGCCCCATAAAAGTTTCATGGCGTCTGACTGAACTACTTGTAGGAGTTGTAGGATGCATGTTGTGGTGTTTAATAAGTTGGAGTTGGAGTGCGGGAGACACTGGTGTAACAGCTGCTTGGTAGGTACATCTCATTTTGGAACGCCCTATATAAATATTACAACTTTAATATAGCATCTTGCCTGAAGATAGTTCATATCAGCCCACATTAAAATTTCACAATATGGGTATTTTTGTTCTGTACATTAATGTGACAACCGCGTAAGGATTCCGCGTTGTCCATCAAAAGATACCCTTTTAAATTTAACATATTTTAATGTCGTAAAAGTTTAAGGCACCTTAGGTTAACTGCGTAAATATGCCTTTTCTTAGTCCAAAATCTCCAGTATTCATTTGAAGAAGAAATAAAAACAGAAAGAGAATAATGGATAGCCTGCAAGTTAATTACTGAACCTAACCATTGGTTCAAAAATTAAGGGTTAAAATGACCTAAAAATGTAATCCAGTCGAGATGCATAATTAAATTAGCGGGCATCGTAGATTCGGTCCACGTTTGCTTCGTTAACTGGGCGGTACCAAAATAACTGTAATCAATAAAAATCACAATAAATGTTGGACGTGCCTGCTTGCCTGTTGTATTCGAGGAATGGCTAAAACCGGAAGAGTATATTTTTTTTCCTGTGTACATTACAGTTCGTAGGACCAGTAGTGATATAAGATACTACAGCTTATGTTCCCTAAGTTACCCGCTGCTAAGTAGCATAAAGCCACATTTAGCGTGTTAATAGGGGTGTAGGAAATTAGTAGTAGTTGTATAGATTGAAAGCTAAGTATAAAATAAATAAAAAGTACAAATAAGAGCAGCGTTTTAAATTTACTTCTATAAGTAGCAATATTGCGTAAGTTGTCGTTTGTACTTAAAAATAATTCATTTCATCAATATGAGATGACAGTTTTGTGATTAACTGAGTAACTCTTTACTACTTTTAAATCGTGACTCTTATTACTATCGTTTCATACTGTAATGTGATGAATTTCAGCTCAATCGGTTAAGGATAAGTACTTCAAAATTGAGTTGCACGTTTTGACCATAACATTCAGACAAACTAACAGGGCAAGTTAAATAAAAACTTGTAATAAGGGTTGGGGCTGATCGATTCTGAATCAGCTATTTGTCTGGACGCAACCCATGAGCCTACGAGATGAGTTCATCTCGTAGGCTCATGGGTTCATTAAATTCAATGGATACCAAAGTGTGTCTCTTCCATGCTGGTCTGGGAGAAAAGAAAAACGTAGAATGTGCCAGCTGCTTCTCTTCCCGTGCAGATTGTAAAAGCCGATCAAGGGAATGGGCATCAGGTATCATGACAATAGGCGATACGGCTAGCAACCCATCACTATTTTGATTCCGTTCCCCACCTACCAGCCCACTAACATGCTAAACGTGGCCTATTGGTTTTTATAGACTAGGGCTAAGTCTACCCCACAAGGGAAAAAGACGTGATATTATGTATGTATGTATGTACCAAAGTGTGTCTGGATTCAAGGTTTAGTTTAGTAACTAATAAATAAATAAATATAGGTATATACGGACAAATCACATAGATTGAGCTAGCCCCAAAGTAAGTTCGAGACTTGTGTTATGGGATACTAACTCAACGATACTATATTTTATAATAGATACTTATATAGATAAACATCCAAGACCCAGGTCAATCTGAAAAAGATCATTTTCCAACTTGACCTGACCGGGGATCGAACCCGGGATCATCCGTGTTGCAGGCAGGCGTGTTGACCGCTGCGCCACGGAGCTCGTCAAACTGAAAACGTGTAATATTTTTTTCGTTTGGATATTAGCTGATATCGCATTTTTTTTAATAATCATTGTTTTTTTCTCGAGACTAAAGTCATGAAGTATAAAATTGATGAAAATTAAAATTATCATATCGACTACTGAAATTGGGTTTCAAAAAGGCTTTTTCGATAAAAAACAATAAAAATAAAGGTTTGGCTAACCGTTCTTCAAACAGCCGCCTGTCTGGACGCCCCCACCTTCACCCGGATAAATTGCCATTGCACCTGATGTGAGTACAAAGCAAATCGTTCACGTCGATCTGTATGTAGGCACCGAGAAATATAACTTCAAAGGAATTTTACTTTTGAAACAGCAATGTACAATACTGTAGACGATACGTGGAACGTGGATTATGAGATTTTATATGAAGGAAATAATATTAATTCTTAAAAAAATATGATTTATATATATTGGTAATAAAATGCAACTAGTCATTTGATGGGTCAAGAAAGTGCTTGGAATGAAGGTGGTCAGATTGCTTCAGAGTACGGTCTTCTTGGGCCAGTGATATAGGTACGCGAGTGAGCTAGGCCGTGGGCTCGATTCCCTGCGCGGTCAAATATTTGTACTTTGTTTCCACAAGTTTGTCTGCGGCTCCCCATGAAGGATTAGATTCAGGCAGGCGGCCGGCCGCAACAACTTTGCTTACTCATATTACAGCATGAATGCTGTCGTATAGTGTATCACGACCTTCGACAATTACGACATCTGAGGGTGCAATCAGGTATACTCGTTTGCTCAGAAGAAATGCATTTGATAAATATTAGAAAAAAATAAAAAAAAGATGCTGGTAGCTGAAACGATTGGGTTCCTATCCAATCAGCTATTGGATTTTCAAAAGGTGAAAATTTTGTTATACAACAGGATGTCAGTGATGATAAATATCCAAAATTACTTTGCAGCATGTTTAGCTATCATAAAACTTGAAAAAGTATATCGTTCTGAAGTTTACCGCTGCTTCGTGAATGAAAAAGTAAACTACGACTCACATTCAATTTATTATTTCCTATGGGGTATTTCTTAAAGGGTTACATAAAATAATTCATTTGGTTATATTCAATAGTTTTAACATATTAATTATTTATTTAGAGTATTAAGAGGTATGTAGATGACAAATTTATTTATTAATTACATTCACTTATTTAATAATACAGGTCGTCAATTATTATATAATACGCCAGAAACGTTACAGGGCGGGTTTTAAAGCTAATATGTTATTATATAATAATTGACGACCTGTATGTAGATTGTAATACAATGTATAATATGTAAATATATTCGTAAGTTTGAAGTGTTTCTCAATGCCACACTACCAGATTTTTGGGCACTTTTAAAAGATCATATCTACTTGACTGTAGCGTTCTATATCAAAGGAATCTGTTATATGATTTGGAATATACTGTTATTAAAATAAGGATATCAGATATAGAAAATCAATCCACGCGGGCAGGTTTTGAAGCAGCAGTCTTTAGACTTAGTACGTCCAACGCCTTACCAATTAGGCGTAATAAATAGGACTGATACGAAAAGAAGAATATGGCAGAGCTTATATTATTTACATATATGGTCTATTTACTCCGTGAGGAATAAATACGGGATTAACATCTACAACATATAAAGGCAGAGAGAAATTGCTCACAACTTATCCATTAATATAATTATCTCATCTTTGCCGTAAAAGTCATATTCAATTTCTTTGTATCGAACGCGAATACGACGGGACGTTTCTAAGCCCGGGAATATGAAAAGACGGGAAGACGTACATTCACAATGGGATATTGAGCGGAAATATTGGTTAGTTTTATTAGGGAACAATATCCGGTACACGAGTGCAGGGGCTGGCAATATATTATTGTGTTGGAAGTTGGAAGGTTTGAAAAATAACTCTTGGAATAAGAGTACAATTTTACGTTTTTTAAATGTGTGCACTAGTAAGGAATATTAAGAACGGATGAATGGTTTTATTAATATATATTCCAAGTATGTAACTTCAAATGTACTTATGTATATGAAAATCAATTTCGTGGCGTTTCTTAAAAAAGCTACTAGGTACTAATGTTTTATTAAGGAACAAAATATGTACATCATCAGGTCTTTTTTAGTCTCCAGTGCAGGAGCACGATCCTCTCTTAACTACCAGAGCCATATATTTGCCAGAGCAGTCAGAGAATTTGGCCTACAAAATATGTGCAAATTCGTATAATAATTATTAATTCCTAAAAAGTTAGGTATATTAATTAAGATGCGATGGTTATTTTTCCGATACTTATCAAATGCACCTCATCTGAGCAAACGAGTATTCCTGATTACATTCTTAGCTGTATGACTATTAAGTTTGAAAGTGACTGAAAGTTTTAGTCATGCAGCCAGTAATTTTAATTACTTATAACAGAAACACGAATTTTTTTTTTTAAATCAATGACTTATAATATGAGTATATGATTTACTGCTCAAGTGCAGAGCAGTTTGTGTGAGGGCTTGTTCCGCGAGTTGTGAGTGTTAAGTGAGAATAACATAATTTCATAATTTTTATGTCCCTAACAGAAGTGACCACAGGTAAATTACCGCACTTTACTTCATGTAACATTTGAAAATGTACATTATTTTCACAAAACAAAAAAATACCATCGTGAAGGTTGACAATTGCAAGAAGGTTGTCGCGTGAGGACGTAGCATTAGACGCGCAGAACCCTTTGGTGTTATTTATTGAGCAGCACGGCCGGATGCCGTTGCCATAACGCGTTACTTATAAGTATGTGCACTGTCACAACTTTATAGCAATAAAAAAAACATTGTAGGCTGTACAATGTACATCATCCATACGTTTTCAAGTTTGTATGTTTTGCTGTTCACACTTCTAAGATATAAAATGTAGATTCATTGAGATTTTTAAGAAACCCACCTATTCTATTGTATTTTATTGAGTAATTCCTAGCCAAACACATTTTAAGTTTTTTCTAGCAATGCACATATGCTTGTTTGAGTTCAATTGAGCAGGAATGTTGCATATTAATGTAAGTTTGATCACAGTGCAATATTTTGGAGACATTGATGAGATCTGATGATGATCATTTCCTCAATGCTGTCATAAAATTTTGTCACAAGTTGTTCTTATTAGTAAAAAATACGAACCAGAGATTCTGACAGAATACCCCTTTATTATAGATACAAATTTGGTGATAAGTTTTCGTATTCGCAAATTTCAGCTGCAATATACATATGTAGAGCTTATGACAAAATAATATAAAAGTTATAATAGGTAGCGGACGCGACCCCATCTGCGCGAAATCGCGCGACATTCTCTTGTTGTCTCATAATTAAAGTTCGCAGACTGGATGCCTTGAATATGACAGAGATAAAAGGAAACTTGGTCTTCGAGAGAAGGTCTTACTTTAAGATCGCTTACTTATTGTTAGTGTTATGACCGCGACTTTGTGCACCTTAACCTTCGTAACTTGTTGCCACTCCGATTTTCCAAAAGTCTTCAAACCGAAATATTTGGATAAAAGGGTCAAATTAACGTTTTTAAGTAATTTGAAACTTTCTTATAAACCACCAACATGCGTATAGCAAAGCAATATCTAGGTGTTTATCATCTTTTCTTCCTTCCTCACCATTGCACTTTATGTAGCGTCGGAACAACATGTAAGCTTCTTCCACTTTGCTCTATCTCGTGCCATCTCCTTGGTCACCTTCTTTTTTCCCATATTTTCCTTTACACACTCCATCCATCTTTTCTTTGGCCTACCTTTATTCTTGTTCCCAGTAACTATCATACCCTTTTCTTGTAATATTACACCCTTCCCTCTACGTGTTGCTTCTTCCTTTCTTTATAAATGAATAGTTCTCTGTTGAAATTATCAAGACTCTAGTTCTATCTAGCGTTGTTTCGGATATTTTGTCTTGAGTCTACTTCGCAAACTATCATAACTAGATTAAAATACAACATAAATAAGGACTTAAAGAAAAGCTAGTTGTTTTTTTTTTTTTGCAATAACGTACATAGGATGGATTAAAAGTACCTTTTAACATACAGATCAGCTCATAAAAACCAAACAGAATAACAAAATCGAAATTTAATTAATCTAATCAGTAACCAAAAGTCTAAAGTCAGCGTAACGAGAAACGGAGTCCTCGAAATAATGAATAATTAAAATTGGGGTGGACCGCGTGCGTCGCATTTCGATGACCGATGACAAATTGGTATCAGAGGAAGACAAACTTTTCAATTTATTTCAACTTTATATTTTATTAAGTTAACGGTAAATATCAAAAAATAGGATCAATTTTGCATAAGTATTTCAAATTCTCTCATACATGAATTACATAGACGCATCTGATCTTGGCTTGATCTCTGGATCCTGATACCTTCTATATATCGTACGTTTTCACCGTGTTTAGTAGTCGTTTTAAATCATATTAAAATCCTTTTATTATTACGAATATGCACACTACATCACACAAACCAGCAGTTAAATATCATAATTATCATCATCATCAGGTCTTTGTTTTTTGCATTTGCTGCAGGAGCACGACCCTCTCTGTACTACCAGAGTCAGAGCAGTCAGAGGATTTGGCCTACACTCACCTCGCTGAGCAGACGAGTCAGAGAAGTCTCGTCGATGAAATTGCAATCAGACTAATTCGAAAGTAGTTATACCTTTCAAATTAGAATTAAAGACTTATAATAATCATAAAAGATGAAATTATTAGTTAACATACATAAAAAAATAAATGAAAAGATTCCGAAGAATAGACAGCGTCCTCTTTTAATATTGGTTATTAATTGTGGTTGTACAATTTCTAAAATACTTCGGTATGCGTGTGATAATAGAGTAATGTCAATATAATCGCGGAGAATTAGGGAGCTGGGACAGTGTCGTTAAAAATTAACGGGTTCCGTCTTGATGGTAAATCGATACGCTGCTCTGTTTGTTTACCTCTGTGAGCTTTACGGCTCGTTCGGGGAACGCTGTTTCGTTTCAGCATAGAACACGAGTACCGAATAAAAGGAGTGTGTTGGTAGTAAATTCTTATTTTTCCGTCGGTTTCGTAATAAAAGGTAATACTCGAAAATTTATTGACACTGCTGAAAGTCATGGAGTTTCTTTTCAATATTTTGTCTATAAACCTTTTTCCTGAAATGTGAGTAACATTTTAGGAAAAATAATTACTTACTTACTTACTTTGCTGGCTCAGCGACCCGAAGTGGATCTTGGCCTCCGACATTAAAGTGGCGCACTTTAATGTCGGAGTTCTTCCCTGTTCTGTGCCAAATCTGACCAGTCAAAATAATTAATTGATAAAATTTGCTAATGCTGCTATGAAATGATAAAGGTTGTTGGCAACGTTTAGCACATCCAATATTCTTCTTAGGATGATCGAATAATTTTTTACACAATTACTAAATCTGACTGAAGATGCAATCGGAACGGAAGACCTCTCCAACCCGTCTGGCCAGCGTGGAGAGTGTAGGCCAAATCCTCTGACTGCTCAGGCCAGTATATGGCTCTCGTAGTTCAGAGAGGGTCATGCTCCTGCAGTGGACACTTAAAAGGACCTGATGATGATGATGATGATGCAATCGGAAACATGCTTAGATGAGTTCTAAAAATCCTTGTCTCAATATGTTCTTAAGTTATCTTGTCACTATAATTTCAAAATTATAATTACTCTTATGCCTGTCGTAACAAAGGGATACGCATACCCAACACACGCGCCTCCACTGGTATGTCATTAAGAGGACAACATCTCCACACTAATGCTTTATAGTTCCTTCATTAGACATTTTAGGCGGCCATAATTCACACAAACTCGGCCAAACCCGCTCAACTAAGGAAGTTTATTTAGAATGGGGTTAAAATCAAGGACGATCGTAAATTACTACAGGCGCCATGTTGTCTCAACGATCGTAAATATATCCTGTTTTCATTATCCAGCTCTTATAATTGGTTGTATGCACGCACTACGTTACGTTACGACTGAAAGCATGGAGGGGGAGGAAAAACGATTTCCGCACTCATATTTTCGATTGTTTGTAGAGTTGTTTCGGGTGTTACTTGAGATTTAATTATGTCGTAATGGTTAATTGTTTTAATAGTTCGAACACGACAGCCTTCGTAAATGATACGACATTGACACATAAACACGTGTTTTAATTTTTTATAAAGAATTGCTCAGATTAAAATACTTACTATATGCCTTGTGGTTCCCAGCAGAGTAGAATAGGACCACTACAAATCATCTCGTGGATGTCGTAGAAGGCGACTTAGGAAACGCAAGCTAAACATATCTTATAAACATCAAAGATACCTCTCCAACCCGTCTGGCCAGCGTGTAGGGTCTTCTGACTGCTCTGACCTGAGTCTGGCAGAAAGTGTCATGCTCCTGCAGTAGAGACAAAAAAAAACCTGATGATGATGATGATGATGAAAATACTATTCAAGGATATTAAAAAAGATCATACGTTTATAATAATATTGTTATCGACGAGCTTCGTGGCGCAGCGGTCGACACGCCTGCCTGCGACACGGATGGTCCCGGGTTCGATCCCCGGTCAGGTCAAGATTGAAAATGATCTTTTTCAGATTGACCTGGGTCTTGGATGTTTATCTATATAAGTATCTATTATAAAATATAGTATCGTTGAGTTAGTATCCCATAACACAAGTCTCGAACTTACTTTGGGGCTAGCTCAATCTGTGTGATTTGTCCGTATATATTTATTTATTATTTATTATTATTTATTATCTTCATGACGAACAGGAAAAAATACATCATCTTATATGTACTTTGAAAAATATTTAATTAACTGTATTGAGGTAGTTTGTTAACTCTTTTTATTAGTAGTACCAACACTTTATAACGGAATTGATACTTGAATAATATACTCTATTAAAAGTTCATTTAACTAAAATAGATTTTATCGACGAAACATTACCTTCACTTTAATTGAATTAAAAGCTACCTATTTTTAAAACCCATTTTATTACCCTAAAATATGTTGATTAAACTTACACAAATTCATTTCAGAAGTCAAATAGGTACGGTTAAGATGTTATCGTCACTTTATTACGGCAATTTAAATTCATAAAGTGCATGAATTCAGTTGAATTCAATTCAGAACTCTAGTGAATGCAATACAATAATTTCTTGACGGCTTATGTTGTTCAAGAGTTTCTTAGAAATATTTCTTTAAGCGTGACTAATTGCTTTTAAAATGTTTTATGCCCTTTTTATCTCAAGTTTTATGTAATCAAATATGAAGATTGCTATTCTTTGAATCACAAAATAATTATTTGTATACAGTATAATATAGTTTTTGATGTGCATTATTTTTAACGAAAAAGAAATTTAATACTTAATCTTAAATATTCTGGTAGCACATATAGGTCTGCTCATGATAACAGTTTTTTGTAAAATTATTTGATGCAAGTAATATCTAGGGATGTTTATTATTACATCAAAGTTAAATTATTTTATAACGCGATTAATCGTTTTTTCCACTGTTTTCTTATTTATGAAAGGTATATGGTATAAGCCGCTAAATTATAGTTTAAATCTATTAAATATTTATTATTATAATTTTCAACTTAACGCCAAAAATAATCTAAATGTGGCCTTTGGGTCTTACAGTCTCTGGATCTGTCTAACGGATAAAATCCTAAAAATACGTAATACATGATATGAGCTACCAAACTATCACTTTATAGTTATGTATTGATTTGCAACATATTCTTTGAAAGTTAAAAGTTAAATTACCCCAGCGGACACATCCAATATTCATTATTCTTTCTTTATTGCTGTACTCGGATTGAACTATCGCTTTTAAGTGCTGCCAGTTCATAAATAAGTTATTATCGGCCCCGGGTCATTAACAGGGTCATAAATCGCAGAGCCCTTGTTATGCTAATTTATAGCGGACACCGGTCATTCTGGATCACTGTAATACCTGTTGAGTTACAGGCGGGATTTACCTTCGACCTTACAACCTGCAAAGTTCAATATTTACAAATTTAGTTAATAGATTGCAGGATGTTGCAAGGATTGCAGAAATATAAACGGACAAATCACACAGATTGAGCTAGCCCCAATGTAAGTTCGAAACTCGTGTTATGGGATACTTACTCAAACGATACTATATTTTATAATCGATACTTATATAGATAAACATCCAAGACCCAGGTCAATCTGAAAAAGATCATTTTCCATCTTGACCTGACCGGGGATCGAACCCGGGCATGTTGACCGCTGCACCACGGAGCTCGTCAATGATGATGTCAAGCATCATATGAATGAATTGAATGAATCAACACTTTGACATTTCAATGATGCGGACAGAATCCGATCTCTTGATTTATGATCAAAGTATTCCATAAATAAAATAAGTAAATAAATAAATAGGAAGAAATTCCACAGATTGAGCTATCCCCAAGGTTATTTCGAGACTTGTGTTATGGTATATTAACTCGACGATGCTTTATTTTATTACAAATAGATAAACATCCAGGACCCAGGTCAATCTGAAAAAGATAATTTTTCATCTTGACCTGACCGGGGATCGCACCAAGGACCAGGCTAGCAAGTTGACCGCTGCGCCAAGGAGGTCGTCAAATTTTATTAATTTATTCATAGATAAGTTATTATCGGCCCCAGGTCATTACCAGGGCCGTAAATCGCAGGGCACAGAGCCGATGTTATGTTCAGTAATGGTGGACACCAGTCATTCTGGATCACCCTAATACCTGTTGAGTTACAGGCGGGATTACGCGTTTGACCTTACCTTGGCCTGCAATTTTGAATACTCTGTTGGCATTGGCTAGAAAATCTGTTAGCCTTTTGTTGTATAGAAAGTAAAATGGTCTAACTGTATGTATATCATAGTATGTATTATATGTCTGTAAAGAACCTGTAAAAACCCACATTTTGGTCAAGCGTTTCTCCTCTCTCTCTCTACCTGCTAAAGGACGAATAACCCAACTTTTAGTTTTAGTTGATCAGAGAGATGAAAAGGAGCATGTATGTTGATCGCTAAAGATCACCCAAAATAATATTACGGGGGAAAAATGTATGTATTCTTAATGACATCATGTTTAATTCATACTTCTGTTACTACTTAATGTTGCCTCTGTATATTTAAAGTACCTACGTTAAAATTTTACATGTACACGTTCTTTTAATTTGAACACCAGTGTAGCAACAAACTTAACGGGAAATTTTCCACCCTCTTCGTATTCCGCTGCAGAGTTCACTTGTCAGGGCCACTATTTATCTTGTGGCCGGCGTCCACACGATGGATGACCCTGGTCGAAGAATTTGCATATTGCCATAGCATAGACAAACGTAGTCAGTATGGGGCGCTTGCCTTTTATGTCTGTATACTTTAGTATTGAGTTGATTATAAACGTATAGTATACAAACTAGTCAATCTGCAGTCAATTCGAATAGGTTCAATTTAAGACACTACAAGTTTCTTGCGTCTCAATTTTTTTTGTAAATTTTATGAGAATCCAGCTTTCGGATTCTGATTGACTCGGAAAAGCTCAATTTGAATATCTTGAGTTAACCTGTATTCATTTCTGGGATGTTTATGTGTTTTAGAAAGCGAAGGTACCTTATGGGTAAATACGACAATTTTCATTTTAGGACTGGCTGTGTTAAACCCACTTCCATCACATATAATGCACAGAATCTAGGCAACTGAATTCTTGGGATTTTTTGCCAAGAATCCCTTCGTCTATGCTCGACCCATGACAGAAATCTGCACACTTCAGACACTTTACGTCTTTAATCCTCTTTATCATACAATTTTTCTTGCCAATTCTTTTGCCGTTACGGCTGTACGTCTTTGGAAAATCCTCTTTGGCAACATTAGTCGCGTGATCAATCCCAAATGCGTGTTAACAGACATTATCGCGATCAAATTATGCTGCAATAGAACTTATATGTATGTTTATTTATGATATATTTATATATGCGTGTATGTTAAATTAAATAAATAAGCTAGTATTCTATTAAACAATATGTTAACAAAACCAACATTTCGAACAATTACGAACAAATAGAAAACTAGTTCTCAACTTTTTTCAAAATAATTTCACATTTCATTTTGAATGTTTGAAATATCTGTGTTACAATTTCTCCTCACTTTCCTTTCTGTTAATTCACAGCTAATTCGTACGATCTTCTAATTTTGGCGGTCTCTGCAATATTTTCATTATTTTCCCCTTAATTGCGTCTCCCCTTCTAATATCGCTTAATTTAATCAAAATTTGCTCACTCTGGCTGTTTCTTACCGCAATTTACCACATAAGAATTCATAATTACCCTAAGAAAAGTGTAAATAAACGGAGGTTTAATTAAATCAAAAACAGATTCATCATAATCGGATTTTGCAAGTAGTGAAATTCCTACAAATATTTCGGAGGTTCCTAAATAAATATTTGTTTTGCATAGTAAGAGGGGATATCCATACATACAGTCCTGTTTTATTATGGTTAATTTCGTCAATTTTGAACTGCTATCTTCGCAGATGCCCTAAGGTATGTGATTTTATCGCTTTTAAGTTTAACAGAGATAGCGAGACTCAAAGGCAACATTTAAAATATGAAGAAACTAGATTAAGAATCGCTAATTTTGATTCGGCATTTTATACCAGTTTCGTTAGATATCTAAGTAATAAAAAATATTTTCACAAAATGCCACCGTCTGCCGTATGCACCTGACAGTCTGCGCCTGATATTATGCAGTTCTAGTTAATATTCCACGCAGCCACAGCAGATATTAATCCGACTAATCCCTCCGACCATATTTCAATAATATAACAAGATGTCGCGCGCATTCATTAATTCCACACCGTTGATTTGAGCCATCGCTTATTATGACAGAGTTCCAATGCCGTAAAAATTCACCCCAATGAAGTACCCTTTCCATTTATCCCATCGTCATTAAGGGTATGATCCGGTATAACTTATGGTCGGTCATGGAATCTGCATATAAATGGAAAGAGGTTCGTATCCTGGGGCCGAGTGTCGGCTACAGTATGTTTTCAATTCAAATATGATAGGAAACAAGGTCGTGAAAAGAATTGGGTTTCAGTGAAACAACACTAGTTTGAATATTTTTACTTTTTGGATGGGTAAAGAAATATCTAAGGAAATAAGACTTTGTATTCTTGTTTACTGTTAAATTTAAGCTTCTGCTAGTGGCCAAAACTAGTAGTAAACAGGGTATTTAATGACTAGAAAATAATTTCGATTAGAGTTTTCTAAATCACAAAAGTGAAAAGTTTAATATAGGACATCGATTGTGAACTTCAAACATGTTCCATTAATTGTTCAGTATTTTCACCGCAAAATATTCTGCTGAAAAAAATAAGACGAGTATGTGGAGCAAAAGAAAAAGAATCACAACAGAGGTATGAGAAAATGTTAGATGGAACAGTCGCTAAGTACGAAATATTGTTACTTTGCTCAAAGTAAGTGAAACACAAGGAAATATATTATTATTAGCAGAAAAGTACGTATGTGGATGAACATAAAACGAAAATACATTTATGGCTGCAGTCAATGTAGCGTTAGAAAGTCAACACGTTTTGTTTCAGAATGTTTGTCTGGAAAAGAAAGATAAAGATTATTTCTGTAAGTTATTTCAAACTTTGATGTCGGTAAAATATAGATGCTAAATTATGCTATGAGTCACCTCTTATTATACCTATCTACTAGCAGTAAAACAACATTGTGAGGGCTCGCAAATTTTCTTTTTCTGTGATTTATTTATAAGATAAATGATCTAGATATGCATTTAAATAAATTACTATGTTACAATTAAAGAATCACAAAAATATCCAAGTTGCAACAAAATAAGACGAACTTCGTGTATCCGATAAACCAGTATGAAGTTCGTCGTATTTTGTTTAAAATTTTTACCCGTTTTTTTGACCGAGCGAGCAAAGCAAGGTCTTCAAGTCGAGTTTAGGCGATTTTTTTGTTGTAAGTATATATATACACACAATATATACACACAAATCACACAGATTGAGCTAGCCCCAAAGTAAGTTCTTAAGAAAGACTTGTGTTATGGGATACTAACTCAACGATACTATATTTTATAACAAATACATATATAGATAAACATCCAAGACCCAGGTCAATCTGAAAAAGATCGTTTTCCATCATGACCTGGCCGGGGATCGAACCCGGGACCCCCGTGTCGCAGGCTGGCGTGGTAACCGCTGCGCCACGGAGCTCGACTAAATATATATATATGTTTGTTCCACGATAACTATAAAACCCGTGCTTTAAATAAGATAAAATTTAAATCGTATATAACTACTTGTACAATTATCCAGTTCAATGAGCATCAAAATCGATACAGTAGTTTATGAGATATTTAAATAAATGTTCACGAAGTCCAAGTTCGTGACGAACTACTATATACTATAGAGATATTGTATAGGTAATTTGTTTTTATTCAACAAGCTGCAATAAAAAAAAACAGACTTCATTTTTTGTAATAGCTAACACACACTTAACACTCATTTTAAAAACTACTGAACCGATTTTGATGAAACTTGCACTGTTCCCTAAAAAAAGAGTAACCGTCATCCAGCGTTTGATTTTTGAGATATGCGCGGACAAACACGTCCATCATCAGAAGCTCAATTTTTAAACTGGTAAAATCAATCGCCACTAGTTATTAAGCTTCCGTGTGGTGACATGACTTTCATAGGGCAGGTAGGGGGCCAATGGTTTCCATCAGTACCATAGGGTCCCAACGGTACCAATTTACCTTAAGGTCCTATCGGTCCCTTAGGGTCCCATAAGCTTCCAAAGATCCCATTGGGTTCCATGGGTTCCATTGGGTTCCCTAGGTTTCATGGGTCCCATTGAGTTTCATGGGTTCCATGGGTCCCATTGGGTTCCTTGGGTCTCTTTGGATTCCATGTATTCTATTGAGTTCTATGGGTCCTATTAGATCCCATTAGGTCCCATCGGTACCATTGGGTTCCATTCGGAACCATCCCCCGAGCCAAGAACGAGTGAATACGAAATGATTGTCGTCACACACAACGAGTGGCGGATCGATTCTATCGGTTTAAAGTCTCCACTGCTAGAGTACTACTCTCTCTAAACTACTAGAGCCATATATTAGCCAGTAACAGCGTTTGTTTTAAAAAAATATTAAATTAATCGGTATTAAGGTAACATTATTAATAATCACCGACAAATGTGATTAATTTCTTACTTTTACCACGAATTTCGGTAATTATTGATAATGATAGACAATTATTAATAATTTTCAATTAATCACTCTTACCGTAACATATACATTGTTCGTTGAAAACAAAACGCGTTGACCGTACAACGTTGATCCCTCTGTAATGGAACGCATGCTGCCGCGACGCGGAGCGGGCGGGAAAATAATTATGGGGCGGTTTAGCACAAATCCGATTTTGCCGCCTTGCAGCCCTGATTCCGTTATGTATGAACTCCGCTGTTGCACTTTGTAATCCTATTGGAAAGTCAATATTTGATTTGAACCCTTTTATGGATGGATGACATTTTGCTTGTGGCCGCAGGGCAACTTTATAAATTATAACTTGCAACTTTTTCGCGATTTGGTCCAAGTAACTTATAGTCTATGGTCACTTGCAAATTAAGTAGCTTTCTATAGATGATAGATTTTGAAAATCGGCCCAGTAGTTGTTGAGCCTGTTCAATCCAAAATATTATCAAACCTTCCTCTTTATATTAACACTATAGTATATTTTATAATTTTTTACGTTTTGCTACAAATGTTCTTTCAAAAAATACTGCATGCCGCCTACGCGATCATGGCGGTAAAAATAACTATGGGATGGTTTAGGCAAAATTCGATTTTAAGTCAGTATTTGATTGGAACCCTATATTAATGATGTTAAGATTTGTCAATGGGTTAGAGTAAAGTAAAAGGAGTCTAGTCTTTTTATTTTGTAGTTAAAACAAAATTATATGGGAATGTCAAGAAATTATATTTAAAAAAGTATATTTTATGATTGTGTGGATAAACCTATTTTCCAATATCATATACCAAACAATCTCCTCGAGGAATTTGAAAAACTGTATGCTTAATAAAAGAAGCAAATTTCCCTTAATTTCGTCCGCATAAATTATATCCTAGTGTTCTGTTAATAACTTTACATTAACTTTAACTTTCAATTGACGAAATAATTTAAAAAAAATAGGTAAGTAGTTCCTGAGTTTATTACAAATGAAGAAATAATCGAAAGTTTCTTCTTTTATATATAACTAAAAATACGAATCAATACACGTTTTTTATGTAATTCCCATGAGAGTGAGACAACATTCTGTGTAACGTATATATTTTTTCACATCATACTTTGTAGATGTCGTCGATCTTATCGTCTGTTCTATTTTTTTTTTGCATCCTATATGTCCAATTCTAGTTTCATATACAACTCATAATCAAAAGATTCGACCAATATAATCAGCATTGCCAAAACAAAAATACAAACGCAGCAAATACATTATCAAGATAATCCCGTCCTCAAGGGCGAAACAAACACGTTTTCTTATTACATTAACATATCAAAGGCTTACTAGATCTTAGATCAGCCACTTCCATCTGCGTAAAAGGGCAGCCCCATACAATTAAACCATGATAAATGGATTGAGAAGAATGTAATCTAAATATTTAATAGTGCATTCCCCTAGTGCAGTGGTTCCCAATCAGTGATCTGCATAACATCTGTGTGATCCGTAAAAACTAAAATAAAATGCGTAAAAGATTTTAGACGTTGTCGATAAAAAAAATAACCAAATAGTATACAAGAATATATCGACCGCACGTGTACAAGGTTTTTTAGGTTTTTAACCTTTTGAGCTTTTAGTGTTTAGCCAGACAATAATAAAAAAAATACGAAATTAAATAAGGGGCTAATTTTATGGTATTTGCCATACAAGCTAGCCTAGAAATTTTGAAAAAATTAAGCTACTTTTTGCCCGTCTGACCCATCCAGAAGGTTGGTAATGTTTTCACACATAAATATCTATGCAATGTTTATAAGAAAGTATGTCAGTTTCTTTCTTCTTCTTCTTCTGCTTTATATTATGGTTTCCACCGAGGTTTCAGTGATTCTGCCAATGTCTAATTTTATATAGATATAGATTTAAAAAAATCGCATACAAAGTATCGGTGTAATGTTGTACTGTACGTACTGTTTTAACAAGTAGCCATCAAATATGGTGTAGGTTCTTTCCCATACCCTCGTGGAGATGTGGTGACAAATCGAGTATTATAGGAGTCCATTTAACAGTCTACTTTAACTTTATCACAAATTGTTTATGGTCAGTTTCTTTATTCCACTAAACTTAAAAATGCCTCAACGAATTTCGGCGTATCGTAGAATCCTTAAAAATAATTCCGACTGACATAAGCTATACTTAAGCTGTCTTTTATTTATTATTTTTTAAAGGCTTATTTTTTTTTATTTTGTACCTTTAGGTCCCATCTAATAAAAAAATAATAAATGCTAAAAAAAAAGTTTGGGCGCCATACGCCAGTGCATTCGCCGTTCAACGCGCGGTGACACGACGATCCCCCGTTAGTACCTCTTCAGTAAGCGTAACTAGTTGTTTGCAGATCTTATAACATGGTTTTTTAATTAGAAATATTAGGGGGCTCAAGTGCTTTACACATTGAAGTATAAAACAGAAAAAGAAAAAAAAACATAGAATGAAAATTGGAGGTTCATTTGCAGTAGGAAAATGACTCGTGCAACATAAATATATTTTTATTCATTACTATGGTTACTGATGACGTTTGGAGACAATTTGCGTTATAATTTTCATGTGTGGTATTGGTTAACTCACAAGAGTTACAAATATATGAATATTTTTCATAATAATAATAAATTGAATGGGCAAACACGAGACTCGTAGAGGTTCGTAGCCGCTCTACGACTCTCTTAGCCGCAAATAGCGCAGACAGTGCACTAAATTTTATAGCCGCACGCTGGGTTTACCTTTATTTTTAATATATAATCATGCAATTTACCTTTATTTATAATATAATTTATTATAATATTAATACAATATCGTAGTAATTACTTTTTTATTTGATTAACTTAGAATACTTCAATCGCTTCTCTAGTCAATTTTCTCCTATGAACATAATATAAGACAAGCAAAAACTCATGTAATTATACTTTTCAAAATTGGCAGAATTCAAGCCAAATTGGTTTCATTTCTTCACTACTTATTTCAAATGTGTTCGTTCATTGTGAATTGTGATTGCAAAAATATTATATTTACCATTTGTAAAGTTTAAACTAGACCACCATCCGTCTGTTTCCAAATTGTACTATGTGGTGTTTGTTACTGATAAAATATTTTTTTTGCAATTTCTCTTTAAAAAATATTTCTTGTAAACATTGGGACTGATTTTTTAATACATCTTTAAGAACGTTGCTAGAAAACTTGCTTTTAAATAAATAAAAACCGTCCGTTTGAGAGATACAGTAGCACAAACAGACACACACATTAGTCAAATATTCACACCCCCTCATTTTGTACAGGGGGTAAAATAATAAAAGATTTTAATTTACGTCGTTGCACAGCGGTTAAATGAAAGCAAAGACAATATAATACTAACGTAAACCTTCTGTCTGCACTAAACTACTTGTTTGTTTTGTATCAAACTTTGCTAAACAGAGGTTACATCTTAGTTTAGTTCATCAGAGTCTGTTTAACAGCGATCCCTTGTTGTTCCTGACTTAATTAGCTAACTTTAAAGGTTCATAAGAACACATGATACAAAAAGCCGTAGATTGACTTATTTTGGCATCTCGGGTATTCTTCTTTGTTACAATTTAAGTTAGTTATTTTACTTTGATATAATATGGATTTACGTTGGTTACCAATTTACTGAAATTAGATTGTTATATCAACATAATGGACTTTTAAATTTTGCCTTGAGTTTATCATTATGTACAGTGCACTTCTTGCAGCTGAGATACTCGTATCATCATTTCAGACGCTATTTATGACAATTTTAAATGCCTACTAACCAAAAAAATTTACGACATTGAAGGTATGGCAAAAAATGAGTTTTTTTTTTGTCTTTTTTACTTTTGCCTAGTATTATTTAAAGTGCTCTTTTCTAAGATAAAATTCATTAATACTAGGAACGACATATCATAAACAATACTATACATATAAATTTAATTTATTTTTCTTATTTATTGTTGTGAAGTGTTCCTTCCAACTGAGCGATTAGTATTCTATAGGGATTACGTGCCTGCAAGGAATACCATTATACTGCCTTATTCGAGTCTCTATTTTCACCGGAATTTCAATAATATGATAAAATACTAATAACATAAAACCTGGGCTTTGTCTACCCAACAAGAGAAAAAAAGTGACGTTATGTATGTTTGTATGGGTTTATTTAATTAGGGTTATCTAAAAGATAGCTTGCAGAAACTCCAAAAATAATGAGGATAGCATGGCGTGGTGAAAAAATTGCGAATAAAACTATATAAGATAACGCTTCCTCAAATATATGCATTATTTTGAGATATTCCAATAATAAACCAAGCTTTCAAAACATACATAGTGTATGGTCAAATGGTCAAACGGTCTGAATGTCGTATTGACGTACCCTCTGTATAGTTACATACATACCCCTATTCAAAATGTAAAACATATTACAGAGACTAAAACTATTTGAATAAATGTTCTTAAAAATGAAACTCGGATTCTTATAACAAAGAGAAAAGTTTTTAGAACTACACTTTTCACTTTCTAAACCCGTATTTACATACGTTGAACGTTCTAAGCGTGTGGGTGAAGACAAGTGCATGCAGACAGTGCAAGAATTTTGCCGGGTTTAGGGTTGCAACACTAATATGATTGTAAAGAATACTTATCTAAAACTAGCAGCCCGCCTTTATTTCAGCATCCGTGGTACATACCGAGCCTATGGCACTCAGGGAAACGTACCTATCTAACGGTGTAAGAATTTTTGAAATCGGTCCAGTAGTTCCTGAAATTAGCGCATTCAAAAAAGTCAATAAACAATCAAACTCTTCAGTTTTATTATATTAGTAAAGATATTGCGATGATATTCAATTTAACTTGGAAACTGTTAAAATAAAAATAAAATAAAATTACATTGGCACTCTAGGAGTTCCGATAGAAGTGAAAACTGGAACAAATAAGTGTGTATTTTTTTAATCGTCTGGAAATATTATATTGTGCAGGTATTTCCTTTGTTTTTATATATACAGTGGTGGCGATTTTTTCGGTAAAGCGGTGTCGCGAGTTCAATGGTTTTTCCTATCACAAAAATGCCCAACGTGCAAAAAGTTTTCATTTCATAAAACAGCTAAGTTTAATTCCAAAAGTGACTGTGAACGGTCAAAATATGTACCCATGTGTGTGTGAAGACAAGTGCATACTGCAGGAATGCGCTCCGCCGGGACGGGGGTGGCGCCCTATCACAAATGCAAATAATATTTCTTTCCAACAAAATACTGCAGTGTTAATGCCGCGTCGTGGCGCTCCCTATTGTGTGCTCAGCCTATTTGCTTTTATTACTTCGTTATATTACCAAAGGGCATCGGATAGTTTGTTTTACACGGATTATATTAGCTTTTGGCTCGTTTGAGGTGTTTGTCGCTGGCCAGCAAATTCAGTCATAGAAATCAATTTGTTAGATACTGGTTTTGAACAAATATAGCGTGGCATGGTAAGCTGATTTATTCTTGCAAAATTGTCTTTTTTTTCATGTAGCCAAATATCTTTAATTCAATTTTTAAAAAGTTAACATGAGCGTACTGAAACTAAATTAACTTAATGAAATACAATTAAGAAAGGTCGGGTAGATCGTTGTGCTGTGGTAGCCTGCCCAGAAAGCTGGCAGCATTGCCATGTTGGATGGTAGTGCCTTTCTTTGTCAAGCTGTCTGGTCACGGAAAATATCAATAAATTTTTGGGCAATGGTACCGAATAGGTTTGTATTATGGTGAAATGTGGTCGCAAGGTTCAAAGTGTTGATTCTAAATGGATCAAATATATATTTGTTTCAAAGGCTACTGCTGTTTTTTTACTTTTTAAATTTTATGATTTATTTTTCAGAACTTGACTATGCCGAATCGTCTTGAAACTTAGTCACTCTTCTTGACCGCCTGGCCACGAAATCTACATGATTATATGCAAAAAACGTTAATTTATCTAATTACGATTTATTAAAAAATATGAAAGCCCCACTTTCAATGAGTTTATTAATAACTCTATAGTATCCCTAGACAGGCGCGCTAGGTTTTCCAGTTAATTAAGTTAGTTCCGAACGGGTGATAAAACAATCTGTTGAATAAACAAAGCGAGTAAATTGCTTGTTGAAGAACAACTTAGTTGTGTTTTGCTATCAAATACAAATTGTCTGCTTACTAGGTGAATAATGGAAGTATGTTTATTGTTTGTGAAATGAAACGTTTTATATTATACCTATACTTTGACTTTTTGACCTCTGGCCCCAAAAATAGTTATTTTTTAACACGCCAGCCTGCAACACAAGTGGTCCTGGGGTCAATACCTAGTCAGGTCATGATTGACAACGATCTTTTGCAGATATATCTATAAACATAAGCGATCGTTTTCATCATGACCTAGCCGTTGTTTAAATCCGGCACTTGCTTCACCACTGAGCCACAGAAGTCAATGAAGCCATATAGCTGATCTAATGATGTAGAGCTGTTCATTGCTGAAAAGTTCGACGCCATACTGTTATGGGTAATATGCATTACATTATAATAAACTGAGCTTGGCACATAATGAACTCTTTGAATTATTGTTACTGACTTGTTTGGACGTTTTCAATACCTAACTATACATATAAGAAATTATTATTTTTGTATTAGTAGAAGACATGTCCCTGAGGATTTTGGGAAAGAAAATCGTCGCAAATTTATCTCGAAGCCATTATTATTTTCTCCCCTTTGATTCTAGTTTTCCATCATCAAAATAAATATTATCGTATATAGTAAATGTTTTGTAATGAACTATATTACAATTTTACCTAAATAAATTTACTTATTTTACGCAAGAAAACATTTCCAGTAATCCCCAAAACTTTCACTTTTATGGGAGGTCCCGAATAATTTTCTAATTTCACCCCAATTGGGGATTTTATTGCGTTTCGGTTTCTCTAATACCCGAATTGCACCGTAAACTTCGCCTTCCTGACCCATTTAGGATATCGCTGGGGAGGCTGCACGTTTCAAATTTCGATTTCAAGCCAACTATCTTACTTTCCTTTTCTAACATCTTAAAGAAGAGAGGGAGAGATAAGCGTTTACCTTTACGCTATAAGTCTGGTAACCCCGTTAGAGTAAGATCTCCCGCCTGAAATGTTCCTCACGTAGGCAATGGCACATTGCGACGCTATGCGAAGCGATAATGCTGTTAGGGGCCTTTTAAAACAGTTTCATTAACATACTATTACAGTTTGGATGTGATAATATCGACTGGAAAGCGATAAATGGAATTCCTGGCTTGGTTTTAAAAAAAATATATTTTCTCACATAAAAGACTTTGAATCTTGTAGATAATGTATCTGTATCTTCATCCGCGTAATTAGTATAGATTATGTACTATTGTGATATAGCTGGCACGCCATTTACCTTAAAAAGTTTCTTAACAAAAATTTAAACACAAATAAGTAAAATCCTGGTACAACAAAACATTTAGTTATTCATTACTGTTGGAGCCTAGGGTGTCCTAACATCGGAGTATCAATGAAAACTAGGATTTTTTGAAACCTTCTTGTATTTCTTGTAATAGTGAGTACATGATACTAGAGCTGCCTGCTATGTATAAATATGATTTTTTCGAAAGAAAAACATAATTTTATTAATGATCAGGATGTTAATCTTAGCAAGATTAACATCCTGATCATTAATCTATGGCTATATTAAAGGTATATGTATAACATACAAGTAGCAAGATGAAAATGTCACTTTCCGTTTAATCTTCTTTGTTTTATGCTACCGAAATCCTGTTTGTTCCATCAGACAGTAACAAAGCTGCATCAACGTCAACATTGGCTTACTTATCCTATTTCCTCGTCTTTTCGCTTTTGTAGCTTGTTTTCCTTAAGCATAACTGCGTAAGGGTATTCGCAGACGGGTCGCAGGGCGCCTGTAAATCACTTAGGACGGACGGAGAGGGGCGCAGCAGTTCCTGTTTTTGCTCACCGGGAACGAGCGATAAGAAATATTTGAAACAGCACACGCACCGGGCGGCGCTCCTGTTTTACCGTTTGTTTTGTTGGAATCTCTACATTTTCAAGGAGATTTTATATCGCTTTGCTTCAAAGGCTTTAGGAGGGAGTGCTTTAGAACTTGATCATGTGCTGCTTTAACGAAATTAATGGACACACCAGGTCTGGGTAGCTGGATAATTTTAATTAGATGCCGTTAATAAATTTCCATTCATATTTATGTATGTATCCATGCTTCAATTTTCAGAAGCCTTTTTAAAAGTTGTAAAGAGTGTTTTTACATTCCAGCAGCAGCAACATTATAAATTAGCTACAGCGGAAACTAAAATAATACTTTTTTTTACAAACTGAATTTAAACAGTAGTTTTCAACTTATGTAAAAGTAAACCTGATATTTCTGCGGAAGTTTTATCAAAGAAGCATACTCCAAGTAGAGACCCCAAAATGTATTCATAGTTTTCCTTTCATTTTGTATGTCTTGTAACAAATAAGTAACTACATCTAAGTTGAGTAAGTCTACATTTGCCAGACGTAACAAGTTCTTAAATTTCATATCGTGAAAATCGCATAAAGTTCAGTTTTGAAGTTCAAAGTTCCGAGCATTGGCTAGATTCTTGCTCAAGTAAGTTATAGAAGTCAATATGACTTGAACTGAAATTGTTAAAGAGCTGATAACTTCCTTCTTGTTTGAAAACGATTTAAAGAATAGAGCGATTTAAATTTTGCAAAAACGACTTTAAATGTCATGTTTTTTGATTATTCTAGAGACACCATTTTCGTGTGATTTATCACACTTGCAAAAAAACAATGATATTTTGCAATTGGTGAATACAGGTCGGGATTTAAAGGAAAGGCCATAAATGAATTACAAACAAATAAAGGATTCTTACGACTGAATCATGAATGAAGGTAGGAAGTAACTCATATTAATTGAATCTGGAGCGTAGTAAGTGATTAAAGTGTTAGAATACTGAGCAAAGAAAGAGATTCATAGCCCTCGATATAAATCCGTGTTCTTCAAAAGTTGCCTACTTCACTTTATACCATGAGTACTTACGATAGTAAAACATAAATAAATAAGCATTTAATTAGAGTGCTGGTAAACAAAACTATATTTTAGTAGCAATAGAAAAAAATTCCAGAAGGATAGAAACCTCTAAGTACACTTGTGCTAGAAGGTGTAGTAAAACATAAATAAATGAAATAAATAAGTATTTAATTAGAGTGCTGGTAAACCACACCTATCTTTAAGTATTAGGTAGTTTTTCTGCAGAAAATAGGACTTGTAGAAAAAGAAACAAATTCTTGTTCATGTAGCAAATTACATAAAGTTAAATTGTAAAGTTTAAGCTGCCAGAGGTCACGTGCAACAGTGTTAGAGTAAATAAGCGCGCTCCGCGACGCAGCAAGTTACAAAGTTTGTGGTACATGCGGGGCAGATTCGCGGTAGGGTCAGCAAAACATTGCTGGCAGAAATACTTTTGAGTTTATTGTTATTTATGACTTGTCTTCAAACTGTAGCTAATAAAAAAAATCACTAGTTCATATAGTAAACTTCCAAGTTTCATTGTAAATTTTGTAGTTAACACAAGGCACGTGCAACAGTGTAAATGTAAATAAGCGCGCTCCATGACGCAACAAATTACAAAGTCTGTGGTACATGCGGGGCAGACTTGCGGTAGGGTCAGCAAAACATAGCTGGCAGAAATACTTTGAAGTAAATCGTGATGAATGAGATATCTTATTGCTGTTGCTGATAAAGAAAAGAAAAAAATACTAGTTGATTAAATAAACTTCATAGAGTTCCATTTCCATTGTAAAGTTTCCGCTGGCAGAGGGCACGTAAAACAGTGAAAAAGTAAATAAGCGAGCTTCGCGACGCAAAAAATTACAAAGTTTGTGGTACATGCGGGGCAGAGTCGCGGTAGGGTCAGCAAAACATTGCTGGCAGAAATACTTTTAAGTTAAATCGTGATTTACGAAATGCCTTTGATAATAAAAAGAGACTAGTTTATGTAGTTAATTACATAATTATAGTTCCATTGTGAATTTGTAGTTAACACAGGGCACGTGCAACAATGTTAGAGTAAATAAGCGCGCTCCGCGACGCAACAATTTAAATTGCAAACTTTATCGTACTTGCGGGGCAGATCTAGGATAGGGTCAGCAAAACATTTCTGAAATTCTTTTAGTTGAAATAAATTGATTAAAGAGACTACTAGCAACTGAAACAATAGAAAAAGGAATTGTATTCGAAGTTCACATGAAAATTGCAGAAAATTCAATGTAAATTATGCGTTTGCAAGAAAAATTGTGAAAATAAATTAAACTAGGCGGAGAAAATTACACGACCATTATTAGACTAGTCGATTGATTGAATGCTTTTATCTGTGATAATAATTGGTTCACAAATTGAATTAAGTATTTATTGTGCTAACTCTACCAGCTTGATAAGTTATATTGATAGTTACAGTAAGAATAACGTACTGTGGTGCATGTGTGTAGTTTAAATTAGATCTTTTCAGAGAGCAAAAAAGTTAATGATATTTACTAACATATTAACATTGGATGTTGGACGTCCAATATGGCAGAAGTTCGCTGCGCAGTGATATACCCACACCCAATTTAATTTAGTATTTATTTACATGCATATATGTTGCAACTATTTATGGATAAGTGCTATCAGTTCTTTTTATTGCAGATAGAAATACCTGTGCATGACAATTTTCGTTTTGAGAAACCTTTATCTAATGATTGCACTTAAAACTATTTTATTTTTTGATGATAGCTTCGCTTGAAATTGTATTTACAACAAATCAGAAAAACAGAAAAGAAAAGAAAAAAAGGGAAGATATTATACAAAGCCCTTCAGGCGAGTAGGCGACCAATATGGTTGAAAAGAGTTTATTTCAGCGTTTCTTCTCTGCAGTGATCGGTTATAAAACGCTAGTTGCTTTAAACACTTATTAACTAATAAACACATGTTTAAATTATGAAATGTCGTGAAAAAGAGCCTGATAAGGCCTATTTTCTGAATAAAATCTTGGAATCTTTACTCGCATCTTTGTTTTAAAAAGGACAGACGACAAAATTGCCACCCGGATATGAGAATGGAGTAGTCAAAACTAGTTAAGCACTACTCCACCGGACGGGATATTTATTGCCCTAACTTACCCGGTAATTAGGTTACCGGGGACACTGGGGGGCAATTTGTCAGAATCCCGACACGACTCGGCTAAGTTTATTTAGTTAAGCTTATTACTTTCAGTTTTCGTCTGACTGTAGATTTGGACCAAGTTGCAGTGACTTTCGTTAGTAGGTACTTAATTCTTAGCTTATATGTTGATCGGTTGACTCCGATGATAACAATACACTGATAAGGATCAACTGTTAAACGAATGAATATTACATTTAGGATATTTAGTAAAATGGGAAAGAAAACACTTTTACACAAATAGATCAATCAAGTTATTTGGTGTTATCACCATCAATGGATATGTAAATCTCTTCTGTGAATTTAATTTATTGAGACGTAGCGTTTATTAATACATAATAACGTTTTAATATTTGAATAAATTAAAGGTAGGATTAAGTACCCAATTAAATAATATGATTGAAAATTGGACAAGATTTTATTGTTTGACAATTTCTACTGCACAATTAAGCAAGTGAGCTGATCATCTGATCAGAGTTGAAGAGTCATGATCAATTTATAGAGCAGTCATTAGATCAGCTTATTGATATCAATTGATTGCATTGTCATCCAACAGGAGTATGCAAAATTTTTGCTTAGATTGATACTTAGCCTAGAAATCCATTAAAACTTGCAAGATTTGATTAAAGGCTGTTAATAGGTATATAAAACCTTGTTATTTAAATCAGAGTCTACCAAGCTTTTTCAAAAGGGAAACAAAGCCTCGACTATTATGACAAAAAATATAGCTCCTTGTCGATCGGGGTAAGGATTTTAACGTCTAGAAGATATGGTGGAATAAAAAACTCACATACATACTAATTAGATAAATACATTCAAGACTCAAAAATCAATACTTTCCGTTTTTGGAAGTCGTGTAAAAAGTATACTGACTTATGCGTCTGAAAAGAAAACTTCTATCAATGCACTCTATGTACATATTTAAAGCAGAAACCTATATTTACTGAATGTACACATACATTTCTTTTCCGTCGCCGGCAGAAGGCACACCACAAGAACACCGTCTTCCGGTGGCGACAGGTTTATATGTATGTTTGGTAGATAAAGACACCTGTCTCTTTGCAATGAAATGCGAGCACTTTGTCAAAAAACTTGAGCACTGGTGGCGTGACTATGGACACATTTTGCATTTTCATTGAGCTATTTGCATTGTACTTTGCTTTAAAATATTCTTATTGCACTATACCTACCGTGTTATAAAAGTAAACGAGTTTAATATATTACGTAGAATCAATTCTTGTTTATTAAAAAAAAATAAAGCTCATGTCACTCGGGAGTAAGGATTCTAATGTCTAAGAGTTAAGGCGGAATAAAAAACTCACATATATACTAATTAGATACTTAAAGTACAGTATACTTATTACACGACTAATTGCATTATACCGTGATAAAAATTTAGCCGTTTAACTTAATATATTTCGTAGTATCAATTCTTTTTTATGTATTTCGTCTCTAAAAATGAATAAAATATTCAGCTAATATAACTAATCATTGAGAGGGGCTTCGCCGTTTTCTATGTAGGATATACAATGACATTCCCATACAAAATTGTTGTCCGGCTAGATAATTTAATTTGTATAAATATGTTGTGTATTCTTATTTATTTATTTTATATGATCAAAAGCTATCAAAATTCCATTGCATTTCGTGTCGTTTTTTATTTGGAATGAATGGTTCCATTAGATAAATAACAAATACCGTAAAGTCCCATGTGACAGTTGCGTCAAGTTTATAATTAGATAACAATCGACCCTTTCGTGTTCGATTCCACTAATGATCAGCGCCCCTGTACTGCCCTTATCTATTACTCTATCGGCATTTCCGTTAACTGTCAGACGATGTTCAACAAATACTACAATCGGTTTCTCTTACAGTTTCATAGTGTAATGTAACAATGCTATTAAATAATGACAAGTCCAAGACGAACTAAAAAGAGTGGTGATACTCAGTGTGCTATACAAAACTTAGATTGGGATTCACCGTCAGCTGCTACGGGAACTGTGAAAAGACGAAGATCATGTCCAGAGAATTCTTCAAAAAATACGTCTCAAACTCAAGAAGCTATCTTTGAAGTTCAAACTCCATCAGATTCGGGCAGTGGTACCTCAAGAAGTATCGATGATACTGACAAATCGGATTCACTAATAGAAGTAGAACAAAGGATATCTTGCATCATAAGTGAGGGCAGATCTTCGAAAAGTAACTCTGAATCTAGTGACGTTGAAATCATAATAGACAATTTATTAGTAAATACATTAGATGAAGATATATTCGAAGTTACTCAAAATGAAGCGTACTTATGCGATCGTAGCAAAGTTTTTGTCAAACGTCAAGAACCGGTGTTTATTGGCCAAAAATGTGATGTTAACACTAATGAGCCGGCACATGATAAAAAGAGTAAGGAAAGGAAGCTTAAAACTCCGACACCGATTAAGAAACTAAACAAATCTTTAGAACAAGTAAAGATTACTACGAAAGTTAATAAAGGTACTCAAAGAAACGATGATAAAACTAGCGTGTTGCCTGTGTATAAGAGTACAGTCCAGAGTTCATCAGTAGATTTTAATATAAACAGTCCGAAGAAAAAAGTTACTTCTAAATTAAGGCTACCATTTTCTCCCGCCAAAACAATGGATAAACCGAAAATGAATTTCTTCCAAAGCAAAAACAGTGTACAAGAAAATAAACCATCAACCTTATTGTCATCACCAGTGCGACGGACTATATCTAACGAATACGTAAGACTAAAATTCACAAACGATACCGTTGTGAGACGTACTATAGACGGTAAATCAGTTCCAAAGATAACCCCAAAAATACAGTCGATAATACCAGAAAGTCCTGTCGATACCGAAGATCCTTTTCTAAACTTAAGCCCAAATAAAAAATATACTGTTACAGTTAACAATAAAGTGAGATGTGACAAAGACAACTACGTAATATTCGATCCAAATACTGGTTTCAAACCCGATGAAGTTCCCAAACAGTCTAAAATACCTTTGAAATCGCCTAGTAGTGAGAAATCTCGGATTCCACTTAAGTCTCCCGTTGGTGAAAATTCCGGCATCGCTCGTAAATCAGCGAATGTTAGTGATACCGATAGTGGCATCCTGTCTCCGAACTCGCCTCTGGATTCGAGCGAGAAGAAAGGCGCGTATTACGTGAACGCTGCAGCGTTTAGCGATGCGGCGAGGAAATGTGCCGCGGAGCTTGACATCACAATCCTAGATCCCGGGCTGGCGAAGAAGGCTGCGGATCAAATAAAGGTCAGTGCATTTCTTTTAGTACTATCTTACTTACATTTAAAGGTTCCCCGTTCCATGCTTCATATCTTGTGGAAACAAAAGAGAAACATTTAGTGTAATACGGTTGTAAGACAAATGTATGAACGTTACTCGTAGGTAGAAACTATCATTAATATTTGTTATCCGACTACGACCGTTATCATTGACGTTGTTCAAGTAACAAGTTATACCTATAAGATTAAAAAACCCCTCCCTCATGTTAACAGCTAGCGGATTTTGATAAAACATGTCCATCGCCAAAAACATGCTTTAAAAAAAAAGACCCGCATCGAAATCAGTTCTACTGTTTTAGAGCTCGCCATAGACACATCCTCATTCAGACAGAGAGGTCATATTTTAAATAAAAATTGCATGCAGTGTTAAAAAGAAAATTTAAATTAAATTATAGACTGAAGCGAGCTTTATTAAATTCATTAATATTGTTACATGGATACCTAATAGGTACTTATATTGTTTTTACAATGGTTTTTTCAAAACCATAGGTATGTCCAAAATGCCAGGCACTGAAACTAAAAAAATGTTTGAATATTTTTCTTACTGCAAAAGGTGCCAAAGATCGCAGACATAATTTAACTTCCGCTCCGACAGCCATTATTCATGGCAACAGTTTACTGCAGCGTGCTCGGTCTGTCGAATGTCAAGTTTTTGTCGATTTTATTTTTGTGGAAATGCTGGTTTCCCTATTTTCCAACCTACCTATTTGTGAGGTTGGTAAGTGTGTGAAAACGCTACACCGATTGAAAAATTACATTAAAAAAGTACCTTGATACTTTATTAATACAGTCTGTAAGTACAATGTACTTTGTCTGTACCCACTACGTTAGTGGGTGGTGACTATTTTGTTAGTCTTTGGTACCTACGCTACGTAGACGGGAGGACGGACGGAAAATATAATGTATGAGCAATTACGAGTAGGTACCTATCAACTAACTGCACGCACAAAGACAAAATCATTTTCTTTCGGTCTTATTTGTATTTTAGGTATCACCAAAGTTAGTTGACTGAAGAAGATGCTACCAAGTGCTACTAATGTCACAATATACCTAACTATAGGGCCGAAAGTTGGCATATGTAAAGACAAAATGATTATAACATAGATATTAGGTATAATGATACCTATGCAAATGCGAAGCACCACAAGGCTACACCAAAAGGCATGTGCATCGTGCTTACAGTCAAGAGTATACAATACTAACGTAAGTATAGTTCAAAATATCATGTCTTTCTTTACACTGCTCTCTTAGATGCAAAATATTATTTATTCTGCATTTTGTATAATTTAGCTTGTTTTTGTCAGTCAGTATAAAACGTGTAACGCCATCTAGCGGCTAATAGCCAAAACTGCGTGGCAATGTTAGAAAAAATACTACGCCGTTAGTTATTATTTTATTTTTTCATTTAACGTAACACGGTAATAATTATAGAAGATTTTCCAAAAAATGCCTAGGAGTATCATCGTACACTCTAGATAGGTATGTTTTTGGTTACAAAAAGATAAAAGCAAGAACCTTTTCTCAGCATGCTCTCTTTCACTAGTAACGCTACTTGACGCTAGATGGTGCTGCATGTAAACAAAACTTGTTATTAAATACCTACCGCCAGGGGTCCGCCCGCAGACAACATCCCCTTCTCGTTCATTTGTTTAGCGCTTCCCGTGATATATCTCTCCGCACTGGCGTTATTATTCGGAAGCAATCGTGCAGTTAATTTCCAAATGGGCCCATTTAGCGAAAATAACGAACAGTGGCAGCGTGTAGGTACGTTGGAGCCCACTTTTGTAATCACCATAGTCGTGTGTGCTTGGGTAATTATGGCGATACAAATTGTCCGGTTGTCCGATCGCTATTGTTTGTGTTTGATGACGGGTGGTGATAGTCCTATCGTTGTAGCTTTTTTTGTTGGTCGAAGCTTTTTGTCTGTCTGGATTATTTATTGGAATGAGATCTGGCTTGTCGTTTTTGCTAGGTATGTACTCGCAATGTGCTTGTAACGTTGGCTAAGTTATTCCTACCTATGTTTATCTGAACAACTATTTCATTATGATGAATTTTAGGCAAAATTATAAGTTTGGTTTACATTTTGAAATGTATAGGTACCTACTTGGGTAGGATAGGATTTTTCTATTTTAACCCCTAAGGTTACGTTAATGGTCACTATCAAAGGTAACATTATTAGATTTCGGAAATAACTTACGTACCTACCTATAAAAAACCTCATACAAAAATATTGGACTCAAGATACCTACATAAATGGATTTGTCAATACTTATTTAGAACTGTAATCTACCAACGATAATTAAAATGGGATGAAATGGGACCAACGATTGCTAATGTTATTTAACGTAGGTAATGTAGGTAGGTAGGTACCTAGTCTATGGAGTAAGAAAATTAAAAAGTTATTCAGTCCTTAGTCTATACCTATCCCAAGATATTTATAGATATATATCATTATCATCATTAGTCTCCACTGCAGGAGCGTGACCCACTCTGTGCTGCCCAGAGCCATAAATAAGCCAGAGCAGTCAGAGGCTTTGGCCTACACTCTCCACACTGGCCAGAGGTGTTGAGGTCTCCTTTTGATGTTTATAAGCTTGATTTCGCTTGTATTTCCTAAGTCGACCTAGCCTTCTACGACATCCACGGGAAGACTTGGAGTGGTCCTATCTTCTCAGCCGGGAACCCACACGGCTATCTGTATGTATCTATCTATGGGTATTTTCCTGATATTCCGTGGGTATTTTATTAGGTATCTATATTTATAGGTACCTATATCTATATCCTATATCTGTTTGATTTAGTAAGATTAATAGTTAACCTTCGACTTGTCAAATCGTTCTTTAGATACCCAATATATCACAGAATACCTATATGTATTATCCTACTTCACACACTTGCATCGAACATATTGAAGTTGCTACTTCAGTATTCACGTCAGGCCGTCGGTAATCAGGCAGCTGATTCTCACAGCTCGCATCGGATACGATTTGCCTAGCGATGACACATTACATACATACATACTATCACGTCTTTTTACCTTGCGGGGTAGACAGAGCTCACATCTATAAAACCCTAAAGGCCACGTTTAGCATGTTGGTGGGCTTGAAGGTAAAGAACGAAATCGAAATAGTGGTGGGTTGCTGGCCGCGTCGCCCATTGGCATGATTCATAACACCCATTCCCGCGATCGGCTTTTACGATCTGCGCGGGAAGAGAAGCAGCTGGCACACTCTGCGTTTTTTCTTTTCTCCCAGACCAGCGTGGAAGATTAATATTCAAGTCAGGCCATCACTAATCAGACAGCTGATTCTCACAGGTCGCGTCGGATGCGATTTGCCTAGCGATGACACATTAAATTACAAATAAGACCACGAATGCATCGCACTTACTGCTCGACCGTTAGCTGCATTTCTACATAGAAATGCTAGCGATTAGGACCTCGTAAAACTTATTTGGATGGCTATAAGTGATTTTTGATTGTAAATATAGATGTTTATTGAGTTTGTGTGCTTGATTAATAATGCGATGATTTATGGTAGAAAGGAACTTAAGTAAATAAATTGATTTCTAGTACAAAACACTCAATGTAGTAATATTTCTTATTGTAACTAAAAAATGATTTTATAGTCATTATTTATACGTCCTATGTCTTCATTACATTTTCTTCCTGACGGTAAGTCCCTTACAACATTTCATATTTATGCTTTCACAATAAAATAAATGACGGTGGTAACAAACGTTAGAAAAATAAATATAAACATAACTACAGCGAATTTTTAACCTTATCCTTTTTTGAAGTCGGTTAAAATGGACGTGTTGTAAATATTTTATTTTAAACTCTATACATAAGCTGGGTAGAAAGAGTTACTAATGAAGAGGTGCTAAAAAGGGTGGGAGAAAAAAGGCACAGTTTGAACATTATTGACAATAGAAGAGGCAACATGGTGGGACACCTGTTACGACACGACGACTTGGCCAAAAACATAATAGAAGGAAAAATTAGAGGAAAAAGGGGACCAGGAAGGCCGAGACACACTTTCATGAACCAAATAAAAGAAACAATTATTAACGTTGCTACTTACAGAGGAGTGTAAAAACTGGCGGAAGAAAGAGAGGAATGGAGGAAGCTTCACCGGCAAGAGCCCAGCTCTTAATTTGATGATGAAGATGACATAAGTATAAAATTGTTCGTGTTAAAATTACGCACAAACAATAATTTGCTAAGTTTAGCAATATGGAGTTTAAGAAAATAGGTCTAAATTGGTCTAGGGTTTAGTTTTGAAAATGGGAAATCACTAGCAAAGGATTTTTAATATATATTAAAATTGACTTCCCGCTTTGATACCTATCGATTATATACGTAGTACATATAACTTCATCGATTATACCGAAACGCGTGCCATTTGCCAAGAGTTGGGACAGCCGGCGATACGTCACATGAGCAGCCTGATGTATGTGGCGAACAGTCACAGCTTTGCCAAAAAGCTGCTTGGCTTAATGTTACACGCTTATATTCAATTTAAATTAAATATTTATTTTTGTGGTATATGCTTTATTCTGTGCTTATCATGGATCTTAGTTTAGTCGTTATAAAGAGATTTAATAAGAATACTATTCATCATCATTATCTGAACGTATTCCCGGTTGTATCCTCAGTGGCAAAGAAAATATAATACTAACGTAATAGACTGCCAACTTCATAGAAAAATATTCGTATAATCTATAAAAATAATAGAGAAATGCACAGAACACAGAAAGACATAGAAACCTAAGGAAACTTTCCAAAAAGTTAATGCAAAACTATCATTGTTTATTATTAATTCCTTATTCCCGTTTATGATTCATATTTTAAAAAGTTTACCTGATACTTTTTGAGGGTCTTTTAGCTTTCTATCGTAGTATTTAGACAGTGTGTCTCGATGTCTAAACCTTAGTTCCAAACGAATAGCACGCCCCTTTTTAAGATAATTTTAATTTTTTCTTAAAAAAATTCCCTGGAGCTTTTCAAATATCATAAAGCTTAAACCTAAAACGGGAAATATTTTTCCATTACCGTCCCAAAAGAGATACAAAAACAGTTTTAAGACATGCTCCGCTAATGAGTGCAATAAGAGGGTGAGGGCAACACTTCACGTGAGGATCGCTCCACGTAACCGAGTGACGATTTCATGCCTCAGAATGTTTAGAACTTCATTTTCTCTGTGGTTTGAGTTAACGACAGTGAGTTGTTCTAACTTCTTGGAGTATGAATTGGAATAGGTTGTACCTACTATCAAGAGAAGTATTATGATCATGTAGTTCGAGTTATATATTTTCCAAATAGGTCTTATACTCAAGAATCAGTTTGCCTTGTTGAGTACCATCGGATCGGCTTATCCTAAGCTAGAAAGCTACAACCCCTACGCATCAGGTGATATTTTGAATCTTATGCAATCGTTCATCAGTAAGCAAAGTGTGGATTAGTACGAAATATAAGTACAAAATAACACAATGGTTAGACGTGCTTCCGATTTTAATCGGCCTCAGTGGAGATAAGATCCAAATCTACCTAAGTAGCAGTTTTAAATTAGTTGCAAAGTTCATGCAAAATTCTTTCATTAGAACATTGAATGTACTTTTCATATTTTTTTACATTAGAACATATCAAATATCAGTAAACTTAAAACTGAAAACATTTTTTTAACCCAAAAAGGAGATGAAATACAGTTTTAAAAGATACTTCAGTAATGAGTGTAATAAGAGGGCGAGGGTAACGTGTTGACGCTGAGAGGCTTCTCCACATAACCAGGTGACGCTTTCTAGCGGCAGAATGTTTAGTACTTCATTTTCGCTTTGGTAGGAGTTAACTAACTTTTTGGCTTGAGTAGGTAGTAGGTAAGTGAGTTGCCGGGGATAAGACCTGCTATATTATCGTCCCCGAAACCCCCTAAACAACTACAATATTTTATGAAAATCGTTAATCCCACTACTTCTAATATTATCAATAAAAGTTTGTGGGAATGTGGAGCTGTTTGTTGTTTCTCTCGCTTAAACTATTGGCTGAATGAATTTTTTCAATGTTAAAGTTTACACATCAGATTAGCACGTCTCAAATTATTCTGAAAATATATTCCGGATTTAACAGATTGTTAAATTTAAAACATCATATAACAATGCGTATATTTTTTTCGTCTCTATCACTCTTACTTACCACTATTAAACTCAAGCAATATTCTGAAAGAAAAGGAAACAAATAGAATGTTGTATCGTATAAAACATTTTCCCCAAAAATTTTCCTCGATTAACTCCAAATAGTACAAGATTTCATAGAGCTAAAATGTATTTCGTAAAAGTAAGTGGCTGGACAATTTTCAAGACTCGACGGGGTGTGGAGTACGTAGTACCGGCGGAGTGAAATCAAAGAGGGCCCGCAGGCGGTTTGCTAGGCGGCTCACGCGCGCACGGGGCCCATAACCTAATTACCGCTGCGAAACGGCTAGACCTGACGACGATACGACGTGCTAGATTTATATTTGTTTTATTTTTGGTACGTTTCTCTTTTATATGAACATGTTTTTCAAGTATAGGGACAACAAGTATATATATTTGTTTATAATTATATAATATATAGATTATATTTGTTTTGTAGGTACTTGATATACAATATACGTTTGAAAAGTAAATTCTTTTAAAATATATTGTTTTTCATTTCTTAATATGTATGTAAGTAATGTTAATATATCAATGTTGTAAAATCCTTTCAATCACATTATATTATCGATAACAATACATAGTATATATTGAAGTTTGCCAACACGTTTATTAATGATCTATCTGCCTGTAGAGTATAGGCTAATACAATATTGATGCGGTTTACTGTAAAGTGTAAAACCACTTTCGGGAAGGTTTACGAGATATACGTTTATGTTTATAAATGTTTATTGTTCGGTGGCGGGCGGCAGCATTTTCTTATATTGAATTTTACAATTATAAGCAATCATATTATGTAATAAAAATTATTCTCCCCCTGTTATGGACACTTTTATATTTATATAATCGCATTTAAAAGACTATTAATGGGATTTAAGTAATCTTAGTTCCATATATTTATAATAAATTAGTAAGAGCCGACTCTTTTAATTATTACCTCTATGGCAGTACCTACTTCCGGCTGAATTCTGGACCCCAAAAGAGACTATTCCTCGATTGAGTGAGGGTGCATCTGTCTGTGCTGTAAATGTGTGTATGTAGGTACCTATATGTCTCTACTTCCACAGGGAAGGCTAACGAACGACGTTGTTTGTGGACACGGGGTTGATCAGTTTTGATTCCGAGGACGTTGCGTATGATGAGGTTTTTTGTATCAATTATTAAATTATTAATTCAAACTGTTATATTAGTAAAAGAGATCAGTATATTTGTCGATTTTTAGTTTGGTATTTTGATTTGATTTGTCCATTGGTACAGAAATCTTTCAAATATAAAGTTGATGAAGGAAATAAGAATTCCAACAGGACCAGGATTTCAAAAATCTTAATTAGGACGATTAAAAAAACATATTATTTGTACGACGCTATCAGGTTAGCCATGCCAGCTGACTGCTGGGTACTGCCATATACTTATACCATATAATTTTACTTTTAAATCAAACCAAAAAAATACTATTTCAGTACCAGAAACCCTTGCCACAAATAAGATGCTAATGCATGATTTGCTTCCCCTCATAACGTGTCACACAATTTACCCACCTGTCAAAAATATATGTATTATGCTGTTCAGCAAGAAATATGGGCAACACAGATACTCACTTTGGGCCAGTAAAAAATATTACCGAGTCTATTTGCCACCGAACTGGGAGAATCACCGGAAGCTGAGGATATATATCACTCCGCGAGCCAGTAAATATAGCTCTGGATGCGTCGCCCCTAGTGTAAGTTGACGTGTATTATAAATTATGGGATGTTGATGATGGTTGATGGATATTTAATATTTGTTACAGAGATTGCAGATCATAACAGCTGAGGCCGCAGTTTTATACTTTCTTTGATTAGACACTTACCTTATTCTCCCTAAACTTACGTTTTAGGACTACCCAAACGGTAAAAACGGGAACCTATTATTGAGACTTCGATGTCCTTCCGTCCGTTTGTCTGTCATCAGGCTGTATCTCACGAACCGTGACAGCCAGACAGTTGAAAGTTTCAAAGATAATGTTTTTCTGTTGCCGCTATAACAATAACTAAGCCTCTACCATGCCTATAGCAAACGTGATTATTTTTGCAACTTTTCGCTCGATATTAATAACGGCAACGGGTAGAAGCTTAAAATATTCACAGAATATTTAGTTGTATATTTATTTTGAAAATAAATAAGTCTATCACAATTAAATAAATATTTAAGGGGGTATACAAAAAACCTGATTATTTACCGTTTTTTCCCCGAGAGTCTGTTGTACAATAACGGTACCCTTAGTACTTAGCCGATTTCCTAATATTCTTGTCGTGTCCAAAACTTTATTTCAAGAATAACATACCTATTTGCTTACCATATTGACTGTTAACAGTAAACACATTAATGAGAAGTGATCTTCAAATCTTTTTTAAAAAAGGCGAAATATCCAAACGAGATTTCAACACGTTTGGAATCCAACTTATGAAGATGTGTTTGAAAATAATTTTGTGTGAATAATGCTAGGCTAGTTTACAAAGCTGTGAAGGTATTTGCTTAATTTTCAGTGCATTATTAATTAACTTTGTACAAATCGGAGCGCGTGAAGGCAATAAATCTTTATCTTTTATGGGATCAATAAAGCATGTTATAGACCCTCACCCCAGTCTCAGCAAATACGCAAAACAAACCTAATGCATTATTAACTATCTACTGCCTACCGTGAAAGCTATGTTTAGAGACTCTCCAACAAGTAGACATCCTTCATTTGGCCGGTTGACTGGAAGAGATCCCTTTATGGGATAAGTCCGCCATTGTATGTTTGCTTTTACGTGTATACTATATTATATGTTCTGTGTTCTCTATTATTCGTACAAGAAAGATATTACAAACAAACAAACAAAAGCACCATTTACTATTTGTATTAACACCTGTTTGCTTGGAGCTTGAGCTTGGAAAATATACCTTTTATCACGGACATCTCATCTTCCTCTTTTTCTTCTCTCTTTCTACAGCTCATAACATCCACTGGAGGATATATTATATCTTCATTATTTTATTTAAAAAACTGTAAACAAAGCCATTTTACTTGCTTTTATAAGTTTTAAATTTAGTTATTTAAATATCCTAACGTAAGAAAGATATAAAATACAAAAAAGATGAGAAATCTATGCTGGTCAGGGAAAATGAAAAAAAAAAAATGTACCAGCTGCCTCTCTTCCTTCGTAGATCGTAAAAGCCGATCAAGTTATTAGGCCATAATCTGATCATGTCGATAGGCGATGCGGCTAATCTTTCACTATGTATTTTGATTTTGATTATGCCATCCACCAACATGCCCACGAATGCTAAACGTGAATTTTAGGACTTTTAGAAGTGGGCTCTATTTACCCCGCAAGGGAAAAAAGACGTGATAGTATGGTATGTGAAAACATACAAGCTACACGTTTTGAATTCTTCCATCATATTCTGTATATACTAATTATATAATGGTCTCCATCCTCAAAAACAAAATGGTACCCGCGGGATTTGCGATAAATGACATCATGTAGCGCACGCAGCCACGGGTGGCAGTTAGTTGCACAACAAAATTTGGACATCTCTTAATAAATACCAATAGGCTAGTTTCCTGGGTCAAAAAATTAATAATAAAATTAGACCGTCAGTTAGACAATCGAAAAATTTTAGACACTTTTTTCTTTCTTTCGTTAATTAAACAATAAATGACAAAGATAAAGCGTGTCAAAGTTCATGAGTGGGGGCTTGTGACATCACAGGCCACTAAAAAGTGTACTGGCTAGTGACGTCACACACAATTTTAACGGGCTATATCTTTGTCATTTTTTGTTTGATTGACAAAAGAAAAAACACGTGTCAAATGTTTTCTAATAATCTAACTAACGGACTAATTATATTTTTTTAGGATAATACCCCATTAGCCGATTGGATTTTAACTTGGAAATGAGAAATAATTCGTATTTGCAACCTTCTTCTTCATGCATGATTTGAAGCGGACATTGTTTGATATCATCACAATGTTTTCAATATCTGCCAAATGCACAGAGATGGCTCGAAATGTTATAAGAAATCATTCATACATACATGGAACCGTTTATATTTTATTTTTATCCAATCAATCAAATAATCAGCACCTGAAGTTTGCTCAAATTTTCTCTTCTGAGACTCGACGGAGAACACCACAAGCTACCACAAGTTGACTGTTTGACCATATTTGATAGTTGTATTCTCACTATAACTGATGAAGCCACGATGAAGCGGGGAAACCATGAATTAAGGGGTTGAATGAACAAGAGTTAATGACTATATAGGTATAGTCCGGTTGAGGAAACCAAAGTCAAAGTCAAAGATTTTTATTCACAATTGGATAATTGTATCTCTTTTTGAACGTCATATTTTTTACTTTCTTATTATTTTTAATATGCAAAATCGAAAAACTACTAGCGTTTCGTAATGACCATGGTGAGAAGATTACGCCGAAAGAAACTCAATCCAGACTTGGTAACCTATAAGGAAATCCTTTCCTCTATTATTCTAATCCTCTCGGTATTAAAATATTTTCCTCGTCTCACTCGCCCTTGGTATCATAAGACGACTTGGTGTTTCCGTTACCATGCCAGCTGTTTTTTCTATTTTAATGTCCGATAAGTGGCGATTAATCCCGGGTGGTAACTGCAGCTAACTTTAACCAGTAACTGCCCGTACAAAGGCCGATACGTCCGCATCCTGTAGAAATATGGCCGGCGGGATTAGGCGTCGTATATTATCTCTTACGGTCGAGTTCGAGTGAGACGTTCCGTTTCACTGTTGTTTTACGGCTTTTATTGGGTAACAAGTCCTAGGGATTAAATTTATCAAAGGATAATTTCAAATATATTAAAGAACCCACATAAAAGCAAGGGTAAATTGCATTTCAAGACGTAAAATACACATTTTTGCTAATTATTTAGAAGTTAATTAACACTCGTATCAAACTACCGAAGAGATTTTTATATCGCTGTAATGAATACCTATTCCATATACTATGTTTTTGGGTAAATGTAAAGTACCTTCATGTGAATACTAGGAAATTTGTAGCTATGACTTTATAAACGCTTAATACCATTTATTTTTATTATTTCTTATATGTTACAGTGGCCGATAGTATATTTTCGTTAATTACATCATAATTGCCAATATTTCCGTCGGCCTGAAGGAGATAGGAAATAATAATGCCGTGATTATACGAGCGCTCACGAGCGCTGCTAATTAGCAAGAGGCGCCAGTCGCCCTGTTGCTGCTGAGCAGAACAACCATTATTATCGCCTTTGTTGAAGAATTTAATGCCTAGTAACATTTCAATATATGGAAAGAGGATAGTAACCACAAAATAAGTATCTTGTATCACAGAGATCACCATATAATGGTTATGGGAGATATCTTTAAGTAAATATTGAAAACTGTTGTAATTTTTTAAATGAAATTGCTTTATAACCATGAAATTTAGTTAGCAAGCAGTGCCTTAGTGGTAATGGCCACTAGTGTAAATAAAATAACATTTTTAATTATTTTCTTAAAAGAAATTATGCCTCTATTTCCAATGTTTTGTTAAGTTTTTGTAGTTAATTAAGATTGCATCGTTGTTTGGGATATGAGTACGATATTTTTTTTTATGGATTTATGTGACATTTATAACAAATGTTGTGTCCTTTCAAAACAATTTGAATTCAAATATTGGCTAGAGGTACTAAGGCATTGCTAATGAAATCGACTCATGTACGTTGCCGGATACATAACAATGTATTGTTGTTGAAGAAATACCTAGTATCATCATTCCTGTAGAATGTCACGTTTGATTTTTGATGTTCCCTTGACTAAATCTGCATTTATCGAATTATTTTTATGGCCCTATTTTATCGTCGTATTGTCATTGACAAATCATAAAAAATATAAAAATTTCGACTTCCACTTTACCTTGAATTTAAAAAAATATTCTTTTTAGTTTAGGTACCTACTTTAAGATTTAAGTATTTCAACTCTAATAAGCATTTGATAATAATAATAATAATAAATATATAGGGACATATCACACAAATTGAGCTAGCCCCACAGTAAGTTGTGAACTTGTGTCGCAGGATACTAACTCAACGATACTATATTTTATAATATATACTTATATAGATAAACATCCAAGACCCAGGTCAATATGAAAAAGATCTTTTACCATCTTGACCTGACCGGGGATCGAACCCGGGACCCCCGTGTCGCAGGCTAGCGTGTTGACCGCTGTGCCACGGAGCACGATACATTTGATATAGAACTTCAAGGGCTGTAAATACAAAAATATTAACGTAATGATGTAAATATCAAAAAGATATTTTTAAAACCATCGGGTCATTACCAACGCTCTGTCACTCCCAACTTATCAAAGCTTCACGTTTTATCTGGCGTAAGATTTCATATAAATCGTCGTTGAATTTATCTAGATCCCCCTGACGGATGACAGGGGCGATAATTAGTATGATCATGCTATTCTGGGCGCCCGGCCCTTCTAGCGTCTAAAAATGGCCCAATCAGTCAAAAGTTGGTGCTGGGGAAATCACAGACGTCGGATGTTGTTAGTGATTAACTAAGAGGGTTTGAGGATACGCTCGCTAATATGATGAAGTCTGCGACTGGCCAAATTATTTGATGAATTAAGACAGATATAGCACTGATACTGGGAGGATAATACACTGGGATCTAAAGGATATTTGAAGCAAAATAAAATATAGAAATTGTGGTACTTCTATCAACTAAAAATTGTCCTACCAGTTAAAAATTAAGACCGGGAAAACCACAGACATTGTATTTTATTAGTGGTTATCAAAGAGGGTTTTGTGAATGGTCGCTAATTTGATGATGTCTGTGACTGAACAAATTATTTGATGAATTAAGATTAATAGAGAACTAATACACTAGAATCTAAGGGATATTTAGAGCAAAATAAAATAGACTAATAGCGCACATCTAGCGGCTATACTGGCCCAATCATATAAAGGTGGCAGACATCGGAATTTATTAGTGGTTATCTAAGAGGGTTTGGTAAACGGCCGCTAATATGATAAAGTTTGCGACTGGCAGAATTGTAAAGTGAACTAAGATAAATTTTAAGACAGTTCTCAGTCAGATATCACAGATGTGCAAATCAGCACACTAGAATGTGAACCCTGCACGCGGTTTTTCCAGCGAATAAAAAATTATCCAATAGCCAAAAGTTGATGCTGGAAAAATGCTCAGACAGATGTTGTTAGTGATTCACTAAGAAGCTTTATATATATGGTCGCTAATATAATGATATCTGACAGTGGCTGGATTTCCACTATATTATGGGTTTTGGACTGATTACTGCACTGGAGCTCATAAAAATTTAGAACCACTCTAATTAAAAGGCTTAAAAATCAACAAACGGAGGAAGAAGGATAAAATAATGCACATTGGTTCCCATGCAACTTATAATAAAACTATTAAACCTATCATACAAATCACGGTCGAATTACAAATTCCATTGGAGAATTTTTACACAAATACACATTAAATGTATGGAACATTTAATGTGTATTTTCTGTGTATTCAAAGCATAACATATAAATTGCTAACAGTACGCGCATACAAATCCAAATAACGTAAGAAAAAGAAAAAAATCTTGGTGAAATCTGTAAATATCCATTACATTCGAGCTCCATGTGTATTGACTGTGCATTCAAAGGATAATATATAAATAGCTTACATTATTTCGAGCATAACAATCCAATGATTCGTTTTTCCCATCAAGTTCAATGAGCACCTGGGCAAATAGGATCGCTCCCATAAAGGGATTGCGGAGGTGAAAGGAACAATATCTCAGTGAAATCTGCCGGAAACTCACCTGCAGCTGAAACAATCCTTTTAGCTCTAGCCTTTAAAGATCCCTCTGCGAAGATGGCTTTGTGGAAATGCATTTTTTATTTTTCATATACCTGCAACTTATAGGTTTATTTCATTTTAAAGTTGCTATATTCATATAGAACTCGTTTTTACGTTAATTTTACAGATAGATAATAAGACAATAGAAAACTTATGTACAAATATTGTAATGTATTGTATTGCATTGCCATTTAATACACCACATTAAGTATTTTTTTGTATCAAAACAAAAATCGCTTATTCTGCTAAGATTCAATCGTTTATTTAATATAGGTTTCTTTGAACACTTATTAATTGTAGATTTTCTGTTCTCTTTAGAACTGCTAGCATCACTTTTAACATTCTCTTCGTTTGTCTGCTCAATGTGAATATCTGAAAAAACTTACTAAAAAAAGTATGTGAAGAAAGAAATTGTTTACACATTAGTAAGGAATGTTTATTATGATCTATTTGTCCACTTATTAATCCTTTGAACTATAATTATAGCGTGTAGCTACGTCTTGCATACTTTTGATTAGCAACTAGTAGCCATATTCTATCCTTTAGACACGAATACTTACGAGTAAGTTTATAGCCGCGAGTTTGCAAACATCAAATATTTAAGCAAACTCTAACATATGACGTCCTTTATAAGTCGCGACGTCGTTTGAACAAAAAAGACATTGGCAATCCGGTGAGCCACTTTGAGTAACTCAATCTGGTGTTCAAAGGGACAGCCACCTCAAATAGATGGGCCGTCGCACTTTAGATCCGAATACGTGAATCTTCTCTGAGTTATTCAATTCGTTGCTGCGTAGAAATAATGGTGTACAGAAGTGACAATTCATCTTTACATTTCATGAATCATAAAGCTTATGTTTTACACAAGAAAATAAAAATAATAATACTACCTATATCCTTGTAACTTGTGTTTTGTTATTCCTTTTACTAGTAATATAAAAAGTTTAAAATATTTTGGTACATGAAGGTAATATAGGGATCAAATTGCCAAGAATGTTTGTTTTATTATGACCAGAATGAAAATTTAAATAAATACAATATTTGATTTGGTAAGGTTCAGTTTTATAACTTACAGATTAATATTTCTTTTTATGTATGCTTTTGAGAGTTATTTTCATCACAATAATTACTAACCCTAAATAGCTCAATAGCATATAAATAAGAAGGCAAAATAAAACTAAAAATTTTAGGTCCAATAACAAAAAATAAATAGTACCCACAACGGAGTAACTTAGCTTGCTATTGATCTACACTATTCAATGTGACTTAATAAAAAAACCGGCCAAGTGCGTGTCGGGCCACGCGCAGTGTAGGGTTCCGTAGTTGCGAATGACAACTTTGAGTTCACACTATTCACATAATGCAATATCCCTAAATCGAAAAATGGTGTTCTCAACCTCACAATATTTTTAAAAGACCTTTTTAACGATACCCCACACGATGGGTAAATAGAGAGAAAAAAAAATTACTCCCCCACTTTACTTGTATGGGAGCTACCTTAAAAAAAATTTTTTTTCAGGATTTTATTCTACCACTTTTTTGCCATGATTGATATTCATACTCATACCAAATTACAGCTTTCTAGTACTTATAGTCTCTGTGTAAAACCGCGGACGGACAGACAGACAGACAGACAGACAGACAGACAGACAGACAGACAGACAGACAGACAGACAGACAGACAGACATGGCGAAACTATAAGGGTTCCTTGTTTACTACGGAACCCTAAAAATAAGTAGAGACACTTCTACATCTCATTTATTCAATGTTCTCAAGAAATGAAGCAGTGACTTAAGGTGTGTTTCCATCAAGTTCATTACATATGGTAGTCTCTAAATGTGAATGTGATCGTCTAGACGGCTAATGAGACGTTAGCGAAATTAAAACAGTCTTGCTTGAAACTCGAGGCGATGTGAAGCTAATAAGATTTACAACTTTGAACGTAAGAACTTAAGATTTCGGTTCGTTAGAATTTATTCAGGTACCTTAGTACTTATAAATTCGTCGACTGACTGCTTGTAGAGTTGATTCTTTCGTTTTTGTATTAAAAGAAATGGTTACAACGAGAGTGCCAACACTTATTTAAGTACGAAGTCTAATCAAGGTATCAAAAGAATTCATTAACTTTGATATAAAGAAACTATGTTGCAGACACAGTTTGTTCCTATTTAAGTCAAGTGGACTCTTTCTCAAAACCTACTAAATTAAACTATATGAAGCAAATTTAAAAATTAAGCAACGTTTACTGAAATTTAAAATTTGCATGTTCTTTTTCTATCAGTAAAATTAACGAGCAAAAATCGCTTAAATTTCCTAAGAGCCAAAAACGGAACCATACCAATCCATTCTCCTACCAAACAAAAAAACAAAACCTTCGACCGCGAGAGGCTGTTGGCACATCCAGCCACTCTATGTATTATCCTTGCATCTGCATCCCCGCGGGAGTCGGCAGGGCGGCATCGATCCGCCCCAGTCGTGTGCCGGTCGTACCATCGGAAGGACGAACCTCCCGCCCGGGAGAACCTTTTTAGGCGGGAACGCGGCCTACGAAGTTTTTACACGCTACAAACTTTGTAGTACTCGATTTCAGTATAGTACACGTTGTAGACCGTTTTGTAGTAAATTGTGACATTGATAAATTTTTGGCGGGAGATGTCAAATAACATGTGATATGATACATATTATGTGGACTATATGCTTTTTATTGGAACGTTTTGAACTATGTATATTGTGACTATTAATATTTTCTTTTTTTGTAGACCATTTGTAGTAAAGTGTGACATTGATACATTTTGGCGGGAACTGACAAATAACATGTGATATGATACATATATGGACTATACGGTTTCTTGAACACGTTTTAGTAAATTTGTAGTAATAGTGTCTATAGCTCAAATTGAAACTTCAAAGGTAAAAGTTCAGGAATAAAAAAGATACAAATTCCTTATTTTATGTTTGAAAGAGATATCTTTGGTTACAAAAGATAAAAATCTGTGGCGATTATCTTCAGTTACTACCTTTAACCTCTTATTTTTTATTAATTTGAATTTAAAACGATTATTTCAGAGTTTAAACAATTTACTGTAACTTTATAGGAAGTTAGCCATCACTTTCCACTTACTTTAATAAGTTTATACGTACTCACAGAACTAAAACATTATAGTTCTGTGAGTACGTACGTACGTACTCACTCATGACAAAATTCATAGGCTTTAATCTAAATTTTACAATATTCGTACTGATAAGATTAGTATATTTTAGATCATCAATTACATTACTTTGAATCATTTCATACCTTTTATTAGAGATTAAGGCACAACAATTAGGAATTTGCAACAGAGGGAAACATAATAAATCGCATCGCGAAATTACAGTATATTTCGTCCCCCACGGCGGACCAAGTTAGCAACTTTCATTTATCACAAAATTGGCGAAGTTTACTCCGAAAGATTCCAATAACTTTATTTATAACACTTTATCGCTAATGACAATGAGGGGGCTTTTTGATATCACAGAACGATACGAGGTGAGAGCTTTTTGTTTACGAAATATTTATTTTACGTATACTTATTACGAATTCAAACTTGAAAATAATCCTAAGTTTGGTCTACGCGGTAACTAAGTTTTTTTAATATTTTCCAATTTGCAATTCCGGACAAGAATATAGCTTATGTACTCCTTTTCATCTGAACGTTTCTCCCGGTTATTATGATAGAGTTATGTTACAACATAACTCTATCATAATAACCGGGAGAAACGTTCAGATGTGACTGGGCAAACTTTTTACAACCAAACTCCTCGTTGTGCAGATAGCCTTTGTCCTATATGGTCATAAATCACGAACGAAAATCGATCTCAAGTCTCGTTCTGTCACTGACTGTCTAGATAACCTAGCAAGACAGGCAGTCTGAGATAGATTGTCATTTGTTACGATTATTTTAAATATTCGGGGGTAAAACAGCACATATACATTTTAACATATACACTAATAGATAAGTAAAAGATCTTTATAAGATTAGTAAAAACCGTGGTTCTACCGATCGATTCTCCAAAAGGTCTGAAATGTAAATTCTGTAAAGCGCGTGTCAGACGTGGTTCTCCATCAGGAACATGTCAGAGGCGATTAGTCCACCCCCTCCCCCCTCATGCACCCCGCCCGTATATGCTGTATGTAGTCGCCTTAATCCTTGCTTGAGCACGCAACGCCCGCACCAAACAATCGTTTATTTATTAATTTTGTATTGACTTTGATTGTTTGAACAAGATCGGATGAGTTTATAATTTAATGTTTAAGAATCTTGTTTGTTCTGGCTTAAAACAATATCAAAGAGGATTCTTTTTGTCCAAATTCGTCAAGGTGAACCTGATACCTGGTGAATATTACCTCTGTTTCATTAGCCTTCTATTTATTATTTTAGTTTAGCCATTTAAAAAAGTTTTGATTTGAATCATAGAATTTCGAAGCATTTTTGTATTTTTTAAACTAAATTTGTTAATTTTTCGTGATCAGAATCGGTCTTAAAATGATGTTTACATGACAATCAGGCTGGTCCTAGCAAGTATTAAATTAAATCACTAATGCTCTGACACCAGGGTGTGCATGGTCTACTGACCATCACCTACACGAAATGATGATGATAACTTGACAACAAACCAATTTGTGAATTTTCGATGGCAACATACAAACGTAAGCATTAATATCAGCTTAGTCTGAAATGGACTGCAATTGTGTATAAATAATAATGCTCGTGACTTACACTCGTAAGAAGATCCTAAGAAATTTTCGGTGACCATTGAACGAAACTCATTCAATAGGGCGCTTTGAGCATCAGAAAATTGTCTCGAGAGGTTACCATGACGACGGAACGCGGAGGTCTCCGCGCCTCGTAGCCATTGAATCACTAGGGAAAACAAACTTTGCTACCAAACCAATTCTAAAGGTACAGAATGTATCCCCGTGTTTTATTTCAGTTTCATTTGTTTAACACATACAAACTGAGCACATCTTTATCCTTTACGGGAAGTATAAAGGCTTGGCCATAAGACTTAAAGTTCAGAGTGCGTAGGTGGAAATTGGACTTCAAATATGGAGTTACTACTTAGCGAAAAAGTCTATTGACATAATTCCTTAGGTTTTGGACCATTACTTTAACCAACTTTTACGGTCTGCGCGGAAGAATATTGGTACATTTTTCCTTTTTCTTACAGATGGCAACTATATGAAAAAAAAATAACATTCAATAACATTCCATGTAGCTCTGGCAAAAACTAATACTGCGCTTTTTTCCATCTCGTTTGATGTTATATGACTCTGTCTAACCGGGTAGGACTTGATTCTGTTAGCTCCACATTGCTAGTCAAAATCCTGTCAATCTCCAAATCCAAAATAAACCAAGCAAGGAAGCGACGAAAATAGGTATAAACATGGATACGGATGTGACAGCAGCGCCGGCCGGACATATCGGATGCAGGCGGTTTCAGGCGGCCATCTTTCATTTTACTCCCTTGACCGTGCGTTATCTAACGATATTCATTACAAACGTTCATAAAACTGTGACAAATTGTTTCATAATTTATAAGAAATATAGTGGTTTTCATTATTTTCATAAACTTCAAGTCTTTTTTGGAGAAAAGTATTTCTATTCAGGTTTCAAGAAAATCTATTTCTTTCTTAATTTATTATTATTATTCACTTTCTTTTATCAAAAAGAAATATAAATAAATAGGTAACTCAGCCCCGATATCCCGCTGTGTAATAATTTTTCTTTTTACGCAACTTCCGTTTTTACATCAGGGGCGTTCAGGGGTGTTGAATTTAATTTCTCTTTCATTTATTATCTTGTTGTGATTTGTATCGATACAAGGGTAAAACATTTTATTGAAAAAGACCATATTTTCTTCAATACTTCCTTTAGCGATTACTTTAATCATTTGAGGCATTGTTAATGTAACCCATCAGATTTTACATGTATTCATACATGAATAATGAAATGAATGCGAACTTTGGCCATCTCAAACATGCTTGTTTATTTATATATACACACTTAAAGCCACATTTTAATCCAAAGCACATACAAATTATTGCCCCTAGCGCAAGAAATCACTATAATCAAGCAATTCACACGTCCGTAGCACAAAATAAATAAAGTGCAAAAGGATAACTGTGCATGCGTGTATTTTGAAATTTGCAGGTTTAATTAGTCTAATAGTATACACGACTTTGGTTGTCAATTGTACGGACGTTACTAAGTCATCATATTTTTAAGTAACGTGAGAGTAAGTACAAATGTACTGTTTGACTTAATCAATCTTTTATATAGATAGATGGATATAAGGATAATATATGACCCAAATAATCCTACACCTCTTAATAAGAGGGTTGGTAAACTAAATTAGGTTGTAAACTGTAGGGACGTTGTCATAAGTTAAGCGACACGGTAACGCACTCCCTTGAGTTATATATGAGACAGTCGCCGGTAAGCAGGATAAACATATCTCAAGATGATTAAGACGTAGTCGACTTTTATATTTTAATACCTTGTGATATATTGTATCAATTTTCGAAACAACCTTATGAAATAATCTGAGATACAGTGAGGGCTACTTTCTCCTACGTTTAGTATTTGTTACATAACTGTTTTTTTCTTCTTCATTTAATTTTAGAAATAAATAACCCTTCGCCTAAGAACTGATTTTAAAATCATAACAATTAATCAATCAATACAACAGAAAAAGAAAACAAATTTGTCACCTATATACATACAGTACCTAGATATGTTAAAAATGGCAGGTATGGATTGGACTAAAAGGAACGTTGAAGTCATTGTTGATCTAGAACTTGTTTCTATTAGCAAGAGAGCTTTTTAAGCAGAAAAATATTTTATTTTCTTTATTTCGTTTAATTGACCGACCAATCTCGAAATGCAAGTGGAGCGTCGATATACTCGTAGCTGATGCCTACGCGATGTTCTCTAATCTAAGCCTTAGACAAAGGCTTAGATTAAAAATCCATCTGTATGTCCTTGTTTTTCACTGCAGGTCACATTTTTCAACCGAATCTCATGATATTTGTGAACTCCTTTGATAATTACATTTTTTTTTTCCAAATATGTTTGGCAATTTCTTAAAATGGCAAAATATAATATGATAAGACTTGCGTGGTCTACAGCTTACAGGGCCATATTAAGTACAATAATAGTATACAATTCTCGATGGCGTGCAATTGTGGAGGCCTATGTCCAACAGTGGACGAGTATAGGCTGATGATGATGATGATGATAGTATACAATTTAAATTTATTTTTATTGGTTAACATAGGTACATAAAATACAGAAAATATACTTACTGTCATTAAAATTATTTAATAATATTAGTGTTTTCTATATAAGATAAAGTATCGTTGAGTTAGTATCCCATAACACAAGGCTCGAACTTACTCTGGGGCTAGCTGAATCTGTGAAATTTGTCCGTATATATTTATTTATTATAATGATGATTATGATAGAAGTGTATATTTATTGAAACACGAACAAGTAAGAACTGACTTATTATTTGGCAGGCATAGTAGTTTACTAGAATATAATGAATAATCAAGTGCATGAATATGGACGTGCAATGATCTACCGGCGGTAATGAATGCGTGCACGCCGCCGCATTACTACAAATCAACACGTGATCAAAATGCAAATGGCGCCCTTTGCGCTCGCTGACCGGCAGGGCGGCAATTATGTGATTATTGAGCGCGAAGTAAGGGGTAACGCGTGCTGTCTATGGACACAAAATAAACAGCCTACAGAATCGAGACTTCATGTAAGTGATCTATACATGTAAAAGGCAAACCTGCCCCCGTAGCATGGCACGCGCGACAACGTTTATCGACTATCGCCATCTTGTTTTTCGCAATACTGCAGAGCGAGAAGTAGATAGTTTATCGCGCGATATAAACGGCATCGCGGGAGCCATGCTACGAGGGCTGACCGACTTATACAACGTGTATAAATCCTCAACATTCCCTTAAAAGGTGGCACAATACGACGACTTTTCCTATGAGATATATACATATAAACATCCAAGACCCAGGTCAATCTGAAAAAGTTCGTTTTCAGATTGGCCTGGGTTATGGAAGTGTCGAACCCGAAATCAAACCGTGTCGCAGACTAGCGTTTTAACCATTGCGCCACAGATACAAGCAAACGAGTCAGACAAAAGCAAAAGTTTGCCCACGTGCGACGCCGTAATTAAGCCGGTGAGCAAGTCAACTAAATTAAGTTTGGGACCGCCACGAACCGCTGGGGTCTACGTGTCGCGGACGTGTCACCGGGATGTAATTATATGAGGGAATATTATTCTTTCACCGTGATGTAGTTAGTCATTGAACTAAATGTCTAGGCACGCGTCTTCTGTTCAGAGAAATATAAAAAATGGCATAAAAGTACGTGTTACAGGTGTTACTACTCTTATCAAGCCCGTGCCACATTTTTTTTTAAATATAGTAGCAATGCACGTCAAATAAAAATACCGCGCTTGAAATATTTAGGGCCTATTTTAAATGTAATTATAAGGCGTATGTTGCAACTTGAGTTGCAGCATTCGCAGATTTGCCAACCGTCACCACCATAATCATCAACGAAAATATATGTTTATTAAGGAAACTTAGAATACTTTTAACAAAATGAATTATCAAAACTCACTAAAACAAGGCTGGCAGCATTGTGACGTTGAATTGCATCATCAACTATATATTTTAATATATATCATACATACTGTTTTCGTTAGCCACCGATATGTAGATATTTAAATATTTTAATTTACATCATTCATTATATTTTTCTTACCTTATTGTTATGTTACTATATAGTAAATAATAAGCACTTAACTTATATTCAAACGTACATTAATCCTGAGTGGCAAACAAGCCAATTAAATCACTTCCAACAGTCCGTGCAGCAACGCTTCTTCAATCTCAGTTGAATGGTTCAACGAACTATTTAACCGTACGTTTGGTAGATGTCAACAAAATAAATAGGAATAATGGAGCGCCTCGAAATAGACGCACCGTCCCGCACCCCATACGCCGCGAACTTGACAATATACCCACATGTTTATTTTTAACACTATCTTATTGTATTCGGAAATACACAGGAAATACGAAAGTCTTTGATGAGAGAAATTCTTGCTATGCCCGTTTGTAGCTTCATCCTTTATTTTACTTTGAAACGTCAACTTGCACGAAAATATTTTTCGGGCATGGCTATCTCTTTGTGGAATTTTAAATATAACAAGAGAGTTGTGGTTGTGGAGACTTTGATAGACATTTCTAATTTATGTTTCACAGAAATATTTAAAAGAAAATAAATGATGCTGCGATTATATAAAATATGTCTTTTTTGCGGTGTCGGAGATGACACTTTTTAGTAACCAAATAATTGTTACTACTTACAAACAAACTCTTGAATGGATATATAATTTCCGAAAAATTGCATTTAGAATAAAAACAATTCTTTTATTACTGTGTACGTGAGGTCAAGTGTACGGAACCCAACGTGTCATCGTGAATTCGTTATGTCATCGAAATGTAATAATACCCCGCGCCCTCGGGAGCCTATAAAAGGAACGGGGAAAGCAGGGAAAGGGCGACGTTTCTTAAAGAAAGTAGTTGGTACATGAAGTAAGTTGACTATTGAGTGGTGAATATGGCTATTTTGTCACGCACCTTAAATTCAAAGTCCAACTTATGAAACATGTATAAACTTACAAACTCACTTTCACATTTATATTATGATATAGTTAGTTTAGGTTATTTTTTTCCCCCGATATTTGTGTAGCATTAGTCATAACTTTTTCACCGAAATACCCTTTAATTGAAACAAAATGAGAATTAATTTGACCGCATAGATTAAAATCGATGGAGTTGTATGGCGACCAAGATTGATTCTGGTCGTTAAATGTGAACTCTATACTAAGCATTTAAGTCTTAAAAGTAATCAAAATAAAACTAGCTCTACATATCCAAAATGAAGCATACCTTTCGGGCGACAATACCAGGGGTCATGCGAGGTCCGGCTTATAGGCGATTGACCGCCTGTGTCGATACAGATAATCGCAGTCACGATTCGGAACACCGACATAAAATGGTTCAATTTTCATGTATTTTCGTTTTGTTATTACGATGGTAGTATAAACTAAGTCCCTTTTTGAAGCTATTTGCTTTAGAGTACGAGTTACACATTTATTCTATTATAATATATCCAAAGGTAGACTTTCGAGGTCTGTACAGTTCACAAAGCCACTACTTCATAATTATTAATATTAACAGGACTTAGCACGAACCATTTACTTATTTATTTCCGCTCGCTGCGACCACGATTGATGTAGCTCCATAGAAGTGTCACGTCAGCTGAAATTAATCAGTAAAAGGTTCGTGCTAAATCCGGTAATATTAATAATTATGTGTTTGAAGCGCGAAAGTTTAAAAACCACTAGTAATTTTAAGATATACTTTATTAAGTAAAGTTAAGATTAAGATACGAAATAAAAATTAAATAAAATAAAATGATGCCTAACCAACTCTATAACAAGTAAGCAATAAGCGTTTTATCCTTGTTTTATCTTATAAATTATCTCAAGAAATCAAGCAATATCCGCTAGATTTTATAACAAAATAAACATGTGGATGTAATGCCGCCAAATCAATTTAGCCCTGTGGAAATATTATTGAATTGTTCATGGTCGATTACATTGCCTAACCTAAATACGAGAACCCCCTAAATTGATAATTTATTTTCAGGATAGCTGAATTGATATAATTACAAAAAATCAGGTCTGTACTATTGTAGGTACATTGTTTATAAGTTAATTTTGATTGGTTTCATTTAGTTTGTGTAACATGATTTTGCTACAAGAGAACCTTAACTTAAATAACGTTTAAAAGAATTTGTTTTATTATAAATGATAATGCTTACTGTTACAAAGTATTACAGTTTTTAAAATCTACGTTAACATTTCAGGAAACCGTATTTGGCAAAGTATTTCTATTTCATTTGAACCGCGTTTCTTATTATTTGCTATACGATTAGATTGCGTAGCAGAATATCCAGACCAGAATAATTCATCAGCTTGGGACTTTATAACTTTTTATTTGAATTTATATATATTGTTCCCTAATGTACTAGAAACTCAGCAAATCGAAAATGCTTATGTGTATTCAGAAACACTTCTGAAGCGGAAATTTCTATTTCAGTTTACTGAGTCAACCATTGTCAAGTTGATTCTAGTTCTCGCGTGATAACAAATAGAGGGGGTTACGTGTTTTACTTTCCTTCGATTGTGTTATTCCCCGTTCCCTTTGTTTCGGGAATTATGCCGCGTTAAATATTACAGGAAATTAATCATTGTGGAAAGTCAAAATAAAAGTGTTTTATTACTGCGTATAATTCTAATCGCAATGTTTCTTGAACGTGTATATTTTATTACTTACTTACCACTTTTACACACGCGTTCGTCAAGTGCTTTACATTTCAGTTTGGCTGGGGTTCCCGACATTTTGAATTTAAAAATATAATTAAGTAATTTTTCTGTGTTTCAAAAATCTTCATGAAAGATTATGTCAATCTATTACTTAGTTTTGAGGTAAAAAATGGTTTGTAAGCTCTAGTCACTTTTGCATTAATTTTATTTGTTTATAAGTAATAAATAGCAATAAAGACGTCATATATACTTAAATAAGGGAAAAGAAGGGACTAAATGAAGACAATTTTCCAATCCTGAGATGATGTCAGCAAATGAAACAACTTCGCTAAACAACTTTACCATCTTTGCATGTCTTATAACTGGGTTAAGCCATTTAACTCAAAACTAGCAGCGGTTAGCACTCCCGTGTTTTCAACGCCTCGCAATGTTGAATCCGAAAGTCTGATCGTGAAGTTCCTACCCAAGACAAATTAAACAAATTTATTACAAGAACGAGTTAAGGTATTTTGGACTTTGAAGTTATGGTAATAAAGGCCTGAGAAGGTGCATTTGAATTGTGCACGCATAAGGTAAGGGCGGCAGTGTTTGCCCACGCAGCGATCGATCGCGAGGCTTTCGCGTGAAAATTGCAACTCGTCGAGTTTCAGGATAATAGCGTTACTGGAAAGGAGACGGGAAGCGACCGCTGCGATGTGTTCCTGTTGCAATTTTTTTAAATTTATGCATTTATTTTTCATTTTCTTTATTTTTCATTTGATTAACCTTAATTTCAAAAAGTTCAACAAAATAATAATAGTGTCTAGATATAAGAATAGGAAATTCTGATAAAAAAAATTTTTTACCACCGAAATCTCTGTCAATTTAAATTTTCAAAGTTTACTTCCCAACTGTGCGTTTATTTATTCCTTCTAGTATCATATTACTCTCGAAGATCAAAAATTTACTCATAGGTATAAATTACTACCAACGTATTTTCTCTCGCCTACTATAAAATACCTAAATCTATCACTAGGTATCGTTTACCAATATCCACCGTAAATCAACGTTGAGGGGTGGCTAAGGATCAGTTCTGCTCTGTTTATTTTAGGGTAGGGACACTCATTTCTTTTATAACTAAGAGAACTCGCCATAGATTTTTATCTTCTCATACATGTATACAAATAAAAATTTATAGTTTCAATGTCAATAGATAATCCAATGTAACCAGAATAATTCTTATTTAGTGAATGATATGGCAAGAAAATACATGGAGCGCCGATTCTCAAAATCACATCGAACAACAATTCCTGCCAGCTTCAAAGTGCCTGAGCCTCATGAATTCTACAACAAAGCAACGCCTTTTGTACAACGAACACTACTATTTGTTGCGGACGAAAATTCGGGACCAAAGCCTTGTAGCTCTACAGAAAATGAATCACAAGATGCGTCAACCGAGGAAACCGCATCCAGTTCTAAAACTGAGCAAGAAAAATCACCTAAGAAGAGCTCATTTTTCTTCTCCCCTTCGAAAAGTTGCAAGATGCATGGCCGGAGTTTTTTCCGGCTTCCAACGAGCCCCAAGAAGTCGAAATCGGAGGCGGGCGATAGTAATGCAAAGGCAGCGGCGGCGGGGGGCGCGGGGCTCATCAGTTACGCACCTGGATGGTCCTTGAAGGGAGAGCATCTCATGAAATGGCAGGCGTCAGGGAAGACCACTATTGAGGTAATGATTTTTTGATAAGTTATGTCTTATAGGTATAAACATTGTCGTTGTTTTCTCTCCCAAGTGAACCAAAGTATTCTTAGAAAGTCATATTTTTATCACTGAGCTGATCGATTTGGTAAGGTTTTAATAATAACTATTATTACCTTATGCAAAGACATTTTATTAATAAAAATAAAGACTGCCAACTAAATAGAAAAATATTGGACCACATTAAAGCACGCTACAAGGTAGGCGGCATAGTTAGTGACGCGCTGCAGAGTTCTTTTCCACTCGTCACTAGTTAGCCTGAAACTTCCTAAAACTGAGATATAATTTATAAATATTATGCCAAAAATATTTTTAAGGTACATTTTGTGAATAGTACTGTTATTTTTGTCATAATCTGATAGATATTAAGTTGTGACGCAACCAGTGATGCCATCTATGTGCAACTGCCAGAACAAATTGTATGAATAAGACGTTTGGACCACGTAGGCGATGTTTAGTTTACCACAATGGTTTGTGGCATTAATAATTCAGGATAAGTAGATATTCTTAAGTCTTAAAAAAATCAAGTATGCATGCATATCTTATTAAAAGTTGCATATTAAAGGTAAAAAGCAGTTTCCTCAACTCTGAATTTATATAAAACGGGAATATAACACTCAACTTAAATCATGCCTAGCCCCTCCCGCGAATAAAAAGTTCAACGTTTAAAATGAAGCACTGTAAGTATTGAAAAATAGAAATGGCGCATGCAAATCTCCAAGCGTGGTTAACAGGGTGGCTGTTTCAGGGGTAAGGGTTTTGAGAAAATGAAAATTTCAATCTAAACGCACCCTCAGGTGATGCCTCTTAGCGAGGGACGCTATTGTGACTAAGAAAACTTCTTGAAATTCAATTTGGAATAGACAATTGCTGAATTCAGGTTTGTAGATTTATGCGAAGTAAAATAAGACTGATTTGTTGTATTCTTTTCGTCTTTGCTTATTGCTACAGCAGCGCTCATCTGAGTCGTAAAAGAATAGTATGTTATGCAATCCCAACTAATATTATATATGCAAAAGTGAATTTATTTATTTGTATGTTACGCTTTAACGCTCTAACTACTGAATCTATCATCATGAAACTTGCATACACGTTATCTAGACTACGGAGAAAGACATAGGCTATTTTTCAATGCGAGTGGAGCCAGGGGTAAAAGCTAGTTAGTGAATAAAAGACGGATTTAAACAAAGGGCCATAGATAAGTTACTAGCAAGTGAAGGATTCTAACGACTGAATCATGAACATAGCGAGTTTGAAGACCAATCTCAAGTTCAGTAATTTTTATCGAACTTTAACTGAAGTAGGTAATATCTACTTCAGGTGAAGTTCTCACAATATGGAAAACATTTTGAGGCTTACTAGTAAATTGTTCACTAGTGTGTGACTCGGAGAAGGTAATGCAAACCTTATTATTAATATGTAAAATACTGGCCATTAAACTTCAAACGTAAGTGCCCGTATTTTAAATAATAATAATAATGATAGTATAACACGTTAGTATTAGTTAACATACATATTAGTAAACATTTTCAGTTTTTATTTATCAGTTTTGAGCCATGTAAGTCATTACTTGCCTTTCTATCCACACAATGATATCGAAAAGAGCCTGACTCTAAAATATCAGAGATAGAAATACAGTACATACATAACAGATTTTACCATGGAAAATAGTTTCTTGTATTAAATCTAAATTAAGGCATGCAAAATATTTTAATACATAACGACTACTACTTATTAATAAAAATTAGTGACAGATTTAAATTTATTATAAAATAGGTACTGAAATCTAAATTATAGTCTACTATTTAAAACAAATGACAATAAAATAAAATAATAAAAAAATATACCCAAACTTTTTTTAATGTTAGCCACAGTAAAATGGTATGGTATCGCAGCTCCCTCCCCCCTTGTCTCTCGAGCCGGAAAAGTGGGGAAAGATGAAGACAGCTGATAACCTTTTATAACGGTGTAATGTCGATCTAATTTTCCTTTACATGTTACAAGATTGATAGATAAGTACAATTGTTATGTAAAGTGGTTTTGTAAGAGCGTATCAGAGATGTTTCTTATAATATAAATAGGTACTGAGTTTTAGAACGATGTCTATAAATGGCGTTTGATTACTTGAATCTTAAAATGTTCACTTACTTATATGGTATGTTTTTGTTAATCAAAGATCGTTATTGTTTACACACAGATATTTATGACTAAAAGTATACTTAGCCAAATTGGTTCAAGTATGCGAAAGTATTCTTGACAAGCAGTTCAATTGCCACATTATCACAGACCTAGGACTAATATAGACTAAGCGCAGAATGTTACAAGTGGCTCTAACTTAATTTTTCACGTTATATATAGCACGTATAGGTACCAATTAATATCAGAAAGATGCATTTTTTAAAATCTCTGCTATTAATACCATAGTAAGTTAATATTACTAATTTTACTTATTCGTAGCTACTAATGTAACATTTAAAAGAGTTTGAATTCCAAACACGGGAAAATGTAGGAAAAATGGCATGCATGATCAACGTTGATGAGTCCATTAGCTTGTGTCACCTCACGACAAATTTGCATGTATTAGTGTTTATTGCGTCACTGTTATATACTTAGGGGGCCTATACTGATTTTTCTTAGATTCACGCATATTATATTATTGATGCTTTGAGAAGAGCAAAACTTGTTACTTTGCATTGTCAGTTGATCTTGCTTATGTCAAATAAAATATGAATTTTCATTGTCTTACACCTAAAAGTGGAATGTCACGACGTATAATGAGAAGGAAATTCGTCGCATTCAAGCAAGCTTACAAATATGCATGAAAAATGCTACAAAAGCCAAAACATGCTACTCGAAACAAAAATACCTTACGGCATTTCCATATGTAAATTTTTGAATGCATTAAACCTATCCCAGTTATTCAACATTGTCTTCTGAAGTTGTTCGTTATTGCCAACCAATTAAATGCAAGGATAGTGTTTTTTTCTCTTTGCAAAGTTTGACTGTTAGAGGTTTTTGAATTTTCCATTCGAAATTGGTTTGTGTAGCACCAATACAATTCGATTTTTGTAGGCGTTTCTTTCTATTTGCAAATTAGTCCTACCGCATCCATTTAAAACTTTCGTCCATTTTGTTCAGGATATGAATTTACTATATAATTTTAATAGTCTGGTTTTCGACATAAGTAATAAATGATTAATTAAATTCAATAAAGATATTTGTACGTTAATAATATTTTCTTCTTCCTACCAATATTATTAGTATAGCTAACATATAATGAAATGTGGTTTATCATAGATTCATTAGTCCTTCTGATAATCTTGATTACGATTTTCAACAATATGTGTCTCAACACAGCAAAGAAATATACATCGTATAAAGTGCAGTGGTACCTAATAAACGGTCGTATAATGTTTAATCTCTTCACCTTCCAAATCAACAAAAAATAAATTAAAAGCAAAATAGAAGTTTCCCTAATTCTATTTTTAATTTAATTTTCTAATTACTTTACGAAAGTTATATCTTACACGCAACAAAAGCGTACTAATAATTGAATTTCCCGCACAATAGCAAGCAGTGTATTTGACAAATGATACCTACCTCAGTACAGTCACGAAAATATTCATAAAGCGGTTGCACACAATGTCCTACATTTTCTCTCCCATATCGCCCTTTTCCTTTGTCCCAGTCAGTGCCGTAACTATGGCAGTGCGAGTGTAACCAGACACAGGGCACACGATGAAGGGCGGAGGAATGGCCTGACCTGCCCCATGGAAAGTACAAAACAAGATGGCGATAGTAGATAGACGGACTATCACCACCTTGTTTTGCGTAACATGAAAGAGCGAGATGGACTACGGATCAGGACCAGAGACCATATCATGCAAAACATATCATATTACGTCTAATCTTAGTATGAAGTTTAAAATGTTGTGAAAGCACAGTAATTAACATGAATATATAAGTAAATTTTTGAATAACTTTTATTTTTTTCTATACTAACTTTCACCCACGGCCCGCAGAATATCTTAATGATCGGTTCAGTAGCTAAGGCGTACAACCGTGACAATCAAACAAACTCAATTTCGCATTTATAATATTAGATGGGATAGTTGGGATTCACTAGCAAAAGCAGTGCTTAATGAGGGCTCGTGGTTTTGTGATAATTATCTCAAGACATGAATCGAAATTACTACGCTAATGTCCAAACCTGAAAGTGCGATAGTATCTCAGTAAAGTGTACCACAAAAATGCGTGTGGGTGTAGGATTGTGTGGTTCTGATAAACTTGATTTAGTAAAAATTTGAACATAATGTTTTCTTATGTTTTCGCGATTGTTACACATTTAAATAAAATTATTTTAATACGGTTTTTATCGCGTTTATTACATTATTTATACACCTAACGTTTCGAGCACTTTACAGTGTTCGTGGTCGCAGGTAGACTAAGTTGATATTTGTCTAGTATTTTATAAGAACTGCAAAATCTACCGCCTAAAATATTTATTGATAACGTTCCGGATGTACACAGTATTGGCTCACGGTGTCTGAAGGTCTTGCAGTCTTCTGCTTAGCTTGAGATTTGATTAAATTGATGACTGGATCCCAAGCTGGTGGTAACTGCCAACCATCCTCTCAATTGAAATTAGGATGTTTTTTAATTTCAATAGCCTCACGAAGCATTCTTGGAATGTATCTGTTTTCTTTTGCAAGGACTTGAGGATTATCAAAACGCATATAGTGGTTGGGTTTGTCTAGGGCATGTTCACAGACTGCAGACTTCGTTGAGCGCCTATGCTTCATGTCAGCAATATGTTCTTTTATACGGGTACCGATGCTTTTCTTTGTTTGCCCAATGTATGATAAACCACACTCACAGTCAATTTTATAAACTCCAGCATCTTGTAACGGGATATTAGATTTGACAGGTCTTAAAAGTTGGTTTAGTTTCTTGTGCGGCTTGTAATAGGTCTTGATTGAAGCACGCTTAAGTATATTACCAATTTTGTCTGTAACTCCCTTTACATATGGTAAGATGGCAGGAAAGCGATCAACTGTGTGAGGCTTTGGGCGGCTTCTGTGATGTGTTTTTGGGAGGTTGAGGTTGTTGCTTCTTAAAACCGATTTTACTCGTTGAAGCTCCTCCTTGAGGTGGTGGGTGTCACAGATGCCATGTGCTCTCTGAAACAAAGATTTACCAACGGTAGCCAACTGACATGGATGATGATGGGATTTGCCATTGAGATATTTGTCGTTATGGGTAGGCTTTCTATACACAGTATGACTAATAGTATTATCAGGATTTCTAATTATTAAAATGTCAAGTAAAGCTAATGAATTATTTGTCTCAGTAATAATGTAATAAACGCGATAAAAACCGTATTAAAATAATTTTATTTAAAAAATTTGAACAATTTATACGAAAACTAGGCAAGGTCGAGGAAAACATATTATTTTTTAATTTCCACTTTCATCGAGTATGACTAAATTCTTTTCAAGAGCGCAATAATGTAAGGTAGCTCCGGGCGCACAAAAGTTTAGTTACGGTACTGGTCCCTGTTTGTCCCCGGGACCTCTGAATATGTATGAGAAATCGAACGTTGTGAGGCCTGTCACTCCCTGACTGTGATAGGGTTAATTTGGGGATCATAATGAGAGGGCTGATGTTATTTTGTTGCTTCATTTGATGTATTGAAGAAGTTTAGATATTGTGAAATTCAGGAATTTGCTGAGATCGTATCACTACTAATTTTTTGCATTTTATACATAATTTAGGTACTCTCATGCATGTTATATATCTCATGGTAGGCCAGATTTTTATTAATTACGTTCATATTTACACATCGAATACTAAAAATTGCTGTTTTATTCGCTGGTAGACAGTCTAACCTACGAACATTGTAAAGTGTTCGAAACTTTAAGGCGCTTACACCAGCCAACTAGCGCCACCCTTGGTTTTATTTCTTTTACTACTAAATAAGATCGAATTGGCAAAATTAAAGTACTTCCCTAGTAAATGACTTCTAGTATTTTTTGTATTGCTTTTCAATACTTTCCATTTGGCAAATCAAGACAACAACGCATTACGGCCAAAAGCGGTCACTTTTGGCGTTATGAGTAGTTCTCTCAATCTGAAATGCTGATGTCGATGAAAAGTTGTACTAAAATACTACAAGTAATTTACTAAGGGAGTACTTACGTAGATTTTTTCAATTTGTTCTTATTTCGGAGAAGAAGAATTTAATAACGGGTGTCACTAGTTTCGGTGATGTAAGCCTCTTAAGTGAAACAATAATGTAATAATCGGGATAGAACTATATTAAAAGCACTATTTAAATGTGTAACACTTGCAAAAATATTAGAAAACAATGTTTACTTTCGAAAAATCTCTATGTCATTAATACTTATTCGTAAATAAAGGATATATAGCAGCTATACTACACATATGAAATAAAGAATGGTCAAATGACAACAAATGATTCGAACAAATGCGCAGTGATTCCCTGACTTCAGCGGAGGGGTCGTTAATCGCTATTGACAGCATCTTCGATTACATTATTTTACCTTTATCCACTTCACTATATATGTATAAATACATTTATAGTTTATCGCGAATTTCGACCTTGCGATCATTTATTAAAGTACTATTTCATAGAAAAACATAAACACAAAAGATGTTTTTATACTACATCTTCTCAGAAAGCATCTTCTTTCTTCTTAATATTCGGAAGGAAAAATGTATAGAGATCTTTTAATGCCCGCGCTCAGCTGGGAGGTAAAACTGTATGAAAATACTTCAATTGTTTTCTTCAAAGACATCAACAATTTGTCATTTTATTGCAAAAAATCAAATTTGATTAGATCAGAAATAATGTGCTGGCTACTAGCATCTCTTGAGCCACGTATTCACGCCAGCGTGTTGGTTGCGATAATTTCTTAAGTTAAAAATGTCTCATTTTGTTTTTTATGTTTTATTTTTGTTGTAGGTGTGGTATGAAGCACTCTGAAAAACATATTCCCAACTAGTGTGGTTTGTGTATTGGAAATCACTTACTTTTTTTGTCGTATACAAAGTACATTGTATATACTATTTCGCCACAACTAGATTGAGTTTAGTATTTAAAGCTATTCCCTATTTCTTTTTCTTCGTCCCCCGCTCCCCCCAAATAGTAAAACCAGTAAAAAAGTAATACTCCTCCCTCAATTCTTCGATCCCATACCTCAATTGTTACAATTACTCTATACACATTTATGGGTTCTATTGTTATTGACATAGCTGTATTATATACCTACCATTTTCTTAATTTTCCTTGTAGCAGACCGTATGAAATTATATAGCTCCGTATTTTTCCTCACAAAAGAAATCACGAGCATAATATTTCGCCTGACCAGTCTGTCACCCCATTCCCTTTATTCCATTATTACTTGGTTTATTTACCTCCAAATGGGCAAGAAATAATAATGTTTACTTACGGAGTTATCATTTTCCCCAAAGTATTGGGTATTGTTTTTCTAGAGTGCATCAACGATGCACCCTCACCTCAACTACTCTATTTGTGTGCGAATTCGTAGCGAGTAGTGATGGATGGCCGTATTGAAATCTTATTGAGATTTATTTTGTTTGGTTAGTAAATCGTTGTTTGTAGCAGTTTATATTCATGTGCGGTGTGCGAACTTCCTCAAAATATAAATTAGTAGTGCTTTCAATATTTAGATTATAAGTTTGTTTTGAAGATATAATTTTACCGCTTAAGATGAAAATGAGATTATTTATTTTAATTTAAGACTTTATAAATATGTTACAAAGCTCAGAATTTTTTAAGTTTTTTAGATTATGATACCCTAAGTAAATAAAAATGAAATTATTTCAATAAAATGTGTAACTTTCATGCATTTAATCTTACACTAACGATATGGGTAAAATAAATAAATATATATAAATATATACGGAAGTAAGTAGTAAGTTCGAGACTGGTTTTATGTGATACTAACTCAACGATAGTTAAATAGATAGACATCCAAGACTCGGGCCAATCTGAAAAAGATCATTTTCCATCTTGACCTGACCGGGGATCGAACCCGGGACCATCCGTGTCGCAGGCAGGCGTGTTGACCTCTGCGCCACGGAGCTCGTCTGGGTACTTGTTGTTATATATTTACTTCCTGTCGGTCTGTTGCTTCTACTTTCTTTGTTTGAAGCTGAAAAGCTCTACATACCATCTAGTTCTGTGTCAGCCACGTCTCCTTTTGCCATTTGGCCTCTAGTCTGTAGTTACAAAATAGTTATCTTAGCCCAGCGAACATGGGGCTTTGATTGGAGTGACATGTCTCGCCCAATCAAACTTTAAACCTGCCATTCTCGCAGCCACGTCCACTACTCTGGTCTAGGAGCGCAGTATAGTATTCCGTGGAAACGAATGAAAGGGACCTTTGCCCAACATTGGGACAGCAATGGCTCGTTATAATAATAAAAATGGCTTCCTTTTAAATAAATTTGCATCTATATCACCCTAAAAAGGAAACAAAGTATTGCTAGCCCTATAGCCACAACAACAAACTATCCAGACCACCGGAAAGAATAATGAATGGTCAAAATGCAATATGCTAACAAATGATTCGAACAAATGCACTGCGATTCCCTAAGGACTTCAGTGGAGGGGTCGTTAATCGCTATTGACAGCATCTTTGCAAGGCGAGTTCACTGAATATTTCAGAGGGACTTATTAGCGGCTAATTATACAAAGGAAGTAGGGAGCGCCAAGGGGCTCAGCCAAAACTCAAGACATCATGAAGGCCTCCCAACTTTATTAGTTGGTTCTTAAGTAGTTTAGTTTCCGACAAAGTTTTAAACATCTTAAATTTGTAACTACATATTTAAAATATTTTTCTATTAAATTTACTACTTTTCTAAGAAATATTTATAATATCTAATTAACTGAATATTTTATAGAGGGACTCATTAGAGACCCATTACTAATTTAAATATTTTTTTTATAAAATTTAGTCATTATGTAGGGTTTACTTTAAACATCCCTTAAACAGTTGCCAAGATCGGTGATTTTGTATAAGAGAAGACAAATGTATTTATTTTCACCATAGAATTTTATTATTACCATTATCTACGTTTTTACATATTTTTCTTATGATTTTGTGTGTTATGAAGTAGTGTGCTAGTGTTGAGATTTAAACATTGCTAAAGGGTTTATCTGATAGATCTCGATTGCGTGCAATTGGGGAGGCCTATGTCCAGCGAGTGGACGAATATAGGATGATAATGATGAAGGGGTTTAAAATCGAACCAAAACACAACTATGGAATGATGACTGATGGCATTGTTCAGAGATTAATGAAGATGAAAGGCAATTACTCACCTATTCTATTTCCAATGTTCAATGAAAAGCATTAAGATTAAAGCTGTATAATGTTTATTTTCTTTATTCTGGAACGAAATTTGAATATGTTTACCTACTATTATTTCGGGTTCCTAAATTCCTTTTAAATGAACCGACTTACCTTTAGTAAGTGTTATTTAATGATGTGCACAAAATATGCAAGTAAATTGCCAACAGTTCTTTTTCACGCCATATTAAAATGATGCTGGGTCATGCAATAATTTACCATTCAGCATAATAACTGTTTTACAAGGATTCCAAGACGCGTGAATCATACAGCACTTTTTGTGGGATCAGAATGTTGAGGGTTTAAGTAAGATAATCAAACCTTGCAAATTTTTTGTTCATCATCAAAGTACGTGTCATTAAAATGCCATCTTCGGGATATATAAGTGGTCTTTAATAAAGTAATTAATAACTATGGTCTATAAAATAACAGCTATTTCGCACGACTTCGTCCGCGTGATTTTCGACATAAAGACGGAAACTACCTGGTTCCGTGTTTTCCATATTTCCACACTTAAGCCCTCTTGTTTGGGCCATTGACTAAAATTAGCGTGGAAAGTAAATAAGTAATAATAATGAGTCTTTATTATGAAAACTACTTCAAATTTAGAATGACAATGTAGTTATATTACACTGGTAGTACTTAATACCAACTAACCGTTATAATTACAAACCATTGTAACAGTACTAACTACCGAAATAAACGGTAACCAATCCAATCTAAATCCGATCTCAACGAACTCGATTTGTGACAAATGATAAAGCTCCAGCCCGAGTCAGCCGGTGTCACCCGACTTGTCACACGAAAACATTGTCTGACATCCAAAAAGTCGCGGTTGTGACGTCATCAATGCTGCAGGCTTTAGATAGATAAATTATGACCATTGATTTTAATTACAGGAACAGATATTTTATACATAATCAAGTAAGACATAGGAGTTAGTGGTGGGAAGTCAAGGGGTACAGTTGAAGTTTGCCTTAGACAATTTTGCAAATTGATTTTAGTGGACTTTATAATATGAAATTGGTGTAGTTTGGTGTTATAAATGCTCGTGCTCATGAACAATTTGTGAAATAGTTAAAGTGAACTGATAAATGAACTCGTATAGATTTGCCGCCCCAAGCTGCCACGAGGCGTCAAAGAACATACGCCATCTTTGATGCTACTTGGAAAAACTTTACCGTACAACACCGATACTTAGTATCTCATTATACTGGACATTGGCAGAATCACTGAAATTTCGGTGGAAGCCATAATATAAAACAGAAGAAGAAGTAAGATATAGCCGTAGGCTTTTAACAAATCAGAGATTAAAGTATCAACAACAAATTATACCAAATAAGTTTAATTTCAATGATTTATTGTAGAGGTACGATTTTGCACAACTGAGATGACCAATGATAAATTTCAAGCGTAATCTAGGAATCAGTGAATATCAAATTTATTTGTCACAAAAAGTCGGAATACCGGGATAGTTGTGGTAGAGCCACGCTACCGGCGAAAATCACTATAGCTGGTAGCATGAATGGGCCGGCTCGTCCGGAAAAGTACCACACTCTCACAGAAAATCGTCGTCTGAGCTTTACAGCTTCTATGCTTCGTTCGGTGAGTGAGAGCACCGGAGAATCATCCCCCCTCCCTTCTTGGGAGGGAAAAATAAAAGGCTGGCAACGCTCTTGTCATACCCCTGGTGTTACATTAGTCCATGGGCAGCGGTGATCACTTACCATCAGGTGACCCGCTTGCTCGTTTGCCGTCCGACGACCGTCCAGCTGGGACGCTATCAGAGTCTTAAACCATTGAACATAGTGATTATCGACATCATCAACAGGGATCGTTATTTTAAATGCACTTGATGAGGAAGATAAAATCCGCACGATTGGTAATAAATTTCAGTTCACAATGGATAAAGAGCAGATAGCAAAGAAGTTGTTGAAGGAATGTATGGGGAACCGGCTAAATCATGAAGACCAGTAGTAAAGTACTACTAGTAAAAACTAGTACTTTTATTCAGTTATTAATAACATAACGGTAAATCATAGAAATTTCCAAAATTTCACTGGTGTATTTACATGTAACATACCGTAATTGACTTGTATGGGTAGTAAATACCTCGCAGATATTTTTTTAACTTTCAATGTCGTCTTCATAAATCACTAACTTAGTTCAGTCAATTTGTGAAGGCATGTCCGGATTGTGGACAGGTGGGCTCGTCATGCCCGTGGGGCTCCCCGAAATTGATTTACAAATGTGGTGGAATTTCAAATCGGGACTGCCACGGTATTATCGCGTTTTGTTTTCCTTGTAATTATTATCAGTTTGTTTTGTTTGGGTGTTTGGTAAAGTCGATGTTACCCAGTAATCAATGAATATCAATGGTAGATTATTAGCATACCTTAGTGAACCAAAATAAATAAAATTGATGTAAAGGTACTTTAAAAAATGCTGTTATTTTCATTTTCCTCTCTAAAAATTTTTTTTTTTGAGTGTGTAAGGGGCATCCACTGGCGTCAGATTGTTCAAACAGCCAAAATGTATGTGACATAACGACGGCCATCAATAGTAACAGCCGGGACCAATGGCTGAACGTGCCTTCCAAAGCATGGTATGAATCAAGTCACCCACCTGTAGTTATTAATTAAGAAATCCCATAATGAAAGCTTTAAGTTTCGTTGAAATCGTTATATCTACGTGTCATGTGGTAGTTATAATTTAATCCATTTATTAGTTAAGGCATAGATTTACGTGTATATTTATATGAGCTAAACTTTAATGACAAGAATAGGCGCCTTCTTAAGTCAATACTTACTTTGTTTATTCTAAAAATCCTTGCCAATAAACCCTGAACTATTCATATGTTTTGTTGTAAAAACCAACAAAGCAATATAAATTTGCAAAATTTTACGTCATTCCTTGCGTGAAATATGAATGACTGCATTACATTGCACACACTGACTGTCCTAAAGGTTCGCGTATTACCAAACTGGATATGAAGCGGTCGATGTAAATTGGTTTTGCTGGTTTTTCCGCGCTGCCAAATTGCGAGTGCCCGCGTAATGCTATTCACCCCGAGTGATATGAAAAAAGGTCCTTTTCATCCAAACCGCTTACGAAGGGTAGCAAATTTTCTCTTGTTGTTCTTGCATTACGACGGATAAATGGATGTAGGTAATTTTAAATTTAGGTTCCTCCTTTGTAATGTCAAAACATTAAAAATAATAAAACAATAAAAATAACATGTCGGGATATTTACCGTAATTATTGCTATTTCTTTGACTGTTCCATATTTCGATCCAATTACATTGACCATGATCACGAAGGAGTTCCTTCGTGATCATGGTCCATAACTAGCCTCAAAATAACTTATTTATTACGATTTGAAAAGATTTACGCTTTTATCAGCCTTAGGTATGCGACAGTTGATCAGACTCTAAGAATTAAAATTTTTTTAATAATAATAATATTATTAATTGCTAGCTTTTGAGTTAAGAACCTCAAAAGAGGAATAATAAATTTTCAACAAAACGTCGTGCAACACGTACTAACATGTACAGCTATTTATAGAGCCAACCGTACATTTAATTCCTTCAGTGGCACTGGAATTTTAATATATCCAATCAAGAGCTATGCAGATTGTCACAATTCAACACATGGCGTCGAATTTCTGCTCGGTCCAGTAACCCGATGTGTCAATTAAAAACGTCGCTTGCGCCCGCTTTAATTTAGATTTATATTGGTAACCAAATTATTGTTAATCGAAACTGTCCGTTTGTTAGTCGACGATGATTTATGTATATGCAACGCCAGTATGCAGTCCCGAGGCGTGTTTGATCGTTGTTTATCCCGCCATTAGCTATATATGCTAGCCAGTTTAAAAAATATGTCTCTTCAAAGTAAAAAAAAAAAATTACAAACTACCTCAGCAAACTACGTGCGTATTGAATGGGTCGGTCTTTTCTTTCATATACAACAAGTTGAAAGGATGAAAAATATTACAAAGAATATATTATTGTTTAGTTTTTTAATCAATGCAATACTCGTGGAATTATTTAATCATAGGCGTCACATTAAAATCAAACTTAGAAATAACACCTCTATAAAAGAGCATGTCAATTTTATGCTTTTTAAAGTGAGACATGACAAATAGGAACACAAATAATTTATTAGTCGATACGATTTGCATGAAAACTATGCCGTTATACTCCAACATCATTTGATTGAATTTGAGTATGTTTTGTTAATTGAGTTGATAACAAATTGTTAATTTGTGTAGGATCCTATTCGATTTGCGTCAATGGCAATTGAATTATCATGTTCAACGGGCGATATGATCCTACACTGATTAATCTTGTAATCCCAAATGACTTTATGTATTAATAGCTATGGTATCTGTCATGTACAGATGGTCATGTAAAACCATAGCATATTAAGGTATTTTATCATGTAGATTCCGCGTTTCGAGTACGTAGGTACACGTGACAATAATGATAGTTCTTAAGAATACATATTAACTCAGAATTTATGGCTGTACATTGTAAGTAATAAAAGGTTGATATGTATTTAAAATTAAAAAGCTGTCATATCAAAATACTACAGACGCTATTTTAATAGATGGAACTTAGTAAATTATTAAATAAATAAATATATAGGGACATAACACACGAATTGAGGTAGCCCCACAGTAAGTCGTGAACTTGTGTCGCAGGATACTAACTCAACGATACTATATTTTATAAAATATACTTAAATAGATAAACATCCAAGACCAGGTCAATATGAAAAAGATCGTTTTTCATCATGACCTGATGGGGGATCGAACCCGGGACCCCCGTGTCGCAGACTGGCGTGGTAACCACTGCGCCACAGAGCTCGTCAACGTCATTGTTACATTTAAATATGGTTGTTATACCAACGAACTTTTTTATGATTTATATGCTGACTGTAATTAGAACTAGGTCTAACGTCCTTTATCCATAGTGTGTTCTCGTATCCCACTAACTTTAAAATATACCCTTAAATAGAGTTTTCAGTTTCTTAAGCTAACGTTCCTTCACGCTCTTGAAGCCTTTTACGGAATACATAAGCAATTTGGTTTGCCAGTACCATGTAATCATTCCTACGCGCCAACTAATCTATGGGCGACAAACCTCCCAATTAGTTCAGGAACAGTGTCAATAATGAATGGATTGTTTTGGTCTTCACATTTAGAAATCTACACGTAAATTATAGCTTTACGCAAGTTTATGTTAAAATAGACGATGCCATCGAGTGTTTCTAATAACTTACATTACATGTTAAGCATATTGACTATATATAACATGAGATAACTTTAAAGGATATTGTTTGAAATACGATTACGATTAAGAATTTAAGTGGAAAAAATACATTAGAATAAACTATCAGCTGAATATTTTGCATTCGCACAATTGGTTCTTATGTGAAAGTTATTCAAACCTATTGCGAAGTAAACTTGAAATAAAAATATTGTTGCCATTCTTAAAGTCATTGTATGTCTCAAATCTAGGTAGATGATTCTACCAAAAACATGCCTTGCCAAGGTTGATTCAGAATCTCATTGTGAAATTCCTAATATAATATAGAATCTTAAGAAAAAGGACAAAAAATAAAAGAAAAACATTTGAATTTTATTAGACTTTCCAAGAAAACCGACCTGGTAAATCGGTGAATTTGTATGGGAGGTCTATCTTTTGTCCCTTTTTTGCACTTTTCTTATTATTATATTATCCAGAAGATCAGAATCTTTCTGTAAAAAATAAATAAATATATATGGACAAATCACACAAATCGAGTTAGCTCCACAGTCAGTAGTGAACTTAAGTCGTAGGATACTAACTCTACGATACTACCTGTTCATTTAAGATCTAGACTTACCTAAAAAAGATTTTCCGTCATGAACCAACCGGGGATCGAATCCGGAAACATTCATGTCGCAGGCTGGCGTGAGCTATCCGCTATACCATGGAGATTGTCAAATATTCAAACTATGGAATTCCTATGATGTTACAATAAAATCCATGAGCGACGAACCCCATTTAGGACACGCACTTCATTGCTTGCCCGCTGTCCCGAAACCGTGTCAATCTTAATCACGTCTCAGATTGGATTGATTTGGGTCTCTTGACGGGGGTTCAAAACGACAATGATTTAATGTGTTGTAGCAAATGTATGATTTAAAAGATTCAAAGATTTTATTTAGAAAATAGAAGGCCTATTTTTAAATAAAATCTTTGAATCTTTCGGGCACTTTTTCACGTCATTTCATAATTTAAATAATTCTTATTTACTAAGAAATATGATTTACTTAGAAATATGTTAATATTATTCATAAGTGTTCTAAGCTACAGACTTTTATGTAGAGAGAAACACTCAAATGATAAAATCTGATGAAATATAATAATATTCAAACTTACGCGAGATAAATACATTATGGAAACCCGGCTTTAATCACGGTTTATTAGTAAAATAAACCGTGATTAAAGCCGGGTTTCCATCACTGCACTGCAACTTCAAAGCACTGAAAAAAGTGCTTTTAGGACCGAGTAACCATCGTGTCGCTACCCCTAACACTCGCCTTGATGATGGTCTTCATGACAGACCCAAACCAGTCGACGAATCCGACGAAATAAAACGTGGGTAAAGCTAGGTTTCCATTCTGATAAAATATAATACAAGCTGTATTATTAGAAGGCGTGCGAAACTCCGGCTTCAATGGTTTCAGATAACTATATGGCAACAGCAGCAGTTACTTTTCTACGGTAATTAATGACTAAAATATTATTAATTTGAAATAAGAAACAAATAAAATGACGCAGTAAAAAGTAAAACTAGAAAACTAATTTAAGAAAAAGTAATATAAGCGTTTTAAAATTGAATATAAAATAAAAAAAGCACGTTGCTTACAGATACGTCTCATAGTCTCATATTACTAAAGAAACATCTTCAATCGTGGACGCTTGACATTTTGCTGATGCTCTCTGGCACTATTACATAATATGAAGTTTCAGACATTCTGAGCTTATACGCAATTAACAACCTTGAAAAAATTATCTGACTTTAAAACTGGCATTTAGTGACTGAAACACACTTGTTTCTATTATCTCAACAACTCCTGAATTGGTTTTGATGAACCTTATACCCTAAGTTAGGCTGTACCGTGTTCTAATGAAGAACTTTTGCAATCCAACATAGATATGAATATGTTTTCGGTTTTGTCACACAGTTAACAAGCGTGTATAAAGAAACGGCCTAAACTTAGTCATAAGTAAATTATTGACGTCAGCAAAATTTATTTTGTTGTAAAAATTATAAACACAAGTGTGACACATAATAAGTGTTCAATAAAACCAATATTAAATAAACGATTGCATCTTGAAGTCTTGAATGTACATGTACAAAAACTGTGCAATTCTGACAATATTACGACGGTATAGTCAAAGAATTTTACATATAATAATAATAATAAAGCCTCTTTATTTTCTATAAATATTTACATTTCATAATAGATTTATTTTTATAATTAACATAATTTATAGAAACCCCTCTAGGGTATAGGCCTCCTCCAATTTCTTCCATTTATTTCTATCTTTTGCTGTCTCTATCCAATTTTTTCCTGCAATGTTTTTTATTTCATCCACCCATCTTTTCCGTGGCTTTCCTACTTTTCTTTTCCCGAGTGGGCCACTCCATTTGGTAGTCTCAAGTGTCCAACGTTGGTCGTTATACCTTGCTACGTGTCCAGCCCAGTTCCACTTCAATTTGAGAGCTTGGTGTAACGCATCTGTTAGTTTGGTTTTTTTTCTGATATCTAGGCTTCTTACTTTTTGGATTTTCCTTAGTTTTAGAATGCTTCTTTCCATTGCACGTTGACAACTTCTTATCCTCGTTTTTATTTTTTCTGTGAAGGTCCAGGTCTGGGAACCGTAAGTTAAGCAGGGCAGGATACAGGTGTCCATAATAGTTTTCTTCATATCTAGATCATAATTTCCTTTTAGTATCTCCTTATGTGCCCAGAATTTGTTCCAGCTAGATGAAATTCGTCTACTTACTTCGTCTTCGTTATTTGATTTCCGAAAAGATACTTGTTTGCCCAAATACACATAATTCTCCACATATTCTAGTTCCACGTCGTTGAGTCTGATTTTACCTGGTTTTTTGCTATTAGTCATTATTTTCGTTTTACTTAGGTTCATATGTAGACCCACGATTTTGCTTTCTCCATCGAGTTGGTGCATCATGGTCTCTAACTTCTGACGGGTTTCAGCAAACACCACGATATCATCCGCGAATCTAAGATGGCTAAGACGTGTGTTGTTAATCTGGATACCTTCTGACCCCCAGTTAAGTTTGGTGAATATGCATTGCAGCACCGCTATGAAAAGTTTGGGAGACACCGGGTCTCCTTGTCTTACGCCTCGCTCTACTTTGAACTCTTCTCCTCTAGTTTCTAGCTTGACTCTGCTTACACTGTTCTCATAGATGTTTTTGAGAACCGCTGTAATTACTGGACTTATATTGCATTCGTGTAGAGCTCGCCATATAGAGTTGTGGTGTATGCTGTCGAATGCTTTAGTGTAGTCGATAAAGCCTATGTAGAGAGTCTTGTTAAATTCTGTGTACTTTTCTACAACTTGTTCCAAACAATGAATGTGGTCCATGGTCGAAAATCCAGAGCGAAAGCCGGCTTGCTCAGCTGGTTGGTTGTTATCTATTTGAGGAGCAATTTTTTCTTGTAGTATAGAGGTAAACAGCTTGTATACCACTGAAAGTAGACTTATCGGGCGATAATTAGTGATATCCAGGGGATCTCCTTTCTTGTATAGCAGTATGATATCTGACTTGCACCATTGCTTTGGTATTTTTCCTGTATCTAAGACCATGTTGAATATCAGTGTCAAGGGTTTAACTAGTATGTTCGCTCCTATTTTCAACGCTTCGGCCCTTAGGTTATCAGGACCGGGGCTTTTGTCTGGCTTCAGTTTCAGGATATGTTTCAGAACCACATCTTCCTCTATATATAGATTTTCTTTTGTGCATAAGTCCAATGTGTTTGTCTTTGTCTGAATGTGAATTTTACATATATACGGGTCAAATTGAAACATCTTTTTTTGAAGTCGGTTAAAAATTTGTTACGTCAATGTTTAGAAAAATATGACATCACCACATCTAATAAATAGTGAAAACAAGAATCAAATCAAAACAGAAATCGTTTACAAATGCATTTCACATTTGGTACCAAAAACATATCTCCTACCGTCAGGCGTCCGCTCTCGTCATAACATTACATCATCTGAAACAGACTTTGACTGAAGGCACAAAAATGATTACGATTCCGATTCCAATCACGATATGAAATAGTTAGCTTGATATGACATCACTTGTTAGAATAAATGCAGTAATAACAATATAAACAAACGATATAAATAACACGATCATTTTAAAAATGAATATAAATACGAATGCATTTCACATTACCATAGAACGATCTCCATACATCAGATATCCGGACTTTGCAAAAATATTGCATCATTTGGAACCGACTTTGAAGGCACATAATTGATAACGATTCCGATTCAAAGACATAACAATAAGCCAAATATGACATCTCTAGTTCCAAAAAACGTAGTAATATAATAACCAGATCATTCTAAAAATTAAGATAATAATGGTGGATTTCACATTACCAAAGAACCAGCTCCATTCGTCAGACATCCACACTGAGAAAAATATTACATAATAAGAAACCGACTTTAAAGGGACAAAATTGATTACGATTCCGACTCAAAGTACGAAATGCAACAATAAGCCAAAATTAAATATGACATCACTAGTTCCAAGAAATGAAGTATTAATAAGAAAGAACCAATAAATAGAGGACCATTTTAAAATAATGAATACGGATGCATTTCACATTATCAAAGAACCATCTCCATACGTCAGGCATCCGCACTGAGCAATAATATTGCATCAGTTGGAACCGACTTTGAAGGCACAAAATTGATTATGGTTCCGATTCAAAGCACGATACGCAACGGTAAGCCAATTAGTTTGGCACAAATCGTAATGAACCGTTAACGACACGCGGGGTGAATACAAACAAACATGCGAAGGTTTTAATTGTATTTCATAATTTACACTGAATTTTAATCTGGTTTACGGGGTTCAAATTCTAAAATCTGTTTTAACTTTTGCCCGTAGCTCGCTCGCGTTTATATTGATCACGCAGTATATCTTTTTTGCGGAATGAAAAGTATCCGAAATCTGAAAAGCTAATAAATATTTAAAACATGAGTTTCCAAGGACAGGATGAGCTCACATATGCGTTACCTATATTCAAAAATTAAATCGCATAAACATACAGGTGTTGTCAAAATGCGTAGAAAACATTTTCGCGTCCTACCATAAATTTGGGTACCTACTTCATTTTAATTAATTACGGTACTTCGTGGTGTTGGCGTCCCGCCTCTCCTATTTAGGCGCTTAATTGTTCCTAACACACCGAATTATTTTGATTTATAGCTTTGTGATTGCTGCAACTCGATTATGTAACGACTGAGGTTCACAAACTATTTTATTTTGTAGACCTTGATGTATGTTTTTCATTTAGATTTCTACGTATAATTTTTATTCTCCGATGTTTATATGTTCTGTTGTGGACCGGGGTGCAATTTTATTGTTTACGTTTATTGTTACGCTCATTTCGTATAGGTCTCCAATCTTACCTTTTTGACCTATACGTACTGTTAGGTCCTCCCTATGAATAGATTTTAAATTGTAGAGGGGTCAGGTTTATTTGCCCCCGACTGTGAATTTCAGACTTGCAGGTCTTTCTGTGGTTTAATTTAATACTTTGGGCAACACTGATGTAGGGTCCCTGAATTGAATGAAACGAAAAATTAAGAAAGTCGAAAAACGGAACGCGAAGAATAGATCTAGATGCATTGTGTTGTCACAATAACTCTTGTATAACTGTTGTAATAATCGCGTGTTTGTATTGTGATGAAGAATATTAAATGCATTTCAAAGGGCCTATTATAAGCATAACAATGAAAAAATAACTGTTTGTTTGAAAATATATATATAAATATAATATCAGAATAGCGTGAGTTTTAATAAACAAGAAATGCAGGGTATCGTTATCGAAATCATTTACCTACCTAAATAGTATACTTTATGAGAATTGACACCTAACGTTGATTGTTAGGATCAGTGGCTTAACGAGTCTAACGAAGCATGGAAGAGTTCAGCTCCTGCAATGCCCTACAGATAATCAAATAGGTATACTATCAACCTTAATGAATAAAGTTTTCCGAAGCGTAATAGTACAATGTTGCAGAACAAGCCATCGTAGAGAGCGTATTTGCGTACAGTTTAATTCAGTCCCGAGAGGTGAGCCGCTGTTAGTCAGTAAGTGAGTCACTCTCCTGTGACTCGCCAGACTTCCCTGTCTAGTTTATTTACGCGAATATTGGATAAATCTGCCGATACGGGACGGGATGTCTCTAGGCGATGAGTAAGCGCTCGCGAAAATGATCGAAATATCGGATAGTAGGTTGGGGCCTCTTCGATTTGAAAGCAATGAAAGTTTTGTAAATAAGTAAACCGTCTTGTTTGTTATTTTTCCGCCCGTTTACATATGGGATATTTTTTGCTGTCACCTCAGACTAAATATACCTAAACCATTTTTTTAATACAATTATTTTCTCACATACAAAGTCACTATGTTGCCGCCATAGATCCGAAATATGTCGGCCACTAGATGACTTTGTACGAGTATAACTCGTAGTTAAATATTTTATTAACTTCTTTATCTCAAGCTAGTTCTGATCAAAATATTAATGATTTTTTTTTTGTTTACAGGTAAAAATTGATCCATCACTTCTCTGCTATACTTGTTAAGTTGGGATCAGAGCAGCATTTTGTAAGTAGGAATTATAGCGCAAAATAAAACAGCAAATTATGATAATTATGAGAAAAAAATTGTGAACATACTCAAGTACAAATGTTCGCAACAAAATTCGCGTACTGACACGAAATAAGAACACAAAACAAATTTACAGAGAACATTAGCTCGTAACAAGTACTTTAGGTACTTTACAAGGGCTAACCGAGCGAGGCACTAACATTGTCGAGACCAAACGACGCGTATCTCGTCTCGTCACCAACAGGCGGATTGTATATTACCCATGTATATTGTTTCTGCTCAAGGCAATAATGGAGATGATTTTGGAGAAACTCATCTAGTATGATGTTTTGGAATCGCTTGAAAATAAGGCAACTTACCAAACAGTTAAATATTCATTGAGATATGGAATGTATGATTATTTTTATTTGAAAAATAAAAATATGTTTGATTTACAGGTAGCCATCAAAATATTTAGCACCGTATATTTTTATACGTTTGTGAATCCACCAGTTTAATTTAACCTCTTTCAAATAGTCATAGCTTAGTCATTAAAATTTATTACTCGCTTGTCAATAAGAAAATAAAACATGGGTCGTCTATTTTGTCTAAAAACCCAACAGGAGGATAAGGTATAAAAGTTATATTTCATGTAATAGGTTTTCAGTTAAAAATACAAAATATGTATTCTATTACCAAAGATTAATTAATATAATTACTAAATTATACCGTGTGTAAATTGTTCCTTTTCATACCCTAAAGGGGTGACTCAGGCCGTCAATATAAATAACTTTTACTATGGATCCATGCTGGGAACAAAAGTGTTCAGCTGTCCGGGAAATTAGTATGAGAAAGTAAAAATAAATTCGAGTTCCCAGCATTGGTCCCATAGAAAAGAACTTATACGCAATATCACTTTCTTTTAAAATGTTCGAAATAATGTGTTAACGATTTGCTCGACTGAGCCATCCAGTGGAAAAGCCAACGATCTCACGATTCGTTTGAACTTTAATAGCGCTGAAATCGGTGGAACTTTCTGTGAATTTCTCTGACTCACAACAAATTTGTAAGGGGCTAATATTTATTTACTGATTTAATAAAAATTATTTTTTAATGAAAAGCGAAATAATTACTACCTGTCTCACTCTTTTGAACGTTTTCCCGGTTGTATTCTCTGCTGTGACGCGTCGAAACCCGGACTCCTCTTCTATTATGCTATTATTTCATTTTAGCATAGTTTTTAAGGACGGCCGCTTGCCCTTCACTTCACACACAATACTTCTTGGGTAGCACCAGAACTGAGGTCAAATGAAAATGAAGTTAAATATTTGCTAAAGCTGGGAATCGAACCCGTGACCACCGTTTCCAAAAAAAAAAAATGCGAAATCTTAAATCTAAACGCTACATAAATAACAAAAGTATTTTAAATAGTTTGTTATTTTGCACCACTCATAAAGTTGATTCGTCGTAACATTTTCAGTTTCTTTTTTCCACTGCTCCAATAATACTTATAAAACAAGGAACAACTAAATAAACATGTTACTGTATAAATCGTCATGAATTGCGCAATAAATTAAACGCTTCATAGAAACCGTACAGAAGTCATACAAATATACAACACATAAACCCAGATACTGCACCGCCATGATCGCAACATGCGTCGGCCAATAAAAGCGGGTTTATCATAAAAAGTTGCACATTTAAGACCGAAACACTCGTAAATAAGAAAATAAGACCACCTATTTATATTTGTGGCTGTAGTCTGAGCGGGCGATCTTGATCGTTTAGATAAATTTCAACGAATTTACCCAGACTATGTTTTGATATTTGTTCCTTCTTATCCGAGCGTTCTCCCGGTTGCATCTTCAACTGTGGGTGAAGCGTCAAAGTCCGGAGTCTGTTGTTTATACAGCACATGTTGACATAGTAGCGGACTCTGGGCCTTGTTATTAGAATCGTCTCTCGTATGAGACAAGCGTGAGATAACTTGTATGCTGCGGAAGCGATCAAATATATATAATTAGTATGAGTATTAGTTAAAACACATTGACTACTTAACTAAAACACCTCACCTTAAAGTACGACTTAGCCTGTTTACAAAAAAATTTACAATTTTGCTTATGGGACAAAGCTGGAACCACAAGAATAATCAAAATTTTCTTAAAAATTGTCGGACTTGCCAAACATTTACACACATTTAACATTTTTTTATCTAATATCCCAGCATTAGCAAAAGTTAAGTCCCATAGGATAATAGAAAAGTTATTAACTTAGTCGGGCCTGTCTGTTTTTTTTTAATTTGATGGGCATATTCGTGCTCTTACAGTATTCTAAAAAATTTAAAAGTAATAGTGTATACTTAATAAAAAGTAATAGTGTACCTATACCTTAAAAAAACAATTAGAACTAAATAATAATTCATCTTAGTCTCCCTATTCGAAATGGAAAAATCGATTATTTTGCACAACTTGAGTTTTGTATTAAGTGACTTATATGCAATAAAGCAAAACAAAAGTATCAATATCTGTTGTTCAGCGTACACGTCATCGTAGGGCGGCGGAACAAGCAGTTGGGCGACGCGTTCATTGATGTGGGGCGGCGGCGGGCGCGGTCGAAATAGCGCGATGCACCGGAGATTCTAACCCACCTGCGATGACAGCGGATGGAATATAAAATGGGACACGGATGCGTCACTAAAGACACTGTGATCACAATTTTTATGAGCAATAAGAGATAAAGAGATCCGTTTACGGGATGAGTCAGCCATTATCAATAACTAAATATATAGGGACTAATCAATCACACAGATTGAGCTAGCCCCACAATAAGTTGCGAACTTGTGTCGTAGGATACTAACTTCACGATAATAGATTCTGTAATATAAAATTATATAGGTACACATCCAAGACCCAGGCCAATTTAAAAAAAATAGTTTTCTTTCATGACTTGACTGGGGATCAAACACGGGACCAGTCGTGTCGCAGGCAGGCGTGGTAACCATTGCGCCGTAGAGGCCGAGGAAAAATGAGATAACGGGATCCGAACATGGGTTAAGTCCGCCATTGCATGTTTTTTCTGTTTTATCTGTTTTTGTACAAAAACGTTTTATAAACAAGACTTACTATAATAGACAGATATCAAGCCTTTGACTTACATGTATACGAAAACTTCCTGAAAGTAGGTACCTCTACGTAATATTACAGTGAAAGTTATTTATAAGTATTGGTTTGTCGTGAAAAACTAGCAGGAATGACAAATATTAGATAACTTTTCTCGCACGAACTGTGCACTAATTTGTGAACTGAGAATATACCCGACCCGAAGCAACTAAAATTTCAACCATAGAACTATTAACACATATTTTTGAGAAGTGTAAACGCAGTATTTCAGTTAAAGTTGCATCCGACGTGGCGTGGTAGAAATAGCTGCATGCGTCTGACCCACCTGCGATTAAGCGCAACGTCGCTAAACTGGGGCGCAGATACAGTCGTTATGATGAAACATTACTGCAATATGAACAATAAAGATGAGCTAATTTTAATCATAGCATCGATATAATATGCATTGAAGTTGGAGCTAACAACAAATGTCCTGAACACGGTAGCATGTGGTTCTGTTTTTTTGGTAGTTGTTAAATTCTCATCGATGCACACTACTTCAATAAATGTCATGTCCGTTGGTAGTCACAAATGCTAACCATAAACAGCTTTATAAAAGGTAGGTATCAAAAATGTATCATAATAAATAATGAATTCATGGAAAATACTCTAACGACAACAACATTTGAAGCTGTTCATGGAGATGGAACCATATTTCTATTAATTAATTTATTTATCTGTACCTATATTTTAATTTGTTAAAAATAAATCTCTTAACGTGTGAGCGAATGTTTTTACGATGCAACACGCTTGTAATCAAAAAAACGTGCGCATGTTGGCAATTGCCGCGTGATTTCAGATCTCGACAGATTAAAACCAGGACCACACATTGCACGATTCAACGAATCTTTATTTTTATAAATTTGAAGAAGATGGAGTGCTGTTTTTGAATTGGCGCGTCACTAAACGAATGAATCATTTTTGGTCATTTAGAAGTATCGCTCTTTTCAGTAAAATCGTGCAAAAAGCAGTGTCTAAGTCTTGTATATTTCTATAATATAACCTGGAGTGTAATGTAAGGGTATCTGGTGGAAAAAATCGATCTAGATAGGTTTATCCCCATGTAGGCACTTTTATTTATATACTGCTTGTTGCTATTACGCGGCTACTTCTCCAAGAAGGGCAAATAAGAACTGATAGTGTCATAATTTTTAAGTTATTTATATTAACGTTGCATTTGCTAAAATTTTGATTGAAACGAGAAAACCAGTTACATTTTTGCCTTACGGTTTACAAAGTTGCTGAGTGACCGAAATACAGTTTCAAACAAACCGGCCAAGTGCGTGTCGGGCCACGCGCAGTATAGGGTTCCGTAGTTGCGAATGACAACTTTGAGTTCACACTGTTTACACTCGCACCTCACTGTTTAACGACCAAAAACATCTAACAATAAAGATAGTATGAAATTTTACATTTTCCAGTACATTTTATAAGTTGGTTGCCTATAACTTTTTAGTTTGCACTTAGTACCCAGCTCTGATAGTTTTCCTTTCAACTTCAGTATATATACCACTGCTGTAATTTTTTTCACGTATTCATATATAACCGTTTAGCAGATAGAGGGGGGGGGACACGTACCTCTAACAAAAATTTACACTTTTAAACCAAATATTTCGGAAACGGATTCCTAAATCGAAAAATGGTGCTCTCAACCTCACAATATTTTTCAAAGACCTTTTTAACGATACCCCACACAATGGGTAAATAGAGAAAAAAAAATTACTCCCCCACTTTACTTGTATGGGAGCTACCCAAAAAAAAATTTTTTTTCTACATTTTTTTCTACGACTTTTTTGCCATGATTAATATACATACTCATACCAAATTACAGCTTTCTAGTACTTATAGTCTCTGAGTAAAACCGCGGACGGACAGACAGACAGACAGACATGGCGAAACTAAAAGGGTTTCTAGTTTACTACGGAACCCTAAAAATGGCAAATATTTATTTCATAACTAAAAAGAAAGTGTGATTAAATATTTTTAGGTCGAGTGACTCCCATAATCAAAAATAGTACACCACGGTCGAAATAAAGAGTAGCGGCGACACATACATAATTTATGATAATAACAAGGATCGTATTCATGGGATTTTTTCTAATACGATAAGTCACGCTCGGCTCTTGCACACAAAAGATCTAAATACGTCGGTAGGTCAAGAGTCGGTTTCCCGGACGCGAGGCCTCGGGTTACAACAAAAGACCACTTTTTTGGATAACTTTAGTGACAGGTCGAGGGTGCTAGCGTACATGTTAAGAGTGACGAGTGCCGGGAAACAATTTGACGGATGATGAGGATGGGTTAAAAAGAATATCAAAGTGTAAAACTAAAAGTTTTTTAAAAGTACCTGAAACGTTTCTGAATTTAACTGAGTTGTATCGAATATATAAAAGAATTTACTTTCTACATCATTATGTGCACAGGCTGGTGAAGCAGGCCATAACTTGGCTACTTCTCCTAACCTCAAAGTCGATAAAGGATAGAGACGCCTTCTAAAGATCATCATAATTAGGCGATGGGAGTCCCTGATTTTCGAATTCCAAACATAGTCTTTGCATTCTGGAAATCTTGGTTATTTTTACAAAGTAACAAACCATATCCCTGTTTTTAAAGGGATAAAAATTGTACTTGTTCCATTTAGTTCAACTCATATTCGTAGAAATAGATCTAATCGTAGTTAATTTGTTTGTTCGGCATTATTTCGGAAACAGGTTGTAGATCCCGCAGTCCGATTCTAAATTGAGAGCGAGTGCGGTGAATCGAAATGATTAAATGCATTTGGAGTGAATAGAGTAGATTTCTATTGCAAACACGTCTCTATGGAATTGGCTGACTTAGTTACAATGCTAGTTTGAGACTAGTACCTATGTAACTTTGATGATGCTGGTCTACTCAGAATTATCCAAGAAATCCCATTTTATTAGGATCTTTGGATACAGGTAATTTTCGTAAGAAATTGATGTAATTCTATATACAATGGATACCTTTCCTTCATTTTGTCTTTATTCAATTTGGTCTACGGTGAATAGATTCAAAGTAATTAACTAAATACAGGTAGTTGTGGTAGAGCTACGCTACCGGCGAAAATCACTTTAGCTGGTAGCATGAATGGGCCGGCTCGTCCGGGGAAGTACCACACTCTCACAGAAAATCGACGTTTGAGTAGTAGCTTTACAGCTTCTATGCTTCGTTTGGTGAGTGAGAGAGCCGGAGGCCCATCCCCCGTCCCCTCTGGGGAGGGGAAAACAAAAGGCCGGTTATTTCAAGATTTTTATTTAAAATTGATACATATATCTCCTTCTAAATGTCTACTTTGCTTATTTTTTATGATATATGCGTTTCGAATCACTGGAAAGAGGAGGACGAGAAAAGAAACTCAATCCATAATTATTATTCAATAATTTCATGATCTTTTTCACTATGTCATATTTCCTACGCGATACATAAATGTGATTGTATGGCGTAAGGACAACATATTTAGATTTCCAAACCAAAAAAGCTCAGTCAGGTAAAAGCAATGCACGTTATTTATGCATACAAATGATTTCGCGTTGTCATAACAGTTTAGGTGGATTTTATCCCGGCGCCGTCTCTCTCTAGTCAAGAGAGCTTTCGTAAATGGAAGCTTTGGGCTTTCGTTTCGGCCTAACTTTGGTTAGTCATTAAAGCGCTCGCGCACGGGACGCGCGTACGTGGCCGAATCAACGCGACTTTGTCGCGTGGGCTAATTTTGTCGCGCGTCTGTCGAGAACCTATGCATGTTGCAACCATACAAGTGATTGTTTTAGTGATGTGACGGTTTTGTGTTCTGGACAACGAGTACATTAAAAAAATATAATAGAGAAAAAAATACTTGGAAAAGTTTGTAAAGAATGTTTGAAAATAAAAAAATATTATGCGGCTCCGCTAAATCGACGATATCGCACAACTTTTCTCAGTATACAAAATATAGATATACCTACCAAAAATCCAAAAACTGTTAATAATGCCAAAATTAACTAATTAATATACTTGCCATATCAACAGATTTCTTTGTATTGATCAGCTGTACCATTTTCCCTGAAAGGCTACAAAGAACGTATTTTTTGAAAAATCATGTATCGGACTTTAAACGTTCATGAAATACATTTATACATGTCTAGAAAAGCAATTACTTTAGACAGAATTACTAATGGCACCTTTTACACTCGAATGTAGAGTAGCGATAAATGCTTTATGTAAGGTTTAGAATTTTCTTATTTTTTTATAAAGATCTCTTCCATGCTCATTTGGGAGAAAAGAAAAAACATAGAATATACCAGCTGCTTTTCCTCCCGCGCAGACTGTAAAAGCCGGGCCAAGGGATTGGGTGAAAATCTAAGGAATCACATTGATAGGCGATGCGGCTAGCAACCCATCACTATTTTGATTCCGTTTTCCACCTTTACGCCCACTACGTTGCTAAACGTGGCCTGTAGGATTTTATGACCTTGGGCTTTGTCTACCCCGCAAAGGATAAAGACGTGATAGTATGTAGTATGTTTTATAAAGATATTAATGATATATATTGTTAATAGCTATTGTTGATATTATTTTATATACATATATGTATATCAATAAAAATATGACAGACCTGATTGTATTAGGTATCCTATAATTGACACATGGTCATTTAAATACCATTGTGGTCAGACGATTCTGGTCTCCTAAATACCATTGGCGACACAAAATGATAAACATTTGCCAAATATTTCATTCATCTAACCTAACTTACCTAAAACATAGTAGAAGTGTTATAAAAATTTAAAAAAATACATAATAATTATTTTACCTCGAATAAATTCTAACGAATCACGTAAGCACCAACGATTTAAAATATTTCGATGGTTCGACAATAAATCGAAGGTTGCAAGTGCACCACAGAGATTTATTATGCGGCCCGCTGCATTTTTGCATCGGCAAATGAATTCGATTAAATCTCAGACCTGATGCAATAAAGAATTGTTTATTCCTTTAACTCTTTTATTAAATTAAAATAATTATAGGACATTTCAATTCTCTTTCTCATATTAATCATAATATGTATAGATTAGGAATAAGTATATATCTATTACAACAAATTTCTATGCTGTTAAAGTATTGTCTGCAATATGATATTATTGACAATTTAATTTTAGGGCTCTTTACCTTTTCTAAACCACAGGAAAAAAGGTTCTTATGAAATTACGTACTTACGTATAATTATTCGAAATGAAATGAAATATATGAAATATATTTATTCACATGCAACATGGTACTTACATATAGGTCCATTCCTATATAGAACAATCAGTGAAATCATCGTCTTATTATTTTAAGTAAATCAGTTAAAGATAATCAAGGACTCAGCAATATTGATCTTATAATATTGGAACGATAAAGTCTACATATCAATCAATTAGCAAAAACAAAATACTTCTCCCACTCTTTTTCTACAAAACAGTCCCACTCAACTTGAAATTCAATAGCGACTCGTGCTAGCTAGCGCTTTAGAAAAAGATCATTCATGTCGTCTTTGATTAATATAATTAGCTAGATTAAGTTTGTCTTGGCCATTTTGTTCTCCGACCACCAATATGCTTGTACAACACAAAACAAAAGAATGACAGATGCGACACTTGTTTTGTTCGACACCTACTTGACTATGTACAGACATTCAAAACTTAACTTGAGAATAGAAGCTTCTTGAAAATTGACAAATGATTTTAGAAGGTAGTTCATGTATAAAAGTTACGCTATACTACACTCTTCTAAACGAAGCTATATGCAATATTAACAGTGAGAGTAAGAGGGGGTTTAGACCATAATCCACCGCGCTGGTTCAGTGTGAGTTGGTGGGTCACCAGAGCCTGGTTCGTTATTTAGCAGAATGCACCACGTGCAGGTGAGGTTGACTTGGGATCCGAATACCATAAGGTACATGTTTGTTGGACCCTGTTACATCCCATATGATAGATATGAGTGGCGGAACAGAGAAGAGGCCTTTGTCCAGCAATGAGACAGTAGAGGCTAACAAAAAAGTAAATATATAAGGACAAATAAATATTAAAATATTTAAACATAAATGAGTAAAACAAATTGCTATAAAATTGTTTTATAATTATTTGTTTTACGACTAATTCTGTCGTTATAACAAAGCGCGATTGCCCTGCTGATCTATTAAAATACTTTTAATCTTAACGCATAAAAAAATAATTTCTCATAAAAAGAAACAAAAGTTTCATTATCAGCCACAATTTCAACGCCTCTACTAACCACTTATCATGTATTCACTCGCTTTTTATTCAATTTTTTTACTACAGCGTTTAGAACAGCCCGGTAGCGATATTTATGTTCGCTATAATACTCAACAAAGTGGGTTAGGTACTCTTCTATGAATTTATAGGTTATGCTTGTCGACGATAATGAAGTGCTCGTAACAACAAATCAGTGTCTATTATTGTGATCCATGTTGCCTTGTCAATTGGATGCATACAAAGTCTACGTAATGAAGACTGGCTGTATTAGGTGGCCTCAATAGGTAATAGCTAATTATGATACATGAATACTGAGAAACTAGGTAGTTAATATACAACGGGTCTTACCCCACACTGCCTAATTTGCAAGTAAGGTTGGTGTTTAATGTCGGCAGGTAACTTATTCGAATTAATTGCTTGTTGATTTAAAAAGTTTGCTAAGTTTTGTTTTGAAAAATATTTGTTAACATTATTTAGTTAGTAAGCTTAAAATACCTTATTAAAACAATATTATAACCATTCGGTAGCAATATATTTTTTTATTTTTTTCGAGATCAAAGATAAACCCTATGGACCCTGGTATTAGAGTTTTGAATTGACTTATAGGCTTCTGATAAGGTTTTGAATATCCACCGTCAAAGCACACATAATCTTTCTTGTTAGACAATCTGGTTTTCTGCCTGCAACGACCTAACTGAACTAGAACGACAGCACAAAGTCATTATTCCCGCCCGAAATCGAACCCATAACCCCTGCAGTTAGAGGACCTACACTACGGTGGCAGCACGCATTAGACATCGTTTTGTAAATATACCGCTACGGCCTGGTTATGCAATTGTGTAATTATTCAGTATCACAAGCCACACCGTTTTGTTGAGTGCTTTTTGACCATCCTAAAAAGATAAAAAATGCGTTAGTTGGTTTGACTTGACATTTACTTTCTAAAATACTTTTGGCTTTCTTCTAAAACGCAAATTTTCTTTAAATTACATTGCGATATTTATACTAGCAATAAATCAATTTCTGTTTTAATAATTCATTGGTGTAGTATGACGACAAATATTATGTTAATTCTCATTAACATCAGGGAAACGCTTTATAAACTACGCTACTATACTACGCTAATAAATTCTATGTTCTTAGTTGACTCAGGCGTTGCACCTTTATACAAAATTTTAAGTGCCACTGTGTGGCTTCCTTACCTACATTTGACTCTATTTATATAGTTCTTAGAATTGTTTAATCTCGCTCCAACATAAAACTCATTGAGGATGAGTGTGCCTGCAAATTTTCCAAAGCTTTAGTCGGACAAAAATAAATTGTTTACCCTGACTCATAGAACGTTGAGAGAGTAGTCAATATTGCATTTTTTTAATGGATTTATTTCATATAAGTGATAAAGTATAATAAGGTAAAATAAAACCAATATTATAACTACTTATTTTAAAACTAAAAATTAAAAATCTTATATCATTTGATGACCATGTGGCATGGTGCCTAAAACAATGGCTGCATTCCAGCCTTGGATGGCAATTGCAATCCTTTGTTGGTTTCAATCAGGTTGTCAACAGTCAGCCTTTCCATTTAAATAACTTTTTTGTAACTTTTTTCTTTCAGGCTCTATGGACCAAAAGTTTCAAGTTTCAGTTTTGAAAATTGTTTTTTGTAATTCACAAAATGCGTACAAAAGCCAGTGTAAGAACTATTGTAAAATCACTACTATTATTTAAATCCGCAAAGCTTAATAACATTTATCACGTTATAAGGTAGATACATTTAAATGTTATTTTATAATCTCCCACAAAAATATTTGTAAGTAAAGTTACTCAAGCTACTTTACTTAATTTTGAAAACTTTCATCTTTTCATCATAAATTTTAATTTCGTAAGGTCCATCACACATAAACACGGTCATTGGCATGAGACCAATAAGAGCAAAGAATAAGACCAATCTATTTTTGAATTATTGTTTCCCGAAAACAAAAATGTGTATTCGAGATCACAGAAAATCATATTTAAACGTATGTGCTATTTATTTGCATTGATACACTTGTTGCAATATTTATTTCCGAACGATATTTGTAGCGTCGCGTACAAAAGTAAATTTATGTTGTCGACGCAGATACGTGCCTGTCGCCGTTAGGATTTCACAGTAAAAATAACTCGTTGTTTGGTTGGGTACTAGCAAACAAAGAAAATATAAAGTTATAAAATAAACAAGTGAGGGAACGACATTGTTCCTATATATGTTTATGTATGATGTTTGCAAACACACGATTAATTTCTACCAATTAAATAAATCTTTCACAAGGACAATTTTATTTCAAGTAAAATTTTATCGTTTACAGTGAAAATAATTCGTTCTTTGGTTAAGTGGTAGCAAACAAAGAAAATATAGGTATGAAATAAACTAGTGAGGGAACTTCATTGTACTTATATACAGGTTGGAATCGAATTCGTTAGCATACGCAAACACAAAAAAACATTTCTTGGGTCAACAATCAATCGCTGGTTGTATATTGGTCTAAAATCATTTCTTTTCGATAATTTTACCGACCGATTGATTTAATACTGATTAAATGAATTAATTTTTTGGTGTTTTTGAAAATTCAGTCCTGTTCAATTCTTGGTTTTTATTTAAAGTAATAACCTCTTTCAAAGCGTTTGAGGTAGTTATTGAGTTTTTCTTAAATTTGAAAAATGTGTAATTTTAATTTACTCGAAAGCAGTCTTAAATGACTTTTAATCATGGGTGGGTATAGTCTACATTTAAAAGGATGCCAATGAATTAAAAAACATCCTGTATGTTTATGTATGATGTTTGCAAACACACGATAAATTTTTACTTACAATAAAATAAATCATTCACAAGGACTTATAGTTTATCGTGTACAGTAAAAATAACTCGTTGTTTGGTTGGGTGCTAGCAAACAAAGAAAATATAGGTATGAAATAAAAAAGTGAATACCTATACATATATATTTATATATTATGTTTGCAAACACACGATGAACTTTTACCTAAAATAAAATAAGTGGTAGAGAGGTTTTCTTTACACTTCCAAGATTATGGTAACATGCTGACAGAAATAAACTTTATTTTCACACACATTCGGGTTGCCAAATCCTCAACATAGCACTGTAGTAGTGACTCTACCCGTCCATATGAACAAATTTTGCTGTAGCACCCGTGAAAAAGTGTTCGTTCAACTGTATTTTTCAGACATTTAAGTAATTTTTTAAAAGCATGTATTCCAAATGTTTTATTCTTGTGAAAAGATAAACTCTGTGAGCTCTAGATCTAACGAATCTTATAACAACTATTTCGCCTTTCTGAATTTCGCCTTTCTGAATAATTTCAAAAAAATAAATAAAACGGTACATACAGTTTCACGGCCTGAATAGGCTAGTAAACGATAAGAGTTTTCAGCCGAGCAAAATCAGGTAAACTGCTTTGCTCGTGATGTGTGCTCGATTGGTATTTTTTTTTTTAAATGTTACTAGGTACATGGCCAACACAATACTCATATAGGTACGTACGTACGCATGCCTCAATAAAATATATATCATACCATAAAAGTTCCTAAACCTTTTGTAGAAGTAAATAGAGTAGGTACAATGTTTGATCCATATATGATCGTAGACGTACACGTCACATGTTACGTATGGGGAATGAAAAATGACGTCTCCCTTGCGTCACCGATATCCCAAACATGGCGTCAATCAATATAGTCCGCTCCGTTAGAGCCGTTTGTCAAAAGGATGTATCGGCCTTGTATGTGGGGCGCAGATGTGCGCCTTTGTTATATAGACGAGTAGTTCGGTACGTGAACTATCTATTGAATCAAAGCCTTTAAAACATGATTCAAATAAAAACACCCTGTTATTGTATAGTCAGATAGTATTAAGTACACAGAATTTCGGGTTTGCTTGGAAATTATATCTTCAGTCAAACCTGAATGTCACTTTCAAAATGGGTGTTGATCTTATTTATGGATTAAAGTAATAGAATGTAGGCTGCGGAATATGATATTGATATAAAAAATATGTACTTCCTAATTTCGTAAATGTTTTTTCTAGTGACCCGTCATGATTGCAATTAAACGTATGGCTGAGATTTTGTATGAAACATAATATTAAATTTATATTTTCTTAAGACTACATCTCAAGTTACTATTATACCCTTTGTTGTAAGCCGATTGTGATCATAGTATTCGCTTTATAAGGTGGCAAAGCAGAGATTCGTGCCCATTGCTTTTCAAAAGCGATTACTGTGCCGGCTATTAGTTCCAATTTATCGACTAACTGACGCGGTTATTGTAATATAGTAGACACTATTGTCTTGTGTGAAAGGAACAATTAAGCTTTTGGTGTTCCGCCCACATACGTACTTTATCTTTGGAATATTAATCATGGATGTTACTGGCCTTTAATTTACCATAGACAAAGATGACCTTTGCTTTTATTTTAATTATGGTAGTAGAGTAGTACAAACAAAGAAAATATAAGTACCTAGTACAATGTGAATTATACAAAATCATTCCGATTTTTTTACTTTAATCAAATTGACAAACGATTGTTCACTGTTGATCTTGTGGTAGAGCCACGTTACCAGCAAAATTGACTTTTGCCTGAATAGGCCAGCTCGTCCGGGATAATACCACACTTTCTTGTGTAGTAGCATGCCCGCTGCTATGCTTCGTTCGGTGAGTGAGAGAGCCGGAGGCCGCCCCCTAGTAGGATCTTCTCTACCCTCTGCGGGGTAATATAAAAGCCCGGCAACGCTCTTGTCACACTGTTTCAGTTTTCCATGGGCAGCGATGATCACTTGCAGAGGTTATCAGGTGACCCACTTGCTCGTTTGCCTTCCTATGACTTAAAAAAATCAAGTTAATCTCAAATAAAAAAAAACCGGCCAAGTGCGTGTCGGGCCACGCGCAGTGTAGGGTTCCGTAGTTGCGAATGACAACTTTGAGTTCACACTATTCACACTCGCACCTTACAGTTTAACGACCAAAAACATCTAACTATGAAAATAGTATGAAATTTTACAGTTTATAAGTTGGTTGCCTATAACTTTTTAGTTTGTACTTACTACTCAGCTCTGATAGTTTTCCTTTCAACTTCAGTATATATGCTACTGCTGTAATTTTTTTCACGTATCTATATATAACCGTTTAGCAGATAGAGGGGGGGGACACTTACCTCTAACAAAAATTCGCACTTTAAAACCAAATATTTCGGAAACGGAGCCCTTAATCAAAAAATGGTGTTCTCAACCTCACAATATTTTTGAAAGACCTATTTAACGATACCCCACACAATAGGTAAATAGAGAAAAAAAAATTACTCCCTAACTTTACTTGTATGGGAGCTACCCTAAAAAAAATTTTTTTTCAAGATTTTATTCTACCACTTTTTTGCCATAATTAATATACATACCCATACCAAATTACAGCTTTCTAGTACTTATAGTCTCTGCGTAAAACCGCGGACGGACAGACAGACAGACATGGCGAAACTATAAGGGTTCCTTGTTTACTACGGAACCCTAAAAAGACGTTGAGCTTGATAATTCAGAGCACAAATAACATTGCGAGTTTCCTTGATAAAATATAAGCACCTAAAATCTACTTTTGTATCAACTAAGAAATAAGTGGGTCATTACAGAACTTTAAATGTATGCTGAAAAGACTTGGAATACGGCTTTCCTATTACAAAGACGAGAGAATTTCACCGCAGATTGCAACAGTGCAGCAGAAATGCTGGGTTTTGTAATCAGTGTTCCGTGGGATTGCTGTCTCAGCAATGCTTACAGCACTGAATTGCACTGTAATTTCCTTTTGAACTTTGGCTTTAAAGAAAGAATAAAATAGATTCTTTTGACTTTGACAAATGAAATTATGTACACAAAAAAACGAGGAGAAATAACAGTATTCATAGCTAATCCTATATTATTTATTTATTTATATATTTACTTAATTATATATTTTAGAAACCTGGCTTTATTCTCGTTTTATTTTTATCAGATTTGTGAGTGATGTATTGAAATAAAAAATCCGTTCTTATTAAACGCCGTCATGAACTATCATTATCAAATTCAAATAAGTAAGCAATAGAAAAGTATTTTATGGTTTGTTCATCAAAGAAAAAGGTAAATTACGTGTAGACGATACAAATTCCTGATTCACTACAAACAAGGGTTCGCATTATTGTCTTTATCGGCAAACTAAACCCTTTTACGGAGCTCCAATCCACCGCTTTGTCTCACATTATAGTTACTGTAAATGGGCGTTTTATGATTATGTCACAAGTTCGTTGCTCCGGACTCCGGGCGCACCTTCCGCGAGCTATTTATATGAGCGTGTGTCGAACTTTTGACAAGCGCGTAAATAAACACAACTACGGATACAAAAGGTAGAGAGTGGAAGAATCCCCTGTAGAGACCCACCATAAGTTTCTTAGGCGTAAAATTTTTTACCTTTCCATAGTAATCCATTTTTAGGGCATGTTAAACATGAATTTGTAAAAATATCGTGTTTTTACGAATTCATGTTTAACTTACCCTATTAATCTTTGTCTGTGTGATCGATTGAGCTGAATTTTTGCATTAGCGTGTGAGTCTGATGATAGCTTATCATCAGACTCACACGCTAATGCATTCTGATGACGGAGTGTGAACTCCTAAATTGAACAAGATATAACCACAGTGTTGATTTGTCAGAGAAAGTACAAGTAGGTAGAAAAATCTCACCTCTAAACTAAAAACACCTATGAAGTATGAAGCTTTGCATAAACGTCTCTGATCGCCCATAAAAGCATTTTTCCCGACACTTCGTCCGCGTAAATTATAGCCTAGTCAGTTCATTAGTGAAAGAATTTAATTTCCTAGCCTATTAAATACAAACAAAGAAAGAATCAAATCTTTCCTCTTTATAATATTAATATGATGTGATGAGAATGAAATAAAACGAATTTTCCAACATTTGGTCCGTTAGGAAAGGTTGTTCATATTGACAGGCTGAGTTATCACTACAAGGCTTTGCGAGTGTAAGTTTTTACTCGTAGCAATAACTGCCGTTGTTATAAGCATACTTAATGGAGTTCAATTTATTTAGGTGTGTCAACATTGATGTTACTTTTGGATCAAATTAGTAAACGTTGGTCATGGTGAGTACTCTTTACGAAAATATAGGCTTGCTCATTTATGGTACATAACTAGTTTCTAACAGGTGTCACATCTCTTGCTTTCTCTAATTTGTGAATCGGATGCGGACGCTGGCCGCCGGTCGCCGTAACAACTGTTTACGGTGTAAGGGTTGCACAATTTATGGAAACGGGGAATGGGATTAACAGCTTTTTCTCCTGTTACAAAATTTTGTTACGCTATGTTTATTTTCTCGTCTGACGGAATAATTTGTTAGTTTATTTTGTCAATCAGGGTTATATACGCACTTAGGAAATTCTCAGATGTTTTCTATATTCTCAAATTCACTAAAATAGGCTAGCAGCGAAAAGGCTCAAACGTATGCTACGTTTGAGCCTTTTCGAGAAGTATGTTATAAAGTGTTACGGTATTTACCGTACTTCAAAGTGTTACCGTAATCAATCAAAACTATCCAAATAATTTGGATAATTTTTTGTGTTTAAATCAGTGTATCGTTTTAATAGAAGAAAAATAATTGATCTTAAAAATAATTCAAATGGAATGAATTATATTAATCAAATCATTTTTAACCCGAATGATTGAATTATCAATGTTGCCTTTCAAATTGTGGTATACTGCATTGTGTATTAAAACCGCAATGTCTTCTGTATTTTATGATGAATAAAGACAAATAATATGGAAAGTTAACAGGTTCGATTGAATGTTAAAGCAAAATATTTTTTTTATAATTGCTAATGTATCAAGAGTGTAAAAGAACATATTTACACTCCATATATACTATTATTTCTTATTGATTTCATCGTTCACTAATAAGTTAATGCTTTCAGTATTCATAATATAATAACTTTTTTATTTTTATACTATGAATTTATTACATTCAAATGATCAGCATGGACCAGTTCCGTAGCTAGGAAGCGGCGGCGAGAGCCCCCCAGAGACACAACAGCTGAAGATGCAACGGGGAACATCTAATTTAAGAGCTATATCGATTAACTATTCTTCCATGTTCGTCTGGGAGTACCCAAAGGAAAAGCTTTGTTAAAAATTTGATTTGTCGAACATCTATATGCAACAAATAAAATGAAAATAAAGATGTAACATCAATCATTATTTATTGCGGATATTTCCCATCTTTTTCAGGGCATAATCCTACTGAATCCAGTTCAGTTATTTATACTTTATTGATCTAACGTGTGGGATGTCATTTCTCGCCGACAGGTTTATAGCTTATGAAATTTCAAACGGCCCAGTTCAAAGAGAAGAGCTAGTGTGTCCTCTTTGCTACGTTGCTTTAGTTTCGTTAATTATTCGCGGTGAATTACTATTTCCACTGTATTACTATGTCGTTTCTGTGCCTTGAAGGATATTCAATTTTAACATTTCATTTGAATAGGAATCCAATTTCTTTGGGTGCCTCAACCTCACCTATTTTTGTCCCAAGAAGTTACATTAATTTACAGCCTAGTGGTTTTGGATTCGGTTTTGTAGATGAGATAATACCTAAAAGTGAAGTGTTGAGCTACAGGTTATTGTGACAAAAGAGCTTACATCATTATGTTGATAGCGAATTAGCAGCATCGTTAGTGTGTTGATAACCAATGGCGTTGATTGATACTCCAGCAGATGCTGCACAGTGCGTAAGACTCCCCACTTTTTAAGGAGATATATTCATTATTATTATATCTACTGTCCGTGTTCTTGGAAATTAACGGGTCCGCTCGCGTGAATTTTAACCGTTGGGATCGAGTCTGGAACAGCGCCTTTTTCTGGAATCGAAGGTACCCCATGTCCATCTACTGCCTCTTTTAAATCCATGCAGTATAGCGTAAAGACATCACAAACAGGCAAAGTTACTCGTACACATCGGCATTTATTGACCGAGCAATTAAAATTTCGACCTTTTTATACGAATTGCCAGGATGGCTGAAGTTGCCTGCATTGTTTCTGTTAATTACTTTGACAGGTCGGTTTGATGATTTGAGGGATAGTGGGATTTACCCTAACATCCGTATGATATGTCATGAATATCTATAATTCTGTTTTGCTGCGGTGATTCGCTTGCAGCCTGTGGTCCGATTATGTCAGCAAGTTTACTATTGAAAAAATGTTTGAGAAAGTTTTTAAGGCCGGCCGCCTCCCTGTCGCCAAACCTTTGTGGGCAATTGTAAAACTATCATGAAATCCGTGGTCTAGACACAGATTACACACCTAGTTGTCAGAGCGAGCCTGTCGATCTATCAATTTTATCCCCGAGCCCTATAATACACGGGGAGATACGTAGGCCGCATGTCGGTTTAAATTCAATCAGCTGATTGTGCAATTACTGTAACTAATTGATGTGATAAATCGTGCTTCAAAGCATAATAATGCAGTATTATGTTTCTATAATATGAATATACAAAAGCCTTAAAACAATAAAACTAAAAAAACTTGACTGCCGTTTTGACGAAGTTTCTGTCCGCCATATTGATTTTTTGCCTATGACACTCCGGGGAAGAATAACATCCACATTCAAATCGGTCAAGCCGTTTGACAGGATGCAACAAACATACACACGCGCGAAAAACTGTAACCTCCTTTTAGGTGGGTCAGTCGGGTAAAAATGGATTAACCACTTTTTTTACCACACAATAAGAAAGTCCAGTTCAGATTTTGGAAAATGTTTCAAATTATATAACTATCGATCTAAAAACGACCATTACGTACACTTATAGTTTTATATCGATACGTTAACTCTTGAAATGATCCTATATAGTTGGAGGGGAAGTAAATTTTTAAAATATGAACAATAATAAAAAAAATATATTTGAACTATATGATATCCTTCTTACAACTCTTGTTATGAGGTAATTGCTATTAATACAGTCAAAAACAGTATTAAAAAGAGGAAAGTCTTGTGTGTGAGAGTGTGATTATTTGTTGTCTGTAATGGTGAATTTTATTTTGGTGTCAATGAGTTGGAGATGATTGTATCATTTTCTCGTAGGTATTTGTTTATATTACTTTTATTAATAGATCTACTGTCATCACATCAAGTACGTGACTTTCCATTATTCTGACCACAATGATGCCAATGCAAACGTATTAAGCACAAAATCGTATTGCTTGCGGTTTACTTAAGTTTGTGGTTTAGTTTCTCTACAAATATTTAGGTACCTACTTATGATTCTATTTTTAACTGCTAGAGAAGATACTTAAGTACGTTTTGTTGTAAGTACCTATGTATACATATTCTACACTCGCATTCATGTTTACCAACCTCTGTTATAATGATATAGTTATTTTATTTGACGACCTCCGTAACCTTTGACATGAGTAGTCCCGGGTTTAGACTCCCGGCCAGGTTATAACGGGAAATCTTAAAACATTGGTCTGGTTTTTATATGTTCATCTAAATAAGTATCTATTACAGAATATAGTATCGTTGAGTTAGCTACGACACAAGTTCAAAACTTACAGTAGCTGGCTCAATTTGGGAGTTTGGACTAGGATAGGTGGGCGAAGCCTGGTTGGGCCGCTAGTTTAATATAAAGTCAAGGTAGTGTTATCATTTTCGTTTAATTTTTTTTTGTTATGTTCCTTATTTTGTAAACGAAAGCCACACATTATATTTTTTTTTGCCATTTTACAAATTTTGTCTCAGAATATTAAATGAATCTGCATACAATCGTGAAAGTAGCGCCAGTCAGTTACTTTTGTGTTATCTTCAGTCGACAAAAGGCACTGGTTCCCTTCTGCCCTCGGGCTCTGTTAGTCAAGGTAGTTTTTTCCACAGATTTCATTGTAATGTTCCTTATTTTGTAAACGAAAGAGACCAAAAATGATTATACTTTGCTATTTTCCTTGTTTTTACAAATTTTGTCACAGAATACCTAAATGAATTTGCATACAATCGTGAAAGTGGCGCCACTCAGTTACTTTTGTGTTATCTTCAGTCGACACCAGGCACTTGTTCCCTTCTGACCTCGGGCCCTGCATAAAGACAAAAGTAATATTACAGGGCCCGCCCACTCAACGGTACACTCATTGTTTCGAGCCAAGCATGCAGTGTACTATTTAATAATTTCAATATCATCATTCCTAAGACGCCTATGCATTTATGTTAAGGGGTATGTGCATTTCACGCATTTCTATACAATGATTTATCGATAAATATCTATATCTAAAAAAAGTGATAAAAGTTGAGGTCACATCTTCAATATTGTTTTTGTCCAAATATCTGATGTATCACCTTTGATTATTTATGGTGTATAACTGATATTTTTTGGTAATTAAAAGTAGGCGCAAATTTTAAAATAATTATTTGGCTAAGAGCTGTTTTTAATTAAGCTTAAAATAAACAATTTAAGGTTAAACACCCATATGTGTGAAACAAACTGTTTACATTGATATTCATAATAAATATAACAAAATATTGAGACATTGTCGTCGTACATTATGATCTAAATATTTATATATGTAAAGCTAACTACTACAAAACAACATTAAAACAGAGAGATAGTTTTTTGACTATACAACAAATTCATTTACCTTGTAGGAAGGTACTAAAGGTCTCTATTCCAGCTACATCGTGACCTAGTGTAGTCTCGACTCTACGCGAGATGAAGCGTGTAGGCGGCGGCGCGATCTTGTAAATATTCCTAGAACAGTTTATCGCACTGCGTATGACGAAGCATCCATCCATTCAAGAACTGTGAAACTCGGTCGATGATCCGAAATTTCTACTATTCAAACAAAGCTCGAAGGGCTCGGCGGATCACGCTACATTGGTCTCCATCCTTCATTGTGTCAACGCGTAAAATATAGGAAGAAAAATAATAGGGATTAGAGTAATATATGACGACGAATGTTTTGCCGGCAGTTAAAATCTTTGACTATTTTTAAAATTAACTGTATTATTTGCGTTGTCCAGAACCACAAACACGATAACACGAAGTGACTAATGCTAAATAAAATAAAACTTGGTCGTAAAATGGCAAGTTTAAGTTGAAAAGAGTGTAAATTGTGATATCAAAATGGATTCCGACATAACTGAAGATCCAGTGAAGTGACAAAATGATACCCACATGTATAAGGGCCCCTCGTTCCATCCAAGGTTCTACGGATGACGTCACTCGGCAAACCCGATCCATCGTCCAGGTAACAATTTGAGATTATTATGTTTTGATATGAATTGAGATATGAGAGGATGCAAGATAATTTTTAGAATAGCCATTCATCGCAACAGCAGAAGGTATCCCTACTGTTTTTTTTTTTTTTTTTTTTATTTATTTAACTTCATACACTGTTACACGTGTAAAGGCGGACTTAAAGCCAATGGCTTTTTCTACCAGTCAACCTAGCCAGTGGTGTTGAGAAAACATACGGTAGTGCAAACACATAATAATGAAGAAAGGGAACTACATTTAATAAAAATATACTATTTATCAAATCAAAATCATTTATTCATCAACAAAATTTGCATCATACAAAGAATGCTGGAGCCCTGTGCTAAGTTAAAAACTTGTGTTACAGGAGCTCCACTCTGTACACATGTTACATTTTTACATTAATAATCTTACTAAGTTATTCGCTCTTTATATAAACTTCCACATGTATATGTGGATGCACATAGCACATTAAAAATAAAAATAAAATACCATTAAAACTAAGAAAACGAAGAAAAAGTACATTTATTTAATGCTAGTATTACGTGTGTACATTTATATATTTATTGTTTGGTGTACGTGTGTGTGTGTGATAATTGTATGAGTTTGCATGATTATAATAAAAAAAAATGATGTAAAGGTACATAAAATACTTAAATTAATTTAGTCTGTCTAGAAGCGATTCAGTGTTGTCGTAGTCAAGGGTCTTAAGCCAGGTAGTGACAGCGTTTTTGCATTCCTTAAGATTCATTGGGTAAATAGTAAGTTTCCTGTTTATCTTGTTATACAGGTAGCGTGACAAAATGGCATATTGTCTGCTTGCAAAAACAGTGTTGTTAGCAATATTCCTGAAAACTAAATCATTTCTTCTTCTATTAAGTACAGCATTGTCCAGGGAAAGCCCTTTGTGTTGATAAAGGATGACTCTGAGTATATAGATTTGTCTTACTGTCAAAAGATTGCTTAATTTGTACAACTCATACGTAGGGAACCGATAGGGTTTGAAAAATATCACTTTTAGAAGTAATCGCTGAGCCCTCTCCAACTCAATTAGTTTGGTTTTGCAAGCACCACCCCACGACGTAATACAATAATTGATAACTGATTGAGCCAGCGCTAAGTAGATGGTGATTAGCAGATCCGGTGGGGCAACATCGCGAAGTTGACGGAAGATGTATATAAGTTTACGGACTCTCGTTGTAAGTTGGTCAATATGTTTGGACCAGTTTAGCTTAGAGTCAATTGTTACGCCAAGATATTTCACACTGTCTTCCCTTGTGATACTAGGGCAATAGCAAATCATCCTAAAGTAGTTGGATGTGTCACACGAATGTAGTTTAATTTCAAAATCCTTTGGTGGCATGGAAGAATTAATAATACCGAAAGTAATATATTTTGTTTTTCCTATATTTAACATTAACAGATTTTGATGTAACCATTTGGTAACAATGTTGAGTCCAGATTCTGTACACTCTTTTACCTCTTTCCATGTCTTGCCATAAAACACTAATGCTGTATCATCTGCATATGAAAAAATATTGCAGTTTTCTAAAGTAAGCGCGCAGAGGTCATTTATATATATAAGAAATAAGGTAGGTCCAAGGACGCTACCTTGTGGTACGCCATAGTCAATGGATGTGTCACTACTTTGGTGGCATCCAATTTTGACTTTCTGTGAACGATCGACCAAGAAGTCCTTAAAGATATCAAGAGGCAGGCCCCTAACTCCGTAGCGTTCCAATTTTTCAAAGAGTATGGGAATAGAAACTGTATCAAAGGCCTTAGAGAGATCTAAAAATACATTTCTCTTTCTGATCGAGGTGTTTTACAATTTCACTTGTAAGGGAAAGAACAGCATCTTCTGTAGATTTACCTTTTCTAAAACCAAACTGATGATCCGATAAAATTATATTGCGGCTTAAATAATTAACAAGCCTATTGTTCAGTAGCTTTTCAAAAATTTTTGAAAGCGGTGAAAGTACGGAGATAGGTCTGTAGTTACCGATATCATATTTGTTCCCACTTTTATAGATTGGATGAACAATGGCTCTTTTAAAAGCTTTTGGAAAGACACCACGTGCAAAACATAGATTATAGATATGCGTTAGTATGGGCACGATTAAGTTTCCAGCAATTTTAAGAAATTTTGTTGTAATATTGTCCCAACCGGTTGAGTTTGAGTTTTTTAAACTCCTAAGAAGCGAATCAACCTCGTATATATCTGTATCAAGTAGAACAAAGGAGTTAGGTTGGGAAGAAATTTGTGCAGATTTTGAGTTCGAAGTATGTGTTTTTGTAGAGTTTATGATATTATTTGCTAAACTTTTTCCTATGCTGGCAAAATAGTCATTAATATGAGTTAGTGATTCCGGAATAGTGGGCTTAAGATTAAGGAGTTCTGGGTTTGGTGTTTTAGATGTATTAGTATTTGATATGTTTTTTATGCAATTCCATAGAGATTTAGTGCTAACATAAGATTTTGCTAGCTCTTGACGATGGTATTCAATTTTTAGTTTTTTTAACAAATTGTTACAGTAATTTCTGTACCGTCGATATGTTGTAGCAAGAATGATATCATCAGGATTTCTCTTTGATTCTCGATGCAAGTGATCCCGATTACGAATACATTTTAATAAGCCTGTAGTGATCCATGGCTGTTTAACTCTTTTTCTGTTTGGTATTTTTATGTTATTCGTGTTTGCCTTGATTATATGGGTAACGATTTCGACAAATTTGTTAACCGCTTCGTTAGGGTCAGATTCATTTTGTATAGTATGTAGTTCCGAGTTTTTTAAGTCTGTAATTGCATTAGAATAATCTAGCACGTGTCTGTATATTTTCTGGTTATTGTATGTTGTCTTGTGATTCAGATTAAGAAGGATAGTTTTGTGATCAGTAAGTGTTGTATCGAGAACAGCTATGTTGGTTTCATATGCAGTCCTGAGCATGACATGGTCAAGACAGGTTTTACCGCGAGTGGGGAATGTATGCCCGGGGAGAATACCGTGTAAGGCTAATATATTTAAGTATGAGCAATAATAATCGCTACTACTTTCCGGAAGTATGTCAATATTAATATCACCGGTGATATATATATTAACATCAGTACCTAAGGAAGTAACAATTTGGTCTAAGGACTCAATGAACGGATTCGCGTTTAAAGTAGAAGGAGATCTATAAATACCAAGAAAAATATTGTTATCTATCCGTAGTTGGAGGCAAGATGCATCATTTAAAATAATTTCGTCAACTGTGAAACTAATCCCATTCTTTATGTACATAACAACTCCATCACATTTGTTTAAAACATTTTTGGTTAGATAAGATGTATAGTTAGTAATTATTGGCAGATTTTTTTTTGACGAGAGTTGGCATTCAGTTAAAATAAGAATATCGCATTCAAGCGAAGTCAAGGATAATATAGCTTGTAGTCCATCCATATTTTTATACACACTTCTGATATTTTGACAAACTATGCTAGTGCCAATATTTGGGTTCCGCAAGTAATCTATACAATTTTCAGCTTTACATGCTACTGATTTTGCAGGGCTGAATTGGTCAATATCCGAACTTATATAAATATTATCGAATTATGAAAAATAATAAAATAATTGACTCTATGCTGACTAATAATATGTAATGGAGCCAATAAAAAATTGGGCATAATATATAAGCAACTGTACTAAAAAAATGGATTTTAGAAATTAAGTATATGGTGTTTGTGTAATAAGTAAGGGTATAATGTAGTGTATATTGTGTTTGGTACGTTAATTCAATTTTTAAACACACGTTAACAAAGTAAATAAAGAAATATGGACTTAAGTTTAAGTAAGAGGATATAAAAAGCGTACGAAATAATCTAATTAATAGCTTAAAATACACGGCAATAGACAAATGTACCTCGAGGGACTTACAGGCAAAATATAGTCATTGCTTTGACTGAGGGAGTTTCTTCAGATCCTCATCCGACTCGATGCGTATTATAGGAAGACCTTCAGTTTTACGCAAGTACACCTTCCCTCTTGCGGTCCAGCAGAATGAATACCCATTATCACGGGCAAAGTGACGAGCTCTGGAGAAGAGTCCTTGTGCCTTATACGTCAGAGTTTCGGACACGTACACAGGCCTGGCTGGCTGCGTAATATTAAGGTGCCCCATGTGTAGTTTGTCCCCTTTTGCCCGACACCTGTTAAACTGCTTTACTGCCTGGAGGATTTTATCTCTTTTTAAAACGCTGCAGAAATCAACAATAATGGTCTTCATACTATCTTTATTGTTAATTCGGTAGACGTCTTTAATTTCAGGATCCTGTAGGTCAATTTTTACTGTAGCTGCCAGATTTTTTACAACCTTCACGATTGCTTCCTTAGTTTCATGACCCTGGTCATCTTTTAGGTTAGGGACATTTCGTATTTCTAAACCACTAGATTTGAATTTTCTTTCGCATTCCTCTAACTTTTGTTCCAGCAACTGAATGTGTTTTTTGTCCTCTTCTCTTTCCTCTTTCAAGATTTTGAGTTCCTCTATGGTCCTGTCATATTTATCGGAGAGAAATTTTACTAAACAAAATACACCCTATAAAATAATAATAAAATAAACAATACATATACTACTGTTAAATTATGAATTAATTTGTTACTCAGTTTTTTATGTGTTTATAATGTTTATAAATTTACAAGAGTATTTTGAAATGTGGTCTATTATATTATGACCTACAGGTGTCAATGGGATGTAGACCTTTTGTATTTCCAAATTGTCAGAATTCAATTTGAGTTGATTGGAGTAAGATAATAATTCAAATTGAGTAAGGCGTAACAAAAATAGACTATTTTTCACAAAACGTTAGCAAGCTACTTTTCATTAATTATCGCTCAGTGCCTACATATGCAATTTCCACTTCAGATTGTAGAATGGATTTGTTAGATAGAACGTAGCTACACGATTCCCCGATTCTATGATAGTTGACCAATATAGAATCTGCAATTCTGTTATACTCGTACTATTGGTGGAGGTAATGTAGGAACAGTCACTAGTACCCAGGCGTGGAAGCGCACAAAATAAATTGAATCAAAGTGCATGTAATCCCGTTAAAACTTCAATGGTTTGTTAACAGGTGCATTTATGGCTAGACCTAAGGCTGTCAAGACCATATGGTTTAGATAATTCAGTAACAACGACGCATAAAGCATAGGTTTCAGCTAAAGTTAGCGAGGGCGTGCGAGGCCCGCCCAGCGATATTAAAAGCACGACCTCATTCCGCTTCCGCACTTTGACGGTGCTCCTCTAATGGCACTGTGCTTTGGTGAACAGGAACTCGCAAATAGACGTTGAACCCAAACCATACGACGTTTTCACAAAACATAAAAAATAGCTTAAGATCACTTTGAGCTAGATTGAGTAGCTGGCTTCAACATGGGAATAAAAAATCAAATTTCGAAGAAATGAAACTACCAGTATGTAGTAATTTTACTTCTGGTAGTAAACCGGATATTTTTACAGAAAATATATCATTAGCAGGAGAATGTCGATATGTTAGACTTGGTGAAATCAGAGGAGTTTGTATGGTCCTTAAAGTCCTTATGCATTGTCATTTTTTTTTTTCAAGTATTTTTACAGAAAAGTCTTGAACGTTTACTTCTCAGTCTTTATTAAGGGAGTTAAAGCCTCATGGAATGCGATGCTATATACACCCGAAGATGCGTTTTTGAATCGCTGACTCTATAGTATAGTGTACTTTACCCTTGCATAGCTGTGAAAAAATGATATACCTTCACCTGTTTAGCCGGTCGGGCAATTTTTATGTAAATGTCGAATTTCTTTTTATGAGTTCCCTGCATTGATCTCATAAGAAAAGTTCATTTTAACGGGCTGATCCCCTCCTTCAAGCTATGCCACAGAATTAATAATAGTACTAACGTAGCTATGCTATAGCCAAATTCAATTACATTCAGTGTAGCTCACACATGATGACCTGAGATAGGTCGCTTTATTGACTGGATAAGGAAAACGGAAGATCGTGGACTGTGGCGTGCCCTTGGGGAGACCTATGTCCAGTTGTGGACTACATTATGCTGATGATGACAAAAGGGTGAAAAAAGTTGACAATTGACATACATTAAAGGTCATAATGCCCAAAGGCCACATTTAGCGTGTTAGTAGGCGTTGAGGTAGAAAACGGAATCAAAATAATGATGTTTGTTAGCAATAGGAATAAAGACGTGATAATATGTATGAATGTATGAATTTAAGAAAATTCAGTCAGCTTAAAAATATGCTATATGTATTATTAAGATCCCAGTTACGAGTTCGCGGAGAATCATTGTAAAAAGTAGGCCGGGAGTATCATAAACTACCTTGACTCATGTGTTGGCGGCGTCTTGGCATTACTCACAGCATCGATATCAGTACCGCTAACTAACGTCTGTTCATAGTTCGTTGATAGGCCAAAGGCCAAGGCTACGTTGAGATGCAAACATATGAGTTCTGAAATACGAGTAAAAATAAATTCTGTACGTTAATCAAAAGGAGACGGGGCGGGAAAATATCAACTTTTGTTTTTCTTATACTAAAATAATATTTTATATTTTTTATTTATTTATTAATCGACGTAGCATAACTGGAGAGTCAGTAGCATATTTGATCACAAGTCAGAAATCCTTAAAACAACTAACAGATCTATCCACATCATACTTAAGAAAAAAAAAATTGACTTTACCTACTTTTTTATTTTACCAAGTAATCAATTTGGTAAATTAAAAAAGCCAATTCAAATAAAATCAAAACCAATCTAAATCGATATGTTTACGAGTAATGTTAATTTTAGAATATTATGTCCAACTCTGTCTACCCACTTGTGATTTCCTATGTCAAACGGCTTCTAAGCGGTGCACAAGGAAAAACAGAGATATAATCAGTTTTCATAATTACGAAAACTAAAGGAGTATTAAAAAGTCTGTAATTTCAAAATGTTTCCTTAATGATTGCGAATATAGCATTCAATCAAAACGAACTACTACGACCACTTAATTGGTCTCGCCACAATTTGATGATGATCAGGTTACACTTGCATTCGCCAAAGCCAGCGAGGTCGCACACCAGAATGACTTCATTGGCCATCATCGTGTTATTAACTATATGGAACAATTGGCGTACAAGGAAGCATTTAAATAGCATTAATTTCTTGTCAGTTACTATGTCTTGAGAGTTACGAGTTTTTGGTGTTACTCTGATTTTTATTTCCTTAAAAGCACTGATCAGAAAGAAGGTTGTTACAATTTCACCCTTTGGTGGTAATGGGATCACCCGAGCAGCTTGAATTAACAGCACATAAATGAAATATTTGCTAACTTAATAATTTTACTACAGCTATATTTATTTATAAAAATCTAAGTCTTTATGAAGCAGTTCGAACATCGATTTTGGCCTCAAACTATTGGCATAGTCAATTCCATATTCAGTATGTTAATGGTTCAGAAGTAATGATAGTTTTATAAAGACTTGACCTACCTTGATAAATTATACTTTGATCCCATAGAAATAATATTTAATATTGGGGTTTAATTTCTTTACATGCAAGACAAATTTTACAGGCGATAAAACGATACATAATAATAGACGTGCGCAAAAATTAATCTGGCGTTCAAATTTTGTTAAAACAAGCCAAACAGGGAGCCACGGTCTCATGGGCGATAGGGATACTCATGAGTAGGGTGACCAAATGTGCACAATTATCCAGAAATATCTCAAATTTGTACTTTGAGGAATGCGTTCAAGATGTAAATTAGAGGTTTTACGAAACCAATAAGCAATAAAAGAAATAGTATTTCAGACGATAAAAAAATAAAAGTCAGAATAAAAATAGATACCTGACATTTAACAAAATTTTAAGAAAACTGATAACGTTACTCAACTTCAGAAATTGTAAATAGAACTTTCTGCGAATGTCCGGAATTCTTCCCGGATTTATGGTAACCGTATTTGTGTGCAAAGCTCAGTTGATTTGTTTGTTTTGGCCGCCCGTGGTCCAAACTTACGGAAGGTACATTGTAAGGGTAAATTACGTTTGTTCAAGCAAATATCCAGGGTATTATGCAATGTACCCTTACCCCGAAATCCAAAATGTAGTCACAAACTCAAAACATGTGACTTAATTAATGTGGGTTCTAAGTATTAACAGAATATTTAACCTATTTACTTTATAATAATTGCTATTGTACATTTAGCTTTACAGATAAAAGGTACCTATTGAAATAAATATATTAGTTTTTATTTTACTTAACTTATTATTTTAGTTTTTGATGTATTTATAGGTACTTACAATACTACGCCAATTAATATTTTAAGTGTAGATGTTAATATTTGTTGTAAATAAGTCATACATAAGTCCACCCTATTTGAATAACAATGTATATTTTAAATTCTTGTGTTTTGATCAAACCGTAATGATAAAGAATAAAAAAATCTAGTAAATTTGTTATTTGGAAATGTAAAAAAAAATCCTTTCTTAATCCGACACACTACCAAACAAAATGACAAATAGGCAACAACCAATATAATTCATTCAGAAAAGTTCTTATCTTTATACAATCATTCACATATGAATTGAATAAATTACGAAATGTTATTGTCAGCTTATAACAATATTCATCTAGTATAGTCACCGTCAAAAGTAAACAGTGTTAAAAGTTTTATTTTAAAGACACTGTTTTATTTTTTGGTGAGAGTGATCTACGCTCAAAGGTATGAACTTATTGAAAGCGGTGGAAAGAGTACTTGCTCGGCTACCGAAATAGCATTTTCTGCCAATCAGAACACCGTAGTTATTTTTTTTTAGATGCGCCTTTTGTGGTATCACAAACATTCAACTAAATTAGTAAATTACCCCTTTTCATGCCTTTTTGAATATACTTATATGTATCAGTTCCATACATTGTTCTGCTTTATTTTTAGTTTAAAGCAGTAATTCATGAGTTTTTTTAATAAATGAATAAGAATTTTCAGTGATTATTATTAATTTTAATTTTATTTGTTAGTTTATTTATAAAAACATGTACTGCAGGTAGCTTCAAACAACTAATAAAACTTGTAAACTGTATCCACTTATGAAACACATCTAATTTTCTGTGCGTACATAATAGAGCGTAGCCAAATCTTAAGACATTTGTCGTCGACAGTACAATGTATTTTACGGACAAGCGATAAAAATGTCCGGCCTACTAGATTTATTACAATCTAGAGCTATTTGGAGCCGATTTGAATAAACACCCGTGTGATAGGCCAGATAAGCGGCGAATTGAGATGGAGTGGCCTTTATCTGCTCCTTCCAATACATCTTGTGATTACTATATCAACTGGGTCGATTGAATGGTACGATCAGTGTATATTGATTTATGTTAATGTTTTCTCTTTACTTGTCGTGAGTGAATGAAGAAAGCATCTCAAGAATTTCTCAGTATTCGTAGTCACAATGTAGTGGCCATGGAAAAGCCTAGGTCCGAGAGAGAAGTCATCGGTAGGAGTAGAAGTAAAACGATATAGTACTATGTCAGGTAGATCAAATAACAAGGGAGATGATGACGGGGACTATAAAGTCAAAACATACTCATATTGCACTATACCACTTAGTGATAATCTAGTAAGATTGTCACTTAGTCAACTCTAATAAATGTGCACACCTGACCAATGAGTGGGTGAAATTGTAAGGAATCATGCCAGTAGGCGATGCGGTTAGCAACCCATCACTATTTTGCTTTATTGGTTTATCATTATACGCCTACCCTGCGATAAAAGCGGCCTTTGGATCTTATAACCATAATTCCTTAATTACCGAGCCTCTGTATATACAGGGACAAATACGTGATTGATTGCTATGAATGCATGCACCCAAATCACTAAAGTTTATCTTATTTTCTGTCATACAACCTAATTTTAGTTCGCGATTTACTGAAAACCTCAAAACAACTGTAAATCAGAGTAGCCAATGTATGTCGTTTTAGTCCCAGATGCATAAGTATCTAGGGCTTACCAAATCATGCAATCAATAACAGATTAGCGACGACATCGTTACTTGAGTTCAGTGGAGTAGAATTCCCTTCACATAGAGCATGGCTTTTTACAGAAGCGTATTTAGTATTAAAAAAAAACCGGCCAATTGTGAGTCAAACTCGCGCAATGAGGGTTCCGTACAATATGCTTCGTGACCACACACACAATGTGCAAAAAATGTTTTATTCAATTGACTAGCGCCATCTAGTGGTGTTTTAGTGAACTATTTCCCTAGATGAACTTATTATAGTGAGTTTACCACTTAATTTTCAAGTAATAGAATTCTTATTATTTTTCCTGTAATCTTCAAGGAATGAACTATATTTTGTAATTTTTTCAAAATTTTCGGCTCAGTAGTTTCGGAGATCAGGGGGGGGGAATGGTCAATTTTTGCCTTCTTTCGTGAATAAAATCAAAAGTATTGATTTTACCCGAACAAAAAAAAATATTTTTGAGATCCTCATAATGAGCCCTTTCATTTGATATATGACACAGTAAGGTTTGCAAAACTTTTTTTTTTAATTTTGTAATTGGGCCCCTCAAAATGACCCTTATTTCAAAAAAATCTTTATTTACATTGCACATCCGTGTTTGGGTCATAGGATTACACTATCTTACCAAATTTCATCTAATTTGGTTCAGTAGATTCGGAGAAAATCGGCTGTGACAGACGGACGGACGGACAGACAGACGCTCGAGTGATCCTATAAGGGTTCCGTTTTTCAACTTTTGTACGGAACCCTAAAAACAGGTAATTAGTGTTGTAACCAATCTAAGTTGGTATAGAATTTTAGCTACAATAGACTAGAACTAAACAAATCAAACAAGGCAATCACTAACGAATCGGCGTCCACATCGTTACGATGTTGAAGATGAGTGTTGTGTGGAACTGAATTTTGCTCATATTCAGCGTGTCTTTATAAAGATCCAGACAGATAAAACAACAGTAATCAGTGTTATAGCCAGTCTAGTTTGCTATAGTATATTTAGGCTGTAATAGACTAGGACTGAACAAATCAGGCAATCAATAACAAATTAGTGACAACATCGTTACGACGCGGAAGATGAGTGTTCAGTGGAGCGGAATTCCGTCCACATGCAACGTGTATTTTGAAAGAACCATCATTGATCTTCATTATTTATTGTTTCGTTACTACAAGTTAGTATCTATAATAAAAAATGTTTTATTGAGTGAAGTAAAAGTGACAAATAAGATTTGATCGACTCTATTGTAGCTGTGTTTGTTATCACACTCTCATAATACATACATACCATCACGTCTTTTTCCCTTGCGGGGTAGACAAAGCCCAGTAGACAAAACCGCGTATAGCATGTTGATGGGCTTTTAGGTGGAGAACGAAATGAAAATAGTGCTGAGTTGCTGTAGGATCGCCTATTAGCATGATTCCTCCGATATTCGCCTATTCCCTCGATCGGCTTTTACGATCTGCGCCGGGAGAGAAGCAGCTGGTACATTCTATTTACGTTTTTCTTTTCTCCTAGACGAGCGTAGAAGTGACTCTCATAAAAGATGTCATCAAATCATATTGAATTGAAATGATACGACAATTACAGTCATTCATCATTTTAGTCTACATATCAAATTTTTAGATTATTTCCCAGTGCCTATTGTCCTGTTTACAAAATTTATCATACCAATAAATATTTCTAAATGGTGCTACTGTTTTATCAAATCAAACGGATTATTGCCAATGTTTCTATAGCTATTAATAAGCATCAAAGCAGTCATCTGAAACTATTAGCAAGTAGGATTGCGTGGTATAGACAATTATAGAGTCTGTTTAGGTATAGTCATGGCATAGAGTGCCGACAGCCGCCTCATTGTCGCCACTCACTACTTGCCCCCATTCTCCGCTAAGTAAAGAGATTCCCATGCGGTCTAATCCATTTGAAAACAGCTATTAGATCTTGGCTCGTAAAGTAAACTATTGTAAGGTATTATTTTATTTATGAAACCGAAACATATTATTTTAAAACATTAGAAACTTTTAACCGATTATTGATTACTCATTTATGTATATTGACCAAGCTTCTCAGAAAATCTGTTTTATATTTTATTCGCAGGGTACGCTTATATTAAGTACTTTATTTTCACAAGGACTATATTCAATACGCATTTTTAGCTATTACTACAAATGTATATTTTGGGAGGTATTGTATTTTGGTTCCTTATCCCTCTTGCGCTTCGGAAGGCACGTTAAGCCATTGGCCTCGGCTGTCATCATTGGAGGCTATTTCAGATGCTTTCGAGTTCAGAGTTCGCCACTAACATATACGAGAACGAACAACATCCTTCTTGTATCTTACTTCGTCAGTCGTAAACTTTTAATAATAATAATTAATAACGCAACATAGAAAAAAACTTACATGCTGTCCCGACTTCACATAAAGTGGTATAACGTGAGGAAGAACGCACGGCTTGCAATATACAATTTTATGAAGTTATTAAGTCTACTTACATATGTAGCAATTACATTTGATTATCATAACGATAATTTTCCAAATTTGTCTTCGTCAAAGTGACAGCCTTAAAACTTTAGCAGCTTCGTGATTCATTTCAAGAATATGAAATAAGTGTGAACTTTATCATCTTTATTACGTATTCTGCGATCTCTCCCAGGCTTTGCATAATGCAGTGATTCCCAAAGTACATAATGCATTTACCCCCAGAAATACAATGAAAATGGACTTTTAGATAGATATGCGGCCTACTACTGCAAGTAAGCTAAAATAATATTCATGTCCATTGAAGATCCTGAAGCTTTGCTGCATTCTTTCATTTAGGTAAGAATATAAAATTCTACAGTAAAATATGTAATTGTTTTGTAGTAAACACATTTGAAATGGGGATCTGAAAAAATATGTAGAGCTTGTACAATTTTTTTTTAATTCAGTTCCGTTTTGTTCAAAGAGTGTACGCAGTTTAAGATGAAGGTTCAACTCGGATAGTGCGTACTGCGCTTACAAACATGAGCTAATGCGATTATGATCCTGAATCCAGACTCCTAAATCCAGCTAGGTACGTACGTAGTTAGAATTGGTATGGTTTTGGCGGTGCAGTCAGGATTAGGATGAAAAGAGAAAGGATGTTGGAACCGTCCAAATTCATATCAAATCAGTATGGAGGATAAATACTATATTTGGCATGTTAATATAAAATTTATAAAGGAATGAAAAGTATAATGCTAAATGTATTATATAAATTCATAGATACAAATATTTTAATAATAATTATAAAGATGAGCACTCTTAAGTTTCGTACGACGTATTTTTCCTCTCTGTGGTAGGACTAAATAGTTTTGTTTTGGGAACCTCTGGCGTAAAGCCTTCAACAGCCTGCGTCGTAAAAATTATATTAGCAATTGCGCGACGTGCGTCGTCTTATCTTCACCTCGTAAACAATATCTGAGATGCGATAATTTTATGGATTTTGTTGCTATTGCTTAATCAAATTAATATGCATTGGTTCTTATAGCTTAATAATAGATTTTCAAATAAATGCAATTTTCAAAGGACTAATGAAAGATACCTTTAGTATAATGTTGCATACATCTTTGATATTTACAAGGCACGTACTATAGACTAATAATTTGTCTTGACGACAATGTATGTATGAGAAACAAATGCTAACTACAATAAGATGCGCACCTCGATTGCTCTACGTTGTTTTTGTCAGAAATCATGTTAATAAATAAAAAAATCGGCCACGTGCGAGATGGAATCGCCCATGAAGGGTTCCGTTCCGTTATCTATACAATATCAGATTATCGAGCAAACACGGAATAAAACATCACGTTTGTTGTATGGAGCCTCCTTAAATACCTATTTTATTCTGTTTTTAGGTAAGAAGTTTATTGCAAATAATAAAATAATAACATTAAATTTTGTTTTTAGTATTTGTTGTAATAGCTGCAACAAAAATAGATCATCTGCGAAAATTCCAACTGTCTAGCTATCTCTCTTTACGGAGTAGCCTAATTTCAAAGGTGGTAATCTGAGCTTTTATTCGAAAATGAGTTAATGGTATGGCAGCACTGACAATTTTGAATAAAAAGATTTTGTTTAATCACTACGTATCAAAACAGGCGTTCTGCCGTACAAAATTCCTGTCAAAATGTCAAGTTGGGATCAAATCTGGCATTTTGTTAAGCTTCAGTATTAAAAGTGGCTTTCTTCGTCCATCGACCAATCAGAAGCGAGCATTTCTTTCCGAGTCCTAAGGGTCCGCAGTATATTGTATACTGTATAATTTATTGCATTGTGGGCAATTCTGTAACTAAATTGAACAAAATAAAGTTAAATCATTACTATGAAGTCAAGTTCCATCATTATCGCTATAAATTTTTCACGCAAATGCAAGAAAAGTACTGGAAAATCGCACTGAAACATTGAGGAAGTAATTGTACTAGGGTTGTCAGATCAGCATGATTTTTGTGTTGAACTTATCTATAGAGACAAGGGAAGAGGCACCAGGAGATCGAAGGATCGCATATAATTTTATTTTAATTTTTTAACCATGTGACATTTATCATACTATCGTTATGCTGTGCTATTTTGCTGATACGCTTTGAGACAACCCTAAATATTCTTCTGGATCAAAAACGGAATTCTGCACTTTCATCGGTTTCAAACCCGGCATACTTGAAAATTTAGGTTCAAAGTCGGCAATCTGCAGAATTAAATAGCAATTATTGGCTCACATACACTACATAAACATAAAATATGTTTGGCACTAGTTTTATTCGCTATGTAAGATCATACATACTTTATTTTGATATTGAGAACGGCAATGTAGACAAATTATCAGTATTTTTCAATTTACCAAAAATTCTCTAAAATTCAGATTGCCGCCTTTGAAACTAGTCGACTTAACAGTCTGGTGACAGAAACACAGACAAACGTCGAAGTCTCAGTAATAAGTTACCGTCTTTAGCTATTGATTACGAGTTGAGAACCCTAAAAAAGACCACTTTAATATTCAAATAGTTATTCGTTCTTAAAACAAATGGATGTGATAATTAAGATCATGTTCACATCAAATAGCTGTAGGCTATGACAGCTGTGGCAAATAAATAATATGTCATGGGTGCGGCGTTTACTGTTAGCAGGCTTCTGCTAGTCGCTACTATCCTATCCTACTTAAATTGACACGGTTAATGAAAGAAATACGACGAATGATATTTAAACAAGAAAACTCAATACTCAATACACAATATTTATTGCAAACCATAAAGACATAGGATGACAAATTACAAGGCTAGACCATTAATGGACCCTGTCGGGCACAGCAATAGGTATTAGATTAGAGGAGGACGCACATAAATGAATAGGAGTACCCACTAATTATTACAATTAGTAAAAAGTACTTACTGTATTACTAAATTTAAAAAGTATTTTATTATTATTTTACTATGTTAGTATACTAGGACCATATTTTAAAATAAGTATCAAAAATTTATGTTAAAGCTGTCATAATCCTTAGTAGGTATTAGTGTGTCAAAAATTTCTGAAAAATAAATTATATGACTGTCAAAGGTGGAAAAAACGTATGTTGTAGTGCGCGTGAAAAACTGTATTGATACAATGTTTGGGAATTCATCTGCTAATGATTAAAACAAAAAAATGCAGTTACAGTTCTAGACGTCACTTGACGGGGCTTAGAGCAACCAACTAGCGCCACCTCTCATTTTATTTCAATTTAGTTTCTTTTTTAGGGTTCCGTACAAAAATTGAAAAACGGAACCCTTATAGGATCACTCGCGCGTCTGTCTGTCCGTCCGTCCGTCTGTCACAGCAGATTTTCTCCGAATCTACTAAACCAAATTATTCTATTTATGTATTTGTTATAAAATATAGTATCGTTGAGTTAGTATCCCATAACACAAGTCTTACTTAAGAACTTACTTTGGGGCTAGCTCAATCTGTGGGATTTGTCCGTATATATATATTTATTATTATTAGTTCTCCTAATTTACCAAATGCAAATTAATAAAATCAAATACTAACTATAAATACTACGAGTGATATGCTACGTAAGTACATAGGTATATTTTTTTAATTTGATCTGATTTAGAAGTACAATAATAAAATAGCGGGTGGCGCTAGTTTCGTTGAAGCAAGCCTCTTAAACTTTAGTGCATTAACTTTCAGTTTTATACAACGTGGAAGGGACACCCGTATTAAATCAAACCACAGTCTATACTAGATCATTTTAGTATAATGAAATTGAAATAACAGCCAAAAAACAAAAATAAATATCGGCGTTTCCATACAAAAGTGTGCAGCCGCCCGGACGACTTGTATGGAATCGTCGAATTTTTTTTTTGGCTGTTTTTAGGCTTCCGTAGTTACCCCTTATAGTTTCGCCATGTCTGTCTGTCTGTCTGTCCGTCCGCGGTTTTACTCAGAGACTATAAGTACTAGAAAGCTGTAATTTGGTATTGGCATGTATATTTACCATGCCAAAAAAGTGGTAGATAAAAATCTTGAATAAAAATTTTTTTAGGATAGCTCCCATACAAGTTAAGAGGGAGTGATATTTTTTTTTTCTATACAAACCAGTCGTATCTATTGTTAAATAGGTCTTTAAAAAATATTGTAAGGTTGAGAATACCATTTTTCGATTTAGGGATCCGTTTCCGAAATATTTGGTTTTAAAGTGCAAATTTTTGTTAGAGGTAAATGTCCCCCCCCCACCCCTCTATCTGCTAAACGGTTATATATGGATACGTGAAAAAAATTACAGCAGTAGCATATATACTGAAGTTGGAAGGAAAACTATCAGAGCTAAGAACTAAGTACAAACTAAAAAGTTATAGGTGACCAACTTATAAAATGTACCCGAAAATGTAAAATTTCATATAATTTTCATTGTTAGATGTTTTTGGTCGATAAACTGTGAGGGCCGAGTGTGAACAGTGTGAACTCAAAGTTGTCATTCGCAACTAGGAACCCTACACTGCGCGTGGCCTGACACGCACTTGGCCGGTTTTTTTAAATTAATTATGCTTAAGTGATCTAGTATAGCCCGTGGTTTGATTTATTACGGGTATGTTCCTTCCACTTTGTATAGGACAATCTCTATACCATCTTAAAACACCTAAAACACCATAATTTCTGTCTCTTATAGATCTACACGGACTGGGCGAACCACTACTTGGAGAGGGCGCGGTCGCGGCGCCGAGCTGGGGTCTCCGGTGGTGGCCTGGCGCGGGACTGCGCTGACGGCCTGCTGTTGGCTGACGTGCTCGAAGGCGTGACGGGCCTCAAGGTGCCCCGAGCTCACCGCAAGCCGAGGAATCCGCAACAAATGGTGAGTGACGAATCTTTATCCTGACTTAATCTATGACACAATATACTAAACGTTGGCCTTTAGGTTTTATAGACCTGGGCTATGACTACACCACAATCTATCACTACCCAGGGAGTGTCAAGGGTGTAGTCTTCTACTGTGTGTCCGGTGGTTGCAGGTATGGCATCGAGTACGCGCCCAGCCTCCCGAGGTGCTACTTTCTCATCCCCAATCCATCCGAGCAAGTAGCATGATAGCATTCCATATACCTTTATCTTGTTTCTCGAAGTCCCACAAACAATTACCCTTCCTTCGCTTTAAAAATGGTTTCCATGGGCAGCAGCGTCGGAACCGATATAAACCAAACAAACTGCACTCACCAACCCGTTTGCCACGTGTGGTGTGTGTGGCACGGCTGTGATGTTGACCCTAGGTTTCCTGCGGTGGCCTAGCAATGCCTAAAAGGCACTATGCCTTGACGGGCTACCGCCCGCAGTTAAAGTGGCCAAGTTCACCATAAGCTGAGCATGAGCTGAGCAAACCGCAAAATATGACGAGTATATAATACTCATCGGAAAAGGAAAATTTGTATTGAAATTCTGTTAAATACTAAATCCATAACGACAAAAAATTACACAGAATTAATAATAGTACTTGACAATGATTCAAATAAGTTTAAACTTTGAATGGCGCATTCATTTTAGCTGGGTTATACAACGTGTAAATTTACCCTCGACATTTCCTTCAAGGAGTGACTCAATCCGTCAAAATGTTATAGCTTTTCCTATGGGATTAGTGCTGGAAACTAAAAACTAAAATCAATTTTTAAACACAAGTGTGGCTGGCCCAACGACTTGTATGCAATTATCAAAAAACAATTTAGTTCCCAGTATTAGTCTAATAGAAAAGTCTTTCCTTCTAGGGAAGACTCAGACCATCAAGGGACTGTTGATTTCCATTCCCTTGAAAGTCAATTCACACGTTGTATATGCTAGCATCCTTGGCTACAAGGTATAGTATTGTGCTATACATATTTAAGATGGCATAAATCAAAGAAACATATTTTATATATCATATTATACTATATATTATATTTCATATTTTATTTTATTTAAGAAGTATAAATGACCAACCGACCTACAATCGATACAACTGATATTTACAAGCAACCAAGTATTAATCATTAAGTACATTTAGTTATTGTTTATATTTTATTTTATATACTAGTATTATATTCATTTCATTGTTAGATCGAATTAACCCTTTGATTTAATTAACTTAGATAATTAAGTCTATCTAGAAAGAGCAGATACTCCAAACACAAGTATATTATATACTTAAATGGAGGCTCAAACCACAACTTTGTTACCCTTTGTAAGCCACGTCACGTCATACTTAAATAAAATTCCATCATTTTAATTAATGATGTCGTCATGATCGTCACGTCATTAAAATATATCAATGAATGTTTAATTGATGACTTAATTACCTATAAATATGTATTACATATTTACTTATCACAAATGCACGACCTTAAAACATATAATAAGGAAAACATTGTTATAAAACATAAATTTAACTTGTAATTCTTAATATTTCTACTCAGTATTGAGATAACCCAGCGTTACTCCACAAGTATGTCAATGATTACCAAAAAAATAGACAACAAACTTACTTACTTTCTATTTGAAAGCGAATCTTCAAAATTTGCACGTCACAATATTAACGCCGGAAACCATGCAGTTGACAATACAGGATTCGGGTTTGTGGGCTGTCTGTTACGGCGCTTAGGCTGCGATCACGTTCGACGACGATCAGCGGTGACGCAATATATTCGCTACAAATTCGGTCTAATTTTCTTGAATCAGACCTAAACTTTTCACGAATGCCTTTATGCCATACATAATTTAACTGATAAACACAATTGTTAAGGAATATGGACAAATAATATATAAGCAGTTGGTTTGACCTGTGATTATTGCATGTGGTGAATATGTAGGAAAAGCCCTGAAAAAGTGACAAATTCAGGTTGCCTCTCGCCAGTAATTTTGGAAATCCGTAACAATTATGTTTGTTAAGCTACAAAATTATTTTGCTGCTATGCTACGACATTCTGATATCTATGGCTACGACATTGATAATGAATTTAACGCAAAGATGTGTACATAGTCAATACATACCAGAACAATTATTATATTAAACCATATTTCATACTCCACTAAGTTTTCAGTTTATGCCTTCATAAACATTTACAAAAACGAGGCAAAAAGTACAAACAATCGTCTATTATCTCAATTTGAGATCCTAACGACATAATCAAAATAAAAATTGTCTTGTTAGACCTAGGAAAATACCCTCTGCACTGTAATAAAATTTAAATACATCGTAAATTAAAAAACAAAATTGCTTTGTACATGCAAAATTTGCAGACTTCTGATGTTTTAAAAGACCATCTGTATTTTATTGAGATTTTAATAAATGACTAACATCTTTATTCGAAGGTAATTTTCGGTTGCGTCCCTAACTGGAACGTTATCTAAAACAAACAATGTTATCATGTTAATTAAATTTGGAAGAGCAATATTAAAACGATCATAATTTTTATACGCTGTCGCCTCTACATTGTAACCAGACCCTTTCGGACGCGCCGCGTGTGTACCTGCGTACCCGAGTGATTTGTAGATGCATGGCCCGATAGCTATTTCTGGCCATCAAAATATTCCTTGGCCGCTTTCATTTTGGCCGGGACAAATAATAAACAATGGATCCGGATTTCAGTTTATTTTGACAGCGATGAATGTTTGATATTCGACTTTGTTAGATATTATGATTTTGTTGAAATAATATTACCTATAAGAACTAAGTTTCTACTAGAAGAGTTCATGTAAAAACATAAAAATGAGATAAAATACTGTTATGTAACAATATAATACTTAGTTGAAATATTTATCTGTTTCGTTTTGTTTCATTGATTTTATGTTTGAAACAGTAATTCGTACTGTTCTTCCAGTTACCCGAATACCCGTAGGGTATGTAAGACGTATAAATACGTCTTACATACCCATGTAAAACTTAGCTGTATAAAGAATGCAAATATCTGGGTTTCATTTTAATTGAAAGGATTGTTTGTGAAAGTTTAGTCTTAATACATCAAATTTAACCTCGACATAGTCTTTAAGGGTTGACTTAGGCCGCCAGTATAAACATTTCCAATGGGAATTAGGTTGGGAACTCAAAAAAGTTTCGTCCTTCCCATAGAATTTGCTCAGCCGCCTAATCACTTTTATATCAATATGTCAAAAATTGTGAGTTCCCAACAGTGGTCCCATGAAAAAAAGTGGTCGTATTATTAGGCTTAGTCTTAAAAAATATTCTTAAAAATGGAATATTGGAAATATTAAGAAATGTGAAATTATTTCAAAGTCTAACTTATTTCAAACCTTCTAAATGAACTCGTGAAGTTGCAAAAATAGCTAGACGATACAACTTTCTCAGCCTAACAATTAGAACAATACAAGTCCCGGTTCACACTTAGCACCCAATTAGCGCCAAGCCAAAAATTCTCCGAGTTCACTTAATCATCATTAATCCGTAAAACTATGTCGGAATGTCCTGTTGTTTCTATTTTGAGTGTTACCATGATTTAAGGTATAAAAGGTTATTTATATTTCTGGGATCCGAAGAACTTTCACACAACTCACAATGAATATTATCGTTGATATTTTAACGATTATGAACTAATCTAATCTAGACCTTCTAGACTAATACTAATAGAATAATTATTTTAACAAAAAAGTAAAACCGATTTCAACCCTATACATAAAATTAAACCAAACGGCATACTTGTAATTTTTTTTTATTTTGTTGTTTTTTTCTAAAAGCACTGATACGATAAAAAAAAATATAAATACAAAATATAAATACGATAAAAAAATTATAGGACCACCTTTGAAAAAAAAAAGAGGAGTAACGTTCTCATCAATTTTGATTCGCATAAGAATAAAATACAAATAAGTTTAATCCGAACGGCATCCTTTTTGTTTATTTTTTAAAAAGTTCTCGATACATTACGACTCGAATTTTATGGGACCACCTCGGAGCATTACCTATCGTACAAAAAAAGAATCACTAAAATCGATCCATAACTGACTGAATAATCGCGTAACATACTTGTACATACAAAAAAACATACAGACGAATTGAGAACCTCCTCCTTTTTTTTAAGTTGGTTAATAAAAGGAAATATTTGTTTGTGTTTGAAAAGATAAACTCAATAGCTACTGGACCGATTTTAAAAACTCTTTCCCCTATTAAATAGGTATCTGGTGGTTTCGTAAGACACACACAATTGAGAAAAATTTGATTAAAAAAAATTGTGATCTACTCGTAATTCCGAGAGGTTAAGTGTGAAATACACACAATAAAGGTTGCCATGCCAATTCGACACTTACGTGTTATATTTTTGATTAGCTACATAGACAATGAGCATAATAAAATCCTGTTCGAAATATGAAATACCTACCTATCACCTAATTTCGAACCGGATTTTATTCTGATCATTGCTTATGTAGCTAATAAAATCATTAAATTTTATGAATTAATTCTGAATAGTTATCAGCAAGATCTTAGCAAAATAGATGTTATTATAATGTCAAATGTAAAACTAGACATACAAATAGATGCTTAGAGTAATACGATACTGCTGTGGTGCGGCGAAGACACGCAGTAGGCTCTGGAGACCACATCCGCCACAAACTTCTCGTTTGCGATCGCTAGGTTTTTATTATATATGATAGATAACTTTGTACTCTTATTATGTTTCTATCTTTTCATATATTATGAATTTAAGTTCATAATTTTCTTTCACGTGATATTCTGAAGTTTAACCGGGAAGAAATAACAACATTCATCACAATCTCACATTTTCACAAATTTTTACATTAAATATCTTAGTATAATTAATAATTAATTTAATTATTTTAGATATCCGGCACAAAAATGGGCAATACAAGTTTGGCTAACTATGTGTGTGGGTCTGTCTGTCGAACAGATTATGCATTTTTTTTATTTATTTTTAATAGATTTTCTGGCAAAGATTCAAAAATATTTGTTATTAAAATCGGTCCAGCCATTCAAAAGATAGATGGATGTTCGATTTGGAAGTTTCAAAATAAATTTTAATTTTATGTAACTTATTACTCAATTGGTTTAAATAAAAAAAATTGCCTTTGTCTGGCTTTCATTGTTGCCTTCATTTGTATATTTTATAAAAGGTGCAAATGAAATTAATTAATTACTTTGATATCCTGAATATGTCAAAATGTATATTGCAGGGTGGCGCTGTGGTTATAATAGACATTAATCTAGTTATGTTTGTATTCCAAGGATAAACATACAACATATATATCCTTGGAACACATACATGAAACTCCTGTCACCGGCATGGCAAAAGGATCATATTAAAATGACAATATCTTTGAATTCAAACTGAATCTCTTTCTAAATAAATAAAAAAAACTCGTTAAAAATATCATCTTTATATAAAATAATTTAAAACATGTAAGGTTATCAAACCAGGCCAAAAGCCATTATTCTACAGGAAGTGTTGATTTTGAATTGTACGGAATATGGTTGTTGACCACAAACCTACGGGTCCAAGAATAAGTCGTAAATTGCTGGCTTCGATAAGTTGACAGCTATGTAAACATTCACTATTTTAAGCTAGAAAGTACCTGTGAGTGTATTGCTAGTGACATTTAAAATGTGCATTACTAACTTTAGGTAGCTATACGGATCCGCTTACGTTACATTATTAATATCAAGGAAATCCGTAGAACAGTAATATATTAATTTTGTAAGAGTACTTTTTACACGAAATGCAAATAAGGAGCTGAGGAGTTGTTTTCTGAGTTCATGTATGAATATTTTGTTGCAATTATAAAACCTTATTCTAAACTGTTTGTATAAAATAACATAGGTTGGTCCCGTGAAGTCACTTAAAAATCACGTAAGTAAATCAAATGCGTTGAATGTTAACTTATTTGACTATGCAAAAAAATTTAAATATTCCGTCATAACTCATCACTTAACTTTTAAATGCATCGACAGATTTGGACATACGATCGTTAGAATTCTTTCAACGTCCCGAGTGGGATAGACTATACATTTTTGCCAATTCAGTCGTAGCTTTTTAAATAGGCTGTGTACTAGATGAAACTTACCCCTTTACCTGACGCTATAATGTACACATTTCCTTCTCAATATCCCTAATGAGTTAAAGCTTGTTTCTAGTTCTGTTATCACAAAACTTTATTTAATTTACTTAAAAATATATTAAACTATGTGAGTTTGGTAAAAAAAGTAGGGGTCCAGTACTAGTGAAGTCGACTTTAAATCGAGACGCTATAATTTACAACATTCCTACTTACATTTGTTTGTGTTATTACATCGGAAGTCGGGCTTTGTTTGGCCAAGTGTTGATGGAAATGGGCCGCAAGGAACGACTGGAGGCAAACTGTAGTTTGATTGTTCTATGCTGTTGACCTCGGCTTATGTAAGAGGATTAAGAAATCCTGCTATAAGGAAATATTGAAAATTCTCAACATATTTCCGCCTTTACATTTTTCAACGAAATTCTTCAAAGGGCAAGAAAATTATAACATAATAACAGACTGAAGATTCATAATCGAAAAACTGAGCTGAAACGTCTAAACACAATGTTGGGCAATACAGACCACTGTAAAAATGTATAATTTAAAATTAGTGGTTGCTGACGTGCGAACCTATCAGGAATAGAAAAGATAACTAGTATGGTGCTTTCTTACTGTATCCCTTATTTCTTCAATAAACAATACATTTAACATGTGCTTGTCTTCGGACACTCTCTCGGAGACTAGGTCAATAAATAGTTTCTTCATAAACCTACCACAAACAATATTTTCTTTTGGAACGCAGTGAAAGAGTTTCAAAAATCCTAAACAAACCTCCTCACAATAGTACGTAGTGCTCTCTCAAGGGCATAAGCACAATAAGTTAAAGACAGCCCAACCTGTTCGGCCAAAATTTAGGTAGCTGACTAGACACACTTCATTCTGCAGTTCAAACATGAAACTGCTAAAAATCAGGGTTTGGATAAAAAAGCCCAGAATCAGAAACGGCTAGAAATCAGAAGCTTTGAATTCAGTCGAGATTTATTTCACCTGGCTAATGATCACACAAAACTGTAGTGCCCTAAATGTTCAAGATCAAGTGACGTACTTAGGTAGTTGTAGTTTTTATTTAGCGAATTACAAAACCACATCCCATGTGCGACGGTCCCTATTCTTTGTCTTCCTATTGTATAATAAAACTTGTTTTAATTTTCCTCATCTAGCTGAAAACAATCCGACACAAAAGTTCTGACGAAAAAAACAAACGGTAAAATAAATTGGAGTTTAATTTTTGGAGTGAATTATAAATGACACTCCAATAAACCTAGCCAAGTTCGAGTCGGCTTAATACATAATATTAAGAGTTCCTTACCACCATACAATGACTGACTGATGAATAAATTAAGATGTAACGACAAATCACACACACCTCCTTGTGAGGTTGACCAAACTTGACTTGTGAGTGACTTGTGAGATAGGATGAATATCGGTGACTATTAGTAATAGGAATAAAATTGGGTCCTGTTTTTTACCCATTGTGTACGGAACCCTAAAATTATGAAAATAGGTAGTTTAACCAACTAATAAATAAACTAACAAAGATTTTTTTTTATTTCAACCCTTCAATGGTTATCTTAAGAGCCCTTTTAAGTAGTAATTAGGCTCCGGCATCCCAGAGCGACATTTCATCGCCTTACGCGAGCAAAAAATTAAATAGTTTGAATGTTTAGAGCCGTTTTTTGCGTAACATCCGCGATCGTTAGCGAGATGACTAGTAACTGACAAACAAACCGATTGTTTGCTTGTCTAGCCTGACATTGTGATTTATTGGGTCGGTGGCACCGAGCTAATTTGTATAGACACGACAGCTTTGATCAAATAATAGTAACAGCTTTTGAGAACTAAACGTCATATTTTTTTTTTCGATTATCTCTATGGTAAAAATGATAATTTGAATAAAGTTAACCATATCGGGTATGTTTAGCAAAATATGACAAAGAAAAGAATTCGGCTTTTGATACAAAATTAAGAAAGTCAATCTTTTTTTTGTATCCCTATGTAAAATAAGCGATTTTTGAGTCAGGTTTTTAAATACTTATTTGTGTACAAAAAAAATCTTTGTTATGTAGATTTAAATTCTTATATTTATCCCTCGTAGAAGGCAAATTAGGAAACACAAGCTAAACAAAGCTTATAAACATCAAAGGTCAAACTCTCCAACCTGACTAGCCAGCGTGGAGAGTGTATGCCAAATCCCCTGACTGCTTTGGTTAATATATGGCTCTAGTTGTACAGAGACGGTCGAGCTCCTGCAGTGGAGACAAACAAAGGCCTGATGATGATGATGATATTTATCCCTAAGTACACATTAAATTAAGACCAGGAGATACCTAAAGTGAACTATCATCGACAGCTCTTGGTCATGCATATCTTCTTCAAAACGAGGTGTCAATTCTTGTCTTATCACTTCAAGTCAGCGGGCCGTTATTTATAATGTTTAGAGTACCTATTGATTGATCTGGAAAATGTTAAAGGTCGATTTATTTCATACTCTGGCGTATTAAATAGGTCGATATTTGTTATTTTTGGAAATTGTTTAGGTAACCTTTGGAAACCTTTTGGCAGCTTGAAAAAACAGTGTCAGCTACACTCAGGTATTTCACACGTTAGATGTAAAATACCCTAAATATTTACATGGCAGTGTTGTTATCACATATTATCGATATTGATGATTTATTAAAATATTTAAGTCATAAATAAACTATAAGGTTATGGTGCTGGTATTTTAGTTACGGTACCGAAGTTCATAAACATACCCTGCTGGAAAGGTAAACTGTTCCAGTTTTGAAGAAAGAAAGTACATGTTGATAAATTAAGGTAAAATTATTTTACATTGACTTTAAACGACATTAATATTACCTACTATCTCATGAAACATTAGAAGGGTGTATAGTTCTGATTATTTTTGGTCAGCCACAAATAGGTATTATCTCTATCCTCACAATAAAATGCAACAGACATGGTGACACAGATTCTGTATTCATGGAGTGCTGTAGTCTATCCATAAGTTCATAATACGGACAGCTCAAGGCCACTCGCTTCATATTAAATTCCTTGAATTTCTTATTCATCCACCAGTCATGTCCAGTTTTATGAATGGTATGAAACTAGTGTTCATATTTGAATTGCAAATATACATTGCGATAGATCTCAACATTTGTATTCATCAGACAATGTGATGTGAATGCGACCATTTCACAAAACTCTTGACTGATTCATGTAGCTTTTGATTATCAGCAGTACTAGGCTGACATATTTAATCTTTACCAATATTTTACTTACTTACGTGAGAAAACGAGTTTTAATTTTTACGCGTTAATTTCGACGATGAAGATGAGCTCTACGTGGCGCAGCGGTCAATATGCCTGCCTGCGACACGGAGTGTCCCGGGTTCGATCCCCGGTCAGGTCAAGATGGAAAATGATCTTTTTCAGATTAACCAGGGTCTTGGATGTTTATAAGTATCTATTATAAAATATAGTATCGTTGAGTTAGTATACCATAACACAAGTCTCGAACTTACTTTGGGGCTAACTCAATTTGTGTGATTTGTCCGTATATATTTATTTATTCTACGTCGAAATGTATCACCTGAACTTATAGCAATTATCAGAACTGCTAACTTATAGCAGTTCTGGGTAAACGTACATCCTTAGAGTTTCTGACGGATAGTCATAAAAGGATTGGTAGACAAGAATGAAGAAGAAACACTATGTTATACATATCTTTACCATTAACCTCATAACATAAGTCTTAATAACATAACAGTTATGTCATTTTTATAATCATCATCTCATATATTTTTTTTACTTGTGTTCACGCTACCATTACCGTTATGTTCTGCTGTTTTAAATCTACCTTAAATGTGAAATAGCTTTAGGCGTGGCTTTGTGCTCAATATGTCTCTATAGAACTTGGTACCAAATGATCATCAATTCTACTATTTTACTCGATTTTGTAACCACAAAAGTTGTTAGTGGTTTTTCCTCTACTTATTTAATTGTTTATGCTATCAAAAACTTAGTACCTGTTTGGATCGAATTCATAGAAACTACAGCAAGTACCTATAAGTCAATAATTTTCAGAAAATATTCAGTACTTTTTTAAGACTTCGATTTACACATTTCCGTAGAATTAATCACAATGTAAAAGTCATTGGCGTATTTTGTCGCGTAAGGAAAACATAATCTCAGATCTTTATTCGGCTACGGCAAGCCATATTTGCACAACCGTTTACCGTGACCCAGACGAGATACCCATCTCTGATCCGCGAGATGACAATGCACAAGTGTTCCATTGTTTTGCTATCACGATCGAAAGGTATTATTCTTAAAAAACGTCATTTGTATATTATTTGATTAATTAATCGCCCTCCTGCAGGTTTTTGTGTCCGATCTCGGTTCTCAATCGATGTTTTCTTCAACTCAACATTTGATAGTGGTGCTGCGCTCATTCGCGAGTTTGCTTCGCTGCGCGGCAGCCGCGTCGACCGACTTTCCGATTCGACTGTACTAGTGCTTTACGACGTATCGATGTTGTTTATTCGATGAATTTGGCATTGACTTTTTGATTTTTATTATTGTGTGGTGATAATGACACAATTATTTTAAAGTGAATGTGTTTGTGCTGTGTTGAAAGTGGATAGTGCTTTTTAATTGACGGTTGGTTTTTTGATATTTTTAAGATATTATTTTTGCTTCTTATATCATCGTTAGAATTAATGATAATTATGCAAATGAGTATCTCTGTTGTTCGTCTAGCGGTGTTGGTAACCCCTGGCGTGTCCTCTGGCCTACCGGTTCCGTTAATTTTGTTCGTCGATCGGTTTGTCTCCATTTTGGGATATGAAAGTGACAAATGATTGAGCTTCACATACCTACCCGAATTACTTAACATTCTCATTTGAGGGTACATACATAATAAATTAACTTGAGTTTTTACTTTTGCGGTATGTTAAATTTTATAAATAGCATTACCATCACATCTAGAAGCCTAGTTGATATCTTTTTACCAGAAGATACCTCTTTCGGAATATTTTTTTTTTTTGTGTTATTTTATAATTGTGTTTTTTTTTCGTGTGTGAGCGGCCAACATTGGTGTCAGACTCTTAAAGCTGTATAAAGGCATTTCGGACTTCTGTGTTCTGTGTTTCGGACGTAGCTTATTGACTGGCGGTGAGAGCCGGTACTAACGGCTTAGCTTGTCTTCCGAAGGTTGAGATATATTTTATGCCAATTGCAGTCACTAATTAATTATCCTCACGCCTACTGGGGCACCATTCGGCTTCTCATGAACATTTTATGATTGTTTTCTGGAAACGATCCCCAATACTTCTATCTAAATCTGTGCAGGCATTTACAAGCTAGCTATGGTGAAATAAGGAAATTCTCATCGCAACAGACATTCACGGACTCATCTCTGAAAAATATTTTAGTGCTTTTTGGTCAGGCGTAAGGAAGGTCGTAAGAAAAAATGTTAAATGGTTTTTATATAGCACTAGCTGTTACCCGCGGCTCCGTCCGCTTGATATACCCTATGTGTATGCAAAATTGGTACCCTAAGCTGTGTGTATGCAAAATTTCATAACGGCGTGAGAGCGTAACAAACAAACAAACACACTTTCACATTTTTAATATTAGTTAGGATTAAGATAGTTAGGATAGGATTAGGATGACAATGCTCGGTATATTATTAATTAAAACTGAAAATAGGTGTGTGATGAATTCTATAGATCCTACCTGTAGCGAATTAGTTTTCATCACATATTTGCAGTTTAAAAAAAAGTTAATGCAGATAAGGACTTAAAGAAATCTTTAAACCCGCCGTTACGTGTTTAATATAACAACGTACATTAACATTATCATCCGTAAGATAAGCAAATGCAGCGCTCAAATAAACACAACTCACTGCAACCGTTCAATTGAGATAGCAGGCTTCTCACACGCCTCAAAACAAAAGAAAACAGTACATTATTTACCAAACATCGCCTGTAAATCGGCATGGCTGCAGCTGTAAAAATGATACGAGGGATTACTTGTCAAGTGCAGGCGCCGGCGTCGTTCGTCGTCGCCTTGAAATGTCATGGGTGAGATGTGAGACTGTTGATTAGTGTTTGTTGTAGAATTGAGCGATCCAATCAGAACGATGGTTGATACGACAATACGAATTATTGATTGATGAATTACTTCGCTATTGGCGAATACCGAACTTGTTCACCACCATTGCTATGACACGAAAAGTAATTTGTCTCATCACGAAAGAACTCTTTAAGAGGGTATACTAGCAGTGCGTTTTCCATACAAATGTATTTCTCTATTTTCTCGCTGAAAACTGCTTCTAGAGGTACAATTCTTTTTACATACAATCTATTACTAAAATAGGTATGTCCCTATGTTTTGTTTTTTTTTCTAAAAACCTGGATAAAAGAAAAAAAAATTGTACAACAACAGTTTTTTTGGAAAAATTAAAAAATAGGGGCATTCCTATTTTAGTACTAGATTTTATGAAAAAATAATTGTGCCTCTAGAATCAGTTTTCAGCGATGATATAGAGAAATACAATACATGGAAACCATATTGAAAAAATACTGCTAGTCTACGCTCTTAACACGATCTTTCGTAAAGCTTTACAGCAAATTAAGAAAGACCACAAAAACATGAATTACTATATTGCTAACAGCATTAAATGAACTCAAATTGAGCAGTAAGTCAATGGGATTAAGATTTACCATCAATTTTAATGTCAAGAAGCGAAGTGGTTCTGCTTATTTTTATTTTTGCCACATGCTTGGCTGGAGTAGGTACAAAATCTTAATATTTAAATACTAACAAACACACAACAGTCAAATCTAGAGACATTTTTAGTTAAAAACAACAGCATGCGTTCATGTGTTTTTACTAGAATTTCGTTTTTCTTCCTTGTGGGATTCCGAGAAAGTGCTGAGATAAGTGTCATCCATATAACTATATTCAGTAATTTTTGCGTGCAAACTAATTGAGTCTGTCGTTTCGATATATTATAATTCATTAGCGTTCAAACAAAACATTTGTTCAATACATTTCTTTGCTCCAACTTATATTTTCCCCCTCTGTTCCTCTCTTTTCCGTTACCAACCATCTTGAATTAACATCCGTGAGAAGCCACGCGGGTCGCTAGCCACCTAATAATTGCCAAAACCAGACGTCAACTGGGACGTACATACGTACAAGCTTTAATAGTTTTTGTGCTAGTTCACTGGTGTCTATAAAACAGGTCAACCGCTCGGAAACTGGTTTATAATGTATGTAAATAACTATGTATCGCTAGATGATATTGATCATGTCATATTAATGGACGGGACTTTGCTTTGATCTATAGAACTTTTTCGTGTCGGTGAAAGAACTCTTCAAATCTAACAAAATGTTGGTACATACTTTCTTAAAACCATCCAAAACGCATTTTATTTTTTCTATGCAATTAATTCTAATATCTAACACATAGGTAGTCTTACTTATAGTTACAAGGTTTGGCTGGCCTAAAATACAAAATTGGCTAGTCTACGATTTTTTTAGAGATTCAACATCAGGAAATCAAGGCTCGGCCACTAATACTAATGCACGCAAAGATATAAAAGTATCCGTTTACATAATCCCTGAGACTACAAGCAATATTATTCCAAAATATCGTAATTTTAGCAATTATAACATAACATTCAAAGTTGTCTTACTAACTGTTATTGTAAGGATTTATTATGGAAAACAAAATATTTGCAAATAAACAGTTATTTTAAACTTTTCCTCGTAAATTGACTAGTTACCCAAACCAATTGCTCCAAAAGCATGACTCAAAGCTTTGTACTAAAAAGCTGATCTTAGTCAACGCATTGCTCATAGCAATCCCATTGTCAATAACGAGTTTTTGTTGTGCTCAATTAGACTTCCACAGCGGATTCTGCGAATCTCAGTAGTAAATAAGTCCTACCTAGGTTTGTTGATCTAAAAATATGCTTGCATTTTGGACATTTGATGTGTCTGAATGCTTCTTGATGTGATAGTAATAGAGATCAAATTCATATTACAAATAAACTGTTGTTTAGACGTGACTCAGTTGCTATTATTTATATTATAATACCAAGAAATTCAATCGAAATGATAAGTAAGTACATTGACTTAATTCATCATCATCATTCTTTAATACATTCATGTAATCATAACTACTTACCTCTTTTCGTAATCTAAGGAAGAGATTACATCTCTGCTTCTAATGAAAGATAAATAAAAAATATATAAGGAAGCAAATATTTTCAGCTTATGAGAGTACAAAAGACTTCAGGGAAATGTAAAAAAGAAAATCAAAGTAAAGACCCAAGTTACCGTGAATTTGTTAGTATTCACTAGGAAATTTACATCATCATCATCATCAGGAAGTCAATTTTTCAACCAAGAGAATCAATCCGCCACTCGTTGTCAAGTTTCCGCATGGTGAATCTTAATTGACTCTATTTTTGAAACTTTATTCGAATGGTTTTTCCGAATGGTCGCACGAGAGCACTCGGACCGGACTACGCGTGCAAAATGTCAAATTTGACTTTGACCAAATTTTTATTTTTTTCTTAAATTCTCGTCCTTAGATCCTAGCGTTTTTGCCACAACTGTCTACAAAAAGTGGGAATATACGTCTGATTTGCTTACGATCCGATTGCAGCGTTGCCTTTTAAAAAATAAGAATTTCCTTACATCTACATGAAAAAAAAAATAATATTTTAAAAGAAATTGCAATAAAACCCCCTAGATGTGCCTTAGTCACTGCGTTAATGAAATCAGAAAACATAATTAAGAAATAAGAACGTTTTTGTACAATTCGCAATTTTATTTTTATTACGCCATTTACTGAGAAGACTTCGTCTTTGGTATCATCTTGTTCATATTTAACTGGTTTTTCTACGAAAGAAGATTACGAAAAACAATTGCCTAAAGACAATCAAATTCCCCTAGAATTAAAGACACTGTACCTAAAATGTATTCCCAGCTTAAGCTACTAGTTTTGCTGTGCATTCAATTATTCTGGCAACCGTAACAATATTTTTTTTTGCTGGCAACTCTAAGCAATAGAACCATTCGCACGGTTCAAAAATACGTAAAAACAGGCCCGCTCATTGATTTTATTCACATGTGAATACAAACCGAGTGCTGACGTCATAACGAGTGGTGGATTGATTCTATTAGTTCAAAAATTGACTCCCTGGTCTTTTTAGTCTCCACTGCAGGAGCACGAATCTCTGTACTACCAGGGCCATATATTAGCTCAAGTAGTCAGATGATTTGGCCTACACTCTCCACGCTGGCCAGACGGGTTGGAGAGGTCTCTTTGATGTTTATAAGCTTTGTTTGAATTTTACATTACGTAACTTCTTTTTAAATGAGTCTTTTATTTGCTTTTATGATTTGTTAGGTATGTGTTTTTTTATATATAAAGGTGCATTAAAGCGTAAATTCCTTCATTCATTCAAAAACCATCTAGTACCGTTTATTATTAATGTGCGAATTGAAACACGTACGCCAAGAAATTGGAAAGATATATCTAGAAGACTTTTTACCCAGCATTTTTCAAGATTTAAATCCTTCAATACCCATTTCTATCCAATCTAAAATCTATGTCCTAGATCTCAGGATTCATTTTTCGATATCCCATCCTTAATCTCAGGCTCCAGTTGCCAATGTTTGTGGTGATGATCACGACTGCCGGAGTCACGTCGCCGGCACAATTGTCACGTCCATCCACCCACAGCCATGCAGTAAATAGGTCACGCAGTTTACCTCCTTTTGAGGATTTAATACAATAAGTGTTATGAACAGCTCTAAAAATAAAGCTGCTGTAAGCTGAATTTGAACTAGGCGTTATTTCATCTTCACTGTATCTTGTTCCACGGAGTCAGCATATCAATCTATACCAATTTAATATTAAGTTAAAATATATCTATACCTGCTAATATTATTAAGCTAAAGAGCTTGCTAACTTTGGTTGAACGCGACAACCTCAGGAACTGGACCGATTGCAAAAAAAAAATTTAACGTTGATTAAGATCTCTCCAACCCGTCTGGCCAGCATGGAGAGTGTAGGCCTAATCCTCTGACTGCTCTGGTAGTACAGGGAGGGTCGTGCTCCTGCAGTGGAGACTAATAAAGGCCTGATGCTGATGATGATAAGTCCGTTAAACCTGAGTGCCATAGGCTATGTAACACGGTCTAAGCCGGGGCTGACTGCTAGTTAAATTATAAAACGATCAACTTCAGACCTAGCTAAACCATTATTCGACCAACTAAAGTCAACACTATCACTTCGACTTATCGTTCTCATTTTGTAATAGGTTGCTAATAATTGAAAATCTTGTAGGTATGCGGTAAAAGATGTTTGCTTCTTAAATTGTACCCTGCCATTGGCCATCTCTTTTGACTTTTCTTTCCTGCGTGTTAGATCTATTTCGTGCTAAGCCTGAGATCTTCCTATTATATATTCCTATGCATTATTAAAGAACTATTTGTAATATACAAAAGAGATCTTTCAATTTGTTCATTTATTGAATTGGTTGCTTTATGAACCGTTGCGAAACGGTGATAAGAGGTCATGATAAGGCTGGTAACTACTAATTAAATTTATTGTTAGACGAAGAAGTAATTGGTATTGGCAAACTATTCATTGTTAACTGCTATTTATGTTACATCAAAGTGGGCACATCCTCCTTGTCTCTCCGGGCTTCACGCAAAGTTTAAAACTTTGCGTGAAGCCCGGAGTCCGCTTTTGTAACAGCAATTCTGCTGTTATATTTTTTGATAAAGTTTTTGGTTCTATGTTGGTTTTGGAGAAAAGAAGAAACAGGTCCTTTTCTTCCCGCGCAGACCGTAAAAGATGGTCAAGTGATTGGGCGAAAATATAAGGAATCACGTCAATAGGCGATGCCACTAGCAAACCATCACTATTTGAATTCCGCTTTCCACGTTTACACGCACTAGCGCGCTAAATTTGAACCTTGGGGTTTTATGAACATGTGTTCAGCCTACCCCGCAAGAGACAGACGTGATAATGTTTATGTATATTTACGCTTAGCCACATGCCTAACGACAACCCTCCTTGGGTAGGTCCGCATCACTGACACACGAAAATATGCGTGTAATACACGCTGAAAATCAAACCCACTAACCGTTGAGTCTTGGAGGCCATTCAATCATACGAATTTATGAAGATGAACTGAAGAGAAAAACTACTACTTAGTCACAAAATTAATTATAGTACTAACGTTTCTTAGTGCACAATAATTACAGAAATATTAAAACTTTTGTTCTTCAGTCAAGGTTCTCTATTTGTTTTGTTATATTTATTTGAATAGCAGCAATAAATCACAGCCAAAAACATATCCAATTAACAAAACAAACGTTAGAATAATCATTTATTTGTACGGCATTATTTTTAACTAATCGGGCACGAAACAACAGCGTTCCCACGCAGATGTAAAGGCGAGTTGTCATCAAGAGCATTCAGTTAAATAAATGCATTATTGTTTCATTTTTTCTTGAGATTTTTTTCATGGAATTTGACCCTGATGAAGACCTTCGAATAATTTTGTCTGTCAGGAGTTGACTTTTTTAGTGAGTATGATATAGTACTCTTAAATCGCTGTTTTAAGAAATCATTGTTAAAAATGATCTTTGAATGTAACATTTTGCATGAGGTTGGTACATTGTGTTGCAGAATCCCAGTATAATTTTTAAAGTGTAAACTGCTATCACGAAATTTTTAACTAGCTTCGTAAACTAGTCACTTTGTTAATAACTATCTCGATATAGATCACCCTGCCCAAAAAGACTTGTTACTTTTTTGTGGTTCTTATTTTTCTTCTCATACATACTTAATAGAGGAAATATTGACCATCCATGTTACGCTGTACCTCTGATTATTTAGTCGACGCCAACTTTTGCCTTTACTACTTGTACTATTATGTATTCTGTGCCTTTATTTCTTCTGCACTTTTGCTCTCGGTCAGTACTCTCCATCATATGTGATTCAAACAAAAACAGTTGCAAAACGAAACATTTCACACTTGTCTATTTTTAGCGGAGAGCGGCGTGAAAGCAGAACGCTAATTACTGAAATAATTACCAAATGCTAGTTAACTTCATGTGTTAAAGTGCTCTACAAAAAATAATGATTCAGTGAGAACTTACTTGGTGCTGTCAGCACTCAATAGTACGTTTCATTTGTTCAAGTACTAAGAGTAGTTGTTTGGTAATAACCTCTGCAAAGTACTGCATTTAACTTCTAAAACGTTAAATATTAGGAATACTTTCACACGTTATATTATGGTTTTGAGTAAACGTCTCGAGAGAGATTCTGTACTCCATAAGTAGGTTCTAAACTAACTAGTATCACCAAATTACATTTTGGATACATAAGTACCTACTATTGTGAAGGCGTTAAGGGTTTTAATCATAAAATAAAATAAATTAAGTTTATTTTATAGTTTTTATTACGATAACATAATTTCATGATGGAATTTAACGATTGCGTAACAAACTCATAGATTATTACCTTTTTTTCACATGATTTTAAAAATAGCAATAGTAGTATTATTTTAATTAATAATTAATCGCAAACACTGACCTTGTGATTACTCCAGCAGTATGGGATACTTTCACTCACACCTCGGTACTTTATCCACATCCGTCCACACCAATGGTTGGATATTGAATGCCGTTTTAGATGATTGAACCACAAGTGAATGAATGATTGAGTGAACTAATCGAATGCACGTTCGTATTTGTTTACTCAATCATTATAAGTACTTTTTAATTTTATGAATTTTAATATTAATGTTGTAGGAATAATGGATTTTATAATAAAATATATATTAATATATTGTGACGCTAACAGCTCGGCCATCCTGCTAGAGCAAGTCCCTTTGCGATTGTTGATTAAATTAAATATGTTTATGAATTATTAGCAATAAAATAATAACAGATAGTCTACATTACATGTATATCGTATTTATATATCATACAGCTCATTACATTACATTGAATTTTATCCTTAGAAAATACAAGTTATAAAAGAATACAAATTATATAGATATAAGTATAACATAAATATATTATTTAATTCATGATTATCTAGTATTACATTTCTGTGTTCAGTATTGCCACTGAAGTATTTATATATTTTTCCATTTAGATGTCTACCGTTTATGGTGAATGAATTATATGTACTATAACGTAAGTACAATGTTTATTAAAATTACGCAATCAATTTAGAGAACAATCAATAATATATAATGATAATAAATTGTAACATCTCAATTTAAATTGTACTTTTATTTCATATCAATATCATTTTTAATTATCTAAATTAGTAAACTATTACAAAACATTTCATAAACCCCTTCATTTTGGCATTTATTATTATAATTTACAATAACTTGGTAGATCAATAGACCAAATATAATAATATTGTGAGACATGACAATTATGCTAGCTGTTTAATTATTCATCTTGTGTATTTTCATCATTATCGGAATCTGAACTACCAAAGTCCTTATCAAAGCTAAGCCAAGGCTTTATCTTGTCGACTGCAATAATATTCTCGTAGCGGCGACTACCCTTCTTGTGTGTAAGGGGGGTGTCCTCCACTAAATAGCGATCGTTAGGCAAGACTTTTAAGACCCGGTAAGGACCTTGATACTTGACGACTAACTTTTTTGATTTTCCATCGCTAGGGACCTCTCTTTTTACGCTTACTAAGTCTCCCACGGAAAAAGAGATGTTTGTAATACGCTTGTCGTCATAATTACGTTTGTCTGTAGCCTGCTGGTTAGATATACGTATACCTACTTCATGTCTAACTTCGCCAATACTTTCGGACGGTATTGGGTCTGATACCTCATCGATGATTTCACTAAGAATGTTCTCAGAAGAACTTTTAAGCCGAATGCCAAACAGAAGTTCCGAGGGACTTTTCCCAGTGGTTTTATGTATTGTGGTATTTAAGCCAATCTGTACGTCCGGTACGTACTCATCCCAACATTTATCATCCTGATCGTGACACTTAGTGGATAGCGCATCCAAAATACTTCTGTTGAATCTTTCTACTTGTCCGTTAGCTCACGGCGTGGCTACGGCATTGAGAATATGTTTGATGCCTACTGACTTGACAAAAGCACGGAAGCTGTTACTGGTAAAGGAAGTCCCCTGATCTGTGATTAACCTAACGGGAGTACCAAAGTAACTTATATGTTCGCGTAAAACTCTAATCGTTGTTGAACTCTTAGTATTTCTGACAGGCTTTATGTTTATAAATTTAGTAAAACCATCGATTATTACCAATAAATACATATTGCCCCTTTTACTGCGCACAAATGGTCCTAAATGATCTGCATGAATGGTATGAAAAGGGATTTCTGTTTTTTGGATGGGATGTAATTCGCCTTGTTGTTTACTACTGCCACTTTTGTGGTGCGCTCACTCTAGACAAGACCGAACATATTTTTTCACAAAGCGCCTCATTTTAGGAAACCAGAAAGATTGCTGTATTCGGTGAAGAGTTTTATCAAACCCAAAATGACCAACATCGTCGTGGTTCATTTTAGTGACTTGCCAGCGAACACCTTTAGGGACGAGCCAACGCATATTTTCTTCTCCCTCAGACCCTACTATTCGGAAGACCTTGCCATTTTTTAGTTTGTAGTTTTTAAATACATCCACGACCTGCTCAGAACCTGGATCACTTAAAATTTCTTTAATCCTAACTACTTCCTCGTCACTTGACTGAACAGTGGCTATCCAGTTTTCTGGTTCAGCCGTGAGTACGTCAAGTATATTATGCTCTTCAGAGGTGGCCCTACCTACCGGATTCCTACTTAAGGCATCTGCATGTGTCATACTAGCCCCTGGGCGATATTCAATTTCACAATCGAATTCCGTGAGTTGTATCCACCATCTGCCAATACGCGGTATTAAATCTCGCTTTGTAAGCGTTGTTCGCAACGCATTGCAGTCCGTGAATATTTTAAAAGGTATCCCAAGGAGATACACACGGAATCGACTTAAAGAAGCTACAACAGCTAAAGTTTCTAATTCAAAAGAATGTAGTCGTTGCTCATCAGGTGTAGTTTTGCGGCTAAAGTATGATACCGGCTTAAATAAACCTTCATCAGATTTTTGTAGCAAAATTCCTGCTACTCCGTGTTTGGACGCGTCAGTGTGCAATTGTGTCTCGCGTTTTGGGTCGTACAGAGTTAAAATAGGCCTCGAAACTAGTTTTTCTTTTATAATATTAAATGAGTTATCCTGTTCCTTCGTCCATTTCCACACACAGTCTTTTTTTAAAAGATCTGTTAGGGGTTTACAAATGACTGCAAAGTTGCGAACGAATCTCCTGAAAAAGCTAGCTAACCCTATGAACTGCCTTAGTTCATGCTGATTCGACGGGGTCGGAAATTTACTTACAGCTTCAGATTTTCGGGATCCAGGCTTAATACCCTCAGAGCTTACTTCAAATCCCAGAAAATCTATCTCATCAAAGAAGAAGTTGCACTTTGACAGCTTTAAAGTTAATCCCCCCTTTTTAAGGAGCCCTAAAACTTCCTCAAGTCTAAATAAACCTTCTTCAAATGAGCGCGATGGAATCAAAATATCATCCATATAGATTAAAGCGTATTTTACTTTTGCGTCTGAAAGTATTTTATTTATCGTCCTTTGGAATACCGACGGAGCGTTTACAAGCCCGAACGGCATACGGGTATATTCATACTGTCCGTCGGGCGTTATAAATGAGGTGATCTCTTGAGAAGATGTCGGAATTGGGATCTGATAGTACCCAGATGCGAGATCAAGAGACGTAAACAAATTGTTACCGGATAACTGATCTAATTGATCCTCAACGCGAGGAAGAGGATAGTGGTCTTTTTTCGTTCGCTTGTTTAGCGCTCGATAGTCCACGCAAAGCCTTTTTTCCCCAGTTTTCTTTTTAACGAGAACGATAGGGCTAGCGTACGGCGATGAAGACTCACGTACGATACCTGCCTCCAGCATTTCATCCACCATATCGCGCACAAGAGCTCTTTCTGTTACCGACATACGATATGGTCGATAAACCACCGGTTCAGTGTTTTCGACCTCTATCACCATTTCTCCCGCGGTTGTTAGCCCTAGGTCATTTAATCCGGACGAAAAGCAATCATTGTATTTAGATAAAAGATTCTGTAACTGCATACGTTGTTCATTAGATATAGTTGGCCCACAATTAATTTTATTATCCACATGTGAATTATCAAAAACTACGGCGGATATCTCGTCAGCTGCAGCGATAGGCAAACCCCGAGTTAATAGTGTATCCCTTTTAAAATTTAAGTCTTGTTCACACGCGTTTAATACAACGATCCGACCTAAACCTGCTTTAAGTTTATACTCCCCGGGGAATAAATAATACTCTCGATTAATAGAACCCCTCATTAAACCGCTCACGTACACAGTTCCATCAAAGCCATCAGATGAAACCACCGGGATAGTACCAAGCTCCTGTGATTTTAGCGTAACGTTTTCTTGAGCCCGCAAATATAGTTTATCAGATTTACCTTTCTCAAAAATCAATTGACTCGGCGTTTTAATAATAGTTATCTTTGGTAATTCTGTGAATGTATGTCCCAAAAGTATAGGATATTTTAGGACATGGTCTTCGACTACAAGCACTTCAATATTTTCTTTTATACCCTGTATTGTTACATCAACTCTCGCTCTACCCAGTGGTGTCATGTGATGACCCCCTATGGCTCTCATTAAAGGTAAATTATCGGTTTCCATGCGCAAATTTAATTTGTCCGCGTCCTGTTTTCTGATTAAGGTACACTGACTGCCTAAATCGACATGACAAAGAAGTTTTATATCATTAGCTAGCACATTAAAAACATATTTGGAATTAGTCCCTTTCACAGAGTTAAGTTCAGAGACTTCCTTCTCTTCCTTAGCGGCCATTGATACAGTTTGATTTGTGTCCGAAGCATTACGTTTGATAGACCTACAAACAATACTCATATGGCCCAACTTCCCGCAATTAGAACACTTGGTTGGGGGTTTCTGACATTTAAAACTCTTATGACCTTCCTCGTTACAATTATGACAGACTATTTTCTTTAGAGAGTCAGGGCGCCTACTAGTAGAGGATGTCGTGCTGGCAACCCTTTTTTCCTGTTTCGTTCTGTCACCTAAATCTCTGCTGGACCCTACCTTAACTGTTTTGAGGTACATGAGTGCCTCTTCAGGCTCACGAAATTGAGCAGCTTGGGCTCCTACCCTCACTGCCCGATCCTCTATACCATTTAAAACGCAATCGACAGCCTTTCGCCCTTTGATGCCACACCGGTTAAGTAAATTCATTTTTTCATAGTAATAACATTCTAAAGATTCACCATACCGCGCTTTTTTAGCTAGCATAATCGTCAAAAGTTCCGCGTAGTCCTCACGGCAAGGGAATGATTCTACGAGTTTCTTTTTCCACTCATTCCAAGAGTAAAGGACTGTGCTGAGACCCTGATACCAAGATTTGGCAATTCCGGTAAGCTTAGGGAGTGCAAAATGAACGATCTCTTTCTCTTTCCATCCATAAATCTCAGCACACTCCTCCACTTTGGTAAGCCAGGTCAAGATGGTTTGATCCTTCGACATAGGATCAAACTCAGGGATAACATTATTAAGCGAAAGCTTAGGTGAGGATTGATGTTTCATATCTTTTAAAATATCTAAAAACTTATCTAACATATTATGAGTATCCTCTGAATCATTCTTAGGTCTATTATAACTATCTCTACTATGATGCAACTCCGTTTTACGTCTATGAGTACCAACGCGAGGAGAACGAGAGTATAATCTTCTTCGTTTATTTTCAAGAAAATCGTATTCATCTGAATCGCTACTGTAGAGATTTCTCTTATTCCCACCACGTCGGTACTGCTCCTTGGGACTGTGAAGCCTCTCATAGTATCGCGTGAACGACTACGCGCACGATGGTGTCGTCTCAAATCTTTGCGTAGTCTACGACTTATCCGCGCCTCATCGTCAAGACGAGTTCGACTACGGCTACGAGGCATACGTTCTGTTGACTGGCGATATCGCCTTAAAGTATGATCTACAGAGCGTTGCCGGCGAGACTCCCCGCCATGACGGCGTTGCCTCGTCGACTCCCCGCTCGGACTCCGTGATTCACGGATTCTTATGCGTGACAGTCTCTTATTTGGGGATTCGCAATGACCATAATTATTATCAAAAGAATTGCGGCTTTGCCTACCTTTCTGGCTCCCTTCCGCTATTCTAACTGGCTCTTGCGAGGTCTGCCCCTGATCCTGGTCCGCACACTTATCCAGCACGACGCTACTGGCAGCATCTCGACCAGCAGCCGTCGATTCTTCAACAACGGACTCCATTACTGAAACTTGCAGATAGTAATAGTTAATTTCGCATTAAGACATTGTTAATCAGTATTTTTATGCATTCAGCATATTACTCATGATTCTTTATTATTGTTACTTTTGTAAATATATTGTAAAAATTGTAAAAACTAATAAATAAAACGTAGAAATAAATGCAGTACTTCCTGCCTTACTAAGGTATATCTGAATAAACGTTGTAAAAGTTCAAAAATATCTGATGATTGCAGGGCTAAAGACAGATTTATTATTAATTTCATTTCCAGAAATATTTGAAAGAAAAGAAAAAAAAAGATGTAAATAATTAAGACGTGGCAATAAGTGCAGTAGTTCCTTCTTTATTAGAGTATATTTGAATTAAAGTTGTAAAACCACAAAAATATCTACTGATTGCATAGATAAAGACAGATTAAATTTTTAAGTTCACGTTACTTTTACTTAGTTATTAAGTTTATTATGTACCACAAATATAATTATGTATATGAATGTGAAAAAAAATAAGAAAGCTAAAAATAAAGAAATAAATGTAGTCAACAGTTCCTTACCAAAATATATTTAGATCAAAAAATGTAGAATATAAAAATATCCAACGATTTCAGAGCTAAAGTCGGATGTAATCTAGAAATCATGACTTTTCTACTTATTTTTTTAAGCAAAATATTCGTTAAATTCCATTTATTGTTTATACTAATTCAAATAGGATGAAGGTAAAAATGTTTTCTAAGTAATGGTAAAGAGAAAATGAAGAGAAAGACCTGAGCACATGGGCGGGATAAGCGAACAATATAAAAAATTATTCACCTATCCCACTTCTGAACTGAAGGCGTTAAGGGTTTTAATCATAAAATAAAATAAATTAAGTTTATTTTATAGTTTTTATTACGATAACATAATTTCATGATGGAATTTAACGATTGCGTAACAAACTCATAGATTATTACCTTTTTTTCACATGATTTTAAAAATAGCAATAGTAGTATTATTTTAATTAATAATTAATCGCAAACACTGACCTTGTGATTACTCCAGCAGTATGGGATACTTTCACTCACACCTCGGTACTTTATCCACATCCGTCCACACCAATGGTTGGATATTGAATGCCGTTTTAGATGATTGAACCACAAGTGAATGAATGATTGAGTGAACTAATCGAATGCACGTTCGTATTTGTTTACTCAATCATTATAAGTACTTTTTAATTTTATGAATTTTAATATTAATGTTGTAGGAATAATGGATTTTATAATAAAATATATATTAATATATTGTGACGCTAACAATTGTATTGTAATTTAAAATATTTTTGCTTTAAGTATATTAGTTTTCGCCCGCGGATCAGCTCGCGTTCTTGTCGATCCTTCCATATTATATATTCGGTATGAAAGGTATTATGTCAATCTCCGTATTCCAGAGAATGTGATTCAAAATTGTATGATGATTGGCTCAGTATCTAGTTACGGCTTGAAAGCGTAACAATCAAATAAATAAACAAGCAATCTAATTCACTTTCGTACTTATTGCTATTATCAAAACCTCAGTCTTTTACTGTAAAATATATGAACTATTTAAATACTATTATATTTTATAGTCATAGTTGGGTTACATATATTAGTAGTAGTATGTACTATTTGTGTATTTCTCCAAGTACTTGATGATAAAAATAAACTTTAGTAGTTTTTATGACCTTTTTTCCGCCCATGAGTTATTTGGGTACAATATTATCTGTAAGTTTACCAAGAAGTTACACTATGTTTTAAAAGTTGATTCGCCACAAGTATTTTATTTCAATCTGGAGTCTCAACAAAGCGTGTCTCGTCACCGCCTCTCGTACTCATAAATCTAAACACATGTTTAGTCTTAACGATTCGCTCGCCGCCGACCCTGAACTTGGCTTCGGAAGGTCGGACATACAAACCGTTTCAATCAATAGTAATCTCTTTGATGTATTGAACTTCTTTGTGTTAAACTCTTTAATAAAAGTGTGTTACAACCAGAGTACTAGAGATAGCTTACGGCTATGAAATTTGGGCCCCTTTTATTTACCTTGAAAAAAAAACCATAAAGACTATGGAACTGTCTGCGTTAGATAGTTGTCTCTCTGTAAGACAAAGGTTGTTAGACCGGCTTAGGCCATTCCGCATCGATTAATGTATGGACTCGCTAAGACCGAACTAAGATATCCTTAAAATAAGAGTCCCACATAGCTTTCAGCATCTCTCTCTCATTAGGGCGTATTTCTGGTAGCATCATCATCATCATCTTCAGGTCTTTGTAAGTCTCCACTGCAGGAGCACGACCCTCTCTGTACTGCCAGAGCAGTCAGAGGATTTGGCCTACACTCTCCACGCTGGCCAAATGGGTTGGAGAGGTCTCTTTGATGTTTATAAGCTTTGTTTAGCTTGAGTTTCCTAAGTCGCCTTTTACGTCATCCACGGGAAGATTTGGAGTGGTCCTATTCTTCTCTGCCGGGAACCACACGGCATCTGGTAGCATCATCAGTTATGATTCGTCTGAATATGAAGTCCGCTATTATGATAGGTAATGTTGTATTTTATGGCCCTTTTTTAAATCAATTATAATGTCTCAATTTATTTTATGGTAATCGCAACTATATTGAAAAACGTCGTATGATGCTCGTACTCTGTAGCTTTTACCGTGTGGTTCCCGGCAGAGTAGAATAGAGTATAGTGTGGGCCAAAGCCTCTGACTGCTCTGGCTAATATATAGCTTTGGTAATGCAGAAAGGGGTCGTGCTCCTGCAGTAGAGATTAAAAAAGACCTGATGATGATGATAACTCTGTAGCTATTATAGCTATCGGTTTATTATAAACACTCACTCACACACAGCTTTGCCTCATGCCTTTAAACACCTAGAATGTCACCAGATTACCGTACTTGCATTATATAGTACTGTTGAGGGTCGTCTTTGTCCTTTTAAAATGATAATTATAATGGAGGCATAATTATTTCAATTTACGTAACGGTTTTCGTTTATGTTTTTTTGTTTAGACATTTTATATATCTCATATCTTAACGATTATGCTCGTTTTTGGCCATGAACTTGTCTTTGGAAGATCGGACATTCAAGCCGTCAATCAATAGATGTCTTTGATATATCGGAGCCTCTTTGTGCACCATATATTTAGTAACGGTTGTTGGCGATGGGTTAAAAATGTATGTACCTATATTACTTTGTAGAATAAATTCTTAGTATTATGAACGTCACTCTACTTAACATTATTGCATCACATTAATACAAAAAATCTGATCTGCATAATTATTTTACGTTATTAAACTTTATATCTTTTTACATTTTACGTAATGTATTTGAGATTTTCAAAGTTTAAAATATTTAAATACCTAAATAAAACAATAAGTTCTAGTCATATTTTTTACAAATTGCAACGCCGTCGAAAGTCATCGCTTGCAATATTTAATTTTGCCCTCGACATTCCCTTAAAGGGTGACTCAGCCCATCAATATGAACAACATTTTCTATGATGGGACCAATGCTGAGATATTTTTTGCTAGGCTAGTAAAACACTTTTTCACCAATGGTGGGTCATAAAAAAAAGACTCGGTTTTGCCGTACACAATGTCGATTTTTTTTCTATATCACCATTAGTCCCATAGAGAAGAAAAGTTGTTAAAGTTACCGGACTAAGTCCTTTAAAGGGAATGTTGAGAGCCGATAGCCGATTCACACGCTGTATTTGATGAAGGTATGTATTATCAAATAACTTTGTAATGAAACGCTCGGCAATTTAAGGCCTAGGTCAAGAATTATTGGAAATTCCTAAGCTTTGGAAGAGCTCCTTGTTCAAAGGAATTCGTGATTATCTGTTTAGATTACTGGCGACATCAATCATCATTATTGCCTCAGATCATTGCATGAGCTAATGTTTACCAAATGTCTAAGTTAGTGTTACACCACAGTATGATTAAAGGTAGGTTATGAATTAGGTGAGCATAATGGTGTTGAAATAATGCTGTGGGATAGGGATCTAATCTTTGTGCAGTATTGCAATTAAACAACCCACGCTAGCCTTTAGGTAATCTAATCGTATGGGAAGTAAATGGAATTTCCAGTATAAGTAAGCACTTAATTAGTACCTACTGCATATTTAACGGAAACTTAGGTTTTTTTATATGGAATAGGACGGTAACGGTAGATAATAAAACTTAATAACCTATGAAAATCCAACTATACTTGCTTTAGCTCTTCTTTTTTCTGATGAAAATCTCATCGGCGATTCGTACCAGATTTTCGTACCAATTTAGTCTAAAACTTTTTATATCCTATTATGTATTTAGCTCATATATCTTTGTAATCTATATAATAAAATACCTTCCAATTGATGTCAATCACATTATATAAAAAAAAAACTGTTTTTTAGTTCGTGACATTTTTTTTATCTAGAGGGCGCTATTCTAAATTAATTTCAAAACGCTCGAACTATGTGTCATAAGTCATATGTTATCGTTACGTAGGTTTTTTTTTGAGACTTATGCTGGAAGAGGGTAAAATTCATCATGGACACTTGGGAAGGGAGACCCAGGTAGTGCCGGACTCTACCGGCTAAAAACCTCTTCCACTACTGCGTCTCAACTTTGCACTTTATGTTGTTTTGTTTTTAGTGACTAAGTTCTATGATATTTTGGGTCTACTTAGTTTTTTTTTTGGAGTACTATGTTTGTTTCCTGCTAATGGATACAGGAAACGTTACGTAGGTTAGTCTAGACGATACGAGGGACAAACGAACATGCAAGAATATTGTATAAAATTTGACTAACTACTACATACCCTTATACATAGTGGCCAAAAGCATAGTCGGGTTCAAATGTAGGTCTCGGTTATGGATTTATATTCACACAAACTAGACTGACACAAATCTGCATAAAAAATATTCTGTTACCGTCATTAAGGAATTGCGTTAAAATCTATTAGCAAAGTATTAAGTAGTAAGTGCAATAGTTATGTTGTTCGTTACTCAAAATAAGGTTTATCTCAAAATTATCAACGCATCGTTTAACACAAGCACGATAAATTTAATTTAAACCGAGTAAAAGTCACCAACGGTGCATAAAATCTTATAACGACGTGCCTCATTTTTAGGGTTCCGTAAAATAAAACAAAAAGTAACATGGAGTTCCTAAAAACTTTTTCCTCTCAAAGTCAATCGTTTGACAGATAGACACCTCCAAAGTGGTAATATGTACATATGTGCCACAAACTTATCTCTCACGAACAATGATCTCAATGAACAATTTCTGGTTTGAGCGACATATAATCAGCAGTTTTGAAGATATAGCACATTTTTATAAGCCGCAAATATTACAGTCATTCACAGATACTATGAAAAATATTTTTTTGCGGGTAAAAATTATGTTGGTCTTTTGGGTAGGTGTAGGTAATCGGTACAGCTTCTACGGAATCCTTCATGGGCAAGTCTGACTCGCACTTAGCCACTTTTTCCACGTTATGTAACAATCTCAAAGACTATTTTAATTTCTGAAACCAACAATTGCTTTAGTTTGTAACAAGATTTAATTACACAGCAATCCAAATCAATGACTAGGTGGTAGAAACGTTGGTGAAACTATACCATTTGTCAGCCCATTGTTTTGGACTTCCGGCCCGCGGTATGAATTATACTGTTATTATTTAGTATCCAATTCTATTTTAATAGTTCATTATTTAGCTGACATATGATTAGGATTTTGGAATTAGATTTACTTTCATATTAACTACTACAACTTAAGAAAAAATGAGACAAGCAAATTTTTTTATAGGTACCTTTCATTCACCTACAGATACCGAAGCTGAACCGAAACATTAAGAGCGTATACTAGCAGTATTTTTTCAATATGGTTTCCATACAAATGTATTTCTCTATTTTCTCGCTGAAGACTGATTCTAGAGCCACAATTCTTTTTTCATAAAATCTAGTACTAATATAGGAATGCCCCTATTTTTTAATTTTTTCCAAAAATACTGTTTTCTTCTGTTTTTTTCTTTTAAACAGGTTTTTAGAAAAAAATAAAACATAGGGACATACCTTTTTTAGTAATAGATTGTATGTAAAAAGAATTGTGCCTCTAGAAGCAGTTTTTAAAGAGAAAATAGAGAAATACATTTGTATGGAAAACGCACTGCTAGTATACCCTCTTAAAGAAGGATATTAATTGTCTAAATATGGAACTTGCAAACATTTACTATTTGTTTTTTCTTATATCTCCAATCAACGTTTATTAAACGTACGTACGTTTCTGGATCTACCATCCAATCAATGTTTAGTTATCTGGTTAAAAATATAAATGAAGTATACAATATGATTGATTTGATTAGTTATCTAAAAGTTGCCAAATTAAAAAGTCAAATATACCTGCCTCAGTTCACCTCTATATAGTTCACAGTTTAATTTCTAGTAACATTTATTAATCAGTATACAAAGTTGTTATTATTTTTCAATCTGATAAGTAGTTATACTTTTCTGTTTCGCTTATTATAAAATGGTCGGAAACATTTTCCTCGCAACACTTCAAACCTAATTTATGATCGCAGTCGGGCCCCGCACTTGAGAAATGCATCGTATTTCTCACGGGCTGCAATCTAACTTACATTGTTGAGTGTCGAACACAACTCGATCAGTCTCCGATTTGTTCCGGCTCTTTCAGTTCGGTCGATAATTCAGCAAAAAAATAACACTTAGAAATTCTGGTGGTCTTGTTGAACGGAGGGAACACATTTTTACGTATACCTGTACTTACATTAAAAATTATTTTACATTTTTCGTAGCCAATATCACTAGGCTATTATAGAAACCCGGCTTTACTCACGTTTTATTTTCGCCACAGATATTAAATGTAATAAATTTGGATCGAATAATTATTACACACACAATTAAACATATTAATATAGATTGTGGTTTCATACAGTTTGCAAAAATATTTGATTCGGCTGTTGAGCTAACTTATTTATTACTTAATATTATCTAATTATTAAGACTGCACAAAATATTAAACAAAAAGTAATATTGCTTACAGTTAAAAAGTATGCTGCGTTCTGTTCTACTATTTTAAAGTTAACTCTTATTTTGATAAATGTGTGAAACGGCCTAAATTGAGACGGACTAATTAGTACCTTGAGGCAGATTTACTACTCTACCGGCCCTTGCATTTTGTGAATATGCCACTTGCGGGGAAAGCGTTAATGGCCACAATAATGAAATCGCACATGTCCGAAAGCAACCGAGCAAGGTTACTGTATCTTTCATAATCCTAAAGGTCACCCTTAAAGTATGCTATAGTTATTGATCAGTATCATTAACATTTTCGTTTATTGATACTTCAATTGTAAGAATTCTGATTGAATCCGTGTATTTTAAGATTGAGATGCAGTCTTTCATGTATTAAAGGATGTTGTTTTTTTGGCCGTGACTTTTAAAGTTTTGTTTTTACTCATATCCAAATACGGAATGACTTTTGTAAAAAAAAATTTTCTTATGTTCTCTATTACGTAGAAAATACAGAAAGAGCCTAATACTTAATGAAAATAAACTGAAATTCGCCGAGTAAAGGAACAGGAAATGACATTATGATATTATTTTGCAAAAGGAAGCAATTTGTAAGTTTAATAATTTCTTATTCGCTGACCATTTAACAAGAAACTATAAAGTAACATCGTACTCTTCTCTTCTTCCTTGCCTTTTTCCCTATTTGGGGTCGGCTCTGTATGTCAACTCTCTCCAAAGTTTCCTGTTACCAACCATATCGGCACTTGCTCCCCGTTCCTTCATATCATTCGTTATTCATTATCTTCACAACATCTTACTCTTCTATGTGGCAAGAAATATTGCATAATTTAAATTACATCAGTAGATAAACAATGTCAAAGTAAATTATTTTTAATTAACCTTTTTATAAAGTTCATTTTGTTCTCTCATAATACCCAATTTTAGTCACGTTTTAATCGTTTACTTTGAGAGATAATAATGCAGTTATCAAGATAAATCAGTATTTAAATGCATGAAACCACATTTCTTTTTTAATTAAACAATCTAGAAAGTATTGCGTAAAATAGAAAATGTGTGTAATTTTATTCAAGTCATAAAATTACACACCCCAGTACAAAAGAAAATAATATTAACAAGAAACCCCTTGACAACCAATTAATTATTTTAAGAAAGTATGATTTTACATAAAGGGCCAAAAACCGCATTAACAAAAACGTTAATCGCGTGATTATACCTAATATATACGTATAGGAATAAAATTTCGTATTTTGAAGAGCATGTTATGCTTTTGTTGCCAGCTATCATCAGATGCGTTAGCAGCTTTTTACACACACGAAAAGAAGAATTCATAAAAGGGTATTTTAAAAATTTTTGAGAACTATTTGAATAAATTTCTTGGAGAATAATTGATGTTTTTAATTATGTGAAGCCCTAGAGATCTATACTATTATTTAAAAGGGGAAAGATTTGATTGTTTAAATTAAATAGGCTCTGAAACTTTCTGGGCCGACACAATTCTTTGACCTATAACTAGAAAGCTAATTTATCTTCGTGACCATAGGCTATAATTTACGCGGACGATGTCGCGGGAGAAAGCCAGGTTAAATTCCGGTTTGAAAGGTAGCCGTGGTAGTTTTGCAAAGCGTGTCTACCAAAACCAAAACAGTCTTATTTTTACCAAAAAAATCGCAAAGCTTCACGTTTGCATTTATAAGTACATAAAATTGTTTGCACGGTTACATTTTTCCTATTCAAACCGAATTTTAAAAAATCATCGCTATTTTTAGAGTTCCGTAGTAAACTAGGAACCCTTATAGTTTCGCCATGTATATCTGTCTGTCTGTCCGTCCGCGGTTTTACTCAGAGACTATAAGTACTAGTAAGCTGTAATTTGGTATGAGTATGTATATTAATCATGCTAAAGAAGTGGTAGAAAGAAATCTTGATAAAAAAATTTTTTTAGGGTAGCTCCCGTACAAGTAAAGAGGGAGTAATAATTTTTTTTCTATACGAACCCATCGTGTTGGATATTGTTAAATAGGTCTTTAAAAAATATTATGAGGTTGAGAACATCATTTTTCGATTTAGGGATCCGTTTCCAAAATATTTGGTTTTAAAGTGCAAATTTTTGTTGACTATCTGCTAAACGGTTATATATGGATACGTAAAAAAACAATTACAGCAGTCGTATATATACTGAAGTTGAAAGGAAAACTATCAAATCGGAGTATTACGTACAAACTAAAAAGTTATAGGCAACCAACTTATAAAATGTACTCGAAAATGTAAAATTTCATACAATTATCATTGTTAGATGTTTTGGTCGTTAAACTGTGAGGTGCGAGTGTGGACTCAAAGTTGTCATTCGCAACTACGGAACCCTATACTGCGCGTGGCCTGACACGCACTTGGCTGGTTTTTTTTTCATTAAGGAATTTGCTTTAGAAGGGCCAGCACTGACCTTCGAAAATATTAGCTTTCCCTGTAACGGTCCAGTCCAGCAAAACGAAATGCTCACCTAGAAAAACCTTTACAAATTAGGTTCGATATTAGATACCTCATACTTGTCTCGGACATAAAAAGCACATTTCGTCCACGTAAATTGGTCACACGTGGGCACACGCGACATATTGTGTCGGATCGCGTGACATTACTTCGTGACACCCCATCACTATTCCCTTAAATTGTTATCACTAGTAGATGGTTCCGGACCCGTTTAATTTTAGCTTTTGCCCCTTTTGAATAAATAGACAGCTTGTTATTATAGCTCGACAGAATAGCTTGTTTAATGTCGGCCTCCGCAAAGGCAAGAGGTCCATTTCCGGTGCGACAAATACTTGAACTTCATTTTCATAACTATTATCTGCAGTTCTGGTGATATGAAGTTTGGTATCGGGCATGCATACAGCTGTTAAAACATATCACAGCTAGATAACAGCATGAATGCTGTCATAATAAGAGTATCCCGGGCTCCATCGCATAGTGAAAACGGTTAGATGAGAAGGAGGAGTCTTCTATATAAGTTGATCAATTTACATCGCCTGTTTACTTTAGGTGTATTTTTTCCGATTCCTTATACGAGTAGTGTCCCTCTGGGCAAAAGTTTAGGTCCGCTTTTACTATATTCATCAATCTTACGCTTAGGCTTTCTTTTTAAATACAGGATTATTGGTGGTAAAGTTTTATATTAAAAGTCTTTGTAATATTCAGAAAATATAAAAGAGGCGAACCAACTTAAAACTTTCTGAGAAACATCATCATTACTATACTAGCTTACAGCGGCTGTTTTCGCGTCATTTATAGCCTAAAGGTATGCTAATGATAAACAATATGAAGATTGATTACAATCCTAACAAATCCTCATATTATATAGTGAGATTAATAACTAAAGTCAGGGTAAGAGAGTGAGAGGCGAACGGGTGCGAGGCCCTGTAGAGTAGGCAGTAGGGGCAGCTTATCATGATTTATTATTGTCTTCAAATGGGAAGTGTTTTGGCTACTCGGCAGCTTAATAACCCGTGTAATGGTGGCAGTCATAAATGAATCTGGATAAGCGATGTCTTCGCTCTATCTCTATTTTGTGGCTATACTTACTTTTATCTATGATTATTATTTATATGTATGTCACCAGATATGAGGACTCTATAAGCCAAGAGGTTCTTGTTTTGAATCATTTGTGGATTTTTTTCTTCTTCGGGTCTTTTTTAGTATCCATTGCAGGAGCACGACCCTCTCTGCACTACCAGAGACATCAAATTTAGTTAGCCAGAGCAGTCTGAGGATTTGGCTCACCACGCTGGCCAGACGGGTTGGAGAGTTTTCTTCGATGTTCTTCGAAGTTGTAATATTTGCCTCGATATAATACCTAATGTTTTCGCGTTTATAAGATTTATAAGATACCCTATATAAGATCCAATGTTAAGTGATTAACATAACCTCAGGACACTTCCGCAGAAATTATCTCGTATATCACAAAAACATAGCTTGTGGCACTGCGTAAACCTCATAACAATTACTCAGCTTACAACATTCAGACACTCAGTACAGTCTCCGAATGCCATTATCGTAAATGTTGAACACGCGTCGCCTTATACAATCTCCCAGAAAAGGAAAACGAAAGAAAAAATACGAGTACATTCAGTCGAGCCATGCTGTAGTAATTATTTTACCTCACACCTGCATTGATTTTAAGATAAAGATGAAATATTAGCATACAATACGAAATATTACAGCTTCGGAGCAGAGTTAAAAGTGAAAAGCCGATGAAAGTTTACGTAAAAAAGAATTTTATTAAACATGATTGTCTCTTCCCTATACCTTTTAAATGAAGTAAAATTATTTGTCCGCGTCGAGAATTGAACATGGAGTTGTTGTTGCTGTCGTGTAGCAGGCTGGCGTTTTAACCGCTGCGCCACGAATGCCTTTATAATGGGCCACGTGGGCAAGAAGACTCACAGATAATAATAAATGTGTTGCATAGGTAAATGTCGCTTTTGAAACGTGCGGACCTGGGCTCTGACTACTCCGTATAGGTAAATATGCGATTAGTTAAATTCATCATTATCATCATGATCCCCATCAAGTAGAATCCCAATATTCACGGTTTTTCCCACAGTTGACTTTTTTGATATGCATGTGAATAACTGTGTTTTCTCTTCTCTACTCGTAAGTTGGTACATAAATAAAATGTGCAATTCATATGCATGACCTCAGAAAACTAGATTTGTAAAATGAATTATATATTTATTAAAACCTCGGATTAGTAATTTCAATTACTGAACACATCGACTAATAAGCCATTGTCACGAATTCCCGAGCTAACCATCGTGAGGTGTAACTTGTAAACAAGTCGCTTTGTCACGAACCGCGACACCACAGATAACGGGATGGCTGTCTTCGGCGCTCATTAGCTTCAAATTAGTACCTATCTACAAGCCAGTATGAATTCTATTTCTAGGCTTATGATTTAACTTTGTGAGGTCTACAATCACCTGAATGATCTCTACATTTACTAGAAATTTTCCCGTGACTTTGGCCGCAGAAATTAAAGCCTCTATTTCGACTATTAATATGCGATTAGTATTTAAATTATTTGTATTTAAAAAGTGAAGAATCCGTCTGTGATGATTCTGCGAAGAAAAGTTTATTGTTTTTTTTTTTTTTAATATGCAATTAGTATTAACGCCCTCGAAAAGCAGATGTGTAGATATATTGAATCCTATATTAAAATTTATTTAAACCTTGGATTTGTAATTTCAATTACTGAACACATCGACTAATAAGCCCGTGTCACGAATTCCCGCGCTAACCATCGTGAGGTGTAACTTGTGAACAAGCCACTTTGTCACGAACCGCGACACCACAGATAACGGGATGTCTGACTTCGACGCTCATTAGCTTTAAATTTGTATTATTTAATGTATTATCAGTCTTATATAAATTATATTATATTCTATTTTTTATGGCTTTCACAGAGGTTTCAGTGATTCTGCCAATGATCAGTTTTAAAGAGACACAGAGTGTCGGTGTTGTACGGTGTACAGTTATTAAGTAGCAATCAAAGATTCAAAGATGTCGTACTCCCTTTGATTGCTTTATGAGAGTTTCTGGTGACATGACTATACGAGTCCTTATGACAGTTTATTTTAGCTATTTTACACATTGTTCATAAGCACGAGCATTAATAACACCAAACTTCAACAATTTTATGTTGTGTAGTTCACTAAAACAAATTTCCGAATTCATAATTATAAGTCAAACCCCAACTTAACCCCCTGACTTGTTTATGTATATCTTAGATAAAAGTGCATAAAGATAGTTGTATCTAAGATAGACATATTTATAAAATTTGCATTATTAAATATATTATTATTATCATTCTGATATAAATTCTATTTCTAGGCTTATGGTTACCTGAGCCAACTTTGTGAAGTCTACGATCACCTAAATAACATTTATAGTCTATATAATTCGTTGACGCTCTGTGTTATTTTATGTTTGTTATGTCAGTGATGTGCGATTTATGCAATCGATCTAAGGAATTATTAACTGACAAACAGATTTCATAGCTCTAAAACTTTATTAAAACATCGGATTAGTATATGTAAACATGCGAATATACGGTCTAATAAGCCTATGTCACGAATGCATCGTGAGATTTAACTTGTGGGCAAGCCACTTTGTCACGGACTGACTTCAGTACCCAATACCTTCTAATTTTAATCAAAAGATAAATTTAAATGTACTTGCATAAAATGAGCAAAAATAATGGGATTTTAGCCTGAGCATCACTGCATTGATGACTATGATCGGATGAAAAAAAGAGAGTTCGAGTGTGTTTAATAAATATGTATCCATAACTGTGGGTGCCTCTTGAGGCCGATATTTTTTAAGTACTTATATATTTTTATAGTAACTGACTTACCAATCTTTAAACTTCTTCTTCTGTAGGTGCCACTTCATCACTGAAGGTTGGCCGTCAGCTCCTTAAAACGCGCCTTGTCCATGGCGAGCCTGAACAGTGGTTCAACTGATTTAATGCCAGTCCACTGGCGTATGTTTTTTAGCCATGACATTTTGCGTCCTCCCACTCTGCGCTTTCCGGCAATTTTTACCATCATGATGATGTCTGATTGAATCTTTTAACACACTGCTTCACTTTACTAATTGCGCTGAAATTTGGTACCTAGATAGTTGTTATGACATAGGCATTCGCTGAAAAAGCATTTTCCAAAATGTACGTCCTAAGAGGTAAAACCGGGGCCCGAAGTTTGTATTAAACGTGAGCGCAGCCGCGGGCAAAAGTTAATTTAGAAGATATTTTATTACATATTTTTACACCTTGTAGATAGAAATTGATTTTATTTATGTTTTTAGTAAATAATTGAGATCAATTGTAAGTTGTCAATTGGTCGATCAATTATTTTAGAATCATAAATATTATCTAAATAAAACGCCCTGTCCATCATAATTGTTAAACTCGCCTATAATGAGTTTCTTTTTAAAACAGGGCTGGTTTCGCTTTCAAGATCAAGATTGCACGTGCCTGCACCTCGTAACGGTGGATTTAAATACTTTCGATCTTTTACAATAGACCTTCGGCTTCTATAAACGAAATTCTTAAACCTGATGCTAGGTTTCTTGTTTTTGCTCTCTACAGATGTTTTATTTCTTTTTTGATAACCACCTGAGTAGAACAGTCGAATTATAATAGGGTAGCCATGGTAGTATCTTTCTAATACAGACAGATTTATACATTTCATTTTCGTAATGTCACAATCACTATTTGAGTTTGAGTCACGACGCGACGGTTGCAGTAATAACGCAATATAAAGCAAAAAAATAAAAATAAATTGAAGTAGTCTAAAATGTGTCTTTGAGACAAGGACCATTTGATACATACATACTATCACGTCTTTTTCCCTTGCGGGGTAGACAGAGCTCAGGTCTGTAAAACCTTGAGGCCACGTATAGCATGTTGGTGGGCTTGTAGGTGAGAACGGAATCAAAATAGTGATGGGTTGCTAGCCGCATCGCCTATAGACATGATACTTGATGCCCTTCCCTCGATCAGCTTTTACGATCTGCGTGGGAAGAGAAGCAGCCATTTGATGGTTATATTTTATGATGGTTAGTGGCAAATTCTTTCTTTGGTCCCAAACATTGCCGAATATAGCTTAAAGATAATAGCTCAATATTCAATACGTGCGGGTTTCCAGAGCGTTCAATGTCAGTATGTTGCCTCACGCAGTCGGCGCCGGCCCTTAAAAGGGCCGTCTCCTGAACTGTGGGTCACCCGGCCTTCCTGATGCTGCCTTGACAACTCACCCTGTCGGTAATTGTAAGGCTGCATAGGTATGATACGAAATTATATTCTTTAAATGTGTCCATTGCACTTATGATCATATTTTATTCTTTTACATACTAATATTTTTTGTTATAGCGACAAGACGAATCCATTATCAGTGAATATTTCAACTGTCTGGCTATCAGTTCATGACTTACAACCCGGTGACAGACTGACAGACGGACGGATGGACTGGGACATACAGTGAAGTCTCGTGAAAAGTATCCTGCTTTTACCCCAAAAGTAATCTATAGTTTACCCTTTGTACCCACTACTAAAAAAGGTTGACGGAAGGCGGTTATACATAAGTCACATTATTTATTTATTATAAGCCATTACCTTCCATTATAAACTACTTGTAAATACCTACATGTTTAATTACTAGAAGATTCGTGAATAGTGATCCATAAAATATCATTAGCACATTATTTCTACAAATAGCATTTGTTTGTGGTGTTTTTCAACAAATAGATCTTAATTTTTTTTATTAATTACTTCCTTAAAACTTTTGTTTGTGAATGTTTATAGTTTTCCTCTATCGTCATACGGTGAATCAAGACATCCATTGTTATTATTACTGAAGCAATCATAGCAAAATATTTACACGTGTGGTTCAAGGACTGCGGTTGATTTGGTAATCCTATCTTGTGCGATCGGAAGCGCGTGATCGGAGATACATTGATAGCATCAATCATTAAGTAAAGCTATACCTAATAATTTTGAAGTATTAAACTTTTAAAGTTAAGTCTCATCTTGGTCTCATCATCATCATCATTTCGACGAGCTCCGTGGCGCAGCGGTCAACACGCCAGCCTGCGACACGGGGGTCCCGGGTTCGATCCCCGGTCAGGTCATGATGGAAAACGATCTTTTTCAGAATGACCTGGGTCTTGGATGTTTAACTATGTAAGTATATGTCATAAAATATAGTATCGTTGAGTTAGTATCCTGCGACACAAGTTTAACAACTTACTGTGGGGCTAGCTCAATTTGTGTGATATGTCTCTATATACCTATTTGTGTAACTGTCACTATTATTTATTTATATTTATTTATTTATTATTATTATCATCAGGTTTTTAGGCACGCGCACATTATGACGAGATACCTACTTCGCAATAATCCGCATGCGCTTCAATTTGCTTAATCGTCCGTGTGTATTTTGTATGAAATATTGTGTAGAATATACGCGGATGCCGATTTTTGCGATGCGGCCCGTCATAATGTACCTACGTACGCGCAACATTAGTCTTCACTGTAAAAGCACGAACCTCACTGTTCTACCCACAGAACACAGAAAGACATTGTACCAAAACCATATGTTATCCAAGGCAGTCATAGGTAGTGTTGCCGAACTATCGATTGTTCCACTATCGATAGTTGACCTCGAAAATCAGTTAGGATATCGATAGGACTATCGATAGTATCGATACTATCGACAGTATCGATAGTATCGATAGGTCAAATAGTGGTAATACTATTGATGATTTGCAATAGTATCGATAGTATCGATAGTATTAATCCTTGATAGTCACTATGCTATCGATACTATCGATAGTATCGATACTATTATCGCCTCTAACAACTTTACTATCGATACTATCGATAGTATCGATACTATCGATAAGTTTGAACTATCGATAGTTGTTTACTTTTCGATAGTATTGATTAAGGTTAAATAGCAATAAAAACAAAAGAATCTCGTTAAACCCACATATATTGTATCATAAAACTTTAATTTGATGGTACTAACTAAACTTTTGTAACTATATGTGGGTTTAACGAGATTCTCTGGTTTTATTACTATTTAACTTTAATCAATACTATCGAAAAATAAACAACTATCGATAGTTCAAACCTATCGATAGTATCGATACTATCGATAGTATCGATAGTAAAGTTGTTAGAGGCGATAATAGTATCGATACTATCGCTAGTATCGATAGCATAGCGACTATCATGGATTAATACTATCGATACTATTGCAAATCATCAATAGTATTACCACTATTTGATCTATCGATACTATCGATAATATCGATAGTATCGATACTATCGATAGCCCTATCGATATTCCCACTATTGCCGCAGTATCGATAGACTATCGATATTCTATCGATAGTGGCCTATCGATCGGCAACACTAGTCATAGGATTTGGCTTACACTATCCACGCTAGCGACGAGTTGGAGGGGTCTCTTTAACGTTTTTAAGCTTTGTTTAGCTTGTATTTCCTATATCCATATTTCAATAAAACCAATGATTTCATCCCTTGCTCCAAGTTAAAACGCGTTCTTACCTAATAAGTTTTTATTATGCGTTTTAACTTTCTTATTATCACGCGTTTCTGAAGTTCAAGTTATTTAACTTAGATAGTTAGAAATGCTCGAAATCTTTTCAGAGTAGGTATCTTCTTCATCTTCAGTGTGAGTGAGGATATCAACTCGATAAAAAATAAGTACCTTTACATTAAGTGGCGTATGAAGTCACGGGAAACAGCTAGTTATTCATCCTTGATGGATTTTTTTAGGCTACCCACTCGCAAAACTTTTTAACGTTAATAACTTCGATATTGAGTAATTTTCCTCTAGTATCCTCTAGCCTACCTATAAATCCAAATAACCGAGTAGGTACGTACTAAGTACGTAGATACCAAATTGTGTCTGGTTTTTTCCGTAGGTACCTACCTACTTACTTTTTATGATTTTATTTAGTCTGCCATCCGCATGATAGGTATGGTATAAGGCTAACTAGGCAGCGCCAGGTGTACACACCATTTTATATTCCGGGCCCACTTTATTCATACTATATGGACAAAGACAATAATAATGTACTAAACTATCGAAAGAAAAGGTATGGACTTGAATTAGGTACAATTACCTACAAGAAGTAAGTAGGTACCTACTGTTTACTCAGAAATAACGACGGCCTAATAATTATTAAAACCTTTTTTTTCTTTGTTACAGTTGGAAAACGTTCAGTGTTGTCTGGACTTTCTGCACGCGCAAAAAGTCCAGGGATTGGAGCAAGTGACTGCTGTGGATATTAGAGACGCAAAGTTAAAAGCAGTACTAGCGCTCTTTTTTGCGCTCAGCCGGCATAAACAGGCGTCAAAACAAAGGACAGCGCCATCTAGCGGCAATGCGACGAACGCGGCAAAAATCTCCAGCGAAGACGTGTCTCTGAGTTCCGTGCAACGAATCACAGGTGGCAGCAGTTGTGATGAAATACTAACAGCCTGCGGAAACAACGTCGAAATGACGACGTTAACAGCGAATAGGTGAGTGAAATATTTGTTCTTTTACCAACATACCTCTAATCATTTTTCATCATTTTACCAGTTGAATTTCTTTCGTGTAATAAGTTAATCAACATTGCGACATCTAGCGGTGAGTAGCTTAAGTATAATATTTTCACTTTACTTCGAAGTACGGCGTAGTGTACGTAGATGGCGCCAAACATAACTAGGCACAGTAGCGACGCCAATCATTTTATTCCTAATACTTTACAAATAGAAAGGAATTCAAGAATATAAACAATACAAGCCTTAGTAAATAACCTGAAGTATTTTTTGAATCATGTTTATTACTATCGGAATCAGTGAGAATTATGAGAATCTGATTACCGCCAAAAACGGCCGTTTTTGGCGGTTATCACTTTTTCTCTCAATGACTGATTCTCATAATATCAAAACATGATTCCAAAAATACTTCAGGTTATTTACTAAGGCTTGTATTGTTTATATTCTTGAATTTCTTTCTATTTGTAAAGTATTAGGAATAAAATTATTGGCGTCGCTACTGTGCCTAGTGTTCCCCCTTAAAATAATAAGGCAAAAATATTGCTCTTATAATTAATAAGATATATTTTGTGAATAATGCTTTTATATTATTTTTATACGGAAGAGAAAATGTTGTCTAGCAACGTGTAGCAACGAGTAGCATTTATCAGTATGTAAGTTTGTGAGAATACACTCATGTATTTTTTGATATGCATTTACCTATAATGTTATTCACCTCCATATACCTAAACTATCATATCTACTTTTACTTATTAAATAATAGGGATAAATTTATTTTTATAGGGAGGCAATAAGAAAGACGTATCTAACTAAGTAGTAAGTAAGTAGGTACTTACTGGAATTAATGAATTATAATAAATAACCGTAAGTTAATTAAATTACTATTGAAATTGACAATTGAATAAAAATACCTAAGTAAAATGACTTCATGCAATCATTTAATTTTGTCTTAATAAATAAATATATACGGACAAATCACACATATTGAGCTAGCCCCAAAGTAAGTTCGAGACTTGTGTTATGGGATACTAACTCAACGATACTATATTTTATAATAGATACTTGTATAGATAAACATCCAAGACCCAGGTCAATCTGAAAAAGATCCTTTTCCATCTTGACCTGACCGGGGATCGAACCCGGGACCATCCGTGTCGCAGGCAGGCGTGTTGACCGCTGCGCCACGGAGCTCATCTACATTTATTTCTTCGCAAAACACGGAGTTAAGCTAAAATAACCGCTTAAATTTAGAGCTGTCTGAAATAATAACGTCTGATTAATAACGCGGGAGTGGGCAGTGATCCTTGCACGATTTCTCAACGAGGCGTAACGAGTTGCGCGTGCACCCGCCTCGAGCACAGATTCACTAGGTAACCTAGGGTTGAACTATTTTAGTGCCTATAAGTCAGCAAGCTAGCACAAATATACTTGAATGCTAAATTACTTGTAAGTAGTATCCTACGAATAAGAATTATTATTCGTAGATAGTATCCATTAAGGAGTAATTTTAAAAATTAACCAATTTTTTTTCAATCGTTATACTGAAAGACTGAAACACTGCACTCTCTATCTTAAAAGTTATTGAACCGAGTTTGTTGAAAGTTGAAACTTGCATTGTTCCTTAAGTTGGACTATACCAAGTTGAACTTTAAAATGATTAATGTCATTCAACTTACATTTTTTTTAGTAGGTACCTAGGTACTTATGTTGGTACCTAAGCCAATATAATACTAACGTAAGTACCTACTACTGGATAAATCAGTACAATGTTTGAGTTATTATTCTGAGGTACAAGCATTACCTATATTGTCTTTGGTACAAGTCACAGGTTTGATGTCTTTGAAAACCTTAATTTCAAACGAGACCTACCTAATTTTGGGACAGTACGTACCTAGGTTATTCAAAATTTCTGAAGTAATTTTTGCATAATGCACCATTTTATTTTTAATTAAGTTAATTAATTAACCATTCATATCCCACCATGCTTTATGAGTATCGATCATACTGCAACTGAACATACGGTAAAATGACTATTAAACGATACCACTATATTTATACACGAAACTTGGCAACCCTACGGTGACGTGGCTAAACCCCGTTTATAAATAAGCACTTTCCGAGTTTATTCCTCTTTTAGATCGATAGCTCTACTATTTTAATTTTGACGCTCGTTTCGAATAAATACTGTAATATTTCCCTAATATTTAAATGTATTTCACCCGTCCAGGTGTCTGTCATCCAATTGCAAGTAAAAATTTTCCTAATTCCCTTTGTCTAATTTTAAGCAGTTATTTTGCATACCCATGTTATGAATGACTGTAATTAAATATTTTGGGGGGCTATTCTGATGGTGAAAACTCCTCAACGAAATAGCTCTCTTATTACAATTTGCAGATGGGCTCACGATAGAAGCTTTTAGTATTGACGTTTTATAATTCCGCCATTGTGTCAAAAGGGAAGAAAAGCTGTTTTTTTTATTTATAGATTTAGCTTGATCAAACTTAAACTTCTTTACTGCATTAACTGTGTAAGAGTGAGTTTCTTATTGTAAAATAAAAAAAAGAATACCATACAATAACCTGACAGATTACTGCGTACCTACCTACTTCACTCCGTCATAATTTAGTAATCCAATTTAGCATCCATTAGGTAGGTAAGTATATAGTATTTTTCCAACACCTCTACTCCCAGAAATTCCTGGAATCTCCATTTCAATTTCATAGACTTCTTCTTATAGCATACTTAAAAACGGAAGATCGGAAATGCCTACCGCGGCGGCAATAACTCCCGAAGACTTGGCTGCCAGTGACATTTCTATTTCGGACGCTAGCGCCCTCTATTGGCGAGTTGCCGAGATGTCCGTAATTGCTGGTTTACTCATCTTCTATGTTTGTAAACAAAGAGTGCAGCAGCGGGGATGGGTTGAAATTAGCAATAAAGAGGTATATCAACGATACTTACTCATTTTCCATTTAAAGTAGGAGTACTACAATCATGTTATATTTCGATGATTCCATTGTTTTCTTCAAAAGATTAAATAGTAATATGAAGAAATATTTTATTATATACCTACCTTCTAGCAATTATCATCCTTCTCCGTCTGCCTAAATTACAGCCTATGTCCCATAAGTATATACCCGCAGATAAATTATTAGCTTTGAATAGATGAAAGAATTTTTAAATTCGGTCGGAGTAGTTTTGGAGCCTATTCAGTTCAAAATAACAAACAAACATTCAAAATCCCTTTATAACTGTAAGAATACTAGCAGCCCTCCCCGGTTGCGCTCGTATCTATTGGTGAAAACTACTTGAAAATCCGTGCAGCAGTTTTTGAATTTCGCAAACGAACACGGAGGAGGACTTTATTACGTAATATGTTCCTACCACGTCTGAGGCCAAGAGGCGGTTGCGAAGAACTCTGACACCAGGGTGTGCATGGTCGACTGACCGTGTCACCTACTGGAAATGAAGATGACTACCTATAGATTGCGTCCGCGGCTCTGCTACTTACTTATAAACGACAATAATAATTACCCTATTACTATTAATACTAAATTAGGCTTTTGAGCATGCCGCATGTTTTTTTGTTTATCCTGATATTTCGACGTTGTTACCAATGTCCCAATCAGATTAAAAATACACATAGAATGATGAGCTTATAGGTATAACATAGGTATATAACAAAATATATGTATAATAGTATATAAATTAGTCCAACAATGGTTTAAGCATATATAATCTTTTATTTAGTTAGAGGTAGACCTGTTTGCAAGTGGCTGCTGTAAAAAGATCAAGTGATACTTACTCTTGTACTTTACTTACTGTCTACTTAAACTAAACCCTCTTACTCCGGCCAACGTATGGACAATGCGAGGATGTCACGTTACGAGTCCCGAACTCGAATCACGACAAAGGGCTAACAAGCTATTGTTTGTCATGTGATGTCGCGCCGCTCCAATGCGCCCTCTTGTTGATTTGTTCTACTTTGCAATCTGTTCTTAAACAAATATCTAAACTTAGGTTATCTAGTCTATAGTCATCAAACGTATTCAAACAAATATGATTTAAAAATGATTCTCACCGAGTAAGTTTGTATTCGACTCAAATGCGTTACAAATTAAATTATACTAGCTGTAACCCGTGGCTTGGCCTGGGTGATATATAGCCAACGTCCTTCTCAGTACCCTAACCTATATTTATGCTAAATTTCATGATGATCGGTTCAGCAGATAGCGCGTGAAAGCGTAGACAAAAAACAAACAAACAAATAAACAAACTCACTTTCGAATATTAGTTAGGAAGTTTGGATTAGGACACAGACAATATAATAGATTAGGATTAATTTCATACATACATTAAATTTAAGGGAATCAGAAACCTAAGTGGAACAAACCATTGGACGTGCTACGTCTTTTGTCTGCATGTGTTGGTAGCCGAAAACATATTCCAATTGTTACTTATATGAGGCGTGAATTTACTTTTTTTTTCGTTTGGTGACGGTAAACAGAGACATGTTTTAATTTAATTTAGTTCCTATATTTTGCTGATATACAAAAGCAGGACAGTTATAATAACAACGATCGACTGAACAGTCTCTCTGGAAATCCCATATTATTATATTAATTTCAAGCCTATTTACTGCAATTACATTGCAAACATAAACTCAGTAATTTCTCTCGCCTCGAGCTGCGAATGAAATGTCTTTAAAATATTTTGATATAAGAAAGACGGAGTGGTCACAGCATCGGAATTATCGATAAATAATCGCCGACCGGCTCCACGGAGCTTAAGGTCGCAAGCTTTCTCTGTCTGGATTTTATATCGTCTCCGATCTCAGATCTGAAAGATTGAAGACATAGGTATTAAAAATAACAGTAAACTCACATACTCTCTTTCCCTCTTTTTCCCTTGCGGGATATACAGAGACCAGCAGGCCGATTTGCTAACTCGGTGTACAACGATTTGATTGTCACTTTAGCATCCATTACGGTTTTCATATCTTAAATAAAAATAGTCATTCATACCGAAGCCGTAATGAATATTAAAGTTACCATGAAAATGATATACACCGTAGCTGTCAAAAGTTAGCAAATAGGCCTGCAGGTCTATAAAACCTAAAGGCCTCGTTTAGCATGTTGGTGGGCTTGTGGATGACCGAATCAAAATAGTGAGGGGTTGCTAGCTGCATCGCCTATTGACATATTCCTCACGCCCATTCCCTCGATTGGCTTTTACAATCTGCGCAGGAAAGAGAAGCAGCTGGTACATTCTACGTTTTTTCTTTTCTGCCAGACCAGCGTGGAAGTAAACTCACGCTTACATACAGGATTATTTGCAAAACACACAAACTACAGTCAACGCAGGAGTAGATAGCTAACATCATAAACAACAACGTTTGTTGTACGACTTTTGACCATCATCATCACAGCCATATAAAGTCCACAGCTAGGCACAGGTTTCCCACTAAGGTTTGTCATCATCATTTTGCCAAACTCAACATGCTTGGTAGTTCCAATCCTGCTGCCCAACAAAACCAGTTTCAGGCGAGGGACAGGTAGGAGTTTGTTGGACTGAGGGAACGGGATGAAGGTATTTGGGATGCTATTGCTCGGATGAATTGGGAATAAGATATCAGCTCGGGAGGCTGGATCCCAAACATCGGACAGGCAGTTGAGGATGACTTTTAATATACCTTTATATTTTAATGGTAAATTCTGTTGAATATTTAACATTATTTTGGAGCGTTTTTGGGTACTAAGTATATTTGATTCAAAATCAAGAAATAAAAGTTCAGTCCCAGCTCTTTCTCTACCATTTGTAATATCACAAACGCATCTGTCACATTACATAATTATCTTCCATTAATTATATGACGCGTGACTTTATCTGCAAGTCCAATTAATTGTGCTGAGGAATCCGACCGAGCTGACCACTGACCGGTCGGCGGCCCTACAAGGAGCTCCCCGCTAAGGAAAGTGGTCCTATTGTGTTTAGTACGACGCCGCCGGCCGCCGGTTGTTCACCTAAGAAAAACTGCAATCTGAAATGAAGTTTGTTTTCTTGGTCTACAATTGGAAGTAACGAATATAATTTAAAACATTTTACTTTTTTATGATATAGGACGGCAAACAAGCACGCGGGTCACCTGATGGTCAGTGATTTGTGTGAGTTTCCAGGGAGTGACTTCTTCTTTTCGAGTCGTTCGTTATGGTTATATATTTTTTCGCCGTGTGGTTCCCGGCAGAGTAGAATAGGACCACTTCAAGTCATTCCGTGGATGTCTTAAAAGGCGACTAAGGAAACACAAGCTAAACAAAGCTTATTAACATCAAAGAGAACTCTCCAACCCGTCTGGCCAGCGTGGAGAGTGTAGGCCAAATCCTCTGACTGCTCAGGCTGGTATATGGCTCTGGTAGTACAGAGAGGGTCGTGCTCTTGCAGTGGAGACTGGAAAGACCTGATGATGATAATTATTTTAAGTTTTTATTGATTTTAACCAATAGGTGGCCACGATGTCACACCTTTGTCGTTTGCTTCATTTGGGTCTTTAATATTGCAGGTGGGGCAAGGGCAAGGACAATTAGGATACGTCATTAAGTGAGCCGTGTAGTTCCCAGGAGAGTAGAATAGGACCACTCCAAGTCTTCCCGTAGATGTCGTAGAAGGTGACTTAGGCCAGCGTGGAGGTTGTTGACCAAATTCATGACTGCTCTGGCTAATATATGGCTCTAGTAGTACAGAGAGAATCGTGATTCTGCAGTGGAGACTAAAAAAGACCTGATGATGATGTGAAACATCCAAGACTTAGGACATTCTGAAAAAGATCGTTATTTAATGACCTGACCAGGGCTCGAACGCAGTACCACTCGTGTCGCAGGCTGGCGTGTTAAACTCTGTGTCACGGAGCTAATGATTAAATCTGTTCCGGATTCGTCTATATTTTGTGGAGGTTCGGGCGATAAGCGGAATATTTAGCGTTGGCGTTAGTTAAGGGCCAATTAGTGAAGTTTGAGCCGTGGGGGCTGTAATACCGCCTTCCAAATTAGCCAGGCTCTCGATACGACGAAATTACTTTCGAGGGAAAATATTCAACAATCTCAAATGTTTGTATTGAGTCCAAAATCCTTCTTTTATTTGTCATTGAGATCTAGCCCACTTTGCTTGCATTTAATAACACTGTTTAAGGGTAGGTAAGATGAAAAAATATTTGTGTGAATTATTTTTTTCTAAAGTACGACTTAAGACTTTGATGTTTGACGTTGTAAGAATGAGCATGAATATTTTATCTCCATTTTTAGGGTTCCTACAAAAGTTGAAAAACGGAACCCTTATAGGATCACTCGAGCGTCTGTCTGTCCGTCCGTCCGTCTGTCACAGCCGATTTTCTCCGAATCTACTGAACCAAATTAGATGAAATTTGGTAAGATAGTGTAATCCTATGACCCAAACATGGATGTGCAAAGTAAATAAAGATTTTTTTGAAATAAGGGTCATTTTGAGGGGCCCAATTACAAAATTTTAAAAGAAAGTTTAGCAAACCTTACTGTGTCATATATCAAATGAAAGGGCTCATTATGAGGATCTCAAAAATATTTTTTTTTGTTCGGGTAAAATCAATACTTTTGATTTTATTCACGAAAGAAGGCAAAAATTGACCATTCCCCCCCCTGATCTCCGAAACTACTGGGCCGAAAATTTTGAAGAAATTACAAAATATAGTTCGTTCCTTGAAGATTACAGGAAAAATAATAAGAATACTATCACTTGAAAATTAAGTGGTAAACTCACAATAATAAGTTCATCTAGGGAAATAGTTCACTAAAACACCACTAGATGGCGCTAGTCAATTGAATAAAACATTTTTTGCACATTCTGTGTGTGTTCACGAAGCATATTGTACGGAACCCTCATTGCGTGAGTTTGACTCACACTTGGCCGGTTTTTAAACTACCTAGTTAATAAGCTTAAGACAATAATTTACGACATTGTTTGTAAGCATTACGGCAAACTGTGTGATTTGTCCGTTTATATTTATTTAAACTAGTTTTGCCTAAGGCCCCGTCCGACTGACACGCAAGTAGCCAAATGGATCAGACGAAAGTGCGTATGTATCGTCGATGTGATTTGTGTTCGGTATGGACTCAGTGGCCAAAAAATTGTCGCTAACGATATGGCTAAAATCGGCTATAATGGCAACATTTTGTCGGATACGGCCGGAACATCTTCCACACGCACCGATTTGGCAGATGGTAGGAAGCCGACTGAGTTGGAGAGCTAACCACTCCCGATAATTAACGGTATGAATGTCGTATCCACTACGAAATATTTTTCTTAAAAAAAATTACTTATCCCTCTATCATGTAATCGTCATTTATCAATATCTAAAGTAGCGTTCCTGGATATATCTAACGTTTTGTGTGGATAAATCTGTAGGCAGCAACCAACGAGGAGGCTGAAAGCACTTTGCCCTAGCCAACATTTTTTTGTCTGAATAGTATAGTATTTTTGTGATTCAATTTCTCCCTCCTTCCTTGAAACCCTAACTACAGGCCTGAGGATCAGAGTGATATTTCCAGTCAACACGCCACAACGATAATAGCAAACAAACTCATAACTTCATTGCTTTACGACATGACGCTGGATCTATGAATGTTACGAGCTACTCGCAATGAACGACAAGCGACATGCGACAATTTCAGCAACTTTCACTTTTCTTTACGTAATTTTCTCGAAGTGCACTTCTTACTTCAAAATATAGACTGAGAGGCAATTGCCTCTCACTCTATATTTTGTTACGCATATACTTTTTACACCCTATGTTTAATTAACATAGGGTGTAAAAAGTATATGCGTAACAAATCAAATCAAACTTTTTTATTTCATACAACATAATATCACTATAGTTTAAAGAAATAAAAAAATATTGACCGACGTTTTTATACAAATGCCGTTTAGATTGCCGTGCCCGTGGTTCAATTTATACCGCGTTTATTTTTGTATGTTATACAACGTGTCAATTGAGCCTCATCTTACCCAAAAGGGGGTGACTCAGCTTGTCAAGGTACGATTTTTGAAATTTTGCCGTTCGCAGACGAGCGGACAGAAAGACCTCCATTCAGGGATCGTTGAGGGCGAAGGTTCAGAAATAGTACCCCTGAGTTTCTTATTTGTATTTTGTTTTTATTGCTTCGTTTTATTTTTTGTTCCGGTTTGTTAGTCATAAGTGCGCACACCCGTGACGTCAACATAGGTCCCAACGGAAGACCAGCGTTGGCTTTATAACCAACATATGCTGAGTTGGGACCTATTTGAAGACGTACACAGTGTGAAACAAGGTGTGTTATCAAATTGTATATTGTTTTATGTCGTGTATGTCTTCAAATAAATTAATCATTCATTCATTAATCATTCATTCATTCATTCATTCAATATAAACTGAACAACTTTTCCAATGGGATCAATGCAATTTATAAAAAGCAAAAATATATGTGGTTCTGATCAAAGTGATCAATTAATAAGCATAACAAGATGAAAGCAGCTTTCCTTACCTTCATTAAAAATTTATAAATTGGAAACTTACCGTGAAAGTTTTTAAGTTTGCTTGCTTTATTTAACCTTACCCGTTTCACAATAACAGTTACCACCCTAAAAAGGTTATGAAGTTTGCCAAATTGTCGCTTTGTCGCTGATCAGATTGCCACTTGTCGTTGCGAAGCGCTTAACGATACATACCTACATTTTACGGGGTACCTGGACCCCGTAAAATTTTCTCCTATTTGAAATAAATAATTTGAAGAAAATGAAGCTCTGAATTAATTCTTCTACTGAAATCTAATTTTGTTCTGCGAGGCCCTAGGTAACCCTTCAAAATATTTCATGAACTACTACAGTTAAAACGTGAAGCTGAACTTAGTGTTTTTTTTTGTAAAAAAAGTCCACTTTTGGCGAATACACTAGTAAAGCGTCACGTTCACACTTTAAACTGTAAACAGTTGTTCAAAAAATATTAAAAACGGTCATCTAAGACCTCGCAAAAGAAAATTCTAAACGATATCTTCGTTTTCTATCCAGTAATTTATTCCAAATGAGAATTATAGCATAATCATGAAGCCATTAGAACACAAAAAAAAAATACAGCTTCCTCTTAACCTTGTGAGGACAGTTTTACTTGTTTTTTCGTCAAACACGTCCCAACGGCAGCCGCGCCCCGTCACGCTACGTTTGTTTACATTTTCCCTCCATCACTCTCCTATCTATTCTGTCAACAAACACTACTCTCCAACCGAGTTTGCTTTGCCCCTTAATGTTGTGCATAAATATGGAGACTGTTCAAATAAACGTCATCTTTTCGAACATCAAAGTTTTGGGATCGTTTGAATTTGGTTTGAAAGTTAGTGATGATTTTGATGAAAGAGAATTGAGAGCGTTGATGGAAATATCAAAGTGAACCATGAAAGTCGCTGATCAGAACGCGTCAACATTTTCAGTCTTATTAGACTCGAATTGATCACAGCTAGATTCTGAACTAAGATAATTGCACCACGAAAATGTTTAAATATCAATAAAATTGAAAATATGCGATGAAACAGGATTCGCCACAGGTAGGATGAATTAAGTAAATATTCTGTTAACTTTGGTTTGGCGTCAGTCAGGCAGCCGGCTGTAAAAACTTTCGTCAAATCATATTAAAGCATGAATGCTGCCATGATAACGGACCCCGGGCTCTTACGCATCAAAGTGTAGGATGCAACCGGACAAAATTATCAGTTGATAAATATCTAAAATAGTCATGAATTGGATAAAATAGCAGCTAACCGTACTTCCTTAGATGAAAAATCACAGTTTCAACTAGGTATTAGTAGATTATATTTAATTCAGTAAATTATCTATTTGCATCCATCAGCAATTATGAGTATTTTACGAGCCCGTGATATCTCTGGCTTTGCAAGCCCTGTTGCACAGTTTTATTCCCGCTGGATTCACTTGCGTAATTGGATTTTGGTTTTGAAGCAATTGAAGTTGATGAAGTTTATGTAAAATTTTTTGTATAAGTTTCTGTCGATTTCCTTTGTTAGTGAATGTTAAAATGCACCGATGTCTGTCTATAATCAACAATTTCGATGGGGTATCTCAGAATTTCTTCTTTTTAGTTTGTACTTGAATCAGACATCACACAGGAGATACAGTGAATCTGAGATTTCGATATTCTACTATTTACAATTTGTGGGGATGTAAAAATTGACAGATGCCTTAGGTTTAAGAATTTACCTACTTCTTGTGCTCTCTATAGTTGCTCAAATTCTAAGTTATTTTACGTACTTACTATAAAATCTCGGCAAAATTTTGAAGCCAAATCAGAGATAATAGTGGGAGCGGCCCACTGACTGTTGAAAATTCCTCTTATTAAACTACACAGTTTACGGGCTCGTAAATTGCGACTTATGAGTTCAATGCTTCGTTTAATCCGGCCCTTGTTTTATGGCAGAGCCATGGATAATGTGTGATGGCTTTTTTAAGTGCGCAAGTGTACAGGCCCTTTCGTTTGAACTTTACGATTGCTGAGGCCGGTTCTTTTTTAAAAGAAAAAGTCGGCATAACTTTGCAACATTTCATGTATGAATTTTTTTTATTGCAGTTTCGTGCATTGAATGTTATTCCCCCCTATAAACTTCCTACCCTAATATACTAGGCAAGGTTTACTTTCAAATTCTTATAGTGAATTGGATTGATTTAGTTACAGACATTAGATTTAATTTCGTTTTCTATTGACGAGATTACTTTTATGAAATTACCTTCTAAACCTTCAACAACATGCTTAACGTTGCCTTTCAAGTTTTACAGACCTGGGCTCTGTCTACCCCACAACGGAGAAAGACGTGATAGTATGTATTCCCTTCTACTTGTATAAATTTGCGTATGATCCGACGTTTTCGATTGTGTATTATTCCACTATATTTCACTTGAAATGTTTATTATAAAACATATTCAGTAAGAATCAGTTGTACTCTATCAATCAGCACACAAAAATCTTCCATAAAAATATCAAAACACTTCCCACGGAGCACGATTGATACTGCACTCATCTCCTCGTGACAGCCAACACACAATGCCCATATTTCAGTACACCTTCCACTACAATTCTCCTACTCATCCATTTCACGGAGGGTCAAAATATAAATCATATTTTCTCACGTTTTCATTATAAATCACGGCCGGTTTTAGATGTTCTACGAATAGTTAAATGCCATTAATTGTTGTGGTGTAAAATTCGAGCCAAGTAACAGCTACCGTCAAACAGTTGAGGTGAAGGTTTGTAGGTATATACATTAGTATTACATATAACTGCTATAACTATTAAAAAATATGGAGTTAAAAAATTTAAATCACGCCAAAACAGTTACAAAACATAGTAAAACCAAAAAGTGAGTTGAAAAAAATATAGAAATTATGAAAAAAAAAAGATTTTATTTCTTAAATGCGATAGATGGTAAAAGTAAAATCATTACAAAATACTTATGAACCACCTAACGTTTTTTACCATAAATGAAAATAATTCCTACTTACGGCTAGCTAACAAAGCGTGGTTTTTTTTTAACTATAATTGTTTTTTTTTTTATTAAGAAGTAAACAAATACCCGGCTCTGCTAGTAGCCACGTAGCCGTTGTTGATTTTTAGTCGAAACTTGGCCCTTCACTCTCAAATCATTCCACGAATAGTTTAATCTGGTTTAACAAGCGAACGGGGAATTAGTCGATTCTTGACTGGAACAGAAACATTTCCGTGTTATGTTTTTATTGCATCCGAATAAAACTTTAATCTCGTCTAAATATATTTAAAGAGTTTAACTTTGATGAAGAGTTACGACTAGGAAACATTTTAAATTAGGTATTGATTCTTTTTTTCTGTCTGGACAATCTTCAATGTCCTCAATAACGGGAATGGAACCTATATAGTCTAGTGTCAGTTTTTGTTTGTTACCAATTACCAGTATTTGTTAATGAAATACTTCATTGAAAAATATTCTCACCCTTTCTTATCGTTGAAGCAATAGGTAAAATTTTGATTGTGTCGCAGCGACTTCAATTTACAAATAAAAATATTTGATAATATTACTCACTATTTTGAAAGACTATAAACTATAAAGACATTATTTTTACAGTAATAGCATTTTTTTTACAGTAACGCGCTAAACGCTGCGCTCGTGTGAAGATTTTCGGGTGCAGTGTAATATTCTGTGAAGGAGCGCTTTTTATGGGATGAACGGGAAATAAATATCTATGTCTTTTTTCGGGTCTCAAACCGCCATTTCAAACTTATCTAAATCGGTCACTAAGACACGGTATGTTGAAAAATCTTTTGATCAACATTTTCTATATGTTTTGATTTATTCTGGAACGTCCACCTAGTACCTACCAAAAAAAAATCCGGGAAAAGTCACTCTTTTTTCAGTCCGGAAGCAAGATAAGAGAAATGCAATTATGAACGTGCTTAACGTGTTTACAAAGTGAATCCTGTAGTTTTGCTTTGGAAAGTTTGTTCAGCTTCGCCTGCACTGCAGCAAATTCTTGCGTGGGGGGATGAGACCACCCCTATTTATTTTTTATTCACTACTGCAGGATAACGGCCGTATTTCATTTCGATGCATATTGTGCTTTACATAATGACGTATTTATTTCCGGTTTTGTTTTACGATAAATTGTAGAAATATAAAACTTATAAATTATTTTGCTGTGCTTATACATTTTATAACACTCGTGTCTTTCTCGGGGTTTTCACATTTATGTACGACTAGCTGTGCCCGCGGCTTCACCCACGTGATATATAGCCTATATCCTTCTCTATACTCCAGACAACGTGTAGGCAAAATTTCATGATGGTCGGTTCAGTAGATACGGCGTGAAAGCGTAACAAACAAACAATGAACAAACAAACTCACTTTCGCATTTTTAATATTACTAGCTGTTACCCGCGGCTTTACCCGCAAGTTATATAGCCTATGTCCTTCTCAGAACCCTAACCTATGTGTATGAAAAATTTCATTCAACAAACAAACAAATAAACAAACAAATTCACTTTCGCATTTATAATATTAATTAGGACAGGATAAGAAGTTAGGATTGGGATAGTTGGGTTTCTTAGATGGTTTAAAAAAATATCACCAAACAGGCTGGCGGGTGAATCAATCATAGAGTATTGGTTGTTATGAATTTTTGATTAGATGATTGGTTTAAATTATGCGGAATGCGGAAATTTTATTCATTAGAAAAAAGTTTGAAAAGTTGTTACACATACTATCTGATGGCCTGAACTTTCACCTGAAATTCATCAAAAGATATATTCATTTGAACCATAAAAAGTTTAAGTACTTCTTAATATGCATCAACTGATACATTTCATATTTGTTTCCACATTAAAACGAAATGTTTATAGTTTTGGCTATACCCTAATAAATTTCATTTATTATGATCTAATGTTCGCGGGCTGCATGTAATGGATATCGACGTCATTACTGATAAGTATAAATTCATAGTGACGCGGCTAGGAACCGGCTCCCTCTTACGAACAATACTATATTAACGAACCATGCAACAAGAGACAAGTCTATTTTAATGACCTGCGGACTTAATCATAAAGAAAATTTAAAAGCAAAAAAGGCGAGTGACGATTAGTGAAATATATATATAAAAGTAGCTGTTACCCGCGTGATACATAGCCTTTGTCCTTCTCAGTACCCTAACCTATGTGTATGCCAAATTTCATGATGATTGGTACAGTAGGTAGAACATGAAAGAGTAACAAACAAACAAACAAACTCAATTTCGCATATTATAGTTGGGATAGTCAAAAGCGAATTAGATTAGCTTATGCGTTCCTTTAATTACTAAAATAGAAAAAAACTCTTCTTATTACGGTTTTTAAGATTAGTTCCATGACAAAAGAACCGATGAAAGTACAGCGAAGGCTTATTAATAGGGTTCCGTTAGTAGCAAAAAAAGAGAATATTAGTTTTACACGGAATGATGTGATAATTCAACGATAAAGAAATAAGACTTGTATAAATTCACTCATTTTGTTTGCAATAACAATAAAAAATATTTTTAATTCAATAAGTCAACGATAAATTAAATATTATGGATAATACGTAAACAAAACCAATATTAAATATTAGTAAACAAACAGCTTCAGAAACATTTTTTAAATTATATATTATATACAAAATCTTAAAAGTACCAACAAACTTTTAATTTTGAAAGTGTAGCTTATTAAAATTAGACATTCTCATTAATAATGCGGTAGTTGCCTAATGTTAAGATTATATAAATTTTTTTCTAATGAGACTAATTTCTATCTAAAAACACTATAAAGAACACTTTTAATTTGATATCGATTCGTTAAGTGATCTTAAAGCTTCTTTAAAGTTGGGTGAATAGGACCATTTTTTAAAGTATGAAAATCTTTAATTACAATTATACTGTATTTTAGTCTGCAAAATTTATAGCAACTTTTATTATATGAAACCATTACCATGAACGAATAATATTTCGTATAGCTACCAAACAAAGTTCTCACGCCACCCATACAGAATACAAGCTAGTGACGTCACAAATATGTAGGCATTTCAGCGGCGCGTTTTCACGTCTAAAAATTAACGTCTAAAAACATGTGTCTTTAAATCTTTTATATCTGAAAGAGTTTTTTGTTTAGAAATGTATTTCTGTCACTATTGTGTTTATTTTTGGCAGGTCTTTACATAGCAACACGAAATAAAATTTTAGTCAACATGCCCATTATTTACCTTTTACACGAGTAATATTACTTTTGTTAAAAGAAACTAGTAGATAGTGCTACTAAAACATGTTTATTTTGAATTACTTTGTAATCATTTAGAGATTTTTTATACCGAAACGTCTATTTAATACTTTTAAACTTTTCAACGCTGGTTTGTGTACAGTGATGACAAGTCGTTACATAAATCCCGGTGCATAAACCTCATTAAATGCGTGTCACCGCCATAACCGCGCATTATCTCCAGGAAGCTGTTTGCGCTAGCTCGTGTAAATTATTTCACGTCACCCGGTGATTCACCGAGATAAGCCAACCCTGCAGTGCATAACGCCATCCCGCTAATGCAAGGGTCCCTGAGTCCCTCCCTGGCGCAGATGGCACTCGGGCCCATGCCGTTTTTCATAAGTCCAGGGTTGTCAGTGAAAAAGAACAATGAGATTTTCCTTGTTTAAATAGACGTTTTCAGTTTGCGGTTTTATGTGGCTTGAGGTTTTTTAAGAGCATTTTCTGAACGTTTATTGTTTTAAAACTAAGAGTTACTTTTGTCCCTTCTGCGTAATACTTTTTGTGCAAAGATTTTATTTTATGCAGCTTTGACGAAACTGTGCTAGGTTTTGGGAAATAAGATATTTTCCCTTTCGATCTTTTATAATTGGAGAGTGCTATTATAAGATAAAGTAATTAGTCCAATATGAAGTTACAATAGACATCATCCCCATAGAGACAGAGCAAAGTTGATAAATCATAAGCAAAGCGCGCAATGTGCGATTTGCGCACATGATTAACTCGATAATGGTGTGAATTATCAAATGGCATCGCAGCCCTAAGCCTAGTTACCATTCGCTGCATCCCGCGCGATCACGGAGTCAGAAGGGGCGAAGGCCCTTGCGCTTTCGACTGTTTTGTCTGTCGAACGCAATGGTCGCGCGTGCACGCGTTCATGCACCTATACGCACGCGCTCGCGCGCTCCTGCGAGTGTAAACCACATGTGACAAAGTGAAAATATTATCTGTGGTGTCAAATAATATCTATGGCATAACATTGTCTATGGTGTGATTGATTTGTTCTAATCGCAGTCTGGCTGGATGTTTACATTCGAAATTCAAATTTGTTAATTCTATCAGTTTAACTCGTGATTCATTTTGGTACAGTGTGACTTAACGTGAAACGCATTTAAATTTAGCTAAAGTATGATGCACTTATATTTATTTGCTTTACTTTGAAGCCCTACCAATCATTGCAAGTTAGCCATGCAGTCGGTTCTCGCCTCAGTTCTATTTTCATCAATGGACCAAAACATTAATAATTTTTATAGTTAGCATAGCGCTACTGAGTGTTCGTAATGATTATTTGTGGGTTTGCCGCAAGTGTCATAAAAAATGTTTCGAGCTCCTCCGTGCTTCGGAAGGCACGTTAACCTGCTGTCATCATTGATGGCATACGTTAAGCTATGTCAGATGCCTTAAGGCAGCTTGAAAAATCTGACACCAGAGTGCATACGCACACAAAAAAAATTGAGGGTAGAAAAAGAAATATCTTCAGCGGAGAAATACACAAGTTTTACTTTCAATTTCTTTGCCATCTTAGAACAGTTTTGAGTAAAAAGGAGTGGGTTACTAAATTATGTAAACAGTGCACGGTTGAGATATTATTTTAAAACATTTTGCTACTTGCGGTTCACGAAGAGAAAATTTTCCTTTGTTGAAAATACAATTGTCCGTAAGAGACTGAAGTAAAAAGGTACAGTTATGCATGCAATTATGCATCTCATGTGTTATGGTATGGTTAACTGTTTAATATTTACGACCTAAGTATCAATGTTAGGTGTGACTGTGATCAATACAAAAGAAAATTATTTTCAAAAAATTATTTTTATTTAATAGTATATACTTACTTGCTAAAACATCTTATATTGCAAGTAAAATTTTAAGACATAGGTAGCTACATAACATGCAAAAATACACACAAATTATGCGACTTAAACTCGCTTACTCAAACTTTATTACTTTGCTATAAAATCCGAAATTGTTAGCTTAATGTTTCGTGGTTGCAGTAAGGAAAACTGATTGATTATTTTAATATTATTATATTGTAAAAATCAAAGGAAATGGGCAAAAGTCTAAGTAATAAGGCAATAAAGAAATGTCAATATGTATGTAACAATGCTGCATGCTTCATTCATGCTGAATATTGCCGTTCACCTCATTTATCAATAATCATCATCCTGTCCACTTTTATTTAGAAACTTAACATCAAATTCCGAATTCTTCATTTCAGCTTACCTGTCTTTTTTGCAACATATTACTGCTTATAATATAAATGAGTGTAGCGGCGTAGGAAGTATTAAAACGTAACTACAAATACATCTGGCATTTACGAGTTGTCTAAGCTAATAAAATGTGTCACCACTTAGTCCCTCTCTACCCTAGACCTAGTATTATGTGGGTACTTCAGTATTATGCCTCCGTGGTCCAGTGGATAAGGCGTTCGCCTTGTTGACCCGGGGGTCGTGGGTTCGATTCTCACGGGAAGCATACTTTGTTATGTTGTTTCCAGTTTGGTTAGGACATTGCAGGCATGAATCACCTGAATGTCTGATAAGAAAGATGATTCCGTGCTTCGGAAGGCACGTTAAGCCGGTGGTCCCGGCTGCCATCTGGTAGTCGTTAAAGGAACCACGTCAGAGGCCGAGAGGCAGTTCCGAAGAACTTTGACACCAGCATGTGCATGGTCGATTGACCGTGTCACCTACACGAAATGATGATGATGAATATTATGTAAGTATTTCGTACACATACAATTCCGAAACTACACAATTTTGTTCTACAAAAAATTATCCCGATTTTATTCGAGATTACTAGGAAATGTATCGAAAGCGCAACAAAATTTATAGCGTGCGTTTCTCTAAAGATATTCGAATCGACACACCTCGTAACTAGACTCGCAATATTCCTTTTGCAATCCCGAGGTACAAGGGACGAGTTATCTCCTTACGCCCACTAAGTATTAAGTATAAAATACTATGTATATTCAGCATACTGGTCCTACCGCTTCAGGGGTCAATAAAACTCTTAAAAGGCTCAAATGCAACCAATATAGTTCTTGTTTACGCTTCAGCGGAACGAATGACTTCTGTACATTGGTCTTTTACAGCTTAGTGGGCGTTGTTTGTTTGGCAACACTCTATTAATGTTACTTGTTGCACTTGTAGCTATTCCACATTGCTGCGATATTATTAAAATATTTAATTTTAAATCGCTTGCGTTATTGGAATTCGGCATGTTTTCTAAACAGGCTTTTGTACTCACGTCGGTCAATATTTGATCAATAATGTGTGATCTGATATGATGTTTAAGATGCCTTTATACTGCGGCGTAGGATACGCATGACGCACGCATGCTCGCAAAAAAAACCGGACATTTTTTGTTACTAACTTGGTCGTTGTCCACCGTGTACATTTTCATTAATCATAAGTACCTAAACCGAATATCTCTCCACATGCGTAGCGTGGCCACAGGTATCAGTCTGTGGTGGGTTCTTTTTTTTTTCAAAAGACCTAGTGTTATGTAGAGTGAATCTCTAAGAGGGTACCAGACAATAGGACAAAAGCAAAAGCATATTTATCCAAGAAATCTTTATTAAAAAGGTTGTCTAAAGCTCTTTGGTCTCAATCCAAAATTTCTTCTTTCTTTGAGTCAGCAAAAAGTTTAGAATTATTTAATACTAGCATGCTGTCTAATGCGTCGCCTGGACTTAGAAGCAGATCATCATCATCAGGTCCTTCCAGTCTCCACTACAGGAGCACGACCCTCTTTGTACTACCAGAGTAGTCAAAGGATTTGGCCTACACTCTCCACGCTGACCAGACGAGTTGGGGAGGTGTCTTTGATGTTTATAAGCTTTCTTTAGCTTGTGTTTCCTTAGTCACCTTTTACGACATCCACGGGATGACTTGGAGTGGTCCTATTCTACTCTGCCGGGAACCACACACAGATGAGGAACCATAAATATTTGTAAATAAAGAACAGGATCATGACAATTAAACATTGCGGTTTTCCTACCGCAAAAACGTTCGCGTCACGGTTGGACGGTAATACCATGGCTGTTCGGGAAAAGCTTTATAATTTCAGGTATACCCACGCAGGTTTCTGATCCTTGACTCGAGAAAGTGATTTAGAAAGCTTAGATTTCATCGCTTAATTTAATTTTCTTGTTTAGTTTGATTACGCTATCTTAAAATTCAGATTGATGTTATTGTTTTGAATCATTGAATTGAGTGAAAGCTAATGTTTATTTTGCCTTATTTACATCAACTTGAATCTCTTGTCGTCATTTTTATCATATTTCTTAGAAAGGTACTTGTTTAAAATTAATGAAAGTATCATGTGCGACACTTTATTGTGAAATGCTCGGGAGACTGCAACCTTCCACAACATTGTTCGGTTCCATTGTATTTTATTGTATCCCTAATGGAAATCTTATTTTCGAAACATTTGTATACATACTGCTTGCCACTATTTTTTAATCCTCGCTTCACCGATATTGATCCCTGATTGAGTTTTTGCAGGTTGCTTTTGGACCAAAATCCACTAGACACAAGCTAAACAGAGCTGAAGCTCTGTCTGACCTGTAAGGGGTGAAGACAGCATCAGATAGATTTTATTTTTCTAAGATTTTTCTAAGACTAGCTTTTCTCCCAGTTTACCGCATAATTTATATCTTCCAATGTAGCTAATTATTGGTAAAAGAATTTTGAAATCGGGAAACATTTGGTAAACACAGTTAAATGTTTTCCTCGCATAATAAATCTAACGAGACTTTAAGATATGAAAGTTTTCATTAAGACGCGTCTAAAAAGAGGTCGCTATCCTCGTTTTAGTTTCAGCGCCACTAAAGTCGACTTAACCAACTAAAACTCGTTGTACGCTGGCTCTAATCTATTTGCAATTTTAACTTGAATAAGCTGCTTTTTAACTTGTAAGTCACGTTTAGTTTTATCAGAGCTAAGACAACTAGTTGTGACTAACTTTTAGACTCAAAAATAGTACTTCATTTTTTTTTTCAAAATTGCTAAACATCTCTTTAGCTTTTACATTTTAGAAATCGAAAATTCTTCATGAACGTTATAAACAGGTTATCAGACCATCTGGTACGGAGGTGTCAAAAGCTATATCATAATCAAAGAATCACATTGAATCGTTTCGGTTTGAAAATCTGATAAACAAACAAGTAAACACATTTTTCGTAATTGGCATAATTTGCCCAGCAGTGGGATAAAATAGGATAAAAAAGGTACAAGTAAGCCAGTAAATCACATCCACGCGAATCAAAGGCATGGTTCTATAGAATCTGCATAGTTTTGCAATCACAGAATAAGTTTATTTTGAAATACATCCATTGCAGTTCAGCATTTCGGGTTTTCGCCCACACGCATCCTACTTACCCTGACTGGCTTACTTTTAATGCGTTGTTTTTTTTTTGTCTAATATACTTACACTCGACTTATTAGGTACATTTTGATAGTAAGAAAGTTCATCAATTGCAATACGCTGTTAACTTTATAACTTTTAATGTCACCATATCCTGCATATTTTGATTCAACGACGAAATTAGTCGAAGAAAGGTAATTTTGCTTATTTTTTGTATATTTGTCGCCTACAAGTTCAAAAAAGTTCATACTCCTGGGAGCTTAAAGTGCATATCGTTATCAGAATCATGTTGTGCGTTTATTTTGAAATGCATCCATTTCAGTCCAGCAGTGCATCAGGTTTTCGCCCACACGCATCCCACTCTAGCCGGCTTACTTTCAATGCACAATATTTTTACCCGACATCATAAAAGGAGGTTTTAAGTTTACCCCGAATGTTTGCATGTATTGTCCACGATTCTCGTTTGATTGATAAGAATTTGATGCAGTTCTAAGAAAATAATTTCATGATTGGGAGGCTTTTGCCATTCTCACCACGCTTGGGAAACGTGTTAGTGTAGCTGCCTTCTGCTGCGAGAGCAGGGTAGGAGTTTGTTAGACTGGAGTACGGGATAAAGGAAATAAAATTTGGGATTTTACTCGGATGGACTGGACATGAGAAGCTTGAGAGGCTTGGGTATGAGGAAGCAGTTCGGGAGGCCGGGCTCGCGTCCCGTTTCCGTACCTTCGGACAGGCAGTTAAGGATGACAGCCCTGACCATATTTATAGATACACTTTCTTAATAGTCAGGACGTTTGATTCTCTTGGGAGCGTACTAATACGCTCATGCTGTGAATTCATTTTAAAATCATCCGTTGCAGTCCAGCAGTGCATCGGGTTTTCGCCCACATGCATCCTACTCTCGACTGGTTTGCGTCGAACGCCTAATGCTGCTTAGCATACTAACAATTTCTACAGAAATAGCGAATTGCAATCAACGCCAGTTTATGTATTTTTGCACGTTAAGTTCTTAGAGAAGTTATCAGGAGAAAAAGGCATTGTTTAAAGTTTCTAGGAACATAGATGTCTAAAGTATTATTTTTTATTCTTACAACTACTAACTAACATTTAGATACGACGAAAATATTCGCGTGGATTCCTGTTACTTTTACACGTTATTTTCTGCGTAGCGTACGAGGTATCGATTTTTTACAAATATTATTATTATTTGATTCTAAGTAGTAAGTGTGCCTTTAAGAGTCCCACGTAAAGCCCGTTACAGCGAGTAGAAGTTTTCGAAACGAAACTTCTACTGGCTGTAATTTGTATAGGTATTGTTTTTAAAATTGAAATCTGATTATAAACATCAATATGATGATGATGATGATCCGGTCGTTTGAACGAAATTTGCTTGAGATTGGCTTAACTGTTGTAAAACTAAAACCAAACTACGTTTGTATGGCATTTCGGCTTTACGTGGGACTCTTAATATGAATCTGTTTAGCAGCTTTTGGGTCATTAAGTAACAAACGTCTAAACATAAAAGCTTTTAAATTTGTAATTAGTATTCATAATTATAGGAATGTAGCCTCTACTAACTTGCAGGAAAAGCAAGAAATTACGCGTAAGCTAATATTAAAATTTGCACAGCTAAACGGTAAACCGTCCGGGAATAAGTTTCTCTTTATTACAGAAACGGGCGTAGCTTGTACTTTTTTTACTTAAGTGTTGTATGCTGTAAAGCCTGAGAAAGGGCATAGGCTACTTTTTAATTCGAAAAAGACTGTGATAAAACGAAAACCTCAGGCGGACGAGCAGCAGATATTAATTTACAGTATTTTTTTTTTAAACAAGGGCAGTTCTATTTGTACATTCTCAGGCTCATATTTATTATGGAGCGTAATTGTTACCAACAACTATTAAGTTACAAGTTTACGATGTTTGAATTTAGTTGCCACAAAAAATGAGTTAAACTGTTTGAGGGAGGGAGGGTTCCCCTAGGGATTCTGTGCACACAATACAACATGAGGAATAATCGATATGGCACCCTTCTCGAATACGGCTCGTTCGTTGCGCCTGCACTGTTCATGGTCTATAAATTTATTGATTTTTACGCTAAAAGCTTCGGATACTAGTAGAATTATTTAAAAAATTAAAATCCTGACTTCCTTATTTGACAAATTATGTAACATCGCCTATATGAAACTTCAGGAGAGAATACGTATTTAATGACACCTCACACTTTAATATTAGTCAAGCCGTTTAGGCTACAAGAAGCGATAATACTCGTAGCACAGGCATCTTACACACTTAAATTCATACATACATATACATTACTCTCCTTCTAGGTGGGTAAGTCCGGTAATAAAACTATGTTGGTATATTTGTTTGGGAGAGCAAAATTTAATTTTAGAAAAGTAAAGGTAATTTAAATTTATAACGGGATTTTTCCGATTTTTTGTATACTGGATAATATTTGTGTAATAAACATACATCCTTTTTTACAAACAGTTTCTTTACCCTTTGGTGACTTATTTAGGTGTATCTTTCGATATGCAGCAATAGACTCTCACTTGAAATACGAGCACCATGGCAAATAAACATAGCAAAATATGACTGATTATAATATTATGCAATAATTGTACCATCGCTAAACAATTGAATAGCTATTTATCGGTAATTTTAAGATGAATGACACTTGAATGACAAGATAACAAAGACAGTTACTGGGAACTTAATGTATGTATTACATACGTTGAAGTCCTTTCCCCACAAATAAAGATTTCATTCACTACAAATGATTTTATCACTTTATTTGAACATTAATTAAATCTTTAATATAATATTAACATTTCTATGGGTCAAGTTTGGTTTCAATATAGTATTTGCTTTCAATATAATAAGTATAGCCTTCATTTTTAAGTCAGCTCGATATTATACACCAAACAATTGATATAATAAAGTCCGATAGAATAGTACTTAATAATATATCGTTTAAGAAAAAAATATATAAAACAAAAAAAATAGACCTCCCATACTAAGACACCGATGAGCTGGGCGAATTTCTATGGGAAGTCAAATTTTATTTTTAAGTTTTCGCCATTTTTCATACATTTCTGTATTCTATAAGGGATTCTCAATTCTCATTCTGAGATTTAAATATACCTAACTCATAGTTTAAAATCAGCCTGAATTTATGTCCCATAATGAAAACTTAACAAATATAGTGTCCTCAACAACTTCGAATGAAGGGCTTTCTTCTTAAATTTGAAAGTTATAAGACACTCAAAACAAGGGATGGCGTGATAAATCTGACTTAGTGCGGAGTCTCTCTCCCACAGGTGCCGTCCCTAATGAAAATATATCGACATTGAGATGGCAGCGTTACATAGCAGTGTTTTTGAGTGTAAAGTGTGTGCAAAATTTGTCGTAAACACTAATCATTAAAACTTAAAATTTAAGGAAACCTCAAAAATATATATAAATGGGTTTACTCTTGACCATAATCTAGCCATTTGGCAAAAACATGGGCTGAGACACGGCGAGCTTACCCAGAAGAAGCCTATTCATTCTATTTGTAAACATATTCAGGTTGACCTCATCACCATCATCATCAGGTCTTTTTAAGTCTCCACTGCAGGAGCACGACCCTCTCTGTTCTACCAGAGCCATATAATTGTGAGCCAGAGCAGTTAGCGAATTTGGCCTACGCTCTCCACGCTGACCTCTGGTTGGAGAGGTCTCTTTGATGTTTAAAAGCTTTGTTTAGCTTGTGTTCCTTAAGTGGTCCTATTCTATTCTGCCGGCAACCACACGGCTCATGCCACATTTAGGTTATATGCGTTCGGAAATACAGACGCAGGCAATGCATTCCAATCCCTAGCTGTGCGCATAATAAAAGATGAGGACAAGCGCTTTTATTATAGGATTTTCAATAAGGTAAAGATGGTATTCTGTGGATGGTATTCAGCGGTGAGTCCAAACGTTCAATAGAAAAAACCGGCCAAGTGCGTGTCGGGCCACGCGCAGTGTAGGGTTCCGTAGTTGCGAATGACAACTTTGAGTTCACACTGTTCACACTCGCACCTCACAGTTTAAAACGACCAAAAACATCTAACAAACAATGAAAATTTTATTAAATTCTACATTTTCCAGTACATTTTATAAGTTGGTTGCCTATAACTTTTTAGTTTGAACTTAGTACTCAGCTCTGATAGTTTTCATTTCAACTTCAGTATATATACTACTGCAAGACCTATTTAACGATACCCCACACGATGGGTAAGTAGAGAAAAAAAATACTCCCCCACTTTACTTGTATGGGAGCTAACCTAAAAAAATTTTTTTTTCAAGATTTTTTTCTTCCACTTTTTCGCCATGATATAAATACATACCTATACCAAATTACAGCTTTCTAGTACTTATATTCTCTGAGTTAAACCGCGGACGGACAGACAGCGACGGACAGACAGACAGACAGACATGACGAAACTATAAGGGTTCCTTGTTTACTACGGAACCCTAGAAAGGAGAATATCAAAAAAGATTTGTTGCATATTTTCTGATAGTTCAGATGATTAAATTTTTTTTTGGGTTCTTCTCACGCCTAGGATTATAAGATAATTAATCAATTATTTTTTATTTAGAATTTACTGTGTAGCCTATTCATTCATAAAAAGCTGTATTTCTAAAACGATGCAGTTTATTTTTATTTTAACCTATACTCATAATTAAGTTACTTCCTGAATAAAGGGCTAAAGTACTGTAAATTTAATGAATTTTTAACGTGAAAGTACTTCAGTAACCAATGTGCCGATTCATTATCCCTCCATTACGGTGCGTGCTGAGATTTTTCGCAGTTGGAATTTAACACAAAGCCTTTATTATTGTTATTAACGGCACTCTGATGATAATAAACGGATTTTGCTGTGTAACGCATTTGCCGTTCGAGTTACAAGCTTTTGCGATTGCGCCTATACTTCTCCTAACTCCTAAGTAAAAAAATAAATGAAGTTGAAGAGAAGAAGCACCGTCTGCAAAAATTGTATATATCACTATCACAAAAAATAACCTAAGGACACCTCGTACGTAGTATTTTTTTCCGTCTTTGGTAATGTGTTTGAATCCATCAAGCATTTGAGATTGCTGAGCATACTACGACTACAAGTAGACTACATATCGATGTTATAAAAAAGAATGATCAGCACAGTTGAATTGTGTGTGTTTGTGTAGACCATAGATATCGTAATAATAGTGTAGAAAGTACAAACATTAACAATAGAATTTAAAATCTTAAACTTATTTATTGTTTTTATTGATATTTACTTTTCATACATTATACATCACACCATACAACCGATAACATAATTAAATCTCTTGCTGAAAATTAAAAACAAAGTTTATATTTACTGTCACTTAAAAGCACTATCTCCCTAACCAAAATGACCATCGTAAACTTCAAAGTTACAAAAATACCTCATATTTGTGACATCGCATGTCCATTAACAGTTTATCGCTTGAATACAAAGGTCGTAACTCTCTTCTCACTTGCGTCCCGAAATATTTCAGATTCCCCGACTCGCGCCTCCCTCAAACAAACACCCTGTTTATAGCTGCCATTGTATGGGCTTAATTAATTTGCTTTTGTGTGAACACCCTTTATATTTCAGCGCATCGCGGCTTGCGAGATGTTTCATGTATCTGATTTGGGCGTGCTTAGATTAATTACTGTTTATTGTATAAGGCAGGATTGTAATCGTCTTTGACCGAGCAGAATGCGCGTCAAGCGAGCGAAGCGTCTCAGCTTGGGCGGCAAAAACTTATTTAGTATTTTCCATCTGTCCTGATATTATATCGGTAGAATATATTAAATCATATGAACATATTCTACCGATGATAAAGTACATATTATTTAAAAAATATAATTATATCGATTAAGTTTTTGGAAATTGTAGAAAATGGCAGACTAGCTGTGATAGGACTGGCGAGGTCTAAACTCTTATGGCAGCTAGTCTTAAATGATATTGCAATCTTTATTGCAATTTGTTTAAACTTGGGTGACTGTAACGGATAATTTTTTTGTAAGATGCTTTATTTTAAATAATCATTTAATTTCTTAGGACTTAGTTTTTACTATATATTTTTGTATAATGTTCAAGTCATCAGAGCCTAAGCCCATCATACTCAAAACTGATTTTATAATCACATCTATAAATAGTCATTGAATTACTATAAAACCTAGAGTCGCTGATCTTATAATTCTAATATCTGCTATTTAGACTTTCAGAAGTTCCCTAGAGACTGGAGACGAACATTCGAATCGTCTCCAGTCAGAGTCTACACTAGGAGAAATATTCATGAGACCACCTTCATGGTAGCATAATTTTACATTGTCACTGAGTCAAATGAATTCCAAATAAGCCTATTAATTATTATTTGAGAATCTATAATCAATCAACGAATAGTATTATTTTCTTTAAATCTATCCTCTTCTATTGAATGATATCAAAATTTACCTCCAGCTGAACATTCATATAATGAACTCCCTATTTTAAGAAACTGGTCTTTAAGGTAGTTTAAAAACTCTTGACACCATGGTTTATCGGGCCATTCTTTGATCCAAGGACCCACACACATGGTGTTGATGAATTCCAAAGTTTACTACTGCTTTACATTCATTTGCGAGATGAACTAGTGGGTCTTTCAGTTAGACTGTCATCCCAATGTCTGATGTTTATGAAGATGTTTGGAGACTATGTATGGAGTACGTAGCACATCCACGCACTTCACCTGCAGCTTCAAAATTTAAAAATTAGCTTCAAAAACATATTACTTTTTCAACAGATTTTGAATTTTTCATATTGCTATAATTTCTTGTCTGTTGTTGAGTAAAAATATTGCTCCTTATTTCCACACAAAATATTTAGATACAGAAAATTACATTTAGTATCTAAAATATTCCATCAATTCGATGCTATTAAAATTAGTATTCATTTGTAGTATAATTCATAAACACTTTAATAATACCGCAATCCGGAGCGGTAAATGCTAAAATACTAGTTTGGTTATGAATACCATGAAAATTGTCCATTGTTTATTGCTAGTGGTTAATATATAGGTAAATAAGGCTTGAATAGATAATTTGTCGACGTCTCACATAAATCACAAATCTTCAATTGAGTATAAGTTTAATATCGCTAAAAGCCTCCATTTAGGTCGTAAAGCAGAGTTTAGATTAAATCTACAAACATGCATAATAGATCGTTACGAAATGCCGCAGGGTTTAGACGCATAATGCATCATCGCAAATATCATTTGTTTCAATTTGTGCTGTGTTGTGTTGGCCATTACATCTAACCCTGTTTGTAATCTCTCAATAATTCACACAAAGCCGTCTTTGAACATTTTTTAGCATATTAGTTATTTTTTGTCCGTGACTTCGCCTGGTAATTTATAGCATACGTGTTTTATTATTAATATAACGAATTCAAATATTTTCAAAAAATATCACAATCAATCAAGTAGTTTTAACATGAAGGAACAAAACCATTTACACATCCATAAATAATATACTTTGTCTTTACCAAAGGTTAGAATGAGTTACAGAGGACCCTAAAAATATTTTTGGTCTCTCTATTTGATATTACAACAATACGGACTTTAAAAAATACATATGCTATTTCTAGATTAGTTAACAATAAAATTTGACTGCCTCTCTACGGCCTCTCTAAAGCAGTACTTAACAATGATTTTTATAATTGAATACCCTCAGATATCAAAGCACAGAGCTGATAATATAATTGATATTATTCCAATCCCTTTACTTTGCGTCCCAGCATTCAAGTGAGATAACATCTGCAGGGTATTTGTCTTCAAGAACACGTTGGTTAGCCAGCTCTTGACTTATTTATTGCCTGAATTTCTCAATAGCACCTAGATCGCTTTATATCAAGCCAGGATCTTAGTGTAAATTTCTTTGTATATTTTTAAGTTTTTCATTGCATAGGTATCTCGGTATTGGTCAAGCACGATATCCAAATCAATAATATATAATGTTCCAAAAAAATGCGTAATTAACCGACTTCAAAAAAAGGAGGAGGTTTACAATTCGTCATAATCTTTATTTTTTTTTATGTATGTTCCCCGATTTCTCGAAGACGCCTGGACCGATTTAAGAAATTCTTCTTTTGTTCGATAGGTAATAATTTACAGATGGTCCCATTAAATTTTTGTCGAAATGTGTCGAGCGCTTTTTGAAAAAATACACAAAAACCAAAAAGATGTTTACAGTTATGCCGTTGGGATCACACTTATTTCCATTTTTTTCTTATGTTTATTAAAAAAATTGATAGGTTTGAAGTCGGTTTTTGTTTTTTGCTAAAAATATCTTAAATAATTTTGTCAGAACGATCCTATATTTATTTTTTGTTATAAGTCCCTAAACAGATTTGGGTCTATGAACCCTCAAAACCTCCGTAGTGACCATAGGTAGTGACATACTTAGGCTAAAATATTTTTTTGGTAGGGCAGGTTGGTTTTCTTTTTAATGGGTGCCAAATCGAATACCATATAATATATAATCGATGATTAAATTATCGAAAACGAAATATTTTGCTTTGAATATTTTTATAACATTCTACTTTGAAAGATCTTTTTTATCGAACAAACAAAAAAATATATATAATAGTGAGGTGTTTTGAAATAAGCGACGCCAGTACTGAGGCGTTTTTCCGGTAAGCTGTATCAGCCGTTGCTGCTTTTCAAATACTATCCTATGACAGCAGTTTTTAGAACTTGACGCCTCAGTGTTGTCATCTGTTGGTAAACATTTCAGAAAACTTTGCGTTGTACTCTTGGATTGCAAAAACGTTCTTTGGAAAAGCAAACCGTTTCAGAAAAGTATTACGTTTGTTACAAAAAAACGAAATGAACGAGATATAAGGCAGTAGACCTCTGCACTATGTTTTCTTGTAGAAATGCTGTGGTTAACGGATGAAATATAAATCATAAACAACTTTCAATATTAAATCTGGTGCCGGAAGATTGAGTTTCGTTTTCTGTAAGTATCGCAAGATGTTGTTTTTAATTTTTTGCTTTGTTATGTTATCGTGCCATTCCTTTAATGAATTATGGGTTAGATAAAAGCTTGGGCAATAAATAAGTAGGAAACAAGGTGGTTGTGATTTTTTCGTTTCAATATTCACATAACCATTTTTATAAAGATTTTTTATTGTTGGGCTTATTAAGTCGGTACCCACGTAGGTAATGTACTTCTGATTCTTAATTCTGAAACTCGAGAAATCTCACACTACATAGAAAATAATTGTAACTTCTCATTTAGGTTTTTAGTTTTGGTACATAAGTGTGTTTAAAGAATGAATCACGAAAAATCCACAAAACATAATATTATTTATTATCAATCCTACATTCCCTAGGGATGGACCACGTTATTCATAAAATTAGTTATTCATAAAAAAGAAACCTCTGCTAAAATAAAAATTAAATGGTATATTTTGCTCAATTTAAACCAACTTATTTATAATTAATTTGCGGAGATTGTTTGGTGCGAAGGTTCAACCGCCATGTTTAATTAAACTTCCAATTACGCCAACACCTGAATTTATTAATAATACATATATTAGTTTGAATAATTCATCTGATATTATGACTGTGACGATAAATCAAAAGGAGATGAAGAAATTTTTCTTGCTATCGGAATCAATATAAGCAAGTAACCGTAACAAGAAAGGTGTAAAGCAAAAAAAAATTTTTGTCTTTTCATAAGTATAAATTGGATCTGTAAATTTGTAAGCGAGGATTTTTTACCTGTGTTTATTTCACTGTGAGATTTCGACTTATCGGTATCGTTCAAATAATCAAATTTATTATATCGTATCTCGCTTTATAACCTTATGATCCCTCGAAAGTAATATAGGCAATAAGTTTTTGCAATTCTTTTGTGCTTTTTTTTAAAGGTGTATTCCTACGAATGTGAGTTCAAATAGTGATTTCGATTCCCAAATTTAGATATGGCTTGGTGATCCTGATTCTCGGATTAAAATATTGCTTCGAGGTTTAAAATTAGCTTGTATATATGGTACTCTAATTTATCTGGACCATCGGGTAAACTTTTCCGATACTAATTGTTACGAACTATTCTCACAATAAGTCGGTCCAATTAACGAAATGTTGGCGTCGGCTTAAAACCCTTTGACACCGGGGGTCGGAGCATGAATTACTGAACATCCCTTTGATTTAATGAGAATCTAGCTCTTTGAACATTAACTTTAACCCTTTTCTTGTCCATAGATGAGACTAAATGTTATAAAACTAGGATTCACCCGCGGCTCCACTCGTTTTAATTTAGTTCTGTCAGGCACTGTATTTTTTCCGGGATAAGAAGTAGCCTTTGTCCCTTTCGGTGTCAAAAACAGTTTGTTTATTTACTTTCGGATTTATATTAGTAGAAAAAAAATAAAAAAACATCAGCTGACTTATTTTAATAAGATACCCCGTATATCACCCAAGAGTTTGACTACCACTGCAACTTAATCCTATCGACTTCGAGCATAAATTAGCAGAACGTCTGCGTTTCTCTGAAAAGCCGTTCGTGGAGGACAAAGAACTTGCTATTAAAATTAGCACTGAGTAAAGGATGGTTTATTTCTATAAAACAACGAGAAATCGGGATTCTAATATTTTTTGTATTATGTAAAGAACATAATAGAATAGAACGAGGCGACCTATATTACGTGTTTTTGAATACAAAGAAGCCTTACTATATGTATTTGAAGAGTGGAAGTGTGATATTTGCGATACGCATTTTATATTTGGACTTAATTCACTCGTTCCTCCATACATGAAATATTTTTTATTACGTTGGTCGGGAAAAATAAGCTGTTGATATAAGGAACAAGCTGTTTCTCTCTTGCGCAGACTTCCAAATCTTTAGTTCTAATAACCGATATTACTAACCGGTTTTTTCTATGATTTCAAGATTTTTATTAAATGAATCCTATTTTTAAGTGTATAAGGTAAAACAACGACGTATACATAGTTGTTGTTGCAAATCATAAAGAAACGCACATTAAAAGAGTAGAAATCAGTCGATGCTGCCTTTTGTTTTAACTCATTGCAATAACTCAAGAAGGTCCGATAAATAAGAATACGGCACGATCCGACTGGTTTCAAAGAAACTGCTGTTAGCATGACTATTTAGGAATATAAAGGACAAAAGCACTTCCATTCTGCGCAAAAGCATTACTTGTCTTGGGTTTATTGTAGTCACGCCTCTGTACTAAGATTATTTCAGGTTTAAGAGTAGTATTGATTGTACTGACGTAGTGAAGTTCTGTGGCAAAGCGGTCGACACGCCGGCCTGCGACATGGATGGTCCCGGGTTCGATCCTGTTTGTTTCAGATTAACCTAGGTCTTGGATATTTATCTATATGTATATGTATTTGTAATAAGATATAGTATCGTTGAGTTAGTATCCCATAACACAAGTCTCGAACTTTACTTTGGGGCTAGCTCAATCTGTGTGATTTGTCCGTATATATTTATTATTTTCTGTGGTATTGAGTTACAAAGGCTGCAGTCTGAGCATGCTTTGTTGAAAAGATTATCGTTCCCAGTAAATAAACTTTTGCAGTCGCATTTTGGGTTACAGAAAAACAGCAATTTAGTTTAATATTCTTGTGTTTGCAAAACATAAAACAGCGTATATTAAAAGGATGGAAAGCAATCGATGAAGAAGCGAGCAACCATTTGTTGTCTCGGAGCAATATCGCAAAGGTGCAATAAATAAGGAGCGGCACGATCACGTATGGGTTCAGTGAAACTGGTGTTAGCACTACTATTAAGGGTTCTGTATCCAATTTTTTAGGGTTCCGTAGTAAACTAGGAACCCTTATAGTTTCGCCATGTCTGTCTGTCTGTCTGTCTGTCTGTCTGTCTGTCTGTCTGTCTGTCTGTCTGTCCGTCCGCGGTTTTACTCAGAGACTATAAGTACTAGAAAGCTGTAATTTGGTATAAGTATGTATATTAATCATGGCAAAAAAGTCGTAGAAAAAAATCTTGAAATTTTTTTTTATTTCGGGTAGCTCCCATACAAGTAAAGTGGGGGAGTAATTTTTTTTTTCTCTATTTACCCATCGTGTGGGGTATCGTTAAAAAGGTCTTTGAAAAATATTGTGAGGTTGAGAACACCATTTTTCAATTTACTGATCCGTTTCCGAAATATTTGGTTTTAAAGTGCAAATTTTTGTTAGAGGTACGTGTCCCCCCCCTCTATCTGCTAAACGGTTATATATGAATACGTGAAAAAAATTACAGCAGTAGTATATATATTGAAGTTGAAAGGAAAACTATCAGAGCTGGGTATTAAGTGCAAACTAAAAAGTTATAGGCAACCAACTTATAAAATGTACTGGAAAATGTAAAATTTCATACAATCTTTATTGTTAGATGTTTTTGGTTGTTAAACTGTGAGGTGCGAGTGTAAACAGTGTGAACTCAAAGTTGTCATTCGCAACTACGGAACCCTATACTGCGCGTGGCCCGACACGCACTTGGCCGGTTTTTTATGTAAGGTATACTATGTCTTGATCTAAATTTAACCCTATTTAATATCTAAACTCCTTAATATGAATATAACCTATCTAAAAGTAATAAAGAACATTAAAACAATCAACAATAAATAAATAAATGTAAAGGGACAAATCACACTTTAAGATCACAGTAAGTTGTGAATTTGTCTCGTAGGATTATCTCAATATACGATACTATATCCCCTTATTTTAAATTCAATACACAAATTTTAAGAGGTGACTCAGCCCATTCACATGAACAACTTTTGTTATGGGACCAATGCTAATAATATTATGTTTGACTTTTCCATACATTTAGTAACTTTTTTTGAGCATTGGTCCCATATCAAAAGTTGTTCATGTACATGGGCCGTGTCACCCCTTAAAGTTTGTGTACTGAATTTAAAATAAGGGTGTGTTTTCTATTACCTTTGTTATATTTTAATGATTTTACGTCGTAAGTGTAATGTTTTCTACCTTTATAGCGACTTCATGAAAATTTTACATTTGATTTCTACCTGAATAGTTAATTACTTTTTTGTAATTACAAACAAAACAATTATTGTAAAAGAGCCTTAAAAATTAAACCTTACTTTAAGAAAATGCATAATTCTCCATTGAATATTTTAAGTACTTACAACATTCTCAACAACAATAAATGCAAATGTGGTAGTATCTGCCATGTAATGGAACTGTAGAGAGGATTTAAAATTTCAAATGCAAATCCCACGTTGAAAATGTACCTTAGGGTTGCCAGTAAGCATGAATCCCACAAATCTAGATGTATATCCCTCACGAATGCCTTTTGACATCTCACGAGTGAACCACGGGTGGAGTGAACTTGATCTTTTTACGCGAATTGTCCATTGTCATCATTGAGGTTTATAATGTCTATAGGCCGGAGTCGCCTTCATGAATTATTTACTGCGCCATTTATACTCTCGTACGTTATATCTCCACATATCACAAATTCTTGTTCTCCCGCTTGTTTTGTCGCGAAATTGTTTTATTATACAATAAAGTGTTCTGAGCTAAATCTTGCTCTATACTCACTGACATCTATTTATAGAAGTTTATTTGTTTTCGTGTGTGTAAGTGGCCAGCCCAACATTGGTAATAATTCTTTTAAAGGTGTGTTCAAGGTAGATATCATAAAGACTACCGTCTAATGCTGAGACAGACAAACGGCTGTGTATATTCTGAAGCAGAGAAGTATTCGTTTTTTAGGGTTCCGTAGTAAACTCGGAACCCTTATAGTTTCGCCATGTCTGTCTGTCTGTCTGTCTGTCTGTCCGTCCGCGGTTTTACTCAGAGACTATAAGTACTAGAGAGCTGAAATTAAATATGGGTATGTATATTAATCATGTCAAAAAAGTGGTAGAAGAAAATATTGAAAAAAAAAAATTTTTAGGTTATCTCCCATTCAAGTAAAGAGGGAGTAGTATTTTTTTTCTATACAAACCCATCGTGTTAGGTATCGTTAGATAGGTCTTTAAAAAATATTGTGAGGTTAAGAACACCATTTTTCGATTTAGGGATCCGTTTCCGAAATATTTGGTTTTAAAGTGCAAAATTTTGTTAGAGGTAAGTGTCCCCCCCCCCCCTCTATCTGCTTAACGGTTATATATAGATACGTGAAAAAAATTACAGCAGTAGTATATATACTGAAATTTAAAGGAAAACTATCAGAGCTGAGTACTAAGTACAAACTAAAAAGTTATAGGCAACCAACTTATAAACTGTAAAATTTCATACTATTTTCATTGTTAGATGTTTTTGGTCGTTAAACTGTGAGGTACGAGTGTGAAAAGTGTGAACTCAAAGTTGTCATTCGCAACTACGGAACCCTACACTGCGCGTGGCTCGACACGCACTTGGCCGGTTTTTTTCAGACAACACACCCGGAGTTCCAGCGCTAACAATGCATACGTCCCCCATGGCTCTATGGCTATGGAACTTGTCAACTAAAGTATAAGCCTACGTGTATTAATTTTTATTAATTTAGTGTCCTATCGAATGTAATTCAATAGTCAAATATTTTATTCATCTTAAGATATTTTAAATATCATTTGGTGATCGTAAATTACGAGTACATTACAATTGGTTTACAATGTTATATTATTGTTTACGTCAATAATTTACTTAAAGCTAAGTTACGGTGTACGCTTCCAAAGCGGAGTGCAGAAGAAGCGGCAACAAACTGCATAGCGCATTTTCTCCAAATGACGTCAACTTACAATCTACGACAATTAAGAAACTTATAACTTCTTATAGCTTGCTTTGGTCTCTGACCTCTCTAATATGTGGCTCTCGTGTTACAAAGGGTGCCATGATCATTTATTAAGCTTGTATTTTAATTTTATGTTTACCAGGTTATATTAAGTATAAGATTATTATTTTTTTATTGTCAAAAATGTTTATTTAATATGTATACCTTTGTTTATTCATAGATATTTCCATAAACTTTTCCATTGAATTACATTGCCGTAATTGTATTATGTATGCTACTTGTAGACTTTGCTACTCTGTTGAATGGGAAGTCGCATACTGCTTACATGAACTATTTATTTAATCAATCTACTGTCAATCTGCCAGTTTGATAGATGGCTAGTGAATCGGACTATGGAGGTCGGATTGCACGTGTAATGTTAGATAAATGATGGCAAGCGACGCATTCAATGTGCACACATTGAAGTCAGAAACTGGTTGCGCCTTGACGACTTTCATCAAAAGCAAGTGCAAATAATATAAAAATAAACACGCAGTTGAACAAAGCCCAATGGATGACCGATATTCTTAGTAGCATGAAGGTTTCACTCGGAGAAATTACTTGTATGTGTAAATAAAACTTTGAATGATTAATTAAGACAACAATATGCAATCTTTTCACGAAATAATTGTAAAATATATTTTTAATGCTTCTTATCTCTTTACAATGAAAACTAAACAAGCTTTCTTGAAAAATTTAATCTTTGTGTCTAGCTTTTATTATGAGCGATTTATACAGTGAAGTGCTTGCCAACACAAATCTCATGAGCACAGACATTAATCTTCGTCAGTTTAAAAGTTCCCATGGCCACTTCTGACTCTTAACAGATCTGATCTATAATGCTATAATATTAAATATTTAGCCGATTTACATATGTACACATAATTTCTGACTGAAGCAACTTATCTCATTTTGATGAAATTTGCACTGTTTCCTAAGTTGGAATATACCAAGTTAAGTAAAATAATTACTGTCAACAGACTTATAGTTTTGAAATGTCAGGGGACATCAACACAGGGGACGACAACATCACTTATGAAAAAAATGGCCACATGTGTTTAGAAACTGGTAGAAACTAACAAAAGATGCCTACAAAATCTTTGTAATTCCGACAATATTACAATAATAACAGTCTAAATAAACTCCTTTTTTTAAATCGGTTGAAAAATTTGCTACTTGTTGAATAAAACAACAGACCATCCACAATCAAAATTCATGGCTACTAAATTTCAACTCACGATATTAGCCATAATAGTCTATTGAGTCATTACTACATCCCACAATGGCTATAAGCCATAACAAGCTCCATTTACATTAGTCACAAAAAGTTCATTTAGGAAGGGAAAGGGCTAACAATGGGCAGTAATGCACGACTATTCGACAATAACTGTGGTGACAAACAGGCTTCTAATGCAAGCCATTCAGTACCGTTGGCTTTGTTCTTAACAATATTGGGTCGTTAACACAATTAAATATTATTAATAAACCTGCGAACATAAACATTGTAGTGTTCGAAACGTTTTATGTATAAATAATGTAATAAAAGCGAGGAAACAGATTGAAAGTAGTTTTATGAACATAATGATTAATAAATAATCACAAAACCTTAGAAATGATTTTTTACCATGCATTATTTAATGCCATTTTTAGAGTTGACATCTAAAATGCACTATTATTTTCTGTTATTCCTACATTTATTTCTATCTAGGTAGGTACTTCTAATTCGAAAAAGTTCTATATCAAACAAAAACTGTTGAAAGAAATGCCTAACGACATTAAATTTTAACCAATCATGATCTCAGCTCAGCCTATAACCACGTAATCCCAAACACAAAATTAATAAGATTTATTACGCGAACAGTATGAAACCGACTAAATAAATAATAATAATAATAAATAAATATATACCAACAGATTACACAGATTGAGCTAGCCCCAAAGAAAGTTCGAGACTTGTGTTATAGGATACTAACTCAACGATACTATATTTTATAATAGATACTTATATAGATAACATCCAAGACCCAGGTCAATCTGAAAAAGATCATTTTCCATCTTGACCTGACCGGGGATCGAACCCGGGACCATCCGTGTCGCAGGCAGGCGTGTCGACCGCTGCGCCACGGAGCTCGTTAAGTCAAATTATAGTAAATAAGCACACAATTGCATAAGTAATTGTCTTTCAATATCCAAAACAATAGATTATTGATCTCATAGCCCACTCTTCGACTATGAACCGATGAATAAAGGATTGAGGTGACTTATCTATTTAATTTACATGTATTAGTTTGTGACCTGACTGCGTATTTACAATGGACCTAATACATCATGTATTACAGCCAAATATCTTCACAATTTTATTTTTAACTAATATTTTCTATGAACATTAGAATCGATTCTGATACGTTTTATAAACCCTTACAATAAAATACTAAATAATATTATTAATGCGAAAGTAACTACCGTCTGTCTATCTGTCTGCTACTCTTCACGCGTCAACCACTAAACTGATTTGTCTGAAATTTTGTATGGAGGTAGTATGAAGCACGATAAATGTCGTAGGATACCTATCATCTCAGATGAAGTACTGTTCCCGATGGATTGACATTCACAAAAGCTAGTTTTAATATAAAAATTTGTCTTAGTTATTTTTTTGTTCTACTCGTATATGAGTCATTACATTCATTCAAGGGCTTTCGAAATAAATCTAATTCGGATAGATATTCAACAGCTTCTAAGATTCACAAAGAAATGTAGTGACTTCTGTGCCTGTGATAAAAGGAATAATATTTTTATAGAAATAGCATCTTCATTTTTGTTACTGTCCGTTGCCTTATAACACTTTGTTGATATAGTCTTATAAGTCTTGTTTCTATACAAACATAAAGGGTAAACGAACTTAAGGAGCATCCTTCAAACAACACATGTAATTACACTTTTTTTGTCCATTGTCCTTTCTCAGAACGCAAATGCCGAGACAATAAGTACTAATCGCACCTATGCCGCTATTAACGCAATTGGGCCAGCCCTAATCGAAGAAATTATACAGCTATTTGTTTGAATTGTCTACGAGTACCTATAATACCACTATAGTCTGTACGACTGGTATAGGATTTTGTTCTAGATACAAATTGTTTTGTTCTAGATAAACAGACAGTTTGCTTACAGTAAAAAAATCTTTATGTTATCGAATAACTTAGTAGCCAACACTATTATATGAGAAGATGACATGTTGAGAAGCATGTTGTTTGTACTAGGAAATATGCAAGTCTTGTACAACTTGCTTCTCTCTTTCGTTACTTCCGAAAAACATAGCGTTGTCTTTTTTCGTCTTTTGGTAATCTGAAAATTATAATTTGAGCGTTTACTTGATAAAACACCTCCCAACTTTCACGTTTAAGTATATGAGTAGCGGAGTCGCCACCTTTTGTAATACTTATGGCACTAACATGAATTTTTATAATTGATTTGCGTCGTGATGTCTAAAAGTTGCAATAAACATTACTCTATTCTATTTTAGTCGGATATTTCACAATTACATCAAACAAATGTTTCCCCATGTAAAGATTTCGCTCAAGTCTTCATATATATGCGATGAATGTGTCACAATTATATTACCTTCAGAAAATGTATTGACTGTTCTTGTCTTGCATGCTTTTACGCTTTAATTCTAAGAAAGGTACGTGGAATATGCACAAATATTTGCAATCGGGACGCAAACCGCTAATTTATTTCTGAGCCCCGGTTCAACCGATTCGACCTTTGAAATGCCTGCTATGGTCGCCGATCCACCGGCGGCATGCCGGTAAACTATACAGTTTGTATCCGTAGGTATTTAGGTTCAAACCGCAGTGTCCGCTTAGCTTTGCATTCTGCAACAAAGAAAATGTTACTCTGTAGAACCTCTCAGTATTTTCGGATTAATATAAACGATCATTCAAAAGATAATACTAAACCATTTTTTCGAAAGAAACTAGTTTATTGTTGTTTTGCCACTAAAGTTTATCAAAAGCCAGCTTTATTGGGTTATAGTAAAACCACATAATAATATTATAATGCAAAAGTGTTTGTATCTTTGATATTCAATGATAAAAAATTTTGATCATATTTTGAAACTAGAAATTTATTTCTTAGACACCCGTTCAACTGATTTGACCTTTATTCAGCTATGGTCGCCGATCCACTGGCGACATGCCGGTTTATATCCGTAGACTTCTGCTCGGGTCAAACCGCGGGGTCTAGAAATTCACGCTTAACGTTTCGTAATATAGCAACAAAAAATTGTAGAGGCAATATGTTTACGGAAAATATGAACATTTATTTTTACTAGGAAGAAAGGACATTTAAATAAACCAGTTTTTGGTTGAATATGCTTTTTATTTATCAGTTACTTATTTCATCAGTTAATTGTGGTATTTCTACTGGTAACCAGTTCCAAAAATCAGTATGACGGTGAAGCAAGTTGAATAAAATTTCTACAAAGATATATATTTTTTAACACGTAACCCAAAAACTGCAGTTTAACATTCTTATGTTTTTCGTAGGACGTTTCAATTTTTATTTTAAATAAATAGTGAGTGCATCTACTTATCTACTACTCAATATCAAAATTATTATATACTATCTATTTGATGTAACAGTTCTTGAAAAATAGACCCTTATTTGCCTGGGACCATAATATAATATTCATTTCTCGACTGCGATTAGAACACCCAAGTGGAAGTGCGATAATAAAATATGGAGGAGAGGGAAACATTGTATTCTAAGTTGAAAACGCCTGGACAACGAGCGCCATTGTTCCGCGATATGACATGTGTTTTGTGAGGAAGTGTGTGAGACATGGGAAACACTAACTCGGGGCATGGCCCTCCGCGGCCCAGTAGCAAGAGCAGGAAAAGTAGGAGCTTGCCCACCTCGCCTGAAGTCAGGAGGTATGTTTTGGATGTATTTTATGTTAGCTTTAAGTGTCTTTATGAATAAGGTATCTTTTTTCTAGATTTAACATGAGCTGCTAGTGTTTTTTATATTTGCTATATGTTAATGCAAGAGGGCCATAATTACGTGGTGGTTTGTCATGTGTTATGTGAGGTAGTAAGGAGGTTTTCTTTGGTCCGTTTATTCAATTTAGCTTCAACTGTTTAATATATTATTTTGTATGTTATTAATTATTAAAAAAAAAATACCGGAGATCATCTGCACTAAATGTAAAAGTCCAAAACAAGAGGACTGGGACGCTAGTCACCACGACATTTCGGTTCACAGGAATACGGTAGAGTACTTTGGTAGAGTTCTACACGGGCGGAATCAACGGTAAAGAACCTTGGTAAGCTTTACGTGTTGAGAATATCTAGTGACTTTTTTACCATGGTATATACTACTACCTAGCTTTTCGGAAGTTTTCGTCTTTGGTGCTCTAAGAACAGCTTTATGTTCATTTTCAGATCAAAAGATAAAATAGGAGTGGATGCAGCATCTACCTGGATTGAAAATACACTATATACGGATAGGTTTTAATAAAATCTGAAGTAATGCTACTGTTGGTGTAGTGCATCACTAATTTAGTACGAATGCATAAAAATATTCTTAGTATAAGAGCAAGTCCTTTATGTCTGTCACAAATTATGTCTAGGGCTGACGCCTCATCAAAGATTGCTAGCATCTTAAAAATCTCTTCATTTTTTTGCTTCAGTTCATTTCCCACACACGCCTTTGTGGGCTTTATTTTGTCAACCTACGTGTTGCTTCTTTTACTTGTCCCCAGTGAGTTTTTTGCTATGTAAATAATCTTTCAAAAGTGCGACTTATAGATAGGGTAGGTAAGTGCAATTCTGACTGGATGGTAAATAAATATAAACATCATGGAAAACAGACCTCAACCATATTTCTAAATAGATTTTGAAAAAATTTTAATAGCTTCAATTCGGAAACATTACAATTTCAAATAAAATATAATAAGTCAGTTTGAACAGAGTGGTGAAACAAAAATAAATGGAAATGAAATTGAAATGGAATTGAGAATGTCCTTTTGAGGATTATTGAAAATTCTACTTAAATACTTTCCAGCCTCCGATTAGATAGAACTTTATGCCTGCAGCCACGTCTTTTCTTTATCACTCTGCATAAAACTTTTCGTGTAACAAAAACCTACTTTCGAAGCAGAAAATTTCTCACTCAATTTGCGTTCACAAAAGTCCCTTTGTTCGGCTTAAAATTAAGAGAAGGAACTTCATTGTGGGACTAAAAATAGGACGGCTAGTCACGTCCGATCTTTAACGATGAGCATTTCATCAATATCGTAAAAGTGAAATACGCGCACAATCTTTGATCTCGCTGCATTTTGTATAGATGCGTCGACAAAGGAGGTAGAGCCATATACAGTCTTTGCCTTTTATAGGCAAAGATTAAACGTGGGATAGACTGGTAATCTTAGCATTGCGTAAGCTACAGGTTATGTGAACTATGCAGTTGTTTAAAATTAAGTTAAGATCAGATAACACTAAATGTAAGTCGTAAATGAATTAACTTTTGTAGCCTTAATTTAAAAAGAAACCCAACTCTATATGTTCACATACAATATAGGATTGTCCTTATTAAATAATTATACCCCATAGGATAAAAAATAAGTTACGAGTACAATGTGCTTTTTTAAACGCTCTTGCAAATTAGACTAAGAACAAATATAGGTATATTTCATTAATGTTCCCATTACACAGATCCCTTAAAATTTTACCGATTACCATTCGTTTAACAATTATGGTTATTGGTGCATATTTGACATTGTAAAACAGAATTTAATTATGATAACGACAAATTAATCCCTAAATTAGTCAAGCAAAAATTAAAGTAAAGTAAAATGTATTTATTTTTTTCCAATCAATCTATGTCAAAAATTTGCGAGAACACTATCTTTAATGTGACAAACACAGATTGGAGGAGACTGGATTCTGATGTAGGCAGGGCCTGTATTACAGTAAACCAGTGCTCTCCTTATCTGGATGTTCGTGAACAATATATGTATGTACTTGTTGAGTGAGATACAAATATGAAGTACCTTACTATGGAAATTACGATAAATTAAACTAAACTTACAAATTATGTAAATCTAAGATTGTTATATGTTTTTAAAAAATGTTATATGCAAGTTAAAATTTTGCCCTATTGTAAAACAATGTATTGTGAAATGAAAACACACCACACGACTTCACTTCACACAACCTGACAGCCTCCATTTCCGATCGGAGCGACCCGGAAGCACGTTTCGTGTGATACCCTCGTTTTGGTGCCGTGTCCCGTCATGTTGCAGCCGCACCGTGTACCCATTCAGTGGCCATGATGTAATAAAATTGTTGATACCAGCTCACCAGGGTGGTTTAATAGGATATTTTGTTTGAGATATGAAATTGTTAAATAGCATTGCACTTAAATTACTATTACTTTTGTACGTAATATAACACTATAATGTAAAAACGAGTATGTTAGCTTTTTTCAAACCTAAATCGAACAACGGTATGATATCTCTATCATATATTGTATTTTATGAAAAAAAAAAATACAGTGGCACTCCGATAGTAGTGATAACTTGAACAATTACGTGTGTATTTTTTTAATCATTAGAAAATATTATTTTTTGCAGGAAATATAATGGGCGTCGGTTTTTTGGTAACAGTGTCGCGAACTCAATGTTTTCTTTCCCCATCTCAAAAATGCCCAACGCGCTTTTGAAGTTTTTACCTCTAAGAATACAATAAGAACTTTGAGAAAAGTAAGACAGGACAGATCCGAAAACATTTGCTTACGGTTCAAAAATCAATAATAATAGCAGTGCTAGAATCTGGTAGAGCATATATTTGTACCAAGGCATATGGTTCATATTCTGTGGCGGTGTTGCGAAAATACTGTCATTCGCCGACAAACACTGAACTAGGGCATTGAAACCTGTGTCCCTGGTGTTTGAGTATTTTTCCCATTGTAGTGAAACAGTCAACAGATATTTCAGGCGAGAGATCCATTTTTGTTACGGCATGAATAGTCTGAATTGGACAGTTACGAAGTTTTTTCTATTCTACTTTATTTTTTATTTTTAGACTTCCACCGAGGTTTTGTGATTCTGCCAATATCCAGTTTGTCCAATGGTGACAAATCTATGCGAGTCCTTAGGACAGTCTACTTACTTTTTCACACATTATTCATGAGCACGAGCATTTTTACACTAAAATTCACCGATTTGATATTATTATGATCAGTCAATAAAACCCGTAATATATAGTTTATTCATATCTTTACAAATTTGCATCTAATAATTAACAAGTAATTACATTAAACCTTTTTAAGGCACTGGTAAATATATAGCCACCAAAAATGTAACCTTATGCCCCGGAGATAAGGTCCAAAAACAATGATTTTTGAATATACCTTCTGCCTTGTAAAGGGTTTTAAAAAAATACGTCAATCTGAAGTCGACTAAAATCTTTAAAATAAATTAGCAATATTATTAAATAATTTTTTCATTCCCATCAATGAACTGTGATCAATTTGAAGGTAACTAATCAGAAATGCTGTTTTAGTATTTTCCAGATAGGTACTATTTTGCACCATACTCTCCTACACCTAATGGTAAAAATAATCTGGTGTACTCTACCCATATTGTATGGATCCAATCTAATAGGTCTCGTAGATAGATAGATAGGTGGTATAAAATGTCAAATGGTGTCGAACGACACGGCCGGTACATGACTGATATTTGAGACTGCAAGTATGTGCAATCTTAATGATAAGTTTCGACATTATGAGCATACTAAAAGTACTACTTATTTAAATGCATGATGAAAATAAAGTAAGTTTACAGGTTATGTTTAACATTATTGAAAGGATTATTTAGTTTTGTAATCCACGAGAGAATGTGGGTTTAATACAAATTCCAGTAGATAATACTAGATAGAAAAGAAAAATACAACTCGCGATTTTAAGGTAAACAGAAAAACAAAACAAAAATAAAGTTGTTGTCCTGAGCCCTTCATACTATTTGCATTTAAAATGTAATATAAATTATATTACATTTTTTATTGTATTATATTATATAATACCTAAAAAGACAAACAAGGAAGTTCTGGTTGGAAAGTCTGGAAAAGAGAACTTTATTGAACTGTATAGACATAAGGCGAGGAAAGATGTTTGGCCATCTTATACGACACGACGAATTTATTAAAACCATCTTAGAAGGAAAGATTGAAGTTAAGAGAGGAAAAGGAAGGCCAAGGAGAGCATTCACAACTTAAATAAAAGAGAAGGCAAAAGTCGTGTCGTACAGAGAGGTCAAAGAGATAGCAGAGGATAGGAAAAAATGGAAAATACTCCACCGACACGAACAAAGTTCTTAAATATATGATAATAATAATACCTATCTGAAGGATTAATATAGAACTAAATATATATGTGCTAAATGCATTATTAAATAAACGGTACCTAGTTGAACTTGAATTCCAATTGGTGGTTATGTGAGTTGATTGTCGGCTAACTAAAAATAACTTCGTATAAACAATATATATATGTCATTGTTTAAATTTTGTCCTCGGAAGACAAAGGTGTTTAGAATTAGACATCAGAAAATGTTTAGGTAGATCAGCACATTATTTTTAAGCAAAATTTCGATTCCCACGCTGAGTTACAAAACTAATATTTATCCGTGAAACTAAAACTAATATTTTTGAAGTAAAAACTTCTTTAGCGGCGCTGTGCACTTTTTGTAATGGAGAAATTTTTTTTAAACTTGCGATAGGTCACATGACCGTCAGGAAAATTCGTAAGACGGCGTAGGGACGGCGCTTGCGCACATGTGCTTGTGGGTGTGTGTTTGTGTTACTGCGTGCTACGCACATCCATAGATGGTGACTGCGGTTAGGAATAGAAATTAGAAGTGATAGAATTTAAGTTCTCACTTCCGCCGGCACTGCCGGTGTGCCCATTGTATTATTAATTAAATTTTACTTACTATTGATAAAAGAACATCATCCCCCACCAAAAATATGTTATTATCTTTATGGACCCTCTCAAGATAATTATTTAGAGGTATAATCGTAGCCGTTGTGGTCTTGTGTTTATTATATCTTTTATGTTCATTAATTACTTTTTTTCGACATTTTCATACAAAAGTGTTTAGCCGCTTGGACGAATATGGGAAAATAAAAAAAAATTGTGTTCCCAGCATTGGTCCCGTAGAAAAAGTTGTTCATATTGACGGTCTAGGGAATGACATGGGCAAAGACAATATAATACTAACGTAATAGACTGCCCACCTCATACAAAAATATTGGACCAAATCAAAGACAATATAATACTAAGGCATGGGTGAGTTTACAGGCTGTATAATATATTTGTATTGTGAAGTAAAGTAATTAGGTACCTATTTACGCTAAAATTATAAATGATTTGATAACTTAATACTTATAATAGGTACATTATTTTATGGAACTAATGTAACCCACTTGTACATCTCTATAGACTAAAACTAATTCCGTCGGAATGGTCAAAAGCATTGAATCTAAGAGAATGAACTTAGCTACATTTCTTAAATTAACTACAAGCTTTTCCTTTTCCGTATAAAATTTTCTGCCCAGATTCAGACTATTAGATTAAGATGTATGGTTTAGCTGAACAGCCGGAAATCAATAGATAGTTATTTTGCAAGAAAATCTATTGTTTCACTTCATTTTTTTCGATTGGACAAACAGGAAAAGCATTCATTGGACCAAAATACTAAGAAAAAGGATGTTTGTTTTTTTTATAGAAGTAAACGACTTTGAACTACTTTAAACTGAACTTGGTAGGTACTGAATTCTAGTTTATATGCTGGAACGACAGGCCAAGGAATAATAACTCTGAAAGTTTAAAGTCAGTAGCGCCATCTAGCGACGAGTAGCTGAACTTTACCAATTGGTCAATAATAATTCGTATTCAAATCTAGAATAGAAATGTTTAAATGAAATTTCAGAGTTTGTAGAAATTTATCTTTTGTCATGTTTCTCATTGAAAAAATATGGGTAGGTAAGTACTCAAATTTTGATGACACAATTTTTTTAGAATTATGGGGGAACAATAGGCACAGTAGCGACGCCAATCATTTTATTCCGAATACTTTACAAATAGAAAGGAATTCAAGAATATAAACAATACAAGCCTTAGTAAATAACCTGAAGTATTTTTTGAATCATGTTTATTACTATCGGAATCAGTGAGAATTATGAGAATCTGATTACCGCCAAAAACGGCCGTTTTTGGCGGTTATCACTTTTTCTCTCAATGACTGATTCTCATAATATCAAAACATGATTCCAAAAATACTTCAGGTTATTTACTAAGGCTTGTATTGTTTATATTCTTGAATTTCTTTCTATTTGTAAAGTATTAGGAATAAAATGATTGGCGTCGCTACTGTGCCTAGTGTTCCCCCTTAATTTATTTAATTGAAGTTTCTGTCTAGTACCTACTTAGGTAAGTACTTGATGTTGCTACATTGGCTTCCTTACCGGTAGATTATAATTAATTCGTGACCCACGACCGTCCCAAGGAGCCATTGCTATTATTATTGCCTCGTCTGAGTCTGGATCTAGATAGGCGTAATATATTTTAGACAATAAAGTCATTCTTAGAATTTATTATCTCGATTCATCGCAATTTAGGTAGCTTTAGATTCGAGAACGTTGAAATGGCAAGCGTATTTTCTAAACTATCATTCGCAAATGGAAACAAAGAATAGTGTGATTTTACAGATATAAAAAAACAACTCAGAAAAAGATAAGAAAAAAGACACACTAGGCACACTAGCGACGACGCGATGTTATTCCTAATACTATACAAATAGAATGTAAATCATATAAGCATTAGTAAATAACCTGAAGTATTTTTGGAATCATGTTTAAACGAAAAACTTTTACGAACTTTTACGAAAAACTTTAGTCTACTCTTTTTCAGACGCGAACAATACTGTAAAAAAGAGTAGACTAAAGTTTTTCGAATCGTCATAAGGAAATTAAAAAATAAGTTTATTTCTCATTACCTACTAAGCTATTTTGGAAGAGCGGGTTCTCCAAACACAAGTATTTACATACTTTTAAATGGAGATCCCAATCATAATGGGATACTGTAAAAAAGTGACAAATAAAGATATTATATTATTATTATTATATTACCTATATAACCCATTAATTTCGTAATTTTATGATTTTTGAGTTTTTTCCTAAACAGTAAAAAATACTGTAAAAAAATTCTATGGTCCCGGTTCGCTTCCCCTTTTTATGCTCAGATATAAAATAAGTAATAATGGAAAAATTAAAGGAGGACAGAGGAGTTATAATCGAATAATTCGGCAAAGAATCTCCATTAAGTGCCTGCCCGTGGGAAATGGCAGGTGACTCATTAACAATTTCAAAGGTCCTTTCCCCAGTTACACGGCGTCTATTAAATTATAGCACTTGAAAAATTAACTTTATGTACTTTCAAAAGAACTTTTCTTAGTAGTATTCTAGTAAACATTTTCCATGCTGGTTTGGGAGAAACGGAAAACATAGAATATACCATCGCTTTTCTAGATCGTAAAAGCCGGTCAAGGGCGAAAATCTAAGGACTCACGTTATAGGCGATGTGGCTAGCAACCTATCAGATCACTATTTAGTTTCACTTTCCATCTTATATACCTATATATTTAATCAATAAGTTGGTATATTGTTAAATCAAAAATACACGACCATTGGCTCGTAATCAGAGAATTATTAATATTATGATAACAACCAAGGTTATGGTTATTAGGTACCTATACTGTGTAGTTCCCGGCAGAGTAGAATAGGACCACTCCAAGTCATCCCGTGGATGTCGTAAAAGGCGACTAAGGAAACACAAGCTAAACAAAGCTTATTAACATCAAAGATACCTCTCCAACCCGTCTGGCCAGCGTGGAGAGTGTAGGTCAAATCCTCTGACTACTCTGGCTAGTATATGGCTCTGGTAGTACAGAGAGGGTCGTGCTCCTGCAGTGGAGACTAGAAAGACCTGATGATGATGATGACTATATTTAATCAATACAGTTTGTTTATTGTTTTATCAGAAGTATACGTACATTGGCTTGTAATCAGAGAAGTAACAATACATCAGCTCTCCTAACTATTGCGGTTTAAGGCTACCGAAATCCAGTCATTCCAGTAGGATTGAAGCATTCCGTCTCTTTCTAGGCTTTCCGCTTTCTTCTTTCTATTTTTCATTTGTCTTTTCCTTTTTATTTAATCAATTAAGTTTTTATAATGTTTTATCAGAAGTACACGAGCAATGACTCGTAATCAGAGGAGTAACAATACATCAGCCGAGCAATTGTGTCGCTGGTACGCCTCAAGCTCTATGACGAGGGTTGCCAATTATTACCATTGTTAATATTATGATAACAACAAAGATTATGGTTATTAGGTACCTACCTATATATTTAATCAATAGCATATTGTTTTATCAGAATTACACGTACATTGGCTTGTAATCAGAGAAGTAACAATACATCAGCCCTCTTAACTATTGCGGTCTAAGGCTACTGAAATCCAGTCATTCCAGTAGGATTGAAGCTAGTCTTTCCAATTCTTACTAGGCTTTCCGCTTTCTTCTTTCTATTTTTCTTTCATCTTTTCCTTTTTATTTAATCAATTAAGTTTCTATAATGTTTTATCAGAAGTACACGAGCAATGACTCGTAATCAGAGGAGTAACAATACATCAGCCGAGCAATTGTGTCGCTGGTACGCCACAGGCTCTATGACGAGGGTTGCCATTTATTACCCGAGAGCTGTGGGACAACGCACTTATAGAGGCAATATTTCTATTACGGAGGCTACATTTGTCAAATTCAAACACAGTGTTCAATCTGTCTAGAGATTTTCCATTATTATGATTAAAGGCAAGGTTTATACTTTTTTTATAGAAGGAGAGGTTCTAGGATTCCTTAAATTATTCCAAATTATTTGATAAGATAAATGGTATGAACGAACTGTACTGTTCTTATGGATATCGAACAACAAAGCATCTCAAAGATTCTTTCAAGTAGAGTCCAACACTCTCAGTTCAGGTGGCTTCACCAAAAGATGGAAAGATGATTTTGAATACAGAGGACCGAGCAACAATCTACAACAGAATTAATGTACGTCATTTTACATTGTTGATTATTGTGGTTTCTTTGAGTTTTCGATATTTCAGTCCAGTTACATGGACCATGATCACGGTAAATATCCCGAAATGTTTAATTCTAATGTTAATAACCGTGAAAGTTTAAAAAGTTACATTGTTCAAAATGATTTAAAATTTAAAGAAGAGTCTGTTTTAAAGTTGTGTTTTAATAAGAGTCAACAATTCTCAGTTTGGATCGACATGCATAACATAGAAGGCTAGATGATTTTGAAATATAAGGCCGGTCGATAATTTATCACAGAAATTCTTTCTTGAAACACACATAAAAGTACTTTATTTTACAATAAGTTCAATATATTCTAGAATTACTACGTCTTGTTCATAAAAATCAACCACAACTTTATGGAATAAGTTGAACGATGCGAGCAAAATGACTCCGTTTCTTTCGTTTTGATTTATTATGCTAAGTTGATTTTTGTATTTACCAAAGATAATATATTCCATATTATCTTTGGTAAATACCAAAATTAACTTAACAAAAGAAATCAAAACGAAAGCGAAAAAAAAGTACAATTTCCGTATTCAATATCAATCCTTAGTTGAAAAAAAACTTTAAAACTTGGTACAAGATTTATAACTTATTTTTGATAAGTAAGCATGGTTCAAAATTTCATGTTTCTACCTTGAAAACTTACAGACTTTCATACAAACTTGTTTCTTCTATTTCATCCCCTTAGAGGATGAATATCCGATAACCCTTCTTAGTGCTCACTTACATTATCAAAAGATTTTTACGCACAATTTCAGGTTCCTAGTCCTTTTAGTTGCAGCTGAACGTAGATATCTCAATCAGTGTTTCCTTTTATATATCTAGATTGTAAGTATTAATATCTCCAAGTTATGAATATAAGATTTTTGTATTGTTCACAGGCAGGTGTCGGTTCTGCAGACGTCTATCCCTCTGCCGGCGTCGGCGGCGGCCGTGCGACGTGCCCCGCCGGATAAACGGCCCTTGCCAGCCACCCCCGTCCATACAGGTCTGTAATCATCCTTAACTTTTGATTTATACCTCTCATTCATACGGTCAGGGTTCTCATCCTCAAATAACTATGCGGTGGTTGCGGGTATGACATCAGGTACGCACGGCCAGCCTCCCGAGCTGCTGCTTCCGTTTCATCAGTTCAATAAACTCCAATAATAAAAAAACATTTCATATTAAAACATATCTGCATAAAATACATGGATGCTTAAATTCATAATAAAAACTAATCAAACTAAAATCAAATTTCCAAAATAAGTACTGTAATTATAAAACATCCTCTGTCATACATATCATAAATACAACTAGCGTCCCTGGCAGCGCCCGGAATGTATTTAACTATTAAATCTTCTTCGTAATTGTATTTAAACCTTCCTCAGAAATCACTCTATCATTTGCTGAAAACTGCATTAATATCAGTTCAGAAGTTTAAAAGATCTTGTGAATAGACAGCGGAAGCGACTTCATTTTATACGATGACGTGAAAGGTAAAGATATAATAATAAAACCGGCCAAGTGCGTGTCGGGCCACGCGCAGTGTAGGGTTCCGTAGTTGCGAATGACAACTTTGAGTTCACACTGTTTACACTCACACCTCACAGTCTAACGACCAAAAACATCTAACAATGAAGATTGTATGAAATTTTACATTTTCCAGTACATTTTATAAGTTGGTTGCCTATAACTTTTTAGTTTGCACTTAGTACCCAGCTCTGATAGTTTTCCTTTCAACTTCAGTATATATACTATTGCTGTAATTTTTTTCACGTATCCATATATAACCGTTTAGCAGATAGAGGGGGGGGACACGTACCTCTAACAAAATTTTGCACTTTAAAACCAAATATTTCGGAAACGGATCCCTAAATCGAAAAATGGTGTTCTTAACCTCACAATATTTTTGAAAGACCTTTTTAATGATACCCCACACGATGGGTAAATAGAGAAAAAAAAATTACTCCCCCACTTTACTTGTATGGGAGCTACCCAAAAAAAAATATTTTTTCAAGGTTTTTTTCTACGACTTTTTTGCCATGATTAATATACACACTCATACAAAATTACAGCTTTCTAGTACTTATAGTCTCTGAGTAAAACCGCGGACGGACAGACAGACAGACAGACAGACAGACAGACAGACAGACAGACATGGCAAAACTATAAGGGTTCCTAGTTTACTACGGAACCCTAAAAACCGTGTCTATTCTTAAGGGGCGACTCAGAACGTCAATATGAAAAACTGCTTTTCAATGCATACATATGTATGTAAGGGAAAACGACGTGTCAATATGTAATATATTGTCACGTCTTTTTCCCTTGCGGGGTAGACAGAGCTCAGGTCTTTAAAACCTAAAGCTTTACAGCTTTTCTGAATTTCCAAATTGATGGCCGGCTGAACACTCTTATAGGCAAAGTTGTTCATATTGACGGACTGAGTTCCCCTTAAAGGAACGGACGGGGTTTTATTAACATTATGTCTATAAACTTACAGCCAAAATAATATACCTATGATTGCGTCTGACAAAGTTAAAATAGACAGCGCGGGCGGAGTTAAGATCAAAGGTGTGCCATTTCGGGCTCCAATTGGTTCCATTTTCATTGAACTACCGCACACCAACCCAATTAATATCGATTAGCTTAATTAATTGCTAGGGTTAACTAGATTAGTAGGCACGATTATAATTTGCTATTCCTTTAAGCTTTACGTGCAATAAAATTAATATTATTTTGTTACCTACCTTAAAATGAAATGATGGCTTCAGTCTAGGGTATTTTCATTCTTAACTATAAGGCTGTGGCCGCTATAACAAGTTTGGGCTTGAGTCAGAAACTATTAGTAGAATTTAGCCCATCATAAAGGATCGAACGGGGTTTTATTACCATATTTTATAAACCAACAGCCAAAATATATGATTGCGTCTGACAAAGATAAAATAGATGGCGCGGCAGCGGATTTAAGATCAAAGGTGTGCCATTTCGGGCTCCAATCGGTTCCATTTTCATTGAACTACCGCACACTAACCCAATTAATATCGATTAGCTTAATTACTTGCTAGGGTTAACTAGATTAGTAGGCACGATTATCATTTGCTATTCCTGTGAGCTTTGCATAAAATGAACATAATTTTGTTACTTTAAAATGAAATTACGATTCTCATTGGCTTCTGTCCACGGCTTTTTCGTTCTTCACCATAAGAATATGGCCACTATGACAGGATTTGGGATTAAATCAGAAACTATTTATAGACGTCCATCAAAAAAACGGCAAGGTAATAAAAAACCTGCGTGTTGGGTTCCGTAGTTGCACGCCATTTTATTAGTCGATCAAGCTGTGATAATTTCATTGTAATTTCGTTATATAAATATTTATTTAGGAGCTTGTGCACCAAACTCTTATCTTACTTATCTCCAAATGACGTTGAGATCCACCTTATATAAAACATATTGGCCAGTCCTCCATGTTTACAAACAAAACAGAATATATAGGGTAAGTCTTGAGCCCATAGCTCTACCAAAACGAAGTTAACTTCTGCTGACTTTCCAACGAATGCTATCTATTCATAATTGCATAGCTTTCATCGCCAAATCCATATATAACACAAACATCATATCATCACCTAATGACGTTGAAAGTCAACTCATATAAAACATATCTGTCAGTCCGCCTGTTTACAAAGAAAACAGAACGCCGGGTGCTATATGCGTTGCAATTCACACTAGGAGACGGGAGCCGGCTGCTGTGTAATTGGATTAATTAAAAGCCCCTTGATAGAGAGTTATTACTGTGCTTTTCGTATAGCTTTTGCTCTCGTGTTTCATTACGTTACGGACTATAACTATTCTTTTCTTTTTACGTATTTAATAAGACCGTGGAGATAACAAACATTTTAAAGCAAAATTTGTTGTTTTATATGTTTTAGGTTCTTTCTGTTATATAATGTTTATAACAAAGATAAAAAGACAAATGGGTACTCTTCACGCTGGCCAGACGGGTTGGAGAGGACTTTTTGATGTTTATAAGCTTTGTTTAGCTTGTAGGATATATTATAGGTTAGCCTAAGTCGCCTTCTACGACATCCACGGGAAGACTTGGAGTGGTCCTATTTTACTTTGCCGGGAACCACGCGTCTTTCTATCACGTATATGAACCAATATTAGTACCTATAAAATATTCATATTTATCATTTTCAAACTCTTCGATAATTATTTTCGGTGTCGTTCAAACTTAATACAATTTCTATTGTCAGAAGTTAAATTTGTCCGGAAGTACGTAATTGTTTGTTGAAAACACCCGTAAATCCCATATCTCGCGTTTAACGTGCCGCCCAAAACGTCCAACTACGGTCTCCGTTTTATCGCTCGTAAACTTGCACCTGAAGGGACGTGGAATACCCTAAACAACGGTCCCCAAACTTTTTGGAGACCTTTTGTAAAATTACGTCGATAGCCAACGATTATACGACGTGTAAATTTGACCCTCGACATTCTCTTGGAGGAGTGACTTAAACCGTCAATATGAACAACTTTTCCAATGGAACCAATGATGGAAACTAGATTTTTTTTTACTTTCCTACACTAATAGTCTAACCCCGAATTCGATTTGAGTTTTCAACATTGATCCCAAAAGTTGTTCATATTGACGTTCTGAATGACCCCTTTATGGGAATGACGAGGAAGGAGGGGGAAGTTACAGGCTGTATTGAAGAAACTTGGAATATGCCAACTGTTTCTACTGGCGGAAACTGAAATATCCTGAGATATCCAGAGGGTATAAAACATTACCTAGGGTCTGAGGTTATTCTGATTCATAAACTTTTGCCAAATCATAATATGACAGCATGAATGCAGTGCTGTCATTAATAACGGACTTCGAATTCTAACGTATCTATACAGAGTTTCAACATAGCTGCTGATAAACAGGGAAATGCTCTGATGACAAGGATATAAGTTATACCAATGTTAAATGTTTATAAAAGTACGTCTTGTACTTTTTGTTTGAAGTATAGTAAAAATACCATCTGTCCTCCGAAATTTTCACAAGACATTTAATAGATTGACAGATTATTTAATTAATTACTACCTACTACAAAACATGGTAACAAAATAAAGAAATCTGTATTTTCCTTGTATCTGTTTTTTATCTGGTCTGTCAATATTAGGTAAGGCTCGATACTTACCCCTTTGGATAACACTGTCCTAAAGGCACGGACTTGAAGGTTTATTCACTCACTGCCATCCTGATAAGTGAGCGTCATTTTATAGCTACAATGCCCACATGTTGATAAATGACGCACATGTTATAAAACAGTTTTATCCTCAGATAAGTCGGCTCTCTCTTTTGCAAATTGGTAAAAAAAAGTGAGCTCGCATTTAATTTATTGCTCAATAACCAGTTTAGCCGTGTAATGATACCTATGAATAAATGACGATCTCTGCTGTGGCTTAGTGTCTTTGAAACGCAGTACTTTGGTTTGATTCCCGGTCAGATCAAGATGGAAAACGATCTTTTTCAGATTAACCTGGGTGTTGGATGTCTATCTATAAATGCAGCTTTTATAAAATATAGTATCGTTGAGTTCTACGTTGAGTTAATATTCTACGACACAATTTCACAACTTAGGATGAGCCTAGCTTAACTTGTGATTTGTCACAAAATATTTATTCAATGTTCATTTTTATTAAAGTTAAGGTGCAGTTATTTTACGTTATTAAACAATGTGTAACTACGATAGCATTCTATAATATCATAAATTATCAAGAATGTTGTTGTGTTACACATTGTTTATTATCGTTATATAACTGCTGCGTTGGGAGCACTTTAAATCGGAATCACTTGTATGTTTTCTTTTAATAAAGATAATTTGATAAATATGCAAACTTTTTAAAGGCCGGTCAAAATATTTTTGAAACGAAGGCGTATTAAAAACAGGAGAATAAATTCAATTTCGGAAATTTTGTGAAATTAACACACAATCCTAAAATCAAAAATGAATAAAGTTGTCCAATAGTGAGGTGGAATATATATAAAAAATATTAGTTCGTTTATATCATCGATATATGTACACGTAGTACTTATATCTCGATGGTTTATATAAATAATGCTTCAATCAATATGTTTGCTTCTACAATATTCGATAATTGTTAATACATACACATACCATCTACATCATGGAGTACAGTACACACCATGTTGTGATGTCACAATAGCTTTTTGATGGCCTCAATGATTCGAAGTATTTTAGTCACGCCATAGTAGCAGTTACTATTGTCACTTGATAATCTTACTATTTATTTTCAGAATAATAGAAACGGGGTACTGACTATTTTCAATTTTACAATATAGTTTTTAACTGGGACTGGGATGGTCCGCATTTATCTCCCAAAAACCTAGATTTGGGACAAAAGTTCTTATGTAATGTTCATGATATGATTGACCATGAATAGGGAAACTCTCAATTTCCTTTTTATTTTATGGACAGAAAAAGAAAGTGTATATCTAATAATATTATAAAGAGGAAAGATTTAATCATTTGTTTGCGATTGGAGCGAGCGAGCGAAATTGGAGCCTACATCACATTGGAGTTTACATTGGTAAACACATTGAATAGGGTCCAAAACTACTGCCCCGAGTTTTAAAATTCTTTCACCTAAGCTAATTTATCAGCGAGAAGAATAGGCTATAATTTGTATAAATATAATAAAAAACATGTTAACAGTACATGTCTGTTAAATATTTGACGACTACGTTAACAAATCTTTTTGCTCTGCAGTAACACAATTGTATAACATTTGTACAAGTAATCTCGCGACTTATCTCGCGACCTGTTATCTATTATTGGTACGGGTGATGCAGGCGCATCGCAGTCGGGCTGCACATGTCAAAGTGAGCGCTCATTTACGAAGATATAATTGATTGAAGTTACATTTTAGAGTTTGTGGTGATATTTAAGAGACGAAAGTGAAGAGTGTTATACCCTTGTACTGAGTTCAAATGCTTCTGAATATTAAGGTAAATTACTAAAGTAACAATAATTAAAAAAATATTTTCTTGTTTTTGTACACTTTTCTCTTAAATTCAAGTTTCAATCTGCCTCTCCATGAGCTGGGATTCTGGGTCCTGACTCCTTGCTCTATCATATTCAATTCTTTAAAAAAAGCTTAAGCTATTTTTTTTATTATTTTAGTACATCTGTATTTATAAAAGGCATCTGTTACTGACTTACTGATCTATCAACACACAGCCCGTACCACTCAATGGATTTCGCTGAAATATGGCACCCAGATAATTATTATGTATTGACGAATTATTATGTATTGCATTTTTCAAGAAAGGATTTCTCAAAAGTGAATTTGACGCGAGCGAAACCACGGGCAAAAGGTAGTTACTGATTTAACTAATTTGACGTTAAAATCATATATACCCACAATATAATAATTTAATTTTTTATTTGAGATTTTTAGGATTAAATTAATTATTATGATTTCTGAAAATATAACTACAATGTGCAACAAACTAAATAGATAAAGATGTAGTCCTATTTTTTTTATCACAAATTGAACCTTGTGTCTTGTGATATACGCCGCTATATTTAAGATGCAAACAACTGACCGACATTGGTAAGTGATGGATCACTCGAGGGTTTAGATACGATATCGTGCGCATTCGCAAAATGACTTGAACTCAGGAAATTGATAACATAACCAATCTTATTTAGATACATAATTTAAACCAGCCCTAAAAATGTTAGGTGATCAATTAATTAACGAAAAAAAATGCTGGTTTCCAGTGAAAAATGGCCACTTTCATACTCGAAAAACAACAAAAAAAAAAACACTCGTGAAAGTAAAAATAAAACATACGTGCGTAAAATTTATAGCCCGTGTCACTCAAGGCAAAGATTCTAAAGTTATCTAATATGTCCATACATCTGAATAGTATCGTATTATAACACATTTAAAAGTTATGGTAAATAAAGAAACTCGCATACGTCATACACCTTTACATGAACCCTGAAAACATAACGTACCTTTTTGGAATAGTCTTGTCTATGACAAGACTATTCCTATATTCTTGAATTAGATTTCATTCCATGAGCTTTAGTGCCATCTTATACGTGTATTTTGAAATGTATATATAATATTCGATAGAAGATTACAATAAATTAAGTAAAAAAGTTTCAAAAACAAGTCATTTTAAGAAGATGACATTTTACGAGTGCGTCTATTGTGGATCTGCATCCAGAGTTAGAATAAAGAGCGGATGCGTTCAGTTTGTCAGCGTCTCGATGTGTTATATTTTTGCAGTGTATGATAACTTCCTTCGTCCTGTATTGTTTTGCAACACCTGGGTTGTTATCATTGCAGAATTCCATGTTAGGAGACTGAGTCGTTTGTTGACAAGTTCCAGTGGCAGCTGTTCAAATCTAGAGAAAGGTAGGACCGTATGCGCGTGATTTGTGAAAAGAACTACCACTTACCTTTAATATATTTTTTTCCTTTATCGTTACCAAAAGATGAATCTATACTCCCCAATTGCATCCTCAGTTGAAATGCTTTAGACTCCGGGGTCCATGAAATATCTTGCTCCAACTAAGTTGGTATAAAAGTGGCCAACTGAATATCTGCCTATGAATCAGTGTACAATAATACAGATCAAGTCTTCAGTGTTTTCAAGTGCTTAGTTGTCGGATATTAATAGACTTCAATCGAAGCAGTCGATGGACTCCTGAGGCATGCTAAAGTGCAAATATTGACTTACCTTTGTAATATACATAATAACAACATAAATTTGACAAATAAATTTAGATGATGTAAATGAGTTTAACGAGTATATAAAACATATATAGATAAAAAAGAACAACGCGGACTTTTCTGCGAAAAATCTTAGGGTAAAATTATCTCGTAAATATTGTGTTAAACTTAACGTAATTTGAAAATTCTTTTGTTTGTAGGACCCTTGTGAATCACGAATTACACAACACGATAACCTTTGTGAGCATTGAAGAAAGAGGACTCCTTTTCTTTAAATCTTTGTTTGTGACGAAAAAGTAGACCCACTTTTTCGTAAGTACGGAATTGTAGTGTTTTGTTGATAATTGATATACCGATTCTTCATTATTTGTTTAGCTCACTACAAGGACGAGCCAAATTATAAGTATATTTCAGTCTTAACGCTAAACGTCAATAGTTGCGTCTACTTTCAATGGTGTTTATAGGTCAAACCTCTTCTTTCTGATTTATAAGTACTAGCTAACTTACGTACTGTCATTGCAAGGGTTACCTAGTGCCCTTTTTAGGGTTGCAATGCGCACGTGCATACATTACAGCCTATGACGTCATGAATTATTATTTTATTCGTGTGACAATCGATCCATGAACCAAATTAACAAGATACTTAGCTCACAATCAGGAGTTCCCGTTGGTGCTCTCATTAGCAATGAATGGGCGGGGGTGGTGAGGTTTTTATTAAATTGGTGACGGTAGCGTTTGTTTGTTTGTTCTGCAGCAAGGACTAGTATGTCGCCGGCGCACGCCAGACCGCCCGTGTCATGTTTAGATAAAATATTTTTATCAATATTAGGGTGGGTACTTACCTAAATATTTGTGTGAAGTTATACTAGTATGTTTGTGAGAAGTTCAATTGTTGTAATTCGAAACTCGCAAAATGCGGGTTGAAAGTGGTCGAAGATGATAGTTTTTAAACGTCTTCATTGATCCTTAAAGTGTATTTGTTTGGATAATTCACCTTATGTCCTTTTCATCTAGCTAGTGTGATTAAATTACACTTTTGAAATCGTACCATCAAAGTGAAAATTGCTGTGTTTTCAAAAGCCAACGCGTTTGCAAAATCAAACGCGTTATAATATCTGGTTACCAAAGGCTGGGCACGTTTTTGAACAAAAAAAATTATGAGCCACGGAGTTAAATTGAAAAGAACAAAATAAGCTTATTTTGAGTACTATTAAACATTACAATAAAAATAAAAAATAAACTTTCTTATTTAGACCTCAAAACTTCAAGTTGATTTTTTTCTAAATTCCAAAACTTGCTCACCCTTTGCTACACTCTTACCAACATCCGTCTGAAACGCAGACTTATCAAGCATTATTTTTCATATGAAACGCACAACATTTTTAACCAACTTCAAAAAAGGAGGAGGTTCTCAATTCGTCGGAATCTTTTTTTTTTGTATGTTACCCGAATCCTCGAAGACGCCTGGACCGATTAAAGAAATTATTTTTTGTTCGATAGGTAATACTTTACAGATGGTCCCATTAATTTTTTTTCGAAATATGTCGAGCAGTTTTGAAAAAATACACGAAACAAAAGTATTTTTTTACACGAATGCCATTCGGTTTACACTCATTTCCATTAAATTATTTTTTGTTAATAATTTTTCAAATTTTATTCAGTCTTTTTTTTGGTTACAGGAGGCAAAACTGGGCTATCAGCGAGTTCCAGCCGCTCGACGAGTCCCCTGGGACAAGGAGCAGTTAGTTTCATTCCGCGGGCACCAACTTCCTCTTCTGGGTAAGTTAACTTTGCTTTTTGGCTTTATTTTTCGCTTAACTTTTGGGATCAAATATATAACAAGTTCAGGTAGCAAATGATTAACCTACAACGTTGATCATTATTTTTTTAATTTATAGCGGCTATCATGATTTTCTCTAGTAAAAGTTTGTTTTAATAAGCTTGTATCTGTATCTTTTAAAAATATTTATTTTATTTGGATTTAATTACTTATTTTTAAAGTTAATGAATAAGCAAAAAGATCACTCTTATTTTTTATTTTTTTTTACACAAATTGAGCTAGCCCCACAGTAAGTTGTGAACTTGTGTCGTGGGATACTAACGCAACGATACTATATTTTATAACATATATATAGATAAACATCCAAGACCCAGGCCAATTTGAAAAAGATCGTTTTCCATCTTGACCTGGCCGGGGATCGAACCCGGGACCTCCGTGTCGCAGGCTGGCGTGTTGACCACTGCGCCACGGAGCTCGAGTATTATCAGTATTTTTTACGTGGTGGCGGCAACAGAAATACCACATCTGTAAAAATTCAACTGTCTTGCCAACACGTTTCATGATATATAGCCTGGTGACCGACGGACGGACAGTGAAGTCTCGTGAAGAAGGTCTTGTTTTTACCCCTTGAGTACGAAACCCTAAAAAAATTATCAAATACCTATATTCATATTTTCTAAAAACATGACTTTTTCTACACATAGGTACTTCATGAGATTATATTTAACTAAAACTATTTTACTTTGTTGCAGGTCACGGCCGAATTCATCGCTGCTAGCACCCGGCAGCAAGATCCCGTCCACTCTACAGTCGCAACAACATTCTCAAACAACCACCAATCAAAATGGAACGCCCACCAAGCATTCCATGTTGGATAAGCTAAAACTTTTCAACAAAGATAAAATCAGCAGTGATAAGCAAAATAGTAAAAGTACCGCAGTGTCAAAACGCACCAGTTCTTCCAGTGGATTTTCTTCTGCCAAAAGTGAGAGATCAGACTCAAGTTTAAGCCTTAACGAATCATCCAATACGACAAATACACATATCAAATCCTCAAATCTATTGGGGCCTAAAAGTATAAGACAACAAAACGATACATTATCAAAAGACAAGTCTGGTAAAAATGTTAAATCTAAGTTAATTAGTTCTAAATCACCTAAAGATTCTTCCACGAATTTAAGTAAAACTAGCACTAAAACGAGTACAGAAAAATCTAAAAATAGCCCAAAGCTGCCTTCACGCGATAAAGAATCCAAACTGGCGGCCCCTAAATCTGTAAGTAATACTAAATTAAACCAGATCGATGATCACTCTAGAAATTCTAAATCTAAAGTGGAATCTAAGATGCTTAAATTATCAGGAAGTCAGATGAAACTAAGTGAACAACGACATGAAATATCAGATCACAGAAGTCAAGAAAATGCGGCATCACACTCTAAATCTTCAGTAAATCAACCCCAAACTCCATCAGGAGGGCAAAACATTGGGTTGGTAAATCACACTGGAATTCCTAAACCGACCGCAGCCGTAAAAGGAACATTCAAAATATCTAAAGAAGAAAGACACATTATTCATAAAAGTACAAATAGTCAATTAAGCCCAATACAAAGCAATTCTAGTTTAAATTCTACGAATAACGTAAGTGCACTTCCATTCAGTAGAGAACAGTCTAATTTAGGTAAAGAAATAACACAGAAGCAAACTTTGGCTGTGTCACCGATGCCAGTAATGACTGGGAATCAAAACCCAATGTCACAGATGTCTGAAAGTTCTCATTCAAATTCTACGCACAGTACTACAGGGCAGCATTCAAATTCAAGCGATAGTAGTGTAATATACCGTCCATCTAGCGAATCAGGATCTGAGATATCAAAAACCACGAACACTAGTAACAAAAGAATTGATATGAATTCTACTTATTTAAATAACGTCATTAGCGAAGCTGAATTATCTGAGAAGGAAGCAGCGCAAAAACGATTAGATAATTCTATTTTAAGGCAACCTTTTGATCATAATAAAACATTAACTGATACAAATAAAAAGCAAGAGTCTGAAACAAGATCAAGTACGCCCTCGCATTGCCGAGATAATTCTCTTGGAGAGGATGAGAATCCTTTAATGAATGTAATGCCGATGAGGCCTTTACTTCGTGGCTATAATAGTCATTTAACTTTGCCGATGCGAACATCTGGTCTCACACAGAAAAATATACCGGGATACCCTCATCATGCAAATACAGTAAAAGCAAATTTCGGAAGAGAAAATATGGGCTTGCGTGAGCGAATGAATTACGGACCAGGATTTTCTAATCCTGATTATTGTGACCTTGAAATTGCTTCTGGATACATGTCTGATGGTGATTGTTTGAGGCGAATTAATGTAAATGAAATGGATTGTGGACGAAATAACGACGTTATGGATGGATACATGTCCGAAGGTGGAGCATCGCTTTACGGTCGTCGGATGAACTACCAACAACCTTCGCAGTTCCAGCAAATTGACGAAAGGTGAGTACTCTAACAAGATTTGCTCTATATGACTTTTTATACCAAATTCGCAATAAAACTCAAATTAAAACGCTCCCTAGAGGCGTGAGATTCATTGCCATAAAGGGATTGTGTCGGTAATAGATGCGCAGTTTAGGATTTTCAGTAACAGGGGTGCATAAAGGAATTTATTTATTAGATTCTCTAAAATATTCCATACCAGAAGACATTAAGCTTGATATTTTCATTGAAGATACATTTAGATTTAAAAAATGGGATTCGATAAAATAAATAATAATAACTAAAAACATGGTTGCAAAATGCTTTCCTTTCTCCTTTACCTTATTACACGGATGGACCATCATACTATTAGTGGTGTAAGCGTGAGGAAATCCATTTTCCAATAGCGCCGGCGAGCCTTTCAATCCACAAGTGGTCGGCCCGCCTTTCGTCACTCTCTAACGTAATGTAACTAGATTTAAACGTATATTTCTTTTTTTCTTCTTCAGTATAGATATTATTGTTTTCTTTTGTGTAGACACATGTACAGTGTACTAAAACAGTGCGATGCAAAAAATATGTTCATTTCTGATATTAAACGAGACCAAACTCGTGAACATATAACATTTTGCTATTAACAATATTATTTAATAAGGATGTGTTCACACGTAAGAATATTACTATTCTCACTCAGTTCACGTCACGTAGCGCTGGTAATAAAGCACACGTGACTTTCAACATTAGCTTGGAGCTGGTCGACAAACAAACCGTCCGACGCGTCATTTGGCAAACGGCTGCGAATCGTCGGTGTGAACAAAGCTTTTGTTAATATTCGGACGCTGGCGTGCACCCGCCGATCTCCCAGTGACGACTCGCACGGCGCACTCACACTGTCGCAGCGCTGGGGGTGAGGGCGGGGTGACCAAAATCGATACTCCTACGTTTCATGCCGCCCCTACCCCTCTCGCCCCTTGTGTCTACACCGTCTCGACCCTAACCACCCCTAACAGCAACGCACCATTCGGGACTTTAACGATCTCAGCATAAAACCGTACTTTCACCGCGGCGGCGTATACTGTCCAACGCTTTTCCACGAAACTTATTCGTAACCATTGCTATCATGTTTTCCCACGTTTCCCTATAATATTGTCAATCGATAGTGTTTTGTTTAATATGAGTAAATTATGAAGTATAAGTTCTGTAATTCCCGGTGTGTGAATAATCGCACGGAATAACTTTGTTTTCCACAGAGAGGATAGGGCTACCGCTAATGGGATTGTCGTGAGTGATTGTGTAAATGGTAGTGGGCTGAGCAGCGGCGGGCATGCCGTGCCGTAGTATGGTGGTCCGGTGCGTGGCGGCGGCCGGCGGCAGGGCGGGCGGCACTCGGCGCCGCGCACTATCGGCGTGCGGGCGCGCCGTACTCGCCGCCCGCGTTCACACTCGCACGTGACAAACTTTCCCGATTTCCTCCACGGAAAATGTAAATCTGTTGGCGGCATCGATCGTTCCGTTAGACGCACGCTCGCCGAACCGAGCACGCCGATCACAGCTGGCGCCATGGATCTGGACCGTTGACAAAGGATCGCTAAGACACGGTCGCTCCCTTAATCTCGTGGACTTCTGATATTGTTATTGGTGTTAGTCATAAGTGTATCCTAATCGATGTAGTGGACCATACGCGTTGTGCCTTCTGTCGCTTGTTCAAAGGATTTGTTTTCGTGGACGATAATTCATTTGCAGCGGTTGATATTAGTACAATAATTTTGCGAACTTTAATGTAAGGATCAGTGTTGCCTTGCTACGTGTCTTTGCTTTCGCGGTAGACGTTGTAAGCTTACGGTGCTTAATAGATAATACACTTAACTTCTAGGAGAAATAGTATTTAAATTTTGTACACATCACAATAATCAAGACGAAAATAATGGATTCGGTAAGAGGCATTTTTGTTTTTCCTTTCATATTTCAGATCTTGAGAAGTAAGCGCGCAACGAAGCAATAAACTTGCAAACATGTGGCTGTTGTATAAGTCAATGTATTGCTACTTGTCACATGTGGTGACCACTCCGACTGAATATCGCATAGTTATCATTTTATGTCATGCGAATCCTAATGCCTAGAGCTTTGGTATTATTAAAGAGAGGACATTGTCTGAAAAGATCTTCAATATACTTAGGTACGCGATGAGTAGACGGTTAGTGACCCGGAACGATTGATCCGTGTTAGGTTATTACCTCGGCATCTGCAGGGTTAGGCAGGGAGGGTTGCCCAAGCCCGGCCCGGACCATGATCCTCAATTTCAGTTGAATTGCCTATAATATTATTAAAGATTCAAGGACTACTCCGTAGCCCTTTCAAGGGTAAATACATAAATTTATTTTGCTAGGCTACCATATCTTCACAAATGTAGATACAAAGATAAAAATAACCAAACATGCAAAAAGGATAAAGATTATGTCCTATAAAAAGATCATACAGATGGTGGAAGATATCACGCCCTGACAGATACTCTATCAACACAGTTCAATGAGATACGGGATAAAATACGAAATAGAATGTATTCTCTACAAGCTGGATTGGGAGAAAAGAAAAGACAAAGAATATCCAGGTACTGCTATTCTTCCCGCGCAGATAGTAAAAGCCGGTCAAGGGGCGAATCACGTCAATAGGTATTGCGGCTGCAACCCATCACTTGCCCTGGCCTTCGGGTTTTATGACTTTGGGCTCTGTCTACTCCGTAAGGGATAAAGACGTTAATATGAGTGTAGAACTTATCCGCTACTTCTTGCCCGCGCACGTCATAAAAGACGGTCGAGGGAATGGATGAATATGTCGTAGGCGATACGAGTTAGCAACTTGTCACACTAAATATACAAGTCCGCAATCACGCTAAGTATGGCCTGAACTGAAAATCTTAAGGTTCTGCAGACCAGATTAGAGGCAAACATGTGATTAGCATAAATTAAATAAGTACTAAAATGATCTCTATATTTGAAAAAAGTTCAAAAAACGCATCAGATACTATGTTTTTCGAATTAGGGCAAACGCGACATTTGCGAAGTTAGGGAAGTAAAGGCACATGTCACTGCGATTGGTTGGAATTTAAATTCACCACATTAAACTTTGTCCCCTACTTAAATGAAAGTCAACCGACCGAATATCGTAGTAAGTTTACACGCCACTGTGCCACGGAGATTGTCGACATTTGCTTCTGCCTGGGTTTTCATAATAAAATGAGTATTCGTGTATTCGTATTCAGATCCCTCTAGCTATGAGTATAAAATCGATGTGTTCGAATTTTATGCCGAGGATTTAGTATAGGTAGAAATATGAGTCAGCAGTTTAACACCAGATTTTTTTGATTATTTTGGTTGTTTATTTTTAGGGCGAATGAAAAGTTAAGATTTAAGATATGTAGGTAGATATAGGTACGTTTAAAATACGGTGATTATAGAGTTAAAAGTACATCTATACTGTTCTACCACCAAGCTTGCACTGTATCACATTGTAAACTAAAATCATAGAAGACGAAATATTATTCTTCAGTCTGTTTAGATTGAATAATATCATTCATATAATACGTGATACAAATAAATAATTGGTTTTTGGTTTAATTATACATATATAGTGCATTAGGTCAATGACTAGATATACAAATATCATTTTAAGCTTTCGCAGTAACATTTTCTAAATACCTTCTGAAAGGTTTTTTTTTTTAAAATTTAATGTACGTATAATGTAAATAATTATATTTATGACCACATTATGACATTTTCTTCAAGACGTCTTAAAGCTGTAGGTTTGCCAAGGGTATGCCAAGAAAATGGGGAACTTGTATGAAGAGTACATTTTGAAAACTATTTCTGATTATATAAGCATCTAGCTGGAAAAATCTGTTAAGGACACTTTCAGTCCGATATCAATCCATTAACTTTAGTTGAGATTGGTTAGAAAAGTCCATTTCAAAAATATAATACTTATATTACTATGAAATAGCTCTTTAAATTTATAGCAATTTTTGTTATGAAGCCATTTCCCTAAACGCAATATTTAACATAGCTGACAAACAAAGTCCTCACAACACGCATACAAATTGCTAAAGGAGTGACGTCACTAGTCAGTTGTTTTTTCTTAGGGACGATTAGGCCGAAACGAAATATTGGAATTTTCAAACCCTTATATCACAAAGAGTTTTTGGGTTATCAAGATGATTTTTTCACTGTTATTTCTATTTTTGAGAGCTCTTTTCATAGGACAATGAAAAAAATTGTGTGCAAGTTCCGCATTGTATTCTCCTTGTACATGCTATTTGCTTTGACTAAAGGCTATTTGTCAATTTTTTTTTACGGGTGTTTATTTGGAAGACATTTTTTTTACTTATCTCCTTTATTTCTCTCATATTGGTTTTTTTTTGTAAAATCGATCTTATTAAAAAGGACGAACGTAAAAGCTATTAAAGCAAGCAATCCTGGTTCAGCGGTCCTTTACTATCGGGTTTTGAGCGGCCAATTGCCTTCTGGTCTCTCGATCAACATTGATTGTCGGTTGCTGATAAAATTGAACCTATTAGCAATTGAAAACCCACTTCAATTTCAGAGTGGACTGCGCATTCCATTGCTAATTTATGTTTTATTACCAAATTTCTGTTCATATAGCGGCCACAATACAATTATGAGGCGAACCAATTAACATCTATCTATAACGCATTTTCCTATTTGAATTTGGGAACTATAGCTTTCTATTGTGTTTCATATGAGTATGATAACAAATTTAGTGTGCATTAGTTTTCAAGTACTGTTGGGCAATAGTTGGACGGTAGTTGTTATAAATTTCAATTAATAATAAAAATCATGTTTACTAAAACTTATCTGCTTTCTTAGACTCAAACAATGTAGACTTACCTCTAGACTAGTTTCTATTGAAACTTCGCCATCGGGGCAAAATTTATTCTAATGAATTAATATAAAGTAAAAATAAATATGATCAAAGAAAATCTAAGTAGTTTTCCGAAAGCTTTTTAAAACTGAAAATAGTGTTGTTCTCGTGGAAAATCCAAGAAATTTTATTGCTAATATTTTTATGAAAACGGTAACGTAGCTGTCGCGTTTCTTGTTTTCCCGATAGCGCTCGATTCCCAGCGATATTGGAACGGACGGGGAAATCCGGCAGGTTTGAATAGTGAACAAGCTTTGTAATCGGCCGCTTTCAACTTAACTGGGCGTACCTTCTCTGGCAAGTTCGCAGGAATACTGAGTCCTTAACTTTTCTGTAGCTAATTAACCTTTTTAGGCAAGAAATTAAAATAGTTAAGTTGTGGGTAAAATATTGCCCGAAACTTAATACTATTCTGTATCAGTGTGTAAATGAACCCTTGTTATATCCTTAAAGAGATTCAGCCCATTAATATGAACAACTTTTTTTTTATATTTTTATTAACCTATGGGGTTATTGCTAGGAATTCAAAAAAGTAAACAAAATCGAGTTCCAGATGGTTGTTTATATATATATGTATTTGTCATAAAATATAGTAGGTATCGTTGAGTTAGTATCCCATAACACAAGTCTTACTTAAGAACTTACTTTGGGGCTAGCTCAATCTGTGTGATTTGTCCAAAAAACAAAAAAAAAAGTTCCCAGCTTTAGTTCCGTAGGAAAAGTTGTTCATACTGACGGTCTGAGTCACCCCTTTAAGGGTATATCAAGGGAAATTTACAAGCTGTAAGTAAAAGTCAAGTACTAAAGTCTAAAACAGGCACGTAGAGCTACAAAGCTCTGAAATAAGAAGTAAAAATCTAACAAACTTAATAAGATTAACGCAGGAATAAATCCGGCTGGTATAAATAGTGTACAACCTTTGTGCCAAAAAGTTTAATTAGCTACTGAAAAGTTTAAGATTCAGTATCACTGCGAACTTTTCAAAGAAGTTACGCAAGTAAATTGAAAGCGGCCGATAACAAAGCTCGTTCGCTATTCAAAGCTGCCGGATTTTTCGTTTATGCGTTAATCTTATGTTAGCTTATTCGTCTTATAAACAGAGTCATATTAAGTTACAGGTAATATTTCTCTCTCAACTGATGTTTGTTACTTGCTTAAAAAGCTTAATTAGCAACAGAAAAGTAAGTCTAAAATTTACATAAGATTAATGCAGAAAAAATATGAATAGTGTACAACCTTTGTATCTTAAAAGTTTAATTAGCTACAGAGAAGTTTAAGACTCAGTAGTACAGCGAACTTTTCAAAGAAGGTACGCAAGTTAAATTGAAAGCGGCCGATAACAAAGCTTGTTCACTACTCAGACCTGCCAGCTTTTTCTTTCTGTGTTAATCTTATGTTAGTTTGTTAGACTTATAAACAGAATATTATTTTCAGGCAATATTTTTCTCTCAACTTATGTTATTTTTTGCTTGAAAAGCTTAATAAGCGACTGAAAAGTTTAAGACTCAGTATTACAGCGAACTTTCCAAAGAAGGTACGCCAAGTTAAATTGAAAGCGGCCGATAACAAAGCTTGTTCGCTATTCAAAGCTGCCGGATTTTTCGTTTATGCGTTAATCTTATGTTAGCTTGTTTGACTTATAAACAGAGTCATATTAAGTTACAGGTAATATTTCGCTCTCAACTTATGTTTGTTACTTGCTTAAAAAGCTTAATTAGCAACAGAAAAGTAAGTCTAAAATTTACATAAGATTAATGCAGAAAAAATATGAATAGTGTACAACCTTTGTATCTTAAAAGTTTAATTAGCTACAGAGAAGTTTAAGACTCAGTAGTACAGCGAACTTTTCAAAGAAGTTACGCAAGTTAAATTGAAAGCGGCCGATAACAAAGCTTGTTCACTACTCAGACCTGCCAGATTTTTCTTCCTGTGTTAATCTTATGTTAGTTTATTAGACTTATAAACAGAATATTATGTTCAAGCAATATTTTTCCCTCAACTTATGTTATTTCTTGCTTGAAAAGCTTAATAAGCGACTGAAAAGTTTAAGACTCAGTATTACAGCGAACTTTCCAAAGAAGGTACGCCAAGTTAAATTGAAAGCGGCCGATAACAAAGCTTGTTCGCTATTCAAAGCTGCCGGATTTTTCGTTTATGCGTTAATCTTATGTTAGCTTGTTTGACTTATAAACAGAGTCATATTATGTTACAGGTAATATTTCGCTCTCAACTTATGTTTGTTACTTGCTTAAAAAGCTTAATTAGCAACAGAAAAGTAAGTCTAAAAACTTACATAAGATTAATGCAGAAAAAATATGAATAGTGTACAATTTTTGTATCTTAAAAGTTTAATTACCTACAGAGACGTGTATTAAAGCGAACTTTTCAAAGAAGGTACGCAAGTTAAATTGAAAGCGGTCGATAACAAAGCTTGTTCACATTTAGACCTGCCAGATTTTTCTTTCTGTGTTAATCTTATGTTAGTTTGTTAGACTTATAAACAGAATATTATTTTCAAGCAATATTTTTCCTCAACTTATGTTATTTCTTACTTGAAAAGCTTAATAAGCGACTGAAAAGTTTAAGACTCAGTATTACAGCGAACTTTCCAAAGAAAGTACGCCTAGTTAAATTGAAAGCGGCCGATAACAAAGCTTGTTCACTATTCAAACCTGCCGCATTTTCCCGTCCGTTCCGACTGGATTCCCAGCGCTATCGGGAAACAGGAAAAGCGACAGCGACGTTACTGTTTTCATAAACTGAGCAATGAAATTTCTTGGATTTTCCACTAGAATAACACTGTTTTCAGTCTTAAGAAGCTTTCAGGAAAGTACTTAGATTTTCAAGAAAATCTTTGGATTTTATAGGCAAATAAAATTCATATTTATTTTTAATATAGGTAATTAAACTAATTATCATATTAAAAATAAATTAACTAATTATCTCCTTCAGATAGCGTCAAAGTGCTTAATTCTTTGTTTATTTTATTGCAAGCAAAAGTGGTTATTACACCATGTGCAGTGCTCCTTAATGCCTTCTCTGATTATGATATAGGTACAAATATCGTTGGAATCTTTACATCACCCTGAAAAACACGGGCTAAATATAGAAGTCACTTTTTTAGGGTTCCGTACAAAAGTTGAAAAACGGAACCCTTATAGGATCACTCGAGCGTGTGTCTGTCCGTCCGTCCGTCTGTCACAGCCGATTTTCTCCGAATCTACTGAACCAAATTAGATGAAATTTGGTAAGCTAGTGTAATCCTTTGACCCAAACACGGATGTGCAAAGTAAATAAAGATTTTTTTGAAATAAGGGTCATTTTGAGGGGCCCAATTACAAAATTAAAAAAAAGTTTTGCAAACCGTACTGTGTCATATATCAAATGAAAGGGCTCATTATGAGGATCTCAAAAATATTTTTTTTGTTCGGGTAAAATCAATACTTTTGATTTTATTCACGAAAGAAGGCAAAAATTGACCATTCCCCCCCCCCCCCCCCCCCCCTGATCTCCGAAACTACTGGGCCGAAAATTTTGAAAAAATTACAAAATATAGTTCATTCCTTGAAGATTACAGGAAAAATAATAAGAATTCTATCACTTGAAAATTAAGTGGTAAACTCACAATAATAAGTTCATCTAGGGAAATAGTTCACTAAAACACCACTAGATGGCGCTAGTCAATTGAATAAAACATTTTTTGCACATTGTGTGTGTGTTCACGAAGCATATTGTACGGAACCCTTATTGCGCGAGTTTGACTCACACTTGGCCGGTTTTTTGTTAGAAAAACCAAACTTGTTTGTTAATGCCATGTTCCTTGGAAAGAGCTATGGCAGATTTTTAGATCGGGACGCCAAAAGCGTCTTAAAAACTCATTGCAACCAAAAACATAATATTTTTATACGGTTTTTAGTTTCATTATTTTCATTTTCAGTTTTATAAAGTAATAAAAAATATTGTTGCGTATATACTAAATACATAATCGTATCCAACGCACCACATCTAAGGATGTAACTAGGCTAACGCTCACATTCAATACTACTTTGGTATATTAATTCTATAGAGCAAAATAAAAGCTTGTACAATTATGCCCTTGTGTTGACTAACAATGTACTTACGATCCAGACGGTGATAAACGGCATATTAGACGTATTTTCTTCGCTCGCGTGAACAGCGCCCGGTCGATAACTTTGCACCAAACAATTTGTAAAATACTCGGTAACTATAAAGTTTAGCTAATTAGTTTTGTTCTTCAAGAATAACCACCTTTCCTTCACTTTTGGTATATTTGCAAACCTCATAAGTTGAATAAAGAGACTACCCCGATAATGATGATTTCATTGAAACTAACGTGAGATAAATCATTAGGGTTTGTTAAAAAAAAAGGGTCACTCACGTGCTATTTCGTCGGGTTTCGTAAATTTTCAAGGCTGGGAGCCTTGAAAATGGGCTCCTGACAAGTCCGAAACTATAGTCGACGAAAATCCCCGTTAGTGAATAGCCTATGAGACATATCAAAATTATATGTTCAAGCATTTAAAACTCATGGCGGAATAAAGAAATACTTAAGTATAATACATGAAAACATATCACTCCGTTTTCGGGCAGTTGTGTCAAAAGAGGCCGTACTCCAGCGCTCCATTACTCCTTGGAGAGTGAGTGAGGAACCGTGTAAGGACACTTAGGCCACCCTCGTCAAACGAAGACAGGTTAAAGCTATTGACTTTGAGATAAGGCACTGTTATGAACATATAAGTTTTGAGATATCTTATCGATTTTATTTTTTTAATAGTGTTTACTTTACCTTAATCTCTGTTAATGAAGCAATTAGTATTTGCAATATTGTTGGTCATTACATTGCAAATAAATTTTAATATGTATTCCCATCGCAAGCAGTCACATTACTTTTCAGCAGTGACATTTACAAGTAGAGGCTTGTTTTATTTTATGAATGGCATTTTAATGCCATAGTTTACTCCAGGTTGTCGTCTAAAATATTTATATACTTATCTAGCTTTGCTTTATATGAATTATTATAGGTAAGGTGAATTAGTAGGAATTTTCATAAAATTTTTGCGTTAGCTGCTAAATATCTCTTCTTTATTAAACGTGCTGTTATGGGTGATCCGCAATGAATGCTCAAGGCATATTTTTTTAAAATAATACCTTCTATGCTTTGCGAATTATAAGCCTCTCAACGTTTCTTTATAAATGTTGAGAGGCTTAAAATTCTCAAACAAGCTATATAGGCACGTACGTGGATTATAACGAGATAAATTGATTTAATGCTTAATTTTGTAAAAAAGAATTCAAATATTGCCACATTACCCTTTTCGGTTTGTATAGAGATAGGGCCCTCTTAGCCTATAATATTTCGCAAAGGGAAAGGTATTCAATGCCAACAAAAAACCTTGTAAATTATTGAAGTCAGATTTTATAATTTAACTTATTAAGGGTATATAATTTTTGCATGAAGTTTAAAACTAAAGAATGGCTAGCTTTTGCAAAACGTTTACGTTATCTTACCGGGAATATAGATGTGCTTTTATAAAGAAAGCTAAATAAAAAGGTGTTACAAATTAACATAGAAAGAACATTGGAAGAATAATGCTATTAACTCGACATTGTTTCATTAAAATTTCACAGCAAACATTGGAACGCCCAGGCAATACCCACGGCTCTCCGGAGCAAAGCAATATCTGGAAGCGAAATTAAAACTTTTTAAATGAGACTTGTTTCGAAACGTTGTCCCTAGTTTGTATCAACGGTTACATTATTAGTTTTATGCAACCTCTACTAACTGTGCTTACGAAACAAATACGTGTCAGCTAAATATTGAGCATTTCATTCATAACTTGTAAAATCCTCATCCCAATGATTAGGGATTTAACACAGATACGTTTTCTAAAAACGTATCTGTGTTAAATCTGTGTATTCATATAATCACGCTGCCTGAGAGCACATATTATAGTATAGTTCTAGAGGATTTTGAACTTCTTGGCAATATTTTAATGATGAAGTTATAATTCCTTATTAAAAAAAGTAAGAAAAATGTATAATTTTCTGTTTATATACTACCTGTTTTACAATAAAATACCGGCCTTTTAAAACAACATACGGGTCAAAGTTTTAATTAAATAGACCTAAATTTAAAACGAAATTCTAAAGTAAATAATAGGAAAAAAAATAGACGATTGAGAATTTCACTCTATTTATCTAAAAACATTTTTATTGCTAAAATAACTGGAATACTTCTAGACTACGGGACACATTTTTTCCTAGACTTTCTCACTACTAGGCACGCTGAGCAAGCGTAATCTTATTACATCCGTAGAATTTGCTCTTTAGGTCTTTTTATACAAGAGTTTCTTGAGATTTTTACGAGCGCCGCTGTCGCACTTTTAACAACTTTACTGTATATTGGAAAAATAAATTCTTGAAATAACTTTGTCAGCAGCACCTGTGAACAATTTTGTCGGAACTCGTATTTAAGTGGGTCACCCACAATACCTCAATATTTTTTGTGTTATAGAATTATGGTTAGATTATTTATTTGATTTGAGCTGCACTTAAACATAGTACGCCCTTATAACTTGAAAATATTAACTCTTTATGTTTTTTAATGAGCTTTGTCAAAATTAACTTGTTCGGAGCAAGTTGGGAACTAGTTTTTCCCATTGTTTACTTGCTGTTTTAACACAACAAACAAATTATTTTAAAATTTAGAATTTGATAATTTTACCTAAAATAAAAAAAGGTTAAAAAAATTATATACGATTTTACTTCCACGATTACTAATAAACACCATATTATAAGATCATATCATAAGACACATCATACTGTAGAAGTAGGTGTAAATACAGAAAAATGTCTGAGATTCCAGACTGCATAAGGATACTCAAAAAAGCTGCATAAGTAAGCAATATGGAAAATTCAAATAGACTTGTAGAGCACAAAAGAGCAATTCATTCTCAAAAATAATAGCGCGGTAGCAGGAGAGAATAACGAGGATGCGCAGTTCATAGATAATGAGATGGTCTGGGCTTCCTCTCGCAGATCCGTCATCATTAGTGCGCGCTTCGGCCCTGGTTTTCATTAAGACGCCAATGTTGAAAATGACAAAACATTCGCACAGTTTTAGGCGCAGAATCTTGATTTTGGAAAATGTATGAAATACTGATGTGTCGAATTTCAAATAATAGCACGCTCGGAGTTAAGCTGCAGAATGCCTCATCGACAAGAAATGACTTTTACTTAATGTCGTTGGATTCTCCGATGGTTAAACGAATGGCATAGAGTGATTCATTCACAAAAATAATAGCAGGGTAGCAGGAGAGAATAACAAGGATGCGCAGTTCATAGATAATGAGATGGTCTGGGCTTCCTCTGCAGATCCTCATCATTAGTGCGCGCTTTGGCGCTGGTTTTCATTAAGACGCCAATTTTGCAAATTACAAAACATTCGCACAGTTTTAAGAGCAGGAGGTTTAATTTGCAAAATGTATAAAATACTGATGTGTCAAAGCTCCGTAGCGCAGTGGTCAATACGCTTGCGACGCGGATGGTCCCGGGTTCGATGTCCGGTCAGGTCAAGATAAAAATTGATCTTTTTCAAATAGACCTGGATCTTGGATGTTTATCTATATATATGTATTTGTAATAAAATATAGTATCGTGGAGTTAGTATCCCATTACACGAGTCTTAAACTTACTTTGGGGCTAGCGTTTAGATGCAAAATGCCCGCCCTAATGACAAAAAATAGTTTTACTAAATATCGTTGGATTCTTCGTTTTTTAGAAAAATAAATTTCGGAACATATTAACTCCTCTTCATCAGAGCGTTGTCCATTCTCGGCTACGGTGCATCGGATGACCATGGTTGCTGTAATGTGATTTGGCAAAAGTTAAGCTATACATACATACAATAAAACAGTAAAATTTTTTTGTCTGAACGTTTAGTATTTTTGACTGAAATGGATAGAGAGACACCTGAAAAGAATAATAGAAAGCAAATTTTTTTTCAGAATTTCTTGTATTTTATATAAAAGGCAACGCTCTGCTAAAAAAAGCCAAGTCATAGTACTTGGCTTTAAGCAAATAGGTATAAAGGTAGTTCTTCTCGAAGGTCAGGTTCATAATAGCAAAATAAAAATAATCTGACATTTCGCGAATCGTACTTTATACGAAGCAGATATTTTGCGACAAACCCTTGCACGTCTGCGGTGCAGATTAACGCACCTTACGATTATGTACCTACAGGGGCTTTAGGTATTATTAAAGGAGGATAAGGAAGGGCGCCTCGGGATTGTGCGGTAGGAATACTTACCCTTGTAAGTAATTTCGCATTAGAAGAAAGGATTTTCTAATAAAATTGAGTTGGGTATACCTATATTTTTCTTAGAACATACTAATGTTAATGACTATACATAGGTATAATAAATACACAGTAAATAGCTATTGACACCAATGATATAAATGTATAGAAAAGGTATTTAATCGAGGATTTTGTTTTATAAAATAATAATTTGCAACAAGCTTATATTTATAATTATAAAAAAATAATAAAGAAAAAAAAAAACCACTGATATTCTCCGCCGCGCCAGATTTTAATTACGACCATAATGTAAAGTGTAATCGTCTTCAAAATTATCAAAAAATTATAAAAGCTTTGAATAAAATCTGTCTATGCTGTAACACATAAATGTTTGTGACGTACATAGAAAACAGTGTTCATATTGCGTCACTCGTGTATTCCAATAAAAATAGGTAAAAGCTTCAGATCATATTCAAATTTTATAAACCAATACCAATATTTTGTATTCACAACGCCATTTGCACAGGCGAAATCTAAAAAATGCATAATGAACACTGCATCTGGGGACTAAAGTGGGGCACTGCGGCGTTTGTTACCGCAAAGGCTTGAGCTGTAATCTGCTGCAGTTTGCTTAACCTGCCTTGAGACTGAACCACAACTTCTTAGGGTCTTTTGCACACGACGCCTCATTTCCCACGTAACATAATGCTCTTAGGCTACGAGTCCTTTTCCTACCTTTTTTCTACCAGTAAGTAGTTCTTTTGCCGACTATACTAATATTTGCTGGAGTTTCCTTAACCTGCCTTAAGATGAACCGACAATTTCTTAGGGCTCTTTACACAGGATGCCACATTTCGACGTAACTGCTCGTAGGTTACGAGCACAGTTTTTGTGCCGACTATCTATGTAATCTGCTGTAGTTCGCTTAGCCTGCCTAGAGACGAAACCTTATTTTTCTAGAGCTCTCTGCACAAAATACCGCATTATTCTACATTATTGCTTTACATTCCTTTTCCTTGTTCCTGGCTCAAAGCAGGTATAATGTGGCAAAGCGAAACTTACATGATTTTTTAATTCGTAAGTAGTCTGAGCTTGTCCCAGATACTATACATACCTATCTATAGGAAAAACTTTTATTTTAGCTAAATCAGATTTAATAGCAACAAATATTGTTATTGTTTCTCATAATTTATTATACCTAATTGTTAATCGTTTATGGATAATGGAAGTTATAAATAAATGCATACTTGAGTTTCAAATTGAAAAGTTATAATATTAAATGGCTGCTGGACTATTTTAAACTTTTCTCGAAGAAAGGAAATCTTCTAATACTTTTATAACCTTAAATGGCGGAAACGTTTTATCTAGGACACATCAGATTATAAAATAGAAGATATTTTAAGTAACCATTATAAAAGTTAGTTTTTGGAAACTCTCCTTTCGTCGAGGGAAGTCGCTTGATTAAAATGTCAATCATAACTTTTAATTACCAAAAACAATGAATAAAATTTGAGAAGCAATAATCGTAGAAGAAAAACAGAAATTCCCTTACAGGTATTCTGAATAGCATTCAGAATACATGAAAAGTATTTCAGTACGTAGGTAGTTCTCATGTCAACTAAACCAACGTAATCTGCTGGAGTTTACTTAACCTGACGCGAAACGGAACCACCATTTCCTAGCGTTTCTCAAAGGATGCAAATTTTTCCAAGTAATTGCCCCTACCGACTTGAATGTGAGAGACTGAATGTAAGATTGCACTTTGCACATGGCCGACGCGTCTTGTTTCTTGAATTTTTGTTTGCGTGTCTTGGGTGTATTTGTACTTAGCCCCCAGATAAATTATTTATGTAAACCCAAGCAATTTTATATAAAACTAGCTGTTACCCGCGGCTTCGCCCGCGTGATATATCCTATGTCCTTCTCAGTACCTTAACTTACGTGTATGCAAAATTTCATGATGATCGGTTTAATAGATAGGGCGTGAAAGCGTAATAATAATATCCCTGGCCGTTTTCGGTTACGGTGACTGGCAAAGTCTTAATACATATAAAATCAGGAACTAGGTTGGTGTGTCATCATATGGAAAGCGTAACAAACGAATAAACAAACCCACTTTCGCATTTATAATATTAGCAAAGATAGGATAATACATTGTGGGTTGCAGTAAAATCTCCTTTGAATCATTATTATTGACTCATCCATTTCAGAAATTTGTTTCAAATTATTAACTGAAAATGTTATTACTTTCCCTTTAGTAAATAAAATAAGAAAGTGAGTATCAATAAACAGTAAAGGCACATAAATAAAACTTGTAAACATGTATCAGGTGTGTGATTATTAACATTTATATATTAGCTATGAGCTGTATATAAAATTGTTTTTCCTAAACGATAGGTAACTCAGCGTAGAGGCAATATTAATAAAACTATTTTTGTTACAATCTTATAAAATTTGTGTTTATTGTGCCGTCTTCCTCCGAACTCAATGTTCGTATTTGTATCATTTTACTTAAGTACCTAACTACTACAATAACGTTATCTTAAACTTTAGGCTTGATTGAAATTCACCGTCCTATGATACTCTTTGTTCAGTGAGTAGATGAAATGAAAATAGGTGAACATTTCCATTATAAAAATAACTGGGTATCAACAAAGCTGCATTGATACTTATTATGAATGTAATACTCGTAGCCAGTGATTAATGATTATGCTCTTAGTGAATGCACCCATTCTTCAGATCGCATCTTGATGTAATTATTTAGGTCGCACTTGTTTCTTTGTCCAACACAAAGTACTACATTAATGCTGTGTCGGAACATACAAGTAGTTAGATAGAAATGGTTTACAAGTTTGCCTGACGAAGGTAAAGTTTCAAAAAGGCTAAAAGATTAATAATAAATTAGAAAATTTGTTGATAAATTGATAATACATGCATTAAGATATTTTTGAAAAAGCAGTAACTTTTATAACTGTTTTGTTTTTCGTATGTGTAAGTGGCCAACACTGGTGTCAGATTTTTCAAGCTGCCTTAAGGCATCTGACATAGCTTAACGACTGCCATCAACGATGATAGCCGGGACCAACGGCTTAACGTGCCTTCCGAAGCACGGAGGAGCTCGAGCTATTTTTATGCCACTTGCGGTCACCCATCCAAGTAGGGACTGCACCAGGGGTTGCTTAACATACGTAAGCGCTCATAGAGCTCACACCCACTGGACCATTGGGCTCCTCATCTTTTATAACTGAAATATAATTATAACAGATTTGTATCATCGTATATTTATGGGTACAATTCATAAAGTTTCTCACCTTCTTCTCTCTTTCTCTTCCACCGAGCGACTTTGTTTTCAACTTTGACTAATTGCCCAAAATATTTTGGGCTAATTTTAAGAGTAATTACGCAGAAACTTCTAAACCAATGAAATAAAACTTTTTGTCATCATCATCATCATCTCAGCCACAAGAAGTCCACTGCTGGACATAGGCCTCCCCTAAGGATTTCCAATATGACCGGTTAGAAGCGGCCTGCATCCAGCGCCTTCCTGCGATCTTTATCAGGTCTTCTGACCACCTGGTCGGTGGGTGTCCAACGCTGCGTTTGCCGGTACGTGGTCGCCATTCGAGAACCCTTCCGCCCCATCGGCCATCGGTTGTTTGCGCTATGTGCCCCGCCCACTCCCACTTCAAAGAGCTAATCCACTGAGCTATGTCGGTGACCTTCGTTCTTCTACGGATCTCCTCGTTTCTGATTCGATCTCGCAGAGAAACATCGAGCATAGCCCTCTCCATAGCTCTTTGAGCGACCTTGAGCTTTCTTATGAGGCCCATAGTAAGGGACCACGTTTCGGACCCGTAAGTCATCACTGGTAACACACATTGGTCGAAGACTTTCGACTTAAGGCACTGAGGTATTTTGGACGAGAAGACACTGCGGAGCTTCCCGAACGCTGCCCAGCCGAGTCGGATTCGACGAAAGACCTCGTCCTTGAAACTGGAGTTTCCGACCTGGATCAATTGACCCAAGGAGATGTACTGCTCTACAGGTTCAAGGGTGAAGTTTCCAACAATAACTGGTGAAGGCGCTTTTTGTGTTTGATACCAATAAAAAAAGTATAAATTAGAGATTTTTCTAACGAAATGGTTTCATCATCATAAGAGCGAAATTGGAAATTTATAAATATATCTTAATCTCGATAAACCTTCTCGATCCCTCCGTTTTAATGGGAATATCGGTTCTATATTTAGTCTCCCTAAACGGGCATCGGATTACCATACCAAGGAATATAGGTCAGAGCGACATGTTGCTCACCGCACCCTCTATCAGCTATCAATTGAACGCCTTTGTTCCTCGCCCATTTAAGAGCAATCTATATCCAATCTACTTACTTTGATCGTAAGCATTCAGTTTCTAGTATATTTTAAGAACATGCTTGCCTTATTATTTTATACTAGCTGATGCCCGCAACTTCGTTCGCGTGGACAATATAACTCCGGCGTATTAATTTACCTTAATACGAACTAAACATATATAAGAAAATACTTGTAGCAGTGTTATAAAATTGTACGGCATTGCATTGGCTGCTGCTAAATACTGAAGGGATAAAATATAGGATTCTTTTAGACTTTTTGAGCCACCGACACAATAAGAAGAAGACTATATAGCTAGCTCCAAGTGAGCTTGCGCTACCTCACCAGACTTTGAGGTATGGGCAGAGTGCCTTCAACCTATCGCACATCTCCAAAGGGCTTTCGGGAGGGACGGATTGCCTGTGTATTCAAGGCTTGTTATTTTATACGTCATGTCTTTAAATCGTGACGAAATTGTAAATATTATTATAATATGATAGGAACTCACTCAATCAACCATCAACTATAAAAGCTGGATAGAAATAGAATGTCTAATTTCTAAATTACTTAGTGACATGGCCTTTTTAGTACTAGAGTTAAGATATTTAAGTTCAGAAAGTAGGAAACTCGGAAGTGTGAATTGGTGGGAGGTTACTCTAATTCGAATCTATGTTGGATTACAAAAAGGCCTAAAGAGCTTGGTATGTAAACTGGAGGGCTGAAAAATCCTTAGCCCGAAATTACTCGTGCTAATAGACGTTTTTTACGAGCTTTGAAAAGACCCGGTCACACAGGCTGCCCCGGCGGCGTAAATTTTCGGTGAATTGCCTCTGCCAATTTGAAAATATTAACATTATTTGTTAATACTCTAATTATAATGAAATCTAATATAATATAATCTAATAATTCAGTATTTCTTACTAAAGTATTATAAAATCATGTTAGGTTTCCTTCTGTACTAAGTAGTACCCGGAACCGACGAGCAGACATGAAAACATTGAAGGATGTAGATGAAACGAAAGAGGTTTAAAAAGATCTAGGAAGTGGAGATTTATATTCTCACGTACCGGCATAGGAAGGCCTAATATATGTAAACCAAATGACATGGTCGGGAATTGAACCCAGGACCCTGCTGTTCAAAGCGGTACCACTTAGTCGTCGTTCTACTCGCACAATATTCTTGTTCGTTGTGATTATCACAATGTACAAAAAAGGAAGATCTGAAAATAAGAACATAGAACAATCTTTTGAAACTGCCAAGCGATATTGAGATAGACCCTTAAAAAGAAAAATAATAGGAGCGTATCGAAAGGCGGGAAAATGAAATCCGTCAAACGCGTAATTCAAATAACACGATTAGCAAAATGACCGCTTACTCCAAGTGAATAAGCTTATTTACTTTAAAAATAGGTGTTTTATGTTGATCGCTCAGTTGTGATTATGACACGCAAGGTCGTTCCTTAAGGTTGTGTACTGTTACGAGAAAAATGTTATTCAGGGTTTTGACTAGTCTTAGTAATTAAAAGGCTAATCTATCGCCATCCGGGCCATGGCACGTGGCCGAAACGTGTTTTGTTAGAAGTCAAAAAAATATCGGTACATACATTTCCGATAGATTCGATCATACACGTCTGTGCCCGTGCTGGCAATGGAACTTCAGTGTCCGACCTCCTATAGTCCGGCCGTCCGACCCGACACCGAGTCGTTCGCAAGTGTTCCGGGCCAACGCTGTGACTTGCACGAGTTTTTGATATTTTCATTACACCTTCTCTTAAACGGTGTCAATAAAATGAAAAAATCTAGCGTAGTGAGGTGGAGCTCTCTATCATTACTAACAGAATGAGGTGCCAGAAAGGCATAGACGGATGGCCTCGGTCTATCCACGGCCCGGTAACATCCCTGACATGTGTGAAACTCATCATCAACTCTGGTGTCAGAGTTCTTCGGAACCGCCTCTCGGCCTCTAACGTGGATCCTTTAATGACTACCAGATGGCAGCTGGGACCACCGGCTTAACGTGCCTTCCGAAGCACGGAATCATCTTTCTTATCAGATAATCAGGTGATTCATGCCCGCAATGTCTTAGCCAAACTGGAAACAACTTACCAAGTATGCTTCCCGTGGGAATCGAACCCACGAACCCCGGGTCAACAAGGCAAACGCCTTAACCACTGGACCACGTAGGCAGTCATGTCTAGTGTGAATATATTCCGTAGAGACCGTGCATCCGTGTCCTGTCAGGAGGTGTACAGATATGGGGTGAAATTTATTGAAATTTCGCCGTTCGCATACACGAGCGGTTTTTCTATACAAAAATCGAAGACGTGTGGTAACAGGTGCAAAAATAGTACCCCTGGACACAAATGCAAGGTCTCGACACGGTGACGCTTCTGTCACATTTCCGACATGGCCCTGTTGTAAGGGGAAAGGCCTATAAAAGGTAAAACCATTATGGTTGCTCGGTAAGGTTAAAGGTTACTTGAGCTAACTAGCATTGTAAACAGTTTATTGTAGCTTGTAAAAATATGAATTTATATTTTGACTTAATGTCACAATTTGAAGTCTTCGTTACATTTAGTTACAAACATAAATTGTGAAAAAAATAGGATTAAAACCAATAGTTGTAGATAATAAACATGCCTTTGCTTGCGCAAGAGCGCAAGATACTTTCAAAGAACCGAATTCTTTGACAAATTATAATAAATAAAATTATGTTGGTTATTAAGGTCGTATACTTTACCTTTATCGGCTAATAATATACCTACCCCAAATGTCAAAAATAGACTCCTACTGTATTCTAGCAAAGCATATCACTTATGTCATACATCATACATTTTCAGACGCAGTGGAGGTCGCAATAGAGGGATGGAGGGAAGCAGCGGCGTGGTATACAGAGTGGTGGGCCGAACTCGCAGCAAGGCAGACTGTGGACAGCAGACGGAGCGGCAGCCGACGCGGCAGGACACCACGTGGAAGAAATACACCGACTCTCCCGGGGTGGGGACGCCGCCTTTGGTATTCCTTTCGTTTTATGGCCCTGTATCAACTAACACCTTCTGATACGGGTCGACCACAGATTTCTCTATACTAATACATATTTTATAGCTGAAGAGGTTGTTTGGTTGAACGCGCTAATCTCAGGTACTACTGGACCGATTTCAAAAAATATTTCACCGTTGTATATACTTAGGTAGGTTATACTTAGGTTAGTTAGGAATATACTTAGGTTAGTTAGGTAAGTAATAGGTAATAACTTATTAGTAATCTGTGGTATAGGGACAAATCACACAGTTCGAGCTAACTCCTCAGTAAGAACTTGTGTAGAAGGATACCAACTCAACGATACTATATTTTACAATAGATACTAATAAGATTAATATCCACGATCGAGGCCAACCTAAAAAAAGATCATTTTCCATTATTACCTGACCGGAGATCGGACTCGGGCCTTTCGTGTTGCAGGCCGGCGTATTATCCGCTGCGCTACGGAGGCTGTCAAATCTTCTTTCGGTGCTTTTGGTGATGTCATATTAACAATAGTGTGCCCATTCATCATTATGTCAACAATCAAATGAGATGGGATAAAATGAAAATGATTAATTTGTAGGTTTTATAATTAAAGTTAACACCCGGTAAGATATTGATCGTTTTCGTCCCCATAAGGGATGATTTTAGATTTTCTTTGATTTTTTTATTTCTTTTAGCCTTTGCAATTTTGGTTTTTTGATTTTGGTAATTTGATCACCTTGTCTCGGACAAATGCTGGGAACTCAAAAATATGTATAATAATAAAAATATCAGGTTACTAATCAAGGAAATTTCGTGTTCAGCATCAACCGGTGCAAGCGCCACCAAGCCCCTCGCACGGTCGTAAGGGGGAGAGACGGACTGGACATCACTCTCCTCAACACCACAAGAAAGAGAAACTTACGGCAGCCCAGCAGTTGGGCATAGCGCCGCATCCTCAGGTACGTTTAATAATAAACATAGGTAAAGTCAGTTTGATTATATTGTATTAGTTAGTTTTCTGAGTCAAAATAATAATACTAAAATTAGTTCGTCAGTTAGATAATCAGAAATTGTGGACACGTATTTTTTCTTTAACTCGCGACATCATAGTTCTTGAAAAAGTTTACCGGACAGTGATTACACAAAGATTTTAACGGGGTATTTTTTCTTTGATTAACGATAGAAAAAATAGGTGTCAAATACTCTTTTGGTAATCTAACTAACGTACGAATTATATTTTTTGGGACCCTAGCCTTATTTATTTTTTCTTATTTCCAGTATGCGGCAGCATCCAATTCTTCTAGTCAACATTCTTCGAGAGGCGGATCACAAGTAAGTTTTTTTTTCTTACTTACTACGAATACGTAACTTACTAATTGTTAAATTTTTCATTTGTATTTCCTACCAAGCCTATGTTCCATTTGATTCTTTTTCATAAATATTTACCTATCTGTATATTCTGTTCCAGCTTCAGTCTCCCAGTGGTCCCTCCTCAAGACCTTCAAGCGTATCTAGTGCGGGTAACGGGAGTAGCTGCTCATCCAGCAAGGCCAAGGTTCCCCAGAATTTCGGTTATGTGAAGCGGCAAAATGGTACTCAGCAGCCACCTCCGCCGCCGCAGCCAAATGGACCACCACCTCAACATGGGCACAGTACGCATTTATTTATTACAAGTTTTTATTTATGTAATTTATTGAGATTTCAACGCATCTCCGCAATGTCACGGGCGATCCAAGGGCGGGCAGTTATCTTATCTTCATTGGGGCCGATTATAAATCGGAAGCACGTCTAACCTTTGGGTTATTTTGTACTTAAGGGCGGGCAGTTACTTAGCACAAACAATTTCTTTTTTTTTAAATTCATCATTATCTGTAATTATGTTAAAGTATTAAAAGAAGCATATAGTTGATTGTAAGCCTGTAGAAATTATTCAACTATAAATTGTTTGTGTGTGTCGAGCTCCATGGCGCAGCGGTCAACACGCTAGCCTGCGACACGGGGGTCCCGGGTTCGATCCCCGGTCAGGTCAAGATGGAAAAAGATCTTTTTCATATTGAACTGGGTCTTGGATGTTTATCTATATAAGTATATATTATAAAATATAGTATCGTTGAGTTAGTATCCTGCGACACAAGTTCACAACTTACTGTGGGGCTAGCTCAATTTGTATGATATGTCCCTATATATTTATTATATTATTTTTATTTATTGTTTTAGGTGGCAGAACTGCCCAAGTTTCTGCGGTGCCTAGAACAAAAGTAAAAGTATCTGGTGGTACGCAAACTTGTACGCAAGATCTACAAATACATAGTGAGTATTATTGCCTATATAAAATTTATTTAAGCCTCTATTGTTGTCTAAAAGAAACTATTTTTATGTATCTAGTCACTATGACGCAGGTTTTTTTTATAATTTTACTTATCTATCTAAAATTCCTTCATATTTTGCAATTTTATTACTAACACTGGATCCTTTATAGAACTCGTATATTTTTAGGGAAGCTGCCTTATCACCGTTATTTTAAATTAGTTTACCGTTTTAAAATAAATTATAAATATTTTCAGAAAATGGAATCGGCCCAAAATCTTATTCCCTCGGAGGCACGGCTGCGGCTCAGCTATCAGCATCTGTCAGGGAGAGGCTGTTGGGATCACAGTCTTTACCGAAGCCTGGAACTCATGAATTTGCTGCGCTCTTCCATCATCACAGGTACTTTTGATTGATAAAATTGCAGTCCGATGATTTATAATGAGTTCGAGTCTTGAAGGACCGTAGTATTGTTCATTTTTTTAACCTGACGTCAAAAGAGGCCTGTTTTTAGCTTAACCGCTATAAAGGTGTGTCAGTGTCTGTATGTGTGTCTATCTGCTACAATGTTGTTCTTAAACCGGTAAACAAATATGATTTTTTTTAATCTGGTTTTATTGGTGGCTCTTAGACATATTTTATCAAAATCAGTTTAGCCTTTAACTTATTTTTTATATTTTGTCGTATTTGCACGTGTAGTAAACGCGTTATAGATATGAATTCACTGACGTCAGGTTTTTTGGCTAATTATTTTTTCCCGACTGCTGTCTTCTCTTTGGAACAGATAATGTCTGTTTCTTGTATATCTTTTCAATACCTGTCAGATTCTCTTGTCTCATCATCTTAATATTCAAACCATGCCAATTCTCATAACACAAAATACAATCATTAGGTATCACATCTCGTCTAAATTAAAGACATGATGTCATCAGTTATTTTCTTAGATATCAATCACAGACAAGATTCTGTCGTAAAATACAATTTCAAATAAAACTTAGATTGTCTAGATACACATAAACTTCACAGCTGATGTCGCCATGATGGAAGAAAATCATTGACCTGACACAATTGGTCGGTCTGTCTGCCGACGGCCAATTAAACTGTTCATGTAATTACTCTTGATTACCACGAGAAGTGAGAAGATAAAGATCTCTTGTTTCCTGTTGAATTTAATCTGATCAATACTTAAACTGTACAAAAAATATCTTTCGTCAATTATTTGATGCTATAGGCATAATTATGGGCCTAATTGAAGTAAAAAGTCAAGAAGTAGGGCAGATGAAACATTAGTAGCACCATGATGAGTTTACTCTATATACTTTGTTGTTGGCGTTCTGCGTACGAGTTTGTGTTGTATACACTCTATAAAGCACGAGCCATAACTTTTACAACTAGGAAAAAGAAATTAAAATCTCACAAACAATTTATAAAATTGATGAATATTTGAGAGTTTAGCGACTAAGTGAAATTTACACTTTAAATGTTTTTTTTATTTAAGTACCTTTTTACTCTACACATCTCGTAAATAGGTATATCTCATCTGCTGCGTTAATTAAATATAAAAATCAAAATACCGATAGTGCAATCAAAATAAACTTGACCTCTAGACTGCTGCATTAATTTTGATAGAGACTTATCCTCAATTTATATAAATTATAAAGTTAAATACTTTTGAGATAGCGTGGTAATTAAATGTGTACAAGTTATAATACTTTTGCGCAGTCATCAATTAGATGAAGTCCATTACAAAGAAGTTTGTCGTGATGAGAGGACGCCTATCAATGAGTGACATAATTTTGAGTGTGTGATGCAATTTAATCCCAACTTCACCATGGCTAATCCTGGCTTTAGGTATGTCTCTAGGTTTTTTCAAGATCCATATAATTTAATTTATAAAAATATGTTTATTAACGGTTACTATTACGGAGACGGTCATTGGGCAGATATTTCCGGGAAGGGAACTTGCGATTCACGACACATAGTAACATTTATAAGAAACTGACACATACGTAACATTTTAAGATGGTTGATTTTAAGTAATTTATTTAGAAATAAAAACTTTTTGGGATAACTTAATAAAACACAATAATACTTATATATTGTGTTACATTAAGTTATCCCAAAAACGTCTTTGGATCAGTTATATCATTTTATTGATTGCATAATTATTCAATTTACAAAATGACTTACGTAGCGTACGTAAGAGTTAGACTTACGTAAGAGTTAGAATCTATGTATAGTTAATTTCCCCATCAGAAAAATAAACGTCCAATATTAGAATATTTGAGGTGAATCTCCTAAGCAAATAAATATTTTTATCAATGTTTGGCTAAGATACGCTGAAAACATCGTGGGAATTTTATGTCAGTCATCCTTAGTGTTCGGTCCACTCTGCAATTCTATTTGGTTGTAACTAGTTCTCATTAATTTACATTCTTCACATTAGAGTGTTCTGTAAGTGTGCAATATTGAAAATTCAACATAAATATTTATTATGGGTAATTTCAAAAATAGTAACTGGTGTTGATTTTCCATTGCGTTTTGAATTCCTGCAGCCTATATGGCATTTTTTCGGGAATAAGTTCGTTCTTTAGTTTTTTGTTCTCAATCTCTAAGGAATTCCTTCTTAATACAATATCAATCATCATCTTACCTTATCCCATTATCTGTGGTCGGCGCAATATGCGCTTTCCTTCATAATTATCTATTCCCTACCATTTCCGCATCCACTTCCACCTCTTTCATAACTCTATTAACGCAATCCATCCATCTCTGTTTTGGCCAACTTCTTCCCCTATAGCCATACCCATCAACCCTTATAGCTACAGATTCAAAAGTCAAGTCAAGTGTTCAAAAATCATAAGTATTTAATGTTTTTCTTTTCAGGATTGCTCCAAGAGGTGGGATGAAGATCAGTGATGGCAGTCTATCTGACACGCAGACTTATTCCGAAGTAAAGTCTGACTACGGAATACCTTACGCGCCTTGGTTGAGACACAGGTAACTAGATTTTTCTGAATTATTTTGATGTGTGGTATTGTATAATAGTTTGATGAAGTGAAATTCATATTTTTTACCACCTCAGTTTATAAATCCAAAAAGGAAAGAGTAGACATTGGATAAAAAAAAATGATATACATAATAGTATTTTACTCTTTCTTTTATAGATGGATGATAAAAATAGATGTGAAGCGTTAAAAACAAATGAGACTCAAATAGCCCAAATGCTCCTTAGAGTATATTCAGTCCAGGGTTCATGTGGTTCTCTCGATTTATTTCTACAAAAGACGTTGTAATCTCTGAATATAATGATATATTTTATACTGTACATACTAAATGACATTTTTAAAAGGTTTTTTGTGACTCTACTAATGCGTCAACTCTGAGTAGCATTTGGTCTAAACTTTTCAAACTCCTTTATAGCAATGTATCATAGCAACCTGTCATCCATATATACCTTATCATTCTGTCTGTATTATACTATACTTGTTTGTATGCATTTTGTGTGTCTTGATCCATCATTTAACACAAAGTGTAACATTTGCTCTGTATCATACCCACGTGCTTGCCCTATTTCTGATATGGCCAGTTGTATTGACTTAATGAGATATCGGTGCACTTGTGTCAAAATTATCTCCTAATTAATGTAGTAGGGCAGTAAATGAAGTTTATGATAAGTATTTAATTTTCATAGCTTATAGGATTGTTTTGTTTTTCGTGTGTGTAATTGACCAATACTGGTATCCAATTTTTCAAGCCGCCTAAATGCATTCGCCCGTGGTTGATTAGCGCTAATAATATTCATTGCACACTGGGCCATCGGCTTCCAACGTAAAGGCCAATAACATGAGGCCGTTGTAGAAGAGTAGATTTTGAAAAAGAAGTTGTGACTGTATATACAGACTATATTAGCATCCAGCTTAAAAAGACTGTTAGGGACACTTTTAATCTGATATCAAGTCATTAAGTTTGATTAATATCTTAATACCTACATTAATATGACCTTAAAATGTCTTAAATTTGATAGCAACTTTTGTGATGAAGCCGTCAAATAATTTACTGTAAGTAACTCCTTCCTAATAAATTCATGCGCCGTTAGTCATCAAATATCTCTACAACTGGCCAGCATGAGCCATCATCGTTTCCCTTTCAGCAACACATACTCTGCGAGCGGGCGCCTGTCCGAGGGGGAGTCCATGGAGTCCCTCACCTCGCTGCACTCGGCGGCCCACAACCACACCTCCTCCCCTAACTCACACCACCGCAGCTCACTCACTCACAATAAGCTCATCATGCACCGAGACGCTCAGGGCTCCCGGCTTAACAGGAGCAACAGCATTAGGTGGGTTTTAGATAGGTACGATTTAGGGTTGGACCAGTGCCAGTGAAATAGAAAATTGGGCGTATTTACGCTGTCATAACATTATTGACAGTTATAATCGTTACTTTTTGGAAATTTACGAGATTTGTTGTGATACGAATCTAAGCTAAACTGGGCTACGTAATGTATTTTTTGGAAAAAAAATGAAACAATAATCCGAGCAGATTTTCCCATTAAATTTATACTCGCGGTGTACATATGTGGCAGAGGAAAGTTACGCTGCAGATGAATAATTTTACACCTTTGCGTGCGCTTAGAAGAAGACAATTAGGCAACCAGTTGTCAGATTACCCATTTTAAACAAAATTTATTACGTATATTTTGAGATTGGATTTGGTCCAACCCTCACACTGCACCGCAGGTAGCTCAAAGACAAGACTGCTATATTAGATCATTGACTATAAGCAATTTTCGATGATGACCCGTATTTTCCTGTGCGTGTCATGTCAAGGAGGGATCCTTTTAAATTTGCTCTCATTCAAAGACCTAGTTCTTGTCTCGAACTCCTCGGAGCAGAGGGTACTTTTTGATTTGTAAATTATAGAATCATTTGGTTATGGAATCAACATCGTCGTGGTGAATGATGTGTTATATGTTTCACATGTCTTGGACTTATCACACATGCTCATCATTCCCTCTACTTCTTATCTATCATGCTTTGTTTTCATGTATGCGTTTATTTACATACAACATATACGTAAATATGATGTAAAGTCTTGGATTGATTGAATTTTTAGCTACCTCAGAGATAGGACATTCCCAAGGTATGCCACTCACATGGAGTATGTACGAATGGCTTCAAGGTGGCACGCTTAACTACAACAATAATTATGCATGTTTTGAACATGGCACGGCTTACTATTATTTTATTTTACACATTACAAACTTTCAAAGCTATTTAGTCACAATACACTTTAAATTAAAGCATTTATAAAAATGTACCTACTTATATTAAATTTAAAATAAATTGGAGAATCGCTCTTTGCAGTGCAATACACATTTATTCACGATATTTGTTTATGAATTTAATTTTATCATTTTCATTCGATCTTTAAGCTGTTTTAAACTAAACAATGTTCACAATTTTTTCTAAGCTATGTCGTTGTATTCTACAGGCTTTCATCGTATGCTAATGTCTCAGAGCCATGTCGTAAAGTGCACAATACCTGAGGGATACAGAAAAAGAAATTAACTCATAAAATATTTCCAGATCTACAAAATCGGAGAAACTGTACCCCTCCATGCTTCAAAGATCTTCGGAGAGCGATTATGAACCTTATTATTGTTTGCCCGTGCAGTATGGACCAGGTGGACAAGGTAAATTTGAATTATTTTTATGTCTGCATGCATGCAATAAGATCCAAAATTTTTTTTTTACGTATTTTACGCCCGAATACTCAAAGGCATCTTAGATAAATCTTAACTAAAAATGTTATCAAGTCTCGTTCTGTCTCTGTCTGTCTTTATCTTGAGATTCAAGATTATCATTCGTGATTATTTCGAATATTCGGGGGTTAAACAGTGGTCGAAATGCGTGAGCAAATTTATCAAAACTTTAAGACAGGATCGCGAATGATAGGTATACTCGCAGTGACGAACACACTTGTTTTTAAGTGTTTTTATGCATTCACCATGCATAAAAATATAATTAATATTTCAATAAGAATACAAACACACTTTTCAGCGTAGGTTATTAGGTAATTAGTTTTGCAATTTATGTACTAAGATGCACTCGCTCCGATGTTTGTGTTAAATTTATTTAAACCTTTAGGCTGCCTGTCCACCGGAGCGGTGAGCAGGGTAAAAATACACCAATAGAATTGTATAATATTCCCCGCGCCGCCATTCTTTCGGTCAAATTTTTCTTCGCCATCCTGCTCCGCTCCGGTAAACAGGCAGCCTTAATAGAATATCGATGTATCGTACCCTGTGATTAATAATATAGCAATCTGAGAAGCACAATCTTGCTCACAAAGTTTTGCTAGGCGCACGAACATGTACCAACCTAATTTAATATCTCATTCACAATCGAATCGTCTTGTGCAACTAATTAAGTATAGAAGTTAAGCTCAAACATCAACTAAGTACATCTGCACGCATCCTGCAGTTCATGGCTTATCTATAGGTACAGGCGGCCAATAGTATTAAATTTATTGAAAATAAAGAAGCAAGAACTACATGTCTGACTCATATCATCTTATTGTAAAAGGAGAACATAACTGACGTAAATACTAACTTTCGACATTTTATAATACTTAAGATGGATAACGTTCGACTCCTTATAGTAATAAAATAATGTATTCTAAAAAAATTGCATTAAAAAATAAGTGCATGCAATAAACCACCAAACTTTATGTCATGAAGGATTCATAAGACATCAACTCGGACAATATCGGTTTATGCCCAAAAGTTTATGTACCTAAATAATTTTAAAATCTATGTTGTAGGTCTAAATTATGGTGTTTCGGAACCACCATCGCCCTCTCCAAGATCAGCCCTTAGCCCCACGCACCAGCCCGGCAATGTATTGCACACACCGAGACATTCCCACCACTACCCTAAGAAGAATGATGATGGTATGTAAAGTTATGAAGGGACACTTGAGTGTACATTATGCATTTTCAACATTACGTGTAGCACGCATGCACGACTAACATACGAGTAGAGTACTTATAAATCACATGAGATAGGTATGGACTCATTAATTATGAGTAACATAGGAAACCTTTTCAAGAAACTTTATGTTACCCTACTCAGAAATCAAATAATTATTCATGGGTTTATATTAAAGTACCTTGATAGTATTATTTATTTAAAAAAATCGGTGTCACAATGAAGTCTAGGAATCTATCTTTTTCCTAGTTAATTTTTAAAAGTCTTTAAGTTACTTAATATTGATGAATATATTTTTTAATGTCTTTCGCTTTTAAAACTAATACAATTATAACTAAATTTATTTAGAATAGACAGGAATTCTGAGACGGTGACACAGTTTCAAATTATGGCGATCTCTGTAATATTAATAAACATGTACCTAGTTCTTTAACGAATCAATATGTATTTTAACGGGACTTAGCCCGAACCTGTTACCTATTTATTTGTTTCCGCTGATGGAAATGAAATATCCACTACAATGAAACGACAGTGGAAACAAATAAATAAAAGGTTCTGTTTATATGCTTTTAAAGTGCAAAAGTTTAAAGAAGAAAACTATAACGAATGTTAACAGCTTTTTTGCTTTAACAGTGCACGGTTCGACGGCATCATTAGTTTCAACGGCATCCTCTTTGGCAGCAGGCGCAGGCTCCGATGAACGGCATGCTCATGAGGTAACAATATTTTTTAATATTCATCTATCCTAAAAGTATTCGTAGATTCTATCATTTCCCTCGAAACACCTAAAATTCCACAAATTAAAAATAATATGACTAATACTAATTTTAAAGTAGGCTTCTAGGTACTATTTCTAGCCTATACTGTCCCACTGCAGGGCAAATAAAACGGTACATTTTATAACTACGTTCAAAAAAATATTTAACATGTAGTATGTGATGGTATCCTAGATCAACCAGCTAGCGCCACCACCTATTTTATTTATTTTACAAAAAATAAAATAAAACTTCAGGCAGTGATTACTTGTAGTATTTTGATATTACTTTTCATCATTTTGTATTTGTTATATTAAGAGAACTAATCATGACCGTCAAAAGCGGCCACTTTTGGTGTACATAATGAGTAAGATATTTTAATTTGAAATAATTATATTGGTGAAAAGTTATACTAAAAATACTACAAATTTACTACCGAAGTACTGACTTAGATTTTTTTTAATTTGGTCTTATTTAGCAGTAAGTACAAATATAAAATTACGGATGGTATAACTTATGTACAAAAACCTCTTATGCATTTTAACGAAAAACTGTAACTTACTGAATGAATGTTACCTTCCGGTAGCCAATATTTTTGCATTATCAATATGAGCAAAGTTGGGTTTGCAATCAAGTCGTTTAAATTTCACATTAACTACCTATCACCTGTTGAATCAATATTGAATTCCACAGTGTTAATAACTGAATAACTGCCGAGGTTGTTAAAAAGAAAAAGGTGTTTGTAATGTCTTAACATGACGATCGCACGTCCGAGTGTCAATAAATATGACGATAACGAGCTAAAGAAAAAAAAACACCAAAACTTTAAAAGTTAAAAATGTGCCAAGTCTATCTTCCTTCTGTTATAGAGAGGTATGCTATATGTGCCTGGAATTCTACAAAACTTGTACCTACACGTTCAAACACATAACGCAATTGTGGGCCCAGGAAATTGCTAGAAGTAACGCAGAGCAGTATTAGATATGCAGTAGCTTGACATTGTGACCGTATAATTGAAATGAATTAGGCATTTGTTGCTTGTTTGTGTTTTGTTATTTTTACCCGACTGACCCACACTAATGTTTTTCGCGCGTATCTATCTATATTATATATGTATGAATGTAATTTTTAAATAATTCTACTTGTTCGTTTGGAAATTAAATATTTATTTTAATGGTTTTTTCTTACTTATTTTACATTTCTGCAACCGTCCCGGCTTACTGGACTTGGCACATTTTCGACATTAAATGTAATTCAGTGAAATAAATATGAGAATAACGAGCAAAAAGTCTCACTTATTTACATTTATAATCCAACAGGTGCGGAAGTTAAGGAGGGAGCTTGCTGATGCCAAAGAAAAAGTACACACATTGACCACGCAACTGACGACCAATGTAAGTAATAGTCGTAATTTGTTATGGAAGACAGCCGCTTTTTTATGGTAAGTAATTTCCAGCTCTTGAAACAACGTGTTTGAAACTAAATACGGAATTATTTTTCAAACTCTTATTAGGAATTTATAAAGCCTTCAATTAAACCTGTTTTAAAGTTGACACGTCATAATCACAGACTTGCCTACCACCGTATCAGGTTTTTTTTTAATGATATTGAAGCTACAACTTTGAGCAAAGGGCTATAATTATATATAGTCACTCCAACGCTTCCTCGGTTTCTGTAACCATGCCTACTCCACAGACCAATTTAAGACTGAAGTGACTAATCGGTTAATTAGGATTTGAAGTTCTTTTTGCCGAACTGACCCACTCAGATGTAGGGTAATGTTTTTAAATGTACATATGTGAGTATGTATCCAATTATATATGTTTCATTATAACTTCATGTAGCCTAAACAGCTTGAAAGATTTTGAAGTGAAAGGTATCAGTATATTCGTATTCTTTCCCGTAGTGCACCTAATAACAAATAACACGGATTGAGCTAGCCCGCATATAAGTTATAAATCTGTATCGCAGGTGAAGATACTTACTCAATGATACTATATTTTATTATAACGTAATGTACGTGAAAAATCTGTGGTTCAAGAGTCATAACGGTCTGCTGGAAAAAAAACAAATAGTTGATTTATAAGTTCTTTATTGGCAATTCTTAATTTTAATTGTGAGTTAGATAGGTACCTACCTAACTATCCGTGTCATGATGAAACCAATTTGTACATACAAGAGTAACTGGTTATCCAATAAGTAACCTGAGGAAACCAACGATGAAACATGAGTACCTACCAACACATTCGATTTGTCAAATGTCATCGCGTGACTGCCATCCACGCGTGAATAGCTCGCACCCACAATATTGGAACTTGATAGCCAAACAACCGTACCTCTGGGCAAAGACAATATAATACTAACGTAATAGACTGCCCACCTCATACAAAAATATTGGACCAAATTAAGGTTGCAAAAAGCAGGCGAATGTATGGCGCAGGAGAGTTGCTTGCTACTCAATACTAGATGGCGGTAATCTGCGTTAGCCTTTAACTTACTAAATATACGGTGTCATTTTAAAATATTATGCCTAAAATATTGTTTTGATTTATAATAAGATATATTTTGTGAATCATGTTTTCATATTCTCATAATACGATAGATACACTGTTGTGTAGTTTCGAGTGGCGCCATCTATGCCAGTCTCTGAGAACAAATCGTACGATTAAGGCGTTGGCTCTGGGCCAAACGTAGACTAAATCATTTATCGGGATCACGGCCTTAGTCTATAATTGAATTATTTGCTGGTTTCATAATTCAGTAGTACGTTCAGTTGGATGTTTAAATCCCAACTAATATTATAAATGCGAAAGTGAGTTTGTTTGTTTGTTACGCTTTCACGCCATATCTACTGAACCGATTATCATGAAATTTTGCAAACGCGTTGTCTGGAGTACGGAAACAAGCATAGGCTACTTTCATTCCGGAGAAAAGTACTGTTCCCGAGGGATTGACACTAACGCGAGCGGAGCCGCGGGTGAAAGTACTATAACTGATATCAGTAAGCTTTCAAGTAAGATCAGTATAATACTTAATACAATGTTGGGAATTCTTAAAGTACATACCTAAATAGTTAAAGTTCTAAATTCATCTAATGCGATAACAAATAGACGGAAGGGATTTAATAATTCCATCTATTCTATTATAATAGCTATTTCTCCCAATTAACGCTACTTAATTTATTATGTATGACTTTATCTACTATGCATTATGAATGGTGGCAAGTCGGAGATATTGTTTTTGTTATGAAACTTGAGCACATAATATTAGTAGACTAACCATCCAGTAAAGTTATCTTGCTCACTGATGCTCATTTAGCAGTTTTTATAAACAATGTAATGGTACACCGGTTTAGTGGTTACTTTGTTTTAGCATGCGGTTGCATTATTGTCGACACGTTAACAAGTTTTTGTTGTGCTTTCACTTTTTCTATAGATGTACATACATATTTTACGTATGTTGGTGCTAGATTTCTTTGCCACAGCCTTTGATTATAAATTATCCACTCATTTGCACACAAAAAGTTCGAAAACATTTTACAAAGGTCACAAAAAAATATTTAAGTGGCTTTAAAATTTATAGACAGGATACATGTCTAAACAATAAATTATGTAAATTTATAGCAAGCTGTAAACTCGTATCATAAGTGATCGAGATGACCCAATTTCGATTTGAAGAAACGTAGCCATATTTTGAAGCAAGTCAAATGTTTTATGCATACCTCTCCCAGAAGCCGAACAAGAAAGTAGATGAAATGTAACCACAAAAGGGCAGAAATCAACGAGAAGGTAGAATTGAAACCTCAATTTTTGATATGAAACCGCATAGTTTATGTAAGAAAGTGTAAGCAGGCACAGAAATACTCGTACATCAGGTACTACCAAATAAGCTAGGAGAAGAAATCATGTGTCATTAAAGGACATTCAAAAACGGCGCAATTAAAAAATGTATTACCTATGTAATTGAATCGTAAAAATCAACCGAAGGAATAATGTTTTAAAGTACCAACTCAAAGTAAATTTAGGTGTATTGTATTAACAATATTCAAATCATTATGGTGAACAACTTCACTCGAGAAGCATATGCCAGTAATGTTATATAACATGTAAATCTGTAACCTCGCCTTATTCTTGAACGTAATAACTGATCAGTCTGAACATCTTTCCCCAAGGAACATAGATCGTAATATGAAGAAAAAATTGGATTTTCTTACTAACTCAAACAGCTGATATTATGATGGTTGGTTTTTTTTTATTATTATTTCATACATTACAATCACAGATCTGTATTAACAATGTTGGTGGGAGATTCAATATTGGAGTATTTGAAATCTACAAATTGTCATCTTTCATTCATTATTTATCCTTCTATACCGTTCTTATTTGTGCAGGGGGTCAGTAAATAATAGTGTGGCGGCCGTGAGACACAGGGCCGCCTGTTTCGCTCCCATATCGGGCGCTAGGAATGTGTGCCAAACGCCAACTGCCACTGTCTTATCTCGGAAACACGCACAAGTTAAACGCGGACAACTTGGTGTGATTTATTCCCATTAGACTCGCAACTTGAAGATCTTGGCTTCGCTTTTTTATTGCTGCCTTGAAGGACCCTAATGACAAACACTCAAGCTAAGATTTATAGTTTTAGGAGTAGAAGATATTATCCTAATGCGATCACAAAAGCTTTGGAAGCCTAGTTTAGTTGATATGTAGTAGGTTAGGTAGAGTCAGTAGTTTTAGGATATCTTTATGTAATATTTCGCTGAGTCATTCAACAAAACAAAGAAACTACACCAAGTTTAGATACCTGATATATCATCAAACGTTTAGCTGCTAGGTAAAGTGATGTTTGACATAATCTAATTTCTCACTTAATTTTATCTATCTTTCTCACTTGTTTTTTTTTGGTGTTCTTATAATATTAGGCATTAATATGCCTTATATATTTTAAATTAGTATTGCTTTTGCGTATTCAGTGTTGTAAGTGTTGTTGGACAAAAAAATAATAAAAACAAGATAAACTTATGTGGTAATCATGTCAATGATAGATAATGGGTAGTAGAAGCAATTATAATGCAGTTAAAACCAAGAGAATTCCTGCAAGTGGTTCTAACGGGAGTATCCTGGCTGATACGCGATAATATTTCTAACGTTACCGCAAATTATCGTGTTGACTGTTGACGTGAACAGATTGAAGGGAGTTGTCGTCAAACCGGAGAAATTGATTTGTTTACTGGAACTAGAAATATTACTATGTGAGCTGGTAACGCGAGGCGGTTACGGAGTTTCGCTGAAATATGTGCATAAGAATTTTTGTTCGTTTCGTTTCTCGTTCTACCGGTGTTAATAACTAATTTGGTACTTTCCTCTCATAAGGTGTATTCAGTACTCACAGTCACTAGTGATTTTTAATTTTGTATTTCTATTTTATTACCGTTCATACTTCCTGGATATGAAAGTACATGAGAACCGGAATAGGGGTAAAGGCTTCAAAAGACTTGTATCCAGGGCCGTAAAAATAATTGGGAATAGGGGTAGAAACACAGATTTAAAAAAATCCGTCTTGCATGGTAGGACTATTTACTCCGTGAGGTGAAGAAGTTCAAGAAAAGATAAATGGAGTGTGTAAACGAGAATATGGAAAAAAATTAACTAACGAAAGAGATGGCTCGGTGGCATAGTGGAAGAAGCTAACATTCTGTCCCGCGCACCCCACATAAAGTAGGATGAGGAGAAGAAGAAGCAAAAGCATATCTCCCCGCATTATGCTGCATGGAAATAAATAACACAGGTATAAGCTTGTTCAATCACAAACAATACTTTTTTAAATCCCTTCAAAAATCATGTATGAATCTGGTAACTTTATACGCAGACCCCATAATTGGTAAATCCGCGAACTTTTGTGACTTGAACTTTCATATTGCTGTGTGACGAATCAGCGGTAAATGCGGGTCAATATGAACGCAAACTTGGGCTTGCCTATCGTCTATGTTTCAGTCGGACATCAGAAATGACAAGTCTAAGCCCTTACGCACTAAATATGGACGTTCTAGAAAACGTGTTCGGTTTTTATGATATTTATGACCGATTCAATAAAACTGTATTTTTATTTGACGATAAAGATTAAATGTACGGTATCTTGAAAATTGCATCGATAAACATAAAGGAATAGAGTATTTAATGTGAACTTTGGTACACATTTACATAATAGTTTATTACCTAATATTCATTCATATATTATGAGGAGTTTTAGACCATTTGCCAAGTATTAAGGAATACAGAATCCTCTGACTACTCAGGCTTGTATATGGCTCTGGTAGTACAAAGAGGGTCGTGCTCTTGCAGTGGAGACTGAAAAGACCTGATGATGAAGGAATACAGAATCACATTAAAAATAATCGAATTACGAGTATGTTGTGGACCAATAATGCTTAAAGAATCATTGACTATTGAAATATCACATAACACATGTATACTAAATTATTAAACGGATGAGCTGCTATCATTTCTTTTGGTAGATTGTAGAGTATGTTATAAGATCTAAAATGACTGTACCTCCGTTACTGCTGCAGTAAATTTAATTTTTCCTGTTCAAAACTCGAAATTAAATTGCTTCTCGAAATTTTGTAAACGTAGCAAAACAAAAAGCAGACAGATTAATGAACGTCACTTCGCAACACAGTTTGGCAAATAACGGTTGAGCGTCGTATGAAAGCTACACCTGGCACCTGCGCTTTGCTTCCCCATCAAGACAAAGAAAAAGTGAACTTTTCGATGGAGTTCTTCGTCTAATTTACAACCGGTAAAGCATCGCCGACATAAATAATTCAACGCGCGAGTACACGTCCACCGTTGTTCTTACAACGCTATTGTTTAGCTTTCAAATCACTTGGAACTCTGCTCAAAGAAATTGAACGCCTCAGCTATACTTTTAAATTTATCAACCGCAACGTCGACCTCCTTGAAATAAGGTTCAATTTAAACAGCCACAGCCAACTCAGATGTATTCCAATCATCTAGATCGCTATTTCCTTTATACGAAGACTAATCATTTCTGCTAATTGATGCTTAATCGATCGGTGTGGACGAGTTTTTGCTCTATATGGCCCGTGTTGTATTATTATCAAATAAATAATACGTGACAAGATTGGCCGATGACTACAAACGAGCAGCCAATTGGTCTCAATGGCGATTTGATTTGATGCAGTCAGTGTTGCTTCATCTTGAGTTATTGATGTTTCTATATTGACAAGAATGTGGAGGGAGCTTTTGACCGGACTACCTTCGATTCCATCTGCAGGGCGGCGACTGAGCATGGAATACCAATAACACTCTGCAGATGGATAGAAAATATGCTAAAGGGCAGGATAATTAATTCAGAACTACTAGGTGAAGAATTATCAGCGGCAACGACTAAAGGTTGCCCACAAGGAGGAGTCTTGTCCCCGACCCTCTGGTGTCTAGTGGTAGACTCACTAATAGTGTCTTTAAATAAAGGCCCGGTCACTGCGGTCGGATATGCAGATGACATAGTTATTCTTATCAATGGGAAATTTCCCGACACAGTGAAAGGGATCATGAATAAAGCTTTGAGGGAGGTGCAGGAATGGTGTGCTACAAACCATCTAAGTATCAACCCCAGCAAAACCACGATTGTCCCTTTTACAAGGCGCCGGAATTTGACGGCCTTGAATGGCCTCAAAATGAATGGCATGGCGCTGAACTTGTCCAATGAGGTGAAATATCTAGGAGTTACGCTAGATAAAGAACTCACATGGAACACACATGTTACTAACACTATAACAAAGGCCACCAGAGTATTTGGCATGTGTCGAAATACCTATGGCAAAACGTGGGGCCTAAAGCCGCATATCCTACGTTGGATATATGAGATGATGGTGAGGCCCATTCTGACTTACGGAGCATTGGTTTGGTGGCCGAAGGTAAGACAGGTGACATGTATAAATGCCCTCAGGAAAATACAAAGAATGGCATGTTGTGCTATTTCTGGGGCATTCACTACAACACCAACGGCATCAATGGAAATGATCCTTCGATTGCCACCGTTACACTTATATATTGAAGGCGAAGCCTGTAAGGCACTATACAGACTGTCTTCGACTGGTCTTTGGAGCAGGCATGCACCAAGGACAAGGCATACAAATATTGAGACAACACATGAGCTCGATAGGTTGTTGGACATGGGAAGTGATAAACTCCTCCCCGTATACAACTTCAAAAGGAACTACAAGGTATACATCCCAACAAGGAATGAATGGAAGGGAGAATTTTGCCCTTCTGAACGAAAATGCTCAATCTGGTACACAGATGGCTCAAAGACCAATCAAGGGACAGGAGCGGGCATTTTCTCCGAGAACAAACAACTGTTTCAGAGCATGGGTCAGTTCGCTACCGTATTCCAAGCGGAAACATATGCGATAACTGTTTGTGCTAAAATGAATTTGGATAAAGGGTTGAAAAATCATCATATCTACATTCTAAGTGACAGCCAGGCGACTCTCACGGCACTTAGCTCTGACAGAATCGTATCCGGATTGGTCTTGGATGGTGTGAATGCCTTAAATCAACTGGGCAGGCACAACATTCTGAGACTGGTTTGGGTGCCGGGTCACGTCGGGGTTGAGGGCAATGAGAGGGCTGATGAGCTGGCAAGGAGAGGATCGAATATACCATACATAGGGCCCGAACCTTTCTTAGGCCTTTCATACAACACAGTAACAACTGCAATAAATGCACATGTCGACAGCAGACATCAACGTGAATGGACTAACCTGAGTGGACACACACACTCGAAGGAGACACTTGGTATGGACAACGCTAGGTGGTATAAAAGGATCTGCAAATATAGCAGAAAACAGTCAAGGATTCTTATGGGAGCCCTGACCGGTCATTTTGAGAACAACAGTCATCTATTCAAAATGAAAATCGTCGAAAGCCCTCTATGTAGGGTATGTGAGGAATCGGAGGAAACAATGAGACACATTTTGTGTCGCTGTGACTCGTTGGCTGGTAAGCGGTTGGACCTCTTTGGATCAGCTTATCCTGATCTGGAGGACTACAGGCACTACGCACCAGGTGATATTCTGAAGCTCATGCAGTCCTTCTTCAGGAATCACCGTGTGGGTGAGTAAGGTATGGGGTAAGTACAAAATAACCCAAAGGTTAGACGTGCTTCCGATTTATAATCGGCCCCAATTAAGATAAGATAAGATAAGATATTGACAAGAATACCCTCAATAAAAAAAGCTCTCAACCTACTTACGTTCGTATGAATCACAATCATGGTGTGTTGTATGTTAAAGTTCACACAATACGAAATATTGGTTATTGAGTTACACAGATGGTGTTATTACTCCAACTTGCCTTATCTTCCCTGATCTTTACAATGATTATGCATTGAAGACCATTCTCTGAACAACCTTCACATTTATAATTTCCTTACTTTTTACTCCGAGACCGCCCAGCACAACTCATTACGTATATTTAAATGTATTTACTTATGTGCATGCTTACAAGTTTGGTTTGTATGCGCATTGTTCACAACGGTAAGTTTTACATTGGGGGTCTCAATTGTTTGGCAACTACTAGTATCTCAGTTAAAGCGTGCGCTGGCTCGAAGCCAATTGCTGCAAACTGCAGAGCCTAACAAAGGCGAACATTCGTAAATGTCTCTTCGCTAACATTCGAGTTGATTTCATCGCCGTAACTGCAATAGATCTACTGAGCATTATGTGTTGACAGGATAATCTAAGATACACACTCATTAATTTTGATGACAAAAGCTCTTTCAAAATGATCAGAGTAGGCAAAGCGATTTAAACAATGACCTGAGATTTCAAATGGGTAATAATTTCCACAGTCGAAATAGAGTTTTCGTTCTCTATTGTTTATTTTTTGGGATTTGGGTCAACTCTTGAATAAGTTACAGGCGGTGTTTGCACAGTTTAAACAAAGCTGTCCCCGCACGGTCGCAGCATGTGCTCAGAGACGTTATCAAATGTAAGTTGAGTCCGTGGCCCATAAATCTTGTGAAGTGCCGCTTGCGCAACAAGTGCCCGCGATAATGCGAGCCGCCTCCTCGGCTGTGCTATCATGATCATCGTTTAGGATTATAACACTGGAAAAAATATTTTAAACATGATGTACACTTATTTTTATATCGTTATGATGAATCTAATGTGAAACCGGTACCACGTAAACTTTAGGGAAGTAACCACCTATGGTAAACTACCAACTTCAAGTGAAACATTACCTGATTTAAACATCAGACCAAACAAAATGATTTAATAACCAACAAATTTACTAGGAATTCATAGTATTTCTGTCAGTTGCTTATAAAGAAAATACAATACTACACAAGAGTTGCTTGATTTAGCTCAATAACACGCATTCAATACAATTACACTTCCAATCTCAATTCATACACACCCTTAACTTATTATCCTCAGTGCATGTCCCCATCCTGTCTGTAATCAATAGACCGTGAGTTACTAGTTCGATCAGTGATCCGGGTTCCTTGGGGTTCCGTGACTCAGTTCAATGCAGTCGGTCACCATCAGTATTCAGTCAGGCCATGACTGCCAGACCAGTATGCGTTGAGCCTCGACGCTGGGCGCACGCACGTGCATTGCCATTCGCGACTTTATACGTTTCTACGGCACGGAACTCTATAAACAAACTCTAATTCTAACTTGTGAATGAAATTGTGTTTAATGTGAAAAGTTTAAATGGTTATTAGTGATCTCGTGCTTTGAACAAATATTTAACCAATTGGTTCAATCAGTGCTTGTTTCTTTGAACTTGTGTGAGTGAAACACGTTTGATTATTTGATTTGTTGTTTTGTTACCAAGACATCCGGGTATAATTTGATTTCAAGTCACCCTTATTTGGTCGATGAAATTATTATTTTTTTTAAATCATTAACCAGGATGATTTGCTACTTTAAACGTTAATGCAATGCAATGGAAAACTAACGGTGATATAGTCATGTTATAATGACCTTTCATAATTTTGTAAATGTCAACCACATTGTTTGAATTTATGTGGCTGCTCATTAAATCTTATCAGTGATCATGTAATTCAGACGTTGGATAACCATGGGTATTTTGTGGCATTAGGTACGTAATGTAGAGCTGTTAGAGCGCAGGTAACCGCTGCGTCCCTTTTTTCAACTTGTTTGTAAAATCCTATTATTGACGGTGGATCCTGCGTCCTGCTCAAACCCGGTTTACTTTTATTAGTATTGCTATTATGAAGTGTAAGAATGGTATCTTTTGTTAACTATTTTGTTCAAAAGGAACAATTTTGTTGCATACAAATGACCAACTTGACCATTTATATTTAGGTACTTAGTCTATATAAATAATTTAAGTGAATGGTCACCTAAGTATTATAAAAAATAACAAAATCTTATTTCCTGTATACCAACTTTCCAAAACTTCTTTTAAGGCATGAAATGAGAATGATAATAATTGATTATTTAATCAGAATCATTAAGTATTTATTGAATTGAAGCATGAATACATATGCATTAATAAATAACAGAGAGTTTTGCAGGCATACTTTCACGCTTTTACAAAAAAAGAAACAGCAATTTTGACAGTTCTAATAACTAAACTTCCCACAGATGATGTTAATAGTACGAATTTGTTGCTTTCTGAGATGGCAGTGAAACTCGCTAAACGAGGAGACGCCAGGCAAACTATTAAAGTAAACATCAAACACTGGCCCTTTGTGGATCTGTTTATAGGCGGATCTGGTTTTATTTGGGGTCAAGCGTTTGATACCATGCTCATTTCATGTGTTTTATGGCATCACAAACTACACCTTTTGCCCTTTACTTAAATAGAAAAAGCAAGTTTAATAAAAATATTCGTTTAACCGTTTCACATTATGGGAACCTTTGTACAACTTCCTTGACGTTTAATTTAGTAAATGAACTGCTCGCACCAGATGTAGCGAAGCGAGGGACCTCAATTCGTAAATAAGGATTATGAGTTTTGCTTATTTTATTAAAGTCTTTAGATGTTTTATAATATCTTCTTTAGAACGAACATAATCATAAAGTAAACTTTGTAACAGTAACTATACGAAATAACATATTGCGTGTTTGGTTTATTGATACTAACTGGCGTTACGAGATTTAAAAGTTACAAACTAAACAAACCTTGAGTATTTATAGCTGTAATAAATTTAAATGGCATATCAATTGCTGCCACTGGCAGGCTGTGTCTTCTTGACAAAGACTCCTGCGCAGACAAGAAGTATAAACTTAGAGAAATATAAACTTCAAAATTTAGAATATTTATGATTTGATACCTAGTACCTATATCAAGTTTCAGCATTACCTTACTGTTTTCCATCATTATACTGCATTCAGCACCTGCAAGGTGAAGTGGTTGCTCCTCATGTCATAATATCTGTCAGAACAATTCTTGACAATATCTTTTTAAGTTGTAGTTGGTCTTTTATGTATCCACTGTTGTCTTTAATTTATTATAATCCTCTACTTCGTTGTGCGCAGTAGACAAGACAGTATCATGACAACGTCCTAATTACGACACTTGCGGCTGACTGTTGCAGCATCCCTGTTCCCTGTGTAACTTGAGCTAATCTAACTCAAACACAGCATGCAAACATGTTTTACTATCCTCTCTTAACACCTCACATCAAAGATTAGGATAGAAAGTCTTCTTAGAAGCAAGAGTTCAAAAGACCGGATGGTGCGGTAGTAAAGTGAACAATATTTTTGTCATTAATCATAGGCCATTTGTGGCTACTCCTTTTAAGGCCCTACCTACTGTTAACTATTTAATTTATTTGTACAAATTTGATTCTCATATCTCAGACTGCGTTGTTTTATTTGTTTATCTCTTGTATTGTATATCTTAAGTTGAACAAATATTATCGTTCATTGAAAGATTAGTGCTATCTTTTATCAAACGTTTCTTTTTATGGTCAAGTTTTGCTAATGTTATACCCGTGGTTGATACCTTGTTTATATATTCAAATGATGAGAACACTAGGACATTTAGTAGCACTTGGGCCACTGTCTTCAATCAGCGAAGCGCCTTCTCGACTCTGTCAATTGAGGTTAACTCGTCCGGAGACTGGCCAGGGATCTCTAGCGCCCCTGCATTATTTATTCGTTCAATAAGCTAAATGGTCTACTAAATTGCCTCCGTATCCATAAATAAATGTTGTAAATTCGTTTTGAATTATCAACAGACTTCTTGTAAGTATGGGCTTTAAATATGGTTATTAAAGTAGCTAATAGATATTGTTGTTATTATTGTTTTCAACAGATAGGTTTTCAATTACAAAAATACAGCAGAATCCGTTATGAATTGTAAATACAATAATTACAAATACAAGTGAGACTTGATCATTGGGTCACATAAAATTATACGTTAAAAATAGCAAGTATTTAACAAGTACATTCGATATTATAACTTGTTACTCAGAAGGGTCCGTCGGTAAAAATTTATTTTAATTATCAACCTTATTAGTACTAGAAGCTCGTCCGTTATGTTCAGAATGGTTGATAATGTTTATGTATGGTTTACGAGCAACACGGCGACTTTGTTTTATACGATTTGGATGCACAGATAACAAAAACTAGTGTTTATAGTACAAAGACAATGACCTCGTAAAACGCATATAAAAGGACTTGAACCTTTCAGGTGGCAATGCCTTCGCAGCCAGGACTATATATCATGGACATTTAAAATAGGGATGGGGTAAACACAGTTTAACTTTGGATTTGTAACTGTTTATGTGCTTTTATAGACTCTAGTTCTGGCTCTACCTTAGAACCAAACAAAACTTCGATCCTTTCTTTCTCCAATACAATTTAAAGCAGCAAATTTTATAGTTTCCAAATGGTATTATCGGATATTGAAAGAACTGAGCTTTGTTATAAATGTTTGTGTTATTATTAGTCCTATCGTATAAATACATAAGTATCATAAAATTATCTCATTCTTTATAACTTTCATATTTTTAACGCCTATTTTCCTACTGCGAACGAAAGCAATTTCCTGTTGAGTCACCTTTCGCACGTCTTTATTCAATGTCTTCTACAACCACTGCTTGTCGAATAACTTTTAAATATTTGTGTAAAAAAATATGTCAATATCAATAAATTAAAGTATAGTTTAATCGACCGGCGTGTATCGGAAATAAAACCAGAATATATGTATAGTAAGGAAATAACGTAAGAAATGTAATTAAAGCATGCTTAATTATTTCTGTCCGTGCGTGTAAGTTACACGTTGCATAATAAAGGGAAGAGGAAAGAAATCGCACTTACAAGTAATTAAATGTTGCTAACAGTTAATTAAGACACATTTCTGCTATGATTGTTTTGACTATTTTAATTGACTTTTCGAAATTTTGTCATTAGAATGTCGTTTCAATACACAGTGTTACGAAAAAAGTGTTTGCCTACAATTATCATTACATGGATAAAGGTTGCACAAAATAGAAGATACATAAAAGCTGTTAAAAATAATAGACTTTGGAATAACCATAAATACCATTAAGATTACGTAATGTTGCGCGTTTTTCTTAGTTATTTCGAATGGTACTCGCAACTAATGGATGGTACCTACCATCGGTAGTAGACCTTCGAGAACAATGTTTTATAATTCAGAAAACATGTTTCAATTTTGCGAGTACTTACTGAAATGTAATTTATCGTGCAATGTCCCAATTGGCGGTTTGTCTGGGCTATTCATTCGTAACTGGCCACTGTATTGTCATGACTGGTATATTTATTGACCGTTTCTAATGTGTGTTGTATTAACTGCCCCTGCGCTGCGCGTACGCAATCTTCTGGTCGATAGAGACAATCGAAACTAGTTTTAAATGTAATTTGATCGGGTTATTATTGCGAATGTCCTGTTAGAAATTTAATAAGATCGAACGAAAGCAATTTCCTGTTTAAATGTTCTAAAGAGGAGCTTAATTTGTCTACAGTGACTAAAAGTAGTTTGTAAATTTCCAGAAGAGTATTTTTAGCAGAGTCACGAATAGGGTTCAATATTTCTATCGAGATTTTTGATTATCAAGTTTAGTTTGCACACATAGTGCTCACGTGGTCCAGTGGTTAAGGCGTTTGCCTTGTTGACCCGGGGGTCGTGGGTTCGATTCCCACGGGAAGCATACTTTGTTAAGTTGTTTCCAGTTTGGTTAGGACATTGCAGGCATGAATCACCTGATTGTCTGATAAGAAAGATGATTCCGTGCTTCGAAAGGCACGTTAAGCCGTTGGTCCCGGCTGCCATCTGGTAGTCGTTAAAGGAACCACGTCAGATGCCGAGAGGCGGTTCCGAAGAACTCTGACACCAGGGTGTGCATGGTCGACTGACCGTGTCACCTATACGAAATGATGATGCACACATAGCTTGAAAAGAAAAGCATGCAAATATTTAGGACGCTACTGGAATCTGACAAAACATGCGTAAAATTCGAGACCACGCGAGCGCAACCACCGCGGTTAAACAGCCCTACCTACCGGTAGGGCGGAAATCGTGCTGCGTAATTATTACTTTATTTTAGCCAAAAATGCGTTAATAAGCGTAATTATGAAATATAAGAAATAAAAATACTCATCGTTCGACCTTAGCAAAGGATTTATCAATGAACACGTACGTTGATACAAACTTGTTTAACGGCTGTTGCGTCACCAACGACCACCGACCAGTCCGACCTTGGAGGAACCGCGAATCTCATCTCTACACATCGCCAGTACGTTAACTTTAGTGTAGGAGTATCGCATATTTTATTTATAGACTACAAAAAATAATATGCGTGTCTAATATAAAAAATAATACTGGCTAAGCAGCAGCTAAGATTGCACGTCGGATTGACAAACAAATACCTACTAAGGGTTCCGTACCACCGTACAATAATCGACTACAACAACCACTTTGCTTGTGTTATCTGTATCTTTCTTGTTATTTATTTTTTGTCTGGAAAAAGACCGAATATACCTGAGATTTGGCTGACTGAATCGAGGAAAACGCAAACAATAACCTATAGACTCAATATTTTATCTCAATTATTTGTTGTTAAATTCACAATAGCTTGTGTACCCGTTCTGCGAAAATCTACCTTTTACGGTTTAAAAGATACAGCCCAGAATTATTTATGTTCAGCTTAGTATGTACATATGCTGTGGCGCAGCGACAAGATCAGCGTATATTCCACACTTATTATTACTAAAATTTGTACTGATAACCCAAAACTTAAAACATGGGAGTAATAAATTATTGTTCTAGATTAAACTTTAACTATATGTGCCATAGCATAGCACTTGGCCATTTACTATTCTCAAAATCAAATATTGGCAATATTGTAGTCAATAATTTATTTTTAATTCCAATTTGTTATTTTTTTTTAAACTTGAAGGATATCAATATAATAATATGATTGTACCTATTTAAAGATTTCAATGAAATCTAGGACGGACATTTTAAAACTACATACGTTATCCTCACAGTTAAATACCTTAAATTTTAATGTTTACGTGCAACTGAGCAGGGTTTGATAAAAATTGATCCCCGCATATATTGTCACTGTAGCGACTTCCCTAAGTGGTTTATCCGTTATCCCATAAAAATAGTCGCGGAAGGAAGCTATACAAGGCAGGATCATGCCGTATCTAGCCAGGAAGCACAGTAGCGCTACTTAAACAAGGATAAGCCTGGGATCAGTCTCAGGTTGCAATAAACACAAGTCATTATACTCGGTAATGCGAGGTGGTCCCTTGCTCGACAAAAAATGAGATAACACTGAAGACGGTGGTCATAAGTTCATGACTCAGACTTGCTCTATTAAGATATGTTGACTGGCATAATGGCGGTGGGCTTTATCACCTTTCTGTACACATGTGTATGTAGACTTCGTATTCTTAGCCAATGCGTCAGCAGGAGTACTTTAACACTCCATTTAAATATTATGTTCTAGAGGTGATGTCTAATAAAATTAACCGAAACTCTTGAAACTATTTTAGGGGTAGTACAGAACTCTGATTAAAGAGTAAATTTTAATGTTAGTTCATGTTCAAATTATACTTAGTGTTAAATGTAGAACGACTTAATTTTGTACTTCAATTAGTAAATCTCAAGCAAGATACGAGCACATAATTATTATGAAGTTGTATGAAGCAGATGCGCGCTTCGCGTATCCTGTCCTGTTTCCCACCATTACTTTACTTTTTTTACAAATTTATGCTTTCACCTCATTTCATCTGTTTTGTACAGTTAGCCGCTCCTTGTCATATTGAATTTCACAAATAGTTTCGTCACCGTTGATTAGCAGTGGTTAGTATTAGCATGACAATAGCTCGAAATCGCGGTCGGAGGTCACGCCGTTGCCCTTAAAACTAACTGCTGTGACTTTGTGACATGACATATTCGCATGGCAAGACAAACACAATGCGCCCAACCCACTCAATCCTTGTTTACTCCTGAGAATTTCGCTCGTGTATCAAATATCTATTTGCAATATCTATCATTGTAATATCGCATATTTCACTCGAAATGTATTCGTTTCGTTTCACTGAGATTTCGTTGGACAGTATCGCTGTCAATGTATAGAAATTGAATGTTTATGCAAATAACAGCATGTTTGAACGCTGTTTAATATGATGAATATATTGGCGTTGTAATTTCTTTTGGAGATTAGAAAATAATAGTATGTTAGCGTAACCTACTTTGGCGCTGATAATGATATTTTCAAGAGTTTGTGCAAACATTACTATGTTTGCGTTCCTTGACCGAATTCCGGTAAATACAAACATTATTTCAAAAATTTAAACACATGTCGCTGTTTCAGAGTTCACCTCGCTTGGTATCGGGTGTCTATCCCATCAAGTACTCTTATAACGCCTTAATACCGGCCATGTGCTCAACAGATGTGCCTTTTGCGCTTCAACGGTTCCGCAAGCAACATTTTTCTTTGTGGATAGATTTTGCTAAAATAAAGAAACATCAAAATTTAAGAATTTTATAACATTTGTACTTACAAGACTTGTTTATTTCATATTTAAAATAACAAGCGCAGTTAGATACTTGTCACATGTCCTTATGGCGTATGTAGTGGGTATCCGCATGGCATAATAATTACATACTTAATGTTGAGATCATCGTTATTCACATTATCATTATGTGACCGAGAAGATTAATCGTTCAATTACTAGTCGAACCTGACATTAGTACAAAACTTGTTCTATAATATTGCGGACTCGTTTTATCCATCTGATTGTCAAGACATTGCTAAGTCTTTTAGGGAGTTATAGCCAAGTTTTAATAGAGCATCATACATCATACATATAATTATGACTAAGGGTCTAATTTCTTATAAGGACTAACATCGTCATTTCATTCTGTAAGACTACGCTAACCGGTCTCATTTTTCAAGTTATTTATGAACAAATGCAAATCTAAACATCGTTGTTACAATGATAAGTTCAGTAAGTACTATAATGTAGAGTTTACGCAGCCCAATACCAAAACATACAATACTGGATAAACTTTGACTTAGTTCTTCGTTAAGTTACGTAGTAAAAACATGAACTGAGATAACTAAGGTCATTCTCGTACGTCCAAACCCATTAATATGTCCCAGAATTATCTTAACTAGGTACCTACGACATATTCTTTATGAAATTCTTTAAATATATTATCTATCGGTCTAAAAGCACGTGATTTCGTCATTACGATGTTAAATATAGTATGAGTTAGTAAATTGGCTCAAATTACACTAAGTAATTGTGTATCTTGCCTCATAGCATAGCGACGCTGCTCTCTGCCCCCGGAGCAAGTATCTTACAACAAAACTCGTGTTACGTAACCCTGTCTGTAATTTAACCTATTTATTGTTTTACGTCAATTTAGTATGTGCTTGAAACTTATTGCTTGTTTATCTGCTCTTGTCTTGTGTCACTATATATGTTACTGTTTTCAAGTGCCATTATTTCAAAAATACAAAACAAGCCTGCTCTTTTTGATATTCTATTGATTTGTCTGCTTTAGAGACCTATTAATTTTTGGGATATTTGGTAGATACCAGTAGTATACGGCCATCCCGTCTCTTCGTTTAAGGGTCTTAACACAGAGCAAGGAATTTCAATAAAGCTTGCGCGTGCGATAAGACATCCCTTGCATTGTGGGTTTAAAGGACAAACACTTAATGTATCAACATCAATCTGACAGTCTGCCGTAAAAATTGGCAGATAATTTTAAAGCAGTATGTGCTTGTTGTTACCTAGGCGTCCGAATAAAAATAGAGCCCAGGCTTCTTTGCAGTCTTGGTAGGGATACAACTGGAAAATGCCCAGATGAAGAATAAATATCAAATAATTTAATCCACGTCTTCTATAATAACGTGACATACAGACATGATCACTTACTTAGTCAACTTAGCTGTAATCAGTAATGTTCAACAATAAGAACAAATCACAAACAATAATTTAATTAATGCATGCTACGATACGAGTAATAGAAAACATGCAAGAGAATCCCATACGCTCATTAAGGTCGTTCTTACCTTCATTAAATGGCAAGGTATGTCCGTACTGTTAACAGTCAAGCTGTGATGGTTTCACACCCGTTTAACTCTTATTCCTGGCTCTTTACCTTGTCATCAATCATCACTTTACACAGGCGTAGGGGTCAGTGGTACTATGAACTCAATATGTCAATTTTTCTTGGACATTTTCTCCTTTTTTCTTATCTTGTTCGTGTCTGGGTTCAGACGTTTATGTCAACTTCCTTGATTTTTTCCTGTCATTAACATTTTTGTCATAAAACAAGACTTTTAAAGACAATAGCTTCTCTATCTTTCATGTCCCGTCTAAGGCTCTCATTCCACGTCTTTCTCGGTCTTACCTTTCCTTTGCCAGCATTCACTTTCAAGTAATCCATTTACTTTCAGATTAACCAATACTCTTCTTTAACATGTTTCATGTAACCACATGTATTCGTTAACTTGTTTTTTGAGAGTAGTGGTGAATGCAAATACTGAACGGGTGCGGGACTGTATACCTATTTGTGATTGCTCGCTTGCTAAACAATCAGTTCTCACATGATCGAGCGAGAAGGCATCGAGACCGTTAGGGTCATGTTCTCTTTGAAGCACGTGTCTTTTTGTATGCGTTTCATCGAAGTTCCTATAAACCTAAGCAGATTTAATGATACTAGCTACTCATATCGATAAAATTTTATGATTTGGCATGGGGGCTTGAGTGATTGCTTTATTTCCAGTTCTACCGAGTCGAGTACCTTTTGCCTTCAGAGAGATTTCATGTAAGGTTTATAGCTAAATACAGTATTCGATTTATTATTAAAGTAACAGTTTTAGAAAATGTTGTAAGGGATTCTTTAACGTTAAGCCTTTAGAAGATTACCCATTAAAAGTCAATACGTAGGAAGTTTTTAATGATAATGTACCATTTACTACGCAAGTTGGGCCAATCTTAAGAAATAAATCCCCTTTCTATGGTATTAATAATATGCAAGTGCATGCACGTCGATTAGAAATTTAATTTTATGATAATATTCGTGACAAATTGACTTGAGGTAGATAAGATACCTATCAACACAGCAATCATGCTTTGTCATACCTGCTTCCTTTATAGCAATCTACTCAACCGTAACTATTTCATCAATATGTCATCCGTTTTATTGTAAACTATGTTTAGAAATGTTACGAAATGACCGTGAAATCAAAATATTGTTCTGAGCTACGGCGACGGCGAGCACAGCAATGCAGGTCGTTGATACGGGGCGTACATACGGTGCACTGGTGTGAAAGAGAAAGGTATACAAACATTCTACTTGGCTTGCTCTTATTGCCCAAGACAGTGGTCCTTAAACTTTGTAAAGAAAGCGTCTTAAAATTTCGAAAAATACGACGTTCAACAGATTTTTGAAAACAGATTAAGAGAATTAGTTAAAAAAACTGTGCTATTTCTATGTCCTTGATAAGTGTTTCACCTTCCTTCGGTCCCATTGCCAGCTGTTCTCCGACTGAATTACCTCAACCGATTCTTGTGAAATTTTGTCAGTAGGATCGATGATTACCGTAGATTATGATTTTATTATTTTATTTTAAATAACTAAACATAAATAAACCTAACTAAAAAAAAAATTAAATACTTAAAAATATATTTACAAATCATACAGTCCCTCCAGATGTTCACCCCTGGGCATCGTGCCCAAAAGGCTGGCAGCATTGCCAAATTGAATGGCAATGCTGATACGCTGAGCCAGGTAGCTTCCAGCCCTTTGGTCACGGGATTAAATTTTGATTTTAAATTAATTTAATTCGATAATTGTCAATGTCATATAAAGTTTACCATCAAACCTATTCTAGCCGTAAAAGTAAATAAAAGATGAAAGTTGAAGAACAACTGCATCTTTCGATATAAAGAAGGGTCTGTTAGCCTCTCCCTTCGTCTGAGATCGGTAGCGGCGCCCGCGATCGCCCCCACATAATTTATGGTTTAACCCGTATCGCCATATGACCTACCATTGTTTGATTTTAATAAGCAACGAGGTCGTTGAGTCTTGAACAAATTGGGAGTGGAGATTGAAGTTTGTTGTGGAACAAGCTCTAGTTTTAACACTTTATTTAAACTGAATAATATAAAAATCGACCTATTGAAATTATGGCTAGCTATCCGGCTGTTTTACTCTACGGGTCATATTTCACAACCAACTCTTGTAAAATTTTCTGAGTAGGTACGTTCGATAATTGCTTAATTTTTTAGGCGATGCAGTTTTGTTTTGTTATTGTTTTTTTTTAAATGGCTAAATATTTGTAATTTGTTGTGAGTTGTACAGCCTATAATTAGTAGTAAATATATTTAATAATAAGAAATTATTTGATTGGATTTGTATGACTGTACCTAAATTACCTTAACAACTTATTATCCCAAAAAACAATATAATCAATTAAAACCAGATGGCGTATTTAGCGGTTTTAACTAATTGAAAATTAAGTATTCTGTTAATGCACCTAATTATAATTGCAGATATTGTCCTTCCACTTGACATTTCGTATTCGCAAAAGGCACTATAGACAAGTTTAGTAATATTTTATAGTCACATGTACGTTTTCTGCATGAATAAAATATTCTAATGCAGCTCTAATATGAGCAAAAGTAGAAGCAAAGAAAAGCTTACAGGTGAAAGCTTTATATAGGAATTTACAAGATACTTAAATAGTAAATTTCAATATGGCTATCAAGTTCATATAAAATAAAAATGTTATAACATTTGATAGACACTTACTGCATGCATAATAAATAGTGTAATATGGTTATGACGCGTAACATTACTTAACCTACCTTGCTGAAGGCACTCAAGTTGTAAATAAAAATAATGTTCTTTATCAAGTAAGTGCATAAGATAAAATTAAGTACAAAGTTTATTGACATTGTATAGACACATATGCGTTTACTGCATATAAATGATATTCCAATCTAGGTCTTTTGTGAATAAACAAACCTACATATAAAACGATCCCGATTTTAAAACCACTTGAATGACGTCAGCATTCGAATCTGTGGCCGAACGTAAGGATAATTATTTCAGTAGCAGAAATTCCTTGGGCTGTGACTTTTGGTTCTGGGGTTCGAATGTGGATGTCTGATAGGATAGGTGTTCGAATGATTCAGACATTGACTTACTGTAATAAAGATAATAATCTATAAAAAGATCATGATTTTTAAAATTCGTGAATTGTTATTTGCCCATGGTCCTCCTTAACGTCCAAATTAAGTGACGTAGAAGTAATTAAATTACAGACCTGTAATTATTTGATCATTTTGCGAACATCATCAGTAGAGATCGGATGTTCGGATGCTTATTTACAAGTTCAGGAGTTGGCTGTTATGAAAAGCATTTTTTTATCACAAAATCCTTTTTACGACAAACAAAATAAAGTATAAGGAGTGAATTAAATTTACTCTGTTCTAACGTAATGGGGTTGCTCATCTCTACATTTACTGTCAATGTTTTTTAACGAAGCTGAAGCAACCAAGTTTCCAATCGTGCCAATTTTTTTTTGATAACTTGTCATAGCCTATAACACTCCAGAGAAGAATACAAATCTAAAGACACCACACACTTAAAAATCAGTCAAGGCTTTTAGGCTACAAGATGAAACAATATAATAGACACTTACATACATACATAGATAGATTTATACATACATACGAGCGAAAAACATTACACTCCTTCTGGGAGGTCGGTCAGGTAAAAATTTAATTTAAATAAATATGCATCTGACTATCATCAATAGATTCCTTTTCTATTTCATTTCACATGATTAAGTTGTTATAACTTTAAAGTTTATGATGCGGTTTATTATTATTACATTTCTTTAAGTGATTTTCCAAGTTATCGTCAGCGCAAAAGGCGGGCCATGACAACTTTCATTTAATGTAAAAACGGGAAAATATAATAATTATTCAAATCAATAAGCAGTAATAAGTGCAATAAACAAACCAGCGAGAAAGCTTTTAACTTTAAGAATATGATGAGAGAGATATATTGAAATCGCGAATTCAGAATCGTTAATAGAATACAGAATTGCAAGAAAAAAGGTAAAAACGAAAAAAAAAATGTTTTCTTTCCCATACTTAGCTATTATTTCAATACTGCTCACAGGTTAATCAAGTTGTATTTAGAGCACTTCTTCCATACTTCTTCAAAGTATCAACAAAATGACTTCAAAGTAGGTTCTGTGTAGGTATGTAGGTACTTACATACTTCTGGGACGGGCAACTAGTTCATAAGAGCCATGTCATAAAATACACATATATCTGTTTAAGTAGGGTTATACTTATACGATAGGTACAAAATATGTTTCCTTGCATGTTATTGTCCGAGCTTTCGCCGTAAATAAACAACTTCATATAGCAAAGCGGCGAAGTGATGTGAGTCATACTTGCACACGCACGGACTGCACGTCTGACCACGCGGTCAATGCCGTTTACTACGTTGGTACTTAGTTTTACTATTTAGTAACTACAAAGTGTATTAACTTTTATACTTTTACTTCAAGAATACGATCATAAACTATTTCAGTATTGAATATTGCTCCATACATAACTTTTAAGCTTTTACTTGGAGTACGCGTAAACTATTTCATTATCTTGTTATTTACTTACTCCATTTTGTTTCACATAATTATACTAACAAGAGCCTACATTGTATTTTTTAAATAGGTATTAGAGATAAAGAAAGACAGCTCTCTTTCTATACTCGTAATTATTGCAGAATACGTTTCACATAGGTTAATAAATTAATTAATTCGTTTCATTCATTTCCTAACTATAAGGAAAATTTTCTACACATGCGCTAAGTCCAAGTCCGTTTTTGAGAGCTTTTGAAAATAATTTTATTCGCATTTTTAATTACTGCATAATCACTAGTAATACACAAACACATAATCACACTACTACACTTTGATGAAATTATTTATAATCGATATAAAATATTGCTAGTAGGTACCTCTAGTTATTTAACTCGCGTAAATTGGAATGACCTTGCTTTTTCCACACAATTTCACGAGGGAAGTACAGAACTTACTTACACCAAATTTTAACTCTATTTTGATAATTATAATCACTTTAAATCGGCTCTACATTAGTAATAAATGATCAAATTATATATTTTAATATTGTATTGCATATACTTAAAATACGTGTGTTTATAATCATACCTACCATTTCTTTTCGCATACAGCAATCGCTTATTATTTAATCGCTTACAAAGAAACAAAATGACTCGCCGTCCTACGGTCCTATCGTGTCCACCACATCATTACAAGTACAGCCAAGATAAACCTGTAGCGACCGTACCATTGATTGCCTGTCTGAACGGACGCCGGATGCCGCACTCCCGCTCATTACGTCCATAAATAGTAACTTAGATAAAAAATAATTAGGCCCAATTCTGCAAAGTCATCCGGCCTGCGCCGTTCCTGAATTAGAAAGTTCACACTTAATATGGCTTCTTGTGCCTGACGTGTAAAAGCGATTTCAGTATCAATTGAGAGCAAACGTCGCTCTAAGCATTGCTTAATTTATTACTCAGCCTTGTGTGTTTGTAGTTCTAATATTTACACATGAAAGAAATTTTGTTCTTACATTTGCCGAAATCAATGGTAGGAATACTTTCTCCTCTATTGATTCGAGTTTATAGACAAAGCCTCAGAATTTGCATAAATGGATTGGTATTTAAGTACCGCCTGGATCGTATTAAGTAAATATAACACGTTAAATATGTAGATACCCATCAGTAAAAAACATCCCTTACCGACGATCTCCTGAAAAAGCCTTTTTCTTTACGATAAGTAATCTAATAATTCTATTTAAAAACCCGAAGAACGCAAGGGTGCAATTCTCGGGCGTAAATGTTATAAAATCAGATTTTATGACATTTTTCAATTTGGTATTCACGTGAAATTCTGTCAAACGTCAATAGATCAATCCAGTGGCGTAACTAGAGGGGGCGACCGGTGACGGTGTCTTCCATTCAAGGGATGTTTTTTGCAAAAATTGTTCAAATTGTTAATTTATGTATTCACTTTATTTGTTCACTCTCGGTGTGATGGGAAGGCGTGCCGAAGGGAGATGCGTACTTCTGTCAAAATTGTGTGCTTCCCGAGAATTGCACTGCTGTTTCCACATAGAGCTATTGTGTCTATCATATTTAATTTATTTATGTATGTGCTATGAAGTACAACAATCAGAAAACTTATTCATTTAAAAACTTTTATTAGTAGGTAGTGTAATTTGTGTTGTTACTGTTCTATACTCCTAATTTTGATGTAATATGGCCGTAAGCATAGTAAAAAAAACTTTCGTTCAAGTACCAGCGGTAAAAATATTATGCTTAATGTAGGTTCGTCAAGTGGTGTGGTGTCTGGTGAACCCATTTTAAATTGGGTTTCGATTGGATAGAACAAAAATAAATGAGTACAATGGGCTTCTTACATGGAAAAGGGTCAAGTACCTACATATAAGAATGAAAGTTTATACCTTTGCATTAGCTATAAGAAGTTTTCTTATGCTTTAATAATTTAACAGCGTCGTTATAATCACGTTTGTTTTCCATTGCATTAAAACATATTATTATTTACGAGTATTGGTCACAAATTGATGTGTTTCGCTACACAACTTCAAAGTTCAATCGTGTCTTTATAACTTCACGCTTTCATAGCTATCGGCAAAAAGATGCATGGAAGAAATTGCATATCATTTTCAATTTTAACGTCAAATTGGAGACATGTGTGGAACAACTGTGTTTAGTGTAATGTGAATAAACTACAGCAATGGCCGTGACTACTTCTTCGAACTATCACGGTTCGCCAATTCACGATGGTTTCGCTACTATCCGCGCACCTAGAAGTCGAATCAAGATTAGAAATCTAGTTGAACCAAATCCTATACCTAATCTACCTCAAAGGCATTCAGAATATTTCACACTAAATAGAACTTCCAAGAATAACTTTCTAAACAAGTTGGATGTGCAATATGTAAGTAATACTCCGAATAATAAACACAATCCTTCGCGGCTCAGCTTTACGGAACCAATATACGATAGAGTTAGTCCACCGAATTCTAAAAGCAGTTCCCCAGTGAAGCATGTAAACGGGAGGCAGGAAGTACATTATGATTCGATAGAAACAAAGCCGCGTAGGCGTTTAAAGAGCCTAGATTTGAGAGATCTGGATAGGAAGGAGGAGGATGAAAAAAATGGTGTCGGGAACTTAAGTAACGGGGACCGGCAGTCGTATGAGTATCACGTAGTGCAGGATGGTGCGGAGCAGCATTCCGTGCGCACGGACGCCACAGGCTCGTCCGGCGACTGTAGAAGGAGTCACAGCGACCGCGATAATTGCTCGGAATCCTCCTCGTACCTCACCGATAATGACAGGCCTATATCAAGCTATAGTGACAATTCCACCATACCTTCAACGGACACGGAAGATGTGCTCAAGGATCTACCGAATAAGTCAAAATTCCACCGATCTCCGCAAAAATATGCAACTTTAAATTTAAGAAGACCTAAATTTATAGACCTAAAGCCGCCTAGTTCCAAAGAAAACCCTTTCTATGGAAGTTTGCAAAGAAATAAAATGGGATATCATTCTGAGCCCAACACGCCTCTAAATGGCGATGTGAGCATAAATGACGAAATTATCATGAGCGAAGCAAAACAAATTCCAAGAATGCCTTTGCAGAATAATAGAAATGGCTTCAAAAGATCGGTTAATGAAACAAACGGGTTCTCGAAACGCCTGAACTACAGGCACTCCTTTAGTGCTGACTATAAACCACAGAATCTCATTAAACGACCCCACAAGTGCTGTGAATGTGTTACTGGAATACCGGCAGACGAAGAGGAACTGACCCCGTCGCGGCCATCGTCAAGAACGCTGGGAACTTTATATGAATCCCAAGATCCGAAAATTGGCTGTCAAACCATATTGAGACCGAAGCCGCCAATCCCGTGGTGGGAATTGGCTATCAGAAAATCTCGCTACAAAAGCTGCCCAATTTTGGAAGAGGTGAGTTGATCAGACTATTGTCTAGGTCATTATTTTTATTGTTCATCTGTGCCAAAGACATTTAAATAAAGTGAACATAGATAGACTTGTCTTTCTGTGTTCTGTGAAGTGTGTAATAGTGTCCATTGGGAAACTCAACTGATAGGGATTCAACTGATTAAAATATCTTTGATATTTATACTTATCTAAGATACTATAATTATATTTCTAAATATTTCGCATAGATCTATGACATCTCCCAAATAATTGTCATACATACTAAGGAGATAGATGTCTTGTTTATGGGAAAATACAAATCGACAAACAAAATTTTCTCCTAGATACTCATGTTTATCATACTGGAATTAGTTTACTGATTTCAAGTAACTGGAATTTTTTTATTCAAAGTAATTTATTTAATAAAACATACATAATTAGGTATCTATCAAAATTATCCTATTATACATGTATACATAGTTTATACAGTAGTATTACTTTTTACTCTGACTTATGTATTGTCTTGCTCCAACCATACCATTTCAAACCCCATCTATCAGTTAGCTATACGTGAAAGAAACTAATTGAACATTTACAGCTTCGTCATTCGCTCATATGAGATGTTATCGGCAGTGAGTGATACTCAATAATTTTAATCGTCTACAATAAAAACTTATACCTACCATCCATAGATAGTACACACACATAAGAGCGTATATTGTGTGTTGTTAACAAGCGCTTAGACCTGTTCGTGTGAATCACTTTCTATGCTTGTCCCTGTTAATTTTCATTTTAGGTGCGGTTTTCCCTCGTGGCTTGGCGTAATGGTAATAGATTGCAATGGAAGTAACGTATCAAATCGAAACTTCCAGGGGCGAATATAAATGAGTGACATGGCGGGGCCGCGTGTCCACCTGACGCTTTGCCGTGGGGGTGCGACGTAAAATTGCCTTTATTTTGAATCGTAAAATATTTGGTTAGTGTTTCCTGTACTAGTATCTCGTTATTTTTTTCTGAATAATATAAAATTATTTTTTGATATATTTTAGGCTGAACTCATTTCGATTTAGTTTGCTACATGTAATTATAAGAAATTTATGCTGTAAAGTGCTTGCCAAGACAAATCAATTAAATTCAAACACGATGGTTTCATCATCTTGGGATTGGAACTGCCGTACCACCTTCCAACTCCATCATGAGATCAGGTTTATAGTATATCATCATCACTCTAACTAACTTACGTAAACAAAAATTCAGCTCAATCAGTGCTTCAAAATGTTGAATGAGAGATTGTAAAAACTTAAAGCAAGATAGAGTTTTAATAAAAAAATAGTGATAAGAGTAGCATTTTGAATAATGATACCAATGTTTGATAAAAAAATATCAAATGGGTAAGCGTCCAGAGGATCTCATCGCACCTATTTTTCCTATGGTAACAGGTGCATGAGTAGGTTGCGATCCAATCGTATAGTCCTTTTTTCTGACTTTTTCAAAGAATGGCCCTTTTAAAAAAATCTCTACCTGCACACGAAAATCCATGCTACCACCTATTCACATCGTCGGTCAGGTGTTGACTTAATCGAGGCACACATGTCCCATTCATATCATAAAATACGGTTCCCACGATAATAAAACAAAAAAATCAACCTACCTTTATTATATAACATTTAATACGATCTAATCGAACAAAAAGGTAATACATTGACCTAGTAAGTTAGTTGTAAACTTGTGTTACGGGATACTAACTTATCGGTAGTAAACCATTTGAAATTAGATCGAAATGAATTTTATGTGTAGCTACAAATAATAAAGAGATATCTAGAGCCCTAGACCCACATGTTTCTATTGAACTACTGTTATTTATTCAGCTGTAGAACCCACAAACCACAGTGTAGATTTTACCGGTGTACAGGGACATAAATGGAATGCTAGAATTGCTACCTTCTCCGTTCTTGTTTCTAGCGGTGTTTTGCAATTCTCCCGACAGATGCATTGTTTTGCTGATCGTATTTGGACTGTAGTATCTTGTCATCTGCCATCGTGGGTGGAATAGACCTCGTCGCAGCCGCAAGGGACACCTTTGAACTTGATATCGATGTTGATAAGACGTCGTGCATGCATACAAATGTTTTGCTTTGCCTAATGCTGTCTTCATTATTTATATAATTATTAGTATTGTATTCAATAGAACCGTTACATTCTAATTAATTATCATACATTTCTAATTTTGTAGCTTTCTACACTGTGCGTAGGTTCAGTAGATTTTTTTTCGAAAATCGTACATTAGAAAGATAAACTTTCCCATTTGGGATTTTAAAGTGCATGTAGTAATAATTGCCTTAATAAGTAACTAACCAACTTAATTCCTCGGGTGTGGCTAACTGGCAACGTACATTAACGACTAGAAATGCGTTTGTTGGAAGCGAAACGCATACTAATTAGCGAGGCTTTGTGTCACTGAAACGTACAAAATACAGATTTAGAAATAGATACCTTGTGCGTTCTATCAGGGGGCACGATAGTGCTTCCGCCAACTTGATTTATCTTTTTCTAAATTATGTATTTATGATACTGCGGGTATTAAATAATGCAGCAAATAAGTTTCTAAAACTTCGGGTTACTATTGACTAACATGAGACAAATATTTTAATGAGACTCTCACTGTTTCTAGATGCTTAATACTGTCAAAAAATCTTACCTTTGTTCCTTAAGGTACCTTTAGGCCACAAAACCCTAAACTTAAACAATGTCCAGTAAGATTTCGGACGTATCAGTAGATAGATACAGGAAAATATGCATTTTAGTTTGCTAGCACATAATAAACGTGCAGCAGGTAGCAGGCTATAGGAATTCTGCGCCTATTACTCTTTAATTTGCGTGGAAAGCAAGATGTTATTTCGAAAATTGTTTGCGTTAAATTGAAATTCCAGACGTTATCGTCACGATCTCGGGAGCTGTGAGAAAACTGTCGATTGTGGCTCTCATTAGGGCTGGCGGCCTTCGTGCGGTATCGGGTCGAGATAATATCGTGGCTACGGCCCTGGCTACCTCGCCGGCACACTTTCCTAACGCTGCCGCATCCGCATCATTCTAGGGCTTAAATTACCTCTATGTTGAAGGGTTTCTTTCAGGCATTTTCATTCGGTACTATTTATTTTATAACACCTATCTGACACTAGAAAGACACAGACTAGGGATGCAAAAAAGACATGCCCATGATAAGCAATAAAATAATAACGATGTCGTTATAAAATAAAGATTGATGTGTTTATTTAGTAGGGTATGTTTAATATTGTGTAACCTTTTTTTAATTTTTATGAGAAGAAAGATGATGAGATAATTGAAAATGTTGCCTGGTTTTGAGATTTATATTATGAAAAAAATTGCACATTAAAAAGTATTCCCATTTTCCACGCAATTGTTAATCTACTAATATAGATTAGATTTTAGTAATAATTCGTTTAATTTATTGACGTCAACATTAACTAGGATCGTAATTAAACATCACTAATAACGTTAACCATTTACTTTCCTCCATAAATTTTATTTGCTATATATTTATTTTCAATTATTACTTTCTCATAATAAATATGTACATTTTCTAATACTAACAACCATATACTTTACAAGTTTAATACACGAGAAAGTAGGTAGCTGGCTTATCATTTCCTAATAAGTAACATTTGCAAATAAAGTGAAAACCTTGCTTTTATTAGAATATTGTCCACATTTTACTAAACTGTCAACATAAATTGGCCGTAGCCTGGGTTACAGATATGGCACGGCCGAATAAGGAAGACTGCACTTGAAATAATCTCTCTTGTTGAGAATATTGTTAAGAGAATATTGTCGCCGTGGGCTGCCGAGTGGGTTTCATGTGAGAATGATCGAATTAAGTCATAAAAATAACACCCACTCAATGCATTTTTCGTCCCCTGTCGTGTTTTGCCAAAATTATGTTGTTATCAAACATTGATTTTTGGTTCATATGAAAAAGGAATTTTGTATCGGATTTTAAACCGAATTACCTTTTGTATATATGTAAGTAATTCGGTTGTTTTTGTTTTGTTCCTGATTTTATTTAACAATTTGAAGGTCTGATGGTTTGTCGGAAGGTATCTGAACTGCGATATAAATAAAAGGGAAAATGTATATTTGGACCTGCATTACACAACGACCAACTTTCTGGACTGATTGTTAATATTTACCTTTATTAATTTGTAACAATTACTAGTTCCAAAACCAAACTCAGCAAAATATGTAATTCATAATATGTTATACCGTTTATATTCATTACGCCAACGCGTTCCGAGAGAGCAGTTTAGTTTATAATTGGTTTAGTAACAGACAAACATGCATTATGCAATTTGCATCAAATTGCGCGAAAAGTCGGAAGCCGCTCATCGTTTGCGCTACGGACATCCAGTTAGTGCGAAACATCCATCTATGTATTATATCTCTATCTAGACATGCACTTGGGACTCAAAATAAGGTTTTAAGTTCTATTTTACCTTTTTCTTTTTAAAATTATTAGACACCATTAGGTCTTTTTAGTCTCCACAGCAGGAGCACGATCCTATCTGTACCTCAGAGCAGTCAGAGACGGGTTGGAGAGTTCTCTTTGATGTTTATAAGCATTGTTTAGCTTGTGTTATCTAAGTCACCTTCTACGACATCTACGGGAAGACTTGGAGTGGTCCTATTCTCATCTGCCGGGAACTACATGGCAACGATTATTAAAAGGCAAAAAAAGATTATTAAAATCATACAAAATGACAAACACGCGACACATTTCCCTTTATACTTTTAACAATGTATGCAAACCAATTATCGAAAGGTGCAGGACAGACGCACAAATGATGATAATTATGACAGTTGCGAAAGAAAACCACATTCTCATTTAATTCGATGATCTTAATTTAGTACTGAATTCCATATCTTTTTACGACTGAATGCTCCAGGTATTAAAGGTCCATCACGATGTTACTCGTAATCTCTGATGCGTAGATCTTATGGCAGTTTTTCCAGAAACCTAGTAACTATGATCGTGTCATTAAATTACGAGCGGCTGTTTCTGCAGCTGTAAATAATTACCCCCCACCTGCCCGATTCAAAATGCACGTTAGGGTTCCGCAACGTAGAAAGTTTTACTGCATACATATATAGTATCACGGTTTTACCCCTTATTGGGCAAACAGAACTCAAGGCCAAAGACCGGCATCGTTTAACATGGTGATGGGCTGAAAGATGGAATACGGAATCAAATAGTGATGAGTTGCTAGCCGCACCGCCAATTTACATAATTTCTTTCGACCGGTTTCTACGGCCTGCGCGGGAAGAGAAGAAGCTGGTACATTTTACGATTTTTATTTATTTCCAGACCAGCATGGAAGAGCTTTTTACTTACAGCATGGAAGAAGTTCTACTAAACCATTGCATTATGATTTATTAACTAGCGTAGTCTGTAGGACGTGCCTAAAGTTTATGATATATGAACAAATTTAGTAGATTTAATGCCAGTTTCGCAGCTGTCAGATAAGCACGCGATAAATAGGTATCAAGTAGCGGTACTTGGCAGATAAAATCGTTCCAACACAATTCATATTTTGAGGGAATGTGACGCACACCTCTGATAATAGCTTAAGCTATATAATATGATGATACTTCACAACCAATATTCTGATATCTATGTTCACAACTGTGGTATTTGATATGTATTTCGTATCGAATTATATAATAAATGATTCGCCCTACTATAAAACGGCGTATCAAATTGCTAAATGCATTAATTGCCCATTTTATAAATACTCTCTAAAAGGTAATGATTTGATTTTAAAGTCAAAATTTATCTTATTATTTCGGTTGATAAATTGCCATATTATTATTAAAATATATTACATACATATTGTCATGTCTTTATCACTTGCGGGATATACAGAGCAGAAGGTCATAAAATCCAAAGGCGACGTAAGTTTAAGTCGTGTGGTTCCCGGCAGAGTAGAATAGGACCACTCCAAGTCATCTCGTGGATGTCGTAAAAGGCGACTAAGGAAACACAAGCTAAACAAAGCTTATTAACATCAAAGAGACCTCTCCAACCCGTCTGGCCAGCGTGGAGAGTGTAGGCCAAATCCTCTGACTACTCAGGCTAGTATATGGCTCTAGTAGTACAGAGAGGGTCGTGCTCCTGCAGTGGAGACTAGAAAGACCTGATGAAGATGATGATGATGACTTTAAGGTGGAAAGAGGAATTAAAATAGTGATGAGTTGTATGTAAGCCGTATCGCCTATAACGTGATTCCTTAGATTTTCGATGATTTATCATTTTAGATGGTAAAATATTTCATATTTAAAAGCAAAATTATACGGAACAGTTAAAAAAGCCATAAAATGATTTTATCTCACGATGGCACGCGCAAAAGGTGTCTCTAGATCTATCAATAACATGCGGACACCGTAATTGGCTAGGCAGCATGCTCGTCGGCAGGTGAATTATCCTATTGAGACGATATATTTATAAATAAACTATAATAATTATAAATTGCCTCTGCGTGTTTTTATCATCCCCATGCAAGACTTACAATGGCCCGGGGTTACACCCGTGAAATCAAATGGAGACACAAGTAATAAAAGTAGTATTTTAAAAAAAAATACCGTCTTGTTTTTTTTCTAGTGACTGATACACACACAAATATACAAACATACACTTATAAAAATTGCCACACATGTTTAGAAGCTGATAAAGAAAATAATAAAAATTATGTGATTCGTCGCATTGATAATATTTTTTTGAAACCGGTTGATGAAAATAATATAATGTTAAGGGAATGGGCTTAAACTTTGGGATTATGTACCGGTGAATATTTCAGGTTCTCGAATTACACTTACGCCCGTATTCTAGAATAATGCCTTTTTTTTCAAAAAATTGCATTTGTCTATCCCGTATGCGATCAAAACCTGATACAGGATCTGTATTGCCTACAATCGTAATAACAGAGCATAATAAAAAATATATAAGACCCATTCAAAGTTTTTTGTCTTGAAGTAAAATTCGTTTTGCGTGCGCCTGGACTATTATTATCTGAATATTAATTAAAATTATAAGCACTTATCATTGTTTTGTAAGTGAAGAACTTATACTTGAAGGATAAATTATCCCTTTCTTTTTTATGTATTTCATTATAAATGTATGAATTTAGTTGTAAAGTTGTTATTAAATCAATTAAATTGGTTTTAAATAGCATTACAATGCTCAGTATATTATTTAAATTGAAAATATGTGACGAATTAAAATTCTCCACAGGTAGGATTCGAAGCCACGACTGATAGGTTTACGCCCTTAGTGAATTACCAACTACACTACCGTAACTTGATTCACTGCGTCTAATTCTCTCATCACATAATTATTACCCTGTAGGATATATGATGCATGTCATTGTTATAAATCGTTATAATACAAAGCCATGATCTTTTACTTTGTGCTTTAATAAAATGAAACCTTTGGAACTTTAATAGGTAGGTGGGAATGTTTTCCTATTTCCCCACAGATATTTACCCGTAATGTTTTAGGTGTAGCCCGCCACGTTTTTATTAAAGGATCGGGTCGTCACCCTCGTTTAATTTTGCTGAGTGCGTTCCTGTTAGAACAGAGGGTCCTGTCCAGCACGCCCACGACCACTATTACCGAACTATAAAGTAATTTATAACGATGAGTCACTTACTGCAGTTAAATTACATGTTTGTGCTTTATTTACGTAGGTATAGATACGATAACCCCTTTATATGTTTGGAAATATTCAAGATTGAATAATGTTTAATAAAGATTTCATTGAAAAACCGGCCAGGTGTGAGTCAAACTCGCGCAATGAGGGTTCCGTACAATATGCTTCGTGAACACACACACAATGTGCAAAAAATGTTTTATTCAATTGACTAGCGCCATCTAGTGGTGTTTTAGTGAACTATTTCCCTAGATGAACTTATTATTGTGAGTTTACCACTTAATTTTCAAGTGATAGAATTCTTATTATTTTTCCTGTAATCTTCAGGGAAGCAACTATATTTTGTAATTTTTTCAAAATTTTCGGCCCAGTAGCTTCGGAGATCAGAGGGGGGGGGGGAATGGTCAATTTTTGCCTTCTTTCGTGAGAATAAAATATTTTTGTGATCCTCATAATGAGCCCTTTCATTTGATATATGACACAGTAAGGTTTGCAAAACTTTCTTTTTTAATTTTGTAATTGGGCCCCCCAAAATGACCCTTATTTCAAAAAAATCTTTATTTACTTTGCACATCCGTGTTTGGGTCATAGGATTACACTATCTTACCAAATTTCATCTAATTTGGTTCAGTAGATTCGGAGAAAATCGGCTGTGACAGACGGACGGACGGACAGACAGACGCTCGAGTGATCCTATAAGGGTTCCGTTTTTCAACTTTTGTACGGAACCCTAAAAATTTGTAATTGTGTAATTGTTATATGCACAAATAGCTAATTTTAGTATCGATTTCAAAGCTTCTATTCAATTTCTAGTTATCTAACAATTTACATACCATGCACTTCTTAAGAATCAGAGGTAGTGGGTATGATATTTTACGTGGATTTCAAAATCCACGTGAAAAATCAAAATCATAGGTACTGTTACACTTGCATTTACTTCAGTCTAAAAAAATAAAATAAATACATTTCTCGAGACGACATTAAAACACGTGCTGTCTTCATTTGGGTCATTTTTATAGGGCCTATCTAATGTGTAGGAGTAATCATAAAGATATAACTGGTTTTTATCGACCCAGGGATGAACTGGATACATAATAATCATTCCATGCAACGGACGGACAAGATCGGTGTCGCTTGTGGTCGACTCTTATTACAGTTAGATGGAAATCTCATTGGTCAGACTATTTGCGTAATGTTAATCTAGTAAACTTATTTGTTATTAAATGATAATCAAAAAACATATATTACCTTCTAATTATTTCTTATGTCATGATTGATGAATGATTGTTGTTAGTCTTATTACGATGTAATAAAACAAGGACTAAATTTAATACCTGGTTTAATCCATGGCTAGACCAAAAAAAACTTGGTTTTGTATCAATTGTCTTATGCCAAATGGTACTAACTTTAGTCCACGCTTTTAAGAATACTTATGGTTTAAATCTACAATCTATAAATATGCTCTTACTGTTTATATTCGGGTTTTGATCTGTGTTTAAGGATACCAATAAAAAAAGTTTTCGATTATATGTGATAGTCCTTCATGTTAAAAATTCGCAAACGGTTTCTAATAAAAGTTAACAAAATCTTTGATTATAATAAATGTAATAAGTATCAATTTGTCAAGCAGAGATCATAGACGTAGACCATCGAGGCTATCTTAAGCAAAGCATTGCGAATAATCAATCATCGTTCTCTTACAAAACAAAATTTAAGGCGGTAAATTTACCGACTGCTGCGTTGCTTAATTTACTCCTTCTGATAAGAAGAATAAAACCTATGATTTTACTACAGATATTTTAATCTCTTTAAAGTATCCCCTCAACTACCTATTACCGAGTCCCTAACTACCGAGGAGCCCGATGGCCTAGTGAGTGTGAGCATTAATAGTGCTTCCGCATGTTAAGCAACCCCGTGCGCAGTCCGCACTTGGATGGGTGAACGCAAGTGGCATTAAAAATATCTCGAGCTCCTCTATGCTTCGGAAGGCACGCTAAGCGGTTGGTCACGGTTGTCATCATTGATGGCAGTCGTTAAGCTTTATCAGATGCCTTTACGCAGATTGTTAAATCTGACTCCAGTGTTGGCCACACACACAAAAACTAATAAATTACCTATTTTCTTATTTATATTATGTCCATTGTTGCAGGCGCACGTGGTATCAGCATTCGAACAAAGTCTCTCGAACATGACCCAAAGACTGCAGCAGCTCACAGCCACAGCCGAGAGAAAGGTAATAAACCAGTTTAATTACCCCGCTACAACTAAAACGTCTTTTTATCTCGACCTCTTAAAATTTATGTAAAACACTTACGATTTAGAGATATTCTTAATTTATCGTAATTGCGATCACTTTGAGAAAAAAGTTGAGTGATAAAAAGTCAGATTGATATTTCGAATCGATTATGTCATGCTCTTGTAAGATGTGAGTGAATCAGTGATGTTCATCGAGCAATTGAGTTATTTAGAACAGTGTATGCAGATGTAGATAACACGTTATTACATCGCAATTTATGGAGGCGTAAATTTTACTAGTAGTGAGCAATTGGACATTTATTTTCAATCGGACAAATCTTGGGTAACCTCAGTATCAGAAGGTTAAATAAATAACTTATTAAAGTTGCAGAACTTTGTGAAATGTTTCTAAAAGTCAACCTGTAAAATGTTTATGATTTTTTATTATCATGACCGTGACAATTCAATAAATTGCATTAGAACGGAGAAAAGAAATATTCTTTAGAATATATTAATTTATTTCTCGTCACAATACATATTACATTACATACATAACAATTTACATTACAAAATACATTAACCACTTGTATTAGTAAAATGTTAAGTATAGAAAATTTTAAAGTTAGAATAATATCCTATAGTGTTAGAATTATACCGATTTACGAATAAATATTAGCATCGTCTTGACAATGTACAATATTAATAACAAAAATCTTTCCCAGGACTCGGAGGTAACGGAGTTGCGACAAACGATAGAGCTGCTTCGGAAGCAGTCTATCCAGGCTGGGTTGACGACGGCACATATGCAGTCCATGGGCATCCGAGCAGATGGCGTCAATATGACTGCACAGGTATTGTAAACCATCTTACTATTAACGTATGTTATTCTTGTACAAGACCTTCGACAATGGTGTTAGGAAACGAATAGATATTATTCAATTTAGATCACATGTATCTCTTTTTAAAAGACAGTTTTTCTCTTTTAATTTTAACTTATCGGAAGGACTACTAAACTGGAACACTACTGGAAATATTTACTTAGTTTTGTTTTAAAATCACATTAGCCATGGTGAGAGTAAATCTCGCGGAACGAGTAATAATCACCTGAGTTAGGTATATCTTGTTCTCACATAATTTTTAGAGTTTCGTACCCAAAAGGTGAAAACGGGACTCTAATACGAGCGTCCGATGTGGATGTACACCGGACGCTGGTCAAAGTCTGTATGTAATAGATCTATTGAACCGTGATAGGTAGAGACTTGAAACTTTCACAGTGTCTATACACATTCTATGAAACGTCTCTACCCTAATGATACAAAGAATTTTGTGTAAAATCAGTTAAAAATAAATTTACAGTTACTCACGTTTTCCGTACTTTATTTAAGTGAATACTTCTGCTAATAGAAAGCAATTTCTCAGTTGTATGATGAAATCCTATGGCGGTCAGAGCAATCGATCATTATGCATCAACCCGCGGCGCTGACGTAATGGGATCAAGTGCATTAGACGTTTTTGTGTAATAATGACGCTTTTACCCATTGACTTCTTCCTTGAGATCTTGAGAGTGACCTACATTTAGAATTTTAAGGAGAAATGAAACGTTGAAAACGCACGCCGTTTTCATGCTTGTGACGCGTACGTCATTTTCGCAAAGTCAGCGCAAAAAAGTTACAGAAATGGAAAGTTTTCTCAAAAACTCATTTTTTGTATCGTAAAAAAGGAAAATGAAAAACCTTGTACTTTTTACCTTAATTTTAAAAATGTAGGTATATGCCTTGACTTTGTGCGAAAATCATATTCCGCGAAAGTTAAGACTAATTTTGACGCGGGAAAATTTTGCGAAAGTCAAGCTCACATTACAACCATCTTCATTACCCAATTTTCTACAGGTTTGAATTGAAAATGCATAATGAATTCGACGATTGTGCCAAACACAAACATAAAATGGTCAACATTTGCATCTAAACAACAAGCGTAGCTTTCCAATGATGGGAAGTTTTGTCAAACCAGATAAAGCGCTTTTCTCATTAACTTTCAAATGCTCTTCCTCATACAAGTGTGATGGCGATATTTTTTGTTTTTCATTTTAGAATCACGTTTTGTTCTTCGGATTCCGCCGATCTCGTTTGTACCCTTTGAACACTTAGGTAATTAAGACTTAAGTTTGACGGACAGAGCTTAATTACTAGGGCGTGAAAAGCTCAATTATAACTAGGAAAGCGGTAAACTTTCTTGTTAAAGCTAAGTGGTCGGAAACAGTATTGAAAGTTGACTATAGCATGGAAATTTTAAGCTTAATATTTGTATCTACTCGTATGATGAAACATCTAATGACTCTAGACTCAATGATACCGCTAAGACTTTATAGCCATATATAGACCTCAAACATTGCAAACGCGCATTAAACGACGATTTTTTTAAATATATTATAGACACTACTTAGATTAGTCTACACCCAAGTTTGCAACTTTTTTAAACCCTGTGCTACCCCTGGGGGCCCGAAAGTATGGGACTTTTTGCAGTTTTTACGAAAACACTATCTTAATGATGCCTTTTTCAGGTATCTTTGTGGTATGTTTTTATGAAATATACTAAATTATCTACCGATTGAGTATAATTGTAATTCTCTATGACAATTTTTTCCCAAATTTTGCACAATTTGGGGTAGTTTTGCTTTCCGAAACTAGAGATCTTACACGAAAGTTGTACTGAAATAAAAGATAGAAGACTATATAAACTTTCAAATGTGTTTAATTTATCTACGTTTTTTTAACAGTAGAGAAATAGATGCTCAAAAAGTTTGGCGTGAGAATATATTTTAATTATTGAGTCACAACTTTGATGTCTGCGCCTTACGCTCTTTTTGCAATAAAAATCATCAATACGCAAAAGCATGCATAAAAGTACCACAAACAATATTTCATTTCAATTTTATGGCGTATTATGTGACTCAGATCTTAAGGACGCTTTATGTGTGGCGCCATTATATTATATAGCAATGGGCGGGTTAATAAACTGCTTCATTGACATTAAATTGACCATCAAATGAATTCGACCCCATTCTGTTCTGTATTGGAAACTGGTTGATGCGTGACACACTTACATACGTCAATAAAATGGCTCATTGGGGACTAGAAAATCTAATTTCATCGCATCATTTATGATTTATTAAGTACTTACTTCTCGGACAGTAAGTAGATAATCATTACTGAAGTTAACTAAGGTACGTTTAATGGATTGATCATCGTGAATGAGGGAAGTAGAGAAACCCGCTTTATACTGTTTGTTTCCTTTCCACGGAATCTACTAGGAAATAAAATTATTAGATATATCAAAAATATTAGCGATACTATGATTCCTCTGATTACAAGTGGCAATTTTAACCCCCATCTAAAAGAGAAGTATTAAATTGCAACTAGGGTTGAAGGTAGAATATAGTAAAATATTGCAGCCAACGGATTGGTTGAAATTCCATATTCAATTACATCTAGGAAAGGTCATCAATGGTTAGGTTATAATTTCATAAACTTTTCAACTTGTTTCTATACCATTGTATAGAAACCAGTCGAAAATTTTAAGTGATTGTATAGATACAAGGTTAAAATGTTCCTTAGATACAAGGTAAAAAAAAATGGTATTTTGTTGTAATTGTAAGTTAAATTATCTTATGCCTTATACTGAATCTCTTTCCCCACAGCAAGAACCTCACTCCCAAACACAGTCGTCGCCGCAGCGCAACGCTCAAACTGGGAACGGAGCCATCACAAGGCACCTCTCCACTGACAGCGTGTCCAGCATCAACAGCCTCAGTAGCGGCTCTTCGATGCCTCATGATAAGAAGCATAAGAAAAAAGGCTGGGTACGTAATATTGATACAAATCATTAAGCTTTTAGCAAAGTGGTGACTCTCCCAGTAGGTACGTTAGAGATCGGGCACCGCTGTTCTTGAGCCGGGGCGTGTAAGCGATAAGGTTGAAAACGCGTAGGTCACTCACTACTTACTTCGTGCCCGCGGTGACAGCCGTGCGAGAGATGCAAACACAACACAGCCGATCCTGGGGTACTACTTTTGAAAGTGTCACACTCATCTTCGAACGATTTTTGTATAGAAAAACCGCTCGTCTACGAACGGCGAACTTTCAAAAATCGTACCCCTGGACCCAGACAGTAGGCGAAGACCCGTTCCACGCCCCGCGCGCCTCTCGATGCCCCCGCGCACATCCTACTTTCTTTTCGCGTAGTGTATATAATATATTCTTTACTATTAGTATTGTTGATCAGCTTCTGCATTTTTTCGCAGCTAATCATGTTAATTATTGTTGGTAGAATTACCAAGTAGAAAATCTATATAATGTTTTGATTGAGATTTTATAGATGCGTCTAACTTAAAATGTCATATTAGTTTCGTTGCTTTGCAGAGCCACGTACCATGGCAGTATTAAATATTAATGTTTTGCGTAGGGTCACAGACATGAAGGGACTACAGTCATATTCTCATTACATAATTATATCGACGGAAAACATTTAAATACCTTACAACATTAACTTGTACCTTTACTTGGAATAACAAGCGCGTAATATAAACTGTTCCGTATAACTTAATTAACACAAAACAAGTTTTTAGCTACGGATTTATAAAGATAACCAGTGGCTACTCACATTAAAATACGATTGTATCTGAATAAGTACCTGATCGTATATTTCCACTTCTCTAATAGTTCAACTCCAACACCAGATAAATGTAATCGTAAAGGCAAGTTTTGTGATCAAACTGTCATACGATTTTCAAGATCAAAAGCTGTTGGATAAATTGTACTGTTAATTGAGTTCGAACATAAATATGTTATTGGAAAATAAAAAATTTGAAGCGTAAGAAATAATTTTCTGACTCTTTGTTGAAACTAAAGTAAAGCGTTATTAGTTAAGTTCCGGTTTTGTCACAACTGATTAGGATAGTATTAGGCTCTATTTAAAAAAATGTCTCTTATATACAAAAATAAAAGGGAATTTGCCGCTTTTTAATCAAAATTCCGTTCATAATTTTTCCCCAGTCTTTAATATTTAGTAACATTTCCCCCGTTTCAAAAATATACAAAAAAATATGTTTTGTTGTATTTTTTTCACGGAAAACGATACCCGTTTCGTTAGTTACCTATGAAAGAGCCCATTGATATTTTTTACATTGTACGTAACGAGCTACTTCGAATGAATGTGATATCAAATGAGTGACAAGTTTATCACCACAAGTGACAATCAAAATTAAATCACCGGTAACACCGGCACTCAAAGTGGACGACATTAAATAAATATGTATATTGTGATAACGTCACTTTGGTCAAATAATAACTTACGTATTGGTAGGTATATCACAATATTTATTTTTCAGGTCGAAACTAGGTAGTTGGCGTTGCGAAAAACACACATACCTACACTAAATATATTTTAATTGAGAAGAAAATACACAAATTCAAATAAATAGGCACATTTGCGATTACCTGATAGATAAGCAGATCAAATCAACTAGGACAAAAAAAATTGCGGGGCTGTCATAGAGTCTGTCAGAGATTCTGATATCTTTGGGGATTGCCGATAGAAGTGAAAAGTTACTTTTTACTGACCCAATAAGTACAAAGCGTTCGGTTCCATGATTTTTTTTACTCTAAAAGTGCTCAACGCGCCTAAAGAACTATTCAGTTCAAAAGACCCCTTCATCCATAACAGCCTGACAAAGCAAACTTAACACTAATTTTGACATTTCCCGACAGCTACGATCGTCGTTCACGAAGGCGTTCTCACGGAACGCTAAGATCTCGAAGACAGCCAAGCATTCGTCCCTCGGGCAACTGTCGTCTCAAGACAGCTCGTCAGGGTCCCACCACTACGACGACCCCCACACCATACGAGAAGGCAGCAATGAAAACAGTCTGGAGCATTCTCATGAATTACTTGTGGACAGTAAGGTAAGTTGTCTTTATGGTTTAACACTAATTGTTCAAAATAAAAATAGGGTGGTGAGATAACGCCAAGCTAATTGTAGATGTCGCTGTATATGATCTTACCAAATATATGAATACCTTTTTTAAAGTTTCATGCAATTAGAATAGTGATAAATTATTGACCTTTAGTAAAAAAAATGTATTAAACTCATATTTGTTCCCTACAAAAGATTTTAAATATAATCTATAAATAAACGAAATAAACATACCTTTCGTTTTAAGTTTTTCACAACACATGTTATTAGGAAACTAGCTACCTATAAATAAGAAAAAAAAAGTCTATGTAGATTAGGTCAAGGTTTGTCTCGGAATAATCGTAAACAACGCCACTCATGACAGTTACCATACCCATTGAACTTAGAGATTTTGCTAGGCTGGACAGGATTGGAACCTCCTCTGAGCACTAGGTTACTCCTCATCTGAGCGTTTCCTCGGTTGCATCCGAAGCCGTAATGCGTCATAAATCGGGATCCGAAATTATGATAGCATCTGAGGTCTGGGCTATTTAAGTCTTGGTTGTTATAATTAGCTGGTAGATATACCATTTGTCTATTATATTCTAATGGAATCATTTATTACTGTAAGTCTACATATCCACTTACTTCTACATAGGTAGGTACCTGCATCTGCTCATTATGACCTATGACCACTGACACACTGAGATCTATCTAAGAGCAGACACCTAATAAGTTTGATGTCTAGTGGCTATTTGGCACCCACTACCAATTATACGTGCCTACTCTGGTAGGCCTTGCTTGTTATAGCCCGATGCGCTTAATTAAGAACTCACGATTTTATTATTATACTTGTGAATCGGACTGTACCGATAACTCACTTGCTTTTGTGATTAGCAATACAAGTCTGTGAAAAATTGGATGTTATCAATCATGCGTATCAGATGAATATTAATAGGAAATTACGAGACTACTTTGTATGAGTATAAACAATAGTCGATCAAGCCGGATGCAATTTCGCGAAGTACATATGAAATATTGCCGATGGACGCTTGTTACTCCTCGATAATGTGGTGCCTTTTAATCTAGTTAAGTCCGATGAGTAAAAAAGGAGTTTGATAGCTTTGTCAATTATTTGAGGTTGTTAGAATATTATCTACCTAGTTATTTTAAAGTATGAGAGCACCTTACTCACTTTAATAAGTAGACCAAGTATACTTTATTTAAATGCATACTTGGAATTTAAAATAAATAAGATCCAATAGGTATTTAAAGAACAATAAATTGCAGTTGGAATATCTACATTGTGTATTAACTTTTTAAGTGCTAGTAAGTAAGTTAAAAGTGGTCGCATAACGTCTACTTCTCTAAGAGTTATAGTATCTATCATATTACATTTTTTATTTGCTAGTAGCCATGTATGGTAGGAAGATGGTAGGAGTCAAGATGTAAAACTAAATCTGATATGTTGGACCACGAACTATTACATATTATTATGATTGAATATGTTCAAAATAATGCGAATAAAGTATGTACGTATTAAATAACATACTTTGCGGGAACGCTGCAATATTTTTTACACTATAAAAAATGATCCAGCGTTCACTTGCCTTTGTTTATATTTACTCATTCAGACCCATATTTTTCCCATTACTGTAAGATATTATATTATTATATATGTAGGTATATTTACTAATTTCGACCCATCATTTTTTCTCCATTACCGTTAGATTATAACAACTTCTTTATTTCCAGGACAAGACGGCGGTGCCCGCGGTCAAGCCCGAGGAGCAGGCCAAAGGTGAGCACGAGATTGATTACTTGAGCAAACAGTGCCTCGGGCGGTTTGCCCGCGCTTTTAACAGAATTAGGCTGACCCAGTGAGGTATGCGGTGAACTTCGTTGGTGCGGAACCTTATAGGCGCTTACTGCCTTTATAAGTAATATCTATATTTATTATGATGTTATTATTTATACTTTGCGATTTGCATTAGATAAGACTCTTAAAAGGAGGCAATTTTATCGTAATATTCATATAGTTAGTCATCTCACGTCTGTCAGAAGGTAATTCCACTGTAGAGGAAAATATCAACGACTTACAAGAAACCAATTAAATAGATGCCACATTATGTGTAGTTCAGTAGAACATCGTAGTTAGTTTCAATTTTGGAGATTTATTCAAGGGACTTCATCTTTAATGTATCACTTATAATCATAGTCACTTAATTCATTTGTTGAAGACATTCGAGTTTTCGGACATTCATCTACATAACTGCTGGAAAAATCATTAATTACATGTACACAGAAAATTCAAGTATAGACTTTGTTACAGAAAAAGCAGACGACCCTCTGGTCGACGAGCTCAAGAGGCAGTTGAGGGAGAAGGACCTCGTCCTTACTGACATAAGACTGGAGGCGTTGAGCTCGGCGCATCAGCTGGAGAGCCTCAAAGACACGGTCATCAAAATGAGGGTAGGTAACAATAGACGGCTGTTATTTCCTAGGCGCGATAACACGATGATAACATATACGCTCTCTTTGCTTATCTCTATCGAATAGATTAGTAAATAGGTTACCGAACGTCAACCCGGTTCCAAAAAACAAAAAAAAAATGTAAAAAATATTCAGTAGCATCCTCCTGACGCTTTTTAGAAGATTTAGTCAGGCTATAACTTGGTTGAAGTGGGGTTTTAGTGGGTTTTTCAGTTAACAAGCATTTGTCACCTAATAATAAATTTCTCACGAATATCTAACAAGAAAAGCATACAAGACGTTACAACGAATTATTGTTTATTTGTCACGCATCTTATGCTAGTTTGCATCGGAACTGCGGCGTATATGACAACGATACACAAGAAAAACCAGTAGAAGGTTATGATGGTGTTTAGGAATAAGCGAGAGCACTGAGGCTTCGGGTCCAGTAAGCTGTGATTGGGCCTCCATGTGTCAATTATTGCTGCTTGCCAATATTATCCAATGACAGTGGCTTATCAAGGTCTACGCCTCGGTGCGTGCTGCCATCTTTTGATGAGCATTATAGAAAACCTTCATTGAAAACTACATTATTTTCAACAGAATGAGATGCTGAACCTGAAGCAGAACAACGAGCGTCTGCAGCGTCTAGTGACGTCGAGGTCGTTGGCTGGCAGTCAGAGCTCGTTGGGCACGGGCGGGTCGGCCGTTGAGGATCCTCGCCGGTTCAGTCTAGCAGATCAGGCCACTATGCACCAGGTACCTACCTTACGAAATTGTGTTTCTCTGTGTGTAGTGTATTTAAGAAACAGGCGCGGTAACTGATGTTATGTATTATAATGTCCTCGCTTAAAGTGTAAAAAAAAAACAACGGATTCATTGGAGAAATGGGCTTTCATGATACATTTTACTTCACAAAATGTCTATAAAAAGTCCAAGGGAAATATTTGGAATTTATACGATATTTGTTACGTTTTTCAAGTTGACCTGAGACATCTGACTTTGCTTTACGACTGCCATTCATGACGACCTCCCGGTCATATGAATAGCAATGGCTAAATGTGTCTTCCGAAGCAAGAAGGAGCTCAAGATATTTTTTTACCACTTGGAGTTAGCCATCCCAGACTGGGGACCGCGCCCGGGTTGATTTACCTAAATGCCTAAACGCTAATTATGCTTACCCACTGGGCTATCGAGCTCCTCATCTTAATGCAATTAAGTATCTAGTCCAGCTAGATATCTAGTAAACTTATTGTCAAAGAGCATCTTGTTTTCTCCTTGCCTACTGTACTCTACCGGTTTAATAAAAATGCTACGCAAAAGTACATGCTGAAGTTGAATTAAAAAATTACAGATACGTCGAGTATAGAATAAGTAGTAATCGATGAATTGGCCCGCAGGCACGCACACATAGGTACTTCAAGACTAGAAATTCCGAGCTGCGACTGGAAATTTCATGCCCTTTCTCATTATTCATTTCAGACCACAATAGACATCCATTCCCAGCCCCTAGATCTAGACTTCAACTGCATAACATCCACACCGACGATGGACTATAAGAAGGGATCACCCACCGCCATGGAGCCGATATACGGGAACAAAGCCGTCTGTGACCTGAACGAAAAGGGAGAGTTGCTTGCCCTCAACGGCTCAAGTGACATGTTTACTAATGGTCTGAGTGCCACGGAAAGGCTCAGTGGAGATTATGACATCAATACTGTGCTGCCTCCGCCGAAGACCAGGGAATTGGCGATTGGGGAGAGTTATTCAGATATTGGTAAGTTAACACTTTCCAGGACACTTCCGCCTGTAGACGTTAATTCTATTTTGTAGTTGAATGTCCATGAAATATAAAAAAATACGCTTGTGCATGCAAAATGCATTGTCAAAGCATTTATCTTTCCAGTCATTGTAAACCCAATATTATCTTTGATAATATATCTTTCACCAACTAGGTATGTCTTTTACATCAATGTGAATCCCGGATATAAATACCATCTTTATTAGTCACTATAGATGATATTAGAATAAAAGTCTTCCTAAATAAAAATATATCTTTGGTGTTATGTTATGCTCAATCCCATGATCTGATATCACTAATAATGAAACTTTATTTTAGGTGTTGCCGATAGCCAAGGGGACACGACAGATGGCAAGAAAATCGCCATAGCAGTGTACTTGGGTCAACCAGAGACATTCCAAAGATATTTCGAAGAGGTCCAAGACACGCTCACAGAATCCGAAGTCCGATTCTTCGCAAAACAGTCCGCCAGTGCATACAACCATTTCGAAAAGCAACCAAGCTTCGACTCCCCTCGAATATCTCAGAACCATAGTCCCGAAGCAGAGACGCAAGACTTCCCTCAAATAAATAAATCTAACACGAATAGCCTTAAAAGCAATAAGTCTACGCACAGTAATTCATATAAGAATGTGTATAATAGTGACTCGACAATAAACGCCAATGAATTCACTATAGCGTACACATATATATCTGGCAAGACCACTTGGCAGAACTTAGATTATATAGTTAGGAAAACATTTAAGGATTACTTATCTAGGATAGACCCTGGGACGAATCTGGGGTTGAATACGGACTCGATAACGTCGTATCACTTGGGGGAGGCGACGAGGGGTCCAGAGATTGGATTCCCAGAGTTGCTCCCGTGTGGCTACATAGTGGGGACTGTAAACACACTGTATATCTGCTTGCAAGGAGTCGGCAGCCTGGCGTTTGATAGCCTTATACCAAAAAATATTGTATATAGGTGAGTCTATCATTCTTTTTTTTGCAACTAAAAAGTTTAGATTCATGATGCTAGTTTACAGTGCGTCGGCAGAAACTCAGTTCAAAACTGATTTTAAATGTTTACCACAGATACGTATCCCTGCTATCGGAGCACCGTCGAGTGATTCTCTGTGGACCAAGCGGCACCGGCAAGTCGTACCTCGCAGCCAAACTAGCGGAGTTCTACGTCCAGAAGACACAGAGGAGAGGTGTACCAGCAGAGGCCGTCGCTACATTCAAGTGAGTGTTGAAAATCAGATAGGATGGAAAGGCGTCATTCAAGTGCCGTATATTTCTATTCTCTTTGGGAACCTAATAATAACTGTCAGTTTCGTATTTCATTAAAAATATTTGTATAATAAAATAATAAAACATGTAACAATTTATCAATCTACAATTCGCGTATTATAATTATGTTCCAAAAATCGACCTAACGTTACATAACTACACCTATTAATTTTTTGCGTTAATATTTAGACCATCTATCTAATATCCAACCAATCACCTTTAAAATTCCAGCGTCGATCGTAAATCGTGCAACGAACTCCGCGCGTACTTGGCGAATATCGCTGAGCAGTGCGGCGCGGCTGCCGCCGGCGAGGAAGCGGCGTTGCCTTCAGTGGTGGTGCTCGATAACCTTCAACATGCCTCGGCTCTGGGGGATGCCTTCGCTGGACTACTGCCTCCTGATAACAGAAACATGCCTGTGATCATCGGTGAGTGCGATAATGTTTTGTACCTATAAATATTGCAGTAAGGTTACTTGGTGAATATCGCTGAGCAGTACGGTGCGGCTGCCGCGGGAGAGGATACTGCTTTATCTGCTAAGCAGATTGGATAATCTGCTACTGGAGATAACTCTTCCTGTCACAGGTGTAATCATATTACCTGAATTAACCTGAATCAATAAGATATTTCAATTCAAAAACAGAACTTGTTCTCATGATTTAAGTGTCTACATCTTTGTCCGCAGGTACGATGTCCCAAGCGACGTGTAACACAACAAATTTACAACTGCACCATAACTTCAGGTGGCTCCTAACGGCTAATCATATGGAACCAGTCAAAGGATTCTTAGCGAGGTAAATGTGATCAATTTTTTACCCGACTGTCAAAAATCTTGTAAGTTTGTAACTTTTTTATACTTATACCTTTAAGTCTTCCCAGACGTTACGTTTCGTTAGGTTCATTTCAAAATCCCAAATGTCCCGGTAATTCGACATCCAGTAATCGGGATTTTTGAAATATTTTTTTACCTAAACAACTTGATTCCTTACTGCGTTCGATGCTAACTGAAAACTCTCAATAACTAAATAACACCAGCTAGACTAAATATGAACAAGGCAGATCCATATCTACAGACAAAGAATAGAATCATATCCCCTTCTCCTTAGAAATTGTACAATACCCCAACGTTCATTTCTATTTGTGAATAATATATCACCACAGAATAGTGTTAAATTTTGAATAATTTGGGATAAGGATTGAAAACTTACGAATAATTCTATTAAACAGGTATCTCCGACGCAAGTTGTTCTCCCTGGAGCTGCGGCTAGGCAGGCGGGAGCCCGCACTTGCGGCCGTGCTCGAATGGCTGCCGGGCGTGTGGTCGACCCTTAACTCCTTCCTGGAGGCCCACTCATCCAGTGACGTCACCGTCGGCCCACGGCTGTTCCTCGCCTGTCCTATGGATTTGGAGTCCAGCCAGGTAAGATATATTCTTTTTGATCGGGAATTGCATCGATGTTGCAGCTTTATCTTTCAACAGAACAAACATAACTTATTCAAAACAAAGCTGTAATAAGTATTCAATAAGTGAGACCTGAAAGATAGGTTTAAAATTATCTCAAGGCATGCAAAAGAAACGCTAAAAAGAAAGACGAAACTTGGGTTCCAACTCTGTGGCTCAGTGTTACCGCAAGGCTTTGAATCACAAGGTCCTGGATTCAAGGCCAAGTCACGACGGAAAACAATATTTTCCAAATTTCCAGGGTCTTAGATGTTTACTTATCTCATAAACTATATACCTACCTACCTAGTATCGTTGAGATATTGGATACTAACTCAAACGATACGACACAAGACCACATCTTACTGTGTTCCTATACACCTATGGCATTCATTTTAATTTATTTTGTATATGTAGTTAGTAGGTCGTCACTTACTCAGGTGCTTGTTGGTCTGAAGCGCTATACAATGTCCATACTATGTAGCCTTATTAGGAAACTAAATATTTAGGCAATGACATGATGTGAATCTCTGTAAGGGCCGCGCTACATTGGATTGGCATGGTATGGCATCGGAAGCGTCGCGTCATTTCAAAACAAGCATTTATAACCTTTTTGTCTAGTGAGATAAGATGCATAATCGCTTGATACCGCTAATATTAGGAAATGGAAGTTATATAGATTTTGATAAGTAGGTAGGTAATGCTGAACAAAAGTAACAATTGTTGTCCGTCCATACAGGCGTGGTTTGCTGACGTGTGGAACTACAGCATCGTGCCGTACGCGTCGGAAGCGGTCCGCGAAGGCGTCGCGTTGTACGGCAGGCGAAGACACGCGGCCCTCGACCCGCTGCACCACGTCAAGTCCTCCTACCCGTGGCGGGAACCCAATCATTCTCACGTAAGTACCTACTATATTGTTACGAGAGGTTTCTTATATGCTTACCACCAGATGGCAGCACTAAAACGTTCGTTAATAATTGACAACCGAAACAACTGACGAATTGTCGAACAATAAAATTAATGTATAGCGCAGTAATGCAGGAAGAAATAGCACTAGTTTTATATATGTGCCACATAAGTATTAAATGGTTCGCCTTTAATAGGTATATGGAACCATAGATAAAACCTGTTTCTGGATGCATAGAAGCGTTTGCATTTCTATGCATTCAGAACCAGGTTTTATCTAAAAAATATTAAAAATTTTAACCACGGCCACACATTTTAAAGTAATTCGAGTTTATACTTGAAATAATTTTATTTACCGTTTTCTTGTTACAGACGTTGAGAGCCATAACGGTAGAAGATCTGGACATCGAGGAGTCAAATCAAGACTCTGCAAGCAACAACAACCAAGACCCATTGGTAAGCAAATACAGATTATTATTCTTACTTCCGGACAAGAAGCTTAATTTGCGATAGTGCTAAAAGGCGCATTTTTAGTATGCATATTGACTTAGCAAAAACATGCGTAAGAAGAGTCAAGCTATTGCATAGATTTAAAAAAAATCAGCTATTAGGAGGCACTTCATAAGTTCAATTTGAGTCAAGTCGTTAGATCCTCAGAACAATAATGTTATGGTTCTGTGGTTAGGTCAGATGCGTGACAATCTGTCATCTACTAAATGAACTATCTCATAATTACAAAAAAAAGACCTCTCTACGTACCCCGCATCTAGCGCATCGTGGGAGTGTCGCAGAAAAATATGTGTGTGACCCAAACGAGCACTGCATTTGGTGCTTTCGTTTCACGATAACTAATTCTTGTATTTTATAACCTTTTCAAAGTTTTAATGTGCCGTTCAACATTTCTTGTCCAATAGTCTACGTTGTAACTTTAAAAAAATTATGATGATGTTTATGTAATTTTTCTTCTGTACAGTTAAACATGCTGATGCGACTCCAAGAAGCAGCTAACTACAGCGGAAACCAAAGCCAAGACTCTGATAACGCTAGTATGGACTCGAATCTCACGCACGACAGCTCTATGGGCAACGAGTTATAAAACATATACTGTTAAGGGCGAATGCACTGAAAACCACATGTTATTGTATTATAATAATGAGCAGCTTTCAAAAGGCCATTTTCTTTTTAATGCCAGCTTTGATATATTCATAGATAGGAAGAGAAAATGTCCATTTGACAGCGGCCACGTCTTATTATTCTTATAGCAGTGCCTGGAATATGGTCAACTTTATTAACGACATTAGCGCTCCGGTGTCTATGAAGAGATTTTCTTATAAAATTGAACTTACATTATGTCTCACGTTCTGTGCACTGCCTATAGATCTTATGGCGGTAGCCATTTTTTATATTTTAGCAGTGTACTTTCAAGAATATCTTGTTAACATAGTAGGTATGCTATTCTTTTCCTCCAACTAATTATTATTTTTGCTCATTGTTTACCTATTGCTTTGTAAACTCAGGATTCGTATTTAAATACTAGCTACATACAACTTTTTCAGATTATAAAATAAGGATTTCACAGGCCCTTCGTGAAATTTATGATATACAAAGCCAAATATTTGCCATATGTACGTTATTTATATTTATTTACGCTAAGTTTTAATATAATTTGGAATCTGTTACTTTATTTAGTTGCACAGCTTTGTACATATACATTTCAACTAAGAGTAGGATTATCTTACAGCCATTATCTATCACCATTTTTGTCTTTTTGATATGTGTGAAAATTTGAGATAGTAAATGAATGACAGTCCTATTTTTAGTTGAAAAGCATAGTACTGCTTTCTCCTTATATTATAACTAAATTATTTAAATTGTTAAAGAAAGGATTTCGCTCTGCAATATTTGTAGATTTAGCAAATATTTTCAGTGAGAGTTTAGAACCCTTTCCCCGTTTGATTTCGTTGCAAAATTGTATGTTTTTAACGTCGGTGTTAAAAATTTGTACACGTGTTCGTGAGTAAATAAATCAACGACAGTGCCTGGAGCGATGTATTTTCCATTTTTATGAAGTAATTCAGACGTAGGACTGTTACTGTTTATATGAAGCATTGTGGCTTTTACTATTGTTATATTTTTTCAAACTTAGGTTACGGACCGCATTTGTATTATGACATGTATGTAAAATAATATATGAAAGTGTAATTTTTATACCATTTTCATATTAAAACTCATGTACCTAATAAATATATTTAGGTGTAAATAAAATATGTTTAATATAATTTTTTTCTATGCGATTACACTAACCGCTATTATGCCATAACAGTGTAGCGTTACTTTTGTATAGAAATGCGTAACATTTTGTTACTGTTTGATATGGATTGACTTGTGTGCATAACTGAAACGTGATATCTACAATCTATGCTTTACTGAAAATGTGAAATAAACATTGATTATAAAATTGTTGGCTTACTTATTTGGCAAAACCAAGCTATTACCCTACGCTTTGAAAAGAAATAAATCTGAAATTAAGACTAGCATAATTACGACCAAAATATATACAAGGTGAAAAGAGAGATACGTATAATATAGAGGAAGAAATTTTCGACCTCTGAGACTACTAGATAAAATAAAATTGATTTAAGGCGTTGTGGTATCAGACTCTAGCGCCATAGCGCCACCCAGCAATTAATTATTTTAATCCTAAATCCTAGTCTAGCCTACCTACTCAATTTCAAAGTAATGTGGCTTCATGCTCAATGTAATTTAAACAATTATACTAGAATCATGTGAATATTAGGTACTTATTGCGTGTAATTGACTTAACCTATACTTATATTTGGGAAATGAAAATATTATTGTAGGTATAATGATTATTATTTATTGAATGCGTTATAGTAAAATGTTGAGGCGATATCACTGAATTACGACCCGACTGGGGCCCAACCCTTTACAAAGACACTGAAAAATAATGCGAGTTGATTTTCTAACTTATTGTGCAGAGATAAGCTTAAAATCAATGATTTTATTAGTATGTACAATCAACAAAGGAATTTGGTATCCAGTTGGCGTGATATTTTAATCAAACCAGAATTTTTATTAGTAAATAAAAAGCTAATAATAGGCCTACACTATTACCTACCTTTAAATTAAATTAATTTGATTCTCTTTTTATAACTTTCTGAATAAACCTTTAGGCCCTCCTATAGTAACACTGGTGCCACCCAGTAATTAATTTCTTTAAATCCTAAATTAAATCAAATTAAAAAATCTAACAAGTACCAAGATAACTAGTAAATTACTTGTACTATTTTGGTATTATAACAAGTATTTACTAGTGCATTATTGAAAGAGAAAAATAGGTTAACGCCAAAACTGGCCACTTTTGGCGTTAACCGTTTTTTCTCTCAATTTATTTAACGAATATTATTGAAAATGAATACCAAAATACTACAAGTAATTTACTAGTTATGTACATGTAAGATTTTTAAAACTCGATATAATTTAGGATTAAAAGAATTAATTGCTGGGTGGCGCTATCGTTACTATAAGAGCGCCTTAAGAGTCGCCTGGAAGCGCATGTCTCCATACAAACGAAAAAAGGGAATTGTGGCAATATTTGATAATTTTGGAGTAAAATTAAGCATATTTAATCAATTAATCTCATTATAATCTACGTACGTTCCTATACAGTTTGGTAAAACTACCAATGGTTTGAGAAATACAAGCCTTTTCAAATTTGTATGGAAATCTTGAAAGGCTATCGAAATTTTTGAAAATTTAACCAAACTGTATAAGAACGTACGTAGATTATTATTAGATTAATTGATTGGATGCTTAATTTTGCCCTAAAATTATCAAATATTGCCACAATTCCCTTTTTCCGTTTGTATGGAGACATGCGCTTCCAGCCGACTCTTAAGTGGGGAACCTGGATACCGCATAACTTTGTGGATAGTATCTTTTAAGACACACGCGTTGACTCGACAGAGATACTACAATGGAGCAGTTTGGACGGAACCATCAATATTCTATTTAAGACTAGATTAATATTAACTATTACAATATTCATTGAAAATTACAAAGGAACCTTTTGTTGCTGTTCAAATTTTGCACTTCCAGTAAATAAGGCACAACCATTTCCAGAAAAAATCAATAAAACACATTTCATACATTAATACAACAAAGTGATGATTTACGTATGACAACAGCACATCAAGTTACCCCATTTTCGCTTCTATTACCTTGACATAATCCATTTAGAGTGACTTGATCTGTTATTGTCTGTACAATTAGGATACAAAAAATACACATCATTCATCAAAACTCTTATTTTTCTAATCAATCATTTCTCTATCTACTCATATGCTCATATATTGATTGGCTGAAGACTAGGCAATATATCAAAATATGTAAAGCAGTAAAACCATTTATAGGTTCGAACTAAGCTTGCACTACCTAATAACACAAAACAAGAATTGCAGTCTAAAGATGCCCCACACAGCAGTTATATAACGTTAAAAAAAAACTGGCCAAGTGCGTGTCGGGCCACGCGCAGTATAGGGTTCCGTAGTTGCGAATGACAACTTTGAGGTTACACTGTTTACACTCGCACCTCACAGTTTAACGACCAAAAACATTTAACAATAAAGATTGTATAAAATTTTACATTTTCCAGTACATTTTATAAGTTGGTTGCCTATAACTTTTTAGTTTGCACTTAGTACCCAGCTCTGATAGTTTTCCTTTTAACTTCAGTATATATACTACTGCTGTAATTTTTTTCACGTATCCATATATAACCGTTTAGCAGATAGAGGGGGGGGACACGTACCTCTAACAAAAATTTTCACTTTAAAACCAAATATTTCGGAAACGGATCCCTAAATCGAAAAATGGTGTTCTCAACCTCACAATATTTTTCAAAAACCTTTTTAACGATACCCCACACGATGGGTAAGTAGAGAAAAAAAAAATACTCCCCCACTATACTTGTATGGGAGCTACCCAAAAAAAAATTTTTTTTCAAGATTTTTTTCTACGACTTTTTTGCCGTGATTAATATACATACTCATACAAAATTACAGCTTTCTAGTACTTATAGTCTCTGAGTAAAACCGCGGACGGACAGACAGACAGACAGACAGACAGACAGACAGACAGACATGGCGAAACTATAAGGGTTCCTAGTTTACTACGGAACCCTAAAAAACAATGTATAACACAGTTATATGCTTGATAATGATAATATATAATGTTATAGAAGGTTATCACTGTTACACATTGTTCTATAACGTTATATAACTGCTATATGTGAGCACCTCCAGCAGACAAATATACAGAGAGTAGTCTTCAGGCTTTGAAGAATATTAGATGAGAGAGCAGTCTAGCTACGATAAATATTATACCTCATCAATATTTTTTGTGATGTTCTAAGACAGATAGTTTACATAAATGAACAGATTATAATTCAAGTTAAAGTGGCTCCATCATTTTACTTAATAGTACCTTAATTTTGTTTTTAATGCCATGATGCATACAAAATCCTTAGGCAAATATGGATAGGGCACAGCGCACGGTGGTCCGGAAAATGGGTCTCCATAGGTACATATAGATATAAAGTATGTATTTGAGTGGCATGATAAATTAATAAATTTCTTGAGGGTTTCGTCCACCATAGTGCTTATAACTAAGGAGCAAAATAATATTTTTTGTATGGGACAAAACACATTAGGTACCTCATTTTCCTTAGTACTTTCTGGTCATTCTGAAGCTGCTTCTCAAATGATGTATACCTTGTACCTAAGGTAGACTTATTGCATCAATCTATACCCATGCTTGCCACTTTGCTTGCTACACAGTTTTTAGTTTAAGGACATTTTTAGGGGTTCCATACAAAGAATAAAAACCAGAAGACTGTAAATAAAGTTTTTTTTTTAAGTCACCATCATTGGTAGCGTAGTAAATGTTAATCATTTTGTTGGGCTTAGAAATCAAAAGCATACTTTGATTTCTATGTGCTTGGAGTACCATTTTTTGACCACTGTGCGGCTGCGGCCAGCGGAACCGCTGCCAGCAGCGACATCGCCGGCGGCTCACACATACAGAGGGCTAGTATACATCAGAATTTTTAAAACATTTTGTGATGGAGATATCTGGTCAAAGGAATAACAAAGCTTCTTTTTAGAAAAAAAAATCCCAAATATTTCCATTTAGATATACCTGTTTAAATAAAATTGATAACACTCCCTGACACCATCCCCGGCCGTATAGTAAAGCACAGAAAAGATTATTTACTCCCACTCAGTCCAAAATTTGACCTAGCCACCAGGGCCTTAATATTAGTTCACATATAAAATTGTTGCAAATAAACTTTTGATTAAGTTTTACAAAACAGTAGCATTACTTGTATGTACTGAAATGCAAGCACCTAAAACAACTCATGAATGAAGAAAACCATTGTCTTAAGAATGCAATAAGTCACAAGTCTTACATATTTTTTTAGTGCAGTGAACTGCCCCCGTAGCATGGCTCCCGCGACGCCGTTTCTATCGCGCGATAAACTATCTACTTCTCGCTCTTAAGTATTGCGAAAAACAAGATGGCGGTAGTTGATAAACGGTGTCGCGCGTGCCATGCTACGGGGGCTGGTAATCTTACAAAACACATGAATTCGAAATTTCATCCTAGACCACATTAAATACCTTCACAAATAGCCATATTCTAAGTCCATTCATCAAGGCTTCATTAACTCGACTCAATTTAATCAAAATCCTCTACTAATGACGAAGAACCATGTTTTCTCATATTCCTTACGTCATGAGTAGGTCAACTTTCAACATCAGTATTTATTTATTATTTCACTACGAGACTTACTGCAATTGGTTTTGAGTTTTGTCAAATATTTCGGCAACATTGCAGGTGCCATTTTTAGGGTTCCGTACCCAAAAGGTAAAAACGGGACCCTATTACTAAGACTTCGCTGTCCGTCCGTCCGTCTGTCACCAGGCTGTATCTCAAAAACCGTAGACAGTTGAAATTTCACAGATTGAATATTTCTGTTGCCACTACAACAACAAATACTAAAATCAAAATAATAATTAAGGGGGAGCTCTCATACAACAGAGTAGTTGTTGGCGTTTTTTGCTGTACGGTTCATATAATTCATAAGCAAACGTTATTATAAATTTATATATATCATTATCTCATGAACCATAAGCAGGGAGGTTAAAATTTTCACAGATGTTGTATTTTTATTGCCACAATAATAACAAATACTAAAAATAAAATAAAAATAATATTTAAGGGTGGGCTTCCCTTAAATACTATACAACAAAAGTACTTTTATTACCGTTTATTTTCTGGTACGGAACCCGGCGTGCGCAAGGCCGACTCGCGCTTGGCCGGTTTTTCCAGACTGACTGAGGATGAAACAAGGTAAGTTTTGAAGTGAAAATAATAGTTATGATGATGTGCCCTCTGATGAGTTTGAGTGGAATAAGTATTCTAAGTACTTAATTTGAGAAGAGCAAATTAAGTACTTAGAATATGCATAAGTATTCATGAAGCCACTACAATACTCATAAGTTATTCTAACACTTTGTGGAGTCCACTTGCATCAAAGTCTTGGTCACAGCACCTTAAAACATTTAGTATCAATAGTTTGGTGCATGTATAGTACAGCAGTATACCTAATAGACCCTAATAATTTGCTTTCTGGCAATGTTACAAGGAACAAAGTGGCTTACCCAGTAAATACTTAAATTTAATTATCAATCACTGTGTATATCAAGGCTCAAATTAGAAATAGAAGGAACAGGTGATTCAGAAAAATCTCCAGAATCATCATCAGTACGGAAAGTTTTCTTTCCGCTATTGCTTGATTTGGATTTCTTTGTTTCTGAAATATCTTTATCATTATGTACATGTCCATATGAAAGGCTTTTATCACTTAATAAATCAGTCACATCAGATATTGAAACGGAACTTTGAGAACTGGCGGAGTTTTGTTGAGCTTCATTTGCAGTTTTATTGGAATTCCGGCTTAAATCTTCTTGCACAGATTCTGGCGATTGCAAGGACTTTTCTGCTTCCTTTTTAGCTGTAGCTGATGATGAGAAGTCATAGCTATATTCTGCAGTTTCCAAATCATCTTTACCAGATTCTTCAGTAGATTTTCTTTCAGTCAATTTGGGAGTTTTAGGGCTTTCGTTCTTCAAAGACAAAGAGGACATTGTACCGGATAAAATTGACTCAGGTTTGACAATATCTTCTGCCTCATTTATTATTTGAATTGGAGGCTGCATATTAGGCGGTGAATTGATATTATTATTGTCAACATTTTCTACAATAGGAACACCTGTTGTGTTTAATAGCTTTTCATCAAAAGAACTAAACGGTTTCAATTCCACATATGATGTTGAATCACTGCTACTGTTGTTGCCAAATTTTAAATCAGTTAAATAATATGGCGAAAGGTTTCCTTGATGGTTATTAAGTAAAAATGCATTTTGTGGCATATTGTCATGAGCGTTTGTGGAGTTTTGGTTGTCTGGAACCATAACATGTTCACTAGGAATGTATTCTGAGTTTGTTTTGTCTCTGGTAGAGTCACTTGAGGTATCTGTGTCGGAGTTGTCTAGCTGAAGCCTCAAATGCAATTTGTTTTTCTCATCTGAAGAATTGTCCGAATGTGAGTTACATGTAGCACTGGAGGAGTCTTCATGGACTATATATGTACAGTTTTGTTCATCCTTGTACAAGTTTTCGTATTTTTTCTCAGTTGGTTTATTGCTGTTGTTTTGATATTTCGTTTGACTCAACTGTAAGGCAGATTTAACAAGAGTCATAAGAATAGGTTCTTGAATACAGTCGCCTTTGCCGAAATTAAACTTTTCAGACAACATCTTTTGCCCTTCATATTTATATTCTCTGCCTTGTCTACTCTCTGATTTGTAAACAAACAATGTGTTTTTGAGGTTACAATATTCTAAAAATTCATGAACGATTGAACAACACAGGGCACCTTCTGGTATACTCAAAATATTGTCAAAACTCTTGTTTTGTTTGATATTTTCACATTCATCTTCGAAAGCAAGAAAAATATTGGCGCGGAGTAAAGCTCGAATCTTTGCCAAGGAACCATTCTTTTCTAGGGCTTCAATAACTAAATCTCTGAGTTCAGTATCTTCAGCTTGCGCCATGTCAATTTAACCAGTAATTTTGTTGTATAGAAAACGTAAATATTCTTTAAAATACGATTAATTTTAGATATCACAACATAAACACAGCAACCGCATCACACTCGGCGTCACGCATTGACAATTTGGCATTTGACGTTGACTTGACATTGACATGAGCTGTCAAGTCAATGTATTTTTTTTTTAAATATATCCATGGTATATCAAAAATGCAACCACAACTTCACTCACTACAATAACACTGGACAACTTGTTTCAAAATAATGAGTTTATTAATTTACAAAACAACTTATGATTCGGTCGACGATATTCCCTTCAATAAAATGAGTTATCTACGCTTGCTTGATTATGGACTTAAGACTTAAAGCACAATAAATACCTATGTTTGTGCGTATACTCGTGTCAATGAAGCAATTCATGTAGGTGTACATACATTCATAGTAGGTACCTGCTTTAGAAGTTGATTAGTTAATTTTTCAAGCCAAAGAAATAACTATACTAATATTAGATATACTTATTTAATACAAAACAAAACAGTATGTAATGTATATTCATCTGCTAAGAGAAACGAAAATATTTCCTACATTTCAATTGAATTTTGAACCGGAATGCAGAGTAGCTATCTAGATTTTTACTGTTATATCTTTGCGAACGTGCTCGATTACAAGGGGTGAAGGCTTGCGCCGGGAAAATGTGGGAAATTCAGTCAGTCGGGTCGAGCGAGCGCGGCAGGACGGTACACCCCCGTCTCAGCGCTAAACGGTATTATGAAACTTTTAGTCTGTTTTTCAGTCATATCTTGAGTAAAAAAGTCTAAAAATCTAATTTTCCAGTGCCTAATCTGCTATGTTGAACAGCCGTAAAAAAATTGTCACCCGATGGAAATATAAGTGTTGAAATACTAGTGGCGGGAAACGGTTTGATATCTCGCTTGACGTGTTGTGTCTTATGTGTACATAGAGCGAGAGGAGCCGTCTGCCCTAGAGGGCGGCCGACATGCTGGATTCGTCGTGAATCGATATTTTTGGAACGTTGTGGAGCAGAAACCATGAGGTTCTAAGCTCAATAAAGGTACGACAGGTGATATTATTTATAGTTTCCGTTTGCTCGCCTCCACCCAGTACGTTTTATTGCTCTGCTAACCTGGCTGGTCCCACGTTGGGCACCAACCTGAGAGCTCAACTTACTTTGGACTGGCCCAGTTTCAAATGGAATGTTTTTTCAGGTTTCACTTTTATTTTATTTCGTTTTTCAAAATGGGACATCGTGTTTTATATGGTACCTATGGTATTATTGTCTTTCAGCATTTTTTGATTTTAATGAATTGTCAATAAATAGTAGATTTACCCACTTTACCTATTAAGTATAGTCCATAATTTAAAAAGTAGGGGAAAATATAATATCTACAGGAAATAAGAAGTACTGAAGGCATAAGCAAGAATTCTACTGCTGGACAATTTGGACAAAGGCTTCCCTTAAGGATTTCAATCATGGGGAGGTTTTGCCGAACTCACCATGCTTGACAGACGGGTTGGTGAGCGCTGTTTGGCTTATTTCGGTTCCGTCCGACGCTGCTGCCCATTGAAACGTTTTTGAGAAGGAAGGGTAGAAGTTTGTTGAAGTAGGGGAACGGAAAAAGGTACCTATTTGGAATGCTACTCGCTCGGATAGATTGGGGATGAGAAGGTAACTGCTCGGCAGGCCGCGCGCGCGTACCCGAGACTATACCTATATTTATAAGTAAATGTAAAGGGTGTTTCATACAAAATAATGAAAATACATACCTAATAAATACCCTTAAATACCAGTCATATTTATACCTACAGGTTAGTATAAGACCCGGTTTGTTAACTTTTTGTATTACTCGTATCTAGGTACCTAAGTTACTTTAGGAAAAATATAAAATGTAGGTACCAACTGTATCTCCTCCTGCGTAAATCGTACAAGGCAATCAAAGAAATTGGCAACAAATAAGCGAGCCGTAGTTTAAAATACGACTAGCAAACATTACCTTTTCGATTCTCATTTATATTGAAGTGGCAGTGGGCGAGGCACATGACGCGAAGAACCAATGGCCGATGGGGCAGAAAGGTTTTTGAATGGCAACCACGTACCAGCAAGCGCAGTGTTGGAAACCCACCGACCAGCCCGCCTATTTACTAACTGGGATGACAGGTGTGGATGCCTATCCATCTAGGATTTGGTATTAGGTACAATGTGGTTTTTGTATTTCATTAAAAAGTTCGAGCAAGCAAAACCCGGATTGTAACAGAAAACCCTAGATTGATAGGCATCGACACGACACCTGTCATCTGAGTTAGTAACTAGGCGGCCAGGTGGTCGGACAACTTGACCATGGGCCCAGAAAGGCGCTAGTTGCAGGCCACTTCCAACCGGTCGTATTGGAAAGCTTTGTAGGAGGCCTATGACCAACAGTGGACTTCTTGCGACTGAAATGATTATAAAACTTAAGTTTTAAGGGTAACGCAAAGTACATACCAAAAATACTTCATAAATAAAACTTCCTTATCTTCCGAAGATTCACATCCAAATACGCTTTCCATCACATTTTTGCGTGTCACCTCTTTAATCCAGTAACAAGCAGCGGCCACCCGCCGCAAAAAGGGCTGAAGCCGGTCCCTCGGGAGGAAACTTCTTACACGCTCGTGCATATTCTACTTACACTGAATAATTCGCAAATTTTATGTGTAATATTAAACGGAGGATTTTCCGTTACAGGTACAAAGTTAGTTAGGTAAGTACCTATAAGTACTTATTAATAAAACGTAACAGTACAATACTAAAAATTGGTTTATTACATGAGTACCTACCTACTTAAGTATTTTGATAAAAGATTTAAGTGCGCTAAGTTGATAATTAAACATGAAAAAATATTTTTCAATGATTTGCTATTAATACGGTCTAGGTCCTTTTACTTTACTCTGATCACATCTGCTCAATAGCAAAAAGTGTTTGCGTTCAGCATGATAACTTTTTGCTGATGAGTGTTTATCTGATTATTATATGTAGAGTACTAGTAACATGAATCGTTTTGAGTGCTATGAATTTTGTTATTGATCATAACAAAACTCATAGCACTCAAAACGATATAAGTAGCTCACGAAAATCATACGACGTTTTTCAACACACCTAGCAGTAAAATTTTTAAAAGAATTAGAAATTTACCCTTGCCTCATGATTCCATACCTCTTAATGGCAATGGCAACACATTTGTATCTAGTTTTTATTTTTTAATATATTACCTAAGTATTCATATTCGACTTTTTATTATTATTTTTCTAAAAAAAAGAATTTTAAAAATAGTGGTCCATTATACAAAATATCAATATTTTATAATATAAAAAAAAAACTACCTTTTACCTGCGGCTTCGCTCGCGTATAATTTTGCCGTAATTTGCCGTGTCGTTAAACGCAAATCCCACGGGAGCGGTATTCTTTCTTTTCACCGCACTTGTGCTTTTTATTTACATTACTGTATTATTTTGGCTATAAAGCATTCGTGGTTAATACACTACTGCATAAGTGAAAAATCGGTGTTTATGGAGACACTTTGTTACACATAGACACTTTGTTTATATTAGACTTTTCAACACACACCGTGTATTAGGTACAATCATTGTACCTACATGAGACTTTCAATACACGGTGTGTGTATTTTGCCGACATTTGAAACGCTGCACGTTGAGCCGGGGACATGTACCTGGTACATGTTCCCGGCTCAACGTGCAGCGTTTCAAATGTCGGCAAAATATACGGAGATTTATGCCACCACCGCCGCGGCGGTGGAGGCAGCTTTTGCCAGAAAAGCCTTCTGATTGCACATATGTACATACAACTGACAAACTTGTGTTAAAAATTTTCAAATTGGCCAATGAGAAGAAATTTTATATTAATATTAATTATATATATAAAAATAATATGGTTTGTATGTGTGGTCTTTTGGGGTGGGTCCCGTTGGAACAAGTGAGTTTATAACAAAAACTCCATGTTTCATGCGCATAGATCATCGGTTTATACTCGTATGTTCAAAGTAACATATTTTCAAAAATGTAAGAACAATAATACCAAATTGAATCACTTGATACGGTTAACTTAGGTACCTAGGATTATCTTGCCTCTAATGCGTATAAAATAATAGTTAAATGTCAAATCAGTCTACCTGCGTGGCATCTGCGTAAGTACATGAATTTAAATACTGTGAAGTATTCGGAACTATAGGTATATAAAAAAATATAATAAACTCGATAAATTCGTATAAAGTGATGTAACTTTAATCTGTTAACAATTGCGAAACATTTAATAACTTACTAATATGCCGCTATTAATATTTTTCGTCTCAGCATACGTTTGTACCTACTAAGGACAAAACTCAAGTTGATTTATCTAAAATCTAACCGCTGTCTAGAAACAAAAAGCTTAACACCTACATACTCGTAGGTATACGAAGCTGGCAGAATGTGTGCCCAAACAGAAAATGTTTGTTTGATTGTGGAGAGTGGAGTCTAATCCTTCGTGACTTGGCGCGAGCACGGAGCCTCACACTGCTGTGTCGGGATTTTGGTCGTAGCAACCTTATATTGGATTTTTACGTGAAATACAGAGCAATCACTAAGTTAAATAATAATAAAGATAAAAAGCGTTATTGGATTCTTTAAACTCATCATAAGAAACAAAAAAAAACTTAAAAATAAAAATGATTCCAGAAAGAGAGAATCAAAATATGTCTTTTCTTTAATTTATTAAATTCACAAAGTTTGCAAAGCAATTCTTAACTAATAATATAAATGACAAGAATTAGTTTGTTTAACTGATCATATAAAGAACCGATCATTATTCGACCAAACCTAATCTATTAGCTTTCGCCTGCCACTCCACCCATCTTTCATGTATTTCCACAGGGAACACTTTTATTTTTACGTGATGGATAAAAATTACCTTATGTCCGTACTTTTTAATTTCATTTATCGTACCCCGGACAACTTGCATGAAAAATTTAATGACGATCGGTTTAATAGTTAAGGTGTGAAAGCGTTATAAACAAATAAACGGTAGATTATAAAACTTGAGTACTTTGTATGTAAACCTCTAGAGGAATATTATTGGTAGTGTGCGCGCACAGAACTATATCTTGATATAGTTCTGTGTGTGCGCGGTAGAGCGGAGTGGACTGAAGAGTGGTAGAGCAATTTACATTCCAGTACTGCTGTTTACATTCGATGAGTTGAAGCATTGTGAAAACTTTATAGTACCTATAACTTTACTCCTGTACTGGAGGCTTTACGTGTCTTTTACACAAGTTATGAGCCAGTGCAAAAGTCAGTAGTTACAGATTACAGAACTTACAGAACCGCACTATGAGAAAAGACGGTATGTTTTATTTAAGAACCACGACGTCGTTATCTCAGCCGCAAGCAGACCACTGCTGGATATGGGCCTCCCCAAGGATTTAGTTCTATCATAGGGTTTTTTCCATACTCACAACGCATGGCAGACGGGTTGGTGACCGCAGTTTCTTTGGTTCATCTCAGTTCCGACAGCTCAGTTTCTTGCAACCCTATCATCAATTTTTTTAATAGAGACTAACAGATAAAGACAGCCGGGATTTTCAAACTTTTTGTTTTCGTCTAACTAGAAAAACATACAGAATCTGTTATACTCCAAGTTGGTGTAGGTATCTGAGTACTTTAGGCTAAAAGTCGAGGCTAGCAAGAAAATATGTACACCAACAGAAAACACACCCAGTTTTATTGTCGAGACTAATCCAGCGTGAACTGGCGCGAGCAGGTGACTCTGTCATGTGTCGGGATTTTTATTCGATATTGCACTCAAGTATAACTGCCGTAACACGCGCACAAGTCTGTCAGGGTCATTAAGCTGCTATAGACGTATATATTGGGAACATCAAGAAATAGTGATTGTTTAAGCCAAAAGCAATTAATTATTAAGGCACGTTATGCAGTTGGTCCCGGCTGCCATCTGGTAGTCGTTAAAGGAACCACGTCAGAGGCTGAGAGGCGGTTCCGAAGAACTCTGACACCAGGGTGTGCATGGTCGACTGATCGTGACAAGTACACGAAATGATGATGATACAATTAAGTAACTAGACAAGCTGGCATATGGCCCATCTGATGGAAAGCGGTTACCGTAGCCTATGAACGTGTGTATTATGTTACTTGCATCATTATTTATTACAGATTTATTATCTCGAATTCCTTTCCTTCCATCTTCAAGTAGCAGAGACCTTCAAATTTATGTCTGTCCAGATCAGCTTAAAAAATCTCAGTGCTTACAGCAATATATCAAGACTGGCATAGAAAAATCAGCATACCAGTTTTTTATACCTGATCGAAGATAGACGAACAGAAAATGTTTCTAGTTTTGTTGTTGAGACTAATCCGGTGTCATCCGGCGCGGGTACGGTCCTCCGTCGAGTGTCGGGATTTTTGGTCGATATTGTACTTTTACACGGGCTCTGATTGTCAGGCCGCTGAGCCGCTGGTAATGCATGTATTGCAACAAAAACATTAATTGGAGAATGGTACTAATATCTATTAAACCCGTTCTTATAAGTTATACCACTTATCTTTGTTACTTGATATTAAGTTTTAACAGTTTAGTTTTATACAACTCAAAGAGACCTGTCCAACCCGTCTGGCCAGCGTGGAGGGCGTAGGCCAAATCCTCTGACTACACTGGCTTATATATGGCTTTGGTACTACAGAGAGGGTCGTGCTCCTGCCGTAAAGACTAAAAAAGATCTGATGATGATTATATTATCAGTACTCAAATCAAATACTTTTCATCTAACTCTCTCTTGCACATAGCCAGTAACAATTTCTGCTGTTAAGCCCTAGCTATCTATCTGGATACTAGGTTTCTATCTAGGTAGCTCGTTAATTCAACTTAAGCGGCGCTAAGCGACTGCTTTATTTTAGAAATTCTAAGTTAAATTCACCGGAGCAAATTCAATATAAGCTTACGTGGTATTAAATAAGTAGCCTAGTGTATAACGGATTATATTTTCGCACCCGAGTAAGCAGTAAAGTGTTCACTTTGTAAAACTTAATAAAAATGTAAAAATTTCCAACTGAAGTCATCAAGGGAATAAACTGAAATGCTTCGTTTAAAAAGTTTAAGCTTTATTCGTTGAACGGATGTGCTTTGTAAGTACAGGAATTTTATAAACATTTATAGCGTTTAGTTTAGGCATATTTAGAATTTCACTATCTAATCTATATAGTGAAATTCTAAATATTTAATTTGAATATGTCCTGTTTCTGGTCTGTCTTACCTGCAGGCTTATTTACTAACTTTTGACAATTACAGTCTATAACATATTGATTTTCGAGTTTTGTATAATTGATTATTATTAAATGAGATATAAACTGTGCTTCTGCAGTAGAGACTAAAATGACCCAATGAAGAAGAAGAAACTGTAACGCACTTAATTTGAAGTGCTCATTAAAACGTTGTACTTACACCATATTTATCAAAAGTCAGGAAATAGGCATGCTTCGTAATGATAAATAGCGGAAATAGCTACCTTTTTTATTTTTAATAATTTAATAACGCTGTCTGAAAAATGTTCTACTTTCTATATGAATACCCGCCGGCTTTTTCGACTTATCAGCTATTCTACTAATAATAAAGTTACCTATTCATGTGGATGGGCTCAGTCATCAGTAACCCTTATGAATTGTATGTTCAGGGTAAGTGTATACTATAGTTAGCATTAAGTAAGTGGTCGGAATAACCTATGTACTAAATGTAAAGCAGGAGGTGCCTCAGTTTTTGAAATCACTGTGATATCTTTAACAGAACATAAGGCATTACACTTTATTTTAAGAACTGGCCTGTACTTTGAGTTTTTATGTACGAATACTTAAATCAAGTTTATGAAAATAAGAAAAAAAAATACTTTTAATATTCCCAGATCATTAGTCGCTCATGCTCCTGTCATGCTCCTGCAGTGGAGACTAAATAGGACCTGATGATGAAACTACAGAGTTAGGTAGCTCTGCTTCAGGTCCCTACATAATGATGTTGCTGGTCTATCTTACCAGCAGGCCTACTGTAGTTTTTTTTTTTTCTTCTTTTATTTTTTAAATTATGGCTTCCACCGAGATTTCAGTGATTCTGCCAATGTCCAGTATAATAAGATACTAAGTATCGGTGTTGTATGGTATGTGGCATCAAAGATGGCGTATGTTCTTTGGCAGCCTCGTGGGAGATTTTGGCGACAAATCTATACGAGTCCATTTAATAGTCTGCTTTAACTATTTCACAAATTGTTCTCGAGCACGAGCATTTATAACACCAAACTACACCAATTTCATGTTATAAAGTCCTCTTAAATCAATTTGCAAAATTGTATAAGGCAAACGACAACTGATCCCTTGACTTCCCACCAAAAACCTACTGTAGTTGTCAAAAGTTAGTACTTTTAACTACAGTCAATAACGTATTGATCGTCACTTCAACATCCTTTTCGACTTTTGTATGATTGATTATTATTATTTAAGAAATATAAACTGTAATGGACTTTGAAGTGTTCATTAAAACGTTGTACCTACACCATAATTATATACCTACCTACCTAGGTGCCTCTTCTGATCCATGTAACATGCAGCCGGTCATCAGTCAATGTTGTGGTTGTTAATACGCAAGTTAGTCTCGAGTCGACGACAAAGCGGTTCAAATTAATGGTGGCATAAATTAATTATGAGCCAGCAAACTACGGAGATAGATAATATATACGGATAAAATAACACAGATTGAGTTAGCTCCAAAACAAAGACAATATAATACTAACGTATAGGTAATTACTGGTTATGAAAGTTGGTTTGATATGGAAGAACTACTGGTTTCCAGCACCAGAATAGAGGAAGGCCAAAGAAAAGCTGGATGGATAGGGTGAAGGAGGATATGGAGAAAAAGAAGGCGACGAAGTAGATGGCTCGAGATAGAGCAAAATGGAAAAAGCTTACATGCTGTCCCGACCCCACATGGGATAATAAGGTGAGGTAGACAAAGAAGTATAGACTGGCATTTTTTCTACCTCATACAAAGATATTGGCCTGCTATAAGGTAGGCGGCAGACTAGGTGACGGTGCTCCAGAGTTCTTTTCACTCGACACTAGATGGCCTTAGTCCTAGCCTAAAACAAGTTCGAGACATGTGTTATGGGCTACTAGACCAACTCAACTATACTATATTTTATAACAATACATGGTTCAATAAACATTTTCCATCTTGACCTGACTGGGGATTGAACCCATGACCTCCCCAGCACAACTTGGTGGCCGCTAGCCGACAGAGGTCGTCAAATTAATGAAGTAGCCAAGTGAAGTAGTAAATAGCATCTGTAATGCTGAGATTAATGAATAATAAACATATAATTAATATAAGCTGGGATGTTTATAACTTATTGCTAGATATAAGAGATTTTTATTTATATTGTGGTTCACTGAGTGGCTTAAAACTTGTGCTTAGGATGTTATCGTCATTTTATATTCAACAATCTTTTTGTTACTGTAATAGATGTTTTTAACATTGCAGAATGTACACATATATTTTGTCGCTATATAGGTACGTAATAAAATTAAGAACAAATTAAAAGGGGGCCCCATAGAAGAAGAGTGTGTATTATGTCGTGTTAAGGCCGACTCACACTTGGTCGATTTCTATTAATGTGCTTGTGTTATGTTTAATTTAAGCACGTATTATTTAAATATTTACTCACAAGCAGTCCTCGGCTGCGCCCGGGCATGTTTTTAAATATATACCTTCACCTTGAATCGCTCTATCTATTAAAAAGTTTAGTAGTTTAAAAGATCTCATACATAGGGACAGACAGACAACGGGAAGTGACTTTGTTTTATACTAGGTAGTGAGGTGATTCAACCAAATATTGTAATAGACTATTACTACTTACTAGATATCTCTGATGTAACCTGTGATAGTGTCACCACAAAGTGGGCAGGGTAAATGACACCGTGTCCCGGTATCTGTGATCGGGGAGTTGCTGGTCGATGCGAGAGTTAATAATATGCATCTACGTCACGAAACTTAGACGGTCCCAGCGAAACTTAAATCGCTTGCGCCACCTGGCTAAATATTGGATAGATGTCTACACATATTACATTAAAGTGCTATGGTCGATACGTTTTTGAAACTTATTTCTGAACCTATTACAAAAAAAAATAAAAATAATTTGCAATAAAAATACTCTTGTTGGTCGGCTGTAAGACTTACAAATCAAATCTACTTATGGTGTCATGACTTGATGAGAGAAAGCGAGAGCCCCATAGAAGAAAAGTGTTTATTGTATCGCGTAACATTCGACTCGCACTTTGATGATTTTTTAGTGTGCTTGTTTAATGGTCGATTTGAAATGCGTATTATTTCGAAACATAAAACCAAATATTTTTATTGACTATCACAAAGTATTCACTAGATATGTAACCCATGATAGTGTCAATACAAAGTGGGCAGGGTAAATGACACCGTGTCCCGGTGTCTGTGCCCGGGGAGTTGCTGCAGGCCGATTTGCTAACTCGGTGTACAACGATTTGATTGTCACTTTAGCATCCATTGCGGTTTTCATATCTTAAATATAAATAGTCATTCATACCGAAGCCGTAATGAATATTGAAGTTACCATGAAAACGATGTACACCGTAGCTGTCAAAAGTTAGCAAATAGGCCTGCTGGTCGATGCGAGAGTTAATAATATGCATCTACGTCACGAAACTTAGACGGTCCCAGCGAAACTTAAATCGCTTGCGCCACCCGGCTAAATATTGGATAGATGTCTACACATATTAAATTTAAACTGACAGCTAAAGTGCTATGGTCGATACGATTATCTATATTCTTATGATAAAATAATTTGACAGCAACAAGATACTAGTTGATTTTGAATCCCCTTGAAATATTTTAAGCTCTTACTGGCCGACTGTAAGACTTACAAATCATTTTGCAACATGCACTTATGTTGTCATGACTTGATATGAGATAGCGTTGTATAAATCAAATAAGAAACGGAAATGGGAGACTTTTTCTTAGCAGTGGGACATGTAAAGCTAGGAAAAATATACCTTTTTACCCTTTATATCTACCCTCACCGTTAAGTATGGTGTAAACATATTGAAATTAATCCGAATTTTCAATAACCTATTTTCTAAAGCTTATTAAAAATAAAGTCCATCTAAGTAATAAGCATATTTTTTTAAAGTCTCTCTTGATTTAGAATTGAAGCTAAAGGAACTTCACTCAAAGATTGAGTTCTAATTAGTGAAATGCGACTTAGATAAAAGTCGTTATAATTAGAGATTGAGAGTTTTAATGATTCGAATATAAAGAACCCCATCCAATTCTCATTTAGGTAATGGATGAACGTTATTAATCTGATGGAGATTTGATATTTTATAGGAGTTTGTAAAGTAGCAGGTGACAGTTTCGATTTTGTATTATGCTTTGCACAACAGCTTCTTTATTTATATTTTTTATTTAAGTTTATTGTACACAGTCAAAGATTGATACAAACGGTAACTTATTGCTATTTAAATGTCTGAAAAAACATACTAATGGGTTCATAGTTGTAATTTTTTTTAATTTAGTTGTTTTTACTATAAAACCTTGCAATGTTGTTTGTGAGGGTTAATAAATGGTTAGTATAGGGTATATTTTTGCTACCCGGTCGGCTGAAAATTTTGTAAGGGATTTACTTTTTTTTCGAAGCCCCATCATCGATCCCGTAGGAAAATTGATCAGGTATTCACTGGGCTTGAGTCACTCCTTCAAGGCATATAATATTAAGGTATATAAAGATACACCTGGTTAAATGTCTAAATACGATTATTGCCTCTAAAAACATAGGACATCTTTCTTTACAATACGCAAATCGTCGTCAATTGACTTGTACATTATTAGGTAGGTATCTACTACTTATATTTTATGTCCATAGTGAATACTTTATCGAAAACCTTCATGATTTTAGCAAATTTTGTAAGCCTAACTTTATGTAACCCAGCTATTGCCTGTTCTAAATTGTTTTCCGAGTACAAGGGCGATGTCGTGAAACTATGAAATATTGTTGTACGATACAAAAAAGCGGTTAGCCGACATGTCGATAGTACCATCTAGATAAGTCATGGAATGCTTTCTGTCATGCGATTTGTGATTATAATACTGATAAATTTAATATCATGAAACATTTTGCCAGGTTTCATGACTGTGTATTTTGAATAATTATTCCTCTACCTTTATTGTGTTTGTAGATATATCCTTGTATTTGACCCATGTCAAAGCCAAACAGCCAGGCCGTGTGGTTTCCGGCAAACTAGAATAGGGTCACTCCAAGTTTTCCCGTGGAGGTCGTAGAAGGCGCCTTAGGAAACAAAAGCTAAACAAAGCTTATAAACAAAACATCAAAAAGATCTCACCAACCCGTCTGGCGAGCGTGTAGGCTAAATCTTCTGACTGATCTGGCTTCATATGGCTCAGGTAACTAGTACAGAAAGAGTCGTGATCCTGCAGTGGTGATTAAAAAATACCTGATGATGATGATAAATATGCTACGTAATGAAAAATTGGCATCGTTTTACTACTGATAATTTAATCAAAATACCTATATGTGTGAACATAACGATATTGTACAAGAATTAACAAAAAATGATCTTGAACTTGAGTATGACATATTTTAGAGTTATGATTTCTCTTTTGACAGATTCCACATATTTATTTACATAAATACGTTTAATTGACATAGGTAATTAGTTTAACATGGTTCTACGACGAAATATTGCTAACAGTTGTGTTCAAATAGATCCTGATTAGTTCCTGATTAATTAATCTAATGTAAACAAGGGTTATCTTCCCCAATCCAAAACTTCTTTGAATATAAATGGAGTTGATAATGGCTTTAGATATTTCGAATAGGTCATTAATAAGGCCGACACACTATGTAATTGTTGGGCGAAGATAGATTGAGCTTAATTTTGTATGTTGTTTGTGATGGTTTAAAAAAAGGTTTACTTATAGTGAAAATTGCTTCTCTATAAGTAAACCTTAGTTTTTACTTACTTAGTTACCTTTAGTAAAGCTTTATTTTTACTTGTTCTGCATCCTTTGTTATTCTCTGCTTTGGAAACCGGGATTCAATATTTAAAAAGCATGCAAATAAAGACTATTTGTGGTGCATGAATAGCTTTCACCTGCTTTGGATAGGAATCTTCTTTGATTATGCTTTTGCGCGATGTATGTCTTTGCTTTCGTTCACATTGTCGCGAAGAAATAAAGCAGTTTACTGTTCTGTATTTAAATAGTATATTGTCAACTTTTAAAAGTTATAGCAAAATGAGTTAACCACAGCTCTAGAAACTAATAATCTCAGCGTGTAATTACACTAGTAAAATAAAAGAAATAGTTCCAAACAGTTGAAATTTAGTTTTCTGAAAAAATCGTAAAGCCTTCAATTAAACTATTTTTATCGCAATCATATCTTGATTGACAGTTATAAATCAGAGGCAATAGTCGTGGTTTTGAGTAATTAACAAGTTAACAAGAAGGTAAAATCAAAAAATGTGCTTTGTGCGCGGCGACCGGGCGCTGGCTCGCGGCTTTGGAATGGCGGTTATTTTTGGATAAAATCAATAAGTATGATTTCTCAAATATTTATTTGTAACGTCGTAATAATTTGATGTCTAGTAGATCATGTATTTAACCATAATTGCATTTACACGACTGCGCTAGAAGAAATGTTAACCTTTTTCGAGTGTTTGCACGCAAGTAGTAACCGGCAAGCTACGACACTTGGTAAGCGACTAGCTATGCACCGCGCGCGTACCAAAACCAGTACATTCTTAAAACAGTTCACTTAGATCATATAAAGCTCTAGGCTTTATTAGCCTAAAAGCTTAGCAAAATTTTGTCCAACCCATAGTCTATCATGCAAACACATAGCTAACAATTTAACACGCAAACATTGAGAAATTGGGCAGTTTTTTAAAAATTGAAATAAAGGCAAGACGACGTCTAGTAAGTAAATTGTCAAAGACAGTCCACGTCCACTCCCTTTATTTCTTCTATATTTAGAACCTGCAGGATACCTATTAGGAATAGGCAGGAGATAATACAAACTGTTCAGTGTGTAATCATTGAATTAAAGAAATAATCAATACTTTTTCAACAATTAGTTATAAATTATCGTATTTTACTTTGATTAAGAATTAAAAAGGTACTTAACTTTATATATCGTTCGTGTGGGGCGGCAGGCGGGCGCCGCACACTATATCGGAAGAGGGTTATTCTTGGAGACAATCGATACGTTCGTCTGCATATTTAAATCATTGCCGAGGTGAACGGCTCTGTTCTCGTCGCTATGACTTGCGTGTCACGTGTCCCTACTCTAACATGTAATTTTTATGAATTAACTGTAGAGAAAAAAAAATATTTTTTAAAAATCAAAAGAATTTGCTAAACAAATGAAGAGTAGAAACGAAACCAACCTATCTCTACTCATTTCGTAACATAATGTTTGCTCCCAAGGCATCAAATTTCTCGGTTTTGGCAAGCTTATAACCGTATGCTACGATATGCTACGAGTCTACGAGACGTAGCGCGTAATTCTATCGAAACATTTATCGACATGAAACAAAGACAAAATTGTAATAAACTGAAAGAAAAAGGAAAAAGAGGAGTTCAATATTTTGATGGAAATATTATTATTATTTTACAAAATGTAATAACAGTCTTGTATACTATCAATATTCGAATCGTGTACTACTTTTTTGAGAAACCGATAAAAATACGCTTAAAGGAACTCATTATCCGCATGTATTGAGTACATAACAGTGCATAGATAGAGTCATGTACGGTCAACTGCAAAAGTTTAGGCTATGTAGGTATGGCTTTTTGCAAGTGACCGTACATGTCATGTAGCAACATCATCATCATCATCAGGTCCCTTTCAGTCTTCACTGCAGGAGCACGACCCTCTCTGTACTTCTGTACTATCAGAGCCATATTAGCCTGAGCAGTCAGAGGATTTAGCCTGCACTCTCCATGCTGACTAGACGGGTTGGAGAGGTCTCTTTGATGTTTATCAGCTTTGTTTCTTGTGTTTCCTAAGTCGCCTTCTACGACATCCACGGGAAGACTTGGAGTGGTCCTATTCTACTCTGCCGGGCCTCACGGCTCATGTAGCAACTGCACTGGGCCAAATAAATAAGTAGGTAGCTACAGTGGAGCTACAGTCAACAAGGTGGCGCCACCTGGTCGCAGTCTGGGTGACGTGACGTTTCAATTAAAGTCTACATTTCACTAATGAACTCTCCCCTCGCAAGTTCACAAAAACTTCAATAAAGTACCAGCCTAGTTCACATTGGGGACAAGTTAGAAGGCAAGTTTTAAATTGGACAGTACAAAAAGTTGTTCAGCCAGCAATATATTTTCATTATTTATTATATTTTATTTCTAAGTAATTATTTTTCATTTCATGTTTAATCAAGGTTTATCAAAGATTTATATTTCTTCTTCTTCTTCTTCCTTTACCTTATGCCACTATTTTATGTGGGGTCGGCACAGTATGTCAGCTCTCTCCACCTTGATCTATCATAAATTTATAGAATAAAGAATTTTATTTATTTCATCAAAGATTTATGTTTAAAGAAAAAAAACAGTTAAAACATTAATAATAAAGTGATTGGGGTGGACCATAGCTTTGGCATGGTTATTTGGAAAATACGAGGGGAGAACCTTTTCTCAGCAGTGAGATACACAAATAGGCTTGAAAAATATAAAATAAATTGATTGAAAAAAAAATATTTGTTTTGGTCCAAAACATTTTGACCACACTTAGCAAAATGGCGGTGCAAGTAACGAAAATGGAATGTGAAAAAATCCTAAACGTAACACAACTTAATGTTCAAAGTCACTTTCACATTTAACTTGTCGGCGGAATTGGTCCTCAATGCAAACCTTGGATTGATTGCTAGCGGGGCGGATTGTGTAAAAAGTTTGAAAATACCAGTCACTTTAAGTTTATATTGGAGTTTCGAATGCATTGAGTAAAAGGGGGAAAACTTAATGGGTATCTGCTATTAAAGCGAAATTCAACAGATAATGTGTCGGATTCGTTTCAAAACTTGCGTCATCTATCCTATAATATGATTTGTTTAAGCTTTTGCTACTATTCATCTCTCTTGTGACTTGCTTAAACATCTTAAGTGACATTTTAGAATAGAAAGCTTTTTCTGTAATCAACTATGAATCACAAGATAGGCAAACAATAATTTTTGGGGCTAGCTTTTTGGAATTGTTAGTCAAACCACAGTAAAATCTGGTGACTGAGTAATTTGCGTCAAGGAATTCGTGTCAGATTTAACTACAGACAGATCCCGGACAGCCGAATGTAATCAAAAAATAACAGAAAAACACCAACATCCTTTCACTATTTTTAATATCTTGTTCAAATCTAGGTACAAAGTAAGTTGAACGTCCAAGTTTTACTAAATTAATATTAAAAATGTTCGATAAAACTAATTCCGACCCGTATCTCGTTTGGAGTTTACTTCGGAGCTGCATCGACTTACCCCAGTTAAGACATCAAAACTCTGCCCAAGTACTAGCTAATACTTTGATAGCCTCGCGAAAGGCTCTTAACTTTGATGCAAATAGCAAGCATATAACTTGAAGTAAATCTCTCTTAGCTGCTGTAAGCCGCATAATAAAGTGAAATCCTGATTTGTTTCAGGCGTAAAAAGAAATAAATACCTACTGTTAGTATATGTAAGAATCTGAATTGATGATTCAGAAATTGTATCAACACATAGTCTTGTCGTGGCTGTACGTAAGCTACGTATTGAGATATAATACAAGAGAAGCTACGTTATATATTGGCATTGTTCCATTCATCGAAATTTAAAATTTACGCGCTGCAGCGCTAAAACTATAACGAAGCGTCCAATCATACATAACACTAATACTTCAGCGCTATATTTGCTACTCTCACGCGTTTGTTTCTTTGCACTGTGCAGTGTTCGATAAGTTATTACTGCAATAACTCAAAACACACCAAGGCATTTTTTATGATTTTTACCAAGTTTTTGTTTATTAATCGTGGGAAGTAACACAAGCAAAAGAGCTAACAACCGACTGAGTAAGTTGCGGCGATGGCCACACTTGACCGGGACAAAGTAAGGATTTGCGGTGTCTTCTCTAGTAGTTATATCTCAATGCCTACAATAGATATGTTTAGTGTCTGGTATTATATCTCACGATCTATCAGGATTACAGACCATAGTTGGTAGACACGTTTTGGCCGAGACAGTAGAATTTGGATGCAAAACACTTACTTTATGTGACTAAAGGTTAACTTATATATCAATCGTTCTTAAAAGTATCTTTAATTTTATTTTATGCGCATAATTAATGTTTATTATATATTGTTTTCACTTTTGTTTTGGCAATAATTCTTGTTTGGTAATATTTCTTTGTATAATTTGAAATAGTATACAATTTATAGCCCAAGGCTACGGTTGATCCCACGGGAACAGTATTTTTCAGGCATAAAAAGTAACGGATGTGTTATTCTGTACAGTTTCATGTAAATCCATTCAGTAGTTTTAATCCTTTATATGTATGTTTGTAATACATGTATATTTTTCTTTTTTACACAGCGTATACTCGTCTGAATGGGCCAAGTAAATATCATCATAAGCTTCAATATTCATTAAAACCACTATAGAATCGTTCCATGTCAATATTATTTCAATTAAAACCAATTTTCCCCTGAAATAAAAGCCAGTGTAATAATTCAATAATGATGGCCTAATTAATAATTATAGGCACTTAATAGCTAGTGCCGGAGTGAAACTCGGGGCAAAGGCCTCGGCTGCATTATTAATACCACTAAAGCAGACAGTATATGAGCAACCGTGACGAGAACACGGTTTATACTTTAACTGATTAAGGATTGATGAATATATACATTTATTAACATAATCAGTCACCCTTCTAAATGAATTTAATGATTAAGGATTGATGAATTTATAAATTTTTTAACATAACCCTAGTCACCCTTCTAAAGTCACTTATTAGAAAAATCATTGAGCACATATTTTGAAGCATTCCTGAGTGAACTAAGAGAGTAAGACTATCTGAAATATACATTTTTAGCTACATTCAGGTAGGCTAATCGACATAAAAAAAAAATTATGTTACGAAAAGGCAGGTTGGTTACCCGATGAATAATTCTATTGCTTCTAAACCTTATAATTCTATTGCTTCTAAACCTTAGTGACTTAAAGAGTGAGTAAAAATAGAAAAAAATGTAGTTTTGTTTACTGACTATGTGAACACCTAACTGAAACTGTTTATCTTTTTAATGATACCTGACATTACGAGTATAACAAATCGCATTCAGTTTTTGTTTCCTTCTGCAATCCAAGAACATTTTTGATAATTTTTCTCATTAAATTTGTTAGGTATCTCTGTAAATAGGTAAAAAAACAGAAAACACACTGTATATAACTACCTCATTATCGTTACCAGTAGTTACATTACATGTAAGAGCTAGCTACATTATCATGTAACGACTAAACTCGGGCTATAACGCGCTAAAATTAAGCGATATATTCCCAAGTCCCAACGCAGCGTTACACATCCTCTTACTTTTTTTTTAGATAACCCTGCAATGCAGTACTCGTACTGCAAAGTTGGCAGCAGGTGAAGATAAACGAAAGTGTAATAAAAACGAGCAGAGATGTATACGACGGGAGACAAAGACACTGTTGTAAGACAATGGAAGTAACATCTACACACGCATAGTATAACAACAGTAGAGTTCTGTCAGTGAAAATAAAAAGTATACGTCTAGTGTGCGTTATCATAAATTATTTGATTTTGACTCAATGTTAGACTTAAGATTGGAATTAGACATTACTGTTTTTATTACAAGTGTGATGTAATTAGCAATGTAGTAATCAATCTTAGGGGAAAATGTTGCATATTTGTCATTGGTTTTCATAATTATACACCATAATATGGTTTTATGCTAATAGCTTTTATGAGTATTCACTGCTGACAAACAGACTGATGAAACTTAAGGGCGTAACTAATAGGATTTCGTTGCTATTATATATATAAAAGCTTTATACAAAATGTTAATAAAACCCTGTCTGATTCCTTAAGGGGTGACTCAGCCCGTCAATATGAACAAGTTTTCCTAAGAGACTAATGTTGAGAAATAAAAAAAAAAACATTCCCAAATAAAAGTCGTTCGGGCAATTTGCATGCAATGACAATATTTTTTTTACTATTAGTCCCATAGGAAAAAATGTTTATATTGACAAGCTGAATTGCTCCTTTAAGTATTGGACAGGTTTATTTAAACAGCTGATTCTTTCAGACTCAAAATATTATGTTACGTTATAAAAGTTGTGCCTTGTTATCTACAGATAAAAGCTGTAAAGAACGTCGCTTTATTGGCAAACATGTCAATATGTCCTGAGCTAACTCTCAAATACAATACAATTTCCTTTTTATTTGGTTGGTAGCATCCATATTTCTGCAAATTTACTCTTACTCGAAGTTTTGTGTTCTGAAAGTTACTTTTGTTTCCAAGTATTATAAGTTAAAGATAGATTTCACTGCGCTAAAACTAAAATTCTGTTAAAAGATATATAACAATAGCTTATACTAAAAGAAAAATGCATTTAAGAAGTTACCTCACTAGTTGATAAACAATGACGAACTTAAGAAATATGCTTGGAGCTTATAAGAAACAAGCTTCTCCCTGTAATTACTCACGTTAGTAGTATGATAGTGTCTGGTCTTTTTCTACCTTAGATAAAATGTAGACCTATGTGAATAAGAAAAATCTGTAGTTTCATTACACCGAGGAAACTGTTTCAGTTTTATAACTTGTCGTCGTAAAAACGTTAACAGACACACAGATTAACCCTTATATCAATAAAATAAGCATATATATATAGCAATAAAATAAGATAAAAACCCTTATATCTTATTTTATTGCTTGATTGAGTTTCTTGTAAAAAATACTAATTTGAAATTGTGTGCTTAGCGAAATAAAAAGTATTGAGGGGGGTTGGGCGTCCGAAAAAATACAAATGTATTTTTCCTCTGTGATGCAAATAAAACAATAAAATTATTAAAACAATTCAATAAAATAATTGGTGATTAAGCAGCTATAGGCATAGGCAACTTAGCTTTCATTTTGAAAAATGAAAGTTTACGTTTTCTACTAAATAAAACTAAATACTTTCAAAGTAAAAAAATAAATAAATGATATAAAAATCTATTAAGGTTGTAAGAAATCAAAAAACGTACTTACATAACTATACTCTAGTGAATCAATTTAGTAGCAAGAAATTTTGTAAAAAAAATTTACATAAAATATTGAAAATGACTCGAACATTTCCAAATGCAGATTCACAATGAAATAGTGATTGAGATCGTGCACCGCTTTTTGTGCCGGTTCATCGCGTGTTCACTCGCGTTTTGTTTCTGCCCATTCACTGCAACCCTTCGATGTAGGTGACCCTACGCGATCATGACACCATTTCGTTAATAGGTCAAGTCGACGGGCATTCAATATTGATATTTTATCTCCGAAACGTAATTATACCGAAATGCCACTTGAGGTTTGTGTGTCGGGTAATAATATTACGTTTTGATTTATGTCAACCTTGAGTTACTTCGATTATTTTGAGGATAACAGAATTTCAGATTGAATAGCTTAGCTGTTGTACTTATGTTTTTGGTAAAATGTTTTGAGGTAATCTAAATTTCTTTATAATTATACAAAAGGCAAACTTTATTGACTCACAAACTAATATATCAACGCACAGCTGAAATAACTGTACCTAGAAACTTGAAATTTCCAAACAGGGGTTCCTTTCATGATGTAAATGAGCACTGAAAAAAATATTTTTAGAAATTAAACCCTGAAGGGGGTAAAATAGGGGCGTAAAGTTTTACATGGATGAAGTCGCGGGAAAATTGATGTAAGTAATATAAGCTTATTCAACAAAACATGTCCAGCTAACATTACACTCCTTTTTGGGCAGTCGGTTATCGCTATGAGAAACATCTGAGACAGTTAGTAATAAATACCGTTTCTTGTTACCCACGAACACATTTATTGATTGGTTTACCTAAATATCTACAAAATGACAATAAAACCCTATCCGATTCATAAAGGGGCGACTAAGCCCGTCAGTATGATCAATTTTTCCTCTGGGACTATTGCTGCGAGATCGAAAAATAATCGACATTCCAAAAGACAGAATGTTGAAATTCCTCAATCATCCGGTGACTACTTTGCTCGTTTGCTGTTGTTAATAAAAAAAAACACTATTGCTAATAAAAGTTAGTATGTGTGTTTTCTTCCACACAGTGACATCGACAAGAACAAGAGACTTAATCCGCATGCATTCTTCCCAAATCCTTGCTTTCTGCCTTGTTTACATTCGTTTCACCGAAGTAATGCGTGTCAATATTTCCATCCCTTTTTAGATATAACTAGCAGCTAGTTTGCAGAAAGGGTTTATCGATATATCACACCTTATCATAAATAACAAAAATACGGCAACACCGTGATGGATTACCGCTATCGTCACGTACGCTCTCGAGTTGCGATAAAATAACCTTTGACATTAAATATATTGCTTAGGGCCGTACCCCACTTGGCGGTATAGATCCACACAGCACTCATGTTGAAAAGGGTAGGTAAGTACTTACTTAAAACTGACATTTAAGACAGCGTGGAATTACATTCTTATTTCATCAGCACTTCCATATCATTCCATGAACTTGTCTACCATTTCTGTTATGCTTATCAATTTTAGTTGTAGCTGGTGTTTCGTACTTATACACTCAGTATACAATTAAACTATTTTAATTTACCTGCAGTTCAGACCAACGTAGAAATAATCGCCTCTATACAAAATAAGGAACAAATACTCGTTTCTTCAAAAAATTGTGTGTACCTACAGCATTAGTGTTTTATGGATTTGTCCATCAATAGGTTTAAGTCATTACCCAGTTCATGACTTTGGATCTTTGGATATTAACGGGTCCATGATATGGCTGAACAAATTTTTCCATCAACAATACTTATAGATATATGTATAGAAATAGTCTATAGTACTTTTGTTTAGTGCAGTGCTGTGCCTCAGTGTAGTTCCAACCTAAATCTTCCTCCGCACCCTAACGTTAGTATAGTGTGATTTGTTATTCGCCTGCAATAAGATGTAGCTTTAACATTTTTCAGACCACACACGTGACTAGAAAAGCGAACGCGCGCAACGCGCTGTTTAGAGAAGGTTTAAGGTGTAGTATGGCGATGGAGGCGATAAAATAGATAGGTTTTATCTGACCCACCTAGTTGGGCTTCGCGTGAGGGCGAGGCTCTTAAACTTGTTGCTTAGTAATCAACATGGTGCTTTGCGATTTGTTATCTACAGGGCCAGAAATAGACACAGGATAAATTGCGATAGTAGAAAAATATGATGAGGAACATTTCTTTAAATAATGTTGAATGCGAATTTCATATGTCACAAAATGTTCGTGAAAGGTTGTTATAGAGGTATAAAATAGTTGTAAGCTCTTGATACTTGAGACAAAAATACTTTAAGTACCTATGTCGGTATCTTAGTCTCCACAGTTTTACTTGTAATTGAATATAAAATGATTTTCAAACGTAATGAAATGATGTTAGATGTTATTTTTTATGGCAATGATTTTCGCACGTATGTATGTAAATATCTATGTATGTTAGTATGTCTGTTTTATTGTTGCCCATTGTAGCCTAAACGGCTTGATAGATTTTGAAGTGTAAGGAGTGACTTCAGCATCCAATTAATACGGCGGACGTAAACTATCAAAAATGGCAGTAGGGTATTTTGTTTTCTTTAATAATGCAAGTAGTGAATTCAGAATAGGTTATTAGTAATATTAGCAATATAACACATATACCTACTTAACTGAATCGATAGATTCAGTACGAGTGCTCAATATAAGTAAAATAAAATACTTCGACAATGTTATTACAGAACAACTTTACCAACGACCAACGTTTACTAAAATGTACAAGTTGAATTCCATTATTAATGTATTAAAGGGGTGGCTCTATAATACGGTGCTTCTATATTTAAAAGAATTTTCTGTACAACGATAATAACATGCAAAACAAGCTAGCGAGAAATTCAATTTCGATATAATATAACATTTAATTATCCTCACTAAGTAAATCAATTACTTAGCGTCTGTGAGTCGTATTACTATAAGGCGTGTCGATTGCGCTTGGTTGCTGTTTAAATTAAGGGCTTATTTAGATGTATCTAGTCACTGGAACCAGTATTTAGTATGTTAGCAGTAGCATAGTAATGACGATGCTCTTGTTTTACTTTAAAATTATAATTACTCAAGGCCTAAAGTAGTCTTTTACATTCGTTTTATGACCTATATTTATGATGTTTTTCCAATACCAGAAATACGCATTCAAGAGACGCGAACAAGTAAAAATATACTTATGTGATGATTATTCGCACCTCTAGCATTAACTTTTTGATTTTATTATCGGACACATTATTATCATTACATACTATTAGTATCGTCAAAAACCGGTCGATCACGTTACGTATAAATTCAGCAACAGGCCGATATATTTCAACTACTTTCGACTTCATCTGGAGGTCTTTCTGAGGGCAAATGTGAACAGAGACGCACAAGTCGTCCCAGTCCACACTCAGTAAAACATGTCGGCTTGTAGATAACTTATCTACAAGCCGACATGTTTTACTGAGTGAGTGATCCGTATTTCATAAAAAATAATGTGAGTACCTATCTCACGTTAGTTTAATTTTAAAATTATAAGATAGCTTTGATAAAAAAGGGTTTGGCCACTTATATTTACCAACAGAAAATAAATGATACCAGTTATCGCCTTAGTACTAGTTAGCACCAGCGTACTAGAAGAACTTGCGCCGTGACTTGCGCTAGTGACTTGATACATGTAAATTAGTCTTAATATTATATAGGTATATATGGCTTCCTCACGTCAAACGTTATTATTTGTCTAACTGTACTCATGTTCGGTTGTCAAGTAATAATTACTCATTATTTATTCAAGAGATAAGGTATTTACGGAGTGGTTACGACGAGGTGGAATAAGGATTGAACCCATCACGCATCTCTATAAACGGGGATAATTTGAATTCGCGCCGAGAGAGCCAAGGGAACTAATCCTGAATAACAGAGTACATCATAGCGCAAACACATCACAATAGGTAGTGTTGGGAAACTATTATTTTGTTCGTAGGATTTGGTTATTTTTCTGTACATTTTTTTTTGATGTCTAAAAGATACATTGTCTCAGCATCAATACGTAAGACAACGTGTATGTACAATTTCATGACGCGCTTTACTGTATTTGGTGCTAAAAAGAACAATGCATCTAAATCGGTTACCCAAATTATACTGCTTACTCATTAGATACTTCTTATCACAATTTATTATGTGAGTTTGTTGTTACCAAAAATCAATTAAGTACCAGCAAAAAGAAAAAAAACAAAACAATCAGTGTAATCCTAAATCGATTTGCCATTCCATAGTCGAGCCCAATCTGTTGTAATACGAAATGTTTAGCTAGCTCTTACAGCGTCTGCTTATGTATGAATATGCATTGGGTTCTTTGAATAAACACCAGAGAGTGTACAAAATTAAAGACTAAAGTGGAGGTAGGCAAGCTGAGGCAAAATGACCATAAAGTTAGAGTGGCTTGATAAGCAGCTAAACCTTAATATTCCATTCTTGAGGAGTATTTTTGAAAGATTTTTGATATGTTGTCAATATACTTACAAAAATTATGTATAAAGAAAGTCAGAAGAAATTCGGAAAACTCTTATTGTGTTAGTAAATGGTAAAAAAAAGTGTAGTAAAAAGAAACAACTAATTCGTTAAATCAATTTTTCGCCCCATCCCTGAGTCAGACAAATGTCTGTTGTAATACGAGGTGTTTAGCGAGCTCTTACAGTGTCTGCATATGAATAAATATGCATTGGCTCCTTGAATAAACATCGGAGGGTAAACGTGTTTTCGGATTACGTAGAGGTAGGCAAGTTAAGGCAAATAGCCGATTAAGTAAGAATGCCTTCGTAAGCAGATTACAGCCTTAATATTCCTCACTTTAAGAGAAAGTTTTGAAAGATTTATAATTTGTAGAATCTGTTTGGTATTAAATTGACGTGGATATTCTAATAAAGCTCAAGGCATTTATTTATTGTTATTTTAAATTGTAATAAAATGGTTAATGAAATTAAGTAAAGCAAACTGAAGCAACAAATTTATGAAATCGATTGCTAGCCCGTCCCTTAGTGGGGTAAATGTGTGTAATAATACGAGGTGTTAAGCGAGCTCTTAAAGTGTCTGGTTATTAACAAATATGCATTGGGCTTCTTCAATAAACGCCAGAGGGTAAACGTGTTTTCGGATTAAGTAGAGGTAGGCAGGTTAAGGATAAGGCAAATAGCCGATTAAGTAAGAATGGCTTCGTAGGTAGATTACAGTGTTAATATTCTTCACTTTAAGAGACCCTTTCAAAAGATTTTTGCTCAGTTTGATGAGATTGGTAATAAATTGACGTGGACATTCTAAAAGAGATCAAGGCATGATTTAAGTTGATTTTGTGTAAATAAATGGTTCATAAAATTCAGTGAAGCAAACTGACGCAACAAATTTTTAAAATCGATTGCTACCCCGTCCCTTAGTGGGATAAATGTGTGTAATAATACGAGGTGTTAAGCGAGCTCTTTAAGTGTCTGCTTATGAATAAATATGCATTGGGCTTCTTGAATAAACGTCAGAGGGTGAACGTGTTTTCGGATTAAGTAAAGGTAGGCAGGTTAAGGCAAATAGCCGATTAAGTATGAATGCCTTCGTCGGCAGATTACAGCCTTAAGGGCGGCCAACCCGTCTTTCTTTTCATACAAACGCTCGTACGTGATTATGGCAGTGTAACAAATCTTTCTTTGAAGTTTATCAACTAATAGGTATCTTGTGCACTATATCTAGGTTTCTACCGAAACGAGAAATCAAAATTTGGAGAAACAACTTCAGTATTGGCCTCCAAAAATCCGCTTTTTTGGAAAAAAATTATGTGACCTTTGGGCGTTTATAATGTACTCATTAATTGTAACAGTAAAGAAAATATGTCTTTAGAAACCTTGCAAATGTAATGGAGATTCTAGATGTAAAATGTTTTTTTCATAAACTTGTAAGGCTTACTAATAAACACGTATTTCTTGAAACAAGTTTAATGAAATTTCCGCACACTATTTTTCGTTCAATGTCTTCGCGTACTCACTAGCTTGTTACCATGTGGCAGTAAGAGGTGTGCGGGAGACGACGGCTCTTTTCGCTTTGCCTCTTTATCTGACATTACGCTGGACGGAACAAGCTTTTCGACCATGCTCGCGTTGACGATTGTCGATCGGGGAAGGGCCCTCTTAATATTCTTCACTTCAAGATACTGCTTTGAAAGATTTTTGATCAGTTTGATGAGATTGGTAATAAATTGACGTGGATATTCTAAAAGAGGTCAAGGCGTGTTTTTTTTCTAAGAAGATCGGCTAAGATTTTAGTTGATTATGAGTAAATAAATGGTTAATAAAATTTTGTGAAGCATGTTGAAGCAACGAATTCGTAAAATCGATTGCTTCCCCGTCCTTTAGTGGGATAAATGTCTGTAATAATACGAGGTGTTGGGCAAGCTCTTAAAGTGTCTACTTATGAATAAATATGCATTGGGCTTCTAGAATAAACGCCTAAGGGTAAACGTGTTTTCAGATTAACTGGAGGTAGGCAAGTTAAGGCAAATAGCCGATTTAGTAAGAATGGCTTCGTACGCAAATTACAGCCTTAATATTCCTCACTTTAGAAACTGTTTTGAAGTTTTTTGGTTAGTTTGATGAGATTGGTAGTAAATTGACGTGGATATTCTTAATATTCCTTACTTTAAGAGACTATTTTGAATTTGTTTGATCAGTTTGGTAATCAATTAACGTGGATATTCTAAAAAAGATGAAGCCATTTTTTTCTTTAAGAAGATTGGCTAGGAATTTGGTTGATTGTGTGTGAATAAATGGTTAATAAAATTAAGTGAAGCAAACTGAAGCAACGATTTTATTAGATCGATTTGCTACCCCGTCCCTTTGTAGGGTAAATATCTGTTATAATACAAGGTGTTAAGCGAGCTCTTACAGAGTCTGCTTGTGAATAAATATGCATCGGGTTGTTGGGCTCCTTGAATAAAGAGCAGAGGGTTAACGTGTTCTTGGATTAAATGAAGGAGGGCAAGCTGAGACAGATAGCCGATAAAGTAAGAATGGCTCGGTAGGCGGATTAGTCTTAATAATTCTTACGTCAAGAGACTGTTTAACAATATGAAATTTGTATTTTCAGTTTTGTAATATATTGACATGGTTATTTTAAAGCTATTATGGTATTTTCTGACTGATATAATTAATAAAGATGCTGGTTCTTTTTGTGCTAATGAGCAAGATTAGAATAGCAAAAAGAAACAACGTATAAATTGTTAATTAAATTCATTTGCCACTCCATCTCTTAATTGGGTGAATGTTGTGTTGTAATACGAGGAGTTAAGCGTGTTCTTACACGTTTTACTTAGGAATAAAAAGGCATTGGGCTTCTTAAATAAATAGCGGAGGGTAAACGCGTTTTTAAATTAAATGGAAGTGGCAGGCAGAGTGACATGTTAGGCAGATTAGAGCCTTTCTTAAGGAGAACCTAGTTTTGAAATATGTTTTATCAGTTAGGCAACAAAATACTCTCGGGACGTGGATGATAGATCAAGGCATCTGCAGGAATCACAAAGACAGGCATTTCGGTTCAACAAATAATTTTAATGTGTAAATCTGTATTCATAAACTCATAAACAATGTCACACCTATTCATACAATTTAAAATTTATGAATTATTTGTGTTTGGTCTACTTATTTTTAAATTGAATATCTAAATTTTAAAATAACTGTTACAAAATACAAAAATTCCATTATTCATATTCAATATTGGGTCCATAAACAATGCATGAAAGCGAAACAAACAAATAAACAAAGTTTTGATCTTTTAACCATAAATAACTACGCGTTTATTTTTCTCTAAATATAATGAGCTTACAATCGAATGAATCCATAACGAAAATGATATATTTCTAAGTACTTATAATGAGTCGTAATATAAAAATAACTGAAACTCTCGGATCATACCAAGCATGACGTAGGTAGATATTACGTTGAGAAAATGTCGTTCAGCCTAATTATATAGTATACTCACAGCCCAAGGACCTGATGTTAAATTAACCCATATGAATCGCAATCTTGGACACAATCATCTCTTCAGATATTGGTCAAATTAAGTTATAACCTAAGGTTAATGATAGCGGAATATGTTACCGCATAATAATGCGAAAAAACTTACTATGTATGTGCTTGCATGCCACCCAGCTATATCAATGAGTAGAAGTCTTATTGTACTTCGGTAATACCAAAGACAATTAATACTATCGTATACCAACCTCATACAAAAATATTGGACCAAATTCAGGCCTGTTAGTCGGTCATACATAGACGACGTAACTGCAGAGTTCTTTTCTACTCGTCACTATATGATATGGCGTTAATCCGCATTAGCCTAAACTTGCTAAAGCTTATAACTTATATATATTAGGCCAAAAATATTGTTTAAATTTGAAATAAGATTCATTTTGTGACTAATGCTCACATTTTCTCATAATATCCATCCATCACTTGCCAGGAAATACCGCATGGTAATACCCTCAATCGTTAAAATGTAAAATATGCTATAACTATATTGTTATGGTCACAATGTTCCTGCAACCTGAATGTGCCTACGACGAGATACGACATGCTGCTGGGTTTGGAAAAAATAATCTTCGACTGTACCAGCTGCTTTTAATACATGCGTAAGCGCGGATTGTTAAAGCTGGTCGTGAGAATGGCGATAAACCGAGGAATTACTTAAGTTAATAGAAAGTGAGGGTGGCAACCTGTCTTCTTTTGATTTTACCAGTATACTCCTACACGCCGTTCTATTTCGCTAATGTGGCTTTTGAGTATTACAGAATTCGTACAGTTAAGGGGAGATTAATCTGACCCTGCTACAGATTTTAAATTAAAGGGGCGTTAGGTTTACTTCAACCCGACTGTACATGTATAATACTTCTCCCTTACTAACGTGTCTCATTCGATTTTAACGATTTGAGAAATGTAGATAATGAATGAATCTCTAAGTGTAGATTTATGTTTTATATTGGTCAAAAGTTCATAATAATAGGTTTTTATCCCTCACAGGGTGCCCAGAGCAACAGCAAAATCAATCGCCAAGTTTAAATTTAATAACGAGTGACAAACTCAATAATAAATGCTAGCAATGAAATTAAAGTTATTATTACAAAAGCTTACTAAATAAACAATTACATTAACAGAACTCATTTCTCGTTGGCGTAACTACTAAAATATTGTCCTAAAACAACATTTTACGTAATTTGATAAGTAAGTAAGGGAAAATTAATTTTCCTATCATTCTAAATTGCAAATAGGTTGTTTACGACCAAAGCACTCATATTTTTGTATAACAGATAGCTTCGATATTGACGCGGACGAAAACAAATTATGACAATTTATCAGGTTCTCTTAAAATATTTATCAAGGACGGACGCCTAAGTGAAACGTGTTATTTATTTCGCAAACCATTTGTGACAGAAGAAGGAATTAAGTTAATGTAAATTTGGGATTCTAAAATTTTTTGTTACGTAGATAATTTGCAAAGCTTTTTGGTACTAGGGTTAGACTTTGGACAGTAAACATCAAGTCCTAAAAGAAATCGTTGACGTTTCTAGTTAAAGAGTTACATCCATCTTGGCGGAAATAAATAAATTATTTGTGGTGAGTTCTGTTAATATTTATAACAAGCTGTTATCCGCGGCTTCGCGCGTGATAGCCTATGTCCTTCTCAGTACCCTCACCTGCGTGTATGCATAATTTCATGATGATCGGTTAAGTAGATATGACGGGAAAGCGTAACAAACAAACAAACTCACTTTCACATTTATTATATCAGTTAGGATATGCAGATGAGTAACGGGGCTTTGTGTTCCCCCGTTGTGCCTGCAGACTAGGAACTATGGCGGATAGTCGAACACCGGGGTGTTTTTAGTGGGTTCAAGCCCCACATACCCACTCTGCTGTACCCGCAGTAGAGTGGTATGCGAAGGCATTTTCACCTCGATAAAAAAAAAAAAAAAAAAAAAAAGGATTAAGAGTTTGAAACGTGAAAATATAAAAAATTATATCTTGCAAAGTGGTTAAAAAGTATTTATATGTATCAAAACTATTTAAAAAAATCGTGTCTTGAAACGTTTACCATAGAACCTCTTTTATCAAAAACCGTTGGTTGTATCACACAGACAACAAAAACTTTTTATATTTCGGTTCCGTAGGTCAATATGTGGATCGCTTTGAGAACCACTTACGTAAGGATTTTACTGCCCTCGAGTTTTAAGTTTAATTACTTAGTTAAAAGATATCTTGTGTAAATTAAATCCTTTCTTAAATTGCTAAAAGCAACAGAGTTACATATGAATTCAAGATCGCTTTCGGATGACTTATTTTAATGTTAGTATTTTCCTCTATGCTGATACTGAAAATAACTTCTCACAGCTGAATTAAAATCAATTTGACGTAAATCATAACCGTTTTCACTAGACATTTGTGATTGTGACTACATGTAGATAAATCAAAAATGTTATTTTACTTCGCTTAGTATTAAACAGAAACACAATTCCTTATATTTGTTTAAAGCAAATATACCATCCATAAAAGTGATTCAATGAGGACGTCTTGTTCCCGACCTTCGTCTTGTTACATTCATCTTATGGTTGTTAGAAAAATGTTATCTCATTTATTTGACAGTAACACTGACCGCAACAGACCGCAGTGGGTAGTTTTAACGAAATAAACCCATTCTAGTTGGTCAAAAGTTGGAATAAAACTAGATGTCTTTACGCTAAGCAAGGTTTATTCAACTTTTTTTTTGTTTATGCGCATCATCATTTTCAGATCTTTTTAGTCTCCTCTGCAGAAGCTCGACCCTCTCTGTACTATACGAACCATATCTCAGAGCAGTCTGTGGTTCTGACCTACACTCTCCACGCTGGCCAGACAGGTTGGTAAGATCTCTTTGATGTTTTTAGCTTTGTTTAGCTTGTGTTTCCTTAGTCACCTTCTATGAAATCAACGGGAAGACTTGGAGTGGTCCTTTTCTACTATGCCGGTAACCAAACGGCTGGTTTTCCCTTTTTCTTTAATGTATTAGTGCCATGGATAAGTTACTGTAATCCGCGACATATTTTTACATGTTATTATTATTATTTATTATAATCAACATAATTACATCATAACAGTTTACACCAAAGCGACGTAATATGTACGAAACTAAAACCTATGCTTTACTTTAATTTTACATTATAATACAATCTGTGATTCTATATATTTTTGCACTACAACCATAATTTTCGGCAGGCTCTCATTAAAAATATCCGTACTATTGTTAATAGCATTTATTATCTTAATTGCTCGTGACAAGGGGGCAACTTCCATTAGATTAGTCCTAGACACAGGTATATTAAATAAAGCGGGCTGCCGCCGCGCAAACACTTAACCGTTTGGAACAGATATTTGCATTATCAATGTTGATCTTATATAATTTTCACCCGCGACTCCACTCACGCTGCTTTAAGGCCTGATTATAATAATAACATTACAAAACATAACAAGTTTTATACCCGATTGACCTACCAAAGCTCTTATTAAAATAAAGAAATAAGATATGGGAAGAAATTCCACGCGGGCAGGACTTGAACGGCAGTCTTTAGGCTATGTACGTCTAACGACTTACCAATTAGGCCACTGCGCTTCCTATCCTACACGTGGAACTTTTCCACCATATCCCATTTCTCTTATACGCGTTATTTGTTGCGGCACCTAACATATTTAACTACCCCACTTTTACAAGTGTGGTATTTGATTTAACTCATTTTACAATGAAGTTGAAAATCAATTAATATGTAAGAAGCCATACAATATTTTAAAGGAGGGTTATGTTTTTCACGCGTTTGTATGTACCTATATGTAAGTATATCTATTTCATTGTCGCCTGCTGTAGCCAAAACGGCTTGACTGAATAAAGAGTGTGAAGATATCAATTCCTAAAAGAAATGCTGTTACGGATGGCTGCAAAAACGATGATTTAAACATGACATATGTTGGTGTAGATATAATATCGAAATTCACTCCTTCACATACAAGCTTTAGGATTCAAATATACGCATTAAACTTGCACCGCAAAATATGATTCCCACATTTCATGAAAAATTTCCCAGAACAACATATTTTAACCATGCTACGATATACTCGTACAAGTAGTTTCGCGCTACGACACGTAGCCGCTCGTAGGCGCTCGTAGCATCTCGTAGCATCTCGTAGCATACGAGCTTGCCAAAACCAAAGTGAACAGAGGCAAATGGATGTGGGGAATCGGAAAACAAATATTATGTAACTTAGTTTACTAGGATGATATTACATCAAATTAGTTTTTACTCAGAATTCTAGTCACTTAATTTAATTAATTTTTCGTGTTTGTGGTTAAAATAGCGACATTACGTATCAAAACTAATTTCTAAATATTAAAATAAATAAAATGATTTCATAAATATGTACCTCACTCCAAAATGCTGTAAATGTTATAATTAATAAACGCAAAACATAACATAAACATCCGAACCGCGACCAGCCAGTAATTAAATATTCAGATATTTATTTTGAAAAAAGGTCGTCCATATAGATTTGGCGTCCCCAGCGAACGTTGTTTTTAGGCTGAGGGTCGGCTGTAAAAAAATCTATATTTAGAATGAGCTTTGCTGGTCGAGCAGAGCGTAGGTCGCAGGTTAAAATACTATGTATATATGTTAGTTTATATGGCGTTTTTATACTGCTATATATTATTAGCTTTAGCGGGGTAAATATATATATGGTAAACGATAGAAAATTATTGATATAGTCGACATACAGAGCCGACCCCAAACAGGAATAAGGCGAGGAAGATGATGATGATATTATTATCTAGCCTTTGATTTTTTCTGCTTAAGCAGAATGAAGGCTGAAGGCTGAATTCTTCAGGAACACAAATATTATTATGTGTTAACCACCGCACCAATAAAATATCAAAAACACATTCAGTATTAAATTTTTGTGATATGATATGACATCATACGTAAAGAAATAACGAAACATCTAAAAATAAATATACCTATATAATACATAAAACAAACTGACAAATACGAGTATAAGCCTTTTAAGGTTTACGGTCACGATTCGCTTATAGAATTGATTTCCCATTGGATCCCAAAATAAGCCCAATTTTTTCATAAAAGAACGTCAATGCGTGGGTAGATGGATAGTTTCCGGAACTAATCAGATAGCTAACAATGCCTTCTGAATGGAAAAGCATTGGCTGTAACGGGTTATTCGCTAACTCGCCACACAGTTAGCTCGCGCGTGGCCAGTTTAATAATTATTATTGAACCCAACTAACCGTACACATATTATTTAAGTCAGTATGTATGATTATTATGTATTTCTTATGTACGATTTACTTCATATCTAAAACAAGAATGTAAAACATTGTTATAATATCACGAAGATTGTAATGGCACTAACCATCTTATTACTTGTTTAAAATTTATAGATACGATAGCAGATAATAATTTATTTAATGATTTTCAATGCAACGCGTATTATTTATAGGCGAGTTCATGATAGCGGAGAGTACCTAATTAAAATTATTTTTTACGTACCAACCACAGGTGTCAGATACATGTGGTCAGTTAGTCAATAGCGTACTTTAACAAGGTTGATTAAATTTCATTTATAAACGGATCGGTGCGTAGCTGAAAGTAGTCCTGTCACGTACACGAAGAGAGTTCTTTGCCAATTTATTTCCTTTTTCACAAAGCCAATTAAGACTAAAAAAGATTTGTATTTTAAACTTCAGGCCGACTTTGGAGATTTTATTAAGTTACTCATAAAGTTTTTGTGACGACTGACAAAAATGTCGCAGCGTGGTATATAGAAAGTGTAACAAAAAGATTTCAAGCTTTGACCACCGAAATATACACAAAATAGGGTAAACTTATAATAAAAACCGCTGTATCATTACTATTCAATTAATTTTAAAATTTGATAAAACATTTCACTGCTTTTCATTCTTGTAACAAAAATATAATCTTAAAAAAAAAACTATTCCTACCAATTGATAAATTAAAAGTGCTGGGAGTAGAAATATGCAGCGTTTAAAGTCACTAAACTGACTTACACCTTAGTCAACTCTCTCTCACTCATCTGAGCGTTTTCCCAGTTGCATCATCAGCTGGAGACGCTTCGATGCCCGGGGTCCGCTTTCCAGCTTTTTCGTCTCCACTTCGCACGGTCTTTAGCATCCTTGCTTGTGAGACCATTGGCTGGCACGCATATCAACCTTAACGGTGTGATGAATGTCAACTAATCAGATAAAACAATCATAAATTAAAGAAAATTAAGTACGACAAATGAGTTATGAAATGTGAAAAGCGTGCTTTAGTAAATGGTTAGCACTGATATTGAAAAGTGAATTTTCATTTCGATTACGTTCATTCATCAATCAACGCTGCTGCAACAATTTCAATCTCTCAATCCGGCAACGCTTGCAGTTTTCCATTAAATTGGATTTGGGTGTTACTTTTTGTGAAAGTTTATCAAACACCATAACAATATTAAATTTCTGAATAAAAAACATAGACCTCCGAAAGAAATCTTGGAACGTGCATGCAAAGTCCAAACTTTATTTTTTGGTTTTTAAGTTGTTTTAACGATTTTATATAATATATATACCTATATGAGAGAACCCGCTACCGATATTGCCAGAACTCAAAATTAACCAGCATGTACGTACTCGTACTATATATACCGCTAATTTCAGGAAAATGCAAATTATTCTTTCTCTCTCTCTTAAAAACTTCGGAAACCCTAAAGCGAAGTCTTTTATTCATTTTGATCTCATGTGATCTTTTGCAGCGTTTTTTATTTGTCACTAGATATAAATTATCGTACTTCCATATTTTTTCTCCAGCTCATCTTGTAAACTGGGTCATCTTGTAAACAAACGCCAAAATGGGTCCAGTGTATTATTCATTTAGATGAATATCAGAAAGATATCAGGTATCCAAACTATCATAAATAATATCTACATCTACAAAATATATTCCGTAAATTGAGGTATGTATATCTCTTGTAAATTGTAACTATTATTGTATAATTCAGAACATCATCACATCTGCAAAGCGTTGTTACTATAACAATTCGGTTTCAAAGCTGTCTAGAAACGTCATTCCGAAATCATGGTCCCGCAGATACAAGTTTACAACGTTTTAATTAAATTTCAGGGCATTCAAAGGGTCGTTTGGCGTCCTGACTGCTTCACGGTTGGCGAGTTTCGCTGAAAACAGCCGGACAGAATGTGATGAGGCGGCTGCGTTAAATTACAATTATCGTGTTGACTGCCGAGTTTGTGCGGCGGCCATTTTTTTATTGCGGCATTTGGGCGATTTGATAGCTCAGCACTACATTCCACGTTTCAAAGCCACATTCATTGTTTTACTTGACGCTGAAAAGCATATTTGTTATAGGAACAGGAATATTTTTAGGTATTTCGCTGGCGTGTGTCAAGATTCACTTTATATAGGGTATAGGCCTCCTCCAAGGATTTCCAATATGACCGGTTGGAAAAAGCCTGCATCCAGCCCCTTCCTGAATTTTTGATCAGGTCATCCATCCACCTGGTCGGTGAGTGTCCAATGCTGCGCTTGCTGGTACGAAGAGTTGATTCGAGAATGCCCCATCGGCCATCCCAACCTTTCTGCCCCATCGGCCATCGGTTTTACGAACTATGTGCCCCGCCTACTGCCACTTCAACATTGTACAAAACATTAGGTTTTATAATAAATACCAATAAATATCGATTTTAAATATGCTTAAACCTTGTTTAAAATCGTAACGACATACACCACATTCCAAATGTAGCGCAATATATTTTTCACTTGGATATAATCGTTCATATGAAAAGCAATATTCAATTCAGAATAAGATGTAATCTGGGTTAAAATAGGTAATTTTGTTTCACTATAACATATTTTATATATTTATTACAGCCAATAAATGGGATCGCACATATTATTTCACATAATAATTAATAATATTTAACAAATTAATCACATTTTGTCCGCAACGTTGTCATTTAAATGTATATTGTACGAAGTTGGGAAAAGTGTAATTGTATGATACCTCTCTCTTTAAAGGTATGTCAACGTTCAATTTACATGCTGTATAATCAGGATTATCGATGATATTACCATATTGATAACACGTCTAACACAAACTCTAATTAAAACATGAAATCTAAACAGTAACAAAATAACCCTGTATTTTCAGTCTTTCAGCACACTTGTTGTTTTAAAAAGTTTGTTAATTAAACGAGTTTCGGATACAAAACAACGGACTGCTGAAGTCTCGAAAATTAACTACTTTTTCGTTAACTGCTTTCGTTAACTGCGGACCTGAAAGAGCATTACGTGCCTTTTTATTTCCCGCAAACGTAAGCACTAACTTCTTAAATTGAGATTAGGGCAATGGGGAACTATCAACTTAATTTAATTATAGCAGGAAATAGTGGAAAGTTCTTCAATGCTGTCTAAGCTATTTCTCCCCACGCGCAGATCGTGAAAGCCGATCAAAGAAATGGGAAAAAATCTGAGAAATTATGTTGATAAGCCATGGGTTTTCCAAATACTCGCCCAGTTACATGCTGGTGTGTTGCCCTCCAGGTGCGCTTTGGTTCATCGAGACAAAATACCAATTAACGAGAAACAAACATAACAACATTTAAATAAACATTTATTAAATACGGTTTTTATCGCGTTCATCACATTATTTCGAACACTTTTTAGTGTTGCGATAAAAACCGTATTAAATTAATTTTATTTAAATGTGTAACAATCTCGTAAACATTAGAAAACAAACATAACAACATCGCTTATAATTATTTTATAATGTCATAATCATAATCTTTATTGCTTCATTTGGTGTTCATAAAGTCTTATTAAACATACATTTTAAGAGTTGACAAGGGCGTTTAATTGTAATTATAATATCTAATACTCATTATTATGACCAAGTATACTTCATTAGTAACTTTATATTATCTCTCTAGTTCTCATTGTGATTGAATTTTGTAGATTATTTTATGAGAATAAATGTCTTAAACCGCATATTACTAGTAATTAATTATTATAATTATATTCATTTTCAGTCAAGTGCTCATCATTTATATAGAATTTAATATGGTGAAACATAATATTGTTCCCCAAAAAATCTAAATAATTACATTATATGTTTATTTAGAAGTCTGCTCTTAGGTAAATCCTTAAATGCCTTGTATTCTGTTGGTGACATTATTATTTGTTCCTTGCGAACGTTTTGATGTTGAATTATTAACAATAGCGATATTTTATTGATATTAAAACTATCGTATAAATAGATTTCCAGAATTATTTGCTGTATTTGTTTATCATGTTTTATAATATTATTGACTGGCATAAGCAATTAAAATTGTAATTAAAACCGCAACGCGGAATTCGATAGTGACGTGCTAATATTATCATCAAGTTTGGTATTGCCATACGAACACAATGCCGTTATTTATATCTATAATAGTCCACTGTCCACTGTCCATTGCAGAATAGAATTTTATTAAGGTCTGCAATGTTAGGTAGAACCACGGAGTAAGAAAAACTGATATTAAAATGCACTCACCACTAGTTAATTGCATTAATCGCTACCACATGGTATTGAATCACTTTTAAAGCCAAAAATTATAATCGACCTCCCAACATAAACAAACAAAAAATGAGATTTAGTAAGTGAATCCGAAAGTAAACAAAAAAATTTTTAAAGTTGTCCAGTATCATGGACTGTACTCATCTTAAAGAGGTTATATAACGTTTTGTAAACCAAATTTGTGTAATAAATAGTATACGAAGTGAAATAAGTTTCCTTATTTAATGTAACGTTCAGATATATGATTACATCCGAGACATATTAATTATAATGACCATAAAAACCTTCCCCACGGGCCCTAGTCCCGAAACATGAGCTACTTATGTTAGTATTTTACAGCTTTCGGGTCAGCCCCGCGATATTTTGCGAGTGAGGAGGCTTCAACAAATGATCCAATAATTCATGTTCTTCTGACCCATCTTTTTACCCTCATATAAACAAAATCCCACAGTTTTTCCTTACATTCTAAGGGTGAATTATTTTTAAGGTTTACCGCTGCGCTCGATTTAACTCGGGACCCATTGTTCGGGATGGCATAACATTCTCTCGTATTAGAAATGATTGCCTTGTCATTTCTCTATAAGTTTTTAGGCGAGCCCTTAGATGAATAATTATAACTTTTTGTTCTTAAATATGTCATATAACGTTAGTAATATATTATGATATCCGACGATATAATTAACATCTTTATGAGAGGAAAAAACTCCAATACGAGACTACAAATGTGTTAATATTTGTAGTCTCGTAGAACATTGAATTTTGAAATAGAACATTTAAAAGTATAAATCTTTTTGAGGTCCTATTAAGATTTTATTAAGGTCGGCTTAACGTTACTAAAATGTATTCAAAACCGAATGTTTACCCGACGGACATCCAGAAGGAGGGTAATGTTTTCGCTCTTACGTATATTCGATTGATGCCTCCTTTAGCCGGGTACGGCTTGACCGATTTTGAAGTGTGAGGTGTTATGAGATTCGTATTATTTTCCGGAGTATCATAAGTTATGATATGGCTGAAAAAAATAATATGGCGGACGTAAACTGTCAAGTTTTTTTTTGGCACGGTTTTTTAATATATAATCATCATCATCAACAGGTCTTTGTTAGTCTCCACTGCAGGAGCACAACCCTCTCTGTACTATCAGAGCCATATTTATTAGCAAGGGCAGTCGGAGGATATATCGCGACTCGTTAATTATTGAAAAAAGTTATGCTTACAAATGGTTTACAAAATAAATGTACACCATATCACTAAACACTTTAATACCATTATTTGTCAATAAGAACTACATAAAATACTGGTGAATTTTAAAATAAATTTAACTGCGACATTTTATCCCGTCCCGTTAGCACGCTGTTATTACAGTGTCTGTAAAAAATACACGCGGGATTTTCTCTACCTGAAAGAAATTAAATAATAAATATCGTTCCTTTTGTAGCAGCACAAAGAGCGCGTGTCAAAGGCACGGAGCGTAGAATGAATCGTGTTTGCAAAAAGTGCAGTTAGATCCCGGTAATGAGTCTCATCTTTAGCAGTAATAATTTTACCTTGAGTGTAATTTAGCCTTAATTGAACTTTTTATATTATTATTATATGAAAGAATAATTTATTTGTAGACTAATTATATATATACTTAAAAAAAGGCTTTTCCTTGAAATAATTATTCCCAAAGATAGAAATTACTTTTATAAAAAAATCATTTTCCGGGGAATTTATAATATTAACCGGAGGTTATTCATATTTAAACTTTAAAGCTGCACAATCCCATGATGGATTTTATCTTGAAGAATAATAGTTGAAAGTTGAAGTAATTCTCCGGAGCGGGAAGTTGGTTTGAAGTCAGACACTATTTCTGTGATAAATGTGGTTGTTAGTTTGCATGTCAAAATCTAGCGAAACTAGTTACTAAATGTCTGTTTGGTAGAGCTAGACAGTTGTGTTATTTACGATATAAGTAAGCACTTATATAGGTATTTGATGGTAAATATTAATTGAAAGGAATGTTCATAGAAATCTTAAATTAATGTGTTTTTAATTAAAATTTTAATTAATTAATTAACAAGGCACTACAGGCAATCTTAAAATATCGTTTTACATATGTTCGCCTATATATAACGTCATTCAATACTAAGGACACTTTCCATTGGGCAGATCCTGCCGGTCTATTTGTTAACTTTTGACAGCTACGTTGTACAATGTTTTGATGGTCACTTTAACATCTATACGGCTTTCGTACTATTGACTTTTTTATTTTAGATACCTACATTATGATAGATAGATAGATAGAACATTTAGTCCTTAGAAATATGGTGATACAGTGGTGGTACAGGGTATAGAAGGCGCTGCATACTCTGCCTATTAGGCGTAGGAATATTAAGTAACAAATTAAAGTATTACAGGTTAACTAACGACGAGTTAAATTTCCAATCTACCGTAATGGACGTTAACGTGACATCAAACCTTTGTACACTGTAGATGTCAAAAGTTGTCAAATAGGCATACTGGTTGTAAAGCCCGATTATGAGGAGGTGGAGACCGGAGAAGCCTTGTTCTCAATGCAGGAGATCGCGTGACTAACCCAACTAACGTGGTAGATTAACGCTCACTAACGAGGCGCTGTCTGGGCTTATTCACGGTACTTTACAACAGGAATGTAAAAAGAGAATTAGATACTATATGTAATTAATTCAAAAGAAAAAAAAATACTAATAAATTGTGACAAAACTTCTCCAGAGCAACAAGTAGTGACACATTTGTTAAGACAATAGGTATGTTTGAGGAAATCGTCATGGAAATCAACGCTCAATTGAACCAAGTAAAGGTAACTGTAATTAGCAAGTTTTGTTAAGCCCTTAGGTATGTTATAATAGTGAAAAATGTTATAAAGACTTGAATTTCAGTAAAAGCTAAGTTTTTTTTTTAATTTTAATTGTTTTATATATTTACATATTAGTTATATCGTATAGAAACAATATCAATGTTTGCTTACATGTATTAAAGTATCCATTCTGTTCAAATATAAAGAAGTCTTAATATGACTGAAACGACTCAATACAAGTAATCTGTCATAAGCTTTTAGCACAATCGACTTAAGTACGTTAAATATACCGCCTCAAAAGCTCTTACTCGTAGAACGTCTGCGTCCGATCGATTTATTGATTTTAAGCCGTTCTGACCGCAGAAAGCAATACTGAAATAGTTTGTAGTTGCCAAGTGATACGAGTATCAATTTATCTAACAGATATTTATTGCTCAAACTACAGGATTCCAGAAAGAAAAATTACTCATGTTTGATGTTAGACGGGAAAAACGATCTTGTAAAGACTTGTCAATGTTCAAGACTTGGTGTAAAATCATTCACCCTAAAGATAAAATATGTGTGTAAAAGTTTTGTTTAATTCTATACTTATTGTATTTTAAATTAATGCAAAAGTGTTCAAAATACCTGTATGAAAGTAAATCTTAATATGCTATTGAATGAATGATTCCTCTAAAATACAAAATTGTAAAAATGTGGCTTAGTACGAGTCGGACTCGCCCATGAAGGGTTTCATAGTAGTAAGCTTACTGGCTTATTGAAAAGAGCTAAAATACTATAAACATCTTTCGCCACTAAAAATCACATTGTGTTTCATAGTGTTTGTTTGAATAAGAAAGTTCATATCATACATTTTTTATAGGTTTTCCTGTAATTTTTAACTATAAGCCAATATTTTAAACTTTTTCAAAATAAAAGTATAGTTTATATATAAGTACTTATAGTATTCATCGTTTATGTGGTTTGAGAGATAAGATAGGCTAAATGGTAATTTTTTATCTATTTTGTTCCAACATCTCAACCATATATTCAGTTTAAAAGATATAGTTACAAATTATAATTATCATTTTTCTAATTTATGACTTCCAAATTTGCTTCTATTAACAGGTCCGATCATCATTATATCTCATAAGTGGGCAATCTCGGATAATGTGCGAGGTATTCTGAACAGAATAGTCGCAGGCCGGCGAGTCGATCCATCCGCAGCGGTGTTTAAACGTCCTGGTTCGGCCACAGCCAGTTCTCAGCCTATTCATTTGGCACAATTCCTTTAGAGAGAGCGAACTGGGGAGTTTCACTGTTGGGTTGATTTCCATGCCCATGCAGTTAGGTTGCATAGAAATTCTTCATGCAATAGGTACGCAAAACGTATCTTTTAGGAATTAAATTGGCATAAATAAATAAATAAATATATACGGACAAATCACACAGATTGAGCTAGCCCCAAAGTAAGTTCTTATGAAAGACTTGTGTTATGGGATACTAACTCAACGATAGAATATTTTATAACAAATATACATATATAGATAAACATCCAAGACCCAGGTCAATCTGAAAAAGATCGTTTTCCATCTTGACCTGACCGGGGATCGAACCCGGGACCATCCGTGTCGCAGGCAGGCGTGATGACCGCTGCGCCACGGAGCTCGACAATTGGCATGTTTCCTACTATGAGAGGGCGAACCAGGGAGTTTCGCTGTTCTGTTGATTTCCATGTCATGCATTTAGGTTGCATACAGATCCATTTTTTCAATACGCATTTCTTATAGAAAAGTTGGCATGGGCTAGTTCTTTGGTAAGGTATGTGGTGAAATCTCAACAGATTCGAAGGTTGGTTCGAAAATTCCTCATGGGCGGGAGATGGGCATTGGCGTGGATTATTTCCGCTTCACGAAACCTGTATATATAATAGAAACCTTATGAACAAGCATATCATAATAAGTATTTACGCGATTTTCGTAATGTTAAGTTCAAAACGCTTAATCACACAGCAACAATTGATCACGTACGGGCCACTGGCAGACGTCACACGTTACAGCCGCCTGTTTTCCACCTGGACTCACCGGCCGCACATCAATTAAATTACCTTTATCACGTTAACATGTCTGTAGAATCTTTGTTGTTAAGTTGTTGTAACCTATTGCTGAAATTTTCTAAAAGTGTTTGAGTTAGGCAGTGGCCTCATTCACTATCTAGAACATTCAAGATTTTTTTTGCCAAACTGATAGGTAACATATTAACTCACATTTCTCAAATAAAACGCTATAGATTCGCTATCATATTCCATATCATGCATTACTTCAGTAAGTTCTATCAATATTCAGCTAAATTGTAAGAAATTCAAATGAATCATAGTCTGAGTAATCAAATTTATTTGCGATATTTTTAATAATTGCTCTAAATACAAAAAGTGTTTGTGCCAAACCCAACTTAAGTTATATCTGAGAATTTTGCATTTAATTAGAAGTGCATTAAGCACCACGATGGTTCCCTGATGCAGTTGTTAACCCAGACTCCTACAAGTGGGGCTTTGGGATCGATTTCTGATGCAAGAAAATACTCTTAGATATTTTATTTTCGCTAATAATTATCTACGGTTCTGGAGGGTTGGCTTCAGGCAGACGCTGGCAGTAAAAACTTTTGCCAAATCGTATTACACTATCAGTGTTGTCCAGCGTACTCCGGGCTACGATATATCACAGCTGAGGAGAGAGAAAAATAAAGTTACTAGAAAAGCATTCCAAAGCCCACCTGCTACGAAATTCTCATTTTTATTTCTAAAGAGAGTGTATTGTTTTTCATCCTTATTGGAAAAATAGATAAGGTGATGACACAAAAGGCGAAATTTGAGCGGACACGCATGGTAACAAATAGAGAAACACTCAATAGGAAACTAACAAACAAGTGAGGGTTGGCAAATTTATAGCCGTGCCATAAGAAGAGACTAAGGAAAAAGCACAACATTCAAGTCTCACCATGATATTGCCATAAAAATATATCTTTTACAAACAACAATGTCAACAAAAGGAATAAATATTAATGTACAACTTATTGCAAATAATAAAATAATAACATTAAACAATGAAACTAACTTAAATAAACTAAAACTAACAATTAAAACTACCTAAGAATGACAATGTCATAAAACTGAAAATAGTGTCATTCTAGTATATTACACGGCAATGTTTGAATACTTACATACACTGGAGAGCGCTTAGGTACTGTAATACTGGTAAGTAGTGTATATAGCCGTGTGGTTCTCGGCAGAGTAGAATAGGACCACTCTAAGTCTTCCCGTGGATGTCGTAAAAGGCGACTTAGGAAACACAAGCTAAACAATTTACAAACATCAAAAAGACCTCTCCAACCCGTCTGGCCAGCGTGGAGAGTGTAGGCCAAATCCTCTGACTACTCTGGCTAATATATTGCTATGGTAGTACAGAGAGGGTCGTGCTCCTGCATTGGAGACTAAAACGCACCTGATGGATGGATGGATGGAATGTATATAAGTATGGGCAATGATGACACTAACCATCACGCGCTTTATACACTCGCCTTACAGTCTATACAGTGTGTACACTGACCCTCGATATAGGCTCTCCTTAAAAGTTATTCGGCCCGTACCAATGAACAAATATTTCTATTGGTCCAATCTCTCTCACACGGAACTCAAAAATCAATTCAACATTTTCATACAAAAGCAGCAATGTGTTCCCAGCATTTGTCCCAGAAGAAAATTTTTTCGTATTGATAGGCTGAGAGCCAGAGCTGAGTCACCTCTTGAAGGGAATGTAGAGTGTAAATTTACACGCTGTGTAGTAAAAAAATAGTAATTACATAAATACTTTACTATTATTCACGTATTTATCATTACACCCCTCCCCGCTCGGACCTCGTACAGTGTGGACGTGTTTATTAAATTCATTTTATTAGCTAAAATCGATAAATAAAGTGAACAAAAATCGCAACGACTACCAGGAGCACATAACCGCGAAGAGAAGTTACCCCGAGGACGAAGGAAAGAGACCAGCAACGCGAGACAAGGAAAGTAGTGAGCGCAAGCGCACGCTCAGCAGGCAAGATAAATACTAACCAATAACAAGCCAGCCTGCTACTAACCAACTCTGTCACCGGCCACATTCGACGCGCGGTTGCCGTCGGCTCAAATAGGCCTACTTATTTTAATAATGTCAGTGCAGCGATCGCCGCCGCAAGGCTTGTCTCCACTACCAAACGCAAACACTTCGAACTTGCAACACTATAACTCAGACTCTGCACTAAACACTTCAAACAAAACACAAACCGAGGATTATTTTTACAATAACAACATTACGAAGCGACCGAAACGTATGTTTGACGACATCGCTGACCACTCGACACCGTCTAGTGTCACCGAAATAAAAACTATGGTCGAAGATAAATTCGAAATTATAAACAAGACATTAATTGCAATCATGAACCAAAACAATGACACCCAAAAGTTGATTGCGGCTATGTCGGTTAAACACGAAGAATTAATATCAAGGGTTAATGTCTTAGAACAAGAAAACATCCAGTATAAAAATCGGATATATGCGTTAGAAAATAGGCTTGAAATGCTTGAAAAACACAGCCTTAGTAGTTCAATAGAAATTCGCAACCTACCCAAGCAGAAAGACGAAAACAAGGAGGTTCTTATTAGCATTATGCAAAACATTTCGACTGCTTTAGGTATGGAAAAACCTATCTTGGAATCAGAGATCAACAAAATACACAGAGCCAAGTCTGAAACCCTCGTGGTGGAGCTTACTACTACACACCGAAAAGAATCACTCTTATCTAGCTTCAAATCGTACAACAAGATCAAGAGGCAGCAGGAAGAAGCTTCACTTAATACGGAACATCTCAACTTACCTGGACCCCCACAAAACATTTATATGTCAGAATCGTTGACAGGCAAAACTAGGCGCCTGTATTACCTGGCACGTCAAGGAGTCAAGGACAAGAAACTGACAGCTGCGTGGACATCGTTCGGGAAGATTTACGTGAAAACCGAAGAAACGGGAAGGCCAATCCTTGTTAGAGAAGAAGCCGAACTGCAAGAGTTCACTTCGTGACTAGTTGCACCGGCCCTACATAGGCCGAGACTTCACTTATCGCTAGATCTTGTTTATAATTTTTTTAGTAACATTTTGCATGAAAAACATTATTATAACTACACTAAAACTTACATAAATATTTTATTTGTTAAGGAGCACTACAAAAAAAACCAGCACACATACTACACAACACAGAATTCTCTTTACACACCACAACCTACACATATGAAAATAAAATCAGCCAGGAGAGGAGATTCAGTTCTGGGCCATTTTATGTGTTTAAAAAAAACTCCAATACTATATGGTCACGTGTGTACCGTGACAATAATAAAACAAACATTTAACCACACATAAATAAATGGAAAATAAAGTATCAATGGCCTCGGATCTGGATTCCTTCTCTATAGCACGGGCGATCGAGTGCGATGTCGAAGGGATCAAGGACCAAATAGCATACAATAATAGAACATTGAATATTATCTCTCAAAATATACGCAGCATTAACTGCAACATGCCCGGATTCGAAACACTTATGCAAGCATCGGAAGTTCCTTGGGATGTAATTGTGCTGTCGGAGTGCTGGCTACCCGGAACTAAACACATACCACAATTACAGAACTATACACAAGCCTCCACTTCCCTAAATAAAACGCAGAACGAAGGCGTCACAATTTATTGTAACAAACTTCTAAATGCAACTTTTGAAGAGCCTCAAGTAGAAGATGCTAACTGTCTTATCTTAAAGTTAAATCAATCCACCTGTGTAATAGGAATTTACCGCTCACCCGCTAAAACAGACGTTACCAATTTCATTAACTCTCTAGACTCAACCATTTCAAAATTAAGTAGCTTCAAGAACATAATTTTATGCGGGGACATAAACATAGATATCATGCCCGAAAACTTAAAAAAGAAACATCATGAATACCTCAATATGTTAGCAAGCCATGGTATGCTCCCTGGTCACACCCTCCCCACTCATGGCCGCACTTGTTACGACCACATGATTGTTAAGACTAAATTAGACGCTTCGTGTCTTGTTATCGAGTCCACACTCACCGACCATTACACAGTGGCATTCAGCCTAAACCTACGACAAAACCTACCTACTAGAAAACAAATTAATAAACAAATTGACTTCAACAGACTAGACGAAACCATGCAACAACTAGACTTTAGCCCCGTTCTGAACAGCAGCGATACAAACGACTCCACCAATACCCTTATAAAAATATTAACTTCCGCTATAGACAAATCTACAAAATCTAGCAGGACCCCAAAACGAAAATTCGTACACAAGCCTTGGATAACCCAAGGTATTTTGCGCTGTATTAAAAACCGAGACAAATTGCATAAAAAACTCAAAAAAAATCCGGATAATACAGTAATAGCAACCACATACAAGCGCTACAGGAACTACGGTACACTCATTATTAAAAAAGCAAAACGGACCTATGACAAAGAACAATTGGAATCGGCGAGCAGTAGCCAAAAACAGCTTTGGAGAGCTATCAAAAATATAAGTGGTACAAACCAGCAAACGGACCATTCCCTCTCTCTTGTGACAGGAACGGGAAAAAAAGGTCTAAATGTAGTAAATGACTATTTTGCGAATGTGGGAAGCGGAGAGCATAATTCCACTAAATACTACTCCAAATGTTAGTACTTCCTTAATGCACACCCCTTCTCACAGCCTAGTAATGACCCAGGTCCTTGAAGAGGAAGTCTACCATCTCATAATGGGCCTAAAAGAGAAATGCGCGGTTGGCATCGACCAAATCTCTAGCAAAATTGTGAAAAGATATGCTCTCTTGCTTAACCAACCTATAACCCACATTTGCAACCTAGCCATCTCGCAGGGCGTATTCCCTACAGCATTTAAAAAAGCCCTCATAAAACCCATCTATAAAAACGGAGATAAAAATTATGTGGCCAACTTCAGACCAATCTCCATCCTCCCAACGCTTTCTAAGATACTGGAAAAAATCATGAACAACCGACTGATACAGTTCTTAGAAAGCCACAAGCTGTTATCAGAATGCCAATACGGTTTTCGCGCTGGTAAGTCCACCAGGGATGCCGTCCATGAGCTGATTAACTCTGTTATTACCTCCTTAGACAGACAAAAGAAATGCCTAACGCTGTCCCTTGATCTCACGAAGGCCTTCGACACCGTCTCTATACCGCATCTTTTAACCAAACTGGAAAGCAAAGGAGTAAGGGGTATACCCCTGAAACTACTCAAGGACTTCCTGAGCTCAAGGACACAGCGTACGAAAATTGGTGACTGGACAAGTGAAGAAACTTACCTTAATTATGGGGTGCCGCAAGGAAGCTGTATCTCTCCTACCCTGTTTCTAGTGTACATAGATAGTTTATGCCAAATTCCACTCCATAAGGGCAAAGCAATAGCGTTCGCTGATGACACAGCCTTGTTTTTCTACGGTGACACTTGGACGGAAACATTCCATAATGCACAACATGGTCTAAACAAAGTGACAAAATGGCTAAAATCCAACCTTCTGTCCCTTAACACCAACAAAACCAAATACATCGCTTTTGCTTTTAGGTCTAATCTTCTGCCGCCAGACTCTTACACTCTTACAGCCCACGTGTGCACCCAAAACCTCCAGTTTTGCACCTGCTCCCCCCTGGAAAGAACGAGTAGCTTAAAATATTTAGGAGTCACGGTTGACCAATCTCTTACCTTTAGCACTCATGTGGAGTCCTTGGCGTCAAGGATGCGTAAACTGATCTACATTTTTAAAACCTTAAGACACGTTGCAAACCGTCAGATCATCAAGATGGTATACAATGCCCTATGTCAACCACTTGTTATATATTGTATCACATCTTGGGGTGGTGTAGCCAAATCTACCCTTATGACGTTAGAAAGAGCTCAACGTTCGATTCTAAAGGTTGCTGCAGGCCTCCCTTTCCGCTTCCCTACTTCCGATTTGTACAAACTTTGGGACGTACTCACTGTCAGACAGTCTTTTATCCTATTCACAATACTGAAACAACACACCCAACAACCATATGACCCTGAATTATTAAAGGATAGGAGAAGAAAAGGAACGGTCTGTCAAATCCCTTCACTAAACACAGCAACTTCTAGTAACTTTTTTTGCTTCCTCGGGCCTTATCTCTATAACAAGCTCAATAAATTAACAAACATATACCCGCTCCATAAATACAGCTGCAAAGCTATAGTCACACAATATCTGAAAGCTCTCGACTATACGCAAACGGAAAACCTGCTAAAACCTAACACATAAAAAATATACATTAAATAATCAAATATATACACTCCATTCATAGCATGTAAAACAAACAATACAATCCAACAACAATACATTTACCTTGTTTATGTAGCAATCTATGCAGCTCTCCTCTTATTATTGATATCCTTATCATCTTACAGGCATACGCACTAGCACTCACTTCACACACTCGCTCCAACCCAAAGCATACATACACCTTCACACACGAAACACACCTCAATACCTACACACCACACTGACCTTCAATTTCACAACACCAAATACCTTTAGCTCCTAATTATTCTCTTTTGTTGCATTATTTAAGTTTTTTTTTTCTTTGTATAGATCTATTCTCACTTCATAAATACCAGAGCTACTAATTAAGTTATACTTACTTGGTCCACACTTTAGAATATGTAACTTATTAAGTTGCGGGAGAGGCCTAGTTACCTGTAGGTACAGGTTCCGCAAGGAGCCTATTTCAGGAACTAGTCTCATCACTACTTAATGAGCAAAAAACCTAAAGTACTTGCGCCAAAATTTTGCTTCTTACTTTGTAATGCTTTTGTGATGAGAAAATAAATAAACTTATTATTATGTTCTCTCTAGATTTATCCTTCACGGGACGTATCCCGGACCTTTGAGGCTTGCATGGGGACATAGGTCCAACACGTAGAGGCCTTGTGAGAGTTTTTGCTATAATTTGTGATGGGGCGCCACCAGGGCATGACAGTAAGTCACACTATAAAATGTTCTCACTGACAATTCCCAGTAAGTGCAGGACTATGGAGGTATAATGGAAAAAACTACATTGGGACTATTGGGATGATATGCTAGTGGATTGGAAAATGGGCTATGGAAGGACTATGGCACCTGCCTGACCAATGTTAAAATACACGGAAAAAATTATTATTATTATTTATTTTTTCATTTTATTTTTCTCCCATGTATGATCTTGGGGATTTAACTGATTACGCGGGCTTGTGGCCAAACGCAACCAGGTGAGAAGAAAGATTTTTAAGAATCAGAAGAGAGAAACTTACGAACGATTCGGCAAGTATTTAATATGACAGCTTTCTGCATAAGAATAAAGGTGAGTGGATGAATTTCTAGTATGTTCAGGCTAGTGTGTAAGGATTTTGGTATAACTCCAGTAGAAGATATTATGACAGGAACAGTTTTAACGGTATCAACGCGCCATTGTGCTTTCAGTTCTATCGCAAGATCGGTGTATTTTGTTATTTTTTCTGTGTATGTGGAAGTGAGGTTGTGGGTGTTGGGAATAGCGATGTCAATTAGATATACTACATTTGTTTTCTTGTCATATAGTGTTACATCTGGTCTGTTGTGGTGTACCGTCTTATCTGTTATAATAGTCCTGTCCCAATACAGCCTATATTCAGAGGAGTCCAGAATGACTTGGGGTGAGTATTTATAATAAGGGGTTTTTTCTGTAATTAATTTGTATTTTATGGCGAGATATTGATGTATGATAGAAGCAACTTGATCGTGACGATGCTTATAGTCCGTTTGCGTGATGGATCTACAAGCACCAGTTATATGCTGTATTGTTTCAGGACTACTATGACAATGCCGGCAGGAATCATTTTGTGCCAGATCACGAATTATGTATTTCCTATAGTTTTTCGTATGTATTACTTGATCTTGTATGGCTAACATGAACCCTTCTGTTTCAGGAAATAGCTCTCCTCGCTTGAGCCAGGCGTTTGACGCATTTTTGTCAACGTTAGGATTGACCAAGTCGAGGCGATGTCTACCATGAAGTGATTTTTGGGTCCATGCTTGCAGTTTTTGTTGTGACGAGACTAGTATTTCATTTTTTTGATTATTTGAATCCTTTAAATTGAGAGGCGTATATTTTTTATCGGCTTGACTGATGGATTTGTGTAATAGCGACTGATGAGAGCGTTGGTAAAAATATGTTCGTAGTGCTGTTATTTGTTTGCTATGAAGGTTTTGTATGTCAATCAATCCTCTGCCTCCTTCATGTTTTGGTAAAGTTAATCTTTGAATGCATGAACGCGGATGATGTTTTCGATATTTGGTCATAAGTGTATTTATATTACGTTGAAGACTTTTTAGGTCATTCTGGGACCACTTAATGATCCCAAAGGAGTAAGTAAGGATTGGTATCGCAAAACAATTTATTGCCTTTATTGTATTTCGGGCATTGAGGTATGTGTTCAGGATTCTATGTAATCTAGTTCTAAACTCATTAGTAAGTTTTTGTTTTATTTTTGTGTGATGCAGTTGTTGACTTTGGTGGTATCCTAAATATTTATATCCTATGATTTGATCTAGTGGTTCTATCAGCTCTTCATTTTGTAGGGTGTATGTATTAGTCTCTAATTTACCTCTGTGTACAGATTGAATCTTACATTTGTCAATACCAAAACTCATATTTATATCATTTGAAAATGTTTCTGTTATGTCTGTTAAAGTTTGTAAATCTTCTAGAGTGGAACCAAAAAGTTTGATATCGTCCATGTACATCAAATGGGACAAAATGTGACTGGTGTTATCTGTATTATTATTATTATGTTTTTATTTGTTTTTTCTCAAGTCATTTAAAGACTTGGTGTTTGAGCATTTATGGGGCCTAAGCCAACACAAAGAGGCTATATTAGCATTAATTAAGAGTTTGATAGAAATTTCCTAACAATTCTACAGGTATTTAGTATAACAGCTTTTTGAATAAGTATGAAAGTGGATGGATTTAAGTCAAGTGTGTTAAGGTGTGTGTGAAGTGTTTGAGGTATGACGCCTGTTGTAGAGATGACTATGGGAATTGTTTTTACTGTATTGACTCGCCACTGAGTTTTTATTTCTATTGAAAGATCCGTGTATTTTGCAATTTTTTCGGAGTTAGTATTTTCGAGATTATGTGTGTTACAAACTGCTATATCAATTAAGAAGACAGATTTTGTATATTTATTTAACACGGTTATATCGGGCCTATTGAAATGTACTGTTTTGTCCGTCAGTATTGTCCTGTCCCAGTATATTCTGTATTGGTCATTTTCTAATATGCTGCTCGGCTGATATTTATAATAGGCTATTTTTTCATTTATTAAATTATATTTGTGGGCTAAATTTTGATGAACTATGGCTGCTACTTGGTCGTGGCGGTGTTTATAATCTGTTTGTACTATTGCTTTGCATGCACCGGTAATATGTTGGATGGTTTCGGAAGCGCTATGACATCGTCTGCAGGAGTCTGTTGAAAGATTGAGTGTGCGGATTATGTGTTTTTGGTAGTTTCGGGTGTCTATTATTTGATCTTGAATGGCAATCATAAAGGCTTCGGTTTCCGGGAATAGTTCTCCATGACGTAACCAGGCGTTTGAGGCGGGTTTGTCAACATGGGCTTGCTGGAGATCCTTGCGGTGTCTGCCATGCAATGATTTCTGTTGCCACATACTAATTTTTTCTGTATCGTCAGTAATGTTATTGTGTATATTGGTACTGCGTAGATTGAGTGGAGTGTAGTTTTTATCTGCCTGTGTGATAGCCGAATGTAGTTGAGAAACTTGTGCGTGTGTGAGAAAGTATTTTCTAAGTGAGGTAATCTGTTTACTGTGTAAATTTGCAAGGTCTATAAGTCCCCTTCCACCTTCAGGGCGTGGGAGGGTAAGACGCTGGATGCAGGACCGCGGATGATGTTTCCTATGGTTAGTCATGGAAGTGTTGATGATGCGCTGAAGCTTTAGGAGATCTGTTTTCGACCATTTAATAATGCCAAATGAGTATGTTAGAACCGGAATTGCATAGGAATTAATAGCCTTAATTAAATTACGTGAATTAAGTTGTGATTTGAGGAGTGAATTAAGCCTATGTTTGAATTTTTTAATAAGTTCCATTTTTGTTTCCTGGTGTTTTATTTGGCGGGACTGTTGGAAACCTAAATATTTGTAGGTTGTGAATTGATCTAATGATTCGATACAGGCTCCTGTTTGCATCACATAGTCATTTGGTACTATTTTCCCTCCTTCTACACAAAAAATTTTGCACTTGTCTATGCCAAACTCCATGCGTATATCATTAGAGAAAGATTGTGTGATGTCTGCAAGTGAGTGTAATGATTCCTTTGTGTGACTATAAAGTTTAATATCGTCCATGTACATGAGATGTGTGACTGATGTGTGTGTGTGACTGTGTTCTGAAGTGATAGTGTATCCTTTATTTGAGTCGTTTAGCATGTTTGAAAGGGGATTGAGTGTAAGACAAAACCAGAGTGGACTAAGAGCGTCTCCTTGGAAGATACCTCGACGTATTGGGATAAATTCGGATTCTAAGGTTGGATTATTTAAGAGCTGAAGTTTGGTTTGCCAGAGTTGCATGGTGTGTTTTAAGAAAGATACTATTGTGGGGTGTATTTTATACAATTCTAGCACGGAAGCAAGCCAGGTGTGTGGAACCGAGTCGAATGCTTTGCGGTAATCTACATACATTGTGTTAATATTCTTTTTTTGGGTCATAGCTTGCCTCATCACTGTTGCGTCAATTATTAATTGTTCTTTGCAGCCCTGGCTGTTTTTTCGGCTTCCTTTTTGTTCTTCAGAGAGAATTTTATTTTCTGAGAGGTGTTTATAGACATGTTCAGATATGCATGAGGTTAGGATTTTATAAAAAGTCTGTAGGCATGTAATGGGACGGTATTTTGCAGGGTTCTGTGTGTCATTGTCCTTTGGCAGCACGTATGAAATCATTAATGTGGGTATGTAGAATGGGATGAAGAGTTGTAAGTTTTTTATACCAATAATTGTGTATTTTATCACTGCCGGGTGCCTTCCAATTGTGAGTTCTTTTAATGACCTGGTTAAATATCTCAACAGAAACATATTCAAAGTCCATCTCCGGGATGTTTTGCACTTTCAGCTTCTCTTGTTCGATCCACGGTGCAGAACTATTATGCTGTGCCGGGTTTGACCATATATTTGACCAAAAATTATATAGAGCATTCGAATCTGGAGGTACCGTGGATGTTGTTACGGATTCTGTATTGGATGTGAGTTGTCTGTAGAATTGTTTTTCACTATTGATAAATTGGTGGTTTTGTTTTTTCCTTAAAGTGCAGTTTGTGTAACGCCTTAAGCGACTTACGGTAGTGCACAGTTTTTGCTTGAGGGTGTCTAGAAATTGATCGTCTGACTGATTTGTTTCTTCATACTGTGAGTGGGTTGAGTGCCTATTTTTTATATCTTCAACGTGTCTTATTAGTCTTCTACTCCTATTACCACCTATATATTGTATAAGTCGTCCTATATCTTTCCGCAGTATTTCTATTTTATGTTTTAATCTTTTTTGCCAAGGGGGTATTTTTATTCCACGCTGTTGATTATTTTCTCTTAATTCCTTAATTTTGGTACCATTATATGTCGCTGTAGTGTAGGCAGTGCAGTATATTAAAGTCTGTGTTTTTATAAAATCTTGATTTCTGTCTATATACTTAGGTATTATAACATTATTTATATATTGTACAGTGCTAGAGAACTTTTTTGATGTTTTTTGTTTGGGTATATGGGGCCTTGTTGTTGGATCAGTATCAGTGAAGCGTACCATAGCCTGATTAAATAATACATCAATTTCTTCAGGTTTTATATTTGGATAAAATTGGTTTCTAGATTCATTATTTGAGTAATCTACTATATTTGGCGGTCGCGAGTCAGAATTTAGGTTATTATCCTCTGTTTCTATGTGGCCTGTATGTATGGGAGTGTTTGAAGTAGCAGGAATGGTAATAGTGGAAGAGATTGGGGTGATAGAATTTACTGGTTGTGTGGCAGAATTTGAGTTGTAAAAATTGTTTATTTGTGTGAAAGAAACTGACATGGCTGGATTGATTATCTGTGAGTGATCTGTACATGATTGTATAATTGAGGGTAGATTTCTTAACCTGTCATGTGAAGAATTATAAGTAGAATGTTGTGATTGAGTTGGATGTCTAATTGTATCTGTGTGTGATTGTGGGGTGCTATTTTGATGAATGATTTCATTTTTAATTTCTTGTAGCCTATCCTTCGATATAAGCTTATTGTTCACTATTGATCTTCTTTGGTCAGATACACGCTGCTCTGACAAGTGTTCAAGATCAGGATAGTGTTCAATAAACCTATTTCTTAAAATCTTCCTATAACTACTGCTATTGTTTTCAACTTCTGTAATTTGGTAATAACATTTAATTAAGGTTTCATTCATATCATTGGTCCATCTCATCCTTTGGGATAAATTTACCACCTCTCCGTTATTAGTTGTGTATCTTATTACTTGGCTTTGAGTGTCTGCGTTCATGTTTGCAACTTCTTCCCTAATCTTGTTTAGTTCGTGGTCTGATAAAAATTTATTCTTAAATATAGCTCTTCTTTGATCACCTATCCTTTGTTTTGATGCATCCATTTCAGGAAACCTTTCGGTAAATCTTGCATGTAGTTTATTTAAATAAACTTTAGTATTCCTTTCTAAATTAGTAACTATTAGGTACGTGCGCCAAATGAAGCGATTCATTTCATCGGTCCATTTCTTTCTCGTACTTTTGATGGTGCCGGTAGTGGGCACAGGATTGATGGCATTTGCCTTCTGTGCAACATCTATCGACATTGAAAATGAAATTGTGGATGACGGTCGGTCTGTGGATAGGGATGAAAAACTATGTCTTGAGGAGTCGAGGGATGAGAAAAGACTACCAGGTGATGACGGTGAGTCTCCTTCGCTCCTTTCTACTACTTCTCTGCTGTCAGCATTTTTGCTGATATTATCTCGAGACCTGTTCGGGCGAGATCTTAAAAAATATCGATTATTGTTTTTTTCCATATCGTTCCCACGAGAAGCTAGGGATAATGACGTCGACCATGGCATTGCCCCGCTTACCATGGCAAGGGTACTTTAAACTGGAGGTCCCCCGGTATCCAGAGTTCGCATATTTGGGATTGTGCTCCCCCACAATCATGCAGCCCTTAGCATATGCTGTTCCGCCATGGCTTGGGTTTACCTGAACCTTGTTGGCCGCGTAAGTTTCATTAGTACGCGTGTCCGCCCCCCACGTGGCCAGATGTTCGGCACGGACGTAAGGTAGGAATTATAGGGGGCTTATTATTATTATTATTACAGGATAGACAGATGAAAGCTCAACGTTACTCAAAGAGGTATGAGAAGGGCTATGCTCGGTGTTTCTGTGTGAGATCGAATAAGAAACGAAAAGATTCGTAGTATAACTAAGATCCGACATAGCTCAGTAGATTATCTCTTTGAAGTGACAGCGGACGGGGCCCATAGCGCAAAGAACCGATGGCTAATCTTCAATAGCGACCACGTACTGGCATACGCAACGTTGTATATCCACCGACCACGACCTACACGGTGGTCGGACGACCTGATAATGGTCGCAGGATAAGAAATCCATTAGGGGAGGGCCTATATCCAGCAGTAGACTTCTTGCGGCTGAGGATGATGAGACCACAGGGCCGTAAAACCACATTTAGCGTGGTCTTGTATTAGGTGAAAAAGTAAATCTTTTAAATAAGCCAGTAATTTAAGAAAAAAAAATAATATCGTTAAGTATTGACGCCAAACTCGGAATACGAATTTATTTAAAGGCCAATCAAATTACGCTTTCTCAATTTGCATTGTGAGAGTTTATTCGTACCATTGATCAATTTAGCTTAAGTATTATAATACCGTTTCGGCTAACTCACGAAGTGATTAAATACAAGCGGCCTTTTAACCTGTTTTGGGCTTATAATAGCTTTAAGAGAGCTTTATACGACTTCCGTTTATTAAATTATTGAATAAATTTTTAAGTATCTAAATGTCAGAAACTAATTTTATCTTGGTGTCCATTACATTTCACTCTTTAATGACATCCCTTCAGCCAGTTTAAACTTTAGATGCCTTTGGCTTTTTAGCTTACATCTATCATGGGTATTGACAGCTAATGAAAAACTGATTTTCATTACTGTTGCATAACCACCTGAGTGACTTATATCAATGTGAGCAAGAAATTATTAGAAAATAACTCTAAGAGAAAACCTAAACTACCTTTCATGTAAATTATATCCATAATAAGTTAATAAGGTAATTCACTTACTTTTTAGTGAACTTGTGTAACAGCATAGTAACTCGACGATACTATATTTTATAATAGATTCTTATAAAGATTAACATTCAAGACCCAGCCGAATCTGAGAAAGATCGTTTTCCATCGTGTCCTGACCGGGGATCGAACCCAGGACCGCTCGTGTCGCAGGCTGACGTGACCACTCCGTCACGGAGGTCATCGGAATCATATAACAGGGTATGTTGCCATATTAATTAGCCAATTCCAACGCATCATAGCTAAGGATGCTACCAGAATAACGCTCAGATAATGTGGCTAAGGTGATCCTTTTTTTTTTAATTTCCAGTAGTACCTAAGTAGTTTCAATATTACGAACTGAATCTCTTTTTAGAAGTATACTAATGTTTCCATTGTTCGTAAAGAAATCCTTTCAATAAATCTGAGAAGTTGGTCGAGTTCTTTAAGCATGCACCATACATTTGGAATTCCATTAAGGCTGCACTCCGCAAACTTCCCTAGCACGTAGTGAGCACTGCAAATCGAGATAAATAACGTCCATTTTGTAGGATCTTCGACATATAAAGGTCCATTCAGACTGGCTATAAAAGTGCCGTAGTATTTTTTTTGTTACAGACTCACTACACTCCCAAATCCTCCAGTAATAGACAGAAAGACCTCGTGGACATTTTTATCCTCGTGGTCATAACAGCATGACGATCTACTAAGATCTAAAGGAAATAACGAACAAAAGACCTGGTACACCAGGTCTTTTCTACGTTGTTTCCTTTAGACTCCAACTAGGAAACTACTACACTACGATCAATGTTGTCGGATAAGAATTTTGTATGATTAACATTATTTTTGTTTAATCTCTTGAAGGTTATCTAGTATTCTTGTGGCTTTTCTAGGTAGAAAATTGTGACACCTTAAAGTAGTTTACGAGATAAACAGCATCTTCCACATTCTATCTTTTACTAGTCCTAACTTATTTTTATTACATACGCCAAATTCTCTAACTACTCAGGCATATAGGGCTCTCATAGTACAGAGAGGGTCAAGCTCCTGCAGTGGAAACTAAAAAAGACCTGATGATGATCGGTAGGTATTGAGGAGCTCGAAGGCCCAGTGTAAGCATAATTAGAGTTAATGTGTGTTAGGCTTCTTAGGCTCCGTCCCCACTGGGATGCAATCACAAGTGGCTTAAAATATCTAGAGCCTCTCCCCGTGCTTCGGAAAACACGACGGTCTCGGCTGTTCTCTGTCTTTATGCTTTCACAAGAATAAAAAATCTAAATAGTCAACAAGAAAAAAAAATAAAAAATAAATAGTCACATAAGAAGCAAACGCAAAAGAAAAAGAAACTTGCGAAACTCTACACATTCATTATGTAAAGTTCTTGTTACAGTCGAACGGAAAGTAATTAGGCGTTTGGAGAATAACCCACGGAAATAGTTCCCGCCACAAAGGAGGTCACCAACTTCTTAATTAACCAAGTACGCGTGGAAAACACTTTTTGCTTTTCCTCGTATTAATACATTGATTTATCTTCCCCTATTAACACCAAATTAATGTGAGCTTGTTACACACGTTTTAGGCCCATTTTAAGTATATGTATGTCACTTCACTGGTCTCCCCTGGTGCAGTGGTACACGCTAGTCCTCTACGTTTGAGGCCCTAAATTCAATTGTCTTCACAGCCGGCTGCGAAAACTTTCACAAGTGATAATATCACAGCATCATGAATTACTAACGTGCTATCATAATAGGAGCCGGTGGATCCCGGCAGAATAGGATCACTCCAAGTTTTCCCGTGGATGTCCTAGAAGGCGACTTAGTAAACAAAACTTAAAACATCAAAAAGACGTCTCGTCGAAATGGGTTGGCCATTTGGCCAGTGTGGAGAGTGTTGGCAATATCCTCTGCTCTGGCTAATACATTGCTTTGGTAGTACAGCGAGGGTCATGCTCCTGCAGTGGAGACTCAAAAAGACCTGATGGAAATGATGATGATGTCATAATATCCGTCTGTCTATCTGCCTGTCTGTCCGTCGGTACAACTGGCCGTCTTCCGTCCGTCGTCTGTCCTCTATTTCTGTTCTAGTATCTAAATATGAGATAAATCTACTTATTTCCTTGCAAATGAAATTTTAATTTGTTTCCATGTTACGCTAAGGAAAATACAAAACGCCTTTCAATCCTAATAGAGTGTACGTGAGACACGTTCCGCCGAACAAACTGAAAGTTATTAAAGAAATTGTATGCTTTGAATAAGGAAACGTTCTATTGCTTTGATAACCTTGTCCTCATTTCGTGGCTTGTGTGTTCATTTCAAGGACGAAATTGTGGTTTTATTTCTAAACAAACTTTTTAAGCAGATTGTAACCGGGGTTTTATTTTGATATGCATAACTGATGAGGTCGCCGTGTGGTTCCCGGCAGAGTAGAATAGGACCACTCCAAGAGACTCACCAAAGAGATCTCTCCAACCCGTTTGGCCAGCGTGAATAGTGTAGCCCAAATCCTATGTCTGCTCGTCTAGCACAGAGAGGGTCGTGCTCCTGCCTTGGAGACTAACAATGACATAAAAGCAAACTATTTATTAAACAACTGCAGCTTTTTAATAAACTCCAAATTAGGTAAATACGGTTCTCAAAAAGTATTTCAATTGAGATGATTATCAGATGGTGTATTCAACAATCCGTCCGGGTTAAATCAAGATATTAAATAATATAATCCATACCTCTAAAAATCGTCCTCTTCTTTGTGGTAGTTAAATAAATATATTAACTTCTCAGACAGAAATAGCTAGGTATTAATTTTAATCAAATAAGGAGCTAATTTTTACTGAGCTCCCTCGAGTCGAGAAATAAAATATTAATTAGCTTTATCTTCGATGAATCGAAAGTTGCCATTAGACTTCTTTGAGACTGACAAAGGAATCAATTAACTTTTTATAAAAGTAAAGTCTCATGCTAACGTGATGTCGTACGCCTGAAATTTTCTGGTTTTATTTTATAGATTGCTTAAATGAAGCTGTATCCCATTTTTAATACTGATCATTCATTTATTTGATTAACATTGCGTTTTTACTGTAAAAAAAATGATCAAGTGTGAGTCAGGCTAGCCCAGGAAGGTAGAAGTAAGCTCAGATTAGCCAAAAACTTATGTAATTTTTCGCCTGCAAAGATAACTTGTTTTTTAATAGTGTTTGTATGAATGCCAAAGTTATTATTGCGGTTTATGGAAAAGTGCTACATTTTAGTAGTTGGTTGCCTATAACTTTTTAGTTTGTACTTAGTTATCAGCTTTGAAAGTTTTCCTGTTACTGATGTAATTTTTTTCGCGTACCTATCCATATATAACCGTTTAGCAAATAGAGTGGGGGGCACACTTACCTCTAACCAAAATTTTCACTTTAAAACCATATATTTCAGAAATAATCGCTCAATCGAAAAAACCGGCCAAGTACGTGTCGGGCCACGCGCAGTGTAGGGTTCCGTAGTTGCGAATGACAACACGCACCTCACAGTTTAACGACCAAAAACAAGTAACAATGAAAATTGTATGAAATTTTACATTTTCGATACATTTTATAAGTTGGTTGCCTATAACTTTTTAGTTTGTACTTAGTACTCAGCTCTGATAGTTTTCCTTTCAACTTCAGTATATATACTACTGCTGTAATTTTTTTCACGTATCCATATATAACCGTTTAGCAGATAGAGGGGGGGGACACTTACCTCTAACAAAAATTTGCACTTTAAAACCAAATATTTCGAAAACGGATCCCTAAATCGAAAAACCGGCCAAGTGCGTGTCGGACCACGCGCAGTGTAGGGTTCCGTAGTTGCGAATGACAACTTTGAGTTCACACTATTCACACTCGCACCTTACAGTTTAGCGACCAAAAACATCTAACAATGAAAATAGTATGAAATTTTACAGTTTATAAGTTGGTTGCCTATAACTTTTTAGTTTGTACTTGGTACTCAGCTCTGATAGTTTTCCTTTAAACTTCAGTATATATACTACTGCTGTAATTTTTTTCACGTATCTATATATAACCGTTTAGCAGATAGAGGGGGGGGACACTTACCTCTAACAAAAATTCGCACTTTAAAACCAAATATTTCGGAAACGGATCCCTAAATCGGAAAATGGTGGTCTCAACCTCACAATATTTTTGAAAGACCTATTTAACGATACCCCACACGATGGGTAAATAGAGAAAAAAAAATTACTCCCTTACTTTACTTGTATGGGAGCTACACTAAAAAAAATTTTTTTTCAAGTTTTTATTCTACCACTTTTTTGCCATGATTAATATACATACCTATACCAAATTACAGCTTTCTAGTACTTATAGTCTCTGCGTAAAACCGCGGACGGACAGACAGACAGACAGACAGACAGACAGACAGACAGACAGACAGACAGACAGACATGGCGAAACTATAAGGGTTCCTTGTTTACTACGGAACCCTAAAAATGGTGTTCTCAACCTCACAATATATTTTAAAGACCTATTTAACGATACCCCACACGATGTGTAAATGGAGAAAAATAAATTACTCCCCCACTTTACTTGTATGGGAGCTACCCTAAAAAAAATTATTATTCAAGATTTTTTTCTACCACTTTTTTGCCATGATAAATATACATACCCATAGCAAATTACAGCTTTCTAGTACTTATAGTCTCTGAGTAAAACCGCGGACGGACAGACAGACAGACAGACATGGCGAAACTATAAGGGTTCCTTGTTTACTACGGAACCCTAAAAATGGTGTTCTCAACCTCACAATACTTCTTAGAGACCTGTTTAACAATACCCTACACGATGGATTAGTAGAGAAAAAACAAATTACAGCCACTTAACTTGTGTGAGAGATACTTTAATTTTTTTTAAAGAATTTTTCTTCTACTTTGTTGGCATGATGAAAATACATACCCATACCAAATAACAGGTTTCTATTCTCGTCTCGTCTAGTCTCTGAGTAAAAGCGCGGACGGACAGACATGGTGGTGAAACTTATTATAAACTTATTACTTCCTTATTTACTAAGGAACCTTAAAAAATAGGTAGCAGAATAACTATTTTAGACACTAGTAGTGCATCAAATTGACACAACACACACCAGTTTCTACTTAGTTGTAAACTCTAAATACTGTTGTTGTTCTCTTCAGGTGACAATAAATAAAAGACCTACTAACGTAAAAAAATCTTATGTACACAACACACAGATCTGTACATTTTTGATCATTAAAATAAATATTAAAAATTTTCGTTTTCCAGGCTTAGTAGTTTTCGTTTATGTTGTTAAGCTTAAAAGTACGTAAGGGGTGTTTTTCATACATTTTATATTGTTATTGGCTACACCAAAACAAAACCGTAACCTTTTGCGAGTAATTTAATGCTCATCTTCCTTAGGCGTTTCCTCCCAGAGATAATTTCCGGGTTGGCTTATATTACGATAAGAAATATAAGTCAAAGGTAAGGAAATAAATTAAAAAAGAAGGATTTCGTTTCCAAGTCTTGTATAAAGAGCAATCAAAGGAGAGAGTTTAATGGTTACATTTGTTGTATACTCGTTTGATTGAATATAGGATAAATTGTATTAGTTATTTATAAAAAGAGGAAAGATTTGATTGTTTGATTTTTTCATTGAATAGGTTTCTAAATTAATATAACTAAATTATAGAAAGGTTATGTATCTGTTGCTGTCAATTACGCGGACGAAATCGCGAGAACATTGCTAGTTAAATACATTAGACTTGCTTTTGCTGTATTTTATATGTATTCGCAGATGCAAAGTTACGAATAAAAAAAATAACCAGGCACTCTGCCTTTTAAGAAAGTCTACGAACAGTTTAAAAAATTAATACAGTTCGACTAATGGTTTTTTAGATATGCGTGGACAAACATACAAAAATACAAACATGCAGTTATAAAATTCGTGCACACAATCGTAAGATTTTGTGTATGATTGTCAGACAATTTGTTTTAAATAATACAGAAGTATTAATAAGAATAAAAATTTCCTTCCAATCAACCACACCGAGCCAACGATCCAAGAACATACTGGAATCATTTCGCCGCTGAATAGCGATACTAATACGGTGACCAAAATAACTGCTAGCAAGAGAGACGGCTAGAAGATGTCCTTAAAAAATAACAATTAGACGACAGAGCAAGGATCGGGAATTAATTGCGTTAATGGGTCGCTATTTACGATACAACACTGTAGACAAATTAGATTTTAATGTTGGCACTAAAAAGATTTTAAGGCATTAAAAATATACAACGTATCACTATCCACCAACCGCTCCATACAATAAAACAGTCATCATGGACGTCACGGACGTGTCAGTGCGTGTAGCCGTCTACTGTTACTGTAAATCTAAAAAATATAATAAAGTCTAATTAACCTTTTCTAACGGTGTCATCTATTCGCTGATTCTTCGATTGGACTGTGTGCGTGTGGGGGACCTGTACCCTGACTATTTGTGCCTGTTTTGAGTGGATTTCTGGTGTAAAGATATTGTAATTTTTATTTTGTGTGGGGGTATGTAGGTACCTTTTATAATTGTGACTATTGACTTCCTACATTTGTCATAGAACGAGTATAATAAAATCAGTAATTTTTCAACTAATTTACTTAGACTTAAAAGACTTAAAAACATAATGGCAAAGTGCAATGCTTGCGGCAAATTTTTGGCGCCGGCGGGTGCCGTTACTTGCAATGGTTGCCCTCAACTGTACCACAAGTCATGCGTTGCAGTTCCTGATGGTACTGTTATCAGCCGGGAGTGGATATGTCCCGATTGCAAGCGGAAAATTAAAAAGGGAGACAATAGTTCCACACCAGTGAGAGGTGTGGGTGGCAGTGGCACCACCCCTAATGATATTCCCGAGGCAAATAAGACAGATCGCGGATTTGAGGCAGTGGTTGCTTTCGGGGAGGCTGGGGCATCTGCAAGTGACATCAGTTGCTTTCGGCAGGAATTGGCCTCGTATATGGATGAGCTGCGCGAGTTTCGTAAGGAGATGGCTGAGGAACGAGCCGCTCGTGCAGCCCTTAGCGAACGTCTCGACGGGGTCGAACGCAGGATGGAGGCAATAGAGCAGAAGCAGTCGGGGCCCTCTTTTGACAAGGCTGAACTGGAGCGCACCGTCTCCGAGCTGAGAGCCGAGCTCAACGACAGAGATCAGGAGGCTCTGCTCGCGGATCTCGACATCGGCCATCTGCCTGAGGAGCGTGGCGAAAACGTCGTCCACGCGGTGTGCGTGGTCGCCTCGCGCCTCGGCGTGCCGCTGCAGGAGCAGGACGTGGTGTTCGCGGAGCGCGTGGGCGCGCCGCCGGGCGAGGGCGGGCGTGCGCGCCGCGTCGTGGTGCGGCTGGCCCGGCGCCAGCTGCGCGACGACATGCTGCGGGGGGCGCGCGTGCGCCGGACGCTGCCAGCGGGGAGCGCCCGCATCTTCGTCAACGAGCGGCTGACGCGACACAACAGTCAGCTTTTTCACCGGGTTCGCGAGGAGTGCCGCAAACAAAATTGGAGATACTCCTGGACAAAGCGGGGCCGCATTTATGCTCGCAGGGGGGATGGCTCGCCTGCATTTTCTATCCGGACAGATGATGACTTTGCCCGGGCCTTCGGGTTGGAGTTGGCTGACCGAGCTGCACCGCGAGAGCTGGAAAACACATAAGTCCAGTAACATTGCAATTAAACTGCATTTTTATAATGGGAAAAAATATTTATTGCTATTATATATAAGGACACACATATTTATTTTTACATGTATAATATTTCTGTCAGCCTTAGAATTATACTTAAAATTACTAACTACATGCAGCAAATCGTACTGTAATTATGTTTTTCTTGAATTCTTTCTTTTATATATCAATCTTAAATCTTTATTTACACTTCTTCAAATAATATTGCTTTATTGTTACATAAGGTCTCTTATTAATTATGGTCTTAAATTCATTACTAATGATTGAAAATAAATTTCTAAATGTTGGTTTATTTAATGCGCAATCATTGGGAACTAAGCACGACGAATTTATAATTGCAGTGAACCAACTATCTCCTGATATTTTAGCTATTAATGAGACATGGCTGCCTGAGGGACAGGAAAACCGAGCGCCTATGTTGCCTGGCTACAGTTTGAGGTATAATCCTCGCCCTAAAAACGTGAAAAAGGGCGTCGGTGGGGGTGTGGGATTTATGGTAAAAAAACATTTAAATGTAAGAACTTGCCCCCACCCTGAGTCATCTGTGGAACAGTACTGGGTGAGTTTAAGGGTTAATGGTCTCAAGGTTATCATTGGCACAGCTTACAAACCACCATGGCTGAATGTTGAAGTATTTTTGGATGCTATAACTGAATCATGGTCTAGTTTTTCAGGTTACGATAAGCTAATTCTCTTGGGGGATTTTAACATAGATATATTGGTTGAGAACAACGATAAATATCGGTTGCTATCGAATTTCCTCCAGTACACCAACTTAAAGCAATACATAAAGGAGCCTACACATTTTACTGAATCTAGCGCAAAGGCCCTGGACATTATTTGTACTGATGCTAATGTACGCTCAGTTTGTGTCAATTATATACCAGACCTAGGACACCATGCACTAGTTTCAGCAATTTTTAACATAAAAAAGGAGAAGCCTGTGCAACAATTGATTACCTATAGACCATTTAATGATATTTTAGTAGATTATTTTGAAAATGACCTTAATAACATAAATTGGAAATACCTAATTAACTTAGACAACATTAATGTCATGGTGAATTGTTTTGTGAGCACTGTTTTGACTCTCTTTGATCTGCATGCCCCCAAGAAATCTTTTTACACAAGAGATAGATTGCAACCTTGGTTTACTGATACTGTCCGCACTATGATGAATCTCAGAGATAAAAGTCATAAAAAATATAAAGCCACTAAATCTGATTCTCATTTGAAATGTTATAAGGACATGAAGGCAGTAGTTAGTTCTGCTCTTTTCTTTGAGAAAAAAGCATATTTTGATAGTAAGATTAACAACAATATTAACAACCCTAAAGCACTCTGGCAGAATCTAAAATCCACTATTGTAGTTAATCAGAAAAGCAATGAGTTACCCCTGGAGCTGTCGAGAGATCCTAATTTATTAAACAATCATTTTTTAAACTTGCCAAACAACAACTATGTTAGTTTGTCAACACTGACATACTTTGAGTTTCATAGATTTAATGATACATTTACTTTTTCACTGCAGACAGTTGATCAAGAAACAATAGAAAATATAATCAAGTCGCTTAGTTCCAATGCGGAGGGATTTGATCAGGTTAACCGCAAGATGATAAATCTAACGCTTCCTTATACACTGGAAGTTATAACTTTCATTATAAACGAGTCTATCAGGACTGCAACTTTCCCGGATATGTGGAAGATTGCTCTAATCTCTCCCATACCCAAGAAATCAAATCCGTCAACCATGGAAGACCTCCGTGCTGTTAGTATATTGCCCTTTTTATCTAAGATTATGGAACGCGTAGTGTATTTACAGATGTACAAATACATAGAAGAAAAAAATATTCTACCCAAAGTCCAATCTGGATTTCGTAAGGGGCGGAGTACTACAACAGCTCTATTGGACGTAGTGGATAATATCCTCTCTGCTCAGGATCAGGGAATGGGGACAATACTAGTTCTGCTTGATTACTCCCGTGCTTTTGATCTCATAAATGTACCACTGCTTTTATCAAAATTGGCATTTTATGGGTTTGACTCCCATACAATAAATTGGTTCCATAGTTACCTGCATATGAGGTCTCAGATGGTCCAAATCAGAAAAAGTAATGGATCTGTTTCCCTCTCTGAGAGCTGTCTTGTTCACAGAGGTGTACCACAAGGCTCTATCCTGGGACCTCTGCTATTCATTTTATACACTGCAGATATTGTTAACTGTATCAAAAATTGCCAGTTCCATATCTATGCTGATGACATTCAGGTGTACTTCCACTTTGAGGCCTCTGATACTCCTGGAGCTGTAGACATGATAAATGGGGATCTAAAACGAATAGCAACATGGTCAGAAAATAATGCACTTTTACTCAATCCCAAAAAAACAAAGTACATGATATTAGGGTCACACAAGCAGGTGAAGAAAATAAAAAATAATCAGCCTAATATTTTGTTGAAACATCAACAGGTTGAGTGTGTCTCCGAAGCACGGAATCTCGGTATATTAATGGACTCGCAACTACGTTTTGAGAAGCATGTAGTTGATGTAGTACGTAACTGCTTCTATCGTTTAAAGGTTCTGTACAACATACGTCAATATCTATCTGTAGAAATACGTGTAAAACTTTGTGACAGTCTCATTTTGTCAAAGCTTAATTATGCGGATAGTGTATACGGCCCCTGTCTCCTAGCAAAAACGGAGAAGCTTGTGCAACGTTGTCAAAATGCATGCGCACGCTTCTGTTTTCCTGTACCTCCACGCAGTCATGTCACACCTTTCCTCAATAAGGCTAACTTAATGAAAATGTCAGCTCGCAGAGACCTTCATCTAGCCTGCCTACTTTTTGGTGTAATTAAAACTGAACAACCTGCCTACCTACATGAAAAATTAAGATGGTTGCATATTCCTGGTAGAAGAGCACCTCGATCTTGCCAATTATTCCGCCTGGCCATACCCGAGCACAGAACTGCTGCCTTCCGAGGTAGTTTTAAGTATGCAGCAACCTTTTGTTGGAACAACCTGCCTCCACCGTTGCGTGCTCTGAAAACAATTGAAACGTTTAGGAAACATGTCAAAATTCATTACTTTAAACTTCAAACTAATTAAAATAACATAATTTTTTATATGATCATTAAATAGAAATACTCTCCCTAGAATACTTACCAGAGGTTATGCACGAGTTTTGAAAGGTGGCGGGTTGATCCAGGTTCTGAGGATCTTTGATACCATGCATTATAGGGGTAGGAGATAATCCACGAGCTATGAGCAAGTGTAGTTTGTTCACAAGGTACTTTGTGAGTTTGTTGTAAATTTATTTGATTTTGTTTGAACATTGCGCTCGTGCTGACATTTATCTGTATTTGTGCTCTTCACGTGTTTGCTATCTAATGTGAATAACTATACACTCACTGCGGGTTTTGTTATTAATTAATTTATTTTGTTTAATGCTGCCTTTCATTGTTGTATTTTTAACTTTTATATTAAAATTGACGTGGCAATTTTACGTGGCAGTACCTACGTCATTTTTAGGTTAGTAAGAAAGAATCAAAGAGTTTCCGGGGGAACATAGACGACAGCATAGAGAAAAAAAAAATTTTGCTTTGTCTATGGCACGCTGGATCGTGTAGAGGTTTAATGGTTTTATGTTATTCTTAATTGTTTTTGTGTCGTTTTGTAGAATATTGTGTTATGTATTCTTAACTGAGATTCTTATCCATGGTTATTTATGTATGTCATATGTGTTATTGTGTTAGGCGCTACTGGCATTGGTGCGTCGTTGATGTCACTTAGGTGACGGCTGAAAATCAGTGCTGGCCATCTTTTTGTTCAGCGTAACACTGAGCCGCCACCTTTTGTAGTGCACAATGATTAATTTTGTACTGTTTTTTGTTTGTTTTTCTCTTTTAGTTTTTGTGTTCTACAATAAATAATATTTCATTTCATTTCATTTCATTTCATTCATTTCATTTCATTTCATTTCATTTCATTTCATCATGTGAAAAAGTAATCCTAATGGGAATACAGGTTTACAATTAAGCATTAGCTTCGTCTCACCTTGAACGGAGATTGGGAATTGATAATTAATGAATCAAAACAATACCTAAATCTACAAATTTCTAGTACTCAAGAGTTATTTTTAGTGGAAGGAAAACAATAAAACTTGTTGGATTGTGAAGATAATACCCCTAATGGATATACAGGTTCACAAACAGGCGACAGCTTATATTATCCTCGGAATAGAAATATGGAGTTGATTGTGTTAGTGTGTCATCATTTGCTTAAACCGTAAAATAAGACACACAATCACGTTAAAGGTGTCTTATTCTTAATTTTTCTTTTCAGGGAATGAGAAGGAAAGCAATAAAACACAGTTGTCGTGTAAAGATAACAGTCCTAATAGGAATATATGTTCTCAACCTAGCGACAGTTTTGTCTGTCCTCGGAGCGGAGATCGAGAATTGATTGCCTATTAGTAGTATTGTAGTGTACAATACAATAATTTCACTTTCTTATAAATGTCTTGTTCTTGTTCTCATAGTTATAGGCACGGTGGAGTGATGATTTGCGCAGGATGGCTGATGGCAGGAGCTGGATGAACAGCCTAAGATAGATCTCGTTGGCATGCAATTGGGGAGGCCTATGTCCAGCAGTGGACGAGTATAGGCTGATGATGATGATGAGTAGTTATTTTTAGTTAAAGGTAGTGAAGCAAAAAAACACAGTCGTTGTGTGGAGAAGCAGTCCAAATGGGAATACGGGTTTTCAATCAGGCGATTGCTTTGTCTGTCTTTGGAGTGGAAATTAGAATTTGATACTAAGGCATAGTTTGTCGTCGTAATTTACGATACAACTCTGAATGGTGTAAATAACATAGACAATTAAATTAAACACATTATACGAAACATTTAGATTAGAATAGTCTCTCTACGAGCACTTTTTAAATTATAACTATTTCAATGAATACTCTTTAGTTAATAGAAAGTAAAGCCGTTTGTTAAGAGTCCCACGTAAAGCCGCAATCCCATACAAACGTAGTTTCGTTTTAGTTTTACAACAGTTAAGCCAATCTCAACCAAATTTCGTACATACGACCGGATAAGGCATATTGATGTTTATAATCAGATTTCAATTTTAAAAACAATACCTATACAAAATTACAGCGATTTGAAGTTTCGTATCGAAAACTTGTACTCGCTGTAATTTTGTATAAATATATATATAAATAATAAAACTAAAACGAAACTACGTTTGTATGGGATTGCGGCTTTACGTGGGACTCTGCTGTCTTTTAAAAATTGGTATACTTTGACTTTGAGCTGCCTTTAATATTTCTAATTTATAACGCAACTTTACTGTGTTTGTTACAATAACAAAGTACCAAGCGAATGGCAGTCTATCTATCATGTATATTTTACGTAGGTACTTTATCATTCTCCGACGCAGCTTGCCACGCTACCTCCTGCCCAATCAGTAGTGTACTGTCTGAAGGTCATTAACTTTTAAAAGTACTACAAATATAAGAATAAAGAAAGATATTAAATGAACATGAGATAATTCCAAGCGCCACCGGGTCATATATAAGTAAATGTTATTACATTAAGTCTGACCGCAGATATAAACTCTATCAGTTTCTTACTTTATCAGTTTGTTTCAGTTCTCAATTTCCAAGTTAATTATTATATTATAACGTAGTTATAGCAATTTAAATGTCATTAACTAAATCACAAAGCAAACATTAGCAGATAACTAAAAGTTTGTAATTATTTTGTTATCTATCATAATTTAGTGTAATTTTATGATAAGTATCATTTACAACCTTGAAACTATAATTTGCAGAATGGCGGCAAAATACTGATAATTCTCACTGGTATACGGTAAAATTTCATCGATTAACGAACCTGCCATGCTGTGAAAAAATGTCGTTTTAATGAACCACCAAAATTAACGATGGTTTAACACGCACACGGTATTCAAGGTGAATGGGTGAACCTTGCGCTAGTAAGCCCAGTCAATTGCACAAATATTAGGTATACCTATGTACTAGCAAGTTTCCCGCGACTTTGTCCGCGTCAATTATAGCCTATGTCATCCACAGAAAGAATCGTTGAGTAGAATCGTACAACACAATGTTCAAACTTTTTTATGACAGGACGGAAAACGAGTTAGCGGGTCACCTGATGTTAAGTGACCACTGCTGCCCATGGACTCATGCAACATAGGGGGTGTGACAAGAGCGATGCCGGCCTTTGATTATTCCCTCCCCGGGGTGGGCCTCCAGCTCTCTCACTCACCGGACGAAGCATAGACGCGGTAAAGCTACTACTCAAACGTCGGTTTTCTGTTGGAGTGTGGTAGGTACTTCCCCGGACGAGCCGGCCCTTTTATTCTACTAGCAAAATGTTTTTCAGCGGTAGCGTGTTTCTACTACAATTAATGACTATTAACCTACTCAGGAGACTAGCTGAATTTGGGTGATATTTCCGAATTGAAAGCAAAATGGTAAAACATGTGAAACCGCTGATATCGCGTTCCACAAAGGTGCTCGACGCTATTAACCGCCGCCTAAAACACTCCGGTCATTTCACAAAAAGACTCTTTTAAGGATTCGATGACAAAGACCCAGATTATCTTCGTTACTCCAAACTCTTTCCCGAACTTGAGTTGCGTAAGTACTTCACTAAATAAATAGGGTGAGCGAATCAGGAAAATAAAGGTCCATATCACAGAGCATAATTAAACATACCTAGTTCTTCCTAAAAATACAAACAAAAAGTACTTATTATTACCGGCTTATTCACAAATATTCTTTTGTGTTTGCATGTGCTTTACGTTATAAGAAATCAAGAAATGAAAGTGTTTTTGGAAGTTGTTAAAGCTTTCAAGGTTAATCTATTATTTATTTTACATAATCACTTAAAAAAAAAAGAAAGAAAAATAGTAAGATAGAGAAATGAATTATTCGGGCCTCCCGTACAAATTTAGCGATGAGAATTGAGGTATTTTTTTAAGCCGTAACTGAATTACCCATAGATGATAAAATACAGGTCTGTTTACCCTTAGTAATAAATATATGGTTGTTAGCCACATATATTGTAGCAAAAACCGATAATCATTACTGTTCTTAACTTAGTAATATTTTTTTAACCCTGACAGGTTTATTTAAAGTAATATAAGATGTACAAATTGCAAACTTTGAACACTGCAAACGGAGGCATTCAAAGAGAGGTACGACACGATGGCAGGATAATATATCACAAAGAAATTCCTCTTCCTGTAAGCTTGGTAAGTGACACTAAGAATGTGCTAGATGCTAGCAGATACAAACGAAAAACAACAAACAGCTCACTAAGATATTTAGAACACCCTCTTACAAAGAGTGTTAAACACCGTACGTTCACGTGGCAAAAGTTGCTAGCTCTATTTATACCAACTCCATATACAAAGTTTATAAAGGAAGTGTTTATTGACAACCCTACCTAAATTATATGAAGAAAGTACATACAAAAGTCGCTAGGGTGGGGGAAAACTTTGATCATTTCGCCTTTGCCCGTATCAATCTACGATATTGATGCAGAGACGAGTTTCTCGCACACATACGGTGTACCAAATAGTTCGTGGCCTTTAATCTTACTAACTCATACGTAGTGACGTTTTCCTGTTAGTTACTTATAATAAATATTCGTAAGGATTTTGGTATAATTAGATATGTATTTGTTGGAAAATAAATAAAGAAAAGAATCACACAGCTATCATAATCATGATAATTACATAGGATAGAACAAAACATATTCTTGAAATACATACATACATATTATCACGTCTATGTCCCTTGCGGGGTAGACAGAGCCCAAGGTCATAAAACCTTAAGGCCACGTTAAGCGGGTTTAGGGCATTAAAGTGGACAGCGGAATCAAAATAGTTATGGGTTGCTAATCGCATCGCCTATTTACGTGATTCCTTAGCCCAATCCCTTGACCGGTTTTTACGGTCTGCGTGCAGCTGTTATATTCTGTGTTTTTTATTTTTTCCCAAACCAGGATGGAAGAATTTTCTTAGAATTTACGTATAACTTGTTTCTATTTAGTGCAATATCAGAAAGAACATTACACAACAGTTGCTTCTTTTTTTAATTAGTATTGTTTAAGTCAAAGAGATTTGAAAATAAGTATATTGAACCAAAGTTTGAAGGATGCACATAATGACCGCTAGAAATACACTGCTTGGATAATCCTACTAAAAAAAATGCTTTACCTTTACCTTATCCATTCATTCATTGAACTAAGTAAAGAGCGAACAATACGCTTGTAGTAAATCTTTGATATTTCCATCAATCCATAAACCCTACATTTTCTATCTAGCCACAGTCCAATTAGCTAATAATCCCATCTTAGAGAAGGGGCCCAATCGACTTTCAGACAATATAATTCAATCAAAATTTAAGGGTTGTGGGAGCGACGGTTTCCGAATTTAAAATTAATAACACTGACCCAATTAGTAAGATTCACAAAAGATATTGTGAGTTGTATTATTAATTTAGTTAATTATTAACCCTTAATACTAATAATTATCTCGTTAATAATAATATATGCCAAATTAATGTGGTTTCGACCGCTTTGATTTTGATGATAGGTATCCTGATGTAATATATATATATATATATAAGAACGGGTCACTCACGTGCTATTTTGTCGGGATGCCGACTATGGTTTCGGTCTCGTCAGGAGCCCATTTTCAAGGTGAGTGCGGGACGCGCGGCGGTGGGTCCCGAATAGTCGGCAATCCCGACAAAATAACACGTGAGTGACCCGTTGTTATATGTAATTTCTTGTCTTCTGATTGTTAAATGTATCTCACGTCAGTTTCAATGATATATCCTGACGTATTTCAGCCTGCGCCCAAAGGTTTGTTTTCTAAATGAGAATGATGTATTTAGGTACTTTTGTTTCTAATATCTTTAAATATGTGGAAGCTCTTTGGCATTGTTTCTAAACTACGTATACATGGTGGCCCTGTGAGGACTACACCTCGTGAGTCTCAAAACAGGTTTCCAACATTTTAAAACAATTTAAAAATTTAACGACAACGAAGAAGTCGACGCCTCAGTGGTGCCATCTGGTGGCGAGCATTTAAGAAAATACTTACTGCAAAAAATAATAAGCCAATTGATACAAAAAATCTTCAATGACAATAACAAATTACAAAATTTACCTATGACAGCTCGAACACTCGTTCTACCAGCCCAAGAAGGTTCCAAATATTTTGTATAAAGTATCATAAGGCACAGTATAATTAGAGAATAACCATGAATCAGGAAAGTGGAGGAAAGTTGTAAAGAAAATTTAAAGTGTCAGAAGACAGGCCCGTTTATTTTGTGGATCGTAAACTGTGTCTTCAAGTACTTTCACACACGAACTTCGCAAAATGAAGATTTATAATGAACCGTTAGAAATATCTGATCATAACTTCTTGTTATATGGTGCGGTAATTTGTTTAATTTCAGATAGCTATGATGGCACTTGTTGGCATGGAAATAACTCCACTGAGAAAATAATGACAGTGTGCTTAAAGAAGATATTTAATGAGGAGGGTGATACTGATGTAGGTGTCTTACCTGAGTCTTATAAAAATAAACTACCTATAAAATGCACTCTGAAAATGTTACAAAACCGTATTTACGTAATTATAGTTACTTTTATTCGGAGGCAATGGACAAAAAAAGAGAGCAGCATTGTGATATTAGTTTACAATCCTCATTCCCTTATCCAAATTGTTATCAAATCTTTGAGCAGCCGCGGAAAAACAAATTGTTACGAAACCAGCACAAGAGAATATGTGGTCTGGTGCTGAAGGCCAAGACTCGCTTTGGGTGAGCCAGGACAGTACTGAGAGTGTTTGATACTGATGTGGGAATCTAACATGAGTGTTATAAATATAAAAAACCGTATTAACAAACACCGTATTAGTCAAAGGCAATGTGTTTAGAAAGATAGAAGGATTGTGTTAATCGTTCACAATCCTCATTTCCTTTGCCAAATTATTATCAAAACTTTGATCAAAGTTTTTGTTTCTTAGAATCTTCTAGAAAAAATTAACGGCCTTATTCATGACTTTTGGAAAGGCGATGCCATTCTTTTGGTAATGTTTAAATAAAAAAATAAATACATTGGGACAAATAACACAAATTGAACTAGCCCCTCAGTAAGTAGTAATTAAAAAAAAATTGTTATTAGTATCATAAAATACTAACTCAACGATACTTTACGATACTACTATATTTTTAAATAGACACTTATATATAGATAAACATCAAAGAACCAGACCAATCTAAAAAATATCGTTTTTTATCATGACCTGACCAGAGATCGAACCTGAGACCACTGGTGTCGCTTGCTGGTGTGGGATAAACCATACAAATTAACCTTATTTTGGTTCGTAAAAGCAACCCTATATCAAGAAAGGAGTTTCCTTAATGTGTAACACAAATGTTTACGATGAGGCTTAGTGAGGCGGGGTCAAACTTGAAGGGTAATAGGAATGAACAGAAAAAATAATTTAGGAGTCTATCGCCCGCAGGGATGGCGAAAGTTTTGTGATATCACGAAGTATGCCACAAACAACTCTCTGGGTAGTAATAACTTAATGCTGAATTGTGTCTGCCATTACTCTAATAGGATCAGGTCGTGTTGTCGGTATGTAGTGTTAGGATTTATAAAACTTGCAGAAGTAGACATTATTCATCTAGCTTAGATTAAATTTCAGAATAAGATGGATTAAGTATAGGTACTGTAGCAAGGAGGTTTCATTAAGATTTTGAAATGCTTTTGATGTATTCTAAAAGCGATTGTTGTCTCTGTTCCCTAAAAAGTAAAATGGGAACATTGACACAGAAGTCATGCTACGTTCCTCGTATGAAGACATGAATGTAATTCTTTAATTAAATACTAAATAAAATAAGTAACTTCAAATCAGTGAGTTCAGCACGAAACCCTACTCTATCCCGTTTACAATCCCGGGTTGCTCACACTATGCAAATTCATTCTTTCTATTCATCTCAGTAATACTGCAAACCAAAATCACGTTGTAAGTAATATCATATTTTTTTTATGTTAAATTTATATTTCCAGTGTCTAACTATAGCAACTACGACAAATATCTAATTAAATGACATTAATGTTGCCATCCAACCTGGCAATGCTGCAAGCCTTCTGGGCCCGCTACCACGGGGCAACGATCTACCCGGCCTTTTTTAATTAAGTTTTAGTATTTCATTTGTAAAAATTGTTTCCCTATATTTGTTTTAATTGCTTTTTTAATATAAAGACATACATATATTATCGCTTTTATAAATGTACTTTACATTAAATTCAATTCCAATTTCCCACATACGCACCTGGCCGGTAAGGTATTTTATGCGAGCGATAATTCCTGCCTTTTCACATATGACACAGCGCCATCTTACCGTTATACATTGAAGTGTCAACCCTACTCCCAGGTGGATACATACCACCTGGGAGTATCCATCTAGTAGAATTCAATAAATAAAATAGTATACTGTTTTATTTATTGACTTTATAATGCATAAGAATTACACACTCTATGGATTATTAACTGAACAAACTTTTACGATCTGCGAGGGAAAAGAAGCAGTAAGTTAGTACTAATTTTCTTTTCTTTTAGGGTTTACATACGTTTATACGATCCAATTTTCAGAAGAATCAATTTTTTTTTATGTAAATCAAATCTTAGTTTTTCCGAAAATTCGATGAAATCTACGAAATTATACGATACGTTAAATTTTCTGACAACAACGTAGTGGATAAAGGTGCAGCTCCATCCATAGAGTTTTAATCCTACTCCTTTCAGTACATGACTCGGGCATGGTTACAACCTGGATTGGTGACCGCAAGTACTAGCAAATATTTCGATCTCATCCATGCTTTGGATAGGACGTCGGGTCTCGAATGAGTCTAGTTGTCATTATTACACGGGAGTCGTTATGCAAACTTATTAACTATCATTTAAAAAAAAACAAACTATCATGATATTTTTAGGTGTTGGACTGTAACTTACAAACAGGAGAAACAAACAAAATCCGTTTGTTTTGTTTCTCTTGTGACAACAATACAATTCAAGTCCAATTTTCCACTCACGCACGTACTCGTACGTCTCGTATAACCCCCTTTTATACGATATGCGATAATTCCTGCCTATTCATCCTACGGCATACATTGAAGTGTCAACCCTACTCCCTGTAGGATATACACCACGATATAGTCTCGTCGTAAACTCATGTTAAGTTAATGCAGCATATGAATAAGCGTCTCAGCAGGCAGTTCAAAATTACAAGGTGTGTAACGTGACATATTTCCAAGATGACTTAGGCGTAAAAAGTTAGATTTGCGTCTTGTCTCACACGCAGAATGTTACATAAATTATTGTTTTTGTTGGTAAGTTTTTTTGTTATCAAGACCACGTATTAAAGACAAGAAGAAGTAGGTACATACCACAAACTACGAAGAAGATACTATTACTAGTATTAGACGACCCACTGCCTTATGTTTTCTCTAGGCAATAAAGATGGTAGACAAATAATGGAATGAGGGTAAAAATTAAATAATGTCATACAATTAAGTTTGAATTTCTATTGCGGGCAACAAATTCAAACTCAATTGACATGTGTTCTATGCCCTAATATCCGTAACACAGAACAACATGTGTTTGTTGTTCTGTGGTCCGTAAAGGCACTTTTTCATCAGTGGTACCTACACCATTCCAGTACTTGTGCTTTTTTAAACAATATTGATCATAGTATAGTTGGTGTAATATATATTACTAGCAATTTTCCCGCGATTTCGCTTATGTTAATTATGGCCTATGTCACCCACAGACAAATTAGCTTTATATTGATGAAAAGAGTTTTGAAAATCGGTGTGAGTAGTTTCGGACCCTATTCAATGTAAACAAACAAACAAACAATCAAATCTTTAATCTTTATTATTGAGGTTATCTATACTTATACATATTATATTAGTATAGTTAGTCACAAGAACAGTAAGTAGACCACGTGTTATTTTATATCGAAAAACATTAAAGGTTTTTGACGATTAATACTTTCTTTTTTACTTTTGCGCATCTTTTCACGAGATGGACATTGAGAGAATTTTTATTTTATAAATCGAACCTTTAGCTAGTATGACTTTTGGTAATAGGATTATCTTTGCCTGAAACATCAAAAATCAAGACGTATGGAATAATCCGCAAACGTTCAAAGTAACGAAGCAGTTGAGATGTACGAGTATATACGGCAGGTAACCCTATGAATAATGATGAGGATTTTTCGGGAGACCTCTATTTATAACTCTTTTATACGCTTCTAAAAGTTATCTTATTTGATTGCTTATCTTCTGAACGTGATTTTTTTTTAAGAGTAAATTATATTTATAAAAATATTTACGGACAAATAAAATGATTATGATAAAAGAAAAAAAAGGAAGTCGCTTTCACCATGCTTTTGTTAAATTTCTATAATTGTGCTTTGGTCAATTTAAATGGATGTACGTTGGCGTCGCAAGTTTAGTGTGTCTGAAATCTGTAGGTTTATAACATTAAACGTGCTCACCTACATATCTATATTATCCGATAAGAAAATCAAATCACGTTCAACGTTTTAAATAAATTTCTCTTACCTAACCTTCTCAAAATCCCGAGATAAAAATAACCTAGGATAAAGCAAACATCTTACACATCCAAAGCTCGCCTTTATTATCCATTGCCACTACAAAAGCGTAGGCTTTTCATGCGTCAAAGGCCCTATTTATAAAGCAACAAACATAATGCCAGCTTTGGAATTGATTATATGTAGAAAACATCGATAAGGTGTGGTGTCACGCGAAGTTCCGTGACTGGGGCTTTTTTAATTAACGTTTTGTCACATTATTGGGTTTTTCAAATGAGCTTTTGTCTTGTTACAGGTACTTTGAGGGAAATAGTTGCTGCTTCCGTATAACACCTAGTGAGAAAGATAAAAAAGCTGCCAAATCAGTCAAGTAGGGTAATCAAATTTAACAACTCGAACATAAAAATAACAACGTAAGTATCATCTTGACCTTGTAGTCAGATTATACTGTCTCTGGTCAAGGGGATTCAATTATTTTATAATGGAGATTAATTTATTCCCCAAAATCTGAGACTTCTTCTAATAAAAATACTATGACAAACATAGTGTCTTGCAGTCGTTCTTTACTTCCGCAAACTGACATTCAAGCAAATGTTTGTAGTAATTATGTAAAAAAACGTTGTCCTCTGTATTTGTTAATATAGTTATTTTTTTTTAAATCATATTCCTGTGATACCACCAGCATGTTTCTAAGAAAGGAGATGTAAGAAGTACCCGAAGCCGAAGAGCATGCATGCGGAGAGTGATGAGTATAGATGAAGCTCTAGCTTTGGATTTGTTAGGATCGTAGCAAGTGGAGATCTATAGTCTCTGCCTACCCCCATGGGAAATAGGCGTGATAATATGTATGTATGTATATTCCTATGAATGTGAATGTTATCTAATAACTACATAAAAATACATTAGATAGACATATTAAAACGAATAAAAGTCTATCTGCTAAAACATTGCCTTAGATATATCCAGCAACAACAAACAAACCAACCTCTCGTAAGCGCTACATACGCCGACGCAAGATGAGGGTCCTTACAGCATGATAAATGTTCAGTCGTCCGCCATATTAGATATAAATAAGTGTGTGGAAATGGATCCGAAACGGCCCTACCTCGCTTTAACGAGGGCTCTAATGAAATTAGTCCCTACCCTAATTGTGAAATACTACACTACCCAAAAACTAAACTGGATTCTTTACTCTTTATGTTTAACTTGTTTTGTTTATCTCCAATTAGTTTGACCTTTATGAACTCTTAACATAGTGTTATTTCGAAAAATAAAAATCAATCATCATCATCATCAATCCGGATTAAGTAACATCATGATTTTGTATGAGATGGAATCAACGAGCGAAGAGTTTTGTCTATGACAATTTATATGAAGAATTTTATTTGTATTCTAATTAAATAATAAGCCATATAATTAGTATTTAACATCAGACAATTAATATTAAGTATTTATAGCATGGTTCCTATGCGTGCTATTATTATTGCAAAAATAATTACTAAATAACATTACCCTCATACATTCGGGTAAAAATAGAACAGTCATGCCTTCAAAATTTATTATACACTGAAGCACACATAACTTAACACATAGCCTAATGTTGGCAATTTATTAGCATAATGAGTAAATTGTTTCCTAGTCGAGAGCTCGAATAAATTTAACTAATATTGCTTAATGTTGCAAAACACGAAAAACTTGCCTTGTAAACACAGGGTGTTTATGCACGAAACAGTAATCAGAAAATCTAGTTAGACATTCGAGTACAAACTATTTTTTTATCAATATCTAGCAATTTATCCTCTCCAACCCGTCTGGCCAGCGTGAAGAGTGTAGTCCAAATCCTCTGACTACTCAAGCTAATATATGGCTCTGGTAGTACAGAGAGGGTCGTGTTCCTGCAGTGGTGATTAGAAAGACCTGATGATGACGATGAACTAGCAATTTACCTGCCTCTTTATCCGTGTATATTATAGCTTATGTCACCAGCAGATAAATTAGCTTTCTATGGGAGAAAGAATTATGAAAATAGGTCTAGAAGTTTCGTTGCCTAATAAAGGCAAACAAACAATAAAATCTTTCCTCTTTACAATATTAGTATAGATAAAAATCGAAAACTGCAGAACTCTTCCTGCAACGGTCTGAAAATCGTACTTTGACTCCTTTGATTACAAAATATAGTTGATTCTACACCATAAAATAGCTAAAAAGCCACACTGTATATTACAAGTTGTTAACACGGCATGGAACGCCGTGGCAAGCCGTATGCCTTTGCTTCAAGCACGCCTCGCAAATGACTTTCGTTTACACCTTATTATTCCGACTTTGTTCTCTCCAACGCGATTATTTCAACGCAAAAAATATGTTTTCTTTTCATTTAATTTAGTCTTAAAGCAACTATCAATATAGTAACTAAACAAAATATGTTGTAGAATTTTACTATTTCATCTTTTCAGCAGACACCATTTTCTATATGCACTTTAATATTTTACACTAAATCCACAACTACGTCTATTTCCTTGCTAACGAAAATAGTAGATTCTGAAAAGCCACACTCTACATTACAGGTTTGTTTTGTTTTTCGTGTGTGTAAGTGGCCAACACTGGTGTCAGATATTTTCAAGCTGCCTTAAGGCATCTGACTTAGCTTAACGACTGCCATCAATGATGACAGCCGGGACCAACGGCTTAACATTACAGGTTATTACCAAACACGGCATGGAAAGCCATCGCAGCCGTATGACCTTTGCTTCTAGCACACCTCGCAAATGGCTTTCGTTTTCACCTTATTATTCCAACTTATTCTAGCGATTTAATTTTCTTTTTCGTTACAAAATTATGAAAAGTCTTTATTAAATTTAGTCTTGACTTGGTAAACTAACTATCAATCTAGTTATTAATCAAAACGTATTGCAGAATTTCATAACTTCACCTTTTCTGTATGCATTTTAATATATCGCAAGGAACTCCGCTCCTACATCGATTTCCCTGGTTACAAAAATAGTTGATTCGGCTTCATAAAATAGCTGAAAACCCACACTGTACATTTCAGGTTATTACCAAACACGGCATGGAACGCCATCGCAACCGTGTTGACCTTTGCTTCCAGCACGCCTCGCAAATGACTTTCGTTTTCACCTTGTTATTCCGACTTCGTTTTCTACGCGATTCTATCCTTTTCCTGTTAAAATTTTTAAAGAAAGAACCTTGTAAATTAAGGCTGAGGCAAACGCAGGAAATTTTTGAGTTGTAAGTGTTCAAAATAACGGGAATAATCAAACAGATGCTGAAAAAATATTTTCTTCATGAATTGTTTGTATAAAACAAAACCGGCCAAGTGCGTGTTGGGCCACGCGCAGTGTAGGGTTCCGTAGTTGCAAATGACAACTTTGAGTTCACACTGTTCACACTCGCACCTCACAGTTAACGACCAAATCCATTTCATATGTTGATTACCTATAACTTTTTAATTTGTACTTAGTACTCAGCTCTGATAGTTTTCCTTTCAACTTCAGTATATACTACTACTGTAATTTTTCACGTATCTAATTATAACCGTTTAGCAGATAGAGGGGGGGGGGGGGGGACACTTCCTCTCACAAAATCTTGCACTTTAAAACCAAATATTTCGGAAACGGAGCCCTTAATCGAAAAATAGTGTGCTCGGTTTCACAATATTTTTTAAAGACCTATTTAACAATACCCAACACGATGGGTTTGTATAGAAAAAAAAATGTTAATCCCTAGGGAGATACCGTAAAACAATTTTTTTTTCAAGATTTTTTCTACCACTTTTTTGCCATGGTTCAAATACATACCCATACCAAATTACAGCTTTCTAGTACTTATAGTCTCTGAGTAAAACCGCGGACGGACAGACAGACAGACAGACTGACAGACAGAAATGGCGAAACTACAAGGGTTCCGTAACCCTAAAAATGGTCTTATTAATTACGTTGGTAAATGAATCTACCTAGTTTTCATATATCCTACTAAAAACCATAAAAGATATTATGATGTTAGTATACCAGACTGTTCAAATAGGTTGACGTTATGAGTTCTCTACTCATTCGTATTCGTATAAACAAAAATACACAATCCGTGATAATTAATATTTAAATGTGATAATTAAGCAGTCACTGGAGATTAAAACTGTGTAATTCCAGAACAGAACGTTTATTTGTACGCACATTTCAAAAACTATATGGTTACATGTATGGGTATAGGTGGAGTGCAGTGCAGCTTCAACAGGCAGGAAAAATTCTGAAGTGCTCTTACAATATTTTTGTTATAAGTTGTAATTTTATGTTCGACATGGCTTTAGATTCACAATTAATGTTAAACCACCACGTGCTTCGCATGCGCAAATCAAGGAAAATTTTAGTTATTTTCGGTTACATGTATCTAGTCTAATCGTAGTGAGAATAATGCCCTGGGTTGCTTGACATGCGTTTATAATCCGAATACTTGGTGGGACTACGGCTTTAGTTGCTGTCACAGCATATTTAAAAAAAAACAATTAACTACTGTGAAAGACACAATGATTAGATCAACTATAAATACTTTTCTTTAAACCCAAGTTACCTAGATCTATCATGTAATGTAAATAAATTTTTATATCATGAGAAAAAGTAGAAAAGAAAAAAAATCTGCTCAACAATAAAAACAAAAGGTACTTACGTTCTATTTTATGATGATTGACGCTCGCACATTACATTTGGGTATTTCTTATTTCGTAGTTCACTTATACCAATAAAATATGGAATTTTACTGAAATATATCATAACTGTAGTAGGTAGTAGAAATAAGAATATGAGTGAACACATTGCCGCAAGTAAAATTATTATACTTAACATAATCCTGCATTTTAGGGAAAGAAATTGAACAGTATTTTATTTATATATATATTAAGTGTGATTGCTCGCAGTATTTCAGGGATTGTCACGTTGGTATACGAGTAGATAATACAATATATTTAGTACTTGTTCAAATCAGCTTGACACGAATTGAAGGAATATCAGATATTAATGAAAACTCGGCTGTATTCACAATTTATTTAGTCGGATTCACCGACTAGTTTCGGTCTTTTACGAAGACCATCATCGGGCAAATGTTAATGGTAGCTAAATGGCGGTTACGCTTCCCTCAAGCACTTTATATTATGAAACTGAGCTAATATTTCTTTTTTAGTATAAGTATTGTATATTAATACTTATACTAAAAAAGAAATTTAACTACATTTAGTATTTTCGTAAGTAAATTAAATAAACTTTTCGTGAAAACAGTAATAAACTGCGATGATTTAAAATATACCTAAAACGTTTAAAACACATTTTAATTAAGCGTCTGGATGTTTTAACTTTGAACGATGTTAAAGGATTAACTATTACAAGGTTTTCATCGAAAGAATTAAGTCTGAGTGAAACTGTTAAGAGGACGTTCTTGCAAATATTTCGCTTAAAGTGTATTCGTTTTTAGTTTGTGTTTGTATTTAATTTCTTTAAATTCTATGTTGTTGTTAAATTCGTGTATTAAACAAATTGGTAGAAGTTTCGTAATTGTAGCCGATACAATTCTCAATAACAATTGATCTTATTACGATTATGTGACTTTACCAGATACAGGTGAAGTCAGCATTTTTTTTTTAAATATACTATGAGGCCAACAATTAGGCAATCGGTATTGCTATATACTGGTCAAAAGATATTTGATGGAATGAAACAATTTCGACTCGACAATAAGGAGAAGAACAAATGGGTATACAGTTTCAGGATTACGAGTCAAAAATGGAAAGAGAAAAATAAACATTACTTGATACTTCTGGTATTACAAATTATCGCGTCTAAAAAATATATGTTGCCTGTTATGGAATTAATAACAAGCATACAATTTTTTTTATCGAAACATCGTATTCAGTGGTCGCGACTCGCAGTCACTTCCACTTAAGCTGTTTCGTTACGTTGAACTCTCCCGTCTTCCATTTCTTTCAATGCTTACTTTTGAAATATTCCTCAGTGTCAGATTTAATTTCCATGTAAATTCTTTCTCTCAAAATAAACGACAAATGAAACTCTTTAGCGAAATGAAAAATGAAGAATTATTCTCTTAGATATTCAGATAAAACAGCTCACAAACGGATCTTTAGTCAGTATCTCCGATAGGTTTTTCTGAAATATAAGCAATACCCCATCCATATATTCGATACCCCATCGAATCTTTAGGTATATCATACATTTGCTTAAAGTGGAACAGATAGCTATATTACAGCCTTACCTAAAAAGTCAGGGGTGCCATCCTCAACTGCGTGATGACATGAAGTACGCGCGCCCGGTCTCTAAAAGTGCCATTTTCTCATCTCCAATTCATCCAATAAAGTAGTAGCCAAACAAACTGATTCACCAGCCCGTTTGCCAAGCATGGTAAGTTAAATACTTTGAAATATGTGTCACATTATAAGACTACCTAACCTCAAACCCAGTAAGATCTACTCTAAAAAAACAGAACTACAATTAACTACAAAGTGTCGACCTTACAATACTGTCATTGTATTCTTTCTTATATTTATGTATCCAAATGCTGTCTTCAAAGTAATTGATAAGGTTTATCGCAGGCTATAAAATGTACGGCGCCGTGTGACAGAGCACTAATTCATCGGGATAGTTCTCTGCTAAACGACGTCTTTTAGTTTGTCGACTTTAGTGTCAATGTGTTTTATTGCTGCTGTAAGATTAAGAATACAGATTTTATTTTGCTTTATATGTAACCATTGCGGTCCAGTTCATACTTGTAGAGGGATATTCAAGGCAACTAATAATTTTGCAGAGTTCATCAATTGCTGTCATTTTCATCTGTTGATACCATAACACAACAGCTTAGCTGGAGACCAAGTAAAAGAGAAACAGAGATAAATATATTTTACAAATTAATGCCCACAATATTGCGCAACTGAACAGAACAACTTAATATAATAGATAAAAGTAAAATATCCTGACCGAATTTTCTTCACAAAGTGCACCATTTTATGAAAAGATAGAAAATTAAGCATACGATTGCTTGCAAAGTAAAATTTTTAACAAATTATTCGTATATGTGCGCCGCGTCTGAGTATGAGCTCGGCCGACAAATGAGACGGTCGCGCAAGACATATCAAAGAGCTAGTGCTTTTAGTCATAGGAACGACGAGCCAAATCATTGACTCTACTTAATATTTTAGATGAAAGTAAAGGATCCTCACCGATTTTTCTTCACGAAGTGCGTAATTTTATGACAAGATAAAAAATGAAGCATACGATTCGCTTGCATAGTACAAATTTTTACAAATTATTCGTATGTGCTTTAAGTCTTCCCGTTGGTGTCGTAGAAGGTGACTTAGGAAACACAAGCCAGAGCTTATAAACATCAAAGAGACCTCCCCAACCCGTCTGGCCAGGTTGGAGAGTGTAGGCGAAACCCTCTGACTGCTCTGGCTAATATATGGCTCTGGTACAGAGAGGGTCCTGCTCCTGTAGGGGAGACTAAAAAAATGCTGCTGATTCGTATGTGCGCCGTATCTGTGTATGAGCTCGGCCGACAAATGAGACAGTCGCGCTAGAAATATCAAGGAGCTAGTGCTTTTAGTCATTGGAACGACGAGCCAAGTACGTGTGATGTGGCGCTTTGAGCGCTAACGTGACCTCATAGATATTTAAAGAGAATTTTTGTTGGAGTCTAGTGTGTCCCCAACCCCTTGCCCTGCAAGTTTAATTGTTTATGGATACGTGAAAAAATTAAAGGCAGTAGGTAGGATATGTAACAAAACTAAAGGGAAACTATGACAAGCTAAGTAGGGTTCACAAGACAACTCATAAAGTGACGTGCAACTACGGAACTACACTGTGCGTGGCCGACACGCACTTGGGTTGTATTTTATTTCTTTGTTTACTCTGTATAAAAATATTTCTTATTATTTGTATATAGCTTGTTTGCCATCAACAATCCATCCATCCTATCCTATACTTTAAACATCAATATTTTAAGAACACAAAATTAAATGTTATAAATATATAGCTGTTTCGTAAGATAAAAAATAAAACTCCACATTTAGCCATATTTATGTGGAAAATGTCAAAAGTTGCGCAACATTATGTACATTAGCCCGCAAAAAAAGGTTTTCATTATAATGAGATTATGAAACACAAAAGCTCGGTAGCTTACATTTACAAGTACTTTTTGAGCCTTGAGATCATATTTTATTACGTGACCTGACCTACTTTTATTCTACACTGTAATCCGGGAATACAGCGGAAAAGAAATTTAGCACTGTTAGGATTTCGTTCTAAAATCATAAAAAAATCTTACGATGTTATTATAAAACTGTTTGTTTAAGTATCTTAGCTTCTGAAAAGAAGTACCACTAATTTTTAAAACGATGCCTATACTTGCTTAAATATTCGGCGAAAATAATAATTATAACTCAAATTTTGATGTTGTTAATTGATCAATGATCATCACATTGCTTTTTAGGGTTCGGTTGTAAACAAGGAACCCTTATAGTTTCGCCATGTCTGTCTGTCCGTCTGTCTTTCCGTCCGCGGTTTTACTCGGAGACTAAAATAGCCCAACTTAAGAAGAAAATAAATGACAAGGTCTTATTATGTATTATTTCTCCCGGTGTCTAATTAAATTAAACTTTCCAGGAGCAAAACGATGCAAATTGGTAACGTCGCGCTCTCTATTTAACATAACAATGGGCCTAGTTATGTTAATGCCGTTCATTTTTATTTTTCCGCCCCATTTGTAGTACCAGTACATTTCATATTCGCAACGTTGGAATTTATAAGCCTTAGGCTTAAGTTTTAAATTAAATTTCAAGTAACTTTTTTGGCAAAGTTGTCTTAATTAAATTGTGACTTAAATTTATTTAGTCTCTGGCCTAATTAAAGCTTATTTTATTCCGACAAAAGTAACATTTAAGGGTCTTCCATACAGGTGTGTTCACTAATCCAAGAGAACTCATGCTCATAGTTGCTTGATATGCGTAAGCACTTATCTTGTCCACTGGGCTATGATAGTGCATGGCTTTTCAGCATTTTTTGACTAACTGTCCATTGTTAAAGATTAGAGTAGGTAGTTACTGAATAAAAAGTTATGGAAGCAAATAAAATAATATCGTTAAACGTTTTGGTTATGGTAATTCAAAAATTAAATTACCAAAAATTAAATTGTTGCAAGCATATTTCCTTAGCTATGTTCTCATAACAACACTATCAAAAGTGTTATTATCATTATAGTACCTCTACTTAAATAATTCTAAAAGGAATTTATCTACTTCCCCACGGAAAACTAAACGTTTAAAAGCTATTAAATTGCCACAAAAGTTTTTATCAGAGCCACTATCGTTTAAGTCGTCGTGAGCAGACAAAGATAAAATAAGCGTGCAAGTAGAATGAATCCGCACAATCTAAAAAAAGGAAGATAAAGATTTTAGAAGAAATAGTGCGCTACTTATTTCCAAATCGCTACAATCGATTAAATATAAAGACTGCAATAGAAGAGTGCCGTGTGTTTCTCGGCAGAGTAGAATAGGACCACTCCAAGTCTTCCCGTGGATGTCGTAGAAGACGGCATAGGAAAAACAGGCTAAATAAAGCTTATAAACATCAAAGAGACCTCTTCAATCCTCCAACAGCGTGGAGAGTGTAGGCCAAATACTTTTATTGCTCTGGCCAATATATGACTTTTGTAATACAGAGAGGGTGATGCTACAGCAGTGGAGACTAAAAGGAGGACTATATAGGCAAAATAATTTTGAAAATCAATTTCGAAAACAAACAAAAAATAATAAAATCTTTCCTCTTTATAATATTTGTATAGATAAGAGCTTAAGTGCCTGTTGGTTTAAAAAAATTGAATATTGATATTCAATATTTAACTTTAGCTGGAAGACCAGGTCAGGTCAGGGGAGGGGTTTTTTGAAGTTAGTTCTTGTTTTAACAAAATATTAATATTACGAAAGTTCAACAATTTACGAACTAATATCACAGTTTGGAAATTGAGAAAATTACGGTTCTGAAAGTTAAAACTAACTTCAACTTCGGCACATACGCTCACCTTTGACTTAACTCTAAAGTTATTTGAATATACTCGTGTTCAATTAAGTTAGAAATATGTAGAACTATTATTGTTCTATTTTATTTAAATAAGAATAGATAGGTAGTTAGTACATCTACTTAGATGTAGGTTGGTAATTACCAAATTAATGAGTTTATGAAAGGAAATACTATCAATAAGTAATATTATTGTTGAGTTGGAACTGGGTAGTTAGAATTTTCAATATAAGAGTTGAAATAAATGAAAATTAAGTCGTGGTGGGGCATGTCTTATCTGTATTCATGCTTTCTATATAGTAATTTAGCATAAATATGATATAGCGGCATGACACAAAACCTAATTTACTAAATGATAGATGAACGACAAATATATATTTTTTTATAGCTCGTCTTCGACTAGTCTCGGTGGTCAGCTCAATATAGACTTTTTTATTTGATTCTACTCGTCAAATTAATGTTACTCCTTATAAATTTGTAACACTAATCTGCTGTACTTTTATAAGTGTGTGTGTTTGGTTTGTGGGGTGAAAATTAGCAGGTATTGCTCGAAAAATCATACGTGTCAGGGCCACCATATGCTTTATACCCCAATCTATCGGTTCATATGATATTTGGTTGAAATAAATTGACCACGCAGGACTTTATCAAAAATAAGGTATCAATAGCTGACTTCAATTTCAGTACATAAACCTAATTACTATATTAATTACATTTCGTATGACACGCTCCGTGGCGCAGCGGTCAACATGCCAGCCTGCGACACGCATGGTCCCGGGTTCGATCCCCGGTCAGGTCAAGATGGAAAATGATCTTTTCTAGATTAACCTGGGTCTTGGATGTTTATCTATATATGTATTTGTTAAAAAATATAGTATCGATAAGTTAGTATCCCATAACACAAGTCTTACTAAAGAACTTACTTTGGGGCTAGCTCAATCTGTGTGATTTGTCCGTATATATATTTATTATTTATATTTATTACCAAATGCGCTCCAGACCTACTACCAGAATTATGGTGGTTGCAATCTGTCAATAGATATATCAATTGCCACATCAAAGGGCAGGTGACATGTCATTTACATGCTCCCTTCAGTTTGCAAATGTATATTTTATCATAAATACAACTTTATAGCCGGGACTCTGTTTACGATTGGTATCTGTTTTCAAAATAAAAAAATAATAAATGATAGATATGGATTGAACTTTGTCGCCCCGCCCATATCCTCAAAACCGTTAAACTGTCCAGTCTTGATTATATAACAAATATTTAAAGCTATGAGTACCTATAGTTACTTATACAAACTCTCATAATTACAATATAAGTACAATAGATTGACTATCATAACAAGAAAGATAAATGACGTTCAAAAAGTGATATGTGAGTCCAAAATTTCAATGAAAACTATTCATTTAAATTGACGTTATTGTAAAGTAAAAAGCGCTGCACCTTTATCGCCAAAACGCAATAAATAAACCATAGGTAATACGATTAAAATTTGGCCAATTATACAATCAAGTATAGTTTCAGTCTAAGAATTTAAGAAAGAATTTTCGCCCGTGCTTTTACAGCCGCTTTTAAACATTATCAATAAATATATTAAGCACAAACAAAGCAAGGTTCAGTCATTTTAAACGACCCTCTCATCTTATCCTATCGTATCTTGATGCTTCTATTTTGAATTTCGTCAAACCGCTACAAAATTTAGATTTTTTATCCGCTCTCCGCTATACATAAATATTCAGGTGCCTGACACTTTTATCGTCTTTTGCACAGAATACTTTATTACTCAGCTTTTGTGATACTTCGTAGCATTGATATAACGCCTGTCAGTTACGCGTTGTTGATGTGAATGTGACATGTGTTTACTTTGAGTATATTGAAATAAAATAGCTCTACACCTCTCTATTTCATCACCAAAACGTCAAAAGACAATTAAGGAACCATAGGTTATACGATGAATACTTAGCTAATTTTTTAAATAAGTATAATTTAAGAAAGATTTTTTTTACGGGCGCTATTAAACATTATCAAAAAATATATTATGCACAAACAAAACAAGGTTAAATCCTTCTAAACGACCCATCTCATCTGTATCTTGATGGTTCTATTTTAAATCTCGTCAAACCGCTGCAAAATTTAGTTTTTCCTTTATAAGCTCTCCGCTACACATAAATATTCAGGTGGCTGACACTTTTAGCGCCTTTGGCACAGAATACTTTATTACTATGCTTTTGTGATACTCCGTAGCATTGAAATAACGCCCGTCAGTTACGCGTTGTTGATGTGAAGGTAACTTGTGTTTACTTTGACTATATTGAAACAAAAAAGCTCTACACCTCTCTATTTCATCACCAAAACGCCAAAACGCAATGAATGAACCATAGGTTATACGACGAATACTAAGTTAATTTTACTAATTTTATGAACAAGTATTTTCTACCCTGATTTTACACGCGTTAGGAAATATTATCAAAAATATATAATAATACACAAACAAAACAAGGTTAAGTCCTTTTAAACGACCCATCTCATCTTATCCTATCGTATCTTGATGATTCTATTTTGAATCTCGTCAAACCGCTGCAAAATTTAGTTTCTCCTTTATCCGCTCTCCGCTACACATAAATATTCAGGTGGCTGACACTTTTAGCGCCTTTGGCACGGAATATTTTATTACTCTGCTTTTGTGATACTTAGTGGCATTGATATAACTTCTGTCAGTTACGCGTTGTTGATGTGAATGTAACTTGTGTTTACTTGACTATATTGGTATTGGTGGTGGATGTAAAGTATTATATATGTCAGGTCACGGTTTAAATAAAATAAAATAAAAAAATAAAATAAAAAAAAGTTACAAAATTCCGAACCTCCAAAGGTACTTGCATACATAATATTAACAACTCTTAAAACGTATCAGATGAGAATGTATACTATAATGGAATCAATAAAATTTCCGCGTCCTCGAAAAATATATTTATTTTAGGATGCGGAAACACCGTGAAGTAGAGAAGATAATTTTGAAAATGAGCTTAAAACTCCCGAAATTTCAGCTGAGGATTGAATCGGGAAAGCTCTCAAATAAGAGAGAGATACTTACTTATTTCCTTATTAAAATATGTAACATGGAAGTGAAAATAATAAAAAGCACAATTTTATTTTATGCCAAGCAAATAACCGAAACATTTGTTCGATGAATCTGGTCATTGTTCATAAAATATTCCTCTTTTGATTAAGTTTTATGTCAGGAAGTGATTTTAATTATGACTTTTGATTCACAGCGAAGAAAAGCAATGCCTTTTTGTGTCCAATACCGCGACTATTCACACTAACGGCGACAAACTAACGGCTAAATAACTCGTAACAATGGCCATCAATCAGAGACGATTAATGACTGGACACACAATACGTTCATTTTCGCCGATTCACGGGCGAGTACGCCACAGCCACACGCAATCCTTCTGGTTGAAGAGCTTCTATAGAAAACGAAAAATAATGGTTTTTTCAACAGATTTTTACTTATTTCACCGGATTTAGGACTTGACACAATACTTACATTCATTTCGAAAGATTTATAGTACACTATTAAGCGCAATCCTTCCGGTGAATTGATGAAGTGCCTACTTCTACATTCACACTTTGAAGTACTTTATAAGTAATTACTAAAACGTCAGACATAATACTCGAGCAAGAAAAAACATGCAAAAAATGAAGTCACTAACTACGATTGCTAGAGCTATGTTAACGTAATGCAAACTTTTGTATTCGGCTGGCGTGTTAACCACTGAGCCACGGAGGCCATGAAACTTAGTGAGGGAAAACACTACTAGGCTCTCTCTCTTATCAGGGAGAGCTTTCGATCCCTGGCCAGGTCATGATGTAAAACGTTATTTATCAGATTGCCCTAGATACTTATGAATAGTAGTAGTAGTAGTAGTATCTAATATTAAAAAATCGGCTAGATGCGAGTTGGACTCGCGCACAATGGGTTCCGTACCATTATCTATACGACATTGGACTATCAAGCAAAATGGCAAAAAATAATGTTTGTTGTATGGCAGCCTTAAATATTTAATTTATTTTAAGTGAAGTAAACAAGCTTGAAAAATATGTGCGACTATAAATATGTATTTTTTTCTTACTTCTGTTAGTTCTGCAACTTCAGATTCGTGTATTTATGAATAAAAATCATAATATTTATGTAGATGTCTCCACCGATGAACACATGAATTATACACCAAAATTCAAATTGGCAAATACAGAATTCAAATAACAAATTTCGGTTATCAACATGGAGCGTATGCGAGACAGTGACGGGACCGCGGTCAAACTCACTTAGTCACTCAGTCACATTTCTACCATTTATGTAAATGCGGTCATGCTCAACCCTAACGTGACTGGTTCCTATTGGAAATGCCTCAAATAAAACGTGATGATCGTGAGTCTCGTATCTCTCTCGACATGAGCAGCTGAAAATTATAATAAATTCACGAACTTTCGTGGATTTAAATAATGTAGTTTTGATCTCATATTGCGGTGGTTTTGACAACTTTGAGGATGCAGTTCTGTGAGTAATATCTGCTATTTCTTTTACTATTTGAATTTGATTAGACGTTTTGAAAGACGGTTTGTATGATTCTATAAATTACAATAATTTACTTAAACTACTATACAATAACAGATGTGCTTCATATTATAACAAGAATATCAAAGATCTTATCCGAATTTATTTGCTAAGTTATTATACCTATAGTTATATCAAGTAAATACTCCTATTGTATGTAGCTGTGTATCATTAGTTTAATAAGTCGTATTTAAACTGCGTAAAAAATAATAAAAAAGTAGCAGAATGAAAACAAACAAATTTACTCGAAGTAATTACTTAACAGAGGCAAACATAAATCCCTTTGGAATACACTGGTATTTTATTTCAATTTATAGTCACAATGCCAATAGTATTCTTTCTTCTGTTACGAGGATACTATACTGTTACGAGAATATCATGTAGTGGTGTGTATTATAGACTTGTGTTCAGGTAACACACGGCTGCTGCGGTTGAATGACGCATTCCACCCATTGACATATACTATGGTATGGATAGCGGAAATGACATTCAAAAGTGGTATGTGTCTTTTCATTGCCAAAAATACTTTTAGCTTTCTGGACCATATATTACGTTGCTACTCTCCGTCTCTCCTCAATAGTTAATAACAATATAAAGGGAGAAAGGATATGGATGCACTTACACTATTATCGTAGCTTTATTACATGGAAATACCTACATGATAACTTTAAAATAAAGTATAATTGGAAACAACTAGATCCGCAAAAGATTCAATTTGATAATAATTCTTTTTTTAATCGTGTTGTCTATCGCTGAATGCATATAATATAACATTAAGCAGCCTATCAAAAGTAGTTGCCGAAAAAAATATATCCCCTCTCTAAACTGTTTTCATATCAGCGTCTCCACCGCTCTCCCAGTGGTCGCTCACTGGTTCAACTATAACTTCGTATATCACGGCCCCAGCTGTTCCCGTTAATATCTGTCTGCTGAGAAACAAACCCAATATCTGTAAAAGTTTCGGCGCGCTCCATTATTTATTCAGAGCCCTCTGCGTTTCTTTAACTTTTCGACTTAGCCGCGTTATTATAAGAAAACAGTCCGGGCACAATTGGCCGCAATTTCGTACAGAAAGCCCCAGGCTTGCAGGCATAAATACTTTTCGATCCTTGCCCCGGCTAACAGAAAGGAAAACATTGGAACCAGAGTAATAAGTTATTAAATACAGGCGGAATTATGTTCGGCCCAGAAGGGATTAGGCTTGAATAATGGTGACGTAAAGAATATTTTATTTCGCTTTTAATTTTTGCTTGGCATGACCTTTATCTTTATTATTTTTGGGCTGTTGTGATACACGACACCCGTAATTTTACGGGAAGATGATTTGATGAAATGTTTTTTCCTTTTTACCCCATATTGCCCCTTACCCTATTATGTTCGAAAACGTAAATTTCAAGCTTGGATCCTTATTTACAATTTTTTATAACTTTCTTCTATTTAAATTTCCATATTTTGTTTTTCTGGTTTTTAAAAATGAGAAAAAAATATTCCTAAAAACGTAAAGTCGAACAGTTTTAATATGTCAAAATAGATGATACTAGACGAATTTTGATAAATTTATAAATGAAGGATACAATTCATTTTATCACTTGAAATTTATCCTATACATATACTTATATAATCATTTTAATTCAGGAATCCGCCCAGCTTTAAGCTGGTGAGAAATAATAGACGACTTACGAAAAAACATAACTTAGTCTCGCTACAATCACGATTGATTTAACTCCGCAGAAACGTCAACGGAACGAAAGAATTTAAAACTTAAAACTAACTCCTGTTAATATTTAAAATCATTATAATTTGCATAAATTACTCAAGATTCAAGATTCAATCGTTTATTTAATATAGGTTTCTTTGAACACTTATTAATTGTCATATTTGTGTTTCCAATTTTTACAACAAAAAATTTTTGTTGACGTTAATAATTACTTATGGCTAAGTTTAGGCCGCTTCCAAAGCGGAGTGCAGAAGAAGCGGCAACAAACTGCACAGCGCATTTTCTCCAAGCTCTACTCTGAATTCTTTAGAGTTGAATTCGACGTGGATTATTTAATACATTGTCAAAAGTTCAAAACCTCATTACTTCTAATTAACTAAAGAAACTTTGATACTCTATGCGTTATCTTCGCCATTAATTTTCATAGTCCTCGCATGACTCCGGCAGTTACCTGCAGATCGTGCTATGCTTATGTTGGGGTTGTTGTTTGTGACACCATCGACCCAGTCGCATGTTGAACCTTGAGGACTTGGCCTGTTTTCACGGAAGGTGGCGGATTGTAGACTTTTTACTAAACCCATATTAGGTCTCTCTTTGCTGGGTAGATCGTCCTTTGTAAATTCTGAAATTCGATTCCTTGATAGATGTTGAGATGTTACTGATTGTGCTAGCTCAGCGACCTCAATAGGAACTTGGCTGCTGTTTGTAAATGGGTTGACTTGCCATTAAGATCCACCTAAGATCATTATTCGTAACACCTCTGATTAGAACGGTTAGAACTTTGAGATTATATAGGTAAACATTCAACAACAAATGTGTGTAATCTGAATTATTTGGAATCGTATAATGAAAACGCTGTTGTTAATAAGTTTTATACTAAAAATAATATAGTATTATAAAAACCCGGCTTCACACGAGTTTTATTTTGTTGGATTCACTGACCGTCGAAGCAAAACCGTCGTGTTGTTAAGCAAGTTCCACTTGAAACTTTGTCGCTTCCGCTTGTATTCACGGCCGCGGCTCGCGGTGTCCGTGGTATGAAATAACGTCACACGCGACTGACGTCACCGCGTGTAATGCGCGATTTCTATTATTACGAGCCCGGTTGCTAGGGCGGTCTGGATACTATTTTGAATGTGTGACCACTCGTTTTCGAACGATTTTTGTATGGAATCGCTCGTTTGCGAACGGCGAAACTTCAAAAATTGTACCCCTGGGGTGCCGAGCACCGCAACTGGCCGGAACCTTACCCTCATGATACTAATAATGTTATTACGCCTTGCATATAAAGTCGGGTAGGGTAGCACAACTTGCGCTCTCTTTCATTTTAGTCTCACGCTGAGAACTCGACATAAAAGGCATTTCTATACAAAAGTATTCAGCCGGCCCGGTAATTTGTATACCTAAAGATGTCGATTTTTTTTTCCAGCATTGGTACTATATGAAAATTTGTTGTTTACTATATTGGTGCTATCAAGTTCTGATGGGTTGTTACTGTTTTGCAAATTGCCCAGTACTAAGCGGTTGGTTTATAAATAGTCCTGCACTGCTTACTTTTATAGAATAGATGAAATCGACCTTGAAATTTTAAACAACAGTTGGTCGCAAAGACATATAAAAAAGAAAACCTATCAACATTTCACCCGTCAACGTTTTCTGAATCTTTCCACATTCGCCACACATGTATTACGCGAGAGAGTTATGGCTCAGTGTAGACAACCGTGACATTATGACACCAGATATATTACTCTGTCTCGTGCAATTTGTTATCTTCACAAGGAATGGAAACTCCTCGTTTCAAAGTGTATTTAAAATGAGTTAAGCACGCAAAAAATTAAGTGGTCATCATCATTTCGTGTAGGTGACACGGTCAGTCGACCATGCATTCCCTGCGATGTCAGAGTTCTTCGAAACCGCCTCTCGGCCTCTGACGTGGTTCCTTTAAAAAAATAAGCACATAGGGGTATGATTAATTCAAGAAAAACTATCATAACATAATAATATCTTTAAGTAAAATGTTTATCCATTACAATTCATAGATGCGTAAGGTATCGTTACAATTCTTGCCTAATTTCGTGTTGTTTATTTTTCTCTAAGTTTTTACTATTAATATTCCGATGTAACATACATCGGACTAATAAACTACACTAAAAATAATAATTTCTAAAACAGTTTTATTTCCAAGAAAAACCTGGATTTCACAAAAACGAAATTCACTTACGCCAAATTACATTATTCTTAAAATTTATCGTTATGCTAAAAAGAAGATGTCTCTGAGAAGGACGTCCTTAAAATAATATTTGAAGAATTTCGCAAGTCTCCGGGAATTAATTGAAATGGACTACGACAAATCTTGGGCTTGCTCTCCAAATGAGGCACTTACGCAGCCTTCAAAGTAAACGCAAGTCAAACGAAAAGGCAAAGGAAGTCTTAATGTAATTATAAATAGGTACGTTTACATGCACTGTTTGCTAAACTTTACCAGGCCGGTGAGATCTCGTTAAAATATTATGTTGAAGTCCATCCATCCATTGTCAATGTTTTTAAATAACTTTTAATCCTAATCGTAATCCGAATCCTATCCTAACTAATATTATAAATGCCAAAGTGATTTTGTTTGTTTGTTTGTTACGCTTTCACGCAGTATCTACTGAACCGATCATCATGAAATTTTGCATACACATAGGTTAGGGTATTGAGAAGGCTATATATCACGCGGGCGAAGCCGCGGGTAACAGCTAGTACATTTTAAACAATTAAAGTAGCTAAGCTAGCTTCTTATAATGATATTTACATCATAAGAAGCTCGCTTAGCTACCATTATTTATTCGTGATTCCTTTCATTGCTGTATGTAACAGAAGAGGTGGCATGGGTACAATGTAGGCGTAACATAAGGGTTGGGATCGTAAGTAGTAAGATATTTCAAAATAAACTAGTTTTTTTTAAATGTTATATAGATGAAGATTTAGATATGTGCCTAGTAGTTTGAATTACTTCAATATGTTACGTTTATAGCATTAAAGTCCTAAATTCTCCTTTTCACTTCCCAAAAGTGTAATTATTCTTGAAAGACACTCCTTCGGTACAGTTTAACCCATTGTTGGCGTAAAAGCAAAGTCGATTCTATTTCACGGTTGCAATCCTTTAGGAATAAAATCGATTCGTTTAACATTGTCTACGTTAAACTACCTCATTCCGTTTGGAAATGAACTGAGTGTTCGTACAGTGGGACTAGACGCTGGTGAACCGAATGTGTGTTAGTGCATACTTTAGATTTACCCATATAGTAAGAGAAACTTTCAAGTTAACCTGATTATTAAATACACTTCTGCCTTTACTTAAACTTTAAAACCATTCTTCACTGTTCTCGGACAATTTAAAAGATTCTAAAAACTTGACATAAGCACTGTTTTTTTTTCCGTACTAGATATCTATTCTATTTGGAATTGTAGTTTAAATTTCCCTTTATTTATTTATTTTAAATAAGTCAAATTGGTTAAGGGAATATTTATTTAAAAACAAAATATGTACATGATATATTTTGTTTTTAAATAAATATTCCCTGTATACAGCGTGTACTCTGGACATTCCCTCAAACGGATGCCTGGGCAATAGTGTGAGAAAGTAAAAAACAAATCGAGTTGCCAGCGTTGATCCCATAGCAAAAGTTGTTCATAATGACGGTCTCAGTTACCTCCTTAAGGGAATGTCGAGAGTTAAGTTACTTGTTTTATATGATAAAAGAAAAAGTATAGTAATTTAATATTAAATTCTATTGATAATATTTTCTTTTTTTTTTATTTTGCAAACATCAAACATATCCAACAAAACACTCGCATCGAACAACAGATTCGTTTAATAAGAGCACATTTTTTTTCTTAAAGACTTTTTTTATTATTATTGTAGACTTGCTTGATCGATAGTGAACTATCAATCCCAAAATTTCATTTTGGAAATCTTGGAGTTTTTAAAACAACAAACATTGTCCTTCAGTCCAAAAGTATTGGAATGAATTATTAAATGTAGCAGAAATTCACTGAAATTGTGCGTCAAACTGAAGTTACAAACCTTTTTGCCGTTTACGAAATCGGCAAAACTATTATAATCCAACGCGTCACTAACTTTTTTGCAATCCCTCTAAATCTTTATTGAAGCTCTGACCCGTAAACGACAGACATTTACTTTTCAACTAATACATTTGGGTTTATTTTGATATATCTATACTGTAATATTAAGTTAAAATGTAAATAAATATGACCTGTAAATAGATTTTCTTTTAGAGATTGTTTTAATTTATTAATGAGCAGAGCTTATATTTTTTTTAGATTGCACTGTTTGGATTTCTGAGAAGGTAAAAATCATAGGATAAAAAAAACGCTGCATTTAATCTTAAGTTATATGCCCGTAATAAAATTTTGTGAAATTACTTTATTTAGTAAAACGGAATAATAACAAAAGCAGGAAAAATAACCTAAAAAAGAAAAGTCTCCGCTTGATTTGGAGATCACGTTATCACGCAGTGGGTAGACAGGGTTTTAGCCGGTGCAAGCCCAGCACTATCTGGGCCCTCCATACCCAGATGTCCGTTAGGGATTTCACTGACGGCCTCCTATTTAAAAAAAAAAACCGACCAAGTGCGTGTCGGGCCACGCGCAGTGTAGGGTTCCGTGGTTGCGAATGACAACTTTGAGTTCACACTGTTCACACTTGCACCTTACTTTTTCGTTTACTGGCCAAAAACATCAAACAATGAAAATTGTATGAAATTTTACATTTTCGAGTACATTTTATAATTTGGTTGCCTATAACTTTTTAGTTTGTACTTAGTACTCAGCTCTTATAGTTTTCCTTTCAACTTCAGTATATATCCTACTGCTGTAATTTTTTCACGTATCCATATTAACCGTTTAGCAGATAAAGGGGAGGGACACTTACCTGTAACAAAAATTTGCACTTTAAAACCAAATATTTCGGAAACGGATCCCTAAATCGAAAAATGTTGTTCTCAACCTCACAATATTTTTTAAAGACCTATTTAACAATACCCCACACGATGGGTTAATGGAGAAAAAGAAATACTCTCACTTTACATGTATGGGAGCTACCCTAAACAAAATTTTTTTCATGATTTTTTTCTACCACTTTTTTTAACAAAACTATTATAAATACCCATACCAAACTATAGCTTTCTAGTACTTATAGTCTCTGAGTAAAACCACAGACAGACGGACAGACAGACGGACAGACAGACGGACATGGCAAAACTATAAGGGTTCCTTGTTTACTACGGAACCCTAAAAACTACGTGTAAAATTTAATCTCGACATACCCATGAAGGGATGACTCAACTCGTCAATATAAGCAACTTTTCCTATGGAAATAAATTGGATTTCGAAAAATATACTCACTCAAAGGCCGGTTAAATACTTTTTATACAAATGTCAAAAAAAAAGTACCCAGCATTGGTGCAAGAGTAAAGTTGTTCATATTGACGGGCTGAATACCTTTTTTAAGGCTATCTTAAAAATAAATTTACAAAAGTATAAATTACAAGAGATCTAAAACAAAACGCATAAAATGATGTAGATGCTTAATTGGAAGCAATTTCAACAAATTCGGGTAACTTTCTAATGGGAACCCTCCAGAGTAGGATACCGCAAATCCTGCCCAACAAATCAGGATTCCCAATTTCCCTATATCAATTAATCTCGGTAATACTACTATTTATTTAAATTACTTTGTTTATTCTTTACAGGTAATAAAATTGGCTAGATACATAATGAGCAGTGGGTAAATTTTTTACACGAGATTGGTAAGTAGTCACCAAATTTTGGCTGGCCACTCTATGTATCAGTTGTATTTGATCAACGATTCTTATCATAAGCCGTTAAGCAACTTATTTGTTAGGTAATTGTAATCCCTAAATCGAAAAATGATGTTCTCGACCTCACAAAATTTTTTTAAAGACCTATTTAACAATACCTAACACGATGGGTTTGTATTAAAAAAAAAGTATTACTCCCTCTTTAGTTGTATGGGAGAAAAATTTTTTTCAAGATTTTTTCCTACCACTTTTTTGGCATGATTAATATACATACCCATACCAGATTACAGCTTTCTAGTACTTATAGTCTCTGAGAAAAACCGCAGACAGACAGACAGACATGGCGAAACTATAAAGGTCCTAAAAAGCTAAATAAACAGCTGTTACAAACACATGTAGTATGTGTATGAAGTTAAATAAATATATAAAAATAAATACCAGTTACTCGTGTAGAAGTGATGTAAGATTCCAATGATATCCCATAAATCCAAATCTGTTTACCAAATAAACTAACATAAATACTTACATAATAACATGCTCGCATACATAAAATCATGATAGCTAAATTTAAAAAAAAAACACCCGTTTTAGGGCACTCAAATAAATATAATAATTATTGTAATTGAAGGTACCTGTGAAATAGCATAACTTTTATAAAAATATGACAAACAACAGAGCAAGTTGAAAGAGTTCAATATTTTGGCTGAATCCCATTTAAAGGGGGAAGAATATATAAACACTACGAAGGTTTTTAATAAATTTCTTAAATTTTATTATTTTAATTACTTCAACATGCTTACACATAGGTAATTTGTCTTCTAAATTACCAACACATATACACAACATAGATGAGTACATACACTATACTACATGGGGCTATCTTATTAACTTAAAGTACCAATTAATTTACCCTTTAAAATGAGATGGGTCGGAATATAATTAAAAACGATTTCCCGTCGCATCCCAATAATGAAATACCAATTACAACATACTGTAAACATTTCAATAATTAGTGTTAATGAGATGTTATCACGTTGTTTGCATCCCTTTTAACGTTCTGGTGATTGGTTTACAGTTTACAATATCACTCGCAATCAAATTTTATTCAAACTGGATTCAAACATTATATCAAATTATTATTGTAAAGTCTCTCGTAAATGACGTTAAAATAATATTCAAAGTAAATCGTTTAGAAACAATGCAATGGACTGAAAATTTCCAGACAATCACAATATTTAATAGAATAAAAGGTCTTAAACCAGAACACTTCGAACTGCTCTTTTAAACTTAAGAGCTATATATATGCGTTTATTTATTACTACTAGCAAGGACTTTATAACAATCGATACATACTTAGATTCCATACAAAATCACGATGATCAACCAATTCACACGTCCATGGCACAAAATAAATAAAGTGCAAAAGTATTTGATTTACCTTTGTATTTATGATCATTGCCGGTGTTCACTTTTTAACATCATCATCATCATCCGGTCTTTTTAGTCTCCACAGATAAGACAGAGGATTTGGCCTACACTCCCCACGCTGGCCAGACGGGTTGGAGAGTTCTTTTTGATGATTAAAAAGCTTTGTTTAGCTTGTATTTCCTAAGTCGCCTTGTACGGCATCCACGATCCACGGGAGTCTTGGAGTGGTCCTATTCTACTCTGCCGGGATCCACACGGCGTACTTTTTCACACCGGCTATTATTTTAGGCGAAACGCAACGCGTTGGGTCCAGGCCGCATTAATCTATAAAAAAACCGGCCAAGTGCGTGTCGGGCCACGCGCAGTGTAGGGTTCCGTAGTTGCGAATGACAACTTTGAGTTCACACTGTTCACGCTCGCACCTCACAGTTTACCGACCAAAAACATCAAACAATGAAAATTGTATGAAATTTTACATTTTCGAGAGCATTTTATAAATTGGTTGCCTATAACTTTTTAGTTTGTACTTACTGCTCAGCTCTGATAGTTTTGCTTTCAACTTCAGTATGTATACTACTGCTGTAATTTTTTTCACGTATCCATATATAGCCGTTTAGCAGATAGAGGGGGGAGGACACTTACCTCTAACAAAAATTTGCACTTTAAAACCAAATATTTCGGAAACGGATCTCTAAATCGAAAAATGATGTTTTCAACCTCACAATATTTTTAAAGACCTATTTAACAATACCCAACACGATGGGTTTATATAGAAAAAAATATATTACTCCCTTTTTACTTGTATGAGAGCTAACTTAAAAAAAAATTCATTAAAAATTTTTTTCTACTACTTTTTTGCCATTATTAATATACATACCCATACTAAATGTAAAACCCGGATAGTTGCGTCGGGGGGATACTTGCGTCGGTTTCGAATTCTCTATGTTAGGTACATTTGTGGCATTACTGCTTGATTATTGTTAGAAGCAGTCCCCCCGCAGGCCTCACTGCCACGTAAACCGTTGGAGTGGGTGCACGCGTTTCGTCCGTGTGAGCAAAAATCTTCCGCTGTGAAACATTAACGGACGTCGAACTTATATTGGTACCTAGTTTTTGTTGGATATCTTTATAATTGATTGTGGTTTCAGACTACATTTTGTTTCTTTGCTTACATTAGACTTTTAATTGCCCTATTAATTGCGTTTTATTGTTGAAAAGATTTTATTTATTTTCTAAATCGAAAAAGCAACTATCCGTATCAAAAAGGATAGTTGCCTTATTTATTGTGGCGGATAGTTGCTCTAAGTGCAATTATCCATAACCATTTATTCCTTAATCAACGAATATTTTTATTTCACTTAAATGGTTTTTCAATAGCATTACAATGCTCGTTATATTATTAAAATTGAAAATATGTGATGAATGTATTCGAAACCTACCTGTAGCGAATTATTTTTCATCACATATTTTAATTTTTTTTTTCAAGTAAAAATTATGCTATACTTACTTGTTTTAAATATAAAACAATATTAACCGCTTGCACGTGCCCATTCTAGGTAAATAAAATGCCTCGCAAGTATAAGCGAAAACCAAGTGTTATATGTATGACTATGCGGCAAGTATCCTCCTAACTCTTTTTAACATTTGGCAACTATCCGCTGCAGTAGGCGACTATCCCTTTTTTAGGAGGTCAAATAAAACGTAATATACTCAAAACCAGTATCAATTATGTTAACGGAATTGGTCTTCTACAAAAGACGAAGAACCTATGTTTTCGTATACATTATCAGGTATTTTTAATAACGACCCATTTTTTTATAATTTAAACTTTTTGAAAAGTGTGGCAACTATCCGTGTTTTACCCTACAGCTTTCTAGTACTTATAGTTTCTGAATAAAACCGTGGACGGACAGATCGACGGACAGACAGACAGACAGACAGTGTTGCGATGCGTTCCGTTTTCATATAGAGAGACTAGCAATTTTACCGCGATCTCGTCCTCATAAATAATAACAGTCACCCGCAGATATAGGTTCCAATAGGTGAAGGAATCATGAAGAGTGATAGTTTCGGAGCCTTTAGATGCAAACAAACAATCAAATCTTTTTTCTTTATGTTCATAAGTATAGATAAATATAAGTTTAAAAGCATAAGTGCTTAAATCACACAGATAAAGCTAACCCTATTCTGACTAGTGAACTTGTGTCTTGGGATACTAACACTGATAGATATACTGTACCTGTACTAAACAGGATATATCAAATCAGGTCGTCTCTTTAGATGATAACCGATAGGTATAAGAAGATGTCAACATGATGAGATTCGGCGCAGTCTAATGAGCAAAGTACCTACTGTTTTCTTCAGAGCTTCCGTTTCGCCCCGACGCGAGCTTCCTAAATTTGCCAACGCCATCATTTTACAACCGTTAAGTTTTAAGTTTAGAGAATAAGCTTCTGAAGTTCAAGAGTTTTGAGCAAAAGGATTAATAGAATATCCGCGACTTAAGTTGGAAAGTTAAAGAAAAGCAATTAAATGTGAACTATTTTGCTGGCCAAGAAGTTTTTGGGATTTGTTTCGTATGGCTCAAGTAAGTAAAATGTGGCTTCCTTTATGTTCTTAGTGCTAAATAATTTTAAGTGTCTAAATTTGCTGCGTTTAGTGTTTAGCAAGAAATAAATAGCATCGATAAAGATCTAGGTTTCTGTTTTATACTAATACTACTAATAGGTATTATAAAAGTTTCTTAGTTTAAAAGAGTCTTAGTTACATTCTTCGACATCCCTGCATGTGGGACTCCACTCACATGCAGGGATGTCGAAGAATGTGCGAAGTGAAGAAGAAAAAGTCGGAAACCGGACCCCGCACTCGTTAGAACTAAAGTTTGGAATGGTTGTATCTATTTGAGTTTCCGTCGAAATATGCATGGCGAATTTTTCGCACAACTTTGTTTTTGAGTTCATTTAATAATATTGTCTAAAATCGACACTTCTAGTACTTCTCTTAATCCCTCTGCAAAGAACAAAGAAAGCTAAATGGATAATCGATATCTCAAGTCTTCTTTTAAATAAGTGAAGTGACCGAAACAGAATAATGCACTTTATCTTGCGGCGCCCTAAGTAGTTTTAGAAGCGGATGGAGCAGACGTTTTAAATTATTTTTTTACGGACTTGGTTTTTTCTTCTTCAACATGATTTTGCATTTCCTGTAGCAACTTTCGTATTATGTTTTTTACTGCATTACTCTCGAGAGTTAATACATGCAATAGAATGTAGATGTGTTTAAAGTCCTTAAAGTCTCTGAGCAAAAGCTACAAGGGTCCTTGCTTACTATAAAACCCTACGAAAAAGCGAGTGATTACTTTTTTTACTCGATTCATAGATTCAATAAAAGAAATTGAAATGACTATTTTATCGTTTTCAATAAGTAATGATAATTTACTCTTTGTTTTCTCTCTTCACTATCAAAGTGATTTTAACCGATTTTCTAAAATATAAATCTTTGTGTACATATAGATACTTTTAGTACTTATCACTCTTCCCTATAAAATTCATATTAAATAGGATTTCTCTTGTTAGATACGAAGGGTATCTCAAAATCCTCATAGTAGTAACAAATTTGTTTGTTTATGACGTCATTATGCCCACGTAATCTGCTTCGTCTACAACATGTCCCTATAATATTATCATGTTGTTTGGAGGACAACCTCTGTAAATCATTGGGACGACTTAGCGTTAAGGCTAGGTCCCATGTGTTTACAAATTGCTGGACTATAGCTAAATGCTATTGTTTGAGGAAATACGTATATACAATTATTTTGTTACACATTCTTCCACGCTGGTCTGGGAAAAAAGAAAAAACGTAGAATGTACCAGCTTCTTATTTTCCCGCGCAGATAGTAAAAGCCGATCGAGGGAATGGGCGTCAGGAATAATGTCAATAGGCGATGCGGCTAGCAACTCATCACTATTTTGATTCTGTTCTCGCCTACAAGCCCACCAACATGCTAAACGTGGCCTTAAGGTTTTACAGACCTGGGTTTTGTATACCCCGCAAAGGTATTCATAAAATTGGTATTATTTGAAAAAGTCCCTATAAACATTCATTAATAAATATCGGATAAATATTTTTATAAAACTATTTCATTTCGGCCACTAAAACTCACTTTAATAGGATATTAGGTATAAAATCTAGTACTGCTACAAATAAGATTACTTTACGATGAGTTAAAAAGTTAAACGTTGTAGAGTATTTACTGCACAAGCTACAGCTTACACGGTAAATGTTTTGCTATTAAAACTGTTAAAATGTAACACAGAGTTCTTTCCTCAACAAAGTTAGCTATGTTAAAATAAAATGACATAGTTCCCCCAATTTAAGTCGATGAGTAGAGCCGACCCGCCCAATCCCACTTCAGCTTGGCAGCTTTGTGATATGACCATCAGCAGAATGCAGCCAGAGAAATGGGCCACTAAAGTAACTCCGTAGATACTCAAAAAGCACCTATGAGGTTCTGGGCGTAAATTTACCGCACCGCGAGTGCAACAGATGAAGAGGGGTGAAAAAATGGTCTCACAAATGAGAGGTTTTAAGATTGCTAGTACAATCTTAAAAATCAACATAGCTCGTGGATTTCATTATATGTTTAGATAGGCGTGTCACAGAAATCTAGAACCATGCTCCAAACGACACATCATTTGATTGATAAAAAATAAATAGGGACAAATCACACATATTTAGCTGATATATTTACTCAAAGATATTATATTTTTATAATGATTCATAATAGTTATAAAGATATTCATCCAAGGTTCAGGCCAATCCGAAAAAAATCGTTTCCCGGGGTTCCCACCTTCACCGGGGATCTAGCCCAGGGACCTGTGATTTAAAGACCCTTCCGGTACCACTGAACAACACAGATCGTAATCAAATAACAATCCATTGCTTTAGCTTGTGTTTTAGTTTTTCAATAATTATTATCAAAAATATTTTCTCAAAAAATTCATTATTTAAACATTTAAATAAAATCTTTAAGAAGCTCTAAAAAATCTTATACTATTTTTGGATACTAACACATTACCCAAATATGTTTTCAAACTTTGTCTCCGCAGGGGAATAAAATGTAGATTTACACGAAGGACCATCGTATCAGACCTTTGCAGATATTGTAAAAACCCCTATGATAATAAAACCTCGAAGCTCGTGAAAGATCACCCTCAAGGAACACATAAATAAAGAAAACGATGACCTGACCCTCAAAATCTTAAGCGGATTATGAATAAGTGGCTATCCAATTTCCAGGGACAGCTTTATACATCCAATAATCAAATCAGCTCAATATCTTGGGACAAAGGAAACAGGACACGAGATTAAGGAAGTATTTGGGACATCTTATCTGGGAGATAGTGGGTCTATATGTGACTTAGCCCGGACAGTCCCAACTAATGTGTTTGGGTGACGAAATAATAGCACGCTTAAGTACACGGCTTTGTTGGATGCGATGGGTGAACGGTTTCTTACGCATGCCGATTATTTGATATCGTGATCAGGCTTTTTCTTTGATAAATAGTCCTATATTTTGTAATTCATTTTGATTATACGACTTGCTGTTGTTTTCTTAAATATTTGATGTTTTTAATCACTTGTTCTTCTTTTCGTACCGATTACTTATAGTAATTTCTTTTCGGAAATGTGGCAAATTTACCCTACTTACTGATGTGGAGGATTAACGATAGTGTTATAAAATACTGTACGCTTTCAAGGTCTATGTAAAAATTATGAAAAACGGTTTCGCTCACGTACGTTTTTAGTCGGTATTAAATTTATGTAAATAGAATATTTTTCACGTGGTTGAATATTATCAGATTTAAAGTACTTCTTCGCTTAAATCATCTTTTTAGCACAAAAATACCACGTATCGCTTTTTCAAGAAGTTGGAGTAGTCAATTATTAGACAAGCGTCTGTTTAATAATTTACTGACAACTTATTTTACTACTGTCGTATGCCAACTGCTTTATTAACGTTATCTAACAATATTCTATCGATTTTACTGTATATATCATCAAATCCACCGTTTATATATATTTTTTTCAGTTCCGTATAAATGTTCAAGACGAAACAGACCCGCTTTTGAGTAACTCAGTCAGACTCAGACAGTGCAAAGAGGATTCTATAAAGCATAAACAATTCACGGTATTGCAACGCCGATCCTCTCTGTACTGTCCACTGTATTCAGATATCTCACGACTTGTTTCACGGAGAATTTCAAATGCCGTGAAAATATAAGACAATATGTTTATTTTACTTCCTTATGATATTTAGTAAGTGTCGATTTAAATGAGATGGTTACTAAGTAAGTACTTATCCTGATAGGAACTTGTGTTGTTATGACTTCTACATAAATTACTAAAGTGAAGTACTTATTACTTACCCTGATGCTTGTATTGTGACGACTTTGACAAAAAACATATATTTAATAGGTACCGAACTTTATAATTAAATTAAGTTCTGCCTTTTCGACCTTGAACTCAAATTGATCTTCATGTATATTTACTTGGATACCTTCTTACCTCGTACCAAATATGCTGTAAACAGATTCCTTAATTACTTCTTTAATGCCCTTTTATGTCTGTTAAGCATTTTAAGCATAAAAATCCCAAATTTACAGGCTTTTAAAAAAAGAGTTTTTGACATTTAAAACATACGTCTTTTTTGGAAGTCGCTAATCTGCCAAATGCCCCTTTCATGTGTCTGTTGAACAATTTAGCCATATAAATCTCATAAAACAAAGGCTTGTAAAAAAGAGTTTTGACAATCATTAAATTTATTGATCAATTTGGAGAGTAATTAAGGTTGATTTTTATTTTGCTTAAAGGATTTAGAGTACATTAAAGGGTCAAGTGAGAGTTTTTAAATCGCTATTTACGTTTGTACCCTTTATAGCTCCGGGGTTTAATTTGAATTGATAAGAACACGTAATCAATTAAATGGTTTATTAATAGCATTACAATGCTCGGTATATTATTAAAATTGAAAATATGTGATGAAAAAGAATTCGCCACAGGTAGGAGCTCTTAGGTCTGCGCCCTAAGTGTGCTCCCAACTACACCACCGTGGCTTCGAATCGGTGTAGTTGGTAGCACACTTAGGGCGCAGACCTAAGAGCCGTGGATTCGAATCCAACCTGTGGCGAATTCTTTTTCATCATATATTTTCAATTTTAACATGTAATGATCCGAGCATGACTATCCCCATGTAGTGACGAATTTGGCTGTTCGCTGAGGTATCTAAAATTTTAAATTTAAGGCAACATTTAAAAGAGAATTTTTTCTGAATGAACTTCAATAGCAATAACTATTACAACACGTAATTATAATCAGAATTTTTTATTAGAGGGGTATTTCATAAAAATTTTGTCTTTTAATGTAATATTGAAACCATGTGAGAGTCTTTTCAAAACTCGCACCTTCCAAGTTTCTTGAGTTTTGTAAAGTCGAAGCATAACTTTTTCTTTCGCGCGGAAAATTCCATTCTAGTTATAACTAGTTTTAAGTGGTAAGTAAACTAGGAGCTGGAAATATGTCCGGATATCCAGCTTAACTGGCCGGCACGTTAAGAGGACCATACGTTAGGTTTATGTTGCTGCAACTTTGTCTAAACTTAACACTTTGTTATATGCGAGCTTCCGAGCATTGTGAGGAGTTTCAATACTCACAATCTGAGTACGAAGTGACAGTAGGAAAACGCAAATAGGAACAACAAACAAAAATTATGGCAATAATAAATTAAAGAGGACTCCATATAATAATGTTGTATAAGCACATCTTTAAATTTAAATGTTTTCAATTTATACATGGCGAAATTTTGATCGTTCTGGACCCTTAAAGGGGTGATTCAGCCCGTCAATATAAACCATTTTTCCTATGGGACAAATGCTGTAAACTCGAAAAAAAATTTTTTTTTTACATAGGCAATTTGTATAGGTATTACCTATACAAATTGCCCGGGCGGCTGAACACTTTTGTATGAAAATGTCGAAATAAAATTTGAGTTTCCAGCATTGGTCCCATAGGAAAAATGGTTCATATTGACGGGCTGAATCACCCCTTTAAGGGTCCAGAACGATCAAAATTTCGCCATGTAGAGTAGCTGACTGATGATGAGATTGACTTATTTTTTAGCACTCTTAGTGAATTATAAATAAATAAATAAATATGTACAGACAAATCACACAGATTGAGCTAGCCCCAAAGTAAGTTCTTAAGTAAGACTTGTGACATGGGATAGTAACTAAACGATACTATATTTTATAACAAATACATATATGGATAAACATCCAATACCCAGGACAATCTGAAAAAGATCATTTTTCATCTTGACCTGACCGGGGATCGAACCGGGGACCTTCCGTGTCACAGGCCGGCGTGCTGACCGCTGCGCTACGGGATAAAGGAAATCAATTTGTTATATACTCGTATTATCTACTTTGTTCTACAGTAGCATACAAAATGAATCTACCAATACCTACACCGATATAAGGAAAATATTTTATTAATCTTTTTTAGGAGTTCCATAACCAAAGGGTAAAAACGGGACCCTATTCCCGAGACTTCATGGTTCAAACATTCGACTGTCTATCACCAGGCTATATCTCATGAACTGTCAAAGCTTAATAGTTGAAATTATAACAGATAAATATATTTCTGATGCTGCCATAACAACAGGTACTAATTGTGATTTATTGGGCTATTTCTTTGCTCGATATTAATAATCTGATCCTGTACCACTGCTGCACGTAGACGCTATAATTGTGAATATTTTACTATATACGACTAAATATTCTGTGAATGAATATTTGGTCTTATATTCACTTTGGAAATAAATAAATAAATCAAAATAAGGGCGGTTCCCATACAAAAACGTGATATTTTGCAATTTTTTGCTCAATAGTTGAATATTTTAGTTACGTAATACTAAGGGTTCTTCATGCGCGAGTCCAACTCACACTTCGCCAATGTGCATACCTGTGCTAGAATTCTTGTTTTATTTAATTAATACAATACAATGAAAATAATTTACATTAACACACTCACTAGCTATAACAACCTAAACCAAACAACATTGAAATAAAGATTCATCAAAATGATAATTTAAACTTTCTAAATGTTTATTTAGCCGAGGTTCATCTTGAATTTACCTGACACAAACGGCTCTTAACATCCACAATAATGAGATTCGCGGCTCCTTTGTTTTAAATTCAAACACAATTTACTTAATTAGACGCAAAGTATCCCGAGGAATAATGCGAGTGCCCTCGGGCTGAGGGCAAGGCCCCGATCGCGAAAGGGCGGGACAAAAGAAATATGGGATAAGATAAAAGAAATATGGGACCAAATAAAAGAAATATGGGACCTGATAAATAATCACCTAATATGCTATTCTTTTTTTGACAGCCAGAGATATATGAAACAATGTTTTGCTACGGTTGGAAATGGTTTATTGTTTTATTATAGGTATGTCTGAGATCTCTTTATTGAAATTTATTTTTGATTCGTTTTGTAAACCGATTCTTCCGTGGATGGCTTATAGCCATTTTGTATATTGCAGCTTTCTGATGCTGTAGAGGTTGCTTTTCATAGCATTATGAGGGAAGCAACGCACTCCCAGTTGCTGTCCTATATCGATGTGGTTCCCAGTAGAGTAGAATAGGACCACTTCAAGTCTTCCCGTGTATGTCGCTATCTAGCGACTTAGAAAACACAATCTAAACAAAGCTTGTAAACATCAAAAAGACCTCTAAAACCATCGTTGAGAGTGTTGGCCAAATCCTCGGACTGCTGTAGCTAATCTATGGCTCTGATAGTATAGAGAGGTTCATACTCCTGCAGTGGAGACTAAAAGAGACCTAATGGTGATGATGATAATTATGTATTCTATGAAATACTAGCATTTTCCTTTCACCAGAGCGAGCGTCCAGCATGCTTACATTTACTTACAAATCACGGAGAGACTATCTACGTTTGCTTTAGCTACCGAGACTCCAGGTTTTAATGAAGCGACGCGGGATGACCAATCGGTTTCAGACAAATGCGTCTGAGAGCAGCCAAAGGGATAATATGCAACAAGCAGACTGTAGTTTTTGATGACTGACACTGATATCTCTCTCTTGTAAATTAATGGAATTATTGCTAAGCAATCTCTTAAACCAACCTTTGGGTAAAGAAGGATACAGTTATAACTAATTTTAAGTATAATCTTTATAGGACATTCAAATATTACACATGTGAAAAACAACATGAAAAAATCATTCGTGTTAGTCACTCACAAATAATATGAAAATAATCACTCACACGTACTTAAAGTATTGCAAACTAACGAAGGATGTTTTTCATCCCACGAAAAGATAAAATGGGAAAAGCCGTGGAAACTATTTGTCTATAATAATATTATAAAGAGTAAAGATTTGTTTGTATGTTTGAAATTATTTCACTCATAAATGCTAATTTATCTGCTGATAACATAAGCTATAATTTATAAGGACGATGTTGGGGGAAAATTGCTACTTCTTAATAATTACGTACATACCAAAGTGACGTAGGTATTGTCCAGTGCAGCGTGACACAATTACGAGCAAATCACACGTGGCGTTAGCTTTGAATTAAAGCTAGATTACGGTGTGATGTACACGGATGAACTCGTCGAATTGGATTATATGAATTGCAGTAGTATTTTAATGAGATAAAAAGCCGTGAAAGTGTTATTAAAGGAATGTCCAGTGCAGTATGAAACAATAACGAACAAATCGGACGTGGCGTTAGGTTTGAAATAAATATTTTAATGAGGTAAAAAGCTCTGAAATTGTTATCAAAGGAATGTCCAACGCAGCATGAAATAATTACGAACAAATCACACTTGTCGTTAGATTTAAATTAAAGCTAGGTTCCGGTGTGATTTACATGGATGAACGTGTCGAATTGGATTATATAAATTGCAGTAGTATTTTAATGAGGTAAAAAGCCCTGAAATTGTTATTAAAGGAATGTCCAGCGCAGCATGAAACAATAACGAGCAAATCACACGTAGCGTTAAATTTGAATTAAAACACGATTTCAATGTGATTTACACGGGTGAAAGCGTCGAATTGGATTATAATATGAAATGCAGTAAAATTTAACTTTAGTTAATGAGGTACAAAGCCCTGAAATAGCTATTAAAGGAATGTCCAGCGTAGCATAAAACACTTAATCAGATCCGATGTTATTTAAACGGATGAACGCGTTGAGTTGGATAATATAAATTGCAGTAGAATTAAAATTTAGTTAATGAGGTAAAAAGCCCTGAAATTATTATTGAAGGAATGTCCAACGCAGCATGAAACAATTACTAACAAATCACACATGTTGTTAGGTTTGAATTAAAGCTAGGTTCCGGTTTGATTTACACGGATGAACGCGTCGAATTGGATAATATAAATTGCATTTGTATTTTAATGAGGTAAAAATCCCCGAGAGCGTTATTAAAGGAATGTCCAGCGCAGTGTGAAACAGTTATGAGCAGATCACATGATCGTGGTGTTAGGTTTGAATTAAAGATAGATTCCAATGTGATTTATGCGGATAAACGCTTCGAATTGAATAATATAAATTGTAGTAGAATTTAACCTGAGTTAAGGAGGTAAAAAAGCCCTGAAGTTGTTGTTAAGGGAATATCCAGCATAGCGTGAAACTATTATAAGGAAGTCAGACGTGGCGTAAGGGTAGTGAACATACAGAATTTTATTTGAATCTCTCTCACTCTGAAAAATGCCCATACTTCGATAATTTTTTTATAAATGATAGACTTTTATTATTTTTTGGTACTTTAGAATGGTATTGAGTAGTAATTTAAATGCAATTGATTAAAACATATAGTCCATAATATCTAGAATACCCCTTCTTCCATAATATCTAGAATACTCTTTCTTTCTGTAAGGTTTATTGTATGAGGTAATTTAAAGACAAAAGCACTAATATTTGATGAACAGAAGCATATTAAAGAGTACTACAAACCGCCACAGCTGTACTTCCTATTATGATGACGCTTATCTAAAAGACAAAAGTTAACAGCGCTGCGTTTCAGCACGTAACTGCCTACACTACATACTATTTTCTTACGTCTAAAAAAGTCAGTGAAACCAATTTCAGTAACTTGGCTAACAGCAATGAGTGTGCATTTGCCTAGCGGGAGCTTACACTTGAATTTAAACCTTCGGCAATTTAGACTGTTCAACCTGTTCCCGATAGAGGCCAGATTATGCCTGCCGTATTGCCCGTACGGCAGACACACAAGTGATACAATTTGCCTTTACATTTAACGGTGATATTGAATAACGGCAAAGTCACTTCCGTCAGAACACTTATTCAATTACTAGCTGTTTCCCGCGGCTTCACCCGCGTTATATATAGCCTATGTCCATTTCGGTACCCATACCTATGTGTATGCAAATTTTCATGATGATCGGTTCAGTAGATAGGGCCTGGAAGCGTAACAAACAAACTTACTTTCGCAGTGATATATTAGTTAGGAAGCAAAGATAGGATTAGGATTTAGGTGACGTCAATATCATCCAGGGCACTATTTAATGTATTTTCCTTCTTCTGACATTAAGCCGGTGCACAAATTGCCAATAAATTCAAATTCTACCTGCATGATAGGTAAAAAAAGTAACAATAGCAAGTAAAAACTTGTTTTAAGGAAGGAAAGTCAAATTTTTTTTAATGAGTTTCCAAAAATATAATAGGTTTTCTTATTCTTACCTGAACAAAATCGTTACAATTTCCCAAATTTTCCTTGAGGGAGGATGAGAGGGAGCTCCAGCAGAGTCCTGAGTCCTGATTAATGCCAACATATAAGAGGCATGCAGACCTCTATATGAAATGAATCGTTGTTACTAAAAATTATACTTGTAGACACCTATTATGGACTACTTAAAACGTCTGAAATAAATGATTTTTACTTTATTTTTATTTTTCATTTACTATATTATACTCTTAAGACATTTGATCTAAGCAGTTTTAAAAACGACTGTTATCGATTAATATTACTATGTTTTATAATTTCATCCACATCTAATATATAAGTATATCCTCATATTTCATGACCCAAGTGTTTAGTGTTAGTAACTACTTGACTGCCGTATTATGAACAGCTTGATCGATGGGAAATGAATTGGCTTTCGACTGTCCATAGCTCCATCATACGTCAAAATGTTTACGCTGACATATAAAATAAAATTTACCGAAGCGATACATCTATAATTTAAATATTTATCGCTGAATGTGTTGCTAAGCGCAAATCTCGAGCAACGCTAATATATTTTTTTAGAATATTCCTTGAAATACGAGGATGGTTCTTACGGAAAGAAAAAATTATCTATACATATAATAAAACAGTAAAAATATTTTGTCTGTACATTTAGCATTTTTGAATGAAATGGATAGAGGGACACTTATAAAGAATAATAGAAGATCTCCCTTACAATTTATAGTGATTAGTGTTGTAACACCATTTCTAAAAACTATATAAATCAATGCTGATAAACATACTTCTCAGATAACAAGGACAAATGCGAGGATGTCTCGTCTTTTCAAAGGGATATTGTAAACTCGCTCACAAAAACCTTGACTTTGACTTTTATATCTCAAATAGTTTTTCGACTAACAAGGCATTTCTTCACTAATGTTCCTATTTTAAACAGCCATTTTCTACGCACAACGAAAAAACATATATGTGTAGATCTGTGGTACGTTCTCATATGGCATATCCTCAAGTAGATTAACCCAGGGTCCCTTAAACTCTTGGCCCGGCCCTGCTTGACTGTCTCATTTTACAAATAAACAAACTTTGGTGCGTAGGATGACAACTTTAAACTTCTTGAGTATCTTGTTATGGTATCTATGCTTATGAAGCCATTGTAGACAGATTGTTAATCTAGATACTTGGCGAAACTCGGGAAAAAAGTAATAAGAAATAATAAGGTTGAGGTATGGTCGAAAAGTTTGCTAATGGATCGATACCTTGGGAGATTGAGTTTGTTTCGCCCGACCACCCGCCGGCTAATCTTTATTATGCTATTTTGATTTAAGATTACTCATTGAGCTTATAAATAATGTTTTAACCATTTTCTTATTAACAACAACTTATCAATGTTTCTTAGTTTAGTTTAATTCATTAGCCAATAAATCAAAACAATACCTAAAATAAAATGTTGGATTTTCATATTGTAGTAAATTTCATAGTGTACTCAATGCAAACTAAGTAACTTGTAACTTTTGGTCTTTGTTTTAGGGTACGTAATGAGCATTTATTTAATTTTAATTAATATCTCAAGACAGACTAGCAAGGTCTATAGCTTACAGAGCAGAGAACATAGCAACGTCAATATTTTTTTAAACATTCATCGCACTAATATTCTTGTTAAGTATTTTAGCTTGTATTCATTATACATTTTTATCCGTTCAAACAACAAAACAAAAATACTAACGACGAAAATGTAAAATAAATTAAACGTTCAAAGCAAAGATAAAATTTCGTACATCAAAGCAATTCTAAGGGGTTGCCGTAATATTCCAAACACCCTTGCCTTAGGCAGGCCCGAGCGGCATCCTAATATTCTAATATTTTTCGCCATTGATTTTTAAGACGCCGACTATCGACCTGACCCGGTTTCGCTCGATGTATAAACGATAACGAGCCTCCTGATGGCCCTTGTAATATTTTTCCTGACTTCTGCATAAATATAACTTCGACTTTCGGTATCGTCAGAAATTAGAACACTTTGAATTTTTATGTAAGTATGTTGTATGTACACTTATATCTTTGAGATCTATATTTCAAATAGCTGTGGCCCGTATCGACAGACAGTTTCATTATCATAATTGATTTTAACACAAAATTAAGTATTAATTATTATGTTTGACGAGACCGCGACAACAGAAGATTTGCTGAGTTTTCAAGCAAAAAAGAAATGGTTATAACCTGTAGCTTATGTAGAGGAGGAACGACGACTATAGAGATTGCAATCGCGATCGGGTTAAAGTACCGTTAAATTCGATGCATAATTTTATATATCGCGTAGGTAACATCTCAGTAGCGTTACTGCTGAGGCCTCCTTCTGCTATCTGAAATACCTGGGTTTGATTACCTGTTTATTTATTAGGATTTATTGTTTCAGATTGAAGAAGTTTTTTTTGTAATAACTTTTAACTATAATAGGCACAAAATTGCAAATAGATATGGACTTCGAAAAGACTGGCGGTAATTTGTAGACGATAAGCTGGTTGATGACGTCTTATTGAATAAAAATTTACTTAACTATAGGTACCATAATTTCAAAATGGGTAGCTGGGATAATATATAACACTGTCTAATACGATAAAGATCCAAATATAGTACCCCTAGATTGCATCTTGTAAAATCAATCCTCAATTTTCCTCGATGAGAAAAACCTATTGGAGGATTGCGTCCCGTGTGCTTAATGGAATATCAACCTTTGGCCAGTAACAGGCATTGATTTTTCTATTCCGGATTCCTGATTCTGAGAAACTGTAAAACACATTCAATTTCTCGGTAGAGAGGGTAAAAAGTACAATGTACAAGTGATGTTGGGTAAATCGAAAGGCATTCGGTACAAATTATATTTTTAGGTGTTATAAATAGATCGCAATGATAATAATTGGTTATTTAATTTAATTTTGTAAAAAAGGTAACCTAAAACTATTATTCACAAACTAGCTTTTGCCCGCGGCTTTGCTCGCGTTAAGAAGCAGAATTGTTTAAAATCCTTTCTTAGCGGATGCCTATCATCATAAGATCTACCTGCATGCCAAATTTCAGCCCGATCCGTCTAGTGGTTTGGGCTGTGCGTTGATAGATCACTATGTCAGTCACCTTTGAGTTATATATATTTTATTCGTAAATAAAACAGGCTCGTTGCCCCGTGGTAGCGTGCCCAGAAGGCTGGCAGCATTGACACGTTTTATGGCAATGCTAATCTTTTGGCCAAAATATAAGCCAGCCCTCTGGTCACGAGGCACGTCTATTAATATTTTATTTTAAATTATATCCCACATTATTACAATTTGTGTAAGTATATGTTTGAAAACACTTCACATGGATGTCTTGTCATAATGCCTACAGGTACTACAAAAATCAAGAAAGGGTAAAATCTCACACGTTGTAACGAGTCTGCAATTTTAAATCAATCGTTTTACGCAATCTACTCTTCCTGGTATAGACCGGGCGCTGGATGGAGTTGAGTATGCAAAACCATGCGGTTCTCATATTGTGCACACTCAAGTGCCTATGGTGCCTGCACTAGTAGGTACACAATGGATAAAATATGCCATTTTTCAGTTTTTTCATCCTACGTAGATCGCTTTGAACTGATCAAGGGAACTGCTATGCGTGCAACCACCGGACAGGCAGTTGAGTATGACACCCCTGACCTGGGACACCCTTGGCCTGGATGATGATGATGATGATATCCCACTAACGTGGCCTCTAACCCGCAAGGGATAAAGACGTGATTATATGTATATATATACTTTTTATCTTTCTCCTATCAATAAATAAACAAAAAATGAAATCTACAATGAGTAAGTTGTAAATAAAAGTGCAAAACTGGCCAGAGGTAAAAGCGTGACAACTTTTGTGCTGAGGGCAGCGGCGGTAGTGTGAAGGGCAAGTGCCTGATCGATCCAAGTGGCTTGTTATTAAAGCCCATGTTTACTGGGTCGCGGCATATTTACTAACGACTGAGTTAAATTCACGGTCCTTTCCTTCTTATTGAATATATTGAATGGGTACCAGTTATTTAACTGTGGCTTGAAGAATATAAAATAGACATTGTTCAAGATTTATTTACATACAAATTAATTACAGCTATTATTATTTATTGTTCTAAATCGATTATAATATAAGTCTAAAACAGCATATACATATATTCGTTAGCTATATCATCCACTGCAACTTATACGAAACGGTCTTAAAAATATTTCAGGGTGTAGTAAATCATTAGGGAAATATACTTAGCATAAGTATAATGTATAATACTACAATTAACACGCTAACTGTGACCACGTTTACGCACGGAAGCATTTATGGTTTACACTCGTTGTTAGATCTATGCCGAGTTTTGCACATCAGTAATTTGAACTTTCAGAATTTTTGTTTAATAAGTAATTCTTAAAATCTATGAATTAACGAAAAACCTGATTACTTCTATACCCAGTGATAAGCAATTTTAACAATGACGTAATCTGGGTATTCAAAGTTCAGCTTAACGAGACTAAGATTAATTATCCATAAATAGTTAATACTTAATTTACGAGACAACTTAGCCTATTCTAACTTGGGCAATCGGTGTATCATTATAACACAGCCCTAAGGGTTCAAGCTCTCAAACTTTGCATAGGGAGGGTAATGGGCGGTATAGAACACGCTTACCCAACAAAATTAAGGTAAACAAAAGCTTCAGAAATTGCTGCTGATGTTCAAGATTCTCCTTTACTACAGCTACTTGGTAGCTTGTTTTATTTGCAATATAGTGCATCATAATCATAAAAGAAATATTTTTGTAAATATGACCTCAGAAATATATTTGCTGAGACTTTACACTAAGTTACTAGTTACAATGTTTGTATTGGTTAATTGGCTATCGTAACTTCTTCAGCATTTTATTAAACACTAGTTATTACCCGTGGCTTCGCCCGCGTGATATATAGCCTATGTCCTACTCAGTACCCTAACTTATGTGTGTGCAAAATTTCATGATGATCGGTTCAGTAGATAGGGCGTGAAAGCGTAACAAACAAACAAACAAACTTACTTTCGCATTTATAATATTAGTTAGGATTAGGATGGGATAGTTAGGATTAGGACTAATAGGTGACGTTAAGTATATACCTACATTCTATTGCTTGATCACAGGCTGAATGTACAATCTTGAAGGACAGTTTACTCTGGGCGACTAAACAGACTTAATTTGGGTTTGAAGTTTGACTTGTTTAACGTGTTAGTTGATTTATTTGTATTTGAAATTGACTCATTCCAACACTCCTGGCTTAGAAGTTGGATTAAACAGGATTATTTTGTATTGGAGTCGTAATTAATTCCTTCTTATAGATGTTTCAACACTTATACTGCTAATAAATCTGATAATCTGTCCAAGTTTGTCAAGTCATTTTTGTTATTTTTTTTAAATTAAATTGTGGATTCATGAGTATATCCACAAATTCCAAAATAAATAGAAATAGAAAAAATACTCTTCTAGAAAAACTTATGTCATAAAACTTTTAATGATAGATAATTCCTATGTTTATACATTTTTTTTCGTTTTTCATCGCTTATGGACGTAATTACTTAGATTTTTACCCAATCCTTTCACCAGTTTTTATGGTCTGCACGGGAAGAAAAGTAACTGGTATATTCTATGTTTTTTTTTCTCCCAAACCAGCATGGAAGTTTTGTATAGACATCTTGCTATTTTTATTGTCGACTTACTGCTGTTTCCTCTATTTCAAGAAAGTCAGTAAGTATATAAAGGAACCTTATCCCGCCAACTTTCTACCAATCAGTATTCTTGTCGCGTAATGTTTGAACTACAAATAATTGGTTAATCAGCTCAGCATTTCAAACCTGCGCTAATGCAGAAGGTGGCAACACAATCACCCGCACCGCCGCTAGGGATGCATACTGATTTGGTCGCGTTATCCAAAATCATATTAATTAAACCTTAGTTGTGGCTCATAATTCGCAGGTAGTTAATATAGTTTAATTTAATAATTTACTTTTGGCTACAGTAGACTCTTTACATATTTAAACAACAAGTAATAGGTAAATCAGCTCAGCATTTCAAATTTGCGCTAATTCAGAAGGTGGCAACACAATCACCCGCGCCGCCGCTAGGGATGCATACTGATTTTGTCGTGTTATCCAAACATATGAATTAAACTTTAGTTATCGCTCATAGTTCGCAGGTAGTCAAGATAGTTTATGAGTAATGAGTTTATGTACATCTTCAACTACCTTTGTACTATAAAATAAAGGCTATTTTGATAATCTTTAAACCAATCAGTACATCGTTGTGCAATATTTAAACAACAAATAATTGCTAAATCAGCTCGGCATTTCAAATTTGCGCTAATGCAGAAGGTGGCAACACAATTACACGCACCGCCGCTAGAGATGCATACTGATTTTGTCACGTTACCCAAACATATGAATTAAACTTTAGTTATGGCTCATAATTCACAGGTAGTTAATATAGTTTAATTTAATAAACAACAAGTAACAGGTAAATCAGCTCAACATTTCAAATCTGCGCTAATGCAGAAGGTGGCAACACAATCACCCCCGTCGCCGCTAGGGATGCATACTGATTTGGTCGCGTTATTAAAAATCATATGAATTAAACCTTAGTTATGGCTCATAGTTCGCATGGTAGTCGAGATAGTTTAATTTTCATAATTTTCATTTGGATACAGTAGACGCTTTATATGTTTAAACAACACATAGTGCTACATGAGCTCAGCATTTCAAACCTGCGCTAATGCAGAAGGTCACCCGCGCCGCCGCTAGGGATGCATACTGATTTTGTCGTGTTACCCAAACATATGAATTAAACTTTAGTTATCGCTCATAGTTCGCAGGTAGTCAAGATAGTTTATGAGTAATAAGTTTATGTACATCTTCAACTACCTTTTTACTATAAAATAAAGGCTATTTTGATAACCTTTACACCAATTAGTATATCGTTATGCAATATTTAAACAACAATAATTAGTAAATAAGTTCAGTGTTACATATTTACGCTAATGCAGGAGGTGGCAACTCAATCGCCCGCAGCATCGCCGCTCGGGATGCATACTGATTTTGTCATGTTACCTAAAAACAGACCAATTTAACTTTAGTCATAGCTCATAGTTTGCAGTAACTTAAGTAAGTTTAATTTGAATATTTTACATTAGTAAAATATCGCCATACGATATTTGACTACCACATTCTTACCACGTTAAATTAGCTCCTAACTATTAAAATTGTGAAAGTGAGTAAGGCGTTTTGCTATTTCATACAAATTTTCTCTATGCTGTTGTAGGTAATCTTGCTAGTTTCTTTCAATTTACATTCCTGTTCTTTTATTAATTTTGTATTTTTCCTTTATCCTGATAAACTTGTTACCGTTCCATTTTTAATTACAACCAACTAATATTAAACAATGAAATAATAAGCAGCTAATTCGTAGCAGTCAAGCTACGGCAGCTTAGAGTATGCCTGTACGCAATATCTGTTACGATAGGAACTTCTACTAATTGCGTGTACTCCAAGTACATCTACGCCATAGCAGATAAAGTGAAGATGAGCTTCGTTCACATACTAATTCATATTAGGATTTATTAGGTTGGTAATGTTTCTCCATTATGTATCTTATTGGCATTTGTCTCTGTATATAAATAAAGTCTCATTTTCAAATAAACCATCATTATCAAAGTCAAAGTCAAAGTCAAAGTCAAAGATTTTTATTCAAAATTGGATAATTGTATCTCTTTTTGAACGTCATATTTTTTACTTTCTTATTATTTTTAATTTTTAATATGCAAAATCGAAAAACTACTAGCGTTTCGTAATGACCACTGGTGAGAAGAATACGCCGAAAGAAACTCAATCCAGACTTGGTCCCTACGTGCCTGAAGGGCTTCGATTACAATATTTTACAAGTATTTATTTATTACTAATGTTATTTATATTAATTACAATAAATTACAATCAATTAAATTACTGCCACGCATTTTTATCATTTAAATAATCATTAATACAATAATATGCCTTTTTTACTAACTGGTTTTTAACAGCAGTTTTAAACTTATGTAAAGGTAGACCCGAAATTTCTGCGGGAATTTTATTATAGAAGCGTGCTCCGAGACCCATAAATGAACGCTTAGTTTTCTGCAATCGCAAAGCTGGTGTAGCCAACTTATTTTTATTTCTTGTGTTTCGGTCATGAATGTCACTATTTTTCTCATATAAATGTAAATTATGGTGTACAAACATAATATTCGCAAATATGTACTGAGAATGTAAGGTTAAAATATTGAAATCTTTAAACAATTCTCTAAGAGATTCTCTAGCACCAAGTTTATATATAGATCTAATAGCTCGTTTCTGCAGGATAAATATTGTGTTTACTTCTGCAGCGTTACCCCATAGTAAAATTCCATAAGACATAACACTATGAAAGTAACTAAAATATACCAAACGCGCGGTTTCAACATCGGTCAGTTGTCTAATTTTCCTGACAGCATAAGCCGCAGAGCTAAGTTTACCTGCCAAGTTTGTAATATGGGCACCCCATTGAAGCCCGGCATCAAGAGTTATTCCAAGAAAAGTTGTTTTATCTATCATATCTAGTGGTTCATTATCCATTACTATGCGAGTTGGTATTTTGGCAACATTTGGTAAGCAAAATTTAATACACTTAGTTTTCTTAGTATTCAACAAAAGATTGTTCGCTGTGAACCAATCTAACACTTGAGCTAATGTACTATTAACCTCGTCAAAAAATTCAGTTTGTCTATCTATTTTGAACACAAGAGAAGTATCATCGGCAAATAGTACAGCCTTACATGTAGTGACACAGTAAGGCAGATCATTGATGTAAATAAGGAACAACAAAGGCCCTAGGATAGATCCCTGGGGTACGCCCATTTTTACAGATGATCCGGAGGATTGAACCCTGTTTAAACTAACGGTTTGAGTTCGGCTACTTAAATATGATGCAACTAAATTAAGAGATTTACCTTTGATTCCATAGTGCTCCAGCTTGGATAGAAGGGTATTGTGGTCTACGCAATCAAAAGCTTTGGTAAGATCACAAAACACACCAATGGCATTTTGTTTTCCCTCCCAAGCATCATATATGTATTTTAACAGAGCTACACCCGCATCTGTAGTAGACCGATTCTTCGTGAATCCATACTGTTCACCATGGAAGAGACCATTACTTTTAAAAAAAGCTAATAACTGATTAAACATTATCTTTTCAAATATTTTACTGAGCGCTGGCAGAATAGAAATAGGACGGTAATTAGTGGGATCATTCTTATCGCCAGATTTGTATAACGGAATGACTTTGCTTAACTTCATCAAGTCAGGAAAAGTTCCTGTATCTACACACTTATTAAATATAGAAGCTAAATATGGCGCAATTACTTCAATAATACTACTAATGACAGGTACTGAGATATCCCACAAATCTCCAGTCTTTTTATTGTTTAAACTCTTAAATGTATCAATTACTATTTCAGGTGTTACATATTGAAATATTAAATGGTTATTACATTCTGGTATACAACTTGCTAAAAGTTTTTTAGATTCAGCGGGTGATGAACGTAAGGAGGCAGTAATGTTGACGGGAATATTTGTAAAGAAATCTTCAAAATATTGCGCGATATCTTCATTACTATTAAGGAGCTTGTTATTGACTTTTAATTCGATTTTGTTATTACGTTGTTTACTTTTACCGGTTTCCTTGTTAATAATTTTCCAAGTTGCTTTTATCCTATCATGAGAATCTTCAATAGTTTTCCTAGTGTGTAAAGATTTTGCACACAAACATACCTTTTTAAAAACTTTTGAATAATTTTTAACATATTTTATGAATTCAGTATTCCGATTATAAACTTTCATTGCTAATAATTCGTATAATCTGTTTCTACTAATGTAAATGCCAGTAGTTGCCCATTCACTAAATTTTTTACGGTTACGTCTAGTACATTTTTTAATTTTGAATGCACTATTGAATTCAGATTCAATAACACCAAACATTTTATTATATAGGGCATCCGGATCATCTCGCGTTTCTTCAATTAGTGGCATTTTTTCAGCTATTTTTTGCTTAAATACCTTTACTTTACCTTTAGTAATAGATCTAAAGGTAATTTCTGCTGAATCTGCTTCTGAATTATTTATAAGTTTTACAAATTGACCAAAGTGATCGGAGGTTAGATTTTTTGTTATATATTTGTCAACAGCAGTGCAATTGCAGAAAACATTATCTATACATGTGGCAGAATCTCCATCAATTCTAGTTGGTTCTAAGAAAAAATTGATTAAATCAAATGATTTAAACAAATTTAAAAATCTAACACTCTCGGTTGTAGTAACTAACAAATCAACATTAAAGTCGCCACACACTATAATACTTTTGCGGCTACCACATAATTTTCTCAACACATCTTCAATAACTAATTCTAAAGTATTAAAATCTGAATTCGGGGGTCTGTATACACACACTATAATATAATTCCCTAGTTCAATACATGACAGCTCAACATTACAATCTACCGAAAGACAAACAATATCCTTACGTTCTTTACATTTAACGTCACTTCGTGTTAGAATTAAGCTCCCGCCTTTCTCTTTAGTCTTTCTGGTATATGAGCTTGTCAATGAATAATTCTCTATATTGAATTGTTGCTGATGGGACTGCATAAAATGTTCAGTCAAGCAAACTACATGCAAATCTTTACTATTTATAAATAACTCTAATTCTAATAATTTGCTAGTCAGGCCTTGAATATTCTGATGTAAAATATTGAATTCATCGGCTTTGACTGTTGTCTTATTGCTTAGTTTAAATCAGTCAAAGTATTACTTATTACAGGTATATCACAATTTGATATACCTATGTCGGATTCATATTTATTTACAGTTGTACTACTTACAACAGGTAATTGTAAATTAAAAGCTACAACAGTAGCTATTTGTCTTTTATAATTATAAGGTAGATACATTGTATCATGAGTCAACTTAAATCTACTAATAAACTTATTTATATCTAAATAAAAAATAAAATTGCCATGACTATATGTCATGTTGTACATATGTACATTCAAATGGTAAATTTGCTTGTTTGTACTATTGTCTAAAGATTCAGAGTATGGAAAGGCACCAATCATAAATTTGCATTGAGTTTTTTTGTTTAAATCTACTAATTTGTCCAGACTTTTTTTAATGTTCCTTTTTGATACAGAGGAACTGTCACCACATAAAATTAATATTGTACAGTTTTCATCTAGACTGTCATAATTAATATTGTTTACTAGATCTAAATACGTAGCGCCGGGTATACATGTGTTAAATACAGAACAATCTTTGTGGAGGTGATTAAAAATAATGCTACTAAAATCTTGACCTAACTTATCAGAGTAAATTAATAGTTTGTTACAGTTAATTTTTTTATTTGAACTGTTATCAACCGTACCTATCCTTGATTGAAAGTTACACTTCCTGGTATCATACTCTCTTGACTCAGGAACAAAGTTAGGTGACATAGTAACTGCAGTTTCAGGTGAACTATCGCACTGCTGCTTTTGTAGGAGAGCATCATACCGTTCTTTATTATAATTAGCTTCCTCCACTAATTTTTGAGCCTCTAAGATATTTTTACTTAAATCTTTTTGTGATAATTCATATTTATTAGATAAATTATTTAAGGACTGTTGCAATTCCGAGATCTGTGACTGTAGTTCAAAAATCTCGGTATCATATATACGGCTAGCCATATACAGGTCATCTTCACAATCATATGTAATCATATGTACAATTGTAGTGCACCAGACTTCCACGGAAAGAAAGAAAGTTTGTCTTTTCATCACATGAATTGATTAGTTTCTTAAAATTGCTAGTCATATATAGACGCAATAATACAGTCCAAAACTAATGCCAAATCAAAATGAGAGACATAACAATCCGAAAACATAAAATTCGTTATTCGCGTGCGTTTCAGATGGCTTACTATGATAATTTGGTTCCTTATTGGCCTGATTTATGACCCAAATATATTTCGTCATCGGATTTGTGGCGAGCCAATAAGACTGTATCTTTGTTGCCAAACCGCACTATTACATTGTTAATTACGAATTTGTCTACTTTATGTTGTAACATTTTTATTGCTTATGTCCTTTGACTATATATCTCTCTAGACTCCGTCATGCCTTTATTTCAATGATTTAAAAGTGGTAAATTTTTTAACGTGTAGATTAATCTCCAAAATAATCATGGTATGTAAGCCCGTCATGATCATGTTATTATATACTCGTTCGCTAGCATAACTTGTTTAACATAATTATGTACATCCAAATTGTATATTACATGATATCAGAATAAAGAAAGAAAGAAAAGAAATACAGGAAAATATAAAATATCTTACAAAGCCCTTCAGGCGATAGAGAATGGGATCAATACTGTTGAAAATAGTTTCTTTCAGCGTTTTTCCTCTGCCGTGGTCGGTTCCGTAACGTTAGTAGTCTGCAGCTTTTGAATACAAATTAATTATATATACGTAAGTGCATAAAAATATTTAGAATATGAATTGACGTGAAAAAATGCTTGAGAAGGCCTATTTTATGAATAAATCTTAGAATCATTAAAAAGTCTTCGGAAGTATTGGGAATGGTTTTAAAAAAGATTGAAGATAGTTGTGGGAATGATTGGGGATGGTTTAAGAAATTTTTGATTAAGTGTTTTTAATAACTTAGGTCAATTCTCTCCGAATCCAGTTAAAACCGATAAAAAATATCGAATATTTGCCTTATCAAAGTAAGCCAAAAACTTCTTTATTTTATTTCAAAGTACTAATGAATTTTATATAGGAAATTAACATTTCTCTAATCTATAAGTCGTCTGAAAGCAGTCTTTCCAGAAAATTGTCGCCAAAGAAGTATCTCCCACTTTATGAGTAGTTGAACAGGCACAAGTGCGAAGAGAAAAATAGGAAATGAGGTTGCCGCGTCACATATGCACAAAATATCAAAAGCGTTGTAGTGTAACTTAAGTATACAACTTCTTACTTTATATTTTTTCCTAACAATATAATAATTATTATTAAAGTATTAGTGATGCCACTTCCTTGTTTTGTTATGTCAATTTAACTTGAGCTTATTGTAATTTTAGCGTTCGCTTTTCGAGCGTACTATGGTAGGTTTTTTGAAAGCGTGACTGAGGTACTATTTTCGAAAGGACGTGTGCATTCTAAAACTATTTTCTATTTAAAAATTATACATCTTTATAAAGCCAACCGTTCAATAATTCATTGATAAGCTTTCAAATAATAATAAATATAAAAAAATTGAACCAAAATGCAGGGCCAATTTTGAAAAGCGAGAAGTTGATAAAATGATGGAGTTATGAGCCAACGAACATACAAAAACAGTCAAACTGAAAAACTTTGTTGAAGTCGGTGTTTACTTGTTTGTATCTAGAGCACACTGTCGTCAATTCTGTTCTCCTTTTATTTCCTGCTTTATGTCACTGTTTGTTTCGCGGGCGTAAATAAAGCGAAATTTATGTATTCGTCTTTTTATACGTTATTTTTGTTTTTACTATTATTTCAAAGTAAAGAAGATGCACAAAGTAACTAAATGAAAAGTTACCAAATTTTTTGCATTGAGAAACACTGAAGTTTTGTATAAAATAGATTGATTTGATGTTTTCGTTCGACGTGCTTCGATTTCCATATTTTTATTCTGAAGCTTTGATATATTCAGTTTTTATCAAATAACAAAACCGCAAAAACGTCAGGAGTTTTCATGTAAAATTTAGATATCTAATAGGTAAAAGGTAGACTGCCTTGTTGTAAAGTATTTTTAAAATTTTCTATTTTTATAAATCTGTTTACACGCTTGACTTTGGTATTTTTCCAATATTTCGTTAATCTCTTCATTAAGCTGATAATAGTACATTTCTGTAAAAAACAAAATCAATACGTCTGCTGGAAGATTCTTGTTGAAATACAAAATTGATGATATAATTTTTTAAAACTATAAAAAAATATAAAATTTTATTTAGGTAGAGATTTATCTTAGCGAAGCAAAATTGTGAAGCTTTGAAATATGTACCTAAATGTGAAATATTTAGTTCTAAAGTTTGTTCTTGAAAAATTTCTATTTCTGTTATATTGACTTATTTGAAGCATTGACGATAGTCTGAAGTAAACTTTGAAATGTATGGTTTCATAATAAAGTGTGAAAAAATGAGCTTTTTTGAAGATCAAACGAAGTGGTCCACCTATGCCACGGCGTAAGGCACGTGTGCGAATGGCAACTATACGAAAGATACCAACCCCAGGATCTTTGAACAGCAAAGTGACGTGTAACTTGGCAAAGTAAACAATTGACTGATTTATTTGTTTGCGTTTATAACTCCACGTGTCCTCTCTCCATGCACACAAACATCCAAATTATTTGCTCGACTAGTAAATCCCTAGCATATTACCCGAGGCTCAAGGGAGATAGATCGATTTGAAATTGGAACGTGTATTTTTAAATGCAGGTATATTCCAGATTTAATATATCCGATTCCGGTGGGGTTAACCGAACGCAATCGAGATTGGATTGAGATCTGTCAGTCGAAATCGAGCGGAAACGCAGTGAACCCTATTGTCGTCGTGTTTGGGATAAATTATGTGCGTAGATTTGTTCCCACCGGTGTAGTTTACATACTCTTTTTTCCTCGTCTGCAAACTTTTTGACAACTTGTAAAGTAAGGTTTGGCTCTTAAAACATTAAAAATATAAATTTTAATTCGATATAGATTTTTATTTGAAGGAAGCAAAATTGTGAAGCTTTTAATACCTAAATAGTGATATATATTTTTTTTATATAATCTGTTAATGGAATTCCTATCTAGGTACTATATTGACCCGGGTGATAGGCACGTGTGCGAATGGCAATTATACGAAAGATGCCAACCCCAGGATCTTTGAACAGCAAAGTGACGTATAACTTGGCAAAATAAACAATTGACTAATTTATTTGTTTGCGTTTATAACTCCACGTGTCCTCTCTCCACACGCGCAAACATCCAAATTATTTGCTCGGCTAGTTAATCCCTAGCATATTACCCGAGGCTCAAGGGAAATAGATTGATTTGAAATTGGAACGTGTATTTTTAAATGCAGGTATATTCCAGATTTAATATATCCGATTCCGGTGGGGTTAACCGAACGCAATCGAGATTGGATTGAGATCTGTCAGTCCAAATCGAGCGGAAACACGGTGAACCCTATTGTCGTCGTGTTTGGCCGGATAAATTATGTGCGTAGATTTGTTCCCACCGGTGTAGTTTATATAGGTACTCTTTTTTTCTCGTCTGAAAACTTTTTAACAACTTGTGAGGTAAGGTACGGCTTGACTCTTAATCTTGGTATTGTTTGATACTTGGTGTTGTGCCAAACAGTAAAAATAATGTTTCGCTTTTAAATTAACTTTTCTTTGTTTTATGTCATATAACTACGAGTGCTATACTTTCAAGTATCACTCCAAAACTCAAAACGATTTGTCTAACTTTATATAGTTTATCTACTTTATCTATAGTCTATTTGCTGTTCTACCAGCAAACATAATTTAAACACATGTAATTAAAAAATAATATAAGGCTCAAAGCTTAGGGATAATCTAAACTTAAAGCAACCTTTGACGATTTTTAATTAACTATTTGTCAGAGTAATGAAACAAAGCTCCCAACTGACTGCATTTATGAAGACACAGTCTAGTAAAAAAAATATACACCAATGCCGTTCGGTTTACACTTATTTACGTTGTATTCTTATGCTTATTTATTATTAAAACAAATTGATAGGGTTGAAGTCGGTTATTGTTTTTTGTTAAAAATATTTTATAAAATATGTTTTTAATAGCAAACCCCACCGCGCACCTAGTAGTTCTAATATAAATATCGTAGTATATTTCGTTGCTCAATAAGGAAAGAAAATTACTCTGAAGACCGTAAAAGATCGCCCCAGTGGGGTTTGTCACGGGCATTTCTCCAAGAACACTTTGGTACCATGCCCGCTGACACATTTAACGGATCAAAAAGTTCGGCCATTTCGTTCAATTTCCAAGCGGACAATAAGCTTTTGAATAGTTATTTGGTACACAAGCAACGTCTTGGCACATTAAATATGAATATAAAAACCTACAATAATTTTGTAGCTATTTCAAGACCGCTTTTAAATTGAGATTTTGTGGGTATAGTTGGCATCGCATACAGAAACATTGCTGACAGCTAACGGAGTCACGAGAATAATAATCCACGATATTCAGGTTGTATCACTGACATTTATCAGAGGGGATTTTTTTTTTAATTTGAATTACTTTTTAATCCGCATCCATTTTTAGGGTTCCGTAGTAAACTAGGAACCCTTATAGTTTCGCCTGTCTGTCTGTTTGTCTGTCCGTCCGCGGTTTTACGCAGAGACTATAAGTAATATTGTGAAGTTGAGAACATCATTTTTCGATTTAGGGATTCATTTCCGAAATATTTGGTTTTAAAGTGAAAAATTTTGCTAAGAGGTAAGTGTCTCCCCCCCCCCCTCTATCTGCTAAACGGTTATATATGGATACGTGAAAAAAATTACAGCAGTAGTACCTATATATTCTGAAGTTGAAAGGAAAACTATTAGAGCTGAGTATTAAGTGCAAACTAAAAAGTTATAGGCAACCAACTTATAAAATGTACTGGAAAATGTAAAATTTCATACAATATTCATTGTTAGATGTTTTGGTCGTTAAACTGTGAGGTGCGAATGTAAACAGTGTGAACTCAAAGTTGTCATTCGCAACTACGGAACCCTACACTGCGCGTGGCCCGACACGCACTTGGCCGGTTTTTTTATGAATAGAAAGCCATAGCTGACTTATGAATCAAACCAAGGTACTAATTCTATTTCAAAATTGATAGGGTAGGACGTGCAAAATATATGTTTTTGTGGAACCTCCGTTAACAACTTAATTTAAAACTAGCATTTCACCTGCGGCTTTCGAGAACAAACTTTTTTCCGGGGTAAAACGTTATCTTTTCGTTGCCTTAATAAGCGAGACACATTAATAAAAACTATTAATTTATAACTTAATTTCAACTAATTCCCAAGTCACCTTACTGCCAAAGTTCATCTTGTATAATCGACTAACTATGGGATACAATTCTAAGAAGTATGTGTGGTGTTGAACATAGGCACAGAGTTTATACCCAAAGCATGCACCAAGCCACAGGCAGTTGGTTTAGGCTCACCAATGAATGTACCGATGCATTCTATAGTCTGTCTCTCTCATATTACTCGTGTTCATAGTTACATCTTTTCCTGTGGTGCTTCAAATCTCAAGGTCCGTAATCGTTTGTCTGTACCAAATAAAAATTAAACGAATTATGCAAAACTCTTTCAACTCGAAAACAAAACTAAATTTTAGAAAGTTAACGCATCACTAAATTTTGAGTTATTCAAAAGTGCTACAATTAAGGCATAAAAAACTTTCGTACTATTTGTATGAATCAGTGGATTGATTGTAAAGTGGCTGTAAAAAACACCTCTAAGTTGCCTACGGTCAGCCACGTTTTCTTTGAACTCTCTCTGCTCTATTCGACTTTGTGTACCTTAGCATTGTTCCAAGAATATTGAAGCCTTCTCTGCTTCGAGTTATGCATTCATTTGTCTAACAAAACCAAATGCAACGCAAGATAACTACCTAAAGAATTGTCCACCACAAAAATACCCTATTAAAACGGTTCTTACTTTGTGCTCAATGTTTAATGAAATTTATTTTTCTTTCAGGTACTTGCAACTCTTATCGCCCCCTGCGCTGAAAAGTGAGTCGTAAACAAGACCGGCGTGCGGAACAATTTGTTAAATAACAGTCACGCCCATGTTTATACGAGTAACATTTCGCTGTGATTTACATACGCGATATTTTACTGAGCTCACTCGATTAATTCGATACTTGACACTTTAATGGCACTATTTTTTCGCGCGTCAACATTGAATAGCTTTGAAACCTGAATAACGTCGAATTTTAGTACCAAATATAGGAATTGAGAGCCGAATGGACTTAACAAAGTAATCAATTATGAATATAATACTATTACCAAGTAAAAAACACAAACGACGTTCGTGTTTATTTTTGTATAGATTTCTTTGAGATTTTCTGCTCTATATCATCATCATTATCAGGTCTTTTCGAGTCTCTTGACTTGTAGTGGTCCTATTCTATTCTGCCGGGAACCACATGGCTAACTACTCTATATACTAATAATTAAAAATAAAAATCGACACTGTTAGTGAGATACATCTATCACCTTCATGACTTCTTTCCGAAACTAAAAACGTTGTACCATTATCTATTTCAGTAAAAAAGCAATAAACCCAGAAAAAAAAATTAACTTGTAAGTGCTCACCTTTTTATGCAAAAACTATTTAATTTATTAAACAAATAATGAAATAATAACTATAAACTAAAACTTATCTAAAACTGTATTAAACTAGAAAAAAAAACTACAAAACTATCACAAAATTGATCCATGATAAATGATACGCTTACATCATATTGAAAAAAAACATGCCTTTGTTGCCTCAAGTTTTTCTATTACCAACTCCATTCTAATCCAAGTTTCTTGGCCGAACAAAGGGTTTTGTACCCAGTTTAGACATTTGTCTGAGCACTCTTGTCAGTTGGCAGAACTGTTTTAATTATACGCCTGAGCTTTATTAACTAGGAGCTGAGCAATGGGAGATCAAATTTGACAGCTGAATGCGAAATGTTCTTCAAGACAAATGGTTTTGAGAAACGGGAGAGTTAAGGCGTGTTTCTAGGGATAAGGGTATACTATTTAAATTATAACAGTCAGTGAGATATACACTCATTTAATAGTGTGTAAACTTTGAAATAAACCTTAATGAAAACAGGGGGATGCTCATGCATATTATAATTTAAAGAAGACTCTTTAGTTGTAAATATTTTAAAAGTATAAGATATGTAAATTAAATTCTAAAAGATTTTACTTTTCCAGTAAGAGCAAACTCTCAAATAATAAATATCCCGATCCATACTTCCCAACTAATATTTATAATATTTAGTTTCTAAGACTATCATAAAAGTGAGTTTGTATATTTGTTTGTTTGTTACTTCTTCACGCTTTATCTACTTAACCTATCTTCTTGAAATTTGGCATACACATGGGTTAGGATACTGAGAAGGACAGAAAAAAAATCTGTTCCCATGGGATTTGCGATAAATGACTCAGCAAATTTATACGGCAAATTTACACGCGAGGGAAGCCGCGGGTGAAGGCGGGCCGCAAGTATGAAATAAGTGTAACAATTGATATCCAACATCAATCAATCACAAGGATCAACATTCTCAACAAAATGTTACATTTTTGGATTGAAACATAGATGGAAAACGGAATCCAAATAGAAATGGATAAACTTCTTTTTCCCCACTGATGATAAATGCCGGAAAGAGAAGTCTCTCTGGTGCATTCTTTATTTTTATTTTTTTTTCCTTCACAACATTGAAGAATTATTATATTTAATTAAAAATGTAACGATATATACGATTTATCTACAAAACAAACTATTCATTTGAACATTATAATTATATATTCCCAAAATATTGAATTAATTCATTTCAATAAGGCAAATTTATCTCCAAAAAGTAATAAAAAGTGATGAATTCTTTTATATAAATTTATTGAAGGGATATAACTGTTTGATTGAAAAATATTGGAAGCGCGAGATACTGCGTTTTCATCGTGTCCGAATACGAAATGGCATGGCCGATATCTGCCGTTTCAGTTAGCTCAGGCGACTTGTATTGTCTATTATTCATTCGGCTTAAGGCGTTTAGGCCAGCCAACTAGCGCCACCCTTCATTTTATTTCTTTTACAGTAGATTTACGTATTCTTTTTCAATTTGATCTTATTTTACTAAATAATGACTTGTATTATATTTTGTATTACTTTTTCATCATCATCATCAGGTCTATTTAGTCTCCACTGCAGGAGTATGACCCTCTCTGTACTACCAGAGCAGTCGGAGGATTAAGCCAACACTCTCCACGGTGGCCAGACGGGTTGGACAGGTCTCTTTTACGTTTATAAGCTTTCTTTAGCTTGTGTTTCTTAAGTCGCCTTATACGACATCCACAGGAAGACTTGGACTGGTCCTATTCTTTTCAGCCGGGACCCAGCCGTGTGGGTCCCGGCTGAGTAGAATAGGATCCCAATAATTTTTTAATGATTTTGTATGCCTTTGGGCGGGACATAGTAGACCCTGTATTTTTCATAACATCTCTTGTACCTATGTTCACAAAATAAATAAATTGAATTGAATACTTTTTATTGTTTTGCATTTGGTAATCAATGTAAGAATTTTCTTTTCGGGTGAAATGTCACCTAACTCAAAAAACTACAAGTCATTTACTACCAAAGTATTTACGTAGATATTTTCAATTTGATCTTATTTCGAAATACATACATAGTATCACGTCTTTATCCCTTACGGGGTAGACATAGCCTAAGGCCATTAGACCGAAAGGCCACGTTTAGCATGTTAATGGTGATGGGTTGCTAGCCGCACCGCCTATTTATAGTACAAGAATTAAATAACGGGTGTCGCTAGTTTCGCTGATGTAAGCCTCTTAATAGCAGACTTTGTTCCAAAACGTCTATTTAACTGAGTTTGTTCCGAACTCCATACAATAGTTTGCCACAATTCGCGACCGCAGTGTTTATGATCCGCTGATGTAGCCATGCATAATAAGGCTTGTAGAAACTTGACAAAGGCTCTCTAAGTTCATAGTATGTTATTATTACAGGTTGTATTCAATAGTTAAGCTCTAATTGTTACACTAAGCTAACAATTTGATACTCGTAATTTATGATATACTTGGGTAACTTATGTAAGTAGCACTATGAGAGCAAAAATAGTCACTGTGTTTTATATCTTTTCACACACTTACACCGATAAGAGACGAGCTCTTAATCAGATGGACTATGTAGGAATAACTTAATGAATATTCTATGTTATTTTATCAGCAGTCATTTGACAAAGCAGTCTGAATACTAAATGTAATGGCCAATATCTACCAGTCAGATCACCAGTTTATCAGGCAACTTGTTTCTTCTATTTCACTGAGTTTATTCCGAACTTCATATAACCGTTTGCCATAATTCGCGACCGCAGTATTAATGATGTAACCATGCATAATAAGTTAATAAGGGTAGTGGAAACTTAACAAAGGCTTTAAGTACAAAGTGTTATTATTACAGCTTGTTTTGAATAGTTAAGCTGTAATTGTAACACTAAGCTAACAATTTGATACTCCTAATTAATTGTGTTATGGGTACTTGAGTAACTTATGTTAGTAGCACTATGAGAGCAAAAATAGTCACTTAACACTCTTACACCGATAAGAGACTAGTTCTTAAATATAAAATGGACTATGTAGGCACAGCTTAATGATTGATTATTCTATGTTATTTTATCAGTCATTTTACCAGGCTGAATATTAAATGTTATGACGAGTATCCACCAGATAGACTTGTATCTTCTATTATTTATACGGGTCAATGGAAGACTTTGTTCCAAAATGTCTATTTAACTGAGTTTAATCCGAACTCCATACAATAGTTTGCCACAATTCGTGACTGCAGTGTTTATGATCCGCTGATGTAGCCATGCATAATAAGGTTAGAGGAAACTTGACAAAGGCTCTCTAAGTTCATAGTGTATTACAGTTGGTATTCAATAGTTAAGCTGTAATTGTTTTCTTAAGCTAACAATTTGATACTCCTTATTTATTATATACTTGGGTAACGCATGTTAGTAGCATTATAAAAGCAAAAATATGCACTGTGTTTATTTCTTTCACACACTTACACCAAAAAGAAAGAAAGTAGAAAAAGAAAATAGCTCATAAATATCAGATGGACAACTTAATGATTATTGTATGTTATTTTATCAGTCATTTGCTTAAGCAGTCTGAATACCATAGATATCAGAATATCTGAATACTACATGAAATGGCCAGTCTCCACCAGTCAGACCACCAGTTCAGTTTGCTCAAGCTACTTGTATCTCTTTTAATCATACGGCTCAATGGCAGACTTTGTTCCAAAATGTCTATTCAACTGAGTATAATCCGAACTCCATGCAATAGTTGGCCACAATTCGCGACCGCAGTATTTGTGATCCGCTGTTGTAGTCATGCATAATAAAGTTTGTAGAAGAACTTGATAAAGGCTCCATGTAACTAGTGTGTTATTACAATAAGTATTCAATAGTTAAGCCGTCAGAAAATTATCTAGATGTTTATTGATTTAAAGGTATATTCAAAAATGCTTTAAGTTTGAACATTTGCTGTTCAATAACAATTATAAAAGAAGAACCCTACTATTAGGCACGCACTTTCTGTGTATCACTTCCTGTTACAGTAAAATATCTATGATATCACCTAACGGTTCAAATCACAGAAACATTTTCCACACTTCCTTTTATATTCTCATTTTTGCTAATGGGGTGCGTTTGGGTTCAGCCAGTGCAACCTGCGATCCAAAAAGGAGTGGGCATATCTTTATAAATTGCAGTATCTGAATTAATTATAGAGGTAAGATTATAAAGCAAGTGAATTTAAATTAAGACTCCGGCTAGTATGCGTGCACAGCTTGAATATAACGCTCTCAGCTAGAGCACTATGCGACCATAAAATTCCACTAAGCCCCGTAAAGTTTAAAGTATCAAATTTGCTCGTAATTTGCACTCTATTGAAGTTTCTGTGAATCTACTCAAACTTCCACAGTATCACTCACACCTTTGATTATTTATTAATATAATATAAATAAATATAATATAAATATATACGGACAAATCACACAGATTGAGCTAGCCCCAAAGTAAGTTCTTATGAAAGACTTACTGTTAAGGGATACTAACTCAACGATACTATATTTTATAACAAATACATATATAGATAAACATCCAAGACCCAGGTCAATCTGAAAAAGATCGTTTTCCATCTTGACCTGACCGGGGATCGAACCCGGGACCATCCGTGTCGCAGGCAGGCGTGATGACCGCTGCGCCACGGAGTTCATATTATTACATAACTAAGCAATAATATGAACTCTGCACCAATAGCGACGAAAATAGTTTTAAGCGTAACTTGCGTGCGTTTCTCTTTGGGAGATCTGTTTTTAATTTAATTTATTGACCGTAAGGTGAGGTTATTGATTTTAAAGTGTTTGATTTTAATAACTTTTCAATATGAGATTTCTGTCTTAATATAAGTAAAATAAGACAATTAAAATTTATTAATAAATAATTAACTATTACTTTTTAACCAAGTAACATATAATTTATTAGAATGTCATATAACTACTTAAGCTTTTATCTTCCTCTATCATATTGACATTGAACATATTAAATTTTTAAAACAGTAAATTTAAATCAATTATTAAATTCCATTCATTTTCAGATACTTATTAACAAATAATAACGAACTTTCTGTTTGTAATTTGCAATATGTTTAATTTATATGTTCTCAAACTACATCATCACCACACTAAGCGTAACAAAACATTTGAACTTAGCACAAACAGAGGGGAACTCACAATAACTAAGGAACAATGTTTATCGTAATCAGGTTTGAAATATCATGGAGACGCCTCCATTTATATTTAGAGTGGCGTGGAATGAGATTTTCTGCTCTTCGAATCGCTGTTGACTTATGAGTTCTATCGTATTTCTGATTATTTCGTTTGTCTTGGATGGAAACAATTCGTTCAATAAATAGAGAAAAAATTAAATTATTTATTTTTCCTTTTTCTCTATCTCTCTCTTTCTGTCATTATTTTGTGCATATTTTCGTTTGCATACACATCAGTTGTGATTATTTAGCTTATCTATTTCAAAGACATGTTGTATTATCCCCTTTAATATGATATTTTTACAGCCAATTTATCTGATATCAACCTGTAGAATCGGTGTGAAAACCATGCCTGCATAAGCTGTGCCCTAAGCACAGCTTATGCACTAGATTTCAACTTATCCTTTGATCGTCGTAAGTATATTATTTACGAAAAAGATGGTATACTTGCAGCTTGTGTTTTTTTTTTGTAATAGCTGAATGATTGATCAATGATTTATTCAATCAGCTACTATCAGAAAGGGAAATTGATCATTAATATTTTTTCTTGTATAAAACGTAGCCAAGATATATTGGAAAAACTCTATCTTTTTCTGAATCCAGATTTCTTCATATCGATTTTCTCTCTCAGTCTCTTAGTGTCTTCTAGGAAAGGTGGAAAACCTTAACCGAAAAGTACACAGGAACATTCTTATTGCAGAAAAGTTGGTCCACACCTGTACTACTTAGTTAGTTTTATCTACTGGGGTGCGTCTCTTTAGTATGTTTACGAGTCTTCTATGCCCTCCTAACAAGCGTCACTGCAGTAAAAATATGTTACACAAGGTTCTCTGAAAGGAATGGGCTAAGTGAGTTCAGTGTTTGTGGTGAAATGTAACTCTCTGCAGGAAGCTGTATTCAAGGTACATAACAAGTACAAGAAACAACTTATACGAATCCTATTAGTAGAAATAGTACTAATGTAAGACTTTACAAGCTGATTTCGTTCCAAGTATGTATTTCACACAAGTTAACACTGTCTTTTTTCTTACTCCGATCAAATATTTTAGGTATAAAATAAAATATAAGTTTTTAAAACTTTTGTTAAACCTTCTTAAAGTTGTAAACTAAAAAAAAACTTACAAGTTGTCTAACGTTACTAGCTGTTTTATTTTATCGACTTTACAAAAAGAAGTAAAGTTGTCAATATGCGACCTTATTTTTAAACAATTTCAAAAAAGAGGAAGTTCCACAAATCGTCGAATCTAATGGATAGGTATGGTATGGAAAATCTGAAGAATCGTGGCAGTAGATGTCTTTTTTGCCGTATAGATGTCAACCCTGTTGGTAAGGATGAGGCACAAGTATGACTGTATTCAATGATCACTGCGCGCAAACGCCGACGATTCGATATCGCATTTCGCACTAAACAGTTTGCCCAATAATACTAAGACTTTATCCACCACACAAATAAATAAGAAAATCCATTAGAGTACCTATGCAATTCATTAAAACTTTCCGAATAAACGTAACTCGCATAGATGAGACGATTTTAATTTAATTGCACTCATTTACCGGCAATTTATGGCAGCCTTTGGCAGGAGTATATTAGAGGTTATTAAAGAGAGAATTTGGCGCTGCCGTTGTCACGTAGTAATGAAACTGTACTATTATTGTATATGTGGTAATTAGGGTGCTTCAGATAAAAGTGGTCTGCTATTTGTAATTAATTGTTTATATCTTTGCTGACCATTTTATTTTATTTTTACAGAGAAAAAAAAATGAAAGTTAAACTAAAACTACTATTTACAAATAAAATAAGCCTGGCAGCTCGTTGCCCCGTGGTAGCGTGCCCAGAAGGCTGGCAGCATTGCCACGTTGTATGGCAATGCTAATCTTTTGGCCAAAATATAAGCCGGCCCTCTGGTCATGAGACACCTCTATTAATTTTTTGGCGATGGCATTGAATAATTTATGTGCCGAGGGTCCCCACGGCCCTAGAGTTTCAACCCCAAACGGTTCAAATATATAATTGTTGCCAATACATTCATATTTGCGCCGTTTGAGGTTTTCCGCCGCCGCCGCTGCTGTGCCGGCTTTTGATCCTGTGACCGGGAGGTGAGACGTCGCCAGAGTATCGACGCAAGTAGCGTCCCATACCAGGGGCCGCCCCAACCTCCAAGGCACAAGAGTCATCCCATCCGGTCTCTTGCCATCATCCCTAGCCAATCCGTTTGGTTCTAAAACGGATGGCATGTTTATGTTTATGTCTTTGCTTAAACAAAAACTTAGGTAAACAAATTTAAATAAGTCTTTAATCTTCAAACTTAATTTGCAATTTTTTCATTACGAAGATCAGTAATTTAGATAGTAAAGTATGTGGGTACGCTTCTCACTCGTATATCTGGAGTTTAAATTTCAGCTCTGCAAAAAGAAATCAAATAGGAACGAAAAAAATGATATTTCCATACGAAAAGTGTTTGGCCGGGATATTGGCAATTTAAGTAAATAAAAATTTAGATATTTTTTGTATTAACCACAAAGAAAATTTTGTTCATTTAATGGGCTGAGTCATCCCTCAAAAGGAATGTTGTGGTTTAATTTACACGCTCTATGCGCAAATTGCGCAAGCATAGGTAATTGGTGGGTTTTAAGCGGAAATCGATTTTATATTCTATTACACGCATGAAAATATCGGTTTAATTAATATTGATTTAATTAAAAATTATACCTTATTTTACTTTAAACTTATTACTAGCTGTAAACACTGCTGATTGGGGTCGGTATCATTAGATTGCATTTGGGTGGCTGTCGAATTGGGAATTAGCGAAACGTCAGTTGAGTCTGGGTGTTACGGAATATTCAAGTTGAAACGGAACGCAATTAGCGCGGTCCACCAAGCCAAATGCTGTGCAAACGTTCCGTTAACTAATTTAGCAAGTTGTTTATTAAAATTATGTTGGACTAGCAATTTTCCCTTGACTTCGTCCGCGTAAATAGGAGCCTTTGTCACTTGGAGATAAATTACCTTTCTGTAGGTAACATAATTTTGAAAATCGGTCTATTCGTTTTACAAATGAACAAACAATTATAAACCTTCCTCCTTTTAATATAAGTATAAGTATAGATTACCTATATATGTCCTTATATTAGCGTAGATCTCCACGTCAGATTGTTCTGACATTTTGCTTAATAATTTGCGACCTTTAAACTTTGCGCTGGTCACTAATGGATAATAGTTTATTCATCAGTTAACTATTGGAATAGCGGAAAAGGTTTTGATATTACTATGATATTGTTTGTAGAAAATATGCTTGTTAATAGGGTAGGTACCGATGCTTTACGATTGGATAATTAAAAATTATGTTATTAAAAACTTTCGAGGTTCATAGTTTTAAAAAAATTGGCAAAGGTTTGCAGCCACTAGAAAATGAACATATACGTAATTTAAAGATTAAATTGCACTTAAAGATACAAATTCGCATCATAACCAAAAGTAATAAATATTATTTTATCGCATCAATATGATTTCGAATACGCAAACCGCTCATTCAACGAAATGCCTAAATAAATCTTAATTGTTTCGGACCGCCAATAAATGTCATAAAGCGCTGACCGCTGTGTTCTGTTGATACAGCGGAAAATATTATCCCAAACAATATAAACGACGCAAGGTGTCTCGCATAAAACCGATATTTAGGGCCCACCGAGCAAACACAACCTTTTAATAAATTTTGATGAGCGAACGTTTTTAAATCCGGCCGGCCGAACGCTGAGACAGCTCATGTAAAATGTACATGACACGTTTACCTTGTTTTAGGGTAAACACACCTATATACGTACATAGTTTTGTTTCGGGACGTCACAGTCACAGCTGTGCTCCACTTTGCTCTCGCATTGTTAAACGTACCTGTTTGGCTGGGAATTTCGTTTGATATCTTGCTTACATTTGTAGCCTGGCTAAGACAATACTTGCCGGCGGCGGTGTTACTAAGTATCTTAAGGATAATAGTAGAAATACAATGTAGACGCTCTTTGATACTATTGTTATTTGGATTCGATTGTTTGCTAAACCAAAATTGAATTTGAAGATAGAGTAACTGTAAATGAGAATATATAAATGATTTTAATGTACAGTTATAGAAATTAGAAACAGCCTTGGAAACAAAATGTATTTTTTGGTTCTCAAAAGTAATTGCGGATGGAAATCTGACAGAAAACTATTTCATAAAAAAAGTTGGTTTAAAACTTTTGTGATACTCAGGGTTTTGTGATTTTATGTCAGGAATTTTTTTTATTGCTGGTATATGGATGTGGTGGTGTGGTGGAGAAAAAAAAGTAAAAGTAGAATATACTAGCTGCTTCTCATCCCGCGCCATATAAGTCGACGAAATACGCGAAAATAAATAGAAACGTGCCATTAGGCAATACGGCTAGCAGGCCCATAAATAAATAAATAAATATATAGGGACATATCACACAAATTGAGCTAGCCCCACAGTAAGTTGTGAACTTGTGTCGCAGGATACTAACTCAACGATACTATATTTTATAATATATACTTATATAGATAAACATCCAAGACCCAGGTCAATATGAAAAAGATCTTTTTCCATCTTGACCTGACCGGGGATCGAACCCGGGACCCCCGTGTCGCAGGCTAGCGTGTTGACCGCTGCGCCACGGAGCTCGACATATAATACATCATCAAATACATATTCTGATTCAGATTATTTATCTTAGCCCACCTAAATGCTAAACATGGCCTTTGGGTCTTATGGTCTTAGGCTCTTCCTACCTCGTAAAGGATAAGACGTGATAAATTGTTTGAACTTCAGTAGGAATTTCATGAAAATTCAAGGAACAGGAAAGCTCGCTTTGTGTTTATTTTTAGTAATTGTGCAATAAATTTAATAAATAAATTAACAGGCACAGTCAAATGGCGTATCTTACCCAAAAAATTGTCCGTAAAACAGTATTCTATTGTATACAATACTGTTTTTACTTGACATTGTTAGTATAATACATACGCTTTGGTATCGCTTGCGTATGCTGAGTACCCCGAGCGAGGTTCCCTTTAGGATAGGTTACCTATTCCAATAATGCGAAATGCGGGAATTGCGAAAAAAAATCTCGAGTTCCTGTGTACTTCGGAAGGCAGGTTAAGCCGTTGGTCTTGGCTGCCTCTGCCTTTCTGCCTGCCACTTGCCTTTATTTAGAGGCTTTTATCTGAATTAGATATGTCAGCATAATAATAACTTAAACTTTACTTCAACAAAAACTTATACTTACTATCTATTATGACATATGGAAACCTGTGCAAATAATCGACAACAAATCGAAACAAAATTTTAATTAACAAGGTTAAGCCATTCAAAAAGTGTTTTTAAAAATTTGCCCATATCAAACAAAGTTCTGGTAATATGCTTAAAACCACCCCATCCCAAAAATATTTGAATTCACTCGGCAAGCATTAATTGGACTTCATTCAATTAATCACAAATATCATGAATGGCAGTAGTTAAGAAATGGCAGCCGTTTGAAAATCTGACGTCAGTATAAGCCACTTACACACACGAAACATATCCTGAAGAATATAAATAGAAGTACTCCTAGTTGTAGAGAAACCGTTCCACACCTGTACTAGTTAGTTTAGTCTACTTGGGTGCGTCTCTTTAGTATGTTTACGAGTCGACTGGGGCCTCCTAACAAGCATCGCTGCGGTGAAAATATGTTACGTAACATTTTCTGAAAGGAATGGACTACTCTTAACTGAGTGCAGCTTCTTGCAATAGAATACTGCGCTATTTGTAAGTTATACGAGTCTTTTAGAGGTTCAATCTTAAGATGACTCAAATTAAAATGTTCCATACGAAGTTACTTGGAATAACCATAAAAACTTAAAATTATAAAAGCTATCAAAACTCAGAGACAATCCTAACTATCCTAATCCTAATCCTAACTAATATTATAAATGCGAAAGTGAGTTTGTTTGTTTGTTTGTTAAGCTTTCACGCCGTATCTACTGAACCGATCATCGTGAAATTTTGCATACACATAGGTCAGGGTACCGAGAAGAACATAGGCTATTTATTACCCGGGCGAAGCCGCGGGTAACAGCTATTTCAAGTTAAATTGCCACTAACGGACTTCTTTCAGGATTCTACGATCGACACTATCTCTCATCTGAGCATAGTTCAGATTGTTTCCTTGGCTATTGTAGCACTCTGAGCTTGGATTGTTTAGGTATAGCTGAATTTTAGAATTGTATAGAACTTTTAAAAATTATATAACAATTTTTTTTTATAGATAGCTATCTTTTTTATTTTTTTACTAGCTGTTACCCGCGGCTTCGCCCGCCTGAGATATAGCCTTTGTCCTTTTCAGTACCCTAACCTTTATCTATGCAAAATTTCATTATGATAGAGCGTGAAAGCGTAACAAACAAACAAAAAACAAATGAACAAACACTCTCTTTCAGATTTATAATATTAGTTAGGATTAGGATAAGTAAGGATAGGATTATGATAGGATGATAGTGCTTGCCTTTATTCACCTCATAGGGCAACCGCAAATAGAGGTGGAATGGTCCTATGCTAGTATAAACGCATAAGGCGACCCCAGATTAGTAATATTGACTATAAAATATATAATGTTGTACAAATTAATGAAACAATTTATGGTAAAGTGTATTGCACCCGGTATAATTGAATCGGCGCCCGATGACAGTAATCTCGAATCATGTCGGCGCGTGGAGATCACAATCTCGCCTCATTTATGTGTCTAGTTGCCTTTGTGTGTACATTCATACTGCCTTAGATAACGTCGACTATTACAATAATAGTGCGGCAGTATTTAATCAAACAATTTATATCTCAGTATTAATGTGCCCAGTGTATAATTATATCGACTCCCAATGACTGTAATCTCGTATCATGTCAGAGCGCGGAGATCGCAATATCGCCTCATTTTTGTCCCTGGTTGCATCAACTATTACGATTAATAGTGCGGCAGTATTTAATCCAACAATTTATCTCTTAGTATAAATGTGCCTGGTGTATAATTAAATCGGCTCCCGATGACTGTAATCTCGTATTATGTCGGCGCGCAGAGATTCCAATCTTGAATTATTTGTGTCTCTGGTTGCCTTTGTGTGTACATTCTTACTACCTTAGATAACAACGACTAAAACGATTAATAGTACGGCAGTATTTAATCCAATCATTTCTGTCCTAATTTAAATATGCCCAGTGTATAACTTAATCGGCTCCTGTTGACTGTAATATCGAATCATATCGGAGCGTAGTGATCGCAATTTCACCTTAATTGTATCTCTAGTTGCTTTTGTCTATAAATTTATACTACATTAGATAACATCAACTATTACGATTAATAGTGCGGCAGTATTTAATCCACTAATAAATTTCATACTGTAACATGGACAACAGTTATAATTGAATCAGTTTCTGATGGCTACAATCTTGGATCACGTTGCCGGTCAGGAGATCGCAATCTAGTCTCATTTGTGGCGCCAATCTTTGCGTATACTCTCGTGTAACTAAGGAAATTGGTATTAGGTTCCATTATGAGCAATTTATACATATAATGTAAAGCATTTTATATAGATTTCAACCAGAAATCCTCATCTGAAAATGTCCAAAGTGACAGCCTCAGCTTTGGTGCTTTAGAGCTCGGGGTACGTCACGAAAACAGCAAATAATGTAAACTGATCACTGTAGTCTTTGGTCGTGTCGTCGGCGCGGAGATTGCATTCTACCTCATTTGTGCTTTTGCCAGCCTCAGTTAAGATATTCTTATGAAGACTAAGGATTTAATAAAGATTTGTTTCTGCCCAAAAGGCGTATTTTTCGTAGTCGTATTTATGTGATGAGGTCTGGTCACCTTTATTTGAATGTATTAATTTTGAATTTTAGCCAGTTTATTAATATAAAATGTTAAAGAAAAGTGGAAAATACACGGTTAAAATATTGTAAGTTCCATTTGGAGAGCGAAGAATAAAATGAGGTTTATGAGAGATAGTTTTGACAGCATAAAAGTTACGGCGCTAAAGTTCAAATCTGATCACAGTTTCACTTCTCCCCATTTTGCATACAACAATTTAGGTGAGTACAAAGTTAAATTGTATCACAAGAGAATTATATTATTCCTAAAAGTAAAAAGATAAAGTTATGTGTCCTTAGGGATCAGTAATAATATGATTTTCATTAAAAACTGACTTGAGATCTTTATAGGAGACTTTTCTAACTTTCTCAGGGTTCCCGGTGATTGGTAAGTTGTATAAAAATTAAAAAAACGGCCAAGTCATGTCGGGCCACGCGCAGTACAGAGTTCCGTAGTTGCGAATGACAACTTTGAGTGCACACTGTTCACACTCGCACCTCACAGTTTACCGACCAAAAACATCTAACAATGAAAATTGTATGAAATTTTACGTTTTCGAGTACATTTTATAAGTTCGTTGCCTATAACTTTTTAGTTTGTACTCAATACTCAGCTCTGATAGTTTTCATTTAACTTCAGTATTTATACTACTGCTGTAATTTTTTTCACGTATCCATATATAACCGTTTAGCAGATAGAGGGAGGGGACACTTACGAGTACCTCAAACAAATTTGCACTTTAAAACCAAATATTTCGGAAACGGATCCGTAAATCGAAAAATTGTGTTCTCACCTCACAATATTTTTATGAGACCATCAATACCCAACATGATGGGTTTGTATAGAAAAAAAAATGCTCCCTCTTTACACTTGTACGGGAGCTACCCTAAAAAATATATTTTTTTAATTTTTTTCCTACTTTTTTGCCATGATTAATATACATACCCATACTTAATTACAGCTTTCTAGTACTTATAGTCTCTGAGTAAAACCGCGGACGGATAGACCGACAGACATGACGAAACTATAAGGGTTCCTTGTTTACTACGGAACCTTAAAAAAGTGCCGCATTTAAACAATTCAAAATATTTACTTATATCACAGAGGAAAAAAATAATGTCTACATACACATACATACATATCGTCACGTCTTTTTACCTTGCGGGGTAGACAGCTCAGATTTCTAAGACCTAAAGCCACGTTTACCAGCCCCTTCTCTTCCCGCGCAGACTGTAGAAGCCGGTCGAGGGAATGGGAAAAATCTTATGAATCATGGCAATAGGCGATGCGGCTAGCAACCGATCACTATTTGGATTCTGGTTTCTGCTATAAGCCCAACCAACACGCTGAATGTGGCCTTCCGTCTTATGTTGTTAGGCTCTGTTTATCCGGTTAGGTAAAAAGACGTGACAATAAGTATAATATGTATTTATGAATGATTTTTTGCAAAATCAAAATTTAATTCTAAGATAAATTGGTTTCTATAGGTCCTAATGTTTAAATGTTATAACTTATAATTCATACTATTATAGTTAATACTAAAATAACAATAAAACTGACCTCTCGAATAAAATAAGATTGAGTTCATTCTTTAAGACCCAAAACTAGAACAGTTTCAATCTCTGTGACAAACGAAAATTTACCGTTAACATAAATTCAGGCCTTTGTCTGGATACAATAATGCAGCTTCTTCGGGTTCCGTAGCCGAATGGCAAAAATGGAACCCTTATAGATTTGTCATGTATGTATGTCTGTTCGTTGGTTATTCGTTGTATGTTATCCGTCCGTTTAGTATACCACTGTTTTGCGTTGTAAATATAAATTATTTTATTTGACACTATGTTTTAAATAAAACTTTCTGAGGGTTCCGTAATATTCGTACAAGGAACAGCTTTAAATTCAGTAGACTATAGAAAGGTTATTTTATTTATACTAATAACAACGCTCTTGCCTACACAACTTTCAAACAAATCAATATTAAATTACAAGTATTCTTAACAGTATGTATTTATGGCAAGATATTAATAATGTTTGAAACATATTTAACATTCTCCAATACCTTTTTAGGGGTCCGTAGTAAACTAGGAACCCTTATAGTTTCGCCATGTCTGTCTGTCTGTCTGTCTGTCCGTCCGCGGTTTTACTCAGGGACTATAAGTGCTAGAAAGCTGTAATTTGGTATGGGTATGTAGGTATATTAATCATGTGGTAAAAAAGTGGTAGAAAAAAATCTTTAAATTTTTTTTTTATGGTAGCTCCCATACAAGTGAAGAGGTAGAAATATTTTTTTTCCTACACAAACCCATCGTGTTGGGTATTGTTAAATAGGTCTTTAAAAAATATTGTAAGGTTGACATCACCATTTTTCGATTTAGGAATCCGTTTCCGAAATATTTGGTTCTGAAGTGCAATTTTTTGTTAAAGGTAAGTGTCATCCCCACCCCCCCCCCCCCCCGCCTCTATGTGCTAAATGGTTATATATGGATACGTGAAAAAATTTACAGCAGTAGTATATATACTAAAGTTGAAAGGAAAATTATCAGAGCTAAGTAGTAAGTACAAACTAAAAAGTTACAGGCAACCAAATTATAAAATGTACTCGAAAATGTAAAATTTCATACTATTTTCATTGTTAAATGAGGTGCGAGTGTAAACAGTGTGAACTGAAAGTTTTCATTCACAACTACCGACACGCACTTGGCTGGTTTTTATCTTTGAGGCTTTATCAATCAATATCAATCTGTAAAAAATACCATTTATCAATATGATATTTTTTTCGGGAGCTACTAAAGATTTTCAACTCTCAACACTTTAATAATTTGAAATGATTTACAACATTTGAAAAACTACTTTGAGCCTTTTTATGTAATTATTAACAAACATCTATATGTTTTTTTTTTTAAATAACAAATTACTTGTATCTGATGCGTCCTAATAGCTAAAACAACGATAAAAGAGTTTAATTATACGTGATAACGGTAGCGTCACTTTATCTAAAATTTAATATCATCTAATATACTCCTGCCAAAGGCTGCCATAAATTGCCGGTAAATGAGCACAATTAAATTAAAATCGTCTCATCTACGCCAGTAACGTTCAGAATGTTTTTTAATGAATTGCCTAGTGATTTTGTTATTTGTTTGATGTTATTGGTACATTATGTTGTTGATTTAGGTCTCTAAATAATATTTCGGTACTATTTGCTAATAGCTTTATTTTGTTACAGTAAATATTTGTTATGATCATAAGTTCATGTTTATAAAGAACATACTGAGTAACAAATATGTAAACAGTTTGATGAAGACAAATAAGAATTAGAATAGCATAATATTACAGCGGCCGGCATTGATGGACGAACGTGAGAATGTGGTCTGAAGCAGAGCTGAGGCACACAAACGTAAACTTGATTGTATTGACCGGCCAAGGCTTGTATAGAGCTTTTCTTTGAAGGCATAGTTAGCGTGTAAATGGGCGTATAGATGGAAAATACAATTGAAATAGCGATAGGTTGCTAGCCGCATGGCTAATTGACATGATTTCTTGGATTTTCACACACTCTTTCAGCTCGATGTCCACCTATCATTAGTCATTAGTCATTTATTTCTTAAACAATTATATATTGTGTCGAAATTACAAACTTATACCTAACTTATCTTCTAATTGAAATACATATTAAAATTATATAATAAAATTACCTAATAATTGTCCATTAAATATCAATTCTACCATATGTCAATTAAAAATCTATCTGCCATTTAAGAAATCTTCTGTACTATAATAGCATTTTTCCAGAAGGTATGCCTTTAATTTTTTTTCAAACTGTTTATTATATATTAATTCTTTTATGTCAATTGGTAACTTATTGAAGTATATTATTGCCGAGTAATGAGCGCTATGTTTGACAATCTCCAACTTTGGGACTATTGGTAGTAAAAAGTCTTTTCTCCTACTGCTTTCTCTTAGCTGTCGTTCTTCTCTAGTTTCATAGTCATTAATATGTTTTGCAAAATGTGACAACAGCACAAGAATATATAGGCTTGGGATCGTCAATATACCTAGTTTGATAAATTTTTCTTTACACGATTCTTGTTGTCTTTTACGGGTCATAATTCTAATAGCCCTTTTTTGTAGAACAAAAGCCTTTTTCAAATTATACCCATAACTAGATCCCCAACATAATATACTATATCTAAATCTCGACTCTATCAAAGCATAATACACTGTCTGGCACCAGGCTGTATCTCTTTAACCGTGATAGCTAGCCAGTTGAAATTTTTTACAGACGATGTATTTCTGTTGCCGCTATAACAAAAAATACTACAGTCTGATAAAATAAATATTTGAAGGGTAATGAAGTGAAGGATAAATAAAGTAGTAAAAAAATCATGATTGTTGTATGGGAATACACTGGATTTTTTTACTACTTTATGAAAAAATATTGATAAGTGTTGGGGACTAAGAATAAGTAGCTATATGTTTCCTGAAATAATAAAAAAGGTTAAAACCAGTTATGAAACATTTAACTTAAAATTTCAGCTTCTAGGTAAGTGTTTATATTTTCACATACTTCATAGTTTAATAAACTGATTGATTTAGTTTAGCTATCAAAGAGATTACTGTAATGACATATACCTACTGAAAATCCCTCTGACAATGCCCGAATGTTATTCCAATATTAACAATATTGACGAAATGAGAGCCGATTCCCTGTATTCTTTATTGCATGCATAAATTCATGAATTGCTCCAAATTGACGAAATACGAACTGAATACAAGTTTTTCTAGGGGAAATGCCAGCGACAGAGCATTTATTGGCAAAACTTATATTATTTATTTACCAGTAGAGACACAAATTCGTATCGGGTTTTGTTTTTTTATATTACAAGCTAGCTAAATGTGGCTTTTGTGTTTTATGATCTTGGGCCCTGTCTACCCCGTAAGGGATAAAAACGTGATAATATGTATGTATATAATAATATAAACCCTTTCGACCCAAAAAGTCCACTTTTCCAAAACTTCCACTTCCCAGAACGCCCACTTCCCAAAAGAGCAATTCTCAAAACGACAACTCCCGAAACGCCCACTTCACAAAAGGACCACTCCTAAAACGTCCACTTCCCAAAAGGACAACTCCCCAAAAATCCCTTATCTTCAAAACACAAACTATTACATTTGTTGCCAATTAATAGGCCAGAACTAAATATTTTAATTTGTCGCGGCATTATGTAGGCAGTAAATGTTGAAGCGTACTAAATTAATTGGGTTCCCCCTTGGTTCAAACTGCACTGCTAATCAGTTGTGAAGTCCAGTTTGCTACTCATATCTCAACCTAAGTTCCTTGAGGAAAGTTGTTCAATATCATCAGTATAGGGAGAGAGAATATGCCTAGATTACAGATTTGCACGGCAATATGTTTATTGTGCCTTCGGCATATTGCATAAATACTGCGAACTTTTTTAACTGACGACGCCGCATGTTAACGGCTGAATCACAGAAATTGCCTTCATCCTCATCACTATCAGGTCCTTGTTAGTCTCTACTGCAGAAGCACGACCCTCTTTTTACTGCCAGAGCCATAATATTAGCCAGAGCAGTCAGAGGATTTTGCCTTCACTCTCCACGCTGGCCTGGGTTTTAGAAGTATCTTTGATGTTTATAAGCAGACATCCACGGGAAGACTTAGAGTGGTCCTATTCTAGTATGCCTGCAAAATATACAAAATAAAATATCATTTGGAGAAAGTTGTTAAATTTTTAATGCACTAAGCATGTCCTTTTATAATATACCTGGTAGAAAAGCATTTTATTGTGGCTATCATCACACATGTTGTACTTAACACATGAAAAAGAAAAACTGCTGAAATAATTTTGGATAGCAACGTAATTATATGAGGAAAACGAAATAATAAAAAGATTTGTGTATCCGTGCAAACTAGCTGAGAACAGACAGTTGCCGGGTGAGGATAGCTGGCCCGTAACAGATCAGATTGCTCTCCGCTAGAACGGCTTGTCACACGCCAGATTGATACAAGAAAAATAGCGGACGTAGGCATTCTATACTTGTCTGTCACTAGTCTAAGCATTATGCTGTTATACGAGATTTTAATATCACATTTATATGTATCTATTTATAGCTAAATGTTTTTAGTCTGACTTGATAAAAAATAGTATTGTAAGTATATAAAGATTTTTGGAGGTAAACTTTTGCCTCATTTTATGTAGAAAAAAACCGGCCAAGTGCGTGTCGGGCCACGCGCAGTGTAGGGTTCCGTAGTTGCGAATGACAACTTTGAGTTCACACTGTTTACACTCGACTTTTTCATTGTTGTCACTCATTCACTCACTGTTTCACCTCACAGTTTAGCGACCAAAAACATCTAACAAGGAAAATTGTATGAAATTTTACATTTTCCAGTACATTTTATAAGTTGGTTGCCAATAACTTTTTAGTTTGCACTTAGTACTCAGCTCTGATAGTTTTCCTTTCAACTTCAGTATATATACTACTGCTGTAATTTTTTTTTCACGTATCCATATATAACTGTTTAGCAGGTAGAGGGGGGGGGGGGGGGACACTTACCTCTAACAAAAATTTTCACTTTAAAACCAAATCCCTATCGAAAAATGGTGTTCTCAACCTCACAATATTTTTCAAAGACCTTTTTAACGATACCCCACACGATGGGTAAGTAGAGAAAAAAAAATTACTCCCCCACTTTACTTGTAGCTACACTAAAAAAAATTTTTCAAGATTTTTTTCTACCACTTTTTTGCCATGATTAATATACATACCCATACCAAATTACAGCTTTCCAGCAGTGGCGGCCGCTCCTTCAGTGCACTCGTGCACTGCACTACCAGATTTTTATGTATTTCCCAATTTTTTTTTCGACACAATTTTTATTTATCCAAAAGTATGTAACTTTAATTACACACTGAAGAAGAAAATATTTTCAAACAAGCTTGATCTTTATAACCTAAAATTTAAGACTCATTTTAGCTAAACCAAAAATTGGGCGAGCGCTTTCAAAGTGCGCACGAAGCGTCTCCATAGAAACTATATGGAATGAGACAGAAATGCTCCGGCAGGTGAAACGGAAGATGATCCGTACTCAATGTATGAGAAAAATTGAAAAATCGGGTCGGCGCACGAGTACCGAATACTCCCGAACGGGCTCGCTCGGGCGGCATCGGCCGGGGTGTCTCACTCGCTCGTTGAAGATTTTTGTTGCGAAGTCGTGTCCTTGACCTTACTCAAATTAGTTTGTTTGTTTTATTTCGCACCTGTGACATGGTGTGATAGATAACGCGCGCGAAATTACCCAGTAATTTTTCATAGTTATGGTTTTCTAGTTTGTGTGTGCTACAAAGTGTAGTGGTTGAAAGTGGCTTCAAAGTGTGTTGTTAATGGGATTATTTGAACAAGAACTAAAAAAGAAAATAGGCTATGGCTTATTTAGGCGGTATGCCGCCTAATCTGTTTTTTGAAACCATCTTCTCGTGCTTTTCAACCTGAATTAGTTAAGTACCTATTAGAATATTCATTAGCGCGCAGCTCCTCTCACTAAACCAATGGTAAGTCAAGATGATGAGATATTTCACTGCATGTACATAAGTAGGTACCTGATACTTTTTATACAGAAATGGTTTTACAACATGCATTAATATTAACAAGAATTGAGAGTAACTGATTATGTATGTACAAATATTATTAAGTAGGTAGGTGCATAGGGGCAGTCGAAATAATTGACGAACGTACGGCATTTCAATAGGTCGTTTTGTTTTTGAGAGACAGTAGGTAAGCAGGTGAACCACCACTCCTTGAAGTCACGAGCCGCCACTGCTTTCCAGTACTTATAGTCTCTGAGTAAAACCGCGGACGGACAGACAGATAGACAGACAGACAGACATGGCGAAACTATAAGGGTTCCTGGTTTACTACGGAACCCTAAAAACGTGTAACGTCAATTAAATGTCATAAAAATTCTCCTGTTCGTTTTTCCTGCGAAAATGAGTTCGTTTGTTTGTTACGCTTTCTACTGAACCGATCATCATGAAATTTTACATACTCGTTGTCTGTAGTATGGAGAAGGACATAGGCTACCTTTTATCCCAGAAATAAGTACTGTTCCCAAGGTTAATAAATGAAAAACTAAAAAATCACGATTATAAGATATTCATACGCAGAGTACCTATACCTATATTAACCCTTTACATTAAATTTACAGTCCCATTGTCTGCCAAAATAGTTGTGTTAAAATCGAGACAAACTTCTATTCCACTAACACTCAAATCATGTTCTTACTAAGAGACTTCACATATTTATTTTAAATCTTCATATATGTTCATATATAAGATCAAAGCTTGGGAATGTTTATTAAGCATTATATACAAGGAAAATGTTTTCCTTCGGCGTATATTGATGTGGAATACTCGTTGAAAATACATTAGAAGGTTGCTGGTAAAATGTACATCGTTTTTCAGCGCCTTTCTCCCTCGCTTGAATGTTAGATGTTGAGAAAGAAGACTCTAGGGTGTTTTAAACACTTTCCAGAGTAGTCTGCTCTGTTAACAGTTTTGGTTCCACGGATTTTCTATTCAACGTTACAAAATGTTGTTCAGTTAATTGTTTTCTATCGCTTCTAAATATATCTACTTGTTAATTTATTTCTGTATCAAGGGTAGAGGCTATAAATACACACCTATTCATTTAGGACTTATTCAGCGAGATTCTATCTTTTTATTTTATAAGACGGCCTAGCACATTAGGTATAATTATGTTATACCATAAAAAAACTCTTTCAGTAACAATCGAATACTTTGATATTCTATAGCCAAAATGCGTCACAAATTTTTTTTTTCAAAAATATTATTAAAAACCGGCCAAGTGCGTGTCGGGCCACGCGCAGTGTAGGGTTTTGTAGTTGCGAATCACGACTTTGATTTCAAACCGTTCACACTCGCACCTCACAGTTTAACGACCAAAAACATGTAACAATGAAAATGTATGAAATTTTACATTTTCGAGTACATTTTATAAGTTGGTTGCCTATAACTTTTAGTTTGTACTTAGTACTCAGCTCTGATAGTTTTCCTTTCAACTTCAGTATATATACTACTGCTGTAATTTTTTTCACGTATCCATATATAACCGTTTAGTAGATAAGGGGGGGGGGGGGGGGGGGGCACATTCGTCTAACAAAAATTTGCACTTTAAAACCACATATTTCGGAAACGGATCCCTAAATCAAAAAAAAATATTACTCCCTCTTTACTTGAATGGGAGCTACCCTAAAAAAAAATTCTTCTACCACTTTTTTGCCATGACTAATATACATACCCATACCAGATTTCAGCTTTCTAGTACTTATAGTCTCTAAGTAAAACCGCGGACGGACAAACAGACAGACAGACAGACAGACATGGCGAAACTATAAGGGTTCCTAGTTTACTACGGAACCCTAAAAAGAGCGCAAACACTGTGTGCCCCATCACTCGCTTCTCGAATTTTCCATTTGTCTTGCAGTCACAATCAGCTGTCAAAAATTCAGACTGTACAATTAAGGGCGTTGCTGCAAAAGCTATTTAACTTAAACTTTCTTGTTTACGTTTAAGATGGCGAAATGTCATTCCATGGGTTATTAATCATTGGGTTGTTGGTTGCGATTCAACCAATAAATAGTTTGCTAAAACATGATGACATAAAGAACTTTGGGGCTCAACTGTTTTAAGCAATTCGGTGTCTAGACAGAAAATATTCATTAAGAAATTACATTGCCGTCACTTGTTTTACAAATAGTTTTACTAGATTAATAGAAGTTGATTTTACTTTTATCTATTTTTTTATGAAATAGGACGGCAAACGAGCAAGCGGGTCACCTGATGGTAAGTGATCTCCACTGCCCATGGACAACTGCAACACCAGGGGTGTGACAAGAGCGTTGCTGGTCTTTTAAGAGAACGTAGACTCGAATAATAATAACGTAAACTGAAACGTAGACTAAGTTTAGTTATGATAAATGTACAATTATATCATTACTTTATTTACGATTCTATTACTTGAGAATATTCGCAAAACGTAGAGGTAAATACAAAATCCTTCCGATTGATTAATCCAAGTATGTTTTAGGTCCAATAAGGTTTTATGCTTTGAGGTGCAAATACTGCGCTTTAACAGTGACGCATCAATTATTTGACGTACCTAAGAGCAATTATCTACATATACTAATATTATAAAGAGGAAAGAGTTGGTTGTTTGTTAATTTGCATTGAAAGGGTTCCAATCTTTCACCTAAAGAAAGCTAATTTATCTGCGAGTGACATAGGCTATGATTTACGAAGACGAATTTGCGGAAAATTCAGTATTTTACAAGATTCAGCAATTTAGTCAGCACTTAAATAAAACTATCTCTAAAAATTAAAATGTCATGACCTTGCCCGTTTTAGAATAGTATAAATCGGGCGTCATGACGTCTGATTTGAGTAGCAGACTAGGGTCCCTCTACGGCTTTTATAACTTGTCTAAGTCTCATTCCTTTTTATGTGACCTCCTTTAATTTCAACACAGCGTAAAACGCTGAAAGTAAAAAAGTATGTTCGTCTCCTATTTTCTGACCCGCCTAAACGACCTCTGTGACTCTATAACTTTAAATTGACCTTTTGTACGGGTCCATATCCAATTCAATCTTTCCACGTGGATAGTGAAGAGTATCCTCCGTTAACGGAAAATAGGCTTAGGGACCCAGACTGTCAACAGACTAAAATTGCGTAGCCTAGCATTTAAGATAAGCTCCGAATATTTGGACTTATTTCAATGTTATATTTTTTTATCTATTTAGTCTTTAAAATGTCAAACAATACCTAATTTAAACTGAGGTCGAACGTGTATTTTTTCAAATTCTTTTCTACATAGTGTATTGACGATTACGAGTATTCGATTTTTCTCTCGATTGAGTTTGCCTTAAGCCTTAAGTAGCTGAATGACCATTTAATATTATTACTACAACTTATACAAGTACAGACAATGACTATAATTGCTATATTCATGCAGGGGCAATGAACTTTATTAATAAGCGCCAAATTCTAAAAAATACCTTCTTCAAGATAACATCGTGGAAAATTCAGCGTCATCTAAAATGGGTCACTAGGCCACAATGGGAACACTGTTCTATTTCCCAGGTTTGGACAATACCATGATCTGACTATCTTAAATTGTGTACATGTAGTATTCACAACTGAGGTACCTATCACCTACTGTAGCTCTATGGGCTCAATAAGTTTTATAAATAAATAAATAATAATTCATCCTGTGAGGAGAAATTTTTTTTTACATGTCGACTATATTTTTTTCAATAATTTCATAAACTTTTTTGAAGCGCAACGCATTGAAATTTTTTCTGACCGGTTTGTTGAGCGCTGAGGAGTTCTCCACCACCACATCATATTTATAACTAGCAGCCCTCCTCGGCTGCGCCCGGGTATGTATTATACCTATAAACCTTCCTCATAAATCACTCTATCTATTGGTGAAAATCACATGAAAATCTGCGCAGTTGTTTTTGAGTTTATCGCGAAGAGACAGACAGACGCAGTGCAAATGATAAAACTTTATTATCAAAATGAATGTTCGTTAGTGCAAACGTTACGCGCATTGCGCCCATTTTTAATCTTTAGCGACAAGGCACATTTTTGGATGAATGGTTTTGTTAATAAGCAAAATTGCCGGATTGGGATGACCACAACCCACATGAGGTTTGCCAGGTGACAATGCATCCACAATTGTTCAAAAATCCTTTGTTTTATAATATGTATATATTGATTGATTGTTATCCGATTTAAAAGTGTTTGCAAAAGAGCGATTTTAATTCAGCTTTTAACATTTGAACCACAAAAACACTATCTTGCAAAAAAAAGGCTTCATGTTTAGATACGTGTTTACGATTGTTCGATGCCGTGTTGCCATCCATCGTAGTGGCCTCCCAAACTACTGTGAAAAAACATTTCCAAGTTTCGTCCAGCGCTATAAACATTCATTCGACTGCCTTTAAATTTATGTCCGTGATATAGAGTCCCCACACGTTGTAAAGACATAAACGGCTTTTTTGTTTGCGTGTGTAAAGCTGAGTTTTCACCAAAGCAGTGCGAGAGAGCGATGTACACACCTTTGATCAATAAAAATGTCTTAGCAATGTGAGAATGTATAGGAAAACCGTGAGAAAAGCAATGATTTTGTTAACGGGTCCTGTACGTCCTTCAGACAATCCATATCTTACATTTATTCCCCTCACAAATCTATCGATTGTGTCTCACTATTTAACTATACTGCATGTAACTATAATATACAAAAAAAAAACTAAGCAATATTAATAAGGCTCTATTCCTGAAGCTTTGCTGATCGAATCTGAACCGAAACTGATATATACTTAGGTAATATGAATACATTTTATAAGATTTTTATACTTGAAATATCTGGCCGATTTACTTACTCTCCTCCAGCAGCTACTTTTGTACATACCTAACAGAACCATTAACTTAAAAATGCTCCTGTTATTTATTGTAATTTGGTAGTAGTAATTCAACGTTAAATGACTTTACGCGGCTGGATAGATCAGACACTATAAAAGAAGAGTTCCCATATCTTTACCATCGATGTATTTTTCTTCACTCAGCTAGCTCGACCATTCTTTACGGAAGCCATGTTGCTCGAAGATTCTTTATGAAAACGCAGCCTACCCTTTGTGGCTGTCGTGTCGCCATCTATCTCCGGCCTCAAGAACGTCGCGCGACAAAAGCGGCCATTACCACGCGCCTCCACATTGCAGCGACAAAGCACTTTGCTGTATCATGTCTATTCAATTACTGGGAGGTCGGCATACTTGTGTTATATGTCTTGGACGTTCCATTGTTGTGTTTTCTTATCGTCAAGCTTCACTAGTGGGTTTTATGGTGTGTTCAAAACAGAGTATAGTATGAAATTCCCCCAACTGGTTCACCATCCTCACATAAAATCGGCCGAAACTGCCGAAAAGCCGCTGTTTACAGATGCTCCCACAATGGTGTTTGTAAACTGTTGTAAACAGTTCCATGGTTACTAAACATCTTGTTCATATAATTAATAAATAATTAATGCTTTGCATTGTATCTATTAGATTTCTAAACGTTTGGAAACTTATCAACCCTTATAAACGTTTACACTATTACTCCCACAACGGATATTTATAATTGTTGAGAAACGTTTCTAAACACCGGTGTAGGATCACCTTATTATTTATCTAGCCTGTTAGTTTATTACATTTATGCCTTAAAAGATTTGGCTAAGTGTTAACGACTATATTCATGCCTTGAACCGACCCGCATTTAGGTAGATGTTTTGTTTTTTCATACGACATAGGATGAGAAACGAGATAGGATTTTGCAGTCCCGTATCAATTCAATCCTGCTGCCTGCCTTACACTAACCCTCTGTTATATCCTCACAAAAAATGTCAAAGCGTCTTTCGCCATGCATAGATCACGTCCATCCAATTACTGAAAAGTCGTTACACTTTAAATATATTTTGGACGCTCTGTTGTTGTTTGTATGAGGCTTTGCTGTAAACAATCCTTGAAGTGACTTTGTAAAACGAGGTTCTCTATCGGTCGATGACTTTATTTGTATTTTGCTTTAGCCCATCAGAAAAATCATCATATTTTTCATATCTTTTTTCATTTATCTTCACGATTTTGCATGTTTACCCCGCAAGAGATATAGACGTGATTATTAACATTATGCTTATGTACTCGTATAAGCATAGGATAAGTTAATAGTTACCTATATGTCCTTGCCTTCGCCTCTTTTGATATAAAATGAGAATCGCATTGTTACATACCTATTTGCATGTTTAGCTATAAAATATTTATTTGATATCGACTACTAGTTTGACTATCAAGGAAATTTAATTATCTAATAGGGCCCACATAAACTCTAAATCGTATAATATTAAGTCGGATAACATCCCCGATATTAGGTTATTAAGACCTCTACTGACGGCCCAACTTCATGAAATATAGTACTTACGTTAGTATTGATTACTAGGCCGGGCTCGTTTACATATTTATTAATCTCCAAGGAACTTTGCGACATTTTCATAGAAATTAGGTGGCACAATCGGTAGGTACATTAAAGTAGGACTATGTTTTTTGTTTTCTCCCAAAACACAGCTTGGAGTGTCGTATAAAATATGTAATTCAGATCATTTTACAAAACTAAACAAAGAAACAATTCGGCCTGGCCAAGGATAAACAAAATATAAAATCTTCTATAATCAAAATCACTTTTATTATAACTACGGGACTTAGTGTGATTATTTTAGCAGCTGCCATCTTCACAAACTGACTAAAAGACATTTCAGTCTGTGAAGATGGCAGCTGCAATGTTGCCAAAATATCAGACTCTCTAAATCTCAAAAATAACCGCGGTAAGTCCCGTAGTGATAATAATAGTAAAAGTTACTCGCCCTGTAATTTAGATGAGAGCTCGATTAAAACTATGTTTGCACTGAATCTCAAAACCGCTTCTTACATCTTCAATTTCCAGTGAACTTTTAATGCGATTGAGTTTAGCGACGTTAGGTAAACACTTAAAAACTCGATGCTGAAAATCTAAGAACTTTTCAGGCACCACAATGGCCGTCAGAGTCCGTCTGAAAAGGTATTCGTGTAGAAATCTTTGTGAGATGTCGAATTACTAACGTTGCGAAAACCTTTTTCGTGACAGGTCGCGGGTCAGACGCCATTCACCTACACATTCAATAATTCAGTAAGATGGCCGCCAGAGGGTTGTTGACTGATAGCGTGCATTCTTCTTGCAACAGACACAGAGACCAAATCGGGACAAAGGCGCTCGAGTGAATTGTTTTTATTCGTTCCCGAACACGTGCATGGCCCGCCATTTTGAATAGTTTCCATGCGTCAGAAGCGAGAATCAATTAAAATGTATTCCCAGCGACTGATAAAATCGATAAATGTGCACGTCGCTGGTCTTATTTTATGTTACTTTTTTACAATTGCCAAAAAAGGTGTGTATTTATTTTTCGGTTTATGAATTGTATGTATGTGGGTATGTGGCTTTTTTCATTACAACATAACTTTCAAATGCCAGAAATAATCGCGGTCAGTCCCGTATATATTGATAATAATAGTAAAAGCTACTCGCCCTGCAATTTAGACTAGAGCTCGATTTAAACAATATTTGCACTGAAACTCAAAACCGCTTCTTACATCTTCAATTTCCAGTGAACTTTTAAAGCAATTGAGTTTAAATAACGAGCGGTGACGTTAGGAAAACACGCAAAAAGTTGATGCTGAAAATCTAAGAGAACTTTTTCAGACACCTCAATGGCCGTCAGAGTCCGTCTGAAAAGGTATTCGTGTAGTGAAATCTTTGTGAGATGTCGAATTACTAACGCTGCGAAAACCTTTTTCGTGACAGGTCGCGGGTCAGACGCCATTCACCTACACATTCAATAATTCAGTAAGATGGCCGTCCGAGGGATGTTGACTGATAGCGTGCATTCTTCTTGCAACAGACACAGAGACCAAATCGGGACAAAGGCGCTCGAGTGAATTGTTTTTATTCGTTCCCGAACACGTGCATGGCCCGCCATTTTGAATAGTTTCCATGCGTCAGAAGCGAGAATCAATTAAAATGTATTCCCAGCGACTGATAAAATCGATAAATGTGCACGTCGCTGGTCTTATTTTATGTTACTTTTTTACAATTGCCAAAAAAGGTGTGTATTTATTTTTCGGTTTATGAATTGTATGTATGTGGGTATGTGGCTTTTTTCATTACAACATAACTTTCAAATGCCAGAAATAATCGCGGTCAGTCCCGTATATATTGATAATAATAGTAAAAGCTACTCGCCCTGCAATTTAGACTAGAGCTCGATTTAAACAATATTTGCACTGAAACTCAAAACCGCTTCTTACATCTTCAATTTCCAGTGAACTTTTAAAGCAATTGAGTTTAAATAACGAGCGGTGACGTTAGGAAAACACGCAAAAAGTTGATGCTGAAAATCTAAGAGAACTTTTTCAGACACCTCAATGGCCGTCAGAGTCCGTCTGAAAAGGTATTCGTGTAGTGAAATCTTTGTGAGATGTCGAATTACTAACGCTGCGAAAACCTTTTTCGTGACAGGTCGCGGGTCAGACGCCATTCACCTACACATTCAATAATTCAGTAAGATGGCCGTCCGAGGGATGTTGACTGATAGCGTGCATTCTTCTTGCAACAGACACAGAGACCAAATCGGGACAAAGGCGCTCGAGTGAATTGTTTTTATTCGTTCCCGAACACGTGCATGGCCCGCCATTTTGAATAGTTTCCATGCGTCAGAAGCGAGAATCAATTAAAATGTAGGTATTCCCAGCGACTGATAAAATCGATAAATGTGCACGTCGCTGGTCTTATTTTATGTTACTTTTTTACAATTTCCAAAAAAGGTGTGTATTAATTTTTCGGTTTATGAATTGTATGTATGTGGGTATGTGGCTTTTTTCATTACAACATAACTTTCAAATGCCAGAAATAATCGCGGTCAGTCCCGTATGTATTGATAATAATAGTAAAAGCTACTCGCCCTGCAATTTAGACTAGAGCTCGATTTAAACAATATTTGCACTGAAACTCAAAACCGCTTCTTACATCTTCAATTTCCAGTGAACTTTTAAAGCAATTGAGTTTAAATAACGAGCAGTGACGTTAGGAAAACAGTCAAAAAGTTGATGCTGAAAATCTAAGAGAACTTTTTCAGACACCACAATGGCCGTCAGAGTCCGTCTGAAAAGGTATTCGTGTAGTGAAATCTTTGTGAGATGTCGAATTACTAACGCTGCGAAAACCTTTTTCGTGACAGGTCGCGGGTCAGACGCCATTCACCTACACATTCAATAATTCAGTAAGATGGCCGTCCGAGGGATGTTGACTGATAGTGTGCATTCTTCTTGCGACAGACACAGAGACCAAATCGGGACAAAGGCGCTCGAGTGCGAATTGTTTTTATTCGTTCCCGAACACGTGCATGATGTAAGATAGTCTTTTTCGTTTTTTAAATGGGTTTCTATAATCTTCAAATATTATCGCGATACCCATGTCTTCACACTTCGCGGAAACATGTAGAGTTTGTTTATTTTCGTGTGTGTCAAAGCGCGCAAACGTGTCGCAAATCAAGTTCGCACACAGAACGACATTCAATTAACATGCAGTTTTCTTCTGTTCGAAATTCAAACTCTTCTAAATGTAAAATTAGTACCAAAGAGTCAAGGCCATACATGAATTTTCGGAGACTAGTGCTGCCCCGCTGCCCCTAATTAAAAATAAACTATTGGAAAAGAAACGGGGAGATCATAAAAATTTTGGTTCTACAAGGCCCTATTCAAACCCTGTGTTTGTACCCTGTAGAAATTTGTTCAATAATGGTAGATATTATTCCGCCATTTTGTTATACCCTGTATATTATCTTTTCAAAGTTCATATGTTTACGTATATATGTAAGTTTCTTTAATCTACCGAAATTTCTAAAAACCTATGCAGATATGAATATGCTTGGATGTGAGTTCCCTTGAGCTCAGATAAGGCAACAGCCTTTATAAACTTTTAAAAAGAGGGGCTTGTTTAATAATTCGATTATCAACTGAGCACAGAAATAACGGAAAATATTATTTGCACTAAAACCATTTCCGAAAGTTAATTTAAAATGAAATTCGATAAAAATCGCACATCAATATTGATAAGTGAGCAATGCTTGCACGAGTCAGAACCGCGAATACATTTTCCAAGTATATTCTCGTTATTTTGATTGCGAAATCCCGAAGTGGGCTTATCATCTGAATTTATGCATTTTGCCTCGATAAAAAATCTCTAAAACGGAACTCTCTGACTTTAATATCATTTTTGTGAAATGTTGCAGTACGCAGTAGTACTTTTGGTTTGTGTAATAAGTATTTCGAGCGATAGTTCAGTGGAGGATATAGACACAAACCTGGTGCCACAATTAAGGGACGATGCGAATCTAGATCTATCTAAAGACGATGAGTATGAGGATTTGAGAGCTGAGCTGTTGGCTTCGCATACCGTGCTAGCAAAGCTAGTAGAAAAAGAACTTGAGCCGAAGAAAATAAAGGCATCTAGGAGTATGTATGCTAATGTTAATTCCAGTTTTAATATCTGCCTGCTTATTTTCTTTTTAGAGGAAACAAATTAAGTAAATAGATAGATTCATATATAGACCGATAATACCCCATTTATAGTTTAGATCGAGCGACCAGACTCAGTACTATTAGGTCCCTAGCAAGGTTGTTTTTAAGTTTTCAGTGTAAAAGTTATTTCATCGCTTACAACGTGAGATTAAACGTTACACCTTTTTCTTTATTCTTAGATCAGCACTTTCAGAAACCACAGTTAACGATATTGCAGTTTGTTGTACGATAACAAAATATTTATCTTCTCTGTTCATAATTATCACATCACATTTGCTTGTTAGTAACACTATAAGTAGCTTAGTTCTATTCTCGGTAACGATATAGTACCTATTAACGAACGAAGCTCGTGTTATCCTGTAGCAGGTAATCGTACCCGCATTACACGCTTACGTGTTAACCCTGAGGATAGTGCTGTAATTCCCAAACTTAATTATTATTTCATTCATGTTTCAAAGGATCCCTATCAAATACACCGTGCTGGAACCTGGGCGGCGTTTGCATCAATTCCAAATTATGCGTTGGAAACAATTTCCTCACAGAAGTCCCAGGCTGCAAGGGCCAAATGAAAGTATGCTGTTTTGTATGGAACAAATATAATGTAAGAGATATGTCAGATAAAGGTTTCAACAATCTGGCCATGCCTTGGTCGTCTTTACAAAGTGTCTTTGGAGGGGGCGGGGGCGTTATTGAAATTGACAGAACAATGAAACAATCAAAGAAGAGGAAACTAAAGAATTGGTCAAATGGTACATCTTCAGAAATGAAGATAAGAAGAAAAGAAAATACAAGGGTAATCAGTCACGAAAGGGAGGGAAAACAAAAAGACGAAGATCGGAAAGTAAAACCTATTGCGTTAATAATAAGGACAAACAAATAAATACTATATGCATGATTGGTTTTTGTTTTCTTTGAAGTCTACATTACTACAAGAAAAAGAATTAAATAATATACCACGCTCAAAAATTATTTAGACTAAATTATAACTAGTAAAAGTAATGCCGTCAAAAACAATACTCGTAAAAAAGTCGAACAGTCTCGTAACTCAGTTTTTCTACTGTAATAGTACATTATGATACAAGTACGGTAAGCTGGATATTATAGTCAAGGTGCATAGGCACGAGGCGAAGCCGAGTGCTTATAATAAACCGACGACTGCAATAGACAGCTTACCGTACTAGTAACATACAACATTATTCAATACATTTGCGATTACCATAAACTAAAACAAGATTGCAGTTCAGCAAATAAGGAATTTATAATAGATAGGAACTAAAGCAGTTTGTAAAAATACATTTATAATAATCAGGTACATTAACCCAGATTTATTTTCTCCAAAAGAGTGCATTGACAATCTTCTCCTTTTCGAAGTCGGTTAAAAAATCACATCTCACGAATCAGAGAAAAGTTTTCATGCTGAACTTGTAACTCTTTGCTCGGATTCTATGAAAAAGTTTAAATTTTGCATCTGTGACATTGTGCTATTGAGTGATTTTGATTAGTGTAAAGTAAAAAAGCACTAGTGCCGTAAATACATCATTACGACGCAAATTTCGATGTCATAAGAACCAAATTATTAGCAAATGTATTGAAATTTTTTTTTCAATACATTTGCTAATAATACAGTAAGTACCCATGGAACCCAATGGGACCCTAGGAAGCTAATGGGATCCAATGGGACCGATGGGACCCAGTGGGACCAAATGTTACCTTTGGAACCTATTGGCACCCTATGCTACTAATGGAATCGATTGGCCCCCTGCCTAACCCTACCTGCCCTATGGAAGTCATATCAAATTTGATATTTTGTACGCGTCTTTGAATCCGAGTAGTGCCACCATTCGAAAAATCCATTTGTATAACGGTTAAAAAATAGAGCCAATTAAGATTAACCACGCGGAAGCTTCATAGCGAAAGGCAGATCAATTTTACCAGTTCAAAAATTAAGCACCTGATATATAATTATTTAAAATTACAACTTGTTTAATAAAAACACGTATTATGTAATATCTCTATTTTTTAAAACAAGTACAAATGGGTCTTTGTATTTGTTTTAAAATAAACTGAACAAAAACAAGGGTTCATTTGTGTGATCTCATACAAGTAAAAAAAATTAAGACTGTGTGTGATATTATAAATAAATCCCTGCTAGACAAAAACTTGGGGTCTTATTTCATTTTATTACTTTTACCAACCTGTGCAATAACTACAAAATGTAATTAATTTCAATGAATTATCCACATTTCACAAAACACAAGGTTATTATTAATTATTAATGATTTTCAATTAATCAAATTTACCGTGAAGGTGATGTACTTGAAGAGAATAAAATATCCTACAGAACTGCTTTACAGTACAAGTGCTTTGCTATCGGTCCGAAAGTTGTATATATTAAACATCGTTCTTAAAAAACACAAGTCTCTACATTTTGATCCACGTGTACTACTAAGACGGCGAAAGACTAAAGTAGCATTAGTTCCAATAACAAAGACAGTGTTTGCTTCAAACCAATTACAGCATATATCTGCACAAGTATACAACAAAATAAATAAATGTGTTAGTATACCCAAAAACATACTACGAGTGCAAAAAAATGTTGACAGTTTCGTTAAAAAACTCCACTTACACACGATATATGTACCTATTGAAATGAATATAAAATCGCAATTTTTTTTATATGTATAATTTAGTTTAAATGTTAATTTTATCATTTAAATAAACAATATTATTATTGTTTATTTAAATTTAATGTAATGCAATTATTTTATTTACATTTATTAATTGAACGTAAATTGATTTAATGGAATGTTATGGAAGAGTGAAACCTCCTAATACAGGCAATGTTTGCCTAAAAGGAGATTTCAAAAACTTGTTGATGTAATTTGAGGTTGTTAACGAAATAAAGATTTATTTATTATTATTTATTTACCGTAACATGTATACCACTGCTGTATTTTTTTCACGTATCCATATACATATAACTGTTTAGCAGATAGAAGGGGGGACACTTACCTCTAACAAAAATTTGCACTTTAAAACCAAATATTTCAGAAACGGTTCCCTAAACCGAAAAATTGTGATCTCAACCACAATTTTTTAACGACTTTAAACAATACCCTACACCATGGGTTAGTAGAGAGTGGTAGTGGGAGCTACCCTAAGAATTTTTTTTTTTCAATATTTATTTCTACCACTTTGGCATGATTAATATACAAACCTATACCAAACTACAGCTTTCTGTACTCATAGTCTCTGAATAAAACCACGGACAGAAAGACAAGGCGAAATTATAAGGATTCCTTGTTTACTACGGAACCCTAAAAACGCGACGCCTCTGCCAAATAAATTATGTATACCTAGCCTATAAAAATTATACAGGCAGCTTATTCATGTATCGTTGAAACTTATGTAATGTGACGGCTCGTTGCCAAAACTAATCAAACATGTAACAGGCAATGTTTCCGTTATTTTCTTAGTTGTTACAATGAGGCGATGGTTCAAATATATTATTTTAGCTGCTTTTTGCTGCTCTTTTTGCTACCCGCAAGTGAAACTAGGATGGAATGATATTTTCTTACCGGGCACGGGCCCAAAACCTTCGCTTAGTAAGACACTTTTTTATACTAAAAGAAATGTGCACAGGTTGATTATGAACTCCCAGGCATTTAAAGTGCGGAATCTGAATCACTAACGCAATTGAAAAACGCAAGAAATACTTACAATTGAAAGTTAGAAAACATTTTGAACCACTCATTGTTGAGTTGAATTTCTACGGGACCCTTTTTTTACGAGTTGGTAAGCTATTAGTGATCCTATTTCCGAGATTTTAATTGTACCAGAGAGTTCACATCAAGCTTTATTAATAATCTATTAGTTTTAAAGAAATTTTATGCACTGTCACCTCTCTCTTGTAAATATTTTATCACTAACATATTATAAAACAAAGTCCTTCACCGCGTCTGTCTGTCTGTCTGTCTGTTCGTGATAAACTCAAAAACTACTGCACGGATTTTTATGTGGTTTTCACCAATAGATAGTGTTATTCATGAGGAAGATTTGTAGGTATAATACATTTCAGGGCTGCTAGTAATTAATATAAATAATTCTGATGAAGTATAAAATTTGACAACGTATTTTTCGTGAGGAAAAAAACATCGGTTATATTTTATAAAGTTTAGTGAGCAAGTACTGCAAAGAGTTAAAAACATAGAAAATATTAGTAGCTGCTGAGTGCGTGTGGTGTACTCGTATACAAAAGTTCATTCAAGAACTTAAAAAGTGGATATTTTATGGAGTAAAAATTCATTCTGTACTAAACGACTTACCTTACCTGAATATCCAAACTGCATTTGTAATACGTATATTATAAGATAAAAAAAACTTACAGGTTCTATGCAAGGAACGTGCTGGTTACGCGGAGGTATTTGCGTGCATATAAAGAGGTGTCCCTCACTGCATATGGAGACTACTGTACCGGGATGCAGTTGGGGCTACCAAGTGTGCTGCAAGTTTCGATCAGTAGGGCCTACTGTTGGTGAAAGCAGGAAAAGTAGGGCGGTACTTGTGTTTTCGAATAATCTGGAAGAATTGAACAGCGGTTCGATCAGAGCCCTTGCAGCTAAAAACGCTAAGTTGGCCCGATATATTCCTTAAGAACTTAACTTTGTTTCATTTTTTATCATTCATGTGATTCACGATAAATTAGGTACCTTTGTAATTCTTTGAAAATCAACAGAATAGATATGTATGTTGTTGTTAATTTATTTTATCATCATCAGGTCTATTTTAGTCACTACTGCTGGAGCACGACCCTCTCTGTATTAGCCAGAGCAGTCACAGAATTTGCCTTTCACTCTCCACGCTGACCACACGGGTTGTAGAGGTATTTTTGATGTTTATAAGATGTAATAATATTAAAACTTACGCGAGATAAATTCATTATGAAAACACGACTTTACTTACGTTTTATTACGTCGGATCCGCCGACTAGTTTCGGTCTGTTACGAAAACCATCATCGGGGCAAGTGAAAGAAGACCGGGGTGTGGCGGTGTGAGGGGTGGCGTTACGACGGTTACGCTTCGCTCAAAAAACTCACATCATCAGTGTTTTGAGGGAAACGTAACCGTCGTGATGCCACCCCTCACACCGCTTCACCCCGGTCTTCGTAACAGACCGAAACTAGTCGGCGGATCCGACGTAATAAAACCTGAGTAAAGCCGTGTTTTCATAATTTATAAGATGTGTTTAGCTTGTGTTTCCTAAGTCTCCTTCTACGACATCCACGGGAAGAAACCACATGGAGTTCGTTTCTTTAGTCAAACAGTATTAATTATAACCATTGCATAACTAAAATTGAGAAGGTAGGTAGGTACTTAGTTCATTTGAAGCTTAAATAAGCACATTAGTCGAAATCAGCAGCTGCATTAAGCCATATCAGTAATACCCTCGTAATCCGATCGTCAGTGCTCTCCAAATAATAAGGACTCTCGATCCTAAGATGGCCCGTTAACTTGAATGCGCGCCAAATTAGTTTAGCTCGAGCTCGGCTTTCAACGGAGTATCCGAAACCTGTGGTGGTAGGCCGACGTCTCACGCTATTGAGTTAGTAAAAGCGTTTTCATGTTTTCTAATATTTATAACATACATTTCAAGCGAACCTGAATAGTTTAGTTGAAAACAAATATAAAAGTTGAAAAAAAAACTGAATTGCGTTAATAGAGGCTTTTTCATGTTTTCTAATATCTATAACATACATTTCAAGCCAATGTGATAACTTTTATTAAAATTGAAAGTTGCTTGAAGCTATATCAGTAATCCTATCCTCAGTGCTCTTCAAATAATAAGGACTCTCGATCCTAAGATGGCCCGTTAGCTTGAATGCGAGCCAAATTAGTTTAGCCCCGGCTCGGCTTGCAACGGAGCGCCAGAATCACGCTGACCACAAATATGATATGTTGGTAAAATTGTTTTTAAGTCTGTACAAAAGTAAACCTTTGTACAGTATCAGCTTCTGCATGAAAATAATAATATTGATTTCTATAACTCAATTTTATTCACTCCAAGTAAGATGATATTATTATTTTTACTCTATAACTTACAAATCCAGTAAAGAATCTGGAAATACCTTGTGTGAATAAAATTGTAGAGTTATAGGAATCAAAACTAATTTTTGACTAGCCTTGCGTTATATGTTTTAAAATGTAACTCATTACTATCAACAAATTCTATGCTTAATTTTAGTATTTAAATTTTTATTTCAATCATATATCTCTTCATGATAGTTGTTACTGTGAATATCGTATATCACTGGCTGTTGTGTTCTTGCTTCTATTTCTTTTCTATTTTACTTCTACATGTGCAGACTTTTTATTGGCTCATCATTTCTTATTATTTTTTTCTAATATGTATTTATAGCTGTAAGTTTTCCTCAAATGTAATAAATAAATAAAAATAAAATTATCATTTTTTTTGCAGAAGCTAAATCTGGGCAAAGGTAAACCACAGACATCAAACAATCCTCACCAAGATATCATATTTGTGGTCAGCGTGATTCTGACGCTCCGTTGAAAGCCGAGCCCGAGCTAAACTAATTTGCCACGCATTCAAGCTAACGGGCCATCTCAGGATGAAGAGTTCTAATTACTTGGAGAGCTGTGAGGATAGTATTACTGATATAGCTTTATGCAACTATTAATTTCATCTACAGTATTTATGTTGGCTTGAAATGTGTGTTATTGATTTTAGAAAACATGAACACGCCTCTACTAGCGCAATCTAAATTTTTTCAACTTTGTATTTATTTTCAACTAAAGTATGAAATTTCTCTGACTGCTCTGGGTCTCTCAGCTGGCCAAATAACAAGAACTCTTGATCCTAAGATGGCCCGTTAGCTTGAATGCGCGCCAAATTAGTTTAGCTCGGGCTTGGCTTTCAACGGAGCGCCAGAATCACGCTGACCACAAATACGATATCTTGGTGAAGTCTGTGGTGAATTTTTGAACAGTACCAACTTTTGCAAAATATATTTATTCCCTTCGCCGTCGAGACCTTAGGGCCTTGGGGTGCGGAAGCTCGAGAGATTTTCAAAGAGATCTCCGCACGCCTAATCGACGTTTCCGGTGACCAAAGGGCAGGCGTGCATTTTGGCCAAAGACTAAGTTTGGCAATCCCGCGAGGAAATTCCGCCAGCCTTTTGGGCACCCTACCCGCTGACTGCAGCGATTTGTATTCTATTTTTTTATTTAACTTGATGTTTATTTATTTTATTTTATATACATATGCTATATCCGTACATAGCATATGTTTCATCCGGGAAAATGTACTGTTTGCGAGAGATCTACAATCACGTGAGCAAAGCCACAAGCAATATTATATTACCGGCTTCGTTTGAAGTCGCAACAATATTTTAGTACCATTGATTCATACGTAAATTCCTATCACTTTATTCCATTCTTTAAGGTTTTTGCATCCACTTACTTACAATAAATTTATAATGACCTATAATTGCTAAAAACATATAGCAGTTTAAATTAAAATCTATATCAAGCCATGTCAATAATCTCTTCATTGTCCTATCCTAGGAGCTCTCCAAGTGAGGACTCTTGATCCAAAAACGGCCCGTTAATTTGAATGCGCGCCAAATTTTCAACGGAGCGCCTGAAATGAGAAACTCTGACCGCAAAGCGGATTGTTTGGGACTCGTGAAGTACTTTATTTCATGTTTTTGAATGCTGTCTGTAACAAAATAATGTCATAACATTGAGTTTTAAGTGAAATTCTTAATACAAAACATTAGGCTTGTTTTGTTTGTTTTTCATGTGTGTAAGTGCCCAATACTGGTGTCAAATTTTTAAAACTGCCTTAAGGCATCTGAAATAGCTTAACGACTGCCATCAATGATGACAGCCGGGACCAACGGCTTAACGTGCCTCCCGAAACACGCAGGAGCTCTTTATTGTTAGTGGTAGAATATGAGGCTTATTTTACTACCAAAAATATTTTTTTGTTTCCATATGGGATAGAGTAGGTTATTAATTAGGTTTTTATAGGTACCTATTGCTAATAGTAGACATGCTTAAGGTTTTGTTTGTAATACGCTTTTTAATATTTACAAGATTTAATAGAAAATTTAAGTTTTATTTTTATTCGGAGGGCGATAATATCACTGAAAATGTTGATATTTCAGTAGGTATACAATTGATGTTATCAAGTTATAATTATTACAAAAATAAGAAACCCGAATATGATATTTACATTCACCGTATTGTTTTTTGCTGACGTTACCTATGACACCTCGGGGAAGAATACGAATCTTATGACACCTCACACTTCAAAATCGGTCGAGCCGTTTAGGGTAACAATGGAACGGACATCAGTCAAAGCGGACATCCTACAAACATAGATACATACGCATGAAAAACATTACCCTCTTTCTGGGTGGTTCAGTCGGGTAAAAACACATTTCATTCCTAAGCAAAACTATTGTTAAAATCAAAAGCTATTCTATCCAAATAATAAGGATACTTGATTCTTGATCCAAAGACGGCTCGTTAGTTTGAATGTGCGCCAAATTAGTTTATCTCGAGCTCGGCTTTCAACGGAGCGTCCTTAATGGGAAATGCTGACCGAAAATATATCTGATAACCTATGGGGTGCAGTGTAAGTTTTTAACAAAAGTACTTAATTGCCTTCTACTAAACGCTTGAAGTGAGATATAATGATGAGGTTAGTGTGGTTAGTTTTTTTGGATTTTGCGTAGTTAAAATGCGTATAAGGTTTCTAAAAATATGTATTCGTAAAAAAAAAAAACTACTGCAAGTTTATTCTTTACATTCCGTAAAAAGAACAGAAACAACGCCAAAACGACTTTACCGAATGTGGCAAAAAGTCGGTCGTCCGAAACGTAACCTTCACAAACACACCTGAGAAAAGTTGTTTCATACAATTGTTTTTTACACGGCAAGAAAAAGAAGTAATGTTTCAAAGTTAAAGAGGGTATACTAGCAGTGCGTTTTCCATACAAATGTATTTCTCTATTTTCTCACTGAAAACTGCTTCTAGAGGCACAATTCTTTTTACATACAATCTATTTCTAAAATAGGTATGTCTCTATGTTTTGTTTTTTTTCTAAAAACCTGTTTAAAAGAAAGAAAAATGGTACAAAAACAGTTTTTTTGGAAAAAATAAAAAATAAGCATTCCTGTTTTAGTACTAGATTTTATGAAAAAATAATTGTGGCTCTAGAATCAGTTTTCAGCGAGAAAATAGAGAAATTCATTAGTATGGAAACCATATTGAAAAAATACTGCTAGTATACGCTCTTAAATTTGTCACAAGTTCTATAAAAATCCGCCTAGTGTGATGCGAGTCGAACAAGAGTAGAACCCATATCCCTATTACTTATATTAACAACATTTTTTTTTTTTTGCTTTACTGCTATTTAGAAGCAAAAATGTAAATTACGTTTTTTTTTTTTATTTTATCATGGGTGATTTTTGAAATAAGATACCAAGAAAGGTAATTTTATTGAATTACTTTAAAATGAATAGCAATTACAAAAAATATTTGAGATTCTCCTAACAATATCTATACATGAGATGATAAAACTTGTTTTCATTTTCTGATTTTGACCCCCCAAAAATACCTCTAAACTAATTTACATGTTTGGTATTGGGTCCCGTTAGTTTACAAGTGTACCAATTTCAATTTAGGTGCTTTTAAAAATTTAGAAAAAATTGTCTGTTCCAGAAGAGCAGATACATTATCCAGTGGTTCCTTTTTGTCTCTGTACGGAACCCTAAAAATTAATACAAATAGAAATCGAAAGCAAAATAGGTCCTTTTAACTGATGACAGTGTACTTAGCTAGTCAGTAACATACTTATTAGATATTTCCCGTTATAATCGTGGCTGCCATCTTCCCCAAAACAACCCCTCTCAACGTAATCAGGCTCCCATAGAATATGAGATGAAAATATAAAATTTTGAGTCCCTCTCAACAAAGCCATGTTTCTTCTGGATTTAGCTGCGAAAGAAATTCCGCTGAATTACAGTGAATATTTTTCATGACCTATAATTGTGAAATATAAGACGTGTCTTTATGAAGATTGATGTGAATTATGATATTTATTTTCAGAAAACAAGTACAAATATAATAATCTAATCTGTTTAATTTAGTACTAATATAAAGTAAAATATTTATGCAATTAGCTATAAATAATAGAGCTGAATTTTTTTTTTACACTTTAAGCAATAATAAAATTATTAAGAAACGTCGGAGTAGCCTAAATCCTAACCGAGACAAGCTGGACCCTTAGTTAGTTGTTCTATACTCACGTTTGGTCCATGTGACCATTACTAATTAATTATTTATTAATTAACTATCCTTATCCTTCACCATTTGGTTCGACTATTATTTTGTTTACCATTTTAGAATATTTTAAAAGTTATTATGAGGAGTACACACAACAGAGGTAAAAAGCTTCTTCCGATAAATACGGATCACTTTTCTATTTGATATGATTTTAAAATAATACCATTTAATACGATATCGCATTGCTATGATAATTAAAACATTTACATTTTTTTTACTATTCAACACATTGAAAGTATCACCATCATCTCGGACGATAACAAGTCCACTGCAGCTGCTCATAGGCCTCTTCCAATGATTTTTAATACGACCGCTTGGCAAAAATGCACCACATTAGTTATGATTTCGTCTCAATATAATAAAAAATAAGGTGGTACATGGTCACAATTTCCCAGTGTTTATTTTTTTAATTTCCCTGCATGTTGAGAACAAACGGCATATTTTCCTGTAGCAGTCTGGCTAGTTGTTTCCTACAACAACACTCGCAACCCCCACAATTTATCGAAACTTTACAGCCAATTTGGGTACCATCCCGAATTAAAAGAACCACAACATTGTGGGAATAAATTGTGGAGAGACGGGATGTTAATTAACAAAGCATTTAAGTAAATACTTGAATCGCAATGTGGGGTTTGTTGAAAGCGCTTGGAGAAAGATTAATATTTTGATTTAGGGAAATGTTTAAAGTAGCTCAATGTTAGTATACTTTTTATTGTAATTTTTTATAAAATGACTACTTAAACCTTTTCTCTCTTGTGTTCTCGTTGTCTTTATGATTAGGTGGCCTCTATTTATTTTTCTACTAAGTATTTGTTTTTTTCCCAATGAGGGGAAGGAGGTGGTGGGCAGTAAAATAAAATAAAATATTCATTTATTTCTCTTCACAACTGAGTAACTTTGGTAACAAACAGAAAGTTCAAACTGCAATATTAATTGCAGTGTAAATGACACAGATTGTGAGAGAGTGGTGTCTGAGAGTAAGGCAAGTTACAGTGCTAAATAGAAGCCATATCGTGGTTGGCTCTTAATATGTCAACGTTTTCAACGTCGTTGCTGCGGGAACTAGGCTGACTTGTTGGATCTTATTGTTATCACTTGATACTTGACATACTGTTGCGAATCTCATCGAATAGTCTAAAACTTTTCTGAACATTGTCTGTTTCGCTCGCATTTTGGAATATTCTGGAATATTATGGAATGTTTTGTTATTTTAAGGAATATTAAGAAACTTTCATTATAGTCAGTTAAGTAGTTAAAAAGCATTAAAGCTTTACTAAAAAATCTAAATTTTTACTCAATTATTTTTAATCTCTCATTCATACAGAAAACATGATTGTTTTTCTTTTATAATTGTGATTTCCAGGATTCCACAAAATAAGCTTTTTGGCGCGTCTTTAGAGAAATTGTAAACTATATATAGGTACAATTATATCTATGATATACTCGTACCTCTCTCCCCTAGTGGTACACATGGTATCTCTGCCAATTCATCTCCAAATTACTACGGTTGCTGTACATTATCCCGACACACCAGTCACTTTGCGAAATGTGATACCTAAAGTAGCCAATTTCATAGCTGTTCGTTTGTTACAAAGAAAACTTTTACCTATACTGCTAATATATGAGTTCAGAGGTAATGGGAATACAATACTGTCTAGAATAGAAAAATTCTTACAACATCCTGAGCATCAAAAATACTTGCCATTATTTTTTGCCAGGCACATCTTGTTTTTATATTATATTACATATTGTTGTATTTTTATAAATCGTTACCCGTTGTGTTTCCCGGCAGAGTAGAATAGAACCACTTCAAGTCTTCCCATGGATGTCTTAGAGGGCGACTTAGGGAACCCAAACTAAAAGAGACCTCTCCAACCCGTCTGGCCAGCGTGGAGAGTGTAGGCTAAATTCTCTGACTGCTTTGGCTAATATATGGCTCTAGTAGTATACAGAAAGGGGCGTGCTCCTGCAGTGGAGACTGGAAAGACCTGTTGATGATGATGATGGTGAATGTTACTTTGTTACAGAGTATTGATGTAGGTACAGAACAGACTAAAGAATTTGAGTTCTAAAAATTACTTAGATAGAATTGACGTGGAACACTGTATTTAATCAAACTCACAATTATTGCAATTCAATTCTATCACTTCAGGACATATTCGTTTTCTGTCTTTTCTTTACCTAAAGATTTGCCATATGTCCTATCTGTATAATTGCATGAATCAAAATTGAAATAAATTAACTACAAAATGACCATGCACATTTAATCAAAGTCAAGATAAACTTAATCCTGTGTACAAACAAGTATGGAAAAATTTCTAAATTCGGAATTAGAAAATTCTATCGGTTTATTTATTTTGGTACATAAAACAGGTTACAAACAATACATTAGAAAGAAAAAAATAACTATACAAACACTAGATTGTATCCTTGAACTTACGCAAACAAATGGGTAATATCAACTACGAAGGTAACTCAAACACATTCATACAACAAATAATTATAACTGCTAACCGATTTTTTTTAAATTAAGTAAATACTAAGGTAAAACGTACAACTATAAGAATGAATCAACACAAAACATTAAGTAGACATGCTTTTAGTGTAATATATTAATCTAAATACTTATATATATAACTCAAAGGTGACTGACTGACATAGTGATCTATCAACGCACAGCCCAAACCACTGGACGGATCGGGCTGAAAGTTGGCATGCAGGTAGATGTCATGACGTAGGCATCCGCTAAGAAAGGATTTTGATCAATTCTACCCCCAAAGGGATAAAAAGCCGCAAAAACTATACTTCTTAACGCGAGCGAAGCCGCGGGCAAAAGCTAGTAAACCATATATTTGGAACTGCCAAAAAGAGCCATAAATATTATCTAGAATTCTAGATCATCGTTCACAGAGAGGTACACCTACACAAACGACAGGACTGTAAAATGATGTATTGTTTTTGTACACCTGTAAATGTAAACAAATAAACTCCAGGATAATAAATAAAGTATATAAAAAGAAAACCGTTAAAATGCAAAATGTTTTTCCTCATCCAAAACATTAGAAAAACATTACAAAAATTCTGTTTTTAATCAACCAATTTGAGTTTGCGCTAAACGAAAATTGTCGGGCGTAATTCTGCGAAAGGATAATTACGCTTCGTTTGGAAAATATGAAAAGATTGTCGTGTAATTTTAATATTTGGTAAGCCGATTTTCTGACACGAGCCACGAATATGATAAAAGAGGTACATGATGTCACAAAGAGTATATTATGACACAGACGTAATTGAAATGTGCCGTACCACTTTTATTTACAGCGGTTGGATATTATTTGAGATAAATTTAATATACTTTTTTATTTTCGAATCCTTTTTCTGTAATAATAATGCTCTTATTACGTTAATTTCATATGATATTATCTTGTTTAGAGATTAAGGTATCTTATGACTGAAGGGTATGAAACTGAAGGTCTAAAACTTTCCAATTTTTTTCAATCACGCAAGCGGCTCATCTGATGGTAAGTATTCTCCGCTGCCCATACTAAATACTAAAGCTACTAGTCAAACGTCGATTTTTTGTTCTTCCCCGCACGAGCCGGCCCATTCATGCTATTAGCAAATGTGAAATTTGCCGGTAGCGTGGCTCTACCACAACTATAAGTTTAATACTTTCAACCTTCTGGACACATAAAAGGGCACATAGATATATGTTCTTCGGGTCATTTAAATATTTAAGATTAAAGAAAATAAAATAATAATTTCAAAAGATTTTACATTACACATTACTCCACAATAGGGTATACTTTTTGGCAGTCGTGTAAAAACCATTAAAGACTTTTCGGGATAAAACTGTTTATTTTTATTATGTCTATTCCTGGAAAATTAATTTCTTTCTATTCCCTCGATTCTTGAACGTTTCGTGATCTCTGACATTTTCGCAATGAGTACCGAGTCGTTTTATATGACATAAGATTTAGTAGAGCTCAATCTTTTGTATCAACATCCGTACAATATGTATGTAGGTTCCATCAATCAACGTATCCGCCTCTCCCAGAACTAATAAACCGATAGAAGGGAGGCTATTTTTCTTAGCTCTCATTTTCATTTTGATCGAATACAGATAATTTCACATTTGCTTTTTGTCATTGATGTAGGCATTTCTGCTTTTTCTTTAAAAGAAGTAGGTTTATTTAATACCTATTTTGGCGACAGAAAATAACAAAAAATCGTGGAATAGAATATCATTTAGATAGGTGTGCCATTCCTCTCTATGTACAACTACGTTTAGAAAAGTAATAGCCTTCAGGAAAAATAAAGCATGAGTGTTTTTTTACATACAGCAGCGTAAATGCCAGAATAGGTTGTTAGGTCATCGGAGCAAGAAGAAATCCGTTTAAACGAGACAAAACTATCAGTAAGTATGTAGTCAGGGGTGTCATCTTCAACTGCCTGTCCAGCCCCCTTATTTACTAACTCGGATGACAGGTGTCGATGCCTATCAATCCAGAATTTACTGTTACAAGGCTGATTTTGCTTGGTCGAACTTTTTATTTGAAATACAAAAACCGCATTGTAACAGCAAATCCTAGATAGATAGGCATCGACACCTGTCATCCGAGTTAGTAAATAGGCGGGCAGTGCTTGCAAGTATAGCATCGGGTACGCGCGCCCAGCCTCCCCAACTGCTCCTTTCCCGTCCCCAATCCTTTCAAGCAAGTAGCACCTCAAATACGCTTTATTCCGTCTTCGCAGTCCAACACATCCCTTTTCTTTGCTTGAAACGCTTCGAACTTGGAACGGTTTTGACGGGCAGCAGCGTTGGAACCGAGATAAGCCAAACAAACTGCACGTACTAACCCGTCTACCAAGCGTAAAGGGTATGGTAAACCCCTCCTATGATGTAAATTATTAGGGGAGGCCTATATGTTCAGCAGTGGACTTCTTGCGATAAGATAATGATGATGATAAATTAGTAAGTATAAGTCACCTACCCTAGTAGGTAAGGTAATACTATTAAGAAATAATAAATAGATTAGATATTGAGATGCTATTTTTAATACCTTTGACTATAAAGCATTCTTACAACTGTAGAGATACAACGCTCCATTTTGCGACTTAACTGCGTCTGTAAATCGCAGCAACGCCAGTCAATAAAGGCTAAACGAAATTACTTCGAGGCTCGAGCTTGTGTAATAAATCGTTCAATAGGCAGGTTAATTAGACAATTTCTCCAAATGGCACCGCGTAAATCGGCATGGCTCGAACATCCTCGGAAATGCTTCCCATGAAACAAATGAATTCTTGACAAAGCTGAGTAGCAACTGAAACTGTTACGCTTCGAGACCGTAATTTGCTGAACATTTTTGGATTTCTTTTACTCTTTCTTTTTCCATTTCCATAATCATAAAATATGATTTGAACTTCTTGCAAGTTCAAGTCAGCTAGCTTGGAAATGCAAGCAAGTACCTTAGAATGCCCTGGGTTGAAATCCTGGCGGTATACGGTAAATATCTTTTTCAGATTGTTCTGGTCCTCGGACTTTTATTTATAAGTATATCATTGTATAAGTATCCGACAGGTTCACAAGTCCCAGTTAAGCTTATATATACATTTATATAATATGTATTTCTTCATATATTTATTTACAATGTAAAGTTGGAAATTATACAAAAATAGTATATGGCTCTGGTAATACAGAGAAGGTCGTGCTCTTGCAGTGAAGACAAAGAGCTGATGATGAAAAAAAAAAGGCATGAATAGAAAATCGATAATGCTATTACATAGAACTTCACACAATTTGTAAACGATGTCTCTAAGCATGTCCTGGCTTTCTTTGAAAGGCATTCGTATCATTTTTGTCAATAAAGTGTAGACGGAAAGAAGAAATAAGCGATCGTTTGTTCACTGCGTCCAAAGCAATAGTACATTACTGCAGAGGCCGGGAAGTAAGGGATTGCCGGACGAGTATAGTTTTCAAGGCCGAGCGTCAGCGAGGCCTTGACAATAGTTACGAGTCCGGCAATCCCTTTCCCGCCGAGGAAAGTATAGAGATTTTCTCAATAAATGTGAGGAAATTTAACTTAAAGTTACACATAAACTTACATGCCTTAAATATTTCCCCTTACTAGGTATTTGCCGGTAGTAATTTTTCCACTTTCAAGTTTCAAATTAGGCGAAGTAGGTACTTAAAATCCATTGCAGTGTTGCTTTCATCACTAAAACTCATTTTGAACCGTTTCATTTCGAATAAATAACCAACTTTGCACATATTTACCGAAAACAATCAATGTCAATCAATTACTGCAAAGCGTTAATCACAAACTACGAAGAAGATACTATTACTAGTATCAGACGACCGACTGCCATATGTTTTCTCTAGGCAATAAGGATCATAGACAAATAATGGAGTGAGGGTGAAAATGAAAAAAATGCCATACAATTCCTTTTGAGTTTCTATGGGGGGCCATAAATTCAAAGTCAATTGACGTGTGTTCTATGCCCTAAAATCCGTAAAGGCAGTTTTTCGGCAGTGGCGTTAATCACTACGGGTATAGTGAAAATAACAGATCTCCCGAGTTTTTAATTTTTTTATTTTCAGTTGTCAATTCCAGCAAAGGAAACAATGCCCATAGAGCCCAGTCATATTTTTCACAAAAAATTTAATAGATCATAGATTATTGTTTTCTTCTCTCGCAACGAAAATTAAGCATATTTTCGTATGATCACATATCGATATTTTAATGAAATTGTAGTTATATTCACGTATTATATGCATTTTTTAAAAATGCAGTGGTAGTAAACTGGCTGTATGACAAGTGACATAATTTACGTTACATAGATTAATTAAAAAGTTTTGAGCAGCGGCCGGGAAGTAATTTTCATACTTATTTCCTGGCCTAGGCCGGCAATGCGATGAATGAGCCAAGAATTACAAACTTCCGGTCTTCTTTTTACTACAGTAATGCCTACATTTCCGAGCATGTTTGAGAAAAAGCAATTAACTGCAATTCTAATAGTAAATGTATTGTAGCGTACTGTGTACCCTTTAGCAAAAATAATAGTTCGTACCATATATTTTTCGTTACAATATTGTCTTCATGATTATTAGTTCTTTAGGGTTCCGTAGTAAACAAGGAACCCTTATAGTTTCGCCATGTCTGTCTGTCTGTCTGTCCGTCCGTGGTTTTACTCAGAGACTATAAGTACTAGAAAGCTGTAATTTGGTATGAATATGTATATTAATCATGGCAAAAAAGTGGTAGAAAAAAATCTTGAAAAAACATTTTTTTTAGGTTAGCTCCCATACAAGTAAAGTAGAGGAGTAATTTTTTTTCTCTACTTACCCATCGTGTGGGGTATCGTTAAATAGGTCTTTAAAAATTATTGTGAGGTTGAGAACACTATTTTTCGATTTAGGGATCCGTTTCCGAAATATTTGGTTTTAACGTGCAAATTTTTGTACAAGGTACGTGTCCCCCCCTCTATCTGCTAAACGGTTATATATGGATACGTGAAAAAAATTACAGCAGTAGTATATATACTGAACTTAAAAGGAAAACTATCAGACCTGAGTACTAAGTACAAACTAAAAAGTTATAGGCAACCAACTTATAAAATGTACTCAAAATGGTAAAATTTCATACATTTTCATTGTTACATGTTTTTTGGTCGTTAAACTGTGAGGTGCGAGTGTGAACAGTGTGAACTCAAACTTGTCATTCGCAACTACGGAACCCTACACTGCGCGTGGCTCGACACGGACTTGGCCGGTTTTTTTTATGTTATGGAATGGCAAACAAGCAAGCGGAACACCTGATGGTCAGTGATCACCGCTGCCCATGGACAACTGCAACACCAGAAGTGTGACTAGTGCGTTGCCGGCCTTTTAAGAAAACAAAGACTCGTAAACATAGTTCCTTCCAAAGTAACATCTTACCTTATATAATTTGATATATTCTTCTGCTTAAGACTCTTGATGACTCTTAGTTTAATTGCCTTGCTTGGCCTTGTTAAAGCAAAAAGAAACTAAGTATTGCGGAACAAAAATAAAGAAATAAGCGATCGTTTGTTCAGCTGCGTCGAAAGCAAAAGCAATTAGCTACAATGCAAATAGCAAATGTATTGTAGTGCGCGCATTAGCATACGAAGCGGGATGGGAGGGATGGCGAGCGCCTACAAGCTTCCGTTCAAACTTCCATCGTTAGCTGAAAAACCATTGCTCTCGGTTCCATGCCGTGCGAACAAAGTTCCACCTTTTTTACAGAATTGGTTTTTACAGTTTTAGGAATAAATGCCGGTTTATGGGCACCGAACTTTTGCTTGCATGATTGTAACTTTTTAAGTATATTATAGAAAAAGTTTAAAATTGTTACTTTGCTTACATTTCCAGTTTAAGTAGCTTTCCAATATACGTATACTTATTCTAATTTTGAAGGCTTATTATCTCATACATACATACTATCACGTCTTTCACGTCAAAGGCCTAGCGGCGGTTCCAAAAAACTCTGACACCAGGGTGTACATGGTCGACTGACCGTGTCATATACACGAAATAATGATGATCACGTCTTTTACCCTTGCAAAGTAGACAGAGCCCTGGTCTGTATGTATAAAACCTTAATGTTTCGTTTAGCATGTTGGTGGGCTTGTAGGTGAGAACGGAATCAAAGTAGTGATAGGTCGCTAGTCGCATCGCTTATCGACATGATTCCTAACGCCCATTCCCTAGATCGGCTTCTACGATCTGCGCAGGAAGAGAAGCAGCTGGTACATTTTACGTTTTTTCTTCTCTCCCAGACCAGCGTGGATTCTGATTATCATCTGATACATTGAAATATAACAAAAGCTCTTATTCTCTTTACAAACTTTTTAAAGACGAGAGGGGATAAGATCCCTATAAAATTAGGCTCTAAACCTTCCTTGCTGATCTGGAAAAAAAAGAAAAATAACAATACTGGTTTGTTTTCCACGCAGACGTAGCAGCTGGCCGAGGGAATGGGTGAAAATCTTAGGAATCATGACAATAAGCGATTCGGTTAGCAACCCATCACTATTTCAATTCCCTTTCCACCTATACCCCCCTTGCAGGCTAAACGAGGCCTTGGTTATAGATATGGCCCTAGGCCTTATGTCTCTTTTTATGTCATAGGACGGCAAACGAGCAAACGGGTCACCTAATGGTAAGTGATCACCGCTGCCCATGGACAACTGCAACACGAGGGGTGTCACAGGAGCGTTGCCGGCCTTTTATTTTTCCCTCCCCGGAGGGTAGAGGGAGATGTGCATCCGGCTCTTTCACTCACCGAACGAAGCATAGCAGCGGTAAAGCTACTACACAAACGTCGATTTTCTGTGAGAGTGTGGTACTTCCCCGAACGAGCCGGCCCATTCATGCTACTAGCAAAAGTGATTTTTGCCGGTAGCGAGGCTCTCCCACAAAAGACTACTACTATGTACTTTGATGTATGTATTTTAACATCAAAGCAAATTCTTCTTTATGTGACCGTAAATTCATTTATAATTTTTTTTGTTAATACCCAGTGAAATATTTATAGTTTTAGTCCCTTTAAGAAATGATTCAGCCCGTCGATTTTAAAAAGTTTTCAAAGACCAAAGCTGGAAACAAAATTTTTTTTGACATTTCCGTGCAAAAATATTCAGTCACATAATCAGTTAGTATAGAAATGTAAAAAAAAGTTTTGGTTATCACCATTGGTTCCAAAAGTAAAGTTATTCAAATTGACGGCCTGAGGCTCCATGACGATCTATACAAAATATTCTATCAAAAATAGCCATTTCATTTTCCTTGCCTTGCAGTTCATGATTTAATTATAACTTTTTGCTGGTGTTGTTTGTTGATGATTCAATATTTTATTATTTCATTAGCTTCTAAAAGGAAGTTCAAAGAACTTTTTTTCTGTTATAAAATTTCAAATTCATTTATTTTTGTTTCAGTATTTTTTTTATTATTTTTTATTTATTTAAGTTGTATAAAGATGCTTGCAAAAGATATAAATTTATCGTTAGTCGTCAGTGGGAACAAATAAACAAAAGGTTCGTGCTACGTCCTGTTTATATACATAATTATTTGTTTAAAGTGAAAAAGTCTAAACAAGAACAATGCATCTACTGATAGATAATATATCTATTTCCTGTACATCCAAATACTTTGCACATAAGCGTAACACTAAGCAAAATACCCTAGAATGCAGTATCCAGCAGACTGATCGTACACATGAATTTAAAGATAATCAACTGGAATATAAGAATTGATAAAAAAGCAAATTAAATATCTGAGGAAGTGTAAAGAATTTTCGTAATGCTTTATAAATTCCAAATGAAGAGTTATATATAACGATATGTATAGATCATAAATTTCACAACTACTTATTACACTTTTTTTTTTCTCTATATTTCCAACTACTTGGAAACGATTGCTATTGCCATAAAGCCGCCTTTTGTATATCTGTTCATATGCAATTGTAAGTTTAGTAAAAATAAATACAAATACACTGGTTTACTTTGCCAAGGACTTCCACTTCTGTTTCGAATATTCCTTCAACGCATACATATTAGATTCGCTCCCTTGAGTTAAATGCATGCAATCAAAGTTGAATCCCGACAGGTACGCGCTGATGGCTCTTTCCGAACATCATTTGTTATTTATGCTTTAGATTGCTGCCGGGACAAATGTGTATTTAGGCTAAAATGCGTTCTGTCAGATGCTATATTTTTTATTTGTACCTTTTGCAAATGTGTTAGTGATCATCACAGGTGATTGCCATATGAACATGAAAGTATGGAGGAAGTTCTAGACATCGTTTTAATAAAACTAAGTCAGCTACAGCCTCATCGACCGTCGACCTCATCTGGAGCACAAAGTTGTCCCAGTCCACATTGTTGTTAGACCCTCGGCAGATTGGCAAAATACTAGAAATAAGTGAAATTAGTAGACGAAGCAATGTTTTCCACCACCTGGAAGCCGCTGTAGAAATCATGTTCAGCTAACACAGCTCAGATACTCTGAAAAGCTGCAATAGTTTCATGAAGAATACACAACACATCTAAAAGATCACCCGAAAACATTCCATATAGACCTCTGACCACAAGAAAATGCTTTAACCGCCTTCGTTCTGAAGTCAATTGATGACAGATCACAATTAATCTGGTCCAATATATAATCGACCAAGCGGATCCGAGATGTCAAATTTGTGATGACGACCAAACTATGACGCATCATCGTTCATGCCTAACAAGGCATGAACGATGAGCTGCACCAAAGAAGATCTATACTTCGCTTCAAAGAATGACGTAAGAATTGGTTACACACGAAAAGAAGAATATTGTATGCAGCCTTTCAAAAGCCTCGTCAAGTCTTGAATAATGTGTACGAGACTGATACATAATGTATTTCAACAAGGCGGGAAACTTTATTTTATACGCGGGTAACTCGTTAGAGACCCGATTTTGAAGGTTTCGAAACGGAATAAAGAGAGATTGGAAGTACACATTGAATAGATTTCCTCAACATATCCGAAGGAAAATATTTGTATTTTTATACGTTCCTACCTGTCGCAGCGTTTCCTTTTTGTTTGAGTAGGGTTGACTTTTGCTTCCATGAATTAGAAAAATAAAGTCACTTTGTTGTGAGTAGCACTGGCATGTATGAAGAACATTTTTGTTTGTTTAGGAAATAATTATTCTATGCCTCCCTTCACGAGCAGGAAAGGCATGACTAGTTGCGTGCGGAATTTAATTAATTTGTTTGAAATATGGAGCAAAAAACGCACATAAAACGTTATCCGGAGAAAATAACACCTTAACCGTTGATATAAATTGTTTTACTTATGATTATTTTCTTTTTTAAATACGAAGTAATAGTTTCTTTGAATACAAAACTTCTCCAGTGGCGCCACTTGTATTAGTTACCGTACTTTTTAAAACATCTAAGTAACATTTCATTATTATCCGTTTAGTAGTGACAGCATTTAAGTGTAACAAACGCTTGTCCGTCTTTAACTCTACTTTTTGGTATAAAATTACCACTACTTACCTTTTCCGTATCACAAATAATCTCCATTTCACATTTATTATTCTAGTCAAACAATCATAAAGTAGTCAGATGTACAACATATTATAACAAATAATAAACACATTGCTGGTCTACTATTTCGTCATAATCATCGCCTTGTCACGGGGCGTCCACGGGGTATTTAGAGGGGCCGCAGCGGCCATTATGGGACTACCGCAGGCTTGTGGTCTGTTTGTCCTATTCCTTTAACACGACGCAGGCTCCTTTTACATATTTTAAAGGGCGACTTTAACCCTAAACAAATAATTGCGTATTTAAATAAGGACGCATAACAATAAGATAAATGTTGCACTCTTAAAAGGGGAAAACAACGGAAAGCTCGTACAATAACAAAACGCCTTTTTTAAAATAAAAAATAAACTGTTTATTTTTCAAACCCCCTTTAAAAGAAGCGATTGTTAGTTTTTCGTATGCATACATACAAAAAACTGGACTATTAGGCTCCTAAAAAATCTGCTATTAAAATACTTTTGATATCGTCGTCCATCGACCGATCTATGATGGTTTTGTGTTCTTACTTGAAAAACCTTGTGATATGACCTTGCTTATTTTACCAACTATAACTATTTATGTAAATGATAATAATATTACACTTAATTGCACCAGGAAACAGACACAGAAGAGAGAGTGCTGTGTATATAATGGTGGGGAAAGTTAAAAAAGAGTAGAAATACAATATGCACTATAGGCAATATAATATGCACTCACTTGCTTAATATTTTACAGGCGTCTACTTATTAATATTGAAACAATATAATGGTGCCACCAGTTTAATTCGAACTTTATTTATATATTAAAGAAGCTAAAATCTTAGAATATAAATTTTAGTTTATCTCTCTGCAGTCGATATAAGTTCAAACATACTTACAGTTATATTAATAAAGCTAAACCATTGGTTTACTGTTTGCTACAATAAAATAGTATGAATTCCAGAAAATCCTTGGAATTTTAATTTCCTATTACGCCAACGCGTAATTTTGTAAGAAACGCAAACTTAATTACAATTGTCATTCGCAAGAAATAACTTGATCGAAACAATCTGATTATGAATTCATGAAAATATAACAAAGGGAAACAACTGCTTGGATCGTCTTCAAGCGCAGAATGTCAAATTCGCAAAAGGTCGTTTGATAAATAAATGTCACGTAATATTTGATTCGTAGAATGTCTTGCGGGGACCGTTCGGTTTCTAGATAAAATATTTTTCTATCTATAATAAATAGTCTCATTCGTGAAATGTTGCACTCGGAAACCGAATTTAGATTATGATCTTATGAATGGATTAAGTCAAAATTTCGTTTTATTGTTTGATGTTTAACTATTCACATAGAAGACAATATCATCAACACGTTATCATATAACCAATTAACTATTTCCTTGGGTGTAAAATATTAAGTATAATTTTTTCAAGATCCTCGGCTCACTCAATTCGCAATTGGAAATTTTGTGAATAGGGCTTCTTGAGAATTAAACACCCTGCACTTACTACATCAAACTTCATTTGGTACTACCTACAGTTATTTATTTTCAATTCAAACTTGAGAAGCGTTCATAGGATTGACTTAGCAAAAGTTGATGACGCTCAAGGCAACCATCCTTAATTTAGAATTATATGTACAACTAGTATGCTGGTACACTATTATTGTAAAAGTAAAAATTAAACATACTCAGAAAGTTTTGTGATTGTATAGCTCTATATTATTGAAACTAATGTGAGATAACATTAGGTTAAAACGGGTCACTCACGTCAGGATTGCCGACTTGCCTTAAACATGGACTCCTGATGAGTCCAAACCTATAGTCGGCAGTCCCGACAAAGTAGCACGTAAGGTGAGTGACCCGTTTTTAAACATTATTTAACGCTCTAGATGGAATTAATGCAAAAAAATTGGAAAAGTAAAATATTGCAAATGCAATTGGTGAATAATTTTTAAGTTAAATTATATGAGTTTTAAATATACTTAACTAAATGTTTTATTAAACTTACTTAGAATTTCATAAATAAGATAAAAATACTTTTTTTTGCATGTTGTGCATATCTGTTATAGATGTAAACACTAGATTAAGGTATTCAATGTTATTAATGAATGTTTGTGTTTGCATTGTTGATGTTCCGTAATAAATAAAATATAAACGCAAATAATTCTATGTATAAAACATGACGTTCATTACATTTCTAGTTTTACCCTGATTTTCGCGTGCTGGAGATGAACAATACTTACCGCTGTTTTGTTGGCGCGCTCTCACTAAACGGGCTTTAATAAATGAGCGGCGTGGAAAGGCCTGAGTATCAAAATTGCTATAAGAGCCAAGTTATTACTTTGCAAATGGAGATATTGTTTAAACAGAGTGTATGAAACTAATAAATCTTGTCAAAAAAGGATGACAGTTATATTTTTCCGTCTGTAGTAAATGCCTTACAAAGAGTTATATGACTGACCTGATGTATGCCTGTATCCGTTTCTATTATATATAATTTCAGGTCCCTGGAAACATAAAATAGTTAAAAAATTAAAATAGTAGGTATAAAAAATTAGCTGTTTAAGGCCCATTGTTTTCCTTTGAAATGTTTACAAACCAAAAGTAACTAAAGGCAGCACATTTGTAACTTTTCTAAAAATGTCTTATAAACATTTATTTCTCACGGCCTAATCTTTACATTTATAAATGTACTAGCTATTACCCGCTGAGTGATATATAGCCTATGTACTTCTCAATGCCCTTACCTATGTGTATGCAAAATTTTATGATGATCGGTTTAGAAGATTCGGCGTGAAAGCGTAACAAACACATTCACATTTATAATATTAGTTGGGATTGAAACTTTTTATCGCACGTGAAGAAATGTTACATAACAAAAGTATGACGTCAACAAACCATGCAGTCATGTGGAAATCGCCTACTAGTAATAAACAGTGGTTTGGTACGTCGCCAATGAAAGCTATCGCGTGACTGGGTCAATTTGTCTATTATTTTTCCGATCATATTGACTTTGAAGTGATAGTGCTCGGAAGTTCGATAAAGTGTGTAACTGAAACATGATATCATGGATATAAATACACAGAGGTACTTGCGCATCGAACAATTTTTTCTAGTAATCTGCGATAATCATGTTAAGGGTTGACGAGCAATTAATTCTTTTGACGAGCTCCGTGGCGCAGCGGTCAACACGCCAGCCTGCGACACGGGGGTCCCGGGTTCGATCCCCGGTCAGGTCATGATGGAAAACGATCTTTTTCAGAATGACCTGGGTCTTGGATGTTTATCTATATAATTATATGTTATAAAATATAGTATCGTTGAGTTAGTATCCTGCGACACAAGTTCACAACTTACTGTGGGGCTACCTTAATTTGTGTGATATGTCCCTATATATTTATTTATTTATTTTATTTATTCTTATTTTATTCTAGCCCGTCCATAAGTACATATATTTCGATGTCACTATTTTCTCACATAACAAAAAGGACTATGAGCTACCAATAAAATTGACACTCCTTATAGAGAAAGGTGATTTTTATATATTGCACCATAGGTATACCCTTCATCTTTCTGATTGTAGCCTTTTAAGTTCTATGAATCTTGACTTCATCTACGCTGTAAAGGATAAGCCGTGACTGGATATCTATTATCTGTAGGATAAATATTTGGGGATTCATTGTTTTTTAGGTTAAGTATAGGGTAAAACCCGGATAGTTGCGTCGGGGGGATACTTGCGTCGGTTTCGAATTCTCTATGTTAGGTACGTTTGTGGCATTACTGCTTGATTATAGTTAGAAGCGCTCCCCCCGCAGGCCTAACTGCCACGTAAACCGTTGGAGTAGGTGCACGCGTTTCGTCCGTGTAAGCAAAAATCTTCCGCTGCGAAACATTAACGGACGTCAAAATTATATTGGTACGTAGATTTTGTTGGATATCTTTATAATTGATTGTGGTTTCAGACTACATTTTGTTTCTTTGCTTACATTAGACCTTTAATTGCCCTATTAATTGCGTTTTATTGTTGAAAAGATTTTATTTATTTTCTAAATCAAAAAGGCAACTATCCGTATCAAAAAGGATAGTTGCCTTATTTATTGTGGCGGATAGTTGCTCTAAATGCAATTATCCATAACCATTAATTCCTTAATCAACGAATCTTTATTTTTAACATAAATGGTTTTTAAATAGCATTACAATGCTCGGTATATTATTAAAATTGAAAATATGTGATGAATGTATTGGAAACCTACCTGTGGCGAATTCTTTTTCATCACATATTTTAATTTTTTTTTTGCAAGTAAAAATTATGCTATACTTCTTGTTTTAAATATAAAACAATATTAACCGCTTTCCCGTGCCCATTCTAGGTAAACAGAATGCCTCGCAAGTATAAGCGGAAACCAAGTGTTATATGTATGACTATGCGGCAAGTATCCTCCTAACTCTTTTTAAAATTTGGCAACTATCCGCTGCAGTAGGCGACTATCCGTTTTTTAGGAGGTCAAATAAAACGTAATATACTCAAAACCAGTATCAATTATGCTAACGGAATTGGTCTTCTATAAAAGATGAAGAACCTATGTTTTCGTATACATTATCAGGTATTATTAATAACGACCCATTTTTTTATAATTCAAACTTTTTGAAAAGTGAGGCAACTATCCGTGTTTTACCCTACAGTATACGTACTCTAGGCTTGATAATTATAGGAAAAATGAGCATCTGATTAATTTGGGCTTATGGAATGGAACTAATATCTATTTTCTACATAAATCAACTGATAAGTACCAATAGTATCAGCTAGTCGAATGAAGGATTGCTGTGTATTGTCAGGGCCTTTGGTAAATGGGCCCTATCTCGCTTAATTTATTGCTCTTTCACAAACGCTTTTGAATGTCATATCGTAAGTAAATCATGTGATATAAATGCGTATAATGCGAATGCGTAAAATGTATGCGAAATTTTTAAAAAGATATGTCATATGCGATAAATGTATTGTAATACTGAGGCTATCTATCTTTATACCTATATTTTATTCAATAGGTATTTAGAAAACCCAGTCCTAAGACCTAGTATTAAACTTTGTATCTTCTATCTTTTACTCGTCAGTTATATTAACATTTTTGTTATTATGATTTTAATACATAATTATTTCAGGACTATTAGCATAGATTAACACACAAGTAGTTCTTGGTTTTTATTACCTTATACTAAACTTGCATCAGAGAGGGAATCAATAAAAAGAGAGGGAGAGCATAAGGATTTGAGATATATCATCATCATCAGGTATTTTATAGTCTCCACTGCAGGAGCATGACCCTCTCTGTATGTACTACCAGAGCCATATATTGGCCAAAGCAGTCAGAGGATTTGGCCTACACTCTCCACGCTAGACGGTTCGGTAGAAATACACTTTAAAAATTTAAAAAAAAAAATTCTTTTAGGCTGGTCCTAAAATAAACAATATAAATATAAATAAATATATAGGGACATATCACACAAATTGAGCTAGCCCCACTGTAAGTTGTGAACTTGTGTCGCAGGATACTAACTCAACAATACTATATTTTATAACATATACTTTCACTTATTTAATAATACAGGTCGTCAATTATTATATAACAACATAATAGCTTTAAAACCCGCCCTGTAACGTTTCTGGAGCAAAGGTGCCTAAAACGCTGGCTGCATTACCACGCTGAATGGCTATTGCCATTCTTTGCACCAAAAACGTGCCAGAGCGGGAGTCACCATTGTTTTCAGCCATTCAATGCCCTAATTCATTAACAAGACGCTTAGCGTCCGTGCCCCAACATCCCATGGTCTCCACAGCTATGGGAATGAAATTGTAGTTAGGCTCCATAGCTGCGTATTTCAGCCGCTTCCTATCTGCTGCATCTTCAGCAGCTGCTGCCGCTGCGCCCATGGTACGACTCAAGTGGCTGGCAGCCACAGTGTTGACGCAAGTAGCGTCCCAGACCACACATTATATACTTATATAGATAAACATCCAAGACCCAGGTCAATATGAAAAAGATCTTTTTCCATCTTGACCTGACCGGGGATCGAACCCGGGACCCCCGTGTCGCAGGCTAGCGTGTTGACCGCTGCGCCACGGAGCTCGACTCGCTCGAAGCTTAATCCACAAAAGTAATATTAATGTAAAACTAATACTTGCACATAAATGAGTTTTTTATAATACATTATTATTTATATATATATTTAAATTACATAATTTTCGTTCATTTACTCGGCTAGAGCTAGGATATTTTTCAATAAAATTACTTTTATTACGGTTTCATCGTATTTATTAGGGTTTCGTACTCGAGAGGTAAATGGGTCGATAATAATAACGGCAACAGTTAGACTCTGAAATATTCACTAAATATTTTATTATATATTCACTTTAAAAATAAATAATTCAAGCAAAATAAGATAAATATTTAAGAGAGTCCCCTTTAAATGTTTCTCTTCCTTTTTTGCTTGATAGTCTTAAGTTGGAAGATTAGCACTTGGCCGATTTTTATAACATTATTCATTACACACACAACGTTTCGAACAATCAATATTCATGTTTGCAGATAGATCATATATACCTAATATTAAAAATCATCACATGGATATTTGAGTAACTTTTGTATAATATTGCACTGCATACATTGAATCACGTCTTTATCCCTTACGGGATTGACCTAAACGTGGCCTTTCGGTCTCGTGGCCTAAGACTCTGGCCATGAGAATGAAAGGCCACGTTTAACATGTTATTGGGCTTAAAGAAGGAATATGGAATCGAAATAGTAATGAATGATGAATATTTCAATACCTATGGACATTACAATAACGGTATATGATGTTCCATTTAATTAATACCATGAATACAATCAACGTGCCTATATTGTCTCTGCAATCAGTAAGCAAGCCTCGCCACGTAACAATTTTCATTGGAATACAACGTGCGCTTAATATCATAAACGCTTCGATGTACTGCTAATTACTAATACATGTATAAATACTCGTAAGTATATAGGCATATTAGAGAACTGTTATGAAGCGTAATATACCTAATCATCATCATCAGGTCTTCTTAAGTCCCCACTGAAGGAGCACGACCCTCTCTATAGTAAAAATAATTGTTAAAGTATGTGTCTAGTTATTTTGACGCTTACATATGCGTAAATATTGTTTCATGAAGTCATTTTCGTATAGAATCGTAGTAAAAGTACCTTTGATAGAACGACCAATATAAAAAGAAAAGTGTGATTGTACCTTACATGTATGAAAGGATCGCTAATTTTTTTAACCTTTTTTTACTGCTATCTGTCTATCTGATTGTATGTCAAATAAGGGTATAAGGGTTTATTGTTTATTAAGGAACCATCAAAATTTTGTTGACTCGTTTTAACAATCTGTAAAAATACACGTACCAACGAGAGAATAATCAGTACATGTAATGAACCTGCTGTAAAAATAAAATATAATACGAGTACTTACGAGGCATCCTCACAACTCTAAGACGTAACACAAGACAATTCTTACAGAAAAAGAACCTTATAAATATCGTTATTGTATTGTGATTTGCTCGTTAGCCTCATTATGTCGGCACGCTTGACTTTTATTATTTGTTCGTTCATTTCTCACAATCCAGCGTATAAAGGAATAAATTGCCTGAATTTTATCACATTTTACGTCGCCTTTGCACAGGAAAGAATTGTGAAGTACGAAATAAAATTACGTCACGCGCGAAATTTTTTCTCGTACTACATAACACTACAGAATCGAAATTGGCTTAGTGTTTAGTAAAGTAACTCGTATAGCTGTGTGTTCCCCTGTGAAGTATGGAATAACCGAAACTAAACTAAAAAAGACGAAATAAATTGTAATGAAATATTCACTAGATGGTACTCGTATTTTTGCATTCGCAATTGTTTCATATTTTTAATTATTTTATAACTGTATTTGTAAAATTGATGAGATTGTTTAGTTTAAAACATAACCATTAGTATAAGTATTGAAATTCGAATACAATGTATTATTGTTTGTGAATAATGAATTGAATTGAATTATTTAAAAAAATATAGTATACGACCGCAATATTATTTTTTGCTGACGTTCAACAGCCTTATTCTGCGGCGAAGAATACGAATCTTTTAATACCTCACACTTCAAGATCGTTGAAGCCAGACATACAAGACATGTGTGATGCGGCGATCAGATTTTTCATATCTTCTACCAACATCTCTGGATTTACTTATAGGGCCTTCTAAAAAGGAAAAAAAAAAGATTCGAAATGCAATCTCACCACTCCAAGCTTCGACCACTCACGACGTTACTTAACATACGTAAGCGATTACTATGCGTGCGAACTGCAAAGCTAAATTTGTAATATGGCTCACCTAATTAGAACGCTACAGTAGCAACACATATTTTTGTTTAATCTAAAAGGAATTCTCTGTTAATAAAGTTTCTGGACGACGGTGCACCCCTTTCGTCGCAAAATGAAATTGTCTACGAGTTTTGAGAATCCTAAATATTTGACCTAAAATCCTAAAGTTTGTACGTTGTGTAGCGGACAACACTTTTTCGTTTCAATTTATAAAGAATTTTAAATGTTGGCGAATGTAAGACAAATATTTATTACTTTTTTAGGATTTTCTGCTTATTAGGGTTCCGAACAGAAAAGGTATCAACGGGGTCCTATTACTAAACCCCCTCAATCCATCCTGCGGGTGACATAGGCCATAGTTAATGCTCAATATTAACGGGAAAATTGCTAGTTTACTTATAAAATATTTACAAAACATTTTGAACGAAATATGCCAACCACTAATCATTGAAACATGCACACCACATAAGCCGAATTTTCACAAGTTACCAGCTCGTAACTTTTAACACATGCATGTTTCGTTAAAAAATTGCTTCAAAAACATTTCACAATACAGTTTGCTCGTCGGCAAAGTTAATAAACCGCTGGTTTATGTATAAGCTCACTATCGCGTACTCCACGCTGTTGTATTAGGTGAAAATTTTAGTTTGTCAAACATTCACGGATGCTCATGTTTATCATACTAAAATTTTCATGCAAGTGACGTGTCTGAAACTCTGTGTTTGTTACGCAGTTGAAGCTTCGCTCGTTGAAGTTTCTCTCTAATATTCAAAGAAACCAAGTTGGCGCACCTCTAGTGTGGTAAATTTAATTATCTCTCTACCTTCCCGTCTACGCCCTCCTTACGTAACCACACTGTTGCGGTGTGCACTACTCGTGCTAAAGAGCACCAACTAGTTACCTAGTGCCTATGCTGTGGAGTGCAATTATTCATTTGATGAGTTGTGCAAAAATGAAATGAAAATTTAAGCGTCTTACGAGTTTTACTTGTCTTTAAATAGCAAAGTGATATCTCACAAATTTTTGGGATTACTGCTTGAGATAAATGATTGGCAAACCTAATGTTTCAAGGCAAACTTGGTTTAATATTGATTGAAAATTTAGTGACAAAAAATGGAAACAAAAATATTGACTACCGACAGAATATACAGACGATGCTTTATTTAGCAGTGGTCTAGACTGCTTATAACGAATTCACGACTAAACTGATTAGAAAGCAGCACTGGAAATGGTCGAAAACATCGTTAAGTGACTTACTAATTCAAAAATAGCTCTTCTTAAGCGTTGGGTATAATCGGGCCGTAAATTGAACAAATTTTATGGGACATTATATGGCTCCTCCACACTATAACGTAATATTGCCATTACAACCATTTCGTGGGACACTCATATCGCAAGATAAGCTCCATGCAGGATACGTGCAACGGTTCAGAAAATAGTCAGCTTAAAATTATCGTAGTGTAACTACCCAACGCCAACTGGTTACCTTATTAGCTTATCTCTAATTTCCTGTCGTGTCATTTAAGAATCATTTTGAAATTATTATATTCAAAGATTTAAAAAAATATATGATTATATTTATAATTTCGAATATTGACGAGCTCCGTGGCGCAGCGGTCAACACGCCAGCCTGCGACACGGATGGTCCCGGGTTCGATCCCCGGTCAGGTCAAGATGGAAAATAATCTTTTTCAGATTGACCTGGGTCTTGGATGTTTATCTATATACGTATCTATTATAAAATATAGTATCGTTGACTTAGTATCCCATAACACAAGTCTCGAACTTACTTTGGGGCTAACTCAATTTGTGTGATTTCTCCGTATAAATTTTCTTTATAAAAAAAGAATATTGTACTTTTCATGGGTATAAAAGTACACTGCGAAACTAATTTTACTTGACATTTCACTGTTTTATGGATCAATTGTGGCCATAAATTATCAATTTTCACAACGTTTTCTTTTTCATAATTTTATAGCATTTTTTAGTATACCATCTTCCTTTCCTATACCAAGCTTATAGTGTTTCTCAAAACTAAGAACACCAGCAACTGCTAATGCTCTTAGTGTTGGATATAATCGGGTCGTAAATTGAAAATTTTTACGAGGCCATTATATGCCGTCTCCGCGCTACAATGTAATATTGCCATTACTACCATTTCATGGTACTGTAAACGGGATAGAGTAGGGTTTCGTGCTGAAAAGATAACACACTGATTATATCTTATTTTATTTAGTAGTTAGAAATACATTCATGTCCTGATACGAGGAACGTAGCTTGACTTCTCTGTCAATAATCTTATCTTTTTTTCTTAAACGAACGGAATTGGAATACATCAAAAGCATTTCAAAATCTTAATGAAACCTCCTTTCTACAGTACACTCTCATATCTCGAGATAAGCTCCAAGCTGGTTGACTTTTTTCATGAGCACGTCCTACGTGCAACGGCTCTGAAAATATTCAGCGTAAGTGAACAGTAACAATAGTTAAGGGTTTTCATAAACGACTTTTTTCTCCAGGTAGCGGCACTGTGACGAAAAGTACCAAAGAGCATATAATCACTACATAAGTAGCACTTTGACAGCAGCCGTCAACATCGTCCAATCGTATTTAATCATCATTTCTATGATTAGTGGATTTAGACCGCTGTTTTCAAAAATATCTCTTGTCACAGTGCCGCCACCTGGGGAAAATTCGATTCGGAAAACCCCAATTGATTTTTTTTACATCTATATTAGTTAGATCGAAAGCTGTCATCTTGTTAACACTCATAACTCAAAATCTCATTGAGACAGTTTAAGGTAACAGAAAAAAGTTATCAATTTGATTCAGTCCAACCAAAAAATCGTTAAAATTATACTTATAGTAGATACTAATAAACTGTTTATATGAATTTTATTTTGCTTAAGAACATCGACAAGAACGTGCAAAATACAATGCAACCATAAATCTCCATGAGTGTATCTTAATGTTTCAGTGTTGGGAAAGCCAGTTACGGGAATTGAAAATCAAATATCAAGCTAATAGGAAGGCTAGCTAATTTATCGTTGCTAAAAATTCGTCCAGTTCCCTGTACATTTATCACGCGGTCATTCCAGCGTCCACTCCTACTATTGATTTTGGCGTACTACGCCACCGCGTATTCATTGTAAATCACGAAAAAATATTTTACAAATTGCTCTTGCAAATTTGTTTCGATGCCATATGGTTATCGCGCCATGATATCTACTTTATTACTAAAGGTCATAAATTTAATATTATGTTTATCAAAAAATACGTAAAAAACTGTGCTAATAGAGGGAGCACCATTTAATGAAAATATTGTATGCGAGGCTGCATAAAATAGCCCTGTAAAATACTGTTGAAAAATATAGGCTGTATTTTACTGCTGATGTGTGAATCACTCTGGAAATACCATTTTCATGTCGAAAGGACATCAAACTAGGTTTGCATGTAGCGTATACATTTTCAACTAGATTTACTGCATCCATCAACTTCACTAGTAACGAACAACCAGGTTTAAATGTATTATGGGAAGGCTCCTGGATTTTTCATACATAAATAACATAAACTTACGTGTATAAAAAAAATATTGTCCTAGGGGTTGTCTTATCGGATAATTATAAAGTAAATTACCTACACATTCGGCAAACACACAGCAGTTAAGTTGACTATAGAATACAAAAATCCAAAAATAGCAAACTTACCTTACAGATGATGATATAAAAATGCTTTAGATTCCACATAAGTATTACCAAAAATAAACAACCGTTGAAATAGTTGGCACATATTGAACTAGCTAATTGCTCAGTTACACAACACAACACTAACATTGGGAATTGTGCATCAAAATTACAGCGCTATTCCGCTCCCAATATTGAACCGTCGCCAAACAATCCCGATCCTCCGTACAACCGATACACCGTTAAACAAATCCATTGAATTTAATTTCTGTGTCGCTCGTATCTTAATGGTCGATCTCACCAAGCCGTGGGTTTGTGAGACCCTCGTAAAAACATTTGATGTTCCCAATGATATAATCGTTAATAACGTAGATTTCTGTTACGTTTCAGATAATAGTCATATCCTAGTTACCGCTAAATAATTCTTTAGATTTTCTAAATTTTTATTTTGTTTCATCTGCTTCGTATGCCTATAATCAAATCTTGGTAGTAAGATTGGATCCATTTCTTTTTGTCTGCCTTAGCTTAAATATTGCACACATATGCAAAACGTATGATGATACAATCGATACACTGTTAAATAAATCCATTGAATATAATTTCTGTGTCGCTCGCATCTTAATGCTCGATCTCACAAAACCGTGGGTCTGTGAGACCCTCGGAAAAAGGTTTGATGTTCCCAATGACATAATCGTTCATAACGTAGATTTCTGTCTCGTTTCAAATAATAGTCATATCCTAGTTACCTCTGAATAATTACTTAAACTTTAAAAAAATATATATTGTTTCATTTCTGTCCCGTTGTGTCTACAACCAGATCTTGTTAGATTGGATCCACTTCTCGTTGTCTGCATTAACTGAAATCTTGCACACATATGCAAAATGTATGAGAATATAACCGATACACCGTTATAAAAATCCATTGAATTTAATTTCTGTGTCGCTCGTATTTTAATGGTCGATCTCACCAAGCCGTGGGTCTGTGAGACCCTCGTAAAGACGTTTGATGTTCCCAATGACATAATCGTTAATAACGTAGATTTCTGTCACATTTCAGATATTAGTCATTGTCCTAGTTACCGCTGAATAAAAATTTAAGATTTTTTTTTTTTTTATATTGTTTCATCTGTCCCGTTGTGTCTGCAATCAGATCTTGTTAGTTAGATTGGATCCATTTCTCGTTGTCTGAATCAGGTTAAGTCTGGCATACATATATGCAAAACGAATGAGAATACAACTGATATACCGTTATACAAATCCATTGAATTTAATTTCTGTGTCGCTCGTATCTTAATGGTCGATCTCACCAAGCCGTGGGTCTGTGAGACCCTCGTAAAGACGTTTGATGTTCCCAATGACATAATCGTTAATAACGTAGATTTCTGTCACATTTCAGATATTAGTCATTGTCCTAGTTACCACTGAATAAAAATTTAAGATTTAATTTTTTTTATATTGTTTCATCTGTCCCGTTGTGTCTACAATCAGATCTTGTTAGTTAGATTGGATCCATTTCTTGTTGTCTGAATCAGGTTAAGTCTGGCATACATATATGCAAAACGAATGAGAATACAACTGATATACCGTTATACAAATCCATTGAATTTAATTTCTGTGTCGCTCGTATCTTAATGGTCGATCTCACAAAGCCGTGGGTCTGTGAGACCCTCGTAAAAAGGTTTTATGTTCCCAATGACATCATCTTTAATAACGTAGATTTCTGTTACGATTCAGATAATTGTCATATCCTAGTTACCGCTGAATAATTCTTCAAACTTTCAAGTATGTTATTTTGTTTCATCTGTCCCATATTAATCAAATCTTGTTAGTTAGATTGAATCCACTTCTCGTTGTCTACATTAGCTAAAATCTTGCACACATATGCGAAATGAATGAGAATGCTTCGCTGGTAGAAGACTCCGAAAAGATGAATTGATCGTCACATAATTATGTTATGAGCCATAAATTATTCTGACCAAGTGATGGAAACTTAAGAAAAGCTGCCATTAAAATATGACCGGATTGTTCGGAATCACCTATTCTGAACATTCTGGCCATATTTTAATGTCAGGATAAGAATCCCTCGTAAACTCACAACAGAATATGGTGAAATTTTTTAAAATGTTGGGGTAGAATTGACTTGTCAAATTTCTATGGGGGTCCAATTTTTTTTTAATATTTTCTTAATTTTTTGGTCATGTATATTCTATTTTGGATTCAGCTTAAATCTTCAAATTTTGCCAAATTGATCAAAATCCCTCATATGGGATATGTTGTACATCAGAACAAATCATAATATAACATAGGACTGGCTCCAAGCATAGGCATAAAAAAATAAGCGTAAAAAAGCTTTAATAATTACTGATTTAAAAATTAATTTATGCGCCTTTGTAAGTAAAATCAATACAAATTAATGTCAAAAATACTCTATGAAAAACCGATACTATTTTGCGGCTTGTTAATTACGATGAAAGCCACTCATTGACCACTCTTATTAACTTGCATAAAAGCTGTAAATCGCAGATGCTTTAAATAATAATTTATATCAAAAAAAGATAATAAGGCTATTCATCGCAGCACAATAGGATTATCATGCAATTAGCTTGGGCTTTCAACTAAATGAGTCGTATATTATATAAATACGAGTCCATATTAAGCAAAAAGCGTTTTAATTTTTAATTCAATCTACCAATGCGCAGCTTTTCACTTAACGGACGCCTCTTGAAATGAATATTCATATGAGTCAGCGAAGCTTAGAGTTTTCTCTACTATAAATTAATCCTACCAAACTATCATCCATCAGTTCGATTCCATACACTGACTGAATATGCATCGCGTATCAGCATGGTTTGTTTAAGACTCGGCTCACAGCTGCGAGTTCACGTATCCACCCTCATTGCTAACTGAACCATGTAATGTAAACCCAGACGAATAAATAAGATAACCAAAAACACACCGCTTCATTCTCAATTCTTTTAACCTCTAACTTTTCCAAGTCATTTTCATCGCTGGTATGTCGGTGAAGATCGTCTCAATTTATCTTAGCCACCTCAAATGGATCAATTTACCGATTCAGTGGGCAGATAGCGGCAAGTGGTGTTAAAGGGCACAGTTTTTACCTTAAGGTCGCGTAGAAATACTAAAAATAAATAGGAAATCGTTATGAAAGCGGGCCGCGTCGGCCGGTGGCGCCTTTATATGATTTCCGTAGAAATTGCCGCAATAGCAGGGTCTGATTGCATTAGCCGTTCAATTTTGAGGGTGTTAACTGAATGGTCTTTAAGTCCGATGTGATTTTTTATTGCCTCATCTTCTGAATGTAATGGATTACCCAGTTGACAATGCGGCGTGCCTAACGAATATTAATTAGATATGGTTGGAGGACTTCTCATAATTCAAATTTTGTCGGAAAAGTTTTGCTTCTCGAAGCGCTGAAAACGTTAAATTGGTCAGCGGTGACATTTAAAGTAATATTTTTAGTTAGCTGCCGCAATTGAGAACACTCCGTAACATTTTCCCGCTCTAGAATGGCGTGTTTTAAATAAAATGACAGACTTAAACATGCTGAATAGTGTTTGCAGTTTTCAATTTTCATTATGATGCTTGATCATTATATATCGCAATTTTAGAGCACTTGTTTATATAGTGAGTATAAGTACAAAAGTAGTTGTAGTATCCATTGAAAAAAACGAAAAACTCGTTGAGATGGACATCTTAGTTAATTATAAGAAACTGTTTTGGATAGGCAACGTAATTTACGAATTGGTCGAGAGATGGAACTTTGTTACAATTTCTTTTACAAACAGGATAGGTGATACCGAAAGCTAGCATTTCTTCTCTTCAACTTATGCTTTGCTATCTAATCGTCTTTAGTGGAAATGAAACATCAGTTTCATTTCCACTAAATCCATCATCAGGAAATTGTGCTTAAAATTGGAAGCTAGCCGTCCTATTTAGTAAATATTCTGATATCTATGCGTCATATACAAAAATGTTTTGTAACACCGAGAAACATGATTTTTTTTGATATTTTAATTTCACTTGTATATAAGCGTCTTATTTCATGTGCTTTTCATTGTGACCTAAGTAATAAGCATTGTTTCAAAAAATAAGCATTTAAATGAAGAAAGATAGAATCTGTTGCTATAGCGTCTATCTATCACTAAGTCTTACCCTACTTGCCCGCTATCACGGAAAATTGAAACCTTTTGACCTGAATTGAAATATTGCCATGAAAGGAACAAATCTGAAAATACGATTTGAAAAATGATTGCCGAGGCGGACAGGGTGGCTTGCCAACAAAATATCAACTTTACAGACGCTTTGTGTTAAGAAACTTTCAGTCAGTTCGGTTGTCTACGAATTTCCTGATATTTCTGATATGAGTATTTGGGAAAAGCAATTATTTTGATAATGGATAGTGCGATAAAATAAGTCAGTCTGTGAAAATGGCAGCTGCAATTTTGTTGAATTATAAGACGAGACTAAAAAAAATAATCGTGGTAAGTTCTGTAGTGAACATAATAGTAAAATAATACAAAATAGGATCTTATACGTTATTGGCTCTTTCAAACAACGAATATGTTTGGATACCATAAACCAACTTAATCAATGAACTTCTCAGTTGATTACTGTGATGTACTTGAACATATCTTGGTATGATTGTCTAGCTTTTTCATGGTGCTTAGAGAATTTTACTACTGGCAGCAAAATAATAATACAACCGGTGTATCTACTCAAGTACGTAGATACGCTTGATGTTAGTTATTCCTCGTCATAGATTTTCGCCTATCCTTGTTCTATAAGAAAGAATATCTAATGAGAAATATCTCAATTTCATAATGTTTATCTTAGTCTCAGATTCCGTCGGGAAGCCATAAATCATAACAGTGGAGATGAGAGCGTCGTGTAAATATCTAAATTATAAACTAGACACACGACTAGATACTTGCTCTGATTGATCACCCGCTGTAATAGTTGTCACATATTCCCGCAGAGGACAAATCGAGTGTTTTAATAACTCAAGTAATACTATATCTCTTAATCATAACCCACCATAACGACGCCCAATATCTAAATTACTCGTGAACACCAAGACCATTCCAAACATAATTAAAAAAAAAAACATAAAACTATGTGTATTCTTCTCAAACGACTTCAAAAGAAAGGAATTTTTCAATTCGAACTATATGTATGTAATATTGTTAGAACTGCACAGTTTTTTTTTTTTTTTTTTTTTTTTTATATTAAATGGGTTTGCTCTTGACCATCATCTAGCCCAAAGGCAAAGATATGGCCTAAGATGAAGCGAGCTTACCCAGAAGAAGCCTATTCACTCTATTTTTAAAAAGATTGAGGTTATATGCACTCGGAAATACAGACGCAGGCAATGCGTTCCAATCCCTAGCTGTGCGCATAATAAATGATGAGGAGAAGCGCTTGGTACGAATACTAGTAATTTCAACCAGGTAAGGATGGCACCCAGCGGTGCGTCTAAACGTCCGATAGAAGAAAGGGGAAGGCGGTATGAGCTCATGCAGCTCTTGAGCACACTCTCCGAAAAATATCCTGTAAAAGACACACAGGCTGGCAACTTTGCGTCTGTGACCAAGACTCTGCAGTTTATCCTTTACAAGATTTTTGTCACTAATTATCTTCCTGGCTCTGCGATCCACCGATTCCAGTGCAGCAAGTTGATATTTGGCTGAGCCATCCCAAAGGTGGCTGCAATACTCCATGCATGACCGGACCTGCGCCGTATAAAGCGTGAGGAGCTGTCCTGGAGTAAAGTATCGCCTTACCTTGTTTAGGATGCCCAGCTTTTTGGCCGCCGTTTGAGCTTTGGTTTCGATAGAAGTGCCGAAGTTGAGGTCAGAAGACAACTTCATGCCAAGAAGTTCTAGCTCATTCTTTACAGGTAAAGAAACACCTCGGAAAGTAGGAGTCATGTTGAAAGGACTCCTTTTTGCGGTAAACAAACACGCTTGTGTTTTGGTGGCGTTGAAACTAACCATATTTCTGTCACCCCATTGGGAGACAGAGCTTAAGGTCGAATTTACTCGCTCTACCATGGCCTGCCTCTCTGAACAAACTTCAGCTCCGCTAGCCTTAGCACTGGTCAAATATCTCTCCATGACTGTACTATCATCTGCGTAAGCGACGACTCCAGGTAACAGCATGTCGTTTATATGTAGCAGGAAAAGAGTCGCGGAGAGAACCGACCCTTGAGGTACACCAGAGTCAATATCCATGAGGTCTGAGGAGCAGCCATCAATGACTACTCGGATTGACCGTTCACTCAAGAAGTCAGAGATCCAGCTACAAAGGCCTGTGGAGATACCGTACGAAGGAAGCTTGCTTAGCAGACTTGCATGCCAAACCCTATCATAAGCCTTCGAGATGTCGAGTGACACTACGAGAGCTTCGCCGTGTTTCTCGATGGCCTCACCCCAACAGTGCGTGACATACACTAATAGATCACCAGTGGATCGACCCTGGCGAAAGCCATATTGGCGATCACTGAGTAGATCATTGCTTTCTAAGTATGTCAGCAGCTTGTTGTTAAGCACTCTCTCCATAACCTTACAGAGTATGGAGGTAATGGCGATAGGTCTATAATTACTGGGGTCAGCACGGTTACCCTTTTTGGGCACTGGTTGTACGTTGGCAAGCTTCCACGATTTAGGTACAGTGTTTGTGTTAAGTGACTGGCGGAATAGTCGTGTTAGTACAGGAGATAACTCTGGACCACAATATCTAAGGACTCTAGCAGGTATGCCGTCAGGACCATTAGCTTTATTCACGTCAAGACTATAAAGTACTCTTCGTACCTCTTTGTTATGTATAGAGACCTCCGGCATCGTAGGGTCACAGCGAGGTATAGTAGGTGGTTGAACGGTGCCAGTGTCTAGACGTGAATTGCTCGCAAATAGAGAGGCAAAGAGGTTAGCCTTTTCTACAGCGGAGTGAGCCAGAGATCCGTCAGACTTCTGCAAGGGTGGTAACATGGGACGGCAGAAGTTTGTTTCGACGCATTTCGATAAGGACCAGAACTGCTTACTGCCCGGAGGGTAAGATGCTAATCGGGACCCTACGCGACTAATATGGTCGAAACGAGCTTTGCGGATCACCCGTTTGCAAGTCTTGGCGGCCTTGTTGAATGCCCTTTTCTTCGAACGAACCTTCCCGGTACGAATTCCGCGATCACGAGCTTGGACCCAAGCCTGGTAGGCAGACTCTTTTAGTGCTTCTGCACGTGCACAGTCCGTATTGTACCAAGGCCGGGCTCTGTGACCGAGCGGAATGTCGGAGAATGGAATGAAAAATTCCATTCCCTGCCGTATCACATCTGTGATCGAGTCAGCTACAAGGGAAGGGTCGTTCGATGCAAAGCACATTTGACGCCAAGGATAAGACGCAAAGAAATGCCGCATCTCATCCCAGTCTGCTGATTCATATCGCCATACTCTTCTAGTTCCTCTAGGGCTGTAATCAGGAGGAGAGCTAGTCGATATGGACTTCACCAGACAGTGGTCAGACGTGCCCAGTGGGGCAGAGACCGCCACTGAGTGTCTGTCTGGATCTGTTGTTAGCAGAAGATCAAGGCAATTGGGTTCATGTCCATCAACATCAGGTACCCTCGTTGGCCCTTGCACAAGCTGGGAGAGATCTAGCGATAGTGCAAACTTGCGCGCCTCTCTTCCAGCATGGTCAGTTTTCTGGAACGGGAACAGCCATTCTCTATGATGGGCATTAAAGTCCCCCAGAAAAATTAGCTCCGCCGAAGGAAACCTTTGTTGGGCTTTGTCTGCCATTTCTATGAGGTAGTCAAAAAGACGTGTTGTCTCCTGATCACCGGTGTGCGAACGATAGATACAGGCGTAGACGGTTTTATCTTCACCCGTATCCACCAGAAGCCAGATTGCAGAAAAACCAGAATCTTCAAAGCAACGAAGACGCCGATAACAAATGTCATCACGGACATACACACAGACCCCAGCATGTTTCTTAAATGTGGAATCAAGGGAATACCCTGGGTAGTTGAGGTATGTCGCGTCCGACGGTGTTGCAATCTGCGTCTCCGTGAGAAAAAACAGGTGCGGCCTCTCAGTCTCGAGGTGGTGGTGGACTGGATCAAGGTTTGAGTGCAATCCTCGGATGTTAGTGAGGTGCACTTTTTTTGGGAGGAAGTGCAGCCGTTTTTTAACCTTATTTCTCTTTAACTGTTTTTGCATTTTTTGGAGTGTTTGACGTGGAGGAGCAGAAAAACGTCGAGGCGCCACCAGGTAATTCAATGAAACAGAATATGGACTAAACTGCTCGATGGGGAGCCCAATCCGGAAGCTGCGGGGACGCCCCAACCCCCCCGAGCATGACCACCGGGTCCTCCCTTCCAGTCGCCAACTGGCACGATGGACCATATCGGGATTATTCACCGTTGTGCGGGGCAGCCTTTTGTACATGGCTAGAGTGCTACTTGGGCCCCCTACTACCGGCGGTCGGCCTACGGCTAAAGACCGTGCTTGGGATCCCGCTAGCATCCGGTTTGAGTTACCCAACACAGTGTCGCCCAATATCTAGATCGATTCCCGGCAGCGCAGCTGACCCCTTCCGTCCTCCAAAGGCACTGGCACTCCCGCGCGCCACCGGAACGCTAAATCGCTTGGCGGTGGTCTTCGGCAGGAAGGTGGTAGCAAGCCAGGCGGCCCGATGCGAATGCGTTGGGCCTACCACCTGCTTTGAGGGATCTTCAGCCGTCGTCATTGTAAAAGCAATGACTACGTTGCCCAGGGTGGACCACTAGGAGGTAGATCCCTACCACCCCACAGTTGTTGTATATGTTAGTCTATACGTTATTCTAAATACTTAACATTTGCCAAAATTCATAAATGTGTAAGTAAATATTATCCATGCATATCTCAAAAGCTTTAAGTAGGAAGACAATTAATAATTGTTTTAATTGAACTTAATATAGGTAATTCAACTTAGGGAAAAGTGCAAGTATCATTAAAATCGTTCCAGTAATTTTTGAGATAGATAGTTAAGTGTGTTTAAGTCATAAGGAAAAAATTGAAATCGATTTTTTTTAAATGACTACACGCTTGCAAAGTAAGTTTTAAAAGAGTAAATATATTCAGTAGTTAACTTTTTTGTGGATGATATAACAATGAAATGACTAAATCTAACTATTATAAATATCGTACATGTCTTATATTATTCGATTAATTCAATATCCATAAAATAATCTTATTTGTTCCGGAATTTTCCAAAAGAAGCTATTCCGACTAAATAATGGCACAGGTTGTTTACAAATTGAAATATATCACGAATATTTTTTGAAAACAATCCTAAAATCTATAAGCCCAGCAGCAAATTATATATACTCGTATGGGAAAAAATATGAGAACATGATTATTATCATTCTTCTGAAAGCCCCAGACAATAATAACCAGTTTGATAGATAGTCTTAACAACATTTATAAACACATTTATCTCTAATGATCAGTCATTGGAAATGCATTAGCTGCATTCAAATAATGCCGGTGTTGCTGCCTCATTTTCATTCAACATTGATTTACAGTAGCATTGGAACCATAACTCTGAAAATATTGTTTTTATATTACACAGCATAACTACTATGTTACATAACATTCATTATTTTTAATATTATCATCTAACTATGAACAATTGAACATAGCGATACCTCTAAAAGAAATAGTAATGTGAGAACTTAAATTGAATAAAGTTATACTTACCTGTTTTAGCCGCTTTGTCTTTTTTTTCTGAAAAACATTGGTACAATTGATAAAAATCACGTGCTAAATTATTTCGGTTAAACAAAAAAAAATATAACTTAAACTGCACTAGTAGTTTGAAAATAACAATTAATTTAAAAAAAAACTTATTTGTAAATGAAAACCTTAAAGATATCTCGCAGTTCACTGCCTTGCAGCAATATGCCCAGAATACTGGCAAGGCAACATTGCCATGCTGAATGCCGATGCTTATTCTTTGGGCTAAATATTTACTAGCCCTCTGGTCATTAAACACCTCGACCCTTTTGCTTACAAACTTGAATAGTTTGTGAGCTCCAGTTTGTAGAAGTGTGCGAGCTGAGCAGTAGTAGTAGCAGTAGTATATAAGTCTAGTATAAGTTCTAAGTCTTATATTATAATTAAAACAAACAGATAATCGCATATAAATCTGAAGCTAAAAATAGTTTTCCATCCAGGCAAATAACGAGACAACGAAGCATATTATGTATAACAAAAATAAGACTCATAAAATTAATTTTCTAAAAAGAAAATTTTAATTAGGCGCTTTGATTTGACCTGTCTGACCGTGAAATTTACGGTCGATTTGGCGCCACTTCACCTGAACAAAGCTGAAAAAGTTTACGGCCAAAGAGTTCGACAAAAGCAATTAAAATTCAAAATTACATTCTTTATTTTAAATGGCAAGAAGTCTCTTAACATTAAAAGGCTTCTTAGCTGGTCCTTAGAGAAAGCACTTAAGATTAGCGAGGCAGAACCTCGTACATTTATAATCAAAGCGCTTGAGATATAGTGGCCAGAAAGATCGCTTATGATACGCAAGTCCCTGGTTCAAATACAGATGATGGTTATACAACTATCATCTGTATTTGAACCAGGGATATGATGACCAGTAAAAAGTATAAACATACTTTTTACTTTCGCATAATAAAGCGTTGTGAACAGAAATAATTTGATTATGTACCCTATTTTAAAATTAAACTAAACCAAAATCATAATTTTAATGGGAGGTCTTGTCATCTGTAAAATCTGATTTTTTTCGATGTTTTATGATACAGTGCACACTACGTATAAGTATATGTAATTGTATATGTAAGTAGGTGTGTGGACGTGCTTCGGAAAGCATGGTATAGGTAAAAAGCAGACCCAAGTTTTAATCACTAACAAAATAAAAGTTTAGAGAAGGCAGATTGGAAAATCAGGCACTAAAGATAGGCACAACCAAAAAGAAAAATCGAATCCGGATTGAATTTTAATATTCGCCTCTCAGAACATTTCAAAGAAATAGCACAATAGCCGGGACTTCAATAGTGTAACTTTTCAAAAACTCTTCCAATACTCGTGAATGCTTCAAATAGGAAATCGCTGGATGCGAACGCTCGATTATCGGCTTCAGAATCGCGTCAGCTGCAAAATGAGAAGTTAATGATTCGTGACTTATTCCGTTGTAATACCGCCGATAATCAATCAACACACGATTTAAATTAAATTCGGATGCTTCGTTTCAGTTCTTGGAATTTTATATCCTCTATTGATCGTTAAAATATCGAAATAATTGTACCTACGTCGAAGGAGGTTTCAATAAACTAGATATTTTCCCGACACCGATCGATGCATAAACGATCACTTAATACTGTCCAACAATTTATGTACCTATAAATATTATTTTTCTTGTATCTTATAGATATATTTGTTTTTGTCTCGACAAAAGTAAACCAATCTTTATGAAAATTGTGGTCCACTGTTACGTACTGGTCTCACATTTATGTTGTTTGTATTTTTATATAGATAGACACGAACTATACATCAACTTCTCTGATCAACCCATAGGTTCGACTGTTAGAGAATGCTGTTTAGCATTAAGACCACCTTTTTGTACTGTTACATTTTGTATGTGTACAATAAAGCGTAAATAAATAAATAAATAAACAAGCGCCTATCCTACACACATGTTATTTGTTACTTTCAGAATTTGTTATATAAAATAGTTGTAAAAATATCCCTTAGCTATGTTTTAATAGAAAAACCTTTAACTAAAAAATTGGATGAGTATTTTTTTCCCTTGGAGTGATCGGAACATTGAAGACACCGGTAGACTTTTAACAAGAAGAATTTATCCAACCTAGTTGTAACAAACAAAAGATGATCTATGTTTGCCAACATGGTGCGCTCGCTTGTAACCAGTCGAACTCATAATGGTCTCAAAAGTAAAATAGTCAAGGAGCTGTCAGTTTGTAAAAGGTGTGATCAATCAATCAAAAACAAATTTGATTTTATTTTGCAATAAATGAATAACGTTCTGATCTAGTTTGCCATTGTTTTAAAAACTGATTTTGGCAGTAGTTTTATTTATTACCCCGATATAATTTACCATAATAATAAATTGGAATGCGAATCATATATTCGCAAAGACTATTCAATATGAATGAATCCGTCGGTCTGAGCATCGTGATTCAGTATTATATCTCTAAACAGCCCGTTTTTTGTTGCAGGAGAGAAGATGGAAAATGAGAGAGGTGACCAATGACAGCATGTCCCCGGCGCGAGCGATGACCCTGCAGGGCGCCGGGCGTCGCTCGGGACCCGCCCGGTGTGACGCGCCCCTTGATCCACCCTCGATGCCATATTTTATAGAAAATTTCACGCTTATTAGGCTATGTCTACAATCTCTACGGGTGATATCACATTTATATCAAAATGCCAACGCTTGTCTCCCGCGAGTGCGCGGGAACTTTAATTTTTCAAAGCGTCCGTTAGTCAAATTAAAAGCTGTGAGTAATGTATTTAGCTTTCGAACTAGGACAGTGTATTGTGATGTTAAGTCGTTGTTAGTGAAAACATTAGTGCAATTATTCGTTGTTGCCAAGTGGGTTGTGTGTGCCGCGCGGGTCCGGTGGCGCTGCGGACGGAGCAATGGGCGAGGGCGGGCGCTGCTGCTGCTGTGGCTGTGCAGCTTCGGCAGCTACAGCGAAGGTCGGCGGGACAACGATCTACACATCGGCGGCATCTTCCCCATGGAGGGAGAAGGCGGCTGGCAAGGCGGCCAAGCTTGCAAACCCGCCGCAGAGCTCGCTCTAGCTGATGTCAACGAACGAAAAGACCTTTTATCCGGCTTCAAACTCTTGTTGCATAGTAACGATAGCAAGGTACGTAAATTTACTTAAGTACATTTCTTTTTATCATAAAGTAGCTGTAAATTAAAAATACAATGAAAGTGTGCTTAGGAAATTGGAGGAGAGAGCAATTAAGGAAGCGGACTCCTAACAGGGACGTAGTCTAGGGGGGACTTAATAAGGGGTCAGGTGCTGTATAAGAAAATCTCATCCGAGATAAAATTAATTCAAGTAATGAGGCCATCCGAGAACATCGTTACTTGTAAACAATGTTACTAATACAGAGAGTAACTTAATTATCCACCAACAAACAGTACCAGATAATATTCTAATTGAATGTCAAACCAGATAACCGCAATTAGATCAGTATAGACACGGGTAATTAAATTTAAGTAACATTTCGCTCCCGAGCCCGCGATGAAAATACCAATTATAATTTCAATCAACGTAATGTGCATAACGTGTCGTCGACCGGCGGAATGACAAGCGCCTAATCCATTAACTTTGAAAATCAAGCTCACTGAGGCCCAGTAATTAACAAAAAAGGACCTTTATCCGACGGCGTGGGGCCCAAGTTAGACTATAAATCTAAACGAACTAAAATAGTAGGCTTATGATATCGCAGTGAGCGGGTTCCCGACGTTCAATTCAATTATAGAGAATTTATGAATGGTTCAGAAGAAATTTTATTGGATAGAATTTCCGATCCGGTCGAGGGTAATTTCCCATTTTATCGATTTATATTCAGGGACAAATCGACGACTTCGTTCACTTTGATATTGATAACGCGGCGATTACGGACAAAAACGCTGAAAAGGCCTGATAACATAATAGAACAAGAATTATGATCGGAAACCGCCTTCGAAGATCCGAGCTTCTCCAAAATCTGTAAATTGAATTCCCCAAGTTAGAGGCAATGAAAGATGGGAGATATTTTTATAAACTTTTTTTTAACGCTTCTGTTTGCAAACAAAAAATAGGTACTAAGAAAAAGTAGATAGATTTTTCATTATTGTAAAATATTCTGCAGACAACGTGTCCAATCCACATTTCACCCAAATTCGATCAGTCGCGTTTTGCGTGATTTAGTACATTACAAATCTTTAAATAATCGAGTTTTTGAATAGTTTTGTAAAAATTCTATAATTATAAAAAAATCTTACAGATAATTATGTACTTCATTAAGGTACAAAATATTTTTTACATCTTATTATATCGTAATGACGGTAAAAAACATCCAAGACATACCCAAAGCGCCTGAGGATAAATCTCTTTTCAAATAATTTTATAAAACTTCCTTGAGCACGCCTTAAAGAATATTTTTATACATATACTTCTTATTTAGTAGATGTATGATAGTAACTAATGTCATAATTTAATACTACATACATTTAGTGATTAATGTAGAGTGGACATACTGATATAGTGGACATTTTGATGTAATGGATGTACGGTGGACATTTTAATATAGTGGTCATTTTGTGACTAAAGGATTATAATCAAAACATATTAAACGGAGTTTGCAAGCTAATCTGATTTGAAAGGAAGTTGGGTTTAAACATGCTCTAATTTTATACGTTCGCCATATTTATTTGTACTCACCGTACATAATTATGGCACTCCGGGGATAAATATGAATCATATGATACCTCATTCTTCGAAATGGGTCCAGCCGTCTAGGCTACATAAAAAAATAATGGTACAGACATAGCTAGTTACATACGTACGTGTAAAAACATTACCCTCCTGTGTCCATTGAGGTTATCTAGAACATAAGCTTAATCTCATTGAAAATTTATTCATTTACACCTGTAGGAAAATAAGTAATTATAAATGTGTGTGATCAATGTGCGAATCTTAACAAAAACAGTTCTCTCAATTAGCTTAAGTATTTATTAAACTTTCAAAACGTTTGTAAAAGAAAAGTTATCAAAAAAATATCACTATAAAATGACACGATATTTTGATGAATTCCTATACAATATGTTATTTCTATATAAACGTGAACAAATTAAGCGACATCAATCAAGATTATGGTATCTTCACCGCAAAATTTTCGCCATAAATTCCCGGTAACTTAATCTACGCTGTTTTGAAAGGTACGTATGGTTTTAATTAAAATGGACCTATTGCGTGGTCGGCAAAATATTGCGTTTCTAATTAGTGCTTCGTTAAAATTTGCATTTTAGAATTATAGGATTATTGTAAGGATTTCAAATAAAAAGTTTGAGTCACACATAGAGCGAAGATAATGGACGTACCTCCTTATATGAAATCTTAAGTTGTTAAATAAAGACCAATGTGGTCCCGCTAAAGCCTATTATTTCTCATCCGAGGTGTAATAGTTGAACTAGCGAAGAAAATATTTCTTTCTCGATAACATTTTCCGCACTTTCTTTTTTTGCGTCCTCAGATTTTATTCTGGAATAAACCTTATGTTCTCCTCTGTACTCCTGACAACGGTAATGACGTGTCGAAGCCTTGGGTCTTTTAGCATCATCTAAAGCTTTAGCATAGTTTAAACAGTCAATTCTTCTTGGGTAGCTTGAGTAAAAGTAATTGCCCATGCCAGGAATCGAACCCTATACTCGTCATGTAGCAGGCTGGTGTGTTAATCACTGCGCATCGGAGACCTTTATTAACCCTAGTGGCATCGCGTATGCATAATGTTATAATGAACTTTGCAGTTGGTAAAATAAAAAGCAAAAAAAAAAAACAAACCAACAAATACGTAAACCAACTAATTAACTTTCGCAATTTATGATATTACTTGGGATTATACCTAATGCAACTGTATTGTAACAATGTGAAATATGAACGCCACCAATTTATTTTATAAGCCTTTAAACGTCAGATCTAACGAATTTGATATTAAAACCGATTCCGCAAATTCTTCTTGTAATACGCTAAATTGAATTACATGCCGCTTCTGATTTAAGTAATGCCGTCACAAAAGAGAGAGTAACACAAAAGGATAACTCATGCATGTAATGGGTAATGTGGACACTACAAAATTTGGCACGTACTGCAAGCTAGAAGCGAGACATCTTGCATAAATATTTTATTTATTATATAAGTAACTTTCAATGCAACAACTTCAATCAGTTTTTACACAAATACAGTTTGCACTTCTGAAACTTCGAGAATCTATACACCGGTTATTTAATACTTGTATTGACACAAGTACAATTACTAGGGGCAGCTAATAGATACCATAAGGTTCTGTGATCTGTTAGCTCATATAATTTAAAAAAATTGCAGTGTGTTGGCATGGCTTAGTATCTCTGGATATCTGGATCTGTCTGTCTGTTCGCGAAAAACCAAAAACTACTGTACGGATTTTCATGTGGTTTTTTACCAATAGATAGAGTGATTCATGAGAAAGGTTTATAGGTATTTTTCACGCCCGAGCGCAGCTGGGGAGGGTTGCTAGTTGTATACATTGCCACATCTGCCACACTTTTTGATTTGTAACTCTATTCAGTATATTAATGTATGCTCACATGTCGTGAAGGATCAGGTGTATGGCTTGAATAACATGTCATTTTGTAAAGCGCTACAGCGCCCCTCGGAAATATTAATCATGTGACGTCAATCATACTAAAATAACTTGTCGAAATAATCAATCTCCAAATTGATTATGTCTTTGTGTGCCAAAATGCTGACATGTAATTTTCATAACATATGCCATGATCAAACACCGGTTCTAGGAACTAAATGGGACCAAAACCGACGAATATGGGAAAATGAAGACCTTTTCAGTTAAAATAAGATTTAAGTAAATAAAAACAAGTAGTTAAAAAGGCCCCGGAGCTGAGCAAGTGTTGCCAAACAACAAGTAATTTAAGCGGCATATCAATATCCGGTCTCTTTTTAGTATCTGTTATCAGAGCCATATATAAGCCAGAGCAGTCAGAGGATTTGGCCTACACTCCCCACGTTGGCCAGACGGGCTGGAGAGGTTTCTTTGATGTTTACAAGCTTTGTTTAGCTTATGTTTTCTAAGTGGTCTCTTACGACATCCAAGGGAAGACTTAGAGGGATCCTATTCTATTCTGCCGGGGACCACACGGCGGCAAGCGGCTAATACAAACTTGTATCTTCGTCATTATAAGCCCAATCAACACCAGTCTTGGATGTAGGCCTCCTACAAGTTCAACCATGACTGGCGGTCTCGTGCCCGTCTCATCTAGCCATGACCTGCGTTTCGTCGGATATCCTCAGACCATCGCTTTCGCGGTTGCCCTCTTCCTCTTGTGTTATCTCGTGGTCTCCATTATAGGACTCTTTTTGGCCAACGATCATTTGCCATTCGGGCTCTATGTAACTTGTATACTTACGCATTTTTGAAATTATAGTCTACCAAGTTGAATTTAATCTAAATAAGTTTACATTAATTTATATGTTTAACGTTATTTTCTTTTTCTAGTGCGAACCAGGCTTAGGCGCAAGTGTGATGTACAACCTGCTCTACAACCCACCGCAGAAGCTTTTACTGCTAGCTGGCTGTTCTACTGTATGCACCACCGTAGCAGAGGCTGCTAAGATGTGGAATCTTATGGTTGTAAGTATAGTTTTGTTATTAAGTTTTAAATTTTAAAAAAATAATAGGATACAATGTGGATACAATACTTGAAAGTTTATTGCCATTACAAAACAACAAAACAGGACCAATTCAATGAAAAAATCTACAATAATATAATAGCTTATGAGCGTCACAGCATTTGAAAAAGTTTGTAGCCTCAGCGTAATACTTTCCTAACATTTTGTGGGCACCTAATACTTATTCCTACTGAATAAAATTAAATGTCTTAGTCTATTGAAATCACTTGCATCCAACGTCAACAATTCAGGATGAATGACAAGCACTAGCTTGACAGCTACTATTTCACAGATTTTTAGGTATACTGATCGAGGCATAGATAAATATAAATAAATAAATGTACTGGAACAAATCACACAAATTAAGTTAGACCCCCACCACAGAATTAATAATAGTACTATGCCCCCACGTTAAGTTGTGAACTTGTGTCATTTGGATACTAACTTAACGATACTAAATTTATAATAGATACATTAATAAATAAACATCCAAGACCAATTCAGGAAAAGATCGTTTTCCATCTTGACCTGACCGAGGATCGAATTCGGGACCACTCTTGTCACTGGCTGGCGTGTCTACCGCTGCGCCACGGATATACTCGTGACTCTTACAACACCTCACCATTATTGGTAGCGATTCCAAAAATTAAAATGACTGAAGGAAATGTACACAGGGTACTATAGTATAGGAACATTAGTTTATAGGATAGGAATTTCGTTTCATTATTTTAAATAAAATGAAAGTAAATAGTTACTATTGATTGTCACCGCGGAAGTATAAAATAATAAGTTTATCTGAAAACTTGAGAGATTTATCTTGCGGTTTAATCTGCTTAATTTTTTGTTTATGTTACCGGCTAATAATATTACAAAGTAGTAAATCCGGAAGTATTTTCAAAGTAGGTTTATTAGTATTAAAGTCAAACAAACAAATAATAAGACTACAGAAATTTTAACTTATTTTTATTACCCTATTTTTACTCTGTATGTTAGACTTAGGACACATGTAAGCAGCTTAGAATATTTAATAAGACCCTTGTCTTAAGTACAACTCAGATTTTATTAAAAATTCTAAGCTTAAAGTATTACCTAACCTAATCATGAATGTAAACTAATATAATTTAATCTCAGTCCCGACTGCACACTGGAATATTAAATGTAATAATGTTACTAGTGCAGCCTAGGAAGCTGCATATTATGAGGTTCGTAGAGGTTGCTACGAACGTCGTAGCTGCCTCGTAGCAACTGATAAAGGAGGCCTACAATACAAAATAAAGTAAGAAAAGAATTCGTCTTTATAAAAGTTAAAACACAATGTCTTTTCTCTTTTAAAAAAATTATTGTGTTTTTTTTTATTTGTTATAAGTTTAATTCAATAATATAATCGTAGTTATGGAAAGTGTCTAAAATAGAGGCAAATATGAAGTGATAAAAAGCTTGCATGTATGAGAAAAAAATCATCGGAGCGTGCCATACTATTCTAAATTATAAATGCTTGATTTTTTGTCCCGTTAAATTCATCAGAATACGTATCCTTATGTGAGGCTGGAATGCTGTTCATTATAAAAGGAAGCGTCTCTTCTATAACTTTGTAATTCGTGACCATACTCTACAGTATATTAGATACACGCAACGATGCGGGCATGAAATTGGCTCTATGTTATTTTGCCGACACAACTTCAATTTTCTGCAACTCAACTCAAGAAAGTTGCAGTTTTGCAATTTTGTTTGGTTCCTGCCTTTGGGAGCATCGTGTAAAATATTACCTCTACCACCCGCTGTGAATACTGTGGGAACATACTGGTTGCGATACTTTGTGGAGCGGTGATATGAGAATTTGTTGCATTATTTTATTTTGCAGTTGTTCTGCTTTGAACCACTTTGAATATGACGACTTTGCTTAATGTACGTAGGTTCTTCACTATCTTCATATTTCGCTTTAAAGTCAAATTCTTACGAATATCATAAATATGAGACTGAATTTATCTGACTAAGTATTGTGAGAGAGAAATATAGTGAATTTTTAGTTAGCAGCAGTAATAGTGCCATATAGGTATTTATTAGTTATGAACAATTGTGTTTTGTAAAAATGATTTTCATTTCAATATACACAAATTTTATTGACAGTATCACTAATTTCATATTTCACTTTCTTACTCAAATTAATGACTTTAAATGTCGTTTTATTTGATTGTTTGACAGTTTCGTGATTTTTGTTTAGTTTTGCCATTAAATAATATAAATAACCAGTATCGTTTATGTGAAAAGGGTTAAATATATGATTAATATCAATATGTAAACACTAAATAATCACAATATAGTACTCTACTAGTTCATTCACTTCTCTCGTTCCCACCAACTTTGAACAAAATGTTATTAAGATACATTTTTTTAATACACTGCTCTCAAAATTATTAACTATATAAAATTTAACGGACTATTTGTTACATGACTTTTGGTTTTATAAAGCATTTTTCAAGACCTACGTGCATGAACGAATTTCAATCAGCTTCTTCTGCCTCGCTGGCTTAGAACAAATTGAAGTCTAGGTTTCTTTGCCTCTGAGTGAAATTTTATGAACATGTTTTCGAAATAGCAACTCAGTGGTTAAGCTATTACCTCTTAGGCGTGGGGTTTTGGGACCTCGGTCTTGGATATTCATTTTTATTAATATTTATTATAAAATATACAAACATACATTTATTTTGACGAGCTCCATGGCGCAGCGGTCAACACGCTTGCCTGCGACACGGATGGTCCCGGGTTCGATCCCCGGTCAGGTCAAGATGGAAAATGATCTTTTTCATCAGATTGACCTGGGTCTTGGATGTTTATCTATATAAGTATCTATTATAAAATATAGTATCGTTGAGTTAGTATCCCATAACACAAGTCTCGAACTTACTTTGGGGCTAGCTCAATCTGTGTGATTTGTCCGTATAAATTTATTTATATTCACATATTACCTATCACGTCTTTTTCCCTTGCGGGGTAGAGCACAGGTTTATAAAACTTAAAGGCCACGTTTAGCTTGTTGTTCGTGTAGGTGGAGAACGAACTCAAAATAGTAACGGGTTGCTAGCCGCATCGCATATTACCATGATTCCTCACGCCCATTCCCTTAATTGTCTTTTACGATCATCGCGGGAAGAGAAGCACGTTTTTTATTTTCTCCCAGACCAGCGTGGAAGTGATTATGTAGAATATAACATTGAGTTAATATCCCTCAATATGTAATTAAAACACATATACATCACATAATTTAAAACATCAAACTATTCTAGGTGAATAGGTAACAGTGATTGATATGAACTCATTTGCAGGTATTCAATTGAAGAATGCAGATTTTAATTAAACTATCTAGTTTGAGACCGTCATGTTAAAAGCATCCTTTCCATTTCCACCTTTACGCCCATTATGATGCTTTATGTGGCCGGGTCTTATGACAATCGGCTCTCCCTACTGAGTTTACCCTATTGGGGATAAAGACGTGATATTTAGTATATACTAGCAGCTACCCGAGACTTCGTCCGCAGTTGGAAATGAAAATATGATGCTACAAAACGGTAAACTAAACATATACCCCGATTTACCCCCTTAGAGGTTCAATTTCGGGAAACTATTAAAAATATTACTCATTATTTTTGCCGTTCTCAATTCACACGAAATTTCATACAAATATGTCCAAGGAATAAAAAGTTTCATATAAACTTTAATCCTCTATTTCACCCCCTTAGGGGATGACTTTTGAAAAATCCTTCCTTAGTGGATGCTTACGTCATAAGAGGAATAGGTACGTAAGGAAAATTTCAAATTTCTAGCTCTAACGGTTTGGCCTGCGCGTGATCTTTGATAATTGCCCATTTTTTAAAGTATTAAAATATATATAGTATGTTATCCTTAATATATAGACATATGCCATCGCGGACTTTTCTGTAGACCTAAATAAGATACACAATTCCACCATACATTGTTTTGCTATATCTCAAAGGGTTTAGACAGCGTTTTCGTTGAAAGCTCCCAAACGGCTCATTTTTTTACGACACCTCCAATAAATATCGTTGGTATATACAAAAATGTATACAAAAACTTAACAAACTATATACTTAAACCTTCCCCGAGAACCACGCTATCCATTGGAGAAAACCCCATGAAAATCGGTTCGATAGTTTTGGAGTTTATCGCGAACAGACAGACAGACAGACAGACAGACGCGGTGGGGGACTTTGTTTTATAATATGTAATGTGGTGATAGTGATGTATGTCAAAAACAAAATGATATCGTTTAAGCCGCGATAGGATTGGAAGATGTATTTCCACTATGTGTCTTAGCGATAACAGCTTTATTACAGTAATATTAAGGCATTTAAATTCAGCACGTCTTTGCGCTATCCATATTTTGGTATTACCAAAAGCAAGATATGATACTTTGAATACGCGAAACGCTATCAAAAAGGATCACGCAAGATATATTGTAACTTGAGCACATTAAATGCACATTTATCTTAGTAATAGGCCTCAGAGCTTATTGGGAGGTAGTATTAGTCACGGCATATAAAGTACTTTGACAATATGCTATAAATTACAATAAAAGCCTGATATTTAATGTGATTTTAATATACAATAGAATTTTTAGGCTTGTGTAGTGTTTTTATTGTAATTTGAGTACATATTAAATGTTCGTTTATCTAACGTAATAGCGCTGCTTATTGTCAAGCTGTATCAGTCTTAACCTGTAAAGTACCATAATAATACACTTTTGAATATCATAAAATATCTTTGTTAATGCTGAGAGCTGCTGTAAGTTACATAAAATCAGTCCCGATTGGTAAAGTACCTGGAATGTAATTTGAAGTACCTTAGTGTACCTATCAATATCTTATGTACCTATATTATGTCATCATCGTCATCATCACTAGGTATTTTTAGTCTCCACTGTAGGGACATGACCCTCTCTGTACTACCAGAGCCATATATTAGCCAGAGCAGAAAGAGGATTTGGCCTACACTCTCCACGCTGGCCAGGCGGGTTGGAAAGGTCTCTTTGATATTTATTAGCCTTGTTTAGCTTGTGTTTCCTAAGTCACCTTCTACGACATCCACGGGAAGACTTGGAGTGGTCCTATTCTACTATGCCCGGAACAACACGGCTGACTATATTATGTAACCCCATACATTCAAGTAATTTAAGAATATTAAATGTACATTCATCTTAGTAACGGCGCTCAGAGTATTAGCCACGGCCAATAAAGTATCTAGTATACGCCCTAAATTACCTTAAGGTCTTTCGATATCCCTGTAATATGCCTTACATATTCTGAGATGAAGTCATATACTGTTTCTGTCTCTACCTAGATAAAGACCTTTCTTTTAAAACGAAATATATAGTCAAAGTTGATACATTGCATTTACACCAAGTCTATGCCTTTACACCATTTAAAGTAAACCTCAACATTCCCTTAAAGGTATGGCTCAAGCCGTCAATTTGAACAACTTTTCCTAGGGTGACCATTGATGCCAAATTATTGAAAGCTGCGCCGCCAGAGTGCACCACTAGCACATACAGTAAAATAGGTTTGACATTGACAAGTACGTACTTGTCAATGTCAAAGTCGCAATCAATTTGTAAAATTATTATTAATAAAGGATTAATTCCTTTATTAATTTGAATTTAAAATACTCCTATGTGTATTAAAATATAAAAATGCAATAATGCTGCGTATTCGGATGTAAAATAAAGGCAATTTATTGCGATTTTGACATCATTGTCAATGTCAAAAATTTGTTTTCTGTCTCTGCTAATGCTGCTCTCTGGCAGGAGAACATTGCAGTATTATCTCCTATTGTACAGGCGGCAATTGTAAACGAGCAAGCGGGTCATCTGATGGTAAGTGATCACCGCTGCCTATGGACAAATGCAATACCGAGGGTGTGACAAAAGCGTTGTCAGCCTTTTATTTTTCCCTCCTCAGAGCGGAAGGAGGATGGGCCTCTGGCTTTCCCACTCACAAAACAAAGCATAGAAGCTGTAAAGCTTCTATTCAAACGACGATTTTCAGTGAGAGTGTGGTACTTCCCCGGACGAGCCGGCCCAGCAAAAGTGATTTTCACCGTTGGCGTGGCTCTACCACAATTATAACTTATGTATGCAAATGTCGATTTTCTTTTTCAATTCCAGCATATATACCATAGGAAAAGTTGTTCATTCTAACGAGCTGAGTCGACCGACCCTTTAAGAGTATGTCGAGGGTTACTTTACACGTGGTCACTAATATAAGTATTTGATTATCCCTCTGTGACTAACTAAAGATACTCTATGTATCATGTAAAAAAACCGTCATTTATTGCTTCAAGGAAAATGAGAAACTGAGACACTTCAAGATTCTAGGAAAAGGAGAAACTGAGACATTTCACAGGAAAAGATATTTCTACAATTGTTAATATAAGATTCTGCTTTATATTTGAACGAAATATCAATTTCAAACAACAAAGAAAAGCCTTTGTTTGCTTTTTACAATATCAGTTGACAGAAATCAGTTTCAAACAAAAGTAATGTCCAGGGAAATGTTCCTATCAGAACTCAAAAGTTATTGAAAAGCGTTGTTTCATTTAAGTATTTATTTTGTTGCATTTTGACGTAGCTATATTAAACTTTGTTCTATTTTCAAGAACTTTATCTTGGATTTCACCTACTGGCTTTTACTCACGGCTGATTAAAGTTTTTTTTTTTATTATTAAGTATTGAATTAGGCATTTGTCTCCCATCTCACCTGATGGTAAGTGATGATGAAGACGAGGATGTTACATGCCTATCCAAGAGACCCATTTATTCTAATTTTGAATGTCCCGGGACTATACTTGTCTTAGTAAAATAAAATTGGTATTTGTCAAAAACTAACCGTTTACCTCGATTTCAACCGCGGGGTTTTCAGTTTTATTACAAAGTTTATCCGGGCTCCGGGCTGAACCGCGGTCTCCGGACTACTTTTACTTTACTCTCCGATAATGTAACTTTTTTTTGGTAAATACCTAATATTAAATCGTTTCAGTACTTTATTGATTAGTCTATTAAAAACCAAAATACAAACACATAAATCTTCCCTCTTTATTATATTAGTCTAGATTGTCAGACTAGCTAGATACACTAAAATAATTACACACTGAGATATCGTTAGTAGTAGGCAGTAGGTGTTACTTTTCAGTGATCGGTGCATAGGTATAGGGAATGTAAAGAAAATTAAATGTCTTTAAGAATATATAAAGTTTAAAAACACGTTAATCTAAGTGTGTTTAAATTCTAATTTACAAGCTTGGATTTTTGGAATAACACTGATCTCCACAAATAAAGTTATCTACTGAAATCTTATTTAAAGCAAATGGGCAGAAAGAATCAGGAATTCCTCGCAGATCGATGCAGCAAACAATCTCGTGGACGCCACACGACGTGATGCGACGCGCCGCGCCATATAACTTGACATACTCTTACCGACCAATGTCGTTTTATTGAAAGACCCTGTGCCTGTAGGTGTAAGACGATTTTTTAATATATATTTCTAAATGGGGAATATAAAGAAAATTTAATGACTTTGAGAACATAAAAAGATAAAATACACGTTTATCTAATTGCTTAGGTTGGTCAAGGAAAACACAAAAATACACTTTCATTATAAAAAAAGTTTATACGATACATAGTAGTAGGTATCACTATGTAAATATGTATTACTTTATCACTATACACCAAATTTAGAAAAAAAAATAGTTGATGATTGTTTTAAATTCTTATCTACGCAGTAGTTTCTCTACCTTACAACTAGGTTTTTTGGGATAATATTGGTCTCCACATACAACGTTTATCATCATCATCATATTTTAGTCTCCACTGGCACTGCTCCTCTCGTGGCAGAGAGCTGTACCACCAGAGCCACATGTTAGCCAGTGCAGTCAGAGAATTTGGCCTAAATACATACAAAGTTATCTACTGAAATCTTATCCAGAGCAAATGGGCAGGAAAATCAGGAATTCCTCGCAGATCGATGCAGCAAGCAATTTCGCGGACGCCACACACGACGTGACGCGATGCGCCATATAACTTGACATACTCTTACTAACCAATTTCGTATTATTGAAAGACCATGTGTCCGAGTAATTTTAGGATGATTTTCTAATATACCTATATAATACCTATTTAATCTTTGAGGAGAATCTTTGAGAGGACAGGACATGCTACAAGTAGAATCAAATATATGGTTTCTCAATTCTTGATAACTTCCATTTACACCAGCCTGCGACACGTGGTCCCGGGTTCGATCATTGAAGGTCATGATGGAAAACGATGTTTTTAAGATTGGAGTTGGTCTTAGATGTTAGTTTCTACAAGAATCTTTTATAAAATATAGCATCGTTGAGTTTGTATTCTACGAAACAAGTTCATAACTTACTGTGTGGCTAACTCATTTTGTGTGATTTTTCCTTAAATATTATTTAATATATATATTAATTTTACCAGTTATGCTACGGGGCGTCATCACCAGCGCTGTCGGATCGGGCGCGGTTTCCAACGCTGTTCCGGACGCACCCGTCAGCGACCGTGCACAACCCGACGCGGATCAAGCTGATGCAGAAGTTCGGCTGGTCCCGCATCGCCATCCTGCAGCAGGCCGAGGAGGTCTTCATATCGGTGAGTATTACTTATATCTTAGCTGTTGCTATAAAATATAAATAAATTCTTATTTCTTAATTTACATACATACATACAATCAATATCAATTCTCGTCATCACCCAGTTGGTTGACTGGCAGAAATAGCCATTGGCTTTAAGTCCGCCTTTACACTGTATTGTGTATAAAGTTAAATAAATCATAGTATTACGTCTTTATCTATTACGAAGTAGAAAGAGCCTAAAGCCATAAGACCGGAAGGCCACGCTTAGCATGTTGATAGGCTTAAAGATGGAATACGGAATCAAAATAGTGATGGGTTACTAGCTGCACCGCCTATTTACACTTCGAGCAACACGGCTTCTGTACGGAAGGCGTGTTGCTCGAAGTATTTACATGATTCCTTAGATTTGCGCACATTCCCTCGGCTGGTTTCTGCGGCTTGCGCGGGACTTGGTACATTTCATTTTTTGTCCCAGACCAACATGGAAGATTTCTTAATTTTATAAGAATATATAAAATTAACCTTTTTTAGATAACAACATTATTTTAAGTACAAGACGTTACTTAAAATTACGTTACGTCAGCAATTACTTAGGGCAGATCCACCTGAAAAATCGTGACCAAACTAGGGATACCTGTATCTTGAGAGACTCTCACAAGTGGAATTAAACCGCTTTGCGTCTAAGCGCTGTACAGTAAAGAAGTAGGTAACTTATAACTAGCTTAACTTAATTAAGGAGCGCTTATTTCCCAAACTAGTTAGCAAACTGTAACTTGAAACTTGATCTGCGCATAACCCTACAACCCGTATTAAAGTATTTTGGTTTTATATTCTTATGCATAAATATGCAACGGCTAGTATCAGACATCTCACAAAACTCAACGTCTGCCATCGATGGATAACAACTGTCATAATGTGCTTTTAAATTTTATATAAAAGAACGGAGTGTGTAACTGGATAGACATTCTTTATGCCATTAGATATGTAGGCCCAGCCCAGTGGGTTGGTTTGGTCCATCATCATCATCATCAGGTCTTATTATTAGTTTCCACTGAAGGACCACGACTCTCTCTGTACTACCAGAGCCATATATTAGCCAGAACCTGGCCAGACTCTCCACGCTGGCTAGACGGATTGGAGAGCTCTCTTCTATGTTTATAAGCTTTGATTAGCTTATACTTTCTAAGTCGCCTTCTACGACATCCACGGGAACACTTATAGTGGTCCTATTCTACACTGCTGGAAACCACACGGCGGTTTGGTTAAAATGCATAAACGCTAACAAAGCATACTGGGCCATCACCTTTAACTTTGAGGTACTTACGTACTGTATGCCAAACCTTCCTTCCCATAATTGTTTTATTTTTACCTTTCTCTATCGTAGTAAAAGACGTATTACTTGGTACTTACAATAATTTACAATTTTTATCGTCGAGACAAGAAACGTTTTAACGTCGAAAGTAAGTTAGTACTCTTGTCTATAGTTCGACTATTCAACTTGGAACAATACAGCACGTAAAATTTAAACTTATCGAATGGCAGCAACAGGAACTCTTGAGTAAAATAGCCTCGCTACAGGCACTTCACTCTAGATATTACTTCGAAATTCATGCAGCAAATGTACATAACTTATATCTAAGTAAGTGCAAACAACAAACAGAAACAAAGCTAGTTTCTAAGTCTGATGTTAGTTTGCAGTACATGTATATGTACCACCAGTTTGCGCACCTAAACTTGTATAAATTTTGAGTCACGTAAGTGTACTTGTAATTAGTCTCCACAGTAGGAACACGGCCCTGTCTGTACCTTGTTCTACTCTGCCGGGAATCAAACGGCATAAATATATAAATAAAACAGGTGTATTAATTTAAATTCACTTGACAAACGACAAACTTCGTTGCAGTGATATGAAAAGCCTATAACTAACCAACACAGTACATTTAAAAAAATATTTAACAGTATGATCATATAATACAAAGGCAACATGTTTTCTCAATGTTCTCTGTACTCTGGTTCAAAGACATTTATTGATCGATTCAATAGTATTCCAACTGCAATTCGACATCAAACAGAATGGTGGACTAATAAATTTGAATCTGACTGTAAATGCGAACGTTCTACGGTGTCTGCGGGCGCTCCGCAATTACTTTATTATTTCTTGAGCAAACTGCACAGAACAATCTTTGCTTGTTTTGCTTAATAGATGGGTTACTCTGGCATAAAACACAGAAAAGTTGTATGGCATGGCGCAAATACAGTGCAGGCGTGGGATACTATGATAGGATTTTAAGCCTTACTGTCATACTCAAACGACCAATATTGCAAGAAAAAAATCAGTTCTTTGCCGCACGTGGCATCACCGTTTTGTATTGATTAAGATACTTAATAAAAGGCTTTTAAAATCCTATCAGTATTCCATGTACCTCTGCGCCATATCTGAACCGCGCGCCTTATCTGTTAGTTCAACGCATAAGGGCTCGTTTACGGAGGTGCATTGCGTAGCGCGGCGCGTTCTGTGTCATTTGTTCTGTGCAGCGTCTTCCGTTTACCTTCTACCTCGATCACCTCTGCCCGCAGTGCGCGTTTACAGCGTTGATCGCGGCGCTCGCAATAGTCCAGTCAACGAGGAGATTCGTTGTATGGAGACTTCCGAATAATTCTCCCGCCAATGTAACTTGGCACATGATGAAACTGGGTAATACAGACTATAGATATACAATAATCCAACAAATTTTATTACGAGAAGTTAGGTATTTTATGTATTTTTACCTAAACATGAAAATCGTTTATAGCTCTCTGTGAAAAATTCCTCAGTCTAAAATTCTTTTTGTATACGTACTTAAGTACAACTTAGAATATGTATGTATAATAATCCAATATTTTTTCGATTTCGGTTATACCCTAAATTCAATCTTTAATATTTTGCGCTATAACATGTGCTGAAAAATTGCTCTGCTGATTTAAATTTTTTAATGTGCTCTTATATGGTCAAATACAAAGGTTTTCTCAGTAATCCAAAAGTTTTTCATTTGGAATAACATATTTTTTTTATTTAAGCTTTTTGACGCGATGAGAAATTCCTCCGTCCATTTTTATAAAATTTAATTGTATTTTAAAACTGATTTACCAATAATCCAACAAATTTTCAAACGTTCAGTTACCTTTGAGAATGTACTAACCGCAGACGAGATGTAGTTTGCGAGCTAAGTTCAGCGATCCGTTCTTATTACTACTGCTCTAAGGTTGAAATTGTAACAAAAGGTAGGCGCATGTCCGTAGCGAGTTTTTCATTACCTAATGCTTTATACATTACAAGAAGGTAGGTTCGTTTTGTTTGTTTGTGATATCTTTATTGTATATTAAATATATTTTCAGTCATTGGGCATCAAAATTGGTTCATTAGTATATGAGATATTCAAATAAATGTTCGCTAGGTCCAAGTTAGCGACGAACTGCTAAACATTTGGTTGATCCAATAATGTGGAAATCTTACGGTATAATAACCGTAGGTATACCTATGGTCAGGTGGGGCAAGTACCTCTACCATTCATATTTCGAAAACGAGGCTCATACGCAGGTACCTATACGCATTTTCTTCTATTAATCAAAAGCCGGGTTCAGGTTTAATACAATTTCTACTTGTTTAGGGGAATACTTATTACAGTGCAGAACAAGACGTAATTTTATTTGTTGTGTAATTAGATCGTAAGTCAAGTAGGCAGGTGTTCTTTCAAGCGCTAAAGAAATTCAAATATCATAAATAACTTGACTAAACTACTTTACAAATGTTATACTTCACACATGTATGTTTCATTTATGTTTGTTCTGAAATTGAAAGAGGCAAGTGCAACTTTTGCTTGGGGCAAATGCATTACTATGACGAGCTTGCCCCTAATCAGAGATTTTAAACTTTTGTATTTGAATTTTAACGGTTGAATTTATATTTGTACTGGTCTATGTTTAAATATCAGCTCCAGGATGAGTTTTGCATGAAGTAAGTTGATATCGGTTATTACTTTTAATTAATATAAAATCTATTTGGTATCTTCCTATATCTCCTGGCATTTTCCAGGTATACAGCTTCTTTTCGGTAATTTGAAATATGTATTTGCTATACACATTCCGTTTTCCTAACAGAATTGCACCACTCTGTTTCCCCTCTCATTTTTTACACCTAGTTTAAATAGCTATGGCAGCTTCCGATACATCATTTTAGTTATTAATCAAAGTTAGTGTCTATGAATAATATATAATATAATATTATATTTTATTTATCTCCACACATACACTAATCTAATAAAACACAAAATAAAAAAATCACATTAGCTAGTGGGAGCAGAATGGACGAACATTGGAGTTTACCTCTAGTTCCTACACTAGGCTGTGCCTGTCTTGTAGGCAACTAGTTAATTTATGATATATCTGAACAGTGTCAACTTTCTTGGGATAAATAGCTAAAAGAATTAAGGTTTAAAGTTAATACAAACAGAAAAATTAAAATTCTTGTAGAAAAGAAAAGAAAGTTGGTTATGGAATGGAGCAGTTGATGAGTGTTTGTGATATAGTGTATTGTGCATGTTTAAGTGTGTATATGTGTGTGCGCGCTTGTATTGAGCAGCATACTATGCTTGTAATGTGAGTGTATGTGTAACATTTCATGTTTCTAGTGTTATCCTGTAATAATTATTGGATCCCTTTAAGTATTAATTCAATGTCAGTATAGTCTAAAGTCTTGAGCCAGTTTGTAATCTTTTTCTTTAATTCTCTACTTGTGCAATTTTTAATAGGTCACTTTAAATTTACTTTATAATATACATATGGGTGAAGATATGGACTGAACTTACTAGCGAATTTAGTATTAAAAGATGGAAGCGGTAACCTGGACAGTCAAGTCTTAATACAATACAATACAAAAATTCTTTATTGCACCATTTATGAGACACAGTTGGTAATTAAGCTAAAGTTATGTAAGTACAATTAGGCGGCCTTATCACTGTAAGCAATCTCTTCCAGGCGACCTATCAAATATAAGAAAATATAAAAATAGATTGACAGGTGGCGCAGATATTATAACATATAAAGCTGTTACTAAGTAATGAATTATTGAAATTTATAAAAATATATATATCTAATCATATATAAATAACAATATATATATATATATATAATACACATACACATATTAATAGAGGACTCGGAGCAATTAAAAAAAGCACAAGCAATGAACGAAGAGAGAAGATAACTAGGAAGAAAGAAAGTGCGATTTAACAAGATTTTTGAAAGAAGGAAGTGTTTGAGCGCGCCGAATAGACAGTGGTAGGGCGTTCCAGAGGCGGACTGCTTGGACTGAAAAGGATTTTGAGTAAAAAACTGTAGAATGGACTGGAGTTCTAAGGAGAAGGTTTTCTGCGCTTCGAAGAGAACGATTTTGTCCTTCGCTGAGAAAGACAAAACGTTCTTTTAGATAGGGAGGGAAAGTTGGATTAAAAATGATAGAGTATAGTAATGAAAGGATATGCCAGTCACGGCGACGTCGGATCGGAAGCCACTTGAGCTGAGTGCGAAATTGGGAGACATGGTCATATTTACGAAGACCAAATATGAACCGTATGCAGAAATTTTGGAGGCGCTCAAGCTTATTAAGGTGTTCCTGTGTTAAATCTAAATAACAGGTGTCCGCATAATCAAGGATGGGAAACAAAAGCGACTGTACGAGAGCAATTTTTGTTGAGATAGGCAAGAAATTCCGAAGCCTTCTTAAAGAACTTGACGCTGCAAACACCTTCCTACTGACCTCGGCGACATGAGGAGACCAGGTGAAAGTACTGTCAAACATAACACCAAGATTTTTAACCCGATCGCTGTACGCAATGGTAAACCCATTAAATGAAATTTTAGGTAAGTTGGTCCAATCTATTCTGGCATAAAACCAAGGGCTACCAATAATGATGGCTTGCGTTTTTTTTGGGTTTATAACAAGACCATTTCGCCTACTCCAGTCAGAAATACACTCCAGATCTTGGTTAATTTTGCAGATAGCAGATGGTAATTGCTCGATACTTGACTGGTGATAGATTTGTAGATCGTCAGCGTACAGGTGGTAGGAAGTCTGAAGCTGAAATGTGATAGAATTTATAAATAATGAAAATAATAAAGGTGATAAGACGCCACCCTGCGGAACACCAACATCTGTGTTGCACCATGACGAATACGTATCGTCAACCCGCACTCGCTGTCGGCGTCCAAACAGGTAAGAACGAAACCAGTCAGTTACTACAGGAGATATGTTGAGTGAACGCAATACTTCCAACAGGATATCGAAGTCTACAGTGTTAAATGCATTGCTGAAGTCCAACAATGTTAACACTGTAACCTTTTTATTGTCCATGCCAAGGCGGATATCGTCAGTGATCTTGACGAGAGCAGTAGTCGTACTATGACCCGGACGAAAACCGGACTGTAAAGGATTGAGGAGATGATGTTTTACAAGAAAACTGTTTAGTTGATATTGTACTAAACGTTCGAGTACTTTGGAGAGGAACGGCAAAATGGAAATGGGACGGAAGTCGTTTAGTAAGCTCGGGTTGTTTTTTTTGGGAATAGGAGTAACATTTGCGTCCTTCCACGCCGAGGGAAATGTACTGGAGGAAAGGGAATTATTAAGGATGAAAGTAATAACAGGTAAAATGATATCAAGGATGGGTTCAATCATAGCACGACTAATGCCGTCATTACCCACTGCATTCGACGATATTGAAAGTATTGCTTTCCGCACATCACTGTCAGTAACTTGATCAAAGAAAAATTTGGCGAAGTCGGGAGTTGGCATAGCGGAAAGGGAATTTAAAGTAGATATTTTGACATTATTGTCAATGACACTTGGAGATGTGAAATGTTTGTTAAGTTTTTCAATATCTAGACTTTCGGTACTACTTGATTTGCTTTTACCAACCCCAAGTGACCGAAGAAACCTCCAGACTTTTGCTGGGTCTCCGTTTTCGACGGATTGATGAATGTGGCGACGTTGAGCCTCCCTACACGCCCTGTTACACTGATTTCTCGCAAGGATATACGATTCGCGATGTTTGACGGGATTGGATCTTAGTTTTAATTTGACATTATTTTTCTTGTTCTGCAAGGATTTAATTTCTTCAGTTAGCCAAGGCGCAGGTAAATGTCTGACTCGCACCGGTCGTATTGGCGCATGTCGATCATACAATTGCAATAATAGGCGATTGAAATTACCGATTTGATCGTCAACGGACTCTGCGTTAAAAACAGAGGACCAGTCACAGTTCATTGCATCTTCGCACAGTAGCTCATGGTCGATGGCCCCAAAATTTCGCTTCATAAGGATTTTGGATTTGGCTTTGGGGGGTTTAATTTTATAGGAGAGAAATAACAAATCGTGGTGGGAGAAAGCGCTAGCAGGGAATTGACCATACACATCAACGTGTTCAGAAGAAGAAATCAGGATCAGATCAAGGAGGGAAGGTTGGCAGCCAGGGACAAAATGAGTAGCTTCGAGTTCCAGAATATTGAGGTTACAACTAGCGGCTACCGATTTCAAAGACTTTGCTCTTTTGCCATCTTTCAAGAGACAAGTGTTGAAGTCACCCATGATAATACTGTGACTGTACTGGGGGACAAATTGTTCTAGAGTATTTTCTAGCTCAGAAAAATAATCGATGTCATCGTGGGGACAGTAAAATACTCCTAGAAGGGCTTTAGACTGGGACAGGGTGACTTCAATGAAGAGATATTCAGGATCATTGGTGGGGTTGGGTGTTGGGGAAGTGCAAAGGATATTGTAAGGGATATATGAGCGGAGATATATGGCAACGCCACCACCACGGACATCTTAAGCATGTTTTCATAATTTTGTGATCTAATAACTTCTTTATGTGTTTTAATCATTACTCTTAGAATAAACAATACATATGGGTGAAGATATGGACTGAACTTACTAGCGAATTTAGTATTCAAAGATGGAAGCGGTAACCTGGACAGTCAAGTCTTAAGCATGTTTTCATAATTTTGTGATCTAATAACTTCTTTATGTGTTTTAATCATTACTCTTAGAATAAACAATCCACGCACACTTAGAACGCCAAACTCTTCATAATTTGACTTAGTAGGATATCTGACTGGTTTTTAGGGTTACGTAGTAAACTAGGAACCCTTATAGTTTTGCCATGTCTGTCTGTCTGTCTGTCTGTCCGTCGGCGGATTAAATCAGAGACTAAGTACTAGAAAGCTGTGATTTGGTATGGGTATGTATATTAATTATGCCAAAAAAGTTGTAGAAAAAAATTGTTTTTAGGGTAGTTCCCTTACGAGTAAAGTGGGCGAGTATTTTTTTTCTCTATTTACCCATCGTGTGTGGTATCGTCAAAAAGGTCTTTGAAAAATATTGTGAGGTTGAGACCACCATTTTTCGATTTAGGGATCCGTTTCCGAAATATTTGGTTTTAAAGTGAAAATTTTTGTTAGAGGTAAATGTCCCCCCCCCCCCCCCCCTTCTATCTGCTAAACGGTTATATATGGATACGTGAAAAAAAAATACAGCAGTAGTATATATACTGAAGTTGAAAGGAAAACTATCAGAGCTGAGTATTGAGTAAAAACTAAACAAAACTTTGGTTGCGTTATGAAACGGTTAACAACGGTCGTACAAAGATGATTATTGTTATTATAAGGTAAATGGCTGAAGACTACGAAACATTAAAGTAACACTAAACATCAGCTTATTCTTAAAACACTGAACATAACTTAGGGACTCCGGTGATGTTGAAAACTATATAATAGAAAAAAAATTACAAATTATTATAAATATTTACAAAATATAGACCATCACCTGACAATTAGTAAAAAAATAATAATTTAAATTCGGCAAAAATCCAAATAGATTGAAAGTTTCTACTGGATTGCAATCACAATTCACAAAAAATGGCACGTAGCTGACTTCATACGTAAGTGACTTGTATTTTACATATTAATAAAGTCACAAAAACTTGCGACTTCGGTCATGCCGCGAATAAATAGGTGATATTTAATAATTTATATCTCAGCTATTATCTGACTGATTTCTAAAATTGTTTTAGTAGTTTATTAGTCATGGTCTATTCTATTTGTAAACAATTTAATGTAATTTTATAGTTTTTAACATAGCAGAATAGGCATGTATCCACTGAGAACAAATGGGTTGGATTAAGGTATGTAAAAAATAATTATGATATGTAGATAAGGAAAAATCAATCTATTCAACAAAATAATTTACGATTGTTGATATTTTTACAAAACAAATTATGAAAATATAGGCATCAGGTCATGTGACCGGGAACACCAATCACAAAGCGTTACGTCACTTTGTGCAAAACATAATCGTTGTTGTTGACATTTTCATAGAACTGAGTGTTACAAGCTATTATTTTATGGCTTTATCTTTTGTCGTCACATTTATTCAGTTATTTAAAGTATTAAACTGTAAAAGAACACCATGGAATTTAGATTTTATGAAAGGAAATAGCAATAACTTGCCTAAAATTGGCAAAATTTTAGCATCGAACAGTGACTTTTGATCATCGGAATTCCGCAATGTTAAAATTTTTATGTAAGTATACATGTGATAAAAGTATAATAAGCTAAAATCCTAATTTCTCAGTCGTGATACATAATATGTTATTTTAATTGATTATGTTTCGACCACAGTTTTGATACATGTACTTATTTTGAGGATGTTTTGAGGTTAGAAATATAGTAAAATAGAAATGATATTTTTAAAAACTTTCATGCTTATCTAGTAACAAACAACAACTAAAGAATGTATGTACCAGTTGTAAAAGTCAATCCTAGGAACGGATAAAAATCTCAGAAATCATGTTATAGACAATAATACTAGCCAATCTTAAATTGACTAACGTGGCTTTTTGTTACCCTTACTCTTGTTGAAAGATTAATGTACTTAAATGAATAAACTCAATTTCAGGGCCATCACGAGATTTTTATAGAGATGATGTTGTCAGCTATGTGTAAGTTAAGCGAGAGGGTAAACTATGTACTGAGAAGTGTAAAATATGCCCGAGCAAAATTCATCTGTGTTGTTGTAATTATCTTTAGCTGAATTACATTTTGTTAAATATACTTACATCAAAATGATCTTCACAATAATTGATTCATGTTTAATCACATAACATTTATAATCGCCATACCCAAACAGCTCTGTTTCGCACAGGGTGACGTCACACAATACGCCATGACAGTTTTGAGCGTTTTCGGGAGAAATTTAATGTAATTTTTTTAATGCGAAATACAAGTTGAAAATCAATATATTTTTAAAATATAATATTTTTTTCATGTGTAACGTATAATAAGGTATATTGTCTAACAATCAATCAAATTTAGGCAACTAGCCTATTCACAAGTCTAGACTATATCGCCTATAGCTACGAAATGCAACCAAAGATTTGTTGAGTTTCTTTACTAATTAGCGAATATATAGTGTATTTTAATGTTTCGTTATTTTCATCCATTTACCTTGTATTTATTTTTTAGTTACATTAAATGAACTGTGTATGAGCGTTGCTCCATAACACAACTGAGTTTTTGTTCATTACTATTTGCAGCCATTTACCATATTGTTTTTTTTTCGGTCAAGATAACACATTTTTCAGGTGCCATATTTAATTACCATATGCAACCACCCCGCGCAAGCAAACCGACATATTTAGCATCGTTGCCCTCCATCCTGTGAAAACTGTGGTGGTCAGGTGGGGCAAGTGCGTAAACGGGGCAAGTACCTATACCTTTCATATTTCGAAAACGAGGCGTAGGTGTATACGTATTGTTTTCTATTAAACAAACGCTGAGTTCAGGTTTAAATGCAATTTTCTAATCGTTTATGACAATACTTATTACAGTGTTTATATACCTAGTTGAGTTTGTTTTTTAAACAAACAGTATGAAAAAAAATCTTTGCTAGCAAAAAATATAAAAATGAATTTTGGCTAATTTAAGCTTGCTACTACAGAATCTTTCAAGAGCGAGCCCGACTTTTTTCTCAATAGTGTTTAGCTAGATAATGGTGCCGATTTTATTCTTGACATTACCTTACCGCATTATTTTGGCTATTGTGTTAATAAGCTTCTTTATGACACGGTGTGTTGAAAAATTAAATGCAACCGTTCCTTAAACAAGTCGGTATATTACTCGTACCTACTACAGCTCAGTAGGTACACGCAAAAACAAATGTTGCGTTTTGAATTTCGAGCGAGACTTTAAGTATTTGTGACAGTTCGCGCCTGCGCGGCCGGGCGGCCACTGCTCTGACGCGAGCGCCCCGCACTCCCCGCACTACTATAAATACTTTGAATTACCGATTAAGTTTGTGTTTAAAACTTGTTATTTATTTAAATTTTAATTAAATTATTGAAAAGTCGGCTACAATAGAGCGATCTCTACCTAAGAAACGCAACAAATTTGCCTGAGTAATTAATAATTATTCACACGACGTAATTAAGAAAAAATAAGAATTATAATAATGTTAAGGAAAATCTTTTGGATTACTTATTAAAGCTATTTATTTAAGTAAATAAAGCCATATAAAAAAACAAAAATCAGCGGAGCAATTTTTCCGCACAAGTTATAGCGCAAAATATTAAAAGTTGAATTTAGGGTATAACCGAAATCGAAAAAGTTTTGGATTATTATACATACACATTCTAAGTAGTACATAGGTACGTATACAGAAATAATTTCAGTCTGAGGAATTTTTCACAGAGAGCTATAAAAAAATTCACGTTTAGGTAAAAATACCTAACTTCTCGTAATAAAATTTGTTGGATTATTGTATATATATAATGTGTATTACCTACTTTCATCATGTACAAAGTTTCATAGGCGGGAGAATTATTCGGGTTACAAACGCCTCGTTGATTGGACTACAAGCACTAACATATGGATGGAGCTTACATTGCCGCAGTGTCCACGCTAAGTTCCGTTCCGTCGGAACTTGATAGGAATCGCTCACGATTTTGATACCAAAATAAAAAATAAAAGATTAAGGGAGGCTCCCCATACAAATACTCTGAAAACAAAGTATGAAACTATGAAATAGAGCTTTTTGGCTAATCTACGTTTGTTTCTACGGAACCCTTCATGTTTTGTTCATGTACTTACCAAGTTTCAACTTTTTTTTTCATTGTGTAGTCCTAATAGTTTGACCAGACAGACGGACTTGATGAATCTATAAGAATTCCGTTTTTGGCATTCGGCTATGGAACCGTAAAAATTATAAAACCTTTTATAGCATAGTATGTTCCAATGAATAAAAATTTTAATGACTATTCTTTTTCAGGATTCATTGAAGATTTCAGTTGATCACTGACGCTGGACTCTGCCTGAAAACTTCCTCCGATCGTAATCTTGTTAAGTGCACACGTAAAAAAACGTAAAACGTTGGTCGACTGAAAAAATTCAGTCACTTTTTTACAGAGACTAGCGCTAGCGTAAATTTGTAGCTGAGTGCAAGTGCGGACACAAGCATTACTGTGCTTAAAGAGCCGTCTACTCCACCTGGCTCATTACATTCAATTACGCGGCTTGATTTAGCAATGCAAAAACTGTTTGCATTTTGTGTATGGAAGTCTCCTATCCTGAGAGACTATAGTGTCACTACTTTGCTCACAGCAGATTTATAGGATCTCAGTGATGAACGCATAGTTATTTCTATTTAGCCAAACTAAGTACAGTATTCTGAAAGGCCTATAAGAAGCTAGATTGTTCGCTTCTTATAAGCATATAAATAATAATTCGAAGAACGAAAGACAGAAATAAACATCTATCTGATGTCATATATTAACCTGTTTTATCTTATAAAATTTGTAAAGACAAATCTGTGACAGCATTACTGTGCTCAAAGTGCCGTCCACTCTACCCACCCAGCACATGACATTAAATTACACGTCACGAATTTTAAACGTCTATAAGAAGCTAGCTTGTTGGCTTCTTGTTAGCATATAAATAATATAAACATCTATCTGATGTCATATTTCATTTGATAAAATTTTGTGACAAATCTTTGACAGAATTAATTTAGGTTCGATGTTAATTTATAATGGACACTGAATTTCACTTGAACACATACTCCGAATCTTGTTAAGTGCACTCGTACACAAACTGCTGGCTACTATAGTTGAATCACTTTGTACCTCTGTACAAAGTGATTCAACTATAGCATCTTAGCACTGGCATTTCCAAGCTGTGATCAAAGCACAAACCACAGTGCAATAAATAACACTGTAAGATATGCTCGCAGCTTAATATAGCGATGCAAAGCTATATACGTGCATTTCTATTCTATTTTCTATTTCTAGCCTATACTTTCCCACTGCAGGGCAAAGGTATTTACTTGCATTTGGTCTACAAAATTTTCCATGAGAGAATACAGTCGCAAGGCCATGGTTACAGGTAATAATAAGAACTAAATCACTCCTAAAAAACTACATGTCAGCAATCTGTTGAGTTACAATATCTATACTGCAATGAAAGATAGTAGATGTTCATCAAGTACAAATTACATTATCAGTAAATGTATTGTGTAAGATACCAAATTTGGTATAAAAAAAGTATAAACAACATCTGACAATAGTGACACCATGCACCTTTTTATATACCTAGTTGTAACAGATTTGTAAAAAAAAAACAAAATCATACAAATAAATGTTACGCGACTTGGCATAGTTTATTTTTTAAACGAACGTGATTTACAGTAAATAAATAAATAAATATTTACGGGCAAATCACACAGATTGAGCTAGCCCCAAAGTAAGTTCTGTAAGACTTGAGTAATGGGATACTAACTCAACGATACTATATTTTATAACAAATAAATATATAGATAAACATCCAAGACACAGGTCAATCTGAAAAATATATTTTTTCAATATTTACCATAATCTTAATGGCTGGAAAAATTAGACTCTGTTCTAGTGTACGTATATTTGTAGCCGATTGCTAGTGCTAACACTAGAGTACTGTGCTCAAAGCGCCACTACCCGTCCGTACATTAATGTACACTACATTGAATCTGGACGCAGCTTAATGTGGCGATGCACAGCGAAATCATTTGCATTTGTCGAAGGAAAGCTCCTGGGGAAACTTCACAACTTTGGTTACAGTAGATTTGTCATAGGCAATAGGTAAACGCACAGATTCGTAGATATATGGTACAAATCCTTAGTATATACCTTTATAAATATATACATATTATACCTATTTTTAATGAGTCATTCTGTGATTTACAAAAATGTATTAATATTGGTTACTTACAAAAAAGAAATAGTTTTTCTTTTTTGTAAATAGACTAAAACAGTTTACGAGGTTACTTAATACGAGATAAATTTGTATTTACTACATTAGTTAAATTTATCATCATCTTAGCCGCAAGAAGTCCTCTGCTGAACCTAGGCTCCCCCAATACGGGGTGGGATATTGCCATACTCACCTCGTTAGGCAGGTTTTTCAAGTGAGGGAAGGATAGTAGTTTGTTGGATTAAGAAAACGGCATATAGGTATCTAAGATGCTACTTACTCGAATAGATTGGGATGAGAAAGTAGCAGCACGGGAACTGCAACCACTGGACAGGCAGTTGAGGAAGGCACCCCAGAACATCGGTACCATTGAAATTAGTGATGATGCGCCGATCTTGTCATTTGCAATGTTTAATTCCTACGGGATTTGTACGCAACTCAATTCTTCAATAGTAATTTATATGAATAAGTTTCAGAAAAATATGCGTATATGTTAGAAAGGTATCCGCTGATTGATTTATATTTCCATTATTCAAAGCAAACAGTAGTACGAACCATTCCCTCATAAAAATATTCATAAGAGAACAATGAAATGCTGCGAGGGATGTGTAATTTCAAATAAATTCTACATCTATGGAACTGCGAGTATGTCTCATCTAATAAGCAAAACAAGCAAAGATTGTTTTGCGGAGTTTGCGAAGAAATAAGATAGTAATTGTGCGGAGCGCCCTCGGAGACCCCTTTCCTTAGTCGCGACTGTAGAACATTCGTATTTTTATTGTCAGATTCAAATTTATTATTCCATTATTCTGTGACATACTTAGTTCACAGAAGTGAATAATATTGAGCCAATAAATAAATTACTTTGAACTAGAGCAATGCGTTAACCGCATGGCCATTATCAGTTGTTGTCAAAATAGTCAAAGGATGTCAGCACAACATGCTAAACGACTATTCAAGTTGTAGTGGAAGTATCTGATATTGCATACGCAAAAAACGATTTGGCAAAGTGGAAATCCGGAAAGAAAACATCTTAATCTATAGAAATACTTATTTTGCGAACTCCTTGTAAACTTTCCAGGTATATACTATCTACTTTTACTCAATAAACTAATTCAAACAAAGTATTGCCATCTCATCATTAAAAATATTCATATTGTTCTCTACAACGAAATACTGAGAGAAAATAAAATTTTAAATGAATTTTTCATCCACAGAGCTACGCTGCGAGTGTGACTCATCTAATAATCAAAACAGGCAAAGATTGTTCTGCGGAGTTTGCTGAAGAAATAAAAAAGTAATTATGCCGCGCCCGCTGTGACCGAAGAACGTTGGCATTTAAACTTAGAGTGAAATTTATAGGTCTGCCATCCTATTTGATGACAAACTACAGTTGGAATTGGAAAACTGTTAACTATAACGTCTTGAATTGTGGGTTGAGATATTTTTGACATTATATTCATTAGATAGAGTGTGTCTGATGTTGCATATACAAGAATGCGATATGGCAAAGTTAAACTTCGAAAAGAAAACATCTAAATCTATAAAAATACAATATTGAGAACCCCGGTAAACTTCCTAGGCATATTCGTTTTTAGATCCAAATGAGTAGAGTATGAGATATAAATAGTAGATACCAATTTTTATTTGATTTAAACAAACTATTTCATATTTCACTTCATAAGAGACCAAAGAAATACTGAGAGAGAAAATAAAATTTTAAATAAATTCTACATCCACAAAGCTGCGCTGCGAGTATGACCCATCAAATAATCAAAACAGGCAAAGATTGTTCTGCGGAGTTTGCTGAAGAAATAAGATAGTAATTGTGTGGCGCCCGCTGTGACCGAAGAACGTTGGCATTTAAACTCAGGGTGAAATTTATAATTCTGCCATTCTGTTTGATAGCGAACTAGTTGGAATTGGAATACTATTGACTAAAACATATTAAAATGTGGGTTGAGATATTTTTGATGTTATATTCATTACATACAGTGTTTCTGATGTTGCATAATCAAGAATGCGATGTGGTACAATTAAACTTCTGAAGTAGAACATCTAAATCTATAAAAATACAATATTGAGAACCCCGGTAATCTTTCCAGTCATCGTTTTTAGATCCTAATGATAGTTAGTATTAGATACCAATTTTAAATCTGATTTAAACAAAGTAGGCATTTCATATTCACTTTATAAGAGACCATTGAAATAATGAAAGATAAAATAAATTTTAAATAAATTCTACATCTACAAAGCTGCGCTGCGAGTATGACTCATCTAATAATCAAAACAGGCAAAGATTGTTCTGCGGAGTTTGCTGGAGAAATAAAATAGTAATTGTGTGGCGCCCGCTGTGACCAAAGAACGTTGGCATTTAAGCTCAGAGTGAAATTTATAAGTCTGACATTAAATTTAAAGACAATCTACAGAAATTGTATTAATATATTGTTGAAATTGAAATAATATTGACTTAAACGTCTTTTAATGTGGGTTGAGATATTTTTGTTGTTGTATTTATAAAATAGAGTGTGTACGATGCAGGCAATGGTGTTAGCCATACATCATACATGACGAGATGTTGACTGTAGGTTGTGGATGTTGGTGTGGAGACACAAGATCACGTCACGTAGAAAGTTGTTTATTTCTCTTGATATTACATGTTTGTAGCTGGGCGTGACGGATCCCTTCTCGATGGCAGCACAGCAGCACTTGACCGCCGCTTGATTGTATCTCGGCTGCTGCTCAATAGTATCTCGGCTGCCGTTCAAGAGTGTCTCAATTTGTTACTTCATTTGGTTGTAATTATAGTGTTAAAACAGCTGACTCGCGCCCAACATGATGTAGGGCACGGGTCGGCCAAATGTGCGTGCTATGCTCGAACATACTCCCAACGCCAAAGGGATGAAAGGCCAATCGAGAAAGGGAACGCCACAAATGTCTATATGTAAAGTACAAGAAAAAAAATGTAAATATGTAAAACAAAGTATAAAAAAGTAAATATAAAATTAAAAACAAATGATTCTTTCAATTCTTCGTTTCTTCGGGGGCTCCCTGAGGTCATCGAGGCGCTGTGCTGGCGTAATCTGCGGTAGCAGAGCTTCCTCCCAACGACTCGATCCACTGGAGCAATCCACTCGAAATTGCAGTAGAATCACGATGTTGAAGCAGATGATATGATGCAGAGGATGCGTGCATAATCTCAGCATGCGATGTTGGATGTTGCTTGATTGTACGCCGCGAAGAAGATGTTTAAATAATTAATTGACCTACATCGCAATAGGCATGCACTTGTCATGGCGCCGAGCGGTTTTTGCAAGCTTGCAGTATGTTCCACGCGGCCTTGTTGCCATTGTCCATGTCGTTGACCTGCCGATGTGCGTCAAAACATGTGATCCACTGTTGCAGCGTATGCACTTCTTGCATATATCGTACGATCTTACGTAATATTTGTGTTTCCGATAGATTTGTTGAAATTAATTAGTTACATTCTTAGGATGTTAAAATATTCTTGTCGCGAATAATTCCATCGACTAAATAATTGTTGTATGTACTCCTTTTAAGTATTCCAATTTCCTTGGTTAACGGAAGTCCTTTCCAGTCATCTCAAATTGACAGGAAAAATCTTGACGTAGATAATTTTCCAAAGATGATGTTTTCCAGTTGGAGTCGAGGACTCCCCGGCTGTTTGCGGCGAAGCTCTTGTGTTTGTTTGTATGACACCCGGCTGGACTTGGAAACTCCCCGGCTGTTGCCGGCAGCAAAGCTCCAATGTTTGTTGTGTCCAGCTGAACGTGAAGACTCCACCACTGTGTGTAGCAAAGCTCCTTTGTTTGTGTTGTCCAGCCAGACGTGAAGACTCCACCAATGTGTGTAGCGAAGCTCCTATGTTTGTGATATCCAGCTAGACGTGAAGACTCCACCAATGTGTGTAGCAAAGCTCCAATGTATGTGGTGTCCAGCTAGACGTGGAGACTCCACCACTGTGTGTAGCGAAGCTCCAATGTATGTGGTGTCCAGCTAGACGTGGAAACTCCACCACTGTGTGCAGCGAAGATCCAAAGTATGTGGTGTCCAGCTAGACATGGAAACTCCACCACTGTGTGCAGCGAAGCTCCAATGTATGTGGTGTCCAGCTAGACGTGGAGACTCCACCACTGTGTACGGTGAAGCTCCAATGTATGTGGTGTCCAGCTAGACTTGGAGACTCCACCACTGTGTACGGCGAAGCTCCAATGTATGTGGTGTCCAGCTAGACGTGGAGACTCCACCACTGTGTGCGGCGAAGCTCCAATGTATGTGATGTCCAGCTAGACGTGGAGATTGCACCACTGTGTGTAGTGACGTCTAATGTTGAGTTGTTGTGATGACTGGTCGGACCCCTTCTGATAGTTGGATGAAGTGAAATATATTGTAGAGCGGCTTTCCATCTTTCCAGTTCGCCGCTGATTCTGTACTCGGTGTGCTCACGCCCTTGCGATATGTGCGCCTTCTCAATTCACCGGTGAGACCCGCTTGTGGGAGGCCGGTGAACCGATTCGCTATCGCAAAAGGGACATGTGAGTGAACACCACAGATCCTGTGCAGGATCCGGCTCGAAGGACCAAAACTATGTACGTGTTTCCGATAGATTTTTTGAAATTAATTACATTCTTAGGATATTAAAATATTCTTGTCGCGAATAATTTTATCTTTTTAATAATTGTTGTATGTACTCCTTCTGAGTATTCTGTCCTTAGGCAACGGAAGTCCTTTCCAGTCATCTCAAATTGACAGGAAAAATCTTGACGTAGATAATTTTCCAAAGATGATGTTTTTCAGTTAGACACGAGGACTCCCCGGCTGTTTGCGGCGAAGCTCTTGTGTTTGTTTGTATGACGCCCGGCTGGACTTGGAAACTCCCCGGCTGTTGCCGGCAGCAAAGCTCCAATGTTTGTTGTGTCCAGCTGAACGTGAAGACTCCACCACTGTGTGTAGCGAAGCTCCTTTGTTTGTGTTGTCCAGCCAGACGTGAAGACTCCACCAATGTGTGTAGTGAAGCTCCTTTTTTGTGTTGTCCAGACAGACGTGAAGACTCCACCACTGTGTGCGGCGAAGCTCCAATGTATGTGGTGTCCAGCTAGACGTGGAAACTCCACCACTCTGTTCGGCGAAGCACCAATGTACATGGTGTCCAGCTAGACGTGAAAACTCCACCACTGTGTGCAGCGAAGATCCAAAGTATGTGGTGTCCAGCTAGACGTGGAAACTCCACCACTGTGTGCAGCGAAGATCCAAAGTATGTGGTGTCCAGCTAGACGTGGATACTCCACCAATGTGTGCAGCGAAGCTCCAATGTATGTGGTGTCCAGCTAGACGTGGAGACTCCACTACTGTGTGCGGCGAAGCTCCAATGTATGTGGTGTCCAGCTAGACGTGGAGACTCCACCACTGTGTGCGGCGAAGCTCCAATGTATGTGGTGTCCAGCTAGACGTGGAAACTCCACCACTGTGTGCAGCGAAGATCCAAAGTATGTGGTGTCCAGCTAGACGTGGAAACTCCACCACTGTGTGCAGCGAAGATCCAATGTATGTAGTTTCCAGCTAGACGCTTCAATGTTGAGTTGTTATGATGACTGGTCGGACCCCTCCCGATAGTTGGATGAAGGGAAGTTATTGTAGAGCGGCTTTCCATGTTTCCAGTTCGCCGCCGATTCTGTACTCGGTGTGCTCACGCCCTTGCGATATGTGCGCCTTCTCAATTCACCGGTGAGACCCGCTTGTGGGAGGCCGGTGAACCGATTCGCTATCGCAAAAGGGACATGTGAGTGAACACCACAGATTCTGTGCAGGATCCGGCTCGAAGGACCAAAACTATGTACGATGCAGGCAATGGTGTTAGCCATACATCATACATGACGAGATGTTGACTGTAGGTTGTGGATGTTGGTGTGGAGACACAAGATCACGTCACGTAGAAAGTTGTTTATTTCTCTTGATATTACATGTTTGTAGCTGGGCGTGACGGATCCCTTCTCGATGGCAGCACAGCAGCACTTGACCGCCGCTTGATTGTATCTCGGCTGCTGCTCGATAGTGTCTCGGCTGCCGTTCAAGAGTGTCTCAATTTGTTACTTCATTTGGTTGTAATTATAGTGTTAAAACAGCTGACTCGCGCCCAACATGATGTAGGGCACGGGTCGGCCAAATGTGCGTGCTATGCTCGAACAGAGTGAGTCTGATGTTACATAAGATGAGATGTGGCAAAGTTGAACTACGGAAAGAAAACATCTAATTCTATAAAAATACAATATTGAGAAATCCCAGTAAACATCCCAGGCATATTCGTTTTTAGGTCCAAATGAGTATTAGTATTAGATTAGATACCAATTTGTAACCTGATTTAAACAAAGTAGGTATTTCATATTTGACTTAATAAGAGACCAAAGAAATACTGAGAGAAAAAAATAACATTTTAAATAAATTCTACATGCACAGAGCGACGCTGCGAGTATGACTCATCTAATAATCAAAACAGGCAAAGATTGTTCTGCGGAGTTTGCTGAAGAAATAAGATAGTAATTGTGCGGCGCCCCCAGTAGACGAACGATGGCATTTGAACTCAGATTGAAATTTATAATTCTGCCATTTTGTTTGATGGCAAAATAGTTGGAATTGGAATACTATTGACTGGTTGAATGTGGACTGACATATTTTTAGACGTAATATTCATTAGATAGGGTAGGTCAAACAAAAATCTTTCTTTCCCAAAACTTTTTGAAATTTTACAATTAGATACTTACTTTGTCTTAAAGAACCTAATAATTTAGAGTTAAATGTAATAGAATATTGGATTTTACACCTTCTTTCTGCTATGTTGTATTTATTTTGAATTTTATGACGTTTGCTGTTTTAATAATAACTGTGTCTCAACAAAATTAAGTTGTCAAGTCATTTTTAAAAACTTTCGCATCTTTACACGCGCGGGCTCAAGATCTATGACTTTATTTAGAGTATCCCCAATCTTTATTTGTTTAGATCAATGATATCATAAAACTATCAAAAGATCTAATAAAAGATTTATTAAAAGAAGTATAAAAAGTGGTTGAATTAATATAACGAAAAAACATTAGTATTCACGGACTGTTGTTATATAATATTCTTAAGGAAAATACTGAGAGAGGATGCATAATTAAAATAAATTTTACATTTATAGAGCTGCGAGTGTGTTTCATCTAATAACCAAAGCAAGCACACATTGTTCTGCGGAGTTTGTAGAAGAAAATAAGATAGTAATTATGCGGCTCCCGAGAAGACGGGAAAAAGTTCTAATATACAGTCTGATTCAAATTTATTAGTTCGACAAACTGCTTAATGACAAACTGCAGCTGGAACACAGACAAAGCTGGAATCACATTGAATCATTAAAAAAAACTTTGAAAACGGGTTTTTATAATGTTACATACAATCACGTCTTTTTCCCTTGCGGGGTAGATAGAGCTTAGATCTATAAAATCTAAAGACCACGTTTAGCATGTTGGTGAGCTTGTAGGTGGAGAATGGCATCAAAATAGTGATAGGTTGCTAGCCGCAGCTGGTACATTCTTCGTTTTTTTCTTTTCTCCCAGACCAGCGTGGAAGGAGGATTTATGATGTTATATTTCATTATTTACCAACAAAAAAAAGTTTGGATTTTTCAAAGAAACCGAGCCCTTTGAATAATTTTAAAGATTTTAATAATCTTATTCTTTACTTCAGTACTAAATTAATTGCAGAATTTTTGGTATTCTGTTTCATTATTTTGCATTTGGTAAATTGTAATAATTATTCATTGCCGCCTCTTTTGGCGGTGATGACTAGTTCAATTTATTACTTAATAAATATGATTATTTTATGCAATAAACTATTTACATCACATTAAGATATTTCTATCCAAAATGAAGTAATTTTGTAATATTCCTTGTTAGAAATTGAATAGTTGTATGATTTAATGTGAGCTATTTTTTTAAGAAGCAATACTCGTTTTTTAATTGATCTTGCTTGCTTCGCTCGCTTGGTGCTTGATCAACTTTACATACTTTACTAGTTACTGATTACAATTAATTTTGTACTAGCAATGAATAAGTTTTGTATGGCTAGATAAAATAATATAGATGGTATAAAATAAATACATACTGTTTATTTTATACCATCTATATTCTTACACCACTTGCAAATAAATTGTTACTAATTTATTCGTTTATCAATTAATGTTTTGTCAATTGGACCATTAATAGACTAATCTAATCGCGTGAATCGATATGAATACCTACACTACTAACTGTAGTTAAGGTTTTAATGGGATTCTGATATCCCATTCAATCTTGATTCGTATTATACGAACGTATGTGAAGACAATTGGATACATACGAGTATGTTACATTATCTTTACAACACATTAGCTTTCGATTCAATCTGTGGAACAGACAGCGATAATACGTATAGAGTGAGCGTTCCCAACGAACTATATTTAATTCCCAAATTTAGGGAATAAATTTGTTATTGGAAGGTTTTTTTGGGTATTTATAAATAAATAATTAATTAAGACTTTACAAATTAATTTATTTTTACTATGCAAATAGGGATTTTAAGTTCATTTCTATGTTAAAATGTATCAAAATAAATTATAAATGAGTAATATTAACAATATAACAGCGTATTACATAACAGGCAAAAGCTAGTTAATATAGCTCTCGCCCATGACACTGCTCGCTTTAATGTCATTGCTTTTATATGTTTTAATGATAATTTCTTCCGGGATGAAATGAATATATGTCCTTCTTCTAATCCCATACATCACGCATTAAAAAATTTAGTAAAAGCGTAACAAAAAAACTCAATAAACAAACTCGCACTAACAATAATATTACATAGTAATCATAATTTATTACATAAAATCTTTTTTTTATTGTACTAATAAACGTTACGAGTTTCTTTTATTTATTTAGCTTTGGGTAAACTGGAGTCGTTTGGTAGGCATTTATGTACTTGTTGGCATCGGTATCGAGTGGATCGTATCACGCTAAACGCTGTATGTCGATTGACAAACGATCTAAACGAGTGGTTTTCGATAACTCTTTCTTCAAAAATTCTAAACGACTACCAAGTTACTAAATATTCCATAATAAATAATCAGGATTCATAATTTATGACACATAATCATTATTTCATATTTTCCTAAGAATCATAACGATTTTAGTTTTTTTTTTATTTTACTTAGCTTATGGTATAAATATTTGTGAGTTGGTAATACTGGCTGAAGTGATTACCCGGATAACACGATACACCGTGATCGGCCATGGCGTGACTGGAGTCGTTTGGTAGGCATTTATGTACTTGTTGGCATCGGTATCGAGTGGATCGTATCACGCTAAGCGCTGTATGTCGATTGACAAACGTTCTTATCGATTGGTTTCTATAACTGTTTCTTCAAAAATTCTAAACCAGAACCCAGTTACAAAATTTTCAATAGATATATTACAAAATGATTCAAAAACAATAGAACACGTCTTGTTCTAGTTGAGGTGCGGTGTGGTTTCTGGCATAGAATAGGAAAGCCTAATTACTTTTAATATTTCACCCGACGAAAAGAGGGGTTCTCAAGTCGAAGCGTACATTTTTTTTTAAGGTTTAAAGAATTTATTTTCTCAAAAGAATTACATAATTCACTAACAGAGAAAATACATTGGTTTAAATAAGGTATATTATAAATAATCTACGTACTTACCTATAATTATTTGAAGTAATTCTTCTTTTATGTAACATGCCAACTACGTAACGCATGCACTTTTTTTTAAATATATAAGTATACACTGCCTAGATACACTTCACAAGAATTACTTACTACTTCTAGTCTAGATTTATAAACATAAGAAATTTTAAAGTAGAACATCTCAAGTTAACACTAGTAACAGCAAACTTATGGTCAGCGAATGACTTACAAATATTACAATTAAAAGGTAGATTCGCAAGACTACTGGACTTGTTTATTAAGGCAGCAATTGGGTGCATAAGCAGCAGCGGATTAAATGCAGTTTCTGACAGGTCGCATCATATCGATTTTTTAAATGTATGATCATGCATAACCGTTTTCAGTACTCTGTTCTTGTTCTTTTCTTGAAAAGGGTGTACCCCGAACTAGGTCCTCTTTTAATTTGGAAAATAAAATCCAACCCTAAGGCTAGGAAAACAAAAGTTTTTATCCTAAATACACGTTAGAAAGAAGAAGTTTTAAAAATTGCCAAAACGTCGGAAAAAAAAATAAACTTAGAAAACAAACAAACTTCGTGCTTTTGAGAATATAATCTATGGTCCGTTTTATTCCCACGGAGTACTTAGTTTGACACTCAGAATAATCACTTAATCCTCAGATTAATAACTAAAGCAAACTTAATCTGAAGTTTGACATTTTGCATGTAAAGAATGTTACCCTGTCAAAAGTTTTAGTGTGGTACGATTTCGATTTGCGGAAGTATCGGAAAGATTTACTATCCGACCACAGAAAGAGATTAATGTTTTCCACGAGTTATATGGTTTTTATTATCATCATGTCATCAGTTTTATACTTAAAGGAGTGTATATTTATATTAGTGCAATAAATAAAACCAGAATTTTTTAGTATTTTGTATTACTGCTTGAAATGAAATTAATCTAATATGTGGATGTTACATGATTTTCAAAAGAAGGAAGACGAAGAGCTAATTATCCAAGTGAAAAATTATCGAAATTCGTAAAAGTCAAATATAATATTTATAAAACTTTTTTCATGGAACAACATCAAAATACGATAAATCTTTCGGTAATGACCAGTCGCGGCACTTCCTTATTTCACCCCCTTAGGGGTTGAATTTTATCACATAGGTAACCTTCGAGCAACACGGCTTTTCCGTCACGGAATAGGTAACCCATATTAATAAGTAGCTATGCGCTACGGAGGCTGTCTACCAAGAGGAAGATTCTCTTTTAGTCTAGGACCATTCTACTTTTAAGTGTCAAGTAGTTATCTGAAGTTTATTTTTTTAAATTGATTTACCATCCGACTTGTATTTAGAACTTCCTTTTTAGTGGAACTCGCCTAAAAAAACACTCAATTTCGAAGTCAGTCTAGCTGATTATCAAATCTTGACAAAGCGCTTTTTATGGGAATACCGCGTTCACATATAGATAAATAAGGGACGGTGTAGAGTGTGTGCATTTATACATGTTTAATGCTAGTGTGGGACTAAAGGAAATTGGCTTTTCATCCGCAAACCGTAAACAGTCGCCCGATTATGCAAAATGGAAGATGGATATACATATTTGAAAGGATGGTAATATCTTTGCAGAGACGCATACATACATGTATATAGAGTTGGCAACGTTTTGTGAATTACACTATCAAAATAACCTATTAAATGTATTTTGGAGAAGTGTGTTTGTTAAACAGAAGGGAAGGATCCCAGTCCGGAAGGGATGAACTCTTCCGAAAAATATACTAAAAAGACCCTCCATAAGCCATCATCATATTGAGATGGTCAGGATTATCCGTCTCTCCGACACTCATGAAATAAACACACATTGCCATAAGAGAAAAATAATCATCCTGGCCCACGAAGCAAGCACGCAACATAAAATATTGTATTTTGCATGGAACATAAATATTGAAGCTTGTTTTTTTTTTGTCTGGTGCAAATGAGGTCGGTTTCATGTTGATTTGATCCGTATGATAAAATCCAAAGGTCGGAAATTCAAGAGGTCACTAGCAGTCACTGAATCCGATGCCCTCGTGTCGTCTCGCGAATACTATGGAAATAGCGCTGTTACTCAAGCCTTGCCTCCACATTATGATAACTACAAATGAAACTCTGCAAAGTCGCTCAAAACCTTTTCTGAAACTGTATACATTAGATATTATGTCAGAGTCTTCGTTGTACTTTTTTCGCCACAGATTTCAACTTTTCTTTATTGTACGACACTTTGATACTGTGGTGATTTCACTCGCCGTTTAGCCCGTTTACCTAAAAAAGAACTTAATGGGCTATGTTTAAGGGCATGTTCGGATCCCTTTGCAAATTTAATGTAAGGTAGAAAAGATGGTTTCAGCAAAGAAACTTCGAGGATTCATTTTTATGTCTGAAGGTTGAAGTACGATATTGCGAGCACGGTTGTATCAAATACAATACATTTAATATCTTTCATCATGAAATATTTCTATTATATTTTCTTGAGATATCTTTTTGTATCAATTTAGTAATGAAATGTTATAGAATTTCAATTATCTTACCCATCTAATGTATTTTCGCCACGTACTCATCTGGGGGCTTGGAGTTTTCTATTCAATAGCGCAGCCAGCTGAAAATATACTGTAACATAATGGAATACAAAGAAATGAAAGTAGCGTAGAGAATTTAGCTTTCATTTAGGTAGTGTTTAAGGGCTGCTGCTGCTGTGCCGTTAAAACGCGAGTCAAGTATTTTTTTTTGTATGTTGGGTGAGTGAGAATCGGCATGGTCATGATAAAAACTATATTTTATCAGATTGGATCTATATAATAATAATAAAATTTATATTTTTATACTATTTTTATATTTTTAAATGTTTATTTTTTTATGCATTTAAATATTTAAAAATGTAACAAATATGTATCAAAATAAATAAAGGAATAATAAATATAGAATCCCTATAGATTTATTCCTTTAATAATTACGTAATAAGGGTATAAAAAACTGTTTTAAAGTATATCTGCTCTCTCTCAATTATGATGAGACCGAACAGCTTAAGCCACCGATTGTTTAATTATTATATATTATGGATGATAATACTGTTAGAATAGCTGCAGCTCTAAGAGTAGGGTGTGATATCTGTGAACCGCATCAATGTCCCTGTGGAGCTCTTGCAGATGTCAAGGGTCATCATGGCTTAAGTTGTGTCAGGTGTGCCGGGAGGTATCCTAGACACCACGCTTTAAACGACATTATAAAGAGAGCAATGGTTGGTGCTAATATTCTGTGTGTCTTGGAACCTCCTGGTTTGAGTCGTGCCGATGGTAAAAGGCCTGACGGCCTGACTCTTATCCCGTAGCAGAGGGGTAGGTGCTTGTTATGGGATGCCACCTGCGTTAGTACCTTTGCTGTTAGCAATGGCAGCTGACAGAGCAGTTCTAGTAGTTTCCCTTAAAATGTAAAAGAAACTACTAGAACTGCTGGGTCAGCGGCTCGGCAGAAACATATCAAATATTCATGCCTTAAGCCAGCTTACATATTTGTGCCTGTAGCATTTGAGACCACGGGTGCCTGGGCATCGGATGCTAAGATTTTTATTAGAGAACTGGGCCATCGCATTTCAGAACGAGTTAAAGATTTTGACGAAGCTTGTAGCGAATACATTTTTATGTATTTTTTGACGAAGCATGTCGCGGATTGTCTTTCTGTTCACTTTTGACGAGGCATGTTGCGGATTAATTCCTGTAAACTTTTGACGAAGCGTGTTGCTAATGATTCTTTGTTGTGTTTTGACGAAGCTTGTGGCGGATGACCGTATGTAGCAAATTTATTCCTATATTATACCTAACTATTTATTTAATAAAATTATTATAAAGGTATACGTGCCTAACTATACTTATAATACAATTCCAAATCTTAATCCACCCTTCACTGCAATCCTATTATCCCACATCCTCTTGTTTGTAAGTTTAAGTCAGAATTTATCAGCTATATTTTTGAAAAGAATAAATTTTCAAGATTTTTTTCCTGAAAGCACCAACTTTTACCACATACGAAATCAATTTTAAATTTAGGAACCAATTTCGAAAGCAAGGTTGGTTCTTAAATGACGCAGTTGCGATATAATAGCGTCAGCTTTAAGTCAGATAGATAAAAATTCAAGTAAATAAGATTGGTGTAAATAATACGCCTTTTTATTTACACCAATCACAATTGCTTAATTTATTTAATGGAAACGCAAGTGTGTTAAAAACCATTGTATGATGCTTGTCCTCATTTAGCTGGCATATGATCTAAGGCTGGCATGTAATAAATAATAACCTAAAAATTTACCAGATGAGAAAAGAAAAAAAAAATATAGAGAATGTTAGTTTGTAAACTCTATTACAGTATTTATCTTCATTTAGGCCCTAAGTGCTGTGGGCGCTGTGCACTCAACGCATGTCGCAACGTTTTGCCCTGTTAAATTAAAACTGAAAACAAATAACGTACTAAGTGCATTCAAAATCAAAAGTGAAAAGTATATACCAATGATATTAAAGAAAACATATGTAATAGATACCCCCTTTTTCCTAATAATTTTTAATCATATGATACAGGGTGTAATCGATTTTATTGGTATCCGTAAAAAATATTGACATGCAAAATCCTTTCTTGCGTCAACACTAAATTGTTGGTTGTGTTATGTACCAGCCTAAAACCACATGTAAATTTTGCTGACTGAATAATTTGATACTGTTTTGATGATTTTCAGCGTTTTGGTAAATACGTCCAATATCAAATGTGTTATATTAATATTTAAAAGGATTTCAATAAATTCTAAAGTTCCCTGCTAATCTACGATAAAAACTGAAGGATTTGTATACATAACGTCTTATTTCATTTGTCATTTCTTGATATTTTAAGGGGCCGTTCAAGTTTTACTCGTACGTCAGCAGAATATCAGCTATCATAACTCCTTCTTGTTCGCAAAAAAAAAAAAACTTCCCAGCTCCCAAGCTTACATACATATTAAATTGGTATCATTTTCATAAAAAATTCGTTCATATTGCGAAATATTGCTGACGTCATCACCACGTAAAGCTTATTTTTGATGGCATGGGGATAGGGATATCCCCATGCCATCAAAAATAAGCAAGAACCCTCCACCCTCTTATCTAAATGTATGATTACATTGTTATTATAATGTAATTAAGTAATCCTATTTATTTTTCCGTGTCATAATATAACCTACCTGTATTTTTCAGAGTATTTTTCTAAGAACGAGGTTGCTATATAATAGAAAGAAAACAAATTTAAAAATAAAAACAAAATATTGGTTTAGAATTTCGTGTACAAAATTTAATTTTCATTTTAACTTAAGTGTGTAGCTTGTATGGTGAGAACTGAAAACAGCTGTTTATAAAGCGCACGTAACGAAGCCAGCACATATAGCGGCCATGGTGAATGGCACTTGGCTTCCACGTTAGATTCAATATCAATACTGCTCTAGGTTTTTCTGCATAACAAAGCAATTTTTTTTTGGCTTCTTTGAAAACTTATCCTGAAACAACAGCTCATATACATTTCATCATCATCATCATCAGGTCTTGTTTAATCTCCACTGCAGGAGCACAACCCTCTTTGTACTACGACAGCCATAAATATGTATTAGCCAGAGCAATCAGAGGATTTGGCCTACACTCTCTACGCTGACAAAATGCGTGGAAGAGGTCTATTTGAAGCTTATAAGCTTTGTTTAGCTTGTGTTTCCTAAATCGCCTTCTACGACATGAAGGGACACGGGAAGACTTAGAGTGGTCCTAATATACTCTGCCGGGAACCACATGGTCCACATATGTATAGTGATAACTGAAAACAGCTATTTACAGAGTGCGCGTAACGAGACGGGTAAGCAGCGGTGAATGGCATGCGGCTTTCACGTTGGATTAATTATCATTAGTGCTCTAAGTAAAGCTTTTTTGCATATATTTATTCTCGTTAAACTAGAAACAAAAGCACATATGAAAACAGCTACTTTTAGGACGCGCGTTTAACGAAGGTGGTATAGTGGCCGCGGTGAATGACGCGCTTTGACGTTGGATTCAATATCAGTCAATATCAGTAGTGCTCCAAGTAGGGTATTTTGGGTATGTGTTTATATTTTTTTTTACCTTGAAACAAAAGCACATATTAAAGCAGCTACTTATACAACGTGTTAATGAAATAACGCAAAACCACTCAAGTGGTAGCTTTTTGGGCGGTAGGCAGAAAACAAACAGTAGTCAAATTCTTAGCTCTTCTTTCAAATTTATTTTAAAAATAGTTATCTATTTGTTTTAACACATAACATATGACAATAATTTGTCTATAGTTTTAGCCTACCTGTGAGCAGATAGTTTCCTTTTAAATTTCCTATCATCATGGAGAAACTGCAAGAATCAATGGCACAGATGATGATTCACTTTGACACAAAGATGGCGGAATTTGATAACAACCTACAGAATGCTTCAACTCAGTCCATCTTATCACTTTCAAAGGAGTTTGAAGCTTTTAAAGAGTTTGTCCGAGGAGGTATGAGAAACTTTCAGCAACAGATTGATATCCTGGCCAAGCAACAAAAACAGCAGGACAAGCGGCAAGACCAGCTGGAGATGCATGGTCGTAGAGCTGTTATTCTTCTGCATGGTGTGGCGGAGACTGCAAAAGAGGTTACCTCATCAGTGGTAATGGGGATTGCCTCATCGAAGCTTAACATTACCAGCTTCACCGAGGCTGACATATACAGTTGTCACCGTTTAGGGCGCTCTTCTAGTGATAAGCCGCGCCCCCTGCTCGTCGAATTCAGTAGCCTTGCAGTTAAGACCAAGTTTTGGATGTCTAAAACGCATCTTAAGGGATCGGGGGTGACCATGTCAGAGTTCCTCACTAAGATTCGCCATGACGCCTTTCTGCATGCTCGTCAATGTTTCGGAGTAAATAAGTGCTGGACTCGCGACGGTTGCGTGTTCGTCGTTGGGCCTGATGGTGCGCGTCATCGGGTCTACTCCTGCGCCGAAGTTGACCGACTTCGTGACAACTTGGCTGAGTTGCAGCAGGCTTCAGCGGACTCGGCTATGCAGGCCGGTGATAGTGCTGTTGGTCGCGATGCTACAAAGCACGCATCCAGGCGTCCTAAGCGTAATGCGAAAAAGTAGTCTTGTTTTTGAACTGTACCATTATTATATAATTTGTTGTTTATGGCCAAACACCGTCAGTTCATAAAATTAAATTATTAATTTTTCTACAGGTACAATAAACAAACAATTTATAACGAGTGACACTGTCATTGTCAGCTGTCACTCGTACAGAGATGAAACTTTCTAATTTTTTTTTCTTGCGTTTTGTTTATTTGTAAGGAAGCCATTCTTTATCATTTTAATTCTTTTTTTTTTCTTTCTCCTGTACTCTCTTGTATGCAATTTGTTTATATAACCTTCTGCTAGCGGGTGGAAATATATATATTTTTTTTCTTTTTATTGATATTTAAATATTAGGTTTTTATTTTATTTTCATTATTAAGTAAGTTTATATTTTTATATTATTTATTTCTTTATTGTGTAGGTACCATGAGTTACGATCAAAATGATAGTTTTAGATCTTGTTCTTCTGATGACAGTTTTCATTCATTACCAATACCGTTGAACGAAGTCTTAAATAATGTTTTTTCTCAAAACACTAAAAACTTTAACGTAACGCATATTAACGCACAAAGTTTACCTGGTCACTATCCTGACCTCCTAGCAACATTCGACTGTAAACATATTGATGCTATTTTGGTGTCTGAATCCTGGCTTCAGCCCTGCCTTCCCTCAACTTCTTACTCGTTACCTGGCTTCCAACTTATTCGTAATGACCGTTCGGTTAAAGGAGGTGGTGGTGTTGCCATCTACCTCCGTTCTTATATTCCTTTTAAAGTGGTTTGCACATCTAAAATTTCTAATCCTTCTCACGAAGCCGAGTATTTGTTTATTGAAGTGACCCTTTCGCACTCTCGAGTCCTTTTAGGAGTTTTTTATTGTCCTTTATCCTCAATTAATTATTTTGAGTCATTGGAAACTCTCTTGGAAGACCTAACACCGTCTTACAATCACACAATCGTCATGGGTGACTTCAATACTTGTTTGCTCAAGGACGATTTTCGTTCTAAGTCTCTCAAATCCTTAGTAGAAGCCTGCAATATGTCCATCCTTCACTCCAATCAACCCACACATTTCTTCCCGAATTGTATCCCCACTCTCATTGATTATATTCTTGTTTCTTCTCCTGACTTAGTTTCCAATTATGGGCAGTGCTGTGCTGACATATTTTCTTATCATCATCTCCTTCATCTTTCCTTTAAAATTCGTCCTCCTAAATCCAAACCAAAAATCCTTCTGCAGCGTGATTTTAGCTCAATTAATGTTGACAATCTTAGAGAGGATGCTAAAATTTGTGACTGGTCTGCTTTAACAAACCTCAGTACAGTTGACCAACAGGTTGATGGATTTAATGATCTCATTATTAAGTTGTATGACAAGCATGCCCCTGTACGTCCTGTACGAGTTAAACACCTCCCAGCGCCATGGCTTACTGAGGATATAAAGGTAGCGATTGATAAAAAGCACACTCTCAAAGCTAAGTTTAAGTCCAACCCTGACCGCTATCGGGATAAGTACATTAGTGCCCGGAATTTATGTAATAGGAAGTGTAGAGAAGCACAGCGCCGTCACATTCACAAATCTGTTGAAAACGGAGACCCAGCCAAGATATGGAAATTTCTGAAGACTATGGGGGTTGGAAGGAATAAAGATAACATTTCCAGTAATGTCGATATAAATCTTCTTAACAATCATTTCTCTTCTTCTAAATTATTTGGTGGCAATGATAAAAATAAAGCATTAATCCACCTGTCTTCACTTCCAACACCTAGCTATTCCTCCTTTTCATTTAGTTCAATTGCTGAATGTGATGTTCATAAGAGTATACTCTCTGTGACCTCTAATGCAGTTGGCACAGATGATGTAAGTCGCAAAATGATCCTGCCTATCCTAGACATCATTCTTTCTCCTTTGACGATTATCCTGAATAATTCCCTATCCCATGGTATTTTTCCAACTGCATGGAAAAATGCGAACATCATCCCGCTTCCGAAAAAATCCAATCCTTCCAGTTTCTCTGACTATCGTCCCATTTCCATCCTTCCTTTCCTCTCCAAAATTCTTGAGAGAATAATACAAATTCAGCTCAATGCCTTTCTTAGTAAAAATAATATTCTCAGTCCCTTCCAATCTGGTTTCCGGGCAGGTCATAGCACGAGCACAGCTCTGGTGAAAATTTCTGACGACATCCGCTCTGCAATGGATAGACGGGAACTTACGGTTTTGTTGCTTTTGGATTTTAGCAATGCCTTCAATACCGTCGATTTCGACGTTCTCCTAGCTACGTTACGCTCTGTGAACATATCTCCATCAGCGATTGACTGGTTTCGTTCTTACCTGCAGGGACGTCAACAGCGTGTGCGTATTGAGGATCACTTCTCTACGTGGTGCCCGATGTCCTGCGGTGTTCCTCAAGGCAGTGTGCTATCTCCTTTGTTGTTTGCTCTATTTATAAATTCAATTACATCCGAAATCTACACTTCCTATCATCTCTACGCGGACGATCTCCAGATTTATCGTCATACGTCTTTAGATGATCTTTCTCAGGCTGTTTCTGATATTAACGAAGACTTATCTCGTATAGCGGACTGGAGCAACTCACACGGGCTTATAGTTAATCCTTCTAAAACCCAAGCCATAGTGCTGGGTAGTTCCCGACTGATTTCCAAAGTGGATTGGAGTGTGCTTCCCCCTATTACTTTTAATGACACAGTTGTAGCTTACAGTGAAAAAGTGAAGAACTTAGGTATTATATTTGACAGCAATATGTCCTGGAAACCACAGTTGACGGAGGTTAGTAGGAAGTTGTTTGCCGCCGCTGGCTCTATTAAGAGGATTCGAAATTTTTTGCCTACTGAGACTAAAATCACGCTTGCACAATCCTTACTTCATCCTATTTTGGACTATGCGGATTCTTGTTACCTTGATCTCACTGAAGAGCAATTAAATAAACTTGAGCGTCTCCAAAATTTTTCTATACGATTCATATTTGGCTTGCGTAAATATGATCATGTCTCTTCTTATCGTACGCAACTCAAGTGGCTCCCAATTAAACTTCGTCGTAACTTGCACATACTATCTCTTTTATACTCTATCCTGTTTAATCCTTATACTCCTCGTTACCTCAAAGAACGCTTCATTTTTCTCAGTGAGACCAATAATCGCGAGCTACGCAGCTCTGCCTCCCTCCGACTTGCTATCCCTGATCACGTCTCCAGTTTTTACTCCAAATCCTTCACTGTCCAGGCTGTGCTTCTATGGAATGCGTTACCTCTCAGTATTAGAAAAGCGCAATCCATTACGTCTTTTAAAAATCAAGTTAAGACACATTTCCTTTCCTTTGCACAAAATTAGTCTCACACAGGTTTCCGCTCAAATTAAGCTGTAATTTATGATCTCTCTTGGTACTTATATAGTGTATGTATTTGTATGTACGTATTTATATATGTAGGTATAAATATATGTATTTGTTTATGTATATTTAAAGAAAAAATATTTATTACTATTATTTAAAATTTAATATGCGCCGCTCTGTTTAGATTTTTTTTGAATTTTTTCCAACCCTAAGGTAAAGGTTGACTGGAAGAAATTGCTTAGCGATAAGTCCGCCTTTGTACCAATTTTTATGTTGTCTTTTGTTTATATTTTTGTAGTTATTTTTTTTTATGGTGCAATAAAGAGTATTCATTCATTCATTCATACATCAGCCCATGACACTGACAAACTTTTTTTGAAATTTTTTTATGCTATGCACGCGCTATACAACATAGCGCGTGTATAATAAAGGGGGTTAGTGGCCGCAGTGGGTGGAGCTCGGCTTTCACGTTGGATTCAATATCAGTCACTATCATTAGTGCTCTAAACGTTTTTTTGCATAAATGGGTTCCATTTTTTAACCTGAAACAAAAGGGTTTCAAGTTGGATTCAATATCAGTCACTATCATTACCTACTGCTCTAGGGTTCACTTTTTTTAAATATAACAAAATCATATATAGAAACTGCTACTTATAGACCGCGCGTATAACGACGGGGGTATAGCAGCTGCAGTGAATGGCATGTGGTTTCCATGTTGGATTCAATATCAGTCAATATCATTAGTACTCTCACTAAGTTGTTTTTTTGCATAAATGGGTTCCATTTTGTTTTAACCTGAAACAAAAGCACATATAAAAACAGCTACTTATAGAGCGCGCGTATAACAAAGCGATTCAATTACAGTCACTATTAGTAGTCCTCTTGGTAAAGGTTTTTTTTTCATAAGTGGGTTTTTTTTAACCTGAAACAAAAACACATATGAAAACAGCTACTTGTAAAGCACGCGTATAACGAAGGGGGTATAGTGGCCGCGGTGAATGGCGCGCGGCTTTCACGTGAAGTCAATGTAATTAGAGCCCCGAGTTTTTCTGCATAACTGGGTTCCAAGCGGTCTCCTGTTTTTACAGCCAGATTTCAGTAAAACTTTTATTTAACAAAATTATTTTAGCAAATAAAGTCTTATATCGGTAAATTACTACAAAAGTGTTTCAAAAAGATAGCTATTAGCTGTGACTTTGTCCTTCTTTCATTAAATTGTATTATCATGATTGAACACATAGTGTGGTGTTAAATACCTATATGTTTAGGGAAAGCGACAACAGAAGACTTTTGAGTTTTCAAGTAAGTAATTGAAAACGGTTTTTATACGATTGTTTTTTATCTGAAACGGGTAGAATTACAACCGTGAAAACCACATTAAAATCCATTCAGTGTTTTTGGAGATGATGCATAACATAATAATTATTATCAAGGCAACTAACAGCTACAGATATTAAGGTTTGGCCGATAAACTTATTACGTCATCAATGTCGTACCTACTTCTATGGTTTGATAGACATTGAATTAGTTACATAATTTTGACAGATTTCCTTACTGCTCTGTAGCACATGTAGCTAAGGCCACTTTCCGTCTCATGAGTAGCACAGTTTTGACTCTCGGTTTATTAATTTGTTATATTTTTTTATTACGACATAGACGTGCGCCTATACGAGACGGATTGTAAATGAGGAGATCGGCAGAGGAACAAAGGTCATACCGACATGGTTCAGCGGATTAGCTCTTTGAGGTGTTAGTGGCTACGGCATATAGTGCGCATAGCCGATGGCTAATGGGGCAAGCAAAAGGCTCTCGAACGGTGGCCACATAACAGCACGCTCAGCGTCGGACACTCACCGACCAGGGGACGGACCTATATCCCGTAGAGGACTTCTAGTAGTGGAATTCGAGTAATCAGCGCATTGACATAAAAAATTTAAAAAACAATTGCGGGCAATCTATGAGCTATAGGATGAAAACTCGTTCTACACAACATGCACCTCGGAATTTATAGATCTATCAGGCTTTTGTTTTCAACCACAACTTGGAAAACATCGTGAAAAGCTCTATGCACTAGTACAGGGTTTCTCACGATCTGACTAATGTCTCACTAGTGTGTAAAAATACTGCTGTCACTTGATGGCACCTACATCGCATGCCTTTTGAACACACTTGATAAGAACAACCTCGAAATTATCATAAATCTGTAGCTCCATTCATTTACTTAAGGAAACAGATTATATTTAATTAGCTAATTCGATTAAAATCTTGAGGGGATAATAATATAGATCCATTATGAGAAGAACTTTATGCCAATAAACAGCAGTTCAGAGGAAAATTGCTCAAATGTTCATATAATAATGACGGATTTGAATGACGGAAAAACTTCCCTTTTCCGACAGCTATTTCTTATAGCTGTCGGAAAAGGGAAGTTTTTCCGTTATGTGTTACATCCACTTTATTACGTTCAAACGTAGGTTCATTATGTGGGTGTGTGAAGGAAGTGATCTTGTTTGTTAGTGGGATTTCCCCTAACGTTATTACTTACCTTATCTCGGGGAATTCAAAAGATTTCTTTTATGTCATCTTGACTCTAATTGGATCGTGGATACGCGCTGAACTTTGTCTGTAAAAACATTGAAGTTCTTTAGAATTTATGAGGTTAGATGGAAGATAGCTTTTGTTTACGCAGCATCATGATGGCGATAGATTTTAAAGTAGACACTTAGTAGGTAGATACTAATTAAATTCGTTTTACCTAATGCCACCGGTGTGACAATTATTTACCAATTGTAACATGAAAATCAAATAATGAATGTTTTTTTAACTAAGTATCAGTTTCTTTACTAATATTGCCGTACCAACCACTCGTCATACGGATCTTTCTCATTGTAAATATTTTTAACTAGCTTTTTCCTTTGCGACTTTATTCGCGTATTTTATAACCTTTGTTACACACTCATAAAGTACTTTTTACTTTACTATACATATCAAACAAATCTTTTTTAGTCTCGTGTTGATATAAGAATCGTTACTAATATCGAGCAAAAAACAGCAAACGTTTGTTGTATGAGAGCCCCTTAATTATTTATTTTATTCCGATTTTAGAATTTGTTGTTATAGCGGCAACGAAAATACACCAATTGTGAAAATTTCAACTGTCTAGCTATCACGGTTTATAAGATACAGCACAGCCTGGTGACAGATAGACAGACGGACATCGAAGTACTCGTGTATTCGGGTCCCGATTTTACCCTTTGGGTTTGGAACCCTAATAAAAAATACTTTCGTAGTCTCTCTCACCTCATCAGTTCAGAGTATGGTAACAAAGCCATTGAACTTCTTATTCATGACACCATAATGGTGTTAAAGATATCCATGGTCAACTTCCAACACATATGGTATCCTCGAAAGCGTGCTTTTGTGTTAAATAAAATACTTTTTTTGTCAGACCGTGGAAGACCTGGAAGCCCACTGCAAGAAGTCAGGCATCGAGATAGTGACGCGGCAGTCGTTCCTGTCGGACCCGGCTGATGCCGTGCGCAACCTTCGGCGGCAGGACGCTAGAGTCATCGTGGGCCTGTTCTACGTGGTGGCAGCGAGGCGTGTACTCTGCGAGGTGTACAAACATCGGCTTTATGGGAAGTCTTACGTCTGGTTTTTCATTGGTAAGTTCACACACACACCATCAGGTCCTTTTTAGTGTCCACCGCAGGAGCACAACCCTCTCTGTACTACCAGAGCTCTGTATTAGCCAGAGCAGTCAGAGGATTTGGCCTTCACTCTCCACGCTGGCCATAAGGGTTGGAGAGGGCTCTTTGATGATTATAAGCTTTGTTTAGCTTGTGTTTTCTAAGTCACCTTCTATGACATCCACGGAAAGAGTTGGAGTGGTCATATTCTACTCTGCCGGGAACCTCACGGCGGCAAAGTATCAAACACAATATACTTTAAACATTATAATAAACCTAAACCTAGCTCTCCGCCAGCAGCAGGGAAGTCCGGGTGGCTGCACACTTTTGCATGGAAAAGCCTATGTTTTTGGTGTTGTTCTATAGTTATTTTATCTCCATATACTAAACCGTAGCACTTACGTATAGCCCGTAGTCCAATTTATGACGTATATGTCTTTTACACGTAATAAGTATAAAGAAAGAAAATAATATTCTCTTTTTGTATTACTTCACACACACATACCTCCACAAACTTTATTTCTTCCACTTCTTTTTATTACCTCATATAAGTACAAACACACCATTTAGTCCCCAGCACTCGTTTGAGACGCTGCATATTTCATATCTGCTCCCATTCCCGCAATACATATTGCCATTCCCGTATTCTTAGTACGGGCACAAAAAGCTAACCCCATTACATCCGTGAGCAACGTTTAAACATGCGCAAATGGCGTCATTTATTAGCCTCTGCGACTTACAATCTCGTTTATTAACCTCCCAGTATAGCTCCGCGCATATGAAGAAAATTTAAAACAACATATCATTAATATGAGTGACGGCATAAGCAATAAGCGAGCTTTATAAATGGTGAGCAGTGAGACAGGGGTAATGGGGGGCGGCATCGCGATGTGCCCCGAACGCCGAGCCGACGTCGTGTCGCGAATGAAACTCATTTAGAGTGCCTTAGTGGGGAGCCCATGTGCCAAAAAACACTCGCGAATTATTGCCTCCTCCGCATCACCCCGATATAAATAATTTTAGGAGAACTCGCAACAATTCTGGCTTTAGCATTCTGTATTATATTAGACTGAGGCTCTACCATAAATCATGACGATCACCTCTCTTGTTTTTATTATCAAAATATTTTGTTTTCTCTCTGACTTATACAGATTAGTTCTCAGCCCACAAAAATACCCTTGTAAGAACGCCTCTATCATAATCACCACGAGTCCCTGCATAATCTCAGCGGATAAACAGATTGGTAGACGGGTCATTCATCTACTTAAAGTCAACTTTTATATAAAAGAAAAAATCTGAACATAAATCTTAGAAGTTTTGAAAAGCATAAAATTCTCGGCTTATAATTGATAATCTTTAACATAAAAAGTGCTGGCCATAGATATCAGAATGTGGTGCTGACTTTATTATAAAACTAAGACAAATTGATGAATTGAAATAGTATCAACTGGAAATCACATGCTTCCAAATAAATAAAAAAAAAAACAAAAAATCTAATCGGTTTGTTAATGAAGGAGTTATGTGGCAACATATATAAAAAAATATTCCGATGAATTCCTGCAACATTTCTTTTTTAGGGTTCCGTAGTAAACAAGGAACCCTTATAGTTTCGCCATGACTGTCTGTCTGTTCGTCCGCGGTTTTACGCAGAGACTATAAGTACTAGAAAGCTGTAATTTGGTATGGGTATATTAATCATGCCAAAAAAGTGTCGGGCCACGCACAGTGTAGGGTTCCGTAGTTGCGAATGACAACTTTGAGTTCACACTGTTCACACTCGCACCTCACAGTTTAACGACCAAAAATGTCTTAAAATGAAAATTGTATGAAATTTTACATTTTCGAGTACATTTTCAAAGTTGGTTGCTTATAACTTTTTAATTTGTACTTATAACTCAGCTCTGATAGTTTTACTTTCAACTTCAGTATATATACTACTGGTGTAATTTTTTTTACGTATCCATATATAACCGTTTAGCAGATAGAGGGAGGGACACTTACCTCTAACAAAAATTTGCATGCACTTTAAAATCAAATATTTCGGAAACAAATCCCGAAATCGAAAAATGGTGGTCTCAACTTCGCAATATTTTTTAAAGACCTATTTAACAATACCCAAAACAATGGGTTTGTATAGAAAAAAAAGCTAACGAGCTAACCTAAAAAAAATTTTTTTTCCACTTTTTTGGCATGATTAATATACATACCCATACCAAATTACAGCTTTCTAGTACATACAGTCTCTGAGTACAGAAACAGACGGACAGACAGACAGACAGACAGACATGGCGAAACTATAAGGGTTCCTAGTTTACTACGGAACCCTAAAAACATAGGGGCTGGTTAGGTATACACGGTAAAATATTATCATTCGGATTCCTTAAAAGGGTGATTCGCCCATCGATAAGAACAACTTTTCTTATGGGAACCCTGCTGACACCTGAAATTTTTTCTTCTGACTTTCCCTTACAAATTGACTAGGCAGCGGTGCATTTTTTATTTAAATGTCCAAAAAAAAATCTTTGATCCCAGTATTGATCCCATAGATATACCTATGCATATCGACGGGCTGAATCACCCTATTTGATGGTTCAAAACAATCAATATTTCACCGTGCTTATGTCAATAAAGAGATAAAAATAAACAGTAAGTTGCAATTTTGTTATTTCGAAATCGCAGACTGACACTGTAATTTATTTGAATAAGTAAAGAACTTCAAAATACAAAATGTTTGTCGCATTTAAACTTCAACCCCTTTAGTCGATATGAAGCATCTAAGTACTTTTTCTTTGTTATAAATGACTCTCGCCGGACCAGCGAGATATTTATTAATGAATTTCCCGGATGATTCCCCTGGGAGGAACCACAGCGCGACAGTAATGGAAGCGAGAAAAAATCCTTAGATAAAGTGGAGAAAAGTAGATGGAAGTAACGATACACCAGAGTATAATAAAAAAGCGAAATAGATATCTGCATGCCGTACTATCGCAGTCTTTGTTCGTGAATCCTGGAGGTGCGTTTTTCACTTAGGAACCACTCTGTTGTTTATGGGTACTATTTTCTAGCTTTGTAACTTTATACCTGTGTTTAAGGGTGTCTAGAGAATTTACATAAAGACTATATTTTCAATACTCCAAATACTGCTCAGGTATAGAGGGCCCCGGAACGCGCCTGTCTCCATACAAACGGACATTGTAAACGGAAATTGTGGAGCCCTCTTACTTAACAAATCAACAGTTACTTTTTTACGATAATGATTCGTATTTAAGTTCATATTCGATAAAATAAACAATCTATACAGTCATATAATAAAACAGTAAAAATATTTTGTGTGTACATTTTGTATTTTTGACTGAAATGGATAGAAGGACACTTAAAAAGAATAATACAAAGCAAAAAAAATTTTTTTGAATTTCTTGTCTGTCCGTCTGTGTCTGTCTGTACGTATGATCGCGTTTATCTCCGGAAATATTGGACGGATTCGAATGAAACTTTTTTTGCTATATAGCCATTAAGCCGGGGCAACATATGAGGTAGAAACGATTTTGAAAAATGGAACACCTGATGCAGCATCATAATGATACAGCTGAACTATAAGAAATATAAAAGTGGAACCTTAGCAAAATGTATTAAGCCTGATGAGCATTTTTGTTGAGGTATAAAAAATCAGAGATTTGGAACACCTCATGCAGAACCATAATGGTCCAGGTAAACTAAAGGAAATATAAAAATGACGCTGTAGCAATAGTTGTTCAGCCTGATTAGTATTTTTCGTTGAGGTGAAAAAATCAAAGATTTAGAACATCTCATACTCAAAGTACCATATTAAATTTTATATTGACAATTTTACAGAGTCACACTCTCCTATAGGATAGAGTGCATAGAGTACGATTAGCTCATATTACTGGTGACCTTCCAGCGGTAGGACCGTAGTTTTTAGCCCATATGGCAAAATATGAGAGTTTGCTGTCTCTCCAAGCCTTGAACACATAGGCAACACCTAAAGCCGAGGTCCGTCTCTACCGAAGGCCCTTTGGAGATGTGCGATAGGTTGAAGGCGCTCTGCCCATACCTCAAAGTTTGGTGAAGTAGCGCAAGCTCACTTGAAGCTAGCTATATAGTCTTCTTCTTATCGTGTCGGTGGCTCAAAAAGTCTAAAAGAATCCTATATTTTATCCCTCCAGTATTTAGCAGCAGCTAATGCAATTTTATCTGCTACGAGTATTTTCTTATATATGTTTAGTTCGTATTAAGGTATATTAATACGCCGGAGTCATATTGTCCACGCGAAGTAAGTTGCGGGCATCAGCTAGTATTAGATAAAAATGCTTAAAGATTTACATAGGTACTCTCTTTTACTGGAGGTACAAAATTTTAATTTATTGAGACATCTTTGTTATTAAGTTAATACTTCTAGAATTTTCCGCTGTATGTTCCATCAAAGACACTCATAAATTAGTCTAAAATAAATTGCGTTTTCCTTACGATATTATCAAAGGAGCATACTCGTACCTTTACGAACTTGATTAGTCATGCGTATAGAACTTCGCATTCCATGTCAATATTTATGCAACACGCAACCCCTCACGGTAACACGGGCGTACCCAGCATTTGGCAACAGATGTGGCAAAAGTAATAAAACTCTTTGAGTAACAGTATCTTTGGTACAGTGGTTAACACGCTAGACTGCAACACTATAGGTCTAAGGTTCGATTCTCAGCGAGGGCAAATAGTTGTACTACATTATTAAAATTATGTGCCTGCGATTCCCAAGCCGCCCAAGCGTCAGGCCAAAAAACGCTCAAATTACATTATTATGCTTTTTATCCTTCACTAGTAAATAGGCCACTTTTAAAGAATTCTCGAAAAATTCTGTAAATATTACGCTAAAAATACTTTTAATATCCAAAATATCAAGCCCACGCTCATCGTGTTAATTTTCTTATCCTGTAAAAAGCAAATGCCGCCCACTGTGAGTACGCCCATGCTTCGCAACGTAGTACCGCTAGTCTATTTAAATAAGATTGGAGTTAGGCGAATTATTTTCGCATCAATATCCATGTTTCGTTCTAACATGAAGAAAATATTACTGAACCGAGTCAAGGTTTATGTAAATCCTAGGCTGCTACAGTACCTATATCATTTCGAACAATAAAACTAACTTAGGTACAGTAAAATATTCAGAATATTTACACAATGTTATACGAGTTTTGCCGAAAATATTATGAATACGAAATGTCTTCTTTTATATAGCTCGATTTTTAACTGCGGAGACCAAACTCAAATGTTTTTTTCTGTAATAAGTAGACTCATTCTTGCAGATCTCTTGTTCTCAGTAAATGATAATGTTATTGGGAACTTTGCATTCTAGTCAGTTTGATTTAGAGATTTAATCAAAACCTAGTTGGTGGAATCTGTAAGTGTTTGTGTTGTTTGTAAGTGGCCAACACAGGTGTCAGATTTTTCAAGCTGCCTAATGACATTTGACTTAGCAAAGGCCCCGGCAATTATTCATTCCATAGATATATATGTACAAGATCAATCTGAACATGTACTTAAATAAAACTTTTACTCTATCTTTTTTTATTTCTTTACCAAATGAAATAAACAATAGAGCTAGTTAAAATAATACCTATTCATTGATAGTTTACGAAACGTTCAGTATTTTTAATTGAATTCTACTCTCAAACGAGATAAAATATGTTTAAAACTAATTAACTAGAATTAAACATGCGAACGAAACAAACAACAATGTCAAAACCGTATTGTTTCTGTTACATGTCTACTCGTTACGAAGTTTGTTCCAAACTGGAAATTACAAAATAAGCCAAATTCTGGTCAATGTATGTGTTCTATTTAAATTATGTCGGTTGTTTCGAAGGGATGGTCGTATTTCACCCTTAGCGACACGTACTAAGGTTGTTCGTTAGCAAAATATGTACTTGTTTTTCCTTTTCTTACTGGCTTAAGAATATAATAAGAAATTCATGTATTTGTTCTTAACGGGATAAGCAGAAGGCGTAACTGGCTAAAATATAATTCATCAATAATACTTTGAAATCATAGACCTCATAAAAAAGTAAGTAGTTAATAACTTTACAAGACTTAGAATTGAGAAATTATTTTTAAAATATAATATAAATCCATGTAATAAAGATTCTCTAGGTATAGACATTTTTTGTATATTTATATTATCATACATCGATAAAATAAAAACCTATTCATTCCAGCTTTAAAGTTAAATAAAAATGTGAACGACAATGCATACTCATTCACTCTCCAATATTTTAGACTCAGGTGGATTTAGAATGTTCCTAAATGTATTTTCTGATCTACCAAGAAGCGTCCATGTTCCAGTTTGAACTCAAGACGTCTCTATCTAATCCATTAGTGCAATCAGAGACAAGTGACCACAGACATACTGCAGTGTACCCGACCATAATAATCAGCCGGCCATGACAATCCGACTACATGCGTCACTTCACAGAGCTACCCTAATATGTATGCTCAGAAGGATTCCATAACCCATAATTCAATCCCATTTGGGTTACAAGTTGTTCCCGAAAACAGACCCGAATTAGTTAAAGGTAGCTCGCGAACCCTATTCGTTAAGTGTATACATTTTCGCAGTGGCTTTGGCTCGGCGCCAAAGGTGTATCTTGCAATTTGTCAGGTTCATCAGCGTACGTTTGGCCTTAATACTCGCGGGGAATCTTTCCCGCAATAAAACTTTATTACGGCCTATAAAATAGCCCACTAAAGAGATCACTTCATATAAAAATAATCGACACGTTCCCAACTCGAAGACGATATGCCTGGTGCTTGCAGATTTTTTATGTCGCTGACGTCCCGGGCAATAAAACCTGGATATATGGATGATAAATATTTTTCTTCTCTGTTGAACAATCGGGGTATCTTTACGTTGCGGCCGCTGACGTAATCCCTATCTCCGCTACGCTTGCGTATTTTTGTTTAGAATAAAAAGGATGTTGTAACTTTTATTTTCAAGGAAAAAAAGATACGCAGGATGCTTATCTTTTTGCTTTGGAAATAGTCTTTTATCAAGTTAATGAACAATGTTCTTAATTATCTAGCCGACACAGAATCTCAGACATAGTTGTAAAACGTAAAAGTTTGGGGTTACTTGCGTTGCCTAAAAGACACTGTCAAAGTTTTGAATATACCTAGAAACCCATTTCTTACTTAGCAAGAACTTAGTAGGTAATAAGTTAATTCCTTGTAAGTAGAAACTATATGAATTGATATTAAATGATCACTATTGACTTCCGAGCCAATTCGAACATTTATTAACGAAGATAGCTGAGAGAAATACGTTTCGTGCGTGAGGAGTGAACTAAGTTATTAAAGTCGAGGAGGAATGCGTAACTTGCGGGCAAGAACCGAATTTGTATGGTTAACATTTATATACCTACATTACAGGAATAGTAACGACGGAGAAATAGAGAGACAAATAGTTTTTTTTTTAAGTTCGTATGTTTATAAGTTTAAGTATTTATGTTCGTTATGTTAAACTTTGTTGTATTTTTTTGTGTACAGCATTCTTATCCGTGACACCTTTTATTTGTTTTCTGTTAACATTTTCCCAACGTTTGACTTGGAGAAAATGCATTTAGCATTAAGTCTGCCTATTGTAGCTTTTTTAGGTTCAATACAGTTTTTAAATAAATAAAAAGAACAAATGTATTTAACTTTGGCATGACTAATGCCTCGGCAAAACAAAATAGCACGAACTGTTTTCTTTTAAATGAAGAGGTTGGTTATTACTCTTAAGTTTTAATTGTAGAGAAACCCAATAATTTTCTTCAGGGCATAAAAAGAAAGGCGTATGCCGTTAGCAACATTCGTGCTGTTATCGTAACAGTGTAACTGTGATATTGAAAAAAAGCAATAGATGCTAAGCGTACTAGATATCAACTTTCGTAAGGCCTAAAGATATATCACAGACACAGATACTCTACCTACCCCACGAATTAAACAAGTCACATAATCAAATCTGAAACAGAAATTATTAAATACAGAAAAAAATACACACAAGTCCAATACTTTCGTTTTTTCCGCCGCGCTGGCCTTATTCACCAAAAAAATATAACCAATTAAATAGCACGGTGCGATAATATCCTGCAAATAGCTATCATCTCTCGAAGGAGTGCATAAACGGACAGCTTTTAAAGACGCGTCTCCAGGGTAGGCTAAACATACCTCGCTTCGTCATGCCACGCTAAATTAAGGTAATAACCCTTACGCTATCCTACTATATAAATAGGAGTTAAAACGGCTCGATTATATCCTGCAAATATAGGCTGCTTAAAAAGAAGCGACTTTAGGGCGGACTAAACATGTCTGGCCCCGTTGAATTTCGCTTTTAGGGTAAAACCCTTGCGGTATTCTGTTACATTAATATATCAAACTAAATAGAACGACGCGATAATATCCTGCAAACAGCTATCATCCCCGTAGGAGTGTTAAAAGACGCGTCTCCAGGGCAGGGTAAACATACCTACCTCGCTCCGTCATGCCCCGCTGAATTAAGGTAATTAAAAAAAACAATAGGTTACACTCCGGGTATGCCGGCAGAAGTGAAAACTTGGATATTTACGTTGTTTTTCGATCAGGTCACGTGTCCGTCTGACGAATTTTTAATCTGACGAATCTGTCGGTCACGTGACCTGTTGCGAGTTTAATTTTTTTTTCCTGTCACAAAAAGTGCACAGCGCCGCTAAAGAAGTTTTCACTTCAAGATAGTAAATAAGATATCTTGCTACATAAATACAATGAGTTTATTAAAACTCGATTATATCCTGCAAATATGCACTCGTAGCTATCATCTCCCGGAGGAGAACCAGGCAGCTTAAAAAGACGCGTATCTCGGAGACATATCTTTTACGAGATGTTTACATTTCCTCGTCCCGTCACGCCTCGCTAATTTAAGCATAGCATTTAGCAGGGATATTGCAAGAGTATTACTCTTGCAATAGTATTACTCTTGCAAGAGTATTACTCTTGCAATATCAGGCGGCTATATATCCTCTTGCTCCGTCACGTCTAGTTACGTTATATTTCTAGTAATTTTCAAATAGCTTCCATCTCCCGGAGCAGTGCAAAAGTAGGCTGCTTAAAAAGACACGTCTCTAGGGCGGGCTAAAAATGTCGGGCCCTGTCGCATCTCGTTTTTAGCGTAAAAACCCTTGCGATATTCTGTTACGTTAGTATTACAAAGTAAATAGAATGGCGCGGTAATATCCTGTAAATAGCTATCATCTCCCATAAGAGTGCGTAACATCCCTTTCCCTATCACGCCTCGCTTATTTAAGCATAATAACCCTTGCAATATCCTGTTACGTAAATAAATCGAAGTAAATAGATGGCACGATAGTATCCTGCAAATAACTATTATCTCCCGGAGAAGTGCATTAACAGGCTGCTGAAAAAGACGCGTCTCTAGATAGGAGCAGGCTAAACATCTCTCGCTCCATCGCACCTCGCTAATTTTAGCGTAATAATCCTTGCAGAATCCTATGTAAATATTATGGTATAAATAGAATGGCGCGATGATTCTGCAAATAGCTATTATCTTTAGGATGAGTGCATAACCATGCCGCTTAAAAAGACGCGTCTCTAGGGCAGGCATTATTTACATAGCTATGTCATTAAAGCGTAAAAGCTTAAAACAGAATACCCTTGTGTGTGTAACGTAAATATTACGAAGTAAATAGAATGGCGCGACAATATCCTGTAAAAAGCTATTATCTCCCGTAAGAGTGCATAATCTGACAGCTTAAAAAGATGCGTCTTCAGGGTAAACTAAATATCCCTCGCCCGTGAGAATTTTTAAAATAATAAATCTAGCGATATCCTTTTACGTAAATATTACGACGTAAAAAAAATGACGCGATAATATCCTGCAAATAGCTATCACGTCTTGGAGGAGTGCCTAAGCAGGCTGCTTAAAAAAACACGCTTTCAGGGCAGGATAAACATCCCTCGCCCCGTGACGCTTCGCTGCGTTATAACTCTTGCGATATCCTGTTACGTAAATATTACGAAGTAAATATCATGCAAATAGCTAGGATCACCTCCCGGAGGAGAGCATATAAACAGGCAGCTTAAAAAAGCGCGTCTCCAGGGCTGGCTAAACGTTCCCTCATTACGTAACGCCTCGTTGATTTTTGCATAATAACCCTATTGCCGGCTGTTATAACTTTTAAATCATATCATTGAATAAGTGATGTCATTATAGCGGAGTGGGCTCCGACGCGTCTTACCAGAGATGAGAAGAAAGAGTAAACCATATGATACATTTTACGGTGTGATTGTGCAAATAAATACAGAAAACAATACAACACAAAAGTCCTGTATTGCACCATATAAACGATCAATGGTTACTTATGTTAAAGTTATGTACAAATAAATAAATATATACGGACAAATGACACAGATTGAGCTAGCCCCAAAGTAAGTTCTTAAGTAAGACTTGTGTTATGGGATACTAACTCAACGATACAATATTTTATAACAAATACATATATAGATAAACATCCAAGACCCAGGCCAATCTGAAAAAGATCATTTTCCATCTTGACCTGACCGGGGATTGAACCCGGGACCATCCATGTCATAGGCCAGAGTATTGACCGCTGCGCCACGGAGCTCGTCAATAGGCGGCCTTATCACTATAAATATTGGGCTGCATCACCCAATATATATAAGCAAGTAGTTTTAAATGACGCATCTTCAGGGCAGGGTTAACATCGCCTTATCCCGTCACAATTCGTTGATTTTATAGCAATAGCATACAAACGATAACGTCTTTTTCGCTTGCGCGGTAGACAGAGCCCAGGTCTGTAAAACCTTAAGGCTACGTTTATCATGTTGCTGGGCTTGTAGGTGAGAACGGAATCAAAATAGTGATGGGTTGCTAGCCGCATCGCCTATTGACATGATTCCTGACTCATATTTCCTCGATCGGCTTTTACGATCTACGCGGGAAGCGAAACAGCTGATACATTCAACGTTTTTTATTTTCTCCCAGACCAGCATGGAAGATTTATCAATAACCTATTTCATATTCCTCTTATGTATTTTTTAAATATTATTAAAATAGCTATCATCTCCCGGAGAAGTGCTTAAGGCCCCACACTAGACACACTAGCGACGCCAATAATTTTATTCCTAATACTTTACAAATAGAAAGAAATTCAAGAATGTAAATCATATAAGCCTTAGTAAATAACCTCAAGTATTTTTGGAATCATGTTTAATATTTAAATAAAATTATTTTAATACGGTTTTTATCGCGTTTATTACATTATTTATACACCTAAGCAGGCAGCTTAAGAGACGCGTCTCCCAGGCAGGCTAAACGTCGCCCCACCCCATCACGGCTCGTTGATTTTAACATGAAACATTTGCGAGGTCCTTTAATATGTTATTTTTCCATTTTTAAATAATAACAAAGGTAGAGCTTTTTTAAGTAGCATTAAAGTATTTTGCTACGTATACTGTTTTGAATTACCTGGCAATATTGAAATCTCTGAATCAGTATCAAAAGAATACAAAATTTATCATCATCGGCCTTATCTGTCTTAACAGATGATTTTAACAATGTCACGACGACGACAAGCTTCACACAAAGAAAATATATCTAGGTAGGTACTTGAAAACGGGATTTTTTTGATTTTTTATTCTTTTTCAATTTTGTTATCTATCTATCAGCGACGTACACTGCTGGACATAGGCCTTCCCCACAAATCGCTACAAATTGCAGTTATCTATCCTATTTTAATAAATTATTAAAAACACATTTATGTATCTTTGTCAGCTGCATCATTACCTCGTAGATACAATACGTATATAATACATATTTTGATATAATATTAGCTATACATGAACTATCTATACTGAATTCATCTAAACATAGGTTTAGGTGTATAATAAAGCAAAAAAAAATCACGTCTGTGGTGTATACAGAAAGAAAATTATGGCACTTGTACCTGTCAAAAAAAACCATGATTTAATAATTCACAAAGAACTTAATGAAAACTTCGGGATTCGTTTGATCCTTCATCAAAGTCATACTCCATCTCTGTCCGAGCCAGTAGCATTTTGAAACTACGCCAGTAATTTTAATCCTGTTTTCACGAAGCTCGGTTACATTTTACGACATTTGTTTTGAACAACTTTGAGGAATAAATGTCGAAAGCCGGGCTGAATTAGGAGACTACTTGTGTAAATTGATGTGTTCGTGCCGGGCGTAAAAGTTGAGAAGTTGGCACGGCCCACTTGTATTACAGGTTATTGATGGCATGCCACACACACAGTAATATTTAACGTCCACGCACCTATAATGCTCACAAGAATGATTATAGACACAAAACAAGACTGAGAGTTTTACAATAGTTGACTAATTCTGTGGTACTACTTATGTGATTGAAATAAGTGATTATGCACGTGTTTTTTTTTTATTTGCTTAGTATAATCCTTATTAACCAAAATAAACAAATATAATAGTACATTATGGTACTAGTGTGTAACATTGGTGATTACCGCCGAGGCGCCATTGAGACCTGAGCCGCAGGCGAGGGTCTTAAGAGAGCCAAGGACGGTAATCATCAATACACACGTGTATCATACGACGTTTTTTAACACACTTGTGAATAAAATAACAATAAAAACTCATTTTATTTAGTAGCTAAAAAGTTTATTTAGAGAAACAATTAGTAAATGCGCAGTTAGTAAAATTATAATTAACTGTTTTTGATGGCATAGCGGTCTCATCAGATAGATTATTTATTGAAATACTTTCATGTTCTATTGTAATTTGAGATGGCTCATTATTCGTGTAGGTAGGTGAAATCCAATCATTGGATGTACTTGGTGTTTCGTCAGTAGGAAGCGCCTCAGAATCAAGTTTAATTCTTTTTGTGATTTTTGCACAAATTTCCTTCTTGTTTTGTATGGAATCTTCTACGTATGATTCTGCTACATTGCTAGATCGCCACCCACCATGACGCTTCAAAGTCATTATATCAGCTCCTGAATCAGCCAGCAATGTAGCTGAAGTTCTTCTGAAACTATGTCCAGTGTAGCTCTCAGCATCTGCTAAACCTAAAAACTTTGCGATTTCTTTAGGCATAGAACCAAATTTGTTTATACCTATAGGCTGACAGGTACATTTACCATTCTGGTAATTTAGAAAGAAACGGTCAGTTTTTGCTTTTGGTGACCGCAAACTTTCATACTTCTTAACAATTTCATAGAATGGACCGTGTATGGTGAATGACCTCGGTATTTTATTTTTCGTGATAGGTATCTTCACTAAAAGCATCTGTCCATGGTTTTCTATGTTTTTTACGGTTATATTTGTTAATTCTTGTATCCTACAGGCACCAGTTACACCAAATATTAAAGCAACCTGAAAAAAAAAAGAAACAATAATTATTAAGTTCAACATACAACACAGGCTGAAGATGCGTAGATATTTCAAATTAATTTAACTAACCTTAGTAGCCAGATATTGGTTATCTGGAGCATCTTTTATAAATTTTTCTATATCGTCAGACGATAAAACCTTTGATTTCTTGCTTCTAAATCCATCGGATAGTCTCTTTAGATAAGCTGACAAATTAGAGTATGTTTTTAAGTCCACTCCATTCTTTGTTCGGACTGTACTTTTTAACATTGAGTATAAACACCACAAAGAGCTAGGTTTGTACTTAGAAGATAATTCTTTAAAGTACGCCATGAACACATTTTCTGAAAAAGACTGCGTATTCTTGCTGTTTTGCCATTTTATGAAATTTTGGTACGCTAATACATATTTTTCCTTGGAGTTTTCAGGTAGTAAACTTTCCATAACGTTAAGGGCTTCACATCTTATATCGGGCGGTGTACAACATAAATAATTTTCTTCGTAACTAGTACTTGTAGACATTTTAATTAATAAATAACTAAAATTTCAATAGTGAAAACGAGTTGTGAAAAATGTTTCGCTATGGCGGGAAAAATTAAACAGTTTTCCTATGCGCGCGCATTGCGATCGGCCACAGACTAAAGGGATGAGATTTTTTTTTTTATTTTCCGCGCAAAGGATTTGCTCCTATTCTGCCACGTACAAAATGGGGAATTTAAAGTTTTCTTTTATTACAGAGAAAACAAAAGTTGTATTTGAGTGAAAGTTTTATTTATTAAACACGTACGAGTTAAAATTATCTATTTAAATAAGAAGTTGCTTGAAATGAGCAAGCAATAGGAACATTAATTTATTTGTTCTATTGAACACGATCTTTTTTTAATAAAAACTTTTTTAAGAACAAAGCAACTCAACAAATAAAATTAAAAAAATAATCTATAACTCACTAGTGAGTTATAGCAATGAAAAAGTCACAGTTTGATTATGGGTGTCATTCTATGCCTAATTGCAGTGACCATAGAGCCACTTTATGAGCAAGTGTGTTGAAAAAGAATTTTATTATGCAAATAATCAGCGACGGAGATAATTATGATACTTTAAGGTTTCATGTAGAGTGACGATATATGAACTTGTGACGTATCATCAACACATTTGCCATAGAAAATAGCGTTTATGGTTGTTATATGGAAGCTCCCATAAATATTTATTTTATTTTTATTGATTTATTCATTTTTTGTGTAAATATACAATCTAATATTCCGTGAATATTTCAACAGTCTGAATGTTGCCATTATTAATACAGAACAAAAAAATCACGTTTGTTGTATACAACCCCCCTTAAATATTTTATTCTATTTTTAGTATTTTTTGCTATGGTGGCAACAGAAATATATAATCTATGAAAATTTCAACTGTCTAGCTATCACGGTTTATGAGATACCTACAGCCTGGTGACAGACAGACAAAGAGACAGACAGACGGACATCGAAGTCTCGTTTTTACCCTTTGTGTACGGAATCCTAAATATAACATCCTAAAAACATAATAGTAGGTACTTCGCAAAACATTACAGTTTTGTCGTATTAGGTTCATAAAAAGGATAACGCATGAGACATATGTTTGGGATTATTATGAACCCGATTTCTCATACGCGAGGATGCTCCTCTCCCAACTACATGTACGACCCTCTATATTTCAATTTGAGCTCGCAAAAAATGATGTGGAAGTTATATTGCCACTTATAAAACATTTCGCTCAACTTTCATGAAATACTTGGCCGCGAGCGGAGCGACGACACAACAAACACACATTTGTCCGCCTCGGGCCCCGCTAACAACAAACAGCCAAGGAAATGGATAGAGAAACGAGATAAATAATGGTCGAGGGCGACGCAATGTCCTCTCGGATAAAAGAAAATCATTTTTGTGAAATAAAACCACGGTAAATTGAATACTCCGTGGCGATTAAGTGCCTGTAGCAATATTCACTTATTTATTTGCATTTTCTGCGCCCCCGTCGTGACGGCGTGACGTACTTTGTTTGCTTTGTACTCTCCCTCATTTCAAAGCGTTTTGATTTTAATTTTACCACGTTTGAATACCTACATCAGTCTAACACAATAGGTACCTACATAAATTTTAAATAGTTTTTATCCTCTTTGCAGCCAGTTAAAAATAATACTGGCCTGTAAGAAAAACAACAGAAACTGTTTTTCTTAAAAAATATATCGTTCGTCTTTTGTTGTTTTGTGTAAAATATTGCATTGATTGTTAAATGTATGGTGAACATTTTAGAAAGGAGTTTTAATCCAATTAAGTATATCATATTTTATTTCTTAAATTCCAGTCATTAAACGAAAGTAGGTACCTATCTTAATTGTTTATGTTCATAACATTGTTACGAGCATAATAATAATTATGCTCGTAACAATGTTGTTGGGAACAGCAGAAAGCATAAGCTTACAAATTTGATATACGTGTCAATCTGAGGTGTCAATGGTCTCCCAAACAAGGATGCTGAAAAGAAAAAAAAAGCCGGAAAGTCAGAGAGCCTCTGTGAATGGTTTAAGAAGATGCCTAATGCCCTGATAATAACTTCATCTTTCTTCTTTAGGTTGGTATGAAGACAACTGGTTCGAGACAAACCTAGAAAAGGAAGGGATAGACTGCACCGTGGAACAGATGCGGGAGGCTGCTGAAGGTCATCTGACTACAGAAGCCCTCATGTGGAACCAGAATGCCAACCAAACCACAATATCTGGCATGACATCTGAAGACTTTCGGTAAGCATTATTATATTAGTGTTGTTGCTGACTGAAGTGGCATTGACATAACGAAGAATTTTAAGTCAGAAATGGATTTAGTGAAGCGTCGCACGAATTTCAATCTCCTCAAACAATGTTCAAAATGAGGTCGTAAGGACTGAATGTCGGTCGTCTCATATTTGTGGGACATATTTATTAGACGAACACCTAGTCTATAATAATAATCCATCTCGTTTTATTCAATGCATTTTGAGTAGGTAGACGTTGACATTATCATCATGTCTTTTTAGTCTAGTTATATATGATTTGGCGTAAGTTTTTATGGCCAGCTGCCTGCCTGACCCCAAGTACTTGGAAATCTCGAAAGCTGTAGATAAGTAAATAAAGTTTTTTCCTTCACGGAAATCGAATCTGCCACGCCAGTGTTAATCACTGCGCCCCGGAGTCCGTCTCCTCTCTGTATTAGTATCCTCTCTCTCTCCTTACACCAGTTTCGAAGCAGCAAGTAGCCAAGTATTCATTAGATTACTGTAACATCAGTATCCAAAAAGGGCAATAGAATAAATGAACAATTTTCATAACACAATGCCAACAATGTACCGTAGCTATACTTGTGAATCCAGTTATATTATTTAAGCTATTCCTTACCACTTACATCGAACACAAACAGAATTTTGAAATCTCAAAAGTCTCGTGTCTGTATTAGAAATAGAACACAGAAATGGCGTGTGACGATAAAATTTGCATGCGGTGTCTGAAGTGACGACTTAGAATCGCATGCACCGAACTCCACACGAGAAAATGTTTTGAACGGCTTGCCATTGATATTGCCAGCACGTATTGTTCGATAGGTAAATACAATATTATATTCATTATTTTATTCCAAAAAAGATTCAAGAAGATATCTACTTGATTCTTTTTTGGAATAACATTGCTGTTTCAATAAATATTTTAGAATTTTTCGAGAACGCTGGCACGTACGCTAAAGTTATGGAGCGAAGTTCCATACCATGGTTTTCCTGAGAGACTACAGCATGGGGTTCTTCAAAAAGGGCGTGAAATGAATTTTTCAGGATCGGCAACGCGCGAAAGGGACCCTTGGTGTTGCAGGCGTTCATAGGCTACGAAAACCACTTTCCATCAGATGGGCCGAATGCTTGTTTGCCTACTTAGTGGTAAAAAATTCAGCATTAAATTCACTTGATCAATGTTGTAGTGTAGGTCATCGATTCTTGCGTATTTTAAGAAAATATGTAGTCAGCATGTAAATAAACACCCAAATAGAATGTTCACGTCACAAAATTCAAGTGTCTGTAAGAAATCGAACCAAAGAATGGCGTGCGTATGACGGAAAATTTTGCATGCATTCAAACTCGACACGAGAAAATGTTTTGAACGGTGAGCTATTGAAATTGCTGACACGTGTCGTTTGAGGGCTAAATATAATTTTGACTTCCCCAACATAATGTAAAGAAAGTGCTTTTGCATTTAATCATTTGTAATTATCGAATGTTTCGAAAATTCTCACACCATATGTTTAAAGTAAATTCGGCATTAACTTACTACAAATTTCGCTTAAATTATCTCACCATCGAGCAGCTCTCAATGAATTAACTGCCTTTAACTTGAATTTCATCCAATTGAGAAACGATCTATTGGATTTTTTAAAGTCATATTTCTCTTTCTTAGTTAATGATCAAATATTTGAGCACGTTTTAATGAAACACCTGAATGTTAAAATATATAGTCGTCATTCGCATTTTTTATATAAATAAACAAGTACAATTTCAAGAAATTAAACCAACTTCAAAATGAAATATCTAAAAAGTACGAACCGATTTTACGGAAATGTTTACTGTTCTCTAAGTTTGACAATACCTTGTCCGCTGAAAACAGAAGTTTTGTAATGCGACATAGTTTTTGAGAGATGTGTGAACATTTTTTTAAAGTTATATTCTTACTTTAGATATAAACTTCCCTAACCAACTTTTAACAAACTTCATCATATTTTAGGTGTAACATTAGCATACCTGCCTGCATGTTCGTATACATGTGCAAACTCTAGAATAAGATCTTTAATTTACTGTATACTTACTTGCAAATAAATGATTATGATTATGTGTACATAACAGTGACTTTAAGGTAGGCGCTTACTTTATCAGTAACTAGCAATGTTTCCGCGACTTCGTACGCGTAAATTATAGCCCTAGTTTACGTAAATAAATCACTTTTCTATAAGTGAAAGAATTTTGAAAATGAGTCCAGTATTTTTAGAAGAAGCTTATTCAACGCTTCTTCTAAAAAATCAAATGTTTGCTCTTTATAATATTAGTACAGATATTTTTTATAATCTCTATTAGCTATCATGATATAGTGAAGTATCTGTATGGCTAGTTAGCCCCGTCCCTGAGAAACCAGTAAACCCTCAAAATTCACGCTGTACTCAGCAAGGCGAGGTGTTTAAATATTTTACAAGTGATGTTCTCCGAGACATTTATTATCTTTAGCACACAAAAGATATCCCGAATTCTCCGCGAAGACTCAGATAACAATAAAGTCCCGTCACGACGCGATAGCGCACATCTCTAGGCATTTCCGACTCGGAGTGGCGGCCGAAGAATGGAATATGATGTGTAAAAGCCGTCACGAGAGGTTTTTATGTACGATTATGCTTTGTCATTTTTGGACACAAAGAAGAGGTTTACTTAAATTGGGTGAACCATCTTAACTCTACAGGTTAACCTTTATTACTAATCTATCCAGCGTGTTAATTGGCTCTCTACATTCCCTCAAAGGGGTGACTAAGACTGTCAATATTGTTTATATTGACAGTCTGAGTCACCCCAGATATCTTTTATAATCTCTATTAGCTATCATTATATAGTGAATTCTCTGTATGGCTAGTTCTCGCCGTTCCCTGGGAAACCGGCAAACACTCGGGTAGTACTCAAAATTCACGCGATACTCAGCGAGGCGAGGTGTTTAAATATTTTACAAGTGACTGCCGATGTTCTCCGAGACATTTATTATCTTTAGCACACAAAGGATATCCCGAATTCTCCGCGAAGACTCCGATAACAATAAAGTCCCGTCACGACGCGATAGCGCACATCTCTAGGCATTTCCGACTCGGAGTGGCGGCCGAAGAATGGAATATGATGTGTAAAAGCCGTCACAAGAGGTTTTTATGTACGATTATGCTTTGTCATTTTTGAACATAAAGAAGAGGTTTACTTAGATTGGGTGAACCATCTAAACTCAATGGGTGAACCTTTATTACAAATCTATAAAGCGTGAAATTCACCCTCGATATTCCCTCAAAGGGGTAACTCAGATTGTCAATATGCACCACTTTTCTTATGTGACCAATGCTGGGAACTGTGTAAAAACCGTCGCAAGAAGTTTTATGTACAATTTATTGTGTTTAAATATTATTGGAGATAAAAGTATTTCTTTTGATTGGTTGTACGAAAAAATTGGGACTTCCGGGTGTTGACAATTGGCAATTGTTTTACATTTTCTGAAAACCATTTACCTAGGCCATTTTAATCTGCCTAGCATTTAAAACTCTGAAACCCGGCGCATACATAGCTCATTATCTATCCTTTAGAACCCAATTACTTCCAAGACGTACAATTAAAATAATTTTCTATAAAACTGTGTTAAAATCTTTAATGCTAACGAATTCTGTGAATGAATTCAATATTGTTCTGTATAAAGAAAAACAATGAAAATCGCTCTTAAAAATAGTTACTTTTTCTTAACAGAGCTGAGATTGAAAGAGATACCTCCAGGGGCCGCAAACCTTATTCTAGGCAATTTGCATCGTACTTCTAAGCATAATAGATACCTATAACAGAGAGTGCAAGTGCAGTAATAGCAGCTCCGTAAAATGATTCGAGATAAATTTTATTTATAGCAGCCATTGTCCGCGTTACAGCGGGATTGTCCTCTTAATGAGAAACGTGAAGCTGGGTCATTAGTGAGGTGCGGTTTGTATGGCGTGGAAAAGTGTTGAAAATTATTTTATTTACTGAAATTTGAAGAGAAAATATGAATGAAAATTTCCTTTTTAAAATGTATTTTATAGGAGAGTGGCAGCAAGCTTTTTCATGTTTTACCTTCTCAAAAAACTTACTCTTTCAATTTTGCAATACTTACCAAACTTTTCGTTGGCATACACTAATATTTGCCACAAGTTTGGGTTTAGAAAACTTATTATTCTGTCTCATTTTAACATAGAATATCAGTACAAAATGTAATACAATAAAGCAACTGATTTTTGAATTCGTATCGAAAATTCTCTCTCAGTCGACTGGCCGAGAGCAGTGGCTCGCCACTGGACTCGTTAAGTGTGATCGACCCCGACTGAGAGTAACAAATTGATTATTTTTGTAAACAGATCACGCCTGAACGGGGCCCTCCGAGAGGCGGGGTACGACATCGACGGAGAGAGATTCCCCGAGGGATACCAGGAAGCACCTCTGGCTTACGATGCTGTGTGGGCGGTAGCTTTGGGTAACTATTGCTTTTTTGTAATTATTGCTAAGAAAACAAAACATATCCCAAATACTTAAGTTTCTTAAATATAGCTTAGGTAAATTTTACCAAATGGTAACATGTTTCTCTACAATTTGCTTCATTATGGGATGGGACAGAATTCAAAATTGATTCGAACTTTGTTGGAGTTAGTTTTGATTTCTGACTGAATATTTTATTTAGGTACTTTATATTAAGAAGTATCATTATTTCTACTTTCAAACTTTCAACATGTTAGTTTTATGTTTCTCATACATGTATAACCAATGAAAGAATTACTAGACGTTAACGTCTAGTCATTGAGTTCCAATTTTCATAAGCATCGTTTATTATGCTATATGATAAACAAAACCTGTAAGTAACTATTTTGATGAAGCGTGTTGAGTATACACTTAATTGTGCAATATGGAATAAATAAATAAATGTAATGAAAAAAGCAACAAACCGTTACATCAAAACCAACGAACAAACTTTAGCAGAAAGATATTATCCGCGGTTTCTGTCGGGCTCGTGGTTAGAATTATGTATTGATGGGTACATAAGCCCCATTTCAACTACGCTACGAGTGTTCCATGAAGTCGTTTTGTTTATAATTTGATTATTTTTTTATTAATAACAAGACAATTTTTACCTCGAAAAAATAGTTAACAAAACTTTATTGCGAAAAAAATCTAATCAAAGACATTCCTTTTCATAAAAGCATTTGATATAATCAACGTTAAATTTAGTAAAATAAAATATTCTTAAAAGGTATTTAAAATTTTCTTGTAAAAAGTATCAATAAACAAGTAATGCCGTTAAGAACTTGTAAAACACAAGATTGCTCGTCCGAGTGTTCGCAGCTGATTTTGTTTAGTCAGTAGAGTTGAAGCTTCCGGACTCGGAACTATCCGGGCTAGTTTGTTAAAGTTTGACCTAAATGCTTAACTTGGTGATTTTTTGTCAAAATGTGGAAGGCACTAAATACGTGGTTTTAGCCGAACTTAACAATTTGCAAACTATTCTATTACAAAAAAAAATACTATAGGTACAATAACAGTGACGTATTTTTTTTTACTCTATCTTTTTGTAAGAAAGTTGTATACATTTTCCTATTTTTAGACAATTTAAAATTCAGATTCAAAGTACATTTTAAGACAATTTAAGATTTGCGATGAATACCATTTATGCAGTCTTCTAATTTTATGAAAATTTTGAAATTTACATACCTACTTGATAAACATACTTGTTGTAGAGAGATAAGGGCGATGTTATAAATAAGCCAAGAATTTGGTGTCAGTTCCGTTCTATGCAATGGGGAACTTCCATGAAGAGTAGGTACATTTTGAAAACTATTTCTGATTATATAAGCATCTAGCTGGAAAAATCTGTTAAGGACACTTTCAGTCCGATATCGATACATTAACTTTGGATAAGATTGGTTAGAAAAGTCCGTTTAAAAAATATGAAAATATCAAAAATCTTATATTACTATGAAAGAGCTCTTTAAGCAATTTTTGTTATGAAGCCATTTCCCTAAACGCAATATTTAACATAGCTGACAAACAAAGTCCTCACAACACGCATACAAATAGCTTAAGGAGTGACGTCACTAGTCAGTTGTTTTTCTTAGGGACGATTAGGCCGCGACGAAAAATTTTAATTTTAAAACCCTTATATCTCAGAGTTTTTGAGTTATTAAGATGATTTTTTCACTGTTATTTCTATTTTTGAGAACTTTTTTTTCATAGGACAATGAAAAAAATTGTGTGCAAGTTCCGCATTTAAAGGATATTATACTAGCGACCAAATTAAATTGAGAAGCTGTTTACTAAAGAAAACTCGTCATAATAATTAGTTTACGGGATAGTAACATTTTCAGTGTGAACCTACAAGACGTTTGACATTTAAAATAGCGACTATTCTTTGAAAATACTCAAACCATACTCTAGTTCCCGCAATAAATATTCTGACATTTGAGAACAAAGTATAAGTGCATGAGAGTGAAGCATAAGTATTCCAAGCACGTTTAGTTAGTATAACAATACAGTGCGAAGTTGTACCACAGGATAGTAACAGTTTCGTCTGCATATAACTTGGTTTCTCGAGAACTGCCTGAGTTTATTCCAAGCATGATGTGTGGTCTAAATTCTGCATAATAATGGCATTTGCATCTCAATATGTATAACTCGATTACTTGTTTTATATGCAACTTAGACGTAATCTTTTGAATAATTTGATTTAACAACATATACTACGGTAACCGCTTTCTATCAACCGTATTGCCTTTTTTACTCAAATTAAGTATTTATACGAAAAAAGCAACGAAATTGGACTCAAACTTTTGCCCATGTCTTCTACCGTATTCAACCTCCGCTAACCTAAAAAAGCTCTTTTCCTGGTTGCAGCCTTAGCTATGAAGCGTTGTAATCCGGGGTTCGTTATTACGACTGCATTAATTCTGTTATATTACTTGTTGAAAGTTTTCACGGAAGACCTGTACCCGTAGTAGCCGAAGCCAAGTCCTTGGCAGCTCCAGAACCGCACACAACTACCTGTAAAAATGTAGTACAAGTATTTGCCTATGTTGGAAATCAAACCCAACACATACAAACCCAGTACATCAAAAAATGATGTTCTCAACCTCATAATATTTTTTAAAGACCTATTTAACAAGCCTACATGATGGGTTAGTAGAGAAAATAAAAAATACTCCCACTTTGCTTGTATGGAAGCTAGCTTAAAAACATTTTTTTTTTAAGAATTTTTTCTACCACTTTTTTGCCATAATTAATATACATACCCATACCAAATTACAGCTTTCTAGTACTTGTACTCTCTGAGTAAAACCGCGGACGGACAGACAGACATGGCGAAACTATAAGGATTCCTTGTTTACTACGGAACCCTAAAAATGGTTTTAATCAGATTCAACATAAATATTTATTTTCATATAAACTAAAAAAAAGTCTATGACTTACATATAGGAAAACTGTCCTTTAGTAATTTCTAGGTTACACGAAAGACAATATAATACTAACGTAGTTGTACTGTTATACTTGTCCCAATATAAGAATACATGTATGTAACACATCTCCACTACATAAACTTTACAAACCTCAGAAAATGTTGTGTACTTAATAATTGTGATGATTGCAGCCTTCAATAAAACCATGGAGAAACTAGAGAAAAGTGGACTAAGCCTGAAGAATTTCACGTACACTAACAAAAAGATTGCTGACGACATCTACGAGGCAATAAATTCTACGTCATTTCTCGGTGTATCGGTAAGTGCCTCTACTCGTTTTATGTTTTTCAGTAGGCGCCATTAAAGTTTTTTTATTTCTCTGCTTACTTCAAAAGCCTACTAAGTTACGTTATACAATATGACCCACAATTTTCCTAGATAAGCGAAGATTGTAATCTACCAAATTCATTTTGGAATAACTGTTTTTATTTACTCTGAGCGTTAACCAGTTTACATACCTGAGCAGTAAGTGATTCGATATAAAAAACATACGATATAGAAAACTATTGGATGGCTCGTATAGTAAACTATTGTTTAATTCGATAGAAAACGATGGTGATGATACCGCAGAAAATGTTCATTTATTCACAGGCTTTGTATTCGTTTACATTCTATCGTGAGTCGTTTTTGATCACGAGATTCGAAATCTAGTACATCGTACTCATGGTAGACAAAGTATAGTAAACTATGACGGTTATAAAAACTTTATTGTATACTACTCTCGTAAATAAAATGAATTAACTCATGGTTGATGCTTTCAATCATTGAGCCGATAGTTAGGAGTAGCGACACGGCGATTTCGCTTTCTATTCCAAGCGCTGAAATACTCGGCGTCTCCGACTACCTCCACTTTGTCTCTAAATAAACGATACTCTCGTTCATTTAATCAGATAATACCGTGATTCCATAATGAATTTATGTCTTAATAAGCATGTAAGTTTCAATAATATTATCTAAGAAATTGTTTGGAACTGCTTATATTATTATGTGTATAAATCGAAAACACTTGTTAGCCTCCGTTATAGGTACTTCATGGTCTATATGAAGACATGCACACATAACAAGCAGTATTGAGTGTGAATTCAAATTGACCGAGCATTGTATATCGGCCATATTGTGCCATTGGCTCTACAAATTTGAATAGACTACAGCCCGCCCACATTGGCTTCGAACTGTGCCTTTGCATACTCTGTCCCTTTGACCAGACGCCTCCAAGTCTGTATTTTGTAGCTAAATTGATCAAACAAATTACCTATTCATTCAAAGTTTCACCAACTATGTTGTGAACTAAGATCGTTGCCGGCCTTTGAATGTTCGAGCCCAAATTCTTTATTCATACTACAAACACTTCTGAGCGTCCCGTTAGATTAGGTTTAACTTTGATTGTAATTTGGTATACAGTATTAAATCAAGTTACTAAATGTGACAGCTGTGGAAATCTTTAGGGCATTGATTTAAAGCAGCAATTGTATATATTATAGAAATGTTAAGTTAAAAATTACAAAATACGCGTTTATTAACAAGTTCAACCGTAAAAACTGAGCAGTACCTACACTAAATAATTTATATAATATTTAAGCAAAAAAACAACCAACCAACAGAACCAAATAAAAAAAAACAATCGGTCCAGGCGTCTTTTAGTAATCGGGGATCATACTTTATTGATATACATAAAAGATTCCGACGAATTAACAACCTCCCTTTTTTGAAGTAGGTTAAAAATATAAGGAATCCTTCCAAGGAAGGACTTGGCTCAGTGAGCTCATAAAAATGCACAATATAACTAGGATTACGAATATTTCTCAGAAACTTTGAATTTGATATCCAAATACAAAATTCATAAGGGCATTTTTGTATGGGGTTTACCTACTGTTGACATGAAAAATTCATAAAGACGCTTTCCACGGGTGAAATCTTGCACGCATTCTCCTTAGTATATATCATTATAAGTCGGGATACGGAAGCAGGTAAAAACTTTTTATCAGATTAACCAACTTAACATTAAGATTGATTTCAAATTAATGTGGTTGGTGTACTTAGCATGAATTTAATATAGAAATCAGGTAACCTATCTCTACCATAGCAAACTCGGTCTAAAAACTTGCCACCCATGCCAGTAGTATTAACTTTATTTTCATCGAATGAAATTTTGCACTTCCATCTCCTCCTAGATCATTATAAAGCCTGGGTAGGGAACGAGCAGGTAGAACGACTTTTTTACGGTATCGTGAATGGCAAACTCATCTTGATTCTAGTATCTGCGATTAAATTTGCTCAGAGATCGTATCGATACGACAGTTCGTTCTTGAAGGTCTTCCATTTTATTGCCCGCTTTCGAGAAATTGTAACGGTCGGGTATAAAATGGAAGCAGTATGTTATTTGTGGTTTTATACCTATTTAAGTAGTTTGTAAAGATAAGATTTATGTTAAAATATAAACGTATAAATTTATTGAGGTTTGATATTCTGAAGTACTCTTTAACAAACCTCCTCCTCTATTAGGTACATATATAAAAGCTGGTCTGTGAATTGGTAAATGATTACAAATACTAACAATGCTTTGCAGAACAAGTGAAATGATTTTTATTTGAATTGTTCTCGAGAATCTAAGGGTGCTAGAGAATCCAGCATAACACAATTCAAACAAGAACCATTTTCGCTTGCAGTATCTGAACAATCCTCTTACAAAAATTGTGACATTTCATTGCAGGGCTTAGTGGCATTCTCGTCTCAAGGCGATCGGATAGCGCTGACTCAAATTGAGCAGCTAACAGACAACCACTATGTGAAGCTGGGGTACTACGACACACAAGCTGATAATCTTACATGGTTGGACCGGGAGAGATGGGTTGGTATGTATCTACATATTTTTATTCATGTGTTTGTATTCATTAGTATACAGAGAAACTGGCTAATCACCTATATCTACGTAAGTAGATAAATACAAAGAGGGGGAAACATTGATTGATGATTGAGATATCAACAAACAGCTGAAACTAAAAGGACTAAGAACCTTAAATTCGCACAGAAGTTCTTTTTATACTGTACGTAAGCGTGAAGGAGGGATTTTTGGGAATTCTACCCCTATGGAGGTTAAATATTAACAAATATATACAAGGTAAAGATGTAAAATTTAATACAATAGCGACCGATCGAAAAGAAATTCGTAAAATTTGTTGATGAAAACCAACCCTTATATGGGTAAAAGAGCTCAATCAGTTTTAGTTTCAGTTCCATGTGTGGAGAGTCCATCTTTTATTATTTAGGTCGAATGCGTTCCGTTGATTGACATGCTTTGGAAATTGTCTTTAAAATATTTCCGTTAAACTTTTAAATTATATCTAAGTTGTGCTCTTATAAGGTGGACAAACAAAACAGCTGTCTAATTGTATTTTCATTTGTTTTCTTTTAAGCAAGAGTTTGTTTATCCTAGTTAAATGGCGCTACATAATGAAAAGGACCTCTAAATAAAGGCCGGATTACGTACAAATGAATACCTAATCCTCTCTAGCGTATTACAACCGCCGGGATTCTCGCAAGTCACCTACATTCGTTTTTCTCCTCTAATGTCATGAAAAACGTTTGAAATTTTATCAGGGCGATTAGCGGTGACTAATTACTGCACGAAATATGGCGCGTCGTTTTTATCATGCACATGAATTAATTTTGGGACTCCTTTCTCAATTTTGGTAGTATATCTTTTGGTGTGTCCTACACAAATTTATTAAAATTTGTGTAAGATAAAGCGTTAGTGAATTAATTTATTAATTTAACATATGTGTCAAAAGACTTACCAAGTTATAAAATCAGAAAGGTATAGTAGTAGTAAATGCCTCTAATATAGTTCAGTAGTCACCCGGTCGTGGTTTCAAATCTTGCGTGATTGCGATTTCTGGAAATAGAGAGGAATGGCGCACACAAAAGGAGGCTTATACCTGGCAGTGGATAAAAGAAAGCTGATGATGATGGTAATTGCAGTAAAGATATACATTACCTATATATAAACGAAAGACTTACATTCTACAGTGAAGTTATCAGAACAAAGAAATCGATAGATTGGTGATTCTTTTATAGAAACATGGCTGGTTAAATAATTAAGGTTAGCATACATCTCATTATGGAAAAAGTTCAATAAAACTAGTGGCAATATTTCTTGTTTTGCCATTAGCATAGCTGGTAGAAATAAAAGCTAAGTATATATTAATACCTATTCTACAAAGGGAAATAAATATCTGTAGAGATTGTTTAAAGTAAAGATAAACTTTATAAAACAAGAGAAATTCTTACATCTTACAGTAAAAATTGTGAGACAAAGAATCCGAGAACATTTAAATAAAAGGGTACAAAGTAACCGATAGACAGCAAAGATAATAATTCCTTCAACGAAATATTGCTCGGGGTGAGTTCACTTCTCATAATATTTGACTTATAATTGTAAGTATAAAGAATTCTGAAGAATAAGTTCGGGAAAAACTTCGGATAAAGAATACAAAAGGGATCGTTCTTTCAAGTCGGAGGAATGGGTTATTGAGTAAGTAATTAAATTCTACTCTCTGAAATATCTTTGAAATAATCTGCTATTTCTATTTCGACTGCGATGGAAAACAGTTGATGGGTACCGGAGTTTATTACAAATACATATTTCTAAATCTTACAATTTAATAGGAAAAAAATAATTACCACTGAAAACATATTTTGAAATATTAGGTATAATGAAGATTTGGAAATGGCTCCAATGATTTTGTTGAAATTTAGTAAGTAAACATTGTTGCAATTGTATTGAGATAAAAGAGTTGTGAAACAATACGCAGAATTGTTTTTACAAGCTAAATATAGATATCCCGAGAATACAATAAATCCAGAGAGAGTTCCAAAAATATCACACACAAAGATGTACAAAAAAAGTTACTATGCTTTATTCCCCCACATAAAAAAAATATATATACCTACTCCGCCTGCTTACAGGAAACGCTCTGCCTGCTGACAGGAGATGCGCTGCCTAAAAAAGTCATGTATTTGACTTATTATTTTTATATACACTTAACAAATTCTAACCATTTGACTAGAGGCGTTTAATATTCCTGCAATTACTTTTATGTCGTTCAGTTATCATGCAAACAAAATTTATAATAAACTAAAATATTACTCTATTACTTAACTAATAACGTAACCCCACTGTATATTATTTAAATAATTTTACATTTAATATTTGCTCGCCAAACTTGGCGAAATATGTAATACAAATATTTACTTTACGAACGATGTAGCTACTAAAATCTGACTCTGATTCAGAAAAGAAAATCACAATGTGTTGTCACAGTACTATTTTGTTTGAGTGGACAAAGAAAGTAGAAAAACAAAGTTCTAGATTTGTTTTTGTTATGAATGAGGGCTAGTTTTTTTAAGAAATATGTATTGTGTTTTTGTTAGCTTACCACAATAAATAGAGAAAAAAAATACTACTATCGATAGCACGGCCCTATGGGCCCTGAGTGATGCCCAGTGAGAAAGTACGGGCTTCATACAAATATAGAGAAAATGTAATAAGTGTAAAAGCTAGTAAGAACAAAAAAGATACCTAATAATAAAATTCACATTTGAATACCAAGGTACATACTATTTCAATGTACAAACTAAGACTTTCCAGCAAAAAAATAGAACAACGCTGTTTTGGGACGTGATTTGATATGGGTAGATACTACATAGGTACTCGTAATTAACAAAAACTGTTTGCACTGAACATATTTAACGGACAAGAACTATCAGCCACATTAGTAACGAAACTTAAATGCGTTACCATTATAAAATACTAGCTATTACCCGCGGCTTCGCCCGCGTGATATATAGCCTATGTCTTTCTCAGTACGCTTATCTATGTGTATGCAAAATTTCATGATGATCGTTTCAGTAGATAGGGCGTGAAAGCGTAACAAACAAATAAACAAACAAACTCACTTTCGCATTTATAATATTAGTTGGGATTGGGATTATAATTTGAGTATTTTTTTGTAGTTGAGACATTTTCCATACTATTTTTGTTGACGCTACATTTTACATGACTTGCGAACGATAAATCCTAATCCTCGGGTTGCCCCGAAGTCGCAGACATAAATTAATATATACAGACAATCACACAGATTGAGCTAGCCCCAAAGTAAGTTTGAGACTTGTGGTATGGGATACTAACTCAACGATACTATATTTTATTACAAATACATATATATAGATAAACATCCAAGACCTAGATCAATCTGAAAAAGATCATTTTCCATCTTGACCTGACCGGGGATCAAGCACAGGACCATCCGTGTCGCAAGCCGGCGTGTTGCCCGCTGCGCCACAGAGCACATATTTCTAAAGAAATGAAGTACAAGTATTTATCCGCACTACAAATACGATTTCATATACACTGCTGCGTCACGTATCCATCTATGAAGTCTTATAATATAAGTATAGTTTTTACCACCAGTATATTTTTTCCTGAGAGATACCTCGTAAGACCATTCTGGATTTCTGGATCCTTTAGCACAATATAATATGAGTGTATGTATATCTATATAAACTCTGACAATATCGATTGCCATTCTTATATATATTTCATCGTGTTGCTTTTTGTCTGATGTTGATAGAAAGGTCATCTCGGACAACCAAACAAACTTGTTAATATTAGTTAGGATATTTTATCGTGAGCTTTTATCTTAATTTACAACACATTTCCAAGAAAAGAACCCTTTCAGTTTGTAAATTGTTTGGAAATTAATTCGCGCTCATTTAGAAGGATTCCGTAATTGGCCTACATTATCATCTTGGATCCCTCTTCAGATAAAATGTATAATATCCGATGTCTAAGTAATACTTCGTCTTCGGAACAAAATTAATATTATTCGTCGTTAATCAAAAGCGGTATTGTTTGCTCTCGCCCGAGAACTTTGGTATTGTAGCCAAGTAATTTTATTCTATTCTCGATTCTGCTACGAAGATAAATTAATGAACATGTAACAGACATTCAATAAAGATTTGGGGCAATAGAGTTGTTTGTAAATGTAAGCAAAAATCTGTTTTTTTTTTAATTAATTAACCCACCGACAGATTCTGCGCAGGCCTTTATCTCTAGGCAGCTAAAATCGAATTATCGCTATCGCTATTGTGATAGCTAATGTAAATGAATATATGAGCGTGAACTTTAATTCTATATTCATATGTGTCCTAAGCATCAAGAAATATCAAAATGCCTCTTAGCCGTCATGAGGCTAAACAAAAGACATCCACTACGGAGGTTCTAGTAAATTTATTGAATATGCCCACAGTCTTCGAGCAACACGCCTTCCGTACAAGCTGTGTTGCTCGAAACCCACAGTATGTTATAAACTTGTGAAAAAAAAAATTGATACCTACTTACTATATAGATTAACATTCAAGACCCAGGTTAATCTAGAAAAGATCGCTTTTCCTGATTGAATCAATGAAAATATGTATAAAGTACCAAATCATATGCTATTAATTGCCAAATATGAATGGGGTTGGTACTTACTTGAAATTAAAATAAAATAAATAATAAAAATATCATTTTTCATCATGACCTGACCGAGAAACGGACCCGGTACCATCCGTGTCACAGGCCGGCGTATTGACAGCTACGGAGCTCGTCATTATAGTTTCTAACTTCTGTAACGTAAGAAATGTTGTTTAAGTACCAAGAACGTTAATAATATTGTTATTTTCAGGTGGCAAAGTACCTCCAGACAGAACGGTGGTGGTTAACGAACTTCGGACGGTATCTCTGCCTTTATTCGCTTGCATGACCGCGCTGTGCATTGCCGGGATACTTGCAGCCATTGGACTAATCATTTTCAACATCATGCACCGGCATAGAAGGTACCTACATAGAGCTTTTGAACTACATACGTGTAGTTGCGATGGGTCTATTCGGAAGTTCACGATTAAAAAAATTATAATATACATAGGAATTACTTAATGAACGGATTGTTTTTCGAAAATTAAAACTTGATCAGGCATGCTGATATTTTTGTCTGAATTAAATCAATCTGAAATGATTTAACAAAAATATACATTACATGTGTATAAAAACTAAAATAAATAAGGAAGCTAAAAAAAGATTACATACATGTGCATTTCAGTGCATAACACAGATATTTTTTTCCCATTAGAGCTATCAAGAAGAGTGTGTGACCGGTGTGACCTTTGTCAGTGTCTGATTCTAGTCCAGTCATTGTAAATGGTCATCGGGCGATTTGATGTTGACATGGTTTAGCCCTTTTCCTTCAATTAAGTGAACAGAATTCAGTTTTTTAGGGTTCTGTTTCCAACGGGTGCCACCTGTATCGGGTCTATGTATTATGACTTGTAATAGTTGTAGTTTGAGTCTTTCACTACTTGAACTGTTGTACAATATCGACGGCACTGTCGGTTGTTTAAATCTTTTTCATTTAAAGCGCTGTTGTATGATACAACCCAACAATTAATTCTATTGGTCCTAAATCATATCAAATTTAATGTAATATTAAGAATACTACAAGTAATTTACTAGGGCATTTCAGCTATTCGATGTTTAAATTTGATATGATTTAGGACTAAAAGAATTAATTTTTGGGTGGCGGTAATGTCTCATACCACAGCGCCTTAAGGGGTTACTACTCATTGTTCATTTGTTTAAGATTTAAATAGTATTTTTTAATTTGCTATTACCTACAGTTATACTGAAAATACGGTACATATCTAATTGAAAGGTGCAACAATATCCAGTGCTAATTAAAAAAGATGGTCTGATTCGTAACAAACAGATATCAAATTCATTTTAATTAAATAGGAAGCAAGCACTACAAAGAACAGAACTTTGCAATCGCGTTGGAAAACAACATTCCTAATGCAAATTATTCGGGGCGAACACTAAAGTCGTTTTAACTTAAAATGGATCTCAACTCCGATGGCAGGGATTATCTGAAGGAATAGATATCGTTAGATTATTCAAGCTGCTCCAGACTTGAAACAAAATTTTATGAATATTATGATACGTACGTAGATAAGAATAACACTAGTCTGAAGACGTGAAATGAATTTTCCTTGCGTTCTATGTTCCATTCAAGTTTTATTTTATCTAATAAGAATTTATTTGTAAAAAATTTCAAAACATCTATTCAGTGAAATCGGTTTAAACGGACCCCGAACTCCAAAGCCGTAGCTGTCAATGTGATTGAGATAAACAAGTTCAGATGAGATTCATTGAAATTAATTTATTTTTACCCAAATAAGTAAAACCGTAAAAACAAATTGTTTTCATCTGACAAGACACAACTTTTAGTGCACCTTTTAGTAGGTAACAAAAGACGTAGTTTTACTGCTTACCGAGTCACGAAACATTTATTTACATGTAGCGTTTTTACGACAGGGTAATACAATGGTCGCACCCCGCATGCAACACTGTTATGCTGTGCGGGTGCTGCATTTGTTTGGGCGCAGCTGTGGCTCTGGGGGTCGACGGGCGATGGGTGCAACCCCAACACTTCACCGGATTATGTGCAGCAAGAGCCTGGTTGCTTGCGACTGGATTCTCAATGGCGTACGGGGCTCTATTCACAAAAGTATGGAGAGTACATAGGCACACGACAAAGCCCAAAGTAGATTCAAAGGTACGGTAAAAATAATCTTTGCTTCCATTTTTCCCGGCAATTCCATACTCGCTGAGGGAATAACTAAAATTACGATATCGTGTCAGAAGCACGAGGACAATATCGTATTTATAGGTCGACAGTTTCGATATTGTCGATTATTGCCGCTTTGTGTTGGGGATTAGAAACACAAATTGCGGGCCGGAGCTACGAAAGAAAAGATGACCTTTTCTGTCGAAACGGCTTGTTGAACAGATAATAAGGCCGAGTAATCTATTAGGTTTTGAATAGACAATTGTAGTTCGAGGCAACTTGGGGTTGAAGAAAAGCAAAGACTCCCACATTCAGAGTATTGCTATATTTTTTGGAATATTTGAGACTGTAATAATGTTTTTTGATATTTACTTTTAATAATGGATTGAGTTTATATAGTAGCCAGCAGGTAGACCATATCTCAAGGTATTTAAAAGTTCATAAAATAAACTATAATAGCCTAATAAATCTAAAAATAGCCAGAATTGAAATATGCGATATAACTATTTCAAATAAGTAGGTACTTACAAGGTTATCTTATTTTAGAAACGAATGCATGGTTGGAAGTTGTATACCATGGTGGGTGGCCTCCTCGTGGTTGACGCCGCGCTGCTGACGGCGTGGCAGATCAGGGATCCACTGCAGCGCCGCGTCGAGATCTTCCCGCTGGAAGCCCCAAGGCACCACGATGACGACGTCCATATCCGACCTGAGCTGGAGCACTGTGAGAGCGAGCATAACACCGTGTGGCTGGGTAAGATGTTTGCTTGTTATTTATATTAATACCTAGCTGTTACCCGCGGCTTCGCCCGCGTGATATATAGCCTATGTCCTTCTCAGTACCCAAACCTATGTGTTTGCAAAATTTCATGATGATCGATTCAGTAGATAGGGCGTGAAAGCGTAACAAACAAATAAACAAACAAACTCACTTGCGCATTTATAATGTTAGTTTGGAAGTTAGGGTTAGGATAGTTATTTATTTCTTTCTTTTCGGAAGATTTACAGCTTACTTAATAAAAAATATTACAAAGAAAAGACTTAAATTACTCCACAGCCATTTACAATTCTTCACTTATGCATAATAAGATTATAATGTGTTCAAGATTATGATTTGGATTAGGATAGTTAGGACTAGTAGCATTAGGTGCTGTACGTGTATTGACTGCACTTGTTTAAAATGTATACCTAGTCTGTTTTGAAATTTATTCCAATCCAATACCACGAACGAATACCACAAAGCATTTACTAAGGGGGCACTAATCACAGTCTCTGGAAGTTTGTTATAAGCGTCAACTACACAGTTAGCCAGGAAGTGATATCGAGGATTGCTTGCACTTAAGAGTCCCACGTAAAGCCGAAATCCCATAAACCCATACCCATACCTATACAAAATTACAGCGAGTAGAAGTATTGTTTTTAAAATTGAAATCTGATTATAAACATCAATATGCTTTATCCGGTCGTATGTACGTAATTTGGTTGAGATTGGCCTAACTGTTGTAAAACTAAAACCAAACTACGTTTGTATGGGATCTCGGCTTTACGTAGGACTCTTAAGGCTCGAGATAGCTTTAACGAATGTCCTCTCTGGTTTCTGTTTTGGTTCATAACAGATGTTACTCGCTCTGGGACATCGTAGCAACTACTCAGTATTTTATAAGTCTCTATAAGATACTTCATCTAATGGTTACACAAATGTTGAACCTGGCGGGGAACTTTTACTGAAGTCTTGAACCCAAATAAATAGATGTGAAACCGCAGGGAAGGTGCGCCGAACTGATGCAAAGATGGAACTTTGCCTCCAATTCAAACTGCTGTTGTAGAGACATTTAATGTATTTCATCTCACTGACTATAATCCGTATCTTTCTATTTAGGGTGGTATAAAGAAAATAAACGATGCCGATAGCGATGTTGTTAAATTGATTGATAGCCTTCCATTCTCTTATTAATTATTAATCAATAATGTAATCTTCTGCTGCATGTCAAATTCAGAGATATTACAATTTCAAAGCACTTAATATCCAACTAAATACCAAATACATTAAAAACTCAGATATTAAATTAAAAACTTTGCGTGATTTATTGCGGCAAAATTCTAAATTTATTTTCAATACGTGTTATAAATTACGTCTTGAAAAGAAAACTGCCACGCAACTAATCATTCACTGAAAGTCTGGCAATAAATCAGTTTAAGATACGACTAATGGCTACCAAAATAAAACAGGGTGTACAGAATATAAAGAATAGAAAAAAATATCTAATGTAATGTTACGAACTTAATAGTGGAAAGTGATGGTGCCGGTGGTGATGGTAAGAAAAAAAATGTTCTTATTTTTCAATTTAATAAGTGTACGTTACACCTTAGGATGCTGCTGATATACTAGAGATAAATGATAGATGCTGCTGGAGGTAAAATCTGATGTATTCAGAATAACTTAATTATACTAAATGAGTACACGAACGTAATGCGCGGCGATGATGTGACAGTGAGTCATGAACGTGAACTGATTGATTTTACTTAGTTACACAAAATACGCAATACGCGAAAATGCTGAGAATGTTATGTGCGGTTAAACCGTACATGCTCCCGGACGAGAAGATGAGCGAAAGATAAGGGTGATGCATGTGTGAGATGAGCTAAAGTAACAAGGGTGATACCGACAGAACAACGCTAAAATATAAATAACGGGATGATACCGAAAACCTATTTATCGCGATTAAAATTACATCGAATTAAAACCGGAGAAGTGTTTTTGTTTGCCGCTAAACTATCCTCACTTTGAACGTTTTGTTCGAGTACACTTTGACCGTTTTGATTGGACACACTAACACTTTGCTCTGCTTTGGCACTCTCACTCACACACTTCACATTTTGTAAACACACACTCTGTACAGTACCGTCAAGCTGCTGGTTACCGGCTGAAGAAGGCGCGGCGGCGCGACAGCGCGCGCGCACGCAAAAGATCACGGCTGCTGCCAGCCCTGCCACCACAACACAGTATATGGCGACATAGTGATGCACGTCGTGATAGCTGATGCTGTCCGCCTCGCTGTCTATGTTCTGCGAGGCTATTTTCAGTTGTTTAATCTGTTCGTCGACTGCTGCTAATAATGAACTATCAGAATCTGTTGAATTAATGGGGCTAATCGGTATGGATATATTAATGATATTATTGACAGGCGCGATGTCTGGTGCAAAGACTACCGGCTCAATATTTATTTCATTTTGTAATAATTTGTGAGGTGTAATAACGAAAGTGTTCCCGCGAACGACGCAGTCATTCCCTAGAATAATAATGCGAACTCCAGTCAGCTGTTCGACGGTAACACGATCCGAACATATGAATCGTAAAGTACACTGACCGCAACAATTGATAATGTATGTGTTTGCCTTAGTCAGTTTTCTCCACGTAGTCTGACAATCCGTAGTGACGATATTACAGCTGTTTTGTAGATTGTTTTTTATACACAAGCTCTCGTCCGTCTGTCGCTCGTAGACGGGCGTTTGAAGTTGGCACAGGAACGATGTAGAACCATCAAAGTTATATTCCATGCAATTTTGAAAGTCGTTGTAAGTTACAGGGATGTATGTATCCTTTTTCAGGTTTATTGCTATATGATCAGACACAGGAATAATGTTCACCATTGACGAGTTAGCAGTTTGATGGTAAAGAGGTACAGCATTATAAATCTCATAATCGTCTCTATTGGCAAGAGGTATTTGAATCTCGAAAATAAAATACTGCTTCGTCATTCTAGCTTTAACCTTTAAAATCTTGTAAAGGCTGGATAGATCTCGTTGGATGTTGTCAATGGGTAACGATAAATCTTTTGGTAACTGGCTAGATATAAGGCTAAGTTCGTCTTGTAGCTGGGCTGGAGATAACAGGTGGATGTTAAATTGCTGTAGGCTGGTTATCGTGTCTAGGAGAGTTTCTTGAATATCTCGAAGATTTGCCAATACATTGTTTGCGATGAAGCTGGACATGATGAAATCATTAGTAATTTCCACTTTTTCTATTTCAGATTTTACGATGCTTGCTGCGTTTTTTAAAGTGTTTAGATGCTGATTGAATGTTTTATACTGCCTGTCCATTGTGCTCTCAATCCTTTTTAATATGTTGCTCTCCGCTTCTATAACTGACGTTTGGTTTCTCCAAAGTAGTGCTAGATGTTTCTGGTTATCTCGTACTAAGTTGATATCTTGCTCGTACTGTACTGCAAACCGCTCGTCTAGAACGCCGAACAATGTATTCGCGACGTAGCCGACTCCGTTGATAAGACCTCGACGCGTGCGCTTCCGACTACCAAAACGCTGATCGAGCAGCATGCGGTCATAGTACTCCAATTCCGAGAACCCATGATGCAGTTGTTGTAAAATTATATCACAATGTGCGTTCTTTCCCGATTTGGAACACAAAGCACTGAGATGATTCAAATAAGTTTTAAAAATAGTTGCTCCGTTCCAATAGGGCTCCATGTCATAATAAGCTACGAGTTTCCAATGATCTTGAATAAGGCGCATACTTCCTAATCTATCGAAAAATATAAATTTACTGTCGCTTATTTTAGTGATGTTATAGTTGCAATGGACGGTTGATGTCATAAAAAGGAGAAGTGTCGTCAAGATGGAAATAAAGCTGATGTGAAACCCTTTTCTTGACGGCTTTATCTTTTTCGGATCTTCTGTTGGTGTTGCAATGCCGTTTTGAGTTGACTGCTCAACATTTACTGGCAAGATGGAGAGTTTAATAATAGGCCTTTTGACGATAGCGCCATTTCTAGTTTTCACGGTGACCACTCGAACCAGATTATCCACACCGGGATGAAGTTCTATCACTCGGCCTAGTGCCCATTTTCCAGGGGGCAGGTTGGCGTCGTGAATCAGGACAATGTCGTCAAGTTTGATGTTTGCTTGCTGCTCACGCCATTTGCTCCTTGCTGATAATTGAACCAAATATTCGGCTCGCCACCTCTTCCATACGTCATTGAATATTTTTTGTGTGAGTTGCCATCTAGTTCTTTCGTCCCTTTCCGTCTCCATAATTGAAAGAATCGGTCCACTCGACAAGAAATGTGCTGGTGTTAAAAAGTCAATGTCTTCTGGATCTTCCGATAAGGCACACAAAGGTCTCGAGTTGAGGCAGGCTTCCAGCTGCGCAAGTAGTGTAGAAAACTCTTCGTACGTCAGTTTCTGCTCTCCAATGACCCTACGTAGGTGATGTTTTAAGCTCTTTACCGCCCCTTCCCAAAGTCCTCCGGCACTAGGGAAAAGGGGACAGTTGAAATGCCAATCTACTTTCATCTCGCTGAGCTCCGTATAAAATTCTTCGGAAGTGATTGACCTTAGATCGAAGTACTCTTTCACCAAGATTTTGTTGGCTCCGACGAAATTGGTCCCGTTGTCACTATATAAGTGACGTGGGGCACCTTTCCTTGCTGATAGCCGGCGAAGTGCAGCTAGGAACGCCGAAGATGTTAAGTCCGAAACCAACTCTAAATGAACTGCTTTTGTGACCATGCATACAAACACAGCCACGTAACCTTTCGTGGTTTTGATACCACGACCTCTGTTGGCTTTTATTTCGTAATAGCCAGTATAATCCACGCCAGTATGAAAATAGGGCCTCGTTTGATTCGTTCTTGCTTCTGGAAGCTGCCCCATTAACTGCTCGTGTTTGCTTGGACTATGACGCTTACATATGACACAATGCCTCAGACGATTTCTCACTGCTCTATTTCCCTTCAATATCCAATATTGCTGTCTTAGCCAGGCATGAGTTAGCCGTGCTCCTCCATGGAAAGTAAATTTGTGTCCAAGGTCAATGAGCAAATTAGTGAGATGGCTGTTATACGGAATGATGAATGGATGCTTCATATCATGTGGCAGATTACTCTTTTTAAGCCTGCCACCGACTCTTAATAAGCCGTTCTCGTCTAAATAAGGATTCAAGCAGAGAAGTTTACTTTTCGAGCTGACCTTGCTGTGATTGCAGAGGTCGCTAATCTCTTCAGCAAATTCCACTTCCTGAACGGCCTTTACAATTTTTTGTGACGCATTTCGTAACTCCGCTGTTGATAAATAATACACCTTTATACGGTCGCGTGATATCGCTCGCAATACCCACGCGAGAACACGTGACGCTCGCGTAAAGCTGCTATGTTTATTTAATATTTTTGAAATAATACATTCATCCGTGTGGACAGCTGTTTGTACAATATTTGTTAACCTTTCTTTGCTTTCTAAGTCCGTCTGATAAATTTTAGGATGCTCTTGTGGATCGAATGATGATAACCAGGAAGGTCCTTTCCACCATAAGGAATGTTGCTGTAATTGTTCTACTTTCATGCCACGGCTAGCACAGTCTGCCGGGTTCTCAGCCGTTTTCACATGACGCCAGATGTAGGACGGCATCACTTCGGTGATCTTTTTAACTCTATTGGCGACAAAAGGTTTCCATCGGTTAGGCTCCCCTTGGATCCATCCAAGCGCTGCTGTGGAGTCGCACCATCCGTAAATCTCGATATTTACTGAAGTCAAACTCTGTTTGATTTTGACGATCAACTTAGAAAGTAAGAGAGCGCTGGTTAATTCAAGTCTGGGAAGGGAGACCACACTCTTCGTTGCTGGTTTGTTTGTTGGCACAAGTTTCGTTTTTGCTGCTACGATTGTGATTGACGTTGTATTTTGCTGCTTAACACAAGCGTATACTACACAGGCGTATGCTTTGGTTGATGCATCGCAGAAACCGTGCAACTGGATGAGACTTTCCTTCCCGCTTCCTAACCACCTCGGAATTTTGATGTTACTTATATTTTCTATGTCTTCTCTTAGCACTAACCACCGCGAGTAAACGTCATCTGGTATTACGTCATCCCATTTCAAATTTTCTAACCATACGCTTTGGAATAACATTTTTAGTTGTACGACAGCTGGCGCTAACCAGCCGAGAGGGTCGAAAATTTTGGAGATTTCACCTAATAAAACTCGTTTCGTCGGTTTCGAGGTAGGTGGTGCTGCCATTTTGCATTGGAAGGTGAAGTTATCGTCCTTTGCAATCCAGGTAAGTCCTAGCGCTTTCGTAGACTCTTGATGTTTGAAGTCGTACGTGTTGGGTGAACTTTGCGCTCTATGGACGCCTTCCAAGAGTGCTTCATTGTTGGATGAAAATTTGCGAAGGTTAAATCCGCCCGCTTTTAAAAGATCGATAAGATCTTTCTGTAATTGTTTGGTGGAAATGAGGTCAAAATCACCGCAGATGGCATCATCCATGTAGAACTGCTGCTCCAGAACCTTTGCTGCTGTAGGATAACGATGACGCTCATCGATGGCTAGCTGCTTAAGAGTCATCATCGCTAAAAATGGAGCGGGTTTCGTTCCATAGGTGACGGTATCAAGTTGGTATCGGTGCAGAGATTGATTTTGATTTTCCCGCCAAACAATACATTGATAGGGTTGATCATCTACATGTACCAGAATATTTCGGAACATTTTTTCCAGATCTGCAGTGAAGGAGTATGGAAACTTTCTCCACTGTAATATTAGAATCAAGAGCTCCTGTTGAAGATTCGGACCTCTATACAATACGTCATTCAGACTCACACCAGACGATGTTTTTCCTGATGCATTGAATACGACCCGATGTGACGTAGTCGTGGAGTCCGCGCGCACTATACAATGATGAGGCAAAAAATACTTAGGTGTCGGATTGCTTGCTGTTAATAAGTGCATATGACCCATTTCAATATATTCATTTATGAATGTCTTGTAATTATTTTCCAAATTTGGGTCCTTTTTGAATTTGCGTTCTAATTGGTAAAACTGGGCACACGCTGTAGGCTCAGATAACCCTAATTTCTCGTCGGCGTTTGGATGCAATGGAAGACGCACTACATATTTTCCATCAGACCGACGGGAAGTAGTTGTTTTGTATTTTTCAACACATTGATAATCTTCTGATGACATATTTTCTTCGTTTTCGCTGATATCTTCGATTGACCAAAAGTTATGGATGGCTGTCAAGTCAACCGTAAGTACATTACAATAATATGATTGAAGATTTCCACATAAAATCCAACCAAGACGTGTCTGCTGTGCGATAGGCATTCCTTTATTTTCCTTGATGATTCCACCCATGATGATTTCAGCGTAGACATCTGCGCCGAGGAGTAGATCTATCTCCCTGCTATGGTAGAATTCAGGATCCGCAAGCTGAATGTTTTCTATAAAAGGCCACGATGGTTTTCCAAAAGATCTGTTCGGTAGGTTGTTTACAGCGTGATTCATAATAAAGACATCCAGATTAAGGCGGTACGGGCTATAACGAGAGGATAACATTATGTTCATAACACCCTTACAGCTGTTTTCCTTCGCGCCTACCCCAATTATAACTCCCTTGCATTGCTTGCGAGGTAACCTTAGCCTTTGGGCTGCGTTTTCGGTCAGGATAGAAGTTTGGGAACCCTGATCAATTAGGGCGCGAAGCGTGTGAAGAGTTCCGTCGATGCCTGTGACGTGGACCAAAGCGGTTGCAAGAAGAATCTCCTGAGTGTCATCAAGGGACACGTGTGAGTTTGACCTCGTGGCGTCGGTCGATGCACTCAGTGAGGTTGCCACATTTGATGATACAGCAAAGGCTTCGTGCAATAATGTATGATGATTTGAATTACACTTATGGCATCTTTTTGTTGAAAAACATACATTACCATCGTGACTATAAAGACAGTTTTGGCAAAACGATAATTTAGAAATAGTTTGTCGTTTGACGTCAGGTTTATACGATAAAAATATTTCGCAAGATTGAATGGTGTGATCCTTATTGCAGACGGGGCATTTTTGCCTCGGTACAACTGAGGACGATGACCTAGTTTTATTATTGTAATTATAAGTTTTAGACGATAAATTTTGATTGCTTGTGAATGACTTGAAATTAAATGATTTTTTGAAGTTAGAAGGTTGAGAAGATTGCGTCTGCTGCTGATTCGCCTTATGAGGATCTTGCTTACGTTTCGATGATTCTAGAGCAGTAAACTTAGCCTCTAGAAATTCTAGAAATTCCTTTAATGTAGGCAATTCCCTTGGGCGTTTCAATGACTCAATATAGTCATTGTGCGTATCGATATCTAGTTTCTGGGATATGATGTAAACTATGATGGGGTCCCAGTTCTCTATATTCACACCTAGATTTTTGATGGCGTTCAGACACTCGTTGGTTGTGTCGTGAATCTTCTTAACAGCTGCTGCTGATTGGTGTTGTATGACGGACTGATTAAGAAGGATACTCATATGGGAGTTGAAAATGAGCTTCTTATTATCGTACCGATTATTTAAGAGATCCCAACAAACCTGGTAGTTGTCTGTACTGATGTGCAGGTGTGATACAAGTTTCTCGGCTTCGCCTTTAAGTTTGCTCTTTAGAAATTGCATCTTCTGACCATTTGACAAAGCTCGATTGCTGTGAATTGTCTCTACAAACAAATCCTTAAACGACACCCATTGATGGTAGCTGCCGCTAAAATTCATGATGTCCAGTTTCGGGGTCGTTTTCTCTCGATAACATTCTGAATGCATCTTGCTGTTTATTACCTCTTTAATATCATTAAATTGCCGCTCATAGCTGCTAAAAACTTCGTCATACTCCGGGTTTTCTTCGTACAGCTCGCTGTCTATTTCCCAGTGTAAAGTATCGATCACTGTCCACCGGGCCTGCACTGACTTCAGGATGTCCTCAAACTTCCATTTTTCAGAGACGTTGTCGAGATTGATGCTGCTGATAGTTCGCTGAAAAGCCTTAAAGTTACTTTTCTGCTTCCTCAACATGTCTTCTAATTTGCTGCTGGTACCTTGAGTCCGGGTCATGTCTGCGTCAGATGGAGAAACAGGACGAGTGTCAGACGGAGAGACGGGACGAGAGCTGTTGCTGTCAGACGATTTTAAAAAGACTGGCATATGCATGGTAGTTGCAGGTTTAAGAATACTTACTTTAGGCTCGGCTGCTAAAAAACCTAATAAATAATTACGAGTTTCGTTATAAAAATCGGAGGTTTTTTGATAATAATTGCCTGTAAAATATTCATGAGATTTATCGTCAAATTCACAAAGCTTGATATGATTATTTTGGAATTCCTGCCAATAACCTTCCAGGGTGCTAAGTCGTTTTTTAATATGAGCCGGTGTCCTGCGGTCGGCACCGTCCTTCTTAAAATTCCTAATTAGCTGATCCATAGCTCCCATGATCTGATTTTGGCCTGTAAGTAGGTCTTCCATTTTGCTGATAGTAAGCTGCTGATATGCTGATAGTATAAGGAGAGTAGTGAACTCACCAAAGTTGCTGCTGGTTGACTTACGTGGCGGTCCCTGGCGCACTTGTAGTTGAAACTAGGTCAACACTCGCGAATAAGTCCCGCTACGTTTAACTCGAAGGACCAAAAAGATGTACGTTACACCTTAGGATGCTGCTGATATACTAGAGATAAATGATAGATGCTGCTGGAGGTAAAATCTGATGTATTCAGAATAACTTAATTATACTAAATGAGTACACGAACGTAATGCGCGGCGATGATGTGACAGTGAGTCATGAACGTGAACTGATTGATTTTACTTAGTTACACAAAATACGCAATACGCGAAAATGCTGAGAATGTTATGTGCGGTTAAACCGTACAATAAGAATATAACAGGATAGCGTTGTAAATTCATAAAAATACTATGAAATATATTCTAAATATCAATAGATTTTCAATTTTATTCTAAAAAGAGTAAAATTAAATACCACACATGTTATGATGGGGTAATTATGTAAAGTGACGCAAGCCCTAATGTGTGTATAAATGAGATATGGTATGTTAGAAGAATTCGACGTGTAGGATCGAACCGCGATGGCCGAATTGGTAAGGCGTTGTCGTATAAAGATTACGACGCAAAATCTTGCCCGCATGGTTTTTTTTCCCATATCCAATTTTTTAACTTAAGAGTCGCCTGGAAGCACATGTCTCCATACAAACGGAAAAAGGGAATTGTGGCAATATTTTATAATTTTGGATTAAAATTAATCATTTAATCAATTAATCTCATTATAACGACGCGACTCTTAATAAGAACTTACCAAACCATTTTAAAAGAGCATGAATGTTTTTCTAATAGCGGTAGGAATGGACTCCATCCATAAATATTCTGATATCTATGACTCCATCGCATCAGAGCTGAGAATGCAAGCGTGAACAACGCTCAGATGAGGAGGACGAACTATGCTTTCCTTATTTTTTACGGCATGTTTTTCATGTTTAAGTAATAATAACAATAATTATGAGAGATGAGTTTTAATATGAAGTAATTTGAGTCCAGCAAACAATAAATTGTGTTATAAATCCCAGTCTTTCGAATCCACAGCGTCTCATTAGCGACGGTAAACTCGCCGGAGGAATTTAAAAAGTTTTAAAGTCGTTTATAACGGCTGTTTTACTCATTATGGCAGCTGATGATATTGTTTTCTTTAATAAGATAATTATCGCATTATTTGCCAGAAAAATACTATATACCTAATAAAAAATGGCTAACTTATTCTAATTTTTGAAGTAGATTTAATGTTTTTCCCGTATCTTATTTCATAATTTTATTAGATTAAACAAAATGGTTGTTTATGGATACAAGAAAAAAAATCAGGACAGTAGCATATAGGTATAACAAAATTACACAGAAAACTATCACAGCTAATTTATATCTAATTTATAAAACAAAACAAAGAATTTTTGTCAACTAATAAAATGCGCAACTACGGAGCCCTGTAAGTACTGCGCGTGGCCCGACACGCACTTGGCTGTTTTTTTTTTCTTTATACTCCTTCTTTGTTTTAGGTGTGATGTACGGCTACAAAGGCTTGGTGCTGGTTTTCGGACTGTTCCTGGCCTACGAGACCCGCTCGGTGAAGGTCCGGCAGATCAACGACTCTCGCTACGTAGGCATGAGCATCTACAACGTGGTGGTACTTTGTCTGATCACTGGCCCCGTGACTCTGGTCATCGCCAGCCAACAAGACGCCTCCTTCGCCTTCGTGTCTCTGGCCATCGTGTTTTGCTGCTTCTTGAGCATGGCGCTCATATTTATTCCTAAGGTAATAACAATTCTGATTATTTCTTTAAATAAATTACCATGGTTAATCCAGATCCGATACTACGGAAAATACAAACGCCAATTTTTAGGGTTCACTACGGAACCGCAGACAGACATGGCGAAACTATAAAGTTTCGCCATGTCTGTCTGTCTGTCCGCGGTTTTACTCAGAGACTATAAGTACTACAGAGCTGTGATTTGATATGGATATGTATATTAATCATGGCAAAAAATCTTGAAAAAAAAATTTTTTTACGGTATCTCCCATACAAGTAAAGAGGGAGTAATTTTTTTTCTATTGTATATAAAAAAACCCATCATGTTGGGTATTGTTACATAGGTCTTTAAAATATTGTGAGGTTGAGAACACAATTTTTGGATTTAGAGATCCGTTTCCGAAATATGTAAATTTTTGTTAGAGGTAAGTGTCCCCCCCCTCTATCTTCTAAACGGTTATATATGAATACGTGGAAAAAATTACAGCGGTAGTATATATTCTGAAGTTGAAAGGAAAACTATCAGAGCTGAGTACTAAGTACAAACTAAAAAGTTATAGGCAACCAACTTATAAAGTGTACTCGAAAATGTAAAATTTCATACAATTTTCATTGTTAAATGTTTTTGGTCGTTAAACTGTGAGGTGGGAGTGTGAACAGTGTGAACTCAAAGTTGTCATTCGCAACTACGGAACCCTACACTGCGCGTGGCCCGACACGCACTTGGCCGGTTTTTTTTACTGCTTGCGACAAGAATAAATTTTTCTCGTCACACCTATTCGTACGTGATGTACGCACAAATAGGTGTAAAATGATTTTTGTTTAGATATGTCTATTTAAATGAGATTCAGGTTCCTAAACCATATTGCCTTAAAGTCATTCGCTTGAAAGATAGAAACTTCCAAAGTGATATTTTTTAATATTACGGTACTCAACATCTACTTGCACATTTATTGAATCTTTCAGATACATTTGCAGATTATGTATAGTAGTAATTATGTGGTAAAAACAGAAAAAAAGGATACTAATACAGACATGTATGTATAGTACAAATTTTCGTCCTAAAGCTTCGTAAAATTAAACCTAACTTTTTCATTTATTTACATAAACAGGCATTAAAGAAAGCCATTATTGAAAGGGACATTATCTCGGAAAAATTGTATACCAACGACCCAAACTGTTCGCGCAAGGAATAAAATGGGCTTATCTCTTTAAACCAGTGGCTCCCAAACCCGTTAATTGTGTGAAATCAACTGTAAACGTCTTATATCTCTCGTCCCAATGGAATTTATCCTGAGGGTCTGGAACTTTTGCGGGAATCACCTTTGAAGAACAATTCAAGAGCCATCTGAATAATTTCGTCTCTTTTAAGAAAAAAAATCTTGTATCAAACGATTAATTAAATTATGTGTAAAAAAAAAAAAAAAAAAAAAAATATGTGTGTATAGGGCAGTCGTCATATTTTTTAAATGACAAATCTTACACCTAAAAACCTACATTGCGAATTATTGCATTTAAATTTTACAAACGTATAATCAACTGTCTTTGTAATAAACATAACTGATCACAGACACAAAGTATCCAGAATATCGAGAAACTGGAATATAACAATGCAATTCAAACTCAGTTCGCAATTAGCGGGCTTCCAGCGAATGCAGTAATTTATGAAAGCATATTCAAAGATGGATCATGCGGCGTGCTCACTCAGATATGAAGGTATACTGCCGTGATATTTCTTGGAAGGTACTCGTACAGGTAAACTGTACGATCTTTTACGGAAATCTAGATAATGATAATATACCTACCTATGTAGAAAGAAGAGTTGTAAAATTTGTTTAAGCATATTACACAACTTATTTTTAGAATAGTTGGTTTGCAGTAACCAACATTTGGTATATAAGTTAGTTTATTTTCACAGTCACACAATTTTCCAAAATCCCAAACTTTGATGATTTATCCAAAATCCAACAATCCAAAATATTAGATAGATTGGGTGCTTTTTAGGGTTCCGTAGTAAACTAGGAACCCTTATAGTTTCGCCATGTCTGTCTGTCTGTCTGTCCGTCCGCGGTTTTACTCAGAGACCATAAGTACTAGAAAGCTGTAATTTGGTATGAGTATGTATATTAATCATGGCAAAAAAGTCGTAGAAAAAAATCTTGAAAAAAAATTTTTTTTTGGGTAGCTCCCATACAAGTAAAGTGGGGGAGTCATTTTTTTTTCTCTACTTACCCATCTTGCGGGGTATCGTTAAAAAGGTCTTTGAAAAATATTGTGAGGTTGAGAACACCATTTTTCGATTTAGGGATCCGTTTCCGAAATATTTGGTTTTAAAGTGCAAATTTTTGTTAGAGGTACGTGTCCCCCCCCCCCTCTATCTCCTAAACGGTTATATATAGATACGTGAAAAAAAATACAGCAGTAGTATATATACTGAAATTGAAAGGAAAACTATCAGAGCTAAGTACTAAGTACAAACTAAAAAGTTATAGGCAACCAACTTATAAAATGTACTGGAAAATGTAAAATTTCATAAAATCTTTATTGTTAGATGTTTTTGGTCGTTAAACTGTGAGGTGCGAGTGTAAACAGTGTGTACTCAAAGTTGTCATTCGCAACTACGGAACCCTATACTGCGCGTGGCCCGACACGCACTTGGCCGGTTTTTCTTATTCTTAATAAAGCTTGGGATGTCCATAGCCAGCTATTTGTTCAACAAAAAGTCAAAATCAAAATATTTGGACTATAGAGAGCCTGAACCATAACGTGCGAATTTAATTTGAAATGCAGAAACTAAGTTTGCAACTAGCAGGCTCCGAGCGGATGCAGTAATTCATAAAAGCATATTCAAAGATGGATCGTACGGCGTACTCACTCATGCAGTTATGATGCCGTGATATATCTCGGACGGTACTAGAACGCTGTACGATGTTGCATGAAAATGTAGATCATGGTAAGATAGGAGGACTAAGTTTGTAAATTTTTAGATTTATTCATTTATCACTTGTTTAACCACATAAATACATATAGTTGCCTAAGTATATTTTCACAGCAGATAGGATATCCAAATATCCAGGCAAAAAAGTAAGACGTACACAATTTTGTTTTTTATGTGTGTTACCTCAACTTGCGCTATTTGGCAATGAACCGATTAGAAACTTCTCTTTTTTTGGGTTTAGGTAAGAACTTTTGAATTGGTTATTTATTTATATTTATTTTATTATTTACTTACAGTAAAAAACAAATTCATATTTCGTCAAATTATATTTCTTTAGTAGGTATTCATTTTGTAACCGACGCTTAATGTCTGGAATAGAGAAAGAAAGAGATCAAAGATAACAATTCATTTGAACTAGTTTTAACTTTTGTTGTGATTAGAATATTATGAACTAGGTCCAGAAGGTCCAATATCCATGCTCAATTATATATCTCACAACTCTCAACAACCAAAACATAAGCTCCTAAACAAATAAGACCCTAAGGACTTGGGGCCAAATGACATCCTAGAGGTCTAAAAAATTAAAAATCCATATACTAATTCTGTAGCAGCACATACTTACTATTTTCTTTTTCCAACTTCTTAGGTCATAGAAGTGATCCGTCATCCGACGGAGCGAGCAGAAAGCGGCCGAGGTGGATCTGGGTCAGGATCAGCGCCAGCAGACGAAGAGCGGTACCGGGAACTTGTCAAGGAGAATGAGGAACTGCAAAAGCTGATCGCACAGGTATGTAATAGAACTGTTTTCAATAAAAACGGGTGAAGTTATGCGATGGAGCGGATTCGATTGCAAAAAGCGGCTAGGGTGGATTAGGATTAGCGCTAGCATACGATTACTGGTACTGGGAATTTTTCAAGGCGAATGAGGAACTGCAAAAGCTGATCGCACAGGTAATGGAATGGCTTTCAGTATAAATGGGAGAAGTTATTCGGTAGAGCGAACCAAAAGCAGCAAAGATGGATCAGGATCAACGCCAGCAAACGAACAGTTGTATTGGGCCCTTGTTAAGGAGAATGAGGAACTGCAGAAGCTGATCGCACAGGTAATGGAACTTTTTCAATATAAACAGATGAAGTAATTTGATAGAGCGAGCTAAAAGCGGCTGAGATGGGTCAAGATCAGCGCCAGCAGACAAAGGACGGTAACGGGAACTTGTCAAGGAGAATGAGGAACTACAGAAGCTGATTACATAGGTAATGAAATGGTTTTCAATATAAACAAGTGAAGATATTCGATGGAGCGAGCAGAAAGCGGCCGATGCGGATCAAGATCAACGCCAGCATATGATAACCGGTATTGGGAACTGCTGATCTAGAGTTCTAGACAATGTCAACATGCAAAAAATCTTTTTTGTTATTGATTTTTAACTGAATGTTATTGATTTGAATAATAAAATCATCACGTTAATGTATATTTATGTATGTATGTATTTATGCATATAAGTCTGTTCCATTAATGCCTCTGGTAGCCTACACAGCATGATTTATTTTGAAGAGTGAGGTGTCATTAGATTCATATTTTAAGATTATATTATATATTCAATCCACACTTGCCATTAATAAATAATACAACGGAATAATTCAATTTTGATGTTAATTTACTGCCTACTTTAAGAGAAAACTTGTTTCATTCCGCCCAGGCATTTCAAATTCTGGAAATAATCATATGAAACCCGGCGTTGAAACAAAAACTCGTCTTGCGCTTTCAAATATTTGTTGGCTGTGGGAATTCGAGGCCGAAACCAGAACACACCACCACTCCAGCAAATAGGTCGTCAATTTTTTCTCTCTTTTGCTCCAGTCTGAGACTAAAATAAGCTGTTTCGGATACCGTAAATAATGGTTTTAACTACTTTAGAACTTATAACTTTTTTCACAACGCTTGATTAATTGGAATCGTGGAGAGATATTCTCCGAGATAAAAATTGATTTCATTTGGTGTTACTAAAATTAGAAAATGTCCCAGCAGGGGAGCACCGACAAGTTAATTCGGGCAATTGAAATAATAAATGAAAACAGCTTATTTAATTTAGCTTATATGAAAAAAAATGCATATTTATTATGAAATAGCAAAAAAAAAAGAACCAAAAAATCAGAATTAAGAGTTCAAAAAATATTACACGAAAAAAAGCACACGCTATTGTGATTAGATTGGGATGGAGTTTAATCCGAATATGTTGTAAAATAAAGCGAACAATAAAAATCGGCCACAGAAGTTCGTTTAGGTAGCTACGGGCCACGGGCGAGCGGAGAGTAATGTTGTTTGTCGCGCTAATTTATTTTATGATTGTACTTTTTCCGAACAAATGTTTTCCGAATGAACGTGTTTTTGCGGATAAAGCACTGTAAATAACGATGCAATTATAACAGTTGCCATTTAAATGGATTACGGTACGGCTCAAGGATTTGGAAATACGATTCACACACTTAGTCGTTGAACACGCTAAAGCATTTTAGGCATTTTGTGGAAGCGTATCGCGAATCGAAACTCTGTATATGTGATATTTATTTTACATAGCGTCGATTTGGTATTGTTGATTTATGCTTGCCACGCGATACTTAAATATCTCATAAATCAGTTATGTTTAATGTTAAAATATTTAACCAATATTATTAACGCTAAAATACGCTTGCAGAAGGAAGAGCGGATTCGGGTGCTGAAACAGAAGCTAGCGGAGCGGGAAGCAGCAGCAGCAGACGGCGTGACCCAAGGTACTGGCGGTGGTGGCGTGCTGGCCGATCTAGCCACTGCCACCTCTGACTATGGCACCTCTACTAATTACACTCGCTCCTCCCGTGCCTCTGTCTCTGACCTAGACTTCTCTGAGAGCTACCTGTAATTCACAAGAATCTTAAATCCGTTTTGTTGCCCTCATAATATGACTGTCTCATAAATAAATACATCGCATATTATAGTCATTTTAAACACACTCGATACCTACAGAAATCTACATATCGAATCGAAAAAAATTAACAAAAATATTGGTCCAACGGTTAAATCGCACAATATAATCGACGAATTAATATTATAACCGATATCCCCACTAGGCACATTTTAATTTTCAGCCCAAATTCACCGTTCCGTTTGAGCATTCATTAAATATTTATGAACACTGTATCACTGTCGGTCATGTGAGTCCAATGTAAATCATTCTGTTCATTCACTTTCTTTTAAATATTGTCATACTCCATTATTATAAACTTATATGATTAATAGTCGTGTTTAAAAATATTGTAGTATGTCATTCAATTTCATTTCGTACAAACAAGTTATTTTTTATCTCATTAAGCATTTAGAAAAACATAAAAAAAGAAATATAATTTTATTTTACTTTAAAAGTTCAGGTCCACAATTTTTAAACCACTGCCAAGAAGATGTGTTTAAAATATATCTTTTATTTTCTTTCTTCAAAAAAAAATACAAATTTCTTCTTTATTTCCGAATATGAGACAAATATGATGGGCAAAAATAATATGCATATAACATAAACGAGGGTCTGATATGATCTACAAACGGTGCGACTCAGCTTTCGAAATGTCATTGGTCTTTAACTTTTAACTTACTTTAAGTACGTTCAACATGAAACGTACGTACTGTTACTGTAATTTTAAATGATATATAAATATGCATATATTCGTTGTGTAAGTAAAACCTACTGGTTATAAATAACATATTATTATTTCTAGTGTAAGTTTTAGAGCCTATTTGTTCCACTGTAAGTGTTTGTTGATTATAAAACACTGGGCTAAATTCGCTTTCACACGCTTTGTGATTTTATAAATACTTAAATTAAATGCGGATCCGGTTTTAAATAAAAATGATTATGTATTTGAATAAATATACGAATAAAACAATACATTCTGCATTATCGCTGTCCACATTCAACCCCTCAAATTTATCGTCGGTACTATTCCAGGCTGCCGCTCCGCCCATGCTGCTGGGCGGCAGCCTATTCTCTATTTCTACCTCACACGTACCTATTGTAATGATTGCACGAGTTGTATGTCATTATGTTAGTACCTACAATTCCTACTAGACTGATATAGTGTTACTCTTAGCTATATGAGATCTTACTCATAGACATTTCTACCTATTTGAATGTAACTGCTAACATTGTAGCTGTACTACCCATTGTAACATAGTAACTTAGGATTATTTAGCGGTCTGTTCTGACGTAATTTTAAGAATCGCAACAACGATTGCTCTTGCATTAAAATAATGGTTATTATAATAAGAATGTCTCCAATTTAACACGTTTATATTTTATTGGCACAAGTTAAATATTTAGATAGATTTTAAGCTCAAGTTGTTGTTGGAAGTTTATTTTTGTTGATTTCGTGTAATAAGTACATAAGTCTTATCTTGTCCCGATCAATGCTGTCCTTTCTTGCCAATATTACGATAAATTATGCATTAATTTAGTCGCATTCAGTCCTTAGAATTCATGCAGTCAAATCTCGTTATTTCGCAGTTTTGTTACTTACATGTGTTAAAAAAGTAATTTATTATTTTGGATTCGAGTTTTTGGAATTTAAGCAATTACGAGAAAAAGATCATCGGTAAAGTGTTTCGAGCCGAGTGCTTGCCATAATTGGTAATACTCCCCGCAAAGTGCATAGGTATGTGATGTGTACCTAACGTAGATCGTAATGTAAGTAGTTTGAAGGTGTTGTCCACCCTTAGTACCCTGTGTATACAACCTACCGTTCGTGTCACTTGTAAGGCTTGGAGCAAAGTGTATGTGTATTTGTCTAATGTTTCCTAGAAGATGATATTCTAAATATGGTTTCTCTTTGTACCGTTTACTTTTTTAGTAGATTTGTGATAGTGATTGCCTCTAAATTAGAATATCATTTTCTTACACCCCGTAGAATATTTGCCCTCATGTCATTAACATGAAAATTGGATCTATTATGTCTTGAAAAAAAAAGAAGATTATACACAAAACCCAAATCGTACTCGGAATGTTACCTGCATTGGAACTTTCTTATAACATTTTCGAAACGTATAAAGTATTATTTACGTAGAAATGTATTTTATGTCCGGGCGTAAATCAATGGTTAGCATACAATTCTTGCAAGGGTGACTGAGCATGTCAATATGAGCAAATTAAGGGATCAATGGTCACTGAAAGACATTTCCCCTTCTCATACAAAAATATGGCCTGCATTCAATAAATACAGTAAATCTTAGAAGATAAATACCGTCATTTAAAATTTCTTAGAGCAATGCTTTTACTTCTAAAATATCAAAAGATCAAACGTTAAGATATGTACTTAATTTAAATATACCCATCCACTTTGTCTCCTAGCCTACAATGCATGGTACCCACATTCACGCTGCACTTTCCCTGTTTTATAGCCACTGTCTTCCTCAACCCCGTTTGGCACCTGTTTCACACTAGTGTGTTTACAATTTTATTATAACTTCACAGTGGCTTGCGTGCGAAAGATAATTGAAAAAAAAGAGTATGTATCAATTTACGCCAACTGATTTTACATTTGTAAAAATGGAATTACCTAAATTGACAAGTATGTTTCGCTGTGTAGGGAAAATCCAATAAAACGCTGAGTAACGAGATTTCCTTGCATGAATGTTGTTTTCGTATGTTTTATGTTTTAATGCTTATTTTATTTTATTTTGACATCTATTGGAGTTTGTGTATATTTAAGGTGACATTTAGTTTTCACTATTTCAAAGAATATAATATTTCAGTAAAGAATATATAGCACGCAAAACTATTCAGTGCACTATAGGATCTACATAACAGTGGCACTTGGATAAAAGTTAACGAAGTAATGGTATTTAATGCCATTTTCTAAAGTACAATAATTAAAACATTGAGTAATATTTTCACAATCACTATATTTTCCCATTGCATCTGTAAATGTTATTCTACTGAAATGGAAAATAAATGAATGAAAAATGTTCAATAATATTCCTAGAATAAAATAGCGCAGGAATCCAACAAGCAATGGAAAGTTCCTAGAATAGTTTCGTCGTACCTGAGTTCGTGCAATATTTACCAACTTCCGAGAAATCAATCGATACCCAATTGAGACAGACGGAAATATGATTTTAAAACGATATTACATCGGCTTCCTTCTGCTACGGACGGGTATTGATGATCTTGACTTTATACTACGATGGAAAAAATATTTTAACAAATTTGCCCTTAGAGTATCTGTATTTGATTATAATAAAAAATTAAACATGAAATTCATTAATAATTTATTATGTCTTAGAACGCAGCTTGTTTCCAAGATGAGAAAGTCTGTATTTAGTTACGCTTTGATGTTTTATTCTGTTTGCTTGGTACCGTAATTATGTAATCTGAGCTTTTATAACCTGTAGTTAAGAAGGTACTGTCTGGGACCGTTGGATTTTATTAAATGTTCTTTTTCTCTGTCACAGATGTACAGGACGAACACATCTGATCACGCGGGGCTATCGCCGATACTGTAACACATGTTAACGTAAAATTTCATGCTGATTAGACTCTACGAACAGCGTTGTAGTGACATTCCTTTATATTAATTGTAAGAAATAAAAGTGTTCTTATATGATTAGATAAATGGACTTTATTAAGTAAACACAAAGTGAAATTTAGAATTTGTTCCATGTGTTAGTGAATGAAGTACGAAAACTGAGATCGATATGGAGATGGTATCATGTTTTGTTTGACTTTATTACTATTCTGTAGGAGTTTCTACGCATGCACAGTTTATTGAAATTATTATATACATAGTCTACGCAGAACATTGTTGAAAGTTTATTGATTGTTGGTAATTTAATTTTACAAGCGTAAATATCTTAACCCATAAATTTCCCGATATTTATTTGGAATTAGATAGAATTATAATAAAATCTGTAAGACTTCTAAAATATTAGCAATTCCACTTCGATTAATGTAAACTCATTAATAACCGACTCACTTGCTTTTTTTTAACTTATATATTTATATACAGTTAACTTAAGGGTAATTGAAACATAGATAGTTTTACGCAATGGATTCCTCAAAAGAGTACCTACTCTCCGTACTGAACCTGAACTTAAATCGCATGGCAGTTAATAAGGCTCAATCACAGTGATATCGGATGCCAAAACATATATGTAAATACGAAACAATCATTAAATCTGCAACAACATATTTATAAAAGAGTTGGAGCAGTATCTGTAACTTAAATCCGTCATCTGTTAACGATTATACAAAATTATAGTAAGATAACTACAGATGTTACAAGCACTGCCAATTATATTATATTTAAGTAGACAAAATGTTGTACGTAAGTGACAAACTAGTCCTAGTGGTTATTAGTGGTAGATTGTTTCAAATACTTTTTAGTTTCAAAATGCACAATCATTATGATTTTAATAGAAAATCGTTTTCTGTTGATTCTTTACATTAAATATTTTTTGTGTCAACTATAGGTACAAAGTCCGAAATAATGTGGCATAAACCCAAGTGGTATAAAATTGCTTAATTTTGCAAAAGACCACTAATGCTACGACAAAAAGTTAAAAATACCTATGATATAAAGTCACCTAAGGGTGTTAAAGCTTTTTGAATGCATCCATGTATAATTGAAGAAAATTTTATTTAACAAAGGCTGTTGTAGAAAATTAAATAAATAATTGTAACATGCCTTCGCAGAAACGCTATGAAAAGATCGCGGTTGCCTGCTCACTGCGATCCGAACTAACAGCAATCTTATCCGGGTACTAGATAGTGAACCGTAACAATAAATCTAAACTGAATTTGATTTGCAATTGGTATAAAGCCTGTTTTTATATTCGATGAAAACTAACTCATGGACGGATCTCCGTGTGGTTGTAAACACTCTACCAGAATTATTTTTGGCGCGTGTTGCTTTGCTAACTATTTCGTGAGCATAGTATCAGATTGTCTGTAGAACACAATTACTACACATTGAAAGTCCGCTTTTCACGGGATGACTGTTTCCGAATCTTTTCTTGGCTTGTGTTCAAATCGTTCGTTTTATTTCCCTAACTGCAAAAGCAGAGTCGTCTCAACGTTCAGCTACATTTCAGGCTGTCTTATGAATAAATTTTAATGTTTCCATAAAAATAACAGAAACGTCCGCCTTCATATGTTTCTTTGAAGTCATTTATCATGGATGTAGGGTGAAGCTCGCAAAAATGTTTTTTTAAAAGCAAGTAAATGAAACGTCGGCGCTCTCACTCAGCAATTTTATTTCACTTTCAATGCTTGCATGTTTACTAACGTGAGCACGGAATGCATTAATTTGAAGTATTGAATATATTTTACTAGACTATTTCATCAAGTTCAATTAAGGCAGCGAATATATAAAGTACTAAACATATCCATTTGAAACTTTACCTGCAGTAAATTCACTGTTGAGCTGTGTTGTGTACATTCGGCATTAGCCAAAGATTTGACTGCATAGAATTACGATTGGCGTCACGATTGTCACCGTTATTGTTGTTTAGTGAACGCAAGCTCATTGAGTGGTCTATTTAACTGGATGAAAGTGAATTCACCGAATGTTTAGGAAATCTTTGCCTCCCTCTATTCAATTATGTACAAAATTTTAGTATATTCGACGCACGGGCCTATTCAACGTTATCTAAAAAAATAGTTTTCCAGTTAAATAGGCCATCTATTGAGCGTGTGTATATACTTATATTGTACATAAAATTTAAATACATAATAGGAGATCGTTGACATTCTAAATTTTATTACATTCAAAATCAAATTATGTTGTGATCCGATCAATGAAGGCCGCTGAGTTTTGACGCTGTAACTTCATTGAGAGGATAGTTTAGCTAGTGACATAGGATATTAGAAAAAAAATATTATAGGCTTCATAATTCGTCAGTTACTTCCCTGTGATCTGTAAGTTTGGTTGTATTGAACGTTTCACCGAAGACATCACTGTGTAAATAAAGAGTCATCGAATGATCTGAATGTAAATCATGTTTTCTTTATTCCTGAACCCAATTTTATTTTTAAAAAATATCAAGCAACTACTCACTAAGTCATAACGTATTTTATAGATTTTGTTTCACTACATACAGGTAAGCAATGTTTGAGGAAGAGTAAGTATATATATGCTCCCGTGATAAAGTTTTGAGACTGGTAAAGTAATTAGTTCAATGGGTCTGTTTTATCATTTCTAATTATAACCAAAACTGAACAAACATAATCCATGTTGTATTACAGCTTCCCATTTCTAACTTGTATCTAATTCTAACAACAAAGATGTTAGGCCAAGTTTAATGAACTTATCGGCGAGGTTATCTCGAGTCGACTTCACAAACTCGTCTGGGAGATACCATTAGATGATAATACCTGATTCCAACTAAACACATTTCGAGATACACCTAGGTATTGTCCTCCGGATACCCCTGAGTCATGCTTTTACTTAGATAATGGTTGGGCCACGTGTCGACGCCAGGGAGCCTCGGGTCTACAAAGGGGCCCGCTGTGTTTTCTAGAACAAAGGGTTAACACGATACAAGAGGGAATAGAAGTGATCGCAAATAAAATAAGCAAATGCAGTGATGTCTATATTTACTATCCTCGTGATATTTATTTTATTCATAATATTTGATATAAGGTTTTATTAAGGGGGCACACTAGGCACAGTAGCGACACCAATCATTTCATTCCTAATACTTTACAAATAGAAATAAATTCAAGAATGTAAATCATATAAGTATTTTTGGAATCATGTTTTAATATTATGAGAATCAGTCATTAAGAGAAATAGCGATTACTGCCAAAAACGGCCGTTTTTGGCGGTAATCTGATTCTCATAATTCTCACTGATTCTGATAATATTAAACATGATTCCAAAAATACTTCAGGTTATTTACTAAGGCTTATATGATTTACATTTTTGAATTTCTTTCTATTTATAAAGTATTAAGAAAAAAACTATTGGCGTCGCTAGTGTGCCTAGTGTGGGGGCGTTTATTTTTGCTTCTTATAGTGTGCCCACACTATAAGAAGCAAAAATAAACGTCACTTCTAGACCATCTTACAACGTTTCGTTATCCAATACACTAACTGCAAAGACGCCCACATTTGAATTTAGGATACAGCAGCAAGATCGCCTACATGTGTTGGAAAGTAGGGACAATAGTCACTGTTAGAGATACTGTTTTTGCTCGGCACTGCAGGCTACAGCCACAATCGGGGTAATTGTAGCTACTTCGGTTTACACAACCAAACTACCTCCGTAGCCGTACTGCATTTTATTTTTTAGCATTTTATTTTATTCGTTGGGATTCAAATTGTGCTGAGCACGTTATGCACTTATTCAATAATTCCAAAGGTAACGGTGCTAATCAAACCAACTGTTCTGTTTATGAAGGATTTTGGAAAACGAACTTAGTCAACTTCAAATAAAATGTTAAAATGTTCATAAAGCATGAAAAATCTACTTAATACATGAGTTTCAATCTTAATTTATTGTCATTTTATGAAGTTATTTATACATACTATAAAACCAGATACTAAGATTATTTATTGTGCGCATAAATAATTACTTAAGCAGCGGCATTCCCACATTTATTGAAACATTATTCATTTTAAAACTTCTCCGAATCTGATTTAAACAAAATTAATCTTAAATTCGACAGAATGTCGGATTAACCTACATAGATTAATTTGATTTTCCACAAATACTGTACATACGCATGAATGAACCAAGTACTTCGGAGTAATCTGAGTATTTATAGAATATAATCCTACTCGTGTTTAAAATTTTATGGATGAACGCGTTCACAATCGTCATTTAAGGAACGCACAAAGAAAAACGGCGAGTTTTTAACATTGAAAATAAAACGACGATCTTTTCAAGTTTTTATCATTGGAAATGTTTATTTTGGACATCTGTATAGGGCCGCTTTTAAGCCAAATGGATATTAGAGATAAAGTTGTTGGTGGTGTCAAAATTCGTCTTTGCAAGGGCTACAGGCTTTTTTTAAATCTCAAAAAACTTATTTTTAACCGTATTTATGTGAAAAAGCTTTTAGCCGGTACGGCAAAAAAAAATCTCTAAAACGAAACACGATATCAAAAATAAAAAATCAGCCTAGTGCGAGTCGGACTCACACACTAGGGGTTCTGTACTAATATTTAAACATGAATAAATATTTATTTTATTTTAATTTCATTATAAATTGTGTGAAAAGTGAATATAATAACTTAATATTCTGTGAATATTTCAAGCGTCTACTTGTTGCCGTTAAAATTTCGAGCAAAAAGCGGCAAAAAATCACGTATTTGTATTGGCCCCCCTTAAATATTTATTTAATTCAGTTTTTAGTATTTCTTGTTATAGCGGCAACAAAAATACATCATTTGCGAAAAATTCAACTCTCTAGCTATCGCGGTTTATGAAATAGTCTGGTGACAGACAGACATCGAAGTCCCGTGAATAAGCTCCCGTTTACCCTTTGGGCACGGAACCCTAAAAACTAAAAATACACCTAGAGATTAATCTTTGGGCTAGTTATATTAATATATTGGAGGTGGGTAACATAATTATTTTGTATCGCTGCGTCCTCTCGCGCGTAGGGATAGCGAGGCTTGGGTAATGCTGTTGATGGCAGGTTGTTTGTTACTTGTGTTAAAAGAATGTGCAAGTATTTGACTACCAGGGAGTCATATTTGGTATCGTATTCTCATACGGTATATAAAAATGTGTGTTTAAAAATTCATGAATGTATAAAATGAATTATACGGAGCAGGGAATAAACGACAAGGCCTTTCGCTCTGTTAAATACTAGAATGCAGATCCCTAATTCAGTGGAGCAAGAAACCGTTGACCACGGCCACTGGCAGCATACAAATGAGAGGTGAGGCGGGTACACTCAGGTTCAATTATTGGCAAAGGCTAAATTAGGAGTCCTATTTAGTCTTTGCCAATAACTGATAAGCAAATAATAGTTTAAGGGGGTGAGATGCGAATCAAAAAATCTGCCACTCATAGCTCAGGGCAACGGTGTAGGTAATTTCATCTACATCCGCAGAGCAGCAGCAGCCTTGGTAGATAGAAATTAAAACTGTCCAAGATTCAAGATTCAATCGTTTATTTAATATAGGTTTCTTTAAACACTTATTAATTGTCATATTTGTGTTTAAAATTGTTACAAAAAAAATGTTTTTGTTGACGAATTTGGAAGCGGCCTAAACTTATGGCTAAGTTTGGGCCGCTTCCAAAGCGGAGTGCAGAAGAAGCGGCAACAAACTGCACAGCGCATTTTCTCCAAGCGAGTCAAAATAGACTGAGCCTTGCAATTGCATTCATTCACAAATTTATAGGCACATTACAGATACCACTCTAGTGAAATTCTAAAAAGTCCTTTCCAACTTTCCTTTTCCAATGTGTCCAATTTTCAAGATCAAAAATCGCAAAAACGTCCAAACTGTCAGTTTTAGGACAATAAAAATGGCTCAAAACTGTGGCATTTTCATCTATCACTTAGGCTAGTATACACTTTGATTAGTGCAAGTGTATACCAGACATTATGCAATAGCATTGTCGAAAACAATCAATGAGGATTTTACATCTTGAATATCATTTTCAACTGACAGATGTAAAACAGAAGAATGAAACTTTTCACCAGACTGTACCGGAGATTTTTTGACACACAAACCCTCCAAATCCCGCAACTAATTAAAAGGGGACGTGACCAGTAAATCTCAAGTTAACAGCATTTCGTGATTTCATCTGCATAATAAAAGTGTGAGCACTTGTATACATTTTAAAAGAAAAATGAAATGTTTCTAATATAAAATCTAAAATTTAATTTTTATTGGAATGTTTTACAAATTTACTGAAATGGATTCGATTGTATTTTTTTTCGATTGTATGTGTTTTTTTACATTTGATTTGTTACTTAATTACTTATCTACCGATTTTAATTTTTTCCTTTATATATATTAAGTCTCGTAGGTGCCTATTACCTTTAAATTCTAAAAATATTTTTTTAAATCGATATAGTGGCTTTATTGAAGTTTTTTTTTATCTGAAAGATTATTTTATATTTCTATTGTGCTGCTGCCATAAATCATGTCAAGAAGTTTACCAGTCAGCCAGTATGTCATCGACTATTCCACTTGCCACTCGCGAGACGCTCGAAAGCCCCTCAGCAGGATTAGTGATAGTGAGGATTAGCTTCTTTAGTGATGCATATGTCTTGATTCAATCTCTGCTTAGTACTTGTGTACGATGACAAGGCAGTAGAGGATTCAGTAAAATTCTAAGAGGATTACATACATGAATAAGCTCTATTTACTATATAAACACGCGTCACGCCTGTCCCCCAAAGGTAGGCATAAAATGGTGTTTGACTTACCACGATTGACGATCCTGACATAGGTTCTTACAGTTTTTCAAACATCCTCGTAATACGTATCGCCTTTCTTTAGCAAGTCGTTTATTTTGCAGACGTACATTTTTCTTGAACGACGTGCGACAACCCTCTTCAACCAAGCGTCACTGTATTCCCGTTAGGTGTTTTTTTTTATTATTTTCTACATTGTACTCTACTGTTGGAAACCGGGATTCCATCAAAATATAATGACAGTTTATACTATTTATATTGTAAAATGATTTGGTAATATACCTAGTCAGGTCATAAGTTCTGTCAAAACCGTATTATTTAATTTTTTTAAATACTGGCTAGATGAACTTCACCAATTTTAAAAATAGAACGTTTGCGCTTGCCGGAAATAGAAAAGACATTAATTTTTATTAATTTTTAAATATGGTATGGAGTAGTCGAAGAAAGAAGATAGAGTAGCGGTTATCGCGTTGCACCGCTGTGGTTACGCGCCAAAAGAAATTTTCAATATTCTACAAAAATTGAAAATAACCCTACGATTTGTTTATCGCACTATCAAACGATTCACTGAAGATTCAAGCTTCGAAGATCGTAAGAGGACCGGCCGACCTCGTACAGTTAGGACACCAGCGATCATCAAAGCAGTGAAGGCGCGAATCCAACATAATCCTGTTCGTAAACAAAAAATCTTAGCTCTTCAGATGGGCCTAAGCAGAACCACGGTCAAAAGAGTGATGAATGAAGACCTAGGCCTACGAGCTTATCGTAAGAAGACGGGACATTTTTTGAACGAGCGTTTGAAAAAAATTAGGCTGGATAGATCCCGCGCTTTGTTACGGCGGTACGCGGGAAAAAAAATACCACGAAATTTTGTTTTCTGATGAAAAATTTTTTAACATCGAAGAAAGTTATAATAAACAAAATGATAAGGTGTATGCCCACAGCAGTGAAGAAGCCAGCACGCGTATTCCAAGGGTTCAACAAGGACATTATACTTCGTCACTCATGCTTTGGCTTGGAGTCTCATATTCAGGCGTAAATGAGGTGTTTTTCTGTGAAAAAGGTGTAAAAACCAGTGCCGAGGTGTACCAAAATACCGTCCTAACAAACATAGTAGAACCTCTTTCTCAAGCAATGTTTAAAAACAGACATTGGATATTCCAGCAGGACTCTGCACCAGCTCATAGAGCACGAAGCACGCAAAACTGGTTGACCGCCCGTGGAATTGACTTTATCGGACATGAAGACTGGCCCTCTTCTAGTCTAGATTTAAACCCACTGGATTACAAGATATGGCAACATTTGGAGGAGAAAGTCTGCGCTAAACCTCATCAGAATTTGGAATCTCTACGAGCATCTTTGGCTAAAGCAGCGGCAGAAATAGATATGAATGTGGTGCGTGCTGCGATTGATGATTGGCCGCGTCGATTAAGAGCATGTATTCAAAATAGGGGAGGGAATTTTGAATAATGTAAATAAAATTGTATTCTAAATTAAATTACCTTTAATTTCATATATAATTTCTTTATAATTATCAAAAAGTGTATCATTAATTTTATAAAAAGTTTTTGTCAGAACTTATGACCTAACTAATTTTACGGCTCCCTTTCTCTGGCAAAACGAAAAACTTTAATGTTCAGCAAAAAAATCTTTACGTTATTGGCTCTGTACTTGATTGTATTGATCAGCACCCTTAGGTTAGTCCGATTGCCCAGTGTGCATGAGAAGTATTATCGTTACCGCAGATCAGCACCCCAGGTGCAGTCCCCGATGGGATGGGTGACCGCAAGTGGCACAAAATCTCGATCTTCTCTGTGCTCCAGAAGACACGTTAAGCCATTGGTTCTGGCTGGGACCATTGAAGACAATTGCTATGTCAGATGCCTTTACGCAGCTTGAAACATTTGACACCAGTGTTGACCACCACCTTAGTACCACTTTTACCACGGACCACTTTTCATCTTCAAGTACTTATTTCAACAAACAGTATATTATATATGTAGGCTGGGTCTATCCCATGCCAAGTAACAGGTCGGGATTACAATAAGGTCGATGCAAAGGTCGAACTGCTACGCGTGAATGGTGGCCCAGTGTACACGCTATAGTGATAAATGGTGTTTACCCTTTCGGCCGAACGTCGTACCTCTATTGTTGACCTACTTTTTCAAGGAGCGTGAGGCAAAACCAAATTGTGCAGATACCTAATTATTTTAAGCGTAATCAGTATTTCTTTTCTTATATAAGAAGAAATATAATTGGTACTCCTTATAACAAGATACTGAAGCGTTGAACCCGAGATAGTTATGTAGTAAATAACCAGGTACCTAATCTTTGCTCATAATAGAATATTAAAATATAAATTGTGCTCTAATATATGTTATATGTTTTAATTTTCCATTAAAAAAAACTTATTTGTAGATAGGATTACAAATATTATTTATATTTTAAGATTAAACGGTAAGTAACTCCGATAACTTTGATTTGTACGACCTGCATTTCCAAGATTCGTGTGTCGTTGTATGAACAAAACCATGTTTTAAATGGAAAGGTCATCAGTTTTGTCATAGTGCAACAGAAATAATATTCATAATTTTTTTAAGTTTGTTTATTATCTTGAGCTCTCGTGTAATCAATTAACATAATTTGATATCATTATGTTTGTGAATCCACAGTACACATTTGCTATATAAAACATCATCTTAGGAAATAATAAAATAATATCTCACTACACATAAATAAATTTTCCTTGAATGTTTTTCTTCACAAACCAAATTAATATTCAGTTTTAAAGGGAAATTAAACAATGGGCTTACAAAAAACTTTACAACTGCCTTATTAGATTTTGTCCTCCGAGTATTCCTTAATGAAATTATACAGTCAACACCAAAAAATATGTTAAGGGACTTTGAAACTGCGACATTGCCCGAAATATTATAAACTCTGGCGTAATATGATTTGAGCCTTATGAAGAAATTAAATATTTTAAGATAATTACCCGACTGACTCACCCAGAAGTAGGGTAATGTTTTACGTGGATATGTATGAATATATTATGTATGTATGTAGGTAGGTTATGTGTGTTCCACCATTGTTGCCTGCTAAGCTACGGCCTGAGAGCATGCGGCATGCTCGCAGCAAAAGTTTCAAAATTACTATCTGACTTCAAAAAAGAAGGAGGTTCTCAGTTTGACTTGTAGTTTGACTGTATGTTATTGTTTTTTGTGTGTTTCTTCCTCTCTACTTACTCCGTCCTTTATTTTTATTATTTCAAAGAGTACACTTTCAGTTCAGTAGTTTTTATTTTCTACAAAGTTTTGTGTTTTAATGTGTCTATATAAAATATGTCAACGTTGAGTTAGACCTTCGTCTAAATGACGTGATGAATTACGGGTCCGAAACGTGGTCCCTTACTATGGGCCTTATAAGAAAGCTCAAAGAGCTATGGAGGGACAGGGCTATGCTCGGTGTTTCTCTGCGAGATCGAATCAGACACGAGGAGATCCGTAGAAGAACCAAGGTCACCGACATAGCCCAGCGGATTAGCTCTTTGAAGTGGCAGTGAGCGGGGCACATAGCGCGAAGAACCGATGGCCGATGGGGCAGAAAGGTTCTTGAATGGCGACCACGTACCGGCAAGCGCAGCGACACCCATCGACCAGGTGGTCGGACGACCTGATAAAGGTCGCAGGAAGGCGCTAGATGCAGGCCGCTTCCAACTGGTCGTATTGGAAATCCTTGGGAGAGGCCTATGTCCAGCAGTGGACCTCTTGTGGCTGAGATGATGATAATGATGTTGAGTACTAACTCAACATCATCATATCTGGCTAATAAATAAATAAAGTAAGTTGTCAATTTGACAACTACTCGTTAACTTTGGGCATAGCACAATCTGTGACATTTTTCTCTATTATTTTTTTTATTTATTTATGACTTTTCAAATAAGCGTATAAATGCCAAAATTGGCATAAAATATCCAATTTTTTTCAATCGCGTTGAACCTTGTCATTCGCTACAACATATTCATTGTCATTGAATTCCACGTTGTATACGATATTAATCTCATTCTATTTTCCAATTCAATTCCCTCCTCATTCACCTAATGGACGTGACTCAGATAATAATCCAATTACAATTTTCGCAAATGGTCTAGCTTCTTATATAATAACGTTTCATTTGGCATATCATCGCTTTACAAATGAAAATCTCTGCGAGAGTAGATAATACAATCACGTCTTGCTTTTCATTGCGAGAGACCTTTCGGCGTAATCAAATGCGTATTTATGTGAAGAATTTCTGTTTATTCGAATTTAATTTATCTTATTTCTTTTATTTCTTGGATGTTTATCTATATGTAATTGTAATAAAATATAGTATCGTTGAGTAAGTATTTCATAACACAAGTCTCGAACTTACTTGGGGCTAGATCAATCTGTGTGATTTGTCCGTATATATTTATAATACTCGTATGAGATAAAAAAAAATCTTGTATACCCTTCCCGCGTAGATTGTTGAATCCGTGAATGGGCTAAAATTTAAGAAACCATCATCATCAGGTCTTTTTTAGTCTCCACTGCAGGAGCATGGCCCTATTTTTCTACGGAGCTATATATTAGCTTAAGCGTCAGAGGATTTGGCCTACACTCACCATGCTGGCCAGACGAGTTGGACAAGTCTCTTTGATGATAATCTTTGTTACTTTGTGACGGACTGTCTCAATGTGGTCTCAATCATGTTAAAATTAATAATAATCCAACACTCCTTTGGCCAAACGGAGAATAATAAAACATACCAAAAATACTACAAGTAATTTATACTACTGTATACTGTACTATCGTACCGTACTGAATTAGATTTTCTCAATTTGATCAAAATAAATAAAATGAAAGGTGGCGCTAGTTGGCTGATGTTAGCGTCTTGAATAAATAAATAATATTAAAAAGCGATAACTACTGATAGCAACCCTTTACAATTTTTGATTTCGTTTTTAGCTATTCTTAATGAGGACCATGAATTTTAGCCATCTAAAGAAAAAATAAATAAGTGAATAAATAAATTGTCTTTTATTTTCGTAAGCACAATTTAAAAGTTAGTCATCGCATTATTTGATCGCATGAATATAAAAGTTTTTGAGGCTAAAATGAGGAATATAATTTTGTGGTATTAAATGTTCGACAGCGATGGCTAATAAATAAATAAATAATATTTATAGGTGGTGCTGACAGCAACACTATCACCTTTTGATTTCGTTTTTCACCATAGATATCAGAATAACTGCCGACTGACAGCGTGTTCGAGTAACATGCCCATGTTGACCATATTGCGTTCCCACCTGCCAAGCCCCCGGACCCCCGAGCCCACTCTATACATCTCTGTGTTTTTTACCTATTAATTGGCTAATAGCCATCTAAAGGAAAAATTACTCTGAGAATAAGTTAATGTCTTTGATTTTTACGCGCACAGTTCGCAATATTTGATCGCAAGAATATAAAAGTTGTAGCGGCGAAAATGTGGAATATAATTTTGTGGCATTAATTTTTCAGCAGCATGAGGGTATCACTCAGCCATCATTAAAATGCCCAAAAGTTAAGCGGCTTTTCTGTGCCCAACCGACCACGGCGGAGTGGAGTGTCAGCTTCAACGAAATGCTACTTTATTTCGTTACACTTTGTGTAAACTAACCACAAACATATGCGGGATAGTTTATTTAAGGAATAAATGTGTAATACTATTTAAAAATATACCGCATTGCTGTAGTGTTAAAGGTATAAAAAGTAACTTACAACTATAGCAAAAAGTTTTCGTTTCGTTTTCGTATGTGTAGGTTTCGCCAACTTTATTGTCAGATTTTTCAAGCTGCTTAAAGGCATCTGACAGCTTAAAGACTGCCATCAAAAATGACAGCTGGAACCAACGTCTTAAGTGCCTCCCGAAGCACGGAGAACTTTAAGATATGTTTATGCGACTTGCAGTCACTCATCTAAGAGAGGACTGCACCCAGGGTTACTTGTAACATGCATAAGCACTAATAATGCACATGCTCATGGGGCCATCGGGCTCCTCGCGAAATGTATAAACCATTAAATCAAACCTTAAAAGAGGTAGCAACATCATGACCAGTTATAAAGTGAGAATTCATAAATCTGTCTACTACTAAAATATGAACTTCAAAACCCTTAATTTTAAAACATTAACAATATTGATATTTTACATGCCAGCCTGTGATATGGTGGTAACAAGGTGTACCCTGTGCCCATTATGTCGCAGGGGTCCTGTTCATTTTCAGTATTTTTCTGCGATTCTGGAGATACCCAAAGAGTTTTGATGTCGGACAGGCATCCGGCCGTTAAATCATATCATCATGAAGCATGAATACTGTCATATTAGCTTACCCCAGGGTCCGAAATTCAGAGCTGATACCTTAACCGGGAAAACTCTCGGAGGAGAAAGAACATTGATGTTCATCATATTTACCACACGCAATTGATTTCGATATAAGTAGCTCTACATACAGCATTCAGGTACACCTATATTCCTAGTAATCTATGTAGGTAGCAATAGCAAAGCATGGGCGAATCGTGCCATTTTGCCCCTTTTTGCTCATGAATATAGGGCCTACAATGGACCCAAAAACCGGCAATAAGCGTGCAATAGGCCACGTTCTCGGCATCTGAATTACAAATAAGCCACTTGAACCAGACTAGGCGTCCATTTTTGGCTCTGGGCTTTTCATATTTTCTAAAACGAATTCTATACAACGTCACAAAATTGAATTAGACCTTTTCAGTAAAAGTAAATTTCTATTTCAGACCTTTTAGCAACATCAAATTATTTCTTCTGCTTAATTTATTTTCTGAGCAATAAATTGATTTTAAGTTAGTACATGAAAGTATGTGTTGTATGATCCGTATATGAATTTAATTCATCTTCATCATATCAGCCGTAAGATGTCCACTGCTGGATATAGACTTTCCCCTAAGATTTCTGTCATGAGGGGGTTTTGCCTTACTCACTACGCTTGGCAGACCGGTTGGTGAGTGCAGTTTGTTTGGTTTATCCTTTGAAGGGTTTATTTAGGTTCCGATGCTTCTGCCCGTCAAACCCGTATTTGGGATGCTTACTTGCTGGGACATTAAGTTTAATTGGAACGCTTCTATTTACTAGAACTTTACTCAGTGCAGGCAAAAAGTATTATTTCTTAAAAAGGCAAGTACTGAATAGACAAACAACATAACCGAAGATGCCGAAAAATTACTGGATTAGGATCATTCCAAAATGTGCTTATTTTGGAATGATCCTAACCCAGTAATTTTTAGCAAAGAAACAAAACTTTATAAATATATGAACTTTTGAATGGATACAAAAATACTGGTCACTTACACACATATACACTACATTTTCTCACACCTTGGTCGTATAATCCAAACCCCTTTTAAATTTGCCCGCGACAATCACAGTTGGTTTAATAGTAACTGGGTAATTCACGATTAAACCAACAATTAGGTGGATACCTACTTATGATTTATTAGACGTAATCATGTTCTCGAGTTTAGACTTGTCAATGGTCCAAAGTACCTAATCGTACTCGGTACCTTCCTAATGGTTTATGGGCACTAGTTTTCACTATCTTTTCATAAGTTTTTTTATATACATGGTATAGGTGTAACGATATTTCTCATGTTATTACGCCTTTTGAACTACCTGCCGGGGTCAACGTAAAATTAATTGACCAAGTAAGTGCGCAATTTTCTTAATTTAAGTAATAAATGTATACAATGTATTCATATCGTCTGTCTGTTCCGCGACTGTGACATGTAATTGTAGGTATTGCTTAGTAGTTTGAGATACCTATTTTTACTTAAATAAAAATAAGGCATCAAAGGCTACAGCAGGCAGTTTGATAGTTTTAGGGTGATTGGTTGTAATCAAATGTCATGTTATGGGCACAACTTATACTTAACTTTTACAATAATAAGACGGTATGGGCAAGTGGCATGTTCAAGTATCAGACCTTTGAAATCAATTCTCATAATTATGTTAAAAACAAGTAAATGTTTATGTTCTAATAAATGCTTACATGTACTAATATATTAATTTATTTAAAAACATTATTTGAGCCTTAAAAGCTACAATAGGTAGACTTAATATATGCATCATATAATAAGTAGATACATTTTCCTAATATAAAAATACTTGCAACTTCATAATTTATAATTCTGAATAATCGAATCTATATTTTCTATTTACATAAGGAACTAATATTTCTCGTACTTTGCCTAGATCTTTATCTAGAATCTCACAACATACTTAATTCATAGCATCTAAAACACTATTCACTTTTTTCTTAACCTAAGTACCTAACTTATTTTTTGTTGTTTGCCACTGCCACCATATCTCATCTTTGTAAAATTATTGTATCTGAATCAGTGGTTAACGGTGTTGGTGTAACTTTTAGTAATAAGGTTCTTACCATTATTATTTTATGTATTTTTAATTTTTATAAATACTGTTTGTTAACCCTAAGTAAACGAATGAAATAAAAACTTGTCAACTTAGTATATACTTAGTATAAGTTTTATGTATCGACTAGCAAATCCTTTAGAAAGCAAGCAGGTGTATCAACGCGACATGAGGGAGACAGGGGAAGCTCCTGAAAGCAGATGGGATTGCGTGTTATGCCTCTAAAGTAATGGAGACTTTCTCTAATAGAAAATGGGGTGACACCGTTTACATATTTGACGGCAATCTTCGGCGGCAGGGTAGTTCTAGCGGGACGATTTACGATTTCTCCGATGTCAACTCAATTTCTGAGATTACGGGGCTCTTTTGAATTTAGTTTCAATTTGTTCTTTGTTTGTTTTTCTTGTGTGTAACAATGGCCAACACTGGTATCAGATTTTTCAAGCTGCCTATAGGCATCTGGCAAAGCTTAACGACTGCTATCAACGATGACACTCGACACCAATTGCTTAACATGCCTCCCAAGCACGGAGGAGCTCAAAATATTTTTATGCCACTTGCGGCCACTCATCCAACTGGGGACCGCGTCCAAGCTCACGCCCACAAAGCAATGTATTATGTGATATTTGAGCTTTGACTATATAAAGTGTGTAGATTACATGTTACATAAACGACATTATTTATATCACTTATAAATTCACTTTCAAATAGGCAAAATCAATATTTGTACAATTAAAAACATATTTGCAAATTATTGACCATAAAATATACACATTAATGACTTATAAATTAAGTAATGATCACTGAATTAATAAATTATCAACAAAAACCAATTCACATTACAACCAGTTTTACTACGTTTAGGTTTGATATGCTTAAATAGTAACATTTTATAGCTTCCTGACGAAGCCAGTTGACATAACAATATGCAAAATGTATTATAAATACTTATATGAACATCTGGTCAGCAAAATATGTGAAAGTTCTATTGACATACATTAGATGCCTAGTCCTACGAGTAACAATTGAGTCCAAGGTCTGCAAATTCTACGATCAATGTCAAGACCTTTAAAAATATCGCAATTGGATAATAGTTGCGAAATGCAACAAGGCCGAGTGATAAATGTTATATCACTTTTAAATAAGATAACATGCTAATTCGCTTCCATTTTCGGTTTAATAATGATGAAATAACTATCTAAAATGTATTTTAAAAGCAATGTGAATTATACACTTAGGTATAATATTAGGCTAACATTTAATATAACAATAGTTAAAAGCTTCAATGGTCTTCTATTGTTAATCACATGAATACAGCTTAAGGGGTTTTTCCAGCAGAAACATTTCTGTAGATAGTTAAGAGGTAGTCAGACAGAATCATGAAATAATTTAGGTACTTTATGATCATATCATTAAACGTCGACAACGGCGTAGCCGCCTAAAACTCGATTAGTTTTGCTCTGTGGTCTTCGGATTTCGAAGCACGTATGGTAGAATATTTTTCAGGATATTATGTAGATTGTGTTATAAACCTTCACGATAATGGTCGTAGATCTAACCTCCCATAAGACTAACAACATAATCGTAGCAAATAAGACAACGCAATAACACCGTAGGTATCATCTTATTATCAATGCAGTAGCAATACCCACCTGAACACTATCTGGATGTATGTGTTGGAAAGATTTGGGCACATGATTAACCTCCTCCGTACGGGATCAAGACATCTATGGCCACCAGAGGCGCTCTATTGTTTATGTCACCTCTCTACTATTGTCGCGATTATTCTCTGTGCCCCGAACTTGTATCTTGTATTTTGTCCTGCATTTTTTGTATTTAACTAAATTATATTAAAGCGATCGTATACTAAATAGTGTTTATTTCTACAGGTTATGGGCCGCCCCTAGCCTATTTAGTATAAAAGTATTTTATTTCGCGAAAGTTAAAGAAATACACGTTAGGTGCTATGAATTCTAACCTTCAAATTGAGAAATTGGTTGGCCGGATTATTTTACTGACTGTACCTTTGAACTTGTTTTGGTATTGGTTTAACAGTGGTATCCGTTCGTAATAGAAAATAATTAAAAATTTAAAGTAATACCGATTTATTCCAATCCAATACCACGAACGAATACCACATTCGTTCGTGGTATTGGATTGGAATAAATCGGGAAAACTATAGTACATGGCAATTCGCAGTTAAATCCTATCTCCAACTCGAGGATTTATGGGAGCTTGTTGATCCAGGCACAAATGTCGACCCCAAAAAGGATGTCAAAGCAAAATCAAAAATAATTTTGTTAGTGGACCCGATTAACTTCGTGCTAATTGAAAGTGCAAACTCATCGAAAGAAGTGTGGAATAACCTACAGAAAGCATTCGAGGAGTCTGGGTTATCAAGGAAAGTTGGACTATTAAAGGATTTAATTAACACTTCACTGGATAACTGCCCCAGCGTAGAAGATAACGAAAATAAGCTTATGAGCACAGCTTTCAAACTACAAAACATTGGCATCGAAGTCGGGGACGAGTGGCTGGTAACCCTAATGCTGGCAGGGCTACCTGATCATTACAAAACTATGTGAACTGAATTGAATAAATTTAATGTCTAATAAATCTGAATTATGTTTGAAATCGAAACATTTTCAATCTGAGCCAACAACTTTCGCTTCATCAAGTTTGATAAGTACATAAGCCGTCAGAAATGTAAATAACGTTCGTCTCATTATACTCCTGTTTTTCGACGAATTGTAACGTGCCTTCCCCCAACGCCTCAATATCGGCGTGTTTGCCCAAAGTTGAGGAAAGGATGTCGGCGAATTGAAGCGAGGTCGTCTGCTAAGTATGTCGTTGGGATAAGTGAAAAACACACCGACAAGATGAGCTAAGTAATTCACTTCTAAATATACTTCTTTAGGGACACATTTCTTTTTATTCTAGCTGTTTTCGCGTTCGTGCACACTTGGGTTCATTTGCACTTGACAAGTTGAAGCTAAACAAGGAGGATTGTGTATATTATTCTTACAAGTATTATGTAATAAATATTTTATGAGCACATATGTTAGTCTTCCTCTGTAATTATTATTCCATACTTACTTGTAAACCATGTCATTAAAATATACCTAGTGGTTATTATCCATTTCCTGTTTGGAAAGATTTAAAGGCAAAAAAAATTAAACATCTCACCATCTCTCAACAAATAAGTACGCCTTTTTCGAAATAAATAAATGAAAGCGACCGTAAAACTTTTACAATAATATTAGGGTTTCCTTATCTCCGTTGTTGCCAACAAGTTAATTAATTAATATCTTGAGTTTTCAAGCAAAACAACAGAAATTACGACGATGGTTAGTCAGAAATTTACTTCAAATTCTCCAAGTACCTATACGTGTCACTGCTTTTGAAATGTATGTGGATTCAGAAATCAAAAGTAGACATACCTATTCTATTTTCTCAAGTATGTACCTACTGTAACGGGTGTGTAGGTGGCTATCTTGGAATAAATCCTCTATCTGGAATAAATACACTGATTTTACAGCTTTTATTTTACTTTTCCATTAGCTAAAATTAACATGTATGTCCTCGTGCAAGCTACGAGGGACAACACCTCGGCTGCTCTACGGAAAAACGAAGTAAATGCAGTCGCACAAATTTTACAGGAGGAGCAAATAACTGAAAATGACCTAATTAAAACGTACTGACGTCAACTTCAATACTATTGTACATTCATAATTTATAAAATAATTATTTCTATAAGTAACAAAGCAATTTATTTAGTAATTATTGGTAATTTTGTTTTAAAGTGAAAAAAAATGTTTTTCTCTAGACATAATATTTATATTTAATAAAAGTAACAAATGAATAAGAACGTAAATACATTTACTTTGTTTTTAATATTATTTATAAAGAAGTGTAGAAGGCAAATTTTCGCTTTAGTAACAAAGCAAATGCATTTAATTGTTTTTTCACAAAGAAAATGAAGCCATTTCAAACTGGCATAACTGTTTTAAGGCTTATTGGATTTTGCTTTTTTCGATATATACCTATAAATAGATTTATATATAGGTGTGAGTTGACGTCGCTTGGAGAAAATGCGCTGTGCAGTTTGTTGCCGCTTCTTCTGCACTCCGCTTTGGAAACGGCCTAAACTTAGCCATAAGTAATTATTGACGTCAACAAAAAATTTTTGTTGTAAAAATTGTAAACACAAATATGACAATTAATAAGTGTTCAAAGAAACCTATATTAAATAAACGATTGAATCTTGAATCTATAAACACAAAAACTTATGACCATCATTTAGCCTCGACAAACTTTTTGACGTGAACTGACATGTTTAAATTGCGCGAAAAGTGACAGTGACATGACAGTGACATAACAAGTGATAGGATGCGTTCGAAATACACTAAAATCTTTGTCATTATTCTAAGACTAAAACCGACTAACGTCAAATATTTTAAACATTTTAAACTTTTAAATGAACAACAACATTCGAAAAACCAAGTAATTAGGTGCAGTAAATAATTTGAATTGATTTGAAATATAGAAACAAAGCAGCTGTAAGGCAATTGCTTTGTTTTACATTTTTAATTTCGCTTGCTTTGTTATTCCGTTAAGTAACTTGCCAAGCTGGCCATTTTTTACAATACAAAAACAAAGTAAAGATGTTTGATTTTTTTATAGCGAGATTTTAAGGGTTAAAAAATATGTTAATTTCTAATGAAAAACCAATTAAACCTGTTCACAACATAAAAACGGAGTAATCGACATACAACTACTTTGTTTTTGCGTAGACATTGCAGTTTGCTTTTTTTTACCGTAGATATTTTGGACAACTTCCTGCAGTTACTTTATTTCGCCAACTTTTATTTCTAAAATTAAAGCGTTTTCATCGATTCTATAAATAAAGCAGTGTCCGTTAAAGGCAAAATGTACCAAATATGTAAAAACACAGATTTTGAAAAATATTCATTTTCTTTGTTTTTCCGTAGCGCAGCCGACCTGTGTCAAAACAATCGTTTCTTCAGAAAGAATCATAGACAATAGTTTCTTTTGGAACGCATTAAAATATCCTAGTCACCTCCCTGCTACAATTCTTTACTAGTAAAACTATATCATATTCCAAATGACACGGTACAAAATGATTACTCCATAGTGTAAACACCTTTATTTTATAACTCATTATTAGATTATCTTACAATATTTTACGAAACAACGACTAATCAAGAACCGCCGAATCAGCGAGCAACCAGTGCGGAATCAAGCTAACGAGACGGCGAAACACCTTTTAATAAATATTATTTAGCGTAAGAGATAAACCAATATAAGTTTATTTAGATTTGTTTCTATATACTGATATTAATATGCTTATTATTTTCTTCCAACTTGTTGGATTTCTTTCTGAATTTTTGGGTTTCGGAACGTCTCGCACCAATTTCCAGTAGAATTCTTATTCAGCCTTCATAATAAATCTGCAATAGAAATTAGGCTCTAAGGTTAGAACAGGTTTTGGTGGTCACAATTTTGCCCAGTATAACTACTATCAGGAATGACACTAAACTACTTACATTTCGTGTAACTGATATTGCAACTATGCAAGACAATCTTACATGTGTTCCAACGTAATAAACAAACCAATATGTGTTTACCACTATTTGCAAATCGTGTAAATTAGATACCGTGTCTATTTTTTATAAACTTAGGTTTTGGATGAAATAAATTCGTCTAAGGACTTGAAATAGTAATTTTACTAAAACTTTACCACGAATCTCTATTAGATATTGAATTAAAGAAACCCTGCTAGTTTATAAAAATCACAATAACTATATCCAAAACAGCGGATAATCAAAAAACCGCCAAATCAGCATTCTCTGAAGATGCTTACAGGGATGACAACAAACAGCATACATTTCGTACGGCTGACTCGGTGACTTCGTAAACAACAAAGAGAGAATCAGGCGAACGAGACATCGCACGCAACTCGATTACTACGAGTAAATATCTAACGTGATAGACGGAAGAATACGAGTTGAGTGAGAAGTTGATCGAAGAGATAGATTTTTACCAAGCGAACAAGAATGAGCGAGCGACATGAATGATTTAACGTAATAGACTAACGAATATGTGTTGATGAGATACATTTAATACCCACAATATTCTTTGAGTGCCTTCCAGCTTTATGTTTCTTTCTTTCCTAGGAGTTTTGATTCTCAGAATTATGTCATATATTAACTTTCTTGTTTAATTTTAGTGAGGAAAAGTCGAGATTTAAAAAATATTGTGCATATGTGTAAAATCTTTTCCGGTTATATCACAATATTTTTCGAATCAAATCAAGAATTGCTTAATCAGCATTTTCTCAAGATGCTTCCAGAACCCACAACATACACTATACATTTATTGGTACGGCTTACTCAGCGAATTTGCGAGCAGCGAAGAGGCAATCAAGCCAACGATGCAATGCAGCAATTTAACATAGAGGAAAAATACTACGAATAACTATTTACTACTAAATCATCAGACAATCGTAAAGATGGCGGGTAGATTATTTCTGATTGTTATATTATTATACTTATTTCTTTCAAAACTTAGAATTTTAAGGCTCAAAATGTATGCCTTGTAATGACTTCGAGAAATATTCACATTATTAACCTACATTTAGATTTTACCCAATTCCCAGCAACAGACAATTTTAGGGATCTCGTCGCGGCGGGTAATCAAGTCCCGCGGAATCCTTCCAGAAACCACAACGAACAACATACAAACGTTTAGTATGGCTGACTCGGCGATTTTGCGAGAAACGAGGAAAATCAAGCGAACGAGACACAACAAGAAACTAAATCGAGTGACAATCAAAGATGTAATCAAGCGTAATACAGTCATTCACCCTCTGATTTTGCAACTAATAATAGACTTACATATAGGGACAAGTTCATCGCTTACAGAGTAATTTGTTTAAGATTTTTACTTTGTTACCTTTTTACTTTCATATCAATACAAATTTTAATAAGATGTACAATATTGTCAAATTAACCTTAATTTAATTTTTCCAACTCATTACTGAATCTTAGGAGCCCTATTCAAAGAAGTTTTTTTTATTTAAGAGTCGCCTGGAAGCGCATGTCTCTATACAAACGGAAAAAGGAAATTGTGGCAATATTTGATAATATTGGAGTAAAATTAAGCATTTAATCAATTAATCTCATTATAATCTACGTACGTTCCTATACAGCTTGGTTAAAGTGCCAATGGTTTAAGAACTACAAACCTTTTTAAATTTGTATGGAAATCTTGAGAGGCGTATAATTCTCAAACATTTGATAATTTTACCAAACTGTATTACAATGAGATTAATTGATTGGATGCTTAATTTTGCCCTAAAATTATCAAATATTGCCACAATTCCCGTTTTCCGTTTGTATGGAGACATCCGCGTCCAGGCGACTCTTAAAAGGACAGTTCTTTTTCACTAATCCTAATCCTAACTAATAATATTATAAAAGCGAAAGTGAGTTTGTTTGTAAGAAATACGCTTTCACGCCAAATCTACTGAACCGATCATCATGAAATTTTGCATACACATAGGTTAGGGCACTGAGAAGGACATAGGCTATATTTCACGCGGGTGAAGCCGCAGGTATCACTTAGTTTATGAATATTAATTAAATACAAACACCTATGTGTACTCGGTTATATATCACTAATATGACAAGTATCAAATATTCAAAAATGTAATAACATCATAAGTACAAAAATCAACCTGATTTACAATTATTTCAGCCCGCGGTAGGACATTCCCTTCTCGCCTAATACAAAACCAAGATAATTTTCTGTTCTGGCACACATAATAAAGATATCTGGCATGTGTCCTGCTCTAAACGATAAACAGAGCAGCGTGGAATTCAATTTGGAAAGTGTAAGTCCCTCAATGACAGCCGCGTCTCCCGTCATGTTTATTTAGGTCAAGCCCTAATAACGACACGTGAAAAGTTCTTGGGCTTGGGTAACTCTATTCAGAAAATATTGAGCTGAAAAGAGATTGAGTTTATGTATTTCACCACATCATTTAGTTTCTTTAAATACTTAGATGGTAGCTGAAGATTAGTAAAATATGTAGAGTCATTTTTATATTACTTCTTCCATCTTCTATCGCCACTATAACCCACCAGCTGGGACCAACCTTTTAACGTGCCTTCCGCAGCACAGATGAGCTTGATATATTTTTATGCCACTTGCGGTCACCCATCCACGTGGGGACCCGGGGTTACTTAACGCCCACTGGGCCATCGGACTCCTCAATTTGCAAAGTATAAGTCCCTGAGTGACAAGCTCTCGTCATGTTTATTTGGGTTAAGCCCTTAACAACTACATGTGAAAAGTATATAGTTTTGTGACACTTGCGGTCACCCATCCAAGTGGGGACCCGGGCTGCTTAACATGCGTTTGCGCTAATTATGCTTACGCCCACTGGGCCATCGGACTCCTCAATTCGCAAAGTATATGTCCCTGAATGTCCCTCTCGTCATGTTTATTTGGGTCAATCCCCTAACAACGACATGTGAAAAGTTGCGAATCCGCGGCTCGTGTACTCAGTAAATATCAGGCCGAAAGGAGATTCCGATATTGCGTGCGGGCCAGATTTTATTTACCTTGCCAGATTATTTAACTTCTTTCTGCATCATTGAATATAAATATTATGGACGAGGCCGAAACAAGTCAGCCTATAGATGACTTTATGGGTGCGTGAGTTGCCCGTATTTTACATATTAATAATGTCACTACGATTGTAATAGATATAAAATCGGAAGACTATCTGTTTCAGATAAAAAATTAATTAAGACTAACAATTTTCCCGCGAATTCGTCCACGTAAATTATAGCCCATGGTTAATTCTGTGCCATGGCACTCGCAGATAAATTAGCTTTCTAGGGGAGAGAATTTTTAAAATCAGGCCAGTAGTTTCGAAGCCTCACTCATCAATGACAAACAATCAATTAATCAAATTTGTCCTCTATTTAATATAAGGATAGATTAAGAAGAGATACTAGGGTTAAAAATTGTCAGCATTTGTTTAGTCTTGAAAATTACACTTCTCCGTGGATCACTTCACTATTTCTTTTTTCATGAATGACCATACATTTTTTTTTAATAGTAGATGGGTATATTTTTAAGTATAAAAATGTTAGAAATGACCTATTTTCTTTATTAAAAGACAAAAGCATTTACAGTATTGAAACGATTCTTACTCGTGGTTCCGTTAAGGGCCCACACTAGGCACACTAGCGACGCCAATAATTTTATTTCTAATTCTTTATAAATAGAAAGAAATTCAAGAATGTTAATCATATAAGCATTAGTAAATAACCTGAAGTATTTTTGGAATCATGTTTTAATATCTATGTTTGGCGGTAATCAGTAATTCTCTTAATGACTGATTCTCTTATTATTAAAACATGATTCCAAAAATACTTCAGGTTATTTACTAAGGCTTATATGATTTACATTCTCGAAATTCTTTCTATTTTTAAAGTATTATGAATAAAATTATTGGCGTCGCTAGTGTGCCTAGTGTGGGGCCTTAACTTCTTCCCACCGAACTCAGAGAATCATTGGCTTAGGGCTTGTTGTGTCATTACTTAACCGATTATTAAACAATACAATAAACACCAAACAACAACAACATCAATACAACATCAACAATTATTCAATGTTTTTGCTATTGAACTAAAGGAAAATCAAATTCACACAAAAAAAGATGAATAATAATATGAAAACGAACAACGTTTTTTTCTGTGACCAAGTCTAAAATCAAGAAAATTTAATTCCATAGTACATTAATTGTTTTTCTCGATTTCAGATTTGTTCACGTAATAAAAGTTTTCTTTTTTCATGTTGAGAACATGAATTTGAATTATCGCTAGCTCAATACAAAACACTCGTGGTTCCATTGCTTGTATATTTGCTCTTGAAACATGATCACTTTGAACATAATGATCCTAGAACTTTCCTTTCTTTGTTATTGTTCCCAACAAAGGTTTTCTCAAAAAGACAAACGCGTGGTTTCAATTGATAGACCTTTGGACGCTTATAAATAACAATAACCGCCGTTTGCTGAACGTTTCGTTTTATCGAGAGTGTCCAGACCGCTTGGTCGACGCTGGAACAGCGAGGGTTTGATTACATTGACCCGCATTTTTCTCACACTCAATATATATTTTCCAACTAAGATATTTGCCTTACTTCTGAGTTCTTTTTTCATAAAATGTTATTAATATTATTTATTATTAACTAGGGGTTACTAGAAAGATCAATTACATCACCAGTGACGTTTGCTCGTTGTTTAATTTTATCAAAAGTATAAATTTTGTTTCATCATAAATGAGCCCGTCAGTTTATTTTTGTTATTGTAGTAGTATTTACACTTAATTTGACCCCAGAAAGTCGGTTTTGAGTAAAGCAAGTAGCCAAATCATAGGTAATAACAATATCATCATCACCAGCCTATATACTCGACCACTGCTGGACATAGGCCTCCCCAATTGCACGCCATCGAGGTCTATCATCGGCTGCTCGCATCCAGCTCCTGCCAGCCATCTTGCGCAAATATGTAGCGACTAAATTCAAAACCCTCGCAGGCATTAAGATGGAATTCTCAAAAAGCATACGGTGTGTAACTGGAAACCAAATTGTCAGTGAGTCGTCGTAGCGCAGCAGATACTCCTGCTTGTAACTAGGTTATCATCTCGCCACACGGTAGGTGGCAGACGAAATTTCCGATTCCAACAATTTGAGGGGAGAACTAGTGGGAGATATAAATACTTTTAAATGTCTAGTAGATATTTAGTTCTTTTTCTTTATTTTATTTTATGGCTTCCAATACTTTGTATACAGTTTAAAGTATCAATCAAAGATGACGTAAGTTCTTTGATTGCTTCAAAAATTTATGAGCTTTTACATAGTACGTTGAATACCTTTTGATCCAAAATCTATGTCAGCTGATATTTTTTTCTAAACTTCAGGCTTAGTTGTTCATTTTCAGGTTGAGTACGTTAATTTAAATTATCGCTAGCTTCATACCAAACACATCGTATAATCGAAACCCACGCGGTCGGTAAACAGTTTGTAAATCAATGATTTTGATAAAGAGTTTTTTCTACTTACTTTACAACAATGCTTATTCAATATGCACAAAATTCAATAGGTGAATCGTCAAATAAGCTGGTTCCAATTAGTATTATTCACTATTGGAAATCCCAATCTACTGTCTATGTATGGCTTATATTAATAACTGATATTGGCAATAAGGCTACGAGGCCGAAATTAACTGAACACATGCAACACATTACCGCTGCCGCTTAATATCCGGACAATGCTATTTGATCCTCTCTGCCGTAAATACTAATATTGGAATAATGCACAGGTACCTACCTACGTTTAAGTTTTCTGTGTTTAATATATGTGCATAGAGGCAAAATATTTGTTGCCGTGTGGTTCCTGGCAGAGTAGAATAGGACTACTCCAAGTCTCCCCGTGGATGTCGTAGAAGTCGACTAAGGAAACAAAAGCTAAACAAAGCTACAAAGAGACCTCTCCAACCCGTCTGGCCAGCGTGGAGAGTGTAGGCCAAATCCTCTGACTGCCCTGCTTATACATGGCTCTGGTAGTACAGAGAGGGTCGTGCTCCTGCAGTGGTTACCAACAAAGACCTGTTGATGATGATGATGATGACTACCGAAGAAAACTTATAACAAACTACTTAAGTATTAAAATTATTTCGACATGCATCGACAAGAGTTGATTTTCAAACCAGTTAGGTATACAGCATTACTGAAAAACTATGAATGCAGTTTTAAATTTCTCAAGAAAATGTTGTCATGTTTACTGTAACCACATTTCTCTATCACATAAGCTTTGTTCGCAGGCTAGTATTTTAGTCGAGTAGTTAGTACTCGTATCAGAGTCTTTTTCGCACACGGGTAGTATTTGTGTTAAGAAGTACCTAATTATTTTTGATAATTGATAAAGTTCACCAGAAATAGTTCTAAACCCATGCATACAGTGTCATGTAATGAGAAACAGTTGTACGCGTATAAATTTCTATGTAAAAGTAAATAGCTGATGAATAAATCTACTCTTCATATAGGTAAACAAACCATAAAAATGCCAACAAGAACAAAAATATCTTCGTATTGCGTAACGTGCAGTTTCTGAACTACTTGCAGACTGTTTGAATACAAATCTTCACACGCAACCCTACTAGGGCTTTCAATCGAAGGCCGTTGCTTGATCTCGGTATAAGAGGGATTACAAATGTTCTATGAATATAGTTCTGCGGGATTCCGCGTATTACTATTCTGACATTTATTTTTCACTACTTTTTGCCCGCGACTTAACACGCGTGATTATAGGTCCATCGGAAATAGTTACGTTAGGTATATAAAATAGCATTCTATTTTTCTCCATATAAACTGACCAAATCTCATGAAGTAAACTGTTAAAAGATGCATAGTAGTCAGTTTCCGACATATTGACACATTAATTAAATAAAACAATTAATATGTTTATAGGTTATGTTTGCAGAATATTTAAACCCTATTGTTATGAGAACAAATAGAAAAATTATATATCTTCTAATGAAAGGTGAAACGATTTATCATTATTCGTATGGATTCGGATACCTATTCAGCGACATTTATTATTATTTAGAATCTCTATTTAGAGCCTCTATGCAAGAAAGAGTTTGGTTACCCTTACTCAGAGGTCGCATGAAAGAGGTTCACCGCATCCTATACATTGACATCATACAGTAAAAGTGGTTGTTAAGTGGTGGTACAGAACCCTTACTTAAATGCTCCAAGGATGTAATTTAATGGTATGATGAACTCGTGATGGGAAGAGGAGGACAAAAGATGAGATAAGGGAAGTAGCTGGTGTGTTGTAGAGAAGAAAAGCGAGAAATTTGCCAAAGCTGATAAGCATTAACAACAATCGCAACCAAAAAGCAGTCACTGTCAGCATGGGAGGCTGCAGAAAGAAAGTTAGTTAACAAGGGACCCTTATAGTTTCGCCATGCCTGTATGTTTGCTTGTCGATTGTTTATTAATTGCGATAGGGTATTGAAATAAAATTAAAAGAAACATTTTTTTAGATTCTACCGATACATGATAAATATGGGTAAGTATACCTATTATTTTCTTGTCAACCCCTTGTTTTGGGACGTGGTTTAATATGTCTTTCAAAAATATTGCTGGTGTGTGAACATCATTTCTCGATTCAGGAATTCGTTTGTAATATATGTGCATCAAAGTGCTAATTATTGTTGGAGTCGTGTCCTTCCCCCTTTCTTATTTAAATTGTTGTTTATAGATACGTGACAAAATCCGGGCAGTGACATTTATAAAATACATATAATATAATAAAAAAACAACAAGCAACACAAATAAAATAGTTGTAATCGACCGACTTACCTATACATCAACGTACAACTATGTATTGAACCCTACAATGCCGCGGCTCAAGTAAAAACGTAAACCCTGTTCAATCCCACCTTTCTTATCTCGGTATAACGGGATTATTAAGATTCTAAGCCCTGTACTCCACCATGCTTTTATTCACACTCGACACTATTTTTTGGGATCTTCATATTTATTCATGGTAGCAGCCAAATCGAGTGAATGTCGTTAAATTTACGTAATTTAAACCATTGTCTCACAAGCAATTACTAGGAGAGATTTTCTCGCAAATGTGTCTCTCTCTTTCTCTTTCTCTCTCCCTTTCTCTGTCTGCCGCTTGCATCCTCAGCTGGAGTGCTTAGAGACTAAGTTGTAGTGTTTCTCGCGAAAGCAAAGGTGCAAGAGAAGAACTGTAATATATACCGGTTGTCAATGGAAGTTCTATCTATTATGATTGTGAACATCTTATCACATGGAGCAAACGCTATTCTCAAAAAATCTATTGTTCCATTTATTTATTTCCTTCAATTGTTTTTATCTAACAATAACTAATGAGGGGAAATATCACAAAGATTAGATTATACACGTACATGAGGATATTTTGATCGTTTTGGACCCTTACAGCAGAGATCAACCCATCAATATGAACAACTTTTCCAATGGCACCAATGCTAGACACTCAAAAAAATTGAATGAATGAATGAATAAACACTTTATTGCACCAATATATCTAAATAAAATGAAAGTATATAACAAACAATTGACTTTTCCATACAAAAATATTCAGCTAATTTCAGCTGTCAATTTTATGGGTAAGTATTTTTTTTTTGCTTTGCTTGCTTTGCTCCCTTATAAATTGAAAAGTTGTTCATATTGACGGGTTGATCTCTGCTGTAAGGGTCCAAAACGATCAAAATTTCGCCTTGAGTATACAGCGTGTAACATGACCCTCGACATACCCTTGAAGCGGCGACTCAGACCGTCAATATGAGCAACTTTTACTATGGGATCAATACTGGGATCACAAACAACTTTTTGTCTTCCCCATACATAAAGCCCGGGCGGATGAACACTTTGCGGATGCGAAAATGCCGAAATATTGTTTTAGTTCCCGACATTGATCCCATAGCTAAAGTTGTTCATATAGGGGGGCTGAGTCACCCCTGTAAGGGTGTGTCGAGAGTCATGTTGCACGCATTGATATAATATCCTACTAATATTATAAAGAGGAAAGATTTGATCGTTTGTTTGTTTGCATTGGCATAGGCTCACAAACTACTGGGCTGAAACTAATTTATCTGCAGATGACATGAGCTACCTATAATTTACGTGAAGTCGTAAGAAATTTGGTAGTATAGTAAGTATATATGCGAAAGTTAACATGTTCGTAAATCAGGATGTTTGTTACTCAATCCCGTCAAAACTACTGATCGGAAAGGTGTGAAACTATAAGGGTTCCGTTTTTTTGCCATTCGGCTACAATATAAAACCTATTGGTGGCAGATTGACGTTGACTGGATTGCAATGGAAACTGGACTGGAGACACTGTACGAGTTGTTTGCTAGTTTATTCTGTTCTTCTTTAAATAGAAATCATCAGCTTTAAATATAATCTACTAGCTAGCTTACCCGCGGCATCTTCCGCGTGATATATAGCGTATGTCCTTCTCAGTACCCTAACCTAAGTGTATGCCAATTTTCATGATGATCGGTTCAGTAGATAGGGCGTGAAAGCGTCACAAACAAACAAAACAACTCACTTTCGCATTTGTAATATTAGTAAGGATATGGTTATGGATTGTTATTTGAAATGGGTCAGGTTTAACTGCTTTCAAATGTAAATCTAGACGTACATAGCTCTGTTCTGATCTAGCCAGCACTCATCTCCGCTTCGGTGGAAATATCCTATCTGAAAATCATTCTTTAATCTCCGTTTATCGGCTTTAGTGGAGACTGGCTGTAAATGTGTGTCACATCACATTAAATAATATGTATAATATGTTAATTATATTCCGCCGCAAAACTAATAAACCTAAAAATATTTGTTTCTTGTTTCCACGATTGGTAATGTTACTAGTAGACATTTCAAAACCTGTACCAATTGATAAATTAAGTTAAAAATGACTTCCTTATTGATCTTCATATTTCTAAATACGTAAGATAAGTTCATCCTAACTATAATAACCTAGCTTTTAACTACTAACTTTTTTCATAAATGTGAATGCAAGTTTGAAAAAAAATTAAAAGTATTTATTGACATATCTCTTTTTACATTTAATAAATGTGTATGTTTGTATAACATTTAGCAGCCGCATTTAAACACCACACCATCCAACTAGGAGTTAACCTGAATCTCGAGTGGTGGAGAACATCGTGTAAGTCACTGTTATGCTTTGAAATTGATGGTACCTACTAGGAGAGACATTTAAATTACTTGGAAATCAATGCATAGTAATTCCTAAGCAAGTGCTTTCCACTGTACTTTAGGACTTAATTTAAAAATGACGACAGAAAATATTTATTTAACTAAGATGCTTTCTAATAGCAGCCAGACTGGTAAATAAGTTTTGTAGGTATTGTGCTCCGTGTGATAGTGATTGTGTTTGTGTCAAATAGATGAGTGTACTTGTATATTGATGTGTGTGGTGTAATCATGGAGATATACATATGTACTACGTACTAACGTGTGATGTTAGGCAATGTATGTAACCGTCATTTTTATTTTAAATTTTAAAATTGTGATTGCACTGTTTATTAATCTTTCATGCCTTCGCAACTACACCGATTATCACGTCAATTGCGAGTCATAATCGCACACAAAGGATTCCTTACCAACATACAATATTTAACCAACGAGAACTATTTTGCTGGACTGTGATTGTGCTGTGTTGTCCACAATCACAGTCCAGAACGTCACCTCGAAATCAGGATCATTCCCGGAATATTCCCGGAAACGGGAATTGGGAACGATCCCCGGTATGAGTATTTGGAAATGGCACATCACCCGGCCCGACAACTATAAAATGATTTATAGTTGACTTTACATGTCGCATTTTAGGGTATCACTTCTACTGAAATCCGACATAGTACTTAGTTCTAATAAAACTAAAACTTATGAGTTTATTCTAATAAATTCAAATTAATTAATACGAAATTACCATCGTTACAAAAAGATTTTATATGTAATGTTAAAACACTAGATAGCCTCGAGCAAGCGTTAACTTTTGCAAATAGCCGCATGCCTATGATAAAATGTTTGTAATGTTTTATGCATTTGAGATTATTATAATTAATTATGCCTACTTATTACGTGATTAGTTGTTTGTTTAAAACTAGTTTGACCCTGGCCATTTTTAAACTGCCTCATCAATGTTAAAAAAATACTCTTGCTTCGTCTAGATAAAATCTCATTAATTACACAAAGATATAAATTAATAGATACCATGATGTACAATTTTTGCATCTTATTCCGTTTTGTAGGATCAATTCCTTTTCATTCAACGGTTGCATGTCAGTTCGATGCATCAGATAAAAACTATTTTAATGGTGTCTTAAAGATATTAAGTTAGTATGTGTTAAATAATTACCGCTTTTATTTAACAAATACTAACTTAAAATTATAAGATTTTTACTTTGATAGATTAACGGAACGATCGCTAAGACGCACAATTTGCATACCAAGTCCGAACGCAAGAAGTCGCTAAATCGCTATGCAGCATCAATAGATACTCTAAACTGCAGCATTGCTTCAGTCGCAAAACGCCGATCGCCGATGCCTAAGATATTAGCATGTGTGCGGAGGCCGTTAGAGGGCCAGTCATATTCAAGAGATTAATCTTTGATTTTTTATTTCATCCTTGTTTCTTTTTTGTATTGTGTTGATGAGGTCCTTTTTAGGGTTCCGTACAAAAAATGAAAAACGGAACCCTTATAGGATCACTCGAGCGTCTGTCTGTCCGTCCGTCCGTCTGTCACAGTCGATTTTCTCCGAATCTACTGAACCAAATTAAATGAAATTTGGTAAGATGGTGTAAACCTATGACCCAAACACGGATGTGCAAAGTAAATATATATTTTTTTTAAATAAGGGTCAGTTTAGGGGGTCCAAATATAAAATGTTAAAAGAAGTTTTGCAAACCTTACCGTGTTATATATCAAATGAAAGGGCTTGTTATGAGATCTCAAAAATATTTTTTTTTTTCGGGAAAAATCAATACTTTTGATTTTATTCACGAAAGAAGGCAAAATTTGACCATTCCCCCCCCCCCCCCCCCCCCTGATCTCCGAAACTACTGGGCCTAAAATTTCGAAAAAATTACAATATATAGTTTATATATTATATTAACATTAATATATATTTCACGAAGCATATTGTACGGAACCCTCATTGCGTGAGTTTGACTCACACTTGGCCGGTTTTTATTTCACAAGCTTTTATTCAACGTGTCCGGTCAGTTTATCTGTGAGGGTAAAATCTTTCAACTATTAGATATTTTTAACCACATTTCCTTAGCTGTTAATTTGAAGAAAGAGCTGAGCCGATTAATTTGTGTATTTATCTTAATTGAATATTGGAGATCAATATTCTGGTACCCGATTTGATGAGTCTAAAAGTGGCCATAAGCTCGTGTTTTGGCTTATTCCATTTGTCTTGCTTGCCAAAAGCTTGCCACTTTGCAGTATTAATCGATCATAATACATCTTATCAAAAATATTATTTGATAAAAAATACTGTTTTCTATTTTCTTTTGCCAATAGGAATAATATGATTTCTTTATTAAATTTTAAAGTACACCTACAAAACCTGAAGTGACCTTGGTTACCTGTGAATAATTTAGAGATAAGTTTTACACGTTTCGATGTATTCATGTAAATATCTTCACCAAGTTTCTACGCGTGTGGAATAAGCTTTAAATATTCATGAAAATTCTATTTGCTTGGCATTAAAAGTTCAATCAAAGAGGTTCAATATTCACTTAAGTCAAAAAGGGAGAGAGGTTCCCTCTGGCGCCTTGGATGTTAAGCGTATTATCCTACACGATCGGATCCCAACACAATGGGACACCTTGTTGAGTACGCGAACGTGTTTGCTGATTACACACGCGCAATTTAGCGGCGAGTGCCAGCACTGCCTTTGGTATTTCAATATTACTTTGCAGACTTAGAGTTTTTACATTCGATGAGTAGAGCTAGTTCTAGTGTTTTATATAGGAGGCGGCTTTCAATTAAGGTTTTGCCTTTAATAACAATTATGTATTTATTTATCCTTAATGCGTTTCATAGTACCCAACTTAAAAAAGCAAATATTTTCAGTCCGCCGCCGAGAGTAAGATAGTCTATTACATAAGTTATACTAACTAACTTCATAATAAAGCTTATCTAGTCTGCAAAACAAAGAATGTGATTGTGACGAACGAAAATTTTATTTATCACTTATTAGATTACCCGGTGAAATTTTGGTATTTTAGGAGTATATTGGCCCGGCGATTTGATTTGATTTTCCAAACAAAAATATTTAGTCATCCGGTCAAGTTGTTTGGTACGTAATATAAAAAAAAATTGTTCCCAGTATTGGTTCCATAGGAAACGTGGTTCAAATTGATGGACTGAATCACCCCTAAAAGGTCCTAAACGATAAATATTTCACCGTGTATAGACGAAAACGCCGACATAAGTTTGAGCCTTTTCAGAAGGTTATTTTCAAAGCGTAATGTAGAATTCTATGAAGTTTTGTTTTATTAAGTTCCTTTGAGCTGGATATTTGTGAAACTACCAGCGTTTCTATTGATTCCTGCTGGCCGAGCATTCAATTAATATAAATCGCGCTCGCCGGCTGCGCTCCAATCAATACCAGTTACCGGCGCTCAACAGCTCAACCATATTTAATTTTAAAACATTATGTTCTGCCAGTCTTACCTTTTCATAAAATATAAACACGCTAACAATAGAGGGAAATAACTAATAATATTTATATTTAATTACCTGATTAAATCTACCAACACTATATATGTGACCTGTAGGTCCTATGGGCCTAGGCTCTGCCTGATGCCTAAGTAGGTAGTACTGTAGTTATTTGTGTATGTAAGTAACACTTCACTCTATTGTTCTTTTCTATATTTCTGATTACTGGTACTGTAGTGACAGCACTTTTCATAATCTCTAGGTACTAACCACGGGGCAGATCTGTCGCCAAACTTAACTGGTTCAAAGATCATGGAACTGCCCTATTAAGAATATTAAGATATTGCATATCCAAAAATAAGGCTTTTTTTTACATCTCTGAATTTCCAGCCTGCGGAAAAACGAGCAGCTTGCCAGTCATCTCACAGGTTAACTGATCTATTGCTTACTAAATACTCACATCTAATCGTATCCATATGCCGCTGTAACAACCGAACACGCATTTCGGCAGCAGTTATGGCAGCAGTCGTTTGCATGATTTCATCTCCGGCGGCAGTCGATCGGCGTCGAAGACGGTCGAACGGCGTTGATATGATTCTCATGCACGATTGCGTTCGTTAGTCGGTATAGCCGATCGTCATCAGTCGTTTGGAAGAGTATAAGGCCATTCGAAATAGTGAGCGATCGTTCGGAGAAGTCGAAGGAGACGTTCGAAAGAGTCGGCTAACGGCTGTTTGTGCCTCAGCCGTCGCGACGGATGATTAGTATAGCACTCCACGCACTAGGCTTAAACTGATTCCGTGTAGATAGAAAAAGAAGGGGAAAATCAAACTTGATTTTCTCCTTCTTTTTCTATCGAGTCGTAGGATGGCAATATTTAAATACCTATATTAAATATGTTTTGACCAGCGTTTTGCTACTATAATTTTTCCCCTCTATCGGCACGCAGCAAATACAAATACACTTATTGATCTCTTCTTCTTATCGATTCGATGATCAAATTCCTTTTTTCTCCTAAAACTGGGCAATATGTATGCCGTTTGCAATAGCCATGTACAGATCCTCCAGTGTGCAGGTCTCTGGGCACGCTGTTTATGACAGTAGGTGTGTCAAGGTCTGGGGAGATGCGCCACAGTCGCAAATATTGCTACTGGATACTGTCCACTGCCACTAGTCCATAGGCCCACCCACCTGGTCAGTTTGTCTTTGCTGCGGTCGACTAGAGTTCTCGGACGATTTCGTCACTTACCATCATTGTTATACGCAAATACAAAACATGACGGATAACACATGGGACCACGCAACGCAAATACCGAAACAGATTTAAAACTGCAACTATTGAGCTTTGCTAGTTGCGTCGTTTGTTTGTGGACGCTAATCTGGTTTGAGCTTTGAAAATATACATTCTGCTTGTTATACATTCCGACATACACTGCTCTGCAACTTCTGTTCTATATTTTGTACCAAGTAAGTATTAACAATGCCTAGGAAAATCATCCCGATAAATGCAACAATAGCTACCTACATACAAATGATATTCAACAATGTAAACAATTTTTAACCTCCGACGCAAAATTTGCGTATCTGTCTGTGGCAACCAATTTGGATGCTGATTTGAATAGTACGGAACCCTTCGTGCGCGAATTGGACTCGTACTTGGCCGGAATGAAAGTTTGTATAACCCAACAGAAATATTTTTTCTAAATGGTCAAACTGTCTCTGATGACGGAAAATACTGTCAAGCATAAAATTTATTTATTGCAAAACAACCTATCGTTCTAATGGAAATAATTTTAATGCAATTTGTCAAGAACCTTTTCGAAATTTGAGCCATTTTCTTTTCGACTGATTAGTTTTAAATAATCAAACATTATCGACACTAAGTATACTATAACTATATTAAGGCGTTGTGGTATCTGGCACTAGCGCCACCCAGCAATTAATTCTTTTAATTATAAATACTGCAAGTAATTTACTAGGGCATTCAGCATTTAGATATTTAAAATTAAATATGATTTAGGATTTAAAGAATTAATTGCTGGGTGGCGCTAGTGTCTGATACAGCGCCGTAAGATGTAAAAGAGGAAACATATAATACCCTACTCCATTTCACACACTAGTGAACAATCCACTAGCGCGTGGTTTCCTCACACTGTTTCCTTGCGGGGTCTCGGGCTTGTAGCTAATGTGTCCAAAGTGTAGTAAGAGCACTATTACCCCTCGTTTCCTCGAGGGTACAGCACGTGCTTCCGGCCTGTGTATTCTCAAGCAGACGTGACTTAAATTTACGACCTCGTAAAATTGTAAATTGCCTAGAAATTAAATTGATGTAGGCACTGAGTTTTATAGCAGGCTATACAAATATTAAAAATATTTTAAAATGTTTATTTATTACAAAATTATTTTATTATAAACAAACAAAGTTCATCTTATTTTATAAACAAGGAAGAGTTAAAATCCTTACAAATTCTTCTTTTCAATAAATGACTCTTGTTGGTACAAATTTTTATGAAGCAAATTTTTTTACGCTCTTTTTGACGCCAGCTTTTTCTACCATGTGCAAGTTTTAAAATTAAGGTAGTTTTAATAAAATACAAAAATTAAAACACACTTTCTGGAAATTCTTGCAAATAGCAATCATTTTAATATGTTTATTAAATTACTTTTACACGAGATAGACACTGTAATGTAATGAACATTATTTATCGTTTATCCTTGTGTACGATACAGGCATTAGGCAATTACTGTATCGTTGTAATAGAACGGATATAACTAAAAGGTTTTCGAATTATCCAATGATTTTATTAATGCCAGCAAAGCTCCATAACATTCTAATACATATTGCGACGTTACAAAAATAAAAAACCCTGCCTGCTACACTCTTCATACCAACTGTGATGCAATGTAATAGGCCCTTAGCAGCGAATATAAGTAAAAAAGGTATTTCTCCCTACAAGCCTTTCCCCTCCCGATTATACACTCGCAACTTCAAGAACCACGCACCGCACTAAAGGAAGAAAAAGTACATGCGTAAGTACTACGTCAAAGTTTTACATTTCCCGATAACTTACGGAGCTCCGGTTATTTAAATTTCATCAACGCTCTTTAAACATAAGTATTCAAAACAATGCGTTTTATGCCACCGTTCGTCTTCTTGTCTTTCACGGTTGTAAGTCTCAAGTCAGTCAGGATTAGGATTAGGATACATAGTAAACAGGAAAGGTTTGATTGTTTGTTTGTTTGCACTGAAAGGGCTCCGAAACTAATGGACCAATTTTTCACCTATTAAGAAATCTTATTTATCTGCGGGTGACATAGGCCACAATGGCCACAATTTACGCGAACGATTTCGCGGAAAAATTGCCAATTGTAAATGATATTACTTAGGATTAGTACATTAAAGACGAAGCGATGATAGAATAAGAATAAATACCCGGCAAATATAACCTATTTCAAATTACTGCCAAGATTTAAAAAAGTTCTTACGACCTATAGGAATACACCTTATTATACTTTTAATAGTAACATAGCTATACTTATCAGGTTTAAGTAATGCTTTCGCGGAATTTTTGCTCCACATCTAATGACCACGTATGGAAGTCGAATTGATTTACTTCGTAGAAAACTTCCCGATTAATATGGTTATGTAGAGCAAACAAAAATAGGAATAAACTGTATCTAGCGGTGCAGTAAAAGGCCGTTTTATAGGGTTTTATTTTTAATCTGTCCCTATAAAGCTGGCACGCGCCACCAGCTCTTCGTAATAAACGTTTATCTTTATAAACAGGCCCCTTGCTGAATTTAGCAGTGTCCGTAGTTCCGTATACATCGTACATTATGGAAAAGAGTTCCATAAAAAGCGGCCGTGGTGGCGTTCCAGCGTACGTGCTTCATCGCGCTTCTATTTTAAATATTTTACTTGCGCCCGATTCCCGTTGGACACTGAATAACTGACTCGGCCTGACTCGTTTGCCTTCACATAACATCAACTGGCCATTCAACGCTGAGTTTACTTTTATTTAATGTTATTTTTCTTTTTTAGGGTTCCGTACACAAAGGGTAAAAATGGGGACCCTATTACTGTTCGTCTGTCACCAGGCTGTATCTCATAAACCGTGATAGCGTTTTGCAATTTTCACAGATGATGTATTTCTGTTGCCGCTATAACAACACAAACAAAATAATAAAAATTATTAAGGGGGCTCCCATACAACACGTGATTTCTTTGTCGCTTTGCTCGAGCTAGTGTTGTATAGATAAAGGTACGACCTTTGGTGCGCGAGTTCGACTCGCACTTGGCCGATTTTTAAATGTTAATCACACTTAAATTTTCTTATTAACGTGACTTTACAACGCTTTTGTTGTTTACTAAAGAAACACAACTTAGTACCGAGAAGTAAATAGTATTTTAATTAGCGTAGATTGTGTAAATAATATGTAATTACAAAGTAAATTATTGTAAATTATTGTGTAATTTGATTAGTGAACTATTGATGTTTTTGATTCACGTTATGGTGTCATAATTTAAAAAATTAAGGAGTCAGTCGCTTCGGTCAAGTACATATGAAAAAACGTTTGAATCAGAACAATAGCGAAGGTTATGGGTTTTTTAATTATTTTAATCTATGGCTATGGATAATAATAGATTGATTGATTCCGGCTTAATTTATTTTTCGCTGCATTGCCTCTCAGTACCTCTGTAACATCATCTAGAGTAAAATGCAGCTTTACTTCATAATGAGCATCCACTAACTCATCTGTTAAAATTCTATTACGTTAATTTGATTTTAAATGTGAAGGTGACAAAAAACCTTTAGCATGAGCATTCATACAAAAATAAAAATACTTTATATCGTACTGATTCGATGACATTATCAGACGAGTACTATCGTGCATCATCAGCATCATCAGTCTATACTCGTCCATACGGCTGACCTAACAATAGTATGCAAGTTATATGGGTAGAGTATGCAGAATAAATACTTCTCTTTTCTTTTACTTCCACCCTGATAACCACGGCGATAGGCAAACACGAAAGGCACATCGTAATTGGTACTTTATGAAATTAAGGCAGGTTTACAATTGCTTTTAAATTTGTTTAGGATGGCTGCGTGGCGCTGATAAAGGTGTAAGTAAAGCTATCCGCACTCGTTCAGCGCAGTTTATTTAGCGTTCAAGAGCCGAGCCGCGCCGGAGCCTCCAAATTTTAATTGTTTTATGAAATTTAGGGTGAACTTGCAAGCAAGTTTAACTGCCGAGAGTGGACCAAAGGGCTCGCTCGCTGAGGAGTATAACGAAAGGTCAAGCCGTTGTCTCCAGCCTGAGATTTGTCAACCCCTTTCCCCCAAATTTCGAGAACTTTATATTTTTTGAAGTCGGTTGAAAATTCTTCTCTTTTACTTTTACCCTGATAACCATGGTAATATGCAAACACGAAAGGCACATCGTAATTGGTACTTTATGAAATTAAAGCAGGTTTTCAATGGCTTTTAAATTTGTTTACCGTACTGTGGACCGTAGGGCTCGCTCGCTGAGGAGTATGACGAAAGATCAAGCCGTTGCCTCCAGCCTGAAGTTTGTCAACCCCCTTAAATTCGACATATGGGGGAAATTTGGGTATAATGTCTTCAAACAGAGGTGCAGTTTTTGGGATATTGATGTTTTTTTAAGTTTTATGGGCCTTATGGCCATATATACCTATATATGGCCATAAGGCCCAAACTACACGGGATGGAGATAACCTTATCTCCATCCTGTAACAGATAAAAAAGTGCTTAGAGCATTTATGCCTAAAAAATAAGTAATAATATATACAAATTGCATAAATTGATTAAGGCTGACTGACAGTAAGATGTGAAATTCTGTCGTAGGATACTAACACAACGATACATTCCGAATCTAACTTAATGGCGGCTAGGAACATCGCACGAGTCGATGCGCAATACACAGTTATGTTCAACGGGGTGAGCGCGGGGTGGCGGGGCGCAGCCCGCAGCTAATATCTGAGCCGCCATAAAGTTTGATTCAGACTGTACCATATTTTTAATAGATACTTACTTATTCAATATATATACATACTACATATTCAAGACCCAAGTCAATCTGAAAAATATCGTTTTTCCATCATGACATGACCGGGGATCGAACCCACGACCACTCGTTTCGCAACACGACGAAGGCCGTCAAACATTTACAATATTTGAATCAACACTCGTTATACTGACGATATGCTTACATTAATTAATTCCGTGGTAATACCTCTTATCAGAGCATTAATTCTAGACAGTTTTCTGTGTCCTTTGTGTTATTCTTATCACAGTGTTTTAACCCGCACCCTTTCTGCAGAACAAAGGGCAGAGTTTAGGGCCCAACCTACATTTATCTTAACCACCTACGCGCCTTCTATAGAAATATTCTAATCTTTCGAATACAGCCATCGTTACTTCATAATTAAATGAATAATTAGGTGAGGTTCGTCGTCAAAATTTACCGTACTTATTTCAAAAATATTTTTCCTGTCTGTCATAAATTATAAGAGGGTCAAACATTACAAAATTGGGATTTGGCACATTTGAACTCAAATTTAATGATTCAGCTGCAATATGTCTTAAGAATCGCCTGAACGCGTCTCCATACAAACGGAAATAAGGAATTGTGGCAATATTTGACAATTTTGGGGTAAAATTAAGCATTCAATCAATTAATCTCATTATAATCTACGCACGTTCTTATACAGCTTGGTAAAATTATAAGTGGTTTGAGAATTATACGCCTCTCAAGATTCCCATACGAATTTGAAAAGGCTTATAATTCTCAAACTCTTGATCATTTTACCGAGCTGGAATGGAATGGAAGCTACCATAGGAACGTGCGTAGATTATAATGAGATTAATTGATTAAATGCTTAATTTCACTCCAAAATTATCAAATATTGCCACAATTCCTTATTTCCGTTTATATGGAGACATGCGCATCCAGGCGACTCTTAAGGTGCCTTCGACCCTGGCTGTACAGGGAGGTCTAACTTCCTCTGATTACAGCTAAAAATCTAGCCCGCTGAATCTTACTGCAAGTAAATAAAACCGCATTCAATTTGACTGGCGGCTACGGTAGCACAGGCACAATCTTAAAACACACCTTATTTTGGAAAGTTAAGAAAATATACGTCCATTAAGAGGGAGGAGTTAATTATATTAGAAATAATATTACCATATTAAAAATTTTTAACAATTACTTTTAATAAAATAGTAAATAAAAAATTATGATGTTTTTTAGAAATCAGTTCTGAAAAGTTTTTAATTTTATTTCATCAACGTCGATCACAAAAGAGTTCAAAAGCACCATTTTCCAAAAGAAACTTTGACCCCGACGTGATTTGAACACGCAACCTTCTGATCTGGAGTCAGACGCGCTACCGTTGCGCCACGGAGTCACTGCGTAGGTGCACTCAAAAAGTAGTTATGTATCTCTCAGTCATTGCGTCATAGTTCTTGATAATAATGACGCGAATTCATTTTATCAGTTATCAATATGATACAAATCATTCCTTTAGCTGTGCTACGTGGCATTACTTACGATGCTTGTTTCTACGATTTCATCTGCTGTCTTTTGTTGTTTTTTAAATTTTGTAATAGGTTACGACAAGTTATGATTTTGGCTGCTATGTATGATTTATATATGTCTGGATGGTTCTTCAGAGCCTGGGGTCCGCTTTCCGGTTTGATCTTCTTCACTTCGCACGGTCTTCGATCTTATCCTTGATTGTGAGACCAAACAATATTATTTTGTAAAGCGGATGGGTATCCTGTTTTGATACTCTAAGGATATCCTAGATTTGTGGCTGGCCCTCCCTACTGGACTTTAAAAATAATATTGTTTTGACAGGATTTTATTTCGGGAGCAAATATTTGTTCATGTTTTTTATGAAACAGCTGATTTTATACAACTTACTTTGATCGAGTCATGAAATTTTGCATAGATCGGGTGAAGTACAAAATAGAACATACGGCCCCAAAAGCCTGCTAGCTCTGCAACTAAAAATTATTGTGATAGTTTGCATGTTTGTAAATTAAGTTGTTTGTTGTTCTGGTGGTACAATATCCTTACTTAACATCTAGCCCTTTTTATTCCAAAATGGGGTTCCCGAGGGATACCCCTGGCTAAAGCTGAAACTATTCTTAAATAAACTTACTCTTACTGAGTGGTATATAAGAAATCATTGAATATATCGAGTACGTAGGAATTCCCTCAGGAAATTGCCCTGAACCTGTGTAACTTAAACTAACATTGGTTCTGCCTCAGGGCTGTAATTGAAATTGGAAAAAAGCTACAAATACGAAACTAAATTACTTTCCGATACGCTGAGAAGCTATTCCCCTATGAAAATATCCTGGGGACAAGGAAAATGTATGTGAAAGTGCGGTGTCTCCAGTCTGCGTTCTCAGCAAAGTTAGACTCCCTTGTGTGGGCCTCCGGCCTGGTATTCATTTTCAAGAATAACGTTTAAAAAGAAAGCTGGGTATCTCAAGATAAGATCACATAGAAAAAGTAAAACAAATCTCTACTTTTCAGTTTCAAAATATTGTGTATGTATCGAAATTGTAACATGTGATTAAGTTTTCTTACTCACGTTGCGAGACGATGTTTCAAAAAGCCTTTTTTGCAAACTTATCACTCAAACATTTTATCGGACAAAGGATTTTCAGAATAATGTACATTGTATTTATGTTCGTTTCTCATAAAGGTACGTATATGAACACCTCCTGTTATATAAAAACTAGCTGTTACCTGCGGCTCAGCCCGCGTGATATATATAGCCTGTGTCCTTCTCAGTACCCTAACCTATGTGTATGCAAAATTTCATGATGATCGGTTCAGTGGATACGGCGTGAAAGCGTAACAAACAAACAAACTCACTTTCGCATTTATAATATTAGTTAGGTAGGATACATCGGGCCCTAAAAAATTAATAAAATTGAAAATAGATAGAAAATATATGTTTGAAAGAGAAATAATTAAAAAAGGAAACTTTCCAGAGATCTTAGATATTATTAGAAAATTTACAACTGCAACTGCAATTAATTTAATTGCGTATTATATATATAATTTAACTTGTAATTGTCTGATATTTTTGTTTTGCTTCCGTAGCAGTGCTAACGACCAAAATGTAAATACATTACTTATTCTCAAGTTCGTGACTTTTTATTCTCTTATTGAGAAATAAAGATCTTTAAACTTAGAAATAAAATGGAATAAACCCGACACGGAACCACGAAGCAAGCTATCTCCGTTCAGTTGAAGATAAAACGGTAGCAGGATCTTGTGTATTTCCAATGAAAGTGAGGGTTGTTTAGAGGACGAGCAGATCCGGAAACAAGACAGATGAGCATGGATGCCGCGAGAGCTCGTTTCCTATCTCACTACTAGAGAAAATAAAGTCACAGCGCCGTGAGAACAAAGACCAATGTTTATAGCAACTATGTGGCAGTAAAAAAATATCATGGATAAAACCGCAAACTTAATTTTTTTCCAAGATTGTGTATTTCTATTGCCACAGTATATTTTAAAATTATAGATGGGGCACATACAAAGATGGTAGTTTTGATTTTAAATATTATATCATCATCAACAGGTCTTTTTTTAGTCCCCAATCTAGTAGTTTTTTTAGTCACTACCCTCTCTGTACTACTAGATTGATAGAATACTTGCATCTGTTAAATGACTTTTACTTAAACTATAATATTTCCTTTAAATAATACATACTATTATTTTTTTTAATCGTAATTGACAACATATAAAAACTTTTTTAAAATGATAGAGACACCGATCTGTAATCTAATTTATAATTAACTAGCAGTTACCCGCGACTTCGTCCGCGGTGACTTCAGGTTTGAAATGCGGGGATTATAAAATATGACGCTACAAAGCGGTAAACTAAACACCCCTTTTTTTTACCCCCTTAGAGGTTTAATTTCGGGAAACTATTAAAAATGTTACTCATTATTTTTGCCGTTCTCAATTCACACGAAATTTCATACAATATGTCCAAGGAATAAAAAGTTTCATATAAACTTTAATCCTCTATTTCACCCCCTTAGGGGATGACTTTTGAAAAGTCCTTCCTTAGTGGATGCTTACGTCATAAGAGGAATATGTGAGCAAAATTTCAAATTTCTAGCTCGAAGGATTTGGCCTGCGCGTGATCTTTGATAATTGCCCATTTTTTTAAGTATTAAAATTAATATAGTATGTTATCCTTAATATATAGACATATGCCATCGCGGACTTTTCTGTAGACCTAAATAAGATACACAATTCCACCATACATTGTTTTGTTATATCTCAAAGGGATTAGACAGCGTTTTCGTTGAAAGGTCCCCAACGGCTCATTTTTTTACGACACCTCCAACAAATATCGCTGGTATATACAAAAAAGTATACAAAAACTTAACAAACTATATACTAAAACCTTCCTCGAGAACCACGCTATCCATTGGAGAAAACCGCATGAAAATCGGTTCGGTAGTTTTGGAGTTTATCGCGAACAGACAGACAGACAGACAGACAGACAGACAGACGCGGCGGGGGACTTTGTTTTATAATATGTAGTGATATATATCGGAGCCCGATGGTCCAGTGGGTGTGAGCTCTATGAGCGCTTACGTATGTTAAGCAACCCCTGGTGTAGTCCCTACTTGGATGGGTGACCGCAAGTGGCATAAAAATATCTCGAGCTCCTCCGTGCTTCGGAAGGCACGTTAAGCCGTTGGTCCCGGCTGTCTTCGTTGATGGCAGTCGTTAAGCTATGTCAGATGCCTTGAGGCAGCTTGAAAAATCTGACACCAGTGTTTGGCCACTTACACATACGAAAAACAAAATTAATATATAATTGAATTTACTGAGATTAGAAATTAAATAAGTTTTTAATTTTTACAAATTCAAGACAACATTTGAGATTTTTGTGTTGAAAAGCATACCTCTGTTTACCTAGATAGGTATATATTTTACTTTTCACTGCAATCAAAACATACGTGAACTTTAAATGTTATTAATAATAAATCAAATGCGTTATTCGATTTGACATGACTTAGGTGACTTTTTATACCTCTACGTCTTAACTTTTTCTACATGGTCTAAGTTTCTGACACATTCAACCCACTCGGATATAGGAAAACGATGTTTTCTTAAACTAGCGATATTTCTGGTTTTGTCATGACGTGTTTTTATATACCCATGATAGAATAGTAACTAAAATGAAAATAAAATTGCAATATTCTTATTAAAACCTTACATTTATTGACAAGTAAATAATAAATACAAATATAGGGACAAATCACACAAATTGACCTAGCCCGACGGTAAGTTATGAACGTTACAGGACAATCACAGACAAAAGAAAAAAAAGTATCAACTAAAACCTTATGCAAATCTTAAATATTAAACCTTGTAGGTTTTAGGTAATTTCTTATTTACGTATCTTACATATATCTTTAGGATATTAATTAACATAAGTCGCTCTAACGTAAGTTGCATAATTTCAAGAGAAATATCTATAAATACGGTAACTATTGTAACCATGCGATAATTTAAAATTATTTCTGTAATGTCATGTTTGAATGTGGATACATTGTCTAAACCTGTATATCACTAAAGCAACGGAATATATAATGCAATAGACTTGAACAATAGATAAGAAAAAAATTGAGAGTTAAATTATGGCCACCACCGGGAAAACTAATCCTCATCCATGAATTTCATGTAGGTATCTAAATTAGATATTCAACTTCATTCGAGTATACAGACATACATTATCACAGAGGTTCTTATCTCAGACTTTGGTTTATTTCCTAGCATCATAGAAAGGAATTTCATATTTTCATATAGTTAATACTAGGTAATCATCACTGATCGAGACGAACGGTGCACATATAACTAAACTTCAAGCAATAAGTTACACTAGTGTACCTTCATCGAAAAGCAATCGTTTGATAGGTAGTGTATGTAAGAACCACCCATTTTTCGATTCTTGAAGTTTAGATACCTATTATACAAATACATCTCTCAATCTAACCACTGATAATAATATTCAAGGTACGCGTCTACTGTGACGTGCTTTAGCGCATATCTTCACTTAAATTGGTCCCGGAAGTCCTGTATTTAAAAGGGTTTCTTCACAAGACGATTTCCGCTCAAAAATCTTACTACTAAATTACTGAATAGACTAGTTTCCTAAAAAATATATAATTAGTCCGTTAGTTACTTATTTCTTTTGCCTATCAAACAAAAAATTACAAAGATACAGCCCGTTAAATATCCGTGTGACGCAAAGACCTTAGAGACGACGACTTACTATACAGATGGTGTGACGTCACTGTCCGGTACACTTTATAGCGAACTGTGATGTCACGAGCCCCCACTCATGACCTTTGACGCGCTTTATCTTTATCATTTAGTGTTTAATTAACAAAAGAAAAAATACGTGTCCAATATTTTTTGATTATCTAACTGAAGGGCTAATTTTAGTAGTCTTATTTTGACCCAGGAAACTAGCCTATATTGTTGTATTACGTTTGCAATATACACGCACCTTAAAACTGAAAACTCTTATATTATACATGAGGCATTTAACATTCTACAGGGTAAGGATAGTCAACTGGCAAATTATTTAACACTTCCTTCCTGAGCTCTTTGTAAACGGAGGACATTTTCTCGCGTACATTCTCGATAAGGGCAGGAATGTCCTCTTCAGTGAGCCCCTTGGTTGGGACCGGTTCGAGGCATTGCATTATAATGTGTCCTGAAACAAATAAATATAGAGTCCGGTATAATTTTTCAATTTGGGTTTATAAATACAATATAATTGGAATTCGAAAGGGGGCACACTCAGTAATACTTGCAATGAGTACAGAATCATGATGGAGCTCAAGATAAGTTGCCAAAAATGAATTCCCGAGATATTCTAGATCAAATCTGGCCCATAAAATTCCAATCAAATAGGAAATACTATTGTAATATTCAACATGGTTATTACACGTCGGTATTTTATTTTATGGTTAAACACATAGGTGCTATCTATATTATTTATATATGGTCGGTAATATGCACGTGGCACCTATAATGTTGCAGAGTGCATTTTCCATTAAGTGGGTCGTATAAATGTATATGTACTTAGTAAAGTAACAATTTGTAAGTAATCTGCACTGAAATAAACATGACAATGTTTATTTGAGATTTTTTACAATTACCTGCAAATTTATACATACCTCTTGCGAATATATATTGATTATGATTGACGAAGTAATATGGAGAAAATACAATCGGTATAATGGGAACTTGTGCTGCTACGGCCATCGCGAATGCGCCTTTTTTGAACGGCAAAAACTGAGTCGGATTTTTGTTCCTCGTTCCTTCGGGAAATACCCATATCTTTGTCTGAAATCACAAAACAATTGCTTAGTGCGTATGCACAGTAACTCCCCCTCGTCACACTACCCAGTCATTTTAGGGGAGGCTACGCCCTTCTTTTCTCATAGGTTTTTATAGTCACACATAGTTTATTTCACATGAGAAGAATCTTAAACATAAGAAAAATAATAATATAATATTATAAATATATGTTTATTTCCAAAATTAATACGCTATTTTGTTTGTTACACTTTGGCTTAAAATTAGGTACTTATATTAAAATCCCTTTATATATATATATTGTTGCATCATGTGGCTGTCGGGGCTTGATTCCCTCTTATGGTACTACTGACTTCCACTCATAGTACCATTGACGGTACTATGGACCAGTTATAGTGTCCCTAGTACCATATGGCCAGTAGGCTATTGGTACTGGAATTGATTCGCTTGATTAGCGAAGCTTTGTTCTTTCGTATGATAGTCTGGAATCCATCCGTCTGTCTTGTCGCAAACATTTCTGACGCCCTAAGATGACGCGGTATGTGCATCAATGTCTTAAATAAAATCATGTGCGAGAGTAATATGGCAAAGATTTACCTTATTTTTCTGAATGATGTGCGTGGTGGCCTTCATAGACTCATAAGCGGCTTTAGGTCGTGACCTGTCGATGAATACAACCCCCGCCAGCTTGGCGGCTAGGCCGAAAGGCCAGAAGTAGTACAGCTCTTTCTTAGCGACTGCTGTCATGTTGTACGCTACTTTCCATAGCCTGAACATGCCTGAAATAAATACCATGATCCAGTTCCTACAACAGGTACAGTATCACGTCAAGAGAGGTCTAAAAGGACACGTTTAAAAATATAACGGTAGTAGTCTAATATTTACGGTTTTTTAGTTCGTTTTAACTAATAGCGGGATAAACCTAAACAGCGTGTAAATTTACCCTCGACATACCCTGAAAGGGGTGACTCAGTACGTCAATATGAACAACTTTTCCTATGGGATCATGCTAGGAACTCAGAAAAATCGATATTTTTATTCAAAAGTGTTAGCCGCTCGAGCAATTTGTACGACAAAGTAAAAAAAAATTAAGTTCCCAGTATTGGTCCCATAGGGAAAGTTGTTCATATTGACGATATGAGTCACCCCCTTACGAAAATGTCGAGGATCAATTTACAAGCTCTATATGAGCAAGAAGCTGTTCCATGTTTTTACATATAAGTATAACTTTGAAGGAAACCTTAAGAGAGTAACCAAAACCGAAATTATAATTAAACACATTTGTAAGACAATATGCTTCTGGTGAAGGAAATTATCCTGAGAAACCCGGTACACAACTCACTAGTGTGAAGTTAATGTAGCCTTACTAGTTAACTGGAATAAGAAGAAGATCTACTTATTACAAAAATCTAAATAGCCTGACAGTGACTGCAGTAGCGACCAAGCATTTTTCTTTGTATCGTTTTATTTGAATTAAGTTTATTTTTTATTTGTAAATAATATAATTTTAATACAATTATTAAAAATGCCTTATAATATTATTAAACTGGAGTTTAAAATCAGTATAAGCTTAATATGGATAACGGCATATGATGATTTGATTAAAGACTAGGACTTTAAAAAGTTTCTGGAGTGCTATTTTTGAACGCGTGACTCACTAAACGAGTGATTGAGTGTGTTGGAGTGTATCCAAAAAGCCTCATTTTTGAATCGTTCGTTCGTTGCTGAAGGATTACAACGAGTGGTTTAGATCGCTCGTTTCCGCAGGCGACGAACGCCTTTACGTCAAAGTCACTGCCTTTCATTTGAAGTTTATTTGTCATGATTTTATAATCCGTTTGACGCTACACTTATGGAGCCGTAAACCTAAAGAAAGAAAGACGCTACACTTCATAAACATTTAAAAAATCCTTAAAAACCTTAAAAAAGTTTTTTAAAAATTCTGCGTGAAATAAGGAGAAATTAAATATTTTTCGCTGAAGGTTGGCAGCACTACAGTTCGAGCGATGGTTTCAAAAATAAGGCAAAATGGCATTTCGTGACTTGGAAGACAAGTGTGACTTGTCGTCTTGTACGACTTGCGTTTTGGTGACGCGCATTTTCAAAAATAGCACTTTTGAACATTATTATAGTCTATCATTGATGAATTAATTTCAAAAGCCGTATGTATCTCCGATTAAATGTATTGTAAACTTATTACTGGTATATTCTTTATTGCTAAAAAGAAACAAAAAAAAATGGATGTCGCCGGGTTATGGCATGTTATTTCAATAGCAGTCGCTAATAATCTAACAATAGATAAAATAACGTAAAAATATTAAGTTACGATTTATGAACAATAGAAACACATGGAAACTCACATCACATGTTCGTGTCAAATTAAAACAATTACATTTTAAGGAGAACAATATCAATGATTACTGTATAGACTTAATACAAAGGTGATAGCATATTTTTTACGCACTATGTACCTGCGTATTTATACACATTAGTAAAAACTTGCATGTCAAATGTCTAGGTATTTATGATGTAGAAAATGTTATACCAGAAAAAACAATTAAAAATAGTAACAAAGTTATTGAATAAGTACCTTCTAAGTAGGTATTACGTAATGAACACATACACATCAGTGTATTTATTTCTTACAGGGCAGGCAGAACCTTGGGTATATAATCACAAGACTACATTTAGCATGATAACGGGAGGAAAATGGGACATGAACAGTGTTGAGCTGCCAGTCGCATCGCCCATGACGTGATTGCTGATATATTCATTAGTTCTTTTGACCGGCTTTTACGATCTACGTGGGATGAGAAGTACATTCCATTACTGTTTCTTTCTTTTCTCCCAGATAAGTGCGGAAGAAGAAGAATTAGAGGAACTTTTGACATGTGTATACGTAAATATTCAAGTTCCAGTAAATCATTGCAAGTACTTCAATGAAATTCGGAATACAACGTGTCGTGATTTATCATATCTGAAGCTGTGACAAATCTATTTGGTAGTCTCAAATCCGAATCAGGATAATCAGAAGAAGGAAGAGGTTTAAAAATATTCTAAAGTCAGAGTTCTTCTTCTTCTGTTTTATATTATGGCTTCCATCGAAATTTCAGTGATTCTGCCAATGTCCAGTATAATGAGATACTAAGTATCGGTGTTGTACGGTAAAGTTTTTCCAAGTAGCATCAAAGATGGCGTATTTTCTTGATACCTCGTGGGAGCTTCTGGCGGTAAATCTATACGAGTCCATTTATCAGTCCACTTTAACTATTTCACAAATTGTTCATGAGCATGAGCATTTATAACACCAAACTACACCAATTTCATATTATAAAGTCTTTAAAGTAATACCTATAGAACAAAAAAAAAGAATTTCTTTAATCGGTCCAGTCGTCTACGAGAAATCGGTGAACATATATAAAAACAAAAACATTACGACGAATTGTAAACCTCCTCCTTTTTTTGAAGTCGGTTAAAAAGATAATCAAAGAACACAAGGAATGTCATCGCTGTGTAAAAACCGGATGTCACTGTCATCCGGGCGTGCTGCTGGACACTGATGGCCCGGCACTGAACTGTGTAAACGAGTTCATGCAAATCATATGGTACATGGTACCGATTTTTCTCCATGTCTGACATCCACACATTTCCAGGTACCCGACTCGGAAATGTGTGAATAGCACTTAAATGGAGGAAATGTAAGGTAACATACAAAGTCAGTACTTACCGACGATATCAAAGGAGGATTGATGGTTTGCCACAATGACGGCACCACGGTCTTCAGCCAAAATTTCTCTGTTGCGCAAAATATAGTCTATGTCATATAAATTGGTTATTAAACCTGAAAAACAAGCGCCGATTCTGAAAAAAATAAATGATAACATGTGCTAATCTATTAATTAAATAAATAAGTTTACCTTAGTTAGCGTCCTGATAGGAGTACCTAGTTATTGGACCGCAAAAGCTTAACATATTACAGTCATAATAATATGAAAAAATAAAAATTTATAGATTATTTTTTGCTAATAATGAAACACTGGCAAATCGAATAATAAAATGATCGATTTTGGATCCAACCTTTACGTGAACGTGACAATCATATTCAAGACCATTTTTTGATGCATGTACGAGTAATTTAACCATATATACAGTTAAATTACTTGTCATAGTAAGTTGTTATCCTTATCGTCTAGTTATTTATTCATTAGGTAAATAAGCAGGCCAAGAAAATTTAATACATAAGGACCTCAGAACAACCAGCAAAATCTTTTAATACTGTTTTTACGCTACGAGACAGGCCTACAGTTTTTGGATCCATGATTATAAAAACGCACCTCTGATGATGAATAGCCTAGTAGAAACCAGTGTACATATTTTTTTATAAACAATATATTTTCTTTGTGAATTGCAAATAGGATCTATAAACAATTGCGCTATGGTATTTTAGCCGGGGTGCAGAAATACCTACTTACGCGAGTCACGTGTAATTTAAAAATCATTTACCTCCCTGACATTTGTAGTTTTATTGGTCTTTAACAAAAAATGGCGTCACTGATATTTTTATGTAAAAAAAGGAAACGTAAATTTGACATGGAATTGTACTTTGCTTGTTGGTAAATCGATTTCCAACAAGCAAATTAAACGAATTTAAAAGCTGCATATAACATAAAACAGGTATATTGAAATAGGTTAATCCGTTTAAACTATGAATAATTTCCATTCATGACTACGAATGATCTATGACTGTCACCATAATATAAACAGGGTATGGAACGTAACTTCAAGGGTTTAAAATATGCAAATTATAGTAGTAACAACAATAGCTCAATGGATTTGTTTCTAAAAAGTTGATAATTTTGTAGACGCATGTCAAAAAACATCGAACAATTTCCTCAAAAGACCATTATCCAACACAAACATACAGCCAAACAAATCTTTCCTCTTTATGATATAAGACTGGAAGTCTAGATGTATCAAAAAAGAAATCAAAGAACCCGTCAATATTAACAACTATTACGGAAACTGACCCCGAGTTTGTTATAGTACATTATGATACAAATACGGTAAGCTGGATATTATAGTCGAGGTGTTTATAGGCACGAGGCGAAGCCGAGAGCTTATAATAAACCGACGACTATAATAGACCGCTTACCGTACGAGTAGCATACGACGTTTTTCAATACATTTGCGATTACCATAAACTAAAACAAGAATGCAATTCAGCAAAAAAGGAATTTATAAAAGTTAGGAACTAAAGCAGTTTGTAAAAATACATTTATAATAATCAGGTACATTTACTCAAGTTTATTTTCTCCAAAAAAGTTTATTGACAATCTTCTCCTTTTCGAAGTCATTTAAAAATCACATGTCACGAATCAGAAAAAAGTTTTCATGCTGAACTTGAAACTCTTTGCTCGAATTCTATGAAAAAAGTTAAAATTTAGCATTGGGCTATTGAGCGGTTGTGATTGGTGTAAAGTAAAAAGCACAAGTGCCGCAAATACATTATTATGATTCAAATTTCGATATCATAATATCGTTCCGTATTATTAGCAAATGTATTGAAAAAAAATATTATAAGTAATTTGGTGACATACTGGTAGTAAAAGATAGTAGTTTGTATTGCCCTGTAAGAACTTAATCTAACTTGATATTCCTAGCTCAGTGACATTGTTTATTTAAAAAACGAACAATCAATTTCATTAAATCATGTTTTTATCCTATTTCAATAAATATTATTACAAAGATATTTTTTTATCAGCCGGAATTTTATCGTTTTTTTAAAAATTATTTTTTCATTATATATTTCTTTCCAACTTAGCAAAAGATAGAACTATTCCAATAATGGACCCATATAGATCGAATTGAAAGTTCTTTGTTTCGTTACGTATACTATAATTACTTCACATTATGATGTTTCCTATGACTAGATTTACCGTTTTTAGGATGCATTAAATTTAAGTACTTATATAAACTACTTAGTGACCTATCCCGTGTCAAAAGGCTGTGTTTTAAATTTGGAGTGGCCAATGCTGCAGTTTCTATGTGAAACATCAAATAAATCTGTCGGTTTCATGAGAAACAGAAAATAAAAAACACACTTTCACACTTATGTAAAATAATAGTATGTATGAATATTATTTTATATACCTATATGATAAAAAAAAACTTACCTGGTATTACTCGTTTTTCCAGGCCTCATTAAAAATAAGGGTACCATAAAAACTGAAATGAAAAGTGCGTAAACATAGTAGAAAAGAAATTTCCCGTGGAATTTGATCTTATTCTGATCCTTCGCAGTTACTTTCCACAAAACATATGAAAATAGGCACGTCAAAACCATTATCATTGATTCCCACATATTGCTAAAAAGTTTTACCGAGCACAAACGAGGACAGTCAATGATCAAACTATTTCGCCAACTGACTGATCTATGTAAATCTATAAGTCTAATAAAGCTACTTCTCGCGGATTTTTGCATTGCATATTTATGTTGCGGTCAATTCATATGATGCGGCATATTATAAACCTTCCGAAAACTTGATGAATAATTAGTTTTTTAACCAACAGAACATACATACGCATGTCTTTGACTTGTTATACCTATACAACTCAATACAGTTTTTGGTTTTAAAAAAATTTATATTCACTTCTTTATCCCCTTGGACTAAAAATATTGATCGATATAAATTGGAAACAAGTGTTGATCGTTGATTATATCAGATACTTTGTCACTTATTTCATTTTGAACTCTCTAACAACATTTAAATCTCGGAATCAGGATCGCTTCTATTAATCGCAATTGTTTAAAAAAAAAATACAAAAAATAAAAAGAAAATGAGTTTTATTCAGATTAACAATATGGGTATTAAAATATGCCAAAAATAAATTAAAACTAACTTAAACTACAAGTCTAAGGGGTCTGTTCGTGCGGCATGGTGCCAAGAACGCTGGCTGCGTTTCTTCGCTGGATCGCTACACTATTGCGTTGTGCAAAAAAGCAGCCCGCCCTCTTGTCACCAGCGGCGGCAACGAGCTCTCTCAAGAAACCTCTCGCTCCAGGACCTAATGGTCCAAAAGTTTCCACCCCAAACGGCATAAGTATGTAGTCCCCGCTAACAGAGGCCATATTTGCGCCGTTTGGTGACCTCAGCACCCTCTGCAGCCGACCGGCTCTCAAAACTGATTCCCTGAGATGGGATAGCGCCAATCTATCAACACATGTAGCGTCCGAAATGGTTACTACTCTGGGTTACAGAGTGCAGGGAACGTTCATGATGACAAGAGCCGTGGCTTTCGTCTTGGAAAGCTTGGCTTGGCTTTCGTCGTGGATTTCGTCACCTCTGCGCTGGCAGGCTTTCAGCCTGCCAGCGCAGAGGTGACGAAATAGGGAATGGAGTCCAAATTTGTCGACGTCGCTGCCGCACGGACAGCGGTGCGGCACACTACGTCACGTGGACGAAGCCGTGGGCAACAGATAGTAAGTACTTATATATTTGTCATGTCTGTCTGTTCGTCTGTCTGTTGATATATAAAAGCTACTTTATCCCGAAACTATTAGGGCTACACAGTAAAAACTTTGTAGAAAGATCGTGATCTGTCTATTACCGCTGTAATACGATTTTAGTACAAAATTTTTATTTCTACTTTAAAGTACTTATAACACGGCATTTTATATTATACTATTCGTTTCTATTTACTGTTGTTTTTCACATATTGCCAGTAACAAACATGTGTATAAACCTGTTTGCGCCTACTAAGTTTGAATATTCATTAAACATTTTTTTTATTCACAAATTTATACTAATACTATAAAGCTAAAGAGTTTTTTTTGTTTGGTAAACGAGCTTATCTCAGAAACTACTGGACCAATTTCAAAAATTATTTCACTGGATAGATCACACCTAGGTGATTCTTGAGTCACAAAGGCTATGTATGTATGTACTACGGGTGAAGCCGGGCGGATTGGTTGTCTATTATTTCTACATGCCTGTCGAAGTTTTAAAAGAAAGGTAGCATGCAAATATCTACAATCCCTTGGGATAGGCTAATACTTACATATGTCTGTACTAGTTGAACTAGGTGAAAGTCAAAGTTTAAGAGAAAGCAGGGAGAAAATTCTTACTACAAGTTTATAGACGGTAGGGCCAATTTGCCATAGTCCTCAAAAAATCTTCTGGGGCAGCACGGATATGAAAATCCTTTTTAGTCGTTTAAGCCCACATACTACGAAGAAGGTACTAGTATCAGACGACCCACTGCTTTATGTTTTCTCTAGGCAATAAAGATCATACACAAATAAGGGAGTGAGGATGAAAATGAAAAAATGCCATACAATTACGTTTGAGTTTCTATTGGGGCCACAAATTCAAACTCAATAGACGTGTGTTCTATGCCTTAAAATCCGTAAAGGATGTTTTTTGGCAGTGTCTAAGCCTTTCTTATTGTTTAACATTTATATATATTGTTAAAAATATGTGCGTGACATAGATACTACAAGGTCAAAGACACTCTTTGTGTTCGAAAATGTTGTTGCCCTTCAGCGGCAAACAAGACATGGCACAGTTAACTAGATGAATCACTTATCCGAACCAGTTAATCAACTCATCTGCTATGACAATCAGGTTTTAGTATTATTATATCATCTGCCTTAACAAATTTAAAATTTATAGACTAGACACTATTGATGACAATGGAAAATATTTCCTTTGAGAATAACCATGTTTTTTTTATGTTTGGCGTATATGAGGCCAACACTGGTGTCAGATTCTTCAAGCTACTAGAAGGCATTTCAGATCTTGACGACAGATAGGACCAACGGGTTAGTGTGTGAACCAAAGAAACAGAGGGACTCAAGATATTTTTATACTACTTGTCACCCATCCCGGTGGAGACCGCACCCATGGTTGCTCTACATGCTTAAACAGCAATAATTTATAATTATAATTTATATATTATTATTTTTTTGTCAACACGCCAGCCTGTTACACGAATGGTGGCCAGGTCGAGATGGATTAGCAGGTCTTGGATGTTTATCTGTATATGTTTTTGTTACATATATAATATAGTATCATTGAGGCAATATCCCATAGCACAAGTCTCGAACGTACTTTGAGGTTAGCTCAATCTGTCATTTTGTCAAAAAGATATATTGTTTGTATAAATAAATACTACTAAATTTATTAAACTAATTCTTTATTGGAAAAAATTGTTAAAACCTTTTAGTAAAATAGGTATTCAGAGGAAGGCACACGTGTTACTAGTTTCGCTTTTATAAAATTGCTACTTTCGCTTTTATAAAATGGCTATTTTTAGAATTTAGGTAAGTAGTATTTATAAAGGATTGGTTGAAAAAGTCGTATGTGTCCTTTGTTTAATCATTATCAACACGGCAAATTTACAGCTACCTAGGTACTTGTCGTGCCGGTTCGTAGCCCGGTAAATCTCATAGTTTCTATGTAGTGATCAATACAGCAAGCTAGTATCATACATAATGTATTGCCGCTGGCTTCCTGCATCACCACTTTTGGTAGTATGAGATTTTAGTTGGGTAACTTATATTTTGTTTGTATCATAAGTGTACAAACTTGAAAACCTAAAGCATTAAAGGAAATGTTGATATTCACTTCTTCTTCTTTTCCAGTCAAAATGGTTATTTTTGCTTTTCTAAATCGTTTTAGACCAGTAGGTGGCCAAAGCGACTCCTTTGTCGTTTGCCTCATTAAGATCTTCGATTGTGCAGGCGGGGGGACAATTGGGGCACGTCATTAGGTAAGTCATTGATTGCGTGGCGCCGCAGTCACAACGGTCATTGCTAGAGAAACCCCACTTAGTTCGGTTTTTCTGACATCTCCCCACCCCAGCTCGGAGTCTATTAAGGGATTTTCAAACCACCCAGGGGAGATCGCTTCCTGGTGGAAGTTTCTCTGCAGGTGGAAGATCCGACGGGGTGGGCGGGTATTTGTTATTCCGTCCTATCAGTCGCGCTTTTGAGGCTTCTCTTCTTCCTAGGCAGCCCGAGCTACAGCTCGGGCTGCCTAGGAAAGCTATTTCGACTTTTCAGACGTGAGGGTGGCGGTATTTGTCCATATAACATATGCTTTTCGTCGTGGGTTTGTTTAAATTTTTTGGCCTCGAGCGAGACTACGCAGGTGGAAGACACAGGATTCGGTTGTCGCGGGGTTTGGTCGCAAAGAATTATTTTTATAATATTCTGAGAGTTCTTTCAAAGCGTTTGACAGGTTCCTTTCTATTTATTCAAAGCTTTTGGATGCCAGATCGTCGGCGTAGATAAAGCGACTTGTTTCTTCGAAGGATGGCTGGTCGTCCGTGATATGTTACACAGAGGAGGTGCAAGAACACTACCCTGAGGAAGACCATTTTAATTGTTTCGCCATCTGCTCTTTTGGGAGTGTAGGAGTACCTGAAAACGACGACTCCGGAGCATTTCGAGGACATTCACAAAATGTTGGTCATTCGTGAACGCATGACCTACCTAAAGTCATCTTGGGTAATTTTGAATGTCATTCTAACTTACATACGATAAAAATAAATCCAATTTTATGTTTATGTGTAGGTATTATTGGAGACTTAAAAGTTCAAAATCAGTGTGTTCTGTATAACTCGTAATAAAGACCTATCAAATGTTTACAGGAATTATTCTCCTTATTTGACCAAAGGATCAAATAAAATAAGTGTAAATCCTAAAAAATTTTATATCTTCCAACGAACGGAATATATCTAATAGCAAATACGTAGATTATTTCCTTTGCTTATAAAACACGGACGTGGCATCCTAATTAAGCGATATGAGGTGTGCGTGGCAGTAAACAGATAGTGAACATTAACCCTGCCAGTCCGTACCTCATATAATCATCTGTCACGTATCTCCTAAAAGAATGCTAGGAGGCGACTGTGGCACCGGACCAAATTTTGTTCAAAAAAAGAATAACTAGACGTAAGTAGGATTTGGTGCATTGCTATTTGTCCCGTAAAAGGGTTTTACTAAATGTTATAATCGCAAAATAAAAAAACTTAACGAAAACACAAAGTATCTTGCATCTTGCTGTTACTACTAATCTATTCAACATTAGACAACCGCTCCGGATGGTACCTGACTCAAAGGTTGTCCATAGCCATACAAAGAGGTAATGCAGCAAGTGTGATGGGAACCTTTGAGCCGGGTACAATTCGGGGGGCATCTTTGATTAGGTTGCTAGGAAGTGAGTGTGTTATTGTAAATTATTTTCATTGTTTTGTATTAATTAAATAAAAATCACCGGTTGAATTCTATCAACATATCCACGTCAAAATCTGAGCGAATCCTCTACTACAACGACAAAATCGCGCATTCTGAGCCTATTTATTCTCCGTTATGTCTCAAGCTAGTGTACAAGTAGCCGCGATTATAGAGCGCGAAGTAAAAGCAAAGGATAAATGTATAAAGCGCCTCGTACAAGAAAAACCAAATTGTTTACTACCAATCTATTCTGTTAACAATACCCGTGCTACAAATTGAGCAAATCGCCTCGCTCTTACGAGTACAATGACACAAAATCGCATAGTCAGACCCTATAATGCGCCGTTTATCCTGAGCCAGCTTAAGTAGCCGCCTTATTACCGGGTGAAGCTATAGCAGAGGATAAATGGACAACATAAAACACAGTTTTTAAGTACACTATTCGAATATTCATGTAAATACTATGAAAATAACAGCTGTTTTATTAAAAAAAATAATATGCGTGAGTTATGCCAAGTTAAGCTTACAAACTTATGTAGGTACATGCTTAAATGATAATTGATCTTACATAAATTATCTTATCATAAAAGTAAAGTATCTAATACTTTTCTAAGAAAGAAGGCCTGAAACGCCCGTGTTTACGATTTTAGCGCTATAATCTTCTCTTACAAACATTTTGTTATTGTAAGAAGAGATTACAGCGCTGAATATAGCGGAGATTATAGCGGTATGCATAACATTCGACAAAAACATTCCAAGTTTCTTTATAAATTTGGTGAAACTTTAGACGTATCTATGTCTAGAGTTTCCTATCTACTAGATAGATACGACTGCATGACATAGGTGTAACATATGTAACATCGTATTATATAACCTTAACACTTATATATGTCGCAGTCAAATAGATAAAGCCGTAATATACTTATATCCTTAGGGATATAATTATATGCCGTAACATAAACATACACATAAGTATATACTACGCTGGAATCTCTACAATATAGATTTCATCTACAAATTTGTGCTGGCAGAGAAGTAAATCGATATGATGCATTGTAGAAAGCTTATCTACGTCATGTGGTCTCAACGCCCTAATCGTACGATTTGTTCTCAGAGACTCGCATAGATGGCGGGCGCCACTCGAAACAACACAACATTGTATCTATCGTATTACGAGAATATAAAAACATGATTCACAATATACATCTTATTAAAAATCAAAACAATATTTGAGGCATAATATTTTAAAATGACACCGTATATTTAGTAAGTTAAAGGCTAACGCAGATTACCGCCATCTAGTATCGAGTAGCAAAGCAACTCTCCTGCGCCATACATTCGCCTGCTTTTCGCAACCTTAATTTGGTCCAATATTTTTGTATGAGGTGGGCAGTCTATTACGTTAGTATTATATTGTCTTTGTCTACGTCAAATTCTGGTGCAGAAAGCTAAACTTATCTCAAGCAGGACAAACTGCTAACTCCCGGTAAGTTTGTTTTGTGCATTAAGGAAGAGGTACCGACATAAGTTAAATTTTGGTAATGGAGACTTGCACACATTTTTTTACGTTGTGACCTGTGACCATTACTTGTGCCATGGAAATATCTCAAAAAAAAACTGGCGCTCCAGTGAAAAAAAACCCTTGTTGACTCAAAATCTTTTATAGGGCCAAAGTCACATATATTTGTAAGCTTAACTTGGCTTTGTTAATCCAAATTAAGCTTACAAACTAACATGCTCACAAATAGCGTCGATAGTATGAGATAATTTACTAAGAAAGAAAGTCTAAACCTCCGATATATTATGTTTACGATATCAGCGTTATAATCATCTCTTACAGTAACAAAATCGCTGTATATAAACACTCGACAAAAAAAAAACTAAGTTTCATTAAAAATTGGTGAAACGTTAGACTTATGACTTCACGAAATAGGTGTAAAATCGTGTAATATAATCTTAACTTTATTTATACGCGAGGAACTCTACAATATAGTTTTCATCAATTTGTGCTGGCAGGAGAAGTAAATCGATATGATTCATTGTAGAAAGCTTATCTACGTCAAATACTGGTGCAGACAGCTAAACTTATCTCTGGCGGGACAAACTGCTAACTCCCGGTAAGTTTGTTTTGAGCATTAAGGAAGAGGCACCGAGAGACTTATGACAAATTTTGGTAATGGGGCACATACATTTTTTTTACCTTGTGACCATTAGTTGTGCCATGGAAATGTCTACAAAAAAGGCACTCCAGTGAAAAAATTACCTTGTTTACCCAAAATCTCTTATACCAATATATGCCTCGATTTAAATTCGAACCACGTCAAAGGCCGACAGGCGGTTTCGAAGAACTCTGACACCAGAGTGTGCATGGTCGACTGACCGTGTCACCTACACGAAACGATGATGATGATTTAAATAGTCCTTTATTAAGCTCGCTACAGAGTCTTATATTTATCATTTTACGTGATGGGAGAACTTCGTTCAACAGCTGTTTAATAATGCATTAATTAAAAGATATTTAAAAATAAGCTGCCCGCTTTAATTGAAAACAAATCATTCTAGGAATAGGTATTTCTCATTTAAAGATCTACAAAAAAGTCCGCGATGGCATATATCTATGTATATTTTAAGGATAGTATCCTATATCATAACACGTTCTGAAAAATTGGCCAGTTCGAATCAGATTAGCGCTCGAAGGGTTCCTTACTATTATTTATACAACATCAGACGTCAAGAAATAAGTATTCTAGTTTGATTTAATTATTTATTACTAGCAGTTTGCGCCGACTTCGTCTGTGGAACATACGCAGCTTATAGCACTAAGGGGTAACGTACCTATTCAACGTCGAAAGAATATTTGAAATCAGTCCAGTAATTCCTGAGACTAGCGAGTTCAACGAAACAAACAAACTCTTCTTTATAATATTTACTACAGTGCAATCGTATGATTTAAAATCTGAAGTGGATATACGAATCCACTTTAATCGCTACATCGCTATAGTATAGATTTCCAATAAATCCTTGATTGCAGCTCATTATAGTATCACTTCACGCTGAATCCCAAGCAAATTGTGTTGGGTCGGATGCATAATTAGTTTGTAGTAATTGCAATCGCAGCGGCGGCTCCTCGATCGCCTAGTAACATTGTTATAACGGAAAACATGTGAGGTTCATAAGAATCAGTACAGTAATCTCTAGTAAACGAAATCGCGTACAAAACGAAGGAAGTAAATGATAGGCCGAATCGGTTGGTATTGAGATTTATTTGGAAAACTAATACTTAAATAAGTAAACACTCTTAAGTTAGTACTCAACGAACTTTCGTTTGTAATTAATTATAAGGCAAGATCCCTAAAGCGCCAGAAAAATATATGCAGAATTGAGTCTAAAATATGGATTACATAGGAATGAATACTGTCAGGAGCGGCTACCGTATCTACTAGTTAGCACTTATCAATTTAAAGAATGTTTAATCGTCATTTAATTGTATTAAATTGTAAAATGTTCCACATTATCAACAGCGAAACGCGCGCCGCATTTTTTGACACAATCTAGGTGCATACAAAACGAAAACATACAGACGAATCGAGAACCTCCTCTTTTTTTAAGTCAGTTAAAAAAATTACTGAAATCTACGTCTTGAGAGTATTTTGAGACAGATATACTTACATGGGCGGACAGGCATGCGCCCAATGTGCCGCATATCGCATAAATTAAGACGCTGTCCGTATTTATATGCAAAGGATATAATCCACGTCTTTGCTATCATTTGCTTTGTGTATGCGGAGAAAATTATAATAAGTAGGATTTTCTTTTATGAAACAATGTAAAGGATTTTAGTTTTTACCTTTAATTTCATTTTCACTGAGGCCTTTGAAGTTTTTGTTTTTCAATCTAAGCAGCAGCTAGTTAAATAATATAAGCGATAATAATATAATAACTAAAACTACGTAGACATCGTGTCTGCAAATCAGACAGAGGTCAGACAGATATGTACTCTACATATCTGTCTGACCCCACTCTGATCTGCTTTCCATTATATCGATTGTGTTCCTATGAAATAATCTTATTCCAGATCACACTTTTGCAGTTTTATTAAGCTCGATTGCCATACAATAATAAGTGCCATATTCAGAAGTGTCGTTATTTGCGCCGATTAACACTCCTTGCTTTGGCCTTTCAACATCAACGACGGCGACGGATACGTGAAAATGATATTGAACACTGAAAATAACTAGATAAAAGTTATGACACCTACTTTTTCAACATAGTTCTCTTTTTTATTTTCCATTTTATGTCAAGGGCTTTTCAATAGGGACATTCGTACTTTGACAGCGTATAGCGGCAATTTTGTTTAAACGATAGCTACATGCTACATGCTTATGCTTTAAGAACGCGTTGAAGTTAAAATGAATGGTTAAAATGCGCTTTTTTTATATATACGGACAAATCACACAAATTGAGCTAGCCCCAAAGTAAGTTCTTCAGTAAGACTTGTGTTATGGGATACTAACTCAACGATACTATATTTTATAATAGATACTTATATAGATAAACATCCAAGACCCAGGTCAATCTGAAAAAGATCATTTTCCATCTTGACCTGACCGGGGGTCGAACCCGGGACCATCCGTGTCGCAGGCAGGCGTGTTGACCGCTGCGCCACGGAGCTTGCCGCTTTATTCGCATAACAAGTAAGCGTTACCAAAAAAAAACTAAGGCTGAGAAGGCCATTTTGGGTCTCTCTTCCATTTTTGGTATAGTGGCTTTGTTAATAAACAAAATTGCTTGATTTTGAGTAAGAAATCCACGTAAGATTAATCGAGAGTACCTTTACAATGCGAAAAAGTCACTGATAAGTACGTGTAGGCCACGCGCAGTGTAGGGTTCCGTAGTTGCGAATGACAACTTTGAGTTCACACTATTCACACTCGCATCTCACAGTTTAACGACCAAAAACATCTAACAAAGAAAATTGTATGAAATTTTACATTTTCGAATACATTTTATAAGTTGGTTGCCTATAACTTTTTAGTTTGTACTTAGTACTCAGCTCTGATAGTTTTCCTTTAAATTTCAGTATATATATACCACTGCTGTAATTTTTTCACGTATCCATATATATAACCGTTTAGCCGGTAGAGGGGGGACAGTTACCTCTAACAAACATTTGCACTTTGAAACGAAATATTTTGTAAAACGGATCCCTAAATCGAAAAATGGTGCTCTCAACCTCACAATATTTTTTAAAGACCTTTTTAACGATACCCAACACGATGGGTTTGTATAGAAAAAAAAAATACTTACTTTTACTTGTATGGGACCTACCCTAAAAAAAAATTTTTAAGCGTTTTTTCTCCACCACTTTTTTGGCATAATTAAAATACATACCCATACCAAATTACAGCTTTCTAGTACTTATAGTACGGACAGACAGACAGACATGGCGAAACTATACCTAAGTGTTCCTGGTTTACAACGGAACCCTAAAAATGGTAGCAATATCAATTCAACAGGTTGTTTTATATAGTTCCGAAGTTCGAGCGCTCTTAATAAAACACCCTATACCTACCTAGTACTAGTTCTAGTAGTAGGTAGTTCTACTAATCTCGACACTTCAATAGCCTCATCTACAGCAAACAGGTTTTGGAAACAAGTAGAGTTTAGTTAGTACTAACTAGCATCTTGTTGCGACGCAATCAAGAATGTCCTTAATTTTGTAACTAAACTAGCTCGCTATTTTGTCAAGCGAATTCATGCCGTAAAACTTTGTGATCTAGCTATTTCATCGAGAGATCAAAAAAGATCCAAAATATTGCATTGCTTTCTGATGAAGGTACATAAAGAAGCAATATTCCAGATCAATTGATTCAAAATATTGCTTCGTAATTCAATTTCAAAAACGCATTACAAACTTAGATGATTATATAGGTTTTAATCAAGCAATTACGAAGTAAAAGATTACAAAGTTAAGAAAAGCTTGTAAATTTTTTACAGGCAAATATTCATTCTAACATTATAGGTAGGTATTATTTTAATACGGTTTTTATCGCGTTTATTAAATTATTTATACACTTAACGTTTCGAGCACTTTACAGTGTCCGTGGTCGCAGGTAGACTGTAAGTGTGGTTTATCATACATTGGGCAAACAAAGAGAAGCATCGGTCTCTGAATAAAGGAACATATTGCTGACATGAAGCATAGGCGCTCATCGAAGTCTGCAGTCTGTGAACATGCCCTAGGCAAACGCAACCATTATATGCGTTTTGATAATCCTCAAGTCCTTGCAAAAGAAAACAGATACATTCCAAGAATGCTTCGTGAGGCTATTGAAATTAAAAAACATCCTAATTTCAATAGAGAGGATGGTTGGTAGTTACCACCAGCTTGCGATCTAGTCATGAATTTAATCAAATCTCAAGCTAAGCAGAAGACTGCAAGACCTTCAGACACCGTGAGCCAATACTGCGTACATCCGGAACGTTATCGATAAATATTTTAGGCGGTAGATTTTGCAGTTCTTATAAAATACTAGACAAATGTCAACTTAGTCTACCTGCGACCACGAACACTGTAAAGTGCTCGAAACGTTAGGTGTATAAATAATGTAATAAACGCGATAAAAACCGTACTAACGTAACAATCGCGAAAACATAAGAAAACATCATAATAGGTATTACACCAAAATCAGTGTAAGAAATTGAAAATAACTAAATATTTCCTAATATTACCTACTTGACACCTTACTTGGGTGTCAAGTCATGCTATGCTCTTTTTTAAACTTTCGCTTTTAAAAAAAATAAATAAATATATAGGGACATATCACACAAATTGAGCTAGCCCCACAGTAAGTTGTGAACTTGTGTCGCAGGATACTAACTCAACGATACTATATTTTATAACATATACTTATATAGATAAACATCCAAGACCCAGGTCAATATGAAAAAGATCTTTTTCCATCTTGACCTGCGGGCCTATTTACTAACTCGAATGACAAGTGTCGATGGCTATGAAACTAATAAGTTGACATCAAACGGCTGTCAGAATTCAAATTTTGTATTCACTATCGTCAGTGTCCAACCGAAATGACGTCATCTCCATGATAGCAACTCCACCTTCATTTTGACATTTGTTTCCGTATCGATAAGCTATAGACGGCATTCTGTAACTGAAGTGGCTATCAAATCGATCTTCACTTGATCTATCAAACAGCTTTTCATAGCAACGGGTCAAGAGCAGTGTTTTATTGATACACACTATTATACGCCAAAGTAAAGATGCTGCAAGTCTTTGTTAAAATGTAGAGAAGTGACTACTATTGCGTTTAGTAGGTTAACCAAACGGAGCCATCCTTTTTTACGAAAACGAAACAGCTGAACAAGTTACCGTAAAATGAGGAACTTTTTCTTTTTGTATGTTTATCATCGGTTTTATAAATAACAAATATTGTCTCTAAAATATAAGTCTACCAAATAAAATTTAAAGTCTCCTTATCCAACCCACCCCTTCAAAGACACACGGTTGCTAAAATATTCGTAAAATTTTGGTTTTGAGGTTAGTTTGTATTTTAAGAATGTTTTATTGATTTGACTTAAGTTATTGGAATTGGCGAGGGGATTTGTGGTCAGACACTCCTCTTCCTCTCATACGGTTTTTTTTGTGTAGGTATATATGTAAGTCCTTACGAAGATATTTTCTATTATTTTTTTTTCTCAGTGTTATAGGTTACAGGCAATAAATCTTTTGCTTTTTCTGCATTAAAGGTAAATATCTGACCGTGTTCGCCTACTATATTTATAATATAGGTACCTAATAATACAATATGACCACTTTAAATTTTAAATCCTTCATCATTAAACCTAACCTAAAAAGTTCAGTCAACATTATGATTTTGTGTCCCTGCGACTAGGAGGTGTGTGTCGTGAATGTTGATTTGGGAATTAGTAGAGACAGAAACAGCCGATCCTCGCCTGTACAGCTCTTTTTCCTAATATTCTGAGGTCTTTTTAGTAAGAGAATGATAGTATAGAGTACCTATTTAAATTTAATGTCTCTCTTCTAGATACTTACAGTAATCTATACAATCATATTCTCATAATACTATAACAAAATTAATCCACAAAAGCTCCATACAATCTCTCGTCGCGAGAGAACATTTTACTTGTAGAAATTATATGGAGCGCCAAGCTGCAAAATAGTACCTATATATATATTTCTGTCAAATAAAAAATCTTCATAACACTATGCATTAAGCAACTAAAGAAATAAAGATGATTTGATGTACTCGCAAAAACTTCTATGTGGCCGCCACTAGTGATAAAACAGAGGTATTATTTTTGAACGCGTGGCACACGTCTTTGAACAATTTTCCATACAAAAATCTTTCGAAGACGAGTGTCACACGTTCAAAAATAGTACCCCTGAGTTGAAATTTTGAGAATAGCATCTCAATTTACTCTATGATAATGTCGACAGAAAAAAAGAGCTGCCAACTTAAAAATATTCAAAGCCACTTCATTTATGTCGATAGCCACTACCGTAAAAACAGTTACGGAATGCCAATTTCATGCTAGCCACCGTGACTATCAAATTCGAGTTGTCAACCGAGCTTTGATAGCCACCGTGCTTATCAATTTTAGTGAATAGGCCCGCTGACCGGGGATCGAACCCGGGACCCCCGTGTCGCAGGCTAGCGTGTTGACCGCTGCGCCACGGAGCTCGACTTAATTGAAACACATTATTATGTATGTTTATTAACATCAGACGAACAAATAAGTAAAAAGTTCGAGCTAAGTCTTATTTATATACATAGATCTACTTACATAATTACCTAAGTAGCTATTCAATGTATTTACTAAGGGATGTAACGTAATTTCCTTAACAAAGACTTAAACTAAACAGTTTGGCTACATGTGCCCGAGGGATATCGTACACTAAGTCCGAAGCCTTGAGCCTGATTTATTTATTAACGAAGCTGCGAGTAACTACGAATATCTATTCTTAGAGGTTGGCTTTGGGACTACTGATTATATCTTCCTTTACATAATAAGTATTTAGAGACTTTGAAATTCATTTTACTGATGCATAATTTATTCTTTCAACTTCTAGTTCAGAGTAAAGCCTATCATTAAGCATTGTGGAAGTTGTGTTTTACAACATTTTAAATAGTAAAACTGTATTGTGATTGAGCGTTGCTTATTAGCTTACTACTGGTTGTTTTATTTACGCGAATTAGCATCGTCCTATGCATGAAAATATAAAGGGAAGAGGAACTATACTCTTACAATAGTTTCTGCTCAAACGAGCACTAACCTTCAAAGCTCTCTATAAATTTGTATTTACCTATTTTATTACCATTAAATTTTCTGCGATACTTTCAACAGAACCTTTATTCCTTCTGTTGAACACTTATTTTTCTCGAGTCAGTGGCAAACCATCAATAGTGCTATACTTAATGAATTATATCCTGTCAATATTTTCCTACCTGGAGGGAATTTGTATAGCATTCAGATCATCCATTGTGCTGTACTTGGGGTACTAGGAGCAGGAGTGCAAGTGGCTCATTGTCCGAAGGTTGTCTTTCAACTGGCCCTTCCGGTCTTTTCAAAGTCTTCCGAGCGTAGCTAGCAAGAGTGTCACCCGGGTCTGCTTCTCCCCCTTATTTACTTACGCTAATGTCCAGGCTTGATAGCTGGTGGCCAGAGGAGAGTTTCTGGGGCGACGGTATGAATTTAGACAACGGTTACCTATTCGCTTGCCAAAATACTAGAATCAATGGGTTCGACGCATAACATACAACTTTGACGTATTATAAACTTTTCTAGTAGCAAAAACATCGAACTCACCATTTGCTCTACAATTTTCAAACCATTATAACAAATTGCACGCCTGCCACAAAGGAGACACGAAAACACACCAGGTACGACGACGATAGATAAATAAAAAAACATTTGGGACCGTGTAGGCTTATGTGATTAGAAAGGTAAGCCAAACCGAAAGCAAACGTTGGAACAATGTACGTGCCGCATTTCGGCGGAACTCCCCTTGTTCGTATTTTCCAAACATGGAAATCCAATATTCGGATATGCGAATGTTTTTGCGGCACACCCGTTAAGAATTTATTGCGAGAACGATACAGACAGGTGGAAAAAACTATGGTTATATCACCGTAATATGAGCAATATTGAATGAAACGGGTTGGAAATTGAATATGAAATGTTTCGGCTACTTTACATTAGTAATAACAAAAGAATGGATGGACGTGAGTCTCCCACCACAAAGAGATTATTATGGGAAAGAATAGGATAACAGGAATGCGGTTGTAACTTGAGCCTTGAAGGAGTAATCAGCCATGCTAATAAAAGCTTCTATACCTACATAGTTATTTATGATTTTTTTTATGATTGTGCCGTGTGGTTGTGGTTGGCCGGCAGAGTAGAATAGGACCACTCCAAGTTTTCCCGTGGATATCGCAGAAGGCGACTATGAACCACAAGCTAAACAAAGCCTATAGGCATCAAAGAGACCTCTCCAACCCGTCTGGCCAGCGTGGAGAGTGTAGGCCAAATCCAGTTACTGCTCTAGCTAATAAATGGCTCTAGTTAAAGACAATATAATACTAACGAAATAGACTGCCCACCTCATACAAAAATATTGGACCAAATTAAAGTTGCGAAAAGCAGGCGAATGTATGGCGCAGGAGAGTTGCTTGCTACTCGATACTAGATGGCGGTAATCTGCGTTCGCTATTAACTTTCTAAATATACGGTGTCATTTTAAAATAAAAATATTGAAATATTGTTTTGATTTTTAATAAGATATATTTTGTGAATAATGTTTTTATATTCTCATAATACGGTAGATATTATGTTGTGTAGTTTCGAGTGGCGCCATCTATGCGAGTCTCTGAGAACAAATCGTACGATTAAGGCGTTGAGACCACATGCTCTAGTAGTGCAGAGAGGGTCGTGCTCCAGCAGTGGAGACTAAATAATACCTGACGATGACGATGATATTTATAATTGTCCCATATAAAAATAACCATGGAATAAATTAACTTTTACAGAGCCTTACAGAGCGAACATGTCTTGAATCACAACCTTCAGTGCATTTGAGTAGTAGACTAGTAAAGGTATCTTTTTCGTAGTTTGTGATTGAGTATGTCAATACTTACATTCAGTTTCAACCAAAAAACCTTTCATAAAATTTAACAGGAAAAATTCAGAGAATCAAAAGCTACGTAAACAAAGAAAAATCGGCCAAGTAAGTCGGCTTCGCACACGAAGAGTTCCGTACCATTATTTATACCACAGAACACAGAAATTTATACAACAAGGGACTATCATGTTTATTATATGGTAAAATATTTATTTTATTTTGTTTATTTATTTTAAAAGTGAATATAGAATCAGCTGCAGGAAGCTTACTGTTAGCATGGTGAATGCCCCATGGATCTCCCCCAACGATTTTCATCAAAGGATTTGCCATACGGTGGTAATCGCAGTATGTTTGGCTTATCTCGGTTCCAATGCTGCTGACAACGAAACATTTTTTTAAGCGAGGGAAGGGTAGGCTGGACCGCGGGAACGGATTAAGGTATTTGGTATGTTGCTTGCTCGGGAGGGTTGGGTATGAGAAAATAGCAACTCGGGAGCCTGGGCGTTCGTACTCGATGCCATACCTGCAAATACCAGAAAGGCAATATAAGATGGTACCCCTGACCACTAAAATTATTATACAATTAGATATTTTGTGAAAATTTCAAGTCTCCCTGTTGCCGTTATTAATATCGAGCAAAAAACGGCTAAAAAATCACGTTTGTTGTATGGGAGGAAGCCCCCTTTTATTTACTTTATTCTGTTTTTAGAATTTGTATTTTATTGTTTTATCGGCAACAGAAATACATCATCTGTAAAAATTTCAACAATAGCTATCACGGTTTATGAGATACACCGGGCTGTATCTCACGGACAGACGGACGGACTCTGGACACACAGACATCGAAGTTTAATAATAGGATCCCGTTTTTACCCTTTGATTGCGGAACCTTGTTAAAGCAGAATTGTTGATAGACGAGTTAGGTATTTGCTAACAACGGGGTCGAGAAAGTTTTTTTTCTTATTGTGCCCAAATAAGTAGTTCTTATTTACGTGCTACCATCTTATTCATTAAAACTTTCAGAAAAACTTTTAATCATACAAAGTGTATATTTCAAAAGTTTATTTTATTTACTAGAAGCAGTGAATAGAAAGCACTTTTATTATTTTTTCATGAAATTAGCTATTGAAATGTTAATATTAGCCTTTTTCTGAATTACTAACATATTTGAATTATAAAACAAAAAATTAAAAATAATTTTATAGGTAATATTTGCAAATAAATCTATTGTAAAGAGAACAATATAAATCTCATTTAGGTATACATTTTCTAACGAAAGGTCAAATGATTTATCACTATTTTCATGCAATAATTACTCGCCTAAAGTTCATAAAATAATGCTATTCACATTTTTGTTAGAAACAATCGTATGCAATGAAATCTACAATTAGCTTTGCGTTACCGACCCTATGAACATAGAAAACATTAACGTAGTCTTAGAAGAATACTAGTTAGTAATTTTGGTTATCGACCATCAAAAGACAGATCTTAACACTCACAGCAATTTGCACAATCTCAATTTGCACGACAATAATTAATTATTTAACTTCAAAATTAAATGTAAACAAATACTAATCAATCATAAGAAAATCAGAGTAGAATGTCTAGACAAGCATCCTCAGTTGCGATGATTCGAATCCCGGGATCCATTTCATACAACCTCTGAATATCTGAAATTTTGCGTTCCGCTGAAGAGTTTTAGAGTTTACATAGTATCCAGCATCCGCTCTTAATTTAATTTTACCTTACTTGCTTAGCAATGATATTTAAGAAATAATATAAAAAATATATAATGACTGAAAAAATTAATAAATACCACAAACGACGAAGATAAAACGTAACGTAACGTAAATGTTATAGAAATATGTAATTACATACTTACATTAAATTAGGTATAGTGCGACGCATAACGCGCAGAGCACTTCGGCCGATAGGGCAGACAGTTTCTGGAATGGTGACAACCGGCAAACGCAGCAATGGACATGGACACCCACGTTCCAAGTAGTAGAGTGACCTGAACAAGGTCGCAGGAACCAGGAACATGCTGGATGCAAGCCGTTTCAAACTGGTCAATTTTGAAAAATATTCTGAGCGGCCTAACTCGAGCAGTTAACTTCTTTCAGCTGAGAGAGAAGATGTCAAAAATTATAAATAAGTATATTACCCATAACACTCTCATAGAAGAATATATAAGAAATTTAACGGCTTTCCAATTTGATTATGGAACACTAAAAGAACACATTCAGAACAAATAAAAACATTGAATTTTGTTACCATTTGCGGCACAAGTCTGCATCACGTTCAATACGGAGTCGTAACTCCACCTCATTAGATTACTATTCGCAAACCACGCAACTCCAAAAAGTTGCCGCGAAAATACCGCAGTTTCGATGCTCGGCCGAACCACCACTTTGGGCAGGATTCGCGCGTGACCAAAATTTAGGCGCGAACTAAAAATATCATGTTATCGTACCCTCTGTCAAAACAACCCCATAAATATTACCCGCTGGCTGTTTGCACTAGTTACGACTGTTTTACAGTTTCGTCTTCCGACCCTGATGGAATCACGCTGTTTTGTTCCGTTAAACTTTTTACCAACTCGCTGCCTTTTTCCTAACTCGATTGTATCCAATATCGCTAATGGTGTGACGTCAAACTTTTTATTGATATTTGTTAATGGCCAAAAGTTGTACTTTGAAGCAGTGATAACGCTGGCAATTATAAGTTACGTAAAATGTTTCTTGACTTCGGATTCGAGAAACTCGCTGAGATGCGTAAGTAATTATATAGCTTGCTCAAGTAAATTACCATTTACAGACAAGGCTTTGAATCGTTAGGTTCTATAGATTAGGTTCTATCGTTAGATTCTATATTTAGTTATCTATCTCATCTGAGCGTATTACCGGTAGCATCTTCAGCTGGGGTGCTTCGGAGCCCGGGCCCGCATATTCTTGTTTTTTTTTAAAGTTCCCATATTAATGCCCCACACTAGGCACACTAGCGACGCCAATTGTTTTATTCCGAATACTTTACAAATAGAAAGAAATTCAAGAATGTAAATCATATAAGCCTTAGTAAATAACCTGAAGGATTTTTATGATTTACATTCTTGAATTTCTTTGTATTGGAAAGTATAATTCAACCATTGGTATTTTAACCAAGCTGTATAGGAACGTAGGTAGATTATAATGAGATCAAATGCTTAATTTTACTGCAAAATTATCAAATATTGCCACAATGCCTTATTTCCGTTTGTATGGAGACATGCGTGTCCAGGCGACTCTTAACAGTGTTAAAAAATTTAAACCGATTTAATTTATCTAAATTTACTTATCTTGTCGTAGAAAGAACTTCCCGTGTATTTTCTAAAACAATAATGCTATATACTTACTATAATAATTATTTCTCCAAAATTTTGATTTTCTACCTAATCAAGCTCCTGATGATGACGGAAAAAGGGCAGTTCTAATATCGGCTTGCATGAAGCGACAAAACAAACAAAAAATAACACAAGTTGGTGGCCCAAGGTAGTGGTAATCTAAGGTGGTAATGTTGGTAAGCCACAGCATTATAATTCCTATTTCACTGCCATTTCCTTGAACAACCTGCGCGCGCAACTGAGCCCATTGTATCCCGCCACGACATCGACATACCAGGTAAAAACAAAAACCGTTAGGCCCGAAACTATTTAAATAACAGTTAGGCAAATAGCAGCCAGATTAACTCTTTAGACTTAGATTGAGAAAACTTTTCAAATTGAACTCGGCTAATGAGATCGTTTACACTAATTGCTCATCCTTCCTGGCGCCTTTGAATAAGATGTAATCTGGGAATAACATGACTTGAGAAGCTTATTCCAAGTTGCAACCCTCGATTGACAGTATTAAGAAAGTGGGACGCGTGTAATCTTCAACTAAAAGATTGGGTATTACCTATATTTTTTTTATATTAGGGGTGTGCTTTTTATATAATGTTGGTCATTTCATTATTAATTTATTTGATAATTATTTCAAAATAAAAACCGCCCAGATGCGAGTCGGATTCGCACACTAAGGGTCTGAATCACAGTACAGTCTTTGTTTACCTCATAAAAATCTAAAAAAACATTTTTGTATATATTGGTTATACATTAACACGTTTACACATTCGGTTAAAAAATAAGTCTTTACCTATTACGGTTCAACAGATACAGCCCTGGGGCAGACTAACAGTCGAACAGCGGAGGCTTAGTAGTAGAGTCCAATTTTTACACTTTCATCCAAAGACTTTAAAACGGAGGCCTAAAAAGATCAAAACATATCCAGAGTCCCATGAAATTTCTCGAAATCACTTCTTTGTCAGTACCCTTGAATGATATATGGTAAATTTCATATTCATATCCCAAAATTCTACAGTTTCTTGTATGTTATATGTTTTATTAGAGCCAAGCGATATTTTGATCTGGCTCCACAAAGCGCGAATACGGCCGCATATGTCATATTATTCTCGTCTCTGGTCTGGTGTACCACATTATCAGCTTCTTCCATTTGAACACATTCAAAACAAAGTTTTTTTTTTTTCAATTAGATGGATAAGTAGAAAAGGACTACTCCAAGTCTTCCCTTGGATGTCCTAAAAGGTGACTTAGGAAACACAAAATAAACAAAGCTTATAAACATCAAAGACCTCTCCAATCCATCTGGCCAGTGTGGAGAGTGTAGGCCAAATTCTGTGACTGCTCTTGCTGATATATGGCCCTAGTAGTACAGGGAGGGTCGTGCTCTTGCAGTGGAAACCAAAAAAACATGATAATATTGATCAATATCCAATAAAAGGGTGTGGCACCGGGATGGCGTATCAAATAAGGTAAAGTTGGGGTCCATAAGTGAAATATACCATAAAATGCTTATCTAGATTTACGTGTTTTATTGTTCTTGAACATTGACAATTCACGATGTTGCTATGATTCTTCTCTCTCGATTCTCTCTCAAGGTTTTTACCACCACGAAAAAATAGAACAGACTGATGAAGATTAGGATGAAAAAGATGCGGTAGACCTAAATAATGTGCCTCCAAGCTTGCTTTGAAAGCCAGCTGAATTTGCTGACCTCTTCAAAATAATCCTTGCAAAACGCGTCAAGAATTATAATAGGATTGGACTTACTTACTAAATCGACCACTGATTGGCAGTTTTGGTTTGGGAACCCAATTTTTTATTTCACATTTTGACCTATGTTCCTTGGGGAAAGTTGTTCACAATGATCAGAACAAGTACAAGCAAGACTTACACGGTTTTTAATTTGGTTTTCATCATCATCAACTTTTGCAGGCGGAAACTATTTTCCAGCATGATTAAACAATCCACTCGTTACTGGCCTGTAAAATTGAAAATTGGGAATTTTCATGTAAAGTATTTTCTACCTTTCGTTGAAATTAAGCCTATCATAAAACACGGAAATTACGGCTTATTTTTTAATTCAGTTTGGTAGATATACTTAGAATAGATAGAGAATGCATAGGGCGTGTTATATTGTGGCTTTTAATATAGGATGATTGCTCATGCCGCATCGTTATTTCTATTGTTTTGACCGACTGCGATAATTCCTAGGGAATGTTATTCTGTACTTGGAAAATGTGAATGTAATTGATTTTAGTTTGTTTTTGTCTATTTTTTTTTATTAACTGTAGCCTTATTACCTAATCGTCTATGTAAAGGGTTCCATACAAAAAAAAGGAACCTGCATATAGGATCACTCGTGCGTCTGTCTGTCACAATGGACTTGCTTCGAATCTACTGAACCAAATTTGGAGAAAATAAGTAGGATGGTATAATGCTGACCCAAACCCGAATGCAAGGTATTTAAATATTTTTTTTTTAGAAATAAAGGTCATTATTTAGAGTTAAAATAGGGAATTTAAAAAAGTTTTACATACCTTTTGTTACTATTGCAACATAAATAGTTTTGATTTTAGTCAGGAAACAAGACGATAAATGACTATCCCTTGAGAGGAATCGTCGCTTCATGAATTAGTTGGTAGCAAGTTTTATTATACAAAATATTTGCTGACAGCGCCTACCGAAGATTGATATATCAATCCCAACTTCCCAATCCCAACTTCCCAATCCCAACTTCCCAATCCCAACTTCCCAACTAATATTATAAATGCGAAAGTGAGTTTGTTTATTTGTTTGTCTGTTTGTTCCGCTTTCACGCCGTATCTACTGAACCGATCATCATGAAATTTTGCATACACATAGGTTAGAGTACTGAGAAGGACATAGGCTATAAATTACGCGGGCGAAGCTGCTGGTAACAGCGAGTTGTTTATAAACAATTAGCTTTTCTGATCATGGCCTCAATATGATGCTTATATTTAATGATAGAAATACGAAGCCGCTAAGACTTTCTATGTCACAGTCTTTGTACAAAAAAGGTAGGCATTGATTATAAAAACATATATTCTGTTGCGTCTCAAATAAACAATCTTTTAAATTATATACTGATTAATTTACATACTTAGCAGACTTAACTATCCCAATCAATTTAAATATTAGAGTTTATCAGAGTTTATCGTATTAGGGCAGAAAAACACCCTTTGACGAAACGATAAGATTGTTTTGGTCGTATTAGGCCTGTAAACATTTTTTTAAGATAGAAAAAATTACATAGCAATTAATATTCAAACATGACGATGACTGCAAAAATTACAATAGTGGTCGCTGCAAATAAATGTTGCCACACAAAATAAAGAGAGTTGAAAAGAATAACTCAATAACATACTATAGGTATATTCACATTCGCCCTGAGGATAAGGTCGAAACTTGTCAGCCAGTATCTGACTTTTTCGTGAGTAACCCGTTCTTACTTATTTTAATAATATCTATCTATGAGTATTTGACACCTTTTATTATTTTGAGTGTGTTAAATGTGGCTAAATTCATGTTTATTGCGGAGATATAGACAGTTAAGTATGTCTGAGGTAAATTTGAAAAGTTGGTTTATTTTTTTATTTCCTTCTTGTTACTCGTATCATTAGCTCAAGTATGCAGCACTGTAAACACGCATTTTGTAATTTTGATGCACTTACACTGTAAAGTCACCATTATGTTAGCAATATCGCTGCTTGCATCCATATAACGTTAGCAGACATTGTATTTTCCGCCCATTCTGTCCTTTTGTTATTTGCAGACTGTACTCCGGGATTGGCTTAGTTTGGGTCACGCATGGTTTACGACTAGGCAAGGCGGGCGTAAAAGTTTTACGACTACGTCTGCCTCGACATCACCTCGCCGGGTCATGTTTGTTCACTCTTCACGCCAATGTCATAATTACACTAGTGTGTACAGCACTGATTTATGTCATAAGTAGCGGGCTGTAGTGCGTCAGGCAGTGATAAGATTCGTTATTTATTAACCTACTAGCAGTTTTCCCGCAACTTCGTCTGTGTAAATTATAGACTACTAGCTGTTACCCGCGGCTCCGCCCGCGTAATATATAGCCTATATCCTTCTCGGTACCTTAACCTATGTATATGCAAAGTTTCATCATGATCGGTTCAGTAGATACGGCGTGAAAGCGTAACAAACAAACAAACAAACTCACTTTCGCATTTATAATATTAGTTGGCATGTCACAAGCAGATAGATAAATTAGCTTTCTAAACATGGCCTTAAAAGGTTTTACAGACCTGGGCTCTGTCTACCCAGCAAGGGAAAAAGACGTGATAGTATGTATGTATGTAAAGAATTTTGAAAATAAATCCAGTAGTTTTGTAGCTTATTTGAAACAAACAAATAATCAAATCTTTCCGCTTATAAAAAGAGAAAATCATAGATAGTCGAATTGAGAACTGCTTTAACCACACACTCTTACCTATCCACTATACACTGCCCGAAAATTTGTAATATTTTAGGGACCTTAGTAAGTACGTGTGAATATATCTGAATTTTCCACTAATTTTAAAGGCGTTAGGGGTTTTAAATGTATGAGATACTGATAGAATCCTTACATAATTCTGAGTTGACATATTTTTTTATTTACACTTTAATATAGAGGGAATTGCATGTAAATGTTGACTTTTAAAATATGAAATTTAAATTAGTACCTAAAGATATACATTTTATACCTCAGAATAATTTAGTTATAGTTCTGTGTGTATGTAACATCATTTTACGTTTATGTGACAATGTTACAGAGGACTACCACATGTAAATCACGGTCATCACAAATAACACACACGTCATATTATAACTGACGTAGTCAGTTCAAACCATAGATGTGGTTCAAACCTTAATTGGTACAAAAGACCTACGAATAACGAAAGACTTTGTTAAAAAGTTTACCCCACCACCCGAAACATGACATACATGACACTATTTTTGGAGATGGTATTTTTGTACTAATAATACAAAAGAAATCCTAATTTCAATCGAACTGAAAAAAATCCACGATACTTCAACAATATTTGGTGATATTAGCAAAATAGTATGAACAAACTCAGGTAGTTTAGTATTTTCTGAAACCTTTTAAGTTCGAGAAGTCCCCGAGATAAAAGCTTTTTAAACTTCATGAGGTACGATTATTTTAAAACTTGGGCAACCGATCTTGGAAAACCACGTTTTCCCATACGTGACACCTAACTAGATCGATTTTTGGCCCTATTGGTGGCCCACCCACACTACTGCAATTACTAACAAATGTTATAATTGTTACATTTTGTTTTAGAAAATGTTAGATGTTATATTATGTGCTCCTACACTGATGGAAAATGTATACTAACATTAACATTTTTGGCTCGCAGTTTGGTATTACAAACAAAAGATAACAAATGTTTTATTCTTTTATAAAATGTTAGCTAACAATTTTGTACAAAAATGTTTACTGACATTGTCTAACATATAAACATTTTTTAACATTTGTGATCAAATGTTTGTAAACAAATGTTTATTAAAGTTAGTAAACGTTTTTTAACAGCAGTGTGGGAGCACCATATAACTCCTGACATACTAAATTCAATCGAAAACGTCGAAGCTTTGACCTAGATTCTCAATATTTATTTAAATAAATTTAAAAATAATTATATTATATTATAAAAATTCAAAAATAAAAACGGTGACTCTTCATCGGCGGCATGCTTACCTTTTACTGAACAGATACACTATGATACTTGTTTGTAACATCTTAACCTTGATAGCAACATAACTGTCATAACATGATTTACATAACATTTAGTTAATATTATATAATCTACTTCTCAAGGTACCTACGACACACTTCCGCCAAGTGCAATGCCAATGTCGGTATACATTTGTGGCCAGTGTCGTTTGACGTCAGTGTGTTAACACACCATAATACAAAATAACTCCTGAAACAACGTTTCTCACTCTTTTACCACAAGTGCTTTATAGCCAAAATATTGTGGTATTAAGTTATGTTCCTATACGGTTTAGTTAAAATTTGTATAGAAATGTTGAGAGGCTTATAATTCTCAAACGATTGATAATTTTACCAAGCTGAATAGGAACGTACGTAGATTATAATGAGCTTAATAGACTGAATGCTTAATTTTACACAAAAATTATCAAATATTGCCACAATTCCCTTTGTCCGGTTATATGGAGATATGCGCATTCAGGACCCTCCTTAATTCAAATAGTTTTTTTTAAATAGTAGTATATTTTTATTGTCATTCACAAACCACATTAAATATAATTAATTTAAACTAAATTAACCTAAAAAATAGCAATTATTTCTTATTATATATATATATATACACACACTGCCACCAATCGGCACTCTGTATTACCGTTGAGTCCAAATTAAAAAGATTTATGTTTTGTAATATTTATAATAGGCTTTGGGTATATATTTGGTATTTATATATATAAATATATATATATATAAATATATATATATATATTTCGCCGTGTGGTTCCCGGCAGAGTAGAATAGAACCACTCCAAGTCATTCCGTGGATGTCGTAAAAGGCGACTAAAGAAACACAAGCTAAACAAAGCTTATTAACATCAAATAGACCTCTCCAACCCGTCTGGCCAGCGTGGAGAGTGTAGGCCTAATCCTCTGACTACTCAGGCTAGTATATGGCTCTGGTAGTACAGAGAGGGTCGAGCTCCTGCAGTGGAGACTAGGAAGACCTGATGATGATGATGATGATGATATATATATTTCCAATTTCCACCCAAAGCCTATTATAAATATTACAAAACATAAATCTTTTTAATTTGGACTCAACGGTAATACAGAGTGCCGATTGGTGGCAGTGTGACTCATTGGGAGAAATGTCAGTTGCGGGGGTTGCAGTGTGTAGCACTGTTACTCATTGGGAGTTTTTTTTTCCTTGTCTTTGATTTTGCCGTTAGAGTTTTAAACTATGTATAATATGTAAATTTTTTTTTCGCCATGTTATTCGCAGCGGTGAAATTTGTGACATAATAATTACAAATATGCCGCCAAAAGCGGTAATATAATGTGTCGCCATTATGATATATGGATTTATGAAACAAAGTGAATTTGTAATACTTTTAATTGTTCCTACTGCCAGGTGTATTGATAAATTTCGTATAATTCTCGAGAGCTTACCTATATTAATCATGACAACACTCATAGTTTTATTCACCTCGTCGCTTCGCCCGCTCGGTGCTCAGAACGCCTTGTGTTATAGTGATCAACCTAGCTCACATGAATCATTAAGTAGTTACTTTATAAGTATGAGTACATTGTACACGAGTGAAGAAAGTGAGTGATTTTCACGAGAGTGCATTTGTGACCTCCCAACGAAGGGGAGGGTTGTTGCGGATCGAACTTTCTCTATATCTAGTGCTTTATACTTCACCTACGAGGAAAATGAAGAAAAAAACAACATGAGGCATTCATTACGTGACTAAAGGATTTTAAACGTAATAAAACATTGCATAAAACTCGACTCGAAGAAACAAATTCGCCATTTTTGAGTGCCGAGTGACCGACATGAGTACTTATTGTATAATATTCATATTTTCCTATACTTAGTAATTATTATTTTCTCTTTCTGATTTCATGTGATATACAATTACAATGTATTTATTTATTTTAATTTTAGAAGGAGGCCTTTGCCCAACATTGGGACAGCAATGGCTTATAATAATAATTTTCGGGGGCCCATTGACTGAGTTGGCGAGTCACCACCTGCCTATTTTATCCGTGTTTCTAAACATTGGTCAGGCAGGTGCCATAGTCCTTCCATAGCCCATTTTCCAATCCACTAGCATATCATCCCAATAGTCCCAATGTAGTTTTTTCCATTATAACTCCATAGTTAGAGTCGACTTAGATTCGTATTCTTCCCCGGAGTGTCATAGGCTATGTAACGTCAGCAAAAACTCAATAACGCATTCGGGTTTTTTATTTTTTTAAATAATGCAAGTTGTTATTCTCGGCATATTTAGTACAGATACTCGTAATACGGTTAACCTCAACAAATATAAGCTAACAAATACAAAGTAAATGAGATATCAATAAATAACCTAAATTACATTTGTTGTAATGCATAATATCGTCTTGCAAGTAATTAAATAGTGATTGTATGTGAAGGTTCTAGGTTTAGTGTAACCAAGACTCGTAGGATTCGATGTCTATACAGCATATTAATTACGTACCGTAGGTAATATGTATCAAATAGGACAAGGCTATCGTGCTTCTTCGAATATTTGAAACACATGAAGGATCCACAGGTATAGAAAAACTAAAAACTGATTGATTATTTTGTATGTGGTTAACTATTGACTATATACTCTCTAGACGCCGACATGCCTATATTCAATGATTATTAAACTGGCCAATTTTCAATACTGTGCGTGACAGCTTTGTGTTAGCACACGCTATCTGTCAGTTAATGCCATCAAAATCCGTCAAATTGATAGCTATGTGTTCGCATCTAAGGTGGTTAATACCAGATTTGAGTATGTGATAAATGTTTAATGTGTAGTAAATGTATATGTTACGGTAAGAGTGATTAATTGAAAATTATTAATAATTGTCTATCATTATTAATAATTACGGAAAGTCGAGGTAAAAGTGAGAAATTAATCACACTTGTCGGTGATTATTAATAATGTAACCTTAATACCGATAAATGTAATAATTTTTTAAAAACAAACTTATGCACTCTCGCTCATATATGGCTCTGGTAGTACAGAGAGTAGTACTCCAGCAGTGGAGACTTAAAAAGACCTGGAGCTCAATTTTTAAACCGGTAGAATCGATCCGCCACTCTTTGTGACGTCAGCAATCATTTCGTATTCACTCGTTCTTGGCTCTGTGGATGGTGCCAAAATGGAACCCAATGATACCGGTGGGACCTAATGGGATCCAATCGGACCCATGGAACCCAATGAGATACATGAAACCCAGTGGGTTCCAATGTGATTCTATGGTTCCCAATGGGACCCATGGAACCCATGACACTCAACGGGACCCAAGAGACCCATGGAACCCAATGGGACCCATAAGACCCAATGGGACCCATCGAATCTAATGGGACCCATGGAAACCAATGGGATCTTTGGAAGCTAATGGGACCCTTAGGGACCGATAGGACCCTGGGGTAAATGGTACCGTTTGGACCCATTGTGACCCTCGGGTACTGCCGGAACCCTTTGGCTGATGACCCATTGATTGATGAAATCCATAGGGCAGGTAGGGTTCTACCTGGAAGTCATGTCACCACGCGTAAGCTTAATAACGTGTGGCGGATCGATACTACGCAAAACGCTGGATGACGGTTATTCTTTTTTAGGGAACAGTGCAAGTTTCTTCAGAATCGGTTAAGTAATTTTATAAAATATGTTTAGTTTAGTATGTTTCAGCTATTAGAAAAAAATTGCAAATGGTTTAATTATTTAAAATTACAACTTGTTGAATAAAAAAGCGAATGATATAATATCTCTATTTTTTTAAACAAGTACAAATGGGTCCTTGTTTTAAAACCAGTTTTAACATTAACTGAACACAAACAAGTGTTATTTGTGTGATCTGAGACAAGTACAATTATAAGACTGTTAGTGATATTATAAGAAAATCCCTGCTGGACAACAAAACTCGAGGTCTTATTTAATTTTATTACTTTTACCAATGTTTGTAGTTAATTATTAATAATAACTACAAAAAGTAATTAATTTCAATGAATTATTCACATTTCACAAAACACTAGGTTATTATTAATAATGTAAGAAAATTATTAATAATTTTTAATTAATCAATTTTACCGTGACATATATATGTTTATAGGTGGGGCCTAGAATCTCAAAAGAAGATTTAAGGGACGATAAATATGATAAACAGCCTTATCGTGCGATGCGAATAGTTATTTTATTTCCTACCGATTCGGAATTACGTTGGTGGGAGGATCAGCCGATAGCAGAAAATGACGAGTTAGTCTCGCCAATTAATTTAATGGTTCCGTACTTATTAAAGGTCGAACGATGAGTATGGTGCCTTCAATGAAGATTTCGATTTCCAAATATACACCTTCTAATGTTATTTTAAAACAGGTCACAAAGACGGAATTCCTGATTGAAATTGTAAAATTACCGATGATAGCGACTTAATATGACTCACTAGATCTTTGGCCAATGCTAGATTTCTACTGACCAAATTTTAACGCATTGTATCCGGCTATAATATGCGGTTTTGCACATAAAGTATAAAATGCATTCCTGTTTTTTGTCTAAATCAAGCACTAAAAAGATACTTTGATAATTTAACTCTAATTTAGTGTTTAGTTGTAATACATTTCCCATGCAAATCCGAATCTGTGGCCGCGCCATCGACCTTGATGAAACAGCTTTGACTTTGGCAATGTTCGTATTTAAACTTTATGTAAATGATGATGTGTTATTAATTATTGCACGGAAGGAAGCTGAGACGGTAGTGTTGCAGATCGTTCTTTAAAGGTTTAATATTCATTCACAACCGCAGAACCTTACTTTGATAACAGTTTTAGGATAACGTTATTGAGTCAGTGTGAACGCAAGCATTAGGTGGATCGATTGTGCACTCCGCGATACACACGATATAAACATGTGGGACACAGTGGTGATGTTTGTTTTCCTGTGCGTGCTGTCTTACTTCTTCTGGAAGATCACCCAGAATGAACCCAACAAGATCAAGTTCTACTTCAAGTTCTTCGTTTTTTACTTCGTCACGTCAGTCTACGCGTTCTTTATTTGGCCCGTGTTTCTGATAAGCCCTAAACATTACTTAAATCCTATGTAAGTATTTTGAATGTATCTAACATACATTAATGTCTTAGCATCTAAGTTTCTTAGATGCTTACGCTAAAGACTGGCCAACCAAAGCTCTAAATAAAAAAATAATTTGAAGCAGAGAGGGTTGCCTTGCGTTGTATATGTATCATCTATTATATTTATATGTACAAGCGTGTATGATATTTATGTAGTCTATTATTCTAGTTTATTTTACTATTTGTTTTGCAATTTGCACTACCCATCAATTCTCGTCATCACCCAGTTGGTTGACTGGCAGAAAAAGCCATTGGCTTTAAGTCCACCTTTACACTGTATTTATTGTGTATAAAGTTAAATAAATAAACATAAATTTTATATATATTTTTATTGCTGATAATTAGGTGAATTCATTAAAATATTCTGCACTTTACTTTTACCTAATTTTGTAATTATTTAACATTCCTCTCAATTACTCGCCGATTGACTGGAAGAGATCCCTTCATGGGATAAGTCCGCCGTTGTATATTTATTTTTTTCTGTTTTGTATCTATTTCTTTCTGTGTAAGGACAATAAAGGTTTACAAACAAACAAACAAACTTAAAATTATATCAATGATTAATACGCAATGAGATAAAAAAATGTTTTGATAAAAATATTATTGACGCAATGGCCTAATTCTACTTTATCAAACAGTAATAAATATACAAGGCCGTATTTTTCATAAAAATCAATACATTGATCTGATTTAGAATTGGCTTAGGAACTTGGCATCTACTCAACTGGGTTTCAAGACGTTTTTGCGACGCTCTAACTTTTGGGGGAAAAAATATTACAATAATATCTTGTTAGGAGTCACGGGTGTTACCCCGGTCCTTTGGTAGGCCTACATGGGGATATAGATCCAACACGTAGAGGACCTTTGGAGAAGTTATGTAATGTAAGTCTCCAGTCAGAACCCGTTTCTGGAAATACCAATATTTTTATTATGGTAATGAGGTGAAAACTATTACAAACATAGATAACATTAACTAAGATAGTTTTATTTTTGTTACCTTTATTTGAAAAACCTACTGAGAAACGTCTACACATAACTTAAATATTCTCATATTTCTTTCTTTCACATATCTGTAGATTAATAAGTTAATAGTTAAATTCAAAATATTAGGTAATGTGTAGATTTCAGAACCACTTTGCGTGGTTCTGATCTGAAAAACTTAAGGAAAATCTTTGAAATACATATGTCTTAATTGATTATATATTAAAATAAATTATTTATTCTTTATGGAAGTATTTAATAATTTCTAAAATTACACGTATCAACGATCAGGCATTGGCTCTTTTTATTTACCAAAATTATATCATATTATTAATAAATATGATATTTAAATTTAAATTACATGGTGAATAAATATATTGAAACATAATTAGATTTGTAAGGAAATTGATTGTTTTAATCACAGATTTACTTCTGTATTATCTTTACTGATAGCGTAATCTGTTGGTGATAAAATAATTTAGGTACGCATTTTTGTTATATTATTATGGAATACCTACGTTATTGTATATGTAATATTTTTATACAAAAACGCCAAAAAAACATGTTTGTTGTATGAAACAACCCTTAAATATTTATTTTATTTTAATTTAATAATTTATTTTTAAGTGAATACATATTTAGATATTTTGTGAATATTTCAAGCGTTTGCCTATTCTCCTTATTAATAGCGAGCAAAAAATGTCAAAAAAACAGTTTTGTAATATGGGAGCCCCTTAAATATTTGTATCATAGTTCGGTCATCTCATCTGTGTACCGTGGTAACACTAATGTTATTTTATGCATTCATAATACTATTCTAATTATACTTTTATTAAAATAAAGAAATAAGATAAAGAAAGAAAAAAATACTTTCAGAATAGGTGTGTGGATACCAAAACAAGTGACGAAACTTTACGACTTAACATGGAACCTTCGAAATGGAAAGATACTATCGGAGGATCGTGGGGCTGTCATCGTGTCCAATCATCAGTCATCACTTGATATATTAGGTAAGAGCTGCTTAGTTCACAAGTCGCAATAACTACGAGTGCAGAATACTAACAAGCCTATATATGTGAAAGTGTCTCAATAAAATGCCGAAGCTTTTCTGAAATGTAATCAAAAAAATATTAAATAAATATATAGGGACATATCACACAAATTGAGCTAGCCCCACAGTAAGTTGTGAACTTGTGTCGTGGGATACTAACTCAATGATACTATATTTTTTAATATATACTTATATAGATAAACATCCAAGACCCAGGCCAATCTGAAAAAGTTTGTTTTCCATCTTGACCTGGCCGGGGATCGAACCCGGGACCTCCGTGTCGCAGGCTGGCGTGTTGACCACTGCGCCACGGAGCTCGACAATGTCAATGGTCATATTGATGACCTCCGTGGCCCAGTGGTTAATACGCCAGCCTGCGACAAGAGCGGTCTTGGGTTCGATCCCGGTCAAGTCATGAGGGAAAACTATCTTTTTCAGATTGGCCTGGGTTTTGGATGTTTATCTATACCTATACGTATCATACATACATACATACATAGTATCACGTATTTTTCCCTTGCGGGTTAGACAGAGCCCAGGTGTATAAGACTATAAGACTAAAGTAACTAATAAGTCTATAAGATCTAAAGCCACGTTTAGCATGTTGGTGGAGGTGAAAATGGAATCAATATAATGATGGCTTGCTAGCCACATCGCCTATTAACATGATTCCTAACATTTTTGCCCATTCCCTCGATCGGCATTTACGATCTGCACGGGAAGAGAAGCAGCTGGTACATTCTACGTTTTTTCTTTTCTCCCAATTCAGATATAGTATCGGTGAGTTAGTATCCTACGATACAAGTTTACAACTCACTGTGGGGCTAGCTCAAATTGTGTAATTTATCCGTTTCAATTTATTTATATTCTTACTAGCTATTACCCGCGGCTTTGCCCGCGTGGTATATAACCTATGTCCTTCTCAGTACACAAACCTATGTGTATGCCAAATTTCATGATGATCTGTTCAGGAGATAGGGTGTGAAAGCGTAACAAACAAACAAACTCACTTCCGCATTTATAATATTAGTTAGGAAGTTAGGATAATAATATCGGTATATCTCAATTATCTAAACGCCGACATCGATAGTTTCAGAATTACAAATCATATTATTTTTACTGCGGGACTTACCGCGATTAATATAAAAAAGAATAATTTACCAGTATGTTAACAAATAAACTGCCATAGATAAAGGATGTCCCGCAAATCACTGCCCTACGGAAGTGTGCACAGATACCGCGATAAATTTTAGGGAACATTGCAGCTTGTCATGTCAATAGTTAAAAGCCAAATATTATATTCATTGTAAGATATTTTAATATCGTTTGGTAAACGTTAAGGCCCCACACTAGGCACACTAGCGACGCCAAAAGTTTAATTCCTAATACTTTACAAATAGAAAGAAATTCAAGAATGTAAAGTATTTTTGGAATCATGTTTAATATTATAAAAATCAGTGAGAATTATAAAAATCCGATTACCGCCAAAAACGGCCGTTTTTGGCGGCCGTATATCGTATATAATCACTATTTCTCTTAATGACTGGTTCTCATAATATTAAAACATGATTCCAAAAATACTTCAGGTTATTTACTAAGGCTTATATGATTTACATTCTTGAATTTCTTTCTTTTTGTAAAGTAATTCGGAATAAAACAATTGGCGTCGCTAGTGTGCTTAATGAGGGGCCTTAACTTTCATTACATATTATTAATTGCAAGTTTATAATTGTTGACATCAATAATTTTCTTAAAGATAAGTTTATAATATATAACGCTTCTAAAGCGAGTTCAGCAGAAGCGGCAACAAACTGTACAGCGCATTTTCGCATTTTCTTCAAATGACGTCACCTTACAATCTACGTCATACCTGGTACTTCGAATTAACTATCTGGACTTGAGCTAATCAATATTAGCTTATTTAATTTTTAAATATGACATGACAATTCATGTCATATTTAAAAATTAAATAATTAATGTCAAATAATAATTATTAAATAAATTAATTATTTATTAAACGTTGATTTTAAAGGTCAAAACATGATAGTACAAAATATACCAAAACATGGCATTTTGTATACAACATACATTATGAGGGAGCCAGCCAAAAAGCAAGCCTGCAAAGTACCTGCTTAATATACGCTTTGATTTTTTATCAGGCATATCAAGGACAGATTCTGGCGCCTTATCATGATAGCATATACAGTTCCCAAAAAACGAATCTTTAATCCATGATCCATAATCAACAGCTACAGAATAGGTATATTTGGAGTCTAGTTGCTAAATATTTAGATGGAAGTAGGTACTAATTGAAAGGTAACCTTTGTTCATCTAATGATAAAATATTTAAGTGCAATGTCAATATAGTTTGTTAACCTGACTTTAAATACAACACAAACTTATTGTTTACTTTCACATCCCGAAGATATCTTGAACTTGACCTTCACTTTTAGGAGCTATGTTTAACAACGAACTGTAATTAGGCTTATATTTTTTATGATATAAAAGGAGACAGAAAAATTGGCAGCGTAAAAATCGTACCCCTTAAATATTATTTTGCCATTTTGTTACAACCTCATAAAACAAAGTAGTACCTAAGTTGTCGGTATTAGTTACACCTTTTATAAATTATAAATATATTCATCATATCATCATCATATGAGTCATGAGAGCAGTTCCTCTGACCTCATGACTCCCATTTCCCATTTTACCCAATATTGTGTTGTCTGTGGCACACCTTTTTTAATACATAAGTTATCCCCCATTTCTATTCACTGCGCCGTTCAATAAGGAGGAAGATCTCATTGATAATTAGGTACTTGAACTGCAATTATTAAATACATATATACACACGCATTATCACGTCTAGAGGTAAGTAAGTCATAAATCTGTTGTTCTACACTGTTAGTGCGTAAAGGTGGAAACTGCGGAATCAAAATAGTGATGGGTTGCTAACCGTATCTTTTCTTGATTTAATTCCTTAGATTTACACCCAATATCTTGACCAGCTTTTACGGTATGCCGGGAAGAAAAGCAGTAGGTATATGCTATTGTGCTTTTCCTTTTCTCCCAAACAATTCTCTCCAAAACCAAAAATCTCCCAAAGAAAAAATATATTTATTATTAATATGTGAATAATATTTGATAAATATATATAAATTTTTAATTTAATTTTCAGGTATGTTCAACTTGTGGAGCACGGTGAAAAGAATGAGTGCCATTGCAAAGAAAGAGCTGTTCTACGTGTGGCCTTTTGGTCTTGCGGCGTACCTAGCAGGCGTAGTCTTCATAGACAGGTCGAATGCTAAAAGCGCATACAAAGCTCTGCAGGTTACCTCTGAAGTCATGGTAAAAAAGAAGGTTAGTTTTTAACTAACTATATACAATGTACTCAATTAATAATTAAATAATTAGGGTCATATCATTCAATAGTTAATTGCGATACCGAGATTGCATCTATATGAACTTGAGTACCATATTGTAGTTTTTGCAGTAATAACAATTACTAATGATACTCGTAGTTATTAAACCTCGTTAGATACACCTTAGACGAGATTGAGCATAATAAATATAAATGTGTATACTTAATAAAAAGTATATATTTATAACAAAATTAATAATTTACATATTATATTTTTGAATATATATTTTTTTAAATATAGGTACACTTACGTTCCTAAAATAATTAGGAATAACATGTTACTTTTAATAATTGTACGTAGTATACGTGTATAATTTACAAAACTTCCGAATCACAGACCTGTGAAAATGGAGTACAAGTATTTACCCGAACCGGATATTGAACTCGGTGCCCTCATGTCTCCGGCTGGCGTATAATCACTGCGCGACGGAGGCCTAATACCTGTATAATTTACAAATACATACATACATACTATCACGTCCCGCTCCCCAGCGGGGTAGACAGAGCCCATGTCTATAAAACCGTAAGGCCACGTTTAGCATGATGGTGGGCTTGTAGGTGGAGCACGGAATCTAAACAGTTATGGGTTGCTAGCCGCATCGCCTAATGACATGATTCCTCACGCCCATTCCCTGGATCGGTTTTTACGATCTGCGCGGGAAGAGAAGCAGCTGGTACATTCTACGTTTTTTCTTTTCTCCCAGACCAGACTTAATAAAACTCTATGTTGAGAGTGTATTTAACAATAATACATGAGTCTCTATCTAACATCCTCATTATCATCATTTTACAGACAAAAATTTGGCTCTTTCCCGAAGGCACTAGGAACAAGGATTACACAAAATTTCTGCCCTTCAAAAAGGGAGCCTTTGTGATGGCTGTGGAAGCGCAAGTTCCCATCATACCCATCGTGTTCTCCCCGTACTATTTCATCAACAGAAAGAAATATATTTTTAACAAAGGTAACTATTTTTCCACTACGTTTTGTTTTTATTGGGGAGTGATAAAATATTAAAAGAAAATAAATAAGAAGACATTTATTAGTTAGGTTGATGTTGGCCAAGATAATCAAAGATTTTCCATTACTTTCTATACTTAATATTCTAGTGAACAATGCACCTAGTGTGCAGCTGTACTAGCGCGATTTTTTTTGTCCGAACATAAATAAAGTTGTACAGGCTCTGCGAGCTGTGACTTCACTACTTAGCTCCACAAGTAAGTATTATCACAACGAACTAACAATGGTCCGAAGTGCCAAGGACCCCAATAGCACTTAGGTCCTTATTACTTTGCTTGAAACTTGAGAAACTGCTCACTTTGACGATTGATGAGAACGAGAAGAGAGAGAAGATCCGATGAGACGAGATTTGTTTTCGCAATTTTCTCGCATCTCTTCCGTGTAAATTAAGTATAACCTATGTCGTGAAAGTAGTTTTGGAGCCTATTCAAAGCAAACAAACAAATAGTAAAATCCTTCCTCTTTATAATATTAGTATAGATCACCAAATAAAAATTGATTTCAAGTGAAAGCTAATACAATAAAAAATACCTATTTCCAAAACATATATTTTCTGAAATTTCATTGTGGTACCTACCATAGTGATTCTTTTGTTGGCTATATGGATGTATATATAGGCTATACAACTAAACTCACAATGTGCGACAACTTATAATGCGTGTCGTCCAAAAATTACCTACGGTAAAAAAAAATCAAAACTCGTTTTAATTTTTTTTATAGGGTATTTAATGGATACCTAAGGTTAAGTATCATAAAGACAATTCTAATAATTATCGTAATTACGTAAGACGTAGTTATCAACTAGGTGCTTATTTATCGGTGGATTGTCGAGGGCCATCATTTTTACAATTATCAACTTTATCGCTAAACAATATTGTTCGAATTATATGATAGTAGCATAGCCAATCGTTTATCATAATTACAAAAAATCTGTCAGCAATATCAAAGTCTTCCATTAAGGATCAATGACCTTAATAAATCGTGCTAAAAATAAATGTAAATTTATAGAATTACGGTTTTACTCACTTTTATTTAGTAGAAAATACCGACTAGTTTTTGTCTGTTACGAAGAACTGAATCATCAAGGTCAGGTTAGGGATGGCGACACTGCGGTTCGCTTCACACAATAAATATAGCAATACGTTGCAATACGTTACTTGAACGTGACATAAACTTGACGTAACTCTGTGATTGTAGTATGTTTTTAAGGATGTGTGTATAAAGGTACGCAAGAAAAGTTAAGGGGCGGTTTTTGTGGAAACTTAAAATATTACAGGTGACTTAAAATATTGGAGGTACCAGAGTTTCCAGGTGGTTACCAGATATATACATCCATTCTTATAAATATGTGCTATTCTGATGTAGGTACCTATAGCTGTTTGAAATAGATGACATGTACAAAGCAGATTTCCCTATCTAGGAAAAGTTGTTCAGTTTGACGGTCTGAGTCACCCGTTTAAAAGGGAATGTCGAGGGTCCGAAACCGAGACCCACGAGTGCTATTTTTGAAATGGCGCCTTACCAATACGCAAGTCGTGCACGACAAGTCAAGTCACGAAATGCCATTTTGCTATATTTTTGAAACCATTGCTTGAACTGTAGACTGTAGTGCTGCCAACCTTAAGCGAAAAATATTTAATTTCTTCTTAATTCACGTAGAATATTTTATTACTTTTTCTAAGATTGTTAACGAGTTTTCAAATGTTTATGAAGTGAAGCGTCAAACGAAACGTAAAATCATGACAGATGAACTTCAAATGACTAGCAGACACTTTGACGTAAAAGAGTTCGTCGCCTGCGGAAACGAGCGGTCTAGGTATACCGCTCGTTGTAATCAATCGTCAACTAACGATTTAAAAATGAGACTTTTTGGAAACACTCGCGTCAAAGTCACGCGTTCAAAAATAGCACTCCGGTCAATCACTCACTTGTTGTGTCGCGTGTGTGTTATGTTAACCACTGCGCCACTGAGCTCGTCAAACTATCCATCGTCTACAAATTCTGACTATGTAATTAATTTTCCTAAAATTTCAGGACATGTCATAGTCCAGTGCTTGGAGCCAATCCCAACAGAAGGACTAACAAAGGACGATGTTCCGAAACTCATCGAAACCGTTTACGAGAAGATGACAGCCACATATAAAGAACTTGCCAAGGAAGTTGTCAACGCTTTACCCTCAGATTACCCTTTTACGAATGTAGGATAAATTAGCAATTAGTATTAAATGTGATAAGTATGAGAATAAGAGCGAGTCATTTTGATAATTTAAGTATTTCAAATTGGGACGTAACCGACTTAATAGAGCTCTGAACACGCATGTCTCCATACAAACGGACAAAGGGAATCGTGGCAATATTTGATAATTTTTGTGTAAAATTTAAGCATTCAATCAATTACTTAATCTCAGTATAATGTACGTATGTTCTTATACAGTTTAATTAAAATATCAATGGTTTTTGGAATTTTGAGCCTTTCTGACTTTTTAAATAATTTTCAAGCCATTGATAATTTTACCAAGCTGTGTGGGAACGTACTTAGAATATAATGAGGTTAATTTATTGAATGCCTAATTTTACACAAAAATTTTCAAATATTGCCACAACTCCCTTTGTCCGTTTTCATAGAGACGTGCGCCTTCAGGGCCCTCTTAAATCGTGATTTAAAAGAAAGATTTAAGTTAAAACTAAGTTAGCATAACTTGACTTTTCTAACTTTATTCCTAGTTTTAACTTTACCGCGTTATAGTCAATAGGTAATTGAATAAGTTTAAACTTAAGAAAATATGCAAACCAAAGAGATTACTAAACATTTTGTTTATATTAGGGAATTTAATTTTTATAAACAAATGATGTTAAATAGCGGCGATGAAAGCGCCCCGTGTGCAGAAAGCCTCGTAGAACTTGATAGCACGACGAGAAAATTTCTTGCAAAATTATCATTATTAAAGGGTGAATAAAAGCCTCTTCCGACGTATACATGCTTCTTTTTTATAAAAACATGTTTACAAATGTACAAAGTGCCTTAGTTAAATATTAACACTTATATGTTAAAAATGCGACACTTAATACATTTGTGTACAAATGTGTTGTTGGGTTAATGAAACAAGGTAAATTTTTAATTATTTCTACTCCCAGGTGTGTTGAAAAACATCGTATAATTTCTCGTAAGCTATTTTGATCATAACAACACTCGTAGTTTACCGTTCGGTTCTCAAAGCAACTCGTGTTGTAATGATCACCTTAGTTGACTTGAATTATAATTAACTATTACCGCTCAAGTTTAACTTTACATTACCGCATTATTTTGCCTGTAAATAATTTGTGGTTAATACGCTTTTTTATGAGTGAATAATCAGTATTGCAAGGGTCACTTTATGATACGGTGTGTTGAAAAATATTATATTATAAGACTGGAGCGCACCTATGTCTAAAGTGTTTTTATTGTAATTATACTATAATGATGTAGTATAGACCGTGGATTGATTTATTACAGGTATGTCCCTTCCACGTTGTAAACGTTCTTCAGGGCTTTTTTCATTTTTAGGGTTCCGTACAAAAGTTGAAAAACGGAACCCTTATAGGATCACTCGAGTGTCTGTCTGTCCGTCCGTCCGTCTGTCACAGCCGATTTTCTCCGAATCTACTGAACCAAATTAGATGAAATTTGGTAAGATAGTGTAATCCTATGACCCAAACACGGATGTGCAAAGTAAATAAAGATTTTTTTGAAATAAGGGTCATTTTGAGTGGCCCAATAACAAAATTAAAAAAAAAAGTTTTGCAAACCTTACTGTGTCATATATCAAATGAAAGGGCTCATTATGAGGATCTCAAAAATATTTTTTTTTGTTCGGGTAAAATCAATACTTTTGATTTTATTCACGAAAGAAGGCAAAAATTGACCATTCCCCCCCCCCTGATCTCCGAAAGTACTGGGCCGAAAATTTTAAAAAAATTACAAAATATAGTTCATTCCTTGAAGATTACAGGAAAAATAATAAGAATTCTATCACTTGAAAATTAAGTGGTAAACTCACAATAATAAGTTCATCTAGGGAAATAGTTCACTAAAACACCACTAGATGGCGCTAGTCAATTGAATAAAACATATTTTGCACATTGTGTGTGTGTTTACGAAGCATATTGTACGGAACCCTCATTGCGCGAGTTTGACTCACACTTGGCCGGTTTTTTAAAATAAAATAATAATAAGCATATTTACCTACTTTGATTATATTCTTTGTGCAATTTTAAAAGTAATTTGGTAGAAGATATGATTGTACTAAATTACTTTAAAAATTACACCAAAAATTTAATTTATGCTTCGATGTTTTTGTTTAAAATAAGTATCTGTGTAATTATTACATTATAAATAAGTATTATATTGGAAAAGGATTTCTCATTAACCTTTCCTGTTCAGAATGATACCTATTAATCATTCTAAGAAAGCTAAATATTGACGTCCATACACAAAAGTGTTGTTTATACAGTCTTATATCAAATTTTGGTATTTGTACCGTATAGTAACCATGTTTTTTTTTTAAATCTATGCCAGTAACCTTGCGGGAGTAGATAGTTGTTGTGTTGTTCAATGTTTGTTCTACAAGTTTCGACATAACTCAATACGTTATATAATTTTTTTTAATTACCCGTCATCATCATCATCAGGTCTTTTTTAGTCTCTACTGCAGGAGCATGACCCTCTCTGTACTGCCAGAGCAGTCAGATGATTTGGCCTACAATCTCCACGCTGGCCCGCTGGCCTGACGATATAGGTGTTCTTTTTTGTGTTCACAATGATTTTCTGATATATTATTATTAAATTAAGGAATAAGTTATGGGAAAAAATTATGTTTATACAACAATCGTACTATAATCGTATAAAGACAAAGATGCAGGTTCGAGTCCTGCCCACGTGGAAGTTTTCACTATATATTATTTCTTAATTTAGTAAGAATATTTTTATTGTCCTGTTGTATGAATGAAACGTAGAAGTACAAATGTCACAGTCACCACGACTGTGACATTTGTACGTCTACGTTTCAATTACACAACAGGACGTCGCGACGCTGGCGCGCGCATCATGCACTGTGGTCTGTGCATAGAGATGTTAACATTCAACGGAAAAACTAAATATTTATTTTTGTATAAAGTAAAATTTCACAAATTATCAAAAGTCGTAGAACAGACATTGTTGTTTCATTGTTCTTGTGTCCAATTTAATAATTTGTAAGACACAATAACGAGGCTGATTTTAACTATGCTTGTTGCTGTTAAAACGACTACAACTTACCTATATCTTAACGGGTCTTACACAAATAAACATCAAACAAAATGAGTTTGTGATATTGTTGGCTTGATGGTAAATTTTTATGTAAATTTTTATATTGTTAGGTGAGTAATCTATATTCAGATGAACGATAATCTAAACACATTTGTAAGATTAAATAAAAAATATTATCTCTTTATATTATTTTTATTATTATATATTCTTTATAAGCACGATAGTTTTATTCTCGGTAGACCAATTTTTGTGACGGGTTAAGAAAGTAAGTACTCACTATTTCAATTTGGTCACGGCTGGTTGCCTTGCCACATATAAAACGTCATAATTTTCCGCTAAAAGCTTCGTAAGAATGTATGAAAGGTATCCGAACTCTTGAATGTAGCCTGATCGCTCTATCATATAAGTACAATTTACATTTTGACCATTTGGTAGCCAGCCGTGAGTTTTTGCCAGTGCCAGTTTGGGCCAGTGCTCTTGGTGTGTGCTCAGTGCATCGGCTCTTAATATTCATAAATTTATTTTTATTTTTAATACAAGCGCGCGTGCAAATACAAATGGCTGAATGCATCAAGAGCGCCATATATGTATAAAAAAAACTGTTTGGCGCGCATTTTGTTTTATTCTTTGTTGCAAATTGCAAATATATTTCTTCGCAATTATTATGAAAAGTAGAGTGTAAATGATCAATTACAACCCTCGTATAACAGTCTACTATTAACTATAGACACTCAATAAAACACTGGTACCAAATATTTTAACCCACAATAAATATTTTCGATTATTTATTGCGCACAAACTTCACACGCCTACTTTTGATTATTTCTGATAAGATAACGAATACCAACTTATCACGTGTAGGCAGCGTGTATTTAAATTTGTCACTTTGTCACATACATATTCTTTCATTCAGTTCTGAAACTTGTTTGGCACATGTAAATTATGTCTATTCTTTGTAAATTATGCAATTATACTCGCGCTACAGGACGGCCGCGATAACAAACCATTTTGACACTTGTTTTTTTGACAAAGATTTTTTCAAAACGATTTTTGGCAAAGAATAATACCATAGAAACCAGAATATTAAATAATGCCTTCAACTAGAATTGCATCTTAGTTAACGCGTAATGAAAATCGTCAAAGATAGCCGCTTGTTTCAGTTGTAGAGTAAGATGCTTTCAAAACTAGGTGGCGAGAGAAAGAACTATTTTTTACAATAAAAAATAAAAGATAGCCATTCATATAAATATCCCGGCGTTATTACATAAATTACATTATAATCGTACCCATTCTAACAATTTCTAGCATTAAGATGATTGCCCATTGCACTCTATATCATACTGTATTGTTACAATTAATGCAATTTTCATAATTAAATACATACAATATGGGGTTAGTGAATTAGAAAAATGCGTCCCTGGTCCCAACATTTCTAGTTAAAGTTCATATTTTATTATCTGTTACCGGAAAGGGTAGACGCGGTGACGTCCGGTTTCCTAAAGATGGCGTCGCGGGGACGGAGTCTTGTCGAGGTGTGAAACGTCAGAGTGACACTGTCAGTTTGTTTTGAGTGGGAAATTTTAAATAGAGTTTATAAAGTTGTTGATTGTTGTGATTGTGTAAAGAAAGAGAAGTTTACATCTCACAAGAACCTGTCGGTTTGCCCTGTGATTGATAAGAGTATTTTAAATAGATGGAGAGAGTATTTTGAAAGTTTATATGAAAAAGATGAAATAAGAATGAATGTGTCTGACAATGGAATGCAAGAGAGTGATAGCGTAGAGAGTGATAATGAAATAAGTATCGAAGAAGTAGTGAAAGGTTTGAAGGGAATGAAGATTGGAAAGAGTGGTGGGTCTGATATAATTACTGTCGAAATGCTGAAGGCCGGACAGGGCATTGTGGCAACTCAATTGTGTCGCCTCTTCGCTTTAAAAGGGGCATTGTACCCACAGATTGGTGCAAAGCGGTTATCGTGCCACTTTATAAGGGGAAAGGCTCACAGCAAGAGTGTAAAAACTACCGAGGCATTATAGCCTTCTTAGCGTGGTCGGCAAACTGATGCAAAGGTGTTGATTGAAAGAGTTATGGAAGAAACTGAGAGTAAGATATGGAATGTTCAAGCAGGATTCAGAAAGGGTATGGGATGTACGGACCAGGTCTTTTCCATGCGATGCATACAAGAGAAATTTTTGGCCAAGGGGCAAAAAGTGTATTGCGTTTTCGTGGATCTGGAAAAGGCCTATGACAGAGTGGTGAGGAATGAACTGTGGTCAACGCTGTCTATGTATGGGTTAAAAGGCAGTCTGATACGAGCGCTGAAATGCCTTTATAAGGATTCCAGCGCTTGCGTTAGAATTAATGCGGAATACACAGACTCGTTCAACATCCATACAGGCGTTAGGCAAGGACGTGTAGCTTCGCCGTGGCTGTTTGACCTATACATGGACAGTTGTTTAAAATATTTGAAAGATAGTGAATATGGTATTAGAATTACTCATTAAATGCCTCCTGTATGCGGATGACCAAGTAATTCTTGCGTCGTCTGAGGATGATCTGCAGAAAATGGTAACAGTTATGAATGATGCATTAAAGAAGAAAGGAATGAAAGTGAATGTAAGTAAAACAAAACTAATAGTTTTTGAAAGGGGTGAAGGTTATATAAATAAATATAAATATATACGGACAAATCACACAGATTGAGTTAGCCCCAAAGTAAGGTCGAGACTTGTGTTATGGGATACTAACTCAACGATACTATATTTTATAATAGATACATATATAAATAAACATTCAAGACCCAGGTCAATCTGAAAAAAAAACATTTTTCATCTTGACCTGACCGGGGATCGAACCCGGGACCTCCGCGTCACAGGCAGGCGTGTTGACCGCTGCGCCATGGAGCTCGTCAAACGTTTCAATGTTATGTAATGTTTTCATAAATGGAGAAAGAGTGGAACAAGTGTAAGATTTTGTATACTTAGGTTGTGTGTTTACGAGAGATGAAAGGCACGAGAATGATATAGAAAGAAGGGTTGCTGCAGGCAACCAAGTGAATGGGGCGCTGCATTCCTTTATGAATAGCAGAAAAGTATCTGATAAGGCACGTCTAGCTGTTCATAATGGAGTGTTGCTGCCAACTCTGATGTATGGTAGTGAAAGTTGGGTTAAGCAGAAAAAGGATGAAAGTAGAATAAATGCTGTTGAAATGCGAGCACTAAGGAGTATGTGTGGAGTAAGTTTGATAGATCGTTTGAGAAATGCTATAGTTAGGGAACGGTGTGGAGTAAAAGACGATATAGTGACGAAAATTGAGAAAGGTATGTTGAGATGGTTTGGACATATTGAGAGGATGGATGAAAGGAGACTAACGAAAGGTATATATTCAGCAGATGTGGTTGGGACAGTCGGGCACGGCCGGCCGGCGAACTTATCGTGACCAAATTGCGAACATTCTCGCAAAAGGAGATGTAAGGAGTACCCGAAATCGGCGAGCATGCATGAAAAGAGTAATTAATGAAGATGAAGCGAAAGAGGTTTGTAAGGATCATAGCAAGTGGAAATCCATAGTTCTCTGCCTACCCCTATGGGAAAGAGGCGTGATAATATGTATGTATGTATATACAATATATGAAAGTGCAGCTTTAGATACCCGCCGACCAGGTGGTCGGAGACATAACCAGGGACGCAGGAAGGAGCTGGACGCAAGTTGCTTGCTATTGGAATTCCTTGGCTCCCCTAAGCCTGCCTATATATTGTTTAATTTTGATAAGAAAGCGGCAGCGAACGAGTTCTATCCAAGCGCGAGCTATGCGCCTTCTTCAGATTGGGCCAAAAATCGTTCGTATGTCTCGCTGTCTGGCCAGTTGTTCACCTTTACAGGTTGCATTTCTCAGCCCATTACCGTGAAATATTGTTTGCAGATTCACTCACTTTATTTTTTTTTTATTTTTATTAATTTTTTTTTTATTTATTAGAGACAACAACAGCCATTCTTAAAACAATATTAACTTAAACTACAAATCTTACATTTCCGGCCAAAAAGTTGTCCACAGCTAACAATAAATAACACGCCTTAAATTAACAATCATACAGATCAAACGTGAACACTTCAATATTATTTACTTAAAAAAGCACAATTTAGAAATAGACATACATTTCTACGTTCTACACATTTATATTCATACATACACACTAACATAATATACATATGATTGAATTGATACACATAAATAAACATAAACAAATACAAAAACACTATTTCTGCAGTAGTGTGGCTTTAATCTTGCTCACAAAGCTCCTTTTACTGCCAACAAATGGATCGACTTCACTGAAAAGTTTGTTATAGTTGTAAGCTAATCGTGATAACACCGCATTCTGTCCATAATTAGTGCTATGCGAGGGCACCGCCAAGAGATGTGTATGTCGGGTGCATGCATCGCGAAGGAACACTCAACCGAAGTTGCTCTTTGATCAAATTTGTTACAGAGAGCCTCGACTCGAAAACGCCAATTACTTCTGTCTTTCTAGATATGTCGATGGCTTTCGATTTCGTCTGTCACAAAAAATTATTAGTCAAATTAAATCGATACGGGATAAGAGGAACAGCTGAGAAATGGATCAGAAGTTACTTGGAAGATAGAAATCAGTGCGTAGAAATTGTTAAAATTGTTAATGGAAAGAAGGTAATCTATAGATCGGAATATCAACGAAATGCTTATGGTGTGCCACAAGGTGGAGTATTAAGTCCCCTTCTATTCCTGCTTTATGTAAATGATCTACCAAATGTTACACACCATAAGGCTATTTTATTTGCTGACGATACGACATTTTTATTTAGACAAATTGGCAAAGATTCTTACAATGACGAAATAAATTTAGCAATGCAAAAGATAATTGACTGGCTTGAAAAAAATAATCTCAATGTAAACGTAAAGAAGACCAAACTCATTCAATTTCAAACATATAATAGTAAGCCTCCATGCTTAAATGTGTTTTGTAAAAATGATTTCATTGAATCTGTAAATACAACAAAATTTTTAGGATTAGAAATTGACAAATTCTGCAAATGGGATGCACATATTGACCAATTAATATCTAAACTACACAAATTTGTTTATGTTGTTAAACGGTTAAGACAAGTGGCAAATATGCAAACAGCCCTCTCAGCATACCATGGATATGTTTCATCATTACTAAGATATGGCATTGTATTGTGGGGTAACTCTGTGGAATTTGACCGAGTATTTAAATTACAAAAGAAATTTATCCGAGCATTGTGTGGATTAGGACCAATTGAATCTTGCAAACAACACTTTCGATCTTTAAATATACTACCCCTACCATGCCTATATATATATATGAAATATGTGTCTTCGTTGTAAAATACCCATGTCTGTTTCAACGAAAGGGCGATACAGAACACAGCAGAACTAGGCATAAAAATAAGTTAGAAACTCCAAACCAAAGATTACAACTGTATTCAAAGAACTCGTACTGTATGGCTATTAGAATTTATAATCATCTTCCAGACAAATTTCATACATTAAATTTTAATAAATTCAAAAAGGGGTTAACAAAATTATTATTAGATAAATGTTACTATAAAGTTAAAGACTATCTTGACGACGTCCTTATATAATGTGTTTAAATTATTGTACATGGAATACCTAATTAATACTATACACTATCAAACTATATATTTAATTCTTATTGTGATATGTGAAATGTAATAAAAATTGATTATTGTTGTGTAAAGTAATAATGGAGAACTTGATATTTATATGTGCTACAAAAATTATTCCTACGCCAAATATTGGCAGAATGTGCATGTACCTACTATCTGTTCTGTACCACCTGATTATGACCATTTTCGAAGGAATAAATGATTTCTGATTCTGATTCTGATTCTGTAAGAGCTCGGGGCAATCAATTTTGCCGCTCAGTACATCATATAATAACCCCATCTCCAGAACCAAACGGCGTTCCTCAAGCGTTTGCAGTTTATGTTCTTGGCAATTTTCTAGGTATGTTCTCTTGCCATATTTAAATTTATAACTTATATGTTTAAGAAACTTTTTTGAATTTTTTCTATCCTATTCTTGTGTATGGCATATTTTGGTGACCATATGGGTGAGGCATATTCCAATATACTCCGAACGTATGCATAATAAACAATTTTGAGACTAATAACCGATGTAAACGGTTTACAAGTTCGCATAACAAACCCCGAGTTACGGAAGGATTTATTTATGATATCGTCAATATGAAGCGAAAAGGTCATTTTTGAATCTAGATGGACTCCCAGATCTCGTACTGACTAGACTCTTTCCAATTCAATGTCGTTCAGTTTGTATTTAAGATGTACAGGCTTACTTTTACGTGTGAAGCTTATACACTGACACTTAGGAATGCTGACTGTAATATTATTAATAGAGTAATACGACATAAGATTATCTAGATCCTGCTGAATTAACATACAGTCAGAGATGGAATTCACACGCATAAAGACTTTTTTGTCGTCAGCATATAAGATATGTTTTGCGCTCTTGAAACACGTATAGATATCGCAGATATATGCGTTGTAGAATAAAGGGCCGAGATGTGAGCCTTGTGGAACGCCTGATAGTACAGTAATGAAGTCAGATCTGTAACCACCCAATACTACGGCCTGGGAGCGATTGGCAAGGTATGAGGTTATCCATCTCAAGAGGTCTCCGTGTATGCCCAATGATTCCAGTTTTTGCAACAGGATGATATGATCTACACGATCAAAGGCCTTTTCAAAGTCCGTGTAGATAACATCAACCTGTCCACCGTTTTCCATCTTCTCTAATACATAATTGCTTAAGTATGACTATGAAGAAGTGAAGTAATCGGTATCTTATTCATCGTCAAGGGTTCGTCTAGGCACAATTTCTGCAAATGCCAGGCCCGGCTCCTGAGTTGGTTTTTAAAAAAAACCTGCTCAAAATTTTTGACGATTTTGTAAATTTTCCAAAATTATTTTATTGACTTTATGAAATTCATTGAGGTATCTGGCGCTTAGGAATTGTCCAGTGATTTCGATGTGATTAAAGGGAAGAGTCACCACGTTGATATCAACAGCTTTTCCTAGGGGATGCTGGGAGTCTAAATTTTCACTCGGGTTTGCCTAGGGACGAATCAATGAATATGTTCGTAAAATATTACCGATACCTACTATTCTTTTTTTTGAGCCGTAGTGATTCTTTCATAATGTTAACAATATTTTCAAAGTCGTGTGAATATTTTACGTCGAGCTGACATTTTACGTAAATAATAATTCTATTTATACGAGTACAGCAAGTAAGTATATATTCGAAAAACAACTTGGTAAAGTATTTTCTTCTTTGTTCAATCAGTCTCCGCACAGCTGATTCAGTTTCTATTGTTTCATAGTGAACTATAATTTTGTTTATTTTTATTATGTTTTGGAAAATATATAACGGTATTTTCCTTTTATTAGCTAAAATATGGCTTATTTGGTTTATAGCATTGATAACTGTGTTAAATTTTATCTACAAGAAAACAATTTATAGTGAGAAAAATACAAGAATACATTTTTACTATACGTTTTTTATCCAGTATTTGTGTATTTTTTTGGGATGCAGTACGATCTTCTTCCTGTTTGCTCTTAGACCTGGATATGAAGGAAATATAAGGCAAGTAACTATTTCAAACTCCAATGTAAATTTTTATGTTTTATCAAATTGCGTTATTACAATAACCCTTAATTAGTGGTTATAATTCTGTGAACTGAAGACCTGGCGCCTTTGTCTATGAAAGGATATTAAATAAAAGTAAATAAATAAATGTTCACCACGCACTTTACAACAAGCTACAGACTTTTGGTAATATGGGAGCCTATGTCAAAATCAAAATTAATTTAAAAAAGAACCCTGGAAGTTCTACATTTAACACGATTAAATTCGTCATGGAAAAAAGTTTGTGTAAATTCGTCACAATTCTATTTTTGTTCCGTAAATTCGTCACATTATAATTTTGATAACTGTAAATTTGTAAAATTGTATTTTCCGTATAAGTAGAACAAAAACTTATACGTTTCACATTTTTAAAGAATTGAACCTTGTCTTAAACAAAAATCAGTTCTACCTAAAACATTTGTCCTTAGATACATACATGAGACGAATTTTTATATATTTTTTAAATTATGTGACGAATTTACTTTCAAGAATTTGCTTTGTGGCAATTGTATAACAACCCCTCTGAAAGTTCGGTCGCAAAAAAATAAAACAAAAATTTCTCATAAAGTAAGCTCATAGTTACAGCTACATACAGCTCTCAGCCATCAACATGACCACAGCTCTACATGGCCCATCCTCCATATATAACCACGACTAGGTTTAAAAATGTGGAGTTCCTGTTAACCTGCTTGCTACTTACGGAATTTTAGATATGCAGATAGTTTAGTTATTCGTCCCTAGTTTAGTGCCACCTTACACTTACACCACACTTAGTAAACCAAATTAGCTATTCTGCCGATGACGCTGTCAGTGAAATTATCCGCCTTGCTTCCTGTTTTATTTTATAATCACAAAAATAGTATAATAAACAAAAAATATATGTGTACCTAATAATTATTGAACCTGCTCACAAAATTTCACAAGAATCGGTTGAGAAATGCAACCTGTAGAGTGCATCAGCCGGACAGACATACAAAAACATTTTGCCCAAGCTGAAACAGAGACGCGTCGCGCTCTTCTTAAGGCGCTCTTATAGTAACACTAGCGCCACCCAGCATTTAAATTCCTTAAATTATAAATTGTATTGAATTTTAAAAATCTAACAAGTACAAAACTACTAAATTACTTATAGAATTTTTTGTATATTACAAGTAATTTACTAGTGCTATATTTAAAGAGAAAAATCGATTAACGCCAAAAGTGGCCACTTTTGGCGTTAACCTGTTTTTCTCTTAGTTTATCAAACGAATATTAGTGGAAATGAATACAAAAAGACTACAAGTAATTTACTAGTTATGTACGTGCTAGATTTTTAAAATTCGATATAATTTAGGATTAAAAGAATTAATTGCTGGATGGCGCTAGTGTTACTATATGGGCGCCTTAAATCATACGACACGTACCTATTGTATTTGCTTAGGATTATTGTACCTACCTAGTAGTAAGTCGTCAGATAACGAGCTATTAGGAAAATATTATCCTTGATGAAAAAACTAACTATAATGTCCCAAAAACATATGTGACAAAACACGAATGGCGTAACAATAGGGTGGCAGAGCTGGCAAAATGTCACGGGCCCCCGACCCAAAAGGTCACGAGCTTAAAAAATGTTTTTTTACATTGTACCTGACTATTTTATTTTTATAAGTTCTGTTTTAAATCCAAAGTGAGACAACTAAAGACTATAATACAATTTCAAGTTAATCATTAAGCATTTCAACCAATCTAAATAAACAAAAGAAAAACACCATGCGAATAGAATAATCTTAGCTTATACTAGACTTATATTATAACAAGGAAGAAAGATTTGTTTCTTTGTGTCTTTAGGTGTTTGTTTGTAATCGATTAACTCAAAAAGTACTAAAGCGATTAAAAAAACCTTTAAGGCCCCACACTAGGCACATTAGCGACGCCAATACTTTTATTCCTAATACATTACAAATAAAAAGAAATTCGAGAATGTAAATCATATAAGCCTTAGTAAATAACCTGAAGTATTTTTAGAATCATGTTTTAATATTATGAGAATCAGTCATTAAGAGAACTAGTGATAACCACCAAAAACGGCCGTTTTTGGCGGTAATCTGATTATCATAATTCTCACTGATTTCAGAATCAGTCATACTTATTAAAACATGATTCGAAAAATACTTCAGGTTATTTACTAAGATGATTTACATTCTTGAATTTCTTTCCAATTATAAAGTTCTAGCTGTTACCCGCGACTTCGCCCCCGTGATATATAGCTTATGTCCTTCTCAGTACCCTAACCTATGAGTATGCCAAATTTCATGATGATCGGTTCAGTAGATAGGGCGTGAAAGCGTTACAAACCAACAAACTCACTTTCACATTAATTATAATATTAGTTAGGAGTAGGATTAGGAATAAATTGATTGGCGTCGCTAGTGTGCCTAGTGTGGGCCCTTAAGTAAAGAAAGCACATTATTAGCGTGTACGTTACAAATTTACATTATATTTTATTCTACACGTTTCGCTTCGACGAAGCCATAAGTTAAACCTACCATAGCAAAAGTGCAGAAACCCAATGACCTTATTTTCAAGATACGGCATTGCATAAAAAATATTATCTAAGTACATATTTTTATTAAAAAACATACATAAACATGTTTACCTTTTACCACCATTGTTTACCATCGAATCATGCCACACACCAAAAGCCCAAGCTCAGACTTCCAAGTGGCGAAATACGTAATATAACACAAATTCGGTATTTGCCTAATGTTAGATTATATAAAATTTGTTTCTAATGATACTAATTTCTATCTAAAAACACTATAAAAAACACTTTTAATTTGATATAGATTCGTTAAGTGTTCTTAAAGCTTCTTTAAAGTTGGGTGAATAGGACCATTTTTTAAAGTATGAAAATCTTTCATTACAATTATACTGTATTGTAGTCCGCTAAATTTAAAGCAACTTTTATTATAAAATCATTACCACAAACGCAATATTTCGTATAGCTACCGAACAAAGTTCTCACGCCGCCCATACAAAATACAAAGTTGTGACGTCACAAATATGTAGGCATTTCAGCGGCGCGTTTTCACGTCTACAAATTAACGTCTAAAAATATGTTTCTTTAAAACTTCTATATCTGAAAGAGTTTTTTGTTTAGAAATGTATTTCGGTCATAGCGACACGAAACATTTTTTAGTCAAGTAGCCAATTGTCATAATTATGACACAAATTGAGCTAGTCCCACAATAAGTTAATTGTGTCTTAGGATATTAACTCAACGATACTATCCCAATCCCATCCCAACTTCCCAACTAATATTATAAATGCAAAAGTGAGTTTGTTTGTTTGTTACGCTTTCACGCCGTATCTACTGAACCGATCATCATGAAATTTTGCATACACATAGGTTAGGGTACTGAGATGGACATAGGCTATATAACACGCGGGCGAAGCAGCAGAATATAACAGCTAGTATTTTAAACAAGATACTTTCATACTTAGATTAACTTTCAAGACCGAAGCCAATCTGATAAAAAATCGTTTTCAATCATGTCCTGACTGGGGATCGAACCCGGGACCCATCGTGTCGCAGGCTGACGTGTTATGTAACTTTGTCTGTGATGTGTTATGTTTTTTGTGTTAAATTAGGATATCTACGTTTTATAGGTGTAAAACATTAGCTAATGCTGTATGTCTGCAGTAATTGGTGGACGCAATCAAAACGTTTCTAACGTCAATGTCAACACCGATCAAGGTCTATTTGATGTAACTAAATGTATATCTTACATGTATTACTTTTGTTGAGATCGTGTTTTCTGATCATGCATCTTTGAGCTTTAGTCGGGCGAGAGTACAATATTAGTCATTTAAATACTTTTTTTAGTTGTTAGTATGTTATGTCATCATTACCACATGGCAATAATCATAATGTCCAGACAGTGTGATTTATAGATGGTCATTAAAATTATTTAATTTGCGAAAACTTGGTCCAAAACATATGACGTATCTCTCTCACTGGAGTTCATGTACACGTATTTCCCTCGAGCGGGAACAGTACGATTATCCGGGGCTAAGAGTAGTCTATGTCGTTCTCCGTACCCCAGACATATCGGCTCAATAGTGTATAGTAAAGACGTAAAAGCGTAACAAACAAACAAAATCAGTTTCACATTTTAAACTTATATAAAATTCTAGCAAAACGTTCCGGCTTTATCCGTGGTACATACGTAGCCTATGATATAACGTCCCTATCCTACGATGAAAGAATTTTTGAAATCGGTCCACTAGTCTGTCCTGAGATTAGAGCTTTAAACCAAACAAACAAAGTCTTCAGCTTTAATATTAGTAACATTTTAAGATAGGATGCTTGCTTTCAACACTCACAGATATACTTACGATGTTTTCAGTATTGTTGCTCCAGTAGCTAGGTACGCTGCAAGAATGCTGGACGTCCCGGTTACGATTAGAAACAGGGAAAATTTGGCCATAGACTCCGCGGCTATTGCTACTATAAATCATCAATCCATGTTAGATCTTCTCGGTAAGTGTCTATATGCCTTTTATTACAATCTTTTGTTTAAGTTTCCCGATTAATACGTTTATCTACGAGGATCAAAACTTGTAACTACATTTTGAAGCACTTTTCCTAAACAAATGCAATAAGTCAGATGAAAATGCATTTTTATGGTTCCATTTCGTAATTCTCAATAAATCCCATTTAAATTTCCAGTTTTGTATCGGTACATTATCAATTATACACATATCTACTTATAAAACGCCAGCAACCTTATGGTATTCGTTCGAACGTAAGTTAAATAATTTTTCATACAAAAGTGTTCAGCCAGCCCGGTTGGTATGAAACTGACGATTTTTAATGCCCAGCATTGGTCCCGTTGAAAAGTACTTATATTGACGGGCTGGTTTTATGTTTTGAAGGATAAGGATGTTTCTTTAATACCCTGTAGAGCAACGCAGTATCGGCTAGTGCGCGTAACAGTAGCCTTATGAAACGTAGGCGATTGCATTCTTTCCAGCAATACGATTCAAAACGTATCTTTGACAGATCCTTGGACGCGCATATCTCCATACAAACGGAAATAAGGAATTGTGGCAATATTTGATAATTTTAGAGTAAAATAAAGCATTCAATCAATTTATCTCATTATAATCTTCGTACTTTCCTATACAGTTTGATTAAAATATCAATGGTTTGAGAATTATAAGCCTCTTAAAATTTGTATGGAAATGTTGAGAGGCTTTTAATTCTCAAACCATTGATATTTATAATTATCAAATATTGCCACAATTCCTTATTTCCGTTTGTATGGAGACATGCGCGTTCAGGGCCCTCTTAATAACTCCTTCTTTTTTTTAGTTCATAGTATTTCTTTCTTTTAGTCACACTAAATTTTTGGGATATTCCGGAAAAGCTGATAGTGCTGGGCAAAAGTGAATTAAAGTATGTGCCTCCGTATGGACCCATGGGTCTTCTCTCTGGTTATCAGTTTATCGACCGCAATAACAGTCTGAAAGCGCGCGCCCAGCTCATGAGAATTGGAGAAATATTAAAGGAAAGAAAGGTAAAACCACCTACCTTACATATTGCGATAGACTCTTACCTCTTTTATAGTCTTGGCATAACTGGAAACATGATTTTTACATAGCAATAACGGGATCGAAAGTCTGTCCGATTAAATTATCCCTTAATCCGTTTATAGTTCATAACAATATCTTAACACAAAAAAATAATTGAAAACCATAATCTAATTTCCTACCATAGTATATTTATGTAATTTTTGAATATTCCTATGTATTGCCTTTAAGCAAGAGTATCTGTTATAAGTGTTTTTAAAACGAGTAAATCTAATCTTTATTTCTTCTCTCACATAGAAAAAAAATACATAGAATAGAGTGTAGGTACAATAGCAATTGATACATCTATGTGAGAGACTGGCGTCCGTACTAGGAAAATCTAACTATGTTTTCCCTGTTCTGTAGGTACATATGTATTGTATGTAAGGCTCTGTATCGTGTAACATAAGAACATCAGTTCCTATGTACTTAACTTGAATTCTCTGACCTCAACCTTAACACGTCTGAATATCTTTCTTTTAAAAAAGTCATTGAACTTGTGACCTTAGTACTTTGGTATTGAAAAGTATGTACTCACTCAAAATGGCTACACAGCGTGTAAATCAACCCTCGTCATAACCATAAAGAGATGACTCAACACGTCAATATGAACAATTTTCCTATGGGTCAAACTGAGAACTCAAAAAAATCTAGTTTTCAGCATTGGTCCCATATTAAAAAATGTCCTTATAAACGGTCTGAGTCACTCTGTCGAGGGTCAATTTACCCGTTGTATACTACTTGCAGGTAAAAATGTTGGTTTACCCGGAAGGAACCAGGAATGACAACCGGGAAGAGTTCCTGCCTTTCAAAAAAGGCGCGTTCCACTCCGCAGTCGCGGCGCAGATACCGATTATCCCGATGGTCATCTCTCCTTATTACTTCCTGGACCATAAGAATAAAACCTTCAAAGCGGGTGAGCTTTAGCTGTAAATAATATTAAAGTAGACTGCGCTGGGTATCGCACCTCGTACCCCGCGTAATAGGATGGCGTGTTTAGGGTCCTCCTTGGCATTTCGACTATGTTTAACCTCTATAAACATGGTCAAACTTAAATCACAATACCCAAAAAAGACATATATTGTAGAATGGTTTTTAATCTTTACTTGCTGAGGAGGACTTTTTTCTAAAGTTCATAGTTTTTTAGAAAACAACCGCGTACATCGATTTTTATTGCAAATAAGTATTCATAAACTACGTAACTCTTTGTCTTAGAGTCACGCAATTTTTATGTTCAGTACAATACCAATCAACCTACAAACGCTCCCGAGGAATTTTGATTTGACAGATTATTCTTCTTTTTAATATTAAATTTATGTTATTTAATATTTTGAATGCGCGCGGGCGACGGGTGGCTGTCGACCGCTGACTTTCTGACGGGGAACTAAGGCAACTAAGGTTCAAAACTCGGCCCATATCCTGAAGGTCATTAGCGCATGTACAAGCCTTAACCACTGCGCCACGATGTTTGTCACTGCGCCACTTCTCATCATCATCATTATTTCGTGTAGGTGACACGGTCAGGCGACCATGCTTCTAGACTTCTAGTAGGTATGTTTAAACGCTTTTACAATAAAAAATCTCTATTATATTACAGGTCGTGTAATAATTCAAATTTTGGATCCAATATCCACAGAAGGCTTGACTAAGGCTGACGTGTCCGCTCTCGCCCAGAAAGTCCGCGATTTAATGTCCAAGACCTACAAGGAACTGACGAAGGAAGTACTTGGTGCAGAATCTGAGCAGAAGCCTGTTGATTTAGGATTGACACAAAAATTGTTATAATATATCTAATCACTACAACAAATACAACGATTTTCCTTTTTTCATTTCTCTCCAATATTAGTAAGGTCGATTGGGAATTTTTTTTTTACATGGTTGGTGATCTTCTACACAGTCATTGAACGAGTACACCTGGATAGAAGAGAAATAAAAAGAAGTTCGAAATGAACGTAGTATGTTCATTAAAACTTCTTTTCATGTGCACCGATGTCCAAAACTTTTTTTCTCTACACCTATTGGTTGATTGAAATATTAAACCTCTGGCTTTACCTAAGTCATCCTTTTATGATTATGTAACTAAGTTAAATAAATAAAAAACTTTTCAGTCTTAAGCAGCTCTGTATTTGTAACGACTGGAAAGTCGAATATTGTTTTAATTTAAAAAGAACAATGGGTTGCACCCCGAGAGTGCCGGCAGAAGGGAAAATATAAATACTATCACATATAATCACATATAATTGATTACCTTTCCTAACAGCAGTCACCATCCATGGTTGTGCGTAGCGCGCTGTAACACAAACACACACGCACATTCGCGCAAGCGCCCTGCGCCGTCCTACGAATTTTCAACCTGTCGAATCAGTCGGTCACTTGATCTGTCGCGAATTTAACATTTCTTCCCGTCACAAAAAGTGCACAGCGCCGGCGCCGCTAAAGAAGTTTTTAATTTAATAAAAACGCTGTCTTGCGTTTTGTTTTTTCCATAAACACTTTATATGGGAATGAGAATTCCATTAGCTTAATAACAATAGAAAGGCACTTTTACAGTCGGGTACATGTTAACATGTAGCCTACTGTAAAAGTGCCGTTCTATCGTTATTAAGCTAATGGAATTCTGTCCCGTGATCGTCATTTATCGGCAGCTACCTACCTTTAGTTGTCGCAGTGATGCCAAACTGTCTACATGAGTGAAGTGCCATCAAGCCTATCTATCAGTTAATTAAACTGATCGATTCACAACATGGCGCATAGTTACTTGCTTCTAGTTTCTAGTACATACTAAATATGTATTTACTTTAAATCAAAAGCGCTGTTATTACCGGTTATTTTAGACTAGCAGTAGTACTATTATCAATTCTGTGCGAGCCTGTGGTGCGAGCAGTCCGCCCCGGCTTCGCCGTTCATATGTCGCAGTCATCAGGTTGAATCGGCTATTTGATTAAATGACTACCGCGTTCATTGAATGTCCACGTTTAATTGAATGACTAAAGGACAACTCGTCAAGTCGTTGAATGTAACGTTCAACATCTTGACTGAATGAACGTCATTTAGCGAGGTCATTGAATCTTAGCCGACTTTGTAATGTTTGGTGGTAGCATGATTTCCAAAGCTTTATTTAATCTCATATTTTTGCAAATTTTTCTTAGTTTTTAAAGTAACCAGCGGCTGCGTTATAATAGGTAAATCCATGATGTCATACTATTTTATTACGAATAACGCACTATTAAGTAAATTTATATCTACACCGTGCCATCTGTGCGAGCTGTTTGACGCCATATTTGTTTTGGCGACTACTAGCGCCGCAGTGGGACACAAATGAACTAAATTTGAATCACCTGACTGATTTTATGTCCGCTCTGTTCAAAGAGCTATGTTACAATCCGCTAACTAGTTGGACGTTGAGCGACGCTTGTTCAATCAACGTTCGGCCTAGTCATTCAATTAAACGTGGTCATTCAATGAACGCGCTAGTCATTCAATCAAATAGCAGTTTTAACCAGATGACTGCGACACATACATTAGCCTATGCGCACTCAGGGATAACGTAACTATTCAACAGTGAAAGAATTTTTGATATCAAACAAACTCTTCTGCTTTATAATATTAGGGTCATTACGCCGGTTGGCGGCCTTTTAGTCGACTTGCCAACTTAGCTCTTTGAAATTACTATGATATGTCAAAAATTCAAGCTCAGAATTTTTCTGTAGGCGTAGCAGATATAATCAAGTTTTTTTTAGAAATAAGTATTAAAGGAATATTGTTATAGTTCTTTTTTGAAGAAATAAATACCAGAAATTTGCTCAAAATGCTGGTTGACGGCCGCCTTTTTCGGTTCGCGGCCACCATAGAGTCAGTTTGCGGCCACCATTTTTACATACAACATTGACGTTTTAGTACACTTTACACGATACACACGGTTCTATCTTAAATTGCCTCATCACTGGGCATATGATCACGATTGTGATTCGAATGCCTTCATTCTTCAAAAGCATGTTTCTCCTTAATATTCGTCCCTTTATTGTGCTCTAATTTAACCTAATCTTTCACTTTTCTTACATCTCTTATTTCCACAGCAATTCTTCTATCTAGCGCACTATAATCTCTTCTTTAATCTCTACAGCATTTTTCCTTCTCCACCCAAATCCCTTTCGTCTTTAATCTGTCCTTTTTTTCTTTCCTTGCTCTATTTTTCTCCCTTTCTTTCCTTACTCAAATCTTCTAACCTCTAAGATTATTTTTTTTTTTCATACTTCTAACATACTATATTTTTATTCATATTACTGTAGTTATTTTTCTCTTGTTTTTAAATACATGAAATAAAATACTACATATAATGCTTTTATGATTAATTTTTATTGCAACAAATAAAGTATCTGTAATTTTGATCTGAATATCTGATTAGTCTAGGACTTTAAATAGTCTTTACATATATTATGTATTAACTTGTTAACAGTAACTTTTAGTAATTCAGTCTTCAACAATTTCTTTAACGAGTTATTAGTCAACATTTTCTTTATATGTATTAATTTACTTGTTGACACTTATTATAAGTAATTCAGTTTTCAGCAATTTGGCAACAGTTTTTTCAAATGTATTAATTATTAGCATAACTATTACTTATACAGTCTTCAATAATTTCTATAACGATAAAACATTGTTTTTTTCATATATGTAAAAATTAACTTGAGTACAGTAACTATTATGTACTCAGTCTTCAATATTTTTTATATCAGTAAGTTTATCTACCTTAAATGATGTAAGTATAATGTACTTAACAAAAATATATTAAGTATCAAACAGTCTTTAATTAAGCTCTTGTTGGTACTAGATCAAATAACATTTTTGTTTTCATCATCCTCAGTGTCAATGTTTAAGATATTTGCGCATCGGCCACAATTTTGCTTAATATTTTGTTTTGATCTTAATTGTTTATAACTTTCTTTTTCTTTGCTTCCTCTTGTTTACGCTGCATAGCTTGCTTCCTAGCTACTTTATTATTTTCTTTCTCTACATTCTTTTCTTGTTTAGCCTTTTCTTTTAGTAGATGGTACTCTTGCCTTTTTTTCCTGATATTCCTAACCGAATACGAGCTTTGGATACGTTATGTTTGGACTTTTCTAGGGGTTGGGGTATAAACAAATGTTGCTCGAATACTGTATTTGGATCTATTGGAATTTTGTTATTGGCGGATGCGGATGTATTGCTTCTTGACTTTGTTTTCTATAATCCAATTGAAATCAAATTGGAAGATATCTGTAATAACAAAAAACAACTAAATACCAACCCAATCTGTGTAAAAGAAGTGGCTGTAAACTGACACCTCTATTTTCAAAAGTTAAATAACGGCCGTCATTTTTTCATATGATTTTTAGACGGCCGCCAACTAGATTGGTTTTGTTAGCGTGTGTTAGTTCGCGGCCACAATAGCTATAAATCCGTATAAAATTATATTTCGGCGGCCGTGAACTAACCATACCATTTAAACCAACCCCAATAATATAAAAATGTTGCACAAAACGGAACTTTATTTGCATTAATAATAAAACAGATAGCAAAGTTATATCATTCAGTGAGTTAGTGCCGCGGCCACCCGGCCGTAAACCAACTTCATTAAAAAATAATGGTGTTAGTTGGCGGCCACCAAATTAAACTGGTATTAAAGTAAATAAATCCCAAAATAAATGCAAAATGATGTAAAGCAATTAACTACGGTCAGTCAAAAACAATCACAATAGTCATAAGTAATCAAAAACTTGAAATACTCACATTTGCAGTGGGACCTATTCGCTATTTTTTGCGCAGTTTTGCGTACGTTTTTGCGCTGGCAGCGCGGTGGGCAAATTGAAAAATTATTTCCGGCACATGGATTAGTATAAACTGACCAATTTGAATAGGCATTACACTCTGCAACTATCCAACTTTTTAAAGTGTTACAACACGTTGGAAAGGGTGAGATAGAATTCTTAATATTGCAATATTTGTGCAGTTGATCCTCTAAAAGGCCGCGAAACAACGCAGGGCCGCGATCCAGTGTAATGACCCTACTATAGATAAGTATTAGTATAGATTTCCAAGCAGTCCAATAGTTAACCTCACCTGTCGCGGATATCGGCGACATGGTATTACTCTAGCGTCCGATACATGCATAGAGTAATGGTAGATTCGGACAGCGTGTTCGAATATTTTGTGTCCGAATCGTTAGTTAGTCATTGGTAGAGTTCACTGACCAATTTGGGTAATACACGTAAGTTTTTTTAATAGAGCAAGAACACCGCGGTTGTCAGTAGTATAACTCGACCTTTACTAAGCTTATATATGGGTAGAGTAACTTACTCCAACTTACTCTCATTGCTAGTCACTCTAATCTACCAATTTCCAGTACTCTACTCTGCCGATACCGTTCACACCAGTATAGTTAATCGCATAATAAGTATTACTCTACCCGTATACCGGGGGCATTAAATCGATTTATGAATGTTGAGATGCCTATAATAATAATAATAATAGCCAGCCCCACGTCGACAAGGATAAGTCGAACGAGTGGCTCAGGAAAGGTGAACTGTTCCCAGAAACGGAAGGCTTCATGCTTGCTATACAAGACGAAGTAGTAGCTACACGTAATTACATTAAATATATTATAAAAGACCACAATCAACCCACTGATCTCTGTAGACACTGCAATAGCACATCCGAAACAATACAGCACATCACAGGAGCCTGTTCAGCACTTGCCCAAACCGACTACAAACACCGTCATGTCCAGGTTGCTGCCATCATTCATCAACATCTAGCTTTGCGATACAATTTTATTAAAGAAATGACCCCCTACTATAAATATAAACCAGATATTGTCTTAGAAAATCAACATTGCAAACTCTATTGGGATAGAACTCTACTAACAGATAAAACAGTTCACTTAAATAGACCAGATATAACAGTACATGACAAACAGACTGATGTAGTATATCTTATCGATATAGCTATCCCAAACTCACACAATATCCAGAAAACTATTTCAGAGAAACTTAGTAAATAAAATATCAAGACCTTGCTATAGAGATTAAGTCCCAATGGAGAGCTCAGAATGTTCATATAGTACCTATAGTTTTATCGTCGACGGGAATAGTACCTAAAACACTACCACAAAGCCTTTACACCTTAAATATATCACCCTACATCCTTTCTTTACTACAAAAAGCTACCATCCTCAACACTTGTCGTATTACAAGAAAGTTTCTTTCTTCTTCTTGCGTTTCAGCTTCTTTTTCTATATAATTTCTTACTTCTATCGCTTGGCCGTGGCCCGCGATAGTTGTTGATTTGACCCTCTCTTTTTGAGGAGATAAATTTACTTACAGAAATAATAATAATAATATAATATTTATTTATCTCCACACATAGTTCACATAAATCTATAAAACACAAAACATTTGGTAGAGGGAGCAAAATGAATGAAAATAAATCATGTACCTCTAGTTCCTACACCAGGCAGTGCCTGTATTGTAGGCAACTAGTTTATGACCTGAATTCAATTATTGTTAAATACAAAGAAAAAAAAATGTAAAACTATTTAACAAAAAAAAAAAGAGGAAACTAAAGAAAGTTCTAAAAATCTAATTTTAAACCCATAATAATAGAATTTATTTCAACTTCATCAGTTGGTTGTAAATAAAAAGATTCAGAAGGAGATGTAGATGGTGTTAAAGTGATTTTTCGAGCGAGAGATTCTTGTGTTTCATTGCGAGACTTTGCCCTACGGTAGAAAAGATAAACGCTATAAATATTAAACTATTGATAATTTCCTTTCGGTTAGTGATGAGTTAGGAACGTACGTAGATCATAATGAGATTAATTGTTTGAATGCTTAATTTTACACAAAAATTATCAAATACTAGCTGTTACCCGCGGCTTCGCCCGCGTGATATATAGCCGATGTCCTTATCCGTACCCTAACCTATGTGTATACAAATTTCATGATGATCGGTCCAGAAGATTAGACGTGAAAGCGTAACAAACAAACAAACTCACTTACGCATTTATGATATTAGTTAGGATTAGGATTGCCACAATTCCCTTTGTCCGTTTGTATGGCGACATGCGCATGCAGGGCCCTCTTAAGTGCAGGTAGATTACAAAACCCACTAATCTACCATACTCTTAAAAACAGATAATCCAAAATGCTTTGGATTGTTAATTGAAGTATTAATATCTGTAATAGTCTACGAATAAGTAATAAGTCTGGAAGCGTAACTGTGAACAAAACTGTCTAGAAATCTGGCCCCAAACTTCATTACATTGACATTCTATCTCGACTATTTGAACAATAGAACAACACATGTAAACAAGGCCAATTAACTTCACTTGTGTCAGGCGTTGAAGGGCGTGGCATACCGGCAAGATCGAAGATTGGTTTACACAAAAATCAATCGTCCACCATTGGTTCACACACTTGCTGCAATGTACAACAGCAATGCGCAACTGTCAAATGTTTTTAAAACGCGAGGATAAGTTTATGCAATAAATTCAGATGATAAGTCAAAATAAGAATGTTACACTATAAGTTTATTAATTTAACATTTTTATAATTTAAACTAATTATTTAATTATTAGTCAAGTTATTCTTTATATCGCTGAATTGTTTCAACGGCCATTTTGATGTTGTTACTTTGCGAAGAATCAAATTCCTCCATTTCATCTTTCTGTGATGCGTTGGAACCCGGGTTCCGCTATTATGTTAGCATTCATGTGTGGTTAAAGAACTTTATTTCTCAAAGAAATTTACATTTCACTTATAGAGAAACTTATAAATCTAATTGTATACAATGTAGGTGTGAGCATTAAAAAAATTAAACATTTGATATAAAAGTTAGTCGGTAGTTAGTAGTTAGTAGGCATGTACGCAAAATAAGCAAAAGATGTAAACAACGTTAGGGCGCTCGTTCACTTATATCTAAAACAATCCAAAACAATATCGAACCAGATTGAATGAACTTGGGTTTATCAGTAACTATTTTGATTTGTGTACTTAAATCATGTTAATCATTTGATGTGATATGGCGACGTATAAGTTTTTTTTTGGTTGTTGACTTTAATGACAAAAGAAGTGAGATCGAAATGGGTGCCAAGTGCAATGGTCAGTCCTCAAGTCTAACTGCATTTATCTACTGACTTTTTCGCACTTCATCAAAAGGAAAGTTAGGAACAAAATAAACGAACAAGTGAAATAAAAACCTATTTTATTGACCTAGCAAGTGAAGCGAACAAGGTTTTCAATCCAATTTGGGGCAAAAATACATCTTATGATTGTTTGTATGTAGACATATTTACACATATATCTAAATGAGATGATATTTAAAATTTATGTAGGTATTACCAGTACAAATTTCAAGTTCATTGGGCATCAAAATCTCTTTAAATACGGACAATTTCTGGTACAAAAGGCATTTACACATTTTATTTATACCGAAAGGACCTTATGTAATTTGTACTAAAAATGTGACTTAAATTATTTTGTTACATCATCAAGGGACCATAAGTGGATTAAAATCTATACCTATACCTTCCTTAAACAAAGGTATTGACATATACGTTTTAAGTGGGCAAATTAGAAAAACAATACAGATCAGTTCACTTTATCAGTTACATCGGAATAAAAATACGGAAAAATTAAGAACCTCCTGTTTTCCTAGAGTTTATTTAAAAATTTACCCTTTCATACAAATCAATTATTTAATGTGAAAACATTACATGGATATCGAATTTACCCAGTCATTAAACTGCCTGACTACATGTGACATAATATTGGCCATAATGTTTTTATTATTTTTCAGTTTATATTACTAAAAGCTGCTTTTTACGAGTGGAAACTGATCCCTGTGTATTTGTTCTTCGTGTGGCTTCTGCACCATTTCACTACACACGATGGCATTGTGTTTAAATGTCGAAAAATATTTTTTTTTCATTCTTAACGTACGCCGCTTAGAGCAAACTACAAACTGACGTCCTGTTGGGCAACATTTGTAAGCCCCGCCCACTCGGGCAACATTTGCGTGGGGTCATTTTTTACTCAGAGTTACACTTCCAGACTTAGTAATAGTTACATGCACCGATGTTATAATGTAAGACGTAACGCCCTCTGTGTATGGTTGCAACGCAACTCCAGTTTGAATGAAACGTCGTGAAAACATCAAAGATGATACCAACGCATGTACCGGAAGCTTATGGGTCTAAGTCATTACGTCATCATCATTAGGTCTTTATTTTTTAGTCTCCACTGCAGGAGCACGAGACTGTCTCTGTATTAGGTACCAGTGCAATATAAGTATTAGCCAGAGCAGTCAGAGGATTTGGCCTACACTCTCCACGCTGGCCAGACGGGTTGGTGAAGTACGAACCTGTAACGATTAACGTCGCCAGTCACCGCAACACGTGTCGCTGTAGCTGTAGGTAGGTTCCTTGTTCAAGTCATTGAGGAATCATCTTAGAATATATAAGTACATATACTTTAAGTAAACATAGGAGGTATTAAGAATGCCGAAAACGCTCAGATGAGACAAAGATAGTTTCAGTAAATATAATATCTTAACTTTTCAGTAAGTTCTGTAATTAGGTACTCCATGTACCGACCGGCAAGCGCAGCGTCGGACACACTACTATTAAGGTAAATATTCAAAATTATTTAAAGAAGTGTTTTTAAAAATTCTTTACTCAGCGGGTTCAAATAGGGGTTGATAGTAGCTGCACCTCAGTGCCAACCAGATCATCTCTCGAGGAGCACAGTCGGAGTATTTTGCTTTTTATTACCAGCGCAGACATAATCTCCTTGGTAGACACATTTCCTAAACCCTCAGCTATAAGCATAAATAGTGGTAGACTTTAGCCTCCTTTCATAAACTTCTTTCGAAATAGAGAGACACACCTGTCATTATCTGCATCACCAAATCTAAAAATATCTAGATGTGCGTGAATTACTGAATAATACATGAATCATTGGTGTGACTTTAATGCCCTTGTTTGTTAGTTGAGAAGATCGTCGGGGACGGCACTAATACTCGAACTTTACATTTCCATACCTACAAAAATATTCATTCGCCTGGTCAATTTGTATGAAAATGTCAAAAAAAATTGATCCCAGCATTGGTCACAAGGATTTTTTAAACGACGGGCTGAATCACTCCCTACAGAGTCCAAAAGGATTTATATTTCACCGTGTATACATAGGTAGTAATGTAACAGTAACCAGATATTGGTAGAGTGCATAGTAGAGTGGAGGAGGCAAGTGGTAGAGTAGCTTAATTGTCCACGAGTTTACCAATTTGTAGTTCTCTACCCTACCAAATTTATTTACACTAGTATAAAGCTATTGTTTACTCTACGCATATAGCGGAGGCTAAATATTAAGTAATTTCTCGACTGGGTAGCATAGCAAGGGATAACATTGTTTTTGAAAATTTGTGACGTCACAAAGTCAAGCAAGTGACAGTGAACGAATCTCGGACGGAACCAAAACAAGGAACATCATGAACGAATGAACAACTATTCAATTCATTCGTTCAAAACAATGTTACCAACTTTGTACAAGATCTATAATAATTATTGTTTGATTATCAAATACTAGCTGTTATAACCCGCGACTTAGTCTGCTATTATTTCGGTTTCATCACAATTTTCCATTATAACCTGCCTGGGGTCAAACCTAGGACCCAACAATTCAAAGATACTTGCGATACCACTAAACCACATTCATTTACCATCCAATTTTGTTTTTGCAAAATTATGAGTTTTGTATCTTTTGGTCGAGCTTAACTACTGGTAGGAAGAGAAAAGAGAGGATTTAGAGGCGCTGCTGTTTCTCAAGTAAATCTAGGAAAGTATAGATTTTTGACACTCTTCGACGAAATAATGAAAGAAAACAACATGACCCCTTAAAACATTTAACATTAAATAAATTTAAAAGGTAGGACATAACTACGCCCGAACGTATTACGACTGGATTGTTGCAAAATTTTTGCGAAAATAATAATATTAATCTTATTTTACTCCACGCCTGTACTCTTTCTGCACAGAGTGTATAAACATCCATCTCTATCATTGCATACCTATTTGTATTGATAGTTCAAATTAAAACACATCTTACAAAAGAAATAATAAAATGTAACACCAAACACAAATTTATTCTTACAGTTTTGCCTCTTTGTAGTTTTGAACGCTACTATGTCCAAAATAATGAGCAGGGGTATTCTCTTAAGAGTAGGATATTTTACCGCATATGATAAGTAAAAACGATAAGCATTTTTAATGTATACGGCAGTCAGTACAGTATAATACAAATAATGTTCATCGGCCTTTACATTGTAAATAAATTAATGATCCTTCTGTGAAAGCAAAGACTGCTCCTTTATAAGTCGCAAGTCCGTCCACACATGGAGTACTGCTGTCACCTTTGGGCAGGTGCTGCCAAGTATCAGCTGGATCCACTTGACTCGGTCCAAAGACGAGCTGTCAGAATTATCGACGATCCTAATATTACAAGCGGTATCGAGCCCCTGAGTTTAAGGAGAGATTTCGCTTCTCTATGTGTGTTCTACCGTTTGTATAATGGGCTGTGCTCTGAGGAACTGTTTGACATGATGCCTACGGCTACATTCTATCATCGCACCTCACGCCATCGACAGGGGGTTCATCCTCATACCTTTAATCCTAAATGGTCACGTACAGTAAACACGCTTTGAAAGGAACTTTCTTCCACGTACGCTAAAGTTATGGAATGAACTCCCTGCTATGGTTTTTCCGAGAAATTACCGTATGGGATTCTTCAAAAAGGGCGTGAAAAGATTTCTTCAGGGTCGGCAACGCGCGTATGACACCTCTGGTGTTGCAGACGTCCATAGGCTACGGTAACCGCTTTCCATCAGGTGGGCCGTATGCCTGTTTGCCAACTTAGTTGTATAAAAAAAAGAAGTCCTTGTGTAGCATCGAGCAACTTGATTTACAGTGCCCAAAAGAAGGATCGTATAGGCTGTAAGTATAACAGTCTTTATAAAATATAGGCTGTATAAAAAAAAAACCATGAATATATTAATACTCTCCAAACACTATCTTTTACATCAGAAAGTCACGCTGGGACGACGGTCTTGTAGTTAATTGAGTATTTATCAATTTTCGATAAATAGTCAATTAAAAACCAATCTCCTTGTGAGCTTAGTTGGCAACATAAAATCAATGTGACAGCTCGTTTCCGCAGGCGGCTTGGGGCTTGGCTTGATTGAAGAAATCATTCATTTATTTCAATAATCAATCAAATATTGTGTGTTGTGTTGTGTTGATTTCATTCATTCGTATCGTACATTACGTGTGTGTTGTTTGTACCTAACGATTGAGTTTAATGTAAATAGTCTTATATTATCAAAAAATATTAAGTGAAAAGCAGTGCTGAAATGTGGGATACGATGATATATGTATTTGTCTTAATGCTAGTGACTTACGTTGTGAAACAATTATTTTCTGAAACGCCGAATTTCATAAAGTTTAAATCAAAATTTCTGATTTTCTACATTTGGGCTTCAATTACAGCTGTAGTGTTGATGCCCTTTTTCGTATTTAATCCGAAGAATGTAAAAAATTCTCTGTAAGTACTAAACTTTTGTCTCATCTAACTGAAATTACCAACTGACTCATGCTCTTGAAATGTCTTGTAAATATCCTATCGTTATTTATTTTGGCTCGCTTTAAAACAACGCATTGTTAATAGATTAAATTAAGTACACTGAGACGCCACCTTTTGACATTATAGACCATATTTATTCTACTTTTTATAAACCAATATACTTACCTATTTTTTTATGTAAATTCATTGCATTCGTATACACTACAATTGCAATTTATAATAACGATATGATTTAATTATCAAACTAACCTAAGTTGCTACAGTAGTTTATTATTTAACACTCTATTTATTAGGAAACACCATTTTTCCATTTAAATATACATTTTATTTGGTAACCTTATTTAAATAATTATATGACTGCTGGTATATTTATATATTGCGTGTCCTTAAAGCCTTGTTCGCCTTTGGCTAGTATTTTAGTTAAGTAGTGAGTATGTTAGTGACTCGCTGTGCCCCAACCACCAACCTGTAACACTAAAACATAAGGAAGCTATTTTGGTCAAGCGTATTAAATCTACTCTAATTATTCGGTGATAAGATGCACCCTCCATACCACTGGATCACTAGTTTAACAAGTCTGAAAGGATTGTTTTAGTTTTAGATGAGTTTTTTAGTGGCTGCAAAATGTTTACTCTTGAATTGTAGTCAACAGTGTGAATGATTTTTGGGCAGTGGCTAATGTTTTTACTATAATACTCGCTGCTCTATTAATTTTCACAAGCCATGTGCAAATTAGGCTTTAGGAAATTATTTAATTGTTTTTGTTTGTCGTCAACTTATACATAATATTGCAGATTTGGATCTCAAATAATTAAGCATGTTACCAAAGTTATAGAAGTAAAATGGCACTTAAGAAATGGCAAGGTGTTGGCTGAGGACCAGGGCGCTGTGGTGGTCTCTAATCATCAGTCTACAATCGACATTCTAGGTTTGGACCGAATCAAAAACTAATTAAAAATAATGTAAATTATGGTTAACATTCCATATTTGCTTTAACCAAGTGCCATGCTATTCTTTGTTGTTTGTGTGTCCTACAATGTTGGCTAAACATCTGGTGTAGCCCATAGGTTCCAAGACCTCTTAACATGTCACACTTAAATAAATATATATGAATACATACAGACAAATCACACAGATTGAGCTAGCTCCAAACTAAGTTCGAGACTTGTGTTATGGGAAACTAACTCAACAATACTATATTTTATTACAAATACATATTAGATAAACATAACAAAAGAGATAATAACCATTGTACTCTACTACAACAGTTTACTGCTGGTGATATTCTTTCTAGTTATAATTACGTAGTCAAGGCATTTTTTATGAACTAGGTACAAATGACATCAGTCTCAGTATAATTTTTTCTAATATAATTTCTTAAATCCTTATGATCTCAGTACTTATATTAGAAACTAGCTGTTACCCGCGGCTTCGCCCACGTGATATATAGCCTATGCCCTTCTCAGTACCCTAACCTATGTGTATGCAAAATTTCATCATAATCGGTTCAGTAGGTTGGGCGTGAAAGCGTAACAAACAAACAAACTCACTTTCGCATTTATAATATTAGTTAGGATTAGGATAGGATTATGATAATAAAACTATAGTTTTAAACGGAATCAACTAACCATTTGAATTTGTAAAAAAAAAAAACAGTTACACAACTTGGTTGGTGAATTCAATAGCTTTCTAATTTATGCGAAATTCTTTCCTTTTATTGGTCAAATATTGAAACCTGTATTTATTATACCACTCATTGAGAAAAAAGGAAACCAATTAAATTAATTGCATAACAATATCAATGAATGAATCTTTATAAAAGTAATTAAAATAAGGGTTAGAAATACTCATCAATTAAATATTGTTACAATGAGAATATTTAGGATGCTTTTAGGGTTGTACCACTATCAGACCTCCACTGTCAGAATTGTCACAGGTCTGTATCATTTGAACCGTAATAGGTAGGTAGAGAGTGTAGTTCTATTACATACTATGAAAAACACGAAATAAATAAAGGTTTGAAACAAATGTTTTTGTATGAAACCCTTGAAGCGCGAATTTGATTTGAACTTGCACGGTTTTTGATACCCAGAGGGATAAAACGGGTTGCTATTACTACGCCACTGCTGTTCACCTGTCTGTCACAGTCACACACAGGGCTGTAACTTTTTAAAAGTAATAGATAGAGATTATATATCCATTCCTGCTCAAATACTAAATAAACACAAGTAACAATTAAAGTGGACCCATTAAAGACAAGTGGTATTTTGATTTTTGTAGTTTAATATTGTGAGGCGGCCTTTGTGTTCGGTACCAATTCGCACTCAGCCGATTTCATTCAATTTAGTTTCATGAAAACCATTACATAATTCATTCATAAAACTATAAATATTAAGTGATTAATATTTTGCAGGAATGTTCAACATTTGGCATGTCGCTGATAAGGTAGCCGCAATAGCCAGAAAAGAAATATTCTATGTGTGGCCTTTTGGTCTGGCTGCATATCTCGCTGGAGTGGTGTTCATAGACAGGAATAACTCCAAGGATGCTTACAAACAGCTCAAAGTCACCTCGGAGGTGATGATCAAAAATAAGGTAATGATGTCAGCATTTTTTTGTTCCAATTGATTCATTTGAATTCTCAATGACATTGCAGGATAAAAGGTCAGGTGTCTAAGAGAAGTCTATGTCATGAGCTAGTCATGAGTATGACATGTTTGTTGAAAATTATTAGACTGACCTTTCAAGTTCATACATTTGAGTCTTTGGTACAGTCCTAATCAAACTTTATGACGGCTCGGATATTAGCTGTGAGCTGCGCAAAATGCGCGCCCCGCTGAACCTTATATTGTGTACTGCGCAGCGCATCAACTCGCGCGATGTTCCGAGTTCCATAAAGTTTGATTCGGACTGTTCATAAATACAAGCCAAAACCTACTGTACTTAATGCATTAAAATAAACTTATCCGTCACTTCGTACACGGAGGTTCGGTTTTATCACGGAATATATTTTAATCTTAATATATTTATTTTTACCCGACTATCCACCCAGAACGAGTGTAATGTTTATCGCGGTAATAATTTAGGCTTCTAATAAACTAATTCGCCTTTTTTTTAATTCCACGCGGCTGCAACTTAGGGCGAGGCCGTGTATTTGGAAACCCTTCCAGTATTCAGAACCTCAATACTTCTGAGCTGTGGGAGGGTTTACTAGCATCAATTCACAGAAAGTTGTCTTAAACCATTCCATTCAGAGTTGCTAAGGACTCAGGTATTGTGTCTGGTGTTGTATTTAAGACTTCATAACAAAAACGCTTCCCTTATTCAGATCCTCAGAAAGTATTAAAGTACTTAGGTGCGATTTCTGCGCTATGCTACCCGATCTCAGATCGGAAGCGGCACCTGTAGAAAAAAGGGGAACAATCCCTATTTAAAATATCGCCGCTGTTATAAGTTGAAGATAGAATTTTATTTGCAATGAAAGATTTCTACAGAATAATATGAGCGTAAATGAAAATTGTATTTAAAATCCGTTCACTTCATTACAAAAAAAAACACCACATTCGAACACTTTGAACTCGTCTGTACTAATGCATTTAGCCACCGTTTCCAATACTGATGACACACAAACTGATAATTTTAAAAGTGAGTTTGACGAATCTTTCCAGCAATTACAACACACATTTTGTGAGTTAAGCAATGTTCTATGCAACAAAGAAATTTTACTTCTAACCTGCATTTAAGGTGGACGAAATTATTTGAGAATGATAACGTACTTCGGTGAGCAAACGTAAAGATAAAGACAAGGGCAGAAATATATATACCGTATATATATATAACAGTATAAGCCAATTTGCGTCTGAGTAGCGGTAGGAACTCATATTCATAACTCTGCTATTGCGTTTGTAAAGCCTCCCGCATTACAGAACTCAAAGCAGGGTAGCATTTAAACTGCTAAACTGCATGTGCTAAAAGGCTCCGGCAGCTCTGGTTCTGAGTTCTGGAAGGGTTTCCATATACGCGGCGAGGCCCTGATCCTCAAACTCGCGAAATGACGCACAAATGTTAATGGAAAAATTAATTAATAAGGTAACTAGTTATATTAATTAAAGGAGTTGTTTTTGTTGAGGAGAAATTATTGATAAGACAAGTAAATAGGATGTTTATTTCTAACCGATTTCAAGATCATGGCAAAGGTTAAGTCGCTCATTAGAATGAAAGGCGACACACATCCCGCATTTATGTGATAATCTATATTTCTAGACCACTGGCATACAAATTCGTTTGTTTATGTGACGGGTCACTTGCAGGCATTTGACTAGATTTGGAAGGAAAACCAAAGACAAAAATGAAGGGAAAAGGGGAGGACTTTACCCAGCAGTGGGACACATAATTATGGCTAGAAAAAAATACAGACTCTTGTAACAAAATTTTCAAGCATCTGACATATTTCAACGACTGCCATCGCAAGATGACGATGATTTGACTGCGGTTCTGAAGCTGACGGGCGTAGCCAGGAGGTTTTGGGGGCTCAAACTGCACAGCATGACATTGAATGTTGAGATAAATTCACAATAGCGGATCCAAGGCTCCGGCAAACAGCAGCTGAGGATACGACCGGGAATTAGATTATGGCGATGAAACATATATTTCATTTTATAATTTTGCAGACTAAAATCTGGCTGTTCCCCGAGGGAACAAGGAACAGAGACTTGTCCACATTGCTGCCATTCAAGAAGGGCGCGTTCAACATCGCGGTGGCCGCTCAAGTCCCCATCATTCCTGTTGTGTACTCGCCCTACTATTTCATCAATAGAGAGAAGAATATTTTCAACAACGGTATGTAATACGTAACCCATTTACTCAGATTTTTTTCATATACGGGGTCCCAGCTTTGATTGTTTATGATTAATACTCATTTAGTAGCTTAGTCCTAATGTATATATTTTTTAATATTTAAAGATACGGTCATGCAATTAAAATTGTATGCCTATTCTCCATTGCAATTATCTTACGCTCCAAAGCATTAAAAAATAATCGTCATCCATCGTGGACGTACAACATTCCCCAAGTCTTATTACATGATGTGTTTCCCCTTGAGTAACCGCGCTTCTGAGGCGTCCAATACTACTAGTCATGAGGAAAAATCTACGTGAAGTCATAAATCAGACTTGCATAAAAGGTAAACATTACCGAGATTTTTAGCAAATGGTATTGACATTGACATACAGCTCGCCATGATATAGTTCACCTTGAAGAGTTTATGTCTTCAAACCGGAAATGTTTATAAATTCTACCTTGATTTTGTGCGGAAGAATTCGATTAAAATCTGATAATCTGTCAACAACAGGAGAAGGTAGTGAAGTGCCTAACATGTGAAGCGCGATGCTTTCAGGGGTTACAAAAAGAGTTGGATACTAGACACCAAATGGCTACTTCTTAAACACCACATTATGATGTCCAGTATCCATCCACCTTTCTCTCTATGTGTAGGTTCAGTCTGGTTCTGAATTAAATGGTCACGTTCTGAAAACTCGTGCTGTCTAGACAAACACAGCAAGAATTTTGAGAACGTTTTTGCGAGTTGGAGGTTGACTTTGAAGTTCGACGGCAGCGGCATTTGTCTCGCACTATATATGAAACTAACAGCCCTCTCCGGCTGCGCCTGAGCATGTATTCTTATAAAACTTCCTCATGAATTACTCTATCTATTGAAACTACATGAAAATCCGTGCAGTAATTCTTGAGTTTATCGCGAACAGACAGACAGACGCGGCGGAGGACTTTGTTTTTATATTATGTAGTGAGTGATGACAGCACACCGGTCGCGTTGCAACAGTCGGCGGTCGGTTTCGGCAGATAAATAGATAGAGATTCGACAATTTCGTTTACGACATAAAATCTGTCGTAACTTCGGCATCGCACAAATCTGACTTGTTCGGGTGAATTATATATACGGACAAATCACATTTTTGTTTTGGGATGAGGCTGAAACTGAGTGAAACCGAAGGTTTGATTTCGGCAGATTATCCTGTTTCTGTCGGTATCTAACTCTGGGGCTGATATTCATAAATTATCGGTTAGAACAAATATTTGTGACACACAAAGATTAAAATCGAGTTTGAACTCTTATTTATTCTGTGATAAAGAGTAGGTTCATATCGATATCGATTGGCAATCTTATAAATCTATATTTCTATACTCGAATTATAAAGAGGAACGATTTGATTGTGTGTTTGTTTGTAATGGAAAACAACGAAAAGTACTGAACTGATAATAAAAAAATCTTTCACCTAAAGAAAGCTACATATCAACATGACTTAGGGTATTTACGCGGACAAACACATTGGAAAATAGCTAGTAGTGTGTAATATTAATGACGTGTTATATATGAATATGAAGATCGACAAATTACATGTTACATTTATTTATTATGAAAAGGCGAGACCACATACATAAACATTTCCCATTCATCGCCATCCACTTTCACCTTTCAAGTTGCGGCGGTTATACATATTGCTAAAATGTTTTGTGGGCGGCTCAACCAAGTAATGTTAGATTATATTTTATGACCTTTCTAAATTCTAATGCGCTATTGGTTTTGTTCCCTTTTTAGTCAGAATGAATGGATGGATGATACAAATCGAATGTTATGTTTGCATAACACAATATAATATTACAACTGAAAGGAATTTGCTAAGATAACTTTTACTTTGACTGGCTGAATCCAAAACCACTTCGAACGTTATAATAAGAAACAATATATTTGATATTACGGTTGTAAAAACGATTACCGATACGCGATCCAATAAATCACGCGTTTTGTGACGTCATTCGTGGACGCAGTTATGCTAACTCCGATTTAACCCTACTGGTGGATTTTATTTTCATAAAATCATTCCTTTCTTAATTATATATTACACACATAATAACATTTAGTTGGCAAAAGAAAAAATGCACTTAACCAATGTAACGTTTGATCGGTCGCCAAGATACCTAATATAAATTGCCCAAATTATAATGGAGGTTAAAAGAGCGAGTCCCTCTTGAGTTGTAATTCGAATAATTTGTGATGTTAATGAGAATGTGTATAGTACGTACATGTTATATTATTAAAACTAACGTGAGATAAAGACATCATATATATATATATCAACGGGTCACTCACGTGCTATTTGTCGGGATTGCCGACTATAGTTTCGGCGTCCCGCACTCGCCTTGAAAATGGGCTCCTGACGAGTCCGAAACTATAGCCGGCAATCCCGACAAATAGCACGTGAGTGACCCGTTGATATATATATATATGATACGTACATGTTATTGCATGTATAGAACCTCCCCTCCACAATTGTTTACCTGTGATATAGAACACCCTAAGTAGTCGATAAGACAAAAACTGATAAATTTCAAGGACACTACATTTCAAAGGTTTTGTTTCCATAATCATCTATTTAGTCGTTTCCTTCTAAATAGAGCTTTGATTGGTTAGGTTTGATTCTGAAGCCCTGGCAATATTTAAATCGCGGAAGCAGGACAAGTATAGATTTTAAAATTGCCAGTAAATAAAGCTACTTACACCGAATTGTTTTACGCCTCCCATAGAATTTGATTAGTGAAGTTGTATGGGACGTTGTTTTTTTTTTTCGTTTATCACCTTTTCTCTTAGGATTGACAGGGCGAAAATATCGAATGCAACGCTGAAATCTGTAAATAACAAAACTTGTAAAAGAAGTAGCTGCTACCCGCGGCTTTGCCCGCGTAAATATAACCTTCTCGGTACCCTAAACTATGTGTATGCAAAAATTTCATGATGATCGGTTCAGTAGATACGGCGTGAAAGCGTAACAAACAAACAACGTCACTTTCGCATTTATAATATTAGTTGGGATTGGGATTGGCCAAGTGCGTGTCGGACTTGCCCTGTAGGGTTCCGTAGTAGCAAGCATAGATGAAGGGAATTACCTCCATCTAGCCAAAATACCACTATATTTTTCGATACCAAAAATTACTTTGTTTTCATAGTGTTTGTATGAATAACAAAGTTATATTTGCGGTTTATGAAAATCAAAAACTACTGACTATATGTCGCTCAAACCAATTTGAGTTGATATTTTTTATTTAAATATACAGTACATCAAACGGTACATAAGAATTTGAGCCCATTATGCAAATTAAAACTTGCCAAAACCAGTTTACCATTCAAACGGATATTTTTGTGGGCGATCATCGAACCAAATAAAAGCCATCCTCCGTTTCTAATCCTCGCTATGTTACGTAATGATATTTTGGCTATGGATAGATCAAAACAGGAAATTATACTTTCGAAGTTATGATTATTTTTTATTCATTAGATACTTTTCATCTTCACGTTTTTATATTTTCTATTGTAGATTAAAATTTCGGACTGGTGGTGGCGTACGGCGTGTCGGAATAGCTGTATTTTTTTTATCAAAATACCTAATTGTGATAAAAGCAAGGAGATATTTTGGAACATTCATTTATTAATTTCTGAAATGCGGAACTAATAATTCTCATAGATACATAGAATTGTTCTTCAATGAAAAGCTTTTATATTGATTAGTGTCCCTTCATTAACGTAAAATTTTCTGAACATAAACTAACAGATTTCTATATTTAATTTCAGGTCACGTAATAATCCAGTGCTTGGAGCCAGTGCCGACTAAGGGCCTGACCATGGACGACGTCCCAGAGTTAATAAACCGCGTGCGGAACTCCATGGACACCATGTACAAAGAACTCTCGAAGGAGGTGCTAAGCGCGCTCCCCGCTGACTACCCTCTGCCGATGAACTAAACACACCGCAGACCTATAGCTGTATAGATAAGTATTACACAGTATCTTGTCGATGCTCGTAGCATAATATTTGCCATGAATAAGCCATGGCAAGGGCGGTTTGCCATGTATACGCCATGGTAAGGGCTGCGGGGGGAGGGGGGGGGGGGGGGCACGTGCCCCGCAAACGGTATTTTTGTGTATGAGGAGATTGCATCGCAGTACATACTTAGAAGCAAATCAAATTATCTAATTATCGAACTTGTAAAAATAAACTTAAAGTATCATACTTCAAGTTTTTTCTACGAGTTATTGTTGATTTTTTGCCCGTCCGCTCCTTGCTCCTCCGAGACAAAAAACCTGCATCCGCCCTTGACCCATGGTGTGTTAAATGTCTGTATCTGATAACTACAATCTTATATCTGTGATTATAGGATGTGGAAGTTCTCCCGATTCGATGAGTGTTATTAAAAGGCGGAATAACGGTCGTATTTTATGTTAAAGTTTGTACACTCTTATGTATACGGTTTAATTTCATACTTGCTTGTGTTAAATTATTGAGGATGGTGTAATGGTTTAATCGCCAAATACTGACGTAAATCCGCGTTTTGTAACAATATGGCATGTGTTTGAAAATCAATGTAATTGTATTGTAACCACAATACTTTTACGTTTGCTTTTCAATAGTTTTGATATTCAACGAATGAGTATCAGAATCGGGACCATTGTATCGGCAAAGTGAATGTAGCTAAATAATATTGCCACTGTCTTTTGTTAAGGAACCGATCTCGAATGTTTTGAGGCTCGTATAATTAAGACACAATAATTTATAGGTAAACAATAATATTGGTGTTATCAGTGGCTAAACATCGGCCAGTGTTTACAGTTGATGTACCGAGCAAATTGCATCGCGTAACGCGTGTTACGACAGTACTGACCAGTATCCACCTAGCTTGTATTGTATACAATAGGCGTTCCTTCGTTTACATTCGATTGCGTTATAGTTCAACTTGAATATCAAGCATTCGACGCCGAATGTACCTCTAGTGGCCATTGTTTCTTGTCTGCACTTTTTCTGTTGTTTATCACACTATTAGTTATTAAGTCATAATTCTACTAAGTTTTAAGTTAATTTATATGACACGGTCGAAATATTGTGAATCGAATATGTATTTCAACCACGAAGATACATACATATTATGATAGGGATTCGAACATATGCTTACGACACAGTATTACAGGTACTATACCATTACCAAATAATTAAACTAGACGAAGTATACCAATTTAATGAAATAGTGCCGACGCGTTGTGAACGTCACAGCGCAATCACATGTTCTATTTCATTTTTGTTGGCAACACCATACATCTTAGGCATATTCTATTAAAACTGTGCCAAACCTTGAGTAATATAAATGTTCATATACACACACAAGTCCTGGGTCAGTACATTCCAATGCCGATTTACTTATAAAATCATATAATACCTAACAAAAACTCGAGCACGCTAACATAACTAACTATCGTCGAGACGGATAGGAAATACAATGGAACAAAGGAAATTAGTTCTTAAACAAAGTTTATAAATTTAAACATTAGCCACGGAGGTCGTCAATACCTCTGTGGCTAACACGCCAGCCTGCGACACGCAAGAGTGGTCCTGGGTTGGATCTCCGATCAGTTCATGATGAAAAACGTTATTTTTCAGATTGGCCTGGGACTTGGATGTTTATATATATATAAGTATATATAGTAAGGGCCGCTTCTAACCGGTCATATTGGAAATCCTTAGGGGAGGCCTATGTCCAGCAGTGGACTTCTTGTGGCTGAGATGATGATGATGATGATATAAGTATCTATTATAAAATATGGTTAGGTTCAACACAAGTTCACAACATACTGTAGGGCTAGCTCATTTTTTGTGTTATTCGTCCCTATATATTTATAATATATATATGAATGGCGACTGCCGGCGGCCAGTCTAATAGGCCGCCACATTTTTGTTAATTTAAATCAACATGTAATTTAAATGGTGTTTAGAAAAGCCAATTTCCTTTGTTGCATGTATTTCATCCAAGTTCATATGACGTTTTTATTACAGAGTTAGCTATACCATATCAATTTCAGCAGTAATGTAGGAAAGAGAAAAACGCTGATAAATATTATGGCCTTTGTATTTATTTTGTCAAAATACATTTGTTTGCCAGGCAAACTTATAACAAGAGTAATTCTGTAATAATTAACTCATCCCAGTCACAGTTCGTTCTTGGCCCGGAATTTATTAGCCTAGTGAAAAAAATATAAAAAATTCTGGAGATTTTTTCCTCCATTTTAATGTTTAAGTAAAAATAAAACCATGCCACCACCTAAAAGCTTGTATGTTTGCCCAGGATTTTTCTCTCGCGTTTTGTCGGGTATAAATTTACTGACATAGACGTAAGTAAGTAGTATAAGTATAATTATTTATCTACTCACACACTATAAAATGTCTTTAACGATATCAGAAATGTCAATTAATAGGGGTCATTACGTCAATCACATTTATAACAACGATAATATTGTCTCTGGCCGTAGGTAATATTGTACGTATCGTATTTTCATCGTTTTTCGATTAAGTAATGACTTTCAAATTTCGAATACCTTCATTTAAAAAGGAATCTTGGAAATTTTTTTGAAAATAGAACTACTTCGCTGAGCGCGGTCGTCGACTACACGCATCCTTGAAGTGAGTTTGATTTGCCGCCATTGCGAAATAGGTAGATTTATTCGTAATAAAAAGTGAATGATATAGTAAATCGAAAAAGTGATAAGGAAGCAGCTATGTACACTTCCCAAAATTCTCTACAGGGCAGTGAACATAATCAACAATTTGTTGCCAGATAAGTCAAGAATGAAGTACCTAGTAAATAGTGTGTTTGTAGATAAAGTATTGTATGCAACTGTTCGAAATTAGTCCTTGAAATACTCATGTGATATATTATGAAACGAGCCGAAACCCACATTCGTATTTTAAGAGTCCCACGTAAAGCCGAAATCCCATACAAACGTAGTTTGGTTTTAGTTTAGTTGTAGTAGAAGTTTTCAATACGAAACTTCTACTCGCTGTAATTTTGTATAGGTATTGTTTTTAAAATTGAAATCTGATTATAAACATCAATATGCCTTATCCGGTCGTTTGTACGAAATTTAGTTGAGATTGGCTTAACTGTTGTAAAACTAAAACCAAACTACGTTTGTATGGGATTTCGGCTTTACGTGGGACTCTTAAGGACCCTTATTATTAACAGTTACATAAACTACTATTATTCGTTATGTTCTTTATTATTGCGTTGTTCTTTGAACGTATTTGCTGCACAGAAAGTTGTAACGATTGGAGTCGTATTTGTATTGAATAAAGTTTTTCGGAATCAGTTGCGAAGAAGCACTTCATTCGGATACAAAACTTTTTGTAAAAAGCTCAAATTACGATTTTGTTATTATTTTCAATCAAATTGAAAATTTTGTGCCATGATGATGTTTCGTTATGTAGAAATGTTGAAGAATGGATTGTAGTAAGGGACCAGTTATATTTTTGAGAAGGTTTTACTGCGTATTCCATTTTTATCATCTATTGCATTTTAGATTCCTTGTGGACAGTGGACTTTTTGATCGGCTTATAATTATTCTTCTTGAAGGTATTGGTAACTCGTTATTCTATAATAACTACGGTTTTTAAAATAATCCATGTTTTTTCTGGATACCTAGGTTTAATTGTGTTCATTTATTGTCATACATCTATTTATATTCGATCCGCTCAGTGAACTATCGGCTGATAGAAAGTCTTGTCTGCTATCCGTTTTATATAATTTACTTACTATTAATAAAAACATTTACAGACACTTTGTGTAGACTTTTACCTAGTTCTATTCTAGTCTATGAAATATTTTTTTTATAAAAATATATATTTTAGACTATTCAGAAAGAGAACAGGCGTAGAATTTGGGAGTGCTGCTGTGCGACTCGTGGAACTAAATACGGTTTTTAGCCGTTTTCAACAAAAATACTGAACATGATCTAACATTTAATAGGAAAAAGATCAGAACAGCGGTGCTCTATAAAAACTGTAGTGTAAGTTCCATTTTATGCCACGCCTCTTTCTGAGTAGTTAGCTCCTTAGAGCCAAATATATCTATAAAAAAGTTTTAGACTATTATACTTACATATAAAAAGAAAAACTTTAGGGCAGCTGCTATATGAAATGTTAAAGTAAAATTAATTGGTTTTTCTAAAGCTGGCGCTGGGATTTGTCACGCCTGAGAACTATCTGGTTTGGTGACGAATAGGGAAAACTATCACTTAGCACGTAAAAGAAACTTGCGTTCTGCAGAAAGTAGGTCAATCTTTTCATGATACGTTCACGACACTTGTACCTTGTCTGTATTTTGTAATTTGAATTTTAAATAAAAATAGTTAAAATACTGTATTCTTTATTTTATATTTCAAATACACGTATTTAAAATAACTTAATTGTAAATATATGCAATACTATCCCTTTTAATCAAAGCTAAGGATGCATTATGCCCAGTTCTGTAAGTGACGTGGGACTAAACATTTAAAATTTTAAACATTTAAATGAAACCCACTCCCACAGTCAGCCTGCTGTATTACCCAAGATGTGTTTAATCAATTCATTTCTACCAATTTGTTCATTTCTGTTCCGTTTTCATCCCATTAACATTTGATAATAAATAATTGTGACCGGGACTCAGATGCGTGCCGTCCCATGTCTATTACATGTAGAGATCGCATTTCCTACATGCAGCATGCAAAATTCTTTACAAAGAACATTGTAAAGTGTAGCGAAAAAAATATAATACAAAGTAAAATATAGCCATTATTCCAAAATATCCTAAAGGAAACTTTTGAAAAATCCGCCGCCCGAGGCTATTTCATAGAGTGGTCTATGAAATCGCCTCAGGCGGGCGAATTAATGAGCAAAAGGTGGAAGCTCAACTCGTGCAGACAATTTTGTTGCTCACTATTTTAAGAATTTACTTAACATGTATAATCCAGACTTCTGAATTTTGAAGTTACCTATGTAGGGACATCTATAAATGATGTTGTTCGTTTCATATCTTGGACTGTTAGCATTACATTTTGTATAAACGATTTAAAAAAAAAACTTGTCTCCTTTATAAGTAGTATTTTTATGATTAGGTATTATATCTTTAAACTCTCAACGGTAGATATGCTTATGATAAAAAACTAGTGCAGCCCATTTATTATTTAGATTTGTAAGTCGTTTGATGATTTACCTCATCATGTACATTGTATGTCTCACAACTACATTAGATGATACATCAGAAGCATTTTATCATAGTTAAGTATATCGAGGGCTTCAAGCCAAAGGGACGTAAGCACAAAACACTAATTTTACAGGAAACGCAAAAAACTTAATAACTTTTGTTGTAGTAAATCTAATGTGTTGTAATTTCATACATGATTTTAAAAAGATGTTCTGGATAAGATGTTAGTTTTATTTATTTATTATATTATCTCTAAAGTAGTGATTTGGTGCTTACGTCCCTTTAGCATGTCAGAATTATCAGTAAGCATAGTCTGTTTTTCTGCAAAAACACTTATTATTTGTGGAAGTATAGTATATATTTTTTCCTGTTAGATAATTTAATTAAGTAGAAGTCTAAATAATATAACATATCGAAATACAATAAATTTAGCATAATAGAGTGGCGGTATTTCAACTTCTTCTATTTTTTTTTTATTTTATACTTCTCTTTGGCATGATAAATTTATAGAATTCGCATTATTTGAAGAGAGAGAAGTATAAAGCTCTTATGAAGTTTATTTTAATTCTGGAAGTATAATACCACCTGTTCGCTTTCTCTCTTCTCGACTTCCATCAAGCAACGCCTCGCCTTGAAGGGGCCCATTAGCTTCAAGCGCAACGGGAATGTCGAGACGGATTCAGCAGAAACCACGTAGGCCGATACACCTAGACTAGAATAATTTGAGCTCACTTACAAGCCTCGTAGAAACGCTTGCTGGTGCCGGTGGTTTATGCGCGCGAGATCCGATCCGGGAGGTACCTCCTGTTGTGAGTTCTTTCTTGAACGCGCGTCCACGCGGCACACCAAATTCAGCACATGTCATCACTTCATACAAGCGACCACAAACAACACAATTTCCACTACAATTGACTGATACAATCCACGTCCCCGAGGACGGCAGCCCTATCCAGAAAAAACAACACACACAGCCCAAGATCACTGTGGTTTTTCCAAAAAAACATTGACCGACCCGAGCGGCTACTACAACGTAACGCACCTCTTCATGAGGGTATTCGGGCAGCGCGTTAAGTGGCTGTCCAATCAAGAAATGACCTGGAGTAAGTGCCTCCAAATCATTTGGATCCGAGCTGAGCGGACACAACGGTCGCGAGTTGAGAATGGCTTCGATCTTACAAAACAACGTCGCGAGTTTCTCAAAGGTCAGCACGGTCTGACCGATTATACGCCCTAAATGCGTTTTAGCAGACTTTACTGCAGCTTCAAAAATCCTTCCCCAGTGGGGGCAGCCCGCAGGTCTGAAGGCCATTGTATACCCCGACGGGAGAGGGCTGTTCCAATATCCACCTTATTTACATTCAAGAAACTAATTACTTCTCGCAAGTATCGTTCTGCACCTACAAAGTTGGTTCCGTTATCGGAACGAATCAGTGCTGGCAGTCCCCTTCGGGAAACAAATCTGTCCAAGCACGCGACAAAGGCCTCCGTGGTTAGGTCAGCAACGAGCTCGAGATGTACCACCTAGACAAACACGCAGAGATACGCCTTGTAGAGTTTCGCGTTCCGAAACCGTGAGCTTTTCAACATAAAAGGGCCCGCGAAATCCGTACCGACCCCGACAAACGGCCTAACCTCATTTACCCGATCGGGGGGCAAATCCCCCATGTGAGGTTGCATCGTGGCAGCCTTGAGCCGATAACAAGGCATGCACCGGAACACGATGAAAACCAAAGAAGGAAGAAAGAAACCATCCAAAACTCCCTCTGGAGGATGGCCAACAAGGCGTTACAGCCTGCGTGTGCGTTTTTCACATGCCGATCAGTCACCAACAACTCAACTAACTGCCCTCCCTTAGGAAGCAGTAGGGGGTGACGAGCCCGGCATATACGGCAGATTTGCATTGCGCAATCTTCCTCCTACCCGAAGTAACCAGGCCGAATCGATAAACGGGTTGAGACGGGCGACAGCACCCTTCAATTTCAAACGCCCAGTCCGTAAACTCTCCAATTCTGTTCTGAACCCCGAGGTTTGTACCAACCGGACCAAATTCAGAAGCGACTCATTTCGCTCTGCTGGTGACAGAATTGGGTTCAGCATTCGCTGTGTGACGGGGGTGCGACAATTCCGAGCAAATCTTTTTATCCAACAATGGACATTGACCAGTTTGTCAAGCGAGCTATACCGGTCCAAGTGGAAACTAGCGTCAGTTTCTTGGTCCTCTTGGGTCACATACACAGCTGCTCGAACACTACAATCCGAAGGCAACTTCACGTTATTGAGGGCCCAATCCGATTCCTTCCTTGCCAGCCAAGAAAGACCCCACCACAACGGATGATTAACCAATTCAGGAGCCCGGCATCCCCTGGATGCACAATCCGACGGGTTCAATTCTCCTGGTACATGTCTCCAAGTCAAGGAGGCCTCAGACTTCTGTATTTGAGAAACACGGTTTGCTACGAAAACCTCTTAACTATGAACTGAAGCCTTCAGCCAGCACAACACTATCTGACTGTCAGTCCATGCATACACCGTGTTCTCCAAATCCACTGAACCACGGAACAACGATACCACATGGTTTAGGAGTCTGGTCAAAAGAGCTGCCCCGGACAGTTCCAATTTTGGAATCGTCAATCTTGTCCGTATGAGAGCCACCTTACTTTTGGCCAGAACCAATCGAACGTCAACATCCCCGGCGGATGTGACCGATCGCAAATAAACCGCTGCCGCGTATCCTCGCTCAGAGGCGTCACAAAACCCATGAAGGGTAGCCCTGTAATTTCCAGCAGGGAACAATTTCCGTGGCAGAGAAACCTTATTAATTTCCGTGAGAGCCGAATGAGTTCCTGTCCAATCCTTCAACAAATCCGCTGAGATTGGGGCGTCCCAGTCCAACTGGACCGACCATAACCGCTGCATGAAACATTTTAACGAAAATGTTACTGGAGCAATCCAACCGTTCGGGTCGAACGTTCTCGCAATCGTCGACAATACAGACCTCTTAGTCCAGACCTTCGGTGTTTCTAACACCACTCTGTAGGTGAACTCATCTTGGACAGGCCGGTATTGTATGCCAAACACTGACAACATATTCGGGTTGTCAGGATTTTCAAAGACGTGCGGATCCTGTTGATATTCATCCGGCAGCCCCGCCACCAACTCAGGAGAATTGGACATCCATTTTCTCAACTCCTAACCTCCCCTTGCTAACAGCTAGATAAGCTCGTCCCGGCGAGCCCTTCCTCGACACTGGCTGCCCCGGAGCATCATCACATCATCTACGTAGAGATCCTGCTCCAAGATGGCAGCAGCCCTAGGGTAGTGCAAGCGTAAAACAATTCGCACTCTTCTTCGTCTGGGTTGACTCGACGAGCGGTGGGGGGTTCCTCGACCTCCCAAAATTTTTGCAGCGTCTCTGACAACGCTGAGCCCACTAGAAGACTATCAGACTCGATGGGAATAGCCATCGGTAAAACCGGACCCAAGATAGCATACCCGAGTTTTGTCTCAACCGCTAGGAGGGCCCCGCCATGCTGCAAAGACCGCTGATCCGACAACAAAAATCTACCCACAACGTCTACGCCCAGTAGCACGTCAACCGGACCTGGGGTGTCGAAATCGGGATCCGCCACTTTCAAATCTGATGTCATGAATCGGACAGCCGGATTCAACCTCACCAGAGGGTGTCGACCCATGACGTCAGTCATCACTAGTACTGGCGCTGATGTCCTATTAGAAGTGTCAAAACGTGAGGAGAACGTTAGTGTCGCTTGACCGACTACATTCGTTACCGCAACATTCCCCACGCCTCGAATAGTTCTATTATATTTATAAATTTTTAAGCCCAACCAAATTGCCAAATCGTTCGAGACAATACAGCCCTGGGCTCCGGAGTCCAATAGGGCGCGAACAATTTTTAATACTGTGTAAAAAATCTAAAGGTATTCGTTGTAGGTAAGTAACCCAAAATTAAATGTAAGAATAAGAAGAAATTATACTTCTCTTTGACCCGACGAAATTATGATATCAATTCAAAAATGTAGAGCCGTAAGCGTGTACGTCTGTAAGGCCTGACATAATTTGGTGACCAACAATGACCATCGATATTCGTATGTGCATACTTCTGTATGGCCTGATACAATTTTAAGTCCAATATAGATATTTAGTGTCGTATGCGTATACGTCTATGTGGCACGATAAAATATGCGGCATTCTGAATTGTGTGGCTCTTACGGCTGCTATACGGCCATTTGGTTTGGCAGTTATATCTTACTTTCAATCATACGCTAGATTTTTTTTTCTAATTTTCTCAAAAGCTAATAAAATAAAATTTATGGAAAAAATAGAGCTGTTGTGGCGTTAATATAGGAATCGAAATAGGTAATAAAAAAAAAAACGAATTTTGGCGCATACGTCCCTATGGCTTGAAGCCCTCGATATGTATGATACTTTCATAATATAAATAATATTTTAACCACCAAAAATGTCTATTTCAATAAATGTGATATGTTAGGAATGTATATGTATCTTGCTTGTGTACTATTTATTGGAGACAAAACCATGAAATATGAACTATTTTTCCATATTTTCATAATGTCTTTTAATAAAAGAACGCAGATGATGTCGTGTTTCATTTATTAAAACGCTGCTATTGTCGAATAAATTTATTGTATAAAAATATATACACATCTATATAACAACTTTAACCAAAATCACTAAACTTCAGTTTTCTACGTATTTATCACAGCTTTTTTAGGGATATAATTTTTGAAACACCTGTGAACAAAAGAAAATATTTTTTTAGCTAAAAGACTATGTCGATTATAATAACTTTGTTTTTCATATAGTGGCCGACTCTGGTGTCAGATTTTTTCAAGCGGCCTAAAGGCATCTGACGGCTTAACGTCCCGTTTAAAAAAAAATATGCTATAACCCTGTACAGTTTTGATGAAATGTCAATGAAACTAATGTAAATACCTAGTATTTTATAATATTGCAGTGCCCACACGGGCACTACTCCAACGTTCCACACATAAACCCGACTGACATGCCAGAAAGCTTGAAATGTTGGTCGGCAACAATACACAAACCAGAAATGATGAAGCTGGGAGGATTATTGCACTGCGACAATGGAAGAGAACACAGCACAGTATAGCCCAGTTATTTTAAGCAAAAACCTAGGGCTTATTCTTAACACTTTTCTTCTATCTTCAACCGTTTCTGAGAAATGTAGAAAATACTACTTTCAGGGAGACATTAAAGGCCGGGGAGGGGGGAGCGTACACGGGATCCATGGGGAATTTTCCATATATGTTCAGGGGCACCTAAGAAATACTTCAGAAAAAGAAAATCTTCCGCCGGATTTAGTCCTAGGCTTCGCGATTTTTTTGCTTAAAATTACTGAGCTAGTAACTGTATGAAGGAACGATAGGGCGAAAACTGTCCCATGAAGGTCCCATGCAGCACTTTGCGTTATGACGCAGGGGAACTATTTATGAACGTGTGACACTCGTCTTGAACAACTTTAGTATGGAAAAACCGCTCGTCCCAGAGCACTTCGTTGCGTCACTGTTAGTCGATAAGCGGTTTCGGAGTCAGCCCATATTCAAAAGTCAGATGCCTTTACTTTACTAAGCTTTCAAAATCTGAAACCAAACTTTTCAAAGCTTCAAAAGTCTGAAACCAGGCCCAAGAAATAAAAGTGTACCTAATGATTTTCATTTCAAATAACTTTGTCTCGTCATTAGCGATGTAACCTTGTGACAGATAACCGATGGCAAGGAACAAAATTGTGCAAACTGACCGCATGCACTTGACCGATTTTTAAAGGCGTAACACGTCTGCCTACGTGCAGCGGGAGTTAAATAATTAAGAAACACTTAGTACTTATTTATTAAACAATTTAGCTGATCTTCATTCTTCACGTTATATGGTTGCTACAGAGTATTGGCCGTACGTATGGGGCATACATAAATTGCGTAAAAAAAGTTATTTTATGTAAATATACTGTTTATTGTATTATAATATAATACACCAATTAAAAGTACTTAATTGGTATTTAGTGTTTGAAATAGGTACAGGATAATATTTTGTAATTTGTATTTTAATAAGCAAAGCATGAATTTTATGCCAAGCCCTGCAAATAATGTCCGCGTGTTTTACTGAGAGCCATTGAGGTTCAGTTCTCACTGGCATTATTTCAAATCCCTTTCAACTATATCTACCTAATGAGCGTATATTACTACCGTGTCGTTAAATCCTTTTTACGAAACGGGAACTTGTAATGCGGAAAATATCTTAAAAATGGTATGTAGTGGTTACTCTATATAACTACGCTTCTATAATTTACCTTATTTATAGGTACAGTGAGCCACATAGAAGAGTATACCTTTAGTACTATTATGGATGACTTACGTACGCTAGACCGTGTGGGGTCCGAGCCGAGAGTCGGCCGTAGCACGGTCAACTAATATTTATATTATCCACTGCAGGAGCATGACCCTATTAACAGAGCTATACATTAGCCAGAGCAGTCAGAGAATTTGACCTACTCTCCACGCTGGCCGGACGGGTTGGTGAGGTGTCTTTAATGTTTTTAAGCTTGTGTTTACTAAGTCGCCTGTTACGACATCCACGAAAAGACTTGCGAGTAGTCCTATTCTACTCTGCAGGGAGCCACACGGACAGGCAACGAACCTGCTCAGTGAGCTCGGATTAGAGTCATCGTCTAAACGAGTATAATTTTTAGTAGTAAGTATACTTTTCTATGTGGCCCACTGTCCTTAGGTACCTACCTCGTTCGTTAATCAGCCTTAGCGCGTATGGCTCGTCGCGCCATCGTCTCAGCGGTTGTCCTTGTGAACTCTTCCTGCATCTTGATCTGCGTTTTGTCCACCAACGTCTGGATGTCGTCCTTCCCCAATCCTTCAGTTTCTATTATTGGCAGAATCGTTATTATTATTTCACCTGAAAATAAATCATACAAGCATATTATAAAATACGCATGATTATTTAAATAAATATATCTATACGGACAAATCACACAGATTAAGCTGGCCCCAAAATAAGTTCGAGACTTGTGTTATGGGATGCTAACTCAACGATACTATATTTTATAATAGATACTTATATAGATAAACATGCCAAGACCCAGGTCAATCTGAAAAAGATCATTTTCCATCTTGACCTGACCGGGAATCGAACCCGGAACCATCCGTGTCACAGGCAGGCGTGTTGACCGCTGCACAACGGAGCTCGACAATTTTATTATTTACCCTAACATAATACATAAGTCATCCATCATACAGTTGTTTGTTGTGTTTTTCTTCGGAAGGCACGTTAAGATTAAGCCGTGGGTCCCGGCTGTCATCATTGATGGCACTGTCACTAGCTTACACATACAAAAAACAAACATCACGTACTTTGGAAGCTGGAAGTCAGATGGTTTGAAAAAAACTGGCCAAGTGCGTGTCGGGCCACGCGCAGTGTAGGGTTCCGTAGTTGCGAATGACAACTTTGAGTTCACACTCGCACCTCTCAGTTTAACGACCAAAAACATCTTACAATGAAAATTGTATGGAATTTTACATTTTCCAGTACATTTTATAAGTTGGTTGCCTATAACTTTTTAGTTTGCACTTAGTACTCAGCTCTGATAGTTTTCCTTTCATCTTTAGTATATATATATATGCTACTGCTGTAATTTTTTTCACGTATCCTTATATAACCGTTTAGCAGATAGAGGGGGGGGGGGACACTTACCTCTAACAAAAATTTGCACTTTAAAACCAAATATTTCGGAAACAGATCATTAAATCGAAAAGTGGTGTTCTCAACCTCAAAATATTTTTTAAGACCTATTTAACGATACCCCACACGACGGGTAAGTAAAGAAAAAAAAATACTCCACCACTTTACGTGTATAGGAGATATCGAAAAAAAAATAAGGGTTCCTTGTTAACTACGGAACCCTAAAAAGTAGGTAGATATGTTGGAACCTACAATTTTTTACAATTCTACATCGTATAATCGATTCATGACGGAAGTAGGTATTTATATTATTTTTATGAATTTTCCTTATCTATGTTATTTTAATATTTTACTATAGAAGAATTGTATATCTTAAAAAGGCACTAATATTATTTAATATTTAATTAATCAACAACAACAACAGCCATTCAATAAAAAGGAAAGTTTTTATTTTTTGTCTGTTTGTAACAGATAAACAATAGTAACCTACATTATTAGCGAATAACAAAGGCTTTATTTTATAAGATCCTTTCCTTAGAGTATCAAGATCCTTTCGGATATTGTAACAGGCAATGTTAACCAAGGTATCAAAACTTTGCCTATAAAAGGTAGAGTCAAGAAAGTTATAGAATATAGGTACATAAGTATACTTACTTACACTCTTTATTTTTTTCCTTCAGTCAAAACGTTTTTGGTATAAAAGAAACGATATCTACAGTACCTACGTATAAACAAATAAAGCTAACCATTTATGCAAGTAAGAGTACGTATTATTTTTTTGGAAAAAACCTTTTACATAAATAGTTTACCTACTTTATGTTTAAATTTCAATGCCTGTTCTACGGCAAAATTCCCAATCATATCTTACCTTAGTTTATGCTTCAGATTACTCAATGTTTTACTCTCATGCGTAGGCAAGCGTTACATAACTGTTCCTATAGAATTTGTGGGATTACATAGCGTCGAAGTCGTCAAACCGGTTAGAAATGCATTTCACTCACCTGACCCGAATCTCCGGCGGCGAGAGTCCAGGAAGTGGTACTTGGAGACGACAATGGGCAGTATAGGCGCTCCGGCGTCCATCGCCACGTGGAAAGCACCTTTTCGGAAAGGCAGCAGTTTGTCGCCGCCATGCCGCGTGCCTTCGGGGAACAGCAAGAGTTTGCGCTGGAAAAATCGAAAGAGAATGGTCAATTTCTTTGTTAGAAATACTTAGTACTACCTACTTACTTATTTAAAGCTTTTAAAGTTAAACTTTATAATGAGTGATTATATTTGATACCTACCTATACTTACAAATAAAAATCACTTAAGTACTATTAGATACTGTGATATTTTAAATGTAAGATACGATTGCTGATTAAGATAGTTACCGGTACAATTTAAACGCAGCGCCTTACAATTCCAATGTGACAACGCTGTCGGCCTTCTGGGCTCACACAATCGGGGCAACGATGACAGGCCTTTTACTAACTTGTGTGTGGCCTTACTGTAGTTAGATAAATGGTAATCTTTTTTCATGTAAGTCGTCAAAATTTTAATGTAACGAGCCTGCACGTTCCTACCTAAGTTAAGTAAGAACCTAATTTTTTTTTTCTGTAAATTTTCATCTAAAGCTGCTTTGCCAGCTTTTTCCAGGAATACAATACCGGGGCCTTATGATTTTTATGGTATTTCCTCAGGGTATTTCATAATTTTAATTTTTTTTTTCCTTATTAGTATCGTAATAGTACAATACAAGGCGTTATTGCTCAGAATATTTTTCCTTGTTTGCTTGATTGAGGCAAATTCAAAAATCAGTCCCAACAAACCATACTTTAACTCTCTACATCACGATTTCGCTTTTTTTTTAAATTTCGTCTATGTTTACATACGTAGCCATCACATCACATAGGTACCTAGGTATGTATGAACGAAAAGTACCAACCTACTTACGATAGGACACAAAGCAAAAATTCTGGTTCATTTCTATCAGTCCAAATATCATCCGGCAAAGCAAAGATGATGTATTGACCTACTAAATATTTAAATTGAAAGTCATCACCTCCCGGGCAATGAACTTTTGTAAAATAGGTAGGTAGGAAATAGGTACGCATGGCCGCTATACGCAAAAGTAGAGCGTGACCTATAGGCAAAACTAGGCGTGGAAAAGTAGATACTAATAGAGACCGACTGTCTGTCACGGACGTATGTCATATAACGGCTTGATAGCAAGGCTACATTCCTAAGTACAAAATTCAGCTTTCAAAACAGTTTCTAGCACTTGTTTGGATTTTTTAATCCAGGTGCCAGGAGATTAAAATATAGGTAGGTATTACCAAGTTGAAATTCAATCATTGAGAAAAATCACCTTTCTTGTAGCGTTCTCACTATATACCTACACCCTGTAAGTCCGGGTGTGGTTTACCCTTTATTTCGGAAGCCGTTGTTCCTGGTTTTCATCAAAGTGATGAAAAAATGGGCATCAGTGTAGGCCACTTACACATATACGAAAAATAACGTGCGACTAAATTACTAAGTGAGCGACTAGAAATGCAGAGAGGGCCACTTTGGGCAAAACCTCCAATATAGCAAAACGACTTGGCCTCAGAGTTTAATTTCCCGTCACTCTCAGTTAGTCGCTCACTTAGTAAGTTAGTCGCACAAATTAATTTTTTTGGACTCTTGAAATTTGAATTTACAGTCACTTGTTTAAATATTACAGTCGCTCGTTTAAATAACACCTATATTAAATTTATACATTTTCCTCATCAACAAGTAGAGATAAGTAAGTAAAAGCGCATAATACCGTTAAAAGATTGCATCTTGACCCCGTGAACCTTCCATCACAATCACACGTGCACTGATTAAAGGTACAACGTGATAAAATACTTAGATTAAAAATAATAAGTGATGATTGCACGGAAAATTCTACGATCCACAAGATTAGACCTACTAAATGGCTATGCTATTACTGAACGTTTGGATGATTTCTTTATTTAAATAAGAGTATAACCAAAATAGCATCGTGAATGCAAAATAACACCTATAAAATATTTGTATTTAGGTAAACAGGAACTCTTCATTTATATTAGATACATTATACACTTCACCGTTAGTCAGTCTATCTATTTAGTCCCTTTTATTCATGAAAGTGCTAAAAAAGAAATAAAATGCGTGTATAGGTACTCCACACGTGTAATCATATTTTATTTCATTTTTAGCAATTTAGCTTCTCAGACAACGTTATCAAAACATGCGGCCGTTTATCGCATATTTTGTGGATTTGCCCAAACTCGAAATGGAATGGAAAAGGTTTCAATACCTACTTACTTCCCAATTCACGAAGAATCTTTTAAGTCAAGTCAGACTGTCTAATGCCGAAGAAGCAAACTAAAGGAAAAAAAAATCGGAAAGCCTCTACGCATATCACAAAAATTTGACTTTCTATTGTTTTGAACGAATTAAGTGAAGAATAATTAATTTCATTTTTATAAAATGGAAAATTAAAAGTATTCCCTAGTTCACACGACGTAAAATAGTTTCTTGTTTGATCAGACTGAAATAGAATATTTCCCGTTGATACGATCGTCATTTATGCAAAGGTCATGTAGTACAGTCGGGGCTGACAAACTTGACCCCCCTACAAACAGATTTTAAAATTTTTGTGGGTCAGGTCAGTTATTTGCTCTCGACTGTACCTACTTATACACGGTGAATGTGATCAACCTGGCAATATATTAATTACGGAATCAGAATTCCTAAAAGAAGAACCGCAAGAAAACAATGGTCTTTCAATACAAATTGACCAACCAGCTAGACAAATTCCAATGGGAAGTCCATTTTTTTTTAACCTATTTTTCATGCCTAGAATGCATGATCATCATCATCAACAGGTCTTTGTTAGTCTCCACTGCAGGAGCACAACCCTCTCTGACTACCAGAGCCATATATTGCCTAAAATGCATAGGCAAGAAAAATAGGTAAGAATAAAAAGAATTGGATTTTGATTTTGATTGTGATTTTAGATTAAGGATTCTAGTTCAATCATAAAATATTGCCAATTTGTTCAAAAACATCTTGTATAAATCAAATAAAATCTCGTAAAGAACGAAAAGGCCATCTCAGCCCGTCAATATGACAAACTTTTTCGACATTTTTATACAAATTGCCAAATCAAAATTGTTTTAGATCCAAATGAAAAGTTGTTCATACTGTAGGTATATACAGGTGGTTTTGAAAAAAACTGGCAATATTTTAATGATTGAACCAGAATCTCTAAGCCCGGCAGCTCAACGGAAAGTTTTTTTTTTTTCCAAATTGCAATGCTATTTTATAAACAAGTATGTATTCATGTATGAGATATTGAATGTGATTGTGCCTATACAAACGCACGCATGGTATTTCCACTTATGTGTCTAGGCAAAGACAATACAACAATAACGTAGTCTAGGCACTTGGTGACACATTCGTTATTTCGTAATGCTTATCGTTGTGCTCCAAGGCTAGCCGTGTTTGCACTCGACCTAGAGGGACATTCGTGCACAGGATACGATGTTTGCGGAATACAAACAATTTAATGACTTAACCTAGATGTACCTAACCAAGTTTTTTCCAATTTGATGCAAGTAAAATGGAGTGCAGTGGAGACTATAAAAGACCTGATGATGATGATGATGCAAGTAAAAACTTGCCAACTTAAATTGGAGGGCTGGTTGGTAAAAGTACCTAAGTATAAATGACTACCTACACACTTAAACTACGACAGCTATAGGTACACCGTGTATTCTTTTCTTTGATTTTAAATCTTGGTGTTTCATACAAAAGAACAACTTATATCTAAGTAGACGTAGGATTAATATTATAAAAGTAAAAATAAGTTACTTTGTTTGTTAGGCTTTTACACCTTTGTCTATTTTGAGAACATACGATCTATAGTTATTTATATCACTCTTTTTCAAAGATAGTCGAACATTACTGTACTTGTACTTGCCTTTATCTATACGATGAGTACTACTTATTGTAGGTGTGCTTAATACAATAAGCATGCATTATTTTTCTTATATGGTCAATTCGTGACGAGTTAATGTTTACGACGCAAAAGTCGTTCAGCTAAATTTAAACTATGACTCCGCTCCGCCAGTAAACTTGAATGACAAATATTTGCTTCCTATTATCCTAGTCATAATACTTGAGCCCAATAATATCTTATTTTCTACTTGTACATAACATCATTCTTGAAAGTATGGATGGATAGCGACAACATTGGTTTTTGAATAATCGCAATTATAAGCTGGAAGCTATCATACAAACAAAACCTATACCGTAAAGTGGGGCTAATTGGAAAAATTATTTCTTAAAAACGGCTTAACGAAAACAAAAGTTGCTCTACCAAAAGAGACAATTATTTTCCGGATAGTTCCTACAACTTTCTCGATATTACTCCCATAACTTTACATTTTTTGTGAATAGATATAAAGATATATATTTTTTAATCGTCTGTTCCAAATATAGCCTTGATGGGGTTATTTGATATCCGACATCATTGCTGCAGATATTTTTATTTTTTGAACTGTATTCAAATAGAACCCGTCATACGATATTTGGAAAAGATAAAGGGAATGATACTGTGTTAAGTTTTTCTCTATTTCACTTTTTTCCGTGACGTTAAAAGTATTAAAATAACCGTTGAATATTTATGCATAACGATAGTCTATCACAATTTTGGGGCTATTTGGTACCTCATATTAAACATTAGATGTGTTGTTACAAAACATGCAGCAATATTTGGAATATTTAAGGCGAAGTTGTTTTGGTCTCTCAACAACAAAAAAAAGAGTATGTAGGTAGGTACCTACCTAAGTTTAGCCTGATACCTTCAGGGAGACTTATAATTATAATTTATTTTTATTTATTTATACTTATTAAAATAAAACATTTTTTAAGTTCAATCATTTTATTTTGTCGAGCTCCGTGGCGCAGTGGTCAACACGCCAGCCTGCGACACGGAGGTCCCGGGTTCGATCCCCGGCCAGGTCAAGATGGAAAACGATCTTTTTCAGATTGGCCTGGGTCTTGGATGTTTATCTATATAAGTATATATATTATAAAATATAGTATCGTTGAGTTGGTATCCCACGACACAAGTTCACAACTTACTGTGGGGCTAACTCAATTTGTGTGATATGTCCCTATATATTTATTTATTATTAATTTGGAAACATATTGCAAAATAAGAATAAAGAAATAGACGTATTTTTTATTAGGTAGTTTGTTTTGTACTAAGTACTTATTTATTAGAATTGAAAAAATGTGTGTCAAAACACCTAATCAATTAACTGAAGTAGAAAATACTGGATGTAAATTGAACGTCGACATTCCCTTGAAGGGGCTACTCAGCCCATCTATATGAACAACTTTTCCTATGGGACCAATGCTGGGAGGTCTAATTTTTTTTTTATCATATCCTACTAGCTGTTATCCGCGGCTTCACCCATGTGTTCCATGATAACTGCCATCGAAATTATTTTTTCCTGTGGGAATAAGACGTTTTTCCGGGAAAAATATCTCAAAAAAAAAATCATGTCAATCCGTTTGTTACTTTCGACGTCAAAGGCCAAACAAACAAGCACACTTTTACATTTATAATAGCTATTAGTATGGATACAGTCTATCGGGAAAAACCTAGTAATTTATCAGTTTTATCACTTAAACTTAATATTAGGTACCTATTAATATAAAAAATACAAAGGTATGTGTACCTTTAATAATTGATTGACTTTTACAAACAACTTACCCTTAATTGAGTTAAAATCAGCATTTGGGGCTATTTGAAACAATGAATAAACTACACAATAATAATTAAACAAGCTTCACGGGGGCTATTTAAAACTTTTTTCCAATTAGCCCCAAAACAGAAACCAAAAAGCCCCAAACAGAAAAACCGAAAATACATGGCCTACAGTATACGATAGAAAAAAACAAATTGAAGCACTGAAATGCTGATGAAACACACTACATCATAGTTTATTTCACACTTTACATACCTTTATAGACGTAGAGTACCAGATGAAAGTTCAAGGACCACAGATTACAGTATATTTTAAATTTTTTTTCATTATTTTATCTGTTGAACTTTTACCGCCCGTAACGTCAAATAAAAGGGTTTGACATTGACATGAAATGTCATAGTTTTGCCTAGTTTTAATAGTACATTGTGTAGCAAGGGCGGGATAGAAGACATTACGTCAAACGAGCGACTACTAACAAGCACGAGGCGAAGCTGAGTGCTTTTAGTAGTCCGAGTTTGTAATGTCTAATACCGGCCGTGATACACACAATGTTTTTCATCTCACCGAGTAAATAGTAGAGTAAAAAAAATATTTTTCATATTATATTAGTTGAAATTGTATAGTATGAATATTCTATATAGTTTACCTTGAAAATTAATATTTATGCGTCTGCAAGCTGGCTGATTATATTATCTATATCAACATTATTGACCATGTATTAATTTATCATAGGGAATGTATTTCATGCAAATTAATGAAAATTACGATTACTTATAAATATTATGCCTAAAAATAAATAGCGGCAAACAGTGAACAGAAAATGCACAGATAACGAATATGTTTTATCCAAAAAGTGGAAGTCAAAGATCGATGAATACAAACAGCCAGCCACGCACGGCCATTAACAATTCCAAATTTGAATTAATGACAAAAATCTCGAAGAATAGTTTAAATGTTTTTTTCATCGAGTTCACTGGCAATTCCAAATTTGAATATTCGACAAGAAAACTTTTTGGATGTAGAAGATTTGACGCTTGTGCATGGTATAGTGCCCTATTAAATTTAAAAAAATACTTTATGCGCTCTCGGGCTTTATGGAATTTGTATGAAATCTTATAGCCCGCGGTCGTAATAGCGACCATCCAGCCCACTTTGCTTGCATTTAATGACACTGTTTAAGGGTAGGTGAGATGAAAAATATATTTCGTACTATTACCAGATGAAAAAATATCCATGACCAAATCTTTTATTTCTTTAAATTCCAAATAACCCCGTGATATCAAGTAGCCCCACTTTACGGTAAATGTTTCATTCGGGTTTTTCTTATATTAAAAAAATAGAGGACCAATATGCAAAAACTATGTATTTACACAGCCCCGTAGTAGATCAAATAATAATATACTTATAACCACCATTTTATTGAGTAGGTAAGTTTTTATTCAAATAGTACAGGGTCCAAGTAAAAGTAATGATGACAGATTGACAGTAAATACACGTTATGCGGCAAGTTATGGAATATTATATATATTTTATTAAATTACGAAAAACCATGTAGGTAAGTACATGATTTCCCAAATTTGCAATTTAAAGTAAATTTGGTAGGGTCGTGCAAGTGTCGTGGCCGTGGCTTAAGTTATGACTTCCGACTTCTATTGTTTATAACCGAGTTGTTTAACGCATATTTAACCCAGTAAACTAAAGCAATAGTAGATGTTTTATAATTTTTTTAAAGATTTATTTTTATCCTTTCGTAGGTACCTACTTACTTAAAGTCTCCCACGGCAGTTATACTTAAGGTGCCTTGAGATTCAATATATTCTTAGTTTGAATTATCTTTAGCTGCTTTTTGTTTGTCCAGTTTTCTAAAAGTAGTAATATTTCTTTTACGTTTCCTTCGCCATCCATTGTTCCCTAATTTTGATGGTTCCGTTCCTCAAAAAGTGAAAAGGTAACCTTACAGGATCTGGTCTTTCTACAGTCCTTTTGTAAACAAAAGGTAAACTAAACCTAACAAGATTTTTTTCTCAGGAATGTACCTATCAAGTTGAAATTAGGTACAATCACATATCACGATCTGCGGTTCCGATCTACGATATCCAGGTTATGGACGTTTATGTCACATACTCTCCGTATTCTTTTCGAACTCGCAAGAAATTCAAAACCTAAAGGTCCCATTGGGAATCATGACCTTTGACAAGCAAGATATTACAGCAGGCATGTAAAGAAAAACTCCAAAACCTGTAAATTTGCAGTTAGAACTGAAAAACAACTTTTTAATTTTTTTAACTTAACGAAGCCCTCGGCAAAGGTATTCCCTAGGGCGTTCGAAAGGGCACCACCTTTTGAAGCGACCTCTTGGACACCACTATGCTTTGTGACGTAGTTTCGTGACTCAAAGCCTAAGCTTACCTTACCGTTGAGCTAAGATCATTTATTTAATTGTCAAGAAAGATATGAAACCTGTAAGCAGTAGGAACTGAAAAGCAACATTTTTGTTATTTTTCGGGCGTTCAAAGGGCACCACCACTAACTTGGACACCATAATGCATTGTGACGTATCTACGTAGCTTCCTCATAATATGTATAGGTACCCACCTTGTGATCTCTCACGGCCTCTGCTTGCTTGTTGAGGGCGTCGCGGGCCGACTGCGCGCCCCTGTCGATGAACACGGTGCCCCAAAGCCAGGCTGCGGTTCCGAAGGGCACCAGGTATTGTAGCGACCGCTTGGACACCACTGTGCAGCGCTCCATAAGCGGCCATAGCACTGCTAGTACTGTAAGAAGAAGAAAACAAACTATTGACAACCGGCGTCTAGTTTATTCTAAAATTATTATTTTTACTTGTGGTAATTGTTTCTGTAATGTAACTTCCAAGAAACAGGCATCCCTAGTGTGCAACTCATAGCTTATGGATAGTTTTGTGTACCTAATGCTTAAATATGATGAATGACCGATTTATTATTTTTACATTGATTTTTTTTATTAAAATGGAGGCTCACTTAGGTACACACAAGGCACCTTAGAGTAGTACCTAATTTTGTAGTATACTTTACTGAGTAAGTAAAGTATAGTTGAAGGAGATATTGGTTAGAATAATAATTACCCAGAAATCAGGAAAAAAGTGGTTTATCGTAATAACGTGGCCATATAATAATGGTAAAACTATTGTAAAACTACCTCCGCTTAGCTTTCCGTATCCATAACGTCAATAATAAACAACTATTATGACTAGATTATGATGGAATTTTAATGAGATCAATCGGAAGATTTTCTTCACATCTGTTCACAAATGACGGATTTTTAGCGTAACAACCATACGGAAACCAAACAATATATAATACAAACAACTTTTTCTGAAGTTCGTTGAAAATTAGAAAGTTTTGAATTTTTATCACAACTTTTTTTACTTCCTATTATGTACGTATGGTATATTAAGTCAATATACGAAGTTAAATACATATTACATACAAGAATGTGGAACGCAAACAAGTCGGTTCATAGTATTTTATCGATTCATTAAGAAAAACAAACATTAGCATGTTTATCGGTATTTAAATTAAGTATTTTCAACCGACTTCGAAGAAGGAGGATATAATATGTAAAGTTAGTTTTATGTGTGTTAGATTTTTTAACTCAGTCATACATAATGTACGTTACATAGGTATATGAACCGGTTTTAAAAATTATGAAGTAATTAATTAAGAAGGGTGTATACGTATTTAACCACTAACTTCGGTTTATTTTATTATACATATTAGTTCGGTTGAAAATTTATATTTTGCTGAAAAATTCAAACTTGGTAGGTAGGAATATTTCATTGCAAAATAACTAACCACATAATAAAAACAATATCTACTTAAATAAATGCATTGGTAACGGGTTATGTTCGTAGGTACCCATCAAACAAAAGACAATTTAATATAATAGGATCTACTAACAAACTCAGTCAGAATACAGAAATCTCTAAAAACCGCACTCGCGTGTAGAAATAAAGTTTAGTTACAGGTAGTTACCTACGTAGTAGTTGCCAGGCAGGAGTGGCAGTAGTACCTATTCGGCGTAGGTTACCTTCTCGTTTACAATCGTTGATTTTAATTAAATCATGTTCACAATGAAAGTAATAAAATATCTGCTTCAGCAACTACGGGGCAGTGCCTCAGACAGTCTCGTCGTCGCAACGCGTTTTTAGAGTTCCTTAGTAAACCAGGAACCCTATAGTTTCGTGGTTTCGCCATGTCCGCCTGTCCTTATACCATTTTTCGATTTAGAGATCCGTTTATGATATACTTATTCAGTCTCAAAGTGCTAATTTTTATTGGAGTAAAAGTGTCCTCACCCCTAAAAGCTAAATGATGGTGGATTGGATACGTGAAAAAGTTAAAAGGAAACAGTATAAAAAAACTATAGAACCCTATATTGCGTGGGGCCTAATAATCCGAACTCCTGAATGTAGACTTCTTAGCCTTTTTTATGTTATACTTCTCAGAACATAGTGTTGTTCACCTGGGCCTCCTCCATATATTTCTATTTTTAGAGTTCTGTAGCCGAATGGCAAAAACCGAGCCCATAAAGATTCGTCATGTCGGTCTGTCTGTCCGTATTTCACAGCCATTTATTCCGAAACTATTAAGACTACACAGTTGGTACATAAATGAAATAGAATCTGTGAACCGCCTTACGATTTTTTTACATAAATAAAACAAATATGTAATGATAAACTTAATTAAAGATTGTGGTGGGCTCCCCATACATGGAACTGAAAAGAAACAATACGTGCGGGCGTGTCTGTAGAAAGATAGGATAGGTCTTTAAAAAATACAAACCATTTTTTGGGACACTTGCGTACAAAAATGGCTGAAGACAGCTTCTGGAGATTTCTGTATTCTGCTGAGCTATCAAATTAGTTTTAATGACCTGGAACCTTGGTGTTCTTATGCGTAATACGTGTAACTACCTACTTTAGCGTAATTTTTATGCTATCTATGTATGTACTCTGAGCTGAGTCAAAATAAACACGTCAAATCCACGTATTTGCGATGAGTTATCGCTGCTGTGGACCCGCCATTATCGATTAGATATGCTAAGGCTGAGTGCATTTACAACTTATCATATTTAACCAAGCACAAAAAACTCACATTGAGTTCCGCCTATTTAAAGTAAGTATATGTTCAGGTTTGAACGAATTTATTACAGAAATTAAATTAGAAGTTATTTAGCTATTTTAATTTGTCCAGACTTCTTGGTGTCCAATCAAACTCAAACTGCTTTTTCTACTCTGATTTTACGTACATAGACTCATATATATATACTACTACTGTAATTTTTTCATGTAGGTATCCATATAATACATATAACCGTTTAGCAGAAAGAGGAAGGGGACACTTACCTCTAACAAAAATTTGCACTTTAAAATCGTATATTTCGGGAACGGATCCCTAAATCAAAAAATGGTGTTCTCAACCTCACAATATTTTTTTAAGACCTATTTAACAATACCAACACGATGGGTTTGTATAGAAAAAAAAATGTTACTCCCTCTTTACTTGTATGGGAGCTAGCATATTTTTTTTTTATATTTTGGCTAGTACTTTTTTGGCATAATTAATACCCATAGCAAATTACAGCTTTCTAGTACTTATAGTTTCTGAGTAAGACCGCGGACGGACAGACAGACAGACAGACATGGCGAAACTATAAGGGTTCCTAGTTTACTACGGAACCCTAAAAAGGGACCTATGTAAATAGTCCAAAAACTCTTTGGGATATAAACATAGCAAAGTGATATTTTTGGGCGAGTCCATTAATACCGAAGCCATTCGCACGTTTGTAAGATAAACTAAATCGTATCCAATTTCTAATTTAAACATGTCCATAATTCCTTTCCCGACGATTGCGTTCCTTGACGTGGGTTGTTACCTACCTACGTCAAATATATAGCCACATAGAGATAAGATTAAGACTGTATTCCTAATTTCAACTTTATAGACGTAGTAGTAACAGTGATCAAGGCACTGATTATAAAGATAGATTACAATTTCATATAAGTATGCTATACATTAGGCATTCTGAAAAGTCATTGTTGCTGTAGATATTAGCAACATTACGCAATGTCTTATCTTTGTGGGTGCATACAATGAGTGTACCTATATTGAGTATTTTTATTAGTCTGAAGCCGTGCCTCCAGATAAATAAGATTTATTTATATTTTACTTATAAAGATTTATAACGATTCAGGAATCAAGTAAAGTCCTCATAAAAATTGCACGGTGATTCGGTGTCCGCAGATTTCCTGCATTAGTTAATTTTGTAAATCATAATTTAAAGTACCTACCTAGGTACTTCAGATAAAAAATTAAGGAGGGTATGGACCATAAATTAATGTCTAATTAATTTCATTTATGGTCGATAATAAAGTTTTCGTTTCGGCTGACCTACGGCAATCATTTAAAATAATTACATAGATCTAAGCATAGATATCTTACTTTTCACTCACCATAGAGATCGATTCCACTCTGATGATTGAGTAGCACAACGGCTCCTCGAGAGTTGTCGACGTTCTCCAACCCCCGCACTGTCCAGCGGATGCCCAGAACTCTCGCTGTGAGCCGCAGTAAAGCTGCTGGTATTCTGAGAAAGAAATTACTAATTAGCCAGAATTACTTTCGTCATGTCGTCGGCAGTGGACATCTTAGGGTTTGGAGAGTAAAACCCTACAAATTTGTGATTCCTTTGGTAGTATAAGATTCGTGTTAAAAACATCATTAAGTGCCATTATAAAAAATGGGACCATGCATGTGGAGTTTATAAAAGAAACGCGACTAGTTACCTACTACCAACACAAAAATGAGAAGATATGTGGAAGATATATTTCAGCCATTTAAGTTAGAGAGTTCTGTTATGCGCAGGGCTCAAAATCTATACTCAGCTAAAGAAGTTTATTTGTTTGGTTAAACGCACAAATCACAGGAACTAAATATGGACCCATTTCAAAAAATCTGAGTGCCAGTAGGCTAGGTATGTGCCATGAGCGAAGCCGGGGCGGACTGCTAGTTAAAAGATATAAGTACTTATTTACCATAAAACTAATATAAGTACTTATTGTGTTGCGCTATACCTACTACTTAAACGCCTGAGTGTTCTAAAATAGGAGAATGACGTAAAGTTACCCTTGGACGCAGCTAATTGAATGGCTGTTATAAGTATTGCTAAATAGTATTCTTCAGTATCTTGTGTTAATAACCAAATGTATTTTGTGACTAGGTCAATGGAAAACTATATGACTGTAAATGATACTGATAAATTTATAATTGTTGTAGTAAGTAAATATTAAAATTTTAATTTTCTACAACAAGTACTATACTGTTATAAATATATACTTATTCATTATGTGCAATCTTAAAACATTTTGTACACAAAAAAAACTTGGGTATATCTAGTATGCCGGTTTTCTCGTAACAGTCGTGAGGAAAAGAACAACAATGAAAATTTGTCATAAATCAAAAACATACTGCAAAAAGCGCGGTCAACATCATCTGACGCTCATTATTCATGGGTAAACAGAAACAGGTAATTACGCCTAAAACGGGTATTGAAAAAATATGTCAGAGCTAATTGTCGCGAAACCATTAACTCGCATTTTTAACAAAGCCGAATTCATTACCATCTATTATAACTAAACAGTGAAGAATATCTACTTACAAGGCATTCTTCGGATCAAAAGGCCTTAACAGCATCAATGGAAGTGGAGCTGACGCAAACACCAAGGACAATACGACGAATAACGTGAACTGGAAAACAGAACAAAATGTCAGGACAAAATGTCAGGCTACATGAATGCAGTTTTCATTAAAGAGGGAAAAAATAACAACATAAAAATACTTACTCAGCTATAAAAATATTTTTTGCTACAAGATTTTATAATTATAAATAGCGCATCCGTACTGTAAATTACATGCTTGCCATTTTAGTTTAGGTATTCCTATGGCAACCCCCATCAATCAGACCAGCTGGATGGTACAACATTGTTGCATTGTCTCCTCATTATACAATAAGTAGTAGAACCAAATTTGAACCCAATTAAACGTCAGGTTTAATGACCTGAAAACGTTACTTCGTTTCTGGTGGTTGGCGTTGCCCAGAGGGCTAAAAATTGGACGAGATTTGCTGGTATTTAGTAAACTCGAAGTTGGTTCTAATTTAGCTTTAAAATTTGACGATTAATCATCAATTATCATCATATGTGCGTTTTCCCGGTTGCATCCTCAGCTCTGTTGCGTCGGAGCTCCGCTTTTACGACAGCATTCATGCTGAAATATGATTTAAGTTTTTACAGTCGGTTGCCTGTCTGACGTCAACCCCTCTTGAGTATTTGCAGAATACCCAACCTATGAAAATTAACTAGTTTTTGCTCACGCGACGATTATGATACGAAAAGGCAATAAAGCATTCTCCTTATTCTCTCTTGAACTCTTTTTAAACAAAGCTAAAGTCGTACCAAATATCTTTTAGAGTAAGTACCTATCTACTTTCACTCCAGGCACCAGTGTGTGCCGTTCATACTTAAACATTATTCAAACATCAATATCATGAAGACTATTTGGCGTAAGTAAAATAGTTTCATCAATTTCATTGGTTGGCTAGCTTTTGTCCGAGACTTCTTTAAGGTGTATAACCAGGCCATAACTTCATCATTCGTAATAATTATATCATTGTACTCGTTGACCATAATTAGCAATTTTCAATTTGTTCGCCCTTAGGAACTCTAGTACATTTGGTACTTTTTTGAGGTAAAAGAATTAAAAAGCCCTTTCGACATCACGTTTGAAATCTTATCCATTACAAACAAATACTTTCAATAAAACCTTTTCGTTAAGTACCTATTTCCTTTTCTTAAGAGTTTAGATACAAAAATATCTAGATGCTAATAATAAGGATTAAAACTTATATTAAATTAGAATGACGCAATTAACAGGTAAATGACCTTTTTGCAAATTCACACAATAAACTGCTTACGCACAAAGATGATTTTTGCACGACAGTGTTAAAATTAACATGCGTACAAAAAAAACATTTTTTATTATTCTAGCGACCCACTTATAGTTGTGTGACTTTGTAATTTAATATAAATGACGCGATTTTTTTGATTCTGCAAATTAACATAGTAGGTAGGTGCCTACAATGCTTACGCAGATGAAGACAATTTTGCATAACGGTGCAAAAATTGAAACTCATACAAAACAATTGAAATTTCTATAAAACGCCTGTAATTCGTCGATATTAATAGGTACCTCCTATTTGACAGCTATAATTTAAAGTTTTCAAAATAATACTGGTATTCCACCATTGCTACACCGTGTGTTTCCCGGCAGAGTAGAATAGGACAACTCCAAGTCTTCCCGTAGATGTCGTAGGACGCGACTTAGGAAACGCTTCAAAACATCAAAGAGACCTCTTCAACCCGTCTGGCCAGCGTGAAAATGTAGGCCAAATCCTGTCTGTTCTGCATAACTAATAAATAATCAAAGGCTGTGTTAGTACAGACAGGGTCGTGTTCCTGCAGTGTAGATTAAAGACCAGATGATGATGTCACTTTGTTACTGCTGAAGAGCGTTAAAACAAAGCAGACGAATTTGAGTATCATTATATGCATCCTTTTTCATTCCCTTGTTCAGCTTTAACAAAATACGCTGGTTGGTATATCTACTTGAGTACCTAGTAAGGTATTCATACTCGTATAAATAATAAGGTTAGTTATATGATTTAGATATCAATTTTATAACTCACCTTTATATAGTACCTAGCGATCGAACTGATTGTGAAGAGTATGATGAGCAGGGCCATCACGCAGCCGAGGACCACGTTGATAGCATTGAAGACGGACATTTTTCTAAACTTTTGCACTGCAACAAATACGATAGCTTTTTAGCTTCGACATTTTTCAAAAAATACTGTATTTTTATTTGAATTTATCAAATATTAAATACCTAAACGAAACTAAGCAGAAAGTTTTACTAAGAACATCACTATTGGAACTTAACATTTCCTTACACACCGCTTCGTAAAACTATAATGACTGATTCCAACGAAAGTGAAAGAAAACAAAATATCATAGGCACTTTATGATAGTCGACTATCCAGTTTACATGATCCCAATGAAAGACTCTCAGAACACTGAGATAACGCAAACGGCAAATGGTCAATAACCACTCGCCAGTGACGTCAACTTTGCCCTTATTTGCATGTTTAAATAGATACCTACTTAATTTCTAAAGGCGAGTACACATGGGGTGGGAGTAGTAAGGACAAATCACAGAAATTAAGCTAGCCCCATAGTAAGTTGTGATGTGAAATGTGAACTACATAGGTACGTAGGATGATTTGGAATTTGGCTCCTTGGCAATATTTCAATGTCGGGATCAGAATCCATATAAGAACATACATTCACAAGAAAAAATATTTTTTTTTACAAAATAAGCAGTCTTCACATAAAAATTTGACCAACTAGATCGGTTGTACGGGACATCCAATATTTTTTTCCTATTTTTCTTGCAGTTCTTTAAGAATTTCTGATTTCGGACATTAAAATGTTGCCAGTGAGATTAGAATCACCCTATGCCTATATGAGATATATTATATGGATTGGATAAGAGGCGGACTTAGATAGGAAAGATACTTATTACCTACTTATCGTCCATATCACTGCATACCTATGTTAACACCTGCGGATTTTGTATTATCTCTGTTATGAAAATTTACTCCTCCCACAACTTACCTAAGACCATCGAAGTAATAACTAGTTATTACTTCGATGCCTTAAACGAACGTGCCTAATATTATTAGACAACTATGAATAAAATCCAGCTCTCCATCCAGCACTACGAAGATGAAGATCTTTTTTGAAACATAGTCAAGTACTTCATGTGAAAATCCTACTATCTAGACCAGGTAGCAGAAAAATTTTCACAAGTACGAGTAATTTGTTTGATGTTATATGTATTTGCAAACTTCTTACTTGACTTCCCACACAAATTAGTGTAATTTTTTTTAGAGAGAGCCTATCTGCATAGGTCTGGCAATATTATTAAAATACGTAAATAATTGAAATACAAATTCGTTAGTATTTGGTAAATTTTAAAATTGAGATATTGTAATTATTATTTTTAGACGACTGGAAAAGGAATTTCGTCGGAATTTTTTATGTTTGTTCCCCGATTTCTAGAACACAGTCCTGTCGGGACCGATTTGTTTTTTTTTTCAATGCGTGTGAGTACTCTTTCCAATTTGTCCCATTTGAATTTAATCAAAGTCTCATCATCATCATCATCATCATCAGGTCTTTCTAGTCTCCACTGCAGGAGCACGACCCTCTCTGTACTACCAGAGCCATATAATAGCCTGAGTAGTCAGAGGATTTGGCCTACACTCTCCTAGTCTATTCAGTGGTTTTTCATCTGAAAGACTATAATTACAGCAAAGCATCTAGATATTTTGCCCAGCCCTGTAAATGCCTAAACAGATTTGGATGTATGGGTATTGTTGGAATCCAACACCCCGGGTATATAGGTACCTAACACTGAATATCAAAATTTTGGAAAAAAGTTTGTGATTTTTTTAAATCAATCTTGTTTTTTTTTATATAGGTAAGTAGGTAAGATTTTGTATTGCAACTAGCAACGTCATGAAAGTTTGATTTAGCTTACTCATATCAAAGTTAATAGATAGATAACAATGTGATTAATGTTTACTTCCAATCGCTTCACGTGCATCGGAGTCACGTTTAAGATTATTAACTTTGTCTAAACTGATTATATAGGTTTTAGAGATTGGCCGTTTGTGGTCAAAAAAACACACCAAATGACTAATAAAAATAAATATAAGAAACAAGGAATTTATAAAAAAAAATAACTTGATTTGATATAAAAATGTATAGTTAACTGTGCTTTGTATTGTAAACAATTTCACCTATAAATTTAGACAAGAGTATCTATTAGGATAAAAATACATATCACGACAGGCCAAAAAAGGATGTAAGTACCTACGTAAGTATCACGTCCACACACAAGCCCGTTTGTTTATTTCATCATCTATTTCTATGATTTCATCATTATACTTTGTGTAAAAATCACTTAATCATGCATTCTTATATTGGAAAAATATCTAGGTAGCCGAAATTTCTGTATTCTGTGCTCGAAACTGTATTAAAATTAGGGTAGCATTTAAACGAGTGACTGTAAATGAAAATTTCAAGTGTCCAAAAAGAATTTGGGATACGAGAGAGGGACGGGAAATAAAACCTAGCCTACCCTCTGAGGCCAAGTCAATTTGTTACTCGTATATTGGAGGTTTTGCCCAAAGTCGCCCGCCCTCTTTGCATTTCTATTCGCTCTCTTAGTAATTTAGATGCCATACCTAAATTATCTTACTTTTACGTTAATATTATATTAATACTAAGGAAGTAAGAGCCTTACCAAGAAATAATCTTAGTTACTCTATGTATAGCTGGATTTATTTTATTTATTTTCCCTGTATAATAATACCGTAAATAACAAAGAAATCACAAAATCTAGGTAGGTATTATAACTTATTTTAACTAGGCAAAGTTAAAATAAGTAAACTACACTTATTTCCGAGATCATGCAATCCAAGTGATCTGTAATTGGCGTGCACATGATTCCGATAGCAGTGATAGCCCCGGGGGCAATCGCATGTCAACAATTTTAATTTTATACTAAGTTTACATGTAGGTACCTACATTCCGTTACTAATGCAACCCCTTATAAAGTAAATAGATAATTAAGATCAGTGGTGTTTAACGAAGAAGCTGGCGCCTAAGACAGTAAAAGTCGGGCTTTTCAAGAACAAGTGACGATCAATGGTAATAGACAAATATATGATGGTAGTAGACAGGTATTACCTATTTATTGGAGTAGGCAAGTACCTATATCTATGAATGGTAGTAGACAAATATACTTGCTTACCTACCATTATCAATCGCAAGCACAGCTGCCGCAAGTGTCTTTGGATCGAAGGGTCCCGGGTTCGGTCCCCCTCAGTCATGTTGGAAAGCAATCTTTTTTTACGTGGATTCTTCTATTTTTTAGGGTTCCGTACAAAAATTGAAAAACGGAACCCTTATAGGATCACTCGTGCGTCTGTCTGTCCGTCCGTCCAAAAAAAAAATCAAAAAATCAAAACGTTATTCAGAAAATAGGCCTTTGCAGGCACTTTTCACGTCATATCATATTTAAAATTATCTTATTAGATAATATGTATTTATTAATTGTTCAAAAGCTACAGACTACTAGCGTTTCGGAACCGACCACTGCAGAGAAGAAACGCCGAAAGAAACTCTTATCAACAGATTTGGTCGCCTACTCGCCTGAAGGGCTTTATATGATTACGAATATTTATTCCTTATTGTCTTTTTCTTTCTTTTCTTTTTTCTTTCTTTTTTCTGTTTTCATGTTACAATTTCAATATACATAGATTTATTATTTTTGGAACATGTTTATGTTAACGACGGTAACGAACGTAACGAACGTCCGTCTGTCACAGCCGATTTTCTCCGAATCTACTGAACCAAATTAGGTGAAATTTGGAAAGATGGTGTAATCCTATGACCCAAACACGGATGTGCAAAGTAAATAAAGATTTTTTTGAAATAAGGGTCATTTTCAGGGGCCCAAATACAAAATTAAAAAAAAAACAGTTTTGCAAACCTTACTGTGTCAGTGTGTCACATATCAAATGAAAGGGCTCATTATATATCAAAAAAATTTTTTTTTGTTCGGATCAAATCAATACTTGATTTTATTCACGAAATAAGGCAAAAATTGACCATTCCCCCCCTGATCTCCGAAACTACTGGGCCGAAAATTTTGAAAAAATTACAAAATATAGTTCATTCCTTGAAGATTACAGGAAAAATAATAAGAATTCTATCACTTGAAAATAAAGTGGTAAACTCACTATAATAAGTTCATCTAGGGAAAAAGTTCACTAAAACGGACCCCTCATTGCGCGAGTTTGACTCACACTTGGCCGGTTTTATTTTTTTATTACTTACTGTGGGGCTAGCTCTATTTGTATGATCTGTCCTTATACATATAGGTATGTATTTATTTTTTCGTTTTGGCGGGGGCTATTTTGTGAGCAGGAGCTTATTTTACAGGTTGTTAGACGTAGAATTATAAGGGTAGGGTAAATGCTCTAAGTAAGGGTTAGACATAAGACGTGTGCTTGAACTCGTCTTATGTCTAATCTCATATGAAAAACTAGCTATTTCTCGCTACTTCTTCCGCGTGGGTATTGTATTTACCACTTTATCCGAGCCCTAGACTCCGGGTCCCGAAGCATCTCTTTTGAGGATGTAACCGGAAACACGCTAATATGACAGAGAACATCAATAGTTTTTATCGCTTGCCTAATAACGACGATTATAGGCAAATTTTTAATATCTTGGAAAGTCAATATAATACTATACATTAATGCAATTTTCGTAGAGAATGTTAAATATAGTTTTATTCACTCGCAGATAGTGTTTTCTACGCGTGATTTTTTAATCGGTTCAGTAGCTTTTAAATTTATCCATTACAAACAAACACACACCACACAAATCTTTCATTAGTTTAGATAAATTGTCTAGTTTAGATTGTAATGATCCGATTGTTTGATGAAGGTACATTGTATTTCTTTTTGTACGTCTGTTTTTTGTTTTTTTCCGGGGGTCCACTTCGTAGGCAGGAGCTTTTACTCGATGTCCGTTTGTCTGTCCCTGTCTGTTACCAGGCTGTATCACATAAACCACGATAGCCAGACAGTTAAAATTTTCATAGACGATGTAACAACAAAATTAAATACTGTTGCCGCTATAACAACAAATACTAAAAACAGAATAAAATAAATATTTAAGGGGGTTCCCATACAAATACAACTAATATGATTTTTTTTGCACTTTTTTGCTCGAATTACGCCAACAGGTAGAACCCTGAAATAGTAACAGAATATTTAGTTGTAAGTATATTCACTTAAAAAAAAAACTAAATCGAAATAAATATTTAAGGGGAGCCCATACACCAACATGTTTTTTTTCGTTTTTGCTCGATAGTCTAATATAGTATATACAAATGGTACGGAACCCTTTGTGCGCGAGTCGGACTCGCACATTGGTATTTTTTTCTCAATTGCCTTAATTCCTAGTAAAAGAAGATTATCACAAAAACTTACGATATAAGTAAGTAGGTAGGTAGGCACTTATAGTACCCTAACAATACTAACCTTTTGAATGGAGATCCTGCCGTGAATTAAAGTCACACAATTTGCAAAGCAACTTTAATAGTACTTTTGTTCTCTTATTAAAGACTCACGCACGCCCACGAATAAAGTGCGAACTTTAATGCGTCACACTACTAAGTACACTCTAAAATAAATCGCATTTATTTTTATTTTATTTTTTTTCTAAAAAAAGCACGAGTGTTGTTTAAGTTTTTTTTCGTGAAGTGGCCGTAGGGGCCCACGGCCGGTTGATAACTGCGGTGCGATAACACCGACGCCGTGTTGACATGGAATGGCACTGAGGCGGACGGAACCACGGCGGAGCGGTCCTCTCTGACACAAAGCCCGTTCTTCAATCGCCGCATTCAATTTTCATTCTTTATCAGCAAACAACGGTCGAGTTTGTGTACTGAACGATATTAATTCCATTGACAAAAGTAAAGTTTTATTAAGTACATTAACGACACGATAAGTACATTAGCAATCTACGTGTAGGTAGGTACAAAGACGGCATGGCGTGACCATGAAAAAGGAATAAATAACAATTTACATAAAAAACCCGCCAAATGCGAGTCGGACTACCGCACGAAGGGTTCCGTACCATAATTTAAGCGACATTAGACTATCGAGCAACACGGCAAAAAATCATATTTTTTGTCTGCTCAATTTATTTTATTTTAATAACTTTATTTTAAAATAAATATTCTGTGAATATTTCAAGAGACTTACTGTTGCCGTTATTAATATAGAGCAAAAAACCTCAAAAAAACACGTTTGTTGTATCGAGCTCCCCTTAAATATTTATTTGATTCTGTTTTTAGGGTTCCGTAGTAAACAAGGAATCCTAATAGTTTTGCTATGTCTGTCTGTCCGTCCACGGTTTTATTCAAAGACTATTAGTACTATAAAAGTGTAATTTGGTATGGTATATGTATGTATATTAATCATGCCAAAAAAGTGGTAGAAAAAATCTTGATAAATTTTATTTTAGGGTTACTTCCAAACATGTAAAGTGGAGGAGTATTTTTTTTTCTCTATTAACCCATCGTGTATTGTTAAATAGGTCTTTAAAAAATATTATGAGGTCAAGAACACCATTTTTCAATTAAGGGATCCGTTTCTGAAACATTTGGTTGCACATTTTTGTTAGAAGTGCGTTAGGGGGGGCCCCCTCTATCTGCTAAACGGTTATATATGGATACATGAAAAAAATTACAGCAGTAGTAAATGTAACGAAGTTGAAAGGAAAACTGTCAGAGCTGAGTACCAAGTACAAACTAAAAAGTTATAGGCAACCAACTAATTGAAATATAGCAGTTTTTCGTAAATCGCAAAAAAAAACTTTGATATTCATACAAACACTATAGAAAACCAAGTTATCTTTGCTAGCGAAAGAGTTTTTTGGATATTGAATAATCTAAGCTTGCTTCTACGGAACCCTTAATGGGCGAGCTCGACTCGCACTTGGCCAATTTTTAGTATTTGTTGTTATAGCGGTAATAGTAATCGTAACCTGTGATAATTCCAACTGTATATTATAGCTATCACGGTTTATGAGATACAGCCTGGTGACAGACATTGAAGTCTCAATAATAAGGTCCCGTTTTTACCTTTTAGATACGGAACCCTAAAAACGAGTCTACACTCTTTTTTAGAGTTCCGTATCCAAAAGGTAAAAACGGGACCGATTTTTGTCTACCTACGTAGACAAGAATCCTATCCTAACGATCCTTATCCTATACTATACCTAACTTCAAGAGTCAGTTTGTTTGTATGTTTGTTAAGCTTTCACGCCGTAACTACTTCTGACTAAACCAATGGTTGTGAAATTTTGCATACACGTTTAAGGGCCCATACTAGGCACACTATAGCGACGCCAATAATTTTATTCGTAATACTTTACAAATAGAAAGAAATTCAAGAATATAAATCATATAAGCCTTAGTAAATAACCTGAAAATCATGTTTTAATATTATGAGATTGAGTCATAAGGAGAAAAAGTGATAATCTGATTCTCATAATTCTCACTATTTCTGATTATGAATAGAATAGAATAGAAAAATCTTTATTCAGTGATTTACAAACGGTACAGTACAATAACAATAGTTAACACTAAGTTAGTTCAGTTCACCAATTTTGTAAAAATAAAAATTAAACAGTTATATTTAAACCACTGAAAGTGAGTTCCACTCAGCATACATTGCTAACTGTCATACAACAGTCGGCAAGACTGGTCTTCCGTGGAAGCACAATAAAATAAAAATAATTTTTTAGAGGTGCTGTTGGCAACGTCTACAAGTTTAGCGTGAAATATAAGTACCCACAGTTCTTACAAACTCACAACTAGGTGTGTAATCAATCATATTAGATATACATAAAGTAGAAATATATACTCGAGAATTAACATAGAGAATAGAAAGAAAGAATAGGGGAAATTTAGATAAAGTATTTCTGTCCGGAGTAATATCAAAGTTGCATTTCAAGAAAATACTGTTTGGAACTTCGCTTAAAAACTGAAACTGATGTAGAGTTTTTAATAGGTGGCGGCAAATTATTCCAACATTTCGTAGCAGCATATCGAAAGCTACCACGAAATGCGGAACATCTATATTGTGGACAGATAAGTAAAGAGGAAAATCTTGTGCTTCTGCTAGAAAAGTTTAATTTTTGAAATAAATATGTTGGGGTCCTTTTATAAATGATTCCAAACAATAAGACTGATAAGTGATATGAGCGACGTGAAGCCATATTCATAAGTTTGTGTTTATTGAGAAACGGAGTAATATGAGACCTTCTAGGAACTGGAAAGCAGAATCTTGCGCAAGCGTTTTGGACTCTTTGTACTAATTTTATAGTACGTCCAAGAAGACAATGGCCAAAAACTATGTCACCATAATTTAGTTTTGAAAGAATGAGACTATCGCAGAGTTTAATACGTAATTCGACGGACAAATAATCACGCACCCTGTACAGAACTTTTAATCTATAAAAGCAATTTCTAACAGTATCGAGGACATGTTGTTCAAAATGGAGTTGTGAGTCGATTATGATGCCTAAATTACGAGCTTCATTTACACGCTCAAGTTGATCACCATTAATAATTATTTTGGGATTACAGTTAACAATATTATATACTTGAAATTTACTGCCTAATATCATATATTTGGATTTAGAAGAATTGAGGACCAGGGAGTGGCGTTCAGCCCATTGATGTATTTTACGAAGGTCATTATTCATTTTAGAAACAGCAAGGTCACAGTCAGAGGGTTTGAATGATATATACAACTGGACATCGTCGGCATATATATGATATTTACAATGTTGTATACTACTTACGATGTCTGCACTGTATAAGAGAAATAGTATTGGACCCAATATCGATCCTTGCGGTACGCCTCTACAAACTAAGGATGGGGATGATGATAAAACAGAGCCATTAGAATTTTGGACTACAACTTTCTGGGTGCGTTTACTCAGATAATCTGAAAACCATCTAATTGAAGACGAGTCAAAACCGTAGAATGATAGTTTCGACAATAGTAAAGGAATATTCACAGAGTCAAATGCCCGTGAGAAGTCGAGCATTGATAAGATAGTTCCTTCACCATTATCTTGTGCACTAAGTACGTCATCAACGACGTCAAGTAATGCAGTGGCTGTGCTATGGCTTTTTCTGAAACCAGACTGTCTAGAGGGTAAAATGTTGCTTTGTTCTAGATACTGAGTGAGTTGCAGACTGGCAGCTTTTTCAACTATTTTGGACATGAATGGAAGGATGCTTATAGGGCGCAAGTCTTTAAGATTGGAAGGGCTAAGAGTTTTAGGAATGGGTTTAATAATGGCTTCCTTCCAGGCCGCTGGGAACACTCCGGTCTTAAGAGATCTATTTACTATTTCTGTTATTAAATTAAGTGTATGAGGGAGAGTCATCAAAATCATTAAGTATATTAAACATGATTCCAAAAATACTTTAGGTTATTTACTAATGCTTATATGATTTACATTCTTGAATTTCTTTCTATTTGTAAAGTATTAGGAATAAAATGATTGGCGTTGCTAGTGTGGCTAGTCTGGGTCATTCTTTGATCTAAGAAAGATCATACCACATGATAATGACGGTATCTTTAATCTCGGAAAAAAGCAGGTCCCCAACGATCCCTCAGGAACTGTTCCTGAAGGATCGACAATAACGCGAGCGAAGCCGCGAGTGAAAGCTTATGTGTGCCATATTTCATAAGTGTATGTTTGTATATTTGTCTGGGTGGGTCTCATTATTTCCATTTTCCATTGGAATGGAAATTCTGATACTGCCAGATTTATGCAAAACCGTCTCACAATAGCCATTGACGTGAAAAACATCGAATGGAAATAGTGATACCTAAATTATCTAACAAACAGTCTCAGTATTACCATTATGAGCGATTTATGAAAACGCCTAGAATTGTTAAAAAATCTCTTCGACGCAAGAACAAAAAATACCAAGCCTGATTTCGACAGTTCAAAATGTATGTGTTGGCTGTGTAATTTTAATTCATAATTAGGCTTGGTAGTCCCAACGACAGTACATTTAGTTCTGTGGCGTTTATTACAACTCCACAAAATATTGCCGTTCTTATATACACAGTGTCTTATGTAGGTACTCGTATCCCTGGAAAAGCAATACTCTTCCTTTTCCTCTGTTAATTACAGAAATTTCAAAGCGTCTGATAAGCGACCGTGAAGTCGGCGTCGCGATTTTAAAACGCAATGGAAATAGTGATACATGTAGTATCAGAATAACAATCAATGGTTATTCTCAGTGGAAATAGTGAGACCCACCCATTTGTCTGCATCTATATTAGAAACTATAATCAGATTGTTGAAATTCTTTTTATTTTGGACAAGTTATGATCTAGCTTAGGGAAGAGTGCAAGTTTCATCAAAATTGGATTAGTAGTTTTTGAGATAGGAGTTAAGTGTATGTGTTGTAGTGTGTAATTTGTTTTTGCAGAAACTTGCTTCCTTAACTCGTTGACGGACACTAAACCAGACACAATAGAATTTGTATTGTTTATTGCCTATAGGCGTCTACTATCCGTCAATGCGTTAAGTTACTTTTGTTAGACATCTCTCATAGAGAAAGGGATAAACAACAATTACGAGTATCACAAAAAAGACCAGATTGCTTACAGAAAACAAATACATTATTATTTTAAAACAATAGGTATACTTATATATAATTTATAATAAACATTCATACAAATGGCAATCAGTCAATAGTCTGCTTGGATTATATGTGCATTCCTGAAAAGTTAATTATATTAAAGCAAGTGTACATAACATTATGTATCTTCACAATCTCATTTAGTTTCAATTATTTATATTTGAATTTAAATTATATCTCACATTTTTAACACTCTCACCACGCATGTATAATGATTTTTCAGGAAAAAATATTGCAATGTGTGCTGCACTTGAATTTCTGTGGGCCGCCGGCGAACCACATGGCGGTGAGAGTGTTAAAATATACCTAATTATAAGGAATAACATTAAATACAATTATTAACTAGAAGAAGATTTTATAAATATCTACAGTTAACACGACTAGATATTTATAAAATTGTGAAAATTTATCAACTAGTAAACAACAATATTCACAACACAAAATATTTTTTGGTGTATAGCTATGATACTGTTGTGCATTAAAGTTGACATCAAAACATTTTCTTCTTCATAGCAGTGTATCTTTCAGTGTATTCATTATAGCCTTCAAGCGATGCCAATTGCTTTGCCTCAAACAAGTTGCCATCAAGGTTTATGGTATGTATCTTAGAATCCCTCAATAAGCTCGGCTGGATTGCATCTAAGCTTAAACAGTTCTCCTCTAGTCTCAGGATCTTGAGTCTTGGAGCTTGATGTAAGTCATCACCAAGTGATGATATCTCATTTTGACTTAAATTTAATTCCATTGCAAATAGTTCAAACATGCCGCTTGGTATCTCAGTGATCTTGTTATTAGAAAGTTCCACCACCTCTAAGTTATGGAGCTTTAGCAGTTGTAGAGGAAATTCTTTAAATCTGTTATTGTTTAAATATATTTGTTTTAGGTTACTTAAACTTACAAATGTCTGTGGTAGTATGCTAATCAAGTTGTTTGAAACATTCAATAACTCCAATTTCTTCAGGTTAGCAATAGAACTTGGTAACACCTCTAGTTTATTAGTATCCAGATTTAATTGTTTTAACTGTTTAAACTTGGTTAAATCTTCCGGTAGAACAGAAATTCTGTTTTTAGACAGGTCTAAATTTCTCAATATTTCTGATAGACCTAGGACTTCTACTGGTACTTCTTTTAGTTTCTGGTCTGCCAGCTGTAAAACACCCGTTTTCGAAGCAGTCTCATAATGCTGTTTTAATCCCGAATTGCCCATTGCTTCTAAGACTTACAAAAATGACACAATTAATATCTAGTAAATTATTTGGCAATTCTTCTTATAAACTGGACGGAAAATCACTTCCTGCAATTCGCACCACACAGGTGTGTTAGAATATTTTAGTTTCAGTTCCTGATAATAATAAAAATCGTGGATAATATGAAATTAATGGAAATTACGTGACACTGTGATGATAACAGATTAATATTTAAGGTATTTGTTACAAAAAAATTGAAAAACAGTAACATGACAGCAGCAACAACAAATCAACAAATATGTGCAATTGTCAATGTCAAATCGAATGTCAAAGTCAGCAATTTTTTTTTTAATTCCAACGTTTGGCATCAATACATAGATCATTCCATATTGGCTCCTCTACACGTAGGCCAACATGTTGGCGAATGTATTGGCCAATACGTATTGGCCATCGTGATAAAATACACACCAAACACAAGTTCACATTAACTACTACAAGACTACATACAACACAATACTTATGTCTATATACTATGTTAAGTCTACGCTCCGACCATAACCAGCACCAGCCCATATCCAAAGTGTCGAAAGTTCCAACTGGAACTCTTAAGGGCCTACACTAGCGACGACAATCATTTTATTCCTAATACTTTACAAATAGAAAGAAATTCAAGAATGTAAATCATATTTAAGCCTTAGTAAATAACCTGAAGTATTATTGGAATCAATACTATTTTTTCCTCAAACATGCTTGGAATTAATGTTCACATTATTTTGACAACCTTGTTTGGGATAAATTGATATTGCTGTACTGGCCAATACACGATTCATATTCTTTGAATACACGCATACACGCCAGCAAAGTACCTATGTAAGAAAATCCATATCTGTCGTTTTTTAGCGGCCGGCAGAGTCTCAGATTAATAACTAAAGCAAAGTAACCATGAAAACTCATATCTGTCGTGTAATTTAAAAATGGAACAGCGCGATTGCTGCGAAATAATTCAACTATGGAGGTTACAAATTCGAATTTCAAATTTGACCTGGCTAGTAAGAAAAAAAGAAATTAAAAAATACAAGATTTTGGCGCGATATTTTCTACATATTGTTGTTTATGAACATTTTATGAATATTAATTGACATATTTATGTCGTGGCCATATCGTAGAATTGATCTTTTCATGAAACGATTGACATTTTCATGAAATGGTGGCATTTTATGATGTGGCCAACTTAATTTGATGAATCGTCAACGTTTAACGATATTGTCATTCACGTTTGGCCGGATCGTAAAATAGGATGTCCAGGAAATATAATGACCAAAAATTCTGAATATGGTACGAACATTTTGTATTTTTTACGTCTGACCGACACAAAATTAAAAAAATATAACGAATTCAACATAATGTTCACATTTTCACTGCGGTTTTCACCGGCGGCCGCCATCTTTCCACATAAACAAAACAAACAAAGCGTTTGTAGCGCCTCTACCGGTATTTAAAGAAACTATTTTACGATACGATCAAACAATCTTGACCATTTCAAGAAAGAGCCACGCATTTCATTTGGGTGCACATATCGTTAAACGATATATTGTCATTGATCTGCCCAATCTACATCATGATGTGGCCAATAGACAGTCAAACATTTCATGAAATGCGACCATTTCATAAAATTGACAATCACTTCATAAAGTGATCGATTCTACGATATGGCCACGACATGTACATTATTATTTCATGCTGGTCTAGAATAAAAGAAAAATCATAGCTAGTCGTACCTGTAGAGCAGTACATTTACTTGGATCAATTGATCCAGATTGGCAGCTTCTGTTTCAAGGACGAGGTCTTTTGGTGAATCCGACTCGGCTAGGCAGCGTTCGGGAAGCTCCGCAGTGACTTCTCGTCCAAAATACCTCAGTGCCTAAAGTCGAAAGTCATCGACCAATGTGTGACCAAACTTACTACCAGTAATGAATGACTTACGGTTACGGGTACGAACGTGGTCCCTTCCTTACTATGGGCCACATAGGAAAGCTCAAGGTCGCTTAAAAAAACTATGGAGCTATGCTATGCCCGGTGTTCTTATGCGAGATCAAATCAGAAACGAGGAGATCCGTAGGAGAACAAATGTCACCGACATAGCTCAGCGGATTAGCTCTTTGAAGTGGCAGTGGGCGGGGCACATAGCGCGTAAAACAGATGGCCGATGGGGCAGAAGGGTTCTGGAATGGCGATCACGTGTCAACAAGCACAACATTGGAAACCCACCGACTAGATGGTCAGACGACGATTCGAAACTTCGTGAAAAAGAAAGGGGTAAAAAAAGATTGATCATTTTCTGTTTTGGTTAAAAAAATCTGGGGAATAAAGTGAGTGGACATCAAATTAATAGGGGAAATAATTTCGGGGAATCCGCCTCTACTCTCTTCAGTCTAGCAGATTGAGATTGAGAATGTGAAACAGGCAACATTGGTTGCGTTCCAGAACATGATTGTTGCCAAAAAAATATAAAAATAGAGATCAGTTTGTATTCCCATCTCGTTCTAAATATATGAAACAAACAGAGATGAAGCTCCTATTAGAACTGCCTTGCCGGATACATAATCCTGGAACGCGAGTATCGGAATTCGGAATCGGACTGATTTGATTTATTGGGGAGGATTCTGTGGTTATTTAGTTAATTATTGAGTTATGTTAGCAAAGTTTGTTTTATTTAGGTGCTAAATACAGTTAATTTATTGTGAAGTTACAAATACTTATATTGTTATTGAAGTTTATACTGAATTTATATGTAAGAATTTGTTACCGCGGGAAAACAGTGAAACGTTTGACTACTATAATGGCCGCAATAGCGCCAATGCTTTCCAGTTTGCTCTTCTAAGATGAAGTTTATGTTTAAATTATGTGTTTATTTGTTATTAATGAGTTAAATTATCGTTTTTGAGATGGACATTAACGCTGGTAAGTCTCTCATATAAATACCGATTTGTATCAATAGAATGCTTACAGCTTGAAATCTCTATAGGAAGATCACTTGAGCTCTTTTCAACGTGTGTGCCTATTCTGATTTTTATATCTCGTATGAATAATATCATCTGATGATAATGTTTCAGTACAGCAATGCAATATTTTACTATAAGGCTATTTATCACTGTATTGATTTATTGAATGTTCTTGTTCTGTAGATGAAATCCTCTAAAGTATACTTCAAACATCAATGCTACTAGTCCTTACCATGATCCTTTGATTCAATTTCTCGTGTCACAATTTCCTTAAATTAATGCATTAGCCCAGCAGTTTACATAACAAATCATTGACAAGTTGTCAATCATATTCAGTCAGCCATCATTCATCCATAGATTCAAAAGGTGGCAAAGCATGTATTGACTGTTCCATCAAAATCAAACAAGGAGGAAGAATCACAAATAAACAGACATATTAGTAATATTTATTTTTTAATAACATAAGTCAAAAGGACAAAATCATCACAAGTTATTCATCAATGTTTGAATATTGTTCTGCTTGCAATAGGTATCCAATTAGTGTTACATTTGGAAAGCTGTTTGGTAATTATTATATACAAGGTGACTGGTAAGAGCTATATAAACCGAAAAGTGGTATGTAAGGTATCATATAGACATGCTAGATAAAATAACATCTTGTAAGAAAAGCGTCACAATACCGAGTTAATTAACATTTCATAATTAGACAAAAATCTTAAGGTACCAACCCTACATCAGCTGTTGTCATTCATCATTACGAAAATCTACAATTTTTACTATCATTTGACCAATGACCTAGAATACCAGGAGCTAAGAAATTACAATTACAAAGACTAAACAACGACCATAACGAATAATCATTGCCTAAGATCCTTGTGTCTCTGAGAGACAGATTTTTAATTTAAGTGGTAGTTCAATCACTAAAATTTAAAATCTGTCAATTAGTGATTATCACTAAATGAAATAATTTACTTACGTAAACCATAATCAGCAAACAGCATCGTAATTTTTAAAAATAATTTAACTGCGAATCAAACAAATGGATTTAATTATGCGTGGATTTCTGACAAACTTGCTAGTTGGTTTTGATTTTTATTACATATCAATAACAATAATAATAAAAAAATCCTCATAATGTCACTGGTATTACGGGTAAAGTTAAATCTTCTTACAGAGTAGAAGCCCATCATTAAAAGTAAAAACAGCTGATATCAAATCGTAGGTATGTAAACTCTTGACATAAATTAATGCTTGAATTAACAATAAACAATTAAATTCTATCGACTTAAAATTAAATTTCAAAAGACAAAAAAACATTCATGTAATTTCGAAAGTAGAAACAATTTACCGAGATGCAATGCATTATCTCTTCTGCGAATATTATTCATCTTCATGCACGTAATTTTCTGTCTCGCTCTCTCATTATTCGCTTTATTTTATGATATTTTAGGCTTGGTTCCGTATAAAATTTTTTAAATACCGTTTTTTGCTATCAGATAAATAAGTTTTCTTTAACTGTTACTGGAACGATGAACTAAATGTTAACTTAGCTTTGTAAAACATTATTCGTACATGAATTGAATTAATTAAAATCCTTGAAGTGGCAGTGGGCGAGGCACTAACGCGCAAGACTGACAGCCATTGGGGTAATAAAGTTCTCTCATAACGACCACGTACCGCCAAGCGCAATGTTGGAATCCCACTGACCAGAAAAAGCAGTTATCACGAATTATTTTTAGTTTTTCGCTCTTCACATAAAAACATTTTTTTTAATAGGATTTGTTTTGCACTAAAGAGAATACCGATTCATAAATAACAACAGATACCTCAGATACAAAAAAATGCGTAAAGAAGTTGTAAGATTTTTCACATCTTCAAAAGATTTTTGATATCGCAGCTGCTGTCCAAAAACTTCGGTAAACACGACGGTCAGTTAGACTGGAAGTCTTTTGTCTAATTAAATAAATTACTTTATCCACGTCAAACGCACTTGTGGCGGTTTAGAAACTCTGACACCAGGGTATGTGGGGTCGTAAGACCTTACCTAACTTACCTACACGAAATGAAGAAAAAATACTTTAAAAAAGGTTTTTCCTTATTGCATTGCGGAACCATAATTAAGTAGGTACTAGGCATACAGGATAGATGAAAGAGGTCACTTTGATGTCGCCGCTTGCGCTTGTATCGGAACTCGGAAGAAAGTCAGTCGATCGGTAACATTCTTAGCGAAAAGAGTGATTATCTCACGCGTTCGTGTCATCATTACTATCGACTTTTTCGAACATGAACTACTCAAATTCGGAGTATTATGATATGGTTATGTGTGTGGGGTCATGCGACGGCAACCTGGCGGCTGCTCGTCGTTTGTATGAGGATCGCTACGTGTTGGGTAGGCCCGACGCCCGTCAGCTTCCTTCCTACGCGTGCTTCAGGAACCTCGTGAACCGGCTGCACACCACCGGCAGGCTACAACCGAGCCCTGGCGAGGGCCCACCGCGCGGGCGAAGTGACTTGGAAGACCAGATCCTGGACCATTTTTCGGCGGACCCCACGACCAGCACACGTCGCTGTGGAGCAGTATTAGGAGTGTCACAGTGGAAAGTGTGGAAGACACTGAACACTGATGGGCAACACCCTTACCACTACCGGAAGACCCAGGAGCTCCTGACTCGGGATTTTGCCTCGCGTGTTCAGTTCTGCACGTGGTACGATCACGAAGTCACGAGGGACCCGACGGTGGCCATGAACATTCTGTGGACAGACGAGGCGTCTTTCACAAGAAGGGGCCTCTTTAACTGCCACAACGAGCACGTCTGGGCGCACGAGAACCCGAAGGCTTCCCGCGTGGCAAGTTTCCAGCATAGGTGGCGGATTAATGTGTGGGCAGGCATTATTGGAGACAGGCTCATTGGTCCAATTTTTTTGCCGGAATAAATTATTTATTATTTTTAAGAACTGAGCTGGAAGAGATGTTGGAAGATCTTCCAGTAGCAGCCTACAGGAGAATGATTTTCCAACATGACGGCGCTCCCGCTCACTTCGCCCGCGAGTGCCGAGCGTACCTGGACCGGCGGTTCGACGTGTGGATAGGTCGGAGCGGTCCCGTGGCGTGGCCGCCACGATCACCTGATTTAACCCCACTCGATTTCTTCTTGTGGGGTTACATAAAAACAAAAGTGTATGCCGTGGAATGTGAGAGCCCGGAAGAAATGCGTGGGCTGATACTTGCGGCGTTTCAATCTGTCCCGGCGGATATGCTTTTGAACGTCGTAAGCTCAATCCAAAAGAGGGCGCAATTGTGCAGAGATCGTGGTGGAGGACACTTTGAGCCGGAAATTACCTGAATTGTGTACCTAAATCTAAGTGGTGATACATGTCGTGCTCGTGTATGATTCTTAAATTTTCATTTAATCCAGTTTAAAACTCGAGATCAGTGTTTTTTTTTTGAACGCAACAGATTTACAACCTTCGATAGAAGTACATAAGTGTCAAATTTGTGAAACAATGTTGTTGCTAAGTTCCGCAAAGCGTATGCCGCAAAGGAAAGGCGGCTTCTTTGAAAGAGCGGCGCGGCGGCCGGCGCGGTGTCAACAAAGAGGTAGGTGTCTGAATTGTACTAGGCTGGCAGAACATAGCAAGAGTTCGAAATGATCTCAGCTGTGTTTGTGTTTAGAAATAAATTGCTATTATTAGGATGTGTCTACAAAAGTACTAGGAACATATGACATACAAGGGCTTTGCCGCAAGTAACGAAATTTATCAATGAGTCTTTCTTTTCTTTCTAATATTATGCATAATTAGGGGTGTGACCAAAACAAAAAAAATATGTTTTTCTACTTTTGTATGGAAAATATCTTAACAAGATTTTCGTTTCTTTTCACCGCCATATGATTTTCATAACCCTCGGGGTATGGCCTTGTCACGGCTTCATATAGCTTTTACAAGTCGCCTGAAAAACCATGCTACATAGTCATGAGCATGACTATTAATAATGAAATAATGATATCTTACAATGATTTAAAATTCATCCAGTGGCTGTTAAAAAAAGCAATTTAAAATTATAACATTTTAAACACTTTTACAATATTTACATTAAGGTTCAATGACTTGTATTCATCTCTTCAAATTCATCTTGGTACAAGTATATGTACCTATATGCAGCTGCACAAAATAGTGGAGGTTGATATTTTAATAATATAGAATTACTTTGAAAGAAAAACACATTTTTCGCAATTTTAGTGAGTTGTCATAGCCTATGAGCTATAGCTATTAGCATAGTTGATTTTGTTACACAAATGTCTTTGCCATTCTTTGTACGTAAGAGATGTTGAGGATTTCTATTTCTGTATGTATGTAGGTACATCCCAAACTATTAAACAACAAATTAAATAGTACCTATATAAGCAGTTTAACAAGAGAAACATTCTTTGTAATCCATCCCTCACTAATTTATGAAATGATACTCCAATGCTAAATCTTTGACTAACAAAATGCAACAATCTGCTGTCAGAATGCATCATAAAACATTGCATTTAAAATATACAGGGAATTGAATTGGGAGCAAACAAGCACCCATTGAGTTTTAGCAATACATACATACTATCACGTCTTTATTCCTTTGCGGGGTAGACAGAGCCCAAGGTCATAAAACCTACAGGTCATGTTTAGCATCGTAGTTGGCGTAAAGGTGGAAAGCGAAATCAAAATAGTGATGGGTTGCTAGCCTCATCGCCTATCAATCAATGTGATTCCTTGTGTTAGCAATGATACTGACAATGTCAGCTGTTGGTGTAATTTTAAGTTACAACTATTTTCAAGTTTTCTTTGACAATAACAGGGAAAAAACGTATTGCCTCAATTGCCTGTAGATATTAAGGCACAGTATGATGATACCAATAGTTAGTATAAATATAGTCTATGTTTGATATTGATAATGAGCATTCTCTTTTTTTAAATCAGTTAATTCATACCAAATCTACTCCTAACAAATAATATGTTTAAGGTATTTGTCTATCTAAAATTAAAATAATTTCTTCATATATCTAACTAATTATCTAATAAATAAATACTTACAAGGTTTACCTATTATTATGAATTATATATTATTATGCCTGTATGTTATTTATTTTATAAATTATCATTTCCTTTTTGCAATTATTGCCTTCTAAACACTGGAATAATAATTCAAAGTAAGTGCAATATCATTCATTTTATTAAGTACAAATGATGAAATAGTAGATACCTACTTTATATGCTTCTTACTCTTAGTTCTTAATACATAATACATACATATATGATTATTATAAGTACTTATATAACCCATCCTAGTATTCACAAATGGAAGTTAGAAGTAGTACATATACTTCTAACTTGCATTTGTGAATAAAAAGTATCAGGACTAGGTACATATTTACCATTATATATAAGAATAGTTTGTATTTAATCAAAGACTTCTTGTACTTTGAAAATATAACAATGTTTTGCTACTGTGACAAAGTATTGGGTCGAAGTATCAGTAGATATCAATACTGAGACTTCGATGTGCGTCAGTCTGTCTGACACCAGGCTGTATCTCATGGACCATGATACCTAGGCAATAAAATAAATATACTCTAGGGGGGGCTCATACGCCAATGTGATTTTTTGTCCATATTATTATTTTTATTGTTAGATAATCATTCGGAACAATTCAAGCACAAGTCCTCTTGCCTAAAACAAAAGTTTCCTAGTCAACCCTATGCTGTGGGGTGCTTTTGGCGGTAATGAGTAGCTCTTGATTTAATAAATGCACTTTTCACAGTTATGAGAAGATCTCCCAATCTGAAATGATGATATTGATGAAAAGTTCTAAAAATACTATAAAGTAATTTACTAACGATTAGATTTTTTCAATTTGATCTTATTTTAGAGTACAAGAATTAAATTCCGGGTGTTGCTAATTTTGCTGATGTAAACTTCCAAAAATGCTACAAGGTTGAATCGTATTATTATCTAATGGATATTCCATAGTATGGTACATTTACCTTACAGCAACGCGATTTTCTTATGAGATGATTATAAGATAATGTTTGGAGACTATTATACATGAATAGGCACATCATTAGTGAGCATAAATATCCAATTTCTTACATTCAGATGGGAAGCTTAAATAAGTTATGGAAGTTTGAAAATTACAAAATTTGTTATAAATACTTTGGATTGATTGTGTCAACATTCATTATGAGCACGATCGGCAGTGTTGTTCCGAGTAGTTTTAGACCTCTGTCACGGTTTCAGGGAACATTGGCCCAAACTTGGTCATGGCTGGTTGGCATATGTCGAAAATCAATGTATATGAGTGATCTGACTACATTCAGGAGTTCAGATACCTATCATACATTCATTAAAACCCTTTCTATATCATTTCATACAAAGCCTTCAGAAGATATGAACACAAATTAATGCTTTGTGATTTGTTACAAAATTTAGTCTAAACTATTCAGAACGAAACCGCCGATAGTGCTTAAAAAGAATTTTACCTCATAAAATAAAAATAAAAAATCCGTAAGTTTTTGAAACTTTCAATATGCCCTAACTTCTATACACTTACTGTCCAGATGTAAGAAATTGGATACCTATTTATATTCGCTAATGAAGTGCGCATCTATGTTTAATAGTCACCCACCAAACACCATCTTATACATAAGATAATCGCGTTGGAACGACGGTCTATTAGTGAGTCTAAGCTAAAACATTTAAAAGTAAACTGAACAATTATGTCCCCAAATATTAACATCTTTTTTTTTCTTTTTAAAGAGGTAAAGGAGACACAAGCTCTCATTGATGTAATCCTGAGTGACCTTCACAAAACATTAACACCATGTGCTAGTATAAATAATGCGAAAAAAGAAGAAGAAACACAGGATGCCATGCCAGACTCTACTACCAACACGGAAAAAAATAATGCAAACCCATTCCACTGTGGGGATGATGTCCTTGTGCCCAACAAAGATGGGCGATATTATTTAGGTAAGTTGATATACATATTAACAAAGTTGTATTAAGCTCACACTCACATTTGCACATTTTCAAGGCCTTAAGAGCTTTAACTTCTGTTTCTTAAATTAAAGATGCTCCTACACTATTAGTACACAAAATTTTTATCTCCCTTGGCTAATTATGGAGTTAACTTTCATAATTGTTAATGCTAGAAAATATTTTAATAACTTAGTATTTCTCAGTCATGTGTGCATAAGTTGTTAGATAAGAACTTCCATTTGAAAACACATCGATGATAGAAAGCTGTTTATCTTGCCAGGAACTATCGTCGAGTTGAGCACTAGCAACGACAATGACTCGTGTGAGGTGGGTGCGGGCGTGGCGCAGTGCCTGGTCAAGTTCGGCGACGGCACGCACTCGTGGGCGCCCGTGGCGACGCTCAAGCTGCTCAGCGCGCCGCCGGCCGACGACGGCCGCATCATGTGCGTGGTGTGCAAGCGCCGCGAGGGCCCGGCGGCCAGCCCTGCCACCAACGCCATCATCGCCTGTGATATGTGCGGCCGGGGCTACCACGCCAAGTGCCACTCGCCGCCCGTCGACTCTTGGATTAATGGTATGTGGGACGTTGATCCTGGCAGGATCGTCATGTTCATTATGTGCGCGGTGTGCAAGCGCCGCGGGGGACCGGCGGCCAGCCCCGCCACCAATGCTATCATCACCTGTGATATGTGCAGCTGGGGCTACCACGCCAAGTGCCACTCGCCGCCCGTCGACTCTTGGATTAATTGGACGTTGACTCCGCCAGGATCGCCGTGAAGTGGTAATGGGGACAAGTAAAACGATTGAGTTTTGCTTGTGCTTGTATTTAATCATTGTGCAGTAAAAAGTTACTTATAGCTGCACACTTACTATATGACAGCACTACAATATGCACTATCCAGAGATTAAGCTATTGTGAAATAATAAATATCTGGTGCTTTAATGACGTCTCAATACGAAAAAATGAAATGGAGTTAAAAATATACCAGCAGTTTCTATTACCACTTGGACTAGTAGCTCAGTGTATATTATAATAAAAATCATTTTTAGGCCCTTTACACTGATTTTACTAAATTGTAATGCTGGCATCACAATAGTGATAGTAAAACAGTTTTTGCTGTTCAGGATTGCAGTTGTAAGCACAATTTCTAGACCTATTCCAACATTCCATTATTGACTTTTTGATTAGATTTGATAAAATATTTACAGGAGCATCATGGCATTGCAAGAGGTGTGTCGACCAAAGGTATAGGGTGGCGGCGGCCGAGAACCGGGCGTCCAAGCGGTCGGACCTGTTCAGATTCAAGGGTGGCCCTCAGAGACGGCAGCAGCAAGAGCTCACACCGCCTTGTGATGTGGGTTTAAAACCGTTCCAATTTGTCAGGGTGTTGTCGCCCCATCAGCCGAAATCACGTATACCAAAATACTTAAATGTCAGCATTGTGATTTCAATTCAAAAGTCGCACTATACATCAAAAACCTACATAAATGTTTTAAAAAACGAAATAATATTGATAAGCTCGGCGTGATGAGGCGGCACATAAATCTCAATTATACCTAATAGATTAAAAAAGCGTATTACTAGCTTCATCAAACTTAGCTTCTGTTAGTGCTTTATCAAATATACTACAAGTCACGAAGAACAACCTCTAATATTCGGCACACATTGCAGACTGCGTCTACTACGTCTTCGACGGCTTCCGAGACTGGGAAAGACCAGGATGAGGCTCACTGCTACTGTGGGGAGAAAAGCGATTGGCTTGCACAGGTAACACCTTACTACCATATAGTATGGTCGGGGGCAGATAAACCTGATCCCCAACGAACTGATTTTAAATTTGTAGGGGAGCTAGGTTATCAGACTGCCCTCGACTCTAACGTAGCTCTTTTCTGTGACTATGTTGAAAGAAGTACCATTGGAATTTAAATACATTAATTTTACAGTAGTTGTGAACAAGCCATATATTGGCTTGGATTTTTTGAGCTTGGTGCGTCTTTAACTATCACCTGGAGAATAATTATGAAAATGTCATGACAACAAAGTTTGTGAAACAACTAAAATAATTTATTGAATTTTTTATAGATGTTGCTGTGCTGTCGCTGCTCCCGTTGGTTTCACCAAAGATGTGTGTCCAGTTTACAGTATCCACTCTACGCCGGTGATAAGTAAGTACATATTTTTAAATATTTTATACTTCTGTAAAAAAATGACACATATTTCGTCAGGTATGATTAATTGCGGCCATCTGGTGAAAACCTACATTGGATTGGTTTGCTCTGACGTAAAAACAGTATCATAGTGGTGGGCGAGCACCCCTTAGAGGGCACAGCAATATTTATAGCGGCGCTAAACCATAGGATAAGCACATTACACTACACAACGTTCGAATCGCCGAGTCTACCCTATAGCAGAAGTTTTCTTGTCAATATTTATTTTGTCAATTTATGCATAACAGCGAATGGCATAAACTGCATGTCACGCACGCTGCTTATTTATCATACATCCAAGATTTGTAAGCCAGAATCATCCCATGCAACATGCAATGATGCAAATTGAGACAGATCGTTCTATTTATCTCCAATAACGAAACAAGAGTGAGAACGTTAGCATTTTCTTTATAGGCTGCAAACACGGCATGACAATAATTACTCTAGAACCTTCAGGTCCTCATCCAACAGCATCTATTATGCCGCTATCAGGGCATCTCCCGTCTGGCCATGATTTACCTGGGTCACAGAATATATAATAGTACAAGTACAGAAGATTCACTCCGAAAAACCGATTAAAGGAATAGCGACTCGATTTGATACAATAAGGTGCAATCCAGATGGCACAACGCTAATAACTACAGTTAGGTATATTCACCTAAACGTTCCATATCATTCTATCGCGTAGCGCTTACCTATTGCTCGCTCGCTCGGCCCCACTGATTAGCCCCGCTTGAAAGGCCGCCGTACGTGCGTTTTCAATACCTACCGCCTTGGTTGACTTGGAAGTCCTTGAACAAACTTCGGACTCAAGTCGGCCGAAGCAAGGAGAATATGAACCGGTGGGGCTACAGCTTGGAAATCTCTTGTTCCTGTGGCGCCACCCCTTAGACCATGGCACACTTATTATCTTGCCCTGCGTGTCCTACCGCCTTTACACGCGAGGACTTATAGAATGCTACTGATAACGCTATATCAGTAGCAGAGTTTTGGTCAACACAAATATAATTTGCCCGAGTCGATAAGCTAAGAAGAAGATGAGGAAACAAAATTTGTTTTTTTTATTTCAGGTTGTACATATTCGCGTGTGCTGATTGCAACGGAGGGAAGGAGTATTTGAGGCGGCTGGAGCTGTGTTGGCTGGACTTGGCTCACCTGGCGCTCTACAACCTGACGGCGTATAATGCACCCAACTACTTCGACCTAGACAATGTTATAATGCCATACATCATGGACAACTGGCACGCGCTGCAGTTGCCGGAAAAGGTAAAATGTATTAACCCTTCACAAGGCAGTAATTCATTGTTTTTGGACGTTATCTCCGGGGCATAAGGTAAATTTTTAGTGGCTTTTAAACCTTTTCAAGGTATTGGCCAATATGCCACTGCGTTAAAAAGGTTTAAGTGGCATAAAACATATCTCGAGCTCCTCCGAGCTTTAGAAAGCCATGAAGCCATTGGCTGTGATCATAAAAGCCAGTTGTTAAGCTATGTCAGATGCCTTTAGGCAGCTTTAAAATCTGACAACTGTTTTGGCTATACAACAGACACGATAAACCACAATTTCTGGCTACAGCGGCCAAAACCACACTGTAGAAAAACTTACTTTCTAGATATTAGGCATCAAACACACAGAAGGCGTACGGCGAGAGCACGGCGCAGATAATGTGCAGATGTGGGACACAAAAAAATGAGCCTTATTCTTATAAAAAAACCGGCCAAGTGTGAGTCAAACTCGCGCAATGAGGGTTCCGTACAATATGCTTCGTGAACACACACACACAATGTGCAAAAAATGTTTTATTCAATTGACTAGCGCCATCTAGTGGTGTTTTAGTGAACTATTTCCCTAGATGAACTTATTATTGTGAGTTTACCACTTAATTTTTAAGTGATAGAATTCTTATTATTTTTCCTGTAATCTTCAAGGAAGGAACTATATTTTGTAATTTTTTCAAAATTTTCGGCCCAGTAGTTTCGGAGATCAGGGGGGGGGAATGGTCAATTTTTGCCTTCTTTCGTGAATAAAATCAAAAGTATTGATTTTACCCGAACAAAAAAAAATATTTTTGAGATCCTCATAATGAGCCCTTTCATTTGATATATGACACAGTAAGGTTTGAAAAACTTTCTTTTAAAATTTTGTAATTGGGCCCCTCAAAATGACCCTTTTTTCAAAAAAATCTTTATTTACTTTGCACATCCGTGTTTGGGTCATAGGATTACACTATCTTTCCAAATTTCATCTAATTTGGTTCAGTAGATTCGGAGAAAAGCGGCTGTGACAGACGGACGGACGGACAGACAGACGCTCGAGTGATCCTATAAGGGTTCCGTTTTTCAACTTTTGTACGGAACCCTAAAAACTACCAATATTGCAAGGAGAAATTGTCGCTCAGATATGGTGCAGGCGTGGGACACTAAGAAAGGATTTTAAGCCTTATTCTCATAAGGAAAACGACCATTATTGCAACAAAAAATTGTCGCACGTGGCATCTTGCGTAGCGTTTCTTCTCGCGATACTGGTCATTGTGGATATCACAATAAGGCTTAAAATTCTATCATAATGTAATAGGGCCCGTCAGAGACTGGAACCCTGAAATATATGAAGTACCTTTTCGTAGTTTGTGTTAGAAACATACGTCTACTCCAGATGTGGCGGACGCCGGTAAACGAGCGGCGTGACCGCATCCTGACGGCGCTGACGTCGTCGCGCAAGCGCTTCAAGTGCGGCCGCGAGATGAAGAAGCGCGCCACCATCTGGGGGCTGCGGCTGCGGCGCCCGCCCCCGCCGCCGCTGCAGCTCTCTGCGCTCGAGCAGGTGAGCAGGGTACTAGCGCGTAATAATAGATGACAGCACTGTGTCGTAGGGTTTGAGCAATCAGCAACAACTGACACATTGTTGCCTAATAAGGGCGCCCGCCGCCGCCGCCGCTGCAGCTCTTCGCGCTCGAGCAGGTGAGCACGACACTTGCGCTAATGAGGCTCTGCTGAAACATGTACCTAACGATAGATGGCGGCACTGTGTCATAGAGTTCGTTCAGGCAGCAACAACTAACACATTGCTGCCTAATAAGGGCGCCCGCCGCCGCCGCTGCAGCTCTCCGCGCTCGAGCAGGTGAGCCTAAGACACTGGCGCTAATGAAGCTCTTCTGAAATGCATAACACTAGATGGCAGCACTGAGCCGTAGGATTCGAGCAAACAGCAACAACTGACAAATTATTGCCTAATACGGCGTCCGCCGCCGCTGCAGCTTTCCGCGCTCGAATAGGTGAGCAGGGCACTTGCGCTAATGAGGCTCTTCTGAAACGCGTAACAATGGATGGCAGCACTGTGTCGTAGAGTTGGAGGAAGCAGCAACAACTGGCATATTGTTGCCTAATAACGGCGGCCGCCTCCGCTGCAGCTCTCCGCGCTCAAGCAGGTGAGCGACCACAGAGCGATACTGTAGCTAGCACCCTACTAGAAACGCCTTTTCGACACTTTTGAAGTAAGCCTGACTGGGGCAAAGACTTCTATATAAACTAAAGAACATAAGCCTTACGTACCAAATTCTGAAGTGTTGAAAGGGAGCTAATTAACACCGTTGCGCTTAGCTCATACCGCAACTCTGTACCGTGAAAACGCCGTCCGCTCACTTGATACGATTGCTTTTAAATGTTTCATGGAGTACACATCTTCCTCAGTTTATATAGAAGTCTGGTCGAGAGAGTGGTACCGATTAATCAGGTTTTGGATTTCAAGGTAATTGTAGAAATGCAACAATCTGCTTTTTTCTACTTACTCCTTAGCGTACATCAGAATTTTGTTTGGTAACCTTTTTACTGTAATTACGATACCATATCATAGCATAGCACATTGGGGCATGTTTACGAATACGAACTGACAGGTCGAGATTGCTAATTTCGCCGCGTCTCTAGAAGGACAGGAGCGATATTCCGTGCTGTGTGAGCGACGGACACTTGCGCTAATGAGGCTCTTCTGAACCGCATGTCCGATGAGCTTCTGTTGCTGGATAATATTTGACACGCAGTAAAAACTGACACATTGTTGCCCAACAACGGCACCCGTCGCCTCAGTGCTACCGCCACTTATTCCAGAAAACCCTCATTGACAACTACAGTATGGTGAAAGAAATAATTTACTGAAGCACTAACATACAGAACTGAACACTCGCAACGTCCCCCGCAATATGGCGTCCCCGCACCTCTGCCCCTTATTCATTCAGCGGTGGCTACTCTGATTGTTAAGCACATAGACGTGTGCACGGATGTAAAGTATAATAATAATCTTTATTTTCTTCAGAACAAGTTTTATTATACAATCGAACGAACTTCAAACCTTTAAACCAGTTAAAGGAGAGGTCGATATTCATAGTAGCACTGTCGACTTATATATGGAAAATATACGGATAAGCGTAATAAATCGCACCACATAAAAGTCGTGGTAAAGTAAAATGATATAGTCCGTCGACGCCCGCAGCCGACAAAGAATTGTCGACGCCCGCCATAGGCGCTATCGGCAGCTTCAAAGACTCGGCACGCGCTACAGACGCAGTAGACGCTGAGGCGTCGCGCGGAACGGCTTTAATTTTGTTACGCAGCGAGTAAAGTACACGAATAAAAATACTTATTCGTCCTCGCGTGTATAATGTATTATACTTATCAAATAAAAAGGTTATGTTCTGTACTAATAAAAAATGTTTTACAAAGTAAATAATTTGATTGCTATTATTTACTTTCCAAAATCACTTTTACTGCAAACCATTTGCCCGGACAGACTATATCATACTGTAGAAACGATAGTTTTACTTTAACATTCAATGACTTGATTGGAAATCCTTGGGGGAGGCCGATGTCCAGCAGTGGACTTCTTGCGGCTGAAATGATGTTGATGATGATTCAATGACTCCTCAACTTGGTTCCGAAAATCACAGACTTCTATAAACTGAGGTAGACAAGCTGTACGTACCAAATTCTAAAGCGTTCAAACTAAACGGTAAACTCTACCGTGAAGACGCCGTCTACGTCTACCTCATCACTAGTCTGTCTAAAAGGCTTGTAAAATAAAATTAATATATTATATAAAAAAAGGCCTCCTCCGCCGCGTCTTTCTGTCTGTTCGTGATCAACTCAAACACTACTGCATGGATTTTCATCTGGTTTTCAGGTATAATACATGCCCGGGCCGTAGAGGGTACGTGTCTGGTTTTCAGCCGGGGAGGATTGCTAGTTTTATATAGAAGGGTCTGCCGAAAATACTCAGACGCAGTGCGTCCTCAAATGTGGTATAAAATAATAAGAACGCTATTTCGAAAATGGACCTCATTTTAAACTAGTTTCAAGGGTTTTTAAATTAATTCAACAGTTCTGTAATTCTATTATAAGAGAAAAATAGGGGTTTTCAACTTATACTCTTTCTTTCAGATAAAGAAAGGAGAGCCGTTGACTGATGACTTAGTAAAAAAATACGCGCCAAGGCTGCGCTTTCTACCTCGGGCGTCGTCGCCGCAATCGCAGTCACCTATTGATGATAGGTATTGATCATTTTATATGTTGCGTATGGTTCTTTTTACATGAACGTAACGAGTTTTGATTTGATAGTGTACACTGACTAACCCATGTGATAGATATGTAATCTTTGAAGCTTCCTTGCCGCGTCAGTAACAGTTCACTTCCACATGAAGATATGTTAGACCAGGTGTACACACCACAAGACTCGGGCGTTCCAAAGCTTTAATGATAGCTAGCGTTTAGTGTAAAGAAAGTTGTAATATTTAGCTTTATTTTTTACTTTGAAAAAGTATATGTGTATATTCATAAATATTCTTATTTTTTTCCAGCCTACAGCCATCCAGTAGTAACAATGATAAAAGTTCCTATAAACGTCACAATCAAGAAATGATTGTGCCCATCGACGGCCACTGGTTGAACTTGATGATGGGCAAACGCTTCCACGAAAACCTCAACTCCAACTCTAACTCTGAAAATGATTCCACTAGTTCGTACGAGTCCGCCAAACCCACTGAAAGCGAAGAGCAGCGCTCACCCTCAGTCACTACGTCCACCGCTAGAAAATCTGATGCCAAAGATGATAGTTTAGGAAAACCAGAACAGAGCGAAAGAGAAGCTAATGCAGCTAAACCAATGGGCGAAGACCGTCAAGTGCCATCACTCAAAACGTCGCTAGTACCGTGCTCCGTAAAGTTAGATAAAATACCAAAAGAAGTAGATACAAGTGATAAAACTAACAGCATAAACATTAACACGCACTCCACTAGGATAGCTACAATGAATTTAGAAATATCTAAGCTATCTACTAAGAACATTATTGAACATTCCAAGATAATGTCCCTGCAGCACATGGACAATGTGATACCGTACACTAGCTTCTGCCACGAGATCGAGTCGTCTGGTGACGAGACTTCGAGCCGGGGCACGTTAGACGCCATCATACCACCGCTCAAAGACTTCCAGGGAAAAAATAATCCTTTCCTCATGCAACACATTTCCAAGACTTCTCTCACCGCACACATGAATAACAGAAAACTAAGTCATTATTACTCAAGGTTTTCATTACCTTCTCAGTTAAATCCAATGATTGGGCCTATGATAAGACCCCTTAAACGAAAACTTAGTGAAAAAGATATAGTAATAGGTCCAAATGGAGAAGTGAAACGTAGGAAATTCAGACGGCCGAGAAAATATTTGCAAGTACAGGTGGGTGGCTCTATTCAATTTTTAATTATGCATTAGCAATACAGTGGCGAAAGCCTTTTCTTAAAACAACACTGGCTCTAATTACAGTATATAACACAAGAATCAACACCCAGGAGTGCTATTTTTGAACGCGTGACTCACTAAACGAGTGATTGACGCGAGTGTTTCTAAAAGGCCGCATTTTTGAATCATGCGTTGACGAGTGATTGCAACGAGCGGTTGAGACCGCTCGTTTCAGTAGGCGACGAACGCTTTTATGTCAAAGTCACTTCCTGTCAGTCGAAGTTCATCTGTCATCATTTTACGTTCCATTTGACGCTACACTTTTTAAACATTTTAAAAATCCTTAATAACCTTAAAAAAGTTTTAAAAAAATTCTGCGTGAAATAAGAAGAAATGAAATATTTTCGTTGAAGGTTGGCAGCACTACAGTTCAAACGCTGGTTTCAAAAATATGGCAAAATGGCATTTCATGACTTGGGAAGACGAGTGTGACTTGTAGTCGTGCACGACTTGCGCTTTAGTGAGTCACGCGTTCAAAAATAGCACTCCAGGGCTAACATGCGCACAACGACAAAATTTTGTCGTTGCATTTTCTCGATTTGTGACGACATATCTTTATATGTCTACAGTCGGTAACATGGCAGAACATTTAAATCATGTCCTTCCGTCAAATGAAGACTTGACGACAATAATTATGTCGACGGTCTCTAACATGCACTTCAAATTTAATCGATTTTTAAAATTTGGATTCGATAAGATTGCCGTCGAATATTTCTTCGAAGACAAACGACGAGAAAATATAACACTCGAATTTGTTCCTGCAAAAATGATCAAATGCTCTTATGAAAATAATGTAATGAGGTATTAGTTTTTTTTGTTCGCGTATAATCTTTATGTTTTCGGCAAAACTCGCATTTCAGGATAAACTAGTTTGGCCTACGCCAAATTGAATTTGCATATTCAAATCTTTTTAGTAGCAAAATGGTGCAGATTACCAAAGTAACGTGATTTCTGGAATCCAAGACAGCGGCCGCGATTTTTTTGAAAAATCGATATTGTTGTCTGTATATGGGTTTTTCAGGGTCAAGATTTCGAAAATAACGTCAGTTTTGAAATCCAAGATGGCGGACGCGACTTTTTATGAAAAATTGACATGGGTGTCATTATTTAGGTTTTTTGAGGTGTAGATTTCGAAAATAATGTCAATTTTGGAATCCAATATGGCTGACGCGACTTTTCCTGAAAATCGACCTGGGTGTCATTATATGGGTTTTTCGGGGTGTAGATTTCAAAAATAACGTCAGTTTTGAAATCCAAGATGGCGGATGCAAATTTTCATGAAAAATCAACATGGCTGTTAATGTTGCAGGTTTTACGAGGCGTAGATTGCGAAAACGACGTCAGTTTTGAAATCTAAAACGGTGGTTCAAATTCTACACCCCGTAAACCCCATAAAACGATTTTTAATGAAAAACTCACGTCCGCCATCTTGGATTCCAAAATTGACGTCATTTTCGAAATCTACATCCCAAACAAACCCGTATAATGACACCCATGTAAATTTTTCACGAAAAGTCGCTTCCGCCTCTTTGGATTCCAAAACTGACGTTATTTTCGTCCTAAAAACCCCATATAATGACTGCCATGACAATTTGTCACAAAAAATCGCGTCCGACCTAAAAACGCATATAACTACATCTATGAAAATTTTCATGAAAAGTCGTGTCCGCCATCTTGGAACGATATTTGATATCATATTACTAAGATATAACAATAGTTTAATCTTTATTCTTATGTGTAATAAAGAAACCGCGCCTTGGTAACCATGGTTACACTGTAAAAAACATATTGAATATTAAAATAAAACTTGACGTTTCGAGAAGTGATAGCCTAGTCACGACGAGATACTTCTCCTTCATGGCGCGCATTTTAGGTATTCGACATAATTGTCGAATTCGACAAGATATGTCATGTCGTCTAAGAGATACGTCGTGGCGCGCATGTAAGCCCTGCAGGCGCATACTAATGGCGGTGTTGATTCGCTGTTATAGTCATGGAGTTGCTCTTAGGCACACGGCATTAGAAACGACGTCTCTGAAATGCGGGAAGCAGGGAGGATTTACTCCCGTCACGCATACACAGTATCGTACAAATCAACGTCATAGCAGTAAAAAAAAATGCTGATAGAATGGTGGCCTGGTTGCAAAGTACCTATTCTTTTTAAACTTTAATTATTGTACCTTTTGATACAGCACTTTACTTCAAAATATAAGATAGAAGGCAATTTCAAGCGTATCTATATATCACGCAGCGATCCTGCACACATACGTGCATCTTCATCAGAACATCCGCCAACTGATGACAGTGCCCCTAGCGTTGAGTAGTTGGAACTAATATTTTGACGTCACTGGTCTTTATTTTGGTCGCAGTTCTATATGGGTTGGGGCAACTCCTCTATAATTTATATTCCGTGGTTCAGTCTTATCAAAAGTAAAATTAAATCTTCCTTACATTCTGCACAGATTTATTAATTTTGGGACAAAATATTTTAAAATGTTTACTTTCTTTCCAGTTGAACAAGTCGTGCCCTCTACCAGATGACAACAAAACCAACCAGCCACAAAACGAAAACACAGAACTGCCTCCCCCAAGCACTCACAATAATAACGTCAAGTTTCACGGCAGAAGACTGAGACAACGACAAGAGAAAAACTACTACGAGAACGCGCGGAGGAACACGAACAACAACACGACGAGCAACAACAACAGCGTGAAGAGCTTGCAGCTGAGCCCCCACAAGAGTAACAGTAGTGTGGGTGAAGTGGACGCGCAACAACTGTCGGCGCTCAAGTCCAGCGTGCAGTCGTACTTTCGCGCCGGACAGACGTTCCGCGTGCTCGCACGACGGTTAGCGCCCGCCGCACCGCCCGCATACCTCATCGAGTGGGACTCCAGTGCGTAGTGACACATGAATTTATTTAAATATACATATTATTATAATAATATATTGTAAGTGCTTGTCTGTAGTCTAATTTAGTTGTACAGTAAGTTCGAGGAATGTGATATATTATTATTCCAATTTGATTTTGTTGTTTCATTATAGTATGTCTATTGGGTCGGGAAAGGATACATAAATAAATAAATATATACGGACAAATCACACAGATTGAGCTAGCCCTAAAGTAAGTTCTTGAGTAAGACTTGTGTTATGGGACACTAACTAATCGATACTATATTTTATAACAAAATATATATGGATTAACATCTGAGACCCAGGTCAATCTGAAAAAGATCATCTTGACCTGGGGATCGAACCCGGGACCATCTATGTCACAGGCCGGCGTGTTGACCGCTGCGCCACGATTCTCGTAAATAAAATGAACTGAACACTGGTCAGTTATTCAGCCGTGTTCAGACCTATTATCTATGCAATTTCCAGTAACGATATAGCGTGATGAAACAAATATAGGTAAAATATGATAAAATAATTATTTTTAACAAAAAAGTAAAACTGCCTTCAAACCTATTAAATGTACAAACTGGAATAAAATTAAACCAAACGGTATACTCTTACAATTTTTTTGGGTTTTTGTTTATTTTTTCAAAAAGTGCTGAATACATTGCGATAAAAATTTAATGGGACCATCTCGGGAGCATTATTTATTTATTTATTTATTTAAAAAGCTTTATTGTGCCTTAGAAGCTACAATAGGTGGACTTAATGCTAAAAGCATTCTCTCCCAGCATTACTTATCAAACAAAAAAGAATCACTTAAATCGATCCCTAATTGACTGAGTAATCGCGTAACATACATACAAAAAAAAACATACAAACGAATTGAGAACCTCCTCCTTTTTTGAAGTCAGTTAATAATACAATGGAAATAAAAAACCCGGCTCCTGAACTGCACCGCCTCGCCTCGAGTGGTTAGTACCTACCTATATACAAGGTATAGTTATTAGAGCACTATAATAGGTAAGACGTGCATACTACATTAACTCCGGAGTGCCTCACCCAAAGATTAAACACGCATGGACCACTGACTACCTTAGAGCATTTAGGGTAAATGCTCTAAACTGACTACCCGCTGCACGCGCACGCCTGTCCCGTGTTGTCCACGCGGAGGTCCAGAGTAGTTCCTGCCCTTTCCGTGAGTGGTACACGCGAGAGGACGATTGTAATTTTCGCTAAGTTACCCGGGGTCAGAACAGAGCACCGGAGAACATATTTTTAAGACTCGAAAATGAACCTTGAAACCATATCCATAAAGTGCATACACATGTTTGAGCTCGCTTGGCCTCGAGCCCGCGCGAGCATTTTTGTCTTTCCAAAATGGTTGCACTTTACCATCAAAAGTGTTTGTTTATTTTCGAATGTCTTAAGAAAATGCTCTCCGCTGCTCTGCACTCGATATGCGCTGACCGTAGGTAGTGGGTAAATAACTACCTACCTATCATACATGGGCCAGAGTCAAGCTGCAGATCATATTTTTACAGGCATCGATGCCGTCTGTCTGATCATCCCTATCAACGTTAATTCTCATCTGATCATTTGTGATGTCCTCAGAAATAAAGGAAGTAAAGGGCGGTTCACACCGCGAGCGAGCGAGCAAGGCCGGCGAACATCGTTTCATCTCTTTTCATACTGTGGTTCAAAAGCAATTTTTTTCACTCTGTTCACACAGCGAACTATACGAGCGATGCGGTCCAAGAAATCCGAGAGGGCTCGCTCGCCTCGCTAGCTATCTTGCGGTGTGAAAAACATCGCTTATCTCATGGTTTCGTTCGTCTTTCTCAACTCGCTTGCTCGCTGGCGGTGTGAAAAGCCCTTTGTGTTTTTAAGCGAGGTCATGTCGTTCCAGCTCCAGCGTCGAAAGGCAGCCTTGCGGATGCACATTATCTAATTTTAAGTATACACCTACTGTAAAAATTCGCAAACGTACGCATCATCATCAGCCTAATACTCGTCCACTGCTAGACATAGGCCTCCCCAATTCCACGCCAACGCATGCTTTGAATCAACATCATTTATCGAGACAAACAAAATGAAAAGAAATTCTACTACATACTGGATATACATAGTTTCATAGGCATCTCTCAAGCGGCCTACATCCGCTATTTATTATTTTTAACAAAAAACTAAAACCGACTTCAACCCTATACATATACGTAAATGTACAAACTGGAACTAAAAATTAGGTTTTAGTGGGTGTGAAAATTTATGGTTAAGAGTTTCAACAAACAAAATGATAAAGTGTATGCGCACTCTAATAAAAAGTGGGCAGACGTGTGCCGCGTCTTCAGCGCTCTTTTCATGCATGCTCGCCGGTTTCGGGCACTCCTCACTTCTCCTTTTGCAAGAACTCACGAGAAACTCGAGTAATATCAAAACACAATCCTTTATTAGGATTGTGTTTTGATATTTCTCGAGTTCACATTGTGAAAGCTCTCTCACAAAACATGATCGAAAACAGGCACTGGATATTCCAGCAGGATTCTGCGGCTTATAAGGCGAAATGTAGGTACCCAAAACTGGCTCCCGAGCCGTGAAATCGACTTTATCAGGCATGGCCTCAGTGCCGGATACGCAAGGAAGCAGGAATAGCAAATGCTATAGGCCCCATGCTTTTCTAGGTTACAAAATATATCCATAATATAATTAATGCAAAGTAACTTTGTCTGTCTGTGACTTCTTCGCGCTTCAACCTCCGAGTCGGAAAATGGAAAAGGGAACAGTTCCCGAGAGATCCTCATTCACGTGAGCGGAGCCGCAGGCAAAAGTTCTTTACAAGCAAAACAAAATTATTTTTACATATAAATTTTTACAAGCCCGCCAAACGAATCCGGTGTATTAACTCATATAATCAAGGACTATATTAGATTTCTTATGTCATAGGACTCGAGCAAGCGAGTCACCTGATGTCTAGTGATCACCGCTGCCCATGTACACATGCAACACCAGGGGTGTGACAAGAGCGTTGCCGGCCTTTTATTTTTCCCTCCCAGAGGGGAGAGAGGATGTGCCTCTGTCTCTCACTCACCAAACGAAGCCTAGCAGCGGTAAAGCTACTACCTACTCAAACGTCGGTTTTCTGTGAGATAAGTAGGTACGCAGTTATTGATGTTTATAATATTTATGTTTTATACCTGTATAAAACATTAAAATATTAGTATGTAGTTTGGTGGTTTCTAACACCCTGGCAATATTTATGGAATGTAATCCCTAATAGTCCATGCGAAAAAAAATGTAAACATGTAGGTAATGAAAACATGAAACAAAATTGGGTTTCCCATAGAAAGACCAACTAATTGATGAATTTCAATGGGAGGCCCTTTCTTTTTTGCGGGTCTATATTTTATTTGGGAATCAAATTCCGACATTTAAATAATGGTTGTTCAGAATCACCTGTATAAAAAAATGTTTAAATTAAATTCACGAGGCCAAAAAGTTAACATTGCTCTATCTTAATCCGGCACTGCGTCCTCCAGGTCCACTTAGATCCCTTAGATTACAAAATATATGTCTAAATCTGACGCATAAGATTAATAAATTATACCCATATATCTCAGTTTTAGGAAGTTTAGGCTAACGCGGGGTCGCGAACTATCGCCATTTAGAGACGAGTGGAAAAGTAGGTACATACTTCAGTGCCGCGATTTGCAGCACGCGCCGCTGGACGCACCGAGGGACGTGCTGCCTTATCTCTTTGAAATCAAAACTGTAGAATAGTTGGGCGACCGCCCCAAGGCGCTGGAGCTAGGGGGCGAGGCGAATCAATCCCCGTGTTGTGTGTGCGTGTGTGGGATTGCGCGCACATCATAGAAATCTCGCCCAGGGCGCTAGCAATGCTAACGCCGGCTAGATTTGGTAACACTAAACGTATTTATTATGTAGAAAAATTATTTGGCTTCCATAACGTAAAATTTATGAGTGGAAAACAGTGGTAGATTATCGCTGTTTTCTCGTGGTCCCAGGATTTTGTATCCCTACACACGTGCCTTGTTGGCGCAGGTCAAATGGTTGTTTAAATAAGCTACGGGCGATCAGAATCTATAAATCCGCCTCGTAAAATAAATTCAGTTTTCATAATTTTTAATGTTTATTATTATTTGTAGGAAATGTCAGACAAGTTAATCATTAATTTAAACAACAAAGTACAATATGGAATGTCAATATATTTTACTTCATATCTACATTTGATTTCGAGGAGTGACTGAAATTAAAATTTGCTTAACAACATACAATAATTTTGATTTGGGCTTTTATTTTAATTCCTCGTACTTTATTACAGGCATATAGAAATTGGATCCTGTTCTACATTTTCCACTGGAGTTATCTATCTACAAACATAAAAGACATATTCCAATGTAAAATAAATATATTTCAAATCAAATGTATGACATTTGATCTGTGTTCAAACGACAGACTGATAAAAAATCTACTAACATTAAGCAATATTTATCGAAAATCGAATACGTAACAGAAATTCCATTTACTAATAAATACATAATAATCCACGCTCTTACCCACTGCATGTTGAATTCAGCAACACTTATAGCATAGCATAACATACAAACAGACTAAATGTTGTAGACATCATCCAGACATGCAGTAAGGAAGCTCGTTGTTCACAACAAATTTCATGGTTTACTTGATTGTCTATTAATCAACTGCATAAAATAAAGCATTTTTGATTTCCTTTTCTTTTCTCAATCACTACCATGCTATAGTCATAAGTATATTCTATAAAACAATTATGGAAGGTAGAAGACGCTTCTAGAACGAAATATAAATATAGACTTACAAATGTAAAGAGAGTTGTTTACTTTAAGAACTTACATACAAACTTATAATACACAATATTTAAAATGCAACCCCCTACAAAGGCCCGTTACACGACCACAAAGTCAAGATGATGGTACAACAGTTAATTTAAAATAAGTAATCTATTCACAGCACTTAACCACATGTTAGTCAATGTTTCACACACAAAACGATCACAAATCACTTTGGTGTCACATTATCACCATTCAGATTGCATTGCTATATTTATAATTATATACTCTATGTACATTTATTTAATCGTTTTTGAAACACATTACAACGATTCCTCAAACGCGGCCATCAAATCACTCTGCAGATTCATGTCTATCTGTCCTGCCATCTGAAAAAAAGTAATGATAAATTATAGTCGATTATTATTTGACTGCTATGAATGTATGTGTACCATATGCATATGCACATACATTCACGTTTCGTCACGTTCGCGTTTGTATACATGGCGAAATTTTGATCGTTGTGGACCCTTAAAGGGGTAATTCAGCCCGTCGATATGAACCATTTTTCCTATGGGACCAATGCTGGAAACTCAAATTTTATTTCGACATTTTCATACAAAAGTGTTCAGCCGCCCGGGCAATTTGTATAGAAATGTCGAAATTTTTTTCGAGTTTACAGCATTTGTCCCATAGGAAAAATTGTTTATGTTGACAGGCTGAATCACCCCTTTAATGGTCCGGAACGATCAAAATTTCGCCATGTATTCTTTTGTTCCTCATATCGCCAACGTAATTTAAAAAATGACATTCTTAAAATTGTGATGATTGGCAGCAGGACTGCTATTTTTGAAAGAACGACTGCACGAAAACATAGGATTTTTCAGTGTGAAACTGTTATTGATTGTTTCATACTGTGGTAGAGATTTTTTTTTTCATGTAAGTTTGTGTGCTGTTATCATATTATTCAAGTTAAATTTAGGTCAGTAATCAGCATCTAGCTATACAATTTTTGGAAAACAATTATCCTTGCCCCGATTGCGCATACCCATAAATCAAATATTGAAGCAAATGACGTAAGATTGCCATCGTATTATAGTCTGTCCGTTCAAATAGTATGATCGCTTCGACAAGGCGACACGCTGGCAAGTGTCAGCGCCCGTCAAAGGCGCTATCGGCAGCTTCAAAGACTGCATGCGCCGTACAGACGAAGACATTGATGCGTAGTGCAAAACGGCTGTTTAATTTTGTTATGCAGCAAGTAAAATACATGAATATTTATTTTGTCCTTGAGGTTTATATGTATTGTTATACTATAAAAATATGAGTGGATATGTTTTGTACTAATAAAAAATATGTTCCTAATGAAATATTTATATTATTTTGATTTACTTTCCAAAATCTCTCGTAGGTGTACTGCAAACCATTTGCCCGGACAGACTATACCAGTTCCCGGTGACTGTGACGACTACTTCGTTCTTACGTTAGGACACTACACGGCACAGGAGAGGACAGTAAAGGGGACGTACCGCTTCGCGTCGCCGCCGCTCCTGCTCGCGCTGCCGCAGTCGCTCGCGCTCGCTGGCGGCGGGCTTGTCGGGCGCGGCAGCGGCGGCCGCGGCGACGGCGGCGGGCGGCGAGGCGCGCGCCACGGGCGACACGCTCGGCGACGCCACCTCCGCGCTCTCCGCCTTGCGCACGCCCTGCACCATCCTGCTGAGGATATCATGTTTATTAAGACGCTAATTTTTCTCAATGGGACCTTATCTCATTATTTTATTGTTCGAGGATGCATAACATAATATTATCTCGCGTTTGATTAATTATACTCTAATTTTACCTCATTTTATCTTCGTCAGGATGTCGCCTTTCAGTCTCTTGCCGTTGTCTTTCCCGTTCCGCTTGCTCTTTCTTTCGTAGTTCCTGCTGCTCAATTAATGCCCTCTGACGATCAATTTTCTCTTTAGCCTGTTTTTTGAATGCCTGCAAATCGATTAAAGAAAGTTAAATATTACGTCCTACATAATGAATGATAATATTATTTTTAAATATTAACTATAACTTACTTGGAAGCTATCCATGACGGGCTTCTGTTTCATTTGGTTGTTTGTATTTATATTAGGTATACTCTGCGGACTCCCAGCTTGCGCTAATGATGACCAAGAACTAGCATTCTTCAAATTTTGTTCTTGTTTCAATTTGAAAGCTTGGGCAAAATTAGAATTTTTTGCATCTTCCATTTTCTTTTCCATTTCATATTTAGCCCTATCAGATATGTTATTTTGACCCATATTTGGTAATCCCATGAGATCTTCAATAGGTTTAGGAGTTAACAACGGTTTGATATCCTCTTTTTTAACAGCAGGTGTGATAAGACTTGGCGCGCCAGGTACTGTGTGATGTGACTGTGCAATAACGCTATGCGGAGCCGAAGGCACAGGATCAAAAATTGACGATACGGGTGCAACAGGAGTTATACACGGTATAGTTGGATTAACATCAGGTCGCAACATTTCACGCTCATGATGCATATTTTTTTCAACAAATCCATTATGAGGAGGAGGGACATAGATCTCGTTCTTGATAGGGTCGGGTACGTGCGGAATATCAGTGAGCCCACCAAGCTGCGCCATTAGATTTTGGTGTGCGGCGTCCGGCATCATTTGCGTCTTCGGTAAAGAAAACTCTTCTTCTAGACGCATCGAAGACTCGGATACGCCCACGCTCACGTCCATCGGGACATCGGCGTTCAGGCTTCGTTCCAAGCTAGCTAACGACCGTTCAATAGGGTCTATGTAATGAGACGTATCGACTTTATCCAGTCCGTTTCGGGGTTCGGCTTTAGGGATAGGTTTCTGATCGTCATTATTACGAGCGATCGGCGCTATGGAGGAGTCAGGAACGTCGGCGGAAGGCAGCGGAGCGACCGGAGCGGGCGCTGGCGGTGCGGACGGCGCCGGCGGCGTGGGCTTGTGCTCGGGCGCGGGCGGCGCGGCGGGCGACGCGGCCGCGGGCTTGGCTTCCAGCACGGGCGCGGGCGCATCGCCCGGAACTGCCGCCGCTGGCGTCGACAACACGGGCGCGGGTGGCGGCAGAGCCTTCTGCAAATTTTTTGGAGACTGTAGTTTGTGATCTCGACTTGAAATTTGTAGAAAAAATCTATATTGGCAGGATATTTACTATTTGTGGTGGGTGAGTCGGCTGTTTCTTGGCTTTCTTTTTAGGCGTCCTTCCGGATCCAGTGCCTGTAATTAATATTAATATTTAATTATAACGACAACATTTTTAAGAAACTTCTTGAAAATAAATTATCTTATTAATATAATACTTAACTGGTATTAGCGCCTCAATGAGATGGCGAATTATCCAAGCTCTATACCGCCGGTCAACGTTTCAGCTAAGGAGGAGGAGATATTTCAACATTCACTGATATTATGCTTTATAAGGGTGCCAGATGAAAATCTTCCTCACTATTATGTACTGGAAATTGCTATCAATTCACATTTATTATGTATGAATAACCAAAAATAACCATGATGACAGAGCAAAGAGCAAAATAAAACAGACTTCTTCGTTTGGCTTAAAACCTTATGTATTTAGTAGCATAATTTCTAATAATATAAATTATTCTGTACAACTTCAGATCTCAGGGCAGTACAAATAAAATTCAAGATAAGTTACTTAAAAGATTTACTTAATTTTCTGTTATATACTGAAATATATATACAATGTTTATTTCCACTCACTCTTATTGCCTAATCAATTTAAGTCATGAGTTGATTAAATAAATCTTATATAAAATTTAATACATATGGTATCCTGTTTACACACTTGCAACTTTCTACTTTATCATTACAACTAAATGTTGCACTGAAGTAACTAATTGTACCACATGTAGCATTCTTAACAAATCTCCAAACTATGTTTACAAATATCTATACATGCCACAAGCAAATTATGGTGGTGAAAACTTATTACTTGACAAATTTATAAACTCCATTACTTTACTGGCAAATTTTAGAGTTAGTATACAATAGACTCATTTGTTCTTTTTCTTTCCTAGCCCGTTGGGGATATAAGGAACTCTAATATAAAATAATTACATCACTATACCTAACTTACAATAAGATCTTTTGAAGCAATCAGAAAATTGTACTTGACAAATAGATGAATCGACTGAACAAAACAATTCATTAGGAATGTAAAACTGTCTGATTTTCGAATTATAAAAACTGCTTGCCCTGCTCCGGGACAAATTATCCCAATATTAAAAACCCATATACATATGTAAAATTTAAGACATAAATAAATATTTAAAAAATCAGTTAATTTTACATACAATAGTAAAATGATCAACATTCTACAATTTTAGCATTGTGATGTTTTTGCAGATAACAAATCGTGTTGACAACTCTAATGCTACTATGTAACACTATTTAAACTTACATTTTCATTTTAGGCCACAAATGTAAAGTGGATTCATATGCCTCGTAAACTGTACAAATGTATTTTCTGTCATGATTTACCTTTTAGATGTAGCACTAGTGTGCTCAATATAGAACAAAAAATTTAATATTTAGAACTATCAATGATATTTTTTGTTTATATTTTTATAATTAAGAATGGTGTCCCTCCTTATGAGAAATATAATAAATAATTCTTGGCTGCACGTCTAGACAAACTTATATCAATCTTAATCGAAAATATGGTCATCCTTTTATCATTAATGCATGCAAAATGAAAGGTAGGGAAGTTTAAAAATGCTTTGATTCCATAGCAATCACGTTTTCCTATAAAGAAATTGATTGCAGTATCATATAAATTTTGCCAAAATACAGATATAAAATATCAGAGAAGCACCTGTAAGTAGAGTGGCTCTGTAGTACCGAGTACCACTAAGTGGGGCACCAAGAATCCTCCCTCCTTCGCAGGCATACAAAATTAAGTAACTCAAATAATTCATAGTGAACAGCTAATTTGTATCACTGTATTTCACCTTTCGTATGAACTACCTTTATACATTTTATGTTAACAGTCTCTCAATTCACATTAAAGAGGCCATAGCGCCCACGACATGTATTGATTTACATTTTTAAGAAGTATACATATAAAAAAAATTAATTGCAATGCATGTTAAATATACCACGACATTTTTGAGTAAACAATTACAAGGTTGCAAACAATTTGTGAAGGAAGGAGGCCAGCTTTCGTATTATATGGTAATATTATTGTATAAACAACTTTGATGGCACGCACGTGTATTTGTGGGAGCAAGCATTGTAGAGAACTAAGCGTCAAACCAATAAAACCATACCTTTTCAAGAAATAAAATTTTTAACTACAACATGTCACAAGATTACATCCTCGTTGCAACACAAAGAGCAGAGAGTCCAACAAGGGGCTGATCAGTTTGCTTGCAGTTGGTATCCGTCCTTACACAATTGTTTGCATTACTCGCCAGCGACTGCGTCCGCGCTGAGCGCTCGCGCGCGCTGCCAGCTGCTCCCGTGCTCCTCTTCGCTTGCGCACTGCCCGGGGAAGGCGGAACGTGGACTACTATCTATACTCGTATTACATCGTCATCGCTTTCACGGTTTACACGATCACGAATTCGAGCAAATATTATATTGGGTTTAAATTTCACACTCAAAAGCAATTAGTACCATGAGATCTGAAGTTCCAATAATAATTATAAGATCGATATTTTAAGGATGCAAATGAAATAACATCGCATTTGAGGACATGATATAGTTAAAAATATTAATGTGAAAAGGTATTTCTTATTGGTTTATAAAGCAAACCAAATAAAAAATATTTCTTACCGGCACCATTTACAAAATATCAGCGAACGTTAAAGCTGGCTTCTCCTCCTTACCGACAATTAGACTGTGCCTTTTCCAAACATTTTTTTTTACATATTGTAGACTTTGGATTCAAGAGATTAAACTGAACAGGGACCGTAGGTAGTGTCCCTCTTCATATCACAGTGAAATCAAATACAAAATCATTCTCACAACGCATCATCCACACCACATAACAATGAATGAGGAAGGCAAGTGCAAACTCGAACGAGGAGGCTTGATCGCTTTTATTGTTAGTTGACGATCTTTAGAGGCAGTCACCTCCCCCATGCAAAGGCGCCAGCTCGCTGCACTTTATGTATACAATCGCGTTCCTAGTACCTATCGTCTCGTACTCTCACTCGCACTCGCTTCTCAGTTCGAACAACCCAGTCATTGAAGCCGCGTTTTCACTGCGCAAGATGCATGCTGGAGCATGGTCGCGCACTACATAACTCTGTTATATTATCAATATAGAAGAAAATAATATAACAACCGTGAATATAAAATAGAGCTTGAATCATAAATTAAATGTAGCTCCACGTCTCGATAAGACTGTCTAAATAAATAAAAATATAAAATATAATTGCTTTTCCTCTCCTTAGGATCGGACGGTAAACATTTATTATTAAAGTCGACATCATACTAATAATTAAATTACACCAATGCCTTCTCAGCATTACTTCCTTCGTATTTATCAGACAATATAGTCAAATCTCAACTCTGTCTTCTCATCATTCATTCCGTGCTGACATAATTTCAGACTAGATAGCATTATTAAATGTTTCACCATTGCTTCATTAGAGCATTTCAAATACATGATATAAAAACAAATACCACAGTCAATCATACTATAAAAATACTGGCAAAGATAAAAAAATCCTTTTACGTTTAGTTCTCAATAATGAAAACGTTGCCGGCGACCTATGTCGATAGATCTCAAGCGTTTTAACATGTTACAAAGTAAAGAATCCTCTTATTTTAAATGCACATATTTAAATCTAAAACTAGGACCCTTTGTACACGGCGCAGTGTACGTATCCAATACATACGAGAATCTGAGTCAGTCACAAGTCAAAGTAATTTGGCAATATGAAGGTTTTTCTTTGTTATATCAATTTGTACAAAACTCAATATCAATAAACCGCTATATTGGCCTCTCCACAGGCAGGTATAGAGATTAAAATGTTAACTGCACTATTTTTGAAGCAAAAAGAGAAAGTTAAAAATCATTGTCTTTTTAGTCAAAGTGTGATAACTGCACCGCGTCGCGTACAGAGGGGCTAATTAACAGTATGTGCGGTGGTACGCGGCGTGACGTCACGTTGCTATATTCGCGTTAGTAAGTGTGCCGGAGTCTAACCTGCTTCGCTGTCGCTGCTGTCCGACGAGCTGGTGTCGGTGCTGGACGACGAGTTGGACGAGTCGGAAGAGCTCGATGACGACGACATGCCGCCGCCGAGTCCGTCTTTGCCGTCTGTTGTAAAAGCATACCAATCAAAATTAGAAAAACATATACAAATAGCCGTGTGGTTCGTGGCAGAATATAATAGGACCACTCCAAGTTTTTCCGTGGCTGTCGTAACAGGTGACTTAGGGCCGCGCTACACTGGATTGGCATGGGATGGTATCGAAAGCGACGCGTCATTTAAAAAAAAAACTATGTCTAAAGTCCCTTTCATAAGAAGTTATAAATTATGTAAACGCAGTACAAATTATGTATTTCAGGGGTTCACAACATTTGGATGAAATAAAAAATAATACTGTTGTTTTTTGTGTAAAAAAATAAACCGAAGAAGAGATGGTTAGAAATATTTTTCCATAAAGAATGGAGGGAGATTGCAGGTGAAGTAATTATTTGGCAACGTAAAAAATGTTTTGCTCTGCATTGAGAATCAAGAGCTAATAAAAAAAAATTATAGCAAAAACTGTTACAGAAACTTTATTATAAATCAGTAAGACTCAATAGCTAATAAAAAAACAACTTATAGCAAAAACTGCTACAGAAACTTTATTATATCTCAGAAATGCGCTAAATGTTTACATTCACGGAGTCGGGCTCGTTCCTGTACCAAAAAACATTGAGCGACAGCGTTTTGTATCGTTAAAATATAACCCGACTAATTACAATTGGTCTTTAGTTTCGTATTACCCGTATAGTAATTTAAATCAATTGTATTTGGTTAACTCATCATATTGTTGCTAGGTAACTCCAACTCAGTACAAGTTTATTGATGTACTTAATTTAAAGCTTCTCGTGGCGGGGAGTTTAGTGACATAAGATACAAAAGGGCGGCTGCACGCTTGCGGGCATCTAGTCAGTACGCGCCAGGGCGCCAGCCGGCTGGCCACGTTCAAGCAATTATGCATCTTATGTCACTAGTTATAAAGGTTGTTTTGAAATGACGCGTTGCTTCCGATGCCATCCCATGCCAATCCAGTGTAGCGCGGCCCTTAGGCAACATTAGCCAAACAAAAAAAAACTTATAAACATCGGTTGTGAGTGTAGGCCAAATCCTCTGATTGTGCTGGGTAATATATGGCTCTGGTAGTACAGAGAGGGTCATATTTCTGCAGTGGAAACTTTTTTGTAAAAGGTTTCCACCTTTTACAAATGCCGATTTTAACTTTAATTGTCGTGGTGACATCTAAAAAAATATTAGGGTATTTTCCCAGTTGTTTCCTCAGCATTGTTTGTTTGAGCCCAGGCCAGGGTCCGCAGTTATGACAGTATACCAGTAGACAGTAGACCTATCTCATCATGTTTAAATAGTTTAATAGTAGATTGTTGCACTGAGCAGAAAGTAAGTTATTGCTGCACGAGTGTTTATTTAACTTACTTAATGCGAGGTGCATAATCTGCTTTTCTTTCAACTACTGCAATAGAAGTAGTTGAAAAATAAAACTGAAGACAAATTACAATAGTTAAAAATTTGTTGTTCACATTCCCGCGTTTTTTCTTTATGGCCAGTATTTTTTTTTTAGGTAAGGCAATACACACGTCCCTTTGTTAACTCCATACGGCCGTTAGGTTGGCCAACCTTCTTTATGACATGTGCAACTATTGTCCCGCGATTTAAAAAAAAATCTAAACAGTGCAGTAAAGGATTTCCATACATTTTTGCTGCACTAGAGCAGCAAAAATGTATGGAAATCCTTTACTGCACTGTTTAGTTTTTTTTTTACTTCTAGTGCAGTAAAGTTCCGCTTTGTGCTGGATATATAGTGCAGTTATGATAGAATTGCAGCGTAGTTGGAAGAAAATATCTTTCACACATTGGATCTTCAAAGCATAACACTGCTTACAAGTTTTGTAGCACTTTAGTCTTAGATTTCCATCCCTTTTTAATAAGACTGATTAAATAATCATAGTATAAATCCTATTATTACTTAAATGTGATTTGTATATGTAAAGATGTCTGCTACTTTTCTTCACGCTAAACCTACTGGATGAATCCTTACAATGTTATAAATCACGCGGGACGGGACAAAGTTATTTTAAAATGCAAATAAATTTACCATTAGCACAAAGACTTATTTTCACATGAATAGGTTGGCCATAATTTCAATAAATTTCTATAGTTATTACCATCTTTATCTCAGCATACAGAAATCACCAGAAGCCGGTGATATAGAATTACTATCGAAATGAAGATAAAAAAACCGGCCAAGTGCGTGTCGGGCCACGCGCAGTGTAGGGTTCCGTAGTTGCGAATGACAACTTTGAGTTCACACTATTCACACTCGCACCTTACAGTTTAACGACCAAAAACATCTAACAATGAAAATAGTATGAAATTTTACAGTTTATAAGTTGGTTGCCTATAACTTTTTAGTTTGTACTTACTACTCAGCTCGGATAGTTTTCCTTTCAACTTCAGTATATATGCTACTGCTGTAATTTTTTTCACGTATCTATATATAACCGTTTAGCAGATAGAGGGGGGGGACACTTACCTCTAACAAAAATTCGCACTTTAAAACCAAATATTTCGGAAACGGAGCCCTTAATCAAAAAATGGTGTTCTCAACCTCACAATATTTTTGAAAGACCTATTTAACGATACCCCACACAATAGGTAAATAGAGAAAAAAAAATTACTCCCTCACTTTACTTGTATGGGAGCTACCCTAAAAATATTTTTTTTTCAAGATTTTATTCTACCACTTTTTTGCCATGATTAATATACATACCCATACCAAATTACAGCTTTCTAGTACTTATAGTCTCTGCGTAAAACCGCGGACGGACGGACAGACAGACAGACAGACAGACAGACAGACAGACAGACAGACAGACAGACAGACAGACATGGCGAAACTATAAGGGTTCCTTGTTTACTACGGAACCCTAAAAAGAGCATAAAAAGTTTGAAATGTTGAAATTTCATTATAAAAAGAAGTGAAAGTAAAAACGTATGCTCTAGCAACACTACGCGAGTGTGAAGCGCGGTTGGTACACCCTACACACCGCATTTTAGAACTTAGATGCATACAAAAATGATTCATAGCGGCTTCTAGAGATTTATGCCATAAACCTCGTAAAATACAATAATATAACGCACTAACCTTTTTTCTGTTGCTGTTTTTTGTTCGTTCCTAGTTGTCCAGAGACATCCTGCAACCTTTTTTCTAGTTCCTGCTTTTTCTCCGCCATTTGTTCATCTTTAGATTTACCTGACATCTTACGATCTGAAATTTCGAATGTACATTACAAATGTGTACAATGAATTGATATAAGTAAATGTAGGACAAAATTGGTGTGATTACAAATGATTGCTTCTGGGAAATATGGTAAAATGGCGAGGATTATTTTACTTCTTTCACGCTCGCACATATTCATTCATCTGTTAAAACTGTAAATTATACTGGTGGTAGTTCCCACGAATCATAAAGTTTTTTTGGGCACTTAAATTACTTACGTGTCTTTTTGCGTAGGCACGACGCCACATAATTTTCTAGTTCCCTTAGTGTTGAAGGTTTCAATGTTTCAAAGTCAATCTCAATTTCATCTGGATTGGAATCTCGTAGTGACGGTTCTCTATTTTGAATTATGTGGACGACTTTTCCAAGTTTGTCACCTGAGAACAACACAATACATCAACAAAATTTCCTGTTACGTAATGTAAATGTTAATATCCTAATATTGGGGAAAAATTTCATTGTTTTTTTGCATTAAATAGGCTCCGAAACTACTAGACCGATTTTCAAACTTCTTTCACCAATAGATAGCTAATTTATCTGTGGGTGTCAAAGTTTACGCGGACGAAGTCACGGGATTTCTAGTAAAGGCCGCGCTACACTGGATTGGCATGGGATGGCCTCGGAAGCAACGCGTCATTTCAAAACAACCTTTATACTTATTATCATAAGATGCATAACTGCTTGAACGTGGCGAGCCGGCCGACGGCCTGGCACGCACTCGCGCGGATTAGACGCCCGCAAGCGTGCAGCCGCCGTTTTGTATCTTATGTCACTAGACATTATAGCTTGTTTTAAAATGACGCGTCGCTTTCGGTGCCGTCCCATGCCAATCCAGTGTAGCGCGGCCCTAAATAATAAAGGTAGCACAATACATTAACGATATTAACGATACCAACTAGTTGCATGTTGCGCGAAGGGATACTTAGACTATTCGCTTGTTGAAGTTCAAAGTGTACCCACCGGGCAGCTTGTTGATGTCGAGCGAGAGCTGTCGTTTCTCGTCGTAGGACATGGGCTTGGCGACGTCCTCGTCCTCGGAGTCGTGGTGCGGCGGCACGTGCGGCGCGGGCGCGGAGGCGGGCGCGGCGCCCTTCTTCTTGCCGGGCTGCGCGCGCCCCGCCGCCGCCGCGCGCCCCGCGTGCGCCGCGCCGCCCGCGCCCGCGCCCGCCGCCGCCGCGCCCCGCGACCGCCCCGCCTTGCCGCGCGCCGTCGGCGTCGCTGCGACACAACCGGACTTGACTCACTGAGTGCTTGCTTCCTACTCTACTGCTATTACTAGCGATGCCAGGTCTTGATAATAGCCGGACAGAGATGCCAGTTAAGCCGGACATTTGGGTTAAAAGGCCGGAGTCCCTTAATATTTTATTTGTGGTACACGTAACACGACATTTTTTATGTAAATCAGGCAGGGGTTTGTTACCATAAAATTTTCATAAATTCTATCAATCTTCATTAAAATGGTCAAATTTAAACAGCCTAACCAAAGCCGGACAGGCCAGACTCCCAATTGATTTGGCCGGACATGTCAAAACATATACCAAAAATCCTAACTGTGTCCGGCTTCATCCGGACGCCTGGCAAAACCTAGTTATTACACTCATTGGTAAATAGATCAAAGTGATCTATTTGCCACACATATCAATTTGAATGAAACTGCGGATGATTTACTTTAATGGCTCCATCGAAGCCGCAAACTTAATATCAATGTTGTAGTTTTATTTTTATTACATTGTAAATAGTTTTTTCTTTCATTTCCAAAAATGTCCACTGCTGTATTAATGGTACTTGTAACCAGAAAATATTGTGACGCTAAATTTAGGTCACGTTATATTCTCACTTACATGGCGCATTGCGAATACATTTGTGGTCGACTTATAAAATGTATGATAATAAAAAAATATTTCATACCTAAATTGTCCGCGATGTTGTTCGTCTTTCCTCCATAAGCGGCCACAGCGTTAGCCTTGGGTATTGTGCTGTTCGTAATTTGCTTCTTTTGCTTCTCCTTTATTTTCTTCTTCGCCTTTTTCTTCGTATTAGATTCCTCAACGAGTTTCCTCATCTTTTCTTGTAGAGCTAGAAGTTCCTTTTCAAGAAGTTTAACTTTATTATTTCTTTCCTCCTCTGAGTCGTCCGATTCCGAATCAGACTCACTGCCCGATTCTGAACTCGACGCCGAGCTGCCCTTATCCATATGCGGTACACCAACATGAACGGGTTCGTCCGGAATTTTAGCATACCTATAGAAAATATGTAAAAGAATATTATATATAATTATAACCACATCAAATCAAAACGTTTTCCAAATGAATAAGCGACATTTACCTCATTTCAAACACATCCTGCAGTTTCCGAGCCATGGCCACCACATCATGGTCTGGTGGGTTGTACTTGTAACAGTTAGTGAATATTAAACGGACATCCGCGGCAAACTCCGCAGCTGTTTTGTACGCCCGGTTGTCCATCTTCTGCTTAACAGTTCCTAGATCCATAGGTTTCTTTATAATATCAAAATAGTCATGAAGTCCAAGTAATTCCGCATCTACTGGCTTATAAAATGGCCAAGCATAGCCCTGCAAATATAATAAAGAGTTAGTAAACGCTATAAATTAAAAAAAAGGAAACAATACAAATCACCAGTGATAAATAACTTACCGAATGTTTCTTAGAAAACAATTCTTTCAATATTTCATTACAGCTCTTCAACGCATCAGACAGTTTCTCTTTACTCTTTGCTAGCTGTGGGGTCATTACGGAATGGTGCGACGCGCCGGCGCCGCCCACGCCCGGTGACAAACCACCCTTGAAATTTTCATCTCCCGTCCGACTTGTCTATATAAAAAAACAGGATTTACAATTAATCCTCATATGTGAGCATCTATGTACCTAATTTGGTTACATATTATTGTGTTAATTACCTTTTTTTGTCGACCACTTTCTCTCCTTGTCGATATTTTAGCAGGTTTAGGGCCACTTTGCTGGTCAATAGTTGGCGTTGTGTAACCTCCTTCAAAGGAACTGCCCATGGGCGTCGTTGTATCAGCTTTTCTTTTAACACCCTTTTTCACCTATAAAATAAATATCACATGAGCTTGGCGCATAGATTTTGACTAGGAACTTTATTTTGACATTTATATTGACCTTATTTGTTAAGAAAATGTATAAAAGTAAGAAATAACTATATGCTGTACCTTAGCTGGTTGTGTTTGTGATAGGGTGACGGCCGGAATGGTGGTAACAGGTGTAGTGGGCTGCGTCACGTGGAAACTCGAAGGTTGCGTCGTGACCTGCACCAACGGACTTGGTTAAATTGAATTCACTAACATCTAATCATAAGCAAGTAAAAACAAGTTATATTAATATACTATGATACTAACTTAATGGCGGCTTGGATATTAGCTTACGATAATAGTGAATTGCGCATTGACTCGCGCGATGTTCCGAGCCACCATTAAGCTTGCATCGAAATATAGGTATTTTATACATATTTTATATATTGTATTACATATGGGATTTAAATGAGCCTCACGGACAGTAGAGTACTCCGAAAGTAAACAACCCACAATGTTGATACTTAGTAGTATTGATTATTGAAAAAACACTCACCTGCTGCGGGAGGCCTGTGTGGGTAGCGGGGGGCGTGGTGCTGGGCGGCGGCGCGGTCTGCGCAGGCTGCGCGGGCGTCGCGGCGGGGAACATGGCGGGCAGCATGGCGGCCGCCGCTTTCACGGGCGCCCGCGCTGGCGTGCTCGCCGCTGGGGCCGGCGCGCCTGGCGTGGCTGGAGCTCCGCTGGCGCGCTTCTTGCCAGACCCCTTACCACCCTTCGACGGCGGTTCGATTTCCTTTTCCTCTTTTTCCATTTGAGCTATCTGTTATATATAATTATATGTGGGTCAAACTTGCTCGAAACTTCGGGAAGCGGCTGGTATGGTATGTACACATATAGCATACACACCCTAACATTACTTACCCTATTGAGAAACAGCTTCTCGAGCGTCTGTGCCATGATAACCACATCTTCGCCAGGTTTATTGTACACATAGCAGTTTGTAAACATGGTATTAAAATCCTGGATACATTCCTGTGCAGAGTAGTAGTAGTTTGACTCAAGACGCTTTTTTATAGTTCCTAGATCCATAGGTTTCTTTATAATTTTGTGATAATCCTGAAAATAAAATAGATTTAGTAACAATATTACAAAAAACGTAGCCTCTCAGCGATGGTGATACGTACTGGAAGGTTAAGCTTTTTCGCGTCCACAGGTTGATGAAAAGGCCATGCCAGCTTATGCTTCCACACAGCCTTCATGACATTCTTCTGGAGAAATTGTAGTTGATTAGTCATCCGCCCCTGCCGCCGTGGTGCCTCCTCCGGAGGCGCCCCATTGACAGGCTCCGCCGCAGGCTGTAAGGGTTATATATTAAGTGTTAAACGGAAATTTATTTTTAATCAAGGTTCTTTAACTCACAGATATTATCGTAAATAAAATAAAAAAAATTAAGTTACCGTGCTAGTCGTAGCGAGAGGATCTACCGCTTGCTGCATCGTGCTGGAGTCAGCAATCTACCTGCCAAAGTGAAGCCACCACTGTAGTTAACATTTTAAAATGATAACACATGCATACACTCTAATCATCAATGAGACTCTCACCTCAATCGTAACAAGAGGTTCATCCAATCTCTTACTAAGAGGCATCAGCTATATCCTCTGATGACTTTTGACCGTTCTATCATAATATATGTTTTGGTGCTGATGCACCTAGAAAGAAGCCATCACATTCATTGAATAATAAATATCCTACCTGTAAGAAATTATGATAAGTTAAATTTTGAAAAGACAATGAAAGAATTATGCAACTAATCCTATTTATTTTAATAAATATAATATACCTTGCAAGGCAGGGTTGAGCGTCGAGAGCACCAAACCACTTCTTGTTGCAATTTGGCTGCTATCTCAACTCTGAAAAGAAGAAATCCATATTTAAAGTAGGCAACTATTTCTTTTTTACCCGATTGTACCCAAAAAGAGGTTAATGTTTTTCGCGCATGTGTATGTATGGACCGATTTTTAAGTGTGAGGTGTCATAGGATTCGTATTTTTGTCTGCAGAGTTAAAGGCTATCTAATGTGAGGAAAAAAACAGCATGGCAAACAATTCTTGGATTATATACATATTTCAACATACTCCGTACATACAAATTGTATAGTGTGAATGGTAATAAATACATATAGATACTTAAGATTTTTCATGGCTTACATCTCCCAGAATCTAGATAAATATCTAAGTACCAGAAAAGAACCTAGATGAATAATTTACAATCTTTCAAGTTTTCTAATCTTTCATTTTATATTTATGCCAAAGAGGGCAAAGGCCTGTAAAATTAAAACCAACAGGGTTTAATTTGAGAGTTTGGTTATTTTCAGATTGAAATTTCTAATGTATAGATGAAAGGGAAGACAATACCTGGACCTCAATTTTTGAACTGGTAGAATCGATCCGCCACTTGATGTTAAGCTTCTGCATGATGAATCTGGATTAGCTCTATTTTCGAACCATTATTCGAATGGGTTTCTAAGTGGTTGATCGAGACCACTTGGATTCAAAGACGTGTCATATTATGTGGACTAATTATTTGAGTTGACTGCATAGGGTCCCATGGGTCTCATGGGTTCCATTCAGTCTTATTGGGGCCCTTTGAGTACCTAACAATGGGTTCCATTAGCTTCTATCCTATGACCCAAGAACTACCAAATCTACCTACCAATCAAAGAAAGATTATAAAAATATATATTCGGACAGTTAAAAAATTAATAGCTAAACTCATTGATTTTATTCTGATTGCTGACGTCACAACGAGCGAAGGGTCGAAAAATTGTTTTTTTTTTTTTTGGTTGCAGGTACTATTTGAGATTGTTGGTTTATGGGGTTGTTGATGGTTTTGGTAGTTGGTTATTGTTTATGGGTTGGTGGTTATGTCTGATTTTTTATGTGTACTGTTTTGTGCCTTAATATGTATGTGTCTGCATGTTTAAACATCTGTTCCAATGTTTCATCCTGTAGCCTACACGGCTGGACCGATTTTGAATTGTCATTAGATTCTATATTCCCCGGAGTATTATAGGCTATTTAACGTCAGAAAAAAAACAGGTTGGCAAACGTAAACTGTGAAAACGGGAGTAAGGCATTTATTTTTTAAAATAATGCAACTTATCGATGTTACGATGACGATATCGAGTTAGTTTTTTTTTTGTGGTGGCTGTGCTTGTAATGTTTATGTGTTCTTAATGGCTGTATAGTAGTTAGTGTTAGTTGTTGGTCACCAAAAAGCACTTATAACCACCAATAATCCCAACAATGTAATGTTTCCATTTCATAAATTCCCACCCAAAGGAAACATTGCCGAAACATTTCCGCGGCAATATTCCTGAGAACGGGAATGTTCCGACCCATCATAAATTAATGCAGATAGAATAGATGCAAAAATGACGAATGGCGAATATGACAAGTTGCGCAAGCGTGACGAGTTTGCGTTTATGACGTCTTGTTACAATAAGGATAAGGAATAAAGGTCCGACATAGCACAGCGGATTAGCTCTTTAAAGTGGCAGTGGGCGGAGCATAAAGCTCGTATAAAAGTTATTCTTGCCTTGTAACGGAAATTAGATTAGGTTAGGTTATGGTTATACATAGACCAACACACTATACAGCAAGCGACGGCCTAGATACGAAAGCGACTGGCAGATATAACTTGACAACGGAAGATAGACTATGGTTGCACTTAGACCACTACGCGAGCGACGACTTAGGTGCGAAAGTTACTGGTATGGATCTCTGACTTAGGAACAGAAGGGGTTAATAAGATTATGGTAACACATTAACCACCAAACAAGCGAGCGACGAGCGATCTATGTACATAAGGGACTATTAATTATATCAGACTTGAAAAAGAAAGATGGGTTAGGTTACGATTTCACAACAACTAGTGTAACAAGCGCCACTGATTATAATATGTGTAAAGTACATTCTAAATTTGTAATAGTAAGATAAGAATGACTATAATTTAAAACGCACTTTGAGCAGGTGGGTTTTTTTTATAAGACTTTATCATCATGATCATCTCAGCCGCAAGAAATTCACTACTGGACATAGGCCGAACCCCAAGAATTTCCAATCCAACAGGTTTGAAGCCGAGACGGTCTTCGGTCGTCCGACCACATGGTATGCGCTTGCTGGTACGTTGTCGACATTCGAGGACCTTTCTGTCCCATCGGTTGTACGCGCTATGTTCCCTACCCACTGCCAAAGAGCTAATCCGCTGAGCTAAGTCGATGACTTTTGTTCTTCTATAGACCTCGTTGATAAACATAGAGCATAGCACTCTCTTTAGCTCTTTGAGCGACCTTGAGCTTTCCTATGAGGCACATAATCGATTTTGATGAAGTTTGCACTGGTCCCTAAGTAGGACTTAACTAAAAAAATAATATGCAATCCGACTTATAGAAGACAAACATTGGTACATACATACACATTCATGTTCAGAAGCTGGAATAGACCTAGATATACTACAAAAACAGGGCAATTCGGACAATATTATGTATAATTATATGCGTTAAATTGATAACCTCCTTTTCTTGGAGTGAGTTAAAAAGTATAAGCTGTATCCAAATTTTAGTACATTGACCTGTAGTGTATTTTAGGTCATTTAACTTTGAATGATACTCTACGAGTACCTATTCATAGTTTATACCACCATGTAAGTATTTTCTACAGCATGTTCAAAAAAATTAAAAAACTAAAGTTTCAAATTTGATTCGTGTCTTAAATCACTGGATGGATTTTAACGAGATTTTGCATACCACTAACTATTATACATCACCATGAGTAGGTACATGGTATTTCTGTTTTTTTACGTATAATATCCACGTTATCCCAACTATATAAATGCGAAAGTGAGTTTGTTTGTTTCTTTGTTACGTTTTCACGACGTGTCTACTGAACCGATCGTCATGAAATTTTGCATACACATTGATTGGAGTACGGAAAAGGACAAATGCTACTTTCATCCCGGAGAAAAGTACTATTCTTCTCTATCTCTATTCTGTTAGGCGATCCCTCGACTAACAATAACGCGGGCGGAGCCGCGGGCGAAAACCAGTACAATATATCAAAAAATCCCTATCCGATCCATAAAAAGGCGACTCGACCGTCAATATGATCAGTTTATCCTATGGGACTAATACTGTAAATCTAAGAAAGATTAAACATTTTTTTACAAATTTTCTGGCCAGCTGAACACTGTAGTATCATCATTTTCTTTGTTTATATTGACTGACTGAGCCACCCCTTTAAGGATAGGACAGGGTTTATTAACATATTGCATATATGATATGTAAATTTTTATAATTCCTATGATTGGGTTATTAAGAATTACTGAAAGCACCTATTAGGTAATGTCTGCATAAGTGTTGTGAAATATGAGTAAAACATCCACAATAGAATCAGTTGCTGAATAAAGAATTGAAGACATCTGATTTTAGTTTTATGTAAGTAGGTATCTGACATACTTTTCCTCATTACTTATTTATTTTAATTAAACGTAATAGCACAATTTTAAAAAAAGGCTCCAAAAGGTGGACTGAATGCCGATGGTATTCACTCCCAGCCAAACTTTTGGACCAAACAGAGAATTATAGTGGGTGGTGCACTTGCCAACAAAAATACAATAAAATGTGTACAATACATAATAATATACATTGACAACATGCAATCTGATTAAAAATATATCTAATCAACAGGAAAGTGAAGAAGGGTAAAAAATATTCTAAAAATAATGTGGGTGCAGCCTGCCTAAAAGAAAACTTATTAGAAGCCCTTCCAATATATTCGGGAAAAGCATTCTAAAGGCAAGCTTGTACCTGAAAAGAGTTGGACATAAATCCATTTGAATAAGAATGAGTAAGTAGGATAAAACTATTGGAAAAACGAAGAGACAGAATAAATAGAAGAGAGAAGGTGATATTTAGATTTAAGATAATCAGTAGTGAAACAGTAATTGAGAATTGTGTAAAGCATGGATATACTTCTAGCATTGCAACGCAATTGGATAGGCACAGCCAACCGAGCTGATTATGGAACGAGGAAATGTCCATAACCCATAGATGAAATACATACATACTATCACATCTTTTTCCCTTACGGGGTAGACAGAGCCTAGGTCTGTAAAACCTTGAGGCCACATTTAGCATGTTGGTGGGCTTGTAGGTGAGAACGGAATCAAAACAGTGATGGGTTGCTAGCCACAAAGATAGATGAAATGGATGCAGTTATTAGCCAATCTGTCCAGCCATAAGATGTGTGACTGATTTAAATCAGGAAAAATATCTGCATAGTAAATTAAGGGCTTTGGAAAGTAAAATCTAATTTTTAATGGAAGAAAATTATTATAATTAAATCTGAGTGGCATGGCAAGGTGCTAGTGACATTTTGTCTTCTGAAATGTGTGTGAGTGAATATATAATTCTTGGTTGATTATTCTACATTTCTCTTAGAAAAATATAGTTATACCTACAATAAAATTATGTATGTATCTTCTGGAATACAATTTAATGTAATAAAAACAAACCAGCCGTGTTCTCTGAGACTCAATAGTATTTTTTAGGAATTTACTGCTACAATATTTATAGATCAGTGAAATTAGTGACCATTTGTCAAGCAATACGAAGCAGAAATTATTTTTGAATAGTGCTAACAGGGTCCTAAACAATAATTTCATAAATAATTTAATGCTTCAACTTTGCTATATATAATTGCCACCTGATATGAGACAGATCAGCCACCCTGGCCAACTTTTTCCTATTTTCTGTTTCATAAACCCTGGGGGTCAGCACACTTTGAGAATGGCTGTCCTAGACCATTAGACATGTATTGTATTATACCATAATGTACCTATGGGTGAGCAAATTTTATACACCAGTGAAAAGGGGATCAAAGTATCTCAACTACAATAAATAGCTTAGATGCTTTAGAAATGTAAGTATAGTCTAGTACTATACCTACATCACAATGCAATATAGGTATCTATAACAATCCAATGAACTAAACAAAAAAATTTTAACTGAAATAGTCCAATGTGGCACCAAGACAAGAAGGCTTACTAATAATCTCAGTAGAAAATCTAGAACATTCCTTGGACTAAAAATTTTGAATTTAGGATAGAGAGAGGTAAAATGGGTTATTACGTGAATAAAAAGTTAATATATTTTTAACATCTATATTTTACCAAAACAACAAAATTCACAGAACAAGGACATAATAACTACTTTAAAATAATGGTAAAAGCATACGCATTGTGCAAAAGAATGGCTATTGCCCGACCAACTTATAATAAATGTTTATAGAGTTATATGAATAACAAATACCATTTCCTAAATGCCTTTATCGATTTCAACTATTCTGGTAGCGAAAGCTCAATAAATATTTCGAACACCAGCGCAAAGAAATGGGTGAAAATTGCCTGTAAGGAGGCCATGAACAAGATATTCGAATATTGCTCTATTCCCATAACATGCACACTCTACTTATAGTTAAAACGAAGCCCTAGCAAACGAGCAACATAATAATCACAAAAATATAACATTTTACTTAATTTAAAGCTAAAAATTATGGAAAAAGACTTACGAAAAGATATTAACGCCAATATGGCGGACGAACTAAAAATACGATGATGGAAGTTGGAGTATACCTTCGCCAAAAGCAAATTTTATCGATTTGCTCAGATTTGATAAACACTCCACATATAACTAAAGTTCGTAATTACTTCATGTCCCATTATTTTCATTGTCCTACAACAATAAAAACCACTGTCTTTTTGAAACAATACAGAATAGCACAACACGGATTACAAAGACGCAGTCGAACTTCAGACATGGCGGCCAAAGCTTGATGGTACAGTCAGTGGAGAAGAGCGTCTCTAGACATATTGCACTTATTTTATTCTGGAAAAGAAAATACTATAAAATCTAAATGGGAAAATTATTAAAACACATATATTTTGAAGTTTCATAATGAGATGACCTAAGTTTTCATAAAAATCATTGGATTCAATACGAGCATTTTATTGACTTGAACAAATCGAAATCTACTTTTTTTCACCACTTTGGTGACCGGCCGACTTGTACTTGTCGACCAAACACTATAGTAATCGAACCGAAAATTATCGAGTATAGACTTAATCGATATAATTTGGCATTAAATTATATTATCGTTATTATCGTGGGTTATATATAGGAAAAGAGACTTCATTAATTTAAACTTTCATCCGGGCGTTTTTCATGGTTGCGTCCTGGGGGTACTATTTTTGATCGTGTGACCAGTCGCCTTCCGCCTTCGAACGTTTTTCTATAAAAGACAGAAAGAAAGAAGATGTATGGAAGGAATCTTATAATCTGTGGTATGGAAAAACAGCTCAATCCGCTCATCGTAGTTCTGGGGTATGATTTTTGAAGTTATTACAAGTTCAGAAATAGTACTCCATTATGACAACATTAAAGCATATTTTGATGATGTGGCAAAAAAAAATTACAACCAGCTGCCTGCCTCAAGCCAACCCTCTTTTACTTCTTTAACTTATCTATAATAGTAACTAATATCACTACTTTGATTCCGTTTTTCACTAGCCAACCAACATGGTAAACGTGGCTTTAAGGTTTTATAGCCCCGGGCACTGTTTTCTCCGCAAGAAAAAGCACCTTGATAGTATATATTATGTATCTTTACGTCTGAGGAAACAAAATAAAAAATCCTTTTGATTTGCCGTGGATTTGCCCAAGGAAGGATCCCTTGGGTAACAGGCACAGGCCACAGAGATAATTCTAGGTAGGACCTTAGAGTATAAATATTAACTATAGAGCGCGCGTCTACGAGTATGAACCGTAAGCACGGGTATGAACAGCGTCAAAACAGTGCGAACGTCGCGATTAGTCACCTGAGGTCACGCGCACGGATTGTTTCTCCCGCCATTATTTTACGTTTTTTCAATAATTATGGTGAAATGTGCAGTGCCGAGTTGTAAACATGATTCCCGGAAGCAAATTAAAAAGAAGAATGATATTTCTTTTCATCGGTGAGTAATATTTTGCCTCTAAAACACTGATTTTATTGTAATTGACCCCCTAGGTTAGAGGGTGTTGCGGGAGGCGCGCGGGCGGGTAAACACAGCACATGGTTCCACGTCCCCCGCCTTACTTCTTCCCGCATTAGATTTAGTGTTGTACCACATCGGATCCGAATATTTGTAGTTTTACTCGTATATGTATGTATTACAATTATTATGATAAATATTGATTCATTTTCTATATGCATTTTTTTTTTGATTCCTTAATGTTAAACAGACTAACTTTGGATGCTTTTTAGGGTTCCGTAGCCGAATGGAAAAATCAGAAGAAACCTTCGGCTCTTTCACGATATTTATTTTATAATGTAATTGAAATTTGATTTTTTGATACTTTTTATATTCTTGTTATTTTGTAACCGACTTTAAAAAGAAAGAGGTTTTGTATTCGACTGTATGTTTGTTACCATTTGTTTGGTTTGTTGTATGTTAGGATTTTTTTTTTTATTGTAGAAACATGGAAGTGGTAGCCCAATGGAATTCGATGGGAAGATGTCACAAGATTGTAGTCGATGGTAGCCGATTGTAGGTACCCGATGGTATCCGATCATGCCTATTGGTACCTAGTGGTGCCTGGCCGTACCCGGTTGGAAACACCCGGGTACACTCCCAGTGGTAATAATAATGATAACGATGAGGTTGACGATGACGATGACGGTGACGGTGACGATGACGGTGACGGTGACGATGACATGGATGATGAGGACGACGATGATGATGACATGGACGATGACGATGACGGTGACAATAACGAGACGTTGACAATGACGAGGACGATGACGATAACGTGGATGATGACGATGACGATGATTAATTTCATATCTAGAAACTAACTACAGATTCAAAGATTCAAAATTAATAAAAAGTGATTTACATCCAAAGACGCCCTCGGAAGTAACTCATTTGCGACGTTTCGCACAACGCGATGCACATCACTACCGACCGCGCTACATCTATAGATACAATCTATAGAACATCTGCTTACGCTCTGCACAACGACGAAAAACATTAGGAGCGCTCTATAGTAGTATTGATACTCTAAGGGTAGGACATAATATCTTCTCACTCAAATCTGTCGTTGTATCATATGATAACATGCATACAATGATTCATAATACTACCACAGTTTGAGATAGGAAACACAACTTGTATGGTGTTGGTGACCTAAACTAAACCTAGTCATTTCTGAAAGTAAACAACAACCGAATTTATTTACGATTTTATATCCGATTACCATCGTTAATCGAATCATAAAAAAGCCATCCGATTGCATCCGATAGTTTCGTAGACAGAGAAAAATATAGACTGCTTGCCATAGGCGGAGAATCACAGAACTATATCTGAGCGGAGAATATAATTATTCTAATATTTCTCCGTTTATGGCTAGCAGACTTTATTTTTTTCTTTTGGCTTGTTTGCCTTTGCCAGTCATATGGGTAGAGAACTAGAAAGAGTTAAGAGAGTAGAGAGTAGCACACACTCCACACAACACAAACTTCAAACCAGGACTACATTATGGTCGGGACTCGGGATATAGTTCTGTGGTCGGGAGACGGAAAAAAATCCGGAGAGGATGGACTCGGTTTTGGTCTACTCACGTCAATATCGGGGAAGTAGTGGGGAGCGCCCTAGATCGTCCCCTTAATAGCGTCATGTGTAGGCAAATCGTTAGGGGCAATAATAATAATTATGGTTACGATTTGCATGCTTTATAAAATGCTGTTGCAAATTTTTAATGATGACGCTGCCCGATTTTAAGAAAAATTTAATGCCAATGCGATACCAATTTTTTGATGTTTTGAAAGTGTAGGCGGCATAAATATACTTCGAGCAACACGGCCTCCGTACCGTGTTGCTCGAAGCATATATACTAGCGCTCAGCTACACGGTCGCGGTCGGCCACATACTAACATGCAGGGACGTGTGTAAAGTCGCTTGGAGCGTTGTCGTGAGTGCTATTTTTGAAATGGTGATTCACTATAACGCAAGCCATGCACGTCTACAAGTCACACTCGTCTTCCAAGTCATGAAATTCCATTTTGACATGGTATTTTCGAAACCATCGCTTGAACCAGCTTGAACTGTAGTGCTGCCAACTTTTAAGAAAAATATTTCTTCTTATTTCAAGCAGTTTTTTTTTAATTTTAAGTTTAAGGAATATACAAATGTTTTGAAAGTGTAGGTAGCGTCACACGGAACGTAAAATCATGACAGATAAACTTCAAATGTCAGGCAGTATCTTTTTGAGTTTTTGGTGGGAAGTTGATTCAAGTCAAGTGGACTTTATAATATGAAATTGGTGTAGTTTGGTGTTATAAATGCTCGTGCTCGAAAACGTACCCGGAACGAACCACGAGGCTGCCAAAGAACATACGCCATCTTTGATGCCACATACCACATACCGTACAACACCGATACTTAGTATATCATTATACTGGACATTGGCAGAATCACTGAAATCTCAGTGGAAGCCGTAATTAAAAAGAAGAAAAGAAAAAGAAAAGGCAGTATCTTTGACGTAAAGGCGTTAGTCGCCTGCGGAACGGAAACGAGCAGTCTAAAGCACTTATTACACTATCCAATTTTTAGGAATCCTAATTAGGAACGTGTTAGGAACCTAAATCGGAAGCTAGTGATCACACTACACTAAATCGGTTCCTAAATCGTAGTGTTGCCAGTCGGGTCATGTCAGAAATTACCTGAAATATAAAAAAAAAATAATCTTTTTTATAAAAAATAACCTTTCATATTTTTTTACTGGAAAGGTATTATAAGTTGATAGAATATAATATTAGTTGTATGATGAGCTCCGTGGGGCAGCGGTCAATACGCCGGCCTGTGACACGGATGGTCCCGGGTTCGATCCCCGGTCAGGTCAAGATGAAAAATGATAACTTTCAGATTGACCTGGGTCTTATTAGTATCTATTATAAAATATAGTATCGTTGAGTTAGTATCCCATAACACAAGTTTTACTAAAGAATGAAAAGCTGCAATACGATGATTGTAATCGTCAATATCATACTTAAGTGTTGGTAGGTGATAAATATATTTGATATAACTGAACAGTACTTTAATTTCTTTTTTGAAAATTTGTGAGGAAAATATGGGAAATATCGATTTTATTTGCCCCAAATTTGGGGATTTTCAGTTAGGCTTTTGGGTAATCCAGACTTTTGATGTCGGCAACGCTGGCGGGAGGGCAAATTGGCGTCCTAAATCGTAGCGATGCGATTACACTATCCTAAATCGTATACGATTTAGGAAATAGAGCGATCGGGACGTCCTATTCATCCTAAATCGGATCCGATCTACCCTAACTGCGATTACATCTTCCGATTTCCTAATTAGGATTCCTAAAAATTGGATAGTGTAATAAGTGCTTAAACCGCTCGTTGCAATCACTCGTCAACAAACTTGGCAACAAACGATTCAAAAACACAGAACAATATTGTTCAAAAATGAGACTTTTTTTTATGTATTGTTTTACGGCCCTGGATACAAGTCCTTTAGAGCCTTTCTTCATTTATTTCGCCAGTTGGCGAGTTATTCTTCTTGGTTGTCAACGAAATGAAGCTTCGTACACACTGAGGCGAATTCCGCGCGGGACGCGGGACGCGATTCGCTCGCGCCGATTGCGTCATATAACTAGTATGGACGTGTCCACATTGACGCGAATAGTCGCACGCGATGCAGCGAAATATATGCGGGATCTTCGCGGGATAGTCCCTGATTATTTGAAATGCCGTTAAACCTTGAATTATTTTTACGAAAAGTAAAATAATACAAGATTTTATACGACCTCAGCCACGAAGATTATAAAAATAATAGGAAAAAAACCGGTCAAGTGCGTGTCAGGCCACGCGCAGTGTAGGGTTCGAATGACAACTTTGAGTTCACACTGTTCACACTCGCTTTACACACACAACCAAAAACATAATGAAAATTGTATGAAATTTTACATTTTCGAGTACATTTTATAAGTTGGTTGCCTATAACTTTTTAGTTTGTACTTAGTACTCAGCTCTGATAGTTTTCCTTTCAATTTCAGTATGTATACTACTGCTGTAATTTTTTCACGTTTCCATATATAACCGTTTAGCAGATACATAGAGGGGGGGACACTTACTTCTAACAAAAATTTGCAGATCCCTAAATCGAAAAATGGTGTTCTCAACCTCACAATATTTTTTAAAGACCTATTTAACAATACCCAACACGATGGGTTTGTAGAGAAAAAAAAATATTACTCCCTCTTTACTTGTATGAGAGATGGGAGCGACCCTAAAAAAAATATTTTTAAGATTTTTTTCCACATCTTTTTTGGCATGGTTAATATACATACCCATACCAAATAACAGCTTTCTAGTACTTATAGTCTCTGAGTAAAACCGCGGACGGACAGACATGGCGAAAAGTATAAGGGTTCCTAGTTTACTACCGAACCCTAAAAAAGACAGGGTTTTTTCGTAATGTTGGTGTCAAAATATGTGAATCTCTCCAAATTCCAAACGTTAAGTACTCAGCTCATGAATCTATTTTTTTATTTTATTCCTCAAATCTTGAGATTGTTCTTCAGATAATGCTAATAACAATAAAACCTCAGCTTTGATATCAAATGACATGTTTTCCTACTCAGAAACTTAAAATAATGTCGCGCGATATTCGCCTCAGTTTGGGAGGCTAAGCGAGCGAACGAAACGCGCGTATTCGCGTCCCGCGTCCCGCGTTGAATTCGCCTCATTGTGAACGGAGCTTTATGGTGTAATTCATTTCGTTGTTTTCACGGAGCCCCTGGTGACTACTCTTCGCGAATACACTGGTTTCATCATTGACGACGCAGCAAGGCGGACAACCACCAGCCCGCTATGTAAATCTCACTACAGCCGCACAATGACAGTCTATTTTAGTTATTCTACACATTGTTCTTAAATATGGGCATTTATAACACAAAATAACACCAATTTCACATTATAAAGTCCACTAGAATCAATTTGCGAAACAATCCAAAACAGACACCGTGTAGTCCGCTAAAATTCCCGCCAAGAACTCCAAAATGAGACTTTTTGGAAACACACGCGTCAATCACTCGTTTAGTGAGTCACGCGTTCAAAAATAGCACTCTAATGTGATTACTGTTTACCTCTGTCCAAAAAAAGGAACAAAAAAAAAAGCTGTCAGTGGACACTTTCTATTTTCCCGACTTGATTATTATTATTTGCTAAGATTATTTGACGTTGACAAATAATTGCCTAATTTATTCAATCAAAATCTTTCTTTCTTTCCTTTTTCGTTTTCGTTTGTGTACGAGATATTATGACTTTTGGTGTATTTAATTATTTTAAATTAACGGCGATGTAAAGTAAATCTATTGTGAGCGTGTTTACAGGTGGTGTTCTAGTTTGCAGTGATATTAGAGAAGGTCCTGCTTGCACTTTGCAATATATAGTAAGTAAAAGTCAATTATGTAAACGGTTATAGATATTATTTTACTTTGCACTGAGCCCACAGAGAACTTTTGTTTATACACTGAACCTCTGGTACACGCGTAGGATAAACCGCGGAGTCAAAGGCAGAATGCTAAAATGTCAATGAAAATAGCATTGATAGAGTTCTACAAAATGGTAGTAGAGTACCTACTAGAAACGTAGGCAAACTACTCTCCTATTTGCCTTCTCCCACTATTGCGCCACGCACTCTTCTAATACAGACACTTCAGAGGGTGTCCAGCCAACCTCAAGCCTAGGTCTGGTGGGCAGTACATACATATTACTCTGAACAATTCATAACGTAAAAAAAAAACTATTTTTTATAAACACATGTTTTGTGTTTTATGCAGAGCAACTCCCTCGATAAGCTAGTGCTCTAAATTTTATAAACAGAGATCAAACATATTTTCACCCACTTTCAGATAACACCCAGAGTTAAAGTTTTGAGTCCTAGCTGGGTTATTGTGTGTATACAAAAATATAAAAGCAGTGAATTTGTATTTTGCCACTGACAAGTTTATAACAAGCTAAGATGAACATTGCTCCCTTCCATTTCCACTCCTCTCACAACCATTTCCAGGACTGTAAAAATTTTGTTACTTTTATGGTGAATAAAAGTATAGTTCACAAGAAATAAAGTCCCCTAAAATAAATTTGCCATATCATCTAAGGCAACCCCAACTGCACCCTAGCCTAGACTTCCCACCAAAAACTCTGTGTAATTCTTGATTGTGATGAAAACTGTATTTATATTGTTGTGTGAGGGATCATTTATCAGGTGTGAGGGATGGATGAACTAAGATATGATGGGGACTTGCATGAAAAATTATGACTTTGTAATAATCTTGAGTTTTTGGGTTAGCAAGGTAATTTTTTCAATGATATTCCTATTTTGGGAAGCTCTTAGTTTCATAGAACAAATAAAAAGCAAGTATGTATCCTATTTTATATTTCTTTTATCTCCTTATCCCTTTTTAGTTGAAAAATCCTTTTCAGCGACTGCTGTGATATTGCAAAATAGCAATATTTTAAGGTCTATCCCCACACATCTGTGCCTTGCTTGTTGACCAGAACATGTTTCGTCAGGAGTGAAAAAATATATGGATACATACATCTTCTATGGATTTGATACAACACAATTTGCCCATGCTGGCAATAGAGCTTAGTGCAGCGTAGCCAAATCTATGTCTTTTTACATATAGTCACATATTTTAGACCCTATGTTAAACCACTAACTTAAATCGCAAAATCCACGTATTTTCTTTCAAATTGTTTGTTTTTTTCATTACAACAGCTAAACACAGCTGCATAATATGAAAGAAAAAATATTTTATGTGGTGTGGACTCCCAACAAATGTTCTGTGTCATACTAGAGTTCTGTTACCGGGCGCACTAGAGTAGTGACATGGACTCTACAATGCCCATGAAATTTCTGGCAGTCAATTTTAATTTAATAGTTTAATTGTCAATTTCATGTAAATTGTAATTACCCTGAATGTTGGTGTGTACAACGAAATAATTTTTCTCGCAAAAAATAAATTTTTACCTTACATAAAATATTAAAGAGTAGCTACACTTTTAACACTGTTTCATGTAAATAACAATTTGTCTGGCCAGCATGGAGAGTGTAGGCAAAATCTTCTGACTACTCTGACTAATGGTTATGGTAGTAAAGAGAGGGTTGACTTTCTGCAGTGGAGACTAAAAAAGACCTGATGATGACTGACTGACTGACGACGCCTATTTGAAAATCCGAGTTGGCAACACTGTTCCAGACCCATGTCATGACTTGCACGAGTTTGCTGGTATTTTCATCACACAGGACCTACTCTTTTTCGGCGTCAATAGGCAATTATCCTGCGATGAAAATATAAAATAGCTTATCAGTAAATATTTTTTAAACCAATTTAACCAAAGCTTATTTTAAAACTAGCAGTTCGCCTATGGCACTCAGGGCTAACGTACCTGTACGTACGATCAATGGTAAAAGAATTTCGGTCGATATCATAATGTTTTCTTGTGTTTTCGCGATTGTTACACATTTAAACGTATCGTACGTACAGGTACGTTAGCCCTGAGTGCCATAGGCGAACTGCTAGTTTTAAAATAAGCTTTGGTTAAATTGGTTTAAAAAATATTTACTGATAAGCTATTTTATATTTTCATCGCAGGATAATTGCCTATTGACGCCGAAAAAGAGTAGGTCCTGTGTGATGAAAATACCAGCAAACTCGTGCAAGTCATGACATGGGTCTGGAACAGTGTTGCCAACTCGGATTTTCAAATAGGCGTCGTCAGTCAGTCAGTCATCATCAGGTCTTTTTTAGTCTCCACTGCAGAAAGTCAACCCTCTCTTTACTACCATAACCATTAGTCAGAGTAGTCAGAAGATTTTGCCTACACTCTCCATGCTGGCCAGACAAATTGTTATTTACATGAAACAATTTCGGTCGATATCATAATGTTTTCTTGTGTTTTCGCGATTGTTACACATTTAAATAAAATTATTTTAATACGGTTTTTATCGCGTTTATTACATTATTTATACACCTAACGGTTCGAGCACTTCACAGTGTTCGTGGTCGCAGGTAGACTCGAAACGTTAGGTGTATAAATAATGTAATAAACGCGATAAAAACCGTATTAAAATAATTTTATTTAAATCGGTCGATATCAGTTCGGTAGTTCCGAGTTTAGCGCGTTTAACTAAAGAAACAAACTCTTCAGCTTTATACTACTAGTAAAGATATGTATGATTTTTATAATAAATCACAAATCAATAAAAAACTTGTTCCGTGTTTCAATAAAATAATTAAATTTTCACGTTTGACCATGAGTGTGTGATTGAAGTAATTTTGGCGTAAAAGCGACACAAATAGACAGAGAGAGTTACTTTTGCATTTATAATATTAATATGGAAGGATTTAAACTTTAATGCCAATTTCAGTCATTTGTCAAAAACTTGGAATATGCATAAAGAAAAGCAAAACAAACTTACGTCTGACAAAAATTTGCACTTTAAAACCAAATGTTTCAGAAACGGATCCCTAAATCGAAAAATGATGTTCTCAACCTCATAATATATTTTAAAGACCTATTTAACAATACCCCAGACGATAGGTTTTTAGACAAAATAAAAAATTTATCCCTTCCAACATGTATGGAAGATACCCTAAAAAAAAAATTTTTTAAGATTTTTTCTACCACTTTTTTGCCATGATTAATATACATACTCATACCAAATTACAGCTTTCTAGTACTTACAGTTTCTGAGTAAAACCGCGGACGGACAGACGGACAGACAGACAGACAGACATGGCAAAACTAAAAGGGTTCCTTGTTTACTACGGAACCCTAAAAAGGAACAGAAGGGCAGAGATGGAAGGCCTAGGTCTATCTACGGCCCAGTTATGTGAACAGATAGCCCCTGACGGGACACTGATGCACGGTCTCATTACGGTGACGCTACTGCCACGTTCCGGTAACAGCCCTGATGTGTAAGGGAGGATTGTATGGGCCTATTGGTGCCGTGTGGTTCCCGGCAGAGAAGAATAGGACCACTCCAAATCTTCCCGTGGATGTCGTAAAAGGCGACTTAGGAAACTCAAGCTAAACAAAGCTTATAAACATCAAAGAGACCTCTCCAACCCGTCTGGCCAGCGTGGAGAGTGTAGGCCAAATCCTCTGACTGCTCTGGCAGTACGGAGAGGGTCGTGCTCCTGCAGTGGAGACTAATAAAGACCTGATGATGATGATGATGATGATATGGGCCTATTACAGCAGCCAGTTGCCAGCCTGGCCAGAAAAGAGAGCAAGCCAGTTTGATTGAAAATTGCAGTGCCATTTAACGTAGAAACGGCCTTCAATCAACATAGCAGGACAGACCTGATACGTAAGTGAGAAGTTGTAAGGTTTTCTGAGTCTAACATAACATAAAAGTTCATCCCGCCTTGTTGAATGACTGTGTGTGTCCTACCCAATACCCAACATAACATGACCACATGACATTACACCACGACTAGCAGTCCGCCCTCAGCTTCGCCCGTGGCATAGGCTAGCTATGTCACTCCGGGATAACGTTCCTATCCAACAGCTAACAGTGAAAGAATTTTCTAAATCGGTCCCTGAGTAGTTCCTGAGATGAGCGGGTTCAACCAAACAAACAAACTCGTCAGTTTTATAATATTAGTAACTACTTGACTGTTCGTCAAGTTGTGGGCCAAAATGTTGGCGATCGTGATCGTGATTTAATTATGGCAAAGACAGTAACAGAATAGAAAAATCTTTATTCACTGATTTACAAATGGTGCAGTACACAAAGTTAATACAGTTCACCAATTTTGCAAAAATATCATGGCGTCCACACGTTGGAATTCGGGAACTCTCTTCGGAGTCTGCTTCGGTTCAGGCCACTTACACTATGCGAACGCGACGACGTTTTTGATGCTATTACAGCTGTTTCGATTTATTCTTACTTAACATAATTCAACTACATGTACATATAGTATGTATAAAATAATTATTTTTAACAAAAAAAAAAACCGGCCAAGTTCGTGTCGGGCCACGCGCAGTGTAGGGTTCCGTAGTTGCGAATGACAACTTTGAGTTCACACTCGCACCTCACAGTTTAACGACCAAAAACATCTAACAATGAAAATTGTGTGGAATTTTACATTTTCCAGTACATTTTATGAGTTGGCTGCCTAAAACTTTATAGTTTGCACTTAGTACTCAGCTCTGATAGTTTTCCTTTCAACTTCAGTATATATATACTACTGCTGTAATTTTTTTCACGTATCCATATATAACCGTTTAGCAGATAGAGGGGGGGGACACTTACCTCTAACAAAAATTTGCACTTTAAAACCAAATATTTCGGAAACGGATCTCTAAATCGAAAAATAGTATTCTAAACCTCACAATATTTTTTAAAGACCTATTTAACGATACCCCATTTGATAGGTAAATAGAGAAAAAAAAATTACTCCCCCACTTTACTTGTATGGGAGCTACAGACAGACAGATAGACATGGCGAAACTATAAAACAAATAATACTATGACTAAGACTTTGACTATAAGGGTTCCTTGTTTACTACGGAACCCTAAAAAACGTAACTTCAACCCAAATAAGTATATGTATAAGTAAGTGTACAAACTGGAACTAAAAAGTAGGAAAAATAATGAAATAGAAATAATTTGACACCGAACGGCATCCGTGTACACAATTTTTTGATTTCTCTCAAATTTTCGAGGATCCCTTTATAAAAACCTGACTTGGTGACCATGGCACCAACTAGAGAGTGCAACCTTTCAGATTAAAAAAGAATTTCTTAAATCGGTCCAGGCGTCTTTGAGAAATCGGGGTACATACATAAAAAACATTCCGATAAATTGAGAACCTCATCCTTTTTTTGAAGTCGGTTAAAAATTTAAAAATATATTAGAACTTAATTAGAAAGTAATTCTAATTTAGTTCTCATCTGTTCTAAATTTCTAATACGTGCGTAGGATCACTCTGAAATGGGTTTGCTAGGCGTCAGGATTAAGCCGGACACAAGTAGGCTTTTTGGTTGCGTGTCCGGCAAATTAGTTGTATGCGTTGCCTGCGTCTTTTTTCCGAACGTATTATGTTTTTTAAATACCAATTTTAGGCCATATCTTGGTCTCTAGACTCGAGAGTAAACCCATTTCATATAGGTACAAAAACACAAAAAAACCGGCCAAGTGTGAGTCAAACTCGCGCAATGAGGGTTCCATACAATATGCTTCGTGAACACACACAATGTGCAAAAATGTTTTATTTAATTGACTAGCGCTATCTAGTGGTGTTTAGTGAACTATTTCCCTAGGTGGAATTATTATAGTGAGTTTACCACTTTATTTTCAACTGATAGAATTCTTATTATTTTTCCTGTAATCTTCAAGCAATAAACTATATATTGTAATTTTTTCGAAATTTTAGGCCCAGTAGTTTCGGAGATCAGGGGGGGGGGGAATGGTCAAATTTTGCCTTCTTTCGTGAATAAAATCAAAAGTATTGATTTTTCCCGAACAAAAAAAAATATTTTTGAGATCCTCATAACAAGCCCTTTCATTTGATATATAACACGGTAAGGTTTGTAAAACTTTTTTTTTAACATTTTCTATTTGGACCCCCTAAACTGACCCTTATTTAAAAAAAATATATATTTACTTTGCACATCCGTGTTTGGGTCATAGGTTTACACCATCTTACCAAATTTCATTTAATTTGGTTCAGTAGGTTTGGAGAAAATCGACTGTGACAGACGGACGGACGGACAGACAGACGGACGGACAGACAGACGCTCGAGTGATCCTATAAAGGTTCCGTTTTTCATTTTTTGTACGGAACCCTAAAAAAAAGCTGGAATTTGTAGGAAAATCACTTACTTTCACCAGCAAATTCTAATTAGAAAGAGGGCTTTTCTGAGAAGGTGTAGTAAAAAACCTTTAAGGTATATTCCTTTGGCTTTTTTCCGAAAAGCATAACTAAAACAAAACAAACGACGTCGCTGTCTGTTCACTCTAGGTACATAGGTACATACTCTGAGATAGTTTTTGGAGGTGATAATAAGCAGACTCCGCGTCAAAAAATATGGTCAGACTTGAAATATTTAAATATTTATTTAATGAAGAACTATCCAACATCAACCCGGGGCCTTTGGAGGCTGTCCTGCACTTGACACTGAGTGCACAATACATTTCATGCTTATAATACTGCTTCACTAAAATCATACCAAGACCATTCCTTTAAAAAAGTAAGCAAGGCATTGAACTTGTTATGATATACTTTGCCTCTGACCGCACCGTCCACCGTGGCCGCCCCACTCTGCAAAAACGTTCATTACGCAGCCTCAGATTGTCCGGCAAAGGCTTGCGTGATTTCGTCTGCGAACGTGAGTGAAACATAACAGACTTGTGTTTGGTTGAATACATGTTTAATAAACTTAAGATTGATTGTTCTTTGAGGCGGCTTTCAATACATAACCAGCGTCACTGTTGACTCCGAAAGGTATGATGTACAACTAAGGTCTTGATCGGATTAACTGATACATATTTTGTCATTTACTTTTCATTTATTGGTGTGTCAGTGCACCCGGCGATACGGTGACCTTTCCTCGTAGCGCAAGGATGCTATGTTGAAAGAATGCAGTAAGTATAGTTGTATTCTACTTATTTCACAGGCTTGGTTGGACGGACACCATGGACCACATGGCTCATATGGACCACTCAAACCATGGGCAAATGGAACACATGAATCACAACAATATGGAACACATGGACCACAACAATATGGACAATATTCCTAAGTTGGATTTTGACATGAACGTAAGTGAAACTAATTAAATAAAAATCTTAAAATGTGATAGATTGTTACAAAGGAAACAAGTTTAAGTACCTTTATGGCCTTGATTTGCGATTGCGACACGAACTTTTACTGATACGTATCTGAAAGTAGGCTGTCGCTATTGCATAAATTCATTATGTAAAAAAAAAAATAACTATTGGAGAAACTAAAACAAGTTGCCAGTAAAAACTGTATACCCAAACACTAATAATTATTGTGTTGTATTTGTATTTGGGTACCGGGTTCGATTCCCGGCGGAGGCAAATACTAGTACTTTATTTTCACAAGTATTTGTCCGCGGTTCTGGAGATATCCTCAGGCAGCCGGCCGTTATCGTTATATATATAGATAAATATCGATATAAATCGTATCCAAGCATGTATATCATAATATCGTACCCTGGGATTCAACGCATCACAGCTGAGGAATGTGCTCGGAGGAGGAGGATCTACGTTATTGAATTGTTTTTACTTTCAGTTTCTTAACAACACAAGTGACGATGTAAGCAGTATGGTACAAACATCAGATATCTTGAGGCAAGGCCACGACGGCCATGGTGGCCATGGAGGCCACGGTGGTCACGGTGGCCACGGAGGCTCCGGTGGTCACGGTGCCCACGGTGGTGACCATTCTATGGCTATGACAGTACGTTTTAATTATTCCTAGACTCTCCTATTTACCCGCTTGAATTTATGAAGAGTAGTATAATTTTTAAATGTAGGTGAGGACAGAATGTTTGGCCTGAACAAATATACCTACCTAAATAAATAAACAATTATATACGGACAAATCACACAGATTGAGCTAGCCCCAAAGTAAGTTCGAGACTTGTGTTACGGGATACTAACGCAACGATACTATTTTTTTAAATAAATAAATCAATAAATATCATTTTTCATCCTGACCTGACCGGGGATCGAACCGGGAACAACTCATACGTACATTGCAAGTTAAATAGCTTTTAAAAAACCCGACAGCTCTCTTTTGTTTGGTTTTTTGAGGGGAACCTAACGTTACCTTAAATGCATACAACCCTTCTTGGCAGTCGGGTAAAAATTATCCATTTGAATATACTTCCACCGAAGAATGTCAAATTCTTGAGTGTGTGACAAGTGGTTAACACACATAGTTCTAAATTACGTAATCGGGCCATAAGTTCTGTCACATGGTTAAAATTTCGCTTGTTTGCCTTGCCCTTGCGCAAATTTCTAGTTCAACGCTCAATGATCGCAAATATATTAATTTCTTCACAACATTATATTACTAATAACTGAATATATTGTAGTAGTCATACATTTGTATGCCTGTCACCTAAATTGCTTGTAATTATTAAATTTGTTATTTTAGTTTCATGGAGGCTGCGCCGAAGTTATTCTATTTTCATGGTGGAAAGTCGAAGATGTCGGTGAATTTCTTGGATCTTTCTTTGCAATATTCATAATGGCGTTATTATATGAAGGGTAAGATTTTTTTGCTATGACTTAATACAGGACCTTTTTTTTTGAGATAATTGTGATGAGATGACGCTGTCATTAAACCGATTTTAATTGTTTTGTTTTCATAAGTAAAGGTGCAGATTTTTTAAATGCAAGTTAACATAAAATCAATATATTTGTATGACCAGGGTACAAAATAATAGTCATTTTACGTACTTTAAGGATAATGTATGTAGATAATATGTCCTTGAGAGCAAGAAATACAAGGAAAAACTGAATAACCAGTTTTCTAAATCATCAAATCACGTTTGTTGCCGATTATCAATAGTACGCCAGGCAAAATTTCTAATAAAAAAAAGTAAAATAAATTGCTTTATAGTATTTAATATTGACCAGGTTAACTGAATGTACAATCGTAGAGGATATACGGACAAATCACACAGATTGAGCAAGCCCCAAAGTAAGTTCCTAAGTAAGACTTGTTTATGGGATACTTACTCAACGATACTATATTTTATAACAAATACATATATAGATAAATTAGATAAACATCCAAGACCCAGGTCAATCTGAAAAAGATCATTTTCCATCTTGACCTGACCGGGGATCGAACCCGGGACCATCCGTGTCACAGGCCGGCGTGTTGACCGCTGCGCCACGGAGCTCGACTTCGACCAACTTACAAACAAAAAGAATATGACTTATTTTTTACTCCTAATGGACTTTCAAGTGTCGTATACTTCACTTTCTATTAGATTAATTTCTGTCAATATAACTATCGCCGTTTTACAATGATAATAAAATCCAGCTGTGTAAACAGTATAACGGATAATAAAATGTCAACGAATATGAGTGTGAACTAGTGTACTTACACTCATAGACTCTCGAATTAGTGATGTTAGTTAAATTAAATAAGCTTCAACTTAACAACATACTGAACTGATTTTGTTGAAATTTAAATGGGACCCATTACTAAGTAACCCTTCCCAATAAAAAAAATATCGGTTCTCATATGACGCAATATTGCAGTAACAAACATTTAAAAAAAATGAGAATTCTTTCCGTTTTTGCAATTGGTTAAAAATCATGCGTTCCCTTTTTTCGTGTATTAAAACCACGCCACCAAATTAATAATACATATCAAGGCATTAATAATACATACTACGGGTTGCTAGGCTTCTGGATAAAGCCGGAAGGCCTTTTGTTGCATGTCCCACTAAATTAGTGGAATTTTCTGGAAGGATAGTCTTTTTACCTACATGTCCGGCTAAACTTACTGTTGTGTCCGGCATTTATAGCCACATGTCCGGCTAAACTAACCAGTTTAGCCAGACATGGTGCTATAAAGGCCAGCAGGCCTATTTGTAACTTTTAACAACTACGGTGTACAACGTTTTGATAGTCACATTGACATCCATTACGGTTTACATGTCATAAATAAAATATTTATCCATACGGAAGCCGTAATGTATGTGGTTGTCAAAAGTTAGCAAATACGCCTGCAGGTCTTTAAGGTGAGTAGCCAGATTCAACCGTTCTATCCGGCTATTCACTTTAAAGACCCTGGCAGTGGCATCACTAAACGTATCTAACCACTTTGAAAAACAAATAGTTTCAGCTCCATGTTCGGACAGCCCATAATTTATTATTTTTGTTTAAAAATTGAAAAACCGTTCATGGACTACTAGCTGTTACCCGCGGCTTTGCCCGCGTGATTTATAGCCTATGTCCTTCTCAGTACCCTAACCTATGTGTATGCAAAATTTCATGATGATTGGTTTAGTAGATACGGCGCGAAGGCGTAACAAACAAACAAACTCACTTTCGCATTTATAATATTAGTTATGATAGTTTCGGATAAAGACATGACGAAATTATAGGGGTTAAAATACTTCCGCTCATAATGGTCATAAACGCCACTAACTTCTACACAAAAACGCTCGGATGACGATGATGACGACACGACAAATATTTTTTGATTACATTGAAACTAAATGATTGTTTATTATTGTTGGTACAGCCGTCGGATGTTCAGAAACATGTCTGTTAATTAATGTTTTGTCATGTTTTTAAACAATTTATAACACTGTACCCTGATATGATGACCAATACATATGTGAAAGGTCAGATCAGAAGCTGATGATTGTATTAATTTTTTCAGACTCAAATACTACAGGAAGCATTTATTATGGAAAACCTACACTGGTCTTCAATATTGTGCTGTATCGCCCCCCGACAAATGCGTTGCGAATATATGCGCGACGGACGAACCTCAGGTCATACAGTAAGTGAATCATGCATGTCATTCGAACGTAGATAAGAGATATCGTGAAATCGATTATTACAACAACAATGTGCTATCTTTCTTTCTTCGTTAAGTGTCTGGGATAGAGTTAGCGGTAATTCAAGGTGATGTACTGTGCTCAGTTAATTATCAATTTCAAGCAGCTCATTGTTTGATTGACACTTAATATCAAGTAGCCTTGTACAAAAAAAGCGTTTCAGCAGTTTGAAAAATCTAACATTAGTGTTGGCCACCACACACGAAAACCAAACAAGCATTCGGAATGTTGGCTATAAGACTTTGACGAACAAAGACTAATTTAAAAATGAAACCTACTTCAACTAACTTTCTATATCAAAAACTACTTAACCGATTTCGATGAAACTTGCACTGTTCCCTAAGTTGGACTATACCAAGTTCAACTAAAAAAAATTATTGTCATCCAACTTATAGATTTTCAGATATTCACGGACAAACATACAAATATATTTAGACAGACGGCGGATACAGTTTTAATTCTTATCAACTAAATTAAGTTAGTTACCTTAAGCATTTCATGCACATTATTATAATTTTAATGGCGTTCAGTTTTAAATAAGACAATCTTCTACTCATTATTAAATTAAATGTCAATGGCGTTCTGGTTCGACTTTATTGCTGTTTGTAATTTGTATAAGTACGTTCCTAATAAATCCTAGAGATAGTTTAGCATTCGTGCATTACGCTGTGTTTTGTTTCTATAAATCTTGTTTACATTGACTTTATCGATTATTGGATAGTGACATTATACTATGTTAATGACACCTACTTACGTAGATATTATAGAGCTTTGTCTTTTACTGGGTCAGTCGCATTAATAGATGTGGCCTCGAGCGTATTGAAACGGATTTCATTGGTGCCCGCTACCGAGAAATACGCGCGCATGAGATTGTAATAATGGAGTAGAAGGCAGTTTAAACAAAAGATAAACTATAAAGGACGTATATGTATAGGTACACGATAGATAGTATCGGCGTTTAGTAAGGATGCATTAATCTATACTTGTACTAAACAATGCACGTGTTTTTTTTTAAAATATCAGTTACACAAAAAAAACCTATAACTTTTACTGCATGTAGAAAGTGGAGCTGAATATTTTTAACAGAAAAACGTCGGCCAAGTGCGAGTCGAACTTGCCCGTGAAGGGTTCCGTAGTAGCAAGCACAGATTGGCCAAATTACCATTATCATTTTTCGCTAGCAAATATTGCATTGGTTTTCAAAGTATTTGTATGAATGACAAAGTTATATTTGCGGTTTATTGAAGATGTGCTTTATCTTATAAACTGCCGACTCTCGTTCTAACCAGTTTTCGTCGAAAGTATTATTTGAGATCTACAACATATATGTATATACCTTCACTGTCTTATTTCAGTCAAAAGTTAAAAGGCGAGGGACCTGTTACCACTTTGAAAGTGGCCATCTTTCAAACGATTGACTTTGAGAAATAATGGTTTTAGGAACATCAATGAGCACAGAGAGGGTCGTGCTCCTGCAGTGGAGACTAAATAAGACCTGATGATGATGATGAATGACGTTTTTAAAGACATATTAGAAATATGAAACAATATTCTATCATCCCACCTAAATAAAAAATATCTATATTCAGCTGATTATAGTCGATTGCCCCGTCCTATGGGTTTCTAAAAAATTCCGTATACTTTACGGTTCCGACTACCAGGGCCCTGTTAAATAAAGATTACAAATTGTGAATAGTAATTGTATTTTGCAAGTTACAATCCTACAAGTTTCTGTTTAGTAGAGATTACTCTTTACAATGTTGGAAAATCTACAAAATGTATTCAATTTTCCTACAAATATGTAAATTGTCCCCTGTAAAGAGAAAATGTTTATTAAACAGAAATAGTAATTACAATATTTGTTACGTTTATAATTCTATTTTTTTTTTACAAAATTGTAAGGGTTATTAAACAGCACTTGTCGTAAACTTACAAATTTGTCACTTTTTTTACAACATTGTCGGATTGTAATCTTTGATAACATGGCTCAGTACATCCTAGAATAGGTACCAATTAACTATTTGTGAGCGGGATAGAATACAGTCTGTCTGCGTAATGGAAGCTGTGTGAGCAAGACGGAGGATGTGTGTGAACGGGACAAATATTGTTCCTACTCTATGAGCTTCGCAAGAGTATAATTTTTGTTAGGATGCAAATTAAGAATAATAAGCGTGACGTGGGACGTGGCATGCTTATCGCTGTTAAATTTTTTCTTGTTAAAATTGTTAAGATAAAAGTAGGCACTTAATTAGTAACTAAACAAAATAAATATGTATATAAGTACATATTAACTAATATTCAACGTCTAATTCGTTTACTTAAAGAGTATTTTACTAATGATAAGATAAAGCCTGAAGCTCAATTTTTGAATTGTTATAATCGATCTGCCACTGTTGTGTTTGATGTAAGCCCCGGTCCTTACTAACATGTGAATTAAATCAACAACCGGTCCTAATTTTATATATTTATGAACCGTGCGAATAAGTAATAGAAGGCGCTGTGATATGAGACACTAGCGCCACCCAGCAATTATTTCTTTTGGTCCTAAATCATATCAAATTTAAAAGATCTAGGTAACAGCTGAATGCCCTTATGCCAGCATAAATTACTTGTAGTATTCTTGACATTTCTTTTCATAGATATTATAATTAAAGTTTAAGATAATTACACGCGGAAATAAGACAAAAAAATAACGGTTAAATAAATTTATTGCTCATAAGGAATACTAGAAATTCACTTGCTGAGAAACATAAATTATGTATAAATATTAAACAACACACTAATATACACTAATTAAGATGCTTAAAGTAGATAATATAACATGCCATAGTGGGAGAAAAAGCAACTGCAGTTGGGTGCAGTTCCCTAAAATATTCAACAACAGGCCGCGCATCTCGGGCCGCACGTAGTGTTTATTGAGGCCTGTACCATACTGAACTGAGTGCCTGATCTCTGACTGAAAAGGAGGAATTTGAGTCGAGATCCTACTGTTCAGATCTACGTGTAGATAAGGCTAATCTGAGCCTGAGTTTCTTAGCCCTTCAAGGGTTATGTTATCTCACAGATCTTTAGTATACTTTTGTTCGTAAATAAACACCATTAAAAACGCTTCCCCTATTCGAAATCTAATGTCGTATGATCAAACATGATTTGCTCGAAAACTTTTACTCGATATTCTATGACCACTATAGTTTGCCACATCAATGCATCAAAATCTCTAACGACTACAATAGGTAAATGCGTTTTCTCGAAATATCGTAAGATCAAATCGTTTTAAACACTAAGTATTTTAATCATTATGGTTTATAATCAAACATTATTGCACAAATGATTGCAACATTAAGGTGTACAAAATAAAAAAAAAACTTATCAACTTATAACTCTCCTCTTTATGTAGTTAGTTTGGTTACCCAAAAAAACAGATACACTACATATAAGTCCGAATAAGAAATTTATTTTCGATCGCTCATTATGCTTGAATATTTATCAAATAATTTAGTATAAAAATATAGTATTTTTTTAATCACACGATTCGATCTGACGATATTTCGAGTTTACTTTTTTTAACCGTTAGAGATTTTGATGCATTAATGTAGCAAGCTATAGAGCAAACTGATTGTAGGTCTTATAGATAGTTAAGTAAAGGTGTTCGAGTAAATCATGTACAAAAGTGGCCGTGTGACCATACGGCAAATTGGGAGGGCGCAATAATTCATCATCATCATGATGATGATGAATCTCAATTTATGTTATTGCGGAATGGAAGGATTAACGATCGGGAAATTGTGTAACCTGTCCACACTCCCCACAATGCCTTCCAGTATATAGGTTTTAGATAAAATTCATATGAAGCAGTAATTTTTTGAGACGACTCTTTTTTAAATCCGTTTTCTTCTGCGGAATATAAATTAAGACTAATGGGCTTAGAGCATTAATTAGGTTCTCTGAAACTATACCTACATAATCCTCTGGATTACCAAAATGATGCAAAACTTTATATTAAATAATTTTTTTTCTGTTTTTAGGCCGGTTCCTCACGTCCTTGAAAGAAATGTGTAAGTATTGCAATATATACCTATTCTATAACAGCTAAGAATACGAAAATATACCTAACCTACACGTTTTACAGCATACACACGTTAAAATATACAATATTTTATCAATAAAGCACTGGGTAAACCTTATGGGTAAATAAAAAGTTAATGTTTTTTTTCTGTTATCTTATCATTATCACAAGCGACAACTGTTCGGACTTGCTTGATATTTGAAATGAGGATGGGAGACATGACATCGGTCACCCAGTATTTAAAAAATAGAACTTATTACTCGTACCATGATTTTATCATAGACTAAACTATGATTTTACTGGCGTTTTGATAAAAAGGATTCCATTAATTGTTTTAAACATTTACCTATATGTAGGTCCCATAGATTAAAAAAAAAATCCTGTAGGTCCATTAGAAATGATTGGTGTTTTTGTATAAATCAAGGAGGCTTAGTGTCAAGTCAATCAGGCGATCTCTGTTAAAATGCCAACTCATATTACAGCATAAATGTAACCAAAAGCACGGTACCCTAATCTATGTATATGCAACATTTCATTATGATCGGTTCAGTAGATACGGCGTGAAAGCGTAACAAACAAACAAACTCACTTTCGCATTTATAATATTAATTGGGAAGTTGGGATTGGGATAGTATCGTTGAGTTAGTATCCTGCGACACAAGTTCACGACTTACTGTGGGGCTAGCTCAATTTGTGTGATATGTCCCTTTATATTTATTTATAAATAGGAAGGATTTGATTGTTTGCATTAAATAAGCCAAAACTACTGGACCGGTTTTCAAAATTCTTTCACCTTTAGATAGCCAATTTATCTGCGGGTGACAAGCTATTTATCCGGACGCAGTCGTGGGAAATTCTAGTATTGTATTAAAATACTGTGATGGGTTGCTAGAGCCATCGCCTATTGATACGAGTTTATTATCTCTACCACTCCAGAGTTCAGAGCGTCAACCATGAATTTATTAATTTCATTTACGAGAGTAGTATACGGTAACGTTTTTATAACCATCATAGTTTACTATACTTTGTCTACCATGAGTACCATAGTAAACGAATACTATAGTATATTTTCCTGCGGTATGGGCACCATGAGTTACAAAACTGATCCTCGTTTTCTATCGAGCGACAATAGTTTACGATTACGAGCCATCGAATAGTTTACTTTAGATCGAATCGTTTACTACTCACGTATTATAAACTCATGGTTGACGCTCAGCACCATGAGTTCAAAACTGACCTTCGTTTTCTATCGAGTAAGACAATAGTTTACTATTACGAGCCATGGAATAGTTTACTTTAGATCGAATCGTTTACTACTCACGTATTATAAACTCATGGTTGACGCTCTGTTGACGCATGGGAAAAAGACGTGACAGTATGTATGTTATTTAAAAATATATAATATATCATTTGGTAATATATGCTTTCTTTTTTCAGGCCAACCATGCTGAGTACGCCTCACGCGTGGCAAACCGTCCTCCACGGCCTGCAAGTGCTGGTCAGCTATATGCTCATGTTGGTGTTCATGACGTACAACACTTGGCTCTGTGCGGCAGTTGTACTCGGCTCAGCTACGGGCTACTTCCTTTTCGGTTGGCGTGAATCTGTAGTTGTTGACTTTACGGAACATTGTCACTGATATTTACCTGTGATAGTGAATTAGAGTAGTATTACTAGGTACCTACTGTGTAACCTCGCTTTGAGAAGCTCAAAATGAATTACATACAAATATCACGGTATTATCATGTTATAAGTGGACAGCCTTTTGTGTAAGTACTTTTGGGCAAAAATATTTATACCAGTTATATACTTTTTAGGAAATATTAATTAGGTTACTAATAAATGCTTTGAATTAAATATATATTTTTTGTTATCATATCCCATAACATGGACAAGTTCTTGCCTGGCTTGCAAATAAAAGCAGCGGACAGAGACTTGTGGAAAAGTTAGGGGACGCCTTTGCCCAGCAGTGGCACATAGCAACAACAGGCTAAGAAAAAAAATATCCCATAAGCCGAATGATCAAAGGATTTATATAGGTAGACCTTCTATAGTGCTAAAAATGTGAACGCCATCCATGATCCTCATTTGTTTCGTTATTCACCTGGGATGTGCAAATTGTATTGATGTATTCAGGACTGAGATTCAGGATTAGGACAAGTTGTCAAATTCTGTGTCAAATTCAAATCCATAGATAACAAATTCTGTGTCAAATTCATATCCATAGAGACGGGTGGTCCCGGGTTCCATCCCCGATCAGGTCAAGATAAAAAATTACCTTTTTCTGATTGACCCAGGTCTTATATGTGTTTGAGATAATGTATAGTATCGTTAAGTTAGTATATCTATAACACAAGTCTCGAACTTACTTTGGGGCTAGCTCAATCTCTGTCATTTGTCCATATGTTTACTTATAGATAAGTACTCATGGACTTGTTAAAATTTGAACTTAAGTCAAATGAATACCAAAAATAATTGACTGGGTGAATAGTACCCATGCAGTGAGTCAGGTAGGCACTTGACGGTACAGCATGAATACTATCATGGCAGGCACCAGAATCTGACACACTACTGCAAATAATGAAATTGAGAAAACAGTCAGATGAGCAGTAGTACCTATCTGAATTTCTAATGATTGTCAAGTTACTACATAAGAATTTAAATAATACAAATATGAATAAAGCAAATGATTTATTATTGCAGTAGGAAAGCTTCTAATCAAATAATGAGATCATTTTACACTTACATATAATATTAGGGTGTTTTAATTATTTCGGCATGATGTCCCAATGTCTATGCCTACAATGTTTTTTCAAATTCGAACTACTGTTGCATCTATAACTGCAATGGGTACAACTGTAAGGTCTTTCGTCTGTATGAATCCTCCTATGGACCTTCAAAGAATTTACAAAATTTGAACGGAATGAGCATTGGTCACAAAGGTAAGGTTTCTCTGATGTGTGTATTCGTTTGTGCTTAATCAAATTACAAGACAATTTTGATGTGTAGGCACAATTAGGGTAATCACATGCAAATTGCTTATCTTTGTGTATCTTCTCATGTTTTTGGTGTTCTTTCATGTTGTTGCTCCTGAAAAAGAAGATATAAAATGTTAACTGACCAATCCCTTTACAACATCTATCCAGCGCTGTCAACTCTCTATAATGTATTCTGTACTGACTAAACAAAGGTGCAAGAGGTGAATGACACCTGGGTGCTGGACCTAGAGAACTATTGGCAAATTATTTATGATTTACAAATTAGTTCTTAGTAAGTAATGAACAAAGCACTGAGTTTTTACAGAGGTGTCTCACTGCTAAAAGCTATTTTTACCAGACATAGGTACACCAAAAAATCCCCACAGGCATAGCACTTTTGACATCCAGCACACAATATGGCTAAGAATAGCCTGATGCTTAAAAAGGTAATATCAAAATAATGTTAATGGCTTACAAACTTTATGTACATATAAAACTCTAAGTACATATAAAAAAAATGATTTTACAAACAAAAGTCGTCACACCTGTAGGAGCAATCCTGACATAATATATAGTCATCTTGGTGTTGGTTATTCGTTAATTCATCATCATCGAGGGTCTCCACAGAATTCGCCAAATTATTTTGTTCTTTGCATTGTTCTACATCCACATCGATAGTTGTTATGTTAAAATCATCTGCTTTGATTTTTTTAAGTAGTCTAGATATTATAGAAGTTGGCTGTTGGCTGAATTTAATTAAAGTATGTTTATTAGGCCGTCCACTTTTATTGCAGGCCATTTTTTGGCTATTAGTGAATTATGCTTTCACTAAATTATTTTTAATCATTTGTGGATGAATAGATCTGTCCTCCTGTTACAAATGTACTTGAGAAATTAATTATTTAGAATTATATTTTTCCAACAGTCGAAAATAAAAACACAAATGATAGTAAGTAATTTTATTGTTTTTGAATGATTGATTGAAGAGAAAGTGTGCAGTGACACTGACGGACTTATTTTTTTTTACGCACGGAACCTTCGATCAACAATACCAAGGAGTGCTATTTTTGAACGCATGACTCACTAAACGAGTGATTGGAAGACGAGTGTGATGTAGTCATGCACGACTTGCGCTTTAGTGAGTCACGTGTTCAAAAATAGCACTCCTGGGGTACTATTTTTGAACGCGTGCCACTCGTCTTCGAACGATTTCTCCATACAAAAATCGCTCGAAGACGAGTGGCCCGCGTTCAAAAATAGCACTCCTGGAGTGCTATTTTTGAACGCGTGACTCACTAAACGAGTGATTGACGCGAGTGTTTCCAAAAGGCCGCATTTTTGAATCGTTAGTTGGCGAGTGATTGCAACGAGCGGTTGAGACCGCTCGTTTCCGCAGGCGACGAACGCTTTTATGTCAAAGTCACTTCCTGTCATTTGAAGTTCCTATGTCATGATTTTACGTTCCGTTTGACGCTACACTTCTTAAAAATTTTAAAAATCCATAATAACCTTAAAAAAGTTTATAAAAAATTCTGCGTGAAATAAGAATAAATGAAATATTTTTCGTTGAAGGTTGGCAGCACTACAGTTTAAGCGATGGTTTCAAAAATATGGAAAAATGGCATTTCCTGACTTGGAAGACAAGTGTGACTTGTAGTCGTGCACGACTTCCGTTTTAGTGAGTCACGCGTTCAAAAGTAGCACCCCTATTGTTGATTGATCGAAGCACGGAACGCACGCACCAATCATGATTGTAAACAGCCGGCCCACCACTATGACCCGGGTACTATTTTTGAACGCGGGACACTCGTCTTCGAATGATTTTTGTGTGGAAAAATCGTTCGATGACGAGTGTCTCGCGTTCAAAAATGGTACTCCTGCGTGAAACAGGAAGAAATTAAATATTTTTCGCTGAAAGTTGGCTGTACTACAAAGCATGGTTTCAAAAATACGGCCAAATAGCATTTTGTGACTTCGGAGACGAGTGTGTCGTCGTGCACGTCTTGTGTTTTGGTGACGTCGTTTCGTTCCGCGTCACTTTGACGTAAAGGCGTACCTTCAAACAGCTTTGCGCAGTGTACACATTTCCAGTTTGGCATCCGGCTGGTTCGAAAATAGCACCCCAGCCGGCCTATTTACTACTTCGGATGGCAGGTGTATTTACAATTAAAAGATCAAGCAAGCAAAACCCGCATTGTAACAGTAAATTCTAGATTGATAGGCATCGACACCTGTCATCCGAGTTAGTAAATAGGGGCAGGAGTGCTATTTTTGAATGCGTGACGGCGGTTTAGACCACTCGTTGCAATCACTCGTCAACTAAGGATTCAAAAATGGAAACACTCGCGTCAATCACTTTTTTAGTAAGTCACGCATTCAAAAATAGCACTCCTGGGGTGCTATTTTCGAACATTGCGGTTTTTGTATTCCAAATAAAAATTTCGAGCAAGCAAAACCCGCAATGTAACTGTAAATTCTAGATTGATAGGCATCAACACCTGTCATCCGAGTTAGTAAATAAGGGGGCAGGCCCGGATGGCCTGCCTGACCCAGAAACCGGAAATGTGTACACTGCGCAAAGCTGTTTGAAGGTATTTTTCTTGAATTTCCTCTACAAAAAAAACAAACAACACATTTTGACTTTGACGTAACGAATCTGTCAAACAAAAGTTCTTTCTTTCGCGATGCGGCCTAACGACACAAGAAAGTTTTTGATTTAATTTTGCACTTGTGAAAATGTCACAACAGGAGATATCGTGTGGTTTAGATTATAATCTAACACCAGATTTACAAGCATGCCTTACAGAGGCCCTGCATTGCAATTACTCCTTCATAGTTGCGCCGATAGTTCACCCACGTTTACGCAGACAGTACATAGTGGGTAACAGTAAAACTGGCGGGTTTACTCGATCTGATATGATCTTATCGCCGCAAGACTGGACTATCAGATTAGTCGGGAAACTGTCTCCTTATTTAAATGTAGATTCTCCGTCCCCTATCGTGAGGCAAAAACATGAGGACTGCTTGAATGAGGAGCTCTCGTATTGCAGAGGACTTGGAGTGCCTGCTATCATGTTATCTTTGCATGGTCGGCAAACTAACAATCTTGCAAGGATTCTCCAGACATACTATGAAACTAGGTTGTAATTATGTTTTAATTATTTAACTGCAATCTGTTGACTTAAATCTATAACCTTGCTTTCTTTGATTTGTAGTTACCATTTATCTCTTACATGGGCGCGTGTCCCCATGGTTTGCACCAGAACACTGAGAGACTCTACATGCAGCAGTATTGATGATGAAGAAGCAGCATGGAATGAACCCTGGTATTGGTGGTCTAAGTTTCATGAACGAATGGACTGGGACAAACGTGTGGGAGTAGTGCTGGAACTCTCAGCAGACCTTCCATCAAACGAAGTAATTAAGAGGTGGCTTGGAGAGCCAGTTAAAGCCATAATTGTGCCTACAAGCATATTCCACAGTAACAAAAAAGGGTATGTAGCACTGCTCGCAGAAGTTTAAATAGTAATTTCATGTTAACTTTATATAATAATTTAATAAAAATGCACTTGCATAGTATTTGTCTTAAGGAAACCTAACCTACCCTCTGTTAGGTTACTTCTGTTAAGGCTAGGGCTTCACCCTCAAGTGCCCTTGGCAAAAAAAAAGTAAAATGCTCATTATGTAAAATTATGTTAAAAAAAAAAAAAGTTTGATGTTTGTTATTTGTATGTGTAAGAGGCCAACACTGGTGTCAGATTTTTCAAGCTGACTAAAAGCATTTCATACTAAAATGGCGTCACAATGCAAAGTAAATTAATTTTATTGAATCCAATCTGCAAAATACTTTAACTTTTTTCTCTAGGCTATTCGAAAGTTGATCCCTTGTTTCTGTTGTGAAGTTAAAAAAAGAAAAAATCCTTCCAGTTTTCCAGTGCTATCGCGAGCCCATCAGCAAGTGGTAGTGAGCATGGTGGAGAGAGAGGCCCAGGTCATTGTAAGTGGGGCCAGGAGGTCCAATGTACAATTCTACTTACAATATTTGTACAGATTGTGGAAACGAAGACCTAACCCTGCTGATGATCCAATGCTGAGTTATGCTAAAGGGTATAAATTTCTTTTAAATTCCTAACTAAACTAAAAAATTTTTCTTGAATATATTTTACATTTAAATTATATTTTTTTGTCAGTAATGACTAAAAATCTCCACTTATGCTCTGTAATGTAATGACTAATGTCCCAATCAAAATCAGACAAGATTTTAGCCTTTTATTAAAATTTTCTTCCCTGATTATTTGCTTTTTGTGACAACTCGCAACAAATACTTCTAAAATAAGTAATTATGTACTCAATCATTTAATTATGTCCTATAAATATTTGTTGTTATATTTTTTTAGATGGGAGGACTATTTGCAGACTCCACTGCAACCTCTTGCCGACAACTTAGATACCCATACATACAATGTATTTGAAAAAGATCCTGTCAAGTACGACCAGTACCAGAAAGCTATAGCATATGCTCTCATTGATCTGAAGAATGCTGATTTACAGCAGCATATAATAGATGTAAGTTTCATTACTATTTTAAAACTTTTTTTTTGCTGACCGCCCAGCTTCGTCCGTGGCACATAACCTATGGCACTCAGGGATAACATTCCTATCCAATGGTGAAATAATTTTTGAAATCGGTCCTGTAGTTCCTGATATTTGTGCATTGAAACAAACAAAAAAGTCTTCAGCTGTGTAATATTAGTATAGATTTGGTGCCAGTTGGTATTATGCTTATCAGACCCATGGATTCAGTTCTGCTATTGCAACAAATTGAAATTGTACTTTGTTTTGTACCAATTCGCATCAGCAACCAACAAGTAAATGTTCTTAAAGTTTTTAAGTTCTGCTCTGCCGTGTGGTTCCCGGCTGAGTAGAATAGGACTAAAAGGCGACTTAGGGAACACAAACTAAACAAAGCTTTTAAGCATCAAAGAGACCTCTCCAACCCGTCCGGCCAGCGTGGAGAGTGTAGGCCAAATCCTCTGACTGTTTTGGCTAAATATGGCTCTATAGTCAGAGAGGGGTGCAAAAAAAAGAAACAATTCATAATACATAATGTCACTGTTTACAATACCACATATTTTAAAAAGTTTAACAATTTTTTACTTCCAGAATATACCAAAAGATATTACAATCTCAGAGAGTCAGACAAATGAAATAGGCCAAGGAGACTATGACAAGAACGAAAAGGTGTACACTGTCATGGTGCTAGGCGCTGGACGTGGTCCTCTCGTCAGAGCGACGTTGAATGCTGCTGATGTCACTAAAACCAAAGTGAAGGTAAGATTCCATTTTACGCAATTCTGAAAAGTAATTTCTTATCCACATTTTTATAGGACAATAGGTACTCTTACCAATAGAAGGCCTAAATAACCTAAGTGTGGAAAGGACCCCTCAGAAGCAAGCAGTAAGCACCACATTTTGTGTAGTTCTTCTTTTGACGAGCTTCAGAGTCAACAGGCAATGCGGATGGTCCTGTGTTCGATCCCCAGGTCAGGTCAAGATGGAATATGATCTTTTTCAAATTGTCTGGATGTTTATCTACATAAAATGTATTTGTAATATAAATATGGTATCATTGAGTTAGTACACCATAACACAAGTCTCGAACTTACTTTGGGGCTAGCTCAATCTGTGTGATTTGTCTCAATATATATTTATTTGGCAGCTAGGTGCATGAAGGCCATAATTTGGTCCAATATTTTTGTATGAAGTTGGCAGGCTATATGTTATTCGTTAGTATATGTTTGTGTGGTGTGTTGCAAACAATGGCCCACCTGATTTCGTGCTTTGCGTGCCGAACAACTGGCAGCAGGAACTAATGGATGCTACCGACAATGCGATTGGGGTGGCTAATTTCTGGGCCGCGACAGTTTAATGTTTTGCCATCGAAACGCTATGAAGAAGTAAATGTATTAACTTTGTTGTAGGTGATAGCTGTGGAGAAAAACCCGTGTGCCGTGGTGGTGCTGGCAGCGCAGGTGCGCGAGGTGTGGCGCGGCCGCGACGTGGTCGTGGTGCCTGGGGACATGCGCCAGCTCAACCTGTCGCCGAAGGCTGACATTATTGTCTCCGAGCTGTTAGGTTGGTAGGAGCGCTATTTTATAAAATGTTTTGCTCGAAAACGAATGATTTTTATATGGAAAGATCACTCGTTTTATGTAGTCATGGGTTCAAAAATAGTATCCTTGTAATGGCGTGAAGAAGGCATATATTCAAAAAAAGGCTACTATTAGAATGATTTCAAAATATTTTTACATATAGAAAGGAAGCTAATTTATGCGGATGACATCCTAACTAATATTATAAATGCGAAAGTGAGTTTGCTAGTTTGTTTCGCTTTCACGGCCTATCTACTGAACTGATCATCATGAAATTTTGCATACACATAGCTTAGGGTACCGAGAAGGGCATAATGCTATATATCACGCTGGCGAAGCCGCAGGCAACAGCTAGTACGCTATAATTTTCCGCCGATGAAGTGGCGGGGAAATCGCTAATTACTTATATTATTTTTTAATGAGGGCGCCTATAAGGGGGGTGCAAGCCAGAATATAAATTATGTAATATTAATAAGTCCATGTAACCTGTTGATGAACCTAATAAATAATGTTACAGGTTCATGGGGTGACAACGAGTTATCACCAGAATGTTTGGACGGCGCCGCTGGTCTGCTAAAACCGGGCGGCATATCAATACCTGCTAGATACAACTCGTACGTGGCCCCAATATCGTCTCCGAGACTGTGGGCCGCCGCCAAGGTGGCCTCCACCGGTACCACAACTACAAAAGACAAAAACCTTGAAACATTATGGGTTGTTTATATGCAGAATAAACACGACATCGCTGAAACGAAGGTAATTTCTAAATTCAGAGCACAAGAATATACAGTATCAAATCGAAGTGGTCGATTGCACACTTTATCCCATAATGGGTAAACAAGAGTGGTATTCCTTGGAGCGCAACTATTTTAAAGCGCACCTAATGAAGCACAACTAAATTATTCCTCGGAGCGCTCCTTTTAGTTGCGCTCAGATTGTACTTTAAAAAAAGAACTTGCTCTACTTGTTATTGATAGTTTCAGTTAGTTCCCAGCTCTTTTCAACAGTTAAAGATAGATGCGCTTTGCGGAATAAAATTGCAATATTAAAAATTGCTATGTGAGCGCAACTAAAAGGTGTGCTCCGAGGAATAAATTAGTTGCGCTTCAAAATAGTTGCGCCACGAGGATTACCTCAAACAAGACAATATGAAGGCAGTGGCAATATATAGCCGCCAAAAATTTAACCTTATGCTTCAGAGATAAGGTCTAAATACAATAACTTGAATATCTACAGCCTTGTAAAGGGTAATAAACAAGACATGCAATCTTACCTTTCGAGAGTGGTTAATAATAATTGAAACCAATGCAATGACATTGTATTATTTTTACAGTTGGTATTCACATTTGATCATCCAGCGAAGGGCATAAGGGACAGTGACGGTCAAGAAATATCAGATTTCAGAGGATTGCCACAAACCGACAATAGAAGATCAGCTACTCTCTCCTGGGAAGTCAAACAAGACAATGTGATGCACGGCTTTGGTGGATACTTTGACTGCTTGCTTTATGGAAATGAAATGATTAGCATAGTACCTACAACACATAGTCCAGGAATGATATCCTGGTTCCCTGTGTTTATTCCAATTAAGGTAAGGTTAACTTTTGCATCTTACAACTTTATATATTATATATATAATATTTTTATGTGAGATTGCCACACTTACAGGTTTTGTAGGTTGTAAATGTCGAAGAGGTAGGATGATATTTTTTAGAGGAAAGCAGGCAGAAGTTAACAGCCCTATTTTATGTTTCTTAGATATTTACAGAATTATTTTAGATATACTCTTTATTTTACAGACTCCCCTACGGGTTGAAAAGGGTCAAGTGATAACTGCCACATTTTGGCGATGTGTGGATTCTCGAAGAGTATGGTATGAGTGGGCGGTAGAGGTTGGAAATCACACCACACCACTGCACAATGCCAATGGCCGCAGCTCACAAATGCTGTTATGATTCGAACTTAATTTTGATAGGAAATACAGTGTAATATACTGACCACAAACCACAATAAATTTGTGTAAAAACATGTGTTTTGTTATTTATCTCTAGTTAGCAGCTAGCTAGTATTTGAGCCGTCTTAAACTATTTTTATATAATATGTGATATAAATCTGTCTATCTTTTACAGACAGATTTATCAAGTAGCATAAAACCATTATGGATATTATAGTTCAACAACTTCCATTTTGATGAGAGCTTGCAAAGAGAATACAATTTACTGAGAGCTTGGCTTGGCACAAAGAACTTTTATATGCTTGGCTTAATCATAGAGGAGTTCAAGATATTGAAACAACAATAAAATATAAACAAAATTTAATAGAGTAATAATAAGTTTATCTATTTACAAATTCATTTTGCACGTAAATATTACTAGACTAGAGATTTAATTAACTAACTGAACAGCTTCAAACCAGCCTTACAATGTTCATTTCCTTATGAAAATCGTCTATATCTTGATCCCACCTTTTTTCATAATAGATACCTGAAAGTAAAAAAAAGGAAGATATATAAAAAAGAATCTATACAGGTAGTTACACAATTTACATTGTTGTTTTTGTTTAAAGATAAATTTGAGGCATCGCATCCACGAGCGAGAGGATCGCGACGATGGTATCGTCGCGCGACCTATCTCCATATGTTTACTTAGCAAGTGTGCGATGCTATCGCCGTGATGCGACGAGTGTCAGAGTGCGGGCGAAAGTTAATTGTGTCCCCATTGAAATGGGATATCTAATAGTATAAGATAGAAGCGCAAACTCATTGAGATTCTCTTGCTTGTTCTGACAAATTGAATCTAAAACAAGGGTTCAATTCTATTAGTCAGATTTTTAAGTGTTCTTTTGTATAAGTAAAACAAAAATAAATGATCCAGGTACAAAAGCTAGCGATAGATAAAATTTGGTTACATTAATATTTTTGCAAAATACCACCTCTATAGACCTCTTACCTTGCATGAATTTAGCATTGTTTCCAGTTCTGATGGCCCATGGCAAGTAATGCTTTAAATAAAGCTTGCGGTGTTTGGGCTTCAATCTGCCAGCCCCCCAGATACCTCCATTTATACACATAGGTAGTTTCGTTTGTATGCCCTCCACCCATTTTACTGTTACCTGTAACATATTCGGAAAATATCAGGTATGAGTTTTCGTAGCAGTATGTTTTACAGGTGTTTTTTATGTGTCAATGTTAAAAGTTGGATAAAAAATATATTTTGAAAACCTTACTTCTACTTATCGCAACAAACTGTGAATCATCGAGATATAAATACTACTTATATCTCGACGCTGTGAATGCAAAAAGTTCTAGTTTTTAAATACTTGTTCATTTTTTTGACTATACACAACACAATTTTATAACTTACAGCGGGGTTAGCTCAATCTGAGTGATTTGACCCTATTTAATTTAAGTGCAAAAACATTGCGATTTTAAACAGAATATTACCTCTCCAAGCATAGTAGTCCTCATGAACAACGTGGCATGAACCAGGTCATGGACCTCCCTGTATCGTTGCATAACATAGGCTAGTTCTGGATCACCAATGAATTGGACCAGCAGGCGGGAATCAGCTGTTATATTATTCTCTCGCATGAAATCTGCATAAACACGACCGACAGTGTTCACCGGCATTTGAGAAAGAGCCTCAAATGAAACTGTTGACGAATTTATTCGGGGCATATCCTTCAATATTTGTGCACCCTCTGATGTTTCCAACATCTTTTCTCGCATATATTTAATTGCATTTTCTCCTGTAACTTCTCCTAAGCACGCTATCATATCACCTCTATGTGGATTCAATAAAGAAACGAGTGCCGACCCACATGATAACAATGTTCTTTGGAAAGTATTTGTTGGGATATAATTCTTTTGCATTTCTTCGACAAAATTTGCAGCCGTAGGAGTAGAAGCGGAGAACCTTCTTATTACTGTTTTAAAGGGCAGCATCTTGAGTGAATAAAGTTTGTAACAGCGACTACTATAATGAAACCACCACAATATTTTTGTTTACCTTCCTAGTACCTACCTACTTCTATTCCTTTCTTTCCCTTCCCTTGTCATTTGACATAAATGTCAAAATCAGCCTTTAGTCAGTGTGGCCATCTCTCGATTTATTTGGCCATCCGGCCTCAGATTAAGGCCCGGTAACACACGTTCCGTTTTGGCAGGAGCTGACAAACTACCTACCGTCGGAAACAACCATCCTGCAAGCCTACACACGTTCCGAACGATATCGTCCGACGAGCACCCGATCAGTGTTGCCAATGCTACAAATAGTATCTACAATCTAAGTTACCCCTACTCTGGGGAAATCTAACGAAATAACGGAGGTCATAGAAATAAGAAATGAATGGTTTATTTTGTATTAAAACTGAATAACAATGAAAATGTATCCATGCTGAGTGGAACTTACTTACAGTGCCCTAAAAATGGTGTACCAATAAATTATAATATTCTAAAACTTTCTTTTCGTTAAGGACCCGACGCATCCACCATCAACATGTATTTCACGCAATATAATGTTTGTATATTTAAGCCGCCATCGTTCAATCATGACGTTTATGTTAATTGTGAAAAATGTTATCCATTTTTGTTTGTTTTTAGTATGTGTAAGTGGCTAATACTGGTGTCAAATTATTCAAGCTATCATATATATCATACCCTCACCAATGATGACAGCCAGCCGCGACTAAAGGCTTAACGAGCCTACTTAAGCACGGAGGAATAAATAAATACGGACAAATAACATAGAGTTAGGCCAAATTAAGTTCAAGACTTGTGTTAGGCACTGCGCGCACCGGTGACTTTTGTCGCCGTGACTTTTTTGTTTCCGTCACCCTGTCTATGGAGATGTATGGAGGTGCGCGCACGAAGCGACGTGACAGTGACGTGACTTTTTTGTCCGTCGACCAGCGAACAAGCCGGCGACAAAACTTTTACGATAGACCTTTTTATGTAATAGACGTGCACGCACGGGTGTCAAAATTGTTACTCTACGTGGAAAAAACTTTGTTACAAAAAATTTGACCGACTTAAAAAAGCGACTATACTTGAAACCAAAAAATAAACTGAATCATTTATTTATTTCAACGGACAATCAAAAACATCACTCAGTAAACAACCTATCTACCAGAGACAATATATTTATTTATTAATTTAGGTAATATATTTAATGTATTTCCTACCTAATATTTTCTGATCTATTTGAAGTCTCTGCCAAGCCAAAAATAATCAGAACATTATTACTTACATACTATCACGTCTTTTCTCTTAAGGGGTAGGCGGAGCCCAGGTCTATAAATTTTTAAAGCCACGTTTAGCATGTTGGTGAGCTAATATGTAGAGAACGGAATCAAAATAGTTATGGGTTGCTAGCCGCATCGCGTATTGACATGATTCCTAACGACTATATTGGAAGTTTAGAAGAATAGGGAACAGGGATCCTTCTAAACTTCCAACATTCATTAGATAATATTAGAAAAAAATATTTCCATGTTCTTGAGTTTTAAGAAACATAGTATAGAACTTTCAGTGAAAAGTTCTATACTATGTTGACCGACTTAGTGAAGTAACCTGTCACTCCAAAGAATGGGTACCCAGCATTCTTTTTTACGTTTCTTTGGCAAGAGATGAGTTCGCAAACAACGACCGTCTGTTTGAAATCCATGCCGACAAATGACCAAAGAGAATTCAAATACCACGTAATGACTCTTTGATAACTAAAAAGTTTTTTCATGGTTTACCATAGTTTTGTCACTGTCGCCTACCGTGCGCGCACTCCGCTTGGGAGACATTACGGAGACACGAGGAAGACGTGACAAACACTTTTTTGTCACCGTGACAAAAGTCACCCGTGCGCGCAGTGCCGGGATACTAACTCAACGATACTTTATTTTATAATAGATATTTATATAGATAAACATCCAAGACCCAGGTCAATCTGCAAAAGATCATTTTCCAACTTGACCTGACCGGGGATCGAACCCGGGACTATCCGTGTCGCAGGCAGGCGTGTCGACCGCTGCGCCACGAAGGTCACCATTTGTCGCGAAGGGTCGCGATAAGTATTTGTACATAGCAACATTGAATATAACAAGAAGGATGAAACATCTATCTATGTGATCTATGGTAAGCTTCATTTTTATGTTGACCAGCCCCCGTAGCATGGCTCACGCGACAACGTTTATCGACTATCGCCATCTTGTTTTTCGCAATACTGAAGAGCGAGAAGTAGATAGTTTATCGCGCGATATAAACGGCGTCGCGGGAGCCATGCTACGGGGGCAGGGCAACGGATAAACAAGAACGTTATTTCAGATAATATTTTATTCAAGTAATCTAGAAAAATATGGAAAGCTAAGTATTTAGATCTAAGTTTATTAATTTATTTCTGTTACTTTAATTTATATTTGTATAATTTCGTTTCCTTCACTTGAAACTCACTGAGCTAATGAATCCTCTGGAACCGAAATGATATAAAGTGCTCTGTCGTTTCCCATATCTAAAGGAGAGGGAAAAGGGTGTTATTTGTCATCCCCTACACAACTGACCTTCGGGGTGCGAAGTATTCAGGTGCTGAATCATAGCCGGTGTAGTGTAATAAGATTGTGGGTTAGACGGACTTACAAAATAGTCTGGAATTGTAACCCACAGGAGATTTTATAAAGACGTGGCTACGACTAAATCTGTAGCACGTTTTGATGTGCGAACGGTCTGATTAGAATACGCGCACATGGGCTGTTAACCTTATGAATAGACAACCATACGTATGGATTGTAATGCTTGCAGTCTGGTAATGTGAACAGATGCTTTGGTGGTTAAAACCACTATAAGGATGACTTTTAACACAGTGACACGACGTAATTTATCTGTATAACAAATGTTCATATTGATATTTCATATGTTAATTATAATATAGTAAATATAAGGATCTAAATACTTGGTGATTTATGCAGTTTAAATCATATGACACTTTTACCACAGGTGGGGGCAATTGGATTAATAGAACAACTATATGAGGCAATCATTACAGAAAGGAGGATTAGTACAACATTAAGAGGTAAGATCATTGACTCATATTGCTGACTTTCATTGATAGATAATTGGAATTCTATATTAAACACCTTTGTTCAGATTTATGAAGTAAACATGATTTAATAAAAGCGAAGCAGATTAATTAGTATGTATGAATAAATTGAGGCCCAGGTGCTTGTATGAGTGTACTTTGAGAAGAAGTATTATCATGCAGGTATCAAATTAATGATACGTCCCTATTAGTACTTTGTGTGCAGCCTAGTTTGGTCTGTGTAGCATACGACACGGTTTAGAGACATATTAGGTTGCCCACAAATTTGGTGGAGATGCTGGGATAAGATTTGACGATTACACATAGGACATGTGTAAAAATATTATATAATATCTGTTCAAAGAGTCATTAAGGGTGTAATAAAATTGAGAATCTATGAGTCAGTGATCTTTCTGCTGATGGCACACATATGCCATAAACAATTTATAAAAGTGAAACCTTTAAAAAAGATTGATTTAAACTCTTTTGTTTCAGTGATTTGAAATATCGAATTAGACATTTAAGACATTGTGACATTTCTACAAGTTTAAATTTGAAAATGGCGAATTGCGAATTGGTTTAGTTATTGTGTGAATAAAAGTTACTAACTTGTTTCTTTGTGAAATTAGTGTGGATTATCAAGTAAACAGTGAAATTGTTCTACTTACCATATTATTATAAACAAATAGTGCTAAACAAGAATTAACCTCATTAGACGACGTCAGCGTACGCCGTACAAATAAGATATCTTATTATTTAGTATCCCAAAAACTGGAAGATACCAATTAACTTTCATGTCATGGAAGAGATATCCATACTTAATATTATAAATGCGAAAGTAACTCTGTCTGTCTGTCTGTCTGTCTGTCTGTCTGTCTGTCTCGCTTTCACGCTAAAACGGCTGAACCGATTAAAACGAAATTTGGCACACAGATAGGCTATAGCCCGAGAAAGGACATAGGCTACTTTTGATTTCGATAACGTAGGTTAAGCAACTCTAACCATGGTTCTAATTAGGATGGTTGGCCAAAACTAAAACGGCTGAACAGATAAAAACGAAATTTGGCACACAGATAGGCTATAGCCCGAGAAAGGACATAGGCTACTTTTGATTTCGATAACGTAGGTTAAGCAACTCTAACCATGGTTCTAATTAGGATGGTTGGCCAAAACTAAAACGGCTGAACAGATAAAAACGAAATTTGGCACACAGATAAGCTATAGCCTAAGAAAGGACGTGGGCTACTTTTAATTACGATAACGCAGGTTAAGCAATTCTAACCATGGTTCTAATTAGGATGGGTGGCCAAAACTAAAACGGCTGAACCGATTAAAACGAAATTTGGCACACAGATAGGCTATAGCCTAAGAAAGGACGTGGGCTACTTTTAATTACGATAATGCAGGTTAAGCAACTCTAACCATGGTTCTAATTAGGATGGGTGGCCAAAACTAAAACGGCTGAACAGATTAAAACGAAATTTGCCACACAGAGAGGCTATAGCCTAAGAAAGGACGTAGGCTACTTTTAGTTACGATAATGCAGGTTAAGCAACTCTAACCATGGTTCTAATTAGGATGGGTGGCCAAAACTAAAACGGCTGAACCGAATAAAACGAAATTTGGCACACAGAGAGGCTATAGCCTAAGAAAGGACGTGGGCTACTTTTAGTTACGATAATGCAGGTTAAGCAACTCTAACCATGGTTCTAATTAGGATGGGTGGCCAAAACTAAAACAGCTGAACAGATTAAAACGAAATTTGGCACACAGATAGGCTATAGCCCGAGAAAGGACATAGGCTACTTTTGATTTCGATAACGTAGGTTAAGCAACTCTAACCATGGTTCTAATTAGGATGGGTGGCCAAAACTAAAACGGCTGAACAGATAAAAACGAAATTTGGAACACAGATAGGCTATAGCCTAAGAAAGGACGTGGGCTACTTTTAATTACGATAACGCAGGTTAAGCAACTGTAACCATGGTTCTAATTAGGATGGGTGGCCAAAACTTAAACGGCTGAACCGATTAAAACGAAATTTGGCACACAGAGAGGCTATAGCCTAAGAAAGGACGTAGGCTACTTTTAGTTACGATAATGCAGGTTAAGCAACTCTAACCATGGTTCTAATTAGGATGGGTGGCCAAAACTAAAACGGCTGAACAGATTAAAACGAAATTTGGCACACAGATAGGCTATAGCCTAAGAAAGGACGTGGGCTACTTTTAATTACGATAATGCAGGTTAAGCAACTCTAACCATGGTTCTAATTAGGATGGGTGGCCAAAACTAAAACGGCTGAACAGATTAAAACGAAATTTGCCACACAGAGAGGCTATAGCCTAAGAAAGGACGTAGGCTACTTTTAGTTACGATAATGCAGGTTAAGCAACTCTAACCATGGTTCTAATTAGGATGGGTGGCCAAAACTAAAACGGCTGAACCGAATAAAACGAAATTTGGCACACAGAGAGGCTATAGCCTAAGAAAGGACGTGGGCTACTTTTAGTTACGATAATGCAGGTTAAGCAACTCTAACCATGGTTCTAATTAGGATGGGTGGCCAAAACTAAAACAGCTGAACAGATTAAAACGAAATTTGGCACACAGATAGGCTATAGCCTAAGAAAGGACGTGGGCTACTTTTAATTACGATAATGCAGGTTAAGCAACTCTAACCATGGTTCTAATTAGGATGGGTGGCCAAAACTAAAACGGCTGAACAGATTAAAACGAAATTTGGCACACAGATAGGCTATAGCCTAAGAAAGGACATAGGCTACTTTTGATTTCAATAGCGCAGGTAAGGAGCGGCCGCATATTATCAGAAATTTCTGTTAGAAAAATTCTGACGCTCGCCGGAAGGCACTCCGTGCATACATTTTGTATTAGCTCCCGCACACTGTTAGAAAAATTCTAACGTGTCGTCCGTTTCTGATGCCCGCCGGATGGCACTTCAGCCGGACGTCAGAATTTTTTCTGATAGAAATTGCGGAAGGCGTGTTTTCCATACATTTTGTACTAGGCCCCCCCGCACACTATCAGAAATTAGTGCTGGGTCGTAACTGGTTTTGCTAAAAACGAAACGAACCGGTTACATTTGAGAAAAGAACTGGGCAAAGAAACGGTTTCATGAAAAACGGTTATTGGGAGTGGCGGGGGAGGGGGGGGGGTATGGTTTAAGATTATTGCCAATTATGACATATCTAGGTACTCTATATTATTAAACACTCGCGTCAATCACTCGTTTAGTGAGCCACGCGTTCAAAAATAGCACTCCAGTTCCATTCATGCTCTATAAACCAGTTCGAAAAACGATACCTTCTACACAGTAATTTTCACTTTCTTGCTTTAGTTATAGGAATCACTTTTGCTTAATCAATACAAAAAACGCCAATATACTTACGATAATAGACTTTATATTGTATGCCACAAGGCCCTAATGAATAAGCCAATCGTTTCAAGGAAAACGAACGGAAGATTGTACGTCGTTTCGTTCGTTCGCTCATTCGCTGTCGCTGCGCAGCGCATGCTCGGTGCTGCGCGTTCGTTCTTCGTAAACCAGTTACATTTGTAACTGAATGTACGTAAATCGAAAAACAGTTCGTTCGTTTCTTTTCCACTAACCAAATACAAAAACGTTTAAAAAAAAAACGCCCAGCACTATCAGAAATTCGCGTCAGTTTACCGTCCGCCGCCGTACGCTGCACACGTGTTTGTTGTATTTTAGGAACCTACGTTCTTGACGAAAATGAGTTAAATCAAGATTTAATTGCCGATGTGGAAAAATATCTATGTTTGTGGAACGCGATGTTGAAAATGACCAGAATAAAATACACAGAGACTTAGCTAAGAAGCGAATATGCCAAATATTAATTGAGAATTGAAATCCATATTTCAATATCAAGGTTTTTAGGGTTCCATGTCCAAAGCGTAAAAACGGGATCCTATTTACGAGATTTCAATGTCCGTGTGTCACCATCATATATAAACCGTTGTTTGTTTGGTTATTCGTATGTGTAAGTAGCCAACACTGGTGTCAGCGATATTTCAAGCTGCCTTAAGGCATCTGACATAGCTAAACGACTGACATCAATGATGACAGCCGCTACCAACGGCTTAACGTGCCTTCCGAAGCACGGAGGAGCTCGAGATATTTTTATGCCACTTGCGGTCACCCATCCAAGTAGGGACTGCACCAGGGGTTGCTTAACATACGTAAGCGCTCATAGAGCTCACACCCACTGGACCATCGGGCTCCTCAAATACCTCTCCTCATAAACCGTGATTACTATACAGTTAAAATTTTCATAGATGATGAACTTATTTGCTTTTGCCGTAAACACTAGAATCAGAATAAAATCCTAATACAATATTATACGAGTAAATGCGAAAGTGAGTTTGTTTGTTTGTTTCTTTGTTACGCTTTCACGCCCTACGAGTATCTACTTAACCGATCATCATGAAATTTTGCATACACATAGGTTAGAGTACTGAGAAGGACATAGGCTATAATTCACGCGGGCGAAGCCGCGGGTAACAGCTAGTATTTAGATAGATTAACTAAATTTGTCACAAATATAAAGAGCTTTACCAGCAGCTCTCGTGTTCTCTGCATGTTAAATTCGTGGTCTGATGATGATTTAGAACAAGCAAGAATTTTGTCATCAAAACTACAAGCAATACTTACCAGATTCAATAATGAATTATATCAGTATTTTAACACTTCCACATGTCCTGATGCAGATAAAATATCTGACATGACAGCTGTTCAGCTTGAAGGAGAAGAAGTACTAGCTGAATTGAATGCTCGAATTCTGGTTAAGAAAGATAAAGTAACTACTCCTCAATTGAATCGAGCTATAAACAGAGGAAAATTACCTGAGTTAAACCTGTCAATATTTGCTGGAGACGTTCTACAATGGACACAATTTTGGGATCAGTTTTGTTCTAACATCGATCAAAGAGAATTAAGAGATGTTGATAAGTTATTATACTTGAAAGCTTCGTTAAGAGGTGAAGCTAAAATGATTTTGGATGGTTTAGAGACCACCAACGATAATTATAAGATAGCTGTAACGACTTTAACGAATAGATATGGGAAGAAAAACCAAATAATTGATGCTCATTACTCGACGCTCTACAAACTCAATAGAGCGGAGAAACATGAAGATTGTAGAAAAACATTGGATGAAATTGAAAGGCATCTACGTGTTTTAAGCTCACTGGGTGAAAATACAGAACACAATCATTTAAGATTTTTGATTTTGGAAAAATTTCCCCAAGATGTTGTATACGAATTGAAATTGAAGCTGAATAATGATACCATAGAAGAGTTAAGAAAACAACTTCATGTTATAATCTCAGCCAGAGAAGATGCTGAAAGAACTTACGAGAGGAACAGTTCTGAAGAGCTTAGTTACACAACAGAAACACTTCATGTAAATAGTAGAAACTACAAAGGCAGATTTAAGCCTCCAAACTCTAATGGTACTAGATTTACAAACAACCGGTACAAGTCCAATGTTACCGCTTTTAATAAAGCTCAAATTATAAAAAGAAAATTTAATGGAGATAAGGATGATCAAGGATTGAGCTGGAAAAAGAGAAAGATCTGCTGCATTTTCTGTCAAGAAAATCACTTTAATGATAAATGCACAAATTATAAGTCAACATATCAAAGAAAATTGAAAATAAAGGACAGTAAAAGGTGCTTTAAATGTTTTTGCCTTGGACACACCATGAGAGATTGCAGTAAGAATATTGTATGTCCACATTGCAATATGAAGAATCTACATAATCGAGCACTCTGTCCACGTATGGAACATTCTACGAACGAAACCTCCACTGCACTACATGTTTATGAGAAGGGGTCCACAATACTACAAACAGCCGTTGTAGATGTTAAAGGACCTGGTCCTAGGTACCTGAAGTGCCGTCTGTTATTTGATTCTGGTAGTATGAGGAGCTATGTGACAGAAGAAACCGCCAAAAATCTCAATCTAGAAGAAGAAGATAATAATCAACTCATGATATTTACATTTGGGTCTGACAAACCTCAAAGGATAGACAGCTCACTCGTCAAACTCCACTTTAATTCTAGAAACAACAAACAAATGGTGGTGTATGCAAATGTCGTGCCTTCTATCACAAATGGTGTTTCAACTGGTAGACAAGAATTTAATGAATGGAAGAATCAAAAAGACTATCCATTAGCTGATGATGGTTCTCTATCAGACAGGGTGGACATCCTTATTGGAAACGATTATTTTTATACGTTTATGTCAACAGAAAAGATACAGATAGAAGAAAATCTGTACCTAATTAATTCTGAATTTGGATGGATAATTTCTGGTAAACCAACAGATAAAATTAAGGATAAATTGTCAGCTCTTACGTACTTTCAAGCATCATATGAAACTAAGTTAAACGAGCCTGATTTACCTCTAAACAATACATCTATGAAAATTTTATGGGATTTAGAGTCAATTGGAATAACTGACTCGCCAAACGCTTGCAGAGAAGAAGAAGCGATTAAACATTTCAATGAAAATACTATATTAACCAACGGAAGATATCATGTCAGTTGGCCATGGAAGGAGTATCCACCAGATATACCAACTAATTTCGGACTAGCATACGGTCGACTCGTAGGGTTAATGAAACGAATGGACATGAGAACGCTAGAAGCCTATAACCAAACATTAAATGATCAATTGATGAAAGGTATTATAGAGCCCATAGTAGTGAGAGACGAAAGAGAGCATCCTATTCATTACTTACCTCATCATGGAGTATTAGTACCTGGTAAAGCTCTTCGCATTGTCTATGACGCTTCGGCTAAAACAAAAGATAGTAAAAGTCTTAATGAATGTTTGTACTGCGGACCAATGATGCTTGAGGATCTAACTGGATTGCTAATTAAATTTCGATGTCATGCAATAGGAATGACGGCAGATGTAGAGAAAGCCTTTTTACAGATTGGTCTAAAAGAGAAGGATAGAGACGTTACTAGATTCCTGTGGTTGAAAGATACTAGTAAACCAATCACTGGAGATAATCTAATACATTATAGATTCACACGTGTTCCATTTGGGATCATATCCAGTCCCTTTTTACTGAATGCTACTATAAAATATCACCTGCAAAACTCTAGTAAAGAATTTGCAAAACAGTTAGCTGATGACATATATGTAGATAATGTGTTGACTGGAGTAAATTCTTTCACAGACGCTTTGAATCTATATAGGGAAGGCAAGGAAATGTTTTCTGAAATTTCTATGAATCTACGTGAATGGAGCGCTAATTCTAAAGAATTCTTAAATCAAATTTCTGATGCCGCACAGGGAATAACTGTCAAGACTCTAGGCTTGAATTGGGATCTAGAAAATGACGTACTACGTCTTAGAGCTAAAGTTAATAAGAAAAACGATATTACAAAAAGAGGTATTTTAAAAACAATCGCAGCTATTTATGATCCTTGCGGATTTAGTGTACCTATAATATTACCAGCTAAGTTACTTCTTCAACAACTTTGGAAAAAGAAACAAATCAAATGGGATACCCCTTTACCTGAAGATTTGAGCAATGAATGGAAAAGAATCTTAGTAGATCTGAAAAAAGTAGAGGCAATACACTTGCCTAGAAACATAACCGTACCCAATGTCGAAGATACGCAAATCCATTGTTTTACAGATTCATCTACAGTAGCTTATTCGGCAGTAATTTATCTAGTTCAAAAAGGAACAGTAAATTTTATCATAGGCAAATCTCGTTTAGTTCCTATTAAAGATCAAGAAAATTTAAAGATTCCACGTCTGGAATTATTAGGCGTACTCATCGGAAGTCGGCTTATCAAATATGTTCTAAGATTCTTACGTTTGAACATAACTCATCTGATACTATGGACAGATAGCCAGATAGTCATAGATTGGTATCATTCAAATAAACTACTTGAACCTTTCGTATCTAGAAGACTCGAAGAAATAAAACAAAATAAAAATCTAATAGTGAGATATGTACCATCTGAACTAAATCCTGCAGATGTTGCAACACGACCAATAACCCCGGAAGATGACCGAAAGAAGTGGTTGTCGGGACCTAAATTTCTAATGCAAGACCCGGTCAACTGGCCGACTCGTCCAGCAAGAGTTGCTTCTCTTCTAGTGGGGGAGGGTCTGCTAAATACAGAAGGAAAAGTAATACCAGATTCAGTTGAAGAATTGGAATCGGATAAAATCTTAGATCCTTATTTACAAGAGATTAAAGAACTGCAAGAGAAAGCATTCCCTGATGAAAGTAAAGGAAAGAAAACATCTCTATCTCTTAATTTAAGTTTATTCAAAGATATTAATGGAATTTTAAGATGTGATGGCCGTCTCTCACATTCAGATTTATCCTTTGATGCCAAATATCCTATACTATTACCTAAGAAAGGTGAATTTACTGAAAAGATTATTAAAGAGATCCATGATAAAAACCTTCACGTAGGTGTATCCCACACTCTAAGTCTCATACGGCAAAAGTATTGGATACCTCAGGGAAGAACACAAGTTCAAAGGACGTTAAGCAAATGTACAAAGTGTGTGAAACACGGAGGAGGTCCATATGAGTTACCACAGACGCCAGCGTTACCTGCAGAAAGGGTAAAATATACATCAGCGTATACATACGTTGGAGTAGACTACTTTGGTCCTATGGTTATACGGTCAGAGATGGGTCAAAAGAAGAGATGGATTTGTCTTTTTACGTGCCTTGTTATAAGGGCGATTCATTTAGAGGTAGTAAAGGATTTAACAACCGATGAATGTCTGATGGCATTCAGACGCTTTATAGCGTCGAGAGGAATTCCGTCACTTATATTATCTGACAACGCACCACAGTTTAGACTACTAGCTGAAGTCATGACAGGAGAGGGAGTATTGACAGAAAAGATAAAATGGAAGTTTATTCCTCAGCTTGCACCTTGGCATGGAGGTGCATATGAAAGACTTGTAGCAGTGGCAAAGCATTGTTTAAAGCGAACGCTTGAGAAACATATGCTTGGTGACAATCAACTTTTAACTATCATCAAAGAAGTTGAAGCAGTAGTTAACACACGACCACTTACCTACGTCGGAGCTCAAATAGATCTCATTCTGAAACCAGCTGATTTTCTAACACCAGGGAAATGTTTGAATATTCGAGTACTCATCGAAAACTTACCGCTTTCTGGCTCAGTTATAAAACAACAACTCATCGAAGGTTGGAAACGGGGCAACATGATAATGGATGAATACAAAGAGATGTTTATCAACCGATATTTGTTGAGTCTGAGAGAAAGATATGGAAACTCGCCCAAGCAAACAAGGGTAAGAAGTCATAAGACTCCTCAGCTCGGAGAGGTAGTACAGATTAAAGGTGATACGAGAAATCGAGAAAGCTGGAAAGTTGGAAAAATTGTTGAATTAATCAAAGGTAAAGACAACCTTTGCAGAATAGCCAAAGTTAAAGTTGGCACAAGTGTCTTTACAAGGTCTATTGCTCATCTTTATCCTCTTGAAGTAGAGGAGAAAGAGTCTGAGCAAATAACTGATAAAATAGATGAACAAGATACGCTTAATGAAAAGTATGTTATGAGTACTGATGAAGCATTGCTTCCAACACTGTCTATAGATACTGATAATGTTAGTATCTATCGGTCATCTGAAATCAGCAATAAACAAGTTGATAACATTGAGTTGGAGACCACGGAAGAACAAGTCTCAGCACGGGACACGAGAGATAAGCTAGAGAATATGAGTTCAACACACGACGCTGAGCTCATAAGAGAAGGAAACTCTTCTAGTGTCAACTCAGAGACACAAGACACTGATAGAAACCAAATACCTGCTGATAGACAACGTCGAGCTGCTGCAGTCCAAGCTATGGAAAAAATTCACAAATGGACTCGCGACTTGATGAAAAAATTAGATTAGCTTGCGAGGCGGGAGTGTCGCGAAGGGTCGCGATAAGTATTTGTACATAGCAACATTGAATATAACAAGAAGGATGAAACATCTATCTATGTGATCTATGGTAAGCTTCATTTTTATGTTGACCAGGGCAACGGATAAACAAGAACGTTATTTCAGATAATATTTTATTCAAGTAATCTAGAAAAATATGGAAAGCTAAGTATTTAGATCTAAGTTTATTAATTTATTTCTGTTACTTTAATTTATATTTGTATAATTTCGTTTCCTTCACTTGAAACTCACTGAGCTAATGAATCCTCTGGAACCGAAATGATATAAAGTGCTCTGTCGTTTCCCATATCTAAAGGAGAGGGAAAAGGGTGTTATTTGTCATCCCCTACACAACTGACCTTCGGGGTGCGAAGTATTCAGGTGCTGAATCATAGCCGGTGTAGTGTAATAAGATTGTGGGTTAGACGGACTTACAAAATAGTCTGGAATTGTAACCCACAGGAGATTTTATAAAGACGTGGCTACGACTAAATCTGTAGCACGTTTTGATGTGCGAACGGTCTGATTAGAATACGCGCACATGGGCTGTTAACCTTATGAATAGACAACCATACGTATGGATTGTAATGCTTGCAGTCTGGTAATGTGAACAGATGCTTTGGTGGTTAAAACCACTATAAGGATGACTTTTAACACAGTGACACGACGTAATTTATCTGTATAACAAATGTTCATATTGATATTTCATATGTTAATTATAATATAGTAAATATAAGGATCTAAATACTTGGTGATTTATGCAGTTTAAATCATATGACACTTTTACCACAGGTGGGGGCAATTGGATTAATAGAACAACTATATGAGGCAATCATTACAGAAAGGAGGATTAGTACAACATTAAGAGGTAAGATCATTGACTCATATTGCTGACTTTCATTGATAGATAATTGGAATTCTATATTAAACACCTTTGTTCAGATTTATGAAGTAAACATGATTTAATAAAAGCGAAGCAGATTAATTAGTATGTATGAATAAATTGAGGCCCAGGTGCTTGTATGAGTGTACTTTGAGAAGAAGTATTATCATGCAGGTATCAAATTAATGATACGTCCCTATTAGTACTTTGTGTGCAGCCTAGTTTGGTCTGTGTAGCATACGACACGGTTTAGAGACATATTAGGTTGCCCACACCATTCACGGAGGAGCTCGTGATGTTTAGATGCAACTTGCGAAGATATCCAAGGGGAGACTGCCCGTGAGGTTACTTAACATTCGTAAGCGCTAATAATGCTTATGGCTACAGGGCCGTCGGGCTTTTCATTTACCCATTACACACTTACACACACACAAATAATTTTTATTTATAATGTAAGTCTTTCAACTCAACTAACTACACATCTATTATACCTAATTACTTATTATTATATTATACATAATTACTTACGCACATACCTACTTGTATATTTTCTATTAAAATCAATACTAAAAATTAAAAGTTGTGTTTATTATTGTAACAAGTAATATTTTTACCTTTTTCTTCTCCCTTTTGTATGATGTTCGCAAATTGTCGAGTTTTTTCTTTAGTGTCTTTAAGGTAGCCTCACTGTCATACTTTTTTAGTGTTTCAAGCATTACATTATACGATTGAATCCTAATAACCTTGTTGCTGTAATCCTTGTTAGATAAATCCCACAAACAAGGAAAGTCCCTATACAATTCGAGTAATTCAATAATTACTTCTCGTTCCGTAATAACACCGGCTCCTATGTTCGATTCCCCTGCTCCATTTTAACGTCTCCTTCCTCGGACGTTGTGAATGCAACTGTCAAAGAGTCAGTCCTCAATGACGTCGGGGAAGTAGCTAAATCTAAGGGTAAAAGTTACTAGTACCAATGATTTAACAGCCAAAGTGACTAAATAAAAAAAATGGAGATAATATTTTTAATAAGAGATGAGAGAGACCTTTGCCCAGCAGTGGGACAATATAGGTTAAATAAAAAAAAAAAATATTTTTATTACTTAATCTTACAATGAAGTGTGCCACAGTTGCATGTTATTTTTTATTTTCGGTTGCTACATTTTATAAGCTTACGTTATAAATGGATATGAAAAGTACAATTCTTTTACTGAATTTAAGTATTTATTTAATAATAAGTATTTAAAAATGGAAAAGAATAGAGCTACCAAATAAAAAAAAATGTCGCTAAAGATGTGGGCAAAAATCGGCTATAGTAGCAACACTTTGTCGGACCGACCGTCGGAACATCCTTCCACACGCACCGATTTGGCAGATTACTTGGTAGGAAGCCGACTGCGTCGGAAAACCAACTACTCCCGACCGGTATAATTATTATTAATACCGGTCGGGAGTATAATAGCTTAATAAACCCGTAACACACGGTCCGATTTGGCAGGAGCCGACCAACTACCTACCGTCGGAAACCAACCATCCTGCAAGCCTACACACGTTCCGATCGATATCGTCCGACGAGCACCCGGGGTACTATTTTTGAACGCGTGCCACACGTCTTCTAACGATTTTTCCATACAAAAATCGCTCGAAGACGAGTGGCCCGCGTTCAAAAATAGCACTCTTGATCAGTGTTGCGTGAGTGGAACGTGGGTTACGGGCTGTAGACCACTTCAATCGCTTTTCACCGGCTGTTGTGCACTTTCGTTGTGCACACAGGTTGTCATCACTATTATCATAGACTATTATGAACCTCTATGATGCTCTTTGGTCAAATTTTCCGTTTCCGGTTGATGACTCCCGTGTATTCCGGGGTGCCAACAAAAGGAAAAGAAAAAATAAATTTGACATGACATTGACATTTTGAAGTTGAGGTTATATTTGTGGTTTATCGCATGTGGAGAGAAAAGAAAAACAAAATATATTAAATAATCTACTGACTGAAGAATAACGTGGATTTTATACACACTGAAATTATACATTCAGCAGTTTATTGTGTATTTGTTTTGTTTAAATTACTTATAGAGGGGTTATCAAGACCCAATTTCTGATGCCCGATATCAGTATGTCGGCTCCTAAAAAATCATTTAAATATAAACAAATAAAAGCGGAGTTGGCTAAAGAATTAACGTTTGTAAAAAATGTATTTTCTTTACTATCGATACCAGTAAGAGGTAGGTACATGAATTCTACATATACTAGGTATGTGTTAACTTCTTGGAGAGTGTGAGACATCATATATATTTTTTGTAACATTATAATTGTATCCTTATTTATTTGCTACTAATGAAAGTAATGTAATAATTTATTATACTAATAATTTTTTTAAATTATTTTAATTATTATTTGGATAATAATATTTTAAAACGTTTTTGCTCAATAGTCTAATGTGTAATAATAGTATGGAACCCTCCATGCGCGAGTCTCGCCTCGCACCTGGCCAATTTTTTTACACATTTATTTATTTGGAATTTATGGGCGATGTAACTCAAATAAAAGCCTACTACTGGATTAATTGTTGGCCACTTACACACATGAAAAACAGATGACAACTGGATTATTTTTGATGATTTTACAATGACTTAGTTAAGCTTGTATAGTTCATAATTTTTATTATACAAGGACTATTACAAAAACCCTAACATTTCAACTTAAGTCCTGATTTGGCTCTTCTATCAGATAGTATACTACAATGACTTAGTATGGCCTTTACTGGTATATCTTTTACACCTTATATAATAACTTTTATTTTGGTTTTCAGCTGACAGTGAAGACAATGCTGATTATGAAATGGTGAATGATTCTCAACAAAATGTGGATGATAATAAAATGGCCAAACGAGCACGGAATATTGAAGAGCTGGAGGAGAAACTACAAAAACTAAAGTCCCAGAATAAATTTACATTGAAAAACAAATTAGTCAAAAAGAGTCTTAGTAGTAAATTGAACAAGAAGATAAAGAAAAGAGAGAGAACAAACAAAAGTAACGTAAAACCATTTGCAGATGTACAGAAAAAGGAAAAGGTTGAAGTAGACACTAAAATTAAAGCAAATATTGCCAAACCAGTTTTTAACAATGATGGAAAATTGGTGTTTTCTAAATTTGATTTTGCCAACGATAACCGGAAAGGTAAGGACAAGCAGAGATACTTTGTATTAAAAGAAAAAGTTGCAATGCCATGATTAAAGGATAGGACCTTGATATCCATTCCATTCCTATCTTTTTTTTAAATAAATATTTTGCCAAAATGATTACAAATATATCATACTAGCTGACCCGGCGAACTTCGTAGCGCCTAACAATCAGTGATTAAGTATTCATTACACATATCGAGTTTTCATTGTTTTTAAGATGTATTCTGCTATTCGGGGTGGCGACAAATCCAACGAATCAATAACCATGAAAATTGGTTTAGCAGATCTCGAGTTATAAGTGTTGTAACAAACCCGTCTTTGTTTTATATATATATATATATATATTTGCCACAACCTTTTATTCACACTGTAAAGTGATTACCAATACAAATTAATTGGCACAAAGACAATAGGTTTATCTCATTTTGTTTAGAAGTTCCTAATGCCATCTTCTGACTCTGATGATGGTATTAGACTAGCTCTATTAAAAAATATATTACATTGTCAACCAGTATACATAAGTATGCAAATTTTCAGCTCAATCCATCAGCAGGAAGTGATTCTTATTTAGTTTCCAAGACTTAAGCTACACATACAGACAAAATAATAGGGCAAGCTTTAATAAAAGCCTGTAAAGTGTGTGTGGCGCAGCGGTCGGCCTGCGACACGGATGGTCCCGGGTTTGATCCCCGGTCAGGTCAAGATGGAAAATGATCTTTTTCAGATTGACCTGGGTCTTGGATGTTTATCTATATATGTATTTATCATAAAATATAGTATCGTTGAGTTAGTATCCCATAACACAAGTCTCGAACTTACTTTGGGGCTAGCTCAATCTGTGTAATTTGTCCGTATATATTTATTTATATTATTATCTTGGTATTAACTTGATATGCAGTGTGGTTCTTGGCGGAGTAGAATAGGACCACTCCAAGTCTTCCCGTGGACATCATAGTAGGTGACTTAGGAAACACCAGCTAAACAAAGCTTATAAACATCAAAGAGACCTCTCCAGCCCGTCTGGCCAGCGTGGAAAGTGTTGGCCAAATCTTCTGACTGCTCTGGCTAATATATGGCTCTGGTAGTACAGAGAGGGTTGTGCTTCTGAAGTGGAGACTAACAAAGACCTGATGATGATGATCTTGCTATGGCTTCCAAAGTCAAATTGAAAAGTAAAAAATGCATACAAACACTGCATGTTGAATAAAACCTTGTTAAAAAAAAATAATTAAAAAAGAAATATTGCTTTACAGAAAGAAATAAGTCAGGAGAGAAAGACCCAAGAAAGATACTTGATAATTTAAAACAACAGCAAGAGAAGATACGCCAGTTAGAAGAGACTGAAGGTGGTAAAGCTAAAGAAGTCAAGGAGAAGGTGGCGTGGAAGACAGTGCTGCAGAAAGCAGAGGGGCAGAAAGTGAAGGATGATCCGACTTTGCTGAAGAAATCCATTAAAAGAATGGTTAGATTAATTTTAAAATTTGGTTAACTTTTTATTCTATTTTTTTTAAATTAAGGGCCCACACTAGGCACACTAGCGACGCCAATAGTTTTATTCCTAATACTTTATAAATAGAAAGAAATTCAAGAATGTAAATCATATAAGCCTTAGTATTAACCTGAAGTATTTTTGGAATCATGTTTTAATATTATGTGAATCAGCCACTAAGAGAACTACTGATTACTATTATTTGGCGTCGCTAGTGTGCCTAGTGTGGGGCCTTAAAGCTAAATAGGCCTCTTATAAGGCTTACATTAGCAGCAACGCAAACTGCACAAAGAAAAGTAAAAGCACTAAGTTTGCGTCAGGTCTATCATCTGTGGCCACCATAGATATCAGAATAATAGATGGTGGCCACCCAAAGGCGTGTATGTGCGAGAGAATCGCGACGAGTCCGCGCTCCTATCTTATACTGTTATATATTCTATTCAGTAGGCGATGCGATTGACATTTGCTTGCACTCTGCCACTCACACACGCACAAAGAACGCTATGTGTAGACACATGCTAAGGCACTGTATGTATGGTAATAGGTGCGACACGGAAAAATCGTCGCTTTATCACAGAATACATAATAGTATAAGGCTTTATGAACAATTTACAAAAAACTGACACTTGAAAGTGTTATGTCTCAAAGAGTTTTTGGACTATCAAGCTATTTTTATCGCTGATTGCTCTAATTTGCCTATTTTCAGGGCGTCCTTCCATTGCATAACGAAAATAAATATAAGTATTTATGCTCTACATTGACCTATTATTTGTTTTACAGGAACAACAAAAGAAGCAAAGTAAAAAGAAGTGGGATAACAGGATCAAGTCGGTGGAACAGAAGAAAGAAGAACGCCAAAAAAAGCGGAAGGAGAACATTGGGAAAAAGAAGAAAGAAAAGAAATCCAAGATTGTCAAGGCAGCCGTCAAAAGAGGGCGTGTTGTTATTTAAAATTATTATTTTTAATATGTAATAAAGTATTTTTAAGGCTCTCATGGTTTTAAACTTTTAATATTAAACAGTATTAACAAAGGAAAATCAGAAATGAACATTAAAGTTTTTCAGGTTACTGGAAGTAATGAATGATCGAACAATAAAGCCTAACATTGTTCCTATACTTAGTCTGTGGCATCAAATTTCGTTTCTTTGCTGAAATATTTACCAATACTATACTAATCCCAATCCCAACTAATATTATAAACGCGAAAGTGAGTTTGTTTATTTTGTAACGCTTTTACGCTGTATCTACTGAACCGATCATCATGAAATTTTGCATACAGATAGGTTAGGGTACTGAGAAGGAAATATGCTATAAATCGCGCGGGCGAAGCCGCGGGTGACAGCTAGTGTATTATAAAGAGATAAGAAAGAACAGATTTTTAGGGCTCCGTAGCCGAATGGCAAAAAACGGAATCCTTGTAGATTCGTCATGTCCGTCTGTCTGCCTAGAGAGACTACATTGTTGAAACTTAGTATATTGTTATTCTGTGAACCGCTTTACGATTTATATACAACTATATGTTACCCGCGGCTCCGCCCGCGTTATCTATAGTCTATGTCCTTCTCAGTACCCTAACCTATCTGTATGCAAAATTTCATGATGATCGGTTCAGTAGATATGGCGTGAAAGGGTAACAAACAAACAAACTCACTTTCGCATTTATGATATTAGTTAGGATTAGGATAATAAAAAAAAGATTATGGGGGGACTCCCCTCACCCCTATTACATGAAAATTAAACTAAAAATATTTTTTTCTTCATACCTATGTATATACACGTGCACCATTTTTTTCTGAAAGCCAATTAGTTTGAAAGATAGGCGCGTCCAATGTGGTAAAATGCGTGCTCCCTCTAATTTCTAACATAAGAGAGTAAAAATCTAAAAAAAATATATGCTGTACTTTTTCAATAAACACCCAACGAAAATTTGTTTAAATGATATACAATTAGGTCTTAGTAGATTTTGAAATATCTATAGCACTTTTTCATAAATCACAAAAATAACTTTGTCATTCATACAAACGCTATGAGGAGGCCCAGTGGGTGTAAGCATTATAAGCGCTTCCGCATGTTAAGCAACCCCGGGTGCAGTCCTCACTTAGACCGCAAGTGGCATAAAAATATCTCGAGCTCCTCCGTGCTTCGGAAGGCACGATAACCCGTTGCTCTCGGCTGCCATCACAGATGCTGCCATCGTTGTTGGTAGTCGTTAAGCTGTCAGATGCTTTTGGTCAGTTTGAAAAATCTGACACCAGTGTTGGCCACTTACACACATGAAAAGCAAAACAAACTATGAAAAATAATCTTTGTTGGCAATAAAATTATAGGAGGTTTTTGGCTAATCTAAGCTTGCTTCTATTGTTGACGAAGGCACGGCTACTTAATTTCGGCACCTGGAATGTTAGAGGGATGTTGCCTGTGATTTTAGCCGAAATGGAGGCAAACCACCAACACGCTGGACTGATCCACTCCTGAATGCCTTGAACCTTGCTTCTAGTAACCCAGAACCCTTCATTGGGCGAGCCCGACTCACACTTGGCATTTTTTTTGTTTGTAGGTTAAGCACCTAGAAACCTTAGTTACCGACGAAGTCGTGGAAAAGTCAGTCAAATTTTTAATGGAAGAACAACGTGAACAAAGTGAACAATTTGCCTGACCAGCAGTGCCAATATTATTAAAAATAATAATATTTTTTTAAAACAAAGTAGGTACCTACACAATTAAAAATTACATTATATAATTATATTAACCCAGATAAACCTGAAACTTTTTTTTTCTTAGAAAGTTGTAAATTTTATATACATATATTTCGTAATATAGCCCATAAATCTCAGGAAAAATATTTTAAAAAATCTGCCACTTCCGGAAAAGCTGGAAAATCATGTCCCATATATGGGTCGGTCGGCACTACCATGCCTTTTTACTAATAAGCGTTTTTAAAGAAATGAAATAATAAAAAAAAAAAAATTACTGAAACAAATGCATTACTTTTACTTTTTATGATATATTACATATTTTTTTAAGTAAATTTTATGTGGTATCTTACTTGAAAAAAACATTCTCTGGGATGTAGATGTATGTTACACTTCACGCAAACTTTTTTTGCATTATTTGCACTTTAGAATCTAGAGATAATTTATATGGCTTTTTGGTACAGGAAAAGGCCCACGCATTTCACACCGTTTAGAAGTTTCTAAAATTGCTCTTCTTCTTTGTAACAGACCTCAAAAACCGAGTTGGTCTCCCCCAGTCATACGATACAATTGCCATGATTTATTTAGTACCATGTCAATACTATAGCATAATGGCACACTATGGCAAAGTACCTACCATTTTTTAGCTCTGATGCAAGTCCTATATAGGCCTATGTTCTGATCAGAGCATAGGCCTATACCGAACAATATGCGGTTATTCAATCTGTAATATATTTGTTCAGTTGATGAGAAAAACGCCTCGTTTTCTGTAATGGTTCTATTCTCTACAGTCCCCGCACCAAAGGCAACAGTTACAACACTGTTGTCATTCCATTTGCAGACAAATATCTGTTCTTCCAAACTTGCCTTGAAGGCAAAATTTCCACGCTCAGTTTTCTTGAAATCCTGATTAGATGGCAATGGACATTTTGAGATACGATTCTCACGAACTGTGCCAGGGGGGCGATTCTCGCGCGCTCGACATGATGTCGAAGTCGATATATATCGAAAAAACATGGCGGATATCGAATTGTGATATTCTCACTATATCACCGTCGATATTTATCGACTCCCAGCGCTCGATATGCATCGAGTGGTCGGCAGCACTCGACATGGCATGTCTCATGCAATAACTTCGATATTTTGTCAATTATTTTCAGCTGACTTTAAAGAAAGAGGTTATGAATTCGACTCGTTTGTATGTAATATGTCAGAATTGCATGAGTTTTGTATATGTTAGTCATTATTAGCTTCTCAACATGTATGTATGCATGTATGTTTGTTTATCTGCGAATATTTCGGAAACTATTAGTAGGATTGTTAATTTTTTTTGTTGGAATATAACTATAACCCAACTTAGGGAAAGAGCAAATTTCATCAAAATTGAAGTTAGGTTATTTTTAGACAAGTATTTCTTGTATTGAGTAGGGTTTTGACAGAATGGTGGCCAATAGATGGCAGGCGAAGCGTAGGTCGTCCGAGAGCTAGGTGGATTGATGATGTTAGGAAAATCGCAGGTCGAAACTGGCTACGTAAGGCACAAGATCGCAATGGATGGCATGCATTGAGAGAGGCCTATACCCAGCAGTGGGATGCAGAAGGCTGTTGATGATGATGATGATGATTTCTTGTAAATTTAACAGACCAAATTTTTCCCAATAATTGATACACACTTTACTCTCTATCTCAAAAACGATTTTGATGAAACTTGCACTGTTCCCTAAGTTGGATTAAACCTAGTCCAACAAAAACAAGAATCTTACAAACTGACTTGTGATTTCTGAGATAACTATGCGTATCAAACATACAATATACACCTATGAAATTTGCCATGTATGTTTAGAAGCTGATAAAGAATTAAAGACTGACATGTATCCCTACAAGTAGTTATTATAAATAATAAAGAACAAACTTCAATTTTACTAGTGACTCATTGACACTTAACACTAGGTATCTCCAAAAGGAATGAACAGATTTTGATGAAACTGTGTTCCTTAAAAGTTAGACTACCTACCAACTTAGCAGGCTTAGCCTAGTGTGAGAAATTTTGTTAATACCAAATGGCATGTCTTATTCCTACTTTTAGATTCTAATGATATAAACTTAATGTAATTATTCAGCATGCAGTTTATTTGGTAATAAACTTATTTTACTTTACTTAAGCCAAGTTCAAAAGAATTTTGGCAATTCCACTGCTTATTTGAGATATGTGAGGACAAACAGACACATATTAAACACTTATGAAATTTGGCACAAATGTTAAGAAGATAGTATAGAGTAACATACCTATCCAAAAACTGGATAAATCTGACTATATATTACAAACATATGTGTTGAATTGATAACCTCCTTTTCAGAAGTTGGTTAAAAATACTTCTTGTTAGGTCAGATATTGTTAAAAGTTGGAATTTCATAAATAAAATGTCATTAATTGGTATTTAAATGTTTATTTATTGATCTACGCTCCAATATGTATCAATTATTTGAAGATTTTTATGATTTTCCAAGTGTTCCAGATTGTTTTGTTTTATTTCCAAGTCATCTTTCTCATGTTCATTGTAATGTTGAGACCTTTACTGCTAGAAACTGAAAATAAAAAGATAATGCTAATTAATGAAAAATTGTATTTTACATAATTAAATAACATTAAAACAGAAAAATCTATGCATAACATAACATAACATCCAAGCAAAGTAGCATTCCTATTCCTCCACTCAGTCTTGCTGTGGATGTTAGTCACCTCCTACAGAGGTGACTTATGACACACAAACTAAGCAAAACATCAAAGAGACCTTTTCAACCCGTCTGGCCAGCGTGGAGAGAGCCAAATCATCTGACTGCTCTGGTAAGTGGTACAAAGAGGGTCGTGTTCCAGCAGTAGGGACTAAAAAATACTTGATGATGATAAAGATAGTACTTATACAACTTTACTTCTTTCATTTATAAACTATCTTGATTAAGTAGGTACCTTTGTTTATTTATTACAATGAGACAAAACTTAAGATAAAAGGGAACGGAAATTTGAGCTACAATCTAATAACTCTTTATTTAGCTATTAAAGCATGTGTAAGGCTGTAGTTTTTGAAGAATTTCACTATGTGATCCATGGGTGATCGAAGTGAGTAAACAAATTTAAAACACTTGTTTGGTAAGTCGTAGTTATACATAGATATACCTATTACTATTAGAAAACATCGTATGTTTTACCTTTAGTCACGGACTCCATCATTTTCAAGTTCTTTGTATCAAATTATCCAGCAGACACAGACTATTTTCGGAGTGAAAAAAGATATTTAAATTTTTCCAACAAGGTGTAGATGGTTCCCCGTCCAACAAATAGGCACAGTAGACGCGTAGGTTAACATTTCTATACGCAAATTACAAGGAAAACACATCCAGTAACACTTAATTCATAAATTAAGTTAAATAGGGACAAGAAAGATGTTTTGACAAAAACAGAAAGCGCGATATTTGCGATGATGCGTTTCGTTTTATGCACACACGCTATCAAAAGTATGAAAACTTTTATTATTATTTACATTTATTAGCATGAAAAATAATACAAAGCCATATAATATTATTATTAAAACGTAAAAAAATACTTTTTACAAAGATATTTTTCCATTTTATACGATAAATTACAGAAATAAATAATTTCAAAATAAATTGACATTTTATCGATTATGATCTGGCACAATCGAGCAATACGGAACGTTTTTCAGTAGAGATGTGAAAATATCATGTCTATTAAGCCCCAGAATAGCAATAATGATATTTTTCACTCGACATCGAATCTTCGACATTTTTATCGAATTCGACAAATCTCTATAGAAACGAGAATCGGGCCCCAGTAGCTTTCAAATTTCTGCTTTTCAACTTTTGTAGATGAGGGATAGATGTAAAACAACTATCCACTATCAGTTGTTAGCAGTTCATCAGGGGTAGGCCAATAGGCTTACCCCTGAAAACTGCTTACAACTGTGACCCCCGTAATAAGGTATCATAGCCTCGTCGATACTATGCATCTCATCAACGTGCATCTTCCTGATTATACTGCATTCAGTAAACAAAACAAAGACTGCATTTTCGCGAAATTGTCACCCTGAGTTTGAATCAAAGGTGTTGTCACCGCAGTGCAAGTGGTTCATGATGAATGAAAATCTGACACGAGAAAATGATCCATTTACTAAAGAAAAATCACAATCTGATGAGTTTTCCCAATGCAGTCGTCATCTTGGTATGGTACTAAAACATATACACTATATAGTAGTATTCCTACAAAGCATATCATTTCGCTAACGGTAACATAGCCGGGTTTATTATCTAAGAAAATAATGGTTTCAATCAGAAATAAATAGAAAGATATTGTTTTTCAGAAATACTAATGTTATGCCGACGGACCCATGTATGGGTTCTTGAAATATTCGGCAAAATAAAAGTAAAATAAATTAAAAATTATTTTATTTTTTGTATCATATAAATAGTGTCATATTTCATACTTCATATTTTTGATCTTATATTTTTAAAAAAGTATCAAAAAATCTTACCTTACCTTACCTTTCTGAGGTCATGTTTTACGATTTCTAAATCATACGTTTTCACTTGCTAAAAATAACTAGAAAATATAAATTTCACTACATATCTTATCAGCCCAGTTAACAATCATTAGCTGACGATTCTAAAAATATGTTTTAACTGTATTAATAAAATCATATAGAGAGGGTAGAATTTTTTATTTCTCGAAACCCATGTATGGGTCGGTCGGTCTAACTGGGTTAAGTAGTACAATTGTTGGTGTGGTTTCCGGCAGAGTAGAATAGGACCACTCCAAGTCTTCCCGTGGGTGTCGTAAAAGGCGACTTAGGAAACACAAGCTAAGCAACATCAAAAAGACCTCTCCAACGCGTCTGGCCAGCGTGGAGAGTGTAGGCTAAATCCTCTGACTAATAATTGCTGTGGTAGTACAGAGAGGGGGTCGTGCGTGCTCCTGCAGTGGAAACTAAAAAAGACCTGATGGATGAATTAATACAATAAAGCATAATCATTACCATGAGTAGGTACGAAATAACGCTTACTAGCTGTTACACGCGGCTTCGCCCGCGTAATATAGCCTATGTTCTTTTCAGACCCTCACCTATGTGTATGCAACATTTTATGATGATCGGTTCAGTAGCTACGGCGTGAAAGCGTAACAAACAAACAAACTCACTTTCGCATTTATAATATTAGTTAGGATAGCTCAGATGGGCTGAGCTATTGTTGGTTCACACAGCGAGCGAATATGAGCGATGCAGCCGAGAGAGTTAGCGAGGCGAGCGAACATAGATTCATCTCTTTTCATACTTTGGTTCACACAGCGAACTATATTGGCGATGCAGCTCAAGATATCTAAGAGAGGTCGCTAGCTCTAAAGATAATATTCCACACTACGGCCACGGTGATTAATGCTCTTCGACTACGGTTATTTCTCTTGCGGTGAAAACTCAGTTTCGTTCGCCTCGCTCGCTCGCTCGCTGGCGGTGTTAACCGTTGATTGGTGGGGTGGACCGTGGCAGTGATAAATAAGACATCGTGTAACAGAAAAGAAAATTCGTTTATTGGTGATAATGTTATTGTAATCTATTGTTGTATTATAATACTTCAGCTTGGTAGCTAAAACTACGACCGGGCAAAGCAGGGCAATCGACGAATACGCGCACGAGTTATCGCGTGCGGTACTCAAATTACGAATTATTTGATGATAAATAGTCGCAATCCACACAACCTTATGTAGAAATTAGTGGCGCGTGTCGATTTTCCTGTAACATTGGGTAACAGAGGTAGTACTCGTTATACGACTGCTCCCAGCATACAACTAGCGTACATGATTGCTATAAAAAACTTCTTTCAATTTGGCGTCTCAAAATATTAATTCTTATAGTAATTTCGGTGGAAAAAATAAATTTCGAAGTACAGCAGAATTACTGTTTTACAGTCTACAGCACTAATAGATAAACTATATTCTATATATAACTAAATTCATATGAACACATTTTTTCTTACAATCTAGGTGCATTAAAATTTACACACCATGCTAATCTACGGAGACAATATTAGGTAGCTATTGGTTTACTGTGACGCTGTTACCAGCTAATTATTGGAAAATTCGGTGGTGGAGCAGCAACATACATACCTACAAATGGCATTGTTACTGCGTTTACTTTGTACTAATTAATTAAGAGCCCGAACATTTAAACTCAAAAGTGACATGATACATAGAAAATCTTATAAAGTTACAAGACATAATTTGTATTTTGGTTAAGTGCTAAGTTTATTTATTCTAAACGTCGACATCGTTACAAGGCGAAAACAAGTCAATCGGTTATTTATCGGATATTCCATCTTTTTTATCTCATTGTACCCAGTTGGTATTTATCATATTACGAATGTATGTTAGGCAAGACATTTATCAATTAATTTGTTTCAGCCGATATTAGGAAAAAAAGATACAAAAAAATCTTAGGTCTAATAACTATTTCAGATTATTTCGCTAACAGTACAATATATTATCAAAAAGTATAATTAATTGGCGGCAATGATAATAAGTCCACAGGAATTACCCTACTCTATTAAATGACAAGACATCAGTAGGTTATTGTCATGAACGCCGCTTAGAAACATACGCTATGGTACCGAGTATGTGCTTATTTAGGGCCTTTATTAAAAACTACTTGCAATTGCTTTAGATGTATCCAAAATTCGTATTGTCACTCTTTTGATATAGTGAGTTCAAAGTTGAATTGTCGTATTAATAGCTTGAGAAAGGCTGTCAGGGGTCACGGATGACGTTAACTGTGCTTATCAGACACGTGACGTAAATACGCAGCTGAAGACACATTGGCATAAAGTACATCTGCAATACTCGTATGTGTTAGCGTTGAAAACATTAGCAAATAGCCTCATATAAACGCCGTAAATCTGATCCTGGTGATAACTTCTTCGCTTAGTTTATTCATAATAAAAATATAGTTTTTATACATTACAAATCTGTCTTAAAATATGTCTCATCACCACCGTTGTTGTAGCACATACATTAACAGACGCGTGATATTGACTGTATTGTGTATTGAACATGTCTTGTGAAGTATTCAGTAACATTCATATTTCATAATATTCAATGCAACTTGATAACAACTTAAGCTTGAATTCAGGAATTACACATCACTTTATTACAGTCAGTTTAAACTTTGCAGTTGCAATATAAGCACGAGTCCGATGTATGTCTACATAGACATACAAACTAAACATACACAACTAAAACTAACTCTGTTATAAAAATAAACCAAGTTATAAGAGTCGAAAACAATTGTAAATAGCAACAACTAATAATTTTAAAAAGCCTCAAAATAAAAGTACTTCCATTTGTAATAACATGAATAAATAAACCATAGTTTCGGAATTTTGACTATACAAGTTAAAATTCAAAATCTATGAAAAAAAAAGATAAATGTATACTCATGGAAAACTGAGTATAAATATATGTAATAACCACTAATATATTGTTAAATAAGGGCCTAGACTTTGAATATAGCCTCAATTCTTACATTTAGGATGCATACCATACAAGTTACATTATAAACATTACACTTATAAATAATCCTATAAATTGCAGCAATAATTTATCAGTGTATAACACTTGAATAAATATTATGGGTAAAGAGAACACAACAATTATTTCCCATAACCGTAACATGTTCAGGCTTAGCCAATGGTTCATTGCACTTCAATAACTTCTCTTAGTCTATAGATCTAAGGTTAAGAACAAATAAATTTCTCTTAAACAAGTTCTAGGTAGTATTCGAAACACACCTTAACACCATGTTTGAAACTATAACATCTTTGGAGTAAAGAGTACTACAGAGCACTGGGAGCAATGCATGCTCATTGTACAGCCTCCATAAACACTCCCCACCAACATTACTATTCTAAAAAATAAATCTTAAACATTATTAACTAAGAATTATAAAAATAACATAGCTCTTAGAAATTTTCCCAAAATAGAAAAATAAAAAATGATGTAATACTGCACATAAATATTTCTCTAAATCAGTCAAGTTATTGTTATAAGTATTCAAATAAAAATATATGTATCTGTAACATTTCACAAATTTATACCGCGCATGCCTGCTCTGGTTTCTAATAATTAGTAAAGCCGTTCTTGTGGAACAAGTTATGTGTATTAAGATATAAAATAAAACGCATATAACCATTTAAGTGTACACATATGTTTAGCCTTGCTAATATAATAGGCGGAACACCATCCTATGGCTAGTTAACCTTTATGATGCAATTTCGTAATATCAATATTATAAAAATATTAACATCGAAAAAGTTAACCAAAATAAATATAGGTACACTCAAACAGTTACGCTGCTTAAGCTAATGTATTAACCTACAAACTAAAATCTAATTTAAATGGTAATAATAAAGCAAGTCGTGAGGCGGGATATTTGCATCAGTCTTGTGAAATTCTCAATTCTGAAAATTATAACTGTCATTGATTTATCTATTTGGTAAACTTGTAAAAAAAGAAACGTTGTTAAAATTTAAAATTATTTATCAGTATATTTCTTGTCGTTAGTCAGTTTAAATTTGACTTTAATGACGAAAGTGTAGCATCAAGTACTCGGCCAGCAGCATAGCCTGGGATGTTCAGGTAGGCCGGCTTGTCATGCTCGCACAGACCGGGCTGCGTGCAACATCTGTTTACAGAAGCACCGGCAGTGTTAGATGAGCTGGCCAGGCTTCCCCCTGCTTCAGAAGTTGTACCTTGACATAGCATTTTATGATTTGTGAACTGTTCCAGTGAACGAAGTTGTTCACCACAATTTTCACATTTGAGTTCTCTAGCATGAACTTTCTTGTGACTATTTAGGGATCTTGAATTATCGAACACTTTGGTGCACATGTCACAATACTTCAAAGTCTTTTCTCCAGTACAAACCACTCTGTGATTGTTGAGTCTGTCAATGGACATATAGCGTTTGTTGTTGCACAGATCACATTTGAACTGTTTCTGTGGGACTCGTCCTGTATGAACTTGCATGTGCTTACGAAGGTTGCTTTTATCTTTGATGTACTTGGAACACACGGAACATTTGTTTACATCTTTACGAGTGTGGTGGGCATCTAAATGTCTTCTTAAATGTGATTTTTTGTGAAAAGGTTCCAAACATATTTGGCATCTGAATGGTTTCTGTGCTGGGTGCACACCAGTCAAATGTGTGTTGAATTCTAGAATAGTAGGGTAGCTTTTTCGACAATGGGGACAATGAAAAAGCTTCCTACAAACTGCAGCACTGGAGTCACAGAAGGGATCAGAGCAATCATCACAGAATGAGTCTAATCCTACTGGAGGAGTGGGTGTACCTGTTGGGAAATGGTCCACATCAGTCTGAAGAGGGTCTCTATCGGGAGTGCCAGCACCAGATGGTTCTTCTTTGACTTTTGTTTCCATTTCTCCACTTTCAGAAAAATCCTCCTGTGACGGAATGTTTCTCGACGTGCTGGCGAGCATCCACCAGGGATTGTAGTGCCATGCACCTAAGGCAGCTTGTGACTGCCCCTTTATGTCACTAGGTTTTGTTTGCGTTTCAGCATTTGTAAATCCAGGAAAACTGGGAAGCTCTTGATGTTTATTTCTGGCTGACTCGAAAATGCTATGCTGAGATATCAGGTTTTCGTAATCACTCGTCTCCAACTTCCTCTCATTTCGATCACTTTGTTCCCTTTTCGACATGGTTTTCGGTGATAACCTGAAAAATAAACAACCTTATTTAAGCAAAACGTCTATACTTTCGATGAAAAACATATTTGTTTAAAATTATCAAGGTGGACAATAATTAGTGGATATTACAATATACATGAAAAGTAAACAAACAACGCAATTGCGCGCCCAAGTTCGTCATGCAGTCTCGAAATCGTCCCAACTAAGTAAGACGATTAATTGACAACTTATTGGTATGGAAATAATTCTACTTTAAATTCATTTCATTTTTTGATAACATTTCAAAGATTCTAGGTATATAGTTGAAACAATAAAAAGGATAAACAAACAAGGGAAAATGTACTTGCTTTTCTAATAGAGATGAAAAACCGTCACCAAAACATTATTATTAACTCGAAAACACTTGTGTTACGTAAATTGGAATAATAAGTTTGATTATTCTCTTAAATATAAACAAATACAGAATTTTTCCACAAAAAATTCTATAAAACTCTCAAAGGCAGTCAGCCATTTTGTTTGGTTTGGTTGGTGTTTTTTTTTTTTTATTGTCTGTGTTTTGAAGCTGAAGCCTTCCACACACGTTGGCGTTGGCCCAAAACTGCCACTTGGCCAATGGGTATTGTAATGCTCCGGTTTCCTCCATTCAGCACCGCACTGTGACTGGTGCTGACTTAGGTATAAAACACGTATAAAAAGGATCGAGCATTAAGGATATAATCAGTCGAACCTCTCCGGCGCCGACCAGCCAAAGGAATCCCACCCTTCGACCCCGTCGCACTCGCCACCGGAACAGAGTGCGTAGAGTAGGACTAGCTTCGATTACTGGTGACCGCCCGGCAGTACCGGGTGACTTGCACCTATGATAGGTCCTTCGGACTCCGTAGTTTTCGGCCCATACGGCAAAACATGAGAGTTGCTGCTCTATAAAGGCTTTGCCATTGTTTCTCAGTTCAGCCCTTTAGATCATGCATGCAAATCGCGGCCCATCAGGCATATGAGAGTTTGCTGTCTCTCCAAGCCTTGCGCACCCAGGCAACGCCCAAAGTCGAGGTTCCTCCCTCCTGGGAACCCTTTGGTGACGTTTGCCTTACAGGTTGAGGGCACTCTGCTTTCACCTCAAAAAGGCCGGTGAAGTAGCGAAAGCTTATTTGGAGGTAGCTAAGTAGTCCTTTAAAAAAAAAGGATATAATCAAAATCATATCATTTCACAAGTGACGCCAACTATCATTTGTCACCACGCCACGACACGTTCCGTAAAGGCATAAAAGAAATTACATCATGCTATTATTAGTAATTTTTAATTTTCCCACAAGTTTGGTCCTATTTGTTGTGTAATGCATGCGCATTTCATTTCTGATATCGACGTGTGTCTGACTTAGGCAAGGATACTATAGAAAGTTGTTACAGAGAGACAGAAAAAGCGAATGTATAATACGACGCACCTACGTATTGGTTGAATGTTGAATGGACGCGTTGAAATACGTAAAAGGGAAAGTTGTAAGTGTTTCTCTTTTACGTATATAGGTCTGTCCTGCTCAGACAGCAGTAATAGCAGCACCACAATGGAGGAACCCGTAGCTTTAGTATTCAACCCTAGTGTGAACATCCAAAAACTCACAAAATAAATAAGTTTAGTTTTCTTTTTCGTTCATTTGTTATTAATGTGTAAAAATTGTTAGTAAAATTGACAACATGTACTTAACCGGAAGTGGTACTTTTCATATATGTAATCGAAAGTACCTTGTATGTATATACTTCCATACTTTTCATATTTTTTTTAACCAGTATTTACTTATTGTTGAAAATAGGGCGCAAAGCGCAAACGTAGGATTTTTACACGAATATCTGTGCCTTATCACTTGTCACTGTCAATCAGACGTAAATAATGACATTGACAGGACTTTGGCAGTCTGAGTTGCCAGATTTGGGAAATTTTACCCGGAAGTCTGTTATTTATTTATTTTTTATTTTTCGTATGTGTAAGTGGCCAACACTGGTGTCAGATTTTTCAAGCTGCCTTAAGGAAAGTAAAGTCTGTAAATTTTCTAAAGGCCTTGCCTCTCTCAATCAATGAATGACAAGAGATTAAGGTACAGGGGTACTATTTTTGAACGCGTGCCACTCGTCTTCGAACGATTTTTGTATGGAAAAATCGTTCGAAGACGAGTGGCACGCGTTCAAAAATAGTACCACAGATATTTGCTTATAAGTCCTACGTTTGTGTCGTATTTTCAAAAATTCATATAAAAACTATTCTTGTTTAATTTTTTTTTTAAATATGGAAGTATATACATACACGTTGCTTTCGATTGCTATAAAAAGTACCGTTAAGTATATGTTGTAATTAGTACCTATTAAAATAAAAAAATACCCTTATCTATTAAAAAGAATTTTTATGTGTCACAGTCAAGTCTTCCTGCTGTCAATGCTGTCATTATCTTATCAGTCAGTGTCATATTTACTTCTGTCTGTCATTTAATTGGATGGATGGTTGAAAGAATTTTTAAAGCTAAAATATTAAAAAAGGCTACAGAAAAATAATATACATAATATTTAATTGCATTTAAACTTTAATATCACATATTTTTATAGTATGGAATGGCTGGGGTCTACAATATTAAAATCTTTTTGGAGACCCACTGTTAATACAGTTAGGTTAGATTTCAATATTTTATTTGTTATCATTAATTAAAATCATATTTATATGACTGATCAGATAATATAATATTTATTCCTACAGGAGTCGTTATCACGCTGATAAAACAAGACTGGTTCGACGATATGGATATGAAGAAAAGTTATGGTCTGGTGGACTCTTGCCTAGGAGCGAAGGGAAGTCTTTACCAATTCCAGAATATAGGTAAAATATTTTTCTAAGTTATTTCGTTGACTGAAATCGGAAAAAATATAAAATATTTCTTATTTACAGGCCTGCAAATATGTGGACAGAGAAAAAAGCCTTGTTTGGTCAGAACGACTACATAGATATCTTGGGAACTGGGAACATACATCCTGTTAAAACATTATACAATATTCCTTCATGGATTAGGGGAGTGAGTGGGAAGGAATATCATGTAAGTTATCATAATGTCATATTAGGGTAAAGAAACTTTCTATGGGTATTTATTAGAATACAGATTTTTTTGATATAGAATATCATTTCACAGATAACTATTACACGATTTTTTCCTATTTCATTGAATTGTTAAATATCACTATTTAATTTTACTTAACAAACTCGTTTTAAGGCGAAGTGAGTTCACATACTAGCACACTAGAGCATGAGAGATGAAGGTATGAGCTACTCATAGCTGTTTGTGCACCCAGGTTTTCGGTTGCTTGCTTGTATGATGGTCTATGTGTAACCAATATTTTGATTGGCATGGGCAGAATTTATAGATAATGAATAACCTAGGAAATGAAATTGCATCATATCATAACCTGACTCTAGGAATTGTTAAATATTATAGAAAAAAATCGCCAATAGTTTTACAGGGAATGCAAATTATCAAAGTGAATTGCCATAAAGTCTATTAGTGATAAGATTTTAAATTCTTTTCAAAAGTTTTAGAGTTATCCATCCATTACAAACAATACATAATGATAGATTAACTTTGTATATTATAATTTATTTTGATAAATTGTTGTCAAATTAATTGCGGACTGGTTGTTTCAGATTTTATTAAGAAAGAGGAAAATGTGGGCTAGGTCAGCAACACCGGTTGTGCGACCAACCAAATGGAAAGAAGTGGAGAAACGGCTAGCATTCCTGTATAGGAAACTCAACAGAAAGACCAAAACTGGACCATCCCCCGATTAACTTACATGTCTGTTACAATCGTGGTAATTTAAATGTAGTTTACTTCTAGACCTTTAAATAAATTGAAATGTATATACATAAACCATCCTTGTTTGCTTTTATAGTCCTGTAACACAATTCCTTGTCATGTATTTGCAAATATTTCTTACTAGCTGCTACCCGCGGCTCCGCCCGCCTGATTAGCCTACGTCCTACTGACCCTAACCTATGTGTATGCAAAATTTCATGATGATCGGTTCAGTAGATATGGCGTGAAAGTGTAACAAATAAACAATATTAGTATAATATTAGTTAGGATTCGTTCTTTTCTTCCTTTTTTTTTCGGTACTACCTACTTACATGCATATATGACATTTGTTGAAGATCATAATTTTACCTGTTTTTATTCTCGAAAACTGCACTATCAATTTTTAATTCTTCCACTATTATCTTTACATAAATAGGAAATAGGATGCAAATTGCTCTTTAAAACTATACATACCTATATTCTATTCTAAATTAACGTAAATAGAAATCATCATCGTAATCATCATTTCAGCTGCAAGAAGTCCACTGCTGGACATGGGAGGCATATGTCCTGCAGTGGACTTTTGCGGCCCAAGTTGGAAGCGGTCTGCTGATATGGCGAAGACGACCGACGTTAGGATATGAAGCGCGGTGGCCTAATCGACGTTAGAGGCAAAGTCTAAAGCGGAATTTTACCCGTATTTCTTTACTTTCATAAGAGTATGTCTATTCCTTTCTCATGAATCACTCTGTCCATTCGTGAAAAACACATGAAAATCCGTGCACCAGTAGCCTTGCCTTTGAGTTTATCGCGAACAGATAGAGAGGCGGAGGACTTTGTCTTTATATTTAGTGGTGATATATAAAATATAAAACTTAATGATATCGAAGTGACTATGAAAACGTTGTACTACACCGTAGTAATCAACAGTTACTAAAAAAACTTTGCTAGTTGTCCGACCACCTGTCGTTGGGTGGTCGGACAACTAGCAAGGTTTGGTCGTCGTTCTGGTCGTTGGGTGTCCAACTTTGCGCTTGCCAGTACGTGGTTGCTATTCTAAGTAGAATCTTTCTGCCCCATCGGCAGACGGTTCTACGTGATATGTGTCCTGCCCACTGCCACTTCAAATAGCTAATCCACTGAGCTATGTCGGTGACATTTGTTCGTCTACGAATTTTCTCGTATCTGATGCGAATTCGCAGAAAAACAACGAGCACAGAGGCTCTCCATAAATCTTTAAGAGATCTTGAGCTTTCTTATGTGGCCCAATAGTAAGGGATATAAGTCATCACTGCTCGTAACACACAGATTATACACTTTCGTCTTTAGGCACTGAGGTATTTTGGATGAGAAAACACTGTGGAGATTCACGGGAGCTGCCCAGCCGAGTGTAAGTAGTAACTTCCAACCTGGATCAGTTGACCCAGGTAGACATATTGGTCTACACCTTCAAGGATGGAGTTCCCAACACAAACCGGAGAATGCACAACATGGACATTGGGCATTATTTTCGTGCTGTCCATGTTCATTTTAAAGCCCACCCGTTGGGAAGCACCATTGACATTATTGAGCATTGTACCTACTTAAGTCCGCCAATGACTCCACCATCACAACGATGGCATCTGAAAATCGAAGGTGAGTGATATACTTATTCGCCGTTGATGTTAATGCCAGTCCATCCTATTCCAGGAGCTTGTAGATGTCCTCTAGAGTAAGCGGTGAACAGTTTCGGAGATATAATTTCTCCCTGTCTCACGCGTCTCTACAAAGGAATAGCCTTCGTGCTCTGCACCTCTACTCGAACTAACATGGAGGCGTTATTTATTAGGCAGGTAGCCTGATAAATAACACATCACAAGTGTTACATCGCAGGTGCTTTTAGTAAGTTAGGTAGGTACGAGTTGCTTAAAACATCCGTTAACAACTTGATGACAAAAAAATTACCAAATATTTTAACAATGACTTTATTTTTTTGGTACAATGTAATAATAATAAGATCACACTCACAACTTATATATTTCGCATGCCCCAGTCTTCCTTTATGAGGTCGGCAGCCTTCTCAGCGATCATGACCACGGGGGCATGGGTGTGAGAGGCCGGGATGCGAGGGATGATGGATGCGTCGACAACCCTCAGTCCTTGCATGCCGTGCACCAGCAGTCTCGGCGACACCACTCCAGTAGGATCTCCAGCGGGAGCCATCTTGCACGTACCGACCTGCGAAATGCAAGTGAGTATCTAATGATGTTTTCTGGTCTCATAGGTGTTGATTTTATCAAACAATAGGTATTGTAATTTGGGAATAAGCATCACTAAATGATTTAAAAAAACCTGGTGATCTTTATTCTCAGATTAAAATAAGTATTTCTAGGAAAATTAAAATCAACTTTTGTAGACTTGGCAATATACCTAGTTTAAGATAGATTTACCTAAGTCCAAGAAAATAAATGTCTAATATACTTATAAAATGTAATTTTTTAAATCTGCAACAGGCAACAACTTGAATTGCTAAATCTTTCACGTATGCAGGTAATTCGTTATCTAAGTATTTGGCTGTAGTAAGACTGGTTAAACTTTGCTGATCCTAAATCTTATTTTACTTACCACCAGCATAAACTTCGCTTATCCATTTTCCCGCGGAAGTATCCTCCAAAGCCTACTTTAAAGTAAAAGTTTTTCTATTAAGTAGATAATGTAATTCCAAAGCGAGTTTCTGGATACTTATTATTCCCTGGACGAGATTTCGTAATGAGATTTTTATGTGACCGTGAAAGTACCTATCTACATTACTATAAATATTTACTTATTTGCGACGGGAATAACCATTGAAAGTTACGATGATGGGGGCCATAACAAGACGCGCGTGGCGCTTTTTATACGGGAATAAAAATAATTTGTTTGAAAATGCACGCATAGGTAGCCTTGGCATAGGGTAAAACACGGATAGTTGCCTCACTTTTCAAAAAGTTTAAATTATATAAAAATGGGTCGTTATTAATAATACCTGATAATGTATACGAAAACATAGGTTCTTCGTCTTTTATAGAAGACCGATTCCGTTACCATAATTGATACTGATTTTGAGTATATAACGTTTTATTTGACCTCCTAAAAAAGGGATAGTCGCCTACTGCAGCGGATAGTTGCCAAATATTAAAAAGAGTTAAGAGGATACTTGCCGCATAAGTAGTCATACATATAACACTTGGTTTCCGCTTATACTTGCGAGGCATTCTATTTACCTAGAATGGGCACGTGAAAGCGGTTAATATTGTTTTATATTTAAAACAAGTAAGTATAGCATAATTTTTACTTGAAAAAATTTTTTAAGTATGTTATGAAAAAGAATTGGCCACAGGTAGGTTTCGAATACATTCATCACATATTTTCAATTTTAATAATATACCGAGCATTGTAATGCTATTTAAAAACCATATAAGTGAAAAAAAAAATATTCGTTGATTAAGGAATAAATGGTTATGGATAATTGCACTTAGAGCAACTATCCGCCACAATAAATAAGGCAACTATCCTTTTTGATACGGATAGTTGCCTTTTCGATTTAGAAAATAAATAAAATCTTTTCAACAATAAAACGCAATTAATAGGGCAATTAAAGGTCTAATGTGAGCAAAGAAACAAAATGTAGTCTGAAACCACAATCAATTATAAAGATATCCAACAAAAACTACGTACCAATATAATTTCGACGTCCGTTAATGTTTCGCAGCGGAAGATCTTTGCTCACACGGACAAAACGCGTGCACCCACTTCAACGGTTTACGTGGCAGTGAGGCCTGCGGGGGGAGCGCTTCTAACTATGATCAAGCAGCAATGCCACAAATGTACCTAACATAGAGAATTCGAAACCGACGCAAGTATCCCCCCGACGCAACTATCCGGGTTTTACCCTATACATATTACATATCTATTTATTTATTGCATGGTGAAACAGGTTTTAGTAATTGCACATAGACATTTGGAGTACTACAAGGTACTTAAGACTTTTGTTCATTGCTCTATCTAGAATTCAATAGATATAGTAAGGAAACTCTAAGTCTAACTAAGCGTTTAGCTGTTCTGGAACCCAAAGAGGGTGGCTGTCGAGCAGGCAGCTGGTTAAAAACTCATCTTTCTCTCACTCTACGTACATATAGAAGGTAAATTTACCGCCGGTATATCTAAGACGGCCCATAGATAACAATATGTACTGATGTGACGGCCGGCCAATTTTTCAAAATCATACAAACCTGGTGGTCTAGCGTTATAGAAGTCTGCATGATTGCACATTCCCAGTACTCGTCGGAGTCAAACACGAGATGCTCACAGCCTCGGAAAGGGGTGTCGTGCAGGCGCGTGGCATACCGCTGAAATGCTTTAGTTGCTATCAGTCTTTGTGACTGGAAAAAAGAATATTAGGTAAGGTTAATGATAAAAATAATTTCTGCCGATATTTAAGAGCTAGCCGCTTGTCGCGGTGTCACTATAGAAAAATACTCATACAATGACTATTTTAGGCAGGAATAATTGAGTGGTTTGCCATTGCGTTCTCCATTCATTAGTTAGAAATACACTAATAGTGTGCGTACAGGTTTCTGCACTATGTTTCCTTCACATGATGCAGGTAGTGGTCGATGATAAAAAAACATACTTGAGTTAGATTGGGCAACAAACTCATAAGTACAGGATATACCACGTTGAATCATATCCCTCGTTGGACAGTCGATAAATCAATACAGCTCAATTGATATTATACAACATAAAAACATACTATTTCGTCTTTTTCCCTTGCGGGTAGACAGAGCGCAGGTCTGTAAAACCTTATAACCTTACCTTATATTAAGTATACAAATAAGTAGCTAATTGTGTTTTCGTTCCTTTATTTATCAGATAAAGCTATAGGTAGGTAGTAATTGATTTATTGGTCCGTTATCCTGTAAGTTGAAAATGTATAGGAACATTTTCAAATTTGGGTGTCCCACAAGAATGAATAGAAGGCTTTTACTGTCAAATGTTTCCACAGGACACATCCCATATTCGCTTACCAATCTCACTCCCTCAATGACTATTCTGATGTCACGAGGATCATCAAAGAAGTTTGGTTGTATTTTCGGATGGTCTTCAAACCGATTGCTCCTCAGCATCACGCGGCCAACGCTCCGAGGCCGGATCAGAACGGGGTTGAGTGCGAAGGACTGCTGCCTTGCCTTGAGAGGGAGTTTATAGTACACCTGTGACCACCAGTCGTCGGTAATACCTGCAAAATTAAATATTTAATAATAGAGCACCTATTGCCATTGCCAACTTCAAAAAAGTACCACTTATCAAGATAGGTATATAAAATATTAAAAAAATAATCAACACCCGACACGAAAATCCCTCCATTTTGTTAATGGCTGAACGGATTTTAGAACCACAAACCTGCCTTCAAATAAATAAAACCGCACAAAATCGGTCAACCCGTTTTACAGCTACGGTGCCTAAGACAGACACACTGAGACACACCCTCACACGGAGCGGTTAAACTTATAACATCCTTTTTGTGTCGGGGGTTAAAAAGGTACAAGTAAAGTGACTTCACTACCTATCGATTGTTTGCCACAGGTGGTGCTTTAAATGATTGGCCATAACCTCTGAACCATTGCAGTGCTATTTTGTTAGGGCGATGGGAGTCTAAACTTGAGCTGCCAATAATTTAAAGACAAGAATATATATTTTTAAATAGGTATAAGTAGATTTTACCTCCATTCGGATCTAGTGTTTTAAAGTTTCCCCTGAACTCAGACATACTAGGTAAATATGCAATTTCCCTCTCAGCATTTCAAGACAAAAATTGTCTTGATCCGGAATGAAATGGTACTTAGTACAATGCCACAGACAGATTTACTCTCAACATCATCGTGCGGAAAAGTCACAAGTGACGCCCACATTTTATTATATATTATAAAATAAGTACCTATGTATTTTAGAGTTAAGATAATCCTGATAGGTACATATTCTTCATCTTCATCAGGTCTTTATTAGTCTCCACTGCAGGAGCACGACCCTCTCTGTACTAGGTACCAGGTACTATTATAAATTTAAAATTTGAAAGAGTTTGAATTTCGAACAGAGAAAATTTTGTTAATAAATGGAATAATAGAATGCATGATCAATGTCGATGTTGTATAAGATAAGAGATTTTTTTTAAATCTATTAGATAAGAGTATATGTCGCGACGCATTTGAATGTACTGATATTTGCGTCACTGTTACGTTTTCTTAAGCATCCTGATTATTCTTAGAATTGTGCTCAAAACATAAAACTATGTAAGACAACATCCCTCTGTATGATCGGGAAAAAAATAAAAAAAACAGATTGAAAAAATTATATTAAAAAAGGTAAAAGAATATACTAAGCTAACTCAGAGCTAAATTTAGGCACACACGTGACGTATTGCAATATTACTCAAGCGATAATTGGGTCATTACTTATGTACTGCAATAAATGTTTTACGGTAGTGCAAGTTCTCGTTTTGTTTTTTTAATTGGTTGTTGGTCGCTCAGATCATAAACGCTGTTGGACTTTTATCGTTGGCATTTTTTGAAGGTCTCACCAGTCCACCACAAACCAGGAAGAAGGAAATTGCTTTTATGAATGCACTAGTCACATTTACGTAAAACAGTAGGAAATATCTCAGTAAAAATGTTTTTTTTTTAACCGCAAAGCGAGTTTCAGTTAACCGTGCTAGAACTAAGCTAACGTTTACAAAAACTGAGGAGGTTACAATATAAAAGCAATAGAATCCAGCCTGTCTTTGATTTTCTTTTTAATGCTGTTCCTCTGAAATATATTAAGCTCTAACGATTAAGTACAATAATCGGAAGGTTACCAAAAGAGATGTAAAATCCCTGCTGTATATATTTTTTATACACAATCACAGAAATATTCATTATTATATTAAGGTAATCAATTTAAAAAAGTTAAACATCAAGCTTATAGTAAAAAGAATTGTGCCTACAAAAACCCTTTGATTTCGCACATTCATTTAATTTTGAATGCCTCTAACAAAAAACCTCTTATGAAAAGTACTTTACCAACTGTGCCCCTTAGGACACCCAAGAGATCGCCGGCGATGGATCCACCGCCCATGACTAGTTCCACGTCAGGCCGAGTGGTGGCGGGGTCATCGTCGTCGGCGTACTTCGTCCTGCTGAATGCAAGGCCGGCCGCTCCCCCAGGCAACGTCAGCGGCCCTTGACCCGCTAGGTACGCTGCTGCTGCAACTGGTGATGCGGCTTGTAACTGAAAATATATGATGATATCTACAATGGCCGTACTCCGTGCATTTATTCTTCTGTGCCGCAATCTTAATCCTAATCCTAACTAACATTATAAATGCGAAAGTGAGTTTGTTTGTTACGCATTCACGCCCAATTTGTTGACCCTATCTATCATCATGAAATTATGCATACATATAGGTTAGGGTGGTGAGAAGAACATAGGCTATAATAGCACGCGGGCAAAGCCGCGGGTAGCAGCTAGTAAAAATATAAGATCAAGTGTTGTAAACGCGAACTATTGTTAAGAATTCGGTTATAACTAATAAGCAGTCTTTTGAAAGCTTTATCAAAATTTCAAAGTTTAAAACATTTTGGGAAAGCTTTCACTTCTTAAAAATATTTCCTTTCTGAAAGGTAAAATGTCGATTTTTTTGCGATCCCATAGGAAAAGTTGTAGGGCTAGTCACTCCTTTAAGGGTATGTCGAGGGTTAACACTCTGTACATAGGAAATATTTATTTTCATGTATTTGCTGACTGTTAGTAGATATGTAGTAATGACATTACGGTATAGGACAGGTATGTAATATTAGCTAACTGTGGTCCAATCTAAATACTTACATCACTAACGGTGAGACGACTATCATTGACTAGAAATGCGTTCCCAGAGAATGTGACGTGGTCTTGCATGTTGTATCCTACTGGAAGATCCAGTATAGGCGTTATCCCGACATCTTTGAGATGGTCTGCCGGCCCTATGCCAGACAGCATCAGTAGCTGCGCCGAGCCTATGGTGCCGGCGGCCATAATCACCTCCCGACGCGCACGGACCCGTCGCCTGAAATAATAAATGACAAAGATTTATCTGCCTTTAACGACCTCTATAATTCATCTCGCATGACAGCTATAAACAATGTTTACCTTTTATTATATTTCCTAAACTCCACGCCGTACGCAATTTTTGTTTGCGTTTTAATTAATATTCTCTCTACGGACGAATACTTTGTTACCTTTAAATTTCTCCTAAAGCGTACTGGCTCTAAAAATGCTTTGGAACTGCTACATCTCCTACCTTTGCGCATCGTAGCTTGTGGCTTAGAAAAACCAATCACCTCATCTCCGTTAGGATCTCGCCATTTATAACCAAGCTCTTCTGCGCCTTCTTTAAAGGGAATTTCAAGGAGAGACTTGAAAGGGGCATAATCGATATCTAAGTAACCACCACGGCCATGGTATGAGGAATTCATTAAATCAGGAATTCTAATATTTTCAGATTTTTTGAAATACGGAAGCACTTCTGAAAAGCTCCAGCCCTCATTGCCCATTTTGACCCAGTCATTATAATCGTCCGGGTGGCCTCGTTGATACAATAGGAAGTTTAACACACTGCTCCCACCGAGAACTTTTCCTCTCGGTAGATAACATACTTTTCCTCTTAAATCTTTGCAAGCTTTTTTCTCGGGTTCTGACGAATAACCCCAATTCAAGGGTGTTATCGAGAGAAATGGAGCAAAGATAGGAATATCTGAAAAGAAATTTTCGTTGCCCCCTGCTTCTATAAGAAGTACATTCCAGTTCGCAATTTCCGTTAGGCGGTTTGCTAAAACACATCCTGCCGAGCCCGCGCCCACTATTATGAAATCGAATTCTTCTTGGTCCTTTGGCGTGTAATCCGGTACGAAACCTTCTCTTGGATTACGGGGATATGGTCGGAACAAATCAGTTCCAAAATCAAACAATTTTGAGGGGTCAAAGGCGCCTATCTGCGTCATACAGAAGCAAATCCAACCGCCAATTATCCATCTCATGATGATCTCTGATTTTCCTCATTCCTGAAACAAAAATAAAATTTTACGCACTTACAAATTATATTTTCTTAAGTACCTATACTAAAGTAAATAAATATATGCTTATGATATTGATTATGTGTGTGTTATTAAAGTAATATTCACCATAAATATTCTGAAGTCGAACTTGATATTATCCTTTGTTACAATTGTACCGTCTCGGTAGTCGGCAGTGTGTGACATATCCGAAGCATGTAAATGTACTTGATTTTACATATCCAGGCTTTTAGTATACAAGTCACATCAGCATGCGTCAACGCTGCGCAATCCCAATAGGCGCTCGCTAGGTAGGCGAGGTACCTATTAATAGCCATTGCGGAATACCATTGAATCTTGGGTTTAAGTAACCTTTACAACTGTCGTCTAATAAGCTCATATGTCTAGGATACATTTGATACGATTCTGATCCTATAACCAGTTCGAAAAGCTGTTAAACTGTACGTAAGTAGGGAGAAGAATCATAGAAGATATGGTAGGGCTTAAAAAGCTACTAACTATAGATAGATATGCATTCACATGTCAGTGTATTTACTTCTACTATCTACTTGGTCGCGTCAACTTTACTGATGATTTCCGATGACAAATCGATGGAGCGATTGCCTAGTAAGTAGGCGAGAGTGGTGGGCCGCTGCAATGGGAAGGCGGGAGGGGTTTTCATGGGCAAAGTTTCGCGATAATCGCCTTCGTAAAATTCTTGGTAGTAACAATACTTAGTTCAACAATGAATGTAAGTTAAATGTCAAATGCCGGTAGATAATGTAAATCAGTATAGGTAGAGGATTTGAGTGTTTTATTCGTATGAACTGGTTTGGCATCTATTTATATGACGTGTCGTGTAGTATTATAAATGAATGCTTAAATAGATCCGTCTTATTTTCTTGCTTTGTTATTTTTACTTTTTTTTGCTTACTAAATAATTCATATTAACATACATAGTATGAAGACCTTATCACTTACAGGATTGAAGATACAGGGCCACCCTAAGTTAAGGAACCTTTGTAAATTCAATTCATTGATAGTCTAAAGCCATAAGATTCAATGGCCACGTTGTTGTATCATCATCATCATCAAAAAATATGAAAAGAGTCAAGTGCACGTATGTCAAGGGTTTTGTAGTGGCAAGCATAGATGAGGGTATTGAATGTACAGCTTGGCTACATAGCCAAAATACTAACATAATATTTCGCGCACACTGTTTCTATGAATGAAAAACTTGCAAAAACGTGCAAACCAATTTTCGTTAAAAGTGTTAATTGAGATTACAGCACACACACACACACACACACACACACACACACACACACACACACACACACACACACACACACACACACACATACACACACACACACATACACACTCTCTCTCTCACTCAAACACACACACACGCACACACACACACACACTTATAACTTAAGAAGTGTCATTTTCAAACGAGGGAGACTACTTTCGTATTATTCGTAACAGAAGGTCCATTCATCTACGTGTGTACTACTATCAAGTACGTGTCTTGCCAAGTATACTAGAAGGTGACATAATGAAAGGCGAGTTTCGTAGTTCTCAGCAAAGTTGCCCAGGGAATACAAGAACAAATGTAAATACCTTGTTTTTCGTCTTCCGGTAATTGTTTGAAAAAGTTGTTTACTATGTAAAAGTTTTATTTTTTGATAGTTATGTTTGACCTTATAATATAGGCAAGGCGTCTTTTCTTTTTGTAACACCCTGTAGGTGGCCAATTTTTATTTATTAGTCCTTTGAATATTATTATTCCGTTTTGGTTTAAGAATTTGAATTAAGAATTTCTGTTCGGTGTTGGATCTGCGAGCGGTTAAGCTGCAAGGGCGTTAACAAGGAGGTCTTTTTTTTTCTTTTTTGTACGGACAAATCACACAGATTGAGCTAGCCCCAAAGTAAGTTCGAGACTTGTGTTATGGGATACTAATTCAACGATACTATATTTTATAATAGATACTTATAAAGATACTTTGGACTGGAAGAGAAAGGAAAAACAGAAGCTGAACTTGTGGACTACATTAAAGAAATAATAATAGAAACGGGAATACACATGGAAAGCCAAGAAATTAGTAACATATACAGAATCGGGCAGCGTAGCAACAAAAAGAACTGCCCTGTCGTAGTCTCCATTACGTCTTTGTGGAAAAAGCATATGATACTGAAAAACAAGGACAAAATACCGCCCGGCATCTACGTCAAGGAAGACTTCCCGAAGGAAGTAATGGAGAAAAGAAGGCAACTACAAGCACAACTGGAAGAAGAAAGAAAAAAAGGGAACCATGCATATCTAAAGTATGACAAATTGGTAGTAAGGAAACAAAAAGAAAATGCTCGAGAAAAGAGAAAAAGGGAGGACACAAGCCCACAAAACTGTACGTCACAGAAGAGAGCTATCAGCAGCGAGGAAAATACCCAATCTTCTGATAAAACTAACAGAGGAATTTTGAAGCCAAACATCCTCAATTATGTATCACGGGATAGATCACCTTCTCTGTCTGAGCCGCCAAAAAACTAATGTCTATTGCAAGCCGGAACGGAAATATAACTACTGACACCTCAAAACTATTATTAAAGTCAACTTTTGTAAAAAGCACCCCAAGCCGGTTGGTAACCGTGGGGAAAGAAGACCGCCACCCTCCAATAAAAATAAATTCACATTCTCATCGGGTACAAGAGCTCAATAAAATACCTCAAATTCCGGACATACACAAAGATAAACAGAAACGAAATGCTAACAGTTTTTACTTATGCACACTAAACACACGAACGTTGAGAACACCAGAAAGTCTTCATGAACTAGAACTAGCCCTGGAAAAAATTAAATGGGACATCTTAGGCATAAGTGAGATGCGAAGAATAGGTGAAGGAATAGAGGAGAAAAGCCACTATATTCTTTACTACAAAGGAGAAGTTGCAGGACACAGAGGAGTAGGATTTATGGTGAAGAAAAAATTTAAAAGCCAAATAATAGGATTCGAAGGGATATCAGATAGAATAGTGGCAATCCATATTAACCTACCAGAATATACGAAACATTGGACAGTTATTCAAGTCTACTCACCAACGGAAAAGGCTACCAAGACAGAAACAGACCATTTCTACAAACAATTAGGTGAAATTACAGAAAAATATGCTAGAAACAATGTAGTAGTGATGGGAGACTTTAATGCTCAAGTGGGTTCACGACTAGCCAGAGAAGAACACGTTATTGGTGAATTTGGAAACGGCAAAAGAAGTAAAAATGGCGAAAGACTGGTCGAATTCCTACTAGAACACAATTTAACATTGCTCAACTCGATATTCCGCAAGAAGCACAAAAATAAATGGACATGGATATCCCCGGATGGAAGGGTTAGAAATGAGATAGACTATATCTTAACCAACAAAGCCAGGCTGTTCTCTGATACAAGTGTAATACAGAATCTCAACTTCAATACCAATCATCGAATGGTTCGCAGCTGCTTGCCACATCGTGGTCCAAAAAAACCAAGGCCAAAAGCAACACACACAAATTACCTGCAACTCTCTAGTGACAATGTGGCCAAAAATGAGGTCACAGAATACATGATGAAAGTCGCAAACTCAAATAAGAAACTGAGTGATAAATACACTACAATAGAAACGAAGCTGAAAGAACAGGTAAAAGTGCAACCAAACAAGAATAAAAAATTCTATCTAAGTGCAGAGACTCTCAAGCTCATTGAAGAAAGAAGAAACTTAATAGCAAAAAAAGATAAAAAGACACATCTCAAAGAAATTTCAGATCTAAGCAAACTAATTCGGGAAAATATGAGAAAAGACAGGAAGAACCGCAGAATAAAAATATTAGAAAACCACATCAACAATACCGGAGGCACACGAAAGGCCCTCAAGGAACTTCGAGAAAAGGGAAAAGAATGGATACCGAAGTTAAGAAATAAAGAGTTGCCAACCAATTCACGAAGAGAAATCCTAAAAATAGCAACAGACTACTACCGCCTGTTATACTCTAACCCGCAAAATAAAGCACTTCCGGGCGAAAGCCTTAGACTGGAAAATATAACAGAAGATACCAATGACATACCAGAAATATTAATATCTGAAGTAGAGAAAGCTATAAAAAGCCAAAAAATGGAAAAGTCCCCTGGTCCAGATAGAATACCGAACGAGCTTATGCGAGGAACAATAGAAGAACTAAGCCCAATATTAACAAAGGTCTTTAACGAGATACTTTATTCTGGAAACATACCAAGTCAATGGGCAGAGTCACATATAATACTTCTCCACAAGAAAGGTTCAAAAGACGATATTGGAAACTACAGACCCATATCCCTCATTTCAAACGTATATAAGGTCTTTGCAAAAGTTATTCTCGACAGAATATCAAACAGGCTAGATGAAAACCAGCCGATTGAACAGGCTGGGTTCAGAAAGAACTTCAGCACTATCGATCATATACACACAATTAAACAGCTTTTACAAAAATATAATAAATACAATAAGACACTTTACCTGGCTTTCATAGACTATACCAAAGCCTTCGACAGCCTCGAACATGAATCAGTATGGCTAAGTCTGGCAGAGCAAGGAGTAGAAAATACTTATGTAAACATTATAAGAAACATCTACAGTGAAAGTAAAGCTAGTGTCAAGCTAGAATCTCTGGGATATACTTTTCCAATCGACAGGGAGTCAGACAGGGCGATCCACTCTCGCCAAAGCTATTTTCAGCGGTGCTAGAACAAATGTTCAGGAAATTGGAATGGGACCATCTAGGATTAAACATAAACGGAGCACGACTGAACCATCTACGATTCGCCGATGACCTAGTTATATTGGAGGAGGACCCAAAAGCACTGTAATCTATGGTACAGACCTTAGCAGACAAGAGCAGGGAGGTAGGATTGGAAATAAACTCGGATAAGACAAAAATAATGACAAACTCCATAGCTGCAGACATAATCATAGACGGAAAAAAAACTTGAATATGTATCAGAATATGTATATCTGGGCCAGATCATATCACCCAATGATCAAATGACTAAGGAAATAGACAAAAGAATTGCTACAGGATGGAGGAAGTTTTGGGCATTAAAGGAAGTTATGAAAAGTAAGGATTTAGGCATTAAAATCAAGAAAAAAACCTTTGATACATGCATTCTCCCCTGTATCACATATGGCTGCGAAACCTGGGCTCTGACTAAAAGGCATAGGGATAAACTTGCAAAATGCCAAAAAGCAATGGAGAGGAGCATGTTAAGAATAAAACTAAAAGACAAAGTCAGAAGTGCAGACATCAGAGGTAAAACAAAAATAACAGACATCTTATTACGTATCGACCAGCTCAAATGGAGGTGGACAGGGCATATGCTCCGCTGCAAAAATGAAAAATGGAGTAAACAGGTGACAGTCTGGTACCCAAGAGACGGTTTTAGGAGCCGGGGTCGTAAAGTGCAAAGATGGGAAGATGACCTGAAAATGACCCTAGGCCCCCTCTGGTTACGAGTCGCGGCCGACAGAAAGCAGTGGAAGAATTTGGAGGAGGCCTTTGCCGTAAGGCACACCGAGCGAAGAGACATATTGTGAACATGAACAATCCAAAAAAGTGTTAATCTGTAAATTAAGTTTGGTAATAAAGGCTATTATTATTATTATTATATAAAGATAAACATCCAAGACCCAGGTCAATCTGAAAAAGATCATTTTCCATCTTGACCTGACCGGGAATCGAACCCGGGACCATCCGTGTCGCAGGCAGGCGTGTTGACCGCTGCGCCACGGAGCTCGTCTACAACGGAAGTGCGAAACTACGAAATACGAGCACGAGTTTATGCGGTTGCTCCTAGCACACCTGCTACCCTTCGCCTTGAATCTCGAATCCTTACTCCCTTACTCAATAAGCTAGTTGGGTACGTAGACAGGATTTGGAAATAAATCAAAATCAAATCAAAACCCCTTTTAAGATCCAAAACGATCAAAATCTCAGCATGTATAACAAAGCAGTCTATTTTTCTTTTCTTTTACACATCAATGTAAAAGAAAAGAAAAGTAGACTGCTTTGTTGTCTTCTTTATTCGATTTGTCGACTCCAACTGCTTGGTGATCAAAATCTTTGTAGAGGTGGAAAGGTCTACCCATTATTATTAATTACTAGCAGTCCGCCCGGCGTCGCCCGTGGTACAAAGATAGCCTATGGCACTCAGGGATAACGTAGCTATTTAACGGTGAAAGAATTTTTGAAATCGGTCCAGTAGTTCCTGAGATAACCGCGTTCAACCAAACAAACTCTTCAGCTTTATAACATTAGTATAGTATAGATATTGTCATTGCTAATTACATCAAAGGTATTTTTGGAGCTCCATGTCAAACAAACTTTCCCTAAGTGTTAACATTATGGTCCTTCATGGCGTGTCGAGCCTTCATGCTAGGTTACACCAACTAACAATGGGATCCATTAACACCTGAATGTAAACACTATTTGGTACCAGCTCAGAGTGCCTCGGTCTATGTAAATGTTTGAATAACTACCAACGTAGCATGCCTATCCATTAGGGTCGACATTAATTTTGTAGTAGGTAATCATACTTGGTACATAATATTTGAACATAACCAGGTGGTTTAAAATCGAGGAGATTTCTTTATACCAAATTTAAAGCAATGTAAAAATGTCAGGGTCAATAAATTGAACTGGAGTAACACGATTGCCCAAAAAAGGAATTTATATTAAGGTCTGTCGATTTACACTTATAATTGAAGGATTTCAGGAGTTATCGTGTTTTAATTATTTCGTTCTTAAGCAAAACCAGATGCAGCGTCCGGGCACGCAATTGCAGTTATTACATAATTAAAGTCTGCAAGTTTGTATGTTTGTTACTCAATCACGCAAAAATAGTTTAACGGATTTGGATGAATGAAACACATGCTAGATAAATATAGTTATCTTAATTAAAACATAGAAACCTATTTACGGATTTAGACGAAGTTCCCTACATAGTTTAAGTAGTATCTGAATTTATGCTTAGGAATCTTTAAAATTAGGACTCCAAGGAATTCACGGACATTCCAAAGGATCTTTCGCTGAAAATGGCTAGTAGTAAATATCTATTTAAAATTATCAATGAATTCGCCAAAATTAAATCTTATTCTTCTTGCTTGCTACCATCACAATGGTATTTTTTATATCTTAAAGTGTAACTGGTGCATCCAGATTTTAGTTTAACGTATTTTAAAATTATCTAATAACTGTTATATTTGGGGCTAGATTTTACATCATATTGATGATACACTTTGTTGGATGTTACACAGAGCAAGGAATGTCTTGTTTACATGACATTGAAATTCCCTGCTTTATGGATGTTTACATTACATCCTAACTAGCTTACGCCCTCGGCTCCGCTCGCGTTAGTGTCGATCCCTCGGGAACAGTAGCCTATTTCCTTCTCTGTACTCCAACATGTGTATGCAAAATTTCATGATGATCGGTTCATTAGATGCGGTGTGAAAGCGTAACAAACAAACACACAATCTTAGTTTCTCATTTTTAATGTTAGTTGGGATTGGGATTGGACTGATAACGTCAAAAAATGAATGTTACACAATTTATACTTACATTTTCAGGGCCGGACCGTGAGTTTAGGGGGCTCTGGGCGAATACTACTTAGGGGCCCACCTAATTACTCAAAGAATAGTGCCTTAGCGTTTGTTAAGTACAATCTATACTAACTAAAGTTATTGTTTTTTTGTTTGGTTGAACGCGTTAATCTTGGGAACTACTGGAACTATTTCAAAAATTCTTTCACCGTTGAATAGCTGCGTTATTCTGAGTGCCATGGGCTATGTATGTCTTTTAACACTACTTTTTACTAAATTTCGGGGTGGTCCGCTAGTATCTATCAACTATATTATATAGCACATCAAAAAATCAAAAAGCGATACATGAGATCCAAAATTTGAATAAAAACTATTCATTTCATTTCATTTCATCTCCTCATGTCCATATCCGTGGCGCAGTGGTTAACACGCCAGCCGGTTCGATCCCCGGCCAGGTCATAATAGAAAACGATCATTTTCAGTTTGGCCTGAGTGTTGGATGTATAGCTATATAAGTATCTGTTATAAAATCTAGTATTGTTGAGTTAGTATCCTACAAAACAAGTTTACAACTAAATGTGAGTTGTCCATATATATTTATATAAAATTGCATTGCCATCTTAATTAATTCGGCTTATTTGAACATCGAGAAATGCTTGCCATTTACCTTCTTAGATTTGACCCACACTAACATGGCAAGTTTAATAAACCAGTGTAATAATAATATAAAAAATAAACAGGATATAAAGTAAACAAACCTGAATAGAAATTACGTAGTGTCAAAGATAAGAACCACATGACATTAAGATAATCTAGAGACTGGTTGATAATTGCAAAAAGCCTGACCCTGGCTTGTTCGTCGTTGCCCTGCATATTTCGCTGCATTCTGCAATTCCTGCACCAGACAATGCCATCCAGATCTGTACATGCATTGTTGTGTATTTCGCCCGGTTACGTAACTCGCCGTCCTTTCCCTATTCGCTTTACTGATACGGTTGGACCGCACTTTTAATAATTCCATTTATATTGCAATGCCATATTCATGTATTTTATGAGTATTTATAGTATCAAGTGTAGTTATTATTTTTGTTTAATTTATGACACGACTGCCAAAAATCAACAATCAAACCTTCCAAAATGCAGTGCTGTAACTTCAAATGATGACTTGTGAATATTTAAGGATCTATGTACATAATGTGTATTATACTTATATGCTATTTCATTTACTCTTCTAACTGTCTAAATTAGCAAGAATCATCATCCTCCCTCAAGATCAAAGATCATCCAACCTCTCTAACGTCAAAAAAACAAACAGTTGCATAACCAACTTGTAACATGGTCAAGTTGATTTTTGCTGATGATATTGATAACAAATCGATCTATCGATCGCGCGATTGCCAGTAACAGTAACTAGGCGAGCACGGGTCATGGTCTGCAGAGGCGGAAAAGGTTTATTATCGGCAAAGTTTAGGTGAAAGGGTAGTAAATTGGATAAAAAATCTTTGAAATTATTAAATAAATATACAGGGACAGATCAGATCACACAGATTAAGCTAGCCTTAAGGTAAGCTAAGAACTGTGTGTCGACTACCTAACTCAACGATACTATATTTTATAATAGAAACATAAGGTGCCTATAGATAAACATCCAAGGTTTAGGCCAAAGTCATTTCAACACAGCGGGCACCGATTTTTTAAATAATCGTGTTTAGTTGATGGTTTTTTTATGAAATAAGTTTTTATTTTATAAATTACAAGTTTAAGTAAAAAACTATGATACTATTTTTGGCTGGGGGTTGATGGTTCAGGACAAATATACTTTATATTTACTATTATATATTTACACGAAAGTAAACAATAAATAAGGCAGGATAAACAATTTATACATTACCTACTAGCTGATTTCTTCGTCGTTCTTAGCCGTTGATAATGTTAAAAGCTTACTTACAAATATGGAAACACGAAATCAAAATTTTCCTCTTTTTAAATATTAGTGTTTATAGTACAGATAAGATTAACATTTGTGTAAAATCTAGGTCAAAAATTATTTGAAATCCTATCCGTGTGCCTGCTAAATGAAAAGTAAAAATTAAAGGGGAAATATGATTGGAAATACTGAATTTAAAGTTGGAAAGTCATTTCAACTTTTGACCAATTAATTTATTTGCGAAAACCTCGCCGTAAATTATGTATGACCATCATTTCAACAAGTTAAACTTTGGGAACTGAGTCAAATGCACGAAAAAGTTCACGTCTGTACTCAGGCATGATTCTGTGGTAATATTGACCGACACATGTTTTGATTTCTATTAATAACGTCTAAGTCTCTTCACGACGTAATAAAATTCATTGAACAAATGGATAAAATATAAATTTCGGAATCTAAATTATTAGTAGAACAATGTCGTGTGAAAAAAGTGTTTAATTTGGACATCTCATTCAAATTTACCAATCAGTTGTCGAGTTTCTTCAGGTGGTCTAAAAAAATTTCGTTTATCACCTTTTCCTTACAATTTTGTAATCTAATACATAATATTTAAAGATATTTCCAAGGGATTAAATCAACCTGTATATACAATGAAACTCAATATGCAATATATACAGTAATAAGACTTGTCTGCGATTGTTAAACATGAATAAATTAAGTATTACCATGTTCATAATGCATTGTTGCGTGTCAAAATTTATGCCAGATTCGTTTCTGGACATAGAAATATTATAATTATGGTACATACAAGTACTAGTATCTATATGTATGATTCTATAGACATTGCAATGACAATAAGTTTTAAAAGACTTTTCTGATGATGTAAGAATCTAGTTCAAAAAGATTGTTAAGCACACTTATATGATATAAGTTGCTTGATATTAAATAATAATATAAATATATATAAAATAATAAAAGTATGATATAGGTTATATCATACTTATATTATTTAATATCGATACGTTAAGTTTCGTTACAGTTGATTGGGCAAGCCTATCTTTGTATGAAAATTTTAATGTACATTTTTACTATAGATAGCATAAATAGACGTAATATTTAACTTAGCTATCGTATAAAATGCTAAATAGCTAATAGACGTCACAACTAGTCGAAGCTAGATGCTTTAAGGTAGCTTGAAAAATCTAACACCAGTGTTTGCCACTTATACATACCAAGAAAACCAAATCGATTATTTTTTCTCTGATGTTCCTATTTTTGGGAGGTCTATCTAGCACAACGTAGAAGAAATTTTGCAAGTAGTTCATTGAGATATTAACGTACTACGATGAACGGTGCTATTCTTGTACAATTCGTATCTACCACCCTAACTTCCTAACTGATATTAAACCTATATGTAAATGCAAAGTTAGTTTGTTTGTTGCACTATCACGCGTTGTAAGAAATCATCGTAGGAGCTTTTGTTGTAGTTACATAAAAGCGAATATCAGGATACGATAGCAATACCAACAAGAGCAAAGGAACTTTAATTTCATTGATATTGACACTCGCAAGTATTTGCGCCTGATTTTTTCGATACACGGGCACGGAGAGGCGTATGGCAAGCCTGATAGTATTCGCCCGATTAAATATTATTTTTATGGTGTGCATTTCCCCAGCGGTAGAGTGTCGAATAATAAATGTTGAATATACTAGATCGTTAGTTCAAAGCTGCCTTCGAATGTTTATCGATGAATGAAATTCGTGTATTCAATAATTTTTGAGAAATCCATCAAAAACATATTACGCCAGGGAAACGTTTCCCTGGCGGAATTTTGTCAGGGATCCAAAACTCAATTAGTAGAGCAATTAGTTCATCAGACATAAATGTTTATGCATAAATGGACTTTGTGACATAGGCCTTCGAAGTTATTCAAAATGCCGCTGGGGAAATGTTCGGCCTTTTGCTGGATCTCATAAACGGTTTGGAATACGGTTCTAAGTTTTTACGGTTTTAAGTGAATGGTTTTTTTACGATATTTCTTTTATTTCTAATTGGATGAAGCTAATTATTAGAATGCTTAAAGATGAATAAATAAACAAACCATTGAAATTAGTTAGAACTTGCCACATAATATAAAACTCCTACAATAGATGGATTCAAAATCATGATCTCCGTGAGACATTAATTTTGTTTTTAACCTTTTTTATACTTACTCTATAGTTAAGCTGCTAGAACCAAAATACCTACTTTTATGTATATATTTATTAATCATAAGTGGCTGTGTTTTTTTGGATTCTGTTTTTATAGTCGTTATGAACAAATTAATGGCAATGTGTGTAAAAAAAAACTAAAACCGTATTCCAAACCGTTTATGAGATCCAGCAAAAGGCCGAACATTTCCCCAGCGGCATTTTGAATAACTTCGAAGGCCTATGTCACAAAGTCCATTTATGCATAAACATTTATGTCTGATGAACTAATTGCTCTACTAATTGAGTTTTGGATCCCTGACGAAATTCCGCCAGGGAAACGTTTCCCTGGCGTAATATGTTTTTGATGGATTTCTCAAAAATTATTGAATACACGAATTTCATTCATCGATAAACATTCGAAGGCAGCTTTGAACTTACGATCTAGTATATTCAACACTTATTATTCGACACTTTTCCGCTGGGGAAATGCACACATTTTTATGTTCAATCTCATGAGGTTGATTGTCGTTTTTTTGTGATGTTTGTTCAAACTAATGCTGTAAAGGGATAAAAACCTTTTGCAGTTCTAATAGGAAAACTACAGCGCTCCCAAATCCTCCGGTTAAACTCTCTGTCTGAACAGATTCTATATACCTATATAAACGTTGCTGCTTGTTGGTAGAAATAGATGAAAGCCTGGTTAAGTATATAATTTACTTTTGGTCCATTTGTGTTCAAGCACTAAATGAAGTAGTAATTGTACCAAAAATGGACCTTATCTGTACTGTTCAGGTTTACCTATAGTATACTGTAGACTATAGAGTAAGCCTTAGATACCGTATTCTGAGCACTGTAACGGTTTAACCGAAACATGTTTTATTTCACTTTACAGCAGTTACCGCGACTAACGCGCTTGTCAGTAACTAGGCGATCGCGGGTAGCGGAAGGGGGCGGGGTTGTCAACGGCAAATTTGACGAGACCGGATGTACCATATTTTTAGTTACAATCATCAAATAATATTGCACTTGTTTCGTTAATATATAGAATACTTTCTGTTTTCATCAAAGCGGTTTCTTTCAGGGTTTTTGTACCTATGTCTGAGTAATACAACATAAAGTATTATATATTTATACGTATATATGTAGGCAGGATCATCAGTTTGTTTGTCACAATCCAAATCTAAACGAGTTACAACATACGCATGTAAATGTATTATTATCATGGAGGCACTCTTGGGGCAAATCAGAAAATATAAAAATACGAAACGTGTAGTAAATTAAGAAAAAAGGCTAATTGTCCTAAATAAATTTATATTCGTTTTTTAATAATTTAAGTACTATTAATCATATTTCGAAAATTCGTATCTACGTTGTTAGCTACAACAAAATACCAATAGGAAAGAGTTTTAGGTACCAAATAGTCATATTTCATTAGAACAGTGCAACGTTTCGCGATACACTAATTATTATTGTTTATCACATTTTCATGTACCCAGCACTTCCTGTCTGCCGATATCACACAAAGCTCACAATGAGGATACCTGTATACGGCAGAGCAGAAGTTTCCAAACACAAAAATATTATCTTCTTACATAGTAACTTTAGCATTCTAAGAAACATCGTGAGATCTTGAACTTGGAATGTGGCGCAGCTTCAAGTTCAAGTTGAAATACATTTTTTTTTAATGGAAAAATTACATAAATATCATTTAGATTCGGTTCGGTCATAGAATAAAAATGCGCCACTCTTCTCACCAGTGGTCATTACGAAACGCTAGTAGTTTTTCGATTTTGCATATTAAAAATTTAAAATAATAAGAGAGAGAATTATGACGTTCAAAAAGAGATACAATTATCCAATTTTGAATAAAAATCTTTGACGTTGACTTTGGCGCCCTTGGTTCGGTAGTTTGAATATACAGAAATTTTCACTTTCCCTGACGCGATAAAATCGTTTTAAAAGTATCTGATTTTTAAAAAATGTTTAATAACAATTGCGAAAACAAAAACAACATTATCTATTAGCATTCATTTTCGGCTTCATTCTCGTTACTGCAAATCCCTTGGCAACATTTGTTTTTTCAGCATGACATGACCCTTTATCCTTCTCATTATTATCTGCCCATGGCATAGTAGGTATAGGTCCGTAGGATTTAAACTAGTCATAATGTTTAAATCATGAAAGAAAATTCGCATAAAATTGACAACATGCGGCGAAGCGGTCGCGCATGAATTCTTTTATAACTTTTGTGTAAAATGAGTTACTTATTAGAGGACATCATGAATTTGCGATAGAAAAATTCTTAATTAATTACAACCTACCTTTCCTATAAAAATCCAAAATAGGTTCTGCGGTTTACACGTTGATATCAAATGAGTTTCATGCACAGAACACTGACATAAACCATTTTGGTAACACTGCACCAATAGTAGTGTTCATATCAATTATCGATGCTACAAATTAATCGGATATATCCACGGAGCGCGCATATCGAGATGAACGCACTGCTCACGCACCAAAGTATGTATTAAATTGGTCGCGTGCGCACGCCACACCACGCAATTTAAGCCTTTACAAGACATCAATCGACCTTGTGTCCTCACCTATTATTGTAGCAGTTCTATATTGATTTTAGGATTCCGTAAGCGAAGGATCTAACTTCTTACTATATATCTATATATAGTAAGTAAGATAAATCTTCACTAGGTATTCCTCCGTTTGCGTTTATCTACAGGGCGAATCTAAAGAACGTCGCGTGTAAACGGACATAATCTTCGAGGCTATGTTGCAATATAATCAGAATTGACCTGTTAAAATATGCACACATAAATAATTTTGAATTAGAGCCTGGTTATGGTAAATAATTTATTAAAAATCAACAAAGTAGCCTATTAAAAAATCTGTTGTTTTCGTAGGAAGTTTCGTCACGACTCTTGTTGTGGACTAACAAGGAGAAAAGTGAACAGTGGAATATAAATTGCTTCCCTAATAACTAAAGCCTGTTAAGACAAATTAAGAAATTAATTTTTTGAACAGACGTTAAGTCTCTATATCACTTTTATAATTGTGATTCTTGTACTTAATTAGGTCCCGATGCCTTAGACTTGTCTAACCCATTCCATACTAATATAATAATAGTAGTAGTCCTGCTTGACCAATATGCACGCGAGAGAGGATTTGTATGTTTATTATTAAAGATAAAGAAACTCGGCATAAAAATTTGCAAATATCATGTTAGAGAAACATACAATGAAGTACATATGAAACATACATTTTTTTAGAAGAAAAACTGTTTCCGAAGGATCGACCTTAACTTGATAAAATGAGTTTTAGTATGGAAATTGATAAAGAATGGTAACGGATCAAGTGCGAGTCGGATTCGTGCACCGAGGGCTCCGTCAACAAAAAAAAAATAAGTTCTTGAAAACTTACATTTTTTACTAAACTTGACCTATACCTTGCTTCATGTCAAACATGACTGTACTTCAAGGGGAAGTTCTAAAAATTTGCGACATTAACGGCCGTATCATATGATTGCGTTGACTCAAAACTGTGATTTTTTCAAAGATTCAAGAAACCACAGATTTAACTATGTTAGGTATAATGATTTCGATACTAAGTGAAAAAAAATACTTTATTTTTAAATTATGACGTTTTAGGGTTTTTACCTCAAAAGGTCTTATAAGACCCTTATAGACTTATTTTGATACGTACGACTACTTAATATATTCCAGATCATAGCAACGACCGCATGGCCTAAATTCATTTGTATGACTTTTTCTCAAAAGCCCCTCTATTCTACTGATGACTTATTTATTATGACTTATTCTTAGACAGCTTATCTAATTTTTGTTTCTCTTTATGTTTTAAGGCACTTAGACCATAGACTAGCGCCACCCATCATTCAATTTATTTTACCTCTAAAAAAACCGGCCAAGTGCGTGTCGGGCCACGCGCAGTATAGGGTTCCGTAGTTGCGAATGACAACTTTAAGTTCACACTGTTTACACTTGCACCTCACAGTTAAACGACCAAAAACATCTAAAAATGAAAATTGTATGAAATTTTACATTTTCCAGTACATTTTATAAGTTGGTTGCCTATAACTTTTTAGTTTGCACTTAGTACCCAGCTCTGATAGTTTTCCTTTCAACTTCAGTATATATACTACTGCTGTAATTTTTTTCACGTATCCATATATAACCGTTTAGCAGATAGAGGGGGGGGACACGTACCTCTAACAAAAATTTGCACTTTAGAACCAAATATTTCGGGAACGGATCCCTAAATCGAAAAATTGTGTTTTCAACCTCACAATATTTTTTAAAGACCTTTTTAACGATACCCCACACAATGGGTAAGTAGAGAAAAAAAAATTACTCCCCCACTTTACTAGTATGGGAGCTACACAAAAAAAAAAAATTTTAAAGATTTTTTTCTACGACTTTTTTGCCATGATTAATATACATACTCATACCAAATTACAGCTTTCTAGTACTTATAGTCTCTGAGTAAAACCGCGGACGGACAGACAGACAGACAGACAGACAGACATGGCGAAACTATAAGGGTTCCTAGTTTACTACGGAACCCTAAAAAGATGTCGTCTGTCGTAGATTTTATCAATTAGATCTTATTACGGTGTTAAAGAATAAAATTACGGGTGACGCTAGTTTCGTTAATGTTAGCTTCTAAAATAAGAAATAATTTATACAAGATTATGATAAGCCATTTGTGGAAATCTCAACGATAGACTCTATCTCGCTCTTAATAAAAAAATTCTTTGAAAAATTTAAGACGTTCGATATTAGAATTTTTATCTACTCTGTTTTGCTATAAATTTTTAGATTTCCATAAAAATACATTTATTTGGAACAATGCCATCTATAATACATTTATGTGGCATTATCATTATACACAATCATTATTATGGTACATTATAATACAAGTGAGCTAAAGTTGATAATTAACAACACAAGTTGTGAATAATATATTTAAAAAATGAGACACTAAATGCCTTTGGAAATGTGTCGCCACTAAGATGTATGGTGTTATGAAACAAGGTAAATTTGTAATCATTTTAATTACATATTTCTACTGCCGGGTGCGTTTGAAAGTTCTATGATTTTTCTTGAGCTAATAGTTTTATTCATGTCGCTCGCTTCACTCGCTCGGTGCTCGAAACATCTCGTGTTGTAATGATCAACTTAGCTCACTTGAATCATACGTAATATAATACTATCGCAGGAGAGCTTTTTACTTTACATAACCGTATTATTTTGGCTATAAAGCACTTGTAGTAAATACGCTTCTTTATGAGTAAAATATCGTTGTTTCAAAAGTCACTATATGACACGGTGTGTTGAAAAAATATTAATGTTGGGTATATAAGGTATAAGGTATATGGAAGGTACATCTAATATAAAGAGCAGCAGCAAATTTTAAATGTTCTTACCGATTTCTTTCTAACAATAAGTTACAGGTACCGGACCATTAAAAATTCCTTATACGGCCTTAAATATAAAAGTTAGGATTGATTTTTTATCAAACTTAGAACCCTGATAGATTTCATAGGTTCATAAGTGATGTCGTGCAAATTTAACGCTTCACGCGAATTCTATTTATATTTCATATTGTAGAAGATTTTACTTCATGGCCTGTAAATAGACATATTTAGCACATGTATTACGCAAGAGTTAACACCTCGTTTTGTGAAGTTATTCCGTGGTCATCCCACAAATTGTCATCCCATGAATTTTGTGCTTAGCAGTATCAGTAACGATTTTTTTATTATTACTCAAAAACTGGGATGGTGTAGATGACAGAGAGTGGTTCGCAATTAAAATCCTGTGGAAAATATGAACATTCACGTTTATTGCAAAAAAGTTCACATAACAATTGAAATCAGCAGACAAGCGAACAAAATGCGGGGAAAAACAATTGACAGTAACAGTGCCGCAGAATTTTAGGAAAAGAAAGTCATCATCTTTTGAATGAACTCAAGACATGAGTTTGCCTACAAATGTAACAAGTTACATAGGAAATTTAAAATAAATCATTATTATACGACAGCATTATACCTATAAACTTCGAGCAACACGCCTTCCGCGGAAACCGTGTTGCTCGAAGCCTATAAACAAATAAATATAACTGAAAGTCAGTTTCATAATATCTTGGTTTTTCTGCAAATAATATGACAATTAATTCTTCAAGCATCCGCGAGATGGCGTTGTTTTGTTTAAACAATTTCTACTACGCGTTATTGAGATGTTTTCAAATGAGGCCTAAAACATGTACAGTCGCCATTATAAGGTGCTTCTCAGTTCGGCCCTTCAGGCCATGGGCATTGCATACCCAGGCAACGCCCAAAGCCGAAAAAAAATGTAACTTATGGATATTTGACATATGGCGACTTTCAGCCCATACGGCAAAACATGAGAGTTGCTGCTCTTTAAAAGCTTTGCCATTGTTCCTCAGTTCAGCTATTGCTTCAGGCTATGCATGCAAATCGCGGCCCACCAGGCAAGAGAGTTTGCTGTCTCTCCAAGTCTTGCGCACACAGGCAACGCCCGGTCCGTCGTCCATCCCTCCACTCCACCGGTGGGCCTTTGGTGATGTTCGCATTACAGGTTGAGGGCACTCTGCTCTCACCTCAAAAAGTCCGGTGAAGTATCAAGAGCTCACTTGGAGCTAGTAACGTCATCCATTTTAAAAAAGCCATATGGCTAAAAATTTTTAGGAAACTTTTCACTGTAAACGGAATAGTAAAATTTCTTTGAACTATGCTTTGATTGATTTGATAATTTTGATTTTGTTTTGTTGAAATTAATTTTATAATTTACTAGCTATTACCCGCGGCTTCACCCGTGTGATATATAGCCTATGTCTTTCTCAGTACCCTAACCTATGTGTATGCAAAATTTTACGATTAGTAGATAGGGCGTGAAAGCTTAACAAACAAACTCACTTTCGAATTTATAATATTAGTTAGGATTTATTCGACATTCTTCTGCTTTGCTTTTGGATTTAGTTTACTTTGGTTTGTAAATTGATTCATTTTAAATTATTCATTCAACTCGAAATTACGCGGACGAAGTCGCGGAAAACAGCTAGTATAAAATAAATAAGTCTTTAATAAAATTGTCTCGCTTTTCAAGAAAACTGCGACATTTGTTTGAATTGAAACCGCAGATCTGCATAGAACTCTAGATGCCGTTGAGGATTGATTAACATGGACATGGGTTTCCTTTTAATTGTACGAGTAATTCAACACACAAATTCATTACCAACGAAATATTGTCACTCTTTTACCTACGCTCTGTCCTACTTGAGTTGTTGCAGTGGATAAAGGTTAATTATTTTCGCACATAAAACAGTGCAGCGCGTATTGTTTCTGAAGAAGTCAAACATTAACGTAGGCGCGGAGCACTAAACGTAAGAGTACTTATGCTGTGAAGTACCAAACTTCAAAATCTATGCGCGCTTGTAAAGTAACAAACATTATCTAGTCTTTGTACAAATCTTTGTGTAAAACAATAAGCAGTGGCTCGCAAACACACCGCGTCTCGTCGCCGACGTGACTTGCAAGTTTCTATTATTTAATTATCACGAGCGTCATAATTTAAAGGCTCCATGAGTAACCTTCACAAGTTGTGATAATAAATCAAAAGTGGCTAAACAGATAACAAATCCGCTTTACTTTGGTTTTTGCATAAACAAACAATTTTCATTATCAAATATTTACTTTTGAATTCAATTGTCATGCAAACTGCGCTCTATACAAACGAGGTTTGATTTAATTTGATTTTTCGATATCATGGTTCACGGACAACAGGTAATAGAAGTGCATGTTTTTGTAGACGGTATACATAAATTAAAATTTGTATTTTATACGCTTCTTTGTCCCGTTATTATTACAATCTTAAGTGCGAGAGACACTCGCGAAGGGTTCCGTACCATTATCTTTACTATCGAAAAATAAACGGGGGATAAAAAAATTGCGTCTGTTGTATGTAGAGGCGTAATGTATAAAAATTTCAACTGTTTAGCTATCATGATTCATGAGACACAGCCTGGTGACAAACAGACAGACGGACGGAAAGAAAGACAACAAAGTTGTTGTAATAGAGTTGGTTCCATTTTTACCGTAACGGATCCTTAAAAAAGGAATAATTTAAAAAAATGGTTATGTTTAATAATGTAAAATTATCATTGTTCATATAGACTCGTTGAAGTCTTTTATTAATAAACGCGTTTTGCATGGCTTGAGTTTATGTATCGGTCATGGAATAGCTAGTTAATACGTCATGCTCATTCAGGTTTACCTGAACAAAGATGAATCAATATTTTTATAAACTCTATACATCATGAGGATTCTTTCACACAATTACAATATCAAATTAAAGACTTAAATTACACTAGTACAATCATTATCTAGAAAAAGTTCTTTTCCCGAGGGATTTATATTAACGAGTGGCCACACACTCGTTAATGTAAATATTTAAAGAAATGCTGGTAAAATTGTTGATCGATTGATTGATTTATTTAATCCATAACAACACAAGTTATTATTTAAATATTAACTAAAACAGTAATAAATTTTAGTCGGGATCTAAAATGGGCATTAAATAAAAAAAGAAAGTTCGAGAAAGTATTTACTATTATAATTATTGAAATATTCATCCACGCATTAAAATCAATTTCCAAAGTAATCCATAACGAGATATTATTTCAAGGTTTACATTATATCAATGTCACGCCTTTTATTTGCGTAAAAGTAAACTAGTTTACCAGATTACCGTTAAACTTTGATGTCGTTTTTTTATTTGGAATTATTCATTTACCGGTGTACTGTAAGACTAAACAATACTCTTTTCTGTTCTCTCAGTCTCTACTCTGTGAACTAACTGTCTGACAACTCTACATACGAGGAGCCCGATGGCCGAGCCGTAGGGATTATTAGTCGTTAAGTTGTCAGATGCGTCTAGGCAGCTTGAAAAATCTGATACCAGTTTTGGCCACTTACACCCACGAAAAACAAACAAAAAAATAACCTCTTTACATGCTAAAATAAATTTTGGAGTGTGTGAATCAATTTAAAAGTGTAAGATACAGGGAAAGCTATCAGCAAACAGCATATTATCACGCTACCAGATAGCTTTTTTATACCGCAATTTATCCTAAGGGGTGAAAAGAGGCGGAGGAGAAGAAGTTTGTAAAGCGAATAATTTCTCAAGGATGGGTTATAAAACTCAATCTGAGCAGACGAAGTTGCGGTCAGAGTTTATATTTAAGTTTACGCGCTACTGCTTTCAGGTTGATTGTGTGTGAGATAGTGATTTTCTTGTGTTATATAAATACTTTTTTGTACAATAAAGGCAAAATAAACAAAAGCTCGATTGTTGCTTGTCCATCACCTTGAATTTGAGGGTGGGAATTTTTGTGATTACAGAGGTAGTATGCACTTGAAAACGCTGTCGACGTAATGCAATATTAGGCCGAGTGCACATAATCAGAAATTCGTATCAGAATATTGATCTTAAAATTCTAACCTCGATTTCCTGTACTGAGGTCTGACATATTTTTTTTATAAAAAAATACTACTTACATCTCAAAGGACGCATTTTTTAAATCTATACTACAACTTGCTTTTTTGGTGGCCTTTATTTCACAAAAATGGATAAGTACAAAAAGTAAATACTTATAATAAAAAAAAACATTAAGCCTATGCACAATCATCAATTATTGTAGGGTAGTATTTTATGAGGACATCATAAATAAACGTAATTACGACGCCTATGTGTTATACAATGTTACATAATTATAAATATTAATTTGCAGCAATTCCGGAATCTAGGTTGAGGACCAGCCGGCAATTTGAATCCACGCTGGCACAAGGTCAGGTGCGCTGAACCTGACAGAATCAAGTTCATTACTGTAATGTGGTCGCCGCATTTACGACTGTGCCCGAGATTTATCGCACTTGGAAACGAGCCTATTAGGTACTGAAATCATTTCCTGTGAAAATTTAGCGAATGAATGATAGACTATGGTAGGGACTTAATAAATAAAAATCCTCATTCACACAAAGATAATTAACAATACATTATCCTAACTAATACTATAATTACGAAAGTGAGTTTGTTTGTTACGCTTTCACGCTGTATCTACTGAACCGAACATCATGAAATTTTGCATACACGTAGGTTAGGGTACTGAGATGGACATAGGATATATATTACGCGGGGAACCGTGAGTAATAGCTAGTTACTATATAAGTATAAATTAATGGTGCCTGAGCTAGAATGAAAATCATTCTGTATTTCCGGCATTATTTGAAGTTCAGCGGCAATGACTAGTGTCGCGCATTTTAATCTATGTATGTATGTATAGGCTATGTAATCCGCAGATAATTTGCTTTCTATTAGGTGAAAGAATTTGAAAAATCGGTCCAGTAGTTTTGGAGCTTCAATTAAAACAAACAAACAATGAAATCTTTCCTCTTTGTAATCTATACATATAATAAAACAGTAAAAATATTTTTTCTGTACATTTAGTATTTTTGAATGAAATGGTTAGAGGGACACTTAAAAAGAATAATAGGCAGCAAATTTTTTTTGGAATTTCTTGTCTGTCTGTCTGTCTGTATGTATGATCACGTGATCTCCAAATATATTGGACGGATTCGAATAATTTTTTTTGTTATATAGCTATTAAGCCGGGGCATAATATAGGGCAGAAATAATTTCGAAAAATGGAACGCCTGATGCAGCATCATAATGGTCTAGCTTAACTAAAAGAAATATAAAAGTGGACCCTAATTAGCTCATATTGTTGGTGACCGCCCAGCGGTTCCGGGTCACTCGCAACCAGGATATGCCCTTTTGGCAACGTAGGTGCAAAACCCATACGGCAAAACATGAGAGTTTGCTGTCTCTCCAAGCCATTCCCACACAGACAACACCCAAAGCCGAGTTCCGTCTCTCCCGAAGGCCCTTTGGAGATGTGTGCTTCATAGGTTGAGCAGCAGGACAGCAGGTCAAATTCACAGCGGAACAAAAGGGAAATAGTTGATTGGTGGTGCGAAGTGTTTTAAACAATGATAGCTGTATTTTTAAGATACTTCTGAAAGGACTGGAGAAAAATACCGAATGAAAACCATCTTCGCTCAAATCAGACGACAAACTAACCCAAAGGATAGTTCCAACATCCCAATCCCAACTTCCCAACTAATATTATAAATGCGAAAGTGAGTTTGTTTGTTTGTTTATTTGTTACACTTTCACGCCATATCTATACTGAACCGATCATCATGAAATTTTGCATACACCTAGGTTAGGGTACCGAGAAGGACATAGGCTTTAAATTACGCGGGCGAAGCCGCGGGTAACAGCTAGTAGTATATAAATTTGTTTTTGGCAAAATACGTTGATATTTATTAACTTTTAATTTATTAGCATTTTATACCTTATAACACTGCTACAAGTATTTTCTTATGTATCGTCATTAGTTGTTTATTTTATTAATGTGCCAGAGTCATAAAGTCCACGCGAACAAAGTCACGGGCATCAGCTAGTATTATATATGTACAGTGACACCCGTCGCGGGTCGCGGAGCGGCCGATATGTTTTAGGGTTCCGTAGTAGGTACTACATATTGTGAGGTTGAGAACACCATTTTTCGATTTAGGGATCCGTTTCCGAAATATTTGGTGCAAATTTTTGATATAAGACTATCTGCTAAACGGTTATATGTGGATACGTGAAAAAAAAACAGAAGTAGTATATATATATATATACTGAAGTTGAAAGGAAAACTATCAGAGCTGAGTATTAAGTACAAACTAAAAAGTTATAGGCAACCAACTTATAAAATGTACTCGAAAATGTAAAAATTCATACAATTTTCATTGTTAGATGTTTTTGGTCGTGAAACTGTGAGGTGCGAGTGTGAACAGTGTGAACTCAAAGTTGTCATTCGAAACTACGGAACCCTACAATGCACGTGGCTCGACACGCACTTAACCGGTTTGTCTTAAATCCATGCTAAAGCATTAACCTAAGGCTTAGGTTTAAGCAATCACCAGATATAATGAAATATAACGCCCAAAAAATCGTAAATACCTACCAGAATTTAATCTCCATTTTAATATGAAATTATCACCATTAAACGTAAAGTCTGCTAACCTAAAAAAGGCAAGTATCGTCAGAATAATCGCTGAGTAACCAAAAAAGGCCACGCATGTACCAAATATGTACTCGCATTTTATTTATTCAATATTTTACACGATTTTATCCTAATAAAGTAAATTAATATACAAAAATCATTGTTTACCCAAAAAATATAAATGAAATTCTAAAGGTTCACCGATACTACCGTAAAATGTTTACTAAAGGCTGAGCTTCTTAGAGCTTTCAATAAAATAACGGCCACAAAGAAAAACATTAGTTTGCATTCATTTATTACCATTTAAAGCGGCAGTTGTATATTGTAGTTTTGATAAGTAAAAAATTATAAAATGCATGTTTAATTACGATTTCGGTAGTTAAAACTTAGCTGTAAATTAAACAAAAATGAATCGTAGAAAATTATGAAATGGATCATTTAATAAATATACTGAGCAGTACAATGGTTAAACGGTTACGAGTCGTCAGTTGACAAATCGAAACTAGTCTGTTAGAAATCTCATTTTAAGCAGTTCTATAAACAATGAGGCGGTAAAAATTTTATCAGCATAGTATTACGGGTGGGAGGGGTGAGAATAAAGCCGCGAGACTCAAATAATTTGCAATCAATATAATATACTTGGTTATATGCATACATTTTATGGCAAACGTAGTGATATATTTGGGTAGTAATGACACAAAACTTTGCTAGTTAAAATTTGGTGCACGCGTGGCCTTTTTGGGTCATGAAAAGTTTTTGTAGTGCAGGCATGTCTTAAATAGCCCGAAATATTTTGGTACAGGTTTCATTTATTTGTACACAAACACAAACACATTATACTTTTTTTGGATGTGGCTGTTTAGGGTAACGATTGTTTTTTTGGTGGTCATTAAATTTCATCCCTTTACCTAATACAATACAAGCACATCCAGCATAAACCTAATATTAAAATTAAAAAATCACAGAGTTTAAGCGATTACTTACCTTGTTATAAACATCGGACGTGATGTAATTTGAATTTATTAACTTTATTAATTTCAAGATCAGGTTCATGACTAATTGGCGTTCAAGATATGCATAATCTGAGTAATATAACATCTATACATATAATAAAACAGTAAAAATATTTTGTCTGTACATTTAGTATTTTTGACTGAAATGGATAGAGAGACACTTAAAAAGAATAAAAGAAAGGAATTTTTTTTTTAGAATTTCTTGTCTGTCTGTTTATATGTATGATCACGTTTATCTCCGGAAATATTGGACGGATTCGAATGAAACTTTTTTTGCTCTATAGCTACTAATCCTAGGCAACATATAAGGTGGAAATGATTTCGAAAAATGGAACACCTGTTGCAGCATCATAATGGTCCAGCTGAACTATAAGAAATTTCAAAGTGGAGCCTTGGCAAAAGTTGTTGAGCCTGATGAGCATTTTTGTTGAGGCATGAGAAATCTAGGATTTAGAACACCTCATGCAGAACCATAATTATCCAGGTAAACTATAGGAAATATATGAATGACACCTTAGCAAAAGTTATTCAACCTGATGAGCTTTTTTTGTTGAGGTGTTTAAATTGAAGATTTGGAACACCTGACGCAGAACCATATTAGTCCAGGTGAAAAATTGGAATTATAAAAATTACGCCTTAGCAGAAGTTATTCAACCTTATGAGCATTTTTTGTTGAGGTATTTAAATTGAAGATTTAGAACATCTGATACAGAACCATGTCAAATTTTTTATCGTCAATTTTACACAGTCACTCTCTCCACTGGCATAGAGTGCATAGAGTACAATTAGCTCATATTACGGGTGACCGCCCAGCGGTCACGGGTCACTCGCAAAACCAGGATATGCCTTTTTGGCAACGTAGCTTTCAGCCCATACGGCTTAACATGAGAGTTTGCTTTCTCTCCAAGCCTCGACAAGCTCCTCCAAGCTCTCGACTTTGGGTGTTGCCTGTGTGTGCAACACAGGCAACACCCAAAGTCGAGGTTCATCTCTCCCGGAGGCCCGTTGGATATGTGCGCTTTATAGGTTGAGCAGCATGACAGCAAGTCTGTTTGTATTAAGGTATATTTATACACCGGAGTCATAAAGTCCACGCGAACAAAGTCGCGGGCATCAGTTAGTTAGTTACTATGCTGATATATCATGTTCAAACGTTCGAAAAATCTGTATAAGAATATGGATTCTATTTCGAGATCCCAGCACGGGCCTTACAGTACAGACAATCCTCATATATAAAAGACAGCCGTCACTGACTGGACTACTCCTCCACCCTACAGAACTTCACACCGTAGACGTCCAAGCGATCCCAGTGATCCCATTTACATTGTTCAGGCCCAGTCCGATCCCTCTCCGGCTCCGCGTAGACAGAGGAATCCATCGCTCTGACTCCGACGCACTTGCCACCGGAATACAGTGCGTAGAGTAGGATTAATTCCGATTACCAGTGACAGCTTGGCAGTCTTGGCAGTCCTGGATTTATAAATAGGCCATATAGGCCGCGGCCTAAGGGCGGCAGCGTCCTAGGGGCGGTAGATTTCAGAGGACGGTCACTTGATTTCAGAGGATAAAAGTAAAAAAAAACTTGTTTCTTACTTACGCTCTCTTTTTTAATGACTAGGTAATTCATTCGTTTATTTAACTTTCATTTGTTTATTTAAATAATAATTTTTCATTTGTAGTAAAAGAGGCCCCGTTACTACAAAAAAAAAAAAAATGCAATAAAAACAATAGCAATAAATGGAAAATTAATATTTTAGAAAGGTATGTACCCTATTGGGGCGGAAATAAAGTAGCCTACACTCATAAAAAATATAAATCCGGCACTGAGTCTTGGTTAACCTGCACCCTGGATAGGCGTTTCTGGCAACGTAGCTTTCAGCCCATACGGCATAACATGAGTTGCTGCTATTCAAAGGCTTTGCCATTGTTTCTCATTTGGTCTCTCAGGCTATGCATGTAAATCGCGGCTCATCTGGCATATGAGAGTTTACTGTTTCGCCAAGCCTTGCGCACTCAGGCGACGCTCAAAGCCGAGGTTCGTCCTTTCTGGGGGCCCTTTGGTGATGTTCGCCTTACGGGTTGAGGGCACTCTGCCCTCCCTAAAAGTCCCGGTGAAGTAGTGAACGCTCACTTAGAGCTAGCTACATATCATAGTCCATTTAAATTACTGCCTGATCTATCATCACACAGCTCCAAACCACTTAATGGATAGTTTTAGATTACGACGTACTAATTTGCTAAGAATGGATTTTCGAAAAGTCACCCTCTTAGGGGTTGGTATCGGGCTGCAGATTATGTTTCTTTGGAGTGAACTACGTTACTCCGAATTAATAACGAACGATACCGCTGGAAAAAGCTAGTAAACGTGTAAAAATGAGAAATTGACGGGCTAAGTTACCTCTATGACGAGCTCCGTGGCGCAGCGGTCAACACGCCTGCCTGCGACACGGATGGTCCCGGGTTCGAGCCCCGGTCAGGTCAAGATGGAAAATGATCTTTTTCAAATTGACCTGGGTATTGGATATCTATCTATATAAGTATCTATTATAAAAGTATCGTTGAGTAAGTATCCCATAACACAAGTCTCGAACTTACTTTGGGGCTAGCTCAATCTGTGTGATTTGTCCGTATATATTTATTATTTATCTTTAGTAAATTGTGTCGACAAAATATTCACACTCGGTTTAATTATTTGTATTAGAAGAAAATAGCCTCTAAATATCTAATATATTCAGGCCTTAACAGTAATAACGAGCCTATAAAAATATTAATTAGTTGTGCAATATCCATATTTTATTAGTGGCCGTAGGCTGTAGGCCGTAGGCCGGTGGCTGGTGTTTTAAATCCGCCCTTAAATCTTATTTTTACATAGCATTTACCTTTGTTTACCTGGTTTTTCTCGTCGTAGGTTCCTCCCATAAGCTCTTTTTTCTGATGAAATACCCCTATGTACTTGTCTGCACTCCTGGCTTCGTAATGCAAAACTTGTTGACCTATATCTTCAAATAAAGTCGGAGCGAAAATTTGATAGTAATATAGTATATGAAAAAGGGCGTAAAATTCAAGTCACGTAAAATTTTAGTGATATTTTAGCCGTGATAATACTTACTAAAACTTTACAAGTTTTCTCTTTTTGAATATAATAGGTAATCCATATAATTTGTGCTTTACACGCACTCTATCGTAGGTAACGAACCGGAAAGAACACTATGTTTCGTGTACTGCTGCTGTAGCCAATCATGATAATTAAATTACGGATAATTTACGAAATTGGGCCGCGAAGGTTTTCAGGTATCTGTGAATTCATTTGATAAATCCCTATTAGGATAAACAAGTTGAAATTGCGTGGAAGTAGTCACGCAAGACCCGCTGGCCCGCTGTGGCTCGCCATGTCCACGTGACGGCCGTCCGACCGGTTCAAGTTGCATAACTTAATCATAAAAACAGTTTTAGCCTTTTGTACCATGGCGGGGCAATATCGATTATGTAGATAAGTATTTCAAAAGCAGACCTTGATTCTTAAATCGGGGGGTCAAGGATAGTATAAATAATAATGCAGCGAAAACAAATGATATCCGTTTATTGACAGCAAATAATTACATGAAGATTCGATAAAGCGGTTTGAAGCTCTAGGTAGTTCAGTTAAAGCTCTAAACCATTCAACGTGTCCAATAAAAATATAAAGGTTTGAGACAGTACATCGATATGACTCTTACAACAGGCATGATCATACTTTTAAGTGAAACATAATTGCTGCCTTAAAGAAGATCACGATTCATCTTATGGGCTAAATGAAGAAAGATTTAAAGTAAATGTAAGAACTGACTCATCTAAAACATAATGCCAAATAAGATATAAAAAATAGGCAATTCAATAAGAACATAGTTACATTCATGATATTAGCCAGAGCAGCTGCTACTAATTTAACATTAATTTATAAGCTTTTTCTTAATAAGATCACTAATTGGTGCACTAACAGAATGATATACGTGTGAAATGTCACGTTGCTCTTTGCTCAATTTATTTTGACCAGAACTGTGAGATAAATCATTAATTACTCAGTAGTAACGGCCTATAAAAAGGCCAATGGAAAATTGGGTGTTTCAACACTCACCATGTGACCGTTTGTTTCGTCGTTTGACGTCGCTCCTTTGAAAGAATTTGGCTTTGTTTCGATTTGTCAAAACAAAGCAGAAATGCATAGAAAATTGAACTGGTAGAGTAGTTACTAGGCTATAGTTAGCTTTTCCAAACTATATTTCTACCAGATTTAAACGATTTTTTTAATCTGCCCAAAAGAAGAGTGTAGGTTGTATGTATGTACGTAAGCATGTATGTAGTTTTATTCCACCATAATTTCATATAATTTTTAAATAAATGTATGTGTTATCATTATGTAATTTTTACACTCTGTCGAGTGACCTGGGCTATATTTTTTTGGCAGAGCTGTCGTGTTCTTATTTTTCTATGAGAAAACTTGTAACAACGTGAATATCCATGTAATATTTTGCTTTTATTATGAGTTTCAATGTTAAACAAATGCCGATTTATAACATAATTTATGTTATAGTTAACCTTGTGATGCAAGATGCGGTTTATTTCATTGCCATGGCCAATAAATTACAAATCTTTCATCTTGTAGAAAGAAAACATCGATACTGAATCTCACGATCACGCAAGGTCAGCTTTTACTTGGATGGTATGTTATAAATAAAGTATATGTGCCTATTGGTCTAATGAAATAATAAATGAGCAAGTGAGATTTTCTGATACAATTAAAAGATTTATTAAACGCGATACCAACGATTCACCTTATTTATAAGAAAATGGTGTTGACGAGGGTGCCTGAAATAAAAATACGACCATGTTATAATAATATAAAAGGTTTAGTCAAGTTATTGGCGTAGGTATCTACATAATTTATTAATGTAGTTATATTTTTTTCTACAGTATGTATTAGCATTTGGTCGTTTCAATTTATTTTTCTAGGGTGCTCGCTACTTAGCTCTATCTACATTCTCTACGAACAAATTTCATTCAATTCAATTTAAATTCCTCCATTTTAATTCAATTGTGTGCAATGTTCAACTTTGTGCGAGTTATGTTGAAACATTACAAAACTATCTATAGAACACGTAGGTACCTAAATGTTCTGTATTAGGTATATTTCAGTACAGTACCCTTCTACTTCAAAGTAATAAGTTAAAGCTTCGTTATATAAGTAGATATGTACCTAAAATACGGACTATTACAATTCCGCCCAATCAATTCTCATACAGCTTCTGAACTTATGTTACGAAAGTCAATGTTTTGATAAATGTATATATATGATACATTCGTTGGGGTTTTCAATATACTGCGGTGCTCTTTCAAGTTATGTTTGTGGGTTTAGTTTCAGTTAATTTTGTAACAACACTTATTTTTAAATTCGAATTCTTTACATCTGACACAAGAGTCCACTTTACATCCCAAATGTCCACAATTGACGATTCACTGTTGGTTCAACTTTTGGCACGAGGCTGCCGGCACTAGAACTAGAATCTGAGCGGAATGTCCAGAAATAGCTTCATGCGCTCGCCGATGTCCGCCACCGAGCGCTCGTCAAGCTGTTGCTAGCTGTCCAAGGCGAGGTCTTCCTCTGCGTCGTCCTCGTCGAGGGGCTGGCTGGTGAGCGCGGCCCAGAGCGGCGAGCGAGCCCCGAGCTGCGCCGAGCCCCGCCGCTAGCTGTCGTGCGCGCAGCCCGATGTAGCCGCTGCGGTCCCCACTGCACCCACCGCGCTGAACAATATGGCGCCTACTTCACGATCTGGAGTTATCTCCACCTGCAAAATACACAAGAAAATTTAAAAAAAGTTAACAGAATACCATATAAATTTTCAATTTAGCGATCAAATCTAAAATAAATTCCTAACTAATATTATAAATGCATAATAATAATGTTTGTTTGTTTGTAACGATTTCACGCCGTACTTACTGAACCGATCATCATGAAATTTTGCATACACATAGGTTAGGGTACCGAGAAGGACACAGGCTATATATTACGCGGGCGAAGCCTCGGGTAACAGCTAGTTGATTCATATTGTAAACGTACTAGTATGTAATCAAATCAATAGGCTTGTTGTATTAAATTAAAAGCTCCAAGCTTGGAAAAATAAACTGCCAAATATCACTTTGTTTACGACCGGTGAAGGATGTTAATTTAATCGATCCGGCCGTGATTGGATTGTTATTTTCAATTTTAGCATCGAATAAAAACAACAGAAAGTGGATTGAGAACAAATAGACGATACAAGTTTATCACGGATACCATAACGAATACCTCGTTCAAGCGTCTCGTTGGTCATTTATTACCGGGGCTGTAACAGCGATGGCTCTGAATAGTTAAAGTTGGGTCGAAGCCACAATGTAACTGCTCAATAAAGTTTCGCTAAATTTAAAGACTAATTTACAATTGTAGGTAATGTACTAAGTGGCGATATGCGTTGGTGCGAAAATAATAGAGAATAATGCATAAACCTTTTGTTTTCTTTGTGTTATGGCAAGTCCAGTACAGCGCCCTGACCAAACAGATGAGTCGTTATATTATGTCGCTTTGGTAAGGGTTATAAGAAAAGTTTGTTTAGCCGCTATGTTAAATATTGCAGTTACGGGAATAATAAAAGCTGGGTACAATTAATTTTAAGGAATATCGTTTGGTAATATCACTTTTTAATTTTCATAGCAATGTTTCTAAATGATTAATAATAATTAAAACTACTTAAAATTAATTAAAATATTTACAAATTATATAGTCCCTGCAAACCATCACCTCGCGGTAACGTGCCCAAAAGGCTGGCAGCATTGCCTCGTTGGATGGCAATGCTTATCCTTTGTGCCAAGTAATTGCCAGCCCTTTGGTCACGTGATACCTCGATAAGCCTCTTTGACAAAAAGTCAAAGAGACGATGGGCTGATGGACCCCACGGACCCATGGTTTCAACCCCAAAAGGCTCAAATATGTAGCTATTCCCAATACTAACATATTTGCGCCTCTTGAGGCTTTCTGCCGCGGCTGCTGCTGTACCGGCCTTTGACTGGGTGACCTGAAGATGGGACGACGCTAGGGTATCGACGCATGTAGCATCCCATACCAAAGGCCGGCCCAAACGCCAGGGCACCAGAGTCATTCCATCCGGTCTCTTGCCATCATCACGAACCAGACCACTGGGTTCTAAAGCGGCAGGCATGTTAATGGTGGCAAGAGAGCGGTGGATAATATTGTTTAGGGCGGCATGACGCCCTAAACGGCCGGCACTCCTGGGGCATGATAGGCCGTGGTGTCCAAAGCTATCGACGGTATCCCCACAGGGGCAACGATGAGGGACCATACATGTTGCACCTAGACGTAGTGCAATAACTTTAATAATAACTTTTTAATTTCATCATACCTTTAAAATGGACCTGGCTGACTGATTTTAACTTAACTGTAACAGTGTTTTTAGGTAAGTATAAGGTTAACAAATATTTTTTTCAAAATCTACACTATATTACATGATTTGAGCGTAGTAAGCTTGGAATGTCAAGTCAACATGTCACAACACCTAAAAAAGGTACAAAAATAAAAAGGTACATAGAATGAACAACTCATTAATCCCTTGGCGCATGAGTTGCTTAAATGTAAATATTCAAGTGCCAGGTGCCATGTGACATACAATTATCTCGTTGCTAAGTGCAGTACTAATGGACAGGTAACGTACGCGAATACTGAATAGCATACCTACTTGCCTAATTAAAGAAACTCTACACGAGCACTTGCGACAGGGGTGTTTGTTTAGGGTCACAGTTCGATAATGAGGTTTGTATTGGCTACCGAACAAGAACTCCTCAAGAACTAGGTAAATTGACATAAGCTAACGAGTGACTTTATGTACATACACATACACCTAATATCCGTGAAAATAAACTGGATTGCTAACTAACTACGTAGCTATCTATTCCATTTCTAGATTTTCAAAACAATTTTTTTTTCTATACAAACCCATCGTGTTGGGTATTGTTAAATAGGTCTCTAAAAATATTGTGAGGTTGAGAACACCATTTTTCGATTTAGGGATCCGCTTCCGAAATATTTGGTTTTAAAGTGCAAATTTTTGTTAGAGGTAAGTGTCCCCCCCCCCCCTATATCTGCTAAACGGTTATATATGGATACTTGAAAAAAATTACAGCAATAGTATATATATACTGAAATTGAAAGGAAAACTATCAGAGCTGAGTACTAAGTACAAACTAAAAAGTTATAGGCAACCAACTTATAAAATGTACTCGAAAATGTAAAATTTCATACAATTTTCATTGTTAGATGTTTTTGGTCGTTAAACTGTGAGGTGCGAGTGTGAACAGTGTGAACTCAAAGTTGTCATTTGCAACTACGGAACCCTACACTGCGCGTGGCCCGACACGCACTTGGCTGGTTTTTAAATATTGATTATATTCCAAATTTTAGTCTTGAATCAAAAATAAAACTGTCATTGAGTTCTTTATATGGGCTTTTTATTTTTAAAATAGATTTCAGGATATTCATCATCATCATCATCATCATCAGGTCTTTTTAGTCTCCACTGCAGGAGCACGACCCTCTCTGTACCACTAGAGCCATATATTAGCCAAAGCAATCAGAGGATTTAGCCTACACTCTCCACGCTGGCCAGACGGGTTGGAGAGGTTTCTTTGTTGTTTAAAAGCGTTGTTTAGCTTGTGTTTCCTAAGTCGCCTTCTACGACATCCACGGGAAGACTTGGAGTGGTCCTATTCTACTCTGCCGGGAACCACACGGCGTATATATACGGCGGATATTACTTGGTATTTAATAGATCGGAACAATTTGACACTGTTGGTAATAATAAAACAAAGAATGAAGAAGTATTACGTCACTGTCACGTGCTGACTTAGCATAACATTATCTAAGTCATCAGTAACTGACCTGCGAAAGAGTGGTCTGCTCAGGATCCGAGCGCTCCTCTAGTACCGTATCGAGCTCCAGGGTGGGCGGCGGTCGCGGCGATCGGATGAGGCTTACGGCCCGGGGCTTACACTTCACAGGGGACAGCCGCACCACTGACAGCTCTCCTCGGTCCAACTCGCAGTTTCGACGACGAGCACGTTCTCTTTAAAAACATCATAAAGAACAGTTATAAATTAAATTATTTTTCTTTCAATCAGTAGAAAATAGGTTAATTTAGTACATTTTTTTGGTGTTTTTTACGCTTTAGCAATGCTGTTCTGATATATTTTTATTAAATTAAGGCAAAGACAATATTATTTAAGGTAATGTTCTAATACGAATTAGTTGTCAAAAGACTAAGACGCAGGTTCGAATCTTGCAAAATACCTCATATCTTTTTTCATTATTTATTGAAAAATATCATATTAGGTTATTTAGATTTATTTGATCACCGTGGAAGTCAAAAGTTCGATCAAAATTTTGATCAGGATACAATAGGTCTATCTCTCTGCTTATTTAATCCGAGCGTTTTTCCGCTTGTGTCATCAGCAGTGATGCTTCGGAGCTCGGAGTCTGCCACAATACCTCTATGTATTAATATGTAAAATAGATGGGAGTAGGTTCTTGGTGCACGAATTGGAGGCACCGGTATTCGATTTCCGGCGTGGGAAAACTGCGGTTTTGGAGCTATTGGCATCAGGATGGCCTAAAAACTTTCGCCAATCTATACCCCTGTAAATCTGTTACCTTGCCATATTTTCGTGCTCGTATAAAAATAGAAGTGCATAAGTATTATAAGTGTGTGTAATTGTTGAGTTTCGTGTCTGAATTTGATAAATGCCGAGAATAAATAAAATTGAAATTATAGGCCTGGCCTACAATTTCGATAAGATCTTCATAATATGGGTACCTATAGCTAAACGATTTAACACGAAACATTTCAGTGGTGACAGCATTGTGATCTAATGAATACCGTTGTCATTCATTTTCAATATCATAATAACTTTGGATATTTAAGTCATATTAGCTGTCAAATGTATCAGGGATGTTACGAATATCATATTTTCGACCTTTGCGAATGCGAATATTAGTCATGCGAATGTGCGAATGCGAATCCGAATATTCCGGTAAATCATTAAAATAACAAATAATACAAAAGATTAGTACGTAATCACAATATTTATTAATAATAATGATACATATTAATAGTAATAAAGGTATAGTTAGTAGGTAGGTAAACATATGAAATTATAACAATCTTCAGTATCCAAATTTTAACACAGGAAAATTATATTTAATGAAAAGTAATTTGGCAGCCTTTTTCTTCTATGAGGCGATTGCTGAGTGGCTCATAGGAGCCCGGTTGCACTAAATATGACCCTGCCCACTTCTAGCATGCACCGACTTGCACAGATTCATCGTACGATGTGAATGCAAATGTTGATGCGAATTTTTAAAATGATGCGAATCATTCGCTTATGCGAATGCGAATACAAATATTCGTAATATCCCTAAAATGTATTCATGTTTATGTTTTCGTTATTAATTACTGGCGTTTATTATGTTCTACGACAATATTGCTGCTATATTTAGAAAAAAAAATGCATCCCATTCGTAGACTATGATGCAAACACATAGCTGCTGATTTGATGACATCAGTGTACAAGATGATAAGACGCACATGTGCTTGCACAAAGCTGCAATGCATACAAGTATTGAAAAATTTGACAGTTATTCAATCATTATTGAAATAAAGGCATGCATGACGGAGTCCAGAGAGTATGCAGCTTGTAAATTGACCCTATACAAACCCGCCAATATCAACTTTTCCTTTGAAATAAATGTTGGAAATTAAAAAAAAAATTGATCTTTTTCATACAAAAGTGTTCAGCCGCCCAGAAAATTAATAAGGGAAAGTAAAAAAATCAAGTTCCCAGCATTGGTCCCAACAGAATAGTTGCTCATATTGTCGAGCCGAGACGAGAGTCAATTAACACGCTGTGTCTCTTTGGACTCCGTCGTGCATGCCTTTATTACAATAATGATTAATGATAAAGGAAGGCTTGACCGTTTGATTTACATCGACATTTTCAGATTTTTAAGTATGTAAATGCGAAAATGAGCCGGTCGGTTAACTTTTTGCGCGTTTTCGTGGGCGGGATTGGTGACCTAATCGCATAAACATATTTCAAGCTCAATTCAAAAGTCATCAATAGAGATGGCATTCGTTAAGCCACGTCATGATGCCGTGTGGTGCCCGGCAGAGTAGAATGGGACCACTCCGACTAAGGAAATACAAGCTAAGCAAAGCTTATTAACATCAAAGAGACCTCTCCAACCCGTCTGGCCAGCGTGGATAGTGTAGGCCAAATCCTCTGACTACTCAGGCTAGTATATGGCTCTGGTAGTACAGAGAGGGTCGTGCTCCTGCAGTGGAGACACGAAAGATCTGATGATGATGATGATGATGATGATGAAGCCACGTCACGTACCATAGTAGCAGGAAGCAAATTGTAGTTGGTATCTTCACCTTTATCTGCTTATATTCATTTTATAACTCATACCAAAGACAGTCAAGCTGAAATAACAATTTATGCGATAATTATTTTAATGGAACAAGGAGAAAATTATTAATCATAAGCGAAGCCCGGGCTTAAGTTAGGCTCCCTGGAGACCTGCCGTCTGCCAGCCGACGTTGTGGCATAATTGATTTGGTTATGTTATGCGAGTGATTTCGGAGCGCTAAGCATAATTAAATTAACGTTTCCTATTTAGTGCAAAACTCCATAGACCATGCAACATGTAAAATAGAAAAGATTTATTGATTTAATGGTAAGAGAATTAAGATTTCAGTGTATCCGTCGTTTGTTTCGGGGTTCTATATTTTATCGTTTAACCGTAATAGGTTAGATTTTATTGACTGTGTACCTTTTACATCTGCTGGTTTTACTTATTCAACAACCAATAAACGAAATTATGTTAAATATTTAGCCTCATGAGGTACAAGAAACGTTATGGTTTTCGCATCTGTCACACGGCTGTATCTTTAAACTGTTTTGAACTGAATAAATTTAATTCAAATATGTATGAATTACGGATTTGTGACAAAAAAGAAACAACTTTGGCATAAAACAGCAGATTATAGTAGGTATTTTCACCTTTACTTGCATATAAATTTATTTACTCAGGCATACCAAAGACAGTCAAGCTGAGATAACAATTTATGCGATAATTATTTTAATGGAACAAGGAGAAAATTATTAATCAAAAGCGGAGCCCGGGCTTAAGTTAGGCCCCTGGAGACCTGCCGACTGCCAGCCGACGTTGTGGCATAATTGATCTGGTTATGTTATGCGAGTGATGTCGGAGCGCTAAGCATTATTTAATTAATATTTCATATTTAGTGCAAAAGTCCATAGATCATGCAACATGTAAGAGTTTTATCATCAAATCGATAAAACTTTTCCAAGAGCATTTAGATTTCAGTCTATCCATCGTCTGTTACGGGCCTTTATAGGGCTCTATATTTTACCGTTTAACCGCAATAGGTTAGATTTCACAGACTGTGTACCTTTAACATCTGCTGCCATTATTAAACAACCAATAAACGAAATTACTTACATTAAATATTTATTATGAGGTACAAGAAAAGCTCGTGAACCATCTGACTAACCCGTTTCCCACAAAGCTAGAATTGTTTTAAATGATATTTTATTATCTGCTAATTATAAAAGTACCGGTCTGGCAGGTATATCGCGGTTGCGTCATCATCCCTTAAATTTTTGAAAATGCAAACAAAAAAAAATTTTTAACCTTCTGCCACAAGGCTACAATTTTAATATGTTACAATTTAAGTATGTTTAAGTGTAAAAAAAATCGCCAACCTCTTTTGAAGGTTGCAAGTGTGTGCCAGACGATAGCAAAGTTGTCATTGGAACGGTAATTCCTAACTGCTGCCACAAGGCTACAATTTTGAGTGAACATTGTTTCAATTGTTTAAAAAATATATGTAAATAGCCAGACCATTCTAGCGGTTGCAAGTATCTGCCAGACGACGTGGGAGAGCTCGTGAACCACCTGACTAACCCGTTTCCCACAAGGCTACAATTTTAATTTGTTATAATTTAAGTATATTTAAGTTTAAAAAAAAATCGCCAACCGAAAAAAATTTTTTTGTAACCTTCTAAAGGTCAAAAAAAATTTTTTTTGCATTTTCAAAAATTTTTGTGATGATGACGCAACCGCTATAGCCCTGCCAGACCGGTATTTTTATAATTAGCTGAAAATAAAACATGATAAACAGTAACTTAGGAAACTCAAGCTAAACAAAGCTTATAAACATCAAAGAGACCTCTCCAACCCGTCTGGCCAGCGTGGAGAGTGTAGGCCAAATCCTCTGACTGCTCTGGCAGTACAGAAACGGTCGTGCTCCTGCAGTGGAGACTAATAAAGACCTGATGATGATGATGAAAACATGATTTAAAAAAATAGTTATAACAACTTTGGCATAGAACTTTGGCAAGTATTTGATGTCGTCTTTTTTTTGGTCATACCTAAAATGAACTCAAAACAGTATATCGTATTATGAAACCAGGTTGATATATAGAGAAACATAGATTTTTTTCTGGGTCTGGTCCAGGCTTTATACGTCATCAAAATTTTATATGATAAACCGATTGTGACACATCAAAGAACAGAATTAAAATATTCCAAGCCCGTATGTTTGGTTGATGTGTCTATCTGTAGTGCGGTCAAGCACCAGGCCCATTGACCTGAATATACGGCTCCTCTTCGTGGATGCAAATTGCGGTAGTTAGTGATTATTCGTTAACACAGCCTACTTAACTACCAAACACAAATCATGTGAGGCATCACGGCCGGTTGGATTAAGCCTGAGCTATACATGCCTTGATAATTCTGATATAGTGTTTAGACCTACTCTGTAGTTTACATACCTATCTATTATGATGTACGCATGTTTAGGGTTTTTTTTTCATAGGCCAGTGTTTGATATACAAGCCGGGAGTGTTTGTTCGATGCTAAGTTAAAGAGCATGATCATCATCATTTCGTGTAGGTGACACCAACTTCCACGCTGGTTTGGGAGAAAAGAAAAAACGTAGAATGTACCAGCTGCCTCTTTTCCCGGGCAGATCGTAAGAGCCGATCGAGGGAATGGGCAAAAATGTTAGGAATCATGTTAATAGGCGATGCGGCTAGCAACCCATCACTTTTTTGATTCCATTTTTCACCTAACGCCCACCAACATGCTAAACGTGGCTTTAGGTCTTATAACCCTGGGCTCTGTCTACCCCGCAAAGGAAAAAAGACGTGATACTATGTATGTATGTATGACACGGTCAGTTGACCATGCACATCCTGGTGTCAGAGTTCTTCGGAACCGCCTCTCGGCCTCTGACGTAGTTCCTTTAACGACTACCAGATGGCAGCCGGGACCACCGGCTTAACGTGCCTTCCGAAGCACGGAATCATCTTTCATATCAGATAATCAGGTAATTCATGCCTGCAATGTCCTAACCAAACTAGAAACAACTTAAAAAGCATGATGTCACTTTGAGAACATCACTATCACTCCATATGTAGTATAAATCAAAATCATTTCCCGATTTCTGTCTCTCCCTTTGTATGCTTAGATCTTAAAAACTACGCAACGGATTTTGGTGCGGTTTTTTTATAGATAAACATGCGCGGCCGCGGGCGTAGCCGGGGCGGGTTGCTAGTTCATAATAAAATAAGAGAGTAGCTAGCTCTAGGCAGTTGCCATGTTTGCCTAAGTGGAAATACCTTGCTGCAAAGGGTTTGCTTATGCTTTGGAACTACCGCGGATTATGTTACTCAGGCATTTGAACATGTAATGACAAATGTAAGATTGAAGTAATGAGAGTTCGTTTAACTTTATAGATACCTGATTCGATTTACCGTTTAAGGTGATCCTAAACTTTCGTGCAACTTGACCTTCGACATTCCCTTAAAGGGGTAACACATACTGTAGTGATATTTTGCCGTTTTTGGCTGTACATTTATAAGGCAACAGGTTTTCCAGGTACAGGACTCATGAAATATTCTTAAAGTTTTAAAGACACGAAATTTTGTAAATGAATTTCCTTAAAAGTAATGATGTAACGACATTGAAAAGATTTCCAAAAAAATATTCCTGACTTTTTGTAGCTACGAACTATACAAAAAAAAAAAACATATTTTTTCCAATATAACCATGATTCCATAAATTGTACTTTAAGCCCAGTGAAATTAACTGTGACGTTCTGAAATATTGCGGCTGGTTCGTGTCAGTGCAAGGTAATTTGATATGATTTAGGTAAATTTGCTATCTACGCATGGACTAACCTAATATATATATATATATAGTTCACGAGTTCAGAAGCGTAATATTGTGAAGAAAATAAATTAAAGTGTTTCCGTACATTGTTGGGGATTGATACACTCATACATAACTAGTGAAAAAACATAGGTTAGTACATACTACATAGGCAGGAAGAGCATAAGGCATAAAGTATAATTTACGCGGTAGAATTCGCGGAAAATTCTAGCAAAAGATAAAGCGACCCGATTTAGGATTAAATTTATAGTGTTGCCTAGTTTTGGCTTCACGAAGACTTTGTGATGCGCAACTTTGCTTTAAACTATTCACAGGAACTCGGCCGTGTGTTCAGTAGAATTCAAATATACCTACTTTAAACTATACCAACACAAACTATGTGAATTTGTTAACTAACAAAGTCGTATACAGTATACCTTAGAATATTTAAATAATATTTTCAGTGTTTTCTCTTTTTTAGGGTTCCGTACAAAAGTTGAAAAACGGAACCCTTATAGGATCACTCGAGCGTCTGTCTGTCCGTCCGTCCGTCTGTCACAGCCGATTTTCTCCGAATCTATTGAACCAAATTAGATGAAATTTGGTAAGATAGTGTAATCCTATGACCCAAACACGGATGTGCAAAGTAAATGAAGATTTTTTTGAAATAAGGGTCATTTTGAGGGGCCCAATTACAAAATTTTAAAATAAAGTTTTGCAAACCTTACTGTGTCATATATCAAATGAAAGGGCTCATTATGAGGATCTCAAAAATATTTTTTTTTGTTCGGGTAAAATCAATACTTTTGATTTTATTCACGAAAGAAGGCAAAAATTGACCATTCCCCCCCCTGATCTCCGAACCTACTGGGCCGAAAATTTTGAAAAAATTACAAAATGTAGTTCATTCCTTGAAGATTACAGGAAAAATAATAAGAATTCTATCACTTGAAAATTAAGTGGTAAACTCACAATAATTAGTTCATCTAGGGAAATAGTTCACTAAAACACCACTAGATGGCGCTAGTCAATTGAATAAAACATTTTTTGCACATTGTGTGTGTGTTTGTACGGAACCCTCATTGCGCGAGTTTGACTCACACTTGGCCGGTTTTTTCCGTAAATAAATTACATGACATGACGTGACGGCAACAAAAGAACATTGTTATTATTCTTTCTCGTTATTATTTTATTAGAATGGATAATATTTCCTTTTAAGTTTAGAACAAAGGGAACCATCTTGGAACGTCAGAAAAGCTGTAAATGAAAGGCTGAAGCGTCTCTTTGAAATCACATCTTAATGAATTGAAGGTTTTGTGTATAAGTTCCTTCTAAGTAGATGCGTTAGATATCTAAAAGCTTATCTTAGATGATAATTACATACATACATACTATGACGTCTTTTTCCTTTGCGGGGTAGATAGCTAGAGCCCAGGTCCATAAAAGCTAAAGGCCACTTTTTGCATGTTGGTGGGCTTGATGCTATATGTTTGAACTCTAAATTCGATGCAATTTAATAATTTTACGTAATGTGAATAATATTATTCAGCCTACCTTGCATAACTTTGCTTTTATGCAATTTTATTACATATGGCACCGCTACCACAACTGCACAGAAGTTAAATAGAGTAAGGAAGTACTAAGCTATCCATGTCAACCCATGAAATTACTGCCTTGCTGGAATTTAGCGTATTCGATTAATTTATTAAATTTACTAGTTTTGCTCTATCTTACATATTTTGCTCTACTTAGCATATTTTGTTAATCTATATGTACCCAATTGATTTTCGTTTACATACCACATACATACTACTTTGCCGTTGGATAGCTGACCAGTTATGGAGCTCAGAACCATTAAATATTGATGGCCTTCTGAGCTTGCATTTGATTCTTTGTAACTTATATGTATTATTTTCTAACTAGCAATTTTCCCGCTTCTTCGTCTGCGGAAAACTTCACCAAACTATTTATTTATTTATTCTTAAAATCCTTTCCTTATACTTATTTAAATCATGAAAGAAACCCTGTACCAACTTCAAGATTCTAGGCACAGTACATTCGGTTATGCGTTGATATTATACTTAGTCAGGTCATAAGTCCTGTCAAAAACTTTTTATAAAATTTATGATACACTTTTTGATAATTATAAAGAAATTAAAGGTAATTTAATTTAAAATACAATTTTATTTACATTATTCAAAATGCCCTCCCTTATTTTGAATACATGCCCTTAATCGACGCGGCCAATCATCAATCGCAGCACGCAGCACATTCATATCTATTTCTGCCGCTGCTTTAGCCAAAGATGCTCGTAGAGATTCCAAATTCTGATGAGGTTTAGCGCAGACTTTCTCCTCCAAATGTTGCCATATCTTGTAATCCAGTGGGTTTAAATCTGGACTAGAAGAGGGCCAGTCTTCATGTCCGATAAAGTCAATTCCACGGGCGGTCAACCAGTTTTGCGTGCTTCGTGCTCTATGAGCTAGTGCAGAGTCCTGTTGGAATATCCAAAGTCTGTTTTTGAACATTGTTTGAGAAAGAGGTTCCACTATGTTTGTTAGGACGGTATTTTGGTACACCTCGGCACTGGTTTTTACACCTTTTTCACAGAAAAACACTTAAGTTAAGCCTGAATATGAGACTCCAAGCCAAACCATGAGTGACGAAGGATAATGTCCTCGTTGAACCCTTTCCCGCGTACCGCCGTAACAAAGCGCGGGATCTATCCAGCCTAATTTTTTTCAAACGCTCGTTCAAAAAATGTCCAGTCTTCTTACGATAAGCTCGTAGTCCTAGGTCTTCATTTATCACTCTTTTGACCGTGGTTCTGCTTAGGCCCATCTGAAGAGCTAAGATTTTTGTTTACGAACAGGATTTCGTTGGATTCGCGCCTTCACTGCTTTGATGATCGCTGGTGTCCTAACTGTACGAGGTCGGCCGGTCCTCTTACGATCTTCGAAGCTTGAATCTTCAGTAAATCGTTTGATAGTGCGATAAACAAATCGAAGGGTTATTTTCAATTTTTGTAGAATATTGAAAATTTCTTTTGGCGCGTAACCACAGCGGTGCAAAGCGTGCAAAGCGATAACTGCTACTCTATCTTCTTTCTTCGACCACTCCATATTTGAAAATGAATAAAAATTATTGTCTTTTCTATTTTCGGCAAGCCCAAACGTTCTATTTTTAAAATTGGTGAAGTTCATCTAGCCAGTATTAAAAAAAATTAAATAATAAGGTTTTGACAGAACTTATGACCCGACTAGGTATATCAGCATCATTTCGTGTAGGTGACACGGTCAGTCGACCATGCACACCCTGTTGTCAGAGTTCTTTGGAACCGTCTCTATGTAGTGAGTCAGGTTTGCATTTCATGTTATATAGATTTGACTTTACCTTGCTAATTTCGCTCTCCGCCGCAGACAGCAGATAACAGTGAGTGCGAGCAGCGGGAAGCCGAAAATGCAGGACACTATCGGCACCACGATCGATTCCGGGGTCACTGAAACAATACATTTATTATTAACCGATACATTTTCTACACGCCACCTCTGGCCCTAATGGACACTAAATGTAAATGTAGCGTATAATTGATCTTGGGCATAGCATTAAAGCGATGTTAATTGACGAACACAATTTGATTGTTCCATTAACGTCTATCCTGGGTTTATATTCTGTAATAACTAGCTACATGGCCTGTATTTAGTCAGGTTTACGGACGGTCAGGAAAAATGGCTACGGGGTGATGCAAAGGCATCGAAACCCATTACATAGTCTAGGAAAGAGAAGGACAAAGAAAAAGCCACATTATTTAAAGTGTGTACAATAATTAAGATTGTTTAAATGTTTATTAATGTTTTATATATAACGGTAAAAAAAAACGCCTGTTGCATCCAAAATATATAACGGTAAAAAAAAAACGCCTGTTGCATCCAAAAATGTGCAGCCGCAAGCAGGCTGTCCTATTTGGGTATAAATGCCGTGGTTACGAAGCTCGTTCGTGCGAGTGCCTTAGACTTTGTATGTACCATGTATGTACGTATACATCACTTAATACCGTTTCATTTTTCATTTCGTGAAGTCTATGTACGATTGGTTTTTTCTAGTATCATCCGCCGATGGAGTATAAAATTGGCACGATGCCTCCCATGGTGCCATTTTTTCGTTGTTTCGATAGAATTGGTGTAGCAAGCCTATCATATAAACTTTTGTTTTCACTAAATGTATTTTGTCGTTGACGTCTGTTTGCGTGTTTCCTTTATGGTTGACAACTATTGATGCAGTTTCATTTTTATGCGAGGTTTTTAGGAAATTTTACCCTATGCAGTAAAGTCAAAGGAATCTGATAAAATATTAGAATTGGTACAAGTCCAGGATCGTCGACAAGTTTTGAAGAAAAATTAAAACCAATCAAGAATGACAAAAAATACAACCTGTGTAACACTCGGTTGGGTAAGGCAAAGATGCTCACTGTAAGACCCTGGTTGTTGCATAAAATGTCCTTGAGAACCAAAGTGCCATACAGATTTTGAGGGGTAAATTTGAACAAGCAAGAAATAAAAGTACCTAAATATACTTCACGTTAAATTCCATTTAATAATATACCCAATGACCAATGAAAATATCCTAAACGATAGACAATTTTTTACGCCAAAAAGCTTCTTGCTAGCTTTTGCCTCTCTCAATAATTGCACTTACCGAAATGGGTACATTTTTCACTGGAGCCAACGTATATTTGCTATAATTTGCTTTGTTTTAGTGACGTTATCAAAATCTGACGAGCTCGTAACAAAAAGTCGTAGTTAAATAAAATATCCTTACAGAAATTACCAAACTATGTTGAATAAAACTCTGCGTTATTTTTTACTTTTAAAGAACCGCGATAGAATTTTGCAATAAGCTTAGCTTAGGACCAGTTAAATTATGTTTAGATTTCACAAACTCCAGTTTTTACTGTTCCACAATGCGTTGTTCAATCTAAGCGTTTTTTTCGATTTCATGCTTAGCTGTGGTGGTCTGGAGTCCTGGATCAGCTATTATGATAACCAAAGATGACAATATCCATGCTGTAATATGTTTTGGCAAAGTTTTTACGACTGGTTGCCTGCTTAAAGACGGTCCTTCTTGTTTACGGAATCGTGGACAAAAAAATATTGAAGTTGTTTGTTTACGCGGGGAATTGACGATGATGCCCCTAGTGTAGCAGGCTAGCATGTTTACCATTGTGCCACGGAAGACTTTTTACTGTCCCCCAAACAAAATACATATGTGCACTTACAGCGGCAGTTACAGTAATAGGTTTCATTTAGAGAAGCCATTGGCTGTAATTTGTTTTGTTTTTGTAACGACTTTTGTCCTCCGATAGAGCATAAAACTGGCGCGGCTCCCTTGGGGCCTGTTACGTCGCCGTCGGCCGTTTTGATACATTGAGAGCCATTTCCTTTAACCCTATTGTTCGTATTTTGTCAAGTCACCATTCAATTTTCTACTTTTTCAAAGTAACGGCCGAATACTTAAAAGTCGTAAATAATGTGCGATTGACATACAATATAAAGTAAGCATGTACCTTATTTAATACATGCTTACTATATATTGTATGTCACACGCACAAAAGGAATAGCTAAAAGAAATAAATATCTACTTATCAAAGACTTATGGTTTTTTCATACCATAAATTAATAGGGATGCTACTTTCTCTTTTTAATTTGTGGTCTATCCAAGTTACGTAATAAAACAGTACAACAAGCTATTCTTCATAGATGATTTTTTTTAATCTATGCTATTTTTAAATATAAAATTAAGACAGCCTTGACAAAAAAAATCCTTACAACCTAGGTACAAGTATCAGAGGCTTTCTCTAATTCTCGAGAAGTTGTAAGGATTCCAACGATCGACACGTGCAAACTCACATTATTCATAACTTTTCATTCTTACATATACGACATTTGACTTGACGACGAAGCCATGATGGAAAACGATCTTTTTCTATTGGCGTGGGTTTTTGGATGTTATCTATATAGGTATATATTACAGAATATAGTATCGTTGAGTTAGTATCCTACGACACAAGTTTACAACTTACTGTGGGGTTAGCTTAATTTGTGTGATTTGTCCCTATATATATATATTTTTTTTTTTTAATTTATTCTGATACAAAATGTCGATGGATTCATAGAAGAATAGGTATAAGGACAAATTACACAAATTGAGCTAGCCCCACAATCCCTACCTAAGTTGTGAACTCGTGACTCGTGACGTAGGATACTAACTCAGCGATACTATATTTCTTAATAGATATTTATATAGACAAACGTCTACGACCCACAGGCCAATCAGGAAAAGATGTTTTCCATCATGTCCTGACTCGCAGCCTGGCGTGTTAACCACTGCGCCACAGAGGCTGTCAAAGATCTTGTAATGGTGGAGCTGTAGATATAATACTGGATCTTTACTAATCATTTGTGATATGTACGATCAGGCACCTAACTAAAGAATATCAAAGTACAAACCTGTAGGATAAATAATGATAGGAGTAGGCCGCTTGTTTCCATTGGCGCTAGGCTTGGCAACGCCGTTCGCAGAGCTTGGGGTGGTGGGTGCGGTGGTGGTGCTCCCGCCGAATCTCTGCAGAAGCCCCAAGGGGTCCGCTGTTGTCGTTCGCGTCATGGTCGGCTTACCTGTCAAAAACACATATTATATACTATGGACCCCAAGGGCCTAGTGGGCGTGAGCGTTATAAGCGCTTCTGCATGTTAAGCAACCCCGGGCGCAGTCCCCACTTGGATGGGTGACCGCAAGTGGCATAAAAATATCCCGAGCTCTCCGTGCTTCAGAAGGCATGTTAAGCCGTTGGTCCCGGCTGTCATCATTGATGGCAGTCGTTAAGCTATGTCAGATGCCTTTAGGCAGCCTGAAAAATCTGACACCAGTGTTGGCCACTTACACACACGAAAAACAAACAAACATACGATTATGATTTTAGATGATGACTTTAGACAAAAATTAAAACGACAGAATTAACAAAAGCGCCGAAATAGAAATTTATTTAAACAGTGCCCATCGAATTAGTCGATCAGCGTCTTTGTGAACTCGGAATACTAAAAGCTCTAGGCTTCACCTCGTGCTTGTTAGAAGACGCACGTTTGATATATCCTCTTAACGGCCGTTCCTACACAATTTATTTAATTATTTACTAGCCTTTAAATACCATTCTACAAAATGTATACATATTTAATATTATACTAGCTTATTTATTAAATAAGGTAAAATAGCATTGTGAATGCAAAATAAATCCCATCTATACATATAATAAAACAGTAAAAATATTTTGTGTGTACATTTAGTATTTTTGACTGAAATGGATAGAGGGACACTTAAAAAGTATATTAGAGAGCAAATATTTTTTTTTAGAATTTCTTGTCTGTCTGTCTGTCTGTATGTATGATCACGATTATCTCCGGAAGTTTTGGACGGATTCGAATGAAACTTTTTTTGCTATATAGCTATTAGGCCTGGGCAACATATAGGGTGGAAATTATTTTGGAAAATGGAACACTTGATGCAGCACCATAATGGTCCAGCTGAACTATAAGAAATATAAAAGTAGAGCGTTACCAAAAGTTATTAAACCTGATGAGCATTTTTGTTGAGGTATAAAAAAATCTAAGATTTGGAACATCTCATGCAGAACCATAATGGTCCAGGTGAATTATAAGAAATATAAAAATGACGTCTAAGCAAAAGTTACTCAACCTGATGAGCATTTTTGGTCAAGGTATTTAAATTGAAGATTTAGAACACCTAACGCAGAACCATAGTGGTCCAGGTAAACTATAGGATATATAAAATTGACGCTGTAGCAAAAGTTGTATTTTTTTGTTAAGGTATAAAAATGGAAGATTTAGAACATGTGATCTTCCAGCTAAAAGTCAGGGGACTAGGGCAGACGAGATTAACTTCTTATTAAAAAATAATTAGTGGTTCAGAGCATAGCAAACCCGGAAAATTCTTGGTTATGTGAACGCGGCATATTGATACCAAAAAACTAACCCAAAGGATAGTTCCAACATAATATATAAAGTTTTTTTTTTCATTATTACGTTGATATTTATTAATTATATACTGCTGCAAGTATTTTGTTATGTATCGACATTCGTTCTTATTAAGGTATATTAATACGAATCATAAAGTTCACGCGGACGAAGTCGTGGGCATCAGTTAGTATAAACTATTATACTAGCTTTACACCTCATATCATCCAAAGGGCTGCGATGAGAGTGGTGTAGCCGGCATGGGTGTTACCGGGGCGGTCGACATGGTGTCATCCCAGAGACAAGAGTGCAAATCGAAACGACGTTGATAACGGACCGGAACGGCGGTCGTGCTGGTACGTTATATTTTTGTGGGTTTAACGCCCCCCAAAGTGTGTCAACCATGGGGGACCGCATCTGCCACCCTCCTTGCGTCACTCCGTCCTCCACGCCACTGTAGATGCATACATGTTAGCGTACATTTATTATTATCACAATCCAAAAAGACCGCATTGGAGGTTATGGTTACGGCCATGATATCAAGACAGTGTTAATTTGTTGCAAACACGCGTAACGACAATTTGCACACGAAACGATTATAGTTATATTCACTGTATTTTGTGTCTGTAAGAAGTAAGGTCAAGTTAAAATTGACCGCTCAATAGCAGCAGAGTGAAATTCCATGTAGGTACTATGATATACCTATCTATCATGAATTTAAGAAAATTAATTAAAAAGTAAATTAAGTAAGTAAGTAATTATTTTATGCAAATAGGTTCAGGCCTCCTTTTCACAGCTCGTAGACGCACAGCTAAGTGGTCTGCCCCGGTCCTCAGCATTCAAGAAGTGTTATCAACTTTTAATGAGCGTGTCACAGCGCCTCGTGTCAGGATGGAAATTACATAAAAACAATGAACGCGTCCCAGATAAGGATACTTCGGCATCTGAGTTATGTACGCATAATGCAAAGTGGGTACTTAAAATATAGGAATAGAGCAGTGGCAACCATTTTTAAAAGGTTACCACCAGCATAGTCACCTAATATTTCGAAGCAACAACGGAAAAGCGAAACTCCGGATTCACGGATTAATATATTAACCCTTTTAGTGACGTCGGTTAAAATTAGCTTTTAACATAGTTGCACTTAACTGGCTGGCGTCGTAAAAGAGGCCGCCCAAGGACAAGATGGTCTGACGATCTATCGGCTTCTGATCCAAATTGGTCATCAATCGCAGGAGATCGAGATGAGTGGCGGAAGAGAGGGGAGGCCTTTGCCCAGCAGTGGGACAGTATAGGCTAATAAAAAAAAAAAAAAAAAAACATAGTTACAATGTAACTATTTATTTCTCAAAAAGTATTTTCTCAAACATGCTCGGAAATGTTCACATTATTTTGACAACCTTGTTTGGGATAAATCGATATTGCTGTACTGGCCAATACACGCCAGCAAAGTAACTATGAAAACTCATATCTGTCGTGTTATTTAAAAATGGAACGACGCGTTTGCTGCGAAATAATGCAAGTATGGAGGTTTCAAATTCGAATTTCAAATTTTACCTGGCTAGTAAGAAAAAGAAATTTAAAAAATACAAGATTTTGGCGCGATATTTTCTACATATTGTTGTTTATGAATATTTTATGAATAATAATTGACATTTTACATCAATATTTCATGATGGCCTACAAATGGCCTAGGATAAAAGAAAAATCATAGAATATACCAGCTGCTTCTCTTCCCATACAGTCTGTAAAAGCAGGCCAAGGGAGGGGGCGAAAACCTATGCAGAAGAATATGTCAATAGGTGATGCGTCTAGCAACCCATCACTATTTTAATTACATTTTCTACATAAAAGCCCACCCTTAACATGGCCTTTGAGGTCCGTCTCACCTGTAAGGGTAAACACGTGATAATATATGTATGTTTGTTTGTATATATACTATTTTTTTAAATTTCCGCGCAATATTTGAGAACAGTATTACACAAGCCTTAACCGCAATCAGGCATTGATTAACTCACGTATGTGTGCCTCGGCTCCGCCTCGGCCCAAATTCACACGTTCGTCCATCAATGCCTCTAATGCTGGCCGCTGCAGTAATGTATTATTTCTTCATAAAAAGTTCTTAAGACTAATACCTAAGTCTATTATTAACGCTTAGTATTATATTGTCAAGTTAATCCAATAATCTAAGTGATTCCACAGCGCCAAAAAGTTTAAGCAAAGTGATTAATCCTCAAACTCCACAGATACCATCCGCGAGTGAAATTATTTGATAGAAATCAATAAGTGGGATAGTATAATCTGTCGCTACTTTATATTTCGAAGTGAAACGTTGGCCATAAAGTTCAGCCGGCGCGTTCTGCGGTTGCGGCGTCGACTTTATTTCGCGGAGTATTGAATGAAACATCAGAAATGGATTGTTTTTCTTGAAGATTCTTTTCAACCCAGTGCTCTCTTGTGCGAGCGTAAGTGCTGAGATTAATCTTGAAAAAGTAGACTGTGAAAATAATGAAAAATCTATTTTGAATTTAGAGCATGACCGTACTAAATATACGTCTTTGCCTTTAGATCGTCATTTATTAAAAAAGTTCAGTTTTAGTTTGATAGTTTGACTTTCATTCTTGTTGGACTGCTGGACGAGTTGAAAAGTTGAATTATATTGCTTACATATATTTATTGATAAACTTTGAGGTTCAATATAAAACCGAATTGTAAAAAAAAAAAATATGAATGGGCATCCTTCGTATAACATGAAATGCAGATACGAGATAAAGTGAAAGCAATTATTCTAAAACTTTTTCTGAACTTCGTATTATTCATTAAATTCCAGCGTTACACAGTTTTAAATTTAGAGCAAACTCGTGGAGAAAGCTCTAAACTAACAAATAAAAAGAATTTAGCACGACGTTAGTGTCAGCATTAAGTAGCTTACCCCGGAATTTCTCGCACAGTGCGACAGCAACGACCACTAGAAAATAAACATTTGTGGGACTTCACTGTGGACTGAGCGTCGTTGTCTACGAATTGCTCGATTTTTTTCTACTGACTCTAATAGCGTTATTAAATTGTAGAAAACAATAACACATTTATACAATGCAATGCACTGTTCAATATATCATAATTGCTTTGCTATTTTATAAAGAAAAGGAACAGGAAAAAGTATTAAAGATTGTAGAAGACAAAACATGTTTTAGCGAATAACGATAAAAATATGAAAGATAAATTAATACCGCAGAGTAACTAGGTTGCCGTGTGGTTCACGGCAGAGTAGAATGGGACCACTACAGGTCATCTCGCGGATGTCGTAAAAGGCGACTAAGGAACCACAAGCTAAACAAAGCTTATTAACATCAAAGAGACCTCTCCAACCCGTCTGGCCAGCGTGGAGAGTGTAGGCCAAGTCCTCTGGCTACTCAGGCTAGTATATGGCTCTGGTAGTACGGAGAGGGTCGTGCTCCTGCAGTGGAGACTAGAAAGACCTGATGATGATGATGATGAGTAACTAGGTATATGATTTTTAAATTATCACCCATTATTACATGCATGCACTAGCCAGTAAAAAGAGATTAAAGCTGTTATTTTCAGCGATGTTGACATGAACTATAGAACTCAAGCATTTATAGGATACTCTAGCTGAATTTACAACTTGCAATCGGCATGCTAGAGTTGGATGCAGTTCAGCCAAGTGTAGCTGAGAGGATGTGTTTGGTAACCACGCCCAAACCGAATTTACATATAATATATAGTTCATAGACAAACTAGTGCACTGACAGTTCTGCAAGATTATGTTGTATGTATCAAGTACCTAGATACCTATAAACTTGTGTATAACTGTGTGTACAATAGTTGTGTGTGCACGTTTTTGGGTCTCAGTCTAGTTTATTGTGCAAATTTATTGTATGGTAAAAATTAAAATAAATTTGCACATAGTTTATTGTGCAAATTTATTGTAATTTTTACCATGTTATGATTGTGACCTGTTGTAATATGTTTTTTGTACAAAGCTACGGAGTGAAAAAGGTTTCTTGAAGAAGACTGTGCCGTGCAAAGTACCTAGCTTAGGGACACTAAATCCATTAATTAAAAACCGGCCAAATGCGTGTCGAGCCAGGCACAGTGTAGGGTTCCGTAGTTGCGAATGACAACTTTACAACAATATCGGAAACAGATCCCTAAATCGAAAAATGGTGTTCTCAACCTCACTATATTTTTTAAAGACCTATCTAACGATATCCAACACGATGGGTTTGTATAGAAAAAAAAAATATTACTCCCTCTTTACTTGTATGGGAGGTACCCTAAAATTTTTTTTTAAGATCTTTTTCTACCACTTTTTTGCCATGATTAATATACTTACATACATATACCAAATTTCAGCTCTCTAGTACTTATAGTCTCTGAGTAAAACCGCGGACGGACAGACAGACAGACAGACAGACATGGCGAAACTATAAGGGTTCCTAGTTTACTACGGAACCCTAAAAACACATGAACAACAAACAAACTATGTAGGTACGTGGGAGAATTCACTTTAGTTTTGTATTATAGTCACACAGGTACACGTATAAGTATATGCCCTCCGAAGTCATTGAGGTATTTTTATTTCAACTATTGTATTGCATGTTATTTGGATGCATAACGCGATCTAGGATTTTTATGCATATATTCGTCACTTTATGGTAATGTATAGTTACCTACTCCCAGGGTGAAGTGCAGTACAAATTGAATTAGTTACTATCTACTTGAATTATTTTAATATCTACTTACCAAACTTAACCAGTCTACATTCTAATGTAACAATATTTATAATAAAAACTTTGCAGTCCATTATATAAAATAACAGTTTAAATGTTTCTTTAAAAATACGATTGAAGCTAACTCGAAAAGGCAATTGCTAACTGTACGACAGTTCCAAAATATCTTTCTTGTTTCTTCTTTTGGTTGTTTAAGAGCTAGGCTTCTAATGGTGTCATATGCGTATTCTTTTTGACTATTCAGTATTTTTTAACGTTTAAAATGAAATATTTCGGTACCCATGTAATGGGACCATTAATAAAAGCATTGTGCTTAAGGATGCCGTCGTAAATGTATAAAATGTACCTTAATGTGCCAGCCATTTAGAGCTAGCGCCGGCTCTGTCACTTAAAACCTTTTTAATGGTTTAATTTACTACTCCCTAAACGTCTCTACTATCGTTCTAATCACCTGAAACCTGAGCCTGAAACTAACTAAATAAAGGTCTATCCCAATATATCAGAGCCGTGCCAGGGACGTTATCGTCATCGTTTCGAGAAGTCGAGTATCCGTGTATCGGTGTTCTGTCACGGGCTGTCTGTTCACACACGCCAAAGATGTGACCTGGCCGTGAAAAAAAAAACAAAGCCTAGCATCTATACCTTTCTGTTACTTGTAGTATTTCTAGTAATAAAAGAAGTCTCTTTTATTACTAGATGGATAGTCATCCATCTCACTATGCAGGCATTTATTGACACCGTTTTAGAGTAAGGACCTGATGGGTTAGGAAAAATATAAAATGGAGATAAAATACTCAATGAAAAAATGAATGGTAATTTTCTTTGCCGTTTTAGAACCTCTAATACCTTATTCATTAAGCATTTTCATAAGAACGATCACCCGGCTTTATTCTGAATTTTATTGCAAATTTTGGCCGCTTGTATTAAAATCGACTAAACTTTTACGATGACTCTGTGTGGTATTTAAATCAGGGACATTAATATAAAACCGACTGCCATATTTGACAGTTTACGTCCGCCATATTGATATTTTGCTGATGTAACATAGCCTATGATACTCCGGGGGAGCATACGAATCTAATGATACCTTACACTTGAAATCGGTCAAGCCGTTTAGACAACAGTCACAGGTACTCACAACGATATAAAGATACATACATATGAACAAAAAGCATTACCTTCCATCCGGGTGGGTCAGTCGAGTGATAAAAATATAGTAGTTTGGCATTGCCTTTATAGTTATACGTGAATGAATAGTTCACTACGGATGTTTTCAATCTATTTTAGAACAAATAATAAAGTAATTTACAATTTAATTTGTAGTTTGAATGCCGAGTGCCTCACTTTACAGGGTAGATAGAAAATGTACACGTTCAATTAAATGTACTATACATTCAATTGAACGTGTACATTTTCTATCTAGTAGCTTCAAATAAATTATTTTTCTCTCCTTTTTTCAATAGCCATTCCAAGTTCCAGAAGCGACCTTAGCGTAAGTATAAATGCACTATTTCACCGATTTATTAATTAAATAAAAATAAATGTAAAGGGACTTAACACATGCACACATTTAGCTAGCCCCACAGTAAGTTGTGAACTTGTGTTGCAGGATACTAACTCAACGATACTTATATACTTATATAGATAAACATCCAAGACCCAGGTCAATCTGAAAAAGATCGTTTTCCATCATGACCTGACCGGGGATCGAACCCGGGACCCCCGTGTCGCAGGCTGGCGTGGTAACCACTGCGCCACGGAGCTCGACAAATTATTGGCGGCAGTCTAATGAAATTTCGAATAAACATGGGCAGAAATTAAGAATCCGGGTCATTTAATGTCTGCATGATACAAAATGCACGAACATAAACTGGGTCACCATAAAGCATGAATGTTTAAGCCCCGTGAAAATTGAATTGTCGATGAAAATCCTGAAATCCTTGAAGTTTTGATTGATGTGATCTACGTTTATAATAGTTGAAATTACTGGCGCCAGATGTAAGGCCGTTATTGATGCTTATTATGTATCCATTCGCGTAAACGATGTTTAATGTGTGTGGTGGAGCAAAAAATTATATGCAAGTGAACCCTTTGAACCTAAGCAATTTGTTCATACTATTTCTTTCTATAAAATATTAAACGAATCTCAATATTGTGGTTGATGATTAAATAAATGGATGAAAGTATCAAATAAATATACAAACATCAAAGTCATTGTAGAGTTGTAGACATACCGCGTAATATATAACGAACGTAAAAAATGTGTTTAATTTTTATAATGACATAAAGTCCTTTATACACAATTATTGGCATTTCATTAAATTCTCAATCAACACGTTGAATTGTAAAGCTCATAAAATATGCAAACATGTCATTTCAGAAAAAATACCGTTATCAAAAATATTAAAGTACTTATTGTGTGCTATGTGCTCAAGAACTCAAAACAAAAGTTTTGAGAACGCTTGAACTTTATTTAGAGTACTAAAATAAAGCAGATTTAACAGGATTAATAACACTTTTACAATTATAGAGCATAGTGTGAGCTAGAAACAGAGGGGCTTGCTTTATGTACATGTCATTTTCGACTTACCAATGCACTGTTTTGGTTATGCACTCCGTATCTTTGGTTACGGCTGCATTATGTTTTATTCGTGATGCAAATGATTGTTATTTTTAAAGCATTGTTCAGTTGTTAATAGTTGTATATCGCTCGCGCGGTAGTGGCTATAGAGGGCCCGGCACTGGGAGCGTGCGTCCCGTAGCCCGCCGAATGGAGACTGAAGCCCGCACGTCGCTAGGCTGAAACTGAAACATTTGGGACTCCGTTCTGCATGCCGTCCACCGACCCGCTCCCTCGCTTCATTAACTCCCATTTTGGTTACTCCCAATCCTTTTGAAAATGTACAAATTATTTGCGAATTGCATTTTATAGCTATCTCAAACTAAGGTGCTCGGTTCATTATATTTAAAGAAAAGAAAACCGTTTTATTTCTTTGAAAGCTCTCTTGGTCTATTACCCATTTTTCTTGCTCCAGTAGCTGCGAGTCGCGAACGGATAATCCGAGTCGTAATGGGTTCGGTCCCAATTAGTCAACTTTATTTCATCCAAATTATTTCTCATTTATTTGAGAAAATGATAAATTGTCGCAGGCTAAAGTTGGAGTTCAATTCCTTAAATATTCATTGCTTTTGTAATGAGTTTCGTCAAAATTCATTGTTGTAATGAATATTCCCGTTGGAAGATAGAAATAAGACAGGTATTGTAAATATTATTGCAAAATACTTAAATTAAGTTTTATTTATTCAAATGTCCATCCGAATAAGTATTTTTCTACATCTTGTACATAACATATTCGTTGTTATGACAATCTTCAAGTTGTACAAAAAATAAGAAGGAGCTTTGTGAACACTGTTGGCAGACAGTCTAATTCTCACACGGTTTATCCTGGATGTTGGCAACGGTTCAATTCATTGATTTCCTCGTGAGTGGCTGCAGGTAGCAAGCCAACGTGCTGCCTCGATTAATTCAGGGATTTACTCGTAACTGGGCGAATGCGAAAAAATAATCGGAATGCGCGTAGTTTTTTGCCTAGAAGTTTGAAATTAATGTATAATTTACAATTTTGGTCTATCTTCACTTTAGAATTAGGTATGAAATATCATTACTTTTGGATAAATTTTATAGTTTTTAGTGAAGTAGCTCTTATCTATACTCATATTATAAAGCTGAAGAGTTTGTTTATTTGGTTGAACACGCTAATCTCAGTTCACAACTACTGGGCTGATTCCAAAAATTCTTTCACCTTGGTTCGGTTTTCCTGATTGAGATAGGTTATATATATACCACGGGTGAAGCCGGGTTTGACTGCTAGATAGAGAAGCCGCAACAATTGTTCAGTTGTATTTCTACCAAAGGTGCGTGAGGAAGTCATGCGGCGGGAGAAAAATAATGTACCAATAAGTAACGCTTCATTCTCCCAACCTGGCGAACAGATATAGTGGAATCTTTCACACATTTTCAGCCTCGCAAGGCAACCCTGCACCACTTTGCTTTCACATACAACATCAAAAGTAGATTGATAATGATAAGTTCTGCTTTTAGAGAATTAGTGATAAGCTAGGAATGAATGCAAACTCCATTTAAATCGGCGCTAAGTGTCGTTGCCGTCTTATATTTATTTGCTTCGTCTAATCAAAGTTTTGTTTTACAGTATAAAATTGTGTTAACAAAGGTCCAAAGTTAAAATTAATTACACGCACGAGCATCTGTAGCTACAAATTTTATTACACAAATTAAAAAGTGATAGGGTTCGACGAAGAAGCAAACAATTTTGGTTCCGATTTCCTGGTAGAGACTCCCCTGTCATTGGATCGGGCTCTTTGAAGCCTGTAAACGGCTAAGAGGCAAGTTTACCCTTTAACATCAAAGAAGGGCAAATGCTAATTTGTTGTTTAATTTTGTTTAAATTATCCCTTGTTGATAAGAATTTTAAACATGTAGGTATCTTACCTACACTTTCTTAAAAAAGCATCATTCTTATAAACTTTTTAATTAATTAAAAGGACCGTAATTTCATATTACTTGTCTTATATTTTTTTATGACATTTCCCGTCCAAACGACTAAGCGGGTCGCCTGATGTTAAAAGTGATCACCGCTGCACATGGATAACTGCATCACCAGGGGTGTTTTACAGGGGCGTTGCCGGCCTTTTATTTTTGAGGGTGAGATGGGCTTATGGTTCTCTCACTCACCGAACGAAGTATAGAAGCGTTAAAAATAATTTTCTGTGAGAGTGTGGTACTTCACCGGACATTTATGCTACCAACAAAAGTTAATTTCACCGGAAGCGTGGCTCTACCAATAACTAAATTATTATTAACTTATTTCGTCATTTAATAATATTAAAAATACGTTGCTGAAAATATTTTTTGATGAAATTATTATGAAATATATATCTATGAATATTAAAATCTTTTGAAATAAAAGGATAATTACTAAAATTCAATAATTACGGTATTCTAATATAATAGGTACCCCTAGTAGTGAATTCATAGAAGAACACGATTAAATCCAATTGATAATCCCCATTTTATTAAATTTGGTTAAATATAGTTTATATAGGAGGATGTAGCACTAAGTTATTTCATTCATTAGTACAATGATTACTATAAAATAAGCAGTAGGTAATTACGTCAATGACGATATATATTCAATGCTTGAATTATAGATATTTTTTAAATCAGTTCTATTCGTAGCGCTACGCCGCATTCGTAGATGTAATGCTACGACATCCTTGTTTGTAGCCGCCGTACTACGACATTATGAAAATAAATTCACCAATTAGTAGTGGTTAGAAAACTTATTAAAATGGTCCCTTACTTACGAATAAGTAATTAAGTCCCTATGTGATTTTTTGATATAAAAGATAGTGTTTTATTTTTATTTTATTTGATAAGGTACAATCACACATAACAGAATATGAGTTACTTTATATGAGTATTTCTAATCTAACCAGAATAAAGGTTAAATTTTGTTCGGCGTTCTCTTCAATGGTTCCCCCATCCGTCAACGTAGGCTGCTTCGATTACTTTGAACTCTATTTTCCTTTTTAAATAGCCCCCATTCTCCTGCTTACTTAAAATGTAAATTCAATTTGACACGCATGATCTTTCATTCCACGACTAAGTACTCTTCTACTTTTACCCTGAGCTTTTACCCGATTCTTCCAGACAAATTTTATGTCATCTTTCAGTCTTCAAAATCCACATTTCAAATAATTATTTTGTTGCGCCGAGCAACCTTTTCGGTTTATCCATATGGTTGACTGTGAGAGAAAGCTTATTGCCTTTGGTTCGCCAATTGTAAAGAGTTTTTGACTTTGGTATAATAAAGTTCATAATTCTACTATCCTTTGAATAATATGTAGCAAAAGTTTGTATGCTTGGATGTTTGTTACTCAATTACGCCCAAACTGCTCAAGATTTCTAGTAAACTTTTGTACACAGATAGCTTATTACCCAAAATAACTCATAGTCTATTTTTCCTTAGGCTTTTAAACAAAATCACTTTCTACTTAACGCGAGTGAAGCCACGGGCTAAAGCTAGAAATCAAATTGTTTTACTTATTCATATTAAAAGTGGATCTTTTTGCAAGATATACGAGTACAAACTACGACGAGTTAAAAATAACTACTGTGCTAGCTACCAGCAGATGACTTCTGCTGGTAGCACAGTAGTCATTTTTAATGTTATATACTTGCTTTGTACTTATAAATTGTATTACAATAAGTTAACAAGCTTATAAATATGTAGGTACATTCAATTAATGCCTGCTTAAAATGTCGAAGCAACCTTTCTCGTCGAGGAGATAAGTCCCCATTTCAATTTGATTAAGTTCATTGAGAAATTTTAGTTAAGATTAAGCAATATTTATTGTCAATCTGCTAAGTGACTAATCAATTGATTGAAGATGTTATTGATTTACGCCTAGATATTCTGAGTGACATCAAGTAAATTAGTTAAGTAAGTTATTTAATCCTTGTTATTCAGTATGTTATTTTTCACAGAAACTCATGGATCAAAGTCGATGGATAATTTATGAAAGGTAGCATTCGTGTAATTAAATATAATTCAAAGTATAAAATTGATTATAATTCATCAGTAAATCAGTTTGTGTTGCCATTTAAACGTTGCAAACTATTATTATTGTATGTTTATAAAACTCTTTGGAATAAGTATTTTTAAATTATATTTTATTACTTTTATGAATTATATTATATTCTTGTTCTTGAGCGAAAAATTGTTATTGTCTATCATTGTATTGCTGTAGTCTGTCCTTACGCAATATTGGTCACATAAAAACGAGCTGTTATTTCATCTTTCCACGAATCCCTACTCTTAGCGCATTCTAATAGCAATTGGTAATAATAGGTATATTCTGTTCAGAAATGTTAGGTCTTGTTCAGTTGGCTGACCGGGCGCTAGCTGACCTGATCGGCGGATCGGTCGCAATTTAATATTGGGTAAGCAACGGACTGTAAATAATAAGGCGCAAAGAGCTCGCAAACTTTCGGTAAATAATAATTTGTCGTAGAGATGGTACTATCGCTGTAAATTAGCTACACTTTGAACCGCGAACACACCTACGGTTAATCATTTTAAATATAAAGGAAGCAATAGATATTAATTGGTCAAATAATAATCCACTTCTTCGAAATAAACTACGGAACCAATTTTCATGAAATTGAAATGGGACAAATTAGGAGGATAATATTTGAAAAAAAAAATTTATATAAGACCTTAATTGACAGAGTAAAAAAAGTAAAACTTACAAAAGCTAATAGTCTAAAAATAAATAATACCGATGATAATATGTTTATTTTTTCTTTCTTTTTTAGGATTGCGAACCTTTTGCCTGTTATCCTCTGTTTAAATGTTAGCCGCTACGGTTTATTTGCAGCATACTATCAGTGACTGGATTTATTTATTTTTTCAAGCAAAAGAGTAAAAAAATATTTATTTGTTTATAAAAAAAAAAAAAATAAAAAAAAAAAAAATAAATCTATCGAAGCTGTCTAAAACAATGAAGAAAAACTAGTGTAGAACGATTTAATGAGGCTGTCATATCTTTCAGCCGGGCTTGAGTGAGGAGGCGTAGATGTCATTTATCTTGAGCCGGCGGCAACCCTTTGATGTTGAGATATCTTTGTTGTACTGTTTGACTCTTATTGAGTGTCTCTGCTTATGATTTCAAAGTATTGGCGTAAATTTAATAATATAAGATAGGTATATTCTATTGGTCTTTATATATGGTCTGGTCTAATGAGCAAAAAAACTAAAGTACTTGCGCCAAAATTTTGCTTCTTACTTTGTAATGCTTTTGTGATGAGAAAATAAATAAACTTATTATTATTATTATTATTATATATGGTCTTATATATTTATAAGGAACACCCGACTGACTTAAGTATCAACAATAGGTATTAACGTACAGTTGAAACTGTACCTAGAAACTTGAAATATAGTACAGTGGTTCCTTTCATGAAGTAACAGAACACTAAGAAAGGATTTTTAAAAATTCATCCTCTATGCGGGTTAAATAGGTGGTTTATAACCAGTGAACGAAAGATCATAGAAACCGATCTGTATCATTTTTTCACCATGCGAAATGACAGCTTTTGACGGAGCAAACATATAAAGAGTGACTTACATTATAAAAATAAGGTATAAACCTAGTAAACATAATTCTCTGCGTCACTATACAATCAATAAAATATTGTGTACCTATTTCATCTGCGACTACGCTCGCGTGAAAGTAGAACCCAATAGAAAAAATACCTTTTATTCCAGAAAAAAGGCACTGTTCTCGATATGTTTATACTTGTGTGTCAATTTCCGGGATTTCAAACTTTTTCCATACCAAGATACATCAAGTCGGGCAACACTGGTTTGAAGCGCTATAAGGTAACAAACTGGGTAATTTTCGCATTTATAGTATTAGTATGGATGGATATAAATATAGAGTATTCGCATACACTTTTTTTACTCAAATTGCGTCAGCCCCACAGTAAGTTGTGAAGTGGTGTCTACCAACTAACTCAACGATACTATATTAAAATAGATACTTTTATAAGTATTAAAACATCTAAGACTCGGGTAAATCTGAAGAAGGTCGTTATCCATCATGATCTGACCGAGGCTTTAACCCAGGACCACTCGTGTCCCACCCACCAAAGACGAGATGATTTTATTTCACCAATGATGTTTGGTTCAGACACTAGGACTTCGTTTTTTTTGGTTTTTCCTAGCCCTCTTCAACGAATAGATACTTATAATAACACTAATGGAAGACGTGCAATTCAGTGATAACGGCGTTATATACAGTATACACGCTGATATCTAAACGCCGCCAATGTATGGGCGAAGGCACTTTCTGTTATGGGCTGCCGCTCGTTTACCCACAGTGCCGTACAGACACTTATTGTATTATGTAGTAATCTACAGTTGCACGACATTACATGCTAGCTTCTCGTATTGGAGTGTAACTATATTAGAGGATAAATGTTATTTATAGGACAAAACTACTAAAAAAGGACCTTCGACTTATTTGGAGTTTCTAAGACTTAGAATTTTCTCGTAACCACTCACTTACGCCCAAAATCGATAAATCAGCTGTAAAAGTACCGATCAGATCTTAGCCTTTGATCTCAGCTGCTAAAGGGCCGTCAATTTTGTCTACCTACTTTAGGAACGTAATCCTGCAATCAAGTTTCAAACACATAAAAGCGCATTTAATTATTTGTAACGGTCGGCGGACATGATGCCAATACAGGCTGATTTTGAACCTATGAGTTATATTAAAATCTACAGAAATGTAAGAAAAAATGGTGAAAACTTGAAAATAAAATTTGACATTCCATTCCATTTCCCATAGAACTTTGCCCACCTTTTTTTTTAGTTATTTATCTTTTTTTCTTGCAATTCTGGATTCCAATGTAGATTCTAATTCCGAGATTTCAATATCCTAACATTATATTATAAATGCGAAAGTGAGTTTGTTTGTTTATTTGTTTGTTTGTTACGCTTTCACGCCGTATCTACTGAACCGATCATGATGAAATTTTGCATACACGTAGGTTAGGGTACAGAGAAGGACATAGGCTATATATCACGCGGACGAAGCCGCGGGTAATAGCTAGTAGCTTATATAGGTTCAAAATCAGCCTGTATTTACTTTAAGGATACTCTATACTAGTCATATCCATAAAACCTGAAAGAAAAAGGAGTGAAGACATCATCGTTTAAAGTAAAAAACTCATAAAAAATACACGCATTTCTGACACTTAGTTACAGGCTTAGGATCAACTGTAATCCGCGAGCCTAAAGTAAAGAGAAATATTAAAAACGCCTCGGCTCACATCGTATAAATTTTTCATTTAAACTGCGTTCCGGTTATTGCCCCTGTTCTCCGTAACGTGTCCGTCACAAACTCGTATCTCTTCTAAAAAGCTCGCCTTACATTTCTCTTCGGATCGTATGCCTCGTAAGCCTCTTTGTTTTACATACGCTTAGAAACGAATCCTTTTGTGTCGCCATTATTTAAAGCAAGTTGATCTCTGCCTAAGGATTCGAGCGTATTAATTTCAAAGCTTTGTAAGTGCATATTTAAAACATATGATAATATTCGAAAAATTATTCATAAATCTCTCTTGGGCATGAGTCAAAAGTCAAAAGCAATACAACTATTTTTGAAGAACGTAATTTTGCTGGAAGATTCATGAATCTTCCTGCGTATAAATATTACACAAACGATGCGTGTCTTGGGAATACTATCTTGATATAATATGTATAATTTGAGAAGGCGTGTGCGTATGTCTAAGGTCGCTCGTAAAGATAGCAATTTTCTCTAGATGTAGGCTGGTCAAGTTATAGAAAGACGACGTGCTCTTTAATTTACAACTTTATGGACTGCCCCGGCAGTAACATAACGAAGGCCACTCACACGCCTTCTACGTTTAGATATCTCCTATAAAAAGATGAGAAAATAAATAAATAAATATATACGGACAAATCACAAAGATTGAGCTAGCCCCAAAGTAAGTTCGAGACTTGTGTTATGGGATACTAACTCAACGATACTATATTTTATAACAAATACATATATTGATAAACATCCAAGACCCAGGACAATGAAAAAGATCGTTTTTCATCTTGACCTGACCGGGGATCGAACCCGGGAGACATGAAATACAGAAATGTAAGAAAAAAAACGATGAAAACTTAAAAATAAGATTTGACAACCCATAGAAATTCGCCCAGCTGATCGATGACTTTGGGTGGTCTACATTTTTTTTTTCATTTTATATATTTTTTTCTTGCAATTCTGTATTCCAATAGATTTACATAATACAGCTCATAGGCTCATAGGTTCAAAATCAGCCTGTATAGCTATATGTCTATCCGGAGCTAAACTACCTAAGAGTACTTGGATATAAATAAAGATACGTCCTCAATATGTCAGTTACCTTGTAGACCTTTTTCGAATGATACACTTCGTTACTTCTTTACACATGAACGTGTTTTCTGTAGTAAATATTCCACGTATCTCCTCTAATGAAAACATGGGTCCAATGGCTGGAATAAAATGTTTGCCTACTAAAATCTGTAAATTACAGGTACGAGAGTATTCCAAAAAGTGACTGTCATTTGAATTGGAAGACAAATCAAAATCAAACATATTTTTTTTACGTCATATCACATTTAAAATGTACTTATTTAATAAGAACGAAAAAATACATTGTATTTAATTTATTGTTGTTGAAAAGCTACAGACTACTAGCGTTTTGGAACCTACCGCTGCAGAGAAAAACCGGCCAAGTGCGTGCCGGGCCACGCGCAGTGTAGGGTTCCGTAGTTGCTAATGACAACTTTGAGTTCACACTGTTCAAACTCGCACATCACAGTTTAACGACCAAAACATCTAACAATCAAAATTTGAATACATTTTAGAAATTGGTTGCCTATAACTTTTTAGTTTGTCCTTAGTACTCGACTCTGATAGTTTCCTTTCAATTACAGTATATATAATACTACAGTAATTTTTTTCAAGTATCCATATAATATAATCGTTTAGCAGATAGAGGTACACTTACCTCTAACAAAAATTTACAAATATTTCGAAAACTGAGCCCTAAATCGATAAATGGTGTTCTCAACATCACAATATTTTTTTAAAGACCTATTTAATAATACCCCACACGATGGGTTTATATAGAAAAAATACTCCCTCTTTAATTGTACAAAGCTACCCTAAAAAAAAAAACATTATCTACCACTTTTTTGCCATGATTAATATATAGGTATATATACTCAAACCAAATTACAGCTTTCTAGTACTTAAAGTCTCTGAGTAAAACCGCGGATGGTCAGACAGACAGACAGACATGGCAAAATTATAATAGTTAGGGAGGCGAATAAGGGAATTTTCGGCAATACTCGAGCGTGGCAGTTTAAGATATGAGAGATACCTTAGACCTAATAGAACAGCCTTGTAAAGTATTTAGCTCTATATGTAGTGATGCGCGCCTAGGATAGACGATCAGATTAGTAAAAAAAAATGGATAGTCTGAAATACTCGAGCGCGTCAGATTAAGATATTGGGGGTTGATTTTAGTGTCTAAAGACTAAATTTAACTAATCTGACGATAAGTCCTTGACGCCGCCGAGTTATAGGGTCGCGAACTTGTAAAAAAAAAAACGTTAATCCGGCATTCTCGAGCAGGCCCACGCAGCTCAAAGGAACCAAAAAATGTATGGCGTTTGCTGTAGCAACGATGGTAGCCAATATGGCTGCCAATATGGCTGCCATCGCTATCTCTGTCTTTCACTACCTTTCTCTTTCTTTCATTTAGTCAGTAGTTCTTCGTACCAATCGTACGTCAATGTCACGTTAGTGTTCCCGCCCTCAGTTCCCGCCATTTAAAGTTTTTGAAATTTATTATTCATGTTGTCACAAGTTTAATACGAAAATTCTTAAAAAAAGCCTTCAAAACACTTAGCAGACTAAACTAATTCATATTATTAAAATGCCGCCACGAAAATCTTTTATAACTTGTGAAATATGCGGTTTGCATACATATCGAGTAAGTAATAATAAGAGGACTTTTATGGCAAAATTCCCATTAGATGAGGCACGGTAAGTGTTAATAATATCATTTTACTTCATATTCTCAAACATGCTAAGTTATAATTACAAGAAAATCATATTTTACATTGCATAACGAGTGATGTGCAATAAGACATTCGATACCTTATCGATACATAACTGTACGTACAAAAACGAAATTTAACTAAATGTATTATATTTACTGTGTTTTCTAATAAAATTTCAATGCAAACCATTTTCAGATGCAAGCAGTGGGTAAAGTTTGCGGGCAAAGAAGACTTAGTATATGTCCCTATAGAAAAATTGCATACATTAAAATATATATGCGGAAAGCACTTCAAGGATAAAGATTTTAATAAGAAGAAAAGTCGCCTCAAGTCCTTTGCCGTCCCTTCTAAATATTTAAAAGATCCTCTTCCTGATGAAATGTTGCTCGAATTTCCATGTCACATTCATAAAAGTAATGTTTCTTCTCAAGATAAATGTGACAATGAACTTTCCCAACAGCAAGCAGAGGCAGTATCTGGACCTAATAACTCAGGTACCTACATCACGTCACACATAGTCGTGAGCAATTTTTAAATTAAAAATTATTTATCTTTACAATACTGCTCGAAAAATTATAGTAAAGTTTTCAGATTTATGAATGTATGTATGTGTGACCTGAGGGTATTACAACCATGTTTGAAAAGCATCTCAATTCTTTATTGCTAATAGACTACTTAAAAAGAATACAACATTATTCTGCCGATATGTGCCTAAGAAATGCATTACCTAAATATTTTTCATTTTCAAATTTCGCGCGTCCCCTTTGACGATAACGCTTTACGCAGTAGACCTCAAGTTAGCTCTGTGGACGTCCCTAACCTATGCAGTGTAATGTAAACAAACAGACCGACAGTTATTTTGATAAATAAATTATTTATTAGCGCTGATATTTTGTTCGACACTGATATTTGTTTTTGATCTTAAAATGAGCTACTATTCTACTTATCGTTGATGTTCGGTTCCTGAATGCAAGGATATTAGTGTAAAAACACCAGGCAAAGTGTATATTCAAGTGCCAAGTGATATAAATATGAGTAAAACTTAAGTGCAAGCCATATGCAAACTTGCCTTGCCAGAAGGGATTCCAATCTATTAACAGAAAAATCTCGATTAAACTTTTGTGAAGATCACTATAATGTAAGTATCTACATATATGCATTGTCTATCTAAAATATATTTTACAATATGTTAATAATACCTATTTTTGTAATTTTACATCGTTCATACATATTTGGAGGTTATAAAAGTTTCTAATGTACAAAATAAGTTTCTAATGTATCCATCTTACTTTTCAGTTCGAACACGACATGGAAAACTATATAAAGTATAAAATAATGGGTTCAGTAAAAAGGATTCAAATTAAACCGTATAGCATTCCCTTCAGGAAACAAGACAATATCTGTGCGGATTTGATTGGAATAGATAAAATAAATCTGCTTCTAATGAATCTCATCTTGCTTATGCAATAACGCAGAGAATGTGTATATCTAAGGATTCTGGCTAGTATCATATAGAAGCAGAAAATGTCGAAATATCACCATCTTCCTCTGAAGGTAATTTTACATTTATATCATGCAAACATCAAACTAAATTACATTCATTAAGCACAGCCTTGTACCAAATCACTAAGTATGAATGATACTTATGATAGATGCCAACTCATAATGACACTACTTATTTTCAAATATTTATATAAATAGGTACTATACATACATAGGTAAGTAATTATCACATCTTCATCCCAAGGTAAACAGAATTGTTTAGTTTATTGCCTATAATAGAAAAAAAGGAATGAAAATAATGATGGTATGCTACCATTCCTTCAGCCGGTATCTACCTGTGCAGGTTGAAGTAACCAGTATGCAATTAATTTTTATCACTTAATTATATAGTATCCTAATTAATATTATAAATGCGAGATTTTGTTTTGGCATCATAAAATTTTGCATACACATAGGTAACAGCTATTCTTTATAATACAAGAATTTTGTACTTATTACAGATTCCCATCAACTCCAGTACATCTAGGCCAGGATCATAAAGCAATTCAAGCATGTCGAAACGCACAATAGAGAAGTAAAGAGGTCCAAAGCAGTGGAAAAAGTATAAAGATGAAATAACTTCACCGATAAAGTTCATTGTATCTACTGCTACTTCACCCATTAAAACATCTGTGCAAAATACCATCAACTCATCTGTCTTAGTAAACTGTATCACGAAAATTAAATTTCAAAGGTGAAACATCATGTAAGCTGTCTTTTGCAGGGTCAGTAGTTGATAAGATTATTCGGCATCTAAGTCAAGTATTTCTAAGATAACTTCAGATTGACAAGACAGATTTATCTTTTCAGGCTTTTTATTTTCAGGTTACAAGCTGAAAATAAAAAGCCTGAAAAGATAAATCTGCAAAGTACAGTATGAAAAATAAAAAAAAGGACTAATACTTTACGTAGCTAATACTATAGCCTGTCTAAAAATCTTTATGTTGTCATTGATTTAATTAAAAAGCACACAAATTTATCTGAGCAAAATATTTTGTTATGTTTAATGAAAATCAAATAGGACATTCAATGAATTAGCTGATGATTGATATATTAGTATGTAACTCAAATATGAAATATATCTTTTAATAACATGCCTGGGATTGTAAAAGTTCTTTCACCATTTGTCAAACAATTTTTAAGAGTATTGATTTAAAAAATCTACCTTTAGGTTTTAGACACAAATGTAACTAGTTAACATGTATTATTGATTGCTTGAAAATCGAAATCGAAAAAACCTGCAAAGGCTATCCATCAAGTATTTACCTGGTCAGAGTATAAAAAAAACAAATCCCAAACAATATCTTATTTCGTGTACGCCTGATGGACTAGTTTCTAATGGTTATGCAGGAACGATAAGTGACATGAACTTGTTAGAACAAAGAAAGTTTTTAGAATGCTTGCAACCTGTATTCTAGCTGATATGAGGATAACACCTGGAATTATATTGTCAAAAAGGATTCATCTTACCGAAGCCACCAACTGGGAAGAAACTATCTAAAATAGAAGTGCAACAAACAAAGCAAATTGTTATTAGAATACATGTGGAGAGGGTAATTGTAAGATAAGGAGAATTCAGCATGTTAAATGCATGCATTCTGTTATCAAAGGAGAATGCCCACAGATCTATGGAGCCTCATTAAAAATATAAATAAAAACAAAAGTTCAAGATTTAGTTAGTATGGACAAATGTAACTGAACAGAATAAATTGATCAAAATACCAATATGAATACAATGAGAACCCCACAAGGAAATATCACCTAACTATAATATCCCATAGGGCCACCAAAGGGCTGGAAGCTACCTAGCTCGGCGTATAAGCATTGCCATTCAATTTCGCAATGCTGCCAGCCTTTTGGGCACGATGCCCAGGGGTGACAGCTGGAGGGACTGTATGATTTGTACTTTTAGGCTTTTAATTTTATTTTATTTAGTTTTTTTGTTAGAATAGTTAGATTTAATTTATCTGATCTATGTAATATATAATATCCCATTAAAAAATCTGAATTTTATTTCATGCTCTTATACGGTAAATAAAGGTTGGACCCGGGAATAGGCAATCCCCTTTAATTGACATGCTGGATTATATATTTTAGTATAAAAATTTATGTGTAAAAGCATGTGGATTAATAAATTTACAAGACTCCTTAGTTAAATAAATCCCATCACAATCCCAACTTTCCAACTAATATTATAAATGCGAAAGTGAGTTTGTTTGTTTGTTACGCTTTCACGCCGTATCTACTGAACGGATCGTCATGAAATTTTGCATACACATAGGTTAGGGTACTGAGAAAGACATAAGCTATAAATCAGGTGGGCAACGCCGCGGGTTACAGCTAGTTGTAAATAAATTGATAGAAAATAGTTTTATTAATTTCCATATTACTTCCCCTTCCTTCAAAATACCTACTGTACCTACCTTATATAAAAATATAGGGACAAATTACACAAATTGAGCGAAGTTGTAAACTTATGTCGTGGGATATCAACGATACTGTATTTTATAATAGATATGCCGCAATCGTTTATATGGGATTTATTTTGCATTCATAAAGCTATTTTACCTTATTTATTAAATTCAAGCCCTGGCGCCGAAAGCGCGGTGGCGTAATTGGCAACGCATAGACCGTACAGAGATCTAAGACGCAGATTCAAGTCCTGCTCGCGTGGAATTTTTTCACCATTTCTTAGTTTCTTTATTTAATTTAAACGATTGTATGGCTTCCTAAACATTAATTGATTTTCAACATTGCTATTACGGTTCATGAGGTACAGCAAAAAATGCCAACAACTACTCTGTTGTATGGGAGCCATCCTTAATTATTATTATTTTGATTGTATTTTTTGTTGTAGCCACAATAAAAATACATAATCTGTGCAAATATCATCTGCCTAACTGTTACGGTTCTTGAGATCTAGCTCGGCGAGTGGTAGCCATGAAAAAGGGCTAAAATATCACGTTTTTTGTATGGGAGCTCCCCTCAATTTTTTTTTTTTTGGTATTAGTTGTTATAGTGGCAACAAAAATACACAATCTGTGAAAATTTCAACTGTCTAGCTATTACGGTCCCGTTTTTACCCTTTGGGTACGGAACCCTAAACACTATGAAGTGTTTGGGTGTATTATTTTTTTATCTACAAAAAAGAAAATTTAACAGATTTTCAATCATACATTATTAAGAAATTTTAAATAACTTACATCGTTTAATTTTTAATTTGCTGTTATTTAAACCATTGGTACAATTTTTAGTTTTTTTTTACTGCGCCCTAGTTCAATAAAACAGCAATTGTACCTATTAGGAATGAAAATGCTCCTACTAAAGATATAATATCATATTTTTGTAAAGAACTGGGACAATACTATTTTTCTTTTCTTTCTTTTTTAAAAACAAAACTCCATTTTCGGCTATTTTTCGCACATTTGGTTGCAAGTTTCTTTTTCTACAATAAAATATCAATGTATCGTCCGAAGTAATTTAAAAAAGAATCGCTGCTGTACCCAATCGCGAACGTGTTTTCTCTTATTATTTTTATGTTTCACTTTAACCTAATCCTTTTTTAATCTTTTATTGGTATTTACAGAAACATTTGTACCTAACCAGCTTCAGTTATTTGACCATGATTATTTTATGAAAAAGAAAAACCAGGCATCATTTACAGTCGGAACAGAACTTGGATCTGGTGACTTAAGTAATTTTCTTTTATTGTTCATTCATTCATTAGCAGTTACGATTTCTTTTTTCATATTTGTATTTATCCTTTTATAATTTACAGTATCAGAGAAAGCGACCCCACTTCAGGAATTAAATAATGAGGAAAAATTTCAATCACGTAAAAGAAAAATGACATCTTACTCAGGTAAACAAAATTATTTAAAACTTAAGAGGGTATACTAGCAGTGCGTTTTCCATACAAATATATTTCTCTATTTTCTCGCTGAAAACTGCTTCTAGAGGCACAATTCTTTTTACATACAATCTATTATTAAAATAGGTATGTCCCTATGTTTTACTTTTTTCTAAAAACCTGTTTAAAAGAAAAAAAATCGTACTAAAATAGTTTATTTGGAAAAAATAAAAAAATAGGGGCATTCCTATTTTAGTACTAGATTTTATGAAAAAAGAATTGTGGCTCTAGAATCAGTTTTCAGCGAGAAAATAGAGAAATACATTTGTATCGAAACCATATTGAAAAAATACTGCTAGTATACGCTCTTAACAATGTCACATAAAAAATCGGCCGAGTACGAGTCGAACTCACGCATGAAGGGTTCCGTACCACCTTCTATACAACATTAAACTATCGATCGACCAAAAACGGCAAAAAGGAAACAAGTTTGTTGTATGGAAGCCCCCTTTCAATATTTATTTTATTTTGATTTAATTATTTAATTTTGAAGTGAATATACTTACAACTTAATATTCTGTGAATATTTCAAGCGTCTACCTGTTGTCGTTAATAATATCGAACAAAAAACTCGGGTGCATTGTATGGGAGCATAATCATTTTATTCAGTTTTTAATAAGTATTTGTTGTTATAGCGGCAACAAAAATACATCAGCTGTGAAGATTTCAACTGTTACGGTTTATGAGATACAGCCATGTGACAGACGGACACCGAAGTCTCGTTAATAGGGTCCTGTTTTTACCCTTTGGGTACGGAACCCTAAAAAGCTAATCTTGGGTGAGCGCACTGCGATCCGGCAGTTGCGTGTGATGTGATGGGGATGGGGCGTTATCCCAAACTATAGGGATATAGCGGTCTTAACCGCTCGTTGCAATCCTTCCTCAACAAACGGTTCAAAAATGAGTCTTTTTGGGAACACTCGCGTCAATCACTCGTTTATTGAGTCACGCGTCCAAAAATAGCACTCCAGGGGTACTATTTTAGAACGTGTGATCACTCGACTTCGAGCGATTTTTGTATGGAAAAATCGTTCGAGGACGAGTGTCACGTGTTCAAAAATAGCACTCCAGGGGTGCTATTTTTCGAGTGATTTACGCATGACGAGTGATGCAGCGAGCAGCCTCCTTAGAGTATCAATATAACTATAGAGCGCTCCTAATGTTTTTCGTCGTTGTGCAGAGCGTAAGCAGATGTTCTATAGATTGTATCTATGATGTAGATGTAGCGCGGTCGGTAGTGATGTGCATCGCGTCGTGCGAAACGTCGCAAATGAGTTACATCCGAGGGCGTCTTTGGATGTAAATCACTTTTAATAAATTTTGGATCTTTGAATCTGTAGTTAGTTTCTAGATATGAAATTAATCATCGTCCTCGTCATCATCGTCATCATCCATGTCATCGTCATCGTCCTCGTCATTGTCAACGTCTCGTTATCGTCACCGTCATCGTCATCACCTATGTCATCATCGTCGTCCTCATCATCGTCGTCATCATCCATGTCATCGTCATCGTCGTCGTCATCATCGTCATCGTCTCGTTATCGTCACCTTTACCGTCATCCTCATCATCTACCCTGTCATCGTCATCATCATCGTCATCATCCATGTCATCGTCACCGCCACCGTCATCGTCAACCTCATCGCTATCATTATTATTACCACTGACTGGGAGTGTACCCGGGTGTTTCCAACCGGGTACAACCAGGCACCACTAGGTACCAATAGGCATGATCGGATACCATCGGGTACCTACAATCGGCTACCATCGACTACAATCGTGTGGCATCAGTTCCCATCGAATTCCATTAAGCTACCCATAGATATCAGAATATTTACTAGGTTAGATCGGTGCGCGAGCGAAATTTGTTTGAGTTCCGATGTCTCCAGAAAAATTTACACCTACATGCACATAAACATTGGAACACTAGTTTCACGCACACAATGACAAAATATTTTATGCAAACAAATCAAACGGCCAACGGGAGTGACAGGCACACATTCGTGTTTGACGCGTAAATGCGAGCTCACACATTCAACAAGTTCACACCTACGCTAGTGATTGACAATCGATAAACTATTATCGATGTTAATTGCGCGTAGTACACGTATATGGTTCGTGATTTGTTTTAATATTTAATTATTTATATGCAGCGTCGTTAAATAAATAAAAATAGTTGAATAAATTAATAGATTAATTCATTTATTACGGGGGATGATTCATCGCAAGCGGGAAAGGACAGTGCCTTATTTTTGATATCTATGGACAGTGCCGATTCAACTATATGGGAAGTGGCGCCTTTTTTCATAACAGGAAGTAGCGTACAAAAACAAGATGTATTATCTATTCTATACATATAATAATAAAACAGGAAAAATATTTTGTCTGTACATTTAGTATTTTTGACTGAAATGGATAGAGGGACATTTAAAAATCATAATAGTAAGAAAAATTTTTTTTTGGAATTTTGTTGTCTGTCTGTCTGTATGTATGTATGAATACGTTTATCTCAGGAAATATTGGACGGATTTGAATGAAACTTTTTTGCTATATAGCTATTAAGCTTAGGTAACATATAGGGAAGAAATGATTTCGGAAAATGGAACACCTGATGCAGCATCATAATGGTCCAGCTGAACTACAAGAAATATAAAAGAGGAGCCTGAACAAAAGTTGTTAAGCCTGATGAGCATTTTTGTTGAGGTATAAAAAATCTAAGATTTGGAACACCTCATGCAGAACCATTATGGTCCAGTTAAACTATAAGAAACTAGCTGTTACCCGCGGCTTCGCCCGCGTAATATATATAGCCTATGTCCTTCTCGGTACTCTTAACTATATGTATGCAAATTTTCATGATGATCGGTTCAGTAGATACGGCGTGAAAGCGTAACAAACAAACTCACTTTCGCATTTATAATATTAGTTAGGATCGGGATATATAAATGACGCCTTAGCGAATTTTATACAACCTGTTGAGCAGTTTTTGTTGAGGTATTTAAATTGAAGATATGGAACAACTGACGCAGAACCATAATGGTCCAGGAAAACTATAGGAGATATAAAAATGACGCTGTAGCAAAAGTTCTTCAGCCTGATTAGTAGTTTTGTTGAGGTATAAAAATTGAAGATTTAGAACATTTGATATACAGAACATTAGCTTATATTACTGGTGATCGCCCAGCGGTCCGGGTCACTCGCAACCAGGATATGCCCTTTTGGCAATAGCTTTTAGCCCATACGGCAGCATAACATGAGAGTTTACTGTTTCTCCAAGCCTTGCACACACAGGCAACACTCAAAGCCGACATCCGTCTCTCCCGAAGGCCCTTTGGAGCCCTTTAGATGGTTGAGCAGCATGACAGCAGGTCAAATCCATAAAGGAACAAAGCGAAATATTTGGTTTGGTAGTGCGAAGTGTTTTGTACAAAGAGAGGAAGCTGTTTTTCTAAGATGCTTCAGAAAGGACTGGAAAAAAAAACCTGATGAAAATCATCCTCGTTGAAATCAGGCGCCAAAACAAACAAACCCAAAGGATAGTTCCAAAATAGTATTAAAGTATTTATTTACGTTGATATTTACTAACTTTTAACTGGTAAACCTACTTTCCTTATGCATCGACATTAGTTCGCATTGAGGTATATTAGTTCAGTGAAAATTATCGATAAAAAGATACTGGGACATCCTTAGTCGCAACGTCAACCAGCCCCCGTACTTCGATATTGGTAAGGTACGACACGTTTGCTTGACGTGACATACATTACGCGGTCAAAACAGTCTTATTACTGCTAATGAAAGACTTTACGCGCAATGTAATACATCCATTCATTTGATTTCATTTTTATATCAATGTAACCGGCATGACATTCCCGATGACATATTATTTTTGATTTTAAGTTTTTGCTCTAAAATGCATTAAAAACACGAATATTTTGGTGCTTTCTTATGGTAGATGACTCCGAGATGTTTCAGGCTCTTATTGGAACTTCTATTTTTGCACATTATCACTGCACAAGACGGCATTTTCGTAAAAATCGTGACGTACTACGCGAGTGCACATAAACTTCCGACTGACAGCGTGTTCGAGAAATATGCCCATGTTGCTCATATTGCGTTCCCACCTGCCACGCCCCCGAGCCCACTCTATACATCTCTGTGAAGCTACCACTTCCATGTTTCTACCACAAAAAAATATTCCTATCATCCAAACAAAAGTAGTAGGTAAACCAAACAAATGGTAACAAACATACAGTCGAATACAAAACCTTTTTCTTTTTAAAGTCGGTTACAAAATAACAAGAATATAAAATGTATCAAAAAATCAAATTTCAATTAAATTTTTAAATAAATATCGTGAAAGAGCCGAAGGTTTCTTCTGATTTTTGCCATTCGGCTACAGAACCCTAAAAAGCATCCAAAGTCTGTTTAACATTAAGGAATTAAATAATAAAAATGCATATAGAAAATTAATCAATATTTATCATAATAAATGTAATACATATACGAGTAAAACTACAAATATTCGGATCCGATGTGGTACAACACTAAATCTAATGCGGGAAGAAGTAAGGCGGGGGACGTGGAACCATGTGCTGTGTTTACCCGCCCGCGCGCCTCCCGCAACACCCTCTCACCCCCTAGTTAATTACAATAAAATCAGTGTTTTAGAGGCAAAATATTACTCACCGATGAAAAGAAATATCATTCTTCTTTTTCGTTTGCTTCCGGGAATCATGTTTACAACTTGGCACTGCACATTTCACCATAATTATTGTAAATACGTAAAATAATGGCGGGAGAAACGATCCGTGCGCGTGACCTCGGGTGACTAATCGCGACGTTCGCTTTGTTTTGAAGCTGTTCACACCCGTGCTTACGGTTCACACTCGTAGACGCGTGCTCTATAGTTAATATTTATACTCTAAGGCAGCCTCACTCAACCGCTCGTTGCAATCACTCGTCAATTAACGATTCAAAAATGAGGCTTTTTGGAAACACTCGCATCAATCACTCGTTTAGTGAGTCACGCGTTCAAAAATAGCACTCCTATTATTAATTTCTTGTAGTGTTGATTGTCATACTGCACTCCGACTTTTAAATATCGATGTACTGTATTCATAATGTACAGAAGATAGATTTACATAAGCAAGAATACTTATTTTTTTATATTTCGTAGAATAAAATGACAAAACTAAAGTGTTTAGTGTTTCAAATACTTTGTTATTTGGCCATCCTAAACTTCGATCTTCGTAAGTTGTTATGACGAACGAAATACTTCATTGTGAATATTCAACATCTTCACACGAAACAGTAAACTAATTCAGCAGGCAGCTGGGAAAAACAAGTCTTGTTTGCTTAATAACCTAAAGACTGATTCACTAGATCGGTCCGTTGCTCGATATCGATAATTTTATTTTATCCTAATGCTAACTAATATTATAAATGCGAAAGTGAGTTTGTTTGTTTATTTGTTTGTTTGTTTGTTTGTTACGCTTTCACGCCGTATCTACTGAACCGATCATCATTAAATTTTGCATACACATAGGTTAGGGTACCGAGAAGGACATAGGCTATAAATTACGCGTTATATATTTTTTGTTTTACAACCAACTCCATTGAAATCTGTAAGATTAGCATAATTATGTTGTTAAGAAAAGAGAAAATTGGAGAGATCTTCACCGACAAGAGCGTCATTAATAAATTTTGATGACGGCATCACAATTACAGTGCTTTACATACTTACGTAAACAGTTTATATTGCAGAGTCTATACGGAGACAGATTCATTTACTTGACCATGATTATTTAAAAATAGAACAAGGTATATCAGTAGCACACACTGCCACTGCATCAACAAGCCGATATACTGATGCTGATTCATTTAATAATTCAGGTAATCTTATTATGTACCTCAAATATAATGTGTTACGTATGATAAAAGTCCAGTCGTTAACGCGTTTGCTTTATTGGCCCGGGTTGTGGTTCGATTCCCACGGGAAGCATACTTTGTTAAGTTGTTTCCAGTTTGGCTACGACATTGCAGGCATGAATCACCTGATTGTCTGATAAGAAAGATGATTCCGTGCTTTGGAAGGCACATCAAGCCGTTGGTCCCGGCTGCCATCTGGTAGTCGTTAAAGGAACCACGTCAGAAACTGAGAGGTGGTCCCGAAGAACTCTGACACCAGGGTGTGCATGGTTGATTGACCGTATCACCTACACGAAATGATGCTGATGACCTAAAAATTTCAAACGTAGGACTTATTATATCAAATACCTGTGCCTTATGCTCTGTCATTGTCAATCTGACTTAAAATCATCATTGATAGTCAGGGTGGCCAGATTTGGGAAATTTTACCCGGCAGTCGGGATAATCGTGGTGCGCTCGTAATCTTTACAATTTTTTTGTTATCGATTGCCGATTTAGTTAAAAACGTCTGAATTAAAAAACAAAGATGAGAAACATATATACTACAGAACAAACATTAATTTTATATGATGAATGATGATGATCATTAATTTTACATAAAAAGTTTTAGCATGCACCATCGCGAAGTCCAAAACTGACCCCATACCATTTTTTTATGTCAGATTGACAATGACAGGGCACAGATATTTGCTTATAAGTCCTACGTTTATGTCCTATTTTCAAAAATTCATAAAAAAAATTACTTGTTTTAAAAAAATTATAATAAAAAGTATGAAAGTATGTATTGTATATACAAAGTACTTTCGTTTGCATATATATAAATTACCACTTCCAGTAAAGTATATGTTGTCAATGACAAGACTTTTTCCGTAGATGATTTTTCCATACAAAAATCGTTCGAAGACGAGTGGCACGCGTTAAAAAAAGGCACTCCAACGTGCTTAAATTTTGATAATAACACTACAATTACAGAGCTTAAGATACTTACGTAAAAAGTTTATATTACAGAGCCTAAACGGAGGCAAACCCATTTACTTGACCATGATTACTCAAAAATAGAACGAGGTATATCGGTAGCAAATACTGACATTGCATCAACAAGCGGATATACTGTTGCTGAATCAAATAAAAATTCAGGTACCTAAATCTTATTAATTACCGTCAAATATAAGTTTTACTTGTTTTCGTGATTTTTGCACATTTAAATAAAATATATACTTTAATACGGTTTGATCGCATTCATTACATACACGAACACTTTACAGTGTTCGTGGTCGCAGATAGACTTAGTTGACACAGTTTTAGTATTTTAGAATATGCAAAACTACCGCCTATATTATTTATTTATGGATTACGTTTGAATAATCTTCAAGTCCTGGCAAAAGAAAACAGAAACATTCCAAGAATATTTCGTGAGGCTATTGAAATTAAAAAAACGCCCTAATTTTAATAGAGAGGATGGTTGGCAGTTACTATCAGCTTAGGATCCAGTCATCAATTTAATTAAACCTCAAGCTAATCAAAAGACTGCTAGACCTTTAGACACCGTGAACCAATACTGCGTACATGAGGAACGTAATCAATTAATATTTTAGGCAGTAGTTTTTGGATAGTTATATTCAAATACTAGACAAATATCAACTTAGTCTACCTGCGACCACGAACATTGTAAAGTGTTCGAAACATTAGGTGTATAAATAATGTAATAAACGCGATAAAACCGTACGAAAAGTAATTATATATAGGCCTATATGTATAACTTATGATTAGAATATTCATTTAGTTTACGTTCCAATGTTTGAAATTTACCTATGTTATTATTATGTTTTTTTAGCATACCCAATGCTATTTCGATATACTCTTATTAAAAAAATAAAAAAGAAATACAAAACAAAACCTATGGTGGTGTATTTCTTGTTAAAAAATTAGAAGTTGAGTAAAGCTCGACTTATTTAAGAATTGCTATTCTTTTGGGTAGTCTAACAATTATTTTATTTTTTATTTAGGAGTAAACAAAATATTACCTGAATTTGTATAAAAATAATAGATGTACAAATCTTGATACTTTATAGATTCCGAAAATCAACAACAGATGCCTACTGAAGGAGTGAATGATGACAAAAAACACCGAACACATAAAAAGAAAAAGTCAGGCTCTGGTAATTTAATATAATTAACCATTTTAATTCTTTTTTTAATGGCTTTTGTATAGCTATCAATAACTTTCTCCATGGTATGGATCCAAAGGAAAAATATGTAATGACACATTCTGCTATTTTTCCAACGCATGTCGTGCAAATCGATAAAACGAATGGGCGTAAATTTTGGGATTTTTCAAATTATATTCATTATTGATTATTAGAATTATTTTAACAGTTCTTTTTTGTACTTGTTATTACAATTCATGTGTTCATTTCATTACAGCTGTTCACGACATCACAGCACGAGAAAGAAAATTGATAAAAAAAGTAAAAGCATATAAACGACAAATAAAAAAATTACGAGAGGGGAATGTGCTACCTAAAATCAAATCCTTAGCTCTCCGTACTTTAGTAAAAGCGTATATACGCAATCAAGGCAGAAAACCTGGAGGCAAGCGTTGGACTTCAGTGGAAAAGTCTATGGCGATAGCCATATACAAGAAATCGCCAAGGACTTATCGACATCTGCAACATTTGCTTGCCTTACCAAGTATAAGAACCCTACAAACCCTACTACAAAGTGTGGAGCTAGAACCTGGCATAAGCAAAGTAATTTTAGCACACCTGCAAAAAAAAATTGGAAAGCTAAATGAAAAAGACAGGCTTTGCGCGTTGCTTTTCGATGAAATTGCTTTAAAAAAACGCCTTATTTTCAATAGCAGAACCGACATAGTAGAAGGGTTTGTAGATTTGGGTGATCTACAACGTAGGTCTTCAGAAGTAGCTGATCATGCATTAGTATTTATGATTCAAGGTCTACACAAAAAATTTAAGCAACCTATAGCCTATTACTTTGTTAAAGGAACAATTTCTTCGCAAAACCTGGCTGTGCTGATTAAAAATGTTATCAAGGCTATAACGGATATAGGCTTTACTGTGATTACTACAGTTTGTGACCAAGGCCCCACTAATATCGGAAGTTTAAATTTATTAAAGGAATGGAGTGGAGTCTCGAATAATTCAAATTATTTTTTACTAGACCAAGTTAAAGTATTCGTTATGTTTGATATCCCACATTTATTTAAATCTCTCCGAAATAATTTTTACAATGGGGGAATAATTTCAATTAATGGGAAAATTGGGAAATGGGAACACCTAATTGATTTAGCTGAAAAAAATAAAACTCAATTAAGATTTAGAAAAATTACAGCTGCACATGTTAATCCTACTTTTCGTTCCAAAATGAGAGTGAAACTTGCAGCTCAAATATTGAGTAATACAGTAGCTGCTATACTTAAACTTATGTCGGAGAGATATGGCAACAATGACAAAGGTTTAGAGATTTTGCAAACTGCAGAAATAATTGAAGAGTTGGATCAACTGTTCAATTGTACTAATGGTCCTGCTTCAAAAAAAGATATAATTAAAGGGATACGTGAAAATGTTTCCAGACATACAAATCATATTAAATTATGGAGACACTATAAAAAAATTATAAGCTCCATGTCTTTTTTTTTTTTGTTTTTAACTGTTATTTAATACTCAAAATATGGACCTGTAATCGTTGTCTGAAATAAATAAATGAATTTGAATTTGAATTTGAATTTTATGAAGTCAGATAGCTTTTTAAAATTAAAAAATGTACGATGCATTAATGGATACGTCACATCATTATCAACGCTTGAGGATATATGGAATTGCCTAGAATCCAAAGGATTCCGCTATATGAATTTAAGGCAGCTTAACCAAGATAGCCTCGAAAACCTTTTCGGAATGATAAGGCAACATTGTCCGACAAATAAAAATCCCACTTGCCAGCACTTTACCGCTGCATTAAAATCAAATATAATTGTCAAATTAAGCACGCCGGTCGGGAGAGGAGCCAATTGTCAGGAAGATGAAAATCAAGCCATGCTTGATTTTGATGATTTCTTCCCAGACAAAGACGTACCTGAATACAAAAACCCAGAGATGCTTTTCTTACCTGAAAGCGAAACCTTGGCCGATAATGTTGTTCTCCACATACCGGATGACGAGGAATTTGACGCCGATTCAGCGGACTTAGTTAATAAATTAATTGCTTTCGAAAAGCAGCCCACCGTATATGTTGCAGGGTACTTAGCTTCAGTGACTTTAAAAAAAATACGTTGGCAATGCGCAAGTTGCAAATTTAGCTTGATTGTTGAAGACCCCAAGCAAATATCAACAAGTATTTATGACTTTATAAAATTGAAAGAATGGTGGCAAGACAAAAAAAGCCTAACATATCCCACGGTAAATTTATGTATATTCGTGGATAAAGTCACAAAATGCTTTGAAGAAGATGTAAAACCCATTCTTTACGAAAAAAATATAAGCCAACTAGCTATTACTCTAATGTTGTCCAAATGCGAAATACTATGGTTATGTTGTGATCATAGAGATCGCCTCATTAACATTTTGTTGCTGCGACTGTGTTATCTTTTAATCCGGACCGAATGTAATTACATGAATTTATCTTTCATCCAATCTGAGGAAGCTGCAGCGAATTTTAATAAAAAAGCTCAGTTGAAGGGAGAAGGAAAATGATTATATCTAATAAACTAGTTTCTTCGCACTAAACATGTGTAAATTTTTACTTTTACGATATTAGCATGTTGGCATATATTTTCTTCGAAAACATTGGCTACAATGTTTTCGAGTCGTACAAGTACATATTTGGACGCATTCGAATGATATTGCTTATATTTTATGTGCCATAACTACCTTATAGTCTGCCTAATGAAAGCTGAACCCCGTCTGTTTTGAGTGGCAACACTGACACAGATTACTTTAACGTTACAGTTGTCAATTCCTGATTTATATACATAAAAGCATATACTTTTATATATTTTTTATCTTTCCGTAGAAAAATTGTGTACCGATGAATACCTTTCAAAATCACCTTTTTGATTTATGTAACGTTTTAGAATGTCTTCAATTACGCATTATTAATAAAATATTGTATTATTTATTGCTTACTATTAAACAAACAAATTTTTCTTAATTTCGCGATACAGCAAATAGGTTTTTAGGATAGGCGACGACCGCAGTGGCATCACCAGACATGAAAAATTGTTAAACTCTGGAATCACCATATGCAAACAATCATATTGGTCGGTTCAATGGTGCTTTATATCCTAGAAGTCTAAGACTTTTTTGATCAGTAAACCTTATTATAATGTTAATATGATTCTATCCGCCACCCATCTCTATAACCACAAATAAGTTTAGGCTACGCTAAGCCACCTAGCAACCGGTGGAAAAGTACTGTCAGTCACTATTGCCAATAATCTCAGTGCTGTTGATATTGTTTACATGCAAACTTTCATGTTTGTTTCAATGGTTAACTGGTAACGGAAACATAGGAATGTTATCAGATTTAGCTTCATTTAATGTATAAAATGTATATTTATTAAAAAGTGTTTTGAATGAATAAATAAAAAACGACTATTCTAAAAATTAAAACCGTCTATGTCGGTCGCAATGATTGCAAGAAAGAATCCAATAATATTGAATTGAGTCCTTTAGAAGTTATAATGAAACAAAATAACTTACATACTTTTACATTATCATAAATTCCAAAATTTTTGCATTAGTTGTTTTAGGCAGTCATGTGAAAAGGATCAAAACTATTTTTTCTTACTGTACACAGTATTGTGCGCTCGTGAATTTTTAAATTTGCCGCGTTGCGAGGTTCAGCTTTCGTTGGCCAGACTATATACCTACGGGACATAAAATATAATCAATGTTATTCGGATGCGTCCAAAAAATATTAAAATTAGCCTCATTTAAGTGCCATGTTTAATGGCTTTGATGAAGTTTCCCAACATGTGAGTTTTGAAAACAAACATTAATTACACGAAAATAATGTCTAATACAAGTTGTGCTTTCACCTGTTTCTGTTGGGAACTCTCTCCTTGAAGCTGTAGGCCACTATATCTACCTGTGTCAATTGATCCAGGTTGAAAGTTCCAGCCTTGAGGGCGAGACTTTCGACGAATTTTCGCTCCGTAGCTCCGTATGTTTCCTTGTCCAAAATACCTTAGTTTTTAGTTTGACCAGAGTGTGTTACAAAGATGGCTTAGGGGTCTAAAATGTGGTCCCTTACTATGAGCTCCATAAGAAAGCTCAAGAGCACTCAAAAGAGCTATGGAGATGGCCCTGCTCGGTGTTTTCTGTTAGATCTTATCAGATACGAGAAATTTTTAATTGTAAGTCACCAACGCTCTGCTTCCGACCGGTCGTACTTACTAAAAATCTTGGGAAGAGAAGCTTTAGTCCAGCAATGACCTTCTTCTATCTATCTGTCTGTATATGACCTTCTTATGGTGATGATAATGATGTGAGAGTAACGAAATGCTTCGAAAACAAATAAAGCCCATTCTCGAGAGAAAACTGGTTGCTCGCCGGGAGTGCCGGCAGAAGTGAAAACTTAAATACTATCACTTATAATTTAATACCTTTCCTAACAGCAGTCACCATCCATGGATGTGCGTAGCACGCTGTAAAACAAACACACACACGCACGTAGAAAAGAAAGAATTATAATATAATCATACAAAGCCCTTCAAGCGAGTAGGCGACCTGTACAGTTGAAAAGAGTTTCTTTCGGCATTTCTTCTCTGCAGTGGTTGGTTCCCAAATGCTAGTAGTCTGTAGCTTTTCAACAAAAATTAGTTAATGCTATTCGGCTATATACTTAAAAAGATAATTTTAAATGTGATTTGACGTGAAGAAGTGCCTTCATATCTTATGTTCTTATGTTATGTTCGAAATAAACGGTTTGAATATTGCACATTTATTTATCGCCTGCAAAAAATATTTTCATAGGTTTTGTATGAATGACGAAGTTGTATTTGCGGTGTATGGAAATGGCTATATCTCGCTCAAAATTTTTTTGTTGAAGATCTGCAGCATATATATATTTATTATGAACGTAAATATAGATAGACCTTTATCTTTTCATCCAGGACACCCCACACATATAGGTTTAGTTTTATATTCTTTTCCATGTGTGAAGACTTGAAGAGCCTGATTGTTTTACAAAAATCATAAATCAGTTCACATTTGGGTTCCTTCCTATCAAAATTCACAACTGTAGTCTTAATAGACCCGAACAAAGTTGCTGCGACATGCGGATAGACAGACATGATGAATCTATAACAGTTACGATCTTTGCCATATGACTACGGATCAGTAAAAACCGACTGTTTTGACAACATCAGTACATTAACCCAATTATTTAACTGGTTTACAGCGAATAAGTTGTTCCTTAAGAGGCTTACATCAGTGAAACTAGCGGCATCCGTTATTTACTTCTTATACTTACTTACTCTGAAACAATAACTAATTGAAAAAATCGATGTAAGTACTTCCTTAGTAAATTATTTGCAGTATTTTTAGAACGTCTTTTCATCAATATCATCATTTCTGATTGAGAGATCTACTCTCAGTTCCACTTTAGTTCTCTTGATTGACCAAATGCAAAATAATGAAAAGTACGTAATACCGAAAATACCACACGTCATGTACTACCGAAGTACTTGCGTAGGTCTTTTAAATTTTATCTATTTAGCAGTAAAAGAATAAAATGAGGGGTGGCGCTAGTTGGCTGGTCTAAGCGCCTTAGTCCATAATGGTAAAGTAATAACTTTGCTTACCTAATATCCTAGATATACTGACACGCATAGTTGCTATCTGCCAAATTTAGTGTTTAATTATCACACTATATTTGGCAGTTAAAGCAACGTTTGTTGGAAAAACTGTTAACTCCGGTATTCAATAAGATGCTTTTGACTTTGGCGATAAACTTAGCTCTGTGACCTATGCGGTTAGGCAAATAAGACAGCCCAGCCTAGAAGTTGATACTGTGCGTTTGGGCATGCATACTTAATTTCAGAGTGTTACGTATATCCTATGGAGCTGCTGTGTACTGAGACCTCAGCAAGCACCATTTGTTCAGCAAAAAATCTTTATTTAAACAAGGTAGGATTGAAGGATATAGTCTCTCTAATCTGTGAGCAAGGCGTTCAATAATATTTTGACATTTATCTGGTAGTAAATTTTTGCTTAAAAATGACTGATATTTGGACTCGCACGACACGAAGGGTTCTATACAACATTGGACTATCGAGCATAAATCGGGGATAAAAAACACGTTTGTTAAATGGAAGCCGCCCTTAAATATTTATTTTACTGTTTTTAGTATTTGTTGTCATGATACAGCCAGCCAGACAGACAGACATCGAAGTTTCAGTATTAGGTTCCCACTTTTAAAGTTTGGGAACGGAACCTTAAAAGAGTAGATATCACTATTTTAGTGTTCCGTAGCTAGAACTTAATAAATAGAAAACCGGCCAAGTGCGTGTCGGGCCACGCGCAGTGTAGGGTTCCGTAGTTGCGAATGACAACTTTGAGTTCACACTGTTCACACTCGCACCTCACAGTTTAACGACCAAAAACATCTAACAATGAAAATTGTATGAAATTTTACATTTTCCAGCACATTTTATAAGTTGGTTGCCTATAACTTTTTAGTTTACACTTAGTACTCAGCTCTGATAGTTTTCCTTTCTTCAGTATATATACTACTTCAGTATATATACTACTGCTGTAATTTTTTCACGTATCCATATATAACCGTTTAGCAGATAGAGGGGGGACACTTACGTCTAACAAATTTACACTTTAAAATCAAATATTTCGGAAACGGATCCCTAAATCGAAAAATGGTGTTCTCAACCTCACAATATTTTTTAAGAACCTATTTAACGATAACCCACACGATGGGTAAATAGAAAAAAAAATTACTCCCCCACTTTACTTGTATGGGAGCAACCGTAAAAAAAAATTTTTTTAAAGATTTTTCTACCACTTTTTTGCCATGATGAATATACATACCCATGCCAAATTACAGCTTTCTAGTACTTTAAAGTCTCTGAGTAAAACCGCGGACAGACAGACAGACAGACATGACGAAACTATAAGGGTTTCTTGTTTACTACGGAACCCTAAAAATAAGGTAAAAGTAGTAGAACAAATGCGTTATATAGAATAGCTTCTAGCATTTTAGAACATGCGCCTAGTGGAGTGTTAATTTGTACATTTAACTCTACCTAATGTATCTATACCTTTTTTTTAGCCGTAGGCAGACAACCTCTGCCTATAACCACGGTTAAAAAAGGAGGTACATATACAATTATAATCGGATACATACAATAGTCGATTAGATACTTTATTTTCAATATAATTACTATTCTTCTCCCGACTTAAAAAAAAGGAAGCAGTTTTCAACACACCGCAATTTTATTTTATGTATGGTACCTCATAATGGTCATATAAGAACGGATTCGAAAATGATTGTTGTGTTTGGAAGGTATGCTTCCTAAATTGCCCTTTTTCTCCTTGAATCTGAAGAATAATCAAATAAACATTTATTTACCTGTAATAAATGATAATTTTACAGCATTGAGTTGTTTTATTTTGTTTCACTAGTTGTGTCCACAAATAAAACACAGTAACACTTTCGTTGTGGATTAGTTTATTATATAAAAGTATAAAGGTACATAAAATACTTTAAAAGTAACAGTGAATACCTACCTAGCGTATAGCTACTAACCAGATTTTATCGATTTCGATAAAAATATATCGATAAAATAGTAAACGGCAATCCTTAATAATTGTTTAGATTGTTAAGTTGCCTGACTTGCCTTTGACATTATTGTCTGAATGTTGTACTCGAGCATCTTGCAAATCGACCACAGATAAAAAATACGACGATTCATCGGCTTAATCGGCTAGTATGGAAGTCCCGTCTCTTAAAACGTAGTGATTATATGCTCTTTGTTCTCGAGCGCGATTTAATTTTTTTTTATTTTGAAGAATATAATCTAAAACTTACTAAAAATACAAAATCTGCCGGTTTCCGCATGACCGGAAGTGTGGAGGAGCCATTTCGTCTTCCTAAGAACGCGTTGCGGCATATAAGTCGCGAACGATACATTTTACAAAAAAAAGTTTAAATAAACAAAAAAGGTAATTTTATTTTACACAAAAAAGGTCTCTTTACATTTTTGTAAGAAGAAAGAAATGAAAGTTCCAGTGAAGAAGAAGAAGAAGATGAATTGTATTGAGCAAAAATGTAAAGATCATACATAACAATACAATTATCATCCAATTTTTATATCATTTCATTTTTTTATACAATAAATAATACACTTCGTACTACATTTCATCTACATTTACGTTGGTTGTATGTATCGCTTTATCGTCTTTCTTAAATTCCCCGTTTTATCAAGGAGAAAGATAGGAAAAAAAAGAAACCAAAAAACCTTTTTCGGTCAGATTAAGAGAACCCACCAACATTTTTGTCAGATTAAAAAAATATGCTTTCAGGATACCGAGATAAACCTCCCCTATGAAAATCTGACGCGCTCGAGTATTTCAAAAAAACTTTTTTTTTCTGCATTTTCAAAAATTCATCGTAACTTATCGTTTCAGTCAGTCAGTTTTTTTAAAGAGAGCTTCCTTGGGGCCTACTTAACACCCCTTCCGAAAATCTGACGCGCTCGAGTAAATTTTTTTATTTTGCATTTTTGACTACTTTATATGCCTACCCCCACCACGCAAACCGGCAGATTAGTATACCGTTGTTATCAGAGGCACTTAGGGCATACGTAGTATGAATATCTGACGCGCTCGAGAATGCCCAAGTAACTGTTTTTTTTAACATTTTTGAAAAACCGTAACCGCCAAACCCACCGCTAAAATGGTTTTTGCCATCCGAGCTTTTCTTTTCGAAATTATTTTATCTTTCGATTTTGATAGGTCTCGACAGCGCCGTTGAATTACGCCATTTAGCTACCTCGCCTCCCTAACTATAAGGGTTTCTTGTTTACTACGGGACCCTAAAAAAGGCGATATAACATTTTTAGATCAATTTGAGCTGCAGTTACGCGAAATTTGCTGGATGAAATTTGGCTGAGTCGTGGTACATGAATAATAAATGATTGTAAATGCTCATGATCGCTACGCAACAAAAGTCTTTGTGCAAAATGTCGGTAACGATGCAAATTTAATATTCCTATTACAATGATTTATACGAGAAATATACATTTTTCTTAATATGGTTCCAGTGTTTTACATAAATGTCTATTATTCACAATTCTCTTCCAATTTAGCAATTCTTCTTTCCATAAGGAATAAGGAAATTTAAATTCGCAAAATATGTATTATCTATTTTTGTTAATTTAGATAGTAACTAACGTACCAATTCAGTGCTGCCAGCTTACCCATGGAGTTAGTAGCCAAAGCCAAGGGAAAAAATGAGATACACTAAAATTAAGCTTGTCTGAAGTAGATAAAAATGGTTAAACAAAAACAATCGAGTTTATGTTTTTATTACTTTATTTTACCATTCTAAAGTGATAAACTGACAAATATCTTCAAAATTCAAAACTATCAATATTATAATGAGCAAGCATCAAGTTTTTATTTTTGCTCGCTCTATCAGTTAAAGAATACTACTGCCAACAACATTCCACACTAAACAAAATACTAAAGGGAAATTTAGGAAATTACTTCGGGAATTACGTTTTTATTCATGCGATGCAAAGAGATGCAATCAAAAATTACAAGATAATGTTAGAAATTGAAAGAAAAACTATTATTTCAAACAATAAATTTCTTTTTATTAAATAAAAATTATTAGTAGCTAATTTTGCTAGCAAACAAACATAATTACTTTGAAGTAAAAATCTTTTTGTTGCAATCCACCAATTGTCGTTGGGGGCGACATACGAACGTACGGGCATTTTATTAAAACTCATAATCCACTCCATTGTTGTCACTTTAGTTGATTTTAGCTAGATCTAGCCACAATTACGAGATCGTTCGCCACAATATATTAGTAATATGTAGAAATTTAGGAGGAGCAGAATATATTTTCTCAATACCAAATATGTAATATATTTGGTATTGTCACCGAGTCTTATTATCTACAAAGAGATTTAAAAAACCGATCCTATTATCAAAAATAGGGTCGATTGTTTAAACCACCTTATTTTCTATCTATAGGTTTGTCTATCGTAAAGAGGGCTGAATAAAATTTCAGAAAAGAGATAATTCAGCTGCTCAACACCCAAATAAATCTTGTTGATAAGGGGCTCCAGATGGATTTAAATATTGGTATTGGAGCACAGTGTGTGCTGTCGATACTGACATTGACGGCTGCGCATTCCAGACCCGGGTTTTACACAACTTTCCCGACTGCTCTAGAAAGAGAATTGTGTTTTTAATCTACATTCATTATATAGAAAAACCAATTCTGTGGATGCAACCTTAATGAAGGTTTTCCGAAATGGCACCAAGAGATGGCAGTACTGACTGAGGCGTCGACCTCAATAGGCCGCTGTCATTAGATAATATTTGACAGAGTTTGTGGTGGGAAGGGGGTGCAGTTAGGGTCTACCTTGGACGCGTTTGCAAATTGATGTTGGTGGACTTTATAATATGAAATTGGTGTAGATGGGTGTTATAAATGCTCGTACTCATGGAACAATTTGTGAAATAGTTAAAGTGGACTGTTATATGGACTCGTATAGACTTGTCACCATAACCTAGACCACGAGGCGTCAAAGAACATACGCCATCTTTGATGCTACTTGTTACAACTTTACCGTACAACACCGATACTTAGTATCTCAATTTTCTTTGGACCTCTTTGGATCAGCTTATCCTGATCTGGAGGACTACAGGCACTACGCACCAGGTGATATTCTGAAGCTCATGCAGTCCTTCTTCAGGAATCACCGTGTGGGTGAGTAAGGTATGGGGTAAGTACAAAATAACCCAAAGGTTAGACGTGCTTCCGATTTATAATCGGCCCCAATTAAGATAAGATAAGATAAGATCTCAATTTACTGGACATTGGCAGAATCACTGAAATCTCAGTGGAAGCCATTTTATAAAACAGAAGAAGAAGTAATATTTAACAAACAGCAACAACTGACACATTGTGGCCCAATCACAGCTTACCGGACCCGACGCCTCAGTGCTGCCGCTAAGTATTACAAAACATTCCTTTAGAAATTTTTAATGAGGTGCACGACTCCACGTTACTTAGATTTGTCTGAGGAGATTTGAATAAGCACTTACCGTGAGCAAATTGGTACCTACCAGGTAGATTAGGATAGATTTACAGTGGAGTAAGGCTTAGAGTTTAGCTCAATAATACATTTTGCTCACTTCTTCCATTCAGTTTACAATAGTCATCCTCCTAATTTGAACGCATCAGATGCATTGAAGGTGGCGCAGAGTTTGAGCGATGTGGACTCGGACAGTGTAAACATTGACCATATAACGCTGCAAGAGGTGCAGGATGCTTTAAAACGACTGAAGCCTAAACATTCTGTAGGCCCAGATGGTATCCCTGCTTTTTAGGGTTCCGTAGTAAACAAGGAACCCTTATAGTTTCGCCATGTCTGTCTGTCTGTCTGTCTGTCCGTCCGCGGTTTTACGCAGAGACTATAAGTACTAGAAAGCTGTAATTTGGTATAAGTATGTATATTAATCATGGCAAAAAAGTGGTAGAATAAAATCTTGAAAAAAAAATTTTTTTAAGGTAGCTCCCATACAAGTAAAGTGGGGTAGTAATTTTTTTTTCTCTATTATGTCTCTACTATTTACCCATCGTGTGGGGTATCGTTAAATAGGTCTTTCAAAAATATTGTGAGGTTGAGAACACCATTTTTCGATTTAGGGATCCGTATCCGAAATATTTTGTTTTCAAGTGCGAATTTTTGTTAGAGGTAAGTGTCCCCCCCCCTCTATCTGCTAAACGGTTATATATAGATACGTGAAAAAAATTACAGCAGTAGTATATATACTGAAGTTTAAAGGAAAACTATCAGAGCTGAGTACTAAGTTCAAACTAAAAAGTTATAGGCAACCAACTTATAAACTGAAAAATTTCATACTATTTTCATTGTTAGATGTTTTTGGTCGTTAAACTGTAAGGTGCGAGTGTGAATAGTGTGAACTCAAAGTTGTCATTCGCAACTACGGAACCCTACACTGCGCGTGGCCCGACACGCACTTGGCCGGTTTTTTAGTAAAGGATTGTGGACGTGTGCTAGCGCAGCCCTTGCAACATGTGTTTAACTTATTTTTGAAAATTCACTCTTACCCAGATGAATGGAAACTTACACGTGTTATACCGATACCGAAAGGTAGTAGCGTATCAAACGTCGAAGATTTTAGGCCTGTAGCTGTAGCTTCTCCTCTTGCTAAAGTATTTGAAATTGTTATGCATGACAGTTTGTATTCACAGATAAGACCGAGGTTATGTGAGGCTCAGCATGGTTTCAGGCAGGGTCGCAACACGGATAGCAATTTGTTGGGTTTTATGACTTATGTTACGCCAGCCATTGATGCAGGATTACAGGTTGACATCGCATACTTTGATTTTAGAAAAGCTTTTGATACTGTCGATAACGACGTCCTACTTGTGAAGTTTGCTTCAATGGGTTTCACTCCTGAGCTATTATCTTTTTTTTGTGATTATCTGCGTGACAGAAAGCAATACGTAGAATACGATAATTATGAGTCTAATCCGTACAATACTTATTCAGGAGTAAATCAGGGAAGTACGACTGGTCCCCTGGAGTTTCTAATAATGATTAATGATTTGCCGTCTGTAATAAAGCACTCAAAATGTTTGATTTTTGCAGATGACGTAAAATTGGTATATGCAATAAAAGATAAAGAGGATTGCGTTTTGCTACAAAGAGACATAGACAGGTTCTCAAATGGAGTCAGCTTAATAAACTTTACTTCAATACCTCTAAATGTTATGTTATGTCTTGCACTAAAGGGAAAAATCCAATTAGTTTTGAATATAGGATAGGCACAAACGTGATGACTCGTACTACATCCATAAGAGATCTAGGGGTTCAGGTTGACAAAGATTTGACATTTCGGAGTCATATTGCTGACATTTGTAAACGAGCATTTCAAAATTTGGGATTCGTTATTCGGCAGTGTCAAGGTTTTACAGATATCAGAGCTATTAAGTCCTTGTATAACGCATTAGTGAGAAGTAGACTTGAGACTAATGCGATGATTTGGAGTCCTCATGAATTAAAATATAAATTAATGTTAGAAAAAATACAAAATAAGTTTCTGAGGTTCCTTTACTTAAAGCAATATGGAGTATATCCTTACTATCCTTTGAAGTATCCTACTCTTTTTGTAACGGGAATGGTGGGATACTTTAAGCTGGAGGTAAGGAGGGAATTAATTTTAGTAATGTACATTTTTAAAGTATTAAGAGGCATGGTCTATTACCCGGATCTTTTATTATTACTGAAGTTATATGTACCCAACAATTACTTACGCGCACGCAGACACAAGTTATTTGCAGTACCTCAAGGTAGGACAAATGTTCTTAATAAAGCACCGCTTACTAGGGCTCTTTGCATGTTAAATAAAATATGCGAAGATTACTCGGATCTAGATATTTTTACTTGTACTTTGATGAAATTCGCAGATATTGCATTGAAATGTATTAGTTATAAGTAATTATAGGTAAACTTGCATTGTCGCATTGGTGAAAACTGTAAAGACTATGTAAACTGATTTAATAATAATAAATAAATAAATAAAATTTAGTTTTAATCAAGGGGAGTAGCGGTAATAACACCTTACATATTGTAAATACCGAAGACAACCTCACCTGCACGTGGTGCTCCCTGCCGAACAACGGACGAGGCTCTGACGACAACTCAAGCCGTTTCGGGGCTCAACAAGTAGGCTCGTACGGAACAGTCGGTATTAGAGCAGGATATCGACTTAGGGCGGCGACAGATGAACGCAAATGTGTCAATGTCGGCGAGGTTACCCATAGGCTTAGTTAGATGGTCTACTGCTTGCCTGCCAACCCGCAACAGACAAGCGTGGTAGGTTAATTGTCTAAACCTCTCTCATGAATCGAGATTCAAATCAAAGGCCCCAAGTGCCCGGCGGCTCCGGGGGCCCTGGCTACGACGGTACGCTAGCAAACTCCGGAGCTAGGGGTGCGAAGAATCCCCGGGCGGGACTTTCTCACCGTCAAACGACCTTAGCTAGCAAAACGGACACCGACAAAATAATTAACTTGATCACTTTTAATTGTAGAACTTTAAAATCTGAAGACAAACTATTAGAATTCGAGAAAGCACTTGATAATATAAATTGGGACATTATAGGATTGTGTGAAGTTAGGAGAGCAGGAGAAAATACCATAGAGAGAGAAAAAACTATTCTATACTACTCTGGAAAACCGGGAGGGCAGCATGGAGTAGGATTTTTAATTTCTAAGAAGTGGAAAAATAACATTTTAGAATTCATCTCATATTCAGAAAGGGTTGCAGCACTTAAATTCAAAATAACTCAAAATAAAATCTTAACTATAATCCAAGTTCACGCTCCGCATTCTAAACGCCCAGATGCCGAAGTCGAAGAATTTTATAAATGCTTAAATACTGCCTGTGATGAACATCGTGACTCAAGCACCTGGACAATTGTAATAGGTGATTTTAACGCTAAAATGGGCATCAGATCAAACATCGATGACATCAAAATTGTAGGGCCATATGGATTAGGCACACGCAACAAAAGAGGCAAAAGACTCATACAATTTGCATGTGGTCAAAATTTTTCCGTTTCGAATACTTACTTTTACAAAAAACCACATAGAAGATGGACATGGTTTTCACCAGACAAGGTTACTAAAAATGAAATAGATTATGTCCTCACCTCTAATAAAACCATTATACAAAACGTCGAAGTAATTAACAGTTTAAAGTTTAGTACAGATCATAGACCTTTGCGTGCTCGATTATCATTTAATACAAAAATTCAGAGGCAGAAACTATTTAAAAACATCAAAAAACTAGATAAAATTGCACTTATCAGTAACTACGAACAACTAAATGCAAATCTCAAATACAAATTGGACTCATTGGAAAACGATGAATACTTAGACGTAGATACTCAATATAGTAAAATAAAACATTGCATAAAAACAACAGCTGATCAAATCAAATGCAGAAAAACTAAAACTAGTAAACTTACCGATAAAACAGAAAAGTTAATAAATGAGAGACAAAAATATAAAGCAAACATTTACAGCCTAGAATATAGATTATTAGACAAAAAAGTAAAACGCAGCATAAGAAAAGATATTAGACAATACAATAGTAAACTCGTAGAAATTGCTTTACAAAAGAACACATCTTTAAAGATTGCAAAAAAGGGTATGGAAGGAGGAAAACCATGGATAACTAGCATCAAAGATCAACTGGGAAATAAACAACAAAATAGAGATATCATATTACAGCTCTGCACCAACTTCTATAAAGAACTTTATTCACACTGTACCAATCATCAACAACCAGAGCTAGAATACAATTTTGAAAATGAGATTCCCTCTATAACAGAAGACGAGGTACGATCAGTAATCGATAAATTAAAATACAATAGAAGTCCCGGTCCAGATGGTATTTCAGCTGAAATTTTGAAATTAGGAGAATCAACATTACTGCCTCATTTAACCACTTTATTCAATACTATTTTACGTACCGGAAAACTACCAAAAGAATTTTGCCACTCTCACATATCCCTACTACATAAAAAGGGAGATAGGTCAGATATCGGAAACTACAGGCCAATAAGTTTGGTGTCACATATTTATAAAGCCTTTATCAAAGTTATAGAGCGCCGAATATCAGGTAAACTCGACAAAGCTCAACCAGCAGAACAAGCTGGCTTTCGTCCAGGTCTCTCCACTACAGATCACCTATATACTCTAAACCAAATCATAGAAAAACATCAAGAATACCACGTTCCCCTATTTCTTGGTTTCGTGGACTACACCAAAGCTTTCGATAGCGTCTTTCATCATTCAATATTCGATGCACTAAAAAACCAAGATATAGAACCAATTTATATTAACCTCATCCGAAATATATACAACAACAGTTCAGCCGCTATAAAACTTCAATCCACTGGCCCACCATTCTCGATTAGCAGAGGAGTAAAACAGGGTGATCCTTTATCACCTAAATTATTTAATAGCATATTACAAGAAATTTTCAAAGAAATAGAACCAAAATGGAGAGACTTAGGAATAAAGATTGACACAGCGCATTTAACGAACCTACGATTTGCTGACGATATTCGCTTCCTCAGCAGAACATCTGCAAACAATGTTCATCGACCTCAGTCTGGCAGGCCTTAGGTCTGGGCTTCGAATGAACATGTCAAAGACCAAAATAATGACCAACAGCACCGAAGACCGGGCGTTTGTAGAAGGGGAAGAAATTGCATATGTCCGGGACTACGTTTATCTGGGCCAAATAGTATCCTTCCAGTCTCGACAAGAAGACGAGATCAAAAGACGTATCGAAAATTCCTGGAGGAGCTTTTGGTCTATGAAAGACCTAATGAAGGGCAAACTTCCATTACGCCTAAAGCGTAAGCTTATGGACATGTGCATTCTTCCCATTCTCACATACGGAGCACAAACATGGTCTTTGACCAACATTCAAAAGCACAGGCTGAAGGTTTGCCAGCGAGGTATGGAACGTAGCATACTGGGCGTTAAACTCTCCGATCGCATACGCAACACCACGCTGCGCTCCCAAACTAAAATAATAGATGTAGCCGACAAAGCTGCAAAATTAAAATGGGACTGGGCCGGGTATGTGACCAGGATGTCCCAAGATCAGTGGGCCAAAAGAGTAACTGATTGGATTCCAAACGGCAAGCGACTGCCTGGTCGGCCCCGGACCCGCTGGTGCGACGAATTAAACAAATTTAATAAGAACTGGCGCGCACTAGCACAATATAGAGAATCTTGGAGGAGTGAAAGAGAGGCCTTTGCCCAACATTGGGACACTCACGGCTATTAAAAAAAAAAAAAAAAAAAAGGCATTCAGAAAACAAAGAAAAACAATGCTTTTGAACCATAATCTATACTATTGCCCTTTGAGTTCTAAGTTTGCGAAAGATAACATCAGCCGAATTCACCGTTTATGGTAAATAATAAAGTCGTTAGACCCATTTAAGTAATAGCCGATAGCTCAAGATTTTCACGAAGTTAAATAATGCTTAGCAAGGATTGGTTTACCGATTTAAGGTTATCTAAGGCCAACGGCTCCTATTAGTGAGCCTGATAAGCAACTTTTGAACCTATTAATAACAAATGGACTGGCTTTGTTTACAACACATGGACATTATTTGCTCCTTTTAATCGAATCAGTTCCAGTCACTCATGTCGGAGTGGGAGACCACGAGTGACATATCAATATCTCGAGCACCTACGATCTTCAGAAGGTGTGTTAGGCCGTTAGTCCCGGTTGTCATCATTAGATGGTAGTTACGTCAGCAAAACAGCTTAAAGGCAACAAGACACACACGAAAAATAAAAACAAACCAAGTTCTAGTCGATATCAAGTCTAGTTCGTATTTGAACAGAATTCTCGCCATTTTCTCTCAACGAGTTTAATGTCAGCAAAGTGAATATCATTAAATGGATGTGGTTCGGTGGCACGGCGCAATCTCTCGAATGGACGGACGGACGGACTGCGCTAATAGGGTGGCTCTTTAGCGGGCCCTCAACGAGCGTGGCGGCCGATAACGACACTAAATTACTGCTCCTCTCCACTTGGCTGGAATTCGTCTCTCTGCACGTCTATCAAGATAAAACAGATTACATTTTACTTTAATTAATAAATTATGGTTTCCAAAACCGCAAAAAAAAAATCATTTGAAAGTCTGGGAAAATAAGCCCTGTGGGCAATAGAAAATATAAATACAATATTTCCATGCGAATTTTATAATAGCTTTTTCTAGTACAGGCTTTTTGCTCGCTACATCGAGAGCACATTGTTTCGTGATACTTGTGATGGCTAGTGGTTCCGGTTTTTATTTTACTGAAAAATTTCCGCGAGGTTTTTACAATATTATATTGGTTTTTGAGCCCAAGGCGGCTGAGGGTGTGACATATTGTACACTGGTTTGTTCGAAATATCGGACATGGAAGACGAGGGCTAAATTGAATTGACATGTCAGGAAATTAAAGCGGCGAGTGCGGCGATCGAACCAGCGCGCTGTCCCGGCCGATTCAATTGGGTGACGAGACGACAGACGTCAATGCTGATTAAACCCATACAAAGCTGTCTTCCATAAAATAGCAGAAATCACTAAACTCATTCAAGAACAAGAGCTAATCCCATCGCTCATATCACTTATCAGTGTTGTTGTTTGGAATCCATAATAATAGGACCCCAATTAATTTATTCGCAATTAACATGAACCGGCAGTCTTTAGACTTTGTATGCCTAACGCCTTACCAATTAGCCACCGCGCTTCATATCCTATCGAATCCCCACCTTATCCGAATCTGGTTATAAACTGTTTTTTACAGCTTTTATATCTTAAAGTATCGTCGATAGTTTCTTTCTGACTGTACAGAAAATTCTTTTTATTGGTGTCCGAATGGTCAATGACAAAATATTAAAATTGAAAAGTGTGGATTCAGACAGCGTGTCCGAATATGATGTGTCCGAATCGTCAGTCAGTCCATTCCTCTTATACGCATTATAAATTGCTAAAGGTTTTGTTAATTTATCGCAGCTCTTTATCTATAACTGGGTCCGATCCATTACAGTTAAGTATAAATTTATACAATCAGGCAAATCTAATAAGAGTTATAAATATTTTTCAATATGTAAGTAAGTCTTTATCAAAACATGTTGACGAAACATCCTTACTAATTTATAACCTCAAAACAAAAAGAATAATTTATAATGGCATAGATAATTCACAAAAAATATCACATAAATCAGTACATAACTTCTAAATGGAATACGACTGCGAGTAGGTCCTTTTTTCTGAGCGGGCACCAGTGATTAATTACGTACAGCCGTAGCTGGCTGTTGCCGACTGTTTCTCGAAGTAGGGAAATTAAAAGAATGAAGATAATCCTCTTTCTTTAGTTGAAGATTCAGCTCAGCTACTAGACAATGAAATATCGAAGCTGTTTCGGCGGCGGGCGGCAGGCAGCAGACCTCATTTTACGGTTCGAGAGGCCGCGCCGCGCCGCCCGTCGCACGCCCCGCTCCGCCCCGCTCTACGTGTTTATTGCTGAACGCTTTATTTTCTTTAGTCTATTTTTAGCCCGTCATTTTTCTCGATACCCAGGCTAATGCTGTTTAAAGGTTTCGATGTTGTCTTTGTATATTCTCCTTGCGTATTGTTTCTTTTGTGTAGGTATATCTCCTTACGAATTTAAATAATGGAAGATATTTATTAATATTTTATCTCATTCCATTGAGTACACAGAGCCATATTTATTCACAAAGTGAAAAAAAGAAAAACGTAAAATTGCTCGTGGAATTTAAAGATTGATTCAGATTGTCGGAAACTTTCCCAATTTTCCGTCACTTTCAAAGCTCTCAGCTCATTATTGTGATGTTTAATCGATTTTTCGAACTGACCAGCGTGGAAAAAAGGGTATCTTAAGATTCAATTAAAATGTTAGGTGAAAAAATTTGTACTTAAATTAAAATTAGTTAAGCAACTGATATTGAAAAAAATCCGTGCACACTGTTTCGGCTTTGAGGGAAAACTATGTGAAAGTTTGGAATAAGCCTGGAGTTAGCGGCACATACATCAAAGTCTCGTTAGACGGCGTGGAACTATGATGAATATTAAAACTATAAAGTGGGTCAGGCACGTGCAAATTTGACCAAATGGAAATAATCGCAATCACAAGTTAAAAACGGAAATCAACTTATAAAAACGTTTGTGCCCTGTTTTGTTTGTGTCTCGGCTTGGAAGAAATAAAAGTTTGGTAATCGATATAAATTGTACCCATAAACTTAATATTCTTCCGAAAATTGTACCCAAAGATAAGTCATGCCAACTTGGAGTAATAAACAAATAGTATCGGCGAAGTCGCACATTGTTTTCAGCTCCCTGCGTCTTGAGCAGCGTGAAGTATCGAGTGGCTGCGAGCTCGTGATAAAGAGTTCCATTTATTTGCTCACTGACACGGCAAACCTTTGGCTCTCTTTCATAACTCGCTTCGTAACAATTTAGATTTGATAGAAAAATATAACTGAAGGAAATGTCAGTACGGAGATAATTTTGTTTAAACATGTACTTTTAGAAGTATATTCGAGTATTATAGTTACAGGTGACGAGGATTAACGTATCAAACATATTCTTAAACTAACCTTTGTAATAAGATGCTATCTTCAAAGGTCACCACCACTATATATATATCATATCATCTTTAATTAGTTTTGGCCAAAGAACTCCAAATTACTTCATGGCAGTTGTAACGATGTATCTTCCCAATATTGGAGGGTTATTCAATCTAATCAATCAAAGTGCGATGCGAAGTCCAATTTGCGAAGAATATTCGCAATCAGTTGATTAATAATTAGCTTGATATCTCTAAATTAACTTTGAAATTTCTTTGACATACTTGGAATATGAGTTTGCATCTTTTCATGATAACGTCGTAATTTACTTATCCTATCACTATTATTAACAGATTTTTGAATCAGAATTAGCTTGGCATCTCTAAATTTACTTTGAAATTTCTTTGACATACTTGGAATATGATTTGTGTTTCAAGTGGCTTCTTTCAAAACAATGTCGTAATTTACCTATTTGTACTCTAAATTTTATCTTTAGTCCTTTTTAATCCTACTACACCTGATGACCTTAAAAACGTGACTTACTCTACTTTCTTTCGCGAGATTCAAAACCCCAACGTGTGCAGTGCTGTTTTCACTTCGACTTGTATTTCCTGCCCATTTGACCTGTTTCTTTTTAGTGTTCCATAGTTGAACGGCAAATACCGCATGAACCAGTTCAACTCGCACTAAACTTGTAGACAAAAGAAGAAATTTAAAGAACTTGTCACATTGCAATATCTGTCCAGTAATTAGCAATCTATTTCCTTTAAATATATGTATATAATTATATTCAAATTCTGTCTTGTTTTTTTGCTTAGGTAATTTAAACCGCTAAACTCCTACTATTTTTTAAGTTTCTTTGTAGTCGAAGATTAGCAACCCGCCTTTGTAACTACTTGTTATGGTTTTTATTTCAAATTTATTTATAAATTTGAAATAAAAACCAATAAACTCTTTATTGTACCAACTTAAAATTCAATTTTAAGCTGGTACAATAAAGAGTTATTATTCATTACCAGCATTATAAAATAAAATGTTTTTGTATTTTCTCTTAACTAACTAGGAAAGGAAATAAAAAAGTGAAGCCCGCAAAGTCTTGAAACTTAGTGAAGCAGATCCAAGTTGCCATTTACAATCTGTGTCCGCATTTGCCTTGTAAAATTATGCGGACGCGGCGGAAAGCCTCCACTTGGCCAGCGACCAAACTACGCGAGATTACGATTCTAATGGTTGTAATATGGCGACAATTATTATTCATACGCGGCGCTCATGCTACCAAAATATCAGTTTTATTATAAGTTACCTGTCAAACATACTAATCTTGACACACACTATAATTCTGACGATCTCTGTGCCAAGTGATACTCAAGTGCTTTTGAATCGCATGGTCCCAGTCCCAGGTTTGATTCCTGGCCAGGTCATAATGGAAAATGATCTTTTTCGCATTGGCCTGGTGGATTAGATATCTATTATGAAATATAGTAGGTATCATTGAGCCAGTATCCCACGACAGAATGGTTATAGTTCCCTGTCGACCCGTAAGGTAGTTAGGTACCTATACCTGACAAGTCGACAGAGAACCATAAGACCTGGCCTTTTGGACCTTATTAATACTGAGATTATCGTATTTCTACGTGCACACGTACTTATTCTTGGTTGTATAGAATTCATCGTCGGTTCATTCATCTGATAATGAATTATTTTTTCTTTAGACCCAGCTCAGCAAACACCACCAGGGCCAGGGGGTTATAATTTACGCAGGCGTTGGTTATAACTTATAACCAACGCCTACATAAATAACTTATATCTAGAAAGATATAAGAATAGAAAATAAATTCAATAAACAGTTCAGTCATCTGAGATAGGTATTTTTCTTTTGACATGAATTGATTCTAACCAGACTTGCCTCTACTTTCTTCATCCAGATTATATATTCATACCTATTTGAAAAAATTCTAATTCGGTAAAAAAACTCATAAAGGAAAGTTTTTCAGTGGTTCTGGAGTTTAAAACGATCATATATATTTGAAATCTGCGTACTTACTACTGAAGTTTCTGTGTTGATTGAAGAAAATACCGATGCCACAAATACCTACCGTGTTATTCTTTTAGACAGACGCTTTCAGAAGTTTACGTAAGCTCGATATAGATGCTCGTAGATCAATCACATTTTTAGCTGGATTTAGATCAGCAACACTTTTAGCCCGCCCTCTCCATCTGCTTTTGACCGGCATGCCTCTGGACAGCTAAATGGATAGCGGGAAGTAACTACAAAAGTTTTACTAGATGAAATAAATGCTAGCAGGTCGCCTAAAAATGAATAAAATTTGCTTTTAAAATTTAGTTTAGACATTCGCTAATGGAAAATGTGATGGTAACGAGAAATATAAAATTACCTACATATGTTAGACAACATTTCAGTCCAGGATAAAAAAATAGTTTTCTATACGTTTAATTGGCTTATATTGTAACCTATCTTATCAAATATTTTTTTCTACCATCAACAATTTCTGTGTCAATTTAAGTGAGTTTTTTATTGCATTCTCTATCTAAATGCATAATTTTAAAGTAATTTTCTTAAAAATGGTTAAGAGCTTAGTTCACTTACTAATTCTTAAATTCACTTCGAAATATTTATTCGTTAGGAATTGAGATTAGGCATAACTATTCTATGGGCTATGTTTGTTTGGTCTAAGGTTTTAGTAGCAAAAATTAAAAGCCATAATTTTTATTCAACGTAACAATAATTTGGCAGATACTAACTATTAATCTACTTTTAAGTTTTGACTACCAAAACTTTCATTAGTTTTTTTATTTGCTTTGATTGTTACCAAGTGTTGGTTGCAGTGTAATGTAGCCAACTATACTTATATACTTATGTCATGTAGCCTCATATATTAGATTCGTTACTCATTATTTAGTACACAATATATCGGTTCGTCGAGCAAGTGACATCTTTTATTTCTCTCCAATACTCCCATCCTTTACATGGCGACCTGGCCAGTAAGCGATCGGGTTCGCGTTCGCGCTACATTCCGTTCACCAAATAAGGACTCGCTACAATAAACATCAATGGACTTTAGTCACTATGTGGTCAATAAATTTATTATGTGTCAGTGATCGTTCCGAACAGTCTTCTGGTAATTGTGACTTAAGTGAATTACGGAAAGTAAAATGGGAAAACAACAGTCCAAGGAGGAGCATGTTGTAATTGCTCAAAACGCAAGCGGCGGAAACAATAATTCTTCATTAGAGCAGCTGAAGTACCACGTCGGTTATGGTACCTGTATTCTTGGTGTGATATGTCTCATTATGATACTGGCTTTTTGCTACTTTGGATATCGGAGATATGGGAAGTGTCATCGGGCGTGGATTAGACGAGAGATACAAGAAAATACTCTGAGGAGGTCGGGCAGTTGGTTCCGACGTAGAGAATTGCCTGTGGACGGCTCCGGAGATAAAGCAGGGATACGACTGTCGTAAACAGATGCGGCGAATAAAAATCGTAAAAAAGTGTATGTTGTGTGTATAGGTATATAATATGTATAAATCTGTGTGGTGCGCGATAAATAAGTGAATTCAGTAAGTAACCGGCAACATCAGATTGGAAATGGACTCCTAAGAGACATTAAGTACTTATTTACTTTAAATCGCATTCGCAGGTACGTTAAAACATTTTTATTAATGTATTCATGGCAACTCAATTAAATGATTACTATAATGCCTTAGTAGAAATTAGAAAATATTTAATTAAAATTGGTCCACAGAGACGACAAACAGGTGATATTTCTAATAAGAAGCTCAAAGAAGCAGAGATCATTTTACAAAACTTTGAAAAAGAGTTGTCAATTATATCTAGCAGCACAAAGGAAATTAGCGAGTGTGAACTTACCCTAATAAATACCTGTTGTGAACTCGTTAGGAACATATTTGAAGAAATTAAACAGTTGTGTAGTGTGTCTTTAAGAAGCGAAAAAATGGAATCATTTAATGTGAAAACTGCTGCATCGATACTGCCTATAATGGACGATAGTGAAAAAGTTACTAAGCAATTAATTTCGGCTATAGAAATGTATAGTTCTCTACTCGATGAGAAATCAAAACCTACACTAATTAGTTTCATACTAAAAACCAGGTTATCGGAGGGAGCTCAACTCAGATTGTCGCGGAAATATGATACGGTAGAAAGCCTTGTTGGTGATATGAACAAATATTTACTAACTAAAAAGTCTTTCACAGCGTTACAACAGCAGTTGCTAGGGTGCACACAAAACCAGCAGAGCATCGGGGACTATGGTAAGCAAATTGAGAATTTATTTGTTGAATTAACTATTTCTCAAGCAGATGGCGATAAAAAGAAATACGACACTTTAAAGCCCTTGAATGAAAAAATGGCCATTAAGCGATTTGCCACAGGATTAAGAAATAATAATCTTAGCACGATTGTATCGGCAAGAGACTATAACACTTTAAAAGATGCAATTCAAGGTGCGACAGATGAGCATGTTTCTACATTTTCAGGGGATAGTGTCATGAAAATATCAAAAAATATTTTTTCTTATCAAAACATGTCTCATTCAACTCGCGGACGATGTTTCCAGGGACGAGGATTTAATAGTCAGCCCCGCAACTGGCAGTACGGCCAACGCAACCATGGTCACCCTACTCGTGGAAGGCCGCGCGGTATGCAGTACAATCGCGGCGCGCAGTACAATCGCGGTATGCAGTACAATCGCAGCGAGCAGTACAGTCGAGGTAACCAGGGATCTCGAGGTAAGTGGCCTAACCGTTATTATAACCGAGGGCGCGGAAATTCCCGATATTATGTTAATTCGATGTCGCAGGACACTACTGAAAACGTAGAAAATAATTCCAATACGAATACCAGTCAATTTTTTCGTGAATAAAAGCGATAGTCATGAAAGTATTTGTCTTTATAATAATTATAATTCAATTAAATTGTTACTTAATAACACATTTTCTACGAATTGGTTAATAGACTCTGGAGCTACGCTTAGCGCAGTGAAATATGATTTATTAGAACATCTTAACATTCCATACCAAATAGGGCAAGTCACAATAAATGGAGTGTGCGGCGAACTTTGCTCCGAGGGTTTTGTTGAACTTAGACTAACATTTATGGATAAGGAATTCATACACAAGTTTCATGTTTTTAAGAATTTATGTTGTATGAGTGATGGAATTTTAGGTATCGATTTCTTAAGAAAATACAAAGCAAGATTAGATTTTGAGTTAGATAATATAAAATTATTCAACAATGACGAGGAAATTTGTTTTTCATTGGAACCGAGTGTGTCAGGAAAAAAATATATTACTTTGGCTCCAAGGTGTGAATCGTTGCATTTTGTAAAAACACATTTGAAAGAAGAATGTTTGGTTTTACCGAAAGAGCTTTGCGAGGGAGTATTTTTGGCTGGGAGTATAGTAAGACCTATAAATGGGAAAATACCGATTAAAATTCTAAATACTCGAGAAGAAGAGATTAGTTTGAGTTTTTTTAGTCAAGAAATGGAAAAATTATCCGACTATAATTTACTCTGTTTCGATACACCTATAGTAAATTCAGACAGGGTGAAAAAATTGTTTAAAGAATTAAATTTAGATTATTTGAATCAGGAAGAGCGATTGGAAATAGAGAAAATATGTGCGAAGTTTTCCGATGTTTTTCATTTAGAGGGGGACAAATTAGCAAAATGTAATATTTATCAGCAAGCAATTACATTGAAACCTAATACGATGCCTATTTACAAAAAACCGTATAGGTTACCAAAGTCTCAGAAAGGTGAAATACAAAAACAAATTAAAAAAATGATAGAAGACGACATAATCGAAGAATCGGTAAGTGAGTGGTCGAGCCCAATTCTTTTAGTACCGAAAAAGTCAGATATGAATGAGAAAAAATATAGGTTAGTAGTAGATTTCCGAAAACTTAATGAAAATATCGTGGATGATAGGTTTCCCCTTCCCAACATTGTTGACATTTTAGACTCACTTTCGGGTGCTATTTATTTTAGTCACCTTGACCTTCAAAATGGGTACTACCAAATTGACCTTGAACCCAACAGTAGGAAATGTACAGCCTTTACATTTGACAAACAATACCAAATGAAACGAATGCCGATGGGCCTAAAGACGAGTCCAAGTGCTTTTTCGCGTGCAATGACAGTTGCATTGTCAGGTTTGAACTATGAAAAGTGCCTGATCTACATGGATGACTTAGTTTGTTTTGGGCGAAATTTAATTTCCCATAATAAAAATTTAATTGATATTCTTCTAAGACTACGCAAAGTGAATTTAAAGTTAAACCCTAAAAAGTGTAGATTTTTGGTAAAAGAATTATTGTATTTGGGGCATATTGTAAGTGGAGAAGGTGTCAAACCTGATCCCGAGAAAACTAGAGTAATAAAAAATTATCCCACCCCAAAATCAAGCGATGACGTCAGACGTTTTGTAGCGTTTACAAATTATTACCGTCGATTTATACCAAAATTCGCCGAAATAGTTTTTCCGTTGAATAAATTATTAAGAAAAAATGTAGATTTCATTTGGACTAGCGAATGTGATGAAGCATTTCAGTTATTGAAAAGATGCCTCGTTTCGCCTCCTCTTTTGCAATACCCTGATTTTTCTAATGAGAATGAATTTCAGTTATACACCGACGCATCAGGTATAGCAATAGGCTCTATTTTATGTAACAAAGATGGTCGTCCTGTAGCATACGCGAGTCGTAGCTTAAACAAAGCAGAGATAAATTATCCAACAATTGAAAAAGAAATGCTCGCAATCGTCTGGTCTATAAAATATTTCAGACCGTATTTATTTGGTAAAAGATTTAAAATATTTTCTGATCATCGACCTTTGATTTATTTATTTAATATGAATAATCCATCGAGCCGATTGACAAAATTTCGACTGCAATTGGAGGAATATGACTTTAGCATAGAATATATAAAAGGGAAGGACAACGCAGCTGCAGATGCGTTATCCCGAGTGAAAGTTACGTCAGAGGAATTGAAAGAGATGCAAGAGCGTATAATAAATGTGATGACTAGGAAACAACATAAGCAAATGATAAATGATACAAAAGGACAGTCAGATTTTTCGGCAAATGACAATTCTTCTAACTTGCGGCCTGATCAACCGAAAGTTGTAGAAATGCTTACGAAACCGCCATATTCGACTGAATTATTAATTGTATCGCGAAATAAAATGAGTAGTCTAAACGAAAACGTAAAAAACACGGATATGTTTATTTATAACGAAAAAGATATGATTTTATATACATGCCCAGTGTCACGATCACATAAAGCGCGAGTCGCCTATGTGAGTGAACTGGAGCGCTATTGCAATAAATTAAATATTAATGAACTTTTTATAATAAAACTTGCAAGTAACTACGAATTTATTAATTGGTTGTCAAAAGAAATAAATATAAGGCAATCATGGTCCGGACCTCGAATTAACATTTTAAAGGAAATTACGAGAATAATTTCTAATGACGATAAAAAGGTTATTATGAATGACTATCATATTTTACCCACAAGTGGACACGCAGGCATCAGACGAATGCTTAATAATATCAAAAGAACTTATTTCTGGCCTGGCATGGAACGTGATGTAACAGAATATGTAGGAAAATGTAAGAAGTGTCAGACACAAAAACATACTAAACCGGTCAAGGAGCCTATGGTCGTGACTACAACGGCTACTGAGGCTTTAGACAAAATTTTTTTAGATATAGTCGGGCCCCTAGATAAGGACTATTACGGTAAGTTTTATATTTTAAGTATACAATGCGAACTCACTAAGTTCGTGGAGGCTTATCCATTAGAACGTAAGGACGCAGTTTCGGTAGCAAAATCATTTGTGGAAAACTTTATACTAAGGTATGGTATACCAAGACACATTGCAACAGATAGAGGTTCCGAATTCATAGCATCAACAATGAGAGAAGTCTGTAAATTGTTACAAATTAACCAACTTTTTTCTACCTCGTATCACCACGAAACCATAGGTGCCCTCGAAGTAACTCATAAAAATTTAAATGCTTATTTTCGTATACAAACAAACAACAATCCTAGAGAGTGGAGCACCTGGGTTCCCTATTGGTGTTTTAGTTATAATACGACAGTACACACATCTACAAAGTTTACCCCGTATGAACTGGTTTTTGGTAAGATGTGTAGATTGCCTTCGAACTTAACCCAACAAGTAGAACCTCTTTATAACGTTGACAACTATCCACTAACATTAAAATATAGGTTACAAAAATCTCAAGAACAAGCCAGACAAAATTTAATACTTTCAAAAGAACTAAGGAAGCAAAGTTATGATAAACAAATAAACCCAATTGCTTATAAGGCAAATGATTTAATTTTGTTACGAAACGAAAATAGTAATAAGTTTCAAAATGTGTTTGATGGACCATTTAAAGTGATTGAAGATTTGTCACCAAATGTTAGTATATTGAAAGGTAATAAAATAGAAATAGTTCATAAAAATAGAACAAAGTTATTCAAATGTTAAATAAAATTAGAGTAAGTAAAAAAAACAAAATGTACCTACATATGTCTAATTTTAAAGACAAAGTTAACCTATATTATGTTCAATTTGTATACCTATACAACATAATATGATATCCTAGTTTTAATTTTCTTTATGTTAATTTTTCTATATATGAAAAAAAAAAAAGAAATTGTATTTATTCTTTTTTTTTCTGAAAAGAAGGGAGGTGTAATGTAGCCAACTATACTTATATACTTATGTCATGTAGCCTCATATATTAGATTCGTTACTCATTATTTAGTACACAATATATCGGTTCGTCGAGCAAGTGACATCTTTTATTTCTCTCCAATACTCCCATCCTTTACAGCAGAAGGTAGATAGCACTAAATACCTTTATCCCCCAGTTCAAACAACTCCCTACCCTTTTTCCTCATCAAAAACGGTTTCGATGGCTGCCCATCGAAACCGTTTTTGATGAGGAAAAAGTCGGATCCGATATAAGCCAATCAAGCTGCGCTCACTAACCCGTTTGCCAAGCGTGGTGAGTATGGCAAAACCCCTAATAGATGGAAATTCTAAGGGGAGGTCCCTGTCTAGCAGTGAACTTCTTAAGGCTGAATGATGATAATTAATTTTGTCAAACGCAAACTAATACCGAACTGTGATCGTTCAGCGATAAAAAGTGGGCTGCATTAAACTAGGCACTCGATTAACTGCCTGTAAAAAACATAGTCTATTTGCTCGGCCCACAGCGAATCATAAATTTCCTTGACGACATCAATTTATTGAAAAATTCTCGCGTAATTGAATTTCCTCCGGAAGGTTCGTTATGGTATGTATACATTGTAGCTAGTCTCGTTTGTTTAGCTGGATGTCAATGCAAGGCCGGACTATTTTCAAATTCTGAAACATAAATATTTTTTTAGAAATTTGAATAACAAAATTTAGCTGTGTCATTCTGATATACCTATTTAGTAGACAGGACCTCGTAGTTGCTGTTACTCATACTGACCCAATTCAAATGAAGAACATGTATATATTTTTTTCGTTATTGACCTAGGATTAATATGGACCGGGCGCGGGGAAGTCACGAGTGATGCCAACTATGTACGTTCGTGTGCAGCATAAGTTTTTTTTGCCACACAAATTGAGTTAGTCCCCCAGTAAGTTGTGTGAACTTGTGTCATAGGATACTAACTCAACCATATATTTTATAGATACTTACTTCTATAGATAAATATTCAAGACCCAGGTCAATCTGAAAATGATCGTTTTCTATCATGACCTGACCGGTGATAGAACTCCGGACCTCTCGTGTGCTGCGCCACATTACAGAGGTCGTCAAAAAATAAGCAGATAATAATAAAAAATTTGGAAAAATTGCATGCATAAATTAGTGTAAAGTTTTTAAGGGACCTATCGAGATTATTATTAGATCCATGTCTATGGAAAAATGACTTTTATAAGAATTAATAAGTTTGCAATGTGAATTAATATTCTCGTTGCAAACTTAAATCTTTATTCATCGAAAAATCTTTATTGTCGAGCTCCGTGGCGCAGCGGTCAACACGCTAGCCTGCGACACGGGGGTCCCGGGTTCGATCCCCGGTCAGGTCAAGATGGAAAAAGATCTTTTTCATATTGACCTGGGTCTTGGATGTTTATCTATATAAGTATATATTATCAAATATAGTATCGTTGAGTTAGTATCCTGCGACACAAGTTCACAACTTACTGTGGGGCTAGCTCAATTTGTGTGATATGTCCCTATTTATTTATTTATTATCGAAAAATTTTGTAAGTAAAAATATATCAAGAGATACTTTAGTAGAAACACTTGCGTAATTTTCAGTGGAGGGTTACGGCGCAAAAAAAGAAGCGAATCGTGGTGTGAGATGAAATTTCAAAATCCGCTTTTCATTTTGCATCGTTGATTTATGATCCTCGAAAAGCGAGTGGCTCTTCGCTGCCTTGCATTTAGTTTTGTTTTCCAGTATTCTAAATTGTATTATAGGAGTGTTGCCAGACCGCAGTGCCGACGCTACTCTGATCCTGACAGAATTTCATATCCGCCAGTTTAGTAATACTTAATCCGCCCTTTCATAATGAAGATTTATAATACAGCTGACATGAATTAATGTCGGATTTGTCGTTTTAATTTTGTAAAGGAAATAATTGAATTAGACCCAGTTTAAGCTTAATTTAATTAAAATAGATTAAATAATGTACCTAATAAGTAAATCTCATAGAGATCTGAAGTTTTTTTTTTCTTGTGACTTGTGGTCACATTGAATCGGTGTATTTTATAGTTGTAGAACACACTGTTTCTCAATATGGAATTTTTGCCTTGAAGACTATATACACTGATAAACCGTCAAATGCAAATTTTGAACCATATTACATCTTAAATTAATAGTATAGATACCATTTCGATGCACTGGCGGGTATTAACTGACTTTTTTATCTTTCTTTTTAAAATAGAGAGTAGAAAACCGTACATTCATTCCAGCCAGTCCATGAAATAACTATGTTTTCATATTGTCTATCATCATCATCATCATCATCATCAGGTCCTTTTCAGTCTCCACTGCAAGAGCATGATCCACTCTGAAGTACAAGAGCTATATATATGTATATACATATATTATATTGTCTATTATTGTGTGCAATTTACTCAAATGTGAATATTAATTGATTTTTCTTCTTAAAAATAGAAGGTACCTACGTATCCTTTTAAGCGCGGCTTAGCTACGGTTAATAATTCAAAAGTTAGGCACTGCAAACTTTGGACATATTTAGATTATATAAAGGGTTTAGTTATAGTTACACTGTCCGTGAGTTTAATAACGATAAAAACAGGTGAAACACGGCCCGTGTAGTAATAAAGCATGTTCCTCGGCAGCCCGCCGCCGACCGCGCGCCTAAAATGGATTTATAACGTATTTTAGGGATTTCAGGATTTGCAGACTCCAAAGCTGCAAATCTGTGTTAATATTTTATCAAAGGCTTCAATAGAACTAAGTAAGTGAAGTGAAGAGTTGTTTTCATTCACAATTAGGCACTTATTTCAATGGTATCTATTAAATAACTTGTTATAGTTACATAGTTTCAATTTTTTTCTTTCGAGATAAAGTGGCTGTCTGTTGTCAAGCCTTTTAAAACAGTTTTTACTCCACGCAGAAGTAGGGTAAACCATTTGAAGACGTACACAGTGTTAAACAAGTGTGTTAATTGTATAATGTTTTATGTCCTGTGCTGTGTGTCTTCAAATAAATTATTCATTCATTCATACATTCATTCATACCTTACGTGATTTTAATCTTTCATTAGCTATGTATTTTACCCTAAAGAGTATGTGACGCCAGCAAAATATATAACAATATATTAGAAGCAAGTAAATTTAAATAGGTCTCCTTCACTGAATTAGTGCGATGATTTTGTACGATTTTAAATGTCACCTAAAACGATAAGAGTCGTTTGAAAGACTTCGAGTAGAAGCTACTCTTTTTGATGGTTCAACGAATTTAAACGAGGTCTCGTAACTTTAGTGGAAGAAGAAAGAAGTGGCTGCCCTAGGACGGCTACTATGGAAGAAAACGTGTAGCTGTAAAAAAATTAATTCAAGAGTTAGGCCGAATTACATAAAAAAGATTCAGTACATACTGCAGATAAGATCGGGAAGTGTGCACAAAATTCTACACGTACATCTTAGGGTAAGGATCGTAGTTTTACGTTAGGTACCACACAATCTAACGCAGGCTCAGAAAGAGGTTTGGGTAGAATAGTGTCAAGACATGATAGCAAAATTTGAAGCAAGCTCGTATCGGCACGTTACGATATTGTTACGGGTGATGAATCATGGATTTATCAGAATGATCTAGAAACAAAGCGTCAGTCCACTGTGTTATTGTTTCAAAATGAACCAAAGCAAATACCAAAAGGAAGCGACCGAGAATTGTGGGCAAACTTTTGATCGCAAGTTTTGTTCTTTGATGGGTTATCTGGTGTTGGTGACCCTTATGAGATCAAAGCAGTATCAATGCCAGAAATTTGCACTGTTATGTGCAAACTTCTAGCAATGATACTCAGCAGCAGGTGACCGAACACCGGCCTCCGTGGCCTACAGCTTCACCACGACAACGCACCAGCTCACTCTCGGCGCTCATAACAAGAGACATTCTTGTCAGTACACCGGTAAACTTATAGGCCATCCTCCTTACAGTCCCAATTTGACAACGTGCGAAATCTTTTTTTCCTCCAAAATAAAAATCTACTCAAGGGAAAACAGTTTTGATCACTGGAAGCTGCTTTTGAGGAGGCGGTAGAAGAGGTGACTGATGCAGATCGAAAAATGTGTTTTAAAAATTGGTTCTTTGTAAATATAAAATAAATAATAATTTTTAGTCCCGCAAATCTTTCTGAGCCCGACGTACATCAGGCGGGTGAATCTCCGCGAATCTGCATAACCGCGTAATTAAGCTGTGTATCAATATTGAAGGCTTTATGTAAAGCAGTTTATTTTCCGACGACAACGTCGGGTGGTGGGCGGCGTCGCTTTACATATTAAATTGCGTTAGACAGCGATTTAGCTTGGGCTCGTTTCCTGTAGACAGCGGAGCGTCGTTTACTCTATGAAGTCTTGGAGATTGTCAAACAATGTGGAGAAAGTTGTGGCGTTTAAAATTAATTGCATTTACCTAGGATATGGCACGTCCAAGGCAAAGTTTTAAAAATATTTAAATTTAGAGTTTTTTATTCTTTTTGCCATGTGCAGCAATACTTACTTTATGTATCAGCAATGTTACCGTGGTAATGTGTTGAAAAAAGAAAAATAATTGTACCTAATTTTCTTAATAAAGCTAGAACCATCTGACTATCTAAGAAAAAAATTAAAAGTAAGTATGAACAATTTGAATTAGACAGACATTAGCGTTAGCAAGACAATATTTAATATAGATAATAGTTACATAGGTTCAAAAAATGACTAAGGTTGTTATGGTTATAATATGAAGGCAGACGACCAACCAGCTGTATAATTTTTGTCAAATCTATTACAGATGAATTCATATGTTATTTTATAACCCCGAATTTGAAACTAAAATTGTAGAGTTACCGGTAACACTTTATGATGAAGAGGATTACGAATACTAAGTTAGAAAAGACAGCCTTCGTCTAAATGCTATTTCCGTCGAGGTCACCAAATTTTGGTCTTACTAACTTAATGTAGAATTATTTATAGCCAGTTTGACTTGAAAAGAAGAAAAATGCAATTTTTATTTTATGATGATTGTACATGATTTTATATTTTTGTCTAAAAGAAAAGAGTATTTTAATTAATAACATTTTATTCTCTATCGACATTGCACCAGCGCGTTTAATGCTGAATGACTACAGTATGCTTAGTGCAGTGTACTCGTACTTTAACAGTTAATAAATAAACGTTTTATTGCTGTTTATTAACTTATACAAATTTAACTTATACAAAGCAATTAGTCTTTGAAAGATCATTTGAAAAGCAGTCTGTCTCTAAGCCTTAAAAAGAAACTTATGGACATGTGCATACTCCCCATCCTCACATACGGTGCTCTTGGTCTTGGTCTTTGACTGACATCCAAAAGCGCAAACTGAAGGTTTGTCAGCGCATCATGGAACGCAGTATACTACGAGTAAAACTCATTGATCGTATACGGAACACCACACTGCGTTCCCAGACTCGAATACTTGATGTAGCTACGAGGGCAGCAGGCTTGAAGTGGGCAAGCTGGGCCAAGGTAACTACCGAATGAAGACCCAATGGCAAACTGGGATGCGGCCGTCCCAGAACTAGGTGGTGCGACGAGATTAAAAGCACTAACAAACAAACAATAATAATTGGTCAATTATAGCAACCGACAGACAAAAATGGAATAAGAAAGAGAAAGAGGCCTTTGCCCTACATAGGGACATTCTTTAATGGCTCGTAATAATAATAACAATAAATAGACTATACAAATAAATAAAGAGAATAATAATAAAAAAAAACTTATACAAATTAGAGGATAATGTCAGCGGCATTGTACGAAAGACAGACAGTTAAAAATCTTAATTGCCATGTTTCAGCTGTCTTAGTTTAATTCTTAGTTTCCTTATTTGTCCAGTACATAGAGAGTAAAATGTCATTGATTTCAAGCAACTAATAGCGTTACCTATTTTCGCGATTCGTCAAGGTTTTCATTCATAAACTTTAATTGAATTAGTTCTGAAAGTGACTTTAAGTTCAAAGGTGCACGGTGTATTTGATAATTTTTAATTAATATCTAAATAAGGTAGAAAATAAATATTCTAAGCAATTAAATATCCTGTATGATATTTAAGAAACAAATTATTATTTTTCATAAGCAAAATTTATGTCAACAGGGTTAAATATATTGATATTCGAAGTGTTTTAGTACAGCCAATCAAAGAAAAAGTAAACATAGCGAATTGTTTAGATGTACGTTGTAGAGTCAATAAGTATATAAGTAGCTATTACGCAATTCAGTTTCCCTTATTTAAGAGTAGATCAAAGTAAATATAATCTTTATCTTTAGAAAAAAAATTATTAAACTATTCTTGATACACAAACGTCCGTCAACATTATTTAAATTACTTATTATTTAGTGTTCTTTCGAGATAAGTTTAAAACGTAAAGTTTTGGTTGCAAACGATTTCCATTCTTTGAAATAAATGGCAATTGCAAGTTGACTAGGCGTCTCAACGCTAGTTAGCAGCTGCAGTAATTGGCAGACGAGCTGCTCCAAGCTGGTCTTACAATTAATAGCTGGAAATCATTTCTTGTCCTTATGATAGCTCCTGTATCTAGAAGTAGCTAGGTAGAGCTACACTCTACACCTAGTAAGATTGTGTAACTTGTAAAGTTGGATAAAAATATGTGCAATACTTAATATTTGATGCGAAAACTTCTTAGCGTAACCAACACCTCTGTTTTTATGTATGTATGTACGTGAAAACTTAAAAAAATAAACTCATTTTTAAAGAACGGCACTCCCTGAGTGCCATTGTTTTTTTTTCATGTCTGGTCTGTACTTAGTTTAGATATTCTAATATAAATATTCTAATTCTAATTGGGATAAGTTTCAGTATAATTAAGATTTAATGTTGTAAAAAGTATCAAAATTATACTTTTGAGAACATTCCTTTTATAAAATTACTAGTTATGAAAAATAATATTATCAAACTATTAATAATATTTTGTCACTACATAAGTCAAACGTTCAATAAATATCAATATAGTAGTTTGGATGAAGATAGATAAAACTTAAAAGAATCAGATCTTAACAAATTCTAACTTTGGTGGCACGTTATGTTTCTCTCAGGTTTGCAAGACTCTAAAAGATTTTCAAATAAGCAAACTTCCCGAAGAGGATTTCAGGAAATCTTCACAGGAAAAGTAACTTCTCAAATAGCGGTCGATTTATATGGTGAATTAAAGGGTTGTTACTCAACAACGGGTTAGCAAGTACACTAGACGTAATATAGGTAGTTAGATTTTTCTCCTTTGTGGCTGTAGGATGTAAGTTTACGTTAACTGATTTAACTTTGCATTCACAGATTCGATTTAAGAAGGCAATCACCCTGATTTAAGCTAGATGCATACATGCTGCCAAATCCTCTGCCAACACCTCATAAACAAAGTTTTACCATCTGTAATTTCAAATATATACGTTTATATAAATTAGGCTAAGACCAATCATAAATAATAAATAAATAATAATAAATATATAGGGACATATCACACAAATTGAGCTAGCCCCACAGTAAGTTGTGAACTTGTGTCGCAGGATACTAACTTAACGATACTATATTTTATGACATATATTTATATAGATAAACATCCAAGACCCAGGTTATTCTGAAAAAGATCGTTTTCCATCATGACCTGACCGGGGATCGAACCCGGGACCCCCGTGTCGCAGGCTGGCGTGTTGACCACTGCGCCACGGAGCTCGTCAATCAATCACAAAATACCTAAGAAAAAGGTATTTGTTGATCACATACACCTTTAATCTTTTAGATTGATAAAATACTTAAACGGAGAAGAAGTCCTCAAGTAGCCATAGAAACAGAGTTAAGCAAATTTGTGAACATGTAATCGAACAAAGCCGCCAAAGATGAAACCATTTTGTTTTATAAAAAAGATCAACAGTAAAATATTTGAAGATAAACGAGAAATTACAAAATAAATAAGAAGGTACTCACTTTATTTTGCTAAACTTTGACGGTTCATGTTACAGTGGATAAAAAAGTATCCTTTTCTATCTAAATTCCGAAGCAATTTACAAATTCTTTTCCTAAATTGAGTTATTCGTGAATTGAGAACGGTATTCACAGAATGCAGCAGCTCGTTAACTTTCAGAAAGTTGAAAAATAAAATAAAAAGATACTAAACAAACTTACTTCCAGTTAGGCTCGTGTTCAAAAAGTAAGTTTAAAAGTATGTCGTCACAGCAAATTAACTTACAAGTTGAAAGAGATGCGGCTCGGGAGTTTGGCGAATCTTTAAAACTACGCTAAACAGCGCGCTGCCGGGCCAGAACAATGCGGGTTGAATAATTAAAAACAGACAAACATAGCTATGTTTGTCTGTTTTTATCGTACAGCTGTACGATGGACGTAACACACGTCCATTTATTTTATTTTTATTTTCGTGTTTACTTGCCATTGAGGAACTTAGTGAAATAAAAATAAGGTGTCCTGTATGTGGTATATTATTATTTTTACTTTCACAAATGATATTGTTCGATTCAGCCCAATTAAATTAGAGCTAGTTTTTTCTATCTGCAACTGTTAAGAAAGAGGAGGGCAGGTGATTTGGGTGAACACAGCCGTCTGGCACCGCAGAGGTTCTAACAAGTCAAAAAAAATACATCTTTTGCCGCATGATCATGAATCTTGTATTATTTTAAAATACGATGAAAAACTCAATTAACAAGGATTACCATTTCAATAAGCCCAGATTACGGCAGTTAACCCATTTAATCCAAGGGAAATAAGTTAAAAATAAGGCGGTCAAGTCGACATCAACGGCATCTCACCATTAATCTTGCTAATTACATGAGCATTCTAAAATTCCGAGGAAAATGAAGCTTTCCGCCCGCCGCTTCGCGCCCCGCCAGTTTTCACTTTATTTAAGTGCGGGCGCGTATTTATCGCACCATCAGATATGCTTCCCCTCGACGACTCCAAGATAGCCTATAGAATTATTGTACACTTTGCCGCAAGCTACCCTAATTTAACCCCGACAAAACACCAACTTTTAGTGCAATTTGTTGTAAATACGCTGACCAATTTTCGCCGGCTGCCTTTCCTTTTGTTTTATTATCCCACAGTCGTGGTTTGCATTCAAAGCCATTCGACTAGAATATCCGACTGAATGCGATTGGATTCGCGTTTGTGCTTCTGTGAGTTAGGACTACAAGATAGAATCTATCGTTTATATTCCGCACCGAGCTTTGAGCAAAGCGGTTTAGAGCGTTCTGTCTGAGCTAAGAGTGGCTAAGCCTTGCCTTTGTGGGAATGGGTTAATTTATTTTGTCTACACATACATCATAAAGTACTAAGTTATAACGATTTCAGAAACTGCCCATTAATATCCACCATTACGTCAATCACAATAATAATAACAATGAAGAGTTTGATAAAGTAACATTAATAAATAAAACGAATAACTATTTTGGGGAAATATTTATTATATTTACATTGTTGTAAATATAATAAATATTTCCCCATTTTGTTGTAAATATAATAAATATTTCCCCAAAATAGTTATTCCTTTTTATTTATTAATGTATATACGAGTATGTATGTTCCGTGACCTTCCGTAGGGAAGTTCTTCAATATCATAGATTGAAGTTGCTCAATGAAGCTGGAATCGATATAATCGAAAGTCGTAAAACATATTTTTTCTCAGATCCCTTTTCTTTTCACTTTAAATATTCGTGGTAGTGTGCAAGTTAAACGAACCGATCACATTAAACGTGAAACTAATTTTAACGCAGGTGTGCGGGGCTTGGGGTGCGGCGGAGGGGGGTGACGAGGGACCATCAGATAAACGCCTCAACGCGCTGCACCCTCCTTCCTGAGCCGACGACACCAGCCACGCACCCGCACCTACTACGTAAGGTTAAAAACGTATGTGCGACAGTATTAAGGAAATAACTAGGATGTTTTACTATAACGGATTCCTTGTTTGCGTTCTCTCTTACATGTATCAGGTTTACTTTTCATCTGGCTTCCATAAAACGAAAGGTTCTCAATTCGTTAAAATTCAGTTACATATATAAGTAACAAGCTTTTACCCGCGGCTTCGCCGGGTGCGTATTGTTTGATATTATAACAAATTATATATTTTCATTTCATTAAAGTTCAAAAGATATAATGTTTACTTGATATAATTATTACTGTTTATATTCTTGAAAGCTATAATATTCATAAAATATTCAATTCGAAAACCATAAACTCATTTATTATAACGTTTATGAACACTAAACATCACCTGTCATACAACTCGTTCAGTATACATGCCATAAAATATAACAATCAAAACGAATACTATTTAAAATAAATATCAATAAAAATCTAAATCAATCAAATTGATTATGACAAGCGAGCGAGCGACGACCTTAGGTGCGATAGTGACTGGTTTGGATACGCAACTTGGTAACAAAAGGTAGGTTAGGTTATGGTTAGACATAGACCACCATATGAGCGAGCGAGCGAAGCGAGCGAGCAACGACTGGGCGCGAAAGTGACTGGTAACAGAAGGTAGGTTAGGTTATGGTTACACATAGACCAGCATATGAGCGAGCGAGCGAAGCGAGCGAGCGACGACTGGGTGCGAAAGCGACTTGGTAACAGAAGGTAGGTTAGGTTATGGTTACACATAGACCACCATATGAGCGAGCGAGCGAAGCGAGCGAGCAACGACTGGGTGCCAAAGCGACTGGTAACAGAAGGTAGGTTAGGTTATGGTTACACATAGACAACCATATGAGCGAGCGAGCAAACGATGACTGAGTGCGAAAGCGACTAGTTTGGATACGCGACTTGGTCACAGAAGGTAGGTTAGGTTATGGTTTCACATAGACCACCATATGAGCGAGCGAGCCAAGCGAGCGAGCGACGACTGAATGCGAAAGCAACTTAGTCACAAAACGTAGATTAGGATCTTCTATCACTTTTTTTGTATTACCAATGGTTATTATGCGTAATAATAAGTATATATTACGTTTATTATACGTAACAACAAATCGATTTGTTAAATTTTATAACGATAAAACTGTATATGAAAGGTTTGTTATGTTGAATAATTGTTATAACAAAAGATTTTATTTTTTTCAAAATTATTTCTTCTGAATTTTATTTTGATTGATAATTATACTGACCAAAATTATATATTTCGTTGGTATTGATCTTAAAACATATATATTTTGTGTTTATATGTTATATTACTTACCCGCTTCGCCCGCGTGATATATAGCCTATGTCCTTCTCAGTACCCTACCCTATGTGTATGCAAAATTTCATTAAGAACGGTTCAGTAGTTACGACGTGAAAGCGTAACAAACAAACAAATAAACAAACAAACAAACAAACTCACTTTCGCATTTATAATATTAGTTGGGAAGTTGGGATTGGGATTTCATCAGCATGTCTGATTTTATGTCCTTGTGCCTAGATAAAATGTTTATTTTGCCGGTATTTATATGTGGTTCCCAGCAGAGTAGAAAAGGACTCATCATCATCATGATGATGACTTAGGAAATACAAACTTAAAAATATCAAAGAGACTTCTCCAACCCATCTGGCCAGCGTGGAGAGTGTTAACTATATCCTCTGATTGCTCTCTACAGAAAGGTTCGTGCTCCTGCAGTAGTGATGATGATGATGATGATAAAATAACATGTTTCTTTGAATCTCATTGGAGTTGGTCAATCAAAAATGAATAAGTTCAAAGGCTATAGATTTTTAATTTGTTTTGGGTTTCTAATATCCTAATTTAAATATGCGTGCTCTGTGGTCCAGTGGTTAAGGCGTTTGCTTTACCGACCCGGGGGTCGTGGGTTCGATTCCCACGGGAAGCATACTTTACTTTGTTAAGTTGTTTCCAGTTTGGTTAGGATAATGCAGGCTTGAATCACCTGATTGTCTGATAAGAAAGATGATTCCGTGCTTCGGAAGGCACGTTAAGCCGTTGGTCCCGGCTGCTATTTGGTAGTCGTTAAAGGAACCACGTCAGAGGCCGAGAGGCGGTTCCGAAGAACTCTGACACCAGGGTGTGCATGGTCGACTGACCTACTCGAAATGATGATGATGAATATGCGTATTCATATAAAAATATACAAAATAAAGTATATATAAGTTTACTTTCAAAATGGTTTATCTTTCGGCCCTATTTTCATTATGAGCAGTATATAGCATACAATTAAATTAATATATTGCAGACAAAAAAGTTAAACTTTTCAAATAAAAATTGATTACCTCAGCATCGCAATGAAAAGTCTATTTTTTCTTCCGAAATCAGGCCGCATTTAATGTTTTGTGGCAAGCATCCAGTTCCCCTCTATTCCGATCCACTTTTATAGAATGTTATTGGGCGCTCCAGGAATCGTAAAGTAGCCGCGATGAGAGCCATAAACCGAGCCTACATACCGCCGTTAGCTAAATCAGGAGTACCTGCGGGGAGGTAACCGTAAACTTTATGTAAACAACGAACATAATAAAAAGCTGGAATGCGTCGGAGGGAGTCGTTTCGCCGGGAAGTAATGTGATTGTTTCGAAATTAAGTCATACGCTCCCTTTAAAGCAATAACAAGAGATTGCCCGCAAAATTTACCCATAATATACTTGCGAAATAAGCTCTTTATTTTTTTCTTTGAGAAGAAGTAAGAAATCCATGACTTTCAATCATTTACATAAAATTTTCAAAATAGTAAATTAATTCCAAGTAATTCCTAAATAATAGTTTCCCTGTTAATATCTCTTTTCGAGTTATAAACAACGTTCATAACGACCCAATAAGTAAACGAACCCCAGAGATTTCATAGATACTATTTTATAAAGAGTATATGACATTAAAATCCTTTGGGGTGGTAAAAAAAAAATTGATGGTGGTTTTAAAAAGGCAGCGAATATTTTTTTTTTAATTTATTTTGTAAAATACTCTCACACCTCAATGGTCCTTTAGATCCAACTTTTAAATGCGATATTAAAAATAATGATGATAGCTAATACTAACGCCATCCAAGTGGCTGCATTTTGGGAGCAAAAAATATAAATTAAAAATAATTGGTTTGCCACCGACACGAAAAGAAGAAGAATGCGATATTAAAACAGACATAAAAACAACATTAAAAACTTTAGATCCATAAATCAAAATTGGGGAGTTTTGTGTTATTTTAATTAATCTCAATATTTAAGTTGTCAAATTATTATATTTAATGAAATTTATTATGCAAAAACTTTAACAATTTATAGGATTTGCTTTCTCTTTACTATCTACTAGCTATTTTCCCACGACTTCGTCTGCGTAAATTATAGCCAATGTCACTCGCAGATAAATTAGCTCACTATAGGTGAATAAATTTTGAAACAAACAATCAAATCTTTCCTCTTTATAATATTAGTATAGACAAGGGATTCGTTTACCACCTGGGAGTACGTTAACGTTGGCAAGCAAAATGGAGTAATTCCGCGACTCGTCCCACATGCCTACGGCCCATTTGGGACGAATTGCAGAAAATCATAATTTACAATATTTTCATTCTGTAACTCGTCCCATTATTTTATTGTATGGAGATTTCAACCTTATCAACGCTTGTTACATTTTATTGTTATTTTGCTGATAGATAAATTAAAAAAAAACATTATTTATGAATTAAATTGTTTTTACTAAATATTTAACTTGGACAACAAAAAGGAAAATTTGTTCTGCAAGGCCCTCGATTACTGTTTAAATTTATTTATAAACTACTGTTTACATTATTCAGTTGGTGTGAAAAAAATCTAAATTTTATTTTTTATTTGATAAATTCAATGTGTATTATTTCCACACTAACACATTTTCTACTGAATGTACCATTTATAAACATGGGACGAATTGCAGAACAAAATTTTAATTAATTTTGATTTTCTGCAATTCATCCCAAATGGGCCGTAGGCATGTGGGACAAGTTGTGGAATTACTCGCAAAATGAAGTCATATTTTCACGTCATCGATAGGTTAGGCCCTCCGCAGATAGTGAAATCAAACTATCGCGATCACGAACCGCAATTTGAAGCAAACGCTCGGTAACATCCAATCGCCGCGTAAAATTGCCGGCGAAGAGCGAGCTCATTACGTTTCGTATCGCCTCAGCTTCGGTTTATTTTTATCCATAACAACTTTTACTGTTTCGCGTTTCAACTCCAGTCCGTAAGCGCCCTTCTATTCGCGTCTGCAGAATTTTGAGGAGCAATTCTGAATGCAGATGCCTCATTGTTCGACTATTTTTGGTTTTTATTTTCAGTAAGTAAGTTTTAAAGTACCTAGTTTAATTGAATTACAAAGTTTGCTTTGTCGGACTATTTCAGATATATAATGTTCTTAATATGGAAAGGAATTTTTCAGTCTGTAAAACGGAAATCGTATCGATTTGCTTGTGCGATTTTACTAAAAAAAGCAAGAAAATAAAATCCGGCACCTTTTGGTCCTTCTCGCACTCGGCCAGTTTTTAGGAATTATAACGTTACGTTCTGCTGGCATTCATGTGTTCATTGCCAAAGTGTCACTACGTACATGTCACGCCACGATTTTCAAGAGCCGCAGAAAAGTCTTAGGCTGAGCCATTGGTAAAACCTTGAGGTACTTTACCTCCCCGAGGTATGCACCCATCTCCCATGCTGGCCGCCGATTCTCAGCTGAACACGATATGGAGCCAAGTCTGAGACGAGATTGAAGATAGCCGACATCACTTTTCATGAAAATACTTCATGAGTGTTGTTTAGAACATGAAAATGAGGCCAATTTTGAAATAAGACGACTGACATTTATTTCCTCAAAAATTCAACATGGGTATCATTTAGTAAGTAGGTATTTTCGGATGTAGATCACGATAATTGCGAGATAGTTATAGCCACTTGTAATGAAAATTCAACATGAGTGTCGTTTTACACGTATCCTAGGATAGATCAAAAAAGTGTTCATTTTTAAGATGCCAGATAGCTGACGCCGCTTTTCATTCCAATTTGAAATGCTGGTCGTTCTTGAGGTATTTTGGGTATAGAAAACGAAAATGCCGTTAATTTAAAACGGCAGTCTACTTTAAAAGTGAAACCCAGACGTGATAAAATAAATATGAATATATATTCATATTAATAATATAAGGTATAGGTCAATCCTGCATAAAATAAACATGGCCACACATGTGAGTGAAACACAATTTAGTGTTTTAGTTAAATGGCTTTCCGCATTGTCGGATTAGATGAGAACCGATAGTAATTAGAGTTGGATGGCGGTTGACAAAATTAGGTCGTGCCAGTGAACAAATCGCCCGACATTCAACTTGGATTTAGAGAATAATTAAAAAAAGAACTTTGAAGTTTTTTTTTATATTTTAGTCTAAATCAAGCAATCTATCCTAGCCTCCGGACCCCGGGTCCTGAACCATGGTGATGCAACCGAAAACACGCTCAGATGGCAAAGGAAAGATTAAAAATCATAAAAAGTTTTTGCAGCACTCGCCTAATAACGACATTTTCGGAATCCTTTTCTCTTGAGTAATATAATTTTCATCTATCTATACATATAATAAAACAGTAAAAATATTTTGTCTGTACATTTAGTATTTTTGACTGAAATGGATAGATGGACATTTAAAAACAATAATAGAAAGCAAAAAAAAAATTTAGAATTTCTTGTCTGTCTGTATGTATGATCACGTTTATCTCCGGAGATATTGGACGGATTCGAATGAAACTTTTTTTGCCTTATAGCTATTAAGCCGGGGCAACATAAAAGGTAGAAATGATTTTGAAAAATGGAACACCTGATGCAGCATCATAATGATCCAGCTGAACTATAAGAAATATGAAAGTGGAGCCTTAGCAAAATTTGTTAAGCCTGATAAGTATTTTTGTTGAGGTATAAAAAATCTGAGATTTGGAACACCTCATGCAGAACTATAATGGTCCAGGTAAACTATAAGAAATATATAAATGACGCCTTAGCAAAAGTTATTCAACCTGATGAGCATTTTATGTTGAGGTGAAAAAATCGAAGATTTAGAACATCTGATACACTAAGTACCTACCATGTTAAATTTTATATCGACAATTTTACAGAGTCACACTCTCCTCTGGGATAGAGTGCGTAGAGTACAATTAGCTCATATTACTGGTGACCGCCCAGCGGTCCTCCTTTTGTCAACGTAGAAAACATGAGAGTTTGCTGTTTCTCCAAGCCTAACAGGCAACACCTAAGGCCGAGGTCCATCCCTCCCGAAGGCCCTTTGGAGATGTGCGATAGGCTGAAGGCGGTCTGCCTGCGTTTGGTAAAGTAGCGCAAGGTCACTTGGAGGTAGCTATATTAGTCTTCTTCTTATCGTGTCGGTGGCTCAAAAAGTCTAATAGAATCCTATATTTTATCCCCCCAGTATTTAGCAGCAGCCAATGCAATGACATACAATTTTATAACACTGCTACAAGTATTTTCTTATGTATGTTTAATTCGTATTAAGGTATATTAATACGAACTAAAGATAAAAAGATAGTCTTATAGTCCACGCGAACGAAGTTGTGGGCATCAGCTAGTATGAAAATAAGATATAAATTTGCCTTAATTGTTTTAAAAAATAAACTTAACTTTATATTACTTGTTGATTATGTTGGTTTCAAAGAGTGAAAGATTTTTTAATAGCGTTCTAGTTATTTTTGAGTTTACTTCTACCAAACAAACACTCAAATCTTTCTTTTTTATATGGGTAATAGGCCGAGCGAACGCGAAGCATCTCTGTTTCAGCTTGGGCTAAATGTTCTTGGTATGTATGTCTGTCCGACTGTTACATTCTACAGGTCGCATCACTCAACCAATTCTCGTGAAATTTTTTGAGCAGGTGCAATAATTACATAGAAATAGCCGATTCTAATTCTAGAAAGTATTTAACATAAATAAGTGCGATAGATCTCATATTATCAAGTCGTTAGGTGCGCGGTGAACAAATGTCCTTTGAATATATTCTCTGAAGACTCGCAAAGTCTACAACTCACAGAGTTAATATAAGTCTGAAGTCTAATATCTAACAATTGATTGAACCAAGGTTGAAAAGGGGCCTGGAGTAATAGTTATTACAACCAAAGTATTCATAAATTTTACATAGGTACTCAGAATATAGTCATTACTCTATATATAGTTGACTCTAATTGCTACTTCATCACAAAGTTGAAGAGCTCCGTATACAAATGTGTTGATTAACCAATCATAATTTAGCACTCGCGCCAAAGGACCGTTCAATAAAGATGCGTTATCAATGTGAATACCGGTAGCGTAAATTTCCCCAATAAACAATTTGGGGCCCAATCGTATCGAGTTGGCAGCCACTGATAACGTCATTATCTCCTTGAAATGAATGCGCGAGGCTCGTCTTGATTTTGTAAGCTAGCGGGCCCTTTCATTGCAATATAAGTTAAAACGATCTCCTACGTGACTCCTTCCGGGTGCCCCGCGTCTTACGACGCAATAATACTGCAAACTTTTTTTTTATTCAGGCTATTCCTTCGCGTTTTGTCAATGCCAATGAAACAAATCCAATCGAATTCAATCCATCGGAAATACGAAATCCTATTTACTTAATTGAAATAACTTCGTAACAGAATTTTGTTTTTTTTAATAGCATTTCAATGTTCCTAATAATATATATTACCCTGTAGGATGTTTAAAGTATGCGTACCTCTTTCAATGGTCTTATATTCTATTTAATAAAATAAAATGTTAGATAATTTCCGTCCACTATCATTCTTGTGTTAACAAAGTTTCATTTTTAAACGGTAGTTAAAAACAAAGTTATTGAAAATTACTGGCGCTGCAGTCAATGGACTCTGTCCTTTGAAATGAAACTGCTCGCGCCGCCATTAACCGAGCAAAAATGTCTTTAATTAACAGCTGGAGCCGTTTTTTGCCGGAAGCAGGAAAGCAATTAGCAGAATCTTGGAGAGAGCATCGCGTTGCCAGCACTTTGTTTTACTAAGACCTCGTTTGTCGAATTATTTTCGTCTCATTCATTATTACCATAATTCAGATATACTTATTTAGGTCGATAAGAACCGTTGGAAAACTTTTTTCATATTTTCATGGCACAAAAGGATTGACGACGACGGGCTCCGTAGCATAGTGGTTAACACACCAGCCTGTGACACCAGGGGTGTGTGTCCCGTGTTCGATCCACGGCCTGGTCATGATGGAAAAACGACTTTTTTAGATTGGTCTGGGTCTTGAATGTTTATCAGAATCAGAATCAGAAATCATTTATTCCTTCGAAAATGGTCATAATCAGGTGGTACAGAACAGATAGTAGGTACATGCACATTCTGCCAATATTTGGCGTAGGAATAATTTTTGTAGCACATATAAATATCAAGTTCTCCATTATTACTTTACACAACAATAATCAATTTTTATTACATTTCACATATCACAATAAGAATTAAATATATAGTTTGATAGTGTATAGTATTAATTAGGTATTCCATGTACAATAATTTAAACATATTATATAAGGACGTCGTCAAGATAGTCTTTAACTTTATAGTAACATTTATCTAATAATAATTTTGTTAACCCCTTTTTGAATTTATTAAAATTTAATGTATGAAATTTGTCTGGAAGATGATTATAAATTCTAATAGCCATACAGTACGAGTTCTTTGAATACAGTTGTAATCTTTGGTTTGGAGTTTCTAACTTATTTTTATGCCTAGTTCTGCTGTGTTCTGTATCGCCCTTTCGTTGAAACAGACATGGGTATTTTACAACGAAGACACATATTTCATATATATATAGGCATGGTAGGGGTAGTATATTTAAAGATCGAAAGTGTTGTTTGCAAGATTCAATTGGTCCTAATCCACACAATGCTCGGATAAATTTCTTTTGTAATTTAAATACTCGGTCAAATTCCACAGAGTTACCCCACAATACAATGCCATATCTTAGTAATGATGAAACATATCCATGGTATGCTGAGAGGGCTGTTTGCATATTTGCCACTTGTCTTAACCGTTTAACAACATAAACAAATTTGTGTAGTTTAGATATTAATTGGTCAATATGTGCATCCCATTAGCAGAATTTGTCAATTTCTAATCCTAAAAATTTTGTTGTATTTACAGATTCAATGTAATCATTTTTACAAAACACATTTAAGCATGGAGGCTTACTATTATATGTTCGAAATTGAATGAGTTTGGTCTTCTTTACGTTTACATTGAGATTATTTTTTTCAAGCCAGTCAATTATCTTTTGCATTGCTAAATTTATTTCGTCATTGTAAGAATCTTTGCCAATTTGTCTAAATAAAAATGTCGTATCGTCAGCAAATAAAATAGCCTTATGGTGTGTAACATTTGGTAGATCATTTACATAAAGCAGGAATAGAAGGGGACTTAATACTCCACCTTGTGGCACACCATAAGCATTTCGTTGATATTCCGATCTATAGATTACCTTCTTTCCATTAACAATTTTAACAATTTCTACGCACTGATTTCTATCTTCCAAGTAACTTCTGATCCATTTCTCAGCTGTTCCTCTTATCCCGTATCGATTTAATTTGACTAATAATTTTTTGTGACAGACGAAATCGAAAGCCATCGACATATCTAGAAAGACAGAAGTAATTGGCGTTTTCGAGTCGAGGCTCTCTGTAACAAATTTGATCAAAGAGAAACAGGCCAAGACCGTGGAACTATGCTTAACAAAACCATACTGATCTTTATTTAAAATATGTGACGCTGAAATGAAATTATATAGCTTGTCTCGCATTATCCCCTCAAAAACCTTAGACAATATAGGTATCAGTGTAACGGGTCTATAATTGTTCATGTCATGGGTATGACCCTTTTTATATAGAGGTTTAATGACAGAGTATTTTAATCTCTTAGGAAATTCGCCTTGTATAAAAGATAAGTTAATTATGTGGGCTAACGGCTTACAGATGAAAGTCGCACATATTTTTAATATTTTTGTTTGTACGTTGTCATATCCTGTCGAAGGAGTGTTTCTTAACAGTTTTATTGTCTTATACACGTCTATGTCTGTAACTGGGTTTAAAAATATACTTTTTATGTTGTTTGGAATAGATGTATTTGAAGTAGGATTATTTTGACTTTCTTTTTTATTAGTAAGATTAATATAGTGCTTATTAAACATTTCTGCAATCTTTTCAGGTTCAGTATATGTGACATTCTCGTGTTTTATAGATTTAACAGAAGAGTTTTTGGGTTTGTTCCCCATGCTTCCTCTGATAACTTGCCACGCTGCCTTACACGTATTTTTAGAATTATTAATATAACGTGAGTTTGCTATTTTCTTTCTATTGATTTTGTTTCACTTGTAGTCACGTCTCAAATTATGGTATGTATTTTTAGACTGGCTGTTTGCACTTTAGAAGGAGAAAATAAATATTTAACACGGAGCTTTTACTATTGTGTGCGCACGGCGCGGAGGGCGGCGCGGATCCCCTATCTATTGAAGTACCTATCTATTATAAAGTATAGTGTCCTTGAGTTAGTATGCCACAACACAAGTTCAAAAAATACTAGCTTGCGAGCTCAATTTGTTTAATATGTCCCTATTTGTTTATATTTATTTTCGGGCGAAAGATAATATTCACTATTTATTTTGGTTCAAAGAGATCTCAGGTACTATAAACGGGAGCATATTTAGTAAATAAACATAAGGCCAAGTCCATTAAAAGTTCTCGTTATAATGTTTATCCCACAAGATGTTTTCTCGGAATTCCAATTGGGGAATATTGTAGCTACATTCTGGAAATATGCGAATATCTACGCGATAGGTTAAAAGGCGAAGCTCGAGAACTTAATCAGAAAATGTTTCCCCACCGGCTTACATAACGTTACGAGCTCGTTTACAAAGGCCTGTACGGAAAGTTACGGAGTTACACCATAACGAGGGAGTTTGATAATGATACTAAATCCCGAATATTTCGTACCCTGAAATTTCTTGATTAAATTCCGAAGTATCAGCTGGAGAGATCATCTTTTTAACTCGTCGTTGCTCGTTCACGCTACGTTGAGGGTCTATGGACCGTGTTCAGTTTTACATTTCGCTATCGACTGGGATCTCGTTCAGGAACGGTGGACCTTGTGATAACTATTTCAAGTATCTAAACGTTTGTATAAGCTCAGTATTAACATTGATAAAATTACCTGATTATTCCATACAAACATCAGCTATAAGAAACACAAGATTTTTGGAGTATTTTGTGTAATACTAGCAATTTTCCCGCGACTTTGTCTGCGTAAAAAATAGCCTATGTTACCCGCAGATAAATTAGCTTTTTATAGGTGAAAGAATTTTGAAAATCAGTTCAAGAATTTCAGAGCCTATTCAAACAATCAAATCTCTCCTCTTTACATTCGTAGATCATCATCATCATTTTGTGTAGGTGACACGGTCAGTCGACCATGCACACCCTGGTGTCAGAGTTCTTCAGAACCGCCTCACGGCGTAGATGAAAGATAACTAAATCATATTCCTTCGACTTCGTGAAATAAAACTAAATCAAAACAAATATAATAATGAGAAATGAAGCTTCATTTCTTTGATAAATCGGATCTACGTTACCCATTTCCGTAATCCTGGCTGAAAATTGAAATTATTAAATGTGTAATTTTTCCAGACTTTGTACCACCAGGAAGATTGATGACGACAATAAGCGAGTCCGTGCCCCAAGGGAAGAATTTCAAGATTAGTTTTCCTTGAAAGCCAGACTGAGCAGATGTTCGAATTCGGGAGTATTATCTGCGCATCCAACAGGCGTCTGGTAATTGTCCGTGTTATGTATAGAACTCGGACTCCACTGCTTTTTGTTGCTTGATTACTTAATGCTTTTTGTTCTGATTTCTCGACCTTATTTCCAGCTAACAATATATTTATCTCTACCTTTTTCACGCCGTTATTTTATAATGATTACAAAACTGGCTAATTTTTCAATGCTTGTGTGCTTGACAGCTTTCCACCCTGCACCCTGCCATCAAAATCATCATAGACATGGGCTGGTCACAATTTTGGCCAAAACTTCTATTCCTGAGGGGGTGAAAAAGGGGGACAAAGTTTGTATGGGACGGACTTGGTCCATTCCTAATTTTGCATAAACATTGTATTCATGAGTAAGTAAACTATAAAACTAATTTTGAAGAAAGGGCAACTGTAAATGCAGTACACGTAGGCAATTATTTATTTATTCAATATTGGGCATAGCGTTAACAATAGGCTGAAATGAATGCTTTTCGCAGGTGCCAACTGTGTTCTCCATCCAATAAACGCCTGAAACAATGCAAACGTGCAATAAACCGTAACTGCAGGGTGCGGAAACCGCGGATTCAGCAAATCGATATCTGCTCTACCTTAACGAACAAAATAAAACTGATACAGAGGGAGAGAACTATCATTAACAAATACAACATGACAAATGTGTAAAACTGATGATGTAGTATAGAAGAGATTGATTTACCAAATTGATATGTTATTACATTATTTGTACAGAGAACATGCATGTGTCAACCTTTAATCGACCTCGTGCTGATCATAAGGTGCATGCCATATTTATATATAGGTATAAAAGACAAATCTGACTGGTTCACAGACTTATATATCAATGCACAGCCGAAACTACTGTCCCTACATAGAGATTTGATATTTGGTACAGGGGTTTCTTTTACATAATGTAAGTGAGCACTATGAAATAATTTTTAGAAATTCAACCCCTAAGGGGGTGTGAAGGTTTACGCGGTCGAAGTAAGAAAATTGCTAGTTTGGCGTAATAAGGGAACTGAATTCTTTAACTTTTTGTATTTGGTACTGGCAAACCTGATATTAAATCTGGGCGGTTTAAAAAAAAGCGTCCTGCATCTCTGTCCGTAAACTCCTTATGCACATACATACTCATCGTAGTTTTGCTAACAGTAAGAATTTTTACATCATTTCAGCCGCAAGAAGTCCACTGCTTGTCAAAGGCCTCTCTCAAGGATTTCCAAAATGACCGGGTGGAAGTGGTCTGTATCCAGCGTTTACATGCGACCTTGGTAAGGTCGTCCGACCACTTCGTCGGTCGGTGGATGTCCGACGCTGCACTTGCCGGTACGTTGACACCATTCAAGAGCCTTTCTGCCCAATCGGCAGCTTAACCTCTGAGCTTGCGGTGACTTTTTTTTTACAGGAAACACCGAGCATAGCCCTCTTCATAGCTCTTAGAGCGACCTTGAACTTTCTTGATTGGCCCATAAAGTCTGAAAAGCTCAAAATGAATCCTTAAATATATGTACCTACAATTGACATCGAATATAGAACTATTGAAATTTTACGACTCAATAAAATACTGAAAACTTATCGTTTTGTTTGTTCTTGGATAACATTGAGACTAATTGGGTGAGCATTACCTTGAAGTTAAATGTTATACCGTAAATTAAAGTGTTCCTACATCTGTAATTCTTTAATTCGAAACAGTGGATTATAAGCACGTCGACACAAAGACTCGCGTATCTAATCTCACCCCATTTGCTGATTTAGGGCACAACCAATACGGGTTGCTTTTGCTCAGCGGATTATTTTACAATTTAATTCGCAGGAATGTATGTAAATAAACTGCGAAGCCTCTTTGGGAGTCGATAATATGTAAATTTCTTACATGTCGTTTGAAATTTTCAAAAACGGATTTCTATTCGATGTCGATTGTAGGAACATATAGTTTGGGATTCATTTCATTTCAATGAGATTTCCTCTCGCAACGTTTTTGATCATTGAGATGCCTCTGAACCTCCCATGTTTTCAGTTAAATCAATGTCACTTAAAGGCGTACTGCGACTCACGCATTACAAAATTTACAGCTGTAGCTAAAATTTAATGTATGTATGTATATTACAGCAGACAAAAACCCCATCGTATTAAGATCATGAGCACTTAGGAAATTGTTTTTTACCTCTTATTTGGTATTAATTTAGCTCTAATCTATTCAGCATTTACCGCAGGCCATCAAAACTTATAGGTACTTCTAGGTTGTAGGTGTTTTACAAACAGACCTGTATACTGTGTAATATCAGGTAAATGTGTCTTTTTGCAAAACTTACAGAACAGTAGCATTGCTCTTGTAGAGCATTTTTCAAAAATTGAAGCTTTACTAAAGCCTCAATTTTAGCAAATTTTAATTTATTATTGTATGATACCCAAACAAATTGTAAATGCAATATAAATAACCTTTTGCCAAATTACCGTAATTAGTTATAAAAATAAATGAAATATCAATTAAATTAAATTAATTGTTTAATGCGACTATTTACAAAGTAATTAGTGACCATCGTCAGCCTAATTATACGTTTTTACATAACCATTATCGAAAAACAAAAATAATAAGTACAATACACATACAAAGGCTGAAAGATAACAATATAGCCAAATCAAAGATATGGAAAATCTTAAATTGAAATCACATTCAAATGGATATCGCTTACAGAATTCATATGTATTTCAGACTAAAATAAATGAAACATTGCAACAAACTTATACCACAATAAATCATTCTGCGTCATAACTTTCAACACATACATTAAAACTTTACTTCTCAAAAAGCTTTTACGTTCTATGTCAGTCAATATTAGAAACACTGGAGCTATGAAGTGAACTTGTTTCGCAACTATAAAAAGCATTCACAGTACAAACATGCAATGCATTAAGTATAAACATAAATGTCAAAACAAGTTTTTTAAAATAAAGCTTGCCTTGCCAAAAATGTATAGCTTTTGTGTAAGGATTCTGAAGTTCAAATTCGTTGGGGCATTTAATAAAGGAACCCACATAACTAACTTTATATTTAAGAGAAAAAAGGAAAGTCGTGTAAAAAGCATTATAATAAATATCGCATCATATAGGTACTATTATTTTGACTGTGCAAAGGTCAATTTAATTTTTATATATTTAAGAAATAGTAAATGTTATTTAATTTTAAAGTAAGTAAAACACTTTCTGAATAAGTAGTAGAAGTAGTAAGTAGCAACAACAACAACAAATATTTCATATAATTTTATTTCCTCTATTATTTATCATTCGGAAACTCCTAATTTTTTGGCCGAATAACTGCGCGTGGAGCCTGTATATTTATCAAACGCGTAAAAGTTTTTATTGCGTTAACATAGCTCTCACACATGCTCCCACTTTGTTCGCAGCTTTTGTGTCCGGCACATGTTGTTTGTTTTTCTTGTTTATTCGCGGCCGCAAACACTCTACTTCCTTTATTCACGCTTATTTTTGCCTCGGCTCTGTTTATTACTTCATAATTCTGTAATTGATTTTACTTTTTGCTACATTGGCAATACTGATGCGGGATATATTACAATCTACAATACTAAATCGTTACTGTGTATTATGGATAGAAACTAGTTGAAAACATACTTGTAAGAAAAAAGTGTCTTAGGTGAAACTATTATTCAAGGTTTCTAAACTTGTGGGGTTATACGAAATTCATTGCGGAGCGTGAATAATGGGGGACCAGGGAAACTCGAGATATAAAATTCAGAGAGTGTTTTACTTACGATTCCTTCCGGGTGACCCATGTTTTATACAGGATCCAAAGGTTAACATTTTTGGAAATAAACATTTTATTATTTACTTACATTTAAATGAAATACTTGCGTACTTTTGAATAGGGAAATTATACTGAGTAGGAAAAAGAGAGAATTAACATGATAATGCGAATAAGATGTTTCCTGACAAATTCAAGAAAAAACCTACTTACATATTTTCTAGAAAATATAATGTCTACGATCGTCGACTGCATATCAGACAGATACGTCACCTCAAGGTCTTCTCATTCAAAGTCGAATCTCTATAGAATGAACATGATAATGCGACTAAGATTTTCCGGACAAATTTTAGGAAAAAAACTACTTACATTAATATTCTTGAAAATATTATGTCTACGATTGTCGACTGCATATCAGACGTACCTCAAGGTCACCTCATTCAAAGTCGAATCTATTTAGTAACTCGTATATTATTTAAAGTTGGTTTAAAAGTTATTTCCAAATGTAAAACAATTATTTTCGATTCAACTACGGTTGACGGTATCATTATTTCATCATCATCAATATCTCATATTTTACAAGTCGATAGGTTACATTGCGGTTTCTTATGCAAAGTAATAAAAGCTTATTTTTATACAAGATTTACCCAATGGTTTCCTTGTAGGTTTTTGCCACGGACAATAATATCAGTAGGGTAAGTGGTAACATCATATTTTTCATGCCAATTAAAGCCTAAAGGCCAATCATATATCTATGGTAAAAAAATATATATTATATTTAATATAGGTACATATAATAAGCGTTATTCAATCAGGTTATTTAGAATCAGGTACTTGATGTATATAATCTATTTAATTATGTCATGTGACAATTAGAAAGTGTAATAATGTACCTAAATTGGTTATAGATAGATTAACAAATAATAAAAATAAAAGAGTGCTATATTTTAAACCCCTTATTGAATTGCTTAGAAAAAAACAACGTTAGAACAAAAACGGAAATATTTTCGTTGCCAGGTCACTAAACAGGAATTCTTAAGAGTAAATTATTTAAATCTACCAGTTTTACGATCGAACTAAACGGGTTTACATTTTCTTACAGTGTAACATCTCAGATAAATACTCGTTTTTATCGTTTCCAGTGCCGTGTGTAAGTACAAGCCGAACAAAATGCGTTATTCTGTTGGGCTTGTTTAGGTATAGTTTAGACTATCTTAAGGCATTGCCATGAGTTTTTTTACGTTCATACCTACTTAGTGAAAATCATTTGATGTGTATAAGTATTTAATTAGAGCAAAAACTTAAAACTAATTAGATTTTGATGAGTTAGGATGACCGACTTATATTAAAAGACTGATTTCGTAACATCAATTGAATAATGTTATATCTACAACACTGTGTAACTTCTAACAGCAAACCTTCATAACTCAGATCGAAATGAAAGTTCGAATATAACGTAAACTCATGGCAAAACTTAAGTTCTTGGTAACTTTTTGTAACTAGACGGATATTGAATACCTAACTATATCTAAAGATGCAACAAGATCGTTATCAGTCACGTTAATGTTCGGCCGACTATCGATTGAACGCAGATCGACTATCGGTCGTGATAAAATTATTAATCACGTGATCAACCGAATTTTTCGATCGAATGTAATCAAGTTGCACCTTATCCTTAAGAACTAGTTATGGTACAGTTTGTATACGCTGCAATGTGTCTCATTGCTTCTTCGGTCGCTTGAGGCCGCCACTCATTATCTTCAATATCCGTACTGCCGGAGCCTCGAAAGCTATCGATACTGCAAACGACGCTAAGAACGCCATCACAGCGTAGCCTGCGTACACGATGAGCTGGAAAAATTAAGAAGATAAATAAACTGTTTTGATTGGGCTAATACCTTCAAATGCATAGTTACTATAATTTTATTCTTATACAAGAAAAAGTCTTCTTTTCTGCTGCAAATGGAGTACCCAGTAGCATAAGAAGAATATATACAGGCGTTAAAGAGCAAATTGGAATTTAATGGCATACATAAAGATATGACTTATATGGCACATATGTAATTTCCATAAAATATATCATATACGTGATACACCATTACGCGTAATAATGGCCGTAAATATTGTGTTATTTGTTTAGGACATTTTTTCAAAGATCTAAATGCCACGGGACAGCCCTTTTGAAGCACAATATCTAATAAACGATTTCTTTCATGGCTTGTTTGTCTGGAAAGATCTTAGCTTCGGTATTGTTATGTAGATAATGGTAGGATAAGGGTGTCCACAAACGACCGACTTTTGTTCACGTTTGTTGTCGGATAGAATTTTACATACAAAATAAAATGTTACTATAATATAAGGACTTATAACTATTTTATCAGATTAGATTATCTCTCTCATAGTCAAGAGATAAGCTTTTGTTAGGGTCCTTGTGTGAAAAGAATCGCACACAATAACAAAGGAAATGTTTTTCTCCACAGGAAGCAGGAAGTCTACATCTTTGCTTTTATAAAAATCTTATATAGTAGAAAGATTTGATTGTTTGTTTAAATTGAACAGGTTTTGAAACTAATGGACCGATTTTCAAAATTATTTTACCTATTAAAAGCTAATATATCTGCGGGTGACATAGGCTATATTTTACGCGGATGAAGTCGCGGGAAAACTTTTAGTGGTCGATAAAAATGACCGTATTTTAGCGACGACTACGATGACTATTTTAGACTACAATCTAAGCGGTCTAGGTCGGGCCGGGCAGGGATTGATCCCGATAAATTTCGGTTATAGTTCGCGGTCTAGGTCACTGAGCCACATTTTGATTTGATGCGTGTCAAAATAATCGGTCTTAAAATAAAACTCGTTCGTCTGCGGTCACGCTAATGGAAACATATTAATCACTTCGCAGTCGCAAGTGTGAAGAAGCTGATATTGACGGTGAAAAGGCACCAATTTCGGTACATCTCCATAATCTTCATCTCAGCTTATTGTTCGATCCACTATAATAGTGCGTTTAACATTTTTCCAATATATCGTGCCACATTGAGCTGATGGTATTTCTCAGTTGAATAGTTCACTGAGATTGGGCCAGCGTGGATGTAGCCATATAGCCAGCTAAAATTTTTGTGAATACGATACGAAAGATCCATTTTATTTGTTGGAAAAAATATAAATCTTACATTATCATTTTATTCATGCAAATTACGTTTAATATTTTTTCAAACTCCTTAAATTATTACCTTAGATATCATACTACATTTTGAAATAGTCTAGTAAATGTGGGGTATTTCTACGCAAAGTAGTTTTTTTATTACTTTTGCTTAATGCTATTAACGATAAGGTGAATTTTGAATAACAACAATTTATGTGTAATCTTTTCGATAATGTTTTCTTATGTTTTCGCGATTATTACACATTTAAATAAAATTATTTTAATACGGTTTTTATCGCGTTTATTACATTATTTATACACCTAACGTTTCGAGCACTTTACAGTGTTCGTGGTCGCAGGTAGACTAAGTTGACATTTGTCTAGTATTTTATAAGAACTGCAAAATCTACCGCCTAAAATATTTATTGATAACGTTCCGGATGTACGCAGTACTTCTTTTCGATATTTAAAAATAATATGAGAAAATTACCAAAGTATTTTTTACTTTAGTTTTATGGGTTTATCTTACTTATAACTTATTATTTGAAATAATAGCGTCATTTTATTATTAAATAATTTTATAAATTTGTAACGCACATCATATTATAATAAAAAAGTCTAATTCCAAAATTGTATGCACTTGCATATTATTAACACGGTAATAAAAATCTTATTAAAAAATAAAAAAATAAAAATCATTGTTGTTTTTATAACCGTAGCTACGTCGTAGTTAGTTTCGTAGCTTAACCACGATCGTACCTGGATAGTAAAATAATAAGATCTAGTAATTTCTATAGACTTTATGGACTAAGTCAGCAAACATTACGATTATGGGTCTACCGAGATGATTCGATTTTATATAAGTTCATAAAAATGTACCTATATCTCCCTGAAATTTACAAGGAGGAATTTGATTTTAGGCTTAAAATATATTAACACGGATCCGAGCAAAGCTCGGTTATGTTAGGAGCTGGATGTGAATTTAAAATGTGTAGGAATAAAAAAAAAGTTGAAAGAGAAGAATCCTTATTTATTCTTTTTATAAATAATAAGAATATGCCCAGCAGTGGGACATAATAGGTAAAATAAAAAAAAACAACTGACTCAATTCTATACTTGGTGTAAGTAATTGTTGGCAAAACTGCTTATGCACCATCCGTTCTGTCACCGCCTATGTAGCCGGCGAAACTATTTGTCGGCTCTAAATGAGGCCTAACACCGCTTATCTCCGCCCAGCCAGGCCGAGTTAGCGCAGACTTGTCATTAATCGTCGCATACACTACATCAGTCACCAGCCACACTGAGCATAATCTTATCTGTAGGCGTCAGTTTGCGGTTTTCAAGTATCATGTACACGTACTTTGTACCTAATTTATGAGGGTCCCCTATATGATGTTCTATACTGCGTCAAATTAACGACACTATTAATTTGTATGCTCTAAATGAGGCCTAACACCGCTTATATCCGCCCAGCCAGGCCGAGGTAGCTCAGACTTATCATTAATCGTCGCATACATCACATCAGTCACGAGCCACACTGAGCATAATCTTATCTGTTAGGCGTCAGTTTGCGGTTTTCAAGTATCATGTACTTGTACTTTATGCCTATTTTATGATGTTCTAAACTGCGTCTAATTAATAATAACTTTGACAACCGATGCATATTTAAAAACTAAATGATGCCTGACACCGCTTATCTCCGCTTAGGCAGGCCGAGTTAGCGCAGACTTGTCATTAATCGTCGCATACACCACATCAGTCACGAGGCACATTGAGCATAATCTTATCTGTAGCGTCAGTTTGCGGTTTTCAAGTATCATGTACTTGTACTTTGTGCCTAATGTATGATGTTCTATACTGCGTCAAATTAACAACACTATTTGTCTGCTTTAAATGAGGCCTAACAACCGCTTATCTCTGCCCAGCCAGAGCGAGTTAGCGCAGACTTGTCATTAATCGTCGCATACACCACATCAGTCACAAGCCACACTCAGCATAATCTTATTTGTAGGCGTCAGTTTGCGGTTTACAAGTATCATGTACTCACGTTGTGCCTAATTTATGAGGTTCTAAACTGCGTCAAACTAATATTCACTTTAACCACCGATGCACGATAAATAAATTAGTAGGCTTTTCAGGAGTCTCAATTAACACTCCTTCTCATTCAGCCATCAGTCGAAGTGTTTTAGAGCCCTGGGCCCGCTATTAAAAACGTACATGGCGAAATTTTTATCGTTTAGGACCCTTAAAGGGATGCTTGAGCCTGTTAATACGAGCAACTTTTCTAACAGGACCAATGCCGAAAACTAAAAAAATACTTTGATTGACCTTGAGCCTTCTTATGAAACCGATAGTAAAGAACCACGTTTCGGACCCATCCGTTCCGACCAGTTTTTGTCAACAACTGAACTGTCTGAAACAACATGAGAAGTATCCTAGCTATATTTGTTGATACATACCTATAGAATATTAAATACAGCATGTTTTACTACCCTATAAATTATACCTTATAGCGTTCAGTCCATGTAAGAACGTACCAAAATTGCTCAGCGCTATAAGTCCAAATACCTACCTAAATGCGGTGGAGAATTAAATGCTGATCTCTAATTTGCATGTTTTCATTATCGTCGGATTTTCGAGTCATCCTGTTGTTGTCACCCACACGGATATTTATAGCAGTAATAAGTAGAGTTGTGATTTTTCGGCTATGCTCGAGGCCGATGCGTCGAATATTCGACGGCCGAATATTCGATTACCCTTTTTACGGACTGCGAATGACAGATTCCTAAAACATATAATCTGTACCACTGTAGTGCTTAAAGAAGGAAACCACAAGTATTTATATTATTCGTGGATATATATTGTCACTGCAATATTTTCATTTGTCGAATGTGACATCAAATTGTATGTTTAATTGTAGGCAAATCTTAAAAAATATTTCCGTATGGCCACAGAACGTTTTACAAAGAATACCTACTATTTTTGTGAAAAAATATACCTTAAGGCGCTTCTCAAACTGAGATTATAATATCTATGAAAAGTAATAAAAAGAATACTACAAGTAATTTACTAGGGCATTCAGCTATTACATTTTTTAAATTTAATATGATTTAGGACTTATCGATTTAATTGCTGGGTGGCGCTATTGTCTTGTATCGTCTGATACCACAGCGCCTTAAGTCACGTGTAGTTTAAATTTGTATACATCCCAAGTAACATTTTATGGTCCTGAAAAGGTTTTGAGCAGGTCCTAAAACCTTTCTATGACAACGCAAAGTTCTGAGCAACTAGTTTTGACAACCTTAAAATAACCTCATTATTAGGTTCTGTAGAACAAAAGGGCCCAATCTACAAAACCTCCACATAACGTTCTGGACTTAAATTTCTGAGATTAAATATAATATCTCAGATACAAAATTTAACCTTTTCAGTACCTACAAGGCTTTGCAAAGACCAAATTTGGTCACCATCAAGCCTTGAAATGTAGTTCTGCTTTAGCACTGTGAAAGTCTTGTTAGTCAGATTTAGGCTTAGAAATAAGTTTATTTTGAGTTCTTATAGGATATTCTGAACACAAAATAGGCCTTCTTAGGTTTAGTCAAATTACATTTTGGATAAATGAAATGCATGTTTTTAAATAGTTATAATGGCGATGATTTATGTTTCGTAAAAAAATATTTGATGTTATGAGTTGTTGATTTGCTGGTTGTATGGTATCAATACTATTGAGACAGTCATTTTTTTGATGATATCGGACATAATACTTAAGTAAAATTCACGGGCCTGCTAAAAGACATTATTTAGTATTATTTAGGTATTAAAAATTATTGATGATATTTTCAATTTTAATTCGAAAACGCCCAAAATCACAGATTAATTTTAAAGATACAAACCTGTAATAGCAATAACTATTTTAAGCCTTGTTTTAGTGAGAAAATCATAATATAATAACCAATAAAATAAGATATTAAAGTTCAAAAATGGCTGACTTTAGCCTAGATCCTGATAGTTTCTGATCTAACCAATTTAAGACCAATAAGCCCTGAGCTAAGTCCTAAAGGACTTAATTTATGCCAAAATAGGGCTAATCGGTAAATTAGAGGGCTAAATCAGGGCTTTTTTGTCAGAGCTCAGCTTAATAGGTTTTCTTTGATTCTACATGTCTCTGTGTTGATGCTAGTTAGTCTGCGGAAAGCTAGATTGACCTGTTACACAACTTTCTGCGGACCTTTCAGTCACTGTCCAACACTTGTCAAGACCACACAAGACTATTCACCAAAAAAAATAATATCAGTGCATACAGGGTGCTTACTTTAGGAAAAAGGTTTTGTTGGACTGTGTAAACGGGATGAGAAAGTAGCAGACATACTTGCAATAACACGACAGGCAGTTGATGATGGCACCCCTGAATTAATGACATTCAATTAAATGTAACGAATCTGCTACTGGAAAGCATGAGATCATATGATGTGCCATATGTGCTTGAATTTCATTTATATTAAAAAGAATTGGCCAAAATTCATTTTTTGATGATTTGAATATTGGTAATCCATCAATATTGATATTTATCGAAATATAATTCATTTTTGAATCATAGAAAACATCTTCTATACATTTTTGCAATCCATAATGTCAATATTGATCACCTGTTATATAATTAATAGTTATGTTTGCTGGAGTAGACAAAAACATTCTAGGGTCATTCTAAGAAAAGAATCCTCATTTAAAATACTTAAAAGATCTTTTAAAGCCACATGTGTAATATTATGCTGCAGCGCCCATTCTTTAAGTTTTTGATCTTGAATTTCGTAATATTTAAGACGCTGAAAGTCGACTTCATCATAAAAAACGCTAATGCTACTATCATCAGACACACTGGGGCTCTCTTCACTAGGTTGACATTCATTCCTATTATAAGGTAAAAATACAGAAGCTTCATCAATAGCTGTCACAACTTCAACATCAGTTGTAGCTATTTTTATCTACATCCACTTGTTGATACTGCTGTTCTATCTGAAAACACAAAAGGCAAGACCCTTATTACAATTCATTTGCATATTGCTCATTTCACGTCTCTCTATCGATCGTCATATAAGAATTTAAATTCCTCATATCCATTCACACCCATACTATTAGAAAATTAAAGTTATCGCAAGGTCAGTTAAATTAAACAGGTAGTTACGTATCTAAGAAAAAACCTGTCACACAATTCTTTTTGTCTGAAAATATTGGTATGAAATGTGGCATACCTACCTTTTTAGGGTTCCGTAGTAAACTAGGAACCCTTATAGTTTCGCCATGTCTGTCTGTCTGTCTGTCTGTCTGTCTGTCCGTCCGCGGTTTTACTCAGAGTCTATAAGTACTAGAAAGCTGTAATTTGGTATGAGTGTGTATATTAATCATGGCAAAAAAGTCGTAGAAAAAAACCTTGAAAAAATATTTTTTTTTGGGTAGCTCCCATACAAGTAAAGTGGGGGAGTAATTTTTTTTTCTCTATTTACCCATCGTGTGGGGTATCGTTAAAAAGGTCTTTCAAAAATATTGTGAGGTTAAGAACACCATTTTTTGATTTAGGGATCCGTTTCCGAAATATTTGGTTTTAAAGTGCAAAATTTTGTTAGAGGTACGTGTCCCCCCCCTCTATCTGCTAAACGGTTATATATGGATACGTGAAAAAAATTACAGCAATAGTATATATACTGAAGTTGAAAGGAAAACTATCAGAGCTGGGTACTAAGTGCAAACTAAAAAGTTATAGGCAACCAACTTATAAAATGTACTGGAAAATGTAAAATTTCATACAATCTTCATTGTTAGATGTTTTTGGTCGTTAGACTGTGAGGTGTGAGTGTAAACTGTGTGAACTCAAAGTTGTCATTCGCAACTACGGAACCCTACACTGCGCGTGGCCCGACACGCACTTGGCCGGTTTTTTTGTCAATATTATACTTCACTTTCTGCTTAAAATTACCACTGTTGACCATTTTATGGCAAGACATCCTGTATACTTTAGAAAATAACGTTGGTTTTGATAAAGCACACGCGAAGTCCACTAGGTTTCAAACTGAACTTATGAAAACTCATAAAGCCTCATAATAGTCTACAATATTTTTCATAAAACTTAAGGACTACAAAAGGACTAGAAACCATGTCAATTGAAATATAAAAAGTCGAATTAGTCTATTTTTATACTACAAGGACTACGTATGGTAAGCAAAAGACACAATAAGCCCTACAAAGGTTTTGAGTTAGACATACAAAACTAAGCAAAATTTGGTTCTGAATAGGTCATATATATGTTACGCTTATGACCTATTTAGTCATGCTTTGGCATGTAGAGTGCCAAACAATAACCCAAGTAGAACCATTTCAAAACCTGAAGATCTCAGAACCATTTACTCAGATTGATAAGCAAGCATTACTTTATTTTAACCTCCTTTGGAATCCTATTTAGTTTTTGTCATTACTTTTTAGTTCTAAGACGTATTTGCAATTTAAAAAACTAAATATTGAGCTAAGGTATAACTTTAAAACTAAAAAAATACCATTTTAGGACTTATAAGCATATTCTGAAACCTCAGTTCCCTAAAAATGTTACTTGGGATTTCTATTTATTCAGTATTCGGCTAGATAATGATAAGTTTTCGACAAAAAAGTAGCCGAATAAGCCGACTTGTAGCCAAATAGTGCAAGTACCACCGAATAGTCGCCGGATATTCGCGGCATCTCTAACAATAAGGACCGAACGAAGTTTACCCAGCCTACGAGCACCGAAGATTACACGCCGACGTCTCAAGATCTATTGCACTCCATAAACTTTATTTTTAAACGCTCTTGTTCAAGTTCGTTCTTCGATAATCCACGAAAGGATAAAATAGAGTATTTTTAAAAAAAAGATTTCAAAGGCAAATAGGGCGCATAAAGTGTAGGTAGAGAAAAATATATTATGCGAGAGATGAATTGATATTATCAGTCCCCGTCACTGACTACTACACTACTTAATAACTAAGAATCAAAACAAATTCGTGGTTATATCTCATAGAATCTTTATGGTATTTGTTGATTTTAACACGGATTATGGAAACCTCGTTGTCTGAAAAAGAAGTACGTACCTTGAAGTCTAAATCAATATATAAAAATTTAATTTTTATTATTACTTTATTACATATAATTCATGTATAAAGATTTATTTACATCGTGAACTCGAGTGTACATCAGACAGGCGTAACCCACTTCGTTTGAGTTACTGGATTGACGTGACTCCTGAATTTATGATGTAGGTCATTCGGGAGAGCTGTCTAATCTCTTAGCGCGACATACTACATCGTAAAGCGTTCTATTAGCAGTATTGAAGTGAACGCGACCAACAATGTTGCCAGCTGAGCGATTACCTGAGCTACAAAATATTTTTGGGACAAAGCTGTGTTGAGGCGAAGGATACGCGTTTATTTTCCTTATTGTAAGGTTTATTTTGTGGCAATAATAAAAGAGGATTACTCTCTAAAGATATCCAGATATTGCTTTCTTTAGAAGTAAGCTATCAAATTCTTAATAATTATTAGATCCAATAAGTAGCAAATCACTCTGTGTTGCTACCAGTAGTGTAATTGCAGGATTCTGAATTCTTATCACCCGGTCAGGTCAAGATGGAATACGAACTTTTTTTCAGATTGATCAGCATCTTGGATGGTTATCTATAACAGCCATTTACAAAGTGCGCGATTCATCATACGATATACACGGTGTTCTGAAAATATTGGAAATATTTAAATGTTGAAAAGCAGAATCCCTGACAGAGTCTGTCCTATTTTGTCTGTGTTTTTTACCGTTTATGTGCACATATTCAATGAAAAAGAAAAAGAAATGATTGTCTTTTTCATTGCTAAAATAGACCAATATAATATTCTTTTCCCGTCATTAAAATATTGCTAAGGTTTTCAGAAAGACCCTGTATATATAAATGTATCAATTTTAAAAGATGTATAAGGACTTTTTGATATTTATTTACATCTTTATTTTGGCTAAAGACATTGCTAATATTGCCTTGCAATATGTAAAAGACGTATTTGCGTAATCCCAATGGTAATTTCAAAGGTCAAACACGTGCTGCATAATAGTCTAGTCTAAAAATAAACAGCAGTTATAATAAGCATGCATATTTATAAATCTATGTTAACTAACATCCATAAAGTAGCGCGATAGCAAAATTAATATATTTTTATAGGCAACCTTCACGAGGTTGTAAAACATTTATTTTTCTTAAACCAATTTGGGCAGCGAACATTTCATGTTTCAATTTTCTTGTATCCATAAATTCTTTTAATATCCGCATCGAGAGAAATTCGACGGATCATTCTATTTGCTAAGATATTGGTTTATGTTTGTTTATATATAAGATATTTCTTGGATTGATATTACATGAAACTAATTTTTATGTTAACAAAAATTTTGCTATAATTCATCTGGTTGGTACATAAATAAACATATTTATTACTTATTGCTGTCGATTATACTGTGATTTACCGCGATTATTTTGTGATGTACCGTGTGGTTCCCGGGTGCCGTGTGGCTCCCGGGTGCCGTGTGGTTCCCGGCAGAAAAGAATAGGACCACTCCAAGTCTTCCCGTGGATGTCGTAAAAGACGACTTAGGAAACTCAAGCTAAACAAAGCTTATAAACATCAAAGAGACCTCTCCAACCCGTTTGGCCAGCGTGGAGAGTGTAGGCCAAATCCTCTGACTGCTCTGGCAGTACAGAGAGGGTCGTGCTCCTAGAGTGGAGACTAACAAAGACCTGAAGATGAGATGAGATGAAGATGATACTGTGATTTAGTTAACTTTCGGTGTCGCTACAATTATTTTTTCGTTTCGGCAGAAATACTAAAGAATTCTAAATACTTACAACGATAGAGTTCTGTAGATGGAAAGGTCCATCAAGGTGGAAGGAGGTGTAGACCATAATGGTGGGATGTATGAGGTAGGCGCAGTAGGTGAGCCGGCTGAGAGGCAGCAGCCCCCGGTAGGACAGCGCGGAGTTGATCAGGCCGCCGTAGCCGCAGCAGCAAGCGATGGACACCCACGCTAGCGCCACGCCCCACGCTGAAAAAAGAAAACATAATTGAGATGTTGTTTAAAATAAATGAGACAAATTTCAACCTAGTCTATCTGCGAACATGTACTGTAAATTGTTCGAAACGTTAGGTGTATAAATAATGTAATAAACATAATAAAACCTTCTTAAAAGAAATCATTAAAACAAACGACGTTTATTTAAATACTAATCCAATTATAGAACCAGAAACCTAGTAATGCTTCAGATTACAAAATAATGTAGGATTAAGCAAACCCAGTAAAGAGAAGAGCATAGTGATTTCTTTCTATTACTACGTACTTAAACATCGAATAAAAATGAAAAATATAACATGTATCATAGAGTAGATATATTGTAGTAAGTAAATTTACTACTCAAAGTTAGCAAAGTGAATAAGTAAAATAGCAATTAGCGAAATATCGCGAAATATACTCAATACGTACGACATATTTAACTCTTACAAATACGTTTGAAATTATATTGAGTAAATAGTTATATAAAAACCATTTGAAACATATTTTTTGAATTGATGAATATTTTGAAATTAAAAGATATTCTGAAAAAAAAAGCAGTTTAAATAAAAACGATTTTACTTTAAGTATTTTTCTCTAAGTTTTTATACCTAATTTACTACCTAATATATATTTGGATTTTATAGTTCCCTAGAAAATCCAGATATATCTTTACCTACCTATACCTACGTACAGAGCGGTTTAGTAATTACAACTTTCAATTAAAGATTTTTCTAAATATGTATTAAGCAAACGCTGAAAACAAAACAATGATAATGAAGATAGAATGATAGAGAGAAATAAGAATGATACGCAGAATTACGTTTGATTAATGAATGGTGAAGGGGAAATAAAATTCGCTAAAATCCGCAAAATCGAATGGGGTAGGACGGGATAGATTGCGATACGGTGTTCGAGGACTGTTCAAGGGCGTTCAGACCCGCAATCTCACTGTTACATTATACAGAAAAAAACGTTAGCCGAATTGCTGGCTCCTCCTCTTCAGGGTATGCAATAAGGAACCTTGGGCTCATAGCCGACGAAATTATTTGGGAGCAAAGTGCTCTCGTGCGCTCCAATTGTGCTATAACTCGATGAACTCCGGCGTAGGTCGACTTTCATTGGGTGGAATGTTTTTTGCAAAATGCAAGATCTTATTATTTTATGCCTCAACTTTAGTTATTTAAGCAATTCCCAAATAATAATACAATTACCATCTGGTAAATCATCTTGACATTTTGACACTTCCCAACATCAGTCTTCCCAAAACGCATAAGTACCTAACCCTTGACTTCGCTGTTCAAATATTAAATGATACTTAAAACAGCTAACTACTTGTTAATGAAATAATATAAACCAACGTTTTCAGAAAACATGAAACTTCAATTTTTCTGTTGTTTTACACTACGAAAGATTAAAGATAAACACGTTTACATTGTAATTTGTTATTTTTTATTCGTCATTATTTACTTTCAATGTACGTAGGCAATTTATCTGCCCTTAAAATTTGAGTCATACTATGAAGCAAGCCTGACCGGATTTCAGAAGAACAAACGTGTTAGCCTCGGCCGTAAGGATAAAAGGTTAAGGTAAAAATTATGTCCACAAGGAAATGGACCCTTAAATTTATTGTAGAGATTCCGGAAGGAGTTGAAAATTGTGTTCTTCACGAAACAGCCTTGAAGTTAAATAAAATCTTAAAAACTAAAACGAGCATAAGGCCAACTGTAGGTCGTTTTAGCTATGAATAATTTTATCAAAAATCAGAACCCTGCAAGGTCTTCTTTGTTATATATAGTCAACAATTAACTCTATTTTTGACGAGGAAATCTAATAGGATCAAGGATTTCAAAAAAGTCATCGAGCAAAAGAAAAGTAGTTTCCTAAATTATGTAATTGAATTAGGATTCTATAGTTGAATATTGGTCGCTTCAGGGCTCTTATTTGTTGTGTAGTACGAAAGGAAACGGGAAACTTTAACGGCAACCTATTGAAACTGATCCTTATTATCGCTGCCTTAGTTCACAACGGAAGAAAGGGTACTCTGCCGTCCTACTTCTGTTTGCCTTTATTCTTGATTTCTTTGTAGTTCGAGCTTTTGTTGTCCGGATAAAGTTTGTAGGGTAAGGAATTATTTAACTACTCCTTCCGATCACCATACAATAATGAACATTATTATTTCTATCACATATTATTCCTTGCATTAGGGATATCTTGAGATCCTGAAACGCAGGTTTCGGCCGGCATGTGAGCCATCAAAGTTAAGGTAGGTAATATATTATAGTAGAAACAAAGAATTCTCTTTTTCCGTTTCTTACACCTCAAAGGTGCTGCTTTCACAGAGAAACGAAACTCCAGACTCATTTCACATTGTCGGAACGTTTTATTCATTTTATTTTACCGGCCTTACAACACCGCCGAAGCGAATGATGTTTTTTCTAAAGAAAATGTTTATGTAGCAGACCATTGTAGAGCGGCTAGCTAATCATAAGCACACAAAGGGCTTTGGAGACGAGTTTACCATGAAGGCTTAATTTTCTTTTACTGTCACTTTATTGCATGTTGCTCAAATTTTTATCCAAGAATTTTTCAAATGTGAATACTTTTGACTAACAGGAAAATAGATGATCAATAAAAGCAAGACTACAATTGTTATTTGTTATTTAATTAAGACGCTACCTAAGTCGTCGAACCTAAGTTTTTGTAGGTACATCTATTTACATTTATTCATCGACTTTGGCTATCGTTTATCGAATCTAACTTAGTTCAAGCGGTTTGCCTGTGAGGTTACGAAGATTTTAAACTAAAGATTTCAAACAGAAATTGAATGGATAAAATAAACTAAAAATTACCTGAGTGGCCGACACTGACGTAGAGAGCGGTCGGCCAGACGTCGAAGTAGCCGTCCACCATGCCGAAGATCAGGCTCCCGATGATGGCCAGAGAGGTCACCCAGCCAACCGCCACCAGCCAGTATGGTATTCTCACCTGGCACTTCGTTTTGTGGAGGTACCAACCCACGATCATACCTTAAAAAATATTAACATTAGACCAAGTGTATTTGAAAATTTTTGGGTTCAATTACAGTCACCAGACCTTGGGTGAAGTTACCTTCACTTTTGATATTGATAAAATGAGTATTACTTTTAATTTGTATATCTTTGCACAAAATAACTAGGTAGTTCAAGGTAAATTAATTAAAATTCGATAATGAAAGCTGTAATATGTTACATCCTTTGCGTGTTATTGCTACTCGTACAAGTAATTAAGAAACCAAACACTAATGTGTATACAATTTTATGAGAAACATATTTGAAAATCATTTTCTGAATATTAAATTGCGCACTATAAATATTTGCAAAACTTAAATTAAGTACCAAGAATTGTGAATAAATACGATCTTATTTTAAACGAAAAGTAATATTTTTGATCATTAAAGAGCTCTATGAAATACGTTTTTTAATTTTGCCCGGGAATTCGTTAGGGCTCTGTATTAAGGACTTATAGGTACATATTGTATAGATACTTTTGAGAAGAGAGTGCGACCATCAAACAGATTTTTGTCAGAATATAAGAGAATACACAGATTCTCCAAGAAACGCCAAACCAAATCTCGGGATTCAATCTTCCTCGCTTTCATTTATTCCGATCTAAATTTTATTACCACATTGATATTGGTTGTGTCGATTTAATATTTCTATGAAAACTTATCTCTTACATTTATTAGGTATTCAAACTGTTCAATATATTTGCAAAATAACGCAAAATAACCTATGTGTCATAGCAGCACTCTTAACAGTTTATCAACATACGATTATCATAAGCTATCGGTACAGGTTTACAGTAAAAATCTGATATCGCTATAAATGTTAAGGGTAGAACGTAACATAGAAAAAGAGTCGGTTATCTTGAGAGAATAGTAGGCATGAAGTTATCGGATTGTTCAGCCACCCATTTGCTTTTGTAGCCTCCTTTACGACGGGCTCACTGACCCACCAGAGGGAAATCTGATACCTACTTACACTCTATACTTTTTTAGGAAAAAAGAGGATTAGGTAATGTAAAAGTTTGATGCTTGAGGATTATATACTCCAAAGGGTTGACGTAGTTGAGTTGAAATCTATATTTCCTATCTAAACTACGAGTACGAATGACGTTTCTATCATTCAGCCGCTATCAAAACAAAGTAAACAAGACGGAAATTTAACAATAATTAATTTTACTGCTGACCTCACCTGGTTTTTTTTCATTATTTCCTTGTCTATACCATTTATATTATTATATATACATATATAACCAAAATCAGCATTCTATGTGCAATATTAAAAAAGCCTTCCATCCTGGCTGATCAGGGTGGTCAAAACTCCACAAATTATAAAAAAAAACCTTTATCGCTTAATCTAGCTTTAATTCTTTTTTCTTTTTTAATTAACTATGTAGCATCTTAAATCGCCTCGGAGCGTTTGAGGCGAGGGCTGAGTGCCCCTCATCCTGTTTATCAAACATCTCCAAAGATTCCCCAGGATAACGGACCTCGGCTTTTGCCATTAACGGTTCCGATCTGAGAAATCTAGATACATATAAAGCATAAGCATTTTACCCGCTTTACCAGTTTTGCGGCTGAGGTATTCGCAGACGAACATACCCAGACAGAATAAATTGTGATACATATAATAGATACTCCTTTTTGGTATCGTAAAATACACTAAATAGTAATACAATTTATACAAATATTTTTTATAACAAAACTTAGCTATGATGAAAATGTTATCTCTTAAAGCATGCAAATAAGTGAATTAAGTAAACGCGCTAGACCACAAAACAGCATAAACTTTGATTTAACAACTTTGTTCTAAAGACGTCTCTAAGCGGCACATTCCAAGCCACGGATATCAAAACTTTTCCTTAAGTACCATTATAGAGCAAACTGTTAGCTGATTTTGTGAAATAAGTTCTTTATAATATGTACGTAGTTCGTAATTCTTTTAAAAACACTTAGATAAAAAAAATATCCTCTAACCAGTAAAGAATATGTGATGCATTTACCGTACATTTATATGTGCCAAGGGGTTTGCAGAAAACGTCGTAATAGAATCGCAATAAACTCGGTTATTTTCTAAGTATGCTAGTTCATAGTTTCCGAATGTTTTTTCTTATCTGTTACATGTCATATAAGCAAGTATAGTCACTGTCTTACCTACTAAATACGGCCCAATCCTAGACCAAGGCTTATCATAAAGAGCGTCGAACATTTCGAAGGGCTCCTGAATGCGAGCTTTGTATTGGTGCCATACAGATATATAAATGGCGGTAGCCCAGGAGCTGACAAGCACGACGCCAAGAGTCACTCCTGCGAATTTCGGGTACCTGAGATAAATAGATAGGTAAATTAAAATCTTACACAAATTGAGAAACTCGCAATCATTTCTTTGTATACCTGCCTACATATACTTGTAATAAATTCTCGAATTTCTTAACTTCTTAAAGTTACATATATATTAAAGGAGTTCAAGCGTTAAATCTATAGAATATCGACATAAATTACAAGTCTGGAAATAACTCTCAAACTTGAAAGTGCAATTACAATTTTAAAGTCATTTGGACTCGATCCAGAAATCCAAAAACTAATTATCTATGTATGTACTATAATACCGATTGAGACCGTTAATTGTAGACTGAACAATAATTAGTGTTCCAGACGAGACATAACAAATGTTTTATTAAATTCATAAAACAATAACTGTAAATTTGAAAAGACTACTTCGAATAATAAAATTTACAACAGCTTTGTGATTACTTACTTCACAGAGAAAAGAAGTATTATTATGCCAACGACATAAAACTGCGTATCATTAGCCATGTACCACGACCACACCATGCATATTTCTCTTTGGGGGTAAAAGTTGTTGATGTAGAGAAGATTTCGCCACCAATACTGCTCGCAGGTTATGTGGTCGATGACTGCAGGCTCAAAAACTGCTTGATTGTGGACATATGTAAAGATGATCTGTGTCAACCATAGCACAAAAGCATATGCTGGTGTCAGTCTTACAATCCGATACGTAAATAATACGAAAAATGAGCGGACCATGTTAACAAGCTCCCTCTTAGTGTATATTTTTGTTTTTGGCTTGTCTAGTAAATCTTCCTTGAACGACTGTTGGCTTATTACGGAGATGGAGAGCGCCGAATTGGTGTATCCGTTCAAGTTTTTGTTCATATCCTGTTTGTCGGATTGCCTCTTTGCTTTCTTGGCTTCTGTTCTGAGAAACAGGACTGTTACGAGTAATCCGCTGAAATCATATTAAATTATGAGGACACATAGAGCAATGCAAATTGACGGTTGTAGACATATTTATATAATTAGGTACTCAAAACATTTTTAAAAGACTAATCTCATCATTATTATGTCGTTCATCATTATATAGTTATAATAAAACAACATGAAAGAAGACTGCAAAATATGTCGCGGCCCGGTCATGCAGCTGACCTCAAGTAGAATGAACAAGTTGTTAAAATAAACTTGTCTGCAATACACAAGTCTATTTTAAAAAACTTGTCTAATTGACACAGGATTAAAACACTTATATATAGAGAGCATTTATGTCTTTCACCTTTTTGCTACGTACAAACCTGATAAAGAAGAATGTATCGACACAGAACGAGGCATTGCCGACCGACTGGTACATCAAGTTTCGTTCGGTGACTATCCTCATGGTCTTGTTGTCTGCTATGTAGAACACAGTCAGGTATGTATGGACCATGATCACCCATGTCACTGACAAAAATCTGTGAAATATTATTTTGATATCATTAAAAAGTCGATAAGTTATCCTACTTACATGGAAAACAAGATTGTCGAGGTCGAGGCTAAAGAAATATATTTTTAATTGAATTATCACCTAGTTTCATTAATCATGTGAGTTATTGCCCTATGATATTTAAAAAAAAAAAACATGTGTAACTACCTTATACCATGGAGGCTAGTGAGAGCTCCATCACTTGCCGCTTGCGTGCTGAGTATGGTTCTTCCGTTAGAAAGGATTGAGAACGACAGTAACAGCTCAGACCATGTCCCTGTACATATACAAAATATATAGAAGTAGCTGAAACTCTTAACGTACATACAAAACATATTTAATTCTCAAAACACAATTCAATACAGTATGCCGCAAAACCTCGCTCGTCACATTCAGTAACGCAATATTCCATAAATCTTCGATTTAAAAAGCGTTACCACAATGAATATTTCATACAAATTGTTTAACGTTATCCTCAGAACTTTTGCGAAAATAAAAGAAAAACCCGAACTTATTACAAGTCACGTAACGCACAATTTTGTTTGCTTGTTCTTTCAAGTTGAAAACTTGACGGATTTGCAGAGAAAAACTTGTAATGAGAAGGAGCTTTTACACGAAGAATTACGATTTGAAATTCATTATTCAAACGAGGAGATTACATATAAATTAGGTAAGGATGTTATGATTTAAGCACCTTCATCTGCGTCTGCTATATTTCTATTTAAATGAGCATTTCGAAAATATTAAATTGAAAAATATTACAGATATTTGCTAAGGCTAGGTTTGATTGCATTTTAATGATTGATAGCCATCAACAAGTGACGATATTTTGTACTAAATATTAGGACAGAGAATAAAAACTTTTTCTAAGCTTGATGCTAGACAAATATTCTGATATCTATGAGCTAGACCAACTTCTTAGTAGGTAGGTACATATCCTGTATTATGTGCCATTAGGTTCGGATAGAAGCTCTCCGGAGACTGCCCGCTTGTTTGCCAGTAACTTTGTTAGCGAACTTTGCGGTCTTTATGTGATAAATTACGGCCATTACATATGAAATGCATTGTTTTACATCGTAATTAACACCCACAATACATTACAAAGTTGACAATACATTACTAACAACAACTTAGTTTCTTATTACATACATTGCTTTTGTTCTTATGTTAATGACTGTAATTTAGAGATGAAGGGGGTTTGTGTGTATTTAAAATTAAAATATGTGTAATTTCAGCTAGCTTTTGTTAAAGAATTTGATTAATATAACAGCGTCAGTATCATTTTAATTTTAGGGTAAATATAGTATCATCAACATTTATTAAACCAATTTAGCAATATTAAGAATTGAAAATTTCAAAGTACCTTATAGCACAATAGCACAGTATAGGCGTATACTGTTAATAAGGTATTAGGTAAGTATTGCGTATAGAACTTTTAAAATCTGCACTAATATATACATGAAAAAAAATGTAACTTATTGATTTTCATCTCATGTAGTTTCAAACATGTTAGTTAGCTAATGACTCACCGCAAGTTTCCCGCCGAAGGCCCCTGTCTTTGTACTCGCCATCCTCGGTCCGCTTCCCATCGGCAGCCGGCACATTGTTATTGGGCTGCAAACATTATGTGAACATGGATCTTGGGGAAACAATGGAATTATCTATTCAACCTGGTTATCTGTTCGGAAGGATTGACGGCCTCCGACCTCGCGTCAATGCGACGTGTTTGGTTTAGGGGTGGATTCCATTTGATGCATACATTATTATCCTTAGGAATTTGTAAATAATTTAAATTACTTGTAAACTAAACTCATCAGTAAATAATGTAATAAAATAGCTGTGAAATCCAATAATATTTTGTTTGAAGAACCTAATACATATTAACTTATATTGTAATAACTAAAACTATTAATTTCAATTAATAATTGAGTTTTACTCTTTTATAATATTAAAGTTAGAGATAGTAATTTTAATTAAATTAACTTAATACGGTTTTATCGCGTTTATTTCATTATTTATACACCTAACGTTTCGAATGCTTTACAGTGTTTTTGGTCGCAGACTCTACCTGAACTAAACGCGAAAAAATTGTATTAAATTAATTTTATTTAATTTAGGCTAGTATATGGCTCTGGTAGTACAGAGAGGGTCGTGCTCCTGCAGTGGAGACTAGAAAGACCTGATGATGATGATGTGTAACAATCGCGAAAACATTACGAAACATAGTGTTAGTAATTTAAAAGAATCATTAACATTTGTAGGATATTTTTAATAAGCACATAATTAAATATTGAAATAATTAAGATATTCTATTGAACGAATAAAGTAAACATTTTCTGAAATGCAGAATGAATCATTGTAAGCTTAGATATTTAAATACAGAAAGTAATAAATTGTGAATTCCTTCGTGTCAGGACAAAAGATGTCAAACGGAGTCAACATATCGAGTATATAACATGTACACAGATCGGATGTCGTTGATTAAAGCGATTAGACCAGTGTACACAGCCATCGATACGCGATCTACGCAGATTTGATTTCCCAGATAGGAAGGAACTTGATTTAGTGGATGTGTAGTTGAGTTTGCTAACGTTTATAGCTAACACTACAATTCTCTGACGTAGGAACTAGTAAACTAAAGCATTTCAGGTTTATGCGAATGAGCTTAGTGCGGCAAACTTCGGAACAAATAAGTAGCGCATACAAACGCCATTATTTAATTACTAATGAACAATGTAAGCATGAGGTAAGTAATGTTACGTATTTAGTACCACTTGGAACTGATAAATTGTATCTTTAATGATTTGTTGCCACTGTGTACAATTTGCTTAGTTATAAAAAGTGTAGCAGGCTTCCAAAAAATTTCATGGATTTTTATATTATATTCATTGGATAAATTAACATTGTCCTTTGAGAACTACGTACAACTGTGCTAGTTATGTTATAAATTTTAATATTTTAAATTGCTATCGTGAGTGCAACTAAAAGGTGCGTTCCGAGGAATAATTTAGTTGCGCTTCAAAATGGCTAAGAGGAATACCTCAATAGTGAGTATTTCTGATGCTGGTATTAAAGTTTTATGTATAACCAAAAGAACTGTAAATTGAAACTGGTGTTTTTCCAAAGTTTCAGCAGCTGCCGTAAAACAGAGATCGTTTATCGTTCATGGCAGCGGCAATCACAAGTGTTTACTGGCAGTCGTCAAACGTCAACCGTTAGCTTTATCTTTCTGGTATTTACGATGTAAATTATTTCCCATGTGAGCAGCGAGAAATTCTTTTAGATTACCGTAGATTTTAAGTGGGGGATCTTTATCTACATAAATCTTGTCGAAAGAGCGCAAAGATCAAAGACACCATATTGATTTACCTATGCCCAGAGTAGGAGTGAATCCACATAGTGTGTAAGATATTGATGTGTTCTCTTATGCTCACAATCAGCTACTTATTCGTGTAGATGTAAAATTAATGAAATACATGACCATAGACTTATATGTAACAAATGTGAGTATCAGAGGATCAATATGGTTCTACACAAACGCAGCCCATCCATTGCGTTGTATCTAGCCATTAGCATTCAAATTAAAGCTTGTTCAAACCCGCACTAAATTGTGACATTGCAGTGTAATTACACGGAAATGAAAGTGTTTGAATTCTATTAGCGATTTGAACCATTTCGGCGTAAATTGGACAGCTCTGACATTTCTCTCATAGAATGAAATGAAACGCGAGCTAACCGCAATGCAGCGGCAGCCATGATAATCATCATTAGCACCGCTGCCACCGCGTTAGTACTAAAATTATAATTCAAAAGTGACCCCTCTAGATGATTTGTGGTTGTGTGATATTTGAATTATACTGTTTTCATGTAGCAATACCTATTTACAAGATTGAAAGAGTCCATAATCTTTTATTGCACATACTAAATTTACTTCATTTGGAATCCACGCAGTTGTGGATTTAATTCTCGGTTGCGTACGCAGCAGGCGAATCATTACTTTGATTGAATCTCTCGTACTCCGGCCTCGTACGAACATAATAAAACGGAGGCAAAATATTCGTATTCTGGATGCAAAGCAAATATTATCCATGGCCTGCCGACTCCGGCTCGTTTCGTAAAACTACTTCAACCTGACATCCAATAGGAAAATGGAGTAAAGTAATAAACTTACTTACAAGTGTAGGTACGTGAAGCGATATGGTTTCTATTTGCAAAAGTAAGTTTTGAAAAATGCATAGATAGCGAGTACATTACATTCATAATTCAATGAGTGAGTGTGATATATGTGGAAATAAATTTAACTGTATAGGTATTTCGTCCATTTAACGAAATTGTTTTAATAATCCCACAAACAGAAATATAACCATTTGATGGGTCTGACATTGATAAATCCTTGGGACTTAAACTCCTTGCGTCTCACCCGGCCCGTGTCACCTGTCATGTATGGGTCGTGTTAAGATAGAAGCGACTACCAACAGGTTTGTGATTTTGGTTGCGCGCGAGCTCGAGGTCCTTCGCCATCGTCAGCTGGTACTTCCTCTCTAGGTAGCCCTCGTACAGAGAGGCCGTCACCATCAGCAGCAACACGACGCCAACTGTTGTTCTGTTGTAATTTAGAAAAAAATATTTAGTTGTTACGTTCTTAGAGCTCGCTCAGCGATAAATGAGTTCGAGGATACTGGAAAAATTGTTCTTACACGCTACGCCTTCTGTTACTGGGTATAAGGCCCTTTATAGAACTCAAGAGTTAATTAATCCAATCTGCAATTAGACCGTCGTCCCAACGCAATTTTCTGATAAGATGTTGGAAGACTACGATACATGGATGCGCACTTCATTAGCAAACATAAATATCCAATTTATTACATCCAGATATGAAGGGCATAGAATTAATGGTAAATTGTAAATTCCAAAAAAGAAAGCGTTCGATATTGTTAAATTCTTTAGTTTTTATAAGCACAATCGGCAGTATTGTTCTGAGTAGTTTAGATCAATTTTTGTGACGGTTTTAGAAATCACTTGTCAATTTGGTCACGGTTTGCTGCCACATATAATTAATTAGTTGGGACTAACTCCATTATCTTCCGCAATCTTCGTAATAAATGATAAACAAAGGGTTTTAATTGGATATATGAAATTGCTAATGAAGTGCATAATCCATTTAGAATAATCTCCAAACACTATCTTACATACATACATTTTATCACATCTTTATCCCTTACAGACATATACAGACAGAGACCAAAGTTATAAAACCCAAAGGCCACGTTTAGCGTTTCAGTGGGCAAAACATTTATACATCAGACAATCGCGTCCGGATGATGGTCTAAATCAGTTTCACTCTATTCCATCTCACCTCATACAAACAGTAAAATCTTATTACTTATGTGTTAAATTATTTTCCAAAATATGGTAAACATTAGGTACATGGTACCTATAATGTATAAAGGTTATTACTAAATAACATTTTTTTACCTTTTACTTGTTCTAACAAAAGCACATTACGATATATTTTCATAAATACACATTAATTTCAAAGCGTGAGAGATAACCGCGTCATGAACTCGAACAAAGCAGTTATGTAAAAGTAAGAAAAACAGCGCTTTGTTCCTCATACTAAATCTTCACTAAAGTCACGTTGCTACCATGAAAGCAAGAAATATAACTAAGTACAAAATAAAAGTTTTACCACGAAACCCGAGGCGGCTGTGCCGAAAATTAATCCCCCATTGCTTGTATAAGCTACCATAAAATTTCGCAAATTAAACAACATTAAAATCTCAAAACTGGTTACTTTTTGCGAGCGAGGATGCAAAATTATACTTAAGTTAAATTAAACTGCCGAATAATGTATGAACTAATCATTTTAAGCAGTTATTTTTACGGACATACAATTTATACAGGTGAAAATTTCAGTTATGGTTAAATTACTGAACAGTATGCTACGTTTTATTTCAGAGACCAATTTTTCGACTAAAGTAGGGATTATACACTGTTCACGTTAATATTGATCATCTCAATATTGATCGGTGACAGTACTTTTTTTCGGAATGAACCGTACCTATCTCCGTATCTTTCATTTGGGATTATTTACTTTACCATGTCTGTGACTTAACCATAACGAGGGTGCAGTTGTGCCTCGTCGTTCAGCACAGATGAAAAAATATATTTATAGTCATACATAAAAGCCTCAACAGCAACATTAAAGTCGTTTGGAGAGCTTAAATATATAGCAAAGAACATATAAAATAAAATATTTTCTGTTCAGTTATTGTGAAGTCCAATTACAGGCAGACACAGATCAGTGTCTGCACATCGCAGAGTTATGAGCCGCATTTATCTTCGTTTGATTTATGGAGACGTGCTATTCGTGCCAGAGCCGAGGTATTGGAAAGCCTATAAGATGGTATAAACTGAGAAAGGTTCCGTTAGCGTTTTTGCCATTAGCCGCACATGGTGCTTTGCATCTTGAGACAAACAGATGGCGAGAAAACTTAATTTATCGTCTGGTTTGGTGGTCTGCCGCCGGGGCCATTAAGGGACTGTTAGAAACTTGTGGCTCAAGACGCGAGAAAGGGCAGTTTGAGAAACTTAATTACGCAGCTCTTCCAAATACCTTAGGTGTACCAAATCCTACCGCAAAAATGCCTGTTATTTATGTTATACTCACATAAGGACGTAGAATTTATTATCAGCCAGTAATTGATATTTCCCGGGCACTTGTCTCACGTTGAAGGTCCGAATAGAACCTTTGATGCCGGCGTCGGAGGCTCGCGCCGTCGCCGTCCGCTCCGTCCCAGCCAGGAAAGCGGCCACTGCTTCCGTGTTACACGATGCTGGCAGGCATTCCCCGACCAAAGATGATCTTCCCTGAACAAACAAATATGGAAATTGTACATACGCAAACATAAAACATTAGGACACATACTAATTCCTTAAATCAATTGCATGCATTTTTATCCCGTGATTGACTTAAATCTTCTCAGACAACGCGCCGTCAGGTACCTATGTTGTGAAAGTTACTTTACTCCCTAGAGAAGAAAACCATAACTAAACGCACACCTAATTTATTCAATTTACTTATCTCCTATTAGTATTAAAGCTCAGTGCTATACGTCACTGGAACAAATTTGTCTTTTTTCTCAGGACGATATTCAAGAAGAATTGTTCGCATAAAAAGTGTAGCGTTTCTGCAGCTATTCACTGCAAATGAGCTGTAATAATAGCGCTCGCTTTTTCTATTTGTTCCAGTTGTACACACAACGACTGCAGCGTGATCGTGCTCGGAGTCACGCAACTTTTAATACAAAAGTTTGTTCGTACCGGAACAACTTCCGAGTCACGGGTTCTGTCGATATGAACCTTGTCCCAAAGTTTAATCTTTGTCGTCGTCCAAAACATACTTACTGTTCAGAGTTGGTTAAGTTATAAGTTTCCTAAGACACTAAAGATTTCACATGGGTGTTTATTTATTTGGAAGAAGGTAAAATTAAATTTGAAAAAATTGTTTCTTATGTTTTGATTATATGGCATATAATCGGAACATATAGCAAGATAATTTATATGCAATAGGTTCACGTAGGTTTAGTTAACACCGAAATTAGGGACTTGTGATATGGTACAAAAATAAAAATACTACACATATTTAATAATTACATACACTTTGAGTTAAATTATTTTGTGTGCTTCCGCCACCAGTTAGTTCATGCAAACTATTGCTGGCCAGCACCCACCCACTACTGTTAGTCCCGTCATGCCCACCACCAATAGTTAATAAAATAACTGGTGGCGAAAGTGTATGTAACTTTGACTTCCGCAAAGTAACTTAGCCTGGCAAGACTATAGACCACTCAAAAGCAAAAGAGGCAAGTCAATGTACTTAGATCGTAAATATCAATTCTGCCCGTGAAAACCATTTTTCCGGAGATCATATATTTTCTGGTCGGATAAAGCCATACTCCCCGGTCGTATTTCTGTTCTGTGTCACTTGCACGTTCCTCGGTAGCACCTACTAGCAGCATTAATATTCAGATCACCCGACTCCAATTCAAAATTTGCATCTACCGTGGAAATTGCCAGCATATGTAGAGTAGAATAGTTTAAGAAAGTAGGAATTGTACATGTAAGATAGAATAATTTATAATACTCAATTTTTTTTCTATTTAAATTTTAAAAAGAAACTTGTAGGATTTGTAAAGTCTGATGCATTTGTGTAGATTTTGAAAAGGATTTCTGACTACGTAACAGTTTACCAAAAAAGACTCTTAAGTCAACTTTTAATTTGATATTGGTACGTTAGGTGTTTTATAAGTTGGTAGGGCCAGTCCATTTTAAAAGTATAATTATAATTAAAAACTATATATTACGATAGAACGTAAAACGTAAAGTAACATTTATTATGAGGTCATTCCCTTAAACGCCATATATAACATAGCTGCCTTATTATATCAAGCGTGTATAAGCGACATGTGTAATGTGTAATAAATATCACATGTGTCTGTTCTTAAAAAGGAAGACGGCGGCGGCGTTAATAGTTGCTTAATTTATATCCCAAAGAGATTAAAAGGGCTATTAAGTTTTCCATACCATAACAAAAATATAAAAAATAAATGCATGTTCTCCATTGGAGAGCTTTGGAATCTATGGGTATGACATAGATGTATAAGCAGTAAGTGTATGAGAAAATTTTAAATATTTTTTCGTGGGTATAAGTGGCTATGTGGTACTTTTGACACATAATAACTGCAGCCTGGACCAATAATTTATATACAGTAATCTCCGTGAGAATATAGTTCCAGCTTTTAAATAATGATGATCTGTTTTTATCATTTAGAATGATTCAAATCTGAACGCCTTTCAAAAGTTGATGTTGGTAATCTAACCACAAAGAAGCTTAAAAATATAGACATAGTAAGGAAATTTTACTTGCGGTAGGTGATCACCGTCGAGACTGATGTTGATCCTGGCCACAAAGAAGGAGGTGTCGAAGGGCGGCGTCTGTTCGTAGTACTGCTTGAGTTGCAGGTCCTGGCACGCGTTGAGCGACCCCGTCCAGAAATCGTTTCCGAACAACACGTTGGGGAGGTACTGCCCTGACGCATCGTACACTGTGGACAATAGGTTATTTTAAGAGGATACCAATTTATTATAATTATTATCTATGAAAACTGGTAATTTAAAATGGATATGAAATATATTTGTTTCTGGCTCCATCAAGGTTCGGACAGGTTATTGTCGTGTCCAATCCTTGACGGGGCTTCTCAGCTCGCTGCCGGTCATAATGAACAACTTTTCCTATGTTTAAATATCGGGACCATGAAATAAATGTTTCATTACCATAAAAAGGCCTGCTGGAAAATTTAAAGTGGAATGTCATAACTTTGGTCTCATAGGAATCATACTGACAGGTTGAGTGGCCCTGTCATAGTTTCGACAGGGTTTCCTTAAAATATTGTAAGTACGACACGTGTATGTGAGGGGAAGGTCTTGATGATAAATAATAATAAAAGGTTTATAAATGTGCTTCTTTTCGTATCAAATGGTATGGTTAAGAATGTCCTATTTTTTTCAGACTTATGTTTATGATATTTGAGAAATTTGTATGTATATCCAAAGACTCCTCCTTTAAATTGTGACAAGTTTGGATTACATATAAGAAAAGAGTTAAGGTGTCTCCTTTGTAACTAAATTAGCACAATTTACATGGTGTACACACGTGGACATTTGGACATAATTGAGCACCCAGAAGCGAACTCATCTGATATAATATGTTGAAGCATATTATCAGATGAGTTCGATCATGGAGGCTTCAAGATGCGGAGTTTGAGTTCAAAAGTTTGAGTGGGATTAGAACCTCTGGTTCCGAAATAGAGTGGAAGACCTTTGTCTTTTAAGATAATGTTTTTCATAAAGGGGAAAATAAAAATTAAAAAATAATTTACTTGAGAACTAGTTTATGCAATAGCTTGTGTGCATAAAAATTATGCAATAGCTTGTGTGCATAAAATTGGTGATAAATACTCGTAGAATATGCATTAGCTATTAATAGCATCGGTATAAATACCGCAGGCATTAATTAATTAAGTGTATACCTAATGATCCTCCTGCCAAGGCCCTGAAATATTCCATTACGGGTCCTATGTACTTAGTATGTTTATACATGATACATTAGCTAGCCTGCTTTTATAATAATGACTATTAGCGAACCACAGGAGCCATTAAAAAAAAACAATGATTCCCATAAAATAATAATTTATATCCATATAATGGCTGAATTAATCTCTGAAAAGCTTTTAAAGACATATAAAATGCAGCGGCGGCAAATGGGACAATTAACTGAAACCGCACCTGATGGCCATTTTTAGTGTTTGCAGGCTGTGATTGCCTTCCCTCAAATTTATGACTGTTTCTGGTACGCTTCTGTAGGATTCATTTCTTTTTTTTTGAGCTATAAAATACGAGATAAATATCGCCAAGGTTCTCAGAAACACCTGTATACAAGCTTATTCTGAAACTGCTGGCAATATTTTAATTTATTTTGTTTACTTCTTATTCTATTAAAGATTCTGATTCTGAAATTGAAATAATGCCAAGGAGTTCAGATCGTTGGTATACAGGCACCACTACAGGCAGTCTTTGATTAGAGTATATAGTCCAAGCAGGCAGTATATAAATAGATTCAAAATTGGCAAGGTGAAAAGTTCTTGTCCAGACTGAAATGGCATTCTAATCAGCAAAAAATTATATACTTACATATATTTCCCGATCCCGCCTAGATTCACGTCTCATTACAAGTTTCAAAGTGAAGATTGTTTACCCGAATTTCGGCAGTAGGCTTCTTGCGTTTTTTTTTCGGTGATATGCACAAATTTCATCCGAAATTGAACGAGGAGTCTACACCTTTCATGCCAATTGTTAAAAGTGGGCAGTTGAAGATAAACGTGGACGCATATGGATCGAAAATAACTCAAGTGAGGGACGGCCAATAATTGGAAAACATCGATAGCGTTAATGATATCGCATTGAACGTTAGGCGAGTGAAGGTAGATGACACAGCTGAGTTTATAGATATATTGGAAAAAAGGATATGAAATGGGTGCCTTGGCGATACGAAAACTGCGAGATTAGGAGTAGTACCTTTGGACCTCTACTTGTTCCCAAACTAAGAAATTTATTTTTAGGAACGGTTCACGTCCAGTGAAGAAGTTATGAACACCGTAGATGAATATTGTGATTGCATTCCAGACTCGCACTTCCGGGAAGTAATATTGACGTTCGAGAAATACTTGGACAAGTGCGTTAGAGTCAAGGGAGATTATTTCCTGACGAAAATAAAAACATTTTTTTGTGAAAATCTCATTCTTTCTTTGTCAGGCCGAGAACTATTCACTTCACCTTGCCTTTTTGTGTTCGATTTTTTCTTAAATTCTACCATAAATATTCTCCAATCCATTTAAAATATTATTTTACGAATTAATCGATTTTAAATAAATAAAACATACTTGTGCCTTGATAAATCAACTGTACCTGTTACTTGTTGATAATAAAATTTTGATCATAAGATAACAATATTTTCGGGGACTCCGCCTCAGCAGTTATAAAAAGACTGCTTGAGAATTTGAGTGAAAATCGATTGATAGAGTTAGCAAGTTTCATTTTACATCAAATTGAAGTGCATTATTCCGGAAATACTGGCAAAAATAACATGATGCTAAATTATGAAGTACTAGCTATTTTCCCTCGACTTCGTCCGCGTAAACTATTACCTATGTCACCCGTAGACAAATTAGTTACTAATCTATAAATGAAAGAATTTTGAAAGTCGATCAGTTTTAAGAAGGTTTTAGAGCTTATACATACAATGCACACAAAATAACAATCAAATTTTCCCTCTTTGTTATATTCGTGTAGATGGTATAAATTATTATTGAAAATAATAAATAGGTATTCGGATAAACCCTATGTTATTCTCACTCAACCAAGAAGGTTTACGAAATGACGGAATACAGTCTATTTACGGTCTCAGCGGGTAAGCTAAAGCCTGACCTTTCCATTAGATATGAGGAATAGAGCAGACGGAATACTAAATTATGTAGCGAGAGGTTGTTCTCCAGGAAATCAATCTCCGTAGAGGTACTTTGATTGCTTTATTATTCACTGAAAAGAAGCTTATGAAATGTTAATACTCCCTGGGCATTTAAGATGGTTTGAGAATTTCTGAGGATTTGTTTGTCGGTTCCCAGCTACGCCTACATTTTATATGCAATACTGGTATAGCCCATTTGTTTTTGCGACATTCTACAACTTCAAACTACTGAAGTCTTATTTCTTTTGACTGATTTGCCTCTTAAAGATACTTTACTCATAATTTAATAACATAGCTGAATCTGAGCATCAGCAAAACGTTTATATTACAATTAAAATATCGGGATATATGTTTAATTCTGATGTTGATAACCGTAAAAGTTTAAAAAGTTACACGTTTATATTATAAACAACCCATTCATATTAAGTTGACCATAAAAAAGTTGGACACCACAGTTAAGAGCTAAGAATTGAAATTTGGAAAGAATATTAATTGTGATTTGGATGCAATGTCTTTTTTACGAGACTACGACTAGAAAAAAGTATTTTTCGCTATTTTCGTAGATTCGTAAAGACACATACATAGAAACCGGGCACGTTCGGGTTCGGGTCGACGATGTGTCTAGAATTATTAGATTTTGTACCGAAATACCAGCATAACATCACTACACAACTCTCGTAATATCACTACGCTCCAGTATTTACTCTGAGAAAGCGAAACAATGCAAATATGAACACGTTTTAATATAAATGCCTTTGCTTCAGCTCTGTTAGTAATTATTAATATTGTTGATGTGAAGGGAATATCGCTTCAACAATTCTAGTGCGTTTACGAGTATCTTATTAAATCCATTCTACGCTCTTCATTCTAAAGACGTTAAAGAGAAATTCAATTTCAAATTTAATAAACTGTAGCACCTCGGCAGGGCAACAGTCTTGCATTCCGACTCCAAGAATCGTATTCTCGTTTCAAGTACTCTTGGAATATATGTGCCACAGTAAGTATGGGTAAAAATGCCCTGAAGGTACACATAATTTACAAACCCTTGTCAATGTCGGTAACATTCACATAAAGTGGAGTACAAGGAAAACGCGGCAGATTCAAGGCCTTTAAATTTTTTGTTTCATAATGAAGTTCATAATTAGCGCTCGATGTCGCGACGCGAGCGGCGACCGCCAGCGAGCAGTCATGGCCGGCCGTCGTACCAATTCTGCATCGAACGAGCTTGGAGAACTTTCCGTTTGTTTACTAAACTGCGATGCTCATATGTGTTCTTTTCAACTCGCATTGGTAAATAAACTTTTCCTAATGTACAGGTATAGGCATATCTGAGTTCTTTACTATCTGTTGTATTCAAGACCTATATACTTACAATTTACGCCAACATTGACAATGAATAACCCTCTATTATTATTATGAGTTCATGTCTCGAGGTTAGCATTATTATAGCATTTGCTTTGTACAATTGTAAGTTGTTGAAGATACAGACTGTAATATTTTTCAGCCCATTACGGATTATGTAGAGTCAAGGAATGATTGCTAAAAGAATCTAAAGATTTTATATGTACCTATTCCGGGTGCAAATGTACCCGCCCTCGAAATTCCCTTAAGAGTCCCACGTAAAGGCGAAATCCCATACAAACTATAGTTTGGTTTTACTCAACGAAATTTTGTACATACGGCTGGATAAGGCATATTGATGTTTATAAACAGATTTCAATTTTAAAATTTTAAAACAATACCTATACAAAATTACAGCGAGTAGAAGTTTCGTATCGAAAACTTCTACTCGCTGTAATTTTACGTGGGACTCTTAAAAGGATGACTCAAACCATAAATATTAACAATTTTTCCTATGGAACCAACACTGACAATTAAAAAACTTGAAATACCCTTACACAAGGTTTAGTCGGCCTGGCGATTTGTATAAAAATGTCAATTTTATTTAAGTTCCCAACTTTGGTCACATTCGAAAAGTTAATCCTTCAATATGTAGGTATCATCGACGTATCATTTTTATTGTTATTTATTAATCTAACATATTAAACCAAAAAAGTGCACGAAATATATCATTATTATTATTAATTCTAAATTACTTTAAATATTTAAATATTTGCATGCCGATTGTTGGCGCAACACGTATGTTCAATTCAATAAGGTCTAATTTTGACCTGCCTTTTATCAGTGTAATACTTGTACCGTGTTTGCTAGCAAATAAATGATTTCATTTCATTTCAATATGAATTGACGGGTTAAGTCGCCTCTACAAGGGAATGTCGAAGGTACATTTATTATTTATGAGACTCAAAAGTAAAAGTTTACGTACACGTTCATATCGGCCATGTTCATAAGCCTAGATTGTACACTGTTGCCTGAAATAAATTTATGAATGAAAACAAAGGTGTCAATAAAAGTATAGTGGACTTTTAGCTGCACACCGGTATCAGAAATTAATGAAAAGTTAAAACACTCAGACTGTAACAACATCAAGTTTTTGTTTAAGTTGTGGTTGGTATATTTTGCATTGTAGTTTTCAAAATAGAAGTCGTGTATTTTTAATGGTGGCAAAAACGTTTAGCAGCGTTAGAAATAATTGTTAGTTTGCGAAACGTTTGGCAATGTCCTTTGTTGAATGAATCCGTTGCACGTTGCACCGCAGTGTGTTCGCTTGCTGCAACCAATTACAAATTTTCTGTAACCGGTAGGTGATGTTTTGTTTGATCCAAGTACCTAACCCATATATTCAGTTAGAGTTTGCACGTTTGGATATTTGTTTCAAGTAAAAAAATCTTAAGGTGCAAAGTTTGCTTTCCGATTAAAAACGTTTTGTTTTTAATCATCTTAAATTATAACCGGCCAAGTGCGTGTCGGGCCACGCGCAGTGTAGGGTTCCGTAGTTGTGAATGACAACTTTGAGTTTACACTGTTCACACTAGCACCTCACAGTTTAACGACCAAAAACATCTAACAATGAAAATTGCATGACATTTTACATTTTCGAGTACATTTTATAAGTTGGTTGCCTATAACTTTTTAGTTTGTACTTAGTACTCAGCTCTGATAGTTTTCCTTTCAACTTCAGTATATATACTACTTCTTTAAATTTTTTCACGTATCTATATATAACCGTTTAGCAGATAGAGGGGGGGGGGACACTTACCTCTAACAAAAATTCGCACTTTAAAACCAAATATTTCGGAAACGGATCCCTAAATCGAAAAGTGGTGTTCTCAATCTCACAATATTTTTTTAAAGACCTATTTAACGATATCCCACGCGATGGGTAAATAGAGAAAAAAATTACTCCCCCATTTTACTTGTATGGGAGATACCCTAAAATAATTTTTTTTTCAGGATTTTTTTCTACCACTGTCTCTGAGTAAAACCGCGGACAGACAGACCGACAGACAGACAGACCGACATGGCGAAACTATAAGGGTTCCTTGTTTACTACGGAACCCTAAAACCGTCCTTCATCTATGTTTTAAGTCCGAGTACATTCACAGCAAGCCACGTGCTGCTAACGTTGGCTCCGCCAGGCTGGACTTGCCCTGAACAGGCCCAACCGGCGCGCCAACGCGGCGCGCACAGTGTAAATTGTACACTCTTTTGGCGCAAAAAGGCGATGGAATTTTGAAAATTTTGAATTTGCGGAATAGTTCTACATTCGAATACTGTCTGCTAATTGTCTAAAGTCTATAGCACTGTTTGGAGCACTGATCAGTGCTACAACGATTTGTAGTTTTTGGATTTTTTGAACACTCGCAGATCTAAAGCTCACAGAGCTTATTACAAAGTATTTATTGCACAATATGTATCGAGGTTTAAATGTATGAACATAGGTAGGTACCTAATTTTATAAACCTTTTTTATAATCTCTGTGTAAACTCGAAATCACGTGAAAATAGCACACTTAGGGCTTGTGATATCAGTTCCCATCGAATCGGGTTTTAGGAGTCATTCGCACCGGGGTCGGAATTACGGAAGATCCCCAGGGATAACAGTCCACAATAAACGGATAACCGACGGGACGGAATTGCGGTGGCTAGTGGCCAATCACGACGCCCACGATACTCAATAACCTAGAAATTGTATGCCACTTACAAAAATTGGGGCGTTTTTTTTATTTCTAATCAAAACTATGGGTATGTACACAAAGTTTTAGCTTCTTCTGTTTGGTTCGCAGTGGCGAACATAGAGACACCCAATCGCGGCTAGCTCTGTTTTAATAAAACCCAGGATGGGTCCTATACGTTATAACGATTATGTTCGGATCTAGCAATAAGACAATATGTTATATCTAACAAAATGGATTCACTTTTAAGTACGTACTTTAAGTTAAAAACGCGGTCAAGTTTTTTCATTCATATAGGTTAATAAACGCCGTCTTTAAATAATTGAGTGAAAAAAATCTCCCTTAAGCATTTTTACAAGATCCATTTTATACATAACATACTATCACGTCTCCTTCGCTTACGGGGCAGACAGAGCCTAGGTCTGTAAAACCTTAAGGCCACGTTGAGCATGTTGGTGGGCTTGTAGGTGAGCACGGAATCAAAACAGTGATGGGTTGCTAGCCGCATCGCCTATAGACATGATTCCTGATGCCCATTCCCTCGATCGACTTTTACGATCTGCGCGGGAAGAGAAGTGGCTGGTACATTCTACGTTTTTTCTTTTCTCCCAGACCAGCATGGAAGTCCATTTCATCCATCCATTTTATTTCGTATCATATACACAAAATATTATATGTTATTATTTTCCGGAGTGAGCCATCCAACTACAACTGCGAGTAACTTTTTTGCTTAGGCGCTAAACTTTCACGATGACAGATTACCTTTTTAATTACTTACGAAAGGTCAAGATAAACCTAATCTAACTGGGAAAGATGATCAATATTTACTTTTCTATTAATATGTCTCTATTTGTCAAAATTATCTATATATTTAATTTTGAGTGTACCAACTAAAGTTCGGTGAAGTAGCGAAAGGTCACTAAGAGCTAGCCACACGGTCCTATAAAAAAATATTATGGCTCGTGTCCCAAGGTAAAAATTGTTTTTCTAGTATTATGTGTACTAAAATGTTAAGTTCGCTTTATCTAAAAAATAAAGAATGCTAACTCATTCTATAGCGAGACAATATATTGTTTTGACTCTACACATCTGCGAATTTTGAGTCACTGTAATTTTAAATTGATTTTACTGTAAGTTTCGGTGGATTTTAAAATATTTTTACTGTATGTTTCGGTGGATTTTAAAATGATTTTGCTGAACTGTTCGATGGACCTCAAAGTTCGTAGCAGTCAAAAACTTATACTTATAGCGCGTTTGAACAGCCTATTAAATGAAACGACACCCAGTGCGTACGATACATGCTTGAGGCTATTAATTATCGTGTGGTAATGCCCGTGTTTCCACACAACGTTAATCAACGATCGTCGCCGACCATGCCTGAGCCCATATCGTCAAATTACAGGCGCTGCAACGTCGTTAGCGGGGCTGGCTGAATTGATTGGTGTCTTCGGACTGACGCCGCGGAGGTAACCGGGTGCGTAATTGCGACATAAGCATTGTGTGGGATCATTTGGAAATAACTGAAAAATTTATTAGCAATGAAAATAATTTTTTTTGCTCTGATGCAGACTCACCGCTAACATTTATTTTCATAGAAGCTGAAAAAAGTCTAGGTTGTCACATTGAAAATGTCATTGTTTGTTACTGTTGCAATTTGCAGTGATGTGAGTAATGCACATTCTATTATTATTATTACAGGCTCTGCGTGCGATGTCGTTAGCGGGGCTGGCTGAATAGGCTAGTTGCCTAAATTTGATTGATAGTTAGACAATATACCTTATTATACATTACACATGAGAAAAATATTATTTTTAATAAATATATTGATTTTCAACTTGTATTTCGCATTTAAAGAAATGACATTAAATTTCTCCCGAAAACGCTCAAAACTGTCATGGCGTCTTGTGTGACGTCACCCTGTGTGAAACACAGCTGTTTGTGTATGGCGATTGTAAATGTTTTGTGATTAAAAATGAATCCTTCGTATTACAAGTACTATGTGGTGCCCCAGGGGGAGAGCACAAGCATTAAAATACCAAACAAATTATTTATATTTGTCCCAAGCAACAAGAAATGCGGAAAATATGGAAAAAACACTTGCAAGGAGGAATGATGCACATTGTTTATCAACAAATTTAGAATATATTAGTGTGAAGATCATTTTGATTTAAGTATATTTAACTAAATGTAATTCAGCGAAAACATAATTATAACAACACAGATGAATTTTGCTTGGACATATTTTACACTTCTCAGTACATAGTTCCCACTCGCTTAACTTGCAGATCATCAACAACATCATCTCCATAAAAATCTCGTGGTGGCCCTCAAATTGAGTTTATTCATTTAAGTACATTAATCACTTAAATAATTGGCTAGTATTATTGCCTATAACATGATTTCTGAGATATTTATCCGTACCTAGGATTGACTTTTACATCTGTGCGTTAAATTAAGCAGCTGCTACATACATTCTATAGTTATTTTTGTAACTAGATAAGCATGAAAGTTATTAAAAATATCATTTCTGTTTTATTTTGTATTTTTAACCTCAAAATATATCAAAACTGTGGTCAAAACATAATCAACAAATTAACACATATATTAAGGTATCAAGACTGAGAAATTGGGATTTTAGCTTATTATAGTTTTATCACATGTATACTTACATCAAAGTTTTAACATTGCGAAATTCCGGTGAACAAAAGTAGCTGTTTGATGCAAAAATTTTGCCAATTATTAGCAAGTTATTGCTATTTCCTTTCATAAATCTAGATTCTATGGTGTTCTCTCACAGTATAATATTTTAAATAACTTAATAAAGGTGACGACAAAAAGATAAAACCGTAGCTTGTAACCTTCGAGCAACACGGCCTCCGTACCGGACGGAGGGAGTGGGCAAAGCGACAATTTACTATGACAATTTTTCTGGCGTTTTTTGCGGGGGGAAATGTGCACACAAGTTTAGTTCCGCACACCTACATACAAAACTTAAACTGTCACTTGATAGTAATTATGACATTGTCACAAAAAATGACATAAAAAAGAAAAAATAATTTGTGTACAGATGAGTCACACAACTAACACATAGACATGCATATGCCTAATTTTGGCTTGTACCTTGACAGAGGGGAATGCAGCGTATGGCTACTCCCTTCCGTGTTGCTCGAAGCTTGTAACACACTTTTCTATGAAAATGTCAAAACAACAACAACTATGTTTTCCACAGGGTGACGTAACGCTTTGTGATTGGTGTTCCCGGTCACATGACCTGATGCCTTTATTTTCATAATTTGTTTTATGAAAATATCAACAATCGTAAATTATTTTGTTGAATAGATTGATTTTTCCTTATCTACATATCATAATCATGCCTATTGATGGTGTCTTCGCACTGATGCCGCGGAGGTAACCAGGTGCGTAAATGCGACATCAACATTGTGTGGGATCATTTGGAAATAAATGTAAAACTATTAGCCTGAGCTATTAGCCATGAAAAATGATTTTTTTCGCTTTAAACAGACTCACCATAAACATTTATTTTCCTAGAAACTAAAAAGGCTTGCTGTATGGCACAATGAAAATGACATTGTTTGATAATGTTGCAATTTACACTGCATATACATACATACATGTGTACATTCCGTAAAAATATTTTTTTCACAGATGTAGTTGACTAAATAATGGGTTTGTATTTTAAATACCTAACAAATCTCACAAAACCCTGAATTGTAGGAAAACTCCGGATTTCTTTAATTTGTATTGAAAATCTGAATCGAGATTTGTCATTTCATAATGTTTACAACTGTAATATTTATGTATTTAGATCTAGAGTCATAAATATTTTAGAACTATAAAACCCAGCGTGGGTAGCCATCGGATTCTAAGTTCATGTGTTTATGTGCAATTCTCGTAAATTTAACCATATGTATAATAAATAAAAACAAAGAGATAAACCTTTTTATTTTGTTACGCTATTAAAGCACATATAAGGTCGTGCTCATGTAGTAGAGACTTAAAAACACTTGATGATGATGACTCTACTATAGCATAAATAAAAAAGACATTGCGTCTCTAGTAGAGAATCTTATTTCTATACTCTATAGTCAAATTTTACAGGGACCGCACATCACATGAAACAAGAAAGAAAAATACATCCCTTTTTAAAGTGTAGGTTTTTGTAACAACAATACAACAAACACTTTGGGAATCTCTTTGATGTGTGTCCGACCATTCAGGTTCCGTCACCTGCACAAATAGGTTTCATTTATCGTCCGCGGCCGGCCTCACAACGTCATAGCTTTTGATAAGCTTTTCTTTGTTTTTTAGTTAAGTTATTTTGACTTCCATAAAAGAAACTTAGTGTTCATTTCCTATTAGATTGTGCGAATTATAATTGAATTTTTGGTAGTACATGTATACTTTTTCCAGCATGTCGATATGTTCACACCCTGCGACTTTTACAACGGTCTTCAACTTATATTTTTGTTGGCACTCCCCTAAGTGTGTCACCTGATGCTACCTTTACCCTGCAATATGATTATTTCAAAATCCCTCACTGCATTATGATATCAATAAATGCCAATAGTCCGAAATAAATCGCACTCAATGAAGGTTGATGCATTAAAATAAGTTTGATATATGAATTATTAACTACGTGGCCTTGGATTGTCGACATTGACATGCATTTCGTAGACTGTTCAATTAAAAATAAAACTGACATTCATCATAACAACTTTGACCTTGTTTATGTTTAACAAAATATCAGCGATGAATGCAATATTTATACCATGGATTTTTATAGACAAACAATCATGTTTGCATATTTATTTTTGTTAGTTCTATAGAAGCATATATCCTAACTGACCATTTACATCTATAACAATGTTTCAAAGTGTTAGGTTAAGGTTGTTAAGAAAGTTGTATTTTGAACAAACTTATTTTCCTGCTTTATATAAGTATATTGAAATAGCTTAAGCATTAATTCATTCATTTAAGAGCTAAGTTTTGTACGGAACTTAGGTACATCATCAGGACACCATTTCAAACTCATTCTGTAGCAACAAAAATATTCATTCGGAAATAACGTTGGTTTATTAGTAACACAACTGTCACTAGCGCTGTCGACACTGTCAGCAGTTCAGCAATCAGCTCAAAATCAAAGATCAGCTCCGAGGAAGACGTGAGTGACATCCGCTCAGCATTATCTAACTCATCAGACGAGCAATTACTGCTAAATACAAGATTTGCTCGGATTACATGACAAGCTTGTTTGACAAGAAAGCGTCAATATGCTCTCGCTGCGGTACGCGCGTGTGAAATGAATCGTTTACTTTCACGGGTTACTTATGAAAATCGCGATTTACGCGTTATGCGCTTTAGTTTGCGCAAGAGTGGGTCGGCGGCCGCGGCACCGGCCGGTGGCGCTTGCCGCTTGCCAGGCCGCCATTATGTCACACACCGCTGCCCGCACGTTGCCCAACGAGCCGACCACGTCTAATAAACAAACATTTTTATACTATTTTAACCATTATGAAATTACCGTACATAATAAAAACAGAAAATTAAAGTCGTTATACCTAATTAAAGTCTGTTTAAATTGAATTACTCCGCAATACTCATGTGCACGCAATTACGTGCCAAACGAGATACGATATCTAAGCTAAGGCTGTTTCTAATTTCCATGTGATTGGTATTCGAATTTCATATGTTATTCTTTTACGATATGTAAAATGACTCGTGAAATTCATTTTGTTTATTCAGACATGATTCAGACCGTTCGTAAAAGATTGAACGGTTCAAGGTCTTTTTACGTGAACGTTGAAAGTATATAAATGTGCTTGTTGTCGTCTCTACAAAATGTGCTCGATAAACAAGCTTAGCCATAAACGAGGTGAAACTTTATCTCGTGTTTCCACACAGGATTGTCAAAGAAAAGATACTATAGGCACCTGTCTGCGACGCGACGTTCAGTCATCCTTAAAGTAGACTTCAACGACTTTATGTGCTACGAGTCTACGAGAGCTACGAAATATCGTAGACTTGCGTGTACTTTTAACTAAATGCCGATTTTGTTACGCAACTTTTTAAAAGCTTTTATTTTACTTGTATATGAACGAATGTAAAAAGAAACCTTTGTTTGTGTGGGTTAAATATTGGTACTGAATTTTACAGCAGTAATTCTTCTTTATAAGTTACTAAAATTTTTCATACTTATTTAAGTCGGATGACATTGCGATGTATGAATGAAGTCATGTATTTGATATATTAAAGAATAACTCTTGAACGCTAAACAGCCCAGGTTACAATAATTTACAGCATAAATTCAATTTCTGAAAAAGTTTTTTTACTATAGCCATCATCATGAGGTCTGTTTTAGGCTCCAATGCTGGAAACGCGACCCTCTCTGTACTACCAGGCCTACAGAGGATTTGGCCTGAACTGAACTTTGAAAATTGAACCTACACTCTCCAAGCAACCACATGGCAAAAGTATTAAATGCTTTATTTAAAAATTATACGTAGACATATTACGTAATAAACTTGTAATTATTTGTTTGATTTATTAAAACGTGCGTAGGTATATTCTATTTCATAATTAAATGAAATGGACCAATTTATACAAACACTCTCAATAACTTTCGTGTAATCGTAAAGTTTTTATTTGTATTAATTTCGAGCTTACTAAAAGAAGTTTTTACTCAAGCTTTGAAACCCAGACTGGATTAAAAGAAAACTCTTAGAGGTGCAAGTAAAAAGTGATATAAAACTTTATTACCTCTATCTTGTTTATTTTTATTTGCCTACTTTAATGGTTTTTCTCTGAATTCAGACTGTGACTTTCTTAAATAATAAACGTGGTGTAAAACATCCTATTCACAAAACTAGATTTTCAAGACAGTGTCAATTTTTATCTATTATTACCTTTTATGCGCCTATCACATGTCAGCAGTTGTAGTGGAGACATGGGTCATATCTTGATAGCTTTCTCTACATTTCTATGAAAACCTATGTCACGAAATGAAAAGCATTTAAACGAAGATACTTATATAAGTTATATATGTTAACATTGACACGATGATGAAAAATTTTAAAAAGGTATAGGTATTTCGAGCAACAAATTATATATAAATAAAGACAATTTTGAGACAAAATGTGAGCTTTTTCTTGTCTAGTCGTTGGATGAAACTATGAGTTATGACTCGTAATATTCGACCAGTTTTGGCCTGCAGCTTTGTTTTGGAATTTTATTAAAAATTTATAAAGAACCGGCATAATTCTGGTATAAACTGTAAGCAAAAGCAAAAATACAATTACTTGCTTATAAATTAATATATAAGGACAAATAACATAGATTGAAGCTAGCTTTATAGTAACTTGTGTCGTAGGATACTAACTTAACGATACTACATTTTATAAAAAAAATAGGAGTACCTAAATAGAGAAACGTCGTAGTTCTATTTTCTTTTTATTAAGCTAAGACTAAGTTTGTTAATGCTTTTGTGAAGAGTTCCATTCCAGTTATATTATGCTTGGAAAGTGGATCCATTGTTTAGCATCCCTGGCTAAGCATTAACGCCTGGCGCTAAGGCGGCAACGAGATGCAAAGGCACGCTGTCATAGTGCGCTCCAAAGGCTCTAGACCGTCGTCCCAATGCGATTTTTTATGTATAAGATAGTGTTTGGAGACTATTAAACCTGAGTATTAAACATGGATGCGATTTTGAGTTTGACAACTAACTGGCGGGAAATGTAAATATGACAAAATTTTGTGTGTATGGTTGACTCTTGAAAAAAAAAACAAAATACTTCTTTTGCAATCACGAAATCTAGGTTTTGTAGTCTGTGGTTGCTAGGCGTATCGTAATAGCGACATTAGTCGGCTGTGCCGTACTGTTATGGAGAATAGAGTATTGACTTATTATGGATGTTCTTATGTTTGTGTTCTTGATCATATAAATGACAGATAAAAGTACAGGAGTAGAAAAATACTATTATAACAAATTTTGAAATTTTTAAACTGCCATAATTTCTGTACGCTTCCTATCCGAGTGTAAGATATTGGATATTTATGTTTGCTAATGAATGCCTGCCTATCCATGTGTACTCCGAACACTATCTTGTACTTATGAAAATCGCGTTGGGACGACGCTCTACGCTGCTTACTCACTACCTCAGACTCACTACGTCCGATCCGACGTAGTGAGTAGTGAGCCTCAAGATTAGAAATAATGTTTATAATTTTATTTTTGCATTTATTTAACAAGATGTGACCATGGACAAACTTTTATATTCTTATTCGGAAGACAAAAAGATCTTGCGAATACAGCCAAATCCTGTATATAAAATGTTTATAAAACCAAATCAAGTAAGTACTACCAAAGTAACCTACCTATTTTCAGCCTTTTGACTTCAATCAAAATCGAATTGATATCATTTTAATAATTTATTAATAATAATTTATTAAAGTGTGTAAGCTTTTACACACGCATAGGACATATATACCTAAGAGACGGGACCTGTGGCGAGTCCAGTTTTATTATCAAATATTTTTTTAAAAATCTAACAAAGTGTAGTCGCTTTTTATTCTGTGTGCAGATACTTTTGACAAATTTATTAATATTTGAATTCAAGTAACTGAAATTGCGGTTATAATCTAAGTTGGGACTTATCCCAACTTAGATTAACGTCAAACGATGTTGACTCTGACATCCTTTATGTATATCTTAATATACATAAAGGATGTCAGAGTCAACATCGTTATCCCTCGAACCATCAAATAAACCCGTCAAAATAAACAACTTTGACTAATGCAAGAAAATCATCATTTTTTCCAAAAGCGTTTAGCCGGCCTAGTAGCATTTGTATGAAAATGACGATTTTTTAGTATCCACCATTGTTCTATAAGAGAAATTGTACGTTTTGATGATCTCATTTTATGTTTTGTGAGACAAAAATGATTACCGATACATACCTACTGTATAATATGGAAATTTATAAGGGATACGTGAAATAAATCGGTAACAATAAAGGGCCTTTATGCAGGGTATTCTTCTATCAACTGCACAAACACGCTAATCCGAGGGCAAAGCTCTCAAAGTAGGTCAGTGATTACATTTTTCATTCATAAGAACTTGTAAACTAGTTCTGCGCGCGTAACTGGCCGTGATGTAATGATCACCTCGCTATTAGTACAAGCAAACCTTTGGAAAACGCTGTGCGCCTAGCGGCTCCCTGATATTATACGTTTTCATTTAGTTTCACCTAAAACTCGTCAAGCTTGGCCTTTAGGCAACTATTATTAATTCTGTGCTAGGCCTTATGTTTTCTAACTCACAAGGGATAAAATCATGTCTGTATGTATTTAGTTTCATTTGATTTCATTCACCTGTGCTAGTGCTTGTATGTCTGATCGCGTGTGTAGCTAAGGACGTAATCAAATCTTGCAATTCTTCAACCAATACGTGTTGGTGTATGTAATAAAAATGTAAATGAGATCGGATGTCAAGGTCTGATGATGGAAAACTTCTTGACACTGAATAGATCAGTTACTAAAATTTGCTGAACTGATAGTATCTATGTATACAATGTTGCAACACGTATTAAATAATTTTGTTTTGACCGAATAAAAATATAAAATTGTCTTTAATAGCATTGCAATGCTCGTTACTAATATTACTCGGTAGGGGTGTGGATTCGAATCCTACCTATGGCCGAGTTCTTTTTCATATTTACAAAACGGCCGTTTTTGGCGGTAATATGATTCTTATAATTCTCACTGATTCTGCTAATATTAAACATGACTCCAAAAATACTTCAGGTCATTTACTAAGGCTCATATGATTTACATTCTTGAATTTTTTTCTATTTGTAAAGTATTAGGAATAAAATGATTGGCGTCGCTACTGTGCCTAGTGTGCCCCCTTAAGAATAAAAATAAGTATATTCCGTGTAAGCGTGTAATTTTTATAAGTTAAATGAATTAGTTGAAATGGCATTCTTATAAACCTAGTTGCTCAAGCAGTGTGTCGTTTTAGTAGGTGAACTGTTGAAACTACTATTCATTATATTTAATGATCTTAAATTCTGTACTAAATCCAAATTAAGTACCCATATATTTAAAAGCTTGTAGCCTTTTATTACGCAAAAAAATAGTGGAAAATACCTGCTACGTGTGATTCTGATGAAAAAACTTTCATTTACACCCTTTTTCAGTACCTACTTATTTACAAATACAGGGTCTTGTTTTATTATTAAATATAAATATATAGGGACATGTCACACAAATTTTGCTAGCCCCACAGTAAGTTGAGAACTTGTGTCGTGGGATACTAACATAACGGCACTAAATTTTATATTTTATAATAGATACTTATATAAATTAACATCCAAGACCCAGTCCAATGGGAAAAATATCGTTTTCTATCATGACCTGGAGTGCCATTTTTGAACGCGTGCCACTCGTCTTCGAAAGATTTTTGTGTGGAAAAATCGTTCGAAAACGAGTGGCACGCGTTCAAAAATAGTACCCCAGGTCGAAGATCGAACCGAAGACCCCTTGTGTGCAGGCTGACGTGTTAACCACTGTGTCACAGAGCTCGTCAAAAATTTTATCGACAGACAAACATTGCCAAAATGCGTAAGGCACATGGGTCAGCGAATAATAATGGATTTTGTTAACTGCTCAAATAATACATCCAAAATAGCACACTCTAAATATTTACTTCAATGAACTAATGAACTTGGCTTGTTTGAGCAAAAGTTTTTAATGAATTAATAATAACTTAATTAGGCATTAAATTTACCCACCTTCTTTTTATAATATGTTTAATGTATTATTATGCAAATTCTATTAGAAAGTTTGTCAAACCATGCTGTCACAGTTTGCGAAACAAGTGTTACGATTTTATTACGAGTTTATTGTTTATTTATGCATACTGCTAAATATTCGCCGCAGATCGGCGGCATTATGGCACGGCTTGCAAGGTGAATGATCCTAGGAAAAAAAGTTGAATTGGCTGACGTAATGCCATAACTCAGATTATTAATTCAGCTACTGACGACAAAGTAGTAGTCCAGATTTTTCATTGCATTTATTTCAATAACGAACGTGTGGTCCAATATCAGCATTTTACTTAATCATTATTAACTAGCTGTTACCCGCGGCTTCGCCCGCGTGGTATATAGCCTATGTCCTTCTCAGTAACCTAACCTATGTGTATTGTATAGTGTATTTCATTATGATCGGTTCAGTAGATACGGCGTGAAAGCGTAAACAAACAAACAAACAAACTCACTTTCGCATTTATAATATTAGTTAGGATTAGGATAGGATCAGGATTTATTGATTTTTTTGAAATTTGACAATTAAATTTGATATTTAATTACTCCAATCTGTGATTCCTATTAGAATAAAGTTCGAAATACAAGCTCGTGGCGCAGCGGTCAACACGCCTGCCTGCGACACGGATAGTCCCGGGTTCGATCCCCGGTCAGGTCAAGATGGAAAATGATCTTTTTCAGATTGACCTGGGTCTTGGATGTTTATCTATATAAGTATTCTATTATAAAATATAGTATCGTTGAGTTAGTACCCCATATCACAAGTATCGAACTTACTTTGGGGCTAGCTTAATCTGTGTGATTTGTCCGTATATATATAAAAAAAGAAAATTGAGTTCTGATCAAATTAAAATGATCAAATATTTTTTGTGTCGAAAAGCGGTAAGATTAAAAAAATATTCAAGTTCTCTGCTTGTTTTATATATGCTGAATTCCTTCATACACTGATAGTGCATATTACATTTTCTCTCTCTATCTCTATTTTTATTTCCATGATAAGATATTTTTTTTTCAAATGATTTATTTATTATCCGCTATAAAGGTTTAAAATGGTGTGCATTATTATTATATTTACAAATAGCTAAAATGTGAAAGCTAGTATGTGTACACTGGGACATCATATACATACATAAACAAAGAAAATGTGTACTCCTATAAAGTACCTACTTATATGTAGCTGACTGGCTAGATATACCTATAATATATTTTATGATAGGCAGTTGCAGACGGAACTTTCAAACTTATCGTTTTTTAATTGTTTGGAAAGTTTAGTTGGTTTTGTAGTTAAAAAGAGGTAAGAAAGTAACTCAGTATCTGGTAAAAAAAAAGTACTAAATATGAAAGTCTTTTCAACATGAGCTTTGTCAATGCTCATGATGAATAGACTCTGTATTCTTCGTAAGTAAACATCGCAATAAATGTTCATAAATCAGAAACGAGGAAAAATGATACATTGGAATAATATACAACATTCTAAGTAGATACTAAAGTTGCGTTATAAACACTAAATTAATTCAATTAACTACTTTAATGCCAAGACATAGTTTCAGTTTTACGGAGAATTTTTTTTCAGATGCATCACCTCAAATAAAAAGAAAGAATATTCTATTTTGTTACTCACAGCAAAAAGTATGCGATAATAAGGAAAGCCGGCATTTAGCCATGTTGAAATTAATATAATGTAGGAAAAATATGATTCCGTCATTATACTACAAAGGAAGAATAGTAAACGTTATAGGTTCCAAGACTAAGCTTAATGTGGGGTGGAAACATAGTAAAAATAATTGATCCTGAGTTTCCTTCTCAACCATATTACTTGCATTGTGGTCTACAATAATTTGTTAAGAATATTTTTCAATACCCTTCAATAAAATATTGTTTCTCTATTTTGCTTCTCTCTTACATAACTATAGTTATCAATTTTCATAATTATAATTATCCAATCGGTGAAGTTGATTTTTAGGTGGATGCCAAAAATCACTACTTTTTTGGCATCCGCCTAAAAATCAACATGGTTTATCGCTCGGAACCATTATGATTATTGAATCCATGTAATAATGTATGGTTTTATTGAAATGATAACTTCTTTTGGCTCGTTCGGCATTTTTGGGACGTAAAAAAACATTGATCTCGCGCCACAATTACCAAAACACCGACACCTCTGTATGTATCTACAGATAGATACCTCTGTATGTATTTCCTGATTAATACGGTAGTTGCCTAATGTTAAGATTATATAAAATTTGTTTCTAATGAGACTTATTTCTATTTAAAAACACTATAAAGAACACTTTTAATTTGATATCGATTCGTTAAGTGATGTTAAAGCTTCTTTTTTTGACCATTTTGTATGAAAATCTATAATTACAATTATACTGTATTTTAGTCTGCAAAATTTATAGCAACTTTTATTATGAAACCATTACCATAAACGAAATATTTCGTATAGCTGCCAAGCAAAGTTCTCACGCCACCCATACAAAATACAAGCTTGTGACGTCACAAATATGTAGGCATTTCAGCAGCACGTTTTCATGTCTAAAAATTTACGTCTAAAAACATGTGTCATTAAAACTTTTATAACTGAAAGAGTTTTTTGTTTAGAAATTTATTTTTGTCACTATTGTGTTTATTTTTGGCAGGTCTTTAAATAGCAACATGAAAAAAATTTAGTCAACATGCCCATTACGTGTGTAAAAACTTGAACAATTGTTCAATTTTTTACTTCTATCGGCACACGGAGTGCTTCTATATTGTTTTTATATGAAATTTCAAAATTACCATATTTTGATTTGACATTAAATTTACATTCAAATAATAATTCATTTACTGTTTCAAAATTATTAGTTGACATCACTAATTAATTTTTAAATTGTTAGGTGACAATAGTTATAACTAAATTCCACATATTTAGTTGTAAGTAGATACCTATGTCGTAGATAATAAGTTGATGCCAGTTGTAGAAAATTCGTTGTGCATTTTGTTGCGCTTCTTCTGCACTCTGTCTTGAAAACGGCACTCTACCTAGCTATAAGTAAATTATTGACGTCAACAATAATATAATTCATATACTAAACAATAAATTTTAATTAATATGAACGTTCACCAAATATATTTATAATATCTTTCGATAACTATCTACTGAATCTCAAAGTCAAATATTTTATTTGAGGTAGTCGAAGAGTTTCTTTATTCCGCTATGGCGAAGTGAGTTCAGACGATACGACACACTAGCGCCACCCAGCAATTAATTCTATAAGTCCTAAATCATATCATCATCATCATTTCAGCCGCAAGAAGTCCACTGCTGGACATAGCCCTCCCCCAAGGATTTCCAATATTTGGACCGGTTGGAAGCGCCCTGCATCCAGCGCCTTCCTGCGACCCTTATTAGGTCGTCCGACCACCTGGTCGGTGGGTAGCGTTGGACAATTGGTACAAGCTTACACTATTTTTAATTTGATGAATTAAGAGAACGAATTATTACCGCCCAAAGTGGCCACTTTTGGCGGTAATAGTTCTCTTAAACTTAGATTATAATATCTATGAAAAGTAATACAAAGAATACTACGAGTAATTTACTAGGGCATTCAGCTATTAGGTTTTTTTTAATTTGATATGATTTAGGACTTATAGAATTAATTGCTGGGTAGGCGCTAGTGTGACGTATCGTATGAACTCACAGCGCCTTACTTAATGTATCTATGGGTTTGGACGTACGTATCGCTAGAATACTTCGAGTGACATTAGTTATACCTAAATTTTTGGCAGGACTTTTGTGTTTTTGTTTTCTTCGAAAGTTAGTTGTTATACTTATTAATTTTTTTTAATGTATTGATTGATATCAAGGTGAGAATATGGCGACTCACTCGCTCAATGTAACGCATACCTTTCAGTCGTTACTCGTAATATGGTTATGTATGATACTTCCGAACGCTTTTAAATTTATTAAAGGAGAGGTCAATATTTGCAGGTAAATAATGAGACGTGTAGAGGTGAACTGGTGAACAAAAACGGTTGCAATACGATGAAGGCTGGCACCACAGGCTGGCACTAAATAAACTAGTGGCTTTGTGAGCTTAGACCTCGCCAAACTCTATTTGCGTAACTTAAAGTGGAGTAAATGTTCATCACACACCTAAAAACAAAGAACTAAGAGACGTTTGAAACTATAAAGAAAAATACAAACGAAGACAGGGTTATGCCCAACAGTAGAGAGAAGATGAGCTGAGTTCTGATACAATTTTCTGTCTAGATTCGATTTCTGTGTTTTCTCGAGGACAAAATTAAAAAAAATATACATTTTTAACAAAAAAAAAATACCAACATTAATTCGAACATGAGTGTATTAACTGAAACAAAAAAGTTTACTAATTCTGTTTAATAATCACCGCACACTCACAAAGATTGCCAGCTTCGACATTTAAATAATAGAAAAGCTGAATCAACTAAAAATTCTATGTGATTATTGAACCTGGTAACAAAATTCCCGAGAATCGGTTGAAAAATGCGACCTGTAAAGAGGAAGAAAAGACATACCTCATATACTTTGCCTGTAAGTTGAAACAGATACGCTTCGCGCTCACTTGGTCATTTATGGTGACGCTTTGAAAGGGGCTGATGGCCCGCACGCGAGCCGACGGGCGGTAGTTTGCCGGTAAGTGCTTAGGCTGGAAATAGTTATGAACCAACTCTGTTGGGCAAGAGGCCGCTTCTGATATGTTTAGAATAAGTATCTATAGGTATTTATTGGGGCATAAAAACAAAATTAACACATTACCCATAAATTGTTCAAGAGAACAAAGTACGACTAAAAGGAACCAAAGGTAAGCTTTAAGGTCAAAAAAGTGCCGGCCTGAATAATTGCTCATGCTGCCTAAAGGCGGCTTGAAGCTTCTTCATGACAATACTTTTAACAGCCTGCTAGTATTTAAAATCATCGTTAAGTACTTGCCAAGTAAAATAAAACAAATACGATGCCAACAACTTCTTCCTTTTTAGGAAGTCGGTTATAAAGCTGCAAGCGAGCTACGAAACAGCGAAGTGGGACAGGCGAAAGTAATGTAGAAAACGTCAATAAGCAATTTATTTATTTGTCAAGGTGATGTGTGGCGCGGACTGCTCGCACGTCGTTAGGTTACTCCACACGAGACTAATGGAGCCCGAAGGCCGCCGCCTTGAAAGTAAGGATTCAACAAGACTGTATAGAGAACGGGCCAATTTATTTTATTTGTTCATTTGCATAATCGTCACGGCGTAATCTAATATTGCTAAGTGCGTGCCGGACTGAATCGCGCACCGTGGGATCGAACGATCGCACCTAACCTTGAAGAGTCCGTCATCAGATAGTATGAAAATAGCTTATGTAATGCAACTCTACGTGAACCCACTTACGTATTTTTGTATAAGTAGTTACACCGTTGCTGTAAGCTATCCTTTGTGGAAATAAATGCTTGAAAATGTTTGCGAGATAAAAGAAAAGTGATAAGATCCGAAGATACTGACTTATGAAGACAACATTTTATTACAAAGCAACAATATTTGACTTTAATTTTTAACACCGTTCTTTTCCATGCTGGTACCTACTTTCAAACGTTTACGGGCTATTATAAGCCGATCATTTATTTTTGATACGTTCGCATGCCTTGGCAATATATACAAGGTGTTAGGTAGGGTTAACACCGTTGTCCCTCAAACCATCAAATGCACCTGGTGCAATCCCTACTTGGATGGGTGACCGCAAGTGGCATAAAAATATCTCGAGCTACTCCGTGCTTCAGAAGGCACGTTAAGCCGTTGGTCCCGGCTGTCATCGTTGATGGCAGTCGTTAAGCTATGTCAGATACCTTAAGGTAGCTTGAAAAATCTGACACCAGTGTTGGCCACTTACACATACAAAAAACAAACAAACATCAAATCAACCCGTCAAACCGAACAACTTTTCCTTTGGGACCAACGCCAAAAATTTTCGACCCTTTTTTATACAAACACGACGACTGTGTCAATTAACACCCAGTATATTTTAAATTGTCCAGTCGGCTGAAAATATTTGTGTAAGGAATTTTTTTCGAAGGACATGTACCAGGAATAAAAAAATCAAAAAATGTTTTTCGAGTTCCCATAAAGTAATTCATATTGACAAAAAGTATGCTTATGCGGGTTTACAATTTACGCGGGCAAAGCTGCGGGCAAAAGGTAGTTTCATAGTATAATAATAATCAATAATAATATCATACATCATATATATTATCATACATCAGCAATAATAATCAATTATAATAATAATATAATATAAGCGAAGGACCTTAAATTTTGAAACAAATTTTTTTTTTAGTGCCTCATCCTAGCTTCACGATATGGACTTATCGGCATCTTGTGATTTATGAGATAGATTACATACCTCGCGTATCCGTAAGAAATATGCTCTTTTCTTTCAACCAACGTGAAAATATATTGAAGTTACTTTACGGTTTTATATTCTTCGCAGTTTCACCTGAGTAGAAGCTCTGTAAACTGTGTGTGTATTACTTTAATTTCGTATATGCAACAATAACAACTTCATTATATGTGTGTCATCGAAATAAAAGCAGTTAGATTGGCCCGACCACTCAGTCTATGGTAAGATAATCAAGAACGTCTTCCTTTACTTCATGTTAGATATAATTGGGACTACAAACTGCTTCATGTTAAAACCAGATACCAATTGCCTTATTAAAATGTTGTTAAGAAAATAAAAGCTGTACCGGCGCTCCATTGCACCACATCTTAAAACCGACGATTGAATTAAAAATTTTCACTGAACTGCCGAAATAAACTAAAAAGCAAAAAATCAATCATACCCTGTTATTTTCCTACCTTTTAGGGTTGGATTTATCCTTCCAAATGAATATGGTACTGACTTCGGTGTAAACTCTTTCCACCAAGAAAAACAATTATCAAAATCGGACTTCTCTGTAAAAAGTTACGCGTCTCATACATGAAAAAAATACGTGTTGAGAACCTCCTCCGTTTTTTCTTCGGTTGATAATAAGAAAGAGTTTACAAAGTATTTTATAGCTTTTCCATTTCCACCTGAGGCCTAAGGTTCGATTCATGTAGATGATTTATTGATGAAAGAGTGAAGAAAATTAGGCTATTTTCCACAATATTAATAATAAAATTAGACCGCCAGTTATACAATCAAAAAATATTGGCCACGTATTTTTTCTTTCGTTAATTAAACAATAAATGTCAAAGATAAAGCGTGTCGAAGTTCATGAGTGGGGGCTTGTGATATCACAGACCAATTCTTTTTCTTCTTTTCTTGTAGGTGACACTGTCAGTCGACCAGGCACACCTTGGTGTCAGGCCACTAAAAAGTGTACTAGCTAGTGACGTCACACAATTTTAACGGGCTATATCTTTGTAATTTTTTGTTTGATTGACAAAAGAAAAAACACGTGTCAATGTTTTTTTGATAATCTAACTAACGAACTAATTATATTTTTTAGGAAAATAGCCCATTGCGAGTAATCTGTTTTACAGCGTTTGACTGTATACTATCTAGACTAAACTGACCAATTTTTCAATGATTGTCTGCGTGACAGCTTTGCATATTAGCACATGTGTCATGTCAACTTCTGCCATCAAATCGATAGCTATGTGTTTGCATCATAGTCTTTGAGTTAGGCACAATTTTTTCCCACGCTCTTAGGCTAATATTGTCTTAGACTTTAAAATCTAAGTCCACAAATATACCAACTTTGCTCTTACAAAATGCGGTTGCCAACATGCCAACTTGCCACCACACGACCGCAGGCCGCACGGGGCGAGCTTTACGCGCATTTTAGATAAAAGTTTTCTGTTATATTTATTCTAGAGTTTAAGTTATATCTTTAGTTATAGAAACATCTAGGGAAAGAAGTATGTTAAAGACATTTTCAAGTTAAAGATATGACGTTGAAATCACTTAAAAATAATGCCACTTCTCCCGATATACCTATACAATTTTCCTTTATTAGACACATGGTTAATTATTACCATTTTGGACCATTAATTTTATTAGACACATGGTTTCTATATATTTGCTTCTTTCGTCACGTGGACGAAGTCGCGGGAAACTGTTGATGCAATAGTTTAGATTGATGTGTAATAATAGAAATAAATAAATATAATAATAATAAATAAATTTATGAAAATGTATAGAAATACTAAGTAATTACAAAAAGCGGCTATGTTAAAAAAATTGCGGTCCAAATTTTAGGCAGATACTCACTTCCGGTGGTGCTTTTTGTGGTCTTTTGAGCTTAGAAATAACGAAATTTTATTAGAATTGACGCGTTGTTGTACTAGTTGGGAGTGGTATAAGGTGGGCTGTAATTTAACGAGTTCTGAGAACTCAGAATTCAGTAAGTACATTGTATGCCGGCTGTCTTGAGAGCTAGGCTAGACCGCTAGACTGAGGTCACAGAATATAATATTCTAAGGTCAAGCACTTTCAATTTGGAAAATAACTGGCTAACGTTGTTTTGTATTATTAAAATTTAAACTTGTGTACCCAAGGTCCTTTTTTATATAATAATTTATTCATCATTCATTTGCGAAATTATATTTACGTAATAATATATATATATATATATATATTTTGTATAGTCTGAGTTGTGTTAAATTAATTGAAGGTAACCACCACTAAATTAGCTTTCAATTAGATTCAGAAGCGTCAAGAACTCATAATTAACAAGTAGTATGGGTTGTTTTAATTTGCCCAACTCTAGTCAAGTATAACCTTTTTGCTTAAGTCCATCCCCCTTTGGTTTTCCTCATTGTACCGAAACCCAATATCGTACTTGAAGAACAACAGAGACTACTAGTGCGCGATAGGGAGGCTATAAGGGTCACCTCGCTTCACCCGAGTTCTTAATAAAGCCCTCTATGGGTCGTTGACGTCACGCAACCTTCAATTTCAAAGTCACGATATTACAAACAGTTCGAAATTCCGAAACAGTTTTAATTTTAGTCAGATTTTAATTGAAACTATGAGCTGTGTAATTTTTTTAGTAGTTTTTCTCTCACAGAATTGTGTAAATCGAAAATAAAATTTGCATCATCTTGGTCATCTTCATCACGCACGAAGGGTTCCGTGCTAGCCTAGTGACAGACAGACAGACGGACGAAAGGACAGTGAAATCTCGTGAAAAGGGGCCAATTTTACGGTAAGGTACGGAACCTTAAAAAGGAGTTAGTATGTCTAACATGTACAGATGAGTGATGTTTTGCTGTTCAATCTTAGTTAATGGTCTTGATATTTGTAATTAATTCCTGAATTTGGATTTGGAAGCATTCTAACGCATAGCACAGTTTTCTAAAAACTTAATACCTATGTTGTGACCGCGTATTTAGCATTCCTTTCACACGTCTGGCACCGTATTCCGTCGTCCATAAAGCTGGAGGCAATGGGTATTGTATGCAGGCGCAGATTGCAGCTCGCTCCGTGCCATTGTTTGGTATTTATTCGCCGAGTGTGGCGCGGCACATTGTAGAGCATTTTGTATTAGGCTGGCTCCTTGGAGATTTCTCTTTGCTCCTTCGAAAACTAACTTAATAAATTAAATAATTAAGACGAATAATATATTATAGCCTGTGATAATAATAATTCTGACTCAAGACAAGACACACTAATCTGAGACAGGTCAACCTGTCGATATCCACAGAGTATGTTAGGTGCGATGCTGTGCAGCCTGATACGTAGAAAGCTTTTGCCGGGGATTATAAAGTCTAACACTTTACATTCATGATATGACGATTTGTATTTTTATTTATGGCTGCATGTTTGAGATGGAGGACGCCAGTAATGAATAATTTTTGCCCGACCAGAAAGAAAAAGCAACCTTTGTACCCTGCGTTATAAAGTAGGTTTAATAATACAAAACTATTAAACCTTTGTCGTAGGCAGAATACATACCAAAGAAAATCCTGGGGGGGGGGGGGGGGGGCAGCAGGGGTCTTGCCCTCAGAGCCCACTCCTTGATATTCAGGAAAAGACATCGAATTTACTGCCCCTGACGCAGTAATAAACTGTGCGAACTGAATGATAGATGTGCCAAAACTAAAACGAGTGACATCGGAGTGATTGGAAGGGCGGTCACGTAGCGCCATGAACACTCCCAGAGGGTATTTACTCTGTACTCTTGGGGATCGCTGGAGGAGAATGATAAATATCAGGACAGGGCTGTTGTCCTTCAAACTGATGGAACTACCTACTGATAAGTCATATTGCTAGCGTAACATCCACGTAATTTATAATAAATGATACTGTGATGAATAAACTATAATACTAAAACCATCCAGTAAAGTTTTAGCGTGAAGGAGTAATGAACATCCTCCCATTCATACGACTTTTACTATTAATAATCTTAATAGAATTATGTTTCCCGGGAACTAAAGTTACAGTTTAAATAATTACTTATTGCTGATGGAATTCAGCAAGATCGCATGTACAATATTCATTTTCCTTATGCGTTCATAATCAATGTAATCACTCTTTGAGCACTTACGACAGTGCCTGACCCTCTTGTTTGGAAGTATTAAAAACATAATGTAACTTGAGAGTTGAGGCTAGTTCGTAGCTTCCGCTGTGTCTGTGTCACAATAGCCTTAGTAATTAGCCCTCATTGTAATCTCTCCACGCACGCACTATTGTTTAAAGCGATATTAGGATAAGGAGTTAACTAATTTAAGCTACTTCCCTATTTCCTTAGCCAATCTCGACGAAAGCAAGAATTAACCCCTTAATTGCGTAACCACTGGTCAGTAATCGCCTGATTGTCAGGTGGGCAAATTGTAGAAGTTTACTATAAAATATTATGAATTAAAGGTATAAAATTTCAAATTTCGAATTATTCGCACATTCGAAATTTTTTAATCTCCGTCGCTTTTCCGCTAGTAAAAGTTATTTAAAAGAAATAATTGCACAGAGAACGCAAGTTGAATTCTCGAAATAGGTCACGCGTTCAGGAATCAAGACTAATGAGCTTGTACAACTAATGCGTTTCCACGTTTAGTGTCAGCCGCCCTGCCCAAATTTATCGCTCACGGGGGAACGCCGATGATGTCTCACCCACCGCGCCTTCATTCAGCCTTTAAGATATACAACGTGTTAATGAAAAAGCGCAAAACCTGATATTAGATTGTTCAGAATCGAGATTAGAATCGATTCCACAAATAAAAATTAGGGGTCAAATTTTAACCAATTAAAATTTTCATTACGTCGTGTGATTTGATTATTACTTAACTCTATCATGCGGTGGAACGCGAAGCGACAACGTTGCCTGCAATCGCATGTAATTACTTTTTACTTTTTAATTCGCAAAACACAAGACAACAAAAATAAATATTATCATCGTAAATAACTTGCGAAATTCTTTATAATTCTTGCATAATAAAAATAATTTACCGTGTCAGGGGTTTTTCACTTTTCATTACCACATTGTACTCGTATAACTATTATCCTCTGACTGCTCTATTTATATGGCTCTAGTAAGTAGTACAGAGAGGATCGTGCTGCTGCAGTGGAGACTAAAAAAAACTTGACAATGATGATCTATACGAACTAATATTATAAAAGCGAAAGTGAGTTTATTTGTTTGTTTGTTACGCTTTCACGCCGTAATCTACTGAACCGATCGTCATGTAATTTTGCATACACATAGGTTAGGGTACCGAAAAAGATATAGGCTATATATTTCGCGGGCAAAGCCGCGGGTAACAGCTGGTTATATTATAATTACAGTGCTTCTATATTACAATCAGTTTAAGATCCCATCAAATGCGTCTAAACAACATTTACGAGTAAGCATAAGTTCATGCAAATACTAAATGCTTTCTTCAAGCGAAAATTTGTTACCTCCACAAAACTCTACTTAAAAACGAATATTTAATGTCGTCGGCGATGTTTTAAAGCCGGTGAGTTATATCACGAGATTGTACGTATGTATAGTGTCAGTCGGCGAAATGAAAGGATGATAATGATCTGCCAGCGTCGTGAATGAAAACCTCGCGCGTGCGCCCTCTTGCTATTATCATGGGAAAAAAGCCTAAAAATTTAGTTACTGAATTCGTCTGAAAACGTTACAATGATTATAGACATGTGTTTTATGTAACATCCTAATCCGATATGTTGAAGTAGTATTGAAGATTGTAAAGAATGTAATCAATCATGTATTGGTAGGTACAGATAATTTCCTGTAGAACACTCACGGCAGCACTCGTAATACACACGACTACATCGATGCAAAATTAGATAATATTATCGCTCACACGACGACCTTTAAATTGACTTCACTGGTCTGAGAGCTTTTTTAAGCCATTTTAGGAACTTTTGTTTAGCTATAAATGCAAAATACATTTTTTATTTACATAACTCCATAATGGCACTGCTCACTAGGATACCTGTTTACAGACCACAGACTTGTTACATTGCAGTAAATAATGCTATGAAATGTAACGGACACTGTAATCTTTCGGAATTTACGTTGTCGAGTCGAGACTGTTCTCTCTCTGGACTCTCAGTCTGAATACGACATTCCTACTATAATTTATTTTGTATCTATGCACAGGCTCCACTTACCCACTTGGCACTCCGGGCACATACCTAGGGTCCCGCAATCAATAAATGATAACCCACAGAACAGTAACTGATATTTATCACAGAAAAAGGTACCGTTTATTTCAAAAGTAAAAAATTATCGCTAATATTTGATTGATGAAATATTATATTAATGCATAAGTTAGCTTTCAACGCGGAGCTTTGACGGTCGTTGTAATCTAACCAATTTAATTAGTAAAAGAACAAAATATCACGGAGAATTATTACACTAGTGTCAGATTTTTCAAGCTACCTAGAGTCATCTGACATAGCTTAACGGCTGCCATCAATGATGACATATCAGATGATGCCAGGACCAAAGGTTTAACGAGTTTACTTGTCATGAACGATAATACAGTTTACAAAATGGGTTGACCTTGAGAAGTCGAGAGTAATACCCGACTTGATTCCTTCATGATTTCTCCTTATCAAAGCATATTGGCAGTTGTTAGATGTAAAAACCTTCGAGTTTGACATAACTTACTTTGAAATGTTGAGCTCCGTGGCGCATTTAAATAGAAAATAGAAATAATTATTAAAGAGAATAATTTAATAGAAACAAAATACAAAATGACCCAATTGCCTAATTAAGTTTATTTTCATCATTACGTTCATACAATTAATTTATTTAAATGGTGATCTGTCGAGGCACGGTTGTATTGCCCTTTATCCTAATGTGCCCAGGGCTACCAAACAGTTTAAAAGATGGCCCTTTATGCACCAGAGTTGGGCGAGCTCTCGAGGTGAGGAGGCCAAGCCGGCGGCAGCCAGAGTGGCCGAGCGACCCACTTGAGGAGCGGCAAATCGCGAAGGCGCGACCCGCCGCGCCGGCTGCCGCCGACGGCTTTCTTCGACTCGTGTTCCACTCCGCACTTACATAATATGACGCAAAGAGAGGCGTTTGCTATACGCATGCCGTATTATACAATTATAAAACAGGTCAACAATCTTAGGCCGTACGTAGCCGCAATCGTATGGCCTTTTAAATAACTTAAATGCTACTTAGTTATCTCACTGACTGGCAGCTCAGCAATATTGAAATCTTTAAAATACCACTTTACACATGATTGTAATTATCGTTATAGGTAGTTCTTTGTAACAGTGCTACACTGCAAACGTAACACATGATTTTGCGAATATTATAAAGCACAAAAACTGTATTGTTGCGTAAGAGAGTTTCTTTTCGCAATCTGTTAAAATCGATACTTGTTATGGTATCTTCTTTACTATCACTTGTTTACTACTTTGTTAAGCTTTGTGCGGTTATAAAACAACTAAATTAAGAATCGAGCGTAGCAATGATGGCTCAACGATTTTATAACAAGATATTGTTGAAAATCCACCTAAGTTTTTCACCTTCCGATTACTTTAAATCTGATCTGAATTATTAATACTAATGTATTGTATTTGCTGTATTGCGACGCTATTCCTGCTTTCTCGGACTTTAAAAGTCTTCTGATGGACTTTTTTTACAGTGTTGCTAAATTACAAGAACAACTTGTTTGTAAGGAAATTTTATAAGATCACGAAATATATCTTTAAGATTGAATAGAGAAGGTATGTAATATATATATTATACAAGTGAATAGGAACGATTTGGACCCGTGTGCAAAATGATTATTCTTTTTTTGTGTGTGTGTAAGTGGCCAGTATGGCGAGAAGTTTTAATTAAAACCACAGTGACCGGTAAAATAGGAATAATTTATTTAAGAATATCAATAACTTATATACAAAAGTAATAATACAGTAGTAGGGGTGAACGTGCCATTTAACATAAAGACAGCAAAATCATTGGCACGTACCCTTAAGACGTGATGTGCTTAATTGACATAATACAAATTAAATAATTATATTTCCTAGTTAATATCACGTCGCAATAGTATTCCCCCTTTTAGAAAAAAAACAAAAATAATGTAACAAAAAATATTAAACTTAGACAAAATTATAACAATCACAAAACAAAGAATGAATATCTATAAATAGAAATAACAAATGAACATAAATATCTTAATCAGCAATAAAAATGATACTTGATACTTCATGACTTGTGTGTGGCACGAGTCGCACGCGCGGAGAAACGCTGTGTAGGCAATTCCCAGGCTCGGTATTTGTGCTTGTCTGCATTTAAAATCGTTATAATACTCGTAGTAATGTTGAACTCACGTTGAACTTGCCGCTGTGTGTTGATGCGATTTCCATAGTCCCACTCCATCATCCTCTTTAAACATTTGCATTTGCCTTCTGTATCCTTCTCTCTATCCAATGCCCGTACCAAGTCCATAGCCGCCGGCCCAGCAGAATGATGACAATTATTACGAATGCGGAGGTGATGGCGCCGGCCCAGTACTGCACTTGCTGAATGGATTCCAGCAGTTCTGAAAGTCTTTCACTTTTTGATAGATCTTCTTGCGGATTCTTGATATTTTGCACCATGTTAATCTGCTCGTTTTGGTGACTCGAGGAAGACCCCATCGTGGATGAATGCTGCTCGGAAGGATGATGGATAAATACTACGACATTGTATATCACTAATTAGCTTTTTATATCTTGAATCTTACGGTTCTTCGTGATTCTCGCCCCGAACGTGTGATTTTTATCTCTTGCGGACACTCAACATTTTGCTTATTGATCTCACGTTCGCTTGTTTCTCCAGACTGATTTATTAAAAATGCTGGCTTCAGACGGTTTATAGATACTGTTATTTCCTTGTCGTCACGAATTATAGTGAAAACCTTTTCGTTTCTTCGAATTACCAAATATGGACCTTCATATGGTGGTGATAAACTGGGGCGTAATCTGTCGCATCGCAGGAACACATGAGTGCAATCCTTTAGTCGGGGGTGAACGAATATATTCCCGTTTGTACTTTCTCTTGTTGGCACAGAAATGACTCTATTAATATTTTCTTTAATCTCCTGAATACATTCAGGGTAGGTAATCCTGGGTTCTTCTCCAAAAAAACTTGCTGGTAACTTAATGGTAGTCCCATAAACGAGTTCGGCGGCGCAGCAACCAGTGTCTTGTCGATAACTGGAGCGGAGTCCGAACAGTACTGAAGGCAATTCTTTTGTCCAATTTTTTGTATTTGTTCTTGCTATTAACGCAGCTTTTAAGCTCCTGTGAAAGCGTTCAATTTTTGAATTTGCTTCTGGATGATAGGGACTAGTGCGTAATTTGTCGATTCCCATTAGTTTGGCAAGTTCTCTAAAAATTTCAGATTCAAACTGTCCTCCTTGGTCGGATGTAATGTAATCCGGGCATCCAAAACGTACAATCCACCCTTCGTAAACTGTCTTTGCAACTGTCTCTGCTGTGATGTTGGAAACAGGAAAAGCTTCTGGCCATGACGTACATCTGTCGATCATAGTTATTAAATATTGTTTATTTTGAGACGTCGGTAATTTGCCAACAATATCAATGTGCACGTGAGAAAAGCGCTTCGCGGGCAAATATTTCCCCAGTGGCGATATCGTATGTCTATGCACTTTCGCTTGTTGACATTGTAGACATGACTCACTCCATTTATTTATATCCGCATTCATTCTCGCCCATATGTAATTTTTTCCAATTAATTTTCTCGTTCCATTTTTTCCAGGGTGGCTCAAATTATGATAGCTGTTAAAAATTAGTTTCCTGAATTCTTGAGGTAAATATGGACGAGCAGTTCCAGTTGATACGTCGCAGTATATCTTGTCGTTAGAATGCGATGAGCGAACAAGCGAAATGCGTAATGATTTATTCTTCTGTAGCTGTTGCAGTTCGGGATCTTTTTCTTGGGCCTTCCTTAAATCCGAAAAATTGATAACTTGCGGAAGTGTTATTGTTTCCACCACTCTTGATAAGGCATCGGCAACGACGTTCCTGTCCCCGTCTACATGACGTATATCGGTGGAAAATTGCGATATGTAATCCAAGTATCGTATCCTCCTGGGGCTCTCATCAATGCTAGGCTTCTTGTCGAACGCATACATTAATGGCTTATGATCGGTGTAAATTGTGAAAACACGTCCTTCAATTAATCTTCGAAAATGCTTCACGGCCATGTATATACCGAGTAACTCTCTATCGTAGGTAGAATATTTCATTTGCGCCTCGGAAAATGTTTTGGAAAAATAAGAAATTGGTTTCCAATATCCATTGACTCTTTGTTGGAGGACTGCGCCGGCACACTTGAGACTAGCGTCCGTCATTAAGGCAATCTTTGCGTTGGCATCGGGAAAAACTACGGTAGCGGCGTCTCGCAGATCTTGTTTGCATAACTGAAAAGCTTCTTCAGAGACTGGATTCCACTTGATCGGTGTGACGTCATTCTTCTTTGAGTTCCTCAAATATATATTAAGTGGGGCTTGATGCTTAGCGGCACGGGGAATTAAATGCCTGTAGAAATTGACCATGCCCAGAAAACGACGTAGTTCCTTGACCGTCTTTGGTTTAGGAAAATCAATAATTGCCTGTGATTTTTCTTGAGTCGGTTTCATCCCTTGGCTCGTTATATGATAACCAAGAAAGTCTAACTCGCTCTTGAGAAACTCACATTTGCTCAGATTAATCGTAATGCCATTATCACTCAGTCGTTTGAACACTATATCCAGATGCTTGAGATTCTCTTCTTCGTCCCGAGAGGCAATCAAAATATCGTCAACAAATATGTATATAAAATCCAGATCTCGGAAAATGGAATCCATAAATCTTTGGAAAGTTTGTCCAGCGTTGCGCAATCCAAACGGCATAAACCGGAACTGCACCAACGAAAAAGGCAATATTACGGCAGTTTTTTCAGGTTCAGCAACTGGTATACAGTAGTAGGCCTTCCTGATATCAATTTTGCTAAATACGCTCTTTCCACTCGTAATATACGAAAAATCCAATAGCCTGGGAAGAGGATATCTGTCTGGAACTGTGATTTTATTCAACGCACGATAATCACCGCAAGGACGCCATTCGCCATTTTTCTTCTTAACCATGTGTAAAGGACTGGCCCATGGGCTGTTAGAAGGTTCACAAATACCCATATTAATCAATTCCTGGAATTCCTTTTTGGCTGCTTTATACTTGTCTGGCGGCAGCGGGCGAGCGCGGGCGAATACTGGTGGGCCTTTTGTAATGATGTGATGTTGAACGTTGTGTTTAACGGGTTTTCTGATTGACATCGGCCGAGTAATATCTTCGTATTTTTCCAACAGTTGTTTTACGTTGTCTTGTAAACCGCCATCAATGGAGCGAACAGAAGGGAAATTTGATTTATCCAAGTTTGCAGGCGTCTTCAGCTCTGTAATCTTGTCTACTAATCTTCTTCCAGATATGTCCACCAGTAAACGATAGTGCTCCAAAAAATCAGCTCCTAAAATTGGCATCTTGACATCGGCAATGATAAATGTCCACGTAAAATTACGTCGTAAACCCAAATTTAACGTCATCGTTTTCTCGCCATAAGTATCGATAATTGTTCCATTCGCAGCATAAAGTTTAAAATCACTTGCTTTCTCTTTGCCCTGTGCGTCTTTGGTTAATACCGAACAATTTGCTCCCGTGTCCACTAAAAATCTATAACCACTGTTTGAGTCGGTAATAGTTAGGCGTTTGGAGGGTTGAAGAGCACAGAGATCCGCCTCATTCTGTGCAAATTTTAGTTTTCCGACGGCTGCTCCTCGTTTTTCCAAGCACAAGGTTGGATGCATCTATGAGCCCTCTTCTTAAAACGCTGGTGATAAAAACACAACCTTGATGACGAACGTCCACGCGACCGTGACCTAGACCGGCCATACCGCTGATACCTAAAGTTGTCCCGTCGGCTAAAACGGCGCTCGTTACGTAGCTCAGCGATCTCCAGTTTCAATGACGCTAACTGTGATGTCATATGTGTTATTAAATTGACATCGGTGGCGTAGGTACTTTGAACGTTTTTATTAAACTGCATGTTTTCGTTTATCCGATCGGCCATTTCGCTTAACTTTTCCAGCGATAATTGTTCTGTGACCGCCAAAACAGTGGTAACCGAGGGAGGAAGTTGTCTCAGCCATAGCAGTCTAATAGTATCTTCGTTTATCTTGCCGTTTCCTGCTTCCCTCATTCGCCGTAATAATTGCGAAGGCTTCTGATCGCCCAAATCCATCTCCGCAAGTAACTTATGAAATCGGCGGTGCTCGCTTTCTTCATAGCAATTAATAAGCCGATCTCTTATTGCAGCATACTTGTTTTCAGATGGTGGATTAACTAAAATATCGCTGACCTGGTGTATTACATCTTTTGGAAGCTTGGACACCACTGCGTTGAATTTGTAGTCGTCTCCTTGTTTCTGGGGTGCTACGATGGCTTCGAACTGTGAAAACCATAGCCGAGGCGAATCCTTCCAAAATTCCGGCAACCGTTCAGCTATGGTGATAGAGGCCACGACATCTGTGCAGGAGTCAAACGATGTGTCTTGAGAGGCGGCGATGTTGATTCCTTTTACCGGTGTGACTGGAGCCATTTCGACGGTATCTTCAATGGAGATAAATGTGCTTCTTGAATTTTCAAACCGGTGAGACCCGCTTGTGGGAAGCCGGTGAAAATATGCACGTTCGATTCGCGTACTCGAAGAACTTCGTCGACCGTCGGATTACTGTGGCAGAATCACGTTGATCACGTCGGGGTCACCAATTATGGCGAGAAGTTTTAATTAAAACCACAGTGACCGGTAAAATAGGAATAATTTATTTAAGAATATCAATAACTTATATACAAAAGTAATAATACAGTAGTAGGGGTGAACGTGCCATTTAACATAAAGACAGCAAAATCATTGGCACGTACCCTTAAGACGTGATGTGCTTAATTGACATAATACAAATTAAATAATTATATTTCCTAGTTAATATCACGTCGCAATAGCCAGCACTGGTGTCTGCTCGTTTGTCTGTTTACTAGAGACCTGATTGTTATTCATATCTTATTTATCGGATGACTTTTGATCAGATTTACAAAGTTTGTTTTAACTGTAATATCTGGATTAGAATAAGTGCCGGGCTCCGAAGTGTTACAGCTGAGGATGCAACCGGGAACAAGTTCAGATGAGAGAGATGTCAATATTCTAGGCGAAACGATGAGAAAACAGAATGAAACTAATGATAAATTGCCAGCCGCAACTTTATACAATGAAAAATAAGTCGTTGTACTTAAAATTTTAAAACTTACTCTTAGAAGCCCAAAGATCTCCATTCTGCAAAGCCTGGAGGTAGTTCCTCAGGTCTTCCTGGCAGTCTTTCGGCAGCGACGTATTATTGAGTACGTCCATCCAATAGTGATGGTCCAGCAGCGTCTTCAGCCACCACATACGACTCTTGTTCACCGTCACATCACTAGCAGAAGAGTTCACATTTGCACCCACCGCACTGATTAACACTAAAACTATTGTCACGAACATCGTTCTATTGTTTATTAACAACATTTTGATTTGTTTTAAAAGACAAATACAAAATATGTCATTTTTGTCTTTCGATTACACAGGAAAACACCGTAGGAGTACCTGAAAATAGAAAAATATTTTTCAATACTTTTGAAATTATCATTTTATAATACAAGTAAAAGAAATCAAAAAACTAGACGTCAGCGGCAGGTTTCTTGCATTATATATGAAACTACCATTTTCCCCGCGACTTTATCCGCGTAATTTATAGCCTATCACCCGCAGATAAATAAGCTTGAAATAATTTTGAAAATCGGTCGATCAGTTTCCGAGCCTATTTAACTCAAACAAACGATTAAATTTTACTAAAATACCTAAGTTATAGATAGGTATAGATAATAAGACATACCCATAACTTTATCTGAATTAAGTACACAAAACACTTCCTATCATAAATAAACAACTATTATATTAGCAAAGTGGGATTTCCTTGCCGAGACTAAACTTAGGTATGCGAGGACAGACAGCTGTACAAATTGCGGTCTTTAATTTTGGGGACAAACGGACAGAAGCGGCATCAGATTATTTTGTACTAGAATCTTGACTTTATCAAAACTTCCGCAAGTATTTATTTAAAACTTTTTTCATCTAAGAAAATGGTACAAATGATGGACTTAAGTTATCTATCGTACTTAATAATAGCACTTAATGCGAGTTGTTTTGTGTACGGCAATATTTTATTTTCAGAGTCAGGATTCATTTATTAGTATTGTTGAGTCGGCATCCAAGTTACTGTGGGGTCTAGCTTAATTTATGTGAATTATCCTTATTTATAATTATTATTATATATGATATCATGCTATTAAATCAAGTGCATAATACAATTTTGTTAGAAAAAAATACAGATTGATGAAAAAATGTTTGACCCCTCATATGACTGTCAATGAAAAAAAGAATCAGAGACCCGCCCAGGCCACGAACGTTGATATTTTTTTAAACACGAAAATCTTCCCAGGAGGAAAGTTGTACGTTGTTGTGAAATCTTGTATCTCAAATGTCCGATTTCCATGGTGAGATTTCAATTTATTATTATAAGTCTTGATAAACTAACTCCATAAATGTCGTAATTAAAGGTTTTTGCCTTAAAACCCATCTTTACAATTGGAAATAAATATTAAACGTAGAAGCACAATGATAAATATCAAAACAATGGACAGCGTAACTTTCAAATGGGTCCTTTTGTTGCACAGATAAAGGTATCAAATAAAATACTCTCATTAAACAATGGTAGAACAATCACAGGCTTTGATTAGCTACACAAAAGGGATCGCCCACCGAAAGGCAAATTAGACTGCATTGAAGGAGGGGTTTTCACCGAAATACCTCTGGCGAATACGATAAATACAGTGTACGTGCTCCAAAATTTAAGTGTAGTTTCTACTTAGGCTCTCGGTGATGTACACACACTAAAGACTTTTTCAGTGTCATCTAGAATACAATCAATCGACTACTTGAGGTTTTACTCGACATACAATCGCTTAGTATTAAAATAAAATGAATTAATTAATCAAGCATTGATTTTAATCCCTTAATTTAATAATATTCCCGATATTATAGAATACCAATATTATAAATAAATTAAAAAAAGTGCTTTAAATTGAGGCTGTTACGAGGTACCCTGAATCTGAAAGGTCTACACTACATGGTTCTTGCTTACAACGTTTGCTACTTTGCCACACGGCTTAGTTTCATAAAGCAAGCCGTAACCTGAATAAATAACACCTTAATTTGCCTAAAAATTTTGTTAATTAAATCCAAGCACGTTGAAAACGACATTTTGTTTTAGAAATTAAATTTAGGCTTAGCGTTTATGAATACGTAAACGTAATTCAAACGTAAATAAAATCTTCATGGCTTACGCCCTGATATTATTTAACCGTGTTTTTAATTACATTACATTTTAATTTACTAAATAGTAGTTGGTAACTACCCAGATGGTTATCTATGTAATGAAGGCGAATAAAATGGACTAGATGTGAGGTTTAATTCATATAGAATATACAGTTTGCTTATTAGTGAAAGAGACCATTTAATTACATGAAGGCCCGAGATACTTTTGTAATTGTAATATTTTTAATTACGCAAATAAATGGGTTTCAATTAAGTGTTCTGGGAATGTTTGTTGATGATGTAGGTGCCTTGCCTTTTTATTGTTTATGTCATATTTATTACGATATTAGGCAACGACGTACGTTCCATACTAAAAGTACTACGATATTGTACATGTTTGTATATAAGCAAAAAGATTTGCAGATTAGAGTTTCACTTACAACGAGAGCGGTTGTAAAAACTTTCCGGTTATGATGTGCGACAATGTTGATGTTACTGCCTGTTTGCGGGAGAGAAGCGAATACACTCATTTTTGTCATCTCGTTTTCAATTACTTTGCAATGTATATGACTTTTTTTTTTACTTTTTAACCCCCAACCATATAAAGGACTATTATGAATATAATAACATATTATTTACCAAGTATTCACCAGTCTGTATTTGTGACACCGGAGCCGTCAGTCGGGCTGACGTGGGCAGTCGTCGTATTTAAATGAACAGGATAAAATGCGATAAATACTTATAAGAGAAGGTCACGTCTTAGTGAAATATGTAGACCCTTAAATTTCGATCTTGTGACTGGCAAAACTTATGTCAAGTGTTTCCATCGTTTCTATAATTAGTTCTCAATTTTCTGTGATCTGATGTCACACATGCACAGATCTTTGGCACACACACATGGGAGTTGGCACACACACATGGGAGTCGCCATAGGAAGGTAGTTCTTATCCCTCCCGAAAGGCTCAGAACTGTTTAAGCGAAGAACGTGCCAATAATGGCACGCATATCCTCTCCATCAAAATGTCACTAATATTATACCCAAATCGGTGTAGGGATGAATCTGCAATATTATTGTTTTATATTCCTGTCTTATATTAAACCTTAATTGTCGGAAAAGGGAGTAAGTGTCAGAAGTAATCCTCGTGTATTGCCGTTCTATTTATATCTTGGAAATGCTTCAATTTAGCCTCAGCTTTCCTCCGGCGCCTCTTTATACACATGTCATGCGTATAACCCGATAATAACGACTTCAGAACCGGGCGCGGATCCAGCTCTCGAAAAAGGTTGAGGGCAACTTGTCCAAATTCAACTTGCTTTGGCTTGATCCACTGATCGAGCAAGTTTTATTATCCCGATTTTGCTTTAAGTTAAATTATTAACTTCAAAATTAAAATAATTTTTTTTCAATTTTGAAACAAAGGGTTTTTGGATTCAAGTATACATTGCATATTAATCTATTGAACGAAAATCTGATACTACTTAAATAAATAAACTATATCCTGAATAAGATTGTGAGTATGCCCACCGTGCTCACTATACTGGATCCGCGCCTGTTCAGAACGGAGACAGGGGCGCCACGACATCACATAAATCGCATTTTTCCTCCTTATCTCGGGCATTCGATAACTCAAAGGCCCGACTGAAAACGAAAGAGGCAAATAGATTTTTCGGGCTTATATCTACGCTTAGAGGATCACTTTTGCTGTTCTCGGCTGTGGGTGAATGGAATATAGCAAATACATAAGAGCTTCCGGCGAGATATTGACATAAAAATATGGGGCGGTTGATAAATCTTGATGTCGTCATACCATTACACTAAAACTTTCGGCAGTCCTTGGAATCTTACATTATTTATGCTTAGGTATAGCTCTCGCTGTTGTGACTGTATTATTTTAACACAGATGGTACAGGCATGACATTTTATAAAGTATAATAGGTCCATAAGAACGCCTTGGTAGATAGGTATAATGGGTAAAGAGTGATATAACGATTTTTCAACCGGCAAAAAAAATGGATGAGGTTAATAAGTCTACGCGTATATGCATATTTTTTATGTATGACCACGCATAACTTTTTACAGAGTAATTCTATTTTTATTGGAAGGGGTCCCAAGGCCCATATAAATTCGGAAAAAAACCTACCCTAAGGGTACGGAAACATGGGATGCTGATTTTTTTGAGTTTTAGTTTATTACGTCGGTTTTTCTTTTATGTTAAAAAGTTTTATTACTTACCTACAATTATTGAAATTTTTTAGAGAATCGGAACCGGCAACCGTATTCGCCGCCTATGTGCCTGCCGCCGATTATTTCAGACAACCCTAATTGAATATTGCTTATCTATGCCCCTAAATTTGTCCAAAATTCAGCACAGACAATCGCAGAACGAAGAAAAAGACGTTTTTTACTGTAAATAAATTCAAATTCTCACTGGTAATTTAGTAAACATTAATTAATTCAGATTTGAAGCATGCATGACATCACAGGCGTCGTTTACAAATGAGCCTAATCCTTTTGTTCGCTGAAATGAATACGGGATTTTTATAATTCAATGAATTTTATTTTACAAACGAAAATTTCATTTTGATGCTCTTTTGAAGGGATGACAATCATAGAGATACATATATTTGACGTTAAGAATATTTAATGAATAGCTAAGTATTTAACGGCAGTGTAATTCTATTTCTATAAATTTCTATATATTATGTGACGGTATGGAATGATCAAAGTGCCCAGCTCTGAGACTCTGGCCTGACTGGCTGATTCCAACAAAGCTGAAGGAAAAGACTCTTATATAAATAGATATAAATATACCTATATATACGGACAAATCACACAAATGCTATTTACCCGTGCTCTACAATCATCGGCCATCATAATAGAATATTTTAAAATTACTCCAATACGGATCTTTTGAATAACCTTGCACTAATATTGGTACCGTACCGTACCCACACACACACAAAAACAGAACAGTCTTTAACTGTGGAGGTGCCGATCAATTTTGAGGTAAAATTGAGTTGCGGTTGCAAGTTTGCAACTTACATGCGGCGATGCAATACTACGCCGTACTCGCATCGCGTGTGCAACATTTAACAATGCTTGACGCCTAACTGCTGTGCAACACAAATCATCAAGTACACACTTAATAATATGATTCGTGTTTACGGTATTATCTATACCTACACAGACCTGACTTATCTAACAACGATATAATCTCTCTCTTAAACATTAAATACTTCATTTACCCTTTCAGATAAGAAAAGGGAACTCAACTACTGAACCGATTTTGATCAAATTTCTCGTTTTGTGACGTCATTCGTGGACGCACTTTTGCTTTTTACCCTTTTTATTTAGTAGATTTTTCAAATAAATAAATTGTGTCTGTGATCACACCATTGGTCTCATAGAAAAAGATGTTTATTTTGACGGGCTGAGTCACTCAATTGAGGGAATTTTGGTGGTAAATTTACAACTTGTAGATACATAGATACATTACTTTCCGTAGAAAATGAATCTCACAAAGACAAGAAAATACAGACATATGGTTTCGAATTAATTACAATAAAGTATGTTCGTACCTAACGTTAAAACTCCAAAACAAATGTACTTGACATAATTCCCAGAACATTTTATTTGGTTAGGCCTGCGGTCACGGACTGCGATGCATGTGATATGCAGGCCACAGCTTCGTGCCTCCGTGACGTCGCGGTCACTGGCGTATGTGGACAATTTCTGCGATTTTCATTTTATTCCTAATTAAATAAGGATATTTTAAATTAATTATACTAAAATGAATTTTAGTGTCAGAATCAGAATCCCGAAAGAATATAGACCCGCAAGAAAAAAAGAGGTGGTGTGTAGGGCATTTTCAAAATGGGAAAAACCATTAAACTCGCGGCACCGTTACAAAAACCGACACCTCAGTGTAAATTATAAAAATATTTCCAGCACAATCCTAACCCTAACTAATATCCTAATCCTATCCTAAGTAATATTATAAATGCAAAAGTGAGTTTCTTTGTTTGTTTGTTGTTTGTTACGCTTTCACGTCGTATCTACTGAACCGATAATCATGGAATTTTGCATAGACATAGGTTAGGGTACTGAGAAGGACATAGGCTATAATTCATCCGGGTGGAGCCGCGGGTAACAGCTAGTGTATAATATTTCGTGTCGATTTAAAAAATACACACATATTTATTCAAGTTTTCACTTCTTCTTCACTTCTATTAAAGGCACTCCCGGGGTGTCATTTTTTTTTGGTCTATTTTCGCACTCTCTGAACTGACTAATAATCGCCATATGATTCCTGCTTTTAACTTTTAATCAATCTTATTATTCCAGTGTTGCCTACATAGGTATACATCACGCGCACACAACTTATTTGACACAAGAAATAAATATTTACTACCCAATAAACTTCAGTGAGACCGGCTCTAATTTCACCCAAAGCAATACACTCAAAAATGTTAATATCTAATAAATAAATATCCTATCTAATTTGTTAATACGTAACACTAATATTTGACTAATAGTGTTCACGAAACTTTCGTAGTCGTCACGAGGTTTTCAACAAAACATAAACTATTAAACCTCGTGTCACATTTTGGATGCGTTTTAAATGTCCCGGGCAACGACGTCCAGGCTTAAAGTAGGCTTCCACTTTCATTGTAGGCTGCAATAACTGGCAAGCCACGGTAAATTCTGGATTACCTACCTGTGAAAGGTGCAGTTTCGCCACTCGCCTATATTAGTCATTTGTTTCAACACTACACGTCCGTTTGGCATTTCAGTTTTGTAACCGCGGGGATTTTCCTTCAAAGCAATATTTACGGAAATTTTTAAATCATATTTTTTTTCTACTTAACATGTTAAATATAGGCCGTCTTGACCCGGGGTACACAGTATTAAGGGGTGCCGGAAAGATCGAAAATTTACTCCTTCTCCCCGTAGAAGTCCTATCAGCTCATGCGCGCTCCAGAGTTCTGATGACGATAATCGGGCGATAGGGGCGCCACCAAAACTACCAGCATGATTGGAAATAGAAAACTTTAGAGAGAGATAACATATAGAGCCAACCCTAAAATAGGGTAAAGGCGAGGAAGAATAAGTAGAAAGCGCGCCACCAAAAGGCGCTTGACGCGATGCCTTATGTCGACAGGCGTATGGTGGAATAATACAGATGGGGTAGGGGCGCCGGCTGGTTTTATTTAAAAACAGTCTCAGTTCAGGCATAGCTAACATGGTATCACTCGAAGCGTACGACATGGTGACACCTTGCACCCACGACACGATTCCCGTTATGGTCGACGTAGCTACGCCACTGCACAGCTTTCAACAACAAAAGACACTAATGCTTTTACGTTTACTTATATTATGTTATACTTTAAATTTTAAGTCAGGTGTACAAAAATGGTGTACCCCAGAATATACCGTAACATTTGCTGCAGAATAATTATTTAGTAATTTACTTGAAAGGAAAAATTTTAGGTACAGCACTCCAAGACATAGGTAGGTAATTTTATCATCTTAAATGCACTGCAGCGCACAAGTGCTACTTAAACCTCTTTTGTGACAAAGCGGCACAGATGTGGCTTAGGGCTGCAGGAGGGCTGCAGGCTCGAAATGCTAACAATACAAAATAAAGAGTGACAGATGCGACTTCTTATACAGTTTTAATAAAGCTAAACTTACTACTATATACAAGAGACATTTCACCTCTAGCATACCATACCTATGTATGGCGCTTCATTCTAGCAGAGTGATATTTTATTTATGCCTAAAACGAATTTTATATCTGTGCACCCATCAATGTGGGAGTAAACTATCAGGGTCGCTACAGCAGAGTGAATTTAAGTACTAACGTATAAGAGATGGCGTAAAACCTGCAATAGAAAACAGTAGCAGCTAACTGTAAAATGTATAGAAAATAATCACGAAATGTTAACTGAAACGCCATAAACACTTCTTTTTTTGCACAGTCAATAACAATGAAAGAAAACCGCACTAGGTATCTTTCTGTAACATTTTTTTTTGAGCCAAGAGCAAGAGTGCCAGTAAATCGCCGCTCAGCAGTCTCTGTGCATTAGTGTCGTCACCAGCAAAAGCGTAACAAAATTAAACTTACCTAGTATTTGTAAGATTTTCTCACTGTAAGGTCAAAATCTACGTAGCAGAGATATCTCTGTACATATGTTCTTAAGAATAGTGTATAATATATGTCTTCCAGTGTATAATATATGTTTTCCATACAAATGTATTCGTCTATTTTCTCGCTGAAAAATGCTTCTAGAGACACAATTCTTTTTTCATAAAATCTAGTACTAAAATAGGTATGGCCCTATGTTTTATTTTCTCTTTTTTCTAAAAAACTGTTTAAATATTATATTTTTTTAGAAAAACTATTTTTTTGTAAAAATACCATACTGAAAAAATGCTCCTAGAATACGCCCTTAACGATGCTTCAAATATTACTTCTACAGATCCTACATACATAAACATTTATTTTTCGTTCAAATAAATTGTTGACATTATAAAAACGATTCTTTGTTATTAATATGTAAAATGATGGAGTTTAAAAAATCTGCATCTGAAGATTGGGATATCTATTGAACTTTTTGTTAAAGTTTGCTTAATTTAGGTCACTCAGTCGAACACGCTTAAATAAGAACTAATGTCTCTACCATAATTTTAACTCGAAAAGCAATCTTTAAAAACCACCGAATCGAAAAATACTTAAATATTTTGACTCAGGTTTTTGATACAAAAATCCATTCAATTGTAGGTAGCAACAGACAAAACGAGTAGCGACATTCCCCTTTTTACGAGGTTGCCGCAGTGACGCTGTAATTCGTGCCGGCGCGAAATAAATCTCTTTCATTTCATTAATCCCGCAATCACCACGTGACGCCGATACAGCCGGCTGATTCCAAAACTCTCATCGCTTCACACCGGTACACGTCAGGCAAGAACGGTGATCCGCAATAATATCGGATCTGCCGTCAGATTCGTAGTCGCGGATTGAAAGGTTCATTTGTGAAAAATAAACGTTCTCAACATGAAATGTAATGAACTTTTCCATAGAACGTTGAATACCTCTGATCCAAAAACGTATGGAGCAGCTGATATATTTTCTCAATTTCAGAATTTTCAAGCTCGTTAGCAAAACAAAAGTTTTTCGTTTTCATGTTGAGAGCGTGATTTTTCATTAAATTATCACTGGCTTTATACCATATTTCTGCAAAAAAAAAATTGGCAAGATAAATTACGGAAAATCATTTTTGACTCTACATAACAGTCATTACATGTATGTGTTTAGTTAATATTTCATATAATTGACATGATTGACAGCGTTTTTATTTATAGAATGCGTTCGAGACTGGAGAGTTGTTAGACATCAGTTTTGTATGTTTCGTGCATCAAAATTATTATTTTATATGCAGTGGTTAACGCAATAGATGCAAATAGAATATGTTGGAGGTTGAATAAGCAATTATTAATTATAAGGTATTTATTATGGCATTAAATGCTATTACGCCTGCTATAAATACTACGGATTAACTATTTTGGTCAAGGTTCTCATACCTGAAGATTTATTTATACATGCCAATGTATTGTTTACTATTACTAAAAATATCCACTAAATAAGACTATATACGGAGACGCTGTAGTTACAGGAATTTATAGCACCACCATGAGCGTGGAAAAAAATAATAAGCCGTTTGTGTCCCACGGCTGGGCAAAGGCTCCCCTCGTTGTTTCCACACATCCCTTTCCTTTGATATTTTCTTCCAATCCTTTTTATTAAGATCGTCTGCCCATCTCTTTTCCGGTCTTCCTTTTTTAACAAAAATATATTTATAAACATTATTTGGATAGGGTAATATGGGGATTACAAACTTCTAGTCCAACTCATTCTCCGTACTGTCCGCCACTGGAACGCCCTACCGCTCTGTACCTTAACTTTTTTGTAAACTCTGCCTGTCTTTCACCGGTAGCACTGCCGGCCCCAAGCTAGGATAAAGGAGGAGGGTTCATCGTAGGGCCTACTCTTCCGCATGGTAAAAACCCAATAGGAGCGCCGTAGGAAGTAAGTAAGAAGTTTTGTTTTTCAACATTCTTTGTTTTAAATCGACCAATAACATGCAGATGGCACTGTTATTATTTGTTTATTTTTCATTTCTCTTTAGGGTTGAATGTAAGGAATACTTGTGCAATAAGCTCTTATACCTCTGATACTCTTATACCCAACTGATATTGGTGCAATAAAGTTTTTTGTATTGTGTTCTATTTAATAAATGTTACTTATCTTATGAGAGATTCGTCGGTTGTACCGTAAACAGTTATGAAATGACCGAGATTTCAGAATAGCACCGAGAGCCAAAACACCGGTGAACCCTCACCAGTAGAATCAAATATTAAAAAGTCAATCTCGAATGTTTTCCCTTTCCACACACTTTGCGTGTCTGACTGACTCTTTCATCATTGATTCGCTCCATATATTCCAACGTTTGAAATGTGCAATTTCATTTCAAACTTGATCGCTTTGTACATAGTAGTTTTAGCTAAACTCATTAATACCTATTTAATTTAGTACTTAAGTGAATCATATCATCATTGATAGCCTTCCTATATCTCTCAATGAATATCATCAGTCTCGGTCCATACTTGCGAAATCTGTTTTGTCCTACGATTTTTCGTCGATCCACCTCGCTCTCGGATGATCTACGCTTCGCTTGCCTATTACCACGTCGCCCTGCCAGGTGTACTGCCCAACTCCACTAAGTTCCATAACATTTTTTCCAGCATCTTGAACTTTCTTTCTTTGTTGGATCACAATGTTAGGAACTCGATCATGAAGTTTGATGCCGAAAATGGCTCGCTCCATAGTTTTTTGTGAAAAAAGCAGTTTACCTACCTATACAATGACCTCTTAGTTTTAGTACTACAAATTCATAAATTTTGAACCATCTAGCAACGATTACGTTTTTTTGAACTTGGGCTCTGTCTTCCTCGCAAAACGTGATAATAGATATGTACCTATTATCACGTTTTGCGAGGTAGATATGTATGTATGTTTGTATATTTGATAGACCTACTTTGGAAGGTACTTATCAATCATTCATATTCCACAAGAATGCACTGATTGCTCGTAATTTTGAAGGATGAGAGATTCTTATATACGTGATCTAGTTATAATACGAGTACCCACACTAACTTCGATGGGACGTATTGGAAGGGATATGAAAGATGCACAAATACCATCGCTGACGGCCAGAAAATCCTGACGACGCCATATTAGTCGAGTTGACCCCAAGTAAATGGGATAAGGCTAAGCGAAAGAAGACATTCCCGCGGGCAGAGCCTGACCTAAAAACCGTCGGCCATCGCGGTCCGGCAGTCGCAGTCAAGTTATCAATCACGGCGAAGTTGCAAGCCAGGACTCGGGACGGCCCAGCGCCGATACCGGCCATCACAACGTTATGGCAAAAATAAATATTGCCCTCGGGCGGCAATCTCGATGATCGATTGGAATAGCTTAGGTACCTATATAATATTTTTAAGCTAGCTGTTTTCTCGAGACTTTGTGTGCGAGAATTATGGCCTGTTTTTAACTAACTATACCTAGACGAAGAGTGTTTTAAGGTGGGTTCATTAGTTATTGCGTTTGTTCAATTCAAATTAACATACAAACACTTCGTTGTAAGTAGTTTCACCTTTATAAATCACTAGCTGTTACCCGCGGCTCCGCCCGCGTGATATATAGCCTATGTCCTTCTCAGTACCCTTACCTGTGTGTATGCAAAATTTCATCATGATCAGTTCATTAGATACGGCAGGAAAGCGTAACAAACAAACAAACAAACTCACTTTCGCATTTATAATATTAGCTAGGAAGTTTGGATAGGATAAGGATTAGGATAGTTAGGATGGGAAGTTAGGATAATCCTTAGAGTATAAAATATTGATACTCTAAGGGATAATCCTAATAGTATATAGTACTGACATAACTGATGTTAATATTTGTATTAGGTATTCTATCCATTAGCAGCTGGTAAATCCAATATTTATAAAGTTTTCAATTTAACGCCCTGCCTTATGCATGCCAAGTTGACCTTGTTTAAACTTTCAATGATAACCATCCTAACTAGTAAATATTATAAATGCGAAAATTTATGAATTATGAATGCGAGTTTGTTTGTTACGCTTTCATCTATCTACTGAAACGACCATCTTGAAATTTTACATACACATAGGTTAGGGTACTGAGATGGACATAATATATACCACGCGGGCGAAGACGCGGGTAACAGTTTGTTTGTATATGATATAAAAAAAATGTTTCGAGCAAAATAATTTATATATATAATAGATACAATTAAAGAAATTCTCTGAGTAATTGCGGATTTTTTAAAAATACCACTTGCTAATGCGAATTAATCTAATTTAAAACAATATAACCAAATGATCATATTGTTTTATGTAATGTAACAATGTACAATATGTTAAAAAAAACCCTGACTCAGATTGTCACTATGAACAAATTTTCCTGCAGAAAAAATGTTGGAAATTTAATTAAATAAATAAATATGGTTTTAAGTATGAATCTGTCTATCGACAGAAAACTAATGGAGAGTTCTTTCACAAGATATATAAATATAAACCAGTACGTACATTTTTAGTACCTACCGCAACATTTTTGAGTGCCCCACTAAACGCTAAACGGCATGTGGTTATAGTCGATTTTTATCTTAAAGATTATGAATTATCGATACCACCACTTGCACCCGTAAAGGAAAAATCGAGAGGAAACTTGCTCACTAGTTATTTATTTCTCTAGAGGGATCCGGACGGCGCGTGGAAACTTTAAACCGTTAGCGAGCAGTTGTATGCATTTTTCGGAACCAGTGCTAAAATAAATTATTTGAAAGTAAACTGAGAGATCATTTTTAATTTTTCTGCTAGGCCGTAGATAACTATTTGAATTAGTAATATAAAGTGTAAACGTGAAGCTTTACTTAACATTTTCGCTAAAGAAAGCTTTAAGTTCTCACTTTAAATCAATCAAATATACGAGTATATTGCTTTCGATAATATTTTTTTGTTGAAGTTTGTTGTTTTTGTATTGCGCGTGTGTAGGTGACCAACATTGGTGTCAGATTTTTAAAGCTGCCTGAAGGCAGCTGACATTGCTTTGCGACTGCCATCAATGATGACAGCCGAGACCGAGACTTAACGTGCCTTTGTTGAAGCTGAAAATGGCCATTCCATGTTGACAAATCTGTTCATATCTTTATCTTCATACCTACGTGATTTAATGTTGAGTCAACGGTATTTACCAAGTATTACTGAGCCAGGCGACTCGGACATCGTCGCAGGACGTTAAATTTCTACGAGGTACGAGCAATGTGGGAGGAGAGACTTTCACTTCGCATGAAACAAGTGCACGGCGCAATAAGTACTTATGTAGCAAGTATCTTTGGATAATTTTTAATATCCTTCTTACATTCTGTCACGTCTTTTTCCCTTGCGGGGCAGACAGAGCTCGGGTCTACAAGACCTAAAGCCACGTTTAGCATGGTGGTGGGCGAGGGGATAGAAAACGGAATCAAAATAGTGATGGGTTGCTAGCCGCATTGCCTATTACCATGATTCCTTAGATTTTCCCCCATTCTCCGATCGGCTTTTGCGATCTACGCGGGAAGAGAAGCAGCTGGTATATTCTATGTTTTTTCTTTACTCCCAGACCAGCGTGGAAGATGTTTCTTTTAGCCATATTTCTCGTTATTGCTTGTCGTGTCGTCCGGAACTTTTACTTGAATTTAGCTTTTACGCGTGACGTTGCTAAACAAAATTTAAGTTGTTCAGTAGGAACATATCATGAGAAACAATAAGCTGTGACATGCGATACTTTTTTAGGATTCTGTACCCAAAAGGTAAAAACGGGACCCTATTTACGAGACTTCACTGTCAGTCCGTCCGTGTTGCTAGACTCACCAGGCTGTTCTGTTTGTTTGTTTAAAATCTTTATTGTACAAAAACATAAAAAAATCATAACAAAACTAGATTTATAATCCATACAAACGGTGGACTTATCCCAAGAGGGATCTATTCCAGTCAACTAGTTTGGCAAAGGATAAAGTTCACTGACAATTGGAAGGTAGAAGTTTGAACAATAAATATAAAGGAACAATCAGGTATAGGGTACAAAACAGTAAATATAATGAAACTAATCTTACTTAATATACATATTAACAATAAGTATATAAAACAATAATTATATGCATATATATTTATATACTCAACGAATATCAGGATCTGCATAGAGTTTTTTGACGGTGTCAATAGGCTATATGCAGATCCTTATCCTTCCTTAAAGGAGTTCAGTTGTCGCTATAACAAGAATTACTAATAATGGAATAAATATTTAAGGGGGCTCCCATATAACAAACGTGATTTTTTGTCGTTTGTTACTCGAAAGACAGATGTTGTATACTAGAGACTCGTACTAGGCAGATCTTAATAATTTTTTTTTTTATAAAGAACTGACTATGAATGCCTATCCAAGTGTTAAGGAAATTTCTATCAAATACTGCCCTTCTTATGTTTTTTCACAATAAATAGGTAAGTAGCAAGTATGTAAGTATTTACCCCTCGTTGGAAATTCGATGAGCACCTGCCTACAGTTTTGAATTACAAAATAATATTTTGTTTTAAATAAAAAAATCCTTTAGGGAAATCTCAAATAGTCTGAAACATGTATTTTCTGTTAGATTTAAATTAGACGATGACCCGGGGGAAATATCTTAGCATTTACAAGAAACCGGCTGACACGCAAGCGTCACCTCTACCCCGGCCGACGACCGACTGTTTCGTAGTCTTCTCACGAACGAAAAGGCACTACTACTTCAGTATAATTTTATAATACCGTTGCGTGAATTTTGCAGTCCTAATCGCACGAGTGCGTATAGCGAGCAGGCGAGTAATATAAATATTACATGAACTCGCTAAAGCTCTACGCTTCAACAGTACCTGTTCTAGCAAAAATAAATTTCCCCAGGTAGGTAAGTATGAATTTATCATAACACTCTAAATATTGCTGGAATGTAGACGTTGGACGCGAAAATGTAATGTCACAAAGAGCTGACATTTATACCCATTTGTGAATACCGTGTGTGTCTCACTTTTGTATAAGTTGAAAAAGGTCGGATCGCGAACTAGGGCAAACTTGTGACCCGAGCTCTACCCGAGCTGCTGAATAGTGTGTTAAGTTGCGATCACTGGACGAGTGGCATAATGGGCTGATTCATAGGCTGGGCCCGAGAGCCGACAAGGCAAAAGCTCTTGTCGGCTAATGGCCGTCATTTCTCACTCTCAGTTGGCCTACTGGCTTTGTTCCCTGCGAGTGATGATTATGGAAATTTTAAATCTACGATCTAAAGACACAATCAATAGACAAATCCCACCGATTTAATAGCATTATATAAAATCGTACACGCCTTGTTAGTCACATAAATGACGTGACGCAACGTGACATCTTTGTCGGAGGCAAAACTAACAAACGGTGAAAGTTCAGCCGTGGGCCCGGGCCTCTTGCTCAAAGCGCCGATTTGTCGATACGTATCGATTGTTTAAATGTCAATATCTACTCGTGTCGATCCGAGGGGCCGGATGTGGCCGCAGCTAAGGGTCAGGGTAGCCTCAATTTTTTTTCACTTTCCTCGTGAGTGTTCGAAACCGCCGCTGCGCCGCCTGAAATGGAGCGGTAACTTGTTTTCGAGCCACTTTACGCAACTGATCGACGCAATGATTTTAGCCGGATTCCGTGGTGATGATTAACGCGGTTATGATAAGCTGGCTACTTGCTAAGCATTATAGTGTAATTAGCGCAGAAGCAGTTGAAGAGCCACGCGAACAGCCGGCGGAGGCGTGTCTGAATCTGCTAGTTCAATAATCGCACTATCACTGCTTGTTGTTAACTTGTTACGGTTATACAACGCGGTCATGATATCGACCGCTGTATTCGGATCTTGCCTTCAAACGGATTAGGTTTATTATTCAACGGTATCGATTTTAATGCAATGAAGTAATTCGTTATATAAATAGCCCTAACGTTTGTAAATATTCGCTTGAAATACCGATTGAAAGGCTAACTGTAACTATAACTGGATAACCTCAACCTAGTAAGCATGCAATCAAAAATGCAGCTGCAACAAAACGTAAAAAAATAAGACAGTCGGCCACAAGACACGCGTGACCTTCCAGTTTAATAATTTATTTCATTAGTTAGGTCGAATAAAACGTCAAGGTGTTAAATTCGATCCATAGCTCACCTTACTTCTTTATAAATTCTTGAAAGTAAATAAGTTAACGTCTCTGGTCAATCAAACTGACATGATTGCTCAAGATGTGGCTTTCCTTTATAGAACTTTAACGATTAATTAAGGCTAGTAAGTTCTTGAACTATTTGCCAAGAACCATTATGTGTTTGAAGAGTCAGAGACTCGGAGACATCTCTTGTGATGCAAGTTGTGTAATGTCAACTGTTCGTTCAGACTACCTATGTATGAAGCAAGCTATTCTAGGTCAATCCTACTAATTTCAAAGCAGTGTTATCCTGGTTTCGACATATCATAATGTTCTAACTATTCAAATAAGTTGAGAAAGACAAATCGCACAAAAAAGCTTGATGTTTAGCTTGATTGAGCTTATATGTTTAATACTTTCACGAATTATTTTAATTTTCCATATTTATACTTTTCTTTCATACTTTTCTTTTATTTTCCATATTAGGTATAAATTCCTCCAGAAAATTCCGATGTAAAAATTGTTATCAAAAAGCCTCAAACGATTTTATCAAACTAATATAATTATAATGGACTAAGGCATAATAATTAGTTCACTAGAGCTAACTTCATAGTAAGTCTACAAATAAATAAATATGTATGGTCAAATCACACGATCTCTACGATCCTGATCTATTTCCCGCAAGAGTCATATAAAGAGTACAAAATTCAGATTTTTTCCATTGGTAGAAAGTAATCATAAGGTCTTAATTATTTCTCAACTTTATATACGATTCGATACCTGTTCATAGCATGGACTGTACCTACCCTAATAACATTTTAAATACTTTTTGATTGCGTAAACGGACTATTATATTGGGTAAAAAATCCAATTTTTTCTTTTGGTAATGTAAAACCATAACGAATAAATTAACTATCATTTATTTGTCCATTTTACGATATTATAACAATTATTTTAATTAATTTGAATTATTGCAACCATTTGTCTAAGTTGTCACGTCGTAGTTGAATTATCCCATTAGAGCAAAAGGGTTGCAAGATTGATGCCTTGAATTAGACAAGTATCAACCAGGTTTACCAAAACTCATTTGTTACTGCGGCAATCTAAAGTTCTGTCAAACTATTAAGTCTTAAATTTACTTGAGTCCCAACAGGTTGACATTTATTAAAGACATAAAGATAATGTTCTTAAAATACGAACCTTTGATGAATTAAAATCCAGCAATTATAAATGAGACTATGTCTAACACCACTTATTAATAGCACTTTGTTTTATGACAGTCCTTTGGGATAGGTTTATTAAAGAGAACTTGAAGTATTCCTCGAGCTAAGCGAGCGTGGGAGTTGCATGCGCAAGCGCGTTGCGCCGGAGTCGACGGTTCTGCGGACACTGCGCGCCGGACGCACCACCACCGCCGGCCACTATGAAAGTATGCTACATCTAATTAATATCACTTATTCGAATTTTCCTAACATTTACCACGTATTATGTCAACAACGGGTTGCGCAAGATACCGCACCTGCCAACTTTTGCGCGCATCGTAACATCTGCTCAGTGCTCTGTTAGCAAAGACCTCGTTGTGACAATTTGGTCGTACAAATCAGCACTTTCCTACCCCTTAATCTTCTTTGGTAAGTAAATAAATATTTTAGTTCATGGTAAAATTTGAGATTGACTGATAAATAGCGTAAGGGCTAGGATATCTTTGGGCGCACCCAACCGTTCATATACAACTTGCTTGCTTTGGCGCCTTAGCTCGTAGTCTCAAGTCTATACCAATCCAAGAAAGGAAGACCTAACTCCTTGTAACAGCGTATTTCCGGTTGTATCCTCAGCTGTGGTGTATTTTTAACCCCTAAATTATGAGAGTACCTACATCAGTTATACTTACTGTGTGCATACCGCCTGTTTGACGCCAACCCTTCTTTTGCTTGTGCACGACATTTAAATCCTTTTACCTCTTATGATATCCATAGATATTCCTCTCCAGTCTCAGAGAAAAGGAGAAACGTAAAGGTACCAGCTGCAACTATATGATGCGAAAATCTGAGGAATCATGTCAATAGGCGATGCGACTATAGCAACTAGCAACCCATCACTAATTTGATTCCTTATTCCACCTACGTACACCAACATGCCCTACCTCCCACGCTAGGGTAAAAAACGTAAAACGATGTAGGAATGAAGTACTTACATTAGAAAAAATTTAAGTTGTCCCATTCTAGACTGGCTAGGTGACTCAAGCAAATGCATCTAGCATTTACTTCAATTTAAATTATCAGCCCCGGTTGGCCGTGATAGAGCTGCTTATAAAGACCTGTTAATATCGGATCCCATCAACTTACCGCATGAATAGCGCCTCCTCGAGCAGCGTACCCTTTATTTGCAATTAAATTAATTGAACGTCACAGAAGTTTCATTAAGTGGGAGCGAGTGAGGGCAGAATAACAAAGAACAAGCGACGATGACGCGCGCGTAATGTTTGCTCCTGACAAATTATAGGCCTTTAGTATTCCCGCTGGGGCTCCGCCCGCCGCCTGCCACTATATATTGGACGCGACAACAGACGACACCATTTACATCACTCATAATAGACGCCCATCGGTCCTGTCAGTAATTTTTTGGCGCAAGAACCTCATTTATATCCAGCGTAGACCTTTCAGCAACCTTGACATGATTTATCGCGATAGCACATATTAAGAACAATACCGACCCGCCGAGATTAAAACATACCTTTTTTAGGTAAATATAAAGATCATAGTGCTATGCATTCGAATCAAGGTAACTTTATCTCTAATATTGTAAAGCTGAAGAGTATGTTTGTTTGGTTGAACGCGTTAATCTCAGGAACTACAAGACCGATTTCATTTTTTTTCACTGCTGAATAGTTTCATTATTTCTGAGTGACATAGATTATGTATGTACCACGGGTGAAGCCGGGGGGACTTCTAGTACATAATGATGGTCCGATGTCGTTAGGAATCTTAGGTAAGTAAGTTTTAAAGTGTATAAATTCTGTAAATGAGTTTAGTAGTAGGTAGGATGTTGGTATATTTATAGGAGTAGCGAAAAAGATCGAACGATTACTAAAAACTATGATAAAGTATACGTTTGGATTATTATTTTATAAAACTTTACTTTATTTTCTTAGCAACGCAATTTAACTATATATTTTACCCTATAAAGAGTTCATATACAGGCTGTTTTTTAATTCATTATCATCATCATCATCATCTCAGCCACAAGAAGTCCACTGCTGGACATAGGCCTCCCCTAAGGATTTCCAATATGACCGGTTAGAAGCGGCCTGCATCCAGCGCCTTCCTGCGACCTTAATCAGGTCGTCCGACCACCTGGTCGGTGGGTGTCCAACGCTGCGCTTGCCGGTACGTGGTCGCCATTCGAGAACCCTTCTGCCCCATCGGCCATCGGTTCTTCGCGCTATGTGCCCCGCCCACTGCCACTTCAAAGAGCTAATCCGCTGAGCTATGTCGGTGACCTTCGTTCTTCTACGGATCTCCTCGTTTCTGATTCGATCTCGCAGAGAAACACCGAGCATAGCCCTCTCCATAGCTCTTTGAGCGACCTTGAGCTTTCTTATGAGGCCCATAGTAAGGGACCACGTTTCGGACCCGTAAGTCATCACTGGTAACACACATTGGTCGAAGACTTTCGACTTAAGGCACTGAGGTATTTTGGACGAGAAGACACTGCGGAGCTTCCCGAACGCTGCCCAGCCGAGTCGGATTCGACGAAAGACCTCGTCCTTGAAACTGGAGCTTCCGACCTGGATCAATTGACCCAAGTAGATGTACTGCTCTACAGGTTCAAGGGTGAAGTTTCCAACAATAACTGGTGAAGGCGCAACATGGACATTCGACATAATTTTCGTCTTGTCCATGTTCATTTTAAGGCCTACTTGTTGGGAAACTTCGTTGAGGTCATTGAGCATGGTACTTAGATCCTCCAGCGACTCCGCCATGACGACAATGTCATCAGCAAATCGAAGGTGAGTGATATACTCGCCGTTGATGTTGATGCCAAGTCCATCCCATTCCAGGAGCTTGAAGGCGTCCTCCATTGCAGCGGTGAACAGTTTCGGAGATATGACGTCTCCCTGTCTCACACCTCTCTGCAATGGAATAGCCCTCGTACTCTGCTCCTGTACTCGGACTGACATTGTGGCGTTGCTGTATAAGCACCTCAACACTTCGATATACCGATGGTCAATACGGCATCGCTGGAGAGACCTAAGCACAGCCCATGTTTCGATCGAATCGAAGGCTTTCTCATAGTCCACAAACGCCAAGCATAGTGGCTGGTTATACTCTTTGGTCTTCTGTATAACCTGCCGCAGCGTATAGATGTGGTCTATGGTACTATAGCCTTTTCGGAAACCGGCTTGTTCGGGAGGTTGGAAGGCATCGAGCCTGTTGGTGAGACGATTCGTGATTACCCTCGAAAACAGCTTATAGACGTGGCTCAGGAGCGTGATGGGTCTATAGTTCTTTAGAAGGGTGTTATCACCCTTCTTGAAGAATAGCACCACCACGCCTCTATGCCACGCTTCTGGCGTCACGCCCTCGAGCAGAACGGAATTAAAGAGCCTCTGAAGGACTTTCAGTACCGGCGTTCCGCCCGCTTTCAGAAGCTCTGCTGTGATTCCGTCCTCGCCCGGCGCCTTGCTGTTTTTGAGCTGCTTGAGGGCAATCCTAATCTCGTACAGGCTGATGTCCGGGATGTCTTCGGTATAGTGTCGGGTTAGTTTGGCCCTAGGATCTTTGGCCAAACTTACACTGGGTTTGGCTACTGAGGTATACAGCTGTCCATAAAACCTCTCGATCTCTCCCATCACCTCGGCCTTCGTCGAAACCACGCCGCCGTCCTCCGTCTTTAGCTTAGTCAATCGGCTCTGCCCAATAGACTCCATCCTTGCGAACACTTTGGAGCCTTTATTTTGCTCAATCGTCTCCTTAATACGCTCGGTATTAAAGGAGCGAATGTCGTGTCGCAAGGATTTCTGGATTTGTCTATTGAGCTGCCGATGTACGTCCGCATCTTCGGAGGTCTGCAGCGGCATGGATCGTCGCGTGGCCATTAAATTTAGGGTTTGGGGAGAGATTTTTTGAGGTTTGTTTTTGGGGCGGTTCCTAAAAAACTTTGACCCCACCGCCTGGACAGTGTTTACGAACCCATCGTTTAACTCGTCCACTGTAACACAATCCTTGAGGCAATCGAAGCGATTTGAGAGTTCCAGTTGGAAACTGTCGACATTTTGGATATGAGCCGGTGATGGTCGAAGAGTAGACCTCATCAAGCGAGTCCTCTCTCGTCTGAGATTGATATTCACGATGCCTCTTACAATTCGGTGATCACTTCCGAATTCCGAATTCATTAGCATCTTTTTAAATATAGACTGTACCCATGATTGAAAGTAATTTAAGACTACATTTAAGTAAATTAAAATTACACATTTTAGAAATTTAAGAAAAGCTCAAAACCTACCTCAAACGCTTTGATAGAGGCCATTACTTTAGATAAAAACCGAAAATTTAAATATTACTGAATTACCAAAAACGCCGAAATATAAATTCATTTAAATCGAATCAAATCAGTCGATCGGTGAAATTTACGCAAAACAAGTGATTTTAGGCCGGTACATAACCAGCAATTAAGTGTAAACGCCAGAAATATATTATGTAATATATATAACTATAGTCGGCATTCCCGACAAATAGCACGTGAGTGACCCGTTGATATATATACATTACGTATAAATGTTTTGGGTATGCTAATGAATTCGATTACACCCTGTATACGGGTTGTAAGTTATCAGGGAAATTTACAAAAATTTCCAGTCATCGTTATGAAAGTCACTATTAATCATCTAGAGAAAGTAAGTATTAAAATAACTTTTTATTGAGCGTTCCAAAAAGTCGTCCCTTAAACGGTGAATCCCTAGGAAAGAGTTTTATTTCTGCTTTGGATCTTTATCATTCATAGAGTCAAAATCAGTATTACAGTTGAGTAAATTTATTGCTGTAAGAGTGTTCCTGGATAAATGTTCATTATAAACGCAAGTAAAGCCGCGGGCAAATGCTAGTCCATGCATATTTGTTAATTTTTTATTTTGTGTGAATGTAAGAACATTGAAATATTTCAAAACATTCACCTTGAAAGTTTAAAGAAAGTACGAGGACAGTACCTTTTTTTTGCGATTAATAATTAGTCTTCATCGGCCGGACCCTCTTCATTTGTGCACTACCTGCACTACATAATACTTTTTATTTATTATTTAAGTAAATAACAATAATTTAAAAACCTACCTTCTGTTGAAATAATCCTCAGTAAAAAAAAAACAAAATAACCAGCCTAATACTGGCAGTAAATTTCCATAAGGTCATTTTGAGCTTCTAACAAAAATAAATTATGTAAAAAAAAATCATTTGAGTTTTATTTACTGACCTTCGAAATTAAGTTACGATTATAAAGTAGGTGTAATTATTTTAACCTTTTGCCTTTCGATTCGTGGGTTTCGATTCGCTGTGCGATGATCATACAGCATTGACATCAATCGTGCGAGAGACTCGAAACGAATCTAAGGGGACGTTGTGTTATCGATGGACAATGGCGTTATTTACGAAGGCGGTCGTTAATGTGTTTTGATTTTTAACTCCTGATGCAAAAAAGGTGTGTTAAAAGATTGACTGCTCTGTATGAGAGTAGGGTCTGTGGGTCTTTGTATCCGTAAAGTAGCTCTAAAACGGGTGAACCGATTCGTTGCTGTTCCGGAACCGACCACTGCAGAGAAGAAACACTGAAAGAAACTCTTTTTTACAGTATTGGTCGCTTACTCGCCTGAAGGGCTTTGTATATTTTCCTTTTTTCTTTTTCCATTCTTTTTTTATATCATGTAAATATAAATACAATTTCAAATTCATAATTTGGTTGGATTGAATTTGATGGTTCTAAGACATGTTTATTAAAATTGGTTCAGCCGTTATCAAGGACAGATATTCGTGCCGTGCGTGGGTTAAAGTTAAAAATTTGAACTAAAAAATTAAAAATACCCCTAAATAATTCTTTGCACTTGCTTATATGCTTTATTTTTGCTAGAAAGAGGCAATTGTGCTACTGAGAAGTAAAGGAATAGTATACCAAACTTACGAAAAGGTTCGATTCCCAGGTGAAGTTTAGGAACAATAAATTAATTCTGTATGCTAAAATACCTAGTGTGAAAGACTTCATATTTAAAGTATATTTAAGTAAGGTACTGGAGCCAAATAAGGCCTACTTAATTTCGAACCACTTTATATCATTATTGCTTGAAAAAAGCAATATTTTGAGATCAGTTTGTAATGCTTCCTGTAAATTAAACATACTTATTAATAAAATACATGAGTTCATGCGTCATAATTTTTACTACAAATTAAACAAAAATCACGTAGGTACAAGGCAGTCTAATAAGGCCCGAGTACTTTATTAAAGCCCTCTCCATTTTCGTGTTTTCGAAAATGTGTCAAACCATTAGAAATCATTTACTGATTGTATTTAAACTGAAAGCTTTCATCATTGTTTACTTAAATTAGGTATTATTATTTATGTATGAACAACATTTTCAGCAAAATCGGTTTCTGTCAATGGAATAGGCTTTATTTCGCGTTGCACATGGGCCTTATTATCCGCAATTTTAATAATCTTTTATTTTTAAATAAATATATAATTTATATATAGGTAGTGAAGTGATGTCAGCTTTTCATTATCATTTTGTATGTTCTTTTTATCAACCAAGCCTGAAAAATAATGGACATGCAACAGTGTAAACACACTGTTGCAAGTCCATTATTTTTCAGGCAGGCTTTATTATATTTCAGGCCTTATTTTACTTCAGTACCTTATAAGAGGTACGAGTAGGTTACCTAATCATGTTCTCTTAGTAATAGTCAGCTGCAGGAAAATTAAAGCAATAGGTACTCACGAACGAGAGTTATTATTCTACAAAAACTTTATTTCCAAGTATTTACAAGTATATTGCATGTAGATGATATTTTAACATTAAGCTCTACCTGAAAGCAACCTGTGGTTAATCTGTTAATTCGAGGATGAGCATAAAATGACATCATTTTCCGACAATCAGATTAAACGATTACACCCGAACAGGTGCCTGTATAATGCCAATTCAGTATTATCACACTTGCCTACACGTTCCAGTACGAAGATATACCTACCTAGATTCCACCGACTTTAAGCCAACAACTTTTTACGTAGCACGTAATACCTTCCTATACATTCTCCATACATATCTCCACAAGGAGTTTACTAGCTGTTTCTCGGGGTATCATTGGTATAATTCCGCTAAAAGTTTTATTTTCATCTAAATGCCAGAGGCATCAATTAGTTTTCGCATCCCTAGTTTTGAAAATGATTGATGATTAATGTACCTTAAAATTGTAAAAAAATAAAGAATTTGATCAATAAATTTTGAAATAATCCGTCACAAACAAAAGAAACACAAATCTTTCTTCTTTATAATATTATTAGTGTAGATCCTAACTAATATTATAAATACGAAAGCTAGTTTGTTTGTTTGTTACGCTTTCACGTCCTATCTACTGAACCGATCATCATGAAATTTTGCAATCATATAGGATATATTACTGAGAAGGACATAGGCTATATATCACACGGGCGAAGCCGTGGGTAACAGCTAGTAAGACAAAAAAATCATTTTCAACATAATGTTGTACAAAAATTCAAAGACTAGGTGGCCGTCTCTATCTTATAGAGTTTCACCCATTCAGCATATAAGCAGATAGATATTAAAAATTCAACAGGTAGTAGGTAAACACCAAGATTTTGGAGGTACCGAAGTACTCAAGGGAGTTTGCTTAACCTAACATTACACATCATTCAATGTATTGTGCACATCCGCAAAGTCATAGCCCAAAATAATTTTGATCATACTAGATACAATGTTCAAAAAGGTCTTCCATGCTGGTAAGTGGTATGGGCAAAAAGAAAAACATAGAATATACCAGCTGTTTTTCTTCCCTCGCAGACTATAAAAGCCGGTTCAGGGATTGTGGGATTATCTAAGGATTAGGCGATGCGGTTAGCAACCCGTCACTATTAGGTAAACCTAGGTTCTTAATTTTGTTAGAACCCAGCCAGTGAAGAGCTATCGGCTTTGTTTGAATCGCGTAAGGCCAGGAAAATCATCAGATTTTTTAAAATTGTGGAATCAAAATATTGTTTCACACAAAATCCATCAATAGAAAATCAATCAAAATGATGAATGAAAAACAAACTCAGTTATTTAGCATGTGTTTATTTCTAATTTACCGCACAATACGCGAAGGACATCAATCTCGCCTTTGTGCAGGGTTTCCTCTAGAGTTCATTACAGAAATGGTAAAAACCTTTTTTATATAAACTTACAGAAACAATACGAGTATCAATTCACGACTGCCACTTGCTACGAGTTATTTGGTTGATTTATCATCAACAAGCTAGCCCTTTTTGCCACGAAACTTTCGGATTTATGCTTCGGATGTTAACTATGGATCCGTATAACCTAAGTTCTTATAAGTGCTAATGAACCAGGTTCTTACTATAGTGCAAAATTACATACTTAAATCCTTTCTGTAGGTACAACAGTTCAGATAACGCGTTAACGGAACCCTCAATACAGAATTTCGTCTGTTACTTGGCCAGTGTATATCGGGGTAGGTAAGTCGCAAATCCTCCAATAGGCAAATAGAGTATTTACGATGAACGCGGCGCGCAACTCAGGTGCGATAAGAGGACGGTAATCCGAATATCCTCACAGACATACCTACCGCTGCTTTTTCAGTTGGCTTTCAAAAAGGTCTTTGAATCACCGGATGTTAAGTCCCGACATTTGGGAATGATAGCGTTCGTACCGATCAGTATTACAGAATTCAATGCAAAAAAGTCTTTGAGATATAACTGGTTAGTTTTAAGCTGTCACAGGTCTGTGGAGTGATGACAGAATATTCTCTTTCTTTCTTTATTATACATACCTTTATACTGATTTAAATCCCCAGTTTAAATCCCTAATCACTACAGAATTGCAAAAAACGGTAGAGGGGAATTCCCACAAAAATTCGACCAGTTGATCGGAAAATTTGTATCTTTTGAACCGATGTCCCGTATGTTTAACTATTGCCGCTATAACGGCCACAGACGTTTAACCGCTTAAGTATTAAATGTCTGTGATAACCGCAAATAAAAAAAGCAATAATTAAAAGGACAACCATCTAAGATAGATGTTTTTGAACGTTTTTTGTAGTTAAATTTATATGTGCGATTCTGACTTGCAAAGCCAGTTTATTTATTTTATCTGCTGGTTCACAAAAACTTCATGAAATACTAATAAGTACCACAAATTTTTGTAAATTTAAATCTGTTATATTGTAGTTTCCTAAATCTTCTGAGATTTATTTTATAAAGCTGAGAAAGCACTTAAAAGCAATAAAATAAAGCTAACAATCGTGATGCCTATCTCAATACGTCATTTAAATACAATGCATACAAGAATACATGAATAAAATATCCTTCATACATCCAATAAAACGCTTTCTTTGTAACATCACAACGAAGTTAATTACAGACTTATACCGATGAATGGAGCATGTACGTACCTTGCCTTTATGGTTACATCATGACGCTCATCAAAATTGTGCGCAAACGGCCTATCTTTTATTATAATAATATCTGTACGTAATCGGCGGAGTTATTAAGAGGCTGTGTAAGTGGTGTAACTGGTGTAACATCCGCAAGTGTAACCAATAAAGTATTATTTATTTATGTTGTGAAGTATGCAACTTACAGAATAAACGAAATATCTGAATTAAGCTTAGAGCATTTAACTTACAAGGTAATATATAATTGCACAGAATATTGATTTATTCCAATCCAATACCACGAACGAATATACTACTGATATTACTTTGAAATTTTAGTTATTTTCTATTCCGAACGGATACCACTGTTAAACCAATACCAAAACAAGTTCAAAGGTACAGTCAGTAAAATAATTTGAAAGTTCAGTCAGTAATATTCCCAACGAGATTTTCTTAAGTATAAGAAGTGTTTTGTAGATTATTATACTTGCTTACTTCATTAGTAGGTATATATTTTTTTTTCAAATTTCATTGGAAGAACTTTACCTACACTTTTACGCTCTAAGTAATGGTTACCTTCCTATAATAGCTACCTATCGATTGCGTTTAGAAAATGTTTAACCACATACTGTGTGTTTAATCCTGCTTGATGAGAGAGGCACACGGCAGCTGTTGCATACATTCGTTGATTATTATCTAAGTATATGATACAAAGCATACAACTAAAGTACAGAGCACATGCTCTCTAACAGTTTAATGTGACTCTATGCATGACACAGATAAATTTCGCGACTAAATCCTCTATACTTGCTATAGGCCAAATTTTGATACTTGAATATATTATCTATATTAGGTATTTTTAGACATCGCCTTAATCATATAACCCGTTCATGCCTCTAACGTGTACATATTCTCTATCGTGTGAACGACACAACTTTTCTTGCTCTACAAAGAGCCCGTACCTACAATACAATACGCTATCTCATGTTATTAGGAACAAGAACAAAGCATAATTATAAGAAGACTTCATAACTTCACTTGGTTTGTTCTGGTAGTTCCCTCGGCATTATTTTCGTGAAATACGGCCTACTATTCACGAAAATTTGCCTAGATATGATCTTTCCTACATCACATTGAGACGCTTTGCTACGTTAAATGATGTGGGTGAAAATTAATGCCTTATGTCGTTAGAATAAGACCTACATAAACATTAATTTAATCATTGTATATTTAGGTAAAAAATCACATAGTTACCCAACGTATAAAATCTTGCATGACATCTCTACAAAATACTGCTGTGTTTTCAGCACGGGACATATGCAACATTTAAATTATAGTTATTTCATTACACAACGCTTCTGTCCCAGCCAGAGCAGGAATACGATAAATATTTGCACAATCCTCGACCTCGGGACGGCGTACACTCCCGCCAAACCCGTTCCGACTTGGGAGTTAACGTTCTTTACCAAGAATACTGTTGACAGGTTGGTTTTCTAATTTTACCTCATACGCCGCTAGTTTCCCTACGCTCATGTATCCTGAGGACGGATCCGAAGGAGCAATGGATATGAAGCATGAAATAGGATTGTTAGTGGAATCAATTATGCAATAGTTGCGTGGCAAAACACGGAAGGTGGTGCATTCGGCCAATGGAGCAGCCAGCGCAATGTAACCAACTCGCGTCTCATGCAAGCGGAATTATGTGGTTTGTTAATTTAAAATTCAGTTACCGAATAAATTACCGCACAGACGCTAGAACAATCCAAAATATGGATTAAGCCCGGGGGTTGATAGGCAATGATGTACAGAGTTTATGTTAATGAAAAATAAGAACCTACCCTACCTTTTTCGGGTATTTTTGTGGTATGCTTTTATGAAATACACTAAATTATTTAACGTTTAAGTATAATTTTAATTAATTTTAAAGAAAAGAAAATTAAAAAAATAAAAGAAAGAAGATAATATAAACTTTCAAGTGTTATTTTTATCTCGCTAAGTTTTTTAACAGTAGAGAAACAGACTCTCAAAAATGGTCCTTTCGACCGAAGTATGAAAAGTGGTCAGTTTTTTAGGGTTCCGTAGTAAACAAGGAACCCTTATAGTTTCGCCATGTCTCTCTGTCTGTCCGTCCGCAGTTTTACTCAGAGACCATAAGTACTACAAAGCTGTAACTTGGTTATGGGTATGTATATAAATCATGCCAAGAAAGTGGTAGAAAAAAATCTTGAAAAAAATTTTTGTTAGGGTAGCTCCCAATTACTCGCTCCCCCACAAGTAAAGTGGGGTAGTAATTTTTTTTTCTCTATTTACCTATCGTGTGGAGTATCGTTAAATAGGTCTTTAAAAAATATTGTGAGGTTGAGAACACCACCTTTCGATTTAGGGATCCGTTTCCGAAATATTTGGTTTTAAAGTGCGAATTTTTGTTAGAGGTAAGTGTTCCCCCCCCCCCTCTCTCTCTATCTGCTAAACGGTTATATATAGATCATCATCATCATCATCATCAGGTCCTTGTAAGTCTCCACTGCAGGAGCACAACCCTCTCTGCACTTCCCAAGCCATATCTTCCCTCTCCAACCCATCTGGCCAGCGTGGAGAGTGTAGGCCAAATCCTCTGATAGCTCTGGCTATATGTATGATATATATATATAGATACGTGAAAAAAATTACAGCAGTAGTATATATACTGAATTGAAAGGAAAACTATCAGAGCTGAGTTCTAAGTACAAACTAAAAAGTTATAGTCAACCAACTCATAATGTTGTTTTTTGGTCGTTAAACTGTGAGGTGCGAGTGTGAACAGTGTGAACTCAAAGTTGTCATTCGCAACTACGGAACCCTACACTGCGCGTGGCCCGACACGCACTTGGCCGGTTTCTTTTAATTTTCATAATCGATGATGGGTTATGTAGTTAAGAAAAATAAGTGTAACAAACCAATTTCAAATACCTAGGTAGTTTTGATGCAAATGGAGACCATATCCAGCTCAAATCCCACATAAAATTTTACTCTACAGTCGAAAAGACCCATTTTTGACAGTAAAAAATTTAGAGAGATATAATTACACCCATTTGAAAGCTTATACAGCCTTCTTTCTTATATTTTATTACAACATTTCTGTAAGATCTATAGTTTCGTTGTTACAATGTTGTTTGCAATATTTGACACTTTTTGTGTCGATATTGACTGGCCTAAAAATTTTAACACGTTTAGTCATGAAATGCATTCTCAGCTGTCCAACGGAGTCGATCTAATATGACACCATGTTTATATTTATATTTGGTATTCATGTTGTAATATAAAACCAAAACAAACAATATGACAACATAGGTATTGTTTGTTTTGTTTTGACACACGCAGTGGTCAACACAGCCGTCCTGTGACACGGATGGTCCTGGGTTCGATCCCCGGTCAGGTCGAGATGAAAAAGATATTTTTTCAGATTGACCTGGGTCTTGGATGTTTATCTATATATGTATTTGTTATAAAATATAGTATCGTTGAGTTAGTATGTCATAACACAAGCTTTACTTAAGAACTTACTTTGGGGCTAACTCCATCTGTATGATTTGTCCGTATATATATGTCGCAGTCATCTGGTTGAATCTGCTATTTGATTGAATGACTAGCGCGTTCATTGAATGGCGACATTTAATTGAATGACTAGGCCGAACGTTGATTGAACACGCGTCACTCAACGTCCAACTAGTTAGCGGATTGAAACATAGCCCTTTGAACAGAGCGGACATAAATCAGTCAGGTGATTCAAATTCAGTTCATTTTTTAGCGCTAAGAGTTACCAAAAGAAATATGGCGTCGAACAGCTGGCACAGTTAGCACTGTGTTGATATTTTTTCGATTAAATTTACTTTAGAGTGCGTTATTTGTAATTAAGTATTACAGCGTGGATTTACCTATTATTACGCCGCCGCCGGCTACTTTACAAATAAGAAAAGTTTGCAAGAATATGAGATTAAGTAAGCTTAGGAAATCATGCTACCACCAAACTTTACAAAGGCTATATCCCATATCAACGACTTCGCTAAATGACGTTCAGTCAAGAACTCAAGACGTTGAACGTTACATTCAACGACTTGACGAGATGTCCTTTAGTCATTCAATCAAATAGCAATTCAACCAGATAACTGCGACATATATATTGTCCGCCGTATATATATATATATATATATATATTGGTCAGGCAGGCATATATATATATATATATAGATATCCCTTTACGGTAAATGTTGATCAGATGCGATCACGCGAGCACTTTGTTGATCCGAAAACGCATGTTGATCCGGCGCCTTTTGTTGATCCAATATGCATCTCTGGTAACAAATGTGGCTCCGACCGGATCAACATCTGCACTATCGGACTTCTTACCTAGCGTTCGCTGAAGTTGATCCGATATACAAATCCACCTTGCGATAGTTGCGGATAATGTTGATCCGATTTAAATGAACCAATCAGAGCACAGGAAGCGATCTGATTGGTTGAAAGCAGCCGCGACGTTGCCGTTTTGTATCTTAAACTATCCCAAACTACACAACATTTAATCCATCGTCTTTAGGCTCGTTAGACGAGTTTGGGCTCGTTGGATTTGTCTTGACAAGAGCATTAATTTTTATTAGTGTCGAGGGTCTGATGATGCTTCTTGAAGGTGGCCATAACATCTCCTGAACTACACAACATAACCCTATCGTGTTTGGGCTTATTGAATTTGTTTTGACCAGAGCAATACAGTGCCTATACAAATGACTAAAATGTAGAAAATAAAATTACATAAACGTAAAAAAAAAATTTTAAAACAAGCTTTTATTTAATGCTCAGTAAAAAATAAACTTCAAATATCCATCAATGTACTGGTACTTACTTTAATTTTTTTTGACGAATGCCTGGACCGATTTAAGAAATTCGTTTTTGTTTGATGGTTATTCATTATAGATGGTCCCATTACATTTTTATTGAACAGTGGCGAGCGCTTTTTGAAAAAATAAACAAAAACCAAAAAAATTTTTACAGGTATGACGTTCGGATTACACTTATTTCTATTTTTTTCTTATGCCTATTAAATAAATTTATAGGGTTGAAGTCGGTTTTTGTTTTTTTGTTAAAAATATCTTAAATTATTTGATTGTTAGACATCAAAGCTTTTTGTTTGTATGGTGAACGTCTGGTGTTCCCCATCGTCTAGTTTGTAATAAATATAAGTACTCATTTCCATTACTTACTTACTGCAGCGTCTCTTGCTGACAGTTTTACTTGTCAGCTTGCCTCTTGCGCAAAGGCTCTAATGATGTCTTCACAGTTGCCTATCTCTTTCTTTACACGCCGCCTCCGTTATCTCATATCCCCATCTACTCTACTGTGCCCTTCTCTTTATTTTCCTATCAGATCAGATGACCTTGACTCAGTTACTCAGTTTGATGTTGAGAATACTTCTTTCAATTTTCTTTTGACCATACTTTTAGACTGTTTCTCTGTTATGAGGCTTACATGCGAAACTAGGTAGACTCTTAAATTCTTCATCTCCGTCATTTAATCAAATTGAAAGAAGTCTACGAGAGTACTTCGGTAGTACATTACTTGTAGTATTTTTAATATAACTTTTCATCAATTCAAATTAAGAGACCTGCTGGTAATGTGTAGTTCTCTTAAATTATCAAATACAAAATAATGAAAAGTAATTCCAAAAATACTAAAAGTTATTTACTTCCGATGTACTATAGTAGATTTTTTAGATGCGATGCGAATGTGAACAAGTGAACTGTCACACGCAGAACGCGACGTTGCCGTTTTGTGCTCGAGTACCTATTGGTCAATTTTGGCTCCGGATCCACATTGTCTAAGTAAATGTCGCATATAATTTGAATATACTCTGGATCTAAAAAGTCATATCCAGTATGATTTTTTAAACCGTTGATGGATCAACATATACTGGTGAAATCACCGACGAGTATGTTGAAAACCTGCAAGTGCAGATCCACCGACGTCACACGCGCATCTAGAACGGATCAGAGTATATCAGTTTGCGCGACGCGGATCTGAGTAAACACGTAAAATAGGTGGATCAACAATTGTTCTAACTTCTCACTGGATCAACATTTACCGCAAAAAGTTCATTATATATATATATGCCTGCCTGACCAACAACAACCCTCCTTGGGTAGCTATAAAAAATAAATAAATAAATAAAATGTTTTTTATTCAGATAACTTAGATCCATTATTTGTTAGTAACAATTTAACTTAAAAACTAAGCTATGTAACGATGCTGCATGACAACTTCATGTTGCATCTTGCTTTTCATCGCATTTCTCAATCACCATCACCCTGCCGACTTTTATTTAGAAACTTAATTTATTTTAAATCCTTATTTTATTTTCAAATTTTCATTACAGCCCTTCCAGATCATCAGTCCAATAATCAATCGAAGAATCAGATTACCGCAAAAAACGGCCATTTTTGGCGGTAATCTGATTCTCATCATTGTCACTGATGCTGATAATATTAAAACATGATTCCAAAAATACTTCAGGTTATTTACTAAGGCTTATATGATTTACATTCTTGAATTTCTTTCTATTTGTAAAGTATTAGGAATAAAATTATTGGCGTCGCTAGTGTGTCTAGTGTGGGCCCTTAACGACCCGACACACAACTTCGCCACCAGATTGAACATTAACACCATAAAAAAAAGTTTTTCCCCATGGTAGGCATCGAACCTATAATCACTCGGTCGCGCGGAGTTGTATGTAGTTATACCACTGCCACAGGCCGTTTCATTTGAACATCACATAAACTACCTAGATAAAAAAAAATATTATCCAGTTTAATAAGACGAAACTACCATCCTCACTAAATTGTTAGAGATCTCTCTCCCTCTCTCAAACTAAAATAATCACTAAAATACAAGCTTGTCCACGAGCGTGTCAAAGAAATATGCGCATTATGACTTCCAGAGCTGGTTTTTCTAAATAAATGTAACCTAGAAAAATTAGTTCGACGACATAAACGTGAATATTATTCCAATAATATTTATCATCCCTTGAAAAAAAATATTTCATACGTCAAGCACCCTTTTTAAAAAGGATGATTTTATTTCGCCTCTTCTAAGCAACATGACTTCGCTCTATTTCCGCGCGACGTCCTTGCTTTTATATAAAACGCTGATACCCTTATTAATCTGAGCTGACACCTACCAATAAGCACATTCATGAAGGAAACGTCTACGTCGTCTACGTCTGTTTCACTAGTCCCCTTGAACCATTCCCATGATAAGACAAGTGGTCTGAATTTTCAACTAGAACCAAGGGACAACTTCACTGATACCCCCTTGTTCCATGGGACTTCTGATACAAACATAACGTTTCACTGTTCCTATATGATGGCCTTGACGCAAAGTCCACTGTATCAATGTCTACTGTGTCAAAAAGTCCACAATATCAGTATGTCCACTCTACAAATTATCAACTGCCACGAAATATCTATTATAACTAAAATGTCTACAATATCATTATGTCAGAAGATTGACAGCCAAAAATCTAAAGGATTTCTGGAAAGACCATGTTAACTATGATATTTTTCGCGTCACGGCGACATCGTGCCGCGGAAAAGCCGTGTTGCTCGAAGTGTCGGTGGTATGTAGCCAGGCTACAATCCAATAAATAATACTTCCATCATCAGTATATTTTTTCCTGATCTTGATAGTCTGAGGGGAAAAATATTTTACGAGACCACTGCAGCACCTATATGAATGAAAAACTAGTGAGTAAAATAAAAAAAAAACTTTTACAATGTCCTCATATATTTTAATATTTATTTTATATAAAATCAAATGCCTTCATTCATTCTTCATCTCACTATATATAAATACATTAGGTACTATAAGGTGGCATACAGCAAATATTCGGAAAATAGCATTGGCTAATCAATACATTTAGCTAGCATTATTAACTACGTAATTTCTCCATAAGCACATTATAATACACGAAGAGTGATATCGGATACAGTATTCATTAATCGTTACTCAATACATGTCAACATTGCGGTGCTCACCGGTTTAAACAAAAGTTTACATAATTTACACTTCATAACTAAGTTTATACCTATTTTTGCTATAATTCCAAATACTCCATGGCAGAATCACATAAAAGCAAGAGTATAACTATGTAATAAGTACGAAAAAATCCTTAATGCATAAACAGCTGGCACAATGAAGATCTAGATGAGTTTTACAATATTACATTTAATATTACACTATTTAGACCACACGGCACACATGAAAATATGTATGACATGTAGCCAGAATATACACAATAAATAAGATCATGGAATGTTATTATGATTTCCTGCGTTTGTTCATTAGAGGCCTATATGCCAGGATAACAATCGATAGAAACGACACGATAAAAAAATAACGCTAACTTTCCGTAAGGATAAATTATAGCAAAAATACTCATTATATTACAATTATAACGCATAGGGTATTTAAAGAGTTATAATTTAAACCTACTACATACTTCATAATTGACTCAAAATGAATACCAAAATATTCAACTAAGTCTTGCAATCTCAACTTGTGTTAATGTTTTCTTGTTTTCGCGATCGTTACACATTTAAATAAAATTATTTGAATACGGTTTTTATCGCGTTTATTACATTATTTATACACCTAAAGTTTCAAACACTTTTCAGTGTTCGTGGTCGCAGGTAGATTAAGTTAACATTTGTCTAATATTTTATAAGAACTGCAAAATCTACCGCTTTATGGAAACAACATTCCAAGAATGCTTCGTGCGGCTATTGAAATTAAAAAACATCCTAATTTCAATAGAGAGGATGGTTGGCAGTTACCACCAGCTTAGGATCCAGTCATCAATTTAATCAAATCTCAAGCTAAGCAGAAGACTGCAAGACCTACGAGCCAATACTGCGTACATTCGGAACGTTATCAATAAATATTTTCGGCGGTAGATTTTGCAGTTCTTATAAAATATTAGACAAATGTCAACTGTGTCTACCTGCGACCACGAACACTATAAAGTGTTCGAAACGTTAGGTGTATAAATAATGTAACAAACGCGATAATAACGTATTAAAATAATTTTATTTAAACGTCAACATGTATTTTTAGAATGTACGCCTACATTTTAACAACATTACATTTGCCTCAAACATTTGGCGCTAATACCGTACGTTTTATACGAAACACAAATTTAAATGCGCGTTGCGCATCTAATGTTATCTTATCGTAGGAAATAGACCACTGCGCCTACTATTATTGCAGCGAATGAGGGATATTATGATACCGTAAGATTTCTATCAAAATACCAACAGCATCCATCCTACACTACAGAACTGTCTAAGGCAAGGCGCAGATTAATGGCCCATAAGATGTAATTCAATACCTATGACACATAAGCATGTGAGTTTCGAGTTATGCGTGGTGAGATCTCATTCATTGCATCACGCTAAATACACTCACTATTGTATGATATGACTATACATTTTTATTATAACTATTACTCTTTAAAACAAGTTACTCTATGCGTTATAACTGTATGCGCGTTACAACAATGTAGGCCACAGAACGAGCGCGAGTCGCATCACGCCGTGGTGCGCGCTCGCGCACAAATACATGAGTCCATACGGCGCTGCGTGGCAGCGGCGAGATTCCATCACTTCACTACACTCCGCACTGGACGAGCCGATCGCGAGCGCCCCTCGTGGCCACCTGAAAGTAATAACAAGATTAGCTATTACAGGCAGTAACAATTCCTTTTTCTTATAAAAATCACGAGTGCTTTAGCCAAAATAAATACTAGCCTAAGTCACTCAGGAGGGATTCTAACGATACCCCCAAAGATCCAAATACTTTAAGTTATTTAGAAGTTATGGTGAAAAAAAGAAAACATACATCAACTTTAAAAATAGAACAGTTGTGTAAAAAAACATACTTGTAGACCTAATTTTACTAAATCGGAATCTAAAATTTCTGATAATGTTCGTGTATCGAAATGTCGAGTTGTATGCCCATGAATATAAAGGAACTGAATTTGGGATCCGCGTCGGCGAGCTTAGCAAACCTCCAAGGAACTCCCCAATGTTGGGGGAGGACTATGTCCAGCAGTGGACCTCTTAACAACTGAGATGATCATGAAATGAACTTTGAACTTTATTGCTTTAAACATGGTAACAATTTGGTGTTGTAAAATTAAAATATGTATAGGCAGGTATCTAATGTTTTGTCATCATTGACATGCGATAGACAACAATTTGAAAATTAATTTATTACATTTGATGATCATGTCCCGCCAGCTCCGGCGTGTGATACCTGGCGGAGTAGAATAGGACCACTCCAAGTTTTGGAGTCCGTGGATGTCTACTAACTAATATATGGCTTTGGTAGTACAGAGGGAAGTGCTCCTGCCTTGGAGACCGAAAAAGACTAGATGATGCTGATGTAAAAAGCTTGAAAAAAGTGAATAAAGCAGCAGCATACCAGCTAGTGGTCCTGCGCGTCGGGGTAGAGCGTGGTGGCGATGTAGGTGGTGGGCACGAAGCCCTCCTCGCGCGTGTGGCGGCGCCGCACGCGCGTCCAGCCGTCGCCCGCGTCCGTCTCCAGCACCAGCAGCCGCTCGCCGCACTCCATGCGCATCGTCGATCCCGTGCCGTTTGCTGCGCAACCACATAATTATTATTAACTTATTTTCCGTTTACATTTTCCCAAAGGTTGACTGGAAGAGAATGCATTTAGCATTAAGTCTAGCTATTGTAGCTTTTTTGGGCTCAATAAAGTTTTTAAATAAATAAATAAACAATTATTTAGTAGCAACGTCTATACATACACTCCGCGAAAAAAACGTCACATAAGCATGTGTACACGTAAAATCGCTTGCGGCTATTGTGAGTGTCTGGATTTGCGTGGGGGCATCGAGTAACGAGCGGAGCGTATGCCTCAATTCACATTCGCCCTGAGGAAGACCTCCGGATGAGGTCGAAACATGTCGGCATGTAGCTGTCTATTTACGTTAGTAACCCGTGGTTACGTATTTTAATAATAACTATCAAGTTATTTTATGCGACTTGCGGTCACCCATTACAGTGGGGCCGTGCCCAGGGTTGTATAACATGCGTAGGAGCTAATAATGCTCACGACTAACGCCCACTAGACCATAGCTCCTCATTTAATATGTATAATTGTATTCAATAACAATTGCTGCAAAAATAATCATCATCATGCCATGTGGGTTGTTGGATCGAAGAATTACTCGATGAAACCGGATGTCAGCTTTGGCCTCTGTACTTTTGTGAATTATCAAAATCGAACTATTCTGTAAAAAGTTATTCGTAGCCATAAATACGCGTAGAATTGACAACTTCCTCCGTTTTATCGCTAATTGAAACTAACTTACGTTCAAAGGCATAGAGCGCCATACAACATCCCAGCGGCTGCAAGTCAGGCTCGTATTAATAGTCAAAGTCTGACTCGTAGTCGTTGTCGTGGTCGGCGTCGCCGTTAGCGTGGTCGGTGCTGCCTCCCGCCGCTCACGTGCTCACTGACATGGTGTAGTGTAACAAAGTTGCAAAACTAACTAACCTTCAAAGGCATAGAGCGCCATACAGTATCCTAGCGGCTGCAAGTCTGGCTCGTAGTAATAGTCAAAGTCGGACTCGTGGTCGTTGTCGTGGTCGTGGTCGTGGTCGGCGTCGCCGTTGGCGTGGTCGGTGCTGGCGACGGCGAGCTCGCCGCCGAGCCCCGACTCGGGCGAGCCGCCGGCCGCGCGCCCGTTACCGCTCACGTTGGCGAGCGCGCCCGTGCCGTACTGCCCGGTGCCCGTGCCCGTGCTTACCGACGACTCCGATGCCGACCGCGATAGCGACTCGCTGTTTGAGCCGATGCTGTGGACATATTAATCATTATAGTCTATTTATTTAAGTCCTTAAAAATACAAACAATATTGATACCTTTGATTGATACCAGTGATTGATACATTTTTTTATCGAAATGTACACTTTTTTAAATAAAAATTAGACTTTTCTAATTCAATGTGAAATTAAATGCAGTTCGATGAAATTCAAGTAAAATGAATAGGTATCATATATTGAAAAAATATATGATACCTATTTACTTTGTGGTTTCCGGCAGAGTAGATTAGGACCACTCCTAGTCTTCCCGTGGATGTCGTAGAAGGCGACTTAGGAAACACAAGTTAAACAAAACTAATAAACAACAAAGAGGCTCCAAATCTTCCCGTGTATGTCGTAGATGGCGACTTAGGAAACAAAAGTTAAACAAAGCTAATAATCACCAAAGAGTGGCCAGCGTGGAGAGTGTAGGCCAAATCCTCTGACTGCTCTGGCTAATAATCTGCCTCCGTGGTCCAGTGGTTAAGAGCGAGCAGCCAAATTTGTGCAAGTCAAACTATGAGCGGGAGTCGATATTAACTCACACAGACGTAAAACTATACAGGATGTCATTGTGTGTGTTAGCGCTAGATTGAGTGTAGTCGGACAAGTAATTTTGATACTCGTAATTAATTTTAAAATTACTCATTATTTCAATACTTGTATAAATATGAATGTTATAAGATACTAGCTGATGCCCGCGACTTCGTTCACGTGGACTTTATAACTCCGGTGAATTAATATACCTTAATATGAACTAAAGTCGATACATAAGCGTATCTTCTATCTGTAAATTTGACCTGCTGTCATGCTGCAACTTAAAAAGCGCACATATCCAAAGGGCCTTCGAGAGAGACGGACTTCGGCTTTTTGTGTTGCCTAAGTGTGCAAGGCTTAGAGAGAAAGCAAACTCTCATGTTTTGCCGTATGGGCTGAAAGCTACGTTGCCAAAAGGTATACCTTTTGGCAGCCTTGCACACTTAGGCAACACAAAAAGCCGAAGTCCGTCTCTCTCGAAGGCCCTTTGGATATGTGCGCTTTTTAAGTTGCAGCATGACAGCAGGTCAAATTTACAGATTACGCTTATGTATCGACTTTAGTTCATATTAAGGTATATTAATATATCCTAGTTGCGAGTGGCCCGGGACCGCTGGGCGGTCACCAGTAATATAAGCTAATCTTACTTTATGCACTGTATCCCAGTGGAGAGTGACTCTGTAAAATTGACGATATAAAATTTGACATGGTTCTGTATCAGATGTTCTAAATCTTCAATTTAAATACCTCAACAAAAAATGCTCATCAAGTTGAATAACTTTTGCTAAGGCGTCATTTTTATATTTTCTATTTATTACCTAGACTATAATGGTTCTGCGTCAGGTGTTCGAAATCTTCAATTTAAACATCTCAACAAAGAATGCTCCTCAGGTTGAATAACTTTTGCTAAGGCGTCATTTATATATATTCTTATAGTTCAGCAGGACCATTATGATGCTGCATCAGGTGTTCCATTTTATTAAATCATTTTCACCATTTATGTTGCCTAGGTTTAGTAGCTATATAGCAAAAAAGTTTCATTCGAATCCGTCCAATATTTCCGGAGATAAACGTGATCATACATACAGACAGACAAACAGCTTAGAAATTCTAAAAAAACATTTTTCCTTTCTATTATTCTTTTTTAGTGTCCCTCTATCTATTTCAGTCAAAAATACTAAATGTACAGACAAAATATTTTTACTGTTTTATTATATGTATAGATAAGGTACAAATTATACATATAATATAAGACCTACAAATTAAAGTGTAGAATAAATGTAGGGATAAAATAATTCAACAATTTGAATATTTTTTTTAATTAAAAGCCGGTTTCTTTTATGTTGGTATTGCTTAAAGTGTAGAATAAATGTAGGGATAAAATAATTCAACAATTTGAATATTTTTTTTAATTAAAAGCCGGTTTCTTTTATGTTGGTATTGCTGGCTCTAATTGTAATGAGATAAAATAAACTATCAATTCTATTAGTAAAGCTTGGGATATTTGCAATGTACTTATAATCCTTGTAGTTATAAACCAAATCATGCTCTTCAATACTATTCGTTTTTTCCAGGGTACTTATTTGTTCCCCTCCATTTGATTTTTCTACATCGGATATAAGTGCATCATATACTTCCTAAAAGAAATAATAAGTGTATATTATTATTGTAAAGCTTGTATTAATCATTTCTATCTTTTTTATTTTTCCATTTAAATATTAAGCCTTTTTATAGTCCCGAGTTATTCACCTTCAGACAAAATAAAAATAAATCTAAATCTTTTGTCGATTTGGGAGCTATGATCAGACAGATACACACACAAGCTCCTGCCCCTAGTAGTTGTGTTTGTTCGTCTTTCAAGCAAAAACAAACTAAACTGAACTAATCAGATGAAACTTCATACTCGTACTAGATATTGGTAGTGAAGAATTCGGTGAGTAACATGGGCTACATTTTATTTCACAATTTAACCAAAATTCACGCGGGCGATCGATTATCTACGAATTTCAACTGTATTTCTTGCGTTTCTTTTCCATTACTGAAACATAATTAAATTTTACCAGTTTTTTTTTTCAAATTTCTGTGTAAATTGCTTTCGTGTCTTTTGTATATAGGATGACATTAAAAACAACAAGCCTCGAAAACGATAGCTATATCAAAAATTTAATAATATTAGACATCCGCCACCTTGGATTCCAAAAATGACATCATATCCATTATGAGCACCCCCAAAACCTTCACAAACGATACCCATATCAAAAATTTCATGACATTTGACATCCGCCATCTTAGATTCGGAAAAAGACGTCATATTCATTATATGCACCCCCAAAAACCTCGAAAACGATACCCATATCGAAAATTTCATTCCATTTGACATCCGCCATCTTTGATTGCAAAATAGACGTCATATCATCATTTGCACCCCGAAAAACCTCGATAACGATAGCCATATCAAAAATTTCATAGCATTTAACATCCGCCATCTTGGATTAAGAAAATGTCGTCATATCCATTAGAGCACCCCCAAAAACTACGAAAACGATGCCCTAGAAAATTTCACCAGTTTTAATGTCACCTTGTACATAATAAGGGCGTGCCTTGTCTCACATATTTTTTTAACTCCTATTACCAGTAGTCCGAATTTTGTTTTCATACAATTTTACATCCTAATAATAAAAAAAAATAATATGAATAAGATTTTTATGCGAGTCAAAATGGACACATATAATAGTTACTCAAAACAATCGAAAAGTATTAATACTTAGTAAACGATCAAACCGCTCGGGTCGCACTATACGTGTCTACACACAGTAGATCGATGACCTTGTAGACGTCGACTGGCGAGCGACGAGCGATACGTCCACCCGTCAGGAAGGCTTGGCGCGAACTAAATTGTCACTACACGGGCGCTTGGTTTTATAGGCGATTTTAAAAAATTCATATAAAATTATAAACATTGGATATTAATTAAATTAAAAATTAGATTTGCTTGCAAACAGTATGTTTATTAGTAATAAATAGAATATCAAAGAAAAAAATAAGTATTTATCGTGGAAAAGCAGCGCTATAAAACGTAAATTATGACATTTTTTAACGAATTTTTATCAGTATATAGATGAATAATTTATCATATTTTCCTCTGAGGTGCACTAAAAGACAATATAATCTGCGTTTTAAAAATATTAGATTAGTTGCATTAACATGATTTAATTTTTATTTCATATTTCAAAATGAGCTTTAACCGGCATTTTTGCAATTCGGCGTTACGAAAACCTCATAGTAATAAAAGTGAACACCTATAAACGGTAATTTTACGTTGCAGTGCACTAAAAAAAGAGATGATCTTTATATAATCACGAATAATTTTATTTTATTTGGTTAATTTACGCGTAAATAAGGCGGTCTAAAACACCAAAAAACTGAAATTTCGCCGTAGATTGAATGCGCGCCCTTAAGGCGTTCGCCTTGTTGACCCGGGGGTCGTGGGTTCGATTCCCACGGGACGCATACTTTGTTAAGTTGTTTCCAGTTTGGTTAGGACATTGCAGGCATGAATCACCTGATTGTCTGATAATAAAGATGATTCCGTGCTTCGGAAGGCACGTTAAGCCGGTGGTCCCGGCTGCCATCTGGTAGTCGTTAAAGGATCCACGTCAGAGGCCGAGAGGCGGTTCCGAAGAACTCTGACACCAGGGTGTGCATGGTCGACTGACCGTGTCACCTACACGAAATGATGATGATGAATAATCTCTAGTAGTTCAGAGAGGGCCGTGCTCCTGCAGTGGAGACTACAAAAAGACCTGATGATAGTACCTTGTGGCCTGCGTGGGCGGCGCGCCGTTGGTCCTGGCGGGCGGGTGCAGCTGCTGCGGCGCCATCACCTGGTTGTTGGCCTCCGTCAGCAGCTCCTCGAACTTGCACAGCTTCTTCAGCTTGTTTTTTAGATGTCATAAAGATTGAAATAACTATAATATACCTTGTGGCCTGCGTGGGCGGCGCGCCGTTGGTCCTGGCGGGCGGGTGCAGCTGCTGCGGCGCCATCACCTGGTTGTTGGCCTCCGCCAGCAGCTCCTCGAACTTCCGCAGCTGCGCTCGCAGCTTTTTCAGCTTGTCGCAGCACTCGTTCAATTGGCCTGAGGATTTTAATATGAATAATAATAATAAGACTTTAAATAAATATCTATATATTCGGACAAATCACACGGATTGAGCTAGCCCCAAAGTAAGTTCAAGACTTGTGTTCACACACTTCTTTCACTTTCACATGTTCATCCATCAATGCCTCTATTGCCGGCCTCTGCAGTAATGTACTATGCCCCCATCAATCACATTTACTGCTTAAAGTACAGTGGTAGAATGACCTAATAGAATATAATATAATGAGTCTTAAATATTAGACCATTTTAAAAATTTTGTTTTGCCTGCGACAATTTGAGTTGTATTAATGTTAGGCATTCTGGTTCTTAAGTTTCTTGATCCTTAGTAGACTTCTTAAACTTCGCAGTTATTTTTATTTTATTTTTAGCGTGATGAAGATCAGGAAACCCACGAAGGCACTTCAACGGCGTGGCTCCATGAAAAAACACAAAGCAAAAGGAGATTGTATTTACAAAAGTTGACTGTTAACACCCTTATACTTTTTACCTTTTCTGCCGATACTGTATATGATAATAGTATCATACTTACCTTCAACAGTCATAGGGTCTCCTAATGTGGGATTTGTTTCGTAAACGCCTTTCATTTTCATCAAGCCTTCCATAGCGGCTTGTTCTTGTGCAACCTGGAATTATATCACACATTATGTAAAAGAAATAAAAAGGTATATTATATAAGGTATAGAAATTATTTATTACAGCTTATTGCAATACCTAAGTTTTTTTGTTTGCGATTAATACCACAAAGAAACTGCAGGTCTAAGTAGACAAATAAATGCCCATTCTAGTTTAATAAATAACTTTTACTGTCAAGCCAAAGCAGCGAAATATTTTAAGTCGTAATTTGTTTCATTTGCGCTACATTCATAGATTTTTTTTCTACCCTCCTGACTTGGGTAGAAATGTTAAATATTGGACTTTCATGTCCATACCAATAACTTATACTTTAAAATCTATGTTCTAGCTTCACAACAGAAGCTAGGATCAAAGGCACCTGGCCTTCAATTATTGCTGTGAAGTCATCAGTCCGTCAAGTGGTTCAATATCCAACGACTATCGCGTTATTTATTACACTTCATTGCACATTTAAAACAGATTGCAAAAAAATGCATAGAAAGAAAAATGTACAAAAGACGGCCTTATCGCACAGCAATCTCCTCCAGACCCTCTTTGGGTACTTGAAAAATGAGAGAGAATATTAGGTACAGTGCAATAAGATAGAGATAGATAGCATACGTATAGCGACCCTACTTTTTGTCGTGTTATGTAATAGTCCTGCTTTTACCGCATGGCGATGAAAGCTCACACGACTTATAGCCATAACGTGTTTTATAAGTTGAATAATAAGTATTTACCTGTTTAGTCAACTCGTGAACCTTGGCCTGTAGTTTCTTTTTCTTTTGGTTCGGTGGCAAGTCTGAATAATCCTCCTTTCCATCCGTAGACATGTTGTTCTGCAATATTCAAGGAACTACAGTCAATAAACATGTAAATACAGGGTCGCCTAACACACTCACAAAACCTCAACCATTTCATCTACAATTTCTACATTCTATCTACAGAAAAAAACATACTCTTCACTTTCGTTATATTTGGTTTCAGACATTTATGTTACGAATGAAAGTAGCCTTTCTTCAGAAAAATGTGAGATATTTTATTTGAAAACCATTGAGATATTTTACATGAAAACCAATATCTAAAGAGATTGTTACTTTTATTTGCTAAGGGTTCAAATAGAGTATAGAGTAATAAGGTAATAACATATTAAATTGTTGAAATAACCTTGTACTTATAAGTTATTTACACGATACTGTTAGTCAAGAATATAACAAATATGTAATATGTAAATCTACAAAGATGAAGAGAACATTATGAAGAACACCAAAGACAAAGTGCGCTGAAAACAATGAAAGCTGTGAAAGTGTTATTAGATACCCAAGCAGAAGCAACAAACGCGTTTTTACATGATAACTTTTAGTGGCCAGTGTTAAACGTATGTCTTACACATGTACAAAAAAACCTCTGCATGCATTGTGGACTAGCAGGTTCTTCGTGAAATTCTATAGCCAATTAACACAACGACTGAATCGTACAGTTTTTTCCAAGAATGATTTACGGTTTAGCGAAGTTTTTATTACTCTTTGAAATCACGTGTCAAGATATAAATAAAAACCACGGTACGTGTTTTTCCTGGAACCGGTTTCAGACAAAGAGGTTTATTTTTGCAGCTTTATTTTGTGTGCACACTGTGCCATTGCCGGTCAAACGCCGATTACCAACTAATGTCATACCAATTATCATGACCAACAAACGTTTCCACAGATACACCAATCAATCGTCACTCGGAACTGACCTTGATCGAGTTGCAGGCCTCGACAATCTTCTGTGGGGAAGCGTTAGCAGCGGGCGGGGCGGGAGGGCAAACAAACAACATTAAACAGGGTCAGGTTTAGAGCTACCATCAACAGGTGGACCCGGAGACACTTTTACTCTAGGCTTGACTTGTAATCTTACCTAGTGACATTTGAATGATTAAGGGCGGTTCACACTACAACGAGCGAGCGGGCGAGCGAGGCCGGCGAACATCGTTTCATTTCTTTTCATAATTTGGTTCACACAGCGCGAACTATATAGGCGATGCGGCCAAAGGTATCCCAAATATTTCACTCGCCTAGCTCGGTCGCTAGCTAGGTCTCTCGCTATGTGAACCACATCGCTTAGCTCATAGTTTCGTTCGCCTCGTTCACCTCGCTCGCACGCTCGCCGGCGGTGTGAACCGCCCAATCAAGAGACCACACGAAATGTTGTAGTAATCAGAGTTGATTACAACAACATTTGTGCATACAGATATAAACCGAGTAGGTCTTAGTTTGTATGTTTGGGTCTCACGCTATGATTGAAGTAACCTTCAATGGCTAGTGGATGCTCCGGGTCAAAGCCTAGTGGTAGCCCTAATCATAAACAGAGGACGTGCGCCGCTCGGAAGGCGCCCTTAAGTCCTAAGCGACACTCGCACGCAAAGTAGCAGTAGTGGCGCTGTGGGTGTAGATGGAAACTATTTTGCTATTGCAATTTACAATATAATTGTGACAATCATATAAAATATAGATATGTTTATAAAGGTAGTGATGTATAGAACTGATAAAGCTTGCAATGAGAAACAATTGAAAACTTATAACCAACTTAATAAACCATACAATCAACACAATGAAGCAGGATATTAAGTCTATAAATACTTTTAATAGATTCCAAATACCGATACGAATAAATAAATAATAATTTTCACGAGGTAAAACGAACAATTGTTGGATGGAGGATTATTTATGACCATAGGTATATATATTTCTAGGTAGATATGCTTTGGAGGTCAGCAAATACTATAGGTACGAACAGTAGTGTTGTGGATGGGTATAAAGTAAAAAAAAAACACTTCAATGACGTTTTCAAGTGCATTCTTTATTTACATTGTAATGCACAATTGGTGTAACGATTTGCAATGCCAATTAAACAAGGAGTAATCGCTTGAGAGAAAGTAAATGGAGTATCGTGTTATATTATAAACAGATGTGTGATGTAATTATGTATATGAGAGAACAAAAGCCGAATGACTCATGCTATGACTTAGTCCCCATCAACTTACTTTTCATGTGATAATGCACCGGCGGCCGCCAATGATAACAATATCGGTCGTTATGTGAACCGTGTTAGGTGGGGATCGATCGGGGTAAAAGATAAAAACAAATTAGTACCTCCAACTTACAACATAATAAATAAATATTGATATTAGCCGGCGTTTAGTCATCGGCAGGGAAAGTGACTCACTCGCTGGGAACTTAAACGCCATGATTAAACGCCAGCTAAGTAAACACGGAGTAACGTAACCAAATTAATATTTACTACACATGAATAAATATATTCTCGGCATGCACGATAATATTTCTGATAACTCAAAAAAATAATAGTTTATAAATTAAGCTCTAGGCCCAACGATCAATTACTTCAAGCATACACAGCCCCATAATCCATAATAAAAACGACATAAAAGTTTACTATTCAAAAAAATATACGTAATAATAATAAAAATATCATAATTAGATATAACATTTACCCAGGTACACACCAACACTAGAAACCTGTAATAGTAACATGGTTGTCATTAGCCCCGCGTTAGAGTCCGCCTCACCTTGTTGGAGCTGAAGATGGAGAGTAGGCCGCCGCGCTTCTTGATGCGGTTTCCGGAGACGGTGCCGCGCGCGGCCGTGAGGTGGTTGTGCGGGTGGTGTGGCGCCGCCGCGTCCGTGCTGTCCGTGCCGGACGCCGGCTCGAACTGGAAGTCCTCCGGCGGCACGAAACCGGATTTGTACCTCTCTATTACTAATTGTGTGTCCTGAAATCCCATTGTTTTACTAGTTAACATATCAGTAGTATTATGCAAATTTTGGCAACAAGTTATTTATGTAGGAGTTTGTTAATAAATTATTAATAACAATATATAAATCTAGTTAATAGGTCGATAACATTCAAATCTAGGAGTATTTACTACTTAGTACTACGTTAAAGGAATAAATAATCAAGTACCTCTTTTTCGTTTATACTATTAGCTGCTTGCTCCATTCCGTCCAGGCACTGCATTATAATAGGGAAAACTTTTCTTTCGACGTCCACTGAACTCAACATGAAGTTCTTGATATTTTTTATTCTTTTCTCGTCTAAATCCTGGAATAGAGAATAAAAGCGAAATGTAAACATCTGAACATTATTTCACCAAAATAGATGAGATTTTACAAATGTTGGCTTTCAATTTGGCCTAGTTGGCCGCGCGCCATGGGCATGCATACGGCGGCTGCACTTCTCAGCGGATACATTTTACCAAATTGTTTAAAGTTAACATGACTCACATCCTTTCGAAAGCTATCTCATGCACATTTTAGTTCGAAAACTTAGTTACTAATCTTCTAAGAAATTAACACATACTAGTCATAACCGCAATGGAAATCGAGGCCTGTTTTACTTCATTCTCGTTGTTATTCACTTAACCGCGACGAAATTATCAATGACAACACGCTTATTAAATTCCACTGACAAAAGATTCATTTGAGCGAAAAGACGGATCGTTTTTGATTGCGTGGTCCGAATTTCCCTCGCCATTAAGTATTAAATAGCGTGACGCAGCGTCGAAATCTTTTAAAGCAAATTATCTGATTAGTCACTGCAACATTATAATGACTTTATTCGTGGTTCTCTTCAACTCATCAAATGGAAGATTCGTAAAGACGGTACTGCAGCTTTCAATTTCAATATGATTGATGTTTCATTACGAGAAAGCTGAGAAAGAAATCAAAAGTCAGTCGACACATGTCATTAGAGGAGTCTAAAAATACGTTGACCCTCTGATACTATTCAGGCAATGCATTTTACTAAGGCACAAGATTCAATGTATTAAGAATCCATGAGTCAGAAAAATGTGAGGATGTTTTTTTTTTAAAAACGCGGCATTAACTGTCGTTATTGATCCTTATTCAAATGGTTCTAGATATAGTTGTTCATTCTATCTAAATAGATTTTTTTTAACTCACGACCACATAACTCGTTTTGATGATCCTGAATCGATACTGAACTGCTACTACCTGAACTGCATGAGAGTTTTAATTTAATATTTAAAAAACGATCTAACTAATGCTAAAAAAGTTTAAGAACCGCTAGTATATAGTCATACTATATACTAGCGGTTCTTAAACTTCTTTAGCTGCGGTCCCCTTTCGGAAAGCGAGGCCCCGGCCATTTAAAAACTGGCATTACTTTTAATTGTTTTCAACAGTATCTTCGTACGTCGTTCCAAAGTTGAATAATAAAGAACTTTGTATGACATCCTGGAATTATATATTTTCTTCTGATACATTAGTATTCAGAAGCTTTAAGGACCCCTGCACCCGTAGCATGGCTCCCGCGACGCCGTTTATATCGCGCGATAAACTATATGCTTCTCGCTCTTCAGTATTGCGAAAAACGAGATCGCGATAGTCGATAAACGTTGTCGCGCGTGCCATGCTACGGGGCTTGGGCGAAGCTTTGACAATGGTTGACCCAGACCATCATGTATATGTATAGTTCCCATTCCGATTGGCAAAGGCGTCGTAAAGAAATCTTCTCACTAGTGGATTGATCACTAGTTTATAAAATAGAGAAGGCCAGGCACCTCTTCATCATATCTATCAAAAATACTCATTAAGTTTGTTTCTTTCCATACAATGACATCAATAAGACAAAAAACTAGGGTGAGAGGAATTATGGGAGCCTGTAGGTTACAATACATTGTTACTGACAACAACCTTTTTTTAATCCTGCTGCTATAACAAGGTAGACCTTGGCTGCTTGACTTATTACCATCATCAGGTCTTTTTAAGTCTCGTTTCTGGCCATATATTAGCCAGAGCAGTCAGAGGATTTGGCCTACACCCTTTGGAGAGGTCGCTTTAATACTCGTATTTATAAGGTTTGTTTAGCTTGTATATCCTATATCGGTTTCTACTACGACATCCATAGGGAGACTTGGAGTGATCCTATTTTACTCTGCCGGGGGCCAAACAGCATCTTATAAATTACACGAAAGGCACATACATGCTGCCGACCATGAACCCGTTTACCTGCAACTGTTTGAAGACGTGCGGTAGCCTCTGCTCGTAGTGCTGCCGCTGCGCCTCGTTGGTTTTCCGTAGCTGGTCCGTGTACTCCTGCTTCGCGTCTTCACACGCTTGGCTCCGGAGTTTCATGTTCGCTTTCTGTTTTTCCACTTCCGCTCGACTGGAAATTATAATATAAGACATCAAATGATACATCTTAAACTCAAAAAATATTTGGACAAAGTAATATAGAATGTTTACCGAGTTTCAAACAGAATCATTGCCAATCTTAAATCATTCAAATCACGCATTCACATAAAACTTTACACATATTTTCCTCCTTCTAACTGGTCCCCCAAAAATGCGAACATCCAAACCCGTAATAAATATTACAAATAGTTAACTGGCTGTCCGTGGTAATCTATTACAATAGGTACTTGTTATGTAATACTAGAAGCCTAAGTCCGATTGAAATAATAACAGTTTGCGATTCAGACGTACTTGTTCTCAATCTAAAAGGAAATGGTGTCGGTTTGTTATGGTGTCGCTGGTAAGGCGCGTGCAAATGGTTTTGCATGGTGCATTGAGAGAGCACGTACTGTTAATACGCAATTGAGACCTCGTTATCGTGCTAAACTTTCGTCAGACATTTTTATGGCGGCTAGAGAGGCGTAAAATACATAAAACAAGTCCATTGACGTGCCTAGCATTCATAGCTCCCACGCGGTTGCTCGCCTGCATTATTAAGGCTCTTGAATTTTCGAGATTAGATGTTGTATTGTATAGAGTTCATAAAATAATAGGAACCAATAAAATAAAATTAGGTGATTCGTTTAATCAGTGTAGGTAATGTGAAAATCGATCATCGAAACTGTGCCATTAATCCAAAATTCCTCAATAAAAACAAGTTTCCAAAATCTGTTTTCGAAAGTGGTTTAACTAAATGTGTTTATTTTTGAAAAATGTCTTGATTGCCTACCTACGCTGCCTACTCCGCTTTCTTATAGGCGCGCCAAACGGGTCCCTAAATAGACTGGTTGATTTTATCAGAAGGTAATTTACCTCAGGTTGAAATCCGCATCGGCTTTTTGAAAAGCTTCGAGTGCTCTTTCTGACTCCCTCGCCGCCCTCTCGTATGTTCTTCTCGCTCGGTCCAGGGCAGCTATCGCCGCGTTTAATACTGCAGTCTGTTTCGCACCCTCGTTTAAGTGTTGCTGCAACAAAATGCATTAATAAGTAAACAGTTGACCAGCAATGCGACGTAGGGGAGATAGTGGCATATCGCCAACGCATACAAAGATAACAAAATCGATACCATGAAAAGAATAGTTTAATAATCTACTTCTATGTATTTCTGTGTTGTTTTTCCAAGCTCGTAATTGCCATAAAACACTCTCTTGTTTTGAAAAGTGAGGCACTGATTACATAGCTTTGAAATAACCATCTAGGTTTTAGGGTTCCGTAGCTAAAAAGGAACCCTTATAGGATCACTCAATTGTCTATCTGTTAATCTGTCAATACGAAGAGTTAAGGTTAAAAATTAAACTTTTAAGAATTTGAAACCGGTGTTAGTAAAAATAAAACATTCACTGACTTAATATTATTGCAATAGTTTTCAAGAATTTCTCATAGATCTCTTGATGGAATTAAACAGATGAATGTTTTTAACGGACTTAATAAACAAAGAGGTTCTTAATTCGTTCAGAGAATTAATTTAAATTTTAAAGGTTAAAAAAGTTCATTGTTACCTCAAACTTCGTCATTATTGAACCGATTTGGTTTTTATTTATTTTATTTGGCAACGTTTTGTATACTTTTCATTTGGCCTCATTTATATTTTCATTTAATTTCGAAACCGAATTTAATGTTTGAACTGAAGGTGGTTTTTTATTGTATGTAAGACAGAATATATTTCACATAACGTGTTGAGACAGTACATTATTATATTTATTTATTAACACGTAAGTAGCAATATTCACGACTAATGACAAGTTTGGAGTTATCAGAGCAGTCTACGGAAAGAGTTGCTATAATGACTTTGTGCCAGATTCAAGAAATATCTAACTCGGCAGACTAATGCTACAAATGAACAGTGAAATTGAGATAACTATTTTCTAGGTAACCGTAACGAACAAATGGATAAGGCATTCAACATATTTCCTTTAAATACACACACATTTTATGAGTGGTAGTCAACACAATTTAGTCAGATGACTTGGGTTGACTACACAAGGAGCTTGAAAAATTTAGTTAGTTTAGCGAAAGGGTTAGACAAAAATCATACATAAGATTTGTTTTCGTTAAAAAAATAGTAATAAATATAACAGGGCCAAATCACATAAACAAGCCCCACTGTCACATTAAGTTGTGAACGTGTCCTAGAATACAAACTCAAACTATCTATATATCTATGTATAGTTTAGGAGATCAAGAGAATGGCTGAGATTCAGACATGGAGAGTACTACCTTGACAAGAACTCAAACTACTATACTTTACGTTATAATAGATACTTATGGTATAGATATATGATGACATCAAGACCCAAGGCAATCTGAAAAAGATAGTTTCCATCATGCTGGGGATTGAACCCGGGACCTCTCGTGTCGTAGGCTTGCGTGTTAACCACTGCGCCACGAAGGCATTTAATTCATTAACTCCACATCAATTTTTCTTAACTCTTTTACAACCAACTGACATCACGAAAGTGTTTAGCCGATAATGTCTGTAATCAATCACTGCCATCACTATCACTATCACTATCACTACATATTATAAAACAAAGTCCCCCGCCGCGTCTGTCTGTCTGTCTGTTCGCAATAAACTCCAAAACTACCGAACCGATTTTCATGCGGTTTTCTCCAATGGACAGCATGGTTCTCAAGAAAGGTTTTAGTATATAGTTTGTTAAGTTTTTGTATTCATTTTTGCATATAGAGGTGCCATAAAAAAATGAGCCGTTTGGGAGCTTTCAACGAAAACGCTTTCTAAACCCTTTGAGATATAACAAAACAATGTATAGTGGAATTGTGTATCTTATTTAGGTCTACAAAAAAGTCCGCGATGGCATATGTCTATATATTAAGGATAACATACTATATTCATTTTAATACTTTAAAAAATGGGCAATTATCAAAGATCACGCGCAGGCCAAACCCTTAGAACTAGAAATTTTTAAATTTTCCTCACGTATTCCTCTTATGACGTAAGCATCCACTAAGGAAGGATTTTTCAAAAGTCATCCCCTAAGGGGGTGAAATAGAGGATTAAAGTTTATATGAAACTTTATTCCTTGGACATATTTGCATGAAATTTCGTGTGAATTGAGAACGGCAAAAATAATGACTAACATTTTTAATAGTTTCCCGAAATTAAACCTCTAAGGGGGTATATCGGGGTATATGTTTAGTTTACCGCTTTGTAGCGTCATATTTTATAATCCCCGCATTCCAAACCTGAAGTCACCGCGGACGAAGTCGCGGGTAACTGCTAGTTATAAATACACAGTTCTGTGCAATCTATACTATTGACTACTGAGACCGATACCGATACTTTGTCAACAATAGTATTATGGCATTATAATGATGCATCGCCAATAATAAAATATTATCCTATTACATGCTTACATCATTTGAGTATATAGCAAACACAAGGACTATAGTTACATACAAAACATAATTCTAAAATTATTTCCGTGGGAACCTTACTGCAAAAATTCTGAATGGTAATTTATATTGTCTTCCAGGCGAGTCGGGATTGCTAGCGTAAAATTACTGAGAACGCCCGGCAATACGGGCTTCGGTGACATTCCGACCACAGGGCTCAAGTTGACGCTGCGATTTGATCGTTATGGCTTCTTACGCGGAAGAGGAAATACATATGCAAGTTCCTCGAGTGGAAAACGAAAAGGTCCGTTCTGTACCAATAAATTGCATGTCTTTAACTTAACTGCTATAATCGGACAAGATTATTGCAGTCAACTTGAGCCCTGTGGTTTGACCTGTCGATCAGAATATAAAAGGAAAAACAAGAGAATGAAACGAAAACAGAATTTAATACGTGAAAAGCAATGATTTTGGATTAATTTAGTAAGTAAATCTCATTTGAGCGAAAAATTTTCTTCTGAGTAATAAACATTATTTTAACCCAAAGAAAATTCAGTTAAAAAAACTAGTGTCTGTACATACAAAGAGTCAAATATAAGACGAAAATGCAGGCTTTCTATCCTTCATTACTATTCAATTCAAAGATAGGATTTTAATATATCTGAACTTCTTGATCTCTCAGGTCATAGACAATCAGAGATGCAGTTTTTACTTTGTAAAGATGGATCGCATAGAAGACAGAATAGGCGTCTGTGGCACGATTTTAGAGGATTTAAAATATAGGAAATTATGCAGTCAACTAAAATTTAAAATGATTTTAGATGATAATGCATAACGCTTTTGTGTGCGAAACAACAGAGTACTTTTGACACTGATAAATTTGACACTAACTGACCGACCAGGGGTACTATTTTTGCATAGGTTAACTGCATTAAACGCGTGATATTTTCATATAATAATCGAGCATTTTCGTGCGGTGACTCGTTTTAAAATATGACTCTCGAACGGCAACTCGGGCGTCACCATTTAGGTAATAATATACTTTGTTTGTATTTCCTTGATGGGAATTATGAGCGACATTGACAGCTCTTGAGCGGGCACACGTAGATACATGTGTATGTGCATGTACACCACGCAATATTGGCTTGCCCGGAATAGTACCTAGTAAGATAAAAATACTGTACTTAATGTGCTTATTCATAAACATATAATTAACTTACCTTCCTTTCTTCTCGCAGCTCCTTGGCGAGGAGATGCAACTCTCTGACTACATTTGACTGTAAGTTCTCTGCTACCACCTCACGCTGGCCTGCAAAATCACCCAGCTCTTGGAGTAACTGTCGAAACGCTTTGCATGGTGTGTACCTAGGGCAAAGATAATAGTTTGGATTACAAGTACCTGTATGTAAGCATGTTCATAATTTTAGCAATAAAAAACTTATTTCCGTTTTCTAAGTATAAAGTTCAATTAAATCTTCTAAATGATTCCTTTCACATACAGGTGTAAAGCGCATCGACATCAAACTGTACATTGATAGACGCAATAAATCTAACTTCCTTAGCGCGTAAATCTGCCTGTTTTAGTAAATTTACCAAAACAAAAAAAAAATATTGATGATTTACGCGTGTGAAAGGCCATACTAAAACACGAGCAATATCAGTCAATTCAAAATAAACTGCATGACACTAAAAAGCAAATTATTTACATTAGAGAACATATTATAGAGTTCGGGTAATGCCAAAATATCAGTCATCAAGTTAAATATTTGGCTCTGTTCCAAAACTATACACACAAGTACTACTGCATTATATTCATTCCGTAAAAGCAGTGTATTAATTGTCAAATATACTTACTGATACTCGTCTTCTTCTTTTCTTTTTGGTTGGTAGTTTTTGACGAGCCTCCTGTTAAACACAATGAAACATTAACTTTAGCAAAACCTTAAGTATATCTATAGCTTTTAGTGTCTTGGGAAAGATTATATAGCCAATATGGCCATGTGGATTTGCACGACTAAGGACAACTGAGAAAAATGTCCAAAGCCAATGTCCAAAAATAAGTGGTTTACTTCAAGTATATTATAAGATGGAAATCCCTCCATTCCTCATCTTTAAAGCATGGAATGTCATAAACGACGTGACTAAAAGACAAATGCATTACAGACTGATTGCGAAGGTTGGCAGACGGTCAAAAAAAATCAAACCCTATAGCATGGACAATGTTGTCTTTACTGTCATCATAACGGACTCCTGGCTCTCAAGCACCATAGCTGAGGTAGTAACCGGAAACAAGGTCAAATGAGCAGGCAAGTTTAGACATTCCAAAGACCTCATCTTATCATCCCCGGAATCCTCTCAAATTCATCATCATCATCATCATTTCAGCCGCAAGAAGTCCACTGCTGGACATAGGCCTCCCCCAAGGATTTCCAATATGACCGGTTGGAAGCGGCCTGCTTCCAGCGTCTTCCTGCGACCTTTATTAGGTCGTCCGACCACCTGGTCGGTGGGTGTCCAACGCTGCGCTTGCCAGTACGTGGTCGCCATTCAAGAACCTTTCTGCCCCATCGGCCATCGGTTCTTCGCGCTATGTGCCCCGCCCACTGCCACTTCAAAGAGCTAATCCGCTGGGCTATGTCGGTAACCTTGGTTCTTCTACGGATCTCCTCGTTTCGGATTCGATCTCGCAGAGAAACACCGAGCATAGCCCTCTCCATAGCTCTTTGAGCGACCTTGAGCTTTCTTATGAGGCCCATAGTAAGGGACCACGTTTCGGACCCGTAAGTCATCACTGGTAACACACATTGGTCGAAGACTTTCGACTTTAGGCACTGAGGTATTTTGGACGAGAAGACGTTGCGGAGCTTCCCGAACGCTGCCCAGCCGAGTCGGATTCGACGAAAGACCTCGTCCTTGAAACTGGAGCTGCCGACCTGGATCAATTGACCCAAGTAAACAAATTATTATTAATTATTATTATTAAGTAAATGTACTGCTCTACAGGTTCAAGGCTGAAGTTTCCAACAATCACTGGTGAAGGCGCAACATGGACATTCGACATAATTTTCGTCTTGTCCATGTTCATTTTAAGGCCCACTTGTTGGGAAACTTCATTGAGGTCATTGAGGCCTCTCAAATTACTTTTTATTTATTAAAATTAGCATATTGTTATCTGAAATTTTCAGGAGATATACTTAGTGCGTAAACTTTATTTTGAGAAGATTTTATTATGAGAATTAAGCAGCCGGTACTTATGATTTTAAGCTTTCGCGGTCACCATAACAATCATTTTCAGTACGTCGTCGTTACTCAGTTTGTAAAAATGACAGCTGCATTGCAATGTTGCCGAAATGTCAGACCAAAACTCCAAACCAATCGCGATAAGCCCCGAAAGTGAAAATAAAAGCATGTATTTATGTATATCTTGAACGGCCTATCAATGACAAGCCTCACCCAAAATAAACTAAAAGTATTTGGGTTAATCCACTTAGAAAATACGTAAAACACAGACGGACGCAATATTAGTAACCTGCTTTTTTGAGCAGATTTTTCTATAGGTGTTGTTTGCATTCACAATTCTATCCCAACTAATATTATAAATGCGAAAGTAAGTTTGTTTGTTTATTTGTTAAGCTTTCACGCTGTATCTACTGAACCGATCATCATAAAATTTTGCAGACACATAACTTAGGGTACTGAGAAGGACATAGGCTATAAATTATGCGGGCGAAGCCGCGGGTAACAGCTAGTTCTGATATATTTTGAACTAGCTGTTACCTGCGGCTTCGCCCGCGTGGTATATACCCTATGTCCTCCTCAGTACGCTGTATATAAAAAAAAATTACTCCCTCTTTACTTATATGGGAGATATGCCAAACAAAAATTTTTTTTTTTTTTTTTTCTACGACTTTTTTGGCATAATATACATACCCATACCAAATTACAGCTTTCTATTACTAATAGTCTCTGAGTAAATACGCGGACGGACAGACAGACGGACAGACAGACAGATAGACATGGCGAAACTATAAGGGTCCTAGTTTACTACGGAGCCCTAAAAAACAATAGCTTAATATAAACTCATAAAAGGCCAGCCGGTGTCGGTCCGCAAATCCTTTAAAAAAGATGTTAAATTTATTACTTTAGACAGATACCTCATCAGTATTCAATGGCTATCAGAATGAGATTATATTAACTTAATTGTATTAAATTAAATATTTATTAATCAGGGATTGGACGAAAACCTTAGGAATCGTCAAAAGGCATCAATATGCGATGTGGCTAGCAACTCATCATTATTTTGATTCCACTTGCCACCTTCACTCCCGCTAACACGCTAAACAAGGCGTTTGGATCCTATGGCCTTGGGCCTCTATCTACCTGCAAAATATATAGACGTGATAATACGTATGTATGTATGAGAATGAGGTAAAAGTGCTATAACAGATTAAACCAGTATCACGGGTTTAAACCAATTTATCAATGTATTTGAATAATACCGACTAGTAAAAAATAACGAATGTTTTTGGCTTAGATTTGCAAAACATATGGCACAGCTGCTTACTAATAGATTGCATTTTAGCACGGTATCTAGGGATTGTAATGTCTGAGTGTAATGTATAAATTGTAGACAGTTTTACTGAGATGTGTGTCTTGTTTACAACGGGACCCCAAAATGATTCTTTTTAAATTGGAGGTACGGACCCCTACAAAAGGTTAAGTAATCAACGAGACTAGTGGAATAATTCAATTTAATTTTAAATTAAAACTATCTGCAGTCTAGTCTGGTGTTACGTGAGCCATTAATATTGATAACTTACCTGAGCTTTCCTGCATATTCTAATTCTATCGCGCACCTTTCCTTAACGAAATTTCCATATTTATCTAGAAAATCAATTCCTTTGTGTGTGTGGGCGGCTAAGTTCTCGTATTGATCCTGTGAACAAAATAAAAACCCACATTTAGCAATTTAACCATGATAAAGGAAGATTGATAAAAATTTTTACTTGCTAATAATTTAATAGCTTATTACGGCTTTTAACAGTAAATAATATTTAAGAAAGTATGCAAGAGCTGTGGTCCAAAATGCCCATTTAGAGAGTCTAGGGAGTGATAAAATTTGTATAAATTTTATCACTCCCTAAACGGGTATCCGTATCAATACGGTTGACATGCATAACTAAGTGACTTTATTGGATTGTGTGTCACATCCCGCGCTTGATAAGGAACGAATATTAAAATGGAACAATGGAGTGTATGTACAATAAGTTTCAGCGTTGTTTTGTTGTGGTGATGGCCAGTGGCGAAGCCGGAGGAAGCCGGCGATACGAGGCCATCTCGGCAGCGCGTCACGCCCGATAACTCGATACTAATGAACACACAATTAGCTGTTTCACTGTGTAATTATTAACGCTTATGGTGAATTGTGTGTGTTATCACTCGTTTTGTTTAATGGAAATAAGCCAATTTCCAGCAACAGCTGAAAAGTATTCTTACTGCCTTACAATACATTTAAAACCTGTACAGTTTTACATTTGCCTTTTTTCAATCCTATTAGTATGCAGTTCCTGCTACGTTTTGAATTAATAATATTATTGTTTTTTCCTGTACATAAAACAACAGAAAAACGTTTATAGTTTGTTTTCTTTTGTAAGCCAATAAATTTGAAAACTGGTGGTCTTGAATATTTATGACACTTTCCAACATAAATAACATAGGTAATTAGAATAATACCTACTCGACCAAGCTCCGCTCAGAAAATCCCCAAGCATAAAACGTTGCTAGATCGATATTTCGCCCGTTAAACTTCTGATATTAAATTTAATCGAAATCATTATTATGTAGGTGTTTTTGCGATCCTCGTTACTCGTTACAGAATAATAAACATGTGTTTTTGGATTCATTGGCATCCTTTAAAATTTTGACTATACCCATGATTCAAAGTAGTTTGAGTTTTTTTTTTTACAGATGCCTATAAATTCAAATTCCTTTTTAATTATAATATTTTTTTTTTATGATAGTAATAGACGGATAGATAAGTCGCTAAGAGTAATGACCATTACAAGTTTAATTTGCAAAAACACCAAAGACATACTGCCAAATACCCCCAGGACAGGGGGCAATGACACTACTCCCACTTTATTTGTATTATCATTAAAATCATTATACGAGCGCTGCCTTCTTCAAATGACTTCATAGGCATCGTAAAAACATCTATTTAAAACTAGCCTAAATATTTTGTTAAGTAACCGAGAAGTCGTAAACATAATGAATATTACGATGATCAATCATAGTACGCGAGAGCGTAAATTTTCTTCGAAGATTTTTAGTAGTTCGTGAACACGTATGACTTGTTGTTAAAGTTTAATTACGAAAACAAACATTTATTTAGATTTAATAGAATATATTGTAAGGATCTCATTAGATCATGTTATAATCCTTGCTGGGTATAGCGCTAGAACTATGGAAAGGAATGAATGAGCGTATAAAGTTGGATTGTCATGATATCGAAGTAAACAGTGCGTGGAAATGGGTTTCGGTTTCCCACTCCCACCGTGGGCAATCAGCCGGGAACGCAGATTGCGTGCGCGCAGAGATGCGCACGCGACGCGGACGCCGCCATCAGCCCAGCAGCGCTCGCCCTTGACTCGAGCCGAGGTGTTCAGAGTGCAACGCCTTGTGATTGCCCTCGGTTTAACATAATTTAGGCATTAGAGGCATTTTGAATCCCGATAGTAGTATCTGTTGTGGTACGTATTGATTGAATCTCGCATTCAGACTGGAGTTTCTTATCTTTTGATGACAATGGCATAACAAATATTCACTTTTTAAATTGCAGCTTGGACATGGCCACACTGTAATAACACGAGTAATAGGCCAAAATAATATTTACTATGATGGAAGAACGGACGCAGGGGACATAATAATGAAGTATATAACATACAACTAATAGTTTTAATTGAACGCGCGCTTCGAGTCACATTCACATCGTATGCAACGAAAGTCACCACTAAATGAAATGTGAATGGTCATATTTTTAGAAATGACGACATGTAGACTGAAGAATGTAGTACATACATACAAATATTAAGTCAAGTACTCGAGTCACGTACTGGCATAACAAGTGGTTTGAATAGTCGATGAATGAAAAGGCAAAATAGAACAATAAAGATATAATAGCTGAACGTGCACTTAACTTGACGGTTAATGGATAGATCGATCACATCAGTGAGACCCGATTTCTTAAGTACTCAACTCACTATAGTAGTTGCATATCACTGTGCTATTGATGTGCTATCACTTTTTATATATCTTTAAATCATTAAAATGGCCAAAGAAAATTTAGAACGTTAACCAGTTTGTCAAAATCGTAAATTCTTAGCATTTTATGATGTCTAGTTTTTATAGCCTATGATGAATTTATATTCATCTAATTCTGTTAATGATAACTCATCTTAATGATAAGAATACACATGTGCCCCAAAACGTTGTCTATAAAAGAGTTTATTGAAAACACGAATAGTTTACCACCTTAAATCTTTTCTAATCAAACAGTAGCAGCTGCAGGTGTTGCAATCGAAAGTAGTATCGGATCGTTTGGTTGGTCTCAATCTGCAATCTTGACTCAACCGTAATTTTGTGATTAAGTACTTCAAATGTTTTCACTCACATTCACAGCCAACGCAATTCGTTACCCATTGACCTAATCACTAAATGTCTCAAGCACATAAGTAGTTTAATCATTAAGCTTGATACATGGACATTAATCTAATTTGCTACATCGTCTAACTAATGCTATTAATGTCGCGGTGACGTCTTATCAGAATGCAAAGCCACTACGAATATAGTAGTTGTTATGTTATTATGCTCCCATGCTATAAGTTGAAAACCGTTCGTCGTCACTATCAGCGTCAGACACAGGCAAAACCACGACCGATGACGATTATATTATAAGTCTCACTAATACCGTTGCATTTGGAAGTATCATAGGTATTATCGCTTTTGTAACAAGCGAACGTCAAACGTGAATGCTTCATCAATGGGAACCTCATTATCTTCTTTAGTGGTTAATCATTTTGGTGTATCATGTTCATGAATAATCACGATGCCGAAAAGAAATAGATAGTTAAATTTGACGATTACAGTTTTCATATTGTGTTGTGAATTACACAGTTATGAATGTGAACATAGTGGTCGGCAAAAAGTTACAATGGTTCATGGATGGAATATTGCCCGAGGCAGTTCGTTCACCGGCGACGACGATAATGTGAGAGCGCCTTGGCGGGATGTGGGGAAACAGGATCAGTGACAACTCCATATCTTATACGAGATATAAGTGTATGTACAGACAACGCGCAATTACTTTGCAGATTATTAAACCGGTACTATTTCTGGAACCATTAACTGATCCTGTCGGGTAAGTTAAATATACATATGTGACTATATCACGATCTCTCCATCTTCGTCAATGCAGAAATAACAAAACTTTAAGGTAACATAATATGTTGAAAATACCAAATCTAAAACAACATATATAGACACAGAAGGGAAAATACAATAAATAAAGTCATGGAGTCGTTAGAAGAGATTCGCATGTCGTGGATAATAAATAAGATAATGCTCAATTTAAAAACAAGTGTCATCGAGATAGCCTTGAGAAACATGGAATAAATTATACAAAACATTTGGAAAATCATTAAAGTGTGTCAGTTTGTCACGTATTCGGCAAAGATCGGTTGACAGGCGGCGGTGCCGGCCGGTCGTTGGAATGCGCACACGCAATGTTCGGACATAGCTCCACCATCTGTATGCAGAGCACGCCTAAGGCTGTTGCTAACATGTGTTAGGTAGGCGCCCTGTTACTTTGACCAACTATGATATTTATGTCCTACTCTATGAATGTACTAACTATTGATTTTATAAGGAGCGAGGACATAACCACATTGAATTTCACTAATGCAGTTAATTTCAAAGATTATACAATTGCATATTATTATATGGGTTGATTCTGAAAAACCTGGCAATGATAAAATAACCAAATTTTATATCTTGTGTATATATAATCTATTCCATCATCACGGAAAATAACAAAAGAAAATATGAGGTATTTTAACGTATCCTACTATTCGTAGTTGGCAACTTGTCGTAAGTAGGCGGACTAACTACAAACTTACAACAAGTTACATATCTGCAGAAATATTTCGACTCTATTGTCAAAGCCCTTATCCAACATCTATGTCAGGAGAGTAAAAAAAGAACAAATGAGCAAAACACTATGTCAAATTGGGCATTCGAAACAGGTGTGTCATTGAACCTGTGGTATTGATGCAAGCCGAGTGTGGCACGCCACACGTCGCGTCACGTCAATAGCCGGTAATTGCGACATGTCGCACGCGATAACCAAACATTAGCCTAATCGAGCCAACGCAACGACAATCTTCTTCTTCTTCTTCCTCACCTTATCCCACTTTATGTGGGATCGGGACAGCATGTAAGTTTCTTCCAATATCGTCTACAAATATGAATTTAGAATGCTAGGTACAGTAGGGGCAGATATACTGACCCCAGTACAATTTGAAATCTGTTTGTAGGGGGTCAGGTTTATCTGTCCTCAACTGTACAAGTTGTAGTGCCACATATTGGTATTGAATTAAAATTAAAAATGTCAGTAAAGATAAGTCATGTAGTCAAGGATCACAATACTTTGCCCTGAGAAATATATGTAAATTTTAAAGGTTTTCTTAAATACGAGCTTCCACTCCGATATATGTTACATACATAAATCGAACAGGCCAGAATAGGTTAGTTTTAGTACCTAAGCTAACAAGGAAAACATTAATGTATTTATTGCGTATGGTATTAATGTTTATTGTTTCTCTTCAGTGTAATTTATTCACATAATAAATAAATCCTTATATTAATGATTTATAATAAAACCTTAGTAACATTAAACTGCAAACTACAGTTTCAGAAAAGCATCGGAGAAAATACGGAACTTGCTGTCTCATTAAAAGAATATAATATACGTCGAATATAATGGTTATTGCATGACTCAACAATATAAATATTATAAGAAACTAAGTAAACATTACGCCGTTCAAGTGTGACTCGGACAAAGTTGGTACATGAGGATTATAATGTTACCGTTGTAATTATATTACAAACAGGTACAATACAACAGTGACCTTGCGTTCTAGGTATCTGGACGTCTCACTTGAATGCCAATGTCAACACGTACTTCATCTTAGTTACGTGAAGTGAAGCGTAGATAAACGTGTCAGGTCCGGTAACATATTAGCACAAAACCTAGTATTCAAATGTCTCCGACTATACTATATCGTCGAATCAACGGTATTCGTTATCATGCTCTAGTTTCATCAGTGGTCAAAGATATAAAATGTATTGTTCATTGCTACGACTATCACTATAAATTACAAGTTCGAAGAACATATAATAAGTACTGGGCAGAGTTCCCGATTCCTGGGGAAGTAACGACCGCTTACTGGCGACTCATGCAAGGCTATACCAGGGATATACTGGAAGGTTTGTACTATTATTGAGTGACGATAGAGCTAATCCGATTCCTTGTAATAAGATCTCCGAACTATTAGACTACTCGCTATTCAAAAACATATAAATATATTGAAATTACTGAGATATGAATGAAAATGAAATCTTTAAATATAAGTTTTTTTTCTATACACTGTTTATCTAATAGAAAGTTTGTTACGTTATAATAAGTCAGAGATAGTATTGTCTATGGGTAAACCGTACATCAATAGTCCGCGACCTTTCGCACGCACTCTCTGTCCGTACGTTTCCGTTGTCTGGTTGGAACCTCGGATCTCGACTCGATGCATTGACATCATGCAGTCATACCGGAACAGTCGCCGACGAAAGCAATCAGTTCGATTTACTGTAGAGTGAGTCACGAAGCAGGAACGCCCTAGCCCGGCCTTTAGCTGATTAGCACTCATTACTCATCGCTAGTTAATCAGACAACAATGCCCACGACCGCCGCTCTTGATAGCGTTACGTGACTTTGATACGATCAATAACAAATAGTACTAGAAACAAATGCCGATCGATCAGATAGAGTCAGTGTTAGTGGAGTTAGATCAATATTTTCAAACCAAAACACATGACAGCTACTCTATAGATTAATTAAAATTTCTTAATATTGACAAAGCTAAATTTAAGATTGCCAATAGGACGAGCAATTTGTGACAGAAGCTCATAAAATTCTTAGCTGAACATTAAAACCAAAAATGTAAACAACTCTCGGATTATGCAATATATGGCAGAATAAGAAAGCTAGCTTTATGCTCAGGCATTCTTTAACGTACGAAACATGTGAAATTATGATCGTTTTGGACCTTTACAAGTGCTGAATAACCCCATTTAAACTTCAAAACGATCAAAATTTCGCCACGTTATTCTTCTATCCAAAATTAGCACGGTAAAATTTTATGCATTTAATATCGCAAACTACGTCGAAGAAGATATCATCAATATGCAAAATTGGAAGGGCACCTGTGTGGGTAGGACTAGGTAGGACCCTTAGATTTATTGCACCCTTCGAATAAAGCTAAATGTCGAAATAATACAACTATAATGCAATACGAAACGCGGGGGAGTTCCATTACTTCACAGTGCACACAAGGGCTGCGATAACAAGGTAGGCTTTATATTGGATTTCTTTCGATTTGAATCTTCTTTCAATCTGTTGGCTGTAGTTTAGTAGTAGTAGAATAGAGGGTGTAACAGATACCCTGTTAAGCAACCGTGACTATCACTTTATATAATTGCTGGTTTCTGGCCTTGCATATCTCATTCCACAGCAAGTGACAGTATTTATAATATTATTATATATAGTATATAATAATAGGTACGCCGTGCCGGTTATCACCAACCGGCTTACGCTTTCGAATATCAATATACGAGCTAGTGCTGGTATTTGAATATATTGTACTTTATTACGAGTAGTAACATCGTTAAACCCACACGAGATCTGCACGTGTGGCCCCGGAAAACTGGGATCAATTTCCTGCGGTACACCACATAAAATATGGAGTTAGATTATACGTTTAAAAAAAGTGTGTTAAGAAATTGGAAATAATTCGTTTCGTCCCGTATTAATTCTGTGTCTGACTGAACCATGACAAATAGGTATTTAAAAAAATATATTGTGTTTCTGTTTTCCAACATTCAGAATTATTACTCATCATACCTTTCCTTCCTTCATAATATGAGTTCAAAGCGTTGATTCACTGATATTTTTCGTTAGAAAGGGCAATGGTTCCTTTCGAAATCAGTGGGAATAGCCTCGAGACTTTCTATGTCGGGCGGGCGTGAGTCACGCTAACAGTGACGTCACGGGGTGCCCGACGTCGGGGCGCAGCGCACCCTTGCCGCGTCACCCTGCGTGACTCAACGATGTCTCGCCGCATCCGACTACTACAGACGCAGGTTATAAATAAACTTAAATTCACCTCAGATCAGTCACGGGATCAAAAGTAAGCCGAACTGCCGTAGAAGTCTGCATCCGTTTTATCAAGTTTTAAAAATATGTAAATTAATTAGTACTGAAGTTAATATATCGTAGGTAAAATTTTATTCCCACAATAAGTTTAGCAGCATTAAATTATTTACAGGTTAATAAGGTGTCGAATATGCATGAGCGAGCATTATAAACCATTATTATTAATAACCAATTTTCGTATCGATCGATGATCGTTAGTCACCTTGTGTTATCAATTCCAAATTAAGCAGTTTCATCATCAGATTACTATGTATTTATAATGTCATTGGCCAGTTTACAACGTTATTAATTCACTTTCCTTTTAGTAGGTATACTTTCGACATATCAATGCACGACACGCCTTACAAATAGATACGTAACATGTCCGCTTTCTTCTACACTTACAAAATTAATGATGTAATATGGACAGGCAGGACACATGACAAGAATTTTAGTTTTAAATACAAATTAATGGCTCAGTAACCTCAAATAAAATAACTAATTACAATAATGCCCTACCCTATCTTATCCAGATAAAAATAAATAAATAGATAAATTATTATAATATACTTACTTAAATATTATGATATGATAAAAACATATCATATGTATGATCAATAAAAAAAATTCAAAAGGTTCATAGTTTTCTCAGCTCTACTTTACCTAGAGTAGCTTCTTGACTTCTGATTTGCTGAATAGGCTTTAATTTTGAGTCACCATCCAAACGTATTCCCGTTTGCATCATCAGTGTTAACAGTAACGCTTAAGAGCCGGGGGACCTGTTCTAGATTATTTGACAGAGCACATCATCTTTCTTTTTGGATAATCAGGTGATTGAAGCCTGAAATCTATATTAATATTACAAAGAGAAAAGACTTTATTGTTTGCATTGAATAGGCTCTGAAACCACTGGACCTATTTCCAAAATTCTTTTACCTTTAGTAACCTAATTTATCTGCGGGTGACAAAGGCTTTAATTTAAGCGAAAGAATTCGCGGGAAAATTGCTTGTATTTATAAAAAGATGGAAATAACTTTCACAAAGTATGCTTCCCACCAGGACTTCTACTACTATCTACTAGGATCACAATTCATAAGGAAAACACCTTGATCGCTGGACCACAAAATTTTGAGTTTAAACATTTAAAGTTATCAAATGTTAAAAAATTAAAACCAAGTGGGATGAATTAAGTAAGGGAAACGTGCTTCAACATCCGTCAGGTGATTCGAATCAAATCCGTGGGCACGTACAACAGTTTATGACTCTGTTTTGGTGCTTTCTCTAAATTGCAACGCCTTTGTTCTTGCACGTTTATGCAATACAAAATGAGATTACGTTATTCAAACGTTACTGAATACGAATAACAACAAAAATAAGATTTGTGGAAATGAATAAATCAAATGTAAATGCACACGAACGATGGACCTTTAGTCTTCTCCAAACTTATATCCTATAGGAGGATGAATTTGGCTGTCTGTTTTTGTTTAAAAAATATGATTCCTAGATTTGAAAAGCCATTTTGTAATAATTTTTGAAAAGGAAAAAAGTTTATAAGATAAATTACTTAATTCAGTAACAATTCACTAACACATTTTTATTTCGGGTTTGTTGGTGTTATCACTCTACAAGGAAAGAAGTTATGAATGTCAGTTTACTCAAGTAATATAGAAAACATTGTATTACACTGATATACTGACATGTATGTATGTGTACAAATATACATACCTAAGCTGGTAATACCATATATTACTAGCAACGTGCGTGGAACACCATATCATAAGGCACACTACCATCGATGAGTAAAAGCCGTGGAAAGCTGCTCTCGCGTACTTAGAAAGTGCGAGGACATTTCTACAGTTAGTCATATTAGAAGGACATTATGTTATACAATCATACATACTTGAGTATTACTAATAATATATACAATTTTTCAGAGTTTAGATGAAATAAGAAGTCTGTTGATTTAATGTCCGAAACAAAGACTTGACTTAAAACATTATGATATAATATTTCTCATGTTACTAAAGATATAAAAAAACATATTAAGTATATTAAACTAGCAGCCCTCCCCGACTGCGCCCGGGAAATTCTTATAAACCTTTCTCACGAATTACTTTACTATTGCTAAAAACTGCATTAAAACCGTTGAGTATAGATCAAAAGATCTAAGCAAACAGACAGCAGAACCGACATCATTGTATAATATGTAAGGATAAGGAAGAATGAGAAGGAAAAGGATAAGGAAGAAAAGCTATCTTAGCATATTAATTTGGATGTTTGCATATGATTAAAGTCATTATCACATCGAGGTGTTGCAGTTGTTTATGGGCAGCGGATATCACTTACCATCAGGTGACCCGCTTGCTCGTTTGCCGTCCTATATCATAAAAAAACCGGTCAAGTGCGTGTCGGGCCACGCGCAGTGTAGGGTTCCGTAGTTGCGAATGACAACTTTGAGTTCACACTTTCACACTCGCACCTCATAGTTTAACGACCAAAAACATGTAACAATGAAAATGTATGAAATTTTACATTTTCGAGTACATTTAATAAGTTGGTTGCCTATAACTTTTTAGTTTGTACTCCGTACTCAGCTCTGAGTTTTCCTTTCAACTTCAGTATATATACTACTGCTGTAATTTTTTTCATGTATCCATATATAACCGTTTAGTAGATAGTGGGGGGGGGACACTTACCTCTAACAAAAATTTGCAACCAAATATTTCGGAAACGGATCCCTAAATCGAAAAATGGTGTTCTCAAACCTCACATATTTTTTAAAGACCTATCTAACAATACCCAACACGATGGGTTTGTATAGAAAAAAAAAATATTACTCCCTTTAATATACATACCCATACCAAATTTCAGCTTTCTAGTACTTATTGTCTCTGAGTAAACCGCGGACGGACGGACAGACAGACAGACAGACAGACAGACATGGCGAAACTATAAGGGTGTCTAGTTTACTAAGGAACCCTAAAAAAGAGATGAAGAGGTGATGTAAGCTTCAGGTACGCACGAGAGTTCAGCATCTAAGCCGCTATCAGGTTTGCATTCCGCAGAAGTACTTAGAGTTAGCAGCCCCTTCACAAATAGAGAATTTAAGTTGTAAAAGTGCTTGTAATGTGATAAAAAATGTGCAACACAACACCACATGCAAAACAAAAAGTGTGTCATAGCAGATAGTTACATAATATGATCTTATCGTTGCACAATTATAGCTGCGGGCACTTGCGTCGACCTGGCTTCATTACCAGTTTACTAGTGAGGTCGATTAACAGACCCTCCTTTCATTCGACCTACAACATTACCTATCTGCACTTCGCGTCTGCCTACAACTCGTAAATTGAACTGACGCGACCGGAGAAGTGACACACATTTCTCTTGCAGGAAATTGATGTAAAGCAGCAATATCATGCAATTGTGGTACACAGCACAGGATCAATTTAAATATGATTGGTACACCAATAATATTATACCAAAAAGCCAAACGCTGATAATATGCTCCAATCTTCTACTATTATTATTAATATGATTCAAAATGTGGTATGCAAAACAAAAGAAGTGATTGTACTAATACAAAAGAGTTTAAGAATCGCAAAAAAGGGACTGATAAAAAATCTACTTCGTGTTCACCAACGTGTTAACAAAAAGAAGCTTTAATATTAAACTACTTAAGTGACTTTAATAGTAAACGTATGATTACGATGTATAATTTCGAACATAAAATTTTCACAGACATAAGTATATAATATGAAAGAAAAAATTTATTATCATAAATACTTTCTCTACGTATAGTAGCCAAGATAACAATCCTGCGTTAATTGGATTTAAGAGATCAACTATTAGTTATGTACTTATACTGGGTCAGAATGCTTGTAAACGTTTTAAGACCATGGCCAATTAAAATACCACTTTCTGCTCATCTCAGCAACGTTGTACCTCCATTCGGATAATATTCCATATATGTGTATGTTAAAAAGTATATGAAAGTATTGTTGTAAATACATACGCTTAAAATATCTAATTACTCGAGTAGGTTGTTTTGAATTTACAATCGTATGAAATTACACGGTGTATGGTCACCTACTAACATGTTTATCAAGGTTCAGATTTCGCTCGTTACGGCTGTCGTTTTGTGAAATTAATCCCACTACTGTGTTTTACTTTTCACTTTTGAGTAGGTTACAAAAGAGTGTTATCTAGGTATACGTACATTAGGGACAGATAAACCTGACCTCCTTGCAATGTATAATCTGTTTCTAACGGGGGTGAGGTTTATCTGCTCCCGACTGTAAGTAAATGCGGTCAGTTCTACTGTTGACTGCAGATAGTTACCTAGAGTCGGTTATTGTAATACAGCTTGCTCTGAAAGCTTATTTCAGTCGAAATCCATATTTGCATACTAAGCACAAACTTGAGTAAAAGATCAAAAATGTAAAGTAGAAGGTCCATTTTAACTGAAAAACTGTCGATGAAAAAAACGAATTTTCGTATAAATAGTCTAAAATGATGTTTTGCTCTCCTTATCCCCAGAATTGAGGAAGCAAGTAATGATTATTAAAGTGAACAGTATTGTAGAGCTTTGCCCGCTTAAAGTTTAATTTTTCTCGCAGTTGGCTTTAATGCCGTCTGAAAAGTTTTTAATACAGCCGCTGCCGAGCCTACGAGCTGTTCTGCGAACAATTGCTCACCACAAAACAAATGGAAACTCTGCTGGCTATACTGGGCTTGAACGAGTGGCGAATGCAGAGGAACCGCGAGCGCATCCCGTCTGTGCAGGAAACGTGCACTTTTACGCTGGAAATATTATTTTATTTTTATCACGCCGGGGTTCGCGTGCGTTGACCTCGAGATAGCAATTAACAGGTTGATGTTGCGGAATGTTTGCAGTACGACAGGACTGGCCGGAATATAACGCTGGAAAATAACATGAAGGCCTATTCACATAAACCTAGTGGAAGTGGAAGGCCACTTTAAATCTTATCATTAGAAGGATGAGATCATGAAATACCTACTTTGGATAAGAAAGATATGAATAAGTAATTCAAAATGTAGTACCTGTAATAGTTATCATCAAACAACTTACTTTCTGCTATCAAGTGCCGAGAAAAGGCAAAGATATGATGGAATATCTTGGATTGTTACAAAACATCAATAGAAACTATTTTGGAAATCGAAGGAATGGACTCTACATTGTAGTTGATGCAAACGTCTTCACAATATTATATAAAATACATATCGCAAAGAAATTATTAAAAGTATTTCATATAATTTCTGGAGAGATATTCACGCAAGGTTCCAAATTCTTCTTACATTTTACGCCTATTGCTAAAAAATTAGGAAAATTGCAAAGTCTTGTAAGATGACCGTTTGAGTATTGATCATAAAATACTAACTTCCTGTTCTAATGCACTTTGAACATCTCTCAGTCCGCAATCCGTTACATTATAATCTGCTCAGTATTGTCGTTATGGAGCTACGCTATACATACGTGGGAAGCAAGCAAGCAGACGGCCGCGGGTGCATTGTATTGCCCCTGGATACTAAAAAACTTTTTTGTCATTTAACTGCCTATTGTTGTACACAAGGGGCTGGTTTCCTGTTATGAAACCAACCTAAACATTGTCTACAGACATTTTAATGAAGTGATAAAAAGTAACAGTTTGATAGTTAATCTGTTGTAATTGGCCATTTACTGACCCTCGCATCCCTCCTGCTATATAGCATATCCAGACGTTATAAAGGGAAACACCCTTTTAAAGAATATAAGATTGGATTAGCAACCCTAAAGAAATATTGCTCCCTAAAAGAAAGAAGGGTCGCAGGAATGCGTGTGTTACAGAACTTTACCGGGATAACTACACTTCGAAGGACTCATAAAACTCGGTTTGAAGAAATAAGTGAAGCACGTATTTGTTTGCTTAAAGCAAGTAGGAAGGTCTTCTTAGAATTATTAACAATTGAAGTGCAGAATGTTGTTCAGGCACGAGCTGTGAGCTATTGTTGAGATACACGCGTTTCCGCTTTCTCGTGGAAAAATGCAGGCGTCTTGCTGGAAAGTATACATTGGACGGACGATTTTAAGAATGTCGAGCATAATTTTTGCGACAAAATGAGAAACAATACATTGTACTATCTTACCAGGCGATACATTTTGCAATTGCTACAAAGTGAACTAGAATTTTAAGACCATTTAGTGCACGGACAAGGTACTACAATTATGTAACGAGCTCGGTACTTTAAGTGTAACACAGAATTCTACAAGTTTCCATTCGAGTTTGCAAATATGTAGCATTAAAATACGTGGTTCCATTTGAGTTTGCAAATATGCAGTATTAAGAGATGGTGGTAGTTATGGAGCTGTTAAAATGCTAAACAACAAGGAAGCAGACACAGTCGGGTCGAGCTCTGGCTTAGTGGACAGTGCAGTCGGAGCGGCAGACCGGCGCCGGCTGCACAATTCACAACAGCCCACTGTTCTTGACGTTTCAATGTGAGCCAAGCTATTACTAACGTACTCGACTCTCGGTCGATCAACCGCGACCTCACATCTCTGACGTTTGATGTTTCATTACTTGCGTCCATTTTATGAGAAATTAATATACTTTTGAGAACTGGAATCGGTGAGCCAACCGCAAAAAGTATGGATGGAAAATTTATGACAAACAAATCAATTGACCTGATTGACTACAAGGTTCGCTCTGAACGCTGCGTAGAGAATGTATGTAATACATTTCAAATAAAGTTCTTTCTGCACGCGAGGTTTTATGGTCATATATTTTTCATTTATTGAACTAATGCGAGTTGCATATCGCAGCATGATCTGATCATATCGTATTCGTACGTAAACATGTTAAAGCTGCGAAACGACCTTGTATTGTCCGTTCTCCATGTACAAATAAACACGACGTTAAGATCTACAGACTCGAAGGGGTTTAGAGTTGTGTATAGATACGACGAAATAGAAAACTCAAAGACAGAAATAGCAATGGCTACGATTGTATTGAATAACGCGTTGCTTAGAAGGCCAGCGTTGTTTCCCTCACAAATACTTATACCTACCTATATGGGACTATATGAAAAAAAAACTTTGCAGCGAAAAGTCCAATAAACAAAAATTAATGAAGGTGAATAAGAAAAGTGCCATCGAAAACAATTTATATAGCTTAGCTCGTTCTATTAGTGAGCAGCACTGCAGATGTGCATTATTTCACAGTCGAGCGGACGCGGGACCGGTCAGAGGGGTAGGTCGGCGACTGGCGACCGCAGCAGGTGCACCGTGTCGCCGCCCCGAGATAGCTCGCGGCCTAGCAATCGACATTATAAGCGCATTCACGTCACGGCATAACCACATCAACTCAACTACCATCTTCACTACACTTGTAATTTACTAATGCTTATCATATTTGACCATTTGTAATGGGTAAGTACCATACAAATCCACATAATATAACAATTTAGTGCAGTGCAACTAGCATTCCGAGTACCAAAGAAGCAAACCTTCAACAGTCTGAACATAAATCGTTGACGGCAAAAATACTAAATTATTTCAGGTCATATTGTAAGCAGAGAATTTTTATCAATGTATGTTGTTATCAAAGAATCGACGGTTCGCGGCGACAATGTTCATTGATCATGTTGTTCTTATAACACAATACATAGGTACTCAGATACAAGCGATTCATTCATCGAGCACTTTTCTCACACACAACCCTGTCATAAAATTTAAAAGACTCGTACCTACCTACTCGACTTAACATTGTCCAAATGGCCCGCGTCTGACGTCAGCATTTTGCCGATAACTCACCCGGGCGGCTATTTCGGTTAACACCAGAGCGCCGGAATTATGATGACTGAGCAGGCAAAAGCGAATGGTATTTTAAGAACCCGAATAGCGAAGTGATCAACAATCGTAAAGCTAAAATTATATCACAGGGAATGAAAAACAACACTTTTAAACATCTAACAGCAATCAATGAAGCATTAGCCTGTCGCGGCCGAGTTTTCATTTTAAATCTAACTGGTAAACGATTCCCACGAGACCGCCATCGAGTAATGAAACCAAAAACAGTCGTGCGATAAGTACCTATATCGTAGGTACCTATGTAAAATAACAGATGAGCCTTTATATTATCACAGTAACTAATAAGGAATAACTTATAATGAGTGACATCAGAGCGGCTCTGTTATTACTGTTATTCTTACTCACCTCGTAAAACAAAGCAAAATACAAGATAAGCAAAATGACTGTTACGATATGAGGTAAAGCTTGTAGAAATATGCCTTTTTGATTTTATAGTTAACTAGCTGTTACCCGCGGCTTCACCCGCGTAATTTATAGCCTATGTCCTTGTCGGTACCCTAACCTATGTGTATGCAAAATTTCATGATGATCGGTTCAGTAGATACGGCGTGAAAGCGTAACAAACAAACAAACTCACTTTCGCATTTATAATATTAGTTAGGATTAGGATAGGATGTAGCATTAGCATTAGCACCCAATGTTTAACGAGGGTAGAATGCAATAGATAAGGCATATAGGAACCTAAGGTTATTAAATATCGACGGAGGAAGAAGAGCCAAACACATGTTTTGCAATTTAAATAATACATAAACATAACCTCTGACACGGAAATATGGGAAATGACAGGCAATTTCAGCTCTAACTACTTGGCCATGTATTTACCCTGAGAGTTATTTACATTTTACTTTAGTACACAAAAAAATATCATGCCATTTGTAAATTACTGTGGGTGTAGGTTTTCCTAATACTTCAGCGACAGATCAGAAACAACATTTCCCAGATTGTAATTAAGGTTGATCGACTGTGGTCGTGTTACTATGAACATCCAAATAAACGTGCGTTGTTTGCAAATTTTGCAAATATTAGTATAAAACAAGAGCAAAGAGCTCCGGAAGTAATGAAATTAGGAGTACACGAGTACATTAACCCAAAGCTGTTCACAATAACACAAATACACGAAGCATGACATGCAGGCTCCCGAACCCGCTACAATTGAGAGCTGAGAGATATGTAAACAAAACAATAAAAAAATGTATTAAAGAGTGGTGCGTTCAATTAAATATAAGCTGGGTAAAATAAGATATACTTATATTACTAGAAGTTAAAAAGAAACTATCTTAGTACACATACTCATGATTTTATATAAAGATTTCAAGCAAAGCATACCTGCCATGTTTGCTCAGTGATTATGTGTTATAGGGGAAAATGTTCAATAAGTCCGATTATACCTACGTTACTATGATGAAGTATGATTTTTCAGCTAGCAACATTCTCATTTTTTTTAATAACACGTTTTACTACAACATGTGGTACAATAAGAAGGGGATCCGAAACCCCAATGCATTCCCTTTGCACCGTAAATAATGCGCACGCGACCAGTCTCGTTTATTTTGTTTTAGAATAACAAATAAAAGTTGAGTAGAATTTCCAGTTATAGTTTAGTATTATTTTCTGGGTCAAACCACAAATGACAACTCTTGAAAATATAACGAAAACAAAGCAAATGCATCACGCATTATGCTTTAACAATATTTGAGTGTTATAAACACAAAAAATAGATAGGGACCGGTCAAATTACGGTGAGCTGTTTTTGTGAAGGGTGCGGTCGGGTTGCATTGTAAGTTTTCAACGTGCAACCTGCTCTGCACCAACCAACACATATACGTACTATTCATTCATTCATTCAACTAACTTACAAACCGAAACACATGTTCACATACAATAAAACAGGTGACGCATTCAATCGCTAGTCGTGTACTTACGTACGGGGGAAATATGCTACTGGGTTTTGCAATCTTATATTTTTGTTTTTTGCTAACATCTATATCCAACGTTATCGGTATAATGATAACAATAGTCGTATTAGCCTGCTATTATTCACAATATCAAGTGGTATGTTACAAACATACTTTATATCTGCCGCGTTTCCTTTCACAGTAGGACCTTGAAATATAATCTCGTTATGCAGCTGTTCGAACAGACGTATAAAGTTTGCTCGCAACATCGTTCGATCGAAGGCAAATTCTCACGCTAAGTGTGCAATCACAACCATACGAGGAATTCCCACTATGTATGCACGTAAGTACACAGCGACCGACGGCCCTCAATTAACACAAGCTATAAGCTAATGTTTGTCGAAGCTAAAGAAAACAACATTCGTAAACTTATGAAGGTTTTAAAGGTAAAACTAGCTAGTCAATTTATAAAATGGATTCATTAGTAGTTCTTAACGTTACAGAGATTGACAAATTTTTTGTTTGTTTGTTCAGTAAGCGATTTTATTTTTTTAAAAGAAGCAATCGTTTGTTGCTGTATAATAATGAAATTGATTACCAAATATTTGCACTCAATCAACCGTTTGACAATAAGACTGTTAAATAATAAACATTATTTATATTCTCGTCGTCACAGGCGTACCTTTCACTGAAACATCAAGCAAGACATGACGTAAGGCTATATAAATATGTAGGCAACGACTAACTCTTCAATTTCCTAAGCAATTGTAATATTCGAGAATGATCGCTGCTAACAAAGCGTGTCAGGTGTATATCTTCGTTGTGTATGTATAGTAGTTGAAGTCGCAAGTCGTAAACATGAGAAATTCCACGAAAGCGAGTCGAGTGCATTCGAGTCCGCAGTACGGTGTGAAGGCGAAACGAGCAGAGCGCGACAGATCACCCACTTACGAGGGAGGTCCGTCTTGATGCCAAGTGCCAGGCAACAGACACTTTCGCTACTGTCCCGTATTTTAATTAAGTTCCTGCTTGCTAAATTTGCGATACTGTATGTTTATGGCTAGCCTAGTACATTTGACGAGTTGAGGGTAGTTAGTAAATCATCAACGTAAATGAACATTTTTAATATTTTGATTAATTCGAATCATTTTTTTTCTTCAAATCCTTTGATCAACTGATCGAAGTTCAAATCATATATTTTTAAAAGAAAATACTGAAGATAGACGGAAAGCGCCTGACCCTCTTTCACTGTGTCGTGCAGGGACCGGAACCGCTTACCTTAACCGCGGTTTCTGATAGGGTTTTTCATTGAATTGTTTTCTAAAACCCCATCGATATGGTAAGCGTATTAATATTGTAACCCTATCGATACGGTAACCCTATCAATACGGTGAGCATATCATCGGGTTAACTTGATGAAAGAAACCCCATCGATACGGTTAGCACACAGGGTTAGTATTAACAATGTTGTAACCCTATCAAAACAATAACCTCATTAATACGGTAAACATTTCATTGGGTTAACTTGATGAAAGGCTAACCAAAAGAATACGGTTATTGAATGGTACGCTTACCCGATACCAAAGACAATATAATACTAACGTACCGATACTAAAAACCCTATCAAGGGGTTTTGGAACACTATCGAGCCATCTCGATCTTTATTGACAAAGGCATTCAGCCTATTGCAAGACCTAGCAAGACAGCACACGCGGCGCGGGGAGGGGGGGGGGGGGGGATTAGGTAGGGCCCCACGCTGCATGAGTTCAGACAATAATGGACCTTTTATTGATTTGGATTATGCACAAAATACTAAAACTTTGTTTAGATTCGCGAAATCGTTTCGGCATCTGGCGCGTGCGGAAGGTCGGGTGCGGAGTGTTGAACACTTTATGTGTTGTTTTTATGCATGCGAACCTTGAGTGTAGTGCGCTTCTTTTAAACAAACTTAACTAAGTGTTAATTAATTTGTGTAATAAATGGCACCACCGAGAACAACCGCCGCTCATATAATGAAAAAAGTGATCTAGTTTATCCCGTGGTTCGGTTTATTACGGGTGTGTCTCTTCCACTTTGTATAATAATTCAAATATTATTTTGGTACCAAACTGTATTTTTTTACAATTTTACCGCGACGTCGTCCGCGTAAATTAAAGCCAATGTCACTCACTTGCAATTGAAAATCATTCGTGTAGTTTCGGAGCCTATTCAATGCAAACAAACTATCAAAGTTTTTCTCTTTATAATATTAGTAAAGATAAAAAATATATGATTTATTATACAGTCACAATATGACTACGTAGGTAGGCAATATCCAATCAAAAACATAAATGTGAAATGAGAGCCAAGTTCAATATTCTTCTTCTTCTTAGTCGTAGGTACGCTCTAGACAGAGTGGTCGTGCGTGACTAAAGTCTGACCAACAAAAGCTGAACCTCACAAAACGCGGGAAGTTTAAAAATTCACGGGCGAGCCATACAGTCTATAGTAGGAAAAATATTTTTGATACTTATTACATGACTGCCCAAAACATGTAAGTTAATTTGTTTCATACTAACTTCTAAGGACTCAATTCAATATAATTATATAAATACCATACACTTTTAATATATGGTATTTGGGATATTCGTGATGATGCCACTGCGGCCGTAGCCCATGCTAAATACCTACCTTCACTGTATTCCGAAATTAAGCAAGGTTTGTTTGTTTTAAAAGTAAGCAATAAATACTATAAACATTTAGTAGTAATTCATAAATCATAATTGAAGACATGCTAAAACGTTACATCAAAAAAGTGATTTACCAATTCATCGATACGTACAATTTTTCTACGGAAAGATCAAAAATATATAAAAGAACAGTGCCCAGTGCCGGTAAATTTATTTATTTTAGATTCCTTTACTTTTTTCTCTTCTTTATTCAAAGCCTTGTTTATGAGTATCAAAAACACATGGGTGAATCAAAAACACATGGGTGAATAAATGAATAAAATCAGGCATTGACAACTGTAATGTCAAAGTCATCTGTATCAGTGTTGCAACTCAAAAAATGACGAGGTTCAGCTTTCATTAGCCAGACTATATGGATTGGGTTGTTGGTCCATGGCCGCTGCTCTTGCGATTTTTCTTCACATGTCTCTATCTGCAGCCGTCTTGGTGCATTCCGTTGCTGGTACTTTGTTACAGCTTGACAAGATCTAGCCACCTCGTTGGAGACCGACCACGTGAACGTTTGCCCTCATTACGACCCTGAAACACTAAACGCTCCATAGAGTTGAGGGTTTTGGTGTCTTTGAGGGTGACACGACCGAAGAAGTTAAGGATTCGTAACTGCACAATCGACGAGAGCCTTTTCTTTATTCGTAATTCTTTCGATATGGAGATGTTACTGCGGTGGGCTGTCCAACTTATTCTGAGAAGCCGTCGCCAGCAACACATAGTTCAATATTATGATATACTTATGCCTTGGTTGCTAACTTCGACGACAAATGAAGTGAGATCTAAATGGGTGCCAAGTTCAATGGTCAGTCCTGAAATTTATTTATTTACAACATAAAATATCATTTCTTCTTATAACTTAGGATAATATATTGTAGCCTAAGGTCTGACTTGGCTAGTTCTCATATACGAATCATGGATGCGTAACATGACAAATATTGATCATGAAAAGTTAAGTGATGCAGCTAAGTTGGACTTTTCAGAAGTTATCGAGACAACAACCATAGATGATAAAGTTGAAAAATTTTATTCCACCATAACTAGTCTTTATGATGTTCATGCTCCATTGAAAACCATCAAAATCTAGCGTCCACCCTTTCGTTGGATTACCAGGGGCGTTCGTATAGCCAGGTCACGGAGGGATAGGGCGTTTAGGACTTTTAAGAGGGACAGAACGGACGAGGACTGGGTTGTATGCAAGGTTGCGCGTAATCGTTTCAATAGTATGGTAAGAGCAGCCAAGCGAAAACATTTTTGTGAAAGTCTGTCTGACTGAATCTTCTTCGACCGAAATTTGGAAGTTTCTACGTTCGCAGAGTCTAGCTAAAAAAAAATGCTTCTTGCTCCTCTTTTAATTTCTCTCCTAATGATTTCAACAATCACTTCTCTTCATCAAGTTTCCTCGATCATATTATCAAATTTTCTATCATTTCTAAAATTTCTTCCATGGCCAAACCTTCGATAGGACTTTTCTCTTTTCCTCCAGCTACTGAGGATGAGATTTGTAAAATTGTCATGTCAATTAAATCCAAAGCAGTTGGGTGTGACGATGTGAGTCGGCACATGATAAATAACATACTGCATTTAGTTATACCTATTTTAGCTCACATTATTAATTTTTCTTTAGCCACTGGGACTTTGCCGTCTTTATGGCGAAAGGCTTACATAATACCTCTGCCCAAAGTTTCCTCTCCTCAAGTTTTAAATAATTTCAGACCTATTTCAATCCTTCCCTTCCTCTCCAAAATCCTCGAGGCAGCCGTGCATGACCAGTACTGCACTTCTCAAAATTTCTGAAGACATCCGCTTGGTTATTGGAATACCTTGGTTACCAGTCTTGTTCTAATCGATTTCTCTAACACCTTCAATATGGTTGATTATGATATTCTCCTTGCCATTTTCCATCATCTGCAATTGTCGTCCTCAGTGGTGGATTGGTTTTCAGCGTACCTCCGAGACCGACAGCAAGCGGTTCGTGTGGATCGTGATCCGTCGGCATGGAGATTTGTCTACTGGCGTACCTCAAGGTGGAATCTTACCACCATTGTTCTTCTGTCTTTTTATTAATCTCTTGTCTTCTTCAATTGGTTGCTCTTATCATTTCTACGCAGACGATCTTCAAACCTATGCACAGTCGTCAGTCGAGGACTTGGAATCGAATATATTTATTGTTTACAGCCTTTTCATCGATATTATCTTGGTGAAATTATTATGGCATACAAGTCAACCCCTCAAAGTGCCAGGCTAAATTGTGGGAAGCATAAGACAAGTAAATAAAATTAACTTTGATGCTCTCTCACCGGTAAAGTTTGATAATAACGCTATCCCCTTTTGTAAATCCGTGAAGAACCTTGGCTTGCTCATTGACTCCACACTTAGGTGGGTCACTGTTACAGCCACTCTCCAACAACTCAACCGTCTCAGGAACTTTATGCCTTTATAGACGAAGATCTTACTTGTGAAAACTTTAATTTTTCCTATTATGGATTATGCTGATGTGTGTTGGCCCGATGTTGACGAACATCTTCTCAATAAGTTTGATCGTCTCGTCAACAATTATATCCGTTTCATTTTCTGCCTTCGTAAGTACTATCGTTTCTGCATATCGTTCTGAGTTAAAATGGCTTCCAATTCGTCAACGTAGGCACCTACGACTTCTTTGTACTTTATTTTCTATTCTGAATTGAACTGAACTCACTCTCCCGATTACTTAAAATCTAAATTTAAATTTCTCTCTGACACATGATTGACATGTTTAGTTGTGGTAGAGCCAGGCTACCGGCGAAAATCACTTTTGCGGGTAGCATGAATGGCCCGGCTCTCCGGGGAAGTACCACACTCTCACAGAAAATCGACGTTTGAGTAGTAGCTTTACAGCTTCTATGCTTCGTTCGGTGAGTGAGAGCGCCGGAGGCCTATCCCCCCTCCCCTCTGGAGAGGGGAAATAAAAGGCCGGCAACGGTTTTGTAATACCCCTGGTGTTACATTAGTCCATGGGCAGCGGTGATCACTTACCATCAGGTGACCCGCTTGCTCGTTTGCCGCCCTATGACATAAAAAAAACACTGGCTTCTTCTTCTTCGTTCGTCCAAAAAAGCGTTCTTGTCCAAAAAAGGGTTATGGAGAGTAGACACTCTCATACCCTCATACCCCTTTTTTGGACCAATTTTATGTCAAATTTATTTACCCCCCTAACTTCACGACTCTGGAATCTAGAATGAATTGCCTGTTGACATAAAAAGACTTTCATTCCCACCTTCTGATCTCTTCCAAATTCCATCTGTCACTATCTCTCATCCTAAAAAAAAAATTCTAGATTTTTTTCTACCACTCTTTTGCCATGATAAAAATACATACCTATACCAAATTACAGCTTTCTAGTACTTATAGTCTCTGAGGAAAATCGCGGACGGACAGACAGACAGACAGACATGGGTTCCTTGTTTACTACGGAACCCTAAAAATTACACTGTAGCAAAAGTTGTTCAGCCTGATTAGTATTTTTGTAGAGGTATAAAAATCGAAGATTTAGAACATCCGATACAGAACCATGTCAAATTTTATATGGACAATTTTACAGAATCACGCTCTCCACGGGGATAGAGTGCGAAGAGTACGATTAGCTCATATATCTGGTGACCGCCCAGCGGTCCCAGGTCACTCGCGAAGGTGGTGTCAACCAGGTGCGAAGTGAAATGGAATGAAAACCATCATTGCTGAAATCAGGCGCCAAAATAAACTAACCCAAAGGATACTTCCAAGATAATTTTTTTGCGAAATACGTTGATATTTATTAACTTTTTATATTAAACATACAACACTGCTGCAAGTATTTTCTTATGTATCGACATTAGTTCGTATTGAGGTATAAATGCTCCGGAGTCATAAAGTCCACGCGAAAGAAGTCGCGGGCTTCAGCTAGTGTGTGATAAGTACTAATTATTTAGAAACACAAATCGAATTCCAATAAACTTAAAAATTTTAAACGAAAAACTGTTAAATTTTCAACAATCGACAGAGTATACCTAAGCGAAGCCGTCCGCGTGTTTTCAATTTCGAATATTTATGACAAATGCCGGAGCTTTGAATAAAACCATTGAAATGCGCAGAAAAGACAGGCAACACAGTTGATAGAAACCTTTTTTAAACTGATTGATACGGTTAACTAACTAACTTAACCCAATGATGCGGTTAATACCTAATAATAGGGTTAACCCCATGAAAGGGTTAACCTAATGATAGAGTTAGCCCAATGATAAGGTTAACCCAATGATAGGGTTAACTCAATGATAGGGTTAACTCAATGATAGGATTGACCAAATGATAGGGTTAACCCAATGATATGGTTAACCCAATGATAGGGTTAACTCAATGATAGGGTTAACCATATCATAGGGTTTCTTTATTAATCATATTAGGCCCGAAACAGGTTTTCCGGTCCCTGGTGTCGTGATCGTGACAAAATCGCTGCAAAAACCGACAAAATACACATATTAATCATTACTAATGATGGCACTACTCAATAATGTTTTTCAGCAGCACAAAAACATAGCCATGTGTAGCTAGGAGACGCAATATGCGTTAGATAAGATCAACGCACTCTGAGCATTCGTTATGAAGATAAAATCTTTATAGCAGTCGGTTGCGAATACGAATGAACCGTCACAAGCAAGACTCACACAAGACTATTCATATGACCTTGATTAAACCCCGGAATATTCTGCATCAAATTGTTGAAAAATTTGCGTTCGTATTTTCAGCACTAGCAAAATATGTAAACACGTCTGTAAAAAATTACGTCCACGATTTGCACTGCACTCAGGAATTTACCAGTTGAACTCTTTATTCGCAAAATGTAATTTTTTTATATTAGATATTAAATAAAGTTGGTGTTAAAGAGATTTTAAATTCTAATTGGCACTACATAACAGATGTAAGCTACTAAAGATTCTCTTATAGCGAAGTGAAATCGATACATCGCAGATCGGCGCAGTCTCTTGCTCAACGTCAGCTAAACCGTCCAACCGGTCTTCTATCTTTAACCACTTGCAACACGGTGTGTGAAGAAAGAGCGAAATTTTAATGCCATACTAACCACGCGAATGCTATCACAGTAACTGCTAATTGCATAATAGGAAATATACTATATCTACTGTAAGAAATGGTTGGTGCAAGAGAAGCAATATCACGTTTGAGATAACGTAATCATTCGATTATGATTTATCGAATGTTGATTCTCACGATCTTTTACAAATAATATTGAAATAAATAAAAAGATTCCCTTGAACGTGTAAACGGTAATGATGTTTCTTATCTCTGACCGATAATGGTATCTAAATATAAATAAACGAAGTAAGCGTTGTGAGTGAAGGAGTGAAGCAACAGGAAATCGATGAAACGCCGGAGGCTAACTGCAGTCGGTGTAAACATGGATAACGGACGCAGGATGGCCCTTGCTATATATAAAATCGATGACTCTGATCACAAGATTGTAGACGTTACCGTTAAATAAGAGATCCTGATACAGAAGTCTAATCAAACAATCACATATTGAATTTAAAGAAAAACTACAATTCCCGGGATGTTCCTTTTCTGCGAACGTCTTATTACACTTACATGTCCAACCGTTACAATCAATATACTGTAATTAAATACATATTTTTATGTCGTAGGTCGCGTTCTCCTTTGTAATACTTGGAAATTACTAATTTTCTCTTCTCCTATGACAGTTTCTCCCAATTTATTTGGAGCAGCCCTCCTCGTACGTTTGCGTTGCGTCACAAGATACGATTGTGTGTTGTCCTTGTGTTGACGCACGCCACCTTAAGATCTTTTACAATAGTATGGCTCTGGCTCCAAGTAGTAGGGGCCAGGGCCTCGCTTTCCATGCATCACCACTCATGTAATGTGCTCCCGTCCCTTCTCTTGATGTGAGCGTACCATCTCAAGCTATTTTCACGGAGTTTATCCTCTATTTTTGCAACCTTGAAACAACCCCATGTGTAGTCGTTTCAAACCTTGTCCAATCGCGTCATTTCTCCCGCCCAGCGTAGCGTTCTCATTTCCGTGGTGTGGATTTTTTTTTCTTTTCTCATGGGAGGACAACCCTTTTACCACATTGGAAGTGCCTATCATTTAAACGATAGACTTTAAAAAAAAATGGTTTAGGTACATCAGTGTAATTGTTAAAGACCTATCTATGGAAACCCCGCACATATAGGGTTGATTTTTTTTTTTAGTTACAATTCCATATCCCTCCCTGAATATTACATTTTATTTTATTTTTGTAAAAATCGTTAAGCGGTTCACAGAATACATCTGGGTACCTACTAAGTTTTAACTGAGTGTGTCTATTAATAATTGCGAAATAAAATGGCTGTGGCATACGGACAACGGACAGGCAGACATGACGGGTTCCGTTTTTTTACCTGTCGGCTACAGAACCCTTAAAACGCCAGACATTGCTCGCCAATTTAGCCAAGCTGTAGAAATTTTGTTCTGAATGTCTTCTGCTGCGCTGGCTCTGGGTGATACGATTGATCTAAGAAATTGGAAACTGTCTATGTTGTTCAAGGGAATTCCTCCAATCTTCGGCCATTTGTTTGTAGAGAATGCGGTGCCAGACAAGCCCAGGATATTTACTCCGTCGTCTTGCTGATTTTTAATCCTCTTTCTTGTAAAGATTTCTACCACACTCAGACTCATTAAGATCTGATTGAATTTAATGCAGGGATTCTGCAACAATAACTGTGTCATCCATTTAACGTAGTCCAAGACGGAGGGTCTTGTATTTCCTTGAAACTTCGAATTGGCTACTTTCTCCCGCAGGGCTGGTGACAAAAGTGGTGACGTCATAATAAAGGTCTTTAAGAAGGTCAACGTACATTTACGAGACAAGTTGGGAGTAGTCTCTCCCACGTCTGCCACATAAGTTTTCGGGGGGACACGATGAAACGCACAGATCAAACGCTTTTTCTAGGTGTCGATGAACACTAAGTGGACATTCTTTTACGTGACAGATATTTTTTATACAAGTATCTTGACCGTATGTATGTATAGCATCGCTTAAACTGATACCGCTGGTAAAACCACATCGGTTTATTTAAACCGATGCGGTTTTACCAGCGGTATCAGTTTTACTTATAAGCAAAAAGATAAAAATCTCTAACATAACTTATTCACTTGATGGTGTTTCGTGCAATGCTGTGACAGTCATTTTGAGTTCGCTATTATAACTGGTAAAAATAACGTAAAATCCATAAAATTTGCCCTTATTAAAAATGCGGTCAAGTATTCCTCATGTCATCAACATTCGTAGAATATTCTTAGTTTTCATCTGTATAACAGTGGATCAAATTGGCATTGATATTGTGCAAATCGAGTGATAATCAATAAGTGAATCGTTACCGGCCAGCGAATTGCGTGAAGCCGATTGCGTAACCGCTACTCACCTGTAACCAAAACAATAACCACATTAGCATGTTTACAGACAATAATTGGCAAAGCGGAAAAGTTTCTTCATTAGTTCATCAGTACTCAGTACCAAATACTTAGGATTTATTTTTTACGTATTATTTTTGTATCATCTGGTTTAACATTTTATAGTTAATATCACTTAACGTATGCGTGTGTACTTATATTTTTTTTAAGATAACAATATTGTATTTTATCATGTATTTTACATGATATAAGGTCCTTAATTATTTAATTATTTTTTTCAATTGCGTGCATCAAGTAAACTTTAAATAAGTTCAGTTTTTATGATAGTTAAGTTCAAATTTTGAACGACGGGTCACGGGATGACAAGTAGGTAAATTTTTTTACATGTATATGAGTAATTACAGTAATACAGTGTGATTATTACTATACATATTTAAATGTATAAAACAATACGCTCATTGAATTCATCTTGCGTCACACACATGGCATAACATAAAATGGATGAATCAGACACTGACATTGAATCGTCCGGCAATGAAAAAGTTAATCAAAAGATAAAGCGAAGCAAGCAGGAGTGAATAACCTCGAACTTGAACACAGTAATGGCTGCCATAAGTAAACAGAGGCGCGATCTGGCAAATGAAATTCCTATTGACGATGGGCCCGCTTCCGCATCTGTTGCTGCCACGTGCCGCTCGGGGGAAACCAAAGTGAATTGCATGTCGCGGTGAAATAGCCTAAATGGGTTTTCGTCATATCATACCATACTTATATGGTAATTGTGAAACTGATAAAATATTTTTTAATTAATTTTATGTATTTCGTTTTATGATAAAGTTATATTTTCAACTGACTTTGACAGAGGAGGTTCTCAATTCTTATTCGGTCGTCGTGTTTGCTTTATTTATTTATTTATACTTTATTGCACAACTTAAAAAATAAATGTACAAAAGGTGGACTTAATGCCATATGGCATTCTCTGCCAGTCAACCATTGGACCAATCAGAAAAAAATCAGTTTGGGTGGTGCGATAGAGTTCATTATACATTACCAATTTATCTTAAACTTTAATGATATATAATAAACAATTTATCTGGTATACAGTTGGGTAGGATTTGGATTTTCTTTGATTTAAAAGATAATTAATTATTCTGTAGCATATTAGCGAGCTCTCAAGTATATCTTTCGCTGTGATGGGTTCTGAACCCCGGTCAGTGTCTGTTTTATATTTTTAGGGTTCCGTAGTAAACAAGAAACCCTTATAGTTTCGCCACGTCTGTCTGTCTGTCTGTCCGTCCGCGGTTTTACTCAGAGACTATAAGTACTAGAAAGCTGTAATTTAGTATGGGTATGTATATTAATCATGGCAAAAAAGTGGTAGAAAAAAATCTTGATTTTTTTTTAGGATAGCTTCCATACAAGTAAAGTGGGGAGTATTTTTTTTTCTCTACTTACCCATCGTGTTGGGAATCGTTAAATAGGTCTTTAAAAAAATATTGTGAGGTTGAGAACACCATTTTTCGATTTAGGGATCCGTTTCCGAAATATTTGGTTTTAAAGTGCAAATTTTTGTTAGACGTAAGTGTCCCCCCCCCTCTATCTGCTAAATGGTTATATATGGATACGTGAAAAAAATTACAGCAGTAGTATATATACTGAAGTTGAAAGGAAAACTATCAAAGATGAGTACTAAGTACAAACTCAAAAGTTATAGGCAACCAACTTATAAAATGTACTCGAAAATGTAAAATTTAATAAAATTTTGATTGTTTGATGTTTTTGGTCGGTAAACTGTGAGGTACGAGTGTGAACAGTGTGAACTCAAAGTTGTCATTCGCAACTACGGAACCCTACACTGCGCGTGGCCCGACACGCACTTGGCCGGTTTTTTTTTTCACTTTGCATTGCACGGATACAATCCGTATTTTTGCTCATTTCAGCCAAACACCAATTTAAGCAACGTCAAACTGGAACGATAACTTCCCTGTAAGGTTCTGTCTGTAAATAATTTTTCCCTTTTCCAATAGAATAATTAAATTATGTATTACTTATTTATTTCCCTGTAATTTAGTAATAGGATTTTTACATTTTCCTGTAGCAATTTAACAAAATCCCTGATTTCAACACTTGCCTGCCACACTTACACTACACATGCATTATCCGTGCATGTACTCTACGTGTAGGGAAATACAGAAATGTTGCGCACCCAATAACCACATACAGTTATAGCCACCCTACATTTGAACGCTTTCAGAGCTTTGAACGATTTATTTACGGGGCGTTGAACGTTGCTTACGTTCCTCCGAATTATTTTAATCTTAAACGTAATTCGTTTAGTAAGTAACACTCACAAAAAACGCATATTTCTGAATTATTTAGTAATATTTTTTCTTAGTATTATGTAAGTAATGTTTACTAGAATTGCTGTCAATTATTCTCAAAAAATAACATCAAAATTTAATGTTTTGTTTAAGTCTTTTACTTATTGATTCGATTAAAAAACATTTATTTACATCTTCTCATTAATTAAGTCTGATTGCGTAGCACGCGTATAAGTTACATAGTCGCCATAATATCAACGTAACTTTAAAATTAATCGTTGCCGCCACTTTCGAACGTATAATTTACATTTTATCGAATCGACGACAAATTAATCGAGAGTGTAATCGAAATCTAGTTTCAAGGAGACAACGAATAGTTTCGCTTTTAGCTAGTTTTGAATAAATTTCAGTGACTGGTTTGGTTGTGTAATAGACATTGACCTTCGTGTGCGCGTTCAACTATTCGCACGAGAAAGTTACTTTGCAACTTACCTCGAAATTAGATAACAAATTAAACCTTTGATTAAAGTAATATCAATTGTGTTTTTAGTAAACTACATTTTGACTTTGACCTGACCTAAATTGTTTTGAGACTGACCGTAGAACGAAAAGAAATAAGCAGTTTGCACTATGCTTACATAATTGAATAATCAAGGACCGGGACATACTGGTCCTGCAGTAAAAAAAAAACAAATTTTACCAGCTTCTTTTTTTCCCCGCAGATAGTAGAAATCGGCCAAAGGCATGAGCGAACGTCTAAGGAATCATGTCAACCGGGTTGCAATCCATCACTAATTTGATTATGTTTTTCACCTAGTTATACGCCCATACCAACACGATAAGTCTTTTGGCCTAACTCTGTCTACCCCGTTTGGGATAAAGACATAATAAATAGGTGCTACTACGTATAGATTCGGAACAATCAGTTCAGCACTTTCTAAACTTACATTTAAAAATAACTTGCGCCAAATTTCAGGGTCCTAGTGCTTGTAGTTTCTGCTGTGCGTTGATATGTCAATCACCACACCAATCAATGCTTCCTTTATAATATTAGATTCAAACTTTGGAGTTTTCAAAATTTCAATTAATCATGGGAACACAAAATTATCAACAACTCGTTATTACGTATAATAAATAAAATACGGATTGTAATGAAAGCTCATACATAAAAGATGTAATCTGGTTTTTCTAACATAACTTAGCGTACGTTGTGGATTTCATCAAGATTCACCGTCACCACACGCTGGGAGAAAATGCGGAACTTTCACACGACAATTCAAAAATTTCGTCATATTAAGGCAACCGCAACAGTCCGATTCACTGGTTGCGTAATTTTAATTAATCATTTTTTAAGGCGTAAGCAAGTGGTAGTTTTACCAGCGTCTTTTGTAATGGTTTTGCGTTTTGGGAACCTTTGTGTTTACCTTTCGCTTATACCTTTTCCATACCTCAGCACGCTCCCTAAACATTGAAATAATTTTAATGAAATTTGGTATTGGGATATTTTGAGACCCGAAAAAGGATATAAAGCATCCTTCATTTCAGAATAACGCGCTGATCCAGAGATCTAGGTACATACATTCACGCGAACTAAGACGCGGGCCTACATACATTTACGAGAACTGAGACGCGGGCTAATGAGCTGTTTATAAATAAAATAGGCCAAAATGTATCTTCAAAGTGGAATCAACATCCACAACACAGTACATACTACACACATGCGTAATTACAACTTTCAGAACGGAGTAAGTGCCGGCCGGGCGCGCACCGGATCACCTAATTGCAACATCGACTTTTAATTACCGACTGCGCCACGTCCATCGCGCCTCAAGCAGAGCTCACGTTATTCTCAGGGTCTCACATTTAACAACGCAGTTTCGGATTGCGGCAAATTACTTACTCCACGTACTGTGGGAATTTTTGAAATAGGTATCGTACTACAGCTAAACAGATTTCCTAACCTTTTACCTTTGAAGAGCGACTGCATAACTCGTCCTAATTACGCAGACATATTAGTTAACTTTTAAGTTACTAATACTTTTTGCGAATATATGTTTTTAGGGTTCCGTACAAAAGTTGAAAAACGGAACCCTTATAGGATCACTCGAGCGTCTGTCTGTCCGTCCGTCCGTCTGTCACAGCCGATTTTCTCCGAATCTACTGAACCAAATTAGATGAAATTTGGTAAGATAGTGTAATCCTATGACCCAAACACGGATGTGCAAAGTAAATAAAGATTTTTTTGAAATAAGGGTCATTTTGGGGGGCCCAATTACAAAATTTAAAAAAAAAGTTTTGCCAACCTTACTGTGTCATATATCAAATGAAAGGGCTCATTATGAGGATCTCAAAAATATTTTTTTTTGTTCGGATAAAATCAATACTTTTGATTTTATTCACGAAAGAAGGCAAAGGCCGAAAATTTTGAAAAAATTACGAAATATAGTTCATTCCTTGAAGATTACAGGAAAAATAATAAGAATTCTATCACTTGAAAATTAAGTGGTTAACTCACAATAATAAGTTCATCTAGGGAAATAGTTCACTAAAAAAGCCATTAGATGGCGCTAGTCAATTGAATAAAACATTTTTGCACATTGTGTGTGTGTTCACGAAGCATATTGTACGGAACCCTCATTGCGCGAGTTTGACTCACACTTGGCCGGTTTTTTTGATGACATTCAGGCATTAGGTTGTAGCTTACATTGTTAGATTTTAGTTTTACTAGTTTTTTAGTTACACTTCTACTTAAATACATCTGCAGGTATACACGAATAGGAAGTTATATTATAAGGATGTGACGAAGGGTATATTTTATTTATTTATTAAATAAGGATCAAGTATACAAAAAATGCAAGTGCAACCCTATTGCAAAGTTTTCCTTGAGCGAGCGCTGCAAAAACTTTGATGACACTGTCATCTAACTAAACGTATTCATCCTCATCAGAGACGTTTCAAAATCGGGGTCCGGGGCCCGGAGACAGAATAGATTAGTCTGTATCTTAAATTTGATGTATATTTTGCCACTCAAACTTAAAACTTAGTAGATTTTAAAATTTCTTTCACTTGTAAGTAACATTCGAACTGAATTGATTTAAGTAGATGATATTTATTATAAAGTTTTAAGGCCCAGGGAAGGGTAAAAGGTGCTTTTTAGCCCGGAAGAAGGTGCATTTCCCGAAGGATCTACATTTAAACTATCAGACGTAGTCAAACTCGCGGGAATACAGCTAATATATGATGTATATGCTAAGAAAAATCATAAGTTTGTTACCTGACCTGTTTGTTAAGCTTTTTATGTTCAACAGTCCGAACGTGAAGGTGGCGTAGCGTAGGACGGTGGCAACATACGAGGTAACGATGCATTAACAAGCGTTTAGGGCACTCAAAAATAACAACTCTCCAGGATACTAAACCTAGCACGTCATGGAGCCACCCATGGCTTATAAGGCATTAGAAACCTTATGAATGAATGAATAGAACTGAAAGTGGCTGGCGGGCCACACGCGCTGTCCATTATTTGGTGTGGCCCTGTGTATTCTGGTCGGACCGGTTCTGCGCTCGAGTCCGCGAATGGACCTGCTGTGCTGCCACACGCCAAATGAGGTGTGCGGCTGCATCGCAAATATTGCCAGTGCTGGATGGACGCCAAAGAACGCCAAGTACACATCGGCTATCTCGGATTCATATTCATTGTCTTCCTTCCATTGAACTTTTTACCGAAAAGGTGCGGCAGTGAAGAATTTATTACCACAGAAAAACTGTCTAGAGGTCACGCCTAATGGTAATCTGAGCCCAGTTCAATTAAGTAGCAGCACTCAGCGACCGCGCCCGCATTGCAAACTAGGCTTTTATTTGCCCCCAATGAAATCTTTACTAACTAGTAAAAAAACTGTTAGTTGTATTTATGCTGCAAGTGTGTTTAGATTGTATTATTCGTTTACCAAACGCAGAGTATCAATAAAATTTGTAGTTCCTCCATCGAAGCCAAAACAATCCTCCTACTTGTACCTATGTGGATGGATATGAATTTGTATAGATGTTTGTCACAAAAAAACCCTGTACACAACTATACTAAGTATATGTATCATATTCTCCGGTATTCAGGGCTATTGTCATTAATTTACTTAATTATTGTCAATGTTAGTTTAGAGAAATATTCTCGAACTGGTCCGAATATTTAAGGTCGGTATTAAACCCACGCCTTCAATAACGTGTTTACTGGTGGGTTGCTCGGGCCGAAAAAAGGACCCAGCCTATTATGGTACCTACCGCGATAGTCGATGATCTCATCGGCGGCGGACTTTTAGTTATATTGTTAATAACAAACGCGAAAGCTTAGTGTTCTCTGATTTTTTTATTTACCAATATGTTGCTTTTCATTCTCTTCCTTTCCTTCATCTTCCTATTCACTTGTTTGCGCCATCAGGCATTTTAGTTTTTATCAGATCAAATTAAAAAATCGAAAACAATTATTTAATTTTAATTAAGTAAGTGTCACGGTAATCATCAATTTTCTTCTTTTATAATACCGAAATACAACGAGATATTTACTAGCGATGTAAGTAAGTACCGTATATACATTTTTTTTCCCATTTGACCTGATGTAGGTAGGACTAGTTAGCTCACGAAAGCCTTTGCACAATCGATCTCGTTAGGTGATCTCTCATAAATAGTTGGGTACCTTAATGATAAAGTAAATTAAGTGATAGCACAGTTTAGCTACTAGTAACTTGATCACATGCCAACCGACAGCAACGGCTACTTGGGTGTTATCAGAAAATAATAAATAGCTTAGCAACTTAATATCATTCTAATATGTATGTACAGTCGGGGCCAGATAAACCTAAACAGATTTCAAATGAATAGTAAATAAAAATAAATAAAATGTTTATTGGGTACCTTAATTTCACTATTATTATAGCTAATGGTAGGTGCCTCCTTATATCCAATATTTTCTTGTGCCAAGAGTTGTAAATTATTGGAAATTATGGTCAGGTTCATCTGCCTCCGACTGTACCTATCAAACGCAATTATTATATTATTTAATTGTATAACTGTATATTAACTGCCTAATCGTGCAGTAAAAGTCAAATGAGATACAGTGAAGCAAGTTATTATTTAGGCAAATCGAAAAGAAATCAATAATTAGTTAACTGTTGAGTTTCCTACTTACATATTTTGGAAAGCGACACAGGTACCTACCTACTTCATAATCTAAGAGCACTTTAAGTAAATATGATTTATAACAAACAAGTTTATAATGGCAGTGAGATACACAAATAACTGGTAAATAAGTTAAAAAATCATTTAAACTGGTACTTTGTTGTGAATATTCTAAAGCGTAAAATAGCGACATTTTCAATTTTAATTTTGTACTATGAAACCTAGAAATATGGTAAGTACATCTTATTACCCCAATTTCTTTAAGGGCACTTAAGCAAGGAACTTCTAAGGCACGCGTGATCGCTGAATTCCCTAATGGAGCTTTTGTACCACAACAGAAATACGACTTCCACAAATTTAAGGTAGCTTAATAACATAGTAATAACACTTTCACCAGCCACATCAAATTCTTAGAGAGGGAAAATTTTACGATTGTCAATTAAAAACTCTCGAAAACGTTAACGCTACGTATATTAAGGTAGGTACGTCACATTTATCACACTTATGTCTTTCATAAATAACTAATGCCCACGACTACATTCGCGTGGAAAAAAGTAGTCTATGTCCTTTCTCAGGCTCTAGACTATCTGTGTACCAAATTTCATTTAAATCAGTTCGGTCGTTTTGGCATGAAAGCGAGACAGATAGTAACTAGTACTTTCGCATTTAACTACAATATTAGTATGGATCATGTATAGATGGTATGGATCACAGAGAAGCAAGAAACAAGATTTAAATTTGTTCTATTTCTGTTGAAATTACAGCGCAGTTTTTACGCGTTCTGTAGTAACACTAATTTATAAGCCATCCAAGGCGATGAGCGTCTCATGATAAGACGTGCCAAGTGTACTGGCTGGGAATCGAACGGGAATGTCGATTTGGCGTGAAGCACGAATCCCGCGGCCCTTCGGTATGCTCGTACCACTGTCAAACTGAAGCCACTAACCAGGTCACGTTACAAAACGCTCAGTGAACTAGTTCAGGGACAAAACTTGATAATTCAATTGTGTAATTCGCTCGCAACTGCAATTTTGTTAAAGACATAAGTAATGTTTGTTATTAGGAGCCAAGGCAGGCCTTAATAGAATAGAAATCGCTTTGCCTGTGTTTGTTCAAGCGTCAAAATACCTAAATAGGTATCTAACTTCATGACGCCAAAGGGAACAATTCTGTTATTTTTGGATGGGTTGTTTGTTTCATATTTTAAGGTCATAGATCTCAAAATAAACACTTAAAGTGAGCATATCACAACGTCAAAAGTATAAGTATTTAAGTACTTCAATAGTGCAACTACACTTGTTTATGTAGAGAAATGATGAGTACATTAACCATTGTGTTCCTCAGAGGCAGTCTACCCATAATACCTAAGTACCTATGTAATGTATCCGTATCGAACTATATACGTTATCGTGCTTAATTAAGCATACAAATCAATATTTTTATTGCCTGTAATCTGTTGCTGTTGGAAGTAGGTAATAAATGGTCTCATTTCACAAGTAGCAAGCACGGAATGCGGGTCGCCATCGGCCTTGCTTGCCAACGCTGACCACTCTCGCACACTTCTAGATCAAAATGGACACTGCAATAGCAACACGAACACGAACCGTTTATGTGCGTGTATGTGGAGGGCGATGACCGTAGCCTAGCTGTAGCCAAATACAACAATTTTGCTATGAGCAAACGGTCCACAATAGAAATTTCGTAACTTATACTATTGTGCGCTCGGATGACCTATCTTTTGTGCCAGGACGCGTTTCCTTTCAAGGTAGATGGCGTGCATCCGTAGAGCTCATGCATGCTGTTTATTCCATGTCTCTTGAAGTTATGAGAGAAAGAGAGAGAGAGTATATGTAAAGTTAATCATAATGTGAACTAAAGAAATCGAAACTTAGTACCCTTCGGGGGAATTTCGCTGAGCTGTTACTGTTTGAGTGTTTCAGAAGTAAAGTGTAAAGAGGTTCAGGTCGAGGTTCTTTCTAGGGTGAATCTCGTCCTAGGTACCAATTTTACAGCAAAAATTTTAATTGGATCCAAGTACACTGAACAAATATTCCTCGAGTCCATTCTGTTGCTCTTATTGTTGGCAGACATTGATTAGCACACAATATGTGCATACGAACAAGCATTGATTGTTTGAAGCAGTCCATTGTTTACTAAGTGCGGATGAGGAGCCCAAGATTGCGGAGGGAAGATACGACCGCAATGCAATCAAAACCAAATGTTTGCCTATCCACAATAACCTACTTTACATTCCTCACATAACTGATCGAAGTAACTTTTGAGTTTTATCGTAAATTACAAAAAAAACGTTTGGATCTCAGCTTGTCTTAATAATGAATAAGCATTAGAATCTTTTTAAGTAGGTACGTAGTTACGTACATATATGGCGTCACGACATAAAAAAGTGGGATAAGGTAAAGGAGGAAGAAGAAGGACGTTCATAATAAAATCAGCAATGTGCGAGTCGGACTCGCGATCGAAGGGTTCCGTCCGTACCATTTATCTATAATAAATTAATAACATAGCATATGGAGCAAAAGCGGAAAAATATCTCAATATCTCTCAATAATATAATAATATGTTTGTTGTATGCGACCCTCTTATTATTTTATTCTGATTAAATATTTATTTTTAAAATTAATAACTACTAAATATTCTGTGAATAACTAAGTAGGTATTTCAAGAGTGTATCTATTGTCGTTGTTAATATCGTGCAAGAAATGGCAATAAAATCACGTTCGCTGTATGGGAGCCCTCCTGAAATATTTATTATAGTTACTCTGTTTTTAGTATTTTTTGCTATAGTTAGCAGCAATTGTGATTTTCAACTGTCTAGCTATCACGGCTTATGAGATACGGCCTGCAGACCGATTTGCTAACTCGGTGTACAACGATTTTATTGTCACTTTAGCATCCATTACGGTTTTTATATCTTAAATAAAAAAAGTCATTCATACCGAAACCGTAATTAATATTGAAGTTACCATGAAAATGATGTACACCGAAGCTGTCAAAAGTTAGCAAATAGGCCTGCTGGTGATAGACAGACCGACAGACGGACATCAAAATCTTAGTAATAAGGTCCCGTTTTTACCCTTTGGGTACGGAACCCCAAGAGGCACCTGATAAATACGAATGATAATAGAGAGGTGTTTCATTTTAAGTATCTGAAGAAAAGTGGTAAAACAAATACTTTTTTTCATTTAGTAGGTACCTACCTACTTAATGAAAAGTATTTGTTGTATTGTACTTAATGAAAAGTATTTGTTGCATTGATTTGTGATGTAACCAAATATTTTCATTAAGTAGGTAGGTACCAACCTACTTAAAGTATTTGTCCATCCACCCTTTTTTGTAACAACGTCAAACTTGAGAAAAGAAACAACAAAAATATACGCGAAATGAATTTTCTTTCTCCAATATTTATTTTACTAACAAAACATTGGACTTTTTAAACCATGTAGGTATATATTTTTAGTTGATGTCTATGTAAAATATTGTATCATTCTTTTAATTTTTTACACTCACGGCCTTCATGGTCTGACGGAGTGCTCTATTGTAAACTTTCGCACTTCTTGTCTGCTTGTTAACAGCTTTAAATCTTTTAACTGCCGTATTTTTATTGTAAGCAAACCTTGTAAATAAATATGTAAATAAGGTACGGCCAAATCACACAGATTTAGCTATACCAAAGTAAGTTCGAGACTTGTGCTACGGGATACTAACTCAACGATACCTACTATATTTTATATTATAACAAACACATAATATATTCAAGACCCAGATCAATCTGAAAAATATCATTTTCCATCTTAACCTGATTGGGGATCGAGCCCGAGACATTCCATGTGCCAGTTTGGCATAATGACTTAGGCCACAGTCTTCAATGAGTACCTATTTACAAAAACTCAAAATAACAAAATATAGAGGTGACAAAACAAGACTGTAAAACTCACTTTTGAATTGCAAAAATCATTACACAACTTTCTAGTTAGGTATTTAAATGCATGATTTACTAACTCATTACACTACATGTGAGTGTGTAAATATACGCAAATAAATCCATTGAAAACATGAGAAGCGGCGACGTGGCGTGATATTCAATTCAGTTCGCTCACGATGTCGTGATGACATATGAGACCCAAGGTGGCATGGCAATAACGCATTTTAGTGGCAAATCCTATGAATCATGACCTTATAAATTCAATGATGATTGGATGACGATCAACAAAATTTCCTCTCATGTCCTGTGACTAAACAAACAAATACCTACGTAATATCCTCGTAAAACCAACTTTGGCATTTCGTACGTCACTTTTTGTGCTGAAGTTAAACTACAAGCTTAATGGATTTGGCTTTGCTCTCGCCACGGAGCTCGGCTTCGCAGCGCTCTCCCTGCGGGGTCGCTAGAATACCCTAAATAGGCCTAGTTTGGCTTACTGGATTTTGAGATTTAAAAAAATTACTACACTTGGTTTTTGCTTACAACTTTCTGCATTTTGGCAAAAGAATTATCCCCTAACCCCCACCACTTTCGCAGACAGTACCCCTCCTCCTACAGGTTTTTTCGATCTTCAAGAGTCAGATTTTTCTGGTACTCACCGGAGCACCCTCTGTACTGTGACATATTTCTGAGTGGTAATTATAACATTATATATCATTTAGGCTGGTTATCATTGATAAATACAGACCAAAATTTATTTTAAAGATTGCCAGTGAAACAGCAGGTAACTACTCAGGAATTATTAATTACCTAGGTTTCTTTTTTTTATGTAAATATGTAAATAGTGTAATTATTTTAATTATGTATTATATTAGTTTAATACAGACGATAGATAAAGTGTCAAAAAAAAAAAAAAAAATTACCTAGGTAAAGGATATTATGGACAATAATATTCAATTGTGTTGGCTCCTAAAGATGAAAGTGTAATTATATTAAATTGTTAAAAAAATATATATTGTCTTACAAAGTTGTTACTTTGATTTATTTTGAGTAACAACTTTTTTCAGCAGTGTTCTTAAAATTGTTAGGCTTTATTTCATATAAATTTAGTTTAATTTATCATTTGAAATGAAGCAAAGTTTATTTGTTTATTTAAATTTTTATTTAAATTGATTGTTACCGTTTATCTTTTTAGGGTTCTGTACCCAAAGGGTAAAAACGGGAACCTATTCACGAGACTTTGCTGTCCTGTCTCTCTGTCTGTCACCAGGCTGTATCCTATAAGCCGTGATAACCAGACAGTTAAAATTTTCACAGATGATGTATTTCTGTTGCTGCTTTAATAACAACAAATACTAAAAACATAATAAATTAAATATTAAATTGGGCTACCATACAACAAACATAATTGTAATGACTTTTTTTCTCAATATTATTAATGGCAACAGATACTACTCTTTAAATATTCACAGAATATTTCCTTGTATATTTACTTTAAAATAAATAATTAAATAATAATAAATAATTAAGGGGGCTCCCAAACAAAAAAATAAACATGATATTTGCTTGATAGTCATGTAGTATACATAATGGTACGGAACCCTACTTACCTGCGTGAGCCCGACTCGCAAATGGCCAATTTTTAGGGTTCCATACAAAAGTTGAAAAACGGAGCCTTTATAGAATCACTCGTGCGTCTGTCTGTCCGTCCGTCCGTCTGTCACAGCCGATTTTCTCCGTATCTACTGATACCAAATTAGGTGAAATTTGGTAAGATGGTATAATCCTATGACCCAAACACGGATGTGCAAAGTAAATAAAGATTTTTTTGAAATAAGGGTCATTTTCAGGGTTTATTTACTAATTACAAAAATTTATAAGAAAGTTTTGCAAACCTTACTGTGTCATATAATATCAAATGAAAGGGCTCATTATGAGGATCTCAAAATATTTTTTTTTTGTTCGGGTAAAATCAATACTTTTGATTTTATTCACAAAAGAAGGCAAAAATTGCACATTCTCCCCCATTCAAAAAATTACAAAATATTCATTCCTTGAAGATTACAGGAAAAATAATAAGAATTCTATCACTTGAAAATTAAGTGGTAAACTCACTATAATAAGTTCATCTAGGGAAATAGTTCACTAAAACACCACTAGATGGCGCTAGTCAATTGAATAAAACATTTTTTGCACATTGTGTGTGTGTTCACGAAGCATATTGTACGGAACCCTCAATGCGCGAGTTTGACTCACACTTGGTTTTTTATTTTTCAATAAGTAAATAGTTGGTAAGAGTAGTGTTTGTGCTGACCCCACATTGAAAAGTGGGATAAGGTAAAGGAAGAAGAATAGTGTTTCTTGCATTTACATAAAACTGTGTGCTACTTTCCGAATGAACCGTGCTCTTTGAGCAATTTGTGAACCTTACTGTTTAATAAAACATTATTTTTTTTTAAATATTAACATTAATTTAAATATTCATTAATTATTTAGCCAATCCTGAACCGAATATTCGGCTGAATACAAACATGAAAAAAAAAATATGCCGAATGTAACTATTATGAATAATATAGGTACTCATTTGACTGAACATTTGGCGTAACTCAAGACAAACCTTTTTAAAAAATAAATTAAAGTAATTGACTTATCAGCCCGTTATTATCTGCTAATTCATCAATATTTGAAAAATCAATTTTTCAGAAGTGTTTTGCTAACTCAAGTTATATAGGTACAAACATATTACCATCAACTAAACTTTTGATAAATTTAAACTTGATAATTATAACACTCTTATAACTATTTAAAATGAAAAATCATTGAAAGGTCTTTTGAATAATTCTAGAAATATCAAAATATGGTGATGAAGAAACCAATATTTATATTTGCATTTTCAATTCAAATGTTATGTGAATCGCATTTAATAAACAAGGAACAAAAATATTTCTATAAACTAAAACATTAAACCTATACTTAACTAAAAGGTAAGAAAATTAAGAAATAAATAATGAAAACAAAAAAACCTTAAACTAATTGGATCAGATACCATCCAGAGCGGTGGTTGCAACCTTTGTCGGCGCACCACAGGCCAGCTTTCAACAGCGACTGGGAAAAATTCATAGTTGGTACTAAGTACCGAATACTTTGTAAATTTTTGTCCAGCCGCTGCCCGCGTAGCTGCCCCAGGCGCGCTTATGCAGTTGTCGAAATAAAACGCTGCGTAAGTACTGAGACAGGTTGCGTCCCAAAGGAAGCTGCGTCCTATTTGCCAAGATACTCAAGTAAGTCCACCTAAATTGATGTTGTTTATTACTTAGTTCTCGTGTGTAAAAGATTTAGAGGATAATAATACATATGAATTGAACCTCTCTCACTGGGTAACTATTACGTACATATGGCTCGCTCATTATGCAAATTGGGTAATAATCATGCAAATAAAAATCACAACAATTTAATATAATTGTAATAAATAAATTGTAAATTTTCTCTTGAAATTTTTTTCTCCTATGATATAATATAATATAATAAAGCTTGCATTATTTTAAACCCTCAGTATTCACCTAATTTTCAGTGGTTTAAACATAGTTGTTTAAATTTTTTACAAAATTGGTGAACTGTGTAAACTATTGTTGTATTGTACCATTTGTAAATCACTGAATAAAGATTTTTCTATTCTATTGTAATTCATTTTTTATTAATTTTCAAATGACAGAGCAAAAGATGACATGTAGGTAATATTCTATGAGGTCAAAAGTGTATTTCCTGAACACAAGTGTGGGATTGTCTTCCCACACTTGTGTTCAGATGATGATGATAACCTTATACTATACCATAGATACAAGTTGTACACAAGGTTGCCAACTTAGCGCTTTCGGCGCCAGATCTAGCGCTTTTTTCGCATCATCAGCGCGAAATTATTATGTTTAGCGCTTAGCGCCCAATCTAGCGCGTTTTCAGATTTATGAAGTTAATTATTTTTTTTAGTTAGATTATGAAATTGTTAACTAACAAACAAAATGAAATTATTTCTACATTATTTAATAAATGTTCAACTCAACGTATAGGTACTCAATCATTATTTAAGTAATTCCATTGATTCGACTATCGACTCACTACGCACATCTCTACATTCTATCTTTAATCTATTGACGGGGATTTCCCGTGGGGCTATCACAGATGTCTATGGGCAATGTTGCTGGAGCCGAGATCGAAGTAAGTACTATCTCAGTCGCACTAATACACTAATAGTACTTTTTAAAAGTGCAATAGGGATATAAATATTTTGATTTTGACTTTTTGTCGACTATGGGTTTAAGGAATAAAAAATAATTGAATTATTATTATTTTTTTTAAATATATAGCGCTTTTTTGCGGAAAACTGGCGAATCAAGCGCTTTTTCTGTAGTCATTTAGCGCGCTTACTCATGCGACAGTTGACAACCTTGGTTGTACATAATATAAACCAAGACACATTTGAAGGAAAATGCAGTAGGGATAGCAGATTTATCAGTTAGGCATTTTGAGCAGGTTATCTTAATGGATTTGGACAGTTAAGGACATGTGATAAAACTAATCTTAATGTCGCTTTTAACTGTAGTAAATAGGTAATGTAAAACAAAGAAATTCCTGACATTACACAGAACTGGCATGAATGAATAGAAATTAGAAAATTTAGGAAACAATAACACTAATTTAAAACAATTACAGTTATAAATGTTTAATTAAAAATTATTATAACAAGAAGGAAGGTGTTCAAAAATCAAGAAAATAATTGTTAACTCTGAAATAATGAAAATCAAGACTAATTATTATTTTGAAATTTTTGTTACTAGTTCCTTAGTTGTTGATAAAAAACATTGTTCCTACTATCTTTCGGTTGTAGTGGATAAAATGGCTTAGTTTGCTTTTGATACTACTTGAGAGATTATAACATAGAAGATCTTTCTCTATATAATATAAAATATTTTGTCGCTAACACAATGTTAGCGATATAAAATATTTTTACTGCGATTAAGGCAATTAGGTATATAAAATAATTAATGTAAAACCTACAAAATAAGGATTATGAGATTTACAAGTAGTGCATTTTTTTTTGTCTAAAATAATAATATGTCAGTCAATTCTTTAACATGACTTACATGTATTTATATTTACTTTTCTACAGTGAAGTATAAGTGTGTAATGTATAGAAGTCAAAGAAAACATCAAAGGTTCATAGTGAAAGAACAAACACTTACCCATAGCTCTGTGCCCCAATTCATTTTTGCGGCAATATTTCACCTCACTTACACAAAATAACACATTTAAGCTTCACTTACACAGTTATTAAAAGATAATTACGAAAAATATTCTCACAATATAATTTTATATCACTACCACCATTTCCAAACACATTCCAAAGAAATAAACATGGCTGACTAAACTGACGTGACATTCAATTCAAAAAACTGGCTGGCTGCTGGCTGCGGTCATCCGTCAGTGTCGTCATCTGACAGTAAAAAGAAAGGAGGTTGGTCTATGGAATATATTGCCAGTATATGACAATCACCGCACTTTAAGGTAAATGATAAGACATGAATGTTTCTTATTCAAATTTGGACCTGTTGGGTCATATGTATGTATCAGATTTATCCCTTTTTGATCATCATCTTTTCTTACTATTATACTAAAATTATATTTGCAAAATCGGACATTTACTAGATAATTATCGATGTTCAAATCATTTGATCTCGATCTACTTTGATTCTACAGTATTTATATCAGGGTTCGCCGACATATATCAGCGGATATACGTCACGATATATATCAATTGATTTAAATCTTGTTAAATATCAATTAATTTTTCCTGTCTTCTGAACTAAAAATTTTTGAAATTATTTTGTAATATTTATGTAATGTTTTTACCTTTTAGAGGTTTTCCTGACTCCTGGGAAAAATTTTCCAAGCCTAGCAACTCTGGCTGTCAATGTCATTACTTTACGCCAAATTGACAATGACAGACAGTGCTGTACGTCAGATTGACAGTGACAGGCAATAAGGCACAGATATTTGTTTGAAAATCCTACGTTTGCGTCCTATTTTCAAAAAATCATAAAAAATAGATTCCTGTTTAAAAAAGGTATAAAATATGGAAGTATATACATGCTAGGTACTTTCAATTGGATATAATATAAAAAGTATCACTTCCGGTAAAGTATATGTTGTCAATTGCACCCTTTGACTTTCCACCACAAACTTCCCGTCATAATGTTTTATTTATTAGGAAGAAACCGTGGAAAAATTGCTCTTAAATTAATAGAAAACGACTGCTGGCTGACTGATGCCTGCTTTGAAATATCAAACTAAAAAAGATCACATAGTGGATGTAGATAACTAATTCAACAGGCGTCAACAAAAAAATTAACACTGATTGATATAATGAAGCTCAGTAAAAAGTGAAACTATTTCTTTGGTGATAATGAAATGTTTATTTTTTGTTTCCCAGTTCTATGAATAATAAAAACCCTCATCACAGGTTCCTCCTCTTATATTATAGGTTTTATTAAAAACAGCGAAAAAAGTGTTAATTGTCTTCGTAATTATCATTTTCATTTGAAATAAATATTTTTATGTGTCTTTCAGAAGCTTCGTTTCGTGACTTCATCAATGATCCATCTGATCCTCGACGAACTAAGGTAGTTCGACGTATCTCCTGAAAACAGAAATGTATTTTTTATTTTATATGCATATTTTTTTATTGTAAGCCTTATTTATAACTCTAGGACTCCTCCTTGATCTCATGGGAGCAGATTTATGATTCTGGTTCCAATATGGTTACAAAGATTAACTTGAATTAATTTCTATAATATGTCTAATGTTCCTTTATTGCCTCAAAAATAAATGATGATGAATATTATTAAAAAAACGAAAAACAATGATAGAATACCACTTCTTGGTGTTTTGTGTCATCTATGATGAAACGCTTGATTGCTTTTCAATATTTCTATTTTTTCAAGGTTGTAGTGAGCACTAAGCATGAATGTTGTACTTAGCATGTTTTTTAATATTTTTAAGCAAGCATACTTTTTATGCATTAAGTTTTAAAAGCTACCTCTACTGTAAGATGCTATACGATTGTATATCATAAATTACACTCAAAAGCTCTATTTACTTATATTATGTGTCCAACATAATCACGTCATAAAATTAGTATTAAGCACTACGTGAGTTTCGAGGAATATGATGATTACAAATAAAATTGTAAACACACCAGAACTACACAATGATACCTGTGAAAAGGAAGTGCAAATATTAGCAAGCACCAGGAATCGAATTCTACCCCACCCATCGAAGGCTAAACCTTGTAATGTAAATTTCAATTTAATTGATGTGTAAACTTTACTCAAATTTTACCATAACTGGCTCCAAAATAATATGATGGCTTGATCTCCTTGATGTAGATGGTCCTGTTATCGATGAAGCTCGCGACGATGGCAATGGGCTCTAAAATATTCAAAGTATATCAATTGGATTATTATATTAGTTTCACAACATTGACAGCTAAGGCTCGTTTTTTGCGCAGCTACACGCTCACTAAGTAACAAACTTACTTTGATAGCGGGTACAAAACTAAAGTCAGAAGGTAAAGGCTGCGTTTGTATATTGTAGACACCTTCTTCAGATGCAACTGAGACTATTGAAGGACGTGCTGATATTTGCTGAGCTAGTAGCACTGGATCAGTATCTGAAAGGTCGAAATGAGAATTTAAAAGTGAAATAAAAAGGGGGTCACAATAGTGAGAAGTGCTTAAGAGGTTGCACTGAACAGTGGTGTAAATCCCTTAAATTATGCATTCTTATTCAAGACTACAAGATTTTAACAAGGTTTTATTATATATATATAAACGGCAGACTTAGTAGTGCTTGGACCCAAGCTTGGACGCCCATTAGAAGGCACAATGTTACAACCAAAATGATTACTTTCGTTCGTTCGCCGCGAACTTGGACTTCGAGAACATTTATTTAAATCTATAATAATGTTATAGAGCTGAAGAGCTCAGGAACTGCTGGGCCGATTTCATGTACCACGAGTGAAGTAGGGGCGGACTGCTAGTATCTCATAAAACGAATAAATTGATTGAAATACCCATTAAGCTTAAAAATTGTACAGAATCGACATACATACATTAATAGAAAACACGAGATTTCACCCCATCTTGAAGATCTCCCTCGCTCGGTCGGTTTTTTCAAAGAAAAATAAAACAACTGCTTTCAAAAAAGCCTAATACGAGCTCCATGGCGCAGTGGTCAACACGCCTGCCTGCGAAACGGAAGGTCCCAGGTTCGATCCCCGGTCTTGGATGTTTATCTATATAAGTATCTATTATAAAATATAGCATCGTTGAGTTAGTATTCCATAACACAAATCTCGTCATACTTTGGGGCTAGCTCAATCTGTGTGATTTTATATATTATTTATTTATTTATATGTCAAAGATATTTACGACAGCGCACAATTACCCATCAGTCCGAGCAGTCATCGAAATAATAGCTTACCAATGTTCATACATCTGGCTACTCTTCTAGCCTGTAACACTCTGCCCGCACTTCTTCGGAATCTAATTCCCTTTTCTGCTTCTCTTCTAAGTCTTTGACCAGCAGCTGCTGCTTCTGCCACTGCCATAGCAATGGGTCCCATGCCAGATCTCTTAAGGTTTATATCGACGATGTAACTCAAACATATTGCATTGGACAATATATTGTCACTCGGCTAAAAATGTACGAAAAGAATATATGAGAAAGGAGAAGGACAGAAAAACAGAGCAGGGATGCGACTGTCGCTCGCACGCTAATAGGCACTCCTTTTCAGCATATTACACACAAAACAAGCTACGGTAACAAGTTTTGGGTTTCAAGGTAATTGTAGAAATGCAAAAAACTGCTATTTTCTACTAAGGTTTAAAAATCACTTTTCATATATATTTTTCATTTTCATATACTTACGGATCCTATGTCGTTAACACTGATATCTAAAGATCGCAGAGGAGTTTTGACTAGCCCGATTGCCCTAGCCAAGAGATCGCCACAGCTTGGGGGATTTTCAGCACTTGTAAGTGACCAAACACCAGCTGGTGGTTTCGACAGGGGCCCTGGTTTTATACCACAACCAGATATGTTTAAACTGAAAATGAAATAATTCTAAAAATGTAAGTCAATAATTTCTAGTAATTCGTAACTTTGTCCATTTATCATAATTATACTACTTACTGCGTGAGGTTGCATCCTCTTGCTAACGTTACGGCTATGTGAGCTACGCCTGCAGAACCAAGCCTATTATTTAGTCTTAGGTCAAGATGACGAATTGCACAACCGGGGTGAATAAGTGAGTGAGAGATGCTTTCAGCACCTGGTGGACCTGTTATAACATTGATAAATTATATTGATAATTTCAGGGAAATTTTCCCGGTAAAACATTTTTAGAGAGATAATATCATATTACCGAAAATATTATCCACTAATATAACACTTTTTAGGTTATCATGCCTGCAAATGAATTTTGCGATTGAAGCTGCACCATCGTCACCAATTTTGCAATGGCTGAAGTCTAATGTTTCTAACGTCTGATTATCGGATAAACCACGTAGAACGTATTTAACTTTCTGGCAATTCATATCGGTCCTTGTTATCCTGTAAAGTTAATATATAATGTGAGATTAATATGTAAGTGGTAGAAGCTAGAATCACATACAAGACTATACTAATTATTTTATCGAAGGCTAAAAATTCATATTAAAACTTACTTAAGTGTCTTCAACTGACTGCATTTTTCCAAGCCATGTGCCAAATTCTTGGCATCACTGATAGTGAATTGAAATTGATCTCTTCTATATTCAACTCCTATATTCTGCAGTTGATAAGTAATATGTAGTTCTACTAAGTTAGTCAGACTACCTAAAGCAGCGTGAAGAGATATGTGGTCTAAAATTGAAATTAAACTTTAGACCTAACACGTTAGAAATTTTTCATGTCAATGAATGAGCACAGATATTTTCAATGAGTATTACCTACCCCTAGAAAGAACTTCGTCGTTGGTCTTAGAAACAGACTTTTCTCCTCTTTTTCTTTGACTTGTTATTAAATCGGCCATTTCGGGTGATGTTATTCTCTGAACTGGAAGATCTAATGGAACCAAACTCCGAATAGATAATGATTGAATGTAAGGCCCGCATAGTTTAACCAGATCTTTTACCTTTAAATGAAAAATATATCTTCCCGTGGATGTCGTTAAAGGCGACTTAAGAAACTCAAGCTAAACAAAGCTTATAAACATCAAAGAGACCTCTCCAACCCGTCTGGCCAGCGTGGAGAGTGTAGGCCAAAGCCTCTGACTGCTCTGGCAGTACAGAGAGTGTCGTGCTCCTGTAGTGGAGACCAATAAGGACCTGATTAATAAAAAAAAATTAGTTAACATTATTTATAAAAAAAAATAACATAATACATTAAAACAGAAATGAAGTTGTAAAAAAGCTTAATACATATTGGCATTTTAGTTGTTTTAAGGGTACCGCACGCCAAGAGTGCCAGCGTAATATTGCTACTATTAAAATAATAATAATCAAAATCAAACACCTTTTCCGGATCATAATGCCGGGGATTCATATTCTCTAAAACATCTGCGTAGTGTCTTTCCAAAAATAAATTCAACCATTTCTTTCCCTCTGATACTACTGGAGCATCTTTCCATCTGGAGAGATAACATCTTTTCCAAAATATGTCACTTTTTATATTATCAACCAAAATTTGTAATGGCACATCTGTATTTAAAATTTGTAGAAATAATTCACGGTCCTTGTTAATTAATTTTTGTAGTGGTGGATATCCTTAAAATGCAAATAAATTGGTACATATATTATATAATGGTGACGGCAAAAATCAATGGTGGCGTTGTTTACGGTTGTTCCGAAATGAATAATCAAATGTGTGGACTTTTTATAAAAAAAATTTTTTCTTCATAATACCAAATCTCGTGTCATGAACTATTTATATGTTTATTTTAGCAAGTTTCCGACAAATTGACATTTATATTGTATTTATGCTAAAACAGAATGTAGTTTTATAGTTTATATTTACAGAATACTAAATCTTTTGATGGGAACAAATATAGATTTATTCATTTTTAACGAAAGGTCAAATGTTTTGTCATTATTCTCATGCACTAATTTCTTGCATGACAAAGGCTATAAATAAAGATCATATTTTTATTAACAAAGATCATATGCAGTGACATCTACAAAAACTTTGTACTCATCCCTAATCCCTATTGATTAATATTTTTAAATTTGTACGTACATCTGTTATTTTATGAAAAGTTATAATAATAATTGCATAAATTGTTTTATTTATTTTGCACGCTTGCTTGCTTACCCATCCAGTTTTCACTTAATTTTTGTATGCAGATAGCAACAAGGGATTGCGGGTGATTATTGTCCCAATCAAAGTCTTCTGCTTTGATCTTTCTATTCGGTTCCAAATTACGATTTTGTTTATAAGTTAAGTAAGTGTTAACATTTATACCACTAGTAAAACGCATTTTTGTAATCACTAAAATTAAGAACCGTGTTAACAAACAACTGAAAATCAATATCGCCGTTAGTTACCACAGTAACCTATCCATGAGTTAATTTGAGATCAAGGGGAGAGCTGAATATTTCACAAATTATTAATGAAATGTTTTTTACAATATATATATATTTGCAATGTATACCTGTAATGTTTATTCTTTTATGATCTCATTTATATTATCTGTCACCTTAGACTCAATATTTTTCTAAACATTTTGGGAAAGTTTTACGATGTTTGGCAACACCTGTTCCATCGACAAGAATGAAGATTTTATCGATTAGGAATGGACGGAAGTTTTGTTACGTACGGAATATTCGGAGCAAAAAACATTTAATCACATTTGTAGTACAAGTACACCATGAAAAGCACACAGGGTATATAATCTAAGACACAACTGAACGAAGAAACTGTGCTATGAGTGCTATGACCACGTATGACTTTTAGATGAGTGTCTCCTTATTTTCTTGATTTCAAAATGAAAGTAAATTAAACTAAAATAAACTAATTACATATTAAATAATTATGAAAAATTAACCTAAAACTAAACACCTTAAAAAATATGATAAAATACCTAAAATATATTATTAAAAGGAGTCCCTTTAGGCAAGGTTCCAAAGATACTGGCAGCATTCCCCCTTTGAATAGCGAGACTAATTCTTTGTCCGAGGTAGCTGCCAGCTCTTCGGTCACCTGTGATGTCGACTAACCTTTTTGCTATTTCCTTAAAAAGGCTTGTAGCGCTAGGACCCCACGGACCAAGGGTCTCGACACCGAATGGGACAAAATCATATTCGGAGCCTAGACCCCTGTATTTAGATGCTTTAGCTTTTTCAGCCGCTTCACAAGCCGCACCAGCTCTGTTGTTGGTTCCATGTAGATGGGAAGGGGCCAGCGTGTCTGAACAGGTTGCATCCCATACTAGCACCCGGCCCATCTTCCATGGAATCAAACTCATACCGTCCGGTCTCTTGCCATCGTCTCTTGCAATACCAGTCGGCTCAAGTAGACTTGGCACGTTGACAGTGGCAAGGGACCGGCGTATGATATCGTTTAGTGCGGCATGTCTCGAGAAGCGGCCTGCACTTTTTTGGCATGACAATCCGTGATGCCCTAGCTTGTCGACATCACTGCCACAGGGACATCTATGGGGAGCGCAGACCGGAACCCCGAGCCGTAGACAGGTTGCGATCCGCAGCGTGTCAGGCTCAAGAAAAGTTCCTGTATTTGACGATGGGTACGCGTGAAGCCAGTAGCCGGCCTCATGCGCACCCACGGCCAAAAAAATTAGTATATTACATTTATCTGTTGTCTATGTCCATGAGTGTCTCACTCAACTGTCATCTGTCAATAAATTGTCAATGACATCTAAATAGATACGCCTTCTCATGTCATAACACTGCACGAGATTTACTTTTATTTTTACCTAATAAAAGTAATAATTATTGTTTTAATAAGGATATCTTAAGTTAGCTACTACAATGGATAAGCACAATAGCTCAGAAATATTAAATTCGGATTATTCTCTTTCCAAGAACGCTAGTTCTGATTCATTGGATTCTGACTCCAAATCTAGTTCATTGAATTCTAAACACGGACAGGACTCCGTAAGTTTCCTAAATGGATTAATTTATTCTTACTGAGTTTTATAACAGCCGCATATCTACTTCCCGTCTCATATACGTGATTGATACTGGTAGTTCTTGACGTCAGTAGTTCATTTCTACTGTTCTGTGTTGCGATCTTGAATTTCTCAGACTAGTCATGAGTTATCCTAAATCTATACACATTTGTTTTTTTGTTAATTGTATTCATAGTCACAAGCCTACTGAATTGTCTAAGGTGACAATATATAAATATATATATTAAATAAAGAAAATAAGAAATGGTGACCATATAGTCAATTTTGTTATAATAAAATATTATTGATGTGTTTATCACTTATGTTATCTTTGCAGCCTCATGTAGTTGGTGACATTCAGTTCTTGGACAACGAAAAGCTGAAAAGAGTAGCTCAAGATGTGACTTACCTCTGTCCTTTCAATGGTCCCATTCGGGGTGTTCTTCAAATCACTAACTACCAACTACACTTTAGGCCCATAGAGCCATCGGCCTTACACAGTACTTTGAGTGTTCCACTTGGTGTTGTAAGTACTGAGTATTTGATAGTTTTGCTAGACTATGACTTGTGCATACTGTTAAGGGCAAAAGAGTGACATCAGTTATTATTTATTATTCTATTAGGATATCTAATGTATTTTTGCCTTTGCACACTTTGTTGTGTTGATGTAAAGAAATTTTATCTGGTAAACACAACACTGTAAGGATCAAGTTAGATTTTACTGAGTAGAAACATGCTTTAGTATCTAGTTTGTATATGTTTCAAAAGTAATTTTAGTCAATGATTATCGAGCATTACTAACGGGCGATTGCTTTTTTGATGTTAAAATCATGTGGTCACCCGCTCCAAAATAGTGCTCCTGAATTGCAACTCTGTCACTACCATGGAGTTTCGACATTCTCAGCTCTCGAGCAGACACACAGATATTAAGAGAAATAGTGATTACTGCCAAAAATGGCAATCAAAGGCGGTAATCTGATTCTCATAATTCTCACTGATTCTGATAATATTCAGGTTATTTATTAAGGCTTATATGATTTATATTCTTGAAGTTCTTTCTATTTGTAAAGTATTAGGAATAAAATTATTGGCGTCGCTACTGTGCCCAGTGTGGGGGCTTAAGCCTTTTCATATCTTTTCAGATATCTCGCATTGAAAAAGTTGGAGGTGCTTCTTCCAAAGGAGAAAACTCGTATGGTATTGAAATTTTTTGTAAGGTAAGGATTTATTACAACTAATAACAAATTATGAAAATACTTAGGAACAATGGGAAATTACCATTAATGCCACCATTTTATTTAATTATTAGTTTTAACTATTAGTTTAAGTGGCTCAGTTGATTTGCACATTCACTGCAGTGTAGGGTATTTTTAAATATGTCATTTTGAGGTTTACAGCCTCATGTTGTGTTGTCCTCTTGTTTGCCGGAATACCAGAAGATATAGTTAAACAGTGTATATAGACCTATGCATTGACATACAAGAAGTTGGTAGTAGAAAAAAATAAACAGAGGGAGAAATAAGCATGCTACCTTTTAATAATAGTTTGCATGAGAAATGAACGGATGCGTGTCCACCAACTGACAATTTGTCGTTGTGTTCCTTCATGCTTTGGAAGGCATCTTAAGCTGTGTTGTTCTGACTTTTTTCCGAATAAAATCTAAAATATTATCTATTAGTAATAAGTGGCATTACCTTCTTATGTTAGTAATCTAAATGAAGGTAAAATAAATTAAATAAGTTTCCTATCCAAATTTAATCTTTTAAATCTTCTTACAGGACATGCGTAACTTGCGTTTCGCCCATAAACAAGAAAACCATTCTCGGCGCGGCATATTCACATACCTACAGCAGCTAGCCTTCCCCTTGTCACATGGCCTGCCACTCTTTGCCTTTAGCTACTCTGAGACATTCCCTGAAGATGGCTGGCATGTCTATGAACCTATTGCTGAGTTGAGAAGGATGGTTTGTATTTATAAATTTATTATTTAAGTAGTCTTATTTTTCAGACTTTCTACTGTTTCATTATTTGTACCTTGATTTTTGTCTTTAAGTCTGATTGCCCTTCGTCAAAGGCCTCCTTCTTCCTCTTCCACTCATTTCTGTCACATGCTACTTCCTGCCAATTCTTCCTCCCACCTGGATTCGGTCGTCACATCTAAGCTCTTCCTCTTTTTCCCTGACCCTCCTTTAGGCACCACTCTTGACCCTATTTTGTACCAATATTGATTTCCTCTTATAAGTCTGCCCAACGACTATTTAATTTTCTTACATTTCCTTCTTTTCATGGCACATTGGCAGGCAATGAATTTGTTTGTGTGCTGATAAGACAAATATAAATTCTGTGACGATTTCTAGTCTCTACAAGATACAGCTCTGTGTCAGATGGTCCGACAGACACTGGAAAGACAGACAGCAGAGACTTATTAACTTGTTCTCTGGCAACTCTTGGGTGCAAACTAAATGGCAAATAATTTAAAAGGCTTCAGAGAGCCTTTGATCTGGTTTTATCATAGTAAGAACTTCAAAAGTAATATGCTAGTTTTTATTTCAGGGAGTTAATAATGACATGTGGCGCATTACTCGCATCAACGACAAGTACGAGGTGTGTGACAGCTACCCAGCCGTGTGGGCTGTTCCGACCGCGGCCACAGATGATCTGCTGCGGTCGGTGGCCGCGTACCGCTCTCGAGGAAGAATACCTGTACTGTCTTGGATACATCCCAGTTCACAAGCTACGATAACTCGGTGCAGTCAGCCTTTAGTTGGGGTGAGAATTCAGATCAAAACATGTCTTGTCTTTAATGACTGCTATCAATGATCTCAGTCGGTATCAACAGTTTAATGCTGGGTGGTGGTGGGGATTGCGCCCTGGGTCGCATACAAATGAAAGTTCCAATATTGTTCACACACACTGAGCCATCGTACTCCTCTGAATAAAAGTACACTCAGTTCAGTTTAGCTATCTAAGGCATCAGGGCTGTGAAAACTTTGCCAATTTGTATTACAGCGTTAATGCGGTCATTTATGTACCCTTTAACGCACCACAGTTGAGTATGCAACCAAGAAAATTTATGGAAAAATGAAGAGGACACCATCAACTTAAGGAATTATTCAAATTAGATTGTATACATCTTAAATTATTGTCCTTAAATTTATTTGTCTTGCATTCAATGTCATAGTTACCCATCCTAAATGTTTCCAATAGGTTAGTGGCAAGCGGAGTCGAGAAGATGAGCGCTACATCCAACTGATTATGGATGCCAATGCCCAGGGAAACAAGTTGTATATCATGGATGCCAGACCCAGTGCTAATGCTATAGCAAACAAAGCCAAGGGAGGAGGGTGAGTACCGGACAGTCTGCTACAGGGCGCGCCAAACTTTATTGCAGATCGGATATTAGCTGCGAGCTGCGAAGTATGCGTCCCGCCTCCCCGCGCGCATATAAAGTGTGTACTGCGCATCGACTCGCGCGATGTTCTGAGGTGCAATAAAGTTTGGCGCGAGCTATACATTCCAAGTTGTGTGTTCCTGTATGTGCTTATAGCAGGCTTAATTTTGTCTTAATATTTTGGTATGATGTTGGCACTTTATGCATTAGCAAATAGGGTAAAGGCGAGGAAGAAGAACTTGGCACTTTATACATTAGTATCATATTGTCTTTGGTTTCGTCAATTTAAATACGGAATTAGCTACTATATCATCATCACCATCTCAACCACAAGAAGTCCACTGCTAGACTTAGGCCCCTAAGAATAGAGATATGCACGTAATTTTTTTATTTGCGTAGTATAATCCCTAAGAACCACAGTAAAAATTATGAAAGAGCTTTTAAAATCCTAACTTAATATTATAAATCCGAAAGTGAGTTTGTTTGTTTGTTACGCTTTCACGCCCAATCTACTGAACCGATCGTCGTGAAATTTTGCATACACATAGGTTAGGGTACTGAGAAGGACATAGCTATATATCACGCGGGCGAAGCCGCGGGTAACAGCTAGTATCTTAATAAGCGACGAAGATGTGATACTTTAAAGTTTAAATAAGAAAGAAATCCGATATGGACTAGTGAGGTCAAAGTCTATATCATATAAGTGAGATAGACATATTTTCGTACAATCATTTTATCTCATTCGTTTTTCAACCAAATTTTTTACTGTTTTCACTTTCAGTACTTTACTATTGAATATTTTTGAATAAACTGGTAAGATAACACATATTTTTTTTCATGCATATTCCTTATTGCCGATATGTTACGATCGGTTGAAGCGGCCTGCATCCAGAGTCTATAACTAACTACGAGTACTATATGATGCCGATACTACTAATATTATTTCTGAGCCAATTGATATATAATGTGTCTTTTGAAGCATTAATTACGTAAACTAGTACAAAAACAATGAATATAGCAGATTTCCCTACAATGTTCCCTGGTACAACAGGCACGTATAGATATCCATACGTGTCTAACGTATTGTGGCGTCTCTCTCGACAGAGACTGAATATCGCGACGTGAAACAGCCGCTTTACACTTATGAGGAACTAATTACTGTACAAAATGCATGAGCAACTTCCGAAACTTTATTGTTACATTTTTCAGATATGAATCAGAAGACGCATACCAAAATGCTGAACTAGTTTTCTTGGACATCCACAACATACACGTAATGCGGGAGAGTTTACGTAAACTGAAAGAACTGTGTTTTCCTCAGATTGACCAGACTAGGTAAGTAACTGTATGTTTTTAAAATTTTCTTTTTAGGTTTTACAGCGTGATTTTGAAATCTCGGAATTGCAGGGAAAAAAGATATATCACACGAAATAAATATGCATAGAAATTGGCCTTTGTAATATTTTAGCACGTCAATTTTTTTTTCGTTTATGGTTTATTATATTATACGATCACTCGTGCACTGTCTGTCAGTTCGTGTATCTGTCACAGCCAATATGCCGCGAATCTCCGAATTTGGTAAGATGGTGTAATCCTATGACCCAAAAAAGGTAAATTTTACTGTGTGATATTGATATTTAAAATGATAGGGACCGTTATGAGAAATAAATATATAGAATTATTATACAGATAAAAATTATTCAATAAAGAAGACGAAAATTGGCCATTCCCCTGATTTCTGTGACTATTGAGCCGATAATTTTGAAAAAAGAATACAAAATTGCTTGTAGATTACAGGTAAAGAATTCCATCATTTGAAAATAAAGTGGTAAACTCAATAATACATTAATTTTTCATTCAGTAAGTCTACTTATTGTAAAACATACCACAATTGAATAAAAACATTTGACTTTGTACGGAACCCTCTCCAAGCGAGTTCTACTCGCATTTGGCTGGTTTTTTTTGCACAAATTTTACCACATACTACTACTGTACAGTTATACAGTAGTAGTATGTGGTAAAATTTATGGTGCAAATGTAGTCACACTGTATATTTTTTGTTCCCAGGTGGTTCAGTGGCATTGAGGCGAGTTGTTGGTTGAAACACATCAAGTGCATTCTAGCTGGTGCAGTACGCATCGTCGATAAGGTGAATGAGAGTATATTAGACAAAAGACGCTGGATGCAGGCCGCTTCCAACCGGTCGTATTGGAGGCCCATGTCCAGCAGTGGAGTTCTTGTGGCTGAGATCATGATGATGATGACACAAAACATTCACTCTTGACTTAAATAATCTTGAGACATTCACTTGCTAACTTAACTCCCCCATGGCTTCGCTCGCTTGAATATGTCCTACCCGGGCCCCAGCCACGCTACCGGCAAAATTCACTTGCTAGTAGAATGAATGGCTCGCTCGGGGAAGTACCACACTCTCACAGTTAATCGACTTTGAGTAGTAGCTTTACCGCTTCTATGCTTCGTTCGGTAAGAGAGCCAGAGGCCCATCCCCCCTTCTTCTCTGGGGAGAAAAAAATAAAGGCAACGCTTTTGTCACACCCATGGTGTTGCAGTCTACTTACTATTATTTTTACGCTTAAACACATTCTTATTAGTCTAGTTAAAGTGTACCTGCTGCTATCTGGCTGTGACTTTTTGAAACTTAGCTTGCCAGAACATTCGTTGTCAGAGCTTGTGTCTCCGGATGACCTGTAGAATTATTATATCTATGGTGGGACATAACCGCAGAACAATAAATATTAACAGTATTTGCCTGAGCTGTGAATCGAACCTTCATCATCAACATCATCAGGTCTTTTAAGTCTCCACTGCAGAAGCACGCTCTCTCTGTATTACCAGAGCCATTTATTAGCCAGAGCAGTCCGAGGATTAGGCCTACACTCTCCACACTGGCCAGACGGGTTGGAGAGGTATCTTTGATGTTCATAAGCTTAATTTAGCTTGTGTTTCCTTAGTCGCCTTTTACGACATCCACGGGAAGACTTGGTGGTGTGGTCCTATTCTACTCTGCCGGGAACCACACGGCTCCATCAAATCGAACCTACACTGGGATCCATTTTCTTGATATATTAATATGTAAACTCCTCCACCACGTAGCTCATCTATAATAAATTAACTACTTATTTATACTATTTTGCGCCGCAGGTAGAAAACCACAAGACCTCAGTGCTGGTCCACTGTTCGGACGGCTGGGACCGCACCGCGCAACTAACAGCACTGGCCATGCTGATGCTCGACCCCTTCTACCGAACTCTGAGAGGATTCGAATTACTTATTGAAAAGGAGTGGCTGTCATTCGGCCATAAATTCCAGCTGGTAAGTATGCTGGGTGGTAGGCGATCAGTTTTCAGGTAGCAATTGTTTAATATGATGTTAAAATCGAAGAACAAAAGTAAATATGTGTTATTTTTTTTCTCCCATTGGCTACTCGAGTAATCTGTCTGTCTTAGACAAAATTCTGCATGTAAAATATACGACCCACCCTTTCATACGTGTCAAATATTGATTAAACGGGGTAGATATGGCATGTTTAGCAAGGTGGTGGTCTTAAAGAGGGAAACACGGAATCAGTCATACTTTATGCTAATGGTTCTGTGAAATATGGCCCCGCATATCGACTTTTATCAAACTTATTCCGCCATTTCAAAAAAGTTCCAAAATCTTAAACGACAAGAAAAAAATGTTATAGAATATGCTCACAAAATTTCAAAGAATCGGTTGAGATATAAGACCTGTAGGGGAGAACATCCGGACAGCGGAACATCTACACGAATGAATTTTTGTCCAAGCTTAAACAAAGATGCTTCGTTCCCGCTTGACGCTCGCGGTCAATCTACTGAAGTGGCATGGACAAAGTTTCATACAGCGAAATCACCAAATGTAACTTGCTTCAATTCTATTAAATTCATTTACATATAAATATGAAGGGACACATCACACAAATTGAGCGGGCCCCAGAGTAATTTGTGTCTTAGGATGGTAACTCAAAGATTCTATATTTTATAATAGATCCTATAGACCCAGGCCAATCTGACAAAAAACATTTTCCATCTCGTATCGTAGTCTGGTGTGTTATCCACTGCGCCACGAAGGTCGGTTAAGTATTCAATGAAATGCTTGAATTTTCAGCGTATCGGTCACGGCGACGAGCGCCATTCAGACGCCGATCGTTCGCCCGTGTTCGTGCAGTGGGTGGACTGCGTGTGGCAGCTACAGCAACAGTTCCCCACCGCTTTTGAGTTCACCGAGCGGCTGCTCATCACCATCGTCGATCACCTCTACTCGTGTCGGTTCGGCACCTTCCTGTTCAACACAGAGCGAGAGAGGGTCAAAGAAGGTAAGTTACTACTTTCTGCTAAGAATGTTTACACAAACTTCTTTGTACGGGTCACAAAAACGAGCGCCATTCAGACGCCGATTGTTGGCCCGTGTTCGTGCAGTGGGTAAGCTATTACTTTTGTTCGCTAAGAATGTTGATACATTGGGTGGACTGCGTGTGGTAATTACAGCAACAGATCCCCACCGCGTTCGAGTTCTCCGAGCGGATCACCAGCGCAGCGTTAGATACGCACCGACCAGGTGGTCCTCGATCTGACCAAGATGGCATTTCAACCTTGGTTTTCCAACCGGTCGTCTTGGAAATCCTTGGGGGATGCCTATGGTCAGCAGTAGACTTCTTGCGACTGACATGATGATGATGATGATAACAAAGAAAAAGAAACGTGAATACCTAAGTTAATTCTAACGTTATTTTTAGGGTTCCGTAGTAAACTAGGAACCCTTATAGTTTCGCCATGTCTGTCTCTCTGTCTGTCTGTCCGTCCGCGGTTTTACTCAGAGACTATAAGTACTAGAAAGATGAAATTTGGTATGGGTATGTATATTAAACATGTCAAAAAAGTGGTAGAAGAAAATATTGAAAAAGAAATTTTTTAGGGTATCTCCCATACAAGTAAAGATTGAGTAATATTTTTTTTTCTATACAAACCCATCGTGTTGGGTATTGTTAGGTAGGTCTTTAAAAAATATTATAAGGTTTAGAACACCATTTTTCGATTTAGGGATCCGTTTTCGAAATATTTGCTTTTAAAGTGAAAAATTTTGTTAGAGGTAAGTGTCCCCCCCCTCTATCTACTAAACGGTAATATATGGATACGTGAAAAAAATTACAGCAGTAGTATATATACTGAAGTTGAAAGGAAAACTATCAGAGCTGAGTACTAAGTACAAACTAAAAAAGTTATAGGCAACCAACTAATAAAATGTACTCGAAAATGAAAAATTTCATACATTTTCATTGTTACATGTTTTTGGTCGTTAAACTGTGAGGTGCGAGTGGTGAACTCAAAGTTGTCATTCGCAACTACGGAACCCTACACTGCGCGTGGCCCGACACGCACTTGGCCGGGTTTATTTATGAATACTGATGACCTTTGTTACAGAAGTGAAAACGAAGACGGTATCCCTCTGGTCCTACATCAACAGCCACCAAGACCTGTACCTGAATCCCCTGTATTGGGGTCCATCATCATTCGGCGCGAGCTCCCCGCCGTCGCCGTACTCCAGGCCACAAGTGGTTCTAGTGCCCGTCGCATCGCTACGAGTCATCAAGCTGTGGAAGGCGCTATATTGCAGGTGGAACCCCACCATGAGGCAACAGGTACGGAGTCTATCTGCATACTAAGATTTGTATCTGAAACCCCTGTATTGGGGTCCATCATTGTTCGGCTCGAGCTCTCCGCCGTCGTCGTACTCCAGGCCACAAGTGGTTCTCGTGCCTGTCGCGTCGTTACGAGTCATCAAGCTGTGGAAGGCCCTATCTTGCAGGTGGAACCCCACGATGAGACAACAGGTACGGAGTCTATCTGCATACTATACTGCAGACTTGTGTCTGAATCCCCTGTATTGGGATCTATCATCGTTCGGTGCGAACTTCCGGCCGTAGATACTCCTGGCCACAATTGGTTCTCGTGCCCATCGTGTCGTTACGAGTCATGGTATCGCTGTGTTGATGTCTTTTTGGTTTGTATGGCTCCTTACCCTCGACATTGCTTTACCGCCACGGCTGCGTTACCGTGTGTAACGGTCCATACAAATCTAAGTGGAACTAGTGCAGCGGTGCACTGGCGGCGGACGTACTGCTATCGCTGCGGCATAATATGTAAACGCCCTTAAACTCTACTGTAGACTCGCCAGAATGGTGACACTGAAGAAGATGTTGATGAAGAAAGTAGGCTGCACATTTCATGAAGATTCTGCATGTCCGCAGGATCCCATATACCAACGGACTCGCGAGCTGGTCGCCTTAAGGGCGCAGCTTGAGGCAGCGGCGGCGGCTGCGGCGGGGGACCACGCGGCCAGGCACCACCGACTGGGCCTCACGCCGCCCAGGGTCGCCAGCCCGCATCACGTGTGAACTACGTAGGTGCTATTAGAATTTATATATTTAAGTTTTTTTTTATTTACTCACATACCATAAAGCGTTTATGACGATTTCAGAAACTGGCCATAATAACTACCACTACAGCAATCACATTTATAGCAACAATTATATTGTCTCCGACCGTAGGATCTCTGATGATATTGTACGTATTTTCATTACGAAATCGCTTTTCGATTAGGTAATTTTATATTACACTATAAAAGTTTATATTACAGTTTCTAAAACATTATAGACGCTTTATAGTGTGTGTGTAGATAAAGTATTAATACGACTGCTCAAAAAGGGTTGTAATGATGCCTAAACAGTTTTGGATATATGGATCGATGGAATTCTTGCCTTTTCCCAAGCAAATACAATATAATATCTATGTGTAGAGTGCCAACCTTATACAAAAATATTAGACCAAATTAAGACCTAATGTAAGGTAGGCGGCATAGTAAGGCGAATGCGTAGCGCTGTAGAGTTTTTTTCCTCTTGTCACTACCTCTAAGTGGCATAAGTGCGCCTTATTGTAATTTGGATTAAAAATTTTCAACATGCTGTGGATGTGCCATATCGCTATTTGTTTACTCACTGAATACATATTATCAGTTTTCTATCGAATATTTCGACAGTAGGTTTTATGACACTAGGTTCTACTAGTGTCATAAAACCCAAAGTTTTAGAACGTTTAAAGTGTTTTTGTTACATCAAAATAATCACTAATTTGATTCTAGCCACATCGCTTATTTTTCTTAGATTTTTTGCACACTCCCCCGGGTATGCTCGGGATGAAAAATTGGTACATACGTTTATAGGTCCTCGTACCCTAAGGGTAAAATCCCTTTTATTCCACTGTTCGTCCGTCTGTCACAGACCTGTATATATTGAACTTTAATAAATGAAATTTTCAAATAGTGTTGCTGCTATAAAAACAAATAATATATAAAATAAACGAATCAAGGGGTTGTTTTTGAGCGTTTTTCGTACATAAAATATTGTGTGGTGGTACAGAATCCTTCATGTTTGATTCTTACTCTACCGGATTCATTTCTTTTCTCCCAGGTCAGCATACATCCATGTTTGCAATTAAATATGTAAATACATCAAATGGGATCCGTTCTTGTTTAAAATTTTTGACTCCCGTTTTTTCTTTTACAGATAACCGACAGCTGGAATAACCTGCTGAATGAAAGGTCACACTTTATGTAACTATATACTTTTACATGGACTTTAATTGAATCAGATTATGTAAATTATTCCATTTATCGATACCAGTGACGTGCATTCCAATCCCAACTAATATTATAAATGTGAAAGTGCGTTTGTTTGTTTGTTACTCTTTCACGCCGTATCTACTGAACCAATCATCATGAAATTTTGCATACTCCTAAGTTAGGGTACCGAGAAGGATATAGGCTATATATTACGCGAGCAAGGCCGCGGGTAACAGCTAGTAAGACATAAATACAGTGGCCGCTCTTATGAAACTATATATGTACATACAAGTTTGTTTTTACCAAAAAATGTTGATGAAATATTAACGCGCTGCGCGTTGCGTTGATATCGTTCAAAAAATCTGAAGCGTTTACTTTAGTTTCGGGCGAACGAAAGAACTCTTTTCTAGAAGAAGAAGCGTTATTTTTTACCCACACAGGGATATCAGTGGGGTTTATTCCTTATCGATGTATCAATAAACATCTTTCAGAAGCACACATGCAAATAAATTCGAATAAGTCGAATAATCTATCGCTCCCACATGCTACTTTTACCTTTTTACTCGCCGCCAATTAGAACATTATTATTAGTTCCCGTGACGGAAACACTGAAATTAATGGCTGGTATTCAATTTTATTATGGCCGGTATACACTTTGATTAGTGCAAGTGCGAAGTTACTAAGCGTTTAGTAGGAAATGTATGAACTTCGCACTTACACTAATCAAAGCGTATACCAACCATAATCAAATAAAGATATAAGTGTAAATCCTTCAGATTGTTGTAATTTATAAAGTGAAATGAAAACCTTTACAATAAGTATAAAGGTTTTCTTTTGCTTTTATTTTTTTAAATGTCAGTTAAAAAGTTTGCAGCGGATAGTTTTTATTGTGATTTGAATATGATTTTTTTGAACTAATTCGTTGCTAGTTTGCCTGCAGTCGGTAATGTGTATCGAAAATATGTATTTGTGTATCAACCTACTGCCGTAATGTATTAGGTAAATAAGACTACGAGTAAGTGTTTCGATCATGAATCTTTTTATGTCTACCTACCATAAATTCTTTGCACGTCACTGCTTGATACGATTTATTATTGTTAAGTTGCTTATCCGTAGATGTTTATGAACTTCATTAAATAGGGTTAAAAGATATGGTAATAATAGATTTTGTTATTTAAAATGGAACGCCCCTCCAAAGATTATGACTATTGTGATGTGTGAGAGGATAATATTTATTGTAAAGTATTGCGTTAAGTCTGTTTTATCGTAAATTCGGATTAGTCGGCAAACAACAATGTCAACTAATCGAGCCATCAACAGTAATGACTAGTATGGCGGCATCGTGTCTTTTGTATGATATGATACGCTGATTTGTTGTACTTTTGTGTAATTATTGCATATAAAGTTGATTGACATGTCTAGTAGTTTAGAAAAATTGGCAAGACTTTTGGAAAATCAATGGCGTAGATCAATTTAATGTGTGTTACGTATGATAACATGTACGTGAGCGTAAGTGCCCTGGAGGGGGCGTTCAGTTGTGGTTCAGGGGATACATACATTTTAAGGGGTCCAGTGCTGCTCTTATTCAAAAGAAATTATTTGAAAGAAAACCGAGATATCATTAATAAATTGTTCTGCGGCGCCTTAGACAACCCTCCCAACTATTTTATGAACTACGGTTACATATGATTTTAAGCTTTCGCGGTCACAATCACTATTATGTTCACTACGGGACCGCGATTATGGCAAAATTGCAGCTGCAATGTTGTCGAAATATCAGACAGAACTCAAAAATAATCGCGGTAAGTCCCGTAGTGAACATAATAGTAACTAAACTACGGTTACAGTTAAAAGCGTCAACGTAAAGCTTAACTTTTCGCCACAGTGCCCGTTTTTGACAAAAACCCTAAGAGAAGCTTCACGTTCTCTCTTTGAATTATAAACAGTAGTTCAAAAATTAGTTTGAAGGGTTGCGCAGAATAAAATTTTACATACCTTCGTTTTCTTTAAAATTATTTTTTTAAACGCGGGCGGTACCGAACCCCTTTAAACTCATGCTTCCTCCGAAAGCTTGTTTAAAGTTATAAGTTTAGTTAAGACTATCGCTATATGTCCATATAATAATTTGGCAAATGTCATACTAGACGATGTTAGCTTGTTTTGGGCGAATAATGTTCTAAAATTTAGTCCGCGTAGTAATAAAACATATTAATATTTAGGACCAGTTACAAGAGTAATATAAATATTTCGGCGACATAATAGTACATTGTGTAGCAAGGGCGGGATAGAAGACATTACGTCAAACGAGCGACTACTAACAAGCACGAGGCGAAGCCGAGTGCTTTTAGTAGTCAGAGTTTGTAATGTCTAATACCGGCCGTGATACACACAATGTTTTTCATCTCACCGAGATTTACTCGGTGAGATGAAAAACATTGTGTGTAGTAGCAAACATTGTAGTAGAGTAAAAAAAATATTTTTCATATTATATTGGTTGAAATTATATAGTATGAATATTCTATATAGTTTACCTTGAAAAGTAATATTTATGCTTTTGCAAGCTGGCTCATAATATTATCTATATCAACATTATTGACCATGTATTCATTTATCATAGGGAATGTATTTCATGCAAATTAATGAAAAATACGATTACTTATAAATATTATGCCTAAAAATAAATAGCGGCAAACAGTGAACAGAAAATGCATCTGAGGATTACACAGATAACGAAAATGTTTTATCCAAAAAGTGGAAGTCAAAGATTTCTGTTCTGTTCTGTCTGTTTGTATTCATCATCTATTATCTATTCATCGAGAATAGATAATAGATGATGAATACAAACAGCCAGCCACGCACGGCCATTAACAATTCCAAATTTGAATTAGGGACAAAAATCTCGCAGAATAGTTCAAATGTTTTTTTCATCGGGTTCACTGGCAATTCCAAATTTGAATATACGACTAGAAAACTTTTTGGATGTAGAAGATTTGACGCTTGTGCATGGTATAGTGCCCTATTAAATTTAAAAAACTGCTTTATGCGCTCTCGGGCTTTATGGAATTTGTATGAAATCTTATAGCCCGCGGTGTAATAGCGACCATCCAGCCCACTTTGCTTGACACTGTTTAAGGGTAGGTGAGATGAAAAAACATATTACACACTATAGGGATGGCTTAACATGGCTTTTTTTTTCTTCTAATAACATTTATTTTCATTCGCAGTCATGTCATCTGTCTGATGTACGTTGTACAATGGAACACAGTAAATTAGGTCTTATATACAGGGTTATTTCATAAAACAGCAGTAACCTTGTATGAGTAGATAGATTAACGTCATAAACAACGAGTTTTGACTTAATACGTTAAATAAAAATTATTATTGAAGTTTTACAGTCGCGACGTAGGGTTGTTAATATTCAACCGGAAAATTAAATTAATATTTATTTCTGTATGGATGTAAAATGTTACTAATTAAAACGTCATAGAACAAACGTTGTTGTTTATGATGTTAGCTATCTACTACTGCGAGGTCACTGGACTTTTACAAGTAACTCTGTATAGAAGATACATGAAACTTTTGAATAGCATAGTGGCAGCCCATGACCGCTCTATGTCGAGTCGGTTTTGTTATTCCATTCTAATATGAAATTTAACTAAGACATAGAAATACCGTTTTTCTTTGTTGCGTCATAAGTTCGCGTCGTGCTGGGACGGTTAATGTGCAGTACCTTTAAAAAAAAACTTCAAGTCATGATAATAATATCATTATTCATTATTTACCAATTATCAAAAAAAAAATCACTCGTGTAGCCGGTCCTTTTTGAATTATAGACAATAATTATTTTTATTTAATTATATATTATAGCTTTATTTGGTATTTTGTACCTAAATTGTACCTATTAAATATTTTTTTTGCTTGCCAAATATAAGTATTTAATTGTAAAATACTATAATTTACTTATTTTTAATTTATTAATATATAATTAGGAGTAAAGAAAAAATAATAGTTGATTTTGTAGTTGTAATAAGTATATTGCATTTATTTAAGTACATTATAAATACATATATCTATCAAATAAATATTGTATAGTAGTTGAGACTTCGTTATTGCTCTCGTCCCGTTTTTGATCAGTTTCATGAAAGACTTTACTATTTTTATTTGTAAGCTGTATTTTTCCCGGAATAAAATTAATAATAGTATCATTTAAAAATATATCTACTTACTGTTAAAAATGCTTAAGAGTCGCATGATATTAAAAAAACATACCAAAATTAATGTTTATATTCCACCCTTACTTTATGTTTAAAAAAAGATTTTTGTAAGTAATGTTATTATTTAATAAAGGCAGATTTTTCATACGTAAAAGAGATTAAAAATTGAATAATTACTATTTTAATGTCTTCTGTTAATGTTAATGTCTTCTAAAAATGACCAAAGAAAGAGAATACCAACTAAATGCAAATAATTCCTTCACTGCAATCCTTGTGTTAACGGAATCCGTCTGTTTGTTGTTTTGAGAGAAAATATATCCGTCTGTAATTATAGATTGAACTCACACGCGTCATTGAGATAGCGAGAAAATAACAGACACAGTTTGCTTTGTAATTTGTTTATGGTAAGATTTCTTATCGTTTCGAAAGTCCCTGTTCTAGTGGCGGACTTCCGAAGCCTGCCTAAGGCGGCTGATTTTAGGTGGGCGGCAAGCGTTAAATAGCGTCTGCGGCTACGGCAAATATTGTTGTCCCCACCTCGTCACAGAAAAGTAGGTAAGGTAATAAAGAAATAGCCTAGAGAAGATACACGAATAGGACTTGTAGGTGCTTGGTAGCAGCGGGCTATGTAGAGCCATGTACTGAAAAGTTATAAGAAAATAATCTGTTATTGGCACGTAGGTACTGGGGGAACTGTACTTAACAAAATGTACTCTATGTACATTTCCACCACTGATGATTATTTATAGTTCGTCTTCCCAGTTTTTCCTCTCCACGGTTTCAGCTTCCTTGATTGTAAGAGCAAAGATTCGCATATTGAGAATTGCTGACTTTCAACATTAAGCCAGTAGGCATTTCTTGGGGTTTTCCTCTCTGCTGGGGCCAGGCGGATCATCCAGAGAATCTTATGAGATGGAATATACTACCACCGGCCTCTGGTCTATTATGTCTGGAGGTCTGAGTGTTTTTAGCTGTTGTTTTTCTCAAAGAAATTCTCTTGACTTAGGTGACGAAAATGAAAACTACTTTCTCATGTGCAAATGTTTCTGTTTCAACGATCTAGTCAACATAGATATTGCTCTACTTAGATAAGATTCATATGTGTGTGTGTGTTTTGAGGCGTGGCTCGCTCGTACACTACGATAGCAATCTCTGTGCGAAATTAGGACGTAGATTAATTTTACTAAAAGCGCATGTATTCTTATCAATCATAGGGTTAAAAGCTTTGAATGCTTTGAATAAACCTATATATCGTTGTTATAAAATCGGCAAAGAGACACACAGAACCATTGTATAATACAACTCTTAACATTTAGACGCCCTCTGTGGTTCTGTCGTACCGCAGATGTCTATAGATCGCAGGATGGATTCGCTCCCCGGCCAGGTCGAAATGAAATATCTTTATCACGATACAATTTCACTAATTAGTGTGGGGTAGCTCAAGCTGTGGGGTGTCAAGTGATGTATCCCCTTTATATTTATCCTAACTAATATTATAAATGCGAAAGTGAGTTTGTTTGTTTGATTTCACGCCCTGTCTACTGGACCGATCATCATGATATTTTCATACACATAGTTTTGGGTACTGAGAAGGACATAGGCTACATATCACGTGGGCGAAGCCGCGGGTAACAGCTAGTTTATTCATAATTACAAAAAAATCATGTATGTTTAATAGATTATATAAAAATCTCTTTTTAACTTGACATCTCGACCATTTATTTCTCGTCACAATTAAGGTCGAATTCCCCGGGAATTCTCAGTAGTATTATAACTACGAAAGTGAGTTTGTATAATTGTTTGTTTGTTTATTACCTCTTCACGGTTTATCTACTAAACCAACCTTCATGAAGTTTGGCATAAAAGTTGATAATGCTACGGAGAAGGACATAGGCTTTACATGACGCTGGCGCAGCGGGCAACAGTTAGATAAAAATATGTAAGTAAATCGAACAAAACGAAAAGAAGTTAAATGAACTCTTGACTAGTAAACATTATTATTAGAAGATATTACTAGGATATTACTATAATAGTGGCGAACTAAGATGTGTGTTAAGGTATAAAACAGCATTTTTGATAATTTACAAAAATCAAGCAATATTAATGAATACGTTCTATAGACGTGATGGAAGTGAGTACCTGATTTCTATCATTTGAGCGGAATGGCATAATTAGCACAATCGTATGAAATGACGGTTCATTTCAAGACAGAACAGAATATTATATGTGCTTCTCACACAACACCGCCAGACTGATTTTCGTCGAGGGTATGAGTCGATATCAAACGGTTCATGAACACAAGTCAAAGGAGCAAAGTCACACTCCGCCTTGTTGGAAGAGTCGGGATGGCTCCTCGGTGTCCGCTACAGCGGATGCTGCCGCCGCGCGTCCGCAACGGCAGGTGGGTCACATGGTTGTGGCCGGCGGCCGCCAGGTAACTTGTCTCATTGGGAGCTGTGACCAGGCGCCGCACTTGAAGTGGGGTATTGGTCGGGCGATGCAATGATGGTGGCTCTGGGCGAAGGCTTGTAGGCTCCATCCAGTGGACGGAAGTCCAGGGGCGCGATCCCTCTGAGGTAAGGCTACTCCGAGGAGTCCGCCCTGGTCCGTCTTTGCCAGATAGAAGACAAATGTGTCCAGGCCCTCCCATTGGTACACAGAATAGCATATAGGCTATAAAACTTAGGCTATAAAATTACGCGGATCAACTCGCGATAAAAGATAGCATCAAATAATTTAACATTATTATTTTTTCCTTGATACGTACCAAATAATTAAATAAATAAATATATACGGACAAATCACACAGATTGAGCTAGCCCCAAAGTAATCGAAACTTGTGTTATGGGATACTAAGTCAACGATACTATATTTTATAATAGATACATATATAGATAAACATCCAAGACTGTGAAAAAGATCATTTTCCATCTTGATCTGACCGGGGATCGAACCCGGGACCATTCGTGTCGCTGGCCGGCGTGATGACCGCTACGCCACGGAGCTCGTCAAGTTTTATATAGAGGTTAATTTGAACCTCTTTGCAATATTTTTGTTACGGAATTAGTATATACCTGAGGTATACACATACATAAATGTTAGTTACAAAGTCGATAGGAAAAACGTGAAATACATAAAATATTTAAGGCTATACAAATTGTCCGAATAGCTGGTAAAATTTCTTTTTCTTACTGTTTTGTAATAATAAACCTGAATGGTGATATAACTTATCAATATGATAACATTGCCATGACTTCAACTCTCCGGCTGACCCGGGCAATGTAATAGATAATAGTTGTTTAGTAAAGAGTTAAAAATGTTTACAATCTCCACTTACATTTCCTATGTATATTGGTAATGAAAACTAGAGCTTGTGGTATCTTGCATCTTGCTAGTATATCAGGATAGCATTGTAAGTGCATAAAAACATCTATAATATATGGATGGGTCCTATTTTGTATTGAGTAGTATACCTTTATTTTCATGTTTTTGTTTAGGACGGCACTGGAATAAACTCTGACCCTACCTTTCTTCCCGCGATACGCATACATACATATTTATGTATTTGATTAGGGCCAGATAGTGGGGACAACAGGAAGAAACTTCAATAATTCATAGAGATGAATTATTGTCGTTTATTAATTTTTCATTCATGACGAGCTCCGTGGCGCAGCGGTCAACACCCATGCCTGCGACACGGATGGTCTCGAGTTCGATCCCCGGTCAGGTCAAGATAGAAAATAATCTTTTTCAGATTGACCTGGGTCTTGGGTGTTTATCTATATAAGTATTTATCATAAAAATATGGTATCGTTGAGTTAGTATCCCATAACACAAGTCTCGAACTTACTTTGGGGCTAGCTCAATCTGTGTGATATGTCCGTATATATTTATTATTTACTTATTACAGATGATTATTTTGGGTTCAGGAGATGCAATAAATAAAACTTAATCCAAAATATAGCAGCTGATAGGGACTTGTGGAAAAGTAAGGGGGAGACCTTTGACCAGCAGTGGGACACAGCAACCATAGGCGAAGAAAAAATAACTCAATTCATAAACAATGCCCTACGAGAATATCTGAAAAGAGTAAGAGTTTTTTGAGGTATTATACAATAAGTGATACTCGTATCTCATTCACAATATAAACATATTTAGCAGTGATAAGTAAATCAGCTTTAGTGCGAAGGTCAATTGCGGTATGCTGTGCATAGGGTGTTTTGTTCTTGATGGGGTAATATATGTAGCCTCTCAAACCACGCATGTCTATTCGAAGTTGAAGTTGAAGAAGAAGAATGTTTCCTAACAAAACACAAATTATTGCAATAGATGACTAATTGAATTGTACACAACAGGTGTTGTTTACATAGTATTTTCAATTTATTTTTATATATTTAATATGTGAGAGCCATTGTCATTTAGGTTAACATAATAAATAGATTGATATGAATATAACGCATAGAATCAGTTCTTTCTTAGTATTTCAAAAAGGAAAAAATTGCGGACATTCGTTACGTTGTCTAACTTGTTCATCAATGAAAAAATAATATAGGTGAAGGCGTTCATTTTTAGATGCGTCAATCTCTAAATAAAATGATGGGTACTAGTTTTGTTGATCTAAGCCCTTTAACCGTCAATAAAAAAATAAGGAGACGTTTTTCAATATTTTTTTAATAAAAGAAATTAATTAATAAAAACCGTTTCCTCAAGTCTTGAAAAAACATCAATTCTTATCATTATGGACTTAATACTGAATTTAATAGATCATTATTGATATGGTCATATAATGATTTTCATAGATTTTTGGGTTTAATTACAAAAAGTACTGAAATTGCATAAATATAAACTCATCTTCGTTTAAGATAAATTTGACTGAAAAGTTTATATAGGCTTAACTATCACCCTTTCAAAGCTCAGCATCTATCTATGAAACTCCCTGTATAACATATCCCATATTGGAGTCACGGCGTCATTCGCTGGTCGATTGGTCTCGTTTGTGAGCGCCAGCAAGCGTTACCGTTCCGTATTTATTTAGAATAATGTTTAAGCTCGTTAGAGAGAGCAGTGTTAGGCTTAAAGCAGTGCAGTTTTTGAAAAATGTTAATAGGCGAACATATGCCTCGGAACAAGACTTTGTGACTTCGGCGGATGTTGTTGTTGTGGGTAAGTAATTTTTTTTTGTGGAACTATATGACAGATCAAGGTGGAAAGAACTGACATACTGTGCCGACCCCACATAAAAAAGTGGGATAAGGTAAAGGAAGAAGAAGACAATAAACTATTGTTGCTTACAAAAAAAAGGAGTCATAAAAATCTTGAATTAAATAAGTTTTTGTTGCATCTAATATATAGTTATAGAGTAAATAAAGTGGCTTATGAATCAGAAAAAGAATAGTATACTAGTTTTCAAAACTTTTGTAAATTTCCTCCATAACTATTAAAAAGTATATAAGTAAGAATATATAATTTTTTTTCAATCTACTTAATTTAAGAGCACACTAATTTGACTTCTATGTTGGCAATATACAATCTTACTCGATATTTTGACGATGTAGTAAAGTTTTAAGAATAAGTATCTAAAACTTAATAGTCTTGTAACATTCAAGGTACGTTTCTTAATATAAAACGAAGTAAGAAAATAAGTTGTATTTTCCAGTAAAAGCAATTTTTAGTCTTAAGTACTACTCGTAACATCAATCCTTTTACAGGTGGAGGTAATGTGGGGTGCAACACACTATACCAGCTCACGAAGAGGGGAGTAAAAGCAGTTCTACTCGAAAGGGGCAAGGTAACCAGTGGCACGACATGGCACACGGCTGGTGAGTCTCTGCCCTTTGAATTAGGCCGTGGTTATTGGACAATTGACCGTCAATCAATTTTAGTATACAAACATATGTGGGTGCGTAGTACGAGTAGAAATGTGTATTTGTTTTGGAGATGTTATTGCGATGAGTTTGGAAAAACGCTTTATCACACTAATATCAGGAAGCACACTTTGAGGGCATAGTACAAGTAGTAATGTAAATTTGATTTAGAGATGATCTAATGGCGATGAGTTTGACCACAGAACACAGAAGTTTGACCATGTAACTTTGGAAATACGCTCTATCACACATACCTACATTAGAAAGCACGCTTTATTTTACAAAAATGTGGGTGCATAGTACTAGTAATAGTAATGTAAATTTGGTTGGAAATGTAAAGTTTGACCGTGCTTTTTGAAAACCTCGAACGAATTTTTCTTTTCATACGTATATTTCTTTGCTTTGTCTTCCTTCACTGTAGAAAATTTTTGCCAAAGGCAATTTTTCATACTGTATCTTAATCACTCATCTATAAAATTAAAGTCCACCCATTTAAAGTTGAAATATGACGCCTGGGTGTTTTCTGTGAACAATTTTTTAATAATAGCCCATTACTCAGCAGTTGTAGTGGTCTTTTTCACCTTTGAAACCGAAATTCAAATTTGTAAACATAAGTAATTGCTTGATTTGGAAAAGGTACAAAAACAGGTAGTTAGTGCAAAAGAATTTATTTATAAAATAAATTTTAGAATATATGGCTTTCCCTATACGAACAACTTATTTTAGGTTTAATTGAAAGACTGGGGTGAAAAACGTGTCCATCAACATCAATAATACAGTCACGAGAAATCCACTGATTGACATAACTAGGCCTATCCTAAGAATTTTTTTCCGCTCCATGAAAGGATAGAGCCATACTGACCGCGGTACAACAGAAGAGTTGGCGAGCGCAGTTTCATTGGCGTTTTGTGCGTCCAAATGCGTCCATTACCTACGCTTTTTTCCTTTGCCCTGGCTTGAATGACAGATAAAATAGTGTTATTGCTATTATCCAGGGTTGGTATGGTCGCTCCGACCCGACGACGTGGAAGTGGAGTTGCTGCGCGATTCTCGGGCGGTGTACAAAAGTTTGGAGAAAGAAGACGAAAATTTTGCGGGATGGTACAACAACGGTGGAATGTTCATATCTCGCAGCAAGGTATTAAATAAAATATTTTTTAAACACTTATACGTATCTTTGAGTTACCTACGTTAAAAAATAAGCATTAGGTATGTCTTTTCAGGGTTCCGTATCCAAAGGGTAAAAATGGCACCCTATTCACGAGACTTCGATGTCCGTCTGTCACCAGGCTCTATATAGGTATACCGTGATAGCTAGATGGTTAAAAAATTCACAGATGATGTATTTGTGTTGCCGCTATAACAAGAAATAGTACTTATGGTAAAATATGCCATATAACAAAGTAAAAAGCTTTAATTTTGTTTTTATTGTTAATAGTAGTAATAATGGTACGGAACCCTTTGGGCGCGATTCGATTCGCACTTGGGCCGATTTTTTTTAATTAACAGCCGTCACGTTAATGTTAGTATAAAGTACCTATGTATAAAGTTTACATCTTTAATAAGTTGTTAATTATTAGTTTCGACATCAAACATTACTACATTTTGTTTTAACTTACAAAAACTGATTTTTGATTTCATAACCGACTTAAAATTTTGGTTTGTAACTATCCTAGAATACAGGTTTAGAATTTCTTTTAAAGTATTATGGTCTAAATAATAATATGGAATTGTTTGCATCCAGACGCGAACTCAGGAGTACATGAGACTGCATGCCTTGGGCAACGTCATGGGAATCCACAGCATTCCTATGGACCCGCATGAGGCGCAGAAGCTGGTCCCGATCCTGGACCCCGGTGTCTTCGAGATGGCGCTGTACAGCCCCGACGACGGAACCATCGACCCGACGATGACTTGCACAGCCTTGCTGAAAGGCGCTAAAGCCAATGGTGGAAAAGTAAGTCTTGTTTATTTCTTCGTTAGTATTATAAATAAGAGTGCTAGGATACTAACGGACCGGACCCGGCAGACTTCATCCTGACTGGGAAAGCAGCGCCAAATTAAATATTATGTTTTAAATTAACATTTTTTAATTTTCAGATTTCATCAGATAATCAACTTTGGTGACATTAGGATTATCTTAACTGCATGGGTGACATACCTAAAAGCCCACTACCGGGTTCAGTTGTGTTTTACAACCATTAAGTCTCCCACTGGAATATACATACAAAATGTCATCAAAATTGATTGTTAAAAAAAATAAATTTGCAAAGCATAGAAAACATCTCTGGTTTTTCTACGAATCTTCTTCTGTATAGGTGTACGAAGACTGCCCAGTTTTAGATATCCTCTACTCCCACAACTTGCTCGGCAATAAGGAAGTCACCGGCATTCACACCGACAAAGGTGTCATCAAGACTAAGTGCGTGATCAACACGGCAGGTGAGTAAACATTAATTTATGTTCAAACCAAAGTTCCCTAACACGGGTTGTTCTAGGAATAAGACGCATACATTTTTTCACTAATCAGAAAAAAGTTTTCATGCTGAACTTGAAACTCTTTGCTCCGATTCTATGAAAAAGTTTCATTTTTGCATCTGTGGCAATGGGCTGTTGAGCGGTTGTGATTGGTGGAAAGTAAAAAGGCCTATCCCCATAAATACTACATTACGATCCAAGTTTCGATATCATAAGAACCGTATTATTTGCTAATAATATATTGAAAAATATATTTTTAGTGCAATAATTTAATGCTATAATTTTTATTTGCAATAATTTCATTCTCGAAGACTCGCCAAGACGCACTGGCCAGCGTGGCGTTTTAAGGCTTATACACTCTCAATGATAATGATAATAATTTCATTTAAATTACGTTTCATTTGCCATAATTATTAAATTACATTAATTAATTAACACCATTTTATATATTTCTTTTGTTTTTAATCTTCAGTAATGACATTATCCCTAATAATTAGTCACCATAATGTTCAAATGAACACTACTAGTAGTAGTAGTAGTAGTAGTACTATGCTTAGGGTTGAGCTAGTATGGACAATGTCACTAACTCAATCCTAAGCACAAGGACTCCTAACTCCAAGTTTCATTTTTATCTATGTAACTTCCGCCGTTATTGTTGCTTGCTTCGCTCTCTCGCTCGTGTTTTGGTCACGAGGAAACCTAAGGAACTTAACCTACCCTCTGTGACCAAGTTGTATTTATATTTTTGTTATTTCTACCCAGGGGTCACTCGCTTTCCCATACTTTGGTTATAATAAGGAAATCAACGAACAAACCTACCCTCAGTATTTTTGTTATACATCAGATATGTATATTATGTCAAGTCTTGATTATAAGATTTTAAACTTTCGCGTTGCATTATAACTATAAATGTAATAACCGGGACTAAACGCGATAGGCATTTCGTAGTATTACTACCACTTACTTCCTTGACGTTTCGACCGAGTTGCATCGGCCGTGGTCACAAGGCGACTGACGGGCGGCGGCATCGTCTGTTCGGGCGTCGTGAAGTATTTTCTTCCACCCGCAAGTTGTCACTTATTGAATCACTAGTGATGTGGCCACGACAAACTACACTCACGGTATCCGGTTTCGGTTTTAACGGTTTCACTCGCGGTATGCACCCATTAATTACAGGATTCCACGCTGGAGACAACTTAAATCCGTCCTCCCGATTGAAATTTTTGTACTTCTTAATTTCAATCGCTTCACGTACCATCCTGGTGTGGTAATGCCGATCAGTGGAGAGAATTTTAGGGTTATGTAGCTCCATCCAGTGGTTGACTCCCGTATCCAATAAGTGTTCTGCTACCGCGGATTTACTCGTCTGTCGATTTTTCACTGCGGCAATGTGTTCCTTGACGCGTTCGGCTATAGTCCGTTTTGTCTGGCCAATATACGAACTGCCGCAGCTACAGTCGATTTTATATACTCCCGGAGTTTGTAACGGCAAGGTGTCCTTTGGTGATCGTAGTGACTGCGACACTTTACGTAAAGGCGTATAAATAGTCTTTATTGAGAATTTTCTCAACACCGTCCCAATTTTATCCGTTACGCCTTTAACATATGGTAAAAATGCTGCCTGACATCCTTGTCTTTTCTTCTGCTTTCTCCACTCTCTAGACACCCTGTACCCGTTACGTTTCAGTACCTCCTGAACATGTAAAAGCTCCGTTTGGAGATGGTCAGGGTCACATAGGTTATGCGCTCTGTTCGTTCTTCGTCGTCTTGATTATATATAAAACTTTTGTAATTATTGCAACTAATTTCATGGCAAATAAGAGTTACTATGAATAACAAATTGTTATATCGCATGACAGACCAATTTTATTGTTAGTATAAATGATAATACTGCAAACGAATATAATGACCAGGATTATTATGGAAAATAATAGTACGAGTAATAATTATGAAAAACTTTCCAATACCGCATTGTTTTAGGACATACAACTTTCTCACGATAAGTAAAATTATCAACACTATTTGGTAAATAACATTACCTACTTTAGTGTAACTGCAATTGTTATCACTGCATAGTACAGTCGTCAGAACAAAGAGTTTATCTTTTTTAAAACAATGGACCTATGTTTTACAAAAAGTAAATTTAATATTTAATAATAAATATTTTATTAAAAAATTTATATATAATAATTATATTCAAAATAATTTTATTAAAAATATGTTATCTAATCTCGCGCATCTTACACTACCTCTAACAATTCGTTGTCAGCTATCGCATCGCTGCTCGGTTGGCGATCGTCCATGTTGTAATACCGGTCTGAAACCTGAAAAAAAAAAACTAAGCACAACTAACATATACTCGTATTTAATTCAATAATTAACGTTTATTCCCCAATTACAACGTGATATTTCTACAAAATTGAAAGTCCTTTATCTTTGTTAGATATCCGACGCTTCTCTGACCATTAATTCACTATGATGACTTTCAATCAAAAGAATAACTTGAAAATATTGAATCCTAGGTGTTTGGGGTCCTCGCGTCGCCCGCTATGCCGGCATCCCAGCTTTGCCGCTGATCCCCTTCAAGCATGCGTACGTCGTATGCGACGCGATTCCTGAGATCCGTGGATGTCCCAACGTGCGGGACCACGACACCAACCTGTACCTGAAGTTCCAGGGGGAAACCTGCAGCATTGGTGGATACGAGCCTAACCCGATTATGTTAGATCAGGTAAAATAAATACATAGGACTTTGACAACAAACACAATCAAATACTCTTGTGTGCTAGAGATTAAATATGTGCCCGCCCAGGGGGGAGACGAAGACAAATCACAAAAGTAATGAAAGAATAATTAAATGTGATATTTGCTTCATCATTTATTTATTTACATGATACACTACTGCTTACAATTTAAAGTGAGAACGTAGAGGGCATCACTGGAGCCCGTAAACTTTATATAACAAAGCTATGTAAAGAGGAATCTATCCTTTGAGCAGCTTGCAAAATGCGACACCTAGTGTTTTCCATACGAACAAAAATAAATAAGGGTTTAAAATAGCAATGTTATCATCTTAGGTGCCCGACAACCTGCAGTTCCATTTGTACGAACTCGACTGGGACGTATTCGGAGTACACATGACCAGTGCAACGACTCTTTGTCCAAAACTGGGTACCGTGGGCATCAAGAGCACAGTATGTGGGCCGGAGTCCTTCACGCCTGACCACAAACCTCTGATGGGAGAGGACCCTAATGTCTTTGGTGAGTTGTTAAAAATATAAGTATATCACTATTAGACAGCCATGTGATTCTCGGCAGAGTACAATAGGACCACTCCAAATCTTCCCATGGATGTCGTAAAAGGTGACTTAGGACACAAGTTAAACAAAGCTTATAAACATCAAAGAGACCCCTCCAACTTGACTGGCCAGCGTGAAGTGTAGGCCAAATCCTGTGACTGCTCTGGCTAATATATGGCTCTAGTAGTACAGAGAGGGTCATGCTTCTGTAGTGGAGGTTTAAAAAACCTGATGATGATTAGATAGCCTCCGTGGCGCAGTGTTTAACACGCCAGCTTGCGATACAAGGGGTCTGGGTTGGTCTCATGAAGGAAAACGATCTTCCCCAGATTGGCCTGGATCTTAGATGTTTATATTATATACGTATTTCTAGATAGGCTACGACACAAGTTCACAACTTAATGTGGATCTAGCTCAGTTTGTGTGATTTGTGATCTGGTTTCTTTCAGGTTTATACCACAACTGCGGATACAACTCAGCCGGGATGATGTTCGGGGCGGGATGCGCTATACAGATGGCTGAATGGGTTATTCATGGAAGGTAATTATTCAAATTAATATCATAGGTGAAGGGTGATCGAATTTTCTTTGTTTATTACGCCCTTACGCTGTAACAACTGAAAATGTATGAAAATTTTGCATACATATTGTGAGCGTAACTGTATTAAAAACTTTTTTTAAATATTTCCATTGTATAACGTGTTATGTTTAGTGTGATGCTGGCGACTGGGAGTTTTGGAATTTTAGAGTTAAATTACCTACATTTTACTTCATACCAACACCAACTCGCGTCTGCGGTCGAGTCACAACTTTAATAGTTGATTTTGGGCGGCCTTTGATATGGGTTGACGATATATTCAAAGTCGCGGGTCTCTCCTGGATTGAGCAACCCAAAACCAAGATGCATGGCGGAAACGAAGAGAGGCTCAGCTGTGGGCGGAAGATACGCAGCACCGATGACTGAATAATTTTGTGACGAAACCTTCACGCTATTTTATTTTCCACGAGTGCGTGAAATTAAATAAGACAACGGCACGGCAAACCTTAATATATATTCCAAAAATATTTATCATTTGCGTTTATTTCCACAGTGTCATTGAACACAGACAATATTCTAGCTAGTATAATATAAGATGACAATCTTAATGACAACTTTTTCCTCTATCGGGGACAGACAGCTGACGCAGAAAAGGTTACCAGAGGATATCAGTAGTTATTACTTTGAACTATTTGTTTGCTGTTTGTGATAATGTTGTCGAGGGCCATGTTATCATTACGTCAGTATGTTTCATAATTAATGTATTTTTGGGAGTAGGTAATGTTTGAAAATCACAGGACACATAACATTAAATACAAAGTCGCAGATCGGCTGATGTCTGATATGTAAGGATCTCTTTCTCATCAAGTATGTCCCCCATTGCATCCTCATCTGTGATGTTTCCGAGCCCCGTTTAAAAATAATAGAAAATATATCAAGAAATGAACCGTCTTAATAGAAGTCACGATGATGCGCGTTTATTGAATTTATGTATTGTTTGCTCGCTTTTTGCGAGCAAACAATACATAAATTCTTATTAATAAATTTTCGATTTTGCATATTAAAAATAGTAAGAAAGAAAAATATGACGTTCCAAAAGAGACACGGTTTTCCAATTCTGTATAAAAATCTTTGACTTTTTTGTCTTTTACATCTTTAGAGTTTGAAAAGCAATTCTCCAGCAAACAAAACGATGAGCTATGGTACTTATGTCTCGGCTTGTAGTCTTGTATCCTTTTGGCTACATTCTCAGTAAATGTTTTTAGCAAACATTGGTCAGTTACTAAATTCAATCATTATTGTGTCCTCAGACCAAGCCGCAACATGTTCAACTTCGACATCCGTCGTTTCACGCCCGCACAAATATCTCGAGGGCATTGGATGCGCGAGCGCAGCCACGAAGCCTACGCCAAGAACTACTGCATTGTGTTCCCGTATGACGAGCCGCTAGCCGGCCGAGACGCGAGCCACGACGCGTTGCACCAAGACCTGGTGGAGGCTGGCGCTGTGATGGAGAGCAAGGCAGGCTGGGAGAGGCCGGCGTTCTTTATGCCCGGAGAGAAGGTAAGACCAGTATAAAATGCAAGTTAATGCTCTGTTAGACACTACTGTGTGAGAGGACGAGTCTCTGGCTGCTCGGGAAGAGACTCTTAATGCTGTGTATCAGGACCTGAAGGAGGATGAGCAAAGCGGGCTGTGAGAGACCGGCGTTCTTTATGCCCGGAGAGAAGGTGAGACCAGTATGAAATGCAAGTTCCTGCTCTGTTAAAAACTGCATTGCTGCGTAAGGGACGAGCCTCTGGCTGCTCGTGAAGAGAATCTTCATGCTCTGCATTAGGCCCCTAGTGGAGGAAGGAGAGCAAGGCGGGCTGGGAGAGACCGGCGTTCTTTATAATAAATAAATATAAATAATAAATACATACGGACAAATCACACAGATTAAGCTAGCCCCAAAGTAAGTTCTTAAGTAAGACTTGTGTTATGGGATACTAACTCAACGATATTATATTTTATAATATGTAGATACTTATATAGATAAATATCCAAGACCCAGGTCGATCTGAAAAAGATCATTTTCCATTTTGACCTGACCGGGGATCGAACCCGCGACCATCCGTGTCGCAGGATGGTTCGATCCCCGGCTTTATGCCCGGAGAGAAGGTGAGACCAGTATGAAATGCAAGTTCCTGCTCTGTTAAAAACTGCATTGCTGCGTAAGGGACGAGCCTCTGGCTGCTCGTGAAGAGAATCTTCATGCTCTGCATGAAGACTTAGTGGAGGAAGGAGAGCAAGGCGGGCTGGGAGAGACCGGCGTTCTTTATAATAAATAAATATAAATAATAAATACATACGGACAAATCACACAGATTAAGCTAGCCCCAAAGTAAGTTCTTAAGTAAGACTTGTGTTATGGGATACTAACTCAACGATATTATATTTTATAATATGTAGATACTTATATAGATAAATATCCAAGACCCAGGTCGATCTGAAAAAGATCATTTTCCATTTTGACCTGACCGGGGATCGAACCCGCGACCATCCGTGTCGCAGGATGGTTCGATCCCCGGCTTTATGCCCGGAGAGAAGGTGAGACCAGTATGAAATGCAAGTTCCTGCTCTGTTAAAAACTGCATTGCTGCGTAAGGGACGAGCCTCTGGCTGCTCGTGAAGAGAATCTTCATGCTCTGCATGAAGACTTAGTGGAGGAAGGAGAGCAAGGCGGGCTGGGAGAGACCGGCGTTCTTTATAATAAATAAATATAAATAATAAATACATACGGACAAATCACACAGATTAAGCTAGCCCCAAAGTAAGTTCTTAAGTAAGACTTGTGTTATGGGATACTAACTCAACGATATTATATTTTATAATATGTAGATACTTATATAGATAAATATCCAAGACCCAGGTCGATCTGAAAAAGATCATTTTCCATTTTGACCTGACCGGGGATCGAACCCGCGACCATCCGTGTCGCAGGATGGTTCGATCCCCGGCTTTATGCCCGGAGAGAAGGTGAGACCAGTATGAAATGCAAGTTCCTGCTCTGTTAAAAACTGCATTGCTGCGTAAGGGACGAGCCTCTGGCTGCTCGTGAAGGGAATCTTCATGCTCTGCATGAGGACTTAGTGGAGGAAGGAGAGCAAGTCAGGTTGGGAGAGACCGGCGTTGTTCTTGTTCGGAGAGAAAGTAAGATTAGTATGAAGCACCAGTTATTTAACTGTTAGGAACGTCGTCTTTGTGGGGAAGGACGACCGTAAAAGCTTCTCAGGGTAACACAACAACAACAAGTAAGGGAGTTGGAGTCGGAGTCTTCTCACATGACCTCAATATTCACTATGCAACGGCATTGGGCAAGGAAAATTCCATTTTTCAGGCAGAATGTGTAGCCATTGCCCATGCCGCTGCACAGATCATCAGGATGAAGGTAACAAAATTAAATATACGCATCCTATCAGACAGTGCAGCTGTACTTCACGCTCTAAAAAACCCCATGATCGACTCTGCACTTATTCTCGAATGTCACAGTGCATTAAACAACCTCTGTAAGTATAACAAAGTCACTATACAGTGGATAAAGGGCCATAGCAACTCACTCGGCAACGATGCAGCGGACGAACTGGCGAGAAGGGGATCGGACATGATTCCATTCGGTCCTCTGCCAATGGTACCCATACCATTTACACAGGTACGTTCATGGATCAGAACCCGAGTGACAGCCGAACATCAACGCGCTTGGACTACCCTGGACACATGCCGCCAAGCCAAAGAGACATTGCCTGCCCTGAGCAGCAAATACTCCAAGCGCCTACTGGCTCTTCCAAGGGTAAAATTACGACTCATGATAGGTATAATAACCGGTCATTGTATGTTAAACAAACACCTATTTGTTATAGGAATGACTGACAGTCCCCTTTGCAGAGGCTGCTTAGAGACTGAAGAAACTGCAAGGCATGTCATACTAGAATGCCCTAGCATAACAACTACAAGAGAAGAATTCCTGGGACATCCAGCAACTATGAGCGAGGCATGCAGCACACCCTCTGCAGTCCTTCGCTTCCTCGACGAGCTGGGTTGGCTCACATAACACCAATCAGCAACCCAAAAGAAAAAACGGAGAACGAAATCTCCATTATGCAGAGGACTTAGATGACGAATAGTCCTCTGCTCACACACAATGGGCCCAAACAAGAGGCCTAAGTGTGGAAAACTGCCCACGGAACCAGGTGAAGCTTCTCAGGGCTGGAATCCTAATACACTGCACCAAGACCTAATGGAGGATGCAAGGGCGTAGTCAGGATCCAATTTAAAAATAAACTAACTATGCAGTTTCTTATAATCACTGCAATTATTTTCAGATCCGTGTGCCGCAGTACGACTGGTACGGCACGCATGACTACCCGAGGAACACCGACACGCGCTACGAAAACATACTCAAGGGAGACTACACCTTCGAGTTCTCTAAGCACCACGATTTGGTAAGTTCTTTAGAAAGTGTTTGAAAATGTTAGCACCTACATATTATACACACAATATTAGTTTAAGACCCAAAGACCCATCCAGTCCCAAAGAATTCGATGTTTATTCCCTCAGGTTATTTTTCATCCCCTCCGTTCAGGAGCAGATAATATTTAAACGTAGGCTGCAGATAAAGCAATAGGTAAACTAAAAAGATAAAAATTATTCCTAAGAAGAGATGACGTCAAGCAGGCAACTGTAAAAACTCGTCAAATCATATAAATGCTGTCTTTCCACTGCCCGGACTCTTATATCTGTTGCTGGGCTACTATGCATCATAGCCCCTAGTAGGGTATCATTCCCCATTAAGATCTCACCTGCATACAACAAAGGCAACGTTTTTGACTTCGAAGACGACCCGTAGGTATATGTTCTCTGTTTCTGTCTGTTTCTTTCCGTACGGTGTGTATGAAACAGTACACTATCTGTCTCTTTCGTACAAAGGGCACAGAAAAAGATAGAGAATAAACAAGTTTTTTTTTAATGTATGTTTGACGGTAAACAAGCAGATGAGCCACCTAATGGAAAGTGGTCACCGTCTCCCATGGATATCTGCATGCACCAGAGAAGGTGCCATGTGCGTTGCGGGCGCTACTTTTCAACATGTACGGAAAACCTCGGGAGCGATCCCATTCCACAATCATGTTGTACGAGAGAGAAAAACAACGTGACGCAGGACTTAACGCCGGTGGCAGGCGGTGCGGTGGTAAAAAGGAGCAGTGGCACTTTAAAAAGTTCTTCAGAACACTCCCCATAATAAAGACGGTAGAACACACACAGAGGCGTCTTCAAGGTCACAAATGTTGTCTTCACATTTTTGTATGTAGTAGACTCCATATAGTAGATCACAATTGAAGATGTAACCGGGAAAAACGCTCGATTTTTGTAATTTTTAGATCGGTAAAGAAGCATTGGCGTGCCGGAACGGAGCTGCGTTGTTTAACATGTCGTACTGCGGCAAATTCTACCTCACCGGCCCCGACGCCCCGCGCACCGCTGAGCTCGCCTTCACCGCGGATTTGTCCAAGAACGACAAAAAGTATTTATTTTTAAATTTATGAACCGTTGTCATTCTTCGAGCAACACGGAAGGGAGTAGCCATACGCTGCATTCCCCTCTGTCAAGGTACAAGCAAAATTAGGCATATGCATGTCTATGTGTTAGTTGTGTGTGACTCATCTGTACACAATGTGTGTGTGTATGTGAAAATTAACAAAATGATAAAGCGTACCAAAAAGGTTATTTCTAAACAAAAATCATTAAAATCTTTGACTCAGTTACGTAAGGAAAAATTATGTCTATATAATCAATTTAAATCATGTGAAGATGATCTTTACATGGCTAGCCGCATTTATGATACTGAGATACATGAACTACAGTCACAAATAGCTGAATTACATCAGTCTTTAAAAACTTTGTCTAAAAATTATAAAATATCTCAGAAACAACTCAATGAACATATTTCGACAATTAAAAAACCAGTTGAGTTAGTCCACCATATTATTGAGCAGCATGTCCCTCTCGCTGTGTCCCCGGAGGTTATCACCAAGCAACCTGAAATATCTCAGGAGCTTCTCATAAAAGAGTGTGATACAAGTATGCTGTCGAGAATAGGTACTATTAATAGTAGTGTGAATAAAAAAATATGTTGTGATAAACTGTTAGTTTATTCCGATGAGTTAGGTCAGGGCTTTAGTAGCATAATTTGTAACCATATTCACAACAACTGTACAGTTTTAAATACATGTACACCCGGGGCCTCTTATTCATATTTAATAAACAGTATAAATACTGATAACATAAATGAAGACACAGCAGTACTAATTTTGTGTGGTGACAGTTCTTGTGTTACAAAGAGGAACTTAAAGCAAAATGTAGACAAATTGATTAGTTTAAATTTAAAAACTAACTGCAAATTTATGATAAGTGCCTTTCCGTATTCGGAATCTTTTGACAATGTTAGAAATAGACATATACATGAATTGAATGTACAATTGTACAATATGACTTGTCGTCATAGCGATTTTATTTTTTATTTAGATATTAATAAATTTATATATAGATTTAAGATGACACAAGATACTATGTATCTTCCATTTAGTTGTAAGCGACAAATTGCTACAGTCGTAGCTTATAATATACTAAATTGTGTTGTAAATTATACAACTGAAATATCTGAACATGACATGAAAAATAATCCTAAAAATATAATTGGACCTAGAATAAGTAATACTAAGTGTAATTTAAACTAAAAAACAAGACAATAGTCAAGGCCAAAGAATTAAATATTATTCATCAGAATATCCAAGGCCTGACTAGCAAACTTTTAGAGTTAGAATTATTTATAAACAGTAAAAATTTACATGTAGTTTGCCTGACCGAACATTTTATGCAGTCGCATCAACTACAATTTAATATTCAAAACTACTCTACGGCTAGCTCATACACCAGAAAGACAAAAGAGAAAGGAGGCAGTTTAATCCTAACGCAAAATGATGTGAAATATAAAGAACGTAAAGATATTGTAAGTCTTTCAATTGAGTGTAGTGTTGAATTAGCATGTATTGAGCTAGAGAATTGTGTTATAGTATGTGTATACAGCCCTCCTAATTCAGATTATAATACATTAGAACTAGTGATTGAAGACGTTTTAAGAAAATTGTGTTGTAGTCGCAAAAACATCATAATATGTGGCGACTTTAATGTAGACTTATTAGTTACAACTACTGAAAGTGTAAGATTTTTAAATTTATTTAAATCGTTCGATTTAATTAATCTATTTCTGGAGCCAACAAGAGTTGAAGGTGACTCTGCAACGTGCATAGATAATGTTTTCTGTAACTGCATTGCTGTTGACAAAGCCATCATAAAAAATCTTACTTCTGATCACTTTGGTCAGTTAGTAAAATTCACAAACCACGTCGAAGTAGATTCATCACAAATTACCTATAGATCGATTACAAAAGACAAAATCAAAGTATTTAAAGATAAAGTAACACAAAAAATTCCTCTTATGGAGGAAACTAGAGATGATCCGGATATACTGTATAAAAAAATGTTTGACGTTATTGAATCAGAATTTAACAATGCGTTCAAAATAAAAACTAGCACTAAACGTAATCGTAAAAAATTTAGTGAATGGGCTAGTCCAGGCATTTACATCAGTAGGAATAGGTTATATGAATTACTTGCTATGAAAGCTCACAATCAGAATCCCGATTTTGTTAAATTTGTAAGAACTTATTCAAAGGTTTTTAAAAGGGTATGTGCATGCGCAAAGTCAATATTTACTAGACAAACTATTATTAATTCTAATAATAAAGTGAAAACAACATGGAAAATTATTAACACAGAAACAGGAAAAACGAAAAAACGTGATATTCCAATTGAATTAAAAATTAATAATAAGGTCCTCAGTACTAGCGAAGACATTACTCAATATTTTGAAGACTTCTTTACAAATATTCCTGTAAATACCACTGCCTCCCTACATTCATCATCTGAGGAATCTAAAAAGTTATTAAGTAGTTGTATACCAGAATGTAACAGTCAATTAATATTTGAACACGTAACATCACAAAAAATCATTGATACTTTTAGGAGTTTAAATAATAAGAAAACTGGGGATATATGGGATATCTCAGTATCGGTTATTAGTAATGTTATAGATATAATAGCTCCTTATTTAGCGTCTATTTTTAATAAATGTGTCGATACGGGGACTTTTCCTGATTTAATGAAATTGAGTAAAGTTATACCATTGTACAAATCGGGTGATAAAACTGATCCAACAAATTACCGTCCTATTTCTATTCTGCCAGCTTTGAGTAAAATATTTGAAAAGTTAATTTTTAATCAGTTATTATCTTTTTTCAATAGAAACGGACTCTTTCATGGTGAACAGTATGGATTTACAAAGGGTCGATCAACTACAGACGAGGGGGTTGCGCTTTTAAAACATATATATGATGCTTGGGAGAATAAACAGAATGCCATAGGTGTTTTTTGTGATCTTACCAAAGCATTTGATTGTGTCGACCACAATACCCTTATATTCAAACTAGAACACTATGGGATTAAAGGTAAAGCTCTTTATTTAATCAAATCTTATTTGAGTAGCCGTATTCAAAAAGTTAGTGTAGATAGGGTTATGTCTGTCGGATCATCTGTTAAGATGGGTGTACCCCAGGGCTCTATACTAGGGCCTTTGTTGTTTCTAATATATATTAATGATCTGCCATATTATGTTAACACGTGTAAGGCTGTACTATTTGCCGATGATACATCTCTTGTTTTCCCTATCGATAGGACAACGGACAATTTTGACGTGGTCAATAGTACATTAGCCCAAGTGTTAGAGTGGTTTACCGCAAATAACTTGTTGTTGAACGCTAAAAAGACGAAATGTATTAAATTTTGCTTACCGAATGTTACAAAAGTACCAACACGCATAATGATCGATAACGAAACGATAGAATTGGTAGACAAAACGACATTTCTTGGGATGACAGTTGACTCCGGGCTTAAATGGGGTGCCCATATCACAACCTTATCGGGTAAACTTAGCTCTGCGGCTTATGCAGTTAGAAGAATAAGACAGCTGACTGACGTTGATACTGCGCGCTTAGTGTACTTCAGTTACTTCCATAGTGTCATGTCATATGGGATATTACTGTGGGGTAACTCAGCTGAAGTTAATACCATTTTCGTCCTTCAAAAACGCGCTATCAGGTCTATATATAAATTAGGTGCTAGAGAATCACTTAGAGAATTGTTTAAAGAGATAAATATATTGACATTCCCCTCGCAATACATATTTGCAAATATTATGTTTGTTCGTCACAACCTTCATTTATATAAGAAAAATAGTGATAACCACAGCAGGAATATAAGAAATAAAAATAAATTAGCTACGCCAGCTTTGCGATTACAGAAAACAATGAATTCTTTTTTGGGCCTCGGTATACGCTTCTATAATAAAATTCCTACAGAAATATTAGCTCTGCCATTAGTTAAGTTTAAAACTGCTATTAAAAATCAATTACTTAAAAAGGCATACTATTGTATTAACGACTACCTTAAAGATAAATCTACATGGGAGTAATAATATTATTTTTAATGAATACATGTACATAATTAATTAATATAATTTTATAAATTGTTACAAATACTTGTGTATAAGCATAGCCCTTCAGGCATGTAGGGACCAAAACTGGACTGAGTTTCTTTCGGCGTATTCTTCTCAGCAGTGGTCTTTCCGAAACGCTAGTAGTTTTTTCGATCTTGCAAATTAAAAAAAAAAAATATGACGTTCAAAAAGCGATACATGATATCCAAATTTGAATAAAATTTCATTTCATTTCATTTCATTTCATTTCACAAATTATTTTTTCTTTTTTATGTCATTTTTTGTGACAATGTCATAATTACTATCAAGTGACAGTTTAAGTTTTGTATGTAGGTGTGCGGAACTAAACTTGTGTGCACATTTCCCCCCGCAAAAAACGCCAGAAAAATTGTCATAGTAATTAATTGTCGCTTTGCGTACACAAATTATTTTTTCTTTTTTATGTCATTTTTTGTGACAATGTCATAATTACTATCAAGTGACAGTTTAAGTTTTGTACGTAGGTGTGCGGAACTAAACTTGTGTGCACATTTCCCCCCGCAAAAAACGCCAAAAAAAATTGTCATAGTAATTAATTGTCGCTTTGCCCACTCCCTCCGTCCGGTACGGAGGCCGTGTTGCTCGAAGTTGTCATTAGATAATATTTGACAAGCAGCAATAACTGACAAAAAGTATTTTTTTTACCCGTCTGACCCACCCAGAAGGAGGGTAATGTTATCCACGTGTGTGTTCTTATGTGCATGTTATTACGTCTATTCCATTCCTGTAGCCATAGCCGTCTTGACCCAATTTGAAATGTGAGGTGTCATTAGATTCGTATTCTTCCCCGGAGTGTCAAAGGCTATGTGACGTTAGCACCGGGGGCAGATTTCTGAGTTGGTAGTCTTTTAAGTACGACGAGCGAGAGAGAGAGGTGTCGTCGGGCAAATAAAATAATAAACAAAGACACCAGTAGATGACGCTGCCTGGTATGGATTTTGACATACAGCATTGCAATCAGGGTTTTCTGAAATGCAGACCGCTAGATGGCAGCACTGAGGCGTCGACTTCGATTATTCGCTGTCATTGGATATTATTTGACAAGCAGCAACAACTGACACATTTTGGCCCAATCACAGCGTGCAGGACCAGACGCCTCAGTGCTGCCACCGCATATTTCAGAACACCTTCATTACGACCTACTAATCGTGTCTATATTTTGTTTATAGGGTAGTTTACTCCCTCATGCTGAACGAAAGAGGTGGCGTGGAGGCCGACCTTACTGTCAGCATTCTAGATGGTGGAAGCGGACAGCTGCACGAACCCATTTTTAAGGTACGTTCTTGATAAGAATTTCTAAAACGGGAGAATAGTAAAATATTTCACATGTATTTATTTTCGTATTCTAAATTTGAATACCTTTTCAATATGTACTTAATAATAATATATCACAAATAAAAAACGACAATCGAGGGAGCGCCGAATAGCGACAGCGCGAGTTACCTATTTACATACACGCGATGCCCAATGAGTGTTTTCAGAAATCCAGGTGGCGGCATTGTGAGAGGTATTTTTGACAGCTGCTGTCAAAATCCACCAACCATGTAATCATTTTACGATTGGTAGATATTGACAGCTCTACCTTTCAACACAGTGCCGCCACCTGGGGGGAAAATCAATTCTGAAAACCCTTATTCCCTGCTCACTTCTCTGCCCAATAAGGCTGAGAATTAATTTGGCAATACATTTTACTCATCGAACACCGAAACCGGCCGAATCCCGTGACGGTTTCTCGACTGGCAGTGCGATTTCGGTACTTGACGGGATGATGGCATCTAAAACATTTTCAGGGACGCGGTTACTACGTAGTGACGAGCGGATTCTGTGCGTACCACGTCCTAGCTCACTTGCGTCGCATCGTGCAGACGCATAAGCTTCGCGCTACTATCACCGACGTCACCAAACAGCTGTGCATGCTGAGTGTGCAAGGCCCAGACAGGTATTATTAATTAAATACATAATACTTTTTAAACTTTCACGTTTATCAACATTAGAATTAAAGGTACCGGGATATTTACCGTGATTTTTGTGGTTTCTTTGAGTTTTCGATATTTCGATGCAGTTACATGGACCATGATCACGAAGGAACTGAAGAATTTGCGGGTGGGAGCAGGCAGCTGTCAAGGGCAGATATATCTGTCTACCTTATTTCTCGTTCGTTTTCTGCTTGTCTCTGGGATTACTACGCACTTCACTCTCACTATGAACTCGATCACGACACAGTCACTCACGGTATCAGTTGTTAGGAACATTTGTTTTGATGTTTTTTTGCACAAATCAAGGACTGGATTCCAAGTGCTTGACAATTTAAAGCCGTCTTCACGATTGAAATTGTCATATTAAGTAATTTCAATCGCCTCCCTCACAATCCTGATACATTCCCATTCGTCTGATAAGCACAAGCAGTTGAGGACCCTGACCGTTTTAACACATTCTAAATTGGAATTACTATTTGCAGCCAACGCATACTACAGCGGTACACCGACGCCGGTCTATCAAACGACACGTTCCCAGTGAGCACGCACCGCAGCATCCGTTTCTCGAAAGCGCCTTTTTCCTCTGCGAATAAGGAGTATACTTGCCGAGCGTTGCGTATGGGCTGGACGGGAGAATTGGGTTGGGAGCTGCATGTGCCGTCTGCGCACGCCCCGCACGTCTATAGGGCGCTCACTGCTTCATCCGAACTCAAGAATGGTGGTTGGAGAGCGTTGACTTCGCTTAGTGCAGAAAAAGGTCAGTCAACAATCATGATCACAATTGACAACATATATATACATAACCGTTTAATAAAAAAATATAAAAAATACGGAAGTATATACGTACAAGGTACTTTCGATATTTATAAAAAGTACCACTTCCGGTGAAGTATATGTTGTCAATTGTCACGATAAATTGAACGTTATGTTATGACTTGGGGATTAGGTGCAAAATCAATTAAGTATTTATATTATTTATAAATTCGATGTTGAAAACTATTTCCAGTTGCATTCTCTGCCTCCGCGGTTAAAGCGTTTGCCTTGTTAACCCGGGGTCGTGGGTTCGATTCCCACGGGAAGCATACTTTGATAAGTTGTTTCCAGTTTGGTTAGGACATTGCAGGCATGAATCACCTGATTGTCTGACAAGAAAGATGATTCCGTGCTTCGGAAGGCACGTAAAGCTACTAGAGACTCCTTTTCAACACATTTTATACGAAACAAGCGTGTCAGGGGGCGGTACCGTTTGTTGAGGATTTGAGTTTCAAGGTAATTTTACAATTACCCTGCTATTATCTATTTACTTGTGAATTAGGTAGGTGGCATCAGAATTTTGTTTATTAACCTTTTTACTGTATCTGTGATACCGTATCACAGCACATTGGGGCATTTTTAGGTTTTTTTGAGCACCAACCGACAGGTGGAGTTTGCGGCTTTCGCCTACCAGCCGGGCGCGGATTGACACGCGGTATTATTATTACTTTCGTATCTAGTAGGGTGCGAGCGTCATTCCGTGCTGTGTGATAAACACATTTACTATACATATAATTATCATCATCATCACCTCAGCCACAAGAAAGGCGCTGGTAGCAGGCCGCTTCCAACCGGTCGTATTGGAAATCTTTGGGGGAGTCCTATGTCCACTGTCCAGCAGTGCACTTCTGTGTTAAATATATAAAAATATATTACACGATGTCACGATGCCAAAAACATTATAGTTTACCTCATTATTTTCAGGTTATCATCTATGGAATGCGGATCTCAGGCCGGACGATAACCCATTAGAAGCTAGTTTAAAGTTTGCCTGCCGCAAAGACGGAGACTACATCGGAAACGATAAAGTTACCAAGGCATTACAAAACGGAGTTACGAAAAAATATGCCTTCTTCACATTGGATGACCAGGTACTCTCATTCAATATTCTCTACTCTTATATTATTAAGTTACTTTTTTTTAAAACTTAATGCTTTACTTAGACTTTTTTGTCTCATACAGAGGAGATTGGGTTCAATTACCATTTAAGGGGCTTAGACCAGCCAACTAGCGCCACCCCTGATTTTATTTATTTTACTACTATATAATGAAATGCAATACCAAAAATACTACCCACAGCTAATTGTGAGTACTAGAATAAAATAACGGGTGGCTCTACTTTCGCTTATCTAATGCCTACTTTTAAAAGTCAAAATATTATCATCGCACCGCCTTGGGTTCCTAGGTTTGCGGTGCCGCCTTGACGTCTTTACGAGTAGGACAGAGCTCTATATGTAAACGGGAAAGATGACGGGGTTTCTCTTTTATGTATATTGGTCTATCCTACTCGGACGGACGTCAAGTGCGGCACCGCAACCCTAGGAACCCAAGGCGGGCCGATGATAATATTTTGACTTTTAAAAGTAAATAGAATCGTCTTCATGCCTCTGCGATAATAAAATGACACTTTTTATTCAAAGGTTGCATTATACGGCCAAGAAGGAGTATACAGAAATGGTGAACCAGTAGGCTTCCTCAGAAGAGGACATTACGGTTACTACCTCAATAAATCAATAGGCATCGGCTACATTAGGAACAAAGGAGATAGTGTCACCAAAGAGTACCTGACTAGTGGCGATTATGAGATTGACGTCCGAGGGAAGAAATACAAGGCTAAGCTCCACCTCAAGTCTCCTTTCGACCCCACCAGTCAGCGCATCCTAGGAAATTATGGTGAACAAGGAATGGACGAAAACATCCACGAACCGCATGCCGGCCAGAATGAAAGAGCCGGAGGCAGTGAATAGATGCATAAAAACAATTTATTTTAAGCTAAAATAAAAAGAAGATTGTAAGAAGTTACTATAAATGACAGAAAATCATCTATATTCTCTGGAAGGGGTGACTCAGCACATCAAATTAACAATATTTTTCATGGGACGTATTCTGGAAACTGTAAAAAATATAAACGTTTCCATTTCCACATCGAGTTATAACTTCTAGAGAAGACTGCAAATCCTTACTTTGTTCCGTTCGACTGCGGCGATCGCGCCGCAACTCACTTAGTCGGTTTTTAGCTCTTTCGCTTGGGTACTTCCCACGATTAATAAACAAAAACATGGTGAAAATCATAAAAAATACACTGGTGTGTATTGAGTTGTTGCAGTAATAACTTGTCGGACACTGCACTGTGCAAAGGAATAAATTGTTATCAGCAAGTACATAAACTAATTTCATTTTTTACAAAATAAACAATATTATTACCTCCCGCCATTTTGCGTTATGTTGACATGTTACTATGGAAACGCGTGAGAGTAGCAAATATAGTGCTAAGGTATTGAGTAATGTATGATTGGACGCTTCGTTATTGTTTTAGCGCTGCAGCGCAAAAAATTTTAATTTCGGAGAATGGAACAATGCCAATATTTAACGTGGCTCCTCTTGTACGTAGTACTTAGATGGAAAGTGTTGCGATTTGTATGAAAATGTAGATATGTGTGATGGATGATGAAAAACAATGCTGGCATTGTTCTTATAGGAAAAGTTGATCATTCTGTCGAGCTGACTCACCCCTCCAAAGTCGGTGGTTAATTTAGACGCTTTAGTTATAATAATTTTACTTAAATTGTATCTTTAATGGAATAAAATAGTGTACTGAATTTTATTTTACTTCGTATCACTACATATTATAAAACAAAGTCTTCCGCCGCGTCTGTCTGTCTGTCTGTCTGTCTGTCTGTTCGCGATAAACTCAAAAACTACTGCACCGATTTTCATGCGGTTTTCACCAACAGATAGAGTTATTCACGAGGAAGGTTTTAAGATATAATATATGCCCGGGCGCAGCCGGGTAGGGCTGCTAGTCCATTATATTTTGTGCTTGTGTAGGTGTCGATTTTTTTTTATATCATTATGAACATTACATAACTTTAACTCTTTATTTATTTTTCATCTAAGGTTTACATTTTTGTAGCATTTCTGATGCGATGTTCAGATCTTTACAATATTATATAATGTCAATTTGTCGTAAACTAGTGAAGGGCCCGCACTAGGCCAACTAAAGACACTCAGTAATAATATTATTCATAAAACTTTATGAATAAAATCTGCCAAAAACAGTCGTTTCAGGCGGTTCCAAATTTGGCTCAATTTGGGGTAGTTTTGTTTTTTCTACTGTTAAAAACCTTAGAGAGATAAAATATCACTACAACATTCCTGTAAGATCTTTGGTTTCGTTGTTACGGGCCCGAAAAGCAAAACTACCTCAAATTGTGCCAAATTTGGGAAAAAATGGCCATAGTTTGACAGAGTATAAGCAACCAAGGGGTTAAATATTTTTTCTAATTTTTTTTAACCAGTATTTTTATCAATTTTTGAAAAAAGGTCGTAAACCAAAGAATATGTAAACGTAAGTTCTAAACAAATATCTGTGCCTTATCATCTGTCATTGTCAATCTGACGTAAAATAATGACATTGACAGTCAGAGTTGCCAGATTTGGGAAATTTTCCAGCCCGTCACATTCCCGTCATGTCGGTGCGTAGCAACAATTTGGTAGCAATCAAAGAACTTGTAGACAAAAGTTTGTATATAAGTTCTTTGGTAGCAATACCGTATTACATTTACAATGACATTTACTTACAATCTGTCATTGCAAAATTGCAAAGTAAACATAACCAAACTAAATTTGTATTATAATAAAGAGACAATTCTCTGAGCATTTCTCGTTCTCACGGCAGGATTGATAATAATGTCGGTAACGTTACATACTGATGTTGGTGACATTAAAATTGAGTTATTTTGTGAACAGTGCCCAAAGGCCTGTGAAAACTTCTTAGCTTTATGTGCTAGCGACTACTATAACGGCTGCTTATTTCATCGGAATATTAAGGTAACTGCATAAAGTTGTAATTTACCCCGTAATAACAAATAGTACCTATTTACCAGAGAGTCATACTCTCGGGCTTGGATTTAGAATCGTGCGCCCCGATTGCGACTGAGGGCAGAAAAGAAGTTAGGTTCAGGTTATTATTTTTTTATGACCACCCAGAACGACTTAGAGCAGAAAGGAAGTTAGGTTCAGGTTATTTTTTTTATGACCACCCGGAACGACTGAGGGCAGAAAAGCACACGGGCGCACGATTCTAAATTTCAACCCAAGCAGTTAAACAAAATGCTCATTTGAATATGTGGCTTGCGGTATAGAAGTCATGCATTCCAGAACAAGAAGGCTTGGGAATGAAAACCAGCATTAACAAAGACAACTTTGCCTCAGAGGGTATGCCTTTATAGTCTGAAGCAAATGTTTTGATCACAAGTAGCAATGCCATCCATCTAGATGAAGCTGAATTGTGAGGCTTTTTTACCTCCTGTGTGATCCAATCTTAGACATAAACATACACACCTCCCTCTCTCACTGCGCGTCTGGCCTTGAGCAAGAAGCCTGGCTTTATAATATAGATATTTTTGTCAAAATACCTCTTTTTAGGGTTCTGTACAAAAAATGAAAAACAGAACCCTTATAGAGGATCACTCATGCGTCTGTCTGTCCGTCCGTCCGTCTGTCACAGTTGATTTTCTCAGAATCTACTGAACCAAATTAAATGAAATTTGGTAAGATGGTGTTAACCTATGACCCAAACACGGATGTGCAAAGTAAATATATATTTTTTTTAAGTAAGGGTCAGTTTAGGGGGTCCAAATAGCAAATGTTAAAAAAAAGTTTTGCAAACCTTACTGTGTTATATATCAAATGAAAGGGCTTGTTATGAGGATCTCAAAAATATTTTTTTTTGTTCGGGAAAAATCAATACTTTTGATTTTATTCACGACAAAATTTGACCATTCCCCCCCTGATCTCCAAAACTACTGGGCCTAAAATTTCGAAAAAATTACAGTAAGTATATAGTTCATTGCTTGAAGATTACAGGAAAAATAATAAGACTTCTATCAGTTGAAAATAAAGTGGTAAACTCACTATAATAAGTTCACCTAGGGAAATAGTTCACTAAAACACTACTAGATAGCGCTTGTCAATTGAATAAAACATTTTTGCACATTGTGTGTGTGTTCACGAAGCATATTGTACGGAACCCTCATTGCGCGAGTTTGACTTACACTTGGCCGGTTTTTCTTAGCATTGGGACCCTATGTGACGCCAAATAAATCTGGCTTTTTATTGCCTAAATCCAGTACTTTTTATCTAGACATGATAGCATTATTTGTATGTAACCTAATAAATCTTACCTCCCTCTATTGCTAAGGTGTTTCTGTTATGGTGAGGGTTTGACCCCTAGCCACCATTTTTACTCAAAAATTATGTGTTTAAAAAATGGTTTCATACTGAAGAGGATATTCTATTGATTCCCCTGAAAAAACTCATGTTAACATATGTTACTTAGACCATAATTAATATGTCCCTTAACAGATATATAGATGTGTGAGTAAGCTATTATGTTTGAAAAAATCTTGTAATGCAATAATTCAATATGAATCTTGTGGTGTTATTTCAGGGTTTTATTGTACAAACAGGAGACCCAACTGGGACAGGAAAGGGAGGCACATCTATCTGGGGAAGAAAATTTGAGGATGAATTTAAAGAAGAATTAAAGGTAAAAGCCAATATGTGTAAATTATTTATTTTTCTGAGAAAATGTAGATTGTTGTAAATGTGGAAGCACTGTTTGATGCTTGATTTTTAATTAATTATTTCGTTACATAACACATATATTTGTCTTCTAGCATAACACAAGAGGGACTGTGAGTATGGCAAACAATGGCCCAAATACAAATGGCAGTCAGTTCTTCTTTACATATGGAGAGCAGCCCCATTTAGATCTCAAATATACAATATTTGGAAGGTAAAACTTGATTCAAAATGATTTTCCAACATTTGTGTCATTTAAAATTAGTGTCTTGTATGTAATGCTTTTGTTTTTCCTTTTCAGAGTCATAGATGGATTTGAAGCACTTGATGATTTAGAAAAAATGCCAGTAAACCCAAAAACATTTAAGCCTCTGACAGAAGCTAGGATAACATCAGTCACTATACATGCAAATCCACTTGCTGGTTGACCATAAATATGTGATTAGAAAGGAAACAGATGCAGATTTTAAAGAAATTAATTTTAAAATGGAACTAACCAGTAACATGGACTGGCCAGTTCCATTTTTACTGTATTCCACAATCAAAACCAATAGTTTGCATGTATATTTAAAGAAAGTAAAATCAGTATTTGCAACGATCAACATACATTAGGTAATTAAGTATACAATTGTTTTTTAAAAGAGTTGGTACCATTTAAGAATCTGATTCATAGCCCTATGCTAGCATCCATAGATCCATGACAATCTATGATGATGTAGACAGAGGTATACCCTCCAAGGGAAAAAGTCATGACAGTATGTATACATTATGAAGAATCTTACTTGAATATTGTCTAGATTAAAATCATAAGACTTAGTAGTTAATATAGTAGGTATTCACTTACACTAAGTAGCCTCTGGCTATATCAATTATTGCTTTTAAACATTGTTCTTTGGTAAAAAGAGCAACCTGAAAATATTAGTCTTTCAAACTTATGATTTTCCCGTGCCCTATTTTTATGTAAGAGTCGCCGCACGCGGGCCACAAACCACTACCACAAAATATTTTATATGGACGCGCCACACACAGTTGACGCCGGTGGTCGCCACAAGGCCCTTCAGATGGCGGTGATTGTGGCTGTGGCTAGTGACCCGTGTGTGACGGCCTACCGGCACAAAGAACATACAACACGCGGCGTAAAAGTTGAACTAAGTGTGAGCGAGACACACCTATATTAATCAGTGGCAATGTATTGCGGTGTCCTACTCACACTTAGTTCAACTTATTTGCCGGGCACTGTACAGAACTATATAGCTTCAACCACCCCTGCTATAAATTTGCATGCCAGTTTTACAACAGACAAATATTGACAAAGACAGGAATAATAGTGTAAAGATAATAAATAATACATTCAAACAATAGACAATACCAACTATTTACTATCTACTTATGTAACTATCAACATAATTGGAACATTGTGCATTGTTTATCTATCAACAGAGCAGAGTGGACTCAAAATGATATTGTAGTTATATCAGATCAATATATTTACAGGTAACATAATAAACAATAAAATACAATATACAATTTTTATTAGTTTCATTCAAACCCAATTTAACATTAATTATTTAAGTGATAATATTATACCTAGGTACTCACAAGGAGTATTTTTTTTTACTCTTTAATCTCACATTCATAATCTCACATCAACAATAATAATTACTACACCTAATTGAAAATGATAAAACCGGCCAAGTGCGTGTCGGGCCACGCGCAGTGTAGGGTTCCGTAGTTGCGAATGACAACTTTGAGTTCACACTATTCACACTCGCACCTTACAGTTTAACGACCAAAAACATCTAACAATGAAAATAGTATGAAATTTTACAGTTTATCAGTTGAATGCCTATAACTTTTTAGTTTGTACTTAGTACTCAGCTCTGATAGTTTTTTAAACTTCAGTATATATACTACTGCTGTATTTTTTTTCACGTATCTATATATAACCGTTTAGCAGATAGAGGGGGGGGACACTTACGTCTAACAAAAATTCGCACTTTAAAACCAAATATTTCGGAAACGGATCCCTAAATCGAAAAATGGTGTTCTCAACCTCACAATATTTTTGAAAGACCTATTTAACGATACCCCACACGATGGGTAAATAGAGAAAAATAAATTACTCCCCCACTTTACTTGTGCGGAAGGTACGCCAAAAAAAAATCTTTTTCAAGTTTTTATTCTACCACTTTTTTGCTATGATTAATATACATACCCATACCAAATTACAGCTTTCTAGTACTTATAGTCTCTGCGTAAAACCGCGGACGGACAGACAGACAGACAGACAGACATGGCGAAACTATAAGGGTTCCTTGTTTACTACGGAACCCTAAAAAGTAGGCCATGAGAAACTTCAATATTAAAAAATAACAGTACTTTTTCAACTTTTTGGCTCCACATTATAGAAAGAAACAAGTATGTGTAAACAACAGAAATATTACACACCTAGTTATTTCTACATAATATTATACATTTTCCCCTATTATGTTACATTTAAGTACTTAGTGGTATGATATACATAAATTGGACACAAAAATATATCATTATTCTAAGGTTTTGACATTTGGACAATGTCAAGTCCTAACTCTCAAGTTTCTAAATCATAAAAATTGTCATCCATTTGGAAGTCTGGTTCTTCCTCTTTTTTAACCTGTGTTTCTTCCTCAAACTCATCAGCAAAATGGGACTTAAGATGGGCCACCAAATCTGCTTTCTTCTCAAAAGTGGCACCACATTCAGTGCAAGGCATATTCACAACCAAGCTCTCATGAGTTACCTCATGTTTGTCCAACTTATCCTTTCGTGTGAACTTCTTGTCACACTGACTGCAGGAAAACTGTTTCATACCTAAATGGATTGTTGCATGTCGATCTAGATCACGCTTCCTTGGGAATTTTTTAAAACAAATTTTACACTGGAACACTCTAGAGCCCACATGAGCTATAGATACATGTGTTTTGTAGGCATCCAGGGAGGAAAATCTCTTAGGGCATTGGTGACATTTAATATTTTTAGGTCTATTCTTGCTATTTGCTACTTTTTGCTTTGTCGGTGAGTTTTGAGTTTGTTTGCCAGATGTGGAAGGATTTTTGGAGACTTGGTTCATGAAAGTACTTTCACCTGATATGTGGTCTGGTACTCTAGGTAACTCATAGTCCATGTTGGAAGAATCAGGATTAAGTTGAGGGGGTGATGTCATAAGGTTGCTGAAGGGATTTACACTTACTACCATATCATGGGTGTCTTGGTCATGCTCATATTCACTGGTTTTGTGATTGGGGCTAAGAGGACCATGTCTCACCTCATGCTTGAGGAGCTTGTCTCTCCTTCCAAATGTTAGTGGACATTTTCGACATGCATATGGTTTCATTCCTGAATGAACTAGTACATGCCTCTGCAAATCACCTCTTGCTACAAAACTTCTCGGGCATAAAGGGCAAACATGTGGCTTATGTCCAGCATGAATACGAAGATGTTTACTCAAATTAGTGTTGCGTGAAAAGCTTTTTAAACAATATTGACATTGGTAAGGCCTAATACCAGTGTGGACAATGGAATGCTTTCTTAGATCTGAACGCCTTCCAAAGCATTTATCACACTCAGGACAGTGGTAGGGCTTGTCATTGCCATGAACTTGCTTGGTGTGCTGCACATATTGACTTCGCTCAGCAAAAACTAGACTGCATTCGACACACTTGTATGGTAAGTTGGGATCATGGTAGCTCAGTTCATGCTCATTGCATTTCTCTTGGGATACAAAGGCTTGATCACAGTACTGACACATAAATACATTTTTAAAGAATGAATCTGGCGCTGGGTCGCCATCTGGTATGTTTTCGGTTTCAGGTGTTTCCTGTTCAACTTGTTCTGTAGCATCAGATTCCTCAGAAGAGTCATAGTCTAGGCTCGGATCAACAACCATCACAACACTGTCCTCAACAATATATTCTTCAGGCTTAGGTTTTATGGACTCTTGACTATTATGGTAGTTATAGTTACTTACTTCTGAAGAGTTAGAGTTCTCCAATTCTCCGGCTCTATTTGTAATTTGCCTTAATCTGTTTTCATTCTGGATACATTGGAGTTTGAACTTGCTACATTTGTCCACCTTAAATAGGCATTTGTAACAAATCTTCCCAGGAAGTCCATCATTAGGGTCTATCTGTAAAATGGATTACAATAGGTGAATAAGTAAATGTAATGTTTTTCTTATACAAAAGGCATGATTATATAAATTTATGAATTTGAAACGCCTACCTGCAACTCGAAACACTCGGATATTTTGGAGGTTAAAGAAACATTGGATTCGTCATCGGGCGTAGCTCCGAATATCGACACTGCGAGCGAGCTCTTATTCAGACACAAACGACATAGTGCGTGAAAATTGGCGATTATGTAGGAATCTTCCATTTTACTCGAATCTTCATCGAAAATCTCCTGTTTGAAATATAGTCAATCTGACATAAAAAATCACGATTTTTGTATTTAGAACGTGAATTCAATCCGGCAATCACAAAACTAAAGATAGGGCTCGGAGGCTACGGTCTTGCGTCGTGACTACGCAATCGTTCGATGCAAAGGGGCAACTCAACTGGGGCGATGTCCGCCAGGGCTGCGCTGGCGGAATGTCTCGCCGCTGCTGTCGGTTGCCTTGTCAGTTTACATTCATATTGTGTCTATCCTTATTGAGTTTTTCTACACGTTAAGTTAATAATAAAGCAACTTAAAATGGACCCAGTATGAAAACTAGTAAACATGAAAGTAAATAAAAATTCAAATTTGAATTAAAAATTGGCTCCAAAACGCGCCACTATCGCAGAAAAAATTTATCTGTTCTCATTGAGTAGAAACTTATTAAGTGATTGGTAGAAATAATTCACTGTGATTGGTCAAAACTATATGCTGCACGTAATAGCACCAATGCGATTTATTTATGACAGTTGTATAAATTGTGATACAAGATAATACTGCCAGATTTGACTTTTTTATTTTGTTTTTGAACGAAAGGAGTTTGAGCACATTCACAACAATCGGCTTTGAGCTGAGGCTTTGAGCTTGCCAGTGTACGCAAGGCTTGTAAAGACAGCATTTTCTCAAATGTCTGATAGGCCGCGACTTCATGCATGCTTAGCCTGAAGGGCCGAACTTAGAGAAACAATGGCAAAGCCTTTGGAGAGCAGCAACTCTCATTTTTTGCCGAACGAGTGCAGCTTGCCTGTAGCTTTCTACGTTGACCGAAGGGCCTATCCTGGGTGCAGGACACCCAATAACAACACTACACACTCTATTCTAGTGGCGAGTGTGACGGGGTCAAAGTATAGTATTCCTCTGACTACTCGGCTCTCCCATGCTGGTTTGGGAAAAAAGAAAAAACAGAATAAATAAACCAGCTGCTTTTCTTCCCACGCAGACCGTAGTCGGTCAAGGAATTGGGAGATAATCTAAAGAATCACGTCGATAGGTCATGCGGCTAGCAACCCATCACTATTTTGATTCCACTAACACAATGTGGCCTTTGGGTTTTATGAGCTAGGGGTCGTCTACTCCGCAAGGGATAAAGAAGTGAAGTGATTATATGTATGTATGTACTCGGAGCCGGAGAGCGATCCGATTGGGACAGCGCGATGTCGCGGGGATCATCGGGATCGTTAATACATCCCTGGGATGTCTACGACGTACAGTCCCAGAGTCATGAATGCGGGAGTGAATAGTTAGCGGTTTGCACCACTAACGGATTAAAGGCTCCAAGCGTTTATTTGAGAAAGTCGCGTGACATCCCAATCCGTTTTGAGGCGTTTTTGAGATCAGAGGCAGCGTTAGGTGTAGGCGACGTGGGCCACCTCCCACGGCCTTAACGACGAAAATATACGGGAGGGGCGAAAGAACAGCACCTTGCTAGACGCTGGCTCGTACGGAGTAAGGTTTCGAGAGAGGTTTTACTTTATAGTGAAAGGTGCGATTCGACAGAAAGTCTTGTATGATGTGCACGAGATTGTCCAAATTGGCCAGCTTGGAATCCAAGCCAGAACGCAAGACTTTATCGAAGGCTTTCGTTACATTGAGATTGCTCCCATGGAACATCCCCAGTTGCAGAAACTGAGGATATGCTCCGTGAGGTGATGCAATTGGTGGTGATACGCGTATTTGGCCCGAAATCCAAATTTTTCTTCAAGGATTTGATTTTTTGGAGCCTGCGTAGTCCTTGAGTCTTAAAAGGATGTGATCCGATCGTAGATCTCGCCAAAACAGCTCAAAAAGCCGATAGGGAGTGCAGTTCTTCAGGTGGTTAGTCTGTTTGGGGATGCCGATCACGATGGCGATGGAGCCATCCGGGCCCGTTAGCGTATGAGTGGACGAGACTGCATCGGTCTTTAGTAAGACATCCGTCTCTTCTCCAATACGCGGTGTAAGTGGGCTTCATCTCGGAGAGGAGATCACTCCAGCGCTTGTTCTTAATTACCAAGATAAGATGAAATCATTGACCCGCTCTTACAGGGAACGAAGGTAGCCACGGACCTCTTCGGTGGGTTAATTGTCGGGTATATAGTCTACGTTAAACCTTTCACGCTTCGAGCAACACGGCTTTTCCGTACTTCACGGTATCATCATTCATAGGCAACGAAAATGTTGAAATACTTATCAAGCCCTGGAGATTTTATCTTAGGCAAGGTTGCCAACTGTTGCATGAGTAAGTGCGCTAAATCACTACAGAAAAAGCGCTAGATTTGCCAGTTTTCTGTAAAAAAGCGCCATACTACAAAAAAAAAATTTTTTTTTATTCATCACACACTAATTTTGACAGAAAAACTAAAACAAACAAAACAAAAATTATAATATGTAGGGTATTAGATACAACAACTTAATCATCTTCAAAAAAATTTAAAAATTCTTACTTCTAGTGCTATTTAGTGCGACTGAGATAGATATACTTACTTCGATCTCGGCTCCACCCAAACTGTGATATCCCCACAGGAAATCCCCGTCAATAGATTAAAGATAGAATGTAGACATGTGCGTAGTGAGTAGATACTAGTCGATAGTCGAATGAATGTAATTAGGTACTTAAATAATGATTGTGTACCTATACGTTGAGTTGAACATTTATTAAATAATGTAGAAATAATTTCATTTTGTTTGTTAGCTAACAATTTCATAATCTAACTAAAAAAAAATAATTAACTTCATAAATCTGAAAACGCGCTAGATTGGGCGCTAAGCGCTAAACATAATAATTTCGCGCTGATGATACGAAAAAAGCGCTAGATCTGGCGCCGAAAGCGCTAAGTTGGCAACCTTGATCTTAGGCCATCGCGAGAATTAACTATCGATTACCAATCAGGACCAACAGCTCATCGTGCCTTCCCAAGCACGGAAACATCTTTCTTTTCAGATAATCAGTTGATTTAAGAAGCCGGCGGACCGCCCGCTCAAATCGAATTTGAGGCGAGCGCCTAAGTTTGTTGGACATATATCGCTATCTCATTCGTCGCGAGCGGGCCGACGGCTAACCATGCGCCGCGCCCCGAACTCTCCGCGCGATAGTGAGAATGTGTGCGTGCGTTCCTTCATCGAAGACGTGCAAAATCGACATAGTTTTTTCGACTGTAGATTTCGAAAATGACGTCAGTTTTGGAATCTAAGATGGCGGACACGATTTGTCAAATAAAATCGACTTGGGTATCGTTGTATAGGTTTTTCGGGGTGTAGATTTCGAAAATGACGTCAGTTTTGGAATCCAAGATGGCGGACCCAATTTGTCAAATAAAATCGATATGGGTGTCGTTGTATAGGTTTTTTGGGGTGTAGATTTCGAAAATGACGTCAGTTTTGGAATCCAAGATGGCGGACCCAATTTGTCAAATAAAATCGACATGGGTGTCGTTTTATAGGTTTTTCGGGGTGTAGATTTCGAAAATGACGTCAGTTTTGGAATCCAAGATGGCGGACACGATTTGTCAAATAAAATCGACTTGGGTATCGTTGTATAGGTGTTTCGGGGTGTAGATTTCGAAAATGACGTCAGTTTTGGAATCCAAGATGGCGGACCCGATTTGTCAAATAAAATCGACATGGGTGTCGTTGTATAGGTTTTTCGGGGTGTTGATTTCGAAAATGACGTCAGATTTGGAATCCAAGATGGCGGCTGCAACTTTTTATGCAAAATCGACATGGGTATCGTTGTATAGGTTTTTCGGGGTGTAAATAGTCCGCCATCATGGATTCCAAAACTAATGTCATTTTCGAAATCTACACCCCGAAAAACCTATACAACGATACCCATGTCGATTTTATTTGAAAAATCGGGTCCGCCATCTTGAATTCCAAAACTGACGTAATTTTTGAAATCTACACATTAAAATCCTAAGGAATAATACATATGTTGATTTTGCATGAAAAGTCGCGTCCGCCATCTTGAATTCCAAAACTGACATCATTTTCGAAATTTACACCCTGAAAAACCTATCCAACGACACCCATATCGATTTTGTGTGACAAGACGCGTCTGCCATCTTGAATTCCAAAACTGACGTAATTTTTGAAATCTACACATCAAAATCCTAAGGAATAATACATATGTTAATTTTGCATGAAAAGTCGCGTCCGCCATCTTGAATTCCAAAACTGACATTATTTTCGAAATCTACACCCTGAAAAACCTATCCAACGACACCCATATCGATTTTGTGTGACAAGACGCGTCCGCCATCTTGAATTCCAAAACTGACATCATTTTCAAAATTTACACCCTGAAAAACCTATACAACGACACCCATGTCGATTTTATTTGACAAATCGGGTCTGCCATCTTGGATTCCAAAACTGACGTCATTTTCGAAATCTACACCCCGAAAAACCTATACAACGACACCCATGTCGATTTTATTTGACAAATCGGGTCCGCCATCTTGGATTCCAAAACTGATGTCATTTTCGAAATCTACACCCCGAAAAACCTATAAAACGACACCCATGTCGATTTTATTTGACAATCGGGTCCGCCATCTTGGATTCCAAAACTGACGTCATTTTCGAAATCTACACCCCGTAAAACCTATACAACGCTACCCATGTCGATTTTGCATAAAAAGTCGCAGCCGCCATCTTGGATTCCAAAACTGACAGCATTTTCGAAATCTATACCTCAAGAAACCTATCCAACGACACCCTTGTCGATTTTGTGTGATAAGACGCGTCCGCCATTTTGGATTTCAAACTAACGTCATTTTCGAAATCTACACCCTGAAAAAGCTATGAAACGACCCAAGTCGATTTTCCATGAAAAGTCGCGTCTTCCATTACGGATTTCAACAATGACGTCACTATGGTCACGTACACCGCAAAAAGAAAAAAAAAGATTCGAGTAATATTCTAATTTCTTCAGATAAAAATATGTACAATACCTACTTACTGTGTGATTCATCCCACACTTCGAAGTCCATTAACGAGAATTCGAAAACCAAAATAAACTACAACAGTTTATTGAAATAATCAAAAGAACAACGACGGCACCAACGCACACACACATTCGAACTGTGTCTACGCATGCGTATCGTACCCCCCTCCTGCCCCGCACAGCCGCCGCGTCCGCCCCGTGCGAGAGGAAACAGCTAGATGGGTGTTCAAAATTTCTCACTAATTTGAGTGTATTTGTGAATACCAAAAATGATGAATGAAAATTGATTATATTTTCATTTTCTTTCAGACATTGCGTAACTAGACAATATAAGGTGTGTTTCTATTATAATTACATAATGATTGGTTTAGTTTTTAATACAAAACAAATAGGCGGAAAATATGTCGATAGTGTCGTAAAAATGAACGAAATTAAAACGCAAATATATGTAAGCACGTTAATATTGAGAAAAAAAAAGTTTAACAGGAACATAGATAAATACTGTCTTAATACAAATAATAGCATATTTGTGTTGAAATATGCTCGAACTAAAAATTATTTTGGTATTAAGTTTGTATGGGAAATTCATTGGTCGCCGGCTTCTTAAGACTGCAATATGCTAACAAGACTGGAAACAACTTTCATAAAGTATATTTCTCTGTGGAATTTGAATCCATGACCTCCGGGTAATAAGGCAAACGCCTTTAACACAGGAGAGGCAGTCAATCTAGAAGTAATGGAAAGATGCCGCATGGTAACTTGATATTGCATCTTGCTTTTCACCTTATTTTCAAACACTATTATCCTGTCCAATTTTATTTAGCAACTTAGTTAAATTCAAATTCCTAATTCCATTTTCAAAACTTGATAGCCGATAATTGATGTTGGGCCTACTCTAACAAGAGCTGGGTGAGTAGGACCCGACATTGGCGCCCAACGTGGGGCCTCTTTATAGGCCACAAACATGGTATAACTGATTGGGTGGTATGGTATGGTAGGTCTGCTATGAAAAATGGAAATAGTTACTTGCGCGACGGATATCATTGGATACTCGTGTTTTAGAAACATCGGGCGTGAAAGATAGCACCGGCCCTTTCGTTTTAGTACCTAAGGGTAAAACGTTGTAACTCTGATATCAGCGTTAAAAACCGGCCAAGTGCGTGTCGGGCCACGCGCAGTGTAGGGTTCCGTAGTTGCGAATGACAACTTTGAGTTCACACTATTCACACTCGCACCTTAAAGTTTAGCGACCAAAAACATCTAACAATGAAAATAGTATGAAATTTTACAGTTTATAAGTTGGTTGCCTATAACTTTTTAGTTTGTACTTAGTACTCAGCTCTGATAGTTTTCCTTTAAACTTCAGTATATATACTACTGCTGTAATTTTTTTCACGTATCTATATATAACCGTTTAGCAGATAGAGGGGGTGGGACACTTACCTCTAACAAAAATTCGCACTTTAAAACCAAATATTTCGGAAGCGGATTCCTAAATCGGAAAATGGTGTTCTCAACCTCATAATATTTTTGAAAGACCTATTTAACGATACCCCACACGATGGGTAAATAGAGAAAAAAAATTACTCCCCAATTTACTTGTATGGGAGCTACCCAAAAAAAAAATTTTTTTTCATGTTTTTATTCTACCACTTTTTTGCCATGATTAATATACATATCCATACCAAATTACAGCGTTCTAGTACTTATAGTCTCTGCGTAAAACCGCGGACGGACAGACAGACAGACAGACAGACAGACAGACAGACATGGCGAAACTATAAGGGTTCCTTGTTTACTACGGAACCCTAAAAACCGGCCAAGTGCGTGTCGGGCCACGCGCAGTATAGGGTTCCGTAGTTGCGAATGACAACTTTGAGTTCACACTGTTTACACTCGCACCTCACAGTTTAACAACCAAAAACATCTAACAATAAAGATTGTATGAAATTTTACATTTTCCAGTACATTTTATAAGTTGGTTGCCTATAACTTTTTAGTTTGCACTTAATACCCAGCTCTGATAGTTTTCCTTTCAACTTCAGTATATATTCTACTGCTGTAATTTTTTTCACGTATCCATATATAACCGTTTAGCAGATAGAGGGGGGGGACACGTACCTCTAACAAAAATTTGCACTTTAAAACCAAATATTTCGGAAACGGATCAGTAAATCGAAAAATGGTGTTTTCAACCTCACAATATTTTTCAAAGACCTTTTTAACGATACCCCACACGATGGGTAAATAGAGAAAAAAAAATTACTCCCCCACTTTACTTGTATGGGTGCTACCCAAAATAAAAAATTTTTTCAAGATTTTTTTCTACGACTTTTTTGCCATGATTAATATACATACTCATACCAAATTACAGCTTTCTAGTACTTATAGTCTCTGAGTAAAACCGCGGACGGACAGACAGACAGACAGACAGACATGGCGAAACTATAAGGGTTACTAGTTTACTACGGAACCCTAAAAAACCGAAACTCCGTTTAGTACAATTTTTATTTCACAGAAATATGTATAAGTCTAAACGCTTAAATCAAGAAAGTATTCATAAACTATATAAAAAATCAGTAACTAATCGGGGAAGGACATGTAGTTATTGAAAGTACCAACTTCGCTTATATGTTTATTTTTTCTTTAAAATGGTGAAAGATACAAAAAAAATTGTATTTTCTTATACACATTATAGTACATTCTACTACTCTAATCCTTGCAGTCTGTTACAAGGTCTACTCGATCGCATTTCTGAGATTCCAGATTGAAGGAAAGTCCAAAATCACAGCTAAGGAGACGAGGACGCCCTGCTTGACAAGCTATGTACTTCGAGCAGCTTTGCCCGTATCTGGAAAGAAGTAAGTCGGTTAGGTTGGCATATTTTGTTCCACATCAGTACATTACTTCGCGTTTGTATCCAGAATTCATGGGTATTATTTTCGAACGGATGTCTTTACAGGCTGAGCTGTACCTGTTTCGTACAAAAAATTATAAATTTTTGACTTAGTAGGTTTTCGAGTAGTCACCCGTTCAAAAAAAGCACTCCTCGTAGGCCCATGGGTCCTTTTTAGGGTTCCGTAGTAAACAAGGAACCCTTATAGTTTCGCCATGTCTGTCTGTCTGTCCGTTCGCGGTTTTACTCAGAGAGTATAAGTACTAGAAAGCTGTAATTTAGTATGGGTACCTATATACATGTTAATCATGCCATAAAAGTGGTAGATAAAATTGTTTTTAGGGTAGCTCCCGTACAAGTAATGTCAGATTATTCTTCTCCGAGTAGTGTGGGGTATTGTTAAATAGGTCTTTTGTGAGGTTCTTATTGTGAGGTTGAGAGCACCATTTATCGATTTAGGGATCCGTTTCTGAAATTTATTAGAGGTGTGTCCCCTATCTGCTAAACGATTATATATGAATACGTGAAAAAAATTACAGCCATAGTATATATACCTAACGAACTAAAAAGTATCATCAAGTATCATTCATACAAACACTATGAAAAACAAAGTTATCTTTGCTGGCGAAAAATTATAGAGCTTTTTGGCTAATCTCAACTTGTTTCTACGGAACCCTTCATGGGCGAGCTCAACTTGCTCTTGGCCAATTTTTTTTTGAACGGGTGACTATTCGAAAACTAAAGATTTTTGTATGAATAAATAGCTCTTCTTGTGTAGTCATACTTGCGCAAAAATTTTACCCCACGACGTGCGTATTTAGTGTATGTAGCGAGTATTTAGGCTGAGCGCAATTTATCAGCTTTTAAAATAATATTGTTGCTTTAAAATTCTGACCAGTCATTCCAGCTAGTAAAATATGTGTCGCAGGGTCTTATAACTTCATGTACTGTCGAAGATTCTGGCTCAGAAGGTATTCGAGCCGGAGCGTTAGAAATCAATGACGCTCGCCAACAAAAAAAAATGTCTAAATGAATAGTTTTTGAGGTGTGCGCTTGGTCGGGCCATTGATAATATACCTTATACCTATTTAAAATGTATTCTATATTTTTCTCACCTGAATTTCAGTATCTTTTCGGATTGAACGCCATCTTCATTAATTTCGGGCGTAGGGCACGTAAATCCATGGAACACTGCAAGGAATAAAAGTACTTAAATAGAATACATCGGTACGGGCATATAATAATTAAGTAGGTAACAATAATAACTAAACATAAATAAACCTAACTAAAAAGAAAATTAAATACTTATAAATATATTTACAAATCATACAGTCCCTCCAGATGTTCAAAACCGTGGGCATCGTGCCCAAAAGGCTGGCAGCATTGCCAAGTAGGTAACTAAACCTATTATATGTTTACAAGTATCTACCTATTTTTAACCGACTTCAAAGGAGGAGGTTCTCAATTCGTCTGTATGTTTTTTTTTGTTTATTTGTTACGCAATTACTCAGTCAGTTATGGATCGGTTTTAGTGATTCTTTTTTTGTTCGATAGGTATATATTGCTCCAGAGGTGGTCCCATAAAATGTTTGTCGTAATGTATAAGTATAGAGCACTTTATGAAAAAATAAACAAAAACAAAAAAAAAAAAAATTTAAAGTATCCCGTTCGGTTTAAACTTATTTGTATCTTATTCTAATGCGAATCCAGACAAATTGATGAGAACGTTACTCCTTTATTTTGACTGAACTTTAAAGGTGGCCCTTTCATTTTTTTGAAAAAATCAACAAAAACAAAAAAAATATACAAGTATGCCGTTTGGTTTAATTTTATTTCTGTTTAATTCTTTCACAAATCAAGACAAGTTGATGCCGACGTTATTGCTCTATTTTGATTGAACTACCACACCCACTAAAACCCAATTTTTAGTTCCAGTTTGTACATATACGTGTAGGGTTTGAGTCGGTTTTGGGTTTTTGTTAAAAATTTTATTATGAGGTAGATACTTAATATTCGATAAAGAATACTAAACCTCATCCTCTAGCCCATTTTAGAATCAACAGGTTTTTCAACTATATATAAGACCGAACATGGGATAAATTCTTTAAAAAAAGAAAATTGGTCGTTATTAAGATGTCCAGTTTCCGGTAATGAAACATTTTATACATATTAATCCATGTTTTATGCTGATTTGGGAGAAAAGGGAAAACATAGAATATACCAGCTGCTTATCTTCCCGCGCAGACCGTAAAAGCCGGTCAAAGGATTGGGTGAAAATTTAAGGAATCACGTTATAGGCGATACGGCTAATGACCCATCACTAATTTGATTCCGCTTTTCCGCCATAACTACGCCCACTAACACGCTAAACGTGGCCTATGGTTTTATGAGCTTGGGCTCTGTCTACCCCGCAAGGGATAAAGGCGAGATAATATGTATGTATGTATGCTTCAAAGTCGTAGAAAAGTTCTCTTCATAGTGGATATTAAAGAGTAGTGGTAAGTATATTATGTGTCGGAAATCTTAACTCACCTTCAGGGTTGCATGATGGCACATTAACGGGCCAATCACAAGCTTCAAGCTCAGCATTGAAAACCAGGCCAGGGGGGCACGGCATAATGATGGCTCTCCCGAATTCACACCTGATGTACTTGCTACATTCAGTGTTATCTAACGGGAAGTATCCGCGCCAACGAGGGCAGTGGCCGACAGTGGTGTACGGGTCGACCGGCATTGGTGGTACTGCAAACATTTTAAAAGTATTTTTACAAAGTTTTTGCCTAAAGAAGCTTTTAAATCAGTCAAAAACTGACAGTTTTTAACGGTGTTGAATTTCGTATTATACCAATTGAGGCTTTGAAACTGACGTTCGGCGACGTGGCTAACATTAAAGGCATAAGGCACGGCACTGATGCATATGAAATTGTGGTTCTGTTGTGTCACTGTTGTTTTCATTTAAGTATACAAACAAATAAATAAGAACCATAGAAGCAAAATTTCAATTTTAGTGCACTAACCTAACATTAAGACTGAGTAGGTAAAGTTAGGTAGCGCATATCATTAAAATAGGCAGATGGTATAAGTACATACTTTTGAGCGAGTTACCACTGAGGTGACATTGCGCCATAGACGGGTCTGTGCAAGGGTCTGCTTCCCATGTTGCATTTCGATTGAAATGAAGACCGAAGTTGCAAATGTTCAATGATGCGACATATTTCTGAACAGAAGACAAAAGAATAAGGTTTTATGCATAAAAAAATAATAATCAGATACAAAATGATTCAAAAATTTACCTTGCACATGATAAAGTGGTCACATTTGTCTTTGACGCTAAAATATCCATTAGCAACAGAACAGATGTAGCCAGAAACTTGTTTCAGCGTAATGATATACGATTTCTTCTGTGTCGGCTGTTCTATCGGCGGAGGAGTGCTCTTGATTTCACATTGAACCGAACTGCTGCAGGGATCCTCACCCCACGCAGCTCGTTTATTAAAGAGGAGTCCATTTGGGCACATAAATAGTGATGGAACGAACATCTGAAAACAGGAAAATATTTTTCTTATTAAAATTAACAATGGGAAGTCTTCTTGAGCGGAACTGTAGAAAGGTAGGAAATCTAAGTTGAGAATTATTATGGTTGATTTTGCAGATCAGCTGCAGCGGCATATGACGCGCATTTTTTATGAAATAACAGCGACATCGAATCGTGGCCTGACCTGTCATTTGATATCAAATGCGCACTTGCCGCTGCCGCAAATCTTCAAAGTCAATCTTAAGTTAAGGTTGAAGATTTGGAATACAATGTTATTTTCATTTGGAAAGTTACTTGGGGTTTAGGTACACATGGGTAAATACTGCACAATTTCATTGATAAGACAAAAAATATGAATGAGAGCAAAAGAAAAATAATAATATGACATACTTATTGGCGCTACAACTTTTAATCGTAGTTGAAAATGGTTTTACTTTTATTATAATACTTAGCGTAGTATGGTTGTTGTTCTATCAACACACGCACCTTACATTCGACGAAACGCTCACAGTTGTTATCAATACCGAAGTATCCGTTAGCTTCAGTACACCTGTAGTCTTCAAGATTGGGATCTATGAGAAGAGCTGTCTTCGGTTTGATTTTAACTTCTCTTTCACAGCGGGCGACAGCGGGGACTGCGCAAGGATCTTCGCTGGCTCCAACTTTTGCATTGAATTCAAGCCCTTTCAGGCATTTGTATAGGGATGCAGCAAATTGCTGTAAAATGAATATAAGTTAGTTCTGGGATAAGGGTTTCACACATAGGATGTGTTCTTATTGTATTTTAATCCGATAGATCTTTCTAATATGAGACAAAAAGAAAATATATTAAAGTTTGGATGAGATTTAAGCCATATTTAGATTTTTAGCGTTCCGTAGATTTATTATTTAAATTAAATCGTTGACGGCAATAAACCAGACATATTTTTATTATTATAACGTCTATAAGCGTCCACTAGCTGTCAATGGGTGAGAATAATTTTGTTCCAAGGTAGAATTTTAATATTCCCTTGTATTGTAAATCTCGTAAAGTGGGTTCGGTTCCTTCGTAGCTGTTTTTGCACCAATACCTATAGATGCATTGAGTATATTATTTAACAGGTACCTCGCATTTAATAAACTCCTCACAATTGTTCTCCTTCTTGTAATACCCAAATCCGGCTGGACAGGTAAATGTGTACCGGCTGGTGATGAGCACAGCCGAGAACTTCGGCTGGATTGCCATAGACTTGCACTGTACTATAGAGGAACTTGCGCATGGATCTTCTTGCCAGCCAGCATGTGTGTTGAATTGCAAGCCCGGGAAACATTGGTATGACGATGCTATCGATTGCTGAAAAAAATGTGATGAATAGTACAAAATATCCACACCATCAATCCAAAAACCCAATAATCTACATATTCTCCTTGTTAAAGAAGAAGGTCCTTGTTAAAGAAGAAATTAAAATTACATGCATATGGGGTTATGCTCCTAACTACCTAAAATGGCGCAGTGACCCAAAGTGAGTCTTGGCCTCCGATAATATCTCCAATTACGCTCTTGATATACTTAGTTTCCATTTCAGATATTTAAATTTAGAGTTACGACAGGCCGTCTGTTTGACGTCAGCCTACGTCGGAAGTCGGCTGCTTTTACGAGAACACGGGATACTACTTAGTAAAAGTGATGTAATGCAAAAAGAATTGAAACTAGGATAGGCAAATAAAAAAATAAAGGCATGTATGAGTCCATAGTAGCTCAAGCGGGCGCGCAGCCCGATGCCACACTTGCAACTTCCTGCATTTCCTCAGGTAGTTGACGATGACACCCCTGACAAAAATGTTAAAGGCTTAGAATACATACCTCGCATTTGATAAATTTCTCGCAGTCATTTCCTAACTTGTAGTATCCTTCACTCGATGGACATGCAAAATCTGTTATTCTATTGGAAATGATAGTCGCCGAAAATTCCCTCGGAGGTGGCTGGATCACGACTGCTTTACAGCGAACTAGTGAAGAACTGGCGCACGGATCTTGTTTCCAGATCGCATTTGGATTAAACTGCATTCCTTCCATACATTTGTATGAAGATGGTAAGGATTGCTGTAATATGAAAAAATATGATGATACATATAGAATACCTTAATTTTAACTCAATTCTAGCGGACTGTATCTATCAGATACAAGATGTTTCCCACAGCTCCGTACGCGTGAAGGTTGATCCCTCGGGGGCTCGTCCATACAAATTTCAATCGGGTCAGTAGTTAAAGCGATATAGATTATGAGGAAAGAGATAACCTACTTTTGCATTTTTCAATAAAGAGTACGGAAGTATGTATGGGGATTAGATAGGGATAGAGGTTTCGAACGCCGTGAAAACTACATACCATACGTGTAGCAAGTCTATTTTTTGTTCGCCTATTGAAAACAAATAGCTATCCACTTCTGGTTCATTACCAAAACATATTTGTAGTGGTAATTACACACAGTGATACTATTGAGACCTAAACCGAGAAATAATAATCTTATAAGAACCTGCTATGTATGTATAACTCTAGGGCAGGTCATTAAAATGAAATAGATCTGGCTTACCTCACATTTGATAAATCTTTCGCAATCGTTGCCGAGCCTATAATACCCATTGCTCGACGGACAGATGTAATCTATCACATGACTGGAAATCAGGATAGCTGAAAACTTGGGTTCCGGAGGTGGCGGTTGCACAACAAACTGGCTGCAGCGAACAACTGCTTCGCTTTCGCAAGGGTTGGCACCCCAAGCAGCGTAGCGGTTGAATTGAAGGCCTTTTAGACATTTGTATGTGGTGGGCACCCATTTCTGAAATTAAGTAATTTCATTTAATTAAAATGTTTCTATTATCTAGTGATAAATAAGTAGCGTACGCATGTTGTGTAACCCGGGCGTACTCATAGGGACGAGTGACCCCAGCTGGCATTAAAATCTGTCAAAGTGCTCTGTGCTTTTAAAGACACTTTAAGCACTGGGTCCCAATGAGGGTTTTCTTAAACAAGTGGCGGCAGCACTGAGGCGTCGGGTCCGGATTATCTATAGATAAATAAGTAGCGTACGCGTGTTGTGTAACCCGGGCGTCGTACTCATAGGGACGAGTGACCCCAGCTGGCATTAAAATCTGTCAAAGTGCTCTGTGCTTCTAAAGACACTTTAAGCACTGGGTCCCAATGAGGGTTTTCTTAAACAAGTGGCGGCAGCACTGAGGCGTCGGGTCCGGATTATCTATAGATAAATAAGTAGCGTACGCGTGGTGTGTAACCTGGGCGTCGTACTCATAGGGACGAGTGACCCCAGCTGGCATTAAAATCTGTCAAAGTGCTCTGTGCTTCTAAAGACTCTTTAAGCACTTGGTCCCAATGAGGGTTTTCTTTGGGACCAAGTTCTTAAACAAGTGGCGGCAGCACTTAGGCGTCGGGTCCGGTAAGCTGTGATTGGGCCACAATATGTTAGTTGTTGCTGTTTATCAAATATTATCCAATGACAACGGCTTATCGAGGTCGACGCCTCGGTTCTGCCATCTGGTGGTAAGCATTTCAGGGAATCCTCATTGTCATCGTTAGATTGCAGTTAATATGTCAGACGCCTTTGGGTAGTATGAAAAATCTAACATCAGTGGTAGTCACTGCCGAAATCGCTTAATAGCATAGATGGCTCGCCCCAAAACAATTTCGTTAGAGAGAAAATAACTATGAAATTTTTGCATGCTTACCTCTAACTAAATAAAGACGTTGCTGCAGCGATCCGCTGTTGTCGAAGAAGTAAAAAAAATAGAAGCAGTTTTGCTTACCTCGCACTTCACAAACTTTCTGCAGTTGAATTCGGAGCTAAAGTAACCTTCACTTGTAGGACAAGTGAAATTAGATAATCCAAGAGCAAGGATTGCAGAGAAGTTGGGCGGTGGCTGGACAGCAGTCTGGCAACGAACTATTGAGGCGTTGGCACAAGGGTCCTCGCCCCATACAGCATGCCCGTTGAATTGGAGTCCCTCAAGACATTTATATGAAGATGCTGCAGAGCGCTGAAGAAGTTAAAATGTTTCAATCTTTCAGACAAAAAGCAAGTTATTAGAATCATTATGTTATGCAGACTTACGATTAATAATAGCATAATTGCAAAGAATAATTGTAACTTAATATCATTTTCTCTTTTGGAAATATGCCTGAATGACAAGTAATAAACAGATTTTTTCTGCATGATACAGTAGAACTTGACGATACTTATATGGATAAGATGGATTCACCTCGCATTTTATGAATTTGTCACATTCATTGTCTAGCCTGTAAAACCCATTGCTAGACGGGCAGGCGTACGTCGGTAGACTTGAAATCAACGCTGCTGAGAACTTGGGAGCTGGCGGAGGCTGCACCACGAATGCTTGACAGCGCACCACAGACTCGCTCTCACAGGGGTCGTGCTCCCATGCCGCGTACCGGTTGAATTGAAGACCAGGCAGGCATTTGTATAATGATGGTATAGATTGCTGCAAGGAAAAAATAATTCTCGCGTATTATATTTTGTAGGTATTTTTAATTTCAGAATAATTAGATGACCTGATATTTCGGAAAAGTGTTTAGAAGATGAATTTTTACGCCAGATGCTTGATTGCAATGCATGTCCCCATTGCACATCCCAAATCACAAAAGTTTAAAAAGTCAGGTTATTTATTTTCGACACAAAGATTTCGTCTAAGATAAAAAGTTTTCAAAATATTTGTACCTCTTGTTTTAAAAGTCTTTAGAGTGCGTTTGACCGCTATCTTCCTACGACGCAACGAAGAGGTCTAGGGTGGTACACGCAAATTGAAATAATACCTATTCACTCTTGCCTTCCTCTGCACTTACCTCACATTTATAAAATTTATCACAGCTGTTCTCAGAGCTATAATATCCGTTGTTGTTTGGACAAATATAACTGACATTGTTGGTGACCCAGACTGCTGAAAACTTGGCCTGTGGTTTGGGCTGGATCATGACCGTCTTGCATCGCACTAATGACGCACTGGCGCAGGGGTCCTCTCCCCAAGAGGCGTAATGATTAAACTGAAGCCCACCCATACATTTATATGATGAGGGCACAGATTGCTGGAAAAAAGTAAAAACGGTAATAATGAACAAGTTACTATTACTTTCATTACTTACTACCTACTTATTACTTTAGTTACTATTTTTATGAAATTAAGTAATATAGTAATTAAAGGAAATAGATACGATACGAGTAACGAGTAATTATCAAACCCATTCTAAGCTAGTATGTGTGGCTCCTGATAGAGTATAATTGGATTACTCCGAGTCTACCCATGGATGTCGTAGAAGGGGACTTAGGAAACACTTTAGCAAATTATCAAAGAGATCCAACCAGCCAGCGTGGAGAATGTTGGCCAAATCCTGTGACTGCTCTATAAGCTAATATGGTTGTGGTAGCACAGGAAGGGTTGTGCTCCCGCAGTGGAGCATAGAGAAGACCTATATATTATATACCTTTATTATTAGATATAGTTGAGCAACCATGAAGATGTAGTGCAATAAAGAAACTCACATACATGTGTAATTTTTTTTATATACATGAGCTCTAAACACTATGTATTCATATTTTGTACAGTCGCTAGTCGTGTAAAAATCAGAATTACCTCGCATTTGATGAAATTTTCACAGTCGCTCCCGTGTCTATAGTATCCGTTGCGCGTAGGACACACAAAATCCGTCAAATGATTGGAGATTAACAACGCTGAAAAAACTGGATCCCCTTGGGGTTGAACACTCCCTTCGCATCGAATGATTGAGGATGGAGCACACGGATTTTCACCGTAGTCAGCATTTCGGTTGAATTGCAGACCTGGTGGACATTTGTATAGAGATGCGGCGTATTGCTGAAATTTGGTTGCAAGCAGCTTTAATAAAGCAATTTATTGACCAATATAAACAAGACAAGAATTAAAGCAATTTTAAATAACTATTACTGAGTAAGTTTCTAAATTACCTTGCATTCAACAAATTGATCACAACTGTCACCATATTTGTAGTATCCTTTAGACGTAGCACACGAATAACCATACAGTTGAGAAGTTAGAAGCATTGGTTTGGATGAAGACGTAGTGAGGCCATAAGGTACAGATTCTGGTGACGTACTGGTTGCTCCAATAGGTTCTACTTGATAGTAATTAATAGATCGATTAATCGATAATGGCATAGATAATTGCTCTAGTTTAGTATAAGACGGTTTGGTTGAAGTAAGGTCAGGGACAGTACTCGATAATACTATTCTTTCCGTAGGTTCTGTACTTGATGGAGGCTGTGGGTTTTCACTTGTAGGTTTCAGGTTGGTATCCACGGTGTCACGTTTTCTTTCTTTACTAATTGTTGCTCTTAATACTCGAGGTTGAATAGCTGACATAGGTTCTACATTTAGAGCAGCGGTTACTTGAGCTGGCCTAGGTGTACTTTCGTACTCATATGAGTTCCAGGGTACCACAAGAGATTTTCTCTGCAGAAGTGCATTTCTTTGTTCAGTTGACAAAAGATGAGGTAAAGGCGTAGTAGATACGAGATCAGGTATTTTTTCTGAAACGCTCCGTGTCGTATGTGGTCTTCTCCAGTTTTTAAACCATGATGCATCAGATAATCCAGTGTGAATATTGTCTTTCAATTTTTCCACAGCTTTCACTACAATTGGAAAAGAAATTTTTGATATTTGGTGCACAATTGGCAAAGTTATCAGAAAGAAAAGAATGCAATACCCTACAGCAGACATGACACTCACAAACTAATAACTCACCATTAATAGCTAGTGGTATAATTAGGAACAGCAATTTCGTCCAAAATATATCTAACTTCATGTCGGTTCAGATAAAGATGAAATGTGGTAACAAAAATTTATATTAAATACGTGTTAAACTGCATCAAAAAGATTTTCGTTTGAGTATTTATAGTTGAAGTAACTTTGTTAAATACCGCTTTATCTCAGTTAATATTTTTGAACGTCAGTAAATCGTTGTTTAATCTTAATTGTAGATAGAGAAGAGCAGTGTGGTTTACCACATTAGACTTTGGGTCAATTTACAGGTACTTCGATTGATTTCGATACATTGTTAGTTGGTTCCGTGTTTAATGAAGTATTGAGTGGTAGTAAATGCCGAAAATCGTATAATGAAACTAAACAAAACCATCCAAAACACAAAATATTTATTAAACACTACTGTGCGAATAGATGGTAAGAAATAAAATATAGTTTCAACAGTCTGAATGGTATCATTTAGTTTCATTGAAACAATTTTCTGCAAAAATATGTTTTCAGTACAGTATCTCATAAATCTATTATTAATTGCATTATAGTCAAAGTATTTAGAAAATTCAAAGAAAACATTGATTAGGAACGAAACTTTAAGAAATGGATAGACGTAACTTAAATTTTCATTTAAATTCAATAAGTTCTATATTAGTTCCAATGCTTTTAAATTCAAGTGCTATGTGGTTACATCATCCGATTCAATCAAATATGAATATCTGTAATTATTTAAGAGTTTGATTTTTTAAGGAACCCAGTCTTTTGGGGAGGTTGGAAAGAGATAAGAAGAAAGAAAAACGTTTCGTAGTTAGCCTGTCACATTTATTTTCAGAACTTACAATACTAGGATCACATATGTACCTCTACATCATTAAAAATCTCATACAATTGAGGAGGATCAGAGTAGAAGAACTTTATTATAATATTGCTCCTTTATCTCTTGCAGCTAGGAACCTTTTCTGCGCTGACGCACGCCTGAGATTCTTCGCTGAACGACAGGCCGCTGTCGCAGCTGAGGAGACGGGGCCGTCCTTGTTGACACGCAATGTACTGTGAGCAACTGTCTTCATATCTAAAAATTAAATAATATAAATGATACATTGTCATTGATTTCCTACACTTTTAGTCCAACTAAAAAGTATTCATTATTTCAAAACTTAAATTACACAACTGCCTTTTCTTTTTTTAACACCTGTTTAAGGATCTCGGTTGTTTTGAGACGAACTTAACGATTCAATAATTTTCAAAATCTATAGAGAAATTTAGAACATTCGGAGGCACCGAATAAAAAGAAGCGGTCTGGTAAAAAGATAATGTGTGTGAATAAATACGAGATAGGCATCTAATGCCAGTAGATTTGTTTTATCACTGGAGAGAGGTCTGAGGAATTAAATCTAACAATATCAGTGTAACTCTGAAACTTTGCCAGCAACGCTACTGATTTGAATTAGTTTTAAACTAGCGTTCAGGGAAATAAAAATATACTTTACTGACGTAGGTAACGTAGAATAATACTAACTTGAATTTAACAATTTTGTCCGAAGGCTTGCCGTCTACGTCGCTTTCAGGAGCAGGGCACGTAAATCCATGGAACACTGCTTAAAATAGAGAAAATATTAAACAATCACGAAAATGAGATAAAATTATAAAAAAAATAATATTTTTCATGTATTATTATTAAGGTAAGTATGTAAAGAACTTTTGTATAGCAATGTTTGAAAAATCGTCAGATTTATAGTACCTAATTAAAATAGATGGGGTTTAGAATAGCTTAACACGAATTTAGATGTTCTGCGGGGTCGAATCGAATGAACTCACTTTCCTCTTCATTCTATTTTAAAGTCCGGTTTGGCGTCGTTTTTAAAATATGTCTTTAACTTTCATACTAGGGCTAAACAAAATGACAATGATTGTTTCCCAATGGTATTTTATGGAATAATTAAATAAAAAATAAGTAGCAGCTTATTTCTCCATACCAGCTTATTTGTTTGCTTTTTGTTACAGAAGTTATGTTAGGTTCTTTGGGTTTCCTTACGGCCAAAGAGAGGCCAAAGAGCGAGCGGGCGTCCCCTGCTTAGGCTACTATTCAACTTTATTATTTCTTGTTAAATTAAATTTTGTGTTTTTTGTTTAATTAAATTTTATTTACATCTCCGCGCTTTAAAAATCATATTGTGGAGAAGAGCTAAGCGAGTTATTTTTGAGGTTTGTACCCTAAGAAATTACATATTCGTGCTAAGGTTTTTTAAAGTTGACCCAATTAAATACTACATTTTATAATCTTCTACATGTTGGATATTTTTAGGTATAGGACATTGACAAGTATTCTTAAATGGAATGGAACTACGTAGCTGGAATGTAAACTAACCTTCTGGGTTGCATGATGGCACATTGACAGGCCAGTCGCATCCTGGAAGATCGGAATTGAACACCAGCCCGGCCGGGCACGGCATTATTGTAGCCTTTCCATTTTGGCACATCAAGTATTTACTGCATTCAAAGTTGTCCAGAGGGAATAGACCGTCTTTAGCTGAACACTGGTAATTCTCGTGGTGGTCAATAGGTCCTGGTGGTACTAGAAGCAGAAAACGATGGCTCTATTCAAGTGTATCTCTTTTTTAGACTAATTAGTTTTTTAAACAATTTTAAATAAGCAATTGCTTATTTATAATTGTAAGAAAAATCAAAATTTTTGTAAGGCAATTCTTCATGTTCTGTTATGTAGGCGTTAACTTACTCTTAAGGGCACTGTCACATCGAGCTATAGAAGGAATTGCGCAAGGATCGGCGCCCCACATCACGTTCTTATTGAAGTGAAGTCCAGTATTACATCTGTACAAAGATGGCATATAATCCTGAAATGGAAGAGATATCTTAGAGCACGCCAATCTAGTAAGCAAAATTCACTGAATCAATTCATATCGAAAACTAAACAAAGCCTTCCTTTTAATTTAAAACTATCTACTTATATATTATAGGAAAGTATATCACTTTATCGCTACTAATATCATCCGCATAGACGAGTGAATATACAATTACCTTGCACTCGATGAACTGTGCACATTCATTTTTGACACTATAATATCCATTGGCAGCAGAGCATGTATACCCGAACACCTGTCTCATGAGCAGCGTGTAGGAGAGCTCTGGGGCTGGCGTGGTGGTTGTAGTGGTGGTCGTAGTTGTCGTGGTGGTCCTGACTTGGCAGAGCACTAAGGACGCGCTGGCGCACGGGTCTTCGCCGAACCGAGCCCGTCGGTTGAATTGCATGCCGTTACGACACGTATAGAGCGATGGGACGAACATCTAGATTGACAATTTTATTCTTGTAAGGTATGTTGTAAGTAAAGGCTCCTTAACATTCATTAAAGTCTTTTTAATGAATGTTAAGGAGCCTATTATTTTCGGTGATTTTATTAGAGTTTCAGAGGAAAACGCAAAATCGCTGCACCGTTAAAAATTAAACTTCTTGGGTTCCATAGCAAATATGATACTCAAATTACTGAAAGTTCAATATGTTTCCGCGTAAAAAAGTGGGGGTGCATAGTAAACGTGATCACCAAGAAAGGAGTTGTGGAAAAAGTTCGTTATTGATATAGCTAAATTTATCAGTTTACCTTGCATTGAATGAACCGTTCGCAGTTGTTATCAATGCTGAAGTATTCATTAGCCTCCGCGCACCTGTAGTCCTCAATCTGGCTGGCTATAAGGATGGCTGAGAACGTAGGCTTAGGAGTTGTGGGAGGTATGATGACGGCTTTGCAGCCCACTACTGATTCGCTGGCGCAAGGGTCTTGTCCCCAAGTGGCATGAGGGTTGAATTGAAGACCCGACCAGCATTTGTATGTAGATGCTAAAGAATTCTGAAATTAAAAAAATACTTACATTTATATACCTAAATTAAATGAGAAAACGAATATTAGACGATTACCTACGTCATATCTTATGCCTTAAATCGTCGATATCATATGCCTAATAACAAATGATTGTGTCCATTTTGGTTTCTTTTGACGAGCGACGGCTATGTGTTTATATTGATAGCTTCCATATGGTTAGTACTTTCTGCAGACTGATTTGCCGAACTATATAATTTTTCTAAGGTAGTCTATTGACTTCAATCACGTATTTTGAGTCAGAATTGTCTTTGGCCCCATTGTATGGCAGATATGCATAGCAGTTAAGTTTTATAGCTTGACCGGAACTTTTGGCGATTTTTAATAGTACTTAAGTTATTCCAGTGTAATTATTTACCTCGCACTTAACAAACTTGTCGCAATCGTCCCCAAGCTTGAAGTAGCCGTTGTTGGTCCCACAGCTGTATGCCCACATGTGCCTCAAGACCAGGTCAGCAGAGAACTTAGGCTTCGGTAGTGGAACTTCTACTGCTTGGCAGCGCACAACAGTCTCGCTGGCGCAAGGGTCCTCTCCCCAAGCCGAGTTGCGGTTGAATTGGAGACCAGGCAAGCATTTGTAGAGTGATGCAACCGTATTCTGAAATAAGTTTATTTAAGTTTTATTTGGTGAAAACGAAACAAAATTATCAAATATACTTATTCGATCAACGTAATTTATATTCGGACTAGTCTGGTAGAATAATGCTCTAGAGGTTCACGATTCTAGACACAACATTTATCAGTACATTCAGCGTTAGAATATCTTGTTGGTTGAATTCTTAGATGCTAGCGATGGATGACCCTGTCTTTGTACATTCGGCTCCAAATTTGTCAAGATGATATGTATGAGCTGTGCCACAGCTTTGGTAGCAGTCGGCCTGATTGTGGGAGGTCCTATATTATATGAGAAACTTCTCAAATGTACATCAAAAGCTAAACGACGGTAATTTAAAACGATTTAAATGTTGTGCTTAAGTATTTCTTTTAAATGCCTATTCATTTGTTTGAATAAGGTATATTTATATTTATATTAATAGTGACAGGGTCCACCATAACTAACATCACACCACATGACATTATTTATTTTATTGCTAAGTACCTACTCGTAGTTCTGACTAACGAAGGCTTAATTTATTTAAAATATCTATTAAAATTTGCAAACCTCGCATTTTATGAATTGTTCGCACTCATTCTTGGAGTTGAAGTATCCGTTGTTCGTTGGGCAGACAAAATCAAAGACTACCCTCGACACCAAGTTGGCAGAAAACTTTGGTGGACGAGGTGTGGGCTTAGGCTTGATAACCGCTTTGCAACCCACGACGGATTCACTGGCACAGGGATCTTGTCCCAATCCGGCTAGAGGGTTGAATTGAAGACCAGACCAGCACTTGTATGATGTGGCTTGGGAGTTCTGAAAATGTATAATAATGTTTAGGAATAATCTTTACTGCAACGACACATTCAGATTGGTGGTCTAGCTTACTTAGCCTCTTTTGCCTTTGGGTCTTATGACCTTGGGCTATGTCCCCCCCGCAAGGGATAAAGATGTGATGATATGTATGTATATATGTTTATGTACATGTTTTTTATGGTATACAGGACGGCAAATGAGCAAGTAAATATGTATTAAAAGCCTATAGCAATGTTATCTATCACCGCCAACACAACCGATTCACTCGCTGACAGTGTATTTTACGACATGAAAAGAATCAAATATTCCAGTATAACTTATTTACCTCGCATTTGACAAACTTGTCGCAATCGGTTCCAAGTTTGAAGTAGCCATTATTGTCTTCGCACACGTACGCATACATGTTCCTTGAAACCAGGTCAGCGGAGAACTTGGGCTTCGGTGGTGGCACTACTACAGGTTGACAGCGTATAACATCCTCGCTGGCACAAGGGTCCTCTCCCCAAGCCGAGTAGTGATTAAATTGCATGCCAGGCAAGCATTTGTATAGTGATGCAACCGCATTCTGAAATTTCATAGGAAAGTTTGTGGGTCAAAGTCTTTTTTAGCATTAGGGAACATCCAAGAAAATATTTTTAGACTTTGCAGCATCCTACTATCGAACTCAATAGCCTATGTAAACGCTTTACATAGGCTATTGAGTTCGGTAGTAGGATATTTCTATCAAAACTTCCTTCAAAATCTTAAGTAATTCAGTCTATAACTCCATTATTAGTAGTACCAACCTCGCATTTAATGAACTGTTCGCACTCGTTCTTGGAGTTGAAGTATCCGTGATTCGATGGACAGATAAAGTCGAAGACTATCCTCGACACCAAGTTAGCGGAGAACTTTGGTGGCGGCGGTGTGGGCTTGGGTTCTATGACAACTGGTTTGCAACCGATAATTTTTTCACTAGCACATGGGTCCTCTCCCCAACCTGCGTTGCTATTAAACTGAAGACCGTGCCAGCATTTGTATGAAGATGGTATTGATTTCTGAAAATACGAGTAATTATATGTTTCAACTTTGATCTTTCCAGAGTTCCGTATTTTTTTGTTTTTTTTTTTTTATATTTAATCATACATTGATGCTGCGTAATGTAAGGTAATTAATACATTTGCTAAAGGATTAGTATCAACAGATACGGAAAATTAGTATGAATTAGGTATTTCAGGAGATTTACCGTAATTATTCTGATGAAACATCACACTAATGTCGATAACCATGAAGGTTTAAAAGCTCAAATATATCTTATATACCAACTAATTACTCACTTCACATTTGATAAATTCATCACATTCGTTTCCTAGTTTGAAGTAGCCTTCACTGGTTGCGCACTCATAGTCTGCAAAATGCTTAGTGATTAGCTCTGCAGAGAACTTGGGTTCTGGCCGAGGTTGGACTACCACGGCCTGACAGCGAACCTCCTTCTCGCTGGCACATGGGTCTTGGCCCCATAAAGCATAGCGGTTGAATTGCAGTCCAAAAGAACATTTGTACAATGATGCCATAGAGTTCTGTAACAATGTAAAGGCGTGATTAATTTAATTATTTTTTTTAAATAAATTTTTAAGTCACAAATTCTTTATTCTATATTTATTTTTTATTTACCTAGTTGTTTATAGGTTCTTTATCTTTTGGCTTTCTTACCTTGCACATGTAAAATTGATCACAATCGTTGTCGGTACTGTAGTAGCCCTCAGTTTTAGGACATGAAAAGTTGAACGCTCTGCCAACTAGTGTAGCTGATAAAATTGGATCCAATTTGGGATGGATGATGACAGTCTTACAACGGACTATCTCGGAGCTGGCACACGGATCCGCTCCCCATAGAGCGTAGCTGTTGAATTGTAGTCCAGGGTTGCACTTGTATGACGAAGCGATGGAATTCTAAAAACATAGAACTTATTTAAATATAGTAGGCATTATGAGGAAAAAAAAAACTGCTTGCCCTTCCTCTTTTGAGTTTTTGCTGACGTTAGAAATCCTATAAATTACGGAAAAGAATAAAGGGATAGGTAGGATTACACAGCACACTTTAAAATCGGTCAAGCTGTTTAGGCTTCTAGGGTATAACGGTTTCCAGTATTTGATAGATTACTTCCACTATCTATATTAATTTTTGGTAATATCACATAGCCTATGATACTGGGGAAGAAGAATACAAATTGAATGGCACATCACACTTGAGAATCGGTCAAACCGTTTAGGCGGCAGGAGGTAACAAAGAAAAAGAACGGTTTAATAAGTACTTCCAAAAATACATGTGAAAATCATTACCCTCCTCGCCTCACCCTCTAGGTGGGTCAGTCGGATAAAAAGAAGTCCATCAAATGTGCGATCCTAGCAAGTTTCGCCATTCGGATCTTTTTTATCGCCAAATTTCCAAGGTTCAAAGGTTCTTACCTCACACTTGATGAACTTTTCGCAGTCATTTTCGAATCTGTGATATCCATTGGTCGCAGGACAGGAGTAGTCGCTGACACGAGCTGATATTAGAGCTGCAGACATCTTAGGTTCTGGTGGTGGCGGCTGCACTACGACGGCTTTGCAGCGAACCACAGATTCTTTGTCGCAAGGGTCATGGATCCAAGAAGCATAACGATTAAATTGCAATCCTGCTGCGCATTTGTAGAGAGATGCTTGGGATTTCTGAAAAATAAAATAAACGAATAAAGTAATGCCTTGTTTTGGCAGCTCTGATCTGCTGTGTTTTCTGCAATACTAAGTATAAATTAAAGTCCTCGCATCTTGGAAACTACTTCATGGTCCATTTTAATGCAGATTTTGACAAACTAATTGACCTACTTAAAAATAAGGATATTGTTCTAGGTATCGTCTGAATTGCTTGGTTTTTATAAATGTCTACCAGTTACCCGCGGCTTCGCCCGCGTGATATAAAGCCTATGTCCTTTTCAGTACCCTATCCTATGTGTATGCAAAATTTCATGATGATCGGTTCATTAGATGAGGCGTGAAAGCGTAACAAACAAACAAACAAACTCACTTTCGCATTTATAATATTAGTTAGGAAGGATAGGATAAGGATAGTATGTATGTATAAACGTATGTCGTCTGCACAAATCTCCGAAAATATAAGTTCCTAAGAAAATTTGAAGGCAGTTGAAGTTCTTGTTACTATAATTTGCAGCCGAAGTATGAGCAAAAAGGTACTTGGAAATGTTGATTTGTATAGTTAGGATATATAGATAGTTACCTCGCACTTTATAAATTGTTCGCAGTCGTTTTCCGAGCTAAAGTATCCTTCATTGTAAGGGCACGAGTAGTTTGGTAGTTTCATGACTAAGGTTGCTGAGAACTTCCGTTCCGGTTCAGGTCGCACGATGACAGTCCTGCATTGAACATCTGCAGAGCAAGGGTCTTGGCCCCATGTGGCGTAGCTGTTAAATTTTAGTCCAGGCGAGCATTTGTATGATGATGCTAGATAATTCTGGAAAATTGACAATTTTATTACTGTTTAAAAATGATTCATTAGATTTCAATGATTCAATGTAATAATCAACATAATAAACAATAAGAATTTCTTCATTTTGATTCATATATTATATTTACTATGCTTATACGCCAATTGTAGCGTGATATACCAAGAATGTGTAGCATACTGACCTCACACTTGATAAACTTCTCGCAATCATTTTCGAATCTAAAATAACCATTGCTGGATGGACACATGTAGTCAATGCGACTGGAGATTAAGATGGCTGTAAACTTTGGTGATGGCTTGGGTTCGATTTCGTTGTTCATGCATTTCGCTCTTGACGGCTCATCACAAGGGTCCGATGGCCAAACTGCATTCCGGTTAAAGTGGAGACCGTTAGAACATTTATACAGCTTAAGCACGTTATTCTAAAAAGAAAAACAGAAATGTTAATGTTTCCGAATTCAATTAAAGTTATGAAATGAATTTCAGCAATTGCTTTTACCTTGCATTCGACGAATTTGTCACAGTTGCTCACAACCTCGTAGAATCCATTTTTCACATCACATTTGTATTCCTGCTGGGGAGCTTGTGTAGAAAGGTAATCTTCAATTCCTTCCAGAGGTATAAGAGTAGTACTTATCACTGGCTCCTCATAGCGGTATACAATAAATCCCGGAGATTTCTCGATTTGCGCAGGTGCAGATGCGAGGCTCAATTGATTAGCTTTAAAATCAGTATTGATCTCAAGGAAACCCTTCGATGATTTAGGATCAAACAAATATTTTTCTGTAGAATGCGGTGCTTCCGAAACAGCAATATATTGAGTAGAAGATGGTTTAGATTCTACGACAGTTTTAGGAGAAGCCCAGGATATTGTTCTCGGAGATGTAGGGAGTTTTTCTTCTGTGTAAGAGGGTTTGGTAGGTTCAAAATTGAACGAACGATGAATGGGTTTTATTTCAAGAGCTTGCTTGTCCTCTTTGATTATTGTTGGAGTAGTTGAAGATGGTTTAGATTCTGAAAGTTCTAAAGGAGCCTGGGACGAGTATGTTGGAATCCACTTGCTTTGACTAGAAGGAGCCTCTGGTGCTTCAAAGTTAAAGGCGCGGTGTTTGGGTTTTATTTCGACAACGGGTTCTTCTGGCTGGACTGTTATTGTTGGTGGGGCAGAAGATGTGGGTATGTTAAATGACTGAATTGGAGCTGGTGTACTGCTGGGTTCCATTTCAGTAGTGCCCCATGGTCCCACGATGTAAGAGTTGGTTTTTTTAATTATAAGGTCTGGTGCAGATGTGCTTGAAATTTTTAGGTTCTTCGGGAGTGCTGGCGTTGTATTCAAAATAGATATTTTGTTGTTACCAGCTGGACGATTTGCAATTGGCTTTCTCCAGTCCCTGAACCACGATGGCTCGGAGCTTTGGCCTTCATTGTATATTTCTACTGCTGTCACTATAAAAAAGAATTGTTAACTAAGTACTATTTTATCAAAGAAATATTACTCTAGTTATTTTTTTACAAGATCTTCAAACTTACCGTGAATTACCAGAGGTAACAGTAATAAAAGTATTTTCTCCCGAAGCATCTCTACTATCTACTTTAAATTGTAGACAAAGAGCCAACTCTTAGCTGCACTATACACCGCTGACTGATACATCTTTTTAGTGACTACATTTTATATAGTATTTTATCGCTAAAAGTTATCAAAATTTTTGTCATCATTAAATTGTTATTTAAATGTAACTCGGTGAGAGAAGTGTGGTTGACCACTTTTTTATTTAATGTGTTAACTAATTGAGCTTTAAATGCAACATCTATATACAATTTACTTTCATTATCTTTCTGGGAACTAAAAAATTATATTGATTAAGCCAAAATAATAGTAGATACGTTAAAATAGGCAGAATGTAATATTTAAAAGGTAAGAATGGTGGAATAATACTTAAATCTACTACGATCGACATTATATTCCTACCTTGTTTTTATTTAGAAAAAGCACGAAGAGTACAGTTTGAAAAAAAATCCGATGACTTAAGCGTCTACCTTAAAAATGCAAGGATAACTTTTATTTCATATTGGTATATAAGTACGTTAAGTTTGTTTAAAAGTTCAGTTCAAAGCAGGTCCATTTTAAAAGTTCGAATAAATAAAAAAAAATATACTACCGTAAGATATCCCTTTAAATTTACATTAATTTTTATTAGGAGGACATTCCATAGACGCAATGTACAGAGATATTGCAAATATCTCACACATCCAAACGAGTTCAGGCATTTAGAAGTATAGCGAAATAAAGAACTACATATTTAAATACATATACGAACTTGTATATCGTACCTCAACACTGATTTGAAAATATATGTGTTTTTACTATTTGTTGTACAATGTACCTAAACTGATGTATTTACTTACTTTTTTTGAATGGACTGTGTGAGGCTAGGTCTAAGTGAGCTTTCACTACTTCATCGGGCGTTTGAGGTGAGGGTAGAGTGCCCTCTACCTGTAAGGCGAACATCACCAAAGGGTATCCAGGTGGGACCGACATCGGCTTTCGGCGTTGTCTGTGTGCAAAAGCTTCACCGATTTTGAAGTTTAAGGTGTTATTAAAATCGTATTCTTCCCCGAGGTGTCATAGGCTATATAACATCGGCAAAAACTTTGGCGTGGCGCAGCAGTTAACACGCCAGGCTGCGGCAGGTTAGGTCCCTAGGGTTCAGATGGAAAAACGATCTTTTACAGAGTGACCTGAGTCTTGGACGTTTATAAGTATTTATTATAAAATATAGTTTCGTTGAGTAAATATCCTTCGACACATGTTTACAACTTACTGTGGGGCTGCTAGCTCAATTTGTGTGATATGGCCCTACATATTTATCTTAATATTTATTTATTAATATGGCGGTCGTAAAGTGTCAAAAACAGCAGTCGGTACTTTTTATTTAATTTAACTACCTAATTCAGTTTGTTTCCTGTGAGCTTGCATGCAAGTTTTAAATTAATTAAATCTGTTGAGTATGTTTTATTGAGTTACAAACATCCAAACTATTTAAAATATTTAATCTGTTAATATGTAATCATGCACTATATAAGACAATACTACACCGAGAACATGGTTCTTAAATTATTGATGAAAGTAATTATTATGAAGACAGGTACACGACAAAAGATTGTAAAAAGGTGTCGGTACATTTCGGCACATTCTTGTGGTTGATAACAGTGATTTAGATAGCATAACCTTTTTAAGCATTAATTATCGATCGTAAATGACTTGTTCCATCATCAAATTTGTATGGAAAAATCAAAACCCTGTGGAACCCGGCTCTGCCGTAATAGTTTTCCTTTTAACTTTATTACATATTGCTGTTCCCCGCGGCTTCGCCCGCGTGATATATGGCCTATGTTCTTCTCGGTACCCAAACCTATGTGTATGCAAAATTTCATGATGATCGGTTCGGTAGGTTAGGCGTGAAAGCGTCAGTGAAAGCGCGGTCAGGTCAAGATGAAAAATGATCTTTTTCAGATTGACCTGGGTCTTGGATGTTTATCTATATATGTTTTTGTTATAAAATATAGTATCGTTGAGTTAGTATCACATAACACAAGTCTTACTTAAGAACTTTCTTTGGGGCTAGCTCAATCTGTGTGATTTGTCCGTATATATTTATTTATTATTTATTTATTTATTATGGGGTAATAGTACTGATGCAGATAAACTTTTTAAAATGCAAAAAAAAAATGTATTCGCATTTTAGTAAATGCTAAAGATCAAACTGTAAGCTGTCAACCCCACTTTAAAAAGCTAGGCATATATACGTTAACAGGGATTTTTCTTCTTCTATCGAGTCGTAGAATGGCAATATTTGTACATATTAAATATGTTTTAACCAGCGCTTTGCAACTATGATTGCCCGTTCGTTTGCCTCATTGAGATCCTGCATAGTGCAAGAAGTTTGGTTTTCTGGGCACACCAAAAGGTGATCCATAGACTGGACAGCACCGCAGTCGCATTCAGTATTGCTGGAGAAACCCCATTTTGCTCTATTTTCGTTGCATCTGCCAATACCAGCCCGCAGTCTATTTAAAGACTTCCAGACTGGCCAGGGCAGACTGCCACCCGGTGGTTGTTGGTTTTCAGCAGGCGGTAACTGGTTTGGTAATGGCTGGTATTTGTTTAGCCATTGTTTCACTCTGACCTTAGGGGCTTCTTTGATGCATGTACTAGGTTGCCTCAAGAAAAACAGGGATATAAATTTTGGAAATGAGTAAATTTGTAAAAAAATAAGGTCAATACAAGACCAAAGAACAATCGCGAGAGTGTTATATAAGCGCGGTTCAAAGGACAATTAGAAGTTCCTACTGGCAGACTTGAACTATTTAATTCTGGCCCATTAGTTATGTCTGCAAAAATATATAACAAAATACCTGCGCCTAACAAAAATTAAAATTTTTATGAGGAAACTTAAAGAGTACCTTCTCGAAAAAAGTTTTTATAGTTTAGAAGAGTTTTTGGAATAGATTAAATTAAATTTGGTAGATACTATATAATTAATAATAATATGTTGACTGCTTCTTTTTTTGTGAATATGCATGCAATAATAGTTTTATATATGTTTTTGTTTAATCTGATTTTTTGACTAATTTTGCTTTATTTTCAATTATTGTTTGGACATTACTTTTTAATTATCTTTGTTTTAATTATTTTAGCTTTGACAATTTACTTATTAATGTTTCCTTATGTTTTCGCGATTGTTACACATTTAAATAAAATTATTTTAATACGGTTTTTATCGCGTTTATTACATTATTTATACACCTAACGTTTCGAGCACTTTACAGTGTTCGTGGTCGCAGGTAGACTAAGTTGACATTTGTCTAGTATTTTATAAGAACTGCGGTAGATTTTGCAGTTCTTATAAAATACTAGACAAATGTCAACTTAGTCTACCTGCGACCACGAACACTGTAAAGTGCTCGAAACGTTAGGTGTATAAATAATGTAATAAACGCGATAAAAACCGTATTAAAATAATTTTATTTAAATTTACTTATTAATTATTGTATTATTATTATTGTAGTGCCCTACCAGGGTTCCATGTAGCGCTTCTATTAATTATTAACACCTGTTTATATATGTAACATAGAAACAATAAATAAATGAAATGAAATGAAAGGATTAGGAAGTTACCTCACTTGGTAAGGTGATTTGACCACGTTTCGTTACTGTCATGTCATCTAATCTCCGTAACCCAAAGGCTAGACTAGAAACAACTCTATAATGGCGAAACCCGGCACCGGTTAGACGGTGCTCTATCCCTTGATCGACTTTTACGATACGGACGATAAGGCTGGCACGTTCTATGTGTTTTTTTGCTCCCAGACCAGCATGGAAGACGTTGAGTAGCATGCTTACCTTCTTAATCGATCGTAAATAAGTTTGCTGAATAAAATGTTCTGACAAAATCATTTTGTATTGTAACTTTCTGGTAGCCATCGTGACTAGAACTTGACACTGTTATTCTACTGTTTTACAATAGTACATTATTCATATCATACATCAGCGACCAGTAAAGAGGTACAGTATTGATGGACGATCTTGAGAATGTGGCTTGAGGCGAAGCATACATACGTAAGTCTACAATGCCTAAATGCGGCCAAGGCTTGTATAGTGCTTTTCTCAAATATAGCGCGGAAATTCAAACAATGTAATATTTATATACCACGAAGTAAACTTACGGGGTAGACAGATCACAAAGGGACGTTTAACACGGTAGTGAGCATTAAATGGAAAATCACCCATAGACCGGTTCGGTACGGATGCCGTGTTGCTCAAAGTCTATTGACATGATTCGTTAGATATTCGCCCATTCCCTCGGTCAATATTTACGGCCTGTTCGGGAAGAGAAGCAGCTGGTACATGTAATTTTTTTCATACCGGTATGAAAAAATTTATGACAAGCTAAAATGTTAATTAATTCTTATTATATGCAAGCCAGTTTTAATTTTAAATAAATGCTTTCGTGCCGTCATTCTAAGCATCTGTCGAAAATTACATAATGTGCGCTACAAAGTAGGTAATTTTGCTAGTCAACAGCAAAAACTAAAAAAAAAATACTCGCAGGTCACGAAAAAAACAGTTGCTGCATTTTTCTTTTCAGTTTGAAGTTGGTGCTTTAATAAAAGTTGCTCATCAACGCAAAAAAGAATTTCATCATCATAATCCGAGCATTTTTCATGGTTGCGTCCTCAGCTGTGATGCTTAAGAGGCCTTTGCTTTTATGATAGCATTCACGCTGTTATAACTATGATTTGGTTTGTGCGGCCAGCTGCTTGTCTCACCCCAACCCTTTTTTGACATGAACAACTTTCAATATGGACTCAAAACCAAAAGAAAAAATGAACAGTTTCCGAATTTCTTTATCGTAAGTTTGTAGTTGGTCCCGTAATGAGCGCTGTTCATATGACCATAAAATATTTAGAGTTCTGGCCTGGTCGTACGATTTAATGGAGGTAGGTATTATTACATTCGTCCATGCTGTTTTTAGGGAAGAGAAAATAAATCCTGCTAACAGTGAGTTCGCAGACTAACCTTACCGAGATTTTTTTTACACCTTATCATTACCAAATGAAAGTTTAGCCGGTTGCATCCTCAGCGGTAATACTTAGAGCCCAGGGTCCGTTTTCTTTTCTAGGTGAGTTGACTAGGTTACTAATTATAACGCAAAGCGACTGCCATATTCTGACCTCCGCAACCTAAAGGGTAGATCAGATCAGATAAGATTTTAAACAAACGCTAGAAGGCGTTCTCGACCCACAGCTTAACCAGACTAGAAATGACTTTTTAGTCTAGCAGGAGCACGATCCTCTCTGTAGTACCAGATCCATATATTAGCTGGCTAATATACGGACCTGGTAGTAGGAAAGTGTAGGCCAAATCCTCTGACTGCTCCAGAGCAGTCAGAGGATTTGCCCTACACTCTCCTCGCTGGCCAGACGGGTTGGAGAGGTCTCTTTGATGTTTATGAGCTTTGATTTTTTTAAAGAGGCAGTTAGTATACACCTTTTACTATGACGGTATACGGTTTTTTCCTGTATCAAGGGAACCTACAGGGTACATTTCATTCATATAAGCGGTAGTATATTTCAGGTTTTTCACAACATCAAAGCATCGCGGTCATAAAATATATTTTTATTAATAAATATAGTTTCACGCGTTTATATCGTAATTTAGTATAAAAACTAATGCCGCCAAAATAGTAAAGTTAATGGAAGCTGAGTTCAATATTTTTATTTGGTTTGGTCGTCAACTTCTACGACAAAAGAATAGAGGTACGCCTCTATACATGGGTGCTGAGCTGGCAAGAGCTGGATGCGAGCAGCCGAAGATAGATCTCGATGGCGTGCAATTGGGGAGGCCTATGTCCAGCAGTGAACGAGTATAGGCTGATGATGATGATTTTGATGAAGTTCTGCCACATGGATTTTGGTCGTAAGTTTTTGGTTTGGTTCTTCTTATTAATCATCTTAGGCTGAAAGCTTCGATCGGGATTACAAAGTTATTAATCTGAAGGCGATAGCATTTTTGGCTAATCTATATTTGATGTTTGAGGAATAATAATAGGGGTAGCAGTTGTTGGTTTTTAATCTAAAGAAATTAAAGGTCCTCAAAGAAAGTGTAGGTTATGTTTCAAATTTTATTAAAACCAATTTACGAAGGAAATTATTGTTCCCATCGACCACCTTAGGCTGGGCGCCTAGGGTTTTCGCAGTTGATCTTGTCAGCGGGCTTGCAGCTGCCAGACTCGGGGTCGAACCCGAAGCCAGGGTCGCAGGTCAGCAGGCGGGCGTTGCCTTGGATGCACGAGTAGAACGCGAAGCAGTTCCCGTCGTACCTGAAAACATTGAAGAAAATGATATAAGTCTACCATTCCGCATTACGACGATAACCTCGTAAGGCCGAGAAGGATAAGCTCAGCAAGTAAAATTGGCCGTCGAGGTGACCGCCATGTGGGTTGTTGATTCAAAGATTTTTGTCCTGTCGTATCACAGTCGTATAACAGTGTTATTATATAGCGGAGAGTTTCAATCAACACCACAAAAGGCTCTCGCTGGATGGCCGGATCAAGGGTCAGATACAGAAGGCGATACACTTAGACACGGCATGCATAGTCAGGAGGTTCTTTCTCTGCAGCCTTAACCGCCGGTAGCTTGTCTTTCCCAAAAATATTTCATATGCATAGGTAATTCAGATTTATGTTTTCATGCCTCGTATGAGGGAAACCACGAAAAATTATAGCAAAAAGGCTTTAAAGACAAAAATTTAAAGTCAAAATTATTTCCAGTTTGCTAACGAATCGCCTATTCAAGTAGAAAATTCAATATTCTGCCTGACAACAAATAATAATTTTACTATTTTTTTATCGAGTCATATATAGCTTAGTTTTTCGTAGATGTACTTACTTGTAGTTGATGACATTCTGAATTGGCTTGTTGTTCTCGTCCAGTGGAGCAGGTGGGCACTTGAAGCCCAAGAACTCTAAAAAAGATCAAGAGACAAATTTCGTTATGCATAATTCTTGATTTACTGATAAGTTATTTATTAACTTTTAGTGAACTGCATAGTTTTTGGCTAATGTGACCGGAAGAGTAGGTCAGGGCTAGCCTCGACGCACGTACCGTGATCAGATCGCGGACGTTCTTGCCAAGGGGCACTTCAAGAGTAGTAAGACCCAAGTCAATCAAAAAAAGATCATTTTTCATCTTGACCCGAACCCGGGAGCATCCGTGTCACAGGCCGGCGTTTTGACCGCTGCGCCACGGAGCTCGTCGAATGTATGCTAATGCAATTACTTTTCCTTCGGATGATAATGTTCGGAATCAAGGACTATTATTTTTTTGTGCTCTACAACGTACCGTCAGCATTGCAAGAGGCCACTAGATCAGGCCAGTCGCAGCGGGCAGTCTCAGGGTTGAAGGCCAGGCCGGGCGGGCACTGCATCTCCATGGCCTTGCCTTCCACGCATCTGCGGTAGAAGCCGCAGTCGCTGGAGGAAGCCTTTGGCGACGGGTAGAAGCCGTACTGGTGCGGGCAATCGGAAGTTGGCATGGCGGACTCTGAACATATTCAATTCCATGATTAAAGTGTGCCGTTCGGCCATAATATTAAACATGGGCGATATATTTTTATCTTTTAAATAACATAAGATTTTTTATCCGAGTGACCCACCAGAAGGAAGGTGATATTCTCGCGCGTATGTATAATATATATCTATATTATGTATGTAAGTAAGTATGTCTATTCTATTATTGCTTTCTGTAGTTTAAACGGCTGGACCGATTTTGAAGTACACAAGAGGTATCATTAGATTTGTATTTCTCTCCAGAACGTCATATGCTATGTAAAGTAAAAAATCAATACGATGGAAGTAAACTATCAAAAAAGGCAGACGGGTTTCTTTTTTCTTAATGCAACTTGTTTCTGCTTATTTTGCATAAGTATGACACCTCAAGATCGCCGAACTATACAGATATAGAATACTTACGAGGAACACCGCGACCCTGGCAAGCTACTTCCGACGGGTATCCGCAAGGGTAGGCGGGCCAGGCTACGTTGGGGTTGTAGTGCAATCCATCAGGGCACTGCATGTGCTTGGCTTGGAAGTCCTACAAAGTATTTTTAGATAGGTCAGGGCGTCAACATTGATTCAATTATTGGTTTTAAAAAGCAGAACAATGCGGACACTTTGTCGGCATATTTTTACTTACAATACATTCTAGGTAGGAATCACAGCTTCCGTCGATGGGAGTGTATCCGTACCTAGCAGCACAGTTGGGGCTGCGTTGAAGAACCTCTGCCCCATAACCTTTAAAATAACATTAAGATTTCAATACCACACTAGACAACGCTAACACATTCTTAGTAAAAGTATAAAGCCGGTCAATTATTTCCAGCAACTTTCCAGCTCAGTAAAATTCTACAAGCTAAATATAATCGATCATTGATTTAAATTAAAGACGGCTTCAATCCATCGAACACTGCCGATTAGTAGCAAGTCTTGTCTTTTACGGACTGCCTTGTTCTTGGTGGAATGTGAAAAGGAATTGCATGATTTAATTCCATGCATCCTTCCTTCCTTGAAACCTTCGGACCACCCGGTGTGGATAGGGATTCCATCCATATGTGGTCGATATTCCAGCTCATCGCATCTCTATAGATTCGCCACCTCCTTCAAAAGGCGAACCGCTAAGAAATTCTCTCCCCGCGTCGCACTTTCCCGACGATTAATAGGCATTATTTAAGTTTGTGTGTACCACCCTAGACCTCATCGCTGTTTCCAATAGCATGATAGGGTCAAAAGAACTCAAATGAATCAAATAAAAATAAAAAAAACTTAATCATGTACACTATGTATTAATGTATTTTTTACTTACTGGTGGCTACGAATAGAACAGTCAAGCAAACAAAACGTTGCATGTTTGTGTTGGTGCTGTTGCCCTGGGATGCACTCTTCACTGAATGATGCCAAACACTATCCTAGTTTCGTTTTATACCAAATTCGATCAAAATGTAATTAACAATTGAATTTAATTTACCGTTTGTAGTATAATGAAGGTGATTTAATGTGGTTTGTAGTAGTTGATTGTTAAAGAACGGATATTTAAAAACTTGTCAATATCATAAATACTTTTTGAGCGAAGCGCCAAGAAAATTTTTACTTGCGTTTACTTTTCTGTGCATCACTTGATAAGTGTGTGATAGATAGGATATCAGCAATAAGTGTGTGGTTTATAAAATGATTTTATTTTATATGTTCTTTGTCATTTATTGTGTTAATTACATGGGTAAGAGCACTATTTCAGATAGGATTCACAAAACACTTAACTACTGTCTAATAAATAACACATCAGCGACCACGCCGAAGTTCAGTTACTTTATCTATAGCCGGATTTTAACATATATTTTTGTTTTGCATTGCCACTTCTTTATAATAATGCATCTCCATCTCGAGTACTGTCAATTCATCATGCATGACAACATCTCTTACCTATGTTGTTAAAATCTCCTAGGTATTTATTTACATTTTCTCTATTTCTGTGATCACTATCGATATAACCACCGAAAGTAAAAATTAACTTTTCTAGGAAATAATTTACTTCCTCATCTTACACACGATTTTTATGTTAAATCATATACCTACTGTGAATCCTCACAGTAGATGATTTTACACGACGAGACTATAAAATAACATGAGTGGCATAAACCCTTATGCCTTTTAAATCTTTATTCCAATTTAAATAATTCCGAGTTTTATATTAACGATTTTGATATTATTATTATTACTAAATATTATAAAAAAATAGTTTGTTCCTCATGCTGTTAAAGGGCAGACACACAGAAAAAGTGTGTGGACTTTTCAGTAAATGAGTAAAATCAAGCAAAAGATGATAAGTTATTTATTCATCTTACAGTATGGCTTAAAATATTTGCACTACCTAGTCAAATGTTACTCTGATGGACTAGAAATTAATACGATAAGACAAAAAAGTTTCTTTATAATATACTGTATTTAAAATGTGAAACCAGAGTCTCTTACAATACAAAGTTTACAATATCACAATATTTTTAACTATAAATATTAAATATTTTCACATAACTGCTTTTAGGATCGACAAAATTTGAATATGTACATGAAATGTGAGATAATGCTTTAAAATTCTGTAGTCTTATGACACTTCTGCTTTCATTTTTACAGCAGCTAAATGAATTACCTATATTACATACGTATGTTGTTTATACAAATCTTAATTCATACCTATTTGCATTATAAAAGTTGGATGCAAATGAAACGTTATTCTAAGACATGACTAAAATCTCCTTTTGTGGTCCAGAGGCTTGGAGTAGAAGTCTATCTCTTTAGCCAGTCGCTGTTTCTCCTCTTCTCGTGAACGAGCAGCCGCAGCTCTTAGTTCCGCAGGACATGCTGCTACCTGTTATAAATAAAATAAATAATTAAATGGTCTATCACATGTTTTTTTCAATACAACTATTAACACCTTTATAAACAGCGACTACGTTATAAATGTTAGTGTCATTAAAAATTTTCAGTTGTGAAATCAATCAATAAAACAATAAGTGTTTAAAGAAACTTATAATCCTAGGATCTAATTCTGTTTAGAGATTGAAATAAAAATTATGGTTACTGATTCACGCCATACCTTACTAGCCAAGGCTATCGTTAATGTAAATTTCTTGAGGTGGAAATATACATGTACTTACGAGTCTGATGATGTCAGTCTTGAACATCATGACTTTAGTCAAGAGGAGTATGGTTGGATTCTTTTTATAATTGAACTACCAATTTTACCACGACTTTGTCCGCGTAAAATTTCGACCCCTATTCACCCCTTGGTGGTTGTATTCCTAAAAATGTTTTCTTAGTGCTCACAAACATCATGAAAGGAACCCCTGTACCAAAGTTCTAGTTTTTTAGGTACAGTAGTTACGGCTGTGAGTTAGTCAGCCAGGTTCGGCTTTTATATATATGTAGAAACTGAACTGGGGGCTCTATATTCAAAAGACTACATACCTCGTCAGCTGAAACGCAGGTGGACGTGAGCTCGTCGAAGGCAGAGTCGCCGCCGCAAGACAGCACGCGAGGACGACCCTCAATGCAGAGGAAGTATTTCTGGCAGTTGGTGTCCGATCTGGCAAAATTTAAGTAAACATTGTTATCATGTTTTATTATCACAATTTAGTCAAAGCTTTTAAATGTTTCGAACATTGTTGCTGATGCTAAAAATAAGAAGCATTGTCAGCACGCACTGATACTGGTTTCCTGATTTCTAAAGTCTCTGTGGAGGATAGGTATACCATGTCATTGTACCTACATTATTTGCCGTATACACGTGTACAAGTTTTATAATGAATAAAACAATTTTCGTTGTAAGGGTTCATTAATGTCTATAGTTTTTTTTTTTATATTTTTACTACTTTATATTAAAAGTTAGAAGGACGACACATATTACTTTGGAAGTGCCTATTACGCAAACGATTGACCTAGAGAAAAATGGATTTAACAATCCTTAATGCCATTTTTGAAGCCCTATCTATAGACGCTCCACATGTATAGGTTTAATGAAAAATATTTAACATATTTCATAATTTTAATTTTATTGCCATTCGACTAATACAAGTATGCTTCATTGCAGCTCAATCGGATGAGAATTACATTAAAATTCATTGTAAAGTAAACATGACTGTAATTAGATATTGAACCTAATTGACGGCGCCACTAATTAGCAATATGCGACCGGTTGTACAAGAAAAACAGCGGGTTATTATAAATGACTCATAAACATTAAGTAGGTAGGAACTTAAATTGTGGCGATCTCATTCATTTCTCATAGTTTACTGCTTTTTAGAATTTGAGCTAGTGTTTATGAGATTTGATGCGGCTGTCCTTCTAAATATAGCAAGCATACTAGCATTATAATATTAGCTATGTTACCCGCAGATAAATTAAATTCTATCGGTGAAGAAATTTCGAAAATCGGTCCAGTAAATTCGGAGCCTGTTCAATTCAAACAAACAAACAAACAAATCTTTCCTCTCTATAATATAATTATCGATTATAATTAAAATACTAGTATAAATTAATATCCACTGGTGATTTTATGTATGTGATGATACACCAAAACTTACATTTACAGTTTTTAGCATAGAGGAAAGAAATGCTAGCAAATACGCAACGAGTAAAAAATGCAATCTTCTCTTACTTTCTAGCACACTTGCTGTTTCAATAGTTACGAAAGACCTCTCAATACTAATGTAATAAAAATAATATGAAGAAGGTCGTGTAAACATACGGACCTGGCATTTCTAAGGCGAGGTTATGTAACCAAGGTCGCTCATCTGCTGACATTAAGACCTGCGATGACCAGCGACCGGTCCATTAGGTAACCAGTTCTTGGCAATACATTAATACCAATTGAAGGTAGCAGATATTGGTATAAGGATGCCTGATGGTACTTAGTGTCATATTGATGATCATTTGATTGTATTCCTTTTTTATTTTAAACATTTGTTTATGACCATATTTCACCACCGAAAGTTGTGCTTACAGTTGTATTTTTCCGTTTAACCTATATTGATATACCAAGTACCGTAGCTAGAATGCTTTTTATGCTGTTTTAATATAATGATAATTAGAATAAAGTCTTTCGCCTCATCGTAGAAATTAGCTATATCTGACAAAGCTGGATATTAAACCCTCAATAATTTGTTTTTTGATTGATTTAGAAGATACAGAAAAACATGAACATCTGTGTTACTTTAGTTTCCACGAGTAGAAGTATGAAAAAAGATTGCAGAGACTAGATTTACGACTATTTTATAAGTGACTATATTAGTGAAGACACATTGTAATAGGAAATGTTAAAAACGTAAGGTATCGCACGGGTCATACCATATTTACGTAAAACGCAGCAAAATCTTTGGTATAGAGATGTAAATTTACAGTTATGATGCGTTGATTTGCAATGTGTTTCGTTTATGCAACGAGCGCTAGCAATAAAATGTTTACGAGAAAGAGCCCTATTTAGACATAAACGAATAACGCAAGAAACATGCATTGTACAGTCGGACTTCATATTTTGTAACAGTATATAAACCAAAACGGAATTAATTAATTGTATAAATACATTGCTTGGTACTTTCTCATTTGCAAAGTCACGTAAAGCCATAAATCTCTTTATCCAGACACGTCACACGTCTTACCTCTTTTCTTGCTCGTATTAATTAATATAAAATATTAATTCATTTACCTGTAAAATCGGTATCCCGCGGGGGCGCCAAGCTCTCTTGACACGGGCACCTCTGGGCATCGGAATCCAAGGAAAGCTGAAATACATGGAAAACAATAATTAAACTGAGTAAAAGCGTCCAAAGCCAGGGTGCACACTATACAATGAGTGCCAATAACAGTGTCAGTGATCAGACGACAGTGAGTGATTTAGCCCATCAATATGAACAACTTTTCCTATAGGATCAATGCTGGGAACACAAAAATAAAACAACATTTTCATACAAAAGTGTTCAGCCGCCCGGAAAATGTATGGGAAAGTAAAAAAAAATCGACTTCTCAGCATTGATTTGACGAGCTCCGTGGCGCAGCGGTCAACACGCCGGCCTGCGACACGGATGGTCCTGGGTTCGATCCCCGGTCAATTCAAGATGGAAAATGATATTTTTCAGATTGACCTGGGTCTTGGATGTTTATCTATATATGTAATAAAATATAGTATTGTTGAGTTAGTATCCCATAACACAAGTCTCAAACTTACTTTGGGGCTCACTCAACCTGTGTGATTTGTCAAAAAAAAATTGATCCCATAGGAAAAGTTTATAATGACGGGCTGAGTCGCTCCTTTAAGAGCATATCTAAGCAGTATTTTTTCAGTATGGTTTCCATACAAATGTGTTTCTCTATTTTCTCGCTGTAAACTGCTTCTAGAGGTATAATTCTTTTTACAAAATCTAGAACTAAAGTAGGTATGGCTCTATTTTTTTTGCCTGTTCTATTCTTCTAAAAATACATTTTTAAATAGTTTTTTAGAAAAAAATAAGACTTAGGCTATTCTATATTCCCGTTCGAATCCGTTTTTATTAAATGAGAAGCATAACAGCGAGTATTCAAATAAAAATAATGATAGTATTAATAATCATAGTATAGAAGTAGAGTGAGTATATATCAGGGTCTGGTTATATACAAACTTTAAGCATTCAAATTTTAACTATCTTACCACAAAATGCATTTTTTTGCATTGTGATTGTAGGTATAATCATACATAACGAATGATATGCTTCGCTGACTGTTAATGTAAAAAGATCGTCTTATAGAACCTAACCTCTGGTATTACTTACATAACCTGAGGTCACGTTTAAAGTGTGTTAATGGTAATTTAATATTGTTATAGGTACGACTGTACATACTGCGTAAGTGGTATATATAGGCTTGCAACCACTTTACGACATACTTGTTCTCAAATAGACGTCGGGTTCTCATAATCAGATAATATGTCACGAATATTATTCATTGTGTATTTTGTGCATAGTTGTAAAATCGTTGTAAATTATATATTACAATATTTAAGTACATATATACAATTTTTAATGATAGTAAAAACCCCACAAATTTAGAAGTGATTGTATATTCCTATTGAATAATAGCTTCGTGAATAGTTAAAAACCCTTATAATAGTAGTATTATGTTTCAAGTGAGCTTAGTTGATCATTACAATACAAGCCGTCTTGAGCACTGAGCGAGCGAAGAAAGCAAGTGTTGTTATGATCGAATAGTTCACGAGAAATCATACGACTTTTTCAAACCTACCTTTTACACTACTAAACTACAATGGCAGTATGAACTTAACTTCGGCACCATGATCAGCAATCTGGTCAGTCTACTCGCAGTAGTAAGTCTCCGAGCTGAAGGCCAGGCCTTTAGGACAGTTGTTGTTATACACCTGCCGTTCACATAAACAACAATAGCAGAACACTTACCCTCAGCATTACAGTCAGTGCCCTGGTCAGTCCACTCGCAGTGGTTGGACATTGACCTGGAAGCCAGGCCTTTAGGGTAGTTGTAGTTATACACCTACCGTTCACATAAACAACAATGGCAGGACACTTACCCTCGGCATCACAGTCAGCGATCTGGTCAGACCACTCACAATGAAAAGCCTCGAGAGAAGAGAGTTGAAGGCCAGGCCTTTAGAACAGTTGAAGATATACACCTACCATTCATATACCTAAACAACAATGGCAGGACACTTTCCCTCGCTACTCGCAGCGGTAGGACTCCAAGCTTAAGGCCAAGCCTTTAGGACAGATGTAGTTATACACTTTCCGTTCACATAAACAACAATTCCAGGACACTTACCCTCAGCATCACAGTCAGCCACCTGGTCAGGCCACTCGCAGCGGTAGGACTCCGAGCTGAAGGCCAGGCCTTCGGGGCAGGTGAAGTCAAAGCCCACGCCGTTCACGCAGTTCCTGAACCCGCTGCAGTTGCGCGCGTCACCTAGCTTGAAGAAGCCGAACTGGTGCGGGCAGTCGTCAGTTGGCTGAGCAGGTTCTGTAAATTTAATGAAAGTATGTACAGGAATCATTTAAACACAATGATAACCCATAGCAAGACGTACTATAAAATTTTCGCGTTGCATATTTATGATATGCAAAATCTGGAATTGACGCGAAGATACAGTTTCTTTTCCAGACTTTTCAGCCGGGTTACAACGACCGTGGTCACTGGACGACTGTTACCCAAAACGGTATGCCCCGCGTTAATTTCCGAGTTTGTTTACAAATGTGTTTACAGCTTGCACAAAACTTATAGGGGCGTTGATGTCTTTTGACTAGAGACAAGATTCTGCGCTATCAGTAGCAAATTATATGTAAATCAGATACAGAAAAATATCATATACCTACAGAATAATCGTGATAGCACCAAAATGAAGTTGAAACTTGGCCGCAACTGTTTAACGTTTCAGTATAAAATAGGTTTAGTATGAGTCGAACTCGTGCACCGAGTGAACCCTCGGATACAAAAGGTATTACGAAAAATTTGTTGACTTCAGATCTTTTTCTGTTACTTATAATGTATGATATCTCATAAACATATTGCTGTGCGAGTGTAAACAAATTTGAAAAGTATATACGAGATGGGAAAAAAATCCAAACAGCGATTTTATCATCAAAAGTTATAGCTCTTTGCAATTCTTTTTTCTTATAATCTATAATGATCCGTTTCTTATCTTTTAAGGTACAGTACAAAAGATTTAAGGTCGATGCTTCACGAAAAGTCTCTTTTTGGGGGTAAATGATGAGGGTTCAGATGTTAAGGCGTGAAATCGATGAGGCGTGAATGCTTAACAAAGTAACTCACTCTCGCATGTATACGTGTAATATTAGATAGGAATTTAATATTTCTTTGTAGTGTTTGCATATGACTAAATAAGCATATGTCAGACTGCTGAGTGTTGTAAGATTAAACGCAATAAATTTACGCCTCCTGCACATCTATTTACTTTGACATTTACGCTGCTCAGATGATTGAAGCCAGTTTAATTCAAAATGTGATTTTCATGCGGTCAGAAAAAACTTAGTTGAATTGAATATTACAGACGGCATCAATTAGTTCTGCAACATAAATATCATAAGTTAGTTTAGATTGTAAAGTCTTAAATCTCTTTTTGAATTCTACAAAAAATACAATTTAAGAAACAAGCCTAACAAAATCTGGAAAGGCAGATATACAACCGAGATCCTTATCGACTGGCATCTCTAAGTCAGTACATATAGTGATGTTGGAAGACTTACTTCAAAATGTTCTTTACAGACTTGTAATCTAGCAGCAGACAGATCTAAATCATCGTTCGTCGTAACAAGTGGAATATATTATAATGTCTATCGCCAATATCATTTAGAAGGCAAATAGACGTCAGTATACGTTAGTATTTTATTGTCTTTAACGTGAGAAATTTATTTCTCACATTATAGTTTCTTTCTTAAATCAAATACCATCCAACAAGGAATTTTGAAAACGACAGTATATGCAATCAATCTTAAGACACCGGGTACACAAAGGTGACCTTTGAAATTGCGTGAAGCACCCGAGACGTAACACAACGATGATGTGTCAAGATAGAGTGTGGAAAATGTTAATATGTGTGGAAGGCTACATCGCTGCTAGTGTATTCGAATTATGATAATATCAGTCCGTTCTCAGTAGAAAAAATACTGTGTAAGGTCACCTTTACACAATGACCAGTGCTATCATAAGCTAAGAATCCAAGAAGAATTTGCGCCTAGACTTCGAGAGATACTTATAATTTTGTCATCTGTTAGCAAAAGTCAAATCAATTTTTAATAGGTTAGAAATAAATTAATAAGTGAGGTTGGATCAGAAAATATATAATTGAAGGGTCGGGATCAAAGAATAAGTATTAAGGGGTGGACCCTTACTTATTGATTCTGAAAAAAATGAAAATCTAAACAGGTAATTAAATTGTAATCTTAGGGTGCTCCCACACAGCAGTTAAGACATTTCTTAACTGCTGTGCGTTTTTACCCGATTTACATACGATGATTTCCTCAGCAGTAGTCTCTTGACAGGGCGAGTCAGTCTGCCAATATAAACGACCTAGGAATCATAAAGTGCCCATGCTGTCAACTGTAAATTCCTACAGATTTTTGTGAGCATTCCCATCCCATATAATAGTTACGGCCGGGCATTTGTATATGAATGTCGAAATTATCTGTTATGTTGGTCTAACAGTAAGAGTTGTTACATTAAAGTGACTTCAAAAATTTTGACCTGTCTCAAACACATCCTTCTATACAAAATACTACTAAATTGCGCGTTAAGATTGTATTACGACAAAAAGATAAATTAAAAAATAAATTTGATATTCGTGTAGCAAACTTAGTATAGCTTGCTATGCATTCAAGTGTTAGCTTATTCATGAATTATAATGTTACTCACGTAGGGAAGATCGCTCGAGACAAGTTACTTCGTTGGGGTACTGGCAAGGATAGCCGTTCGCGCTGGGGTTGAACAGGAGACCATCTGGGCAGGTCTTCTCCTCTGATGTTCCGTTCTAGAACAAAAAATTAAGATCTTCACTGAATACAGCATCATAGCCGAATTAAAGTACTAAACTATGATCATAGACAAGGATATTAATGGAATAATACCTATTTATTTAGCTATGCTAGTCATATCGTGCGGCAAGATCAGCAGAGCTATTATTTACTCATTATCATCATCATCAGGTCTTATTTAGTGTCCACTGCAGGAGCACGACCATCTCTGTATTACAGTCAGAGGATTTGACCTACACTTTTCACGTTGGCCAAACGTGTTGGAGAGGTCTCTTTGATGCGTTTAAGCTTTGTTTGGCATGTGTTACCTCAGTCGCCTTGTACGACATCCAGACATCCAGCGGAAGACTTAGACTGGTCCTATTCTACCCGGCCGGAAACCACACGGTTATTTGCTAACTCGTTTGTTTTCTTGCTACTTCCCATAAATCATAAAAGAACATATTTGTTAATTTATTATTGTCCCTCTTTTAGTTATAGACAGGGGATGGGTTAAAGTCCACTGTAAGATCCACAGCGATTTTCCTATGTTTAATAATAATATTAAAAATACTTTGCTTATGAAAACGGTGTAGGTACATCTTAAATGCCAAACGCTAAAGCAGATGACATAATCAGCCCACTCATTCTAGTATATTTTATTTAAGGATACGTATAATACCTACATTCCCCTTATAATGATTCTGTGTAGGACAGGGCTTTTCGTATCTATGTATTTCAACTGATCATTTCAAAAAATGTCCCTTACCTTATTAAAACAAAACTTTGCAAAACCAATATTTCGCAGCGTAAAGGTATATTATATTTAAATAATGAATAACGATGACTTGACCGTGAATTTGAAGAAGGTAACCAAGATCATAATCACTTTAGTTTCCTTAACCTTTGCATATGTCGACATTAGAACAAAAATAAGTTGTTTAGGTCAGTCGAAACATCGGATCCGGTTTCAAACATTTTACGGTCCAAATATTTTTTGTTTTAAATGAATGCTAGTTTCCACCGCACATCCTCCATACCAATGAGGTTTTGTTAAGCTTCGCGAATATTGTAAATGTTGATCGTTTAATATTTTTACATCGTATTCTCCAGGGTAAATTCCAGACCCAAGACCACACAGGTATTATTACCATGTTCAAATGTAAAAATAACTGAGTAAATACTCGTACTTTTTGGTCAAATATTTTTTTGTGTGAGAAATTAATAATTTCGCTGACTCATATAGTCTTTTGAATAATGTCCACGAAATAGATCAATAGATCATCTTTTTGTTAAAGTTACTGTTTTTTAGTTCCTAGCTTTCGCTCGTGGGTCCGCTCGCGTGAATGTACAGCCCTAGTGAACAGTACCGGGCCGTAACTATTTTCATGCCAAATTTTATCTTTATCGGTTTAGTGGTTGAAGCGTGAAGAGATGACAGACTGATAGACAAACAGTTAATCAGTTACTTTTGCTTTATTAATATGGGAAGTAAGGATACGGATAGACTAACAAATTTGTATTAAAATATGTGATTTGTTGAAGATTCATAGTAGAAAATGAAGGTTATTTATCCAAAGTGATACCTATCGCTTTTGATTTTTCTCAGATTCCGTTTTCATCCTTTAAATTAAGGTTAAAGATCTATTTTTACTCTTTAACACATTACTATTTAGTCTAATTACCCATCAGATGATTATAAGAACTAGCTTGACAGAGCACGAGCCTCCGGATGAAATATCTTATCCTGTAAAATCATAATAAGTATCATGGGATATTTTGCAAAAACCTTGCGAGGCTTTTTCTGCATTCATGTGAAATGCAAGACGCTTTTCTCCCCAAACCAATATAAATGCGAATACTTACAACGCATTCGATGTATCGATCGCAGCTGCCAGACACTGGGCTCCTTTCATTATCTTTACAGGATCCCAGACTTTGGGATCTCGGAGCGGAAGGTTGTTGATATTGGTTTTGCTGGTATTGGTTTTGTTGGTACTGGTTCTGTTGGTATTGGTTTCTCTGGTTTCCAAAAGCACTTTGAGCCGTGGGCTTAGCTGTCTGCTGGTAGGTGTTCTGACCCCGGAACGCAGAATTCTGTCCGAAGGAGGATTGGAATTGGGAATTTCCAAACTGCGCGTATGCTGAAAACAATACTCGTTGTTTAGATTTAAAACTGTGAGAAGCGAAAATGTTTTATTTCGATTAAATATGTAAGTAAACTGTTTGAAAGGTTTTATTTTTAAATTCAGATAGGTATAAGTAATTACTCTTAAAACCCAATCGCCAGTTACACTTACGGGTGTTTTTGAATTCATTGGTATCCATTTAAACTATACAGATACAAAGTCAAATAAAAGTACATTTAAGAATATTTAAATATCCTTAAATGTCCTTTTATTAGACTTTGATTACACATTTTTAAAATTTAAGAACAGCTATACTTCTTCAAATGCTTTTATGGAGGCCATTATTCTAGATAAAAACCAAAAATTAAAATGAAGAATTGCTAAAAACGCCGAAAAATGCTTTAATTTAAACAGTATTTAATTTGTCGGTCAGCAAAATTTACGCAGAACATGTGATTTTAGGCCGGTACACGATCTGTTAGTGTTGGCGCAAGAAATGCTTTTACATGTAAATATTTTTTACGGATGCTAATGAATTCGATTACACCCTGTATAATAAGAGGCCGTCCATAGTCCATATATAACGTCACATAAAATTTAAACTTTTTAAAGCCGGGTGAGTCAAAAAGTTCATATTTTGTGTTACGGATATTCCCCTTTGGCACGTTTTATTTTATCTCTCTGTCACGTTTGGTAAGAGGGACGGGAGAGATCCTGTCCCCCTTACCTTATTTCGCTATGACGTTATAATATGGGGATGGATGATTATCCCTAATAAATAAATGAGGAGCTTGAATAAACGTAACTATGTGGTTTAACTATACCGCGTGTAAATTCACTCTTTTTTTTGCCATTTTTACCACTTTTTCCATGGGGCCAATGCTAGGCACTATAATTTTTAGGGTTCCGTACCCAAAGGGAAAAACGGGACCCTATTCACGAGACATCGATGTCCGTCCGTCTGTCACCAGGCTGTATCTCAAGAACCGTAATAGCTAGACAGTTAAAATTTTCACAGATTGTGTATTTTTATTGCCACAATAATAACAAATACTAAAAGTAAAATAAAAATAATATTAAGGGGGGCTTCCATACAAGAAAAGTATTTTTTACCGTATTTTTCTGGTACGGAACCCTTGGTGCGCAAGTCCGACTCGCACTTGGCCGGTTTTTTGACATTCCAACACAATTGCGTTCAAACAATTTGTATGGGTAGTCAAAATTTTTTCGAGTTTCCTGCCCGTTCCATTGGCTCTAAAGTCGAGAGTTTTACACGCGCTATATCGTAATTTTTTCTACTAAAAACGCAAAAGCGATAGCTCTTTGAAGTTTTCATAAAAATCGTCATGACGGCTTTATCCTCAAGGGTTTTGTTAGTAAGACAATTTATTAAATTTCGGTTTTTCTTAAACAGATTAGGTTTATGGCTGGTTTGTGGAAAATAATCGAAGGTTGGAAATTTGATAATCTTGAGAAGCAAAAACCCTTGTTGAAACGAAACTATTATTGTTGTTACTTTTAATTCTGAATTATTAGTGTCTCGATCTTAATTAAAATAATTGGTCAAGTGCGAGTCAGATTCGCGCACCTAGGGTTCTGTACTATTATCAATACAAAATTTGACTATCGAGCAAAAAACGGTTAAAAATCACGTTTGTTGGTTCTTCTTAAATTTTTTATGCTGTTTTTAGGATTTATTGTTAGCGGTTACAGAAATAAATCATTTGTGATTTCAGCTGTCTAGCTATCACAGTTTATAAAAGACAACCTAATGACGGACAGACAGTAAAGTCTCGTAAATAGGGCACCGTTTTTATGTTTTAGCTAAGGAAGGAAAATGGAATTTCCTATTTTTTTTATCACGACATCATTTTAATCATCATAAGAGTAGTATTCTTACACTGAAATGACATTCAAATAACTACAGAATAGATACGACTTTTCGATATGCGGCATTGTTGCATAATTAAAGTCCAATTAAGAGCCAAGTAGAATGAAATGACTCCATTGTGTCCTCAAGCCGCGGCGCGTGAAAAAGTACATTTGTTTAATTATTACGCTGGTAATCAACCAATTATGGAGTGGCCGAGCCTCCGCCACTGGGTGCGATCAGGAAATGAATGGCTAATCACCAAAACTACTATACAATTAACTTTTAAAGTGAGTATTAGTTACGTAGATATTGACGACATTTTGATATTAAAAAATAATATTTACGAAGAAAAAATGTTTTTATGTATCTATGTAGATATCTATGTAGTGGATCTAGATCGATTGGAAATTAGGTAAGTTTAAATCATCGGCTTTTGCGATTATCGTCGACTTATTGATTCGATAAAATTGTCTAATACATGTGACTTAAAAGTCTATATCTTTAATATAATCTCCGATAAATAATGCTTACGAAATATTTATGAAACAACGTATTGAATTATCTACATTTATTCTATCGTTAGCAGCGAATCAAAAGGAACTTTTTGAAATACGTGAAAACAGAAAAACGAAAACTGAAAGTGAAAACAGAAGGAAAGAAAAATTTGGGCCTTAGTTCCAAATTGTAAAAAGAAAATATGTACTACGAGCCGCATTGAAAGTTTGACGTCAGTCATTTTTCATCTGCTGAATAGGTCTATGGCTATGCTATGGTACTCACCTACGGCGCAGACGCACGCCAAAACGACAAAAGCCTTCATATTCACTGTGACAACACGCTCGCACTTAGCTCGGACATACACTGAATGGCGATGCGCAGGAGTTGAGGAGATGCGACCTTGGGTCAGATCGCCTTGCGACACCCCAACTCATCTTAGCCGCGCCTTAGCAGGTGACTCAAAAGCTTGTGGACACGGGGCTCTAAGCCCCAGACGTGATGAAATACAGTATGGAGAAAGCAAAACCTTGGAATACAACATGTAATAATCATACAATTTGAAAGATGAATTTCCTTATCCTACAATTACATGTTCCATATTGTGTAAAAAAATACGTTTTTGGTTTCGATAGACACCCTAAAAACTTTTTGTTACGACTGCTAGATGGTTAGCTATCGTTAACTTATGTTAGATGCTCTGAGGTAAGATGACACAAATGTCTTACAAAAAAATGTTAGCGTTGAACATTCAAAAAAATTACTTGTATTTATTAACAGTTTTCGCCTGCGGCTCCATTCGCGATATTGTTAATCCCTTGGGAAAGCTAGTCTGGGCTGAATGAAAGCTAGGTCTGTCCTTTTACGTATCCCTGACAATGCAAAATTTCACGATCGTTTCAATGGTTAAAGTGAAAAATGTGTGGTCCTACTCAGGTCACCCAGCTCTGTAAGAGGGTTCTTCAGAGAGCAGTGTGTTCAGGACTCAGGCAGGACATCAGAAGGAAGAAGAACACATACAGGAGCACCAGATACCTATATATGTTTAAATTTGTAATTCACTGGTTTCACAATACTGTTTTTATTTGTATAATATAATAAACAGATAGTGATTTAAATACTAAATAAAACAATAACTCTTCAAACCGTGTGTCTAAGAACAAGGGTAGAGATTGAGTGCCACAAGATGAGGAGGAATTTGAAAATGAAACTATTAACTCAAAACTGTATTTTCTAAATAAAAATGGATTATTGGTGAATGAGGTAAATAAAAACATGCAGCAAGAAAGATACATGCAGATCGTCAAAAAGGTAACAAATTAACAGTAGAGTTCGTCTTCTTAACGTATCGACTCGGGCGAATTATATTTGTGTTGACCAGAATTTTGCAACTGACACAGCTTTATCAGTAGCATTGTAAAGGTCCTCGCGTGTGCAGGTGGTAGGACACGCAGGGCAAGACAGAAGGTGTGCCATGGTCTGAGGAGTGGCACCACACGGACAGGAGATTTCCGAGCTGTAACCCCACCTGTTCATATTCTCTTTACTTCGGCCGACTTGGGTCCGAAGTCTGTTTAAGGACTTCCATGTCGGCCAAGGTAGATCATGGCCAGGAGGGAGATGCTCTGATAGTGACAGTAGAGTTGCGCGAGTCTAAAGACTCATCAAGCCTATGCTATGGAAAATAATATTATAATGCTTCAATGTCAACTCAGTAGTTAAATGGAATATGGGTTATTATTATTCTTTAAAGCAAAAGCTTCTCAATATAATTGTGTGCCGTGTGGTTCTCGGCGGAGTAGAATAGTATCACTCCCAGTTTTCCCGTGGATGACGTAGCAGGAGACTAACGAAATATAAACTAAACAGAGCTCATAAATATCGAACAGCATGCCAGCATCCAACCCGTCATGCCAGCGTGAAGAGTGTAGGCCAAATTGTCTGACTGCCTAGGTTCTGGTTTTCTTCTGGTTGAAAAGGTCTCTTTGATGTTTATTAGCTTTGTTAGTTTGTGTTTCCTTGGTCGCCTTCTAAGACATCCACAGGAAGACTTCGAGTGGTCCAATTCTACCCTGTCGGGAAACACACGCCTATCATACTGTCTATTATAATATGATGCAGCCATATAACTTTTTACTTTTTTACTTTTATCTTTCAATAGCCAAACTCTATCATCCTCTAAACTAAATGCTCCTCAATATAGCTGTTTGCTCCTGCAGTGGAGATAAAAAGGACCTGATGATGATAGCTGTTTGGCGAAAGAGGTTTCCGTGCAAACAACTTTAGTATTAAAAGTCACAGATGAATTGAGTAGGCACACAAATTCCTTTTATATTCAGCAGAAACCGCATGGAATGAGGTATGCGAAGGCAGCTTCATTTAAATGCATGTTGTGTAGACCTGTCAGTACTTATTCAAAATATAAATCGTTTCTTATTCGTGGCTTTTTATATAAAAAAAACTATTTTGACTGTTTCATTAAGATTTCTGCTAATTATTTTTATATTTAGACTAGTTTTCCCTCGCGGCAAGGCGGCACCATTGAAGCGTCAATGTCAAGATCTCGAGAACAGTACATTTTTCGGGATAAAAGGTAGCGTATGTTCTTCTCAGTACCTCAGACAACATAAATAAATATAAATATATAGGGACATATCACACAAATTGAGCTGTTCAGATGATGACCCATCTCATAAATTGCCTCATCTGTCCTACTTCTTGCACCGTAGGGGATTTGTTGGAGGCTAACAATCGCGCCGTCCAGGTGGCCAAATTCTGGTCTAATATAATATAAGATTTATAAATATAGCCTTTAAATAAAACCGTATTAAAATAATTTTATTTAAATGTGTAACAATCGCGAAAACATAAAAAAATATAGCCTTTTTGACTCAAAAAGAAGAAGCTAGCCCCAAATTAAGTTGTGAACTTGTGTCGCAGGATACTAACTCAACCATACTATATTTTATAACATATACTTATATAGATAAACATCCAAGACCCAGGTTATTCTGAAAAAGATCGTTTTCCCTCATGACCTGACCGGGGATCGAACCCGGGACCCCCGTGTCGCAGGCTGGTGTGTTGACCGCTGCGCCACGGAGCTCGACAAACAACATGATTGCAATATTCATGATTGGTTCCGTTGTTTAATCGTGAAAGCGTAACTAACAAACTTATTTTCGCATTTGTGATGTTAGGTAGGATACCATATTTACTAAAAAATAAAATGCGATGATTTTATTCGACCTTCACTGAGTAGGACGTGATTTAAGCAGGTAAAAACTACGTATATTCCTATGTAGTGATGTAACTTATGATTAATCTTAAAATATATGCCATATGTGACTATGATGATGTTTCTTAGCGCGTCGAGGGTGCGGTCTTCGTGGCGTAGTGGTTAAAACGATACTTTGGTACAAGAGAAACTTAGGTACGATTCCCAGCGCTGATAAATACTTGAACTTTTACTTCACCCAGGGTCGTGGTTCGATTCCCACGGGAAGCATACTTTGTTAAGTTGTTTCTAGTTTGGTTAGAAGATTGCAGGCATGAATCACCTGATTGTCTGATAAGAAAGATGATTCCGTGCTTCGGAAGGCACGTTAAGCCGTTGGTCCCGGCTGCCATCTGATAGTCTAATAGTAGTTAGTTAGTAAAAAATTAGTAGAAAAACAAAGGATGATTGAATTTCAGCTTTTCGACAGTTTAATTTTAAATCACTTTGAATATTAGTTCAACAGTCAGAAAAAATGAGGGGATCGTGCATCTTTCAACAAATTTGTGGGTACCTAATGCCCGACTCAATCTAAACAGTTTTCTATGGCTGACCTGGCTATCGTGTCCCACTTTGCTTGTTAAGGTACCTACTTCTGATGGATATTGCGAGGCGAATAAATGACAATGAAGCCTTAACATTTCACAAACGAAAACACCTCAAGTGTGTCAGGCAAAGGTGTCAGAGAGGACAGTCGTAAAAACTTTACCTTGGTAAAGTTACCTTAGTGAATATTATAACTAGAGGTTTCCTGCGACTTGGCGTCTTGGCAACCGCGTTAGCTTTCTCCATACAGAAGTCAGATAGTAAGATTAAACTCAAAATGTTAAACTTATAATATTAGATAATAATAACAAAAAAATACATAATCGACAATTGGCACAATCAGATCGCCTGTAATATCCAGGGCCTGGCAAAGGAAAGTCATCCTCATGAGGCGTACTGGAGTTTCTGTATCGATATCTCTTATTAACTGGATCTTCTTCTGGTGGCAAATCTTGTTGTTTTTCCTCTACTTTTTGTTCTTGCTTACTTTCTTCGGAGTTCTGCGCGCCATTTCCATTTGAATCACCATTTCCATTCGATGCTTTTGCAAGCAAGCAACTATATTGCAAATTATACAAAATACGATGGGGAGTTTGATCAACAACTTGTTCGATATTGGGTGAATACATGGATTGAAACAATGATGTTAATATTGCCTCTTCATGAACGGTGCCTGGTACGGGAATGCCATTGTATATATTAACAGTGCGTTGTATTAGTAATCTCGGCAGATATATAGAATTGTGATGCAATATTACAAGAACAAAAAATACACAGTGACCTTTCATTGTCAAATAAGACACGATTGCTAATCATAGAGCTTTTTTGCTATTATTTGCTATTTCCACAAAAAATTTTTTTTTAAGTCTGTGGCTATTTTCCCTCTGCCACATTTCATCGAGAAGGCAAAGGGACATAAATTATACCAGTTTGTTGGCTCCCATTCAACAATCGTGATTTTTTTCCATTTGAATATTTTAATTTGATATTAGCTATTACCCCCGGTCCCGCCGGGTGATATATAGCCTATGTCCTTCTCAGTACCCTATCCTATGTGTATGCAAAATTTCATGATAATCGGTCCAGTAGATGCGGCGTGAAAGCGTAAAAAGCAAACAAACTCACTTTCGCATTTATAATATTAGTTAAGATTAGGATATTTTTAGTGTACATACAACTTTATATTCTCTGAATATTTTAAGCGTTTACCTGTTGCCGCTATTTATATCAAGCAAAAATGACAAAAAATCTGAAGTTTGTTGTATGGGAGCCCTTCTTTTATATTTATTTTATAGGTGTCAAAGACATTAATAGTTTGCGCAGCACTAGCTCATGACATTTATGCCCAAATTTTTGATACCTTGGGTTACTTAAAATGTAATATTCAAAGGGATTCCTAATCTCTTAATTAATCAAGCTTAAGTTACTCGCTAACAAGTTAATGCAGCATTTTATTAGTGAAAGAAGTTTTCGCTGTGAATGTTTCCAAAATTGAGATAGATATTTTTGTCAAAATATCTGAAACTACAAATTTATTAGTTTAACAAAATGGCTGGCTCTTTATCGGCCAGAATCCTTGTTTACCTACTTGTAAGGTATACAAAAGGGATAGAAATAGAAAGAAATAAAGATATTTTTTTGTTGTGTAATGTGAATTATAAAGCTAGACACAACATTTCAGCCTAAGTTACCTACCATTTTGAGACGAAACTCTCCTGAAGCGAACAGCCAAATTACCGTAGATTGGCGGGCGCGAAGTCTTGAATACCAATGAGCAACGGGATCAGGAAGCTGATCTTCAGGCACGTGCCTCGAATGCAGGCTCTCGCCGTTTCCCTGTTTGCTAAATTTATTGCTGATTGTGGAGATACATCTATTAGTAAATAAATGAGATATTGATAAAGTCTTGTAATTTGATTAAATTGATGTTGTCTTTATGCTGAGTGCGGATTTGGTATAAAATTAAAAAAAACATAAAAATAACAAAATGTCTAAAATATATCCCATTTTAGCACGCATTTTAGACATTTTGTTATTTTTCTTATTACCTTCTATAAATGTTGAAACACAATGAATTCGGTACGGAGGCCGTGTTGCTCGAAGAATGAATTGCATTAAATGCTTCAAATCAAATGCCATAGTTTTTTTTTCTATAAAATACAATAGGCCTATTTTCCTATACTATACCTAGACTGTCTTGTGACTTAAAAAATGTTTAATTATGTTTGTGCGTCAACCTAATACCAAAGAATTTATTTAGTGTTTTAACTTTGACTATATAATAATCAAAGTGTTTTAATAACTAATATAATTTGTCAACCCAACGTCAACCATTTCTCTTTTTTTAATTTGGATATAAGACAGGTTTGATTTGTGGTGCTCAATCCCCCTATTTACACTACAATAACTGTATTCCACTGAATCGTTTATCTATTATTTATATCTATTCGTGTGGTCACTCTTTCCAATGTGGATAAGTAAAACATACTCGTGCGTGGTTTTATGTATGTAATGATGGCATGCAAAAACTCATAAAAATCCATCCAGTGTTTCAAGAAAATCAATTTCAAAATGTCCTATAAGTTCAAAGTTATGATTTTCAGGTAATATTTTATTTGCTTGGGGTATATCCTACTATTTTCTATGCGCTGCCAAAAACGTTGGAAAAAAAAGCAAAACCTTTCGATTGTCATTAGCTAATTGTCTCACGCGACAATGAAGGGGCAGATGCCACATCAAGTCGTGTTTCTTGTTATAATAATATTGCATTTTAATACTCATACATTATTTTTAAGGCAACTTATATTACAACGCGTTACTAATGTTTATCACCGGGTCGTGTTGCCAGCAATGTATACAGAGCAAATTCCAACAAATATTTCATTCCCATCTACGCGTCGAGGAGTATCTCAAACAAATCCATTTTGCACTTTAAAAGATAGATGGCTATTTTGCAACGGAGCTAAAGATGAGAAAGGTGGCGGTGACGAACAAAAACCTGAAGAAAGTAAGCCGGAAACCACACCTGAACCAGAACAGCCAGTGGAAGAACCTCGGCCACTAGAAAGTCCTACCCGTCGTCGCGAACAGACGTTTCATGATTTCCATAAGTTTGGCAATTGGACTAAACCTCCAGAGGATCTTTACCATTACACTCCTACTCCCACTCCTTATACCAGAAGTCCTGGGACTGCAGCGTATCGAATTTCTTTGCATTTATTAGTTTTTCATACTATATTGATAAGTATATTAGTGTAATCTCCATAATAAGATGCAGCTAAGTAAAGTGAAACTACAACTTTGTCTACATAAATTACGGGAAATTTATGAAATAAAACATAAGAAAAAATTGTTTTCTTTTATTTCGATTTTTGATCGAGTACAAGTTTGCCTGTAGATTTTATGAAATCGTTTATATAAAAGTTACACCTAATTACATAAATACACTTTCGTAAATGATCACATTGAGGGACTTTATAAAGTATTGCACTTATAAACTATGAGGCACATTGCCACTGAGTGAAAACTCACCACATGCGTTTACCGTTACCAAAACCCAAATAGATAGACTTATAACTAAAAGACTGAATGTAGGTCTAGCGATTACTTTCATAGATCGACATAATATACATATTATCTGGCTACCTGTTGACGTTGTTTACAAAGTGCTCGAGGGAGGATCAGAAAAATAATTACATTTTACTGAAAGTCGAACGAAATCGTGTCAATGATTAGCTCGTTGGTTCCCTCGAGCACTTCATTAGCGAGTGAGTATCTCATCTGATGTACCTATTCTTATAAAAACATTTTTTTTAATAAACGTTAAAATCAATCAATCAATCATCATCATTTGAGTATTTCGTTCAGAAAGTCAAATTTAAATATTTGTTACCAGTACCGGAATTTGACGGCAAGTGCTTAATTTCAATGCGCGCGTGTCTGGCAGAAGCCATCAAGTCCAAATAAAAATAAGATGTTTGTACATAAATTAAATATTTTTCTTGATATTCTTACATACAAATATTTTTTTATGTTAGCACAAATTAAGGTACATCGTTAAATCCGTAGCAAAATTTACATTCAAGGTTGGTAAAACAGACCGACATAAACTTACACGAATGACTATATAGGTATAGTGCTTACAATAAAAAGTTCTAAAACAAACTAAATTAGAAAAATAATACTATATTCGAACGTGGTGAGTTTTATCACTGGTTATAATCGTATATATTACATAGCATCACTAATCAGTAAGGCCAACACACATGTGCGTACACAGAGTGAAATTTAAAACTATATTAAGAAAATGTTATAAGAAGACAAAATTTATGTTATTAATCAATATATGTATAATAGAAAGTATATATTTGTATGAAAATAAAAACAAAGATAATCTCACTTCGGTCGATTTCTTTTTAAACAATAAAACGGTTTTATGATATTTTTGCTTTTTTAGTTTTAAATTTCACTGTGTAAGATTACAATTAAAATTAAGAAGCCACACTTGCACATACTAGTAGATACCATAAAAATTAAACATAAACACACTTAAGTACAGAATTGAAACTAAACGATAAAATTCATAAAATAATTCTATTATTTTAAATGATTTATTTTACATGAATAATAAAATTCATAGTTTTTTATGATTCTAAGCACAGTTTTGTTATACAGTATGTTTGTAATAGAGTATACCATAGTATTTTTAGTGGTACTTAGTGTGTGTATAATTTTCTTGCCTATTTTACCGTTAAGCGCTCACACAAAGTTCTGCACACATTTCTTTACTTCCGCACAACTTCTCCCTTTCCCACTCATGCGTTGGACAAAACATAATAATTCTCTGACACTATAAACATATTTTATTGTAAAAAATGAGAAGTGTCAAGTGTAGCTCCGACATAAATTACAATATAAATAAACGCACCATTGCCCTATTATCAAAATGGCACGGATTGGTGCGTTGCTAAGTTCAACGCCCACTTATCAGCTTCAGAATCACGTTTACGTAAATTCCCGACATATTTTAATGCAACTAACTCATAAACTTAAATCGGCAATGTCTGAATGATGATTGGTAGGCGTTTAAGTATCAAAATACATGATGATATTATTTAGATCTCCTGCATTTCAATAGCCATCAATTTCTAGCTGTGCTAGGCAGAACTATCAATTTAATATTTTTGATAGTTCTATCTAGTGAGGATTACATTTGGCGTCAAATCCTCGGCAGCCATATTACAAAAGTCTAAAATTTTACTACAAAAAAGATATCTACAAAATGTTTTAAAAGTTTAAATATCAGCAGCAACTTTTAGTTGCTGCGAATTTAAATCCATAGCCTTCCAACCTGAACCAGCCCAAATAAGATAGGTATCCTTATATTTTTCATCGAAGGCTTTTCAAATAACTCACTAGAATTTAAGCTCAACATTTTATGAACTATAATGTATTGTTAATAATACATAGTCGAATAAATAAAAAAAAAACCGGCCAAGTGCGTGTCGGGCCACGCGCAGTGTAGGGTTCCGTAGTTGCGAATGACAACTTTGAGTTCACACTATTCACACTCGCACCTTACAGTTTAACGACCCAAAACATCTAACAATGAAAATAGTATGAAATTTTACAGTTTATAAGTTGGTTGCCTATAACTTTTTAGTTTGTACTTAGAACTCAGCTCTGATAGTTTTCCTTTAAACTTCAGTATATATACTACTGTTGTAATTTTTTTTACGTATCTATATATAACCGTTTAGCAGATAGAGGGGGGGGGGGGACACTTGCCTCTAACAAAAATTCGCACTTTAAAACCAAATATTTCGGAAACGGATCCCTAAATCGAAAAATGGTGTTCTCAACCTCACAAAATTTTTGAAAGACCTATTTAACGATACCACACACGATGGGTAAATAGAGAAAAAAAAATTACTCTCCTACTTTACTAGTATGGGAGCTACCCTAAAAAAAATTTTTTTTCAACTTTTTATTCTACCACTTTTTTGCCATGATTAAAATACATACCCATACCAAATTACAGCTTTCTAGTACTTGTAGTCTCTGCGTAAAACCGCGGACGGACAGACAGACAGACAGACAGACAGACAGACATGGCGAAACTATAAGGGTTCCTTGTTTACTACGGAACCCTAAAAAACAAGGGCGGATATAGAAGAGAAAGTGTATCAGCAATATTTGCTAAAAGGCATATTTTGCACAAAGTTCCGTTATTCACAATTAAACAAACGAAATTATACAATGGACTTGCTCCCATTCATGCCGTAACAATTCTGTTAATAGTTTATGTATGCCTATTCCTTTGACTCAGTCGTTGTTCGCTTAGACCGACTAGTTCAGCTTTTGTAGCCATTGGTATCATAATGCTATTGAAAAGACGATACGAAAATAATCTTTGGTCCTGTAACATTAAGACATGCACGAGGTACCGTTATGTAGGAACTACAAAGCAATTTATGAGGCTGCAAATCATTAAAATAATGTTCATTTTTTGAATAAATTTTAAACAAGCGGGTTACAAAACTAAGGTTCTAAGTCGAATTATAAATAAGTACCAATACAATAGGCACATTGCGTAATACCTACAAAGATTACAAATTCAGTTTCCATCTTAGGTTACCATATAAAAGTTTATTTATTACATTATATGACGAATTTATTTATACTTAGTGAAATTAAACACAGTATTGAAAGATATAATAGTAAAGAATTTCTGAAATCTCAAAGTTCAAAATATACGTCGCATCCCACATTTTTATTAATTTATTCTTATTAATTTATGAACAAGTCTTCATACAAAAAATGATGAGCGTCCTCGCAGGCACGACATGACGCCAGTGATCTTGTAAAGCCAATCAATAAATTCTAGGCTGAAAAATTTTTGCAAACATTATTGTAGATTTCACTTAAAATTGATAAGGCAACATTGCATCGAATGCGTAAAGAAAAATTGTTATACAAAAATATTGTCTTGAAAAACTTACACGTTCATGTTACGAATTTGGTTCCAGCAAGAATTGATTAAATTTAGGTATACTCTAACCATTAATCTCGAACGTACTCCAAAAGATTATGTTAATTTAATTAACACCACATTGTCATTTTCATCATTAAATAAAATAAGCATTGTTGATGCATCTAGCGTTACTTTCTCTATTCAAAATGATATGTCGAATTCTGAACTAGCTCAAAATGAGGCGGATTGCACCCTGTTTTGGATCGTTCTGTAATTTATTCTCCTCCATGTATTTTTAAGCAAATCCTCATGTGCTCTTTGCAGAACTTTTCCATGTTTGATTTTTACGATGTGTATTCGTCACAGTGCGCACCCGTTCCTTGTCCCGAATAGTTTCTTGAGTTCCGGCATGATGACTTTTTTGACGAAGCCTCCTTGTTTCGCAGTTAGAAAGTCCCGTTTGGCGTCTTTCACGTATCGCTTTATTCCAGGTTTGTGGATGAGGAAAGCGTTGTTTAGAATCATGAAGTCGTAATCTTTGACGCAAAGGATGTAGCCCTGAAAGCAAACAAGTTATTTTTGAGCACTGACTCGGAAACATGATATGTTTAGAGTTTGAGCTGAAATACACATACAGCACTTAAATCTAAATCCGATCGCGTAGTCTTCCGCGTAGTTAAATTAGCTTGTATGGAAACGCCGTGACTCGTGAAAATACTGCATTGCGCTTCCTTAATCGGCCTGACTTGCAACTTAATACAGTTAGAGTAATTGCTTGAATATGTAGGAGTTTTTTATCACATTAAATATCTTAGATACCTACTACGTATCTATTATATTTCAGTGTATATATTTTAAACCTACATATTATTTAAATACGGAATAACGGGATTGACAGTGAGTATCTGTAATCTTTGACTCAATAAAAAGATTTTTTTTTTAGTTTTCCCTCGATTCGCTTTTTTTCATCTAGTGTAGAGTTTTCAAAATCAGCTGCCATAAATCATTTTTATCCAACCAGTAATATCGTACCATAATTGATACTATTCTACTAAGCAAGATATAGTGCGAATTTTCAGTTCCGAGTCCGGGACATAAAAGCTAGTGATTTCTATTGAATAAATAATTAAAGTGCTTCTACACCTACGATGTACAAATTGGACATTGTTCTACTAACGATCACATGTTGTTTTGACGAAGTGTAGGTAATTCAATTGAACTAGAACTGTAATGCCATTGCAATTGCTGATGGCTCAAAACCTAGAGTAAAGATGTGTACTAAATTCTTTGGAGACTTACCTGTGTCATCTTATCCTTTTTGCCTTCCCAACTCAGCCGGTCGTCATAATGGGGGTCTTGATGAGTACCAATGAATATCGGTTCCCAGTGCACAAACTTCCCTTGTCTCTTCCCCACGTGGAAGACATCCATTTCTGGAATCATTGAAAATACAAATAAATGATAATGATACGTAATCACTTTACCAATAGTGCAAAGATAAGTACCTTATCTCCTAGTCATTACAATTGACCGGGCTTTGCTTAGAGAAGACATGAATAATTTTAAGTATAATTGATAGAAGAAACTTTAAACCCATCAGAGTCCAACTCTAATATCTATATTCATTAATTAAATGGAAAAATACGTGCAGTCGAATGTCGAAGAATGTCGAAGGTTTCGTGACGTAATAAAACTTGAATCAGATAAGACAGGACGTCAGTAGGTAGCAGTAAATCAAGAAGAAATGTGCTCCCATATAATCTTGGTAGAATTTATGAAATTACGGAAATTACGCAAGACTATCGCTAGTCCTTTCTTCGCTGAAGTAGAGAGTTTACGATTCTGCAAATTGGCGTAGAAGTCTGAGCCGGTACCCGGTAGTCTGGGAACGGCGGGTAAGGCGCGGTCATTGAACCATAATACGCAATTAGAATGCCCCATACGACGGCCACGCCACTACACACGGCATAAATAGCTCACGATACTAACAGCACTGAGATTAATTGCCGATGCATCGTGGGCAGGCTTGCGAAAGTTATGCCCGGTACTAGTAGATGCCATGCCGAGACCTGATTATTCCATTCCTACCGGCTTTACCAAACATGGACTTACATGCCAATACTACAAACTACTACTCACCCATGATAATAATGAAATATAAGATTCCCTTTTCTGTATTGATCCGCTATGTTAAAAAAGAAAGGCGCTCCGCCAATCATAATGACGATCAATTAAAATTTTTAACATGCCTGAAACATCTAACCTAATTACCACCATAGTTTTATCTACAGTTAGGTATCTATAACTCTTTTATAAACTATTAACAAATTTACTTTCGGCATTACGGTTACCATCTAGCAATTCTTACAGTGTCTTCCAGAGTACGAAGTGTCTCTCAATGCAAATTCATAAATTGTCTTTAGTAGACATCCATCTGGATTAGTCTATGGCCGTTAGGCCATTAGTTTTGTAAACAAAGCTATCAAACATCGACATTTTTCAAATATCTTTTCGATTCTCAGAATAAGTATATTCTGATGCCTGACCATACATTTGCATATCAAAACACTTAATAATACCATTGTTTCTCAACAAATTTCAAAGAAAACAATGTTGTTGTTTCCTTAGGTTGAAAGAAGTAATAAAAATGCCTGATGAAATGACTTACGTGAAGTTTCTGGTGCGCTCATCCATTGTTGTCCCTGAGGTATGTTGTGGCAAGTCGGACACACGAACTTATGGAAAGGTATGGCGGTCTTGTTCGCGAGCATCGCTTGCAGTTCCGTTTTGGTTGATGGCACCTGAAATATAAATTTTAACTTTGAGTTCAACGAACCAATGGATCGTCTGCGGGTTACGCATGATTTACGATTTCCCATCGCAAAAACGAAGAGAGTCTACTTGAACAGTATGATTCGTTGTGAGGAGAGGCGAATAGATACATTTTCATAAAATGAATCTTAAAAATAATTAAGAACTATAACAATTTTCATGGCATGAATATAACGACAAGAAGGTATAAGTATATGAACTGATATAAATTAGCACGAATATGAATAATTTGATATCTTCTTAGACGATGAAGAATATGAACGAAAATATACCCCTTTATACTTGGAATTCGGCGTACCTTACGTATAGTAATACTCACAGTATATCGATTGTTTGGTACCTACGACAAATCCCAACTAATATTATAAATGCGAAAGTAAGTTTGTTTGTTACGCTTTCCCGCCTAACCTACTGAATCGATCAACATGAAATTTTGCATAAATATAGGTTAGGGTATTGAGAAGGACATAGGCTATATATCACGCGGGCGAAACCGCGGGTAACAGCTAGTATTTAATAAAAAAAGTAGAATTAACTTAAAATTGTGTGTTTGATAATTTTAAACTCGATAAATATCTAAACAAAACGAAAAGTGACTGACTCACTTGGATATTGGCGGCGACTTCAAACAGGCTTATTGGAAAGACTCTAGGTTTCGTGGAAGTATTCAACGGCTTAGCATTCCTCGCGATCATGTTCAAGAATCTTGGAACCAGATTGGGGCTTGGGTACAACTCTATGTCGGATGGCAAGATAAAGTGTGTCAAGGCCGAATCTCTGGCAACGTTCCGAGCGACATTCACAGGGTACAATAGTTGCTTCTGCTTCATGTAGGTGTTGGAGACATTTACATTCATGTAGGGAGGCGGGAGGGAGCAGTTGTATGGCGATGCTAGAAATTTGTTTGGGTCTGGGATCTGCAACATAAAAATACTATTATCAGAACTAAAACAAAAAAATCAAGCTGATTTACATGAATTAGGCTCTAAACTGACATTTTTGAAAAACAAATGGAATTCTAGTTAGCTTAAATTTGATCCTGCCTCGACTAAATGCATAACTTGACAATGCACAGCAGGTAGATCACGAAAACATATCGTTCTAGATACATATTAGCTGCAAATATCACGTATTTAAATTGTATTTCATTTGTGCTTATGAAACTAAAGACTGGCTATAGTATTTACAGGTATTCAGTAAATATGCTCAATGCCAAATAAGTCAACCAAGATAATTAATATTGTTCAATTTTGGTACAAGATTGTAAGAAAATCAGTGCTGCTTAATTTGGTGGCCAATCTACTGAGAGTTAAAAAGTCTTTTATCATCCGACTAGATGGTTGACACCATTATATTGTATTGTCATCCTTCTTTCATAAGTATGCAAAAGTTCAGCTCCATTGGTTGAGGATTAAGTATACTAAGAAAGTAAGAGTACATTAAACAAACAAAAAACGCAGGGCAAATTATATAAAATACTTGTAATTAAACTCAGAACTTACGTCACTCGGAATGTGTTTGTTGGAGAAGAAGACGTGGAAGGAGACGTACTGTCGGATGAGGTCGTTGCCGAGACAGTCCCGCAGGTACCTGATGCTATTCACCGTCGGCACCATGTCGGCGCCGGGGGCGTGAATAGCCAAACTCACGGGAGATAGCCATCTGTAGACAAATAAAAATCTATTTATATTACCTCTATTAATTTTTAATTACAGTGAAATGTGCTTCATCATATTTAGTGCACTAGAGTGGTCGTTGTTGCAAAGAAGTCCGCTAGGCTAAAATGGGACTCGGCGGGTAACGTGGAACCGTATCGTGTCTGAAAGATAAGCATGTTCGATAACATCATGGAAACCTATGAAGGAAAGCGTTCAAGAGGTCAGCCAAAAACGAGATGCTGGAGACTCGAGATGTTTGCTTTCAATGAGACTTAGCAAAATAAAGAAGGGGAGGCTTTTGCTTAGCAGCCTTTTTAGCAAACATGCAAAATGAGCCGAATGTATGTTATCTTAGATTCCAGTTCTCCTATAGGATATATTTTGTGTTTAAATAAATGTATACCTACATGGTGAAATATTGATCGTTTGCAACCCTTAAAGGGGTTATTCAGCCCGATAGTGTTAATAACTTTTCATAAGAGACCAATACTGGAAAAAATTCTGGACTTTCCTATAAAAACTAACCACGTGCATTTTTGAATGGCAATGTCAATGTGAGTCTCCAGCATTGGTCCCATGGGAAAATTTGTACATATACGATGGGCAAACGATCAATATTTCACCACGTACAGTTTCTAGTGCAGGTAAGTATTGTAAAGGTAGACATCTGTTAGCTTGGGATGAGGATAATTTTTCTGGTTCTGGAGGTGCTTTAGTTTGATCGAAGGATTTCAAGTATTACTTAGAAAAAAATAATTATTCAGTATTGAAAATATTCTACCACACACATACAGAAAAACTTGCCTACATGAAATAATGTTTTTACGAGACTCCTATATAAGTATACATTTTAATCGAAACAAAATGAGTAATATTTAGCGCCACTGGGTTCTGTGTTCACTACCTTGTTTGTCGCATGATGACGGAAAATGGGAACAAATAATAACATAATGGTTTTTGAATAGTGGGAAAAGATGTAGATGGAAACCTAGAATGAGATAGGCATCGACTTGTCTGTTTTGACAAGAAATAAAGGCATATAAGGGGACTGGTCTGATTGAAGTTTAAAGACAGAACACCTTTCTGTCAGAAAGGTGTCTTTTGGCCAACGGGTAAGACATCATTAACTATTACCTAATCGTACAAATATTTACAGAGATGTGTGTTAATTTTAGGGGGTAAACTTCTTGATTACCGATCTACCCGATCATAAGTAATTTTACCATTTGAAAGTTTAATTGCTTTCAATTCAACACATCGAAGCTATAAAGCCACATAGTAATGCATAATTATTTATTGATCATGAAAAATAAATTTGCTATTCAAATAAGTATAAACTATATTTTATTTTCTATAATAATTTAAACGTTAACTAGTATATCTGATCAATAAAGTAGTCTCTACTCAAGGGGACGCCGTTTGCGTGACTGGCGACATTTATGGCTTTCCCACAGGCTAAGCGGCCGTCGTAACCTACCCAGTGGGTTTCATACGAGTAGAACAGCAAATTTATTATCTATGTAAAAACGGGTCACTTAGTGCTACCGATTGTGGTCTCACGGTATTTTTCTAAATGGTAACGTGTAACATGACCCCTTGACATATCTTTTGACTTTCCCATAAATATTGCCCCGGCGGGCGGCTGAAAACTTGTATGAAAATGTCGAAAATATTTTCGAGTTCCCAGCATTGATCCCATAGCAAAAATTGCCTGCCATAGCAAAAACTAAGCCACCCCTATATGGATGAGTCGTGGGTAATGTTACACGCTGTATAGTTATATGCTCAAAACGAGCTTCCGGTGTTTGATAGCAGGCTTTTAAGGTGAGTGTGGATAAAAGGCCTTCAGCCTGTATAGGCAAATAGTGCAAACGGCTCCCAGGAGGGATAAACCTCGGCCTTGGGCATTGCCTTGAGCAAAATGGCAATTTTTAGACTAGCAGTTCTCATATTGCTTAAAGGTCTGTGATCGCAGTATCTTCGGGCAAATTACGAATGGTCTACAGAGGGTGCAATGGCATGAAGGGAATCTTGCGATCAGCAATCCCCATTTTTGTCTTGCAAGCATCAGGAAGTCTATTTATAAGGTCAGTGTCAGACAAATGAAGTGACGGTGTACATGCCGCAACTTTTTAAATTTACCATAGTTGTTGCATTTTATTAAGATCTCAAATTTTTCAAATAAGACAATAGAGGCAGCGAAGGCCTTATAATCACTGTATAACTATTATCAAGATTGTATCGTTGGTTTTAAAACCAGATATATATTTACGTAATTTAGGCAACATTGCAGATAAGCCTAGATGCTAGGTTGAAACGACCTCACAACAATTACAGGAAGTCGTTGCCGTCGTATGTATAATTTATTCATAATGTATATGGCAAATTGAAATATTCTTTATTTATGTACTGACATGCATAAAATTTTGGAGTATTATTACAAAGAACGAAAAATATCAAAATACTTACCTATTATATTTTTAAAAATTGTGATTGTTTGTAAAATTGTATAACACGTTATTAGGTCAGGCAGGAGTACATATGTATATGGACAATACCTTTTAATAATAGTAATGCGGGCGAAGCCGCGGGCAAAAGCTAGTTAATTCATAAATGGAAGTTAACACATGTTCAAAACTAATATGATCGATTAAAGGAAAAGGTTCTTTGAAAAGGTTCGTTATTAATGGTAACAAAAATGGCGGCGCCACAAAAGGCGGGTTAGGTGTGTACCACGGGGTTTTCAGGTCACGAAATTCACGGCAGTCACGTGACATTCTGTCTTTACGATGTCAGGGGTTGGTGGTTTGCTGATTTTAAAAGTTACAATGATACTTGGTACGTTGTTTGCTCATTTTGGCCCAAAAAAGTCTCATTATTAACTCTGCGTATAGGTTTGTGGAGGACTATAAATCTATGACCTACTGGCGTCATGTACCCCACATTACTTCAGTGGGTCATAGATGGGTCATAGACCTAGATTCTTCAGAGACCAAATATGCAAGTACGTAAGCATAAATAAATAACAATTTGAGATCAGATGAAATAATCAATACAATTTCCGTATATGTGATATGAATATTTACAAAAATATTTTAACGTAATTTTTGATTAATTGAACCTATTCAATTTAAAAATGTATAAACTAGTATAAATAAAGAGGTAGCCAAAATAAAATTATAGCTACTTTCGAACTCGGGACAGGTCACTAGTATCTATTATGTATGATTATCATAAGTGCGACAATTGAATGAATGTGTCATCAATTATGACATAACTTAGGTAGGCATTGCACTACAATTACACAATGAAATTGCTTAAATGTTAGTAGGTTTGAATCGTACACGATGAAACGATAAAAAATTCTTTAGCGATGACCTGAATAAGTATTACATAGAGTACATCGGATTGCAAGTATGTATAATGCAATGGATGTGAGAGAATGGTACACAATGACATACTGAGTGCTATTTAAATGAGAACTTTAAATTCCTTTGAATAAAATAAATATGTATTTGTCGTTTGCTATATACTTTGTATTTGATTATCTATTTAACCAGTTTTATCCTTCTGCTTTCATCATCCAGAGCATCCATGGTGTAAAGATACAATAGTTGTGTGCCTAAATACGCCAAATAGTTATATGCATGATTGAGTAGAAATGATTTTGAAAATTGATTTTAGAGGACTTAAAATAACGAAATAGTTAGATTTTTGGTGTTATAAATGTTTGTGCTCTATATGTATATATATCGTAAATCAACACATATATAATGTGCTTACATACTTTGTATCTGTTTAAAGTGGACATACTCCTGGTGAATATCTTAGCGTGAACATGTTTTGTTCTTGTAAGGAAAACTAATTGGTACTTAAATTGTTAGTCACCAACATAAGTTACCACCTTAAGGTATCGTTATATCCTCAGTGTTTTATAAGTAGTTATTAGTTTAATGAGGTAAATCTAGTGTTAACTTCACTTACGAATGGTATTTCGACGATAATTATTAGTACGTAAATTATCTTATAATTTTAAAGCTATTACCTTTATTACTGTTAACAGGAAATTAAGTGCACCTTATATCCTGTGCAGTAAAAACACCAATTAATATATAAGTACGCGGGATTTCGCCATAAAATACGTACGTTATTTAAGATTATTCTCATCATAAAAAATAAATTTAAATTACAGTTTCTTTCTTATTATACATTTAAATATATAAATTATTTTATTTAGGTAAAATATCGTAATTATCGTAGTTTATATCTTTTATTATAATTATCACTGTTTGACACACATAATGTAAGTCTTGTTTGTATTAAAATTTACAACTTCAGAATAAGAGAGGTAGAAAAAAAGGACAGTTTACGATTTTTTGCATTGAGTGAATCTTTAATATCTATTCCTTTTCTATACAGGCTGATTTTAAACCAATGAGCTAAATAAAAATCTCACAATGAGAATCCCTACTAGAATACAAAAACGTAAGAAAAAACGGTGAAAACATAAAAATAAAATTTGACTTTCCATATTAATTCGCCCAGCTGATCGGTGACTTTGTATGGGAGGTCTTACATTTTTTTTCGGTTTATATATTTTTTCTTGCTGTTCTGCACTCCAATAGGGATTCTGATTCCGAGATTTCAATGTAGTTCATAGGTTCAAAATCAGCCTGTAGAAATGAAGGTTTAATATACAAGTCTAGCTTTGTTTCGTATAACATTCGGCGATCAAAAGGGGAGTTAATTCGAGGGTGCGACAGTCTGGTGTCGTGTCTATGCCCCGTTTACACGTTTGTTTTGGCAGGCACTATAAACCCAAATGCAAGTAGCAAACATTTTTTTTTATAGAGTAGTTTAGTAAATAATTTATTGGTTTATAATTTGGTGTATACTTTAGCCTGTCTGGATGGTATCTATCTATATATAAAATGCACACCTGACTCCCTGTCTCACTGACTGACTTATATATCAACACACACCCCAAACTACTTTGTACCTAGAAACTACAACTACTGAAATATGGAACAGGGGTTTCTTTTATGATGTAAGTGAGCTCTAAGAAAGGATTCTCAGAAGTTCAACCTCGAAGGGGGTGAAATAGGGGGGTATATACGGCCGTAGTCGCTGATAAATTGCTACTATTCGATAGAAATTGAGCAAGTATCACCGCACCACTCGTAGACGCAGAGGTGAAAAGTACCACAAATTGTTGAAGTAAATACACAGGTTCTTAAATATTTGGAGAACCGTGAGAACCTGCTTCCCGATAAGTGGGAGCAAACGCAGACATCGCAGTATAAACATTACAGAAGTTCCTTAAGCATGTTGTTACACTGTGTTTTAGTACGGCAAAAAATATTGTTCTAAAATATTTCTCATCTGGGAAGCAGATTAAGGCGCTTTTTGTAAGTTTGTTCAGTGGTTAGGATAACATGTTAACTGGCATGATGTTACAATAATAAACGTCTTTTAAAATTCTAACAACTTTTCAGTCCACGAAATTGAACAATTTCTTCTAACAATTAAAATTTAACTTTTGAACAATAAATTCCATTTTCATATCAGAAAGTTTTCACTAGCTACTAAACAATTTCCTCTCCCCAATAATAATTTAAGCGAGGCAAGTTTGTAGAAGGGTGTCAACAAGCTTTGCTTACATATAAATACCTACGAATAGATATAGCCCAATTCATTTGTTGGGCGTCTGGTGTTGCTGTTAGATCAATATTGCACAGGTGCCAACTGATAGCACGGTTTAAAAGTGCTAAGTGGTTTTCGACCTGGAACAGAATTTCTTTCTCTGTCTTTGAATTTCTTACGAAATAATTATTAAAATATATAACAAACATATATGATATAATAAGTGTAAGCAGGCACCCGGCCTTTAAAGCTGTGTTTTGATCTATGAATATACCACATTCATAAATCACACTTTGCAATGTTTTACATCTACCATATTAATTTATTGCTGACGTCACATAGCCTGTGATGTGAAACCCCGGGAAGAATACGACTCCAATGAAACCTCTCACTTCATTATCCGTCAAGCCATCCCTATCCTAATCCTAACTTCCTAACTAATATTAAAAATGCGAAAGTGAGTTTGTTTGTTTATTTGTTTGTTACTCTTTCACGCCCTATCTACTGACAGATCATCATGAAATTTGCATACACATAGGTTAAGGTACTGAGAAGGACATAGGCTATAAATCACACGGGTGAAGCCGCGGGTAACAACTATTATAATTATAAGTGTTATAATAAGGGCACTTAACATGCTCTTTTAAAGTGAGCTCTGGCCTTCCACAGTATCTCAGCCGGTATGCAATGGGGAGAGTGAGAGAGATGGTTTTCTTATTTATATATGAATAACATGCAGTTTTAAAGTGAATTCAGGGATCCTCAGAATTACAGATGTGTCCGTCCGCCAGAGTAAAATAGGGCCACTCCAAGTCCTACCGTGGATGTCATAGAAGGTGTCTTAGGAAACACAAGCTAAACAAAGCTTATAAAAATCTAAGAGACTTGTCCAACCCGTCCGGCCAATGTGGAGAGTGCAGGCCAAATTCTTTTATTGCTCTGGCTAATATATGGCTCTGGTAGTACAGAGAGAGTCATGCTCTTGCAGTGGAGACTAGGAAAAAGACCTTCTGCTGATTATGAAGATGATGATGAAGTATTACAGCAGGAGATGCAAAGAGAGGAACGCAAAAGATTGTTCAATAGCCGTGTTGTGAATGTTTCAGTTATATCAATATTGCACAGAGGCCAATAGATGAGCAGCGCTTGAGTAAACGTGAGCGCAACCAGTTCTCACGTCCTTTGTTATGGGCGTTTCATTACCCTGGGAATATACTTCCTAATATTACAAAATGTTTCGAGTAGATATCACATGATTATCATAATATTTTAAATATTCATTGCGTATTTTCCTACCTTGCCAGTGGATCGAATTCTGTATCTTAAGGTGGCCCTTCCCCGACCGACTATCGTCAACGCAAGCATGGTCAAAAAGCTTGTTCCGTCCAGCGCAATGTCAGATAAAGAGGCAAAGCGAAAAGAGCCCCTTGCCCTCGTCTCCCGCACACCTCTTACTGCCACATGGAAACAAGCTAGTGAGTACGCAAAGACATTGAACGAAAAATAATGTGCGGAAATTTCATTAAACTTGTTTCAAGAAATACGTGTTTATTGGTAAGCCTTACAAGTTTATGAAAAATACCTTGTACATCTAGAATCTCCATTACATTTGCAAGGTTTCTAAAGAAATATTTTCTTTACTGTTACAATTAATGAGTAAATTATAAACGCCCAAAGTTCACATAAAATTTGTGCAAAAAAGCGGATTTTTGGAGGCTTATACTGAAGTTGTTTCTCCAAATTTAGATTTTTCGTTTTGATAGAAACCTAGATATAGTGCACAAGATACCTATTAGTGGAAAATCTTCAAAGTAAGATTTGTCACACCGCCATAATCACGTACGAGCGTTTGTATGAAAAGATAGACGGGTTGGCCGCCCTTAACGAGATTATATTTACCCTTTTATAAATAATTAAGCACACCATGTTATGCAGGTTTCATGGAAATAGTTAGAGCATTTTTAAATTTGAATTGTTGTTTCTTGTATGTGACGAAGACATAATATTATCTACGAGGTAACTTCCAGAATAATAATATTTTTAATATATTTTTTTAATTTTGGTCACTTTAGAACGTTAGTACCTATTCTATTTTATTAGCTTGTGTGCCAATAGTGAAAAATCTGTAGTTAAAAAGTTATTACCTTTTAACTACATCGCCAACATTACTACGACATAATGCTTATCTCATACAACATTTTATTTCAAGTACGGTCACCTGCAAAAGTCAGTTCATAGCTTAAAGCTGAAAATCGTTGCTTTGATCAGGAAAGCAAAAGTGTTTGGCAATATCTTGAATTCATGAATCTTGTGTCACAAAAATTAGATAGAAAATGCCGAAAACTTTTACGTAAATTGTATATGAATTTATTCTGGGGACCGTACATAGATAATTGTTTACCAAGCCCGTATTTAGCATTGACAACGAGGCATTATTGGAATGCCTTTTTAATTGCATTAAATGCTGCATTACCTTTCAATGAATTTGTGAGGCAATCGGCTTCTATTTACCGTGATGGCAAATATCCACCGACCTTTGCAGTGCTTGATCAATGCATGCGTGTTTCCGTAAAGCCGTTTGATTGAATTTAGTTTCACCGCATACATAGACATGCCACGTTTATATAACTTACGTACTACTAAATAAAGATCAAAACATAATTTGGTTAATTGGGTAAAATTGAATTCCTTGAATTTTTTTATTAAAAATAAATGGTAAAATAATTAAAATTAAAATAGATAAGACTAAAGCAATTACTCCTTCTATATAAAGAGCTTGAGACCAAAGACCTTGTCACGTTTAGCTTGATGGTGGGCGTACAGGTGGAAATAGAAATAATGATAGTGATAGGTTTCAAACCGAATCGCCAATCGATACAATTTCCTTCCTTTCTTTAGGTTTCCGCCCATTTTTTTGTAATATACTGACAAATCACACAAATTGAGCTAGCCCCAAAGTAAGTTCGAGACTTATGTTATAGAATTCTAACTCAACGATAATGGATACTACATTTTTTCGGCTTGCACTGGCTGACCTTTTACTTTTTGCTTCACCCACCACCTTAGCACTAGCTAAGGTGGTGGGTGAAGCAAAAAGTAATAACATTTTTTCTGGTTTATCCCAGACGAGTTACGGACGGATTGAATATTTCTAGACGATTGTCGATCATACGAACATTTTTAATGGGTACACGTTCTCAAGGGCACAAAAACAGTTATAAAGACTTTAAAACTTACAATCCAGAAAAAATATTTTTCCTGATGACTTATATAAAAAAAGCTGGAGCGGCTGGCAAAAGCTAGTTTTCCATTATGCGGAAATTGTAACTTGGTTTTAGGAGATTCAATTTTCGTTACTAAATCTAAAAAGGGCTATGGTTTGGCATAGTTAAACAAACAACTTAAAACAAAAACAAATAACTTAATTTTGAATGTGTTTAGATGTTACATATTATATGCTTACATTTTCAATATTGAAGGTATTATTTTTTTAAATTTATTTATTTGTATCGGGCAACTATTAATTATTGGAATTAATTAATTCATACATATTATCACATCTCATTCCCTGATTTTAATTGATTACTTATTCATCATACTTAATAATTGGTTAATCAGTGAAGCAATCGGCTTCTGTGAACTGTGAATATGGCAAATGACCTTTACCACTTGATCAAAGCGTGCATCATCTGAAAAGCCTTTTGTCAATCAAAAGGCTTTTCAGAAGACGCAAGCTTTGCCCATCCACTGCCACAACGTCTAATGCAATTTACAAATGTCATTATAAGGTACGTCCATTGAAAGGACAGAAAAGGGGTCGAGGTTCGTAATTTAATAACGTAGCCCTTTTGCAGGGAAGGGATCCTATTACGTTCACTTATATATTGATGGAGTTCAACTGTATTCAAAGCCAAACACTAAAAATTATATGTAGACTTATCTCACTAAAAAAATAGTCTTTCTTATTACCCCTTTAATGGTATTTTCTAAATTAGAGTTTTGGATTGACCACTGCTATTAGAAAAAATACTTTGCCAATATCTACAGCTTGTGATGTATTTTGTGCTTTTGCAGAAATTACTTCCTGATTGAATATTATTATAAGGTAAATAATTTATCGACAGACAACTAATAATATCGATGAAATCAAACGATAACTTAAAAAATAATGTATAGCTTCACATTGGTTATACAACTATTTGTATATCTAATAAAAATCCAAATACTTATTTAATAAGTATACAGTAATAACGCATTTAACATTGGCCACGAGACATTATTAGTATTCAATTCTCATTTAATGGCAATCCTTGCAATAAATCTGTGAGGCAATCGGCTCTTGTGAACCGTAAATATGGCAAATGTCCACTGACCTTTACTATTTGATCAAAACATGCATCTTCTGAATAGCTTACAATCCACTCTCACCTCTAATGCGATGTACAAATGTCATTTCAGAGGCACGTCAAGGGGTCGAGGCTCGTAATTTAATAAGCTAGCCCCTTTGCAGGGAAGGAAATTCTATTACGTTTAGGTACACGCGAATTGATGATTTTAATCAAACTGTATTTAATGTCAAAGGTGCTTTCATAATGTTTTATTTTGCTTATTACACCTTTGAATATTTTTGAATTATGCTCCAGTGTTCTGGAAATAATACTGGTATGAAGTAAAAAGAAAAAAATATAGACAGATTAAAGTTATAGTAACGTGTTTGGGAAATGTTTGTTTACAAACGATTTTTTTTTAAAACTGCGTTAAGTTTGAAATATCACCTTGAGCAATAGCAAAACCAAAAGAAATGGAAAGTACTCCTAAAACGAATCTTAAACTATGAAAGCCTGATTGCTTCTCAAAAGTCCTAGATTGATTCTACTCTCACAGTCACAACCATAATGAGATTTCTAAATGTCATTTCAAGTCAATTCAATGAAAAGCGGTCGAGGTTCGTATCGTGAGTTGATGTGGCCCTATGGAAGGGTGGAAATTATAATATGTTAAGATGCAGAGCAAATTGGTGTTTCCAAATATATATCACAAATTGTACAGGGACCTACAGGGACGTGTTTTATAAAAAAATCGTACCTTTTATAATTGTTATTTCGATAGACAAGGGTTGAGCTATATATTTATTTACTTATTAATTTTAAAGATACCTAATGCCAATCTGTGTGCAAAATGGCGTTTCAATTTGTTGTTTCTGATTCCCTTAGTGCAATTATACGGCAGTAACTCTGAACTCATTATAAATCTAGCTTAACTAAAACCACAAGTTTAAGTGAGCTTGTTTATTTAATACGATTCTTATTATACATGCGAAAGTGAAATTGTTTATTTGTTACGCTCTCGTGCCGCCACTCAATCGAATATCAAACGTTTTTGCACACATATTGTGCAGGGCAGGATGTAGGGAAGGGATAGGAAATATTTGTACCAGATAGAGCAAGCGTTGTTCCGTTTAAAAAACAGTGACACAAATCCGAGATTGTACTTATAATTATTTATTCTAAAGAAAATGCATGTTCTTTCTTTTGTTCCTTTAATTTTTATTTACTCTTGTGTCGTAGTATGTAAATGTCGGAAATTTACATTTCTCTCTTTTAATTCATGGAAATTAACAATTGATTCAATCAAATTGTTATAACCCAGTCATAAGCAACATTTTAAAGTAGGTACAATTGTACGATAAATTGTATGAAATGGGTCATTCATTATTTCACATAGATTAAAAAATACAAATTTCGTGTTATTTCCTCTGATAAATTTCAGATACGCGTTATAATGTTGTACATATGTAGGAACCTATCTATACGGTAGTCACACACACATTATAGCGTAACGACAAACTATATTCAAGGCCGTGATATGTTGTGTAAGGCAGGAATGCCATAAAATACATTTCAATCTAATGATCTTTTGTTATTGATGATACTGAATAACTTTTCTCGGGGTCAATTAAAAATTCATCTATTAATGTAGTCTTTGTTGATGATGATTAAAATGATGAAGATATAGAATTTGCTAAGAAGTAAAAAGATAATCCTTAAACAGAGAAGAATGGCGGTCATTAGTTACTCCGACACGACAGCCAAGAGTAAGAAGAAGAAAACATATGTTTTCGAGTAACAGGTGTATAAGAATATGAAATTCCAATTAACATGTAGACTTCTTTCGACATACATAATCAACCATTCGTATAGTTAGTTACTCAATTATAAAAAGCAGGATATAGTTCCTACATTGAACGGGATAGTTCTAGTAATGACCAAATGCTCCGTGTAATGACTTGGGTGAAAAATATTTGTTACTTTATGTTTATCCACGGAATAGTTAAGTATAATTACAACAGGAATAATTAAACCATTACCGTTGGACTACCTGTATTAGCAGGCACAGGGTTAGGAATTTCTACTAACGACTTGGTATTGCATGTAAATGCTATTTTACGACGCTCATATAAGTACCAGAGATGAGTAATTCGACCGAAGCACATGCAGTTATAATAGGGGGTGGCAACGCAAAGCTAATTGCAATATGAATATCTTTATTTTTAGCCTTTTATGCAAAAAAAAAGTGATAAATCATTTGACCAATCTCTATAAAACTTATAAACTCATACCTATTTGTTCCCTTAACAAAAGATTTTAAAGTTTCAAACTTAACCTAGAAAAATATTTTTTATTTTATTTTAAAAAAGTAGGTCAATTTGCCGGTAACTAGCTAATATAAGAATCTGAGTGAGAATATATATATTTTACGAGATTTGACCAGTTTATGAATAAAAACAATTTTAAGTCAAAAGTCCATACATTTGGCATTATGTTTCGGAACAACCCACAAAAAACAACGCCACACTACACAGTTGCCATGCCAATTTGAAATAGAATTCTCTCGTCAATAACTAATTTCGACCTTGTTTTGATCGTTTGTAAAGTAGACGGTTTTCTTGAAGAACCTTTTTTCCCCTTATGATAATAATAATATGAAATCATACTGGTTACAATTCCGAGAAATCTGTTTTCAGACTCATGAACAGCACAACAAAGAGTTTCACATACTGCTAAAGCAATACATTGTTATAACAATATATCGAGTTGGATTTTACGAGAAGATATTGCAGTCAGCCAGTTCTTATATGGTGTATAAGTATAATCAGATACTGGAATCGCAATTAGTGATGGAATTCTCTGGCCATAAACTTAATTTCGACCTACATATGACCGCAGTCGCAATGCGGATAACAGTATAGAAGCAGTGATGAGGTGCACTAGCATGTACGTACATCTGGGTTGACCGCAAGCGAGCTGCGCACGCGTAACTACGCTAACACCTGTTTTACGACGCCGATAATGTAATATGGGTAAAACATTTGTTCGAAATATATGGGCTCCATTTCAGTTCTGTCCTTATCAATGATTTATTTGAGTATTACACGGTGAAAGTACATTCATGGAGGTATTTTTATGATCCTACAAAATATATGTTGTAGAAGATTATTAAGGTAATCAATTTATCTTTCTACTTTATAAACAAAAAGAATTGGTGGTTTTAGGGTAGTGTAGAGTATGGAATATGGTGGTTATAAATCTTCACTTTACGGTGAATCGTGTTGCTAGCTAGCTAGTGCTTGAGCATCACAGAATGTGGTTAAGCGTCACAGAGATGTCCAACCCGAAAACGCCCTGGTGAGAGAGAGAGAGGAAAATGGAAAGCTTGAGAGTTTGAGAGCCAAGTGGAGTGCCTATTCGACTGCGCTGTCAAGCCGACTCTATGTCATGTCAGTAATGAAAAGAAACTCATTGTTGTTCCTAGCGGTATAAACGGCTTAGTGACCTGATATCAATAGCGCCAGCTGCTCCCACACATCTCAATCAAAGGAGTCTGCGACTTTAATCATGCTTTAAATATTCCGTTCATCTATATATATAAAACAAAGACGGGTTTGTTACAACACTTATAACTCGAGATCTGCTGAACCAATTTTCATGGTTATTGATTCGTTGGATTTGTCTCCGCCCCGAATAGCAGAATACATCTTAAAAACAATGAAAATGAATACTTAATCATTTACTGTTAGGCGGTACGAAGTTCGCCGGGTCAGCTAGTATTTAAATATATCTTGATGTTGTCTCGACGTCAATCAATTTAATCACTGTCAATTCTACGCAGCAAGCTCGCAAAATCCAAGAACAGAGTTATCTTACGAGTAAAACAAACTTAATAGCTGGCTTTACGATGCATACATTTGTCGGTAATCTAAATTACAGTTATCGTCATTTTCCTTGCGCGGTGTGTGTGCGTAAGCGCCGGATTCGAGACAGTTGCAATAAGCATCACGTGTAATAGCTTCCTGCATTCTAAAATCAATCATTATTTTCAGGTAACGTTGCATCATTAGTAATCGTAATGGCACGAACAACGGTCGACCTACAATTGCGTTCATTAAAATAAAATACACTTCAATTTCGAGCCATCTTGGCTCTCATTATTCAATGTCAAAGCTCACGCGAACCGCTCCTTAGTTTTCGTCTAGCGGTGTACTATCTAATATCTGTTCTATGGCAGTGGCTTTGTAGATAACGTGTAGATTAGGCAGTTACTTCAACAAATCAATAATCATTGTTTTATATTCTATATGAAAAAAAAAGAATAGCGTTTGAAACAAGTGAAAGGTTGAAAAATAGTAGAGCATAGCTAAATAAAAGATTCATGCAAAGGCGAACCATTTCATTATTTTTAACATAAAGTCCATTTCCTGTACTTTTGCATTATGCTATTGATGCAACCAAATACGGCAATTCCTAGGACATATATCATCCTTTTGTCTTCAGACTTAGTGAATAAAGCATGTCATTTTACACATACGGTTTGTACCAAATTGGGTATTTTTATAGACTTAATCTCATCCATATTATTATTATAAATACGAACGTATCTCAAATCTCTCTGTTACCGCTAAAAGAAGCTAGTTGTAAATAAGTATTAGCTGTTTAGATTAACTAGTAAAATAGGCAATGGTCAATCACTGTAGTAATTCGTGTTGATCGAGTTGATATGTATTGAAAATGGTGCCGGGTACGAATTATACGGGACAATATTACCATACCTGTGATGGGTTCATTTCTAATGTAGGTAGCAGTGACCTCGAGTAAATTACTTTTATATAATAATCTCGTCAGTGAAAATGTTATCGTCCACACAAATTTAAAAGACTTATGCGTTATGCTAGATGTAGGTATCTTTATAGAGATCATTATGCTGACGTCATTTTACCAGATATATGAAAGAAATGCAGGTAAATAAAGTTATTAAATACTTTTTTAAACTATATTTTAGATAATTCCATCCCAAATAAACTGAAATTAATAATACACTTTTAATAAACAGTTTTATTATCATATTTAAGTTCGAATTTTGATGTTCAGGTGAATACTAAAGCGTTATATTAATAATATAATTTATATACTTTGACCGACACGGTGTTATCCTATTCGCCTTTGTAGGACAGGAGATGGTGATTAAGCGACTTGATATAAGTACAGCTTTTCACACTTAGGCGATGCAATTCCTTAGCTGCCAGAGAAGAGATTACTGTGTCATCTTCTTAGCCCAGTGATGGCGATGAAAGGTAGCATTTACATAGACCTACTCTTGGGAACCAGCTCTACAAGCACGCTCTTTGTGGATGCGCAATGACATCCCTGAGAGTTGAGGTTTTGTGTACATAAAAATGTAAAGAAAAATATTAATTTATTGCATTTATATTAAACATTCAAAATATATAAATAGTTTTATAATATCGTAATTTTGAATGCTTCTATGTTTAGCTTGAAACTAAGCAATTTGTAACTTTTGTGGCCATCTTACTACATACACCAATAACATCCACATCATAGTATGTCAACTGTTTCCAAAAGTTAGGCAACGTTATTTAACTAAGTTAAATGATTTAACCTTTTACTTTATGATGTTGGTCAGTCACACATGCAAACATTATTCCACAAAACGTTACTGCAGTGTGGATGCACAAGTTTTTTCAAATAATAACTGAACTATCCAGTATTAATAAAGATTTTACTATAACTTCTTAAGTTATAAAGCTGCTGTGAGTAAACCACTTTTTATCTGCATCGTTATTGCCAGCTATTCATATCAACATAACCAGAAGGCGTGAACAAGTATTGTAATAAATGATTACAAAGAGCAATTGAAACGAACTATATCGTACACGTGGCTCCACAGCGAGCCAAACAGGTTTCCCTCAGCCCTAGTTGGTAAGTACCCCACGTGGAACACCCACGACTTGCGTCAATGGGATTAGGACCTTAATACATACGATTATGATAGATATTGTGTCATCAAGCTCTTTAGTGTTACGTCACTCGACAGGTATCGCAAGTCCTCGTGGTGAAAACTATTCTGATAATTGCAAAGCAATATCATGTTTAATTTTTTTGCCCGGCTGGCCAAAAAAACTGCTTGTGAAATTAGTATTCATGTGCTTATTAATTACCTATATGTAATTGGGATATGATACAATTTGATTTATTTCTACACAACAATTTGCGGAATCTGTTCTAAAGACTCCTGGTAATAGATTCACTAATTGAATATACATCCATAAATAAACCGGCCAAGTGCGTATCGGGCGGGCTACGCGCTGTGTAGGGTTTCGTAGTTGCGAATGACAACTTTGAGTTCACACTGTTTACACTCGCACCTCACAGTTTAACGACCAAAAACATCTAACAATGAAAATTGTATGAAATTTTACATTTTCCAGTACATTTTATAAGTTGGTTGTCTATAACTTTTTAGATTGTACTTAGTACTCAGCTCTGATAGTTTTCCTTTCAACTACAGTATATATACTATTGCTGTAATTTTTTTCACGTATCCATATAACCGTTTAGCAGATAGAGGGGGGGACGCTTGTCAAAAATTTCGGAAACGGATCCCTAAATCAAAAAATGGTGTTCTCAACATCACAATAATTTTTAAAAACCTATTTAACGATACCCCACACGATGGGTAAGTAGAGAAAAAAAAATACTCCTCCGCTTTACTTGTATGGGAGCAACCGTAAAAAATTTTTTTTTCAAGATTTTTTTCTACCACTTTTTTGCCATGATTAATATACACACCCATACTAAATTACAGGTTTTTAGTACTTATAGTCTCTGAGTAAACCCGCGGACGGACAGACAGACAGACAGACAGACATGGCGAAACTATAAGGGTTCGTAGTTTACTACGGAATCCTAATAAGAGGCGAAACAAAAAATAATAGACTGCCTGCAGAAATTTTGCCCGACTGATCTGTGAATTAGAATGGTCCAATTTTTTAATTAATTTAATTTTTTTCTTTCGGGCCTAGGAATAGGGATTCTGAATCCAAAATTAAAAATATTGCCACGGAGTTGCGAATGAACATGTATAAATAAATGTATCTAACTATTTAAAATTGCTGGTGGACCTAGTGTGGTATCTGTAAACGATCGAATAAATAAAGTGTTCACATGATCTAGAGAGAGCATCTAGAGACGACTAGATGTTTATGTTGATATCGAGCCTTACTCGAGGTATCCAAGCACTAGACAATCGCGATAAGTGACGATCTCGAGACTTGCGCAAACACGGCTCACAATAAAGCCTTTGATGAGTATGACTTAAGATTTTGATCATATTTGTGAAGTTATATAGCGCAGCGTTAAGCCTTATGTAAACTTTGATAAAAAGATAGGCGTATCTAACCTTAGAAAGGAAAACGCTGGATTAAAACAAGAAAAACCGGCCAAGTGTGAGTCAAACTCACGCAATGAGGGTTCCGTACAATATGCTTCGTGAACACACACACAATGTGCAAAAAATGTTTTATTCAATTGACTAGCGCCATCTAGTGGTGTTTTAGTGAACTATTTCCCTAGATGAACTTATTATTGTGAGTTTACCACTTAATTTTCAAGTGATAGAATTCTTATTATTTTTCCTGTAATCTTCAAGGAATGAACTACACTTTGTAATTTTTTCAAAATTTTCGGTCCCGTAGTTTCGGAGATCAGGGGGGAATGGTCAATTTTTGCCTTCTTTCGTGAATAAAATCAAAAGTATTGATTTTACCCGAACAAAAAAAAATATTTTTGAGATCCTCATAATGAGCCCTTTCATTTGATATATAACACAGTAAGGTTTGCAAAACTTTCTTTTAAAATTTTGTAATTGGGCCCCTCAAATAGACCCTTATTTCAAAAAAATCTTTATTTATTTTGCACATCCGTGTTTGGGTCATAGGATTACACTATCTTACCAAATTTCATCTAATTTGGTTCAGTAGATTCGGAGAAAATCGGCTGTGACAGACGGACGGACGGACAGACAGACGCTCGAGTGATCCTATAAGGGTTCCGTTTTTCAACTTTTGTACGGAACCCTAAAAAGAAACCATATTATCAAGTTTTCCGTAACTGCTTAATACTAACTCGCTATCTTAAAAACTAATAGCGATTTTGTTGAAACTTGCACTGTTCCCTAAGTTGGGTCATACTTACAAATATGTATATATACATACACTTATGAAATTTTGCACACATGTTTAGAAGCAGATATAGACCTAAAATATATAAAAACCCGTGCTGTTCTAACAATATTACATATGTACAGTCCGGGGCAGATAAACCCGACCTGACCCTATATAATTTACAATTTGATTATGGTCAGGCTTACTTGCCCCCGACCATACAGGTGGAATTGACAATCTCCTTTTTTTAAAGATGGTTAATAATAACAAAGTCATTAGGTTTCCCTTTACAAAGCAGTTTAAAAAAAATATTTGCAAGAAGTAGGTGTCTGTCACTCAATAAAATCTAGATATCAAAACTTGATTTTGGTAACCTTTCAATTTCGTTCAAGGCGAAAAAATATTTGTCAATTTATAAAACCGGTTGGGTATCTTCAGTCAAAAATCAACGACCATGCCTAAATGGAATCGTAAGTAGAGTCTTGTGGGAAACTAATTACTTATTTCTATGGGACTGACCCAAAAAGGAGTATAATGCTTTTAGGGCTGGTTTTTCTACCTAATAACAATTTGTGAGGCTGTGGCGTGGTTCAAACGATGGCCCGTCTGATGGATTGCCCTAGCTTCCCCACTTCCTGTACTGTCTAGCTAGGACCTAGTTTAGGCAGGCACATGAACATGCCGTGGAGAAAAAAATGGTCTAGACTATTGTGAAGTATAGCTATTTTGACTCGAGAGAAGAAATGCTGGAGAAGAAGAGCTTTTATGTAAATACAAAAACCGGCCAAGTGCGTGTCGGGCCACGCGCAGTGTAGGGTTCCGTAGTTGCGAATGACAACTTTGAGTTCACACTGTTTACACTCGCACCTCACAGTTTAACGACCAAAAACATCTAACAATGAAGATTGTATGAAATTTTACATTTTCCACTACATTTTATAAGTAGGTTGCCTATAACTTTTTAGTTTGCACTTAGTACCCAGCTCTGATAGTTTTCCTTTCAACTTCAGTATATATACTACTGCTGTAATTTTTTTCACGTACCCATATATAACCGTTTAGCAGATAGAGGGGGGGGACACGTACCTCTAACAAAAATTCGCACTTTAAAACCAAATATTTCGGAAACGGATCCATAACTCGAAAAATGGTGTTCTCAACCTCACAATATTTTTGAAAGACCTTTTTAACGATACCACACACGATGGGTAAATAGAGAAAAAAAAAAATACTCCCCCACTTTAGTTGTATGGGAGCTAACCAAAAAAAAAAAATTTTTTCAAGATTTTCTTTTACCACTTTTTTACCATGATTAATATACATACCCATACCAAATTACGGCTTTCTAGTATTTATAGTCTCTGAGTAAAACCGCGGACGGACAGACAGACAGACAGACAGACAGACAGACAGACATGGCGAAACTATAAGGGTTCCTAGTTTACTACGGAACCCTAAAAAAAAGATCACCTGGTTGATCGTCTACGTATTAAAAAATGGTATTTATTGACGGTTGTTTTCCTTAAAGTTCGCATTTATCAACCGATTCACGTGAACTTTGTGAGCAGGTACGATAATTACACAGATTTTTTTGTTTATTCTATATTTATTCTATATGTTTATGTAGCTCGAAGAAAAGTACAAGTATTATCAATTTGTTGCTTATACAAACAAAGTGTTTCAGACGACTATTGATGAATCTAAAGCCTAAGTTTTCGTAACGTAAGTGGATAGGAATTTCCGCGTTTTTCGTAATACGAGTAACTGTTGTTGCATACTGTTATACGATGTAGTAGGTATCCATGTTTGTGACAACATACAGAATTCATTTGAATATGAAATAAGATATGCTATGTTATGTTATTTGTTGAAATTGTTAGTCGATTAACATCTTGATTCCAGAAACAATGTTAAAATGTTGTAATGGCGTTCTCATTTCGATGAAGAATGCATTCCTCATAATTACATAAAAGTTTAGATCTCAATGCACCGATCAGCTGATTAAATTTCTATTTTTTTCGATTGTATTATTATTATTATTTTTTTCGTTCCAAAAATAATCGTGATTCTAATACTTATAATTTAAAAAAATTCCTACGGTTCATAAGTAATCTTTATGAGCCCTAATAAAATTTTTAGGTGTGCTATTTTGTGTACGTTTTAACAAGAAGTATGGAAATACTTCCTGATCAGATGTTCATAATTATGAAATAAATAATATCGTGTAAATTTACCCTCGACATCCCCTTAAGAGCGTATCTTAGCAGTATGATTTTCAAACAAATTATTTTCTCGCTGAAAAGTGCTTCTAGAGGCACAATTCTATTTTTATAAAATCTAGTATTAAAATAGGTACCTATGGCACTATGTTTTATTTTTTTTAATAGTTTTAATTTTTTTTTAGTAAAACAGTTTTTTAGCAAAAAATAAAAATGGGCCATACCTTATACGCATAAAATTTATTCTTCTAACCCTAAATTATATCGAATTTTAAAAATCTAACAAGTACATAACTAGTAAATTGCTTGTAGTAGTTTGTTATTTATTTTCACTAATATTCGTATTTTAGTGACCCATCAATATGAACAACATTTTTATGGGACCAACGCAGGTCGATTAATTTTTTTGAAAATTTCAATTAAGATTCCGGGCTGGCCAAAAACTTTTTAGGAAAATGTTGTACATTTATTGAGTTCCCAGCATTGATCTTAAAGGAAAAGTTGTTTATTTTGTCGATAAAGTCACTTTCAAGAGAAAGTTGAGGGTTAGTTTTAATGCATGAGACGAAATATATTTTTTTTTAAATCTATGTTTTAACGCTTTACTTCTACTATGTAGATTGATGTAGTTCATGTGAACTGGCTTGACATTTTCGTGTTATACAAGCGTCCACAATAATTCAATTGAGTCTTCCGTAGGGAAAGTGAGAGTCAAATAGACTTACATAAATGGTTATACGGTATACCTACGCTTATGTAAATAGAACAAATAACTATACTAACACTTAATTTCTCTGCAATGCAACTACGTGGAAGAGAATTCAAAAAACAATCACACAAAGAAGCTAAAAAAATTATCAAGTTCTAGTCGGGCTCGCCAAAATACCTCAATATAACTAATTTTTCACACACAAAGATTAATTTGTTTTCATAGTGTTTCTATGAATGACAAAGTTATTTTTACGGTATGTTTGCTATATCTCAAAACCTACTAATTATGTACGAGTATATCTCGATTAAACCAATTTCCTTTGAAAATGTTCATTGAGATCAACAGCATATATTTTTAGAAACAGCTGACATATTACTAATTTGTAACTACTAATACATATTCAGAAGTTAATATGAATAAAAATAGATGTCAGATGAATCTCTTAGAATAGTCTACGCATACATTTGAGCTATTATTGTCTAAAATATCAATTAGAGTTCGACGCTCGAGGACTCTCGTAACTCTTGCGTATGTTAACCAAATATCTTGTCTACTCTATTATTTGCCAAGTCCATGTCAATGGCCACACCTCAATGCACACATTTTCACTTTTCGCCGTGGAAATCGAGACATCGAGATGATCGCGGACCGGTTTGATGATTTACATAGTTATTCACTCGAATATTCGGTTGCGTGCGTACGCTCGATTCGATTGGCGTCTAAAACGATAATTTAATTAAGAGCACTAGACCAAAAGCGCTTTAACGAATTAGTTTTTTCTGGGTCAGTTATTGAACGCTCTATATTCCAGTTTTGTCTTTTTGTTACACCTACTTATGTAGAATGTAGTGTACTAACTGGCATGAATATATGAAAATAATATATGTATTACACGAGTAAAATAGCTTCGTAGTAGTAGTAGTAGTTTCGGATTCGGAGCCTATGCAATGCAAGCAAACAATCAAGTTTTTTCTCTTTATATATTTGTATAGAAGTAGTACATTAATAATACATTCATAACTCTATTGAACTCAAATGCCTTATTAGTTGCTGATACTCTTACCGATCGTTTTTGATTTGCAATTTACTTAATGGATGAAGGCAAAATATTTGAAAAAATTATTGGAAATACGTATATTACGAGTAAAATTTACAATGGTAGAGTCGGTACATAGTGAAATTAAGACGTTGATATGTTGGTAGAACACGGAATAATTATTATTATTATTTTAAGGAGGTGGGGTGAAAAAGTGGGTTGGAAAAGGAAAGACTCATCTTTTAAACAATTTATGAAATTACGAAAGTACTTCATATGGCTGTGTATTCATCCGTGAATCCCGACATTTGTGCATTTACTGCTGAACGAGGCCACTCACTACGCATCATGTGCATTTTCATTAGGGCTGGCACATACTTAAGTAGGTATATGTAGGTACATGTGATTTGAAACAATAGATGACGACAAGATGTAACCTACGGTGTATTGTCCACACTGATAGGACATCATAAAGTCGTGACATTATTTTCATTGAATATACCTATATTGAATATTCAATATCTATTTATTTGGAACAACTAACAACAAAAATATAGGTTGTATACGTACAGTTAACGAAAATGACTAAAGATGAGGGTGAGAAGCATTTCCATGACATCAGTAATTAATATAATAAGTGTTTAATATGAAGTGTTAATGTAACGAGTACAGAAAAAACGTGCGCAAGTGAAGCTGTTAATTTTGGCTCATAGCATCTTATCGCATGACTGACATCGACATGCTCGTAATCTTGTTTTAATTTAATTAAATATATGATTTTTTTTTACTTTTTTACTTGAAATAACAAACAGGGCGATGTCCAGTGAATGGTAGGTTGACTATCAAGAGTATCATCTTCGGGACCGAGATAACCAGCTAGAAACTCGTATAAAACTTTCTTTTTTCTGTTTATATGAAGTTAAATCCCCAAATTTGACTGTAAATAAATCTATGTTTAATTTTTTTAGTGACAGCCCTAGGCTGGACGTTAGGAAACGGCCAAATGGTATCACAAGCGGGACGGGACGTATCCGGGCGATATTAAATTTTATACACATGTTCGCTTGCGCAAGCCGTGTAGACAGACTATTTCACAGCCGATGATTGATGGGCTACGACCTTGACTTTCAAATCCAAAGTACCGTTGGAGAATTGTAGGTAAGTGTTCTTCATAATTAGTAGTATTACTTGCATAATTGCCTTCGTTTTTATTTAGGTCGGCTATTTCGTTGGTAAACAAAATATTAAGATTTAAGAGTAGTATTGATTGCAGATATTGTTTTTATTCGATTTTCGCAGTCGAAAGTTACAGTTCAACAAGCTGTTTGAAACTTCAAAAGATATTTGCACAAAATTAGGCGCTGTATTTACCTATCTACCGATAGTGAGGCGATTGACAAAACTCCTAAAGTGTAAATTAGAATAAATTTAAATTGGTTATTATAAACAGACGAAAATAAAAGCTACAATCCTTCACAGTTTTCTTATTATATTAATTTGCAGCTGTAAGGAGGCAGCTATTTCTAAGGAGCTCTTAATATTCTTCAAAGATTTCATGACAATGATTAGCGAGGTCCACATCTGTAAAGAGGGTTCTTTTTTCTCTGTAAAATGATTAAAGAACACTGAGTTATGCTTCTGTGAAGAACACAGGTGTCATATAGAACCCAAAGACTTATTCGTAGCTGCAAGGAGACTTACGTTCTTATCATACCTACTGACCTTCCAACAAAAGTTTACATTTCATATTTTCACAGTCATTAATTGAAATAATTTCTGTGAAAGTAATGATGGTTATGATAGTATACTCGTAATAAAATGAAAAAGAAAAACATACCATTTGCTTGTCACAATTTTAAGTTTTTATCTAGTCAGTATTTGGCAGAATTCTTAGGTATCTAAAAGAATTAAAATGACCATGACGCGTATCTAATGTTCAAAATTAAGTATCGTGAAACTAGGTACCTACATACCTAAATGCAAAATAAATTCGTATCAAACGTTGTTAGATATTTTTAGAATGCAGTAATACAGAGTGAAAAACTGAACATTTATAGAATCACTCTTACCCATGTCCGTTTGGCAAATCAGAAAATAAAAATAGTTATTAATGAAAGAGTTTTTTGTGAGGAATTATACTTATATAGGTATACATATATTTTAATACCAATAATATATATAATAATATTGGCAGTTCACGTGGCTTGGAAATAATTAAATACCTATCAATAGCTACTGCAACCTAAAATTTCGTTCGTTTCGCTATCTGCGTGTACATAACAATCAATATCAAAATATCATATGTTCGTCAGGCTAGTCAGGCTCATTACATTGGTCGCTCATACATATGCATATGATCATATGATCTGTAGGTACTACCTACAGATCATATGATGTGACATGACACTCATTAAAATAAATGTTTATTTTTGCTGCAGGATTTTACATCATTATTCATATACTTCTATGTATTAGGAAATTTTACGAATATATAATGATTTTGTTGGCAATTTGGCTGTCGCTTAGATAGAGTACTGAAATTAGACCACCATTTCACAATGTAGCAATTCTCATCTTATCTAATAAATTATAACATCCTTATAAACTCGTTTGTAAATATTAGCAAAAAAAGAATAGAAATAACCTCATTAATTTTTAATTTTATGTATCTGTAGAAGGTACATATAACTCATAAATTATAATAAATGTCATTAAAAGCAGCTGTTAACGAAAATTATATTAAATATCAATTAAATTAATAGTTGTTGTTGTTTCGGAAAAGCTACATATGTATTATTAGCAGGACTATTTCAAATATTAACCAATATTATAATTGCGAAAATGAGTTAATTTGTCTGTTTTGCTTTTACACCGTATCTACTAAAGTGATCATCGTTAAAATCACCTTGCCTGAGGAACGGTAAACTTCAATGTCAGAAAAAAAATTACTTGTCCCGAAAGATTGACAATAACGGGAGCGAAGCCAAAAGCGGAAGCCAGTTTTTGATAAGGAGACTGGCATGTAAAGGCACATTAAGTGTAATTACAAATCACAATTTGGCGTGGTGCTAAATGAATTAAAGAGATTGGTACAGCTGCTAACTAAATTGTTCCGTGTGGCCCTTGTTGGAGGCAATTAGCGAGGACGCGGGGTCAGATACGACGTTATGATTGTACTGACAGTGTCATTGTTGAAATATTAGACACTTTGTCCTCTAGCCTTGTATGACACAATTAGTTTAAATGTGTGAAGGATGCAGTGGCTCACATCATCGCATTGCAACATGCTCGTAGGCATTTCCTATCAGGAGTATCAATTTGAACTTGTACATACATAGATATATGTACATACATATGCAGTTTGGTAGATCATTTTTATACTAAATGAATTATATTTCGCATTTTTTGTCAAATAAAGACACTTTACTGATTGGAATTAGTACATTAGATTAAAAATTTGTATGCGAAACAAAGTTTTTTCTAAAGTTACCAATGTTTTTTTTTTATATTTATGATATTTAAAATTTATCTATAGAATATATAAAATCTACAGTTATACCGAAAGCGAACACCAGCATGTTATCAAACCGACACACAAACCATGGAAATGATAACATATGAGGAAACATATTTTAAATCGTACAATTAAAATATCGAGTTTGTTCTTCGAAAGAGTTTCATATCTTAATCCGTAGTTTCCCCTTTATCGTAAACGATAATCTTTCATTAATTACTATCATAGTAAGAACGGGTGGACGTCTATTTCGGTCTGATCTGACTTCACGACTGACCAAAGCTAGCGCCCGAAGGAAAAAAAATCAGCGGGAAAAGTGTCTCTGTAGCTCTCACATCAAATTATCTCGGTTACTTCGAAAATAAAATGCATATGTATCCTACCTATTATGTCTTTGTTCATAAACAACAATAACAATAATCACCGGATACGCACGTCCATTCAAATCAGCGTTCAAGATCGACGCAGCCAGCGACCCAAACGCGCAACATGCGAACACTTCCTTCAGCGCTATCTGCATTTCAGAAAAAGGATCTTTCGATCATAATGGCATTACTAATTAACAGTTTCGTACGTTGTTAAAGAAACAATGAACGCGCTATCTGATTAAGTAGGGTTATCATTCACAAAAAATACATTTAGAAAAATAAAAGCGTTAATAAATTCCTTGTAAGAAACTTTAACAAATGTATTAGAGCACGTAGCACTCACTGCTCGAATGAATTGTGTGGATAGTTGATTGTAATAAGGTTTAATCACACATGTGTTTATAAATCTCAGTTATGTAAATCTTTGTGTTATGCGGCTTACTTTTCTCGTATTCACAATAATATTATCTGGTCTAAGGTTATATAAATACCACTTGCTCCAATAATATAATACATAAAGAATATAACTAAATGTGTGAGCAGCACATTGTGTTAAAAGTCCTGCAAGATGGTATCATGGTGATTTAAAAAGCTATAACAATCTTCACAGATAAATATTTAGTTACTTTTTGGTATCTGCTACCCCGAATTCAAATCTGAGATACCTACCAGTAATGGCAAATATAATTTGCCATACGGTACATTATGCAGACCTTATAAAGATTTGCGGTGATGGTAGCCCTAGTATAAGTATATTTGCCTGTCGCTGCATAAAGAAAGACGTAACTAAGACTAAGAACTAATTGGAGCTGTGGTAATCTTACGACTTTTTTCATTTGAGACTCTTCTAATGTGTTTGCTAGCCTTCTATTTTAAAAGAGTCTTTCTTACGTAAACCTTTCGTAAACATTTTCATAGACTGCAAATGCATATTTTATAACTTTCAGTTCCACGGTTTTTATCAATTGCAACTGTCACTTGTCCATGTTTCTCACGGCTGGTTTCACTATTTTGTACGAGGCGTTTCATCGAGTTCGGTCAATGGGGACATTTTTTTAAATTATAGGATAAAGAGAAAAGTGGTCAAAGGCAATGATGACACCGATTTTTGAAAAAATAAAACTGCGTTCAAGTATTTTCCATAAAGGCTTTTCCCGACCTGGTAATCGAACCTTGTGAATTTTGAGAAAAATATATCATTCTTTATTTATTTTGGATGAAAAGCTTAGGCCTAAAGTTATTTGTAAGGGATATTAATAGTCGCTGTATTTCTTAAAAATTACTAAATTTCTTCATACATACTTAAACGATTAAGAACTTTTAAGATGATCTTGTCAGCAATCAGAAAGTCACATAAGCTATTTGAATATAGCTTATGTGACTTTCTGATCAATCAGGTCTTCAGACATGTTAAGGTTAGTATACCAATTTTCAAAACTCAATCGTTAACCCTGTGCGTAAACCCCTAGAATATAATCTAAAAAGTAACAATTAAAACGTTTAAAGAAGTAGACAGAACACCTACTCCTGTAAGAAAATATTCGTAAAGTCAAACTTTTTCCTCCTAGGCTTTTGATAAAAGGCACTGGTTCTGGATTACTAGCTCACTGTTCGTGTATGGAAATATTACTATTGTTTTTCCTAATAAATATAACTACTTATTGATTTTGTATATGTTTTTTTTTTTATATATATATTGTTTTTGTATTGTATTTGTCAGTTTGTTTGCACATCTCGTTTGCAAAAGAATAAAAGGATCTTCAAAAGAGCTTTTTTCTCATTTCTCATCTTAATCTCGCCTCATTTTCCCCAAGCCACAACTACTATGTACCACCTGTGGCTATTGCCATTTTATGGTTATAAATTCCGAATCACGAAATAAACCAGTAGCAGCAGCAATACAATTAATAAATACATATGTATGCTAATAGTCATAAAACTGCTATACGCTTGCTTTTTATGGTTTTTTTTAGATAAACTTTTACCTCCATAGTAGTGAAATCGTATTTGGTTAATGTAGTTATTCTTTATTTTCCACTAGCTTTCGCCTGCGGCTTCACCTGCGTTAGTGTTGATCTCCCATGAACAGTACTTTTCTCCACGATGGAAGATCCTAAAGCGTATGTCCTTTTCCGTACTCCAGACAACGTGTATGGCAAATAAAATGATGATCGGTTAGGTAGATAGGGCGTGAAAGCGTAACAAACAAACCAACTCACTTTTGCTTTATAATATTAGTTAGGATAATGATTACTATTACATTCAATGCAGAGTGCTTTAATTTAATTTTATTGAATATGTACTATATTGTAAAATACATTTACCTATTGGTTTGCTTAGAAAAACACAAGATTGATCTATAAGAAGCCAACTAACTTTAATTGTTTTGAATGCTTTAATTGACCACATTTGAGAAAATTTACTACCAAACCCAAACCTACTTTGTTTATCACGTTACTGGAAGATGTTATAACCATGGCCAATCCTAATAGTGTTAGGTGAACGTACTCTTAATTTTTATATATCGCTTATCCAAATAAAACTGACTAGATCTGAAGAGCAATAAAGAATCTTTATGACTTCCGATGAGTGAACGAAATAAAACGAATCCTTTAAATACTCGAGGCGTAACGAAAATATAAAGACGTTGCGTTGCGAAATGAGAGAGCGTTGCCCTCACGTTAATTAGTGGGTATTTAAAACTTACCGTTCCACCAAAGGCTGGACGTTATCGAGGAACTCGTAGCCGGCGTGTGTTGTGTACGTTATAGTTTCGTGGCATTGCAAGTCTCCATGGTCCGCTCGCACGTAGTTCTTCAGCACCCAGTATTCCCCACGCTGGAGATACTGTGGACGAAAGTCTTTGTCGTTGCAAGCCAGCAGATATCGCAGTCGGGACAGAGTCGTGTCTGACACGGCGTTCTCGTCCACTATGTCTAGCGTTTCATTCGTCAATTCGGCTTCCGAAGCTGTATCCTGCCATTTAGATATCTTCGACTCTACTTCCGCAATAGATGCAGTACTACTGGATGTAGTTTTATTCGTCGATGGCATCGTTGACGGAGTTTTTTGGGACGTGGATTCTTCGAAAATCCTAACGCCGAATTCAGACGTCCTCGGCTCGGTTTCATTTCGAACGATTACCTCTTCCCTGGTCGAGTACCTTAGTTCCGCACTTCTTTCCGACCCATCCGATGTGATTTGCACCCACTCCACGCCAGGTGGGTTGCTCCCGGATAGGTGCAACGCTGCGTAGAACAACACAGCGATGTTGATCACAATGCTCACTCTAAATATAAAGTTTCTTCGATTAGCCACCATTATAAGAGATAGGCACTTGCACTTAAAGAACTAGTATTCGCTACAACGTCCTTCGCCGTCCTCTAGGACGCAGTTTCCTGTAGGGTCCTGTTCGTGTCAGCATCACAATTTATTGTGTCATCAACAGGCGGGCGGAGGTGGGCGCCAGCTTGGCGCCGCTCTCTTCGATAGCTTCTGTAACAAAACATAAACACTGGTTACTATCTCAAATATAAGATTTTTTTTGACTTTTTGATCCACTGACGCGATAAGAAGAAAACTATCTCAAATAATAAAGTAAGGTCTGGTGAGAGCAAATGAATTGAATAAGAACTTTATTTCCTTTTCTAAAATATTAAATTTATTTAAGTCATAGATTACATTTTTATTTACATAATTAAATTGATCATTAAAACATACACGTCAATTTATAATAATAATTTTGTAGTAATAAGTCCGTCTCAGATCGTACCTGACGCAAGAGTGCAATAACACTTTTTCCAGCATTCCCCCGCTGTATCGCGAGGAGTTTGCGTTGCGTCAGGTATGGATGCGAAATTTTTAACACTTAAAGGTTACAGAAGAGTATGCACCTATACAATCGAACAATTAAATCATCCGATTTAGAGAAATGAACCAAAAGCAAGCTAATTAAAATCGCGTGTAAAAAATAGTATCCAATTAATTTTACACGTGCGTGCCAATCTAGCCGGGTCACCGTGTGTCAATATTGAAATATTGAATCTAATCGATTTTTATTCAATGTGCTTATAACTAGCAGTACTAATACTGCATATACATAAAGTACAAGTATAATATATAATGTGAAGTAGAGCGAATAATTGATTATAGCATTACTGAGAAATCACAATCATAAATCAGAGTTTTTACATGGAAAACGTAACATTTTTTACTACGCTAAATATTGCAATTTAATATGAAGCATGCAATTTAATTTAAAGTGCATATGCAGTTATCGATAGCTAACAATAGTTCAATTCAAAGACCGTGAAAGACACTGAAGCACAACCACCGACAAACGTAAAACCTATACAACTGTCCAACATGACATTAAGATTGTCCAGAACTATACGGTATATCATTGTACATAAAACAAGCAACGTTCTAACGTCTTCTACAGCTTAAAGTGAACAGAAAAACACTATGGTAATGTATGTCGTGAAAAGCCCACTGTAAACGTCATCGGTAGAATCACTTATTAAAAGTAAGACGTAGGGAAATTGCTACAATTAGACACTATCTCATCCCGAGGCACTAATCTGGCAAACTTTTGAAAGCTAAGTTTCAGAAAGTCACCGTGATGACAGTTAAGACCAAGTCCAATTATTTATTATTTTTTTACTAGCTGTTACCCGCGGCTTAGCCCACGTTATATATAGCCTATGTCTTTCTCAGTAACCCTAATCTATATGTATGCAAAATTTCATGATGTAGATACGGCATGAAAGCGTAACAAATAAACTCATTTTCGCATTTATAATATTAGTAAGGATGTTAGGGTTAGAATTGGAAAGAGAAATTAAGCTAGCCTCATATAAATTTGGGAATAAATCCAACTCTAGGGATAGGAAAAATGTGCATGATTGAATTTTGCTTTTCAGTTATTTCGCCGGTTTAATTAAGTCTAAAGAATATTCCACACAATAGTAAAAATTCACTAGTGTGCATGCTACCTTACGATGATTTCCGGACCGGAAACAGGTAGTGGTCGGTGAAAATGACCATATTTGAGTAAGATTGAGCTCCAATCTCGGAGGTATCATAAGTCGAGCCTGGCGGGATTTGAATTCGGGACTATTCGATTACGCGTTACGATCTTTCCAGACTGATCCACTACCGTATGGTATATTTGTACTGTAGATACCTACAGTACAAAACTCGTAAAATAATAAAACGTAAAACAGGAAAATACTGATTACTATTTATAGTTTAAATATGATGCAGACAGTTATGTATGCTACCAGAACCGGTAGAGTACTTAAAGCTGTTAAAGCAGTAAGCTGGTTGACTATACCGTTGACTTACTGATGGGGCTCGGATTATGTGCGAACTAATTATTTGCATATGTTTTTACACCATTTGTTCAATATTTGCATTGTAAGCTGCGGAGTTAAACCAGTATTTGAAGTGGATTGTTAGTACTATAAAAATTGTATTATACCTTAAGCACTGGTTTGGAACCTCCTGATGACGGAATCACGATACAACACTAAATTGTGAGAAAATAATATTTCGCATTTAACATTCAATATTTACCTCAAAATATAATTATATAGCATGTTTATATTTAGGTAGCCATTCCCTTATAGGACTGACTCAGCTCAACAAAATGAACAACTTTTCCCACGAGATACATAAATATATGGAATTTATAAAAGAAAAAAAAAACATATTTCCATACCAAAGTGTTCGGCCGCCCGGAAATGAATTGATGAATGGCACATACGAAAATGTCGACATAATTGGGTCTCATATTTCTCGTTTATCGTTTTGCATCAAAAATTCATAAGCCGCTGTAGTTTTTGCAGGTTTATGATTTTAACTCGGTCGTTTAAATCTTTTATAAGTATCACCATCATCATCAGGTCTTTTTCAGTCTCCACTGCAGGAGCACGACCCTCTCTGTACTACCAGAGCCATTAGCCTGAGCAGTCAGAGGATTTGGCCTACACTCTCCACGCTGGCCAGACGGGTTGGAGAGGCTTTTTGATGTTTATAAGCTTTGTTTAGCTCGTGTTTCCAAAGTCACCTTCTACGACATCCACGGGAAGACTTGGAGTGGTCCTATTCTACTCTACCGGGAACCACACGGCTACATCTTGTATAATCTTTTATATGTACTTATTAGTACGATTTTATTGCTTTATTTAAATGTTAGCCCTTTTATATATTTTTGTTCTCAGATATATATATCTATATATCTTTATGTAAAAAGTAAAATAAAAAATATTTTTTTCCTCTTAACAGTAGTGGGAACCGTGATTATACCATGTACGTACATATTTTATGACTAGTAATGTTCACGTTGGAAGGTAATAAAGTATTGCAATTTACTTATGTACTCATTGCGACTATGTATTGACTAAAAACGAAAAATATTATGTGAATATTTTAGTATTTAATATCTAATCTATTCTAAGTCTCCACGGTACATACATATATGCATTCATAAACTTTTACTGGAATGAAAGGTACCTAATGTGTTTTTGACTACCTTCATACCAATTTCATCGGAATCAAAGCCATCAAGTTCTTTGCAGGAGTAACAAACATTATATTCAAACAATTCTATGAATTTCGACATATAAATACTAGTTTACTTGGACTCCACGAACATTTAAGTATGAACTTAGGACTATAAAAATTGTTCTTACTTTGAGATGTGACTTATCGCAAAATAAACATAGTTAGCTTCCTACTTAATGTGTTTTTCTATATATAGTATATATATAACGTCTTACTACGATAACACATGTGTGTATTTTTGTAATCCTACACGCCCAATTCAGGCGGAAATACATAAAAAGTTTTTCATGCCGTTCAGCACTATATAAGTAGGACCTACAGTAGTTTCGAATGCATAATCAAGTTAGCAAAGCAAATTACTATAATGATGGTGACCAACTATTTACCATTCCACGGCCTTGGCTCACCCCTGAATTATGTAAAAACTACGTCCCTGAGGTCGAGCGAAACAATACAGATTCATTCAGTCGCTTTCTATAATAATGTTAAGCCCAACAGAGGGTAAGACATTTTAAAATATGCTGTTATTAGTATATATTTTATTTATCTTCTTTATCTGAGAGGTACGAGAAGCGTCGTGGCCGGGGTTTGCTTATATGTATAACGGCATTTAAACTTTGATATGATTTGAAGAAAGTTTTTCTGACTGCCTGCTTGACGTTTTATCCTCGGATATTGGCAAAAACGGACAAACACCTGTGAAAATGTAGTATTAAATATTCCCGTGCTGGGAATTGAACATTGTATAACGTACGTGCGAAATCAATCAATCATGTTCTCCATGTAAATCATGAAAGCAAAATTAAAAAAGGTGTTGCCTAATAGAGGACGCGACCTCAATCATAGAAAACAAGCTACTGTATATAAACTTAAAGAAACTAGAGTGGCCTTGGGCCGGTGATTACAGCAGTGAACCGTGAAGTTACGAGCAGCCGCTGTATAAATATTATATTGTTATTGGCTAGATCACCGCTAGGAGGCGACTCCTGGTTACATAAGAACAATCGCTCGTGAACGGGCCGGACCAGTTGTATTGGATTTCTGTAAGATCTGATTTGGCGATACATTTTTGTATCTTTGTATCATCATAATAAAAGAATCAGATATGATCTTTTTATCAAAGATTGTTTGAATCTGTTGGTGAAATAAAGTGTTTTGTAATGTAATTCATTAATTGTATTTAAGTTTTTTGTTTTGTAGATCTTTTCGTGCCTATGTCTGTATGTCATCATTTTTTTTAAATTACCCTGTTATTAAGAATTACCTAAGTATTGCATGTAAGTTTTGAGTTTTATAAAATAAGTGACGTGTTTCACTTCCCGAGCAAAATATATTGTACACTCAAATTCTTGGAACCTAGTGAACTAACATTATGTTTGACAAATAGTAACCCCAACCTTACATTGTCACCTGGTCACCACAATGGCTCGTAAGTCGTAACTCCAACTAGGAATGTACCTCCAGTGAATTTAACTGTTTCCCAGGTCAACAACAAATAGGCAATAGCTACAGTGTCGGCCCTAGGGTACTACGAAATGTTTGATCGTTCTGGGCGCCAAGAAGCGAGTCAGTATCAGTACATATTATAAAATAAAGTCCTCTCAAGCCGTCTCTGTGTCTGTTCGCGATAAACTCAAGAATTATTATGTGGTTGACACTATTTTTTATGTGATTTTCACCATTACCTAGATAGAATTATTCATTAGGAAGGTTTACAGGTATAATACATATGCCCCGTGGCAGCCGAGGAGGGCTGCTCGTACTATATATGATTAGGCGGGGTATAAGGTATTTTGATGAAATACATTTTTGTATCCCGTACAGAAGCAGTGTAAATTTCAAATACTTAGTTCTTTTTTGCATATGTATCCTACAAATCCAATCTCACTAACACATGAATACGTTTATAATTCTGTACCTATCCGTCTGTCATCGGCATGAAGGTGTGTTCACATATAATTTTAAACTTTGGGTCTGTATATACATGTCACAGATCGCATATTTCATCTGACTGTGATATAAATTTCCTAAATGCCTTATTATTGAGTCAACAATGCTCGAACACTATTCCATGGTAGGCTTAGAGCATTAAACCAATGGTAGGCGTTTAGTTTCAAGATGTTTTAAACTATATTTACAAGGAGTGCAAGTGCGAAACAAAATTTGAAACTCGGTAAGAAAACTAGAAGGGCGGCAAAATAAGCTTGCTCCAGGTCGCTGTCTACGCCCTGCACCACAATAGCTGTGGTTACCAGGCTCCTTTCATGGGTGTGGTGGGCCGAGCAAAGTGGATAAGCTACTTGCAAATGCTGTGGGTTCTGTGGGTTGGTTGTTTAAACTGTACATTTTATGTGCTATAAACTGTGGTTGCTGATGTCAAGAGTGATAATTTATGTTAGGAGTTCAACTTGTGTCAAAATCTAATACAATTGCATTTTATTTATGATAGAAAGTGTACATGTTTTGCCTTACATATTTTTAATAATTTTTTAGATACTAGCAACCTACACCGTCTGCGCTGGGGCATATATTATATATTTATATAGACCTTCCTTTTGGATGCCTTGTATCTATAAAAAAATCGCATCAACATCCGTTGCGCATTTTTTAAGAGCATTGTAATACCTACGTAGGGACGGAGCACAGGGATATAGAGAGACTGCGGGAAGTGACTTTATTTTATACTATGTAGTGATACTGTTGATGATAAAATATTGACTGTATCATTCCTGAATTTTGTAATATGTATAACAAATATATATATAATATTGTTAAAAAAATATTAGTGAATGAACCAGACAATTAAAATAAGAATGTTTTGGGTATTGTGTAGCTATAACATATATTTAATTCAATATATGGCATACTTTTTAGATTCTTAAACAATTGCAGGGCTATGGATAAAAGATTATTGTAAGAATATTATTATGGTTTACTAAAATACCAGTTCTCACTACTATTTCTATTAAGTGTATTGAACTTGACTGTACGTTAATTGTGTCCATCTATTATCTACGCTAAAGTAATGAATACTGATAAATATAATCGATTTGCGATTAAATACATTAATGAGTTAATATAATAAAATAATTTGAAAAGGAAATATATTTCCGCAATTAAAAGTTACAATTAGTAATTTTCTCGATAAAGACGATTTCACGTTATCTACAGTTGGGTAGTAAATTAAAATACCATCAGTAACTACCATGGTGTGATAACATTTTAATTGCTTGTGGGCCTGTGAGCTGTAGACCTCACGCGACTTTATCATCAGATCTTTTTTAGTCTCCACTTCAGGAGCATGACCCTCTCTGTACTGCCAGATATTTAGCCAGAGCAGTCAGAGGCGGAGTACTGAACTCTTCATGCTGGCCAGATGGGTTAGACAGGTCTCTTTCATGTTTCTATGCTCTGTTTAGCTTGTGTTTCCTAAGTCGCCTTCTACGACATCCACGGGAAGACTTGGAGTGGTCCTGAACAGTGATAAATAGACCGTGAAATTTTCACAGATGATACCTATTAAAACAAGTACTAAAAACAGAATAAAATAAATATCCCATACAGCAAACGTGATTTTCTGCCATTTTTATGCTGGATATTAACAACAGGAAGACTTTTGAAATATTTAGAGTATATGAAGTTAATTTAAAAAATAATATAATAATAGAACCAAAATAAAAAAAATATTTAAGGGGGCTATACACAAACGTGATTTTTGCTGTTTTTTGTTTGATAGTCTAATATTGCATACTTATAGAACCCTTCATGCGTGAGTTTGACTTGCACAAATAAAGTTATTCCGTTCCCCCAGTCGAACAAATTCCAACCCTTCCCTCGCTTACAGAAACGGTATCGATGGGCAGCAGCATCGGAACCGATATAACTGAAACAAACTGCGCTCACCAACCTATCGCCAAGCGTGGTGACAAAACTCCCCAATGATGGTAATTTAGCGGAAGGCCTATGTCCGGCGGTGGATTTGTTGCGGCTGACATGATGATGATAAATATATATTTTCATTATATTTAATTTTTTACATTTATTTAGGTAGCTTTAGACCGTAGATAAATACCTGTGAAATAGAGGTATATAATATTTGCCCGCGTCGAGAATCGAAGTTAGAACCCATCGCATAGCAGTTTGGCGTTTTAACTGCGCCACGGAGGTCGACAATATATAAAAATATTTTATTTATTTTTATTTTATTTTTTACAAATAAAGCTATCCGATCAGTAAGTTGTGAACTTCTGTCGTAGGATACTATCTCATCGATGCAATGCAATGTTCAATGCAAGTTCCACTTGCATATGTTATCGTTTTTTTATAACCGGAATATAAAATACCGATTCCAAAATACATACTGTCACATCCTTTTCCCTTGCGGGGTAGACAGAGCTCAAGTCTGTAAGACCTAAAGCCACGTTTAGCATGGTGGTGGGCGTGGAGGTGAAACACGGAATCAAAATAGTGATGGGTTGCTAGCCGCATCGCCTATTACCATGATTCCTTAGATTTTCGCTTATTCCTTCGGCTTTTACGGGAAGAGTAGCAGCTGGTACATTTTATATTTTTTCTTTACTCCGAGACTAGCGTGGAAGATTGCAATATACGTATAATATAGGTATTCCTGTACGTCACTTTCTGCGTACTCTGGTTGACACAGTTCCTACTACAGAGAGAGTAGTTGTACCTATTATGTATGTTTAAAACCTTTTTAAAACGGTAACATCGTCATAATGCCCATTCAAGTCATAGTCGACCTTCAGTAGCGAAAGTGGTTTACTTCACCTGATTACAATGCCTACGGTCAACTCTATTTACATTGAGCATACGCATTTAGAATGTGTTACTATTAATAATTATTGATGTTACTACTAAGGTGAACTTTTACGTATGGCGGTAATAGCAAGTGCAACACATTTTTTTTCTTCTTCTTCTTCTGTTTTATAAAATGTCTTCCACCGACATTTCAGTGATTCTGCCAATGTCCAGTAAATTGAGATACTAAGTATCGGTGTTGTACGGTAAAGTTGTAACAAGTAGCATCAAAGATCTTATGTTCTTTGATGCCTCGTGGTCGGGAGGTTATGATGACAAGTCTATACGAGTCCATATAACAGTCCCCTTTAACTATTTCACAAATTGTTCCATTAGCACGAGCATTTATAACACCAAACTACATAAATTTCATATTATAAAGTCCACCAAAATCAATTTGCAAAATCGTCCAAGGTAGACTCCATCTGCACCCCTTGACTTCCCACCACAAACTCCACATTTTTTTTTATAAAATGATAGCGATAAATGTCACTGTGCGGGCGACCTATTATTTGATACAAAATACGCGCCACAAAAAACTTATAGTTATTTGTGCCGTGTCGTATGAATTGGGCTTGAGAGTTAGTACGTCAGTTGTTAAGCGCCTTATCAATATTAATTTAAATAAAATGAAGATGAGTATTCAAAAACCGGCCAATTGCGTGTCAGGCCACGCGCAGTGTAGGGTTCCGTAGTTGCGAATGACTGACAACTTTGAGTTCACACTGTTTACACTCGCACCTCACAGTTTACCGATCAAAAACATCAAACAATGAAAATTGTATGAAATTTTACATTTTTGAGTACATTTTATAAGTTGGTTGTCTATAACTTTTTAGTTTGTACTTAGTACTCAGCTCTGATAGTTTTCCTTTTAACTTCAGTATATATACTACGGTGGTAATTTTTTTCACGTATTCATATACAACCGTTTAGCAGATAGAGGGGGGGGGGGGGGGGACAAGTACCTCTAACAAAACTTTGCACAACTTTGCCTCTAACATATTTCGGAAACGGATCCCTAAATCGAAAAATGGTGTTCTCAACCTCACAATATTTTTTTTCAAGATTTTTTTGTACCACTTGATTTCTAGTACTCATAGTCTCTGCGTAAAACCGCGGACGGACAGACAGACAGACATGACGAAACTGTAAGGTTTCCTTGTTTACTACGGAACCCTAAAAATGGGAATACATGAAAAAAAATACCAGAAAATAACTCACGCATAAACAAAGGGTTACAAAGTCACATTTCTTCCTCTCAGGCGTGAGAGCTTTTATTTGTTTGGCAGCTATGTATATGTTGAATAATCAAAGGTTAATTGTTGCGTTTATGCGAAAGGGTTCATAACAAACATTTCTGTAAACTATAAAAGCTATCTTGTGGTAATATCAGTTTTTTTTTCATTTAATTTCAAATAAACTAAAAAGAAATCTCGGTAGATACATGCATATTCAGACACAATTATTAACATCTACTCTTCATGCAAATCATTCAATAAACCTAGCTCTGGCTTAAATGTGGTATACAGCGCAGCCCTGCCACAGAATCATTAAGTGCATCAAAGCAACATGTGCTAACAGCCGAGCTCAAAAAGATTAACTCGACCGAGTACCCTTATGCGCTTGATGGATACTAGCCTGTTATTATAAGTTGTAACAGATGCGTAAGTGATGTCTAAAAATACCCTGTAGTATTTTTAACCCCCGCCTATTCGGAGCCGACATAGAGAATGTTGACTAAGTTGTTTGAAACCAAAGGAGTCATTGGATATAGAGTCGCTGGCTATTCATTTGTTTTATTTTTCTAACCGGCTACGATGACGCAAAATGAGAATTATGATTTTGGCCGCTCTATTTCTACGGATTTATGTTCGTTTGTTTGCTTACAACGTAATGAGATAGATTGATACTCGTACGTCTTAATTAAGTTAAGTTAAGCTGGTTAAGTGACGTTACCTTGTTTGAAATGTAAATCAGAGATTTTTGTGTGGAATACAAAAAAATAGGTTTGTGAATTTTACAATAATTATTTCTCTATTCTCCAGTGAAAGAACATCATGTGCTCATAAAATAAATTATAGTCTGTAAATTTATGAACTTAATTCATCTTTGAATGAATTTTAATCAATCATTTGTAGTTGACTCAGGGATGGCTTGATATTCATTGATCTCACCCAGGGCAAAGACAATAGAATAGACTGTCAACCTCCCAAAAAATATTGGCTTTATTTTAATGCCTGCTATAAGCACGTACGAGGTGCCCGGTAAGTATGCCGACAGGCCTTGGCAGTTCGATGAACAGCTACGGCTGCCACTGTGGGCTGCAGCGAAGGGGCTGCTGTGCAATAGAGACAGGCGTTATCACGTTATATTATCTCAGCCGCAAGAAGTTCACTGTTGGCCACACAGGCCTCCCCCGCAAGGATTTCCATCATCGTAGGGTTTTTGTCTAAGTAGTTTTTGCCTAGGCAGTTACTAAGACTTAGGTTGGCTTAACATTTTTGTATAAGCTTGGCAGGCTATACGTTAGTATTACACTGTCTTTGGCTTAGGATGTAAGTGGTAATACGCGAAGATGAGAAAGTTTGCGATAACGAATTAAAATATAGGCACTCTATTTTAAGATATCTAACTGTTGAGTGAGTTATTGTGAGCAAAATCTAAGCATAATTACAAGAATTGACTACCTAGTTTATAATATTGTAAAATCAGCTAAAACAGTTTTCATGTCATTTGCTGTTATTTTGTGCATGAAACATGAAAGTATTGTGTTACAATAGGGTTTCGTGAGTACACGGCACATTTACCGTGACCTTTAGATTGTTATTTCATATCACACGATGGCTAGCGATCCATGAATTATGGATATTAAATATACCTACAATGATGGGAAGTAAAGGATACTAGGCATTGTTATAAAATATGAGAGCTAACTGTACGTTAAATATATTATTCAGCTTGAGGAAGCTGCTGTTCATCTTTTAATTTTTTTATTAAACTGCTTTTATTTAGCTTGCCCAGTTTGTTTCTTATTGGTTTTGGGGTCAAATCTTGCTACTGGATTTTGAAGTAGTTATCCTTTAAGTGACTGAGCTGAAATTTTGCATACTTATGTAAATTGGATATCAAACGCTATTATGAAGTCGTTGAGCTGATCATCAGATCAGCTCATACCAGCTCAGCTTTAACCTACCTGCGGAAGGTAGGTATAGTAAAACCTCCCACGCGTAGAGTAACCAGTAAAGTACCTTCTATGCTGCTAACCATGGCTTTTTGGTGCTAACTATACTGGTGTAAACAGTATTCGTAGATAGAAAGACGTATTTTTTATAGATCAGAAATTGTGAGAATATAGAGACTAGTAACGTAAGCAAACTACTCTACCACTTGCCTTACCACACCACTACCTTAAACATCATCATCAGGCTCTTTTTAGACTCCACTGCAGGAGCTCGACCCTCTCCGTACTACCAATCCATACAGTGGCCAGAGCAGTCAGAAGATTTGGCCTACACTCTCCACCACTACCTTAACTCTACTCTATCATGCACTCTACATATATGTGTATACTCTACCCATGTATACGCTTAGCTGAATAGAGATCGAGTACAAGTGACAGCAGCGACGTTCTAACTCTACTTACAAAATCCAATTTTACGTGTAGATATCTACTTTACCAAAATTGGTAGAGTATGTAGGTAGAATTAGTAGGTAGTATAACTCTACCACTTACTCTACGTGTGTAACGGAGGCTTAGATGTTTGTGCTTGCAAAAGTTTAATAAAAAGAAATAAAGAATAGAGTATATAAGGAGAATCAAAATTATCTTTTACTCATTAATTGAAGCTAAGTTTTAAAATATATCACACCTATATTTCTATCTAAAGTTCATTCAGTAAAAAAAACTGTTATGAAATACAGATGAGTGTGACTATTGGTTTTAATAGTGCATGCTAACTCCTATTACATTATGTTTGCCCGAAACGTTTGCTCTATTTGGCATACACCTGTCATGTCACGAATCGTCTTCGGCCGAATGTGGTTATTTGACGAAACTATTACAAAATAAGCGCCGAGAAAGTGAAATACTGGAGCGAAGCCTTTAAAACAAGTGACTACTAATGTTTCAAAAGATTTGAAGAGAATTTACATGATAAAAATATGAAAAAAGAATATATTAGTGTGTAATTTTGTGAAGTTTTCCTTTCTTTATAACGTGACAAAACGTAGTGATTATATGCTCTTTGGTATCTCCCTTGCATAGAGTACCTTATTATAAATATATAGGGGCAAATAGCCCAAATTGAGCTATCCCCGTAAGTAGGGACCTAAATTCAATCATACCATAATTATACATGAAAACAGCAATGGACTAAAAACTGCCAGTGAACATCACTGGCTCTCTTAGAGGCAGGAGTCTATTACCTCTGCAACATCACTTAAAGTCTACATGTCATCACGCATACTAGTGCAGCCCTATGCGGCACAGTTCAACTCAAGTTCTGTTAGGACATGTGCTCTTGATATTTTTGATTTTTATTCATTGTAATTTCCCTATATTCAATCAAATCAAATGTAGACATGAAAACAGCAATGTACAAAAACCACCAGTGATGTTCTCCTAGAAGCATGGAGTCTATTAGCTCTGCAACATCACGTAAGGTCTACATGTCATCACGCATACTAGTGCAGCCCTATACGGCACAGACAGAAGGCCGGTTCGTTAACAGGAAGCTCTCAGCGCCGTCTGCATGCACAATCGAATTCCCAAAGCGAAGGCTATGAATCATAAGTTTCGTAGTAGGCTCGAGTTAATATCATAGCAGAAATTTTCTATCCTGGGGTACGGTTTTTGAAATTTTGCAGTTCGGAAACGAGGGATTTTTCCCTAGAAAAGTCAGTTCGAAGACGAGTTGTCACATGTTTAAAAATAGTATCTCGGATTCGATTATATAGCTACACATTTGTTCATCGACTAATAAGTCGATTTCATGGAATACTATTTTATGCGTTATTCCTTCTTGTACCAATACCATTAACATTCAAAATTTTGATTTGTGTGACAGATAGGTAGTTATCTATACCTACTAATATTATAAAGAGGAAAGATTTGATTTGATTTGATGTTTGTTTGCATGTAATAGGCTCCGAAACTACTGAACCGATTTTCGAAATTCATTCACCTATAGAAAAATCATTTATCTGCGGGTGACATAGGCTTTAATTTACGCGGACGAATTCACAACAAAAATTGCTAGTAGTATATAATTTCAATAAATTTCACTAAACGATTGATATCAACGGTCCAAATGCGTTCCCTTGTAGAACTCAGATATTAATAATAAATAAATACGGCCAAATCACACAGATTGAGCTAGCCCCAAAGTAAACTCAACGATACTATATTTTACAACAAATACATATATAGATAAACATCCAAGACCCAGGTCAATCTGAAAAAGATCATTTTTCATCTTGATCTGACCGGGGATCGAAACCGGGACCATCCGTGTCATAGACCGGTGTGTTGACTGCTGCGCTACGGAGCTCGTCACTTATGAATAATATTACTTATCAGACTTTTTTAGTATTATTATTTATACCTTATATTCGATTTAGGAGATCGTATAATATTCTTCATATAGGTATATAGGTAGTACGTGTTAGGGCTTTTCACACTAAAGCCATTAAATGTGGCTTTTTATTTATATTGAGTACTTTGCGGCACATACAATATTACAGCTAAAGGCTAAATGGCATTATTAACTATTACTAATTGAGAAGCCGCCTGTAATCATTCAAGCATTTACAACCTTAGCATAATTCGCTTCAGTGATTTTTTGGTCCGCCGCCTTTGAGAGACAAGGAAAAGACAAGTTAACTGTAATTTAATCAGTAAATGTTTTAGAATTTAAGTTGAATTAATTCAATATGCATTTTGTTACTTACCCGTTACTCCACGCTTCAACCACTGAACTTATTTTGATGAAATTTGGTGTGGATGTAGTTAAGTGCCTAGAAAATTACATAGGGGACTTTTCATCCTTAAATAAGGTACTGTTTTCGAGAGATTTGCAATCACGTGGTGAGCTTAGCTGCGGGTGGATGCTAGTACGTTTTTATTAAAACGACGATTACGAACAGAATGTATAATGGATCATTAACTACTCATAAATACTTGTGTCACGTTTTTCACCCTTACGAAACAAAAAAAGCCAAAGTTAGCAAGACAAAAATGGTCACGTAAGTTTATATATACCAGAAACTACCGTTTTAATTAGAATAGCTGTGAATTGGTTATTTTGTATGCATATAAGCGTATAACTCAATTTCTCCACAATTTTATGACTAATAAATTGCTTGTAGCTACCGGAATTAGGTACTATCACAGAATTAATAATAGTTGGTACTATACTCATATTTCACATTTCTTGAATAAGTACATAATATTTATGCGTGTAGGTGCGTAGTATTTATTTATTACCCGACTGATCCACTTAGAAGAAGGGTAATGTTTTCGCGCGTAAGTATGTATATATATATAATGTAAGTTTGTCTGTTCTATTGTTGCCTCCTCTAGCCCAAACGGCTAAACCAATTTTGGAGTGTGAGGTGTCATTTGATTCTTATTCCTCTCCGAAGTATCGTAGGGTATGTAACGTCAGCAAAAAATCAATATGGCGGACGTAAATCATTCATAACGGCATTTGGGATTCTTATTTTTTAAATAATGCAACTTGTTTTCTTCTGTGCTTACGCGCATCAAACTACGTGAGGCTAAAGTATAAAAAAAAAAAAACTTCACCCTCTGTACATTCCAGCTATCAAAATTTATAGATCTTGGGTTAGTACTACCTACTTAACGTTAAAGGTTTGACTACACAAAACATTAGTCATGGTGGATTTATGCTCAGTCGAAGAAAGAGGATTCTCGAAATAGATGCTATTAAGTGGGTGTATTGAGCGATGCTGTACTGTTCCCAGACTGTTCCATAGTTTTCTACGAACACTCGCGAACAGAAACATTAACGAAAATTGAATATCTTTGTAGATAAGAAAAAATATAGTCTATATATAAAATATAGCCTAACCCATGTGTATGCAAAATTTAATGATGATCGGTTCAGTAGATAGGGCGTGAAAGCGTAACAAACAAACTCACTTTCGCATTGATAATATTATTAGTAGGAAGTACTAGGATTGTGTCGATCACGCCCAAGGACCTTTATGTGTATTCGTCACTTTCCTGTTAGCTCCTAAAAATAGTATTTGAGTAAAAATTCTTGTTATTTACCTGAGTGTTGATGTAAACTTTGTATTCATTCGACTGCTAACGCTAACATCACGCATTGATGTCAAGGATGTATATTTAGTGAAATAAAAGGGTATAAAGTCTACAAATTGGCATTTGCACACGAAATCTTTTATTTTTCCTTAACTTGATGGTTTTTAAGGAATGCCAGTTGCAAAACGAGTACGCTAAATAATGAATGCCGAGACAAGTATTTTGTTCTGCAGTTATTTTTGGCATTCGTTATAATGAAAAAAAAATATTTCTTAATCAGCGATTCGATCGATCAAAATAATTTTAGACTTATTAAATAAGTGTATTATATGACCATATACGGTAAAATAATCTCGTACGAATAATATCTACTAGCATGAGTATATTTTTTACGACCTAATCATACATGCTGATATTAATTTAATTTTTGAACCGTGCGGTTGTTAACAAAAGAAATGTTAACAAAAGACAGCTAAGGCGCACGGTGCACCTTAGCTGTCTTTGTTAACATAAGATAATACCTACTTATAGAAATCTGAGGACCGTATTTGAGTACAATTACTCCATTGTTTCTAAAAGGATGTGTACGTTTACGCCAACGGGTGTTTTTCTTAACGGTGAGTCATTCCCGAGGCCAAGATTTTTAACAATCAAACGCTATTAAAACAATTTGATGGCAATGGAAACATCGATTGTCAATAGATTTGGTCAAGTCAAGGCCTATTGACAAATAGGACTTGGGTATCAAAAGAGCGTCCATGCTAACATCTTTATATCATTACTTAAAATAACCCTTTTTATGTTGTTACCATAGTGAAACAGTTGGGTTTCCGGTTTCGCGATTTTTATTTACGTCCTTGCCTTTTAAATTCGTTTAAAAAGTGATGCTTTACGCTCTTACTACGAAAAAGTACTCGTATACGATTAATCTGTTGTAACTATACATTAGGCTTTGGGAATTCTTATTAAATTATTTTCCTCATATAATCAAAGATTAAATAAATTTAGTTGCACATCCCTTGAGGTAAGACGTAGACAAAGCGACCTTATATATCTTTATAAAATTGTGCATGGACTGATAGAATCTCCTGCGCTGCTCTCTGCTTTGAATTTCAACACGCGCTTTGTTTCCCGCAACCCTCGTGCATTCTGCCTGCAAGTATACAGGAATAATACTTCCTTTTACAACCCAGTTACCCGCATGTGCAGACTGTATAACGAATTGTCAACCCGCGATGGACTTGACGTCTTTGACGCTAGGCTGGGCGTCTTTAAAACAGCTGTCCGTGAATTGCTTCGTTCACACAATTGAATTGCCTTGGAGTGAGCCAAAATTTAAAAATATAAATTGTAACCTGTAGTGGTTACAATTTATATTTTTATTTATTTTATTATTTTTTTTATTATATTTTTTTGTTTTAAGCTTTGTCGTAAATGTGCTAAGTGCTTTTGTTATTTGCTTGTTCTTTGATTATGTCCTCTTTAATTTATTATGTATTGTTTTAATTGTAAGTAGTTTATCTTATTAGAAATTATTTAACCTCTTTGTGCGCATAAGCTTAGGATTATTGTCTAGTTCATAAGTTGTAATAGTGTTATTTGTTGTACAAATACGATGATAATCTGTTTTATGTGCCTTTGTATAAAATAAAAAAAAATAAAATTAGCACTTTAATTAAATTAAGCAATTCAATTAACGATACAATTCCCCTAGGTAGATAATTGAACCTACATAGTAATATTTTTCAGTTTATTGATTTCTTGTAGTAAAAGAAATTTCACGTGCGAGCGTCGTACGTAACACATTCTAAACTAAAATAAATAATAAACAAAAACCAGGTCGGGACCCAGATGAACAAATGCATACAAAAAGTTAATCTCGAGGATTGTACAACGAAATAAAAATCATAGTTCGTGAGCGATCAATCATGCAAACGTTCTATAAATATGGCTTCCGACGTCTTGCGTTACCTACTTGCTTCGTTGTGCTGTGCTACTGGTACTGTGTTGTCATCCAAGAGGTTTGTTTCTTCATCATATGATTCTTTTTTCAGCTTTCAAAACTGCCAGCCTGCCAGCCATACCAAAATGTGATTTTTTCGTCATCATTATGCCGTATGTATTGTACTGTATCAGTATTTTTTATTACGCTAAAGTGCGCTAAATATATGTTTGTCTAATGGGGGTTTTAGTAAACTTTCAAATTGTAGATGTCGCTGCACACGACTTCCTCACAAAAATATGAATAGCTTTATTTTTTATTCGATAATATTGATCATTATTTGATCATATGTTAGAAAATATATAAAACATATTATTATTTGTTCTCCTTTTGCAAACATAACCTATAAACTTTTTTTTTTTATATCTGTACAAAAAATATGTCAATATGTTGGAGATTAGCTAATATAAACAATTTAATAGTTTATTTCTCGAGATTTCATCAAATTGTGAAGTAAATATTCTTAAGTCTAAAGTCCATACCTACATTTGCCAGTTTCCGGAAGAATTCTAAACAACGCTACTATAGTAGGTATTGTAGTTATTGTTATCACTTAACTCTATGATATCTACCGTGATAATTGACAGTTAACTTGATTTATCCTAAAGTAATTGTAACCGGTACCAGTACAGTGTAACAATATTGTCAACCATTTTTATATATTTATCTATGTTTAACAAATAAAAATTAATTGAAATTGACAGTAAAAGCTAATTTTATCAGCCAAATCTTTGCCCTGATTGTCGTTTTGCGTAACTGATCTTGTACTCTTGTACTGTACATGTGACGCGTATTTCCATTTCGTCAAAATAAAACAACGCAAATATTATACCAAATTAAAGTCACGATCAAGATTTTGATCTACGAAATGCAACTTCTGTGGAGGGAAAGGGATTGTATTAAGGTTTCCGACCGCAGATGTGATGAGGTAGCGTGTCATTTAATTTTCGTAATGGTTGACAATTTATAACTGAAATCGCCGCGACCGCAACCGCGATGGTTAGATTAGCATTGAAGTTTCCTAACAGTTTGTTTACAGGGACGCTATCAAGATAGAAGAACGAAAACATGTCATTCGTAAGTTTCTTTTGTACGTACATCTAAAAAAGTCATAGATTTAAAAAAAATCGTCTTAGTAGGTAATTACTTCATAGAAGTATGAATAACGAATTTTTTTTTAAATCTATGAGGTACTTGGGTACTTGGTTTGTCATGTCAAATAAATTGACAGGTTTATAGATTGTTATTCATAGTCGGCAGATACTTTTGTACGAAACCAGATTTTCAACCGCTATCTGGAAATTAATATTACATACATACATACATATATTCTATCACGTCTTTATCCCTTGCGGGGTAGACAGAGCCCAAGGTCATAAAACCTACAGGCCACGTTTAGCATCGTAGTGGGCGTAAAGGTTGAAAGCGGAATCAAAATAGTGATGGGTTGCTAGCCGCATCACCTATCAATGTGATTCCTTAGATTTTCGCCCAATCCCTTGACCGGCTTTTACGGTCTGCGCGGTAAGAAAAGCAGCTGGTATATTCTATGTTCTTTCTTTTCTCCCAAACCAGCATGGAAGATTAAATTAATATTAAACTGTTATAATTGTAAATACTTTACATCATAAGTAAGTCGTTATGGTAGAGAATCAATGAAGCGATCTTAAAGTAAATCAAAATCCAATAAAATCGAAAAAAGTTAAATAAAAACTAAAAAGACTACTAATAGGCAAAGTTGGTTAAACTATATAAAATTTACGAACTAAATTAGTCTGTTATGTTATTAACTACATAATTTAATGATACAAAGTGCAAAATGCTACAATAGCAACCCAATACAGTACGGTGAACGTTGTTGATTGCAAAGGCAAAGGCAAGGCGCCGCGTGTCGTAACGTAAGACAACATTTTAAGCGTATCACTTCATCAGTTGATAATAAACGATACAATGATAACAGTACGCGTGCCATTACGCCCGCGCTAAGCTAAGGTCGTAACTTGGTGGTACATATTAAGGCTAAGTATAATCATATAAACCCCAAGAAGTTTTTTGAATTACATATAATTTAGGAACTAATGTTTTATACACAATGTTGAATTATCACGTATTTCTCTATTTCGAAGTAGACAGAGCCCAGATCTATAAGGTCTTTTTATATGATTAAGTATTTATAAACATTGCCAAAAAGCCAAATCTAAAATGCTCCAAGGATATCTCAATACAGAGCGGTAAATGTTGTTGATTGCGAAGACACAGGCTAGGCGCCGCGTGTCGTTAGACAACATTTTAGCCGTATCACTTCATCAGTTCATAATAAACGGTCATCATCATCAGGTCTTTTTTAGTCCCCAGTGCACGAACATGACCGTCTCTGTACTAACAGAGCCACCATATTAGCCAGACAAGTCAGAGAATTTTGCCTACAATCTCCACGCTGTCCAGACTGGTTGGAGATTATAAGCTTAGTTTAGCTTGTGTTTCCTTTGTCGCCTTCTACGACATCCACAGGAAAATTTCGAGTGTAGGACCAGTCTATTCTACTCCACTCTACTCTAGGACTACTGTACCAGGAACCACACGGCTATAATAAATAATAAACGATACAATGATTTAATCCCCAGTAACAGTACGCGTGCCATTACGCCCGCGCTAAGGTCGCAGGTGGTAATTTGTTGCCCACGCGCACTCAATGCTATCCCGCGGTTATTCATTACATTTTAAAAAGAGGACTTCATCTTTTTACTTGTAAACTGGATTTGCCATTTGTAATCTTTTGCTGTGATTTTAGTTCGGAATTTAAGAACAATCTCTTAGGTGAAGTATAAATCTTAAGGGTTCAGTGATGCTTCTCATTTGAAATAAATCACTTAAAAGAAAACGACTATACTCGTACCATTTTGAGATTTTTTTCTACGCAGCCCTAGATAACCCTGTAAATCATTTAGTGAAATGCTGTTAACAAATTAAAGTCAGAGCGCTCGGGAAGCTTTTTTTGCGTTTCTGTCAAAAACAGCCACTTTTGGCGAAAACTTCATACCTTTACCGATTAGAAGGTTTTGGAAGCTAAATTTCCTTGGGTGTACATCGACAATCCTCCTCGAAAATCAACAGTGTCTCGCAGAACAAAATTTTAAGTAATATAAGTTAACTTTCTAATGATTTATTTAAATTGGCCAGCACTGGACCCCATAACTTCATTTTCCCCCTTAGCGACTTTAAGCTAAAGTTAAGTTGCAAATAACAGAAAAGAAATTCGCAATATCCCATACGAGACTATTTCTGGCTACATCTTGAACTAAAAACGTATTTAAAATGTAATTAAAATCCCATCGCTTAACTGTAATGATCCACAGAGTCACGCCCATTGTCTTGTTTGACTTTTGCAATTGCGCGTGAAGCAGCTGGCACTATCTACGTATTTTATTTGCTTCCAGAACAGCCTACATGCATATTATCACATCTTTATCCCTTGCGGGGTAGACAGAGCCTAAGGTCACAAGACCCAAAGGCCACATTTAGCATTGAAGGGGGCGTAAAGGTGGCAAGCGGAATCAAAATAGTGATGGGTTGCTAGCCGCATCGCCTATGAATAATTATGATTCCATAGATTTTCACCCAATCCCTTGACCGGCTTTTACGGTCTGCGCGGTAAGAAAAGAAGCTGGTATATTCTATGTTTTTTCTTTTCTCCCAAACCAGCATGGAAGTTTAAGTTTTTAAAGCTATAACTCTACAAACTAAAATAACAATACACTTCCACGCTGGTCTGTGAGAAAAGAAAAAACGTAGTATGTACCAGCTGCTTCTCTTCCCGCGCAGATCATAAAAGCCGGTCGAGGGAATAGGCGTCAGGAATCATGTCTATAGGCGATGCGGGTCTTTCCGTTTCCGTCCCAGTTTTTCATCCCACCTCCTTAAAATAATAATAATTATTCCGTATTCTACCCACCTTGATATTAAATTCCGCTTTCATCCCATTCAAATTTTTCAGTACTGGCGGCAAAAAAGTAAATCTAATTTTGTGCGGCTTAGTAAACCAATATTTTGATTCCGTTCTCACCTACAAGCCCACCAACATGCTAAACGTGGCCTTAAGGTTTTACAGATCCGGGCTTTGTCTACCCCGCTTTTTTACGAATTACTTACTACTAAAATTGCAAGGTGACGTCACTTGAAAAAATTGCTGCACTGCAGGTTGTAGCCGGTTCTTCTGCACTTGTTTTTGAAATCGGCATTATATAAGTTAGTTACTGACGACAACAATTATTGTTGTGAAATCAAATATATGACGATTAAAGGTAAGCTGGCTCAGAATTTGAACTTTTGACTGGTTACTAATGGCTTACACATATATCGTTAAGTTTTAAGTAGATACTTACTAAAATAGAGAAGTATTGCCTCCCGAGGACAGTGTGTGATAACATCAAGTGCTCTTTGCGTGCTCCAACGCATTTGATGGCTTTCGGATAGCTGATGTTTACACCAACAGTTAGTTTATACTAACAGTTTGAATAAATATATATTTCACTGTTGAAAAAAGGTTTTTTTTAACAACAACCGATGATAAATTAAGAATTATTATATGTCATAGTTCTGCAGTCTTCTGAAATCAAACACCTGTGCAAACAGCTATAACAAATTGCTTGTTTTGTGTGTTCTATGCGGATAGAGTAGCAGAACAAAGACTAATTCAAAATTCTAATAGTGTATAATCAGTATGTTTCTCTCACTTTCAAAAGCACCTGGTTACCAGTGTATAACAGCTTATTTATTGATATATGATAACAGCGTACAAAGCAAGTAGAAGGCATTTGTAGGCAATCACTTATGCAAGATGTGTAAACAGCATTTTAGTTGTAATTGTAGTTCATATTACTTCTTCGACAGAAGCAAACACTTGATGAACTTTAACAAACGATGACGTGATACAGCCAATTTCCTCGTTCATATATTACATTTTCCTTAAGCAATTAATGTTGTGTGTTTTATTTTTTAAGAATATTGCACATAGATATTGCATTACACGAGGCATCAAAAGTTAGCAAATACGACTGCTGAGCATGGTGAAGTGCAGGAAGAACCATTTATATTGCATTCAATGAGCAAGTCGAAAGTAGAAGTATTTAGTAGTAGCACAAGTTGAGAACCAATATAAAGTAGTTCTGCAGTAAACAGACCGCATGTATACATCACTAGTAGTATTGATTCTGTAGACGCTTTATAGGCTTTCAAAGAGATAAAAATGCGGAAAATACTGCGTTTGGGACTGGGGACGACTCGTTCTTTTACTGTAACTGTAAATGAGTCATCGAAGGTCATCGCCCGTTCATTTTGAGGCGATACCACGACAAATTGATTGTTGAGCTTCCTGTATTTCTTAAGTTGGACATGTATTATAGTAACTCTATCTTGTTGAAGTTCTTGAAGAAATAAAAATAATTCGTCATACATACCTATATGATTAAGATGGAAAAAAAAGTTCAATGCAGACATTTTTAATTTTTTTTTTGTCATCCGTCAATCAAAGCTTTGTATGCAGATAAGTTTATTGCTATTGTTGAAAAAGATGTAAAAATACTCTGAAGTCTAGTAGAATTCCACATATGTAACAGAATCCAAGAGTAAACAAACATAGTAGATGAGGATAAAAAGTTATAAAATGGACTGCCTGAGCTTTACCAATAAGAAAAGCTTTTTCGAAGTGGGAATAGTTAGGTCGAATCAAACATAATCCCCTAAAAGCCGCCATAAATAACGCATATTTATTAGCTTTGAGAACAAGTTTCATTGACTCCGCTGGCGATGTGGCCTCCGGTTTAGAGGAAGTTCCGAGAACCACAACAAGTCACAAAAAAGGTTTCGCCATCACGATTCCCATCAGTGGATACCGAAATGTGGTTTTTATTTACGCAGCATAATCTTGCTAATTGATGTTTATGAATAACGCCGTAAGTATTTACTTGTGGTTTTGGTATGTATCGTAAGTACTTGTACTTGTAAGTCTTTGTTTCGTAAGTGGAATTGTTTTACCACCTAAGATTCAAGTTTTGTAAATGAATAGTTTTCAAGTTTATAAATCCATATATATATATATATATATATATATATATATATATATATATATATATATATATATATATATATATATGTATATTTTTAATTTAAGACCTATAGTTTTATGATTATTTCGGACAAGGAGTTGAACATATTACACAGTTCACTACGCTGAGATGCTTTAGAAACTTAGACGAGTCAGTGGATGCAATTCGGTACGAGTAGGTATTTATTACAAAACATTATAAACCATCTTTAGTTTAAAAATAAAGAAGTTTGTTACGCTTTTATTGCTTACCACAAAGTAAAGTAGACAGTCATTAAAGATTAACTTTGTTGCAATGCACTTACGGTAAGCACTTCAAGAAGCACCTGATTATAAGCTCGTAAGGAGTAATAAAGGCGAGCTTGAGTGAGCATCCTCATACGGTATCAGAGCCTCGTTTGCCCGTGTCATAAATAAATAGAGATTGAGGACGAAGTTGTTACCTCGAGGAAGTGGTTATCTTATATAGGTTCTTTACTTTATTTCTTTGCTAACGACTAGCTCTCTATTTCACACAATACTCTTTGTTATGAGCAAGTTACCGAAGGCATCCTCCATCCGAGCGCCGTCACCGTCGTGCTACGGAATCCGATATCCGTTTTAGACATAATTTAAAATATACTGCTGCTTACCATGATTACACTATATGCGTAAGAACTGGCGTTGACTTTCTGGCAGCCAGTACAAATGAGGTACCTATATGTTCGTTCAGTTTTGGGTATGGAAAGTGAAATAAACTGTGTGCGAACACACCACTAAAACCACGTTTTCAATATTAAACTAGCAACACGTTGAACATAATAGAAAAATCACCATAAAACATTTTTCCTTTATTATATAATTTAAGTTTTATGTTATTAAAGCGAACACACTGATGGGCAGCGAATGCGAAGAAAGAGTCGAATATTGATATGCACGCACGTTGATAAAAATACTCGTAGTAGCTCTTATGTTTTTGCCTTTTCTGTATAAAATTATCGTTGACAAGATTGTTGTTTACTCAAAAAATCCTTTCACGCGGCTGCTTACGTAATAGCGATTTGGTGTCAAGATCAGTAAGTGAACCAATTATGACCATTTGTATGCACCGGACACGACTGAATTCCGCGCTTGTGTCCAAGGACAACAATACGCATAAATCAGAAACAATCATTTTGCGGCTCGATACCAAACAAACTAGTTGACACCCGCGCCTACGCCCACGCAATTTTCGATTTATTGAGCTTTCTAAAAGCTTTACGTCTATTTTTCCTCTATGCTCTACTTAAAGTTTAGTTTGAATTTTTATATACATACTGTTTCAATTATAGAATGTATGATCTATATTCAGCAATGAGACATGATTTGTGTTACAGTGTATTGTGTTCAATCTCGGTTGTGTAGTGGTTAATATGCTGTCCGAGGTTCTGGAGCTACGTGTATTCAAGGTGGTTGGCGTCAGACATGCCGGCCGTAAAACCTGTTGCCAATATAACAGATCCCGGAATCCAACGCATCACATCTGAGGATGAAACCGGGAAAACGGTGAATTATGTATGTCAAGCCGAAAGAAATAGCAATTTTGGAGTTGGATCTATCATACAGAAAAGTTGTTCGTATTGAACACCTTTATGACATATTGATGACCTTTTCGATAAGATGTACTTACCGAGTACTAAGTATTAGTAACTAATGTTTGTGAATACGTACAATGTGTTTAATATAGTCGCTTAAATTCGAGGTAGTTAGTATTTGAACAACTCTAACAATGTTTACGTTTCATAGCGTAAACAATGTATTTCATGCTAAAACGATATACAGTTGCCGAAATAACGAGTGCTCAAACGTTTATTCAAGTCTGGTAAACATCTCCTGGCTCGCTTCCAAGTGTACTTTAGCCCCACCTGTATTCAGTGGCGTATCTATGGTATGGGCTCGGGCCTCATTTGTTGCAAAACAAAAAAGAAAAAGGCAAAGTCGTGTAGTTTTGCGCTGATGTGGATTGCAAGCGATAAAATAACAAATAATTCTTTATCGCAAGACTTCCTGTGCTCTTGATTTGCTAATCGGAAAAGTATTTACAAAATTTGAATTTACAAAAAAAAGGACGAAAGGATTTAGCCTAACAGAACTGAGGCTAATGAGCAATTTTACATGTATCATCTAGTTTTATAAATTACTAAATAAGAAAGAATGTGTCCAAAAGCTTTTCTTACTGTCTCTATTATGGGGAAGGCATTTAGTTTATATCACACTATTGAAGTATGTACTTCGTTTTATTTACATATCATTTCGCAACACGATAATTAAAAAGACCTTATTATTTTAACACGTGTTGGTTTTGTATATTACACTATTGAAGTATTACTTCGTTTTATTTACATATCATTTCGCAACACGAAAATTAAAAAGACCTAATTATTTTAACACGTGTTGGTTTTGGTATACCTTTTCTCGGCATGTTTAGAAGTCATTGGGTGCAAATATTAGTATGTGCCCGTGGCCATAGGCGCCATTTTCCTTAGATGCGCCACTGCCTGTATTCCTTCCATTTTGTTTGGTATTTCGCGATTTAGTACGCGAACGTTACCTTTGCGATTACCTACTTGACTGACCTTTGGAAATGGTGTCTCGCATTCCGCGCTTCTAACAGTACGTCGCTTCGAATTGCGGGATGAACGTACGTACCATCGTAGGGATAATATTACAAGGTAATCATGAATTTGGAAAACATGACCTTTACGTCTAATCGCCTTCGGCCCTGTCTAATCCGTATTTATATCTAAAAATACAAATAGTGTTTATTGCGAATTACTGGTAATACAGCTAAGGATTGTGAATTGTAAATAATTTGACATCATAACGATCACCAAATCTTTATGAATGAGAAATATTATAAATAAGACGGAGAGGGAGTTTTTGCCAGTAAATATCTCGGGAGTACTTGCTATGTATGTATTTGTGTTCATCTGTAAACTAGGTGTGAACAGATGAGGGATCATCTATGAATACACCTACTTTCATATATATAGTTCGCTCATTTGGATTCTACATGTTGGTGGCAATATGTAGAATTCAAATGAGCTAACTACATAACAAAAAAAAGGCTCGAAAATTTTATCTGATTATACTTCAGATAATAGCATAAAATGTTGATTGAACGCCTATTAGGTATAAGAAAAAGCACATTTCTGAACACCTGTGATATGAAGAAGCACATTTCTTTTGTTGCGTTTTAGGAATTGGTCCTAGGTATGATTGATATGTAAGTTGTTTATATTATGAGTACAATGACCTCTTGTGTCTCTTCCCTAGTAACAACGAGTATTAGTTAAGATTTACCAATGCTTAATTTAAGAGTTAATTAAACATTTTATGAGGAATGCAAACAATGTTTGACGATTTATCTTCATTTACCCAATGTAAAAGCACTTTATCGCTATATGCGCAGCAGGTTTAAGTATGAAAATTTAAAAGACAATAAGACTAAGCCGATTTAAGTACGCCATAATCCGAAAAGACAATGAAAAGATAATAAGTAATCAACGAATTCGTTGAAGTCATACCTGTCTAGACAGCAATACAGTACTACAGCTGTTAATAACTGACTTTTAACGTAAATTACTCTAATAGAAGGTAAAAAATGACTAGTTCTCTAAAAGGATGCAATCTTCATAAATCTAGCAAGTCTTGTGAGTCTGTCTGTAGCCGTAAAATTACATACCCATGACCATGAGCAGGATAATGCAAAATGACGTAAGGAGTCTAACATTCGTGCAGGTTTTCAATACTTCGGGAAACGAATAAATAATGTTATTGGCAATAGAAATAGCGTTTGTGGCATTAACGTTGAACAGAATAGTGTATCATTTTCAAAATGTACTATGTCCATCCATGAATAGAGCCCATCTAATCTGAACATTTTCTTCTTTGGTAAAGCGAATCATTTTGTTTTGTGTCCCGTGAAATTAGATCAGGCAATCGTTATATTTCATCATCCTACCTAACATGTGCTAAAATCTATTTGTCATGTTAATAACCATGAAATGTTAACAAATAGTGACTTTGTCAAGAAATATGGGTTACTGATGCCAAATTTATTTCATGATCTCGCCATACCACGCTACGGTCTCTATGAATAAAAAAACTTGAAAATAAAAAACTTTATTGTTGCGTTGCCTAAAAATAAATCCAGTGTTACTTGAGGGGATGTTATGATTTCAACAGTACCATACAACCAAATCTGTTCAGGCATTTTGAAGATATTAAGGAATAAACAATGTCACGTAAATATATACCTACATATGTATGTAGGTATATACATGATTAGATTAGAGTTCTTGTATGTACAAGAACTCTAATCTAATCATGTTAAAAGAAAACGAATCACTTACAGTAACTACCAACCTAATATAAAATAGTTAATGAGGTAAATATACCAATAAACTATAGTTTTCCTCCTCTGCATAATAACGGCATGAAACGGCACTAGAAATTTATTCGTTCATAAGATTCAAAACCGTTCATCAATGGTGTCTTGTCCAATTGACTCACAGGTACGAGTGACGCACGGCGATCAGCATATCATTAGTCTAAGACACGTCTGAATCATCATTCTTTTTCTTTGGACTTGAACGGGAAATTCCCACGAGTTCGCATCCTCTCCCTGGGGTGTCAATTACGTGTTCCGAGTAAAGCTTTTAACCCGTTTTTTCTTTTGCCGAATTAAGTTAAGATGCCTGACGATGCTAAGAAAACTATCCGTAAAGTGCCATTCATTACTTAATTGTTTTCTTTTTCTCAATTGGTGTCAGATTTTTTAAGACATAGCTTAACAACTTTTTCTTATCGAATAAAAATGTTTCCATTTAATCAGATTTATTGTAGGTAAACATATTATCATCATCATCATCCCAGCCGCGAGTAGTCCACTGGTGGACACAGGCCTCCTCAAGGATTTTGAGAATTGAGAAAACCAATGCTTCGCTCAATCGATAAATGATTGAATATTAAGGTTCCCTATGCATGTAGACATCAAGAAAGTTATGAATATGAAACAAATGGACATACACACGACACGACACAAATACCAACCATACACATTACCCTCCTTTATAGCTCTGTCCACCTCAATCGGCTAACAAACGCCTTTCTTGTACCTATGTGGTGTGAACTGTGTGGTGTGACTGATATATCAACTTACCGTGTGGTGTTCGGCCTAGAATAGAACCATACCATCTCTTCCAAAGGATGTCTTACTTGGCAACTAAAGGACATATGCCCTATAATTCAGTGTAAAACAATACCCTACGAGGATTGGCTTCGGGTAATTGTAAAGACTATGCAAAATCACCCATCGTATAGGTAAAACGCTGTCTTAACCCCGGACTCTACAATCTACAAGAGCTAAGTATGCAACTGGGTAGACATTGGAATGAATAGAAGACTTACAACAGACTGAGTGAATGCCATATGGTTCCCGACAGAGTAGAATAGGACCACTGTGTGTGTGACTTAGGAAACACAAGCTAAACAAAGCTTATAATCATCAAAAAGAGCACTCCAACCCGTCTGGCCTGTGGACAGTGTAGGCCAAATCCATTGAATGCATGGCTCTGGCAGTACAGAGAGGGTCATGCTTCTGCAGTGGAGACAAAAAAGGCCTGATGATGATGATGATGAACAGGCTGAGTTAGCAGCCGTATTACACTTAAATTTTTTTGTTATTCACCTTATAGTGGTCAAGCCGTATGAGAGTCATTTCGGACCAGGTACTTACTCGTTATACTTCAGCCATCTGTACGTTTTAATTTCAATTGTACTTTTAATTTTAGGAAATTAAAAGTAGTTATTAAAATGGCGTCGTTTGCGAGTCAAATTGTAAACTATATTAGAATCTGTATTTTTCTTTGCACTGAAAGTGCTATTACCTCATAAAAAATGCATCTCTATAATAATAAATTAATAACGCGAAAAGCTGAAACAAGTCAATGACATGCGGAGGGATAATAAGTATTCATCGAACTGTCATTTAACGCTAGGGCAGCGTGACATCCGGTGAGAAAATTGCATGTCGTTATCCATTGATGGTTATAATGGGAATAATTAATTATAAGAATTACATGGCTCTGCAGTGTATACCGTGGCGCCGCTGGTTGCCGTTAGACGATTGCATAACGTAAGAAATTCTCGATTAGACAAGAACGTTGGCTGAAATCAGGATTGCGAGTATTTTATCGAGATTTTGTACATATATAGCAACACACAACAAGTCACAAATAAAAAATCAATGGGCTTATGACCAAGGCACTCTCCTATATATATATAATCATCCCCTAGGCCATTTGCATGTATACTGAAGTGTACCACAGATTTAACAAGACACTGTCTTTCACTAGTGTGTTGTCCGGCGCCAACCTCCACGCTTGGAATGCCACGCTGCAGGATCGGGTCCCGTTGCGTGTCAGCGATTTAGCAAGTTCAACAAATGTTACAGAAAACAAGCAATATGTCAATGTCTTAGAGGACACAAGACACTGTCTAACGCTACGTGTGTTGTCCAGTCCAGCCGCGTACAGCTGCAGGTTGGAGAGTGGCGCCAAACTTCGCGCTTGGAATGCCACGGTGCAGGATCGGGTCCCGTTTTATGCCAACGATTTAACAAGTTCAATAAATGTTGCTAGAAAACCAAGCAATATTTCAATGTCTTGGAGGACACAAGATTTCGTCTTACGCTACGTGTGTTATCCAGTCCAGCCGCGTATAGCTGCAGGTTCGACAGTGGTGTCAAACTCGGCGCTTGGAATGCCACGCTGCAGGATCGTATCCCGTTGTATGCCAGTGATTAAGTAAATTTTACAAGAAAACCAAGCCTTATTTCAATGTCTTAGAGGACACAAGACTTCGATTTACGCTAAGTGTGTTGTCCAATCCAGCCACGTATGGCTGCAGGTTGGAGAGTGGCGCCAAACTCCGCGCTTGGAATGCCACGCTACAGGACCGGATCCCGTTGTGTGCCAGCTATTTAGTAAATTTAGCAAATTTAACTAGAAAACCAAGCAATGCTTCAATGTCTTAGAGGACACAAGACACCATCTTACGCTACGTGTGTTGACCAGCCGCGTATGGCTGCAGGTTGGAGAGTGGCGCCAAACTCTGCGCTTGGAATGCCACGGTGCAGGATTGGGTCCCGTTTTATGACAGCGATTAAGCAAGTTCAATAAATGTTGCTAGAAAACCAAGCAATGTTTCAGTGTCTTAGAGGAAACAAGACTTCGTCTTACGCTACGTGTGTTATCCAGTCCAGCCGCGTATAGCTGCAGGTTCGACAGTGGTGTCAAACTCGGCGCTTGGAATGCCACGCTGCAGGATCGTATCCCGTTGTATGCCAGTGATTAAGTAAATTTTACAAGAAAACCAAGCCTTATTTCAATGTCTTAGAGGACACAAGACTTCGATTTACGCTAAGTGTGTTGTCCAATCCAGCCACGTATGGCTGCAGGTTGGAGAGTGGCGCCAAACTCCGCGCTTGGAATGCCACGCTACAGGACCGGATCCCGTTGTGTGCCAGCTATTTAGTAAATTTAGCAAATTTAACTAGAAAACCAAGCAATGCTTCAATGTCTTAGAGGACACAAGACACCATCTTACGCTACGTGTGTTGACCAGCCGCGTATGGCTGCAGGTTGGAGAGTGGCGCCAAACTCTGCGCTTGGAATGCCACGGTGCAGGATTGGGTCCCGTTTTATGACAGCGATTAAGCAAGTTCAATAAATGTTGCTAGAAAACGAAGCAATGTTTCAGTGTCTTAGAGGAAACAAGACTTCGTCTTACGCTACGTGTGTTATCCAGTCCAGCCGCGTATGGCTGCAGGTTGGCGAGTGGCGCCAAATTTCGCGCTTGGAATGCCACGCTACAGGAACGGATCCCGTTGTGTGCCAGCTATTTAGTAAGTTTAGCAAATTTAACAAGAAAATCAAGCAATGCTTCAATGTCTTAGAGGACATAAGACTCTGCCTTACGCTACGTTTGTTGACCAGCCGCGTATGGCTGCAGGTTGAAGAGTGGCGCCAAACTCCTCGCTTGGAATGCCACGGTGCATGCTCGGGTCCCGTTGTGTGCCAGCGATTTAGCAAGTTCAATAAATATTACGAGTGAAGCATGTGGCATCATAATGAGCCATCCTCATTGATCGTTTAATAAAATATAATTTAGAGAACGAAGATCTTTTTTAATTTAGTTTTAACTTTCTACATTCGAATGATTTCTATCAAAACCAAGGAGTAATTTTAAGTATGAACATTTAAGAACTTCTGAACATTTTAGTGGTAAAACAAATAAATTGAAATACCTAAGCAATTTAAGGTACTTGACCGTATCTAGTCTACTAGAGTATAAACTTAGGAATATAATTGCCTTCTTTTGTAAACTAACTTCAAATATTTTATCGTTAATTCTTGTTTCTCAACATAGTGCTAAAACCTGTTTTATTTAGGGAATTATTTCATGCATACTTTACATTCCTCTCCGATACACTTTTCTAATATGCATTTTACACTTATGTAAAATAAAAGTTAATTCTATTCCAGGCTGAGCGTAGACGGCGCTAAAAATGGCGAATATAAATGGATATAACAACATTACAATTATTCTAACAGCTTGAGGCAATGAACTTACTCGTATATGGCCGAAGTAATGACATTCATAATACGGCTTCTACGACGGCAAAGACAAGTAGACAAGGCCGGGCGCAATTGTGAGGCGATTTATCCGATCCGCCGGCGGCGGACAGCGTCCAGACGCAAAGTAAAGGGAGTAGCAGATGCGACAGTTTATCCAGGCCAGTATGTGCAATTGTGCACTCGATAGTTTTTTTAATGCTTAATTTGATTGCGTTTGACATCTATCTTGCTTGATGGGAAGCAACGATGAGGTCTAGGGTGGTCCACGCAAACTCAATCAGTACCTTTTCACTCTTGCCTTGAAAATCCCAAAATTGAAGGTTGATCGGGACGACTATACACGACTGGTTTATATAGGAAAATAACCTCCTCCTTATCACGAGTTACCGGTTGCTCTGCCTCTCCTCGTGGTGCCAGACTCACCCACTTTTTTGAATATTTTAGGAATGTTAGAACTTTTATTATTCGACGGTTGCCGTAGCGCAGTAGTTTTAACTAGCCACAGCCTTAATTCCCGGAGTGAGCTAAAATATGTACTTCTTTTCGCAGACATTTGACTGCGCTTCTAGAGCTGATCTTGTGACAAGTGTTGTGTCTGATTTTTCGTTTATTTTTTATGCACTTTGCGGATGATTACTATAATCATGCATAAATTGAAAAACGGGGGCACAAGTCAAGCCACAGGCCACGAAAACGAGAACGAGAACCAAAACAGTATCGCATAATACCGCGGTAGCTTACAATATAGTGTGGCACACAAGATCCTTCTCTTTACCCCTTATTTTTGGTCGACGTACGTCCTAAGCATATACACATAAAAGATAATCTGATTTGCGATAGTGGCGCAGCAGACAGAAAATATAGGTGGAAACCAATCACTAAGATTCCTGTCTCGACTGAAATAACGTCTTGATTGCAAGCTTTACTCAGAACTTCAAGTGGATAATATGGACAGTGTATTGAATTATTTACCAATATGAAAATTACTGAAATAAGTGCGTGAAGGGATTACTGTAATTGTTTTCTTAAAAACTTCTTTAGCGGCGCTGTGCACTTTTTGTGATAAGGAAAAATGTTAACCTCGCGACAGGTCACGTGACCAACAGATTCATCACATTGAAAATTCATAAGACGAACACGTGATCTGATCTAACAACAACGTTTATATTCAAGTTTTCACTCCCGGACTTCTGCCGGCACTCCCGGAGTGCAACCGCATGTTTTTTATGTAAAAATGTTTTTTTTTTTCTTTTAACATGAGCGTAGCTACTTTTTAGTATCGGGGAGAGTTGAAGAATAAAATGGTACATGAAGGCAAGCCGTTAAGTCTGAATACGATAGAAAACTTTTATGAATATTTTAATATTACAATGGATATTGTTGAGTTTACGAGTATCCCCCATCGGCCGGCAGTTAGTTAAGTGGTCAAGTAATTACTTAGATACATACGCCAGTAGGAGTGTCCAGTTGCGTCAACAGTAACTTGAACCTGCCATTGCACGCTACGCTCAGGTTACGGCAACGAGGCAGTGAATAATAAAATAAATCATAGAAGTTGCACCTAGTAAATATTCTGATATCTATGGAAGTTGCCTTCCAACTAAATCTCTATAAAAAAATAGATCGAAAAATAAAGAGTGACTAAATACATTCAATACATCTTCTTCTTCTTCCTCACCTTATCCCACTTTATGTGGGGTCGGGACAGCATGTAAGTTTCTTCCATTTTGCTCTATCCATCTCCTTCGTTACCTTCTTTTTCCCCATATCCTCCTTCACACACTCCATCCATCTTTTCTTAGGCCTGCCTCTATCTTGTATTATATAAAGTAATTGCCAATTACTATTTATTGAACATAGAGGCCTGCCTCTATGTTCAATATATATGGTATAAAGTCAAGACAGTTATTGGTAATTTCATGAAGCAAAAAAATAAATAAATATGAATAAAATATTTTTATTTCCATAGATCGAATGCCAAATATATACTAACATACATGAACATGAGGGTCGTGCTTCAGCAGTGGAGACTAATAAAAAGATCTGATGATGATGATAATGATGATACATGAACTCTAATAAAAATAATACATTTCTTTTTGGGCAGTCGTGTGAAAAAGCTAAAATTAAAATCATTAGGTATAAATTCCTATGATCAATTTTGTCCCTACATTTGGAGGCGTTCTCGGTAAGTAATTGGCAATTATTTTAATACATAATGTGATTTTTGTTTCGGTTTTTGAGCCCTAAGGCAGTTATGTTTGGAAATACACAAAGCAAAACAGAGATGCGTGCATATGATTTTATTGTTATCGTAACATTACCATTGAGTATCAGATTGCGTGTGAGCCTGAGCAGTCAAGTTCAAGTATCATCAAAGTAGTTATTACGTTCAAACTCATAATATGGCATAGACTCATAATATTCTTTCGTAGAACAGTTTTTGAGATTTTTCCATTTACTAATTAACTAGCTTTCGCTTCGCACGCGGTTTCGCTCGCGTTAGTATCGATCCCTCGGGAACAGTACTTTTCTTCGGGATGAAAGGTAGCCCTTGTCCTTCTTCGTACTCCAGACAGCGTGTATGCAAAATTTCATGATGATCAGGTCAGTAGATAGAAGCGTAACAAACAAACAAACTCACTTTCGCATTTATAATATTAGTCGGATGGAATTGAGATAGTTGGGATTTAACTCATTGCTGGACAGTGATTAGCAGAAATAACAATAAAAATTATATTGTGTCTCGTTTAGTGTCCAGAAATGCGTTAATTCTTTGTTGCATTATTTTAAAGAAATACATAGGATAGGTCAAGAAATACAATAGTCGACCTTATCGCTAAAACAATTTCTTCCTTTATTTTTTTATTGCCATTATTTTATACAAATCGGTGGTAAACAACACGAAATATCACGGGATTAAGCATAAAAACATATTTCATCGGCTATTCATAAGCCTCGAATTGTGGGTTTGCTAAATTATGCTTAAATATGAAAAAAAAGCTTAAATATCATTTTTATACTTAGTACCTACATAAATGTCTCGTTTGATAATCATAACAGGAACATTAATATTAATTTCTAGTACTAGAACGCTACTACACCATCCTATTATTTTATCAATAATACTTAATTTCATGGGAGTAATAATTATACACATTTATTGCAGCTGTCTATTTATTCTTGGATTGACACAATAAATAAGCCAATCACATTTCGTGATAGTAAGGGCCACGTTTATCGACATTTAATTAATGAGAAGAACATTACTAATAAATAACCGAGTGCTCAAGAATTTATACTTCATCTCCATACTACAGACATGTTTTCCACACCGGTTTGACTGCAGTTAGAGTAAATCTATAAATAAGGATTTGGTTACATAATTGAATAGGTAATATTGAATATAACACTATGTAATGGTAATTAGGTATGTAGCTTTCTTATAACTTCCTGATTCGACACTTACGCCAACCTTTTTTGTCAAAGCTTCGTTCCTGTTCATATCCCCACCTTTATTTTGCCGAGTCGTTCATCGCAAATCCCACGAGAACAGTACCCTATATCCTTCTCAGTGGCCTCCCTTTTTTTTCACAAAATTGGTTCAGTATACGAGTATATAAAGCGTTAAGAGTAACAACAAACAAACATTAACCTAAGTTGGGATTTATTGAGACTATTATCACAAAAGACATTTACGTTATGTATGACATAATAAGACAATGATTACTTCCAAAGTTTATATTATAACGGGGTTTTGGATACAGAACCGGCACTTCCTCCTCGTCATGTGAACCATACACTAAGGTCTTCAATACGCCATAGCGACATAGGTGTGAAAGACCCATTTTATTGCTTCAATACGTCAATGGAATTTCTTAACAAAGCCTTTGGCTACAAGCTTTTGTTATACAAATGTATTGTAATGTTAGAACCGTTTGATACATTCTGATTAACATCGCCAAGTGGGCTACATAGTGTTTCAGCTGCAGAAACAATGCCACATATGCCATTGGCCTTCTTACGAGCAACGCAGTGTGAGAAATGCCAGAACACAGAGACGTATTGGTTCGAAAATATGGTAAAATAACCTTTTTTATAATAATTTTAAAGTAAGAATTATTTTTTACAATTGGCATCTTCTTAATCCGTATAAACAAATATGGTTACTTAAAACTTTTTAACGCAACAATTAAACCGCTGAAAAGCGAAAAATTAATAATTTTCTGTTTTTCTACCCTTTGAGTTGGTTATTTTTTAAAATTTATATGGAACCATCTTAAGGGTATAACATTAAAAAAAATATTAAAATCAGACTTCTCTATTTAAAGTTAAGCGTGGTCATACATAATGCAAGAAAACACATAATTTTTTTTACTGAAATGAAACACATCCACAACAAATATTTTGGGCTGCAATAGACAAGTTGATATACACGCAGTCCTTTCAGGATGCTCCGCTATGCTCTTGTGTTGTTTGTGTCAGAGGAATATTAAATTAATCCTTTCGGCACGAATGATTCTAAAACAGGAAACGTGCAGCTTTGTGAAAAGCGGAATTATTTTATTTAGTTTATATGGGATGAATTTCAACACGCTCATCTTCTTACATCCTTTAATATTAGGTCAGAAGGGTAGTAAAAGTAGGTTGGGGAAAAAGTAATTCCGTATTTTTATGTGTAAAGTTGTAATCAAATATCTTTGGTAATGTTGTATGTATCTGGCTGAATTATATACTATCTGATAGGTACAATTTTCAAGAATTATAAAGCGTGTGGTTCCCGGCAGAGAAGAATAGGACCACTCCAAATCTTCCAGTGGATGTCGTAAAAAGCGACGAAAAAGGGAACTAAAGCTAAACAAAGCTTATAAACATCAAAGAGACCTCTCCAACCCGTCTGGCCAGCGTGGAGAGGGTAGGCCAAATCCTCTTACTGCTCTGGCAGTACAGAGAGGGTCGTGCAGTGGAGACTAATAAAGACCTGATGATGATGATGATGATGATGATATAGAAATGTACAAAATATTTTCCCTTAATTATTTAACCGTTTCTTTGTTTATTAAAAATATATCAGATAGACGAAAAAAAATTAACAATTTAAAAAGTTAATTAAAAATAAAGAAATTATGTAAAATACGCAGAAAGTGAATTTTGGTATTTATGAATATACCGCAGTCCTAGTAAGAATAGCACAAAGTTGGTTTAAGCGTTTTGTATCTGATAATTTTGATGTCAAAGTTACACCTCTTTTGTATGGACGGATAAAATCTTCATACAAAATACGAAATTACTTTCTCCCCGACCTAATATAATTTGTTGTGTTGTGTGTCAATCAGTACCATAAGATTCCTTTAATGAAGGTAGTAATATAAGAATTAAACATATTGACATTTTACCGTGATTATTGTGGTTTTTGAGTGTTCGATATATCGATCCATGGACGGACCATAATCACGAAGGAACCACACGAACACTCAAAAAAAAAAAACACAGTTAACTAATAAAATTAATATTCCGATATGATATATTCTATCGATAATCGTGAAAGTCTAAAAAGCTACATGGTAGAAGTACTTCATCACTCAAATTTTAAGCTCAAAGTATGAAGGTTCAAAAACGATACAATTTTTTTTTAAATTTCTTTGATCCTAAGTTTGTCTCTGCCCCTCGAACTCGCTATGAGAAAGGCTTTAAAATAAGTTATAGCTAATTCCCTACTTCAGTCTGTGTCGTGGAATGCAGCTCGGCCAAGCGCATATTGCTGGCTAATCTAAACACCAAGCTTCAAACAAATTATTTAAATGAAATTTATAAACAATATTACTTAGGAACATGGAAAGAAAATATAAATTTTATGATATTATTGATAGGTACGTATGAAATTAATTCGAGAGTATTACACTAATTTCGAAACAAAGTACAAGTATAATAGACGTAAAGTCATAGCTGATATCAGCATTTATATTAAGTATTGTGAATTTCTAAATGGTGATGTGTGATAGATAACTTAGTCAATATTCATGTAATTTATGTATTTATCATTACCTAATTGCATTAATAAATTAATTGTGATTTGAATCAAGCTTTTTGCGGATCTTATATAATCTGTAATAAATAATAATACAAATCATACAGCTTTTAAACTGGTGAAGATAGTTTAAAAGAAACATATGAAGCGTTTATGAAGTTTAGATTTAGTTATTTATTTTGATAGATATGTTAATTATTCTTCACGTACTATTATTGAGTGCTGAAATTACGTCATAGCAGCATCACCAAGCATAACTTTATATAAAACCGAACTTGTTACTTAAAAGTTAGCCGTAGTATTGTAAATCTTTGCATTGCTGCGATAAAGTAACAGACCCTCGATAGTAATGACTTTTAGAGTACACAGTGTTGTGTCTACTACAACGTGACACGCAACGAACCCCCTCTACCATCATTGACGTAAATATGTCCACAGAAAATCTGTAAATGCTAATACTGCCACTGACGTGGTAACTGCTAGCTTTCATTCTTCTTAAAGTACTTAGCATGAGCCCATGCCTTATCTGCGCTTCATACTTAATTTTTAACGTTTTTACAGATCCTGTAGCATGACACACGCCACAAAGTTTATCGACTATCTCTTTTTCCGTTATATTAAAGAACGAGATGTGGATAGTTTATCGCGCGATATAATCGGCGTCGCGGGCGCCATGGATGGTACGCCTATGACATTATACCACAGAATTAATAATAGTACTAACTATACAGAGCGATAATAATGAGCGGCTACAATTTTTGTTTTTTTTTTGTGGCTATCTTATATTATGGTCACACTGCACTGCACTGATCACATTGCAAAATTTTGTCACACCGGGATATGCAGCGTCGAAGAACTCATTACTACAAGAATAGCTGTGTGACATCATTTTATCACATTTTAATTCGACCCACCTACATTTATAACGTTTCTTTGCAAAATTTCTGCTTATACAAACATCGGAAAGTGATTATACTTCAGCTAGATTTGAGCACACAAACATACTGACTCGCGACCAACTTGTAAAAATCACGTTGATTCACGGAACAATAAATAAGACTCATTTTTATTGTTCCGTGCGTTGATTCGTTGCAGAGTTTGCCTTGAAAGATGGATCCTTAAAAGGTTTGTTGAAGTCAATTATAATATGAAGTCATTACATAAATATGATACCTTTAATTATCATGTAAAAACTGGTCAAAGTAAAAACTTTTCTTTTTAAATAGATAAGGTACCTAATGTTCCATCAGCAATTAAGGCAGTTATCATTTTTTATTAGCTTATTATCTGTTCTTTATTTGAAAGAGTTCAAATCGTTTTCAGAAATGCTTACCATACGATGGCAGCACGATAAGCTGCTGTTATTGGGAAACATTTGACAAGCAGCAACATCTTGACACATTGTTAACAAGGTTACGAGACCCAAGTACCCGACGCCTTAGTGCTGCTGGCGCTAATTTCAGAAAATCCTCGTTAGTCTTTTTGTTCAACTTGATTTGGCAATTCATTTATTAGATACTCGTATTTGGCAGTGGCACGGGTTATCTACCCTTTATCATTTTACTTCATCAAAACACAGGTACATATGTGTCAGCCAGCCAGACTATCTGATAAGATAACAACGATACAGTTTCCTGCGATGCGTAAATCTGGCCATTCTTGTATTAAAATATAAATAAACCTGCGGGACATTTTTTAGTTATAAGTAGGTTTTTGTTTTTACAGGTAAGTTTTGTTTTAGATAGAAATATTTTTTTAAGGTTAATTTAGTTTTAATCAATTATTTTTTATTTTAATTTAGTTGTTAATAAACCTTAACCAAATATATAAAATTTGAATTGACGTAGAAACTATTGCGCTAATTTTTGTCAATCAATGAAGAAATGGGAAAACGCGATATAATAAAAAAGAAAAGAAACTATACACTGTTATGTCCTTGCATTCTAGTACAAAGTATTTCAATCAACGACGAATAAGCTATTAATTTGTTATCTACGATAAGGAGACGATATCATTTTGATAAAGTCTGAGTTACAATCGTATACAACTCATCACCTATGAATCATACAAAATGACGATATAAATACTCAACCGCTATATCTAAATTTTCAGATTTACTTTAATTCAGAAGATTTCAACTTTCAAATTTTCAAAAATTGAGGCATTTTCTGCGTACACAATACATTCGATCATAGTTTTCAAAACTTGCTGTAAAGTTTTGTCTGCTGTAATATTTGGTTCAGGAATGGATACGGGAAGTTTCAAACTGTAAAAGTACTTAATGTGATTAGTTATAGATCACTGCAGTTACACCTAGCAGTCTAGCAGTGCACCATGCAGGCGGCAGGATGCAACAACTTCCTGATTAGAACACAACCGTTATAATCATAATCCTCACGACTGTGATAAGGATTACGAAGATACGACATTGTTCTACATAGACAAGACGTTTGACACTAATATACTCTAATGGTATTATGGTAATCATATAAGTAACAATCCTCTTGTCTACAAAGTCGTATCTGGGTCCTTGTCTGCAAATATCCCTAGCCAAACATAAGACTAACCATCAGTCTATCGTATAACCGAAACTGTATTTTAAAAAGCCATTCGTGCCGTACTATGTTTTTGACTCAACCAATATTATTTTCTCCATCTAAAATACGATATGTCATTGATTGTCTATACGTTGATTTTATGTCGTCTATGATCATATAACGATAAATGGGTAGGTTTTAAAAAGTCTGGAATTCTGTGCTGGTAGCGCAAAAAGCCGCATTTATATTTCATATCCCCAGCGCAATTCCCTTGTTGAAATTCCTACCTCCGAGGCACTCCTGTTTAGTGTCCGTCTGGTCCATTGTGTACCGCTCTATTGATTCCAGCGACAGAGGGGCGTGATTCAACCGTGACGCACATAACTCGATATTTGCTCTAAATTGCATACGCTTTGCTGCATGCAGGTTAGGTACAATATGCGTTTCTATGGACACACGTGAATATTGTAGTTACTGGATCACAGTGGCTATCAGGATCTAATGCTTATACAAATATTATGCAAACATTGTAATTGTAAGTACATATTATAAGACCTACAGTTTAAAGCAATCGTACTCATCATCATCATCTCGTGTAGGTTACACTATGCACAGTTTTTCGGAACCGCCTCTCGGCCTCTGACGTGGTTCTTTTAACGACTACCAGATGGCAGCCGGGACTACCGGCTTAACGTGCCTTCCGAAGCACGGAATCATCTTTCTTACCAGACAATCAGGTGATTCATGCCTGCAATGTCCTATCCAATCTTAATGATGATGATGTATATGTATGAGACATTCGTTCTACTCCGAAATCAGGTTTTGAGTTTGGTACTGACCATTAACTCACCAAAATGTATTAATTAAGAAATTTGGATGATTTACAGACGTGGATTACAGACGAGAACAAGATGTGCATACACATGGTTTGGAAATGCATGAGCGGTAAAATAAGGAATATATCAAATCCAAGGTTATATTTACTTTCTATCTATCTATATAGTATATCTTTCTATACAGTATTAAAGTTACAATTCATGAAATATTATAACTTTTATTATCAAACTCACAGCACTGAGTTATCAACACAAACTGTGTGGGTGACAGGACAGGATGTTGGAAATTGCGGGGGCAGATTTGGTTCCGAAACTGCTACATATTCAAAACGTTTTACCTAGCTTGATTGCTTCTTCTTCTATCAAGGTCGTAAAATGGCTATACATATGTAGTATATTTTACTACTATGATTGTCCGTTCGCTTGCCTCATCAGTTTGATATATATCTTCTCGATTAGTAAGGGTATTAAATTGTTATGTGAGAAATGATAAGTATTTCGGAAACTGCATTTGGAACCATTCCTACAACTGTTAAGAAATCAGCTGCTTTCAATTTACTTTATCTTGTAGTATATTTGTCATGATCAAAATGTGTGTAGTTGGAATAATTAATCTTTTTTGCATCTTAGAGTAGATATCAGAGTAAAGGTTGTTTATATTGATGACAATTACACCCTATCCTGCTTCATTCGGGGAAAGTCGTTAAAAGATACGTGTTGCTTTGCTGCTGTTGAAACCAAAATATCTTAAGAAATTTCATAAAGTGGAGCAAACGACGTCTGATGATAACTGGTGCCTCCTCTAGATGTCTGTCAGAGATTGCCGGGTTGTGCAAGGCAGGCATGCCGTCGGAATTGTTAAAATTGCAGCTGTAAAATGTAACTCAGCCTTCTACAATTATAGTAGGTACGTTTTTCTATTTTTACGTCGTTATCATAATTATTACATCTGTTTTAGCATTGCCATTTTTGTTATAATGACCATGATTATCAGAACGCAATTAGTGGTTAATGACATTGTTGTCCGCAATGATTGGGATAAAAAAATAGGTATCGTGCGCCATACACGAGTTTGGTTTTTAGTTTTGAAATATTAGATATTTTGTTGATTATCTTCACTATTATCTGTATACAAATACCTACCTACTTGATCTAGTCTAGTTTCAAGTGTCATATTATTCTATTTGTTATCATCATAATAATGTAGACCATAATATGGTAGTGAGGTCCTTGGAAACAATTGGTAGGTATTGACGAAGTAAGTAGTGTATTATTTTTATAAACTAATGTTACGGCCTTGTATGATCTTGTATTTGAGAAATTCATTAGTCGTTAATAGAATGTAAACCTTCTCATGTATTGAGTTTTATAAGAGAACATAACTGCAATAATAGTTAAGAATCAGTGCTATATATTTACTTCCGTGAGAGGAATTAATCATCAGAACAGCACGTTGTTATTGAATAGGTGTTCTAGATTGGCTATCGTTTAAGCATAAATTAAAAACTACTCTACGAGACTAGCCACACGCAAGCAAAACTAGTTTGTAAGACTACATAACAGCAACTCTGAATGACGGTCCTCGCGATATAAATTCCCAAAAAGAAACTACTATTAAAACAGTTTCACTTTCGCTTAAAGACGGTGATATGAAATGGTTTATTATCATAATTGGATGGGCAGTGCAGTCTTTAACAGTACCTGAGCAAGCCTCAGGTAAGACACTAACCATTTTAAACAATAAACTTACCGGAGTGCTATGTTTATTTTTCCTGGCACAAATGTCCCAAAGCCGCATTAACGTGTCCAGGGTGCACGCGGGCGGTCCGTTACTCGGGTTGTGTAGGGCACTGTTTGAAAATACTCAGAATATCCGTCAGTTATGCACTTTTATCTGCAACTTGCGAGGGGACAAGTTTTTATGACACGGCGGTGGAACTGCGCGCGTGGAGTGGCGAAGCCGTCACGCAACGTACTGGCTGGCTAGCTCGGTTGGGCCTTCGTTCGTGTGCAGTCCCGTCGTGTGGCCGCCCTCCACTCGTATTCGGAAGCGACGGACTTGGGACGAGGGACCGTGAAAAGGGCCAACCCAAGCCGGCGTTTTTGTCCTGGCTAAGATTAGCAACAAACATCGTCTGAAGAGCGAATTCATTGGAGCTATAACGAACCTGTCTTGAGTCTGGATAACTGCCGGCACCATACTTGGATACCTTTCTATGAGATTATCCGTTCTTTCCAATATTGATTTTTTGGTCTGACAAAAAAGACACTTGTTCAAGACAATATAATACCTACTATGGTACCTATAGACTACCAATCTAATACAAAAAAAATATTGGACCAAATTGTGCCAGCTACAAGGTACTACATAGTTACATATACTTACATAGTTAGACGACGATGCCGCAGAGTTTTTTCCGCGCCTTGCTAAATAAAACTGACAATAATTTATTTAATATAAATATGGTAGATACAACATTATGACTAGTAGTGTCATTCATTACTAAGTGAAACTGTTAGAAAAATCGTACGTATTAGTTTGGGACCACATGACTTGATGCATTGTTGGTTAAACGTGCCTATAATATTTTGATCTCATTAGTAATTATTTCCCCTTCATGACTTAGTTTTATATGAAGAATAAATATTTACCCAAGATCATAAAAAAAGACTTTCATAGCGACGGCTTGCGAAATAAAAAAAATCCGTACTAACTTGCAATATTCCTCCCTATTCGAACCTAGTTCAAGGAATGATTTTACAAAAACCTTTAATTACTTAATTAAATTTTGTTATTTACGATAAATACCGACTTTCATGGCGACGACTTAAAAATAATGACATTTCCATAATAATTATCAACCCTTATTTGACTAATTTCGGGATGTATTTTGAAAAAAAAAACCTATTTTGTCATTATTTGGTTTATTTTTGTACGTAACTCAATTTGATGTTTATATCTTGAAAGCTCACAGACTTACATACAAACTTCTTACCCATTATTAACCCAAAGGGGAGGAATTTCCGAAAATGCGTTCTTAGTGCTCACTAACATTATAAAAAAAATGCTTCCTTACTTAGTTCATTTTGTTTCGGCGTTACGTTTCCTTTTATAATAAAGATGGATAGATTGTGTGGACAGAGTGAAGTGTAATTTTTAACAGAGTTCAAAAAAAAGAGGAGGTTCCCAATTCGTTAGAATCTTTTTTTTTATATATGTTTCCCGATTTCTCAAAGACGCCTTGACCAATTAAAGAAATATTTTTTTGCCTGAAAGGTTGTACCCCCTAGGTGGTTCCATGGTCACCAAGTCAGGTTCTTATAATCCTGATCCACGAAAAATTGAGGGAAAAAAATAGTTTTTTTAGTTTACTTAAATTACTTTGTTTACATATTTGACAGTGTATCTCGCAGGCCCTGCGCCTAAATCAAATTGCGTTAAAAATTATGTGTCACACTAATTTAGTTAAGAGATTTTGGCAATTCTGCACATAATAAAAGGCGAAGGGCGGAGACTCGCATATAAAGAACTGATAACCGTTCCTTGTTACAGTGAAAATGATTTCGGGAGATAATAAATATTCGCATGAACCTGTGGACCTGCGGAAGCCTTTCGTCATTTCCTGATTATTAAGCGGAGTGCACTCTCATCACGGTCTTCGTTCTACCTGTTTACGTGAATAATGGCATGAAGATGACCCTCGCTTTTTCCTCATTTAACTTTTCTTCGTTGTTTACACACTGCCCAAAAGAAGAATGTTATGTTTTTCCGCATAAATTATATCCTATATGTCCCTCGCAGATGAATTAACTTACTCTAGGTGATTTTTTTTGTAAATCGGTTAAAGCCTATTAAATTCAAACAAACAATCAAATTAGTAAAGTTAATTTTAAAACGCCTTAAGGCAAAGTGAGTTCACACACTAGCGCCACCCAGCAATTAATTCTACAAGTCCTAAACCCTATCAAATTTAAAAAATCTAATAGCTGAATGCCCTAGTAAATTACTTGTAGTATTACTGGTACTAGTTTTCACTATTTTTAATTTGATAAATTAAGAGAACGAATTATTATCGCCAAAAGTGGCCTCTTTTGGCAGTAAAATTCGTTCTCTTAAACTTAGATTGTAATATCTATGAAAAGTAACAAAAAGATTACTACAAGTAATTTACTAGGGCAATCAGCTATTAATTTTTTTTTAATTAGATTTGATTATGAGTAAATGAATTAATTGCTGGGTGGCTCTAGTGTGTGAACTCACTTCACCTGAACAGATGTGGATGTGAAAAACATCATAATATCTTAGATTTTAAAGATATCGCGACTCTTATATACCATAAAATAATATATATATATATATATATATATATATATAACAACATATATATATATATACAAAATAACATATATATATGTTATTTATATATATATATATATAAATAACATATATATATGTTATTTATATATATATATGTTTTTCTTTCAACTTCAGTATATATACTGCTGCTGTAATTTTTTTACGTATCTATATATAACCGTTTAGCAGATAGAGGGGGGGGGACACTTACGTCTAACAAAAATTTGCACTTTAAAACCAAATATTTCGGAAACGGATCCCTAAATCGAAAAATGGTGTTCTCAACCTCACAATATTTTTCAAAGACCTTTTTAACGATACCCCACACGATGGGTAAGTAGAGAAAAAACAATTACTCCCCCTCTTTACTTGTATGGGAGCTACCCTAAAAAAAAATTATTTTAAGATTTTTTCTACCACTTTTTTGCCATGATTAATATACATACCCATACCAAATTACAGCTTTCTAGTACTTATAGTCTCTGAGTAAAACCGCGGACGGACAGACAGACAGACATGGCGAAACTATAAGGGTTCCTGGTTTAGTACGTAACCCTAAAAATGTAAAAATTTAAACTTAGTTTAAAAAAATAGTTCAGTGAGGGACAAAATTTAATTTTGTTTTTCCAACAAAGGGACAAAATAGCTTATTGATGATTGATGAAATGCAACGGACATAGATAACCGTTAATTCAATTCAACTGTTTCTCACGTAGGTGTTCGTTTGCTCAAACCGTAATTAATATTTGAATACACAGAAAGTTGTACGTGATGAAATGAGATTAATATATATATACTATATGAGATTAATTATATACTTCATTGGCATGTTATGATCATGATGGACCTCGTGGTGCAGTGGTTTCCACGATACCCTGCTGCAAGAGGTGCCCCGAGTACGATTGCCAGCGTGGACAAAGACTTGTATTAATTTTCACAGGTATTTGTGGTTACAATAAAAAAAAATTAGTTCGTTGAAGTAAAAACGTATAACATAGATACCTAGTAATTAATAAGATTATTTAAAATTGGATTTGATGTGAAAAAGAAGGCTCTTTTTTACATCAAACCCAATTTTAAAAGGCCTGCAAAGGCCTTATTCCTGAACCCCTCGTATTGCGTCGGGAGTTGAAAATACTGCCTTGTGGAAACGCCTAAAGCAAAGAATCTTCATATGATACTCGTACGTTTCAACACTTTCAACTATCTGACTCGTACCTACAGTTTATTTTAAACTGAATATAGGCAAGAATAATGTTGCAAGGTAAAATTTATATTCTAAAATAAAATAGAGAGGGTGACTTCTCTATTTTTTCTATTATGGTCGACCCTCTGTCTCTTTTATGACAAAAAAAATTAATAAAATAGAAAATAAAATTTACCTTGTTCCACTATTCCATACATTTTAAAAGCGACATTTGCAAATTGTGTATTTAATGTCTGTTTTATTATTTTATGCAAGAAATTAAAAAAAAGAAATTGGTTTACTATTATTCTTCTTAGTGTCCCTCTATCCATTTCAGTCAAAAATACAAAATGTACAGACAAAATATTATATTAAGTATAGATATTAAGTATTTTTTATATTACCTAAGGACTATTTTTTGTGAATAATAATTTACGAACGACTACAATAAATCCTCCACTTCGACTTGTGCATGGTAGTAATTACGTCTCCAATTCTCATACTACGATAAATGCTGTTCTAAAACTGGTAATTTTTAGGGTACTGTACCCAAAGGATGCAAACGGGACCCTATTACTGAGACTCCGATGTCCGGCAGTCCGTCTATCACGGGGTATCTATGGAATAATAATAGATAGAGACTTCAAATTTTCACTGAATGTGTTATCAATCTATTGCCACTATCGCATCATCATCAGGCCTTTTTTAGTCTCCACTGCAGGAGCACGACCCTCTCTATACTACCAGAGCTATATATTAGCCAGAGCAGTTAGAGGATTTGGCTTGCACTCTCCATGCTAGCCATAACGGGCTGGATGTTTATAAGCTTTGTGTAGCTTGTGTTTTCCTAAGTCGTCCCTTACACTATCCTCGTCCACACACATCCAGTTGGAGTGGTTCTATTCTTCTCTGCCGGGAACCACACGGCATCGCATCAAATAATAAAATCCAAATAAAATTAAAAATTAAGCGAGTAAAGAAAGTCATACAGCCAACGTTTTTTCTGAGCATTTAAGTTATATATTGCATGTAAGTACGGAACCTTTCGTCTGCGATTCTGACATGTACTTGATTCAGGTTGCCTCATGCTCTTCAAATAGGATGACTATAAATATTACGAAGAACATAGGAAAACGTGCAATTTATTTCACTAACAAACCTATGTCTTTTAAATTTACATTAGACTTTAACTGATTGTTTTAAAACTCAAAATTGATTGTGGTCTTCTCAAATCATCGTGTCTAGCTCAAGTAAGATGATTGCTATAATATCCTGTCAGACAGAACCTACGATTCCTTTGATGGATAGATAATAAAGTAAGATGATTTTTGTTGGAGGTTGTTAAAGCTTGCAGGTTCTTACTTTCCGACGGGTATATTTAAGGTGCTATTTTATGGACACAGGTTATAAGATTCATTGCAAGTTAAAAAATTTACGTTTCCCGTCATGAATGCAGGGTAGTTTTGAGTTCATTGCCATTAAAATTAAATTGGCTTTGAAATATAGACTACTACTATACTGCTAGACGACTCTTTAGTAAATATAAAATGACACATCTGTCACATTTAGGAAAAGCTCAACAACACCTCAAATGCTTTGCTTTGATAGTGGCCATTATTTAAATTAAAAATCAAAAATAAAAATAAGACTGCATAAATTATTTTGAACAATATCAAATTAATCGTCAGCATCATTTACGCAAAACATGTGAGTTTAAGCTGGAACACGAACGAGCAATTTAGTGATGTGCGCACAACTTACAAATATACAAACACATACTTAAAACTTTGCATTTGGCACACATGTTTAGAAGCTAACATATACTAACATATATAAAAACCGTACAATTCTGACAATATAAGTACGATACATACCTACGGATCGAATTAAAAAAAATCTTCTATTAAAGTCGGTAAAAAAATTGTAGCCCAACTCATGTAAATGTTTAGTCACTAATGCAAGTTGAATCCGATATCCAGAGAATTATGTCAATGAAAAAAAAAATCCTAAAATAAATCTCCTTCATTCTTTGGGAGACAGCTACTCTAGCTGTTGTTGTGATGTTATTGCAAGCCATAAAGTACAACAGTTTGCCTTTAGGTAGCTTAATTAAATTTTAACTACATTGGCAAAACGGGACTAACCGTGATTAAATATGTCAACCCAAACACACAGTTATGTTTAATATTTTCGTTGACAAAGATATTATTGATCGAGGCTTTAGTATTATATTGTCTTTGGCTTTGTGAACGAAAATACTAAATTAAAAATTAATCGCGATATGTCGTGAAGATACTATAATTAGTGATTGTGACTGAGAAATCTCAAAATAAAACACATAAGAAGTGTCGTACATGTGAATGATATATTTGACACATAAATTTACAATGAATAACGATTATATTATCATCTAACTAAAGAGCTTTGTGAAGCACGAAGCGTGTAATCACGACTTCAAAAATACTAAGTATAAAAAATATTCCGGCCGTTTAGGAAGTGAGTAAGATGTGATGTCATTACGATGTTTGGGTATATTTCGTGATAAAAACCATATGTAGTGATCTCACAGGCGCTAAGTCAGATATGCTCAACTTTTTTTCACATGGCTCGCAACTTCCTGCGGCGGTTTTCTCGAATCGATACGACATTAGAACCTACAAAAAACAAGTCTATGTTTTCATAAAAGGCCGGCAATGCTTTTGGCACACTCCGGGCGTTGCAGTTGTCTATGCAGCGGCTATTGATCACTTACCATCAGGTGACCCGCTTGCTAGTTTGCCATCCTAGGATATCATAAAAAACATCATAACTCTATATATAAATAAGAATGAACATGTCTTTTTTCATTGAGAGATTCTGTTTTAAAGTTACGTGCTTATTTTAACTGTCAAGTAATAAGGGTCCGTTAACTAGAAATGTGGGTTTATAACACGAGTCGCAATTAAGTTTCATAATATCACATGAGTATTTTAAGGCATTATTACGAACAGTTCTGTATAATAGTTTACATATTCGTAGCCGTGTAGAGAATTTCGGGTAGTATACATGCCTACTTCGTCATCAATGTTTGATTCGCTATCATTCACATTTTACTACAAATAAATAGCTACTTTGCAATGGTGGCAAATTAAACTCATGTCAAGGATACGTGATACACCTTTATATATACTGTGCCTCTGCCACGCAAGCGCAATTCTTTTTTTTTTTGTTATATTGATCAAGATTCAAAATTAATGACGATACTATTTAAATGTCATGTCATGACTCGAAAAACTATATTACAAAACTGAAGAACAGCTGATCGATTTAGTATGCGAAGCTACGAATATTGAAGGCTAGTTTTTTGTACTTCGACTTATGTCTCTCGGGAAATTTATTCAGTATGAACAGTATAGGAACGTTCAAGAATATGGCAAGGTATTTAAGTGGGTATACTAGCAGTGCGTTTTCCATACAAATGTATTTCTCTATTTTCTCGCTGAAAACTGCTTCTAGAGGCACAATTCTTTTTAGATTCAATCTATTACTAAAATAAGTATGTCCCTATGTTTTATTTTTTTGTAAAAACGTGTTGAAAAGAAAAAAAAATTGTACAAAAACAGTTTTTTTGGAAATAATAAAAAATAGGGGCATTCCTATTTTAGTACTAAGTAGATTTTATGAAAAAAGAATTGTGGCTTTAAAATCAGTTTTCAGCGAGAAAATAGAGAAATACATTTGTATGGAAACCATATTGAAAAAATGCTGCTAGTGAACGCTCTTAAACCTAAGTAGTAAAATTGTATCATCAAGCTTTTCTTAGTCTCCACTGCAGGAACACGACCCACTCTGTACTACCAAGTCATATATCAGCCAGAGCAGTCAGAGGATTTGGCCTACATTAACCGTAAAATAATTTAAACAAGTTGGTAATTTAAAAAACAAAAAACCCGCCTGCATGGATTACTACAATTATTTTATATTTCACCTACCTAAGAACACTCGGGCTATTAAGACAAATCTAACGATACCTCAAATGTGAAAATCCATTCAACGGTTCTAGAGATACAAGGTAATAAAGAATATTACATACATACAAGATACGCGCTAAACACATAACCCTCCTGGCAGTCGGGTAAAAAGGCTTTTTTAATCAATAAAATTGTATGAAAATTTACAAAATTTATAAGTTTTCGACCAAAACTGGCCCGCGGCTCGCAGGTTGGTAACAACTGCGTTAGGTCTTCGGAGTCACGACTCTGAGAATTCTGAACAGCCACGTAGTTTGATATCATGAGTGAGGCTGAGGCCAATATATCATATAGGTATTTGTTCTCTATCAAGGATGTAACATATAGCCACCTATTTTTTTGTAGATAGTGTTAATGATGATTGTTATTACTTCCCATGTAATATGGAAGAAGCATCGACTTCCGTAAGTGCAAGCTTTGATGCCTGGTTACTGGTGTATGGGGTTGATTACTTCCTCTAGTTTCTAGACATGGTAATAATAAAACTTAATCATTATCAAGTACCTTTCGCCTGTGGCTCCACCCGCGTGAATGTAGTTCGCTCGGAAACAGTATCTTTTTTATGGATCTTAAACTATCAACATACCAAAACTCTAAATAGTTTTTGTTTTCGTTGAAGCGGGAAGCGGTTATCCATAAACTATACGAATTGTAATAAATCAAAAATAAGAATAGTAACGATTTAATATGTACCTACATCATCATCATCAGGTAATTTTTAGTCGCCACTGCAGGAGCATGACCCTCTCTGTACTACCAGAGCCATATATTAGCCAGGACAGTCAGAGGATTTGGCCTACACTCTTCACGCTGACCAGACAAGTTGGATAGGTCTCTTTGACGTTGATAAGCTTTGTTTACCTTGGGTTTCCTAAGTTGCCTTATACGTCATCCACGAGAAGACTTGGAGTGGACCTATTCTACTCTTAAGGACCCACTACGACTAGTCGCACGAAGTATTCTGCCTGCGTGGAATTTTTTCCCATCTTATTTTTTATTTTAATAAGAATAAACCTGATCTAGGTCTTATAAAAAGACACGGAACTACACCTTTTTTTTCACCCAACCCCAGATCAACGAATGCACGTACCTAAATAGGTAGTTTACATTATGACATATATTTTTCATCATTACTATGATAGCCTTGTACCTACCGACCATGTAATATTGACACACTTTATTATTTATACTTCACGCTAGCACATCTTAATTTTTTGGATCAATTAATAAATGTTATATTTATGAGTCGCTTTTTATATTTATACAAGTGTCTCTACGTCAAAAGCCTTCACAAAGCTATTATAAAGCAACCGCGGCAAATAGAGTGTCAAATTTTGAAATATAATAATTAAAAATGCTAACAATTTGTTGCGAATGAAAAATAATTAGTTGGCTCATCCGGAATGGAGCCCTTCGACGCAGTATCCGTGAAGCCTTGTATAATATGACGCCATCGCCCATCACGATTATAAAACGTGTTTACAAATTGACTATCGTGCCAATATTTTTTCGCTAATAATTTTGTAGAATTGAAGGTAAGTAATTTAATTATGTAAGTATGCATGTACGTTTAAGTTAATAAATGTCTGGAATCGGTACACACGAAGGCTTCTACCACTTTTGTGTAGTATTTTTTCCTCCGTGGTACCTTGTTACTACCACTGCCGAAAATCTGCCTTTATGGATATTAGGGCATAGGATCTTGGGCATATAACAGGTGTGAATTGAGTTTGAATTTGTGGCCTCTAATAGATATAAAATAAAATAGTTTGTGATTACCACCCTTTTATATACAAATAATTATATACAACAAATAACCTTTAGAATCCTTACACTCTCCCAGAGTCGCCTGGACGCGCATGTCTCCATACAAACGGAAAAAGGGAATTGTGGCAATATTTGATAATTTTGGAGTAAAATTAAGCATTTAATCAATTAATGTCATTATAATCTACGTACGTTCCTATACAGCTTGGTTAAAATGCCAATGGTTCGAGAATTAGAAGCCTTTTCAAATTTGTACGGAAATCTTGAGAGGCGTATAATTCTCAAACTATTGATAATTTAAACAAACTGTATAGGAACGTACGTAGATTGTAATGAGATTAATCGATTGGATGATTAATTTTACTCCAAAATTATCAAATATTGCCTCAATTCCCTTTTTGCGTTTGTATGGAGACATGCGCGTCCAGGTATTTTGGCAAGGCAGTCGTATTTTTATGTTTAATTGACCCCGGGGTCCCAAGAACTCTAATTAAGGATAAGAAAGAGAGTCGTATTTTATTTGCTCTTTGATAGAGCATGTTTTACCTGTCATTCGTTTAATGTGTTATGCGTATTGCAGCTGTACTAAGGTGGTTTAGAATAGTTATGCAAGATTAAGGGTGCTCCTTGACCATTTCGACTATGTTTAATCTCTATAAAAATGGTCAAACATAAAGCACAATACCCAAAATAAACCATATAATATTGTAGAAATGGTTTTCAATCTTTACTGGCTCAGGAGGACTTTTTTCTAAAGTTCATAGTTTTTTAGAAAAAAAAGTACCGCGTACATCGATTTTTATTGCAAATATTCATTAACTACGTAACTCTTTGTCTTAGAGTCACGCAATTTTTATGTTCAATACAATACCAATCAACCTACAAACTATCCCGAGGAATTTTAATTTTACAGATTATTCTTCTTTTTAATATTAAATTTATGTTATTTAATATTTTGAATGCGCGCGGGCGACTGGCGGCAGTCGACCGCTGACTTTCTGACGGGGAACTAAGGTTCAAAACTCGGCCCATATCCTGAAGGTCATTAGCGCATGTACGAGCCTTAATATCAGATTTAATTCACAATACGAACAAAATGTGCAAAGTTGTTAACTTTTAACAAGACACTTAAATGTTTCTTCACATATAACTTTAAATTGTGCTTTTTTGACAGATTTTAGTATTGCCGCCACGCTCCTGGCCTATTAAATGATTGCCGCCTTCAACTCTTTTTGACAGTGCCATGTAAGGAGGACAATTTCGGATACTTCGGCTTTTCTAATTTTAGCGCTTAACGATTGCATATTACAGTTAAAGCTATGCAATGCTTAGCCAAGAATTTCTCAACGTTATTATAAATTTTATATGTTTATTGGAGTGGCTATCAATAATATTAGTTATGCCGATGATATGGCTCTGCTCTGTCCAACAGTGGGCGGCCTTAACGAGATGCTGAAAGTGTGCGAGACTTATGCTGCCGAGCATGGGCTCGTATATAATGTAAAAAAGTCGGAGTATATGGTCTTTAAGGCCTTAGGCAAATGTCCAGAGAATAACCTTGATATTACCCTGAATGGCAAGAACATAAAACGAGTGTCAAAATTTAAATACCTTGGACATATTATTGCCGATGACCTTAAAGACGACTCAGACATCGAAAGAGAGCGTAGGGCGTTAGCGGTCAGAGGGAACATGTTGGCTCGCAGGTTTTCTCGCTGTTCCGAGGACGTGAAAACCACTCTGTTCAAAGCATATTGCACGAGTATGTACACGGGTAGTCTGTGGGTCAAATATAATAAAAGTTCCTTGGACACTTTACGCGTCCAATATAACAATGTTTTTCGGATGATGTTGGGACTGCCTCGCTTTTGTAGCGCGTCGGCGATGTTTGCGGAATATCAAATTGATGGATTTGCTGCATTAATACGCAAAAAAACGAGCTCATTAATTTCAAGAGTGAGAAGCAGTTCCAACAGCATCCTAAAAACATTAGCTGACCGATATACATCGCCTCTGTGGACCTGTTTTATCAGAAGAGTCATCACAGAAAGGCGCACTCTTTTATAATTTTTATTGTAATTTAATTTATTTTGTAATTTTAATTTATTTTGTAATTTTTTAATATATTGTATTTATGTGGTATGAAATTTGTATGGATCTATGTAATCTGAAATAAACAATTTTTATTTTATTTTATTTATTTATTTATTGGTCGTAACAGAATAATATTCTAAATTACGACGAATCTAATATCTTTATTACTCGGACACATTTAAACTTAACTGTATATGAAATCTTCATTTGATATGTGTATGTGTAACAAATCTATACAGTTCGATTTTTTATCCCCTAACTATATTTAAGTCTCGGAATCAGAATCCGAAATGGAATACAGAATTACAAGAAAAAATGGTAAAAAATGTTTAAAAAAATCAGTCTCCCTATAGAAATTCGCCCAGCTGATCGATGAATTTGTATGGGAGGTTTAATTTTTTTTTTCATTTTTTCTTGCAATTCTGTGTTTTATTTGGGATTCTGATTCCGAGACTAAAATATAGTCAGGGGGTAAAAAATCAGTCTGTATACTAATATTATAAAGAGGAAAGATTTGATGGTTTGTTTTTTTTAATCGAATAGACTCCGAAACTATTAGACTGATTTTTAAATTCTTTCACCTAAAGAAAGCTAATTTATCTGCGAGTGACATAGGCTATGATTTATAAGGAAGAAGTCGCGGGGAAATTGCTAATAAAGAAACTAAATTCTTCATCCGAGTGTAGATAAATGTACAAACGCCTTAGTCTTGAAGGAGCTAGACATGAACATATTTTCCTATAGGACCGAAACTGGGAATGGGAAAAATCTACCATTTCCTCCATAAGTTTTCAGCCGACCGAACGATATGGATGATGATATATTAACGTATGAAAAGTAATATACTTATTAAAAATAAAGTGTGAACGTTAAGCGTGACGTTCACACTTTATTTTTAATATGTGTATATATATACTCGTATATACATATATGCATGTTCATAGTCGTAATTTTTTAATAAGAAAACATACGTGCCCAATAGTTTTTTATTCATCTTCTGACAGACAAAAATAATTTTTGGTCGTCCGTATTATGCGCGTACTGAGTCACAGGCAATTGCGAGTAAATAAAAGCTGAACAATATTCTTTTAGCATCTAGTGTCACGGTAATTTAATGTAATAAAACTAATCATAGCCCAAATGAAAACAGCTTTATGCTAAGCATAGGGATGGGCGCGGTTTTAAACCCAAGAGATAGAAATGGGTAAATAAGGTTAAAATTAAATGTCAATGAAATATTTAAAGAAATTTCGGTTACTGCAGATATTTTATTGGTTTCTTGTGAAAATAAATCTCATGTTTTAAAACATGCGTCACGACATGGAAGCGTTAGATAGGAAGGTTAGATAAGGGTCAAAGTGGTTAAACAATTTATTTTCTTTTGAAACCAAACAAAATTTCTATTAATTTGCTTATTAATTTATTTTTATTTTCAATAATATTTTAAACCACTGCGTCTCAAATGCCCATCCTAAATATCTGCCACGTAATGTGAATTTACTAATCGGGCAGATTTTATGGATATTTCTACCCACTGGGCAAAAATGGGCATACCTACCTGTTGGACATTTCATTCCCATCACTACAGTTGCTGTGCTACAAACCAAGTTCAATAATACACCGTCACAAAAAATGTCGTTAGTCCGCCCACACGAAAGGCTGCTTGCAAAAAATGGCGCCGCACCCGCTATGTCATATCGAGTGGTTATCGAGATCTAAGTAAAAAAGCTTCCAGTTAGACGCCGGAGGCAACGAACCTGTGAATGGGGACACCGCGCAAAAACATCACAGGGACGGAAAAGTGTGAATGCATTTGGACTTACTTGCATTAGCGTTGACACCCAATGACAGAAACAATTTATGTTGCGCCCACGTTGCGCCTCTTGCATAGGTACAGTTGGATCTTTAGAACCCATGCTAGGAACTAGCGGTCACGCCGTGTGGCTCCCGACAGTGAATAGGATCGCTCCAAGTCTTCCCGTGGATGTCGTAGAAGGAGACTTAGGGAAAACAAACTAAACAAAGCTTTAAATATCAAAGATACCTCTCGCGTGGCGTGGAGAGTGTAGGCCAAATCCTCTGACTGCTCTGGCTCTAGTAATACAGAGAGGGTCGTGCTCCTGCAGTGGAGACTAACAAAGACCTGATAATGGTGATGATGCTGGATACGCCGGAGGGAACAAACCTGTGATTAGCGACGCCGCGCAACTATATTGAAGATGTAATAGACACTTATTTCTCTTTTTAACAGACGAACATAACTTTAAATGTAAAGCAAATGAACTTCTTAGTTTTAGTATAGTGATCTTAAACACTTAACTATTGCTGAAACTTCAATTTAAGTCTCATTTCATAAAATTAGGTCATACAGTAAACTCACTAGACGGCCTTCCAATGCGAAGAGACTGTTTAGTAGTTAACAAAAAAATAGACCACGTGCTGGCTGATATTAACAAGATCTCCGAAACACACTAGCCTAAATAACTACCCAATTACCCAAGTACCATACTTAACGGTAACTCATTTTGTTCTGTACTAGATCCAATAGTTTAGGAAATTTGTAGTCTGATTTTGACTTTATTTTATAGGTGTTATTTTGCATTCACAGTGCTATTTAAGGCGTTAGATGTACAAAGTCTAAGGATTGCCGGTTAAAATCTTACCCGCGTGGATTTTTTTTGTTGCTTTATTTAATTATTGTGTATGATTTTGACTTCTCAGTTTTTATAGCTGACTGCCGCCGTGTGGTTCCCGGCAGAGTAGAATAGGACCACTCCAAGTCTCCCCGTGGATGTCGTAGAAGTTGACTAAGGAAACACAAGCTAAACAAAGCTGTAAACATCATATCATCATCATCATCAACAGCCTTCTGCATCCCACTGCTGGGTATAGGCCTCTCTCAATGCATGACATCCATTTCGATCTTGTGCCTTACGTAGCCAGTTTCGACCTGCGATACATCATATAGACCTCTCCAACCCGTTTGGCCAGCGTGGAGAGTGTAGGCCAAATCCTTTGTCTGCCCTGGCTAATATATGGCTCTGGTAGTATAGAGAGGGTCGTGCTCCATGGCGCAGCGGTCAACACGCCGGCCTGTGACACGGATGGTCCCGGGTTCGATCCCCGGTCAGGTCAAGATGAAAAATGATCTTCTTCCGATTGACTTGGGTCTTGGATGTTTATCTATATATGTATTTGTTATAAAATAAAGTATCGTTGAGTTAGTATCCCATAACACAAATCTTATTTAAGAACTTACATTGGGGCTAGCACAATCTGTGTGATTTGTCCATATATATTTATTTATTTATATTTATTACTAATCATACATTTGACTGCTCTAGCTAATATATGCCTCTGGTGGTACAGAGAGGGTCGTGCTCCTGCAGTGGAGACTAACATAGACCTGATGATGATGAATCATACATTCTACTACGTAAGTATAGTTATATAGATACACATTACACGCTTTGTTATAACTACTGTACAATATAATAATAACGTCACAAATAAATTTATAACTAAATTGTCATAATGAACCACATAATATTTTTTAGCAAATTTTTATTGGAGTCTATCAAAAGTACTAACTTGGAATCTACCCAACCCACGAGTGTTGTAAAAATCATATCTAAAAATAAGTGAATGTTTTGAAATAGTGAGCGGCGCATTGTCAGTATTTCACATTTGATATCAATCATCATCGTCATCATTGAATTACCTTTCAATTATTTCTTACGTTACTCTAATCCTATTTAGGTACCGACTTCTAGCAAATAAGACAATTTTTGTGAGAGCCGGTAAGGCAGCCGTTAGTAATGTCAGACACAATGCTTGAATAAGATTTATGAACATAATTTTGGCTTTGTAACAGTCATTGTCGTGCCTAGTTGGTGACCAAGTTGGGAAATCATTACGTCTGTTTAGACTCGAGTGTAATAATACATTGCATTATTAAAAAATGGTTCAAGTTTTAGCGTTTTAATTGTATGAACAATAAAACAGATAGGTAAATAATTTTTCAAAGAGCTGCGGCGAACGCAATAGGTAGGTATAAAGAGATGGAGTTAATTGTTATGTTTTTGGTTTTAATAAAGTAACACATTACCTTAAGATGGTATAGCTTAGAGGGGTGTAGTTTATAATATCACCAGCCACTATAGATGGGTGAGTCAAGGTATGCCTATTTTGTTTTGAGTAGGTAACATTTTCATTTTTTTTACTATTTTTCTTGTTTTAGCTAAAACTTTAGTATTCTTTATATTTTTTTGGGTTTTTGACACGACTGCCAAAACAGTGTGTATTATTTTTCGACTTCATTATGTATCTAAGTGTTCAAAATATATATGTGAGTTTTATTATACCATAACTCCTGAAATTCTAATGGATTGAGACGTAAGTATGTATGGGGTTTTGATAGAATACTTACACCGAGTGAATCACGTTTTGAATTTGCCAAGGCAGTTGTATTTGTATGGTTTAAATAAAACTGTCATTAAAAAGTTAATGTGAGGGCTAAGTGTAAATAGCCTGTCTGATTGTTGTTATGCTCTAAACACGATTAAAACGTGCTTCTCCAAGAAATAAGCAAAACATAGTGTGTTTTACTTCTCAAAATTTAATCTTGATAAAGAATTTAAAATTTAAATTCTGTTAAGCTAAAAAGCTTTGTAGGTCCGTACTTCTAACTACTTCTAAGACTTTTCAACAATCAATGTCTTAAGAGATACCTACGTTAGTAGATTAAAATATATGGTCTATTGTCTGCGATATTACTCAAACTGACTTTAATTATCAAATGCAAGAGCCTATAATTATTAACACACGTACGAATTTAAATAACTGATAGTTTAATTGGTGGTTTGGCTCACCTGATACAATGATGATACCGACTCTTGCTTTCTTGATACATGAACATATATGTTGCAAGCTTCTGCGTAATTTATTAACACTTAAATTTTACTAACAATAAAATTAATTTGAATAGGTGTAAGTCTGCAATACATCGAAAATATTAATACCTGTCTGCCGTCAACATGTGTCGCTTACAGAAAGAGAGAGAGAGCTGTTTGAGTGAATAATAATCAGAATATACAAAATAAAAGCTTTTGAAATTCTTAAAGCTTTCTCAATAAAGCTTAGGCTACAAGATGAAAACGCCATGTGCATTAGGCTGCGCTTCTACCAAATAAGTGCTACTTGGTTAGCGGCGCGATCGAAATGAAACGTTGCGTATAAAACTATGAAACGGATGTGAATATTCAGTTCTAGACGTGTGAAGATACGTAGTAAAGCTTTCATATAGCTTTACTACGTATCTTCACACTCCAATAATGATGCTGCGATTATTATCGCATCATCATTTTTGGTTCGGTAGTCAGCTCTCTTGCAACTGTTTTACACTGGCAATTAGGAAATCATCGATACCGGCAAAACATGAGACCTAAGCATGAGATCCTTTGGTGATGTTCGCCTTACAGGCTAAGAGCACACTAAGGTGAGGCCTCAAAAGTCCAGTGAAGTAGGTAGTGAAAGCTCAATTGGAGCTAGCTACATACATATTCTTTATCCCTTGAGGGGTAGACAGATCCCAAGGTCATAAAAAACCGGCCAAGTGCGTGTCGAGCCACGCGCAGTATAGGGTTCCGTAGTTGCGAATGACAACTTTGAGTTCACACTGTTTACACTCGCACCTTACAGTTTAACGACCAAAAACATCTAACAATAAAGATTGTATGAAATTTTACATTTTCCAGTACATTTTATAAGTTGGTTGCCTATAACTTTTTAGTTTGCACATAGTACCCAGCTCTGATAGTTTTCCTTTCAACTTCAGTATATATACTACTGCTGTAATTTTTTTCACGTATCCATTTATAACCGTTTAACAGATAGAGGGGGGGGACACGTACCTCTAACAAAAATTTGCACTTTAAAACCAAATATTTCGGAAACGGATCCCTAAATCGAAAAATGGTATCTCAACCTCACAATATTTTTTAAAGACCTTTTTAACGATACCCCACACGATGGATAAATAGAAAAAAAAAAATAACTCCCCCACTTTACTTGTATGGGAGCTACCCAAAAAAAAATTTTTTTTCAAGATTTTATTCTACGACTTTTTTACCATGATTAATATACATACTCATACCAAATTACAGCTTTCTAGTACTTATAGTCTCTGAGTAAAACCGCGGACGGACAGACAGACAGACAGACAGACAGACAGACAGACAGACAGACAGACAGACAGACAGACAGACAGACAGACATGGCGAAACTATAAGGGTTCCTAGTTTACTACGGAACCCTAAAAAGGCCATGTTAGTGGGCGTAATAGTGGAAAATTAATTCATAATTATGATAAGTTGTTAGCTGCATTGCTTATTTACGGGATTACTTAGATTTTCGCCCAATCCCATCCCGGCTTGTACAGTCTGCGCGGGAAGAAGAAGAGAAGCACCTGTGTATTCTGTGTTTTTTTTTCTTTTTAACATAGTGGTAAAAAAACATGCAACGACGGGTGCAAATAGGTACACATTTCCCGCTAGACCATTTCGTGGCGTAGAATATTATGCGATAAGTACTATTTATTTGATGTATTATGATGAATGATATGTGAATTATTTCCTCACAGGCCTCCTATTTCTGATTCTTCCCACAGCTTCTGTGTAACGCAGCCTTACAAACACAACTAGCTGCAGCCACCACTCTCAACATTTACAGCTAATATATTGGTTATTTGGGTCAAGCTGTAACCTCTTAATTTTGCATAGTAATTATTCTTGCAGAAAACCTAGTTTCTATTCAGTAAAATAAGTACCGTCAAAGAAAGCGTGTGACTTGCATTTAATTTTAGTGTACGTGTTTTTGCATAATCGTTTATTTTCATATTAGGTTTATTAAGACATTTAATATTACAACTTGACAAAGGCTTTAACTTTTATAATATTATTGGTGTATTAATGCGCATTCGTCTTCTCTCACCTTTTTCTCTCGTTTCATGTGGTTTTCATCGTCTATTACATATTTATTTTATGTGCATCAAATATTTTGATAAGAGTTTTTGACAGGTTTTTAAACATTCACAAATGCTATAACTATCTACGTTCTATTATAAAGTAGCAAGAGGCAAGTATTTATTAGAAAACCTTTTTGTTTCGTTTCATTGCACATCTAAAGGTCTGTTTAATCGGGACTTGTAGAAAACGTCCTAAGACCAAAAATAAAAACATGATTAGTATACTTAGACTACCTATAGTCTAGGTCTATGATCTGTAGAGTACCCGTAGGTACTAGAATTTTACCTGGAATTCATCCTAATTTAAATGTTGTTGTAATTTTGTAGCAGGCGTTATTTATTGCAAAAGCATAAAGTAGGGTTATTGAAATCGAGATATTTATGGCATCATGTAATACGAGGTGCTATACAAGGTGTGAAAATTATCTTGCCACCATAACTTATGCAAATTTAAACATGGTTAACTTGAATTAACTGTATAGCCTGTCCCAGCTACGTTCCTACATAATTGTTTTGTTGAATCATAAAGGTGTTTACTTTTTTTAATTAACGCACAGATATATGATCGCGTATTTATCATACATAGAGTATTTAACGAGCTAAAGGCCGCAAACGTTGCAGCTATGTTTCACTGTTGTAAGATAAATATTAACGGGGTAAGTTAGGTAAGGTCATACATAAGGGAGAATAGAAAAGATTGCTGACTCATCTATTTGATAGAAATCTTAGGCTTTATTGGGCACACTTTAATATTAAGGCTGACATTGTCAATAACCAAATAAATTTTTATACATATTTTTCAACACAGTTTGATGCCAGAAATTGCTCTACTATCTGAGCTCATAGTTACTCGAGGTACTTTACTTACTTCTATAATTATTTTGTACTAGCTGTTACCCGCGGCTTCGAGCGCGACATATATAGCCCATGTCTCAGTACCCTAACCTATGTGTATGCAAAATTTCATGATGATCGGTTCAATAGGTTGGGCGTAACAAACAAACAAACTCACTTCCGCATTTATAATATTAATTGGGATGTAAGTATTTCTTGCACGCTGGTCTGGGAGAAGAGAAAAAACTTAGAATGTACCAGCTGCTTCTCTTTCCGCGCAGATCGTAAAAGCCGATCGAGGGAATGTGCGTGAGTAATCATGGAAATAGGCGATGCGGCTATCAACCCATCACTTTTTTTTTTCGTTCTCCACCTACAAGCCCAGCAACATGTGAAAACGTGGCCTTTAGGTTTTATAAACCTGGGCTCTGTCTACCCCGCAAGGGGAAAATACGTGATTGTATGTATGTATGTATTTTTTTTATATTTATAGAATACTAGCTGATGCCCGCGACTTCGATTGGGTGGACTTTATGACGCCGGCGTATTAATATACCGACATGTATCGACATTAATACGAAATAATGTCGATACATAAGAAAATACTTGTACATGGGATCATTATATATTAAAAGTTAATATATAATGATCCTCGATTTTTTGGTAACACATGTTTAGGTAAATGAATAGGACCTAGGTATGGGCAGAGAGCCCTCAACCTATAAAGCGCACATCTCTAAAGGGCCTTCGGGAGGGACGGACCTCGGCTTTGGGTGTTGCCTGTGTGTGCAAGGCTTGGAGTGATTGCAAACTCTCATGTTTTGCCATATGGGCTGAAAGATACGTTGCCAAAAGGGCATAATCCTGGTTGCGTTTGAGCCGGGACCGCTGCGCGGTCGCAGTCACCAGTAATATGAGCTTATCGTACTCTACGCACTCTATCCCAGTGGAGACTGACTCTGTAAAATTGTCGATATAAAATTTGACGTGGTTCTGTATCAGATGTAGTAAATCTTCGATTTTCGAAAAACTTTGCCACCGCGTCATTTTATATTTCCTTTAGTTTTCCTAGACCATTATGGTACTGCGTCAGGTGTTTCAAATCTTCAATTTAAATACCTCAACAAAAATTGCTTATCAGGTTGAATAACTTTTGCTAAGGCGTAATTTATATAGTTCTTATAGTTGGCCTAGACCATATCATTCTGGACGAGGTGTTCCAAATCTTAGATTTTTAAACCTCAACAAAAATTTAAATAAAATTATTTTAATACGGTTTTTATCGCGTTTATTACATTATTTATACACCTAACGTTTCGAGCACTTTACAGTGTTCGTGGTCGCAGGTAGACTAAGTTGACATTTGTCTAGTATTTTATAAGAACTGCAAAATCTACCGCCTAAAATATTTATTGATAACGTTCCGGATGTACGCAGTATTGGCTCACGGTGTCTGAAGGTCTTGCAGTCTTCTGCTTAGCTTGAGATTTGATTAAATTGATGACTGGATCCCAAGCTGGTGGTAACTGCCAACCATCCTCTCTATTGAAATTAGGATGTTTTTTAATTTCAATAGCCTCACGAAGCATTCTTGGAATGTATCTGTTTTCTTTTGCAAGGACTTGAGGATTATCAAAACGCATATAGTGGTTGGGTTTGTCTAGGGCATGTTCACAGACTGCAGACTTCGTTGAGCGCCTATGCTTCATGTCAGCAATATGTTCTTTTATACGGGTACCGATGCTTCTCTTTGTTTGCCCAATGTATGATAAACCACACTCACAGTCAATTTTATAAACTCCAGCATCTTGTAACGGGATATTAGATTTGACAGGTCTTAAAAGTTGGTTTATTTTCTTGTGCGGCTTGTAATAGGTCTTGATTGAAGCACGCTTAAGTATATTACCAATTTTGTCTGTAACTCCCTTTACATATGGTAAGATGGCAGGAAAGCGATCAACTGTGTGAGGCTTTGGGCGGCTTCTGTAATGTGTTTTTGGGAGGTTGAGGTTGTTGCTTCTTAAAACCGATTTTACTCGTTGAAGCTCCTCCTTAAGGTGGTGGGTGTCACAGATGCCATGTGCTCTCTGAAACAAAGATTTACCAACGGTAGCCAACTGACATGGATGATGATGGGATTTGCCATTGAGATATTTGTCGTTATGGGTACCGTTGGTAAATCTTTGTTTCAGAGAGCACATGGCATCTGTGACACCCACCACCTTAAGGAGGAGCTTCAACGAGTAAAATCGGTTTTAAGAAGCAACAACCTCAACCTCCCAAAAACACATCACAGAAGCCGCCCAAAGCCTCACACAGTTGATCGCTTTCCTGCCATCTTACCATATGTAAAGGGAGTTACAGACAAAATTGGTAATATACTTAAGCGTGCTTCAATCAAGACCTATTACAAGCCGCACAAGAAAATAAACCAACTTTTAAGACCTGTCAAATCTAATATCCCGTTACAAGATGCTGGAGTTTATAAAATTGACTGTGAGTGTGGTTTATCATACATTGGGCAAACAAAGAGAAGCATCGGTACCCGTATAAAAGAACATATTGCTGACATGAAGCATAGGCGCTCAACGAAGTCTGCAGTCTGTGAACATGCCCTAGACAAACCCAACCACTATATGCGTTTCGATAATCCTCAAGTCCTTGCAAAAGAAAACAGATACATTCCAAGAATGCTTCGTGAGGCTATTGAAATTAAAAAACATCCTAATTTCAATAGAGAGGATGGTTGGCAGTTACCACCAGCTTGGGATCCAGTCATCAATTTAATCAAATCTCAAGCTAAGCAGAAGACTGCAAGACCTTCAGACACCGTGAGCCAATACTGCGTACATCCGGAACGTTATCAATAAATATTTTAGGCGGTAGATTTTGCAGTTCTTATAAAATACTAGACAAATGTCAACTTAGTCTACCTGCGACCACGAACACTGTAAAGTGCTCGAAACGTTAGGTGTATAAATAATGTAATAAACGCGATAAAAACCGTATTAAAATAATTTTATTTAAATGTGTAACAATCGCGAAAACATAAGAAAACATTACTCAACAAAAATGCTCATCAGCCTTAACAACTTTTACTAAGACTCCACTTTTATATTTCTTATCGTTCAGCTGGACCATTATAATGCTGCATCAGGTGTTCAATTTTCCAAAATTATTTCTATCCTATATGTTGCCCCAGCTTAATAGCCATATAGCAAAACAAGTTTCATTCGAATTCGCCCAATATTTCCGGAGATAAACATGATCATACATACAGACAGATAGACAGATAGACAGACAGACAGACAAGAAATTCTAAAAAATCTGTTTTGCTTTCTATTAATCTTTTTAGGTGTCCCTCTATCCATTTCAGTCAAAAATACTAAATGTACAGACAAAATATATTAACTGTTTTATTATATGTATTATATATTAATGTATGTATATAATGCAGTGAATAACATACTACATATATGTAGTATGTTATTATTTTAAATGCCGCCGCTGCCGCCCTGATTAGTTTTGTTTTATATGATTCTACGAAATCATTGTATCTTTATGTCCGCCTTTGTACCTATTCATATAAGTAAGAAAAGGTGTTTGCGAATATTTTTTTAAAATATTGATGCAATAAGAGAACATTTTCTTTCCTGCTTCATTCTTCCTCAGAATCATTTGTACTTGAGACAAATTGAATAATACTGCACTCTCGCTTTTTAGCAACCGCGTGCAATGTCGTCATACTCATAGTCATACTGGCTCTAATTGTACTGTCACAACCGCGGTCGCGTGCCATCACTAGTACTACTTTCGACGTGACGCAACAGATGTCCACAAAGGTTACCGGTTTTTAGAGCTATTAACACCTATTGTAGTAAGTAGGTAGTAGGGGCAGATGGAGGTTATATTTTTTTTGGAAAATATGTGTACCTTTTTACTTATCTATGTGTCGGTCTGTGGGTGGTATCGCGACCAAGCGGGATCCTAATGCCGTATTTCTGAAAGAAGAGAAAAAAGAAGAAAATAGATATTCATTTTTTTATTAAAAAATTGGTTAGCCGTGTGGTTCCCGGCAGAGTAGAAAAGGAATACTTCAAGTCTTCCCGTGGATGTCATAGACGCGACTTAAGAAACACAAGCTAAACAAAGCTAACAACCATCTAACCTCTTCCTCCCATCTAGCCAGCGTTGAGAGTGTAGGTCAAATCCTCTGATTGCTCTGGTAAAACAGAGAGGGTCATGCTCCTGCAGTGGAGACAAAAAAGACCTGATGATACTGATCACACTGAACAACTTTACAAAAGAAATTAAAAATAAGTCTTTACATGCGAAAGTGGCAAAATATATGCCCTCTAACTATTAAAATAAGAAAGTAAAATATCTTAAACCAAATAATCTATAGATCTCATTAAAAATGGTTTGAACGAGATACCAAGACAGCAGTTTTTGAGACATATAGCACATTTTCATAAACCGCAAATATAAGTAACTTTATCACAGAGCTCTAGAAGAATAGCCATGCGAGTGCCTACTGAGTTTCATTAAAAATTATCTTCAGTGTTTAATTCAGTCATTTATATAAACTCTGTGCGCAATATTCAAAGTACCTAAGTACATAATAATTCAGTTATAATAAAACTTATTGAAATAAATGAAAGTTGCGCCATAGGCCATCAAATAAATCGCATACATCAACAAAGTATGATTAAGTACCTGCAAGACAATTGATGTAGGTCAACAAACACTGCTCATTGCATTTGCGAATTGCTATTGCTTCATATTTTATAAGCATTTGTTCAATAAGGCGCTCACACAAACGAATTCGCTGGGGAGGTCTTTTATTGTAAAGCTCAGCACATATGAATCTACAATCTGGAGCATACTTATATTTTTTAATAATTATTCATCTTAGTAGAGAGTTGAATCCATTCAATTTTACTTAAAGTAGTACTTATATCTTGTTAGAAAATATACCTTCTAGTATTGAGACACAGAAGTCTGATGAAGATGAATAAATTCTGGCTTACATATAAGGTATTGTTAACTAGGATTTATTTATCTTCTCCTTGCTCACTTTTTATTGCTTATAATAACACGGGCTTGGAGTTTCGGTCCCGTGAGAAGCTATAGTCGACTTAGATCCAACACGCAACGGCTCTTTGGAGAGTTTTTTTATGTAATGTGTTTCTCCTGTTAAAGTTCGCTCCCGTATATATATATATATATCAATGAGTTGATATGCCCTATTGACATTTCATGAGAAATAAAAGTCGGACTACTTTAAGTACTATTAATATGATTCAATTACAAAAATCAAATTCAATCACGAAAAAATTTACTAGAAAAAACGGTAAACAAGAGATCCATGTGTAGTCATTTGTGGTAAGCTATTTGCTTAGTAAGTACCTACCCACATTTGTAAGGACTATGTCGGGTACGGAATAAGTATGTCTGCAATACGAAAAATTTACGCAATTAACCAACTTAATTAATTTTAATTGAGATGAAACGTAATTAAATAAGAATTAAACGAATGCGTGTAAGCCTCCGAAAGGTATGCGGCTGCCAACTGTGTACCTACTGTATCCAGTTTTACAAATTACAATGAAACGCACGAAACGTCTTACATACTTCCCTGTTGCAAGGACAAGTTATCGAGACAATAAGGAAGTTGTTTAAAATATGACTTTCGTATAATAAAAAATCTTTGGGATTCTGAAAAGGAAGACTTTAAATTTTTGTCGGTCTACTGCTTAACTTTAGTGTACTTTATTTTTTATGAATAATATTTTTAATACATTTTTTATTAATACGCTCCTTATGATATTAAAACTTGGATCGTGATGTTGTGTTTTACCGACTAGACCTTTTTGTTTAAGTACATCAATTACAAGTGCCCATTTTTTCTTGATAAACGTAAAGGTACTTATTAAAACACGTGGTATGATACTCGTACACACAGTAAACTGGCTATCAAACTCATCGGTCCGCGTTGTCTCGTGTCTATAAACACCTTGACTCTTGCATCATAACGACTGAAAAAATAAATAACATTAAATAATAATAATTTAGAACATCTTTTAATAACATATACTTATACCTATAATCACATTACCACAAATGAACAAAATATTACATACATGATAATAATAATTGAACTTACTCGTCCTGAAGATGACCTTCTGAAAAATAACTTAACGGCGATAAGTTGCTTTTCAGAAGGTTCATTACTTACACTCGATAAGTAAGTTATAAATGTTAGAAGGTATATATTTATGTATATTTGTAATAGATCCATAAAGATATTACTGAGAAAATTTTATACAAAAATGTACACAATTGTGAATACCGTTTTATATCTTATTTGCGCGTGCACTCAAATCTCATGCAAAGAGCCTATTTGTCCACCTCTAAACTTGTTTGACAAATGGGATTTTTATTAGACCTTTTCGATATAACAAATATTGGATTAACACTGATTGATATGGCGTCATTTGTGCAATTGTTTTATTTGCAAACTCAACTGCAAAAGCAATACAACCTTTTCTAGGTGCGTTTAGATAATTTTTACCGACATTACTTATAGACAACTGGTGTGAATTAATTAGCAAAAGTTGAACTTATTATGGGTTGGGCACCTTATCAGGACTATGTCGCGGTTAATATGGAATATCTGAGTGAATCTCTAGGATAAGAGAAATAGGCGTGGCTATACATTTACGAACGCCATGTACGCTGTATTTTAACTGACTACAAAAAAAGGAGGTTCTCAATTCGTCGGATTTTTTATTTTATTTCATATATAATCCCCGATTTCTTGAAGACTCCTGGACTGATTTAAATATTTTTTTGTTCGATAGGTATTATTATTTTTCAAATAGTCCCATTAAATTTTTATAGAAATGTGTCAAGCTCTTTTTGAAAAAATACACAAAAACAAAAAAAAATATTCACGGATGCCGTTCGGCTTACAATTATTTCCATTTTATTATTATGCTTATTCAAAGAAATTGATAGGGTTGAAGTCGGTTTTTGTTTTTTGTTAAAAATATCTAAAATTATTGCCGATTTCATTTATTGTACTGTATAACAATCGGAAAACAAAGATACTGAAGGGCATTTGAAAATCAATACACACTGTCTCTCTATCATCCAAGTTGTGCCTAATCCACAATAAAAACAGTATAAGTACAACCTTATATGTCAAGTGCATTCTATTATGAACCTATGCAAATAAAAGTAATGATTTTAATAGGAATGCTATTGCACAGTAACTCAAATCGATAGATATCGATACGAGAGATAGAATGGTCCTATTTTAGACCGGAAATTATTATATATTATTAATACACCAACTAAAAAATCTAAATTGTCTAAACATACGATATACGTAACGATACTTTCTCAGCAAATTTATAGCAAACGTTTAACCTAATCATATAAGTAGAGCACGCAATTTATGCCTACGCCGAAGAGAAATGAAGCAATTATTTAAGACGTTTACTGTCTATTAGTTTTTGCTTGCGGCTTTGCTCGCGTTAAATGTACAAAGTTTGGAACCCCGTCAGCCGCTACATTTCGATAAAAACTTTATTGGACTATCTGTAAAGTATTTATTACCTATGAAACAAAAAAGAATTTCTTAAATCGGTCCAGGCATCTTCGAGAAATCGGGGAACACACATAAAAAGAAAAGATTCCGACGAATTGAGAACCTCCTCCTTTTTTTGAAGTAAGTCAATAAAAAAGATAATGTAAAACTACGCAGGTGTCTGATGGATTGTGTTTGCACATCGAATTCCAATTAGTCTTCAAGCTTTTTTCAAGGTGAAGTGAATTTGATGATTCACTGAAATGTGTAACGTAGCAAGCATACTCGTAGATTAGGGTATCCACTTAACGTACCAATATCACGTAAACAAAGTACCCACCACTATCATTTTTCACCAGCAGCATTACTTACTTTCATAGTGTTTATATGTATGTCAAACTAATGCGGTTTACTAAAACTGATTGTATGTCGCTGAATTTAATTTCGTTAAAATTATTTACGGAGATCTACAGCACATATTTTATTTAGATTTATTTAGATTTATCACTTTACTATTTTAAAAGTTAGAGGGGTGGGGCCATACGCATTTTAGGTGCATTTTAATTTCACCACAGTAACAGTTTAAGTAGGTGTATACGCATCGTCAAGTATATGATGATGCGAACTTCTTTTAACCCTATAGGAAGCGTAGGTATAAAAGTGTAAGGAAGTTATGACAGTTTGAAAAAAAGATTAAATATTTTCGTTTTATTATGTTGAAATTCTTCTTTCTTCGGTAGGATTGTAACAAGTAATTTAGATCTAATTCTATCATGCTTTTATGGAGCATTGTTCCAGAATCGGTCATGACTGTCTGCCATTTATGTATATCATAGAATGAGGAGGCTTTTTATTTTTATAACATAGGACGGCAAACTACCAAGCAGGTCACCTGATTGAAAATGATCACCGCTATCCGTGGACAACTGCAACAACAGGGGTGTTACAAGAGCGTTGCCGGCCTTTATTTTTCCCTCCCCAGAGGGGTAGGGGGATGGGCCTTCGGCTCTCTCACTCACCGAATGAAGCATACTTAGAAGCGGTAAAGCTCAAACGTCGATTTTCTGTGAGAGTGTAGCAAAAGTGAATTTGGCCGGTAGCGTGGCTCTACCACTACTAGGCTAAGCTTCGAAGATTTATATGTGGCAGTCAGCCTTGACTAAACAGAAAAGTGCTTTCAGAAACCGTCACAAAAAACATATATTTTTATTATATATACTATATTTATATTTAACTATTATCCAATAAAAAAATCTTTACAAATTTTTATACGCTTCTTTTTCGGATGGAAGACTTTGGATATTGATGAAGTATGTTGTAACTCAAGAATTGCGCACCTTTAATAATGATGCACCTACATCAGAATTATGAACGGCAAGCGAAATTGGGAGATTTAATCATGATAAAAAATTCATTCCAAATTTTAATTTCTTCCACAAGCCATCATATAATATTAATGGTAAACGTTCTACATCCTCCTCTAAATACTATAATTGTAAGCAATGTAGCCTAAATAGTTGCCTACCACCTGCCTATTTACCTGCAATTTATTACTACCTAACGGTTCTACGGAGAGCGATTAATCCATCTAATAAATACAAAGTTTTGACTTTTGATTTTATAAGTAATTTGGATAGGTACTAAATTTAACCAAGTTAAAGCTAAGTTATTTTCTTGAATGTGATAACACGTCAGTATAACAAACAATGCTTTTTAACCTACTTCAAAAAAGGAGGAGGTTCTTTATTCGTCTGTATGTTTTCCTTTTTTGTTCTATAGGTAATGCTCTAGAGGTGGTCCCATAAAATTTTTGTCGCAATATATCGAGCTCTTTTTGAAAAATAAACAAAAAAGCCAAAGTATGCCGTTCGGTTTACGGAATCAAAACAAATTGATGAGAACGTGACTCCTCTGTTTTGACTGAATTCAAAGGTGGTCCCATAATTTTTTTATCGGAATCTATCCAGTGCTTTTAAAAAATCAACAAAAACCAAAAAAAATTGAACAGGTATGCCGTTTGGTTTAATTTTATTTCTGTTTAATGTTTCCGCGAATCAAGATAAGTTGATGACGACAATGTTTCTCTATTTTGATTGGGTGTGGTAACCCACTAAATCCTAATTTTTAGTTCCAGTTTGTAAATTTACGTATAGGGTTGAAGTCGGTTTGACTTTTTTGTTAAAATAATTATTACATAAGTGAAAATCAGTCAGATTACAAAAAAAACAGATTTCAACCAAACTTACTGAAACGATTTTGATGAAACTTAAATGGATCCAATAAGGAGGTACCTTACCTATAACTTTCAAATTTTTTAAATCAACTCACACATGAGGCAGGTATGAGTAAACGTAAATAAGTAAAAGTTGGACTTTAGAGTTAAAAAGCGCTGAAATCTTTGTTATACACATATCTAAAATCGTATTCAACGATAAGACTGCAACGTACGGTATTAGAACTATTAACTGATCATCCTACACAACAAATGTGATAGTTTGATAGATTTATAATAATTACATTTACTTATAGTATAAACGGGTACGATAAAAGATAATACCGAACAAATTAACATTTCTTCTTCTTTCTGTACCTAAGACCTAATCCCACATTTTACGTGGGGTCGGCACAGTATGTTAGTAATTTAGAAATGTAGGTACACTATATAAAAGCATAAAATTGTTTAGGTTTCGAGCATGTAAAGGTGGACAATACGAGTGTCAAAAGTCTTCGCGGTTCCTTCGTTCATTGTCAATAAAAAGAAAATCGCACGAAGAGCGTAAGGGCATCCACCTTATTAGTGCACAATTTTTATATATTTATTACACAACTGCCAAAAAAGGAGAGTACTTACCTATTTTATTGAGTTTATGTCTGTGACTTTTTTATCGAACCATAACTGCTAAATGCCTCAATGGATTGGGACTTCTGGGCAGACAATATACTCATTACATAAATGGATTCGAACCAGCGGTTTGGTCTTTCTACGACTGATACCTTACCAAGTAGGCTACCGCGCTTCAATCCTATTTAATAACAGCCTCTGTGGTCCAGTGGTTAAGGCATTTGCTTTACTGACCCGGGGGTCGTGGGTTCGATTCCCACGGGAAGCATACTTTGTTAAGTTGTTTCCAGTGTGGTTAAGACAATGCAGGCTTGAATTACCTGATTGTCTGATAATAAAAGAAAGATGATTCCGTGCTTCGGAAGGCACTTTAAGCCGTTGGTCCCGGCTGCCATCTGGATCTCTCTGGATCTGGTTCCGAAAGAACTCTGACACCAGGGTGTGCATGGTCGACTGACCGTGTCACCCGTCACCTACTCGAAAGGATGAGGATCCTATTTAATTTCACGTCGAATTTCTCCACCATATCACATTTCTCCTAACGTAGTAGGGCTTGTGTGTTTTGCATGCAATTTTTTTCCCTTGCTTATTACTTATTACTTTTCATTATTTTGCATTTGTATTCGGTAAATTAAGATAACTTCTCAATTAAATATCAACTATTCAATTTAATCTTATTTAGGAGTCAAACAATAGGTGGCGCTAGTTTTGCTGATTTAAGCCTCTGAATGAGTATTTCATTTAAATAAACTTTATCAGAAAGGGTCAGTCGAATTCGGCATCATTATGATTTCGATTTCTAACTATAGTACACCACCAACACACTACATGTGGCCTTTGAGTCTTATGGCCTAAGGTTCTGTCCACCCCGTAAGGGATAAAGACGTAATAATATGTAACGTAATTAGGTTATACTTACATGGGTACCTATTACTGCGCAATGACAAAATAAGGAGTAATGGAATCTGATACGATGAGATCAGTTCAGCCCGGTCTAGATGCATTTCAATTGGCTACATTGTAGATAATAGATAGGTATGTTTTCTACCCCTATAAGAACAAATTATTGCTTCGTGTATGTAGGTATTTAATTATTTATCATTGCATGCTTGTCATTCCCAGTAAAACGACACAAGCCTTGGCCCACAGCCAGCTTATGCAAATTCACTGCATTTGTATTGTCCCAATCTTTATAAGGTTTCTGCACTTATGATTTGTGGTAGTAGATAACAAGAAAATATTAGAACCCTCTCTTTATACTGCACGCTATACTGCGTGGTACGTTCATACATTGATATATCGTATTTATACATACCCCTAAAATTATTGTAATATCCACAATCGATTTGAGTTTTACATGTTAGTTACTAATAAGTATTTAAAAAAATCTTAAGCAAACATTATGTGTAGGTTGTACCTACCTAAACATGTACATACATAGTACTAGCTGACGTGACGGCTGAAAATCACTGCTGCACTAGGGTCCCCTAGTCCAGTAGTCACCTTTTGTGACACTGTGGGCACATGTTTTTTTTCTGTATTGTCCTGTGTTGTAGTTGTGGTGCCCATTGTTTCACAATAAATATTTTTCATTCATTCATTTTTCATAGCTGTTACCCGTGACTTCATCAGCATTCACATTTTTAGCATTAGTATCTATATCAACCGCAGTCAGTGGCGTAACTATGCCATCAAGGGTCCGCGGCAAACGTAAGATGGGGTCGACGAGCGAGAGTCAGTGCTGCGAGAATCTTAGAGCTGCGAGCGATCGCACTGTAGTTAGAATACAAAGTCGATGACCTAATAACCTTGATGTGGGATAAGACTGCGATGAACGTGATGCGTTGCAAACCAGACAAGCTTCCGGTGCTCTTATAGATTTTTAAACACTTTATAACTATAGAAACTACTTAGTTACTTCCTTATGTTTTTTCAATATTGCACAGCTCAGTCAATACCAAGTCGATGACCATAATGATATTAAAAGATAACGTTGAACGTGATGTGATGCTAAAAATGACCGGGCGAGTATTATGCGGTTGTATCGTCCGGTACGGAGGCCGTGTTGCTCGAAGGGTTGTATAGATTTCTGAAACACTGCAGCTATATAAACCTCTTGTTTTCGTTTTGCAATAGCACCAAACCGCTGGCAAAATTGCTGGCTTGGTTAGGATACAAAGTCGATGACCTTGATGATGGATATTAATAGCTTGTATCTAACATGTTGCGATAAAATCCCGGGGTGAGTTTCCGACGCTTGTATAGATTTCTGAAACAGTCTGTAGCTATATAAACCACTTCTTTTCGTTTTGCAATAACACCCAACCACTGGTGAAATTATTGGCTCAGTTAGAATACAAGTCGATGACCTTGAAGAGGGATATTAAAAGCCTGCATTGAACATGATGCGATGAAATCCCGAGGCGAGATTTTGACGCTTGTATAGATTTCTGAAACACTCTGTTGGTATATAAATCACTTGTTGTCGTTTTGCAATAACACCCAACCACACTGGCGAAATTACTGGCTCAGTTAGGATACAAAGTCGATGACCTCGATCCGGGACACTAAATTGCAGTGTGTGTGATGGAAATCCCAGGGCGTTTTTTCGGCGTTTGGAACCAGCCAAATTATACGTTGTCATGTGTTCGTTGCCTCGTCATTTCTTTACATACTTACTCGTAATTATCCGCCGAATAATGATGTAACAATGTAGCATGGATGGCCATGAACATGATGTATAAGTTCCTGTCTGCCTTTTAGTAGGAAGGTTGAATCATAGAACAAGAAAACATATCGAATTCCGTAAAACGTTTGACTATATTAAAAACATTCTGAACCTGCTCTGTGGATAACATAAATTCTGTACACACCGTGTAACTTGCGTCTCGACATTTTCATGCAAAAGTGTTCAGGCACCCGGGCAATTTGTATTGGAAAGACAATTTTTTTTTAGATTATCCAGCATAGGTCCCAAAAGAAAAGTTGTTCATATTGACGGTCTGAGTCACCAATTTGAGGAAATGTCGAGGATTAAATTACACGCTGCATATCTAGAGGTACCTTCCTCATATAATAAGAACTAGTAGATTGAGAATAAATACTTATTTTGCGCGGAAAAAAAGCGGATTCAAATTTTGAATATATCCATAAATTTAATTTACGAAACATAGGTATTCACTTGGGCCATGCACGCACATATCCGCACCTCCGCCAAAGCAAAACAAGACAGACCTTCCATAATATTAAATAAAACAGACAAATTAGTTAAAAATTTCAATCAAAGAAAATCCTACAGTAAAATGGCTGGAGCTGCAAGAGCCGCACTGGATCTAACTCTAGGTATGAAAAAGCTCTCCTCAATATTTTCTTTTATAAAAGGTGTTTGGTCCACGAAGTATCTCTATTGCAAGTTCTGAAATCATCATCATCATTTCGTGTAGGTGACACGGTCAGTCGACCATGCACACCCTGGTGTCAGAGTTCTTCGGAACCACCTCTCGGCTCATTGACGTGGTTCCTTTAACGACTACCAGATGGCAGCTTGGACCAACGGCTTAACGTGCCTTCCGAAGCACGGGATCATCTTTCTTATCAGACAATCAGGTGATTCATGCCTGTAATGTCCTAACCAAACTGGAAACAACCTAACAAAGTATGCTTCCCGTGGGAATCGAACCCACGACCTCCGGGTCAACAAGGCGAACACCTCAACCACTGGACTACGGAGGTAGTTAAAAAGTTCTGAAATGTAACTTATTAAAACATCCTGGTCATGTTCACTCGCTTAATTTCTTCGATCAGGGGTAGATTATGCGCTTTTTACCCCTTTCTGGAACACTTGAACATAATTTAGTAGTTATGGTACGCTTTTAAAATAATGCACCATTTGGCGCTGCCTTCTTTACCTTAAAGTTCTTTTCTTCTTTTTATTTCGCTAAGTACAAGATTCACTGGTTTCTGTAAGTATATGTGCCACAGGATCCGTGAGATCAAAATTTGATATGTTTATCATAAAATATAAAACATTGGTAGGATTGCCGATCGCCGTCGCTCGATTCTTCTACATTAATTTCAAAATCAAATAGTTCGTGTTTTTGTTCGTTTTCAATTTTTTTTGACATGCTGTCAGTACTACACCTGTGTACACACACGTTTGGTGAATTATTGCAAATAACGTCAAGTCCCTTGCCGTTGTGAATTGCAACGTTAGAATCCGCGTCTTTTATCTATGCAATATTAACGCGCTCGGGTTTTATTATGCTCTTTCGCAAACATTTCTTATGAAGTACCTTCATTCATTTGTTTTTAATTTATTTGATCTTTTATATTCTCAGCTTCACTCAAGAAGGGCAAACCAGCAGTAGTAAACTCATGGAGATACACAAAGCGTGCGCTGGGATGCACGCGGGCGCAAAAATTAGTTGCTAACCCCTACGTACAAAGTGCAGAAACAAACCTCGATAAATATTCTTCAACGATGGAGGAGAAATTAAAGCAACTCATAATTGCAGCACTTGAGAATGAAGTGGTAGCTTTAACCAAACAGCTGGAAACTGCTCGCAAGAGACTAACTAATAATGGCGCAATTGGAAAATGCACGAAGTAGAATACGAAATCGAGACGGAAAAGCTAAAAATATGGGCACGTGCATTTCATCAAAAAAAGAACAAGAAATAGCTGGATATTAAATTGTGAAAAGTAATGTGTGTTTTATTAACCTTCTTGAAATAAAGACGAAATTATTCGTTCGACCGTATGTAGTTGTCATGAAATGAAATTTTATTAAGAGGGTATACTAGCAGTGCGTTTTCCATACAAACGTATTTCTCTATTTTCTCGCTGAAAACTGCTTCTAGAGGCACAATTCTTTTTACTTACAATCTATTACTAAAATAGGTATGTCCCTATGTTTTATTTTTTTCTAAAAACCTGTTTAAAAGAAAAAAAAATTGTACAAAAACAGTTTTTTTTGGAAAAAATTAAAAATAGGGGCATTCCTATTTTAGTACTAGATTTTATGAAAAAAGAATTGTGGCTCTAGAATCAGTTTTCAGCGAGAAAATAGAGAAATACATTTGAATGGAAACCATATTGAAAAAATACTGCTAGTATACGCTCTTAATATTTGGATATCATGTATCGCTTTTTGATCGTCATATTTTTTTCAAGTTTGCATAGTTTGCACAACGATTTCGTCCACTGAGCTAAATCAGAATCCCTAGTAAAATACAGAAATGAAAAGAAAAATCGGCCAAGTGCGAGTCAGACTCGCGCACGAAGGGTGCCGTACTATTATCTACACAACAATGGCCTTTCGATGTATGGGAGCCGCACTTAAATTTAAAAGAAAATATACTATCTATACATATAATAAGACAGTAAAATATTTTGTCTGTACATTTAGTATTTTTGACTGAAATGGATAGAGGGACACTTAAAAAGAATAGAGAGCAAAAAATTTTTTTAGAATTTCTTGTCTATCTGTCTGTCTATCTCTCTGTCTGTCTGTATGTATGATCACGATTATCTCTGGAAGTATTGGACGGATTCAAATGAAACTTTTTTTGCTATATAGCTATTAAGCCTGGGCAACATATTATATAGGCTTAGCATATAGGGTAGAAATTATTTTGAAAAATGGAACACTTTATGCAGCACCATAATGGTCCAACTGAACTATAAGAAATATAAAAAAACCGACCAAGTGCGTGTCGGGCCACGCGCAGTGTAGGGTTCCGTAGTTGCGAATGACAACTTTGAGTTCACACTGTTTACACTCGCACCTCACAGTTTAACGACCAAAAACATCTAACAATGAAGATTGTATGAAATTTTACATTTTCCACTACATTTTATAAGTTGGTTGCCTATAACTTTTTAGTTTGCACTTAGTACCCAGCTCTGATAGTTTTCCTTTCAACTTCAGTATATAAACTACTGCTGTAATTTTTTTCACGTATCCATATATAACCGTTTAGCAGATAGAGGGGGGGGACACGTACCTCTAACAAAAAATTGCACTTTAAAACCAAATATTTCGGAAACGGATCCCTAAATCGAAAAATGGTGTTCTTAACCTCACAATATTTTTCAAAGACCTTTTTAACGATACCCCACACGATGGGTAAATAGAGAAAAAAATACTCCCCCACTTTACCTCTATGGGAGCTACCCAAAAAAAAATTTTTTTCCAAGATTTTTTTCTACCACTTTTTTACCATGATTAATATACATACCCATACTAAATTACAGCTTTCTAGTACTTATAGTCTCTGAGTAAAACCGCGGACGGACAGACAGACAGACAGACAGACATGGCGAAACTATAAGGGTTCCTAGTTTACTACGGAACCCTAAAAACCGGCCAAGTGCGTGTCGGGTCGGGCCACGCGCCGTGTAGGGTTCCGTAGTTGCGAATGACAACTTTGAGTTCACATTGTTCACATTCGCACCTCACAGTTTAACGGCCAAAAACATCTAACAATGAAAATTGTATGAAATTTTGTGTAAACACAACATAATAAATATTTATTATGTTCTGTGTTAGTATTTGTTGTTATAGCGGCAACATAAATAGGTACACCATCTGTAATAATTTCAACTGTCTATCTATAGTTAGTATAGCTATCCTAGTTTATGAGATACAGCCTGGTGACAGACAGACCGACGAACATCGATGTCTCTGTAATAGGGTCCCGTGTACTTACCCTAACCTTAAAAAGGTTAAAATGAAAAGAAAAAAAATTGATCTCCCATACAAAGTCATGCTTAGTAGGGCGAATTTCTATGAGCGAATTTCCACCTAGAGGAGCGTAATGTTTTACGCGCGTATGTACTCGTATATATGTCTTTTTCATTGAGCCTAAACGACTTGACCGATTATGAAGTGTGATGTGTCATTAGATTCGTAGTCTTCCCCGTAGTGTCATAGAATAATGTCATCTGCAAAAAATCAATATGGCGGACGTAAATTGCTAAAAAAAGAGCATCTTTATCTTTTTAAATGCTACTTGTTTATTTCTTCTTTTTTTTTGCAATTTTTATCTTGAACTTTTGTATTCCAGTAGTGATTCCAGGATATCAATTAAGTTCAGAGGTAGAAAATCACGCTGTATTTAAAGATTTATTAGAGTAACCCTAAGCTTGAGACACCGATTGAAAGCTTGAGGCCTGAGTTTATTTATTTTATCTGTGTTACTTTTTTGTAGTCTCTGTGGTAAGCTGAGGAATCGAAAGAGATAAGACTATATTCATAAAGTTTCTAACCGGAGCCCTCGATAAAAAAATATTTGTCAATGTCTCAGAGAACGTCAAACTTCACAATACAAAAGCACCCACCACCAACGAGCTTTTCACAAACAAGCCAAATTATTGTACCTACAATAAATACAATTTAACAACTACCTTCTCATTGCATATTGTTTTTAAATGGCAGCAAGAGCAGTACTGGACATAGCATTGGGTACATAATATTGTATATACATTGCTAGGTTTACACATACCTACTTCCACACTTTAGCTAGGTTCATGGTTGATTATGCTTAGTATTTCTTCTGATCCTTCAGAACAATGACTTAATTTATATTTATTTATGAAACTGTAGCAAAACAAAAGTGGATAGTTATGGTTCGATATTTTGGCTAAGACATACTTGTAAGATATTTTATTATATTTTTTTCTCAAAAGCATATTATATTGTGCGTGCCTAAATCTACATTTGTTTTGTATTTCAGTTTCATTAAGTAAAGTGAAGCCAACTGTAAAAAAATTGTGGCATTCGGCGAAAGCAAGCATATCAAACACACCCGCCAAACCGATAGTTTGCAATGTACTTGTGACTAAATCAGAATCAACACTGGACTACTTCAGTGACTTATTGGAGCAAAAGCTAAGAGAACTCAGAAAACAGGAACTTAAGAAAGAAGTAGATAATCTAGAAAAAAAATTAGATACCGCTAGAAAAAGACTAAGTTCTGGCGACGGAGATAGGTGTTGACAAATAAATTAAGCGTATTGATTTATAAAGAAATGTGAAACAAAATGTATATTTAAATAAAAATCTGTAAAATTGGGTTAAACTTTTTTATTTATGTAGGTACTGTGTATAAGTTTTATTAGAACCCGACTCATTCATTACTTATTTATTTTCTAGCTGCAAGCAAAGCTTTGGTACCTCGTATTGGTACTGCATGGCAATATGCTAAAGTAGAAATGATACCTCCTATGTCAGGACCTATCGTCCACGGTCCTCTCGGTAAACAATTTGAAAACGCAGCAGCAAACTTTGGACAGGGCATTGTATCGGGGATTCAAGGAAGAATTAAAGAAATGGACTTAGAACTTGAGAGAATTAAAAGGGAAAAAGAAGCTGCAATAAAGGCAGCCGTTGAGAAAGCAGCTGCTATAGCTAAAGCTGCTCAACAAGCAATAGCCGAGGAAAAGAAGAAAAGAGAGGAAGCAAAGGCAAAAGAAGCTGCTAAGCCTAAAGAAGAAAAGAAACCAGAGGCGGCAGCTCCAAAAGCCGCTGAAAAAAAAGATAAACCAGCTAAAAAGAAGGAGCCAGCCAGAAAAAAGGAGCCAAAAAAGAATAGACGTGATGATAAAAAGGGAAAACCTCCGAAAAAGTAGCCTCTGTTGCCTACATGACTTTATGTATTGTTTCCCCTTTTACAATTATGTAATACAGTTTTTTTTTGTTGCTTTGGGTCTATTTTATTGTTATGACCAGCTGTTAACTCATACGGCTAGAATTTTTTATCAACATGACTGTATCTAATATATACCTACTTATCTTTACCTGGTAGCCGAAATTTCAGAAATTTCTGACGTGAAGAGATATTTCATTTAGTTGATGTAATGGAAAGTTTAATCTATCTATATGTCGCAGTAAGATAAAAAGCCGTATTATAGTTAGGTATATCCCTTGAGATATAATTGTATGATGTCACATAGTTATACAAAAGCGATTCATTGCTATCTTCCTAGGAGCATAATTATAATACGGTTTAAGTTTAGTGATATAATCATATTAAAAAAAAAGATTAAATTTAGTGAAATAATTGTAGGAGTGTTGTGCTGGGCTTGGCGGAGGTGGCTGTTGTTGTTCATCGTTTACGGTTGCGTTTTTGTATATAAATATATATAAATAAAAAATTGGCCAAGTGCGAGTCGAGCTCGCCCATGAAGGGTTCCGTAGAAGCAAGCTTAGATTAGCCAAAAACCTCTATAATTATTCGCCAGCAAAGATAACTTTGTTTTATGCGGTTTATGAAAAAGTGCTATAACTTTTTAGTTTGTTCGTACTTAGTAGTCAGCTCTGATAGTTTTCCTTTCAACTTCGTTTTTTTTTTTACGTATCCATATATGATCGTTTAGCAGATAAAGGGCCACCCCTTTATCTGTTAAACGATGTCCACACACTCTCTAACAAAAAATTGCACTTAAAAACCAAATATTTCAGAAACGGATCCTTAAATCGAAAAATGGTGTTCTCAATCGCACAATATTTTTTAAGACCTATTTAACAATACCCACACTAACGGGTTAATAGAGAAAAAAATTACTCCCACTTTACTTGTATGGGAGCTACAATAAATAAAATAATATTTTTATATACCAATTTTTTGGCATTATTAAAATACATACTCATACTAAATTACAGCTTTCTAGTACATATAGTGTCTGAGTAAAACCGCGGACGGACAGAAAGACGGACAGACAGACAGACGGACGGACAGACAGACAGACATGGCGAAACTATAAGTGGGTTCCTTGTTTACTGCGGAACCCTAAAAACCGGCCAAGTGCGAGTCGGACTCGCGCACGAAGGGGAACCCTTCGTAGTTACCAGAAAAAAACCGGCCAAGTGCGTGTCGGGCCACGCGCAGCGCACTAGTTCACACTCGCACCTCTAGTTTAATGACCAAAAACATCTAACAATGAAAACATCTAACATTTTCGAGTACATTTTATACGTTGGTTGTCTATAACTTTTTAGTTCGTACTAAATACTCAGCTCTGATAGTTTTCTTTTCAACTTCAGTATATACTACTTTTTTGCCATGATTAATATAGATAATCATACCAAATTACAGCTTTCTAGTTCTTATAGTCTCTGAGTAAAACCGCGGATGGACAGACAGACAGACATGGCGAAACTATAAGGGTTCCTAGTTTTTTTTCTAGTTCCTAAAAACGGTAAAAAAATACTTTTGTTGTATGGAATTATTTTTATTTTTAGTATTTGTTATTTTTGTGAGAATATAAATACAACATCTGTGAAAATTTTAACCTCCTTGCTATTACGGTTCATGAGATACAGCAAAAAACGCCAGCAACTACTCTTATTACTTTGATTTTAGTAGGTATTTGTTGTTGTAGCCACAATAAAAATACATTATCTGTGCAAATTTCAACTACCTAGCTATTACGGTTCTTAAGATCTAGCTCGGCGATTGGTAGCCATGAAAAAGGGCTAAAATATCACGTGTTTTGGATAGGAGCCGCTTTAATTATTGTTATAGTAGCAACAGAAATACACAATCTGTAAAAATTTCAACTGTCTAGCTATACGGTTCTTGAGATACAGGCTAGTGACAGACGGACGGACGGACATCGAAGTCTTGTGAATAGAGTCCTGTTTTTACCCTTTGGGTACGAAACCCTAAAAATGGCCGTTACATGCGCATTTGCAATGCTTGCACGTTTTTGTGTCGATATTGACTGGCATATATGGGCAATAGTAATTTACGTTATGGAACTTAGCTCCAAAAAGATACTTCAAGCTTGGCGCTAGGAAAATACCTATGCCTTCTTCTTCGGAACCTCGTTTACAAAACAAAAATAAATATTTCCTCTCATATTTCTTTTTCATACCTGTGGTCCACCAAACTTGGAAAATCGCTTACAGTTGAGGAACTAAACCAACACACAGCGGAAAATTTTTTTTCGTCACATTGGTATATCTGTGAACGGAACACAAAGATCACGTCGTGATTATAGGTAATTATAATAATAATGCTCTTAGACAAAGATAAAAAAGATTACCCCAGTTATCTATGGTGGTGAAAGTAAATAGGTGTCAAAATTTAAAATAGTGCCAAATGTACATTTCATACTCATGAATGTTATTCATTATAATTTTCGTATTATAGAGCAAAGCGCGTGATACACACCATCCAAAGGAAGTCTATTATTGAGTCACTTTATAAAAAGGCCCAATATGGCTTCTAATAGAAATACTATAAGAACTTTTAATTTCCTGCGTAAGACCCTCCTTATTTTCATTTCCCTGACGATGTTAATTGTAGGATTTGGTGGAAATTTTGGTGAAAAAAACAAATTACCAACCCTTCTAGTTTGATCACGGAGTAAAATAAAATATACTCAGCGACTTCGCTTCTGAAAAGTGTACCTGAAGGTCTCGAAGGGGTTTTACCACCACATTTAGACATGATTTTAAGAAAGAAAGAAAAATCACAACAATTCCTAGAAATCCTAACTAATATTATAAATCCGAAAGTGAGTTTGTTTTTTTGTTTGTTACGCTTTCACGCCGTATCTACTGAACCGATCATCATGAAATTTTGCATACACATAAGTTAGGGTACTGAGAAGGACATAGGCTATATATTACGCGGGTGAGGCCGCGGGTAACAGCTAGTTGAATATAAAATAATATTTTAGTCCTCAGACAATCTCTAAATCGGGTCGCTTTAGCAAATCATAGAGATAGTTCCCTCTAACACCACGGCCATTCTCTTCAGAGTCTAAATTAAAGTAATATTAAATTCCAGGTACAAAATATGCGGCTTTTCACAATATGTCCGAAGTATACCGACCAACTATAAACGGATATAAAGAAAGGATAATGGAGCTTCTAAGAGGTAAGAAATAGTAGATTGTTGCACTGAGCAGAAAGTAAGTTATTGCTGCACGAGTGTTTATTTGGAGCCCGAGCGCCAGCGAGGGCTCTAAAAAGCACGAGTGCAATATAACTTACTTAATGCGAGGTGCATAATCTGCTTTTCTTTCAACTACTGCAATAAAAGTAGGTGAAAAATAAAACTGAAGACAAATAACAAAAGTAAAAAATTTGTTGTTTACATTCCCGCCTTTTTTTCTTTATGGCCAGTATTTTTTTTTAAGGCAAGGCAATACACTCTTTCCTTTGTAAACTCCATACGGCCGTTAGGTTGGCCAACGTTCTTTATGACATGTGACAACTATTGTCCCGCGATTAAGAAACAAAATTAAACAGTGCAGTAAAGGATTTCCATACATTTTTGCTGCACTAGAGCAGCAAAAATGTATGAAAATCCTTTACTGCACTGTTTAGTTTTTTTTTTTACTTTTAGTGCAGCAAAGTTCCGCTTTGTGCTGGATATGTAGTGCAGTCATGATAGAATTGTAGCGTAGTTGGAAGAAAAAAATATTGCTATATACACAGACGCTCTGTCCCAATTATCTCGGTGACTGATGGAGAGTATATCCTATTTTAGGACAACTGGCATTAATAATATTGTCTATAAATAAAATTTCAAAAATATTCATACTTGGTAGTTAATTTTAATATTTATCCAATATATAATAATAGTTACTTTCATAGTGATGGCTTTACAAATATATTAAAAAATCCGTACTAAATTTTAACCCCTGTTATAGCCCTTGGAAGGTTGGATTCTGAAAAAAATAACATCAGTTCTCATTAATTTTATAAGCATCTAAGCATAGTTCAAAATTTCATGTTACCACACAAACTTCCATATAAACTTGTTTCCTTAATTTACCCACTTAAGAAATGGATTTCCAAAAAACCCTACTATTCTTTTTCTTTTTTTTTCTTTAAAATGTATATGAGCACTAAGCTCACATACATTTTAAAAATAAGTAAATTTCGGGTTCTATGTCTTTATACTCTCGGCTGTGAAATGATATATCAATCACCAATCAATGTTTCCTTTTATATAGATATATAAATAACATCTCTTGGTATAGCAGAAGTACGAGCATATTTCTAGCACCTTGCTACTTAATACCTAGGTACTACCATCCTACAAATGAGTTTTTATATTTTAGAAAAAGCCGAACGTGCAGCCAAATCAGAGTTGGCGCGTAAAATTAAAGTAGCCAAAGGATATTACACCCTAGAGATGGCGCCACCGAACGGCAATGAAATGGAGGTATGTCTAACTATACCTTTATTTAAGTTTAAGTAGGTATTATAACTATAGAAGTTCTCAATCAACATAGAGGTAGTTTTTAATTTTTCATCTACCGGACCTCAAAACGCAAAGAAGAGGATTCTCCGCCTATGTGTCTGTCTATCAAGACCCTTTTCTCGAGAACGTGTGGAATTACCAAGTTAAAATAAGTTCTTAATGGGTTATAGACCCCGAACAACGTGAGAAAAAAGCTTACATATAAGTAATCGATGCCTTAAAAAATATGAATTTACGTGTATAGTTTGGTTTTCTTAGTAACCCTATCCTAACTAGTCCTAGCTAATACCGTCTAGTAATTTTCGTGAACTAAATGGTTGTTTATGGATCACAGCATGAAAAATATAAGGGCAGTATGTAGCTTTAGCTTTAGAATGACAAAGTCAAAAGGAAAACTATCAGGGCTCACAAGTCAAAGATTTATTTGTCGACCAACTTATAAATTATGTTACGCAATTGACCGGTTTTTTATTTATCATCATGGGTCATGCTCCTACAGTGGAGACTAAAAAGACCTGATGATGATGATGATGATGCTGAAAAGTTTTTGTTTTTCTTTTAGAAATTACGTGCTGATCTTGCTTTAGTGCAAGAGTTCATCAAGACTGGCTGCTACAAGTTCATCACCGTCAAGCAGGCGTGGCTGCTTTTCCTCGTCTGCACCGAAGTAGGGCTATGGTTCTACCTCGGAGAGACAATTGGCAAGATGCACATTGTCGGCTATAAAGTTTAACGTGTAAAATATGTCTGTTATGTCGTTAATTAATTTTGTATTCGTAAAAAATTACAGTTTGCTACGACGCATTAGTGGGGTAATTCTTCCTACCACAGTGTTGTTCCGAGAAGAAAACTGTGCTCACAAACATTGCTATATCACATAGAACTTCTGTGACTTGAACCTAAGTATACATGGTGATTGTGAACAACCGGGCTATATTTTACCCTTCGAATAATGATGTATAAAATCAGGAATCCTAGCAAGAAACAAAGCAAAACTTAAGAAAAAATTTGAACTTCCCATAGATCAAACTACCAGACTGGTGAATTGGTATGGGAGGTGCAATAAGATATATATTTTTTATTTTTCACCTTTGTATCTTGCGGGTCTATATCCTAATAAGGATTTTGATTCCGTCATTAAAATAGTTATTGCCAGGTTGTTTAAAATCATCCTTTAGAGCTTTGAGCAAAAGCAAGCTTTCTGCGCCGCGATTCTCATTGCTGGGTCTCGTGAAAATGAATCCAAAACAAAAATTAGGTACCTACCTATATGAGTTGCTACGTAAGTAGATTGATCACCTGCTCTTCAAATTCAAATTCAAATTGTTGTAAGGAGGTTATATAGGTAGGTATAGTAAGTTCGCTGAGTAACAGAACAAAATTATTAAAACGGTATATTTGATATTAAAATAACATTGCTCATGCGTCCTAGTACTAAATTGGTGTTAAAAGTTGTTAAAAAGACTACATTTCATTTTAGCTCGGTTGTTTCTCAAGGTCCCAATGAATAAAAAGATTTAGTAAAAATGTTGTTTTTATTTAAGTCATAGTCATGATTATGGAGCCCACTTATTATGTCAGTTATTAGGTAACCGTCGAAGGTCTTCCTACTTAACGAAAGACTAGAACATTATAAAAAATTAATAATACAAAAGTATGATTTCATTAACATATAGGTACACCTACTACTTAGGTACCTACTTATCTATCTAAGATTACCTTATAGGTAATTTATGAAAGGTTTTAATGTGATGCTTTTTTATTACAACACTCGGAAGTTGTGAACTAAGTTGATGTGAGTGAATAGAAATACGAGTGTTGTAATTATCAAAATAGCTAACAAAAAATCACACGACGTTTTTAACACACCTGTCTGTAAAAATAATTAAAAAGATTACTTTACCGAGTTTCATAATTCCGTACATCTAAATGGCAACGTATTTTTAAATGTCTTTCGTTTTTGTAACTATTATTGTTTTCATTTACCTGAGCCACTAAGTTATTAATATTTTCCGTGAAAAATATTTAGTTTAAAGAAAAATCCATAACGCAAAATAAATATCACTACATTTAATAATATTAAATTGAAAGCTTGGTGCTAATATCCGTAATTATACTATTTTTTCGTAGATTTACTTTTTCTAATATACTTATATCCGAGTGGTCGAGTCGACCTACGGCTTCGATAATCTAGATATGTACTTACAGCATTATCTTGAAGTAAATAAAAAAAGCCAATTAAACCTGCCAAAAAAGTGGTGGAAAAAATCTTGAAAAATATTTTTTTTTAGGGTAACTCCCATACAAGTAAAGAAGAAGTAATATTTTTTTTCTGTACAAACCCATCGTGTTGGGTATTGTTAAATAGGTCTTTAAAATAGGATCCGTTTCCGAAATTTTTGGTTATAAAGTGCAAATTTTTGTTAGAGGTAAGTGTCCCCCCCCCCCCCCCCCTCTATCTGCTAAACAGTTATATATCTGAAAAAATTACAGAAGTAGTATATTATACTAAAGTTGAAAGGAAAACTATCCGAGCTGAGTTCTAAGTACAAGCTAAAAAGTTATAGGCAACCAACTTGTCGACTGTCGAAGCAGTTCGCCTATGGAACTCACTACCACTGCATATCCGATGTGCTCAAACGCTAGCCAGTTTTAAATCACAAGTTAAAGCACATTTCTTTTCTTCTTTGTAATTAAAATTTTTCTCTTTTTCCTTTCTTATCTTGTTATTTGTACATTTATATTTGTATGCTATATTATAAGTGTATGTATATATTTGTATTTATGTATATATAATAACTTATATATTTATGTTTATGCTATCTTGTTTCTCTTTCTTATTGCACCGTACCAAGTATATTTTCTTTAATTTTTTTCAAATACTTGAAGATAGCCTGGAAGAGATTGCTGTGCGATAAGGCCGCCTTTTGTACATTTTTCTTCCTATACGTATTGATATATCTTGTAATCTTTTTTGTAAATGTGCAATAAAGTGTAATAAATAAATAAAATGTAGAATTTCATACAATTTCAATTGTAAGATGTTTTTTCGTTAAATTGTGGGATGCGAGTGTGAACTCAAAGTTGTCATTCGCAACTACGGAACCCTACACTGCGCGTGGCCCGACACGCACTTGGCCGGTTTTTTATTTATTCGGTATTACAATATTGCTACAAAACATTGATTAAAAAAATATCATCTTTTTCTGACGTCTATGCTACAAAATATATATAGTGTATGTGCCAAAAGAGAAGTATTCTTTGTTTCAAAATATGTTACTAGATTACCTAGTTGAAACTGAGAACTATTTGGTGGAAAAATTAAAAGATACTTTTCATCTCACCTACCCTTAAACGGTGTCATTAAATGCAAGCAAAGTGGGCGGGATGGTCGCTATTACGACCGGGGGCTATAAGATTTCATACAAATTGCATAAAGCCCGAGAGCGCGTAAAGTACTATACCATGGGCACTATACCATGCACAAGTGTGAAATCAACTACATCCAAAAAGTTTTCTAGTCGAATATACAAATTTGGAATTGCTAGTGAACCCGATAAAAAAAATCATTTGAACTAAACTGCGAGATTTTGGTCCTTAATTCAAATTTAGAATTGTTAATGGCCGTGGTGGCTAGCTGTTTGTATTCATTGATCTTTGACTTCCACTTTTTGGATAAAACATTTTCATTATCTGTGGAATCCTTGGATACATTTTCTGCTTACAGCAGTTTGCCGCTATTTATTTTTAGGCAAAATATTTATAAGTAATCGTTATCTTCATTAATTTGCATGAAATAGGTACATTCCTTATAATAAATTAATAGATGGTCAATAAGGTTGATATAGGTAATGTAATCAGCCAGCTTGCAGACGCATAAATATTAATTTTCAAGGTAAACTATATTCATACTATACAATTTCAACCAATATACTTAATATGAAATATATTTTTTCTGCTCTACTATTTACTCGGTGAGATGAAAAACATTGTGTGTATCACGGCCGGTATTAGACATTACAAACTCGGACTACTAAAAGCACTCGGCTTCGCCTCTTACTTGTTAGTAGTCGCTCGTTTAATGGCTCGTTTCGACGTAATGTCTTCTATACCGCCCTTGCTACACAACGTAAGTACTATTGGTGCTTTTTACATGTTAAATCATCACATCACTAAAACGACACTCAAATTATTTTGAAATATGAAAGGCACGACAAACCAACTGCGTAATTTGTTAAATAACTTCTTGATCAGATCGTTCATCATTCATCACACCACTGTAAGTATTTAAGTAAATATTTATCAAAATGTATTGAAGCGTTGAGTACCTACTTTTCCCACGGCATAAGTTCACATCTTACGATGGGATGGGACTAGCTCAATAATATAGCTCAATCTGTGCAATTTGTCTCTATAATTCTTTATTTGTTTAAGTACATATCACGTGTTTTTTCTTTAGTCGTTTTGCTACGACTTAATATAGGATGACAAAGGGAAGACTCAGCTATCAGGCAATCGAACCACATGCAACTCATCATCATCGTCAGCTTTTCGCGTTCCACTACTGGACTCATTTGTCTGAGCTATGGCTCAGACAAATGAGTCCAGCAGTGGAACGTGGAGCGAACCTATATTATAAGGAGGTATGCCTCCTTGTTGCTACTGATTTGGACAAAAGTGGTTTCGCCTAAAAAGCCGCATTCTTTCCTTCACAACATACCTACCCTACAACTACACTAATGCAATTCCACTTCATATGCATTGTGGCATAGTTTATAGGTAGGTATAATATAAATAAGTAGTCGAGACAACTAGGTATGCGAAGTCAGATAAGCATTACATAGCGAATTCCCAATAATGTTTTTTCATGTCTATTGCGAATTCCTGCAAAAACAAATCATGTTGGAATTATGTATGTAGCGAATGCTAGGCCAATGTAAAAGGTCGACATTGCCTAGCTAAAGCTCAAATGTTATAGACGTGTGTTGTGTATTTTTATATGTTCGTTTATGAAATTCAATAAAATTTAATTTAACCGCGCTAAGCCTTCCTGCCTGTCCTACATTCGTCTGTAGTCGTCTGTCTGTCATTGTCAAATCAATTAAAAAAATAAATTTTGACAATCAGTTCAAAATGGCGGCGAAGGTGCAATGCGGTGTTTCCGCGGAAACGCGGAGCGTAGAATTATGATTCAAATGCAGACAAAATAATTGATTTGTATTTGAAAAATGCTAGTGAGTGATTGTGGTACCGCTCGTGTTACATAAAAAATAGTTCCATCCCCACAGTGTTGAAGTGGTGTTTTTATAAATTTGTGTATCGTAATGTTGCGGCGAGTAAATTTTTATTCAATATGTTTCGCATTCGGTCTCAGTGTACTCCTAATTCTTGCTGGAAGTCGATATACAGATAACATAAATTATCATCCGTCCATCGAGAGCCGCAGGAATATCAGGAACTTTTTAAGAGTCGAGGACGGAGAAAACCTTCAAGCCATGTACGAACCAACGGTTCCTTTTCAAAATTATGATTCAATGGATATTGAGAAATTATTACTTAAAACTCGCTCCAAAATCCAATACGATTTATCTACTTATAACTTCAGTAATTCTGGAGTTCAGAAGTTAGAAGATTTACTCATAGAATCAGGTGGGAAGCCAATCAGAAGCATAATTATTTCTACTTGGAGATCTGGAACGACCTTCCTTGGTGAGGTGTTAAATGCCATGCCTGGCAATTTCTATCACTATGAGCCCCTTTTGAAGTTTGAGATTATACAAATAAGAGGGCTTCCTCTTTCAGAGGATGCACTGAGCTATATCAAGAATATGCTCAAATGTAATTTTAATGGCATGGATGAATATTTTGAGTATGGTAAAAAGCACCTGTACCAATTCAGCCATAATACAAGACTATGGGACCACTGTAAATATAAGAAAGAATTGTGTTTTGATGCTAACTTCACATCAAAGTTTTGTAAGCTGTTCCCCTTCCAGAGCATGAAGGTGGTACGTGTGAGATTACGGCTTATTCAAGAAATACTGGAAGATAAAGAGTAAGTTTTATAAGAAAAGTAGCTGTTACCCGCGGCTTCGCCCGTGTGATATATAGCATATGTCCTTCTCAGTACCCAAACCTATGTGTATGCAAAATTTCATGATGATCGGTTCAGTAGATTGGGCGTGAAAGCGTTACAAACAAACAAACTCACTTTCGCATTTATAATATTAGTATGGACAAGTATTTGAACAAATAAAACATTTTTTATTTACATTATAATTAAACTACTTAGATGACTAAAAACAATATAATTTAGAAGTAACTAATTTAATAGTCTGTCAGTGCCTCATGGTGCCAAGACAATACTCTGAATAATGTGTTTATATTTTTTTATTATTTTTATAAGTAATTTATAAACTTGTAAAATTAAACCACTTATAAAGTAAAAAAAGAGGTTGATTTTCATGGTTAATAATGTATCTGATACTGAATCTCATTTGAAACAAGTAGATTTAAAGAATTCCTAGTTCCTATAATGTGCTAGTTTTAGAATAAATTTCTTTCCATCTTATCAATTAATAATTATTAATTATATTATATGCATGTACTAAATTGAATTGGTTAGTAAACCTTGCTAGTACCCCTATCACACAGTAGGCATATATTCACTAATAAAATTGTCATTGACACACATACCCATGTTTAATTTACATCATAACTAGTCTGTTTGATATTGCTTATGCAACTTCTGCTAACAAAATGTTTGTTTTTAAGGACCGCAGAGTCAGAGTTTCCACCTGCTCATCCAACTTCTAGCCGTAGGAGTAGGGTTCTTAAAGGGATTCTGGATATCTCCCTTTTAAGTCCTTCCTGCAGCAGTATTCCCAAAATCGGTATAAAATGGGAACCCCTAAAAACAAGTTTATGTATTCTTAAGTCATAGCCAGCAATGCTCTTATCGCACCCTTAGTGTTGCAGTTATCCATGAGCAGAGGTGATCACTTACCATCAAGTGACCTGCTTGCTTGTTTGCCAAAAGTATATTAATCTTTTGATAAAAATATTTAATTACCTATTTTGTATTGAGTACCTACCTATTAAAATAAAATTTATATCTACTTTAAGGTCCTTGACTTTTGACATCAACATTTTTTCATGTCAGCCAAGTCTTATGATATGATTCATTCTAATAGCTTCCATATTTGATGCAATTAAAATCTTTAAAAAAAATCAAGGCCTTTGTTCTTCTGACCTTGTTACTTGAATCAAATCTTACAAAAAGCAATTACAAATACGGTTTATTGGTAATTGCTTTTTGTAAGATTTTATTCATGCATGACTTCTTCCAGACTAGAAATAAAACCCATTACACCTATATGTAACTAAGTAGGTATTAACAAAACTTTGACCTCAACATATATAAATAGTATTTAAATCCATTTTGTATAGTTAGAAGTATTATAACACATTCCAATAACTTGTTATTAAATGTATGCTCTGCCTAACTACTTCGTCAGAACAATAGGTAGGCATTTCATAGATGCCTTACTACTTCGTCAAAACAATAGGTAGGCATTTCATAATAAATGTGTACCTACATTATTTTCTCATATAACAGAAGGTGCCTACATGAGTTTGAATTGTATTTTTTTCTTGTAATATTGATGTGATTGTATCATCTATTTCAGGCTTAATGTGAAAGTGGTGCTTTTAATCCGTGACCCACGTGGTGTAATGCAATCCAGGCAACACCGGGACTTCTGCCAACCTTCTCCTGATTGCTGGAAGCCTGAGCTGCTCTGTGCCGATATGATTAGTGACTATGTAGCTGCTGGAAGGTTGCTGCAGCAGTATCCAGATAAGCTCATGTAAGTATTAGTCATCTGATGTTAAAATATTCTTTTGATTTCTAGCTTATGCAGTATTTAATAGTATTGCAATATTGGGAGTTGATAAGTGTACTTATGTATATTACTAAAAAGTTACTAAGTAAGGATTTTTACTATAGTTATTTTGGTGGCTCATGCCAAAATGCAGATTTGCAATTTCCATTTCCATTAAAAGAGACAACCATCATTTTATTTAGTTTATGACTGATTAACTTTCTTTATAAAAAGAAAAATAACTAAAAGGACTGAATTTTCACAAAGGCAAATCTAAAATAAGGTTGTTTACAAGAAAACCACAGACACATCTTTTTTTGCAGGGTTCTACGTTACGAAGAGCTAGCACTGAATCCCGACAATACTACACAAAGGCTCCTTAAGTTCTTAGGGCTGGGCATGACGCCCTCCATCGAGCGGTTCCTCAGCACTCACACCAGCGTCGAAGTAGCCGGAGTCAGCTCCACATTCAGAATCTCACAAGACGTGCCTTTCAAGTGGAAGAATGTGTTGGACTTCAATTACGTTGACGATATACAGGTAAAACATCCTTCTATGCTATTGTTTCGATTTGGCGCGATTTTAAATGCTAGGGTGGATGCAGGTTTGGAGCCATCCATAAATTACGTAACAATATTTTCATGATTATTAGACCTCTTACCCATCTTTGTCACCGATGGTCACATTAGTGAGACGTCTCATAGTTAAATTTAAGAAAATATTAAAAGTACAGTAAAACAATAATATAAAATCAATTAAATAAAGTTCGTAATCAAGCAAGACAGTGAAAATGTACATTGTATATTATATTTTTTTCAGTTATTCAAGGGAAATGAATCATGAGTGGCAGCACTAGTAGTTGCATTCGAATGCACATTAATGTTTTAGCTAAACAAGGCGCCGGTGTATGGCTTTGTACGTGTGACGTAACAAAGTTTATGACTCCCCTCTGTTGTCACACTTCGGGCCAAGCTACACGACCGATTTTTTGTCCAACCAAACTGTTTGGTTGGATTGGAATTTACCACCAACTTCTATCCAACTAAACAGTTTAGTTGGCTATGTGCGCATACGATCAACTATTCTGTCGGTCGTCTGAGCTGAGAGGTGTGGACCATACTCTACTAATTTGTGGTGTGGATGGCATTATTCAAGATATCAAGAATGAAAATGTCCAAAATGTACAATAAAAAAAAAAATATATATATAGCCCTTGTAACAAAATGCAGAATGAAGAAAGTTTTGCTTTTATTTTCAATATTGAGTTCGTTCTAATTTGGCAAAATTTCTAAACATATTTACTCCCACAACTTTTTCTTGCCATTGGTATCATTATAATTTGTAAGTAGAAAACAATCTTGAAAACAATTTTTTTATAGTATGTCCTTTACAAGTAAAGTAGGAGCTCTACTAACTAATTGTGGCATTGTTGAATAGGTCTTGTAAAGTTGAGAACACCATTTTTCGATTTTAAGATCCGTTTCTGAAATATTAGGTTTTAAAGTGCAAACTTTTGTTAGGTGTAAATGTCCGTCCCCCCCAACCTCTATATGCTAAACGGTCACATATTAGATACGTGAAAAAAAAAATACCGGAGTAGTATATATTGGAAAGTCGAAAGGAAAACTATCAGAGCTGAGTACTAAGTACAAACTAAAAAGTTATAGCACTTTTTCATAAACCGGCAAATTAACTTTGTCATTAATACAAACACTATGAAAAACAAAGTTATTTTTGCTGGCTCAAAATTATAGAGGTTTTGGCTAATCTAAGCTTGCTTCTACGGAACCCTTCGTGGGCGAGCCCGACTCGCACATGGCCAATTATTGTTATATAAAGGCGGCCGAGCTTCTACCAATTTAATTAACTTTCCAAAATCCTCTACGACTAGCTGATGAAGGCGAGGCAGACGAAGGTGAAGCTGGCTAATCTTTCATTTTTACCGCGTATTGCGCTAGCGTCCTTCCACCGATACAGTTGACGGCTGACTGAACAGTCGGTCGCCGACTGAACGATTGGTCGTGTGCGCCCCGTCATACAAAACCGTGGAGTTTACGTCGATTGGCCAACTATTTAGTTGGTGATCGGTCTTGATTCTATTGATTAAACAGTTGAGTTGGTGCCGTGTGCGCACTCGAGTACTGGTGCATTGATTTTTGTCAACCGATCAAACTAATCCGTTTGTAAACTATCGTTCGTGTAGCCTGGCCCTTCATTGACCCCTCTCCTTCCTTTAAGATATAAATATATATATAAATATATATATACGGACAAATCACACAGATTGAGCTAGCCCCAAAGTAAGTTCGAGACTTGTGTTATGGGATACTAACTTAACGATACTATATTTTATAATAGATACTTATATAGATAAACATCCAAGACCCAGGTCAATCTGAAAAAGATCATTTTCCATCTTGACCTGACCGGGAATCGAACCCGGGACCATCCGTGTCGCAGGCAGGCGTGTTGACCGCTGCGCCACGGAGCTCGTCAAATGATGTGATGATGAAGATGTGACGTAATTTATGGATGGGCCTATAAGTCATGATCGAGTGGCGAGGCATGAGAAAGAAAGTACCCTTTTTTATTGTAAATTCTTTCTTTTTTTACTTCTTTTCTAGGTAATTTATATTTCCCCCATTTGCCGTCCGTACCGCAGTTTTTGTTGTTCAGCAGAAACCACCCCTCCAGACCCCACGTCTTCGTCTATTATCAATACACTCTGTAAAATAATCTAAGTAGCAAGATTACAACTGCGCCATCAAGGCCGTCACTGTCATTGCTGAAGTAATATCTAATGATTGTCATTCATAGTGCGTTCACAATCTTGTTGCCAGGGTCGGCTATTAAATGAGTGAATTATAATGAATAGGTTGTGTTAAAATGTTAGTACCTCGTATGACTCAAAGAACAAACTAACTGCTTGAACCTTGTTTGCAGAATAACTAAAAAATCATACTGAATGTAACTTCATTTTAATGGACAAGGAACGAAATAAGAATAATATAAGTGTTTGCTTTGCCATCAAGGAGCTTTAAGAGCAATGTCATTTATGGTAACTAAACTTGTCGACGTATTAAGTATATACTTACTTCCAGAGGGAGAAACTTAGTTGTACCAGTTGCACCTATTTTAAAATTTATGATTAGGAGTAGTACTATTAGAAGTATTTTCTCGATACAGTGTTTAGTTTCTCCATTGCATTGCATAATTTAGATTTATACCAATAATAACATTTACTAGTCAGTATTACGTAGTTGTACGTAGAATATGAATACGAATAATAATAAGAAATAACACTTTAATATTATAATACTTATATTTGGTGCAGTACATTATAAATAGATTTATTTTTTATCCTTATTTATGCATAATGTACCAGTGAATTAAGATCAGAGGTTATCTGCGACTTGATTTACAGGTGAATAGCATTCACTCAATTATTATTGTGCTTCGCGCTTGCTAGGCCATTATAAATACATAACAAGCGTCAAGCGTCTCTTCTTCAGTATGAGAAAAAAATATTTCGTACATCCAGCTGTCTATCCGGTTGATATTATCTACAAGTCGCATTTCTCAACGGATTCCCGTGTAATTTTGTGATCGGGTTGAATAATCACATATATTTCTTGTCAGTTCAGTTTTTAGTAACAGTTCGAAATGGCGGAATTCGCATAAAGGACGTTAGATTCCTTGGGGAGTATGGCGCTTAAAACCATTGCGTGGTCTACAGCTCACAGAGTATCATTCATTAGTAACAATTTGTAACTTTTTTTCTTTTTCCAGACGGTTTGTAAAGAAGCAATGGATCTGTGGGGCTACCGCCTGGCTCACAACGCATCGCATATGGCAAGCAAGGAATTCAATCCTCTAATGGATTACACTGTCAAACAGTGATTTGCACATTTTTGCCATGAAAGTGAATTGTCCCTTCTCAAGGAATGAGTTCCGTAAGTATAACTTAGATTCTACTACTTTTGTTCAGTGTGATTGTTTTTGTCAGATATGTTAATTTCCGATACAACTACAACATACCAATTAACTATGGGGGACCAATTTTTTTTTTACATATTCATCATTATCAGGTCGTTTTTAGTTTCCACTGCTGGAGCACGACCCTCTCTGCACTAATAGAGCCATAAATTAGCTAGAGCAGTTAGAGGATTTGGCCTACACTCTTCACGCTGGCCAGACGGGGTGGAGAGGTCTCTATGATGTTTATAAGCTTTGTTTAGCTTGTGTTTCCTAAGTCACCTTCTACGTCATCCACGGGAAGACTTGGAGTGGTCCTATTCTACTCTGCCGGAAACCACACGGTAAACATATTGCGTTTTTACATATACATATAACGTTTTTTTCTTGCCTATGTATATTGTAAGAATTCTAATTCCATTATTAAAATATTTCCTGGTTATTCAGAATCACCTGTGTACCGAGTAAATGATATAGCAAACTACTGACTTGCCATTTAGAATCCTAGGAGTGACGTGGTTAAGTAAGGCAATTATATCTGTGTCTATTTGATGCTAATGTCAATGAAATTACTGTAGTATTCAGGCATTTAATGCAAAAGGAAATCAGTATTCTTTTCTAGTGTTCTCAATACACTGAAGCTATTATTGACCTGCATTTTCACAAAGCATTCTCAAGAGGCGTGTTGCTTTCAGGTTTTTTTTTATTCGATATAGTGTTATTTTGCAGCTGATGTTGGAACTTGTAGTATACATAGTCACAGTTTTATTCCTTACGAAGAAGGCAGACTCTGGGGGCATAAAACTATAAGGTCACGTTAGCTGAATGAAGGGCGTTTAGGTAGAAAAGGGGCTTATGCTTAAATAGTGATGGGTGCTCTTGCTAGTTAGACGCAGAGAGATAATATTGTGGAAGCAATTGATATCAGTTCCGCTGGTTCATACATACATACATACTATCACGTCTCCATCCCTTGCGGGGTAGACAGAGCCCAAGGTCGTAAAACCTACAGGCCACGTTTAGCATCGTTGTGGACGTAAAGGTGGAAAGCGGAATCAAATAGTATAATAGTCCGCTGGTTCAATTTTTTAATTCAACTAAAGGTCTCTACGATAGACTTCATTAAGAAAAAAGAACTTCGTCAACTCTGCGCATACTTTCCGAAGCTTGAGGAATGAGCATTCATGATTGGTGACGTGTTATGTCAAACTTATGATTTCGACGCCCCAGGGGGTCGCGAATCCTCGTCCGGAGCCTCACTCTAGAGCGTTGAGTAACTATTATCCATCATTAAATTTTATCGCGTGTACAAAATTTAAGAAAAAAAAAACACCGTTATAAACTAAAAGCCGACACGCACTGGACCAGCGTGGCGAGTTATGGTCCAAACCCTTTTTATGGTTTTAAACAGAAAGGGGAGGCTTTTGCCAAGCAGTGGGACAAATGGCTACCAAAATAAATAATAAGTAAATAAATATATAAATAAATAAATATATAGGGACTAATCACACAAATTGAGCTAGCCCCACAGTAAGTTGTGAACTTATGTCGCAGGATACTAACTCAACGATACTATATTTTATAATAAATACTTATATAAATAAACATCCAAGACCCAGGTCATACTGAAAAAGATCGTTTTCCATCATGACCTGACCGGGGATCGAACCCGGGACCCCCGTGTCGCAGGCTGGCGTGTTGACCGCTGCGCCACGGAGCTCGAACCAAAAAAACTAACAGATGCTTTGTTTTTTTTTTCAGATGTAAGACCATCACCTTTTTCCAGTATTGAAGATTTTAAACTACTCAACGACATTAACAGAGCATTGCTATTGCAAGCATTGAAACTAGGTACTTCCTTTAGCTGCATACAATAAGAATCTCATGGATTATGCATCGAATTACCTGACGATAATACTTCTTGTGTATATTATTGATATAGATATTATAAGCGAGGTAATATTCTGATTGCTTCTAGTCATAATAGAGGCTTAATTTTCGATATCGAAGTTCGATTGATGGATATTATCAAAGATCTGATTTAGTTATTGTGTCAATTCAATCCTGGAATATTTCAATGTTCCCAATTATAAAATTTGGAAGACCCACGAATATTCTACTTACTCATATGCATGCTTTTGAAACAATCATACTGAATTATGTGCTCCTGCAGTGGAGAATAAAAGTGACCTGATGATGATACTGAATTAATCATAATAAAAAACATTTAAGAAGCTACGAACCACAACGAATTTCAAGAGTGATAATTTATGAATCTCAAAACGCATAGTTCGAATGCGTACACTTATGTGATGAAGAAATAAGTAGCAACAGTAGCGGGCGGGGTCAGAAGCTGACAGCATCGAGTATCGACCGCACAGATGTCGAAGGTTTGTAGTTTAAGTCCTACCGAAATTTTTATGTCACAAATTTTCAATTTCCTTCTCAAAACGGATCTGAGATTTTCGTGTAGGAATAAAAGTCGAAAATATCGCAATGTATGCAAGGCACTTGCATGTTCGGCCTAATGTACAAATTTTAATTTGTATGTCTCAAATTCTCAATTTCTTTCTCAAAAGGAATCTATGGTTTCCGTATATGAATAAAAGTAGAAAATGTCTCAAAGTAAGGCAATGACAAGGCCAGTTTGCATGTTAGGCCTAACGTGCAAATATCAATTTGTATAGAAATTTGTATGTCACAAATTTTTAATTTCTTTCTCAGTAAAAAATATCGCAAAGTATGACATGGCAAGTTTACACGTTAGGCCTTACATGCAAATTTATATCAAAACCGTCTCCAGTTGGATATCGGAAGTCAAGCCTCTATTTTAACTTCAAGTTTCCCGTCTGTTTGACTTTCATGTTTACTGCATGGTAATCCACGCAATAGTTTGATGATGCTAAATAATATTATTTTGATATTAGTTACTCTTTTCTAAAGACTGATCATGTTTCCATTATTTATCCCATATCTTCCATATACAAATTAATTTCGCAACGAACACTTCGACTTTCAAAAATGTATGACTGTTTGCAGAGTGCGAGCTCAGGTTGTGTAGCACACTGCTTGTGTGCCATTATATCAAAATGTAAAAGATGGACCATTAATAACAGGGGTGAAAATTGCTTGAACACGTCGGCCAGCGCTTTAGGTATAAGTAGTAATGAAAATAAACGTTATGTTCAAGCAATTTTAACTTTTATCACTTAGCGCGTTTTAATTGTTAAGCTTAGGCAATTTGGTATTTTTAGCACTCACGGAATTGACGAATTGTTGATGCTTCCATTGTAGACACTTGTTTGATCGTAGTTTAGTGACGCGTATGACGGTGTCCTGTATTTATAAGTACTAAGTGGAAGGTGATAAGTCGGATCGAAGCTGGAAAGAAGAGTGGGTTTTGTTAGATGATTTTTAGTATTAAAGAAAATTCTGTATCGATCGCCGCGGCACGGCATCTTCGATAAATTATTGACTCCTAGCAATTCCCCTGCGAGTTCCTCCGCGTTTTTTATAGCCTATGTCTCCCGCAGATAAATTAGCTATCGAAAGGTGAAAGCATTTTGAAAATCGGTCCAGTAGTTTCGGAGCCTATTGGAGCGGAGCCTTAGGATGCAAACAAACCAATAATCAAAGTATAATATTAGTAAAGATTATAGTATAAATTTCGACGTCTATTACAACGACTATTTAACTCTGATCTTGCGTTTAAAACGCGGCGCGCGCTGATTTGACCATAACCGGCGTCTTGGGTAATCTACCTCCTTGGAACATCGCGACTTGAACTTACATGGGATACTATCTTTACCTCTCATTTGACCTATTGCGGGTTCTAGGCAACCGCTCCCACTGGGGGCTAAAGGGATATAGGCGCCCAGTGGGGGCGGCCACCACTGGTGGCGCATGGGACTAATTTAATTTTGGTTGAGCCAGTGTTTTATCTCGCTCGGTATGAACATTAAAGCAGGATAGCAATAACTTTGTAGCTAGTCGAAGTAAAACGATGTCGCTGATGCCGTGCCGCCTGGAAGGGCCGGCAAATAAATAAATAATTGAAAGAATTCACTTAGTGCATTCGCGAACTTAAATTAGAGTATGAAATTAGGCTTTTGTCAGCAATTTATTGAAATCGAGGTGCTAATAGCGCACTTTAGCCATCCTAGTTTAGTTTTACCCGTCAAATCAGAGTTTTCAATACCCTCAAAATTATGGAATTGAAATATCTGATTGGACAATACATTGAATACGAGCCCGAAAAATGGCTGCAAATTGCATTGAATCTCTTATTCAATATTGTCGAAAATAAACGATACTAATAAAGGGTTTGTGTAATAATGACAACTCGAATGTTGTAGGTAAGTATACATATAATAGTGTAAGAAGAAGTGCTTACAAACTTTTCAATTATGTGAAGAAAACACCAAACCAAACACCAATTTAAGATATTATATCAACAATATAATTGTGTAATAGATAATCTATAATCCATTTACATATAAGAAATAAAATAACGCCACTGATAATTCTACGCATAATAAATTGAATTAATTTGAATTCCTATTCAACTAAAAAGAAAGATTGATCTCCGTCCATGAGATAAATAAACAATCAGCCGTAACCAATCTTAAAATTTACTTTTCTTTAGGGAAAAAATTCATCGTTACTAGACGTCTCTTGGCATGCGCATCTTATAATCAAAAGATGAAACTGTAAATAATGCGCATTAAATGTAGCGTTGCACTGAAATGTACCGCGTTTAATATAAACAAAGTACATGTTTGTTTGCAATAGCGCATGTCGCGATGCGTTTCGCCCTGATGATAATAAACCCTTAGATGTGACCACGTGAATTATTTCAGTAGTTTTAGAAATAGAAATGCCTCAAAATGGTGTAATAGAATTAATTATACGTTAATTCTCAGCTGGACAATACGCACGACATTGATTTGAACATTTCTCAAGCTCCCATTTGTTCGTCTTCTATTATCATTAGGAGTACGTAATGTGAAGTTTATTTTTCAACTGGTTAGTCATTAAAATCTAATGATTGCCCGGAATAAAACTAATTGTATTTAGTCTACATTATATCCGGTTCTATAAGCAAAACTATGTAAGCCATACGGGTACTTTGAGCTTAAGCAGCTGTTGGCTAACTAGACTTAAGATCTTTTGAGGTGAACTTGTAGTGAATTTTCTTTTCGTAGAAACAGATTTACATTCTTACCTACTAGTTGAAACTTCGATTTCACTATACCGCGACTTCTTATTAATGCTTTGCGGCAGGAATGCGAGGCGAGCGGGGGACTATATCAGCATCACGATAATCTCTGACTTTTGCACGCTTCGCGCGTTTCGGCGCATCAGTCCGCAATGGAGCTGCTGTACTCCAACGTTTTACTATTGATTCCCCTTCTTGCATAAAACGCGATCCTGACTCTTCAGGCAATATGGGAGTTACAGGGTCCCAAGTCGCATTTCCCACTCTCAAATTCCCATGAGTAAAAAAGATACCTAACGCCCATGCCTATCCCTGCTTTTTCCTGGGGGCCCTTTGCGCTGTTACACAGACTGAGGACCGTTTGCCCTCACTTCAATAGCCTGAGGAACTAACGAAAGTTCATAAAAAATCGTTCGTCGTTTTCCCGCTTTCTCCGCATTCCTCAGTTGCGATCTGCGAAGATTAGTCGCGGTATAGGTTTTGCTTAGCAGTACATATTAATCTGAATTTATGCTCAGTGTGGCTCGGATATCAAATCGGACAAGTTTGAAATACCTACATGCGTATACGTATTTGTATTAATAATACATTGAATGTTTCACTAGCGAACTGCAGCAAGAAGTCGAAACGTTTTTCATTATTTTTTAAATTTTTTATTTATCAAAGGAAAATCTAAAAAATGAATTTAACATCATACGTACCAGAATATAAGACATTAAAACAGCGATAAAATTAGTCCACACAATAATGACGAAAGTAATTTACTTATCAATATTTTAATCTCCATCCATTTGACGTATGTACGTAATAACTTCACAAAATGTACATTGTTTCATTTCTTCCGTATCTGTGTTTACTATCTGGCTGACGACAGTCGTTTTGAACTAACATTAACTCTTCCTCTATAAAGTTCCATTAGGTGCCCAATGTGTTGACATTTACATTAGTTTCTTGACTGTATGTTATCACATAAAAGCCATTAAAATATATTATCTTTGTATTTAAATATTTAATAACATAATTTTACGCGAGTCGATTTTATTACTAAAGAACAGGAGAATATCCAACAATGTTATATTACGATTAAAAACAATTGAATTAATCGTAACTCAATATTGTAAAAATGATGTGACATTGGTTAGTTCACATCTAAACATTTACAGACTACACCCTATATTTAGTGTAGGTACTAAAAACATAAATCTGATAGGATATGGATGGTTGGCAAATTGAAAAGTTACCAAATCTGAACTGTAAATAATTAAAATCGGACATTTAAATTCTTTTACTGCTCAACTTTTCGTCGGCTATCTTGTAGGTTCGATAAACAGGTTTGTACCTAAAACACAATAACATTAGAAACCCCGTAGGAGGGTGAAAAGCTCAATAAGTAATAATGGCCTAATCGTAGTGAAAACAAAATATTTACCTACCTACTTAGTTATGTCAATGAGTAGAACTTAGGCTTGTCCCTTGTACATCAATGAATATCTAAAATTTGTTGTTTTGCTAGTGGAACATCAGTGTATTCGCGTAGGTATAAGGATGCTAATAATAACAAATGGAACTAAAACGTAGTGAGATTCATTAAGTGCACTTGATAATGGTAGTACTAGGTTAATCGTTTGAATCGGTAATGTAAAATTTGAATGTATTAATTTTCGCAAAACTTCCAGTGGCGTATTATTATTAGTCTACTCAATTCTATATATACGAAAGTCACTCAAATATGACTTTAAATTATAATCACTAGGATAACAATAAATACTCATTCTGGTAATATTAATTGAATTATATTGGTGACGTATTGACACATACTTCGATTTACGGTAAATAATACTTTTAAAGATCATATTGAATGCGTCACAAGGTGGCGAGGGGTCTTACTTCCTTTTAAAATTTAAATATAAAGGCCTAATATATATTCGTCTTATATATTATTTTAGTAAGTTGTCAATTTTACAAGTAATATAAATTCTGTATACATTTGTTTTTTTTTCAGAGATTTTAAAAAAGCACCTGCATCTATATTGCTGTATCAAAATGCTAAATGCAATACATTTGTTAGTTATATTTATAACAAATTGCAAGACAAGTTAGCTACGTTATAATATGTTCCCAGTGCAGATACGTTGAACACATCCAACAAAATGTAAAAATTCAATGTTCATTATCGTATTATAACAGCAGTGTAGATGCACTTTTACTTGACATGCATAATATCTAGAAGTGTGACCCTACACCCAAATTCATATATTTTCATATGTTTTGACAAGTCTCTCTTTTATTACACTATTTGTAATGAAACACAATACTCTGCTGAGTGATGGCACATTTTTGCAGCATAGTATAAAAAAGCTCTTAAAATTTATTCAAAATTTATCACTCTTGCAATATATCTACTAAAATTAACCATTGTCAGTGTCGAGTTTATATATCTAGTCAATGATAACATACTATGTTGCACTCATGTGTACTAAGTTAAACAAAGGCTTACAAAATACACCTAATGTCAATAAAACCATCAATTATTATTAATTAAGATAACATGCTTCCTGATAGATTTGACAATATAATATATTCAGTTATGCCTTAAAGAAATACTGGTAGTGATATAGGTAAGATTTACTATTGAATTGCATGTTAGTTATATACATACATAATAATTATTTATAACGAACATTCTGGTGACTGGCTGGACCCAGTGTAGATTTTTTATCATATCATAGCATATCATATGGTATACACTAGTTAAGGCGTTTATTGACAAACGTGCTTGCGATCAAACTTATTGGATAAAGCAACACGAGCCTTAGGAATTATTATTAATTATGTTTTGGGTGATGTGATATTTTTGCTTAAAATTATTTGATCAACGATTTATTTTTATAGTGTTCCATATCAGATTATTTTCATATTATTTAATGTTTTGTGTACGTAGGTTTAGATGTACTTAGATGACATTATTCTTAAAATATACAACATTACTCGTATCGAATATAGAATAGTATTAATTGTTGATGCTTTTGAATTCGAATCAAGAAAATCATGTATTTAATTTTGATTTATTTATAGTAGCAGTGGGTAATAAACAGAGGAATAATGGTAACTTAAGAATCTTTGAAACATTTCAATAAACAAATATAGTTTTAAGCAAAAAGCATAAGATATCAATGTTTAATTTTGCAACAAGAACGACAACCATCAATCGATATGTTGTAAGCTCAAAAATACGTCTATAAAAACGCCAAAAATAAAAGTGTTCTGACTTTACCATTAACCTCGCATTCTCCTTGAGCCTACCGTGTACGATATCATGACAATTGATGAGCAATAATTTTAATTTAAGAATATAATTGCTATTGGCAGATACATACGAATGGAAGTGGTAGAATTTAAGGGTAGCCTTATTAGATTAAGAGTTACGATTGAACAAATGTTGAAGTTTTACTCAGTAGATCATAGCACAGCCAGCGTTATTATTGCAAACAATGTATTATCTTTTTTATTTGAAGTTAATAAAGTTACAATAAATTAAACTGTCTTTCATTTTCCACTTGGTTAATTGATTCCACCAATTACGACACAATGTAAAAAACGTTTAGCATTGTTTATAGGCATTTTGGTAAGTACTTATGAAACGTGCGAGTAAATAATTTAAGTCATAGTCGTCAATTTCCCTTTTTTCCGGTAAAATGGTGTGGGTCTGAATGTATTCGTGTAGAATAGGAGAATATTTTATGCCAACCACATTTATGCGTGTCGACGGAACGCCGTCGCCACATTTATAAAAATCATTGATATTACGTGCGGATTTTTGGCCCATTGTAAGTACCTAGGTATATGTAATTAGCTACCGCCTGAGTGGTTCCCGGCAGAGTAGAATAAGACCACTCCAAGTCTTCCCGTGGATGTCGTAAAAGGCGACTAAGGAAACACAAGCTAAACAAAGCTTACAAACATCAAAAAGACCCCTCCAAACCGTCTGGCCAGCGTGGAGTGTAGGCCAAATCCTCTGACTACTCTGGCAAATATATTGCTATGGTAGTACAATAAGGGTCGTGCTCCTGCAGTGGAGACTAAAAAAGACCTGGATGGATGGATGATAATATGGCCTAGTACCACCCTAGGACCATTGAGCTTGAGGCTTGTAGCTAATTAATTATTAAAAATAATCCTTCAACTAAAACGGCAGCCGCTATATGAATTCAATGAAGTATTTGTCCGCACATCATACCTTAATCCAGAAGGAACAGAGCTGCGCCTTAATATATTTTAACCATAAGTGCGAATCCAATGACTATGAGAGCGCACACCGAAATAGTCATCAGGGACACGTTGAAGATGTCTCTCATGATGCTTGAGGCAGAGGTATCGGGAGCAGCATTCGTCGCTACGAGCTTGGGTGATCCCTGATATACTAAAAATAAAAAAGCTCTACTTAGCCTTTGGTTGAAAAGGTTGAAAATAGTGCGTTACTTTACATGTGATTGAAGCCTAATGCTGAAATTTTTACAGTATCTTTGTCGACATCGAATAATTGATAAAATCACTTTGTGCTTAATATCGCGATGACAAAATCCTTTAGGTACCTACAATAATACGTTAGATTTATTATTCGGGCGTCGTAGGTAAGTAGGTACTTATGTTTTATTTGGCTGGAAAATGATCTTTTTCAGATTTACCTGGGTCTTGGATGTTTATATATATAAGTATCTAGGTATTATAAAATATAGTAGTATCGTTGAGTTAGTATCCCATAACACAAGTCTCGAACTTACTTTGGAGCTAGCTCAATCTGTGTGATTTGTTTGTTCGTAAAAAAATATTATTTATGTTTATCTCATGGCTGAAGGACTACAGGCACAGTATCGTACAGGCACATATGGGGTAAGCAGGTATAAAATAACCTGACTTGCTTCCAGTCTTCAATCAGCCCCATCAAATATAAGATCTCATAATTCAGTTTTTTTATTTACTTTATTCGAAACGAACTTTTCAATCGGAACTTGAAACTGATTGTACTGCCACCACTGCACATAATATGGGCCGATTTTAAATACTGTTTTTTTATCACGCGTGCTCCCGACAACCATAATGTCTATACAGGGTGTAAAGTTTAACACCGTTATCCTTGATACCAGTTATTCAGAATCATGAGTAGAGTACAATACTATCATAATCTAAAAGAAAGTATTTTCGAAAAAAAAGTCCTTCTTTTTCATAAACAAACTTCACCCGAATACCTTACGCTAGGTACCTACTACACACGCGCGTAGTAATCTAGGTATGTAGCATTGTCAATGAAGCCGCGCCCCGGAGCGGCGGCGGCGCCTATCAAAAGGTCGCTGACACGTGTAATGTCCATGAAATAACGCAAAATATCGGAATAACAAATCGTGGTACTTCTATAAAACGAATGGTGTATTCTTTTTAAATATTTTCTTAATAATTATATTTTAGAGTTACGTATCCATGGTTTGAAGGACAACGGTGTTAGCCTTTACACCCTGTATATCTTTTACTTTTTGACCATAACTGTTTAGCAGATTACCTACTATGATGGGATGCTGCAACATTGTGCTCTAGTGAAAGGATAATCATAATTCAATAATTACATCAAGGCTGTTAATTATCTCGTGACATCTAAATTAATATTTATGGGGTACTTGCCTTGATTAGTAGTTATCCAGGTCACAATTATTAACAGTAAGAACCCCATTGTCCGGAAAGGCGTGACAACCTTTTCCTCCTATTTTTATTGCTACTTCTAGGACAAAATAAATAGGTGATTAGTCCGAATTAAAAAAATGGAACGGTCAACCACTCTTATATCTTGCTATTCGAATAATGAAAGCTCAAAAAAGCTTGTTGGCATTTCATGGCTTATCTTCTGAAACAATACCTACGCTACTTGTCATATCACGCACAGCGCCATATAAACAATATTAATTTTAGTCTAGAAGGTACTTTCCTGGGAAACTCTAAGGTCATACTTACCTGCTACATCTATATAACTATACCTACTAATCCTACCTTATTAATGTTAGGTAGGTAGATAGGTACATAAACATGAGTTTTTTTTTCCACCTTAACTAAATACTTATCTATTGCCATGTAAACGTTCTTATTACCTACGTAGTCTTACAACACAAGACACAGACAACAGAACACGCTTATCTTAGACTGTTACCCTTTGAGAAGATTTTCCACAGACCTTAGATCTATGTTGGTTTAATGCTCTAAGATGGTGGGTGTAGGTAGGTACTTACTCATTACTTACTTTGGGGCTAGCTCAATTATTTACTATGCCTTGTTATTATTATTAAAAACGGTTGCACTCACGTTATATTTAGTCGGTAATCGGTATTGCCGTCCGGGTTTCGGCCAATTCAGATGGCCATCTTCAGGGCGAGTATCAAGGTCGTCGCGACACGGCCGACCGACCGGTCGGCAATACCGACTAAATATAACGTGAGTGCAACCGTTTTTAATAATAATAATTATGTCTCGCGTAACATTTAATAATTTAATATGCCTTGTTACCTTGCTACTTCATAATCAAAATTTAGTACCTACCTCTTCTAATAAAATCAGCGCCGTGGCATCTCGCTCCGCTTTTCGTTAGTTACCTTTTGTCTTTTAAGTTCTTAGATATAAGTAGGTATATACTCAATTCTTTTTTTGCTGATTAGTTTTTCTTTCTTTCTTTTTTTAAGACCTTACCGGACATGGCCAGTTACGGTACTAGGTAGGTACTGGTAGGTTTGTCATTCGGTAGTACCTACCACGTGCAGTAGATGTATGTTTATAACGGAACCATGCGCCAACCACTGAACGGATTTCGATGAAATTTTCCATAAAGTATAGATAGATCATTTTTTGACATAACAAAACACGTTTTATCTTTTAATTGGTTTAACTTAACAGTTAGCCCTCTAGGTCCGATTGCTTAGCCCAGCGCTAGCCTGATGTTCAGAGTTAAACTCTAAGTATTTTTTATTTATAGATACATATAGGTATATTCCTCAAGCACAACGTTAATGCTCTCTGTCGTTGATAAGAGATCGATCAATACCTTATCTTGATATCAGTTATAGTGTTGATAAACAATGTGTTTAATTAAATTAATATTGCCTACTTAATCGAACTCTGATCTTGAACCATCTGTTTATTAAGATTTACTAGTATGATGCAACCAAAGTTAGCAATAATGTACTTATGATACTAGCTTTCGTTGTCAGCTCCGTTCGCGTTAATGTCGATCCCTCGGGAGTACTTTTCCCGGGATGAAAAAAGTATGCAAAAATTCAGCTTAGTCGATCTTCTGGAAGTGTTCTTTATTTAGCTTCCAAGATTGAATCCTATCCTCACAAAAAAACGATTGATTTTAATGATGTTTGAATAGGTTTTCTAGCTTGTATGATAAACAAGGATAGGTTTAACTTTGAGACTAGTTTCCTAAAAAAATATAATTAGTCCGTCTGTAAGAAAATTAAAAAAAAGACATTGGAAACGATTTTTTCTTTTGGTAATTATACAAAATATTATAAATACCTATACCTAGATAAAGCCCGATAAAATTCCGTATACCTCACAGTTTGCTACACTTTAAAGCAAACTTTGACAGCACGCCCACTCATGAACTTTGACGCGCTGTATCTTTATCTATAATTTATTTTAAATAATTCAGTTTAATTGTAAAATTGTCAAAAGAAAAAATCATACGTGTCCAATATTTTTTTATTAACTAAGAGACGAAGTAATTGGCATGACGACTGGGTCTTCAGATTTTAAAAAATGTTTTATAATATATCAAAATGTGTCTAAATAGTACATTATGATACAAGTACGGTAAGCTGGATATTATAGTCGAGGTATTTATAGGCACGAGGAGAAGCCGAGTGCTTATAATAAACCGACGACTATAATAGACAGCTTACCGTACGAGTATCATACGACGTTTTTCAATACATTTGCGATTACCTTAAACTAAAACAAAATTGAAGTTTAGCAAATAAGGAATTTATAAAAGTTAGGAACTAAAGCAGTTTGTAAAAATACATTTATAATAATCAGGTACATTTACTCAGGTTTATTTTCTCCAAAAAAGTACATTGATAACCTTCTCCTTTTCGAAGTCGGTTAAAAAATCACATCTCACGAATCAGAAAAAAGTTTTCATGCTGAACTTGAAACTCTTTGCTCGGATTCTATGAAAATGTTTAAATTTTGTATCTGTGGCATTGGGCTATTAAGCGGTTGTGATTGGTGTAAAGTAAAAAGCACAAGTGCCGTAAAATACATCATAACGATACAGATTTCGATGTCATAAGAACAATATTATTAGCAAATGTATTGAAAAAGACTATAAATGTACACTTTCAATTTTATAACGATTCGTTTACCATGCTAAATAACCTTTTAAAGTTGGTTGGGCAAGTATGAAAAAAAAAAAAAAATATTACCATTATATATGCCTCTAAATATAAAGCAACTTTTATTATAGGACCATTACAATAAACACAATATTTAATACAGCTATCGAACAAGTTACTCATACGTCCCATACATTTTACTCAACAGTGACGTCACAATAGAGTAGCTCTTTCTGGGGAGAGTTTTGGTATCGCCCAAAAAATGTGCTATTAAAACTGTGATATCTAAGAGAGTTTTTGGTTTAGCATGGCGTTTTTTTCGCGGATGTGGCTTTTTTTGGGAGGACTTAATTTCCATATAATAACGATAAAAAATTTAGTCATCATCCGAATTGTAACATACTTAAAAAAACAGAGTAAACATTGAGCATTTTTTTTATTACGAGCCTTGAAAGTCCCAGCACTGGGAAAAGGCCTTTTTCTTTACTTTCCGTTTTAGTCTGCCTGTCGTTCGTATTCTCCATGACTTAAGTCATTGAACGTAGAAATTAAAATAAATTTCAATATTTTTAGTCAGCAGTGAAAAATAAAATAGTGATTTATTATTTAGAATATACATAGATATTCTCTTTAAGTACTATAGGTACTTACCTAATTAAACAAAAACATCAAATAAAGTAACGCTAAGTATATTATCATAGGTATATGTAGTGGTACATAGGTAGGCAAGTTATTATTGTTGGCTGCCAAACATTTGGAAGCGTGCGTCGTCCTTGTAGTCGTCCTTCAATCTGAATGTAGCTTTGCTGTAACCTTTAATAAAGCTATCCACTCCTGCGTGCGTGTTAGGTTCTGTCCAGATGATGTCTTAAACAAAAAGAATATACATTAAATATTATACAAATAGCAATTCTAGTAAAATCATTTGTTGCTTAAGAAATACCTAAGATGATAATATCCATCAACAGCAATTGGACTATGTAGCTAGCTCCAAATGAGCTTTCGTTACTTCGCCGGACTTTTGAGGTGAGAGCAGATTGCCCTCAACCTGTAGAGCAAACATCACCAAAGGGTCCCCAGGAGGGACGAACCTCGGCTTTGGGCGTTGCCTGGGTGCGCAAGGCTTGGAGAGACAGCAAACTCTCATATGCCTGATGGTTGCTTGGGCTTGAACGATGTCAATGGGGTCATCGGGATCAGTAAGTACGTATTAGCAATACCAAAGTACCACGATCTTATATAAAGCCTCCGTACACGCATAGAGTAAACGGTAGAGAAGAACCGTCTTATCTACCGTATGTACTTGCTATTATACTACAAACTGACGAGCTCCGTGACGCAGCGGTCAACACGCCGGCCTGCGACACGGATGTTCCCGGGTTCGATCTCCGGTCAGGTCAAGATGGAAAACGATCTTTTTCACATTGGCCTTTGGCATTTGGCAGTATCGTTGAGTTAGTGAGTTAGTATCCCATAACACAAGTTTCGAACTTACTTTGGGGCTAGCTCAATCTGTGTGATTTGTCCGTATATATTTATTTATTTAAAATTATTTCAACATTTGCAAAAACTTGCTGTATCCAACCCTTCAGTCGGACTCTACATCTAGGTTTTCATTCATAAACTAAAATCGTGTGATTTTAAGATGCAATTCAAGAGGGCTCGTTGATGTCTTTTTTTACAATGAAAATTTACATTCTTAATTACTAAATATAATTAATGATTTGTGTAATCAAAAACAATGTACTCAATATACATATATTGAGTACATTCTTTTTAATTATACGTACATACACACACACATAAATAGAATAAAAATGGGACACAAAACGGGCATAAATATGTAACCATAAAATATATCTGTGATTCTTCATAAATAAAATCCATCATCATTGCGTTATCAGGTTTTTTGTAGTGTCTACTGCAAGAGCACGACCCTCCAGAGCCAGATATTAGCCAGAACAGTCAGAGGATTTGGTCATACTCGCCACGCTGGCCAGAAAGGCTGGAGAGGTCTTTTTGATGTTTATAAGTATTGTTTAGCTTGTTTCCTAAGTCGCCTTCTAACGGCGAAGAATTGGAGTGGTCCTATTCTACTCTGCCGGGAACCACAAGGCAAAAATCAAATAAAATCCGTAATATCGAGAGCGATTTACTACTTCGACGGTTTTGGATTCAGTCAATCACAGTTAAGCCAAAGCTATTAAGTGTATTATATTTGTAATTTGTAACGTAAAGTGTATGTGTACTTATATGAGTATCAATAGGTACGTACTTAGGGCCCAAAGGATCAATACGATCGTAACGAGTACACAACCAATAACTCCAATTATATTCAAAGCCAAAAATATGTTGGTTCTTCTTTGAGCGCTGCTTCCGCTGCGAACATAATTAGTAACGTTATGTGTCATCTATACTAATATTATAAAGCTAAAGAGTTGGTTTGTTTGGTTGAACGCGCTGATCAAAAGAACTACTGGACCGATTTCAAAAATACGTGTACCCTGAGTGCCATAGGCATGTATCACGGGCCTTTAAATACATAAATAAATATATACTAACACATGCGTTATACATAGATGACGGAATAATAGATAAATGTTAAATTTTCCCGAACAGTTGTTTCTAATTCTTATAAATTCTATAAATTTTGTGCGAGGTATCAACAAACTTTGATTAATTATGTAAAATTACACTCCAGTCGAGTTTATTTGCTAATATGGAAGAAAAAGCTAAAAAAGTACTAGAAGTTGAACATAGAAGAGCGTGAAATTCTATAGCGATCACAAATCAAAATCTCTAGTTTGATTATTTTCATTTACTTATAACGCTGATTCTATTACACGAGCAGATTATTGTAGTCTTTCAAATATTATGTGACTGTATAATTATCATGATATACATAATATGGGCATATCATGACATTCATACTATATACTATCACGTTTTTTTCCCTTGCGGGGTAGTAATTCCCAGTAACCACTGCCCCTGGTAGTCATATAGGTGACTAATGTAATGTAATCAAAATGTTATAAATGAAATCGATTGTAGAGACGATATTAGACTCTACTTATTTACTACACCCTTTCTAGAAATATACCCATGGGTAGTTTAGGTATTTTCCTACTCTGGGCAGCATATAACTGTAATTAGGTGTATTAACCTAATTATATATAACTGATGAACACAATCTAAACAAAATCTACCTTGACAAAATAGCTTGCTCCATTTTTACACTGTTTACTTAGTTTTAGATCTTAGCTCATAAAATATCTATGTAGATGCTGCTAAACTAATTGAGGTACCTAGTTTCGCTAGTTTCTCACATTGACATTGACATTAGTCCGTCTCGGCGGAAACAGGTTTACAGATAATGATAGGACTTATACTTATTAAAGAAAAAATAAGTACCAATAAGTATTATTTCAAAAATTAAAATCCCATCTCTTATTTTACCCGACTTATAAAAAGCTTTAACCCAAAAGGAGGGTAATGTTTTTGCACAAGATTTATGCATGTATGTTAGTGTGTCAGTAGCCTAAACGTGTGGGGTGAACTCTGAGGAAAAATGCGACACGCCAGTAGGGTGTTATTAGATTCACATTCTTCCCCGGAACGTGGGCTATGTTACATCAACAAAATAAAAACAATCTAGCTGTTAAAACGCATAATGCGAGTTGCATTATTAAAAATATCTAAGAGCACGGCTTCCTATCGAAGAGAACTTGGATTTTTGAGACAATACAAACGATTCCTTAACAGTCGAAAGCATCCAGTCGTTTGAAAATGAAAGATAAAAGGCTATAAATTTTACAAACAAAAAAGATACCGGCGCGCCCAACACAAACCCTTCTTGGTAGTTGGGTAAAAAGGTGTGCCTCTAACTAGAAAATCATAGAGCAACGCTTGTTTCTGGCTTCAAATGTGCGTACGTGACGTAGGTCATGGCCGCTAAGTTTTTTTTTTTGCTTTACTGCGTGTTATTGCTCCGAGGGCTTTAGGCTTTACCATAACGTTTGTTGGCAGAAGTCCACCGATTAATCAACTTTAGAATATGAATCCTAAAGAATAAAGCTAACACACAAATTTTCTTAATGCACTCATATTTACTTAAATTTATGTTTGCTTTGTTGTAAATTTTCTAGAGTTAAGACCAGCTTTTTATTTTCTTCCCCAATGTCTTAAAATAAAAATATGTGTACCTAAATCTTGATTTTATTCAAAATATTCGAGATTTTATGATATTGCTTTGCTATGTATATAATATCTCCGTTTAAGATTAGAGGAGAAGTTAGTACCTCGCAGTAAACAATAGTCGTTATCACTACGCCTAAATAGGTTTACATAATTGTCTATTTACACTGTAATCAAGCAAGTGTTTCAATAGAACTAGTCTGAGCATCGGTTAAGATTGTTTTATCAAAAGCGAGGCGGTCATGCAATGCAATACGAGTTCAGTTCAAGTTATAATTAGCTCGGTGACCAGCGCAGTCGGAGTCTCGGAGGGACAGTAGATTGTGCGCAGGCGTGGCGGCGACACCACACGCATAACAAATCGTTAGAGGCGGCTGCGTGCGTGTGCGCATGGCATAGTTGTTTACAAACAATCCTTCTTAACAAGTATTTGTGACAGTTTAGCTGGCAAGGATTTGATTTTATAAAGGTCAGTGAAACTTGGTTTATTTTTATTTTGTTTTGTCAGTTGTAAAGTACTTTGGTTTTGGATGTTTCTAAAACCGGTATCATGTATTCCCCTATAAGATAACTTTGTAAGAGCCACAGCTATGAGTTTAATTTGAGATATAAATACACTATTACGGTCTTGTTTACATAGGTACCTATATGACCTTGAAGATAAAGTGTTATTCACTCGAATGTTTATTGTGTATAAACTTACTGATATTGGAAGTGAAATTGATACCTTGTTAAAGAAGTAAGTACCTATATAGTTACCAATAAAGTCTTATAATATTGCGTAAGTTTTATCACCCCAAACTTTTACTTCTTTGTGCTTTTACTTAAGAAGGGTAAGCACTCTACCGTGATTAGACACATGATAATTTTTTTTAAATAATTACTTATTTAAAATTATTTATCTTATCAGTACTTTCTTTTTTTTCCTATGCAGTAGCCAGTAGCCAACTGTGTCTGATTTTTCCAAAGACACGAGAAAAAAATGTTGCTTTTGAACAGATTCAACATAAACAATTATTTTCATAGAAAAAGGTCTATACGTCACAGTGAACATGAAATGGTTTGTTATTGTTGTAACTTGCAATGATGCACATTTCGTTAAATCAAATATTTCACTGATTCATGTGATTGAAATATTTATGGAATAAAATCTTTCATTAATATTTACTGACCTTTTTTATTTTTTGACAAGTTAGACATTTGGGACTTCAAGATTTTAGCGTGCCATAAACCTTACATGTTGTATCTGCTTAGTTACCATATATATGTATATCTGTGGATTTTTCAAGCTTTGCGAATAAAGTGTATGGCCGTCATGGCCGTCGTAAAACATCGCGCATAGCTTTACGATTGTCATCAACGACGACAGCTGTGTTACTATAGAAGGAGAAACTCGAGGAAAATTTGTGCCACTTGTGGTCACCCATCCTAGTGAGGACCACGACCGGGGTTGCTATACATGCGTAAGCGCTAATAATTCACATGCCAACTGGGTCATCGAAATCCTCGTTATCTTAGTATGTTACCGAACAACCTTACAACAGATGCAAATCCCAACTAATATTATAAATGCGGAAGTGAGTTTGTTTGTTTGTTACGCTTTCACGCCGTATCTACTGAACCGATCATCATGAAATTTTGCATACACATAGGTAAGGGTACCGAGAAGGACATAAGCTAATAGATAACGCGGGCGAAGCCGCGGGTAACAGCTAGTATGCCATAAAGTGTACTGGAAGTGCGGAAACATCCTTGCAACTATAATTTTTATTTAGAAACTACTGTAACCAGAAACTTTAATTTTGGTACAGGGTCTTCTTTCATGATATAAGCACTAAGAAAGGATTTTTAGAGATGCAACCCCTAAGGGGGTGCAATGGGGTTGAAGTTCTGCGCGAACTAAGTCACGGGAAATGTAGGTACCTATATAGGACGCCACATAATGTGCTAAGATTATTATAATTGATTTAAGCCTTGCACTGAAAGATGTTATATACTCTAGGTCTATTTACATGTACCTACTCATGTATGTTTTCAACCATATTTTATTTATTAGACTTCAGAATAAGGATTTACATAAGTAAATCTAATTATCATAAATTATCTAGGTACATACCAAGCTAAGTATAAAAGCTACAATACAGATGACATCATCATCATCATTAGGTCTTTCTAGTCTCCAATGCCGGAGCACCACCCTCTCTGTACTACCAGAGCCATAACTAGCCTGAGTAGCTAGAAGATTTGGCCTACACTCTCCACGCTGGCCAGACGGGTTGGAGAGGTCTCAGATGACATAAATTACCTACATCAATTATAAATTCGACTGTAGGCAGGCACTTAAATTTTCTATATTTCAATACTGATTGTAAAGTTACCCTCGACGTAGCCTCTCCTCGGAGGGGTGACTCAGCCCGTCACCTGTGCGGAAAACTTTAAAAATAATTAAACATCACCGTACAAAAGTTTTAAGCCGGTTGGGCAAATTTTATGAGAACATCTAAAATTTTTGAGCTCCTTGTTTTAAAATGTAACAAAGTAGATAAGTAGGTACTTTAACAAAAGGTATTATATAAGAACATTATTATCCAAACCTTAACAAGGAAATAAGATTCCTATGCATTTGATTGTTAATAACACAGTGGTTAATACACACATCGACTACATCAGTAAAATCGTGACTCGTAATGCAATTAAAAATGTACGGATCCATGTTATTTATAGATTGAACAAGATTTTATATTGCTACTAGTGTGTAAAGTGTAGGTGCCTAAGCAAATACTTAACGTCTTGAGTGCCGATTTTTATATGCGATGACGCATTTGACTTCTAGTTCTTAGGTCTTTATATGCATTCACATGCTATTCTGATTATATACTGATATTGAAATAAAGTACCTAATAAGAACTGGAAAAAAAAGAATTACGCAAACAGAATCATATTTCTTACTTAGATTAGTACTTAGAGACGGGTTGAAAACGGTAAAGGTATAAGGGTATGGTACCGTAAGTACCGGTATAAAATTACGATACACCTTAGATTTAAAGGTAGAACCAAATCGGTTGACAATTACGGTTGTGATACAGCTAAATATGTATAAATAATGGTATTTATACATTTGAGATATCGTTATGTAACGATACCTTTATAATTACTGGTACCTTAACTGAAATATTTTCAGTACCGAAAAAAGGATGCGACTAAGAACATTGAGGCGAATCCTAGGCGGTAAAATTCAATGAAAACCTTTATTTCATAATTCCAATATCGAAAAAAATAACGATACCGCAATATTACAATACCGAAAATCGTACAGGTACCGTTTCTTTAAGGTACTCGTATGTTAATTTGAAGGTACCATTATTCTAAGGTATCGAAATATAAAGGTATGACGTCATACCGCTTACCGATTTAACCGTTTTTTTTCTGTTATTCAATCCCTGCTTAGAGACCTAGTTGTTATTTACAAAATAATATGTCGTCTGTTTATGCTACGGTTAAACCAAGAAAAAGGGAATAAAATAATAACACTTGGTATTTCAGATACGATTGCTAAAGAGAAAGGTAGGTAGGCCTTGTTGGAGGGAGGAAGTCCTTGGTACGAGAGTTACTAGAGATAGAAGCAATGGAAATGATTGTAGGAGCACATAATACATAATTAGCACTTTTCCCGCGACTTCGTCCGCGTAAATCTTTACCCCTTTTTTCCCTCTATTTCACCCCTTAGGGATAGAATTTCTTAAAATCCTTTCTTAGTGCTTACATCATGAAAGGAACCCTGTACCAAATATAAAAGTACAGTAATTTCGGCTGTGCGTCGATCCCAACTAGTATTATAAATGCGAAAGTGAGTTTGTTTGTTTGTTACGCTTTCACGCCGTATCTACTGAACCGATCATCATGAAATTTTGCATACACATAGGTTAGGGTACCGAGAAGGACATAGGCTATTTATCACGCGGGCGAAGCCGCGGGTAACAGATAGTATATTATATCAGGCTTGCCTATTAAACAATTACAACGCTGGTGTTCAGGTTAAAGGATAGATTGTGTATGATTCAACTTAAAAGTAATTGCTGAAATTTAGTGTCCTATTAATAGATAATAAATTTCATCACTGGTTACTTTTTTACTAAGTATATATTTACCTACACACCGTTGGCTTGTGGAGTTTTTAAGATGTTGATTACAATTTTACATTGCAAATCATTTAAATTTACGTGGGCAGTAAATGCGCATAATTACATTATATTTGTACTTACATTAGGTGTTTTTATTATTGAAACACGTAACTCTACACCTAGTTAAACAGAATGTAACATTAAAAGTGAATATTTTTAAAAACCGATTTTATCGTATAAATAAATATAATAATAATAAATATATAGGGGCATATCACACAAATTGAGCTAGCCCCACAGTAAGTTGTGAACTTGTGTCGTGGGATACTAACTCAACGATACTATATTTTATAACATATACTTATATAGATAAACATCCAAGACCCAGGTCATTATGAAAAAGATCGTTTTCCATCATGACCTGACCGGGGATCGAACCCGGGACCCCCGTGTCGCAGGCTGGCGTGTTGACCACTGCGCCACGGAGCTCGACAACGCTCCGACGCTCCGGTACGCGATATGATGCCTATTTTTCTTTTCATTTTTCTAAAACTTTGAGGAAAATGTTGTACGTTGTTATCCTTATTCGTAGGTTATCCTACGTTATTACAGTGAAATCCGAAACAAAGAAATGGCTACCTTTGGATTTATTTTTGAATAATTAATTCAAAATAAGGTATGATGGAGTAGCAAACCTATAAACACGTTTCATGTTTATAATATAAATGAAGAAAAATGTTCTATGAAATTAATAAAATTACATCCTATCCTATCCTAATCCTAACTTCCTAACTAATATTATAAATGCGAAAGTGAGTTTGTTTGTTTGTTGCGCTTTCACGTCGTATCTACTGAACCGATCATCGTGAAATTTTGCATACACAAAGGTTAGGGTACTGAGAAGGTCATAGGCTATATATCACGCGGGTGAAACCGCGGGTAACAGCTAGTTTTTTGATAATCCATTGCTATTTCTGATTTAGGTTAAGGTTTTCTGATTATAATCTGTAACTTAACAATTTATCGGACAGAGCGTTAAGTATTGTTTACAAAACATATTCAGAATCAGATATCACTGAAAAAATATATCTCAACTCGACCCGACTAAATCATTGAAAGCAAAATCCCACCTATAGATAACACCTACGGTTCAGGCAATCAAATAGTCATAGAGTGCTCCGGTCAGTTGAATGACCAAAACAAAACCAGTCAGAGGCGTGGCCACGCACGTGAGAGATCAATAAAAATAGTTGAATCCTTTATCAACTTCCAAATTGGTAACGACTAACGACCGTTCCCTTATGAATGAGGCGTATGTATGATTGATTTGGATAAAATGTTACATATAGGACTAAGACTACTGTGAGACTGTCTATAATGGAAATGATTACATTTTAGGGTCCGTAGTAAACAAGGAACCAATGTCTCTGTCTGTCTGTCCGTCCGCGGTTTTACTCAAAGACTAGAAAGCTGTAATTTGGTATGGGTATGTATATTAATCATGCCAAAAAAGTGATGGAACAAAATCATGAAAAAAAAATTCCACACAGGTGAAGAGGGAGTAGTTATTTTATTTTTTCAAAACGAACTCATCGTGGTATTGTCAAATAGGTCTTTAAAAAATATTGATAGGTTTATAACACCATTTTTAGATTTAGGGATCCGTTTCCGAAATATTTGGTTTTAAAGTGAATTTTTTTGTTAAAGGTAAGTGTCCCCCCCCCCCCCCCCTTATCTGCTAAACGGTTATCTATGGATACGTGAAAAATATTACTAGCATATATACTGAAGTTGAAGGAAATTCTATCGGAGCTGAGGACTAAGTAGAAAAACTTATAAAATGTACTCGAAAATGTAAAATTTCATACAATTTTGATTGTTAGATGTTTTTGGTCGTTAAACTGTGAGGTGCGAATGTTAACAGTGTGAACTCAAAGTTGGCTTTCGCAACTACGGAACCCTACACTGCGCGTGGCCCGACACGCACTTGGTTTTTTATTATATAGGATGCCATGTGGTTCCCGGCAGAGTAGAATAGGACCGCTTCAAGTCTTCCCGTGGATGTCGTAGAAGGCGACTTAGGAAACACAAGCTAAACAAAACTTATAATAAATATAATAAAAACATCAAAGAGACCTCTCCATGACATCTAGCCAGCGTGAAGAGTGTAGGCCTAATCCTCTGTCTGCTCTGGGTAATATATGGCTCTAGTAGTACACTGCAGGAGCACAACTCTGCTCCTGCAGTGGAGACAAAACACATGATGATGATGATAATATAGAACGGCAAACTAGCAAGATGGTCACAACATTGCAAAAAAGTGTTGCCGGTCCTTTAAAATAAAAAAGTCCCATTTCTTGAAGGTTCCAATGTCGTATCGATTCGGGAATACCACCGTAGGAAATTGATTCCATTGTTATTGTTGCAGTTCTTGATTAGGCCCAACCATCTTATGCCCAAGCTACCAAATATTACAGCATCATTTATTACGCCATTAACACTACCATAATTGTGGACCTCGGACTTGAATGCACCACAGCCGCTGATGAGGAAGAGTAATGAGACCTCAATGCCTCAATTAGCGTGATGTTTAGAAATACAATCAAAATAATGACAAATTACTAGCCTACTGCCAGCGATTCTACAAGTTTCCCCCAATGTTTTAGCTGGCATTTACGATATGCCTGATAAAATAAATAGCAGTTACATTCTACGATTTTTTTATTATCTCCCAGACAACGGGAATGGATACTTACAAAGTTATTCAATATGACATAACATGGCAGCAGAAAATACCAGATGAATGGAGGGATAGCTACTTATTTAGTTCAAGAGTATATTTTATGCTTTGAATTCTATGTATATTAAAAGGTACATGGGAATTTAACAAGAACTTTATAGGTATCAAATTTGTACCTTAAGAATTAAAACTTTGGGAGGAAGTTATACAGTGTAGAGTTAGGAGGACAACAAAGAACCAGTTCGAATTTATGCCTGCGGAAAGTTTAGGACGAATGCATCCTCTTTGCCGTTCGGCATCAAATGGAAAAGAACAGAACAGGTTTGTTCAGGACCTTTCATATGGTCTTTAATTATTGACTTAGAGAAGGCTTACGATAGTATTCCTACGGAGGTGTTGTAGAGATGTTTGCGACATAAGCTTATCTCGGTTAATCCAACATATGTAAGAACAAGTTCGAATCACAGCCTGTATTAACAAACCCAATTTTTAAGGACTAATTGTGATTTCATCAGAGTTCTGGGCTAAGTCCATATACCTCTTCGTATAAATTATCGATGAAGGAATGTGAAGCGGAGATGTCGATGCTGAGATGAATGTGCCTTACGAAGTTGGGGATGATCCGAAAATATTAAACATATTAATGGGAGTTTGAAAGTCGATCCTGTAGTGGAAAAGTAACAACCCATCGTTTCAAGAAAAGATGCCGACCATCTGGCAAAAAAAATAGTCTACCTGAAAATTTATTTAAAGGAAGGGAAGAACCGAGAATGACATGAAATTAGTGTATAAGACGGAATATAAGAGACAGGGTAAAAGTGAATATAGTTAATGACAGGAAGAAATGGAGGGAGGAGACATATAAAGACGACTTGAAATAGAGAAAAAGACGAGAAAGATAATGATGGCTACGGTCTTCGAGCAACACGGCCTCCGTACCGGACGGAGGGAGTGGACAAAGCGACAATTTACTATGACAATTTTTCTGGCGTTTTTTGCGGGGGGAAATGTGCACACAAGTTTAGTTCCGCACACCTACATACAAAACTTAAACTGTCACTTGATAGTAATTATGACATTGTCAAAAAAATGACATAAAAAGAAAAAATAATTTGTGTACAGATGAGTCACACACAACTAACACATAGACATGCATATGCCTAATTTTGGCTTGTACCTTGACAGAGGGGAATGTAGCGTATGGCTACTCCCTTCCGTGTTGCTCGAAGGCTACGGTAGAATAAATTAAAACTAAGACTAACTAAGTGACGAGTAGAAAAGTGCTAGGTAAAGAAACTAACTAGGTATTCCGCCTACCTTAAGCGCCTTGAGCAGACCATAATTTGGTCCAATCTTTTGTATAAAGCAGGCAGTCTATAGGTTTATATTGTCTTTCGTAAAGTGAACATGTCAGACAAATTTGCGTCAAGGAATGGTGCAGACAGTTGCGTGCGAAATAGGGGAGACCGGGTACGAATTACGATAATAGTCTGTAGTTTTATCAAAATGTCGAAACACCAACCAGCTCGCTTTTATTACCTTGTAGATACCGGACCAACCAAAAGGAAGCTTTTTGATATTTAATCATCTACTGTTTATATGTGATTATTTACACATTTAATTTCATTTCAGATCCTATTTAGGGTAATTGGTTTAAAAAAATATGGTTTCGGTACAAAAAGAACATTTAGCATTTGAATTCCTAATATGATATTTGTTCTTAATATGATATAGTCTATGATTATCACATATTATGTTACTTTCAGCCCACGTCCTTCCGCCTTTCGACCTGGCCATGGGGACAAAAATTTAAGTGATTATTTTAAAGTTTAAGTGATTATGTTAAAACTTAAAACCATAAAAAATCTATAAATTTAGGAATCAATTTTAAAAGATAATGTATTTAATAAAGACACATTTAATCCGAACTAATATTATAAATGCGATAGTAACTATAAATAATAATAAATAAATATATAGGAACATATCACACAAATTGAGCTAGCCCCACAGTAAGTTGTGAACTTGAGTCGCAGGATACTAACTCAACGATACTATATTCTATAATATATACTTATATAGATAAACATCCAAGACCCAGGTCAATATGAAAAAGATCTTTTTCCATCCTGACCTGACCGGGGATCGAACCCGGGACCTCCGTGTCGCAGGCTAGCGTGTTGACCGCTGCGCCACGAAGCTCGACATATCTACGCAGGTATAACTATAACTGTCTCGCTTTTACGCCAAACAAAACTACTTAACCGATTTGAATGAAATTTGTACACATATACTTAATCGATGTTGCGGGCACAGCTAGTTCATTATATATACAAATATTTCATTATATATATAACTAACTAGCAGAATACAAACATACATACATACTATGACGTCTTTTTCCCTTGCGGGGTAGACAGAGCCCAGGTCTATAAAACCTTAAGACCACTAAATCAAAAAAAAAACTAGCAGAAATCGGTGGGAAAGTTAAAAGTGTACTTTTGTTCCCGGTCTCCCCTAACTGTTGAATAAAACAAGAAGTAAATGAGGTGTGTGTAACGTGGTAACATGTTAAGTGGAACAGAACCTATCCGTATTGACTCATTCAGTGCCCGTAGACACAGCAAAATGCAGCTAAGAAATATATAGTAGTAATTATAAAGCTGAAGGGTGTTTTTGTTTGGTTGAACGCTCAGGAACCGATTTCAAAAATTCTTCACCTTTGGACAGGTACATTATCCCTTCGTGCAATAGGCTACCACGGTCGAGGCCGGGGCAGACTGCTAGTATTGATATAAAATCTCGGCAACATAAGCTACAAAAAATCCATTGAACTGCTTGTTTGACGTATATGTCTGTCTGTCCCGCTGTGCGACTGTTCTCTTGTCGCATTCCCGAACCGGTTTTAGTAAAATTTGGTGAGTGGATTCAATGTTATAGTCATAGATTTTCTGCTCACACGACCTATGGCCAGAAACTAAGAAATCGGGATACATGCGATATTCATTCAGACCTGGGCTCTGTCTACCGTGCAAGGGAAAAAGACGTGATAGTATGTATGTATGCGATATTCATAGGTACCCAATTACTATACTCCTCAGTGCTTATACCAATATTATATCCACATCCTCGACAAATTCTACCTAAATTGTTTACCTAAATATTAAATATCAGTTGGTTTGATCGCACGTTGGTGGTATCGAGGCTTGTTTCATGAGGCGACAGCTTCGGTGGGGCCAGATATGGCGCATATGGCGGAGGGAGGAGTGAGTGACAAAGCGAATCTTCTTCTCAGAACTCCAAAATGGAAGCGAAAATGTGGTACCCGTACTAAGGGTACAAAGATGTTTTGAAAAGGCGCTTGAAAAGATGTGATATTGAACCCTCTTAATAGGAAGAAACGACAGCACAGCGAGCAGAGTAGCGGAACTTAGTGCACAGAAAGGTTAGCGACTTCGAAGTGGCAAGAAAATTTGAGAAAAAAAATGAGATTAGGGTTACGTCCTACTGCTGCCATTGATTCCAATGTATCATGGTGTACAGAAGCCACTTTTGATCACATTAAAAATCTTGAGAATCCGGTTCTAATCAAAGTTGAGTCCTAAGTGGTCTCTCTAGCTGAACACGGCTAGAAGGATGTATAAACTTTTTTGTCGATTTAGTTTTCTGAAAATGTAAAGGACCTACGCGTAATTTGAGTCTTGTGAGATTGCTGTGATATGACTCGTGAGGTCTACAGCTCATAGAGCTACTAGTTATGTTATTTTAAATTAATAAATAAAAAATATAGCGATAAAAATTGTTAAATTTGATGTAAATTTGACCAACTTTTTTTTTCCTTCAGCAAAATTTCGGATAAAGTTTACTTGACTTAGGTAAATTTTTTGCTTATAGCGCGTTTCCTCTTAACAGGTTATAATATGATATTATGCTAATACAGATTTTCAAATTGGCATTTAATTTTGAAGGTCGGTGTTCGTCTCATCCCACTTATTATGATTTAAAAATGTAAATTTTATCATAACATAATAATACCATATTTTTATGCGTTCCCAGAAATTTTTTTTTAGGTATTTTACATATTGTAAAAAAAGAAACTTGGGTGGGTAAATTATTGCCCTCAACCAGTTGTGTATTTAAAGTCACTGTTTACTGATACACGTTAGTTTATTAATATACTGTTTTCTGTTACAAATGCCACCAATTTCAAAATATCTAACGACGAAGAAAAGATTTGACTTTTTCGTTTTGCCGGTGTCGTTAGGAATATTTTAAAAATCTTGTCTTAAATTTTTGAGTTGACTATCAAAACTGGACGCAATTATAGGGTCACCCAATCGTATAGTTTGTCAAAAACTGGTCGTGAATGGATATTTAATAATGTTAATAATTTACGAAAAACTCGCTTCATGATTAAATCGTTCCGGTTAACGACTTTCTTTGTGTGCTGATGTTAGTTACAAATTAAACTTTAATTGTGTTTAATTGTATTGTTTTATCTTCACAGGATTTCCGTTACATTTTCATATAGTTAAAGGTGTAGTAGCATGCTGGACGAATATTCATTATAAGTAGATACTTATATTGCTCAATTAATGAAGTTGGTGAATACGTCTTAAGTGACATACCTATATATACATAAAATACTAATGTAAAAGTGTATGAAAATTACTATAAAATATTGTGACATTATCATATCGTGTGCGTTATTTGATCCAAGATTCCTGGTGTCACTTTTTTACCCACCTTATAGGACTCTGACATGGTTTGTGATTTTGTGTAAAAGTATTATAAAGAAATATATGTATATGGACAAATAACACAAATTGAGCCAGCCCTATAGTGAGTTCTGAACTTGTGTCGTAGGATACTAACTCAACGATACTATATTTGATAATAAGTATATTCTTATATAGAAAAACATCTACTACCTATTATCAAATTTCGTTAAAACTAGAGAAACCGTTTTATCAAATTTCAGTATAATTTAACCAGTAGATAGTTTTTGTGATACGTACAACAGACAGACAAAAATATCCAAAATAGGTGATATTCATAGAAGTAAGATAATTTGGTGATATCTCATCTTAGTGTATTAATCTGAGGTATTAATAGTTATTTCGAGTCTGTATTATTTCTTAAAAATATCAATGGCACTAATTCGGTAAATCTCTCGTCAATCGCGGCTGTTTTATCACTACATATTATAAAACAAAGTCCTCCGCCGCGTCTGTCTGTCTGTCTGTCTATCTGTTCGCGATAAACTCAAAAACTACTCCACGGATTTTCATACGGTTTTCACCAATAGATAGAGTGATTCACGAGGAAGGTTTTAAGGTATAATACATGCCCGGGCGCAGCCGGGTAGGGCTGCTAGTGTACATATTAATATAAAAAATGTACACAGTTATAAATATAGATAAAAAACCTTAAAAATAGCACCTAGAAACGTAGCTACAGATAGCGCAGGTAACTACTAACCAAGCTAGAGCGATTACTCTATTTCCCTTTAAAAATGTAGCTTAGATACGAATGTATCACAGATTATCATAGATTGTCCAGCTTGTCAGTAACAACAGTCTACTAACATTTAACCACAGCATTTTACAAAAATATAGAGCCTACAAAGTAGGTATATACCTATTTATTTACATAGAGACTTCGCTACAAACATTAATGACGACTAGGAAGTCGTGAGTAATATAACAAAAAGATATTAAACTGACAGGCACGTAGGTATTTTTTATTACTTATAAGCTTCACTATCACTGCCGGTACCTTGGCCTCTAAGTTTCAAGGTCGATGATCTACGTAGGTATATAGAAATCCAGAGATAAGTGGCCTCGGAGGAGCCCGGTGGCCCAGAGGCGCAGACGCATGATGAGCAACCCCGGACGCATTCTTCACTTGGATTTTTTAAGGTTAGATAGCAAGTGGAATAAAAATATCTCGGGCTCCTCCGTGCTTCGGAAGGCACGTTCAACCGTTGGTCCCGACTGTCATCATTGATGGCAGTCGTTAAGCTATGTCAGATGCCTCTAGGCAGCTTGAAAAATCTGACACCAGTGTTGGCCACTTACACACACGATAAACAATAACAAACAGTGGTTCACACTTATTTATCATTTCTTAGTGAAAAATTAACAATTTCTTCTTCTTCTTCTTCTTCTGTTTTATATTATGGCTTCCACCGAAATTTCAGTAATTCTGCCAATGTCCAGTATAATGTGATACTAAGTTAGCATCAAAGATGGCGTATGTTCTTTGATGCCTCGTGGGAGCTTCTGGCGGCAAATCTATACGAGTCCATTTATCAGTCCACTTTAACTATTTCACAAATTGTTCATGAGTACGAGCATTTGTAACACCAAACTACGCCAATTTCATATTATAAAGTCCCCTAAAATCAATTCGCAAAAATGTCTAAGGCAAACTTCAACTGTACCCCTTGACTTCCCACCACAATTTATCTTTATTTATGTCCTCTAGAAAACAGCTTCGTATTTTCTTTGGTGTCAATATTGTCTAACGAATGCAGAATAAGAAATTGTATTTGGGCTCCATTTGCTATTCTTTCTTCTTTAAATTTTTAGTAAGAATAAGTATTGTGATACTGTTATTTATGTTTTGTGTCGTATAATTAATAATTTGTTTACTTTATAAAAATATAATAACATATATATTATAGGTAGATAGGAGACGCGTATCGATTTTATACTACCTTTTTATGCAAGTATGTTATTATACAAACCGTAAACTGTAACTGATACTAATCTGGATATTCGAAACCTAGTATTGAGTGAACACGTATCGGATTGTGGTTTACTTGGTAGGTACGTAGTTCGTGAATAACGCGTTATTTTCATTGAATAGAGTTTCGCACAAACACTTGTGTATACTTGTAAAATATGTTTTTTATTTGCATTTGATAAATGGTGTGGTGCAGGTTTGTTTGCAATTTTTATGGACACTTAGTTTTAGCAGGCACATGTAGCCGAACGTAAACGTAAACGTTAAATTTTTTTTAAGTGCTTAATTAATGTTTTGACATACAAATTTCAGTGATAAAGTGTATCGAATGTAGTGTACAAGTGAATAAATCAAGTCTTTGATCTTCTGGTTTTGCAAACGCACAAATATATTCAAATATCACACATAGAATGTAGCTCTACTGGCTTATAAAGAAATATATAAGATGATGCTAACTTCCTCTAATAGTAGTACAAGAGCTGATAAAAAATATATAATATAATGCACACCTTCCTTTCATAGTAATCCAAGAGCTGTTAAAAAAGAATAAGATGATGCTGACCTTCCTCTCATAGTAGTCCAAGAGTTGATAAGAAATATATAAGATAATGCTCACCTTCCTGTCAAAATAGTCCAAGAGCTGATAAAAAATGTTGGTAAAAACTTGTAATCTTGTAAGGTGTCCTTTGTTATAAATAATTACACAGGTTAGACCTGGTTAAAAGATCATGATCCTTAACGGAACCTTGACATTTTGGATACTTTATATCCATTACATAAGAATACAATTAATAAAATCGTAGGTATAATAACTTCTTATGTCTTAGTGTTGAATTCATAAGTACATAATGCGTAAGTATGGCTCCCAACTTAATTGGTTACCAATAAGCCGAATTTGCATATTCATATTTTTTCGAACCGCTACTCCGTCATATCTCAAGTCTTAATTTCAATTCCTGGGTGATCATAAAGCAGTGCATCAGAGCGGGTTTTTTGGAAACTTTTTACTTTAATTATAGAAGTACTACAATTCAAAATTTTTATTTGCATTTTACTTCTTAACTAATAATTAAATTTATTACACTATTTAACTATTTACATATTTACATAAAAAAAAAGAAACCGAAAACACAATAAATTTAGAATAATTCCTGCCCGTTTGGCATGGTGGCAAGAACACTGGCTGCGTTCCCCCGTTGGATAGCTATGCTAATCCGTTGGGCGAAAAAGCAGCCAGCCCTCTTATCACCGGAAGCTGATATAAGCCGTGGAGTAATCTCTTTAAAAAAGCCCCTTGCGCTAGGGCCCCATGGTCCCAACGTTTCTACGCCAAACCTACGCCAAACGGCACAAATATATAATCCTCAGCTAAGGTTGCATACTTGCGCCGTTTGGCAATCTCAGCGCCTTCAGCAGCTGACCCGGCTCTCATGACTGATCCCCTGAGATGAGAAGGTGCTAGTGTGTCGACGCATGTAGCGTCCCACACCAGAGCCCTACCACGTTCCCATGGGATCAGCGTCATACCATCAGGCCTCTTGCCATCATCACGCGCCACACCTCGAGGTTCGAGGGTACAAGGTACATTGATGGTGGCAAGGGCCCTTCTGATTATGTCGTTCAGAGAGCCATGGCGTGGGATTCTGCCTGCGCTGAGATGACAGCACAGACCGTGGAGCCCAAATTTATCAACTTCAATGCCGCACGGGCAGGTGTGGGGCGTGCACACGGGAGCTCCTAGACGGAGTCCAATAACTGTACGAAAGCTATTATTATCCAGTAGTGTTCCGATGGCGTAAGATGGAATAGTGTGAAGCCAATGACTGGACTCCTTCGAGGATACAGCTTGAAGCCGAGCGCGGTTAATATCACTATTTATAAATTTTTGTGCCAAATCTGAAGCAGTTCTCTGTACCAAAGGAGCGTCCCAGAGTTTTTGTTGTTGTGTTTCCACTGGGAAGCTGTCTTCGGGGCAAAGAGCTAACCAAGTTTCCTTTGCCTCTGCTAACAGGTCAATAGCGAGGTCTTCGTCTTTAAGAATTTTTTTTGCATAAGGCTGTGACACTGTGAACAGAGGAAAGGAAAGCAGGGAGAGCAACACTAGAAATTTTTCTTATACCGATGCCACCATTTTTAATTGGTAAGGTTAACTGTAACCAGGAATTTTCGTCGAATCTTAAATTTAGAATACTCTCTAAGGTTGAATGCAGACAGTCATCTAATTTTTTAATAAGTTCCAAATGTTTCCAGATTGGGCTTGCGCGAAGGATATAGGTAAATTTTGGAACAAAAAGACAATATTTTAAAATAGTGTATGCAATGTGTGAATTTAAAATACCCAATCTGGAAATTGTAAAGTTAAAATGTTCTAATTTTTTTTCCAAAAGGGGAGACACGCTGTCCTCTAATAACGGGGCGCCTAGAAGAAACAAAGAATCTTTAGACATAACTTTTATATCCCCAGAAATTTTGAAAAAGGAATCTAATATGTCCATTCGAATAGTTTCCGAGAATAAAATTGATATTTAAGTTTAAAGTTAAAGCTCATTTTCTAGAGCTCACAAAAGAAGCTCCTAAACAAAGTTATATAATATGTAGGTATGTCTCGTAGTGTAATGTATTGTCTATTTTGATAGTTAAGTTTAAAGTTAAAGCTCATTTTCTAGAGTTCACAAAAGAAGCTCCTATACAAAGTTATATAATTGGTAGGTATGTCTCGTAGTGTAATGTATTGTCTATTTTGATATTTAAGTTTAAAGTTAAAGCTCATTTTCTAGAGCTCACAAAAAAGCTTCTAAACAAAGTCATATAATATGTACGTCTCGTAGTGTAATGTATTGTCTATTAGATCATTATTTGCTAGTATGCACATTGCATGTGGTTTATTAATTTAAGACTCAACATCACCCAGTTGGTTGGCTGGTACACTTGTATTGTGTACGAAGTTAAATACCTAAATATATGTCAAGGTGTCCTTAAAATAATTAAAAAAGTTTTCACCCTGCGTGAAGAACCTATTCACCTATTTTGTATCAGCTTTCCATCTGTAGATTTTTTTATATAAGTACTTACTTAAGTAGATATTCATCATAATCTACATAATACTATATGTACTACTTACATTTATTAATTTGTTCAAGGAGACAATTTAACTCACCGTGCACAATTTTATTCACGCAGAATATAATAAAAATAATAAAAATAAAAATCGTTTATTTTGACACTTAATACAAATGTTCCCTTACGATTAAGCACTTACAAAGTTAATAAAATGTATTTTAGGTTATTTATTTTACAAATTTTCCAAACTAGACCACATAGTCTGTGCTTTGGGGTACCAGTAGGTACAAGTCTTAGCCTATTTCTAAAGTAAAGGTACTTAATCAGTGTAGCGCTGAACTCCACACTAGGATTCCCTGTGTCGTGGAGCGCAGCGTCTTCCCCGAAATAAGTGTAAACATAGAGAAAAAAAAAAACATAGAAGTTTATGAGAAAAGAAAAACTAGAGTATCTCAAATTTTTATATTCATATTAAGATCTCATATGCTTATCTTAAAGTAAACGGATTATTTATAACCAAAAATAATTTGTATATAAACAAAACAAATTAAACAAATAGAATAAAACATTTAGGAGTATGGTTGTAAATATATGTATAATATATGTAAGTAAACATACTTTTTTATTAAATCTATGTAAGTAAATAAGTAAACTGTTAAATAATTGGATGTAAAATTTCCTCTGTTTGCTCGTAATTTTTGCCTTAAAGCCACTCGCAAGCCGCATTTCTACATTTTGCTCTCGTCATATCAATTATATTTTTGTTACTTTGATAGAATTTAGAATATAAGTAAGGTCCCATATGTTTAAAACTTCTACGCGCAAAAACTGTATGACAATCCCATTTTATAGTCCTGCTAGATTTTCGACCGGTTTCTTTGGAAATTTTGTGGAATTTGAGAATAGCTGACGTAATGTAAAGTTGTCTAACTCGAGAATGTTTGTAATTTTGATAGAGCATATCAGTTGGATATAGCCAAGGTTTCCGGTATATTATTTTTAAGATAGCTCGTTGTGTTCGTTCCAATTTAAGCAAGTGTGTCTTTTTTGCAGATCCCCATACGACAATACAATAACTTAAAATGCTTTGACATAAACTCTGATATACCAATTTCAGCAAATTAGGATCCGCTACATAACTGACATAATATCAAGAATAATTTAGAAAAAATGTTAACATATTCTAAATATAGTACGTAACACCGTGCTTAGGCGTATGTCGTATTAGTACCTACTCTTTATGCACGAAACAGCTGCCCAAATAAGATAACATTTGACTTGACCTTTTGTGGTAAGAACATTAGTTTCGTCAGTGACCAGCTGCCTATCTCATAAGTCCCTACCACAGAGCACGGAATGTAGCTCGCGCCCTACTAGAGCCTGCCCGGCTAGTACGCGAGCGAGAGTCCCATACTTGGCCTGTCAATTTGTGCTCAAAAATATGCCCAAGTATCATAATTACAGTAAAAAAATAACAGCCTCCGTGGTCCAGTGGTTAAGGCTTTTGCCTGTTGATACTTTGTTAAGTTGTTTCCAGTTTGGTTAGGACATTGCAGGCATGAATCACCTGATTGTGATTCCGTGCTTTGAAAGGCACCTTAAGCCGTTGGTCCTGGCTGCCATCTGGTAGACGTTAAAGGAACCAAGTTAGAGGCCGAGAGGTGGTTCCGAAGAATTCTGACACCAGGCTGATGATAATGATGAGTAAAAAGGATAATAAACAAAATTCTGATGTCACCTATATCACAAGTACGTAGAAAATAGATATAAAATAGATACAGATTTTTGTATTTCTACAATTACAAACGGTACCGCATCCTAACATGCTCGTTTCGCTTCAAAAATGTTGAAAAAGGCGTCTAGAGTGGCGCGCGAGCGATAGTCGACATTCCTACTCTGTGGTACGTACTCTTTGTACCAAAAATATCAATAATATCTTTTAATATGTATTCTGATAAAATGTGATGTTTATATTCGTAATGTGTATAAGATAATAAAGTATTTCGGTTTAACTAATATGTTTGTGATAGGTTAAGATAGATAACCTAACTCATAGTCCAAGGAAATTTTAATTCATGAAAAAAAAAAAACTTTTTATCATAGGTTGAACCACATTAGTGTTATTTGAATTTAATTACTATTTTTGCTATCTGCGAAATGCAACTTGTGAAGCTTTTCTTATTATTTTTGACAAAAGTGACAGATTATGGCAAAAAGCTTAAAAAATTACTAACTTACTTTAAACTGCAAACAGTTGTTCATAAAATAGTTTCAAGGGTTATTAAGTAATCTAGTACTTTTAAATGATATCTCAGTGCCGGATTGAGCTAGCGCGAGGCCCGTAGTCTACGAATTTAACCCCTCTAAAACCGAAGAGCTAAAGATACTTTCTGAGTCTCAAAGAAATTTTATGTATGGCCTTGTGAGTTCACACACTAGCGCCACCCAGCAATTAATTCTATAAGTCCTAAATCATATAAAATTTAAAAAATATAATAGCTGAATGCCCTAGTAAATTACTTGTAGTATTCTTCTTATTACTTTTCATAGATATTATAATCTAAGTTTAAGCGAACGAATTATTACCGCCAAAAGTTCATCAAATTAAAAATAGTGATAACTTGTACCAATAATACTACAAGTAATTTACTAGGCATTCAGCTATTAGATTATTATAATTTGATATGATTTAGGACATAAGGAATTAAATGCTGGGTGGCGCTAGTGTGTGAACTCACTTCGCCTTAAGCTGAAAATTTGAAAAAAAAACAAAACCAATATGAAATCAAAGCTGCGTGGCGACAGTCTTTGCTAAGGGGTACCAACATACAGATAAATTGTCTAATCAACCTTGTCCCTCAGGCAACCTTGTCCAAAACAAATTCGATTAATTGAGGAGTTAGTTGTTTCTTTCGGGACTTAAGGCCTCTCATTAGGGCCGGCGATCTATCTCTGCTTGTTGTTTAATTAGAGACGTTAGCTGACCAATGGCGAGGGTAGGGCGACCACTTAATTAAGCACAACTCAAACACTACCGATGACCACACTTTCGACAAACTTAGGGGAAATAAATGTACTCTACTACTGGAATAGTCATAGACTTTGCAGTAGTATGACAGCGCTGTTATCTTTTATATAACAGGTAGTATCAGACATTTTATCTTTTTCATTGTCTGGACTAGCAAATTGACATATTTTTTAATGCCTCCTCGTATTAATCTGTTTTGTTCAGGTACACACATGAATTGGAAAAAAAAGACATTGAAATACTTCATAGATATAAATAGTTTACTGCACATTTAAATTTAATTCTATTTTTAAGACGGTTTATTAAATTTCTTATTAAAGAACATCTCTGTATTACTTGTCACATTTTTTTTATGTATATCATGTGTATTATGGCTTTATTTTTTTTTACAGAACAATTATAATGAACGTCTATGTTATTAAATACTATAATATTTATAGGCATGTAGAGACACTTTTTTATTTGAGAAGTGATATGGCCATGACAATTATCAGTCAAAACTAAAACATTATAGAGATAAGATAAATAAAATATAAGTGGAAAGGAAATATAGCCAGTACATCAATATTACAACTTTTCATGTGATCAGTTTACTTTCAAGTACACATAATCTACAAATCAATGGCAAATCCCGCGAAATATAGTATGTGTAAAAATAAAATATTGATAAATAGATTTTTGAAATCAGTTCCGAGAGCATTAAGAAAATTTTGGAAGAAACGTTTATTAAAAAATAAAAAGGTACTTACTTTAATTATTATTACTTATTATTGAATATCGTGTAATTACTACCAAAGTGATAAAAGGCAACGTTTGAGATATCTGTTTATTTAATGTTTTAAATGTTTATTCACGAAAATTTAGATTGATTTCTTGATCAGCCAACTAGCGCCACCTCCCATTTTATTTTTTTTATATACTACTAAATAAAAATCAGATTAAAAAATATAATTGAGTACTTTGGTAGTAAATGACTGGTAGCATATTTGGTATTACTTATCATTCTCTTGCGTTTGGTAAATTATGAGAACTACACATTACCGCCACAAGTGACCACTTTTAGCGGTAATTAGCCAATATCTTATTTTGAAATGATGATATTGATAAAAAATTGGTATTAAAAATATTACAAGTAATTTACTACCGAAGTACTGAAGACAGATTTTTTCAATTTGATCTCATTTTGCAATACAAGAATAATTTACGGGTGTCGCCAGTTTCACTGATGTAAGCCTCTTTTAACGAGTACTTATGGTCTTACCAAAGAGATTCAGTAATTTGTATTATTATTTACATCAGTAAACTTTAACTATTTGCACTCTAAAAACTTGAGTATTTTGTTTTCAGTCGACTCAGCCAAGGCCCAAGGCGCAGCCAAGCGAGATGTCAGTTATCCTGGAGTCCATCGACCTGGAGCGGGAGTACTCTCCGAGCAGATGGTCCGAGCGGTTTCCCTCCGCGCAGGATGTGCTTCACCATCATGTGCAGTGTGTCACAGCTGGTAAATTCCAAGGACTTTATATATTAGTCGAAGAACTTAGCACCCATACTAACTTTTGGCATAGAAAGACACGGAAATACTACAGGTTGGTGTCCCGCTCAGAACAATTATTACCGTCTCTCGGTCAACCATAAATCTGCGCACAAAATTATGCTCTCTATTATAAGAACATATGGGTAAATATCGTAAATCAAAAATCGAAACAGTTCTTTCAGGCTACTAAGGAGAAAGCGCTTTCTATAATATATATATATAATGGAAGATCCTCGTTTTTCGTACTCAAAAGGTAAAAAGAAACCATTATAGGATCACTCTGTTATGTGTCTGTCCGCCTGTCTGTAAAGACCCTTTTTTAAATAAGGATGACTAACTTTTTAATACGCTCGCAAGAAAATAATAAATAAATAATCAAAATAAATATGAAGATATTTTTGAGCAATTATTCAAATGGGTGCGTATTGTTTGATATAATAACAAATTATATATTTTCATTTCAATAAAGTTCAAAAGATATAATGCTTACTTGATATAATTATTACTGTTTATATTCTTGAAAGCTATAATATTCACAAAATATTCAATTCGAAAACCATAAACTCATTTATTATAACGTTTATGAACACTAAACATCACCTGTCATACAACTCGTTCAGTATACATGCCATAAAATATAACAATCAAAAGCAATACTATTTTTTTTTTGTTTATTGTATTTAAAATATATATCAATAAAAATCTAAATCAATCAAATTGATTATGACAATCGAGCGAGCGACGACCTTAGGTGCGATAGTGACTGGTTTGGATACGCAACTTGGTAACAGAAGGTAGGTTAGGTTATGGTTAGACATAGACCACTATATGAGTGAGCCAGCGAAGCGAGCGAGCAACGACTGGGCGCAAAAGTGACTGGTAACAGAAGGTAGGTTAGGTTATGGTTAGACATAGACCACCACATGAGCGAGCGAGCGAGCGACGACTTGGTGCGAAAGCGACTGGTTTGGATACGCGACTTGGTAACAGAAGGTAGGTTAGGTTATGGTCACACATAGACCAGCATATGAGCGAGCGAGCGAAGCGAGCGAGCGACGACTCGGTGCGAAAGGAACTTGGTAACAGAAGGTAGGTTAGGTTATGGTTACACACAGACCACCATATGAGCGAGCGAGCGACGACTGGGTGCGAAAGCGACTGGTAACAGAAGGTAGGTTAGGTTATGGTCACACATAGACCAGCATATGAGCGAGCGAGCGAAGCGAGCGAGCGACGACTGGGTGCGAAAGCGACTTGGTAACAGAAGGTAGGTTAGGTTATGGTTACACATAGACCACCACATGAGCGAGCGAGCGACGACTTGGTGCGAAAGCGACTTGGTAACAGAAGGTAGGTTAGGTTATGGTTACACATAGACCAGCATATGAGCGAGCGAGCGAAGCGAGCGAGCGACGACTGGGTGCAAAAGGAACTTGGTAACAGAAGGTAGGTTAGGTTATGGTTACACACAGGTAGGTAAGGTTATGGTTACAGACCACTATATGAGCGAGCGAGCGAAGCGAGCGAGCGACGACTGGGTGCGAAAGCGACTGGTAACAGAAGGTAGGTTAGGTTATGGTTACACATAGACCAGCATATGAGCGAGCGACGACTGGGTGCGAAAGCGACTTGGCATCAGAAGGTAGGTTAGGTTATGGTTACACATAGACCACCATATGAGCGAGCGAGCGAAGCGAGCGAGCGACGACTGGGTGCGAAAGCGACTTAGTTACAAAACTTAAATTAGGATCTTCTATCACTTTAATTGTGTTACCAATGATTATTATGCTTAACAATAAGTATATATTACGTTTATTATACGTAACAACAAATTGATTTGTTAAATTTTATGACGATAAAACTGTATATGAAAGGTTTGTTATGTTGAATAATTGTTATAACAAAAGATTTTATTTTTTTCAAAATTATTTCTTCCGAATTTTATCTTGATTGATAATTATACTGACCAAAATTATATATTTCGTTGGTATTGATCTTAAAACATATATATTTTGTGTTTATATGTTATATTACTTACCTACCCTATTCAAATTTGCTCTGAACACAAATTTTTGTTTCATGTTATAGAAACTTTCTTTTCGCTGACATAGGAATTTAATGTCACCCTATTGAAATTTCTCCGTAGGCTAAATCTTAAAGTAATTGTCTTGGATATAGTAGAGATTACCTGAAGTAAAACTTAAGCTTATTTCATTTCTTACATAACTTTTGCCTTGCACTTGAAAAAGCAGACTGTCCTTTTGAAAATTGCTAAATTGTGCATGTCTTTTTTTGTTTAAAGAGAGCGAATTTATAATTAACGTTTTCATGTTTATACAATAAGCAATACAAACTATATATTGTTTCCAGCCAGTGACGATGCGACTAACAACATTCCGCACAAACTGGAAATAGAATATGGATCCACACCAGGGCAAAAGTTGGACATTCTTGGCACAGATCTACCAGATGGTAAGAAAAACTTATTACTTACTAGCAGTTTGCCCCAGCTTCGCCCGTGGTACATATAATTTTTTCTCTCCGTAAGGACCATCCTCGTACTTCAAGGAATATTCTGAAAAAAGAATTTGCGAAATTGATTCAGCTGCTCTCAAGATTTGCGCTTAGCAACACATTCAGCGATTCATTTTTATATTATAGATTATCTATCTCAAGAAACAAGTGTGGTCTCCATCATCCATTATCTCATTTCATGAAATCAATGCCAATGCAAATCTAGTAAGTATTTAAGAAAAAGGCTCTTGTTAATGTCACTGTGTGAAAAGAAACACACATAATGACTATTTTTGCCTTCTCATTTTCCTCACTAGTGTGCAGTTTGCCTCACGAATTTTCCTTCATTGGAAGCAGGCAGTGGTCGCTGAAAATGAGTGTACTTGAGTCAGAATGGTCTCAAAACTTTGAGGTACAGGTCGAGCCGGGTGGGGTTTGAACCCGGGACCTTATACTTAAAGGTCACGCTTTACCACCTACAGCATCATTTAGGAAAATTGGGAAATTAAAAAAATTAACATTCCTAGGCTCAGTTGGCCGGACACTTTGTGGGTATTTTTTTAGAAATGTCATTAAAAAAAACATTATTTAAATTTTTTCGAGTACCTATTTCAAAAAGTTACTGTTATTGAATAGCTGAATCTTTCACGTCTATGTTGATTCTTAATCACCCAGCATCTTGGTTTATACCATTTTATTACAGCATATATAAGATAGCCCCTGGATAACGATAGCTGTAAATCTTGGGATAGATAAATTCGTGAAACTGTAATCTGATTTATCGTCAAAATAACTACGTTGTCTAAATTGAAACAGTAACATAAAGCCTTCAATATTGTCAGCAGAATTGAGAATTCATTTGAATATTGAGTAACCAGCAAATGACACAAATGAATTTTTAATGACACGTCATCCAAAATGCTAACACAGCCACAATTTGGGACGTAAGCAAATATATTGCCACCGAAACTGTATTTGTATACCGCGATGTTGAAATATATTTTTGGAATGTTTAGTGAAACCCTGTAAACTGGCTAACTTGATATAGGTACCTACTATATCAAGTTAGCCAGTTTACAGGGTTTTAAATAAATAACATTGATAAAGAGAACCAGTCAAACGAATGGGTATATTTTTTGCAGTTGAGCATCTACTAAAAGAAAATTGGGCACTAACTAGCAACTTTCGAAAATTTTTAAGTTTTTTTTACCGCTATTTAGAAATTAATTCTTTTAATCCTAAATCATGTGGAATTAAAAACAAATTTACATAACTAAAAACTTACGTTAGTATTTTGATATTACTTTTTATTTATATTCGTTTCCTAAATTAAAAGAAACACTCAAAACTCTACATGTACACATCAGATTTCTCACTGCCGCTAGTGTTGCTTACTACAGCGCCTCAAGGTAATTAGTTAGCTATTATATCTTTCTATAAACTTTTACAGATTCACCAATCCTCGTATTTGTCCACGGCGGTTACTGGCAGGAGTTATCGCGGGAGATATCTCGGTATCCCGCCCTGCCGCTGTACCGCTCCCGAGTGAAGACCATCGTGGTGGGCTACGACCTTTGTCCCGTGGCCACCTTGGCAGAAATCATCAACCAAATCCAAAACGCCGCCCGATTTGTTTTTGAATATGCAGAGAAAATGGGCAGTAGGTAAGAATAAATTTTACTAGCATCGAAACGACAATCTCGCCAGACGATCATTTTATCATACACAGTGTCTTATTAGAACGAATCAGTAGGGATTATTTTATCTATAGACAAAAAAGAAGAATGGTAACTTGAACCACCTATTTTGAAAAAAAAAAAGGCATTCATATATTCTCATATTATTTCGCTGATTTTCATAAACAATCTTTTACGATCTGGGATTCGAGCCTTGTCATATAAGCCAGATTGGCCATGCTAACTGGATGTATGGCCAACTTCAGTCAAATAACTTAGAAGTTCTTTTCAAGATTATTTTTTGCCACCTTAAATATAAACTTTCAGCTAGTTAAATTGGTATTTGAAGTAAATAAAAAGTATCCATTTAGAAGATGCACAGTACGCCAAAACTCTATATTGTCATCTTCCAACTATCACACGTGTACAGTACACGTATCTAAGTCCCTAAAACATGATAGGTACAAGAATATTATCTTTATTTTTGAGACGCCTATAATTTCTTATTGACAAATTTATGGTCGGATTTAGGAATTCAAGCTGATATAAATAAATCCTATTTATCTCGTAAGCAGTAAGGGATACAAATGTATTCAATCTCATTTTACGCGAATAAAATACTCTTTCTGATGTTTACATTTTTATTTCAAAAATAAATAAAAATAATCTGCTTTTGGGGATGGTAAATTTTCGTATCTGTTGTAATATATTACCAGCTAACGTTGATTTGGTATTTTAATAAACACGAAATGTTTCCTTTTAATGTAGTGTATCGGTCACATGGCGTGCAATTGGGGAGGCCTATGTCCAGCAGTGGACGAGTATAGGCTGATGATGATGGTCACATGAGTTCTATTTCTTATTTTACTTACTAATCAATTGAGTTTAATTCCTTCTGATATTTTCTATTTTCAGAGGAGTGTACTTTGCTGGCCATTCAGCTGGCGCCCACCTCGTAGCCAAGCTGCTATCGAATGCAGACTTCCTCGACAGTGCCATAGGGTCCTCACGACTCCAGGGCGCCTTCCTCGTTTCAGGCGTGTACGACCTCCGGGAGATTATCCACACGTCTGTCAACGACGCCGTCCAGCTTCCCACTGAATGGGCTGTTCCGCTTTCCCCCCAATTTGACGATTACACACATCTGCAAATGAGAAAAGTACGACTTTACATCTTGGCAGCACAAAATGACAGTCCCACTTTTAAAAAACAATCAAGAGAGTTCTTTGAACTATTGCAAAATACATGTCTGATCCAACATATGTACTTGGAGATCAAAGATGGCATGGATCATTTTGACATTGTTGAGTGCTTCGCGAATCATGATAACTTCCTCAAGAACCTTTTGGTTCATGATATTCGAAAGCATTTGTAAAGTCAATTTCCCACAAAAACCGTTTCTCATCCAAAAAAAAATTCTAACGAGAAGAAACCATAAATAACTGTCATCTATACGTGCCCTGTTGTACGAAGCGAAGTAGCCTGCAATTAGAAAACCGATCAGTTTTGTGAACCGATTTCAAAAAGAACCAATTTGGAACTTTCCTTTTTTGTTCTTTATTGGGGGTATACTTCCCTATTGGTTCTATTTAAAATTCATCTTAATCTGTTTATAAGTTTGGTTGTTATCGACTTTTTTATATGAAAGCTTATGAAATATTATATAAATTATTGCTAAGTTTTAATTTACCGAAATACTTTTGTAAATAAAACGGTTTATATTTTGTAGATAGTCTAGTAGGTAAGTTGCAACTTAGCAACTATTATCGGTTTTCCAACTCCAGGTTACAAAAAAATATTTCATATTACCTACAATAACACGATTACGTAATCCAAAAAATTGGACATGTTATAATATAACTAAATGAATAAATTGAGACAAAATAATATAGGTTAGATACGCTAGATATGTGTATATTAAGTACAATGTTTGTTATTTTTTATGTCAGTAATGTTGACAAAGTCCAAATATAGTTAGGTCTTTGGTTAAGTACACGTGAAGCTAAGCTAAACGAGTGGATTTTTTATCAGTTGTGAGTTGTTTAAGGTTTAAAAAATGTGAACAATATTAATATAAGATCAATAGAAACATATTGTTCGTTTTTGTCGCCAAGTAATGTAAGAAAGATAATAGTAAAACCAAATGTAGGCAAACTGATTAACTGTTTCTACGATTAACTCCAAAAAATGCACTCGTTTGGGACAATACCTACTCTCTTATATAGGTTACACTTTGAAGTTTTACTCGAACTATGAAGCGCATATTATAATATAATACCTTTTCTAATCGTTGACCAAAGTTTGGATGTTTATTAAAGACTGCAATAAGAAGCTATACTTACAGCTTCGAAAAAAACGAAAAACTATAGGTACCTACTTCTCGCACGTAAACATAATATTGTAGTAGCTACCTGCTTTATAAATTACTTTAAAGATCTAGTATTTTTAACTAAATACACATATTTTCAATGCTGATAAGTTTCTAAGAATCCTCGCAATAATAAATATTTATTTCATTAGTTTTGTGTTGTACAATTTATTATCATTAATTTAAATTTTCTCTCAATAAATTTTATGGCAATCCTACTAATATTTTAAAAACGAAAATTTGTAAGGATGTGAGAATGTGAAGATTTTGGTTATTCACAATGTCCTAGCTCATCAGGTTTTATGCTGATGAAATAATGATGCATATTTTAGGTGTATAACTGATATTTTATAACTGCCATTTTGAAAGAACTAAAATCACCTGAAAAGATGTAAGTCTAGTGCTTTAGTCTAATGGTTAGGTAGTATATTGTTTTGTTGGGGTGTTTATGGTCGACTGATGTTGTCTGTGCCTCCTTTTTTTTCGTTTAACCTGGCCGTTATCCTTTTTTATGTAATCGAGGCCACTATATAGGTGCAAGAATTGAACGATGAATTGTGAGAGCCGGTATTATTTCCTTTTTTCGAGATAATATTCCAAAGTTCGAGGCCCGCTTGTGGGAGGCCGGCGAAAATATGCATGTAGACTTAGCCGTTTCAATGCTTCAGGCTTGCGTCGTCGAGGTCTCCAATTTTGGGGCGCATATCCATCAAGTTGGACTAGTTTAGATGACGTTGGTGTCACCAATTATGTTGAAATAAATTAACCACGGATAATACTTACTGGGTGAAATATGGAATGGTATTCATCGTCAATCATCGTCGGGTCTGTTTTAGTCTCCACTGCAGGAGCATGACCCTCTCTGTACTACCAGAGCCATATATTAAGCACAGCAGTCAGAGAATTCGGCCTTCACTCTCCTCGCTGGCCAGACGGGTTGGAGAGGTCTCTCAAATGTTTATAGTATAAGCTTTGTTTAGCTTGTTTTTCCTTAATCGCCTTCTACGACATCCACGGGAAGACTTGGAGTGGATTTATTCTACTCTACCAGAAATCGCACGGCATTCGGAATGGTATTATGCTATCTTTATTAAGGGTTAGGTACTCAAACTTATTTACTAAACATAATATACATGTGTACAGTAGTGGGGTAGCTCGCTGATTATTTACTAAACGTACCCTGCAAAACAACAAAATGAATAGTGTATAATTAACAAAATTATTTTAGTTCCTAATGGCAAGTCACGTTCGTGTTTCTAAGGCTGCGATAGGTCAATAAATATTTTATAATAGATATTATTATAGTGATTTAGCAAAAGCTAGCACGAAAATAAGCATGTTTCAAATATATTATTTTATTGCAGATCTATCCTTATGCTAATCCTATCCTATCCTATCCTAATCCTAACTATCCTAATATAAAATGCGAAAGTGAGTTTGTTTGTTTGTTACGTTTTCACGCCCTATCTACTGAACCGATCAGGTTAGGGTATTGAGAAGGCTATATATCACGCGGGCAAAGTCGCGGGTAAAAGCTAGTAATTCTATAAGCTGGATTGATACACCCTACCTAATCTCATCTATTTAGGTATTATACTTACTCAGCATAATACAAAGCAATTACTTACTGAAGAGCTCCTCGAAATTTAGACATTGGCTGCAGGCTATTCAAGAAACCTTTTACGAAAATAACATTGATATTTATTTATTGCTATAAATCAGATTTATAAAACCTATCCAGACATAGAAGTGCTTTAGGCCTGGCTTGGACGTACCCAATGTAATTTCGCTGTACCAATTTGGTACTCAATAGTAAGTACATTTTTTTATTTATATACCTAATAAGTATATTTGGAGGTTTCATCGGAAACCTCAAGATTCGGAAATTTTCTTTAAAGAAATCGTAATAACTTTGTAAGGATACTATAATTTATCGTATTCTGAAAAAAAAATCGATTAATTTATATGAATTAAAATTATCAGAGGCGATCTTTTTTTAATATTTTTATATTTAATTGAAATTTAAAAGAAGAAATAGAATGTACCAATTTTGATATATTTTTGTCTCGAAATTTTAAAGTTGTATACTTAGCAATTAATAAATAAGCATTTTTGAAATCTCCAATGTCAAGACTTTTTGGTATCTAGAAATACAGTTTTTTTGTTTGACTTGTTTAGGCTTACCCTTAATTATCTTTCACACAGGTGTGTAGGGATCCCGCTGCAATATATCCTGGAAATAAACCAGCTGCTTTATTTCAGGAAAGGTTAAAAGTCTCATTACAGACGTCTTCTCCTTCATGAAAAATAAATTATTCCACCAAGTAGATTTGGCTGACCCTGATAATTAAGGTTGCAGTGTAAAAATATGGTAATCCCTTAAAACAATTAAATTAAATTTAAAATTGAGAGTTTCAGGTCCTCGTGTCTTATTAAAGTTTGATAATAAATAGAGGTATGTTTATATAGGTATTTTATGCATACACAATGCTATTCTGTTATTCTCCTTTTAAAATAATAATAAGATGAGAAATGAAGAAGAAAAACCAGTACATAGACTTTGTTATACGACGAAGTAGTACTGCTGGTTCGAATATGGCCGCGTGGATTTTTTTCCATATCATATTTCTTAATTAATAAAAGTATAGGCATAGTTTCAATAACTTTCTTACTCTCAAATAAATACATGTAAGATAATATTCTCGCTTTTAGAGAATGCTTATCGAAACCGTTTTTTAAGCGAAGGAAGGGTGAGTTTGCTGGACTGTGGGATTGGGATAAAGGTATTTGGGATGCTACTAGGATGGATTGCCTGCCTTGCAACCACGGCACAGGCAGTTGAAGATGATACACCTGACTATAATAATTATATGGCATGAGCCATATCGTGATAAGTACTCATGGTTTGCGAGTTTTCGATATTTCAGTACAGTTATATGGACCTTCGATCATGGTTCATGGCTGAAATATCGAATACTAGCTCCAACAATAACCATGGTAATCCCTATAAAAATAAAGTGTAAGTATTAGAATGCGTTGGGAATCAAACCCTAAGACCCTGGTATTGCAGACTATGTAGCATCAATGTTGTCTATGCGTCTATTTACTGTGTCATTTGTAAATCACTGAATAAAGATTTTTCTATTCTATCTATTCTACATTCAGTGCCTTCATTGATCGATTGGTACTGGCTGGCTTATTGCTTTAAGTATAACCATTTCCGAGAGGACACAAAATGATCAATCAAAGTGTAATTGCATGAGTTTTGCGATCGAACCTGCAGTTGGCATTGATCTGGTTCGTCAATGGCCATTGAGCCGACAGTCGGTAATACGAGTTTTAATTAACCCCTGGGGGATTATTTTTAAACGGATGACTGTTTAATAACGAATGATTTTTGTATGGAAAAATGGCTCGTCTTGTGAAGTCACCTGTTCAAAAATAGTACCCCAAACTCCACGCTCGCTCTTCAATCAGATTAAAAGTCTCGGTCAATAACACTCATGGCTTGTTCGATTAACCTCAGTCCTTAACGTACGTGACGCCTCATTGGTTCGTTTTCAATCCTGGCAACAATTGTACGTTTCATTATCACCATCATCCTACGTGGCGCAGTGCTTAACACGCCAGCCTGTGATATTAGGCTTTGACAGGCTTTGTGATATTAGGCCCAGCTTCGATCCCCGGCCAGATCGAAATAGAAAACAATATTTTTCAGATTGGCCTGGGTCTTCGATGTTTATTACTGATTACGGCCTAAAACGGCCGGTTTTGGCAGTAATCACTAGTTTTCATAACCACTGATTCTCATTATACTTATAAAAAACATGATTCCAAAAATAGGTACCTTACGTTATTTATTAAGACTTATATAACTTACATTCTTGAATTTGATTCTATTTGTAAAGTAATATATATGAATAAAAATATTGGTTTCGCTAGTTGGCCTAGTGCGGCTCCTTAAAAAAAATGTAGAGTGATTTAGGATAGAGTTTGTATATTAAAAAAAATACGGACTACTTATAATAGGACTTAAAAAGTTATGTAAGAAAATGCGCACTCAAATGGGATAACTATGTTATGTAAATTACCTATATGTCCGTTTCAAATATACAAAACTTGGTACGTAACAGGTCAAACCTTGCCCTGTTACGTAACTAAGGTAACGTAAACCATGGCATATGTTAGGAAGCTATTTGTAAAGAAAATTCATATGTTGCGTCGAAAATAGTCTTATAAATAGCCAAACTTACAATGACGTATAGAGGCCGACCAAAACCGCATTATATTCTGCTTACATTTAAACCGAAAACGAACTTTCAGTACCGGAACTTATTTAAATTTGTAAAAATGGACAAATCACTATGTATTGAAATTTACTATATTTTGCACGTATACATACAAAGAGCATGTGAATATATATCCTACGTACAAAGAGACAAATATTAAGTTTGTATATTAAAAAAAAACAATGTCAAAACTTTCATAGAAGTAACGAGAAGCACTATCAGACTGGGCTGACTACTGACGCACGAGTGTCGACACCTTTTCACCAGAATTCTATGTATCGGCAGACAGAGGTTCGATCGGTTTCATGCAGAAACAGACTGTTGCCGAAACACTACTTTTTCAATATTTTTCGAAACCGAAGTCGAAACCATAACCAAAATCGAAACCAAAACCAAACCTTCGGTAAATCTCTAATGGCCTAAATAGCTTGTAGCAATTACTTTTTTGTTAATAATCTATTCCTGAAACCAGTTTTTGCTAAGTCTAAAAAGACCGATTAAGCTCTTAACAGCTGTGCAAAAAGAACATTATATTTGTATACAAAAGACCTCCGAATTTGAGCACGTCATTGAATATAATAACGTTGTTAACAAGAAATGGTTCAGGTTCTAACAAAAAACTTACCTAACTTCCTATATTGCAGTAAGATAACCTCGAAAATGATTTGACACGCAATTTTTTTTTACAGATATTATTTAATAATGTAATTAATTATATACCTACATAATAAAAGATCGTGGGAAACTTTGGTATCGTGGCGCTATTGAGTATAATAAGAACAATTAAATATTAGGTATTCAATAAATCAAAAGTTGATGTTGCAATTTTCCCATTAGATATCTGTCGGAATTTAAACAAGGGTAGGTATTTTTATGCTGAAATAACCCAATAAAAGTTCCACGGAACAGTTAATTTAACTTACAAATTCACAGGCAAAAAAGGCATAAAATGCCATTTATTTTAGAAGTAAGAGAGATTTAGAAATAAATGGGAATAGGGAACCACAATTATTCTAATTTTAGCACCCGTTATTGTGAAGTCCTGCTACATTTTGACTTTTCTAAAGCTCCATTCAGTAGCGATGAATACGAGTACGTGGAGAGTACGCCGTCGGCATACCAATTTGTAAGCAGTAAACACCAACATATTACACTTAAAATAATTTTGAGATTTTGCTTATTATTTCCTAATGTTTCTATTTTCTACATTTTGTTTAATACTTACCTTATGTTACTATTTTCCGTTCAGAATCTGTTTTAAAATAGTAAAAGCTTTTGTTTTATTTAAAACATATTTTTGACTAGCAATTCATTCTCATCATCATCATCATCCTCAGGTCGTTTTTTGTCTTCACTGCAGGAGCACGACCCTCTCTTTACTACCAGGCCATATTAGCCAAAGCAGTCAAAGGATTTGGCCTACACTCTCCACGCTGGCCAGACGAGTTGGAGAGGTCTCATTGATGTTTATAAGCTTTGAGTAGCTTGTGTTTCCTAAGTCGCCTTCTCCCAACCTCCTAAGTAAGTCCCACGGGAAGACTTGGAGTGGTCTGCCCGCGTGGATTTTTTTGTTAATAACATGTTATAACTAAAATAATTTCGAGATTTTGCGTATTAGGTATAAGGGTATAGTATCCATATTCTATTATATACATATTCTATACCTACACGAGTATTATTGGTAGTATACTTTTTATATGGCCCACTGTACCTAACCTTTCGATTTTCGGTTCAGAATCTGTTTTAAATAATAAAAGCTTGTGTTTTTCATTAAAACATATTTTTGACTGGGAATTCAAACTCAATGAAAGAAAATTGGCTGGGAAGAAATAGTAATTCAATTGGAAGATTTTACTTGCAGCATTCGTAAATAAAATTGTCGGGCTCTGAAAGTAACAAGCTTTAATAGTGAAAAATAGGTTTAAGGCACCGAGCAGACGCCTTTTCAACACCTTTCATACTAAACAAACGTGTCAAGGTGTGATCCCGTTTATTGACGTTTAGGGTTTCAAGGAATTGTAGAAATGAAAAATCTGCTCATCAGTCTGCACATGTAAGTATATCACAATCTGTTATACCACAGAATACATGATATATACTTACATGTGATAAAGATTACAACAGAAATTCGTTTATACATTTTTAAATACTGTAAGAATAGGGGGTATTCACGTAATTTTTTTTTTTGCTTAGTATAATCCTTAATAATTACAGTAAAAAAATATGAAAGAATTTTTAAAATATCTTAATTAACGACGAAGATGTGAAACTTTAAAGTTTAAATAAGAAAGAGAAGTCTGATATGGACTAGTGACGTCATAGTCTATGTCATGCATACATTTGCCATATAAAATAGTGTTTTCGCGAGGGAGATAGACATATTTTCGTAAAATCATTTTATCTCGTTCGTTTTTCAACCAAATTTTATTCTGTTACCTTCAATACTTTACTATTGTATATTTTTGGATAAACTGGTAAGATAACAGATATTTTTTTATGCATATTCCCTATTGTATCATACGACAGCACATTGGGGCATGTTTTACTTTTTCTTGAGCTCGAAAACTGAGTAATTGTGTCTTATGCTACTTTCGCCTACAGCCGGGCGCGGGCTGACAGGCGATATTATTTTTACTTTCCGATATTCAATGGGGTTTAGGTTATACTATATCACTTGGCATGATATAATCCCCGTACACGGAAATCCGTTCAAAAATTTAGAAATTAGTGTGAGTTGATTCACATTTTATGAACTCAAAAAACATAATATTGATTTTTTAGGAAATCTTATAAAAAGTGTCAATTTTTATAATGATCGGAAATTTAGATTCTGGTAAGTTTTAATAAAATATAGAGCAGAGTAAAGATATTTGTACCCGAACGAATACAGGTTGTGTGACTAGTGTCAACTGCTGTTCGTAGATACAATTGTAGCTACAAATTGTGATTACAATTTGTCACAAAGTTAGTTTTAAAAATGAGGCCGGTTAGTTCAACTTAAGTAGGCGTAAACCCTAATGACAAAAATATATTAAATTACTAAGACGCTCAAAACTTCGCACTGACTATATCCGATGGCATTAAAAATTTAAATACTTTAAAACTGAATATAAATCTCAAGAGTGGCAAAGTGGCAAATAAATAACAAAATAAAGTTATAAAAGATAGCTGAGAAGAGAGCTTCAATTTAATAACTAAAATAAATGATGGGCGAAAAACTTACATACTGCAACTTTAACTTAAACTGAGTAAAATTTATTATTTTGTGGGTTCAAATTATATTAATGTGTATATTTTGGAGTTATTCTTGCCTGGTGCTTTGCCTAGATGTGAAATACAGGAGTGTCTTACAGAACTTCAGAGTTTGAAACTGACAATATATGGTCAACAACAAATTTCAGTAACAAATAGGCAAAGGGAGACCTAAGTTTTTTTTACATTAAAAGTTATTTCTATATTTAATCTAAGTTTAGAAAATATAGTATTTCTTTATCATAATTACCTTACCTATACTGCAAAAAATTAAGAACTTTTGATTCCACGAATCTTATTACTTTGTAAATAAAACCACATGTGTAAGTTTAACAAAGCTGCGTAAAGTTCCTGCGAGCTACTACGAGGGCGGGTGGCGTACGGCAGAACGCGTTCCGCCGCCGCCCTAGGCGCCCAAGTACGACGCGGCCGCCCGCCCGCCTATGTAGCACCATGTGATACGATCAGCGATCGCGCCCTGAAACTTTCAAAAGTAATATTCACGCAATACTGCGGCTATAAGCAATATCATCAATAAATAATCACTTAGTATTAAAGTTTCAAGTAGTTTTAGAACGTACTTTTCGACGTAGTCTGTAGTTCGTGCTTTATCTGCAATGGCAAAGGTAAGATTGTTTTAATATTATGAAGTTCGCCTGTTCCCTTTTCTTATTTTTAATGTATGCGTATATTAAATACTATTAACTTAAAATTATGTCAACTTATTTAACTATTATTCAAAAGTAATTTCGCCATAAATTTCCATCGTAAAATAAAATAAAAATATTATTTTTTGTTGGAAAATTAAACATATCAATAACTTGAAAAGAAAAATGATGTTATTAGTTACGGATTACGGATCCGAATAAAAGCGGCTATGCGTGCGAAGAACTTTGGCGCCATTTAAGCTTTGAAGTATTTTCAACCAACAAATAATGAATTATATTGTACAAGTAAATAATTTTTTTTTTATTCAAAAATACAAAACGTTCAATTTTTTCGAAACAAGTTTTTTGTTTGTAATTTTTTCCTTTTTACTTTAGCCCTTACATTTTAATCAATTAGACCTACATGCATTCATTTCTAGACTAAGTACTTTCAAATGCGTAAAATAATAATGAATATTTACAAAAACCGGCCAAGTGCGTGTCACGCCACGCGCAGTGTAGGGTTCCGTAGTTGCGAATGACAACTTTGAGTTCACACTATTCACACTCGCACCTTACAGTTTAGCGACCAAAAGCATCTAACAATGAAAATAGTATGAAATTTTACAGTTTTTAAGTTGGTTACCTATAACTTTTTAGTTTGTACTTAGTACTAAGCTCTGATAGTTTTCCTTTAAACTTCAGTATATATACTACTGCTGTAATTTTTTTCACGTATCTATCTATAACCGTTTAGCAGATAGAGGGGGGGGACACTTACCTCTAACAAAAATTCGCACTTTTAAACCAAATATTTCGAAAACGGATCCCTAAATCGAAAAATGGTGTTCTCAACTTCACAATATTTTTGAAAGACCTATTAAACGACACCCCACACGGTGGGTAAATAGAGAAAAAAAAATTACTCCCCCACTTTACTTGTATGGGAGCTACCCTAAAAAAAATTTTTTTTCAAGTTTTTATTCTACCACTTTTTTGCCATGATTAATATACATACCCATACCAAATTACAGCTTTCTAGTACTTATAGTCTCTGCGTAAAACCGCGGACGGACAGACAGACAGACAGACAGACATGGCGAAACTATAAGGGTTCCTTGTTTACTACGGAACCCTAAAAATGGATCAATGGATAAACGTTTATTGAAAGTAGCCGTCCGTATCTTTAATCAGTACTGCTTTACTTCCACCTGCTTCTTTTAATTAGCTTCATTTTTAATAAGGGAAACCACTTTTAGTTTTAGGGGAATTACTTCTTTTCGACGAACGATATTCTTAGCGGGACTTATATTAGATGCCACATAAAGTAGACCAAAAAATATATAATGTTCAACATAAATAGCATAGACAAAATATTTTTATAACAATCTATTTAGACTCCTAAATATTAATTTAATTTTCGTTTAGGTATTTCAATTCATTCACAATGAAAAGCAGATTTAATTTAACTCTATCTACTTTTCATGGTTTTTCTTAGTGTTTTATACAATCTCGTATATTGTTTAAAACTTGATTATATATGTGTTTTTAAAAACGTGATAAAGAACTCGGTTGTAATTAAAAAAGTTTTTATAACTGTTTTAAACATGCGTTTAAAACCACTTATTACAATCATACCAACCCTTTATACAATTAAATCATAATTAAAAACAGATAATTAACGATACTCTTTATCGAAACCCGTGAAAATCTTCGGCATTAAAAAAATTACCACATTTAAAAATAAGGTTGTAATACAAAAATCAAATAAAAATGAATATTTTTATTATTATATTTAAATACCTGAACTTAATATGATATAATATTCCGGGAACCCCGGCAGAGTAGAATAGGACCACTCCAAGTCATCCCGTGGATGTCGTAAAAGGCGACTAAGGAAACACAAGCTAAACAAAGCTTATTAACATCAAAGATACCTCTCCAACCCGTCTGGCCAGCGTGGAGAGTGTAGGCCAAATCCTCTGACTACTCAGGCTAGTATATGGCTCTGGTAGTACAGAGAGGGTCGTGCTCCTGCAGTGGAGACTAGAAAGACCTGATGATGATGATGATGATGATTATTTTTTAATTGATTTTCGACATTCCCTTAATAGGATGACTAAAACCGTCATATGAACAACTTTACCTAGGGGGACATCATGGGAACTATATAAATTTTTTGCCATTCCCATACAAATTGCTCGGGAGCTGAACACGTTTGACGAAATTGTATTTCCCATAGGAAAATTTGTACATATTAACGGGCTGAGTTAACCCTTCAAGGCTATATTCTTTAACTTCCCCTTTTTTAAGGGGCCCTATATAATTTCCAAATTAAGAACGAATTATTAATTTGAAATAAATAAACAAAAAACAAAATTCAAATAGAACGAATTAAAAGTTTAATTTCAAAATAATATTAATTATTTTATTAAAATTACAGTTTAGAAACTGTATTTTAACTGTAACTGTATTTAGGATAGCTCCTAATATTATTTTACTGTAAAATTCAAAGAAGAAGTTTTCGATACGAAACTTCTATTCGCTGTAAATATTGTATAGGTATTGTTTTTAAAATTGAAATCTTATTATAAACATCAATATGCCTTATCCGATCGTATGTACGAAATAAGTAAAACTAAAACCAAACTACGTTTGTATGGGATGTCGGCTATACGTGGGACTCTTAATCAGAAAGATTAAAATTTTCAATTATTTTGTAAAGTATACATTTGAAAATTAACAGGACAAACCGAAATAACCCGCCTGGGTTATATTCACCTGCATATGATTTAAATTTAAATAGGTCTGAATTATTTATAAGAACCCAAATCCCCCCAGCGCACGCTTATCCCACAAAGACGTAAGGCAAGTCACAAACATACGAGTATATACATGCACAACATTGCACATGTGAGAGATGTATGGTTCCCAGCGGAGTAAAATAGGACCACTCCAAGTCTTCCCGTGGATGTTGTAGAAGTCGACTTAGGAAACACAAGCTAAACAAAGCTTCTTTTTTTAAGCTTAGTGGCCAACACTGGTGTCAGATTTTTCAAGCTGTCTAAAGGCATCTGACATAGCTTTACGACTGCTATCAATGATGAAAGCCGGGACCAACGGCTTAACGTGCCTTCCGAAGCATGGAGCATGCAACAAAGCTTATAAACATCAAAGAGACGTGCATCAAAGAGAAATACATCTGGCCAGCGTGGGGAGTGGAGGCCGAATCCTCTGACTGCTCTGGCTAATATATGCCTCTGATAGTACAGAGAGGGTCATGCTCCTGCAGTGGAGACTTAAAAAGACATGATGATGCTGATACACACACATACAAATTATCACGTCTGTCTCCCAGATAGAGCCCAGGTCTAAGGCACGTTAGTGGGCGTATAGGTGGAAAGCGGAATCAACATAGTGAAGGATTGCTAGCCGCATCGCCTATAGATATAATTCCTAAGTTTTCGCCCATTCCCTCGATCGGTTTTTACGATTTGCGCGGGAAGAAAAGCAGCTGGTACATTCTACGTTATATTTTCTTTTCTTTCAGACCAGCTTTAGCAAGTTAAAAAATCTAAATCAAATTTGCATAACCAACGAAATTAAATTTATGTCCATTCATTACTTAATATACAAAATAATAACGAAGTCTTATAACTATTTATTTCTTTTCAAATTAATGTTTACGTTGACAAGCATTATTGGAATTCCTAAAAGGAAAGAGCCATTATTTTAAGTTCGACAGCGACAGTCATCCGACAGCTTGAAGCACTAAGATATATTAGATAGAGATATTCAGATATCTATATAATAAAGAGGAAAGATTTGTTTGTCTGTTCGTTTGCATTCATCATCATCATTTCGTGTAGGTGACACGGTCAGTCGACCATGCACACCCTGGTGTCAGAGTTCTTTGGAACCGCCTCTCGGCCTTTGACGTGGTTCCTTTAACGACTACCAGATGGCAGCCGGGACCAACGGCTTAACGTGCCTTCCAAAACACGGAATCATCTTTCTTATCAGACAATCAGGTGATTCATGCCTGCAATGTCCTAACCAAACTGGAAACAACTTAACAAAGTATGCTTCCCGTGGGAATCGAACCACGACCCTCGGGTCAGTAAAGCAAACGCCTTAACCACTGGACCAAAGAGGCTGTGGTCCAGTTGTTATTGTGCATTGCTCCGAAACTAAAGACCGTTTTTAAAAATTCTTTCACCTATTGAGAGGTAATTTATCTGCGACATCAGCTTTATTCGTAAATTATATCAGATGAAGTCGCGAGAAAATTGCAACTTCTATATTATAAAGGAGAAAAATTTGTTTGTCTGTTCGTTTGCATTGAAAAGGCTCCGAAACTACAGGGCCGATTTTCAAAAATTGTTTCACCTATAGAAATCTAATTTAGCAGGCACCGTAAGCTATAATTTACGCGGACAAAGTCGCAAGAAAACTGGTAGTTTGTATTAAAACTGTCTGGGTAATAGCAATAACAGATCTATCATCAATTGGTAGGTATTTCCTAAAAAAATAGGTAACTAGTATTTATTTACCCTAACTATTATTTATTTACCCAAAAAAACCGAACCGAGTCGTAAGGCTCTTTTAATATTACTTCATTTTACCTAATAACTGTACTACTTATGTTACAAACAAACAACACTTATTTTTTAAATAAAGAAAATAATTGCAATAATAAAAAAAAATAGCATTGTGAATGCAAAATAAATCACACTTCTTGGTTTTCTTCCTTATCTGAGCATTTTGACCGAAGCCCAGGTTTTTTTATAATAAAGGACGGCAAACGAGTAAGCAGGGCACCTGATGGAAAGTGATCACCGGCTGCCCATGGACTAATGCAACACCAGAGGTGCGGCATGAGTGTTGCCGGCCTTTGATTTTTCCCTCCGTAGAGGGGGGGGGGGAGGGGATATGCCTCCGGTTCTTTACTTACCATATGAAGCACAGAAGCGGTAAAGCTGCTACTCAAACGTCGATTTTCTGTGAGAGTGTGGCACTTCCCCGGACGAGCTGGTTCATTCATGCTACCCGGTGCTCCTTGTGTTGTGTGTGATGATCCAACAAAACTTATAAAACTAGAAACTTCTAAACTTTGTTATTTTCAATCTTAGTTCAAAACATAAAAGAAATTACTAGACTCATTCATGATTCATTTGTGTATATCAAATAGAAAAGTCTGGGTCGCCTTATTAATTTCGGTCTCGGCAAAATTTGTATCGCTATTTTTTTAAATAATGATTACGGTTTTATGGTTATTCTGCTATTCAGGGTGATAACAAAACTAAGAAATCAAAAACCATGAAAATCGGGTTAGCAAAACACTAAATAAAAAAAACCGGCCAACTGCGTGTCGGGCCACGCGCAGTGTAGGGTTCCGTAGTTGCAAATGACAACTTTGAGTTTACACTCGCACCTCACAGTTTAACGACCAAAAACATCTAACAATGAAAATTGTATGAAATTTCACGTATCCATATATAACCGTTTAGTAGGTAGAAGGGGGGGGGGGACACTTACCTCTAACAAATATTTCGGAAACGGATCACTAAATTTTTTAAAGACCTATCTAACAATACCCAACACGATGGGTTTGTATAGAAAAAAAATATTACTCCCTCTTTACTGGAGCTACCCTAAAAATTTTTTTTTCTAGATTTTCTTATACCACTTTTTTGACATGATTAATATACATACTCATACCAAATTACAGCTTTCTAGTACTTGTAGTATCTGAGTAAAACCGCGGATGGACAGACAGACAGAGATATGGCGAAACTATAAGGGTTCCTAGTTTACTACGGAACCCTAAAAACCCGATATTTATTAGAGCCGTAGTATGTACCCAATATTATCAGAATTGTACAGTGTTTGTATATTTTACACTATACAAATTACAAGTGTTTGTATGTATATTTTTGAATTAAAAAAAACTATATTTTGGGTTGCACTAATGGTTAGACTTAGTACAGCCCAACTTAAAGAACGGTGCAATTTCATCCAATTCGGTTCAGTAGATTTTGGGATTCATTTTTACCTCCAACTTTATTGGAACCTGTACTACATGATAACACATCTCTAAGTGCGTATTATATTACATAGGGTCTTAAACACATACTTTTAAAAAAAATTACCCTTTCTTGTTTGCTATTATCATGGTAAGGTTCTCATTCATTACATTATCTTACGTTGCCTCTCGAATTCAGTCATACATTGATGATGTATGGGATTGTTTTTTGGATAACTAGGTTACAAATACGCGACAAGTTATCCTTGCCTTTGAAGCGGTGTAAGTATCCAACGTAACCACTATGACCTGTCATATTTGCGTGGTTATAATGATATCGGTACCAGGAATTTGATACAATTTCCTTTGAAGATGAATTCAGGCGATTATACAGAAATCGATTGGAATTAGTCGGTTGAAATAATCGAATTATCAACCCAACCAAAAGCATCAAATCCTGATTATTACATTCGGTCCTTTGCACTCATTATTAAATTCAAGCGGGCAAACGCACACTTCTATTATATTCAGATGATGCGAAAAATGTGGTACCTATGTAAGAACTTGTAATAAGCACCTTTTTATATTATTAGAGGTAAGATGTCTATCGTCTGTCATTTAAAGAGTTTTCTTTCAATGTTTGAATGGACTATGTAGTTACCCCCAAGTGGCCTTGCGAAGACAGAGTGCCTTCAACCTGTATTGGCAACTTCACCACAGGGTCTTCATCCCCGATAGGGACGGTCCTCGGCTTTTGGAAATTGCCTGTGTGTGTAAGGCTTGAAGAGACAGCAAACTCTCATATGTCATGATAACATGAAGGGCCGAACTGAGAATCAATGGCATAAGCCTTAGGAGAGCAGCAACTCTCATTTAATATGTTTCCAGTATTAGCACCCACAGCTATATTAGATGGGTGCCAAAGCAGCATAGTAGTGACTCACCCGTCAAAATGGAAAAAAAATCCTACAAGAAGAGTGGAAAACATTTTTTTTTTAAATCGCCCGACTGTCCGGCCGAACACCTTCAAAAAGGCGATGGTTTTTCGAGTTCTCAGCATAGGAAAAGTGTTTTTTTAATATTTACCTCAAAAAATACAAAAAATTCGCCGTCGATACCATTACTTGAAAACCGGCCAAGTGCGTGTCGGGCCACGCGCAGTGTAGGGTTCCGTAGTTGCGAATGATAACTTTGAGTTCACACTGTTTACACTCGCACCTCACAGTTTAACGACCAAAAACATCTAACAATGAAGCTTTTATGAAATTTTACATTTTCCAGTACATTTTATAAGTTGGTTGCCTATAACTTTTTAGTTTGCACTTAGTACCTAGCTCTGATAGTTTTCCTTTCAACTTCAGTATATATACTACTGCTGTAATTTTTTTCACGTATCCATATATAACCGTTTAGCAGATAGAGGGGGGGGACACGTACCTCTAACAAAATTTTGCACTTTAAAACCAAATATTTCGGAAACGGATCCCTAAATCGAAAAATCGTGTTCTCAACTTCACAATATTTTTCAAAGACCTTTTTAACGATACCCCACACGATGGATAAATAGAGAAAAAAAAAATACTCCTCCACTTTACTTTTATGGGAGTTACCCAAAAAAAAAATTTTTGCAAGATTTTATTCTACGACTTTTTTGCCATGATTAATATACACACTCATACCAAATTACAGCTTTCTAGTACTTATAGTCTCTGAGTAAAACCGCGGACGGACAGACAGACAGACAGACAAACATGGCGAAACTATAAGGGTTCCTAGTTTACTACGGTAGTTTACTACGGAACCCTAAAAATTCATCAATGTCATAATAATTTTGTCATTTTAAAATTTCCTTCATTTATTTTTAAATGACGGTTCGTTTATGTTCTCTCTTAAGTCTACTGGTAGCTTATTAAATGCATTTACTTACCGCCAGAAATATATATTTTTTGATTGTACGCCTAAATTGTAATAATTACAATTTAGGCGTACAATTATTGTACGAGGAATGGGTTACCTACATGTGTTAGAATCAAATTAATGGAAAATATACCTTTTTTTACACTAGCTGATGCCTACGACTTTCGTTTACGTGGCTTGCCTTTGTATATAAGAGTCTACTTACTCTCTACTCTCTGGGCCGCCGGGCCATCTCAATTCGGCCTTTTAGGCCATGCATGCAAAAGCGGCCCATCAGTCAGGCATATGAGCGTTTGCCGTCTCTCCAAGCCTTGCCCAAAACCGAGGTCCGTCCCTCCTGAGGGACCCTTTGTTGATGTTTGCCTTACAGGTTAAGGGCACTCTGCTCTCATCTTGACAAGTCCGGTGAAGTAGCGAAAGTTCACTTGGACCTAGCTACATAGTCCATTCAAAAACATACAAAAAAAACTGCCGGGCCAATCTACGGCCCGCGAACTCGGCCTGCCGAAGCATCTAAGGTGAGAATGTAACTAGGAAGGAACACGATAGTTGACAGAGACATCAAAAGGTAATTCAATCATCATCATAATCAGGTCTTCTTAGGTCTCCACTGCAGGGGCACGACCCGCTATATGTACTACCAGAGCTATATATTAGCCAGAGCAGTCAGAGGAATTGGCCTACACTCTCCACGCTGGCCAAACGGGTTGGAGAGGTGCATTTGATGTGTAAACCTTTGTTTACCTTGTGTTTCCAAAGTACTTTAGGTTTTACACGGTACTTTAGGTTACATAATTATCGCTCGGATCAATAATGTGTTTAACATTAACTATGGCCGATTTTCATTATCATCAGATCTTTTTTATTGTCCACTGCAGAAGCATGACCCTCTATGTACTATTAAGAGCCATATTTCAGACAGAGGATTTGGCTTACAAATTTTCACACTCATCATCATTTCGTGTAGGTGACACGGTCAGTCGACCATGCACACCCTGGTGTCAGAGTTCTTCGGAACCGCCTCTCGGCCTCTGACGTGGTTCCTTTAACGACTACCAGATGACAGATTAATTTTCACACTAGCTAGACTGATTGGAAAGGTCTCTTTGATATTTTTAAGATTTATATATTGATAAGCTTTGTTTAGCTTCTATTTAATCTCGCCTTCTACGACATTCACGGGAAGACTTGGAGTGGTCCTATTCTGCTCTGCTGGAAATCACACGGCATTGGCCGTTGGTTCGCTGGTAATTTAACTTTCTATTGGTGGAAGAATTATCAGTAGTTTTTGAGCATTACAAACAAACACACAAGTCTTTCCCCTGTATAATATTCGTCTGGAAGTCTTAATTTGTTCCACGTCTATACACAAAAGATGGATCAATCCAATTACTCCATTCCATGCAGATTCCATGTTATCAGTTGAGTAATGACTTCGACTTTTATTTTCACCACAATTCATTCAACAATAATGACAAGAACGATATGTTGAACAACAAAAGCTGGGGCAGAAATCGATAAAATGAATCACAAACTACGGTGATTCACTGACGGTGGCATGTATTGTATGTAGTTAAAAAAACCTATTATTATTACGGGGTGACTAGAATGTGACAAAGTCTATGAAATTAATGAGAACCGGCCAAGTGCGTATCGGGCACACACACGTTATTTCATAAGTTTGTGGAATTTTACTCTAAGACTTGTGAACTCTACGTTGCTGTGATAGTTTTCTATATGTTGCTGTCCTGAACTTTTTAGGAATCCATAAACAACCATTTGGCTTGCAGGGGGTAGAGCCACCTGACTTTACACTAACAAAACTATGCACTCTGAGGCTAAGCCTCAAAGTGTATATTTTTGTTACTGTTAGATTACATCCTTAAATCAAAAATTCAGCCACCTGCAATATTTTTGTGAGACGTATCCAACCCCACCGAAACCTCCCGAACGAAGCTGCAGAATACAGCTAGTTGATAATAATTACATATTAAATATATCCGTCTAGATATGTTGACATAAGGCAACCGATTTCCATAACCAATCAGCTAACCAAATTCGTTTTCCTATCGAGTTCGTCTCGTTTAATTGAAGTAAACATTCATATACTAGCTTCATATGAATTTGTTTCGTACATATGAACCATTTTATGATGCGTATCAATAACATATGTCGTCTTAGCAACTTTCTCCTCTCTTCCTTCTGACAAACATGATAAATGTTGAGAATGTGTGCTTTTTACTCTTACGCGCTAAAACATGCCTGATAAAAAGCACATATAGACTACAAATCATGCGGATAGGTTACGAGAAAAGCTAGATTCAGATAAAACGATGGCAGTGAATTATAATACTAGGATAACTCTATCCCAAATTCCCAAAATGAGATGAGGAGAAAGTTTGATCGTATTAAATAATTTTTATTAGATATTGTCATCACATTTTGAGACTAAAATGGTGGCGTATAGAACGTTATGGAAATGTCTGTTCCCATATAGGTAACTAATGTAGTGGAAACTGGAACGTGCCGTCTTACGGACTGAATGGAGTCCATAAACTATTGGTACTTCTGCAATAAAATGTTATTCAGGCCTCTGGACTAGCATCGGGAATGTATCAGCCCGTAGAGCATGCTGATACATTCAACCCGGATATTAATCGAAAGATCGGTCCTCAAAGGACTCTCAATTTAGTCCCGCCAAATCGGGACTCAATGCCGGTCCTTTCCGAAAATACCCAGGGCCGTCAAACATATTAGTGGCCCCGTACGTTAGGATAATGGGAGTATATTACCTTGAATGAGCACTATTTAAAAAGTATCGTATAAACGTATTAATAAAAATCAATAAAATTAAGCGTTTGGGTCATATTGTCAAATTGGTTAATTTCCAACGAGAGTAGAAGGTTCGCACACGAAAAGCTAATATTATGCGTATACCCTATATAATGAATGAAGTAATCAAATATAAATGTTTTTTTGAAGTACGTTTTTCTGTAATAAATATCGGTCACTTTTCTGAAGATTATCGTATGATGATGTAGTAAGCAGTGGGGGCCCTTATCGATTGCAGGGCCCTGGGCATGTGCCCAGATTGCTCGGTGGGATAGAGGGGTCTGCATACCTACAGACGCACCCTAAATTACTTACCTCCTTGATTCGAAAAGTAAATACTAACCAAAATTCTATTAAATTTCACTGGTCCTTCAATATTAGATAATTGTGTAGCTTTTCCGCGACAAATCAGAAATTACATTATACGTCGGAATCCCCGTAAATTACGTTTCGGCCCTTTAAAAATAAATAACCTGAAGGATACGAAAGTAAACCTTGGTAAGTCAATAAACAAACTCAAGTAAGTAAGCTACGAGTAAACGACGTAGTAACGCCTGAAGCATTTAAATTACTCGGCGTTCTTTGGAAAAGTATGAGCAAATTTAGGCGGATCGCAATGGGTAGCGTAGCGTCGCAATAAATTGTAAGAAAATCAGAATAGTCACCTAAGAAACGTGACAATGAAGCTAACCAGACGTGTCGCGACACCAGCTCACGCTGTGTGCGTGAGCTCGATATTAAAAAAAGCATATGTAATTTTCCTACAATCCTTCCCTGATCGAAATTCAACTCTTCTAAAATGTTAAATTGGTGAAAAGTTGACGTTACTTGTGTTATCCTTAGCGCCCGGTCCATATTATTCCTATGTCCATAGATCCAGGGTACCTTACTATATTATATATAGAAAAGAGTTAAAAAAAAACCCCTAAGCTTAAACCCTACTACTAATATATCCGGACATATTTTGAAGTTGCACAGGGAATAGTATTATAGTACATGTATAACTTATATATAATATGTTTACACTCTAGATATAAATACCTTTCATTTCATTTGATACCATAAAAAATTACCTATTTCAAAAGATATTCTAGAGGGCGCCGTTTTGAATTTGGTGTGACGAGACAACTCGATTTCAGACTTGGTGTCAGCACAAAAGTTGTTAGTTTTCAGTCGAGAACGTGAATTAAAATTATCACTAGTTCAAACTTACTGTGGGGATAGCTCAATCTGTGTGATTTATCCCTAAGTATGTGATCAAATTTTAAAATCTCTTGTTTGCGAACCGTTGCGGTCTTACAAAACGCAATTTTCACTATAATGCGACCTATTTTAATTGACCCATACTTGAAGTGTACTCAATTGAAGGAAAGCTTGAGAATGCCACCGGCAATTAGGAGAGCTTAATGACCGGCTATAAATTGTGTGGGAATAGCTCAAATTCTGAATCATTACCTCTTTGTTAATGATTTTGTTTACGGTCCAGTTATAGAAATAAAAATAAAATATTTACGCGATAATTAATTCTAACTAATGGATCGGGTGATTAACGTTTTTCTAAATATGAACTTTGGCTGCTTAATATTTACACTCCATTTTAAGTAGGTACCAAAGTTTTTGTAAGCACGGTTAAACTATATAAATAACACAGATTAGTGTTAATCCGAATTGTTTGATTAGACCTAGTAGTTTATATTCTGCTAAAACTTAAGAAGGTTTTTGAGTATATTAATTGATATTTCTATACGATGGGCAAGTAAGGAGCCTTTTTAACGGAACTAAAAGAATTCCGAAATAAATATTATAATATCTCCACACGTTCCTCGTAGGAAGTTTCATCATGATGGGTCGGTGGAGGATTGTTTTAAGAACTACATTTCCGTATAATTTATTACAATTATCCTAAGAAAAGCTTTACCAAACCGAATACATCAACCGCATGTACTTGAGTCCATAATTATGGATACTATTTAGTATTATGTATAACTAGATACAATTTATTCTTTCATTCATCCTGAAGTCACATAAACATACCTTGCAGCTACTTACGACTTTCATTTACAAATGGAACATAACATCATTCGTCTCTGAATTTTAATTAAAGTTGGCTCATGCCTCCGAAGAACGTAATCCCTTATCAGGGGTGCACATTACTTTGGGTCGCACCCGCCGCAGACGGGCTTAAAACAATCGTTAGCAAGAACGAATGCGAGAGTTTGTCGCATTTGCCAGGTGCATTTTCGTAAATATATTAATATTCATAGTTAGTTTTGAAACATACTGTTCATTATCTACCTCTATACTAATATAATAAAGTAGAAAGATTTTATTCTTTGTTTTTCATTGAGTAGGCTCCGAAGCTACCGGACTTATTTTCAAAATTCCTTCGCCTATAGAAAACTTATTTATTTGCGGGTGATAAAGGCTATAATTATTTAAGTGGCGAAGTCGCGAGAAATTACTAATCTGTTAGAAAAAGGAAAAATATAATTAGTTTATTTTATTTTCAAAATTCGAAAAATCAGAAGATTTATCTCCGGGTGGAAGCTATAATTTAAGCAGACGAACGATTTTCATCTACACATTTGAGCGTGTTTCCGGTTGTATCCTCTGCTGTGTCTCAGCCCAGGGTCATTAAGAAATATATAAAATATAGAATTCCAAAAATACGAAGACAAAGAGAAAATTGGATAAATTGTTTTAGGCACCTACTGTTCGAATACGCATATAAACAAAAGTAACACATAAAACTGTTGTTACATATCACCTTTATAGAAACAAGTATTTTTTCTGTAATATTATACATGCTGAAAAATTTCCTACTCGGCGTGATTCGAACGCTGATTTTGTTTTTTACCTTATAGTGCTTAGATCCTATACGTTGAATTTCTACACCATATTTCATTCCTCTTATACTGCATTTGGGCTTTAAAACCTTATATAAAAAATTAAGCCCAAATATAATATATAAGTAAAAATATGTTTGACAATTTATCCAGAAATTGCTGTAGGTTCAATACGAAACAAGAAACTGGTTCTAGCCAAATAATACAAAAAAATCTCGTTGTTGACTGAATTTTAATAAAATGACTATCTAATAATGGAAATGAATAAGACGTGTGTGAATAAGCTACAGTTTGTCTTACATATTTATGAGGACGCTGAGGTGGATTCTTATTCCAAAACAAATTACCAAATAAATTACATTCTTACCATTTCATAACAACAGTGCTGGATTTATATTTTTTATGAGTGTAGGCCACTCAACCATGAGAAAACGTGTTTGACTTTTAACCTCTGAAATCAAGTGACCTTCCTCTGTAATCTACCGCCCCTAGGACGCTGCCGCCTCTAGGCCGCGGCCTATACGGCCTATTTATCAATCCGACTGCAAGAGATATGAAATGGGATTTTCAGGTGCGACGGTAAATCAGAACTAGGATCACAGTACAGATAAGCTTCTTTATAAAGTGACTAGTTGTTTTCCTACGACTTCGTCCGCGTAAATAATAGCCTATGTTATCAACGGATAATGTAGATTTCTATAAGCACTTCGCTACCTATCATCATCATCATCATCAAACTTAAGAGCTGGGCTCTTGTCGGTAGAGATGCTTCCATTCCTTTCTTTCTTCCGCCAGTTTTTTGAATTCTCTGTAAGTAGCAATGTTCATTTTTCTTTTATTGGTTTCATGAATTATTTCATATAAGCTAGGTACAATGTTAAAGAATTTTTAACTCGGTTTTAAGTTTATTCATAACGAACAACCGTCATGTGGTTCTCGGCAAAGTAGAATAGGACCACTCCAGGTCTTCCCGTGTATGTCGTACAAGGCTAACTTGGAGACACAACCTAAATAAAGCTTATAAATATCAAAGAGACCTCACAAACCCGTCTGGCCAGCGTGGACAGTGTAAGCCAAGTCCTCTAACTGCTCTAGGTATTAATATAGATCTATTAGTGCAGAGAGGGTTGTGCTCCTGCAATGGAGACTAAAAAAGACTTTGGTACAGATAATTTTTTTTAAGCTGATTTGGAACCGTGTACTTACAAGATAAACATTAAAAACTACAACCCGTCGTGCAGATTGGGAAAGCGGTTAAATATTTTATCTTATATTTTTAGTCCCCGTAAAATATTTTTCTTTGAATATCAAACACTAACTACCTACCTAAAATACAAAAAGTTTAATTTTTCAATCCACAACAAGTATGCAGTCTACTAGTAAGTCACTTAGCCTATAACCAGCGGACGTTCAAGACGCATAGTTTGGCAGATACTTTTGGCTTAAAAAGCCTAAACCAGGAGGTTTTGAACGCGGGTCACTCGTCTTCGAACGATTTTTGTATGGAAAAATTGTTCGAAGACGAGTGGCACGCGTTCAAAAATAGTACCCCTGATCTGTATACGAAAGCAGACATATCTATGCATTAGATTTAAAACGTTCCTATTCATTATTATCCAACAATTTTGTAGGGGATGTGAAGTAAAACACCAGATTTTGATATGCGTGTGGAGGCGTGCGGCTGATTGGCGAGAGGCAAGCACACGTCTTGCTACTAGATCGGTTGGCAGGCGACTGGGGCGACACGGGCCCCCGTGTGAATCTCAAAAAACTACGGTGTGCTGCCTATTCGTCATTCACCTTCGACTCTTATACAAAACTTTAATCAAAAATTATTAATATTAAGTATATCGACACACAAAATACATCGCGTCGTCTACATTCCCCTCCCTAGTGCTGTATGGCACAGCACTACACTACTCGCGGCTCGTAGGTATGAGCGCAACACGAACCGCCGGCCGGCGCAGCACACCCGACTTGGTTTTAACTTGTACGACGCGGACTCGTCCATCTTTGCCTGGAAACACAGCTTCTATCAACCCTTTTGGCCATGTGTTCCTGGGTGAGCTGGGGTCAACTATCACAACAAGGTCTCCAACTTGCAATGGCCTTGTTTCACCATGCCATTTTTGCCTTGGGCGCATCTCGGGTAGGACTTCTTTCACCCAGCGTTTCCAAAACATATCTGCCAGGCTCTGTGATATTCGCCACTGCTTTCTTAAATGCGCAATCGACTCATCATAAGTACCAAGAGTGGGCAAATTGGATGATGTACCCAGTAGAAAATGGTTCGGAGTGAGACTTTCATTGCTGGCGGGTTCTACGGTCACGTGGGTTAGGGGACGACTGTTCACCATATGCTCCACTTCCGTGATCAAGGTTTGGAGTGTTTCAACGCGAGGCGCTCGTTCTCGCAGAACTACTTTAAGTGCGTTTTTGATAATTCTTATCAATCGTTCATAAGCCCCTCCCCAGTGCGGTGAGGCGGGTGGAATGAAGGTCCAGGTCGTGGATGAGCTATAATTCATAACTTCCTCTTTAAGCTTCATCTGGTCCAGTTCTTGGACACATCTTTTCAATTCAGTGTCAGCGCCTTTCAAGTTTGTGCCATTGTCCAAAAACAGGTACCGAGGCCACCCTCTTCTTGCGGCCATACGTCGCAGGGCCATAATGAAAGCATCTGTGGTAAGTTGGCTTACAATTTCAATATGAATCGCCCGTACGGTGAGGCATGTGAAAATAACACCATACCTCTTTTCACGATGTCGGCCAACTGTTACTTCTAAAGGCCCAAATAAATCGACGCCAGAAAAAGTATAAGGACGCTGATGATGAGCCATGCGCGCTTCTGGCAAGTCACCCATTCTGGGTGGAAAGGGCCGAGCTCTTTTAATTTGACAAAACTTGCATTGTGAACTTATATGCTTCACTGTTGGTCTCAATCTTATCACCCAATAACGCTGTTTGAGCTCATTGACAACCATCTCTTGGTTTCCATGGCAAGCCGTCACATGGAAGTGCCTCACGATGAGGCGAGCGACATGACAGCGTCCATCCAGGATGATGGGCTGCTTCACCTCACTAGGCACGCCTGGAGCAGCATTGATGCGTCCTTCTAAACGAAGAATTCCGTCGCCATCGAGGATTGGTGTTAAGGTATGTAATTTACTCGTTCTGTCTAAAGCTCTTTTCTGTTTCAGGTTATGCAGGTCATCAGGGAAGCTTTTCATCTGCGAGTATTTCAGCAGCAGTACTTCAGCTCGCTCCATTAAGGTTCGGTTCGGATCACTGGTAGCCTTCTTGCATTTTTCTATGAAGGCCAGTACTACAGATGTGGACCTTAACAGTCGGAGCCATGAGGAAAATCGTTCTGGATCTGGTACAGCAGGTAAGTCATCAGGAGTGACGTGAAAGGTACTTAAACATTCCAGGTCTACGGCACTAACATTCGGTTGCTGCATGTCAGACTCCATAGGCCATTGTTCCTCATCTTCGTACAAAAATGACGGTCCATACAGCCATTCTTTTTCTAATGATGTTATTTCGCAGGAATCACGTGTTGCCAAGTCCGCAATATTCATTTTTGTAGGGATGTATCTCCAATCAGTGGTTTTTGTATGTTCGTCGATTTCACCAAGTCTATGTGAAATGAAAGCCTTGTAATGACGAGTGTTATTCCTAATCCAATGCAGGACCGTGGTGGAGTCACACCATAAAATTATTTTTAAAGGTTTCAGTCTATGTTCAGTTACTATGGTCGTCAGTAATCTTTCAGCCATCACAGCAGCTTGTAATTCCTTTCTTGGAATTGACTGATATTTAACCGAGGCGACGCGCGTTTTGCTACTTATAAATACAAGTTGTATCTTGTTATTATTTACGTCGTTCCAACGCCAGTAGGCGACAGCGCACATCGCATTAGCAGATGCATCGCAAAATATATGTAGCTGTAGGTTTCTATAGCAAGCGTTATCTGCAGGCGCGTGCGTAGGTTCGTCTAGTATATTTGTTGACGGAGCCGTGTCCCGGCCGGCAGGTTTCCCCGGCGCATCACTGCATCGCTTATCGAGTGCATTCAATCTGGTATCTTGCATCTTGCTTTCTCTCGTACGCGTGTTGTCTCGCTCAGTACTACGGGCGGCTGCCGCGTAATGTCTAGGTAATCTTATGTAACTGATGTTTTTAATTGTTTCTAACCAATTTATCCATTTTGTAAATATTTGATCTGATATCTCTTCGTCCCAACCAATGTTATTTTTCCACATTTCTTGTAGAATTATTTTTCCTTTGATTGTTATCGGTGATAAAAATCCATAGACATCATAAATCGACATTAAAATTTTTAACATTTCTCTCTTAGTCTTGCTGCCAGACAATATTTGGGTAGGTATTTTCTTGAATGAAACGTCGAATCCGAGTGTGTCGTCGAGCGGGAACCATAGAAGACCCAATGTACGTTCTCCCTGGTTGACTTCACCATTCTTAAATGAGACGGCTGATTGAGGATCTCCTTTGAAAGCATGGTTCAGGATATACTGGTTGTTTGAGTTCCAATTTCTCAGTTCAAAGCCACCTTGTTTGTGAATAAAGGTGACGTCATTGACCAGTTTAACAGCCAGCTGTTCTTCTTCTATGCTGTCTATATAATCATCACAATAGAATTGTTTGTATATCTTTTCTCTTGCTTCTGGCATAGATGTTTTAAACATATCTGCGTTTTTGTTCTTTATAAATTGGGCAATAAAAGGTAAGCAGTTAGCGCCAAACACGAGTGAACTCATTGCGTAAGTTTTCACAGGCTGGTCAGGTGATTGTCTCCACAAAAAACGAAGTACATGCCTATCTTCTTTCCAGATTTTTATTCTCAGGTACATGTCACAGATATCAGAACTTAAGGCATATTTATACTCTCGAAATCTCAACATAATTCCAAATAGTGAATTGAGAAGATCAGGTCCCGTCAGTAAGAAGCTATTCAAGTTCAAGGATTCTGTTCGACTGCTTGCATCAAAAACGAGTCTGAGCTTTCTTTTATTTGGGTTGTCGACGCCAAAATGTGGGAGATACCATATTCTTTCAGGTTTTGAGTTTTCGGGTTCTTCCAATTCCGAAGCGTAGTCGTTTCTGAAGAGATGGTCAATTCTTTCTTTGTATCTCGCAGCGTATTCTGGATTCGACATAATCTTTCGTTCAACGCCCTTCAAGCGTACCAATGCGTTTGGATATGAGTCAGGCATTTTACTGGTTGCGTCTTTCCATGGAAGACCTACATACCATCTCCCGTCTACGAGCTTGGATGATCTTTCCAGGTGTTCAATAGCTTGCACGTCAAGCACGTTCTCTCTAGGCTTAGGTGAGATGCCTAAAGAGTCAATGGCGAAAGATTTGGCAATCATATCGTGAATATCTTGAAGTTCCTTCTCAACGTTCATTTCATGTTCGGACAGCAGAAAGGTTGACTGATGTGTAGATTCAAGGACACGAGAAGAACGTACACAACCGTGTACACACCATCCTAAAGGTGTAAGAGTAAAGTAAGGGTCACCAGGTTGACCTCTTATGACTTGCAAGGGAACGAGAAGGTCATAATTATCTTGACCGATTAGAAGTTCAGCTTGACACTGTTTATCACTAAGATATTTTTTTATTTCAGGATTCGGGAGTTCCAAACGAGAGAGTTCGTCGGCCGAAATACTTTGCACAGGTAAGTCTATGTTTTTCATACGTCGCGCGCAAAGTTCGAACACTTTAGCATCTTCGTTAGACAGCTTTAAGTCCACTATTTCACTATCGCACACCATTTCGTTCCAGGCACTGCGCACGCGCAAAGATTGTTTATTTCCGCGCAGACCGAGGCGCGCTGCTAATGAATCACTAATAATTGTCAAGGACGAACCATCGTCGAGGACGGCAGTACAACGATAAATACCGTTAGGTCCGTGGAGGTAAACACGCACTGTTTTTAATAACACTTTGCGACAGTTTGTGTTCAGATGAGTGACAGTTTCAGTTGCAATCGAATCACTTTCTGGCGAAGGCGTCGGCCGAGTTATCGGCGTCGGCGTTGACGTCGTCGTCGATTCTCTTTTAACCGTGTAGTGTAATAAGCGGTGATGAGAGCGCCCACAGCCATCTACGTCACACGGGGCGCCGGTGCATTCTGATTGTTTGTGCTGAGAGTTAAGGCATTTGTAGCACAAGCCGTATCGTTTCACGTGCGTCCAGCGATCTTTTCGTAGGCACCTTTTGAATTTTTTGCACTCTGACAACGCATGCTTGGAAAGGCGACAGAATCGGCACGTTTCGTCACTAACAGCATTCAGTTCGTTATTCACCAACAAAGTTTGAGTGCGATTACGATTGTTGTCACTGTAGTTTTGTTTACTAAAGCTGTGTGCACTGACAAATGTCTTCGATATCTTTTGAGCTTCAACACTTAAAAACTCGGATAGAATCGTGAGTTTCGGAGTACCTTGGCTGATAAGTGGGAAACTATAGTCACTCCATTTCGATATCAGTACACTAGGTAATTTAGTAAGGATCACTGCAACTAAATTCATGCCATGTAGATAATCTTCACAACCAATAGCGGTTACAGCTGCGACACAGTTCTTCACTTTGTTGGAGAAGGGGATGATGTCCTTCTGGTACTCCTGGGCCATTGGTCGAAGTTTATTTAAATCTTGCAGGATTCGAGATATAATGACATCAGGATTTCCAAACTGGAGCTCTAATGTTGATATCACAATATCTGGTGACGTCGCACCGATGAGCAACGCCGTGACGGCCTCCTTAGCCGCACCGTGTAGACATTTTCGTAAACGCCACAAGTTTTCCCGATCGGTGAAATTGCACACTTGGGATGATTCTTCATAGGCCCGCTTAAAATTAAGCCAATCGAGCGGGTCCCCCGAAAATGAGGGCAGGTCCCTCGGAGTACACAAGCGGTTAAGCATTTTGTTGCCACATCCATTAGCGTTAGCAGCAGAAGCAGCGGCTAGGTCTTTCAGTGCACTCGCCAGTGCGTGCACGGTTCCATCAGTGCCACCAGAAGCTGGTGGCCAACGTGCGTCATCGAGTGCAGGGTCAGCGAAAGGTAGCTGTGGGCCGGCGAGTTTAAACAAGCGTGCTGGACCACATGCGCCGTCGGTATCGGCATTTAGAGGAAGCTGACTCTTCAATTCTTGTTGGCTGGTTTCTAACCACTTGTTAACCAAATCTTCATTATTTTCACTGAGTTCCTTCGATAGTGAACCGCAACTGCCTTCAGATTCCAATTGTGCCAAATCAGCAGCTAATTTTTTATCAATCAGTTCCATACGCAATTTAGCTTTTTCTTCAGCAGCCTTAAGTTCAAGCAATTTTTTCTTTCTTGCGATTGAAGATGAATTAGATTTCTTCTGACTTGCGTGACTAAGCGATTTGCGTTCACTTTGTACCGTGCAGTTTTCGTCCTCCATCTTGTTTTCTGTTTGCTCGACTTTGCATTCTTGTTGCTGTTGTTCTTTTCTTTTAGCTCCTCTTGTGCTGACCATACTTCTCGGAGGCGTGTGGTACATTCGCAGATCGGGCTCGAAGACCAGAAAATGTAGGGGATGTGAAGTAAAACACCAGATTTTGATATGCGTGTGGAGGCGTGCGGCTGATTGGCGAGAGGCAAGCACACGTCTTGCTACTAGATCGGTTGGCAGGCGACTGGGGCGACACGGGCCCCCGTGTGAATCTCAAAAAACTACGGTGTGCTGCCTATTCGTCATTCACCTTCGACTCTTATACAAAACTTTAATCAAAAATTATTAATATTAAGTATATCGACACACAAAATACATCGCGTCGTCTACAAATTTCGTTTAGAAAGATATGTTTACTTAGAAAGAATGAGGTTTTTCCATCGTACTTGTTACATCGGTGTCAAATTTACTGCCTCTGTTAACAACTCGAATACGCATATAACCGACAATATTTCAGACGGATAAAGTATCCTGAGGGATACATTTCGGATGTTCGGAAAAAGAAACAAGTCGTACACGTTTTGGCATCATTTCCTCAGCGTATTTACCTTGAAGACGTATTTTACATGATTGTTGCTGGTATTGTGGCGATGACCGTCCTTACGCTGGGTATTGAGGGAAAATTGTTTAGTTCGGGAAATCATTCAACAAAATACGACAGGAATTGAATGGAAATTGCTCAGGCCGTAATTTTGTAGCAACGTTCTAAGTTTATTAATGGAACAACGGGTGGGCTCGCTCAATAACACCGCATGTAGTGAATAAGATTTGACCTGAGCTGATTTTACACATGTTTTTTAATACACGTCAATACTATTTTTATAATTTTGCTGGCAGACGAGCATATTAACAACTGATTGTATGTTTCATTGTCGTCTATGGATATCTGCACATCTGAGGAAAATTTGAAAGATACCAGGTCATAAGTAGCTTTACGGAAAAATGGTATAGCATGAAAGCTCGTTCCACAACTAACTCACACGAGGAAACAAAATGCCTAGAGAATTATTGTTGCGAATCACCAGGCTTGAGGTGATGATCATAAGGCCTGTTTCCACAGTGCGTGATGCAAAAGTGAAATCGCATAGAAAGTTTCGAAGTTCTCATCTGTACCTATCATTTAAACCTATCTGAGCCTACAAATAAAAACTAACCAACGATACTTATTATCTTACATCAATCTAAGCTAATGATATTTTGATTGTAGAAGATTTTGTTTCTAAGTATGTATATTTAATGTCGTGAAAATAAGTTCAATTAAAATCAAAGCAAGAAGAAAAAAAGCACACGTAACCATGAAAGTCATGTATACGTCTTCTTTAATCATCCCCAACAATCAATAAAAGGGCGATTCGTGAGGGCAAGAGAACAATGGTTCAGTCGTCGTAATCACATCGTAAAGAAGCCAAGACAAGTGTTATCTCAGGAATGAGCCTCACGCCCCGGGCACACTCGACACAATACATCCTCGCTTTTATCCCTAAATTGCTGCCTTTATGAAACCATTAAGTAACGTTGTCAAAGCTTTTATGTTCGTATTGTTTCTGCATACATTTTTTTATCACCGATCTCGTGAAGAAACTGGGGCAAGAGCGCCGACCAAGGCTGAATGCCACCATTACCAAACAATTACGAGAGGAACAAAATACGGAAAAGATTGAAGATGTAATCTGTTGCTAGGCTCAGGATAACTAGGACGGATTAGGACTTTAAACCAGAATCAAAAAACTAGAAAATTCAGATGATATAGATAAATAAGTTTTTATAATATAACATATAAATTGGGATGACAAAGAAGTTATTACCTATATGCCACTCAAGATAAGGCAGAGATTCTAACGATATCTTACACATCCAAATCTATTCAGGCATTTAAAAAGTGGTGAAGGAATAAAGAAAGTCACAAACATAAAAAACTCATGACATAAATGAACTCTGAAAAATAACACAGCAGTTTTTTTAACAGCCTTGTATAAATTTTAGTATTCTTACGAATGCTAACGCATAACAACCCTACAAATATAACGATGTACTCAAAGAAAACTAAATAAATATAACTCACAAAGAGAGGTGACACAGACACACACTTAGGGTTCCGACCAACATACAATAATCAACCAAAACAACTACGTTTTTTTGTACGGGGATAAAGCCCTGATATATTAAGTACGGGTGAATAAATAACACAAATTACGAAACATATACTATTAATTACTTGTATCAGACTGCATAACGTTTTCTCTAGGCAATAGAGACCATAAAAAAATATTGGAGTGACGTTAAAATGATAACGAGTAATACGTAAAGTTTTAAATAAAAAGTCTATTGAGTTAGAATTTGAATCCTTCACCATGTTTTCTATGACCTAATAGCAAAGTACTTTTTTTAATAGCGTCTTTTTCCGTCGTTGCAATAAGTTCTTCCGATATGAACGACAAAAAACGCAAAAGGTAATAAATATCACAAAAATAAAACCTCTTCATTGCGAACTTTCTTGAGAGGTTTAACGTGGGTTTAAGGGCCCGCACTAGGCACACTACCGACACACATAATTTTATTCCTAATAATAGAATGAAATTTAAGAATGTAAGTCATATAAGCATTAGTAAATAACCTGAAGTACTTTTGGAATCATGTTTTAATCTTATGAGAATCAGTAATTAAGAGAACTACTGATTACCGCCTAAAACGGCCGCTTTTGGCGGTAATCAGTAGTAATAAAATGATTGGCGTCGTTAGTGTGTCTAGTTTGTCCCTTAATCAACCTATTTCTTTCATAGACACTTTTTTATAAAATCACGAATGACTTTTTCAGTAGTCAAACTACTAATTCGGAGTTCTTGGCGGGAATTTTAGCGGACTACACGATGTTGGTTTTAAATTGCTTTGCAAATTGATTCTAGTGGAGTTTATATGTGAAATTGGTTTATTAAATGCCCATATTTAAGAACAATGTTGCCGCCTTGCTGTGTCGTCAATGATTATACCAGTGGCTCCCCGAAGAGTTGACGCTTGTGTTGGCTCCGTGAAAGCAACGAAATGAATTACACCATTATTTCATTGATAGATCGCCAACTGGCGAAATAACTGAAGAAAGGCTCTAAAGTCACAAATAAGAGCCCGCCCGCGACTTTTGTCGTCCGCTACAATGACCGAGTTAGTAGGTATCTTTTTCGTAGTTTGTGGCGGGAATTTCAGCGAACTACACGGTTTGTTTTATAGATTGTTTGCTAGTAATTTCGATGTAATTTGGTGTTGTAAATGCCCATGTTTAAGAAGGATGTGGGGAATAACTATAATAGATTACCATAGTGTGGCTGTACATACCTTAAGAAAAGCTCATTATAGTAAGATTGATGAAACCTGTGATTTGGCGAAGAAATATTACTTATTGTTCGTCAGGCGCTCCATCGTACCAACAAAATGAATTATCTACATTATCATTTTGGTAATGAACAAGAATAACTCTGAAAAAGTGCGGTAACTCTGTTTTAACTTGATTAAAAACGTCACGCGTAAAAGCAACAAAAACAGCACACTTAACGGTACCTAAAATAAAAAGCAAAAAATAACTTTATAAGTGTGCGTGTGTGTGTGTTTTGATATATTTAAGTTTAATGATTTGTTTATATATATATATATATATATATATATATATATATATGCATTCTGTAAAAATTACAAGTGTCTTCCTGTGATCATCAGGATAGGCCCCTAAGAAACGTTAGGTACAATGACGCAAATATCAATACAGGCAAACGCAAACTCACGCAATCGATATTAGACATGCATACAATATTTTCTACATTTTCCCCTGTCCGAAATTCAAACTCTTCCAAATATTAATTTAGTAGCTATTTATGCCGCAGTCATGTACCGTGAAAGTAGGCGTCAATTGTGATGTCCTCAGCGCTTGGTCCATATTATTCCAAAGATACAGACAGTTCTATGACAAACTGATGGACAATATCGGAGGCCTAGTATAAGGTCGTGGTTTTACTCTTTTAGTATGGAACCCTAAAAACCATCAAAAATAGGTGCCAGTTCTGTCTGTCGCATAGTATTTAGTTTAATAATCTTCCGCAAATTCCTTAATTCAGAATCGAGCATTTGTCCGCGTCGTAAATCCCCAGGTTTTATTGAGAAAAGTTTAAATTAAGTTATTCTGAAGTCCCAAAATATTACACGCTAAAATTTGCCGAATATTTTTTATAAGTCTAGCTTTTATTCAAATTAGGTACCTCAGTTATTTTTATTGTATCTATCTTCAAAGAAAGGTTAGAGGTACCCATTAAATTAATAAAAGGAGTAAAAGTATTATTCAGTAGAATAAAAAAATATAACTTAATAGCTCAGAACTCGGGTGACCGAGCTTCGGTAGAAAAGAAGTTCGTTAGGGACTTATCCCTGACGAAGCGATATCGATTTTTACTCTCGAAACACTAAATATGATTAAAATTCCAAAATCATCACTATTTACATACAAACAAGAAATTATTGCCCGTTTAATTGTTTCTAACATGTTTTAGTAATGTCATTTCCAATTTAGCCATCTGATAAAGTAAACATTTTAAATTTAGTAATTACCCATGCCAGAATTTGTTACAAGATCCGATATCCCATTATACATCTAACTAGTTACATTTTTGTACACACAATATTTATACATAATGCATAAGGTAAATCCATTAGGATATTGGTTATAAGGACATGTATAATTGGAAAAGTAAATCACAGAAACACCTCTTTCGCCGCAGTAAAGTAAAAATCACAGTGTTATAAAAATCCCAGGTGCACAGCTGAGCATCAATATTGTTGACGTCAAAAAATATTAAATTGCCTGAGTAAAATGTAATAAACTCCCTCGATTTCGCCAATTCGCAAAATTTAATAGGTTTAGTGCATCGAATTCCTTGGAGACTTGAAATCTCTTCTAATTTTAAGAGAAAATTAAGCTTCAATATAATTGAATTAGGATACTTATTTCTTATTCCGAGCATTGTTAATGAAATCAAATTGAATAAGTCGAGTCAAGCGAGGACTACGGAGTCCATTATAATTTGATCATTATATTCTTTGGGAATTTAGTATTAACTTGAGTTGCTAATTGGATACGTAGGTATTTTAAAGCGTTCGGTAGAGCACTTACAATTTGGTCCATTTGTGTAAATTTGCTGCACTCAATAACCTTGCCTTGCACTCTGCAAGAAATAAATAGCTAACTGATACCTAAGTGTAATGTACTTGCTTAGTTATCAGTAGTAATAGAGGAAGGCCAAACATATGATTCTTACTGTTTTCGTGTTAAAACCATACGTTGATACCCTTTCAAATCGGTACCTAATGCGCAGAGGAAGTCACTTACGGTAATTATGAAAAGTCATAGTGCGGAATAAGCATGTAGTTAGTAGACCTACTGCGAAAGAGGTTAGAAAAAAGTTAGGCTCAGAGATTTATACTATATTTTCAGGAATGTAACAACAAAACAGTATAAGTACAAATAAATAAAATAAAAAAAAATAAAAACGGCGGACAAATCACATAGAATGAGCTTGCCTCAAACTAGGTTCGAGACTTTAACACAAGTTTAAACCATAGGCAGGCATGCCATGCATCACATCTTAGAATGCAGCCGGAAATGGATTAGGTACATCGTTCTATCACACACATTTATTTCGTTACTTTATCGAAAGTTAAAAGTTAAGAAAAAGAACAAGCCACACTCAGTACAATTTTAATTATTCACTTGATTATAAGTAGTGGGCATACAAAACATTAATCAAATAAATATAGCCAAGGAACATAAGATATAAGAAATTGAAATGAGGCAGACATCACAGTTATTTTAAAATACTATTTTAAGTTATTTTACTCATCTGTAATGTTTTGCACGAAAAACGAAAATATTAAGATTTCATGAAATCGAATGATGACCCTGGAGATGAAAAGATACTGACGTCACACGTGCAATTTCAAACACCGTTGACGACACGTCCCGTTGGCACTTTATACAGATGACGCAGTCGTGGGTGGCATGTGTCATCTTTCTGCAGGAAGTCTGACATTCAACATTTCCATTGATTTCTGATTTTCAGGTAATATCTGCAAATGTTTTAAGATTTAGTTTTTCGGGTTGCCTGGTAATAGAATGATGGTATCTCCTTAACTTTAATTATGTATATGGTATGGGATTGCAACCAAATCACTGCAACAATTTAGAGCCAATAACCAAGCTGCAGACAATAAACTAACATCGCTAACATCTAAGATCTCATGGTGCATTATAAAATGACCAGAATGTTAACTATATGTACAAACTTTTCATGAAATCTTGCATAAAAATATTTCTTCATAAATTTTACCTATCACCGGTTTGCAGTCTATAAATGGGACACAATAGTGAAACAATTGAAACTGATCACTTATGGTCTGTGAACCAGTTTCATAAGGCGTCAGTTAGATCGTTCTTACGAGTGTCATAATACTTAATACAAATTCATTTATTTTTGTCAAACCTACACTCTATAAACCTTTACTTTACAAATATACAAAACAATTAACTAGTTTTTTTGAGTGGTTCTTTTTTATCTTTTGCTTTCCGAAAAGATTTCGCTGCAAAAAAAAATCCGCTGCTGTAATAAATATAAACAAATAGTTCCTAGGAAGACTAATGTAAGAAATGAATAAACAAATAAGCAACCAGTATTTTTAATGAAATGTTGTTCCGAGTTTCAAGTTAAAAGCCTACTCCGCGTAGCCTGGCGGCCGCACGAATAAGATAAGTGATAAGATCTGCCGCTATCTGATTTGCAGAAGATTGCACCTAACTGCATTTGTGTTGAGATGACGTCTCTACGGTATTTGTTTATGTTTCGCTTAACATCTTGGATTTTAAATGTCTTAAACGTTTGATATGCAACATTTTCATCATCATCAGGTCTTTCTGTCTCCACTGCAGGAGCACGACCCTCTCCGACTACCAGAGCCATACATTAGCAAGAGCAGTCAGAGGACTTGGCCTACACTCTCCACGCTGGCCAGACGGGTTGGAGAGGTATTAACAGTATAGCAAAAGAAGAACTTGCTAAGTTTTCAGCAACTGTTTCTTTCATGTTATTTAATAGAATAACTTTTTCAGTTTGCTTGTTGTAAATTTAATTCGTTTTGTTTATAAATACCCACATATTATCGATTTTCCCAAGTCGCAGCTACGATATCCACGAGAAAACTTGGAGTGGACCTATTCTATTCTGCCACAATGCGTACTAAATATAATATTGTAAATAGCAAACTGTGAGTACTTATCACAAACTTATGCAGAATGTAGGAAAAGCCGAACGACGAATTTCACGTCGATTGTTGAAGCGTAAAGAGGTAAGGAAAATATCTCTTTGGTTAATATATGTATCGTCTACATGTAACAGTTGAATAAATCCAATGCTCTATTATTCAAAACGACATTTATTGGAATCTGCTCTTACTTTTACGGCATCAGTCTCGAACTCCCAATTTTGTTGACGCTCCGAGTCATAAAATATTTTCTGTACCCATAAAATGTTTTATAAGGATTGGCATTTGGCTTCTGTAGTCTTTGGATAAACTTTAAATTCTGAACAATTTCATAAAACATAAAGCTTATATTAGGTACAGAACATAAGTACAGGCTGACTTTTCGAATAGTAGCTATTGCGTTCAGTCCGTGATATAGACCTTACTTCCACAAAACATTTCATGAAATATGATTTAAAAAATTCACTGTTCCATACTTAGTCCGATCAGCAGAAGGCTAATTTTTTTATGGAAAGAAGTTCAGAATCAGGTACTGTACGTGCTGTGAAAATTTGGCCGCTGTTTAAGAAGTCACCTGGTATATCTCGCTCGCGCCCCTATGCAAAATAGTTTGTCTTTCCAATTCCTTTATGTGTGCTTGACAGACTGAAAAATACCTCTCATCACTGTGCCACACAAGGGAAAAAAATCAATGCCGAAAATCCGCATTAAGTTCAAGAAGAACACCGGAGCAGCATCTTCTAAAAGCAAGCAACTAACTCTTTATTTGATGTGCAGTCAAAGCAGTGAAAGCAAATCAAAGCTGTAAGAAGTTGTCGAGTATCATTCTTTTATTACAAAATATATGATTTAACAACTTGCATCCCCAGCTAGTGACTTTTAACAAAACGCTTTACTTATACCCTGTAACCCTCAAGCCAGCCCTTAGTGAAAGTTATCTGACGTTGAACGCAGGTCAGTTGGTCCCCACGCGGCCTACTTACGTGTTATTATACGAGGGTCGAGTGGCCCATACCCCGATATCCTATCAACTCAAAGGTTCTTTACAATACGCCATTCGATTTGAGGCAAGAGCTTAGAAAAATATGTGGTGTGGTTTTGTCACGATAATGTGATCGGTGTTTATGCCTATACAATTAAAGGAGCACTTATTGCTACGCACTTATTTTCAGAGAAGTTTAATTTGACAATCAAAAATGGAGATACAACCTCATGTCTTTATCTCGGACGGAGTAAACAGAACCAAAGATAAAAAATGTGATGTAAAGCATTTTATATCACACAGCTATTTCCCGCGACTTCGTCCGCACGGTTTTCGGTTTTATCAAATAGTCTCCAGGTCCAGGGCTGACCTCCTGAGCATCTGAGGTGAGAGTGTAACCGGTAAACACGCTTAGAGATGACAGAGACATCAATAATTTACGCAATGCTTACTCAATAATGAAGTTTTATACCTACGTACAATGTTTCGCCAATGATCATCATGCCAGGCAGTCACAACAGGCCAGGGTCGATCCTCGGTCATTTATTTATTTATTGTGACAAAAACGGTTTTTAACCAATTACATTTATCACACATAGTCACATAGTATTAAAACATGATTAAGCAAAATAGAAGTTAATTAAACATACAAATACATTCATAAAATAAAAAATGAAAAGATAATTAAATAGTCATAAAAGTTGTTGATCCGATGTCCATGATTATTACATACATTAAAGTTCATTGTCAATTTCATTAGTGTTAAACCATTGGTCACTCAACATTTCACAATAGGCCACTAGAGCCTTTACAATTGTTGACCAGTTGTATAAACAGAAATCAAAATCAGTGTTGGCGCTACGTAGTGCATTGAGGTGGTTTAGCGGTCGCACTAAAGGCGACATCGCGCGTGACTTTGTGTGCCCACTGTCAACGTTAAATATGTCATGTGGTCTTCGGCGGCCGCGCCTATCCACAGGGATCTCAAGTGTGTTAGGTATGAACAAAACACATATTAGGTTGTGTAAGAGTAGGCAGTCGACCGAGCCTCTTAGGACCTTAAGGCAGGTGGTGAGCTGCTGTACCTGTCATGTCAAGATAGTTTTTTTTTTCAGATCGATATGGGTCTTTGGATGTTCAATTGTTTGTGCTTGTTATAAAACATGGTATCGTTAAGGGCTAGGAATCTGTGCGATGTGTTCGTAAAGATTTATTTAATTTTCGTACGGATATAAAAAATATGGCTTTGTAACTCATTATAATGTAATGTACTACTGGTGCTTTTTTTAATCACTTTAATGTTGTTTGAGATTACCTATTAATTAGAATTAAAAACTTCTCTCAATATTATGAAGTCTAGATTTAGCAAGATAGTAAAAGTGAAAAAGATCACAAGCCCCTAATCATGGCACCCGCAATTTATACAGACCATAAATATCTTGTTTTACCTTAGTATCAATAAACTGCGAGAGTGCAGAAGAACGTATAAAACACCTATAAAAGTTATTTGAAAGTGTATCGGTGCAATGGCAATGTCAAGATTCATTCCTCATATATCCGTTCATTCAACTGTTCTGTGAACTGTACCCTCAATTGAGGTGGTAGTCGTTTGCGCACGGGACCCGATATTATGACAGTATTGATGCTAGTTTTGGCAAATTTTGTAAGGCCCACTGCTTGCCTGATGCCAAACCCTCTTGGGTAGCTTCAGAACTGCGAAATAAATTCCCTTCACCACTTTCATATATATAAGAAAAGTATAATGTAGGAACAATATTATTATATTTAATAATGACGAGCTCCGTGGCGCAGCGGTCAACACGCCAGCCTGCGACACGGGGATCCCGGGTTCGATCCCCGGTCAGGTTATGATGGAAAACGATATTTTTCAAAATGACCTGGGTCTTGGATGTTTATCTATATAAGTATATATTATAAAATATAGTATCGTTGAGTTAGTATCCTGCGACACAAGTTCACAACTTACTGTGGGGCTAGCTCAATTTGTGTGATATGTCCCTATATAAGTATATTTATATTTAAGTATATTTATTAGTATATTATTTTCCTCATGTCAACGAAGAAAGTATGAAAAAGTGGCCCAGCGCGAGTTGGACTCGCGCTCCGGGTTCCGTAATAGCAAGCATAAATAATAATCATCATCATCATCAGGTCTTTTTAAGTCTCCACTGCAGGAGCATTACCCTCTCTGTCCTACCAGAGCCATATATTAGCCAGAACAGTCAGAGAAAAAAATAAATAAAAGCATAAATAATAAGGGTACAATGTACAATATCTACCAACCGTACCAATTATCTACATCTTACCGGAATAATATTCAGTTTTCGCCAGCATTAAATAACTTTGTTTTTCATAGTCTTTGTATAAATAACCAAGTTTTAGTTGCGGTTTCTGAAAATGTGCTACGAGTATATCTCAAAAACAACTAACTATATCTTGCTCAAACAAATTTTTGTTGAAATTTTATATTGAGATCTATAGCAATTGTTTTAGATTTATTCCGTATTTTTAACAATTTGGAAGTGTCTATCTTTCAAACGAGTGACTTTGAGAAAAAATGTTTTAAAAACCGCAATGTAATTTTTAAAGACCCGTAATATTTATGTAGTAATTACAAAAAATAATAACCCCTTTGTAAATTTTCCGAATGCGAAAACAACACATACTACCTATGTATATTTTTATGAAACCCTCGGAACTATAATTCGAGAAGCTTTGACATTGGAGGTAAAAGCCTAACATAGCTCTTACTGTAGGAAATCAGCAGCAAGAAAATATGAAAACATTAGTGTTATTTTTTACGTTTGCTGCTCTTACGAAAATCCAAATAAAATCCTTGCGAAGTATTTTTTTTTACTAAGAAGTTACACAAGAGTCAAATGTTCAAAGTATCACAATGTAGTATAGAATATGGAAACATAACAAGTACTTATAATTATTTAAAAATTAAAAAAACCGACTTTCTTTTTATACCTAGTTCACGTCCGTCATATAGATTTTTTTGCTGACGTTACATATCCAATGACACTGGGTAAAATACGAATGTAATGACATCTCACACTTTGAAATCGGTCACAGCCGGCGTTTATGCTACAGAAAGCAACAATGAGCAGACATATTTACATGTACACATATATATACATATACGCGCGAAGAACAATTATTTCCTTCTGAATGGCTCACTCAGGTAAAAAATACTTTATCAATCGTTTACAACTAAAACAGCTACCAAGACGGTAGCTGCTGTATTGCATATTCCGTCGTTAGAGAAAGTAGAGCTGATTCTAGCTTAAATCGAAAAACGCGTAAGGTGTTAAACTGTCTATTGTTACATACATAATTATTATCACGTCTCTATCCCTTGTGGGGTGGACAGAGTCCAAGATCATGAATCCTTAAGGCCACGTTTAGCGTGTTAGTAGGCGTTATGGTGGAAAGCGGAATCAAAATCAGTGATAGGTTACTAACCGCCTCGCCTAATGACGAGATTCAATCAATCCCTTGACCGATTTTTACAGTTTGCGCGGGAAGAAAAGCAGCTATTGTATTCCATGTTTTTCCTTTTCTCCCACACGAGCATGGAAGAGGATTGTAGAGATGTATTGTTAGTGTATATTAAATTCACTTCAAAGCCTTATGAGCTGACTACAATACAAAAGCTAGTTATTATACTGATTTGTAAGAACCCCTCTTATTAAAGCATTCCGGTTGCGTTTGCGGCCGAGCGATATCAATATTATGTTAACAATAGAGAGTCGGAATATTTGCGGGTTTCGTAGACTTAGTGTAGTGCACGATATAACCGTGCGTAAGTAATGTGTGAGTGTTATTCGGGGTTGGAATATAAATAAATGAAATAAATATGTAGGGACAAATCATACAGATTGAGGTAGCGCCACAGTAAGTTGTGAACATGTGTCGTAGAATAGTAACTTATCGTTTCTATCATCATCATTTCAGCCACAAGAAGTCCACTGCTGGACATAGGCCTCCCCCAAGGATCAATCCCCCAAGTTTCTATATTAAATACCAACTAATAATATCCAGGCCATTGCGTAAAAAACCATTACCCACCATGACCTGTATAAGTTTCTTCATTCCCTCATAAAAATAAAATAAATAAATATATATATATATATATATATATATCCCTTTACGGTAAATGTTGATCAGATGCGACTTCACGCGAGCACTTTGTTGATCCGAAAACGCATGTTGATCCGGCGCCTTTTGTTGATCCAATATGCATCTCTGGTAACAAATGTGGCTCCGACCGGATCAACATCTGCACTATCGGACTTCTTACCTAGCGTTCGCTGAAGTTGATCCGATGTACAAATCCACCTTGCGATAGTTACGGATAATGTTGATCCGATTTAAATGAACCAATCAGAGCACAGGAAGCGATCTGATTGGTTGAAAGCAGCCGCGACGTTGCCGTTTTGTATCTTAAACTATCCCAAACTACACAACATTTAATCCATCGTCTTTAGGCTCGTTGGATTTGTCTTGACAAGAGCATTAATTTTTATTAGTGTCGAGGGTCTGATGATGCTTCTTGAAGGTGGCCATAACATCTCCTGAACTACACAACATAACCCTATCGTGTTTGGGCTTATTGAATTTGTTTTGACCAGAGCAATACAGTGCCTATACAAATGACTAAAATGTAGAAAATAAAATTACATAAACGTAAAAAAAATAATTTTAAAACAATCTTTTATTTAATGCTCAGTAAAAATAAACTTCAAATATCCATCAATGTACTGGTACTTACTTTAATTTTTTTTTGACCAATGCCTGGACCGATTTAAGAAATTCGTTTTTGTTTGATGGTTATTCATTATAGATGGTCCCATTACATTTTTATTGAAATGAAATGAAATGAAATGAAATTTATTTGACCATTAAAAGTTTACACACTATAGTTTACACGGTTGGCCCCACACTAGGCAACACGCCTGTCCTGTGGTAGCCTATTTACGATTCCATAACAACGTTAATATGGTGCCGACAAAAGATTTACTAGATAGATAAAAAATGTATACATAGAGAAAAGAAACAATTTATTTTTTAGTTTTAAAGGAAAAAAAAAAGAGAATTAAATATTTTCAAAGTGCTTAACAGTGACTTGATTTGAGAGATGCTTCACATATCATTATCATTAATGTGGAATATTTGTTAATAAAAAAACCGGCCAAGTGTGAGTCAAACTCACGCAATGAGGGTTCCGTACAATATGCTTCGTGAACACACACACAATGGGCAAAAATGTTTTATTCAATTGAGTAGCGCCATCTAGTGGTGTTTTAGTGAACTATTTCCCTAGATGAACTTATTATTGTGAGTTACTTAATTTTCAAGTGATAGAATTCTTATTATTTTTCCTGTAATCTTCAAGGAATGAACTACATTTAATAATTTTTTCAAAATTTTCGGCCCAGTAGTTTCGGAGATCAGGGGGGGGGGGGAATGGTAAATTTTTGCCTTCTTTCGTGAATAAAATCAAAAGTATTGATTTTACCCGAACAAAAAAAAATATTTTTGAGATCCTCATAATGAGCCCTTTCATTTGATATATGACACAGTAAGGTTTGCAAAACTTTCTTTTAAAATTTTGTAATTGGGCCCCTCAAAATGACGCTTATTTCAAAAAAATCTTAATTTACTTTGCACATCCGTGTTTGGGTCATAGGATTACACTATCTTACCAAATTTTATTTAATTTGGTTCAGTAGATTCGGAGGAAATCGGCTGTGACAGACGGACGGACGGACAGACAGACGCTCGAGTGATCCTATAAGGGTTCCGTTTTTCAACTTTTGTACGGAACCCTAAAAAGAAAGAGATTTTACTTTTCAGTTTTTAAGAATTGCTCAGTGTCAATGTAATCCCACGTGAGCAGAAGGGATTTTACGATGTGTTTACATTTCCCCAGGCTTGTCCCCTTGACATCACACTTACGTACTAGCTTATTGTAGATAAAGTCCGAAATAAAGGGATTGAACCGCTGGGCAAAAATGGTTCTGACGACGGATGAAGTTCTAACTATGAATGTTCGCTTTTTTAACATATCATTGTAATTAGGTAATTTTAATACTTTTTTATGCTTATTCAGTGCCACCTTTAGTATGTATAGTTTACGAACACTTAGAACCTCAGCCTCATTATATAGTAAACTTGTAGGATGACGGAATGGCTTTCGTAGCATAACCTTTAACACCGCTCTTTGAGAAAGCTCTAGCCTAATCAAATAAGAAGGTACCGCACTACCCCATACTGCAATACAGTAGGTAATTATCGACTGGCAAAGTGCCAGATAGACACTTTTTAGCAACGGGTAGTTGGCCGCTTCTCTTAGAAGCTTCATAATGTAAATAAGTTTTCGCACCCTTGTACACGTGGCGTCTATGTGAGCTGAGAAGGTAAGTCTCTCGTCAAGGATTACTCCCAGGTATCGAAATGTCTGCGACCTGCTAATAATTTCACAGTTTTTGTCTGAGCAAGACAGATGTCCACTCTTGCATTTGTGAAGTCTGATTACTGGAATTTGTTTAGGTGCAGAAGCTTCAGTTTTGCGATAGCACATGAATTTTGTTTTTTTAACATTCAAGGTTAATAGATTTGTACGGAGCCACTCCGATACTTGGGATACGCCCTGTTCGACTTCGCGGAAACACTTCTCCCAGTTTTTACCCGAAAATATAATCGCAGTATCATCAGCATAGCATACGATGGAACTATTAGGCGATGCAAGAGACGGCAGGTCATTAATATATGCCAAAAATAGAGTAGGCCCTAATATACTCCCTTGAGGCACTCCAAAATTAACCGGTTTACGCCCGCTTACTTCTGATTCAACCCTAGTACATTGGTATCTATCGCTCAAGTAACTGGAGAACCAGTCCAAAGTAGTTCCTCTCACTCCCATACATTCAAGCTTCTTTAGAAGTATTGAAATAGACACTGTGTCGAACGCCCTTGCTAGGTCGAGAAAAAAACCGACACAAGCCCGCCCTTCGTCAAGGTGCGCAGCCACAGTCTCTACCAGTAAAGAAACAGCATCCTCTGTAGATTTGTCTTTCCTGAAACCAAATTGTGACTCTGATAACAGTTTATATTTTTCCAAGAAAGATAGTAACCTTAAGTTTACTAATCCTTCCAAGAGTTTTGACAGTGCGCTGAGAAGAGATATAGGCCGATAGTTTCCCGGGTCATCTCTAGCGCCATTCTTGTAAATCGGGGAAACAGCGGCAGTTTTCCAAATACTTGGAAATTTACCGGTTAGGAAGCTGAGGTTAAATATATGTGCCAGGGGCACGGCTATTATTTCTCCGATTAGTTTTATTATTCTATTTGTTATGCCATCAAGACCTGGTGCGCTATCAGTTTTAAGATTTTTAATGCGAGACAATACTTCTTCTGCATCTGTAGGGGCGAGGTAGAAAGACTCAACTGGGCTGTTTGCTAAAATTATTCGTGAGACTAGGTCTTTTTCAGTTTCATTCCTCTCATTTAGCGTTTTTTTAGCTAAAGTCTCTCCCACCATTGAGAAATAGTCATTGCAATGATCCAAAGATGCAACAGGCGTATCTTTGATTTCCGTGAGTTCACGTGGGATTGTTTTTTGCTTACACGAGTGAGTGACGTTACGAATTTGTTGCCAGAGCTTTTTAGGATTTTTTAAATTGTCATTTAGCATTTTTGAGTCATAGTCCGATTTTAGTTTTCTGACGAGATTTTGGTAAAAGTTCCTATATCTAATGAAGGTTTGTTTTAAGATCAGATTATTTGGATTTTTTTTAAACTGAGAATGTAGTTTGTCTTTGTGGGCCGCGCATCTGATAAGACCGGGTGTCATCCATGGCTGAATATTAAACTGCTTGTGACTTACTTTGACTAATTTGGAATTATTAGAGATGACTTCTTTAACTAAACTTTCAAGTACCTCAGCCGCCAACGAGGGGCAATTGCTTGTCATGATTTCCGTCCAGTCAACCCGCTTAATGTCCTCGAGTAGTCCTTTATAGTCAATCTTGGTACGAAGACGGTTCTTGGTCGTTGTTGTACATGACGCATCGAATGTGACGCCTGCCATTTCTATGTCATGGTCAGTGAGGTCAGTACGACAAACTATTGATGTGGCTGATGTTCGAATTGGGATATAAATATGATCTAGGCAATTATTGATCCTAGTAGGAACGGTAACTGTCGGGATGTAACCTAACTGAGCCATTACCGAGGTGTATTCTAGGGTCTTATCTCTATCTTTCTCAGTGACGCTTTGTTCGCAGATGTTAATGTTCATATCTCCTGTTATTATAAGACGTGATTTTTGTCTAATTTTACTTACTATGGATTCAAAGGATTGCAGAAATGGAGAAATTTCTTTAAAAGAAGGTGACCTGTAAATTGCGAGCAAAGAAAAAACGCCTGGGATCTCAGCGAGAATGCAGTTCGCTTCATCAAGAGGCATTTCTGAGAAAATTGGCGACCAGTTACTTTTTATATAGACTACAACGCCCCCACTTTTATTGATATATTTGCTGGTACGAAACGATGTGTAGCCAGGAATCTGGGGGATTATAGAGGCATCGTCAATCCAACATTCCGTTAAAACGATTACGTCAAATTTGATATCAAGTCTGGCAAGAACTATGAGGAAAGAATTAAAGTTTTTTTGTAAGCTTCTTATATTAATGTTCAATATTTTAAGACTATTCGGCGACAGTAAGTTTGCACATTGCTCAGCTGAATCGACAGTATGGCATGATATACCAAAATAATTATCGATTTCGTGAAGTAAATCTAAGGTGGCCGTAACTGGCCCCAATATTTGAACTTTGAGTTTGAGGTGTTGCAAATTGCCATACTATAGTTAATGAAAAGACACTTACATAAGAAGTCATCGCACTAGTATCCGGAAGAAAATATTATACAATTAAAACAAAAATTTAATATGTTCACGTGCGGCACGAAATAACTGCCGGTTCTCAGCTGTCAATCTCTCATTTACATAAACTTTACGAGTTGGGCTGTTTTCAACAATGTCATTGCTATCAAGCGTTCTTCGTGACCTGGCTGCTGTTAGAAATTTGTCACGTACGGCTTTTGTGGTGAATCGTACTACTATTGGACGCGGAAGACGTTTTTCTTCCGAGTCCTGGGTGACGGATTTCCGTTTGGGACCAACGCGGGCTGCATCGTCGATGTCAGTCGGTTCCAATTTGAGCCCGACCTTAGTGGCTGCAATCAAAGTCAGGTGTACCGGTTCCTCGCCGTCCGCCTCATGGACACCAAGAACTTCGACTTCATTTCTTATGGCGTGCTGTGACATCAAGGCAATACGTTGTTGAAGTGTCTGAACTGCGGTCTCCAGTTCTTCATTTTTACGCTCCAGGACCTCCTGTTTGTCTTCCAGAACCTCAATCCTATTTTCTTTTTCGAGCAGAGCCGCTGTAAGAGTCTCGAAGCGAGATGTCACATCCATTCGGAAGTTGTCCATATCTGTGCGCATACCTCGTATTTCAGAGGTCAATATTTGGATGTTTTCGGAAGCTGAGACATCCTGTTTATCCTGGAGTTTGGGTCAAATCTCCTGTGCATCCTGACATTTAACAGAGGTCTTCCGTAAGGTGACATTCTCAGAGTCAGAGGCGGTTGGTATGCTGGGACGGAGGGGAGTAGATGTGTCTCCTGTCTTCCTTCTGGCTGCTCGACATTCTGGACAAATCCAGATTGTGATATCGTTTGTCGATAGGTGAACAGCTTTAGTACAGGTCAGGTCGTAGATCTTCTTGCAGGATGAGACCGTACAGCATATATATCGGCCACTTATTACTTGGCGACAACCGGCGCAAGTATGACTTTTCGGCGTAGAATGCATTTTAGTAGTCCCCTTCCCCGGTATCCCCGTATTTGACAACAGATTGAAATTGCAACGACGAACGGTGCAACTCACCGTTCGTCCTTATTGAACAGTGGCGAGCGCTTTTTGAAAAAATAAACAAAAACCAAAAAAAATTTTTACAGGTATGCCGTTCGGATTACACTTATTTATATTTTTTTCATATGCCTATTAAAAAAATTTATAGGGTTGAAGTCGGTTTTTGTTTTTTTGTTAAAAATATCTTAAATTATTTGATTGTTAGACATCAAAGCTTTTTGTTTGTATGGTGAACGTCTGGTGTTCCCCATCGTCTAGTTTGTTGACGTAAACGTTGCCGTTTTGTATCTTAAACTATCCCAAACTACACAACATTTAATCCATCGTCTTTAGGCTCGTTAGACGAGTTTGGGCTCGTTGGATTTGTCTTGACAAGAGCATTAATTTTTATTAGTGTCGAGGGTCTGATGATGCTTCTTGAAGGTGGCCATAACATCTCCTGCACTACACAACATAACCCTATCGTGTTTGGGCTTATTGAATTTGTTTTGACCAGAGCAATACAGTGCCTATACAAATGACTAAAATGTAGAAAATAAAATTACATAAACGTAAAAAAAAATTTTTAAACAAGCTTTTATTTAATGCTCAGTAAAAAATAAACTTCAAATATCCATCAATGTACTGGTACTTACTTTAATTTTTTTTGACGAATGCCTGGACCGATTTAAGAAATTCGTTTTTGTTTGATGGTTATTCATTATAGATGGTCCCATTACATTTTTATCGAACAGTGGCGAGCGCTTTTTGAAAAAATAAACAAAAACCAAAAAAATTTTTACAGGTTTGCCGTTCAATACGAACGGCATACCTGTAAAAAAATTTTACACTTATTTATATTTTTTTCATATGCCTATTAAAAAAATTTATAGGGTTGAAGTCGGTTTTTGTTTTTTTGTTAAAAATATCTTAAATTATTTGATTGTCAGCTTGCCTCTTGCGCAAAGGCTCTAATGATGTCTTCACAGTTGCCTATCTCTTTCTTTACACGCCGCCTCCGTTATCTCATATCCCCATCTACTCTACTGTGCCCCTCTCTTTATTTTCCTATCAGATCAGATGAACTTGACTCAGTTACTCAGTTACTCAGTTTGATGTTGAGAATACTTCTTTCAATTTTCTTTTGACCATACTTTTAGACTGTTTCTCTGTTATGAGGCTTACATCAGCGAAACTCGGTAGACTCTTAAATTCTTCATCTCCGTCATTTGATCAAATTGAAAGAAGTCTACGAGAGTACTTCGGTAGTACATTACTTGTAGTATTTTTAATATAACTTTTCATCAATTCAAATTAAGAGACCTGCTGGTAATGTGTAGTTCTCTTAAATTATCAAATACAAAATAATGAAAAGTAATTCCAAAAATACTAAAAGTTATTTATTTCCGATGTACTATAGTAGATTTTTAGATGCGATGCGAATGTGAACAAGTGAACTGTCGCACGCAGAACGCGACGTTGCCGTTTTGTGCTCGAGTACCTATTGGTCAATTTTGGCTCCGGATCCACATTGTCTAAGTAAATGTCGCATATAATTTGAATATACTCTGGATCTAAAAAGTCATATCCAGTATGATTTTTTAAACCGTTGATGGATCAACATATACTGGTGAAATCACCGACGAGTATGTTGAAAACCTGCAAGTGCAGATCCACCGACGTCACACGCGCATCTAGAACGGATCAGAGTATATCAGTTTGCGCGACGCGGATCTGAGTAAACACGTAAAATAGGTGGATCAACAATTGTTCTAACTTCTCACTGGATCAACATTTACCGCAAAAAGTTCATTATATATATATATATATATATATATAGTTCGAGACTTGTGTTATTGGATGATAGTTTTCCTTTCAACTTCAGTATATATACTACAGCTGTAATTTTTTTCACGTATCTATATAACCGTTTAGCAGATAGAGGGGGGGACTCTTACCTCTACGGGGCACGTTACGCCGTTAACGTTACACGTACGGAGCCGCCATAAAGTTTTTTTCGGACTGTATCATATATATTTTTTTCTTTTCACTTATACCACCAATCGTCAAACATGGTTACAGAAAAACTATTGAAAAACTATTGTGTCTTTGATTCCGGCAGAAAAAGGGTCTTCTTAACTTAGCTCTGTCAACCCCATATAAAGACGTGCGTAAACAATGTGTGTATCTGTATGGATTATCTTAGCCACGGCATTCGCATATGCGGCCAAGAATTATCAATATTGCGGTAACAGTAGTCGGAATGTTCATCGCTTCAAATCGGCCACAGCTATGCGGGCTTCATTGATAAATGTTATTCTGTGGTCAAAGTCTGTGGTACCGTATTTATATCGTACCACGTTTCACTACGAATGAAGCTCAGGTTCTTAGTAAACATATGTCAGATTTGGTTCTGATTGCGTGTCTTAGATCGCTTTTATTTGGTACTAGTTGTTTACCGCGACTTTGTCCTCGTGGTTTCCGGTTTTATTACACAGCACTATCCGCGATAGAACTTCCGAGTTGTTTCTGGGGGAGAAAGTTATTTTTTAACCACAGAATCAGAGCATATTTTAAAAAAAAAACTTTATTTTTAAATCAATATGTATACGCACAGATTGAGCCAGCCCCACAGGAAGGAAAGAAAATAACCTTCACAGTTCTTGAAAAACCATGTCGTTGTAGGCAGTTTCTGGGAAGGGCTAGATTTGGTCGCTTGATCAGTTACTTCCCATATTGCGGTAAAATACGGGGTTGGAATGTTCCCATAAATAAGCCTGTTTCAATTGACCGCTATATAGCCACGCTCCATTGAAATGTCGCTCAGTTTAACTGTAGTCTATACTTCTGTTATGTCCATTAAGATCCGAGGTTGCTCTATTTTCGCCATTGTTTTGACTACGACAACATAATAGGTACCTACTGACGTTTACACTACCCATAATGATTCTGCCAACTGCCTCCGTGGTCTAGTGGTTAAGGCGTTCGCCTTGTTGACCTAGGTCGTGGGTTCGATTCCCACGGGAAGCATACTTTGTTAAGTTGTTTCCAGTTTGGTTAGGACATTGCAGGCATGAATCACCTGATTTTTTTTTTCTTATCACCTGATTGTCTGATATGAAAGATGATTCCGTGCTTCGGAAGGCACGTGAAGCTGGTGGTCCCGGCTGCCATCTGGTAGTCGTTAAAGGAACCACGTCAGAGGCCGAGAGGCGGTTCCGCAGATCTCTGACACCAGGGTGTGCATGGTCGACTGACCGTGTCACTTACACGAAATGATGATGATGATTCTGCCGGTAAACTATTTTGTGTAAAGGACGATCAGTAATTTCGGCTTCCACGCTGGTCTGGGAGAAAAGAAAACCTAGAATGTTCCAGCTGCTTCTCTTTTCCGCGCAGATCGTAAAAGCCGGTCGAGGGAATGTGCGTGTTAATGGTCGATGCGGCTAGCAACCCATCACTATTTTGATTCCGTTATACACCTACAAGCCCACCAACATGCTAAACGTAGCCTTTAGGTTTTATAAACCTGGGCTCTGTCTACCCCACAAGGGAAAAGACATGATGGTATGTATGTATGTACTTATTGTATTTAGATGCCTTACTATAATCGATACAGGTTTTACAGATCCTAGTTACTTTATCTCTTTGGAAATATTCGTACTGTAACTGTATTGAAAATATGTATAAGTTTTTTGAGAATTTGAGACAAAAACAGTGGACACATCAATGGCATTGATGGTTTACATTCATGTGCATTGTCATATTATTCGCAAGGTAGAAAGAGCCTGATAGATAAGCAAACGCGGTAGCATATGTGGAAATTGGAATCAAAATACTAGTCGTGATGGCTTTCGTTGCATCGCATATTGACATGATTTATTATTCAGTTTTATTTCAACTGTCGGTTTTCAGACATTTTAGTACTATTGTTGTTAATTTATCTCTATGATTCGGTATAATATTTGAATTTGTTCGTGAGCACAAATATCTCATTTCATTTTAAGTGTACAAGACTGTGAAACAGTCACAAAGGTGTAATAAATTGTGAGCACTAAGGGGTGAGATCGATAGGGTAGCCGCACATTAAATTTTTACAGCTGGACGGACGCGCGGTCTATTGATTTGACATTAGATACCTCTTGCAGTTTCATTCACCCAACGATAAATAATACGAGTAAGCAGTGGATAAATGAGGTGAAAAATCTCATTTAGGTATCTTGCTGCTTACAGTTATATAACTACTAGCTGTTACCCGCGGCTTCGCCCGCATAATTTATAGCCTATGTCCTTCTCGGTACCCTAACCTATGTGTGTGCAAAATTTCATGATAATCGGTTCAGTAGATACGGCGTGAAAGCGTAACAAACAAACAAACAAACAAACTCACTTTCACATTTATAATAAGCGTAACAAACAAACAAACTAACAAACAAACTCACTTTCACATTTATAATATTAGTTAGGATAGGATTAGGTTTAGGATTTAATTTCTAAACCAAAATCAGTCCCACTATATTTCACACACAGAACATTATAAACAGGAAAGATTTAATGTTTGTTTGTTTGCATTTAATAGGCTCCGAAAATACAAGACCGATTTTCAAAATTCTTTCACCTATATAAAGCTAAATTATCTACAATTCACGCGGATGGAGTCACAGGAATTTGCTAGTATTTAATACACTTCCTCTCTGAAAGTAAGAAATTACCTTTATGGTCACTGAAGTGTGCGTCCATCGCTCGCATACTCAAAGGTATATTAACTAAAAACGTTGTCAATAATCGTTCTGTCTCTGATATCTATGGTTCTGTCACTGTTTAGATAACCTAGCAAGACAAACACAGTCTGAGATTTAAGATCATAATTACTTAAGATACTTTGAATATTCGGGGGTGTGTAATTTCCAAACTGAAATATCTTATAAACTCTTATTTAGAATAATAAGAAATTATAACGAAATAAGATATGGGAAAAAATTCCACACCGCCCGCTGACCGCGTGGAATTTTGTCCCATGTATTATTTCTTTATTTAAATAAGAATACGATAAAAATAGCATTGTGAATGCTTAAAAACACATAGAAACTATATCCTTTAAATTCAACAAACATTAGTCTAGCTACGTTCGACTTAAAACGTAGCCAGCTTTCTACTTGATATGTCAATACATAACCCCGTTCGACACAAGACAAAGTACGCAACATTATTTCAGTTGTCTGAAAAAGGCATTACACGCGTTTACAACACAACCGGAGGGCGCAGAATGCCTCCAACAATAAATAAGGGAAAACGGAATGTCTTTTATTTTTATTGCACATGTTATATGCCAGGTTTCTGTTTCTTGAGCGAAACCTTAAACGCAGAATGTGTTATTAAGAATACTGTATTTTACTATGATAAATAAAATTTAGAAAAATGCATTACCTTATTAAGTTTTTAGGACATACCTAAATAATCCAAATATCTTTGATTTTCATACAAATGCAAATTCATTCGATTATATCGTTTTAAAGATTTGACATCATTATGAAACGCTGCAACCGGAAACGCCATGTATATGTCATTAACAATATCGTTACTCTTAGGACACAAACCTAGAGTTCAATACATTTTCTTAGTATATGACGACATCACATCACGCAATGTTTTTAGGCGCGAAGTTTTCATTTAAAGTCTAAATGGAGATTCAGGGCAATTATTGATTTCCAAAAATTGTGATAAAAATTGTATACATTAAACACGATGGATAAAATTTTACCTCATTTTGAAAAATAGTACATATAATACCGTATTTAATTTGACGATATGAAGTGACTTTAATTTTTAACCGTTTTAGCCATTAGATTTGTATTTTACCCTTTTGTGTTCCATTAAATTGAGTGATATGTAAATATAGCAGTAAGGACCAGCGCACCAAGCCAAACAGAAAGAGGACTGACCCGTGTCAACGTCAGAGCATATCACACTTTATATCAATTTTACTTGGAATAATGCGTAAGCCCATCGGTAATTACATAAAATAGTACTTATGGCACTTGAAATTTGAGTGGAGAGGATGAAGGTACTCGGTCACCTATTGGCATTATTGTATTGTAGATATGGCTCTCCTAAGTCTGAATTATTATGTTTTAACGCAACCAACACATATAAATAGGTTTTTCAAAGGATAATTAAACTTTTATTTGACTGGTAAATGACAGGCATTATACTGAGTTACTTTTTACAAAAATATGTATTAAATATATGACTATTAGGATCTGCCAGACAGAGAGCGGTCCCTACTGTTGGACGGTTTACGTGGTACCACTTCTGTTACTGTCATTAATAAGTTATGACAGATGTCTTTAGTCATGACTCCCTATGACTACCTCCTGGATCCGTCTTTGACCACAACTAACGCAAAACTGACCTCTTGAACGCCTGACCGCTATAAACTACCGCTACCCTAAGCTAGAATAGCATAGAATGCGAATGATGCATAGAATAAATGTTTATCCATGGAGATATATTATGTACTACGTGTGTTTACACGTAGTACATATATCTCCATAGTGTTTACGCTGTGTTTACCATTGTTCCCATAGATTTATGACAAGTAAGAGATTTATAACAACTGAGGATTCCCAATCTCTCTTCCAAAACCCAAACAGAAATTAAAAAGCAAAATTGCTTTCAACATCATTGACGTAGGATAATCCTGTCCTAAAAATAAATATTTATTTAAATAGAAACTGAAAAAAGTATTCCGTTAAAATATATTTTTTACTTATTAAGTTGACTTGTCATTGGGATTTGCATTTATAATATGATATTATCTATATATAGCATATATCTATAGATAGACCGCTAAACTAAGTCGCTAGCTATCGCAAGATTCGACGGGTAGTAAGACGAGGCATCAATCTTTTATTTCGATATTGATCGTTTTATAATCCTATCAGATAGAGTGATTCAAGAGCATGTTTTTTACATATAATACATGCCCGGCCGCAGTCGCGGAGGACTGACAATAACAAAGAAAATGTTTACATTATGGACTAGAAATTGAATTTACTTTTAATCCGAGATCGATGCGAATATACATATTTTCAGGGAATGCCGCGACTACTTTTAAAGTTTGGTTGAACCAACAACACAGTTTTGTTCCCACAAACAACGATCCGTGAACTTTTGAAACATAAATATACATACTGCTCGGAAGTTTTGTGATCTCATCAATTATCCGGGAATTTACATAAATGTAATCAATCGCCGTTCAGTTTGTTCAATTTGATTCGAATTCGAATTTAAATAGGTACTTTTCATTTTTGTATATCTAAATATCAGCGGGTTGCGAATTGAAGGATACATTGCGTTAGATTTGCTGGCTGTGGATAATTTTCAATTAGTCTTACTTTTAAAGTATACTAAAATTAATCGACCAAGTACTAGTCTGACTCGCGCACGAATGATTGCGTATCATTATTTATACAATATTGGACTATCAAGTCTATCGAACAAGGAACAGCAAAAAAAATACGTTAATTGCATGGCCCTCTTAAATAGTCTAAAAAAATCAGTTATTGTTACTCGCTGGTAATGTAACTTTCTAATGTCTAAAAGAATGTTTTGAGATTGGTTAGTCGTTCGTTATATCGTTTTCGTATATATAAACACAAAAATTCACAAATACTCAAGTCTTCTTTATAGTATTGAGTAGAATAGATTACTTAGGATTTTCCTACAGATAAGACAGAGAAATTTTACATTTTCTTTCGGGATCTAAGAAACAAACATTTGTATTTTAACATTATTCAAATTTGAAGATTAGCTGCTCGTCTTTACATGCTAATGAAAAAGATCTAGAGATAACAGCGGATTTTGTTTTAATCTCTTTGAAAAGTCTTGATTTGTTTTTTTCCAGTGAATTATAATATTATAACAAATTCGCTTTGTATATGGAACTGTTATTGCTTTGTTTATTACTAATAATATGCTGCGAGCAGAGAAATATATAAATTACAAAAAGAGCATTCGCCCGCAGCTTCGCTCGCGTGAACAGTTACAGACAGATTTACTTTCGCATTTATATGTAAAATTCAGATTTTATTTTTAATTCTTTACTTTCTTAAAGACACAGACTGATTTGTCACCTATGTATGTTATATATATAAATACTTAATAGACTTACTTATTGTACATACTTATTTCTATTGAGTACTTATACCTGTAGTAAAGTATAATATTAAATTCACAATTTTGTTTATTATTTAATGATCTTGATTGATTCTTCTCACCTGATGGAAAGTGACGAGAATGTTACAAGCCTATCCAAGAGATACCCATTTATTCTTTATTATGTAGAGGTAGCTTCCTCACATAATGGGAAAGACAGAATGCTGTGAACTATCCAGGATATCACATATAAATTTCTCTCAAGTTGAAGATCGGACTATATGGCATTATCTTCCACTCAAAGCTTCAGGAAAAAACGAAAGTTTATAGAAATAGCTTTGTCGTAATTATCTAAGTAGACTCTGAAGTAATATAAAAATGCCTCAATACAAGGATTTCTTTCAACGATGCTATTATCCATAATTTGTTTACTTGCCATGCGCTAAATGTATGAAAATGTGTTCAGTGTAATGGAATATTTACATCCTAGCCCTCACTTGACTCACAAAATAGCCAAGTTACGATTTTGAAATACACAGTAAGCTCAACTCATTGTATAAATACCTACTTTATTATTGTCATATAATAAAAAACTGAGTTCTTGTAATAATCGTTTCGGATTTACAGAATTACGTGTTATTAACTTCTAAACATTTTAAAAATACAACTCTTTGAAATTATCTTTATTTTATTTGAAGCTTATATTTTCATTCTTTTAAATAAGTTTATTTTGTATTTATACTGGTTATTCTATCATTATTAGATTTAGCATATTATATCAAAATGGAAATTTTTCATTGTCTGTTAAATTTTGATATCACAGTAAGCTCAGCTCATTTTATAAGTACCTACTTTATTATTGTCATATAATAAAAAACTGTGTTTTTATAATAATCGTTTGGGATTTACAGAATTACGTGTTATTAACTAAACATTTTAAAAATCTACTCGTAACTCTGAAATTATATTTATTTTATTTGAAGCATATATTTTTATTCTTTTACAAAGCTTTTAAATAAGTTTATTTTGTACCTTTACTGGTTACTCTATCATTATTAGATTTTGCATATTATATCAAAATGTAAATTTTTCATTGTCTGTTAATTTTCATTGTCTGTTATCCTTTAATAACATAATACCGAACATTCAATTCGAACTGTAACCAAGTGGAGCTGCGGGCAAACGCTAGTACAAAATAAATAACTTGATTATATGTGTCAAACCCACCGCGTGGAGGAACAAAAATTTAGAACTGGACCCACAAATTACGCAGTTTTTAAAGCAATAAATTTACGATGATGTCCAATTAAGGGTGCGTGCTGTGGAACCACACTTTTTCAAAGTTTGTCAAACAGTAATGTAAAATATGAGCGGTTTATATTGAAAAAAATGTTGTTCAGAACCAATTCATTTCGGTTTAATTCACATAAATGGATGTTCTAATAAAATATTTCATTTTTATAGATTGATCAAGCTTGACCCTTATCACAATTTGAATCCAAAATAAATCGCGTAGATCATGAGGGCAATGTGGGTAGGTACGTTAACTTCTGACTTTATTTAGTTTTGTACAAAGTACCAAATACTTTATTTATTTGTATCACTTTGATAACTTTATATTGGTACATAATTAAATCTGTACTCGTCCTCTCTCTCTTCAATTATAAAACAAAGAGGCTAAGAATTGACAATCTTCAAATAAAAGAACCAGGTAAGTCTTATACCTAATTACATTAAATAAGTGTGGTAAATTTATCCAATCCATTTTACAAAAACCGTCCAAATATCTAGACATCCAAGAAACCCTGAGTTAATTGCTTTCTAAGGTACCACAGTTATAATATTATGTTACTAAACAGACTGTAAACGTTTTCTATATAAATATATGAACCTTTTAAAGGCGTAATGAACCGTGGCCTCACCCTTGTCCATGAATTTTTCAGTCACTGGCGTCGTCGAATGGCATGAAAATTTTGAATTATGGCAGAAAAAGGATGAAAGCAGAATAAATTCTATTAAAATGCAAGAGTTAAGAAATACGAGTGATACCAACAAACAACAAACCCGTACATGTGGAGTAAGTGTGAAAGATAATTTGAAAACGTATAAAAAATAAATATACCTATAGGATTGTGGAGGAAGGCGGTAGGGTGCTTTTGTTATCTCATAATAATAATATGGTATATATAGAACTCTGTATTTACCACGGATCCACCATATGTACGAGGCAACAAATGTGTCTGTGTGTCATTGTTAATACATATCCTACGAATTAGGGGTTGGGACCTCAAACTCACACTCAATCACAAAAGATTTTACACTGTAATTGACATGAGTTAGTCAAATAAAATTCAATGTCAAAAAAAATACAGGAGTAGTATATATAACGAAGTTAAAAGGAAAACTATCAGAGCTGAGTACTAAGTACAAACTAAAAAGTTATAGCACATTTTCATAAACCGCAAAAATAACTTTGTCATTAATATAAATACAATAAAAAACAAAGTTATTTTTGCTGGCGAAAACTTATAGAGGTTTTAACCTAAGCTTGCTTCTACAGAACCATTCATGGGCGACCCCGACTCGCACTTGGCCAATTTTTTTTCTTTAGCCTTATAGGATTCACGTGTCGCGCATAGGTTTGATTGAATAATGTTGGGCTAACAGGGTTTTAAACACTATTGAGTAACGCTAAAGCTACACGTCCTTCACGCAATTACTGACATCGATAGATACGAGTATAACCATCACTGTTTTGATTTTTTGTCAGTAGCCAACACTAGTAGCAAGTTTTCCAAGCTGGGTTATGGCATCTGACTAGAGGTGTTACTGATATATCAGAACCGATAACGCGAACATAATATGAGCGCTGTAGAACATACTACAATTAGGTTATGTGATATCCGAAGAACACGTTCCCGAAGAACCGTCAAGAACAGTTAATATCCAAAGTATCGTTCGGTGAACCGGCTGCGTTACTTCGTTCCGCGCCCGTTCGCGTCCTCACTACAATGTTACGAAATAGAGGTGTTAAAAGTATGAAGGAAAAAATAATCGCCTATAAAATTAAAAATTGTCACATCTCTTATGTTCTTAATGCATTTTATATTGATAGGTAGATGTAAAATGCCTCAAAAAATAATATCGCCTGCAAAATCCCAGCCTGTTCTTTACCGTTCTTGGAGAACGTTTAACGGAACATAATATCGGTAAACTAATATATTCGATAACATGGTTCTTGATATCTGACCCTAATATAATACCTCTACATCTGACTAAGTTTAACTACTGCAATTCATGGTTACAGCCAAGATTAACGACTAAAACTGCCTTCCGAAGTACGGAGGAGCTCGCGTACATACTATCACGTCTTTCTCCCTTGCGAGGTAGACAGAGCCCAGGTCTGTAAAACCTTAAGGCCAAGTTCAGCAAGTTGGTGGCACGTTTAGGTGACGCCTTTTTTAATGTCACATACAGTCAACCATCCCACTGGGGACAGCGCCCGGGATTGCTTAACATGCGTAATCGTTTTTAATGCTCACGCCCACTCTACCATCTGGCCTAAACAATATACAATGTGTTACAAAATGACGAATAATATTTAAGGTGTGTGATCAACCCATAACAACTTCACCCAGGTTTTACAACCAACACCAAGATCATCATCATCATTATCAGGTCTTTTTTAGTCTCCATTGCTTGAAATTGAACCTTTCTGTACTATCAGAGCCATATAATAGCCAGAGCAGTCAGAGCATTTGGTCTACACTCTCCACGCTGGCCAGACGGGTTTGAGATGTCTCTTTGATTAGCTTGTGTTTCTTAAGTCGCCTTCTATTCTGCCGACAACCAGGATTCAGGGATATAAGTAGGTACTTACATCATGATACGAAAGTAATACGACCTGTAGAAAATAGGCAATCCTATGATTTATACATGTAATGTAGGAAATCAAAACAAACCCTTAACACATTATTAAACGAGTATACACAAATTTGAAATCGCCTCCAGGCTATTAGGCTTACTGACAGCTGCCTGATATTGTATTAAAATACGGAACTATTATGAGCATACCAACACGCGAAACGATGCCTAAGGCTCTGTGTACCCTGTAAGGGTAAAGACGCATTGTTATATGTCCGTTTGAATTCTGAGAATGTACATATTACATTGGGAGAAAATGGGAATCTTAATTGAATAGTAACACATAATAAATAGTGGAGATGAAAGTACCTACCTTCTTCTTCTTCTGTTTTATAAAATGGCTTCCACCGAGATTTCAGTGATTCTGCCAATGTCCAGTAAATTGAGTTACTAAGTATCGGTGTTGTACGGTAAAGTTGTAACAAGTAGCATCAAAGATGGCGTATGTTCTTTGATGCCTCGTGGTCGGGAGGTTATGGTGACAAGTCTATACGAGTCCATATAACAGTCTACTTTAACTATATCACAAATTGTTCCATGAGCACGAGCATTTATAACACCAAACTACACCAATTTCATATTATAAAGTCCACCAAAATCAATTTGCAAAATCGTCCAAGGTAGACCCCAACTGCACCCTTTGACTATATTTCAATAATACAAATTTGAAGTACTTAAATGAAATAAGTAAGTACCCACACAAAAGAGTGGGTTGTCACTAATATCTTATTCAAGTTGGTGAGCAAAATGTTGTACTTAATCGAATTGTTGCTCCGTCGGACCTTACTGAATGGCATGCTTCTTAAAAATGAATGATCTCGGTTACAATTTCCCACAGAAATTCTAAGTCAACATTTTGTTCTGTTCAAATTACGAGGTCAAATGGCATGCAACTAAATTTTTTCTCGAAAGACAAGAGGAATACGAAAAAATAAGTTAAAAGTAGAAAATATTATTGCATGTTACTAAATTTATTATTGAGTATGGACGTACGTAAGCGCCTTTTAAAAAACATTTATTTTTAACTAAGTAAGTAATTTTTAACCCAGAGGTATAATCCTGTTGTTTTTTTTTAATTTTGAATTGTGGAGAAATAAATATACACTCATCATAATGATGTATTTTTCTTACTTCACAATCACTTCGTATGGACTAAATGTTAAAACAACCCGTTTTGGCCACAAGTTAAAAGAAAGATATCAATCTTCATTAGTTTCGTAATATATTCGTGACATTAAACAATTTTAATTAGCTAGAGCCAGAGGGCGGTGAGTGTGTGGAAAAACGGAAGAGAGCCACGAGGGACACCTCAGAGTTTAGACGTCAACCAGGGCGCTTTTTTCACATTTTCCTTTCAGCGCACAAGCTAACATTGCTACTAAATTTAATTATCTGAAAGTTTTAATTGAAGTCTCCTATTCTAGAAATTTTCGTGGTATGATAAATATATATCATTTTATTTCGTACCCTAGGGTCAACAATTTGGACTAAGTGTGTTCTAGAAATATTTTTAGAACCAAACATGCCTTCGGCATCGAAGCAACGCCAATTGAGAAAGAACAAACGCGTTGAAGTACTTACTTCGACGCGGTGTTCTATTCGTGGCATGTCACTTGAAAGGGCAACGATATCGTCTTAAAGTTCAAATTAAAACCGTGATTTCTTTTTGTGTTTTGTGAAATCCATCACAAATTATATATAAATGTATAGAACTATTAGTAATTCAACAAGTAAAAAGGACGTCGAAAATTGTCTGCAGCGAATAAACAGCCCATTTTCTCAATTCGCGGGAAATTCACGGTCCATTACAGATTTCATCTAGATGGCACGAACCAGTCGCGTGATGATGGATGAGCCATCACACTCAGTGTACATACGGAGGAACCATACTCCAGTGTACACGAGTGTGTAAAATCACCGAGATTCGCCTTTGAAAAATATTTATAAGTTTCTTTTAATGAGTCCTTCTTTTGTTATAAAATGAACAGTAAGATTTTCGTTGTTGATTTGGTATAAATTTCAAACTTAAATTTTGCAGTCCAGTTTTGTCCCCATTTGAAACAAATTATTTAAAAAAATGAGATTATTATTTCAAGCCTTAGATAAATCATAAAATTGTTTTATTAAAATTGATACAAAGTTTTACAGTAGCCATGAAGCTTTACGTTCTAATTTAAACTGTGAAAAGTTTAAAATAATTTAAAAAGTTGCTTAGGGAATCACATGACAAATGGTATGGCCTAATGGGATTAATGCCCTACGACACAAAACACATAAACTGTTCTAATATTGAGAAACCTCGGCTCAAAATCTGAATTTACCACAAGTGGGCACAAATTTAGAAGTTTAAAATATATAAGAGGATAAAAATATCAATTCATTTTATTGGAAGTACGTACTCAATTTCATATGAGAAATGTACAATCTAGAAAGGTTCACATTTGGCGATGCCAGTCACTCCGTAAAGGACGGACAGAATCCTTTTAACGTAACTCAATAGTTTAAAACCCTCTTAGCCCAACATTATTCAATCAAATCTATTGAGCGACACGTGCATTATTGGATTTATTTAATGTTCATTTTTAGGGTTCCGTACAGGAATGAAAAATTGGAAGGATTAGGCGTGCCTAATGTCTGTCCGTCCGTCTGTCACAGACAATTTGCTCCGAAACTACAGGGCCAAATCAGGTGAAATTTGGTAGGATGGTGTTATCTTATGACTCAAATATGCAAAGTAAATAAAAAAATTATTGAAATAAGGGGTCAGTTTGGGGGACAAACTAGGTAATAAAAAAATAGCAAAACTTACAGTGTCAAATATCAAATGAAAGGGCTCAATATGAGAATCTCAAAAATTTGACCGGGAATGGTCAAATTTTTGAGATTCTGAGATCCCTGCCCCTCATATCCGAAAGTACTGAGCCCTATAATTTTAAAAAATAATTACAAAATATAGTTCATTGCTCGTAGATTATAAGGAAAACGTGTAAGAATTCTATCAATTAAAAGTAAAGTGGAAAACTCAATATAAAGCGTTTGTTATAAATCGTCGCCAATAGACGCTAGTACAAGAATAAAAACATTGTCTTTGGAATTGCACGGAACCCTCTCCACGCTAGTTAAACTCACACTTGGCCGGTTAAAATACACTGGCAAAGCCTATCTATGATATTGCACGTTGTATGCTCAGAACATAGAAATCCATGATGAGATTTCTGTATTCTGAAGTTGTATGATAACTTGTTTAATTGTTGCTCGGCGCTTCCTTACATTTATTAAACAAATAGACTCACAAAATGTATTTGTTAATTTGAATAGACAATTAGATTCTGTGTACTCAAGAGTCTGGAGTTTGACCTTTTAGGGTTCCGTAGTAAACAAGGAACCCTTATAGTTTCGCCATGTCTGTCTGTCTGTCTGTCCGTCCGCGGTTTTACGCAGATACTATAAGTACTAGAAAGCTGTAATTTGGTTTGGGTATGTATATTAATCATGGCAAAAAGTGGTAGAATAAAAACTTGAAAAAAAATTTTTTTAGGGTAGCTCCCATACACGTAAAGTGGGGGAGTAATTTTTTTTCTCTATTTACCCTATTTACACTACGCACTCGAATTAACATTTTATTTTAATTTTTCTCTCTCAATTTTTTTGATATTTAAAATTAAACCCCACCCTTGTCTTGTCACCAGTGTTTAGGGAACCCAGACTCTGTTCTAGAATATTAAAATTCCAAGTTTAATGCAATAATCATCAAACATTTTACCAGTATTATATCTATCACATAAAAAGTCGCCAGTGTTCAGTTTTGTAGGATTTCCGAAGGTTGCTTTTTTATTGCAATAGGGATCGAACTTTATTAATATCTGGGAAGGATTAATGGTACTCGTAAATGAGCAAACATTATATTTCCTCTCTGAACTTATACTTTTAAGTAGGTACTTAAAGAATTAAATGCAGTGTTATTTTTAATACCTCGGCAGGCTTTGTGCCCGAGGGGACTTCTTTTTAATAAATTCCCATTTAACAAAAGTTTGAGTATTCTCCAAATGTCTCTTTATTTGTGTCCTTTTTACCTCGTTGATACCTGACTACGGCGAAGCCAAATGGATGTTTATGGTATTGGCCACTGCACTACGTATGTACATATATTGTAAGGTTTTTTGTTTTTCCCTTGTATCTCAAAAACTAACCCACATAACTAAGTTTATGGCACATCGTTAGATGCATCTTGTCTGTGTGCTGGTTAAAGGCTATGTGACGTCACATAATAATTAAAATGGAGGCCATTATCTATTTGATAAATATTCAAAAAGTCGCAAACTAGTTTTTGAAATATATTTATATTATATATTTGAATCAAATGAAAGATATTTTAACACTGCCGCTCTCCCGTGAAATTTGAAAATATGCCCAATACTAATAGTAAATGGGTTTAAGTTTTTAAACTTTACTTATTTCATGCTAGTTTGGGTAGAAATAACAAGGAATTTTCGGGATTTCTCTGAAGATCATATTGCTAGTTTAAACTTAAGTATATGAATGTACTTTTTGGGTAAGCGTAATTGCATGTTCAGTTTAAAATTAGTATCTATATGTATGAATCAAATAGGACTGAGTTTTTCTAAAAAGAAGTAAGATTCTGCAGGCTGCTGCAAAAGCTGTTAGTCCATCAATGATTGGGTAACAAATTACTAAAAAGCTAAACTACTCTTACATACTGTCCTCCTCATCCAAATTTATTTTACCGGTTGCGTTTTCAGTTGTGATTTGTCAAAGCCAGGTCCGCTATTACGACAGCATTCATGTGTGATATGACTTGGCGAAAGCTTGAATAACACTCCTTGGGTATATCCTGAACCGCAATTACAAATAATAAATAATGTACCAGTATTTTCCTGTGTCGGGAGTAGAGCCTGATGCCACTCGTGTCGCAGACTGACTCGTTAACTACTGCACCACGATGGTCATCAAATCAAACGCCTACGTACTCATTGCCCATCGCCATTCCTTCGAAGGAGTGTTTCAATCCGTTAAAATGAACAACGTTTTTTACATGAGATCGACGCTGGGAACTCGTATAAAATATTTTTTTCATATTTAAGTAAATGATATTTATTTTTCCCGTTTTGTCAGTTTAATCGTTTATGAATTCCGTTTACGATATATCATAGTTAGAAGGACCCTAGTTCACATACCTATATTACATACACACAAATTAATTAAAACAACCCATACAAATGATGATTTGCGCTCAGTGCCGCCTGCAGCTTCATGCTGCCACTTACAGAGTTAGAAGTTTACTTAGTAACGTTAGTAGCATTAATTTGATGTTGACTTAACAAGTCAGGGATGTTCCCTTCAATTGACGAGCTCCGTTGCGCAGCGGTCAACATGCCTGCCTGCGACACGGATGGTCCCGGGTTCGATCCCCGGTCAAGTCAAGATGGAAAAAAATCTTTTTCAGATTGACCTTGGTCTTGGATGTTTATCTATAATATAAGTATCTATTATAAAATATAGTATCGTTGAGTTAGGATCCCATAACACAAGTCTCAAACTTACTTTGGGGCTAGCTCAATCTGTGTTTTAGTAATCTGTAATTATTCCGTATATATTTATTTAATTGCCTGTCCAGTGGTTGAATGTTTGGCATCGGGTAAGCCCAGCGACTTGCGCTTCTACTTTCTCATCCCCAATCCATCCACAAGTAATAAAAAGTTCCGATTGATTGGGATAAAACTACTTATACTATAATTCTTTATATGCACGATTGGCAGTATTGTTCTGAGGTTTTCCGGGAATATTTTTTAAGTATAATACAGCATGTTAATATATTTTCTCGACTTTTGCTTATAATAATAATAAATAATAATATTGGACCCCTTTAAGAATTAATTCAATGTCAGTGTAGTCTAATGTATTGAGCCAGATTGTAATCTTTTCCTTTAATTCTCTAGTGGTGCAATTTTTGATAAGACACTTTAAATTGACTTTATTATATACTAGCTGATCCGGCGAACTTCGTACCGCCTAACTGTCAATGAATAAGTATTCATTACACATATCGAGTTTTCATTCTTTTTAAGATGTATTCTGCTATTCGGGGTGGAGACAAATCCAACGAATCAATAACCATGAAAATTGGTTCAGCAGATCTCGAGTTATAAGTGTTGTAACAAACCCGTCTTTGTTTTATATATATAGATAGATATATGGATGAAGATATGGACTGAACTTTCTAGCAAATTTAGTGTTAAAAGATGGAAGAGGTAACTTGAAAGTCTCAACCCGTCCATTTGGCTAAGAAAAAAACAATTGATTTCTACAGAAATTTACTGGGCGACTAAATAAATATATGTGTCCAATATTTTTAATGTTCTTATCATTGATACCGTTAGAAAAGATTTTTATATCCACAAGATGGTTTATTAAATGTCAATCCATGCTTATGTATTACTTCTACATTTCTTAGGAGCCTATTCTAATTATTCTTAGATCCATGTTCGCCTTTTAAATTTTTGTTCGTGCAGCTCTTGAAGGGTCGAATTTACGCATAATCAGTCTTCGTCGTCTGTCGTTTTAATACTTAAAATATTTAGCAATATTTTCTTTACCCCTCAATATTTACAACTAGCTATAAAAACTTCAACGCAACTGTACTCAATTTGAGATATTATCAGGTGGTCTAGCAAACCTTTTTGCTTTTATATGTATGTATACATCGTAGACTTTGACTATAGAAAGATCGTAGATAAGACGATGTAATGTAATTCTGCGTTTGGATTCGGCATTATGGTTATCACATTCGCTGCCGGTATTTTAAACGGAAAAGAAATTCAATTCTGTACTTTTGTAGTAAATAACTTGTAGTATTTTAGGTATATCTTTAGTGCTGGCTCATCAGCCTATTTACTAAATTACAAAAATAAACGAACTAGAGCTCTGTAGCATGTGTCGTAGCACCGCTACGAAGTGCTACGATACGATACTTTTGTAATAATAAGTATTTTGACAATATTGCTTTTGACCACTGAGTTTGTAGACTAATCTGGGGGCAACCTGTGCAAGTTTTCTCATCACGTTTTTCACTAGTGTGCACTAGGTCATTATTTCACAAGTGTCTGAAATGGAGAAAGTAATGGCAAACCACTTCAATATTATATTATTATCAGCTGTTACCCGCTTCACCCGCGTGATATATAGCCCATGTTTGTGTATGCAAAATTTCATGATGATCGGTTCAGAAGATAGGGTGTGAAAGCATAACAAACAAATGAACTCACTTTCGCATTTATAATATTAGATAGGATTGTTGTCATAAAATAATGGAGTATTTGATTAAAACTAACTAAAGTTATTATTGTATATAAAGTTATTAATATTCTGTGAAATACGGGTTTCTCGCGTACAATGCCAGCTACAGGCTGACATGTTTCAAACCTCAAAATCTTCCACAGGGCAAATGTGAACCGAGCACACGTCCGTTTGCATGTGAGTATCGTATTTCACATAATTGATAATGTTAGTCGTGTACTGTATCTCGCGTTATTTTTAACCAAGTACTCCATTATTTCATGCCAAATATCAATACAATAGTATTGTGTGTGTTTCTTTCCACATTATGACACTATAAATAAATATATATGGACAAATCACACAGATTGAGCTAGCCCCAAAGTAAGTTCGAGACTTGTGTTATGGGATACTAACTCAACGATACTATACTTTATAATAGATACTTATATAGATAAACATCCAAGACCCAGGTCAATCTGAAAAAGATCATTTTCCATCTTGACCTGACCGGCTACTAGTTAACACTAACAAGAGCCAGCTCCTAAATAATGGAGAGAGGGATATTGAAATTTAAAAGCACATCTTACGCAAACTATACGCGCGTGATAATTATATTCCAATAGGATCAATGTTGCGAACCCAAAAGTGTTCAAAAAGTTGTTCATATAAACGGTCTGAGTCCCCTTTTAAGGGAATGTCTAGGGCTAATCTATACGCTGTATAGTTATGTACAAAGCTAAGGTGTAAATATAAAACTGATATCAACTGGTGTCTGAAAAATTGAAAAATGCTATAACACTCCGTAACTGAACATTTCCGCCCCGTGAAACTGTCGAAAGGTCGCGCAATCAGCTTGTAATCTGTCATCTCAGCATTTCAAAAATTAATTGAGCCGAGTCCTGAATCTTGCACCGCGGCATTTTTCATTCCCGTCCATTCGCCGTAGACGTGCCTTGCGGTTTACAGCCACAAAACGAAGTTTCTCCTTTCAGCTTTTCAGCTTTGATTTATTATTATTGTTGTACCCTTTATTTACTTTAACATCCAAAAAGAGGACCTAAAATCCTTTAAGTATTCTTAATGCATATGTTCATGACATGTAAATATGGATAGATTTGTAGAAGTAGTAGAAGGGCAGGAGTTTGTTGCACTGGTAACGGGTGCAACGGGGTAAAGGTATTTGGGATGCTACTTGCTCAGATGAATTGAGGACGAGAGAGTAGAAGCTCAGGAGGCCGGGCGCGCCTACCGGGTGCACTACCCGCAGCCACCGTACAGGCAGTTGAGGATGACACCCCTGACCATGTGTCCAACAATAGCATATATAACGAAGTTAAAAGAAAACTAAGTATGTAGGGATCACAAGTCAAAGAGTTTACAGTCGAGGAAGCAAAAATGACGTGCAAATCCGGAGCGCTGTACAGTATAGGGCTCCGGAGTTGCACGGCATTTTTGCTGGCGTGGCCCTGTGGCGTGGCCTAACAAGCACTTAGCTGGTTTTTTTGGCTGGTAATAAAAATTATGTTTTTATTGAAATTATACCTATTAAGGTATAAATTTCACAAACATATTATTAGGGGCTTTCATTTCTAAGAATATGCTTGCCCACATATTAAATATGTACCTACTATTTGTAATCATCACCATCATCAGGTATCTTTAAGTCTTTACTGCAGGAGCATGGTTCTCTGTACTACCAGAACCATATTTTAGCCAGAGCAGTCAGAGGATTTGGCCTACACTTCTCACGCTTCTACGATCTTCGCCGTTACAAAGTCACCTTCTACGACATCTACGGGAAGTCTTGGAGTGGTCCTGTGTGTGTGTGTACTCTGCCAGGACCACACAGCAAACTTTTTGTAATGCCACTAAGCGTATTGTTAGTCCTTTCACCCTGTCCGGACTTTTTCCGAGGTCATACGCCGTTTCCTAATACGTGGGCGCTGAAGTGGAAACCGGTTCCCACAACAGAAAAAGAGCAGTTTTCTAAAAGCTTTTGAAATGTATTCGCCATAAAATGTTTAGCACCACGGATTATACGAATTTTACGACTTTTTGTACGGACAATAAGGATATATTGAGGTTTTGATGTTAACGGCGCAGCGGAATGGTCTCGTACTACGCCTAATTTTTGTCCTGTCCCGTTTTAAACGACATGGATTTACTCGTAGTAAAATATTACAGGTCTGTGGATTTATTTTCTTTTTTTTTTAATAATGATCTTGTCAAAAGATCCGACCGTTGTCACAAACTGGCCTGGTAAGTGTGGTAAATCAATTTTAAATACGAATTATATAAATAAAATATGTGAAAATTAAATTATGGCAAACATTGAATAAAAACCTTGTTTTGATAAAAAGTAAGTTAAAAATACATTCATTATAATAACACTATGAATGCACGATGAAACACTTATAAAAATACAGCAAAAAAGAATTGTACCTCGAGGAACTCGAAACTACACGATTTTTCTTTGAATTCGTTTAATTTCTTTTAGAAATATACATGAATCTACTAAGTAAAAAACATTACATAGAGTAAAATAAATTAGCCGTTTTATTAACAAAAGCTTTGAAACATTTGAAAACGCTCTCGAAATATAATTCGGTATTAGACAGTTGTAGCAATAAAATATGAAATATATTTTTTGTGGTAGCTTATAACTAAACAATTATCATCCAATATGTTTTTTGCATTAAAACAATTTATTAATATTTTATTTTTGAAATATTAATCTCAGTTTTTTTTATCTGTGGTCTACAAGTGGCGGCCATGATTAATCTTCGTATGACGTCATAACTCAATAAACAAAACGTCAAAGTCAACGTGATCAACGTCAAGAGCTCGTCAAGTCGTTTGTTCTCTTATATATGTCTCCATATTTGTTCTTTACTATGGTTTGAGCCTCCTTAGTTCTATATGTTGCTGAGAAAAAGTGGAGAAAAATCGCTCAAATATTTCGATTTATGAAGACAGGCTACATTAAAGCGAATAGTGCAGCCCAAAGTCGATTCGTTTATGATCGCAAAAAGATTTAAGCAAACATACATACAGACAGCAGGATGCGACTTTGTTTTATACTATTTATTAGAGATAGTGATTTGATTAGTGATGATTGTAAGAAGTTAGGTTAGGTGTAATTTATTTTTGTAAAATCGAACATATTGATTTCTTCTAAATACTTACATCAAAGTGATCCGCGCAAAAGAATATCACAGACTTATCAGATGGAAACTGTGGGTATCGGCGTGGCAGGACTGGACTTTTAGAAACGTGTATAAACAATTTGTTGGGACATTTAACTGTCGTACTTCTAAGCATAGGCACCGCACACGTTTTGTAACTTGTAATTTTTACAATTCCAGTTAATTCTGTTTTATTTACACCTCAAAACAGTTAGAACGCCGTATTAGCCGTGCTTTGTTTATTGAGTTGTGACGTCATAACATGGAAATGTCACGTGACACAGTGTTTTAGCGCGAATTTCGAACCAAAAGATAAAAAAATCATGTTTTCTTATCAAATAAAGCTTTTTTGAAAAAAATATAATTGTAGGGGGGTTTAAAATAAGTCTACAGATATTATAAAATATATTTCAGAAAATTGTCAAGTAGCGAATTTAATTCAGAATTTTCAGATCTCATTACAAATTCTAATAAGTATCTGGTGAAAAAGTAATTAGAAGAATGAACGTTTTAAAAATAAAACTTTTTTGTTTCCAAACTCTGAAAAAGCAATATTTGTAAATTGTGTTTTGTTTAAAATTAAAAGCAAAACAAACCAAGACCCATTCATTACAAAACTTTATACATTTATTTTTGTATTAGCTGCATAATTTACTAGTGCTCGTACAGACTACATGCAAATAGAAAGAAACTAGTTATTCTTTTTCCAGTGGATCAATGTTTAAATAAAAGAAACAGCCAAGTGCGTCTCGTGCCATAGTTCATTTATTCAATAACTATTTTACTGTATCTGAAATTCAATTAAAATTATAATTAAGTTAATTACACAATTATACGGTCACAATAAAAAACCTTAAAGTTACAAAAAAAGTTCATAATAAATATTTTACAAAAACAAATAACTGATGTTTACAGTCTGTATTTACAGTATTGGTCAAATGAAAACTTCTTTTTCTTTGCTTTGCTATAAAGCTAATATTTACTCTAATTTCAACGGGTAGCAGATTAAAAGCTTTCACTGCCTGGTACCGGTGACTGTTCTCAAAAATCTTTAAACCGAATTGCATGTTAGCTCTAAAACATTTCCTTTTCGTGTTTGCACGTGCAATGCTTTCGCTATCTGTTTTAATTTATCGGAACTTTTTTTGTAATCGGACGAAAGCACCAGTACAAACTGGGTAATGTCAAGATTCCTAGCCTTACAATGAAACTGAGGTCTACATGATTCTTGTAGCCTTAATCGTATCATTGAGCGAAATGATCTTTTTTGTGAAACAAAAGCTCTATTTACATTGTTCATAATAGCTATGTCCCCAACTTTGATGCTTTAGCGTAGCTGTGATTCTACGGAAACAAGCTAAATCATTATGCGCTGATTCAAACTAATTTCTTCTCGAAGACTCCACAAAGCCTATGACGCTGAGGAGATAGCACTTTCTACTGTTGGCTTTTTTAGTTTCCATTATATTTTCGTCAATATAAGTTCCCAAAAATTTGACTTCATCAACAACGGCAATTTGCAAATAATAAAATTTATATGTTATTTTGATTGTTTCCTAGTATTAGATTAAAGAAGTACTTATAATATCAGGATTAACTTTAACCCCACCTGAAAAACTTTTACCGAAGATAATAATATCTTCAGTACAAGTCAAGTTTTTACACACATACATATATTGCATATCATACATTGGTATTTACAGAAGCAGGTTCTGGTAAGTATGGTTCCTACTAGAAGCTAGTTTCTATAAATACCAATGTGTGATATGCCCTAGAATAGGTCTTGGCCGGAGAAAAAATTGCATTGTAAAAGAGAAATCATTTGGTAATGGGATTGAAATGTGGTTGGACTTTTTCAACGTGTATAAGGATTGGTATATATACATTACACAATAATGATAACTGACTAAATGATACATAGCTACATACAAATGGCCCTCAATCCAGCAGCACTCGTGTCCGTGTTCTAGTTACTCACAAATATCTCACCATAGCTAGTCGCCTTGAGAAGTATATTAATATGGCACCGAATCTTTTTAAATTGGACATGGAGTTGTCATTATAATAGACTACTATTAAATGTCAACAAAATGTTATGTGCTATCAAATCATCCACATCCAATGGCTTCAAACATCTATTTATAACTTAATCTTTTCATCTGTCTATCAACGAGTTAAAGTTGTATATTAAATAAGAATTCATTCTGAAACGTATCATATACTTCATAACAGCGAAGATATATTTACTCAAATCAAGAGACGAATGTATATGATAACGCCATGGAACCTGTAAATTGATTAAAATTCATTGAAGAGTCCATTCACCAAATAAAGCGTATTATAAATAACCAACAATCTCATATCACGTTCGTTTCATTAGGCCCACAAAGGGAAGCGAATTTACTCCTCTTTCATGCTTAGTTGCCAGTTACTGGTGATAAATAAATCTAAATATGTATGTTTGCTCCTTGCTAAATTCATAAATGAACTTAGCTTCTTAGTATCAACAAATCAAAGAATTTATACAGGTGTTTTATCAAGATGGTTCAGTAGGGAGGTTATTATCTCAACTGGATATGACTAAAATGGTCAATGGAAGCTTTGTAAAATAAAACTATATTTACGGAGTTTAAAAAACTGTCATTCATGACCCCGGATAGGGAAATTGATAATTATACGTTTTATCTGTTCTCAATGTCTATCACATTTTCCCTTACAATTTTGTAATCTACTTCGTCTCTTATTCCGATAAGGGAGTTCAGAATGAACCTCTATACTAACAAGTCACTATCAGAAGTTATTTCATCGTAACTAGCTTTCGCCTGCGGCTCCGCCCGCGTTATTGTTGACTCCTCGGGAATATTAACTTCTTCCGAGATGAAATTACCTTGTTTAGCTAGTTCAGGCGTGAAAGCGTTTTAAACAAATATATCAACAATCAAAGAAACTCACTTTCACATTAATAGTACGTTAGATAGGATAGATCTGTATAAAACTGGATACGCACTTAAATTAACAAAAAAATTGTCATTTGCCTTTTAAAGCGTAAACGCGATTACAAAGTTGCCGAGACGAACAGGAGACAGAGCATCAAAGCCTAATCGACTGTCGGCCACAACCGACGACCGACAAACAACGCTGTAAGCTGCTAACTTGGTAATTACTCGCACATTGTCTTATTTCGGTACATACTGTCAGGAAGACAATTTTTGTAATAATCTTACTATCAAAGATCTAAAATGCGGCTACAAAATAACGTTGAAATGATCTGAAAACACAACATCGAAGCCAAATCGATTGTCTGAGACAATACAGACAAACTGCAAACGTCGTTGTAAGCTGCAAACTCGAACTTTGTCTGCAAATTATTTTCTCAAACATGCTTGGAAATGCTCACATTATTTTGACAACCTTGTTTGGGATAAATCGATATTGCTATAGTACTGGCCAACCACGCCAGCAAAGTATGTATGAAAATCCATATCTGCCGTGTTTTAGCGGCCGGCAAAGTTACTATGAAAACTCATATCTGTCGTGTAATTTAAAAATGGAACGACGAGTTTGCAGCGAAATAATTCAACTACGGAGGTTACAAATTCGAATTTCAAATTCCAACTGGCTAGTAAGTAAAAAAGAAATGAAAAATACAAGATTTTGGCGCGATATTTTTTACATATTGTTGTTTATGAACATTTTATGTATATTTATTGACTTATTTACATCAATATTTCATGCGGGCCTAGGATAAAAGAAAAATCATAGGATATTATACCAGCTGCTTCTCTTCCCGTACAGTCTGTAAAAGCAGGCCGTGGGAGGGGGCGAAAACCGAAGGAGAAGAATATGTCAATAGTTGATGCGGCTAGCAATTCAACACTATTTTAATTGCATTTTCTACATAAAACCCCACTAATATATAAAATAAACGTGGCTTTTGGGGTCTGTCTCACCTGTAAGGGTAAACACGTGATAATATGCATGTCTGTTTGTCTATATACTTACTAAGTTTTTTAAATTTCCGCGCAATGTTTGAAAAAATTACTATACAAGCCTTGGCCGCAATCAGGCATTGATGGACTTACGTATGTGTGCCTCGGCTCCGCTTCGGCCCACATACACACGTTCGTCCATCAATGCCTCTATTGCCGGCCGCTGCAGTAATGTACTATTGGTACTGCCAGAAAAACAATTGAATAACAATCCCACTACCAAAGACCTAAAACGCGGCTACAAAATGACATTGATAAGAACATTAAGCAAAGCCAAAACGTCTTTCAGTAACAATGGCGACAGTCGACGCTGTCAGCTGCCAACTTTTAATTATTCGAACACTGTCGGCAAATTATTTTGGTACTGCTAGAAAAAAAAAAACAATTGTTTCTATCCCACTGTCAAAGATTGAAAACGCGGCTACCAAATAACGTTGTATGAACAGAAAAGAAAACAAAGCATCAAAGCCAAATCGACTGTCGGCGACAATGGCGACAAACGACGCTGTAAGTTGCAAGTTGACGGTTACTATACAGGAACTTTCATGGAGATGGTCAAAGATTTATAAAACCATAAGTAATACGCAGTTAGTTTTGGCTGCGATTATGCTATGTGAATAATGTGGTCAAATAAAGTCAATGAAAAAACGATTTTCTTTAACTTTCTGAAATTGATATACGACCCACACCCTCACCCAAAAAGTAATTTTTAAGGTAGAAACAATTTTTTTACCAACATGTAAAGTTCAGACCATGAACATAATTTTGTTAGGTTTCCATGTATACTATACGCCAAACTCAAAAAAAAATGCAGTACGTACTTTTTAATTCACAGTCACAGTGTAAAATATTTGCGCCAGTAAGTGCCTTGTATACTTTTACATTTCTAACTTTATATTCTTATTTAAAAAAATTAGCATCATTGTAATATTTGTGGTAAAAATATTTTTTCTCCGATCATATTTTTTCCCTTTCAGTAACGGGAAAATTCAGAAAAAACTTGGTGCCTTGCGTGATTGACGGTAAAAATAGAATTATAATATTAATGCCAGCTTTTACATATGAATATCGTGCAATTTAGAAAACGTTCACGCATCAATTACCTTTACTTTGTATCTCTATCACCCACGTAGTAGATATTTTGAGCGAAATAGATTTAAAGATTCAAAACGTTTATTTAGAAAATAGGCCGCATTTGCAGGCATTTTTTCACGTCAAATCACATTTAAAATTATTTTACTAAGTGTATTGCATTTTACTTATTATGTTCAAAAGCTACTACTAGCGCTTCTAAACAATTAAGAAAGTCGACAATATGTTTCAGAATTGTTATAAATGGAATAAGTTACTAACACTCAAATTAATAAATACGTAGATCGATTATTCAAATAAGTATTCAATAAAAAAAAAGGTTTATATTCATCAGGTTCCTCTTTTTCATTTTCAATGATAACATAGGATATTAAATTATGTTACGTATAGGGCTCCGTACCTCAAAAGGTAAAATGAATCCTGTATAACCTGTCGGTTGTCCATCTATTAGTCCCAATTGTTCAAGACTATTTTTTGAAGAAGGCGAATGTGTTCTAATATACTCGTAACTCGCACTTGGCTGGTTTTTCAAGTACTTCTAACACTTGTTATCGTAATTTTTACATGTACTCCAGCCAGCACATCCGTCAATGCAGCCTTTAGGATATTAGGCTCTGTCGGTGCCTTACAGGTTTACGCTGTATGGTACTGACAGAGCCACAGCCGCTTTTGACATCAATTGAACGCGAATATAGATCGATGTGCAGATATTGAATAATATCTGCACATAAACTGTTCCTAAACGAAACACTTAGGAATATTTTGAAAGCAATCTGAGGGCACTGAACGCTTTATTCCACTGAGTAAAGACATCACATTATTTACAGTTCCAGAACGTTTGAGTTGCTAAGAAATTTTGCACATTCCAAACTTCAAACTCATATGAGTAATTTGTTTACTTTTGATCGACGCGGTCGGTTGAAATTAATATTTTGAAGTCCATTTTCTTCTATAGATTTTCTCGTTTATTTAGATATACTATCTGATAAAAAAACAATTTCATTGTTTAAATTTAAATTTCTGACAAGGGTGTCGGCTGCCCTTTAGTTTAGAAGAGTACATTTCAAGATTTGCTATTATAAGACATGTAAGGTATTGACTTACTAGGTACGATATTATCCAAATATATTAAATAAGTAAATATAATTTAATTTTAAATATAATTTAATATGTAGTAAATATAATTTAATTTGTAGTAGATTATGAATCTAATGATGAAAAAAGATACACTGGTGCCGTTCGGAAAATTAATTGGTAAGGACGGATGACAATAACCACGTTACGAATGCTATCTGATAAGTCATTTTAATAAAATAAGGTAGATGGTAAATTTGATAGACTCCAAATCATTGTGATTAATTCTTCTTTGGTCAGTAGACAATACTCAACCAAGCATTTAAATATTTAAAAGGTAACATGGATTTGGTGGGTAAATTAGGAAAAATTAATTACTTGTCTAATATTTTACAGACATTACGGGCTAAAACAATGTGATAATAGAGATAAGAGGAACCAAACTTTGCCTTGTAGCGATTGCTGGTTAAAATATATTGTACGACTTAGATACGCCATTCCGTCTGATACACGCTGGTGTCTGGTGACAGAATGGCAATTCATCATCATTTCAGCTGTAAGACGTCCACTGCTGGACATAGGTCTCTCCAAAATATTTCCAAAATGGCCGGTTGGAAGCAGCCTGCATCCAACGTTTCCCTGTGACCATGGTCAGGTCGTTCGACCACTTGGTCGGTGAGTGTCCGACTCTCGGTCTGCCTGTACGTGGCCGCCATTCGCTTTGCGCACTATGTGCTCCACCCACTGCAACTTTAAGGAGCTTATCCTCTGAGCTATGTCGGTGGCTTTTGTTCTTCTACGAGTCTCCTCATCTCTGATTTTATCTCGTAGAGAAACACCGAGCATAGCCCTCTCCATAGCCCTATATAACCTTGAGCTTTTAGATTCAATTTATTTCTTTTGTTTCTTATCTATTCAAGATTGTTTAAATTTTCTGAAAAATTACACTGGTCGGGTTCATTACAGAGGGTCAGTGAAATGAGACGTCGGCATCTGTGACGCGCACTCGTCCAGTGAGAAATGTTTCAATTACGCTGCCCTGCCCAAATTCTTCACGACACCAGAATTGTTTTCAAGTGACGGCATGTTCTTTAATTAAGAAATTTGGAAACACAAAGTGTACAAGGAAATATAAAAGCGGAATGTTAGCATTAACTTATTTTTCCGGTTCTATAAAAAATTGCAATTTAATAAACTAAGTGAGAAGGTAAAGATTTTATTTTTCAAACGTAGGTATATTTTGCAGACTAAAATCTTGCCTTATTGGTATGGTGTATGGATTTGAACCAAACATCATTCATTCAAATCAGAATGAGCAAATAAAAGGTGTGATAAAGAAACTTACAAACTTGTATAAACTTAACAAACGTTATAGGTCTTTTTGGTTAGTCGTGCTATTGCATGACTTTTTACTTATCCTAAAACTTCATGATGTATGCTACTGCCCTGAATTTCTTAAGGTTTCCATGAACAACCATTTGCTTACAGGGAGTGTCGATACTTGAATCCTACAAAAAACATACATACATATATTACAAATGGATCTCTAAGTCGAAAAATGGTATACAAACACTGTAATTTTTTTAAAGCTTGTCTATAGACACCCCTCAGCAAGGGAGCCCTAATATTAAGTAAATTTTTATTTTACTATTTTGTCTGCGCGATTAATACCTATACCATACATACTTCTGCCATAGTCCACTTTTCTATTAGGTACTTATAGTCTCTGAGCTAAACCATGGACAAACAAGGCGAAAGTACATAAGGATTCCTTGTTTACTACGAAATCCTAAAAAAGATACAAAAATATTTGAAGCAATTATATCAGTAAGAGTCCAAGGAACATTTTGAAATATCAATTCTTGATTTCTGGCCGCATGTTTTTTTATTTACGAAAATGTTCTTTAAATATTATTTTACATATTTTACATCACTACTGTGTAATAGAACGAACTAAATTAGTGAAACTTCTTATGAATAAGACCAAACGTTTATTAAATTTACTTCCGTTAATCCTATTTTATTAAAATCAAAGAAAATATTTTGTACAGAAGAAATTTGATCAAAATCATGGACTTAACTTACCCTTAAAATTGTGAAGTAATTATATAATCTAAATACACAACTTGCCCTTTCCGTTTCCATTCTTCAACCCTTCCAAGAACAATTTAATTATTATCGATAGCGAAACCACAAAGTAAAACAACATCAAAGTGTCACAGTAGCCGAAATTGTTGTCATAACTGGTTGAAGCAAATTTCGATTTATTAACGGAAATCAAAGTGGAACTTGTGATAATCGCCCGTGGTCGTTCGGGACGGGAAATTTAAAATAACTTAGGTACCTACTTATAAATGTCAATTTTGTCTAAAAGGTACAATAAACCTTCCATGCTGGTCTGGAAGAAAAGAAAAACTTAGAATGTTCCAGTCGCTTTTATCCGCACAGATCGTATAAGCCGATCGAGGGAATGGACAAAAATCTGAGGAATCATGTCAATGGGCGATGCACCTAGCAACCAATCACTATTTTGATTCCGTTTTTCATTTATACCGCCATTTTTCCCCGTCTATCCGTCTGAAACGTGGCTGTATCTCAATAGATACATTGGGAAGTTGTTACGTAGCTTTAAAGATATTGCCGTACCGGATTAGCAAGCTGAAGTGGCAGTGGGCTGGCCATATTAGCCGCAGAACCGATAACTGTTGGGGCAAACGAGTTCTTGAGTGGAGACCGCGTCTCGGCAAACGTAGTGTAGGACGTCCTCAGGCACGGTGGAGTGATGATTTGCGCAAGATGGCTGGTAATAGCTGGATGCGAGCATCCGAAGATAGATAGCGTGCAATTTAGGAAGCCTATGTCCAGCAGTGGACGAGTATAGGCTGATGATGCTGATAATGGTGAATTTAAAGATATGACCCACAAGACGCTCGAAGTTAAATATGTATACATAATGTAAAAACTTTTACGAACTTCCATTTATTTTCCGTTTATTTTCTAGGCTGTTGACTTTCCATTAGTCGTTTCAGGTAAATGAAGGCACTAAAATTACGTGACCTGCGAATGCCTGCAAGACATTTCAAGAGACAGAGTTAAACTACGTTAAATGAACCAGAAAATTAAAGTACGACTCCTTTTCCATTTGTCTAGGCATGCTAGTAAAATATTAGTGTAGTGACAGATCGTTCAATTTATATTAACGCACTGATATAATATATTACTTAATGTTTTTACGGGAATTCAATAAATAACTCACCAATGATATCATCAAATAAACTGTTATACTTGCTTCGAAAACTGAATTACAGTGGTTGCTGTTATATTCTTACGTATCCACCAAACACTGAGTGCCGCATTCACTGTATTGCTTTAATAGCAAAAGCTTAGCCCCTGTGCTTTTGGGCGCCCACTTCTATAATAAATAATCAGTACCTACATAGGAATTATATTTATTTATTGAAGCAGCTATTTCCGAAGTTATGTTCCTTTCCATTTGCTACGGGCTTTGTTGTGGCTTAATCCAGCCTAAAAAGCATACCTACAAAAAACTTATAAAATGCGACATTAGTTCGTTTGGTATGCCATTCGGAAAACCCCGCTTCGAGTTAGGGTATAATCATACAAAAGCGACGGCATCCGTGGCAATAGATACTTTCATGCACGCCAGAACAAAGTTCATTAATTACCGACACTTCAGAACCATTAATAACGTTTATTGCTTCCCTGACTCTTAGAGCACGTCTGTTACACGCGACCTACATTTCTTGGAGATAGTTAACATTTTGCTCAAACTAAAACTATCGCCAAGTATTTAACTATAACGATGTAATACCAATAAGGTATTTAAATTTACGTTGGTAAAGTTTTAAAGTACATTCATATGCTTGTATGTTTAATTACTTTCCTTAAATTTATGAGCCAGCAGGTATATGTTGAATACACCTTAATCGCTCGGCTCATGGCCACAGGGATGTTCAGATACCTAGTGCTTGCTACTACCGTATCTTACTTCACAGTGGAAGTTGCATGCATTTTTTTTGTGTGGTTCCCAGAAGTGTAGAATAGGACCACTCCCAGTCTTCCGGTTGATGTCGTAGAAAGTTTTTTAGGAAACACAAGCTAAACAAAGCTTATAAACATCAAAGAGACCCTCTCCAACCCGTCTGATCAGCGTGGAGAGTGTAGGCTAAATCCTCTGACTGCTCTTTCTAATATATGGCTCTGGTAGTACATAGAGGGTCAAGCTTCTGCAGTGGAGACATAAAGAAGACCTGATGATGATTACATTTTTCTTAAATAATTCATCATAAATAGTGTTCTATATTTGGCCCTTATTTGGCCTTAGGGTTTCGATAATAGAAACCAATTTTCCTCACTGTGTAAAAAATAACCTTTCCCGCGTATTGTTACTTAATGTTCTCAATTCATAAATTTTCGTCAAAAAAAAACAATAGGCAACAAAAAATATTTCAACGTCAGTTTGTTAATCAACTTTCCAAAGAAAAGCGTTTCTTGGCATTCATTTCCACTAAGTTCTTTTTAATTAAAAGCATATTCATTATGAATATTTGATTAGTCGTCAGAATGTCGAGCATCCTCACCGCCCCTTCCCTACGTTGCTAGGTATACATCGTGAAAGTTTTATCTACGCCCAACGCAGCCGTGAGATATGCAAATCATTCCCTTATGAAGCTATCCTGGCTTATCCCTAAACATTTACCTTCGAAGACAAACAATTCAATATTCTATCTTAATTACTTAAGATAATTAAGCCGCTAGACAGGTCTATTTAAGTTTTGCCAACAATATCAATTATAAAATTTTAAAGTTAACATTTTGATGTCCTAAGTTTCATAGAAGTCTAGTTTCTAAATTATGAATTAGGTAAATGTTAACCTGTATAATAAAGTAATATTTGCAATTTCTCCATAACCATTCCTCCATTACGTGTTCCTGGTTACATCCTCCAGGACACCAGGACCGCTATTGTAATGATTTGGAAAAGTTTTTACACCCACAGTGTATTTTGAGAGCGCGGAGTTATGCGTTAACCATTACACCACGGCCTCCGTCAATTTGATGCCAGGTGACTTTTAGGTACATATTTTCATTTTTTTTTTCTATTGTTTCAGATGCGGCAATCTCTGGTTCCTGTAATACTTCTCGCAACAGTAGCTCTATCATCAAGTAATGTACTTCCAATTTTGTCCATTAATCATCTTGACACAGAACCACTCGGCTTCAATAGCCCTAATGACAATACTTTTAGAGATAGATTGCGAAATAGAAATATATTGAATGATGTTTTTTACAAAATATCTATTGGAACGTCTTTGAGTGATCGATTACCTAAAGTGCAAAAACTGCCAGACGTCAAGTTCGATGATTTTGACAATAATCGAGGTGAAGCTGAATATGTCATGAGCAAAGATGAGAGTTACAACGGTGTAGGGTATCGAAAAGAACAATGGCACAACTATCCGAGACAACTAGATCGTCTCCATTATTATTTGTATGGACAACATAGAACAGATAAACGAAATCCTGACCCTGATGACCCTGACAAAGAGAATGTCGAAGTCGTCCCCGAAACTCATAGGAGTAATGATAACGACTTATCAACCAACGAATTTCTGTACCCTACTGATGGTACACAAAACACCTATGATTCATTTGTAGCCAATACAAACCCCTTCTTAATTCTTAAAATTCGCTTAGCGTGTCTGAGTAGCAAATTAGAAAACACAGATCTGACAAAGACGACAGATGTAGCTGAAAATGAATCAAATTTTAATGAAAATTCCGAAAAAATATTTGCGAACGAAATAGACCCCTCAATGGATGCAGTGAAAGTAAAACGGGAGGATGTTAGTGGATCAGACAACTTGGAAGGTAAGATATTATTGATTTTGATATTTTAGTGACAATTTCAGTAATCTTAACACTATGGCCAATGTTGAGATATAATACTACGTTTTTTACATCAATAGAAATCACTAACAATTAAGTTCCCTTTTTTCAGTAAATGTGGGTTCGTCTTAATTTTAAAAATCATTTCAGCAGATTCTCTTGACGGGAAAAGAACAGTAAAGAAGCGCCTCTTCTCACTCTGGAGTCGACTACAAAGCCTCAACCACAAGGGTCATGAATTGCAGCACCGACGTCATCTCCACGCCTTTTACGGCTTGCCTGATGGAGACAAGAGCGGGAGTGGGGTCCTCACAGCAGAAACCAGAGCCACACTGATGCGACCGCCTGGATCGCCCCTTAGATGGGGTTGACTTGACGTACATTCTTTCTGATTTATTATGTCCTTTTTTGTGGAAATTTTTAATTTCGATAATGGAGAAACAAGAAAATTGACATTAATAAAATAATTGGCATTTATAAGATGACATGGTTATACCTGCGGTTAATAATATTCATAAGACGTGAATGGTTGATTTGTATGCATAGCACCGGTGTAGATGATCAATTCCTATAACAATAGTGGCTTATAGTGAATATAGGTATAGCTGTATTGTACGTATATGTATTGATGAAAGTTGGGTTTGCATTGGGGGCTCATAATCGATAAAAAGATTAACAAATATTTTGGCCCCGTAAGTTATAGGTAGACTACTAAGCGTTTCACAATTTTGGAAGTGGGTATCGCCGTATTTTTGTTTTTCTTTTAATCATAAGTACTTACACAAATCAATTGAGACTTTTTGACCTGTATCTTGTTTCTCCATTGACCGTTGGTTGTTTGAAATAACACCATAACGTCCTAACGGATGTACGACTAAGCTGATAGTACAATAAAAAGACCAAAATATTCCTTTATGGTTCCGTACGGTAGTACTTACTAGATGTTAATAGTCTGAGATATTTCGTATGACTGTTTTACAATACCATAAAATAAGTAGATAAAACGTACTAAAATATATTGTTAGGTTAAAAGTACGAACGGTGGGTACGTTTTGTTTCAATGTGCATATACCTACATGAATACTGATGCTTTATGTCTTCTAAAATGTACCTTTAATACTAGTTGAAGTTCCATAGATTACTTCCAAGCCTATTATTCTGTCTATAATGTTATCTAGTCGAGGTATTTTATGGATTCTATAGCTATAAAGATATAATTACGTATATTGTCATTATATATGTAAATAAATATCATGTATATCAGCTTCAATGTTTTATTTTTATACTTTTCGAAATGAAATTTAATATCTAGGGTGTACCAGGAGTACACCCTAGTTATTAAATTTCATTATAATTTACCTATATAAAGTTTATAAAAATAATAACCAATAAATTCAAAGAAAAAACTACTTACAAATAGAGAGTTTTACCTTTCATACATACAAATGTATCACAGCAAACATAAAGCCTACTACTACTGCCATCTAGCTTACACATTTAGAGATTGAAACAAACACCACTGACATTGTTTACTCCATTATTTTTTCTGCATTACTACTTAGTGTTGTGTTTGCGGCTTTTTTAGGAATTTTTGAGGTGATATGAGTGTAAGTTATTTTATTATTAATATTTTTGTTGGTAGATATGCTTCTAATTTGCACATAAATTGTCTTGTAACAAAAATTAAAACGAGGTTATAATTAAGTGATAAGACTGAAACATGTTTGTTATCTGTAATAGTCAAATGTAAACAAAAAGCGTGTTTATGACGACTTAGCCAAGACTTTAAAACTGTCCCATGGCCATTTATAACGTAAGTTTCTTATAAGTAGGTATCCAAGTAACCTTAAATTCAATGCAGTGCCTACGCCTAGAATGTTACGATGGGCAAACTTGTAAAAAAAAGCAGCTGCATGGACAGTTACTAAACCTACAATTATATTTCTTTTGCTATGTTTTTATTACCTTCTTTGAAGCAACAAAAAATAATATTGATAATAAACGAACTCAGGTAGGTACCTATGCAAACCAGATGATGAAGCATTTAGATTTTCTTCATTGAAAAAGGACTTACAGAATTAAATATCTTATCTTGTCGGAAAAATACCTACCTATTTAATATTTGCTTTCTTTTATTTAAGTGAGTGCAAAGCTAAAGTCAGATGCACTATTCTTCATTATTTGGACAAATAATTTAATAATCTTCTGTTTAAAGTTAATGGAAGAGGTGAAGACATAAACAGAAGAAAAAAATACTTTTGAAATTGGTTCAATTTTGTAGGAGGAAATGAAAATAAGGCTACATTGAATTACGACTTTTTTGTATGAACATCACGTGCTGCATCCTTTTCTTCTAAAGGGCGAAAAAGCAATTCTGTACGGCTTCCAGCTTAACTTTATCTCATAGCAACAAATAATAATATTGATAAATAACGAACTCAGGTATGCAAACCAGATGATGAAGCATTTTGCTTTCCTTCATTCGAAAAAGAATGGTTAAATTTTGAAAGAGGGAATGAAAATAAGGTTTCTTTGAATCATGACTTTTTTGTATGAACATCACGTGCTGCATCCTTTTTTCTAAAGGGCGAAAAAGCAATTCTGTACGGCTTCTGGCTTTAAAACTTTATCTTATAGCAATAAATAATAATATTGATAATTAACGAACTCAGATTTATAATGAAGCATTGAGCTTTTCTTCATTCGAAAAAGAAAGTTTTAATTTTGAAAGAGAAAATGAAAATAAAGCTACTTTTATCTTTTGTAAATAAATAAATAAATATATACGGACAAATCACACAGATTGAGCTAGCCCCAAAGTAAGTTCGAAACTTGTGTTATGGGATACTAAGTCAACGATACTATATTTTATAAAACATACTTTGAATTACGACTTTTTTTTATTATGAACATCACGTGCTGCATCCTTTTTTCTAAAGGGCGAAAAAGCAATTCTGTACGGCTTCCGGCTTTCCTCGTGCTCTTGGCGCGTAAGGGCGGCCCTGCATCTGAAACGGATACCGTTCGAAGAGAAAGACATCGACATCGCGAAGCAACGCAGCCAACTGACAGAGGAATACAGGCGCATCAACCCTGCCCAGAAAGTGCCCTCGCTCATTATTGGTAAGTCCCTTTCTTTTCACGTTTATTAGTGGCCAACGTTAGCGTAACTGCTACCCTACTTGCTAACTTTCGACAACTACGGCGTACAATGTTGTGATAGCCACTTTAACATCCATTACGGTTTACATATCTTTCATAATTCATACGGAAGCCATAATAATAATATTGAAGTGACCATCAAAACGATGTACACCATAGTAGTCAAAAATTTGCAAATGGCTAACTTTTGGTTGAATCATAATATCTACAGTATATACAAAGTTATTCGTTCCTAACTGCATCTCACATAGCTTTTACCCATCTAGCAATACCCACTGGGATATGTGAGTGTACACAACCAATCCAAACCTGCTAAAAAAGTGTGAGTCGTCACACACGAGGGCTTTTCGTGCCACCATACAATATTTCACTAGGTACAAAAAAAAACACTTAAAGATATGTGTCATATATGTGAATCAGTATGACACACATACACTGATGGGTATGATATTTAAAACTTTTATTGGCGTTTTAGTACTCATAAAAATGTGAAGTCGGTTTCACAAAGCCATTTTTTTATGTTTCTGTATTAAATCGTGAACATAAATATGGGTGTTCAGTTCATGTTACAAAGTAACATTGTAAGTAGCTATGTATGTTATCTATGGTTTAGGTCAGCTCTATGGCTGCGGGTGTAGGTACGACTAGACGGACCTAGTGACCTATTGACTGATACAGTAATAGGGTTTTGAGATTTACTTCTACCGTCTAAGAAACAGTGTAGTAGTTACGTATTAGGTAACTTAAAGATTTTGTTAACAAGGCTTTCTACACTGTAGGTACAGGTTGATTTTGAATAACCTGACAATATTTTATTGTCAAAATCAAGTCCCTAATAGAATCAAATTTCCGTGGGAAGTCCAAATGTTTGTTGTCGTTTGAATAGAAGCCATACCGCTCCTATGCTTTTTTTCGGTGAGTGAGAGAGCCGGAGGCCCATCACTCCCTCCCCTCTGGTGAGGGGAGAATAAAAGGCCGGCAACGCTCCTGTCACACCCCTGTTGGCTGTTGCGTCGTCGTCCATGGCCATGGGCAGCGATGATCACTTACACAAAAAAATAATATTTTTTTCTCTTTTCTTGCGTAACTATGTATATTCTATTAGGGATTCCGAATCCCACATTTAAATATTGCAAGGTTGTTCGTCATCATGTGTAAAGCCTTGTCACAAAATCATTAATGAGGTAACAATAATGAGCAGATATTAATACTGGCTGGTGTCAACTTGTCATAGATAATTGTTTAGGTTGAGACAGTCACTTTGCAACTCCGCGTTTTTATAATGATAAAACTTAAGAGTCGTCTGGAAGCGTATGTCTCCATACAAACGGAAAAAGGGAATTGTGGTAATATTTGATAATTTTAGGGCAAAATTAAGCATCCAAACAATTAATCTCATTATAATCTACGTACGTTCCTATACAGTTTGGTTAAATTATCAAATGTTTAAGAATTATACGCCTCTCAAGATTTCCATACAAATTTGAAAAGGCTTGTAAATCTCAAACCATTGGTATTTTAACCAAGCTGTATAGGAACGTACGTAGATTATAATGAGATTAATTGATTAAATGCTTATTTTTACTCTATAATTATAAAATATTGCCACAATTCCCTTTTTCCGTTTGTATGTAGACATGCGCTTCCAGGCGACTCTTAACAATGTTGTTCTCGAGAGGTGGGTATCTTACATTTCTAGATATAAATTTGATGACAGGCGAGTTTAATGCCTTTGAAATAGGACTCTAAAACTAAAGAGACTGGAGACAACGGAACTCCATAACAGTAAAGTCGAAATGAGCCCACATCAGTAGGAGCATCCCTACCTTTAAACATCAAAGAAGTCGTTTACATGTAAAGACTTTACATATAACTAGTTTTTAAAATAAGGCTTGGCAATCGATGCATACCTCATTTTTACCAACATATGTATAACAATCTATGAGATAGACGGAAGGTAGTAATAAGCATATTTTAACCTCCTGTCGACATATTTTTTTTACACTTAGATGATTATCAGAACATTTTTTGTGATGGTACTTATATGATAATTGGTAGACAAAAACGTTTTATGTGTTTCTTTTTATCTAGATTTTTTTTTTGTATGTTAAACTACCTATAACATATGATGTGAAATGCACGAAGTAATTGTTTCTAATAATAAGTACGTACTGTAAGTAGGAGTAGCTTTCAGGACACTAAGTTATATGTTGAGAAGCAAACATGCAAAAATTTGTTAATATTGTATTTTTGTAGCACAACAAAAATACAAGGATTCTTTTCACCACAACATAATAAATATATATAGATAGATACTTAGATAATACGTTTATTTTATATGCCACAAATACACAGAATAGTAAAAAAAATAAACAATCTTATATCTAAACTCTATCAAAACATGTTATCTGTGTGCTGCAGCAATGCGAAAAGGCCATAACTCAGTGATTTTTTGCACCGAGGTACAAAACCCTGATTTTCAGTTATCACCGTCAAAAAATACAAAAATATTAGAATTTACCCAACATTTTATCGACGCATGCATTCGTGGGTTGATCGACTATAAACATCGATTCCCAATAGATTTAAAAGGCGATTTCCCACGAGCCGAAGAATCAACTTCCCTTCCAAAAGAGTTCTGACGTAATATTATTAAATATTGAGATCGAAGTTGAGATCATAAAAATGAAATTTGCCTCGTATACGACGTCGTATGTAGTCTAGCAAGGTAATGATATAAAGCAAAGGCTATTATAGGCCTCGCCTCGTAAATGTTCACACGTCGATAAAAGCTCTAATATGACAATTTCCGTACGGTTTGGCAGAAAAGAAATGGGACGCAAAGTGCGGTGAAATTTAGTTACAAGGAATATAAAATATGGCATTATAGATTATACCAGATACCTGCTATACACATAAAAAATTAAGGAGATAAGTAACTTTTTATTCATGAAATGATTCAAGAAATTCAGCATTATCTTCGTATAAGTACTAGTAATAGGTTTTATGGCAAAATTTGTGATTATTGTATACCTATTTCCACGAATTATTCTCACGTCTTTATACCTCGCGGGGAAGACAGAACCCAAGGTCATAAAACCTAAAGGCCCCGTTTAGCGTGTTAGAGGGCGTTAAGGTGAAAAGCGGTATCAAAATAGTGATGGTTTGCTAGCCGCATCGCCTATTACGTGATTTCTTAGATTTCGTCGAATCCCAAACCGGCTTTTATGGTCTGCGCGGGAAAAGAAGCAGCTGGTATATGCTTCGTTTTTCCTTTTCTCCCAAACCAGCATGGAAGACGAGAAAACCAATACAAAATGGTTTTACAAAATTTACTTATCAGATTGTAGTGTCAAACCATACATTTGTCGTAACCCAGTTGGCCTACAAAACCATAACTGATGCAACCATTAGGCATGCAGCATTGTCAGTCCAATCCATTAGGCGACAATGTAAACTAATTTAGGATTTGTGTCGCGCATATTTAGCTCAATAATCGCTGAATTCGCTGATGTCACCCCGCACAATGTCATGGAGCCTCAACTTGATGCAATGGGGCTTGCAGCGATCAACTGCACTCGACACGAACTATTTACCATGTTATTAAGATAATAATACTAATTCCCACCGATGAATATAAAGCACCTAGTCGGCGTTCGTTCAAGGCTTCAAGGGTAGGTTTAAGTATATTAGGCGAAAATTGAAACAAATTTAGCATTTGTGCCATGAATATTAAGCTCAATAATCGCTGAATTCGCTGATTTTACCCCTCACAACGGCGCGGAGCGAGGACTTGATAAATAGGAGGGCTTGCAGCGATGAAGTGCACTCGGCGCGAACTAATTATCATGTCATTAAGATATACTAATTCTTACCGACGAATATAACGTAGTTGGCGTTTCGACAACGGTAGGTATAACTACATTAGGCAAAAATGAAAACTAATTTAGGATTTGTGTCGCGCATATTTAGCTCAATAATCGCTGAATTCGCTGATGTCACCTCACACAATGGCGCGACTCGATACAATGAGGCTTGCGGCGATCAAGTGCACTCGGCGCGGACTAATTACCATGTCATTAAGATATACTAATTCCCACCGACAAATATAAAGTAGTTGGCGTTTCGGCAAAAATAAGTATAACTACAATAGGCGACAATATAAACTAATTTAAGATTTGTGTCGCGCATATTTAGCTCAATAATCGCTGAATTCGCTGATGTCACCCCGCACAATGTCATGGAGCCTCAACTTAATACAATGGGGCTTGCGGCGATCAACTGCACTCGACGCGAACTAATTACCATGTCATTAAGATATACTAATTCCCACCGACGAATATAAAGTACCTAGTTGGCGTTCCGGCAAGGGCGTGAAGCCACGACTCGATACAACGGGGCTTGCGGCGATCGAGTGCACTGGGCGCGAACTAATTACATGGTAATTCGTTTTGGCGCGAACTAGTTGGCGTTCGGGCAAGGGTAGGTATAACTATATTAGGCGAAAATTAAAACTAATTTAGCTTTAGTGCCATGCATATTTAGCTCAATAATCGCTGAATTCTCTGATGTCACCCCGCTTAATGGCGTGTAGCCTCGACTCGATACAACGGGGCTTGCGGCAATCGAGTGCACTTGGCGCGAACTAATTACATAGTAATTAGTTTTGACGTAAACTAGTTGGCGTTCGGGCAAGGGTAGGTATAACTATATTAGGCGAAAATTAAAACAAATTTTGCATTTTTGCCATGCATATTTAGCTCAATAATCGTTGAATTCACAGATGTCACCTCGCTTAATGGCGCGGAGCCACGACTCGATACAATGGGGCTTGCAGCGATCAAGTGCACTCGGCGCGGACAAATTACCATGTCGTTAAGATATACTAATTCCTACCGATGAATATAAAGCAGCTAGCGTTTTGGCAAGGATAGTTATACCTTAAGCGATAATGTAAAAAAAAATAAGATTTGTGAGGCGCATATTTAGCTCAATAATTGCTGAATTCTCTTATGTGAATGGAGCTTGCGGCGATCAACTACACTCAGCGCGGACTAATTACCATGTCATTAAGATATACTTATTCCCACCGACGAAAATAAAGTAGTTGGCGTTTCGGCAAGAGTACGTATAATTACGTTAGGCGAAAATGAAAACAAATTTAGGATTTGTGCCACGCATATTTAGCTCAATAATCGCTGAGTTTGCTAATGTCACGGCGTGGAGCGAGGACTCGATACAATGGGGCTTTCGGCGATCAAGTGCACTTGGCGCGAACTAATTACCATGTCATTAAGATATACTAATTCCTACCGATGAATATAAAGTACCTAGTTGGCGTTGGGGCAAGAGTCGGTATAACTATATTAGGCGAAAATGAAAACAAATGTAGGATTTGTGCCATGCATACTTTGCTAAATAATCGCTGAATTCGTAGATGTCACCCCACTTGATGGCGCGGAGCCACGACTCGATATAATGGGGCTTGCGGCGATCGAGTGCACTTGGCGCGAACTAATAACCGTGTAATTAAGATATTCTAATCCCACCGACGAATATAACGTAGTCGGTGTTTCGGCAAGGGTAGCTATAACTATATTAGGCGCTAATGTAAACAAATTATGGATTTGTGCCGCGCATATTTAGCTCAATAATCGCTGAATTCGCTGATGTCACCCCGCACAATGGCGCGGTGCCTCAACTCGATACAATGGGGCTTGCGGCGATCAAGTGCACTCAGCGCGAACTAATTACCATGTCATTAAGATATATTAATTCCCACCGACGATTGTAACGTAGTCGGCGTTTCGGCAAAGATAGGTATAAGTACGTAGGTAACTATGTAAACTAATTTAGGATTTGTGGCACCGCATATTAAGCTCAATCAAGCCTCACAGTAAATATTCATTTCATTGTTTTTAGTATTTTTTTTTTATGGCGCCAACAGAAATGTATCATGTGAGAAAACTTCATTGTTTAGCCACCACGGTTTATGCGATATAGGTACTCTGGTGACAGACAGACGAACTGTAATTGAAGTCTTTGTAAGAGGGTCCCGTTTATTCTGTTCGGATATGAAACCCATGAAACAACTATTAGCAATTAATGAGCTTATACAAATTGCACTGCACAGTTCTATTTTGAAACGTTTTTGGAGTTCATATAGGTAGTAGGTCTTTTTATTCTTCCATAACACCTAAACGCATTGACAAATTTGAGCCTATAGTGTAATCCTTACATCTCTATCTATAGTATACTGTATTTTTTACTGTTTTTAAAAATTCTGTTTCACTTTTATTGTGTAATAAATCATGTCTATGCCCTAAAAGGGGTGAATAGCAATAAATATTTGAATAGCGCCTTTTAAACATCCCCGACAATACTACAACAAAAACATTAGACGCTATTTAATACACGCCTATTCCAAAATCGGTCTTCCCGACAAAGATAGCAAATGGATTTTCGAATGAAACGTTAGCACTCACTTTACGAAGATGTTCCGTTATCTACAGAATGGAAACGAGTATCCATTATAGCTGTAATGGAATGATTTTGTTAAGAATTCCGAGATAATGATCCGTTTAGATGGGACGCCAGCAACGCGGGCCTCCTTCATTAATTTCAATCAACAAGGATACTGCCTAATAAAATTATTCGGCCCATACTTAATCTGTTTCATTTTGTGAATACGCTTCAATTAGTTTTACGCTTAATCTAGTTAAATATTCCTTTTTTGTGTGAACATGGTCGGTTATATACAAAGTAGACTATAACGCCTTAAGAAGGCGCACATTGTACTTTTGTAAATATAAAGAAGCCGAGACTACCAAATACTTTTGTTGAATTTAATTTGCTTGTCAGTAAAAACAAAGGTTACTGAAGCATTAGGTCCTACCAAAATCAACTCTTTTGCTGAAATTCTTAGACTTTTGTTTGAAATCTTACTAAAATGCGAATTCTAAATACGGAAAAATAAACGTTTTGTTTGCTTCAGTTTTGCTTGAAGGCAAAAATTATAAACTGAGTTCAATTAATTATTGTCAAAGAAAACATAATAACAGAGTTCTTTTTAATGATTACAGTAGGAATTACTTATAACCTCTAAAAAATAGCAATATGCCATGCCAATAAACCACTACACGAGTTTTTAAAATAAAGCATCAGTAATATGATATGATCAAATGTAGTCGAGGTGCGTCAGAGCAATTCCGTTAAATAGTCCGGTCAATAACTTCACAAATAGCAATTTATTGGAGTTGTCGCCTCGCCTAATAGACAAAGACCACACATCGAAAAACAGCGAATTGGGAACTATTTGGGTCATTGAATCTTGTGGCTACTTCGTTATGAGACGGAGTACGCGAGAGTACTCTGACCTTATTGATGCACACGTCCATAGAATAACGTAGGTACTTAGTACTTAAAAGAAATTTATTTTTTGTTTAGTGGAAGTGGAACGTTTGAACGTTGGTCATATAAGCAAAATCAGAAAGATCCTAAAATAGGGATATTAATGTCCTAAAAATAATTTGTTTTTATAACAAATAAAAGTCAAATCAAAAGAAATAGATTTAGTAATTGCATCACATAAAATGCTATTACTACTCTGCGATTTTTTTCTAAACGATTTTTTTCAAAACTAAATTAAGTGTCGAAAATGTAATAGCATTTTAGAAAACAACCAGTAAGGAGAATACGCCGAATGGGACTCCAGAGGGACTCCAGATTTGGTCCCTTCAAGCCTAAAGGACCCTGGTTACAAGTAGGACTACTTGTAACCAGGGTCCTTTAGTCTTTTATTCTAGTGTTTAACTCATTTTACCGAAGTAAATTCATAATTTTATCATTATTCTCAACCTTTTGTCACTATCCTAACATTGAAAATCATTTTTCTCACATTTTATCATTATACTCAACAACATTTTTTGGAAAATCATTATTATTTCATTATTTTTTTGTTTTTTTGGAATAACTCTAACAAGAATCTTATTATCTTAACATTCCAATAAATCCTTTTAAAAAATCTTAGCAATGCACGCAGATTTTTAAGAATCGACAAATATTACTCAAAAAAAATAATTTTTGAATATTGACCCAGTCATACATGGGCCTGCTATAATTTATAACTTGTTTAATATTATGAATGATCCAATAGAAAATTTTCTCTACAACATTAAGTTTTTCCGTAATGTATATTTTATAAACATGTAATAGAATGAGATAATTTTAAAACTATTCGTGAGAACGAGCATGCCACTTTTCTATCGATGCTCACCTCGAGCTTCACGTGTGCTCTCGCTACACTGATCAAAGTCTTCGTTATCCCCTATAACGCATAGTTGCTACGTGTCATGTGAATAATATAATAACTAAAAGGTTTAGTCTTACGTCGGGATTGTTAAAAATGATTTTTACAGTGAGCTGAATTAATAAGCACAACTAACAAACTGTTCAGAAAAATCCTTACATCGTAGTTTCTCATTACATATACTTAATAGCTTGTATCTTTTGATTACCTCAGGGTGTCTGTGACCAAAATAATCCTAATTTTTGTTGTGTTAGATTTACTGAAAGTTTTTAAGTAGTGTATGTTAATAATATTATAACTACAAGGCTAGGATATAGAAAATTATATATATATATATATTAATGGAATATTTTACTTCCTATTCGGTACACAGAAATTTGAATAGATAATCGGTAAATTTGTAAAGACTTCCCGTACAAATTTATATATATACAGGCTGATTTTGAACCTATGAACTATATTGTATTCTCGGGATCAGAATCCTTAACAGAATACAGAAATGTCAGAAAATTAAGGAATGAAACGTAAAAATTTTAAGACCTCCCATACAAAGTCGCTGATCAGCTGGGCTAACTGGGGAAGTCTGATTTTTTTATTGTTCGATTTTCTCCTTTTTTTCTTTAGATTCTCGATTCCATTAGGGATTCAGATACCGAAGTTTTAGTATAGTTCATAGGTTCAAAATCAGCCTGCATATACATATATTATTTTTTTGTTTTTATTATTTTCACTAAAGTTTTCTAAATGATCCGATTCAGCTGTTTTATTTCATAGAAACGGACCCCTACCCGTACTACAGCTGATGATGCTACGGGGAGAACCCTAAAATGTTAATTTTAAAATGACCTCCTTTGATTTTGTTTCTTTTTTCTTACGATATTAACCTTTTCTACACAAAACGAAACGTCCATTAACAATCTGGCTGTACTGGTTCTTAAGAATATCATTCCGGTGGTCTAAAAGAGTGGTTTGCGTTTAAAGGCCAAGTGTATCACAAGTGCACAACCCCGACACAACGACCTACATTAACCTTCGTTTGAAAGGACGCAGTGAGTTTCAGGCTGGAGATTCACTGTATCGAGTCTTCTTTTACTGGTGTGTTAGTGGCATACTATTCTGATTTTTATTATACCTCTACCGCAACATTTAATAAGCACATCTTTAAAGATAACGTCGTAGTAATTTCGTAGACGTTATTTTTTATATTTTTTTTTATTAAATTGCATCAGGACAGGTTTTACGACATGGGAATTATAAGATATCAACTCAATTTCAAAATTAAGAAAATAGAAATATCATTGCGCACCGGACTTTAGTCAGATCAAAGCCTATCTTTCAAATATTTTGTACTCGTAGAACCTTCGTAGCAAGCGCGTAAGACATACTCATCTTTTTATGCATTAGATACACCAAAAGGCTAACAGTTTTCTCTTTTTTTAAAGTATAACACCCCTTGAGTTCACCTTAAAATGCGTTGAATTTAATCTAAGGATCAATTTATTAAAATCATGGGAAGACAAGGCGAGAAAAATAATTCGTAGCATTTATGTAGCAAATGCGTAGCACAGATTTGTAGGAATTAAATCAATATTATCTAGGTGAATTCTATAGGACAGCAACACCTTGTGAATTAGTCTCAAGACGTACCTATTCTGAGCATTATAATAAATTAAGGATAAACTATAATGATGAGTGTGCTGGATTATCCTGAGAAAAATATTTCGTAGTGGTTTCGTAGCAAGAGCGTCGTAGCACATACTTTAGTATAAATGAAAAAAAAAATACATTACCGTAGTTACTTCACAGTTATTGCCATACTTTTTAAAGATTATTGTTGAACACTTATTTATACCGCCTTGTTTCCCCTTCATCAGCGCACATTTATGTGTCCACAGCCTCAGGAAAATGGCATGTTGGGCTAAATGCAAAGTGAAGTTGTAATGATAAAAGTCAGTGATAACACTCTGGTGTAAACTAGAATAGCTTTATATGCCTGGAAATTCTAAAAGAAGATTACGTAGATTTAAATGATGCCCTACTTTATGCGATACGGCATCAAATATTTTGAACCGACTTCAAAAAAGGGGAGGTTCTCAATTCATCGGAATCTTTTTTATGTATATTCCCCGATTTCTCGAAGATGCCTGGATCGATTTAAGGATTAAAATTTTTGGTCTAAATGGTCCCATTAATTTTTTTAAAAATGTGTCGAGCACTTTTTGAAATAATACACCAAAACCAAAAAAAATGTATACACGGATACCGTTCGGTTTACACTTATTTCCATTTTATTCTTATGCTTATTCAAACAAATTGATAAGGTTGACGTCGGTTTTTGTTTATTGTTAAATATATTTTAATTATTTGTAGATATTATTTGAACTTAAAAAATGTAATTAAGTTTTCTTATAGGATTACTTCGGTATCCATCTATCTGTCCGTCTGTTTGTCCGTCTGTCTGTCCGTCGAATCTATTCGTCTGCCTAACAAGAGATTTATTTTTTTTACTTGGCCTCTTTATATTTGTATTATCTCTAGTTTTTAATAATTTAACGCAGATGGTGAAACGCTGGTGGAATCTATGGCTATCTTACAATACTTAGAAGATACTCGTCCGGAGCCAAGCCTCACTCCTGACCAACCTCTGGCCAAAGCGCGCATGCGTGAGATCTGTGAGGTAAGTAGTACATTTCAAAAGATTAGAGAATAATAAACATAGGAGACATCGAAAGTAACTTCCTCGTTTTTCTTTGAAGATGGAAAATGGAAGATGACGCACTGCTTCGCTACGTAGCGCATCCTAAATAAATATTCACATACGATAATACATAATTCTTCCACGCTGGTCTGGGAAAAAAGAAAAAATGTAGAATGTACCAGCTGCTTCTCTTCCCGTGCAGATCGTAAGAGCCGATCAAGGGAATGGGCAAAAATGTTAGGAATCATGATAATAGGCGATGTGGCTAGCAACCCATCACTATTTTGATTCCATTTTTCACCTAACGCCCACCAACATGCTACACGTGGCTTTAGGTCTTATAGACCGGGGCTCTGTCTACCTCACAAGGGAAAAAGACGTGATGCTATGTATGTATGTATAATACATAATCTAAAAATAAAGTATCTACAAAGGCAAGAAAGTAAATGTAAAGTTCCTATTATCCATCACCTTCTGTTTTGCTACTCTAGGTGTTCACGAAGAAAGCATTTTATTTGTTTATTGTGATAAAAAAGACCTTAGCCTATTAGATTTATCACACATTTAAATACAATTTTTAAAAAATTTCGTACAATATAAAAAATAGTTGAACAGAATCATATTAATAACACAGGAAAAGTTAAAAATGTACAAATGTACTTGCGTTTATATTTAAGAGTCATATTTTCCATTCACTGTCATCATTATTAAGTATTAAGTAGTACCTAATCAGAATAATATCTCTTACATAAATTGAAAGGTATAGACTGTCTATATGTATAGTAATAGTAACTATCACATAGGGTTAACCACCTTTGGTCACGGGTTTATAAATCACAATGTTGTGAAGCGGGCTCAGAATCGTTAATATGTCAATAGTTTTGTCTGTCGAAACAAATGGATCCATTGAATCAAATCTAAGTTCGTCAACCCCAATCTGCTAGCAGTCTTAGAATTTAATGAAAGACGTGTAGCGTTTAAATTGAAAGACCTAAGAAAATATAGTCTGAATTAGGTTTTATTCAGATTTATTATAGATATTTTTAAAAGCAACAATGATGTGTTGTGTTATGTCGCAGTAATTTGATGTTTCTTCTTTTTAGTAACAGTTCTATTGGGGAAATAGATACCTACATTAATTAATTGTAACGTACATTTTTACCGCTATGAGGTTGAATAACCCTTTGCCTTACACAACTGTCCTAGGCAACCCTAGTTCACAGGCTGATTGAACCAAGGGAAACCGTATATGTCTACCCTCTTTTACTCTTTACATGGCAACTGCGAAACTCAAAACCAATCGCGGCTAGTCCCCAAGTGAAAGTTACTAGGGAATAATTTAAAATTACGGAATAACCGCTCTTGTGCACTCAATCGTTTTGTCATTGGAAAATTTTCATCACCTCCATGTTGTGCCTAAACGTAGTGCTTAATCAACCTACTTTTAAAGTAGAGATTGCAATAGCAGATGTTACAATTGCCAAAACGTTGGTCGTCAAGCCCAATGCAATTAGCGATCAAAGAGTATAAAATCTCTACGTGTTAGTGATCGCAAAGTCGAAATTGAGTGTCAACTCGCGACATTGGCGCGTTCGAGCGAATTGTAGTGGACATGCAGTGGATTTTGATATTTCGCGATCAGATTCAACTGACGATACGAGAACATTAAAGGACCTTGCAATGTTTCTGACGGATTTGTGGCCGTTGGTAATAAATTTAAATGTTTAGATTAACTTATGTTTAGATTAACTTTTAATGTACCTTATCTTTATTTGATTGAACATAAAACTTAATATTTGTGTATGACATTCAATTAAATTAATTTGAAATGATCAGACATGTAAAAATTTTTTTTGTATCGAATTATCTACTATTATCTAATATCTGTGGAAATGATTCATTTGAAGTGATTGGCTTAAATATTTCTTGCGTCATAAATTGCTGGTTTTTGTACAAAAAACACATGAATTTATTTTTCGGGGTTTTTCGTGATTCAGTCCTGTTTTAATTTTTGGTTTTTATCTAATGTAGAGGTAATTACATCGAAGCGATTGAGGTATTTTTTTAACTTTTCCTAAATTTGTAAATTTGGCTTAAAAATTAGTGTTATTAGTCTAAATCATAGGTATAGGTCTGAGGTTTAGGTATATAAATTAAAGGTATTATGGGTATGACTAGTATGACTACATATATTTAAAATTTTATTGTAAAATCTTGTAATTGTTTAAAATATGTTTTTGTATATTCTACGAAATGAATTTAAAAAGTTACATAGGTATGGGGTTTATTGAAGTATGTACTCATATGATCCTACTTATCATATGTTGATACGTGCAATATGAATTGATTAAAGACAATTACGGTTCTGAAAATTGCATGGCCATAAGTAGTCTAGAGTAAATGCAAAACCGTAAACACTCGGTATTATGAGGCGTGCAAAAGCTTTTAACCCAGTAAATAATCCTTGAGATATTCAATGAAAAAACCCCTGTTTTTCAAGGATGTGTAGGTACTCACTCCTACATAGGAAATTAAGGCCTAACTATACCTTCCTTTTGTTAAAAATATTGTAAGATCTAATCTGAAGCCTGTCTCAAATTTAAAATACAAAGCTATTAATACTTATCCAAAATGTAACAAAAGATCTTTGCAAAGATACGGGTAGTTAATCCCGGGTCTGTTTTCATAGGACGTAGGACCCGCATACTATTAACGAGGCGAGAACGAAAAGAGATTCAAAACAATCCAATTTCAGATAGCTTTATCTCGGCATTGATGCGATTGTTGTAAAAATAAATAAAAAAAACAGGTTGTTTTATCTACACAGGGTAAATGGTATCTTCAAACCATATCTTCCGCTTTCCATCTTGACGCCCACTAACACGCTAAATGGCCTTTAGGTTTTATGACCTTGGGTTCTACCTACCCTGCAAGAGTTAAGGACGTGATAAAATGTATGTATGTAGGTATGCATGTTCAAACCATAAAACCAACCCGCTAAAATAAACAATTTTTTCTATGGGACCAATGTTGGGAATTCAAAATATTTATCAACATTTTCATAATTGCAACATTTTTGTTCTCAAATGTCGTTTTTTTTTTGTCGAGATCCCAGTATTGGACGTAACCTAAATCACACTTGACTAAATTTAGTCAGTAACGAAAGAAACGCCGCAATACATTAACGCGAATGTCCTTTTTTTCAGTGTCTGAATTCAATCGTGTGATTGAGGTTAAAACGTGCGTGGGCATCCTACGACGCAATCCAAAGCTGGTTTAATACTAAGACCGACTTCCTTTATATTAGAACTTTCACTTTAGTCTACATTCTTCAAACGACAAAAGTATACTCCAGAGGCTGATGTGTGTAGAAAGATAATATTATTAAAAATATGCCATTTTTCATAGACGATAGTTTCCGGCATCCAGCCTCTCCAGAACATCGGATTACGAAATATCTTCGAGTCAGAAGAAAAGTTCTTCAAGCACTGTCGTGACGTATGCGACCGTGGGCTGCAGACCTTAGAGGACCTGCTGCAGAAGTGTTCTGGAAGCTACTGCGTTGGAAACCAAATTACAATGGCTGACCTCTGCCTAGTTCCACAGTTATTCAATGCTACTGCCAAGTACGTGCATATACCTATACTTTTAATTTTATTGGATCGTTGTTTCTTACCTCATAAAATACTCCAAAAAGACGCCTTAGGAAAGGTGTCGGGACTCTAACGGTATCCCAAACGCCTAAAATCCGTTGAGGCATTTGTTATGGTGACATAAAACCTCATATAGTCAAAGAAAAACTTATGGTGACATAAAACCTCATATAGTCAAAGAAAAACTTATGGTGACATAAAACCTCATATAGTCAAAGAAAAACTTATATATCTACCATCTAATTAAACAAGTCTGTTTAATTTGATCTAGATTGAAAAAAGATAAGATTTGGACCGCCTAGATAAAGCTTCAGCTATGTGTAGCTTATGCCCGCTGCTCCGTACGCGTTATGTCGATTCGTCAGGATGAAAGGTACCTCATATCCCAGCCAGACAACGTGAAGGTATTTAAAACAATCTGGTGATTGCACAGGTATGGCTTCGGGTACGCGCGCCCGATCTCTCGAGCTGTTTCTTTCTCATTCCCAATCCTTCCGAGCAAGTAGCATCTCAAATACCCATATCCCATTCCCCCTTCCAATAAACTCTTACCCTTTCCTCGTTAAAAACGGTTTTAAAGTGCAGCAGCGTGGAAACCGATAAGCCAAACAAACTTTATTTATTTATGCTATGATGTAACAGGCCTATGTCCAGCATTGGAATTCCTGTACGACACTTATTCAGTGCGATGACGATGAGAGTGTGAGAGATAGTGTAAAATGATATTTCGTTATTTTACCAAGATTCTGATAAAGAGCTGCACTTTTGACACTTTTATTTGAACCACATTCACCTAATACTACCTAAACCTGAGATTGACACTATAATTTATTAAAGACGCCCTGGTTTGGCACTTTAATTAAACGCTGCATGTTGCGTCCAGCTTTGTGGGGGTTAAAACAAAGAAAATGTCTTTTTCACGTTCGGACCAAGTATTATAAAAAAAAACACAAACTATCGGTCGTAAAAGGTCGTCCAATTCTAGGCTAAACATAAATTGTAGCATATAAATACTGTTACGTTTCTTGGGGGCCATAACTAATAAATGCTTCAACGGATTTGGATGTAGGTACCCATCAAGTAAGAATCCCCTCCCGAATTACATAGTCCTTATCTCTAGCACTGCATACAATTTGTATGCAGAGCAGTCTAGTTTTTATTTTTCTTTGAAATAACTTATTTAACAAATAAATACATATAACTCTGTGACCGCAAACATGTTGCTGAATCATATAACAGCGTAAATGCTGTCTCTCTGCGTAGGGATGTCGCATCCTTGTCCATTATATCGCATTTATCATGGCGAATGTTCCGAATAATTGTTCGACACAATACCTGCCGCAAAATTTCACCAACATACAATCCGATATAAATTGAAGTTTCAACCCTACCACCTGGAGAACTGGCAGTCAACCACCGTACGTTTTAAAATAAACTTCCTGTCGCGTACGACCAAACTGTGGATCGCTACAACGTTGGATCCTAAAAACACGAATCTATGTTTCGTTAAAAGGCTGGCAACATTCTTGTGTCACCCCAGGTGTTGCAGTTGTCCAAGAACGGCGGTGATCACTTATCATCAGGTGATCCACTCGTTCGTTTTTAGTTCTGTTTCATAAAAAAAAACTCCTATATGATTATGACATTATGACTCTGTGGATGAATACTCAGCATCAAGGATTTTTTCAAAATAAATAAAATTTTCACTATGCGGCTAGTAAACATCACTATTTTAATTCGCTTTCCTCCATATCGCCCAACATGCTAAACATGGCCTTTCGGTTTTATAACCTTGGGCGCTGTCTACCCCGCAAGGGATAAATACGTGATAATAAGTATGAATGCATTATGCATCAATATAATTGTTTTGTAACGTACTTTATTTAAGCATGGTAAAAAAATGCTAGGTACCAAACAATCACAGATTTTGTATGCCTTTCGCCGTAGCATGGATTAGTAATACCTACCTACCCCACGAAATTAAATTGGTTCTGAGTTAAAATTTTTGGTTTAAAGTTTTTTTTTATTGTGAGCTAAAACAATAATTTAACACTATACTTCTAATATGTTCATAATACATCTGTATTTGTTGTTTCAGATTCAAGCTAAATGTGGACAACTATTCGACGGTTAAGACGCTGTACGAAAAGTTATTAAAAGAAGAAGTGTTCCAGGCCACTCACCCGAAAAACATAAAAGCAAAGTATTAAGTGTAACCTTTGCATTTACCTGCATACTTACAGGTTAAGCTCATCTAGTACTATACCTTCAGTTAGTACCTAGAACTGCAACATACGCTGTCGGCTATTTTAACATTAACGTGTTTGGTATAGTTTGAAAAGAATTTATTTCAAAGATTCTTTTTATTTGTATCTAACTTAAGTAAAGTAGGATCGTGATGAGCTATTTTACGGACTATGCCTTTTTTTTTGTTTATGGTAATTGCAAATGTATTAAAAAGCGTCATATAATACTCGTACTGCTGCTGCCTAAAGTCAGCTCACCGTACTTCCACCATAACGTACCGAGCGTTGGGCAGTTCTCGATCATCGGAACATAAGAATGCATTTTCATCGTGACTGTGTACCACAAGTAGAATTATTATAAAAATTAAAAACCCGGCTACCCTCCCTATTTTTAATCACTTATCCAAGAACACTTAGATTTTTGAGTTAAACCTAACAATACCGTATTTTTTTCCATCCAGCCCTTTGGAATAGGGAGGTAATAAATAAATTTACAAACATACAAGATACGCGCAGAACACAAAATCCTTGGCAGTCGGGTAAAAAGCAAGTTTATTTTTTCTTTCTTTCTTTCTGTTTTATAAAATGGCTTCCACCGAGATTTCAGTGATTCTGCAAATGTCCAGTAAATTGAGATACTAACTATCGGTGTTGTACGGTAAAGTTGTAATAAGTAGCATCAAAGATGGCGTATGTTCTTTGATGCCTCGTGGTCGGGAGGTTATGGTGACAAGTCTATACGAGTCCATATAACAGACCACTTTAACTATTTCACAAATTGTTCCATGAGCACGAGCATTTATAACACCAAACTACACCAATTTCATATTATAAAGTCCACCAAAATCAATTTGCAAAATCGTCCAAGGTAGACCCCAACTGCACCCCTTGACTTCCCACCACAAACCTTTTTTTTTTTAGATTTGACGGGCGATTTTGACAGGCTCAGTCACCCCGTTCAAGGGAATGTCAGTAGTAAAATTAAACGCCGTATAAAACGGTCGTAGTATAAATAATAAAGAATTTAGATATTTAAGTTTCATGCCATAGGCTGCAGCTCAAATTATACCTAGTGCCTTAGAAATGGAATAATGAATTAAGTTCTACAAAAAAATGGGCCCATAAGTACGTACTATATTTTGTATATTAAATAAACGATATTTTTTAATTAAATTTGTTTTATTTCGATTTGATGCTGAACTTCTAATAATAATAATGCCGTGTGGTTCCCGGCAGAGTAGAATAGGACCACTCCAAGTCTTCTCGTGGATGTCGTAGAAGGCGACTTAGGAAACACAAGCTAAACAAAGCTTACTAACATCATAGAGACCTCTTCAACCCGTCTGGCCAGCGTGGAGAGTGTAGGCCAAATCCTCTGACTGCTGTAGCTAATATTTGGCTCTAGTAGTGCAGAGAGGGTCGTGCTCTAGCAGTGGAGACTAAAAAAGACCTGATGATGATGATACTAATAATAACCACATACGTACGAATGCTTATGTGCTACATATCATATCTCATCGCATACTACATCTCAGACATGCACATAATCCGTACGGATTAATTTGATGTACACGAGGATAGTCGAAGTTATTTCTAAATAGATACATACAACAATAGTATCCACAAAGCAAATCTCTTAATCCTTCTACCGAACATATAGAATACCCTACATACAGGCAGTCTCATTTATTTAACTTTATTGCACAGTTACAAAAAGAGAAATGTATATTCCGTGAATGTATATTGACAGTTTTGACAAACAGTGGAAAGTAAAAGCAACAGACCGAGAGACATGGAGACGAGAGGAGGCCTTTGCCCAACATTGGGACAGCAATGGCTTGTAATAAATAATAATAATATTCCGTGAGCACAATACGGTAGGTGACTCATGTTAAGATTATATAAAATGTGTGTCAAATTTTACTAATTTCTTTATAAAAAATACTGTTGAGAACACTTTTAACTTGATATCGATTCGTTAAGTGATCTTAATGCCCTTTTAAGTGATAATAATAGACCATTTTTAAAGTACGTAAATCTCAATACATATTCTATTTTACCGTGATATAATCCACTAAAATAGCAACTTTTATAGGTACGAAGCCATTAAAACGAAAGCCTTTCATTAGCTCCTTCATTAGTTCTCACCCCACCCCTACAAAGTACAAAATTCACGAATATGTAGGTATTTCAGCGATGCGGTTTTACTAACTACCTACTTCACTGATGATGACCGATGATTACCTTACATCATCACTATAATCTTGAGTAGAAACGACTGCGTACATCAAGACTTACATACATGCTCTAAAACATAGCACTCCTTTTTAAAATCTGTGTCAAAGTTCTCTTAACTGTATTTCTCTATCTTTTAATAGGCCCGCTTACTCATGTATAGGGCGAAACATCCTATATATCACTGCGAAGTACCTGCGAGTGATTACTGTCTTCCAAGTAGTTAGCGCAATCTAATCGTTAGTAAGCCAAGGTTGTCCGATTTGGGCCAACTGCTTAGTTGGAAACTCTGCAGGGAAATCCATTTGGTGGTGTTGGAACGATAAATTAGACAATATTGATTCTCCTTCCGAACATTCTATGCACGTTTCTCGATCTGTAGGGTAATCAATAAGTTCATTTAGTGCTTATGCAACAAAATGTTAGTCTACGCTTATTCTTACCCGTTTTATTCAGCCTATATTATGAAACAATAAAATGTAAGGAAATTAAAACTATTTGAAAACGTCCTAAATTTCTGTAAACCAAAATCTGACAAAAAATTTCAACTGTCGACAGCAACTTTCCATTCCTTGTATTTTCTGTTGTGCAATCGGCTAAAAAGAGGTTCAGGTACTTACCAAAAATAAAAATAATAACCCTGTTTTTAACACGAGGTACTTATAGCACAAAATGTGGTATTTGGTTTGCGATCCTAAATTTCATAACGAAGCTTTGTTTATACCTCAAAGAAAAAATACCATGTACAAGTCAACTGTTAGGAGTTGGTAGAGATAATAGAGGTCTTGTTTTTGAGATAAAAAATGCCAATGATCAAAAAGAGCATACATTTCTAACATTCTGATTTACATCTATACTTAAAAACAAATTCCATCTAAAACATAAAAACAAATGTAAACAAGGATAAAAACAAATGTTTTGCTATATTTAGATGACTTTCGGCGTAAAAACTTGTGTTACAACCGCGGAGACCGGCATTAAGGGAACGCGGACTCCGAAGGCCTATAACAGACCTACATTTTTATCGTGTTTCACATTTCCGTACCCGAGATTTCTGCTACCTGTTCCATTCTGCAGTATTTCCTTCCGTATAATTATTACCTTTTGTGTTTGCTTAATTTGATCTAACGAAATTAAAAAAGTTATTATAAAACCTGACTACGTAAGTCAAAAAATAGTCTGCCCAATGAATGAGTTAAACACCAATGAGCGTTGTGAACATTAGTTGTAGTCGAGTGTTTTAGTGCGTGCATATATACTCGAATTTAAGTAATCGTTCCTTTTAAATTAGTACAAACATTTTTCTACACACATTAGATAATAGACGATTATTTGCCAGTAAACAGTAAGTTTATAATATAAAACAGAAATTAGTAAATACATATGTAGGTGATACCTACATTAAATCAATATGGTTGGCTGTTTTAATGATACCCAACGCCTTTAGCATGCTTGAAAAAACTAAAAGAAGTAACATAGAAAACAGAAACGAAGATAAAATATATAACCAGCCATAAGTACTGACGACAGAACAGAAGTAAAAACTCCATATAATGGGCAAAGCGTCACGTCACGAGCATATCTCGTACCTATTCAGTGACGCAATTTTCCCCCACCAAAAATTGCTCAAAGCAGCTAAAGGTATTTTCTCTTGAAAATTTCATTTAACAACAAAATATACATAATACCCAACTATACTCACTAGTGTGATACTTCAAGTATTTGTCTTATTAGTATCAACTCCGCCGGTCAGTAGTTTCAATAACTGTCTAGCCTTATTAAATGCGAAATGCAGCTGGGATGCGCCGAGATGAGTTTGTATAAAGGATTTAATGTAGAACCACGGTGTAGGACTCTCAGCCTTATTTACTGGCCAGTTATTGCGAAGGCCAAAGTTTAATAACAGGGAATTATTTCAGCTGGTTGGTACTTGAGTTACCAGCAAATTGTTATATAGTATTTGAGGTTTAATTCGGTTTTCATTTCATGAGAACCAACCTCACAAGTTATCTGAACCTCAAAGTAGCTGTTTCCCTCGACTTTTACCTCGTGGGTTTCGGCTTTATCACGCAATTTCCAGGCCCCGCGTAGATCCCGGGTTCCAAACCATCTGATGAGGATAAGGATGCAACCGGTACCACAGTCGACTGACAGAGATGGTAAATAAGATCAATAGTTTTTTCAGCGCTAGTCAACAGTTCCCCAAATTACATATTTCTTTTCCCTTGAGTATTTATTAGCCACATTAAAAATATTTTTATAAATTAATGGGGCTACAGTAGACTTTGGAATTGTTCATTTTGACGGGTTGGGTCACCCTTTCAAGGAAATGTAAGTGGTGGATTAACGAGGTAGATACATAGAAGATAGATGGTAAAATAATCTACATAGTTTTAAAATAAGCACTACAGCTGAGGAATACTTACGAAAGATTTCGCACATATCAATAAAATAAGCGTTACATTGAGATAATTTAATAAAAATGAACTATCCTTAACTTGCTAACTTCCTTAGATATACACCAACAGTATTTCATAGTTAGTGATTGTCTTCTGATTGTAAGATAAAATTACATAAAACAAGTTTTGCCTATTATAACTTTTGGACCTCATTTCAATAGGACTGTTGTCGGCGGCGTAAAACTAACTTAAACGACGTCAATTAATTAGCTTCCTTAAGTTCTGAAACTGAGGCCGAAAATGTGGAATTAAGTAATAACATTTCTGAATCTGTTATACAATTTATTTTATATAGATTTACAATTTATTATTTATTATTGTTACTAACATTAGGTTAAGCTCAATGTAGTACTAACAAAAATGGACGAGAGTCTGAATAAAAACTTTTATTATTATATTATTATTATTATATTATACATATTTGCGTGTCGGTCAGCGATATGACGGACTTTGTGGGCTCTTGGAAGAATCGAATTCAAATACTGACATTCCTGAATCTGATATAATAAACCTTAATCGTCCTAACTCGTTTCTTTGTTAGTATGTACCAGATATTGTTTGTAGACCGTTATACATGAAAGGGCAGTTGATTAATGTATATGAAATTTCTTACATCCGAATAAGTAGGAAGCGTATTGAAATTACGGCCATTTGAAAATTTCAAAATTCAATTATTTATTTTCTTGCATTCGTTTATGTTAAAATTATTTAGCACCATTGGTAGGTATTGTTCTGGGTATTTTAGATCAATTTTTATGAATGTTTCAGGAAGCACTTTTTCCATTTGGTCACTGCTAATTGCCACAAATAAAACTTTATATCTGCTAAAAACTTCGTAAAAAATGATAAGAAAAGGGTAATGAATGTATGAAAGGTATCAGAACTCCTGAATGTAGATGTAGTCTTAACTTCTATTATATACATACATTTTGGACATAAGGCGTCTTGCTGTGACCAAGTTTTGGCCAATGGCCCCGTGACAAAAATGGAATATAAACGAAATATCTATCTATTGCAACTATTTTAGTGAACAAAGTTCTCATGTCACGCCTACATATTGATAGCGTGTGATGTCTCAAATATAAAAGGCATTTCAATGGAGCGTTTTCCCAAAATTCCTACCCGTATTATTGAAATAAGTCAAAAGTTAGGTGAAATCTACAACATTTTAAACTCGAAAATCACTTTTACCTATACTTGTATCATTTAATGCAAATTTACAATGGAATTGGAAAACCACCAAACCTTTCATCATCAACAGGTCTTTGTTAGTCTCCATTGCAGGAGCACTAGGTAATATATGTATGTCTCTGATATTACACAGAGGGTCCTTTCAGAGCGACATATTTGCCAGAGCGTTATAATACCTTTGAATGTTAATATTTATTTATAAAAAAAAATAGACCAATAGGTAATGCTGACTGATTCTGAAAAGAAACATCTATAAATTTGTACACGTTTATTATATGGGAGAAGTTTTAAAATTTTACTATTTTGTTTAAGGGATGCACCGTGGATAAATAAATAAATAAATATTTGTTACAGGCAACGTGATTAACAGGGCCGTATTAATAAGGGCCGAGTATTATGAATAGTTCCCAAAAGCATCGGGCTATTTAATAAATTTTAGTATTTTAATTACTTAGACCGGTCCATCTATATATAATGCCCGACAGCCCGGCGTTCATTTAAAAAATCAACGTAAACTATGGATTGAATTTATCACTTGGACTAGTTTCAACGAAGAAATTCATAAATTAAAATTAGCGAAGGGAAAAAGTAGGTACTCAGTTATTTACTCGCAATGAGTATTATTCAATGTTGACCAAAGTGCAAGTGGCCCAAGACAAGGACGAAAGCAAGACGCCTGAAGGAAATTTCAACGACTCTCGAGGTATGATATTGTAAGGATCGGAACACTTCAAAAATTAAACGTCCCTGTGAAAAATGAAAGAGAACCAATCAGATATTACTGCGTTATTTGGAAGAAACGTTTGATATCATTCACGAAACTCACATTTGTATGGGACATGAAGGTAGAAATAGGAAGATGAAAGAGCTCATTAGTAAAGAATTGGTGGCTCTGTATTTGACTCTCTGTTTCTGATATTTTTACAACATTTGGAGCTCCGAGCATTTAAACAGCGACAATGGCAAGGAATTCGTAAAAAAAGTTATGGTCGAACTATGCCAAATGTGGAATGAACCAAAAATAGTACATGGCTAACCCCGCCAGAGCCAATCACAGGGCTCAAGAGAAAGAGCTAATCAAGATATAGAAAAGATGGTTTTTACATGGTTGGAGGCAAATAAATCAAAAATGGTCGGAAGGGTTAACAATTGTTTATTTCTTTTGTTTTATTATTTTGCCCAAAACGTATTTGCCCTTATTCATACTGACCGAGAAAAGTAATAGGCATGAAATTTTAATCAAATTGCCCATATGACATGGGCATTATGCTTACAGGCCGATCATTATTCATAGGGACCAGACTTCTCAAGTTGCCCGTAACATATTAATATATACGGATGCTTCCCACAGACGAATGGTTAGACGACAGACAGTCAAAAAAGGATTTAAAATAATTTGAAACTGCAAAAGGTGCACTTGATTTCTAGACTGAGTAATGATGTAGTGATCTTTTTAACATACGTATGTATGACATTGAACTGTACGCTGAAACTTAATTATTTCCCACCACATAATAGTTTTCTAAACTCATATTCATGCTATCTGCAATGCGCGGCACGCCTCAAGGAACATCAAAATATACTCAGAGAGACAAACGCAAATAAGTTTTTAACTATCTGCTAAGTTTGGAACAAGTTTCGGAATCACTATTACTCACAGGAGTTTCCTGTTTCCAGAATTTCGATGAAAAAGTTTTTTTGGGTGCGGAATGTTTTTCTGTTCTCTTTAGGTGCCTATGTGTGTAAGTTTAATTAGTAAGTTAATTAAAAATAGCATCCTCCTCATCCTCATAGGTATTTGCCTTAAAATGGTATTAGCTTTTTTTAAGTAATTGTAGGAGTAATGAGAAACAATTTGAGATTTACAGATTGTGATTAGAGATTATACCTACTTCTTTTTTGTGATTTAACATCATGACCGCAATGATAGGCTATTTTGGGTTAATTCCACTATACAGTTAATCCTGCTATGCCTGCCACACTTAAAAAAAACATAGCCACCTTTATTCTTTTGGACGTTAGTTCGAGAATCATGACTCCATTCTAGATCTTTTAAAATCTAGAATTTCAGATATATTTAAACACATTAAAATATTAAAAGCACTATCTAAGTTTTCTTATTTTACCAAAGAATAACTGAAGTAACTCCCTAAACAATAAAAGAGAAACAAAAACTAACGCCGATCAAACAAAAACCGAAAATTGTAAGTGAACGGTCACGTTTTCATCGAATCCCGTCGCCTGGAGTTGAGTTGAAAGAAAATAAATTATCTTACGAAAAGGGACTATTGTAACACTTGGTTTAGACACATTAATTTAATGCTGTTGTGTACCTTTCATGTTACGCCTTTATTTTCACATTTGACGACAAATAGTCTGAAGTCTAGAGTTTGAAGAGTATTAATAGAGCAAAAGAATAATCGTTTATTGTATAAAAATAATATTGCTTTTGATAATTGAAAGTATTCTTTTACTTACTATCTAAGTGATACTACTCCCGTGAATGAAGTTCATCGGGAACAATACCTTTTTCCGGGAAAGTGAGATCCTTAGCCTCAAAGAACCTCCATGCTACATCCAAATCGATTCATACAATTTCACGGGTTTTACCATCCAAAATAAATGTCTTTCAGCGCACCATACTAACATTTTGGCTATATTTTTTAGGATCTGTTAACTGTTTTCTGCCTGCGACTTTGTCCGGGTAAGGTTTTAGTTTTATCACGCGATTGATCCATATTTTTTTCATATTTCCAGCTAAGTCCCATTGAAAAAGTTATCATATTGACGGACTGAGTCGCCCTTTTAAGGATCAGGGTTTTATTAACATATTGTATAGCAGCCAGAAGGTACCAACGACCTTTCAAATAAGAATGCATTTGTCTATAACTAGCTGCTAAAATCATTAAGGCCAATCGGCGGCGTCCCGATTCGAGCCCAGCGCCTGTCACTCATTTCGAGTAGGGTTACTATCCATCCAGATTAGTCCGGACATGTCCCTACTTTTAAACTCTTGTCCGGACTTTGTCCAGCCCTTTAATTTGTCCTAATTTATGGAATATGAGTAATAAAACTTTTTTATATATATCAAATCAGTCTTTAATCAACAAAGAACTTCTTATTTATCAAAAAAAAAAAATATAAAATCTTTTTTGACAATCAACTTAACAATAAATCTTCTATTGTGAAATTTGCAAACAATCAAATAGTTCAAACACATTTTTCTGCCTGCTTACCATGCTTACCATAGCACTGAACTAAACTACTTTAGTAAGTAATGTTTCTAAAAAGTCCGGGCTTTTATCGAAATGTCCGACTCTTTGCCAGGATTTTTCTAATTCCTAAATGGTAACCCTAATTCCGAGAAGCTCATTCCGCCTCGCACCGACGACGCATCGCCTCGACTCATAAATCGTTAAATTACGCCTGGCTCCACGTATTCAGGTCACAGCTGGCCTCCTTTGCATTACGTCCATGTATACATACAGCCTGAAAATGGAAAATATTGCGTTGACATCCTAAAACTAGTTCAACACTGTTTTATCAACAGTAACAGCGTCAGATGCCACTGATTTAAACTCAAGTAGTCCATATTCATCCCTGCGCAGTTTTTCATTAATCGATGCTCATCATTGTTAATAGTAATAAGTAGTATTAGAAAATTTTACAGTTCCGTAAGACATGTCCATAGATACCTGCCTCCCTTAGAAACTATTAGGTACACCTAACATTCACCCCAAACAAATTGCTACCCTGACAGTTAGAATTGTGAATATTTTGAATGAGTAACAAAATAAAGATCTCAAAAACTAGCAAAATGATGATGGGTAAACAAATAAAAATCACGAAAACAAATAAGATCGTAAAATAAAATTAATATTCCGGAAACAAACGAACAACGCAGAAGCAAATTAAAATAAGGGGGAAAAGGTACACATACGTACCTGTTTTTGAAGCTTCATTTGTTTTTTATACTCATTGTTATTCGGACAACTCGGTTGTTATATTTATTTTTCTAACATTCACACGTTTTCCTGTTAGGTTTCCATTTATTTATTTTCCGCTACCTATTCATTTATCTCCTTAAAATTCATTTGCTTCTCGGTATTCTTTTGATTTGTCTTGTAGTTTGTGAGTGACAGATTGTTTTCAAATGGATTTGTGTTGTTGGTGATAGGTATGTTGAGACTTTTTTCCTTATCACGACCCAAGGATAATAACGCCTATCGGTAGTCTTCCTCACCTATAGCGCAGGTTTTTAATCGGAATTACCGACTATATTAACACGCTTTTATTAGCTTCACTTGTGTGTAAGAAAACCTTGGAATCCTAATTTGACGCACTTCCCGGTTTTCGATTAGGATGAAATTTTGAACACGCTCTGAGTTCTGATGAAAATACATGAAAAGTAATAAAAGCGTGTTTTTTAGTTTTTTAAACAAATTATAAATTATTTATTTTAATACTCATCGGGAGTCCTTCTAGAGGGACAATTCTTTTTTCATGAAATCTATAACTAAAAGGAGTATGTCCCTTTGTTTTATTTTTATCTAAAAAACTGTTTAAAAGAAAAAAAATTGTTACATAGCAGTTTTTTAAGAAAAAATAAAAAATAGGGGCATACCTATTTTAGTACTAAATTTTATGATGGAAACCATACTGAAAAAATACTGCTAGGATACGCTCTTAAGACGTAAGTGATTGTAGCATTAAAGTATGAATACGGCCTAACTACTTTACGGTACGGTAATACGTGTTATTTACTTAAATATGCATGAACCTTTTGTGCAGCAGTATTTGATTCCTGAACCTGATAAAACATTTAATTAATGAATCTCGCTTACTCTACGTTAAATTTCTTAATTGTTACCCCCGTGTAATGGATGAATTACGAATTTCGTGTGTCTGCAGCGCGTTTCAATCAAAATGGATTATGAAATGTACACCGCAATTTATATGCCTACGTGCCGAAAATGTTAGACATAATTAATAAACTCCTATCAATTGCAACATACGATAAAGTTTTACCTGGTGAAACCGAGGCAAAAATGGGTCTTTAACAACTCGGAACCGAAAATATTGAAATTTTCAATTTGACATAAGTACCTACTTCTGTTTACTATTTATATGTTAGTAATTATAATTATGTTTAGTAATAAAGTACGAATCCATGTAAGAATATAAAAGTCACCAAAAATCTTTTACATACTCGTAAGAAAATCGTGTTGGGACGACAGTCTCATGACACCAGACGACAGACCACAATTTAAAAACTGTTGTTTTTTGTTCAATTGGACCTGGTTGTACAGCGGAATCTACCTCATACCTCTCCAACCCGTCTGGCCAGCGTGGAGAGTGTAGGCCAAATCCTCTGACTGCTCTGGCTAATATTGGCTATTTATTGTGTTTCCTAAGTCGTCTTTTACGACATCTACGGGAAGACTTGGAGTAGTCCTATTCTACTCTGCCGGGAACCACGCGGCAATAATAAATACATTTTTATATCGTACATCAATAAAATTAAATAAACAATTAAGGAAATAAGTGGTGCCTATAAGATAAATGGTTTTCAAATAGCATTACAATGCTCAGCACATTATTACAGTTGAAACAATGTGATGAAAAATCACGGTCAATCAGTTGGTAGCTCACTTAGGGCGCAGACCTAAGAATCTACCTGGCTACCTGTGGCGAATTCTTTTTCATCACATGTATTTTCAATTTTAAGCGTATAAGATATTTATAGCAGAGTAAAGTTCTTAAACTTTGGTAACTTAAAAGTACATCTATTACTAAATGGACCAAGACAGCCATTTCTAAGCCACGTAATACTCAGTAAAATGTAACTTCGAGGTAAATGTCAGCGTGGGACGCTTGCACAATTTATCGCCCGCTAAATTACACGCCTGCCTACATATGTATCAATAAATACCTCGCCGAGGCCTCGTCTTATTAGGGCACCCTTGAGCCCAATCATTTCGTGCCTAATTCTAGAGTACCGTGTTCTTAAATTCTTTGGAGTTTTTCAGTGAAGTTGAAAAACTGGAATATTCTTCTAAAGTCTTGCACGATATAAAATTTAAGTAGGTGTATTTATAGCAAAACAAAAACGTGTTCTTCGAGTGTAAGACACTCGAAGCACACGTTTTTGTTTTTCGATTGAATTTGCACCTGGCGGAAAAATTATCGTTGATTAAGAAAGCTGGACAAAATATAAACATTTCGTAAATTTTATACTTTTATAATATTGTGGAAACAAAGTTGTCAAGTAACCAGTGGCGGCATATTTGTGAAATTCTTATGATTTGATCTCACAGGAATAACAAATCATATAAATTAGAGTTTGTATTGTTGCCACAAGCATTGTTAACTTCGTGATTTTTTCTCTTAAAATTTCACGTACCCAATACAAAGAATCTAAAAGATCAAATCAAAGATGGTCAGTGGTGTCATCCTCTCCTGCCTGTCCGGTAGTTGCGGGAGGCATCGGATTCGCGCGCTCGGCCTCCCGAGCTGCTACTTTCTCATTCCCAATCAAGTAGCATGCCAACATAAATCGTCACAGAAGCGTATTTTTAGAATTAATTTCTATGTTTTCCAAGTAAAAATCGTCTGATGATCGAATAGCACAGTGACCTGCATAGCCAGTCAGACTCCGTTGCACACTCGATCGGTTTTACGTCTTGCGCCCGCTCTACGACGTTGCAATATCGGACAACTTGGATCTGTATTTAAGCAAGCAGTAAGCGTATATGTATTATTAAACCTGACGTGAAGTTATACAAGCCTCACGTCCGGTTTAATTTTTACCCGACTGACCCACCTGTTTTCCTCATTCTGGAAATGTTTTACGAGCGTATGTATGAATATACATATGCATGTACATAAGTCTGTTCCATTGTTGCTTCCTGTAGCCTAAAGCTTGATCGATTTTGAAGTGTGGGGTGTCAATTCGTATTGTTCCCCGGCACAGTGTCATAGTCTATTGTAAGCAAAAAATCAAAATTGCGGAAGTAAACTGTCAGAAAAATATGTCGGGATTTTTTAAATAATGTTGTTTGGTTGTTGGAGTAAACTATAAAAATTCGGCACCGATTCAATAAATAAAGCTATTTACCACTGCCTCAGTATAAATATCAAGCCACCGTCTAACTTATGAACCTCACATTTTATACATTAATATGAGAAGTCGAAAAGTATATGGCCTTATTTATTTATTGTTTTTTCTTTTACGAGCCTTTTATAGGTACAATATGTTACTTAACCATCGAGGGGGTCTTATATCGTCAATATGAACAACTTTTTCTTTGGGACCAATGCTTGGACCTCAAACAAAAAATTGACTTTCCCGTAAAAAGTGCCCGGGCGACTCGACATACATTTGTATGAAAATGTCGAATTCATTTTTGAGTTCGCTGCATTGATTCCTTATAAAAAGTTGTTCATATTGACGGTCTGAGTCGCCTTTAAGGGAATGTCGAGGGTCAAGGTACAATCTGTATACCTACTACTCGTTTTACATCCTAAAGGGCAATTGAAATTAAAAAATGAAACTTTGTCAAATTGACCAAGTAAATATTCATGGACTCTTAGTTTTACTGATTTAGACGAGCCAACTATAAATAAATATATTATGTTATTTTTGGATATAATTGTGCCACAGGTAACTGTGGTGTGCAATATGTGGTACTATAAATACATACTGTCTTACTATCAATCCATATTGTACCTAGCATCAAATTAAACAGAGGTTTGCGCGAAATTATTTAGGAAATAGTGAGCATTTCGATTCAATAAGTTCACACCTTAGTTTATTTATCCCTACTAAATAAAGCTTACAATCACGCCAGTCACAATTAAGAATTATTGGGCTCTCATTTTAGCAAAGGATTTATGGGCTAGGCTAGACAAGGGCTAGACACAGTAAAATTAACTACTGGACGGAATAATTGAAATTGAAATTTGATACAGGGGTTCCTTTTATGATGAGCGCAAAGAAACGATTTTTAGAAAATCAAGCCCTAAGGGGGTGAAATGAGGGGGTGAAGTTTTACGCGGATGAAGTCGCGGGATACTGCACATGCGACTGACACCAGCACAATGGACTGTCAGCTTTTCTACGTATACTATACATATACGTTATATTTACCAATTGTCTTAATCTGTGTTTATGTATCAAGATCTAAAACGAGATATAAGTAGCTATGCGTTTAATAACTATTTGTGAAGCTACCTATATAATTTGGACATACACCTGCAAGAATGTAAAATACTTTTCGAAAACATAATAAAAATAAATACGTAAATAAAAAATCCCAATCTCAACTAATATTATAAATGCGAAAGTGAGTTTGTTTGTTTATTTCTTTGTTTGTTACGCTTTCACGCCGTATCTACTGAACTGATAATCATTAAGTTTTGCACACACATAGGTTAGGGTACCGAGAAGGACATAGGCTATATATTCCGCGGGTGAAGCCGCGGGTAACAGTTAGTTACCTATAAATCTGTCAAGAGCAGACCTGATCCCAAGAGTACAATAAGTCGTAGAGTCAATCTGTCCCATTAAAATTGAGTAAAGTGGGTAAACGATATGTCTAACCAACGGGAGTATTCACGCCCCGGTGACGCCACCGTGACCCTTGGAGACCCTCGGCAGGTCCAAATACGTAAGCAAATTAGTATTGGAGAGACTAATAGTAAATTTCGTTTATATCTACCAGGACCCTACCGCCTAAGTGATAGGGGCGAATCTAAGCACGCTTCATTTACTGGAACTGACCTCACATAACTCAATAACGCCGGGATATTGACATTAGAGCCTTAAATGTAGAGGTACTTGATATTAGATTTGAGTTCACAGTTATATTTACGGTTTGTTCTTTTTTTATAAAACTTCATAGGCAATCAAGCATACGGCCACAGTCTTGATCAAATTAGAAAATTTGTAAAATAATAGTTAGTTATAGCATAATTAGTTGATTTTCATTTTGTGTTAATTTTCGAAATAAGTCACTGTTTGTTCTTCGTGCGTGTAATGCCAACTTTGTCAGATTTTTCAAGCTGCCTAAACACACCTGACTGCCATCTTATCGTGACAGACGAGTTTAGATGTATCTATTTGCAGTAACGGTCTGGAATTCCAATAAAACAATCGTGCCTATTCTAAAAAGAGACTAATGTCCTGTCGCTTGGTGCAAACTATCCATAAAACTAATTAAGGCGCCTTCGAATCTGTGTCCATTTATTGATATTCATTGTTTTGACACCAATGTAATCAAGATGGGGCGAGGTGACATCTAGGAGTCGTGGTGGGATCAGTCAGTGCTGTGCCAGGCCCGCTGCGGTATACATGTCGATTCTGCCCGGAAAGGGAGCGGCGGCGGGGCTCCCAGCCCGCGGGCTCTGACGCCCTTCTACGCGACCGGGATGGGATCTCGTGTAAACCTCCCAACATATTTATCTGAGCCGCAATGGCTCTTCAGACAAGAGCACACTTACTCCTTTTATTGTTTTGCGTCCTCGGCGGGGGCGCGGACGGTGAGTGGCAATGTTTGTTTTATTTAAAATACTTTTATTTTCGGCGTCTAAAAGCATGGCTACGCATAAATTTTTGGGAATACCTGTATCCAGACGGGTGAACGATTTTGTCTATTCAATACAAATATTATTGTTTGGGCACGTGTTAACATTATCGAAAATGGAAAGATCGGTTCATAATATGATCGAAGATTAGTTAAGAGATGAAGGGATAAGAGCAGTATTAACTTAGGTGAATACAATTTACTACTTAAGTCGATAGTCAATCTTATTCATCGTATAATATTTTTAATATCATTTGGTGAGCTTTATTAATTATTAAGGTAACATGTATTTTTTATAAAATCGTCTTTATATTACTTAAAATAGATTCGGCTGATATCCATCAAATATAATCTAAAAACTTTGACGGATCCAATTCCAGATAAAGAATATAGTTTTCAATGCCATTCATATGATGCCTCTGACAGAACCTTCAATCGCCTAGATTTGTGAAAAATTAAAATTTAAGGGATTCTGAGGAAAGATGTCTTCCAGATGACCTAGAGATCTTCGACGTTTTGTCCGTGGTACGGGATGGGGGTCTCCCGGACGGGATCCTGCCGGCCCCCGGGCGCTGCCAGGCAGACACTACGCCCGTCGCCGAGTACTCCGCCTACAGCCTCAATCAAAATGCCACGCTGCACCAACTCGCTGCTGGAATGTTCTACAACACCTTCCCGGAAGATTTCTCCGTGCTAGCCGTTGTCAGGTTGCGAGGTAACATTTCATTTCATTTCCATACACCTTTTCTATGAATAAACCATAGAAAAACTCTAACCACGATAACTTAATGACTCTGTGAGATATAGACCTCGCGTATATTATCTATCACCACATTTCGAAAATTCTCCAAAAAAATTAAAGACTATATTATTTTTGAACCAGCTCACAAAATTTTACGAAATTTAAATAAGAAATGTGACTGTAGGTGTAGTGTAGGATAAAGAGTAGCTAGAAGCTTCGCTCGCGCTTTGCGCTCGTTCGGTTTCGTTCGCACCCAGACCTGCAGGCCTATTTGCTAACTTTTGATAGCTACGGTGTACATCATTTTCATGGTAACTTCAATATTCATTACGGTTTCGGTATGAATGACTATTTTTATTTAATATATGAAAACCGTAATGGATGCTAAAGTGATCATCAAATCGTTGTAAACTGAGTTAGCAAATCGGCCTGCAGGTCCAATTGGTACCTGAGTCCGATCATCGACCGCATTAAACACTAAGACAATATTTTTGTTTAGCTTTTTTCACACTTCAGAAAGGACGGCCCGATTTTATCCTAACTAATGCCCGTTTGTGTGGCAGTTAAAAATTCGACACATTTATAATTTCAACGCCTGTTTTAAGCAAAGAAAAAGCAATTGGGGTTTAAAGACAGTTATTACTTATACTTTTAAATTATTTGTCAGTTTGTCATTGGTATACTTATCTATAAACATAAAAGAAGATCCACCTGTATATTATTGACCCTGTAACTGAAAAAATCTTATTCATCCATTAATTAATTAATATTAAATTCCTTCTGCATCCTTCATAGACTACTACGTACCTAATAATTATGTTGAAGCAAATTTATACTCCGTCACGCAAAAATTACTAGACGACTTTTGACTAATATTGCTTTTTCATCAGAATAGCTCATAGCCAGTCAATAACTCAGAATACTTTTAGATATAGATTGAAGCATTAATAGTAATTCTTTTATCATCTGTTAATATATTTAAACGGCCTAACGATGGAACAGATAAATCACTGGATTAGCTGCTTGTCACGCAACCTGATATCTTAATCGATGATCTGTGAATCTCGTCAAGAAAGCGTTTTTGTTGGCACAAAGTTACAGCGGAATGAAATTAGTTCCATTTAGGTAGTGGATATTCTTTGTAAGTATTTGTATGTAAAACACAGTCATTATTAATATGTGACAGGTCAAAATATATTTTTAATCAATTCGTCTATTTAGGTAGATGTTATTTGTTGAATTCTCGAAAACAACTAGACTGATTCAAATAAAACTTAATGGTTCAACCGCCGGTCGGCCACCAGTCATCATATATCTTCTTGTTTGTATATAAAAGGCATACCTGTCTGACTCACTGACTTATATATTATATAACTACTGTACTTTACTAGCTTGCCCCTCATATACAGCAATGTTTGGCTACAGGCACCGAGCAATACCCCGTGTTCGTGCTATACTCCGACGCAGGGGACGACCAGCTGCAGCTTATCGTGGGTGAACTGATTGAGGTGTACTATGAGGACACGCGGGGAGACCCTCCTGACGATGAAATGCTGACCTTTAGGGTCAACATCGCTGATGGAAAGTAAGAAAAATTATCGGTTGATATTTCGGTTAGATAGCAAAGGGTGCGCAAATTTAGGGACTTAAGAAAATTTCAACTTGAAATGTTTATGTCTACATAAGACCTATCTTTTATTGCTGTAATGTTTAATAGATCTCAAAAGAAGCCTCTTCTGTTCTTTTCAATGGCTTCATAAAAATAGTTATGTAGTTTTTAAGGATCTTCTTGAAGTAAAATTAGTTTTTTTTTTTATTTTCATTCTTTTGAAATGTTCTTTATCAACGAAATTTTAACTAAACTTAATATATCGTTATAAGACTTAGTGTGATTTACAGTCTTTTGGAGCTAGAGGCTTACTATATAATTAGTCACGTTTTTCAAAATCTATGTTTTTATGCAATTTCCCCATTTTGTGTTTGGCTCCCCATGTAAAATAATTTCTTCGAAATTTGTATACCTACGTTTTTTGTCAATCGTAAACTCTTCATTTTCCCTTTAATTCTATTTAAATCAACCTGTTTATAAAACCTAATTGAAACTTCCCTATTTTTTAAAAAGTAGAAATTATCCAAGGGTCGCATAATATTCTTATTATTTCCAACAAAAATGTTAAGAAGTTACTTAAGCATAATACCAAATTTGCCTAAACTACAAACCAACAGGTGGCATCGATTAGGTCTCAGCATAAAAGGTGACTCGGTAACCTTACTGGTGGATTGTGAGATCAAAGGAACCCTACTCTTGAACCGAAAGCCGGGGAGCACTTTCAACTTGGCCGGTGCTTTGGTCGTGGGCACCCAAGTGTCAGCCGAGCAGTATTATGACGTAAGTATATAATAAGACATGTTTCAAAGCTTATTCCCATTGCTCCCATTAAATGGCTCTATATATCAATTTAGTTAGCCCTGGATACTTGTATATAAATTTATGACAATACCACGATTTTTATTAGAAATAACAATGAAAAAAAAGCATGATTTTTTATTTTTGTGCTAGCTAGTGGCTACGTTATTGAACTAGTATCTGTTCATGGAAGCCAACTTTTTCTTTTATTTAACTAGATTTTACATCTAGTTAAAAACAATATTTTTTCCTTACTGACAATCAAACGGTGTAGCTAAAAATATTTACTTATTTTAAATTTGCTGGAGGCTGGAGACTTCCCCAGCAGGGGCAAATGGAATAACCCATTTACGCTGAGGTTGAAGTGAAGTCAACAAATAACTCCGAAAAATCAGGGATCCTCAAGGGATTTTAGTTTGTAAAAGTGGCCTCTAATAAAATATACGAGCGAGGGTCGTAACTAGCGGCCGGGTCTAAAGTGGTCGCAAAATCCTCAATTTGGCGATGACATATCAAAAGCCTCGACTTTTTGTGTACCTACCCTTTAAAATTGAATTACGAAAAGTGGGTACATAAAGGAACTTTCACATACAAAATGCGAAACTTTTTGGATTTCTGCTCATAGATATGGAAGAATCTTTCGTTTAGGAAGATTTTACGAATGAAATATAATAACTGTGAAGGTGTGCTTTGAGCAATGCAGCAATATAACATAATATTGAATATTTTAGGGTGATATCGAACTACTACAATTTACAAATAAACCAGATACAGCCTACGATATTTGTACAACGATAGCTCCAGATTGTGGCGTATACGGATCTTCGTACAGAGTGGAAACAATCCCGGAAACAGACAATTTTGATGAGGAAACAGATTTCGATACGGACAACTTCATCATTCCATCAACAGTACAACCATCTCAAGAGACACTAAGCGTTGACGAGAATGGGCAAAGACAATATGGACATTTTGGACGAAGAAGGTTCTTTAATGAACGCAACAGATCTAACAATGATTGGGACCCCAATGCAACAGAACCCAGTACACAACGGCCGAATTGGCAACCTAACTACTTTGGTGTAACTGGATCGTACATCCCAATGACAGATAATGGTAAGTAACAATAAAGTTTGCCAAAAGAATTTTACTTGGGTATTTACCGCAAACTAGAAAAAGCAACTTCGAACTTGTGAAATCATTAAAAACTTTTTTTTTTCAGATGAAAACAGCATCTTTGGTAGTTTTCCTAGCGAAAACGAGTTTTTGCCAACTTCTCCAAATATTATCGACTCAACTTTACCTCAACCTATAGAAGTGACTACACCAAGGGTAAGGACTATTAAATAAAATTCGCTGACAAGCTTTAAGTAATAGTATATTATACATCTTAATTTACAAAAACTGCCACTAGCCGGATGTAATTTGAATTACGAGATTTAGAGATTAAAAAGTTAATGCACTGATTTGTCGCCCCTTTAGATTAGCCATTTTTTTCGTCTTTCAAAAATATTTTCGATGGCTGAACCGTGGATCTAAGAATAATCAGGATATGCCCTTGGAAAATGTAACAGTGACGCACATAAAAATCCCTACACTCGTTTCGCGACACTAGCGAACGCACACATCGGCACAAAAATCCCTACACTTTTCCCCGGTCGAATTTCACAAATGTCAAATACATGCTGCACACATGTGACTTGATGTGACGTAAGTTATGCTTCACTTTTGATGTGTCTAATGCCGGGTCCATATTATTCCTAGGTCCATGGGCTGAACACAATTTTTCGATTTGAATATCTTTTTTTTTAATACTTAGAAACAATGTTTCGATTTGAATACCTATCATAGAAATATCCTAAACTGATTTAGTTTAATTTGAGGCAGGTAAGAATAAACCCAGAATAATAATGATTTCCTTTCAATTTCATCACAAAATCAAAATCTTCTTTCGTAAACACCAAACTCCAACCTTTTGCAATAATATTGTGAATAGAAGACATTCTACCTGGCCTTGAACGCGCATGTCTCCATACAAACGGACAAAGGTAATTGAGACAATATTTGATAAATTTGGTGTAAAATTAAGCATTCAATCAATTAATATTCGTATGATCGACGTGTGCGTTTTTATACAGTTTATTTAATATATCAATGGTTTGAGAATTATACCTAAGCCTTTCAAAACATGTAAAGAAATGATAGGAGGCTTATAATTCTCAAACCATTGATAATTTTACCAAGCTATTTAAGAACGTACTTACGTAGATTATAATGGGTTTAATTGATCGAATGCTTAATTTTACACAAAAAATATATAATATTCCCATCCCTTTGTCCCTTACTATGGAGACATGCGCGTTCAGGACCCTCTTAAATATGTTTGAAAATGTTGACAATGCAAGCTGAAAATTCCAGCTGAAACGAATGGACGATGATGAAACGGAAACGACGACGCTCGTGACTACCGAGGCTTCCTACACCCCGATGACGACCACCGAAGATGACGACTATCTCACCCATCCCCCGGATTATGGCGAGGTAACATCCTTCTGTTTATTTGAAATAATACCAGTGTTGCATGAATAAAGCGAAAGTCACACAGACAGTGCTTATGCAAATATGTATAACTGGTAACGTGATTTGTTTGGAGTGCGAATGGAACACAAGTTTCGGAATATATAATTTTTTTATTTATCAGCTATGATTTATTGAACCTACGTAGTAAATACTAGAAACAAACAAGTAATGAATGTATGAAACCGCCCTCCACGCAAATTTGGTCGGTTTTAATCCAACTTAAAACAGTAAATAATTTATTTATTCATATGTGTACCCAAAAAAACATGAAAAGACAATATACATACAGAAAATGAGTACAAGGAAACTACTTACTAATTCCTAAGGTAATTTCTTTCAGTAGCCCCGAGAGAGAAAAGCTTAATAATAAATAGGCAGACTGACGTGTTAATTATTTAACTGATGACTAGCCAAAATTTTGTAAGAAAAGCCGCAAGCGAAATGCCTTCTCTTAAAAATCAACCTCGCGACCTCAAAACACAGAATTTTAATATTTTCAACCGTAGATCTTTTTATTTTAACCACACAAGATTTTGTGTTTGTTTTGGTCCGGCCTTTATTTCCGATGCCAAAATTTTTCGTTTCAAAATAAGACATGATTTATTTAAGGGTAACGCAACTGGATATGACTCGACGTATTACGACTATGGGACCTCCGGCACTTATTTGGGACCCCGTGGATATCCAGGACCTCCAGGTCTCCAGGGTCCAAGGGGGCCTAAAGGAGAGCCGGGCAGACCTGGAGCAGAAGGCCAGCAAGGATTCATGGGGCCACCGGGCCACGTGTTTGTTGTTCCGGTAAGTCATGTCAATTATAAAAAAAATGTTTTTCTATGATACATACTTACAAGTATCTTCTTCTTCTTCCTCGCCTTTTCCCCATTTCGATTCGGCTTTATATATCAACGCTCTCCAAAGTTTTCTGTTTCCAACCATATCAGCACTAGCTCCCCGTTCCTTCATATCATTCCTCACACATTCCCTCCACGACTTTCTCGGCCTTCTTTTTCCTCTATGTTCTGACACATTTAAGGAGCATCCTTTTAGCCAGGTGATCGGCATCCCTCCTTTCGATATGGCCATACCAGGTCAAACAATGGCTCTTTATTTTGTCCACTATTGGTGCGACTTTCAAACTTCCCGATCTTGTCCTAGGTCCTGTCCAACTTTTTAAACTCTTCCATAGCATTCTCATTTCCGCCACATGCATCTAACTTTCTTTCTTCTTTTTGGTTGCCCAACATTCGCTCCATATAATACTCGTAAAGCTGGTCTTATGACAGTCTTATATATCTTTCCCTTCAGTTAACACGGAATATGCTTATCGCAAGTTTACTTACAAGTATATAATAACTATTATAAGTTTTTCTTTTGCGTTGTTTGTAAGTAAACTATTGTTGTTTGTTTTTATCGATGTGTACACAAAGAAAATAACGAGAAACCCAATTTGCAACTGCAATTTTACTATTTCCGTTAAAACTAATTTATATATACGTATATTTGTAATTTGCAGTTACAACAATCAGGCAACGACAAAGGGCCCGACGCGCAGTCGGAAGCGTTGAGACAGATGTTGACTCAACACATGGTTGGTATAACTTTTTAAAGAAGAAATAACGTGCGTTAGATCCTTTTTATATGAAGATAGATATTTACATCGTTGCGAAATTTTACAAAACCAAAACTCATTTTAAGGTAGGTACACCTGAAAAGTCAGTATATTGACAAATCACATACCTTGTCCCACAGTAAGTCGTGAACTTGTGTCATAGGATACCACATCAACGATACCATATTTTATAATGGATACATTATGTAGAACATCCAAGATGCAGGCCAATCTGAAAAGATCGTTTTTTATTCATCATGACCAAGCCTGGCGACCTGGGACCACTGTGCCACGGAGGCTGTCAATGACACAAAGTATAAAGATACTAATTAACCATAGTTCTCACTAGCGTGAATCTTTGCTTTGATATATGTATTTAAGATTATTTTATGGATATATCCGTAACCAAACTACAACGGTATATATTTTAGGCAGCTATGCGAGGTGTCGAAGGACCCATGGGTTTGACGGGGCCGTCAGGTCCTGAAGGAGAGACAGGCCCAGAGGGACCCAAGGGAGAGCAAGGAGAGCAGGGTGAACCAGTAAGTTTTTTTATACGTTTTTATTTAACTTTCACATGTGTTACCTTACCTAGCTGTTTGGGTCAAATCTCGTAATACGTAAATTTTAAATAACTTATCCCCAACCTATCGAGCTTAAATTTTGAATAGTCGCATGACAATACAATATTGTGAAATAGTTTAGCTGGACCTGGACTGATGATGTAGCCGGAAGATGGTCATAGGAACTCCTGCACTAAATATAATAAACCTACTTGTAATTTTGTGTCATTTAATTTAGTGTGTAAGAAGCCGACATTTTTTCTTAGACAGCACTTTAGAGTATAAATTTATGATAAGAGCTAGTCACAAAATCAAATATTTGTAAGACTTATTTTTCCGTTAAGTCCATTTCACATTTTAGACTAATTGAATCTGCGTGGTGTAGCTATATAGGATTTACTTACATAAAAGTATTTCGTTCGATTACGTTTCCGAATTTATTTTTGAAACTGCGTTCAGTGTGATGGTCTGTCAAAAGCAAACAAAGCCGAAAATAGCCGTACTGAGTCGGATACTACCTACTCACTCGTTAAGGTCTATATTGCGCGATGGAATAAAATGAAAGTATAATGATTGTTATTTATTTATTTCTGGCCACTATATGGCTTGGTGGTACAGAGAGTCGAGCCCCTGCAGTGGAGACTATAAAGAACCTGATGATTATGATAATGTTTTTTTTTGTAATGATTGATAATTTTATAAAAAAAATGTATTTTCAGGGACCACCAGGACCCAGGGGGACTCAAGGCCCGCCAGGTAGAATAGGGCGCCGAGGCCACCCCGGGCGAGACGGCGAACGAGGTTCAACTGGCGTAACGGGTCCTAAAGGCGAGCAAGGGTATCCAGGACTGCCGGGCATTCCAGGGGATAAGGGAGAGCGGGGTGCAACGGGCCCGCAAGGCGAACCGGGAGCACCGGGGCAGGACGGACCACCCGGAGATGACGGGCCGCCCGGGCCGCCGGGGTTGTCGGGGGAACTTGTAAGTAAATTTGGATATTTGCTATTTTCAGTACTGTAAATTTAAATTATAATGTTGCTTTAGTAGACATTCATTTATGTGACGGACTTTTGTCTGTAGACTTTCTTTTTTAGTTCAATACTAAAGCAATGAGAATTGTCTGCAATGTTTATTTCCAGATAGCAGCACTGACTCGTAGAGTCCGATAAGCCGCAGCGCTGTCTATGGATAATGTTTAGAAGTAGCAACCACTGTTTCCCAATCACAATTTGCCGGACCCGATGACTCAGGGCTGCCGCCAATTATTTCAGAAAACCCTAATTTCAATCTTAAAAAAAAAATAAAGCAACATAGGTACCTACGAGTATATGCTTACGATTTTTACAATAACCATGTATTTTGTCCTTAGGGACCTAGAGGTTTCATGGGACCGAGAGGCTTTCCAGGCTTGATAGGCTATCCAGGATTACCTGGAATCGAAGGGCCACAAGGAACCAAAGGTGCCGCTGGACAACCTGGCCCTCCAGGACCACAAGGACATCCGGGCCCGATGGGACCAGCGGGCTCTCCCGGACCCCAAGGTCCAATAGGAGCGCCAGGAATTCAGGTAAATCGTAAGGCATTTGTGCAGCTATACCGTTATTTACAGGTGTATTTCTTAGCTACCTATTTGTTTACTGCAAATTATGCAGCTACTATGCAAACACTACTACTACAGCGGGACACCACCAAAATATACTATGTACTTACAACTACTACCAAAGCCAAAATGTAAACGTTTGTTTAGTTTCCCTACTGTCGTGACGTTCGCCCCACCTAGCGACGATCAGCTGCGGACACCGGGGGCGGAGGAACCACCAGCCGCGGACCCCACCATGAGGACCTCAACATTCTTTCGCTAGACCACCGCGGCTTTAGGCGCGTCGCTTATAATTGTTTCCCTTATGTGTTTCGTTCATTATACCAACCTTAATGACAGTCCACTCTTTTATTTAAGTCCCTGTTAAGGACCCCACCACACCTACACCTACCTACATATAGTTTTTGTTTATGATCTTAGGGTCCTCAAGGCAAACCTGGCATTTCGGGGCTCCCTGGACCCGAAGGCTCACCAGGTACACCAGGCAACCCGGGACAACAGGGCTTTCCTGGTGATGTTGGACCGCAAGGGCCTCAGGTATTTTTAATACATTTTTTATTTGATTTTTAGAACCATACCTTCCACGCTGGTCTGGGAGAAAAGAAAAAACGTAGTATGTACCAGCTGCTTCTCTTCCCACGCTGATCGTAAAAGCCAATCGAGGGAATGGTCGTGAGGAATCATGTCAATAGGTGATGCAGCTAGCAACCATTGTTATTTTGATTCCGTTCTCCACCTGCAAGCCCACCAACATGCTACACGCGGCATTACGGTTTTAAAGACCGGGGCTCCATCTACCTCGCAAAGGATAAAGACGTCATAATATGAATGTATGTATACCTAACAAAGATAAGGACTTTACGCGCTTTATTTTTTAGGGTATGTTGGGTTTTCCTGGAAACCGTGGACTGAAAGGCGATGTTGGACCCCGAGGTTTACCAGGAGATAAGGGAGATAAAGGCATCAGAGGTAAGTGAAGTAATTAAAAAATAACATGTACAGCTCAAGGAATAGACAGCAAACTAAAAACAAAACTTTTGTATATTTACTTTGGTTTTAGGAGTTGAAGGAGAAAAGGGTGATTTTGGTCCCAAAGGGGAGCGGGGATTACCAGGTGAATCTGGACCTCCTGGCATAGAAGGACCTGAAGGACAAAAGGTAATTTTGAGATCCAATCTAGTTGAGATATCTATGTATATATCTATGATCGAAGACCTGTCTTCGGATATTATAATAACATAACGTCATCTACATGACGATAGATGTATATTTATGAGCAAGATTTCCATCGGTGCCAACACTGTGTTGTCTGTGCATCACGTAGCTAAACAAAATGTTTGAAGTTATATGCTTTTTAATTGAGTAGTACGTACCAAGTAGGAACGCTGAGAGGTATATATTGTAACATTTATATCTCAAAGAGTTTTTGGATAAGAAACATATTTCTTTCACTTATGCCTATTTTTGAGAGGTCTTTGCATAGCACTACCAAAAAAAATTGTGTTAATTATCCATCGTATGGTAAAATGACAATAAAAAAGTGTTTAAGGAAACATATATACTCGTAAATATACCTATGTTTTAAATCTTGAAATCATTAAAAAAGTATAGTTCTATTTAAATTCGTCAAGCCATGTTTCTTCATTATCATTTTATTTTATTGTAGGGAGTAGAAGGGCCCAGAGGGGAAACTGGATCTGCAGGTCCAGCTGGAGAAAAGGGAGCCACAGGGCCACAAGGACCCCAAGGATATCCTGGAGCGGTTGGGGAGAAAGGCGACAAGGGGGCCTCTGGCAGGCGGGGTAGAAGAGGAGCTAAAGGACCGATGGTGATTACTACATAAAATGCATACTAAGTATTGTTAGATAGCAGTTTCATTTTGATCGAAAAATTAAGTAGTTCATTATTTGTTTTGAAACTAAGAAACTGGTTTTAAAACCATTACTAAGTAAAATTTTATTCTATCAAATGCGAGTTTTATTTGAATTATTCTATAGATTTATATTTAATTCCTTTCTTTTTACAGGGTTTGACTGGAACTCCTGGTGACCGCGGTGAAAGTGGACCAAGGGTAAGGATTTTAACTTACGTTCCATTTTGAAATTTATTGGATAGTAATCAAACTGGCGAACTTTGTCCCTCTAATAAATCACATCTTACTTATTTAATGTCCACACGTTTTATTAGTAAAACGTTAAAAAAATAAGGCAGTTTTGAGTTTAAATGAGAAGTTATTCTGCTAATTAGGGTGTAGAAAAATCGAATAAATAAATCAAAGACAGAACTTAGATAAGCCTTCAAAACATATGCAAATTTTTGTACTAATTGTAGGGGTACAGAGGACCACGAGGACGACGTGGTTCCGATGGAGCTCCGGGGCCTAAAGGCGATACAGGACAACCGGGGCCCCCAGGGCCCATAGGAGAAAGAGGGCCTCAGGGCTTGGAGGGCGTCCGTGGATTTCCGGGAGCCGTTGGTCCACCAGGGCCTGATGGGAAGCCTGGCATGCCAGGTCCACCAGGAGAACGAGGCCCAACGGTACCAAAACAGTTCTACAACGTGTTAATGAAAAAGCGCGCAGAACCCTAGACACCCCAACTTATTCTTGTTATAAAAGAATTATATAAAATAATAAATTTAATTTTCGCGGATTATTTACGAAAATATTAGCTTTTTTGTTTTCTTGTGTTTGTTGCAAATTAAAAAGTCTATGGTAATTACACGTGATCTAAGGCGACGTTGCCGCTTTGCGTGCCGCCACATGATAGAGTTAAGTAATGATCAAACACGCGTATTATTTTATTGTTTTGATTAAAATTTGACCCCAGATTTTTATTTGTGGAATAGATTCTACTCTCGATTCTATTACATACAAACTATTTTCAGGTTTTGCGCTTTTTCATTCACACGTTGTATATTATTAAATAATTTTTGCGGTGATGCATATTAATTTCCATCTTTTGTTGACATAGGTGTTGTAAATAGCAAAAATGATTATACAACCCATCTATTTGTACTCTCTTAAGGGCGAACCAGGCACAGTTGGCCAGCCCGGTCCTATGGGAGCTATAGGGCCGCAAGGGCCTGTCGGAGAAGCTGGGCCACAGGGACCACCAGGAGCTGCAGGGATTCCTGGAACACCCGGTGAAGTTGGTGCTCCAGGAGAGACGGGGAAAGAAGGTCCACCAGGTCCACCTGGGCCTGAAGGAAAACCAGGGCCAATAGGCTCAACGGGGCCACCAGGGCATCAGGGGGAGACAGGCTTGCCAGGAGCACCAGTAAGTATATCATTAAACGTAGCACCGTGAAAATCTTTAAAAAAAATACAAATGGTTTACTCTGTACTATTAAAAAAATCATCTATCAATAAGATCACTAGCCGTCTTGTTATAAACGAGGACTATTTTTGGACCATAATCCGACCAAAATAAGTTGATTTCTTCTTTTCTCAACTGTCATATTCGATTTGATTTAGGGGGTTAAATGTTTTAAACTTAGTTCTATCTTTGGTCTGTGTTTACTAATAAGAAGTCTGGTATTTGCGAAGTAATCTAGTATCATCAATTACATACAATTTCGTCAACAACATTTACATGTGGTCAAAAGCGCACCACTCATGTTTGCAACTGTAACATAATAATAATTATAGTAAATTTATTTATTGTTTTATAAAACATTTATGTAGCTGTTACAACAGAATTAATAACTAATCTTAACAGTAACCTCATAATGTAGCAATACAAGCACTTTCTTAACTAAACAACAAACAAAATTATATTTTGTTGTTTTTGCAACGTAAACTTGATATATTAATTTTCTACCCCTAGGGTGCGCCCGGAACCAAAGGAGACATAGGGCCTCTTGGGCCTCCTGGGGCAAGAGGTGATAAAGGGGAGCAGGGTGAACCGGGTCGTGAAGGACCGCAAGGACCACAAGGCCGAGAAGGCCCAAGAGGATCGCCAGGACCTGGCGGCCAAAAGGGAGAGATCGGAGAACCGGGACCAATAGGTACCTACACAACTCTACTGTAATGTTGATTATTTTTCTATTTATTTGTAGGAATAGAGAAACTTTAAACAACAACTTCATTTCTGAGACAAGCTTTTTGAGACATTTGGTGACTGAGATATTTTAACATGTTCTCCATCATCCGATAAACCTTTTGACATCACTTTATTTATTGCATTGTCATCGATATGGGTACTTACACAAAGTTTTTTTAATTATTTTTTTTTCTGATAAATTTACACGGTGACGCCGGCATAGGTAAAACGAAACAAAATCTTGAAATAAATATACAATGCGTTAAATTGTTATTTTAGTCTTTTCAGTACAATACAAAAAAAAATTCTGTACCAAAATCATTCCCCAAGACATACAAGCCACATAAATCTATTCAGAATTTGAATGGGTTTAAAGATGGTATTTAATGAATGTAAAAATATAAATTACTAACTTTAGGGCCAATCGGACGTGATGGTCTACCTGGGCCACGAGGATTAGCGGGAGCTCCGGGACCTATAGGGCCACCTGGTGAAGACGGAGACAAAGGGGAAGCTGGGCCGCCAGGAGAAAAGGGATTCAAAGGAGCCGCTGGGGAACCGGTAAGTATAATATAATTCCAAAGTGCTTTTGGTTTTGTAGAATTTATTTATCTACGTTGTGCTGAAATTCAAGGGTATGTCCAAAGATATGCTTTCTTCTTTTATTTGTACTATTATGTTATGCTAACAGACATTAAGTACTACATACTATAATACATAGTTCGTGGACGTGGCACACATTAGACTATCGACGTACATCGTCGTAATCGTGTATATTCGAAACCTAAACAAAAGGATAGATCCTAATTTATTTATTTTTAATGTAGGGGCCACAAGGATCACCAGGAATTCAAGGCTTGCGAGGAGAATCAGGCCCAGTAGGTTTACCTGGAGATAAAGGGCCTCAAGGAGAGCCGGGCCCGCCAGGCCTGCACGGAGCAGACGGAGTAAGGGGGCCCCCTGGACCGCCGGGCCCGATAGGACTACAAGGAGAAAAGGGGCAACAAGGACCACAGGGAGATAGAGGAGATGTTGGACCGATGGGTAAGGAACTTGTTTTGTTGTCCATCTATCTGAATGTTGAATCATAAATTGATATGATCAAAAACAAGTCATTTTATTACGAAATATTTATATATACATCAAATATATACTCAGCCCAACCTAATAATCTAACAAGATCAGTCCTAGCCTGAGCTGAGATAATTAACCTTTAGCTTGTGTTCACCTCACTGGAGTCATCATAGCGCAAAATTCATTTGTATCCTTCTATTGTATTCAAGCGCATTATTTTCTTTTTCAGGTCAAACGGGTCCCATTGGACCAAGCGGACCACCAGGCAGGAGGGGGCCAAAGGGATCTACAGGTGAACCAGGGCCTAGAGGCGCGGAAGGTCAACATGGAGAAGTAGGCAGTCCTGGCGCGACTGGACCGCCGGGTCCAATGGGACCAGAAGGAAAACTGGTAAATATAAAGTATTACAAAAGCCTTTGTTTGTCGTTTGACAGACTTGTTATAAACATTTAACTGTAAACAGGGACCACGAGGATCAGTTGGACCCAAAGGTGACGATGGCCTACCAGGTCAGCAAGGAGAACCGGGTGCTATCGGACATCCAGGGCCCGAAGGTCCAAAAGGAGACCAAGGAACTACAGGCTTACCGGGTGATCGCGGTGAAACTGGCCCACAAGGCATCAAGGGAGAACCGGGACCAGATGGACCCGAAGGCAGCACTGGTCCCCCCGGACCACCGGGACCCACGGGTCCTCCTGGCAAACCTGGGGAAACTGGAATGCCTGGAACTCCTGTAAGCGATATTAATAATCTTCTCATCATCCCCTTTTTTTACAAAGATTATTATACGATCATCTCTATCTTCTTATGTTATTTATATTGTCGTATTAAAAAGTAGATTTTTTGAAGAATTTGATGTCATGTTCTACTGCTATATTGAGATGCGAGGATAAAATATTTTTCCCCAATATATGTATAATACTCAGATATTAATTTTAGGGTAGTGAGGGACCAGCAGGTACTCAAGGCAGTCCAGGACAGCCAGGTGAAAAGGGTGACATGGGTCCAAAAGGTGCCGTTGGAGAACCTGGACCGGTGGGACCAATGGGACCACCAGGAGAAGAGGGGCAACGTGGAATTCGAGGACAACCTGGACCTAGCGTGAGTCAATTCTTTCTTTTCATAGTTCTACCCAAAAAAAACTAACCTATGTTTTTGGAGTTCATAAATGTATGTTTGAATGTGTGTTGTTTATTTCACCATAACTTTTAAATACTTGAACAGGTTTGGATTTTTGTGGTACATAACTCGGGACAAAGCAAGGATACTCATAATACCTGGAAAAATAAATATAGTTAGCTTATGTAAGCTAACTATGTAAATTATTTTTCCAGGTGTTTTAATTTTTCATAGAAACATTTGGTTTAATTACAATCATTCCTGAAATGGTAATATATTTTTAACTCCAATTCAAGCAACAGCGACACATTACCTATTGACTTTGTAAATATTTCAGGGTGACGTAGGACCACCTGGAGCAGTAGGTCCGCAAGGCCCTACAGGCAAGCAAGGGCCAGTAGGTTCGCCGGGTCCTAGAGGCGAGAAAGGGATCAGAGGACCCAAAGGACATATCGGAGATACCGGTCCGATGGGATTGAAGGGCGATCAGGGTGAAACTGGAAAACAAGGTCCCCCAGGACCACCAGGGCCTGTTGGACCGAAAGGAGATACGGTAAGAAGTTTATATAAGTACCTAAATAATCCCATCCCAACTTATATTATAAACGCGAAAGTGACTTTATATTTAACAAATATACAAAGTCGTTTATAATGCATGTTTGTAAAATCTTCGTTTTATCTACTGCACCAATCTTGAAATTTGGCATACACATAGATTAAGGTACTAAGAAGTACATATAGGATAACTTTCAACCCAGAAAAAAGTACAGTTTTCGAAAGATTTCCCAAATTATAAATGACTCGGCATACTTGTACTTACATATGTCGCAGTCATCTGGTTGAATCTGCTATTTTATTGAATGACTAGCGCTCTCATTGAATGACCTCGTTTAATTGAATGACTAAAGGACAACTCGTCAAGTCGTTGAATGTAACGTTCAACGTCGTGACTGAATGAACGTAATTTAGCGAAGTCGTTGATTCTTAACTGACTTTGTTATATTTGGTGGAAGCATGATTTCCAAAGCTTTATTTAATCTCATATTTTTTCAAATTTTTCTTAGTTTTTAAAGTAGCCGGCGCCGGCGTAATAAAATCCATGCTGTCATACTATTTTATTACAAATAACGCACTTTGAAGTAAATTTAATCAAAACAATATCAACACCGTGCCATCTGTGCGAGCTGTTTGACGCCATATTTGTTTTGGTGACTACTAGCGCCGCAGTGGGAATAAAATGAACTAAATTTGAATCACCTGGCTGATTTTATGTCCGCTCTGTTAAAAGGGCTATGTTACAATCCGCTAACTAGTTGGACGATGAGCGATGCTTGTTCAATCAACGTTCGGCCTGTCATTCAATTAAACGGTGGTCATTCAATGAACGCGCTAGTCATTCAATCAAATATCAGATTCATCAACCAGATGACTGCGACATATAGATTAGATATCTAAAAGCAAATGTTCAATTCTAAGCGTGTTATCATTAGATGAAAGCTATGTCAGATGCCTGTAGTCAGCTTAAAAAATCTGACACCAGACCTCACACAAGTGTTGAGCAAATACAAACAGCGTCGTCTTTCTGTCTTGTGTTGAGGTGTCATATCTTCTAGTACCTCATCCAGGATTTCCGTAAAGCAATGCACAGTTTCTACTGTGAATTTAGGTATCATAATCTTAAATGGTTTTCAGGGTCCTGAGGGCCCTCCAGGTCCAAAGGGTGACACCGGACCAGCTGGTTTGACGGGACCTGAAGGACCCGCTGGCCCAAAAGGCAATACTGGTCCAGAAGGCAGACCAGGTCAGCCAGGACCCCCTGGCACCCCTGGACCTCCAGGTCCACCTGCACCTGCACCGCAAATTCCACCTGAGCTTTTTAGTTCATACAGACGACGGAGAAGTGTTGATCTGGATTCGCTGGAAACTGCCACCGAGGATGACATCGAAGAAGGTAAATGCAGTAGGTCTCTATAATATGATTTCTCAAGTAATTGATTACAAAACTTAGAATGATAAGAGTTCTCGAGTTCTTGAGTGGAGACCGCGTCTGGGCAAAGTGTAGGTTGTCCTCGGGCACGGTGGAGTGATGATTTGCGAAAGATAGCGGGAGGCGAGCAGCCGAAGATAGATCTCGATGGCGTGCAATTGGGGAGCCCTCTATGTCTATAGGCTGTTGATGATGAATGATAAGAGAACTTATTCAAGTTTTTAGGAAAGTTGATTATAATATACTTGGGGCAAAACACATATCGACTATATTGTGATTTGTGCTTCTCGTCGCTTTCCCGCCTTCTTCCATTTGATAACTTAAAAATATGGTTTTACAGATGAAGAAATAGAATGGATGAAGGAGATCATGACTGGCATAGTAACAGCACGAACAGCCTTAGAAGCAGCGAAACGACCGAGAGGATCCAGGGAAAACCCGGCTCTCTCCTGCCGGGACTTGAGGAGCACGCACGTCAATCTCACTGATGGTATGAACGAACACTGAGTATTAGCAAAGTTAGGAAGTTTAAGTTTAAATGGAAGCACGATGTAGGTATCATTTTACAGTGCATTCAGTGCTGCTCTGCACGAGTATAAACCTGACCAGTCATATATACCTAGACGATATCATCATAACATAACATTTTTCATTTGCATCTTGAATAGGGTCACAATACCTATCTACACTGATTGAAGAATTATGGACTCAAAATATGTATATGCTGAAAATTTTGAAACGACAGTTAATTATTGTACTTTATGTAACTGATAAGTAAATAAAGGCCCTTGAAATACGAATGAGGGTTTATGAAACGACCCGCAGGCGAGTTTCATAAAAAGATCACATGCATTTTTAAGGCCTAATAACAAACAGATGCATACATAAATCTGATTGATGTAATGATAGTTATTATAATCTGTTTCTGTAATCGTTAATAGACCCTTTATGGTGTGTGTGAAGATAATCGTACTTTTGCCCCCACTGTCCACGAAAATAATTATACCTATTCTCAAGAATTATGTAGTGATCATATTCAGTACGGAATCCTAAAATATCAACCTGCCTGAAACCGATTGTTCAGGTTACTACTGGATAGACGCGCGCGGCGGCGGGGCGAGCGGTCGGCCTCTCCGCGTGTACTGCAAGGGACACAACACCTGTGTCTTCCCCGACAACGCTGAACAAGCGGTATTCACGGCAGACACGAATACTCACAAGTTCTCACAGTTCGATGCTGGATATCGGGTGAGATCTTTGTTCCAATGCTATTACTAGGTATGCTGTCTTGTCAATTTTAAAAGCTGCGAGACTTGACTCGCGACATGATGCGTGTCAAGACTCTTTGCATGCCGCTTTTAAAATTGAATTTACTTACCTCCACTTTTCTTTTTAGACTTAGGTACTTATAGCAAATTTAATAAAATTTCGAGAATGATAATCGTTTTTATCGCAAAACATTAAAGCAGGTTAACTGTTGGGTGAAGCGATAAAATGCTATTGATCTGGGCGTGTCTGGGCAGTCCGGCAATTAACTTGTCATGAAATGATATATTATTCGATCTCATAACCCATATGGGGACAACTCGAACCCCTCCCGACGCCTACGCGTAGGTATGCCCAAATTATGTATAGGTACAGTTATTATGAGCGTACCTGAATATACCTAGTAGAGTAAGAGTATCACATATTTAGCCCTTACCGAGCCGAATATCACAATATCAATATTGCTCTATCGTCTATTTGTAATAATCTTCGCGCTTACGCCTATTCGCTTGATTATCTTTTATACTTATTCTATGCAGAAAATGAAGTTCGTCGACCTTTTGTTTTTAATTGCGCTCAAATGTGAGCAATTTATACTTATTCTACCTAAGTTATGATCTAAGATTCTAAGTATGTACCTAAAACAACTGAATAATTTCTATTCGCATTTCAACTTTCCAGATATCATATGAAGGCGACGGATCTGGTTCCATACAACTTCGGTTCTTGAGACTTCTATCAAATGGTGCGAGACAAAATTTCACGTACACATGTATTGATGCCAAAGCTGTGCAAAGGTAGGCGAATATATGTCATATGAGTGTATCGAGAATGTTTTGAGTAGTTATTGATAGAATAAAATAAAAAGAGACAGATCGAAAGAATATTAGTAGCACGAGTTGAGCACCAGGATGGGAAGAATTCGATAAACGATTGCCCAACACCTTTTGCGCCCCTATATAATACCCTATGAACTCTCCATCTTCAGCCATATCTTTGCCTCTTGGCTAGATGATGGTAAAGAGTAGAAAAATTCATTTAAAAATAAATACTCTATGTCCTCTGAACTCTGGAGTTCAGAGAACGAAGACGTATAAAGACTACAGAATTATACGCTACTTCAAGCGGGGAAAGAAGTTTAATATTCAACTTTTGCGGTGCCTACGCCGCCCGAAAGATGAAACATAGAATTTCATCGTCTATGCCAATCGTTTGAACTAATGACAGACAAAATTAATGTCCGAGCTCCAATATTTATATTGATGCTTTCGAATCTGGGCTGTGGGCTGCTCAGAGTAATCCAACTTGCACTTGCATACTATACAGCTAAAACCGCTATATTGAGACAGATTTCTTTTTATATCCATTGTTTGACGAGTACGATTTCACAGACAGGCAAACACCTAACCAGACTAACATGTCAAGCGTACTTATAACTAAAATTGTGGTGAAAGGTTGCAGGAACCAAAGAATTTTACTTCTTCTTTTTAGCTTCCATACTACCAGTTCATGGAAGGGCTAATTTTATCCAGGTTCAATCCCCGGTCAGGTCCTACGACACAAGTTACACTTACTGTCCTAGGGCTAGATCGCAATTTGTGTGTGTTTTCCCCTATTTATTTAATTAATTAAGAGGAATAAGCCTTATGCTAATTGTAGAAGAAGAAATAGATAATAGTTAATTGCATAGATGTAGGTAGGTACCTACCTACTAAGATCTTTTCTTTGTTTATACATAGATGCGACTTCGAAATGAAAACATTATTGATAAAATCGGTGCATAATTTCAGATCCGATATACCACCAGAGCTAACAAGATCGAATAACATAAAACTGTTCGGCTACAACTCTGCTGAATTCAAAGAACCGCAGCTCGTAAAAGATGACTGTAAGGTAAGTAAACAAACTTTACCATACTACGTTAGTATTAAATTGTATTTGACCCTACAGGACTTACATATACCTGGATATGCCTACACTTCACATTTCTTTGCAATTACAAATATCTAATATTCAAGAGAAGTCTTACTACGTAAAAAGAAACAATATTCAAGAGAAGATTTAATACCTTAACCTTATACACTGAACACTGAAAGGTGGAAAATGGAATGAAAATGTAGAGGGCTGCATCGCCTATTGACATTATTCGTCACACGCTCGCCCAATTTCTTTGAGGGCTTTTGTCTGACGATCTGTGAGGGAAGAGAAGCAGCTGGTAGATCCTGGGTATTTTCTTTTCTTTTCAGTCCAACATTGAAGAGATAAAATCTCCTCCTCAGGGCGTATCCAATCCGTGTTGCGTTAGAGCACAGGGTCTGCTAATATGACAGCATTCATACTGTAAATGATTTGGCATAGTTTTAACAGCCGATTGCCTGTCTGACGCCAACCCTCATTGGGTAACTCAAAAACCGCAGACCTTTGAAAATGAAGTTTTGCCTGCGCTGGGATGCAAACACAGTCACTCGCGTAGCTGGCTGGCAATGTAAGCAAGAGACCTGAAATGACGCCGTGTGGTTCCCGGCAGAGTAAAATGAGACCACTCCAAGCCTACCTGTGGATATCGTAGGCGATTTAGGAAACACACGCTAAACAAAGCTTATAAACATCAAAAAGACGTTTCCAACCCATCTGACCAACGTGGAGTGTAGGCCAAATCCTCTGACTCCAAATAGTTATATGGCTCTGGTAGTACAGATAGGTCCGTGCTCCTAGAGTGGAGACCAAAAAGACCTGATGATGATGATGAAGAGAGTAGTTACAATATTTCGATGTATCTAAATTACAGGAAGGATCCGGAGAAATCGTGCTAGAGATCAAGACATCCCGCAGCGAGAGACTGCCCATAACGGACTTCCAGCCACTGGCGTTCGCGGAAGCGGCCCACCAGTTCACCTTCACCGCAGGCCCCGTCTGCTTCACGTGACGCGGCGATGTACACAAGGATGCCAACAAACGAGGATGATACGATATTCAACGCTAGTCGAAAAAGATACCTATACTTGCAAAATCTAAATATACACAAAATTATTAGAGTATCTGCAGACTTTATATCGGCCGATAGTTTAGTAGTTGCAACACCGAATCGATGTATCTTGCTCTATCTTCCTGATTAAGAGCCTGACTTTACTATCGGCCGATTTAAAGTCTGTCTGCAGTGTGCTCTTGTGTCAGTGGGACCCTTATAGTATTTGTTTTGAGAGTTTGTTCAGTCAATATCATCCTGTTACCCGTACAAATTATAATATGCATGGCTCTGATTGGCCAGCTTTAACTTTTATAATTTCAATGGTTTGACCGCTTTATTAAAATAAAATATTAGTTATAGTTATACCAAACGCCACTATGCGAGCCAATAAAACTCTTCTTTGACGTCAGACGAACTTGTCTGTCTCTGTCCCTACTCTTTTTGTAGTGAGTGATGCGACGATGGGGATAATTTCATTTATGGGTCGACCGAGCTATCGACAAGGGTAGCAAGAGTAGGTAAATATACGTTATCTGGCGTTTGGTATAAGAGACTGGTGATTCTATGACTCTTCACTCCATAGACGCGGACATTGTTAATTTGCAAAAATTGTAAAAATAAGGATAGGTAAACATTATGTACTTAAGCTTTTGACCTTTGTAAATATTGTAAATAAACGATGTGACGACTTTATGATCTTTTATTAAATTATTATTGCTACCTTATACAATTCGAGATTTTTTCTGGTCAAGAAAGACAGTTGCTGTCTTTCCTAAATGCAAAAAAATGTGTTTATCCATAGATTTAAAAAAATTTCGTCTCTGTTTATCAGTAAGTACCTAGGGTCCGAAAGTATGTACATATTTTCAGCGAGAGAAAAGACAAACCATAGACAAAATGTTAAGGAATCAATAAAAAATCTCACTCATGAAAAATAAAAGGCTATTTTTTTGAAATATCTTAATAAATGAAAACCTTAAGTATATCCGAAGGTAATTTATTGATTATATCTGTTATAAAATATTGGAATAATTCTAGCATAGTAATTTGCTTATAAGCGACAAGTGACTTATAAATATAACATAAATAACTAAAATTCTGAGGAACACCGCTGATGCTACCCACTTAATATTATGTTTAATTAAATTAAATTTATGCTAATTTATAAAAAACGACGACTCAGGTCCAGCCTTTAGCATTCCTTTGGGATCATTTTCTTTTCACTCCATAAATTTACTACTAGCATACATCAAAGGCCAGTATTAAATTTGTCTATAAGGGCTCCACCGGACTACACGGCGTGTTTAGATCCCTGTGACGCTACACACGTAGTGCGCTAAGACTCTTACGGTCAATTTATATTGCCGCGGAATCGAAGAAAACTTTAAGAAATTCTCTGAGAACAATCGTCTTTATAGGTATGTCAATAAAGTTCAAATTACATTATGCAAAAGTAAAGTGAAAGTCGCGCGACTTCCAGCGTCCGTTTATTTCTTTAAACAAATTTAAACTTTGAAATCGTATACATAGAGGCGGTTGTACTCTGTAAATCTCTTAAAATTCCCTTTGATTCAACAATTGATGATACTGCGAAATTGTATATAGTGATTGTCCACAAAACGCTGTATTCTTGTATTTGCTAGACGAAGTGATGACAGCTTGTTGTTGGCAGCTCGGTATACTTTAAATCAGTCATAATGCCGAGCAAGCAAAAAACTATAGATGTGACATATGGTAACTATCCGTAGTCAGGAAGAGTCCTAATTTACACCATTTCATATAAATAATTACTCACATTCATCTTACCTTTTTTTTAAAAAAAACCTCTAATACTACACGTGGGTAAATTTGTTACAGATGACATGGGTTTTGAGAGAAATGGTCATAAGAAACTACTTGCCAAATGTTAAATGCTTATAATAATCTATATGCATGTCTATTACCTATAAGATATTAATTACTTACATTTTCCTATGCATATCCTAAATAGCTAACGATATTTCTCTGAGATATTTTATGCAAGATGTGTCATAAAAATGTCGCGTCAAGGTACTTACCACGCTTAGTTAATAATTAATTAAGCTTCGGACAAGGAGATGTTTTCGAATTATGTCTAAGACAACTATCGATACATTTTGGCATCAAAACGACAATAGTTTTGAAATTGTCGCTTATTTTTTTTATCGTACCTAAGAGATCAAAAAAAATGTGTAATTTAGAAGAGAGTAAATGAGATCTTTTACACTTCTATGAAACACCCTGCATGAGTTGGGAGTATTTTCCCCGTGTCTTATTGCAATTAACTTATGACTTTTCCATCACTCAGAAACCATCAAAATGTTTTGAATAACATCTTGAAAGTCACCAGCTACCAAAATAAGCTATAAGCTTACCTCCAAATACCCAAAATAATCTTAACTAATGACATTCTTAAATCTCCGGCTGCCTTTGTCTAGCTAAGTAATGACAGAGCGAGATATAAAAACGTATTTAGTTAAGATACTTCTAAGATGTCATTAAGTATACGATATAAAATTATGACTCGCTCAGGCGTGGCTCACTCGTACCTAATATAATTGCACGCCGCACATCAGTATGTTACTGGTACGCGCACATTGACGGGCCGCAGAAGCAAAATGTATTAACATACAAAATACACACGAGCGATATAAACGGATTTTTGCGATGCAGCTCGTCATAATGTGCGCGTACCCGCACACATCCGTCAAATCATTGATACAGCAAAATAAGAAGACAAATATTAATAGTTCTTTGAAATCTCGTCATTGCACATAATGCATAGAGTGTGATTTACGTATTAGGTACAGTTTATTTCATCGTGCAACATAGTCTAATAGGGTGGCTCACAAAATTTACAGTGAAGATAAAAAAGTATGGATGCCTTTTTACACCCTAATAACTTATAAGTTAAACAATCAAGTTACAAGCTTAGTGGTATTTATCGATGTTTGATGATTTCCAAACTCTTTCGTCCAGCGCTCCATCATTGCTTGTTACTGTAGGCACATACGACAGTATTTTGTTTTGTCACTACTTAGTTAAGTCCAAATACAAGACATTTATTATCGCAAAGACAGGCTTCTTACATTATTAGTCGCGATTTATTCAGCTGTCTTTTAGTTGACTGTCCATGCAAATGAGAAGTTGAATTTTTATGACGTGGTTTGTAATGTTATTCCTTGAGGCAAGTTTGATTTTCTCAAATGATCATTTTCATTATCCTTGTCAGCTTCATCACCTCGCGTATCGTTGTTCAAAACATCAGATTCAAGATCATTATCATCAACAATCATGCTATCAATATTTCCAATATTTTTGCCAGCATTATCTTTAACATTTTGTTTAACATAACAAGACACATCGCTAACTGAACTTATCTTTTCGGCCCCATCCTCATTTTCTTCCTCAAGCTCTTGTTCAACTTCTTCTATTTTTTCTCCATCTTGGCTCTGAGAATCGCTTACAATATTTTCTGAATCACTTTCTAAATTGACTGCCTCTTCATTCTGAGAATAAAAATCGATATTATCTGCATCTTGATTTTGATAGTCAGATTCTTTATTTTCTTCATCTTGATTCTGACCTTCAAATTCAATATTTTCTTCATCCTGATTCTGATCATCAAATTCAACATTTTCTACATCCTGATTCTGATAATCAGATTCTTTATTTTCTTCCTTTTGCATCTGATATTCGTTTTCAATAATTTCATTATTCTGATAACTGGACTCAACACTTTCTTCGTCTTGATTCTCATCATGCAATTCAATATTTTCTACATCTTGATTATGCGTCTTTTTTTCAATTTTTTCTTCATATTCACCCTCTAAATCATTTTCTATCGTCTCAAGTTCCTGACCCTGTGAATCACTTTCATTTCCCATATTTTCTATAACTGTCTCGCATGCAGAAGAATCATCATCTAAACTTACACATTCATGAACAGCGTCATCATTTGACTGGTTATCATTTACGGACATCATATTATCAGTACCATCGCCATGATCACTGTCTAAGACATCATCAGTTTGCATTGCACAATCAGCATCCAAAGATATGACGTCTTCTGCTACCTCATTTACATCTTCACTTATATCCATATTTTCGTTTATATTACCAGCATTATCTGATATCTCACCATTTGAATTACCATATTCATCACTCATGATTTTATCTAACGGAGAATCCATAGCATTCTGTTCTATGTTTTGACTATTTTCATCTCCAACTACAGTCTCGCCAATAGACAAATTATCATCCTTCAAATTTACCGCATCCTCGACACTTCCAGGATTCTCGATACTTTTTGGATTTTCAATACTTCCTGGATTTTCTACATTTTCCGAGACATCAAAGCTTTCTGGATTTTCAACACACTCAGGATTTTCAACACTTTCAGGATTTTCGATACACTCAGAATTTTCGATACTCCCCGGATTTTCAATACTTCCAGGGTTCTCGATATTTTCTGAAACATCGAATCTCCTAGGATTCTCAACACTTCCCGGATTTTCAATACTTTCAGGGCATTCAACGCTACCAGGATTCTCAACATTATCGAGAACATCAAACCTTCTAGGCGTCTCTACGCTTCCGGGATTTTCGATGCTTCCAAGATTTTCGATATTGTCAGGAACATCTAAACTTGTAGTATTTTCGATACTTTCAGGTATATCTCTGGGACTAGCACCATCTTTGGCAGCTTCGTCGTCACTAGACGCCAGAAGTATATCTTCAATTGATTCGTTATACTCGTCATTATTAGTTTGTACTTGTTTTTTGTGAACGCCATTTTCTGAACATTCAATTTCCATATTTGAATCTAATGCTCCTTTGATTACTTCTGTCTTTGGAATAGAAATATTTTCATTATCCTTTGGATTAGGCATCTCTTCTTCCAAATCTATTTCGAATGTTTCAATTTTATTTATTTCAGATTCAGAATAACTAGAGTTTTCAATGCTGATAACACTTTTCTTGTCTCCATTGTCTGAATCTAATGTATCTGAAATAGATATCGGAGCTTCGGAATCAGAAGAATCGACTGTAGATGAATTGACTTCATTTTCGGAATAGAGTTTCTGCAATAAATGTAATTCGTCTATATCAGAGTCTATCTGTATAGTGTCCCCTACTTCAGTTCCTTTTTTTTCTGATTCCTTTTTAACTTGTTCATTTGACACTTTTGCATCTTCAGGAGCCTTAACTGCTTGAATAGAGTCATCGTCTTTGTTCTGTTGCAATTCTTCTGCATCCAATTTTATTTCAACATCTTTTGTAGGAGTTGGTTCTTTTGTGTCATCTTTTGCTTGAGAATTGCCTAAGATTTCAGCTGACTCATTTTCTTTCTCATCGCTATTTTTCTTGGACTTTTCTTGAAGCAATCTTCTTAATCTCTCTTTTCTCTTGTGTTTGTTTTCTAGACATCCTTCGTCGATTGTTTCTTCTTCTTCTTCTTCACTCTCAACAGGAGATTCTTCAGCTTCTTTATCGCCAATCTCTTCAGCTTCTAATTTCAATTGATTTTGTTTATCAGCAAATCTGAAAATATGGTAGATTAATTTAATTATTTATTATTAATAACGCGACTAAATATATATTTACAATTCCTACACTCCTTCCTTGGTTACATTATAATCCAGTATTTTGTAAATGGACTTTTTACTTATGCAATTAGTCTTTGATATGTGCCAGATTTCATGGGATTAAGAGGAAGTACGTTGAAGGTTTTTGATTCCGAAAATACAACGTTTCCCGCGACTTCGTCCGCCTGATTTGTTTTTATTACGCAATCTATCTGGGCCCCCTTTCTTCCCCAAGTCCCGAGGCCACCCAGTGAGGGTCATAGCCGATGAGGATACTATAGCAAATACGCTCAGATGGCCGAGTGGTTAAAATATATCGTCAGTAGGTTTTGTTAAGGAACTGTATTTTTGGAATATATTTCACCTGGATACTTTTACGTGTTCCTGAGAAAAAGGGACTTGCTAGATAAACAACATCCTATAACATCCTTTTTAGAATTCCGCAGAAAATAACACTTAACGTAACAAACAACACATTAAGTATCCCCTCCATTTATAAGTCTGTCTGCCTATCCAGCTGTAATTTGGCATATTATTCACACTGATAAAGTAAAAAAATTAAAATATAAAATATATTTTCTTAGGATTCCTCCGGTTCGTCCCATAAATAATGAAAATGGTGAAAATATGTTTTTTTTTTCTAGTATTTCTTTAAAAAATATACTCGGTGTCAAAACATCATTTTTCAATTCAGGGTTCTGTTTGTGGTATATTAAATAAGCCCCAAAATGATTTCTATCAGACTCAACTTTCCTCCATCTATAAGTTAAATGGTTCTCTATGGATACGTCTAAAAATTCAGAGCAGAAGGGTACATAACGAAGTTAAAAGCAAATCGAAATATCACAGCTAAGGTTCACAAGTTGTAGTTGACCAACTTATAAAAATGTAGCTCGACATGCACTTGTCCGATGTTTTTTTACTTTATAAAGTATGAAACGCTAAAAATAAAAAGTATTTTCAAGAAAAATACTTACTTATTGAAAACTTCGACTTCTTTTTTAGCCGCCACTTGTTTGTTCTGCTCCAGTTTCTTCCTCAGCTCGTCGTTTTCCTCCGCAGGGTCCGTGTCTAAGGATATTCTGGAGACGGCTGTTCTCCATTCATTCTCTTGCCGACGTCGTTGTAATTTTTTGCCGCACCTCGTGAACAGGTCTCGAGCTGAAATATTATAATGAAAATGTATTTACAACAAAACAGTATTCGATAAAAAAATTCTTCGGGCGCAACGTAACTTTCGTAAGTGGGCAACATTGATGTGATGTCAGATGTGTCAGCTATCTAAAGACATCAAACATGGCTGCAAATGGCCAATTGGGATATCATCGACACACTTCAAAATAACAGTGTAGTTTCTCCCCACAAACTATGACTCGCTTACATACTTGTCCTAAGTGCCCAAACACCTACTTTTGGATGATTTAATTGTTGCTATTGAAAGAGCAATCGAAGTAGCGCTCACAAGAATATCGATGGCGATAACGGGCCGAGAAGTGTTTATGATTTTTTTTAAGTGGTTCTAGGCAGTTGCCATTTTTGCCTAAAGGGAAATCACGTTGACTATGCGCTGCAAGCCCCTTAGCTGTCGTGAGGCGGGAGTCAGTTATCTGCTCTGCCTGAAGGGTGATCTGGATTTGCTCATTATATACTTTGATGAAAGATTTGATAGAGTAGCATTTTGGGATCTGCGCGGGAGAAGCCGGCGGCATAACTCTTTTATAATTCACTGCCAAAACATGTTCATGAAATAATATGTATAATAATATAAAATACCATTAGAATCCGTAATTACACTGGCATTTTTTTAACTGAGTTTTTATATAATATTCCTTTTAAAAACCTGCCAGTCTAGGATTAGAAAATCAATAAACAAAAGTCTTTCTTGACTAACTAAAATTCCAAACTCTCTATATTTGATATATGTACCAAAGACATACCTTCTTCCATAATATCAACATCATTCCATCCTAGCATGTCTTCTTCATTAGCATCTTTCACACACCGCAGTACATCATGGAAGTCTGGGAATGGCAGAGGAGTTCCAATAGGAACCTTCTTATTAATCCACTTTTCCAGCCTTTTGGCGGGTCCTGGTGGATGGCCAGGACGTGGGTCTAGCAGAACTCTGGGTTCCGAAGGCATCTTGGTATTTGTCAACTGACAAAACTTGGCATGCACTCTCATCATTCTTTCTTTGTATCTGTAAAACAATGTGGTGCAGTAAAAAGTAACGTTCATTAAACTGATTTATAATTATAATTTTTTTATCAAATTTAAGATTATTGCTTATTTATTTCAGAATTTGACATTTATGTTGAGTAGTTATTACATTGATTTATTATTATTAACCTGTTATTGTGTAACAACCCAACGGGGTTCATGTGCATGTATTATAATCTAGTGTGTTTTATTGTATATGTATGTCAAGCGGTAAATAAATGAATTATGAATTAAGATTCGTTAAAATAATACAATGTGCATGCTGACTGCGGGTCTCAAATAATAAAATCAAGCTCACGTGCCTGCAACTTGCATTCACGATCAGTTGCCGGTTGAAACACAATGAAACTATGGTTTATTACAGAAAAATATTGCTCATCATGTATCGTTATTACTGTTGACAATGTCAAGACCCCTTGACAGATGACTGACGACGACGTGGCAATGGTTACTACGCCAGCCTGCTACACCAGAGGCACCAGGTTTGATTCCCAGCATGGGAAAATACAATACTCTTTTTTCGTATTTGTGTGCAGTTGTGGAGCTACCCAAGGAGATCTGGCGTCAGGCGGCCGGCCGTAGAAACTATGTCAAATCATATTACAACGCGAACGCTGTCAAAATAGCGGACCCCGGTCTCCGATTCAACCCTTCAGAGAGGGAATGTAAATAAATAAATATATAGGGACATATCACACAAATTGAGCTAGCCCCACAGTAAGTTGTGAACTTGTGTCGCAGGATACTAACTCAACGATACTATATTTTATAACATATACTTATATAGATAAACATCCAAGACCCAGGTCATTATGAAAAAGATCGTTTTCCATCATGACCTGACCGGGGATCGAACCCGGGACCCCCGTGTCGCAGGCTGGCGTGTTGACCGCTGCGCCACGGAGCTCGTCAAACAATGTATTCTGACTAACACAGTTAAAGGATGTCTGTTCACAGGAGCAAAGCAGTCAGCGAGGTAAAATCCACCATAGAGTTGTGGTACAGAAAAATTAATGCAATAGTTGATTTTTTACAAAATACTTATATTTTCATTATTTTTGATAATTTTCAAAAAAACGCTTTATATGGTCAGTTAGGGGCAGATAATCCTGACCCCGACTACAAACAGATTTTAAATTCTAGGGTGTCAGGTATTGTAAAAAAAAAATTGGGCTACTTCTGAATTACCTATCCTACCTATACCTATAAAACAAGTAAATTTTTTGTATCAGGTTCATTAGCATTCCCAAATTTGAATTTGAATGTCTAGTAGATTTGACATGTGTTCAGATTAAATTTAAAAAATTACTTTATGGACTCTTGAGCATAATGGAAATTGTAAGACATCTATCCAGCTCACTTTGATTGCATTCAATGATACTGTTTAAGACTAAGTATGATGAAAAATGATTCAAAAAATAAAACTTTTTTTTGAATTCTCTACCTCTCAGTCAGCAAATACACAGAGTCCTCTTCATCATCAAAGTCCACCTCCTGCTCTTCTAGCTTCTGTATGGCTCTATGTAGCTTTTTTAAGGTCTTTTCCAGTTTCCGTATTTGCCTCTGCCTTTTAGAATCAAACTCGCTGTGTTCCCCATACAAGAAGTTATCAGATTCTGCAATTTTTAGAATAACAATTATTGTAATGTCTGTTATGTACCAAAGATCTGTACTAGACAATTGTAGGTGTAAAATCAAGGTTAAGAGTCATATGGTGTATCATCCAATTCTTAGATTACACAAAATTAATGCTTCCAGCTCTAGGAATATGACCCTAATACAACATTTGTAATGTTTAGACAACAAAATATGGTAAAAAATATTTTTAAGTACTTAATGTGAGAGTTGCATTTGCAAAAACTAAATATAATTCAGCGAAGAAATTTATTTAGTTTCCCCCCAATAAAAAGGAATAAAATAAACTAGCCTTTTCTTAAACATAATAATTTAATTTGCCAAAAATAAAAATATAGTTAAACTATTGGATAAAAATTCATAAGATTCCTGTACAGTGCCAATTGTTTTAAATCAATTTAAATAAAATAAAAATATTGTTCTTAGCTACACACCTGCTTTATCAGCTTTTTCTTTGTCAGGTTTAGAAGGTTGTGTTTTTGCCATTTTCCTTTGTAGGTTTAGTTCATCAACTATGTCTTTTATGTACAAGTACATTTTATCTGGTCCTGCTTTCATAGCAAGTATTTTGCTTGTGACCATGTCTATAAACTGTTCTGACTCAGTATAATCTTTTGGAACCTGTCTGTAGTATGTCTTTACTTTTTTTTCAACAATCTTCTTCATATCCTCTGAGTTTTCCAACTGAAAACATAATTTTATGAAGTTTCGGTACACTGGATGAAATTCACTATATTCAGCACTATCTTCATCAATTTTTGCTTCGGGAAATTTTACAGGAGGTCTATTTTGACTTTTCTTTGGTGTGCTTGTTAGTTGTGAGTCTGCTTCTTTCAATGGCGACTCCTCAATTTCCACAATATCGTCAGACATGGTAATGACCTCTTGTTCTTTAGATTTTGACTCGGATAGAATAACTTCTCCGTCTCCAGGTTTGCTCTGAATTTCAGTGACCTCTTTGTCTTTAGTTTTGGTCTGAGTCTCAATACATACTTTCACATCTGGTTCAGTCTGTGTTTCACTGACTTCTTTATTTTCAGACTTAGTCTCAGATTCATCTACATCCATTGGTTCAAACTGTATTTCAATAACTTGCTTCTCTTCAACTTCAGTTGGGTAATCCAATTTCTTTTTACTTTGAGGTGATGTTTTTGGAGCACTTTCATCTTCATCACTTTCAGCTGCAGCTTTCTTGTCTGGCACAGGCTTAACAGGACTATCTTCAATAGTAACTGACATTTCTTCAACAGTTTTGATGGATTTAGGCTTCACAGGACTGTCTTCTATTGTGATTTCAACAAGCTTGTTTTTCTCTGGCTCTTTGTTATTCTCTTCTTCTAATGTTGGTTTGTTTTCATCCTCTGGTCTCAAATACCATTGTGGACTTGAGGTAGATGAGCCTGTATCATCATCATCAAGGTCTACAGTCAAAACTTCATTTGCAACTTTTGCACGAGCTTTTGGCCTTTGTTTTTTTTTATTTACAATCTGTATCGGGGGTGTGTGCTTCATGTTTACCATATGTCTAACGGATTTTATAGGTCTTATGGCCCTTATGGGCTTTGTGGGTATGACAGGCATTACTACTACACTGGGAGTCCTTTTCACGGTAATGCTCGGAGGCAAGTTATTAATTGTTTTAGGAGAAGTTAGCCTTACAGGGTTTTTCACTTCATTACTTACAGATGGTACCTTATTTATAACCACTTGAGAATTAAGTTTCTTAAATAAATTAATGGGATTAACTCCTTGTGTGACTGGTGCCTTGGTTGCAGTTACTTTTGAGTTCTGAACATATGCAGCTCTTTGAACAGGCTGGCCATTTGATTTATTCTTGTTTGCAAGTGGATTAACAAACTTGGATACTTTTGTAAATGTAACAGCCTCGTTTCTAGGCGTCCCTTTGGATGTAGTCGGCTTTATTGTGACACCATGTAATTTTGTCGGAATATGGACCATAGCATTTGGAATGGCCTTTTTCTGAAAACATACAAAATAATAATTATCAGACTAAAATATGAGTAAACATTACTGAAATTAACAAACATTCAACAGAAAACATACCTTTTTAGGTGGAGGTTCCACTTCATCATCCGAAGATCCTAATTCTATCACGTCTTCACTAGCCATTTTCCCCTATAAACCGCTATACCTTAAAGTTCTAAAACTAGTATGTATTTGTGATTCTCATTGTTTTTATCTATACTTGATAGCAATCAAGACTGTTTTTGTAGCGGCGAGAAAATAGAAATAAATCTTTGGGATATGGACAGACGCGCTTGTGTAAAATCTATCTGTCAATGCTGACATTTCAGTTCAATGGCATTTTTTCTTTTTTTTAACATAAATAAAACATCGCATTGGAATCCAGACATTATGAGTTGCAAACTTGCAACCACGTATGTGTGAAAGATTTGAGGGCTCCAAAAACAGAAGCCGTGTGTTGCTCGAAGCTCCAAAACCTCCAAAACAAATCCATCAAATTTCGTCTGACGCCGGCTGACTGACACTATGAAATTATGCTTAGCTTAGTATAAATTTAATTTGTGTTTATTTGTATGATAGGTATGAATGAATAGAAACTATAGAGCATTGTCTTTTCAAGAACTGGTCAAGTGGTCACTTTGGCTGATACCGTGTGGTTCCCGGCAGAGCAGATTATTACCACTTCAAGTCTTCCCGTGGATGTCGTAGAAGGTGCCTTAGGGAATCAAGCTAAAACAAGCTTAATAACATGAAAGAGACCTCTGCCTCTCCAACCCGTTTGGCCAGCGTGGAGAGCGTAGGTGACATCCTCTGACTGCTCTGGCTAATAATATGGCCCTGGTAGTACAGAGAGGGTTATGTAAAGGTACCTCTTAAATACAAGCACCATAAATTTTATATTTTGTCACTTGTCAGTCAATGTTTATTGGTTTATTGTCATGGTTATTGTATTCTTTTATGACGGTTTCTATTAATTAATTAAACCTTTAAATTCCAAAGGTTTACTTATTTCAGAGGGTCATGTCATGCTCCTGCACTGGAGACTAAAAAGACTGATGATGACTTAGAGATGATGATGGTCAGTTAGATATGTGGTTAGATACCTACTGGTTCTGCTGAACCTGAACGTCAAGTCAAAACCCCAATCCAATGACGCTTACGTACGTGGTCGTTTATGCGAAATTCGGATTTTTTAATGAAAATCATAAAAATGCCATGGTTTTTCTTGATTTTTATTCATAATTTTATGTTTTATCATTAATGAATCATTCACGATTCGATCACGAATCATTACCTATTTCATTCTCTCAAATCTGGGGATCTTTTTTACGTGAGTCAAGTCAAGGACAAGGGAGCTTCTTTTTTTGAAACGGCTACACTGTGTGGTTGGCATGTCATCAGTCAAGTACAAAAATTTGCTGTCAAAATAAATCGTGGTTTCATTTCTAATTTATATTTATCGATTAGATTAGGACAATGATTAAACTTTTTTCATTAAAACAGCAAAAGAAAGATGAAGAAGGTTCAGCAAGGGCAGGAGGATCACAAAAAAAAGCTTCAGCAGCACAGTTGCGTATCACAAAAGGTAAGACAATATGAAAGTGTGCATCGTTATGACTTCCTATTTTAGTAAGTTCTTGCCACTCCATGAGTCAAACAATGGAGCCTCCCTAATACTGTCCAGATATTAATCAAGGAATATTCTTAACTAGATTACGTTCTGGCATAAATTCATGGGTAGTGAAGAATACTATCATCCCATTACATTGACTTTAAATTTTGTTTACCTTACATGCAAGATGAGATCGGAATGATCTATCGATAAACATAACATTTATAATTTAAGGTCTGTTATGTTTGCATGTAAAATATAATATTCTTATATATTCTTTTATACTTAAGTTTCTTTTTAACATCAATCATGACTTGTAAATCCTCCAATTAATATCATAATACCACAAGACTCTATATATTTCAGATTTGAATGAACTGAATTTGCCGAAAACTTGCAGCACAGAATTTCCCGATCCAGATGATCTACTTAATTTCAAATTAATTATTTGCCCAGATGAAGGATTTTACAGAGGAGGCAGATTTGTATTTAGTTTTAAGGTAAATAATTGAATATTGCACATTGTTTTGCAGATTATATACAATTTAAGTTTTAAATATTCATTGTAATATATACAGAAAACATACCTTTTTTTTATTAGAAACATATAAATCAAAAAAGTTAATTTGCTAAGGTTAAACTTGAAATGCAATTTGAATATATTAGAATCCTATTTTTTTTATATTCTTGATTTAAATTTGTTCTATCTTAACATTTCAATTATTACAACAGAGACACTAACATAGAAATGGTGAACTTAACAAAATAACAATTTTTATTTGTATGTAAAGATTTTATTGTTTATTGAAGTTGTATTTAAAGAAAAAGTGTTCTACTACGAAGCCTTTAACAAATAAAATTAAAACATATTCTTGCCTTGTAGGTAGGACCAAACTATCCGCATGAACCTCCCAAGGTGAAGTGTGAGACAGCAGTGTACCATCCCAACATAGACCTTGAAGGGAATGTCTGCTTGAATATACTCAGAGAAGACTGGAAACCCGTGCTTACAGTCAACTCTATAGTTTATGGGCTACAGTATTTATTCTTGGTAAGTGCATTATATATACCATGTGATTATTAATATAAGACACCTTAAGGATAATAGGGATGTGAATTGACTCAGATCAAACATCTAGTTATTTACTGATACTGCTGCAAATTGCAACTCATTCATGAGAAGCTTGCCATAAAATTACACTTACATATGCTCAATAATAAAATGCTCAGTAAAGTTTAAAGAAAATGGTCCATTACCAACATGGATGTTTGTGGCCAGAACTGGAATAAAAAAAATTGCATTTGGTGTTATTCATCCTGTGCCGTAAGTAACTACTCTCACCCTTACTGGAGAGTTAACTCTAGGAATTACTTGTGAATTGCTTTCTTATAAAAACACCGAATAATGAGACCATATTAGTTTATAATAATTGATCCACTGATAAACGTTATTTACAGAGCACCTGAAGTTTTTCCAGTTTCGGGTGTAAAAGCGGCTAACACTGATGATAAATTATTAGAGCTGCCTAAAGACATATGACATAGCTTAAACAACTTCAATCAATGATTGAAGTGCCTTCTGAAACACTGTTGTGAGCACCTGATGGTTAGGTTTATATGCCCATGGACATCATTAGCACCAATGTGTCACATATAAGTGCTTACATCTTATTTTTAACCAACTTCAAAAAGGAGGTTCTATTTCTCAAAGATGCCTGGACTGATTTAAGAAATTCTTTTTTAGTTCAATAGGTAATATTTACAGATGGTCCTGGTTACAGATGGATGGATTTATCGAAATGTGTCAAGCGCTTTTTGAAAAATACACAGAAACCAAAAAATTTTTTACATGCATGGTTTACACTTATTTCCATTTTATTCTTACGCTATGCTTATGAGAGGGTTGAAGTCGGTTTTTGTTTTGTGTTAAAAATATGTTAAATAATACCTACTATAATACTAATAATTACTATTTGCATAATTTCACTTTTGTTGGTCTGATGATGTGGTGATGATATGATACCCCATACATAGATGATCTTCTTCTTATCGAGTCGAAATGGTTTCATTCTATTAAATATCTTGCGACCAGTATTTGGCCACGCTGATAGCCCTGTCGTTGGCCTCATTAAGGTCCTGTACAGTGCAAGTAATGGGGCAGTTTGGGCACGACAGAAGGTGAGACATGGTCTGATCAGCACCGCAGTCACACAAATTGGTTGTAGAGAAACCCCACCTGACCCTGTTTTCTCGACATCTCCCAACGCCGGCTCGGAGCCGGTTTAGGGATTTCCAGGTTGCCCAGGGGAGGTCTGCACCAGGTGGGAGCTACAGATGATGACACCTATGTTGTTACTCTCATTATATTACATCCTTAAATACCATTGCAAATGCGTAAAAACGGGGTATTCCGCTTAGCGCAATATTTAAAATTGGTATCGTAAGCGCAACTAAAAGGTGCGTTCCGAGGAATAATTTAGTTGCATTTCATTAGGTGCGCCGTTATAAAAATACCGCTTATATTTTTTTTATTTCCTCTCATTGTGGTGAATAAACCATTATAAAATATAAGATTATATTTTTTTTATTTCTTCTCATTGTGGTGGATAAAAAGTTGTGACAAAACCCATGTCGCGTGCAATAAACATGGATTGTGCGATTTGTTCTCACAATTATTGTAAGAACAAATCGTAAAATAAGGCGTTGAGACCACGTCATGTCGTAAGGAATGACCTATTTTCAAACTAGCTTCTCGATCAAACCTGCTAATCGATTCCTCGACGTAGTCGCAAATGATAGGTGTGAAAATATTTCGACGAAGACTGGTTTAATGATAGTTTGGAAAGAATCCATGTTTCTTCATTAGCGTTTAAGAGACCTCTCCAACCCATATAGCTGAATCCTTTGACTGCTCTGGCATATGGCTCTGGTAATACAAAGAGGGTCGTACTCCTGAAGTGGATACTAAAAAGACCTGATGATGATAATGATGACATAAAGAAAAAGGGTTCTGATTTTTTAGTTGGGCGATACATTGATAGAGTCTAAATAGGCATTTTCAAAAGTATTACCCGTTTCCACCATTGAATCATCTCAGCCGTAAAAATTCCACTGTCGGACATTTACATCTCCCAAGGATTTATAACGAAGGGGGGGATTTGCCATACTCACCACGCTTGACTGACGGGTTAGTGAGCGCAGTTTGTCTAGCTTGTATCAGTTCCGACGCTGCTGCCCTTCGAAACCGTTTTTAAGCTTGGATAGGGTAGGAGTTTATTGGGCTGGGGATGGGATAAAGGTATTCGGGATGCTACTTGCTCGGATAGATTGGGACTAAGCAAGTAGCAGCTTGGGAGGCCGGGCGCGCGTACCCGGTGCCATACTCAGTATCACGTCTTTCTCCCTTGCGGGGTAGACAGAGCCCAGGTCTGTCAAACTATAAGGCCACGTTTAGCATGTTGGTGGGCTTGTAGGTGAGAACGGAATCAAAAGTGACAGGTCGCTAGCCGCATCGCCTATTGACATGATTCCTGACGCCCATTCCCTCGATCAGCTTTTACGATCTGCGTGGGAAGAGAAGCAGCTGGTACATTCTACGGTTTTTTTTCTCCCAGACCAGCAAGGAAGGAATGAAATTCACAAATAATATATTAATTTCCGTTCACCAGGAACCAAACCCCGAAGACCCCCTGAACAAAGAAGCGGCAGACGAACTACAAAGCAACAGGCGACTATTCGAGCAACACGTCCAACGGGCCATGCGGGGCGGCTACGTCGGCTCCTCCTACTTCGAGCGGTGTCTCAAGTGAACCCACAACTGTAAATTAATGCTACCAACCCAATATAAATAAAACAATCTCACTTTATTCTTTACGGTTGGATTTTATTTCAAGTCTTTGGCTTCGTGGCTCAAACGCGTTTAGAAGCTAATGTCATTTGAAGTCGTGAGTGGTCCTTAGGGTACGCACGCACCGCGACGCGATAGTCGCGTCGCGTCGCGCGACAGAAAAAAGCAAATCATGGGCGCGCGCACTGCGATTCGGCAGTCGCGTTTTAGGGATGGGGCGTTATGACTTTTCGTTTAAAATCGTAACGAAACTGTTATTCGTTTCTTGTTGTATGACGTTGTTTACTTCTTCGTTAACTTTTAGAATCGTTACGAAACCGATACTTGTCGTAAAAATAAACGTAAGTATACAAATTACTTAGGAAACACAAGCTTAACAAAGCTTTTAAACATCAAAAATACCTCTCCCACCCGTCTGGCCAGCGTGGAGAGTGTAGGCCAATTGCTCTGGCTAATTTAATGGCTCTGGTGATCAGAAAGAGTCGCGCTCCTAAAAAAGACCTGATGATGATGATGATGATGATACAAATGACTATCATAGAAAGAAAGAAAGAATTATATTTTTTTGGCGCATAAAATCAAACATATGAAAACACACAAGAAACACAACTACTATGAAACTTATAATGTTTACTATGAAGAATTACTGATTGAGAAAATTCATAATCGCGATGAACCTACTTCGATCTTCAAAAGTTGCTATGGAGAAATGCTTCACAGTGAATGTTCAACATCTTTACACGAAACAGTAAACATAAACTAAATCAGAAACAGTAACTATGATGCTAAAAGTGGCCAAGTCTTATGACTTTCGTCTCTGTCTACCCCACCAGGGATAAAGACGTGATAATATGTATGTATGTATGTAGTAAACATAAACCAGTAGGCAATGAATTGACACTGTGTGTTTCTGTCGGTTTGTTTCAATATGACTTGGTTTATTATACTTGTGTCTTCAAACTATACAATTATTCAATATTAAATAATAAAATCTCCCGACCCCGTAACATCTCCAATAAAATTTGCAGTACGGTGCTACACCACACCTATTCAGGATATTTGAATCTCAACTCGATTAACATTAGAAACAGTGGCGGCTCGTGACTTCAAGGAGTGGTGGTTCACCTGCTTACCTACTGTCTGTCAAAAGCAAAACGACCTATGACGTACTTTCGTCAATTAATTATTTGTAGTCGACTACGCCCACAGAGATATATAGAGTGGGCTCGAGGGCGTGGCAGGTGGGAACGCAATATGAGCAACATGGGCATATTTCTCGAACACGCTGTCAGTCGGAAGTTTATGTGCACTCGCGTAGTATGTCACGATTTTTACGAAAATGCCGTCTTGTGCAGTGATTGTGTGCAAAAATAGAAGTTCCGATAAAAGCCTGAAACATTTCGGAGTCGCCTACCATAAGTAAGTACCAAAATATTAGTGTTTTTAATGCATTTTAGAGCAAAAACTTAAAATCAAGAAATAATATGCCATTGAGAATGTCATGCCGGTGACATTGCTATAAAAATGTAATCAAATGAATGGACGTATTACATTGCGCGTAAAGTTTTTCATTAGCAGTAATAAGACTCTTTTGACCGCGTAATGTATGTGACGTCAAGCAAACGTGCGGCGCCTTACCAATATCGAAGTAGGGGGGCTGGTTGACATTGCGACTTAAGGATGTCCCAGTATCTTTTTATCGATAATTTATCGTGATGCCTAAGAATGTCTTGGGGACATTTTATTTTATTTCAGGTGGAGATTGTTTAATTCTTTGAAACGATTGGTATTTATTATTCTAGGTTTCCGCGTGAAGCAGCTATTAAAGAAAAGTGGACAATTGGTGGCCAACAAAAAATAGCACAATATGTTCGATGCATTTTGAGGCTTAGTGTTTTCAGCCATGTAAAAAATCACGAAGACTCTTTGATTGGGCTGTGCCTACAGTGAAATTACGGCTAATTTTGCCACGGTTTGTTTTTCAATTATTACTTAAACTCAATGTTTTATTTAATGATATTTTTATGAGAAATAAAATTACTATATGTTAATAATTATTATTTTCCAGAATACAAATACAACAAGTGATCCTAAATATGAGCCTGCAAAACTATAGTAAAACAGCAATTTTGAGTTTGAGAACTAACTCGCGAAATTTTGTCAATATGGTTACCTTTTTCAAAAATCTTGTTTTGCAATCACGATATCTAGGTTTAGTAGTCTGTGCTTACTAGGCATATGGTTATAGCGACATAATAATACGTCTGTGTCGCACTTTTATGGAGAATAGAGTATAGACTTATAATGGATGTTCTTATGTTTGTGTTTCTGACTATATAAATGACAGATGAAAGTACAGGTACTATTATGCCTTTTGTATCGATTTATGTCTTGTTTTAAGAGACCCAGTAATTAAGTATACTTGTGCCACAGGCGTAAAAAATAGTTTTGATTGAATATGAAGACAAAATAGATACAAAAAATATATAAAAAGCAGCCCTTATTGCATTCCTGATCTAGCAATAGTTTAGAAATACATTTATGCCTGATGCTAGTGTACAAGTCAAAGACCTTTAAAGCTTTTATCTACAGTTTTACTATCTACATTTTTAATGTTTGTTGAATTAAAGTGATTAGAAAATAATATTTTTTTATTTATTTTTTCTACAATGTTATGTACGCATATTATCATTATATTATTATAGATTTATCTAAATATTCGTAAAAAATAAGAAGTAAAATTAAGTGTTGTCATTATTTCTCTTTATTATACAAACATACACATTATCACATTTATTCCCCTTGCGGGGTAAACAACGCTATCAGATGCAAAGGCCACATTCAGCGAGTTAGTGGGCTTATATTGAGATATGATTCTACAGATTTTCGCCCATTACATTATTGGTAGAAAAAAAACCAACTGCTTCTAAAACTCTCGAGAGAGCTTTTGCGGCACTTTCAGTAGATGGCGCACACCCTGTTCACCAGCAGACGCTGTACTTGTCCAGATAAATGTAATGCAACGGCAACTTTTGGTAATCATCTGGTTGTAATCATGAACAAAGTATCTTATTCAGGTGACACCTTCTCTTGGGGTTACTGCAACGTGACTAGATGTGCTCCGTACAATCAGAGTTGTTATGTGATCCAAAAGACAATTAATTCACTTCGATTGTTAGCAATCTGGTGAAGAGGGACAATTTTTACCATGTCGAAGACAATAAAAATCAAATTCTTCATAGCTGGTCTGGGAAAAAAGAATAAATATGTGTTTCTATGATTGTTCTAGTTGTTTCTATTACCGCACAGATAATAAAAGATATTCGATAAAATAAATAAATAAAAAATAAGTAAAATAAAACATCGAATAGATGGAGACCATTGAAAATTATCTCAGACTATGTCAGGCGACGCGGCTACAGCCTTTCACTATTGAATCCCTTTTCACCTAAATGCCCACCAATCGAAGCCCAGCATAGTCTTTAAATCTTATAGCTCTAGGCTCTGTCGGCCCCGTAATAGCTTTAGATGCGATAAGTACGTATATGTATCTATCACTACATATTATAAAATAAAGTCCTCCACCGCGTTTGTCTGTCTATATGTCTGTCTGTTCACGATAAACTCAAAAATTACTGCACGGATGTTCATGCAGTTTTCACTAATAGATAAAGTGATTCATGAGGAAGGTTTATGGGAATAGTACATGCCCGGGTGCAGCCGGGGAGGGCTGCTAGGGTATAAATAAATACACACATATAATTAAACATTTTGATATAAATTTTCACCGAACTAACACCTAAGTCACGAATAGCTACTTATAAAAATCACAAATTTCTAACCCTTATAACTCGGTCCAGTCCAGACTGATTTTGTAGGTGTATATGTTATAATACATTTTGTTTTTGTACGCTATTTCCTGCTATGAAAAAAGGTGCCACTTCCCATATAGTCGAACGGCACTGTCCATAGATATCAAAATAAACACTGTCCTTTCCCGCTTGCGCTGAATCATCCCCCGCAATAAATGAATTAATCTATTATTTTTTCAACTATTTTTATTTATTTAACGATGCTGCATATAAATAATTAAAATGTTAAAACAAATCACGAACCATAAACGTGTACTACGCGCAAGAAACATCGATAATAGTTTATCGATTGTCAATCACTAGCGTAGGTGTGAACTTCTTGAATGTGTGAGCTCGCATTTACGCGTCAAACACGAATGTGTGCCTGTCACTCTCGTTGGCCCGTTTGATTTGTTTGCGTAAAATATTTTATCATTGTGTGCGTGAAACTAGTGTTCCTATGTTTATGTGCATGTAGGTGTAAAATTTTCTGGAGACATCGGGGCTCAAACAAATTTCGCTCGCGCACCGATCTAACCTTGTAAATATTCTGATATCTATGACTACGCCTATGCACCTACCTAATAATATTTGTATACATAATTAGTTTCTCTAGGTACAATTCTTGTTGCATGTTGTAAAACCATTGAGGTATAGTAGGCAGGTACTTACCTATGTACATGCAGTGAAATATTTCATCATCTTGACCTACCATTGGTTTAGATAGAGGAGCTGCGCGCTAATGAATATTCAAATAGGTAATTAATTCAGATTGAAATGCACGAGAAGTTAGTTTCAAAAAATAATACCTACATAGCCTATTTTCTTTTTTAGTTCTTGTTCAAATAATCCCATTGACAACACACTTTGAAGCCACTTTCAACAACTACACTTTGAAGCACACACAAAGTAGAAAACCATAACTATGAATAATTATTGGGTAATTTCGCGCGCGTTATCTATCACACCATTCACACCATGTCACAGGTGCGAAATAAAACAAACAAACTGAGATTTGAGTAAGGTCAAGGACACGCCTTCGCAACAATCTTCAACGAGCGAGCGAGCGAGACACCCCGGCCGATGCCGCCCGAGCGAGCCCGTTCGGGAGTATTCGGGACTCGTGCGCCGACCCGATTTTTCAATTTTTCTCATACATTGAGTACGGATCATCTTCCGTTTCACCTGCCGGAGCATTTCTATCTCATTGCATATAGTTTGTATGGAGACATTTCGTGCGCACTTTGAAAGCGCTCGCCCAATTTTTGGTTCAGCTATAATGATTCTTAAATTTTAGGTAATAAAGATCAAGCTTGTTTGAAAATATTTTTTAATATTTCTTCAGTGTGTAATTTAAGTTACAGATGGATAAATAATATATGTGTCTAAAAAAAATTTGGGAAATATACAAAAAATCTGGTAGTGCAGTGCACGAGTGCACTGAAGGAGCAGCCGCCACTGATTAGAAAACACGTTTTTATTTGAGTAGGCACATCACTAGTTGGCTATGTTCTGCGCAATGTTGCCAGGTTTTACGTTTGTTACTTTTTTGAAAAAGTTACATAACAGTTAGTACAATTAAAAAACAATACTGAATAAGGATTTATCGTTTATTATGCTTATTTGCAATAGTAATATTAAGTTCTAATTCCAACGATATTTTCCAGTATTATAGACATATTAAATACGGGAGTATTAATATGCAAACACTACTTAGAACTTAAAATTGCTTAGGCATAGCTTATTAAAGTAACTAGGAACTCAATAAAGAAATAAAAAAATCTAAGTATGTTCGAATGGGTTAATTATCCAAAATCGAAAGTAACTTGAAGTTACGCCAAGGGTATGAAAGTTACAAATATGTAAGAAATGTTAATATAATGGCAACATTATCGCGCGACTGCCGAGTCGCAGTGCGCGCGTCTTCATAGATCTCCATACGTTGCAAACGCGTTTGCGACAGATCTGTCGCAAAAATAGCAACAATAGGTATGCGACGGCGCGACTATCGCGTCGCAGTGCGCGCACTTCTATGGCACTCCATACGTTGCAAATTTTGCGACAGCAAATCGCGTCGCGGTGCGTGCTTACCCTTATACTGTGGTATAGATAAAGGCAAAGCGCTTTAATATTAAGTATTTTCAGGTCCGTGACTTCTATTGTCGTATATCCTACTTGTAGCATTAATTTCAGTCAGGTATTGTAAAGAAAAAGGTAAATTGAATTAATCATTTATGTAACTGTTAAGTAATAGAGTCCTTAAAACACGAATGTGAATACGATCACATGAGTATTTTAAGCCTAATGACAAACAGTTGCATACAATACTTTACGTATTTACACACATACTCTAAAAGCGTCTAAATTGGTTCAGAAACTGTTCTATAACCTTTTGCATACTTCATTCTCGACATATCTGCCAACAAATTGTTGATAATATCATGGTTGTACAATCACGTGTCCAAGAAATTTCATACTAACTTTTTGCGCACTAACTATACAGAGATAGCGCTACATGCTAAATTTAATAGATATGTATACAGATAACTATAAAAAGTATTTTCCATGATTGCATTTGCTTAGATTACATTTTATCTTTTTATCTTTTATGCTTAAACACATTCAAATTAGGCTAGTTTTTTTAACTAGCAATGGATCTATTGCTATCTAACGGTGACTTTTTGAAACTTAGCTTGCTGAAGCGCGCGCCTGTTACTAATGTTATTATTAATTAAATCTTAGGTAGATTTAATTAATAATAACATACCTTCAACGTAACTTCGCAATGCCGATAAATTAAACTCATATAAAGGATGCGCGTAATGTACAATACATGCTAGTTCCCTAAAAAAATATAATAAGTCCGTCAGTTAGATAATAACAAAATATTGGATACATATTTGTTTCTATTGTTAATTAAACAAAAATATAAAGACATTACCTGTGAACATTTTGTGTTACTTCATAATTTGCTGTTGTTCATTACTATGATGTGACGAGCCCCAATGAAATTTGACGCATTTTATGTTATTTATTGTTTAATTTATAAAAAAAAACTATAGAAGGGAAAGAATAATATTATGATTAGTCCGACTAATTAAAATTAGCCACGCATACATTGTTATTTTTTAATATATGTATGGTTAAATATTTTTAAAAATAACTACGCCTGTGAGGCTTCCTCATTCCTCGTCGAATCAAGGAAGGTATTCGAAATTTAAAAGGTATGACATAATCAATTATCGATATCGATGAAAATACTATTACATTATTATAAATTTGATTGATGTTATGATGATTATTATGACCAGTTTCTGAAATTATTAAGGCACTTTATGGTGGGTGTGTAGATACTATACACAAGTTTATTGCAATATCAAAATGTGGCCAAATTAAACTGTAGTGTAGAGGGCGCTATCAGTATTACTAACGCTACGTATAGATGTCGCTATTAGTATCAAAAGTAACTATTTGCAGTGGAGAATTTTCTGCTGTTTCACAAAGGAGTCATCCAACAGAAGGGATCGCCATCCATGTTTGAGTGAATGGCGTGCGAAGCAGGAGTAATATTGTAATACTCCGCTAGGAGTAATATTGTTCTGTGGTGCGAAGGCTGCGCTCCACACCACACCACACCAACACGCAGAGGGGCTCGAGTGGTGTGAAGTTAGCCGCGCTCGGCGTTGCGTGAATCAGAGGCGGTTAGTCAAGCTGATAGCTGCCTCAGCGCCAGTGTCACTGCGACTGCCGAGCGAACCGCCGCGCTCTCGTTCACAATACGCTTTCTCCACGACAACGTGCTCAAGGCAGACTGTTTCGACACGCCACTCGGTTGCGAAAGTCTGCGCGATGATATACAAGTGAGAGCCGCCATCGGACGCCAGGGTAACGCTCATCGCGCACGGTGAGCCAGTTTATTCGTGAGAGACATTCGAAACTCGCCGAGGGACGGGGGGCGCGCGACGCCGTCGGGTCGCACACGCGGAGCAACGTTTCCACATACTTAACTGTGAAAGAGCAACGGAAACCAATTTTTAATGTGTCAAGTCAGAATAGCTTATTGCTGCTACGTCAGATCGCTGAACGCCTCGAGCAGGAACTACAAGGTTATGCAAATGAGTTCTGAACGCTTCTATACCAGGGGTAATCAAAAGACCATTCACAACTTCAATAAACTTTAACGTTTAGGTTACCGTACGGTGTTAAGTGCTTATCTGTCGTTTCCCTATCCTTTACTTATTATCTTTCGGCGTCGCGATCGCTAATTGCTAATTACTGTGGAAGTCGAGTGATAAGAAGTGGTGTGCCAGCGGAGTGCGCGAGCGTTCAGAGCGGCGGCAACAGCGACGACGATGGCGTCCCAGCAGGAGGAAACTCTGCTCTCGCGCTGCGAGATCCCCATCATCGACCTTGCGCATATAGGTGAGCACCTCACCTTGTTACCTGCATAAGTATAAGTTATGCACGCTCGGTGATTGACCCTGAAGCAAAAGAATAATTATCCTGGTTCTGTTTGACATTGAGTTCTCCACTATACAATGACATCCAAAGGACAATAGTCAATAGCCGATCGCGCAGGTATCTGTTCTGTTGATTATAGTATAGAAATTTACCCGCAGATATCAGCTTTCTATAGGTAAAAGAATTTGGAAAATCGGTCCATTATTTTCGGAGCCCATTCAATTCAAACAAACAAACAATTAAATCTTTTCTCTTTATAGGTAAAACTAGCAATTTACCCGCGACTTCGTCTGCTTAAATTTTAGCTTAAGTCACCCGTAGATAAATAAGTTTTCTTTAAAAAAAAATGAATTTTGAAAATCGGCCAAATCTAATAGTTTCGTAGCCTATTGAATTCAAACAAACACACAATAAAATCTTTAGTCTGTATAATATTAGTTTAGATAACACAAAAGCAGTGTTCACGGCAAACCTAACGGTCAGTAAACTTAGAAGGACCTCACAAAAACGACACTACCTGAGCGCATCCCTATTATAGGCCGGTCCACGCAGGCTTGCGTGCCAGCGACGGCCGTAGCAGCTGTGCAGCGATGCTTTATTTGTTGTCATTAAACACAATCTCGGCATCCATCGCTCTTGGCAGGACGAGTTCAAAGACCGCGTTCCCATCGCTGACCGATGATCACAGTTCATCCACCCAACTCCCCTATTACTGTGGCTCGTTGAGAACGAACTACAAAGAAATAAAACACAAAATTACTTCATCAAGTCCCTCAATAGTTGCGTGTTTGAATTTCTTAGGCATCTGGTAGTTGATCCCATAGCAGCATGATATCCCCGAACGATAATTAAGTAGATTTTTTTTTAACAAATATCAAATGAGAGTACTTAATGCCGTTTATGCGTTGTACGTCGCCTAAAAGTAAATCGATCATTCGATTGTGTTCGATGAACTGTTTAAATAATTCGAGTACGTAAGATATTAAGTATACTTTGAATTCAGTAGAAATGCAGTGACTCAAAAGCGATTAATCATCGCTGTCCTGAAATTGTTTTATCTCGAATCTCGCTTGTTCTGTATAAGCTAAAACGACGGAATAACAAACTTTTTCGCACAACTGCTGAAAATACCTTCTACAAGCTGCATGTAAGACGATATATAGGTAACTTAGGTCTAAATAATCAGCCAAGTGCGAGTCGGACTCGCACACGAATGTTTCCGTACTATTGTCTATACAACATTAAATAGACCATCGAGCAAAGAACAACAAAAATCAACGACTGTCGTACCTATTTGCGCGACGAGTAGGTATAGTAGTTTATGAAGTGAATATACAACCGGCTCATAGGTACCTGTTGTCGTTATTATTTCGAGCAAATGGAAACCCCCTTAAATATTTGTTTTATTTTGTTTTTAGTAGGTATTTGTTATAGCAATAGAAATATATCATCTGTGAAAATTTCAATTGTTTAGCTTCTTGAGCTTGAGATACAGCCTGGTGACCGACGGATAGTGAAGTCAAAGACAATATAATACTAACGTATTAGACTGCCCACCTCATACAAAAATATTGGACCAAATTTAGGTTGCGAAAAGCAGGCGAATGTATGGCGCAGTAGAGTTGCTTGCTACTCGATACTAGATGGCGGTAATCTGCGTTAGCCTTTAACTTACTAAATATACGGTGTCATTTAAAAATATTATGCCTAAAATATTGTTTTGATTTTTAATAAGATATATTTTGTGAATAATGTTTTTATATTCTCATAATACGGTAGACACAATGTTGTGTAGTTTCGAGTGGCGCCATCTATGTGAGTCTCTGAGAACAAATCGTACGATTAAGGCGTTGAGACCACATGGTGAAGTCTCGCGAATCGGGTCCCGTTTTTACCCCATGGGTACGGAATCCTAAAAAGTATCCAAAAATAACAAAGAGTGACGCTTGTATGCTAAAACTTTCCTGAGGGTACTTAATATTAGTCAAAGAATCTTTAAAATACAGTGTATGAATGTTCTTCCTAGTATGAGCTCATAAGTATTCCTCCTGAGGAGGAAGGAAAAACTTATCGTCCAAAAAGACGTCGTTTTGAAAGCAAATAACGCTTCCAAATATGAGTGAGGATTTCCGATACGTAGTTTTTTTCGTCAGCATAAACATAAACAAATATGAGAAACGCTCTCAGAAAACAAGCTTTCTATAGGTACTACACAATGACATGTATTAAGTTCAGCTCAAACTAAAGACCAACAAGAAATTCATGTTTAGTTTTCCGGTGTACAAAACAAAAGAGCAAAAACATTTCATTTAACTGACGATGGTTGGCTACATCTGCAGTTAGAATTAGAAGCCAGATCGGAAGCGACGGTGGGGCAATGCAACAAAAAGCCATAATCTTCGCAATGTGGGGGCACCGGCCGATCGGCCCTTTGTGCTCAACTCCCTTCCCAACACGGCATCGCATGATGTGTGTTCCCACGTTTCATTACACATCCTGATTTGTAGTTTTCATTGCACTCTCCTACAACTAAATAGTCACTTTAAAGTTACATATTCTTTTAAGGGGGAACACTAGGCACAGTAGCGACGCCAATCATTTTATTCCTAATACTTTACAAATAGAAAGAAATTCAAGAATATAAACAATACAAGCCTTAGTAAATAACCTGAAGTATTTTTGGAATCATGTTTTGATATTATGAGAATCAGTCATTGAGAGAAAAAGTGATAACCGCCAAAAACGGCCGTTTTTGGCGGTAATCAGATTCTCATAATTCTCACTGATTCCGATAGTAATAAACATGATTCAAAAAATACTTCAGGTTATTTACTAAGGCTTGTATTGTTTATATTCTTGAATTCCTTTCTATTTGTAAAGTATTAGGAATAAAATGATTGGCGTCGCTACTGTGCCTAGTGTTCCCCCTTAATTTTTTAACATAGACCAATAACATTTCAAACAACAGCTTATTCATCATCTGATATCATCAAATATTCATCGTTTGATTAAATCTGACAGTCAAAGGTCGTGCTCCTGAAGTGGAGACTAAAAAAGACTTGATGATGATGATGATTGAATCTTAAACCTAATGCAGGCTAAAGGCTGTGTATACCTATTCAGCATTATGCATAAAGTTCTTTACTATATAACAATTTAGCTTGCTGGCCTAGTACCTACCTTAGCTGTGGGCTGAATTGACCCTGAAATCTATTTTGTAACCAGCCAATCTAGACATTACAAAAAGTGCACCCGCTGACTGAACCAAATTACTAACGTAGGTACCTAACCAAGTTTTTCCTTCAAAGTAATATCTATTAATTTTTTCCAAGTGAAGTACCACCCATGTGCTGCACCCGCACATGTAGGTACTTTTCATTGTTAGGTAGATGTTTTAGGCGTAACCGAAGGTCACGGAAACAGATAAGATAAAGCATAGGTTGCGAAATACGCACTACCAAACTTTTTGTATCACTAAAACAAAAGATTGACGAAATTGTGAACAATAATTTCCATGGCTGGATGAATGATGAATCTAGCAAGTGGCTCTACGCAGGTATACTGAAAAACGGGCGACATCATCACTCTTATAATAATACTAGCTGTAACCCGCGGCTTCGCCCGCGTGATTTATAGCCTATGTCCTTCTCAGTAACCTTACCTATATGTATGCAAAATTTCAATGATCGGTTCAATAGATACGGCGTGAAAGCGTAACAAACAAACAAACAAACTAACTTTCGCATTTATAATATTAGTTAGGATGACTGTCCTGACTCTATGATATCTAATGGCGATAATGTCAGAAGGACAATGAAGAAGTTAAGCAGCATAAGGATAATTTTAATTATAGGAAAAGTACTAAGGAAAGTCCCTATAATCCTAATGCTTCTCAACTTCTTCGCAATTAGAGTTTATTACTTATCCTGTCAATATTTTTGCCATTTATATATTTTACCATTGCGTCTATAACAAAATAACAACCTTACCATTATACCTAAGAAAATTAATTTCTTAATTAGTCCAAAGAACAGGTGATAAGTAGCAAAGAATTCGATCCAAATACAACGTGTCGGAAAAAAGGTGTTATTGTGTCTTCGTATTATCACAGTCGAACTCACAAAATATTAGCTGTAAACAAACAGCATACGGTGTTAATTACTCCATCACAGTCGTCTCGCATCCACCACTGACCTACATGTAAACTCATTCATCTTTTTCTCGACGAGACATCCTTTGGATGTTGTCATTTATTTGTTATTTTATGAATAAAACCATAAACAAGATCTGGACAATGGAAAAGAGGAATCTATTGAACCATAAGTAGGTATAAAGCATTATATTATGTGTCTAATTTCTATGAGATTTATGTCGATCTCGTGATGTGGTAATTAAAATGAGAGCTGAATTTAACTTTTTCCGTTAGTTGATTTTTTAAAAACATCGTCGTGAAAAATCATGATCATTTACTAGTAATATAAAATACATAGTAAAGTGTTAATCATTTTATGACAACCCCGGTACCACGAACACGATATATATTTTATGAGAAACATATTCCGATTACGAGATTTTAATAAAATAATGAACCAAATGTTACAAATTGATGAAAAGTTTCAATAACTTTCTGAGAGAGCCATGATATGGTAGGGTTGAATTTATGAAGTAATTTGCTATTAATTTTATTCTGCTACTTTTAATAGGCAACGGAACCGTGTCAATGGGCCGCCATCGCGCCAGAGAGACGGTGTCGGTGTCGCCCACGCACACAAGCGCTTTACAGTTTTGACATCTGGATCGAGTTACTGCTAATGCTAACTCTATCTTTGGTTAGGATTATTTTATCGCTCGCAGTAAATTTCATTGAAATAGTAGTTTCGCCAGTTTACGGGTTAAAGTAATGTGTCAACGCACCACCTTCTGGCTTATTTATTCTACGCAGTCTTATTTAAGTCATATTCCTAAAATAGCTTCCAAAGTCAAGTCATAGTTTTACGTGTAACAAGTCAAAAACGAGGTACCTACCAACACTAAGTCTATTATGTAAAACTGAGATACAATTTATAAATAGTATGCCAAAAATATTATTATTTTAAACTTATGATTTTATTTTTTCCTAATAGGTAGGGTAGATACAAAGTTGTGACGCTCCAGTAGTGCCATCTATGAGCAACTGTCAGAAAAAATCGTACCAATTAGAGTTAGGTTAGATATGTTCTCCCACCACCTATTATATTTTAAAATTAATTATATGTATATTCATTTTCAATAGATTTTGTAGATTTGAATCAGACGTTTGACAAATCGAAACTACCAATAGATTTGACTAATTTGAACTTTTCGTAGACTAAACCAATCAGAAACTCTACATGACTTGGCGAAATTAAATCTTATTAAAATTTAACGATCTTATACAAAAATATTTATTTATTTATTATGATTGACTGCTTCTATTTTTGGCCTACCCTTATTTATGATAAGGAACGCCATTGTTAAAACTTATACGACACAACAATGAGGCAATTTATTTTTATTTTAAGTCTTGAGCATTACCTTTTACCGACAGCAGTCGCCTATTATTAGTAATTCATTGCCAGTAGTTTCACACGTTATATTTATCAGTTTCAATACTCTTACCCATAAATTCTAAGTTTAATGCCTAAGCAGATAAGATAATCTTTCATTTTATAACAGAATGTAGCCGTTCAATCACGTGAACTTGCAAAAAGTGATAGATAAATTTTGTTTGTTTTGAACATATTAGTCTATATACGTATACATATAGGTATGGCAGCTTGTAGTTAGATAGGTAACTAAATTCACTGTTCTATCTATGTATATCTAACAAGCAACAGGTCATTTAAATAGTTTTGGAGTGAAAATTCTTGTAGCCAAATCAGTTTGGCAAAATAGTTAGGCCAATAGGAAGTACCGAAATTTTCACTCGCACTCGACGTAGCCATGAAGGGGCGACTCTACACGCTTATATGAGTTCCTTTTCAATGGGACCAATGTTGATAACTATAAGCTTAATAAATGAACACGCAAAGGGTATACTATCTTTTAAAAGAGTTAGATAACCTGTTATGGGAGGTGTATTTTGCTACTCAAAGTTAATAGAACAAAATTTTTGCTGGATGATAAATGCAAATCTATCTTAAAGTAAGCCCACGGAGCAAAAAGTAAGTTGGTATTCCTTATTTAATTTCTACTTCATGGGGTCTTAAGGTCACCATACACCATACTTCTTGTTAAAGAACTATTTGCGTCCTTTATTCGAAAGCGCCCCTCACATTTGATGGTGACTCACTACTGGTGAGTCGATGCGGTGGATGCGAAAATAACCTAGTCACCAGCCTACAACGATGCGGCAACGTTCCTTACACAGGGTGAGTATTTTTTGAAAATTTCAGGAAAGCGTATGACGTGTTTGCTGTATCATTAGTGATGGCAGCGATTGCGCAACGCAATTGCCGATTCGTAAAATTCGGATTCACATGCTGACGTCAAAAGTCACGTTGTGTCTCTCGTATCTTCGCTTGTGTCTGCTAAAACTGAATTGCGTGGGTAAGTATGACTTGACTATAGTAGACAGACTGATTTTATTAACAACTAGCAGCCCTCTCCGGTTGCGCCCATGCATACATAAAACCGTCCTCTTGAATCACATCTATTTAAAAAAAACCACAATTAAATCTAACCATACATAGGGACGTGAGACAAAAAGCGGAAAGCGACTTTTTTATACTGTGTCACTTCAGTGATAGTGATTACTAGTTTTTTTTTATACTTAACGAGAAGAAAAATGTCCAAACTACAAGTTTTTCGTAGACAAATTTAAACACGACAGCCCGGCCAATTTTTTTTTTATCTAATAAATAGTTATCATTTTAATTATTAACTCGTTAGGAGGTAACGATAGCCCATACGTCTTAATCTGTTTATATATTTAGAATTTTATTTACCGTACTCACATACATAACTACCTCCTTACACATTTACATTATACAAAAACTCGAGAAACAATTAGATATTCACTTAAGAGGGCCCTTCCCCGATCGACTATCGTCAACGCGAGCATGGTCGAAAAGCTTGTTCCGTCCAGCGTAATGTCAGATAAAGAGGCAAAGCGAAAAGAGCCCCTTGCTCTCATCTCCCACACACCTCTTACTGCCACATGGTAACAAGCTAGTGAGTACGCGAAGACATTGAACGAAAAATAGTGTGCGGAAATTTCATTACACTTGTTTCAAGAAATACGTGTTTATTAGTAAACCTTACAAGTTAATGAAAAAAACATTGTACATCTAGAATCTCCATTACATTTGCAAGGTTTCTACAGAAATATTTTCTTTACTGTTACATTTAATAAGTACATTATAAACGCCCAAAGTTCACATAAAATTTGTGCAAAAAAGCAGATTTTTGGAGGCCAATACTGAAGTTGTTTCTCCAAATTTTGATTTCTCGTTTCGGTAGAAACCTAGATATAGTGCACAAGATACCTATTAGTTGAAAAGCTTCAAAGAAAGATTTGCTACACCGCCATAATCACGTACGAGCGTTTGTATGAAAAGAAAGACGGGTTGGCCGCCCTTAAGCATAACTTCCGAAAACTTGAAAGTTTTCGGAAAACTAAACGTTTATTTCACAAAACGGCATTATCATCGGCCCTAGTGGCGGCAACGACCAACGAAGTTACCAAAGTATTTTATATCACACTTTAATAATTTATAGCTTTTTCAAATTCAATCATTTTTGTACTGCGTAATATCGGGGTTCTATAAGGTTTTAAAGAAAAAGGCCACTAAGGTATGATGCTACAAAACAAATCATTAGTACACCATACTAGGTACTATATGCCTACCTTTTTGCAGTTTTGTTAAAATAAAAGGCAAACTTCATGACAAGCGTTCTAATCAGTAGTTATTTTGGGCTAAGATAGTGCTCTCTTTATGAACACTGAATTCCATTAACATTCTTTGAATATTATCTAGTTAGAGTTCATCGCCCCTACTAATTACTAAGCGCCACTAAGTCATCAACTCGGAAAGTTCATCCTGCTTAGGGTTATCAAAACTGAGGGATACTAATTTAAAAAGCAGTCGTTCTCTCTTCCCTATAAGAGTCAATAAGCTATCGTTGCATAACTGTGAATCGCTTTAAACGTTTTTTAATAGATACAGCTACTGCAACTTTTTGTTGTTGAAAGGTAAAAGTTATTTTATATTTAAACCAGAAAACAATCATTTGAGAGGCTAAACTTTGGTCACACGAAGCTGTTCGTGTCAAGAAAATTCCTATCATTCGGTAACCCTACCCCTGTTGCGCTAAGTATACCCGCAGTACAGATAGATATTAGCGAACTGGTTACTTTCCTCGAGTCCTCTGTCTTTTAAAAAGATGGTTTTCAAAGAAAAATAAAGACACTCTATCCATTGAGATATATATAACTACTAGAGAAAACACCGCAAATCCTTACTTTGTCCCGTTCAACTGTGGCCATCGCGCCACAATTCACTCAGTCGGTTGTTAGCTCTTTCGCTAGTGGTACTTCCCACGATTAATTAACAAAAAGTTGGTAAAAATCATAAAAAATACCTTGGTGAACTCGAACACTGCACATTGCAAAGGAACAAATTTTCATTAGCAAGTATTATCACTACATATTATAAAACAAAGTCCTCCGCCGCGTCTGTCTGTCTGTTCGCGATAAACTCAAAAACTACTCCACGGATTTTCATACGGTTTTCACCAATAGATAGAGTGATTCACGAGGAAGGTTTTAAGGTATAAAACATGCCCGGGCGCAGCCGGGTAGGGCTGCTAGTTTTTTATTTAAAAAAGTCAATATACTTACCTCCCGCCATTTTGCATTATGTTGACATGTTGCTATGGAAACGCGTGAGAGCAGCAAATATAGCGCTGAGGTATTGAGATATGTATGATTGGACGCTTCGTTATTGTTTTAGCGCTGCAGCGCTTAAATTTTAAATTTCGAGGATTGGAACAATGCCAATATATAAGGTAGCTCCTCTAGTGGTATATCTCAATGTCTCTATCATTTGAGAGGCTAGGCTTTTGTCACACAAATCTGTTCGTGTCAGGAAAATTCCTATCATTCGGTAACCCTACCCCTGTTGCTCTAAAAAAGTATAGCCACGGTTACGTATATAGCGAACGGGTTATTTTCCTCGAGCTGACTCAGTGCATCGGCCGGCTTTGTCATTAGAGATTCGTGAACGGTATAATGTACCGCTCCTTCCGCGAAATTGCTGGATATATTTATTTTTCTTTTTTATCTTTGTGTAACGATCGCCCGAATGACACGGTTTGGTTAGTCGGCCATAATCGTGTAAAGTGGACGCGAGTTGATTACTTTTATTACTGCTTTCTCGTATTAAAATAAAAACAACGCAAACAAAAAACAATCACCTACTCGGACCGTTTTGCATACAATAAATCCAAGAATACAAAATTATATTCTTACATATATGTAATTTCTACATATACGTAATCTATAGGTACTAATATTATGAAGAGGAAAGATTTGATTGTTTGTTTGAATTAATTAGGCCCCGAAACTACTGGACCGATTTCAAAATTCTTGCACCTATTTAAAGCTAATTTATCTGCGGGTGACATAGACTACAATTTACGCGGACGAAGAAGCGGGAATTTGCTTGTAAATAAATAAAATTATTGATATAGTTTTTACAATTTAGTGAGTTCAGTATCTCTCTGATTGGGATAATATGAAGGTGATCTATTATAAAAGGTTTCGGTGACCAACCGAACCCGTGCCGTGTAGTTCCCGGCACAGTAGAATAGGACATGTCCGTAGACCCAGCGGGACCCTTTGCCTGATCCAATGAAGACCTATTTAGTCGAATTATTATCGATTAATACTCATCGATTTGTATACGATGACATTACTACCTCGATAGGTTCACGTGTAATAAATAAAAAATTATAATATTACAGTCAGCGGGGCCCTTATACTGATTGAAGTCTTATTGATTATTTATATACATTTTTCAATAGCCTATTATTTCTACCTTCAGATTAGTATACTGTTAAATTACTATCTTATTAGATTTCCCCATAAAAAAAACAATTTCGTTTCTTCACTTCCAGCGGGGCCCTACCTAAATTAAAGTTGTACAGACTATTAAATACATTTCCATGGAGCCTTTTATTTCTACCTGTTAAATGATATTTTGTAATGATAAAAAAATTAATGGTTTTCAAGAAATTGACGAAAAAAAAGGTGGTGGCTTGCCGCCCACTAGATTTTTAATGGATGTCGACAAATGACAGCAAATTGAACCACGAGTATTTTACACTCATAGAAATGACGCCAAAAATCCAAACCTGATATTTCAACTTCGAATAAAATTCGTCGGTCAGAGCCCTTACCCCCAACGTGTCTTCATCAGTCGAGGTGGAAACCCAAGAGGGCTCGCAGGACTCTCGGCTCTGGCTTGCCTTAGTTCGCCATTCAGAGAGGAGTCGAGAGCTGTTGCTCTAGGGGTGAAATGTTAAAAGGCATAACGCCGCGAGTAACTTCGGAGAAAGCGCAACACACCTCTCGACACCCCTGAGTCACCTATACCGGTGTTGCCCCTTTTGCCGGCAATAATTGTCGACTAGTTTAAGGGGCCCATCTAGTGGGCGGCAAGCCACCACCTGCCATTTGTAGTCAGTTATCATGATTATGGCAGGTGTCCGACCCTTTGCAATAACCCAGCGTAAGTCCACCCATACTTCATTTCAGTCCCATAGCCCATTAATTTCCCTTTTAAAGTGCAATAGTTCCCCCTCTGGCCAAGACCTGTTCAAGGACATATCATACATTGGAATTTCCAGAAACGGGTTCTGGCTGGAAACCTACATTACATCAACTTCTCCAAAGGGCCTCTGCATGTTGGATCTATATCCCCAGCCACGCAAGCCTTCCAAAGGACCGGGGTAACACCCATGACTCCAAAGGAGATACAAATAATTACTTTCCTATACATATATGACATAAGTCACATAAGCCCACAACCTCCTGTGGGGCTATCTCAATCTGTATGAATTGTCCCTATGTTTATATTTATACCGAGATAACTTAATTTTTTTCGTAAATTTTTTGAAAACCATTAATTTTTTTATTATTAAAAAATATAATTTAACAGGTAGAAATAAAAGGCTCCATGGATATGTATTTAATAGTCTGTACACCTTTAATTTAGGTAGGGCCCCGCTAGAAGTGAAGAAACAAAATTGTTTTTTTATGGGGAAATCTAATAAGATAGTAATTTAACAGTATACTAATCTGAAGGTAGAAATAATAGGCTATTCAAAAATGTATATAAATAATCAATAAGACTTCAATCAGTATAAGGGCCCCGCTGACTGTAATATTATAATTTTTTATTTATTCAGGTGAACCTTTTGAGGTAGAAATGTAATCATATACAAATCGATGAGTATTAATCAATAATAATTCGACTAAATAGGTCTTCATTGGATCAGGCAAAGGGTCCCGCTGGGTCTACGGACATGAATAGGACCACTCCAAGTCATCCCGTGGATGTCGTAAAAGGCGACTAAGGAAACACAAGCTAAACAAAGCTTATTAACATCAACGATACCTCTCCAACCCGTACGGCCAGCGTGGAGAGTGTAGGCCAAATCCTCTGACTACTCAGGCTAGTATATGGCTCTGGTAGTACAGAGAGGGTCGTGCTCCTGCAGTGGAGACTAGAAAGACCTGATGATGATGATGATGATGACCAACCGAACTGCAACAGACCAACAGTAGATATCAATATTAGCCACTTATGCCCAGGTAACATTAAAAAATAAAGTTATTCTTATTCATATACCTTATGTACCTAGGTATGTGTTTTTATCCTGTTTATATCAGTAGATTAGGTACTTGACATCTAACTTTATTTTCATTAGAAGACTGCGTCTCTTTCACCTTCACGGAGGAGCGTTCATTGATATGAAAGTTGTTTTGTTATTTTTACACCTAAATGCCTAAGTATTTAACACTAGCATTTGCCGGCGGCTTCGCTTGCGTTTATGTACATCCCTTTCAGTACCTAATAAATTTACTTGCTTTTAAAGTGATAACTTGGTAAAAAATAAAATATCCCTGCCATATTACCCGTTAAAGGATAAATTTTCGAAAACCTCTATTAAAGGTTGATTTTACTATTAACTTTAGATGACAAATAGCGACTTTCATAGAGAAAACGTGAAAAAATATAATTTTTTCCTGCTGCCGTACAATCTCTTAATTGAAGTATTTACCCCAGATAATATACTCGTACTTACACGAAAGCGACAGCCACTCGTAAAATATTTTTAATAATAACTCGCAATCCCTTTATGTTCCCTATAAGGGATGAGATTTCAATATCCTTTAAATGTATAAGTTAATTTTATTATTGACTCAACATGATAAATAATTAAAAAATATAATGAAACTTCCTTAAGGGTTATTGACTCATCGTGAAGTCCTGTAAAAATAAACTTCCCGCCTTGTCTGGATACTTTTGCCTATGCAAAAAGGTATCGATTGATATTGAAATTGAATAAAATTAAATGTTAACCACATTACAGGTTTACGTATTACTTATCTTATTATTATGCTGACGTCGCCGCATATTTCTGTTCAATATTTGGACATATAAATAGGCCAGTCAATATCGACTGAAATACTGCCCTAACTAGGACGTGCCAAAAGGATTCATGTGCAGAGTTTTTAATCTTGGAAAGTTAAATATATCTGTTCAGTATATTTGGTTAGGTTTGGTAGGTGTATTGATAATACCAAAATCAAATACTGCCCTAACCTAACTAGGACATGCCAAAAGAATTCATGTGGTCTGTCGTCTCGTCTCGCGTCACCTCCAAATGGAATATGGAATGCTGCCATTGTCCTTCTGTATCTACGTACATCCTCATGACGCGCAGCCATTGTATCGCACCAGGTGCCTTGCCATCTGTGTAACCAAATTTGCTATGATTATTTGCACATACTTGTTTGTCGGGCCAGACAAACATCTTTGACTCGACTTTTTGCGATTTACTTTTTGAAATGTTTGTCGTGTGTGGTTCCAGGTAGAATAGAATAGGACCACTCCAAGTCTTCCCATGGATGTCTAGAAGGCAACTTAAGAAACACAAGCTAAACAAAGCCTATGAACGTCAAAGAGACCACTTCAACCCGTCTGGCTAGCGTGGAGAAGGAGGCCCAATCTCTCAATCCTCTGACTGCTCTGGCTAATAGGTATGTCGCAGTCATCTGGTTGAATCTGCTATTTGATTGAATGACTAGCAAGTTTATTGAATGACTAGGCCAAACGTTGATTGAACAAGCGTCGCTCAACGTCCAACTAGTTAGCGGGTTGTAACATAGCCCTTTGAACAGAGCGGACATAAAATCAGTCAGGTGATTCAAATTTAGTTCATTTTTTTACCACTGCGGCGCTAGTAGTCACCAAAACAAATATGGCGTCAAACAGCTCGAACAGATGGCACGGTGTTGATATTTTTTTCGAATAATATTTACATATAAGTGCGTTATTTGTAATAAAATAGTATGACATTATGGATTTACCTATTATTACGCCACCGCCGGCTATTTTAAAAACTAAGAAAAATGAAATCATGCTACCACCAAATATTACAAAGTCGGCTAAGATTCAACGACTTCGCTAAATGACATTCATTCAGTCAAGACGTTGAACGTTACATTCAACGACATGACGAGTTGTCCTTTAGTCATTTAATTAAATGTCGCCATTCAATGAACGCGCTAGTCATTCAATCAAATAGCAAATTCAACCAGATGACTGCGACAGGTATATGGCTCTGGTATAAGAGAGAGGGTCGTGTGCTCCTGTAGTGGAGTCTAAAAAAGACCTGATAATTATAAAGATATTAATATAAACATTTCATCCCGCATTATGTATAGCTGATCTTAAAAGGAAATAGTTAAAATTAAACTACCGACTAATTAAAGTTAAGTAGGCAATATATCGAAGAGCTAACAAGTTTTTTTGGACTTGGCACAGCGCAGTCATCGCTCATTTCTGGAATAATGAATCACGTTCGTATCATGCAATAAAACAGTTAATATAATAAAATACTAACATACTCGTAATCAGTTTACGTTACGGTTATAACTCTGTACTTCATGGATGTAACTTGTAAGCCTACTTTAGTTTCTTTTTAATTAAACTCTTTTGTTCTTGTTAAGCAAAGGCTTCCCAACGTTCCTCGTTTTGTTCATAATAAAAAATAGTTATAAGTACTATACAGTTATGTCCTATAACATTTAAATAGATAACGAGATGAAACTCATAGAAAAAGAGCTGAGTATTTATAAAATGTGTGTCTTAATAATTCAAAATGGTTTCGTCAATATTAGGATAACTTCAAACTAAAGAGCATATAATCACTATGCCTTCAAACAATCGAAGCAAAAAGGAAATCACCTCAATAAGTTTCATTTCAATTTAATTGATTTATGCAATCCACCGCTTTGAATAGTTAGGTCAAATGTACTATATATAGGTAGGTGTGTGTCTGTATGACCAACGACAGCAGTGTATTGGTTCAATATGATTTATGCGAGGTTTAATAAGACCGCACGTGCCCTGCAAAAGACCTCGTGACGTGAACAAATGTACTATCTATCTCACAAAGCAAATGCTTGGGAAATCGCCGTAATTGCTGTAATTAATTCTGAATGTATTGAAGTACTGAAGTACTAATTATGCCTGTAAAGTAGTGTAAATAGACAGAAGGTACGCCATTGACGCTCTGTGTAATTTGAAGATTTAGTTACATACTTTTTCGGAATCGGTCTTTGGTCCTTACATAGAATAAAATGAAGTCGCTTCCACTTTCTGTCTGCATATATCTTTTTACTCAACGGATTTATTGCAGTTTTCGGCAATATAGTCTAAATCACACAGTTATGGGATACTATCTCAACGATACTATATTTTTTGAAAAATACATATCCCGAAAAATATATCGAAATAGGTGAATTTGATTTTTAATTGCAAGAAATGTTTAAATGTAAAAACATTTCTTGCGTCAACACAAAATTACTGTTTTTTGTGAACCAGCCTGAAACTAAGCTACAAAGGTCTTCGAATACCTGTGAAACCGGAGTATAAAATTTTGCCCGCACTGATAATTGGACCTAGTGCTCCTCGCGTAGCAGGATAGCGTGTTTACTACGGCGTAGCACCTCGTAGCATTGTCTACGTTGCATTTTATTATAAATAGTACATTATGATACAAGTACGGTAAGCTGTCTATTATAGTCGTCGGTTTATTATAAGCACTCGGCTTCGCCTCGACTATAATATCCAGCAACCGTACTTGTATCATAATGTACTATTGAAGAGTAATCTAGGCCCTCGCAATCAGGATATTTTACCATTATGCTCGCAATACAAAATATAAAATGATTATATCTCAGTTTTTTTTCAAATAATTTATTTCAAACAGGGACAGCCAAAATTGCAAAATGACATCTTTGAATACCTTTAACTTATCAAAAAATACATTTTTGATAAATTGCACTAAGACGAAATTCTTCTGAGTTTCGAGTTGCTTTTTAAACGAGTTGCTAAGTAGTTACCTACGATAAATACCGTTATATGCTGACTAATATATATAAGTTTGCGACCATTTATTCGATCGATACTAACTCGAAAATTGATGTTCAATAGATATTTAGGATTAGTACGTTACGTCTTGTTTAGAAATTTCGACAATTGGTCCGTGTCGTGTCGTGAGGCGAATGAGGTTAGGCGCCGTTAGAGAAACCGCTCGCCGGCCTGTGCCAAAATCCTATTCAATGCAATCGGCCGCTTTGAATCTGAGTGTCTGTTTCATAACCTAGGAGTCGAGTGTCAGGAAAAAGTAGGACAGCAAGTTACAATGTATTGTAAACATATTAAATATATGCATTATTATGCACTAAACATTAACCAGCTCTTTTTACTAAAATCCTATAAAAAATATACAAAACCTAGCCTAATATATATTAATTATCATTTATTTTATTTATTCGTGTACACATTAAACAGTAAAAGAAACAAAGTTACAAAAGGAGACTTCAGTACATAGGTTCTTCTTATTTCAAAAGAAATTTCTTCCAGCAGACCTGCGAGAGGAAAAGGGAGATAAAAGGTAAATGGCGTCATCATCATCATTTCAGCCTTGTTTCCGCCCACTGCTGACCATAAGCCTCTCACCGTTTCCGCCATCTATCTCGATCCTGTGCTAATCTTATCCAGAACTATGACTATATCGTCAGACCATCTCATAGGAGGGCGTGAACACTTGTTTCATCAATTCGGTTAATTCCTTCTTTATATCCCAACTAATATTATAAATGCCCAAGTGAGTTTGTTTGTTTGTTTGTTACGCTCTCACGCCGTATCTACTGAAGCGATCATCATGAAATTTAGCATACACATAGCTTAGGGTACCGAGAAGGACATAGGCTATAAATTACGCGGGTAACAGCTAGTATAATTTAATGGATCTAAATAAATACTTAAAATATTAAATTAATCATTTGAAAATAGACCAGCTGATTGGTGAATTAGTATTATGTTCAACTTATTTTACCTTTTTTTCTTAAGTTTCTATACCATTAGACTACTGATTCCGATATTGAAACATTGCTAGGGAGTAAAATAACCTTGTATATTAATATTAATACGTAATTCCTAATTTAATGTCGCGTGTTTGAGATAGATAACATCTCGTGTTGTTGATAAAGTGTTTGAATAACAATTTAGTTAAGTATTCAGTCATGAATCGTGATCGTGTATCAAATAAGGAAATATTTATAAACACACGTGTTTGTACATAATAACAAGAAATCCGTAAACATGTTAAAATACAACCAATGCATGCAGGTGATACAGGTAGGTAGGCGATACAGATTGAGTTGTTTATAATAAAACATTGGCCAAGTGCGAGTCGGGCTCGCCCATGAAGGGTTCCGTAGAAGCAAGCTTAGATTAGTCAAAAACCTCTATAATTTTTCGCCAGCAAAGATTACTTTGTTTTTCATAGTGTTTGTATAAATTACAAAGTTATATTTGCGGTTTATAAAAAAGTGCTATATCTCAAAAACTACTTATTGTATATCGTTCAATTAAATTTTCATTGAAAGTGTATATTTAAATCTACAGCACATATTTTTCACTCTCATACATAACTTAAAAGTTAGAGGGGTTTACCACTTTGGAAGCGCCTATTTTCAAACTATTGACTTGGAGAAAAACTGGTTCTAGGAACCACAATGTCATTTTTAAAGACCTTATCTATGGACACCCTGCACGTATAAAAAATTAATGTTATTTTCATGTATGAGAAATATTTTGTTTTCCCCCTTTAATCTCTTTTTTTTTTTGTATAAAAATCGTTAAGCGGCTAAAATGGCTGTGACATGCGGACAGACAGACGGACATGACAAAATAAGGGTTCCGTTTTTGCCATTCGGCTACGGAACCCTAAAAACACTCATAAATACAAAATTGATGCCGGATACTGACTCATACAGATGCAAGATGCAGTGCGAGCATCTGCATTACATTAATGCAGTGGGATTTAAGTACATAGGCACTCCTTTTAAAATATCTTGTTTTCTTATCGTGCGTGACGTATCGATATGAGTTTGATTGATTGAATCATATTATGGATCCGAAATTTTATAAACAGAATCAAAATTCTCTTGGACAGGTTGCTTTTATCGTAACAATGGATTATCGAATCAAATTTTAATGTCATGATTAGATTAAAAATCCATCCATCATCATTTACATACGTTGGCACAAAGTGCAGGTGGATTGTTAAACTAATGTCATATAATATTTTGACATACCAAAACAAAAAAAAACCGGCCAAGTGCGTGTCGGGCCACGCGCAGTGTAGGGTTCCGTAGTTGCGAATGACAACTTTGAGTTCACACTATTCACACTCGCACCTTACAGTTTAACGACCAAAAACATCTAACAATGAAAATAGTATGAAATTTTACAGTTTATAAGTTGGTTGCCTATAACTTTTTAGTTTGTACTTACTACTCAGCTCTGATAGTTTTCCTTTCAACTTCAGTATATATGCTACTGCTGTAATTTTTTTCACGTATCTATATATAACCGTTTAGCAGATAGAGGGGGGGGACACTTACCTCTAACAAAAATTCGCACTTTAAAACCAAATATTTCGGAAACGGAGCCCTTAATCAAAAAATTGTGTTCTTAACCTCACAATATTTTTGAAAGACCTATTTAACGATACCCCACACAATAGGTAAATAGAGAAAAAAAAATACTCCCTCACTTTACTTGTATGGGAGCTACCCTAAAAAAATTTTTTTTCAAGATTTTATTCTACCACTTTTTTGCCATGATTAATACACATACCCATACTAAATTACAGCTTTCTAGTACTTATAGTCTCTGCGTAAAACCGCGGACGGACAGACAGACAGACAGACAGACAGACAGACATGGCGAAACTATAAGGGTTCCTTGTTTACTACGGAACCCTAAAAACGAGCATGAGATATTAGGGACTTAATTGTAATAAGCATTTGTAAGATTTAAGGTTTATTTTGTCCGATCCAAATATTTCAAAAGCCTCCCATCAAATCGACCGATCCGTTGAAAATAATTTGTTGGGAGATTCATTCTTTTTTGTTTTTTAATTCATTGGCATCCTTTTAAATATAGACTATACCCATGATGGAAAGTAATTTAAGACTACTTTCGAGTAAATTAAAATTACACATTTTTCAAATTTAAGAAAACCTCAATAATTACCTGAATCGCTTTGAAAGAGGCTATTACGTTAGATAAAAACCAAAAATAAAAACAGGGCTTAATTTTTAAAACACCGAAAAATTAATTAATTTAAACAGTTATAAATCAATCGGTCGGTGAAATTTACGCAAAACAAGTGACTTTAGACAACCAGCTATTTAATGTTGACGTAAGAAATGTTTTTAAGTGTAATTTTTGTTTGCGTATGCTAACGAATTCGATTCCACCCTGTATACCTATCCCAACGGGAAAACTACTACTAAAATTTGAATATTGCATCTATTGATACAATATTCAAAGACTAACCTAACCTAATCGACTAATAGAAAACGAAACATTCTTCATACAAAATGATTGTATGGGTAGGTATATAGAGCCAAACAAACAATAGACACCTACGCATTCGCGAGCACTAAAATTAACATTCTATTAATGTAACGTTTTCATGAATTTGTGAACGTTCTAATCTTAGAAGAATAACTGCCAGTCGGTCTAACAAAAGAACAGGAACAAAAAGTGTGTGAAAAAGTGATTGCAATACAAATATACTACGGTCAAGTCAAATGCAATCGGTGAACGGCAACTCAAATAGATTTCACTTTCTATCCTTGTCGTGTCACCTTGGTTGCTTTTTACGTACAGTGGGCTTAAAAGCATCAATGACGACGCCTACAATTAAATGATCGTGTGGTAAAAAACGAATGATGCCTAATAGTCGGAGAACCTCGCCTTGATCATATAAGTAGTCCAGTTTATGTTGCCTAATCCATCAGAGACTAACGAGACATCAGAGACACAAACTACGAAGAAGATACTATTACTAGTATCAGACGACCGACTGCCTTATGTTTTCGCTAGGCAATAAGGATCATAGACAAAATAATGGAGTGAGGGTGAAAATGAAAAAAAGTCATACAATTCCTTTCGAGTTTTTATTGGCGGCCATAAATTCAAACTCAAATGACGTGTGTTTTATGCCCTAAAATCCGTAAAGGCAGTTTTTCGGCAGTGCTCCCTGATATCATAAGTATAGGTATATTTATCAACCACACTATTCGAAGTAATCATTTATAACTAGCCATTTTACCGCGACTTTAGATAAATTTGCCATCTACGTATAGGTGAAAGGATTTTGAAAATCGGTCAAGTAGTTTCGGAACCTATTTAATGCAAACAAACAAATAATCATCATGATCAGGTCTTTTCTTTTTGTTTCCACTGCAGGAGCACGACCCTCTATCTATGTACTACCAGAGCCATATTAGTAGCGATTGAGTCAGGGTGAGCGAAACGTGCCCTACTTATTACTATTCCACAATCTATACATTTACGTAGTACACTTCACTGAGAAACTGTCAAACCTTTTGTTTTGGGCTTTACACAGTAATTTCACTATGTCTAGAATAGCGAGCCCTTTTATAGCATAGTTATTTTACTAGTAGGTACATATATTATTTGTATGTTTCTTTCCACATAATGGCAAGTTGAAAAGAGGTATAGGTATAGGCAAATAAAATGTTTCTATCTAATGTCTGGTGCTAACCTCGCTTCGCCGCCTCGGGGATAATAATAGTAGCACACTATTTGCAAACGAAGAAACTAGTTTTTGAAAATGTCAAACAGTGAGAAAAAATCTGCCATTGGATTGTACCCTTAGAGTATCAATATAACTAAATATTTATACTCTAAGGATTGTACCATACAGGTGACTCACACATTAGAAAAAACGACCAAACAAATAAAGGAACGATTAGATATTTTTTTTTATTTAAGTTCTGGAGGTGGGAATCGGTTACCATCCATAGGCAAATCCATGGAAATATTTCCATGTACATCGTGCAGGTACTAAACATTTTTTTTGGAAGTTACCTAACAAGAAAAGGCTCCCTTGTGGAAATTGGATTGTACCTATGTGTTTCGTGATAGCGGTATATCCGTGATAATTCCAAATCTTTATCTGAATGAATCGATAAATAAAGTAAGCTGTCGGATTAACGTGACCGATAGCAACGCACTGAAGTTAACTGATAAATTACGATTTCTGCACACAAACAAGGCAAAATATTTTTTATTGTAAGTACCTATAGTATTATCGACATGATACGCGTCTTAAAATTCTTCCTAAATACTATAGATTTTTAAAGATTTATGACTATCAAAGTAAGTAAAGTCTTTATACTCGCATGCCTTTTAATAATATATCAACTCACTCACCCGATAAAATCCCTTTAATTTAAAAACTGGTTATTTTCTACGAAAGACAACTTGCACAAAATATTCAAACAGAGCTAGCTAATCCTACCAAGAACTATACAACTAATTTATGCGTGTTTATGCGCTAAAATATGGCCTCAAAAATTACCCTCCAAGCAAACAGGTCATATTTAATTTTATGAAATTCAAATAAAATTATTTTAATACGGTTTTTATCGCGTTTATTACATTATTTATACACCTAACGTTTCGAGCACTTTACAGTGTTCGTGGTCGCAGGTAGACTAAGTTGACATTTGTCTAGTATTTTATAAGAACTGCAAAATCTACCGCCTAAAATATTTATTGATAACGTTCCGGATGTACGCAGTATTGGCTCACGGTGTCTGAAGGTCTTGCAGTCTTCTGCTTAGCTTGAGATTTGATTAAATTGATGACTGGATCCCAAGCTGGTGGTAACTGCCAACCATCCTCTCTATTGAAATTAGGATGTTTTTTAATTTCAATAGCCTCACGAAGCATTCTTGGAATGTATCTGTTTTCTTTTGCAAGGACTTGAGGATTATCAAAACGCATATAGTGGTTGGGTTTGTCTAGGGCATGTTCACAGACTGCAGACTTCGTTGAGCGCCTATGCTTCATGGCAGCAATATGTTCTTTTATACGGGTACCGATGCTTCTCTTTGTTTGCCCAATGTATGATAAACCACACTCACAGTCAATTTTATAAACTCCAGCATCTTGTAACGGGATATTAGATTTGACAGGTCTTAAAAGTTGGTTTATTTTCTTGTGCGGCTTGTAATAGGTCTTGATTGAAGCACGCTTAAGTATATTACCAATTTTGTCTGTAACTCCCTTTACATATGGTAAGATGGCAGGAAAGCGATCAACTGTGTGAGGCTTTGGGCGGCTTCTGTGATGTGTTTTTGGGAGGTTGAGGTTGTTGCTTCTTAAAACCGATTTTACTCGTTGAAGCTCCTCCTTGAGGTGGTGGGTGTCACAGATGCCATGTGCTCTCTGAAACAAAGATTTACCAACGGTAGCCAACTGACATGGATGATGATGGGATTTGCCATTGAGATATTTGTCGTTATGGGTAGGCTTTCTATACACAGTATGACTAATAGTATTATCAGGATTTCTAATTATTAAAATGTCAGGAAAAGCTAATGAATTATTTGTCTCAGTTTCTAAGGTGAATTTAATTTTGTTATTTATTGAATTAAGATGGTTTAGTAATAAAGATACTTGAGTTTTTGGGAGAACAATGGGGGAGACAGGTGACCCCATGGCAACACCGTCGATTTGACATGGGGTCACCTGTCTCCCCCATTGTCGCCGATATATTTATGGAAGACCTTGAGGAGAAGGCTCTTTCATCCACCCTGGCTATGCCGAAGATGTTCAAACGGTACGTAGATGATACTTTCGTTGTTCTCCCAAAAACTCAAGTATCTTTATTACTAAACCATCTTAATTCAATTAATAACAAAATTAAATTCACCTTAGAAACTGAGACAAATAATTCATTAGCTTTTCTTGACATTTTAATAATTAGAAATCCTGATAATACTATTAGTCATACTGTGTATAGAAAGCCTACCCATAACGACAAATATCTTAATGGCAAATCCCATCATCATCCATGTCAGTTGGCTACCGTTGGTAAATCTTTGTTTCAGAGAGCACATGGCATCTGTGACACCCACCACCTCAAGGAGGAGCTTCAACGAGTAAAATCGGTTTTAAGAAGCAACAACCTCAACCTCCCAAAAACACATCACAGAAGCCGCCCAAAGCCTCACCCAGTTGATCGCTTTCCTGCCATCTTACCATATGTAAAGGGAGTTACAGACAAAATTGGTAATATACTTAAGCGTGCTTCAATCAAGACCTATTACAAGCCGCACAAGAAAATAAACCAACTTTTAAGACCTGTCAAATCTAATATCCCGTTACAAGATGCTGGAGTTTATAAAATTGACTGTGAGTGTGGTTTATCATACATTGGGCAAACAAAGAGAAGCATCGGTACCCGTATAAAAGAACATATTGCTGACATGAAGCATAGGCGCTCAACGAAGTCTGCAGTCTGTGAACATGCCCTAGACAAACCCAACCACTATATGCGTTTTGATAATCCTCAAGTCCTTGCAAAAGAAAACAGATACATTCCAAGAATGCTTCGTGAGGCTATTGAAATTAAAAAACATCCTAATTTCAATAGAGAGGATGGTTGGCAGTTACCACCAGCTTGGGATCCAATCATCAATTTAATCAAATCTCAAGGATTCTGAAACTTATCTCCGACAAATGTTTCTCTGCCGAATGAGCCGCCGACATAATGTTTCGTTCAAGATTTTTTCAACGACAGAATGTAACAACTACGAACGATTCGCCGACAGAACGATTCATTTATGGATGAGCCGACGACAGAACCTAACAACTACGAACGTTTCGCCGACAGAACGGTTCATTAATGGGTGTTTCACCGACAGAATCTTTCACCAAATTCAGTAGGATACCTACATCGACATAGCTTATCCATACTTACATACTAATATTATAAATTGGAAAGTGTGTCTGTCTGTCTGTTTGTCCGTCTTTGACGGCAAAACGGAGCGACGAATTGACATGATATTTAATTGGAGATAATTTAAGGGATGGAGAGTGACATAGGCTACTTTTTGTCAAAGCGAGCAAAGCCTGCAGCAGTTGCTTTTTGCGAGCAATGCCGCGGGCAAAAGCTAGTTTAGCCATAATTTGGCACACTAGTCTGCTACTATTCTTTGTCCGTGCTTATTCCCGGTTGCATCCTTAGCGTTGAGGTGTCCTTGTCGAAGGTCGGGTGTTCGATCCCCGAGAGAGGTATAGGTACTTTATGAAATTGTAACACGCTTGGCTAGACACAGATAAGAAAATATTACTTATTCGTAATAAATATCATTTAAAATATTTTATTTCCTGTCACTTATCATCAATTTATTTAAAATAATTTATTTGCTACTTAATCCAAATAACATACCTGTACCAGAAATAAAAGTAAAGTTATACCCCCTTATACATAAAAATTAACAAACGTTTATTAAACCTATTTTACTTAACAAATGATTTGTCTCGTTCTTTCAATGTCAAGTATTGGTGAGAGGGATAAGGACAAATCATTTATTACGAATACGTAATATTTTCTTATCTAAACGAAAACATTCCTTTCTTTTCCTTTAACTTATGGTTAGCTTTCTCATAAAAATGTAAAATGTTATTTTTGGAGCCAATGAAAATTCCCGATGCGCTTGATACCTATAATAAAAAAAGTTGATTTGTTTTGGTAATAATCATGTTGTGGAGGTCACTGTTAATATAAGTTATTTTTATTTGCATTTTTGTTTCATTTAACTTTGGGTTTAGTTACTAGTAGTGCCGTGCAGTGTCTAGCCAAGCGTGTTACAATTTCATAAAGTATACCTCTCTCGGGGATCGAACACCCGACCTTCGACAAGGACACCTCAACGCTAAGGATGCAACCGGGAATAAGCACGGACAAAGAATAGTAGCAGACTAGTGTGCCAAATTATGGCTAAACTAGCTTTTGCCCGCGGCATTGCTCGCAAAAAGCAACTGCTGCAGGCTTTGCTCGCTTTGACAAAAAGTAGCCTATGTCACTCTCCATCCCTTAAATTATCTCCAATTAAATATCATGTCAATTCGTCGCTCCGTTTTGCCGTCAAAGACGGACAAACAGACAGACAGACACACTTTCCAATTTATAATATTAGTATGTAAGTATGGATAAGCTATGTCGATGTATCCTACTAAATTTGGTGAAAGATTCTGTCGTTGAAACACCCATTAATGAACCGTTCTGTCGGCGAAACGTTCGTAGTTGTTAGGTTCTGTCGTCGGTTCACCCATAAATGAATCGTTCTGTCGGCGAAACGTTCGTAGTTGTTACATTCTGTCGTTGAAAAAATCATGAACGAAACATTATGTCGGTGGCTCATTCGGCAGAGAAACATTTGTCGGAGATAAGTTTCAGAATCAATCTCAAGCTAAGCAGAAGACTGCAAGACCTTCAGACACCGTGAGCCAATACTGCGTACATCCGGAACGTTATCAATAAATATTTTAGGCGGTAGATTTTGCAGTTCTTATAAAATACTAGACAAATGTCAACTTAGTCTACCTGCGACCACGAACACTGTAAAGTGCTCGAAACGTTAGGTGTATAAATAATGTAATAAACGCGATAAAAACCGTATTAAAATAATTTTATTTAAATGTGTAATAATCGCGAAAACATAAGAAAACTTTATGAAATTCATTAGTACTAAAGGCAATTAAATATAAAAAGGTCGGTAGGCTTAAACATTTATTTAAAAAAAAAGGCCGAGTTGAAATTTTTTTGTGTTAATTTACGCATAGGTACTTAAATATTTTTCATAATAATGACTCGAGCCATATTTAAAATGGCACGTGTCTCTCGACACGATGGCTGAAGTGGTTCTTAGAGTAGGTATTTCAATGCACCAAAAGTCTTTTATCTTAATTTTTAATTAATGACTAATATTTAATGCTTTCTCATGTTCACCATACCATGTTAACCTCGGTTTTACTAACTTATAAACAACCATCCTTTGAGAGCTAGCACACAAAGAAACTAGACAGACAAAGGATTATACAATGCACATTAATCTTACCTATTTAATTATGCCACAGATTTAAATTTAATGATGTATTTTTTATATCTCGTTTCAGGTAAGCAATTGAAACCAGCAAAATTATGGACATTGTTTCAAGCTATACAAATTATGTAAGTTAAAATATCTTAATAAGATTAGAACAAAACATGGATAATTTTAAGAGGTCTCAATGATAGTTAGACCTAGATTAGTTTAACTGAAGACACGGACTTAAAAGTCAGTGTTAAACTAATACGAGATGACTTGTAGTAGGTAGAGCTTGCTCTTAGATGTGTAAAAAAGGCACAACAAATTATGAGGTTTAAGTATAAGGCCGTCTTGTAGATAGTAATCGTGAGATTTACTTACATAACACGCCTTGATTTATTTTGTAAAATGAATACGAATGCTTTATGCATTCATTTACATCTTTCAGACGTTTCCTTTTAAATATATTCAGACCAGTACTTGCCCATACTATTAATTTAAATCTTTACCCCAGTGACGGCATTGAATAAAATATAAAGTGAAGGTGCTTTGGGGTCATCCAATGATGTGTCAAGGTGATAACCGACACGACCATTTAGACTACAGACAGACAATGTTTCCTTGTAGCTCGCTATCCCAGGATCCTATTGTTGTAGATACTACAATGAAGAGAATAGTAATATTATTTAAGTTTAAACCGGTTGAGTGAGAAATCGCTAAATACCTAGGTCTCGATAGTTCAAGAAGATTTTATCTGCCCTTGAACCGATGTGTAACAGTGACTTTATTTCAAAAATATCCTCACTTGGGAGTTCATCTTGAAACGCATTTATATGGGCAATAGACGTGTGATTTTGGCGTAAAGAGGTGTATTGCAGTTGTCCATGAGCAGCGGTGATCACTTACCATCAGTTGACCCGATTGCTCGTATGCCGTCCTAATTCATGACAACAAAAAAAAAGGTGTACCTACGTAAAATGTTATTGTCGTCTTTTTCAATTATATAAGTATATTAGCCACCTTAGATGTTTTCGACATCACAAATATAAAATGAATAGTTCGTTAGCCAGACATGTATTAAATTTAATAATCCTTGTTGTTATTGTTTATCGATAAGTTATTAATTTATCGGTCACTGTCACCACACGACCTGAAAAATAAGTCATAGATAAAGTAGGTATATCGTCTATCTATTCAAAAACCCAATGTTGAGTCGATGATACGATTACACTCATACATGAAAATAAGAACATGTTTTATAAAAATACAGACAATTCCCATGAGAGATGATTATAGACATGTCAACACATGACATTACAAAACTGCAAAAAAGAATTGATTTAATGGTCCAATAACAGCGTTTTACCTACCAATAAAACGCTTATTAATTTACTTACCTTATTCGAAGCTTATTTAATTGAGATAGGCATTACCTTTCCCGCCTTATAGTTCTATCTCTTTCTACCCTATAGTGCTATCCCTTTCTACCACCACCCCTAGGCAGTAGGTAGGGGTTGGCCGTTGACGGACAGACCACCTTGTTTAAAAATCATTGAGTCTCTACCAGGCAGAGCTAGTTCATAAGCTTCGAATAAGGTAAGTAAATTAATAAGCGTTTTATTGGTAGGTAAAACGCTGTTATTAATTTGACTTGACCGTTATTCGAAGCTTATTTAATTGAGACGTGTTTGTTATCGCCTGGTGGTGGTGAATAAAGGACGCCCAATGTGATTATTGTATGACAAGTAGAAACGTGTCACAGTTTGTATGATTTATTTATTGATGTTATAAATAGCAATATGACAAAAATAAAATTTTTGTAATGTTTAAACTAATTTATTATAAAATAATAACATATATTATGTGAACCATTATTAAATTATTGCTAAACTAAGCAATTTTAACCAATTTTAAAGTTGTATGTTCCCTCATTGCTTACGAAATAAAACAAAAACAAATTATAAATTAAGCATTAGTCAATCACCAATGTCAGCTTTTATCAAGGCTAACCACCAATCAATATAGCTTAATCAATATAGCTAAAAATTTTAATCAGCTACACTAAACAATGTCGTCACGAAAGGCGTGACAGATGTAGGTATAACTTCCCGTTTATAAAACTTACAGAAGGTGTTTTCTGAACGCCAGTTACCTCTTGACAAAATGTCTTCCAACGAGTAATTGTCCAACCAATTTTTTGAGGCAACAGCAGATCTTATGCTCCCAGGAGTTGCTTTTATACCTGCATCTTTCAACAAAGTTTTAATCCAGCCCGCTATGATTGCTCGAGAGGCCGGTTTTGGTCCACTTCGTGTATTTATAAACAAAGAATGACATGTATTTGAAAATCTAAATGTTTTAAGCAAATTGATAGTATGTTTTATCCAGAAAACTGGATCTAGGTTATGACAACTGGAATTTGCACTTAACCTCCAGCCCGACTGCCTATGATCTGCGGAATCCGTCTTGGATCCGAAGACTGGCCATAGAACTATAGAGTCGTCAGACAGAACGCAATGGTTAGTATCTACGTTAAGGAGTGTCAAATCATGTATTCTACGACCCGAACACAATAACAAAAGAGCAGCCGTATGACGCTGAGTCTGAAAAGTATTATTAACATCAACGTTATATTTTTCTAAGTAGGAAGCTAAAACGTCTATATTCCACACTGGTGGTTTTCGACCCTTGGGTTTCTGTAACGATATGGATTTCAGAACATGTTTAATCAAAGGATGCGAACTCAATATACCTGCACATTCTACGTTGCAAAGAGTTGAAATCGCAGATTTATGTACTAAGATGGTATTGTAAGACAGTTTATGAACTAAATATAAGTCTGATAAGTACCTTGCCAGGATACTTCCATCAGGGTTACATGGGTCGATATTATTCTTTTTGGACCACACTAGCCATTTTTTCCAGGCGCAATTATACGTTTTTTGAGTAGATTGCCGCCAAGATTTCTGAATAAGATTAATTTGTTCATTATTCCAATCCTTTAAACTACTTGTCCACCCCCACATTTCCACACTTCCAGGGTCATATTGTGCACATTTGGCGGTGGAAGCCCCGTCGATACATCGATGAGGCGTTCTTCTAGATTTAGGAGAGTGAAGGGTGGAGCTAGAGCTCGTGCTTTCACGTCTGCTCTCCAATACACTCGATCCCATCGAGGTACCACTAACAGATAAATTCCTTGACATTGGTTCAGGTGACTCAATACCCTGGGAATGAGAAAGGGTGGAGGGAATATCCATGCCAGGGGATAATTCCAAATCTGTGAGAACGCGTCGTGAAACAACGCTTGGTGATCGCTTATGTCCAGAGAGGCATAATTGATCACTACGTGAGCACGGTTGGATGCAAACAAGTCGATTAGGGGAATTCCCCATTTGGCGAATACCTTTTGACTGCTGTTGGGAAGGAGATGCCATTCTGGAGTTTGCCTTAACCTCGACAGATGGTCGGCATGACCATTGTAAATTCCTGGAATATGGTAAATTTTTAGATGAATTTGATTTGCGTCCAGAATCTGATATATTTGATATGTCAGGTTTAACAGGGGAGCTGATTTGGTACCCCCTTCGTTTCGGAGATACGCAATAACAGTTTTGTTGTCGCACTGTATTAACAAAGTAATGTGACTCAGGTGCCGACAATGATCTTGTAAGACTTTTAAGATTGCGAGCATTTCCTTTTGATTGCAATGGAGGTTTTGTTCGCAATTTGTCCAAAAACCCGATAGTGACAGGTTGTCCAATTGAGCTCCCCATGCTAAGTCCGACGCGTCGGTAGTCAGGTAATGTGACGGCGGAGGCATGTGAATAGGAGACGGATGGTTGCAATTTGTCAACCACCACCTCAGATTTTTTATGGCATCCAGGGGAATCTCGTGTTGCTGCCTGGGATTCCTTCTCAATAACGCATTCTGTAGGTTTAAAAGAGCGCGAAAATTCAGTCGGCCCTGCGGCACAGTAAAACTCGCGAAATTGAGGAGGCCTACCAGGCTTTGTAAATCGAAAAGATCTGTGCTTCTCCTTTCCAGCATCGCGGTCAGCTTGGATATCAGAAATGGTAGTTTCTTGTCTGGCAAGCATTTCTGGTTGGCCCATGGGTTCCAATGAACTCCCAAATACGTTAAAGACTTTGTCGGGACCAGGATAGACTTGTCGTAATTGACTATCCAGCCCAGTAACTCCAAGGTTTGAACTGTCAAGTTTACATGGTTTTGAAGAGTGTCTTTGTCTTGGTGAACGATTAAAAAATCGTCTAAAAATACCACGATCCGAACATTCTTTTGTCTGAGTATCTGTGCGATCCAATTGGTCAAACTCGCGAAAGTTTTCGGTGCCGTACTCAGGCCAAATGGTAGACAATTCATTTCCAATAGTTCGCCTCGATATAACAGGCGAAGGAACCTTCTGTGGCTGCGAGCGACAGAAAGGTGAAAATAGGCTTGCGAGAGGTCGACCTTGCAAAGCCAATCCCTCGATTGCAAAAAATCTGGTATACGGGTTACGTTGAGAAGTCGAAATTTTTCCGTTAGAACGAATTTGTTGAGGGCTTTCAAATTGAATATCGGGCGAGACGACCCGTCGCTCTTGGGGACAAGAAACATTGAGGATAGGAAACTTGGTCCTGGCTCGGCCCTTGTTAATACTTTTTGATCTATCATTTGCTTTATGATTGCAGACATCTGGTCCGATTCGGGGACACTTGGAAGATTTTTTACAGCATTTATATGAATCAAAGGTGGTTTTTGACAAAAAGGTATGCGATACCCTTTTAATATTTTCAGTATATAACTCGGTGCTTGCATGTGTTCCCATTCGTGAATGAACTGCTTGAGACGGCCCGCCTTCTCGAGTCAGAATTTTTTCCGTTTATTGTCATTGTTATTTCTTGATTGCGATGACGCCCTCTTTTGACCAGACTTGTTTGGTCCTTGACCCCTCGTATTTCCACGAGAGGAGCGATTTCGAAAGGAATTTCGATTGTTCGGTGCGGCCGAACGATGATTATATCCTTGCGAAGGATAATGTGAATTGCAACCACCTTGCGAAGGTGGATTATAGCAATGCGTGCCATGCGAGTAGTGTGAGCCACTGCATGGTCCTTGAGAACAACCTTGCGTAGGTTTCTTTTGTGCAGCCCCCTGCGAGGAGGTGCTAGGTTTATGCTCAGCCTGCGAGGTGGAGCTATTATTCTTTTTGACTGGCCAGAAACACTTTCGTACACCACCAGCCTTTTCGATGGCTATTGTGAATTTTTCAGCGCTAAATAAATTCGTGGCTGTTGGTGGAATCTTTTTTAAACTCGTTTTTACTAATGGGTCTTTTACTTGTTTGGTGACACTGTCTCTACGCATCTGGATAATTTCGGCCCTGTGGCCACAAATAAGCTGTAATAAATCTGAAGACGTTTTAAGAAATTCTCCTGTGGAAAAAAGCTCATTAATTTTCCCATTAAGGGAATCATAAGAAAGATTGTCAGAGTCTTTAGCCCATAACAACAAGTCACGCAAAACCGTTTGCAACGACTCTCTCTGCTTTACAGCACACATCGTCATTGCAGCGAAGGCACGGTCAGCATGTATCAAATGACGAGGAGCCTCATATTGTTTTACTTCTTCATTTAAATCGATATCTGTGTAACCAGGAGTATGATTATACAGTTTTTGAGTATCTAAATATCTGATTGCATTCCATTCAGATGTATCTAAATGTTGAAAAACGTTCAGTAACTCCAGATGCACCGATGAAGTCTTTGGCATACTCGGTTCTTTAAGTTTTGTTTCGATATCGAATGAGAAGGGCTTTTGGCTATCTGTTACATTTTCTGGGGGCATGTCTAAAGAATCATTGTAAAGATTTTGGCTAATGCCAGACAAAATCGAAATAGCATCATTATCGGAACAATTTTCACAAGGTGTACTTACGGTTTGTTCCTCCTTCCTCATTAATTGTTGACGAAGGCTACGTATTTCCTTTGAAAGTTTATGTACCTTTACATGTGAACGTCGTTTCCTTCGCCCCCCCCTTTTTTTCTTTCTGCGCTTACAATCACGGCCTGAGGAACTTGAGTCACTCGATGAAGAAGAACTGCTGCTAGTCGAGGAGCTGGTACTATCCTTTCGAGACCGCTGTTTATTTAATCCAGATGGTCCTGGAACTGGTTCAGGAACTTGTCCCTTACCCAGGTCAACATCATTTACATCCATACTGTAAAAGTCGAAAATAATTTAGAACAGGTGTTAGGGTAGATCTAAAATGTATTTAGAAAATTTTATATATCAAATACGAACGAAAAACTCGTTAAATTGATTTTAACCGAATGGTTACATATTCAAAATTATCAATAATTGATACAAAATTAAAAAACAACGAATTTGTTGTAAAAGAACCGTGAAAAATAAAATTATTTCTACTTACGTAAGTATTTGGTTCTAACACAAAACGAAAATTGGTTTTCGTAAAGGGGCTGTAGTTTGCCCGTTATCAAGAAAAATAAAATTATTTTCACTTACGTAGGTATCTGTTTCTACACGAACGAAAATTAATTTTATTTTTAAAAGGTTTCGTGACGTGAATTTGACATACGTCTTTACACGGCGGGAAACAAGACGCCAATGATTTTTAAACAAGGTGGTCTGTCCGTCAACGGCCAACCCCTACCTACTGCCTAGGGGTGGTGGTAGAAAGGGATAGCACTATAGGGTAGAAAGAGATAGAACTATAAGGCGGGAAAGGTAATGCCTATCTCAATTAAATAAGCTTCGAATAACGGTCAAGTCAAATTAATATACTATTTTGCCGCCTCTTTAAATTTGCCACCCTAGACTTCATCCTTTCGGCAAACCACTGATACTGATACAAAGAGCAATAGCTTTTTCAGTGCGCTATTTTAGTGCACACTAAAATAAACGGCCTACTTGGCGCACTTGTGGTATAGTTTCATTTTCCGGCTTTTCCAACGTGAAAATTTATGTTTTTGTACGATAACACTGTTTATGTTGTCAGTTGCAAATCACATCTCTTATCATCATACATAAATTCATCACAAATACGTCCTCAGGATATTTGATTAAATGTGTAAATAGTATTTAAACAACAGTAGGTATACGTAATACCTACGCATGTTTAAATAATACATTCATGCTATAACATGCATAGCTATGTATGAGATTAAACATAGTAAAAATATGTAAACTTAGACAATAGAGTCGTCAACTCTTCATTATTTTCTGATTGGAAAAAATAATATAAAAGTATGTACCACAGATATTAGAATATTTTTTTTTTATGTCTGTGGTATGTACTTATTTCCATTCAAAGAAAATTTTATAGATAACTACTTTTAAACTTTCGCGTTGCATGATTATTAAATGCAATGTCGGGAATTAACGCGAAAACATACCGTTTTTCTCCAGACGTTTCGGCCGGGTTACACCGACCGTGGTCACTGGATGACTGTTGCAACGGTGTTAGTGCCCCGTCGGCGCGATGACATCTTCATCCACCGGCATATTCCTAGTTTACTCCTAGTCAACTACCGTCACACACCACACTAACAGTGTCCTTATTACGTATGTTAATGGCAACCGATGCCTTAACCGACTGTTCACAAAACATAAGTTGTGTTTTAGCAACCACTGGATTCCACGCTGGTGACAACTTAAGGCCGTCCTCACGGTTGAAATTATTTGGGTGCTTTTTAATTTCAATTGCCTCACGTACCATTCTTGAATAATAATGTCAGTCCGCGGAGAGGACCTGCGTACGATGGAATGTTTTCGCGTTAATTTCCGACATTGCATTTAATAAATTTTATAGATAGCTATCCACGATGCGTTGTTAATAAATAAGGACTGATTTACTAATACTTATTACCCGACTGACCCACCCAGAAGGAGGGTTATGTTTTTCACGCGTATGTATGAATGTTTATATTTAGATATGCATGTAAGTATGTCTATCCCATTGTTGCATCCTGTAATCCAAACCACTCGACCGATTTGAAGTGTGAGGTGTCATTAGATTCGTAATTCTTCCCCGGAGTGTCATAGGCCGTGTGACGTCAGCAAAAAAATATTATAGCGGATGTCAACTGTGAAAAAAGCAGTCTGGTTTTTAACACGCTTTTGTTGGCTTCACTTGTATGTAAGAAAATCTTGGAATCTTAATTTGACCCACTTTCCGGTCTTCGATTAGGATGAAATTTTGCACACGCTCTGAGTTCTGATGACAATACATGACTAGCGTGCTAAAAGCGTGTTTTTTAGTTTTTTAAACTAATTATAAATTATTTATATTAGACACGAACGAACAAAAACATTCTTAGTTTGAGTGTAGGTACTCAAACTAAGAATGTTTTTACCACGTCACTTCAAATTATTCAATTCCACTTTAGAAACCGTACTTAACTTGCCCGTTAACTTATTATGTAAATTCCTGATTGAATAAAACTTAAGAATTTTAATTGGAGTCACCCATGAATTATATAAGTATGAAAATGATCAATGCAAGTGCACTTTCAACCGAAAACAATCAACTTTGGCGATAAGAGCTGACGTTGGGTCTGGACACGTGTGCACGTGGACGCTTCGTAACATTGGCGTAAAGAAACTAGTTCAATTGTCTGCCTTTTTATTCGCATTTTACAATACTTCGACATCCTGTTGATCAAAATCTTTTCACGCTTTGGTACCGCAAATATATATGCATATTTTTCGTAAACTATATGAAGTCTCGTAAGTTTCATTGTTAGAGAGATTGTGAAATAAAACTTATACCACAGAATAAATTGGGATAAACCGACCGAACTATACAAAGTAGTACAGAGACCACACAGATTGAGCTAGCCCACGACACAATAACTGTCCTGTCGTGACATTTGTACGTCTATGGTTCATTCGGGCGCGCGCATACGTTACGCGTAGAGTTAATAACGTTCAACCGGAAAATAAATTTAATATATCTACGTCTAAGTCATAGAACAAACGTTGTTGCTTGTTACCTATCAAGTATTGCGAGTATGTTGGTATTTTTCAAGTAACTCGGTATACCATCTAATCTATGTAAGCCCCGAGCCAAACTCGTACAATATACTCTAATAATATAAGACTGACTGCTTCGTGCGAGCGACTTCTTGCTAGCGGCGGGCGTTGCTTTAACTAGGGGTCCGTGACATTTTGCCCTGCCACTCTTTAGTTACGCCACTACTTATGAATAACCAACAGAAAGGAGAGTATACTCATTCTATGATACCATGGCTGTGAAGTAGGAAGCAATTATCACCAAATGTCATAATGATATGCGGAAACTATGTTTACAAGAGTAATCTTCACTATCATATAGCCGCACATATAATGTGCAGTTATATGGCGGTAACGAGGATGACAAAGGCCAAACCACTTAAATAAATTCTGTTGTTGATACTGCGATCTTCATGATCATTAAAACAGTTGTTAAGCGATTATCCTTCTGAAAGTTGTGTCATTGTTCTTAGTCACTGTCTTGGATAATTTTTATTATAAGAGGGCATTTTTAGGGTTCCGTAGTAAACTAGGAACCTCAGCTAGGAACCCTTATAGTTTCGCCATGTCTGTCTGTCTGTCCGTCCGCGGTTTTACTCAGAGACTATAAGTACTAGAAAGCTGTATTTTGGTATGGGTAGCGTTCTCGCCAAAACTGGCCGTTTTTGACAAAAATGCTAAGAAAAGTTTCATGTTCTTGGCAGCACTGGACCCCGATAAATTCACACTTCCCCTTAACGCGGCTCCGCAGGCTAAAGCTAGATTTCATTATCCTTACTTTATATGATACTTACTGTGAACGCGAAAGTTTGTATGTAAGGATGTTTGTTATTGTTTTACACAAAAATTACTGAATGGATTTTAATGAAAATTTACTAAAAATAGCTCATAAATCAGAATAACACATGGGATAATTTTTATCACGGAAAAAGTTACTGTTCCCGAGTAATCGACATAACGCGATCGAAGCTGCGGTCGAAAGTAGTAAACTATAAAACAATGTGGCGCATTAAGTTTAGAAACACGATATTTGATTAACAATTCAGTGGCAATGGCATATATTATTCATTCTGTGGCAATGGTGTCTACATGAGTCACTCTCACAGATGACACTAATGCCTACTTGTGACTAGGCACCTCATTATTCACGACATCCACAACTTACTAACATATGTAGGTCACGTGAAGCCAAACTGTTAGCATAACTTAGGTTTCATTTCTGTAGGCAAAAAAATAATTGTAAGTGAAGTTTGCTTTAAATAGATTTTGGGTGAGTGATTTGGTTTGCCACCATATTATAAAACAAATCTACTGACAAGTTATTAAAAAGTATCTGGATTATATATCATACATATAATTATTTATTTTCATACTCTTAACTTTCTCTTTTCATTTAAATACTAGCCTACCTATATTAAAATACAGTCAGGCACGTACCTACAACAAAATAACCTTCTAGGATGCACTAACGGCATTAACCTACTGACCTTATTATTTTCACTACAAACAATGTGGTAACCAACCTACATATTTTTGATAAACTCAAAATGTAGTTTTTGAAAACTTCTTTATAAAATTAACCTAATAAAATCATCGCTGCTCGCAAGCTACTTTGGTAATGCCTATTTTCAACAGACTTCAAAAATGGAGCCTCTTTAATTACTCCGTCATTTAAGAACCGAAAAAAAAAACACATGGTATACTTCCGAATTAGTCCCATTTAATTTTCGTCGCAATCGGTTCAGCAGTTTGGTCGTTTAGTAGAAGTCGGTTTTTTCATCTAAAAAATTTACAATGTAAACTGTGAGTTTTATTAAAAGACGCTATTTATTGTATAGAATAAAAAATACGATTTAGGGTATGATTGGTCAAGCCTGAAAATTGTTTCGATTCGTCAAGCGAATTTTTATCACCCATTATAGTACAAGTTCGTCAAATGTTACAAAGGTTTTGTTTCGCCAAACCATGTAAAGGTTCTGATTGGTCAAGTCTACGAAAATTTCTAATTTGTCAAGTCTATTGGTAGTTTCTATTGGTCAAGCGTTAACATGTTTCGATTCGTCAAGCCTATTTTTAGTTCTGATTCGTCAAGTCTACGAAATCTATAGCCCAGAATCGAATAGACCCAATTCTAATTAGCCTACTAACTATAATGGGTGATAAAAATTCGCTTGACGAATCGAAACAATTTTCAAGCTTGACCAATCATACCCTAAATCAAAAATACACGTACAGATAATAATATTTACAGATATAAATTACAGATAATAATTTAATTTTAATTGTGATAATGTATTTCTATTGCGGATGGGTTATTCCTATAGTTATGTTATGACGACACAGATTTACTCAACACAAACAAACTGACCAACCGTAGCAATCTGTCCGTGGTACATTCACTGCGCTGGCACATGATTCTCCAATCCTCAGTTTTCCTTATGGTTCATGACACGGGTTTCCCTGGTTTTTGCCTTTTGGTCAGATACTTTATGAGTTAATTTCTTCATTAGACATTGAGAAACCACGGGAGGCGGACATATAGTAGTATCTACAGTAGTACAGCAATAGAAAGTAGGAAAATGGCTCATTTCTTGCATAACACAAAAATACAATTAGGATGCGATAATACAGTGATGCACCAAAATGGTCTTCACTCAAGATGTGTGAGGTGAATTGCACCACGACGCTGGTCTTCCAAAGATATTATTAAGTAGGTACATAGTTATCTATGTTGGTAGACAGTTAAGGCAATACCTATATCACTTGTTACCAACGATTAAGTAATACTCTAAGGGGCAACGCAAATAGAAGACGGCGAGACGAAGGTACGGTACAGACACGGCGCAGATACGGTGCAGGCGCGATATCTGCGCAAACAGACGCGGGGACGGTATGGCACAGAGTATTATTATACAAGGTGCTATTTAGTGGAAATAACATTTAATACACCTCCTTTCGGTTTTTTTTCGAATACTAATTCCCTCCTTTTGTATCATTATAATTCCTATGTACAGTCGAGAGCACATCAAGTTAACATTGCGCTACGAAAGCCGCCACTATTACAAGTGCAATAAAGGCGTGCTCAAGGTCAAACTGTATAGCTTGATGTGCTGTCGACTGTACTTATGTTTGCAATATGTAACCGCTATGTTTGCTATTTAACTACTTTAAAATACGAATAACATCGAAATACATAAATCAAATCATAATAAGTTAAATTACATCGGATTTTCATTAAAATCATGGATTAAGGCTGATTTACATTGATACAGTAGCTGGCGCCAGCTACTGTATCAATGTAAATCAGCCTTTAAATATCCATATGGACGAAAATTTGAACAGTTTAAAATATATCGCTACGTATCTTTGTTCATACTGTATATAATGCGAGACGCCGCTTGCGCCTACATCTGCTGGCGACGTGGCGGGGGGCGAGGAGCGGCGTGCCTGCGCCGTCCGCTTGCCGCCTTCAGTCACGAACAAAAGATAACGCAAGACGCACGTCGCTTCGTATACAGGATGCGTGACGATATTGAGTTTAATATTGAGTTTTGCGAGTTAATTGAGCAATACCCGAATATCTATGACTACACTAAGACAGGGTACAGTAACAGAAATGTGCAAGACAAAATATGGCAAGAAATAGCAATAAAAGTCGGTGCAACAGGTATGTATTTTATTTAAATTTTAAACATTATGTCTAGTCTGAAACGGAATCGGAGATCGTTGTGTTAGATATGTTGTAAGATATTCCCTGATATGGTAGGGATTTTCTCCCATTAATCGCATGTTAATGTTTGCTCCTATCAAATTATTTCTAAACCGTGGATTTGATTTTTTACCATCACATGTGCGAATTACGTTATGCAACACACACATTGCTTTTATAATATTATCAACATATTCTGGTTTGCAGCAAATAGGCGTGTAAAGTCCACCAAACTTTGACGCTAACATACCATAGGCACATTCTACTGACTTACGTGCCCTTGACAACCTGTTATTATAAGCTCTTCTCTCATTAGTCAATTGATTTCGACCATATGGTCTCATAATATTTCTTTTTAGTGGAAAAGCTTCATCTGCCACAAAATAAAAGGGCACATTCTGTGTTTCTCCAGGCAAAGGTGTAGGGTTCGGTAAATCGAGATCGCCTAGATCCATAGCTTGTCCAAAAGAGCTAACTTGTAATACTCGCCCATCACTATTTCGGCCGTATTCACCAACATCTATAGTTAAAAAGAAACCATCTGCATCTACAACTGCTAACAATACAATAGAGAAATATCCCTTATAATTTATGAAAGTCGAACCCGAGTTGATGGGCGCTGTAATTCTAATATGCTTTCCATCTAAACTCCCAACACAATTCGGTAAATTCCAGAGAGTGTAAAACCGTTCAGCAACTTCTACCCATTTTTGTCGTGTAGGTACAGGCATATATTCCGGCTGTAGGCATTCCCACAAAACGCTAGAGGTTTCATGCACAATTTGCCGGACGGTACTGCCTCCTCTCAATACATATCCAGAAAGTGATGTAAACGAACAGCCATCTGAGTAGTATCTGTAACAAAAATAAAATAGCAATAAGTATGTAACATTTGTGTGTTTAGATTGAGGTGCCACTTTTCGCATCGTAAAGTGGCTAATGGAGTTATTTAGTAGTAGTTTAGAAAATTTTGTAGAACGGATATTGGATTTTGTATTAGAATACTTCAAAAGTTAAATGAATATAAAGGTGGCACCTCAATCTAACTGTTTGCATTGAGGTGCCACTCAGAACTGGTGCCACCTTTATATTCATTTAACTTTTGAAGTATTCTAATACAAAATCCAATATCCGTTCTACAAAATTTTCTAAACTACTACTAAATAACTCCATTAGCCACTTTACGATGCGAAAAGTGGCACCTCAATCTAAACACACATTGTAACTAATCTCCTTAAATATTTTTCAGCCCAAGAATGTAAAGAACGGTGGAAGAATATTCGATGTAGTTACAGCAAAAACAAGAAAAGGCTAGATTTGCCATCTGGATCAGGTGCAAAGACGATTAAAGAGTACTACCTTTCACCACATCTACATTTTTTAGACAATTACTTGAAGTCCCGACCAACCAAAAGCAATCTAAGCAAATATGATTGCACAGACGGTAATGATAGTGAAGAAGTCGATGAGACACTGTTTACTGGTCAACTAGCTTCTGAAAACACAAATTCGGATTCCATCTCCAATCAATCCACGCCAACACCGCCACTGCTACCACTATTAAATAAATCTAGGGCAATCTCTTTAAAAGATGTTAATAAATCAGCACATGAATATTTCAGTCAAAGAGCATTACAAATGAAGACCATACATAGAGCTGAGCCTGAAACAGACAGCGATCTAGCTTTTTTTCAAAGCATGCTTCCAGATATGAAATCAATGACACCAGCCCAAAAACGAAGATTTAAAATGGGCGTTCTCAATTTATCAGAGCAAATTTTAAATGACCCAGTACCTAGTTATCCTAGGACACAGCCGTATTATCCACGAACACCTTCTCGAGAGACAGATTCTGATCCTAATGAAGGTGCAACCCAGCAGACTCTTACATCCAGAGCTAATACAAGTCCAGCACCTTCGTTTACCTCGACTCAGCAGACAGCTAAACATACTGCAGCAGCTAACAAAAATCCGGAAACTCAGCTGACTTTGATATCCGGAGAGTATATAAATCCAGCACCACCGGCGGCAGTGGCTGTAATTGAACAAATAGCTGGGCCTTCAAGACACCGAACTTATGATGAGAAAGCTTATTATCAACTCAGCATTTCAGAATATCAGCAAACGCGGACACCGGGAGCTTATGAAAGAGCACAATCCTTAGCACCTCCGGCAACTCCAACTACATTATGTTTGCCAATATTTTCACCAATAACTCCAGCTACACCTCACCCGAATCCAGAGACATCTATCCAATCTCATGAAGACGAAATAAGTGATTTTAATGAGAACTATCCAATGCCTTGAACTTTATTTATAAATGGCTCTTAGTGCGACAGCTAGCTTGAGTAGTCATGTGCTGTCCCTGTCCGCATGCGCTGATTCTGTATTGTGAGATAAGGACAGCACATGATGACAGCTTGACAGATACTCAAATTAGCTGTAACACTGAGAGCAATTTATAAATACTAATTGTAGCAAAGATGCTAAACCAAAAACATTTTCAATGAATATTATCTTTTGATTTGTCAATAAAAGTTTGATCTGTAAAAAATAGTTTCACTTACCTTAAAGTTATCAGTAGTCTTTCTTCAGGGCTGATTGGTTTTCTCCAATTTGTAACTTGCTTCCGAAGTCCTTCTCTTACTTTTGACAATACGATATGGTAACATTCCAGTGACATTTTATAAACTGTGCGAAAACGATCAGGATATTCATATAATGTTTCCATTACTTTATAGTACCTGTGCTCTTCTGCATTTCTCCACACTGGATGTATCCAATACCTTCTTGGTCTTTGCTGTAAATTAATAATTTGTAGCAAAGCCAGTGCATCTTCATCTTCGTCCGAAGAGGAATACATGTCTTATCCCGTCAATATCACGCTCTATAATGACTTAACTTGCCGTATCGTCCCCGCGTCTGTTTGCGCAGATATCGCGCCTGCACCGTATCTGCGCCGTGTCTGTACCGTACCTTCGTCTCGCCGTCTTCTATTTGCGTTGCCCCTTACTTAAGTCAGCGAGATGGCGAACTTTTCAACAGTGAGATGCCTTAGGGGCAACGCAAATAGAAGACGGCGAGACGAAGGTACGGTACAGACACGGCGCAGATACGGTGCAGGCGCGATATCTGCGCAAACAGACGCGGGGACGATACGGCAAGTTAAGTCATTATAGAGCGTGATATTGACGGGATAAGACATGTATTCCTCTTCGGACGAAGATGAAGATGCACTGGCTTTGCTACAAATTATTAATTTACAGCAAAGACCAAGAAGGTATTGGATACATCCAGTGTGGAGAAATGCAGAAGAGCACAGGTACTATAAAGTAATGGAAACATTATATGAATATCCTGATCGTTTTCGCACAGTTTATAAAATGTCACTGGAATGTTACCATATCGTATTGTCAAAAGTAAGAGAAGGACTTCGGAAGCAAGTTACAAATTGGAGAAAACCAATCAGCCCTGAAGAAAGACTACTGATAACTTTAAGGTAAGTGAAACTATTTTTTACAGATCAAACTTTTATTGACAAATCAAAAGATAATATTCATTGAAAATGTTTTTGGTTTAGCATCTTTGCTACAATTAGTATTTATAAATTGCTCTCAGTGTTACAGCTAATTTGAGTATCTGTCAAGCTGTCATCATGTGCTGTCCTTATCTCACAATACAGAATCAGCGCATGCGGACAGGGACAGCACATGACTACTCAAGCTAGCTGTCGCACTAAGAGCCATTTATAAATAAAGTTCAAGGCATTGGATAGTTCTCATTAAAATCACTTATTTCGTCTTCATGAGATTGGATAGATGTCTCTGGATTCGGGTGAGGTGTAGCTGGAGTTATTGGTGAAAATATTGGCAAACATAATGTAGTTGGAGTTGCCGGAGGTGCTAAGGATTGTGCTCTTTCATAAGCTCCCGGTGTCCGCGTTTGCTGATATTCTGAAATGCTGAGTTGATAATAAGCTTTCTCATCATAAGTTCGGTGTCTTGAAGGCCCAGCTATTTGTTCAATTACAGCCACTGCCGCCGGTGGTGCTGGATTTATATACTCTCCGGATATCAAAGTCAGCTGAGTTTCCGGATTTTTGTTAGCTGCTGCAGTATGTTTAGCTGTCTGCTGAGTCGAGGTAAACGAAGGTGCTGGACTTGTATTAGCTCTGGATGTAAGAGTCTGCTGGGTTGCACCTTCATTAGGATCAGAATCTGTCTCTCGAGAAGGTGTTCGTGGATAATACGGCTGTGTCCTAGGATAACTAGGTACTGGGTCATTTAAAATTTGCTCTGATAAATTGAGAACGCCCATTTTAAATCTTCGTTTTTGGGCTGGTGTCATTGATTTCATATCTGGAAGCATGCTTTGAAAAAAAGCTAGATCGCTGTCTGTTTCAGGCTCAGCTCTATGTATGGTCTTCATTTGTAATGCTCTTTGACTGAAATATTCATGTGCTGATTTATTAACATCTTTTAAAGAGATTGCCCTAGATTTATTTAATAGTGGTAGCAGTGGCGGTGTTGGCGTGGATTGATTGGAGATGGAATCCGAATTTGTGTTTTCAGAAGCTAGTTGACCAGTAAACAGTGTCTCATCGACTTCTTCACTATCATTACCGTCTGTGCAATCATATTTGCTTAGATTGCTTTTGGTTGGTCGGGACTTCAAGTAATTGTCTAAAAAATGTAGATGTGGTGAAAGGTAGTACTCTTTAATCGTCTTTGCACCTGATCCAGATGGCAAATCTAGCCTTTTCTTGTTTTTGCTGTAACTACATCGAATATTCTTCCACCGTTCTTTACATTCTTGGGCTGAAAAATATTTAAGGAGATTAGTTACAATGTGTGTTTAGATTGAGGTGCCACTTTTCGCATCGTAAAGTGGCTAATGGAGTTATTTAGTAGTAGTTTAGAAAATTTTGTAGAACGGATATTGGATTTTGTATTAGAATACTTCAAAAGTTAAATGAATATAAAGGTGGCACCAGTTCTGAGTGGCACCTCAATGCAAACAGTTAGATTGAGGTGCCACCTTTATATTCATTTAACTTTTGAAGTATTCTAATACAAAATCCAATATCCGTTCTACAAAATTTTCTAAACTACTACTAAATAACTCCATTAGCCACTTTACGATGCGAAAAGTGGCACCTCAATCTAAACACACAAATGTTACATACTTATTGCTATTTTATTTTTGTTACAGATACTACTCAGATGGCTGTTCGTTTACATCACTTTCTGGATATGTATTGAGAGGAGGCAGTACCGTCCGGCAAATTGTGCATGAAACCTCTAGCGTTTTGTGGGAATGCCTACAGCCGGAATATATGCCTGTACCTACACGACAAAAATGGGTAGAAGTTGCTGAACGGTTTTACACTCTCTGGAATTTACCGAATTGTGTTGGGAGTTTAGATGGAAAGCATATTAGAATTACAGCGCCCATCAACTCGGGTTCGACTTTCATAAATTATAAGGGATATTTCTCTATTGTATTGTTAGCAGTTGTAGATGCAGATGGTTTCTTTTTAACTATAGATGTTGGTGAATACGGCCGAAATAGTGATGGGCGAGTATTACAAGTTAGCTCTTTTGGACAAGCTATGGATCTAGGCGATCTCGATTTACCGAACCCTACACCTTTGCCTGGAGAAACACAGAATGTGCCCTTTTATTTTGTGGCAGATGAAGCTTTTCCACTAAAAAGAAATATTATGAGACCATATGGTCGAAATCAATTGACTAATGAGAGAAGAGCTTATAATAACAGGTTGTCAAGGGCACGTAAGTCAGTAGAATGTGCCTATGGTATGTTAGCGTCAAAGTTTGGTGGACTTTACACGCCTATTTGCTGCAAACCAGAATATGTTGATAATATTATAAAAGCAATGTGTGTGTTGCATAACGTAATTCGCACATGTGATGGTAAAAAATCAAATCCACGGTTTAGAAATAATTTGATAGGAGCAAACATTAACATGCGATTAATGGGAGAAAATCCCTACCATATCAGGGAATATCTTACAACATATCTAACACAACGATCTCCGATTCCGTTTCAGACTAGACATAATGTTTAAAATTTAAATAAAATACATACCTGTTGCACCGACTTTTATTGCTATTTCTTGCCATATTTTGTCTTGCACATTTCTGTTACTGTACCCTGTCTTAGTGTAGTCATAGATATTCGGGTATTGCTCAATTAACTCGCAAAACTCAATATTAAACTCAATATCGTCACGCATCCTGTATACGAAGCGACGTGCGTCTTGCGTTATCTTTTGTTCGTGACTGAAGGCGGCAAGCGGACGGCGCAGGCACGCCGCTCCTCGCCCCCCGCCACGTCGCCAGCAGATGTAGGCGCAAGCGGCGTCTCGCATTATATACAGTATGAACAAAGATACGTAGCGATATATTTTAAACTGTTCAAATTTTCGTCCATATGGATATTTAAAGGCTGATTTACATTGATACAGTAGCTGGCGCCAGCTACTGTATCAATGTAAATCAGCCTTAATCCATGATTTTAATGAAAATCCGATGTAATTTAACTTATTATGATTTGATTTATGTATTTCGATGTTATTCGTATTTTAAAGTAGTTAAATAGCAAACATAGCGGTTACATATTGCAAACATAAGTACAGTCGACAGCACATCAAGCTATACAGTTTGACCTTGAGCACGCCTTTATTGCACTTGTAATAGTGGCGGCTTTCGTAGCGCAATGTTAACTTGATGTGCTCTCGACTGTACATAGGAATTATAATGATACAAAAGGAGGGAATTAGTATTCGAAAAAAAACCGAAAGGAGGTGTATTAAATGTTATTTCCACTAAATAGCACCTTGTATAATAATACTCTGTGCCATACCGTCCCCGCGTCTGTTTGCGCAGATATCGCGCCTGCACCGTATCTGCGCCGTGTCTGTACCGTACCTTCGTCTCGCCGTCTTCTATTTGCGTTGCCCCTAAGCTTGGAACAAATTAATAGTAAAATTTACTCTATTTTAAGTTATATTATAACAAGCCAAATACGACATTTTCAATTTATATATCTTTTAAACTGGAAGTATAGTGATAGATAACAGTCGTTCGAGCCTAGTCTAGAAACTTTCACTGCCTTAAAGTTACATAAGCACCGATCTCCTTCCGACAAATAGAGAGAAATCTTGTGTTCCACCATTCGCTTATGAGAATATAAAATAGAAAACTTCAACTTTCAATAACTCCTACAACTACTTATAAGTACTCAATATATCCTTCAAAGTACAAAGAAAATGGAAATAAGTAGTGCAAAGTGTTGAAGTCGATTTAAAGTAGCATAACTTGCGCTTTAGGAACTATCAACCCCACTCTATCTACCTCGTAAGGGATAAATACGTGATTTTTAATAAATCTGTAATCTACATTTATGAATTCAATGTTATGTGGAAGCAAATATTGAGCACTAGATCGGACTCAGCGACATTATGTAATTCGACTGCACAATGCAAATTTTACCGCTTACGTTTCACAGCCGAAACTGCTTAATGACAAAATATAATTAGAAAGCGTGACTCTGGCGTTTTATTATAAAACATCGACAAAAACATACTCTGTACCTAAGTACCAACTACTAAAATAAATGAAAATAATGGGGTATTTTATTTACTTTACTAGCAAGTAGGCATTTTCCGTGAAATACGAAACTACTTACTCAGCAATTAAACTACGTACTGTGTTTGAGGCTTTACGACTATGAGCATCCGCCAGTAAAAACAGGTAAAATACAAATAAACGTAACAGATAAAAAAATACAATATGTATATTGATATATCGATAATTGAACTCCACGTTATCAAGATCAATACGAAGGTTCTGTGACTTAGCATGGAATCAAGAAAAAAATAGGCTGTTTGCCACAGTAAATTAAATAACTACCTACTGATTCAAATGTATGGGGCTGCTGATTTTTTTCAGGTTTTTTTTTTTTACGTTGAGAATGTGAATTTAAAATATCTTTAAATCAATATAAATCACTACCAAAAGCTTATGGCAACAAGCTAGATGAAGTTTCTAGTTCAAATAGCATTCAGTTTGATCTTAGTTTGATATGATAATACATTTTATCAAAAACACTATCGCCGCTGTTGTTGCATGACAAGCCATGTGCAGGATTACCTCTAATTCAATAGCGATAAAAGCCTAATCCTGTCAAATTAGTGTAAGAGTAAATACTTCACCCGTTCTAGGCTGATTTACGCCAAAATAAAGTGCGGAGAACAAACGCTCTTAATTAATTTTATGTTTCTATTTCATTTTATGCATGGGATCCTAGTTATACTTTTATTATTTATTATACAAAGAAGTAATGCTCACATAAATATGAAAGATTCAGAAATTGAGGAAATCTAGTTTACTTTGTTTTTGCCAGCTAAAGACATCAAACTTAGCGTGTCAACATTGATACTCTAAGGTGTCAACGCTCTACGGCTCTACCACAGAACTATAACTCAAGGGCTCTACTTGGTTCGGCAGAGGTCGGATTTCGGATTCAGATCAGAATCACACACATGCAAAACATACATTACATGGGGCCAGTCAGAATTTTACTAGTTAATACAAACGGCACTTTCTTTTTCTTCTTCTGTTTTATAATTTGGCTTCCACCGAGATTTCAGTGATTCTGCCAATGTCCAGTAAATTGAGATACTAAGTATCGGTGTTGTACGGTAAAGTTTTAACAAGTAGCATAAAAGATGGCGTATGTTCTTTGATGCCTCGTGGTCGGGAGCTTATGATGACAAGTCTATACGAGTCCATATAACAGTCCACTTTAACTATTTTACAAATTGTTCTATGAGCACGAGCATTTATAACACCAAACTACACCAATTTCATATTATAAAGTCCACCAAAATCAATTTGCAAAATCGTCCAAGGCAGACCCCAACTGCACCCCTTGACTTCCCACCACAAACGCTAAGCTAACTTGATTATTGTGTATTGTATTCATTTAATTGACATACGTTATCTTTATTTAGTAATGATTTAATTCGTAAAGGTTCTAATATGGACATAAATAACATTTAGTTGGATTATATGAGTGAGTATCCCATAATACAAGTCTCAAACTTACTTTAGGGCTAGCTCAATCTGTGTGATTTGTCCTGTTGTTTGTCTATTTATTTATTAGAAACAAACAAACTCGCTATCACCAACCGGTCTTTGTTAGTCTCCACGTCTCCACTTATAAGTTTCGCATTTATAACATTAGTTGGGATTATTTTATATAAATAAAAAAAATATTTGAAATAGCATGTCTTTCTTAAAACATTCCCACTGATCATTTAAAGATATTGCTATTGAAGTCAAACTTTTAGATATCACAATAATCGTAGTTTCTTTTGGCATAGGTACCTATAAGAATAGTTGTTATGACGTTCAAAAAGAGATACAATAATCCAATTTTTAATAAAAATCTTTGACTTGACTTGACTTGTTACCTTAAGCGGGCGTGCTGAAACTACATATAAAACAAAGAGAGGCTTGACCACTGATTACTTAATAATCTTTACCAAGAATTCTATACCGTGTCAGTAGCACTAATCAAACAAATGCACTAGCCTATAATGCCTATTGTTCGTCACCCACGCGTTCTTGAGATTGTATTCGCATGCTCACTTTAATCGTTGAGCTGCTGAAACTGCATTCAATACAAGGAGAGGACGGGTTTCGATTGACTGACTTTCGGAATAGCCTTATGGACCCGGATTTAACACTCATAAGTATATTTCTTATGTGGTTAATTCTCTACTCCACATTGTAGACTAAGAAGGCAAACACGACCGTGGCGCAAGTTAAACAAGTGTGCTGTACCTGATAACGCCCATTGTTCGTCACTCATGCGTTCGTGAGAATACACGTGCCGCAAGAACATGCTGTGAGTGATAGTGTGAATCTTGGTAAAGAGATTTTTTGGGGCATTCTTTTATTGTTGTCTACGGTCAAGTCTGCCGTATGCATCAGGAAAGACCATGCTCTATTGCATTGCAAAGACATCAAAGAGATCACTCCAACCCCTCTTGCCAGCGTGGAGAGTGTAGGCCAAATCCTCTGACTGCTCTGGCTAATATATGGCTCTGGTAGTACAGAGAAGATCGTGCTTCTGCAGTGGACACTAAACAAGAAAAATTGATGATGATGATAATAAATTTATGGGGCCACTTAATTTTTTTATTTAAAATTCTGATTGGCTTTCAAATAAGTTATTTGTCATTACAACCATACTAACAATTGACAAATAAAATAATGCGGCAATACCTTATTGATTTATAGTGCATACATAACGATTATTTCAAATACTTCATACTTACGATATATTTCCTACTATTGGTAGTTAGTGTTATTACAGGCGGCTCATGATATTGTAGTTTCTTTGCAATAATGATGACATCACTCACACATGACCTCGTCGAAGAATCCATCTTGCGCAAAAATTCAACCTGTTCTTTACCTACTAGGTTCGTCAAAATCAAAATAGGAATTCATGTACAAAGAGTAGGCGTTCTGTTCTTCTATTCGCGGCTGCCTATCATGGGTGGCCATTGTTTAAAAAGAAGAAGGAAAAAAAATCGTTTATTTGGTGTAAAACAAAAGAATATTACTTAATTATAAACAAAACGGAAAATGTTCATACTCCATTGTCAGAAAAAGACATTGAATTAGGTACTTACCTGCTGTAACCTGTAACCTTACAATGTTCAGCATATGTAAAATGTGATGTTAAATAATATTGAATGCGTAAAAAATTGTGGCCAAGTGCGAGTCGGACTCGTTCAAGTACTAGAAGGAATAGCTTAGGGCCGTGCTTAGGGTATACCAAAACACCGCTATCATTTTTCGTCAGCAAAAATTACCTAAGTACTTTGTTTTTCATGAATGACAAAGTTAGATATATTTCCACAATCCATGCACTTTTGTTTACTGAGAAACGATCAGACATTTAGGTGTAGACTTTAACATGGTAATTTCATTTTTCGTCTCGTGCATGTGTGTGATAGATAGGTACCTAAACTATTATAAAATTGCGACCAATCATAAAAATCGCCGCTTTTTGCAAGTTTATGCCTTCGTCTACACTTAGCTTGCAAGCGAATACTTATACTCGTGATATAACGCATGACAAGGATACGGTAATGATATATTTAGTAGGAAAACCAGTATAGAGTTACTCGGAACTTGATATTCTTGAGACTCGCACACGCAACCAGAGAAGTGACGAAAACGTGTGTGGGCCTACCTGCACTTACTACCTGAGTAACACGAAGATTACCTACTGTTTTGCTAGTTACATTTACTCATTTAGGACAGGATTTTGCGAACATCACTCTCCAGTAAATAATCAATCAACCCTACCTCCAGAATTTGTGCAAAATAAGTAGGTATTCTAACTTTCACTTAATTAACAAAAGTATCGCATTTTAATTATCTGATATTTAATGTTAAAGGTAACTGGTACCAGCAATAACTGATTGATTACAAAATTGATATATTGCATCTGACGACTTCAAAATTCAAATACCTACCTATACGTAGATTTACTCATGGTATATTGAAATGTAATAAAAATCAATGAATGTATAAAATTTACATGTATCTATCTTTAAATTAAATGAACATAAACAATTGCTAATGTGGATTGCAAACAACGCTCGTCCGTACTTCCGTGTGAGTTCTGTTGAATCCCCTGCGGGATCTTAGCAGGACTATAAGTAAAAATCCGCTAACGACAAAAAAGTTCGGGTGAGCTTTAGAATAGCTTATCACGAATTTGTTTTATTTGTTTCTGAGGATTGGATCTAATAGAACTTGCCTTGCTCTCAATAAATGTCTTCTAAAGTGCACTTTTATCAATAGCACAAATGTTGGGATTTCGCCCTGAGTCCAGGACGCTCGCTCACTCTGTTTTGGTCACAAGGAAACCTAACGAACCTACACCTTCTGTGACCTGCTTGTTTTTTTTTTTGGCATTTAGTATGTAAAGTATGAAAGTTGATAATTTGAAAACTGCCGGACTACGCGCTTTAAAAATAGTATCTTTATAAAAGAAAGTTAGTTCTATCGATTCCAATCCGTACATTATCTAAATTCGTTCTAAAGCCCACCCTGTATATGTGCTCGGCTGGGATGCTTCGGAGCCCAGAGTCCGCTAAATACTACCTACCTATTTATCAATATCCTTTACTTACTCCAACTAGGTAAAATCCTGCAGATAAACCTGTTATCGCTGCCATATATACAGTACTATGTACAGTCGCAAGCATTAATAAAATACACAATTGTATTCCTTCTTAAACCTTATCACTGAGTGACTGACATATTTACGCAATTCACTATTTTGGTACAGTGTCATTTTCCCCCACCGAAGGATTTGACCTACTTACGAATTTGTGTAGTCGACATCGACACAAAATGTTTTTTTGGCTCCATGGTGGGCTTGGTAAGTACCTACACCACATGTTTACAGATAGACTAAATGAGGTTAAATCTACTAAAAATACTTACGCCCGATTCGAATACTCAAAAGTATTATAACTTAACATCAAATCTCGCTCTGTGCCACTGTTGTGATTACACGACAAGACAAAGACAGTACGAGACTTAAGTTTTTAGGGGTTTCCTTTTGTTTTTATTTTAAATTTCGTCTCAGAAAACGTTATTTAGTATAAGTAATGTATTTTTACAAATATACTAGATATATTTTTTTTGGATGACGATCCCATTTCAATGTTTATGTTCAAAATATAAAAATCAACTAAGTGCGAGTCGTTTTTGGGTATGAAGGGTTCCGTACCATTATCATACAACATTAGACTATCAAGCAAAAAAGGGCAAAAATCACGTTTGTTGTGTCACCCTTAAATAGGTATTTATTTTATTCTGATTTGTTTATTTCAAAGTGAATACAACTAAATATTCTGGTAATTTTTCAAATGTCTACCTGTTACCATTAATATCAAGCAAAAAATGGCAAAAAACACGTTTGTTGTATGGGAGCCCCCATTAAATATTGATTTTATTCTGTTTTTTAGTATTTTTTGTTATACCGGCAACAGAAATACATTATCTGTGAAAATGTCAACTATCTAGCTATCACTTTTATGAGACAGCCTGGTATCAGACGGACGGACATAAAAGTATGGAATAGGGTCTCGTTCTGGTTCCCTTGAGGTACGGTACTCTAAAAATCAAATATTTATAAATATTTGCGCAGCCGATAGCCGCGTTAAGAGCCTCCGATTACGGTTACTGGGTTAATGGAAGATCATGCCTGGCTTCCGTGTTTTTGTGATGTAGGCTACACGTCAGCAAAAGTTAGACGAACATCGTCTACATATTATATCGTATACTTATTTATAAAACGAGGAAAACCATTTGTTCATCATGTGAATCATAAATGTCTTTGTTTTTGGAATAAGCTTCATTTTCGGACATTGAATTTAAGCTGGAATTTGCACTGGTCCATCGTTCTAAAAACAACTATGACTACCTAACCTCGTTCAGTCCATGCTATACCATAATGGTGTAAATTGAAGATAATAACAAGATTTTTATTTACCAACTTTCATTGAACTTACCCTGCCTTTGTTATTGTTTATTTAGGTCACTCAACCGATTGAGAATTAAGATTCTTTTGTGCAAATCGGATGACAATCGATTCATGAAGTACATACCTACGTATGTAAGCTACGTAGCTGTGCTGCCTGATAAAGTCCGAAGATGTCTCCAGTAAAAACTTTGCCTCAAAATTGGAATTTGATTTTTTCTTAGGTATACTCACTATACGTATACTTTTTTTAACTCGACTGACCCAATAATAAGAGGGTAAGGTTTTTCGCGATATATGTATTTATGTCCGTTCCATTGTCGCCTTCTGTAGCCTAAACGGCTTGACCGATATTGAAGTGTGAGGTGTCTTTATCGTATTCTTTCCTGGAGTGTCATAGGCTATGTAATGTCAGTAAAAAAATTAATATGGTGGACGTATCTGTCAACAAATACTGCATTAACTTTAGATAATATTATTAATTGATTAATTTAATGTGTACAGTCATGTAAATATCCTACTCCGGTTACGATCACTCATGTGACGTACTCGTAGGTATAGAACCAGGAATTAAATTTCAAGAGTCGTCACGAGTGTGTAAATAATTTATATGGGATTTGTTTGACCACGGTCACGAAACCAATTTATACGTTAAATCAAATCCGATAAGGACTGTGACGTCAGCGCTGATAAATGAGCTGTCCTTGCCTGCTATCGGTCACTACGTAGGTAGTTCTTCCGATTGAAATGGAAGGAGTTCGACGTGGTACACGTCATGCTACTATGGGGACTTAATGGTGACTTATTTAATACAGATATAGAAGTACATACACATATACTGACCGATATATTGACCGTACAGTTGAACCTCATATTGACCGTACAGTTGAACTGGTATTTATAGGAGGTATGGGGTCAAAATAAAATACTTTATGTGCTGTTAATTAAATATTGAAATATTTATTCTAAATTCGTTCACTTGGAAGCAATACGTCCGTCTTACAAGATCCCGTGACGCGGTGTGAGGAGAGTCAAATAAAAAAAGTTGAATAGGTAGAACAAAGGAACATTGTTAGGTATATTAATTTTTGCACTATATAATCCAACACGCCCCCTCAAAAATTAATCCCTAACTTCTAGCTCATCGCTAGTTTACAATCCAGTATATGGTATACAGCTCAACATTACAAAATAACTGAACATCAACTTATGAATACGACAGATCGGAACATATGTACTTCCAAGTGGGGTCTGGGAGAAGTGTACAATTATGGTCCAACATTTGTTGCTATGGATCAGGAAAAACCCAGAAAAACCTGACCAGACCATTTCATTATATCTAAAGAAATTGTACTTAAAAACTAAAACTTATTCCAAACCCAATTCTTTTCTCAATCTCATAAAAGTCACCGGTGGTAACGGTTTTGTCAATAAATCTGCCAACTGGTCACCTGTGGAAATATAGTTTAACTTTACTACATTTTTCTCAACCTGCTCTCTCGAGAAATGATATTTTATATCAATGTGCTTCGATCTCTTGTGACTTGTTGGATTACTAGCTATGCTAATGCAGCCGTTGTTATCTTCATATAAAATAATGGGCTTATTTATGTTTAAGTTTATACTTTTTGCCAGAGACTTAAGCCATAATGCTTCCTTTACAGCTTCATACAAAGCCATATACTCGGATTCAGTAGATGAGGCCGCTACCGATGTTTGTCTCTTTGTACACCATGTTATAGTACACTGGTCAAATAATTTAAACACATATCCAGTTGTGCTTTTCCTATCATTATAATCGTGGCCACCCCAATCAGAGTCGACATATCCACATAGAATATTCTCATAATTATTTCTCGTATATGTTAACTTCAAATCAATCGTGCCTTTAATATACCTTAAAACTCGCTTTAAACACAACCACAATTCTTTGTTATTCTTATTCGTGTACCGGCTTAGAATATTCACACTAGCGCTTAAATCCGGACGCGTACAAAGCATAACATACATTAAACAACCGATCAAGTGACGGCATGGTGCGTCACACTTCTTATCAGAGTTAAGAGCTTCATAGTTTAACTTGAGCTCGGTTGGTGTGCTAATAGGGTTGCACTCACTCATGTTAAATTTATGCAAAACTGATTTTATGTAAGCACTTTGGTCTAAAGTAATTTTGTCGTTGTATCTCTCTACTTTAATGCCTAAGAATAATTTAATGTCTTGTAAGTCGGTCATTTCAAATTTTGTCATTAAGTAAGTTTTAAAATTATTCATAATTTGTAAATCTGCACACGTTATTACTAAATCATCAACGTACAATATGACGTAAATGTTTTTAGTAATGTCTCCCCTATCCTTCACATATATACACCTATCAACTGGAGAGTTTTGAAAACCTATTTCTTTGAGAGACTGTTCAAATGTTTCATACCAACATCTGGCAGCTTGTTTCAAACCGTAAAGTGCTTTATTTAATTTGCATACGTAATTATCTTTACAGGTAACACCTTCAGGAATTTCCATATATATTTCTTCCTTCAGTGTACCATTTAAAAATGCTGTTTTTACATCCATATGATGAATTAATAGATTGTATTGATTTGCAAAGCTGATTAAAAATCGAAAGCTTGCTATCCTAGCAACTGGTGCAAATGTTTCATTGTAATCAGTAAGATATTCTTGAGTAAAACCTCTAGCAACAAGACGTGCCTTATATCTTGAAGGTTTACCGAAACCGTCATTTTTAATAGTAAATATCCATTTACAATCAACAATATTTTTATTACATGGTTTAGGTACTAAAGTCCACGTATTATTCTTTTCAAGAGAATTAATTTCTTCCCTGACTGCCTTTTCCCATTGATCCCTATCATCTAGAGATTTTATTTCTTCTAATGACTTAGGTACATTACTTGTGATTGATAAAGCGCTATATATATCATATTCATTTTCATTATATGATATTGGTGACCGAGTTTTGAGTCTTTCACTCCTTCGCAAATTTAACAATTCATCAGGTTTTTCCTGATTTTCGTTCGATAAACTACTCTCAGATTCACTTTCAGGTTCACACGGCATTTCACTACCGATTCTACGAATTTTGTTTCTACTGCATTGTTTATCAGATTTAGAGATATCTGATTTCAGACCTGTATTATGAGACTTATCAGACACTGATTTCACAATATCAGTTTCGTCTTGGGAATATTTGTTATTACTCCCTTCAGGTCTTAATATATGCCTGGATTCGATGAAATTAGTCTCATCAATAACAACGTCCCTTACAGTTTCAAACTTTTCGCATTCTGTGTTCCAAACTTTATAACCATTGGGTTCATAACCTACCAATATTCCATTCCATGACCTGTTGTCAAATTTATTTTTACTGGCTTTGTTATGAACATATACAGTTGAACCAAACACTCTGAGATTTTTAATACTCGGTTTTCTATCATGCCACATCTCGTATGGTGTTTTAGATTGACTCAAAGCTCTTGTAGGCGTAATGTTGATTAAATTCACTGCAGTTAAGACTGCATTTCCCCAGAAACATTTTTCTACTTTACTACCATCTAACATAGCACGAGCTTTTTCGTTATTGTGCGAACCATTCGTTCTGCGACACCATTTAACTGTGGGGTTCTAGGAACTGTTAAGTGATAGCTTATACCTTTTTCTTTACAATAGTTTTTCATCTCGGTAGATAAATATTCACCACCGTTATCAGTGTAAAAATTAACTATTTTTAAATTGAATTTTGCTTCACTTTTAGCTACATAGTCTTTTAATGCAGAGAACACTTCAGATTTGTAAGTTAACAGATACACCACACAATAATGTGTGAAATCATCAACAAATAACACAAAATAGTTTCTATTGTCAACTGTTGGAGGTGTGATTGGCCCACAAACATCTGAATGCACTATATAGAGAGGGCGTTTTATGTAACTCTTGTCTTTGACTTTATTAAAAGGCAGGCGAGTCTGCTTCCCATTTATACATGCTACGCACAATTTATCGTGAGGAGAAACTGATTCTATTTCATCTATGTCTTCAATCATTTTATTATGTTTCAACTCTAAGAACTTAGTTTTACTTATATGTCCTAAGCGTTGATGCCATAGTTCATATTTATTTGAATTAACATGACATGCTTGGGAAAGAGACTCACCGTTAATTGCAGGTATTTTAAACTCTAAAGCGACCAAATTATTCAAAGTCTTACCTTTCATGATGATTTTACCATTTTTTGTGATATGCGTGCCTTTCTCATCAAATACTACTGTAAACCCAGCTTGCTGCATTTTTGTTACCGATAACAGATTGTGTGGTACCTCACTGCAGAATAACACATTGGACAGCACTCCTTGAACTCCTGTATTACTGATAAGATTTACATTACCCCTTTTAGTTGCTGAAATAAATTGATTATTTTTAGCGATAGAGATTTTAACGGGGGGATTTAAATATTCAAAGGAAGTGAATATATCATCTCTATTGATTATATGGTCAGACGCTCCTGAATCTAATAGAAATTGGATTGTAGAGTTATCTTTTTCAAAATGGTATGCGCCAGTCATAAACGCAAATCCTGAAAAAGAAGTATGAGAAGTCGATGCCTCTTGCAGGGCAATATTTTGGACGTGTCTAGTCTTTTCTGGAGCATTATTTTGAATATTTATTCTTTTAAAATAAATGCAATCCTGTTTCTTATGTCCCTTGCGACCACAGTGATAACATTTAATAAATTTTCTGTTATACGGTCTTTTAAATGTTTTGTTTCTCGAAACATTTTGTTGTGAGTGATCTTTTTTATTATTATTATATTTTTCTTCGACGTGAAGTATTTTGAGAGTTGTGTCACTACTTTCATTTTTCAATTTTACTTCATGGTCAAGAAGTCTCGTCTTCACAAATGCGAGAGTGATATTATCTTCTGATAGTGTTTCAATTGCTGTGATAACACCATCATAAGTATTTGGGAGAGTAAGTAGCAAATGAGCCACTTTATCTGTTTCCTCTAATTTGGCTCCGGCAGCAAATAACTCCGTCAGCAGATCATCAAATACTGAGAAATGTTTTATCAATGATACATCTCCTTTTAATTTCAAACCTAATAACTGTTTTCTTAAAGCCAATTGAGTTGCTACACTTTTTCTTTCATATATTGAATCAAAATGTTTGAAAACATCTCGTGCAGTACTTCTTTCATCAACGAAACTTAGATACGAGTCCGTCAAATATTCGACCAAAATACTTTTGGCAGCCCTATTACTCTTATCCCACTCAGCGGATCGCGTTCCAGGAATTTCGTCGTCGATAACACTGATCAAGTTTAATTCGGAAAGCAATGTACGAATCCTGAATTTCCACACACTGTACTTTTCACCATCAAAGGGCTTAATGTTCCTTTTCACTTTTTCCATTGTCACAAATTTTGTTTTTATCACATAAACACTATGCACTTAACTTTCACTATGCACTACTAAATGTCCTTTTTATACTGGGCCCATAACCTATAGGAGGTATGGGGTCAAAATAAAATACTTTATGTGCTGTTAATTAAATATTGAAATATTTATTCTAAATTCGTTCACTTGGAAGCAATACGTCCGTCTTACAAGATCCCGTGACGCGGTGTGAGGAGAGTCAAATAAAAAAAGTTGAATAGGTAGAACAAAGGAACATTGTTAGGTATATTAATTTTTGCACTATATAATCCAACAGTATTCACATAGAGCAAAGAATATTTGTCTAGACATAATACTGGCATTAAGGGACTTACTTCAGCCAACTAGTGCAACCACTCATTTTATTTATTTTACTCTAAATAAGATCGAATTGAAAAAATCTACGTTAGCACTTCGGTTAGTAAGTTGCTTGTAGTATTTTTTGTATTATAATTTTAACTATTTTGCATTTGGTAAATTAAAAGAAATACTCATTACCGCCAAAAGTAGCCGCTTTTTGTGGTAATGGGTAGTTCTCTTAATTTTAAATTATGATACTAATGAAAATTGAAATTAAAAATACTACAAGTAATTTAAATATACACTAACTAGCTATTACCCGCGGCTTCGCCCGCGTAATTTATAGCCTATGTCCTTCTCGGTACCCTAACCTATGTGTATGCAAAATTTCATGATGATCGGTTCAGAGGATACGGCGTGAAAGCGTAACAAACAAACAAACAAACTCACTTTCGCATTTATAATATTAGTTGGGTCTATGTTCTACAAGTAATTTAAAAGAATAAAATTACGAGTGTCGCTAGTATCGCTGATATAAGCCTCTTAAAATTGAAATCAATAAGTGAAAATCATCAACAAACTTGTGTCAATATTTGTATGGTACTTTGTCACTGTCTGTTTTCATACTTTCGTTATTACGAAACGGTCATTTAATAATCTTGTGCATTAGATAATATCATTAAGAATTATTTAATAAATCAATCGTTCAAAGCATCTTCACTATTAAAGTAGTATATGTACTTAGACATCAGAATTGGAAACATTTGATTATTAGCCTGGCAACATCAAAGATTTATTAAGTAATGGCGACGATAACCTTACGAGGGGCACCAAGTTCGAGTCCCGGAAGTCAATCTAATGAAAAGGTGAAATAAAATAATATATGTTTCTTCATATACGAAAGCTATATTATACAGGTGACCCGCTTGCTCGTTTGCCGTCCTTTGACATAAAAAAACCGGCCAAGTGTGAGTCAAACTCGCGCAATGAGGGTTCCGTACAATATGCTTCGTGAACACACACACAATGTGCAAAAAATGTTTTATTCAATTGACTAGCGCCATCTAGTGGTGTTTTAGTGAACTATTTCCCTAGATGAACTTATTATTGTGAGTTTACCACTTAATTTTCAAGTGATAGAATTCTTATTATTTTTCCTGTAATCTTCAAGGAATAAACTATATTTTGTAATTTTTTCAAAATTTTCGGCTCAGTAGTTTCGGAGATCAGGGGGGGGGAATGGTCAATTTTTGCCTTCTTTCGTGAATAAAATCAAAAGTATTGATTTTACCCGAACAAAAAAAAATAATTTTGAGATCCTCATAATGAGCCCTTTCATTTGATATATGACACAGTAAGGTGTGCAAAACTTTTTTTTTTAATTTTGTAATTGAGCCCCTCAAAATGACCCTTATTTCAAAAAAATCTTTATTTACTTTGCACATCCGTGTTTTGGGTCATAGGATTACACTATCTTACCAAATTTCATCTAATTTGGTTCAGTAGATTCGGAGAAAATCGGCTGTGACAGACGGACGGACGGACAGACAGACGCTCGAGTGATCCTATAAGGGTTCCGTTTTTCGACTTTTGTACGGAACCCTAAAAAAGAAAAGAAAAGGTGGTAGGTTGCTTGCCCATCATGGGCTAGCAAACTGTGACCTTTAAGCTCACTAAACGTAGCTTTCGGATCCAGCCGAGTTGACTATCTGACCCGTATAGAAAAACATGGCACTGTATCTGCATCAATGTCGACACCCATAAATGACCCATATATGTCACAATCGTCTAAAAAATGACCTTCTAGATAAAATACAAGGCTTAATTGTCATGTACTTGCGTTATCTTCAAATCTTCGGACCCATATATCAGAAACGTTCATGAAACACAGACCGAAGTGACATTTGAGAGAAAAATTTGTCGTAATCGGGTCGGGGTCGCTCCAGCGCTGAATGAGAACATATTTTATTCATGTTGTACAAGCGAGGTGAACCGGCATTTAGCATGCGAGTCGTCTTTCAGAGATGAGGAATCTACTTACTTTAAAATCATGTTTTATGAATCTGTATAATCACCACTTACAAGTACCTATATAGTTTTATTATTAAGCCATGTTGCTGGCATGTGTGTCCAGCGTGTCTCGTGACACATAGGCCTCTTCCAGTATCTTCCAGCTTTTCCTATCCTTTGCTATCCTACACCATAGCGCTCCTCCAACCATTTTTATGTCGTCTACTACCCTATATAGTACTTACTTATAAAATTTAAATTTAATTACTAAAAATTAAATTTCATAGTTAAACTTTTTTTTACTAAATTAATTTCAGGTGATAGATATAGGACCAATAAGTTAAAAATACTCTTTAAAATAGAAAGAAATGTATGTTTTACAGCATATCAAAATTGGTTTAAGTTTATACTAAGTATATTCGATTCAAGATGGCAGTTTTGAATTTAGGGTAGTAAATAACGCAAAGGAAAACAAACGAAAGCCGGAAGAGGCAGCATAATATAAATCCTAACTAATATTATAAATGCGAAAGTGAGTTTCGTTTGTTTGTTTATTTATTTGATTGTTTGTTACGCTTTCACGCCGAACCTACTGAACGGATCATCATGAAATTTTGCATACTCATAGGTTAGGGTACTGAGAAGGACATAGGCTATATATCACGCGGGCGAAGCCGCGGGTAACAGTTAATTTTATTATATATATTAATTTTATTTACTTACCTACTAGCTTTCACTTGCGTTGATCTATCATCGAGATCAATACCACAATGTAGTATCTTCTAAGTCTATCTAATACACTTCAAATTTTATTTTCCCATTGATAATAAAAATATTAAGGTTTCCATTATCTTTTCAGGTACAGATGTGTGTCCCATGAAATCAGTGGTGCGGCGCATCGGGCAGCAGCTGTTCGCAGCTTTGAGCACGAAGGGCCTCGCCATGCTAGTCAACCACGGCATCGCTGAAGGAAAGGTAAGATTTTAAGTAGATTTTGTAAAAAAGAAAAATATATTTCTTTACGCAAAATTATAGAATATACCAGTTGATTTTTCTCCCGAGCAGCCTGGTCAAGGGCAAAAATCACGTTATAACTTACGTATAAGCGATGCGGCTGGCAACCCATCACTATTTTGATTCCGCTTGGCGTGTGGGTTTTATGACCTTGGGCTCTGTCTACCCCTCTACCCTGCAGGAGATAAAGACGTGATAATATGCATGTATATTCTTACGCAGCAATAGCCTAAGTATATCGTATCGGCTCATAAAACGTAACAGTTGAATAAACTCTCAGAATCATTGATAAAAGTCTCAGAATTATACTGCTGAATATGATCATGATCGTGGGCTCTGGGTTGGATTCGATTTCATTAATCAACTAGCTGTTACCCGCGGCTATGTCCTTGTCAGTACCCTAACCTATGTGTATGCAAAATTTCATGATGATCGGTTCAGGATTATCATTTATAATATAATATGTATACATATAAGTTAGGATATTCTCAAAAAGTTATTTCTCGGCTGTTATAGTATGTGTATAGTTCCTGGGTATATTACCTACTAATCTAGTCTAGTAAAAATATTTGTGATTTGATCTACGATAGACATTTATGTTGATAACATTGACTATTCCGTGGAGTGGTAATATTGTTATAAATAACTATTAGATACTTATGTGACTTTGTGAAAACGAACAATCACTCTTACACTACCTACTAAAAGTCAAAATGCGTATTAACCGCTAGCTAACAAACAAATGATGCGAAGGTATGTCATTGTCAGAAGTAGCGTATCTAAACGAAGGTTATGTATTGAAGATTCTGTAACTAACGCGATTTCTCGGAAAGAAAGGACAATGCCGGACAAAATTGACATTTTGTTATCACAACTGGTGGTTATAACCTTTTTTTTTTAGTCGCCTGAACTACTACGACAATGAGTTACTCATACAGTAAGCATTGATTAAAGGATTCTCTTAACCCGACTGAATAGAATCTTGGCTTTGTCCCGATATTACCTACATTGATAAAAACATAGGGACAAATCACACAGATTTAGCTAGTTACACAATAAGTTTTAAACTTGTGTCGTAGTATGGGTATTCAACGATACTATATTTTATTAATAGATACACATACAAGACGCAGGCCAATCTGAAAAAGATCGTTTTTCATCATGATTTGACCGGGGATCGAACCCGGGACCCCTTGTGTCGCACTCTGGCGTGTTAACCACACTGCCATGGAGCTCGTAATATTAATCACACAACGGTTGTATTTCCAGCTGAAGGCAGTGTATGCGGACTTGGACAACTTCTGCGCCTTGCCGGAGGGGTGCCAAGCCCAGTATTTGAAGAACCCTGACAGCAATCATGGGTACTTGCGCCCTGGTATGGAGCAATTCGATACTACCATGAAGGTACTTATTGTTTATTTTTATTCTTTTATCTATTATATGTTTAACTTCCAAGTATCAATCGTTTCGACGCATACTGCCAGAAGCGCATAAATGACCAGATACTCTGATGACCAATATCAATAAGCATAGTACGCACTAGTTTACAATATCTGACGGCATTGTTATGATGTCTAGATATTCGTATTGTTTTGCACTTATTATTGTTAGGGTCTCACAGTCTTTCTTTCGTATTAGCGTGTTCCCAGTTGCATCAGTGGTACGGTGGTACCCGCTTTCTAGCATTTTCTTTTTTACCACGCACAGTCTTCTGCATCCTTAATTGCGAAAGTTTCTGGAGCATCTGAAATGATGTAACTTCATCTTTCGAAGGAAAAGACACAAGTGTTCAAATTGCGAGCTAACCTAACTTCCGAGCCAATTATCATCTTTGAAATTAGGATGAATAGCCTTTTTAGGGTTCCGTAGTAACAAGGTAATGAGAGAGACGGGAATACCGGAACACCTGGTCTTTCTTGTGGAAAACCTATACATGGATGGTCAGTCCAAAGTCAAAATGGAAGACTCCTTATCACGACCTTTCAAATCCAAGCGCGGCGTCAGACAGGGATGCATACTGTCCCCTCAGCTCTTTAATCTTGTAGGAGAACACATTATGCGTATAGGGTGTTAGAGAATTGGGACGGTGGAATCCGTATAGGGGGTCACCAGATCAATAATCTTCGGTTTGCCGACGACACCACTTTAATCGGCGCAAGTGAGAATGAAATATCTAGATTACTACACAGGTTGGAGGCTGTGAGTGTGGAGTATGGCCTTAAAATCAACCGCAGTAAGACCAAACTAATGTTCGTGGACAGAGCCGAGACTATGATAAGAACTTATGAGCTCCGTGATCTGGAAACCACGGACAAGTTTGTCTACTTAGGTTCCCTAATAAGTAATGACGGTGACTGCAAGGAAGAGGTGATTCGTCGCGCTCAGATAGCAAAGGCAGCCGTTAAACGTCTAGAGAAAATATGGAGAAACAAAAACATATATCGCAGCACTAAAGTGAAGCTTATGCGCACCCTCATTTTCTCCATTTTCCTGTACGCCTCTGAGACATGAACCCTCACAGCCAAGACGAGAGACAGAATTGACGCATTCGAAATGTGGTGCTGGCGAAAAATGTTAAGAATATCGTGGACAGAACGCCGCACTAATATGTCAATTCTACAGCAGCTCAAGATCCAGACCCGCTTGTCAGTAATATGCCTTCAAAGAGCATTGACATTCTTCGGTCACGTGGCGCGACGCGAGCCCAACAATCTGGAAAAGCAGGTACTAGTCGGTCACGTGGCAGGAGTAAGACGTAGAGGTAAACCACCAACACGCTGGACTGATCCACTCCTGAATGCCTTGAAGTGCAACACCCAGGCTGCCATTCGCCTAGCCCAAAACAGATCGGCCTGGAAACAACTTGTGGCCGGGGCTAATTAGGGTGGTCACGACCCTCAGTCATGAGGAAAACGACGAAGAAGAAGTAACAAGGTACCCTTATAGTTTCGCCATGTCTGTCTATCTGTCTGTCTGTCTGTCCGTCCGCGGTTTTACGCAGAGACTATAAGTACTAGAAATCTGTAATTTGGTATGGGTATGTATATTAATCATGACAAAAAAGTGGTAGAATAAAAACTTGAAAAAAAATTTCTTTAGGGTAGCTCCCATACAAGTAAAGTGGGGGAGTAATTTTTTTTTCTCTATTTACCCATCGTGTGGGGTATCGTTAAATAGGTCTTTCAAAAATAAGTTAGTTTAAAGTTGAGAACACCATTTTTCGATTTAGGGATCCGTTTCCGAAATATTTGGTTTCAAAGTGCGAATTTTTGTTAGAGGTAAGTTTCCCCCCCCCCCCCCTCTATCTGGTAAACGGTTATATATAGATACGTGACAAAAATTACAGCAGTAGTACATATAATGAAGTTTAAAGGAAAACTATCAGAGCTGAGTACTAAGTACAAACTAAAAAGTTATACTTATAAGTTAAACTAACTTATAAATGTACTCGAAAATGTAAAATTACATACTATTTTCATTGTTAGATGTTTTTGGTCGTTAAACTGTAAGGTGCGAGTGTGAATAGTGTGAACTCAAAGTTGTCATTCGCAACTACGGAACCCTACACTGCGCGTGGCCCGACACGCACTTGGCCGGTTTTTTTTATATTCTTTACGGGTCTGAAAACAATACAACAATACCATATAAACTTAAATTATGCTTGCCAAAAGATGTAAGTGAAATGCCCTCCATACGCATAGGTTTATCCATTATTAATGCCCAAACATAGTCGGACAATATACAACAGCCTGCTGACCAGTATATTTCATCTGTGCTGCTAGCCTAAAGAAATAAGTTCAAATGAGCGTTTTCTATAATACCCAAGTGGCAGCACTGATAAGTCTTTAGAGATTTAGTCTTTAATAAGTTATTCTTATGATTTTAATTTTTTCCTAACTCGTAATTTTTTCAAAAATTTTATATGTACATTCTTTCAATTGTACAAACATGCGATTTTTAAAATTTATCAAGCAGAAAAGCCTACTGATGAGATTTATTTAAATATGCTAGATTACATATTTTCAAATGTTAATGCTTTAATATTTTATCAAGAAAAATGTTATATTATCTGAAGCTAGGGGAGGTACAAGTGCAAACTCTTCCCAGCCCTAATTACAGCAACAACGTATCCTAAAATCCTCAATGTGAAAAAAGCAGCGTTATCGCTATTCAATTTTATAGAACGAGGGGAGGTTGGGGGCGCAGCAACCAGCGCAGCACCAATCAAATAGACAGAGAATCTTATTTATTTTTAAAGCACAAAGCAAGTCATAGAGCGACCTAACTAAAACTTTTTGCACGGAACCCTCGTTGCGCGAGTTTGACTCGCACTTGACCGGTTTATTTTCTCACTATGATTAATAGTGGAACTATAATAGAAACTGTTTATCCCGTAAACCTTTGCAGAAAAATGAATAGTAACTTACCATAACTGGTGGTCTTCCAGGAGTTGCGTCATTGCTACAACATCACTACACTGTCTCCGGCGGCCATGCCGGCGCAGGAGGAGGTTCCCGAGTTCCCGCAGCACGCGTTCCCGCTGGCCCACGACCTCACCAACCTGTCCAGGGTGCTGCTTCAAGCTCTTGCCTATGCCTTCGGTTAGTAAATTATTGGTTAATCTGAAAATTTTACGAGATTCGTGATTATGGCTTTACTTAAGTACGTTTTATTTCGTCAGATTCGCTGACTAGTTTAGATCTTTTACGAAGACCATCATCAGAGCGAGTGATAGCGACACGATAGTTACGATTCCCTCAAGTTTGAGTAAAGTTGAATTTCCTATTGAATTCATCTTGTAGGTATTCTAGGGGTCGTTCCTGTAAGTAACAAAAGGTGACTAGGTGTGGAGCCTATAAAAACCATCAAACTACTTACGCAGATAGCACAAAATATTAACTGATGCGTAGGAGTATGTTGTATCACTCTTTTGGTAATGTCTTGTATTTTTAATTTTTACATGCATTTTAACTTGCAGGTCTATTTACTGACTTATTGGTTGTCACTTAAACATATATATATATATATATATATATATATATATATATATATATATATATATATATATATATATATATATATATATATATATATATATATATATATTACGGCTTAAATAAAAATTGATAATTATAAGAAAGTCATAATGGGTGGGTGTTGAAGTGACTATCAAAGCATATTACACCGTAGTTGTTAATAGTCAGTAAAAAGGCCTATGCTGTAGTCTTATAAATCATTATAGAGTTTTTATATTAAGTAGGTATAATTATTACAAAAAATGTTCTAGGCTTTCTCAATAACGTCTCTTCAGCAAAGAAATAGTTTAATGGAGGCCATGTTAGAGAAAGAATTTAATAGAAAATATAATTAATTATATAATAATAAAAAGCAAACACTAAGTCTACCTTGGGTATAAAAAATACCCTTGCAATATTAGCATAATAATTACAGAAATAATAATAAGTAATCAACACAAACTATAGATTGAGCATCACCTGACCCTTAGTCGACACTTGCGACATCCAAGTTTATTCCATTAAGTAATTAAAAGCGTGATCAGACAGGTATTGCCTACAATCAAGCGATACTATGCATTTACATGTTGCATCACCGCTCCGATAGGTCATGCATGCAATTTGTTGTTATTTAATAGTGATATAATTGCAGTTACTATGTTACGTCATTTCCAGTGTGATACATTCGTAACACAATGTGTGCTTTGAATAATGTTAGTTCAATTTAAAGCTTGAATGGGAAAATGGGTGTCCTAGTTTTATTTCACAGCGGAAATGATTACAATATCATATACCTATACGACATATATTCTGCGGGGCAACGTCGTCACTTCAAAATACATTGTGGCTTTCGTATATTTGACTATTTTTATTTAAGACATTTGAATAAAAAATACATAGAAATAATTTAAAATATTGTTGTCACAGGCCCTAGCTAGATAACCCATCAAACTACTGTTTATAGTTTAAAGCCAGAACGTGAAGTTTATAAACTGTAATGAACATTGGTTGAAGTGACCATCAAAACGTACATCGTGTCAAAAGTTAGTGAGTAGCCCTGCTAATCAGTTTAGGCAAATAGGAATAGTTTCCTTGGCCAAAAACTGCTACTTAAATAAATCGAAAATGAATTATATTAAGAACTAGCTGTTACCCGCGGCTTCACCCGCGTAATTTATAGCCTATGTCCTTTTCGGTACCCTAACCTATGTGTATGCAAAGGTTCATGATGATCGGTTCAGTAGATACTTACGGCGTGAAAGCGTAACAAACAAACAAACAAACTCACTTTCGCATTTATAATATTAGTTGGGATTGTTTTTTACCAAGACAAGAGAAGTATCACGAAGATGTACAAAATGTTATTCAACTTATCTGTATTTATTTTATGGAACACTCACCTGCTATAACGGCCAGAATGCTATCTTCTGGAGCCGAGCTTCAGATTTCCATTATCTAATATCGTGGTAGATATCTGTGGACGGTGTCTTATTGATGGATAGGTATAGGTATTTTCTTACAAACTTGTATTGAATTACAGGTCTGCCACCGTCAACAATGCTAGCCTGCCACTCCGGCATGCTGGAGAGCGACGGGCGCAACCCCTCTGCCATGCAGATTCTGTACTACCCTCCAGTGCCTCCCGAAGACGAGGGTCCTTGCTGCCAGAGCGACATTGTGCACTACACTCGTTGTGGCGCCCATGCCGACTCTGGCACCTTCACGCTTCTGGCGCAGGACTCTGAAGGAGGTCTGGAGGTGAGTAGCGACGCTTTGGATCCGTAATACCATTTGTGGTCTTGAAAATACGGATCTCATATGCATCAGCGTAACGATACCCTAAACGCCAAATGAAGGCATTTTGCCCTGGAATAAAGGAGACGAAAAGGTGGGTGACAGTAATATTATTAATTACAGCCATTGTGATACTACCACCTTCACGCTTCTGGCGCAGGACTCTGAAGGAGGTCTGGAGGTGAGTAGCGAGGCTTTGGATCCGTAATACCATATATATGGTCTCTTGGAGATGCGGATCTCAAGTTCATCAGCGTTACGTTACCCTAGACGCCGCATGTAGGCATGTTGCCCTGGAATAAAGAAGACGAAAAGGTGGGTGACCGTATTATTATTGTTTAAAGTTTAGCCAATTAAGGGCGATACTGCCACCTTCATGCTTTTGGCACAGGACTCTGAAGGAGGTCTGGAAGTGAGTAGCGACGCTTTGGATCCGTAATATCATATGTGGTCTTGGAGATGCGGTTCGCTAAACGCCGAATGTGAAGGCATTTTGCCCTGGAATAAAGGAGACTAAATGTGGGTTACAGAAATAGGATTAATATTTAAAGTTCAAAACAAGGGCAATACTGCCACCTTAATGCTACTGGCATAGAACTCTCAAGGAGATCTATTTGTCAGAAGTTCAGTAAGCGCTACTAATACCGCTGCATGCAGCATACTTCAAGATGTAAGTATATGAAACGATAAAGCAATAAACGAGGTCTTATTAGTATTATATATATGGCAACACACGAAAAATTTTAGATAAAGAGGTGGGTTATTTATTACAATTATTAAAATGATTCAGCTGGATTCAGTAGGTAGTTGCAAGTGTGTCACTCTGTGTAACAAATACTTCTCCAAATACCTAGAGTTCGATAAGTCATATCAAACCACCAAGTACGAGTACCTCCAGTGCATTTCAAAGGCAAAACTATATTTTTGTTACTAGTATGTTGTAAATGATAACGGACATAATATGATAATTTTAGATTTTCTGTGTGTTCCTTTTAGTTTTTCGTGTGTAAAAGAGGTTAACACAGTGGTAAATTTTAAAGCTAGGTACCTAAATGCGTCTGGCAAAGCTTAACGACTGGCTTAAATGATGAAAGCCGCAACCATAGCAAAGGAGCTATGGTTGCGGCATATATCGATATGACATCGGCCCTTCATTATTTCCTAAAATCATGCCTCTTTCACATAACTTTTTCAGGTGAAGCTGAATGGTAGTGACAAATGGCAGGCAGTAGGCCATCTGCCTGGAGCTATCCTGGTACAGACCGGTCAGCTTCTTGCTGCTTGGACCACTAACATCCTACCGGCTCTTGTGAGTATCAATTTCTTTATCACTTACTTACATAGCGATGGAATCCATAATCATATTATACGTATGCCAATACAATGGAAAATGGATTGGAACTGTCTCTTTACATACCTGGTTACTACTGGTGTACCTATATCAAAGCTTTGGAACATTTTTGAAACATTATTCCCTTGTCGAGACGAAATGGTTGCGTTATATCTCTTGGCCACGCTGATCTTTTATGTTTATTAACTTTCACCACGCTTAGCAGACGGGATGATGAATAGTTTGTTTGGCTTATCTCGGTCTCCACTGCTGCGCATCGAAACCGTTTTGTAAGCGAGGGAAGGGTGAGTTTGTTGGGCTGAGGTAACGGGAAAAATTTTTTTGGGATAGGTACTACTTTCTGATGAGCCAGTACATACCAATGCCTTACCTACAACCACCGGACAGACAGTTGAGGGTGGCGCCCCAGACCACACCCAGTCCTTATGCTAAAAGAAATGTTCTCATTCCAGATGCACCGCGTGGTGGTGCCGTCCGGGTCGTACGCGCGCGCCCGCGGCCGGCACTGCGTCGCCTACTTCTGCCACCCCGACAAGGACGCCGTGCTGCCCGTGCTGCCCCCCCGCGCCGCGCCCCTGCCCGCGCCCCCCGCCTTCACCCCGCACGTACACCTCACGCTGCACCACCGGCTGCTCAACGCCGCGCATCACATCCAGAAGCGCTTCCGGGAGACGTACGCGTGACTAGCGGGGGAACAGAAGCTCGAGTCCCTCAAAACGCCGCTGTCGAGACGCTACACCTCGCCATGACTACCATCTATGGCAGCACCAGCTACTTTAGACAACAGCTAAAAACAGGGCTTACTCTCGATAATATTGGAGGTGATATATTTACTAGTATATCGTAAATCAGGCAGGTGATCTGACTCAGTTTACAATTACGTTATATATTGCTATCTTTTCACAAATATTATCGAGAGTAGACCCTTACAAGTCAAGCTTTACAAGTCATTTCAGTCGACTCGCTCAGTCGACTAAACTGACTTGTAAAGCATGTGTGATACATTTATTATGTACTTTACATTTTACATCGATTGTAACAAAATTGGTATAATAAGGAATTGAGAAGAAAATGTCGCGTTTCCTTCAGTTTAAAAAAATATTTGTAAATGATTGCACAAGCGGAATTTTGAGGGATTTTATCAGTTTGTTTATTAGCAGTGTAATTTTTTTACATTTTTACAAATTTTGCACAAAGCTGTTGGTTATTTGACAGGAAACTCGAGATTTGGTATTTTAATAAAGTAAAAAGTATTACCACTATGTTTCAAACATTCGACATGACTAGCCTAATGACAAGCAGCTAAATTGCTACTTATGTAGGTTGTTTGTGTAGGAAAGTTTTCTTGTATAATTTATGCTTCTTCCCGGTGCTTTTCGACGCTAAGCTTATATTGCAAAAAATAGGTAAAAAATACCTATTTATTTCGCACAGTATTACTTCAAAGTGTAATCTTTTACCTATCGATCTATGACGGAAACACTTTGGACAGTGAACTTAACGTTGTACTTAAATGTAGTAATTTAAATATTTCTAAGTTACATACCCTGTTTAAATTATGATACTTAATTATATTTTTATCACCAACGGTGAAATCTTTGGCTATTGAAAGCGAATACATCACAGTAGAAAATACTTACAATGAAAATAATCGAGTGTTACTCTTAATATTGCGGCGCTGACCAGCCAGTTCCTTTGCTTGAACTTGGCTTGACACACTGCGCAAAAATGGGATCTAAATCCCATTTTTATTGCTGCGTAACTTTTTTTTACTATTTCGAAGAAAAAGTTTTTAATTCAATCATTTTTCAATATTGACGAGAATGGGATATAAAATAACTTATCATCAAATATTCTTGCCTAACGAAGCCGAGATATTCAAAAGACTTTATTGATATCATTCCTGCTGTAATTAGCATTTTGTGTTGTAAATCACGTGCGTTTATGTGCTTTATCTTCTAATCTAACACAAGCATTTATGTTCGTATTTATTATTTTTATTTTCATTTCCCTTTGTCACTAACATCGGCCGGTGTTCATAGTTTATAAAATAGGTTCTAAAGCTCTTCTAATTAGATAATTATTAAAATTATAATTGTTTAAAAAATATGTATTAGGTATGACATTTTTTCATATTATTAGAACCCATTGAGGTAATATGTATTCGTGTTTGTATTAAACAATTAAGTAGTTAACTGCAATTAGCGGCGTGAGGTTAAATATTTATACAACGTTAATCGGAAGGGGTGTAACAAGCCGAAAGGTCAATCTTCTTGTCTCTACCAATCATTTGAACTATTTTCGGAGCTTCCGATCATGGCTGCTGGTAGTTCAATAATAGAAAAACTACATTTTAACCCTCAACCCGTTCGGCGGCTACGGTGCCGTCTTTTTACACACACGAACTAGTACTTAAAATTTTGGACATCCCTCTGATTTGGTAAAGGGTAAAAAGGACCCCCGGCAAAAGTTGTATGCGTTTTTAAACACTTTCAGCTCGATATACTCGTTCCGATGTATTAGCGCGTTTTTCTGTTTTTCACCTTGCGTTCTTGTTACTGCATTTTCTAGCTTATGAAGTACATATTAAAGTATATTATAAATATTTATTATGCTGTGCATTTTCACGACTACTTATTTAATGTATTAAGTAATTCGTGTGATAGCAAAGATAGCTCAATTTAGTACCAGTACTTAAGTATACGATATATGTGTTCGACATCGAAATTATAGTATGGTTAGATTTTAATTAATTAGGACATATGACAGTGTTTTGTTTGATATGCGTACTTAAAATTTCCAGTATGAATACTTAAAAGACCTACAGGAAACGAGATAAAATTATACATAAGAAACTTGCCAAAATTTATAGGTACTTATATATTTTTTTGTTCATACTTATATTTCATGATTTAAATTATTAACTACTTACCTATTCCTACGTCTAGATTGGTAGATTGCGTACAAATAGTATGAAATGGAATAAAACGGTATGAAAGACAAAAGACGAATTTGTATTAGTCTCTTTCTATTTTAATTATAGAAACGTTCCTGTATTCAATTGAAGAGAAATGATTTTAAATAAAATTTATATAAGCCAATAGTATTTTTTTAAAGTACCTACCTTTCCATTCATTACAAACCTTCATCAACAGGTCTTTGATAGTCTCTGGTACTGCCAGAGCCAGGCAGGCCAGCCAGGGCAGTCAGAGGATTTGGCCTACACTCTCCACGCTGGCCAGACGGATTGGAGAGGTCTCTTAAAACATAAGATTACTGAACCTACAAACCTTACTGAAAAAATTGTCTGTCGGCGTATGTCAACGGATACCAACTTGAATCGAGGAATGAGCCCGAAAGTCCTAAAACTATCAGCATTAACACGAACTTCTAAACGCCTGAGCAAGTTTGGATGAGAATCCTTATCATCCCGTGATCATTCCAAGTGGCACTGGCTTTAAATTCCGACTGAGTTTATTGATTGAACGAGCGCGAAGCGTCTGTCTTTCAGTTTGGGAAAAAAATCTTTCGTATGTCTGTTCGGCTCCTGTACAGGTCGCAATTCGCAACCGATTCTTGTGATATTTCGTGAGCAGGTTCGAAAATTACTGGATTATGTTATAGATTCAGTTCTGGGAAATTTTTCAAAATGGCGCAATACCTGTCATAATGCTAGCGAGGTATAGAGCTCACAGCGTCACTCTAGTTTTCAGTTCACCTTGTATGTATTTTGCCCACGGGTACAAAGCCTTGAAATGAATTTGAATATTTTTATCAATTCAAAAGTACATTATCTATACTTATATTAAAAAGAGGAAAGATTCAATTGTTTGTTTGTTGCACTGAATAGGCTCCGAAACTACTGAACTGATTTTCAAAATTCTTTCACCTATAGAAAGCTAATTTATCTGCTTGCGGCATAGGGTATAAATAACGCGGACGGAAAATTGATAGTTATTTATAAAAATACACACTGTATGTATCCATTGTCAATATTATCACGTCGGTCTTTGATGACACAGCTCAGCGCAGTGCCCGCCGCCACGTAAAAGGATCGGGAAGAATTGATGGTACTACACTATATCACGAGATGAATATAAATACAACCGAAAAGGTCATCCCATAAGGAAGCACCAAGAAATATCATATGGTGCTTAATATACGTTTGAATTTGGTCGGGTAATCGCGTAAGAATGGTTAAGTATAGATTTCAATTATTATTAATTTAATTCGTAGGTATTTCTATCTATATTTTTGAGGGTATATTCTCAAACGAAAGCTCTAAATAATGTATAAATATGAAATCAGTCGGCTCACAGGAAAATAGTGAATTCTTTATTCAAAATCACAGGACCGGATTTGACTTTCCGAAATAAGGAATATCGTCATAACTCACCGAATTTGTGGGATAGGCTGATGATTTCTTCTAATTATGTGTGGTGGTATAAGAACTACATGTTGGTACCAGTTTGAATTGGTAAGGTTTCTTTGTTTAAGAGCTAGAGCCTATTTTTAGAGAAGAAATCATAACCCGTTAACCATAATAGTGATACTTATGAAACCTATGGCACAAATAGCGTTCTATATCTATACAAAAAACGACGGTTGATTGGCCTGCCGTTTCAGAGATACAGCAACTGAGCAAACGTTACTCCAGCCGAAAATTGAATACCTCTGAAACCGTATGGAGCACAAATTTGAAAATATAAGGCACTCTTGAGCACAAATTGAAGCTATACGTGTGTGTACTTCATTTAGACCTAGGTAGTCTGGATCAAAAAAATTCGGCTGGAGTAACGTTACGCCAGCCAGAAATTGTTTTTTCGAATATCTCTTAAACGGCTGGCGGCACAAATTCAAGACTTTCAGGCACTTTTATACTACGTTAGGCTCTAATTATTTGCCATTGTCAATTTTCGAAAAGAGATACTTTTCGGCTGGAGTAACGCATACCACCTTGAATCAATCATTTTATCTAAACGAATTAGGAATATATAAGTGCGATTGTGTTTTATGTATTGGACCACTTTTGCAGGTGACAGTACTTGTTCAAGTAGTCACACGTGTTACGGTTTGAAGAGTTGCCATTAGTTAGTTTATCATTTGCATTTAATATGTTATATCGATTAGGTACACGTTGTCACACACAATAGACCAACGTAAAGACATAATATAATAACACTCATGTTGAAACTATGTACCCACGTAAGAAACTGGTATTTTGACTTATTTGATTTTTAGGGTTCCGTACCTGAAGGTTAATAACGGGAACCTATTCACGAGACTTCGATGTCCGTCTGTCTGTCTGTCACCAGGCTATATCTCATAAACCGCGTGATAGCTAGACAGTTAGTCCGACTCGCACTTGGCCGATTAAATGCCTGCCTTAAGCATGCAGTTCAGGGTGGAAAGTTTTATTTTAAGGTTGCTTTATTTAAGTCGCCACTTTTTTTATAGGTACCTATTTACTATAAGTATGTAATTTCATTCAAGTAGTCGTGCTCAACAGATTTAGCCGATCTTTTGCACACATACTAGTGTAATTGATGACAATATAAACTATAAGTCCGTTGAGCTGGTCTGTTGCTGGAAAACTTGTTAACGCTGAATAGTTTAGTAAGAGCTCAAGGAGAGCTCCTCAAATACTCTACGAATAGAACATTATGACGCAAGGGACTAACTTTTTAAATAAGGGTATTATTTTGAAGTTTGTCCGTAAAATAAATAAATATATATTTATTTTTATAATAAAGAAGGCAGAAGCACGAAGAACAAACAAATATTATTATTAATTTTTCTCCTTCATAAAAAATATACCTGACGATTTGTTGTTTTGCGTGAATGTAAGTGTTTCAAGCTGCCTAAAGGAATCTGAGATAGCTTAAAGATGGCCATCAATGATGACAGCCAGGACCAACGGCTTAACGTGCCTTCCGAAGCACGGAGGAGCACGAGATATTTTTATATCACTTGCGGTCATCCATCAAAGTGGGGACTGGGGACTGCGCCCAGGGTTGCGTAACATGCATATACCAGATAAAGCACATCCAGCGCTCAAAAGAACAAGCATGCATTATATAATATCCCTAAGTTTGTTGAGTTTTATAATTTAGACTTAAATTTTTCGACGTCGATGGCCTGATGGATTCATATCACACGATTTCTTAACGCTCATAAAAAAAGTTCAACTTGTTCATGTTTTAAACAATAACCAAGCTTTCCATCATTTAACCATTTTAATGCCTAGTAAGCTGGTAAGACAAGTTCAGATTCACGCTGAGGTATATCAATGTCAACGAATAGGTGCAAGTAGGTAAAAATCTACTTTTACCATGAAAACTCTGTTGGGGGGAAAGCGTATACCCACGTCACTCGGACAGCGTATGACTATTTTAATTTCGCCGCGGCATAATCGCGCCGGCTATTTTCGAGTTTTTATTCTGGCGTAGTTCGCGTGTGGTCGAACCCGGCGTGACGTTTTGGCGGGAAAAGCCACAGATTGCCGATGGACATCGATGCACCCGCCATCCTGTCACGTCAGCGCGTGATTTTAGAGAGTAATTATTTTTGCGGCTTGGAAGACCAGTTATGGTGAGTCACTTTCTCATTTTTTAACGTAGTGAATTAAACTATAATTCTACTAAACCTATATCCACATCCGTACTCCGATACTTCATTGCGTGTAGACCTTAGCGGGAATTCACTGACCATCTGCTACACTGCAGGTAAGTTACTCATAGTAATAGTTCTGCAAGTTAGCCGTAGTTCATTCCCATTGGAGATTTTGTATAAGACCTAAACTTACTCGTAGCTATGTAGTATTGGACAGGTGGTATTGAATTCGCCTATGTTACCACTAGATCACGCCATTATAATACACTAGCTGTTACCCGCGGCTCCGCCCACGTGGTATATAGCCTATGTCCTTCTCAGTACCCTAAGCTATATGTGTATGCAAAATTACATGATGCTTGGTTCAGTAGCTAGGGCGTGAAAGCGTAACAAACAAATAAACAAACAAACTCACTTTCGCATTTATAATATTAGTTGGGATTGATGGAAATCAACAATGGTGATTTTTGAAAACAAACCGCTTTCATCACCTCATCACTGGGCTAGTAGAGTGCGTCGAGGTGAAGTATCACACGAAATTTTGATGCTGCAAAGAATAAGGTTAGCAATATATTTTTTAATAAATTGCATGGTTCGAAATAACATGAATTTATAGACTGATCAATTATTGACGGCGTCCCCAGCGCAGTGCGACGCCTGCATTGTCAGGGTTCCGGGTTCGATTGTCGGCGCGGGCAAACACTTGTACACCAATTTCACAGGTAAAGTTTGCGGTTCTGAAGTTACCCAAGGAGCATTGGCATCAGGCAGACAGCCGGACGTGAAAAATTTCACAGCATGAATACTGTCATATTAGGAGACCCCGGGCTTGGAAGCGTCACATCTGAGAACGTAAGGGGGGAAAACGCTCAAATAAAAAAAAAATGGATTTAGTGTACTTTGTAAGACCGCAGTAGCTGTAATCTATTAACTTATGTATTCCATTTACCTATTGTCGAAGGACGACAATAAAGTACTAATAATTACTTTAAGAAAATATAATAACTACCACTGAACGAAAATGTTTTACGGTAGCATCAGATCCGCCTTTAGCGAATTTAGCAATGTCATTGTGTCTGTGTGATCGGATCGAGTGCCAGCAGTTTGTAAAATTGCAATTTCTAAGTACGAAACTTGTAGCGCTACGGTGCCGCTACGTGGTGAAACGGTGAAATACGTGGTTCCCTTCTGTGCTACGACAGTACTACGAAAAATCTACGTGGTCCTTTCACTGTGCTACGAAGGTGCTACGAGCGAGAAAATCTTGTACTGTGAAAGTGCTCCGTTAGGCTCTGGAGCTACGAGGCCTCCAAAAAGCGTTGAGCAAAGTAAGGACTCTATTGTTTACTATTTGCGTGTACCGGAAGCTTTAAAGAGGAACCGTGGAATAACCAGATACCTCCTGTACTTTACCCAACTACGGTAAAGCCAAAGGAGAGTTTTGATGGTATGTATAAACAAGGAAAACCAACTGTAGTCTGCTACAAGTACCCAACCAAATACTTTGGTAACTTGTGATAAAAATATTTGAGTAAATTTAATTTTCTTCTCTACTACAAACGGTTCTCGGCATCCCTAATCGTCAGATCATTGAAACACATATCCTCCTTGCCGACATCAAGGCTACATTTTTTGGGGTTTCCCCTTCTTACTGGGGTCAGGCAGACGCGGCAAAGATATCTGTTCCCATGTAATTTTCCGGTTTACGCATTACGTGGCCATACCAGCGAAGGTGGCTTACCACCTATGTCGGCGTGGGGGTCCCCCAGATATCTCTCGACTGTATAATTGGTACATAAATACTGGTCATTACCTACGATCCAGTAAGATGGGTCTACTACATAAAATACACATAAAATGTGTACCCGATGGAGCTTTTACAAACGAAAAGAGTAAATTGGCACGACGGATACGAAAAGTAGTTAAAAACCATTGAACATCATATAAGTCAATGTTATTGTTTGTGTATGTAAAATATTAATATAGGTAGGTATATTAAAAATTTACGTTTATGTAACTACGTATAAACTGCACCGCCGGCAATTCTTTGTTTTTCCTACTCTAAGATACAAGGTTCACTGGAAAAAATTGCAAAATCCTATAAAGTCTGCCTTTGTGCCCTTTATTTGTTAATTCGAATTTGTACTAATAACTTTATTTTGATGAAGTATTTTTATTCATTCATTCACTGTGTCGACTGCGACATAAAGCACCATCAATATTATTATACTCACTACTATCACATATACCATTGTAATAATAGTTGCGAAAGGCAATAAATTACACCCGATTTAAAAAAGATTTTTTCGTTTGCACCGATCTATTACCCTAGATCCCGTGGTTTTACTTTCCCCCCGATTTTTAACCAATCGAACCTGGCAACACTAGGATCATTGCTACTAAGACTGCAGTTTAGGACAATAGGATGACTTACTTCGATAAGTAGAAACCATGGAGATATATATGTACTACGGTTAATTATACTTTCGTGGTAGAAACCCATCTACACATATTTTCCTCAATAATAAAAAGCTAATAGTTCGATCATTCATAATGATACACGAGAGACATCGCAAATTCCCAATCACGCAGGGCACATGTGACAGCCGCCTCAGGTAGTTGCGTGCGCGGCTCACGTACGAGATTAGCCCCATATCTACTATCAACACTTATCGCCAGACGACACGGCTTACCAGTACACTGTCTGAAAAAACTTTCCCAAAATAAGACTGATACAACTCACGCACCTGATGGACCAAAAAGGCCTATCGCTTCTCAACCTTTGATGCCACTTGCGTTTTGAGTGGCGTTTTTATCGCAAAGGATAAGAGCGGAATCTCCCTAGAGTAAACCAAGAATAAAAATATGAGATTCAAATATTACGATATCGGACTGATGTTGAAATTATTATAACTTATGTAAAATGTAGGTATCTATGTAATATTCATCTAAAATTATCGTTATAGGCACGGTTATAGGCACTTTAACGATTCGTTATTTTTATACTCCTTTGAATAAGGGAGGTTGGATTTATTTTGAACCCATTCATCCATCAGGTCTTTTTTAGTCTCCACTGCAGGAGCACGACCCTCTCTGTACTACCATAGCAATATATTAGCCAGAGTACCTAGTCAGAGGATTTGGCCTGCACTCTCCACACTGGCTAGACGGGCTGGAACCCATAACCCTAAACTAAATAGGTATTTGATATAGCTACCAAACAACGTTCTCACGCCACCCATTTTAGCAATGCGTTTTACGTCAAAAACATTGTGATAACTTTTATGTTTGAGTTTTTTTGTTCAGAATTTAGTGTTTATTTTTAGGTCTTTTCATAAATACGACAAAAAAATTGTCCGTATGCCTATTCATTACGTAACACTATAGTATTTTAACAAGTCCGGTGTTAGTGTTAGCCACTTGTTTCCACAGAAAGTTCCCGTAGTATCGCTAACCAAGACTTATTACAATGTACGCATTGAAAACAATTCGCCATACTAAGTATAAATCAGTGTTTGTTAGAAAATACAGAGTCCGCGCTGTAGCTCGGCCACACTAGAATGTGATATCTATCCGGCAACCGGTGCTAACCGGCTGCCGTGACCCACCAGTTTGCACTTCGCGATAATGCGAACAAACACGGCCATTTCGAACTAGTGCAATACATACCTCACAATTTACTCATGTGATGTGACGCAATATTAAGATATCAAGAAATAATTACAATTCATTCCTTATGTGTGCGTTAGCAATGGAAGAGTGGTGGTGCTCCAGTCAGCGTGCTCACGTTCCTCGTTATAGCGTGGAGAGGCTAGTCATGTGGTCGTTTTTTTTAAGGGTCTATGTAACTAGCTCCAAGAGATTTTGCTACTTGATCGGTCTTTTGAGGTGAGAATCCTTTACCTGTAAGGCGAACATCACCAAAGGGCCCCCAGGAGGGATGGATCTCGGCTTTGGGCGTTGCCTGTGCGCGCAAGGTTTGGAGAGACAGCAAACTCTCATATGCCTGATGGGCAGCGCTTTGCATGCATAGCCTGAAGGGTAGGTATCGTAGCAGGTGCGAGTAACGCAAAACCGTTCCATTCTGTTTGTATCCCCGGAACGGAGCGGTATGTACCTATGTGTAACGCATTTATAAAATAAGATGTGCGTTAAGGTACACAGTACGACATGTTACGACACTTCGTCTGCGGCGGAAGTTAAGTCGGGAGACGTGAAAAAATCGCAAGAATAAAAGTTTTGGACCACATGAACATTGTACAAAGAAAACAATCGTGTCGCTGACACGGCCACACAAAGTCGTAGCTAGCAGTAGACAGAAACAGCAGACGACATGTTACGACACTTCGTCTGCGGCGGAAGTGTTGTCGGGAGACGTGAAAAAATCGCAAGAATAAAAGTTTTGGACCACATGTACATTGTACAAAGAAAACAATCGTGTCACTGACACGGCGACTTTACGCCGGCAGCGAATAAAAATAAATACAAATCACCTATATCGAATCTAGTAATAATATAAATTTGCAACCCCTAATGCACTCCCGAGGATGCAATTTATTAAAATCCAATTAATAGATTAATTAAATATGCAAGGATTGCACATTCAAAAACTATCATGTGTCTCGACAAAGATTCATATTAACTTGCAACCCCTATTTCACCCCTATAGGAATCTAATTTTAAAATCAAATCAAATGAATAATTATTTTCTACTAACTACTAAAATACATTAAAGAGTTTATAAATACATTAAAGAGTTTATATGTCTCACTTTAAAAATTACGATGTTTCATACAAACATTCACCCACTTAGAAATGGAATTTTCAAATATGTATCCTTTCTTAGTTGACGTCTTCTAGTCACAATCTACCGTCCTCCCAAATTTTCATTTTCATTGGCTACGTAGTTTTCGAGATTTCGTGATGAGAGATAATAAGGTAACACTACTTATTTATTTTAGCAGTAATGACATGACAAAACAACTCATCTCACCACCTCATGAATTTCGTCGAAAGCTTGTGTGGTCTTCAGTATGCGGATGAGATAAGACAGCGGAAAAATTATGTGGCCTTAACTCAATTCCTAGTCAGATTAACCAAATAAAGTGGCTCATTTTAAACAAACAGAACGTGGTTAGTCACACAAGCAATCTACCTGTGCTGATAAATTATGATTTTATTGCTTGGAACATAACTTTTTTTGGGCGATCCCTAAATGATTTCTGTTTAGAACTAAGTTCCGAGTACAACGTCACTGTCATAAATCAAGTGAAGAAAATATCCATACTTTATTGGGTCTCATTAAGCATATAACTGATATAAGAAGCCTGAGACAACAACAAGGCGGCGATAAGTGAACCGCTTGAAACCGGCGCACGCGCCGCCCGCCGTCCGCAGGGGGCCGCGTGTGCGCACACACGCAAACGTCTTATCAATATCACGTACGCACACTTCCACACGTGATAACACCGTCGTGTACCCGTTTACACAAGTATTAAATGACGCGCTATTTTCCGCTACATAGGCTTCATTTTATAGATGTGCAGTGCAATGCTGTATCATTATTGTCATAAACAAATCTTTTGACAACTTGGTATTTAGAAGAAAATCTCGTGACGTCCGAAGTGTGTTCCAAATTTTTAGAGTTACAAGAAATAAAGAGCGTTCCTTTTTGTAATTTATTTATATGAAACAAAATTTGCGCTCATAAGTACCATAACCAACCTAAAATGTAGTACAAGACAACCAAAAAGAAAAAAAAAAACTCTTATGGCGACTGAATATGGCAACTTTCTACTTACTCATAATATGCAAATAAGTATAGAATATTGGTATGATTAATATTGCTATTTTTAATTCCTTTATTATCATTATTATGAACTAGTTGAATTATTTAAAAAAAAACCCGACTGCCTTTTGAGACAGTTTACGTTCGCCATATTGATTTTTTGTTGAGGCTACATAGCCTATGACACTTCGGGGAATAATACAAACCTAATGACACCTCACACTTCCAAATTGGTCAAGTCGTTAAGACAACAGGAGGCAACAGTGGAACAGACATACTTACATTCATACATACATACTAACGCGCAAGAAAACATTAGGTTAAGAAGTACCAATCTCTCCGGACCAATGAAATATAATATTTTATTAAATCGTATTTTAGGAAGTTTATCCGGTCCACTTTCTTGTATAGCAAGATGTTTCTCAAAATAGGTATGATTACATGTTTACTGGTATTGAAACGCATGATCAAACATCGTTCCCCTGTTTACATTTTGCTTTTTACGTTTTATTTCTGCAGTTAACATTTTTTCTTGTTCAAAGATCACCTTTGTAAATACTGGAATATAAATAAAGAAGAAAATTAAAATGACGTAAAAAAATGATACATGCATTATATGAGTATTTCCTGAGCTGCTGAATTTTAGAGAGGACCATAGGTTTTGATAAAAGCTTTTCAATTGAGTGATTGATTCCAGTGCTGCCATTTTAAATAAAAGTGTAAACATGAAGCTTTACTTAGCGTTATCGCCGAAAGTGACCGTTTTGACAACAACACTTAGAAAAACTTTACTAAAGTCTAAATTGTAAACAGTAGTTTTTTTTTTTGTGACAGGACGGCAAACGAGCAAGTGGGTCACCTAATGGTAAGTGGTCACCGCTGCCCATGGCCAACTGCAACAGGAGTGTGACAGAGTTTTACCAGCCTTTAATTTTTCCCTCCCAGATGGAAGAGGGGATGGGCCTCCGGTTCTCTCACTCACCGAACGAAGCATAAATGCAGAAAGCCACTACTCAAACGGAGATTTTCTGTGAGAGTGTGGTACTTCCCCGGACGAGCCATTCATGGCACCAGCAGAAGTAAATTTCGCCGGTAGCGTGTCTTTACCACAACTAATATACTATAGTAGTTCATAAAACAGTTCGAATGAACACGAAACTATGGTTAATTAGGAATTTTCGTAAGTTCGTAAGTAACAGAGCAGTAATTAATTTGTCACAGAGCAAAATGCTTCGAAATCCTAAAATGATTTTTCTGGCTGGCCGTCAGTTTGTTCAAACGATTGATAAAGAGGAAAACCTCGTTCCACGTTCCACGCAGTGGTTACCTGAACTGCGCAATTCCTTTATCAGTTTGCACCGATACTATTCACTTATCTCATCTAGATCCGCGTTGATGAGACTTCGATACATGACGTATCGTCTGACTATTCACCTGTTCCAACTTTCAGGCCGATCAAGGAAGTAAATTCGAAATTTCAGATTTTAGAGATTAAATTTAAAACATTTAGCTAGTTTTTAAATTACCCTTATTGTAATAGGAAATCCCGGCTATGTGGTTTATATTGCAGCGAAAATAATATAAAGTTAAAGTTAAATTTATGGGACGAAGTACTTATTCATATTTATTGTCTAGTATCCATATATATAGGTATATTGTATATATATTTAGATGGAAAGTAGAGAAAAAGTTTTATTGCATTTTATGCAAATAAGTACTATTTTTAAAAAATACTGCAAATGTATAAAATTATTAGAAGTAATGTACTCGTATCAAAAATCATTCTGTTATCTTTCGCGGCCACACATATTACATGCCCTTGAGCAAAGTCTGAATAAAAGTCGCGTAATCGTTACAAAAATACATTGATAAGTAACAAGGTATGATGTTCCTAACAGACAACCTTAATCAACACCCACTAAACGTTCCACGAGGACCGAGAACTCATAAGAGGATCCAGTAAGAGGTCGGTCTGCACCGAGCGCGGCTATCAGTCACCTATTGAACCGCGGCATATCGTACCGGTAATAACTGGACAGCGGCCGCAGCAGGCGGCTTGTGATAACGCTTCCACATTATACCACACAAAATAAACGTTCAGAAGCGTAACTCCAACGCGATCGTTCCAATTTCAACCTTAAATACATACAATTGAATGTTTGTCGAAAAACACCGCAACGAAAAGTCTTGAAAGTGTGGTGCCAAATAGTCTTTTGCGACGAAAGTGTTCATAAGGTCGTGGTGTAAAGTCGAGGCAGTAAGTTCGCGGGGGAGTCGGCCGCTTATCAGCGCGTTGTCACTCCGAGATGTTTTATAAGTAAGCGTGCGCCCGCCCGCCATCATTGTCCGTTGCAAACGCGCGGTGACCAGTACGATTTTAGTGAGAGTGCTAACCATGTTGGTGTTTCCGCACTGGAGACCGGAGCTGCCCAGCGACGGCTGCAGAGTTCCGCGTTGGACACCTGTAGAAAGATTTGCGCCTTATTTGGCGAGGTCTATGCTACCGCCTTTGCCTCCTCAGGTGCGGATCATTTTTATTTACTTATTTTAACGTTTACAAATATATTTAAAATTAATTAAAAGTTTTACTTGGTATAATTGTTAAAATCTTTTCATTTATTTTTGACAGGTGGAAGATGAAGATTCGTCGGGCGGTTCATCCCCTGAGCGCTCGGCGGACTCCAATGACATCGAGGGTTTCTGCGGGTGGCGGGGGTGCGGCGCGCGATTCCCCAGCGTGGCGCGCTTGTCCGCACATGTAGCGCGTACTCACGCGCACGCACACAGAGATGGACTCTTCTACTGCGGGTGGAAGGGATGTTCGCGCCCTCAGAAAGGATTTAATGCTAGGTAAACATCTCTTATGAAGTTTTTTAAACAATGTAAACTTATTTATTATTTTATCTTTTAAAATTATTATCATATAACTCATAAACATAGTTATTTATCTCTAAATAATTATTTTTGTTTGTCAACAGATATAAGATGTTAGTCCACGTGCGAACTCACACAAACGAGCGGCCCCACACATGCAGCCAATGCCACAAAAGCTTTTCCAGAGCTGAAAATTTGAAGATTCATCTCAGGTCGCATTCTGGAGAGAAGCCTTACGTTTGTCCATATGAGGTGAGTTTATTTGACAGACTTGATCAAAATACGTACAAATATTTCAAGTTTATTAAACAAATTTGCAATAAATTTAAATAAACAATGTATAACTGTAAAATCACTAATAAAAAATCTAGTTTACCTATTAAGTTCAATTAACGAATAACTGCACCTGTAATTATAAATTTGCTAATGATTGTGTTTTTTCACAGGGCTGTGGAAAAGCGTATTCGAACTCCAGCGACCGCTTCAAACACACTCGCACACACACGGTGGACAAACCCTACTGCTGCAAGGTGCCCGGCTGCAACAAGAGATACACGGATCCGTCCAGCTTGAGGAAGCACGTCAAAACATACAAACACTTTACCATGGAGGAAAGCCAGCGCAGAGACTCGTCCGATGAAGTTCCAAGCCCACAAACTTGTTCACCGCCACGGGATAATTTCTCATACACGAAGATAGAGCCTACGTCTCCTATACACCCACATATTACCTATAGTCCACCTAGGAGCAGCATGTCTCCGTACAACCCTGTATTACCATTGACTGAGACCTCTATGGCGCTTTCAATGCGATACACACCAGTGATCGACTCGCTAACATACGTCAGGCCTCTGGAGCCCATGTACCCAATAAGAGTCCCACAACATGAAATGTCATATTTAGAGTACACACAAATGTACGAACACGCGTACAGAAATTATTATGCAAGCAGCATACCGTACCCAGTATTAAGACAGAATGTCAGCGAAAAGGTATTCACCTATGAGGAGCAGCCTCGGTTTGAAGACGTGGCTATGGAAGAAGTTAAAGAGACAAAAGACTTATCCTTCGAAGATATGCCATTAAATTTAATTTGCACCAAGCGAAGCGAGTGCAATCCCATTGAAAATATTATTAGGCGCACAGACTTACCCTTAGATTTAAGTACCAAAAGCTGATCAAAACTTAATAAATTATTTTTAAACATTATTTTATATTTTTTATTTCATAACATTTTCTCTCCATATCTCTGCCAGATTAGGAAACAGAGGAAAGATAAATATTGACGCTCGCAATGGGCATGTTGACTAAATTTTTTTTCGTGTTGCTATGTAAAGACCTGCGAAAAATAAATACAATAGTGACAGAAATACATTTCTAAACAAAAACCTCTTTCAGATATAAAAGTTTTAAAGACACATGTTTCTAAACGTTAATTTTTAGACGTGAAAACGCGCCACTAAAATGCCTACATCTTTGTGACGTCACAAGCTTGTATTTTGTATGGGTGGCGTGAGAACTTTGTTTGGTAGCTATACGAAATATTTCGTTTGTGGATATGGTTTCATAATAAAAGTTGCTATAAATTTAGCGGACTAAAATACAGTTTTATTGTAATTAAAGATTTTCATACTTTTAAAAATGGTCCTATCCACCAAACTTTAAAGAAGATGTAAGATCACTTAACGAATCGATATCAAATTTAAAATGTTCTTTATAGTGTTTTTAGATAGAAATTAGTATCATTAAAAACAAATTGTATATAATTTTAACATTAGGCAACTACCGTATTCAGCACATTCTTATCACTAAATAAACTGAGACACCTCCAGCCTACCTTACGCATAAAAACGGCCAGCTACAAAGTAAGTACTTTCCTCGACGTGACAAGTGAATCTCGCCTAATTGTGGCTATAGAATAAACAAGAAATCCTGCTCAGCATGTCCTATTACTATTTCACTGTTTGAGGTTTTAGTAGTACATTACTTATATAATATAATATAGGTTTTAGTGGTACATTACTAATATAATATATTTGTAATGTACTACTAAAACCCCAAACAGTGAAATACCATAATTTATGGTCATCCACATTTGCTTACATTATTTATCATCATCAGCAATTTCCTAAAGTAAAAGCTGCGAGCAGGACCCACTGGTTAGTTGACAAACAAAGTAAACAGCCGAACAAAGACACCATTCAGTTGATACGCGATTTGCAATTAGGGAATTTAAGCAAGTTCATATTTTACAGTCATGAGGTGAGTTCCAAATTTGGCAGTCTTTTTAGGTGGGTCGGAACCCAGTCAAATTGGGGACTGCAGCTTCATGCAAATAAATAGGTAACTTTATATGTTATGATTAATATTTATTATTATAGATACAGGATTGCCTATTATATTTTTCAATACATTTGCTAAAAATACGGTACTTATGACATCGGAATCTGTATCGTAATGATGTATTTTACGGCACTTGTGCTTTTACTTTACACCAATCACAACCGCTCAATAGCTCAATGCCACAGATGCAAAATTTTAACATTTTCATAGAATCTGAGCAAAGAGTTTCAAGTTCAGCATGAAAACTTTTTTCTGATTCGTGAGGTGTGATTTTTTGACCAAATTCGAAAAGGAGAAGGTTATGTACTTTTTATTAATGTACTTATTGGAGAAAATAAACCTGAATTAATGCTTAATTCCTAACTTTTATAAATTCCTTATTTGCTGAAATTCAATCTTGTTTTAGTTTAAGGTAATCGCAAATGTATTGAAAAACGTCGTATGAAACTCGTACGGCAAGCTGTCTATTATAGTCGTCGGTTTATCATATGTACTCGGCTTCGCCTCGTGCCTATAAACACCTCGACTATAATATCCAGCTTACCGTACTTGTATCATAATGTACTATTTTAACATCCGTCTTTTTGTACTCTGACCAGCTGTCAACGTGTAGGCCTTCCTTGTATGGGTGTAACAAACAAAATTTGAGTTTGACTAGACAAAGATACAAAAATGTGAGCTTAGTTTGAACAAATATTTTACAGACACTTAAAGACTTTATTCGCGCAAGTACTTACTAAGAGCAGATAGTGTAAATTATGCAAACAAAACCCTGTTGCTAAGCCTCTGCTATTCGCCAGACTGTCACACGGATGTTCCTTTTGAAACATATTAGGCAGACACTTGAAGCTTTGATCAAGTAATAAAACATAATAAATTAAAAAATAATGGGATAATATATGTATAATTTTTTTTTTGTATTTTTCCTCTTTTCTATCAAAGGTGCTGCTAATTTTAACTGAGACGTCAAACCGCAAAAAATTAAGAACAAAGAACAGGTCACATGGAAAAGGTTTTATGTGTACTTCAGGGACCTTAATAAGATAACGTGGTTTTTGGCGCTTTTGTAGTCATATTTTGTAGGTGATACGGAACCTTTGTGTTGGAAAATCCGCCTAGCAATTGAACGTTTTTAATTTCTTTTACTTTGTTCATCATTTTGTTTCGTCATTGTCATTCAAGAAATTATCACATATTTTTTGATGATGATGATGAATATTGTACATACGAAACTATTTATGTCTTTATTTGCCATTCTTCATCGTCAAACCGTATGGTTTAAAAGATACCTACGTTTGAGACACTGTAAAGAATTGGTCAATACATTAAAAAGTTCGAATAAAGACGAATTTAATAAAATATGTAATAAAGATAACAGCTTTTTATCTACTTGTCTGTCTGATTTCCCGTCGCATGGCCGACAAGAATATAGATTTAGACTAGATCTTGCCCGCGGCTTTATCCCCGGGATATTTTAGTAAATATAATCATCATAAAATTTATATAAACACATAGTCACAGAATACATATGGCACAGTGAAGAGGTGCTGCATGAGACTGTGACAACAGAATGCTTGTTGAATTATCAGGCAATAAAAACGGAATTAATCCATAGCTTTTCTTAACAATATATGGATAGGAGTAAAACAAATATGTAAATTGCAACAATAAAACCGCATTCAAATCCATTTTTCTTACTTATGGAGAAAATTAAGGCCATAAAAATCAAGGCCACTGCAACTAATTTTAACTGAATCATCCCATAAACTAATGACATCAGTATAGTAACCTCTTTCGATAGATTGAAATTTATTAAAACATAATTTTGTCACATTATGTAACTTCTCAATAGCCTTTATTGCTAAGGCCTCGTTCTGCCACCTGCGATACCCGGGTTTAATTCCCGCTTAACTAATTAGTTTGGATAGTTTTCGACAAATGAGGTCTCTATTAATAACTACCCAAACTGCTGAATGCATACTCGTATCACAAAGATCACGAATAGCTATTCCATACTGGTGTATAAACCGCTTCCAACCGGTCATTTTGGAAATCATTGGGAGAGTCTTATGTCCAGCAGTGGACTTCTTGCGGCTAAAATGATGATGATGATGATGATGATGATGATGATGATGATGATGATGATGATGATGATGACTGGTGTAGGAGAAAAGAAAAAACGTGGTATGTATCAGCTAATTCTCTTCCCACGCAGATCACAGAGGCAATAAGCGAAAATTTAAGGATTCATGTCAAGGCGATGTGGAAAGTAAATAATTTAATTTTGACACAGTTATACGTTCAAATCAAACTTTATGGCGGCTCAAAACATCGCGCGAGTCGATGCACAGAACACAATATTAGCGTTTACAAAATCTCTGTATTCGTTTTATCTTTGGCCTTCGTAAATATGACCATGTTTCTCAATTTCGCTCGCAGCTCAAGTGGCTGCCAATCAGGCTTCGCCGCAATTGGCATACCCTCTCTCTCTTGTTTTCAATTTTGTTTAATCCAGCATCTCCAGGATACTTGAGAGAACGCTTCGTATTTTACAGTGACATCCCAGGGACTCATAAACTACGTAGCTCTGAGAATTGGCGACTGAAACCCCTGCGCACCGTACCCAATTTTATTCTCAGTCGTTCACTGTCGAAGCAGTTCGCCTATGGAACTCACTACCACTGCATATCCGATGTGCTCAAACGCTAGCCAGTTTTAAATCACAAGTTAAAGCACATTTCCTTTCTTCGTTGTAATTAAAATTTTTCTCTTTTTCCTTTCTCATCTTGTTGGTCGCACATTTATATTCTGCATGCTATATTATAAGTATATGTATATATTTGTATTTATGCATATATAATAACTTATATATATATATGTTTATGCTATCTTGTTTCTCTTTCTTAAGCCTTTTTTACATTTTTCTTCCTATACATAGTGATATTTCTTGTAATCTTTTTTGTAAATGTGCAATAAAGTGTAATAAATAAATAAAATAAATATTAGGTTTAGCGGGGCGCGTGCGGGGAGGCGGGGCGCGTGCGGGGAGGCGGGGCGCGTACTGCGCAGCCCGCAGCTAATATCCGAGCCGCCATAAAGTTTGATTCGGACCGTACCTACATATGTGTGCACCCACCAACACGCTAAACGTGACCTTTGGGTCTCTCGTGGGCTTGGCTCTGTTTACCTCGTGATAAAGGCGTGTGTAAGAATGCAAGCCGAGGCAAAGCCGAAGCCTTACGGCGTAAGGCATATAGACTGTATGGCTCTATTTAAGCATTACTGCAAGATTTCATGACGAGCAAAAGCTAACTTAATTCTATATACGAGATAGACATGATGAATCATCAAATTGGAAACTAGAATAGGTAAGATTATTGTTATCAGACACGTTAGACTCCGTTTGTTACGCTTATCAACAAGTGTAGATGTTTTAAGGGGATGGCGTGATCGAACACTGATCTATCATACATACCTCAGAACCTCCACTTGACGATTTATGATACGGAACTACGAATCACGATTACTTGACACCAAGCCTCTAGTCAAAGAATTAATATTGTCTGGCTTAAGCCAGAACCAAGGATGCCAAATATATATGAGTGGAGAATAAAAACTCGGAAATTCAATTATTATCCAATGACAACAGCCTATGAGAACAGACGTTGCAGTGCCGCCAGGCGCCAGCTGATGGTAAGCATTTTAGAAAACCCTCAGTACATGTATCTAGTCTACTAGAAATTATTTCTACTAAAATAAATAATATAGGTAGTATCTTCAATAAAGTATTATTGTTTATACAGTAATACATACATACTTAATACATACATAATCGTCAAAAATAGCAATAAGTATCTATTAGATCCTGCGATGCGATGAGTATGCAGTAGACCAGGGTATCGACAGGATGCAATGCCTTTGACATTCCCCGTTTCCTTCTTCCCATCCTTTATGTTTTACAGGTGATCTAGTTAAAATTAAAATTATATTTTATGAATTCGGACAAAAACTACTAAAAATAATAGCTTCACAAGTATATTATAGAAAAAAACTAACAGTACTTAAGCTCTGACGAGCCTCGCCATCCCATCCGCGATGATGTTCAGCGCCTCAAGGTCCTTCTTCGCTGTTTCCATGAGGTGTGCCATGCCCTTCTGCTGAAGGGTTACGAATTGTTTCACGTCTTCTTGTGCACCTAGGGAAAAATATATGATTCATAAGGAAGTATTTCTTGAATTTCCATTCGCAAATGCGCATACATATTTTCATCCATAACGAATAAAGGTATGAGCACATTATGACGGGCCGCATCGCAAAAATCCGCAGCGTAAAGCAGCTCTTAAATCGCTCGTGTGTATTTTCATTCAAAATACACACGAGCAATGTAAGCGGATTTATGCGCTACGGATTTTTGCGATGCGGCCCGTCATAATGAGCGCGTGCCATAAGATAACTTTTGCATGCGACATAAAAACTGTTTTCGCATCAAGAAGTTCAAAAACCGTCAAGGAAGTTATAGATAGGCGCGGATATGTATAACATAAAACTTATTGGACTATCACTTCTGTTTTTATAATTAATCCTTTACAGCTCAGTCAGCTTTCATGTGACAATATTACGGGCGAGTTCGATGAGGATTTTCTGAAAGGCTTGCAACCATGCAGCAATGAAGTTGTTGTCATTGGATAATATTTGATAAGCAACAGCAACTGACAAATTGCTGGCCAATAATAGCTTACCTGACCCGACCGACGCCTCAGCGCTGCCGCAAGTTATTTCAGAAATCCCTCATAAAAAAGAACAAAGTTTATAGTAGTTACCTGGATCAAGATGATACCGCTCGTGTGCTGCGCCGGCGCTGGCGCTACGCTGTAGCCTGACAGCACATAGCAACTCGTTCAGGCGGCCCTAGAACAATAAGTAAAAAATATTCATTTATGGTTAAAATATATTTTGCTGAACTACGAAGAAACATTCTTCTACTTTTATTGTAGATAAATAACGACTGCAGGAACATACCTACTACAACACGATTTACGAAAACGTTGACAAATTACGGAGTATTAAAACATTTTTTAATTTTTCCTTCTATATTGTTTATTTTTAAAATGGCTTTCACGCGAGAATCCTTATTTCAATGATGTTTTAAAAATAAAATCTTGCCTAAGACATCAATAGCTGACCGATTAAATACTCATTATTACATATAGACATGCGCTTCTTTTGTTATGTAAGCAGCAACCACAAACACTGACATCATTAATTTCTTTGATAATTAGCGTTTTGTCACGGAAGCTTCACTAACCACTTTATGACTGGTTCAAACCAGATTCAATAGATAACTGTTAATATGACTATTTCGATACTCATTAACAAGAATGTCCTCGTATTTTACAGACTCCGCCAAATTAGTGAGACGAGTCTCCATATGATGTTGAAAATAAGGAGTTTTAGGGAAGATTAACGAACGAACCCTTATAGGACACTTTGTTTGTCTGTCTTTCTTTCTGGCAAGAATGAAGAATGAATTCTCTTCTTAGAATGCGGTATTTTACTTGCTCACATTTGCAAAGGAGTCAAAACATATTGGTTACCCATCCCGTCCAATCTCAATAAAAAATTTACAAGGAGCAGGGTATATAGAATATAGCACAAGTAGAGGATAAAATAAGAAAACCATTTCTTCTTGTTACATCTGAACATTTTTTTTAATGACTTAAGTTTTGTCGAAAAATATACTAAATCTTTTTTATTTTGGTTTTGAGTTTTAGTTATGTTTGAATTGTTTTTAAATATGTATATACCTATTTGAAGTTTTTAAAGATATGACCAAATTACTACAATTCATTAACTCTAAGAAAATGTTTTATTTATTTGTTGCTGATCCGGTTCATGAATGAAGATATGTTTATATGCAAAAGTTACAAAATAATTGGTGAAAAGTTTTTAAAATAATAAGATAATACCGAAATAATTTTGACAAACTCCGTGGTGAGTCGAAAACTGAGCGAAAATTCAAGGAATAGCTAGAAAAAGCTGACACTAGCGAAGTTCGCTGCAATATACGAAAAGTGGCCTTGGACATTGTCCACTCCGTACAGAATAAGGAACCTATGTACGTACGAGTATATGTATATTTTAAAAAGAAAAAAAATACAGTCCTTATCCTCACAAAGAATCACAACTTTGATCTCTACTATGAAAATAGTGAATGGTTTGAAATTGCTATTACAAATACGCGGACAAGCTATGCTAAAATACATAAGGTACTCGTATATCTTCAAACTGTAGGGCAAGTGAATACCGGGATCGAGGTAAGCTTCTTAGTCAATCCACGTCTCCTATGGATCCCAAATGCCTAAGGCGCTATCCACACATTGCAGTGTTCCGTCACACACGCGAAAAATGCTTGCATACCTATATATGTATTTTCAACTATGTTGGAGGCTGGTGTCCGTGCGGGGGAATGAATCGCTTAAAAAAACGTTTTTATACTTGGCCAGGGCCAGGGATCGGAACCGGGACTCTGCGATTCAAAGCCACTTGCGGTACCACTAAGCCAATAGAGGTCTTCAAAATTGTGTAATCTTTGCCCACTCGATACCAGCATGGCAGTTTACAAATACAAATATGTTCGAATGAAATACACGAACCGGCTAAAACCGGCTTCCAACAGATGTATAGTGATAACAAACTTTTGGAAGGATTAAGAACGCGATAAGTTGAGAAACAGCGAGTGTAATGATCTGATAAGGGCGTCGAGCCGTTCCCATGATAGATTGCTGTATTATATATACAATACGGATGAAGGCGACTTTTTATGTCTTCAGATAGTGAATAATATTGGATTCCTTAATTTTTTTTCCTGCTGAAAAACTTACGACGATACCTTAATCTGAAATGACGCATGACATCACGGCTCTGTACATTTTGTACGCCATGACGTAGCGAGCCCCCACTCCCTTTAGTACGCTACACCGAACTAAGATTATTTGTTATTTCAACAGATCAATATATACTAGTGTGATTTTTTATTTTTACTATATTATTAAAGGAGACAAAGGTTTTTCCTTTCCATACCTTCTCATCGTCCTCATTGTAAGTACTCAAGATTGTCCTGCAACTGTGACATTTAAACTTATAAAGGATGCTTAATAACTTTAAAACAAGATGTTCAGTGGGAAGATTTACAGAGAAATGTAGTCAAAGGAATCAGGAAACCCATTCAGGGATTTTATTTGTAGAGTAAGTGCTTACTACATTTATTTTCAAAATTGAAGGGATATCCTATTAAGCAAAAATAAAAATGAAACAGAAAAAAAATGATGCTCAAAAATCGATACATGTGTCCTATTTTGAATGTTCCCTTAGAAACTAATTTCCGAAATTTAGATATTGAGTTTTAACATATTTCGAAGTAAAATATAATATAGTTTGCGTACCTACGTTTATTACCTTTAAAATCAAGTCAAGATAGTAATAATCATGTATATAAAACGATTATTGTTATAGAAATATAATTTTCAAAGCCAAAATAGTGACGCTTTAGTACTTACTCATATAGCAACGGACCACTAGGTGGCAATAATATTAGCACAGATATCAACAAATGTTTGGCATCATATTGGGTAAAAAAAAAACCTTAAGTCATGAAAAGCTAGATGCCGTTCGAGTGGAATTTTTCCCTATATTCTATTTTTCAATTAAATAGTATGTAAGATTATAAGTATATACCATACCGCAATTTTTTTTTAATAAATTTTGAAATTTAACCTTTCTCTTTAGAATATTAGTATAGAAGATCAAGTGTTGATCGAGGGAAAGTGTTGTAATAAGTCAGCCTATATCAGTCAGTGGTGTCTCGTAATGGCAGCTAATAAATCAAAGGGGAGAGCAATTATTGAATTTGGATAATCACTCGAATGCACTGACACCTACACTCAAAGAGTGTTGTTCCTTCATATGGTACGAAATCGGGGCGAAACAAAATCTGGTAAGTTACACCGTTTATGACTCTAGACCAACTGGACCGATTTTTATGATATTTTTTTTGTTGGACTTGTCTCCATCCCAAATATTAGATTAACCGTTCAAATATAAGAGAAATTTTACTACAATAAAATATTGCGGAAGGAAGTTCGCTGTATCACCTACTTTTCAACAAATTAAGCAAATACATAAACCTGGGAGTGTACGATTCGGAGATAAACGATAAAATTTAAACTTTAAAATCACAAAAGCATGTTTTGTGATTTTAAGCAACCACTTTGACGAATATAAGAAGCCTTTTAGACCTTAGGGCCATACTCTCTATCTACCTCGTTAGGGATAAAGCCGAGATCAGTATGTCTATGTATTCTGTACATAATAGGGCGCCCTTATGTTGACTCTATTCTTAGCTAACCTGTAAGTTTACCTACTGCGTATAAAAATAGCTCATGATACCGTCACGTTCTCCCTTCACCGCCAAATTAATGTTATCTTTACCACAATACCTATATAGTTATACCTATGGGTCCACGTCTGGAGATAAGGCCGATAAACATAATTGCAGCACGCGTAGGGCGAGTGCTTCGTCCCGCAAGGTCGGCGGCGGCAGACTATCGCTGATAAGCGGGATCTGCTGACGAATCGTGCGTGGCTGATGGCGCGACTCACGATGGCTTTATGATTTTTGGCTTGATTATGAGTATAAGCAGACTCATGATGATTTCTTTCCGACTAAGTAGTGGACGTCGTGCTTAAGAGTAGAGACCGACCAAAGATTTGGTCTCGGCAAGTTTCAGCATAAAAATAGTATCGGCGACAGAAATCGGCCGAACGTTCGGCCTCGCTGAAAGTCACGTGTTCAGTTGAATTCTTGTCATCCCAGTCTATTAGTGAACTGGTCTTTAGCTACAATTTATTAGAATTTGATTTTTAAGAGTTCCATACAGAAACCAAAAATGAAAAACGGCACCCTTATAGGAGCAGGCCTTATAGCTATCTGTCTGACTTTTTTTCAAAATAATGGTCATTTTCTTGGTACAAATAATTAAATAAAAAAAAAATGCAAACCTTACTGTGATATATATTATCAAATGAAGGGGCTCGTTATGAATTTTATTCATGAAAGAAGACGCAAAATTGACTAATTCCCAAGATCTCCAAAACCTCTGAGCCTACCATTAAAAAAAAATACAGTACATGCTTGTAGATTACAGGAATGAGAATTCTATCATTTGAAAATGAAGTGGTAAACTCATAACAATACGTTCATTTACGAAAAATAATTCACTAAAACACAACTTTGGCGTTCCCGTACATATATTTTTGTAATCTGTTGCTATAAAGACTTGTAATACGGTAGTTGCCTAATGTTAAGATTATATAAAATTTGTTTCTAATGAGACTCATTTCTATCTAAAAACACTATAAAGTACACTTTTAATTTGATATCGATTCGTTAAGTGATCTTAAAGCTTCTTTAAAGTTGGGTGAATAGGACCATTTTTTAAAGTATGAAAATCTTTAATTACAAATTATACTGTATTTTAGTCTGCAAAATTTATAGCAACATTTATTATGATACCATTACCATAAACGAAATATTTCGTACAGCTACCAAACAAAGTTCTCACGCCACCCATACAAAATACAAGCTTGTGACGTCACAAATATGTAGGCATTTCAGCGGCGCGTTTTCACGTCTAAAAATTTACGTCTAAAAACATGTGTCTTTAAAACTTTTATAACTGAGAGTTTTTTGTTAAGAAATGTATTTCTGTCACTATTGTGTTTATTTTTGGCAGGTCTTTACATAGCAACATGAAAAAAAATTTAGTCAACATGCCCATTGGCTTTATTGTTGGTACTGTATGGGTACTGTATAATCTACGTAACTATTGTTGGTGTTGGTTATCCAAATGTGAAAATAACTGAAAATTGTACTCACATTGTACAGCGGCGGTGCGGCTAGCTGCGAGGCCAATTCATGCAAGCGTGCGCGCGTGGCTTCCTCCTCCGCGCTCAGAGCTGCGCCCACACGACCCGCCTGCTCCTGACGCGCGATCACCTGAACAAGGTATTCGTCATCATCATCATCAACATCATTTACCTCTCCACTAACTAAAAGTTCTTATTTTTTTGTTGTTCGTTATTTAATTTAATGACATTCTTAGGTAATTAGGTGGGTCAGTATCATACCATTATCGAATTCGGACCACTCCAAATCTTTCCGTGGATGTCGTAGAAGGCGACCTAGGAAACACAAGCTAAACAAAGCTTATTAACACCAAAGAGACTTCGCCAACGCATCTGACCAGCGTGGAGAATGTAGGCTTAATCCTCTGACTGCTTTTGCTTATGGCCCTGGTAGTACAGAGAGGGTACAGGCTGGTCATGCAGTGGAGACAAAAAAAGGCCTGATGATGATCATCATCAACATGTCTTTTTTTAGTCTCCACTGCATGAGCACGACCCTCTTTGTACTGCCAAAGCCATATACTAGCCAGAGCAGTCAGAAGATTAGGCCTACACTCTCCACGCTGTTCAGACGGGTTGGAGAGTCTCTTTGAAGTTTATAAGCTTTGTTTAGCTTGTGTTTCCTAAGTCGCCTTCTACGACATCCACGGAAAGACTTGGAGTGTTCTGTAAAATCCGGTAATTGTATGATGCTGACCCACCAAATTGCCTAAGAATGACACAAAACAACGAACAAAAAAAAAGTAAATGCAAAATTTAATGCTAGTACTGAAAGTTTTGAATCTGTTCACACTCAATTCAATGTGAGAGGTGCATCAATGCTCTGTCTCTCTATAGAACACAGTTCAATTGCATAGAAGTCAGTTTGCCTGGATGGCGACGCTGCACGTATCTTGCAGCAGCAACAGCAGCGCCGCTCATAGGCAATGTGCTCTGCGTGTCCACGATTTGTTAGAGCCAATTCATCTGGAGTATTCAATATGCTCTAGCATGTGTTTCTTTGTTTATGCATGTGGCCTATACTGGTGTCAGATTGTTCAAGCCGCCTACGTCTGATATTATCATCATAATTTCAAAACTGTTTTCTAATAATGACAGCGCGGCGCGTCAGCAGCTTGACGCAGCCAAGTTGCTTGTAGTTTGTGTATAGCGTTGTCAGCCAATTTGTTTGTAGTTTGTGTATAGCTTTGCCAGGTACACCAACTAACCTGCAGCAGCGTGTGTCTCAGCGAGTGCAGACTGGCGGCAAGCTGAGCTAGCCTGGCAGCAGACGCGGCGCGGCGCGTGCGTAGTTCGCTCAGCGTGTCAGCAGCTTGACGCAGCCAAGTTGCTTGTAGTTTGTGTATAGCATTGCCAGGTACACCAACTAACCTGCAGCAGCGTGTGTCTCAGCGAGTGCAGACTGGCGGCAAGCTGAGCTAGCCTGGCGGCAGACGCGGCGCGGCGCGTGCGTAGTTCGCTCAGCGTGTCAGCAGCTTGACGCAGCCAAGTTGCTTGTAGTTTGTGTATAGCATTGCCAGGTACACCAACTAACCTGCAGCAGCGTGTGTCTCAGCGAGTGCAGACTGGCGGCAAGCTGAGCTAGCCTGGCAGCAGACGCGGCGCGGCGCGTGCGTAGTTCGCTCAGCGTGTCAGCAGCTTGACGCAGCCAACTTGCTTGTAGTTTGTGTATAGCATTGCCAGGTACACCAACTAACCTGCAGCAGCGTGTGTCTCAGCGAGTGCAGACTGGCGGCAAGCTGAGCTAGCCTGGCAGCAGACGCGGCGCGGCGCGTGCGTAGTTCGCTCAGCGTGTCAGCAGCTTGACGCAGCCAAGTTGCTTGTAGTTTGTGTATAGCATTGCCAGGTACACCAACTAACCTGCAGCAGCGTGTGTCTCAGTGAGTGCAGACTGGCGGCAAGCTGAGCTAGCCTGGCGGCAGACGCGGCGCGGGGCGTGCGTAGTTCGCTCAGCGTGTCAGCAGCTTGACGCAGCCAAGTTGCTTGTAGTTTGTGTATAGCATTGCCAGGTACACCAACTAACCTACAGCAGCGTGTGTCTCAGCGAGTGCAGACTGGCGGCAAGCTGAGCTAGCCTGGCGGCAGACGCGGCGCAGGGCGTGCGTAGTTCGCTCAGCGTGTCAGCAGCTTGACGCAGCCAAGTTGCTAGTAGTTTGTGTATAGCATTGCCAGGTACACCAACTAACCTGCAGCAGCGTGTGTCTCAGCGAGTGCAGACTGGCGGCAAGCTGAGCTAGCCTGGCGGCAGACGCGGCGCGGGGCGTGCGTAGTTCGCTCAGCGTGTCAGCAGCTTGACGCAGCCAAGTTGCTTGTAGTTTGTGTATAGCATTGCCAGGTACACCAACTAACCTGCAGCAGCGTGTGTCTCAGCGAGTGCAGACTGGCGGCAAGCTGAGCTAGCCTGGCAGCAGACGCGGCGCGGCGCGTGCGTAGTTCGCTCAGCGTGTCAGCAGCTTGACGCAGCCAAGTTGCTTGTAGTTTGTGTATAGCATTGCCAGGTACACCAACTAACCTGCAGCAGCGTGTGTCTCAGCGAGTGCAGACTGGCGGCAAGCTGAGCTAGCCTGGCGGCAGACGCGGCGCGGGGCGTGCGTAGTTCGCTCAGCGTGTCAGCAGCTTGACGCAGCCAAGTTGCTTGTAGTTTGTGTATAGCATTGCCAGGTACACCAACTAACCTGCAGCAGCGTGTGTCTCAGCGAGTGCAGACTGGCGGCAAGCTGAGCTAGCCTGGCAGCAGACGCGGCGCGGCGCGTGCGTAGTTCGCTCAGCGTGTCAGCAGCTTGACGCAGCCAACTTGCTTGCAACGCTGCTTCTTCGGATTGGCAGCGAGCTCGGAACTTTATCTAAAATAATAAGTAAGTATTTTTTAGTAAAAGCATAGATATTCAAATTCTTAAGTCCTTAAGATTGTCGAGCTCCGTGGCGCAGCGGTCAACACGCCAGCCTGCGACACGGGGGTCCCGGGTTCGATCCCCGGTCAGGTCATGATGGAAAACGATCTTTTTCAGAGTGACCTGGGTCTTGGATGTTTATCTATAATAAGTATATATTATAAAATATAGTATCGTTGAATTAGTATCCTGCGACACAAGTTCACAACTTACTGTGGGGCTAGCTCAATTTGTGTGATATGTCCCTATATATTTATTTATTTAAGATTAGATCTCATCCCGGAGCGGTCGGCACGCAAAGGCTCTGTAAGCTTAGTTTCGTAAGATAGCAGCAGTAAGGCCACTACTAGATAACTAGACTTAATAACAAAACAATATTTTTTATTGATATTATATCTGTTAAATGTAGCCACGTAACGCACTCTGCATATAGTTGCAGCAAAGCTCCAGTTTGTATGAAATGTCGTGGAAACATCAAAGATAGTACCGCTTATTTTAGATATTCTTTTGGTACGTCAGTACCAAAGATATTTAGTTTGGCCCAATACGTCAGTACTGGGCCAAACTAAATATCTACTTAATCAAGCAACAATATTTTCTGCATATAAAGAAATAAGAATAAATAAAAGGTTGCTACCTCTGTGAATCCAATTATTGGCACCGGAATGTAGTTTTCAGGATCAGGGTTATCTGCTTGAGCCTGCTTCCATAGCCTCATGTCCATACCTAAAAATAAAGGCAAAATTTACTTAAGAGGCTTATCACAAAATAGTGCTCTGAAAGATTAGGCTTTTACGCACGGCGACCACACGGTTGGGGTCACGAGTTCACGACGCTAATGCTGTTGCTACAACTGCACGATTTTGATACTTTTCATATTCTTTAATTTTTTTGATATTGGATTTTTTTATTTTGTAATATTGTTAATCATGACAAGAAATACCCGTTATTAAATTCTTGTACTCTGAAATAAGAACACATTGAAAAAATCTATGTAAGTATTCACTAGCAAAGTACATTTAGTATTTTTAGTATAAATTTTCATCAAAATCATCATTTGAGATTGAGAGATCTACTCATTACCGCTAAAAGTGGCCGCTTTTGGCGGTAATTAGTAGTTCTAGTATTTACATTTACTATCTTATATTTACTGAATGAAAAATAATAAAAAGTTATACCAAAAATACTACAAGTCATTTACTGAAGAAGTACTTACGTAGATTTTTACAATTTGCTCCTATTTAGCAGTCATATCATCATTTCGTGTAGGTGACACGGTCAGTCGACCATGCACACCCTGGTGTAAGAGTTCTTCGGAACCGCCTCTCGGCCTCTGACGTGGTTTCTTTAACGACTACCAGATGGCAGCCGGGATCACCGGCTTAACGTGCCTTCCGAAGTACGGAATCATCTTTCTTATCAGACAATCAGGTGATTCATGCCTGCAATGTCTTAACCAAACTGGAAACAACTTAACAAATTGTGCTTCCCGTAGGAATCGAACCACGACCCGGTCAACAAGGCGAACGCCTTAACCACTGGACCACGGAGGCAGCAGTAAAAGAAATAAAATGAGGGATAGCGCTAGTTCACTGGTCTAAGCGCCTTAAGCTCTTTAAGTTTTTGCCAACATTTTATTTACAACCTGCGTGTAATTTTGGAATATTTTTTTAGGGTTTAGTACCTAAAAACGTAAAAATGAAACGTAACGTTGGTGTCACCCTGTCATAACCATTTGCTACAAAACTACTGAACTGATTAAGTTGAAATTCGATACTTATATAAGTCTGTAACCCGAAGATGAGAGATCAAAAGAGTATTACGTGTATAATATTTTTCTCAAACATGCTTGGAAATGTTCACATTATTTTGACAACCTTGTTTGGGATAAATCAATATTGCTGTACTGGCCAATACACGGCAGCAAAGTATGTATGAAAATCCCAAGAAAATCCATATCTGTCGTGTCTTAAAGTAACTATGAAAATTCATATCTGTCATGTTATTTAAAAATGGAACGACGCGTTTGCTGCGAAATAATTCAAGTATGGAGGTTACAAATTCGAATTTAAAATTTTACCAGGCTAGTAAGAAAAAAGAAATTAAAAAACTTAAGATTTTGGCGCGATATTTTCTACATATTGTTGTTTATGAACATTTTATGAATATTAATTGACATATTTACATCAATATTTCATGATGGTCTAGGATAAAAGAAAAATCATAGAATATACCAGGTGCTTCTCTTCCCGTACAGTCTGTAAAAGCAGGCCGAAGGAGAGGGCGAAAACCTATGCAGAAGAATATGTCAATAGGTGATGCGACTAGCAACACATCACTATTTTAATTGCATTTTCTACATTAAATTCCACTAATACCCTAAACATGGCTTTTGAGGTCCGTCTCACCTGTAAGGGTAAACACGTGATAATATATGTATATTTGTTTGTCTATATACTATTTTTTTTAATTTCCGTGCAATATTTGATAAAAGTACTACACAAGCCTTGGCCGCAATCAGGCATTGATGGACTCACATATGTGTGCCTCGGCTCCGCCTCGGCCCACATTCACACGTTCGTCCATCAATACCTCTTTTGCCGGCCGTTGCAGTAATGTACTTTATTGGTAAATTAGATATTTACAAAAAATATATCGTAATCGTATACATATGTCTGTTGACGATTTATATAACAAATAAGTTGGAAAGTATTTGACCAAATTAATTCAATAAAACAAATAAGACATTTTTACAAACATGATATTTATTATTTGACTAGCAGGAATTGGTTTTTTGGCTGACCTAAATAATTAAATATAAATATATACGGACAAATCACACAGATTGAGCTAGATTTTATAACACATACATAATTACATATGTATATAGACAAACATCCAAGTCCTAGGTCAATCTGAAAAAGATAATTTTTCATCATGACCTGACCAGAGTGACCGCGGAGCGAACCCGGGACCATCCGTGTCACAGGCCGTGTGGTGTTGACCGCTGCGCCACGGAGCTCGTCGTCATAATCATTAATTACAATTTTACTTAATAAAAATAAATTGGAATACTATGTGCCTCAGTGGCATGTATCTGGCTTAGTTAGTCGCACTATACGCTTTGCAGTCAATCGTTTGACGAAGAAAAATTCGGCATAGGTCCGCCGTCGACAAGCTCTCGCGCAGTACTGAGTTTGAGCGGTCGACGCATCGAAATATATAGTAATTTGGAGGTTGCAATTACGTTTTTTATAGTCATATCTTTAATTATTATTATTTTAAAGTACAAAATTTAAATTCCTTATGAACTTACGTTTATTCTAGTACATATTTCATGTAATAATATTACTGTAGTAAGGAGAAATTTGCAGTTGATGTTTTAGAAATTTCGTGGTTTTACGGTTTTGAATGGATATTTTTTACTAAATATTCCATACATATTTTAAAATTCCGATTCCGCTATGAACTTTACCACTATTAAAGAGATATTATTATAATTTTTTCGTTTAAATTCCGTCTGTACAGTTGTTCAGTTTTGAGCACGAACAAGGGCCTCGCCCTCTTTTTGTGTAAAACATGCTTCGGAATTTTGGCTTTATTTTAATTGATTAGATAAAAATGCAAAAAGTGAAGCCGCTATGAACTTTACTAATAACTATTCTCCATTGTTAAATAGATTTAAGTTGTCAAAGTCTTTCAGTTTCTTAGAATTTGAATGCCAAAATCGCGGTCAAAATGTGATAGGCCTCTTAAAGCTTGTGTATTGTAGATTAATATAAATATTCGAAAAAAATATATTTACAGCAATGAAATTTGCTGCAATACAGTGCTGCATCGCAACGCTTGCAGAGCTGCAGCGAAGAGCATATTTTAAGACACTCGAAAATAAACTTTCAAAATTGTGCATACATGTTAATTTTTGTCATGTTCAGCAAGGGTGCACTATAAAGCAATAGTTTTAAAGTTTATTTTCAAGTGTCTTAAGAAAATACTCTCCGCTGCGCTGCTCTTGGTCTAGCTAGGCTGATCCTCTTCTAAAGAAAAACTAACATTAACTCTCATTAGTCATCAGTTTTAGTTTTTTTTTTTTATTTCTTTCGTTTTTTTCCGTTTTTTTATCGATAATATTTCGTCTCATATCCGCACATTTCGATTGATCAAGTATAAAAACATACCTGGTGGAGGCGTCTGCAGGTACTGCGCCAGCATCTGCTGCGAGGGCGCGGTGACGGGCGCCACGGCCCCGCAGCCCGCGCCCGTCAGCGCCACGCGAGCGTTGCCCGCGCCCAGGAAGTTCGACAGCTCGCTCGCAGATATGCGACTATTGTTCGCGTTCTTGTCTATAACGTATATCACCACCTGAGGAAGTGTAGGCGGTTAGTGCAACGCCCAAAGCCGAGGTCTATCCCTCCTGGGGGCCCTTTGGTGATGTTTGTGTTAAAGGTTGAGGGCACACTGCCATCACCACAAAAGTAGCGAAAGCTCATAATAATATGGAGCTAGCTACAAAGTCCATTAAAATATGCGGTTAATAGGCTCACTAATTCAGTCATTAATCTATCTGCCACGCGAGATATGGGTCTATTCTTAATTCGAAGGTTGATGGCTAAGGCTGGTTTCAGATAGTCGCTGGCGGCACGCGCAGTTGCCAGAGCGTCTCAACAGCGCGCGTCTCACGAACGGCGCGTGTGAACTGCGTGACTTTGAAACGCTGCTACTATTCTAGTGTAATTGCAAGCGCGCGCGGGTCGCTGGCGCTGGTCAAACGCGTCACTCTGAAACCAGCCTAAGACGATGCTGAAAGATGGACCTACCTGAATTCTACTATATCATGTTCTACTTTGTTTTTTTTTATTTATATAATTTTAGTTTGACTAAGTCATATATTGAATGTAAAAGCTTTATAAATCTGTGCATTTTTCCGAGTTGCATCCTCATCAGAATTCCCCAAGTCTCGTTCTGTCACTATCTACATAACGTAGCAAGACAATCTGAGATTTAAGATTGTCATTAGATAAGATTATTTTAAATATTCGGGAGTTAGGCCCACGATGACGTCCGCTGTGATAAAACCCACGAGGTCTACAACTCACAGAGTCACTAGTATACTTTGTATAACAACTTATTACGCAAGCAATTTTCAATTAGATAAATTAGTGTGCATCAGAATGACTGGCCAAAATGACAGATCCAGGGTACTGTACGTCTAAGATACAATACCTGTCGAGTACTATTTGATACCTTTGTTTAAATATTTGGTACTATATAGCTTTCTATTGGTGAAAGAATTTTGAAAATCGGTACAGTAGTTTCAGAACCTATTCAATTCAAACAAACAAACAATCAAATCCACTTTACAATATAAGTAAATATATATATAAGTACCTGAGTTTTGCCTTCTGAAATTGCCTTCATAGACTCAATGTTGACAGCTAAGTTTGGTTTGTTGCCGAGCAGTCCAGACAGAGATGTTGTTAGAGCTTGTTGATTCGCCCTGAAACATTTAAAAAAAGAAAGAAAACTCAAATAAAATTTATTTACATGATAAATAGACAACTAATTTACGGATGTAAGCGAGCACCTGATTTGATATTTTTAAGTAATTATGGGTCGTGCTCCTGCAGTGGAGATTAAAAAGACCTAATTATGATGATCGGTTTGAGACTGCCATCAAAGTTGATGCACATCAATACAGGTGAAAAATTTGGACCAGACCAAAAAAATCGGCCAAGTGCGAGTCGGACTTTCGAACGAAGGGTTTCGTACTTATTATCTATACAATGTTAAGACTATCGGGCAATGGCGGCAAAAATATTATTTGCCAGAGCAGTGACAGGATTTGGCTTACACTCTCCACGCTGGCCAGACGAGTTGGAAGGGTCTCTTGATGTTTATAAGCTTTGTTTACTTTGTAATTGTTTAGTCACCTTCTACGACATCTACGGGAAGACTTGCGAGTTTGACTTGTTAGTTTGAGTTCGACTTGTTGATTGAATTTGCTCAGTGTCAAATTAAATTATAACGAAGGGTGTAAACTCTGTAAAGCATCATAGTTTTGTTTTACTGCTTACAGCTGGGTGTTTACAATACTGTATTAAAGTAGTTTACTTTTTGATTTGTTATACAAAATTTGGATTATTTTAATAGGTAGGTGTGTTGAACTGTATTAAAATAAAAAAATAAATTTAGTCTATGTCAGCCAGACAACGCATTTTTATTAGTCCTATTCTACTCAGCCAGGAACCACACGGCATCATTAGGTAACAGTCATTAAAATGTCATCTTTGGTTAGATGACAGTTACCATTTTAGATGCTACACATATGAAGACACCACCACAAACTCCTTTCAGATGCCTGGTTGACTGGAAGAGATCCCCTCCAGGGATAAGTCCACCATTGTGTACATTTTCTTTTAGTTTTAAGTTCTCTTTTATGATGTATGTTTTCTATGTGTATGTGCAATAAAGTGTTTACAAACAAAAAAACAAACATTACTTTATTTCTTGTTCTGTCTTGTTGAACTGCAGCGCGACTAAGCCATCCTTGTCATCTTGCCCGCTAAGCCTCGAGTAGCCTACTGCTTTGAACCGACACAGTGGGTTCTGCTCGTTCAACTCCAAGGGGGCGGCGTTCCGACTATAATATGCTTGCCCTGAAACAAACGACCAATCAATTTTATTTTTTCTAATTATTATGTATCGATAGCCTACATCTGTATTGCGGCGACCGAGACTCCACATCAAACCTAATGTGGTTATCCAGCCTGTGCTACGTACACGAACAATCCGGCCAATCACAGGGCAGAAAGACGGCCAATCACAGGGCAGAAAGACGAACACACACATATCACATTATATGGACCGATGGCTAGCGCGCCCCAACGTTTTTATGAATTATATAAATAGCTAGTACATTAGTACCACGTTTATAAGTTACATACTCGGCCCGAATGAGAACATCAGTGAAATAACGAACTTATTGCTACAACATAAGATTTTAAATCCAAAAGCAGTAGGACTATTGCTATTTCGCTCACAATACTTGTACGCCTGCTGAGAATGGCCGAGACGCAGAATGGCGCGTACTCATCAGCCAATGGCAAACGGATATTTTAGCACCATGCAAAAATTTGATTTCTGCGCAGGTACATCGGTGTAACTTATAAAAGTGGTAGTACAGTAGCGACTTATACGGGTCAGTCTTCCTACAATCGTCGAACATCCAACTTGTTTTATTTTACGTGATTTCTAACGAGTAAAAATACAAAATTAAAAAATTTGACTTACCATCAACAACAAAGTTTATCAAAATGTATCTGGAACATGATTTGTACACTTTACAAATTTTATTATCATTGTAATGGATAAATAATAACATTGTAAGCGTTATCCTAACTTTGAATTTAATAGAAGTTTAAGATATAAAATGGTTTTTCTAAGCAAAAACCCATTAAAGTTATTAAGGCCCCCAATACTTTACCTTACAGGACATTTTTTCAATTTTGACGGGCTGATTTGATGGTTTGAGTGACATCAGTGTTTACCCTAACAATTTACAGGAAACGTTATTTGACGGCTGATTTGATGGTTTGAGTGACATCAGTGTTTACCCTAACAATTTACAGGAAACGTTGTCCTAGATTCTTTAGAGATTGAGTTTTCTTCAACGACAGGCTGATTTGATGGTCTGAGTGACATCAGTATATCAGTATGTAATCAAATCAGCCCGACATACATACCACATACGTTTACCCCAACAATTTATAGGGAAAGTTGTTTGACGGGCTGATTTGATGGTTTTAGGAACTATGATTTTTACACTAACACCTAAACATACATAAAGAATATCCTCACCTGTGCCCCACTGTGCCTGTAGCAAGTTCCACTTGGCCAACACTTGGTCCCGTTCATCTCCAAACACAGAGCAGTTGAAGACCGCTGCCACAAGAGCTTCATGTGCATTTGTTGGACCTTGCTGCTGAGGCTGTTGTTGCTGCTACACGAAAATATAAAGTATGTGTACAACGGATTAGTGAAATAGCGGAATACCTCAGACACCCTAATTAATTTTTATTATAAGAGAATTATATAAATTGTTAAATAAATGTCATTTTCTCAAACATGCTCGGAAATGTAGGCATTACTGTAGTAAAAAGAAGACCGGAAGTTTGTAATTCTTGGCTCATTCATCGCATTGCCGGCCTAGGCCAGGAAATAAGTATGAAAATTACTTCCCGGCCGCTGCTCAAAACTTTTTAATTAATCTATGTAACGTAAATTATGTCACTTGTCATACAGCCAGTTTACTACCACTGCATTTTTAAAAAATGCATATAATACGTGAATATAACTACAATTTCATTAAAATATCGATATGTGATCATACGAAAATATGCTTAATTTTCGTTGCGAGAGAAGAAAACAATAATCTATGATCTATTAAATTTTTTGTGAAAAATATGACTGGGCTCAATGGGCATTGTTTCCTTTGCTGGAATTGACAACTGAAAATAAAAAAATTAAAAACTCGGGAGATCTGTTATTTTCACTATACCCGTAGTGATTAACGCCACTGCCGAAAAACTGCCTTTACGGATTTTAGGGCATAGAACACACGTCAATTGACTTTGAATTTATGGCCCCCCATAGAAACTCAAAAGGAATTTTATGGCATTTTTTTCATTTTCACCCTCACTCCATTATTTGTCTATGATCCTTATTGCCTAGAGAAAACATATGGCAGTCGGTCGTCTGATACTAGTAATAGTATCTTCTTCGTAGTTTGTGATTAACGCTTTGCAGTAATTGATTGACATTGATTGTTTTCGGTAAATATGTGCAAAGTTGGTTATTTATTCGAAATGAAACGGTTCAAAATGAGTTTTAGTGATGAAAGCAACACTGCAATGGATTTTAAGTACCTACTTCGCCTAATTTGAAACTTGAAAGTGGAAAAATTACTACCGGCAAATACCTAGTAAGGGGAAATATTTAAGGCATGTAAGTTTATGTGTAACTTTAAGTTAAATTTCCTCACATTTATTGAGAAAATCTCTATACTTTCCTCGGCGGGAAAGGGATTGCCGGACTCGTAACTATTGTCAAGGCCTCGCTGACGCTCGGCCTTGAAAACTATACTCGTCCGGCAATCCCTTACTTCCCGGCCTCTGCAGTAATGTACTATTACGAAGATATTAGCTCTTTTTTTGTTTTCTTGTGTTTAATGCAAATTAAAAAGACTATGGTAATTACGCGCGAACTAGACTTTTTGAAATCGGTTCAGTAATTCTTGAGATTAGCGCGTTCAACCATATAAACGAACTCTTCAGCTTTAAAATATTAGTATGCACTTTATTGATGAACATATTATACAAAATATCCAATTTCGTACATCAAATTAGAAAGCATATCGATCTTCTAGTTGATTTTATAATGAACAATTTCATATCATCTGTATATTCATAGTACCATTCAATGCATACCTGTTGAGGTTGTCCAAAAGTATTTGTAGTCCCCAGACCAGTACCAAATCCTCCGAAGCCAGTAGTGGCCGGCTTATTTCCAAATGATGAGCCAAAAGTAGAGCCCCCGCCAAATAATGAGCCTCCAGTGCCTCCAAATGTATTAGCACCAAGGGTATTGGTACCAAAAGTGGGTGCTGCACTGCCAAATGTAGATGTGCCTGTGCCAAATGTTGAAGTGCCTGTTCCAAATGTGGATGTTCCCGTACCAAATGCAGATGTTCCAGTACCAAATGTGTTAGTGCCAAAACCTCCAGCTCCAAAACCTGTAATGAATTAGTTATAAATACAAATAAAGGTCTGTATCTATAGAACCGTAATAGGTGTAACTTGTTTTATTACAGAATGTAGTAAGTTATGTTTATTGCCGCTCATCATCATCAAATTAAAGAGCTGGACGCTTGTCGGTGGAGCTTTTGCCGCACAAAAGCTCCACCGACACAAGCGGCACAAATAATAAAACCATAATTTAAAGTGGGGGTCTGTCATTCTCCCTGTCAGCAGCGTCCAATAAATCAATACAAAAAAATCGCCCAGGTGCGAGTCGGACTGGCGCACTAAGGGATCCGTTCCATTATCAATACAACACTAGACTATCAACTGCAAGAAAAAACATGTTTATGTATGGAAACCCCATTAAAAAATATTTCATTTTGATTTAATTATTTATCTTTAAAACGAATGACTATACAACTAATTATGTGAATATTTCAAGCGTCTTCCTGTTGCTGTTATGAATATCGAGTAAAAAACGGCAAAAAAAACTCGTTTATTGTAGGGGAGCCCCCTAAATTAAATATTTATTTCATACTGTTTTTAGTATTTGTTGTGATAGCGGCAATAGAAAAACATCATCTGTGACAATTTAAACTGTCTAGCTATCACGGTTTATGTGATAGCTATAGATATAGCTAATTGACAGACCTTTCTCTCTCTCAGTCTCGTGAGTAGGGTCCCGAATTACCCTTTGGGTACGGAACCGTAAAAATTGTTTAGAGTGACACACGAAAGTATGTGTATGTACATTGTACACATTATAACTTCAACCACCAATCACTAGCGCTAGTGTGATAAAATTATAGTTTGTAGCTCTATCACCTTAGGGACCTGCAATTCTATAGTTACAGCTACACTCCTTAGGATCCAACTCCCAAATATCTGCACAAAAGGTTCTTTTGCATCTTGACTTCGACAGCGCCAAATGTTTAGACACTCCAGCAGGAAATACAGAACATAAACAGTGGTTGGGATACAAAGAGAGACCATATTTTAGAAGATTTAAATATACTGCTTGAGATGTTTTAGTTATAGCAGTATTAGTATTTTTATTTAGTATTGCATGCACTACACTTACATTAAAATTTTGGCACGAATATAATCAACGAATCATTTACCTCGCATAATACTAATTTGTGCATACCTGTAGCAGGTTTAGCAGCGGTGGCGCCAAACCCAGTGCCTCCAAATAGGGAAGGAGCGGTTGATGCAGGAGTTGTGCCAAGCCCACCAAATGGAGCAGCTTAAAAGTTAAATACAATTGATTAAGTTTTTATCCAATTTACTTCATCATCATCATCAGGTCTTTTTGTTTTTTTTTTTAGTCTCCACTGCAGGAGCACGACCCTCTCTGTACTACCATAGCCATATATTAGCCAGAGTAGCCAGAGGATTTGGCCTACATTCTCCACGCTGGCCAGACGGGTTGGAGAGGTCTTTTAGATGTTTGTAAGCTTTGTTTAGCTTGTGTTTCCAGTCGCCTTTTACGACATCCACGGGAAGACTTGGAGTGGTCCTATTCTACACTGCCGGGAACCACACGGCTAGTTTTTTACTTATATGGAACCAATTTTGGGGTATGCTCCCTCCTTCCAATTAGAAAACAATGATCAAAATCAGACTTATTGTAAAAAGTTATGCATGGTAACATATATTGTATAAAAAAAAGATATATGCATTATACTTGTATACTTGACAACCTACTCCTAGACCGAGGCTGAGATTGGGTCGCAGCACCAAAGATTTGATTTCGGTTTCAGCTGAATGTCCTGTTTTAGTATGCATGACGAAAAAGTAGACATAAGTACCTGTACTTGTTGTTGCTCCAAAAGAACCAAAGCCTGATGAAGAGGTGTTGGTGCCAAAGCCACCGAAACCAGCAGTGCTAGTGGTGGCCGTGTTTGTACTTCCGAACGAGAAAGACGCTGAAATAAGTAAGTAATACTTTATTGTACACCGTAAGTTAAATGTTTATAATACAAAAATTAAACTAAGTTGTACATTTGGCGGTCTTATTGCTAAGAGCAATTTCTACCAGACAACCGAAATAAACAGCCAGTAAAAAAATACAGTTGATCATAATAATGAATAGAATAGAATGAAACAAATGTGTTTTAAAGATTTGGCATGTGTCGAGGTTTATGGTTATAAATTTAAAAGGAAACCCTTGTCTAATATATTTTAATAAATTCATTTTAATGCTGCTACATAGCCTTTGTCTATAGCTAGCTTTGAATCGTTAAAATAATTATTAGTATAGTGGTTTCTTAGGCTACATATCTTCTTACCTATATACCTTATCTGTACCTAGCTACTAATTACTAATAGTGGATTCACACGGGTAGTGGAGGTGACAGCAGGAAGCATAGCGGCTTCATTATCATCACCAGGTCTTTTTAATCTCCACTGCAGAAGCACGAGCCTCTTGTACTATAATAGCCATATATTAGGCAAAGCAGTAAGAGGATTTGACCTACACTCTTCACTCTGTTCAGACGGGTTGGAGAGGTCTCTTTGATGTTTAAAAGCTTTGTTTAGCCTGTGTTTCCTAAGTCGCCTCTACGACGTCCACAGGAAGACTTGAGTGATCCTATTCTTCTATAATAATTTTATTAATAATAAATTTTTGTAAGAACATTTTAAAAAAAATTATAATACATATAAATGTAAGTTTTCTAAGGTGATAAATTACCGCACGTTTCCGCAACTCGAAATTTCGGTCAGTGACTCCTTGGATGTTTTGACAAAAAACCTGAGCAAAAAACTAACAACCTCTAACTCAACCGTCCTTATTAGAAAGTTTATCCATTATTGTAAGTAACGCACGGAAAATTAAGTAAGAATATTGATAACATAAGAGTAAACTTACGTTTGGCGGCAGAACCAAAACCGGTGCCTTGTGTGGTAAGATTGGATCCAAAGGAAAAAGACATTATTAATCAGCAACAGTTATTTTTTTTATATTTTCATAATTTATTCAACCACAAGCGCTGATATTTCTATGACTAAATTCACAAATTGCAACAATGCTCATTTACAATTACAATAAAACTTCTTCTCTTCAATCAACTACAACCAAGAAGAACCAAGTACACAAAAGTTCATGCATGACTGTTCGAGCCTGTGTTCGAGCTGGAGTGCCATTTTTGAATGCGTGCCACTCGTCTTCGAACGATTTTTGTATGGAAAAATCGTTCGAAGACGAGTGGCACGCGTTCAAAAATAGTACCCCTGGAGTGCTATTTTTGAACGGCTGACTCACTAAACGAGTGATTGACGCGAGTGTTTTCAAAAGACCGCATTTTTGAATCGTTAGTTGGCGAGTGATTGCAACGAGCGGTTGAGACCGCTCCACAAACTACGAAGAAGATACTATTACTAGTATCAGACGACCCACTGCCTTATGTTTTCTCTAGGCAATAAAGATCATAGACAAATAAGGGAGTGAGGGTGAAAATGAAAAAAATGCCATACAATACATTTGAGTTTCTATAGGGGGCCACAAATTCAAACTCAATTGACGTGTGTTCTATGTCCTAAAATCCGTAAAGACAGTTTATCGGCAGTGGACCGCTCGTTTCCGCAGGCGTCGAACGCTTTTATGTCAAAGTCACTTCCTGTCATTTGAAGTTCCTATGTCATGATTTTACGTTCCGTTTGATGCTACACTTCTTAAACATTTTAAAAACCCATAATAACCTATAAAAAGTTTATAAAAAATTCTGCGTGAAATAAGAAGAAATGAAATATTTTTCGTTGAAGGTTGGCGGCACTACAGTTCAAGCGATGGTTTCAAAAATATGGCAAAATGGCATTTCCTGACTTGGAAGACGAGTGTGACTTGTAGTCGTGCACGACTTCCGATTTAGTGAGTCACGCGTTCAAAAATAGCACTCCTGTTCATGAGCCTAGCGAGAGCCAAGATGTTAATGTCAAAAATCTATGCTGTCACTGTCACCCCTGTTTTTAGGGTTCCGTTGTAAACTAGGAACCCTTAATAGTTTCGCCATATCTGTCTGTCTGTCTGTTTGTCCGTCTGTCCGTACGCGCTTTTACTCAAAGACTATAAGTACTATAAAGCTGTAATTTGGTATGGGTATGTATATTAATCATGGCAAAAAAGTGGTAGAAAAAAATCTTAACAAAATATTTTTTTTAGGGTAGCTCCCATACAAATAAAGAGAGGGGGTAATTTTTTTTCTCTATTTACCCATCGTGAGGGGTATCGTTAAATAGGTCTTTAAAAATATTGTAAGGTTGGGAACACCATTTTTCGATTTAGGGATCCGTTTCCGAAATATTTGGTTTTATATGCAAATTTTTGTTAGAGGTAAGTGTTCTATCTGCTAAACGGTTATATTATATGGATACGTGAAAAAAATTACAGCAGTAGTATATACACTGAAGTTGAAACGAAAACTATCAGAGCTGACTTCTAAGTACAAACTAAAAAGTTATAGGCAACCAACTTATAAAATGTACTCGAAAATTTAAAATTTCATACAACTTTCAGGTTAGATGTTTTTGGTCGTTAAACTGTGAGGTGCGAGTGTGAACTCAAATTTGTCATTCGCAACTACGGAACCCTACACTGCGCGTGGCCCGACACGCACTTGGCCGGTTTTTTACTCTATGTGCTAGTTGCGCACTCTGGCGGCACAGCTTTCATAATACGTCCTTTGTACGTCCTACAACGAGCTTGGAGTGCTATTTTTGAACGCGTGACTCACTAAAGCGGAAGTCGTGCACGACTACAAGTCACACTCGTCTTCCAAGTCACGAAATGCCATTTTGCCTTATTTTTTAAACCATCGCTTGAACTGTAGTGCTGCCAATCTTCAACGAAAAATATTTCATTTCTTCTTATTTCACGCAGAATTTTTTATAAACTATTTTCAGGTTATTAAGGATTTTTAAAATGTTTAAGAAGTGTAGCATCAAACGGAACGTAATATCATGACATAGGAACTTCAAATGACAGGAAGTGACTTTGACGTAAAAGCGTTCGTCGCCTGCGGAAACGAGCGGTCTCAACCGCTCGTTGCAATCACTCGTCAACTAACGATTCAAAAATGCGGCCTTTTGGAAACACTCGCGTCAATCACTCGTTTAGTGAGTCACGCGTTCAAAAATAGCACTCCAGGAGTGCTATTTTTGAACGCGTGACTCACTAAAGCGCAAGTCGTGCACGACTACAAGTCACACTCGTCTTCCAAGTCACGAGATACCATTTTGCCATATTTTTGAAACCGTCGCTTGAACTGTAGTGCTTGTGTAGTGCTGCCAACCTCCAACGAAAAATATTTCATTTCTTCTTATTTCACGCAGAATTTTTTATTTTATTTTTTAACTTTATTATGGATTTTTAAAATGTTTAAGAAGTGTAGCGTCAAACGGAACGTAAAATCATGACATAGGAACTTCAAATGACAGGAAGTGACTTTGACATAAAAGCGTTCGTCGCCTGCGGAAACGAGCGGTCTCAACCGCTCGTTGCAATCACTCGCCAACCAACGATTCAAAAATGCGATCGTCTACGGGACCTTTAGTGGATTTGTCACGCAGACGCAGACATGAAAAATTGTTTTCTGCTGTTGGCTGTGGAAATGTCAGAAAGACGAAAAACTTTTTTCATGGATTTATGCCAGCTATGAAGATACCGAAGTGATTATATACTCTTTGTGAAGATACTTACCTGTACTTAACTTACTACACTAGCTATATTATGATGGGCATTCGTGCATGAATTCTTGAGATTCAAAATATTTTTATTACAGTACCTACCTACAATAGTGATGATTCACGACTTTCTACACGAGTCGAACGACAACTACACGAAAAATGTCACCAACATAACCTCATCTCATTTACAAAATCAACAAACCCTGAGTTGCGTGCATCACGTTAAATTATTACCAATATATGCGATGACGATAAGAACAATGAAAATAAATCAAAATAACTATGTTGTTTATTGCATATCACATCCATACTCGCTGAAATACCTAATGGATTTTTTCACAAAGGTAACACAATGGAACATTCCAGAGTAAAATAAATGCTTACATCATTTTTTACACAATGTTAGTTTTACACAATTTAACTCTTCAACAGCAAAATGAAATATAATATTATGCAATAAATCAATCGGATAAAGTCTTCGCCTCCCAGGGAATCCGTTATTTCTTTCCTCCAGGAGGCTGTAGCGGTTGGCCTCTTTCTTTTCCTCGTAGTTTTATTCCAATCGCCCTTTCGATTTTACCGAGAACAATATTGTTTGGAATACCACGTCCGGCCTCGTAATCATTCACAATTTGCGGTTTTTCACATATTTTTGTAGCTAAATCTTTCTGGCTCATTCCTTTAGCTTGTCGTCCTTGCATTATTAGTTTCCCTAAATCCAGAGGAACCTTTTCATGCTTCAATTCTTCAGTTTCTCTATCAAGTTTAGCGGTGTTTTTCGTAGTTACATGTTGTTTATTCGTTCCTGCTCCATATTTTTGTTGGGTATCAACTGGTAAACCTTGACGGCGTGCAGCATTTACAGCCTGTTCAGTCTTCAAAGCGGATGCTTTTGGTGGCTTTTTGCGAAGTATTGTAACTGTATCCCAGTCAGACATTTTATGTTAATTGTGTCACTGGTTTCACAATATAGGCTGGCTGAACAGATGAACGTTCAAATACTAAAATTTATTGGATAGGTAGGTACTCTTCGCAACTGCTTGCCGATGTAGACGTCTCACAGAAAAGAAAATCAATATGCCTGCTTGCTTGACTGACATGAAAATTTTCCCTTGACATCTATGAATTTGGTTGTCACAGATAATTATTATAAAATTAATCGATTGAATATTTACGATTAATCGAATACAGAGATATTACGATTATAACAAGTTTATCCAAATAGGGGCGGCACTGGCAGGCAGTGCAAAGCTAATTGTAGATGTCGCTGCACACGTTCTTCCTTAACAAAAATATGAATATCTATATTTTTAGCCTTTTATGCAAATAATGCTTATAATATTGAAGTTATTTCAAATAAATATTTCTCCATATAATACATTAAACAATAAAACTAACTTATAAGAACTAGAAACTAACAATTAAACCTACCTAAGAAATAAAATGACTTATAAATAAAACCTAGCTATAAATAAAAAATGTCCCGCAGGTCATTACCCTGCGGTAATGTGCCCAGAAGACTGGCAGCATTGCCACGTTGAATGGCAATGCTTATTCTTTGGGCAAGATAGTGACCAGCCCTCTGGTCATTCGACACCTCGACCAGCCTTTTGCTCACAAATTTGAATAGTTTGTGAGCTGAGGGGCCCCACGGACCCAGTGTCTCGACCCCAAATGGCTCAAAAATATATGCGTCACCCAGGCATATATATTTGCGCCGTTTGAGGGACTCTGCGGTAGCTGCAGCCATGCCAGCCTTACAACTTGTGCCGTGGAGATGGGAATGCGCGAGAGTGTCGACGCATGTTGCATCCCACACCAGCGGCCTTCCCAATCTCCAAGGCACCAGTGTCATACCATCCGGTCTCTTGCCATCCTCCCGGGCCAAGCCAATTGGTTCCAAAATGGCTGGCATCAGTATGGAGACAAGAGCACGGTGGATAATGTTGTTTAGGCTAGCATGACGAGCTATGCGTCCGGCACTCCTAGAACAGGAGAGTCCGTGGTGGCCGAACTGGTCGACTGTGTCGCCGCAGGGACAACGATGCGGGACATTTGCTTTTGCACCTAAACGTAAGCATGTCGCCAAGCGAAATGTGTTGTCGTCCAAAAAAGTTCCCAAGCTGAACGACGGTAACGCTTGCAGCCATAAACCAGATTCCCACTCCGCTACGGCTAGTAGACGAGCTCGTTCTACAGAGTTGCTACAAGAAGATTCAAGTAAGTTACTCTGTACAACTCTGCAGAGCGGCTCGTCCCATTGCCTCTGAGAAGCAGGAAAATCAGGAAATTTTGAATTTGGACAGGTCTCTAACCACGCATTTTTGGCCTCTGCAAGATAAACTATTTCATCACTGCTTTTTAATATTTTAGCTGCAAGGTGAGAGATACTGTGAACAGAGAACAAAAAGGCGGGAAGAGCCACACTAGAAATTTTGCGTATGCCTAAACCACCTAATCTTATGGGTAAGGAGGCTTGTGTCCAAATAGGGTTATTCAATTCTATATTCAAAATAGTCGATAACGTGTCTTTGATTACACTATCCAATTTGGAGAGTAGGTCTGGGTATTTCCATAAATGGCTGCAGCGTAAATTATATGTGAAATTAGGTACAAATAAGCAATGTTTTAGAATAGTAAAGGCAAAATGGCTGTGAATGTTCAAAAGACGATCGGAAGCCGACTTAAAATTTTGTAGTTTTTCTTCAATAAAATTGGGAAAAGAATCATCGAAAATTGGGGAACCTAGAAGACGCAGAGATGACGTATCAACCACTTTTATATTAGGCGCCAAAGAGTTGAATTTCGTTATTATTTTTATTTTAGAGAGCAAAGGCAAATCATTGTTCACAAATAATTCACACTTTGAAAAATTTAAGCTTAGGCCGATACTGTTAAGTTCTTTCAAAATGTACTCCAAATCTTTATAAACTGTGTCAGCATTGTCTCCAAAATTTGCGTCATCTAGGTACCATGAGTTAAATTTGGAATTTATCTTTTTGATGATGGGATGAATTGCAAGGCTGAAAATAACCGGACCTAAGGGGTCGCCTTGCTGACATCCTACTGCCGATGAAAGGAGATTATTTCTATACATCAATTTTGAATTTTGACTGTAACATTGCCAAAGGAACTTATATACTGAGGGAATTTTTTCTTTGACCTGTGTCAGCATGGCACCCCTATCAACCGAATTAAAGGCATTTTTTATATCTACCTTCAGCAGGACTTCACCCTTCTTTAAGTGGAGAAATGTGCGCAAAGAGTGAACGGCGGCCTCGCAACCACCCCTGGAACCAAAACCTAACTGGGTAGGTTGGAAATAGTCTTGCAGGGTGGCTGCAACTGCTTTACAGCAAATTTTGGCCGTGAGCCGACGGTACGTACAGCCCACAGCAATTGGACGAATACCACCGTCCCTCTTTTTTAGCGCGCACAAATTGGCTCCATATAAGGTGGTAGTAACAATGTGGTGGACCTTTCCCAATAACATTAAATTAACTAGAGCGGTGAGATCCTTTAAAAGTGACCCGCCTGCGTCAGAGTTGCCACTGATTAAAAGATCTTTCAGATGCTGTGGCGATAACCCATCTAACCCACCAGCAGAACCGCTTCTAAAAGACATCACCGCTTCATAAACCTGCTCTTGTGTGGCTTGTAATGTCTCATCAATGTCATTGGGAGGGTCAGGAAGGGTAAGGTCTGCTGCCGAAGGCGGATGCTTTTCACGTAGTGCGGAAAGAGTATCCGGCGTATTGGGAGCAATAGCGTCGTCCGAAAATAGTATTCTCGCTGCACCCTTGATGTCTCCCTCACTGATTTTGGATTCTACATATTGCGATACGCTTCTTTGATTTAATTTAGGAGCCGAAATATTTTGAGGTGTAAAGAAATTAGGAGTGATACAATTTTTTTTAATTTTGGTTGTCAAGTTATCATTTCCGGATGGATTTTCGTTGCATATATGTAAAATCCTAAATGGGAAGGTCAGTAAATGCTCCCATGACTGTTCTGTGTTCTCAACCACGGCCTTTCTTAAGTCGCTTGCCAATGCTTGTGCAACAGAACGTCGAGCCCCTTTTGGTATGCGTTTCACGACAGGAACGGAATTTTTGAGGGTCGAGAGATGAGCATGAAGTGGCTGATTGGACGAAGGAATGTCGTCTGATGTCGTAAAATTTTGTTGAGGGTGTGAAGATGAAGCAGAAAGGTTAACACTTTTATTTTCGAAAACGATATTTGGCTTATGGGCTCTGGATATGTGGATTTTTAAGCCCCTTTGACCTTTAAAGAACCGTGGTTGAGAGCACTGAGAGCACTGAATAAAATTTCCGGACGACGTCGATTGGCTTGGGACTCCATTGTCCGCCAAACCGCTTCCACTTAACGACATAAATCTTACGGTAAGGGGAAATATAAGTTTAAATAAAAAGAAAGGTATGTGACTACTTATAGTAATAAAATCACATATTAAAAAAAAAAGTAAATGATATGTTCAACTTTCTTCCGTTGGTGCTTGATTTTGTTGGTGGTATATTGAAAATCTTGAGATCATCCAGACTTGTAGGGGCCTCGTACTTGCAGGACCTCGTACTTGTAGGGGCCACGTACTTGCACTTTGTCGAAAATCGGGCAGGAACGCCAACAGTATACCACCGTAGCCACAATTCTCTCGTATCGCATTAATTATCTAAGTTCTTTATCTGCTTCAGAGCCTAGGTCAACCGCAGATATGCTGCTTTTCTGTAATGCTTCCAAAATGCGTCTGAATAAGTTATTTTAATAACACTTATTACTCAGAAATTTTAATGGAGACTTTTATGCTTCCTGATTTAGTTATTCGTTTATATTTTTACAAAAAATGCGGATAAAAAATATTGACGTCCGTCATCGTTGACATTCTTTTTTTTTTTTTTTTTTTAATAATTACTACAAAAGAATAGTGAAAAAACGTTTGACCTTTCGTAAAAAAATGTATAAAACTCATATATTTTCTCTGAACAAAAGATTTTTAAGAATTCTGCAGACAACTATCACACTCATTGGGCTCGGTCTTTAACATAGTAACTTCAATTCACTTCGCTTTTTGTAGCTAGTTATTAGTTGTTTAATACGATATACCTACAAGTTCATAATCTTTGCATTTTTGTAGTACACAGTACACTTTACTGAAAATCTATTACATCTTTATGCGAACATCTATCTGCTTGGGCTTTAACATAATAACATAGCATAATATTTTCATTTTATGACCACATGTGTTGTTTATTATTCCAGTTATAATTTCCTTTTTATCCCTCGTATAGCGCCGCTTTTGTAGCCAGTATATTTCTATTATTTTTGTACAATTTAAACGACTAATTGTGATCAAGAACTACGAAGAAATGTCGACATATAACATTTTTACTTTGTTATGTAACCAGCTTGTCTTCGCTTGCTTGAATATCTATATTGTAATTTTTCTTACATGAATTCAATAACTATAGCCTAAGTCCCTAGTTGTAAGTTCAACATTGTAACGCTGTTGAATTCATTAATTGACAAATCAAATCAAAAATCTAATATTACCATAACATAACATTTCAATTATTAAAAACTTTTGTTACAAGGCCATTTCCATGAACGAAATATTTAATATAGCTGCGGAGCAAAGTGATACATTTTTGTAGGAAATTAGTGTGTTATTTGTACGAAGTCGGGTTAAAAACGGTAACAATGTGTTGACACGGTGACGTAACTAAGTAACCAAAAGTTACTGTGTAGACTGTTGCCCATTTTTGGTTGACGTTACCACCTAAAGTCGTACGTAACGGTGACCAGATTGTGTTTCAGGAACGTAATGTAACCAAAAAATGGCTATATGGGTAGACACTTTCCTTTTTTTCTGTTGGAAATTAACTTTTACTTTGCACTGAGCCTGACACAGATACTGGTTAATATACTTACCAAGAGGTAATTTTAAGAAATCACTTTTTGTAGAAAAGCACTCACCTTTTTTGTTCTCTTTGGTAGTTTAATTAAGTAAGAGACACAACTCTCTTTACCTGTATTCGGGTAATAATTACGCACCAAATTGTATCGATTCTTATTTATAAATATAAATTGATATATAAAAATATATTTATGTTATATCGATTATCATTTACTACTGTCAATGTCATGTCATATGTGTCCGTCCTGTCAACATAAATAAATTGACACATTTTTAGGTTATGTAATTATTTATTTGTTTGTATGATTATTTACACGATGGATGTGTTGTGAATTGTGATTTGCTTGCATTTTCAATTTGGTACTTATAATTTGATCAAAAGGAGTAATCAATATCACATAGGCTTGAGCTTAGCCTATGAGTTTTGCTGTAATTGGTTTTTTGCTAGAAACTTAGGTACATACTAACCACTTTTACCTCTAAGATGCAGGACATGAGTAAAGTCGCAGGACTTTATGTACTTAGTTTAAAATTAAAGAATCTCTAGACTTTATAGTTCTTGAAATTGATTTGTCTACTTACCTAGTAATATATATGAAAAAGTAGAATAGAATAGAAAAATCATTGTTCAGTGATTTACAAATGGTAAAGTCGTCACTATCTTCGCCATCTAGATAAAATGAGTGGGAATACGTCTGACGCTGAAGAAGAAATAATTGTGTATGCTGCATTTGATGACAATGTTGATGTAGATCAATACAGAAGTATCCATGTGCTTGGCATCAATGAAACCAATCCATTAATTCAAATGGATGATACATTTTTCACAGGCAAGTAATAATCCGTACTATCCCTTTGAGCAACACGGCCTTCCGTACCAGAAGGGAGTAGCCATACGCTGCCTTCCCCTCTGTCAAGGTACAAGCCAAATTAGGCATATGCATTTCTATGTGTTAGTTGCGTGTGACTCAGCCGTACACAAATTATTGTTTCTCTTTTATGTAATTTTTTGTGACAATGTCATAATTACTATCAAGTGACAGTTTAAGTTTTGTATGTAGGTGTGCAGAACTAAACTTGTGTGCACAATTCCCCCTGCAAAAAACGCCAGAAAAATTGCAATAGTGAATTGTCGCTTCGCCCACTCCCTCCGTCCAGTACGGAGGCCGTGTTGCTTGAAGTACTATCCATACTAATATTATAAATGCGAAAGTAAATCTGTCTGATTGTCTCGCTTCCATGTCAAAACTACTAAACCGATTTAAATTTGGAACACAGATACTTTAGAGCCTGACATAGATAGGCAACTTTTTTGTTATTTCTATACATACCTAATAAGATTATTATAGTACAGCACTGTGAATAGCAGTTCCCGGGCTCCAAAGAACTCCAGCTGAGGATGCAACTGGGAAAACGCTCAGTTGAGAGAGACTGTGAATGCTTAAAAGCCTTATAAAAAACCAACACTAATTTAAAGCTGTCTAAGAGTTATTTCGTAAATCGAGTGTTTGATACCAAAGTTAAGCAACTATATTGTTTTAGTTAAGCAATTATATTGAAAACATTCAGAAGTATCATGCCATCCTCAGTACAGGAAAAGTGAAAGACAATTTCATACAAGAGATTGAACCCATTAAACATTCCACCTTTTCTTGCCTGCTATCACAATTACTAACTAAACTCTAAAACAGATAAGTAACTATGATAATAATCCTAATCCTAACTATATATATATATGTATATCCTTACTAATATTATAAATGCGAAAGTGAGTTTGTTTGTTTGTTTTTTTGTTATGCTTTCATGCCGTATCTACTGAACCGATCATCATGAATTTTTGTATACACAGGTTTGGGTACAGAGAAGGACATAGGCTATATATCACGCGGGCGGAGCCGCGGGTAATAGCTAGTGTTTCACAATAATTAAAGCCATCTATCAGATGCCAACCATTATTCTTTACAGGAAAATTTGGAAGTGGTCTAGGGACGTACATGTTTTTTGAAGAGGATTTATCACCACACAGTATCGATCCTCTTTTGGATCGACTTCCAGAGAAGAATTTGAAATATGTGACCAAAACTAGAAAGCTGCTTGATATGAAGCAAGCTTTTGTCACAGCTAAAGAAGGTAAATTATGGATAAACAATGTCACATTCAAAATAGATAGAATAGAATAGAAAAATCTTTATTTAGTGATTTACAAAATTTGAAACATGTGAAATTACAAATTTACAGAGATGAATTGCATCCATCCCAAATGTCCAATTTGTGTATTATTTCATAATAAACTCGTCTGTTTTAAGGCAACATAAACTAATTATTTCAGAACAGGAGATTTCAAATCAGCCTTCACAACAAGACAGTGATATTGAAGCTGTATGTTTTAAAAACATAGAAGAAGCTCTAGCAAAATTTAGAGAGGAATTCAAACTGGAAGAACTCAAACATGAGCAAAAGTCTGCTTTACCTGTGACAGATTCACAACCTGTTTCAAATCCAGGGAATAATTAGTATATGGTATGTAGGTACTATTTTTACTTTGCACCCATATTTTGTCTTGTAACTTTCAATATAATTTTTTACACACTGCATAGACAGATTTCAGCCCATACGGCAAAACATGAGAGTTTGCTGTCTCTCCAAGCCTTGCACACACAGGCAATACCCAAAGCCGTGGTCCGTCCCTCCCGAAGACCCTTTGGAGATGTGCGCTTTATAGCTTGAGGACGCTCTGCTCACACCTCAAAGTCTGGTGAAGTAGTGCAAGCACGCTTGGAGCTAGCTATATGAGCTAGCTATATAGTCTTCTTATCATGTAGTGGCTCATAAAATCTTAAATAAATCCTATATTTTATCCCTCCAGTATGTTGCAACAGCCAGCTATATACCTATCCTTAAAAAAAACCGGCCAAGTGCGTGTCGGGCCACGCGCAGTGTAGGGTTCCGTAGTTGCGAATGACAACATTGAGTTCACACTATTCACACTCGCACCTTACAGTTTAACGACCAAAAACATCTAACAATGAAAATAGTATGAAATTTTACAGTTTATAAGTTGGTTGCCTATAACTTTTTAGTTTGTACTTAGTACTCAGCTCTGATAGTTTTCCTTTAAATTTCAGTATATATACTACTGCTGTAATTTTTTTCACGTATCTATATATAACCGTTAAGCAGATAGAGGGGGGGGACACTTACCACTAACAAAAATTCGCACTTTAAAACCAAATATTTCGGAAACGGTTCCCTAAATCGAAAAATGGTGTTCTCAACCTCACAATATTTTTGAAAGACCTATTTAACGATACCCCACACGGTGGGTAAATAGAGAAAAAAAAAATACTCCCCTGCTTTACTTGTATGGGAGCTACCCTAAAAAAATTTTTTTTTCAAGTTTTTATTCTACCACTTTTTTGCCATGATTAATATACACACCCATACCAAATTACAGCTTTCTAGTACTTATAGTCTCTGCGTAAAACCGCGGACGGACAGACAGACAGACAGACAGACATGGCGAAACTATAAGGGTTCCTTGTTTACTACGGAACCCTAAAAAAGTTATATGTATACGTTTGGGATAAATGCCCAATGGACAACAAAAATGCTGTAGATAGAACATTGCGAGATATTCGTTGAGACAGGCCTATGCGCAAAGCCACCTTTTTGTTTTCGGGAAATTTTCGACAAACCCTTCCAGTTAGAAGTCGGGGCTATAGGGTAGACGAGATTGACTCCTTATTAAAACAGTTTTATCAGTGGCTTTATATAAAAGATCAGATTGACATCAATGTGAACGCGGCATATTGATACCAAAAAACTAACCTAAAGGATAGTTCCAACCTTAGAGTATAAAAGGTTCCAACTCCAACATAGTACACACAGATAGTACAAGTTTATTTTTTTGCAAAATATGTTGACATTTATTAACTTTTAAGATAATGTGCTACAAGTATTTTCTTATTATGTATTGACATTAGTTCGCATTAAGGTATATTACTACGCGAGTCATAAAGTCCACGCGAATGAAGTCGCGGGCTTCAGCTAGTTTTTAAAGCAATAATTTTATTTAACTTTAATTAATTTCATTACCAATTAACGTTTCATTTGACATATTTATTAAATTAGGTACATTAACACTTAAGCAATCAAGTGTCATAATATTTTAATACATAATTTTGTTTGCAAGATACCTACCTATTTCATTTCCAACCATATAATTTATCCATAACAATGTACACCATAATATTAATTTTCCCAACTAACAACTACTACAGTTGTAGTCAGATATCACGTCACGTGTATTTATTTTATTTTCAAATGAGCGATTATTAATCCGAAAAACAGTGTGACCTTAACTCGCCGTTGCCATTCTGTCAGACCTTCAGACATTTTTATTGTAGATGTAGTCAGTCCTTAAGAGCGTATACTAGCAATATTTTTTCAATATGGTTTCCATTCAAATGTATTTCTCTATTTTCTTGCTGAAAACTGATTCTAGAGCCACAATTCTTTTTTCATAAAATCTAGTACTAAAATAGAAATGCCCGTATTTTTTATTTTATCCAAAAAAACTGTTTTTGTACAATTTATTTTTCTTTTAAACAGGTTTTTAGAAAAAAATAAAACATAGGGACATACCTATTTTAGTAATAGATTGTATGTAAAAAGAATTGTGCCTCTAGAAGCAGTTATCAGCGAGAAAATAGAGAAATACATTTGTATGGAAAACGCACTGCTAGTATACCCTCTTAAGGATGCGCTAGTCCGGAACTCGAACTCGTCAGCGCAGCGCACATGGCTAATTTGCGTGCTATTTCGTTGAGAAAGGGATAAGGACTCGGTTTTGAACTGTGCGGAACTATTTACACTGACGTATAAGCACATCGGAACTACAGTCTAGTGTGTGCAAACACAAATATTGGTGAAAATCTAAATCTATGTCGTCTAAAAATTCGCGAGTATGCGTTTGGGAGAAGTGTTCTTGTGATAAAAAAGCTGAATGTTTTAATTAAAAGTAAAGTTATTTAATTTTTTTAATAACCATACTATGCTTGTATGAATTTAGTTTTAGAGATTTTATACTCCTTCCGGTATTTAATTGTGCCCGAAGATGCGTTAAAATTACGTGTTGAAACGGAATGATCTGAGACTCATAACTTTTAAAGTACTTATAATTTTACAATTATGATTCCATACAAGCATATAACGACAATACAAATCGATAGAATTAAAAACTTTAATCAGACGATACCGAACAACGGAGTCATCACATCACCCTACAGAATTTGTATGGCGAAACACCTGACCTGACTAGCGTACCCTTAAGGCGCTCTTATAGTAACACTAGCGCCACCCAGCAATTAAATTCCTTAAATCATAAATTGTATCGAATTTTAAAAATCTAACAAGTACAAAACTACTTAATTACTTATAGAATTTTTTGTATATTACAAGTAATTTACTAGTGCCATATTTAAAGAGAAAAATCGATGAACGCCAAAAGTGGCCACTTTTGGCGTTAACCTGTTTTTCTCTTAGTTTATCAAACGATTATTAGTGGAAATGAATACAAAAATACTACAAGTAATTTATTAGTTATGTACTTGTTAAATTTTTAAAATTCGCTATATATTAGGATTAAATGAATTAACTGCTGGGTGGCGCTAGTGTTACTATAGGAGCGCCTTAAGGGGGCACACTAGGCAAGGCACAGTAGCGACGCCAATCATTTGATTCCTAATACTTTACAAATAGAAAGAAATTCAAGAATGTAAGTCATATAAACACTAGTTAATAACCTGAAGTATTTTTGGAATCATGTTTAATATTAACAGAATCAGTGAGAATTATGAGAATCAGATTGCCGCCAAAAACGGCCGTTTTTGGCTGTAATCTGATTCTCATAATTATTTATTCATCACGTTTTCTCTTAATGACTGATTCACATAATATTAAAACATGATTCCAAAAATACTTCAAGTTATTTACTAGTGCTTATATGATTTACATTCTTGAATTTCTTTCTATTTGTAAAGTATTAGGAATTAAATGATTGGCGTCGCTACTGTGCCTAGGGCCTAGTGTGCCCTCTTAAGGGGGAACAGTAGGCACAGTAGCGACGCCAATCATTTTATTCCTAATACTTTACAAATAGAAAGGAATTCAAGAATATAAACAATACAAGCCTTAGTAAATAACCTGAAGTATTTTTTGAATCATGTTTATTACTATCGGAATCAGTGAGAATTATGAGAATCTGATTACCGCCAAAAACGGCCGTTTTTGGCGGTTATCACTTTTTCTCTCAATGACTGATTCTCATAATATCAAAACATGATTCCAAAAATACTTCAAGTTATTTACTAAGGCTTGTATTGTTTATATTCTTGAATTCCTTTCTATTTGTAAAGTATTAGGAAAAAAATGATTGGCGTCGCTACTGTGCCTACTGTTCCCCCTTAAGTTTTTAGAATAAAATAAGGTTATACTTTATACCTGTATATAAAGATAATTCTCTAAAAAAACTTGATTCTTTGTAGTTACTAAAAAATACACGTGATGTTGGGTGGACTTTTAACCTCACAACGTATTACCAAGGGAGAGGTTAAAATGCTAAAAAACATCACGTGATTAATGGACAGCCTCTAGGTAATTTTTAGTTTTCAAAGACCCCTTTTAATAGAGTTTTGGCTACTCCAGTAACGATGGTTTAAAAATAGCACTCCCGCACACTGTTATGATAGATTAAGAGCTAGCGAACCATCTGACTAACCCGTTTCCCACAAAGCTAGAAATTTTTTAAATGATATTTTATTATCTGCTAATTATAAAAATACTGGTCTGGCAGGGATATCGCGGTTGCGTCATCATCCCAAAAATTTTTGAAAATGCAAAAAAAAAATTTTTCGTAACCGTCTGCCACAAAGCTACAATTTTAATATGTTATAATTTAAGTATTTTTAAGTGTAAAAAAAAATTGCCAACCTATTTTGAGGGTTGCAAGTGTGTGCCAGACGATAGCAAAGTTGTCATTGGGACGGTAATTCATAACCTGCTGCCACAAGGCTACAATTTTGAGGGAACATTCTTTCAATTGTTTAAAAAATATATGTAAACAGCCAGACCATTCTAGTGGTTGCAAGTACCTGCCAGACGACGTGGGAGAGCTCGTGAACCACCTGACTAACCCGTTTCCCACAAGGCTAAAATTTTAATATGTTATAATTTAAGTATGTTTAAGTGTAAAAAAAAATTGCCAACCTATTTTGAGGGTTGCAAGTGTGTGCCAGACGATAGCAAAGTTGTCATTGGGACGGTAATTCATAACCTTCTGCCACAAGGCTACAATTTTAATATGTTATAATTTAAGTATGTTTAAGTGTAAAAAAAAATCGCCAACCTCTTTTGAGGGTTGCAAGTGTGTGCCAGACGATAGCAAAGTTGTCATTGGGACGGTAATTCATAACCTGCTGCCACAAGGCTACAATTTTAATATGTTATAATTTAAGTATGTTTAAGTGTAAAAAAAAATCGCCAGCAGCAGGTTATGAATTACCGTCCCAATGACAACTTTGCTATCGTCTGGCACACACTTGCAACCCTCAAAAGAGGTTGGCGATTTTTTTTTACACTTAAACATACTTAAATTATAACATATTAAAATTGTAGCTTTGTGGCAGACGGTTACGAAAAAAATTTTTTTTGCATTTTCAAAAATTTTTGGGATGATGACGCAACCGCGATATACCTGCCAGACCGGTAGTTTTATAATTAGCAGATAATAAAATATCATTTAAAAAATTTCTAGCTTTGTGGGAAACGGGTTAGTCAGATGGTTCACGAGCTCTCCCACTATGAAATTTGACGGACGACAACACCGGGACGGGGATTCCCACACTCTTCTCTCTACCTCTCCGAAGTTGAAAGTTTACAAACTGTTATTGGTTCCATGCCTTGATTTAAATAGTCCCGTGGAACTGTTAATAGCACATTGTTACTTTAGTGGCGGTCTTGGTATCAAGTGGTTACTGGTGTTCTAAGGTGGACGTGATCTGTGTCAAATATTTTTGTGTGATTATTTTTTCATACAGAATGTGAGTGTTTGTTTCCTTTATTAATAGGAGCATTTAATAATTAGATACTTTTACTCGTTAGAAAAATGTTTTCCTACGAGATTGCACTGGCAATTTGTGACCAGCCGGCCTATTTACTAACTCGGATGACAGTGTCGATGCCTATCACTCTAGGATTTGCTGTTACAATGCGGTTTTTGTATTTCAAGTAAAAAGTTCGAACAAGCAAAACCCGCATTGTAATTGTAAATTCTAGATTGATAGGCATCGACACCTGTCATCCGAGTTAGTAAATAGGGGGCAGTTGAGCGAGAATTGTTTTAGAAGGGTTACCATACCAATTCATTTAGTCCTTCTTACTCTAAGACTGGGATACGATTCTTGAAATTTTGCCGTCCGCAAACGAGCGGTATTTCAACTTACTATAAAACCCTTATAAAACCAGAACTAACAGTATTTTCGGATACCCACAGATAAGAAAAAGTAGTCCCTAAAGGACATACCTGCTTACTTAACATAAACAAACGAGCTATGTAATAAAAAAAAAAATGTTCGTTTGTGAATAGTCGCCCGTTCAAAAATGTACTCCTCAAATGTTTTTTAAAGTAATAATAGTGTTAGTGAGCGGTGGACTGTGATAAAGGATGGTGTGTGGTGATGAAAGAAACACGCAGAGAAATATCAGTAAGGAAATATAATACTATTTAAATAATAAATTCACATGACAAACCACAGCAATGACACACGCGACCAAGTCTGATGGCCGAATCGGAGAAGATCTATTCTTAAATATTGACATCTGTTTTTTACCAAACAGGTCGCACTCCAGCCAGTCGGCAACATACCGGACCCCCAGTGTGCTACACTAGCAACTGGTGACCGCTGGCTGGGGTGCGGCTTCCATCAAAATAATTTTTCGGAGTGGTCTGCGCAGCGTACCACCTCTAGTATAAATGTCTGCAACGCGGACCACTCCGTCCGGTCCAAAGTAGACCTTGACTACCCTTCCTAGTGGCCACAGACCACGAGGAAGAGTAGGATCAGCAATCAGCACCACATCACCCACACCAAGGTTTATAGCGTTCCTGGTAGCGCCTCTCGGCCGAAGTGTGGGAAGATACTCCCGAAGCCATCGTGCCCAAAACTGATCTGCGAGTCGCAAAGTTCGCCGCCAATCACATCTTCGAGATAGGTCTGCGCCAGTTAATGAAGATGTCCACGGTACAACTGATGAGGAGCCGAGAATAAAATGGAACGGTGTTATGGCCTCTGGTGCATCAGTATTAGACGAAACGTAAGTGAGCGGCCGAGAGTTTACTATGGATTCTGCTTCGAGTAGGAGCGTTGACAGTACATCTTCTTTCAGAGGTTGATTGTGCAGGCAGGATCTTAAAGCCGTCTTCACGGTCCGTACTAACCGTTCCCATGCACCCCCCATGAACGGTGATGCTGGGGGGATGAAGTGCCAACTGATTTTATGGTTGGTGGCGTATTCTATGACTGTATCATCGTGAAGGCAGCGTAGCTCTCTTGAGGCACCAACAAAATTTGTCCCATTATCAGAAAATATGGTAGTAGGTGACCCTCGGCGTGCGATAAACCGTCTAAGACTCATTATAGCTGCGTCTGACGATAATGAGTTCACAATTTCCAAATGTAACGCTCTGGTTGAAAGGCACGTGTACAAAGCGACGTAACGCTTTTCGCGGCGCCGCAAAATTGTCACCAGAATTGGGTCAAAATAGTCGAGGCCCGTATGGGTGAATGGTCTCTTATGGTGATCTAGACGTTCCAAAGGCAAGTCACCGGTCGGTGGTAGAATTGGCTGGCCTTTCCACCTTCTGCAACGTAAGCAGGCGTTTGCTACACCTCGGATGGTACTTCTGGCCTTTAGGATCCAATATCTCTGTCGGAGTTCGTTTAAAACTAGCTCGTTGAACTGATGTGACGCTTTGACGTGTTCGTGAAGGATTAATAGACGTGAGACGTGATGACGGCCGTCTAGAAATATCGGTGACTTCATCTCCTCGCTCACTCCTGGGGCGGACCTTATACGCGTGTTCAGTCTTAGAAAGCCTTCCTTGTCAAGTGTGGGTCCAAATTTCTTAATGCGGCTATTCTTGGGTACTGGCTTTGATGATTGTAAGGCTGAAAGTTCTTCGGGAAAACTCTCTGACTGTGCTAAGTGTATCACCATCTTTTCTGCTTCTATGATGTCCGTTGCGTGTAGTTGGTCGGGGGATATGGTGCTGTTTATATATAATTTGGAATTTGGAGCTATTGGCCGAGACAATTTACGTCGAAAGAGTCGTGCGCCCTGAAGAACCCGAGCGGTGGCGCGTATTAATCGTAACCAAGAGCTAAAACGCGTCGGGTTAGGTATTAATTTTGAAGTTGGCGTGACGAGAAGCAGAGCCACCATATCTAATTTTAATTCTGGATCTGGTGAAATTTGCTCCACGTTGCTACTGCACTCAGTTGGCCAAGCGCATGGTTGTTGTAAAAGAAATTGAGGTCCAGTGAACCATCGATGTGACGCGGAAAAATCATTTTTTTTTCGGTTTTGTTGCGTCATCTGCAACGTTGAGAGAGGTAGGGATCCACCTCCAGTTTGATGGATTCGTGGTTTCCAATACCTCTCCCAACCTGTGCGCGACAAAAGGTTTAAACGCGCGAGCATCGCTCCGGATCCACTTTAGAACAGTTGTAGAGTCGGTCCAAAAAATGGTTACGGAGGGCTTAATACGATGCGCTTTTAAAATAGTTTGCGCAAAACGTGTTGCTATTAGAGCAGCTTGTAATTCTAGACGTGGGATCGAGACCGGTTTAAGGGGTGAGACGCGCGCCTTACTACCAATGAGTGTTGTAGAAACTGATTCGTCACTATATCTGAAACGCCAGTAGGCGACACAAGCGTATGCTTGCTCACCTCCGTCGGCTAATACATGCAGCTGAACGTCGGTAAAGTCCGGCCTAGTCATGTACCAGCGAGGTATTTTGATGTCGGCGGTGACTTGTAATTGTGCGAACCAGTCTCTACATTCGCAAATGTACACATCAGGTAGCTGCGCGTCCCAACCAATACCTGCTCGCCACAACCTTTGTATTAAAATTCGGCCCCAGATAACGACTGGCATAAAAAGGCCGAGTGGATCGTATACCTTCATAACATTAGACAAGAGGTTACGTTTTGTTAAAGTGTCAGAAAGTATCTGAGGTACAGCGCGAAAACCTAATTTGTCCTGTCGTGGGTTCCATTTAACCCCTAATACTCCAACCTCGCTACTGGGGGGTAGGTATACATCAGAAGTAGAGTCACTTCGAAGATCTTTAGGAATAAGTGATAGTGCCTCAGAATAGTTTGATGTCCATGCACGCATCTCAAAACCACAGGCCTTATGCACCGTGACTATGTCAGCAGCAAGCTGGGCTGCGTCGCAAATACTGGTATGGCTGCCTAGATAATCATCCATATAATGGTCATCAATGATTGCGCCACACGCGGCCGGGTAGATGGCCTCATACTTTTTTGCATTCTTGTTTTTAATGTAAAGCGCAATGAAAGGACTCGATACGGCGCCGAAAATCATTGAGGCCATGCGGTATTCTTTCAGCTCACCATCCCTGCCGCGCCAGAGGAAACGTTGTGCATCTCTGTCTCCTTCTGCGATCTTTACTTGTGGGAACATCTCTTTTATGTCGCCGATCAAAGCAATGGCACCTTCTCTGAAACGGAACAAGATGTCAAGCAGGGGAGACAATAGGTCAGGGCCTTGTAGAAGCATGCTGTTTAGGCTTACACCTTTCGTGACTGCGGCTGCGTCATGGACTGTTCTCAGTTTATTTTTTGTGGATGATAAACTCCAAAGATAGGTAGGTACCAGCGGATGGGATCATTTAATAGGTTGTTTGATGATGATCGTGTGTGGTACGACTTCGGATCGCACTCCTCGGCATAGCCCTTGATAATAATGTCCCTCATAAATTGTTGGAAAGCATCAGCGAAAGCTGAGTCCTTAACCATTTGTTTTTCAAGGGTTTTAAAACGTGATAGTGCTTGCGGGTAGCTATCTGGTATAATCTTTGGAAGTTCCTTCTTCCAAGGTAGACCAACCTCAAAATGTCCATCGTCAAGCTGGCGAGCTGAAGTTTCAATTATTTCAATTGCACGTTTATCATCATCATTTGGAAGAGGAGTCTTTTTCATGATTCCTAAAGCATCAATGTCATATTGACGCTTTATGAGGGTGTCCAAATCTTCTGAAACATGATTTATAAATTCCAGTGGTTTTGATGAAACCGAAAATGCACCGTGGAGCACCCAACCTAATAAAGTTTTGGATGCCACGGGTTCGTTCTTTTTTCCACACCTTACTTCACGGCTTAAAGATAAATACCAATCTGGAGCACCGATAAGGACGGTAGGGGTAATATCAGAATACGAAAGCTCGTTAGATAAGCCAGCCAAATGATTGTAATCCATAAGATTTATCATATCGGGGTTTTGTGCCCTAAGCCCTAAAGGGGTAATGGCTCGAGCGTGCTTTACTAGATAGCGATCAGTCCGATTACGGCCTCGTATGTAAAAATTGACGTAACTTACGTCAAGTTCCTTGGTCATACCACTGACACCTTCGATGCGGAGACGCTCCTGACAGGTCGGCTTTGCGCCGATGCGTGCAGCTACCTCGCCTTCGATAAGTGTAGCCGTAGAGCCTTCATCAAGAAGGGCTGTCGTTTCGAAGTCACCGTTGGGCCCCTCAAGTACAATTGGAACTACTTTTAACAGACCGCGGGGACGCGAGGCCAACGGCGAAGACCCTGTCGCATTAATGCAAAAATCAGAAACATTCACAACACCAATATTATTTATATTAGCAGAGCTACTTAAGTTGTCAGATGACGTTTGAATAATATTGCACTATCCAGAAGTCAATGGGCTACCTGTGGCATCGGGTGTCGCTGTGCCATGTAGGAGCGCGTTGTGACGTCTTGAACAGCCGTCAACTCCACAACGTTTGGCACGGCAATTGTTCCACGTGTGTGGATTAGACTTTAGGCAACGGTAACACACTTTAGACTCTCGAACCCAGCGCCATCTGTCATCTATGGTTAGACTTGAAAATTTCTTACAAGTTTTTATGTTATGAGGTCCTTGTTTACAATAGGTACATTGCTCCGACGTTTTATCGGTAGATACTGTAGCGTGTATAGTTTCTCTTTTTGTTTGGAATTTCGACAAATACGTTGGTGGAGATTGCACTTTAATTGTATTGTCAGCAACAAAATTAAATTTCAACTGTTTGTCAGCCTCCGACAAGAGAAAAAATGACAGTAACTCAAGCTTTGTAAGGATTTGTTCTTCTAACATTTGACAAGAAGCAAAGTCTGTAAAACGGGCTCTCGTGTGTTCACTCAATTTGACCAAAACGCACCGAAAGAGTTCGGGTGAAGAAAGATACTCGGTCTGTTTGAGTAACTTTAGAGTCGTAACAAAGTTGCGTAATTTGTTCGCTAAATTATTCAAATCTTGGGGAGAACTTAGCTTTGGACTATTTCGTAGCTCGGTGACTTCGCGGGCCACCAGGAGCTCCGGCCGTGCGTATGTCTGCTCCAAGGCTTTAACGATGTCGTCAGGATCGCCAGAAGTCCACATAAGCGATGCGACGGACTGGTAGGCTGGACCCCGGACGGCATTATTCAAACGGTCTAAGTTCTCTGAAGGGGAAAAATTTAATTTAGTTCTTTCATAGCTACTTTTAAAAGCCATCCATTGACCGACATCACCCGAGAATACAACCAGTTCAGGTCTTTTTGGCTTGTTGGAGAGATTGTTGATGGCTTGTGAGAGTTTTATAATTGGGTCTTGCGACCGTTCAGAATGAAGTCGTTGACGTGCCATTGTGTCATATTTGTTTCCTAACTTGGCATGCGTGGGTTCTAAAGTCTGTTGCTCGGTTGACAGGAAGGGCTGGTTGTGACGGAAATCCTTGAAGATTTTCCAGTGTGACAGGTGGCCCTTCAGTCATGTTTGCATGTGTTGAAACCCACGTCGCTGTTCGTTTTTCAGAAAGACGACGATTAGAAAAATATGTTTTGGCTGACTTATCTGAGTTTGTTGCCTCTAGGGCGGCAAGTTTAGCCTGTAGCGCTGTATCTTCTGCCTCAGCTTCGAGGCGAGCGAGCTCGCGCTCGCGCTCCAGTTGTTGCAGAGAGAGCTCGCGCTCGCGCTCTGCCTGTTGTTGAGCAAGCTCGCGTTCGCGCTCTGCCTGTTGACGAGCGCGCTCTACTCGGCGTCGCACTGCGTCCGCTTCAATGGCCAGTCTCTGCGCACGCACGGTTGCCGAGGAGCGCGATGAATGCGAGCGCTCACTGCACGACTGTTTGCTGTGAACACTACAGGTTTTATTAGATAGTGCTCCGGCTTCGGCACGCGGGGAGTTACCCGCCACTTGTGTACCGTCTGGTTGTGCCGGCGCGTTGTCATTGTCTGTGGCTGAACCCGGCCGGGCGCCCCGCGGAGAACGTTCATGATGTTCGCGCTGCACCCCCCCGGTTTCCGTAGCTTTCGGGTTTGCCCTTGTTTTACTACGTGTTTCCATCATGCAAAGTAATTGAAAAATGTAGGTGATGTTCTAGGAAATAAAGATGAAAACTACAATGACATACAAATGTAAAAATATTTAACAAGGAAAACTACAATGGGTTCATTTTTTATGGCAAGAAAGGACCAAAATGTTAGTGAGCGGTGGACTGTGATAAAGGATGGTGTGTGGTGATGAAAGAAACACGCAGAGAAATATCAGTAAGGAAATATAATACTATTTAAATAATAAATTCACATGACAAACCACAGCAATGACACACGCGACCAAGTCTGATGGCCGAATCGGAGAAGATCTATTCTTAAATATTGACATCTGTTTTTTACCAAACAGGTCGCACTCCAGCCAGTCGGCAACAAATAGATTAGAAGCTGTATTTTGTCTTTGTATTGTTTTTTTAACTGTTTAATTTTGTTATCAAATTCCCATTTGTTCGTCTTTATCTAAACATACTAGCGTTGCGGCCGGGACTTCGCCCACAAAAAGATAATGGATGAAGCGCTTATATGTATACAGAAGGTTCTTTCGCAATAAGAATGACTATAAGTAGACTATTATTAAAATATTATTTATAGATTTTCTTACTTTTAAAAATCGGCCAAGTGCGCGTCGGACTCACGTACAAAGGGTTCCGTACAATTATCTAGCATTAACCACAAAAATCATGTTTGTTGATGGGAGCCCCCTTTAATATTTTTTTTTTATTTTAATTCAATTATTTATTTTTAAAGTTAATGTACAAAAGGAACTTTCTATAGTCTACCAGTTGCCGTTATTAATATCGAGCAAAAAACGGAAAAAAATGATGTTTATTGTATGGGAACCCCCTTTAATATTTATTTTATTTTGTTTTTAGTTTTTGTTGTTATAGCGGTTACAGAAATAAATCATCTGTTTAGAAATTCAACTGTCTAGCTATGGTGGTTTATGAGATGCAGCTTGGTGGCAGACGGACACAGACGGACATCAAAGTCTTAGTAATAGGATCCCATTTTTACCCTTTGGGTACGGAACCCTAAAAGTTTATGAGATACTAAGTAACGGTGTTGTACGTTATAGTTTTATTTAACAAGTAGCAATCAAAGATGGCGTAGGTCATTTGATTGCCTCATGGGAGTTTCTGGGGACAAGTCTATGTGGGGACGAGTCAACAGTCTATTTTAACTACTCCACAAATTGTTCATGAGCACAAGAATTCATATAATACCACCTACACCAATTTCATATTATAAGGTCCACTAAAATGAATTTGCAAAGTCGTCCCCAACTGCACTTTTTGACTTCCCACCAAAAATCCCAAATATGAAATTAGATAAACGTTAAGCGAACCCGTCAAACTACGTTAAAACGAGGTCGATGTTCATTAAAAAAAATACGTATAGATAGACACAGCCCGATGCCATCTTTATGGCGTCTCGGATATTAGCTGCGAGTGCGCAGTACCCGTCCCGCCTTCCCGCGCGCGCGCCTTGGACTCACGCGATGTTCCAAGCCACAATAAAGTTTGCATCGTACTGAAGTTACTGAACATAACAAATGAAAATGTTACTATGAATTTGATAGTTTGTGAATGATGTTTTGTTAAATTCATATTCGACAGTTACCTCCTTTTAACTATATTGGGCACCAGCATGCGTCTACGCTGACCCCTATTTCAGGCTACGCACCGACTATCCAAAAACATTACCGGCTACTGTAATTATTTAACATCTTCTTAAATTGGATTTTTATTTGTTACAGGAAGATGAAATCTTCTAAAAATAAAGAATTCAAAAGTTTAGAAGAAGTTTTCCTGCAAATCAACCACGATTATGTTAAAATAGACAAGAAAGAAGCAAAGTATAATAACGCCGTCCTTCGCTCTGTGCTTGACGAAATATTGAATAAAATGCGCGAGTGTGATCCGCTATTTCATAGTATGAAACCTAAACTCGATTACTTGGGAAGCTATTACGACGGCCTGAGAGTGGGACATCCTACAGAATTTGATATCAACGTCATCCTAAAGCTCCCAATTAATTACCGTAAAATAAAGTTGGATTGCACTAGAACTCAATATGATTACACAAATGTTATTATGCCCTCAGAGTTCCGAAGATTATGTAAAACTACCACGACTGCCAAAAAGGGATTCACGAAAACAGAGCTCTGGTGTGACAACAATCATCGGCTATCTGTAAAAAAATTCAGATCTTGGATGCAAAGTGTCGTCGATTCAGCTTTAAATAAACTGCCGCTGTCAAATGGTCGACGCGCCCTAGAGCTGAAAAATACACGTTACGAACTTACTGCTAAACTGTCCGGCCCAGCGAACACTATCACTATCCACAAACCTACTAATAATATTGACGTTGACCTGGTGCCGACTTTTGCATTCGATTTACCAAAGATGCCTATCAAGTGTGCTGTTGATTTTAACCGAGAAGAATTTAGAAACAATAGCCGGTATTTTATAGTTCCGAAACCAACGCAAGACGAATATCTTTGGAGACTGACGTTTCCTTTCCAAGAACGGGCATGTATGAGGAGCAGGAATAATTTTAAGAGTGCCGTAAAGCTCATAAAATTGTTAAGGGACACACAAAGATTTGATAAATTGGCTAGTTATTACATAAAGACTTTGTTTTTATGGGAAATAAAGAATCATGATGATGATAAATTTTGGAGAAAGTCATTGTCTTCTTTAGTTATGTACATGCTTATGAACCTAAGAGATCAATTGGCAATAAAGAAAATCGAAAATTATTGGTGCAGTGAGAACAACCTTCTGGACAAGCTTAAAGATGAAACTTGTAGAAATTGGTCTAACAAACTGACCTGTATTATTAAGGACATAGATCAAAACAAAAAGCAAAATCCTTCAATCGTGTTTAAATATTTCACAAACGGTGATAGGTATGGACCCATGACACAATCCTAGTGCTTAGTTTGTTGGGTGGTTACTTTATCACATATGGATGGTTGAATGAAACTGTGAAATAATGTTATTATTAAACCCATGTGAATCAGATCATACTGATCTGATTCACATGGATTTATCATGTTACAAGTACGGTAAGCTGGATATAATTTCGCTTCGTGCTTTATTGACATAAAATTAATTAATCAATTGTGATTGGTGTAAAGAAAACGGTCTAGTCCGTAAATTAGCATTACAACTTGCAATACCCTAAGGACCATATAATAGCAAATGTATTTAAAAAATATTATAATAAGTATTTTTTGCTGTTTTTTTTTTATTTCATTATACTATAATGATATAGCATAGACCGTGGTTCGATTTATCACGGGTATGTCCCCTCCACGTTGTATAATAAAATATATGACGTTGATGGATATTCTTAGTAAGTGTAACTAATTTTAATTAAGGCCCCACACTAGGCACACTAGCGACGCTAGTGTGCCTAGTCTAGAACAAAAATGTCTGGCTATGCTACCTCATCCGGGCCCCGGCAGAAGGGGGAAACCCAAGAAGTGTTGGCTTGATGTCGTAAAGGAGGATATGCGTGACAATGGTCTCACAAGCACGGATGCTAAAGACCGTGCGAAGTGAAGAAGAAAAAACCGGATATTGGACCCCGGTGTCTGAAGCACGTTATCTAAGGAAGCAACCGGGATAACGCTCAGATGAGAGAGAGGCGGTTCGGTGTTTATCTAATGGTGCTCCCACACAGCAGTTATATATAGGTATGTATAACGTTATATAACAATGTGTAACACAATAATATTCTTGATAATGTATGGTGTTATAGAATGTAATTGTTGTTACACATTGTTTTATAACGTTAAATATATAACTGCTGTGTGGGAGCACCTAGTAACCATATCAGAAAAGAGGAAATCCGTAGAATAACAAAAGTTACGGACTTAGCTCAGAGGATTAGCCCTTTAAAGTGGCAGTGGGTAGGGCACATAGCGCGTAGAACCGATGGGACGGAAAGGTTCTTTAATGGCGACCACGTACCGGCAAGCGTAGCCTCGGACACCCACCGACCAGCCGGCCTATTTACTAACTCAGATGACAGGTGGCGATGCCTATCACTCTAGGATTTGCTGTTACAATGCGGTTTTTGTATTTCAAGAACAAAGTTCGATCAAGCAAAACCCGCATTGTAATTGTAATTTCTAGATTGATAGGCATCGACACCTGTCATCCGAGTTAGTAAATAGGGGGGCAGGTGATTGGACGGCCTGACAAACTGTTTAAACCGATCATTTTGGAAATCCTTAGGAGAGTCCTATGTCCAGCACTGGACTCCTTGCAGCTGAATGATGATGATGATACAAAAACTGTTACATAGGGGTGGAATGGATAAAATCATTTTTTCAAAATCTGTTTAAAACAAGTGTGGCGTAGGTAAGACATAAAAGTGTTTAATCTTAAATAAATGATAATATCATTTCAACCGTGGTTTCATTCACCTCGCCATATCGCCCAACAATGCATTGCGACCCTGCCAGTCGTTATTCGAGATGCGAGTGCATTCCGTGTACATATTATATATACTTAAGGACTGATAATACGTACAGTGACAGTGCGTGACTGTATTAAAAACTTTTAAGAATAATTTAAAATACAACAATACAATATTGATCGTCCGTCGTTGTTCCCGTACTTCGTTGTGTTTTCGTGCCCCGAGATATTGCCCAACAATGCACAAGTCTCTCATCGCATCAGCTGCCGTTTTTTGGAGGAAAATGGCACAATATTTTATACACAACCAGCTTTCACCCGCGGCTTCGCTCACATTTATCAAATCCCACGAAAACAGTATTTCAAGGATGAAAGGTACCTACTTATGTATGACCTTCTCATCAGTACCCTAATCTATGTGTATGCCAAAATTGAAGACGATTGGTTCAGTCAGTACATAAAGCGTGAAGAGGTAACAAACAAACGAACATACAAACTCACTTTCGCATATTTATAATATTATTTGGGATTATACCGAGATATTACTTGGGATACCTTGGGATTGCATAAATGTATGTGCGAGTAGGACACCAATTTGTAGTATTTTTCTGTTTTACGATAAATCATAAACCTTTGCAAATTCAACTTAGTGATTCTGGAGGATTTAAGAAAGAAAAATCAATAACGTCTTATATCAAAAAAACATTTCTATCAAGCCCGGATTTACTATTCTGAGGCCCGGATGTAAGAAGAAGACTCTTACTTATTACTTAGTATATAAATGATCCTACCAGAGTTATTTGCCTCTGGTGTAAATAAGATTGTTTTTGCTAGACAAAATTATTTTCTACCTCTTTAATGCAATATATTGCTCTGAGTTAATTTTACGATTTTACATATATTGCCACCTTGAAAAAATTGGTAAGATACAAAATAGCTTTTAGCCAAAGCTAAACTAATTTAAAACTAAAAAATGGCGGCCATTTTATTATCGCCATTTCATTTCTGTCATGAGATGGAGAATTTGTAAAGTTGTAAAGTGAGATAGAAATAAAATAATTTTGATCTTGTAGCGGAATTAGTTATTTAAAATAGTTTATTATCATTTTGTTACATCTGAAGTAGGTAAGATAAACGGTGTAGAATGTTACTAATGAAACAAAGAATGTTGCGTTTTTGTTATGTCCGCGTCTCCGACCAAGTGAAGAGTGCAATGGCGTCCGTTTACTCGAAACGCGTCTAAATATATTCCGTCATCCTTTTCTTACTTATATCGACTATTCAGGAGACACAGCTTTCGTAGCGAATGATCTTTTTACGAGTAGAGTAGACTGATAAGAAAATATTTCCCGTTACCTTCACACATTGTTTTGTATTCCCATGTCGCGAGCTATTCGCCGCGCGATTTAGTAATATTGAAAATGGTGGAGAATATAAGAATATATAGCGTTTTATTATGGTTACAATGTGTAGTTTATACTTGCACAGGTACAATATGATCGAAAGAGTGTTATGGAGTTCATAGCAGTTTCTGTCAGTGAATGAAGCAGTGATCTGAGACAGAATGTTCACTACAAACGCTGTGCAGGCCGGCACAGTGCCGACCCTGCAGTACCAGGAGCACCCTACTCAGAAAGCCCAAGCAAAAACTATAGAGACAGTACAGCAGAAAAATGCACAACAGACACAGCAGAGCCAGCAGCAGCAGCAGCAGGTTAGTTGGTTAGGGTATTAAACCATATAAAGAGGTTTATTTAAAATTATGAATCTGCCAACCCGTTTCATACTTTAAGAACATGTAAATCTACCGTGTCTTGGATTGTAAAATACTAAAGTATTTTTCTTTATTTACATAGGTATTTATTTTGTGGTTAGCTCTTTGTTTTCGAATTTGGTAATGTTACCTATTTTCCAGTTAAATAATTCTTAGAATCTGTAGATATAGGTACTCCACCTATTCATTTACCAATAGACTTCAAGAGTTTGCGATTGCCTATCAATACTTTTATTTTTCAAACTGAATATTTACCGACTATAAATCATATTTCTATTTCAGGAATTCCCAACATTTTGCTATACTACAAATGTCAATATGCTCAGCAAGATTGGCACTGGCACAACCAGTGGGGCTGGGGGAGTAGCAGGCAGTGTAAACATTGCTCAGTTAACAACCAGTGATGACAAGACATGCTACATAGCTCAGCCATTCTCCTATAACTACGCCCTGGTCAACCAGATGCAGATTGCCCCAAATGGGATACAGAATACTATATCAAACATCAGCTTTAAGTGTGATGTTTGTGGCTTGATGTTTGGCCACCTCAGTTTACTAAATGCTCATAAAAGGATACATGCACAAGATACAGGTACATTATTATATATTTTTTAATATGTCCCCTCATATGATAGTCCTATGATCTTGCTTTGTCTTATTTGTATTGGGATGTTACAAATATAAAATAATAGAGTGGCCCATGATAGAGCTAGGATATCTACTGTGATGCAATTTTACACTGTTTTACTCTATTTTATGTTCTGACTCAAAAATACCAAACCTATAGCATTAAAAACCTTTTAAGGCAGCTCAATGGCTTTAATGTTATTTTGAATATAATATGCATGTTGATAAAGTTTTTTATTCTTTCCATTTTTATTTTTTATTCCTGTATTTAGCAGCATGATACTGCAGCTGAAATACACAATACATGAAAATCAGACTGACATCTGTGATGTGATGTGCAATTCCACTACAGTTTTGTGTGTTATATGTATATACAATAATTCTCTCATTTCATAAATAAAAAACTTTCGTTTCCTCATTGTAAAGAGAAGAGTTTTTAATGTATAAATTCAATATTGTTTTCAGATAGCAACATTACGGTCGTGGCTACAGGTGTTAGTGCTAACAATGAAGTGGCAATGCCTCCTCACATCCAAATCATGTCTTCAGACCCTAATGAACAGCAGCAGCATCATGTACAGATACAAGATAGTAAGTATTTAATTAATTTCATTCTATTCTGAGATAAAACATATTTTATATCATTATCAAAAAGGTCTGATTTTGGATGTAAATAAAAAAATTCTTTATTACCTATAAACAACAATGTCAAGTTGTAAAAAGAATTTTTATGAGTTTTTTATATTGTAAGGCATTCTAAAGCATAAAGATAAGCCAAAAGAAAAACCTTTATTAGTAAGGTTTTTGAGATGAATAAGTATTGCAGAGATCAATCATGATTATAAGTATAATATACATTTTTACCTGCAGAGTTTCAGTCCTGTTATTTCGCTACAGTTTTTCAATAATGTTATGCTTGTTTACAGCTAAACCAGTTATTATAGACAAAGTTCAGAAGTGCATCACATGTGGAGGACCCATTGCAAACAACCCGAAGAGAAAAGGGCCAAAACTTATTCGATGTGAGAATTGCATTGCTCAAGATACAGTTGATCAGAGGAATAATCAGAGTAAGTACCTATAAAAATATATAGAACTAACCAAGAATATGGATTGATACCAACTAATATTAATAGCTTTTCTGACACTTCATGAAACATGCCTAAATCTTCATGTATGAAACAAAGTAGCCGTGTGGCAGAGTAGAATAGGACCACTCCAAGTCTTCCCGTGGATGTCGTAGAAAGCGACTTAGAAAACACAAGCTAAACAAAGCTTATAAACATTAAAGAGCCTGGCCACCAACCTGTCTGGCCAGCGTGGAGAGTATAGGCCAAATCCTCTGACTGCCCTGGCTCTGGTAGTACAGAGGGGTCATGCTCCTGCAATAGAGACTAGATCAGTCATCAAGACCAGAATCATTTACAAATATTATTTACATTTTAGTAAACTCATCACAAATATTTGTGGCGTCTGAAGAAAATGTGAAATTTGAAGTAAGTGGAGTGAGTGGAGTCCAACCAGCAACAGATCCCCTTGGCAACGCACAGACAAATCAACAACCACAGCAGCAGCAACAAAAACCTTGTAAGATGTTTGCCTATTATTTCCATTTTTTTTACTACAGTCTGAATCAAACGCGCCCCGCCTCCCCGCGCACGCCCCGCTCTACCTAATATTATGTTCTGCGCATTGCCTTGCGCGATGTTCCGAGCCGCCATAAAGTTTGATTCAGATTGTACCCATATAAAATACAGTTTGACCTTAGAGTAGCTTTGATGGGATGACTCAGACCGTGCGTTTAAACAAAAAAAATCTATGGGACCAGTATTCTCAACATTGGTCCCATATATGCACTAAAGTCCCACTTAGTAGTGGATTTTGCATACAACAATTTTATATAAACATTTAAATATATTATTTTTGTTCAAATAAGTTTCGTATTCGGCTAAAACTGAGGCTCAAACTGAAGGTTTGTTTTCAGTTTCGGCAGAATATTCTGTTTTGGTGGGTCTGTAGTAAAAAACAAAAAAATATTTGATTGATTCTAGTTAAATTCCCAATCACATTATTATGAGGAGCAACCACCATATGTAACATTTTTCTTTTATTTCAGTACCTGGCCATCATCCTGTAAAAAAAAGAAACCTGGCATCAGTTACAAAATGCCAGAATTGTAACGGATCAGGCATAATATTTGTTGGAGGCAATAAGAATAAACTCAACCAGTCAAATGTAGACAAACCATTCCACTGTAACATCTGTGGAGGTTCATTCTCTAGGTATTCATCCCTGTGGTCGCACAAAAAGTTACATTCAGGAGAGAAAAACTTTAAATGTGGCATATGTGGTATTGCTTTTGCTAAAGCTGTATATCTTAAAAATCATTCAAGAATACATACGGGAGAAAAGCCATATAGGTATGCATACAATATTTCCAGTATTTAATAATGTAATTTAAGTATATAAAATTGAAAGTATTTAAACAATAGGGGACATACAGCCAGGTAGCATTACCTAGGTCATGTGCAACTAAAGTCTAAGCAGAAGCTTAGAATTTATTTTTAAAAAAAGGCTGAGAAAAAGATGCCAGCATTTTACCATTGGTCAATACACCACAACAATGAACATGAACAGATGTTGGATTGAATTCTACCTTAATCTTAAGTGTTGTCATTACGTTAGTTTAAGTAGTGTTTCTTAATTTAAAATTCTAGCCAATTTAATTTCACTTGTCAATTTCCAAGTGTTACCTTATTCAGCTGTATCCCTGTATATATAACAATCACTTATAAAATACCTTGATTTCAGATGTAATACATGTGGAATGCAATTTTCGCAATCACCGCATTTGAAAAACCATGAGAGGACACATTCTGGTGAAAAACCGTATGTTTGCGAGGTAAATTATACTTGTAATATACTTTATACTATTTATAACTTAAATGATGTCGACTTCTTAATTAGTCTCGATGCAGTCATCTACTATTAGACTTCCTCCTCCCTATTTGAGCGTTTGCCCAGTTCCATCCTTACTTGTTATGCATCAGAACCCAGGCTCTGCTGTAATGACACCAATCATGCTGTTGTGCACCCACTTCAAAAAAGAATGTGCACTACTTGTTATAGATAGTTTCAGTTAGTTCCCAACTCTATTCAAAAGTTAAAGATAGGTGCGCTTCGCGAAATAAAATTTTAATATTTTAAATTGCTATCGTGAGGGCAACTTAAAGGTGCGCTCCGAGGAATAATTTGGTTGCGCTTCATTAGGTGCGCTTCAAAATGGTTGCGCTACGAGGAATACCTCTACTTGCGTGGCACTGAAACCGAATACGTCACGCATTTAGTAAATGACTGTTTCGCTATTACCTTTCATTTTGTCGTCTATTATTTACTATGGGCAAAGACAATATACAGCATAAAGAGCAAAACTCATACAAAAATATTAAACCAAGTAAAAACCTGCTCTTAGACCGGCAGCCCTGGGGCGCTGCAGTGTTCTTAAATAGCGTTAATTAGCGTTGAATTATAGGAGTCCAGTGCTGCCATCATTTGAATTAAATGAATAGACTGAAAATGGTTATATAATTTTTTTTATTCTGTCCTGCGAGGACCTAGATAACCCTTTAAACCATTTTTCAATACATTTGCTAATAATACGGTTCTTATGACATCGACATTTGTATCGTAATTATGTATTTACGGCACAAGTGCTTTTTACTTTACACCAATCACAACCGCTCAATAGCCCAATGCCACAGATGCAAAATTTAATATTTTTCATAGAATCCGAGCAAAGAGTTTCAAGTTCAGAATGAAAACTTTTTTCTGATTCATGAGATGTGATTTTTTAACCGACTTCGAAAAGGAGAAGGTTATAAATGTACTTTTTTGGAGAAAATAAACCTGAGTAAATGTTCCTTTTACAGATTATTATAAATGTATTTTTACTAACTGCTGTAGTTCCTGACTTTTATAAATTCCTTTTTTGCTGAATTGCAATCTTGTTTTAGTTTATGGTAAACGCAAATGTATTGAAAAACGTCATATGATACTCGTACGGTAAGCTGTCTATTATAATCGTCGGTTTACTTTATGCACTCGGCTTCGCCTCTACAACGTATCATAAAGTACTATTATGAACTACTTACTACCTATTTAACGCAGCTACATGTTCTCACTTTAAATTGTAAACAGTAGTTCATAAAAACTTTGAAGGACTATCTAATGCCTCAAAGACCAAAGTTTTAAATGATATTTCTGTTTTCAACTACTACTACTTACTACTGCTCGGATTTTCATCTGGTTTTTACCAATAGATAGAGATTCATGAGCAGAGATCGGAATTAGGTGTGTGAAAATACCTAAAGTTTGCAGCGGGACATAATATGGAGCTGTTACAACCACTTAAGTTAAACCGGTTTTGGATTTTACCGGTTTAGTTTCTTTTTTTTTTACATGTTCCTTTCCTTTGAAACACCGAACTATAAACATTTACAAGCTGCTAATACAGTTCTAAATAAATTTTTGTTTTGTACTTTTCCGGTTAAAATTCGGTTTTTTAGTCCTAATTGTTCTTTGTCGGTCAAACACAGAATTGTAAAATGTTGTAGTAAATGTTTATAGATCGGTGTTTCAAAGGTAAGGAATATGTAAAACAAAAAAAAAACGAAACTAAACCAGTAAAATCCAAAACCGGTTTAACTTAGGGTACGCACGCACCGCGACGCGATAGTCGCGTCGCGTCGCGCGACAGAAAAAAGCAAATCATGGGTGCGCGCACTGCGATTCGGCAGTCGCGTTTTAGGGATGGGGCGTTATGACTTTTCGTTTAAAATCGTAACGAAACTGTTATTCGTTTCTTGTTGTATTACGTTGTTTTCTTCTTCGTTAACTTTTAGAATCGTTACGAAACTGTTATCCGATACTTGTCGTAAAAATAAACGTAAGTATACAAATTACTTAGGAAACACAAGCTAAACAAAGCTTTTAAACATCAAAAAGACCTCTCCCACCCGTCTGGCCAGCGTGGAGAGTGTGTATGTAGCCAATTGCTCTGGCTAATTTAATAGAGAGTAAAAAAGGACCTGATGATGATGATGATACAAATTACTATCATAGAAAGAAAGAAAGAATTATATTTCTTTAGCGCATAACATCAAACATTTGAAAACACACAAGAAACTAAACTACTATGAAAGTTATAATGTTTACTATGAAGAATTACTGATTGAGAAAATTCATTATCGCGATGAATCTACTTCGATCTTCAAAATTTGCTATGGAGAAATGCTTCAAAGTGAATGTTCAACATCTTTACACGAAACAGTAAACATAAACTAAAACAGAAACAGTAACTATGATGCTAAAAGTGGCCAAGTCTTATGACTTTCGGCTCTGTCTACCCCACTAGGGATAAAGACGTCATAATATGTATGTATGTATGTATGTAGTAAACATAAACCAGTAGGCAATGAATTGACACTGTGTGTTTCTGTCGGTTTGTTTCAATATGACTTGGTTTATTAAACTCGTGTCTTCAAACTATACAATTATTCAATATAAAATATTTAAATCTCCCGACCCTGTAACATCTCCAACAAAATTTGCAGTACGGTGCTACACCACACCTATTCAGGATATTTGAATCTTAACTCGATTAACATTAGAAAACACGTTTTTATTTGAGTTGGCACATCACTAGTTGGCTATGTCCTGCGCAATGTTGCCAGGTTTTACTTTTGTTACTTTTTGAAAAAGTTACATAACAGTTGGTACAATTGAAAAACAATACTGAATAAGGATTTATCGTTTATTATGCTTATTTGCAATAGTAATATTAAGTTATAATTGCAACGATATTTTCCAGTATTATAGATATATTAAATACGGGAGTATTAAGATGTAAACACTACTTAGAACTTAAAATTGCTTAGGCACAGCTTATTAAAGTTACTAGGAACTCAATAAATAAATAAAAAAATCAAAGTATGTTCGAATGGGTTAATTATCCAAAAATTGAAAGTAATTTTAAGTTACGCCAAGGGTATGAAAGTTACCAATATGTAAGAAATGTTATTATAATGGCAACATTATCGCGCGACTGCCGAGTCGCAGTGCGCGCGTCTTCATAGATCTCCATACGTTGCAAACGCGTTTGTGATAGATCTGTCGCAAAAATAGCAACAATAGGTATGCGACGGCGCGACTATCGCGTCGCGGTGCGCGCACTTCTATGGCACTCCATACGTTGCGAATTTTGCGACAGCAAATCGCGTCGCGGTGCGTGCGTACCCTTAAACCTTTTCAAGGCAGTGGCAAATATATAGCCACCAAAAATTGAACCTTATGCCCCGGAAATAAGGTTCAAAAACAATGACTTTTGAATATACCTACTGCCTTTTAAAGGGTTAAGTGGTTGTAACAGCTCCATTAAGGTATATATAACACTTGCCCGGGCGCAGCTGGGGAGGGCTGCTAGTAATTATTTAAGATAAAAGCGCGGACTTGTCGGAATCCTCTGGCTTGAGGAGACGTTCCCACTCTCGCTCGTGGAGACGGCTCTAACTATTCCAATCCGCATACGCTTATATACTAATGCTACGTTATATACGTAGGTGTGTGATAAGGGCTTCGCGAGGCATGCGACGTTATGGAACCATCGACGCATACACACCGGAGAGAAGCCTTACAAGTGAGTACATAGTCTAGTTCACATAATCTATGAACACTAGCATGAATTATATCATTAAAACTAACGTGAGATAAAGACGATTATATTATATAACAACGGGTCACTCACGTGCTTTTTGTCGGGATTGCCGACTATAGTTTCGGACTCGTCCGTCGGGAGCCCATATGTTGCCTAAAGGCATCTGTCATAGCTTAACAATACCGTCTAAATTTGACAGGCGCAGGTAAAACTCAACAAGCCCCTATGAAATATATATAAATAACGCCAGTCAAAATTAGCTTTCTTTCTTCTTTTAAATTATGGCTTCCGCCGTGATTTCAGTGATTCTGCCAATGTCAAGTATAATGAGATACTAAGTATGGTGTTGTATGCAAATCTATACGAGTCCATTTAACAGTCTACTTTAACTATTTCACAAATTGTTCTCGAGCACGAGCATTTATAACACCCAAACTACACCAATTTCATATTATGAAGTCCACTTAAATCAATTTGCAAAATCGTCTTAGGCAAACGACAACTGTACCCCTTGACTTCCCACCAAAAACTTTCAAAATTTGCTGGTATTCATTAAGCTAAGCCAGGAGGCAGTTATGAGTTGTTAGCTGCGTCTGTCCAAATTTTGACAGCTGCTGCTAACAAGTCAACAAGCCTCCCATATAGAATATATATGTAAATAACATAAAAATACCCAACATTATTCACCAGGCTTCAGCCAAATGATAATAGAAATGACATATAATTGGAAAATATATGATTTTAAATTATATTTGTTGTATGTTTTTTATGTTTTTATCTGTGAAGCAGTAAATATTTCATTTACCTATACATATGTAAAGGCAAGCCGCATCATTCTTTGTTTGATGACATTTCTTCATTTAAACACATGCATTTTATCTAATTTAGATGTGAAACATGTGGCTCGGCGTTCAGTCAAGCTGCGCATCTCAAGAACCACGCGAAAGTGCATTCCGGAGAGAAACCCTTCAAGTGCGACATTTGCACGGCCGCCTTCGCCGACCGCTTCGCGCTCAAGAGGCATCGAGGCATACACGACAAATACGGTTAGTTGTCTCCCTATTCCTGTGCAACTGATAGCTTAGCTATCGGCTTGTGAATCAATTAATGCAATATTTGGTGATTAAGGAGCATTTAGATGGTCTCTATCATCAGACCAGATCAATGTATATAATTATAGTAGAGTCCGACCGAAACTGGTTTTCCGGCCGAAACTGAAACCGAATATTCGGCCGTGGCTTCAGTTTCGTCCAAAACCGAAACTCATGTGGTCAAGTATAAAATTCCTTAAAACACCGAATTTAAATACTAAGTATTGGTGTAGTATGCCGTGTGGTTCCCGGCAGAGTAGAATAGGACACTCCAAGACATCCCGTGGATGTCGTAAAAGGCGACGAAGGAAACACAAGCTAAACAAAACTTATTAACATCAAAGAGACCTCTCCAACCCGTCTGGCCAGCGTGGAGAGTGTAGGCCTTATCTTCTGACTACACAGGCTAGTATATGGCTTTGGTAGTACAGAGAGGGTCGTGCTCCTGCAGTGGAGACTAGAAAGACCTGATGATGATGGTTAAGTTTCATTAATTAACCTCTAAAGAATGTTTGCGTCGAGCGATAACGCACTGACTAAGTTTGTTGCTACACAGCTATCCAAACGGCGCACGACAATTCAAGAACTGGGCCACCACGCCACACGTCAACTTCCGAAATCAGTTTCGATTTCGGCAAAAGTGAAACTTGATTTGTGGCCGAAACTGAAATATATAGTCAAACCTGACTGACTCACTGACTTTATATCAACGCACAGTCGGAACTACTGTACTTACCTAGAAACTTGAAATTTGTACCTTTCTTAGTGCTCACTTACCTCATGAGAGGATTCTCATGATGTAAGTGAGCACTAAGAAAGGATTTTTAGAAATTTAACCGCTAAGTGATGGGGGAACAGAGGGGTGGTTTTACGCGAACGAAGTCGCGGGAAAATTTCTATTATATCATAAAATTCACTAAATTTGACTCATTAATGTAATAAAAATGTTACCTTGTGCATTTAGATTGATGGATGATGGGAGATAAATCCCTAAACTGATGCAGTACACATGCCCTACTGAGTTATTATTTATCGCAGGTCAAACAGCGCCTCTTGCGTCGAGAATACAACAAGACCAAACGGCGCAGAAACCTAATAGTGAACAGCAAAACGCACAGCCTGCAGTCGAAGTGGAACACCGTCCTGAGCAAGCACTTTGAGTATAGGAAAATTTTTAAGTTGTTTTACTTCGCCGGTGGGCGTCGGGTGAATTCCGAAATTGCAGACTCAGCACCCTTATCTACCACTTTTGATACCATTCATAAGCAATATGGTTATCAGAAGCATATGGAATCAATTCAAACAGTTTAAGTGTCAGCGCACACCGAGGGCAGAGCATTTTCTTTAGACACTCGAAAATAAATTTTAACACTATTGCTATTAAGTGCAAACATGATGACAAGACGAAAATGCTCGCGCGGTCTCGATGCCAAGCGAGCTCAAACATGTATGCACTTTATGGAAACGGTTTTAAAATTTATTTTCGAGTGTTTTAAAAATATGCTCTCCGCTGCTCTGCTCTCGGTCTGCACTGACCCTAAGAGTGTCAGTAAGTCATTATAATGTGAATCTATAAAATTGGTATGTTGGAGTGCTTGAGCAAAATAATCAGTGTGAGCAATAACGTCACGACCTCTCAGTGAGACGCGAAATACTCATTCTGTTTGGAGTTAATTATGGACGCCTTAGATCATGTTACAACATATTTATTCAGTCAATTTGGTTTAGGCTTCCTAGATATTGAACTCTTATTAACTATGTCACAAGCAACAGTTGCAGTCTTTGAAAAGTATGTGGTGGACGTACTAGAGACCAGCATTTGCAAGGATTCGCACAAAATGGGTCACTAACGCCGGCCCCGACGCTTTGATTTACATTGCGGTTTTTGATTATCTGGTTGTGTTGATTGAGCAATTAAAAACCGCATTGAATACCAAAGCGCCCGAGTTTGTGGTTTGTACTGTACATACATATACATTGGCTGTTATAAAATGTAAAAGCATTTGACCAATAATATAATAATGTATAAATAATTAATGATGTTTTATCTATCATGGTAAAAATGTATGATTGACAACTAAGCAATAATAAATTTTACATTTTAAAACAGTTATATGGATGTAACAAGGGTTTTAAGGAAAAGTGCATCTCAATGTAATATGTACGTATTACAAATTATGAAATTGTTAATACTCTGTTTGTACATTATATTGAAAAAGCTGTACCTGTTTTTCTGATGAAATATGGAATAGAAAACAAGATGTAGATGTCACTGCCATTTTACGAATATTTTATTGTAATCGGAACGCGCAGCATTTTATGTAAGCAATAAATTTATGTATTCCGAAGTACAATAATGAATTACTAGGTGAATTTTCATATTCCAATCAAAATTATGCTATCTAAAATTATTTCTTAAATTCTTGATTGGCTGTGGAACTAGCTGTTTTTGTAAATTTTTGGTTTATTTACAAGATCAAATAACCTCTAGATTATATGCCTTTAGGTTATAATGTAGAAGATGTAATAGTATCATTTAACTGAGGCAGTGTATAACGCTCACACTTCCCCATTTAAGAGTGATGTTTCATGACTAAAGCCTTATAATATGATCATGTCATAGTCATACACTTGGACCGAGCGCAGTCACAAGTTACACAACATTTTACATTGCATATGTGCAACATAAGTTAGGGTTACTTACTAATAAGTAATTTAAAAAAGACGGGGATGTTTAAAAAATGCATAATATTATGTCCATGTGTTGTGACTGGCATGCGCGACGTTTTATCGGCTAAGGGTCCTTTTCTTATGAATGAAATGAATGTGTGCGTGAGATTGTGTCGCAATATGTCTGCTTGCATTGGTATTTGCGTCATTGTTAAGTTTCTGACATACCTTTAAAACACGTTCACTGTAAACAACGAGTACATAATTTTTTTTTTAAATTCTGGCAGTGAGCACGTTAATATTTTATGAAGTTATGGCAAGAATGGCTTGCAAGAATCCTAACTAATATAATAAATTCGAAAGTGGGTTTGATTTATTATTATGCTTTCACGATTATGAGCGTCGTCATGAAATTTTTCAGGCTAGGCTTATTTTTGATGAAATGGTTTACGTGCTGATGATATCAGCATCAGTAACATATCGAAAAATTACCAAACAGAATGACACAATGTTTACGTAAGCTTGGGGGGAGGGGGTAGCACTTTTCTTACCCTTACTGACAAGAGGGGGGGAGGAAGCTAAAAGTAGCTGATATTCTGCTTACGTAATTCTTGAATGGAATCTTGTCTTGGGATCAGTGGCGGCCGCTCCTTCAGTGCACTCGTGCACTGCACTACCAGATTTTTATGTATTTCCCAATTTTTTTTTCGACACTAATATTATTTATCCAAAAGTATGTAACTTTAATCACTCACTGAAGAAGAAAATATTTTCAAACAAGCTTGATATTTATTACCTAAACTTTAAGACTCATTTTAGCTAAACCAAAAATTGGGCGAGCGCTTTCAAAGTGCGCACGAACCGTCTTCATAGAAACTATATGGAATGAGACAGAAATGCTCCGGCAGGTGAAACGGAAGATGATCCGTACTCAATGTATGAGAAAAATTGAAAAATTGGGACGGAGCTCGAGTCCCGAATACTCCCGAACGGGCTCGCTCGGGCGGCATCGGCCGGGGTGTCTCGCTCGCTCGTTGAAGATTTTTGTTGCGAAGGCGTGTCGTGTCCTTGACCTTACTCAGATCAGTTTGTTTGTTTTATTTCGCATCTGTGACATGGTGTGATAGATAACGCGCGCGAAATAATTATCCATAGTTATGGTTTTCTACTTTGTGTGTGCTTCAAAGTGTAGTGGTTGAAAGTGTGTTGTTAATGGGATTATTTGAACAAGAACTAAAAAAGAAAATAGGCTATGGCTTATTTAGGCGGTATGCCGCCTAATCTGTCTTAATATAAAACCATCTTCTCGTGCTTTACAACCTGAATTAATTACCTATTAGAATATCATTAGCGCGCAGCTCCTCTCACTAAACCAATGGTAAGTCAACATAATGAGATATTTCACTGCATGTACATAAGTACCTGCCTATTATACTTTTTATACAGAAATGGTTTTACAACATGCATTAATATTAACAAGAATTGTACCTAGAGTAACTGATTATGTATGTACAAATATTATAAAGTAGGTGCATAGGGGTAGTCTACAAGTAGACTACAAATAATTGACGAACGTACGGCATTTCAATAGTTAGGTCGTTTTGCTTTTGAGAGACAGCAGGTAAGCAGGTGAACCACCACTCTTTGAAGTCACGAGCCGCCACTGCTTGGGATACAGAGGTTTAGACTTCCTTGCAATTTACAAGGAGTGTAGCTTTTATCTCGATTAAAGTACTGCCACAGGTAGGTACTGCTCCCAAGAGACGACACTAATATGATCGGAGCAACAAGCGAAAGCTAGTTCTACATAAAACCCTATCTAGTAGGTTATTTGGTCTTTGAACTTCAGATATCCAGTTGTAATTTTACACATATTGTAAATATTAGATATATTTTACATTAGCAGCCTATGTGATCTAGTATCTTAGCATATCCAATGATAAATTAAGGTCATGTTATTTATAATGAATAAGTTGAACTTACTACATGTAAGTTAATATTTTGTAGTAAATACAACTTATCCTAAACTGCTACATCTATTTAGATGTAATTTTGTAAGGTAGACTTGAATTTATTATTACTGAACATAATAGAATTATAGTGAAATTTGTCTAACTATCATGTTTGTTTTATTTTTACCTGACTGACCCACCTATAAGGAGGGTTCCACGCGTATGTGTGTATGTAAGTATGTTCCATTGTCGCATCTTTCTGCCAAACGGCTTGACCGATTTTGAAGTGAGGTCTCATTAGATTCTCATTCTTCCCTGGAGTATCTCGATTTCAGAAAAAAATAAATAAGGCCTTACACCTCAGTCACACAAATGTTTTGTTGTTTTTATTTGTTGTCTATTAGCAGTAGTTTCTGTTGACTGGAACCGGTAACTTGGGTAGCAGTAGTTCGGTTGTATTTTTCATACCCTCAGTATAAACGTTATGCTCTCAGAGCATTATATATTGCAGTCAATGTGCACTAATTAGCTTCCAAATCCTGATTCGAAAAGACTACACTGTATAACATTATGAAAGTACGTAACAATGGGTTACGTACGGATGGGTTACGTTAGCCAGTAGCTGACATGTTTCAACACAATTTCCTCAAATTTGAACATCTCAATCAAGCCTTGTTCACACATTTCTAGTATTTTAGTGACCGTTTCCAAAAACCTACATTATAATCAAGTAGATAAGTTAGGAATTTAGCCGACCCGATAGATATTTATTGGTCAGTAGTGCCTCCCACCACTATCACTGACCACTGGATTGCCAGCTGGAAGTCTGAATGGGTCATTTCACTAGTAAACCGTGCTTATGAATTGTACCCAACCAGTGCAAATGATGTTTGAGCTGTGGTGAGTATTTGGCTCCAGTACATGCATAGAGTAGACACTTGAGTACAAACTATACTGCTATAAACAGCATCAGTGGATGTAATAAAATATTCGCTAATGTACTAGCAGTGTGCAAAATAAGCATATACCTATTCAATTCAGGGAGGTGGTATTCATACCAGCCTATAAAAGAAAATTATTTTAGAAATGATAAAACATAGATTTTAATAAAGTACTTTTTATTGGTTTATAATTAAACTTATAAGTAAGTAAGCTTTTACATACAAAAAGAATGTCTTTAAATAAATTTTAAATGGTGCAACCAGTGCAATGTTTCAATAACTTTTTTAAACATTATGTATCTTGTAGGTACTGTTTATGCTTAAACTGGTGATTTATTCATAAACCCAATTCTCATCAGCTGGCGTCCAGCCGACGAGCTCCTTCTCGGTGAACCAAAGAGAAATTTCCTTGTTGGCGGCTTCAACGCTGTCGGAGCCGTGGATGATGTTACGACCAACCTGGATGCAAAGATCGCCACGGATGGTTCCTGGTAGAGAGTCAGCTGGGTTGGTAGCGCCAAGCATTTGTCGACCGGTCTTCACGACGTTAAGGCCTTCCCACACCATAGGGACAACTGGCCCCGAGTTCATGTATTTGACGAGTCCGGGGAAGAAAGGCCGCGACGCTAAGTCACTGTAGTGTTTCTGGAGCAGTTCTTCAGACGGCCACATGAATTTCAAAGCTACCAGCTTGAAGCCTTTCTTCTCGAAGCGCTTGATGATGGTCCCGACGAGACCACGCTGGACGCCATCGGGTTTGATCATGATGAAGGTTCTTTCACGTGGTTCCGCCATTATAAAGCCTGGTAGCGAGTTAACAAGACGTGCGATATAGGTTAGGAGACCGAACAAAGTGGCAATCATACGAAAAAGGTAATTGCTTTGCGTGACGCACGAAACGGCGATACGTCACAAATGTTGATTGTTGCCAGTTCTTTGAAATTTTGCCATTCGCCAAAGCGGTCTACACACGGCCCTAAAATCAGATAGCCCAGTCAATATCGACATCTGCCGAAAAACTGCCTTTACTGATTTTAGGGCATAGAATACACGTCAATTGAGTTTGAATTTGTGGCCTCCAATAGAAACTCAAACGTGTGTGGTTAGGCACTGCACCTCAGATTAATAACTAAAGCAATAGATTGAGTGTGTATGAATTGACAACATGTACTTAACCGGAAGTGGTACTTTTTATATATGCAGTCAAAAGTACCTTGTATGTAAATACTTCCATATTATTAATATTTTTTAAAACAGAATACATTTTTTTATGAATTTTTGAAAATAGGGCACAAACGTAGGATTTATATACAAATACTAGCTGTTACCCGCGGCTTCGCCCGCGTGAATTATAGCCTATGTCCTTCTCAGTACTCTAACCTATGTGTATGCAAAATTTCATGATGATCGGTTAAGTAGATACTCGTAGGGCGTGAAAGCGTAACAAAGAAACAAACAAACAAACTCACTTTCGCATTTACTCGTATAATATTGTATTAGGATTTTATTCTGATTCTAGTGTTTACGGCAAAAGCAAATAAGTTCATCATCTATGAAAATTTTAACTGTATAGTAATCACGGTTTATGAGGAGAGGTATTTGAGGAGCCCGATGGTCCAGTGGGTGTGAGCTCTATGAGCGCTTACGTATGTTAAGCAACCCTTGGTGCAGTCCCTACTTGGATGGGTGACCGCAAGTGGCATAAAAATATCTCAAGCTCCTCCGTGCTTCGGAAGGCACGTTAAGCCGTTGGTAGCGGCTGTCATCATTGATGTCAGTCGTTTAGCTATGTCAGATGCTTTAAGGCAGCTTGAAATATCGCTGACACCAGTGTTGGCTACTTACACATACGAATAACCAAACAAACAACGGTTTATGTATGATGGTGACACACGGACATTGAAATCTCGTAAATAGGATCCCGTTTTTACGCTTTGGACATGGAACCCTAAAAACCTTGATATTGAAATATGGATTTCAATTCTCAATTAATATTTGGCATATTCGCTTCCTAGCTAAGTCTCTGTGTATTTATTCTGGTCATTTTCAACATCGCGTTCCACAAACATAGATATTTTTCCACATCAGCACTTAAATCTTGATTTAACTCATTTTCGTCAAGAACGTAGGTTCCTAAAATACAACAAACACGTGTGCAGCGTACGGCGGCGGACGGTAAACTGACGCGAATTTCTCATAGTGTGCGGGGGGGCCTAGTACAAAATGTATGGAAAACACACCTTCCGCAATTTCTATCAGAAAAAATTCTGACGTCCGGCTGAAGTGCCATCCGGCGGGCATCAGAAACGGACGACACGTTAGAATTTTTCTAACAGTGTGCGGGAGCTAATACAAAATGTATGCACGGAGTGCCTTCCGGCGAGCGTCAGAATTTTTCTAACAGAAATTTCTGATAATATGCGGCCGCTCCTTACCTGCGCTAATGAAATCAAAAGTAGCCTATGTCCTTCCTCAGGCTATATCCTCTCTGTGTGGCAAATTTCGTTTTAATCTGTTCAGCCGTTTTAGTTTTGGCCACCCATCCTAATTAGAACCATGGTTAGAGTTGCTTAACCTGCGTTATCGTAATTAAAAGTAGCTCACCTCCTTTCTTAGGCTATAGCCTATCTGTGTGCCCAATTTCGTTTTAATCTGTTCAGCCGTTTTAGTTTTGGCCACCCATCCTAATTAGAACCATGGTTAGAGTTGCTTAACCTGCATTATCGTAACTAAAAGTAGCCTACGTCCTTTCTTAGGCTATAGCCTCTCTGTGTGCCAAATTTCGTTTTAATCTGTTCAGCCGTTTTAGTTTTGGCCACCCATCCTAATTAGAACCATGGTAAGTGTTGCTTAACCTGCATTATCGTAACTTAAAGTAGCCTACGTCCTTTCTTAGGCTATAGCCTCTCTGTGTGGCAAATTTCGTTTTAATCTGATCAGCCGTTTTAGTTTTGGCCACCCATCCTAATTAGAACCATGGTTAGAGTTGCTTAACCTGCATTATCGTAATTAAAAGTAGCCCACGTCCTTTCTGAGGCTATAGCCTATCTGTGTGCCAAATTTCGTTTTAATCTGTTCAGCCGTTTTAGTTTTGGCCACCCATCCTAATTAGAACCATGGTTAGAGTTGCTTAACCTGCATTATCGTAACTAAAAGTAGCCTACGTCCTTTCTTAGGCTATAGCCTATCTGTGTGCCAAATTTCGTTTTAATCGGTTCAGCCGTTTTAGTTTTGGCCACCCATCCTAATTAGAACCATGGTTAGAGTTGCTTAACTTGCGTTATCGTAATTAAAAGTACGTCCTTTCTTAGGCTATAGCCTCTCTGTGTGGCAAATTTCGTTTTTATCTGTTCAGCCATTTTAGTTTTGGCCACCCATCCTAATTAGAACCATGGTTAGAGTTGCTTAACCTGCGTTATCATTATTAAAAGTAGCCCACGTCCTTTCTTAGACTATAGCCTATCTGTGTGCCAAATTTCGTTTTTATCTGTTCAGCCGTTTTAGTTTTGGCCACCCATCCTAATAAGAACCATGGTTAGAGTTGCTTAACCTACGTTATCAAAATCAAAAGTAGCCAGTGCCCTTTCTCGGGCTATAGCCTATCTGTGTGCCAAATTTCGTTTTAATCGGTTCAGCCGTTTTAGTTTTGGCCATCCATCCTAATTAGAACCATGGTTAGAGTTGCTTAACTTGCGTTATCGTAATTAAAAGTAGCCCACGTCCTTTCTTAGGCTATAGCCTCTCTGTGTGGCAAATTTCGTTTTTATCTGTTCAGCCGTTTTAGTTTTGGCCACCCATCCTAATTAGAACCATGGTTAGAGTTGCTTAACCTGCGTTATCGTAATTAAAAGTAGCCCACGTCCTTTCTTAGACTATAGCCTATCTGTGTGCCAAATTTCGTTTTTATCTGTTCAGCCGTTTTAGTTTTGGCCACCCATCCTAATTAGAACCATGGTTAGAGTTGCTTAACCTGCGTTATCGTAATTAAAAGTAGCTCACCTCCTTTCTTAGGCTATAGCCTATCTGTGGGCCCAATTTCGTTTTAATCTGTTCAGCCGTTTTAGTTTTGGCCACCCATCCTAATTAGAACCATGGTTAGAGTTGCTTAACCTGCATTATCGTAACTAAAAGTAGCCTACGTCCTTTCTTAGGCTATAGCCTCTCTGTGTGCCAAATTTCGTTTTAATCTGTTCAGCCGTTTTAGTTTTGGCCACCCATCCTAATTAGAACCATGGTAAGAGTTGCTTAACCTGCATTATCGTAATTAAAAGTAGCCTACGTCCTTTCTTAGGCTATAGCCTCTCTGTGTGGCAAATTTCGTTTTAATCTGTTCAGCCGTTTTAGTTTTGGCCACCCATCCTAATAAGAACCATGGTTAGAGTTGCTTAACCTGCGTTATCGTAATTAAAAGTAGCCCACGTCCTTTCTTAGACTATAGCCTCTCTGTGTGGCAAATTTCGTTTTTATCTGTTCAGCCGTTTTAGTTTTGGCCACCCATCCTAATTAGAACCATGGTTAGAGTTGCTTAACCTGCGTTATCGTAATTAAAAGTAGCCCACGTCCTTTCTAAGGCTATAGCCTATCTGTGTGCCAAATTTCGTTTTAATCGGTTCAGCCGTTTTAGTTTTGGCCACCCATCCTAATTAGAACCATGGTTAGAGTTGCTTAACCTGCGTTATCGTAATTAAAAGAAGCCCACGTCCTTTCTTAGGCTATAGCCTATCTGTGTGCCAAATTTCGTTTTTATCTGTTCAGCCGTTTTAGTTTTGGCCACCCATCCTAATAAGAACCATGGTTAGAGTTGCTTAACCAACGTTATCGAAATCAAAGTAGCCTATGTCCTTTCTCGGGCTATAGCCTATCTGTGTGCCAAATTTCGTTTTAATCGGTTCAGCCGTTTTAGTTTTGGCCATCCATCCTAATTAGAACCATGGTTAGAGTTGCTTAACTTGCGTTATCGTAATTAAAAGTAGCCCACGTCCTTTCTTAGGCTATAGCCTCTCTGTGTGGCAAATTTCGTTTTTATCTGTTCAGCCGTTTTAGTTTTGGCCACCCATCCTAATTAGAACCATGGTTAGAGTTGCTTAACCTGCGTTATCGTAATTAAAAGTAGCCCACGTCCTTTCTTAGACTATAGCCTATCTGTGTGCCAAATTTCGTTTTTATCTGTTCAGCCGTTTTAGTTTTGGCCACCCATGCTAATTAGAACCATGGTTAGAGCTGCTTAACCTACGTTATCGAAATCAAAAGTAGCCTATGTCCTTTCTCGGGCTATAGCCTATCGGTGTGCCAAATTTCGTTTTAATCGGTTCAGCCGTTTTAGCGTGAAAGCGAGACAGACAGACAGACAGACAGACAGACAGACAGACAGAGTTACTTTCGCATTTATAATATTAATATAGTATATAGTATGGATCTGTGCCTTATCACTTGCCACTGTCAATCTGACGTAAAATAATGACATTGACAGGACTTCGACAGTCTGAGTTGCCAGATTTGGGAAATTTTACCCGGGAGTCTGTAAATTTTCTAAAGGCCTTGCCTCTCCCAATTTGAATGATAAATATCGTATCCGTTTTCACTGTTTTTTTTTTAAATGTAAATGCCGGTATGAATGTTTTCGATGTAATAATGATTTGGTTTCGCTTATTTCTTTTACCTGTTAACTATATTCCTAATATTTTACCTATTTATTGAATAACTTTTCATTCACGGCTGCACAATGCCATGATTGTTAACTTGGTAAAAATCAACGTTCTGTGTAAAAATCCAAGGTCTGTCAAAAGATGAAGAAATCGGAGTCCAGTATCTTGAGAAGCCAAATTAAGCACGCGAGGAGATATCGGTGTCCAGAAGTCAAGCCAATGTTATCAGGTTGCGATCGAGAACGAAAAATATCCAACGATATGTAGGTACAAACACCAAACAACAACAAACCAATAAACTTTTTGACATTGATTAGCATAGCAGCCTTTTTTCTTGTCTTGTAAGGCAAAGTCCATGTATATCATAAAATTGTTATGTGCAATGTAATGCAAGGGACGTTTTCGGGTGTGCTGACTGCTCACTGATTACAGAACTGATGTCATTCCCAAAAGAGCATAAAATATTTAAAAAACCGACATGCATTATTAATTTCAAATGAATAGTTTTAAGCGCCATGGTAAAGTAAAAAACTGACGCCAATCCATTATTTATTGCTTTGAACATTCGACTTCAGGTTATGCCCAGTCTGTAAAGAAAAAAAGACGTGGTTTCGACTTGACGTGACGTGTATTCTCTGCCCTAAATCCGTAAAGGCAGTTTTTCAGCAGTGTCCGTGACGACCGGACCGACAGTGTCGGTCGACCGTGTAGGAGCGCTAGTCGATAAGATGCCGCCATGGACGTATAAAAAAAGACGGACGGTGTTTTGCATCGTATCTCATACAAACGTAAGACAATTTACGCGAACACTACCTAATCCGAACATTTCCGAACGTCGGCGTTCGTCCCGCGTCGGGCCCCGTGCGGTGCACGAGATTTCGCTAAACTTCCATACTAATCTTCCATCACACGCGCCAGGCGTTTCGTCGCCTTCTCAATAGTAGCTGTATGGGCTCGCTGCGTGCGCTAGGAGCGGGCGCACGCCAAAATATTTCGTCAAGGGAAAATAATAATTATTATGTTAAATACATGACTAATTATCATTTGACAAGAAATAATATATTTTTACGTAAAACTACTTATTTATTTTTGTATCTATGTAATTTTTTTGTATATGTATTTAAGCTTAAATTGGTAGTGCGCCGCACGAGTGCACATAAGGGGGAGCCGCCACTGGAGGCAAGCATTAAAAGTTTTTCTACTTTTGGGGAATAATAATTTTAAGTCAGACAAAATTTCTTTATTATCTATTTCTTCAGCGGCTATGTGTTGTATGGTTGTGAATAGATTTTTATGTGCGTCATACTGTTACAATTCCCGAGGGCTTATCCTGATTATTCATACATCCATGAATAAATTAAGAAAAACTGTGTTATTGTTTTGTATTTTGATCACCATAATCGATATTTGTTTGAACAGACTATTGAACAAGTTCGTGTATTGGTGTGTGCATGTTTAAAAAATACGAAATTTAAATACGTCATATAATGATTATTAAGTTGAATCTTAATATTTTGTACAAACTCTTTATTAGAATAGGAAAATTATTAGATATCTCTGTCGACCTGGTCTCCTGCCGTCTTTCCTAATATCAATTGCGTTAAATTGTATGTTAATTCTATTGTTATATGTATAGGTAGATTAATAAACAATCAATACACCAAATAAAAAAAAAAACAACATATGTACAAAAAAAGTGGGGTAATTTTCCTGCATATGGCAATCGATCTGGCACTCACAATGGACGCGTCGCTGCCAAGGTTGCCAACTTAGCGCTTTCGGCGCCAGATCTAGCGCTTTTTTCGCATCATCGGCGCGAAATTATTATGTTTAGCGCTTAGCGCCCAATCTAGCGCGTTTTCAGATTTATGAAGTTAATTATTTTTTTTTTAGTTAGATTATGAAATTGTTAGCTAACAAACAAAATGAAATTATTTCTACATTATTTAATAAATGTTCAACTCAACGTATAGGTACACAATCTGTTCACGACGGCAGCCAACGGTGAAAGAATCATCGAGATCGGCCCAGCGGTTACAGAGATACGAAGAAATTAGTGATTGTGTAAATACTCTTTTTTGTATAGTCGGTTAAATCTAATCTCTTATCTTTGATAACGTGTTATGTTTAAGTTTTGCTTTCATTTTTGTTAGATAGTGATTTAACGTAATAATTTTTTAGTATACTAATATGATATTTTTAGGTTTTTAGGTAGGATAAGAAATTTATTGTATTTATAGCCTATGTACCTCAAATAAAGAATTGGTTTTCTGTTGTTTTATTTAGAAATGGGACAGGCTATAGGGAATTTAGATATAGCGAACCTAGAATAGAGTTAGGTTTCCCATAGTAACTAATAGTTAGTACATGGTAAAATAGATTTTCTTTAATATTCTTGCGAAAATAGATAAAAGTTAGGTCTTAGAGTTAGGTCTAAGACTGATTAGGTCATAGGCATAGGTTTAGGGTTAGTGTTTACGCGGGAAACGCTAGGATTAGACTGCGAGACGTTCCGACTCGCGAAATAGTATTTATAAGGCCCCCCTCTGGCGCGGGGCGAGGGGTAGACGCCGCTGCCCGCGCATTTTATAGTGGCAATTTTCCGGGGTGATTTTCTCGCGAACTAGCGTTTTCCGCACTTAGGAAATAATGTATCTAGGTAGCCTAAGTAGAGACCTATCTAGTAGTATAAGTTTTATTAATAAATGTATAAAATTGTATGAGAAAATTGGAAAAATAAAGATTAGCAGGTAGCGGGGCGCGGGGGATGAGGTAGCGCGGCCGCGGCTATAAAAACGAGCGTAGCTCGCCGTACAGGCAGTTCAGTCGTCGGGTTCCCATCAAGAAAGAAGAAACTCTGGAAGAAAGAAGCCTCAAGATTTCTTCTACCAATAATTCTGCCTGGCCGCTCTGTCCGTCCGCCACGCCTGTCGCCCTGTCGGTGTATCAGCAAAATCGTGTTTTATTCCACCATTTTCTATCCTGTTTCTTTGATAAGGTTTCTTTGACAGTCAATCAGGTGGAATATTCGAGAATCTTCGCCCACAAGCTACAGTCCACCGTTCTACCGTGTCGTTGCTGACCTAGAGGAGTAAATAAGGAGCGGCGCCGTGTAATATCAGACGTCGGTGCTGTTCATTTGGTCCTTCTTCGTCGGATCTACGCCAGCGAAACGAAGATTTTCGAAGAATCCCGGGTTCAAGAAACAAGAAAACGGAAGAAATGGTCGTCACACGCAGCCAACAGGGTGATGAGAGGCCGGAACCAGGCACCACGAGGAGGAACCCGGTCGATCGTGCTCAGCCAGGTGTATTAGTTGGGGCCGCCGAGAACGTCGCACGCCCGCCACCTGTATTGGACGCGTTTTTGTCGTCGTCATCCACCGCCGCCGCCGCCGCGGCCGCCGTCGCCGCCGCCAGCCGAGTCTCGCCCCTCGAAGAGTCAACAGGCATGTCTACGGAGGAAGAAAGCGTACACGCCCGCATAAGAGAAGGCTCAGCGAGATCAAGCACGTTAAGGCCACGCGGCGCCCAGTCTGTCCGATCAACGGCATCGCGAAAAAGGATTTTGGCAGAGTTGGAAGCCAAGGAGAGACTGGCCGAACTACGTATGAAGGAGATCCAGGCCGAAAAAGAGTTACAAGAGCTACGCCTGAGACGCCTGCAAATTGAAGAAGAAGATGAACAGTCGGAAGAGGACCGTGAAGACGAATTTGAGTCGGTCAGAATCCAAGAATGGATTAAGAGGACGCCGCTCAAGGAAAAAGAGACTGCCCAGCCGCCGCCCGAGGAGAAAAAACAAGTCGCCGAGGAAGAAGTGCAACATAGAGAGGATAAGGCACACGACAAGACGGAGGAGCCAAGACGGGCTTCGGATGAACAAGGGACCACCCATCTTACTCAGCCGGTCGTGGATGTTGCAGCCTTGGCCGCGTCGTTGCTTAACGCCGCGCGCAGCAGTCGGGAACCGCCGAAGTACATACAAGAACTTCCATTTTTCAACGGCAGCAGTCATGAGTGGCTTGGATTCCGGGCCGCGTACGAGGGATCAAGCAATTTCTTCACGCCGACCGAAAACCTCGCCCGCATAAGGAAGAGTCTGCGAGGTGTCGCCAAAGAAGCCGTCGGGTGTCTACTACTGAGTCAGCCCGACCCGAAAGTGGTGTTGGATGCGCTGGAGCGAAGATTTGGAAGGCCAGAAGCACTCATCCACGCCGAAATTGAGAAAATGAAGTCCCTACACAAGCTCACGGACAATCCACGGGACTTATGCATTTTCGCCGGTAGCGTCAGCAACATCGTCGGTACTATAGAAGCATTGAAGAAACCGCACTACCTATATAACCCCGAGTTGGCGCGCATCGTTGTAGAGAAATTGACGCCGATTCTCCGTAGCAAGTGGTACGACTACGCCGCCAAGAAAAAAGAAGAATCGCCGGACATTAAGAAGTTGTCAATATTCCTCAACGAAGAAGCGGACAAGTGCGGCGCTTACGCTCTACCGGAAACTATAAGAGAAGAAAGAAGTTTTCAAGAAAGAAAAAACTTCAAAAAGGAACGCGCTTTCACCGTGAAAAAAGATGAAGCTGACTACACTCAATGCCCGTCGTGCAAGAAGCAGCACAAGCTCACCGAGTGTCAAGAATTCCTGGGAGCTACGGTCAAGGAAAGATGGGAAATAGCAAAGAAGAATCGCATATGTTTCCGCTGCCTGAAGAGTAAACACAGAAGGTTTGCCTGCCGAGCCGCGCCGTGTGGAAAACAGGGCTGCGCCATGCGACACAACAAGCTACTTCATTACGATCTGCGTGAGTCGGCGCCGCAAGAACAGCAACAACGTGAAGCGGTGACGTCAGCAAAAGAAATCACCGCCGCGGCAAGCAACACGTCGAGTCGCCGCGCCTACCTAAAAATAGTTCCAGTTGTGCTCAGCGGACCGACATCGAGCATCGAAACTTACGCGTTATGCGACGAAGGCAGCACAGTCACACTCGTCGACGCCTCAATAGCGGATGTCATCGGCGCCGACGGCCCTAAGAAGAGTATGTGGCTACAAGGCATCAGCAGCGAAATGCGGCAAGAAAACAGCAAGTTAGTCAGCATGAAAATAAGAGGAAAATATTCGTCAGAAGAATACAAGATAACAGCTGCGCGCACGGTCAACAGATTGGACTTTGCGCCCGAGTCAGTCAAGCGAGAAGATATGGAAGCCTGCGCTCACTTAGAAGACATTATGGACAAAATAGTATACGAACGCGCGTCGCCGAAAATATTACTCGGCCAAGACAACATCGACCTTATCGTCACAAGGCAGCTGCGAGCGGGCAAGAAAAACCAACCAGTGGCGTCGTATACTCAGCTGGGATGGGTACTACACGGCTGTCAGAGCTCTCTCACTGACAAGATCGACTTCTGCGGCAACCTCAAGCAAGTCAAGAGGAATGATGAAGACATGGAGGAACTCATCAGGAGCCATTTCAAGCTCGAGTCACTCTGCATCGAGCCCAAGAAGCCGAAAGAAGATCCAGAAGAAAGGGCTCTCATCATTCTACGCGAGAAAAGTCATCGCTTGCCGGACGGAAGATTCGAAACAGCGCTGCCGTGGCGGGATGAAAACTTCACCATACCCAACAACTTCGCGCAAGCCGAAAGAAGACTTCATTCGCTAGAGAAAAAATTAGATCGCGATGAAGACTTGAAGAAAAAATATCAAGAAAGAATGGACAACTTGCTTAAGTCGGGCTACGCGGAACGAGTTTCATCCCCGCCACCGCAAGGACGCGCGTGGTACCTACCTCACTTTCCCGTCGTCAACGCAGCGAAGCCACACAAACCGCCGCGCCTCGTACACGACGCAGCCGCAAGATACGCCGGTGTCAGCCTCAACGACATGCTACTCTCCGGGCCGGACCTGCTACAATCACTGCCGGGAGTCATCATGAGATTTCGTCAACATCCATACGCCGTGTCTGCCGACTTGAAGGAGATGTTTATGCAGATAAAAGTGCGAGAAGAAGATCGCGACACACTCAGATTTCTATGGAGAGGCGACCGGCGGGAGGGCCGACCCGACGAGTACAGAATGACGTCGGTTGTTTTTGGCGCGACGTCGTCACCATTTACGGCGTTATACATCAAGAATAGAAACGCAGAAGACTTCCAAGAAAAGTATCCTCGGGCGGCGGCAGCTATCGTGAAAAATCACTACATGGACGATTACCTGCAAAGTTTTAGAGAAGAAAAAGAAGCGATCGAGATAGCAAAGCAAGTCGACTTCGTACACAAACAAGCGGGCTTCACACTCGACGGATGGGCGTCCAACAGTCAAGAGATAAGAAAAAGCGCCTGCAAGAATGAAGAGAGCAATGACGCCGTAGCGATAGGCGGGAAAGAAACGGAAAAGGCGCTGGGACTACAGTGGAACGTCAACGAGGACTACTTCAGCTTCAGAGCCAACCAACTGAAAACGCCGGTCGACATATTAGAGGGCAAAAGAAGACCTACGAAACGAGAAGCACTCAGCATCATTATGGCCCTTTTCGACCCATTGGGCCTCATTTCTCCTATTACTACGCCGGCCAAAAGAATATTTCAAGACACGTGGAAGTACAAGATCGACTGGGACGACCCCTTGCCTGAAGAACTCGAGCCAAGATGGAAGAAATGGATGGAGAACTTACGCAACATCGAGAGTCTACGCATTCCCCGCTGCTACGACTACGAGCCAGTGCTAACGCGCCAACTTCACACGTTCGTCGACGCCAGTGAAGAAGCATACGCCGCGGCCGTGTATTGGCGGCAAGAACACAGCGACGGCAGCGTGAAAGTGACGCTCGCGGCAGCCAAAAGTCGCGTGACTCCGACCCGGCCAGTCTCCATACCACGCCTCGAGCTTCAAGCCGCACTCCTGGGGACCAGACTCGCACAAACGGTCTTGGACGAGCACGAGTACGAAGTGGTGAAAAAAGTGTACTGGAGCGACTCGCGCACGGCGTTAGCATGGATAAGGGCCGAGCCACGATCATTCAAGACATTCGTGGCGCATCGACTCGCCGAAATTGAAGAAACAACGAAGAAAAATGAATGGCGATGGCTACCTACGAAAGACAACGTAGCTGACGACGCGACGCGGGCCACCCCTTCCGACTTTGACTCACAACACCGCTGGTTTGAGGGCCCATCATTCCTCAAACTGCCAGAAGAACTGTGGCCGCAAGAATCGAAGCAAGAGGTCCCTATGGAAGCTGATGAAGAAAGAAAACCTGAAAAATGCCATGTCGAAGAGCTGAAGAATGAAGACAGAAGACATCCACACCTCCCACACGTAGAAAAATTCTCGAAGTGGTCAAGACTCATCCGCACGACGGCGCGCGTCTTGCAGTTTATAAGAAAAGTCAAGAAAGAAAATATCGAGTCGACGCACGCTACAAGAAAACGCACAAGAAAAAATAAAGACGCCGATCCCAGCTGGACGAAGATAAAAAAGAAAGACGCACCGCCGCAACAGCACTCCCCCCGCGCCCCCGCACCGCAAGTTACCTACGAGAAGCTACCGGCTGACCTACTCATCGAGGCCGAGAAGTTATGGATGAAAGCCAGCCAGCAAGATAGCTTTCAACAAGAAATAATTCGTATGGAAAAGAATATTAAGCCTCCCAGTGGCGACCGGCTAGCTGCGTTAGCTACTTACATCGACGAACAAGGCATACTACGACTGCGCGGCAGAGTGGCGGCGGCGAGCGGCATACAGGCAGAACAAATCAACCCCGCGATATTAGACGGACGACACCGCTATACACGCCTATACATCCAACACGTCCACGAGAAACTTCACCACGGCGGCGTCGAGATGGTGGTCAACGAGCTACGACAACGCGCATGGATAGTGAAAATAAGGCCAACTGTGCGCGACGTCATCAAGTCGTGCATCACGTGCAGAATTGCGAGAACGAAGCCATCGTGCCCAGTCACCGGTGACCTACCTGCAGCGCGCTTGGCTCATCACGCGCGGCCATTCACCTTCTGTGGCCTCGACTACTTCGGGCCCATAGAAGTCACCGTGGCAAGACACCGAGAAAAGCGATACGGCGCACTGTTCACGTGTATGACGTCGCGGGCGATACACATCGAAATCGCTCACTCACTCAGCGCGGACTCGGCTATCTCGGCGTTGAGACGCTTCATCGCAAGAAGAGGCTGCCCAAAGGAGATGTGGAGTGACAATGCGACGTGTTTCAAGGCGGCTGAAAAGGAGCTGGCGGAGGCGGCGCTGGACGGGCTACAGCACGAGGTCACGGCGCGCCATATCAAATGGAGGTACATCACACCAGGAGCCCCGTTCATGGGAGGGGCATGGGAGCGGATGGTACGAGCCGTCAAGGAAGCCCTGAAGACAACCCTGCACGAGAGATGTCCATCAGATGAGACCCTGGCCACGCTGCTCATCGAAGTCGAGAACACGGTCAATTCCAGGCCGCTCACGCATGTCGCAGTTACGCCGGACGAGCCCGAGGCCCTAACACCTAACCACATCCTTATCGGGCCAAACTGCCATGTTCCACCACCAGGGCACTTCGAGATGGGGGACCTGACCGCCAAACAACAGTGGCGGCGCGCACAAGCACTAGCAGACATCTTCTGGCGTCGGTGGGTGCGCGAGTACCTACCCATACTTCAAAACCGGCGGGAGCCTCACAACGCTGACGTTCCACCGAAGGTCGGAGACTACGCCCTCATCTGTGACCCCAACCTGCCGAGGAACACATGGCCACGAGGAAGAATCATTCGAGTTTACCCTGGCGCAGACGGCGAGGTGCGAATCGTCGACATCCAGCTGAGCAGCGGCAACGTCCTCCAGAGAGCCACAAGGAAGATCGTCGTGATACCAGGAGTATCGCCGGGCGGCGACGGCGGGAGAAATGTTCACGACGGCAGCCAACGGTGAAAGAATCATCGAGATCGGCCCAGCGGTTACAGAGATACGAAGAAATTAGTGATTGTGTAAATACTCTTTTTTGTATAGTCGGTTAAATCTAATCTCTTATCTTTGATAACGTGTTATGTTTAAGTTTTGCTTTCATTTTTGTTAGATAGTGATTTAACGTAATAATTTTTTAGTATACTAATATGATATTTTTAGGTTTTTAGGTAGGATAAGAAATTTATTGTATTTATAGCCTATGTACCTCAAATAAAGAATTGGTTTTCTGTTGTTTTATTTAGAAATGGGACAGGCTATAGGGAATTTAGATATAGCGAACCTAGAATAGAGTTAGGTTTCCCATAGTAACTAATAGTTAGTACATGGTAAAATAGATTTTCTTTAATATTCTTGCGAAAATAGATAAAAGTTAGGTCTTAGAGTTAGGTCTAAGACTGATTAGGTCATAGGCATAGGTTTAGGGTTAGTGTTTACGCGGGAAACGCTAGGATTAGACTGCGAGACGTTCCGACTCGCGAAATAGTATTTATAAGGCCCCCCTCTGGCGCGGGGCGAGGGGTAGACGCCGCTGCCCGCGCATTTTATAGTGGCAATTTTCCGGGGTGATTTTCTCGCGAACTAGCGTTTTCCGCACTTAGGAAATAATGTATCTAGGTAGCCTAAGTAGAGACCTATCTAGTAGTATAAGTTTTATTAATAAATGTATAAAATTGTATGAGAAAATTGGAAAAATAAAGATTAGCAGGTAGCGGGGCGCGGGGGATGAGGTAGCGCGGCCGCGGCTATAAAAACGAGCGTAGCTCGCCGTACAGGCAGTTCAGTCGTCGGGTTCCCATCAAGAAAGAAGAAACTCTGGAAGAAAGAAGCCTCAAGATTTCTTCTACCAATAATTCTGCCTGGCCGCTCTGTCCGTCCGCCACGCCTGTCGCCCTGTCGGTGTATCAGCAAAATCGTGTTTTATTCCACCATTTTCTATCCTGTTTCTTTGATAAGGTTTCTTTGACAGTCAATCAGGTGGAATATTCGAGAATCTTAGCCCACAAGCTACAGTCCACCGTTCTACCGTGTCGTTGCTGACCTAGAGGAGTAAATAAGGAGCGGCGCCGTGTAATATCAGACGTCGGTGCTGTTCACAATCATTATTTAAGTAATTACATTGATTCGACTATCGACTAGTATCGACTCACTACGCACATGTCTACATTCTATCTTTAATCTATTGACGGGGATTTCCTGTGGGGATATCGCAGTTTGGTTGGAGCCGAGATCGAAGTAAGTATATCTATCTCAGTCGCACTAAATAGCACTAGAAGTAAGAATTTTTAATTTTTTTTGAAGATGATAAGTTGTTGTGTCTAAAGCACTTATTACACTATCCAATTTTTAGGAATCCTAATTAGGAACGTGTTAGGAACCTAAATCGGAAGCTAGTGATCACACTACACTAAATCGGTTCCTAAATCGTAGTGTTGCCAGTCGGGTCATGTCAAAATTTACCTGAAATACAAAAAAAAATAATCTTTTTTATAAAAAATAACCTTTCATATTTTTTTACTGGAAAGGTATTAAAAGTTGATAGAATATAATATTAGTTGTATGATGAGCTCCGTGGGGCAGCGGTCAATACGCCGGCCTGTGACACGGATGGTCCCGGGTTCGATCCCCGGTCAGGTCAAGATGAAAAATGATAACTTTCAGATTGACCTGGGTCTTATTAGTATCTATTATAAAATATAGTATCGTTGAGTTAGTATCCCATAACACAAGTTTTACTAAAGAATGAAAAGCTGCAATACGATGATTGTAATCGTCAATATCATACTTAAGTGTTAGTAGGTGATAAATAATATTTGATATAACTGAACAGTACTTTAATTTCTTTTTTGAAAATTTGTGAGGAAAATATGGGAAATATCGATTTTATTTGCCCCAAATTTGGGGATTTTCAGTTAGGCTTTTGGGTAATCCAGACTTTTGATGTCGGCAACGCTGGCGGGAGGGCAAATTGGCGTCCTAAATCGTAGCGATGCGATTACACTATCCTAAATCGTATACGATTTAGGAAATAGAGCGATCGGGACGTCCTATTCATCCTAAATCGGATCCGATCTACCCTAACTGCGATTACATCTTCCGATTTCCTAATTAGGATTCCTAAAAATTGGATAGTGTAATAAGTGCTTAATACCCTACATATTATAATTTTTGTTTTGTTTTTTTTAGTTTTTCTGTCAAAATGAATAAAAAAAAATTTTTTTGTAGTATGGCGCTTTTTTTACAGAAAACTAAAATCTAGCGCTTTTTCTGTAGTGATTTAGCGCACTTACTCATGCAACAGTTGGCAACCTTGTTGGTCGCTGCCATTGCAATGCTTCACTCACTCACACTCAGTGTACAGTCCGTCCGTCTTTTTTTATACGTCCATGGATGCCGCCTACACTTTCAAAACACCAAAACATTGGTCCCTTTGGCATTAGTTTTTACCTGAAATCGGCCATCGTTGAATCTTTACCCATCTCATCATTAAAAAGCAACCGCATTTTATAAGCCTCTTGCCTCATATCTATGTTAAAATATTCCTTGTTTTTTTTTTACCCCATAGATAGGGCATCTCCATAAAAAGGTCGAGGGCTTTCGTCCAAGACTCTCGCTCTCTCTCACTCTGTAGAAAATGTCGAAAGTATGGGAATTTTTTCATTTTTTACAAAAAAACTACCTTAAAGAGGCCTTTTTCGGGTATTTTTGTGGTATGCTTTTATGAAATACACTAAATTATCTACCGTTTGAGTGTAATTTGAACTCTCTGTGACTTATAGTTATTGAGTCATACCTTGTCAAACCTTGCCCATTTTTCCCCAAATTTGGCATAATTTGGGGTAGTTTTGCTTTCCAGCCCCTCACCAAAGAAACTAAATATCTTACAGGAAAGTAGAAACAAAATAAAAGAAAGCAGACTTGAGATTTCAGCGCGCCTCCGCGAAGTCACTGGGGACCCAAGGGCTGGTAGTTACTTTGCACAGCGAATTGCCATCGCTGTGCAGTGCAGAGGGGTAATGTCGCCAGCCTACTGGGCACCCTTCCTCGCGGCGACGGGCTGGAATCTCTTTTTAGGGTTCCGTAGTAAACAAGGAACCCTTATAGTTTCACCATGTCTGTCTGTCTGTCCGTCCGCGGTTTTACGCAGAGACTATAAGTACTAGAAAGCTGTAATTTGGTATGGGTATGTATATTAATCATGGCAAAAAAGTGGTAGAATAAAAACTTGAAAAAAAATTTTTTTTAAGGTAGCTCCCATACAAGTAAAGTGGGGGAGTAATTGTTTTTTCTCTATTTACCCATCGTGTGGGGTATCGTTAAATAGGTCTTTCAAAAATATTGTGAGGTTGAGAACACCATTTTTCGATTTAGGGATCCGTTTCCGAAATATTTGGTTTTAAAGTGCGAATTTTTGTTAGAGGTAAGTGTCCCCCCCCCCCCCTCTATCTGCTAAACGGTTATATATAGATACGTGAAAAAAATTACAGCAGTAGTATATATACTGAAGTTTAAAGGAAAACTATCAGAGCTGAGTACTAAGTACAAACTAAAAAGTTATAGGCAACCAACTTATAAACTGTAAAAGTTCATACTATTTTCATTGTTAGATGTTTTTGGTCGTTAAACTGTAAGGTGCGAGTGTGAATAGTGTGAACTCAAAGTTGTCATTCGCAACTACGGAACTCTACACTGCGCGTGGCCCGACACGCACTTGGCCGGTTTTTTTATTTATAATTAGGCTATATGTTCAGTCTTCTGTAAATATATTATAAAAAAATGTGTATATAAATAAAAAGCATTTAACTAATATTAGAAGACTATATAAGCTTTCAAATAAGTGTTATTTTATCTCTCTTTGTTTTTCAACAGTAGAGAAACAGACTCAAAAACGGTCCTTTCGACCGAAATAGTGGGCAGTTTTTTATTTTCATTAGGTACTTCAAAAATAATACCCCAGCTCTCGTTTTTCGATTATATTATATCCCTTGGGGTTAAGGTGCTGTGGTATCAGACACTAGCGCCACGCGCTACCTAGAAATAATTCCTAAATCATAACAAATTTAAAAAAATCTAATATTGAATACCCAATGAAGTGTTTTTTGTTACTTTTCATAGATATTATAATTTATGTCTGTGAGAATTACTCACCACCCACTTTTGGCGGTAATAAATAGTTCTTTTTCATCATTTATTCAAATTCATCGAATTAAAAATAGTGAAAACTTGTACTAAAAATACTAACAAGTAATTTACTAGGGCATTCATTCATTAAATTTTTTAAATTTGATATGATTTAGGACTATGGGTGGCGCTAGTGTCTGATACCCTATCAATCTGATACCACACATAAAGCACAAAACCTAAAATTATTTTGTTCAGAATCGAGTGTAGAATCGGTACAGCAAAAAAAAAATAGGGGTCAAATTTTTACAAACAAAGTATTTTAGTTACTTACTTTATTATGCGGCGGCACCCGAAGCGGCAACTTTGCCCGATCGCGCGATATACCACAGACTTTGTAATTTGCAACTGGGACAAGAAACCAAATAAAAGCTTATATATAAAAAAAATATAAAAATATAGAAAATACATAATCCATCAAAATTAAATTTAATAATTTATATAATTCTTTTTAATAAAAATAAGTTGGGGTGTCTAAGGTTTTGCGCTTATTCATTAACACGTTGTATATATCGAATATAAGGTTAGGGTTCATACAATCAAAATACACCTATGAAATCAGTTTCTATTTTCGGCAAATACAATCTGTTACATGATCGTTTACTAACCCACATGCCTGCATGAAAGCGTAACAAATTGTAGAGCCAACAAATTTGAAACCTTCTTTCTTCAAAGCCTTCAAAAGAGCTATAGATTGCATACTTTCTGTGGGTATCTCTTCTTTACAACGCCAATTATTTACAATAGGTTTGTTGTTCACAAAACTCCAAACAAACTCTGAAAAGCTCTCTTGATCGTTCTCCATACTTATGTAGCAGTGAGCATTATTTATAATAGCACTAATTTTTCCCTTGTGTCTCACTATTTCAGAATTTCGCATTAATTTACTGTTATCACTCTCTGTTAATTTGATTATTTTATGTGGATTGAAATTGTGAAACAGTTTTCTATAGTTCTCTCTTTTCTTCAAAATGGTTAGCCATGAAAGCCCTGCTTGTTGTCCTTCTAAACAAATCATTTCAAATAAATTTAGACTATCATATTCAGGTTTTCCCCATTCTTCATCATGATATTTAATGTATAAAGGATCTTGAGTTAACCATCCACACCTAACTGGCTCCTTTTCATTAGTCATTTTGTTTAGTTGTTGTCTTAATGATGAATGTATGAAGGCCTATTACCTAAAAAATACATAACCATGATTTAATAAATTCTAAAAGTGAATTCATAATATGATTTCACTTTGATAGTTTTTTTTGTGCTGCTATTATCAGCAATTGCTGATATTATCAGCAATTAAAAAAACAAAACTATTTCACAATGGCTCATTGTAAGTCACATTCAAGCCTAAACTAACAACCCTCCCCACATAAAAAATGCTGTACATATTATTAATTGAAGTCATCTGTATGTCTGTACATTAGCCTGAAGAGACATACCTACTTCAATTTATATTGATAACATTAGCTGAAATATGGATACCATCATCATCATCTAAGCCTCATATAAATAATTATTACCTTTCTCACATCCTTACATGTTAAGTTTTAACTAAAAATATTTTGACTTCGTTTGCTTTTGCTTTATTTCCCCAATAAAACTTTTCGACTGTGGCACTGAACAATATGATCGTTTACTAGACCACATGTCTGCATAAAAGCATAGCAAATAGTTGCACCCACAAACTGGAAGCCATGTTGTTTTAAAGATTTTGACAGTGCTACCGATGTAGAACTTTCAGTAGGTATTTCTTTATAATCTTCCCAATTGTTTATAATAGGCCTGTTATCCACAAAACTCCAGATATAATCACTGAAACTTTCTGATTTATTAATGTCTATAAAACATTTGGCATTATTTATTATAGACTCAATTTTCTTTTTGTTCCTTAAAATACTGGAGTCAGTAAGTAACTGGGACACATCTTCACTGGTAAATTCTGCTATTTTATATGGGTCAAAATTGAAAAAAGATTTTTGATACTGTTTCCTTCTTTTCAGTATTGTTATCCAGGACAGACCGGCTTGTTGTCCTCCCAGACAAAGCATTTCAAACAATTGTAAACTATCATATTGAGGTTTTCCCCATTCTTCGTCATGGTATTTTATGTATATAGGATCTTTTGTAACCCAATGACATCTTTTAACGTTTTTCTCATTCATAAAGACAGAAATGTATGTAACAACAACGGCAATGATTTCGTAAGGTTAAAATGCAAGAACAAAATATCACCTCTACACTGCCTCTACACAAAATAATAAACCTATCAACTACTTCTTTCAAGTTTGTTTCAAGTATTGTAAAACAAGCTTTTCAATTAAATAATCTCTTGTTTTGTTTGATCTTCAAGCTCTTTTTGGAACTCCTTCCTTAGTTTCAATTTTCAATTATTTTGTTTGTTTGACTTTGACATGCCATGTTTGAAATTTGAAGTCACTGACTTTTTTGACTTTTGACATTTCTTTATTTTTTTTTTGGGCCCTGGATACGAGTCCTCTATAGCTTTTCTATGGTATTTTTTATAAATGCCATCGAAAGTACTGCCGTCGTACGAAAAAAGGGCACAACTAACATTTTTAAGAAAATTGAGTTATATACATATTTAGAATCAGGAAAAAAAGGCGCATCTGCTCAATTTTTTGTAGAATTTTAACTTTGAGGAATTCGGAGTTACAGTAGGCGCAAAAGGCACAAATGAGACTTGTATTCATGTTTTGTTGAATGAAAAGGCATATTTATTTAATATTATATTGAAAAGGCACAAGTACATAGTTGGGACTATTACTTCATTTAGGATTTTACAAAAAACTGCGTTGAAAAGGCACAACGTACAACATAACATAAAGGAAAGGCTCAAATGCCAGATGTGACCTATTTACTTAATTATGCATATTGTATTTATTTACATATAAAAGGCACATATAACCAGTTGTGCCTTTTCTTTAAATTATTTACGATGACAGATGAGGAAAGGAGGACTGGGTTTCAGTGAAATGCACCAGTTGTGCCTGCGATGTCGAGTGCATGACTTTGAAGACTTCTGCCAAGTTGTCTCCGATACTGGTCCAAATACTGTGGTGAAAAAATGACTACAGAATTTTTACCTACCCATTGAAAAACCTACCCGTTAACGATAGTTTAGCTGGTCTCACAGAAATTTATGAAGACAAACTAATTTTTAAATTAATATTTTAAGCCAAATTGATTATTTAATTCCCTTCAACTTTTTTATAGTTATTACTATTGCATTGTGATAATTAAACCAAGTGCGTTGTTGTTACATTAATTTTTTTTATAATAATATTGCTAATATTTTTTTGTTTTATTTGTCAGCCAAAATTGTAAGAAAATGCTTATCCCCAAAGATAAAAAAAAAACTATTAAAGATTATTTTTTTTCTTTGAATTTTGGTGTTCTAGAAGGTGACTTGCTAAGTTTTGTTTCAGTTATTTGGATAAGTTAACTAGGAATGGCATGACCATGTGTTTTACATTTTATTAAACTTTCTTAACATGATTATTTGTTATTATTTTTTGTGGCACACGTTAGTTCTATTTAAATTAAAAAGGCGCAATTAGACACATATGCCCTTTCTTTATGACACGATGACAAATTTGTTAGAAATATTTAAAAAAAAAGGTCACATTTGGTTAACTATGCCTTTTCTTTGTAGTAAATGGTATTTTTTTAATATTTTTTTCTTTAGATTAAAGTTATTTTTTGAAATTATTCAAAAATTCAGTATATTTAAAAAATAAAAAGCTAAAAATATAATAGTACTAACCATTACGCAAATATAATCAGTAATTTTTTTTCTATAAAGCAGAAGGTTCTGACACTATAGAGCAGAATATGGTGAAAACTTTAATCCTAAATATCTCGGTTTGACCAAAATGATACATGTGCCCTTCTCTCGTACGACGGCAGAGTACCTTGTATGCATATACTTCCATATTTTTTTTATTTTTATGATTTTTTGAAAATAGGAAACAAACGTAGGACTTATAAACAAATATCTGAGGTTTGTGGTGGGAAGTCAAGGGGTACAGTTGAAGTTTGCCTTAGACAATTTTGCAAATTGATTTTAGTGGACTTTATAATATGAAATTGGTGTAGTTTGGTGTTATAAATGCTCGTGCTCATGAACAATTTGTGAAATAGTTAAAGTGAACTGATAAATGGACTCGTATAGATTTGCCGCCCCAAGCTGCCACGAGGCATCAAAGAACATACGCCATCTTTGATGCTACTTGGAAAAACTTTACCGTACAACACCGATACTTAGTATCTCATTATACTGGACATTGGCAGAATCACTGAAATTTCGGTGAAAACAGAAGAAGAAGAAGAACAAATATCTGTACCTTATTCCCTGTCATTGTCAATCTGACGTAAAATAATGACATTGACAGGATTTGACCGTTTGAGTTGCCAGATTTGGGAAATTTTACCCGGGAGTCTGGAAATTTTCTAAAGGCTTCTCTCAATGTGAATGATAAATATCGTATCCGTTTTCACTGTTCTTTTTTTTCAATGTTCATGCCGGCTAAAATGTTTTTCGATGTAATAATGATTTATAAGGCACTCTTGAGCACAAATTGAAGCTATCCGTGTGTGGTGTACTTCTTTTAGAGCTAGTTTGTCTGGATCAAAAAAAATCGGGTGGAGTAACGTTACGCCAGCCAGAAATTGTTTTTTCGAATATCTCTTAAACTATTTTTTAGGTTAGTTAGGCTCTAATTATTTGTCATTGTCAATTTTCAAAATGAGATACTTTTCGGCTGGAATAACGCATACTAGAATCCGACAGACATTATAAATAGGTACACAATGAAATTACCTACCAATGATGTAGTCATTGGTAATTTTATTGTGTACCTACGAGTATTGTGTATTTAACGTCGAATGCGAAGGTTAAATTATACGCTGCATACAAAGTTAACGTCCCATAGGAATGAATACAGAGCTCCTTGCTCTGTGGTCATCAGAGTCAAAAGTAATGATGACTTTACTACTTCGAGCAACTTTACTACGAATGTTTTCGGAAGGGGGCGTTTTGGGAAGTTTTCCATGCGTCAAAAGGATATATATGCACCCACCTAATATATTGGTTTATTAGGGAGTGACGTGCTTGAAAATATTTTGTAACAGGCAGGGATAGTTAAGACACTAGATTCTACTAAGAACAATAATAAAGTTTATTGTGTTTCTTAGTTCCAAGATAAGTATACAGAATATATAATTTAATCATACAGACTGGGACCGTTAATGTTTATGTATCCTGTACATATGAGCCATTTTGGACCTGCATAAACCTTAGCAAGTTTCGACTGATGGTTACATCTATGTGGTTTGATGTACCTTCTAGTTTCAGGACCGGTAACCAGACTTTTCATTAGTCTCATATTTTGGTCGTTGAGAGAACCATTTGCTAATTGATACAAAAGAGGTAAATATTCTGTTCTTGATAGTTCGCCTGCTATACGATTAACCTGAAATTTAAAAAATGGGCAGTTAGGGCTGTTATTTTTTTTGGGAATATTTCCGTTAAAACTCAAAATTAATGACAACGTAACTTACCACAAACTTCAGCTGGCCGTCAGATAAAGGACTAGATATAGGTCCCAGCAGTAAGACACTACTGTTCTTAGCTAGGCTATCTGGATCGACTGATATTAGATCATCGCTAACATTGCTTTTAATCTCATCATTCACAATCAAAAATATATATTCGCTAGACGACTTATCTAAATCTTTTGCTTTGGGATTATATTTATTGGAGACTTTGGAAGACTTGCTTTTCTTACAGCATAAAGTTTTCAATTGAGACATTAGAACGTCAAACAGCTGCTCCTTTTTTCCAATGTCTTCTGAACTTTGATCTTCATTTAGTGTTTGTGGATAATTATACAAGAAATTGTTTAGTTTTTGTAGTGCGTTGTAATTACGATCACTGTTAGTACCCGCACTTTTTACCGGCTTATGGCCTAATTTGAAAAAAACATTTGAAGTTTTTTCTTCCTGTTCTGGTTCTAGACGGAATGTATGATCTAATTTAATTTGATCAACTTCTTCTCTGAATTTGTCATCCAAGTTTGTTTGTGAATTATATACAATTTTAGCAATATCATTTAAATCAAACTCTGCCTTTTTAGGTTGACTGTTTAGCAACTTTATAAGTTCATCATCTGATAATTTTGAAACAAGATATGTGACATCATCATCTGCAAACAATAATAAAATTTATAAATTATGTGAGTTTTTAATGTTAATTCTGTTTGGTTAAAGAATTTTTTTTAGTTATATTTCACTTTGTTAATACTTAAAATACATTCAGATTAAACTGGTGCAGGTTTGCAGGCTAGCCTCTTACTTTTCTGTTGATTATTTTAGTATCTATTTAATACATACCTTTATCTTTAATAATGGTGTTTTTAGGTAAAGATTTTTCATTTGGATAGTAAGGCTTTGCGTAAATGAGATCGGCTAAATCGTTTTCAACTTTACTGTTATCCAAAAAGAAAGAACGTCTGTTCAATGATGATGCTGAAAGTGTCTTTTGTATCTAAAATAAAGACAATGAAATGAATATCACCCATGTAATGTTTCATAGAATAGTGTATAATAAGGTTTTATGTTCTTTCAAAAGTAATTTTATTATTTATCTACGTACCCAAAAAGTCAAGTATAAAATGCAGTAAGTCGAATACCACCTCGAAATCATGATGATAATATCCACCTATTATATAAATAATAAGTATATAGGTAGCGCAGTAATATTTAAAGATTTAATTTCACGGATGAATGCTCGATACTTTCAGTCTTATCAAATCAAATAACTTGGGCACGGTATCTCGTTAGCGTTCAGAATTAACAATGCGAGAGCGCTCGTAAAATTTTTGTTTACAGTCATCGTCGATAAGATGTAGTTGGAATAGATTTTCCATCTAACGTGTCCGATGTCTGTGTTAGGTATTCTCGTACTACGAATTACTTTAGGTAGGTATTTAACAGTAAGTAATTGACAACATATACTTTACCGCAAGTGGTACTTTTTATATATGCAATCGAAAGTACCTTGTATGTATATACTTCCATATTTTTTAATATTTTTTTAAACGAGAATTAATTATTTAATGATTTTTTGAAAATAGGACTCAAACGTAGGATTTATAAACAAATATCTGTGCCTTATTCCCTGTCATTGTCAATCTGACTGTTTATAAATCCTACGTTTGGTTACTATTTTCAAAAATCATAAAAAAATTAATTCTTATTTAATAAATATAAATAAAATATGTAAGAATAAACATACAAAGTACTTTCGATTGCATATATAAAAACTACCACTTCCGGTCAAGTACATGTTGTCAATTCAAATAAATCACAAAATCACATGAGAGCTTTCATTTAACCGTATCCAAATAAGCAAGACTATCTTTAAGGTTTATCTGCATCAAATGAAGTCAAAAATACACCAATACTAGTCTATCCTACAAATTGTGGGTTCCTTTGAAAAAGTATTTTTTTATGTGTATGTTTAATATTTTTCCTTCACTTGTTCTAAAACTTAGTCTTAGTATCTCTATATAGTTTGTGGTCTGTGTATCAAACCAAATTTCATGGCTCTAGATCCTTCCAGGTTTTGAGGAAGTACCTTGTAGCTTGTAGGTTACATCCTGTGCAATTTTGAGCAAACTGGCATATTTTTTGAATTTATATGAGATGTAGGTAGGTTCTTAGGTTCTAGGTATTCTCTTGACCATCATCTAGCCCAGATGGATGGCCTAAATCAAAATGGAGCGAGCTTACACAGAAGAAGCCTTAGTCACTCTATTTTTAAAGAGATTCAGGCACTGACCTTAATAATATAATATATTCAGATCAGTGGAATTAGGAATGCGTTTGAAAATACAGATTATACAGATTGCATTTCAATTCAATCCCTTGCTGTGTACATACTAAAAGATGTGGAGAAGGGCTTGGTACGAATTCTAGGAATTCCGACAGAAATAAGAAAAATCTTTTCAATGTTTATTTTTTTATACATATAAATATTTAAAAATGTGATAAATATGTATTAAAATAAATAAAGGAAATAAAGTTTTCTTATGTTTTCGCGATTGTTACACATTTAAATAAAATTATTTTAATACGGTTTTTATCGCATTTATTACATTATTTAGGTATAAACCTAACGTTTCGAACACTTTTCAGTGTGCGACCTGCGACCACGAACACTGAAAAGTGTTCGAAACGTTAGGTTTATAAATAACTAGCTGTTACTCGCGGCTTCACCCGCGTAATATATAGCCCATGTCCTTCTCGGTACCCTAACCTATGTGTGTAGTAACCGGCGTGAAAGCGGAGCAAACAAATTAACAAACTCACTTTCGCATTTATAATATTAGTTGGGAAGTTGGGATGGGATTGGGATGGTATGAGATATAATAAACGCGATAAAAACCGTAGGGTAAGCACGCACCGCGACGCGATTTGCTGTCGCAAGTGCGCGCACTGCGACGCGATAGTCGCGCCGTCGCATACCTATTGCTGCTATTTTTGCGACAGTTCGACAGATCTGTCGGAAACGCGTTTGCAACGTATGGAGATCTATGAAGACGCGCGCACTGCGACTCGGCAGTCGCGCGATAATGTTGCCATTATATTAACATTTCTTGCATATTTGTAACTTTCATATCCTTGGCGCAACTTGAAGTTACTCTCGATTTTTTGGATAATTAACCCATTCGAACATACTTAGCTTTTATTTTATTTTTTTATTGAGTTCCTAGTTACTTTAATAAGCTATGCCTAAGCAATTTGAACTCCTAAGTAGTGTTTACATCTTAATACTCCCGTATTTAATATATTTATAATACTGGAAAATATCGTTGGAATTAGTACTAAAAATTACTATTGCAAATAAGTATAATAAACGTTAAATCCTTATTCAGTATCGTTTTAATTTGTACCAACTGTTATGTAACTTTTTTAAAAGTAACAAAAGAAAAACCTGGTGACATTGCGCAGGACATAGCCAATTAGTGACGTGCCAATGCCAAATCAAATAAAAACATGTTTCTAATGTTAATCGAGTTGAGATTCAAATATCCTGAATAGGTGTGGTATATGGCACCGTACTGCAAAGTTAATTGTAGATGTTACGGGATCGGGAGATTTTAACACTTAAAATTTAACAATTGAATTTTAACACTTAAATATAGTTTGAAGGCACATAATAAACCAAGTCATATTGAAACAAACCGACAGAAACACACAGTGTAAATTCATAACCTACTGGTTTAAGTTTATTGTTTCGTGTGAAGATGTTGAACATTCACTGTGAAGCATTTCTCCATAGCAACTTTTGAAGATCGAAGTAGGTTAATCGCGATAATGAATTTTCTCAATCGGTAATTCTTCATAGTGAACATTATAACTTTCATAGTAGTTGTGTTTCTGGTGTGTTTTCATATGTTTGATTTTATGCGCCAAACAAATATAATTCTTTCTTTCTTTCCATGACAGTAATTTGTATACTTACAACGTTTATTTTTACGACAAGTATCAGACATAACAGTTTCGTAACGATTCTAAAAGTTAAAGAAGAAGTAAATAACGTAATACAACAAGAAACGTATAACAGTTTCATTACGATTTAAAAAGAAAAGTCATAACGCCCCAACCCTAAAACGCGACTGCCGAATCGCAGTGCGCGCACCCATGATTTGCTTTTTTCTGTCGCGCGACGCGACGCGACTATCGCGTCGCGGTGCGTGCTTACCCTTAAAATAATTTTATTGAAAAGGAAATAAAATTACTTAAAATTAATTAAAATATTTAGAAATTATAATTTAATATACAATAAACAGAATAAAATAAATACATATTTACAATAAATATCTTTTTCTTGCCATTTTTTGCTCAATATTAATAAAGGCAACAGGTAAACGCTCGAAATATTCACAGAATATTTAATTGTATATTCACTTTAAAATAAATAATAAGATAATTTTTTTTTTAAGGGGACTCCCATACAACTAATATGTTTTTGCCGCTTAGTCTGGTACGGAACCCTTATTGTGCGAGCCCGACTCTCACTTGACCAAGTAATGAAATTTTGCCGTTTGCAAACAAACTTAAAACTTATCATATTGAAAACCACTTGAAAACAATGAATAATGTAATGGCAGTAGCAAAAGATATGGCAAATTTTAAAGAATATTTTCAATTGTAGGAAAGATATGGAATTCACTACTTGCTTAAGCTTCTTTACTGTTTGGGCTTTTCGCATTTCAAGCGGCAAAGCATTCCACATTCTCCCTGCTTGAACATTAAAAGAATTTGAAAAGAAACGTGTCGTATGAGCAGGTTTGGCGAGCCTAAGGATAAACGCACTGCGAACTGCGAACACTAGGATCCTGAACCTCACGAAGGAAATTAAAATGGAGTAGAAGGATTAAAAAGGATAGAATATAGAAGTGAAAGTATATGCAAGTTACGGCGTTGTCTAAAAGGGAGCCACTTGAGTTGTACACGAAAACTAGTGATGTGATCATATTTGCAAAGCCCTAATATAAATCTGATGCAGAAATTTTGGAGACGCTCAAGCTTATTTAGCTGCTTTTCAGTGAGGTAGCAGGAGTCAGCGTAGTCAAGGATCGGCAAAAGCAGGGGTTGCACCAGCGCAATTTTAATTAGTCTTAATCGGTAAACAGTTACCTAATCTTTTAAGAGAGCCAACCGAAGCAAACAGCTTTTTACTGACCTCAGTAAACTGAGGCGACCATGACAATTTATTTTAGTATACCTAAACTTTTGGTTACTGAAATCAATATCAATGCCATTGAATACAATAGATGGAAGTGATTGCCAATCTACTCCATTATGTGGGTTTTCCCGTAGGTTTTTGGTTTTTTCATACAAAAATCGTTCGAAGACAAGTGATCACACGTTCAAAAATAGCACCCCTGTGCATGGATGTCACGCACAAGGCCTCGTACTCATGAACGCAAGACTAAAAAAAAAAAATATGACACTGACAGTAGGTAATGAATGATAAAGTCAAAAAGGAAGGTTATTTTTTATTCTGAATTGGTGAATTGATTTACAAAGCGATCTAATCAACTTTTATTTTTACAAAAACGTATTAGGTTATTAGATATTTGCTTGCAAAAATATTATGGTTATTCTAGGAATCATATAGAAACCAGAGACCCTACAAGAAAATATTCAAAGTTGTCTTATCAAACTGTACGAGATGAACATACCTTTTCCAGTTTTAACCCCCCGGCTTATAGATTCTAAATGGTTTAACGCAGATAGCCCTTGCGATGAGGAGCAGGAACTATCCGCTTTGGAACAAGAGCATCAGCAATGGGTGATTATTAACATATATTTTGATATAGGTACTACAAATTTACTTGGCGTTGGTCCTGCGCAGCTTTTGACTACTTGATACCGTCATTTTTTATCATGATATTTTACTTATAAAATTCAGTAAAGCATTTGAGACTGAGAAAGCCATTTCAGTTTTACCCATTATTGTAAGGCCTACACAATTTTAAGGATTCATTTGTACCTTCTTAAGCCCTGAAACAGCAGGCTCATCCTAATGGATATCAGATTTCCTAGTGCACAAGTACTAGCCAGCAGTAGCATTTAAAAAAAATAATGCTCTAATGATGCATTTTTGGTGTATATAAGAAGTTGGCAAAAAGATTTACAGTAGTGTATAGTAGGTATAAATGAATCTCTGCTTCATAAATTGCTGTCAATTGTTGTGTTGCTAAGGTATACTAATAGAACTAACTAGCTAGTGGTAATATTTTTGTATGCTCACTACAAAAATATTATTGTTGAGATATTTTAACAAACAGTAGAGAGAGAAACCATTATTGATCATAATGTAATTTTCATTGCAAATAATCTTTGTTTACAGTCATGGCTGTGTATTTAACCCATTAACGTCTGCTGTGCCAATTTTGGAACACTTCATTTTGAGGGTATATAAAAAAAAGTGTTGACAGCAAGTAATTTTGCGATACTTTGTTATGAAGTAGATAGTACGTCCAAATTAATTACTGCTAAATTATATTGTAACACATAGAAAATCTATTTTATTTGCATTATTGAATACTTGCATTTTGCGGAGCGTCGAGGTGAGTACATTATATGTTTGTTTATGATAGATGTTTACAATTTATTGTACCAAATATTATAGATATAATGTAATAAGAAGATGAATAAAGACATGCTTACAGTTATACTAACATTTATCTAATGTGTGCAAATATATAGTTATTTAAAAATTAGTGTGCCAATTTTGGCACAGTGGCTACAAGTGTATCAATATTATACGATTTTTTCAGAAAACAAGATGAATAAAAAATAAACATTTAGCTCCAGCACTAACTAAAAATGGCTTGAAGAAGCAATCAACACTATAGTGAGAGACAGTCATGATGGTCTGGACTATGACTTGACCATATTCCACCGGAATAGAGGGATTTGATGATGATCTTGCATGAGATCATCATCTATCTAACTTGCCCAAAGATATTCCAGGTAGCATTGAAGTTTTTGTTCACACTGACGTGAACAAGTGCGTGACGATGACCCATTGGCTGCCAAAAGGGCACCAAAGAGAACTACTAAAATCTAAAAACTGGAACATCATCTGCTGAGGAACTGAGTAATACTGTCCCGCCTCGTCGCCGAGCTATGAACATCCCAGTTTGGCGAAAGCGTTCTCCAGATTATTCTCCAGAGATTATACAGGAAAAGATGAAAAAACACAAGCTATATTTGATTAGAGGATTGACAAAGATAATGAATTTTTTGTAGTCCGCTGAAAAGCCAACAGCGTTTGCGCAATAGCTACCAATTATGACTTGTTTGAATGCCGTTTGGTTCCCGGCAGGAACGCTCCAAGTCTTCCCGTGGATGTAGCAGAAGGCGAGTTTGGAAATACTAGCTTATAAACATCGAAGAGACTTCTCCAACCCGTCTGGCCAGCGAGGAGAGTGTAGGCCAAATCCTCTGACTGCTTTAGCTAATATATGGCTCTGGTAGTACAGAGAGGGACGTGCTTCTGCAGTGGAGACTAAAATAGATCTGATGATTGTGACTCGTCAAATGCATGACGTCTTCATGTGATGTTAAGAGAAGATCCTACGGATCAATTACTATTTAGGTAGACCATAGCCAGATACTACCTAAGGCAATCTTTGCAAAGATCCAAAGCTCACCCATCATGATCTAATATTGGCGGTTTACAATTAGATGGTATAGATCATGTTCGTGTTTTTGAAAAGCTACGAAAGTGTTATAAGATGTACTCTTTGTCATATGAGAGTCCGTTGAGTATGTAAAATATGCAAAAGTACACTTTGAACCGATAATTGTATTTTGCTGATTTGCACCCACAAGCGGCCACTGTGCCAATTTGGGAACACCCCTGTAAAATCATGAAAAATTTTTTTTTTTCATTTTTGTTATTTTATATTTTTTCTTACATTTCCTAAGAATTAAAAAATAAAGAAATTTTGGATAGGTATCCTATCACGTGTTTTCATTTGGCTCCAAATGGGTTAATCTATCAAGTCATCAAACCTTGCTTGAATTAACATATTTTCATGTATGTTGAAATTGAAATAAGGTTGAAAAATGCTGTATTTCTAAGAACATTTCTTTGAAAACCATTACATGGGTTTTGGGAATTTATTGCATGCCATCAGTTAGTAGTATGATTTATTATGCATATTGGATAGGCCTTCGCCCAGCAGTGGGACACGTGATGGCTCCAAATAATAAATAAATGGGTAAGGATCCATGTTGTGGACAAGTTCCAACTCCAACCAATATTGGCTACACAAATGAAAGCCCCAAAAATGTGGCTGAGTGGTTCAAACTCTTTTTCAGCTCAACTCTATAGGCCAGCAATACATGAAGCGGGCGCCTCTTGGCAAGACTGACCCAGAGCCAATGGAGGAAGAAGCGGACACAGACGAGGAGGAAGGTAGGGGCATATTTTATTTTTAGGGTTCCGTACAAAAATTGAAAAACGGAACCCTTATAGGATCACTCGTGCGTCTGTCTGTCCGTCCGTCCGTCTGTCGTAGCCGGTTTTCTCCGAGTGAAATTTGGTAAGATGCAAACACGGATGTGCAAAGTAAATAAAGATTTTTTTGAAATAAGGGTCATTTTCAGGGTCCCAATTACAAAATTAAAAAAAAAAAAAGTTTTGCAAACCTTACTGTGTCATATATCAAATGAAAGGGCTCATTATGAGGATCTCTAAAATATTTTTTTTTGTGCGGGTAAAATCAATACTTTTGATTTTATTCACGAAAGAAGGCAAAAATTGACCATTCCCCCCCCCCCTGATCTCCGAAACTACTGGGCCGAAAATTTTGAAAAAATTACAAAATGTAGTTCATTCCTTGAAGATTACAGGAAATCACTAAAACACCACTAGATAGCGCTAGTCAATTGAATAAAACATTTTTGCACATTGTGTGTGTGTACACGAAGCATATTGTACGGAACCCTGGATGCGCGAGTTTGACTCATACTTGGCCGGTTTTTTTATTTTACCTAGCTTTTGCCCGCAGCTTTGCCCTCGTTAAATACAAACTATGAGCCCTCTTTCAGCCAGTATTCGCAACTAAATTTAGCATAACTATAGTTGAATATTGGCCCATCCTGAATAGCATCCAGGCCATCAAAGGCCTCTTCTATTGAATGCTGTCTTATGATTGGTACAGTTTGCAAAATTTATGGTGGCATATTAGCTGTGAGTTGCGTAGTATGCGCTCCGCTGAACCTAATAAATGTTACTGCGCATCGATTTGCGCGATGTTAAGACCCGCCATAAAGTTTGATTCAGACAAAACAGGAAATAGATCAAAGAGTTACCAATGCCTGGAACAGATTCTGGTCTTAGAATGCTTGCAATGCTCTTGTCACATCTGTGTTGTTGCAGTTGTCCATGGGCGGCGGTGATAATTCACCGTCAGGTGACCTGATTTCTCATTTACCATCCTATTTCATATAAAAGGACTTTTTAAAAGTAAACACTTAGGCCACCAAGAGGAAGATATTCTACATCTGTATCTCCCAATCCTGACAAAAGGCTGCCAGACCTGGTCACTTACCCTGAGACCAGCAAAAGTTAGTAACATGTCAATTTAGTCAATGCAGCATGGGAAGGAGCATGGTCAAATTGGCCATGGCATGGGCAATGTGTGCTGAGATCAGACAAGAAAATGGACCAAGATGTTGTCTGAATGAACCCCCCTTGAGGGCTCAAAAAGAGTGGTGGTCCATTCAAGAGATGGTCTCAGGTCAACTAAAAAAATCACTTACTCTCTAATAGAGAGTTGTACATAGAGAGTCTCGATGTACAACATTAATGAGAAATGGAGAAGAATGGCAATAGTTGAAGGGCATATTGCATTGGATGGATGCGATTATCCTGTACAAATGGTTCTCAACAGTTTATAGACTGATAAATAAATCCTAACTAATATTATAAATGCGAAATAATCATGAAATTGCATACACATAGGTTAGGGTACTGAGAAGGACATAGGTTATAAATCACGCGGGCGAAGCCGCGGGCAGCAGCTAGTAAATAATAAATAATAATAAAAAGGTAAAGAGTTTTCAAGTAACTTGACTTCCAACTCCAGTATTGTTCTTCTTTTAGGTAACGATGAGTCAGATGAGTCAGAGGAGTCACATGACGAGGATGAGGAAGAAGAGCTAAGGACTTCATACTCCCCTGCAAGAAACAACAACGAATTGGAACCAGACAGCCTGGATGACCTGAATGATGCTCCTGATCCTGACCTGATCACTTCTGATCAAAGTGCTATGTATTAGTTAATGTAATTTAATTATAATCATGTAGGTACATATAATTTTGAATAAACATAAGTTTGTAAGTATTACGGTTATTTAACTAAAAGTTTGACCATAAGTTCAGATTCTTTGTTAACCCCTCGTGTGTGTCTATGGTACCAAAAACAGGTAAGGGTACGCACGCACGCGACAGAAAAGAGCAAATCATGGGTGCGCGCACTGCGATTCGGCAGTCGCGTTTTAGGGATGGGGCGTTATGACTTTTCGTTTAAAATCGTAACGAAGCTGTTATTCGTTTCTTGTTGTATTACGTTGTTTACTTCTTCGTTAACTTTTAGAATCGTTACGAAACTGTTATCCGATACTTGTCGTAAAAATAAACGTAAGTATACAAATTACTTAGGAACACAAGCTAAACAAAGCTTTTAAACATCAAAAAGACCTCTCCCACCCGTCTGGCCAGCGTGGAGAGTGTAGGCCAATTGCTCTGGCTAATTTAATGGCTCTGGTGATCAAAGAGAGTCGCGCTCCTGCAGTGGAGAATAAAAAAGACCTGATGACGATGATGATACAAATTACTATCATAGAAAGAAAGAAAGAATTATATTTCTTTGGCGCATAAAATCAAACATATGAAAACACACAAGAAACACAACTACTATGAAAGTTATAATGTTTAAATCAAATCAAATCAAATATCTTTATTGTGGAACAGAGGTAATAAAAAGGTGTTACAAAATAATATGGCATCACTGTGACCTGTCTTAATAGACATACAATAGTTAATTAGTTTCAAAATCTAATAGAAGTGAAAAAAAAAGACACTTTACTATGAAGAATTACTGATTGAGAAAATTCATTATCGCGATGAACCTACTTCGATCTTCAAAAGTTGCTTTGGAGAAATGCTTCACGGTGAATGTTTAACATCTTTACACGAAACAGTAACTATGATGCTAAAAGTGACCAAGTCTTATGACTTTCGGCTCTGTCTACCCCACTAGGGATAAAGACAAGATAATATGTATGTATGTATGTAGTAAACATAAACCAGTAGGCAATGAATTGACACTGTGTGTTTCTGTCGGTTTGTTTCAATATGACTTGGTTTATTATACTTGTGTCTTCGAACTATACAATTATTCAATATTAAATATTTAAATCTCCCGACCCCGTAACATCTCCAATAAAATTTGCAGTACGGTGCTACACCACACTTATTCAGGATATTTGAATCTCAACTCGATTAACATTAGAAAACACGTTTTTATTTGAGTTGGCACATCACTAGTTGGCTATGTCCTGCGCAATGTTGCCAGGTTTTACTTTTGTTACTTTTTTGAGAAAGTTACATATCAGTTGGTACAATTAAAAAACAATACTGAATAAGGATTTATCGTTTATTATGCTTATTTGCAATAGTAATATTAAGTTATGATTCCAACGATATTTTCCAGTATTATGGATATATTAAATACGGGAGTATTAAGATGTAAACACTACTTAGAACTTAAAATTGCTTAGGCATGGCTTATTAAAGTAACTAGGAACTCAATAAAGAAATAAAAAAAATCTTAGTATGTTCGAAGGGGTTAATTATCCAAAAATCGAAAGTAACTTGAAGTTACGCCAAGGGTATGAAAGTTACAAATATGTAAGAAATGTTAATATAATGGCAACATTATCGCGCGACTGCCGAGTCGCAGTGCGCGCGTCTTCATAGATCTCCATACGTTGCAAACGCGTTTGCGACAAATCTGTCGCAAAAATAGCAACAATAGGTATGCGACGGCGCGACTATCGCGTCGCAGTGCGCGCACTTCTATGGCACTCCATACGTTGCGAATTTTGCGACAGCAAATCGCGTCGCGGTGCGTGCGTACCCTTAACTGAGATATTGTAAGGGTCAGTATCTGTGTCAGTGTAATGTTTCATTAAGATCAAAATCTGAAGCCTTTAAGAGAGACATATTCTAATGTCAATGCAGAGTTGTGAAGACCCTTTTATTAATAGCTCATTACAAAACGCCATATCCATTACCCGGTTGGTTGCCTGGCTCTCAACCCCCTTAGCAGCCCGATGGCCAAGTGGTGTATTATAAGCGTTAACGCATGTTAAGCAATCCCGGGCGCGGCCCTCACTGGGTTTTTAACTCCTCCGTGCTTCGGAAGGCACGTCAAGGCGTTTATTGCAGTCGTTAAGATATTCAAGACGACTTTAGGCAGCCTTAAAAAATCTGACACCAGTGTTGGCCACTTTCATACATGACAACCAACAACTCTGAGCAACCAAAGCACTCTTTAAGGCCTAGCCATTGATCATAATGACAATGAATGGCCCTTGGTGTAGTCACTCTATTTGCTCGACAACTTTTTTTTTACATGTGTATAGAAAGCGGTTAGGATGAATAGGAATTAATTTGATAAAAGACGGTAAAAGAATAATAATAACACTTTACTCTATAATACATCAAAATAATACGGATCTTGATTCATAAATACAATTAAAAACACTGGGACACTTAACAAATCAGTCGTTAGTTAAAATTTTACTGTTAGCAAAAATCTTAATCAGATAGCTATAATATAAAGACCATAAATTAATTAATTTGCCCAATTGATTGCGCTCATACAAAATGCCTACAATGCTCATTATTCTTTATCTAGCTATTGGAAACAAGGATTTATTTAGAAACTGTTATTTTAACACAAATGCTGTGTTAAAAGCTCGAAGCATTTTACATTTGCCAATACTGATGGTATGCAGGAGGGACATTTTGCCATTAAAAATCCTATGAGTTTTCATGTTAAAAATAAAGCCTTGCACGGCAGCAATCTTTGTTTCCAACAATTTTGATTCATTATTTTGTAGGAGCACAATGGATCCTTATTTAAGAGACCCCAATCATAAAGATTAAATACTAGTGATGTCAACTACACTGGCTACAATCCTTGTTAGCAGAGGTCCTATGTTGTCCGGGGGCACTCCTCCATTCCACTTCTTCTTGAGGCAGTTTTCTATTTGAGCAAACATAGATTTCGAACCTAAAAAATATGATGTTTTAAATATTTATTTAACTGAGCGAACGCGCAGTGTCTCTGCAAATTGTTATTGTTAGGTATATGTCTATCCGGCTGTTTCACTTTACAGGTCGCATTTCTCAACCGATACTAGTAAAATTTTGTGACTAGGTATATTCCATAAAATTTTGTAGATTCAGTTTTTGGACATACATACATATCTCGTCTTTATCCCTTGCGGGGTAGACAGAGCCCAAGGTCATAAAACCCAAGGTCATAAAACCCAAAGGCCATGTTTAGCGTGTTAGAGGGCGTTAAGGTGGAAAGCGGAATCGAAATAGTCATGGGTTGCTTGCCGCTTCGCCTATAACGTGATTCCTTAGATTTTCGCCCAATCCCTTGACCGGCTTTTACGGTCTGCGCGGGAATGTAAGAAAAGCATCTGGTATATAATATGTTTTTTCCTTTTCTCCCAAACCAGCATGGAAGAAATCAGTTATGGAATTTTTGCAAAATGACGAATTTGGCAAAAGTCCTATGCGCCACCGAGGTTAGTGGCGTTTATGACCTATGTGACTTCTTCGTGATAATAAAACATTTCGGCAAGTATTATTTTATTTTGTAATTGATAAGACCATGGAAATATTAATATTTTCACAGATCTGTATACTAAAATCTGTGATATTTTCCATGGTGTTGCCCGCGGAAGTATAAACAAAGTATTCACTTTGTCGAATTAACTATAACATGGTGGTATCATATCTGACGTGTCCGCAAAATTTTGTACTAACTAGAGTTGCTCTCAAACTATACACAGATGGCGCTACATGCTATATTTAATAGATATAATACAACTTATGTTACGTTACGTACTTACCTGGTAAATCTGAGCATTTCGCCATGTTTAATGTGAAGAATATCGCGCTCCTCCTGACCAGCGGGTTGTACTCATCACAATAATAGTGGAAGGCCATGGCTAACTTCGAAGGCAATGTGTCGAGCTCTTTCACCAGCATCACACCAGATCTGTCGACATCAGCTTTGTATGTTTTGATGAGTTCACTGTGGGATTCCATATTCAAGTCTGCAGTTTCTACCACGATATGTCTTACAGATGTACTATCATTCCCTGAAAACAAAAAGATTAGTCTATTATAATTTTGTCACACAATCCCTTTTTGGGCAAATTGGGAACGAGAAGACAAAATACATGATGTAACCAGGTAAACGCTAATATGATAATGTTATGACGGCCTCCGGGGCGCAGTGGTTAATACGCCAGTCTGCGACACGAGGTATGGTCCCCGGTCAGGTCTTAGATGTTTATTAAGATAAATAGGTTCTATTATAAAATACGTTATCGTTGAGTTAGCGTCTCACGACACAACTAGCGTTTCCCGCGACTTCGTTCGTGTAGGTTTTGGTTTTATCACACAGTCTTTTATTGAATTAAAAAGTAGCCTAAGTATGACCTTTCTCAGTCTCTAGACTACCTGTGTACCAAATTTTATTTAAATCGGTTTAAAGTTTTAGCGTGAAAGATATATTAATTCTGTGGTGAAAGCGATACGGACAGACAGAGTTACTTTTGCATTTATAATATTAGGTATGGATATACAACTCTGTCAAATGTGAAACTGAAATTACACCAGCCAGCATAACAATAAGGCTAGAATTTAACAAAACAACAGTAACTACTACATTCTAGAATAAGGACAGGCGCCAGGCGAACGTCGACAAATGAGGCTTCTATATTCTAGCTGGCGTAAGCTATGCCACTACTCCGGAGTCTCCGGGGATTAATTTCTGTATAAATCAAGGTGCATACTAACGTAAGTATCGCGCGGTGTTAGATGCTATATCATTCATAAACTCATTGAATAGAACTGGGTCGAAGTCTTCAGATTTACTATTGTATACGAATACGAAGGAGCCGGCATCTTGCCTTTTGTAAATTGTTGAGATCCCTGAAAATATAAGTATTTTATTACTCGGTCACTTCCCTTTTACCAATAAAAAATAAAACCGTGCGAGCGAGGTGATCTCGCCAAGGGTTCCGTACAAAAAGGTGTTTTGATTGTGATGTAGGTAACTATTAATTTATGATTTTCGGGTGCTTTCCTTAACTCGTGCTATATCCCTTTGCTTCCTGAAAAATTAATGTTTCTAGCTGTCATCGCAAAGTGCCCTAAAAGTAGGTATTGGTTATCTTGCGAGTTGAACAATAAAACGCTTAGACAGCCGTACATACTTTTTGTCTCCGTTGACATAGAAATACACTTTTTCAAGTCTACAATGACGGAACTGAGTAGGTATTTGATAATTCTTTTAAAATAATATCTCTAAGCATTAAGGCGGAGTGAGTTCACACACTAGCGCCACCCAGCAATTAATTCTATAAGTCCTAAATCATATCAAATTTTAAAAATCTAATAGCTGAATGCTCTAGTAAATTACTTGTAGTATTATTGGTAAAAGTTTTCACTATTTTTAACTTGATGAATTAAGAGAACGAATTATTATCGTTCGGTAAAATTCGTTCTCTTAAACTTAGATTGTAATATCTATAAAAAGTAACAAAAATAATACTACAAGTAATTTACTAGGGCAATCAGCTATTAGATTTTTTAAATTTAATTTGATTTAGGAGTAAATGAATTAATTGCTGGGTGGCGGTAGTGTGTGAACTCGCTTCACCTTAATGAGAAAAAGAGTTCTAACAGACGGAATACGAAATGGGCCTAACCCTAATTTCTTCCTTACCTTTTAAGGTACGGAGTGCTACGTAAAATGTCTTTCTCAAAAGCTTTAAATCAATGAGTTTGTGCTGATGGATTCAAATCCTCTGAGAAAGACAATTTACGTAGGAGTCCGTTCGTACATATAAGCATGAATATTGATAATTTATTAAATGGACAATTTGACAATATCATGAAATTAAACGCTTGTAGAAGGGTAGAAGACGGTGGCAGAATTAAAAAAAACTTACCAGTTTGCACTTGTAGTATAGAATCATCAGTTACTTTATATTTCCTCCCCAAATCACTCAGATCCGTGTGAAATCCAAGTTCATCATAAACAATACCGTTTGTTACTGGAGATTGGATTAATAAATCACTGTATATCGTCGCTATAGCACCAAGGACAACAGCTACAGGAACGAATAATATGGATTTGGAAGACTTTTTACTGCTCTTTGTTTTTTCTTGTAGTTTATTTGGTGTGATAGGAGACGAGCAATCTTCATGGTTATATCTTATTCTGGATTGTTCTGGAGTTCTTTGTTCATCTGTCCGATTGTGCTCACTGTGTACGGACAAGTATCCGAACTCACCACTGTAATATGATGGAAGAGCTGCGGGTAATGACTTTGCGAGCACATTGCTGCAAGGAAACAGACTTTACCAGCTCATATTTTAACCACATTTTCTATATTTACTTAAGAAGATTGTGTAAGTATAAAAATGAAATATGAATGTGAATTGCTGTGCCAATTACCGAAGTGGTTAATGAGCTAAAAAGCTTGTTTTAATTCTATTTATGATACATTATGTACAATAAATTATGATACTTGGTCATAGATGAAATTACGTCGAAATATAATTATATCAAGCGCCAGTCAGTGTGTCTATAAGCGATCATTTACCTAAATAATTCTAACAGAAATTATTTAAAATTCATCTCAATATAAAGGTCATAGCCCACTTATACAACTCCGCTCCCACCCGGCAAATTTAATATCATTCAAATATGAGCTTTAGGTCGTGGCCGTTAGATACATTTTATATTGGTAACATAAATTAGCAGACAGCTCGCTGTCAGCGTATTTGCTACCTCGCTGTCCACGCGCTGTGTACAAGCGGTCTGCGCGGTGTCCGCACGCTGACTGCTAGCAGTCGCCGCGGAACACCGGGGTAGGCCATTTACGAATTATCTACCAAGCAGCTGGGTGTCTGCTAGCTGTCGGTGTGTGGACCGCTGGGCGCCTGCTAGCTGTCGGTACGTGGACCGCGAGCAATCATATTAGTTTAGAGCCGTGGTTGGGTGGGAGCGGTGTCGGAGCAGAGTCGTGTAAGTGGGCTATGACCTTTACAGTTAAAACGGGTTCCTCTGGGGGTACCGGAACATTTTTTCTAAATCGTCACCAGTGTTGGCACATTCACTGAAGGTCTGAGATAGTAAAAGGGATTTTACAAAAGCTCGGCATAAGGCATTGATCAGGAAACGACAGTGAGAAACTCGTGTAAACTTAAAAAAAGCTCCTTTAGTGCGTTATAGACACTCTAACCTGCACTGAGTGTATAATAATATAGACAAGATAAGCAATATACCATATATTTCATTATGTTCTGTTCATATGTATTACTCATACTTAGTCAGCATAAAAAATTAAGCAATAACATTATACATATAAACAATGAATTATATGTATAATATTCGAAAATAAATATTATCATGCAAAGGCCAACATATCATCAACTAGATCATACCCATTCCAAAATGCAAAAATAAGACAAACAGAAGAGAAGACAAATCTAAAGTTCTTTTTTCATATCATCCATCACACATGACGGGGAAATAACGCGAAATACCGATGTCCATAATAATAATATCCTTTTTGAGGCTCTTTGTTTACTGCATAATACATACACAATTGCATACAGAATACTGAGACATTGTTATGGGAAGTTTCGTGTTTTTATTGTGACAGCACAGTGTGCAAAACACAGCGCATTGATGAAATGGGAGACCGTGGTCTCATAATCTAAACGTACTATTCATGCTGTGTATATGATTCGGCAACGTTTTTACAGCCTACTTTACACCAAACCACGTTTTTTTATGTCATAGGACGGCAAACGAGCAAGCGGGTCACCTGATGGTAAGTGATCACCGCTGCCCATGGACAACTGCAACTCCAGGGGTGTTACAAGAGCGTTGCCGGCCTTTATTTTTCCCTCCCCAGAGGGGGACGGGGGGATGGGCCTCCGGCTCTCTCACTCACCGAACGAAGCATAGAAGCGGTAAAGCTACTCGAACGTCGATTTTCTGTGAGAGTGTGGTACTTCCCCGGACGAGCCGGCCCATTCATGCTACTAGCAAAAATGAATTTTGCCCGTAGCGTGGCACTACCACAACGAACGTTAAGTACATAGATCCATGATCTTAGACGAATACCTATAAATATGAAGTAAGTGTTTACCCGCGCTGCGCTGGTTATCACAATCCGGACCTCGAGATGACAGACCACAGAGCAGGGGAATGTGATTATGTGACTGCGAGCGCACGAGCGACATTCCGTGCTCTGTGTTACATGATACCAATGTGTCACGAGGGACGTATGCCTTCCTTCTACATTGACGCTCTTCTAAATATTTCCAATATGTTTGATAAAACAAAAATTATAATCATACCTGTTATCAGACTCATCTTCAGAAATTGGTAGATCATGTCTATCTTCTAAACCAAAGGAATTTCTTCTTGGGCTTTTCTGATTTATTCTTCGTGGTGGAGATAGTTGTTTGGCAAATTTGCTGAAACAAATATTTTTATGCTTTTGTAATCTGATACTCTCCTGTAAAATGTAGTTTCTAAACTATTAAGCATCGAGTCCTACGACATAATTTTGATGTCACCACAACAAGACATTGATGTCACTTGGGCTTCTTTGTTGATTGTTACGCAGTTATCGTTATCACTAGTCCTAAAGTCCTAAACATGGATTAGGTCATGCTTACCATAAAAATGCATTTTCATTGCAACGGGATGAATATTTCCAATTAGCAAAACTAGAAAGAAATAACTCTTCAACCCTGTCCCTTCCGTCGATAGTCCCTTCTCACTCATCCCAATCCCAACTATATCCTTATCCTTACTAATATTATAAATACGAAAGTGAGTTTGTTTGTTACGCTTTCATGCCCTATCTGCTGAACCAATCATCATGAAATTTTGCATACTTACTACACATAAGTGTGCTGTGCATGATGCCTGCCTCACGATGTTTTCCTTCATCGGAAGCAGTAAGTAGTGGTCGATGAAATTACCGTACTCGAGTCAAATGGGTTTGGTGTACAAACTCAGGGACTCAGGGTAGTATGGGCCGAGTGGGGATTGAACCCGTTACATTCTGCTTGTAGATCGCGCTCATAGGCCAGATAGCCACTACTATACCACTGCACCCACAGACCTCCTCCAACTCTGGCTGCCTTTTAAGTTTAGTGAAAGTGGTGAAAATAGTCTTAGGTATGCATAACATGCTCACGTTTTTTTAAACCATAAAAAACAATAATCATATCAATTACCTCATAACATTGTCGACTACATCAACCCCCTCATCGTCTTTAGAACAGGAAGCTGAGTTTCGTTCACAAGTCCTGCCCTCTCTGTCATCGTTTAATCCATACCTGCCCATGGCGGAAGTATGCGGATGTGTAAATATGCAATGCTTATGATTGTGAATGCTTTTCCTAGCCGATGGTGTGATGAAACCCCCCCCTTGCTGCAAAGTGTAATAAAACAGGTAAGTGTACAACAAAGTCTGACTAGTGGTTTGCGAAAGGGACATTCTGCAACGAAGCAGTAAAACCTCTTTCACACTACTAAATTCAGACACTCACAGAGGCACGCCACAATATGTTAGACAATAATAAAGATATCCCCACTCATGTCAGCATCCCTCTCGTCAGTGATTGAATCAAGTGTGCAACCAACCAACTCATTAAATGACATGCAACTATGGGACCCACTGACCCACCATTGTGTTTGACCTGACAAGAACTTGGCCAGTTTTTCAATTTTACTGATGATGATTTTGGAAAGTATATGGGGTGAGGCCTGCCCCCTTATTTACTAACTCAGATGACAGGTGTCGATGCCTATCAATCTAGAATTTACTGTTGCAATGCGGGTTTTGCTTGCTCGAACTTTTTATTTGAAATACAAAAACCGCATTGTAACACTAAATTCTTGATTGATAGGCATCGACACCTGTCATCCGAGTTAGTAAATAGGCCGGCTGTTTGTTCTACTCCTGCCACTTTGCCTATCAAACTGGGGGAAATATTTCTTTTTTCTTTTTTTTTCTGTTCAAGAGGACTACTAGCAGAATTTACTAACTACTCCTTAGGTCATTCCATTGTGACTGGTGAGTTATGCATATTACTCCAAAATTTGACTTACTTTGGTTTATAAATAGGCTCTTTAAATACTTGGATGAGTGAAATGCGGTCTTGGATGTTTATCTATGTATGTATTTGTTATAAAATATAGTATCGTTGAGTTAGTATCCCATAACACAAGTCTTAATTAAGAACTTACTTTGGGGCTAGCTCAATCTGTGTGATTTGTCCATATATATTCATATGTTTTATGACACTGCTGCTTTTATTGTACAACTGTCAAAAATGGCTTCTTATTGCAGATTGTAAGTAAAAGCTATCTGTTTGAACATCTGGAGAATTCAAGCAAGGTAATCCTACACGGTGAGCTTTAGAATAGCTTAGCACGAATTTGTTATTTCTGAGGATTTCATCTAATAGAACTTGCCTTGCTCATCTCAACAATATGATTTTTTGAGTCATTCCAATCTGCAAAACATCCTAATTCAAGCTTAGCTATAATCAATAGCCCTCTAAAGTATAGACCGTTTGTACAAAATTTGTGTGGATGGTGAAATCGTAATACTGTTCGTAATCGGTGGACCTCTGCTCTCTTTAGTCACTAGTCTCGACCGCGCACCATCGCTGCAACTCCACTGAAACGTGGCCTGCTCAAGTCCATACAAATACAAGGTTCGAAGTGAGTCTCGTCAGTACGTGGTATAAGACATGTGGCGGTTATATGCGAACGCTTGAGGGCGTATTAAACAAATTTGGTAGGTAATTAAATAATTCTTACTTTAATTTCAGGATTCATTTAATTTTGTATAAAACTGCAGGAATATTATTTTCCCCACTGCACGAAGCAGTGGGCAGACGTGCTGATACTTTAGACAATGCCACTTATTTCACTTATGTACACTTACTATTCACCTCTATTCACAAAATACACACAAAATTATCCGGACAATCACATTGATGGGATATTTTTTATCTTTGTTTTGTTTTTGCTGACAGTCGCTGTCAATTGTATTTTCTTTTCAATCAAAATGGTGTTTTTTTTTTCTAAGTGTTGTTTTACGGCCCTGGATACAAGTCCTTTAGAGCCTATCTTCATTTGTTTCGCCAGTTGGCGAGTTATTCTTCTTGGTTGTCAACGAAATGATGGTGTAATTCATTTCGTTGTTTTCACGGAGCCCCTGGCAACAACTCTTTGCGAATACACTGGTTTTATCATTGACGACGCAGCAAGGCGGACAACCACCAGCCCGCTATGTAAATCTCACTACAGCCGCACAATGACATTCTTTTTTAGTTATTCTACACATTGTTCATAAATATGGGCATTTATAACACAAAACAACACCAATTTCACATTATAAAGTCCACTAGAATCAATTTGCGAAACAATCCAAAACAGACACCGTGTAGTCCGCTAAAATTCCCGCCAAGAACTCCTCAAAATGGTGTGCGTGCAGTGCACTGTCAAACGAGTAGAAAGCGAGCATGGGTAGCGAAGTAGCGGCTAATATCTCATCACTAACTTCGAAGAAGATACACTTTGATTAGTGCAAGTGCGAAGTTCTACATTTGCTACTAAACGTTTAGTTAGTTTATTTATGCCACTTACGGTCACCCATCCAAGTGGGGACTGCACCAGGGGTTGCTTAACATACGTAAGCGCTCATACTAGAGCTCACATACTGGACCATCGGGCTCCTCCTACCTAATATCCGTAGAGAGAAGCAGTTTTTTGGCAGTGATCTCCATGTAGACCAGCCCCCTTATTTACTAACTCGGATGACAGGTGTCGATGCCTATCAATCTAGGATTTGCTGTTACAATGCGGTTTTTGTATTCCAAATAAAAATTTATAGCAAGCAAAACCCGCATTGTAACTGTAAATTCTAGATTGATAGGCATCGACACCTGTCATCCGAGTTAGTAAATAAGGGGGCAGGCGCTGGATGGAGTTGAGTATGCAAAATATGAGGACCGCATGCTCTCAGTTTTGAACTCAGATAAGCTTGCAGATCATGATTCTGGATGTTGCCAGGGGTTTTTTGGTCCATTTATTTTTTATTCCCCACTCCTTGGATATCGAGGCAAAGGACTGAACAAATGCTTTACAAACATTTTTTGTTATTTTATTGAAAACTAGCTGATGCCCGCGACTTCGTTCGCGTGGACTTTATGACTCCGGGGTATATAATCCTTAATACAAACTAAAGTCGATACATAAGCGTAATCTGTGAATTTGACCTGCTGTCATGCTGCTCAACCTATAAAGCGCACATATCCAACGGGCCTCCGGGAGAGATGGACCTCGAATTTGGGTGTTACCTGTGTGTGCAAGGCTTGGAGAGAAAGCAAACTCTCATGTTTTGCCGTATGGGCTGTATGCGTTACTCCAGCCGAAAAGTATCTCTTTTCGAAAATTGACAATGGCAAATAATTAGAGCCTAACGTAGTATAAAAGTGCCTGAAAGTCTTGAATTTGTGCCGCCAGTCGTTTAAGAGATATTCGAAAAAACAATTTCTGGCTGGCGTAACGTTACTCCAGCCGAATTTTTTTGATCCAGACTACCTAGGTCTAAATGAAGTACACACACGGATAGCTTCAATTTGTGCTCAATAGTGCCTTATATTTTCAAATTTGTGCTCCATACGGTTTCAGAGGTATTCAATTTTCGGCTGGAGTAACGTTTGCTCAGTTGCTGTATCTCTGAAACGGCAGGCCAATCAACCGTCGTTTTTTGTATAGATATAGAACGCTATTTGTGCCGATTTGTGCCATAGGTTTCATAAGTATCACTATTATGGTTAACGAGTTATGATTTTTTCTCTAAAAATCGAAAATAGGCTCTAGCTCTTAAACAAAGAAACCTTACCTATTCAAACTGGTACCAACATGTAGTTCTTATACCACCACACATAATTAGAAGAAATCATCAGCCTATCCCACAAATTCGGTGAGTTATGACGATATTCCTTATTTCGGAAAGTCAAATCTGGTCCTGTGATTTTGAATAAAGAATTCACTATTTTCCTGTGAGCTGACTGATTTCATATTTATACATTATTTAGAGCTATCATTTGAGAATATACCCTCAAAAATGTAGATAGAAATACCTACGAATTAAATTAATAATAATTGAAATCTATACTTAACCATTCTTACGCGATTACCCGACCAAATTCAAACGTATATTAAAAAGCGGCCGTGGCATACTGCTAGGCATTTACTTCCACTTGGCGGTATTATTATCGAATTTAGTCAGTACAGGTGAGGTGAAAAATGTTAAGTTATATCAATATTTTACTAAAATAAATATTGGCTACTACGAGTATGTTCTTCTGTGTTTTATGTATACCAAAGCATTGTGTGTCACAGCAGCGGGCAGCGGTTAGATTAATAAGTTAGACTTATAAATGGTTAAACAAATTGAAAGGAATAACAAAAAAAATGTAGGGGCAGCCTTAAATCAAGTAAGGTTGGCTTATTACGAGTCGGAGAAATAAAATACAGTGTAAAATCTGTGACAATTATTATTGTACTTTGATTTGCTTATTTTCTAAGTTGCTAAAATTAATAGGAACTGCAGCTGTGTTTGTTCTTCTGTTCGTCATTTTATTGTTTAATTGTCTAGCTCATATAACCTTAACTGTCGGCAACGTATGTACCGGTTTTAAGAAATCCGTTCTTTTGTTCGTTGCGAACAATTTGTATGTGTTTACCGTATACCGTAGCTGCTATTTATTATTATGCGTTTATCTATAGGTCATTCATTACATTCTTAGTAGCTCAAAAACTTTCTAACTATGAACATGGCAAAATAACTCGTTTTCTATTATTGACACAATAAAGATGGGACAAAAGTGAAAGAGTTCATTTAATTTTCTCTTCCGCGTCATTTTATTATATAGAGAATACGAATACCGTCTTTTCCCTAGTAATTCTTGTGTAACCTTTGATCTGGTCCGGTATAATATAACCTGTTTCCGATGCCCACGAAACTGTATATTTTACGAGTAAACAAATTCCTGATGCATGTGATGTTTCACCTCTATGCATCAGGAATTTCTTTCATTTGCTTCAATTTTTGTGTGGTCTTCAATATAAATATCTAATACATAAACATATGCAAACATATGTTATAATATTTTAGCATATGTTCTAATCATCTAAAACAAAAAATGAAAGACGTACCTACTTACATAAATTTGGTGTTCATAGTTCGCATGACATCGGTCCATGTGTGTAACAATCAACATCTTAAATAATTTTTGATCTTATTGTTTTTATTTAAAATAATACAAGCCTTCAAAATATATATAAACTTTTTTTCTACACGATTGTACTCCGCCACATAATATAAGAGTACATATTTAAGAAGTGATGCATTAGGTACCGCGCGGCCGCTTTTTAATATACGTTTGAATTTGGTCGGGTAATCGCGTAAGAATGGTTAAGTATAGATTTCAATTATTATTAATTTAATTCGTAGGTATTTCTATCTACATTTTTGAGGGTATATTCTCAAATGATAGCTCTAAATAATGTATAAATATGAAATCAGTCGGCTCACAGGAAAATAGTGAATTCTTTATTCAAAATCACAGGACCAGATTTGACTTTCCGAAATAAGGAATATCGTCATAACTCACCGAATTTGTGGGATAGGCTGATGATTTCTTCTAATTATGTGTGGTGGTATAAGAACTACATGTTGGTACCAGTTTGAATAGGTAAGGTTTCTTTGTTTAAGAGCTAGAGCCTATTTTCGATTTTTAGAGAAAAAATCATAACTCGTTAACCATAATAGTGATACTTATGAAACCTATGGCACAAATCGGCACAAATAGCGTTCTATATCTATACAAAAAACGACGGTTGATTGGCCTGCCGTTTCAGAGATACAGCAACTGAGCAAACGTTACTCCAGCCGAAAATTGAATACCTCTGAAACCGTATGGAGCACAAATTTGAAAATATAAGGCACTATTGAGCACAAATTGAAGCTATCCGTGTGTGTACTTCATTTAGACCTAGGTAGTCTGGATCAAAAAAATTCGGCTGGAGTAACGTTACGCCAGCCAGAAATTGTTTTTTCGAATATCTCTTAAACGACTGGCGGCACAAATTCAAGACTTTCAGGCACTTTTATACTACGTTAGGCTCTAATTATTTGCCATTGTCAATTTTCGAAAAGAGATACTTTTCGGCTGGAGTAACGCATACGTATGGGCTGAAAGCTACGTTGCCAAAAAGGCATATCCTGGTTGCGAGTGACCCAGGACCGCTAGGTGGTCACCAGTAATATGAGCTAATCGTACTCTATGCACTCTATCCCAGTGGAGAGAGTGACTGTGTAAAATTGACGATGTGAAATTTGACATGGTTCTGTATCAGATGTTCTAAATCTTCAATTTAAATAGGCCTCAACAAAAAATATTCGTCAGGTTGAATAACTTTTGCTAAGGCGTCATTTTATATTTCCTATTTTTTACCTGGACTATTATGGTTCTGCGTCAGGTGTTCCAATTCTTCAGTTTAAATACTTAACAAAAAATACTTATCAGGTTGATTAACTTTTGCTTAGACGTCATTCATATATTTCTTATACTTTACCTGGACCATTATGGTTCTGCATGAGGTGTTCCAAATCCTAGATTTCTTATGCCTCAACAAAAATGCTCATAAGGCTCATCAACTTTTGCTAAGGCTCCACTTTTATATTTCTTATAGTTTAGCTGGACCATTATGATGCTGCAACAGGTGTTCCATGCTATAGAGCAAAAAAAGTTTCATTCGAATCCATCCAATATTTCCGGAGATAAACGTGATCATACATACAGACAGACAGACAAGAAATTCTAAAAATTTTTTTTTCTTTTCTATTATTCTTTCTAAGTGTCTCTCTATCCATTTCAGTCAAAAATAGTAAATGTACAGATAAAATATTTTTACTGTTTTATTATATGTATAGTCATAGATATAGACTAGCTGCACCCGCAACTTTGTACGCGTGGAAAAAAGTTTATTTTGGCTGGTCCATTTATTTTTTATTTCCCACTCCTTGGATATTAAGGGAAAGGACTGAACAAATGCTTTACAAACATTTTTTGTTATTTTATTGAAAACTAGCTGCACCCGCAACTTCGTACGCGTGAAAAAACGTTTCTTTTGGCCTTTCTCAAGCTCTAGACTATCTGTGTACCAATTTTAATCGGTTCGGTAGTTTTAGCGTGAAAGCGAGACCGATAGTCAGAGTTAATTTTATTTTTAATTTTAATATTAGTATGGGTATTAGTTTCGATACTTATAGCTATTCAAAAGATATATTAAATAAAACAAAACCGCCCAAGTGCGAGTCAGACTCGTGCACGCAGGGTGTCATACCATTATACCCGCTCCACACTCTCGTCGAGAGGTTTCGTTCCCGGTATTCGCCGAAACAAGACGAGATCGAGAATCGAGAACTATACTCTCTACACTCTCGCTTAGCGCAGTTGTCTGTTTGAGGACGTTGAAACTGCTGCGGCATTATAGCATTATGTCTTGTAGCGTATTATACTTCTTACAACGCGAAAAATAGTTATTAAAAGGCGTTAAAAAAGACGAAATACAGCCACCATGGAGACTACACGAATATAGCTGAGACTTGCCGAATACTTCGTATTCGTCTCCACACTCTCGTATTCGCGTATTCTCGTGTAGTTTTGCCGAGAGTGTGGAGCGGGCTTTATTTAGACCATCTGTTTAACACCTGAATAAACGTGTATTTTCAAGTCCTTAGCCTGTCTATGAAAGCTGCAAAAACGCTGTTTAAGCACTTCTTTAGCTCTTTTAACTCTTATTTGGGCCCCAAATAGTCAGCCTTTGGCTTGTTAAAGGCTGGAGACAGCGGCTACCTTAAGGCTGACTATGAGCTGATTTAGAGCAGATTAAAAGGTTTCGACCGTAAAATATATCTTTTAAAAATATATTTTTTCAGCTTTAGTAAGGATAATCAGCGTAAGTAACGAAACAAGTTGATTGCACAGCGTTATTTATAAAGTATTAGGCGGAAGAGTTGTAAATTAAATAATTTATTATTTTGTTACGGTAAATAAGTATATTGTGTATGTAATAAACGTATGCGCACAACAGTTTACTGTTAAAGTGTATATGTATTGTGCTTGGATTTTTTACGCGTTCGCTGAATTCGAGCTTTTCAGAAAAGATTTATATCTAAAGCTATATGTAGCACACATACAGTTTTAGATATAAATATAGGTATTTTCTCCCTATAATTAAGTCATTTTTGCAATATGTAGAAATATTGTTCATTACTTATAATAAAACCTAATACAATCCTATTTAGATTTTGCTATTTCAGTTGTTAAAACTCTATTTCAGTTTACCAATATGGGTACAAAATTATTAATTTAATGGCAACCATTTCTAAAAAGGTGTTTGCGTTTAAAAACTGCTTATATATAAACTGCGATAACCTAACGGTTGTTAATTGCTGTTTACGATACTCACATATGCTTTAGGCTGATAAGTAGCCGACGAAATATATATTGTAAAGTTATATTTTTAACTAGCTGATGCCCGCGACTTCCTTCGCGTGGACTTTTTGTTGCTATGCAAACCTTGTGTAACCTTGTGAATATTTGGAGAGAAAAATAAACGATCTATTTATTTATTATTTAAGACTCCGGCGTATTTATATACCTTATATTACCTTATATACGAATTAAACATACATAAGAAAATACTTGTAGCAGTGTTATAAAATTGTATGGCATTGCATTGGCTGTTGCTAAATACTGGAGGGATAAAATATAGGATTCTTTTCGACTTTTTGAGCCACCGACACGATAAAAAAAAAAGACTATATAGCTATCTCCAAGTGAGCTTGCGCTACTTCACCATACTTTGAGGTATGGGCAGAGCGCCCTCAACCTATCGCATATCTCCAAAGGGCCTTTGGGAGGGACGGACCTCGGCTTTAGGTGTTTCCTGTGTGTTCCAGGCTTGGAGAGACAGCAAACTCTTATGTTTTGCCATATGGACTCTAAAAACTAAGTTGCCAAAAGGGGGGCCGCTGGGCGGTCACCAGTAATATGAGCTAATCGTACTCTACGCACTCTATCCCAGAGGAGTGTGACTCGGTAAAATTGTCGATATAAAATTTGACTGTAGCAGATGTTCTAAATCTTCGATTTTTTTTAGGTATTCTCAAAAAAATACTAATCAGGCTGAACAACTTTTGCTACAGCGTAAATTTTGTATTTCCTATAGTTTACCTGGACCATTATGGTTCTGCATGAGGTGTTCCAAATCTCAGATTTTTTTTAAACTTCAACAAAAATGCTCATCAGGCTTAAATATTTTGCTTTCCACTTTTTATGCAGAACGTTATGCTATATGCTACGCAGGAGTAGATAGCTAACAAAAATAAATATTTATCTTTGTATAAAAGTGAAATCTAACATATTATCATAAGTTGTAGAAGGCACCAATGAATCTTTTCCTGCGGGGTACAGGCAAATTAGTTTTATTTTCCGTGTGCAGCTGAATCTATTCGATGCCTCTGAATACAAAGATATTTCCACTAAAAAAAGAATCACTAAAATCGATCGACTGAGTAATCGCGTAACACACATACAAAAAAAAAAAACAGTTGAATTGAGATTGAGAACCTCCTCCTTTTTTGAAGTTGGTTTAAAATATGACATCCTCAAAGCCATCCTTGCCACCTTTTACACTAATGGAATAGAGGCAGGCATGCATACATACATACATATTGTCACGTCTTTTTCCCTAGCGGGGTAGACAGAGCTCAGGTCATTCGAGGGTGTAGAGATGGAAAACTGAATAAAAATAGGGATGAGTTGCTAGCCATATCACCTGTAGAGAAAAAATAAATAGAGGCACTCTTACTACTAAACCCAATTTGAATTTAAATTAAACAGTGTGACATAGAACAACTTTAATATCTAGAACTAGCTAAGTGACACAAACAATTTAAAAATTACTCTTTCGAAAGAAAAAACTTAAAATAATAAAGAACTAACATAACAAAAAACTAGAAATTGAAAGGCAGACAACTTATATCCTCTGTTGCTGGCTTTCACAGCCCTGTGCTTGACAGATTTCATTGGTGCTGAAACAGGCTTGGTTGGATACGCTGGAAGAGCAACAGGTTGCTTTTCGTCATTCTTCTTAATTTTTTCGTCTAACCACATCTTAAAAGTAAAAATAGGGATAACTTTTACCAGCTTCTTACTAACGGCGTACTTTGAAGACATTTCAGCAGTACATGCATCTTGACCTTGACTAATAATGCCGATTAATTCGTTACCAAAGATTGCTGGTCCACCGGCGTCTCTAAAGCATGTAGAAATTTTAGTGTCAATACAATCAAAATACCCTTCCAATAAATCAGGAAATTCGTCAAATGGCCGAAACTCGACACCTATGTATTGTAAGTCTTTTTGTTGACCAACTTCAGCGTTTAAGCCATAACCTAGTGCCTCAAAATCTGAAATGCCTTTTAAGTTAGTTATGTTACTCAAAGTTATTTTCGATGCTACACTATTATTGTGTGGCTCTGTATAAATTATCCCAACATCCTTTGCATTTCCACCGGCTCCAATATAGGAAGGAAACTTTTCTCGGTTTTTTACGTAAAGCATGACTGAAGTCTCGTCTTTTTTAGCTTTAGTAGTATTCAACAACACGTAACTGACTGGTTTTTGCAAGCACTCTGCAGAAGTCAAGATCATTCCCATGGAAATTACAGCACCAGAGCACAAATATTCATTCTGATGCGACATGATGGCTGCCATGAAGGCATATTGCTTGTGACTTGCTGTCTGTATTTCATGCATCTGGGAATTTTGTCTTCTAGTACACGTTGAAGTGATGTTTTTATTGTTAATATTAATGGTGTTCATGTTAATGTTACTATTCTCACTGTTCTCGTTTTCAGCTGGAATATCCATGGATTCTTTAGGATCATCATTACCTTCATTGTTTTCGTCTTGCATATCATCAATGCTTTTCTTAACATTCTCACTAGTACTCAGGCTTAGATATCCCAACAGAAATACAAATAAAAGCAGAAAGCGAAATAAAGCAATACCGTTTTTCATTATAAATTTTTCTAATTGACTTACTCGGGAGTAAAAATTTCCGTTTTCTAATCATAGGATTTCAATTTTAATTTTTTTCATCTTCATTCTTTTTGGCTTGCTAGATTCTAAACTGCCAGTCTCCTATGTAAAAGTAGTTTGCATACTTTACGCCATCTACCACTTCTTTATTTTGCTAAAGTACTAATTTTTGTATTTTTAACTTACTTAAAAAAAGGAGGAGGTTCTCAATCTGTCTATCTATATATCCGAAGATATTCCAGTAAAACTTAAGATTTACCAATCTTAATGGTAAAAGTCCGAACGATTTTACGATTCGAACTTTTAGCGTTATTCAATTGGTAAATCTTAGGATGTACATCAAAGGCACAGTAAATGTGGGAAAAAAAATCAGCCCCCTTATTTACTAACTCGGATGACAGGTGTCGATGCCTATCAATCTAGAATTTACAGTTACAATGCGGGTTTTGCTTGCTCGAACTTTTTATTTGGAATACAAAAACCGCATTGTAACAGCAAATCCTAGATTGATAGGCATCGACACCTGTCATCCGAGTTAGTAAATAGGGGGCAGATCTTTCTCGGTGCGTATGAGACGATTCTCGTACTCGTGGGTAGTGTGCAAAATGGAATTTGAAAAACCAAGCTGAAAAAATGAAAGCCATGTCAGCTGGTAAATATCCAAAGGTAAAAGTTGGCAAAAATGTAAAACTGATAGTACCTGACATTGACAGAGCTAAAACTGACCCGAAAAGCATTGTTGCAGTTGTTATAGATAAATAAAATAAATATATAGGGACATATCACACAAATTGAGCTAGCTCCACAGTAAGTTGTGAACTTCTGTCGCAGGATACTAACTCAACGATACTATATTTTATAACATATACCTATATCTTCGAGCAACACGGCCTCCGTACCGGACGGAGGGAGTGGGCAAAGCGACAATTTACTATGACAATTTTTCTGGCGTTTTTTGCGGGGGGAAATGTGCACACAAGTTTAGTTCCGCACACCTATATACAAAACTTAAACTGTCATTTGATAGTAATTATGACATTGTCACAAAAAATGACATAAAAAAGAAAAAATAATTTGTGTACAGATGAGTCACACAACTAACACATAGACATGCATATGCCTAATTTTGGCTTGTACCTTGACAGAGGGGAATGCAGCGTATGGCTACTCCCTTCCGTGTTGCTCGAAGACCTATATAGATAAACATCCAAGACCCAGCAGGCCTATTTGCTAACTTTTGACAGCTACGGTGTACATCATTTTCATGGTAACTTCAATATTCATTGCGGCTTCGGTATGAATGATTATTTTTATTTAAGATTTAAGATTCAAGATTCAATCGTTTTTAGGGTTCCGTAGTAAACAAGGAACCCTTATAGTTTCGCCATGTCTGTCTGTCTGTCTGTCTGTCTGTCTGTCTGTCTGTCTGTCCGCCGCGGTTTTACGCAGAGACTATAAGTATTAGAAAGCTGTAATTTGGTATGGATATGTATATTAATCATGGCAAAAAAGTGGTAGAATAAAAACATGAAAAAAAATTTTTTTTAGGGTAGCTCCCATACAAGTAAATTGGGGGAGTAATTTTTTTTTCTCTATTTACCCATCGTGTGGGGTATCGTTAAATAGGTCTTTCAAAAATATTATGAGGTTGAGAACACCATTTTCCGATTTAGGGATCCGTTTCCGAAATATTTGGTTTTAAAGTGCGAATTTTTGTTAGAGGTAAGTGTCCCCCCCCTCTATCTGCTAAACGGTTATATATAGATACGTGAAAAAAATTACAGCAGTAGTATATATACTGAAGTTTAAAGGAAAACTATCAGAGCTGAGTACTAAGTACAAACTAAAAAGTTATAGGCAACCAACTTATTAACTGTAAAATTTCATACTATTTTCATTGTTAGATGTTTTTGGTCGCTAAACTGTAAGGTGCGAGTGTGAATAGTGTGAACTCAAAGTTGTCATTCGCAACTACGGAACCCTACACTGCGCGTGGCCCGACACGCACTTGGCCGGTTTTTTTTTAATATAGGTTTCTTTGAACACTTATTAATTGTCATATTTGTGTTTACAATTTTTACAACAAAAATTTTTTGTTGACATCAATAATTACTTTGGCTAAGTTTAGGCCGCTTCCAAAGCGGAGTGCAGAAGAAGCGGCAACAAACTGCACAGCGCATTTTCTCCAAGCGACGTCAACTCACAATTCTAGTTAGACCTTATAAACTACTTATATATATGTGGACTGAGTGTGCATTGTTTTAACTAAATGTCATGATAAAAATTGAATTGGAAAAAAATTATGTCATCATTGAAATGTTAAATACCTAGGTAAAATTTAAATAGCAAAATGTCAAATTTTTGAAATTAAATAAAAATGTCATATTATAAAATATTATGTACCGAATGTACCAAACGTAATATTTCTGTGTATACAGAATTACGAGGCGTCTGCGCCAAGCTCAAGCCAAATATTGCTATCAGTAAGGTAATCTTCAGTCCTGTAATATGCCTTTTTACATAATAATCGTTTCACATAAATTTTGAATTTACTATCAGGCATATCAAGGACTGACTTTGGCAATTTGTTATAATAGCGTATACAGTTCCCCATGAACGAATAACTAACTCTGCTTAGCCGAAACCGCGGAAGAAATAATCTATGATTGTTACGCAAGGGTCTATCAATTAAATCACTTACTTTCTTAAACTTAGAAATATTTTTTCTTGCGTACATTATATTGTCAAATATATACTGTGAGGCTACAGTTAAAATATTTATGTCCTTAAATAACTCTCTGAGTGAGTCCCTCGAGCCTAAGCCGTAAATGGCACGAATTGCCCTTTTTTAGGGTTCCGTAGTAAACAAGGAACCCTTATAGTTTCGCCATGTCTGTCTGTCTGTCTGTCTGTCTGTCTGTCTGTCTGTCTGTCTGTCTGTCCGTCCGCGGTTTTATGCAGAGACTATAAGTACTAGAAAGCTGTAATTTGGTATGGGTATGTATATTAATCATGGCAAAAAAGTGGTAGAATAAAATCTTGAAAAAAAATTTTTTTTAGGGTAGCTCCCACACAAGTAAAGTGAGGGAGTAATTTTTTTTTCCCTATTTACCTATTGTGTGGGGTATCGTTAAATAGGTCTTTCAAAAATATTGTGAGGTTGAGAACACCATTTTTTGATTAAGGGCTCCGTTTCCGAAATATTTGGTTTTAAAGTGCGAATTTTTGATAGAGGTAAGTGTCCCCCCCCTCTATCTGCTAAACGGTTATATATAGATACGTGAAAAAAATTACAGCAGTAGCATATATACTGAAGTTGAAAGGAAAACTATCAGAGCTGAGTAGTAAGTACAAACTAAAAAGTTATAGACAACCAACTTATAAACTGTAAAATTTCATACTATTTTCATTGTTAGATGTTTTTGGTCGTTAAACTGTAAGGTGCGAGTGTGAACTCAAAGTTGTCATTCGCAACTACGGAACCTTACACTGCGCGTGGCCCGACACGCACTTGGCCGGTTTTTGTAAAATAAAAATAGTTTTAATGTCGGCTGCCTTTCCCCACAGAAGTAATCCATATGACATTAAGCTATGAAAATAACTAAAATATACGAGCCTAGCAGTTGCCTCATCTGTCAATTGTCTTATCCTCCTCACAGCATATGCTGCAGAACTAAGCCTATTGGAAAGTTTAGAAATATGGGCACCCCATTGTAGTTTAGAGTCGATTGTGATCCCTAGGAAGGTAGTATCATTTACAAAACCTAGTTTTTGACCGTCTACTAGAATATCAACGTTGGTCTGCCTCACGTTCGGGAGAGTAAATTTAATGCATTGGGTCTTAAGAGCATTTAGCAATAGATTATTGGCTGAAAACCAGTAAGAAATTTTAGTCAAAATGTTATTTGCTGCGACAGCGTCTTCGCTTTGTCGATCTAACTTGAATATAAGAGACGTGTCATCAGCAAACAACACAATGCCCGCTTCATTCTCAACCATGTAAGGCAGGTCATTGATATAAGCTAGAAAAAGAAATGGTCCTTAGATCGATCCTTGGGGCACGCCAATTTTTAAATTAGTACCGTTTGACTTGACACCGTTAATTTCTACAGTCTGAGGCCTATTTTTTAAATACGATTCAATCAAATCTTATGATTTATTTTCAAACCCGTACTGACTGAGTTTGAGCAAAAGTGTTTGATGATCAACGCAAACAAAAACAAAATGCTTTAGACAGATCACAAAATACTCCAATAGCATCTTGTGAACCCTCCCATGCATCGTAAATATGAGTAATCAGTGCTACTCCTGCATCGGTGCGGTGGTCGATTTTCCGCCAGTGAACCCGAATTGTTGGCTATGGAAAAGGTTGTTAGTTTTAAAGTAAAGTTGCATTTGGTTGAGCATTATCTTTTCAAACACTTTGCTCAAAACCGGCAGTATAGAAATAGGCCTATTATTTCCAGTGTCTGTTTTTTCTCCTTTCTTAAATAATGGTATTAGCTTACTAACTTTCATTAAATTAGGAAATATGCCTTCGTCAATGCATTCATTAAATATAAAAGCCAAATCAGCGGCAATAACATTTATAATATGACTCACTACAGTAACAGACATACCCCAGTAATCTACAGATTTTTTTTGAGTTTAGCTGTTTGAATGCATCGATTATGTCATCATCATCATATATTTAAGAACTTTGTTCTTGTCGGTGGAGTATTTTCCACTTTTCCCTATACTCCGCCATCTCTTTGACCTCTCTGTACGACACGACTTTTGCCTTCTCTTTTATTTCGATTATGTCACTGGGGTTAATATGATTAAATTTAAATTTGGAACTATAAGGGGGGATATTATTTTTTAGTAGCTCCTTAGAATGCTTTGGACAAGAGTTAGTATTGGATGTTATTTTTAAAGGAGTGTAGGTAAAAAAATCCTCAAATGTATTTGCTATATCTTTAGTTAAGGTATTTAATCTTATCTCCGCATTTAATTTTAGTAATGTTGTCTCTAGGTTTAATTTTACCGGTTTCCTTATTTATGACGCTCCAGGTTTCCTTGATTTTGTTTTGAGCGCTATTTATTTTCCTATTAATGTGATTGGCTTTTGCTTGTTTACAAACTCTTTTAAATATTTTGGAATAATTTCGAACATACTCAATAAAAGTTATTTCAAAATTATATTGCTTCTGGGCATACAGATCAAATAACTTATTTCTACTTCTATAAATACCAGTGGTAGCCCATTCACTGAAAGTTAATTTATTACGAAACTTAACTTGTTTTTGTTTTAATGATTTTACATATTCAGAAGAGACCATATTAAATAATGTGTTATAGTGGTCATCCGGGTTGATTCCTGTGTACATACCCGAACATAATTTGTTTTCTATATTGCTTTTGAGTTTACATAAACTTTTGGAAGTAATAGGCCTACACAAAACTATGTCCTCATTTATTGTTTTAATCTCTTTAACAAAAGATGTGAATTGGCCAGTATGATCTGAAGGCAATTTATTAATAATAGATTTACTTAAATAACCATTTTCACAAAAAATATTAACTAGACAAGTTGCAGATGTGGCGGTGATCCGAGTTGGTTCACAAAATACATTAACTAAATTGTAACTAAGAAATAAATTCAAGAATTGAATACTTTTTGGAGTCTGTTTTAGTATTTTCAAGAAGTATTTCAAGAAGAATCAAGAATTGAATATTTAAGATATGAAAACCGTAATGGATGCTAAACTGAAAATCTAATCGTTGTACACCGAGTTAGCAAATCGGCCTGCAGGTCATTCTGAAAAAGATGGTTTTCCATCATGACCTGACCGGGGATCGAACCCGGGACCCCCGTGTCGCAGGCTGGCATGTTGACCGCTGCGCCACGGAGCTCGTCGTATATCGAGCCTATGCTCGATATACGACGAGCTCCGTGGCGCAGCGGCACATCTATATGTTAAGAGTCGCCTGCACGCGCATGTCTCCATACAAACGGAAAAAGGGAATTGTGGCAATATTTAATAATTTTGGAGTAAAATTAAGCATTTAACCAATTACTCTCATTATATTCTACGTACGTTGCTATACAGCTTGGTTGAAAAACCAATGGTTTAAAAATTACAAGCCTTTTCAAATTTGTATGAAAATCTTGAGAGGCGTATAATTCTCAAACTATTGATAATTTAATTTTTTTTCATTAGGATATAAGAAAATCTTTAAGAAAAAGAAGAAAGACTTCGAAAATTTGCCGGAAATTGACGTTGACTGAAAGACAAGGATACAAAAAATGCACTGTCTCAAGTCTTAAAAGTGCTTGTCGAAGAAATGTACTTGCATTAAGTCATCAGGATAACTTTGTAATTCTAAATGCCACGATGGCACTCCGTGTTATAACAAGTATTTTTTTTACCCTATTTATCAATTAATTTATGTCTTTTTTAATTTGTCGTCCACTGCTGGAGATAGGCCTTCCCCATAAATCACTACAAATTGCGATCCTGTGCATATTGAGTCCACCGACTCCCGGCGACCCTAATAAGGTCGTCTGTCCACCTGCCGGCCTATTTACTAACTCGGATGACAGGTGTCGATGCCTATCAATCAAGAATTTAGTGTTACAATGCGGTTTTTGTATTTCAAATAAAATGTTTGAGCAAGCAAAACCCGCATTGTAACAGTAAATTCTAGATTGATAGGCATCGACACCTGTCATCCGAGTTAGTAAATACCCCGGGGCTGGTCGGGGGTCGTCCCACACTGCGCTTCACTATTCGTGGCCGCCACTCCTCCTCATTTCTGATTCTATCGCGCAGTGAAACTCCCAGCATAGCTCGCTCCATTGCACGTTAAGTAACTCTGAGCCGTCTAATTAGTCCCATTGTGAACGACCACGTCTTGGATCCATAAGTCATCACTTGCAACACGCACTGTTCAAAGACTTTTGTCTTCAGGCACTGAGGAATGTTGGACGAGAAGATGTGACGCAGTTTCCCGAACGCCGCCCACCCGAGTTGGATTCGACGAGTGACCTCTTTCTCGAAGTTGGACCTACCCAATTGAATCGTATGTTCCAGGTATACATACTCGTCGACAACTTTGAGTGCAGAGCTTCCAACGACAATTGGGTAAGGTGCGACATGGACATTCGACATTATTTTTGTCTTGTCCATGTTCATATTGAGACCTACCTGTTGAGAAATTCTGTCGAGATCACCGAGCATAGACTTCAGCTCCTCCAGTGACTCCGCCATTATCACTATATCATCAGCAAACCGAAGATTAGTAAGGTACTCGCCGTTAATATTGATTTCGAGTCCTTCCCAATCCAGTAGCTTGAAACAATCTTCCAATGCGCGGTAAACAATTTTGGAGTGATAACGTCTCCTTGTCTTACGCCTTGCTGCAATTGGATGGGCTCAGAGCTCTGGTCCTGGATTCGGACTGACATCGTGGCGTTCCTGTCCAAACTCTTCAGCGCTTCGATGTATCGGTGATCAATGCGGCATCTCTGGAGGGACTGAAACACAGCCCATGTCTCTATGGAATCGAAGGCTTTTTCATAGTCCACAAACGCCAAGCATAGTGGCCGGTTATTCTCCTCGGTCTTCTGTATAACCTGCCGCAGCGTATATGTGGTCTATGGTGCTAAAGCACTTCCGAAACCCGGCTTGCTCAGGTGGCTGAAATTCGTCGTACTTACGCGCGAGACGATTCCTAATGACTCTGAAGAACAGCTTATATAGATGGCTCAGAAGCGAGATGGGTCGGTAGTTTTTTAATATGGTTTTGTCTCCTTTCTTGAAAAACAATACCACCACGCTTCTGTTCCATGCTTCAGGCGTTGTACCAACCAAATCATTATTACATCGAAAAACATTCTGACCGGCATTAATTACATTGAAAAAAAAAAAAAAAATTATTTCCAGATTCCCGGGTAAATTAATATCCCAAATCTGGCAACTCAAACTGTCAAAGCCCTGTCAATGTCATTATTTTACGTCAGATTGACAATGACAGAGATTAAGACACAGATATTTGTATATAAGTCCTACGTTTGTGTCGTATTTTCAAAAATTAAAAAAAAAATATGGAAGTTTATATACATACAAGTTACTTTCGATTGCATATATAAAAAGTACCACTTCCGGTAAAGTATATGTTGTCAATTTCTTCTTCTTCTTCTGTTTTATGAAATGGCTTCCACCGAGATTTCAGTGATTCTGCCAATGTCCAGTAAATTGAGATACTAAGTATCGGTGTTGTACGGTAAAGTTGTAACAAGTAGCATCAAAGATGGCGTATGTTCTTTGATGCCTCGTGGTCGGGAGGTTATGGTGACAAGTCTATACGAGTCCATATAACAGTCCACTTTAACTATTTCACAAATTGTTCACGAGCACGAGCATTTATAACACCAAACTACACCAATTTCGTATTATAAAGTCCACCAAAATCAATTTGCAAAATCGTCCAAGGTAGACCCCAACTGCACCCCTTGACTTCCCACCACAAAACCCGTTGTCAATTTGAAGTTGATCACAATGAAAGTGACAAAAGTCCGTCATAAGTCAATGTCAAATTGACTGCATGTTGCTGTTGCACTTGCTTGCTTTGCATTGATTTCGATTTCGTGTCACTTTTTTTAGAAACTAACATTGTAAAATCTTAACTTTTATTCTTAATCAAGTAGGTATAAAATGTCGAAGAAAAAGGGAAATAAAAAGAATGTCGATCTCGAAGAAGACTTCGACGAGAAATCCTCTGTTTCGAATGTGAGTCGTGAGATAACCTCTAAAAGTAAAGGAAAGGGCAAAAAGAAAGGGAAAGGAGACTGGAGTGACGATGAAGAAGAAATTCCAAAGAAAAATCCGGCTTCGGATGAGGAAACTGTGCCAACACCAGCAGCCAAAAAGTCTCAAAAGAAAGGTCAACAATTGTTTAACATTTTATATATTTATTTTGCAGTATACCTAATGTTCTTATTTTTTGTTCATAATAGAATATTGAATTTGTTTCCTTTTTCTTATTGAGTCAATGACTAAACTTATGATGGTGCATCCTTAATTATTTGGCGATCATGTTAAAATGAAAATGCAACATATAAGTTGATGACTTACGTTTCACTGGTAAGATCATTGTTCTTAGAAATATGTCAAGGAAAAGCCATGTCAGATCAAGTTTTATTAATTTATTTATCTGCACTAATTTTATGATTTTTACACAGCTAAAAATAAGAAGAAAGGTGCTGAACTATCAGACGATGAAGATAGTAAATCAATTGTGAGTAACACAACCAGTACTGCTTCAAAGCCTGCCAGCAAGGCCAACAAAAAGAAGAAAGGTTAGTTACGTTTGATTGATTTTTGGGTGTATTAGTGGCCATTTAGCTGTGTAGTTCCCGGCAGAGTAGAATAGGACCACTCCAAGTCATCCCGTGGATGTCGTAAAAGGCGACTAAGGAAACACAAGCTAAACAAAGCTTATTAACATCAAAGATACCTCTCCAACCCGTCTGGCCAGCGTGGAGAGTGTAGGCCAAATCCTCTGACTACTCTGGCTAGTATATGGCTCTGGTAGTACAGAGAGGGTCGTGCTCCTGCAGTGGAGACTAGAAAGACCTGATGATGAGTGGCCATTACTAATGATAGTTTTTAGAATTGTCTGAAGTTATTTGCCGTAGTTTAATGACTGCTACTTAATGATGATATGCTGGCTGGATAGAGCAAGTCAAGGTATGGAAGGATGAAAAATAATTTAATATCTCCTATTCTAGTGGGAACTGTTTCTGAGGTTGCTTAACATGTATGCCCTAAGTACTTAGATTATTTTGGTTTGCCAGTGATACACATAGCAATTTATCAATCATTCACTCATTGATGATGAATAATGTTCTTATTTTGTCTCTCTTCGTAATGCTTACTAAGAAAAAAACTTTTTGTACCATCTGGTGTCTAGCTGCTTTGCTTTAAAGTGTCAGTATGTGTTAGCTCTGGGATTGGCCAAGCATAACAATTATTCACGTTTATTGAACTAAATTGGAAGTAATTTTAAAATTTAAAGTATCAGAAAGCTGCAGAATTGATTGTTCAGTTATGAATTGTTAACTTACAGGTAAAGGAAAGAAGGATGAAGACTGGTCTGATGATGGAAGTGATGTGGAGCTCAAGGAGGTGTCAGAAGATGAAATTGCTAAACCGGTCACCAAAAAGAAAGGTATGCTTGTCATATACACACTAACAGTGGCGGCCGCTCCTTCAGTGCACTCGTGCACTGCACTACCAGATTTTTATGTATTTCCCAATGTTTTTTTCGACACAATTATTATTTATCCAAAAGTATGTAACTTTAATTACACACTGAAGAAGAAAATATTTTTAAACAAACTTGATCTTTATAACCTAAAATTTAAGACTCATTTTAGCTAAACCAAAAATTGGGCGAGCGCTTTCAAAGTGCGCACGAAGCGTCTCCATAGAAACTATATGGAATGAGACAGAAATGCTCCGGCAGGTGAAACGGAAGATGATCCGTAATCAATGAATGAGAAAAATTGAAAAATCGGGTCGGCGCACGAGTCCCGAATACTCCCGAACGGGCTCGCTCGGGCGGCATCGGCCGGGGTGTCTCGCTCGCTCGTTGAAGATTTTTGTTGCGAAGGCGTGTCCTTGACCTTACTCAAATCAGTTTGTTTGTTTTATTTCGCACCTGTGACACGGTGTGATAGATAACGCGCGCGAAATTACCCAATAATTATTCATAGTTATGGTTTTCTACTTTGTGTGTGCTTCAAAGTGTAGTGGTTGAAAGTGGCTTCAAAGTGTGTTGTTAATGGGATTATTTGAACAAGAACTAAAAAAGAAAATAGGCTATGGCTTATTTAGGCGGTATGCCGCCTAATCTGTTTTTTGAAACCATCTTCTCGTGCTTTTCAACCTGAATTAGTTAAGTACCTATTAGAATATTCATTAGCGCGCAGCTCCTCTCACTAAACCAATGGTAAGTCAAGATGATGAGATATTTCACTGCATGTACATAAGTACCTGATACTTTTTATACAGAAATGGTTTTACAACATGCATTAATATTAACAAGAATTGTACCTAGAGTACTAACTGATTATGAATGTACAAATATTATTAAGTAGGTGCATAGGGGCAGTCGACTACAAATAATTGACGAACGTAGGTACGGCATTTCAATAGGTCGTTTTGCTTTTGAGAGACAGTCGGTAAGCAGGTAAACCACCACTCCTTGAAGTCACGAGCCGCCACTGCACACTAATAAATACTATTTATCATAGATTAAAAAATTCACTGTTCTTAGTGTTTATTTCAATTTATTTAAATAAAATATTTGTGCAGAAAGTAAATCTGCAACTCTGTGTCAGTAATTAAATGAAGAACAGAATATTTTGCAGAAATAAAACCTATGTTGGCAGAATCAGTAACCAAAACTTGCTAAAATGTATGAATGTAATAATATAAATAATTCAACTACCTCACTTAAATCCACTTTATTTTACATTAAAAAATCAACAAAGTATATGAAGTATAGACCTAGAGATGTGTATAAATTAGCTGAAGAATAATCAATTTGAATGATCTAAAGTAATGTTTAATTCTTTTTTTTATTTCTTACAGCTAAGAATAAGAAGAAAAATACAGAAGCTGCATCCTCAGACGATGATCAAGATGATTCTAAATCAGTAGTTAGTAATGTATCGAGTAATACACCCAAACCAGCAGTCAAGGCCAAGAACAAAAAGGGTGGGTTGATAGACTAAACAATTTTTATGGCATTCATTAGCGGAGTAGACAGCCCAATTTTATCAATCACATTTCTAGCCTTTTTGATTATAAATGCAAAAGTGAGTTTGTCTGTAACATTTTCACGTCTTCGAAATTTCACGATAATCGGTTTAGTAGTTACTAAACCAATTATCTTGAAATTGCGAATGTGCCTTGTCTGGGATACAGAGAAGGCCATGTTTCATGTCGAAAAAAATACCGTTCCCAAAGGAACAACATTACGCGTGCGTAGCCGCGGGCAAAAGCTAGTATGATATAAATATGTATATTACAAGGGAATTATCAACGTATGAGTTAAATGCTTGAGCCGCTCGACTGTTGCTCACTGTATCATAGAAGATATCTTAGTGAGTGAGAGTGATACAATATGTATAATATAAAATATTTTTTATGTAACCTGTTGGTTCACTGCTAGGCAAATGCCAATAAATGATATTAAGTAATTAAATCATTTTTTTTATTTTTAGGCAAAAAGAATGACTGGCCTGATGAAGAAAGTGATAAAGAATTGAAAATGCCATCATCTGATGATGAAGAACTACCAGAACTGCCAGTCAAAAGTAAAGGTATGGAGAAAATTTTATTTTCTTATTTTGCTGCCCATATACCAAACTGACTAACACTATCACAAAATCTATATTCTATTCCAGGCAAAAACAAAAAGAAGAACAATATTGATGACATTGAAAATGAGCTCAAGAAATTCGAAATAAAAGAGGAGGAACCTGAAATACCTCAGAAGAAAACGAAGGTATTGTATTTAAATCATCATCATCATTTCAGCGGCAAGAAGTCCACTGCTGGACATAGGCCTCCCCCAAGGCTCTCCAATACGACCAGTTGGAAGCGGCCAGCATCTAGCGACTTCCTGCGACCCTTATTAGGTCGTCTGACCACCTGGTCGGTGGGTGTCCGACGTTGCGCATGCCGGTACGTGGTCGCCATTCAAGAACCTTTCTGCCCCATCAGCCATCGGTTCTTCGCGCTTTAAATATAATCAAAAATAAACTAATAAAGTTGATATATGTTTCATAACAATACATGTATATTATAATTATTCAATATGTACTTCTAGGATAAAAAGAAAAAAGTGAAACAAGAAGTAATTGAAGGAGATGGGGACATGTCAGATGATGAAGCTTCAAAAGAGACAGATGACCAGGTATGGTTTGCTACTTGCATGGCACAATCAATCCAAAACTGTTTTGCGTGGATAGAATATAGCTTATGTAAGATAATAGTAACAAGAATTTTTCAGCTGGTGAAATTCTCATTCTTAAGTTTTGAATTTCCAAAAATAACTTTTCTATATTATTAACTAGCAGCCCTCCCCGGCTGCGCTCGGGCATGTATTATACCTATAAGCTTTCCTCATGAATCACTCTATCTTTTGGTGAAAACCACATGAAAATCCGTGCAAAAGTACCAGAAAAATGCTAGTCTGTGCATAGAGATTTGATTGATTTACAATAGGCTCTGAAACTACGTGACCGATTTTAAAAATTATTTCACCTATTGAAAGCTAATTTATCTGCTAGTGACATACGCTGTAATTTACGCTGACGAAGTTGCAGGAAAGTTGCTAGTTATAAATAAGAGTACTTTATGTGTCTGTAATAAATATATAAATATATAGGGACATATCACACAAATTGAGCTAGCCCCACAGTAAGTTGTGAACTTGTGTCGCAGGATACTAACTCAACGATACTTTATTTTATAATATATACTTATATATGTATAGATAAACTTCCAAGACCCAGGTCAATCTGAAAAAGATCATTTTTCATCTTGACCTGACCGGGGATTGAACCCGGGAACCCCGTGTCGCAGGCCGGCGTGTTGACCGCTGCGCTACGGAGCTCGTCAAAGTAATAATATTGTCACAAACGTTTTCACACATATAAATATACAATATCCAAATATTTCGCTTCCGATTTCCACCTACACTCACCAGAATATGCTAATCATTGTCATTGGGTATTATGGCCTTTGGTTGTGTTTACCCCACAATCCACAAAGAAGTTATCGATATGTATATATTTTAGCCATCAGAGCTACCCAGTAGGGAGTCGTTGGAACCTGTGGAAAAGAAACTGAGTCATAAAGAAAAGAAGAAGTTAAAGAAACAGCAGGAGTATGAGAAGCAAGTGGAGATGCTGACCAAGAAGGGTGGCCAGGGGCACAGCGACTTAGACGCCAACTTCACTGTCAGCCAAGCACAGAAAACTGCCGGTAGGTATACTGATTTTGCATATCTGAAGAATATGTACCTGTTTACTCCTCTGCTTATCTAAGCGTCTGTACATAATTAGCATTAATAGCATTCATCCTAAAATATGAATTAGCAAAGTATTACGGCCAGCAACCAGGCTAACGACTTGGTTAGTTCCAAAAGAGTAGACAAATATTGTAAAAAATTACGATTTTCCCCCATGGAAAATCAAACTCAAGAGTGTGTTGATCTTTTTGCTACACAGAATCCGTACCTGTTTATAACTTGCAGTGTCTGAAATGTTCGTTTACACTCATAACCTACCTACTAATTGTTAACAGGTCAAATGGCAGCTCTCGAGAATGCTGTAGACATCAAAGTTGAAAACTTTTCAATAGCTGCTAAGGGCAAGGACTTATTTGTGAATGCCAATCTGTTGATTGCGAACGGTCGTCATTACGGTCTCGTCGGGCCAAACGGTCACGGGAAAACTACGTTATTGCGGCATTTGGCCCAGCGCGCCTTCCCCCTCCCCCCGCACATAGACATCCTACTGTGCGAGCAAGAGGTGACGGCCAGCGATATGAGCGCCGTCGACACTATTTTAGAGTCTGATGTCAAGAGGACAGGTAATTGTTTGAATATATTTTGTTTTATTTAATTATAGTGATTTATATTACTAAAGCACTTGACCCAGCGCTTTCTCGCTCCCCGCACATAGGTAGCCTGCTGTGTGCTGCCGCTTATTTAAGAGACTCTCATTGATAACTGTTTTCTTTTACCTTAATGATACGTACATTGAAGTATGCTTTTCTTGTTACAGAGTTATTGAAGGAATGCAAGCAGCTAGAAGCCGAAATAGAGAAGGGCGATCTCAAAAAACAGGACAGGCTTAATGACGTGAGTTCCATTACTTAACCAAATTAAACAAACAATACATGGAGAAGAGTAGTACGAGGAAGACTGAGAAAGCTCTTCAATAAGCTAGTTTCTTGGGTCAAAATAATACTTAAGTTAGGCTTTCAGTTATATAATAAAATAATATTGGATACATATTTTTCTTTCGTTAATGAAACAATAAATGAAAAAGATAAAGCGCATCAAAGTTCATGACAGGGGTCTCGTGTCATCACAGTTCGCTAAAAAAGTATACCGGACAGTGTCGTCAGACGGAATTTTAACAGGCTATATCTTTGTAATTTTTTGTTCGATTGACATCATCATTAAGTATTTTTAGTCTTCACTGCAAGAGCACGACCCTCTCTGTGCTACTAGAGCATATATTAGCCAGAGCAGTTTGAATGACAAAAGAAAAAAATAGTGACAAATGTTTTAGATAAATTGACTATGGACAAATTATATTTTTTTAGGAAAATAACAAGCCTTTCTAGAAATAAGATCACAATCATTATATTTTCATTGTAGGTGTACTCGGAGTTGAAGGCGATCGGCGCGGACTCCGCGGAGCCCCGCGCGCGGCGGATCCTGGCCGGTCTGGGCTTCAGCCGCGAGATGCAAGACCGCGCCACCAAGAACTTCTCCGGAGGCTGGCGTATGAGGGTCTCGCTCGCTAGGTATTTTTACTACCTACTTTTTTACATGATGCGCATCATCTAAATATTTAATATCCCCTCAAAAAAAATATTGTATTCATTGAAAACGGCGAATAAACTTAATAAAGACAATTTAAGTTGACTTTGAGAAGTAGATGTTGCACAACCTCAAAAGCTTCGCGTTATGAGGCGTGCTAAAAAAAATTATAACCTTCCACAAAGAATGTTCGACATTATTTTCCTTGTAGTCATGTAAAAAAATATATTTGAAGTGATTTTCCAGACTTAAATTACAATATTTTTTTTATCAATGTGCCTAAGTTTAAATGGAATCGCCAATCTGATAGACCATTGGATTCATTGGACTCAAAATTTGACACATATAGACACACACACACAGGGGCGGTGTCTAATGTTTACGAAATTATATGTATTTTATAGAGCGTTTATTACAAAAATATAATTTTACTTCCTTCCAGAGCACTGTATATTGAACCTACGCTATTATTGCTCGACGAACCTACAAATCACTTGGATCTCAATGCTGTAATTTGGTTAGACAAGTAAGTAATTTTTTTTATACATGTTTGTAAATATACTCTTTTGAACAGAATGCGTGGAACAAATGTACCTAAATTTAAAGGAAACGAATGATACTAAAGTGGGACATGGATTATTTTACTAATCAATAGTACAATGGCAGACCGAATTGATTGGTCGAGTATAATAAATAAAACATTACTATTTTTTTGTTGTTAACCTAAAATAGTATTGTTTTTTTGGTGCTATTTATAATTTAGCTCGTTATTAAAATAAAATATGCTGTATTTGCGTTTTATTTCTACAGAAACATTTTTCTTTTAGTTATCTCCAAGGTTGGAAGAAGACTCTACTAGTCGTATCTCACGACCAGTCCTTCTTAGACAATGTGTGCAACGAGATCATACATTTAGACCAGCAGAAATTGTTCTACTACAAGGGAAATTACTCTATGTTCAAGAAGATGTACGCACAAAAGAGGAAAGAGATGATAAAGGAATATGAGAAGCAAGAAAAGAGGTTGAAGGACTTAAAGGCTCATGGACAGTCGAAGAAACAGGCGGTAAGTTGAGCAATCATGACAAGAGGAGAGTTGGAGCGATTATTATACCCAGCCCATCATTTCAACACGTCTTTTTCATTTTCATCATCGACATTACAGCCCTTAGAAGTCCACTGAGATTCTACCTACGATTTCTATCATTGGGTGGATTATGCCGTACTCACCACTCTTGGCAAATGGGTTAGCGAGCGTAGTTTGCAAGGAAGGGTAGGAGTTTTTAGACTTGAGGAACGGGATAAAGGCTTTTAGGATGGGAACTTGCTCGGATGGTTTAGGAATGAGAAAGTAGTAGGTCGGGAAAACTTGTATCCACAATTTTCATCCACCATACCGCTAGCCGAGAAGCTTCCACCGGGTAGCAGTCTTCCCTGGGCAGTATGGAAGTCGCTGAACCGACTTCGGGTTGGTGAGAAGATGCCAGGAAATCCGGCTTAGGTGGGGTTTCTCCGGCAACAGCATGTGCGACTGCGGCGACGTCCAGTCAATGAGCCACCTTTTAACGTGGCCTAAAGCCCCCACTCACTGCACACAAAGGGATCTGGAGGAGGCAAATGACCGGGCAGTGGCTGTGGCCGCATACTGGGCAAAACTACTATAATGCAGGACATTACGACTCGAAAAGAAGAAGTAGGTCGGGAGGCCGGGCGCGCCTACTCGATGACATACCCGCAACCACTGCATAGGTAGTTGAGGATGACCTGACCGTCACGGTCAGGTCATCCTCACCTGACATTTGAAAGCACTCTTGTCACGTGATGTGGACGGCGTGTTCACGGTACAGAGTTTAGGTGTGAGCTAAGTGGTACGTACGCATCGTCTTCTTCAGTTTATATATAAGTCTGGTTGACACGTCTTATTGTCCCACAGGAGAAGAAGCAGAAGGACGCTCTGACCCGTAAGCAAGAGAAGAACCGCAGTAAGTCATCGCGTGAAGAGACGGATGAGAACGCGGCGCCCGTGACGCTGCTGCAGCGGCCCAAGGAGTACATCGTCAAGTTCAGCTTCCCCGACCCGCCGCCGCTGCAGCCGCCCATCCTCGGCTTGCACAGTGAGTTTGCTGGTTTTTTTTAATGATATAGGACGGCAAACGAGCAAGCGGGTCACCTGATGGTAAGTGATCTCCGCTGCCCATGGACAACTGCAACACCAGGCGTGTGACAAGAGCGTTGCCGGCCTTTTAAGAGAACATAGACTCGTTATTTGAAGGTTCCAATGTCGCATCGATCTGGGAATACCGCCGCAGGAAGTTGATTCCACAGTTACTGTGTGTGTGTGTATACTGCCAGTTATCCAGGTGGTAGGGATAAAACTAAACAGGGTATGGGTTTACAGTGTATCTGTCGCAGTCATTTGGTTAAATCTTCTATTTGATTGAATGACTAGCGCGTTCATTGAATGACTCTATTTAATTGAATGACTAAAGGACAACTCGTCAAGTCGTTGAATGTAACGTTCAACGTCTTGACTGATCGTCATTTAGCGGTCATTGAATGGGATATAGCCGACTTTGTAATATTTGATGGTAGTATGATTTCCTAAGCTTTACTTAATCTCATATTTTTCCAAACTTTTCATAGTTAAAGTAGCCGCCGGTGGCGTAATAATAGGTAAATCCATGCTGTCATACTATCTAATTACAAATAACGCACGTTAAAGTAAATTTAATCGAAAAAAATATCAACACAAAGCTATTTGTGCCAGCTGTTTGATGCTATATTTGTTTTGGTACCTTCTAGCGCTGCAGTGGGAAAAAATGAACTAAATTTGAATCACCTGACTGATTTATGTCCGCTCTGTTCAAAGGGCTATGTTACAATCCGCTAACTAGTTGGACGTTGAGTGACTTAAACTTCCTTGCCCATATGTCATATCTTAAATGTTCAGTTTCATTCACCATCACGAGGGATCCGAAATTTAAACTAATACACCTTATATCCTTTCACAGACGTAGACTTCAACTTCCCTGGTCAAAAGCCGCTGTTCATCGGCGTAGATTTCGGTATAGATCTGAACTCACGTATCGCTATAGTCGGCCCCAACGGAGTCGGCAAGTCCACCTTCCTGAAACTGCTTGTGGGCGAGCTGAGTCCTGTCCGCGGCGAGCTAATTAGGAATCACAGATTGGTAAGGAATATCACACATTTTTTTTTTCCCTCTTACCCAAACAATGGATGAATGATGTGGGTCATTCCTCTCATACCCATACAATGGATGAATGATGTGGGTCAGCTGTTACAAGAGATGAAGAAAAACAGGCACAACGACCATTAACAATTTCAAATTTGATTAGGGACAAATATTTCGCAGCTTAGTTCAAATGTTTTATTATCGGGTTCATAAGCAATTACAAATTTGGATATCCTACTAAAATACTTTTTGGATCTTAAAGATTTGACGCTCGTGCATGGTATAGTGGTCCGTTAAATTTAAAAAATACTTTATGATATCTTATAGCCCGCGGCCATAATAAAGGTTTGTATAGAATCTTATAGCCCGCGGTCATAATAGCGACCATCCAGCCCACTTCATTTAATAACACTGTTTTAGTGTACCTAGGTGCGATGAAAAAAAATCTTAAGAGTTGATTTTTATTTTATACAGAGAATAGGTCGCTTCGACCAGCATTCAGGCGAGCATCTTACGGCCGAGGAATCGCCCGCGGAGTACCTACAGCGTCTCTTCGGGCTTCAGTACGAAAAGGCGCGTAAGGCGCTAGGAACCTTCGGGCTAGCGAGTCACGCGCATACAATCAAGATGAAGGACTTGAGTGGAGGACAGAAAGCGAGAGTCGCCCTTGCTGAGTTAACTAACATGGCCCCAGATGTCGTTATTTTGGTAAGATTTTGCTACTTGAGTGTAGTTAAGATCAGTGAGGTACTAATGAGCTAGTACTGAAGTTAAACTAGTGAAATGCTGGTTTATCTTTTGACCTAGGATCATGTATGACTTAAGCTATATAAACCTTTTTGTATAATACGATTTTCCATAGTACTTGACTTGAGAACCGCCTTCGAGATGGTTTAATAGTTAGTCCGCTTTTTATAATAAGACGGTGTTTGTTTTAGAGGGAAATAATTGCTTATTTTGCAAGATGAAGCGATTTTTTTGGGTAGTCAATGATTCAAATTCACGATAATCCAATTATCAGCATCTTTTACTTACTGGGGGTTACAATAAATATTGTTCTTTCATCCAGGATGAACCTACGAACAACTTGGACATCGAGAGTATAGACGCCCTGGCGGACGCAATCAACCAATACAAGGGCGGCGTGGTGATCGTGTCTCACGACGAGCGACTCATCCGAGAGACGGACTGCGCGCTCTACGTCATCGAGGACCAGACTATCAATGAAGTATGTATTGTCTTTTAGAGGCTTACACCAGCGAAACTAGCGACACTTATTATTTAATTCTTGTACTCAGAAATAAGTACAAATTGAAGAAATCTGCGTAAGTACTTCCTTAAAATAGTTGTAATATTTTTAGTAGAACTTTTTATCAATATCATCATTTCAGATTGAAAGATCTACTCATTACCGCCAAAAGTGGCCGCTTTTGGCGGTAATGAAAGAGATTTACCAATTTATTTACTAGTGATTCATTTACTAGTGAAGTACTTACATCGATTTTTTCACCTTGATCTTATTTAGTAGTAAAAGAAATAATACCAGGGGTGGCGCTACTTGGCTGGTCTAAGCGTCTTAAGCAGTGTGTAAGCACTTCGCGTTCTAGCCGCAATAAGGTCATTTTCTGAAACCTGTACCTTCTTTTATTAGTGTAGGATTTTAAAATTAGACTGGCCAAGTGCGAGTGGGATTCGCACATGAAGAATTTCGTACCACCTTACGATACATACACATATAATATTAAAGGGTGTCTCATCATCATCATTCAGGTGTTTGATAGTCTCCACTGCAGGACCCCCTCTGTACTACCAGAGCCATATATTAGCCAGAACAGTCAGGGGATTTGGCTTACACTCTCCACGCTGGCCAGACGGGTTGGAGAGGTCTCTTTGATGTTTATGAGCTTTTTATAGCTTGTGTTTCCTAAGTCGCCTTCTACGACATCTACGGGAAGACTTGGAGTGGTCCTATTTTACTCTGCCGTAACCCGTAGCATGGCGCTGCTTATATCGTGCGATAAAACTATCCCCGGAAAGTCGGAAGTCTATAAGATAGTTTTATACTGTCTTTGCTAAAAGGAAGCAGAGAATCGGAACATTTTTTTAAAACTAAAATTGTTGTGCAGGTGGACGGTGACTTCGACGACTACCGTAAGGAACTGTTGGAGAGTCTCGGCGAGACCATCAACTCGCCTTCCATCATCGCCAACGCTGCCGTCCTTCAGTAAGGTGCTCTACCAGTATAGGACTCGGTACATTTTAAATTTCTTTTCAAAGAGGTTGGACTCATTAAAGCCTCTGAACAATTTATTGACTGCCAGCAGTATATCTGTATACATGCGAAATTTTGATCTTGAAAGGGTGATTCAGCCCGTCGATATGAACAACTTTTCCATACAATTCAGCCGCCCGGTCAATTTGTAGGAAGAGTAGTTCATATCGACGTGCTGAATTACCCCTTTAAGGGTCCAAAACGGTCAAAATTTAATCATGTATAGTTTTAACAGCATATTTTTTTTTTGCCTGGTATCGCACCTTTTTTTCCGTATATCCACTTACTATTCGTCGCATCACTGCTGATAACTCGTACTTAACGTTTAATATTGTAACTTGTGTCAATAAGAATCACGGCGCGCTAAATCGCGCCTGTTAGCCATTCATTGTTACGCGAACCCCAAATTAAAAAAAAAAATGCTCTTCCACTAATAAATTCTCAAAATGAAAAAATGTTTCACAAATTCCTTTATTTGGAAAAATCGATCCAGCTGTTCTAGTTATAGCAATAGGTAGCTAGGTAATATTGAATTATCAATTTAAAAAAATCTAAAAAAAAGCATGTAATCCTATAAACAAACGTTCAGAGGTTCATTATAATATGTATTCGTCTAATCTAAATCCTACATGTGATTCCGGTTAGAATTTTCTCAAAAAGTTTGCCAATGTGCCTGTTTCGAATCCTGTATATTGTTCTTAATTCGTTCCCTTTTTTATAATGTGAATCTATGTATGTACGATATACTCGCGTTGATTATCGTTTTCATAATTTGATCACTAGTCGAAACGATCACTTGTATTTTATCGAATTCAGTTGTATTATTGTGAGTATGAAAATAATATTCCTTTTAAAATAGATAATTCCCGTATATTATGTTTTATTTTAATGTAAAATATGCATTAGTATTTATACAATAAATTTTGTTACAAAATGGATTGAAGTTTGTTTTTAATTATCTTTTCATAATACAGGTTGCGCCAAACTTTATTGCGAGTCTGATATTAGCTGCGAGCTGCGCATTAGCGCCCTGCCATCCCGCGCGCACTCCGCTTAACCATATATTGTGTAGGTACTGCACATCGACTCGCGCGAAGTTCGGATTCGCAATAAAGTTTAACGCGGCCTGTACGTATTACCGTTTTATACCGCTGTCATAGTCAGCGCGCTGACAAATCATACAACTTTGCGGTAGTTGTTTCTTCCATTTGTAGAAACTGATCGAGGGAATGGAATATGAGGAATTATGGCAATAGGCGATGCGTCTAGCAATCAATCACTATTTGGAATCCATTTTCCACCTACAAGCCCACAAACATGCTAATCGTTGCCTGGTAGTTAGTATACCTTTGCTCTGTCTACCCGGCAGGGAAAAAGACGTGACAGTTTGTATGTAGTATTTTACGGTAGAATACGGTAGTGGACTGATGTTAAGATTATATAATACTAGCTATTTCTTGCGGCTTCGCCCGCGTTATCTTTGGCATATGTCCTTCTCAGTATCCTAACCTATGTGTATGCAAAATTTCATGATGATCGGTTCAGTACACGTGAAAGCGTAACAAACTCACTATCGCATTTATAATATTAAGTTAGGATTTTTACTATGTACTTGTTATACTAATGCAATTTTAAAACGGAATTGAATTTTTGCGTAATAAGTGTAGTCAATTGTTACTCGCTGATAATGTAGGTTTCTATTGTCATGTGGTCCCAACCTCTAATTCCTGCGATTTAATTTGCAGTGGCCTTCGAGCAACACGGCCTCCGTATTGCTCGAAGGCAGTGGCACATATATTGGGCCACAGATCACGTTCACCGTCAAAAATGTATCCACCATGGAGGTAAGTATCCACCATATTAAAAGTAAAATCACTTTTCACAAAAAGGTCTTCCCAGCAGCCCTCCCCGGCTTCGCCCGGGCATGTTATTATATACATATAAACCTTCCTCGTAAACCACATTTTCTCGTATCAATAATGTATCAATTATACGAGAAAATGTGGTTTACGAGGAATTAAATTATTTAAAAAAAACCACATCGAAATCCGTTGCTAAGTTTTAAAGATTTAAGCATACTTGTGGGGAAACAGACATCGGAAAGCTACTTTGTTTTACTGTAGTGATTGTAAATTAATAGTACATTATGATACAAGTACGGTAAGCTGGATATTATAGTCGAGGTGTTTATAGGCACGCGGCGAAGCCGAGTGCTTATAATAAACCGACGACTATAATATACAGCTTGCCGTACGAGTATCAAACGACGTTTTTCAATACATTTGCGATGACCATAATTTATGGTAAAACAAGATTGCAGTTCAGCAAATTAGGAATTTATAAAAGTTAGGAACTAAAGCAGTTTGTAATAATACATTTATAATCAGGTACATTTACTCAGGTTTATTTTCTCCAAAAAGTTACTTTGATAACCTTCACCTTTTCAAAGTCGGTTAAAAATCACATCTCACGAATCAGAAAAAAGTTTTCATGCTGAACTTGAAACTCTTTGCGCGGATTCTATGAAAAAGTTGAAATTTTGCATCTGTGGCATTGTGATTGGTGTAAGGTGTAAAAAGCACTAGTGCCGTAAATACATAATAACGATACAAATTTCGATGTCATAAGAACCGTATTATATATTAGCAAATGTATTGGAAAACAATATTTTTAGCATAATATCTATATATTATACCTCAGCTTTGGATAATTTAGGTCAATGCGGACTAATACGCCATCTAGTGACGACTGGATAAGAACTCTGGAGAGACATTCGTTGCCACTGCCAAAATGTGCCGCCAACATTGAGTGAGAATAGGTAGTAGAGTTCTTGGCTCGGTGGATACATGAGACCCATGGGACCCAAAGGAACCCATGAGATCCACGGGACCCAATGGAACTCATCCCTTCAGGACTGATGGGACCCAATGGGACCTATAGTACGGATGGGACTCATCGTGACTCTATGGAGTTAAGGCAATTCGATATTTTGTACGCGTCTTTGAATCCGAGTGGTGTCCGCTGCGACCATCTGGGAAACTCATTCGAATATGGTTGGGGAACCTTAACAACGAGTGGCGGATCGATTCTACTAGTTCAAAGCTCCTGATAATGATGAACGGAGCCCGTGCGCGCTCCTGCGTCGCATTGTTCTTTCGTGCGAATAAAGATGTACATAATAATCGCGACAGTCATTTTTAGGGTTCCGTAGTAAACTAGGAACCCTTATAGTTTCGCCATGTTTGTCTGTCTGTCTGTCCGTCCGCGGTTTTACTCAGAGACTATAAGTACTACAAAGCTGTAATTTGGTATGAGTGTGTATATTAATCATGGCAAAAAAGTCGTAGAAAAAAATCTTGAAAAAAAATTTTTTTTTGGTAGCTCCCATACAAGTAAAGTAAAGTTTTCTCTATTTACCCATCGTGTGGGTTATCGTTAAAAAGGTCTTTGAAAAATATTGTGAGGTTGAGAACACCATTTTTCGATTTAGTGATCCGTTTCCGAAATATTTGGTTTTAAAGTGCAAAATTTTGTTTGAGGTACGTGTCCCCCCCCTCTATCTGCTAAACGGTTATATATGGATACGTGAAAAAAATTACAGCAGTAGTATATATACTGAAGTTGAAAGGTAAACTATCAGAGCTGGGTACTAAGTGCAAACTAAAAAGTTATAGGCAACCAACTTATAAAATGTACTGAAAAATGTAAAATTTCATACAATCTTCATTGTTAGATTTTTTACTGTGAGGTGCGAGTGTAAACAGTGTGAACTCAAAGTTGTCATTCGCAACTACGGAACCCTACACTGCGCGTGGCCCGACACGCACTTGGCCGCTTTTTTTGTTAAATCTAACTTTCAATAGTTCTCCACCAAAGTCCTCAACCATGAATGGTCGATGCTCGGTCACAAAATTTTGTAGTACTTGTTGGCTCACAATAGGTACAAGGCTTGTCTCAAAAATGAAATATCAACTAATCTTGTACTTTATTTGCATTTCATAGATCACACAATAAGCGGTGCAATTCATAGTCTTTATATGTATTACTTTATATGGGATTATATTTTGCATTCACAATGCTATTTTACCTTATTTATTAAATAAAGAAAATAAGAAATGGAGAAAAAATTCCACGCGGGCAGGACTTGAACCTGCATCTAGATCTCAGTACGATCTATGCGTTGCCAATTACGCCACCGCGCTTCAAGCCCCGGCGCCGAATTTCTCCACCATATCCCATTCCTCTTACACGCATCTAGGCTTGCGTCACCCAACACAACTACCCCACTTTTACAAGTGCGGTATTTGATTTCAACTCATTTTGCAATGAATTTGGAAATCAACTAATGTGTAGGAACACGCAATGGGTGACGCAAGCCTAGATGCGTGTAAGAGGAATGGGATATGGTATTTAATCAAAAAGTACGTTTCTTTTAAAATAATTTCATACCTAGGTATACAAAGTCTCAATTATTTTGTACGTAGATATATGAATAGTTGCTTGCAGTGTTGTCTGCATATAACTACATAACGTAGTCGGTAGGAAGTAGGTACTTACCTCGGAGTGGCTACCAAGTTTTTCCTCAATTTGCGCGCAGCCTTTCGCCCCTCCATTACAAACTTCTTAGCTTCATTAGAGGATTTAAAACGCAAATTTCCTTTTCGATTGTAACTTTTTTCCACTCTTGAAAGAAAGCTTCTTTTAAAGTTGAAAGAAAATTAGTATCCTTCCTTTGAGGGGCGGGAACGCGCTTTAAGTGGTTCGTTTGGATACTCAACTCAATCTGCTAGAATAATGATGTTTCCGCTGAATAAATGACTGGGTGCAATTACGTGGAATTTTTGTCAAGTTTCTCAAGAGGCTCATTAATTAGCATCTCTGAGGGAAAGTTTATTTACCTACGTCTGTTGTAAATGCATATCTAAATAGGTATGTACTTATACCTTAACCGATGTAAGTACTTGTCGATGAACTAGGAGCTATTAATCAAACAGAATATGTGCGTAGTCCTCAATATCGTATTTTTTGTAGTCATCACAAGATTTTGTAAATATCTTTCGATGAACGTCAACTTTAATTTCAATCAGTTTATTATCATTTTTGTACCTTATCTTGCTTATCATTTATATGTAAAAAAACAACAAATGTAACAACATAATCCAAACCCAATTTTCTCTCAAAATTACGTACAAATACAAGCACACCCGCAAGCTGATTTGGTTTCCGCATACGCGGCTAACTAAACGCGTTACTGCGCATTATCCCCTAACGAGCTAACAATGAGAGGTTTACCTATCACCCCAAGAGCCTATTACTGTCTAGAGAGCAACCCCGCCCCTCCTCACATTATACGGCGCTCTTACTACCTTGTCGCAATAACGAAGTCCTCACTGCATTACTCTAGATAAGGGGAGTACTTTACTGAGACAGGGTTGTAAAGCTCCCGACGAGAATATTTCGTACAATGTGCACACAATGGAAGCGATTACTCTCCCCCGCGACATGATTTTATTTGTGCAGTTATTGCGTCGCCGGAGAGATATTTAAATTTCATTAGGTTTGTTTTACACTTAATTTGTGAGGGGAGTGTTGTATTGTCGGGGTGGGGCTTCGCGACTTGTTTCGAATTGCCTCGTGCATTATAATGGTTATTCGAGTTTAAGCAGATACAGTAGGGATCTGATAGTCACCCTATTGCAGTGGTATCTCAGTTATGATCATATTGAAAGTACAGATTAGTGTTAAAGGGCGTTATAAAAGCCTCATATGTCAGAATTATGTCCATTTTGTTAAAACTGCGTTTTTGAGGGATTTATAATAATTTAATACTCGAGTAGTTAGTAAGAATCGATCGTAGATTGTACTTCTTCTTGTCTAGTTGAAATGGTTTCCTTTAGATCACGTCTTTTTCCCTTGCGGGGAAGACAGAGCCCAGGTCTGTAAAACCTTAAAGCCACGTTTAGCATGTTGGTGGGCTTGTAGGTGAGAACGGAATCAAAATAGTGATGGGTTGCTAGCCGCATCGCCTATTGACATTATTCCTGGCGCCCATTCCCTCGATCGGCTTTTACGATCCGCGCGGGAAGAGAAGCAGCTGGTATATTCTACGTTTTTTCTTTTCTCCCAGTCGAGCGTGGAAAATATACTTACACGTATTACTCGTAGCTAGTGGTGTGATTTTACCTTACTGAAAGGTTTTTTCAAAGTAGTCCTAGAGTTTCCAAAGAGCTCCAAATTTACTGTTTTTTAAAGGAAAACATTTAATTATTATAAAATCTGTGTGCTATTGATCTTTCAACAATCCTAGCTAAGTGCACTAGGTATAATAAGTAATTCCATTGAAAACAAAAAAGCGCCACTGAAAGTTGCTATCCATTCAGCTTTTGATTAATGAAGGCTATTTGCTTAAAATTAAAAAGGGAGTAACTATCTACGTAGCAGCTCGTTCAGACTCGCTAGCCTCTAAGTGGCACATTTCGCAGACGCAGCCTCCATTAGTGGTGTTCGCCGGACTGTCACAATCATTTTTCTTTCCCGCCGCCGCTAATTCTCAGCCACGGTTAGCTGAGCATGGACCGCGACCGACAGGTTTTGATCTTTTTGCATTTTTATTTTTGATAGAGGCGAAAGGTCCCCGCAGTAATGATGGAGCGAACGTTTTGATTGGACGGTGTCATGATTAATGGCGGTGGGTGATTACCCATAATGAAATTAAGTAAGGCTACCAAGTTATTTTTAAATATAAATTGAGGCTATTCTGGTTATTTGATTTAGAAACACGGTTTAGAGCGTAATTCTTGACAGTGGCATTACTACGAATTACCAATACCTCATATCTTCTGCTGCAGAGAGTATAAGTAGGTTAATTAACTTTGTGATAAGCGTAGGATCTTTTTATATACCTACTTAAGTACATTTCTGCAAATTATCACATCTAGCAGAATACGTGCCGTGATTGCTTTTGCTGTGGTGCTGTAGTATTGCAGTTGTATCCAAGTATGTTTTGCAAACACTTCTTGCTTTTTCATTATGCTTCTCTCAACAAGACTGAAAGTGTGTCACTTAAAAAAAATCCGCTTGTTATAGTCTTACAAAAATTCTGTGAAATTGGTAGTCTAGGTTGCAAAAGTATCAAGAAGGTATTGTCGCTGACCGCAGTTCGGGGCTGATATCGACTTTTATTACTCTGGAGGGGTTGGTCATTAGCAGGATAAAGCGACTGCCACCTGATAAAGTGCGTTTTGTTGCTCACTTACTTATTTCGCGTTCCCGAATAACCTTAATATTTTTTGAACACCCTGAAATGCTAGAGTTCAGTAAATGTGTTAAGCTATTTTATACAGCGGATATGGTTTCACAATTCATTCTCCGTCTTATGGCATCTTATTTATTATATTTTCTTATCGAGCGTGTTCCCGGTTGCATCCTCAACTGAGATACTTCAAAGCCCGAGGTCCGAATAGCTTAGCAACATCAATACTAAACGGTTATATATATATATTTTAAAAATCCTGTCGCGGCTGAAGAGCTTTTTTATATTAACTACTCGTATATATGATAATTTAAGATGAACAGAAATGAGGCACAACCTACAACACTTGACACAATCACGTTAATTAAATAATGTTGAAGAAAAGAAAGAACGTTGAATGTAACAGCCTTTTCCAGCAAATCATAACAGCTCTCATAAAGCCGACACACATACAATACTTCTCCTTTCCGTTTACCATTTTTCCTCTGTTACACTATTTTTCTGTTATACCTATGATCAATATTTCCTCCTGTAAGCAGAAAGACGTGATAGTGTACCTGTATTATTTCGTCGGCACCACACTAAATAACGAACAATGCGGTAGCGGCGGCACACGGCGATTATTAACACTTTGCTCCGCTCTATGATTGATGAGCCCCAATGAGTAATAGAGTGCCACAAACATACGATATTCGTTGCCGCGAACCTCCGACACCTAATGCGAGATTATTGTTCCCACGAATACTGCTATATGAACCTCTTAGGATATGATTAGATTGATGGGAAAGGGTTATTAATTTAGATATAAATTGTAGCTACTATAAGAGATGTTAAACTAATGTATGTTACCTACAACTTAAGTATTTATTATAAGCTGTGAGGCCAATGTATACGACAATGTTTACTGTAGTAATAATCCTCTATTTGATTAATCGTTTGTTTACCTATCCTCCTCGTACCTTCTTAATCAAAAGGCTTGAACACATTTTAGTGAGTATACGTTTATTATGTTGACGTTTACAAGTAAAGTACGTTCTACCTATCTACATAAGTAATATGTGTTTTAAAATTGTCTTGGAAGTCAAATGCGTCAAAACAGCAAGTAAGTTGGTTGCTATGATGCTACGAGAGTCTACGAACGCGTAGCGTTGCGTCGTAGCATACTTTTAATCATTTATTATATAAAGTTCAAAAAGTTTTATATATTTAAAATAACCTTTAAATATCCAAAACTGTTACAACTATACTTGGATACCTTTTACAAATTTGTAAATATCAATTTTAATTGAGAAAATATTTCGTACATACAACCAAAGATAATAGTAGTTATTTACTCAACAAAGTTCTGACAATAACATATTCTGACTTGGTATTCCAGAATCCGACATAACAATAAAGTTGTTTTGGCCGCGTCAGTGCCAGGTTCACCCCTATGTGCTCCGGGGCGCAAAATTCCGGGTCGGGCCATAAACGCGATTAGACAAACATTTCCTCACACGAGCCACTTTTTCCAAAACTTGGCGAATAAATCAGATCGGTGGTGCGTCGCAGTTTTCTCGTCGTCTTGCCAAATTTATGTACCGATCGGCCCTTTCGTATGGAGATATGGCCCGCTATTTACATATAAATACCTCGATTATTTGAATTATTCAATCGAGAGGGGGCGGCTCTGACAAATCACTTCCTCGGGTGATGGCATAAGTCGGCTCAAGCCACTTTGACGTGTGCGAGATACATTGCTTTCCCGAAGGCGATGGCAATGATGTCTTTAAAAGTTTTTACGATCTTTTGATTTACGGGGACTTACATATTTAGTTTAGACTTAGGTACTACAGATATTTTCTTGTAATCAACGTGACAACTATTGAAAACATATATTAAGTAATAGTTTATAATACAGTTTCTGAACCATTAGCTAAAGATGCTTATAGTATTGTGTGTAGATAGGAGTATTGTTGTATAGGTATGTAACTGTTTAGATAATTACCTAGGCCTTAAATACTCATGTGCCCTTATTGTGAAACTCGCCTGCGACGAGTATAATAAGATCACATGATATATAGGCATAAACTCACATTCGTATTATAAGGACCCTTATTACAGTTACAAAAGTACTGAAGAGTTTTGCCCTTGGGAGGATAATGGCGGTCACAGAGTGGTAGGAGTTAGGAGTAGGTAATAGTGCACGCCTGTTACAGACGGAAGGGTAAGTATTTCAATACCACAACTATCATTACATGATTGTTAATTTACGATGAGTTTTGCGCTGTGATAATAAACTTGTAGTAAAAATCCAAGTTAATTTGGTCAAACTAAGAGAAAACTCCGTAAATACAAGTGCAGCCTGAATTTAGTTGCCTATTTGCCTTTGTTCGCTCAAAGGGTGAAATAATAAAACTGAATGGGCGGCTCTGAGCGAGGCTGCGTAGTTTTCCCGCAGTTTTATGTTCTCTCACGTGCCATTTAGCCCGGGAAATAGAAGTTTTTGTATGGAAATCGGACGCACTAAAGCCCCGAGCGCGGGCGCTCTCCGCCTATTGTTGTTATGTAACAGCCTAATAAAAGTTTATCATTCGCATGTAAAATCTAATTCGGATGTTTTCGTATTCATACGTGGAGATAATGGACGTACAGTCGTACAATACGTAGGTACATTTTATTTTTAAAACGTTAACTTTCCCCCGAGTAAGTATATGAACGGAGAAAGAGTAAAGATTTTAACGGATTTTTATTTTTTAACTATATAACGCCCGCGTGATATAGCTACGTCCTTTTCAGTACCCATACCTATGTGTATGCAAAATTTCATAATAATCGGTTCAGTAGATAGGGCGTGAAAGCGTAACAAACAAACTCACTTTCGCATTTATAACATTACTTAGTTAGGAAGTTAGGATAGCCAAGCGACTCAATATACTTAAGTATTACTAATTTCGAAATAAGTTTGAATTCAATAATATTCAGTGAAAGATGCACGAACTAATATTATAAATGCGAAAGGCAGTTTGTGTGGGTTTATTTGAACCGATCATCTTTAATTCTGGAAAAAAAACAATACTTACTTACTGCTCCCTAAGGGATCGGAATTAAAACGAGCGGAAACGCGAGCGAAAGTTACTTCATACATAAATTGGTTTTGGAATACTTCAAAGTTCTAAAAAATAAACTTCAAAGATAATAAATTAACCAATGAACAAGGCTCCTTCACATAACAGCTAACCTTGTAGATGGCGTCGGCAGATAACATAATATTTTCAATCCACCCCATTATTGTTAAGTTCGATAAGCATCGATAAATACCCAATCCCTTGTTCGCGTCTAGTTACAGTATTTATTTCAGTAATCGTGTTATTGTCTCCTGCAGTGGAGAGCGCGAGGCGGCAGCCGTTACATCAGATAAGGAGCATTTGATATGCTAATGTGGTAGCAAATGTTCGTGTAATGAGCGGACGACGGTTTAGCGCCTTGCGAGCGGGGCTTGCTCGTTGAGGTAACAACGTGTTGAGTAAAAAGAAAAACCGGCCAAGTGCGTGTCGGGCCACGCGCAGTGTAGGGTTCCGTAGTTGCGAATGATAACTTTGAGTTGACACTGTTGACACTCGCACCTCACAGTTTAACGACCAAAAACATGTAACAATGAAAATGTATGAAATTTTACATTTTCGAGTACAGTTTATAAGTTGGTTGCCTATAACTTTTTAGTTTGTACTTAGTACTCAGCTCTGATAGATTTCCTTTCAACTTCAGTATATATACTACTGCTGTATTTTCACGTATCCATATACTCTAACAAAAATTTGCACTTTAAAACCAAACCAAATATTTCGGAAACGGATCCCTAAATCGAAAAAAGGTGTTCTCAACCTCACAATATTTTTTAAAGACCTATCTAACAATACCAAACACGATGGGTTTGTGTAGAAAAAAAAATATTACTCCCTCTTTACTTGAATGGGAGCTACCCTAAAAAAATTTTTTTTCAAGAATTTCTTCTACCACTTTTTTGACATGATTAATATACATACCCGTACCAAATTTCAGCTTTTTAGTACTTATAGTCTCTGAGTAAAACCGCGGACGGACAGACAGACAGACAGACATGGCGAAACTATAAGGGTTCCTAGTTTACTACAGAACCCTAAAAATTGATATAGGTATTCTGCGATTCATTGTTCTCAACGATTCCATTTTCGTTACGCAGGCATATCGAAGGATAGGGGTTTTATATTTGAGCACGTAGCGTGTAGAACCGATGACCAATGGGGCAGAAAGGTTTTTTGAATGGCGATAATGTACCAGTGGTCGGACCACCTGACCAAGATCGCAGGAAAGAAGGCGCTGAATACAGGCCGCTTCCAACCGGTCGTATTTCGTTTGCACCAACCAAGTATATTACCACCCGTTTGGGCTGGTACAGTTGCTAATACTTATCCTAGCTTAGATGTATCTTGTATGAAAAGTAATTATGTATGCTCAAATCCTCGATTTGTTTAGTCTATCGTGTAAAGACAAAAAATAAAACAATAACTTCAATGCGTAAAAAGAGAAAGCAAATTAACATGGTGAAACTTTAGCCACTGCCAAAGCGTTAACTTAATAGATGTTTTTTGTTTGCATTGACCAAGTTCTTTCGTGCGTGATAAATGTTCGTGGGTTTACATTTTGTAAAAATAAAAGCACTATTTACAAGTGCATGCGACGGTGTTAGGGGCGAGTTGATTTGCGGATTAAGATGGTATCAGCCGAGCGGCAGCCGCCCCGCAACGTTAAGTATCGTACGTTATTATCACTGAATCTATCTGTCTATCAGTTAAGCGATGTAATGTATTCATTGTTCTCTTTGTTACAATGTTTCAGACGTATTTATGGCAAACATTTCACGCAGTAAAGTGGCCAAATTAATTTATAATCTGAGTAATTATGCAATTATTGTTGCTTGCTCGTTTCTTACTCGTACAATGTTGCTATTGAGTAATGGACTAATGGTTGACTTCCGATCCGGTAACAAGCCGTGCCCAGCTACCGTCGACGCTATAGCGTCTAAGGTGCTGGCTATTCTTTATAGTTAGTCGTTCCTTAGCTTAAATTACTTCATTCATTAAAGTTTCTTCTATGGTTCTAAAAAATGTAGTAGATACCTAATAAGGCAGATGATTTCTCCCCCATGCTAATTGTAAAAGTCGATTAAGGAATGTCTATCCCGTAGGGGAAGATACGTTATACCTTTATAGGTACCTACTGTGTATTGTGTTAGATACGTCCTATCAAACAAACTTACATGTTGGTAAGTACCTACCTAAGTGATTGTCACATTTTGGCTTAAGTTTAGGCGACATGTTTGAATTGTTCTTGATCTCTATATTTAGGAGCTGACGATTTATACCTGTTTTATATCGACTGCACTCTGAATTAACTTTATTTACCTACCCTACTACCTACCTACTTAGTCTTACTAAGTACTAAGTATTTACTTAGTTATAAATTCAGGAATACGTTTTCAAAATAATTTTCTCTACATTTAGAGAGGTTAGCAGTCCCTTCTAAAGGTCGGATAAATATTTTAAATCTCCGCCGATCGCCGACTATTGATCGTGACCGAATCTCTTTGGCTACTTTTCCACCCTCTCTGTAAAGTAAATCGCATTTACAACGTTTCAACCTCGCTAACATGTTAAAACAGAACTAATGGACATTCGCTTCAGTCTCAGCCCGCAGGAGACGAATAATACAAGTAAAATGGTCCCATCTCCACGCTTCATTAATTTTATTGCCCCGAGGCGCTCCGCTTAAGTCGGAGCGCCGCTGGCGAAAACACGCCATTATTCTGTGTTGCCAGTGACTTAAATTAAATAAACACAAGCTATTATGCGTATTTCGGAATGCACTCGCGTTTCTTTTGTCTCATCGACAACTGTCAACATTTTGGCGCGTAATCCTTTCATGTAGATGTGGAGAGCGGCAACAATGAGCTTCCACACCGCCTAATGTAATGGAGATATTAGCGCGAGAGCGTGGCGGAATAATTCAGACACGGTTTTTTGTCTGCGTGCGACACAATGGGATTATTCTTCATTGATCATTGCTTATTATAAGTAGCTGCGGAGGGTGCGTAACATGAAAACTAAATTTGGTTTATCGGCTATTATGGAAAGTAGGTGTTAATGTTGAAACAGTAATTTATGGTAAGATCGTGACTTCCTCGCTTTCAATGAGGTTTCACGGATTTTGCTATTTAGGGTGTTATGTTTGTTAACGTCTAATGTAGATAAAAATGTACTTAGAGATAATGTAGGCTAACGGGATATTAGTATTTTGTTTACATTGGCAATAAAACTTCTTTTACATTACATAGAGTTATAAAACTTAGAGGCTTATAGAAAGCTCTGTAAAACATCTTTACGGTATTATTTTAAAGTTTTATCTCCAGTTTCCTCCTACTCACTAACTGTTTGAACATATTGTTCAAAGCGTATTATAATTTTTGAGTATTCTAAAGCCGCTTTAAATTAAAGCGTAGATTCCTTTTGTTGAAAATGAAAGTGAAGTAAGTAAAGAATGCCTTTGAAATGACTCAAATATATCAAGTAAACAAAAGGTAATTAAGGGTAAGTGGGAGTTATCTAGCCGTAACCTCTCAAGTTTCGACCCGCCGACGGACGCGGGCGGGCTGTACAGTGGACCTTTAGCATAGTTGGCGGGATATAGGTACGTTTCTACAATCGCACCTATTCTAATGCACTGAGAATGTCAAAAAAAACCCAACTTTTTCTTACAAATATAATTCTATCGGATTGATATATTCTCGGAATTTCTTCAGTTTAGTTTTGAAAATTAAGTTTGTTGCGTTAATTTTTAAATAATATAAAAATTTCAAATTCATTAACTTTATACAACATATGAGATTTAAAAAAAAATTGATATATTTTGATAAAAAATCATGATGTAGAGATTAACTGTACTGTGTACGATTACCGCAACGCAAAGCCGTCCGCCCAAACGTGCAAGATTGGGCGGGCCGGGTCGCGGTTATTGATATACCATCTACATTCCAATATTTACTCTTCCATAAAACATCAAAGGAGTATTTGCACAGTGAACATATTTTTCTCAAAGAAAAGTATAGTTTCTGTACTTATTACTTTAAAACGTACATATCCCGTTGCTGGGCAAAGGCTGCTATACCTAATTAAATTTTAGAACATACCAACCTACACATGTTTTTTATAAAAAATATTTTTTTAATTATATACCTGTCTGTAGATTTATTTTATAAAAAAACAGGTTAATAAATACGTAAAGATGGTGAAGCCTGCTGTATCGTAGTACAAGTTTAGGCGGGCGTCGCGGTCCCTCACAATACCAACTACTAATGTTTACTCTACTCGGCGCGACAAAGGGCCGGAACTATTGTTTGTTAGGAAAGCTTTATTTCGCGACCCTCGCCGCTTGCCGCGACAATAGGTTACCCAACTTAAAAATATATTATCTTGGTAAACATTAGCTACATATGAACATGCCCTTAAAATAACTTTGTAGATGTATTTTTAATTTATTAGATAAAATTTAAAATTTTGCAATGACCTGAACTGCAAGATGGAACTGAGAACTGAAGTACATATCTACCAAATACCAAAAAATATTGCGGAACTTAAAAAAAATACTGATAGATTATGTGCTTTCCATCGCGAATTCATATAGATAAGTTGAAACAATGGACCGGGCGCAGAGGACGTCTCACACAAGTCTCACTAGTTACGTAAACTTAAAACGTTATAGGTATGTGTGAATCATAAGTATAGGTATGTATACTTACTAAATTAACATTTGAAAGAGTTTGAATTTTGAACGGGCACAGAAATTATTTTTTTTTGGAAAATGTAGGAAATAGCGAAAAATTTTTTTTTAATCTATGGAAAAAAAGTCTTAAGGAAAAGTACATGTAAGTATAATTAATGTCGATGTGTTCGTGAGCTTTTGTCGCACGTGACACGCTTGCATGCTTTGTATTAGCGTCACTGTTAAGTTTCTTAGGCGCCTATACTAATTATTCTTGTATCCTAATGGTTTAAAAACGAGCTAGTTACTATTTGCTATAATTTAGAAAAAGAAACTTAAAACGCGGTCTTTTGTAATGTGAAAAGGAAATATTATATTAGCTAGTGTAATGTCCACACAAATCAAGCGACCGCTTGGGCGGGGCGCTCGAGAGTTGAAAATTATCCTTTTCACGAACGACCTTAAGCATAATAGAGAAAGCACTTAAGCCATTTTCTCCGCCTTTGAGTGGCGTAAGCGTGGTCGTTTGCCGCGGCTACGTCTCGTGAGCTAGAAAATCAGCCATTACTGCCGAAAAGGCGAGTCAAGCCGCTAGTGTGTCTCAATAGAGCCGGGCGGGGGCGGCGAGCGGAACGTTTCAGCCTAATGTGGCCATTGGGCGGCGCTAACAGCAATTAGGCTACAACCGAGCAAATGGATTGTGCATTACCGACGACATAGATTGATTTATAGGCGAGCCGCAACCTCCAATCCCAATCATACATTTAAATCAATATGACGACCAGCTGCTACGATACAGTCATTACGGAAATGGACATCGGTCAATGCAGTTTAAACATTAAAAGCGATCAGTAGCGTGACCCGGAGTAGATTGCCTACGTTCATGTAGCTCTGAAGCGGCATGGTGCAAAATTGATGTCTCAAACTGAAATCAAAACTCATTTTCCGCTACTACCTTCACTTGTCACGCGATTCAATTTTTGTTGTGAGGAATGGCTTGATTTTTCATATGCATTATTTCAGGTCTGTCATAAATTGGATTCACATGATCTTATATTAAATTCATGATAGAAAGAGTCAGTGCTCTTTATGTCGAAGATTTCTTTTTTGATATTCCTTCACGTAAAAGATCACATCTGTTAGTGGCCGGGAATGTAGGTACCGGTCTATGAATAATAAATGTGTCGAGCTGGCCGATTGAGGGAAATTGAATTTTATAGTTGGTAACACATTCGAGGACAGATGTCACAAAATGGCTGCTCGCCGCCGGCTACGTGGCGGGTAATCGAAATGTCAAATAGAAATCAAAATTAGGTCGATTGTAGCGTTAATAATTAAATAATGACGGACTTTATAGTCTAGGGAAGTTATTTCGTTTTATCAGTAAAAAAATTGAATTAGTTTTCTTCTGGTAGGCCAGAAGAAAACTAATTCAGTTTTTCGGCTACTTACTTAATATGAGTTAGATACATTCCCAATTAAGTACCTGTAAGAGTGGGTAATTTGAGGTAAAAGGTAACGTAAAAATATCTCTTTTCATATTTTGCTGCCAGATCGGACTGCTAGTATAAATATTTAGTTTCTGGTAATGGCTTCATTATAAAAGTTGCTTTAAATTTAATGGACTTTATAACACTAAAATTGCATGCATGAAGATCATTTAAAAAAAGAATCTACCTATAGCAAAAAGTGCATGTAACTTTGACTTTCGCAAAGTATCGCCTATATCAATTAAATTAAGTGTTCTTAACAGTATGTTTTAGATATAAATTAGTAACATATGACGTCCACTACCGTAGTGACACAATATTTTCTAGCGTTACCACAAGTAAGAATAACTAATATGCAAAGATAGTATATTCTAGTGCATATTTACCTAAACTTCGAGGAAGTACATAACAAAGTGTGGATATTACCACCTCTAAAATAGAATATCCTATTTTTGCTAATATGTTATACAGGGTGTTAGGGTAAACACCATAGGATTTCGCCCTATGTTGAGGACGTTCGCTCGCTCTGTTTTCGTCACAAGGAAACCTAACGTACCTTCTGTGACCAACTTCTTTTTTTTGTCAATTTGTATGTGAAGTATGAAAGTTAAAGAGCTTATAAATTAAAAATGGCCCGACGCCGCGCTTTAAAAATGGTATCTTTATAAAGTGGCAACTGATTTTTATCGATTCCAATCCGCACTTTATTTTAATTCGTGCTAAGCTATTCTAAAGGCCACCCAACCGTTGCCTCTTTTCAACCATCAAATCTTGTCAAAATAAATAACTGATCATATGGGACCAAAGCGGGCACTAAAAAAAAATTACTCTCATATAAATTAGTCGTGCAAATTAAATTGCCGGGCCAGCCAAACAATTTTGTGTGAAAATGTCGCTGTTTTTCGAGAACCATTGGTCCCATATGAAAAGTTATTATTTTACGGGCTGATTTAATGATTTGAGGGACAACGTGTTTACCGTAACACCCTGTATAATAGTGATACCAGAAAAAAATTAGAATTTATTTTTCTCTGCCTTTGAATTAATTCTTAAAATTTCGTAAGATCCCTGGGCTATAGACGGCAGACGGCGGTTGGCATGTGTATGCATTACGGGGGTATACACTTGATTTGTATGAAGGGAAGGTGTGAGCTTCATTGTGATTAACAGAGTTACTTCTGTTTGGATGGACAATTATCAGCCCATTAGATAGAGTATACAATGACCCGATTTCCATTAAATTATTAGACTGAAGTCCGACACGGTATTGATTGATATTAATAATGTTACTGTAAGACACGTGCAGTCGTGCATGTATGTTAATATTTTATTAGACCTGTAAGTATTAATTGATGATTTTTAAAAGTACATTTAAGGGATGATTTGTACTTAACTATATTTTATTATGTCTATTATACCAAATTAGCATTTGCCTGCGGCTTCGCTTGCGTTTATCAATATTTAATGAGAACACTTATTCTGCAATAAAACTTAATTTCAATACTGACTTTTATAAGACGGTAACTTGGTGAATAATATCGTATATTTTCCAGGCCAAAAATCCTTAGCCTTAGCCTTAATGAGATGAATTTTCGAAAACCTAATTTTAAGGTAATTTTAGTATTTGCTCCAGGTAATATAATCAGCGTCTTAGCATGACTTTTTGAAATCCTTATGTCATTTTAATTTTAGTATTTACCCAAGATAACTTAATAAATACTAAGTTTCAAAGCGATACCGTAATAAAATTTCTGCATTAAAAGTCAACCCCCATTAGAACGCTTAAAAGGGATGAATTTTCGAGAATCATCATTTAAGTTAATTAAAATATTTATCCAAGATAACACATAATGAGTTTAGTAGCTATTGGTTAAGAAATAATAAAATTACCTTACGATCTTGCTACTCCCATATTACCCTATTTGAGGTTGAATTTCCAAACAATGGTATATTTCCAAATTTCATGTTTATAACGTATATATAAACCCTCAAACGTTTTTCCTAATTTTACCATCTTAGGGGATGAATTTATAAAAATGCCCGACTTATAGTGCTCACTTACATAATAAAAAGAGCTTTTGCTCAAAGTTTCTGGTACGTGTAGTTACGGCTGTGCGTTAATATGTTATATATATAACATAAAAGTAAGATAAACAGATTGCCAGGTAATTTTTTTGTTTCTATTTGGTACCTACATCCAACTTAGGTACTACCAATACTGGTAGAGAAATAATATCTACTACCCAAGTTTAATTGAAGTTTCCTTAAGTTTAAAGTTTCTATCATTTGCAGTGCGAACCTAATTTTATGGCCTTGGCTTTTGTCTGGATAACACCGGAATAGGAAACGTTTAGGGATGAAAAAATAGGTAGCTAGGTATCCTGTTTTCTAAATTATGGTCTACCGATGTGTCAAGTTTTATCTATTCTTACTTATAATATTAGTGAGATATTTAAAGCATCTAAATAAATTGATAAAAAATAGCTAACATAAGTACTATCTTTATTTACTTATTGCGTACCTAACTAACATGCAACATGAAGTAATGCATTCAAGTGCTATCTTAATTTCAAATCAATGCAAGTTTACAACAATATCGTGTAACACAATAGTAACTCAATTTGTTCTATAGCTGATACATTGTCGTTAATTGATTTCCCCTCAGCGCCTGTCTCCCCGGGCGCTCCGGGCCGAGTTAGATAAATTCGCGCTATCCGTTTACATCATTAAATTTTATTAGTGGCAACACAATGCGGGGCCATCCGTGCGTCGATCGAGAGAGGGACTTTTCTTTAGGCAAGCGTCCCCTACACCAATTCGCATTTCCTTTTGGCACGAATTAAGCAGGCTATTAAGTCGGCTTTGAGACGTATGACGAATCATAAAGCCGATCGGACAATGGCTACGCATTCACATGAAGATTTACCCGATTTGTGTTCCAATAAGCCGCTTTTTAATGCAATTTCCGAGGGAGCTGATTTTATGTTCGCTTGCTATTTCCAGGCTATCTTTTGCGTTTAATTTATTTCCTGAGGAAATATTTACCAGCTACCTATTTATTTAGTACTTACAATAGAAATTGAACACGTTGCATCGTTTTGTTTCTGGCTTAGAAGATCAACAAGAAATAAATTGTTTAAGATAATTTGGCATACATATAGGTTAGGGTACCTACTGAAAAGGAGGTAGGATTTTTATCCCGGAAAAAGTATTTAGGTACTCTACCATGAGATTTTGCGATAAACGACTCCGCAAATGAATGTTTCATGACTATAAATTTACAGGGCGCTTAAAGCATCTAAATAACTAACTGTTTTTTCTCATCACAAATTTTCAACAAAAGAAAAAAAAAAAATTAACTAGCTGATACCCGCGGCTTCGCCCGCGTGATTTATAGCCTATGTCCCTCTCAGTACCCTGACCTATGTGTATGCAAAATTTCATGATGATCGGTCCAGTAGATAGGGCGTGAAGCGTAACCAACAAACACACAAACAAACTCACTTTCGGATTTATAATATTAGTTAGGATAAGTGGATGGCGCCAGATTAGGATAAATTTATTTTTAAAACCGCATATAAATGGCTTCAGTAGTTTTTTGAGAGATAATTCATAACATACAGACAAAAAATAATCAGTTTTGGGTTCCATTACTCTTTTTAATCCCACTCTATCAAACTCTGTGAAATAACTTGAATGTACAGACACGCGAATTTTACTGTTTTATTACATGTATATTCTTATAGGTAAAGGAGAAGATAGGGAAGGCGGCTTAATTACAAGAACATTAACATATCGTGCAAAAGCATATCCAAGATGGGTTGGCAATAGGCAAGCCTGAAAAGAATACAGGAAATGTAGCGTATAAAAGCAGACTTCAGGTTCCAAAGCACGACAGCTGAAGATGTAACCGGGAATACGCTGTAATGAGGAGGAGAAACGGGAAGAACCTACACGCTTACAAAAAGCAGACCAAATACTTATGTTTGATCGGTTTGACCAATATGACTAGATAACTGTCGACGGATTTTTATCAATTAACGAGCTAATTTATCGCTATAAGGAGTCAGTTTTATTACACTGTAATCTTCAATCTGTCCATCGCAATCATTACTCGATTAATGGAATTCAATCTTAATGCTGTCACTTATTAGTTGCGTCACCTAATAGATAGATGGCGTGTGCGGCGGTTATTAGTGTTGCCAGAGTTATAATCTGTCATAAATGTCAAGCGAGCGAGGCGATGCGACGGCGCTATTATTTCGAATATTATCGTCATTTCAATTCCTAGCTTAAACAAGTGGGCATCTATCAGCCATTGTTACAGAAAGTGTCACGCAATCACGACCATAATATGGAATATAAATTTCGAGGGACCGAAATAGTTCTGTAATTGACTTATTACGAATTGGGATCTTGATAATGACACAAAATTATGTTCATTCAAATGTTGGATACAAAATGACAATTAGATTAAATAACTAACTCGCATAGTCGTTCTATGTCATGTAAATGAAACAGATAAATAGTAGAATTATAATATTTAATATAGATACTTACATTATTTCCAATTGCATGAATGAGACCACTCGATCCGTAAAATTAACGAAAAAACCCCTACACTAAAATTGCAATATTTAGGAATATTAAAATAACAATCCAAGTTCCTGTTAGGTAACTAAGTGCCAAAATTGTAGGTATATGTAAGTGGGCAGTAAACCTATAAAATATTACGGATAATACCTACTGCCTAATAAGTATAGTGAAATTAGATTTGAAGAATTCCTACCTGGGTCTAATGCATAAAAAATATAGTTAAGTTAGTTGAAAAATTTAGGACTTTTGTGAGCACCTCGCGGTTAAAATAATCCTGTCAGAGCAAGCCTTATATTAATCTCTGACAATCGGTATCCCATCAAGCTTGGTGATTTGTTGTAAGCGGTTCATGGCTTGGGTGCGCCAAGTGTCGATGTCGGGCTGATTGTCAAACAGAGGGTTTCCGATGAATACCAGATCTCTCAGAGCTGGGCACTCCTGGAACAAGTTAATTGATTAATTGAAAAGTACTTACTCACTTGTTAGATATGAAACACTAAAAGAAACCTTTTTATCAGTATTGAAATGTTACGTTTCTTAATAACGTTTATATAATGTTTCTTCTGTGCTTTCGAAAATCAATTAATAAATAAAGATAACAAAATTATGTAGATTTAGCATGCTGTGTGCACTAAGTATCTGCTTGGTTATACAACCAGCCATTGTATGTTATCACGATGTTTTAAATTGTATTAGTTGTAAATCTGTTTTTGCCACAATAAATAAAATAAAAAGTAAATGAAAAAATATCATTCCAGCAGTGGCAACCTTGGGTTTTATCATCGTCATCTGAGCGTACCTATACCCGCGACCATCTACGGTTTTAATTTCCTATGCTTACCTAAGTACGTAAATAATTTATTTTTAAGTAAAAGATTTTCCGGTCTAGGAAAAGATTTGCAACATTTGATATACACCTCACATTGAGACTGAAGATAATATACAAAAGCGTGAAATAAAATTATCACCTGCCTAACCAACAACAAGATCTTATTATGCCAAAAAGTGCGTCTAGTACCTAATTTTTACTTAACAACGTTGTAACCTATTTGAAATGGAGGGCCAATTGATTGAGAGAATCATTTAACTGGACTCATTGGCCTTCCAGCATCCTAGTTAAAGCGATGCAACAAACAAAACGTTTTGTCTGTTAGCACTTAGCTTAGAAAGCAGTATTACGTACATAAAAACATGTCAGTCGCCAGATACCTGTAACCTGTTAAATTCCACCCATTCCTTAATCATGTTGTTGGACATGTAAAGCACGCGAAGGTTTTTCAGCGATCCTATGCCTTTCAACTTGTCTATGGGATTGTAACTAATCCATAATTCCTCCAGAGAATCTGCTACCGTTTCCTGGAAAACGTAAAGCGACCTGTAGTAACGTAGAGATGTAATATTTTGTATGTACCAAAATCATAGCTTAAAACAAAGCGTCTTACTGGATTGAAGTCACATATTGCCATTCTTGTATAAAAAGAGAGCATTCTTACTTCTATGACTTAAATGTACATTCTAGTTGCTTTATACGAAGTGAAGAAATAAAACAAATGATTCTGGGAACTTTCTTGTTATGGTCTATATAGCATATAGCTAATAGATAATTATTCCAGATCCTCGTTTCAATTTGTAAGCCAACTAACTAAAAGGGACGTTTGATATAAGTATGGAATGTAACTCTACAACATGTCTGCCCAATAAAATATAAAGCCGACTAAAAATAAAAATAATACTAAAGTTACTTAATTGAAAAACACACCACGCCTGCCAACGACTTGATGTAGTTTCTTCCCAGAGATAATATTTTCAGATTTCGCATCCCCGCTATGCCGGCTATTTTGTCGATCATATTTGACGAAAGGCTTAGTTTCCTGAAAATATTATGTTATTTACTTCTTTAAAAAAGCAATATTCTAATTGAGTACGTATAAAAATGTTTTTTTTTTATTTAGTTATTTATTTATTTTACAAAAAGGCAATAGTAAACGACTATTAAACTAATATGCTCTTTCTCTTGTCCTTCCACAGACTTGCAAGCCTTTGCTGAACGTAGGTATCCCTCAATGAACACCTTAAAGTATCAATATTGACTAGTAAGTAGTAGTTAATATGGATACAAGTTTTTCTAAAAGTTACAATGAAATAGAAAAATAATCGGAAAAAATCTCGTTCAGTTGGAATTTTCACAACTCGTTTGTCTTTTAATTTAAATCAAAAAAAGACATCAACGCGTTCTGGATTTTTTATTTCAAATTAAAATCATTAAATTTTACTTATGATGGTAATAAACTAGGCATAACCATTCTAATAAAATATGCGTAGTTTCGCTCGTATTTTTTATGTAGGTATGTCTGTTCCTTTTAAACGTCCTGCAGCTGAAAGGGAACCGATTCTAAACTGTAAAGTTCAAAGGAACTTCACTATGGGAAAGAATATGAACTAGAGTGCCATAGGCTATGTAACGTCACCGATAACAAAATAAAGGACGTAATCAATCAAAACATATTGATTTTCAAGTCTGTCACACTTGACCCAGGACCCGAACCGAAATTGTTGTCCGTATGGTTGATGCTAATCTTATTGTTTAGTTATTGGGGTCCCCTACGCCATACCATATAATCGAAGAGTAAATGATCGACAACCAAATAGTGAAGCTTCAAATTATTGAACATATCGAACGCTTCATACATCGAGCACTCAGTTGAACACCTATTCAGCTAATCGAACGAGGACATACTCTGTCTAATCTGTGATCGAACGTTAAAAACATCTAATGCTGAGGTGACCTAAGTTTTATTTGATCGCATTTCATTACATAGAAGTTTAACTTTTAATGCGATTTTTGCCTACGAGAAACTTACTTTAAGCTTACCCTCGGAGTATATAAGAATTCTAAATAGGGAGGTGTTTCTTAATGTTACTGCACGAAAAAAATACATATTTTAGTATAGGTAATTGAATTATTTTAGGATATACTTTTATTCAAACAAAGAAACTTGGGACTCGCTTTTTTAGGGTTCCGTAGTAAACTAGGAACCCATATAGTTTCGCCATGTCTGTCCGTCTGTCTGTCCGTCCGCGGTTTTACTCAGAGACTATAAGTAATTTGGTATGGGTATGTATATCAATCATGCCAAAAAAGTGGTAGAAAAAAAACTTGAAAAAATTTTTTTAGTAATGAGCCATGTATTAGCCAGAGCAGGCAGAGGATTTGGTCTACACTCTTCACGCTGTCCAGACGGGTTGGAGAAGTCGCTTTGATGTTTGTAAGCTTTATTTAGCTTGTATTTCCTAAGTCGCCTACTACAACATCCACGGAAAGACTTGGGAGTGATCCTATTCTACTCTGCCGGGAACCACAGCTAACTACTGGCTTACTCGCACGCAACTAATGTTGATAAAGCGCCGTCCATCTTCTCAATAGGAGGCCACTGGAACTGAAGCTCGATGACTAAGGCTTCCGCTGCGTTCTCTCCCTTTTCCTTCTCCCAGCGGGCAATGGCTTCCTTGCAGGTGGTCGGCTTCAGTGCCATGGTTCAGGAAGCTCTGAGATCCCTTTTTTTACTAAACAACTAATTATTACTGCAGTGGTGGTTGTTATTAAATTATTATTTGACAAGACTTTGTTTACTTTTTATAATTTTTATTTTGTCATGTTTGACTGTGTTTGGCAGGAAAAATTTTTTTTATGGAGTTCGAACTCTTTTATATCCCAAGCTTTTACGTGCCTAATTTGTGCGGTGCCCAAGCTCAGTTCTTACTTCATCTCGAGACATGACCCATGATGAGTTGAGTTAGTCCAAATCCCAAAGAATTGTGCGTTTCTAGCTTCTACTTTCGTTGTTGAGTCTTAAATGTTTTGTGAAATGCAAATGGTCACCTCCCGATTCTCTCATCAGGTCTATAGTGCAATTATATTGTACTAGCTGTTACCCGCGGCTTCGCCCCCGTGATATATAGCCTATGCCCTTTCAGTACCTTACCTAATCTATGTGTATGCAAAATTTTATGATAATCGGTTCATAGTAGATACGGCGTGAACTTTTCACTTTCGCATTTATAACATTAGTTGGGATTGGGACTACTGTTGCCCGCGTTGTTCGTCTGCGTGATACATAGCCTATGTCCTTCTCCGTAGTATTATCAACGTGTGTATTATCATCTATGCCAAATTTCAAGAAGATTGGTTCAGTAGATAAGGCGTGAAGAGGTACACAAATATACAAACTTACGAGTACCTTCGCATTTATAATATTTGTTGGGATAGTTAGAATCTCAGCAAGAAATAAAGCTGTTTGATTTGGTCCCACAAAGCTGTCTCCCTGGCTCGGGGTCGCGCAGGTCGTGCCCGTAATCACGTCGCGCCCTCACGCCTACCCTCGCGGCCCTCACAATCCTTGGACCCTTGGCAAAAGCTGCCCGCTGAATTTCAAGTGCGCTGATTTGACGGCTACACGAGATCAATCTAAATGCCCATGTGGCTTGCAACCACTTATTTCGATTGTTTATTTTCTTATTTTAAGGTACATATCTAATAGAACAAACATATTAATAACGTAGTTACAACAAACATATACGTGTTCATTGGGCCACCGTGACGTCGTGCGGTTCCCGGATACCGTGTGGTTCCCGGCTGAGTAGAATAGGACCACTCCAAGTCTTCCCGTGGATGCCTAGAAAGCGACTTAGGAAACATAAGCTAAACAATTAAAAACATCAAAGCGACCTCTCCAATCTGTCTGTCCATGGAGAATGTAAGCCAAATCTTGTGACTGCTCTGGCTAATATATGGTGGTGGTCAATCATCTAACTTATCTAAGGAATGAGATTAACAAAGAAAAAGCTTGTGAAAACGCAAATGGCACATGGCAATCCATACATATCACTTGCGTTTATCAGTTCAGCTAGCCTTATACAAATAGGAGTAAATGAACCCATTGATCATTTCATGAGGGGTTTAGTAGTTATAAACATGGCTTTACACATTACAAATATTTATTCCACCCCATAGACATCATAAAGCAGCGTTGGAGAGGCACGTGGCGGCACGCGCTTCCTGAGGATTTCGTATCCACGACACGTGCCCGTAAATCTACCACTATATACGCTTACAATCTTTCTTCGCATGGGTATGAATTTTATACAAATATTACAAGTTTACTGTATAAGAATGTTTATGCTCTTCACCTCATTAAGAGCCTAAGGAAAACGAGAAGATCATTTTCTTATTGACATGTATTTAATTTATATTTATTGGAAACTAAATAAAGGCTAACGCAACTTCGCGCGCGTGATTTTAAAGGTTTTGGTGTTGTATGGGTGGTAGAAATTTGTGGATGGATGTTAAACATCATTTGTTGACTGTCTACAATTTTTATCCGGCTGCGTCAAAAAGTCAGAAACAGGGTTACTCGTTCTTAATAAGTATTCCTTGCACTTACAGTTAAATTCGGGTATTTTTTGGGTGTATTTTAAAACATTACATACATATCTTTATCCACACACACACGTCTTTATCCCTTGCGGGGTAGACAGGACCCAAGGTCATAAGACCCAAAGGCCACATTTAGCATCGTAGTAGGCGGTAAGGTGTAAAGCAGAATCCAAACAGTGATCGGTTGCTAGCCGCATCGCCTATTGATCTGATTCTTCAGATTTTAGGTCAATCCCTTGACCGGTTTTTACGGACTGCGCGGGAAGAAAAGCAGCTGGTATTCTATGTTTTTTTTTCTTTTCTCCCAAACCAGCATGGTGAGATTTAATAACATTGATTTCTTAAATCACAGACAGACAGTCAATTGTTTAAAAAGTTTGTTAGTTCGACTAGTGGAAGGTAAGTAGGTGGTACCTATCCACCCCCTTCGGCCGTGTATGATACCAGAGTTTGGTAACCGGTATCATACAAAGAAAAAATGATCGTCGTAGGATACTGGTATCCAACTAATAGGAATTTTTCGTTTTATGTAACCGAGTATCAGCTCAGGAAAATATTAAATAATTACAAGTGAGTACTACATTCAGGTAATAAACAAGTTTATAATTTTAGGATTTTAAAGCAGCTAAATCTTTGATGTTTGAACATGACATTAAAATGCTAAATTACCTACTCTCATTTTGTAAATAGACCAAAATTATAATCTGTCTGATTAAGTACGATTTTGTCTAGTAGGTAACAGCTGTCTCCTGTATGTGACTGTAAAACTCATATCTAGAAAGTTTTCAGTAAGTACTTACTGAAAACCGAAAGGGAACGATAGCGTACGCCGTACGCCTTCTACGTCGCTTGCCTCCATATTTCATTGAAATGGATTAACAACCTTAATTGTGTTTAGCTGTTTACGCTGTTTACGCTATTACACTATTGCCGTTTGTCTCGTCTTGGTCTCGTCTGTCTAGCAATGATTTGACGTTTAGTGTCATTGTTATGTCAGTCCAGTCACTGTCAGACGTCAGTTCGTGTTATCACAACAGATGTGCGTGTATATAACCTAAAAATAATACGTGAATTTACATTTATTTTACGAAAATGGATGATTTACAATTGAATATTACAGGAACAAAAAAAGTGAGTGTGTTTTATACTAGCTTCATGGTAAAATAGATGGACTTTGTCATTATATATTTTCTTTTCGCAGGTGAATAAGAAAACTGGTGCTGCTCCAAAAAATGCTGCAGAATACAAGTTCATGTCGAAGCCGAAGTTTATGGGTAAAACTATAGCTAGAAAGAGACCTCAAAAATCTGCCCGGGGTCATAGACATGATGAAGAAGAGCCTCATAAAAAAGTTTTGAAATCATCTCCACAGTCTGCTTCAAAACCAGATCTATCTACTAATTTAAGAGATTTGAGTGAAAATAAAGGTAAATATCAAGGAAAAAATTACCAAGACGTCACCGACGAGTTGCAAATTAAACAGAACAAGCCTAGGAGTGGCGGTTGGATTTCTTCACTCTTCAAAAATAATCCTGAAGTTCCTCGCATTGGCCAGCGGGCAGTGAAACCTTTAGTGGAAAAAGTGTTTGCTGGTAAAAATTTCGCTGACTTAGAAATCCACCCTCATTCAGTCGCAAATTTACAGCAGAATTTGGGTCTGAAAGAATTAATGACAGTCCAACAAAATGCCATTCCTATAATATTACAAGGCAGAGATGTGTTGATAAGGTAAGTTGTTTTAAAAATTTACTCTATCTAATTATTTTAATTGGTTTTTTCAATAAGTGTTTATTTCTGTTTATGTACTGAGCATGGCAACTTTAGGCTTTATTTTTACATGCCTGCTCTATGGCTCTGACTCAACCATATTCATGTATTAAGTATATATATAACTTCTAAATAAATAAATATATATACGGACAAATCACACAGATTGAGCTAGCCCCAAAGTAAGTTCTTATGAAAGACTTGTGTTATGGGATAATAACTCAACGATAGAATATTTTATAACAAATACATATATAGATAAACATCCAAGACCCAGGTCAATCTGAAAAAGATTGTTTTCCTTCTTGACCTGACCGTGGATCGAACCCAGGACCATCTGTGTCGCAGGCAGGCGTGATGACCGCTGCGCCACGGAGCTCGACTTTGTGAATGGAAAAAACAAAGAACCCACATTCCAAAACTATAATTTTTGGCACCATGCAAAATGACAGCTTTTACCAGAGTAAACAACTGAAGAGTGACTTAATTTCATTCCATATACAGAGTTTTGATAAACTAAAACTCATAACCATGACCTTGGGTATTGGTTTCCTGCTGTCACAGCCTTTAAGAAAAGTCGGCCACGGCTGGTGTGGCATGGGAATGGGTTATTTGAGGATTTTATGATTTTTTCCTTGACTGACTAAAACAGATTTCAATATCTGAATGGCTTTGATGACAATATCTAGACTCTAGATAATGTATAAACTATTAATACCTTAATTTATACTAAGTAAGGATAAGGATACTCTAGAATCTAGAGTATCCTTATCCTTACTTAGTATAAAATGAAGTTGCTTCCAATATCTGTTCTCTTAGATCTTTCAAACTACTCAATGGATTTTAATACAGTTTTAGGGAATAGATAGAGTGAATAATGATGAAGGTTTATGCATATAATACATATATTCCTGGGCATAGTCAAGGAGGGCTGCTAGTTAATTATTTAATATTGTGTTTTTATTTTTTTTGTCATCTTAAAATATAGGTTATTAGGTACTTATTTGACCAAATTGTCGTAGTAGTAGAAAGAAAGACTGACCTCCTTATTGCGACAAGACAAATTGGCAATTTTCTAGTGATGTGGCATCACATACATATTGATATTTATTTGACATGCTACGAAATAAAGAGTTAATAAATCTTTATTATTTTTGATAAGCTGGCTGGTGTAATACGCAACCCCATCCATTATCTGATTGACATGGTAAACAATATTTGTTTTTTCATTTAATGTACAGTTTATAATTTTGTGGCCAGAAAGTTTTCATTTGTGCTTGAGAATGTTTTTTTTATTATTTTACACATAAAAACGAAAGGAAGAAGCAACTGAAGTAATTTTATTTTATATATACACACAACAACAAAAAAATGTGAGTTGGAAATTGATAAAATATGAAGTTGATGCAGATTCGTGCAGCCCTAAGCCTAAAATGGTGTAGGCTATGTGCGGGTATGCAAGGTACTTCTTCCCCCACATTTCACCTCATACCCAATTGCCATGTTGACCTATCGCAAACAGTAGTTTTCATAGCTGCATGGGCATTTTTCTTCACAAAAGTCTGTGTGTGAGGAGAAAACTTCTATTGAAGGGGCTTCTGCATTGAGGTGATATCGTTTCTTTCTTTTCTTGGGTAACTGGTACCTATTTCTTTTTATTCTACCTGAATCAAACTATAATGTGTTTTTAATTAATTATTCAATCAGGATTTGTCTCCCATCTCGCCTGATGGTAAGTGACGTTGAAGACGAGGATGTATTTATTGGTAGTAGTGACTAAATGATATGGAAATAAAAATCACAATTAATAATTCAAATACTTCTGGTTGGTCTTATAGATCACAAACAGGATCAGGAAAAACTTTGGCGTATGCTTTGCCAATTGTGGAAGGATTGCAAGAGATACGGCCAAAATTGAACAGACATGATGGCATCCGAGTTGTGGTGGTGGTGCCAACAAGGGAGTTAGCTGTGCAAACATATGAACTATTTGTGAAGCTAGTTAAGGTAGGAAGCTCGGCAGTTTTTTTGTTGGAAATTATTGAAATTTTATGGACATTGTTTTGAATGCATTTATTTCAATTTACTCTAAAGGGTAGGTATTCAAATTTTATGGTCATTGTTTTGAATGTATTTACTTCAATTTACTCTAAGGGGTCTTTGTCTCCCTCTTTTTGTCATTGCATGTTTCAAAATGTTATTACCTTAGGGTGCTCCCACACAGCAGTTATATAACATTACAAAACAATGTGTAACACAGCAACATTCTTGTAAATGTATGATGTTAGAGAATGTTATCGTTGTTGCATATTGTTTTATAACATTGTATAACTGCTGTGTGGAGCACCCCAACATATATTATAATTTTCTTATATCCTCTTCCTCATCTGACTGTAACTGGTTGCATTGCAACCTCAGCAAACCAGGTTCCGCTATTATGTCAGCATTCATGCCATTATGTGGTTTGGCTAAGTTTTCACGGTCGACCGCCTGCCTGTCGCCCGTCGTCCTCGATGGTTCCAGAACCGTAGACAAATACTGGATGTATGGGGATATTGATCTTTAATGGGCAGGATTTTATATCCTTCAAAATTTTTTAATGTTTACATTCACCCAATTTTTTTCTTCTCTTTTAAATATTTATCAATAATTAATTAGTTTAAAAATAGTACTTAAATAATGATTATTTCTAAAATTTAAGAAAAAAAAATCAAAGCCAAACAACTTTTGTATATTATAGTGTAAGTTAATAAAAAAAAAGGAATAAGTAATTAATTATTTTCATGATAAAATTCATCGTCTATTTTTTTAGCCATTTACTTGGGTGGTTCCTGGTTTGCTTAGTGGTGGGCAAAAAAGGAAAGCAGAAAAAGCGAGGCTCAGGAAAGGCCTTAGTATACTAGTTGGGACTCCCGGCAGGATAAACGATCACTTGAGACATACTAAATCTTTGAATTTCGCTAAAACCAAGTAAGTAGTTTAAACGAATTGTAATTGGTTTTTTGGAAAGTGCATTGCTTGTACCAAGTCATTTGTCGGTTTGAATATCAAGGTTAAAAGAAATATGTGTAATATATTAAGTAGGAAAGTACTGTCTTTCAATTTTTTTAATAAAACATGGAAGTATTAAACAGATAATATTTTTTAGTTGCCTGGTATTGGATGAAGCAGACAGATTATTGGACATGGGTTACGAGAAAGATGTAGCAGCTATAGTAAAAGCCATTCAAGATCACAAAAAAGCTGCAACATATGACCCCTTAGCTTTAGCCAGGCAAAGTATTAGGAAATCTGATGCAGATGGCAATGACAATGCTCCAGAAAAAGCTCCAGATGAACAAATAAGTACTAATTATAAGCATAATTTGACAGGAGTGTTTTTATCTACAGAACGGCAAACTATTTTACTTTCTGCCACCCTAACAAAAGTAAGAAAATTTGTAATAATATTCTTTGAAATATTTGATTTCAATATTTGAAATGTATAATTATTGATGGTTATGTATATTTCATAGGCTGTAGAGAATTTGGCTGGAATTACTTTGGTGGATCCTGTATTTGTAGATACTTCTGAAGGTAGAGCTCTAGTGGCAGACTCTCTTAAACCACGCCAAGGTGAACAATTTCCAGTTCAAGCAAAAACAGAGTCAAAATCGATAAAGAAAGATAAGAATGAAAGAGCTGAAGAAATTTTATTAAAAGTTGAAGAGAAAGCAGATTCAGTTGCCACAGCTGATCAAGAAATCGGACAGCAAACTAAAAGAGGTAAGTACCGGTAGAATCACAGGTCTGTATATTTTTTTTATACAGAAGATCTATGAGTTCAATCGAAATAACTCATTATTTATTATTCACTGGTAACAATTAATGAAATTTCAACGTTTTCTTCATTGTTAGGATTAAAAGCATTTAGTGGATCAAGTCATCGAGATTTATTTAAAAATGATAATAAATCTACTAATCCTAAAGCATCGAATACAAACAATCATGATGCCGACAGTGACAGTGATTCAGATTATGAATATTTCAAAGTACAAAATGAACTAGATGTCAAAAGTAAAGCAGTTGAAACGCAAAAAGAAGAAGAGGAGGAAGTCGAAATTAAACCATCAGCTGCAGGCAACATTTTTATTGAGGCTGTTAAAACTGCCATAGTTGAAGATGAACTTATATTGCCAGCTACAGTAAATCAGACGTTCCTTATAGTTCCAATGAAATTAAGATTTGTGACTCTTTGTTCTCATATTATTGAACACTGTGTGTTGAATAAGAAAGGTGGTAAAATGATTGTCTTCATGGCCACTCTAGAGATGGTAGATTACCATTCAGAGTTGATAGAAACGGTACTTACTGGTAAAAATGCAAAAGTGAAAAAGAAGGACAAGAAATCTAAATCAAAGAAAAGAAAAGCAGATGATGATGACGAGGTAATTATATATCATTTTGTATGTAAAGAGAAAAGAAATTATTATAAAGTGCGTGTTGATCTCGCGTGACCAGGGTTCCGTACGATGATTAGTTTTTTTAGTTTGTACCCCCATTATTATACTATACATTTCTAATAGGGTTTGCATCCTGTTAACTAAAAGTAAAAATGTTTATTTGTAATTCTGAGAGCATATTCGTTTATTTTGTCAAACAATTTTTAATCGATATATTTTGAAATTGAAGATGCTTACAACAACCCCCTTTATTTGACATGTCTCACGGTACAGTTTGCAAAACTTTTTTTTTTTTTTTATTTTATGAGTTCCAAACACAATTTTGTTTATTTACGCAACACATTAGTTAGATTAGATACAATTAGATCACATAAATCTAATAAGTGTACAAAGTTTAAACTCAATCGGTCCAATAGATTCGGAGCAAATTAGGTATGACTGACAGACATACGAGTGATACTTTAAGGGTTTCGTTTGTCACTCGGTCGTACAGAACCTTAAGAAGACCATGGCGTAAATAATTTTCTCTGGTTTTAGGACAAATCGTCATCAGAGTCAGAACTCGAAATGGACTATGAGGAGCCAGCCGAGGGTGGGCTGGTGCCTGTGGACTTGGAAATGTTCCGACTCCACGGGTCCATGCCGCACGAGCAGCGGATGGAAGTGTTCAAGCAGTTCAGAGCTGCTAGAAGAGGTGTTATGATTTGTACGGTAAGTGAACAAACTAATAAATTTAAGCGAGCTAGCTCCACAGTTGTGACCTGGTGTCGTGGGTTACTAACTTAACGAGTTCCGTGGCGCAGGGGTCAACACGCCTGCCTGCAATACGGAGGTCCCGGGTTCGATCCCCGGTCACGTCAAGATGGAAGGTGATCTTTTTCAGATAGACTTGGGTCTTGGATGTTTATCTATATAAGTATCTATTATAAAATATAGTAGCGTTGAGATAGTATCCCATAACAGAAGTCTCGAACTTACTTTGATTATGTATTCTGTGCTTTGGCCTAGCTCAATCTGATTGATTGACTGACAAATGTGATTTGTCCGTATATATTTTATTTATTATTTTATATTCATTTATATTTTGTAACAGATATAAACAAACAGCCAAGACCCAGGCCAATCTGATCGTTTTCATGACCTGGCCGGGGATCAAACCTAGGCCCCCTGGGTTTTATTTAAGTATTTATCGCACAAATTAAAACAAAAGTGAACGAATGGTGGAATTATTAGTTTTATCAAAACTAATAAAAAGGTAAAAACCGAAAGAACCGAAAAAAACTGGTTTTGATATTTTAGAACCGGTTCTTTTTGTGACACCCAGAACAGGGAATGGGCATGTTGACTAAAATTTTTTTCATGTTGCTATGTAAAGACCTGCCAAAAATAAACACAATAGTGGCAGAAATACATTTCTAAACAAAAAACTCTTTCAGTTATAAAAGTTTTAAAGACACATGTTTTTAGACGTAAATTTTTAGACGTGAAAACGCGCTGCTGAAATGCCTACATATTTGTGACGTCACAAGCTTGTATTTTGTATGAGTGGCGTGAGAATTTTGTTTGGTAGCTATACGAAATATTTCGTTTATGGTAATGGTTTCATAATAAAAGTTGCTATAAAATTTGCAGACTAAAATACAGTATAATTGTAATTAAAGATTTTCATACTTTAAAAAATGGTCCTATTCACCCAACTTTAAAGAAGCTTTAAGATCACTTAACGAATCGATATCAAATTAAAAGTGTTCTTTATAGTGTTTTTAGATAGAAATTATTCTCATTAGAAACAAATTTTATATAATCTTAACATTAGGCAACTACCGTATTCCCGGTTATTTTGTAGCCGGAAAAAACCGGTTCCGATGCCCTAGTTCCTATACAGCTTGGTTAAAATATCAATGGTTTGAGAATTATAAGCCTCTTAAAATTTGTATGGAAATGTTAAAAGGCTTATAATTCTCAAGCCATTGATAATTTTACCATGCTGTATAGGAACGTACGTAGATTATAATGGGATTAATTGATTGAATGCTTAATTTGACTCTAAAATTATCAAACATTGCCACATTCCTTATTTCCGTTTGTATGGAGACAAGCGCGTCCAGGGCTCTCTTAATATTTTATTAAAATCGCGTAACATATTCTCATTATTGAATGATTTTGAATGCTTAAAAGCTAATACATCTCCTCTTTGTGTTGTAAGCATTATCGTTCGCTATCTTTCCAAACAGTTAAAATTAGCGGTTCGGCTTTCTATATGTACTAATTCGAACAACATTAGAAGATTGATGCTACCTACAGCCGTCACTTTCTTAATCCATCAACAGGCAGCTTCCAACCTTTGTGTGTCGATACTTAATTGTTGTCTGTGCTATTAGTTGGTCATTCATTGGCGGCCGCGGCTCCCACACAGAGACTCTGATACGAGTATTTACTATCGGTAGTTTGAAATAACGATAGTAATACCGGTACCTTGATATTTGTTAACCGATATTTAATTGATGTACCTACCATTGGCCTTTATTTTGATTTTTTTAATTCCATAAAACATGAAATAGTTTCGCTATTTGAAAATAGCGATACTTTCTGAAAGGGAGTATTGTGATGCCATTATCGCTATTACATATGTACGCTTGCGGTGTTGGAAGCTGGGGTACTATTTTTGAACGTGTGACTACTCGTCCTGTCGATAATACCGTTTGCGAACGATGAAATTTCAAAAATCGTACCCCTGATTTTTTCTCCGTAATGTCAACTACTGTTAGCCAGAATTTTGTATCTGGCTAAGGGTATTTGACATTATCCACTGCGTTGTTAACGAAAACAACAGGGACCAACATTTCTGAAAATCGAAGAGTTTCATATTAGTTCTAGGCTATGGTCCTCTGGCAGATAACGTCCAAGATGGACGTTATCTGCCCCTGCATTAACCCCCCTAAAATTAAGTAGTAAAAATGTGCTCAATTATACCGGAACTTTTAAGAAAATACCGATACATGCTACCGATAACATAAGGCCTGCTTCGTCACCGCCGACAAAGCACCTCGATTAAACACTATTAACTGTATTTATTACATCTGTGAGGCCGCCGCGCCGGTTCACGTACCGTATTTCGTTTGCTATTGTTGGATATATAATTTAAATAGTTGCCTACAATTACACGGTTTCACTTGTAATCTATGTCATTGCTGTAGTTACAACGAGGAATTGATTTTTCGAATTTGACTAATTTGAAATGGTTTTCTTTTTCTTTTGTGAATGGTGTCCATGCTAGTTCCAAACGCGTGGCTAAATGCCTATTTGCCGTTGAGTGAGAATAAAACTACAGCTTTCTTTCGATATAGTGAAGATAAAAAAATTAAATTGAAACTAATATCAGGGCTACAGTCCGATGCAATTACCAACTGTCACAGCGGATCATATGTAAGGAATTTATAAGAATCCATCTGGTCTGGTCTCTTCCATTCTGGTTTGGAAGAAAAGGAAAGAATAGGCTAGGTGATTTTCTTCCCGCGCAGACCGTAAAAGCCGGTCAAGAGTTTGGGCGAAAATACAAGAAATTACGTTTTAGGCGATGTGGCTAGTAACCCATCATTGATTCCGCGTTCCACCGACTAACACGCTAAACGTAGCCTTTGGATTTTATGAGCTTGGGCTCTGTCTACCCCATAAGGGATGAAGACGTGATAATATGTATGTAAGAAAGAATCCGATTTAAGACAAGTATTTTTTACATATTTATTACCTCGTATATGTATACATTATGTTTGCATATACCTATATTTCCCCTATGGATAATTGATATGAACGAAACGCATCTGTCGTATTTTATTATACTTTATACACTAGAGTTTCAGTGCTCTTATGTAAACACCAATACTTTTTTCATTGTATTGATTACGAGCGTGCAACCGTAATTATCAAATGACGCATTTGAAACAAGGGAAAATTATTTAGTATCCAGTGTCCTTCAGTTAACATCTAGACGATGACTTGCACACAGACCGCATTTATTTTAGCCGATAAAGACTTTTTGTAATCATCTACCATTTAAATCATACATCTTAAAGAGATATTAAGTGTTGTGTTACCTAGCTGGGGCTAAGTCCAAAAAGATGAGTGTCTTTGAGAAATAATAAGCCGAACCATTGACAAAGACTATATGACTTCGTATCAGTTGCACTGCACTACCTACTATTTACTATGCAGTAAAGTTGATTTCTTTTTATTATACAATATGGCGCAAACAATTGTTACTCGTATTTCACAAAACACTTTATTTCATAAATATAGTTACCGTTGAAAAGATAAAGGTACACTATAATTTTAAAAATATGTGAGCTATAAAATAATTGCTTTATTATTAGAACTATTCTTTCATGCTGGTTTGGGAGAAATCGAAAAACATAAAATATACCAGCTGCTTTTCTACCCGTGAAGACCGTAAAGGCTGGTCAAGGAATTGGCGAAAATCTAAGAAATCTCAACAATAGGCGATGCAGCTAGCAACTTATCACTCCTTTGATTCCAATTATCAGAATCGTAGCCGTTGGGTTTTATGTTAATGTTACTATAAAAAATAAACTTTTTACTTACTGAACTCATGTATGATCTGAATCGATTTATATATTTTTATTTTATTTAATTCTAATAATTAAATACATAAAATTAAATTTATAAATCGATTCAGCTTGGTTGAATACTTGTTTCAATAACCATGAAGATATTCTAATAATTAGTGCTGTTGATTTGTCTCGATAAGCGCTTTATAAAAGCTATCGCCATAATCAAATTTAAGAAAAACTTAATTAGACCCTTCTTAGACCTGACTTTTTATCACATGCATTACAGAAAACTCTCTACTTCAAATGACGGCTCAAAAGGGTTGATGTCTGCCCAATTGCAATTAGATTTGCCGCAAAAAACCCTGTCTGTGGAATTGAATAAAATGACAATATTTTTAATCATAAAGCATAACTCAATTTGCCTTATGTTTCAAATATTTCACTTCAATATCCTACATTACCTCCATAATTACATTAAATCGGTAATGGTTCACATGGAGGCAATCAGCTCGCCGCTCGGCCATCCAATCGGCGTCGCAGCGGGCGGCCGCTACCGCCGAACTCTACCGACGACGCACGCATTACTGTAATAAAGCTTCTGTTCTTTTATTTAATGCGGCGTAGCTGCTCCAGGAATGTTAATATATCTATTATGAGATGATCGCATCACCATCATAGAATCGGACTTGAACGACTTCTATTAATATACAACGTGTGAAAGATCTAAGTGTGCGAAATAAATCGAATCACGGGCTGTATGAGTGAATGATTCTTCTTCTTCCTTTACCTTATCCCACTTATTTATGTGGGGTCGGCAAAGTATGTCAGTTCTCTCCATTTTGATCTGTCATCTGCCATTTCCTTTGTCACTCCCTTCCTAGTGTATGATTGAATGAATAGTATTTATTGCACCATTATATAAAATCATATGTAGAAAAGGTACTGCTGTACTAGATCACTAAATATGAATGACGAACTCGGAAGCCAGTGTATGCCAGGCACACCGGTGGTCCTGAGTTCGATTCCCGGTCAGGTCAAAATGGAAAATTACCTTTTTTCTCAGACAACACAGTGTCTTTTTCAGATTTTTTTTTAAATATATATACGGACAAATCACACAGATTGAGCTAGCCCCAAAGTAAGTTCTTATGTAAGACTTGTGTTATGGGATACTTACTCAACGATACTATATTTTATAACAAATACATATATAGATAAACATCCAAGACCCAGGTCAATCTGAAAAAGATCATTTTCCATCTTGACCTGACCGGGGATCGAACCCGGGACCATCCGTGTCACAGGCCGACGTGTTGACCGCTGCGCCACGGAGCTCGTCCGATCGCTCGGAGATTTAACTGGGCAAAGATGTTTATCTATTGTGTATTTGTTAGCAAACATAGTATTGTTGAGTTTTGGAGGTAGCTCCATCTGTGTGATTTGTCCGTATACTTATATATTTTATTTATTTTCATTATACCTATAAATATTATAATGTAAATGAAATAACAGTCAAGAAACAAAAAAAAGACACCAAAAGATAATGCTACCTCCCAAGTATATTGTATGGGTATGTCATTTTTTAGGGACTATCATTCAATATGCTATAGTGATGAATGTTACTACAAATTAATAAATGTTTTCAATTTCAGTTTAATCGGGATTGCTAGAACTTTATATTTTGTGTTTATCATTATCAGCTGTTTAAAGTGTAGAATACAAAATTTTTTTTAGCAGCGGCCTTTGCGATGATGGGGCGTGTACTCAACGATGAATAATTTGGTCAGAAAAATGTATTTGTTATATTTATCAACTATTACCAACGCAGATTGATTGTTGTAAAGACTTTGGGACATTATCAGTTCCACAACGTTTAGAATACAATAAGTCACAGAAAAGAAGATTTAAAAGTCTATGGGTTAAATAGAGGAGGTACTCAAATATAATTAATACAGTTTTTTGACCCAATTATTCATCGTTGAGGAATGCACCATCATCATACCGGTTCATAAATACCTCCATATTTTTACTAGGTTATTGTAAGACAACTTTATTTAGGCTACGTATTTCTCTGGTGTATAAGCTATGAATCTGTATAATTTCGTCAAAATCCATGTAGAAGTTTTTGCATATGAACGAGTTACAACCATCTTCACATCCTCCCAAACTTTTATAAGTTAAGCTCAATCGAAAAATATCGAAAAATGCTTTACTTGCAAGATTTATAAAAACCCACAGCCACAGGGGCAGGGGCAGAAAGAACAGCTTGTAATAAATACAAATAATATCTGCTTTCCAATTGAGGTGATTACTGAGCTAAACTGCAATTCTTTGAAATGACTATATCGAGATTTGACCTATGATCTTGTTTGCTATTAGCCTTTAATATGGTAGGTGTAATGTGCGTTTATATAATTGCATCTGTTTTTATTTTATGCATCACTAGCAGCAATCCCCGGCTGCGTCCGGGCATGTACCTATTATACCTGTAAACCGTCCTCATGAATCACTCTATCTATTGGTGAACACCACATGAAAATCCGTGCCGTACTTTTAGAATTTATCGCGAAGAGAGAGACAGTCGCGGCCGGGGACTTTGTTAGGGTTCCGTAGTAAACTAGGAACCCTTATAGTTTCGCCATGTCTGTCTGTCTGTCTGTCCGTCCGCGGTTTTACTCAGAGACTATAAGTACTAGAAAGCTGAAATTTGGTATGGGTATGTATATTAATCATATCAAAAAAGTAGTAGAAGAAAATCTTGAAAAAAAAATTTTTGAGGGTAGCTCCCATACAAGTAAAGAGGGAGTAATATTTTTTTTCTATACAAACCCATCGTGTTGAGTATTGTTAGATAGGTCTTTAAAAAATATTGTGAGGTTGAGAACACCATTTTTCGATTTAGGGATCCGTTTCCGAAATATTTGGTTTTAAAGTGCAAATTTTTGTTAGAGGTAAGTGTCCCCCCTCTATCTACTAAACGGTTATATATGGATTCGTGAAAAAAATTACAGCAGTAGTGTATATACTGAAGTTGAAAGGAAAACTATCAGAGCTGAGTACTTAGTACAAACTAAAAAGTTATAAACAACCAACTTTTAAAATGTACTCGAAAATGTAAAATTTCATACATTTTCATTGCTAGATGTTTTAGTTGTTAAACTGTGATGTGCGAGTGTGAACAGTGTGAACTCAAAGTTTTCATTCGCAACTACGGAACCCTACACTGCGCGTGGCCCGACACGCACTTGGGCGTTTTTTTTTTAATATGTAGTGATAGTGATAGCGATGATAGTGGTATTAGTATAGGAACACACCGAGACACGTTAAGTTGGGAAGATTCATGATGTGTAGATTTTGAATGTTATTTCTGATTAAGTAAACTTTTACTTAAAAACTGATCCACACAATATTTTGACAGGATGTTGCCGCTCGAGGTATAGACGTCCCGCGTGTGGATCTGGTGTTGCAGTACTGCGCGCCTGCCTCTGCCACTGACTACGTTCATAGGTAATCAGAAAGATATCTCCTTACTCCTTATTTCCTTTTTTAAGGGACCCTGCGAAATGTAAAATAAAAAAGCAGCATTTTTTTCGAAAACTTCGTGATGTAGTGTGCGAACTCTATAATGTAAAAGGCAAACCTGCACTCGTAGCATGGCTCCCGCGACATCGTTTATATCACGTGATAAACTGTCCCCATCTTACTCTTTAATATTACGGAAAATAAGGTGCCGATAGTCGATAAACGTTGTCGCGCGTACCATACTACGGACGCTGACTCACTGACTTATATACTTATATAAACGCACTGTACCTAGAAACTTGAAATTTAGTGCAAGGGTTTCTTCTATGATGTAAGTGAGCACTAAGAAAGGATTCTTAGAAATAAAACCTCTAAGGGGGTGAAAAAGGTGGATTAAACTGTGGAAAAATTGCTAGTATTTTATAAAAAAAATTGTACGAATTTTAGTAATTGTTGTAATTAAATAAAATAATAAGTTAATAACTATTATTTTGTCAGAGTTGGGCGGACAGGTCGCGCGGCGCAAGTTGGCGCTGCTGTTATGCTTTTGCTGCCCAGCGAAGCTGAATTCGTCAGGCATCTGGAACAAAAAAGAATAAGGTAAACTCATGTTAACCTCATGTAGCTATAGTCATTTATTTACCACCACTAATAAACCTGGCACATCTTCCTATGTTAATTATAATCTAACGTTACACAAATGATCGACATGATTCCATAAATACAATCACCAGATCAATAGTAACAACTCAATGTGTCCTAACAGCCACATTCTTTGAATTATTTCTGCTCATTAAAATGTCACATACTGCGTGTATGCTACTTGTCTAACTAAACAAATAACCTAAATTCTTTATTTTTTCATATTGATTGCGTATCCACGTGTAGTTAGGACATTGCTGATTGCACTTAATGGAGTAAAAAGTTTCGAACTGTCTTATTTCTGACATCTTAATTTACACGTGGGCAGGATTTGTACCAGCAGCCTTTACTCTTTCTACGAGTTTTGTACGTGATTTTTTTTATATGATAAGAGTATATCATAATAGCAAAAAATACCTATAGAATATCCAAAATTCCATTAATTGTTCCTACCAGATTACGCCAAGCCGACGAGGCACGAGCCCTGGAGGCATTGCGGACCGTGGCTCCCACAGCGGCCAATGCTGCTCGCGCAGCCATCGCGGTCCAAACGCAGCTGGAGTACACCGCGCATAGCAGCAAGGAGTGGCTGGCTAGGGCCAGCAGAGGTAAGGATTTCGATTAAGAAGTAATGTTGTAGTCTAAAGATTATGAATGAGTCGCGAGCCTTAGAGGCATTGCGGACGGTAGCCCCCACAGCAACGCAAACGCAGCTGGAGTACACCGCGCACAGCAGCAAGGAGTGGCTAGCTAGGGCCAGCAAAGGTAAGAATTTTAATTTAGAAAGTTACTATCTTGTAGTCAAATGATAATGAATTTCTCAACGTGTTTCATGTTATGTGTTTTTAAATAAATAAATAAAAACAACATATTTAATAAGTTAACTTAATTTTTTTTAATTAAATTAAAATGTCGATGTAAGTTTTATACTGAACAGAATTTTTAAATTAAATAACAAGTAATGTAAATCAGTAAGGTTTTTAAAAAAATACACGTTTTAAAAGAAAGAGCATAACTACGTTTGTGTAAAGTGCAGAAGTAACGTTTGAACTATGTGAAAAAGAGAAAGTAAGCATCATTTTTCAGTTACGTTATATAATTGAGTTTTATGAAAAACTTTTCGTATTAGACTATATAACTTCTAAGACACTCTCCGCAATAACTTTTTTATTTATTTGTGTATTATCGCTCTCCTATACAGCGTACACGTCATGGGTGCGTTTCTACTCTGGCTATCCCCGAGATGTGAAACAGTGGCTGGACGCGCGGCAGCTTCACCTAGGACATGCAGCGAAGGCCTTCGCACTGAGAGACACCCCCGCCGCGCTTGCGAGGAGGGCTAAGGCAGACCCTAACTTGAAGAAAGACAAACCAGTTAACAGACTCACCGTTCGTGAAGAAGAGGATAAGAAACGACCGGGGTATGTTATTTTATAATATACATGTCTATTTTCGGCTCTGGCAATCGTGGTTCAGGCATGTTGGATTATGTGTATCATCTCTCAAATTTCATTTATTTACCGCTTCACATACATCTATATATATAAAACAAAGACGGGTTTGTTACAACACTTATAACTCGAGATCTGCTGGGCCAAGTTTCATGGTTATTGATTCGTTGGATTTGTCTCCGCCCCGAATAGCAGAATACATCTTAAAAACAATGAAAACTCGATATGTGTAATGAATACTTAAAATCATTGACTGTTAAGCGGTACGAAGTTCACCGGGTCAGCTAGTATACAATAAAACACACTGGATTATAATACATGCATATGTATGTGTTGCGATGCTACACAATAACAGGTTAATAATAAATCATATCATAACTAGAAATGTCAAATTCTGAAATAAATAATTCCTATCAAGTTTTATCTTCCATGTATTCTTTGACAGAATAATAACTGTTTAAATTTCCTTTTTGTCTTGTGTCTTGTTAACAGATTTGCCAAGGTGATGGCCGGAGCATTTGGAGGAAGAATAATAAATAAGCAAAGCTCTATGCATACAGCTAGCGAGTTCGACAGCGGATTGCCGCCTCTCGAGACGCATAAGAAAAAGAAGAAATTTTAAGAAATTTCGTCATCTATCAAAAACGATTGTAGGCATTCATATCTTCCTACTTAAAGAGTTATTGGTACTATAATTTCATAGTGATACTTTTACACAATATTGTATATCAAGTCAGCAAATAAAAAATAATTCGAAAACAATATTTTATTTTACTCAACACTTGTTTGTTTTATCCCAAAGACGAGAAATGAAAGATGGACGCCGTCCAAAATTCTAATCGTGAGTTCGCTAATGGCGGCGGCCGATGGCTACCGTTTTCATAACTCTGACTCACGAGTGACTCGAATGAAAAATGATTTTAAACCATTACTGTGCCCGTCCGGCCTTTTGATATTTAAATTTTTTTCAAGCGGCCGTCATTATGGCGGGATGATTTGCGAATTTCGCCCCAGCTCGCGGTTTTTGTCAGACTCTGAACGAGTTTTTTGTCGCTCTCATTTACCATGTTTTTATTGCTGCATAATGACAAATTAAAAGAGTATTGTGAGGCGCTTTCATGCTGAATTCGCCGCCCTTTCAAGGTTGACGGGCTTTCCTTTGTGAAGTCTTCATCGTGACGTTTTAAGTCTAGAAACGGCTTCTGACTCATATTTTGCGGTTAAATGTCAGAATTCTCAATCATTAAGCGATCCATTCAACGTTTCAAACAAAAACTCCGCTCATCATAATTATCGTGTCACCTTACCCTTGACGTTGGTATAAGAGGCTTTTTATGAGCTCCAAGGTTAGATAATTTATCGGAAATTAAGTTTTATTCGATTTCCATAAGGCTTGACGTTGGCAGAGGCGTTAATTTAGTTAGTTGGTTTGTTTTATGTTCACTCGATCGTTTACACTTGAGTGCGTATTTTATTCAATTCACAATGACAGCTTTAGTTATTTCTTAGAATCGAACGTAGGTATTAACTGATCAGTGTTTTGAACTTAGGACTTAATTGTCACTTCCTTAGTTCCATGGTGGTTGGTTTAAAGTCCTTGTTAGGTGTGTCAAGTAGAGCGGATATTATATGGTCGAATGAGGAATAGTAAAAGTTTTGACATCATGAACAAACTACAAAAATCATGATATAGGTAAGTAAATACGTTTATTCTAATTTGGCGTGATCCGGATCACATCACGTTGTGTAGCGGCGCGGCGTGGCGTGGCGCGGCGTATCCACAGTTGTGTGGCGGCTTCGCGCGTCATTAATCGCCACATTTGCATGCCGGCCGGCGGCGCCAAAGCTCGTGAAAATGCCTTTTCATTAGCATCAGCTCGAAAAATCGTTTTCACAAACATTTGCGAATCATAGCTTGATGGAAATAATACATTTGTCTGGGAGGTATGAGTAGTTTTTATAAAGTCGGAGCGGCGTAGGTAGATTATTTTTCTTTTTGTTTGCACCACTTCGGTACATGAAGTAATTGTTTGCACTACTTATATGTCGAACTTTATCGTAAAATTAATTGTTCCCGCGACTTTGTCCGTGTGCGTTTTTATCACACAATTTATCCGGATTTCGGATATTCAGTTAATCGTGGATTCCCGTACCGGGGTACGATGAACTGAGATGGTCCAGGACCCGGGGGTCATGAACCATCTCAGGTGAGGATGCTACCGGAAACATGCTTGCTGATTGAGAAATTCAATATGTTCAATATTTTTCGCGAGCTCGCACAATAATTTATAAGCAAATGTTTTGCGTCTGTAATTCCGAATGTAGTTATATTTTTGTATATTATGTTAGTATATTTGTCCTGAATCTTTTTAAAAATAGTTTGAATTGGCTGCTTCTGGGAAAGTTGCTCTAAAGGCAACGTTTAGCATTTTAGTGGGCTTGTAGGTGGAGAACGGAACGTGAAAATAGTGATGGGTTGCTAGCCGCATCACCTACTGACATGATTCCTGACGCCCATTCTCTCTATCGGCTTTAACAATCTGCACGGAAAGAAAAGCAACGGGTACATTCTAAATTTTTTTCTTTTCTCCTAGACCAGCGTGGAGGAGACTGTGGAATAGTTCGTGTAATTGGTAACTAGAAAGGGTAGATAGCAAAGGGTAGTCAACAGCGGTTTCCTACACTTAACTTCTCGTTGACTCTGAAAAACTCTTCCATAATTTTATGATACTAGTATGATATGATGAACATCGAAGAAAATTTTTGTTTCCTGTAATGTGTTCTAGTGACGAGTAATTTACTGTTTAATGATCACTAATTTTTTAACCGTAATAAAAGCCGATTTTTCGGAAAGTGAATTCCAAACTTCCAACCGCTACTCTATTATGCTTAGCCACAGTAGGCGCGCATCACAAAGGCGGATAATATTAATTTCCGACCGTAATTCGCCAGTACGTGAGTTCTGTGATTGATGTGCGGGAAATGTATCAGATTAAATAAATTTATGTCGCGGAGGCTTTCACGGCGAGAATTATTTCCAAACAGACTCAATTCGGTAGTACAATGAGCGGCGGCGAGCTTGGTGGGCCGCTCGCTGAGCTACTTAGCTTTTGGAATGCTCTTGTTTGATGCCTACGATTTTCAGTCTTCATTGAAGAATTCTTTGAATTCAATCCTCGGATGATGGATCATGAATCATGATTTATTAATCCATAAATTACGAGTAATAGAACCTTTTGTCTAATCACTTTGGCTTCTGTAAATTGATTTAATTAACTTAACCCCCAGAATAAATCAGATCCCCCATTTGTATTGTATGTGTTCAGCCAATCGATTACTTATTTGTTTTTATTCAATTTGGAGTGTCTTACAGAACTCCCAAAAATGAAAATGTTGTAGGTAATGTAAGTATTGAAACGTCTGGTTTACAATGCGTAACAAGTACCTAGATACTACTTACTGTCTTACTTTATTACTTGGGTTTTTAAGACGGACCTAACGATACTTTAACAGTCGAAATTCATCCAGCCATTTGAGTGATAGTGATTCTTCTTCTATCGAGTCCTAGAATGGCAATATTTGTCCTTATTAAATATGTTTTAACCAGCGCTTTGCAACTATGATGGCCCGTTCTTGGTAAGGTTTGGCCCCGGTTTTTGGGCGCACCAAAAGGTGATAAAAGTGGTATTGATGAAGTTTACAAACTTATCTACAAGATACGCGGGGAACACATACCTAACCCTTCTTGGCAGTCGGGTAAAAAGTATGCTCGTTGAACTTCTAGTTTACTCTGATTAAGAATGGGAGGAAACAATTGTCAAAACTGTTTTCCTGCTGAAAATACTTTCCATATCGTCTCGTCTATCCTAAGCGGAGCAGTTGGTCTATGCGTTGGGCGGCAGCGGCAAAGCGCCGCGTCATGACCCACCGAATTATGAGCACAAAGAGCCGTTGATACCGAATATTCCATATAAATATTGAGCTAATCGCCCTTTCAATGAAGCGGCCCACTTTTTATTAATAATTGATCGCGCAGCGGCGAGTCATGCGCCTTATTGTGTAGAGGAACATATTTTTTTGCTGTAGCCCAACTCATTAATGAGTGCTCGAGTAGGCACATGACGCCGGCTGAGGGCGGGAAACTAGCCCGAAACGAATTCCCGATGAGTTTGGGTACACGTTAAATAATGTGGAACTAATTTTTGTTTGTGAGCCTGATGGCTAATTAATATTTCCCTGCGTTGTGGCCGTTTAACCCTTTAAAAGAAAACAAAATTTTGCCTTCCGTATAACCAGTAATAATATTTTTTCATCACGGTGGAGATCACAGATGAGGGTCATAAATATTAAGAGACTTAAACTAGGTAGCTACTGAGATTTATTTCAAATCGTGACCATGTGACTCACGAGTGTGTATATTTTCCTAATCAGACCTTTGAGGTCCTTATATTTGCCTCAAGAAAGGTCTACATAACAAACCAAAATTAGTTAGTTATTCCGACCAAACTGTCATAAGTCAACCGTGATTCCATTAGGATGAATTGTAGATACTCGTACTTGCGTAAGTTTTACTATTATAAGCATTCCGGTATGTTGTAGAGATGAGTGTGTGTGTGTGTAAGAGAGAGAGAGAGAGAGAGAGAAAAGACATGTACACATAGTAAGTAGATAGACGGCATTTAATTTTATTATTAGACATAGGTTAAGAACATTGTTTTAAAAGAACCAATGTAACTACTTACTATTACTAGAAAAGTTCTCTTAGTCCTTTTAAATCGCAAGATCTTTAAGTAGTCTGCAAAGGAGCTACCTATTTCACACACAACACATAGAAGTCTGCGACATTCGAAGCTGTTACTTCGACATAATTAAAACACGCGTCTATTTCTTAATCAGCTTGAGAACCGCCATTCGGTTCTCATAATCCTATTACACAAACAATAAAGAGTACAAATATGAAACTTTCGCTCAATGTGTGGTTTAGCGACTTTACCGAGACGTCTCTTATGGGGACATGTAAAATTGTATTGAAATGTTAAGACGATTTAAAGTATTTTAGTGAGTTGGGAGAATTTATTAAAATTCGCTTCCAACTCACTCAAAGGTTTCAATGTCTGTTGTACCTACCTACATATATTATTGTTATTATACATAAATAAATAAATATATACGGACAAATCACACAGATTGAGCTAGCCCCAAAGTCAGTTCGAGACTTGTGTTATGGGATACTAACTCAACGATACTATATTTTATAATAAATACACATATAGATAAACATCCAAGACCCAGGTCAATCAGAAAAAGATCATTTTCCATCTTGACCTAACCGGGGATCGAACCCGGGACCATCCCGTGTCGCAGGCAGGCGCGTTGACCCCTGCGCCACGGAGATCGTCAAAAACATCGTTTACTATCTACTGCTTGTATAATGATTTGTATTATAATAATTGTTTGATCCGAAGATTACGGCTTTTTCGTGCCATTTCAGAGAACTTTGAGATTTTTTTTTACAAATATCGGTTATGCATGCTCATGGGTATGGCATACTGCCTATACGGCATGGAATTTACTTGGTTTACAACGATACCCGTGATCTTTTGTGCGGTTTAGAGTTTAAGATAAACTATTTGATCGAAATGGTATGTCAAAAATTGATCCAGCGATTTTTCCGGATCTATTAGGTATCCTATGATAAACAGGTCTTTCTCCTACACCCTCGATGAGTTATGCCTATTATTATTTGTTTGTAGTTTCGGTGCCGTGCCATCTGTTTACGACCGTGTTGTCACTTTCATTGATATGCTCTGTCCCGTTTATTTAATTAAACATTCTCACAGGTTTCATAAAAGAATAACTCTTAATTTTTAAGTATTATGAGTATGAGTGCGCCGCTTACAGGCAGTTAGGTTAACAGTAACAACTTCGTGAGAAGTCGGCTAAAACTGTGTGGTGGCCACAATTCGATTTTTTCTAGGATAAACTCTAATATATACCTAAGTAGATTGAAATAGGAGTATTTATTTCCGTCACAAATTTTGTTCACTGATGAACTTATCATCAGTTTATTTTGTAAGATCTTATTTATATACAGGGTGTAACAGAAAATGTAATTAACATTTTTAGGGTATGCTCAGTTGATTGTATTGGACAACTGAGATCAATATCGATATGAATAAAATAGTAATCAATCTGATGGGATATCATACTTATATCAATAAGTTTTGGTATTTGGAGGTGTTCCCTGTCTGCTATTTAGCTATCTGTTACGAAGAAGTTGTTCAATATGACCCTTCCACTTCTTTGTTTTAGCATAACCACCACGTATCATTCAACTAATTCTAACTCTGCAAGTTTCAAAGAATGTGCTAAAATGCATTTGATATTTAAATATGCGAGCAATAAAGGATCGTTATTGCGTTTATGTGTTGATAGCGCGGGTTTGCGCGTAGTTGGTTATTCATGGGCACCGCACAAAACGCGGTGTCATTGTTCGCGAGATGCCACCGACTGATTATCGTTATTGTTTCCAAGCGGGAAACAGCTCGCATTCACTCCATTTAATATAATTGAGTGAATGAGAAACGTTATCAATTATTGTTATTGTATCGCGAATCTAGTCTAGGACTAATTATGTCCGCTTTGCTGGTATTTAATGCGGATCTTTTTGGTTCTCTAATTAACACTGCAGTGATTATATCTATACCTACTTACTTTTTCACAATTATTTATTTTAAATAGATACTTAGTAGGTAAGGGTGTAATGAGGATTGTTTAAAAGCGTTTTAGCTAAAACTATACTTAGGTAAGTATAGTTTAAGCTAAAACGCTATTATATTATACTTATATATTAACTATTACGTAAAGCATTGGCTTTTATTTTCGCGTAACAATAGGTAACCAGAAGCATTTTTGTTCTCCCTAATCAGAATGAAAGAAATTTGAAAATAAAACAAATCATTAAATGTAGATGTTTTTTAATTAATTTCTAATATAAAATTGGTTCTAATTTACATTTTAGTTCTATCCATTTTTGAAACAATGGAAATGCTTCAACGATTGTGATTATTTATTACAAATCGTAATACTTAAGCAGTTTTTTAATAAGAAAAGCGGACGTCATTTCATCAATGTTTTTAGCTAGGGTCATTCATATTCAGGCTACAAAGCGTCTGCCATGTAATTGTTAACAGCGTTGTTAGCAGAATTCCCTGTTCCTACCCGCGGCCTAATGACGTGGAAACAGAATAAGACGCGGCAAGAACCACGCGATACTCGTAGCAGTCACTTTGTAAAACACTGGGTAATAGCAAGAAACAACCGTTTTACAAGAATTAATCATAGAGTAGGTGGCAAAAACATGAGCTATTAACGCGTTGTGCGCGGGGACGGCCTTTTACTATTCATGAGCGAATTAACGGCAATACTCTCGCGAATATAGGTAACTCCTTAATACTTCGAAATAAGGTTCAGAATCGAGAATTTTTCGACATTCTTACATTACGGACGCCGCAAATCGATATTACAGAAAAACTCAGATAAAACATGCCAGTAATCATAAACCGACAATTATTTTTGTAAACTAATCGATTGATTACTATTTACAGGCATGGTGAACTTTTGTGGTTTTGCTGGAATTTGCTAAAAACTTCAACAAGATGTTGCTTGTCAATTATTCCTTAAAACGTAGACATTAATATCATTAACATACTCGTAAGTAGTACTTGTTGATACAATGATCCAACTAAGTACTCTATCTATACCTATACCAATATGTACTAAAATATTTAAAAACATGGTAAGATTGTAGAATGCGAGTTACTTATTGCCATAAGATTTCGGGTTTTTAATCTTGCGTTACCCGACTTGTGTTTCTAGGAACGAGTAGATAGGTAATAGCCATTAGTGAATCGTTAAACCTTTCAAATGAGGAAAATCAAACTTATCTAGGTATTTGTCTTTGCGTGAGTTTATTTCATAATGACTCCGACAAGTTATATTGACCGTCTCGAGTTTACGCGGAGGGCGGGCGGCGGTGGTATGCGTTCGATACCTTCATTGGTCACTAGTAGTCATTAGTCAATTACATTCAACATTATGTATAGTGTACTCATCATCATCATCAGCTCTTTTTTAGTCTCTCTGCTGGAGCACGAGCCTCTCTGTACTACCAGACCCATATATCTATTTGGCTTACATTCTTCACGCTGGCCAGACGGGCTGGAGATGTCGCTTTGATTTTTATAGGCTTGTTTAGCTAGTCTACCCTTATCTTTTATTTATTTATTTATTCGAAAAGCAATGTAGTATCAAGCTTTCAGCTTCGTGCAGCTCTCAACCTCGAGAGAAAACACTTAAATATGAGAGGAAGAACTAGGTACAGCATGAATCAAACTATAAGGCGGCTTGGATATTTGCTGCGAACTGCATAGATCGCGCCCCGCCTCCCCGCGCGAGCTCCGATGAACCTAATATTGTGTACTGCGCATCGACTCGCGTGATGTTCCGAGCCGCAATAAGTTTGATTCGGACTGTATCTCATTACTTACGTAAGCCGTATTTATAGATATTATTATGTAGTATAGAGTTAAATAACTGCAACTATGAGTTGGTCATCGGCCGTAACCGAGATGTCGGAATAGGAAGGCGGTGTCGTTCGCTCCGGTGCCCGCGACCACGCTCTCAGCTGATCGAGTTACCACTTACCACTACACTGTGCTTTGGAGATGGCAATGGTGTGAGAAAAATGTTTAATGGTTCAGTTACATGTAGGAATACCAATGTACTTGGTCACCATTAAGTGCTTCTAGAGATGGAAAACATGTGAAAATGAGCGCACTGGCATATTTTTACACGACTGCCCAAAAGAGCTCTCCTCTTTTGTTTCATAGTGTTTTTAGGGTTAATGTATGTATATCAGTATGTATGCAGGTTTTTTTAATCTATCATAACTCTATGTCTGATCAGATTTGGATGAGTCGGGTATCGTTGGCTATAACTATTTTTTTTGGCAAGGCAGTCGTGTTTTCTGTTTTGAAAAACAAATACCTATTTATGTTTATGATTATACAGGGTGGAATCGAATTCGTTAGCATATGCAAAAAAAATCGGCCAAGTGTGAGTCAAACTCGCGCAATGAGGGTTCCATACAATATGCTTCGTGTACACACACACAATGTGCAAAAATGTTTTATTCAATTGACTAGCGCTATCTAGTGGTGTTTTAGTGAACTATTTCCCTAGATGAACTTATTATAGTGAGTTTACCACTTTATTTTCAAGTGATAGAATTCTTATTATTTTTCCTGTACTCTTCAAGGAATGAACTACATTTTGTAATTTTTTCAACATTTTCGGCCCAGTAGTTTCGGAGATCAGGGGGGGGGGGGAATGGTCAATTTTTGCCTTCTTTCGTGAATAAAATCAAAATTTGATATATGACACAGTAAGGTTTGCAACACTTTTTTTTTAAAAATTTGTAATTGGGCCCCTGAAAATGACCCTTATTTCTTTTTCTTTACTTTGCACATCCGTGTTTGGGTCATAGGATTACACCATCTTACCGAATTTCACCTAATTTGGTTCAGTAGATTTGGAGAAAATCGGCTATGACAGACGGACGGACGGACAGACAGACGCACGAGTGATCCTATAAGGGTTCCGTTTTTCAATTTTTGTACGGAACCCTAAAAATTACACGGAAAATAATTTCTTGCATCAACATTAAATTGCTTGTTATGTATCGGTCTAAAGTCACTTGTTTTGCGTAAATTTCTCCGACCGATTGAATTAATACGGTTTAAATGAATTAATTTTTCGGTGTTTATGGAAATTCAGTCCGGTTTAAATTTTTTGTTTTATCTGAAGTAATAGCCACTCTCAAAGCGTTTAAGGTAGTTATTGAGTTTTTCTTAAATTTAAGAAATGTGTAATTCGGTAATGTTAAGATCTTAAAAAATGTGTATCCAATGATACTAATTTCTATCTAAAAACACTATAAAAAACACTGTTAATTTGATATCGATTCGTTAAGTGTTCTGAAAGCTTCTTTAAAGTTGAGTGAATAGGACCATTTTTAAAAGTATGACAATCTTAAATTACAATTATACTGTATTGTAGTCCGCTAAATTTATAGCAACTGTTATTCTGAAACCATTACCACAAACGTAATATTTCGTATAGCTACCAAACAAAGTTCTCACGTCGCCCATACAAAATACAAAGTTGTGACGTCACAAATATGTAGGCAAATCTGCAGTGCGTTTTCACGTCTACAAATTTACGTCTAAAAACATGCGTCTTTAAAACTTTTATATCTGAAAGAGTCTTTGTTTAGAAATGTATTTCGGTCACTATTGTGTTTATTTTTGGCAGGTCTTTACATAGCGACGCGAAAAATTTTTTAGTCAAGTAGCCAATTTCAATTTACTCAAAAGTAGTCTTGAATTACTGTCAATCATGGGTATAGTCTATATTTCAAAGGATGCCAATGAATTAAAAAACACTCTGTATATATATACAGATCTGTGATTATATACATCTATAGCTTCGCCTCTGGGCAAAGTTCCATCAGCGAGGCCCCTTTAGAATGCCGGCGCAATACCTAATTTGGGCGCTAGCAAGACACGTTCTGAGAGGCCATGCGGCTCTTTTTTTTGCAAATCGTAGGTTTCCCAAAAATAAGGTATTCTATATCAAGCGCGAAAGGCGAAGGCCCCTTTGGGCACCAGACTGTGGGTCTAACTCACCCGCACCTGGCTACGACACTGGGCTGTTGTTGTTAGATGACAGTCCTTACCGTAAATTTAGGCAGTAACGAAGCTCCTTGTCTAGGACTACAGAACACATTTTCATTTGGCTTTAGCTGTATATCCTCGGGTACACGCGTACCTACAGTAAACGGTAGACTACTTTTTATGCTATTAACTATGTTGGTGTAAACGGCACCGGTAGAGTTGAGTACCAGAATTTGGTAGAGTGACTATAGCAACGTGGGCATAGACAAGCTACTCTACCACTTGCTTCATTTGTACCTAGGTTACCACTTCTGTCTTCACTCTTCTCTACCATTAACTACTGCATGGATTTTCATGCAGTTTTCACCATTAGATAGTGATTCATGAGGAATGTTTAAAGTAATATAGAGGCACGAGCACAGTAATAATGCTTTATTTTAAATTTTACAATATTTAATACGTGTTATAACTCAAAACAAAGTCGTGTCGACTTAATCGAACTCTCATCGTGCTCAAACGATCGATAGCCACAAATATGAGTAATAACCACAACCAAAACGACCTTAAAACACACGCCGGTATCAGATATCGTGTACTGAGGTGTTGGTTACAGAATGTCACATTTTTCGTTCATTTAAACCCGCCGAGCAGTGGCGCGAAAAACGCGCGTTACGCCTCATGGGCAAATGTTACGATCCGGCCATTCCAATGCGTGTATCCAATTACTGCTTTATTAATACAAATGAGTACTTACATCAATTTTAAATTAAGTAAGCATCTTATTTATAACAAAAATATATCATTCAGAAAGTTTATATATCTGGTTCATTTCAACTAGAGGATTAACCTAGGCCTGTGCGCTGTGCGTGACTTACTACCTACCAACTCTTACTAAACTATATGTCTACTCATGGCTTATGTACCTGTCTATCCCATTTCTTTCATATTTCGTCAACATTGCAACGAATTCGGAATCGGCCTTTCTACAAAGTCGAATAATTAAAGACGCATGCATACATAAATGTGCGAATTTGAAGTAGCCACATCAAAATACACTCGATTTGACTATGCCTAAAGACAAAAAGTATACCGGGATCACATCAAATCATAGACGAGGAGTATTGACCACAGCCTGCATGCCGTCGCGTCAGATTTGCGTTTACGCCGCGCTCAGACCAGTGGGCTGAAAGCCCAAGTGGCTCCCTTACGCATAACATCGAATAGATTGGTTCGTTACCAACTAGATAAACGGATCAGTCAGTGTCAGTCTTTTTTAAAATGGCTATAAGTGTATATGGTGGTGTGGTACTTTTTGGTTGCTTTTAAACATTGACGAATATAAGGACTTACATGGTTGAGAACTGGGATCGTTTAAATGCCTCTCTACAGACACAAAGGCGAGCAATTATATATAAACAATACATACCTATAGTTTTCATATGTCACATATGGAATCTCCATTTCATTTTTCATACGTGAGTATTAAGCTCTTCTTGCAGCATATAATCATTTTTAATTTTGAACAAGGTTTGATGGTGTCGATGTATGTAAAAGACAAGTAAAACTAGTGTGATCAGCTGATGAAATCATAACGAAAATTTCCATGTTTTTAGTTGAAATAAACGTGTCCAGATAATTCTACGTCTAATTGGTGACGAACCGAAACAGTGGGTAATAGATATCATGTTCATATACTCTATTAAGCTGATATCTAACCATCTAGATGTATTGAGCGCTGACCACACTTGATTATATGTGCGATCGAATGGAAGCGTTTTTAATGTACAGTTGATTCAACAATTACCTACTGGCGTATTTGTTGAAATGGGAAGAAAAAAATATATGTTTCTTCATATGCATGGGCAATCGGGTGGAACGATAATTAAGTACTCCAGTAAACTACTGGTTGAAATGGAAATGGTTTTGTTTTAAATAATCATGCAAGAAATAATTTGGTTAATCTTACAAGAGAGGTCGCATGGAAGAGGTTTCATGCGTCCATCTAAGTACGTCAAAGTCCACACATACGAGACTTGTGGCTTTTCTGGTTAAAATTATGTAAGTACTCTTAGTGTGAGCGAGTCACATTTGGCCGGTTTTAGGTATTTGGATATATAATTGGATTATAAACATGATAGTTTAAGAATTAGTTGACGCCTTTGAAACCGTCTAGTGAAATTTTCTCGCAAAATAAGTTAAAAGTTTTGAAAGAGTTTTTCAACGAAACTGATGTTGAGTCGTTTACACGAGGTGTGTATTGTTTGAGTTCATGTATGAATGTAGTTATGTGAGTTTATTTCACCATTACTTCTGATTGCCTTGATGCATGGGGTATCCTTACACCTTCCAGAGTGACATAGACTGTTAAGATTTATGCAGGTGTAGTGTTTTTCTATTTTGTTAAAAATAACTTTTAGAAATATTTTTTTATCAGTTGTGTCACTCAAAAAATATTGTTGGATGCATTCAGGTGTAAAAAACAAATAGGCATTTAACAAAATTCCCTGTTTCAAAACCGCTCGGCAACTACAACACTCCAAGAACACCTACATGTGCGCCGGTGTTAGTGTGTGTGCGTGCTTGCGGTCGCCGCGGCTCGCTTGGTAAACGGACGTAATCTCGACTAAATACTGATCGAGTATTATTCTACCCGTGTGCTTGGTAGACTTGTTGACTGTACTGCCAGTTTGAGTTCGATTTAAGTTTTTACTTTAGTTAATATGGGTTTCTTCTTCTTCTTCTTTGGGTGCAACTTCATTTGAACAACTGTTCAACTGTTTTAATGCCAGTCCAATGGTGGATGTTTTTTAGCCATGACATTTTGCGTCGATGTGTTTCTAACGTGTCGTCGTCTTCGTCTCGTCTCAGCCAACAAACAACTAAAATTGGTGTTAATTGCGAAAAGAAATATCTTCGTATCGTCTCAGCCGCAAGAAGTCCACTGTTGGATATAGGCCTCCCCCAAAGATTTTTTTTTCAAAGGGGGAATTTTGCCATACTCGCCACGCTTGGCAGAGGGGTTGAAGAGCGCAGTTTGTTTGACTTAAGCGAAGGGAAGCGTAGGTGTCCGTTGGACTGGAGGTACGGGACAAAGGTATTTGGGATGCTACTTGCTCGGATGGTTTGGGGATGAGAAAGTAACAGCTCGGTATGCCGAGCGCGCGAACCCGATGCGATACATGCAATATACGGACAGCTTTGCCGGACAGGCAGTTGAGGATTACACCCCTGCCTGATCATCTGATGTGTGTATTTTGCCAATCGAAAAGGTCGGAAAATAGTTAAACTCAGGCAATTTCTTCTGTAACATTTCTTTTCTCAAACATGCTCGGAAATGTAGGCATTACTGTAGTAAAAAGAAGACCGGAAGTTTGTAATTCTTGGCTCATTCATCGCATTGCCGGCCTAGGCCAGGAAATAAGTATGAAAATTACTTCCCGGCCGCTGCTCAAAACTTTTTAATTAATCTATGTAACGTAAATTATGTCACTTGTCATACAGCCAGTTTACTACCACTGCATTTTTAAAAAATGCATATAATACGTGAATATAACTACAATTTCATTAAAATATCGATATGTGATCATACGAAAATATGCTTAATTTTCGTTGCGAGAGAAGAAAACAATAATCTATGATCTATTAAATTTTTTGTGAAAAATATGACTGGGCTCTATGGGCATTGTTTCCTTTGCTGGAATTGACAACTGAAAATAAAAAAATTAAAAACTCGGGAGATCTGTTATTTTCACTATACCCGTAGTGATTAACGCCACTGCCGAAAAACTGCCTTTACGGATTTTAGGGCATAGAACACACGTCAATTGACTTTGAATTTATGGCCCCCCATAGAAACTCAAAAGGAATTGTATGGCATTTTTTTCATTTTCACCCTCACTCCATTATTTGTCTATGATCCTTATTGCCTAGAGAAAACATATGGCAGTCGGTCGTCTGATACTAGTAATAGTATCTTCTTCGTAGTTTGTGATTAACGCTTTGCAGTAATTGATTGACATTGATTGTTTTCGGTAAATATGTGCAAAGTTGGTTATTTATTCGAAATGAAACGGTTCACAATGAGTTTTAGTGATGAAAGCAACACTGCAATGGATTTTAAGTACCTACTTCGCCTAATTTGAAACTTGAAAGTGGAAAAATTACTACCGGCAAATACCTAGTAAGGGGAAATATTTAAGGCATGTAAGTTTATGTGTAACTTTAAGTTAAATTTCCTCACATTTATTGAGAAAATCTCTATACTTTCCTCGGCGGGAAAGGGATTGCCGGACTCGTAACTATTGTCAAGGCCTCGCTGACGCTCGGCCTTGAAAACTATACTCGTCCGGCAATCCCTTACTTCCCGGCCTCTGCAGTAATGTACTATTTCGCAATTAACACCAATTTTAGTTTGTTTCGAATCCACCACCTTAGTATCATTAACATAAGAGAGGGCATCATATTAATACCAAAAACGTATATGTTTTTGGTAAAAGAAGTGTAATTAGTATTGAGCGTAGATAGGTACTTGCAATTTTAAAATATGCTAGGCAGATGGTATATGTTATGAAAACCCGTAAAATTATCAAGGTAAAATACGGTGGAAAACGATATTTTACGCATAGGTACGGTAAGTTTGAGTAAAAACGTATTAAACGTTATACCTACTACAATCATAAAAAATCAAAAAATCATAAATAATGAATGGGTGTTTTACGGTCATTTATGTCCGTAAAATATCAGTAATTAAAATATATTATTTGGGTAAAATTACGTAATTTTGCATCACTTATTCGTTAGTATGATAGTGAGCCATTTTTGTAGCTGGTGTCTTTTATTCTTATTTCAAAAGTAATTAATATTACAGAAGCTAAAAAACAACAATTAAGAATGTGAAGTAATATCTGAGTGAAGATACCTGAACGTAGCAAGTAAATCGATATGTTCAAGTTAAACTATTGGTTAATGTATCTGTGACGTGTAAGACGAGACGACAAGCTACCTCTACTGCCTCACGCGTACACGTACAGAGCGGTACAGCTTGCTACCAATGGGTACTTTGTTTACTCGTTATTGTCACTTTGTGTAGCTATAATATTTTGTTTTTTTCCTAATTAAATAATATGTATATACCGCTAATGAATTTCAATTTTTACAGTCAAGACATTGAGATAGACATACCAGAATCCAGATTGTAGAGTAGAATCGTATTTATGATTTGCAAGAACGTTCGAATTAATTGCATACTTAATTAAAGATACTTAGATAAAACCGATCACATATACATAAATGTTGATGAGCAAAGTACCTAATTCTTGATTAACAAAGCGACAAAAGCATAAAAAGATATAAATAAAGCCATTATATTTACTCGTAATAAGTAAACATAAGTCAGTATAATTTGTTGTTTGTAGTGCTATAAACAGTTTTTTTTTTAATTTTAACGACACCAATACATTCGTAGTATAAATTGAAGGCATCTGTCTGTACAAGCTTATCTTTAAAACTACTGGGGTGATTTGTGAACATAATATAGGCCCGGGCGCAGCCGGGAGGGGCTACTAGTTGATTATAAACTATAGCTTAACATATAACCGCTAGTGATATAGACTATACACCACAATAAGTTACAATTTTGTTGCTATTGCCACAGCATAAAGCTGCTTGTTCGGTAACTTGGTCAGATACTGTCTTTACCTTAGACTATATACTTACTATGTACTATGTGTCTGGTTATGCGCACGGGCAATTTCGCAGAGTTTTGTATCGAGTGCGACCACAGACTCCGGCCAGCGGCAGGGCTCCGGTTACCCGCGTGCATGCCTCAGGGGAAATCGCTCTATCAATACCTTTTTGATTGAATCAATGTTTTGTTTTTGAATAACATTACTTAACCAAGAAGACATGTCACTTTAAAGATTTTACTATTTAGTAGCTTAATGAAGGGTTTATTTATAATTTTAATGAAAATAAGAACAAACTAATAGCGCTAGTACAACCTAAGTATAAAGTGTCGGGTTATGCGCACGGGCAATTTCGCAGAGTTTTGTATCGACTGCGACCACAGACTCCGGTCAGCGGCAGGGCTCCGGTTACTCACGTACATGCCTCAGGGGAAATCGCTCTATCAATACCTTTTTGATTGAATCAATATTTTGTTTAAGAATAAAATTACTTAACAAAGAGACATTTTATTTTAAAGAATGCACTATTCAGTAGCTTAAATACAATTTCTAATTATAGTTTAAATACAAATAAGAACGAACTATGTACCTCCTACTAGCGCTAGTGGTAAGTATAATGTGTCGGGTTATGCACTTGAAAAATTTCGTAGTTTTGTATAGATAGAGTACGATTGCAGGCTTCGCTTCGCTAGTGCTTGGCTCCGATTACCCGCGCTCATGCCTCGGGCGAAACCGCTCTATTAATACTTTATTTGATTGACTTTCTGAATAAATAAATTTAATAGTAGAAAATTTTTCATCTCCGACTATTAGGGCACATAGGTAAAATTTCCTTGCTCGGAATCTATTTTAACGACAGTTCAGTGTCTACATCGTAACAAATAGGTACTTAACTTACTTAAGAAGGTACAAATAGATCTATCCTCTAGAGGTATAGACAATAAACTTGCGTCTAATTCCAACGCAAGATAATTGTAAATGCACTTCATTAAGTGATCTCTTGACTTGATAAAAGTTTTATCAAATATGTCTCAATAATTCAAGACCATTAAAAACAATCCTGAGTGATTTTATGTATTCATACGATGAAAGCAGAATTTATCTCGAAATGAGTGTCAACGTTAACGCGAAGTCAATAAAACGAACGCTTTCATTTACAAGATTTGTAAACATAAAAGGGTAAATTTACATTTTGATATTCGCAAGTGCTTCAGGGACTAAAGTGGCGTTCGCTCCCTAAAATTTTAAAACATCCATTTGCATATGCTTTGAGTACATAAACGACACTTTCTGGAGCACTTTTGGGGGGTGACGGGGTGGAGGGGGACTGTTAAATCTGAACACATTGCTCGTTATGTATCTCTTTGTTTGAACGTTGATGTTAAATTAAGTAGTTAGAGTTTTTGGATTGAGAAACTAGACACTTCATTGATTAATGAAATGAGATTTTTTTTCAAATTTGGATATAATGTATCTCTTTTTAAATGTCATATTATTATTATTCATTTTTTAATATTTGCAAAAACGACAAACTACTAGCGTTTCGGAACGACCACTGCTGAGAAGAATACGCTGAAAGAAGCTTAGTCTCGTTTGATAATGATAAAAATTGATCATATAAACTTAACAACTACCACACCTAACATCTAAAATAACGCACGGCTGATGATGAGATATGAGATTATTGAAAATTTGAGCGTTACATACAAAGAGGAAATAGTTATGTGAGGAATACGCATTAATTGATATACCTATGGGAATGTACCTAGTTACTGATTTGAGTATTTTTATTGTCTCATTTTGCTGATCTGATATGTTTCATTGAACTGCTATTCATCTACATTTAGTAGACGCTTTAAAATAGTAAATGGTATTCGATGAGACTTTATGACTTTATAAACAACAAATCTCTCTAAAACTCTAACAGGTCAATTTGCATACGTTTACACCGCTTTCTGGAGTGTACGAGTGGATGGCATCCCGAAGGTAGGAGGGGGTGGAGGGGGTAATCAGCGTAATGCCAATCATGCAAATGCCGAGATCCACTGAAAGCCTCAACCGGCTTGTTTCAGGAGTTAAAATGGAGATCCACTTAGTGGGCTACGCAGCTCACATACGCAATTGATGACGCTGATAAAGACTAAGTAAGTATATTTAGACAGAATAGATTTTAGGAAGGCCTGATGCATCACGAGACGGTTTATAAGGAACTAGCTGTTACCCGCGGCTTCGCCCGCGTAAAATATAGCCTATGTCCTTCTCGGTACCCTCACCTATGTGTCATGCCAAATTTCATGATGATCGGTTTAGTAGATACGGCGTGAAAGCGTAACAAACAACAAACAAATAAACAAACAAACTCACTTTCGCATTTATAATATATTAGTTAGGATTAGGATTAGTTGGTCTTGTTATTTTCACGAAGAAGTTCATTTTGCACAGCGTGAGCGTGATGCAGAATATTTGTGATATCTAAATAATGTTTTATTTTTATTTAAACTTTACTGCACAGGTAAATTGCAGTACAATTGGACGTAATGCCATAAAGCATTCTCTCAAAGTCAACTGTGGGGCCAATAAAGAAATAAAATGTGGCTGGGGAGATGTACCTAGTGATGTAAAGTAACTGAAAGAAAATATCTACGCCGTGAAGGTCAATACTTTTTGAAAGTCACTGTAATGAAAGCAACAAGATTCTATGTTTTATCTTAACTTAGTCATTATCTTTTATATAACTAGTTTTTGTAGTAGTAAGGATTTTGATGAAAATTTTGAATGTTTATAATCAAAATAGCATATGCGATCAATATTTTTATTCAGTAAGTAGTTAAACTGCGTGTCAGGTACAACTAAGAAAACTGTTTAGGACTTCTGCACAAAACCTTTTATCTTTGGCACCCCCGCGAATCGCGGACGAATACAGAATGGGCTCCTAACAAATTTAAACGCCGGTATAAACTGAGCTGTGTGTTCGCTAATTGAGGATTTGTAACACGAGCTCAGTGCCTTAATTTGCTTAGCGGAAATTACTTGTATGGAATCTAAGAAAAAACAATAGCAGGCTGTATAAAATACTAGCTGTTACCCGCGGCTTCGCGCGCTCCGAACCATTAAAGGGGTGATTCAGCCTGTCAATATAAACAACTTTTCCTATGGGACAAATGCTGTAAACTCGAAAAAAATTTCGACATTCCTATACAAATTGCCCGGGCGGCTGAACACTTTTGTATGAAAATGTCGAAATAAAATTTGAGTTTCCAGCATTGGTCCCATAGGAAAAATGGTTCATATCGACGGGCTGAATCACCCCTTTAAGGGTCCAGAACGATCAAAATTTCGCCATGTATAGCCTATGTCCGTCTCAGTACCTTAACTTATGTGTATGCAAAATTTCATGTAGATAGGGCGTGAAAGCGCAAGAAACAGCGTAGGATTAGGATAGATCAAGCAAAGATTTTTTAATGGGATGCAAGGAAAAAATTTATTGACCACTTGAAGCTGGTGTCATGTCGTACCAAGAACTAAAAAAACCGGCCAAGTGCGTGTCGGGCCACGCGCAGTGTAGGGTTCCGTAGTTGCGAATGACAACTTTGAGTTCACACTATTCACACTCGTACCTTACAGTTTAGCGTCCAAAAAAATCTAACAATAAAAATAGTATGATATTTTACAGTTTATAAGTTGGTTGCCTATAACTTTTTAGTTTGTAGTTGGTACTCAGCTCTGATAGTTTTCCTTTAAACTTCAGTATATATACTACTGCTGTAATTTTTTTCACGTATCTATATATAACCGTTAAACAGATAGAGGGGGGGGGGGGGGGGGACACTTACCTCTAACAAAAATTCGCACTTTAAAACCAAATATTTCGGAAACGGATCCCTAAATCGGAAAATGGTGTTCTCAACTTCACAATATTTTTAAAAGACCTATTTAACCATAACCCTCACGATGGGTAAATAGAGAAAAAAAATTTACTCCCCCACTTTACTTGTATGGGAGCTACCCTAAAAAAAATTTTATTTCAAGTTTTTATTCTACCACTTTTTTGCCATGATTAATATACATACCCATACTAAATTACAGCTTTCTAGTACTTATAGTCTCTGCGTAAAACCGCGGACGGACAGACAGACAGACAGACAGACAGACAGACAGACAGACAGACAGACATGGCGAAACTATAAGGGTTCCTTGTTTACTACGGAACCCTAAAAAGCACAGCATATTTAGAAGTTTGGCGCATACTCCATCGATAAGAAGACTAGCGATGCTTCGAATCAAATTTTTTAGGCTCAAACTTTTTTAACAAAGCAGAAACTTCTACTGATTTATCTTTGCATAATTACTAAGTAAGTAATACTTTTCTTCCTACGAAAGTAGTATAGGTAAGTTTACGGCTATGATTACTTCTATTATTATAGAGGAACATAAGGAAAGAAGGTTCGTGTGAGAAAGTTAATAAAATACTGACTAATGATTGAGAAAGATGGAGGGAGCTTCACCGACAACAGCGTCGCTCTTAGATTATGAAAATGATATACAAAGGGCTGATATCCTTTTCTTGTTACCTAGTGTTGGTTCTATCTGGTTAATTTAACATTAAAATTTTAGAAACCCTCATTACAAAATAAAAGACAAAAACATCAGTCGACATTTTCCATCAAATAATTCAACAGCCATCGCTCCCCATCATTACGAAAAAGCCAGTCACCGTTGCGTAAAGCATACACAAACAGTTGCTAAAATATCAATTCACTTCATTTACACTTTAATCAGCACTTCATTTTGTTCTAACTCTCCATTAAAGGGTGCTAAAAGCAACATGGCAGCCGTTCGTTTCCCGGTTTCATTTGGTATTCATAGCGCGAATGCGAAGAAGCGAGCAAATGTTCAATTTTAAATATTAAAATTAGGTAAGTGTATGTATCTTTAGCAACGAGAATATTTCGCGAGATTAAAATGTGTGTTTCGAACTTTCCAATGATTTACTTTATAAGATATGATTTTACTGGAAACTATCGATGCAGGTTGCTTGTACCCTGAATATTTGTATACTTTATATGAAGACAGCAAGGATTTTTCCTTTCCTTTTCTTTTAAAAAGTGGGGTGAAATTTTATTCCTCCTAAGTAGGATTACCATTTAAGCATTTTCATTTAAGACCATTAGGTCTTAAATGAAAATGCTTCTTCATAAATGTCACGGACAGTAACTGTTATGCTTGATAAAACTCGATAATAATGCGTTATTGTAAATACAAACCTAACCAAACGTTACTCATTGATTTTGCTCAAAACATATATAAGAATTTCTATACGTAAATACTCTGACTGACAGACCGTAGATTCTTGATTACAAGTAGGAAATTGAAACGGAGATTTATTTTTAAATTGCCAGCCACAATATAAAGTGATCGAAACACTACTAATCTCTTACTACTCTTATATACCTAAGTATTAAGTAAGTACTACACTACTAGGCATGAATATACCTACTAGTCATGCAGAAAATAATTATTTCTAAAAAAAAAACAACCAACTTAGATTGATTGCTAAGCTGTATCCGTTGTGGACTTCCATTGTCCGTCTACTACATATCATTAAATCACCGCAAATAGGTACAGAGGTAAAATCTTCAAATTACCAGACACCAGAATTTTTTACCGGAATTACCTGACTGAAATTACCAGAAAGCAGATTTTTAAGAGATTTTAGTTGAAAGACACCAAGGAAAATTGATATGTAGTCATAGTCACCTCTTGCTTGCTCGTGACGACTTGTAAAAGCAGCGAAAAGGTACGAATTATGTGAATTAACATATCAAACACGCCTTCGTTATTCGCTACACCCTATGTTAAAGTGACTGTAGAGACTTGATACTTGAAAACAGTACAAGATTATTAAGCTTTTGAAGGGACGAGTGTAAGTCACTATGAACAGGGTAGCATTTTAAGTAGTTCTTTCATAACGAAGAAATATGAAAGTATAGGTACAATTCAATTTCAAGAACTAAAGTCTAAAGCAGAAGATAGAGAAGTTTGGCGCATACTCCATCGACAAGAGCTATAAAGCTCTTAAATACGAAGAAGAAGAAGAAGAAGGTACAATTAGTAGAATTTCGGTGAACAATGACAGCATTTTCAGTACATTTTGTTACTGAAATGTATTTTTCTATAAATAAAACCAAATTAAAGTAAATAACAGTAGGTAAACAATTAATTTGAAATGTAAATGAGAAAAGATCGGATTTGGTAGCTTGGAATATGAAAACAAATTCACCAACTAGTTAATTTAGGTGCTTGTTTTTCTTGCTGTCTTTCTTTGCAGATCATTATATTTGTCATCGAAACCTTTGAAGCTATACCTACTAACACGATTTTCATTAGTAGGTACACACTTTTTCTAGTTAAATATATCATATTTATGTGAAGGTACTCTTTCATCCAAAAATACTGTTAATTAGCTTTCGCCCGCCGCTCCGCTCGCGTTAGTGTCGATCCCTCGGGAACAGTACATTTCTCCAGGATCGAAAGTAGCCTATGTCCTTCTCCGTACTCCAGATAACGTGTATGCAAAATTTTATGATGATCGGTTTTGTAGAAAGGGCGAGAAAGCTTTATACAAACAAACTCACTTTCGCATTTATAATATCAGTTGGGAAGTTGTGATAAATAAGTAGGTAGCTATTTTTCTGTGCATTTCAAGTTTTCATCTAGCGACTGATCTCGAAGCGTTGGTCGGACTAAAGTGGGGTTGCACAAATAAATGACATTTTAAATTGGTACGAGCTGAGTGCGAGATATATCCGTGCCGAGCGGTCTCACGACTTTCCTATGTGCTGTAAAACTTCAAATAGTTCTTAAGTCTTTCTCTCTGGAACACATTTAACGTTATACGTATATTTTATATCTTTTGTTTGTATGTTCCCTGAATGAGTAATAAAACCTTGGTACATAATACTTCTATCGGTGAAAAGAGACCTTGGTCACAGCCTTGGTGCAAGCATTTGGAAAGCAATGACGTAAGTAAGTATTCATAATATAAGTAACAAAGTAAACATTGTCATAACGCTATTATCTTCGCAATCGCGAGTTATCTGTAAGCATAACTGGCGTAACGAAGCATAACGATTAATTTGAAAAAATTAAAAGCTCACATTGTGTCTTGTATAAAGCTTTCTATTTTTGGGGTAAAAGGAATAATATCTACTATACCTAAATGTATTAATAAAAAAATATTACATCATAAGCTTGATGCCAGTGGGTGTGTCCCTCATACACCTCGAGGCTTTCGCTAAACGGTCGCTAAACGTTTGGGCGGCCCGCCCTACGTACTTCGCTGCGACGTAGGCACATCTAGGGAACGAAATAAACCTTTAACTTCTTACGATAAGGTACATTTTGTCGCGGTCTTGTACAACGCATTGGAACTCTTTCACAGTAAACGTCGTTAATATCTCTACGTATAGCTTAAACGGTTGTTTTACCTATTATTACCGCAGGGCGTTTCGGCTTTCTCTTTAATACCTACTGGTTTATGTGTTCCAGAGATTCTTATTGGAATTTCTCTTTGACTGATAACTTAACTTTACGTTCTTACGTTCTTTTATAGTAAGTACCATACACACTCGTAACTAGACATACTTTAAAAGAACGTAATAACGTAAAGTTAGTTCTTTTCAACCGCTTATTAAGTCGGTTGAAAAGAACTAACTTTAATTTGTTTATTGACAGACTTCAAAAAAAGGAGGAGGTTCTCATCGGAATCTTTTTTTTATGTATGTTCCCCGATTTCTCGAAGATGGCTGTACCGATTTCAGAAATTCTTTTTTTGTTCGGTAGATAATACCTTCCAGATGGTTCCATTACATTTTTACCGAAATGTGTCGAGCGCTTGAAAATATATACAAAAACCAAAAAAATTTTTACAAGGATGCCGTGCGGTTCACACTTATTTCCATTTTATTTTTATGCTTATTCAAATAAATTAATAGAGTTGAAGTCAGTTTTTTCTTGTTGTTAAAAATATCTTAATTTATTTAATTTTTTATAGTAACAAGCATAAGCCTACGGGGCCGTGTGCGTTTATATAAATTTTTGCTTGCATTTATGTCAATTCTTTGAGATCAATACTTTTTACTTCTCCATACCATAACAAAAACGTTTTTATTTGCTTATCGTTTTTATTGGCTCTCTCTCTTATAAGTCTGTTAGCAGACGATTTAGCCAGCAGCAGAGCTGTTCATCGAGCGATAGTGTCACTGCTCCCTCGGGATGAGACGCGTTTAAGGGGGAACAGTAGGCACAGTAGCGACGCCAATCATTTTATTCCTAATACTTTACAAATAGAAAGGAATTCAAGAATATAAACAATACAAGCCTTAGTAAATAACCTGAAGTATTTTTTGAATCATGTTTATTACTATCGGAATCAGTGAGAATTATGAGAATCTGATTACCGCCAAAAACGGCCGTTTTTGGCGGTTATCACTTTTTCTCTCAATGACTGATTCTCATAATATCAAAACATGATTCCAAAAATACTTCAAGTTATTTACTAAGGCTTGTATTGTTTATATTCTTGAATTTCTTTCTATTTGTTAAGTATTAGGAATAAAATGATTGGCGTCGCTACTGTGCCTACTGTTCCCCCTTAATAACCTCGGTAAAAGTTATGCGGACAGGCATGGACTTGGTCTTCTAGGCTGTAAAAAATATTTTGTTTTGGCTATGTTTGCTTATTGCTTTATAATCACCTCTCTCTCTTTCTCTTATTAGTTTTTAGCAGTTGATTTGGCCAGCAGCATCGCTATTCATCGAGCGTTATGTGTCGCCGCTCCCTCGGGATGAAGCGCGATTAATAACCTCGGTAAAAGTTATCGCACAGGCATGGACTCGGTCTTCAAACCTGGAAAAATGTTTTGTTTCAACTATGATTTATTTTCAGTTTGATTGCTTATTGTTTTATATAACTCTAACTCTCTCATTAGCCTGTGAGCAGTCGATTTGGCCAGCAGCAGAGCTGTTCATCGAGCGTTAAGTGTCGCCGCTCCCTCGGGATGAAACGCGGTTAATAACTTAGATAAAATTTATGTGAACAGGATGGACTTGGTCTTCTAGGCTGGAAAAATCGTTTTATTTCAACTTTTATTACTTATCGTTTTATATTACTCTCTCTCTATTCCCTTTTTTACACTTTAAACCAGTAAGCGATGTCCTTTTGAGAAAAGGATATTTATTCAAAAAAGGTTTTTCGTTCGTTGGCCTTTAGCTCATTAGATTTCAATTCCGTTTTCTTTACACAACCGAGTTTTTTAACATTAGCACATAAGTTACTTGATATATTCGATCGTCTAACAATCACAAATATATATATTTGGAAGCTTATAATGTACATACATAAAGTAATTTTGTATTAATAATGTTGCCGTACAAAACTAAACTAGGTAAGATGTTTTTGCATACAAAATTTTGATGTTCTTTCGCATTCGTAACATACTTACCTATCCTGCGCATAAAACGTAACATTGCAAAAGCTCTCAGTCCGCCCCTGTAAGTTTTCCGCCCTGCAATACTCCAGGCTCTGACTAGATACAACTTTTTGCATTTGTCAGGGGTCAGCAACATTTATGTATTTGATATTTTTCATAGTCTGGACAGACTGATTTCAGAGTAAGGACAAAAAGATTGGTCTTATGGGAACAGGAGATGTGTCATTTTAGATTACGTAATATGTGATTAGAATATTTTTATTATAATTTCTGTGCATATTTTTCTGTGCAAAAAATCTTATTAGGTAACTGTCGCAGATCTATATTATCTCTGATTAAATTATAATTTTTATTATCCAATAAAACAAATCTGCTTATAATTCTAAAAAAAAAAATCTTACAAGACAACCACTTCTAATTATTTCAATTAATTCATACACTTTGAGTTATATTACTTAATGTATAATTGGTGACATATGGTTTGAGTGTGATTCAGGCATTACTTTGACTTAATTTCATAATTAAATTAATTCTTATTAGAATGAAGTTGATTAGAATTTCCAAACTTTATCAAATAAAAAATCGCTAATACGAATATCTGAAAAGTACATAGGTTGAGCTCCCCTGCGGCGTTTTTTGCACGCCTAGTTAATAAGCATCTACTGGCTCGTGAAATATTACAAATTGCGTCCCCTCCCCGCTCACCCCCAGTTTTTACATCGGCTTTTTCATGCGTCTACATCAAGGGTATTCGATCACCAACGTGTTAAATGAACATATCTGCTCACAAACACGTTTGACGCGGTTATTTTTGTAAATCTCATTAAAATACAAATATTGAAGGCAATATGCTACCTATGTATAAACCTAATGTTTGTTAGTTTTGTATCATTTAGTAGTTTCAGCCCTCGGATTTGCTCGGTTGAATATTGATCCCCTGGGTAAGTATAGGTACATTTTCCAAAATTAAATTGACCCTATGTTCCAAGGGCCTCAAACTATCGGCGTAATGAATTTTATCAAAATCTGTTTAGTGGTTGAAATCAATTAGTGACAAATCACACAGATTGAGCTAGTCCCACAGTAAGTTGTGAACTTGCGTCGTTGGATTCTAACTCAACGATACTATATTATATAATAGAAACAATGGATAAACATCAAAGACCGCGGCCAATCTGAAAAAGATAATTTTCAATCATGACAGGTCATGGCTGGGGTTTGAACCGGGGATCCCGCCTGCGCACGGAGGCCGTGTGTTGTGGCTGAAGCGTTGAAGTGGTAGCAGGACAGAGTTACTCGTATGTGTGCTTTATTTATGAAATGGATGTGTCGATAGTTAATTTTATATATCAAATATCCTAGACAAACCTCCCTGCTACAGTACTTTCATATTTATAATATAAGTAAGGATATTTTTTTAGTATCTCAAATAATGTTTTCATTCAATCCAACAATCAGCATCAATAATCTTTCATTCCAATACCAGCAATTCTAGTTCGAAAAGCACTTAGTGCAAGAAACGTGCACCAAATCGTCGGCGGCACTCGATCATCGCCGACCAACTAGTCACGAGGTAGTCCTGCAAATAAAAGTAGAACCGGTCAAGTTCGAATCCAACTCACGAAGAGGGTTCCATGAAGATTTCTTTTTTTGCATCAACATTGGTCTCAGATTTTTCAAGCCTAAAGGCTTCTGACGCAGCTTAACGACTGCCATCAATGATGACAGCCGGAACCAACGGCTTACTTAATGTGTCTTCCGAAGCACAGAGGAGCTCGAGATATTTTTATGCTGCTTGCGGAAGTGGGAACTGCGCTCGGGGTTGCTTAACATGCGTAAGCGCTAATAATTCTCACGCCCACTAGACCACAGGTCTCCTCAAACCATTTCTTCTTCACTTCCACGAAGTGAACAACAATGTCGCAGTTATATAATTCCTCTACGAAATTGCCTTATTTTTTCCGTAGATAATATTTTTACCGCGTCCGAAAATTCACATTTTGTCGTAAAATCATTAAGACATAGGTACACATACATTAAACTTCTTTTAAACCATATAAACCATGATGCAGATACCCATACCAACTACATATCATGCCTATACCTAATATAATAGCCCATTAACAAATAATATTTTATGCAGCTCGTCCGAATTTGACTAACTGAGCAGTGAATATGTATAACCAAGCAAATTTGTTATGTTTCCGCCTTAGTTTGTTTTGTTTTGTCCTTACAATTTTGTGATCCAATTGTGATTCTGATTCCTGGACTCTATATCTAAAACAATTTTTTTTACCTTGTCGCTTACAATGTTCTTTACCTGCTACTTAGATTCGTTATTATTACAGTAAGGAACCCTAATAGGCATGAGGACAGGCTCACAACGCTCCATCAAAGGGGTAGCTCGATTAAGTGTAGGTTTGAGTTTTATTCGCGGGTTGGGGGGTGTGCCCGGCGCCGCATTAATCATTAACGCAGGCTGCCTAATGACACCGCCGAAATGGGCCCATTAGGGATGGGACAATATTGTCGATTATTGTTTTAAGTCTTTAATTAAATTAATAAATAAAATTAAATTTTTAAAATATAAATTCCCTGCCAGTTCAACTTATTTGATAAGATTTTTATAACCCTATATATTTAGGTATGTAGAAATAAGAAAATGATTTGTTTTTTCGTAAATAATCAATCACACATTTATCCAACTTGATAAACATTAGTAACATAAGATTTTTGAATATTTAGTGAAAAAAAGAATTGAAAGAAAGTATCTTCATGCTTTGCCCTTATAACAAAAACAGTTACTGTATTAACGAAAAAAATAAATGTTTATGTACACATTTTTTATTTTATTTTATTTATTTTATTTTTATTTTATTTAATAGTGCACAGTACAGTTTACAACGATTAATGCTATAATTATGAATATTACAATAGGAACATGATCTAGTTGTAAAGCCAAATAATTTGTACACTAGCATGCATGTGATAATATGACAAGAAAACATCGTGTAGAGAATAAAAAAGGTACTAGGAAAAGTTAACACAAAAACCAAAAAAAACAAAAACAAAATGGTAATTAAATTAAAAAATACATAGAAATAAAGTAAGAATAAAGAGTGTTAACAAGTTATGTATGTGTTGAGAGCAATTGCCGGATTCTAAATTTAAAGCCATTCAATGATAGACAATAGATGTCAGGTACCAGATCGTTGTCGTGCCTTTGATGTAGTAGGTTATATTCACGACATATTCTCAGAATGGGGTTATGGTATGACACATTATTATTGCACGAAGATATCAAAAATGGTATTATATGTCGCACCGACCTATTTGGGACCCTAAACTTAATACTCGATATTAAAATTGTATTGAGTTGGCCATGTATTATTTTATATAAATAAATGAAATTTTGCAAAGAACGTCTCCACTCCAAGCTCTCAAATTTAAAGAATTTAAGTCTTTCTTCGTATGAGCACAACTGTCTCTTTAAGCCTTGACGACTTGCTAATGCACGAAGAAAACGTCGTTGAACAGATTCTAGGAGATCTATTGAGACTGCATATTGAGGGGTCCAGATGACTGAAGCATACTCAATATTACTTAATACGAAAGATCGATAAAGATGGATCAGACTATCAGTCCTCTTAAAGTCTTTCGAAATCCGGAGAATAAACCCTAGCAATTGTTTACATTTTTTGGATAGCATAGCATAGTGTCCGTTAAAGCTAAGACTACTATCGAAAATGACTCCCAGATCCTTTACTTCAGACTTTCGAGCAAGAGCTTCACCACCTATAGTGTAATCAAAATTGATAGGATTTTTTTTACGAGTAAAGGTAATGACCGAACATTTACTGGCACTAAGGCTCATTTTATTTTTAGTACACCAACTGACCAACTCATCAATATCACTTTGTACGGCGACGCAATCTTCGACTGATTTGATGCATGAAAATATTTTAAGGTCGTCAGCGAATAAAAGCGAGTAAGTACGTAATTTAGGGATGAGATCATTGATGTAAATGACAAAAAATAGTGGCCCCAGGTGCGAGCCTTGAGGCACACCCGATGGTACCAGTTCAGGCTCGGAGCAATAACCTTTTAGAGCCACTAGTTGACTGCGTGATTCTATATATGAACATACCCATCTAAAGAGATTACCATGAATTCCTAGTGCTTGTAATTTACTTAAGAGAATAAGATGGTTGACCCTATCAAATGCTTTCTGGAGGTCGGTATAGACAGAATCTACCTGACCATGCTCATTTAAGACTCTGCAAATGTAGTTGGTATATTCTATTAGGTTACTCACTGTTGATTTTCCCTTTACGAAACCATGTTGAGCTTGATTAATGTGTGGTTTAACTTGTGAGTAAATATGATCATACACCAAGGTTTCAAATATTCTAGGAAAAGCCGACAAAATACTAATAGGTCTATAGTTAGAGCAGTCAGTAGGATCACCAGACTTAAATATTGGAACTACGTGTGCCCTCTTCCAAATGCTTGGAAACACCCCAGAAGCAAGTGATTTATTAAAAATTATATGTAGAGGAGTTAACAAAGCCTTTGCACAGTTTTTGATAAAGTAAGGCGGGATGCCATCAGGGCCAGCGCCTTTATTCACATCCAGCTTCATAAGTCTGTTAAAAACGTCATCCTGCGATATATATACCTGAGATAGTGTATAAGAGCAATCATTAGAATCTGCATTGTCGATATTTAAATTTTGAGAGCCATCGTTTGCTACAAAAACTGACGCGAAATATTCGGAAAAGAGTTCTGAAATTGCTGCACCACCTGAAGCTATTTTATCTCTATAGGTCATTGTGTCAGGTACTGAATTGCTAGACTTTTTGCTATTAACGTAGGAAAAAAATAATTTTGTACTATTTGGAAGTGAATCTTCTACGCTATTGATAAAGTTACTATGGCATTTTTTTATTAACTTTTTAGATCTAGTACGAAGTAATTGGAACTCATCATAGTCCCTGGGGTTTTTGGACTTCTTAAATCTTGCGTGGACTCTTTTTTTTTCTGCTATGCAAGCTTTTAGGGGTTCGGAATACCAAACAGGGTAATCAAACTGGCAAACTCTTTTATGTGGATTGCAGCGGATGTATCGTCTTTTCTCACATACACACGACCGTATTTCACCCAGACAAATTTATACGACTTTTCTTTAGCAGCTTTACGAGTGGCAGCATGCAAGTCCTTGCACTCCGGTGATAGATGCTCGGAAACATACACTGGAGTCCTGTCTCCCGGGACACCCAGGTGGAGCGAGTTAAGTTGTTCCTTCCGATTGGTTCGGTTAAATCTTCTTACAGCTGATATAATCACATCCCGATGTCGTTCTGACGGCAATGTCACGAGTATAGTGCGGGGGCGGCTTGTTGAGGGGTTGATCTTAGCAATACGTCGGCATGATCGTATATCACCGTCCGCGATGGGGCTTTTAATTGTATCACACATTTTCTTAAATAAAGTGACCACATTCTCGTTGGGACGCTCCGGCACAGCCTGTATTTCAAGGTTAAGGCTCCTTGAGGACTTTTCGGCCAAAGTGATACGTTGTTCCAGTTTCGCAACCTGCATTCGCAATTCCGTCCTGTCTGCCTCCAATCGGGATATAATTTTCCCCATTTCCTGCATATTTTTATCTGCATCGGATTGTTTAGTGGCTAAAAAATCAGTCGTGCCCGAAAATTCGGTCCTGAGTTGTTCAGTTACTTTCAACATTTCGGTTTTGATGTTCTTTTTAATTTCCATGGTGAGCGTTTCCCTTAAGCTATTTAATTTCATGTCGAATAGGTAGCTAAATTGCTTCATGTTTATAGTAGCTTCCTCGTTCAATAAAATTCCGCGGTCGAGGGGTAAATCGCCGGACAGGGCTGAGGTGTTCACGACTGAATCATCGCCTGACATGTTAGCGAGCTGGTCGTGAGTAATATTGGTGTCGAGCGATGTCAATGTGGCCGGGTTGATCGTCTTACGAGTGTACGGCGACCCCACAGGCGTGTCGTCACATCTATTACGGCGGGTTATATTATTACAAGTATCGCAACGCCAACTACGCCGCAGTTCCGAAGCATTGGTATTAAAATCCCTTGCAGAAAAATTGAGGCACATATAGTGATATTCAATATTGCAAAGGACGCATTTTAATTGCTCCTTAGCGTCAATAACTGTTTTGCACGCATTACATATCATTGTAATAAACTTCTTAAGTTCACTCAATAAATAATCCAAGCTCCGGTTATCAGTTTAATTCCCACGTAGCAGGTAGTTACTGCGAGACAGACCGTAGACAGAGACGCAGCGCAGTGTTTCGCGCACGTCAGAGTGAGACCGCCAATAGGTCTACGCAATCAAGGCCGTTAGCCGAGCTACGCCGTAGAAGCGTCCATGAACGATAATGCCGAGTAAATATGATGAGATTTTAAACTCACGATTTCTTCAAGGTTAACACTGCAATCCAAATTTGGTTTTTAAACTTAAAACATGTGATGCACCATCTTCACACAGATATAACTTTTAGATATACGGACAAACTATAACAATTGATTTTCAATATAAAGACGGAGCGAGTTTTAAACGTTGTTTCCTTGTCGAATAGCGGTCGAGAAAAAAAAAAAAAAAAAAAAAAGTTAATATATAACATTAAAGTATTCATGCTCCTTTTGTCACTCAGCAACATTGAAATGGTGTGAAAAACAGTCTGCTGATACTATCAAACTAATTAATTTAATTTGAAAAAGTTCACGTACTTACTTAATTTATGTATCGACCTACCTCATACGATGCAAAACAAACAAACATCGACGTCAACCACCCCATCACTAGTCCAATATTAGATGTCGCTATTAACTCCGCAAAACGTAATTAATCGAATAAGTTTATGATTGATATAACCAGTTTGTGGGGCGCTTAATTCACTTTCCCAATTTCCCTTTTATAAAGTTATCCTTTAAGGAAATTGATTGGTTCTATCGCGACGTAACTGATTTTGTAATGATTCAATTCAATTACGAATAATACCGCTCGCGATCGAGGAAGCGTAAATAACAAGTGGGATTAAGCCAAAGGAAATTTATAATAATGTTAATGTTACGTTCCTAATGATTATAAATGGCTGTAGCTGCCAATGTGTCTATCTTTTCGCTCAGCGCAATTATTTTCGCAATCGCATTTAATAATGTGTACCTCTTTTTCAGTAGCTATTAGTTTTTTTGTATTAAACAACCACAGCAGCTTTTTATTTACCATGTACGTTTATATAAACAGTAATACTGTAAAGTCTCATATGTATTTAAGAGAATACTTGTTTTCGATGCTTTTGCCACTGGATAAAGACACGCTTATTTTACCAGCTTTTATTAATATGTAAAATACGGGTCACTCACGTATGAAGTCAGCTACAGGCCGACATGTTTCAACCTCATCCGGAGGTCTTCCTCAGGGCGAATGTGAACCGAGACGCGCGCACGAAGTCGTCCCAGTCCGCACTTCGTGCGCGCGTCTCGGTTCACATTCGCCCTGAGGAAGACCTCCGGATGAGGTTGAAACATGTCGGCCTGTAGCTGACTTCATACGTTAATGTTAACATCTCACGTTAGTTTTACCAGCTTTTGTTTATTTCAATGTTTGGTCTGTCTGTTTCTTAAGTTATATTTTACAGAATTCTAGGTGTCCAATTCTGTTGATTTTTGATACCCATGGTAATCTAATGTCAATGCCATAAAATTATGTTAATGAGATGTTCATTTAATAGAAAACCCTCAATGCTGAGCAGCAAATTTGCGGTTTATTAGCTCTCAAAAAAATCTTATCCAGGAAATAATTATTTTGACTAATCATTATATTTTGAAATTTTATGTTTTGTAAGTGCATTGGTAGACGACGATGTGAAAGCTTAGAGTGAGCTAGCTACTGATTCTCTTAGCAGTTTTTGTTATTTTATTTAGGAAAAGAACTTAAACCCCCTTTTTATAAACCTACATTATTAATCTTTCAATAAGCAATTGCATAGTAAGTCATCCTTATTACCAAATATATTTTCCTTTTTTGTAAACGTTATCTCCTCATACTTACGTACTTATTACGTACTTATTTATCCAATTGGTCATAAATATGTTATCCTGCTCCAGCATAAAATATAATCCATTCCTCAAAACACATCAATAAACACCGTGCATAACATTGACATAATCATTACATGTTCACATCGCTGCTTTTTGTTCGTTAATTCTGCAATCAAGGTATCCCGCAAGCAATTATTCTCTCACCTCTGCATAGGTCGTCGGAGGACGAATTAAAAAGGATAAGAGGGGCGAAGCAAGGTAGCAGGCAATTAGTCGTGTCGGATGATGGATGACGCCGGCCCGATAAAGTGACGGACACAAAACGAACATCGGGCCGCATAACTCATTATACGCCGATGATAACGCGCATGAAGCTGTAGTTAGATATGTAATGTCTTATGATTGCGCCGCGCTTTAAGAATCCTGATTATATTAAGGTCCCTCGACATCGAGTGGTAAAAAATCTAATTCAAAGTAATTCATATGAATGATGTAGAAGTGAAGTGACGGACACAAAACGAACATCGGACCGCGTAACTCATTAAACATCGATGACGCGGATAAACTTTTGTCGAATTTTATTTTTATTTTTGGATCAAAAAGGGTTTTAAATACATAAACATAATTAAGGACATACAGATAATGTTATTAATTTACGATTTAAAGCTTTCGCGATCAATATCATTGTTACGGTCAGCGGTCTCATTTTCGATACATAGCAAGACATTACGATACCTAAGTTACGCAGTGACAATGATAAACATTTTTACTGGTTAAAAAACACAACAATCTTATTTTTTTTGAATACCATAATGTCTCATCATTATCATTAGACTGGTTAAAATTATATTTTTTATGGTTAAAAGTGTTATATAATTTTCTTAAATACAAATCATATTTTTAATTTAAAATCAATACTACGAAAAAGAATTCAATACTTACTGATTAAAAAAAACATAGAGACACTTTGTAAGAGAATCGTTGCACCTTAAAGTCGTCCATTGCTCTTGTTTTGGTGAGTTTTAATGTATTTGTCATATTGATTGCCTGTCACTTCTAATCTCACTGGGGAAGGTGAATATGATCACTCAATTTTTGATAGCTTCTGGTGGGATTATGAGTCTGTGTGCTGATAAACTAAGTGCATTATTAAGTATTTATAAGAAAAATTGATTACATTTACCTTTATTTGCTTTTTTGTTTATCGCCATATGAGTGGATTTAGACCGTGTAGAATTACCCTCGACAAGGTCTTATGGGACTAATGCTCTACAAAAATGTTCGGCTGGTCGGGCCATTTGTTAGTAAACGTAGAGTTTCCAGCGTTGGTTCACTTGAATAAAAAATCATTTTGACGGGCTGTCACTTTTTCAAGGAAATGTCGAAGGTCAGTTCACTTCCGGCTTTGAATTGCCTACCTAGTGTATATTTTAAATCCAGGGAATCTTGTAAGCTGGTCTGATGATGGATATCTCTTCAACACTGGAAGAGCAGTCACTGAATTTTACAGACGTTATGTACTATGCCTCATAATAAAAACTTGTCCCAAAATAAAATTTTGACTTATCTTCTTTTATTCTTATTTATTTTTTCTCTATTATTACTCCTTGCCATACAGATAACGCTCTAAAACACATGAAGTCATACACATTATGTGATAAGTACAGAAAAATTACTTTGAAGAGGACACAAACATCGCGTACAGGTAGCCGGTGACAAACGACTAGGCCTAGCGACTGCACTCAAATACCAAAACTGACTCGAAATCGTCAAAATAAGCAAGCTTGGAGTTGAAACTAAGTATTAATAAGGTCTCGTTCTACGCGACTGCCCAAACCTTTCCTTGTTTCTCCACGACGAGTGATGATTTGGATGTATAGGTTTATATATAGTCCAGAATGACATTAACTATACCTATATTTGTTTTTAGGATACCTAGCTTTTGTTTTTTTATAGTGGTACATGTGCGAGTATCTTTAGGTACCGTCTGGGATTTTTAACCAAGATTTTATGTGATAAATTTGGCAATATAAAACTGTTTTAGTCAGCAAAATGGTTAGTTCAATAGTTATGGAATATAATTGTTTCGTGTCGTGATACGATGTTCATCTTGAATACATTCAGCTTGGCCATAGGACTAAAAAACAACGAATCAACAAGCAAAAAGCACGTTTGATTCTGAAAAAGAAATCTTTACATTGGTCAGTTTAAAACTCGAGCTGTCCCTTGAACTAAACAGGCTGATGATTCGTGAAGGTAACGTGCATAAGTGCGGTAAACGAATAAGGGGAATAAGTCGAATCTGTCATGGTATTAAGACAGAGCCGAGGCCATTAGAGCCCATTAGAGCCGGCGCAGGTGTCGCCGCGTTAGACACGCTACTGTGACAGTGGACGCGGTTGTAGAGTCGCCTCTACAGTGTCAGCGAAATCGGGTCTGCTATATTTATTGTAGTTGTTAAATTGTTATAATTCAATAAATTGCAAGTACGGTAAAATAGGTAGCTTATAATAAGCCGATGGCATAGCCGTGAGTACGAGCATCATACGACGTTTTTCAATACATTTTCGATTTAAAATAAATTAAGCAATTATAATTGATGAATATGGGCCTAGGCCGTAAATTACAACATTACAACCCAAGTATGCCGTAAGGAACTTATTGTATTGAAATAATATATATTTAATATTCCAGATTTGTATCAATTCTGCAAAATCTACATTGGTTAGCGACATAGAATTCTTCTACTATACTTTAAATTACAGAAAGAAAATAATTCCATGAACAACTATTCGCATTAGAAAATAAATTAAATAGTTATTTACAAGTATATTTTTAAAGGGGTACCTATTAATTAAAATACGAGCAGACCGCACCTGAGCTCAATAAGTAGATACCTAAATAAAGAAATAGGTCAAGCACTAGTAATGTAGGTATGCCTATGCTTACGTTCATAATATTAAGTTAATTATTAAAACAGTTTAAGATACATATTTTTTTCTGGAAAGTAAGTGTTTTTTAATATAATTTAAAAAAATATTGGTTCGTTTAAGACAAATGAATTCTACAAAAATATTAATATAGGCTTAATACAAAATTAAAAGTTATTAAAATAAAATAAATGACTGCATTTCAGTAGGTAATCGATTCACTCGCTTTTGTTCAAGCGGCATTTATGAATATGTATTCAGCTCGGCTCTGACACAATCCTTATCCAAATGAGCATTACATCAGACGTAACACGTAATATCGGTGCAGAGTGCTACTGCAGCTACTGGCGATGCCTCGGGTATACTTACTCAGGGTTGACAAAAGATTTGATTATTTAGGCCATATATTTTTTCATTTGATGGGTAATAACAAAGACAAAAGAATGAGTCTTGTATTCGTTACAATATTTTTTTACTAAATTTAAAATTGGGGAAGGGGAGGTCTTTGCCAAAAAAGGAAAAAAAAACTTAAAAATAAACGTAAGATAACGGCATCTATTCGTTTTATTTTAAATGCGATTTATGAGTATTGGGCATAATAAATATCCATAATTTTTTCATCTCAAAAATGAATAAAGAAGAATAATATAGAAACCACAAATTTTGAAAAGTTGTGTATTTTCAAATCATTAGGATTTTCCTTTTACGCGCGTCTGGGAGAAAAAAGATGTATCATGCACTCTCTTCCAGTGTGACCGTAGAAGTGGTTAGAAATCATGAAGAAAGGCGAAGCTGATAGCAACCCATCACTATTTTGAGGTCGTTGTCCATCTATACGCTATACCTACTTGTCATTTGGATTTAGGTTCTGTCTACGCAGTAAATGATAAAGACGTGATTAGTACATAATATTGGCGTTGTATAACGCGTTAGTTAGAAGCCATCTCGAGTCTAATGGCGTCCACATGAAGCGAAGTCTTAATTATTAGAACAGATACAAAACAAGTTCGTAAGTCAAAAATAAAAATAAAGATACTTGCATAAACTGGAGGCAATACAGCGCTTAAATGTTATACGAGTACTCTTGAATGTATCCCACTATATTCGATTAAGCGGGTATGGTTATTGACGAGTACCTATGCTACTTGCGGTTGTCACCTATTATGGTAGACTAAGTATATTTAGGATTTTATAAATCAGTCGTTACCAAAGTATCAAAATTTTGTCCAGCGGCAACCCTTGAGATAAGTGGTGGACACACTTTAACATTTCTTACGCGGAAATGACGCGTGGATAACTGATGCGTTACGACTTGCAACCGGTTATGCGCCTCGGACATCAGCTTAGACGAGTAGCTCCTCCCCCTCCCTCAAGTGACTCTTTCAGAGGCTTCATAGCCGAGTTTTTTAAAGAAAAAACCGGCCAAGTGCGTGTCGGGCCACGCGCAGTGTAGGGTTCCGTAGTTGCGAATGACAACTTTGAGTTCACACTGTTTACACTCACACCTCACAGTCTAACGACCAAAAACATCTAACAATGAAGATTGTATGAAATTTTACATTTTCCAGTACATTTTATAAGTTGGTTGCCTATAACTTTTTAGTTTGCACTTAGTACCCAGCTCTGATAGTTTTCCTTTCAACTTCAGTATATATACTATTGCTGTAATTTTTTTCACGTATCCATATATAACCGTTTAGCAGATAGAGGGGGGGGACACGTACCTCTAACAAAATTTTGCACTTTAAAACCAAATATTTCGGAAACGGATCCCTAAATCGAAAAATGGTGTTCTTAACCTCACAATATTTTTGAAAGACCTTTTTAACGATAACCCACACGATGGGTAAATAGAGAAAAAAAAAATTACTCCCCCACTTTACTTGTATGGGAGCTACCCAAAAAAAAAATTTTTTTTCCAGGTTTTTTTCTACGACTTTTTTGCCATGATTAATATACACACTCATACCAAATTACAGCTTTCTAGTACTTATAGTCTCTGAGTAAAACCGCGGACGGACAGACAGACAGACAGACAGACAGACAGACATGGCGAAACTATAAGGGTTCCTAGTTTACTACGGAACCCTAAAAAGATTAATGACTGATTGTCCAAAACTTTATGGCCTAAGTCACTCGGGATAAGGCAAAGACTTCCAAATCTGTTTATAAGTTATGTGCGATGGAACAAAGAAACTCATAAACATAAACGACTGGAAAAGATCCCTCTTGGGATAAGTCCACCATTTATACATATTTCTTGTATATTAATTTTATAATGTATGTTTTCAGTTTTGTGCAATAAAGATTTTCAAACAAACAAACAAAACAAACAAACTCTGAGAACAACCTCCTGGGACAGTCGTGTTAAAAGTGATTTGCATTCTTATTTCTGTTGATGTTACTATACGCACTTGCCTCCATACTCAACACTCCTTCTATATTTACCTTGGAATATATAGAAGGGATGTTATAACCACAGGTTACAACATTTTTTAAGTTGAATCGCTAGCATGAGATTGACTAAGGAGATGGATCAAATTGTTAGTCAACAGGAGTCTGCTGTAAAATTTGTAAAAGTATTTCTTCATCTAGGACCACTACGATCCCGTAAGGGGTAATGAGATCAGATCTTGAGCGCTTTCGACAACATTTTCTATAAAATTAATGTATAAAACCGCGAGCTGCAAATAGCTACTCATGTATAATTTTGTTTTTCGTCACAACCTGACGGGCGTGGCATTTTGGGCGCTAATGCAGGGAGACACGCACATAATGAAACCTGTGTGACATGCGAATTACATACGATTGTTCAGCGTTTGATTTAGGCCATTACTGCAGTGTAGTCGAAGATCCCACTGCAAAATTCTCATCGCATTCTTATCTCAATCATATTACTTATAATAGGTGTTTTTAATCATAAGTGCTACTTAAAAACGACTGTTTTTGTATGAGAAGATACTATCCTTGTTTGAGCGTATTCCCGGTTGTATCTTCACCCATGGGTGGCTGATATTATAACAGGTTGTGAGTATATATTATGTATACCTATACTATTAATTATATAACATTGTGGCCCCCTATTTCTTTTTAAGGAATGCATTTTGCACTTCTACTTTCATCACTAGATAACACATTTTACCTTGCCTAAAGGGACTCCTTTTAATAATATATTTAGGTATTGTATCATATTTTTTAAGGGTTTTTAGATTTAGGTTAATTTTTTATAATTATTTAATATGTAATTAGTTTATTCTAGTTTAATTAATATGTATATTGAAATAAATTAGAAATTATAACTCTAATTGAGTTCACACATTTTTCTTCTCAAATTCAATTTCATTTTTGTCGGTTGTTTTATGAACTGACAAAATCCTTTTCAGGAATGCCCATTAAGAAGTGATCAAATAAAACGTTTAATAGTATATAACGATAATATTTTTATAAACCATGCTAATTGTTAAGATTCAATGTGTGCTAATTATTTAGTAGGATATAACGGCTATGTAATGGCCATCTTGGATAATATCAAAGGGTAAATAAAAATATGAGACGATAACCGCCCAGGGGTGGGTGAGTCTGTCTAGGAAGTGTAATTTTTGGGAACTTATTGATTTTTACCAAATCTCACGATTATGTTATTTAACTGGAAGTTTATTTAGGGATCATTTCATTCCTGCGAATGACACTTTCCAACATTGTATTAAGCTTGTTAAATTTTATAGTACCTTTTTCCCTACAAATAACAATATACTGAATTGCTTTCACGAGACTCGTCATTGAACCTTATTATTTATTATCGTAATCATTAATAAGAGCATTCTATTGACAAATTATTTCTACAAATGTTGAAATCTGCATCAAAATCTCAGACTAGTAGAAGATGGCGACCATTTGTCATGTATATGAAAATTATCGTCACACTTTCCCCTAATTTGCTGGTTTCGTAACGCGATGTTTTGATTGCCGAGTTGCTGAATTGCTGTGCTTTTCCAATTATCTTCTATTAATTTTGTTTGTGTGACAGAACAATGACTATACTCTTATTTATTTAGGTCGGTGAATTTATATAATGAGCTACTTTAATGAGGTGAATGAGATAAAATGGAAACAGTTTATAAACTGTTCCCATTTTATCTCATTTATCCTATATGTAGCCATATCAGCCACAGATATATCTGGCTTTGGCATCGCATGAATGTAGATCCGTCCTGTGCTATGTGTCCCACGGGCCTCAAACTATGTCAATACTCATTTCTCTTCATCGAAATCGGTTCAGTGAATACAGTGTGAAGAAGTAACAGACAGACAAGAGTTACTTTCTCATTTACAATATAATATGTATTAAGTATTTGCGATTTGAATTAATTTTGCAAAAAGTAAGTAGGTTGAGTGTTAACTACGAATTGACTGAATATTTGTTTCTTAACTTATTCACTTGTCATGTTTTTTTTATTTTATTATCATTACTGTCTTTACAGCCTCAACAAGAAACTGGTATTCTCGTACCTACAGGGAAGTCAATAAATTACCTAACTCTCCACTTTTATCTGAATACAATTACAAGTTATTGTATAATGTAATCAGAGGCAAACGCTGTAGATATGCAGTAAATTGATAAAAGAAAGAAAAACTGTCTGGATTTAACATAATTCACGCGTGTTATCTCTGACCGAGGTGAGCGCGCGGTCGAGAGAGGTAGGGTCGTAAGTATCTACCTATGTTCGAAGCTGTATCTACCGCCATGTCTGTTATATCAATATTTCAGGTGTCTCGGGCTAGAGAACTTGTGCGAGGTTGTATGTATACAAATATGCGCAAAATTTTGAGCTGACTGCTTGAGACGAAAAAATCAAGTACCTTTAGCCTACGATAGCTAGATTAACACCAATTTGGGCTAAAATGTAAGTACCTTATTTATTTTTATCAATAGAAACAAGGGCGCAAGGGTAGTTTTTAGTTTTTTGCGAAAATATTTCTTGTCCATTTGAGTTTTGCCAAATTGGGCAGACAGGGTACCGTAAGGTTTTGTAATAGGGCCCGTCTGTGGCAAGATGCGCCACTGAGTGGCCCTTATCCATCCACCTACACACTTTATAGAAACCCGTAGTATAGCACAACCGAGGGCAGATTGTGTTCTGCGGTAAAGCGATAATTCAGCTCAATCTATGTCGTGAGCGCTCGCGCTTTGTTTTATCCGCTGGCTTCTGTGCGCCTTTATTTAGAAAATTGATGAGAAATGGTTTCCATTACGATCTACCGCCTTATAAAAGATATTGCTAAGCCCAAAGACTACAAATAAAGATGACATACGTCCATCTTTCGAACGAGAAGGTAAGATCCGAACTCAGACTATGAGACCGAAAGAGATAGCAACTTTTAATATTCCAACAACTGTTGAATTCGAGATACAGTTGGCCATCTACCTTTCTCATAGACATAATATCATTGGCAATGCCGGAATCGCAGTGCGTTTGTTCCTAGCGAAAGGAAATGAACGCAAATTTGTTTTCGTGATTGCGTGCTTAGAGGCGAATATCGACTCGAATTGATATCGATATCATTTTCTTGCGCAATCGTATTTCTCATTAGATATTTATGTGTGACCCCGTGAGAGCGCGCCTGGCTTCTTATTCACGATCGCTGGTTATAATCTGTGTGATCCGGAGATTGTATAAGGAGATATATATCATGAGATACTTATTTTTTGGAGTTATATTTGTAATTTTATTCCTGCTGTGCTGGCATGAAATTAAAAAAGTATTTGCTTATCTTTTTTTCTCTCACTGAGATCCAAAACGTTTATCAAGGGAACAAGGGAAACCCTGGGTAATGATATCAATAATGTGTGATGATGGTAATGATCAGAATCTTGCATAACATGTTTCAGTTCGATCATATCTGCGGCTAAACTGAATGGTTAATGCGGACAGCTCACGAGCAATTTGCGTGTTCGCATCTCTGCACGGACAATCTGCCACAAATTGCGGCCACTGATTGCCGCCGACGTTTATCAATATTGTAGCCGGCTTCATGCACAGTGCACTGGAAATTGGCCTACTAAATAATTGTACATAGTGCACTTGGGTAAAGAGATTTGATTGTGTAAATCGTGATAACTTAGTGAGGCTATCTCAGCTGTTATAATCAACCAGTAGGCGTATTTGCTTATTTTTGACAACACAACACAACGTTTTGATGGTCACTCCAACATCCATTAGATACGGTTTATTTATCTTACTTAAATAAAAAAAGTCAATCATAAGAAGGCCGTAACGGATTTTGAAGAAACCTTGTATAACGTAGTTGTCAAAAGTTAGCAACTAAGCTTGCTTGTAAGTGTCACCTTACGCCATAAGGTTGCTAACACGAGGCTAACACCTACGTAGTACATATAACTCCATGCTAACACCAGTGTTAGAAATAAATGCATCTTAGGCTGTGTCATTAATTGTATTATTACCAAACCTTAAGTAAGTTGTACAAGGTTGCAACCCATGTGGTTTATGATCCTTTGGACTAGCTTCAAGGCTCCAGTTTCAAATCTAGTCTAAGGTCAGTCATATGTAGCATCTTTTTTATTCAAGTCTGACTGACCTTTACCCGTATGATCATTTTCATTGATCAATTTCTTCCCGTGAGACAAAAGATCGTAAGAACCCTATGTATTAAATAAGACTGTTGCCTAAACAGTGATGCTCTTACTCGGTTACTATCTCTATTAGTAAAGTATACTAAATAAAAACAAACTTGCTCGCTTATCTTTATTTAATTACAATTAAGTTTTAGCCACTAACATAAGGGAAAAATTTATAGCGAACGTATGTTAAAAATATTTTTGTAAATATAAATTGATGTATATACCTGCTGTAAAATGACTTATTCAGAGTAACCGAACATAATCGACTTTTGGGCAATATAAAATCCGAGACCCCAGGAGCCTGGCGGTGAAAGATGAAATATGGTCGCTGAGCGTAAAAGTTACATTATTGCCATTGTTATTGATAATTAAAGTAATCATGTATCATGCTGCCGCAAAGAATCATTAATTAAGTATGTTCGTTTTAAAACGATGTTCAGCAATAAGCGTGACCCGCCATAATCAATAATTACAAAAATTATATTATGTAGATGCGGAACTAATCAAGCGGTTCCTGCTATCGCTATAATAGTGCAGTGAATGAGTGAAGTGTTGAGCACCCAGCATGCCATCGCTCTTACAATGCAGGGGTCATCCGCAACAATACCGTGACGTTTATCGACGTGTCGAAACTGAGCATTCAAAGTCGATACCGAAAAAAATATCGATTTCCGTAAATAAGCGAGTGTGGCACATTCATAATAATGATGAATGGGACCATCGGTTGTTGTTCTCGCGTCGATATTGCGTGGCGAATCAGGCGAGCGACGGGACGTAAAGCAACTACCACATTTATTGAGTGCTAATTGAAAGGGAATATCGGATGTCTATAAATCTCATATAAACTAGGGCGTATTTTCTATTAAGTAGAAGTCAACGACGGTTTACGTTTGTAAATCATGTAACATAAAAAGAAAGGTCATCCTGGGATTTATAGCTTTGCTTTTCTCATATTTTTAGGGTTCCGTAGTAAACAAGAAACCCTTATAGTTTCGCCATGTCTGTCTGTCTGTCTGTCCGTCCGCGGTTTTACTCAGGAACTATAAGTACTAGAAAGCTGTAATTTGGTATGAGTATGTATATTAATCATGGCAAATCATCATCATCATCATCAGCCTATACTTGTCCACTGCTGGACATAGGCCTCCCCAATTGCTCGCCATCGAGATCTATCTTCGGCATATCTATCATGGCAAAAAAGAGGTAGAAAAAATCATATATTTTTTTTAGGGTAGCTTCTATTCAAGAGGGAGTAATTTTTATTTTCTCTACAAACCCGTCGTGATGGGTGTTGTTAAATAGGTCTTTAAAAAATATTATGAAGTTTAGAACATCATTTTTCGATTTAGGGATCCGTTTCTAAAACATTTGGTTTTAAAGTGCAAATTTTTGTTAGACGTAAGTGTCCCCCACCCCTCTATCTACTAAACGGTTATATATGGATACGTGAAAAAAATTACAGCATTAGTACATATAACAAAGTTGAAAGGAAAACTATCAGAGCTAAGTACTAAAACCAACTTATTGAAATATAGCACTTTTTCATAAACCGCAATAATAATTTTGTCATTCATACAAATACTATGAAAAGCAAAGTTATCTTTGCTAGCGAAAAATTATAGAGGTATTGGCTAATGTAAGCTTGCTTCTACGGAATCCTTCATGGGCGAGCTCAAGTCGCACTTGGCAATTTTTTTTAAAAAACCTAGCTGTCGATACTTATAACGTCACTAGCGTTATTGACACAAGGTCTTCGATGAAAAGTAACATAATTAATTCACTAGGTATACCTTAACAAAAACATTGTTTACGTTAGTTTATGAATGGATTTTAATTATATGATAATTCAGTAATTATGGAATCCTGGGTATTAAAAATTTGCATTTCATTCTTGAATGAAGTTAACTCATATTTTCACGTGACCATTCAGTTTCACAATAGTTGGGTTTTTTGTTATCTAAGTAATAGCCCCTGATTATTCAAATGCAACCTAGCCAATATTAGTAGTTATACCTACCTATACTCGTAAGTGTTTTCGTAAAAACTGAAAAAAAATTCCCATAATTTCAGGTCCCCCAGGAGTTGCACAGGGTTAAGAAAGTTGCAAACTTAGGTGTAGACTATTCTTAGTGGTCTATAGAATATATAAAAAAATCGCCGATACATGCGCGTTTGCAATGTTTGATGTCGATATTGACTGGGCTAACATCACTAAACCTACATATGTACGAGCAGATATAATTTAAAAATAGAGTTGACAAATCCTAAAATTAAAAGCAGCGATCGGCGGCAGCGATACATGTCACTGCGACACCACTCATGGTGGCTGGCGACACTAGTTTCAGGAAACGGACGATGAATTTAAAAGTCATGAAGTAGGAATCCATAGCAAAAAAAACTAAAGTTTGACTTTGAAGTTCGATGATAGCGGCAAGTGTCGCGCATTTTATTTAGAATTACACAATGTTGCTGTCTTTTCATAAAATAATCGCGACACTGGACGCTACCGCCGATATTCAAAGTCAAGTGCTACCGGTAACGGTGACAGAAATCACGCATCACGCGTACCTGCCATAGAACCTCGAAGTTTATCTTTAGATTTAAATTCCATCAACTGATAACTTTAAACGATAGGGAACCTGTGAAGCGTGAAAGTTGCAAAAGTTAACCACACACGAACAGCTGTTCTGATATTGAACAAAAGTCGACACAGGCACACGGCGATTGCGGACAAAGGGTCCCCACAAATGCACTTCCAATTCATCGCCACTAATTACGTAATTATGGGGGAGAATAAAAAAAAACAAAATGGCGAGCATTCCTGGCGCCGAGTCGACACATTAGCTCACGACATTTCTTTTAACGTTTTTTTCCGCAAATTGAAAGTCATGCATGGTTTGAAATATGAAGGTCCCTATGTTCTATTTATTGAAAATGTATTTGTAACCAGCTTTGCCACCTGTGATGTCTTCCCAACCTGGTCATCTGAAATCAGTTTGCTAGTACGGAATGACAATAGTATACCAGTGAGTGTTTGTATTTTTGATGTGTGAAGATGGCCAGCTGCAAAAGAATTTGGCCTACACTCTCCACGCTGGCAGATGGGTTGGAGAGGTCTCTTTAGTGTTTATAAGCTTTGTTAAGCTTGTGTTTCCTAAGTCGCCTTCTACGACATCCATGGGAAGATTTTTACTTCAAGACATCCTCTGACAGCTCTGGCTAATATATGGCTTGGGTAGTACAGAGAGGGTCGTGCTCCTGCAGTGGAGACTTACAAAGACCTGATGATGATGATGACGAAGGTGCCTTGAAGTGGTTTGACGAGCTCCGTGGCGCAGCGGTCAACACGCCTGCCTGCGACACGGATGGTCCCGGGTTCGATTCCCGGTCAGGTCAAGATGGAAAATGATCTTTTTCAGATTGACCTGGGTCTTGGATGTTTATCTATATAAGTATCTATTATAAAATATAGTATCGTTGAGATAGTATCCCATAACACAAGTCTCGAACATACTTTGGGGCTAGCTCAATCTGTGTGATTTGTCCGTATATATTTATTTATTATTTATTTATTTGACATAGCTTAACGACTGCCACCAATGATGACAGCCGGGATTAACGGCTAAACGTGACTTCTGAAGCACGGAGGAGCTCGAGATATTTTTATATCATGCATGATTTAATCTTATAATAAAAATACATTTCACTTAAAATGAGATAACTACATACTTACTTAAATAAATTCATGTATAAACTAGCTGTTACCCGCGGGTTCGCCCGCGTGATATATAGCCTATGTCCTTCTCAGTACCCTAACCTATGTGTATGCAAAATTTCATGATGATTGGTTCAGTAGATTTGGCGTGAAAGCGTAACAAACAAACTCACTTTCGCATTTAAAATATTAGTTAGGATTAGGATTAGATATTAAGTACTGGTCGATGTCTTTTAATTCGTAAACTTGAAGTTCTTTATTTTAGAATAAGGTCATATTTTATTATCAGAAGCTTAGTAAACTTAGGCAGGAGTGATAAACATAAGTACGTTAATCACTTTAGTTTTGTATTTTCTACTTACCTTACTTACTTACCTGAATATCGTGAAAACGTATTGAGACTGATCAAGTCTTGTCTTTCGTTATAAAACCCATAAATTGATCATTGTTGATTGTGATAACAAGCATCAGCACTGAGTAATGATGGATAATTATACACCAAACTTAATAAATTTGGTTACAACTAGCATTTTATCGTATCAACTGACTTAAAACTACTTAGTACCTCTTTTATTTATAGAGTTACAGCACCGACAGTATTTACTTACATATAAGATTCAAAGTGACCTTTATTTATTTAGAAAGCTCACTTGGATCATGCGTCTACAAAAAGTAAATAGTAAGAAAAAGTTTTTTATAACTTTAAAGTTACACTTGCAAGAACTTACATTTTTAAAATTATTCAAAAGTACGGATTTTGAGAGGCTTAAAAATATGTAACTTCTCTACATCCATTATATTATATTCAGATACTTATTTTCGCTAACTTCAACTCCTATTAAGTACAAAAGGAAATATTTTTTTTATATGAAATCGGTTGTCTTTTGACCAGCAATATACCAGTATCATGTAAATAGGTAGCTAAATAAAGAATATGAATAAACCGAATGAACACACGAATTAAAGATATGAGAGATGCGATGGTCTATCATTAGAAAATACTCGTATCGTAAAGTTGTCTTAGGGATGAAAAAAATTTCGGATTTCATAAGTAACCCTCAATTAATGTGTATAAGATACATATTTTATACAGTCATATATTGCTATACTACCTTATTATAATTGGATAATAATGTGATGGCAAATAGCATAATTTTTTATCAAGTTAAATAAATGTCTTAATCTCATAGCAAGTTAAATGAAGCCTCAAATACAATGGAATATTGAAAGTTGGCATGATTTTTGAATAAGAATTATTCTTTTTTAATTTAATCACGAGTAAAGTTAAGTAGTTACATAAAAAGTAACCAGAAAAGGGTAAAGAAAAACTCAGGGTCAAAAATCAAGAACACACTGCTTGCAACAATGTTGAAAAGCTTGCCCATAATTTTCTGCAGTTTACACAGCACATGCCTACTTACTTATTATTAGTGCAAGTACTATGTATGAGTGCTTCAATTAGCACACAAATGACCTACTATTCTATGTTGCGACGAGTGTTGGATTTTCCCTAAGGCCCAGTAAGCCCGGGCCTGGGGCTTAATTTGCCAACCCTATTATTTAGCCTAGATATTTTTGGTAAATGGACCCGGTCAATCGTGACAAGAAATACACTGATGACACAAAAAATAATCAAAGTGCCTAATATTCTAGAGGCTCGCGCACACTATGGCGGATCACACCACACTGCACCGCATCGTATAACTTGTAACTTCATTATTTAGGTAATCTATATGGTGGTTTACTTAGGGGGCTGAGAAAGGGGCCTGTTGATACTTGCTGTATGGCCTGGGCTTTAGGCGACCAGGACTGCAAATCTGCCACTAGTTTTGGCAGAGGAAAAAGATACTTTTAACGTTTTAAACGTAAAATCAAAGCACCTGAAGTAACAAAAAACCCATAAAGAAAAAACATGATCACGAACACACACTACTACAGAAAGTTTAATAGAGAGTCCATGCAAGAGTAGCACAACTTACTGAGAGGCTAGCTCAATTTTTGTAATTTGTCCCTTTATATTTATTTATTTTACATAATATATTAATGAAATTGCTATTTTACAGAACCCTTTTTTCTAAGTAACCGAACGAAATGGCCAAGGCGTGAGACACTGTCATTTATCTGACCACGGAGTTATTACGTTTACTAATTTGATGTCAACCTCCCCACGAAAATACTACTACAACATTGACAAAACATTCACAGAACTAGAACTAATAGTAATTATTATTCTGAGGAAAACATACCAAAATATTTTTACCAAATGCAAGTCCAAGCTTTAATTGTGTGTGTGACAATGCACACAGGTGGCCCGTCACCTGACACCACCTCGGAACCGGCCACTTCCGGCGGACGCGGCAATTAGAGACACACATACGCAGCTACCTATGTGTGCGCTGGGGTGACCAGTCCTATGCGAATTATAATTAGGTCGTTGCTCATGAGAATTCGGTTAATTAGTTGTTTTAAATAGTGACACTTCTAATTTATGAAGAATTAAAAGAAAATGTTAATAGATTCCTAAGTAAATTTCAGTACATAATAAGTATATGAGTTGCCTATGGACAAAGACAGCCGGTCCGGCTTGTTAATATGTTATTGACAATCCAGTACATTTAAATTATTATTCACTTCGATAATAATATGTTATTGATCTACAAATTTATTTCTGGATCAAAATAGTTGGGGACCCGTACCGTACCTACCAATTTAATTGGAAGTTTTGCTTGTTTAATTCTAACCACCAATCAAGCCGTGCCGTGTGGTTCCTGAGTCTCCTACTCGTCTGGCCAGCGTGGAGAGTGTAGGACAAATCCTCTGACTGCTCTAGCTAATATATGGGTCTGGTAGTACAGAGAGGGTCATGCTCATGTAGTGGAGTCTAACAAAAGACCTGAAGATGATGATGATGATGACCAATCAAAAAGCATTCAAAACAAAACAAAAAATACTCAAAAATTCAATAAAGCCTGAATACTTCACGACAAAGTTCGAAGTATATCTTTGTTTTATTAAAGACCCCGTTAACAGACCAGTCTGTGAAACGAGTGGTTCAATCCTGGCCAGGTCGTGATGGAAAATGATATTTTTCGAATTGGCCTGGGTCTTGGATGTTTTATGAAATATTGTAACGTTGAGTTAGAATCCTACGACACAAGTTCATAATTTAATGTGAGTCTAGCTCAATTTGTGTTTCCCTATATATTTATTTATCTTACCTAGTGTATCAATGACATGCCATTTTGCAGAACCCTTTTTTTCTAATCTACTTACCTACGACTAACTGAAAAAAAAATGGCCAAGGAGTCAGACACTGTCATTATTCTGACCACGAAGTAATTACGTCTATTAATTTGATGTTAACCTCCCCTACAAAAAGAACTATGAATATTTAACTATGTATGTATTGTTAAACTATTATTCGAGCCAGCCAGTAATTATTAACAGTTCTTACAAACCTCTTTCGTATAAGCTCATTTAACTGACAAGATGTAACGAAGCTTAAAATCCGACTTCATTTGTATTCATAATTTGAATTTTTGATGGTTTAAAACTTAAAAGAAAAGTGGATTGTGTTGTAATTAAGTCGTTTGAATATGTGGGTAAGTCATTGTTCTTATTTTCTTTATCTTATAAGAATTTAAATGATGCGAGTAACACTTTAAACGCATTAACTTATAGGTTTGATTATAGTAAAATCTTAACACCAGCTTGCACGTGGCAGCGACATCAGACAAACCCTATAAATTTATTTCTAGATTGTAGAGATGTGAGTGAAATGTATAATGGGCATGTTGACTAAATTTTTTTTCATGTTGCTATGTTAAGACCTGCCAAAAATAAACACAAAAGTGACAGAAATACATTTTTAAACAAAAAACTCTTTCAGTTATAAAAGTTTTAAAGACACATGTTTTTAGACGTAAATTTTTAGACGTGAAAACGCGCCGCTGAAATGCCTACATATTTGTGACGTCACAAGCTTGTATTTTGTATGGGTGGCGTGAGAACTTTGTTTGGTAGCTATACGAAATATTTCGTTTCTGGTAATGGTTTCATAATAAAAGTTGCTATAAATTTTGCAGACTAAAATACAGTATAATTGTAATTAAAGATTTTCATACTTTAAAAAATGGTCCTATTCACCCAACTTTAAAGAAGCTTTAAGATCACTTAACGAATCGATATCAAATTAAAAGTGTTCTTTCTAGTGTTTTTAAGATAGAAATTAGTCTCATTAGAAACAAATTTTATATAATCTTAACATTAGGCAACTACCGTATTGTAACCAAATGCAACCTGCGGCTTGATGAATTTGTTGATGGTGGTTCAGTGCCAAAACCCATATGTTATCAGGAAATAACCACTATTTTCCAAATTATTATGTGTTTATCCACTTATTTCACCATCAAATATAATTTAAAAAATGCTTATGCTTTAAAAATGATCTAAAAAAAACCCTCTTGCTAATGTGTAATTGTAAAACCGTCTTGTATAGAATAAATTTATTGCATCATATATCATCATTACCTGTGTCATGCGAAATGTTTAATGGAAACAGTTGATTGTTTATTTATTAGTGCTACAAATAATATTAACAATGGCAGGTGAAAGAAAAAATAAAGTACCTTTTGCATAATGGAAATAATGTTGTGATCTAAAGACGTTATCAAGCGCATGCAAGAAGTAAAATGGACATTTGACTGGTGGTGCGAGAGTCCGGAGGGGGCTATGGTCTGGTGCTCTGGGGCGCAGGTGGAGGTGGGGAAAAGAACGAGGGGAGGGGGGGGTGAGATAACATCGCGATTACGCGGTACAAAACGGGCGCTATCGCGCACTCATTACCAGCTGAACCTACCGCATAATGGATATTTGCCAACGGCAAAGTCAATACTCACTGCTTACTGGATTGCACACTTCGATCATTAATAGCGCTCATAATTGGCGAATGCTATTTCCGTTGATAGCTAACTCCTTCACATGCTGAAATCAATTAGTGTGTATAATTAAGGAAATTGAACGTTTATTGTTCCAACTCACGCTACAGAAGTAGGTTCTTCCAAAATTAACACAACATTAGCATTCGATGTATTCGTCCTGGAGATTTTAATGGGTGCTTGAAACAAACACAATGGCCAATGCCTTCATATTGTTGGACACGTATACGTAAATTACATTATTAAATATAGATCAAATATATTACCTCCACTCAATGTCAGAACAATAAAATAACAAAATAGCGTTACTAGCTCCACATAGTTACATAAAATAGAACGTGTTCAGGGGCAGCTAACCGCGAAACGTCCATTTCATTTCCATAATTTCACAAAATGGCAGATTATAATCCGAAAAGAGCGCTGACAATCGGGCGACTGCCGCAGAACAATGGTGGCGTAACGTTTCCCGCGCATTATCTAATTTGCCTGTCAAAAACATGCCCATGCGGTATGATACTGAGCACAACGCTTGATTCTGATGTCATATAATCGGCGGAACGTAAATATTATTAAATATTTTCCGTTCTCCAAAAAGCAGAGCGTAGAGTCAGGCTTCAAAATTAAATTTTCCTCCCCAGACGCAAGCAAAAGTCACTGTACTAGTATTAAAGTCTATTTCTTATTCATTGTTATTAACAATACTTGTAAGAGTCAGGCTGGATGAGATACAAAGTCACCAGAAGCAGGTCAATTTGTGTGAACACTTTTCTACTTCTGCTCATTCCCATTTATTGCTATCTTTCTTTAAAAAAATTCATTTGCGTAACTCTTTGTCAATCATATAGGTATTCAGTGATTGTTTATTTTACAAAATATATTTTACGATTTAAAAAATCGGTACCTTTATATGTATTGTGGACAATTCATCCAAGCTCGATTATATAAACAAAACTATAGTTTGAATTGAAAAGTAATTTACCTACATGCACAATACAAACAGTATCGAATCAACCGTGTTCAAACAAAAAGTATCAATCGATACAAAGGAATTAATTACAAAAAAGTGCATACAAAGCGTGCAGGCGATTTATCGCGACACAGCGACTAAAATGAAACGACTAATTGCATAGTGGGCGACGATAGCATCGCCGCCGCTATGACGAACACCGTGCCTGCACAGGAAACACGGGCTCAATTATTATTAACAGGTAGCTTTTTGAGGTGCCGTTTGGTTTCTGGACATAAGATGTCTAAGACAAGAGTAAACACTTTTTCCCTTCCTATAAATGTCATACGAGGTGACTAAACATCCTATCTCATTAAAAAGTATACGCAAGTGGTTATGGCATGCAGGCATCCGCCTTTTAAAGCTTCCTTGAATAGTTTTACGGTATTTATGATAACTAAAATGCTGTCAAAGAGCTTCATTTCGAACCTAAAGCACTATGACTTTGAAGTCCTATAGGTGCGTCTAATTTTAAATTCTCAGGCCATTCTTCAGCTTTCGGAGTCAAAAAGTAAAGTTCGCTCACGAAGTGATGTCACCTGCCATACGATAATGATGATGATGACTTTATACATATCCGAAAAGACGCCCATTAGAGATTGACTCTTATGATGAAATGCTTTAACTTCAAAGTTACCACAAATATTCGGATATCTATGAAAGTTACACATTTATAATTTGTCTTGGGACTCCCAACTTTTATCTAATACATGAGCCCACCGAGAAGCATAGCTTATTCTGGTAAAAGACATCTTAAGGTACGTACATATGTACCTTATGATGTATTTGAAGTTCAGCATCACGTAAGTAGTAGTATTATCTAATTCTTAAAAATTTCATGACATCCAGATTTAAAAAAAAATATTAAAACTAACTTACAAAACCAGTATTCAGTAGTCACTGTATTTTCTGTCATCGGAAGCAAATGTGTAGTAAATTGGAAAACAAACGCGCTGGTTTGGCAAACAAACCCGAACATTTCAGATATAGGTTGCTCTTTTATAAACTCTTGTATAATTTCCATGCTCCATATTATTTTTAAAAGAACAGAGATATTGTAGACAACAGACATATTTGGAATTGGAACCCAGTTGATTGACATGTGTGGTTCCCGGCAGAGTAGGACCACTCTTAGACCTCCTGCGGATGTCGTAGAAGGCGACTAAGAAAACAAAAGCTAAACAAAGCTTTATACACATCAAAGAAACCTTTCCAACCCGTCTGGCCAGCGTGGAGAGTGTAGGCCAAATCCTCTGCCTGTTCTGGTAGTATAGAGAGGGTCGTGCTTCTACAGTGGAGACAAAAAGGATGATGATGATGATTAAATGTGCGTTCAGCTATTGGAGTGTAGTCGTGAGATGGTTGTTGCAAGTTTGTCCTGTCAACTCACGCGTACCCTGATAATTTGGTTAAAGAACAGTATTTTCTATGAGTCAGCCTAATACCAGTATTGACCTGTACTTACTCCGCCTATAACTTCACGCTGAACATTACCATTAGACGTATTCAAGTACAAAGCAGCGCTGGAATCGTTTACGCCACGACTAAACGGTACGTTTAATTACCGCACAGATGCTATCGCGTTCGTGTAACATAAAAATCGCTCCACTTTGCTATTCAAATCGTATTGTCTGCTCAGTTACGTATCTTGATAGCAATAAATTTTACCAAGTGATTCTGACTTCGCGTTATAAAGTTATGATAGTTTATGATTTCATAAAGTGTATGATAAGGTGTCTACCGAGTTGCGACAAAGAAGTGTTTTTTTAACTACATGAGTAAGAGAAATATGGTCCAAGAACTATGACCACTTAGATAGAAATATATTATATAAGCAAATATGGAAAGTTATATTACTTTACTTGAATTTAAAAAAAGATGTAGTGAAAAATGCAGGCAGGATGTTTTCACTGCCTTTTTTTCCTATTTTTATTTTTATAGAGTTTATCAGAATAGCTTGTGACAAACACCCTTTGTATAGTCTTTGTAACTTTTACATATAATCTCAAATTCATTTCAAGCGAAATAATAACATCAACATGCTTACTTAATGAAAAATAAAACTCGATAATGCCAAAAAATATAGATAATAATGTTGACACATTGCAAGAATTCTTACTTTAACTTACACTTCCAAATATATACACAAATTATAAATTAGCATTAGGGGTCATACGGTGAAAAAAAAAACTTACATTCATACATACATTGATATAAATAAGAAGACAATCCACATTTTCATTAATCTGCAGGGCTATTTATAAATGCAATTTTTCATACATACGTGAACTATGAAAACAAAACCTGTTTTTTGGGGTATTCGCATAAGATGCATAGGCTCTTGAATACAAGAACAAAATTGCGATTTACCACTGTCTTAGTATTGTCGAGTATATATCGAACACGAATATCGTCATGCAAAAATTACAATTCAATATGTAGTTACGCTTCGTATGAACAATTTACTATTTGCATTGCTCATTAGCTGCATTTACACCATTTGCCCTGATATGCAAATGCGAAATATGTTAATTGTTGCCCTTCTGTGGCCATCGATACAAAACTATATATTGTTAAAAAAATTAAAATATGAAATAAGGTCGTGTATATGAAATAAGGTCTATAATTCAATTTTCGAATTTTTCGCAAATTAGATATTTTCATCCGGCACTCTTCCGCAACAAAAGAGTTAAGTCGAATCTATGATGTTTTCATTGCAAAGATCGATTGATTTAAGAATAGTATTGTCCACAAGACCAATTTTAAATAATTTGAGTTTTCTCCAATATAGCACAATGGATTAACTCTTTAAACATAAGATTAGCAGTAACGCATATAGAACGATGTCCGATGGGACAAAAAGGTTTTCGAATGGTGACCTCATACCGCTGGCAAGTGATGGCCATCCACCGACCAGGTTGTCGGACGAAGTGACCAAGGTCTTAGCGCTGGATGAAGTTCACAACAAGTCGTATTGGAAATTCTTATGGAAGGCCTATGTCCTGCAGTGGACTTCATGCAGGTGAGACGATGGTTAGTGCCGAAAAACTGCCTTCATTATTACTTATCATTAAGGCATAGAACACGCGTTAATCACATTTGAATTTGTTGCCCCTGATAGATTAAATATAATAAATAGATTTAAATTCAAACTTTATAGTATTCGATTTAATCATCTTTACTCTCACTCCAATATTTGTGTATACTCTCTATTGCCAAGAGAAAACATAGGGTTGTCGGTCGTCTGATATTAGTAATAATATCATCTTCGTAGTTTGGGATAGTGATTAATGGAATATATATTGGAGTTGATAAAATCAAAGCTTAACTGCTCAGTGAGCGTGCAATATTAGCAGTTACGTATGTTAAAGTAAACTTTTAGGCAGCATAAAACATCTGGCACTAGTATTGTATACGTTAATATTTTAATTGTCGTTCATACGGTAAGTATTAACGCTCACCCTATAGCATTTAACGATAACTAGTATTTAACATGTTGATCGCTAATCGAAAATTCAACATAACATTAAAATTAGCTTTGGCAGCTTTGTACGGTATTTTCGAATTCCATTTCAAAATACTATACACAAGCTTTCACAGGAAGAATGAATGTTAGTCAATATAAATCCTAACTAATATAATAAATGCGAAATTGAGTTTGTTTGTTTATTTGTTACGCTTTCACGCCGTATCCACCGAACCGATCATCGTGAAATTTTGCATACATATAGGTTACGGTACTGAAAAGGACATAGGTTATATACCACGCGGGCGAAGTCGCGGGCAACAGCTAGTCCATCAATAAATACTACAATAGTCAACAGCTAGTTCATCAATAAATACTAATTAGTAATAATTATAAAAATAAAATAGGCGTAGCTTAGTCGTAGCACATTCGTGGACCTCTACGACAGTGCTACGATTGTGCTACGACTTCAACTACGATTCGCTTACGTAGGTTTTTTAAACTCAGCCCAAAACGAGGGGTGTTATAAGTTTGACTGCTATAAAATGTGTAAACCGATTTCGATACGGTCTTTTTATGAAAGCAGGTTTCTTGGCTTGTACCTATGTTTTATTAAAATCAGTTTAAAACTGTTAACAAGACATTCACAAATTGTCATTCTGTATGGCCTGTGCTCAGTTCATACTCTTTACGAGTAGGTGACGCAACGTCGCTGTGAAGTACGAATTTATTATGGAAGAATCGCTCGTTTAGTGATTTTATGTATTCAAATACTTCGGTACACGACTTGGAAGATAGGATAACTCTATTTCTGAAAGAATTATCGGTTATCTACACAGGTATAACGATTATGAGCCAGTTTTTCTGAAATGCTCACCACCAGATGACAGCACTGAGGCGTCTACCTCGATGCGCCGCTATCATTGGATAACATTGCTAAGCAGCAACAAACTGACATATTGTTGCCCAATCATAGCTTACCGAACCCGACGCCTCAGCGCCGACGTAAATTATTTCAGAACAACCTTATTATTTGTCTTTTGTTAATTTTTAGTAATTTTTGACAATACTTTATACTATAAGATTTTAAACTTTCGCGTTGCATTATAACTATAAATGTAATAACCGGGACTTGTTTCCACGCCTTGTGAACCACGGCCGATGCAACTCGGTCGAAACGTCAAGGAAGTAAGTGGTAGTAATACTACGAAATGCCTATCGCGTTTAGTCCCGGTTATTACATTTATAGTTAATACTTTATACTATCAAATGATTTGTATATGAGTGAAGAAAAGCGAATGACAAGTATGTGAGTAAAAATCATATACTAAAATACTTTCTTTTTACATTTTGAATGCGTGCGGTTGTTTAATTGCACACTGTTTAAACGGTCATATCTGTTTTTATCTTTAATTTGTGTCTAAAATGTTAGTAATGAGTAATTATGAAGCCGCGCCGGGCTCAACGGAAGCAGATAGAGATCTACAACGCAAGCGGCGCGGGAGGGGCAGCGGTTGACCATTGATTTGGCGTTAAACACTCGTTTAAATGTTTTACAAAGCACGAATTTTGTTCACTTTAAATTCATATAGTTCTTGCAAACATTACTGCAAAATATCTTTTAATCTCAGACCGTGTTAGAGAAGTTAGACCGTGGTTCAAAATCGAAAAGCTAATTATAGATGTCGCTAGCCTACGATTGATCCTAATAAAAATATGTTTTACTACTAAATATTGCATGAGAATAAATCATTTGAACTTTCGTAAGGAAATATAAAACTCATAATTTGTTGTCTTTGCAATAGATTTTCAAGCTTATTGAAAACATAACCTTTGAAAAGATATTTTTTATATTTTTTCTGAAATAAATATGTCAATATGAAACTAGCTAATATAACTATTTCAATAGTTTATTTCATTAAATTTAGTCGGACTATGGAGAAAAAAATTTTTTTTCTTTTACTTTATAGTTCATACATTTGACTGTTTCTTTTGGAATAATCGTAAATAACACTACTCGTGCCAGTTGTCATCCCCATTATACTATCCCTTAATATATAAGAAGTTGAGAATTTCTAAATAGGCAGAATAGGCACGTAAATAAGTATTAAACCAAGAAAAAATGCTTGATAATTTACAGTATAATAATGCAAGCGTTGTTTATGTAACCTCGCTAAAACTAAGTGTTCCAGTTATGTTTTACCGGGGTTATGTAATTTAATGTTTAATAAGTACGTAATAGAATATTAAATTATGTTTTAAGGTGTTACAGGATATGTTAAATGAAGGATATGCTCGATTCATCAATTTAACAAAACGAAGGAAACATGGTTTTAACAAAAACTATGATTATAACAAAAACTATTTGCTTTCCGTAATGGAAGTTAATATTTCGTTACAGTCGATGATAAACATTCCTGAAAACTGGTTCTAATAAAACGCAATAAGTTTGTGTAATGAAAAGTTATTCAACATTCGATCTTATAATAACCTAGTGTCTATCTTATAATTGTCGACGTACCTATCAAGAATGAGATTGTAAATATGCGTGTACGTAAGTTTATTTATTCAACCATAACTCCAAAATGCCTGAGAAGATTTCGATGTGTCTTTGGTTTTTTATTTTTAAAAAAGCCTGATCTCTTATTACCGCGATAGTTCCTTCTCTAGCCATACTTATTCATAAACTCTCATTCATTGATTATTACAGAAGCAAGTTTTGGGAGGAGCACGGTTGCTTAAATTTCTCTTGAGGGTTAGTACATAATGGAACAAAGACCCACGAGTTGAATAGGAATTGTTCAGTACATTTTACTTTTGAATGAGTTGTTAAAAATTAGTTAATTTAGAAAAAAAAAAATAATCTAAAAGGTACTAGATAGGTGGCACATGATCATATAAGTATACTTGGTTGATCCTATTAATTAATTCCACCTCCTTGTTTGCACTACGCCATAGAACGTAGACTTAAATAAAAAGTGCAGCTGTACCTGACGCCTCTACACATGAACTCAAGATTTCTAGCGATAAGACCATTTGTTGATAAATTCTAAGAAATTGAGATGTTTTTTCAGAAGTACAAAATGTCATGGATCAAGTTGATCAAGTTCATACGTCGAATATCTGTACTGAACTTGAAGTCTGTCTTTGTAGTTCATATATTTTGCTCTAATTTGTGGCTACGTATTGATTACCGTTACTTGTAAATACTTTCCACACGAATGTTCAACACGGCCCACAGCAAAAACCGATTCGTGATGGCCGCGATTAAGGAACGCTTAAACAACATTAATATTCATATTACATGAGTTCTGTCTAAGTGGCGTGTTCACTCACTGGTCGACTATTTTGAACCACTTTACTGACCATTGCAATTCAAATTTGCACGTCTGAATAGATTGGTATGGTTACCCTGGTGAGCTTTTTTTGATTGTCATTTTGTGTCACAGTATCGTCTTTTACATACGATAAGTAAGTCATCCCGAAATCATCAGTTGAATCAGTTGATTTTCGTATCTAGTTTTAGCCGTCTAACTGTGAAGGTATTTATGTGAGTACGTAAGTATATCTGTTACATTATGACCTCCTGTAGCTTAAACGACTTGACTACTTTTAAAATATAAGGTGTCATTAGATTTGTATTCTTCCCCGGAACATCATAGGTTATAAGGCGTCAGCATAATATCAATACGACGGAAGTGAATTGTCAAAAAGTTAGTCAAATTTTTATTTATTTATTTAATGTCACTTATTACTCTCAATAACATTTGTTTACCTGAAAATTATAATAAAAATAGATTCCAATAGCTTATTTACCAGGTTAATGTGATGATAACATTTTATGAAGAATTGTGATAGTAAATCTCAGAATCAAGATCTCTAATAGCATATTAAATCGTAGGAAAAAATATGTAAGGCAAAACACAATTTAATATTCCATACAAATACAACAATCAAGTCGAATTTCTTCCGATTTTGTATCCTATAACTGCACTTAGTACTCAATAAGTATACTTACCGAATACATTTTAAAAACAATTGTATGAAATTTGTAACTTTTGCCATCTATAGCACTGGTAAAATACCTAGCAAATTATAAATTTTTTATTCAATTTATTGTTCTAAACTGGATCGAACAAATTTACTCAGCAGTAATCCTAACCCCGTTTCCAAAAATACTTTATAAGTGCATTGTTTGTTGGCTATTAATTCAAAATTTATGTATCCTAGACATATTTCTTTGACGTAGTTCCTTTATGCAGTTATCAAACAAAGCGTTTTTGCTCCGCGCATTCAATTATAATAATTGCTAAATAACTAAGCTAAAAGTTAATTGTTCATTCAATCTTATATAGGTACCTACATGCGATTTGCTCATCAATAAAGCTAATTATGGCAGTAAAAGATCGTCAATTTGAAGATGCTGTTAGCAGACCCATGTCGCCGAATACGAAAGTTATCATTTCCAAAGATCTATCCACGTCACCAGCCTGCAACACGAGGGGTCCCGGGTTCGAACCCCGGCCAGGTCATAATGGAAAACTTGTTTTGATTGGCCTGGTTCTTGTATGTTTATCTTATAAGTATCTATTTTAAACAATAGTATCGTTGAGTATGTATTCTACGACATGTTCACAACTTACTGTGGGGCTAGCTGAGTTTGTGTGATTCGTACATATTTATTTATTAAAATTGAAAGTCTCATACTATGAATTAAAACGGAGTAATAATTTCATTAAGGGATCTTACAATTGCCATTTTTTTAATATTGTTTAATGATTGAGGAAATAAAGGTTCTTATTCTACAATGCAATACCTAAACCATACTGGTATCAAATTTTTTAAAGTTGTATCCAAGTACCCATACATAAAATGTAAATTCCCATACAAAACATAGAAAATTATAAACGAGGAACAAGGAGAATCTAACGCTAGTGTTAACCACTAACTCACGAAAAGAAGCTCAAACATGCAAGGAGTTGTGCCTAGGTGCGAGTACATTAGAATACATATGCAATGACTACACAAATGGTAATTATAAATCGAGATCGATGTATTGTTGTGACGCTCTCACAATTATCGTCAGGCTCTATGACTTATTGATCTTATTGTGTCTATCATTTTTTATCTCATTGTTTATGGAGTAGTTACGTGATGTGAAATTATGTGTAACTTAATATAAAAATTAATAAATGTTCAAAACATTTAAAGATACAGATATCTATTTTTATATTCGATATACCTTATCAGTTTAGATAAGTTGTATCGCAATCATTACTATGACTACATAATAGAATAAAGTCCTTAACCGCGTCTATTCCCGATGAACTCGGAAAGTAATGCATGGATTTTCATGCCGTTTTCACCAATAAGATAGAGTGATTCAAAAAGAAGGTTTATAAATACGAAAGATGCCTGGGCGTAGCCAAGGAGCGCTGCTTATGTTATAAGAGGGTAATAAAATTAGTTAGTAAATAAAATGTTCCGGGGTGATTTGTCCAGTATCATAAACCTATCAAATCAAGCAAATGAGGCAGTATAAATAACACCCTATTTATAAAAACATTCAGAAATATACTCTGCTGTAATTTGCGCTTATTAGGATTGTGTACAAAACATTACTTACAATCACAGCTTACACTGAAACAAAGCGAGATCAGCTTCACAAATCGCGTTCCACGTAGTCCACGTTAGCACGCAATAGTTGTACAGGCGATTCTTGAAAACGGTCGTTTTGCGATTAGATCAGTACTGGCACCGGGGGGTTGAAGCCTGGGGGCGCGCAGGCCCAGGGGCCCTGTTAATTGCTCCGTTTTGTGAACACGGCCGGTAGCGTGCTCGGCGGGCAATCAGCGAGCCCTGACTGATTGCTTTTTAAATAGGTTTTATGCCCGCTAAAAATGTTACGAAGGAAATCAAAGAAAAGCCCGAAAGATTTCGTGAGGGCTGATTGTGTAAACGCGAGCGTGGACAAGTTGTTTTATAAAACGCGCCCTGATGACCGTGACGGGTGGAACACTCGCTCGATGATTCGAAACGCCTAATGACGCGAGTCGATTTGTCGTGCAAAATACGAAAGTTTATGACGTAACTTTATTTGTCGTTAACGTAAAGTCTTTTATTTATTCAAAATTTCGAGATTAGGGACTGTAACCTTAATTTCATTATCTTTTTTTCCTTTGGAGAGGTGTTATAGTACTCGTATCTACGCATCTTAATGTGAAATTGTGTTATCCAGCAGTTTCACTCGGATAAATTGCAAATGAGAAAGATCTAAGGCCAAACATCAACTTACCATCTGAACATCATCAGGTACTCATCATCATCATAGCAGCCGCAAGAAGACTAGCCTAGGGCATAGCCTTCCTCCAAGGAATTATTTTTTTCAATCAGACCGGTTAGAAGCGGCCTTCATCTAGCGCGTTCCTGCGTCTTTATTCAGATCGTCCGACCACCGACGAGGTGGTCGGTGATCGGCAAATAGATATAGTTTTAACTATGAGTAATAGTTTTTCATTCATCGTTACCTATATTTGCTTTTTAATATATAAAATGTTATTATTGTAGGTACCTAAAGAAAAGAAAATATAAAGACAGTTGCCTACTTAAAATGTTTACTTATCAGATTATTTGCGCTCGTTGGTTACCTTTGAAGCAGCCGGCTAGCACTATATTACCCTTATAATGAGCCTCCTTACCACGCTACCGGCAGTCCGCACGGAAGAGCCTGGTCGCGAATGGAGATAGCACACACAATTTAACACGGGCCTATTACCGCGAGTCGACACCTGAGTCCGAGGTGGCGTGACAAAGTGGCGTTAGCCACCGCGCTACCACTGACACACCTATTCGTAACAAGTGTTACTGTAGGTTTTATTCAATAATTTTGACATTAACTTGCAAAATGTATGGCTTTCTAGATAAGTATTTGTAAAATAACGCAATGGAAAGCTCTTCAATAAATGACCAACCAAATAAGCAGTTGAAGTTATAATCTGTAATAATATCAGACTGGAAGAATGAAAATAACAGATACTGGTGTGCATTGACCGTTTAATTCCATTTTGCCAGATTAATTACTTTTGAATTCAATATCTAACGCGAATAAAATAAAAAAAATATATAGATAATTTGACAAAATATGCACATTTAACAACATTCTTATTATAAGCAAAGGTGCGAACGTCGAAAAACAAAGTCTGTGATAATTGACAACATTTTATTTAAAAAACACCACAAAATCTATCGGACATAAAATGCCACATTTCAGATTGCTTAAGTACATCGTCGCTATAAACTATAATAGCTTTAGGTACTTTAATACATACAATTAATACTTCAAATGTATTTTATACTAGCAATACATGCCTACAGAGTACGAATAATAATTAATATATATAATTTTATTTAATATACAGTTTCTTTGCACAATGGTTTGCCGATAATCTGATCGACATTAATGTTATGTACTCGCAACACTATATTACACAAGGTGCTTCGTACCACAGTGGGTCGGTGTCTAACTAGGTATGAGTAATGAGTATAAACATTTTTTTAAGTAAAATATTTTTATCACAATGAGTAGTTTTGACTGTTTAGTATTTTTAATTTATCATAACAAAAGGTTTTATTCAATGACATTTTCTCTAGCGTGATTTGTACTCGAACTACAAATGAACAGCATTCATAAGTGTTTAACCCATATAATTATTTTAGGAACTTCTTAAATGTCATAGAATAACAAATGCTGCATTAGCATTAGTAGAAAACAAATTAATTTGACATTTAGATGAAATGTTTTAAGAAGCGCAACTGACAAGCGACACCAAAGTGATAGATTGAGCGATATATTTTTTTCTGATTAGAGCACAGATAAATGTTAACATCGAAATACCATTTCAAATAACTCAAATTAATCAAAACTAAACAGTAATTCAAATTTAACATATGTTAGACGAGGGAAATTATGTTATAAGTGATATAATATTTTAAAAAAGAATGCAATAGCAGTGTCTTAAGAGCTCTAGTCAGAAAATAAGTGTAATCGAACTACACTGGTATATATATCACGATTTTAAGTTACTCATTATACTTATTATATAATGTCAATATTGGAATGCAATAAGTTCCAGCCTATGTACTTTCGATTGACTTACGAAGCATGTGTATTCTTATTATTTATTATTATACGACATCAAATTTATACATCATTACTTATCAAAACTGGGCATATAATATCACATATTTTGGACGAGCTAGTCCTCAATTTACGAATATTTCTTCCCAATAACCACAAATTGTCGGTAAAAATGTCCAATTCAACACAAACGTACGGTCAACGACAGTATCATGTTGTGAATACTGAAAGTAGGTAATAGAGAAACCATATCAAATAAGTAAAAGTACCTAAGTCAGGATTACCAGAAATTATGGCTTCATAATTTTGTCCAAGTTAATTAAGCACACTGTATCACTTTTGTTCGTATTATACGTATATTCACACGTGTCTCTTTGAGCAGTCTTATAGTCACTTCAATTACTTACTTGGCCATCACTGGTTTGCCCATTGTCTTTTAATGTTAGGATCACTGTAATTAAACGTGTATTGGTTCGTCGTCTTCCTCATCATCAGAGCGTCTTTCTACAGAGGGTTCTCTGGGTGAACGCGGTGGTGGGGCTGGACTGCCAGGGTCCAGGTCTGGCGAGGGCGTGCGGCGCGCCTGCGCGTAGTACCCGAGGGCGCCGAGTGCGGGGGCACCGAGCGAGCCGAGGTGCGCTGAGGGCCCCGGCAGGCCTAACCCGAGAGGCGGAACGCCAGCTAATGGTGCACCTGGGTATAACCTGTTGACAATTATAAAATTCGTTATCTACATAAATAGAAGATAACTTGAAATGTGGATTCAAATGCAATAAAAAAAACGTGTATATGTGTCTCTCATATTGTGTTTCGCAATATGCAGCTTATCAGTACCTGTTAACACACTGTAAAGGTTTGTAAAGCTTAAAAGAAATTTTCGTCTTGCCAGTTTTCTTAAACTACATAAGCTACGTCTTTAACGCTAATGTATTGCGTCTTATGCCGTGTGGTGCCCGGCAGAGTAAAAACGGACCTCTCCTAGTCTTCCAACGGATGACGTAGAAGGCGACTTACCGATATGGCAATGGCTTCTGTAAAGTGTTCGCAGAGACAAAGGCGGTAGCTGCAGCGTAGCCGCTGCCTGCCGGTAGTAGAGGTCGTCTGGCCAGCGTGGAAAGTGTATGCCAAATTCTCTGACTGCTCTGGGTAATGTATGACTCTGGTAGTTCAGAGAGGGTCATACTCCTACAGTGGAGACTTCAAAGACCAGATGATGCTTGCGTCTTAAACTTACCGATATGGCAATGGCTTCTGCAAGGTGTTCGCAGAGGCCGAGGCGGCAGCTGCGGCGGTGGCCGCTGCCTGCCGGTAGTAGAGGTCGGCGGCGGCAGGCGCGGGCTGCGCGGGGTACGCCGGCACGCCGGCCCAGTACCCGCCGTACAGCCGCTGGAAGGCAGCGTAGTTGCCAGCTTCTGCTAACAGCTCTAGCCCCACTGCGGTTTGCCGTTTCCATTTCGTCCTGTGTACAAGAAAATTTTTGGGTCAATCTAGAGAATGGAATATTCTAAAACATACAATTTTAAAAGCTTTTTACTTGCAGAGTTCTCTATGCATTGAGATACGATGTGTTATGTCGCTAACATAAATTATAATCAGTTGACTCTATAAATTTATATTTCAATTTTAGATAGGTGAATGGATACCAATTATTCACCAAAAAAATCCACTACATTCGTTAATAATTTAATAGCTCGCTTAAAAAGCTTTACAGTCCATTTAAGTTTACAAATAAGTTGTCGCCGACCGTTATGCGTATCCCACAAGAATTTACACAAAACGATTCCTGCCACATTACGAACTTAAATCGAGTCTAAAATTTTCTAAACTATCATTTACGGTCCCCAAGCCATAGATCACTAACCCTACAGAGCTTGTGACCCCAATCGTCATCAAATTTGTCACAGACCACTCGAGAGTACAATGATGATGTCTCTATGAAGCGAGTAATAAAAAAAAGTATAAATAAAATAATAAATTTGACAAAACGTCTTGGGCACTCGTGAGTTCGTTGGAGCGTGGTCGAGTGCTTTAATTTGATTTATTTATTCGGTTGGGAAAGGGTGAGCGCGTATAAATTACGCGATATTGCCACTGAGAAGCCACAGATTTTTTTAACTGCCTATCTGTCTCTGCCGAAGTAGCTATTACGAAGAAACTTTTAAGATATCCAGGATAAAAGTAGCAATCCGGTACAATTTTTCAAATGTAATGTGACTTTTATTGATTTCACTTTCTAAGTAATAAATTGTAGTTGGTTGACGAAAAACTCTTCCAAACATTGATTTGTAAATGTAACGTCAGGGTCCGATAAACCTGACCTCTCTACAAACAGATTTAAAATTGGAAGGGGATCAGGTTTATTTGCACCTTACTACGTTTTACCTAGGAGGACTATGCCATTAAATATGCAAAATAAAAAAATGTGTCTTAATTCTGTGTTATTTATCAATATTATAATATTGAATCTATCTATAGGTCTTTAACCTTACTACGTTTTACCTAGGAGGACTATGCCATTAAACATGCAAAATAAAAAAATGTGTCTTAATTCTGTGTTATTTATCAATATTATATATTGAATCTATCTATAGGTCTTTAAATAGCGGCTTTGGAAACAAAATTTTTACAAATAGGTTTAGTTTTTCTTTAAGTTATTTTAGAAAAATATTGTTATTTTTTTACTAGGTGCATGTATAAAGTAGGTACAAACCTATGCATATTAAAAATACAGTGTAGAACTTACTTCAATATCGGATGGTTTTAAATTTGCAAATCATTATTATACGTATACCTAGTCTTCGCGTCTCCAAACAACAGAACATCCCCAATTGTAAAATTTAATTTGGTTGGCAAGTCCTCGATTAGTTCCACCGCAAGAGCGTTATTGTCATTGAGTGAGCTTTTTATTAATTCCGAGGGAGTTGTTATTGCGGCGCATCATTGTTATTATTAGCAGCCTGGCAGCCATTGTGCTCCTCCTGTGGCTGTTAGCAAACGGTTCACTGGCTACCTCGTTAATTAATTTCTATAAATGGATCATTTAATTTTATTAAATGTAAATGAGGGGGAGTTCAGATGTTCGTTGCTTTTTAACATGATTGATGTAGCCACATTAATTATGAGCATGCAACCAGTACCTACGTGCTTTGAGCGTCTTTCGTTTTAAATTTATAAATTAATTTTGCATTTAGAATTAGGTAGGCACCTATTAGGTTCTTAAAGACCAGATAAAATGGCTTTTAAGCTGGAATATTACTATTTAATGATCAGTAGCTGACAGCAGCTGATGGGTGGAAAGCACCTCGGCTCTCATTAATCATATTATTATGACGGGTTATTCTTAACGAACATCATTGAAGAGCACTTATTTAATTGTCAAGTGCTGAATGAGAGGCAATCTGCTCAGTGACACTATTCTTTTTATTGCCGCCGCCGCGGGCTTCGAACAAAAAGCTCTCAAAGAGCACTTAAATTTGGACTGCCATCTCAAGATCTCTCAACAGACAATACCCTTCTCTCTTTCTAACTCGGAGCACGTGTAGTCCGATCGAGTTTTTCCCGTCTCTGTCTCGCGTCCCCCGGCGGAGTCTGATACGCTCCGCCCAGTGGTTTAGTGATTTGATGCTGCGTGAACTGATTCAATTGTTGTTCGAGTAGGTCCGTCCAAAAACACGCCTTAACCGTTCAAGTTAAAGACGAAAATCGTTCGTTAAAACGGTCCCGTTTACGACCTCTCCAAGGGGGAGGTTGTTTATCTCGATTTGGGTTTTTGGGCGACGTGATGCGAATTCGGCTTGTATATCCGGCAAACAAAGAGAACTTTCATCGATCGCCGTGTTTGCGCTCGGCTGGCGCTTGGGCCGTTTTGCTCCGTTCGCAATCGGCCCAATTTGAGCTGTAGTCGAACGTTATTTATACGCTGCTTAGAAAGTTTCAGAAACGTGTTTGTACGAGTGTTCTTATGGGAATTGCTTCAAGTTTGAGAGCTTTTATTGTTTTGTAGGGGTATTACGTTTACATAACAGGATACGGTAACAATCTTATTGGGATGTTATATGTCTCTGTACTCAAGTAGATTTAATATATTTCTTGATGTCTATAAACTCTATATTTATTGAAGTTAAAAATAAAAATTTAGATTAGAAATAAACAATATAATGCGTTATAAGAATGAAGCATTACTTAACACAAGTTAGGAGTACATACAAATAAAAATTAGATCTAATTTATTTAAGTTTGATATTATTTGTTATTTTTTTATTATTCATTATTAGGTATACAACATGTGATTCAATTTTAGTTTAAAAATGAGCAACCAATACGTTTTCAGTATTAAAAGAAAATTAAGCTTGGTTTATGCAACATTGTAATTTTGAAATTATCTATTTTTTATTAGTGGTGTTAATAAATTAAAATCTAAATATGGTGTTTAATTTGAGTACTCTAGAAATTAAGTCTCAATTATCTTGGATCACGATCTGCTCTAAACCATCTAAATCACCAGTTGAGAATAATCCAATCCGCTTATTAAAACCCGACCAAAACTAAAATGGCATTCGCAGCATAATGATTAGTGTTTAAATGATAAGCCCGGTGACCTGCGCGTCCTTGGTTCGATTCCAGTGTCTCTGGACGTGTAATTTGGCCGGTTGTTCGCCATAAGCGATTAGTCCATTTCTTGGTAGCTACCCGCGGAACCCGCGCTGTGTCATTACAATGGTGCGCTCACACGTAAGGAATCTAAACTCGTAGATATTAAATTTTACAAGCTTTCATTTATAAGTATATCGATCTTGTTCTCTTTTCCGGGGCTGCTATTCTGACGGTGGGAGTCAAAACAATGGCTATAACAACTCATCTTCAGAAATTGAATAAAAACCCAGAATCTGAAACGCTAATAATAATAAAACGCGAAGGAAGCCAAATATTTCGCCTGTGAAAGTTAAAATGGATAATAAAGGGCTGGACTGATAATAAATGTTTGATTCGTATGCAAGTAATTACTTTAATAATTTTGTTATTGATTATAAACAAATGGCTCCGTGGCGCAGCGGTCAACACGCCGGCCTGCGACACGGATGGTCCCGGGTTCGATCCCCGGTCAGGTCAAGATGGAAAATGATCTTTTTCAGATTGACCTGGGTCTTGGATGTTTATCTATATATGTATTTATCATAAAATATAGTATCGTTGAGTTAGTATCCCATAACACAAGTCTTGAACTTACTTTGGAGCTACCTCAATCTGTGTAATTTGTCCGTATATATTTATTTATATTTATTAAAGTCAAGCACAGCCACAATCAAAATAATTTTTCTAAGTATACTTAATAGAGTTGAACTCTATTATACTTAGAAATTAATTTTGATAATCATAAAAACTAAAATCACAACATACTTAGACTTTTTAATCCACTCCATGCAATGGCTGGAAAAGAGCAATTCCATTTTCGTGTGTTTATATGATTTGTAATAGAATGTTTAATTTTTATTTATTTTTATAATTAATCCTTTTTTCCTGTTAGATCATCAATACATACATTTATATTATTATGATACGCATATATTTAAAAAAAAACCACAAACTGTATAATTTATATTAAGGAAAATAACAATATGGCTGAAACGCGTTCGATGTCTTTTAATTAAAAATAAGTATTAATTTTTTTCTGTTAAAGTTTAATATTGATTACTATAAGGAAGCCTTTATTTTGAATTAAATTAAATTCTATTATATGTCAGATAACTATGATCCAGATTTTTTAGGAATACACTGACTTATACGGCTTGTGTTAGTAATGAATGACAGATTTTTTTTTTTAAATATAGGTAAGTAATCTTCCCTATCTTCTTCGTTAAATGACATCAAATAAAGCCACCAACCTGGATCCCAGCACAAAGTTCCTCATTATAGGTGAACTCGGACTATCGGCCATTGATTTTAGAATGCTATTGTGACTCAACTTTACTCTCAGTAGCAGGATGGGATGCCAATTTTTTGCCCAACACAGCCTGAAATCCATTCGTTTTCGCTTGTACAAAAATTTCTGACGCACTACAGAAACAAGGGAGTCTCAACAACATTCTAAAAATTTATTATACAAGATGCGGATGGCTTGCGCTTTTTTGGTACTGTAGCCCTATGGATCTTCCGCGTAGAAACCGTGGCAAAATGCTTTGAATAAAGTTATTTTGACTTGCTCGCTACAGAGGGCGAACCTTGGCCAAAAAAATCATTATTAATAGATTTTTAGTCATAGCTATGTTTTAGTTATAGGATGATATAATATTTAATTTTTATTTTATTTGTTAGTCATTAATTGACTGTTTTTGGAAGATTTTATCAAAGACGGAATAAATTAAATAATTATTATTTTGATTATTAATTCTATTAATTCTTGAATTGTTTGAAGTAAAAAATTTTTTAGGCGCGTTGGGCATTTTGAGATGGGAAAATACCCTTGCACTCGTGACACACTGACACCAAAAACCGACACCTCTGTGTATTCCCTACATAATATAATATTTCCTTACCTATTTGTTCGTCATAATTCTTACCCTCGATAGTCATTACTTACTTTAGTAAAGATATTAGAGAAATAATATATTTGATTACCTCCAATAAAACTAATAGAGCGATATAAAACTAGCCCATAATCTCTAGTTTATGCAGTTTTAATGTCAAACTATTAATTAGTAGGTAATCTACATTGCCTGTCCATTTATTTAGTCTTCTATAAATGTATATAGCGATAATTATATACAAAAGCGGCTTTCAATTTTTCTCAGTAGACAAATTTATTTCCCCATGATTATGTGCAAAAGATAGAAAGCAATCTATTTCTTGGTTGGTTAAGCCGTTGGTCCCGGCTGCCATCTGGTAGTCGTTAAAGGAACCACGTCAGAGGCCGAGAGGTGGTTCCGAAGATCTTTGACACCAGGGTATGCATGGTCGACTGACCGTGTCACCTACACGATGATGATGATTTCTTGGTTTTAACTAGCAATATTTTTAGCATCAAATAGTTTTTCTTTAATTAAAGGTTAATAAGTTGGGTGTCATTTAGCTGTAAATAAATAAATATATGAAGACGCACGAATTGAGCTAGCCCAACAGTAAGTTATGTCCTTGCGTCCTGGGATAGGTTTGGGTTTTAATAATTAACGCAACTACATTTTATAATAAATACTTAAAGAGATAAACACCTAAGACCCAGTCTAATCTAGAAAAGATCATTTTCAATCTTGATCTGACCAGGTATCGAACCCAAGCCCGTGCGATTCAAAAGCACTTGCGTCATTAGGTGCCACTGATCCACTGAGGTCTATTGAAAGGTATTTTGACAAATAGCTACATGAATGAATGTTTTGAGGGTAAAAAAAAGCGTTCGTAGTTTTCTAGATACCGGCAACAAAACCCAGTTTTTAATTATTATTTATTATTTACTTTCACTTGTCCCGGAATCTGTAAGTCTGTAGTCAATCGTGTAAGTTACATATGACCCAATTCACGTTATCCGTTTGAGCTCAAATTGTGCGTAGGTACTCAATGTCAAGGACTAGTCCAATGAAGGAGTCGGCCATAGAAACTTATAGACTATACAAAATAAATGAAATATGTCTTAATATAAAACGAGGACTAACTTTAGTATCTACGTCTAAACTATTATTCACACAAATCAAATTGACACCTGACAATACGTCAAATTAATAGAGGTTGTATTATTTTTGTCCGGCACTGATTTAAACCAGGTAAAGTTAGATTTTCAGTAAGATGGATCATGTATTGGCTCATTTGATTTATTCATATTATTGTTATTCAAGTATTCTTCGTAAATGAAGTTAGCTCACAAAAAAAACCTGTCCTAATTTTTTTTATAAATCTTGTACTCATATTCTGATACAAAACAAACAAACTTATACTAACCTTCTAACACTTCTTTCTTCACTATAACATTTTTGCATTACAGTTAAATAAACAAGGTATTCATCACTACATGTTGTAATACAAAGTCCGTGTCTGTTCCTCTATTCGCGATAACTCAAAACTACTGCACGAATTTTCATGCGGGTTTTCACGAATACATAAAGTGATTCATAAGGAAGCTTTATAAGTACTACAAGCCCGTTGTATTAATATAGTAAAGGATATTTTAGCGGAAGTACTCATTAGAAACATAATGTGGATCAAATTAAGCAAAATTTCATTTATTTATAATGTAACTTATAATAAACCGACGACTATAATAGACAGCTTGCCGTACGAGTATCATACGACGTTTTTCAATACATTTGCGATTACCATAAACTAAAACAAGATTGCAATTTAGCAAATAAGGAATTTAGAAAAGTTAGGAACTAAAGCAGTTTGTAAAATACATTTATAATAATCAGGTACATTTACTCAGGTTTTTTTTATCCAAAAAAGTACATTGATAATCTTCTCCTTTTCGAAGTCGGTTAAAAAATCACATCGCACGAATCAGAAAAAAGTTTTCATGCTGAACTTGAAACTCTTTGCTCGGATTCTATGAAGAAGTTTAAATTTTGCATCTGTGGCATTGGGCTATTGAGCGGTTGTGATTGGTGAAAAGTAAAAAGCATGGCGTAAATTCATCATTACTAAAACGTAGTGATTATATGCTCTTTGATCATTACGATCATCATCATGATGATGATGATGATCATTACGATACCGATTTTGATGTCATAAGAACCGTATTATTAGCAAATGTATTGAAAAAGTTTTTTATCATTCAATCATACATACATCTGAGTATTTCATCACGTGTGTATTAAGCCTCTTCGTTTAAAGCCAAGTGATGAGCGGCGTTTACACAAATGATACGAATTTACGTGTACCTAACCTCAAACCGTTTAGTCAATACTGTCTATTTATTTGCGAACGTGCGGTTTTCGGTTTGCAACTCATCGGCTTTAATGATTTTGATCATCTAAATGCCATAAAACGCACTTGCATGAATGGACAATGAGATGTATTTGATGCTTAATATCAAAGTAATTCACTTACGTTTGTGGCCAGTCAATTGTAAATTGATATTATTCTCTATCTTTCTATCTTTTGATATTAGCCTCTCTCGCATACATTCCTAGGTTCGGCTCTTCGAAAGTTACGGTGTGGAAAAAGCAGAGGCATATAAAGACTATTTGCAAAAATATTAAAAGTACAATTTATATAAGTAAATAAATACAATAAGATAGGTACTTATTTGTTTCAATACATTAGACTACTATCACAAGAAGATCAAGAAAAAAATTACTTGGTGACAGCGGTGACAGCTTATATTTTTTTCTTTTTTAGAATACTATATATATAGAACATATGTTTTGAAACATAATACTAGGTATTATGTTGTAATATCCAATATAGTTTTGATTTTAAATTCAATAAAATATATCTGATAGAGATATACTACATACATTATAACTTTTATATCGAATATATTTGAATTTTAAATAATGTTACTAGCTGACAAGTGGGTGGCACATTACCAATTATCATCAAATACAAATATTGTGACATTCATAAATTACGGCACACAAAATCAATTAGGAATTATCTTGCAGTATTCGTTATATTGATGGAAGGATAATTTTCCCTAATATTTTTCCTTTTTGAGTTCGGAACATAGTTGCCTTATTTTGATTCAAACCATTTTCAAAACTACGAACAATATCGTAGCATGTGTTTTCTTATGTTATATTTATAATGATTTTATCTAAATATTTACTATCATGATGAAGAGAGATGACATATTATAAACACAATTGAAAACTTCCTAAACCTACCTGAGCTAGCCTGACGTGCTACATATTTTATAGGCTTTGTGAGCTGTAGACCTTGCGAGTTTGTCTTCGGATATATTATATTCAATCTAAATAATGGTTATCTATATTTGAACTTCAGACTTCAAAAACGTTCTGACAATAGCTATCTACATATAAGCACCTTTGATATTGACCAACGGCGATGACGCTGTCAATGATTTATTCGTCTTTGACAAAATAAAATAACACTTCCTGTTTTGTTTTATAATAACGGGTAACTTACCATATTTATAAGCGCCTAACCTCGGAGTGATTAGGTCGTTTTTGCCAAATTTGCCATTTTAAAAATAGTATTCCAAAATTGTATTGATAAAAAAATTTAGTTATTGGAGCTGCTCACTAAACTACTCAACTACTCAAAAATATTCTTGGTTGCGAATTGTGACTTGTAAAAGGGAACAGCCGGAGAGACATATCAAGTACATGTTGCCCAAGCACATACAGAGACCGAAGAGAAGGAAGCGGCCACAGCAAAGAAAAATCACCGTAAGAAATTCTTTACAACAGTACTGATGGCCGCCTACTTGCCTGAAGGGCTTTGTATGATTAGGGATATTATTTCTTTATTGTATTTTTTTCTTATCTTTTTTTCCTTTTGCTGTTCTCGTTTTACTATTTCAATAAACATACGTTCATTTGGAACATATTTAGGTTAACAATCGAGTGTGCAATGACAATAAACAACAAATAAATGATGCCTGGAGTATTCTTAATGAGGCTGTGCAGACCCATTTTAGTAAGTACTTTACATATAACGATCAGTTAATTTTTGCATCTCTATTGTATGCTGCGCTGTTTGGCTAAGTATAGTAATATTATATATCAATGTACAAGAAAATGTAAAAAAAGTTATTGACAGGCATATGAATGCAAATGTTGCGCAGTGTGGAAGTCTGCTATTACAGAGTACAGACGTCATTAGGTAATCGCGGGTATTACCGTCGCCGACTAAACGCCGCTAAACGGAGCTGTCGGCAGCCGCTAGTTCGCGAACATTACACAATTGGTGACTTGCTTCCGGAATGCCTTTGATTCGAACTCACTGTTGAAAATATATATTTTGTATATTTTTGTATGAAAATGTATTTTTTCGTCATTTTTATACAAAAACCTCCCTTAAACTATGAGAAAATAACATAGTTTAAGGGAGGTTTTTGTATAAAAATGACGAATCCATATTAAACTGGTAGTCATAAATTTTTGCATAGACACACATTGTCAGGGATACGGAAAAGGACATACACCTACCTAAATCATCACAAGCAAATTTGCCTCATAAACAATGACTGAAAATTGTTATTTGTAGGCAGACGAGCATACGATGTTTCGACGATGTTTCGTATGCTCGTCTGCTTGCCTGACAGAAGGTGTCATCGTCGGCCAGAAATGAGAATTGAGAAGAATTTGTCCATCAGAGTTATTAATAGAGCGCTACCGGTCTCTGATGGAAGAAGGTGATAAAAGTAATCCGGCCCAGAAATGAGAACAATCTCTATATGCGGACGTATTTTAAATGTGTAGATCATCAACCGATGGGCCGGATCTTTTGAGTACCCAAGTTTTTAGATGTGAGTCAAGGTTTTTCCAAATGATCGCGAAACTGGGCTTCCTTCGAGATGTCAAGACCAAGAATACATAGGCAGTCTGAAATTTTCAAAGTAATGTCTTGAAACTTAGGAGGTTGGGACTATATGTGAAATCCAATGCAAATCTTTTCCCTTCATAAAAATGTTTAGTTATCTCGATAGATTATGCGCAACTTGCAGACAGCTCCTAAACTATAACCAATTTATGCCCGAGCTTCGGTCAGTCACAAACACATTTGGAATTTAATGATTTCACCTGAATCACACACGGACCATCCGAGTAGTAATTTGCATGCCGCTTCTTGAGCTCTATATTGGATATTTTTAGCTTTGAGCGAGTATGATAAAAAGTTTCAGTCCACGTTTTAGAGATATGCATACAAGCAGATATATATTGTGCTTGGATTTGCCAGTTATAGTTCAGTTATATTACAGTGAGTGTTAGTACGTTAGAGACATACCCAATGCATAACTAATTTAGTATTTTGATAACTTATGTTAATCGTATCCATTGATTAAACATTTAATTACAAGTCAGTTAATTCTTTCGAATAAACTACAAAGAAACAGGATGTTTAGTAATCAACGTATAGAACCTTTTCTAATAAATTGCCCATGAATTATTTAATTGAGAGAGAAGGCATCCATATCTGGACTAATCGACTCCGGACTTCTAAGTTACGCGGCTCTGTGAGCATTAGACGAAAACCTTCAAATGATAGTGTCAAAAATGTCGGCGGAAGCCTCGTAATGAGTGGCCAGGGAGCGGAGCGGCGCCGGCGCGCCGGTGACTTGCATCCTTCAGGCCCGGTTCGGTCATATGGTTTGCCTTATATTGCTGCTGTCTTATATTAAGTATACTAACTATGTATAAAATTAAACCAAAATGGAATTCAAGACATCGATCGCCTTATAAAAATCGATGCAAAAGACACCATTACTTAAAATTGCCATGGGAAAAACTAAGGTGGGTATCATACACAACGATATCTGAAGCAATCTCTAGAATGACGGTTTTTATTTCTAACTGTTAGTAGATGTTTAGTATTTGACTATGTGCGTTTATGACTTTGTGTGCTAAGAGTTTGAGAATGCTGATAACTACATCAGCAAAGTCAATAGAAATAAAAAGTTGATAATAAGGAGACTGACCGACATGATGCACTGACTCTCGAAAGATCGATATTACTCTGCATTTTTTTACATTCTGTAAGAGATTCTGATTTCATAATTTTAATATTTTCTAATAAATAAAATTTTACATTGTTAACATCCAGCTTCTTGTCAAATTTGTTCTCGTAATTTGTCCTTATATGGCTGTCTATTATAACGACCTAACATAAGAGTAATTGTATACTAAGTTTCATAACGCAGACAGTAAATAATGTTAAATATTCTTTTTGTGTGTTCTTAAAATACTGTTTCCGTAATTCAACATATTTCATAGTCCGCGAATAAGAATAGAACAATAAAAATAAGCAAAAAAGTACCCGTAATTGCACGACAATTAAATTGTTTGTAGAGAATAATCACTAATTACGTACGTACGTAATAGAATTTATGTGTGTAGCCAATTAATTTTCATTATAATGACCCAAGGCAAATGGCACACCTGTAATTAACACAAATTATTTCGGTCGAGTTAAAGAGGCTCAATAAGATTTTTTCTTTGTGTTGTTTAAAATAACAATTACAAGGCACAAATGTGTATAGAGGTATAATACGGCAGGGTCGCTCCCACACGCCGCGCCGCTCAAATTGGTGGGTACGGCCGGCCTACTTGCGGCTGCGGCACAAGAAGAAAGTGACCGCTCACAAAAGCCATTACATCCTTCAATTAACTCCGATTTCACACCCTTTCACGAACCGAAAAATCGAAGCCCAAACATTAGTTTAGCGTAAATTACAGAAAATCAACAAAAAGCGTCGCAAAAAGTGTGGTGATTGAAAAAATCAAAGGCGGGACGGACGACCGACCGCAGTCGCCATGTGCGGCGGCCACTGCGGAGGCGCACTCTCGTTTAAATATGTACTCGTACTTTGTTTTAATTTTCATTACCATCTTCTAACATCTAACAATAAAACAGAATGCTGCTCGTCATACATAGACATTTCACGTACAAAGTAAATTCAAAAACAAATAATAATTTGCGGTAGTTAAAATTGTCCTTATTTTCATCAAACATTTGAGAAGTTAAAATAGTTACAATAAATATATTGTATTTGTTGTTTGCTTGATTGTTTTGCCTTTGAATGCTCGAAAATGATTGAAAGGAACACTGTTGCTAATATATATTTAATTATAGCATAATAAACTATGATTTAAATAACCTGAAGGTAGAAAAGTAAATTTTACGTCAATGATCCGCTCCACCGATACGAAAAAAGATTACCACAAGTAGCGAACGATTATAGAAATTGTATTAAATCAATAGAAAATTAGACAAGCTTTTTTAGGTGGCGTGGTTTTTATACGAAGTGCACGGGTCGGCGGCGGGCGGGCCTTAATTACAAACGTTTGTTTTTGAAATAGCCGCCCGGTACAGTCTGCCACAAAAAATATTTATTTGTTAAGCATTTAGTAGCTAACTGCAAAGTATGATTCAGAACAATGTTTTTTTTTTTCAAATTTAAATATATCTTTGATTTTAAAAAATTCTCATCATAAAAGGTGATAAACTTATGTTAAATTTATGTTAACATTTTGTTAAATAAATAAACAAATTATTTGAATTATGAAATGGGTCATGAAGATTAGGATTTCTACTTTACATATAATGAAAAAGCGCAAACCCTGAAATTTGTTTGTTCTGAATCGAGAGTAGAATCGATTACACAAATAAATAAATAATAAATAGATCGTTTATTTTTCTCTCCAAATATTCACTAGGTTACACAAGGTATGCATCACAGTTTGCATGGCAGCATATTACCTAAAATAAGTGGAGAGAACTGGTGCTTGAGAAAGGTAGGTTAGACCCACCTTTATTACAGGTCACCAGGCTCATTCCGCCCTTATGATAGATATTATGGTACAACGGGACGCAGGCACGTAAAGTGCGAGCAATAAAGAGGGAGGAGGAAATAAAAATTAGAGGGCAAATTTCAACCATAAAAATATTTTAATTACGCCGTGTTTGATCACGACTTAACTCTATCATGCGGCGGCACGCAAATTGGTAACGTCATACTAGATCGCGCGTAATTACCAGAGACTTTGCAACAAACACGAGAAAGCAAAAAAAACGTAATATTATCTTTGTAAATAATCCGCGAATTATAAATAAAAATGTAAGTTTAATAATTTATATAATTGTTTATAATAAAAATAAATTAGGGTGTCTGAGGTTTTGCCCTTTTTCATTAACATGTTGTATAATACGGCCCGTATTATACTAAATGTAAACATAAAAAAACCTTGCCCAAAATTTTTTATCATCATCAGCCTATTGCAGTCCACTGCTGGACATAAGATATAATATTTTTTATGTTCAGCATGATTTTTTTTTCTGTTTTTTTTTTTAAATAAATAAATAATGAATAAATATGTACGGGCATATCATATCACACAGATTGAACTGGCCCCAAAGTAATTTCGAGACTTATAAACTCAACGATACTATATTTTATTATAGATACTTATATAGATAAACATCCAAGACCCAGGTCAATCTGAAAAAGATCATTTTCCATCCTGACCTGACTGGTGATCGAACCCGGGACCTCCGTTGCGCAGGCAAGCATGTTGACCGCTGCGCCACGGAGCTCGTCAAGTTTTAACCGTCTTCAAAAGTGGATTAGTTTATCAATTCGGTTATATGAACTTTTAAGTAAAAAAATAACCTAAATAGATGTACCTGATTATTATAAATGTACTTTTTCAAACTGCTTAAATTCTTAACTTTAAAGAATTGCTTATCTACTGTACTGCAATCTTGTTTAAGTTTATGGTAATCGCAAATGTACTATTGTGGAAATTGTTCAAGTGCTACGTGTTACGGTTCCAAATTTGTCAGATATATGTACGGACGTTCAGACAGCGGAGGCCTAGTAATAATATGTTTTCATCCTGTGGTTACGGAACCCTGAAAACGAATAATTGGCTAAGCATTTAAGATTTTCATTTAAAAAATTCTAAGGTTCAATTTTATATCCAAAATTTTAAATTTTCTTTACGGATTTGTAATAGTGCTCGTTGATGTCTTTTTTATTTTAATCTCAATCAAGTAACAAAGTAGGATACTTGTAATCGATAAACATTTAAATTTATGATTTGAAAATTATAAACTAACGCTTATTTTGGTTGACAAAACGTTCAGGAAAAATTTTACAAAGTATGAAACGAGGTGAAGTGATGTTATACTTCGTACGCGTATACGTCAAAATTTTAGTTTCAACCCGTCAAAGGAAAATTCAGTTAACCATCTAAACATTCATTTAAAAAATCTTAGCTCGACTGTACATCATATATTTGTTGTAAAATAATTGCGTCTATTTTTAGGCGAACCATCTATCGTATATGAAAAGATAGATTCTTAGATGTTGAACTGTATTTAGTCGGTAGCAGTAGCAAATGCTGACTCAGCACTCGTCTTTGAGCCGCCGCCCGCGGTCTCACGAGATGTTATCTCGGCGCCGGCCAACACACGACCAGCAAAACAGGTGAGAACTGCCCAATTATACCCACTGACCTTTATCTAAACCATTATCTCTTAAAGATTTATACAATTTTGTTGATTACAATACAATATATTGATAGGTTTTTGCTCTTACGTGGATGCTTGAATTTTCAAATGGCAGCAACACTGGACCCGGGAGTCAAGTAGTGGCACAATTTTTGAAATATAACAAAAATATAATTGAGCAAGGCTTGAAACAATTGTACTGTTTACAGTTTAAAGTGTGTAGGTGAAGCTTTACTTAGCGTTTTGATGAAAAGTGGGCATTTTTGACAAAAACGCTAAGAAAAGCTTTACGTACTAACTTATAAGGGTAAATGGTAGTTCATAAAATGACACCTGGTTGAACAGATTCTGAGCAGCCGAATATTTATATGTATGCTTAACATTTTTATTAATAGAAGACAGAAAAAAAGGTCAAATAAACTATGACACCATTTTGCGAGAAGACATAAACTGCATTTTATATTTGTAAAAACTGCAGCACCTGACCAAATGTTGAAAAACCTTTGAAACGGGGTTCAGGTTCAATCTCCAGACTAATCAGGATTATAAAAGATATTGTTCAGATGGTTTGATGGTGATGTGGGGAACAACTTTACAAAAAATTGATTCAGCATTTCGTAAATACTACTTTATCAGGAGTATACCTAAGTATACTACTTATAGATCCAGACGGATGATTTTTTGTGATAATTTTCCACGTAATTAAGCAATGTACGCGAAGCAGATAGCAGTTAAATTTTCTTTAAGAGAAATATTAAAATAATAAAAAGAAGTATACGAACATAAAAATACTATAACAATAAAATGTAAATCGATCATATCAGTTGTTGACAGTCAACAAGCCGTCCTTACATTTTTTTTGCCATAGGTAAATAGTATGAACTACTTTTAGTAATGCAGGTTTTCGGTCCAGTGTTCATTATTTTGTATTGCAACTACATAAAGAAAAAATGATGCGGAAAAAAATAAGGATAACACTAAAGCAATTAGTTGCCACGACTGACAACCTTTTTATTGTTCGTTCAAAATATGCCGCACTTATGTACTAATCATACTGCATTTTGGTTCCTTAAATAAAGGATTCTAAATCTTTTTATTTTGAGTTCATAAATCTCTTCTGATTGTCATTAGGGATATCAATTTGTTAGATAGATTGAGAGATAGTAACAAAAAAGGCTGACGTAAAAGTTGTTTTAATGGAAAATATGATTTTTATACGGTTTATCCCGCTCTGTCATTTATTTTATATCTGCTACATTCTAGAGCGCTTAACTCATAAGATGTCCTTGGGCTTAACCATATAACTGTCCGCATAAACAGGAGAGACATAAAAACACTCACATACAGTACTTTTGTATTTGATAAAAGGAACACTGTACACAAGGTTAACTTAGGTATACTTGGCTCTTGAACTCTTATTAATTAGTTCTAAAGAAATAAAACATAATTAAGTAGCATTGAAGGTTTTTATTTATAGCCCTTGTATTTATTAATAACGGTTTCTAATTGAATACTTTTGTGCTGAGGATAAATGTTCGATTTTTTCTGAATAATTACAAACACGAAACAAAAAACGTTATTATATTATAACAATTAAATAATTTATTTGCACCAATCAAGCATAAAATAAAACAGAGTGAATAATTATATTTTCTTGGAATAATAAATCATATTTAATTAATTACTTAATATTCTTGATTGTCGTAATATGCTTCTATTTAGGTATGCCTAAGATACATACTTTTTAAAATACTAACTACTACAACCAGCTGATGGTTGAGCGCCTTTAACAAATTATAATAATTGCATTAATTATGTATAAAAATACTGTATTGGACTGTTAAGATTATCTATTTAAAATTTATTTCCAATGTTACTAATTTTTAGTCTAAAAATACTATTCAGAACACTTTTAATTTGATATCGATTCGTGAAATGATCTTAATGTTTCTTTTAAATTAAGTACTTAAGGCTATTTTTAAAAGTATGAAAAATGTTACTGCAACTTTTATTATGAAATCATTACCAGAATCTTTTTTGGGCATACGACTGTTACATTTTATGGTACAGTCACGAGCATTAATATTTATACACATCGGTTCTTAAAGTTGATATAGTTCGATCTAAAATTGAATATGGTTGTAATATATTAATGCTGCTGACTGTGCGGTACGTAGTACAACCATATCTACACGAGGACCTATATAATGCCAATGATAACGCTGTATCAGTGGCAAAGTTCTGGTCAACACAAATATAAGTAGGTATGATTCGCCCGAGTCGATACGCTAAAAAAAAAGAACCCATAGATATCGCTATTAAAGAACATCCTAGACCTCATAGTTGCTTCTCATCAAGCAAGATAGGGGTCAAAAGCACGTAATTGATTTATAAAAAAAAACTTACCGTCGATTTTGGTACCACGTCTTGACTTGCGTGTCCGTCAGACCTAGCTTAGCCGCCAGCTCCATCCGATCTTGCACGCTGAGGTACTTCTGTCTCTCGAAGGACTTCTCCAGGGTCTGCAGCTGGTGGTCCGTGAAGGCAGTCCTTGCCTTCCGCTGCTTCTTCGCCAGACCTGACGAGTCACCACCGCAGCTTTTGCTGGACACGTCGTCCGAGTCATCTTTTACACCTGCAGTTAGAAAATAATTGGTTTGATTTATCTTTCACCTGATATTGAGAAGTTTCTATAGCTAGTGATGTTACGTGTGTTTTGTGTAATCTAAGTAACCATTATAAAAAAAAAAATATAAGATTAAGACCATAGAGGCATTTAAATCAAAATTTTTAGTTGTCTTATTTACGTATTAAACGCATGATTTAAAAGGTACGTCTTATGTAGCGGTTTAGCTCAACTAGAGGGAGAGAGACGGACATGTTACAGTGCATTCACACCAAGCTCGAGAAATCAATTTACGCAATCTCAAAATCCGCATGAAGCCTTCGCCATGTCGTCACACTGGTTTAAGTTTAAACGCGTGTGGTTGCGCGCGTCCTCGGCAGAAGCCGCGCGGGGCTTCTTGCGGTCGGCGCGGCCGGCCGCGTTTCCTTCAGCATCACTTGCCTCGCCTTATTGACATTAAGCTACTAAGCTTCACGACAGTTTGTAACTGTTTACCGATCGATAAGTTTTAACATATTTTTCCTTGAACTGGCAAAATATGTTCAGTCTGAGTAGTTTTCCATACTTATAATTTTCGCTACTTTAGAGGTAATTGTAGCAAGCAAAGTCTTAACGCCTGCTAATCCCTATGCACTGCCTAAGTTAGATCAGGAGGTTACCTATAGGTTTTAAAGTCAAAGGTTTCAAAGTATGAAGGAGGCAAGTATCAGGAGAACTTATCCAATCTCAGACTCTACATTACATGCAACAGGGATCCCAAAAAGTGATGCCTAACTAATAAGAACTGGCATCTTGCTGGCGCTCTGGCGTTATATCTTTGGCAAATCATATTCCTGATTCCAGCATGAATGCTATCATAGTAGCGGACCCTGGGCTTCGACGTTTTCCCAGTTGCTTCCTTAACTGTGGTGCAGTTAAGGAAGCAACAGGGAATACGCTCAGCTGAGATGGAGTAACGTCCAGACAAGCTGCACAATATTTTGTGAATTATTTACGCCATCAAATCAACAATTTGGTTCGTTTACGTTATTTTTCAGCCATAAAGTCAATTAACTTTGAACAAATAAAGCCCAAGAATCTGTCGTTAGCTGTAAACACAGCGAATGCGAAAACAAAAGGTGACAGGATTAAGAGTATAATGTGTGAGGAATTAGCGCAGTCGAGTGTAGGAGCGGCCGCGGTTGTGGTTTGCCACCCGCGCGCCGCTCGCTCCGACCACGGTCACACGCCGCCCTTAATATAAATATTCAACAGGATTATTTTTGATGCGTTATCTATATGAAATTATAAAAACGTATTTCTTGTTTGATGTGCTTATCTGATTGTAATTACTCTGATCGCGTTTAGGAAATAACGGTATTATTTGAGAAGTTACTTATACTTTTTCATTATGAGCAACTACGTTTTACCAAAAATAATACTTACGTATTAATAGCTCAAGCAAGATTATATAAATTTTTCAAATATCTTGTTCGTGCGTCGATTTAGGGTATGATAGGTCAAGCCTGAAAATTGTTTCGAACTACTAAACCTAATCAGCTAAATCCTTCATTTGTATGGAAAGATTTAATTTTGTTCCCAAGGGATATGAAGCAAAAATTTGCGTGTTGAGTGTTGGTATAATATATATTATTAGATAGCACATTCTTAATCTTAAGCTCACTATCTAAAAAAAAGATTTTAATTCAAATCGAATACATTGAAATATTCATGTTCGAATAATCGCAACGTGTATAATTTCATTAGTATTGCAGCAACCTGGCGATAACTGCTGGCATTTACATTGTAAATACCACCACACCTTCCAGTTCTTCAAACTCATGTTTCATTTAAGCCAATTCAACTTTATGTATGTTAAGATAATTTTAACAACTTAATGCGTATTTCTCTGTACGCGGTGGAAACGAGCCACAGAAATACCGAAAAAGTCGATTTAAACGACTGGTAATTTGGCAACATTGGGATTAAGTATTTCCATTTAAAGGGCAAATCGTTTCCCGTAGAGGCTTGGCCGGCACTCTCTCCGCCAACGTAAAGCTGAGTTTCCACTACCTTTGAATACTAATTGTTTTATATCATGGTTGTGTTGGTCAACTAGTCAGGTGGTCTGACCAATTACTGCTAAGCTACAAGTTCGACTTTACCCGACCGGTATTGATCTGAGATTGTATAACAGTGTGACTGTGTTTAATTTCGTAATCCCCCCAAAAAAATAAGTGGTAAAAGCCCACCAACATACTAAACGCGGCCTTAAGGTATTAGACCTGGGCTCTATCTATACCCGCAAGAAAAAAAGACGTGATAGTATATATATATATGATAGTATGTATGAAAAACAAGAAATCGGAAAATCACTATTTTCTGATTTCGTTTATCTAGGGTATTTCAGTTTATTTTTTCAAATTTGGTGTGTTTGTGTTAAAAAAGTAGATGTTGAGCCATGAATGCGTAAAAAAGGCTCCAATTGCTGCTCGCCATTTCTTGGCTTGAATTTGGCTTGTCAGCTCACGCGTGTATAGATAGTTCAATCCAACTAGATGCTATGCTACTAACTTTGTCTTCAGTTAAAAAAAACCGGCCATGTGCGTGTCGGGCCACGCGCAGTGTAAGGTTCCATAGTTGCGATTGACTGCTTTGAGTTCACACTGTTCACACTCGCACCTCACAGTTTACCGACCACAAATCATCAAACAATCAAAATTGTATGAAATTTTAAATTTTCGAGTACATTTTATAAGTTGGTTGCCTATAACTTTTGAATTTGTACTTAGTACTCAGTTCTGATAGTTTTCCTTTCAACTTCAGTATATATACTACTGCTGTATTAATTTTTTTCACGTATCCATATATAATCGTTTAGCAGATAGAGGGGGGGGGGGGGACACTTACGTCTAACATAAATTTGCACTTTAAAACCAAATATTTTGGAAACGGATCCCTAAATCGAAGAGTGGTGTTCTCAACTCCCACAATATTTTTTAAAGACCTATATAACGATACCCCACACGATGGGTAAGTAGAGAAAAAAAAATTACTCCCCCACTTTACTTGTAATCAGCTATCCTAAAAAAAATTTTTTTCAATTTGTAGTCTCTGAGTAAAACCGCGGACGGCCAGACAGACATGGCGAAACTATAAGGGTTCCTTGTTTACTACGGAACCCTAAAAAGAGAAAAGAAATATGTATACGAGTATAGTAACTTTGCTTGTTATTTAGTAGGTATTCCACAATGCGAAATACTAGCAGTGTCTATCTAGACCAGCAGAATGTAGAGTTCTTCAACTTCTCAAACAGAGTGGGAACCCAGCTTTATACAACAACGACTGGTGATTTTTTTCAAGCGTTTCTTTAACAGTTTGTGATATTCAACGTAATTACGAAGCGGACACCCATTAAGGGTACACCGACGTTAATTTATTATAATCAGCTCCAACTGGCGACCGCACTTACTCGACCGTGAAAATTATTGTCATTAGTGGACAATAATGCACCTATGCATATAAAACAGCCGGTGTACTAACGTAAAAACACATATTAAAAACTTGTTACAGTTTTTTTTATGCAATCTGTAATGGCAAGTCATAAAGCGAGTGGGCGGAGCTATTGCCTAAGTTTCGGTACAAACGTTGACAAATAGACGTTTTGATAGAACAAGACATTAAACAATTTAATGGAGCATAATGTAGTATTTCAAAGCCGTCATGTACTAAGTTACATTATGTCACAGTACAACCATTACGTACACGTAGTTAATATATTTCTTAGAGACCTTGTACACTTATGTAATTTTCTTTGTTGGTCAAAATGCCCCTCTCACCCGATGCTGTGCAAAATACAATAAACTGACCACAAAAAACTCGTCAAGTGTAGATGTTTTACATGACTCATTATCTAAGTTCAAAGCGAATATCACCCAGCTGCTAGGGTCCTCCGAGTTATAAGTGTATCCTAGTTTTATAAATTTATATATTTTTGTTATTATTATTTCCTTTTAGTATTAGTTTAAGCAATACAAATATATTGTAAATGCTGTGTGCACCTGTAATAGTTATATATATAAGTACAACTATTACAAAGTGATTAAGGGCAATTTATTATATATACTGTTGGTGTGCCTTTTCCAAATAATTACTAAAAATATTAAATAAATGTACAGAAAAAAGTCAAACGAAAAAAAACTCTTGGGATTTAGATGAGTGAACGCATTTGGCGAGCACCAACCAAATATAAGGCACAACCTTACCAAAAACAGACATTTTCTTTTAAATACAATGGAAATTCTTTGATACCGTTTTCATGAATAAGATAAGCTGAGCTTCTTAGATCATTTGTAATAATATAACAATTTAGTTGTAAGTTTTTGCGACGTTCATAATAATTGCAGTTTTGACCTGCGTGTTAAGTGCAGATAGCAATAGACGTGTAGGTGTTAATGTATTTATAATCGAAACAGTGTCAGAGAGACCTTGGCGAAATCTCAGTTTAGAAATATTAAGTAATACATATTTAAATAATAGTATTATTTACTTGCAATCTTAATAAGCATGACGTTAATAAAAAATTTTGTTTAATTTTACCGGCTCTGTTTAGCTATCTTGAGGGCCAAGTCTAAGCCATTGATTTCCTGAAGACTCAGTATCATCCAAACGTTCTCATGTATCCTCAATTGATTGAAAGAGTACGTCGGAGCTCGAAATCCGTTATATGGCCGGAAATGTTATTCCGGCCAGCCACCTGCCTCCTTGGATTACACACATGCATACATATTATCACGTCTTTATCCTTTGCGGGGAAGACACAGCCCAAGGTCATAAAACCCAAAGGTTGAAACATGTTAGTGGGCGTTAAGTTGGCAAGCGGCATAAAAATAATGATCGGTTGCTAGCCGGCTAGTTTGACGAGCTCCGTGGCGCAGCGGTCAACACGCCTGCCTGCGACACGGATGGTCCCGGGTTCGATCCCCGGTCAGGTCAAGATGGAAAATGATCTTTTTCAGATTAACCTGGGTCTCGGATGTTTATCTATATAAGTAATCTATTATAAAATATAGTATCGTTGAGTATAGTATCCCATAACACAAGTCTGAAACTAACTTTGGGGCTAGCTCAATTTGTGTGATTTGTCCGTATATATTTTATTTAGCCGCATTGCCTATAACGTGATTCTTTAGATTTTAGCCCAATTCCTTGACCGGGTTTTACGGTCTGCACGGGAAGAAAAGCAGCTCGTATATTCTATGTTTTTCCTTTTCTCCTAAATCAGCATGAAAGAAATTCTTAAATTAATTTGATTATCCTCCTTGGATTGGCTTGGGTTCACCAACTTTCCTCCTAATCTGTTATGCGTCAAAGCCCGAGGTCTGGTCTTATAACAGCATTCATGCGGAAGATACTAACCCTTCTTGGGTAGCTAGCTATAGAACCACAGACCTATGAAAATGAAGTAAAAGTATTTGCCCGGTCTGGGAATCGACCAGCCAACTTTTCTCTTTAATAGCTTTATAATCATTGCAACCCCTGGTGCAGTCCCTACTTGGATGGGTGACCGCAAGTGGCATAAAAATATCTCGAGCTCCTCCGTGCTTCGGAAGGCACGTTAAGCCGTTGGTCCCGGCTGTCATCGTTGATGGCAGTCGTTAAGCTATGTCAGATGCCTTAAGGCAGCTTGAAAAATCTGACACCAGTGTTGGCCACTTACACATACGAAAAGCGAAAACGAAAACGAATCATTGATTAAAGCCTTTATATTAGCCAGGATTTTCATTTGCTGTTTGATTATTAATCAAACAGCAATGAAAATAATGAAAATCCTTGATACTGTAGGTACCTACTGTGCAATACAACTGTGACAACCGACACTAAGCCATGTTAATTGAATATTAAGTTACTGCGTGAGGCTTGATTGATTCCAGCACGTTTTAATTGCTCAACAAATGATCCAATCACTAAGTAAATTAATCTCCGACTATGAAGGTTACAGTACGCTGTGAGATACTGTATTTCGGTTGAACTGTATCCAAATGTGCCGTGTGGTTCCTGGCAGAGGGCCGTGTGGTTCCTAGCAGAGTAGAATAGGACCACTCCAAGTCTTCCCATGGATGTCATAAAAGGTGACTTAGGAAACTCAAACAAAGCTTTCAAACATCAAGGAGACCTCTCAAACCCGTCTGGCCAGCGGCGTGCAGAGTGTAGGTCAAATACTCAGGCTGCTCTAGCCAATATATGGCTCTGGCAGTACAGTGTCTTATTGAATATCCATGAAAGTGTCAGAGGATAATAACACTAGAACACTGAAAGATTTCCCGAAATATCTTATCAAAAACAAAGTTGCAGTGACAGATTAATTCCTCATAATCTACTCTACCATTTTGATTCGTAGGTATTTAAAGTAGCCACCCAACAATTTGTTTTTTCAAACTTGACAAGGTTTGATTCCTGGGTCAGGTATGGTAGGTTTTTGAAAATATGCAAAAGCAGTTTTAATTTTCTCAATATTTGGTGTCATTTTATCTAACAAGCCAACAATCGTATATCTGAACCTCGAAAGTAAATCAATGTCTATCTAATTATCACAATGATGTGGGCGTATTATAATTACTATTGCAAATTAAATAACTAGGGACTGACGGCCTTCGCGCGAGTTGACATACAGACAGACATATTGTGTCCATATTGGCATTGGCGCTTGCGTTCGTTTTGAATGTGCAATTATGTTGCAACTCTACAATTTGTTAGTTTGTTGTACTGTATCTATTACCTAAATTAGCAACACGCACACACTTACATGAAATGTGTTTTATGACACTCAAGCCACTCAGTTTCTTAATAACAAGTGAATCCTTTATCATTAATTAATCACGCGGTATTAATCTGATAAGCAATGAATAAAAAAAAATAATTCGTTTTTCACTTATTTTTTACCAGACTTCATCTGTGGTTATTTGAGTCGCAAGTTGACACTAACATCTCTAAATGTAGGTATTGTTTGTATTTTAAATAAGTGCGTGCTATTAATAAACTTTGACTAAAGCTAAGTATAAAGTAGGTACTACAACCCGTTAATAAGTACACAACACGAGTTCAAACAAACCTTTCACGTTTATATACTTAGGTTTATTTTTTTTGATTAATTAATCTTTTACATTCACGTACACACACAGGAAAGAGAGAATGGTTACATAACTAAAACCAACAGTAAAAATAATACTTGAGCACAATTTAAAATAATCTATAAAAACCATCTGTGCTAGCTGACTAGAAAATTACTCGTGCCTTGTTAATTGTTGTAGAATATGATTTACCATAATTTTTATCTTATTTATCTAAGAATAGGGTAATTTATCAAATTTTTTACGAAATTTACAAGAAGGTTGTCAAGTCTCTAGGTCTTAAAAAGTTTCGGTTACGTTTCTTCTTAGAAATAACTGAGTAATATGTTAAATATTAGGTATATAGCCATCGATTCTATAAATTATAATTTCATAATATAATTAGTTAAGAAGTATTCATATTTAGTTTTTATTTTCAAGTATGAAATCTTCTATAAAATTACTCTTTAGAAAATAAATATAATATTATAAAATTTTGTTGCACCCACAAGTTATGTAATAAGAGAGAAGATGTCATATCATGTAGGCCGCCTACACGCCAGCGTTTGAGATGCCGTCAGACAGTCTCTTCATGTGTGGTCTTCGAAGCCCTTATAATCAAGTTTTATATACTATACAAAGATAACAATCTACCTTTTATATTCCTTGTTATGCTTATCTTATCATATTGAGTTCTTAGGCAGCTTTAACTCATTTGATAAAGTTTTCTATAATTTTACCAGTCTCTTTGTGTACAAAAATACAACAAAAGGATTTAAAAAGGCAGGACATATTGTAATATATTTTTTTATATTTGATTCTAATGTGAAGTAGGTTCGTTGCGCATTTTTTAAATAAACAATAGTAGTTTAAAATGCAATTTTTTTTATTAATTTTTTGAACAAAATAAATTAAGCGGAAGCTATAAAACAACATACTGTTCTGTGAAACTTTAAACGTCGACACAATGGCCCCATGATATACTGTAGTGATATGCATAGGCAACTTTATAATTATTAATAATTGAGCAATTAATTAAAATTATTGTCTATTCATTTTTGTAATAGGATGTTATTTAGTTAACATCAACATAACTTAAACATAAGGAAACGTTACGTGTGAATCAAATGTAAAGACCGATAATAAATTTTCGAGGAGTATGAAAATATTTGCATTAGGTAAAATATTTGCTTTCACTAATGTCTGTCTAACATGACTGAATTTTTATACAACGTGTGAATAACACGTTGTATTTAAATTCAGTCATGTTAGTTTTTTATTGAAAGAAAAGTTTATTAAAATTTAAAAAATAAAAAGTGTCAACCATAATAACCTGTCACAATATCACTAATTTTCTAAGATTATTTTAACAGAAGATAATACTTAATTGTTTATTGCCTTGTTTAATAAGGAACGGAAATTAGGTAATTATGTAAGGTAATATTTTTTAGGTAGTCAGGTACTCTTTAGTTTTAGGGCAGGGTAGCGTTTTAATAATTATTGTCTAATTCTTTTTTTTTTGTATCTACATTTTCACGTAATGCCAATAGACTCTTTATAATGAACCTTTTTACCCCCTTTCATTTTTGTAACACCTTAAACAATGATACATAGTATAATTTAAGTCCGCCCAAACGCTGTATGAGTTTGTAGTGTACAATCAGACATGTGCACATTTTAATTGTTTTTGATTTTTTTTCTCGATTGAATTTAATTTGAAATGCTAAGTGTAACTAAACATTATTAACTTATTTTACCAACTAGCATGCAGATGATTTGGTCTATAACTGTAAATCTGTATGTGTTTTTCATTACAATAAACCAAAAAGTGTTTCAGTAAATTCAACATCATGGAAAATTATGTTTGCAATCATTGCGAAATGGTGCTTATTTCGTTGATGCCTATTACATAAAAATAGAATGTTCATAGCTTTAAATGGAGCTAGATAACTAATCTGATTGCAATTAAAATCTAAACCGGCAGCGAACTAAATAATAGTCTGATGCCGTTTATACAATTTACCTAATTACGGTAACGCTCGCCTGCAGAGCAGCGATGCAAGAATAATTAGGGCTCCCATAGCCTGTCGACTTGTATTTGCGACAAATCGCAAGCTTTTGTATGTTATGTATTTATGAGTGATAATGGCATAACTATTTATAAATGCAACATATATTTTATTGAAAGCAAAGTTACAGGAGATAAGACTAGCATTCCAAAAATATAACTTAAAAACTATTTAAATAATAATACCCAGTGTGCTTCAGTTATGTATATTATACTATTAAACTACACGGAATAAGTAACGCTAAGAAAATAACTGCAAGAAAATCCTTACTATACCTAATAAGATCTATGTATTGTAGCAGTGTTACCATCTGCAAATATAAAAATACCACCTAATTTGCTTACTTGGTAAGTCGAAGTATCTTTTTCAGTGAGCTTTAGACATAAAATAAAGCTTTTTTTTAACATATTTACATAAAAGCGAATTACTGTCGCTGGGCATTGTTGAGTTAAATAATAAGCATCTTGCACGTACAATGTTGCTTAATTAAGATCAAGTCTGCCTCGAACAGTGTTTAATTTTCATAACTTTGTATGTCTGCAACCATGGAAGCAACGCGCTAAATTTGATCGATTACAATGCAAAGTGATTCGTATAGTGCTGTGGTAAACTAAATATTTATAATCCGATTATTCCATATAACGCCGGCTCACTGTCTCTTAGAATTAGTTGTTCGTCTTTAAGGTAAAGAAGTATTTAATGAATTGGTCCACAAAGACGGGCGTGAGAGCGCGGCGGGCTCCGACAATGCGCACACGTTATATCACACTGCGCAGGCGCATGTCATAACAGCAATGATAGGCACCGCTGCCGATGCGCAGCTGGATGTAATGTAAATCTCATTTTGTTTTTACGTTATCTATTCAGCTAATGTTTTGCTAATTTCGTGCAATTATTTTTAATGCACCTGTCATACGGCTAGAATTTACGACTTATGATTTCTTTTTAAGTTCTTATATTGGTAAGCCGTTCCTTTACCTGCCAGTATGCTTACTCTTAAATATTAATATTTCACATTTTAAGATATGGCTATTTTGTAAACTCTTACTAAAAAGATAAAAGTTTGAATTAACTAAATATACTTATTTTCAAAATATTTATAAATAAAAACAAAAAGATTAGTTTACATAGAAATGAGAACCTAATGAAGTGTAACGAAGGGGAACAATGTATCCATAGAACTCGATTCCGTTATTTGTTGAAAATTTTTAAAATCGTCATACGTAATGACAAATATGTATTCTCAACAGTTTCAAGTGTGTGTAAAATATCATTTCTTTTGATACAATTATCAAGACCATAAAAAATCACATTTTGAAAGTTTAGTAGTAAAAGGTCTTACGATGTATATCACGCAGTCTCAAGCACTCGATTGTTCAACATCGTGGATCTACTTCTCTGAGTGACATGCGGTAGTTCCCGGTAATTAAAGATTACGTACTTAATGCTCCTATAAGTGAAATTGCCGCGGCTCTAATTACGACAAGTGCTATGTGATTAACTCGATTGTTTGCAGTAGGGTGCATTCAAAATAGCTTTACAAGAAACGTTTATTGCGGGCACGATAACCTTACAAAGAGAAACTTCAAAAACTCTTTGTTTTTATAAATATTCCGGCCACGCAAGAAACGCGGAAACATCGTATATTTCATGTACAAAGGCCGCTTTAGAGCCTATTAAATGTATTGAGTAATACTGATACGTCAAAGAAATATCATTCGTGGTATCACTGGGCATATCGATGTGAAATCGGATGAAAAATTATGCACTTTCCGATACTTTTGCGAGAGCCGTTCAAGTGAACGCTCGGTCGCTATTACACGGTGTATTCACAAGCAACATCTGTCCGTCCATAAGAATAATATATATTCATAACATAATAGGTATTCATAAACATACACATGTGACTATAGCTAACACTAGTCAAATTTTCAAGCTGAAGGCTGCTACCATTTCCTCTCTGAGTGGATCTTTTTAGCATCTCAGCTGGTTCCAGTTTTTTCGATCTAGGTACTTGACATCAAAACTTTGTCAAATCTCTAATCAAAAATTTCAAACACCTCCATATCTTTTCGTATGATAAGAAATACGTTAAGAGAAATACGTAATAGGAGATAATTAAATCCGTTAAGTAATCCCATGCATTCTCATAGGCACTGTTTCCAGTTCATTCAACTGTCGAACAGATGATCAAATGACGCAGGCTCCTGGGCAAATCGTGGATTGAGTTTCTCGTCCGAGCCATCAAATGGGTCCGTTGACAGTTCGAACATTAGTTTGACTAAACAAACTGTAAATAATCCCCTTTGAAAAAAAGTTTAATCACAGTCTTGAGACGAGCCTTTATATTTTAAATCGAACCCAATTTCACAGCTCGCATAGCCTGTCAAACGCGACATAAAGCCGCGAATACGGATCGCATTAGGGACAACTCAAACTGGCCCTATTTATCCCAATGATAATCTATTTATTGTCACAATAAAAAGTTTAGATGTTATCAGTTCAGAGCGATGAAAGAATTGTCACCTTTTCTTACCCTTATCGCGATGCCAAAAGTCACGAGATGTGTTGTAGTAACCGTGGATCTAATTGCCATGGAAATAAAGTTGAGATTGATTGCTCTGTGGTAGGACTTATCCGAAGATAAGCAGCTTAGCGAAGCAGTGGTTCACTTTTGAGGTTAGACGTTGACGTTCCAGTAACGAGGTGGTATCATTGAGAGTCGAAGTACAATCGGAAAGTAAAATACTTGCTTCTTTTATATCATTTAAAATCACATGAATTTTGTCCAATAACAAACTAGGTTTATACCTAAGAAAATTAGAAAGCCTACCTTAAGAATGTCAGTATTCCTTATTAGTTTTAAAAACAAATAAAAACATATCCGTAAAGATGTCAAAATAACGCGTAAATCCTTCACTTATTTTAATGGTAACTCTGTTATAACATTAGTTGAATTAATTACGCGTTTTAACTGCACAGCCTGCTATTAACAATATATTAATTACTCAGTAAACTGTCAGCTGGGATTGTATGAGCTGTAATTGCTATAAACGTCGTTTCTTTTTTCACATTCTGGCTAAGTGGGTTTTCAAATTATGATGCGAGAAGTTTTGTATTTTACAGTTGCATGAGATATCTAATTGCCTCCAGCGGATGTTAAGTACAGTAATTGGGAGGTAAATTCATGAGATAAGTGTATATTAAAAACAATATTAATCATGGCATATAAAACGACCCAAGTAATTTATTTGGTTACATAATGGTGGAAAAGTCACCAAACCATTTATTCACTGAACTGTACCAATGCCATCTAGGGATTCTGGGTTTACGGTGAGCTATTTTAAAATTTAAAAAGCGAACTAAACTTGACGTTTGACAAAAAGCTGATTATGACGTCAGTTTTTTTCTTTTTTATTCACCCGTTGTACGACGAGAGTCCTTTCAGCCAGGATTAATTTGGCCGTTTTATAAGGGCTTAGTTATCTCGAGGGCCGAGTGTTACGAACGGGTTGTATTTATCGCTGCCATTATACGTTTTATTATTTAATTTATTTAACGCCTCGAGTTTATCGGCTTGTCTATTAAATCGTCGACGGGATAATGCTATCGAAACTCAAACATTACTTAGTCTTATACCAATATCTAAATTGTTAATTTATTTTTTACTTTTCTCTTTGTAGCGATTAGGATAGTGATATTTTTAGGTTGATCAAATTTATAAATAGAGATTTTGTTTCGTTGTTAACTCTTAATTATGCTTTAGCTGACTTTTTACTATGATAGTCTTGAATATTTTTAAAGTACTTTACGTGCCATACCATTTGTTTATTATTTCACTACCATCTTTATCGGTTTTTAGTAAATCTGCAAATGCGAGTCAGAATCGCACACGAAGGGTTTCGTACCAACATGCAATATATAACTACAAAACCGGCCAAGTTCGAGTCGGATTCACGGACAGACTCAAATTAAGGAATCCGTACTACCGTACACTAATTTACTACCACAACCACGTTAACTTCTTGTATTACCCTGGGTATATTGACTTTTTGCTGACGTTACATAGCTTATGATACTCAGGAGAAGAATACGATTCTAATCACACCGACACTTCAATATGTTTATTTTATTGAAATATTTTCTTGTTATATCATATATAAACATAGTATAAATATAGTGTAAAAATCAAAAGGCTACTTATTACGGTTCAATAGATAGAGCTCTGTGACACACGGCCGGACGGACGGACATCGGAGTCTGAGTAATAAAGACCCGTTTTTACCCTTTTTTAACATTTATTTTCTGTTCTGGGTGTGAAACTCTTATAAAAAGGATTACGTTAAATCACTTACCATTTGCTAGGTGTTATGTTTGAGTAATTATGTAAAACTAATTTAAAATTTATAACTTCATTTACGATGTTCACCTGTTATGGCTTTGAAATCCTTTAATATGCTAATTGTACTTGTTATTTTAATCTCGATAAGAGGCATTTGTCTAGAATACACTAATTAGTTCCGAGCGCAGCTGAATTTAAATTTAATGAGCAATTATAATAGAGTCAAGATTACACGGCCTACGTTTGAATTTTATTCAATTAATTTTATATTCACGGTTTTGGGACATGCCATGTCCGTTTAAATTATGATACATATGCCTAGGTTTATTTAAATTTTACAATATACTTAAGTAGTAAATACATGAACCAAAATGTATATTTTTGTACTAATAATTACTAACATTATTTTCTATCCATAGAATCAAATGGGTATTGTGAACAACGAAATTTATAAACTTAAGAAGCAGATTCAAAAACAAACATTTTCAGCTATAAATTGCGCTGTTTGACCATTTTACATTAACAAACTACTTCATTTTACAAAAATATTATAACTCTATATCCCAATTAATCTACTGAATGCTCTAAAGCATCTTTTAGTAAACTGTAAAACACATTAATCGTTTAAGGATGCAATTTGTAGTATCAGGTAAACAGACATAAAAAACACAAAGCGAAGTCACACAATGATTGTGCCGGTCGAGCGCCCCGACACGACGGTTGTGACAAAAGTCCATTTCGGATCGAGTTGCAGAGGCCGCCGCCAGTCAGCTCCAAACTTACACATATTTTTGGTGTTTCTAAAAGCTTTATAGTTCTTTTATAAGAGCTTATGCTAGTATGGTAGAAAAGAAAACATACATGCTATCACGTCTTTTTCCCTTGCGGGGTAGACAGGGCCCAGGTCTTTAAAAACTAAAGCATGTTATCATGTTTAGCATGCATTTCGTTTGTTTGAGAAAAGAAAAAACATAGTATATACCAGCTGCTTTTATTTCCACGCAGACCGACGGCCAAGGTATTGGGCGAAAATCTAAGTACCTAAGTAATAATCAATACGCGATGCTGCTAGCAACCCATCACTATTATGATACGCTTTCCAGCGTTAAAGCCACTGCGATACTAAAGGTGGCTTTTGTGTCTGATGAATTTGGGCTCTGTTTACCCCTTAAGGGATAATGACGTAACACAATGTATGTATGTATGTACTACAATTTTTTTACTACCAAAGTACTGAATTAGATTTTTTTAATTTGATCTGATTAAGTTGTAAAGAATAAGATGACGGGTGATGCTAGTTTTGCTGATCTAAGTAAGCCTCTTAGTTAAACCCTGCAAGCTGAAATAAAAATATATTGACACATGACCTCTCCTAACGCTTAAAATTAAATAATAATCAACATCAACCAAATTACAAGTAATCGAAAAGGCTTAAATAATTTTGATGAAGATTTTCACCCCGTAAAGTGCAAATGAAATTTAAAACATGTTGATTTTCTTAGTATTTTGCAAAGAAAGCCACAAACGGTAGCTAGGAAAACTGTTTGATTAAATTTCTCGTAATATGCTTATTATCATCATGATCATTATCATCATCAACAGGTCTTTTTATGTCTCCACTGCAGGAGCACGATCCTCTCTGTACTACTAAAGCTATATTAGCAGTCATACAGCAGTCAGAGGATTATATGCTCATAATAAAATGAATGTCAATATCTAGGAATCATTGATCTTTATAATTAAATTAAGAATATCACTAATGGCATTAGTTTCACGTCTAGTTTGAAGTTTTTTGGTATCATAAAATTTTATCAAAGGTGACCCTCGACGTTTTTTGACATTTAAAATTATTTGCATGTTTTAAAAAACATGTTATCAATTTTATTGTCTGGTAATGGTTGGTTTAATATAATGTTTGAAATAAGTTAGGTATAATGATTTTCATGTTTGAAAATCTTAGCGTAATTTTATATTTTCAGGCTAAAAGTCGGCTAGTAAATATGCGAAAGTTAAAATAATTGTCACCTTTGATCTATGTCACACATGGCATACTTGTCCCATAGGTATTATTGTTATATGTTTCCAAGTAATGGTAAAAGGTATGAGATCTTACCTTTAGGTAATATTAATCTAATTAAAAATTCCATCTTTTAAACATGATATGACTGTCCTGTCATTTTTATTTTTTTTTAAATTAGACATAATCAATATCACTTAAAAAGTATCACTATTAGAGTGAGTTTAATTACAAAGTTGTGAAATAAATTAATAAATTACTTATTGTTATAACAACTACAGCCAGCAGCAATAAGTTATAACTTATTGCTGCTGGCTGTAGAAGCTACAGTAATTAAAGGTTTTCACAAGATGTACCTATTTTTTTTTAAAGGTTTATTTATATATACGGATATATATATACGGACAAATCACACAGATTGAGCTAGCCCCAAAGTAAGTTCGAGACTTGTATTATGGGATACTAACTCAACGACACTATATTTTATAATAGATACTTATATAGATAAACATCCAAGACCCAGGTCAATCTGAAAAAGATCATTTTCCATCTTGACCTGACCTGGGATCGAACCCGGGACCATCCGTGTCGCAGGCAGGCGTGTTGACCACTGCGCCACGGAGCTGAATTTTGAATAGTACTTTTATTATCATATATCAATACCTAGTACTGATCAAATCAGAATCGTCAGTAAAATTAATATGAATTAGACAGATATTAAACTTAATACAGTATGGAAATGAAAAAGAAAACATAAAAATCAATTTGATCCAAGTTCTTATAAGTACCTATTAAAATGAATATGACAAGAGATTACATACTACTATCACGTCTTTTTCCCTTGCGAGGTAGACTGAGCCCGGGTCTGTAACACCTTGAGGCCACGTTTAGCATGTTGGTGGGCTTGTAGGTGAGAACGGAAACAAAATAGTGATGGGTTGCTAGCCGCATCGCCTATAGACATGATTCCTGATGCCCATTCCCCCGATCAGCTTTTACGATTTGCCCGGGCAGAGAAGCAGCTGGTACATTCTATTTTTCTTTTCTCCCAGATCAGCATGGAAGTGACATGAGATTAATTAGTTAAATTCTAAGTAAGTTCATACGACGTCGCGTGACGGCATCGTTGTGATTAGCACAGTTCCCAGCGCGATTGTATTTCAGAAAATTACTATTTTGTAGCCGATTTGTTCCCATAATAAAAAATAATTAGCCTAACTAACCATTTCCTTACAATGTTGATAGTTCAAAGAGATTTGCATACTTCTTTGCTTTGTTTGAAATCACTAAAATAAATACGCAGCTGTTAATTCTTATAATCCTAAATTATATCGAATTTAAAAAATCTATCATGTATATAACTAGTAAATTACTTGTAGTATTTTGGTATTCATTTTCATTGATATTCGTTTGTTAAATAATAGAAATATCGGCTAACGCCAAAAGTGGCCATTTGTCTCTTTTAAGCCGGTGTTTTTCTTTAAATATTCCACTAGCAAATTACTTGTAGTAATACCAAAATACTAAAAGTAATTTAATAATTATGTAAATGATAGATTTTTTAAATTCGATATGATTTAGGAATAAAAGAATTAATTGCTGGGTATTTGCAGTCTACAGCGCCTTAACTCTTGTTAAGTATTACCTAGAAGGTTCTCTAATGCAATACTCAACAAGTCAGTGCTTAACTTAAACCCTTTTCAAAAAAATTGTGTAATTGTAAATTTCGTTACATAATTAAGGTAAACTCTCAAATGTTTGTCCGTCGGTCTATACTTATTAAAACATTAATGAAGTGCCTTGATATGTATTCATGAGGAGAATAATATAAAGTCATATCAAAAATTAAATGTGACAAAAAAAGATCAAAGTGCTAGTAGTAGTTCAAAACAATATAACGATCCGAATAACAATTATTCCAGTATCGCCAATTAGTTTAATTAAATCGAGATAAACATGTGTTAGGTATCTACGCAACAGGATTGCCACGCGAGTGCCTAATTTATGACTTGTTTACATAATTGAATTTACAGGTATTAAATTAACACTATTTAAAATAAGGAAAATGTTCGGATAGGTTAAACATTCATGCATAAATCATGTCGTCGAAAGCGCAGCGGACGCATTCTCGTTGATGTCTTTTCTTAAGTGCTACGACAGATATTTACCAGTCATAAAATATTGAGTGCTTTTTTATGTCCTATGTCTACTAAAGCCTGTTATTTTGAATGAATTATGCTTAGGTTTTATTTCTACGTTATTGCACTAATAAACTAATAATATTACATTACTTCGTTATTTTTGCTATTAAAACATTTTTCTATATACAACATCGTAGATTTTATGTGCCTCGTTTAATTTCTGTTCTACTCAATCACGATTTTTTACTTAAAATAAAATTCCGGATGTAGCCGTATATCAATAAATTGATACATTGCCAGTTATTCATATTCAGTATCAATGAGTGTTAAGGTAAGTATATGGAGTCAATGACTTGCAAACGTCTGTGGAGACGAATAAATATTAGTTATATTTGTAGCTATCGTAGCAGTTGGTCTATGGCTAAACAAACATACCTATGTACTTAGCCTCAGTCTAGTTATTTTATTTAACCTGAAGGAGAATATGTTCCAATATGGTGATCTAATATCTTAGTAGTACTATACATACCAAAGTCTCTATCAATATTTAATTTCATAAGCTCATATGATAGATAAAGTTATTGGGAATCAGAATACAGGTACATTGATAGCCGGTTTTAAATTCATAAATAAGTTTTTTTAGACCTTCTTTTGTGACAAGGATGTCTAAATAAATAAATATTTATAGACAAATCACACAAATTGAGCTAGCCCCAAAGTGGGTTCGAGACTTGTATTATGGGGATACTAACTCAAAGATACTATATTTTATAATAAATACTTATGAATGGAATAATTTTCAATAAATCAGAGTAAAAAATCAATTTCATTATGCTACTTTGCATGCTGATTTCTTTCTCTATCTGAAAGACATAGGAATAGGTAAGATAAGGAGTCACATGAGCATGTGATTTGTACAGTAGGATGAATAACTAACCTGGCGAGTCGGTCGCCGACCTATCCGAGTCGGAGTCCCGGTGCGCGCTGAGGTCCCTCGGCGCTGCGTCGTGCAGGATGTCGGTGATCATGAAGCGGGTGCGGGGTGCGCGCGCGTCGCGCTCGTCGCGCTGCACCGTCATCGCCACGGCGCCGCCGGCCGGCCCGCCGCCGCCGCCGCCCGCCGCCGAGCCTACCGCATCCAGCGCGGGGCGCCACCCCCGCCCCACGCTCAGCACCTCGCTCGCCCCCAGCTCGTCCGCGCCGCCGGACGCCGGTCACCGCACTCGGCACATCACACGATTGACACCACCGAGATCAACAGACCACTTCTTCGAGTCTTCTCCTAACTCGCATCGCCACTCGGAAATTGTTGTTCCGGACCACAGCTTGACACTATTCGTAAAAGTTATTTAGAGCTTTTCAATGAAAAGGTTTCCGACAGGTGTCCATACAACACAATGTTCAAAGTTAGCGCACTTGAAGAAATCGCGTCAAATAACAATGTTCACTAAAAGTTGTCCCTAGTTTGAGTCAGAAAACAGTTGGAAAGATCACAAGTTAAAGTTCGCGCACGCCGTAATAGGTTCGTAGTAGTAGTCGGTGTCGTAGGACACACCGCGCTCACGTCGAGGTGTAGAGAGCGACTGAACGGCGCGGCGCGGTCGGTCGGTGGGCTGGAGGCGGCGCCGACCAATGGCGGCGCGGGCGGGCCGGCCGGCCAACCCCGCGGCGGGGCGTGCCGCTGCCATGTTGCGAGCGCCACCACTAATGCTCTTTTTGCCGACTCGCCGCCGGGGAAAGCTCCGCGCGGATTTAAGCTTTTATACGTGGATAAAACGCTTTTATGGCAAAATAAAGCGTTCTCGCTGCGGGATATCGCACTTTATGACAGCGTTTTACTGAAAGTTGGCGACACTATACTCTAGTAATTGGTTCACGCCCGCCAAATTGAGACTAGCATGTCGGGCTGCGAAACTTTAAAGAGACTTAAATATTTATAAAAGAAGCTTATATTCATATTGCTAACTTTTGCAGTTAAATAAGTTAAGTTGTAGTGAGTAGGAATTATCTATGTACTTATTTAATGTATTTTCTTAAATAATAAGTTGTTCTCGATTGTGCTTTTACATAGATCTTAACAAACTTAGATATAGACAGAAGCTTTGGACAGAAGATAGTTAATTTTGAGACATTTCGATATTTCTAGGTACATGAAAAAAATTTCACTTTGCTAATAACGTGGATTTACTAAGAAAACTGTCTATTTTAAAGCCTTTGTACTTACTGTACAGTTACATATACTTAATCTTTAACTTTCCGAACTTCATATGTAGAAATCTTAAAGAAACCAACATAGGTGTAGAATGATAGCGACTGCAATTTAATTTTTAGTAAAAAGTTTAAGCTAAGCTGGGTCCACCCGGTAATAATAATTATTCAGATAAATATTCAACTTGAATCAAACTAATAAGCTAATTCAAATTAAATTTAAACGTGAACAATTTAAAAGTATAACCCTTTCAAACAAAATGTTTTTTTTAAGTGACGACGATTAGGCAACCAAAAAAATTAAAATAAATACCAGTCAAATTGAGAACCTCTTCCTTTTTGGATATCGGTTGAATTAGATTGTACAAAATAAAGTATGAATATTATTTGGGTCAGTACTAATAACATATTTCTATGTACATTTATCCTTATTTTAATTTGTGAATTTATTTTTAAGATAAAGCTTTGTCATTAGGTACGTACATTTACAAAAATCCCACTAATTTATACTTATTTTTCATTCCGTCAAATAACAAATATTTGTTTATTTTAATATATTTTATTAAAACTGTAACCATTTTAGCATACCCAAATATTTTATTTAAATAACTTTCGGTGAACAACCCACGACCATGATTAAATTCATCGCTTTACTCGGATTCAAAGCTCCTGAAATTTCTGGATTCTACATTTTTCTCTTTTAAAATAACATTCTGCAACAAATAGGTACAGAAACAAATATTTAAAGTTTTTAATTTTCCACTTTTTTGGATTAAAAAAAAACATAGTTTTCGCACATTTCAGTTTCATACTCTTATATACCTAAAACCTTACCGGAGTCCAATTTTCGTTGTCCAGTTTTTAGGGTCTGTCTGTATTTCTATTAATCCATTTATTATAATAATATCTGATATTTAAAAATACAGCCAAGCATGAGGTAGATTCCCACTCCGAGTGTTCCGTAAATAAAAAGTTTTATATTTAAATATTTAATATAAAATAGTATCATCATCGTCGGGACAACAGATGAGGGAAAGGCCGTACTTATATTTCAAATAGTATCTTGAGGTATTATGTTAGTTGTCCTCATAGAAAACACCGGCCAAGTGCGAGTCGGACTCGCGCACTAAGGGTTCCGTACCAGAAATATTAATATCGAGCAAAAAACGGTAAAAAAATACTTTTGCTGTATGGAAGCCCCCTTAAATATTATTTTTATTTTATTTTTGGTATTTGTTATTATTGTGGCAATGAAAATACAACATCTGTGAAAATTTTAATCTCCTTCCTATTACGGTTCATGAGATACAGCAAAAAAACGCCAGCAACTACTCTATTGTGAGGGAGCCCCCCTTAATTATTACTATTATTTTGATTTTAGTATTTGTTGTTGTAGCCGCAATAAAAATACATAATCTGTGCAAATTTCAACTGTCTATCTATTACGGTTCTTTAGATCTAGTTCGGTGAGTGGCTAAAATATCACGATTTTTGTATGGGAGCCCCCCTTAATTATTATTATTATTTTGTTTCTTTTTTTTTATTATAGCGGCAACAGAAATACACAATATGTAAAAATATCAACTGTCTGGCTTTTACGGTTCTTGAGATACAGCCTGGTGACAGATGGACGGACGGACAGCGAAATCTTTGTAACAGGATCCCGTTTTTACCCTTTCAAAGTCAAAGTCAAAGATTTTTATTCAAAATTGGATAATTGTATCTCTTTTTGAACATCACATTTTTTAGTTTGGGTACATTTGGGTACGGAACCCTAAAAAACTGTTCTATGGTTGTCTTCCAGGTAAATTCAACAATTGTCTTGTTTTTTTTTATAGTAAACGTCTGTTATTGATAATTACAATTGACTTGGAACTAAGGTCTAAGAATTTTTATTTCTTTGCGAGTGTGTAAAATAAAAATACAACTGCAGCAAAACATCTCGCATCTTTTGGTAGCGTTGTCTTTTATGTTTGATTTTTATTTATGTAAAATAGATTCAAGAGTTCAGTTTCATTTTTATAAGTTGGTTGACGAGCTCCGTGGCGCAGCGGTCAACACGCCTGCCTGCGACACGGATGGTCCCGGGTTCGATTCCCGGTCAGGTCAAGATGGAAAATGATCTTTTTCAGATTGACCTGGGTCTTGGATGTTTATCTATATAAGTATCTATTATAAAATATAGTATCGTTGAGTTAGTATCCCATAACACAAGTCTCGAACTTACTTTGGTGCTAGCTCCAATCTGTGTGATTTGTCCGTATATATTTATTTTTATTTATAACTTTTTAGTTTGTACTTAGTACTCAGCTTTGATAGTTTTCCTTTCAACTTCAGTGTATATACTACTGCTGCAATTTTTTTCACGTATCCATATATACCTAACCGTTTAGCAGATAGAGGGGGGGGGGACACTTACCTCTAACAAAAATTTGCACTTCAGAACCAAATATTTCGGAAACGGATCCCTAAATCGAAAAATGGTGTTTAACCTCACAATATTTTTAAAGACCTATTTCACAATACCTAACACGATGGGTTTGTATAGAAAAAAAAATTACTCCCTCTTTACTTATATGGGAGTTACGCTAAAAAAATTTTTTTTCAAGATTTTTTTCTTCCGCATTTTTGGCATGATTAATATACATACCATACCAAATTACAGCTTTCTAGTACTATTAGTCTCTGAGTAAAACCTGTCGGACGGACAGACAGACATGGCGAAACTATAAGGGTTCCTAGTTTACTACGGAACCCTAAAAAACTCAGTGCAATGATGCTTTTAATCCTGGTGTCACGGGGTGTTCTCATATTTGCATGAACCATACTCGACTTTCATTATTTTGATTAACTATTCCACCTAACCGCTCAAAAACATTAAAAACGTGACCTTTAGGGCTTATGGCTCTGTGTCTAGGGAATGAAGACGCGTTTAAAATGTTCGTGTTGAAAATGCACTTGAAAAGTTTCAAACTAGTCTTTTAGTTGGTATATTTCATACTCTGCGAAACACCTTAGCCTCGGCCCGTTCCTCCACATACGATTAAACTATGCAATTATGAACAATAGGAAACGTTAATGGTTTAATGAGTGTCGTGCAATTCGTGCCTGAATGCCATTCTCAAACAGGGCTAATGGCTGGCAAAAACTGCTTAACTTCTGCAATTGCAATTACCACTCGTCACACCACACTGACTACGGTTGCCCGCGTATAAACAATTAAAACAACAAACTTGCTTGCATATTATTACCTGTAATCGTATGGAAAACAATTGTAATATTTCCGGAGATATCTTTTACGTTATTTTTTATCGATTGATGGAATGTTCGCAAATAAATTTGTATGTACGAGTATGTAGCGGATTATTTACTGTTATTTGTAAGAATATTTTTCCTCTGTGCTAGTAGGTTATAATATGGAAGAACAATGTCAATATACTCCATTAGCTCTAACAAAAACTGGGCAAGGGACCCGTGGTGTACCTCTATTTAGAGAAGCTCAATTTGTAAATTAAATTTTAGGTTTCTTATAACATTTTAAAAATTATAAAACCCTTTCTACTTTCATTAGTACCTAACCAAAATTCAAGGTAACTCGAATTTGCTTCTGAAAATTATTGAATAGTACAGAAGCAGATTGTGTGAATAAGCATAAATTAGATAAACTACCTAGAAGCGCTTGAAAATAAATAACTACCTATTCGCTCTCAACATGGTTGAGTGAGGATAAGAAAAAAAAATACTCTTTCTGAATTAACTTAACCCAAAGTCTATCTTAGCCAATCATTGACATTGACCTACAAGTAGATACATGCAAGGGTACCTACTATTATTGAACGGGTGACTTCACAAGATGAGCCGTAGTAGTAAGTTTGAGTATTTTTCTCTGTGTTACAAAAACTGAATTGATTTGTTAGGCTTTTATGTAAAACCGATGTTTATGGTATAAAATCAGTAGTGAATTGTTTGCAGTTTCCGCATGCAAGCATTGGTAACAGTCTATCTGATACGGCGTGTTAAATAGCCTGTGTAAATTATATCTACAAGCACGCAACAGAGAGTGCGTGTTAATGCGACTATCGGAGTTTTCATGCCTATGAGGCTGTTAAATGTTTCGAACAGCTGTGTGTTTATAGTGAATCTGTTTATTTGTCTACCTAAGTATGTTAAGGATTAAAATTAAAGTACCTTTATTGTTATAAGCACAGATAAAGAAGAAGATAATTACGTATAAAATTCCTTGCTAAACACTTCTGTTCGAAAATATTTTATAGGTTACCATTGTAGGAATATAATAATACGAGTATAGCATGCACAAGTACAGACAGACGTTTTCTTAACATTTACCAGTTTTTTTTACTGATGAAGATGAATATCGAAGAGGAAAAAATTGGAACATAGGTATGTTCCTCAAATCTTTACTATGTTTGAAAAAATAAAATTTGACAGGTAGCGGTAACCATACCTCGGTCCATGGAGGCAACACCCAGTTTAATAGTAAACCTAGGTGAAGGTCGAACATAAGATTTTTTTCTCTTTACCCCTTGGTGATTGCTAACTAAATAAATAAATATATACGCACAAATCACACAGATTGAGCTAAAGTTAGTTCGAGACTTGTGTTATGGGATACTAACTCAACGATACTATATTTTATTATACTTATATAGATAAACATCCAAGACCCAGGTCAATCTGAAAAAGATCATTTTCCATCTTGACCTGACCGGGGATCGAACCCGGGACCGTCCGTGTCGCAGGCAGGCGTGTTGACCGCTGCGCCAGCGGAGGTCGTCAACTCAAACAAAATTAACCTATTGGTATTTTTTAAATTATAAAATACACCAATAGGTTAATTTTATTTAGGTTGATAAGATAACAAACATTTAAAAATCGTAGCGTATCGGGACACCGAAAGTTAGATAAAACATTTTTTACATAAACAATTGTTTATGATAAGAATTTTTAATAATAGTTGTTCATCTAAATTATATATTTTACTGTATGTGGAAGCAATAAATATACTGGATGTTAGATTTAACACCGTTGTCCCTCAAACCATCAAATCAGCTCCTCAGAATGAACAACTTTTTCTATGGGACCAATGCTGGAATCTTGAAAAAAAAACTACATTTTCATCCAAAAATTGCCGTCGGCAATTTGTATGACAAATGTCGTATCCTTTTTTTTTCAGCGTTGGTTCCATGGGAATTGTTGATCATTTTGACGAGCTGATGGTTTGAGGGACAACGGTGTTAACGGTAACACCCTGTATTTCGTGAATCATGCCATAAATTCGTGATTAAGATTTATCTTTTCATTGTGTAAAAGATACTTATAGTTAGTTACCCATTTAACTGGTCATTAACTTTAATGTAAGTGAACTGAACTTTTTTAGTTTTAATGCAAAAAATAAACGACATATTGACAGAATTGCAACATAACTCAATGCACTACATAGATTCTAGAGTAATTAACTTCTTGCTTAAGAAATGTTTGATGTTCTCATGAAGTGCTCATAATGGCAATAAAAATGCGAAGGGTACATCATTCATCACTTATTAAGTCTTAATAATGGGTCAGGATAAACATTAAATTAAAGAATCTACTAAAGAAACGTTCTAGGAATTCCTATTGTGGTCTGTAATATAGCATTTGAATTTCCATTTCACGCTCACATGCATTCAAAATGGTACGAGTTTCTTTGGTACGTCGTTTATTGAAAAATTGTCGATGTGTGCTCGCCCTTACTTAGATACCATTAAAGTTGTATTGCCAGTGTGAATACTTTGTAAAATGTAGAACGAAGAGTTAGAAACAACATGATAGAAGATAAATTTGAACAGAAACATCATCTCATCATCTTGACCATAAAATCCGATCTTGGGGTTTATCGTCACAAGTTGTGAATATGTAATTCAATGTTATCTAGTTTTATATATGAGATCGTAGATTCATAGTTAGAAATTGAAATAACAATGTGGTAGTTGTAGTTCACAAAAACAAAATAGTCAATTCAATTTTGGTACGGGCTGCGCCAAACATTATTGCGGCTCAGAACATCGCGCGAGTCGATGCGCAGTACACAATAACAGATACCGCGGGGCAATAAGAAAAGCGGGGCGCGTACTGCGCAGCTCGTAGCTAATAACCGACCCGCAATAAAGTTTGGCGCGAACTGTACATACCTACCTTTAGTTATTATGTGAGCCTTTAATCCCAAAAATACTTTAGCATACCTAAATGTATACTACCTTTCTTGTTATAAAATATGGTAACTATTTGTTACAATGAGATAGTTGTAGATAACCACTGTACAATTTTGCATACATCGGTAGCCGTCACAGTGCACGGAATGTCGCTCGCGCCCTGCTAGAGACGAAAGTTATAATAATACCGCTTGTCAACCCCCGTCCGACTAGGTAGTAGGCGAAAGTCTCATACTCGGCCTATCAGTTCGTCCTCAAAATACGTAAAAATGCCCTAATGTGCTGTGATATGATATCATAATTATACAGTATAAAGGTAAATAGACAAAATTCTTATGTAAGCTATATCACAAGTAAGATTTTTACATTTATACAATTACCTTGAAACCCAAAGCCTCAATAAACGGTATCGCCTAGCACGCTTGTTTCGTATGGAATGTGTTGAAAAGGCGTCTCTAGTAGTAGCGCGCGAGTGACAGTCACCACATTGCCTGCTCTGTGAGAGGCTTCGATTCCTAGCGCAGTTCTGTGCCTATCCAAGAAAGTTTTTGTCTAGCACACTATGTCGAATTTATGGCATTGAAGTTCTGCGGCTGATTTTAAGTACCAACGTATTCGGTTGGCCGTGTGGTTCCCGGCAGAGTAGAATAGGACCACTCCAAGTCTTCCCGTGGATGTCATAGAAGGCGACTTAGGAAATACATGCTAAACAAAGCTTATAAACATCAAAGAGACCTCTCCCAACCTGTCTGGCCAGCGTGGAGAGTGTAGGCCATATCCTCTGACAGCCCTGGCTAATTATGGCTCTGGTAGTTCAGAGAGGGTTAAGCTCCTGCAGTGGAGACTAAAAAAGGCCTGATGATGATGATGATTCGATTGCTATAGGATGGAATGATCCCTACTCTGTGGTAGCCGTGTATGCACAGCTTAGCTGGTAACACCGGCGAGCAATGCTTACTCGGCAAAAACGCCGCGGGCTGCGTGTGTCCGCGGTAATTTCACGCTAGCTGCCGCCTACGCCGCTGAAAAACTCCACCGCACCGCTTTTATGGCGACCACTCGCAATTTATATTACAAGTATGATAATCTATAATGATAATAAATTTATTTCCCGCCCGTTACTCCACAAACTAGAACGTTTATCGACCGTTTCCATTCTTGGTAACGCGCGATTTTTTGTTTGTTGTTATCGGTTTTCGCGGAACTGTTGTTTTGTTCTGCAGATTAATTATGCCTTGTTAGTCTACGGTATTTTCCGGTGCGGTCACTTGAAAGCGTATGATGCTTTGATGTTGCCTAAACATGACAAGTTCCAAATAAATACGAGGAAATAGTGGACTGATAAAAAATATTATTTATTATATAAATTCTTTTAGGCATATCGTTTACTTTTACTGATGATAAGAGATTTTAAGAGCACACTGTAATGCAAAAATTAACAAAATTCTGTTTTTAGAATGAAACACTGAAATTTAGAGTATTTGTAAGAAAAATTTAAGTTGACTGAGCTAATTTATTTTATTAATTATAGGAGCTATAAATTAATCTAAGCTCTGTAAGAATTAATAAATATAAATATTACAATTAATATAAACTGAATGGGCATGTTGACTAAATTTTTTTTCGTATTGCTATGTAAAGACCTGCAAAAAATAAACACAATAGTGACAGAAATACATTTCTAAACAAAAAACTCTTTCAGATATAAAAGTTTTAAAGACACATGTTTTTAGACGTGAAAACGCGCCACTGAAATGCCTACATCTTTGTGACGTCACAAGCTTGTATTTTGTATGGGTGGCGTGAGAACTTTGTTTGGTAGCTATACGTAATATTTCGTTTGTGGTTATGGTTTCATTATAAAAGTTGCTATAAATTTAGCGGACTACAATAGAGTATAATTGTAATTAAAGATTTTCATACTTTTAAAAATGGTCCTATTCACCAAACTTTAAAGAAGCTTTAAGATCACTTAACGAATCGATATCTAATTAAAAATGTTCTTTATAGTGTTTTTAGATAGAAATTAGTATCATTAGAAACAAATTGTATATATCGCAGTCATCTGGTTAAATCTGCTATTTGATTGAATGACTAGCGCGTTCATTGAATGACTAGGCCGAACGTTGAACAAATAAGCGTCGCTCAACGTCCAACTAGTTAGCGGATTGTAACATAGCCCTTTGAAAAGAGCGGACATAGAATCAGTAAGGTGATTCAAATTTAGTTCATTTTTTTCCCACTGCGGCGCTAGTAGTCACCAAAACAAATATGGCGTCAAACAGCTCGAACAGATGGCACGAAGTTGATATTTTTTTCGACTAAATTTACTTAAAAGTGCCTTATTTGTAATAAAATAGTATGACATTATGGATTTACCTATTATAACGCCGCCACCGGCTACTTAAAAAACTAAGAAAAATGAAATCATGCTACCACCAAATATTACAAAGTCGGCTAAGATTCAACGACTTCGCTAAATGACATTCATTCAGTCAAGACGTTGAACGTTACATTCAACGACTTGACGAGCTGTCCTTCAGTCATTCAATTGAACGTCGCCATTCAATGAACGCGCTAGTCATTCAATCAAATAGCAAATTCAACCAGATGACTGCGACATATATAATTTTAACATTAGGCAACTACCGTATTTCCCTTGTTAAGTCATTCATCAAGCACCGTGTCGGTCAGGTGATGACCGGACAGCTATTAAAATCTATTTTGCTAACGATTCTGGCAGTAAAAGTGTTAGTAGGTGTCTGGCTACAGAGTTTTGGAATTGGCCTTTCTCAGACCGCGCGTTTTTGTTTTAGAAGTCGAAATACAAATATTTTATTTGCTAAAATATATTAATACGATTGAATTTTTACGAGTATATATATTGAACAGATACCTACCTAGGTACACATATGGGCAAATATTTAAACTCAATAAAACATTAGAAAATAACCAGCCTTAATATGAAACACTAGCTATAAAACGCTTAATGACTCCTCGTCGTCGAGCGTCGAAGAGGTTACATCAGTTTTAATTCCCCGCATCGATACCGCAATCCCATGAATAGCCATCGCTTACATTTCCATAATGGCGCTCTTCAATATACATAATTATGTAGCGTTATACATTGAAACTGTAATGTGTACATCAAACTTTGCACGCTTCAACTAGTGTTTAATGCCGCATGTATCACATATAACACATTCCTGTTGGTGCTTAAGGGCCCACACTAGGCACACTAGCGACGCCAATAGTTTTATTTTGGCGGTAATCAGCAATTCTCTTAATGACTGATTCTAATAATATTAAAACATGATTCCAAAAATACTTCAGGTTATCTGCTAATGCTTATATGACTTACATTCTTGAATTTCATTCTATTTGTAAAGTATTAGGAATAAAACTATTGGCGTCGCTAGTGTGCCTAGTGTTGGCCCTTAAAAGGAAATATTGCTTGATAATCCAACATAGTCGTGGTTTCGTTTGCCCTAAATTACTCATCCATACATATAATAAAACAGCAAGGAAATATGTTTCAAAATTGAAAATATTTGCGAAAAAAATATATTGAGGCCATGGAGACATAGGTGTAAGAATTAAACCAAAACTGCCTATTTGTTATTTAAAAACTTAGGTCCAAACCTGCCCGCGTAGAATTTTTTTCATATCTTATTTCTTAATTTAATAAGAAAGAGTAGATATCGTGCTGAGAGCTCGTAACGTATAAACCGGCTGATTGACAACGCGAAGATTTAATTTATTCTCACGTTTATATGATGTTGATGACATAATTCCGTGTCGCGCACTGCAGCGCTGCACCGCTGCACCGCGTATCGTCTCCTCGCCGACCCTACCTTCGGCGGTAACGATAGCAAAAACACACTTATCCCAATCCTAACTAATATTATAAATGTGAGAGTGAGTTTGTTTGTTTGTTACGCTTTCACGCCCTATCTACGAAACCGTTCATCATGAAATTTTGCATACACGTTGCTAATGCTACAGAGAAAAAAATAGGCTATAAATCACGCGGGTTCAGCCGTGGGTGAAGACGCGGGCGATATAATTAATAAATCTGAAGGAGTTAACCTTTAATGTTGTCATAGTCAGTTAGTTTTTAAAACAGCAGATTTTTTCAAATTAATTTAGGAAATATATTTCATCAGAACTATTGTAGGTATGTGTGATCTTTCTTTGACGTGTGAGCTATCCTTTTTGACATTTGCTTGCTTTGGTTTTCGTCTGTAGAAGCATCTAAGTAAGACTTGCGTTTTCAGTGTTGCATTTTTGTTGATTTTGCAGCTGCCTAAAAGCATCTGATAAAGCTTAAAGATACATCAAAAATGATGACAGCTAGGATCAACGGCTTAACGTGCTTTCCAAAGCGAAAAGGAACTCGGTAATCCCATCCCAGGAAAGTCCCACGCCCAGGTATATTTTACATGCGTAAACGCTAAGAAAGCGCATGCCAACTAAGCCATCAAGCATTTGACACTAAATCAAAGAATTGAATAAAAGTACTCATTTCCCCTTATATTGCCAATATAAATGCATCTCAATTCCGATGCAATCAATCACAGTCTTAGCGAGCAGACGTACAAAATCAGATTAAGCTAACACTACATATATATTCAACACTAAATTTAATTAAAGTGTATAAACATTTTCTTAATTATATACTTAGTTAACTGCGTAAGAACAAAAAACAACTCTCTAAATTAAAAAATCCCGTTGCTACATAAACGTCGCCATTTTTTCTGGAAAGCAATTAAAGTGACTAATTTGAATAAGCAATTGTAATTTACTTCTCCAGCGCTCTCAATATTAAAATTGGGTTTTAAATTCTCATTAGTAAGTGAGTTTCATGTGTTACAGAGTATATTTTTATTAAACATAAACACTCATTATTGTTTGAGAAAATGTTCCAACAATAAAAGAACACTATTAACATAACATCACCAACTTAACATTCCGTAATTATAATTAATTAAACAAAGCATGCTTATATGAAATATCTGACAGCTAGCGCGCTGACCGTACTCTAATTGCAATAATTACTCATTATCAGGAAGCTGGCGTCGCACATTAATTTAGCGAACGTTTTTACCCGCCGCGACTTAACAAATACTTATTTAATTGCTCCTCTCTTTGTTCCCGCTACTCGTTATTAAGTTAGAGGTGACGCAATCGTGGGGAGATGTCAAACAATTTGGATCGTTGTGCAAACGCCGCGCCGTCTCGCGCATTCCGGGCAAAAACCGCCCGCTTATGGTAAAGCTCACGTTGGTGGAGTTGTGTGGGCGAGTCGAAAGGTTGCGTTCAACAATCCGGCAAATGAAGATATCAGACCGACCCAGAACTGGAGCCCTAGTTGTAGTTCTAAGACGGTTTCTTCGGGCTTCTTACTCGCACCCAGTGAAATCGTTTTGTTCCAAAATATGAATGAATCCAAGGTTCCTGACTCCTTTCCTTATTCTAGCAAAATTATTATAAGAGATAGTGGCGTAGCACTAAATTTTCATAAAAAGATTGATCTACCTATCATGATCTATCATGTTAGTTGTTTTCTTAATTGTCAGACTATTGTCAGATTTGACATATCTTGACGACTGACATGACACATTTACTATTCTGAGGACACACCTTCCGAATTTAAAATTCGAGATATTTTAAGCGACCTATGGGGGGGACCCTCAGGGGAGACCATACGTTGCATAAAAAAATCTCGAATTCTTTCCAATGGGTACTACAACCAGGGTTGCTTGAGATGTGTTAGCTCTTACACTCTACCACTATGAATGAGATTGTGAGCGAGCAGCGAACGACATCGCGTGTTCCTCTACATTCAATCAGATTTCTTTGTTACTGGCACACCAGTCGCTATCAATGCTCAACTCTCAAAAACTTATGATGCGTAAGCGGAAAAGAACCCATTAGGTAACGGAGGCAATGTATTGTACAAAACACGATCCATTATAGCAGTAATTAAAAATATTGTCTGCTTTTTACCTTCTTTTATTGCTAGGAAACACGGTTCGCACTTAGTAAAGTAAATAAATATTTTAAAAATGACCGCATGGCTGGTTAGCTAGTTGGATGCTTAATTTTTTATAAATATAGAATAATGGCCAAAGAAAGTTGTTTTTTTTTTATTAAAATTTTATTAGTTTTACGCTAAGACAATTTAATGTGAAAATACTTAATTTTAATAGTTAAGTTTATGATATTAATTCTGCTAATAGCTTCTATGCGCTGAGCCAAAAACTTGAGGAAAGCATGCTATAGTTATACCGTCGTGCTTTAAGATTCAATTTTAATTTAATGTCGGTTCGTTTGGCTTAGTGATCCAGTAATTGAGAGGCCAAGACCATAATTGCAAGTATGAAAATCTTTGAAAATATACCACAAGATAGACCACAAAAATTACATCTTTTGTTTTTAAGCTCTTACCATCACCAAAATATATTATGTATCGAACAAAGGTTTCTCATCATGCATGCGTATGATTCTATGTGACACTTCAAATCTATAGGATTTTCTTTAGAGCCTTTTTATACAAACGTCTAAACATGTGATTTGTTGTATTACTTTTTATTTAAGATTTTTTTTATATCAGTATATTGTATTAAATATACTTATAAAAAGACTTAAGAAAATATAACACAAGATTTTTGAAGTGATCGATATTTTATTTTCACTTATTTATCTATATTGGGAGAACTTTTCGTAACAGAACGAAAAAAAATGTATTTAACATGCTTATTTGTCAGCACATTAGTGCTGTAATATCCAGCACACAAGCAAAACTGTAAAGAACTGACTTTTTCTTTCCAACGAACAGTACGTTGGAAAGAAAAAGTCAGTTTTTGCTGAACCGATGAAAGATAGCCAAATGATTAAGGATGTATAATTTCCTTACGGCTCATCAATACGTCGTCAACAGATTTATACTGGGCATTTGAGTGCGTAACGCATATTCATACCGGCGAGATGCACCGGCTAGCCGACCGCGTCGGTCATGCATCGGGCGGCTTATAATTAATGCAGCGGGCTCATAGTAACAACTAATTGGAAGACAAACCTTATTTAATGACTACCATCCTCGGTGAGCCTGCTAATAGTGTATACGTTCCTGAATTCTCATAATCAGAGCTTCTTAACTTTGAACTAGTCTAGTAACGACAATAGCTGGTAGTTCCATAAAAATAAAATTTTACATTTCACAAGTTTTTATGATCATGATTACCAAGCCAGAATGTAACCCTTAGAGCACAGAGAGCAAATGTCGTTCGCGTGATATGTAATTATGTTAAAGTTTATATTGTAATTACAGAAATTCAGATCTAACCTATAACGCAAGTAAGTAGAAAATAGCAGATATTTGTATTTCTAAAATTACCTTGAAACCCTAAACCTCAATAAATGGTAAAGCCCCCTGACCCGCTTGTTGTGTATGAAGTGTGTTGAAAATGCATCTCTAGTAGCGCGCGAGCGACAGCAAGAAAGTTTGTGTCTGGCACACTATGTCGAATGTCGAAATACATAATTTCAATTTCAATTTGTACATTAATTCAATAATATCGGTATTTTTTGAATGAAATTTTTGATAATGACATTTAATTAGAATTATACATACTCAGTCCGATCCAAGTAGTTTCTAAAGTTAACAAAGATTGTGAGTTGTCATCGCTTGGAGAAAATGCGCTGTGCAGTTTGATGCCGCTTCTTCTGCACTCCGCTTAGCGGCCTAAACTTAGCCTTACATGTAAATTATTGACGTCAACATTTTTTTATGTAAAAATTGTAAACCGAAATGTGACAATTAACAAATGCTCAAAGTTTGAAATCTTTAAATCTTGAATGTACCTCAGCCATTGAAGTTCCGCGGCTGATTTTACGTTCCAACATATTCGGCTGACTGCTATGGCGCACCATAAACGCAAAATACTTATTGTACAATTGAAAATCGGTTGCGCGGGCTTGCCTGCCTCACGCTGCCTCCAAAACGGTTCATCCCTGGCAATCGAACCGAACTTCCGCGCGTAGAGTGATAATTATTACGCCCGAATGTACGCTACAATGCGACGATATTACGGCAAAAGTGTTTCCAAATAGCATAGCTGTAATGACGCCGATCTTCGCTCGCGTCTTTTCGGCATAGTGTGTTTAGAGCGGGTTGAGACAAGTGGATAACTGAAAAAGTTTTACCAAATCATATTACAGCAAGCGTTACACGTTATCCTCATGTCACAGCTGACAGCATGTTAGTTTGTACTAACTAAGTACGTTACGTTACAGTAGTTAGTACAAACTAACATGCTGTCAGCTGTGACATGAGGATAACCATAACAGCAAACCCGGGGTCCGCTGTTATGGTCCTCATGTCACAGCTAAAAACGCAACTGGTAGCCCGCAATAGGATAAGGAGGAACTTATAATATAAATAACTTACAATTAGATAAAACTGTTGGACCGTCAAAGCTTTTTATTTATTGTACACTAAAACATTCAATAATTGAACTGACCTTTAAAATAACTAATTATACTTATCGGTGCAACCAGAACCTTTGAACTTGTTACACAGAAGGAACGCCGAAAAACAATTTAACTTATTATTAGTTAACGTGCTGACTTCCGTTAATAAATTAACTAATTTGTCGTAATGAACCTGTTAATAATAAAGCTTCATATTGAATCAAGCTGTTATTGTTATATTTGATGTTTTTATCATACCTGAATTGATAATATTATTAGTATTTTGTATGGTATTATATGTAGCTTATCAAAGTTATACCTAGTTATTTTCATAAATTTAGTTTGGAAATTTTGGTTAGTCGTAGCTACAACAAAATTAATATGTTTAATAGGTACCTACTAATTTAAATGAAATAATCTATCTGATAGATGTACGTACCTACGGTGGACGATGATGGATGATCCCGGGTTCGATCCCCGGTCAGGTCAAGATGGAAAATGATCTTTTTCAGATTGACCTGGGTCTTGGATGTTTATCTATTTGAGTATCTATTATAAAATATAGTATCGTTGAGTTAATATCCTATAACACAAGTCACGAACTTACTTTGGGGCTAGCTCAATCTGTGTGATTTGTTCCGTATAAGTATATTTATTTATTAAATTTTGCCTTCAGCTACAAAAAATGCCCTCACAAAAGAAACCTTGTACAGTACAGTATACGTAAGTTTAGCATTAGGTACGTAACGTTCAGTCGCATTCCGTGTCCTGTGGTAGTTATCATAGTACTTACTTTTTTCAAGCGATTCTTTCTGTCTCTTCATTCAAGCATTTTGCCGTACGGGGATACGCTGTCACATTTGTCACTTGTCACATTTCGGTTTACAATTTTCACGTAAAAAATTGTTGACGTCAATAGTTTACATGTAAGGCTAAGTTTAGGCCGCTAAGCGAAGTACAGAAGAAGCGGCATCAAACTGCACAGCGCTTTTCCAAGCGATGACAACTCACAATTTTTGTTAACTTTAGAAACTACTTAGATCGGACTGAGTATGTTTTATTCTAATTAATTGTCACTATCAAAAATTTCATTAAAAAATATCGATATTATTGAATTAATGTACTTCGATGTTATGTATTTCGACATTCGACATAGTGTGCCAGACACAAACTTTCTTAGATAGGTCCAGAACTGCGCTAGGGATCGTAACCTCTTAGATACAGAGCAGGGAATGTGGTCACTGTCGCTCTAATGCATCCCAGCCCGGTGACTATTATGACAGGAGTCATTGTGTGATATGATTTGGCAAAGCTTTTAGGACCGACCGATTGCTGCCGACGCTATGCAACGCGATATATCCTGGGAGTCAATTTTTGAACTAATAGAATCAATCCACCACTCGTTGTGACGTCAGCACTCGGTTCGTATTCACATGTGAATAAAATCAACGAGCGGGCCTGTTTTTACGTATTTTTGAACCGTGCGAATGGTTCTATTGCTTAGAGTTGCCAGCAAAAAAAATTGTTACGGTTGCCAGAATGCCACGCGTAGTCCGGTCCGAGTTCTCTCGTGCGACCATTCGGAAAAACCATTCGAATAAAGTTTCAAAAATAGAGCCAATTAAGATTCACCATGCGGAAACTTAACAACGAGTAGCGGATCGATTCTCTTGGTTGAAAAATTGACTCCCTGAGCGTATCCTAGCAGTATTTTTTCAGTGTGGTTTCCATACAAATGTATTTCTCTATTTTCTCGCTGAAAACTGCTTCTACAGGCACAACTCTTTTTTCATAAAATCTATTACTAAAATAGGTATGAGCCTGTATTTTATTTTTTTCTTAAAAGCCGTGTGGTTCCCAGCAGAGTAGAATAGGACCTCTTCAAGTCTTACCGTGGATGTCGTAGAAGGCGACTAAGGAAACACAAGCCAAACAAAGCTCCTAAACATCAAAGAAACCTCACCAACCCGTCTGGCCAGCTCTGACTGATCAGGCTAAGCTATATAGCGCTGGTAGCACAAGGAGGGTCCTGCTCCTACAGTGGAGACTAAATCAGACCTGATGATGATGATTATAAATTTAAGTGTTTTTAGTAGCTACCGGTGGTTAATTTCATTCATATATATATATATATATATATATGTATATTAAAGAAGAAATTATATACCTATAAATCCTGCTTGCAAAAGTAAGTTATATATTGTTTTGGTATTGTTACATCTATAAATCCTATTACGCAACTTATATAAAGATATATACTTTATTTTCAAAATATTCACTCTATAGGCAAGTGCGCATATATCATCCTTAAAACATAACCCTGTATTTTCAGCATTCGTGGAAAGGGATGGAAAAGGGTCTGCGCTGCAGCTGCCAGCACAAATCTATTTATGGAAATGCAGTGTTTGATTATCTGTGAAGGTGACTATGCAATCTGTAACTGTTGCATAATGCAGTACCGACCCTTCTCAACAATGAGGTTGTGAACTGGAGCCTTCGGGACTCTGCGGAATTACGGAGATATATGTACCTACTATTTCTTGCATAGATTCAATTTTAAACGGTTACTAAAATTTTTAATGGTTGTAAATTGAGTAATCATTTCTCACGTTGGCTACACTTTGGGGAAAAAGGGTGCTACTTGAGGTCATTCCTCCTTAATTATTTGCGAGTGTTGTTTCCAGTTTGTCTATACTTTCGTAGGTGTTGATATAATTTGTTCTTTTTTTCTTTTGTACCTTATTTGGCCAATTACAGTTGAAAATTGCCATTAAAAATGGAACGAGTTTGTAAGAAAAGAGATCAAGATGGTGAAAAGTAAAACTAGCTATCTGAAACGCTCTCTTTGTTTGACGTGCTCTTTTTTCAGATTGATGGCAACTTTGGTAATGTACATAAGGGCTCTGATATTAGCATAGAAGTATGAACGAAAATTTTTTTTTAATCAATGGATATTAGTGTTCATTAGAACGAAGTTTTTTACTTAATACGTCGGGCATGTAGAGTAATACCGAATTTTTAGGGTAAATTGCGCTATGGCAGCAATTTCAATGGAGTACTGAAAATTAAGTAATTGCTTATTGATGAGTAGGCAAGTGTTTTTATTAGGGATACCAACAGGCCACAATGACATAAAAATTTAATAACATTTCAGTTACGTACTAGCATGCAATCCATTTTAAAGGTGAACACAACATTCTTATATTTAATTTAAGCAATAAGTAAGTATTATAAATATTGATTGAACATTTTATTTTATGAGATTTTTAGTTTCTTTAGTCCGATGAAGCTTCGTAGCTTTTCATTTAGTTATTAGAATATATATTCATGATTTGTATATCTCATTATTTATTAAAATAAAAAACATAAATACTTATGCGGCTTTAATGTTGAATTCGGAATTCTGAGTTGAAAAAATGTTAAGAGACTTATTTAATACGGGGTAGCTACAGCTGCATTCCTTTTATTTTTATTCTCTTATTATTTTTTTCTTCCATCATCACTGTTTCAGTGATGATTCATCAGTGATGATTCATCAGTGATGATTCATCAGTGATGATTCATCATTGAAACGACGTAATGAAACTACAGCAGGTATTATTGCCATTAACTTATTCTTACATATGTGTAACAAACTATACAAATATGTTCTAGATTGCTACGTAAATTTGAGCCAATTCAACAAAAAATATTAATATTGGAATTAATTTATATATTTTTTTTACTTTTCATTCATACATAATCGCAAGTAAAACATTATTACATCCAAATGAACTCTAAAATTGGAGTCTGCATTTATTTCTGCATGTAATTAGTTATAATGTAATGTATACCATACGAGTATATGCAAATGTAACCCACCAGCCAGTACACAGGCATAGACCAGATATTATTTTCTCATGGGTTATTCACTAACTTGCCATATGTAAAAAAACTGGTCACTGGATTTGCCACTTTCATCCTTGTCACCGTACTAAATACACAGACGATTAAATTTTGAGAGTTGTACAGCCGCGTACCCTTGCAAAATTAGTACAGGACACTATTAGTACTTAGTTCCTTTAAATTTTTATAATGATAAACTGGCCACATTCCGTGTAGGGTTCCGTAGTTGCATTTCCGTCATTTTATAAATTGGATTTTGTTTTCTGGCTTAACTGTGATAGTATTCCTTTAAACATCGTTATATATATATATATGCTTTTGCCGTGAATTAGTTGGAACGTAGGTATCCATAAACAACAAATTAGCTGGCAGAGGTGGAGGACACTTGAATCCAACCAAAAATATCACTTTATTTCACACACTTATATCCGTCTATAAATGCTGGTATAAAACCGGCAATACTTTTGAAAGACTTATTTAATGACACCCCACAAAAAAAATATTGTCGAAGAAAAATTACCCTCACACTTTATCAGCGTGATTTAATATATACCCATGCAAAATTACAGCTTTCTAGTACTTATAGTCTTTAAACTACACTTCGGACAGACATGCATACGAGTACTTGGCGAAATTATAAAGGTTTCTTGTTAAGTACGGAACCCTAAAATCAGGAATCACCGTCCAGCTTAATTAAACAAACCTCATATTTTTTCGTTTTGCCAACTGGTCATACACGATGCCAGTTCTGCGTGGTCATTTATTGAAAAACCCCTTTCCACATGCTCCGTTCCAGTGAAAACAAACTAGCCCACTCTGTGGTCGTTCCTAAAAAGTAATTTTGCTATTTATATTCCACTTTAATTACTACATTAAATGAGTATTTCTTTGCTTCTCACAGATTATATTTTTGCTAATGCAGTGATTATATAAAGAGCGTGTGTAGAACAAATAGCGAGTGGTGTTGTTTGCGTGTAGTAACAGCGTTTGTGTGAATGAGCTACTTACATGTACTGTACATGTAGTGCAATCTAATTTGAACATATCTACCTAAACTTTAAATATGAACATAATTATCAAGTTGTTTGTAATATAGAAAAAAAAAATGACAACGCAAGACAATTATTACTGCGATACTGAATTTCTTACAGATAGGTAGGGCTACGTATAAGTTCTTGAATTGAAGTAGGTGTTCTCTGCGGAAATCAAAGTTACATGAATTTTGAGTTAAATAAGTTTGTGTCCTTCCGCCACCAGTAAGTTCATGCAAACTATTGCTGGCCAGGCCTTAGTTATACTCATAGTTGATGCATGCAACCATTGCCGATATTGCTGCATCCGCTAAGGCTACAGAAGCGACAGCCGTCATGCTCATGACACGTATTTTGTCTCTACATGCAGCATCTTCAGGCAACGAAAATGTTGTTTGCTTAAAGCAAAGAATGACGCAAATAACTTTTTTTGGTACGACTTAGTAGCTAGCGCCAAGTGAGCTTTCGTTACCTACTTCACCTGGCGTTTGAGGTGTAGGCAGCGTGTCCACAACCTGTAAGGCGAACATAATCAAAGGGCCCCAGGAGAGAAGAACCTCGGCTTTGAGCGTGGCGAATTAGGTTTTTTTATGTTCCAACATCATGATCATCACAGGTCTTTTTAGTCTCCACTGCAGAGACATGACCCTTTCTGTACTACCATGGCCAGAGTAGTCAGAGGATTTGGCCTTCAATCTCCACGATAGCCAGAGTGGTTGGAAAGTTCTCTTTGATGTTTGTAAGTTATATGTTATTATTTAAGTATTTCTAATGACTCCTTGCTCCAAACTACTTATTTTTATTCCCATCTCAGCTGTATGATTTCTAGTATTTTGTAAATGTGATTGAATTTTCAAAAATTCGAATTCTAGACTTATTATTTTTATTTTTATTTTTTTTTTTATTTTTAACAGACTTATTTGTAAGTTCGGTTCTCTAAATGTTATCCAGTCAATGGGATGAGCTGTTAGACCATCATTTTAGAGTATCTTAAAAGGGGAAAGAATAGATCGGTTGCATATATATACATATATATAGCATCGTCTGGTATGAGTTATGGAATTTCTTTCTTGCCTTAACTTACTAAAATAATATTTATATTCTAGTGAGACACTTTACAGAAAAATGGTATACAAATCTACGTTAAACTCTGGAACTTGAGCAATTGTGTGTCTCGATGCGTAAAAGTATAATAGCGCGTACTCCACGACTGCGCAGGCGCAGCTAAATGCTTTAATTTAGCCCATTACATCTGTCTTAGATTCGTATGACATTGCATAACGTTAGGAAACAATGAAAGACCGTCCGTTTGTTACAAAATAGCAACTATTGTATTACGAATAATTGTGTATTAAATGGTTCATCATAAACACAAAAACGCAATAATAGTTAAGTATAATTATGTAATTATACACAAGAATTAAAAAGATTTACTGTTATAATGTAAGTCCTTATTAAGTATTCTTTTTTATTTTTATTTAAGGTTATAGAACATATATATTGTACATTTTTCAATAATGTAAGAGATAAAGTAAGTAAATTGTGAAAGTGAAATTTCACCTGATTAGGTCCAGTATATTCGGAGCAAATTGGCTATGACGGACAGCGGAGGTTTAGTGATAGGATCCCTTTTTCCCCTTTGGGTACGGAACGCTAATTATCAGTTAATTCTTCGAGCAGTGTTAGTGCTAGTGAGACATACTATAACTTTATTAGTATTTTTTTTTAATTTTGGCTACATCTAGTAACCCGTTATTTGCGAACGTTAAAAAATAAACGATATAATGTCAAATTAAGCTCACCCACATTTGAGACGTAAGTTTGAAACTTGGTGTGATGATATCAGATTCATTTTAAATTAAAAGCTAATAAAGTACCTACCTACAATCTCTTTGCTACTTTGTAACCTAAAGATTATAAAACTGCGCTTCTTTATGCCGACGTCGTTCCCCAATTGGGTACCCATGAACAACAAATGTGTTGTTTATGAAGGCAACTCAATGATAACGTACTGATTGCCGAAGACTAATCTGATAATTTTGCAAATTTGAATGATTATAATTGATACTTATCTGGTAAAATTATATAATACAAGCAATGTCACTAAGAACTTACCTGTCCTGTGATTACATGCAAAAGACATAACTGACCTGACCTTCATAAAAAAGCTCCCGTCTTCAATCATGGCAAAATTAACTGTAAATTCCAAGAGCACATATAAAATCAAATAGTCACATAACCATAAAATTGGTGTTTAGAAGTAGTGAGGCCGGAAACGGCATGGGCGCGTAGAGCGCGCAACAAAATAATGAACAAAAGTCATTATAAGTGGCGAGATGGTGCGATAAGCCAGCGGTTAGAGTAAACGCGCTTTTTTACGTTAATTAAACTTACTTCTGTAAACGATGATGGTCTCATTACCTGCATTAAGCAGCGGCCGCGAAGCTTAGTGCTTTTTACGCTAGGATGCGCGCGCGACCGCCCGCGCGCTCTCAGAGCCGTGTTTAGCGGTAAATTGCTTCGCCATTCATTATATTTACGAATTATTAATTACTAGCTTTCGCCCACAGCTTTACTCGCGTGGATGTCAATCTCTCGGGAACAGTAGCTTTTTCCAGTTAAAAGTTACGAATAAAAGGTACCCGGGATGTAACAGTCAGACAAGGTTAATTTAGCATTTAGACGGAAATCAGGATCTGTCATGCTGGTCTGGAAGATAAAAAAGACGCAGACTGTGTCTTCTTCTACTGTGCAGATCGTTAGAGCTTTGACTACTCTCTAGACTCCATCATGCCTTTATTTCGATTATTGAAAATGTGGTCATGTTTTCAATGCTTGTGTGCGTGACAGCTATGTTAACACATACATCATGTAAACCTATGTCATCAAATCGGTAGCTGTTTGCTAACACGACTTTTTCTATGTACCTATGCGCTTCGCTACGCTTTTAGGCTAATAGATTCTATCTAGACTTTACTTAATCTAAGCGTTAGAGATGGAATTGTAATTTTTTTGTACTTAAATAATAGGGGCTTTTTAATGACATAATTTTCAAATCCTGGTAGATAAAGCTGCCTTAACCCAAGAAGAATAATAAAATGCGGGGATTTTTTGTCTCAGGGAATTATATGTAGTTCATGAAATATTAATAACAGATATTCTATGGAAGGTAACCATGTAGGTGACTATTGCAAAATTAATTTATTTCACTCTGGGGAGAAACACCTTTGCTTCTGCCAAGGAAGTCATTATGTACATATTATTTTCAAAAAAATTAAAGACTCCGAATAGAGTCTAATTAATAAATATGAAGAAAACATACTTAATTGGTGATTATTTTAATATTTTTCAATTATTTCGTGAAAATGTTCACGAACGCGAGATCTTGAGAACTCGTTAAACTCAATAACACAGGAAACGCCCGCAGTGTGCACAAAACTAATTAAGTCGTAAAAATAAATTGCTTTTGTTTACAAAATCTTTAATGGATTTAAACAGAGATATGTAGATGTTATAGGCTCATTACTATTAGAGATAATACTTTATGGCTAATTTATTTCACTTTTACAAAAATAAATATTAAGTATCAAAATATTTGGTCTTCCATACAAAATCAGCTGTCGGCTGATTAAACTGAATGTTTCTTTGAGTTTTAGAAATGTAATATGTTGTCGATAAGATTTTTTTAAGAAATGCTTAAAATTCTCTATTTTTAGTCTGTTTTACTATAGTAATCTCTCGTGAAAAGTCTTTTTACTCCATATCCTTCCTAGCCTAGAGTAATACACTCAAATTTGTTTTAAAATGTAATTTTTCTAGCGACTCCTGAACATGACTATCGTGAAGTTGCAGGAGGGCGTTACAGGCACAGGCTTGAACGCAAAGGACAGATGACAAAAACAGGCTCATTATCTGCTGCCACCACAAACCGCCTGTTTTCTTGTACGATTAATAATAGAATGACAATAATTGTATAATGTCCCTATGAAATATTATTCTATACGCAAAAAAACAACCAATGCTATGTTTTTAATGACAATATTATTTTTACATTAGAAACGAAGAAACTAAACACGTCGCGTTTAATAACATTAATCTCATTTATTTCCCATTGTTGAGAGTTTTTATTACGCATGCAAATTAAATTACGTGACGGTTTCCTGCAGTTAAGTAATCAGCGACTAACGCATTTTAATTCCTCGTAATTTCTTAGGAAAGCTGTCATCCATCAGACAGATCTTCTGCGTACCTCATGCATTTAATCATAATGGGATCAACTTAAGAGTCTTATTATTTTCAAGCTTAATATAGAAAATCAGCAACGGTCACTTGGACATGAAATCTGGTTCCACTACCATACCGCCATTTGTAATAAGTAAAGGTATAGGTACCCTTTATTTAATGTTCTCATTATTTTCAACTGCCCATTATAAAGATGTGTATATAAAATTTACCTATAAATGTAGATTCATACACAAAAGCTTAATAAGAGCAGCTGACCGCTTTACCGAGATAGTGAATATAGGTGCGAGAAATCATCACAATAAGCGATGTAAATAAACACAGTGGTGTTAGAATAACTCTAAAGGGAAGGAGGCGAGGTAAGTACATAAGAGATAAACATGAAATCGGGCTACTTATTATGCAGTGCGTTAGTATGCATGGGCTGGGAGCTCGGCGCTGGGGCCCAGCCGGAGCCCTGCCGCCCTGCCTCGGCATTATGAGCCTTCGTCTGCACATAAACGAATCCATCTACAAACACGTATCACTCAAACTTATTTCCAGCTGTAATATTTTTCCCATCATCATTTCCGTTTTGAATCGAGACTTAATTCAAAATTAATGGCCGCCAATTTTAGCGATCGAAATTTGTCTCGCTACATTTTCATTTATCTGTATAAAATTGCATTAAGTACCTATTTATTAATATTATATCAAAAACAGTCCGTAATATCCCATTAATGGGCCTATAAGAGACATTATATCCGATATTAAACATGAATCGTGGACGTAAACACTGTAATTCCGTTTGAAAATGTCAAAATAGCCCATTTCATTTGTGATTAGAAAAAACTCAAAGGAAAGGTTGACATTCCGACTTTTTCTCAGGGACATTTCGACAAATTAGACTATTATTAGTTGCCGATCACGTCGTAGGATGCTTTTAATATTGAATTAGGGGAACCTGTGGTTACTTCGCCCTTAATCGCCCCCGCGGCTGCGACGCCGTATTAACGTTATATCCACATATCTGTAATGGCATAAGTAATAATAAAGAACAAATGACACAAAATATTGTAAAATTATAGGCTCTGAAAGCATGGGTAACCACTTACAATGTCTGCGGGATCCGGGTAGAGTCAGCAACACAGCGCCGTGTTTTGCTTATCTTTAAGAAATATTAATGTTGGTACTTTTAATTTCCTTAAGTGTAGCATGTAAGTTAATTGGGCATTATATTCATAATGTTTCCGCTTCATGTTTGTAAATGATAGAGGCAAAGACCATCTTACGTTTTCTTAAGTACTTTTTGCTTGGCAGATATTTATTTTAATTTCGGTGACTTAATGTTTTTTGTTTCAGTCTTTGTATTATAGACTGAAACAAAAAACAATAATTAGTCATTTATTATTAAAATTTGTTATTTTTACAAGAAAGTACTATATTTTTAAGACAATTTATGTTCGCTGATCCAAATATTTTTGAAACTGTAAATACCTACTTGAAAAATCTTTCTTGAGACGAAAAGCAAAAAAAAATAATAAAAGAAGAACAGAACAATAGTATCAACTATTAAGTAATAAGGGTTAAAATACGAATGTTGGTTTATATTATCACATGTACATAATTATACTAAAATCACATGAGTATTTAAAGCCTAATTACGAATTTACATTATTGAACATTTGCATACATCTGTTCAATAATGTTTCAAAAACGGTCGGTACTATAAACTTTTTCATACTTCATAGAATTTCGGATAGTGTAAATACCTACTTCTTCATCACTTTTCATTCGCTTTCGTCATTATTACAGCCGCAAGAAGCCACTGCGGGACAGATGCCTGCGGGCATGCCTTTGCCATACTCAACACGCTTGGCAAATGGGTTAGTGAGCGCCGTCTGTTTGGCTTACCTACTTATATCGGTTTCTTTCGACGATGCTGCCTATCGAAACTGTTTTTAAGTGACGTCTAAAAAATAATATTTTAATGAAAATAGGTACGTACAATAATACCTAGGACCAGAGACAATACAATTGTTATTATAAACCTAATTGACGTGATCACGGTTATTATGGACAGTTTCTGAAATCGTTATAGACACTTTATGGGGTGTTAAAAATTAATAACAAAAAATATATTGCGGAAATCCAGTGAAAATGTTGTTATTTACATCATATGTCATTATAAAAAGTGTTCAACGCTAATTCGTAGGTAATATTACGAAATAAAAATTACATGTCAGCTTTCCTTGCCATCCTTACAGTACTATAGGTAAATTATATCGATAGTTTTCCTTTTTGGGCACGAAGGAGAACCAAAAATGGCTGTGTCATATTATTTTAGTGGATGACGCCAAGCGAGCATCTAACAGCTGCAACCGCTCCTTGATTGTAGTATTTATCCTCGATACGAATCGATTTCATACGATTTGTATCGAATGATCCGATCGTAAGTTAATAGGAGCTATCTCGGTATATTTTTCGGATCTCCGACCGATCATTTGGCTCGTACGTGACGTGCTTACACGGAAAACAAATCGTTTGAATAACATTATAACCATTCGTATTATTAAATGCTCGATTCTGTGAGAATTCGAGATTTCGCTGACGTGTTGGAATGTTGAATTGAACAGCTTTTACTCATGGCTATTATAAAGTAAAATACAACAGCATTCGTTTCTTTTAGTTGTGCTCGGTGAATTTTATTACCTGACTGCTTATAGTTATTATCGAGAAACTTAATTTTCTAAGCCTTTTATAATGCGTACAGGTATCGTAACAACTACCAGCGTCCGCAGCTTCTCGTTCAATACAAACCAATCGGAATATCCCTATGAGTACCCAAATACTATAATAATTATTTAAAAGTTAACCAGTATTGCCGTGTGGTTCCCGGCAGAGTAGAATAGGACCACTCCAACTCTTCATATGGATATCGTAGAAGGCGACTTAAGTAACACAAGCTAAACAAAGCTTATAAACATCAAAGAGACCTCTCCAACCCGTCTGGCTGGCCAGCGAGCGTGGAGAGTGTAGGCCAAATCCTCTAACTGCTCTAGCTAATATATGGCTCTGGTAGTACAGAGAGGATAGTGGGTGCTCCTACAGTGGAGACTAAATAGAGACCAGTAATAATATTTACTTTAATGAACAAATATTTCAATGTATGAGTGTGTTCACTGTTCACAAACTGGTTGCACATTAGTGTTTTTTAATCTTAAAGAACGCCTATAATCCGATTTATTTTCAAAGCATGGTCACATATACCGCTTTATCGTTATTATATCGGGACATCCAAAGCGTCTCGTATGCTAATTGGTTAATTAAAGCTTTATTAGGGTTATATAACAAATTAATCTGAAAGGATCGTGGGCAACTAATCAGCTTGGCGCCTCTCAACAAGTACCTGTTCCCGTACAGATCAAACGTTTCTAGGGCCAATAGAAAACTTACCTTAATTTGAGGTACCATAAGGTGTAAAATTAAAAAAAGTAAATATATCAAGTGTTAACAGATTTAAATGATCCCATTTAACTTAAAAGGCAATAGCATAAACTTGTTGAATTGAAATATGAGTTGGATATACAAACCTATTAAAAACCAATTTTATAAATATTCTTAATTGGGTGCGAGATAGCTGTTCTATCTCTAGCTAGATATGCGTATATGTATAATTAGATCTCTGTTTTCCATAAAGCTTCTTTTAATTTAGATGGATGACAAAACTATATCGTGCTCCGTGGCGCAGCGGTCAACACTGCCTGCGACACGGAGGTGCCGGGTTCGATCCCTGGTCAGGTCAAGATGGAAAATGATCTTTTACAGATTGATCTGGATCTTGCATATTTAATTATTTATCTATACAAGTATCTATTATAAAATATGGTATCGTTGTGTTAGTATCCCATAACACAAGTCTCGAACTTACTTTGGGGCTAACTCAATCTGTGTAATTTGTCCGTATATATATTTATATATTACCGTTGTTGCACAAATTGAAATTTTAGATTACTTAATTGCTTTTTTCGTAGTAAGTAATATTATTAATATTTTTCTGTCTGTAATGAAACAAATAAATAGTATAAACAATAACTTTTCTTTTTACATAGATTAATGTTGTTTTTGTTGCTGATCGTGTGAAAATGGCCAACACTAGTGTCAGATTTTTCAAGCTGCCTAGAGGCATTGAAAATTAGACAATGAGATATTATTAAAATTTCTTTACCCGTTTAGATCAACACAAAAATCTTATCGTTTAAAACGTTTGTCATTCCATTAAATGTATCAAAATAAGCAGTTTGCTCATAAATACTACGGGCCAATGTCAAAAAGGAGAGTGGGCCAATGCAAATAATATCAACCCTACCGATTTATCGTCAGCTTCGAGGAAAACAAAACTAACACAATATTTGTTTGGGAACGATCGGCCAGCGGCTGAGGAACTTTGTCCTTTGTCAATATACATTTTCGGCGCTTGCAAATTCAATGGGCCAATTTCAAATCGGTTTTCGATGCGTATTCGTAAACTTGAGTCTGCTCTAGACGTTTTTTGTAAAATTGGTCAGACATTTTTGTTTTTACGTCATTACTGGAAGAAAGAATAAAGTTTTTCTGTGGTAATTTTTTATTCCTTCGTCTTCGAATAAATAATTCTTTACACTACTTCTTTATGATCCAGGGAATATATAGATGGTACAGTACAATACAATAGAGTACATCACTATCGTAAAAGCCTTTCACTCGTACCGCCTACTGATCAAAATATCTTTGCAAATTGCAATTTTAAATCTGTTTCAACTTTCCACAATGAATACCTTGACAAATTGGGAACTTATGTAGAAGAAAGCGACACACTAATCCGAATCAATCATATTCTGAAATTGTTTGCTTTGTGCAACAAATATTCAAGCAAACTTTAATGCAGGTACAATAAGGTGAACGCAATTTTCTATGGTCGATTTAATCCATAATAACTAATAATGAGTTGTAATATTGGTCGTGCAATCAAGCGAAATAGTTACAAACAGAGATTGCTTGATATTCACAGTGTGGCTCGTAATTACGAGCAGATACGAGGAATAATATCTTGCAATTACACTACAATAATGTTTAATGATGTTTATTATAAAGATAAGAACTGTTGTTACACCTAGTAAAGATTAACACTCAGGGGATTTTTTCTGAAATTAAATTAAAGGTTGTGATTAGAATTACTCTTCGCGGCAGAAATTATGCCAGGTGCCTGTATATTTCTCAAAATGCATAAATACTTACTTTGAAGTATTCATTTTAAGGAATTCCCCTTCGAATAATATTGCTTAGATTTCAGCAGTAAACAGGTAGTTCGCATAGACGATCACACTGTTAATTTAAAAAGCTTAGGTAATTTTAAGAACTCAATCTCGTTTTCATAATAAATGTTGAGACATAAGCATAATTACATCTCCTTAGTTTTCAAAATAAACTTATTATGACCAAGGACATATCACAGGGAAATACACATCATCAGAAGCGGTAACATAAACAAAAATAGTTAAATTTTACCTACGTTAAAAAAATATGAATGAACGCTAAATGGTCACTTAGTACCGGAAATAGTCCCATGATGGAATAAATCAAAATTGCACTATGGTCTGCAACCAGCTATTAGGTGACTGCGAAGACCCAAAGTGCCGGCGCCTGCCTATTCATTAGTTCCATCAGATCGCCCAAACTATGAGGCGGACACACGGACTAATTGAGCATAATTCGCCTCAAACGACTGACGTGAACTTCCCAAAAGATGAAATTTTGCCATACAGCCTGAGGGCACGGATATGAATGAGTTGGTCGCATTCATTCATATTTTGTAGTTTTTATAGATACCAAGAGTAGAACGTAAATAATGAATGAATAGGTAGCCTCTTTTGGTGAAAAGATATACTTTTAAATAAGAAAGTAGGGTAACTAATTTTAAAGTTTGAATTTATGGCTTATATTTTTTGGATGCGACAAAGAGAGGAGGATATAATGAAAGTCAAAACATAAACAGCTAACACACATAGCAAAATAGTAAAATATGGTCTCCAATAAAAATATAAAAATCCAACCAGCGACTCACTAATCTGCTTTTGAGATTCTCGTCCTATCATGGATTTAATGCAGTCAAGACTAAATAACTTCAATTAATAGTAATCGTACTAAAATAAGGTTATCGAAGCAACATACTTATCATAATCAGAATAGAGAGGTTTCAAGCCATTAAAAATACCGCTATGTAGTTCCAAATTGATTGACATGCCGATATAGATATTAAGTACTAATAAAATCGCAACATAATTATTTTTATTCACGCATGATTAGCAGCAACTAACTAGCCCGCGACAAACTTATCGGCGACAATCGAGTCCGATCAGCATCAAGCTCGTGTTATCGATCAACGCGACAACTTTCAAAAGCTCGTGTCATGCTTTTAGCTCATTCATAAAATGCTAATGAGAGTAGTTCCGGATTGTTTCTGCTAATATTTATCGCCCGGGGCGGCGAACTCCGCGACCCGTTACTCTATGCCATATATTTTATAATTAACACCTGGCAAGATATTCAATGTGTACATTTTGTAATAATGAGATGAGAATTCTTTATTTTTATATGACGCGTGTCGCAGCGGTTTTTATGACAGAATTTTATGCCTACTCTTTATTTGATCATAAAATTTGGTAGATATATCAGTCAATAATGTGTGAATCGATACTGACGCCGCTTTTGAAACCTTAAAAATCTCTTTTACATGACAGTTATAATTATACAATAAATCAAGTTATTTATTTGCTTTTAAAGATACATCATAAACTATAGGTTAGAATCTGGCTTTAAAAAAAAATTGCCGTGATATTATTGCTAAATAATAAAAGCAAGTGAGGCATTAATGTACTACTTGTAAGTAAGTACTTAGTTTCTTTGCACCGGAAGCAATAAAGTCAACACATAAATCTATATCAGATGCAAAGATTTTATCTAGTATCAGTACTACAAATCAATATTCTCTAAACCCTGTTACGAAGTGCTAATGGAGATTATGATAAGTCACGACCATAAATAAATAAACTCGAGCTCATCTCCTCTCATCGTCGATGCAACACTTCGACATCACGAATTGAATTCGAAACTAAAACGGATATCCAAAATTGGTACAATAAAACGCTTAGGCCAATAGGTTTATCGGGTCCACTTCCTACAGGCGGGCTAATAACCAAAACAAACAACGACGGACAAAGGGAGGCAAATAAGTCCAAAAAGTACTAATATAAAAAAGTGTGCCCGTTTTTATAAGGCAGCGAGCAAGTGTGAGGTCGAAGCGAGGAATGTTGGCGCCTGTCTGAGTACGTATACCTGTCCGTTTATCAATGGATGGACAATAAGATGAAAAAGGAACAGGAAAGAGTATCAAAAAGGCGCTTCATCAAACCGACGCGTCCGGCAAGGGTTGTCGCTTAGCGGGCCTTCTGTCACCTGCACGTGTAGCTGCGATGTTTAATACTAATCATGGAGGTTCTCTAATGGGTAAGCATGCATATGTAAATAAGCTTTGTAGATAAGTAGTAAGTACCCGTTTCGTATTTATAAATTATCGTTAGGAAACCCAGTATTAATCAACGTGAGAAAATTAGCCTTATAAATTAAATAAATATATACGGACATACATCTAGCATACATCACACAGATTGAGCTAGCCCCAAAATAAGTTCGAGACTTGTGTTGTAGGATACCAATTCAACGATACTATATTTTATTACTATACATATACCTATAGATAAACATCCAAGATTCAGGCCAATCAGAAAAAGAACTCTTCCCATCATGACCTGACCGGGGATCGAACCCGGGATCGGGTTCGATCAGAACCGAGGTTAGGTCAGAATTACTATCATATTATAATAACATCATAAAAAAACTATTACAAACAAACTAAAAATTTGTAAAGAAGTATACGTTCCTAGCTTGGAGTAGTTGTGATAGGTATGATAAGATTTACAATAATCTACTTTTACTTATGTCAGGGACGAGACGTTAAAAATGCAAAAACGTGATTTCATTCATAAAGCTCGGGAATATACATATGAAAACAGTACTGCGCGCATTCCTCGCTGGCACGTAGGCTATAAGTTTCCGACATTGTCGCGTGTAGGCCCCAGCTCGCCACCCTGGCGTCGGCCGACGTAAATATCCCGGAGTAAAGCCTAACACAACTCAAGATGAACACGACAAAACTGATAAGAGAGCGCCACGCCTGGCCGAGACATCCCAATTTAGTGCCGGGCCCGAGATAACGCTATTATACAGCTTTTAACTATACGGCCGATACGCTAAATGTGTTAAAGTCACCTCATTGTGGCATTTTTACGGGACGATAAGGACTTAGTGAATTTGGCACCTGCTTAGATACTTTATTAATCTAAAATATACCTAATACATTTTTAAGTTATATCTAATTTTAGATCAATAGTCTGAATCAGAGAATTAAAATTTTTCGCTTCAGTCTTAGCTGTCTCTAAAATAAATACGTCCAGTTAAATTTAATGGATGAGTTTTTAATCCAAATGTCCATTTAAGTAGACACTTATTTTAATTGTTGACCAACATATTTGTCGACATTAAATTCGAATTAATTTAACTTCGTCGTAAAATAGAGATAGTGACGCTTGTCAAACAAGTTTGATACGAACGACACAATTAGGAGACGTTGAAAGGTGACATGCTTTTTTTTGTAGAAAGTGCTACAGCTGTACTCTAGCTGTACTTACAATAAGCAAATTAGTTAATAAACTTGACTTACAGTTAATAGGTCTAACCACTACCACTTAAAACAACTCACAAGTATTAATAAACAGTCAATGTAACTTACTGCTGCAGTACTGCACTGTTAAGATAACTTAGACTTATTTAATAATTTAAATACCTCGTAATTGACTTCTATAAGTCTCTCTATTTAAGACAAAAAATCATTATAAATGTATTACAGCTATAAATCTGGTACTAGAATGAATCAATCATGTCGTATTCAATGTTACTGTCTTTTCGATATCTGCACCTATCCGTTTGTCCATCATTGTGTCATTAATGTGTGTGTATCCATTACGTTTTATGGGAGTCCATTCGCTGATTTCCATACATTTTAATTTTATGACCGAGCAGACTATTTTCATGTTTGGATTTAAGATTTTAGTGAGGATAAACATGCATATCGGTTCACAAGTTTCCGTGTTTGTATAAATTTGTGATATTAAGTAGTATCGCCTAGAGATAGAGTCGGTCGTGAAACAAGCGATGTGTGCGATCACCTCGGTTCGAATTTACGTTTAACTAATTGAGCGAAAACGACACAAGCAACGCCATTCAGCGCCGAGCTAATGAATGGTCTTCGAAAAAGCCAATTTGTAGTTTTTTTAACACTTCAATTTGTGCCGTAAACCCCAAAAAAGGCTCGACCAAAACCACAATCGAATTAGTGTCCCTTGTTCCGGAGATTAGAGGACTGTCGAGCTCTTATCTCGGTCGTTCGTTATTTTATTGGCTTGTATAGAGTAAGTCGATAAACACGACGCATAATGGCCCATAATGAATCGTCCTCACTAGCGGTTTGACTAATCATAAAGGTTTTATGGGTGTGTATCTGAATAGTGAATACTCGCTTTATGACGCGGACCTGGCTCTTCCTGTATATACAGATTGGTTGCACAAACAATTCATAAATAAATCAACGCTTAATTTTAGGGAAATAAACTCAGTGAAAGTAAGTTATCCAAATCAATTTAGGAATATAATACTTTTAGATTTTATATACATACTTATACAATTATTATGTTAATGAAACTCTGTCCGATCCGGGACAGGGCTTTACTAACATATTGTATAAATGTAATATTAGTACAATGTGATCAGTATAGAAATTAGCAATTCCCTCTTTTTTACTTCCATTATCCTCTAATGAGTAAGGTATGAAAAAATTAATAGCTTTTGGAATCCACAATATAGTGATATCATTTCAAATATTTTATCATCACAATTTTTATAAATTTAGCGAAGATTAATCTGAAATCTCATGCTGACTAGTAGGTACCTACATAATTAATTAATTAAATTTGAAGAAAAAAATATACTAATCTCAAAAGAGGTTATTATCACCTACGTAGTTAGTATTATTTATGCTTGGTATTTTTGCTTAACATAGAAATATAAAAGGCTACCATCTATCAGGAATATTACGTCATGCGGCCTAATGTAGTACTAAGCTCCCTAATATAACCTACCATTAAGGATGCGCTAGTCGGGAACTCGAACTCGTCAGCGCACGTGGCTAAAATGCGTGCTATTTCGCTGAGAAAGGGATAGACTCGGTTTTGAATAGTGCGGAACTATTTACACTGATGTATAAGCACATCGGAACAACAGTCTAGTGTGTGCAAACACAAATATTGTTGAAAATCTAAATCGTCGTCGTCCAAAAATTTGCGAGTATGCGTTTGGGAGAAGTGTTCTTGTGATAAAACAGATGAATGTTTTTATCAAAAGTAAAATAATTTATATTTTTTAATAACCAAACTATGCTTGTATGGATTTAGTTTTAGAGATTTTATACTCCTTCCGGTGTTTAATTGCGCCCAAAGTTGCGTTAAAATTACGTGTTAAAACGGAATGTTTTGAGACTCATAACTTTTAAAGTACTTATAATTTTACAATTATGATTCCATACAAGCATAGATAACGACAAAACAAATCGATACAATTAAAAACTTTAAACAGACGATACCGAACAACGGAGTCATCACCCTACAGAATTTGTATGGCGAAACACCTGACTAGCGCACCCTTAATGATACTAACAGATTAGACGATCACAATAGGTAAGATTGTTAAATATAAAATAACAGTTTATAAGTAAGATAGTATAGGTATGTTACCACACTTATGTTATTTTCTATCAAAATTACAATAACAACTATCTGATGCGAATAACTGATAAACACTAATGTCTGAAATATGAATTAAGACACGGTCTAAATAGCGTTTATTGCTACAAATTACTTTTCTAACTGTTTCCTGTTCGACCAAATTCTGACAATCGACGGAGCAAGTGAGAGTCTCGATGCAGTTATAATAATCCAGTGAAGAAATTTAGTCGGAACTCGAGCTATTGGACGTGCGCATTGTTAGCTCTTACATGTGTTAAGTAATTAATAATAAATAAATATATATTTATTTATTCACACAAATTGAGTAAGCCCCCACTTAAGTTGTGAACTTGTGTCATGGGATACTAACTCAACGATACTATATTTTATAATAGATACAAAAATAAATAGACATCCAAGACCAGAGCCAATTTGAAAAATATCTTTTCGCATCTTGACCTGACCAGGGATGGAACCCGGAACCACCCGCATCGCAGGCTAGCGTGATGACCGCTACACCACGGAGGTCGTTAATGCCGGTTATGTAGTGCTCTGTAAAGCACTTTAGGACGTTCGTCCCGGTTATTCTCATTATCTTGCAATCTTTAAGCTACTTGTATGTAAGCGGCTTGAAAAGTCTGGTACCAGCTTTAATCACCTAAGCCTCCAGTACCCGCGGACAGTAAACGGTAGAGTATTTACTATGCTACTAGTTACTAGCAAAGTAAATACTCTAGCATTTACTCTGCCGTTTACTCTAGACGGTATTACTTACTTACTTCACTATACTTACTAGTAGCACAGTAAGTACTCTACTTTCTATTCTACCTTTTACTCTACGTCCACACCAGAGACTTTACACACACGAAAAACAAGTAATTTAAGATAAATATGCAGTGTACGTTGTTTCCGTGCTTCGCATTGAGTTCCATTTGGCACATTCAGGAGCCTCGTTGTGCCGAAACACAACGAGTGTGCTTAGGTTAGTAAGATCTAAGAAGATTTGCCATAGAATAGATTTGCATAATCCTGTCTTTCTTATGTAATGTGTTATTTGTTAATCTTAATAAATAAAGCGAAAGAAAATACTAGCAACATCAGTATGTCAGTAAATTTTTCTCCTTCACCCGAAGTAGGTAGTCGTTTATAATAATAACCGTACATGAGTCGGATTATCATCGTACCTACTACAAACTCGGTTCAGGTTGGGCGGTTAAACCTTGCGCTCTTAGACCCTCTGAACCACTACCACACTTTAACTTACCTTTCATCAACTGTCAAAACTATTATGAAATCGATATAATATACTGATAATAAAAGTCAATGTTGGATGTTCATAACAACTCGACGGATCTGTTTCAATATCAATCATCATTTTCACGCAGCCTAGCAAAATTTCGGATTCAGTGGGATTTCTCAAATAAAGTTTGTTGAGCAACGATATAGTATATGATAGTCAGTAACCTTCCCACTCGCTGCCCACAAATAACGAGCAACATTAGTATTATATTAACGAACACAAAATGGTGTACAAACCGCGTAAAAGCGCTATTCATAAGGCAAATTAAAAGTGAATTAAAATGTCTGAAATGTCAAATTGCGAGGACGCATGGCTTATTAGTGAATGCTGGTGGTCATTCACTATCAGAACGTAGTGTAATTACAGCAGCCATAAACAAGCGCTAAAAACTAAGTTTTCTAATGTGATCCGAAAACTGTACTTACCAGAACACATCATAACTTACCTGAAAATAAGTTTCTGTAGTTACTTAGTTTATGTTTTTTACATGTCAAAATGCGATATGCTGCAGACTATACTCTGCTCTAGAAGTCACATGACCAACCTACTCTTCATGCCAAGTTGGTGAGCGCGATAAAACCACTACCTACTAGCTCTCCATCACCTAAAGCTTACGTCTGTCATAATTTATCCATTTTATCCATAAAGAAGATAACCATTTTAAAATCTGATAGTTCATATGTCAGATCTTTATCTTAATTATTTTTATGATTTTTTTCACTGTCACAAAAATGAGGTTTCCAACATACTTCCTCATACTCCTACCTAGATTTCTAACGCATTATGAGTAGTGTTGGAGCGTCCATGTTAATATTGTAGTGTGTTTCTTTAAACAAAGAAATAAATAAACATATACGATCAAATCACACAGATTGAGCTACCCCAAACTAAGTTCTTAAGTAAGACTTGTGTTATGGGATCTAACTCAACGATACTACATTTAGTAACAAATACATATATAGATAAACCTCCAAGACCCAGGTCAATCTGAAAAAGATCGTTCTTCATCTTGACCTGACCGGGGATCGCACCCGGGACCATCCGCCACATTCTCTTTTCTTAACGCAATACTGCTTTTCTTAATTTCTAAACGAGTTACTGTTGTAACTATAGCCGTTCACTGTACTGTAATGTATTAAGAAAGCTATGAGAAGATGACAATCATAGAACTAAAGTATACCTCTACCTACAAGGAATCTCTCGTACTCCTTAGTCCGCTTGCTACAGTGCGGTGTGAGAGGCGTCCCCAAGTCCACGGTTCTCGTGAAATAGATGCCGCTCGTTTTGCCACTAATGACTTCCTGTATTTTTTCATACGCCAATTATTTCCCGTGGGTGAACAGGGCAAAGACAACACAGTTTTTTGAGCCCAGCCCGCTCTTCCATTTACGATTTAATTTTGTATCATTATTGTATGTTCCCCTGTTAATGGAATGTAGGTGTTACACTATCTAGTTAATCGAAGGAAGTCCTCAGGCTCGTTATAGTGATTTAGGTTGTATCATTACATCTCGTTATTGGATTTTGGAGCAATTGCTCCTAACAGTTATTTGATTGTTTTTTTAAGTTATCTATTATTACGGTATTAAAGTCATGTACGTATTAATAGTAAATAAAGCATTCAGTTGCACGCAAAGAAAATATTGACAGAAGGTGTTTCAAATGAAAATATTCAAAAATGTTTTCAAGTTATTACAGAGTAGGTAGAACGGTTGGCGACTGCCGCACCACACCTCTTTCAAAAGCTTTTTTTAAAATGCCCTGTTCCTTAGTTTATCTGTGAGGGTCAAATTTGCAACCCTATTTTGAAGCACTTATCTTTAATCGATTGAAATTTATTTGCTGTTATAGCGACAACCGAAATACATCGTCTGTGAAAATTTCAACTGTCCAGATATCACGGTTTATGACATACATCCTGGTGACAGACGGACAGATAGACATACAGATGAACATCGAAGTCTCAGTAATAGGATTCCGTTTTTACTCTTTAGGTACGGAATGCTAAAATTATAATCACTTAGGTCTAATAAAGCCTGTACCTACGTTTAAAACTTTACAACCCTGTCAAAACCACCCAGCTGCAACAGAACTCGTAAAGTGAGTCAGAGTCTGTACGCGTCGAAAATTCCCAAATACCGGTTGAATCAGACAATGTCCTAAAAACACAATAAATGAATTAGGCATAATAAAGTCGCGCGTCGCGCCGCGCCGGCCGTCATCGGGACAAATGTGCCGGGCTTGTCGCGCCCACGCGCCGCCTCACCTCCGACACTTCATAACTTACCTAATAGACATCCAACGATTAGTATCACAGCTTTTATAGGTCACATAGAGTTCAAACAAATTGAATTAGATGATTATTTCCTGTACAGTTTACTTATCGTTGAGTAATTACAAGTTAAAAAAGTTTTAAGGTAAAAGTACATACCTCAAATTACTCACAGCTTAGATATATATAAAATTTATTTTTTACAAAATAGTGTGTGAATTTTCCTGTGGACGAAGCCCATTACCCGATTATGGCAAAAGCAAAGGAGAGTTAGAATTTCAGTTACTTTATATGTATGTATATTTATTCCTTGTAACTCCTAAACTGCATTTCGTAACTGATACGTCTTGACGGTTCGCTGGTTATAGGCAAAGTGACGTCACACGAAATTCACAAAGTCGCAAATTTTCGTAATAGTTGTATCGTGTTTGCAAAATCGTATCGTATTATATCTAGTTTTACTTAAACAACTAGCTATTACATAGTGGTATATAGCATATATCCTTCTCAGTACCCTAACCTATGTGTAAGCAAAATTTCATGATGATCGGTTCAGTAGATATACGGCGTGCAAGCGTAACAAACAAACAAATAAATAAACAAACAAACTCATTTTCGCATTTATAATATTAGTGAGTAATGACTAATTCCACAACTCGTCCCATATGCCTACGGCGCATTTGACACTTTACAAAATTCGATTCTCCAATTCGTCCCATGTGTATAAATGGTACATTCAGTAGAAAATGTGTTAGTAGTGTAAAAATAATAAACATAGGATTCGTGTTCAGTCAACTACTTACTTAATTCTTTTATGGGCATGGAAACGATACAATATTTTTTTTTCTTGTACATATCTCGTGTTCCTTTTTCAGGATTTATCGCAACATATGGTTGATTATTGATAAACATAGGTGGTTGCTATGAAACAAACGATTCCCTCAAGTTACCATGACCCGCCGGCGACGGAAGAGCGCGTCGACCCTCAAGGGAACTGTTAACGGCAAATATTATAATTATACAAATTGGCTGCACATTATACCTTGTTTGTGGAATTATTTGCAATGCATAGCCCGGCTATGCATTGCAAATAATTCCACAAACAAGCCGTGGCCTCCGCACGTTCGCTAAAGCATTTAAGGGTGGTTGAAACCGCAAACAATTACGCTTTGTTATTCGGAATCGTCATAAAACGCGGTCGGAATGGCCCTCGTTGCGAATGTTCACCATTTGGCTTCCGACCACTTGATTACCCACTTCGGTAAAGTGATGCAACTTAATGCAAAAATAATTTTCATGGACAATTAAAAGTCATTAACCTGTTAAAGTACTTTTTGTAAAAAAATAATCATTAGATTAACTACGGAAATAAGTGTAACTAGCATGCAAGTTATTACTATATATTTTATAGTGAGGAAATTTGCATTTACCAGCAATATGCCTTTTCTATCACCTTTATGATAGTTACGCAATCAATAAACGTCGAGAAGTAACATAAATTAATTGCATCTTTCAATATAGCTTTTCTATTATTCTTACATAAGTACCTACCAATGGGTTAACCATAATATGGATGTAAATGTTTAGTGCTTATACTTAAACGATTTTTTAAGTTACTATCTATTTTTTTATATTTTAAACCGATACAGGATTACTTGTAAAACGCAATTAAATTAGTACTCATTTTCGTATGAAAGTCTTCTTCTTTTCGTGTCGATGGCTCAAAATGTCTGAAAAATCCTATATTTTATCCTTCCAGTATGTTGCAACAGCCACGCCACTTGCTGAGGCGTAGTTGAGGTCGTACTTTGTGCAGGTAGTGGGGCACATGGGGCACGACATGAGGTGTGACATGGTCTGGTTTCTTTCATCACATTCACACTGAACGTTATTTTGGTCGATGTAGCACTTGGCTAGGTTATGCTTACATCGGCCTACCCCAGTACGTAGGCGGTTAAGACTTTTCCATGTAGCCCATGGGAGTTGAGATCCCGGAGGAAGCTCTTCAGATGGGGGGACTATATCCCCCCGGTGGGAGGTGGAAAATCTTTAAGCCAACATTGCAGTCGGGTTGATCTTGTGTCGCCATCAAGAGGTCTTGGGTCTGACTCTTGCTTCTCTTTTTCAATACCGCAGGTGATATGTCTCCGAACCGAAGGTGGCGCAATTGCTGCAGTAGGATATAAGAGTTCGAGTGGTGTTGGTTTAAGACAACCAGTGATAATGCGACACGTTTCATTAAGTGCGACGTCTACTTCCTTAGCATGGGCAGAACGATGCCATACTGGGCATGCATATTCGCCTGCAGAAAAACAAAGCGCCAGGCCACTGGTTCGGAGGACATGTGGTGCAGCTCCCCATTTGGTTGAAGTAAGCCGCTGGAGGAGGTTATTACGTGTTCCCACTTTACTTTTGGTTTTCAGGCAGTGGTTTTTATAAGTAAGTGACCTGTCGAGTAGAACACCTAAGTAAGAGGGCTTGTCGCAGTGCTGTATATTGACTCCTTGCCAGTTGATGTTTAACTTCCGGTTAGAAAGTAAAATCTAACAAATCAAAATTCGTAGAACAAACGTTGTAAATGATGTTGGCAAACAACTCCTGCGAGATTATAGGTGTTTTACCACTGTATCATCGAATTTCAGTAGGTAGGTTTTTTTCATTAACAATGCACTAGCATGCTAAACGTGGCCTTCGGGTTTTATGACCTTGGGCTCTGTCTACCCTGCAAGGAATAAAGACGTGATAGTATGTATGTATGTATGTTTTTATTAGCACATTTCGCTCATTAACTTCTTCTTACTGGGTAGGTCTTCGGAGGACGCTTCGCATTTACTCACATTAAGTACTCAATTACAAGTTTACAAGCGCGTGTTGTAATTACTGGACACATTCGGAACTTTAATCACAATTGACACGAACGCAACTATTATGTACAATGTAATGAGTGACTACAACGTACGTACAACGTTAAATGCATGTAACATAGTGGTTTCTAAAACTGTGCACGGCGATTCATATTTGTCTAAAACTTTGCAGTAAGTAGTCTGCATCTCTAGTGTAAATCGTATATCATCATCTTAGTATCAGATTTGATAATGATTTTTCGTAATAATTAGAATATATACCATGTATTTTTAAAGAAGTTTAACGTTTAATTCGATACCCCATCGAGTGGGGTATCGTCAAAAAGGTCTTTGAAAAATATTGTGAGGTTGAGACCACCATTTTTCGATTTAGGGATCCGTTTGCGACATATTTGGTTTTAAAGTACAAATTTTTGTTAGAGGTACGTGTCCCCCCCCCCCCCCCCCCCCTCTATCTGCTAAACGGTTATATATGGATACGTGAAAAAAATTACAGCAGTAGTATATATACTGAAGTTGAAAGGAAAACTATCAGAGCTTGGTACTAAGTGCAAACTAAAAAGTTATGGGCAACCAACTTAAAAAATGTACTGGAAAATGTAAAATTTCATACAATCTTTATTGCTAGATGTTTTTGGTCGTTAAACTGTGAGGTGCGAGTGTAAACAGTGTGAACTCAAAGTCGTCATTCGCAACTACGGAACCCTATACTGCGCGTGGCCCGACACGCACTTGGCCGGTTTTTTTATGTAACCAAACTAATGTTTGATTTAAAAAAAAAGATTTAAAAAAAATTTAAAACCATAGTTGGTTTTAAAACTTCTCCTACAACAATGAATAATACCCGATAGGTACGTCTATTGATTCCTTTACAAATATGCAAAAAATTGCAAAATATGCTGTAGTAACAGCCGTGTCTTTTGATTTGGTTGACTTGTAAAATTATTTTTTGGAACTTCAGGAGTAAGAAAAAGTCTTGACCAGCGAAAAGAAAGGGTAAAAAGAAGCTTTAGATATAAGATCACTATATGATATATTATATATAGTGATCTTAAATCTAAGGCTTCTTTCTACCTTTTGAGGTACAGAGCGTTAAAAAAAATGAAAAGCCTTTAATATTGTAATATTACTACTAAAGAACTTTAACGATATACAATATCTGGTATTGCTTTGGCATTAACTGCCATCAGATGCGTTGTATGGTCGTCTATTCGAACTCTAAATTGAGTTTTTAAAATTAAGTAGGATGTTTAAGGTAAAACGTGCCTCTACATAAATAGGTACTCGTTTCTGAAAATTTGGACACGGAACGAGATATTTGCGCCCGTCAAAAGCTTGAGAACCATGTTTGATGATGTAGAAGAAACACGTAGACAAAATGTGCAGGATCGAGCCATGAATGGTACGTGATCAATGCAGCAATAGGTAATGTTAGTCTAGATGCGGAGAAGAGAAATAATGGGAATTACAACTAATTTTCAGCAATATTAGGTAACCTTAGGTTTCCACAAGTTTTCGCTTTTAATTATCGGATTTTGTCGGCACAGCATGTTAGTTTCTCCTCGTCTTTCGCAGGTCATATAATCTCTTCCTATTCGCATTCCACATCCATCCTTTCCTTAGTTGCTTCTATTTCAATTACTTATCTCTAATTATCGATCTCAATGCTCTTTTATTCATTTTTCGCTTAGGTACCTAGATGTCAATATAAATTGACATCTAGGTACCTAAGCGAAAAATGATCGCAATTAACTTACCTGAGTTTAATAAAATCATTATTATTTGTTACCGACTGTTCCACTGTCCCTTCCTGTTGCCTAAACAGCTTGACCAGTTTAGAAGGTTAAAATCGGTACCTACCCATGAACCAAACTATTGATTATGAATTCTTGTTATTGAACAAAAGAGTGTGACTGCGGTTTATCATTAAAGTAGTCCACCATTGACATATTTTTCATAATTAATCCATTAATTGAATACTCAACGCTTACCAAAGAAATTACGCGGAATAGGCACTCTTATCTTAGTACTGTTTCGAATAATATTTTCTTTGTCAGTAAGCGAGCTCTAGTAACCCGAAAACCAGGTACCTACTTAAATTAAACAATGCGCTCAGGCTGATCTAATTGTTTGACAGCGACGTACATGCACAAGATTCAATGCTAGACTGCTTCGTTTCACTCTGGATTCAAAATAATATATTAAAAATATTATATTATCACATCACAACCTACCACTGGACGCTTTTTTTCACATTTTCAAAACATTTTTTATCTGACTGTACTAAATGGCTTTGAAAATTACTTACATGGTGTCCGAATTGTCAGTGAAAAAAATTAAAATTAAAACGTATTAATTCGGAGAAGATTTCCGAATATTTTTTGTCCGAATCGTCAGTTACTCGCTTACGTACGTCTAACGTATAAATGAATATCAAGTTTTAAAAAATTGTTTGTTAATACACAAACAATTTTTTACTAAGCTCTCAATATTCACAGCTGTATTTAGTATTTATTAGTTTCGAATTAGATCATACTAGACCAGGATAAGGATAACATACTATTTAAAGCAAAAAATGCGAACAAGAGTGAACTCGTTTAATGCTGCTACATTTGTCGTAACTACTCCTACATGTAACATAAAATCGGTTGTCCATGCAGCGAATAATTAGTCGAATTTACTTAATTATATGATACGGTTGGTTCGATCAAACGGTCAATTGGATATTTCAACCGATCGATCAATCGGTTTTAAAAAGTTTAACGGCTGAAAAATAGATACGAAATAACAGACATCCGCCGTAGTTGTGTAATTAGCTTATCGACCGTGGATCGGCTAACTACGATCGTGCGCAAGCGCATTGGTGAGTGCTGCGCCAATGGCCTGCGTCGGTCGTTACAGCATCGATTCTTTTTAGTTATTACAATAATTCCGACACGATTGCATCTAATTGCGAGGTTTCCAGCAATCGTGGACTGAACACGAACTATTACTAACCATGCGGTAGTTTATCGTTTCAGGGCTGCAGCACACAGGAAATCCGCACTGTTTTGAGGAGACAACAAGGAAGCTGAATAAAATGCAGTCCGTATATAAATAAATAAATATATACTCAGGATACTAACTCAACGATACCATCCCAATTATAATATTTTATCTACTCACACACTATAAAATGTCTATAACAATACCAAAAATGGCTATTAATAGGTATCATTACGTCAATCACATTTATAACAACCAATTATCTCTGGCCGTAGGTAATATTGTGCTATTTTACGACATCGTTTTTCGATTAAGTAATGACTTTCAAATTTCGAATACCTTCATTTGAAAAGGAAAATAGAACTACGTCGCTGAGCGCGGTCGTCCACAGCACGCATCCTTGACGTGAGTTTGATTTGCCACCAATCAGCTATGTACAGCACTACCCAAAATTTTCTACAGGGCAGCGAACATAATCAACAATTTGTTGCCAGATAAGTATGAAGTACATATGAAAAAGATTTTAGTACAGTTTTTGAAACATTATAGACACTTTATAGTGTGTTTGTAGATAAAGTATTGTATGCAACTGTTCGTAATTAGTCCTTAAAATAGTCATGTGATCTTATTATGAAACTCGCCTGCGGCTCGTTTCATAAACCCACATTCGTATTTTAAGGACCCTTATTATTAACAGTTACATAAAGTACTAATAAATGCGAAAGTGAGTTTGTGTAATTGTTTGTTTGTTACGCTTTCACGCCGTATCTAATGAACCGATCGTCATGAAATTTTGCATACACTTTGTCTGGAGTAATACAGCGGACATCCCTTTTATCTCGGAGTGTATATATAGTATTTCCGAGGGACGGACAATAACGCGGGTGGAGCCGCTGGCGAAAGATAGTATTTTATAATAGATACATATATGGATAAACATCCAAGATCCAGGCTCATCTGAAAAATATCATTTTCCATCAAGACTTGGCTGGGGATAATGAATATGCTTTTAATTATCTAACTAAGTAACGCAACACAGCTACATATAGTTTTCTTACTTAGAAAAATTACGTATTATTCAAAGTCAAACATTTTTATTCAAAATTGGATAATTGTATCTCTTTTTGAACGTCATATTTTTTACTTTCTTATTATTTTTAATTTTAAATATGCAAAATCGAAAAACTACAAGCGTTTCGTAATGACCACTGGTGAGAAGAATACGCCGAAAGAAACTCAATCCAGATTCAATTAAGACTATACTTCGCGATAATGCTAAGCTCTATGTTTGGATATTGGCAAATAGATCTTCTGTCAGCTGGGTGGGTATAATAAGTTCTGCATCGTAAATACCTATATACTTCACAAGATTTTATTTAAAGTTTGTCCTGTTAGTCTATAAGAGTCAAATCTTACCTACAATTAAATTTTTAAGCAGTTAACCGATTGAACTGAAATCTTGTGTGCTTTGGTGAATTTAATGACAATTCAATATTATGGTACAATAATCCTGATTCGAAAAAAGAGACGGAATGTGGCCATAGGCATTACTGAACGATAAATTCACCGTGTCATTTGATTTCGCTACGAGGACGTTACAGTATGAAAAATAATATTCTTATAATTTTTTGAAATAAGAGTTGTTCTGAATAAGTAGTTCTTTAAGTTTTGAATAAGTATACCTAATGGTAGTCAAATTATGTAAAGAAAAAAGATAGATTTGAGAGTCTAACAATGACGCGACTCTACCGCCGGGTGGAGAAACGTAAAGTAGGTGGGTACTTCATATTCGTTAATAGATAAGTTTGTTAACTTATACTTAGATTTTTATATTAAGATACACAACCCTACCTGCAATTGAAATGCGTCAGAAATCAGTTATATAGAAATCAATGCTTGTTGAGAGAAATACCCATAGGTATCATATCGCTGATCTATAAAATATGTAGTACGTGACTTCTGTGTTTTCCGTATTTGTAATATATCTCGGATGTTTAGACAGTTTTCATCTAACTCACCTAAGGTACATAGGTACAGTATACCGAAGCAAAAGGCTACATGTTATTAGGAATCTAGTAGGTACCCTAACTTTGTTGACGGTTTAATTACAGGCGGTAAGACGGCAAAGCTTGTATTACGGCGTCAAAGGAGCCTAACTGTCAACTAACAGCTAATTAGGTAGTTACGTCCACGAACTGCTGCCTCTCGCTGACAAATAACATACCGCTAACGACGCCCTACATAGTACGGCGAGCAGGTAATCTGAAACTGTCAAACATCAACTTTGAATACTTCGTTACAAACAACAAACCACAAAATCTTCTTAACCCAACCGAAAACAAAACCATCTCATCCTCTTCATTTTATAATCTACTTTGAGATTCATAAAAAGTAAGTAGTTGCCAGAGCATAAGCTGTAACAATAGCTCTTAATATCAACGTCAATTTAGCAACGGAAGCTCAAAAACTACCATCGGCTAAGGTTTTAGTAATGTTTTTACCGGCGTTTTATAGCCTCGCCGCTAGATGGAATGGAACCATCCTCGTACATAATCAAACCACATGCGGGGCAGTAATTGCCTCTGCATTCAAAGACCCGCTCACATCACGCCGTATAATGACAAAAATAGTCCAAAAAATGCCTCCGCATATGAGATTTTTTTTTCAGAGTTCGCGCGCTCGCACGAAGCTAAATTACGAAATAAAAGATTAAGTTAAAAGATCAATAAACTTAATAAATGATCTCAATAATTGTTGTATTACGGACACAATGGAGCGGCGTCGTGAAACGTCATTAAGGCGCGAACATCATTAATTTTATTCGCGGCTTTCTGACGTAAAGGCAATGGCGTCTGTCAGATTTGAAAGGCCGCGCTGCTGCCACCTGTTGGTAGCGCGGTGAATTAGACATTAGACCTCGCAGCGTTCCACTTGATACTGCCACTGGAATGACTCGCCGAAAAAATCCTTTCAATTGTCTAATTCAAAACAAGCTACAAATTATGTGAAGCATAGATAATTTTCGTCTTTCTGAAGTGTGAAGTACCTAAGGACGTGTTAAAAGATGGCCAACTTAAATTAAAATAGGCCACATGCGAGTCGGATTCGCGCACGAAGGGTTCCGTAACATTATTTATACAACATTAGAACGACGAAAACTCACATTTTGTTACACCAAACGTGGTTTGGGGGGAAAAATTGAATATATGTACAACTGTATATTCTGTGAATATTTTAATCGTCTATACCAGTTACCTTTATTAGTATCGAACATAAAACAGGAAAAACGTCACGTTTGTTGTATACCCTTAACGACTGTAGCACACAGCCGCGAATGCGAAACGGAAGCGTTACGGAACGAAACATTGGCGAAACCGCAAAACGCTGTTGCACGATTTCGTTCCGGTTTCATTCCGCTTGCGTGTGTGTGTGATACTCACAAAAAAAATCATAAAAGGCAGCGTTTCGCAGTTTCGCCAAAGTTTCGTTCCGGAACGCTTCCGGTCCGCATTCGTCGCTGTGTGCTAGAGGCGTAAAAGCATGATATCGATAAACAGTTAAATTTCATTTTAAAGCCGTAAGTCATATAGGTATCTAAATATCTACTAGACTTCATTCTACAACTAATCTTTGATAAGTAAGTAAGTATTTTACCGAATCGAAATTATAGTCATTTTATTTTTGATTCCTAGGATGAACTACTTAGTCGTTGAATAAGCAAAATTTTTCAAGTAACATTAGGAATAAACCATATAATAAAAATTATAATGCAAGTGCATAAATGCTCACTCACTGGTACCAAGCGGAACGCATTCAGAACAAAAAAGATGGCTGCCAAAAAAGTTGAAGCCGCCTCTTCAGATTAGATTTCTTTTGGTAGCTAATTGCGTTTTATCAAATTAAAGCAATTCAGCCGGCGGCAACCCGAATGATTGATAATGTTTAAGTCGGACTGTTCCCACTAGTTTTACTGAGTAAACTGTTGTGATTCCAACTAAGCTTCGCCATTTGTCACGTGCATCGACCCTGCGTGGCGTGGAACAAGCGTATATCCTTCCAATTAATTGTCATCGTTGTGATGCTCATCATTTGCTGATACAAAACAGCCATTTATTAAACATCTACATACCTATTGTATTGCTATGATATTAACTTAGTAATCTATGATATACTTAGGTAGTTAAAAAATCTATGTGTAAATATATGATGTATAATAAAAACCTATAAATTCAATTTCATAACGTCGAGAGTGCAACTGTAAATAACATTGAATATGTGGTTGAAATAAGCAAGTTTGACGGATGTAGTAATGAACAAACTTAGTAATTTAAATTTCACTACGAAGATAAGTTCACCCTATTATTACCATCAAGTAGGTACATGGGAATATTTAGTCTGCATCAACATTGCCCGACAACTACCTAACATTAATAAATAGGTATTTAAGTGTGTGTATCGGTAGCCAATAAGCACTGGGCCCGCGGGCTTATCGGCCGAGTACCCACATACCTACCATTCGGACAGCTTCTGGTTATAAAGTACCTACTTGGTATGTAATTATGTTATGAATATCTAATATTTTTTGGTACTGAAATTGAAATAATTGCCATGAATATTTTTGTTTTGATCGCTGTACTGTTTTATCTTTAGCGACGTATAATTTGAAAACTTCGGTTATTAGTCTGCTTGTGAGTTAGTACTAGAAACTACTGAATATAAAAAAGGTTTAGCTTACTTATGTAGATTGGATAATTATGTCATTTTTTCTTCAAAATAATTCAATTTTGTGCGTAATAGAGAAAGCATGGCCATTATTGATCAAAGCTTATGATTTATCCCGAATTATACTTAACATTTGTCAATAATGTAGATACCTAAATATACTTACCAAAATAATGTAAAGTATATTTTCATAAACAACCAAAAAGTCGGTTAGGTATTTTTAACTGTACCAGGCACTGTTCGTAGTGTCTCGTAGCGGTCGTAGGCAAATCGTAGCACTTTAATTCATAGTCTCATGTAATAGGCAGAGCGTTTGGTCAATTAATTCGTTTACTCATAGCAATGGCAAGTTATGAAGATCGACTACCTGTAAATTTTCATACAAAAAGCGATAACTCTTCCCACCCCTTAAACATAGTCCAATTACGTTTATTTTTTACAAATTATTGACAAATGGAGAAGTAGGGCTATACGTTATAATTAAGATATATTGCTTACAACAAAAGTTATGAGCATCTAAGTAAATATCCATATTTTTTACTTTAAAAATTACCTGGGCATTTTAACTTATTTAAATTAATCTCAACTATTCTCAACCGAACCAATAAAAAAGAAAAACGGTTAGCCCTAGATTAAGGTTCCAATGAATGACACCAAAATTTCCTCGTTTCGTAAAGGTTTAGGGGGGTGGAAGAGTTATCGCTTTTTGTATGAAAATTTACAGGTACTTAGTCGATTCTCTCAAGGGTAGGGTATGACCCATAGTGCAACGTAGAATTTAAATGAATAAAGAAAACTTTCGAAGTCTATTTGTTTGGTGCATCTTCCATTATCTTCTTCCTTTTCTTTCTGTTTTTATCTTCATGCCGCAAGATGTTTTCCTGTACCTATATCAGCTAAATATTTGGGCAGAAGACTGTCATATCAGTCAGTTTTTACGAATGCTAATCCTTACAAGTAAATTCCTCCACGTCCTGTGCGATTAGCAATTACTTGGAATTAAATGGAAGGAGTAGTGGGCGTGCTGGCTGCCAGCATTATCTCGGTCAGAGTGCGCGGGGTGAGCCGTCGTTTCAATCATTAAGAATTCGGCGGCGGGCTCAAAGCGGTGATTGATGCGCCCGTTTACCGGCGCAGTGGCACGCTGGTAAAAAACGCTTAATTAACTCGTTTGGCACCGCCGCTTGGTGCTGACTTTGGGTATAGATGGCCAGGGCAGTCACATCGCAAGGGATGCACCATAGCATACCTGGGACTATACATTCGTTACAAGACGCCTCGTGACTCAGCTCTGCTCTGTAACCCCTGGACACGAATTCAAAAGCAAGTTAGAACGAAGTACCTCTACGATAAGGAACACCCCTTAAATTGCCATGAACATAAAAACAGGGCCTACTAATACCTATTTTCCTCTTATTTTTCAATTGCTCAAAGGTAGCCTGGAAGAGATTGCTGTGCAATAAGGCCACCTTTTGTACGTTTATATTTCTATACATTCTTTATATTTTTATCTAACCTGTTTTAAAAACGCAATAAAATGTAATAAAAGAGAGTCTAAAAAGTAAAGAAAGACTAAAAAGTGTAATTCAGAGTAGGCAACTTCTTTTGAAAGAAATGTTCACCTTTATCTACCCCATTTTCAAAGTGTGAGCATAGAAGTATTTCTCACCCAGGGCGCGTGTCCGGCTAAGGCCAGTACTACTCGCTCATTAGAATTATTAATCAAACCGAGGCGGAGCGATAGCGAGTATGATGTATCGAGCTTTGATTACATTAACGCATTCGGCCGGCAGTAATTAAAAGCACGCCGGAGAGTCTGCCGCAAGAATAGCGACGGAATTTCGAACTAATGACTCGTAATGAAATATGGAATCGCTAATGTGTATTGGCAGGTGTGATATAGGTCGGCTGACAGAAACAATGGTAAATCGATTCAGATTTGGTTAATTTTCCTGAATTAACTTTTTAGACATCATCAGACTAAAGGATTTTTGGTTTTAACACTACTAATTTTATTATTTTTTATTTAAAATTTATTGCACAACAAAAAGTACAAACAGGGACTTAATGCCATAAGGCATTCTCTGCCAGTCAAACCTTGAGACCAATCCGACATACCTAACTATAATGCGATAAAATTCAGAATAGTTATTTAAATTAAAAAAGCTGCGTTTTGGAACCGCTGGGTCTTAGCAGGTCAGACGGTAAAAGGCCTGACGGATTAACCCTTGTGCCTTGGAAGCAGGGCAGAAGCCTAATATTGGATGCAACTTGTGTCAGTACCGTCGCTGCTAGCTATATTGGGCGTACTGTGGGCAGGGCAGCTGCGGTAGCTGAGGATGCGGCAGTCAAAAAACGGGCAAAGTATGTAGTTTTAGAGCCACAGTACTGTTTCGTGTCTCTGGCAGTGGAGACAGTGGGTCAGCTGGGGATCAGACGCTAAGCGTCTAGTTAAGGAGATAGGCCACCGCATAGCGCAAAAGACAGGGACTCACGCTCTGGCTCGTTCCTGGTGCAAAGGTTGGCCATAGCCATCCAGCGTGGCAATGCTGCTAGCATTTTGGGCACCTTTGCACCAGAGACGCTAAGGGGCAGTTTGTAAGATGGGACTTTATTATTCTTTTGGCACAATTATTATTCTGATTTTGACTTGTGTTTTTAATTTTGTGACTATAGATTATATACCTATTTTGTAAAAAAAAATGCCAAAAAAATTTAAATATATATAAAATTTAAAAAAAAAGGAAAATGAATATGCTATGAGCATAATTTTGCTACTCCTTAACGTTAAAACTACATAACTACTGGATGGACTTTGATAAAATTTTACAAAGTTGTAGCTTATACATCAAAACGGTACAAGGCACAATAACCGCGTAATAATTGCTTAATCTTAGATTTTATTATATAACAACGGAATTACTAGAAATTACAATACACGTAAAGTAACATTGAACACGATCATTGCTTCATTCATATTCCATCTGAGCAGTGTTCCGGAGCAACGCCAAGCGCGGCGGTGGGCGGCAGTCGCGAAATATGGCGCGCTCTAATCTGCGCGATAAGCCAGACATAAACTAGAGATGCTGGACTGACGAATTTCTGCAACTTGCAGCCGATATTATTGTGGGTATAATGCCAGGAACCGATAGCGATCGCGAGAAATGTAGCAAAAACTAGTCTGATGTTGCTTTTGTTATCAATAACCCTAGAGTTTACGTCTGAAGTTTATTTTATTACCATTTTTTTAATTTCACTATATACAATAATGAAATAGATATGATGGCAAGATAAAGTCTACAACACCAAAACGCGAGCGAGCGCCAAAGATAGACAGACATCCAGTAGGTTAGGTATACGTCGCGGATAAAACCGGCAAGTTTTACTGGGGGTAACCGATAAAAATCGTTAGGAAAATATTCCAAAAGGGATTCCAGCTAAGAGAAAAAACAATTTATATGCGGTCATGGAAGGATAGCTCACCCTTAGAAAAACCAGGTGCCTACAAACTGACTGAAGCTGCGGACGCTCGTTTTTTGGACAAACTTAGTGTGCTTAGTGTGCCATTTTTGGGCGGGCGGCGGTTCAGAGACTGTTTCCTCGCGCAAATGGAACCCCTTATTCACATTTATTTAATGTTTCTTTTTTTCTATATGTCACTGTGTGTACTGTGTGTCTTTTTCAAATAAACGCTTTTCTATTCTATATGTGAACGGGTTATATTAACGGCTACCGTACTTATTAAATAAGCGAAATAAAGAAAAACGCATACATACAAACCCTTTTTATAGAGCAGTCCTCTAACTATGTTTTACCGTCTAAACCGAAATTTTATATAGGTAGATAATAAAAAATAGTTTGCATTGATATATCTCACTCTCACTCACTATGTGCCGTAGCTGTGATTTCATTAGTTGTGTTTGTGTCCCGTCAATGTTTTGTTGTTTCTATTTTCTATGGGTAATAATACACTTACCTTCGTTACACAAAGCCCTTCAGAAGCTCATCGGTTGACCAAAATAAAGTTAAAAAGTTTTAAAAGATTCATATGGTTGTAATTAAACAGACGCATAACAGTTTGGTGTTAATGTAATTAATACATAAATTGCCATCGTAACAGCTACGCAATACCTCGTTAAACATTTTAAATAGCAATAATTACTCGACTGTGAGAGTACTTACAAAACGACAGGTGCGTGACAGCAACAAAGGGTTTCAACTATTATAAGTACTCTCTTATACAAGTACAAAAAGCGCGTGCGCTCCTAACCACAACCCCTGAATAAACTTATCTTCCAATACGGGAAAAAAACTTAAAAATACGCTTTGACTTTATCACTTTACAGTTCAATTTAGCTCAGCACTAAATAAGAACAAATTTTTGCATTCTTATTTCGTACACTTGATTAAAACAAAGGATATACCTAAGTTGGTGTCCAAAACCACACAGGATGTCACCCACAGGAGTCAGGACCGCGAAGTAGGAGCTACCTATTATGTGTATGTACCTAAGCCTTGCAATACATATTTCTATTACGAGGACATCGCTCAGAGAAATTCCTAAAGGATGAAAGCTTAGCATGATCCATTTTTCATCATCATTTCAGTAAGTGAAACTCACCATTAGGACGAAAAAAATAATAAAAATATATATATTAAGGTTTCTACACACTATGCCGGCGGCCTAGGCCCCGGCACAGCCGCCGGCCATCCCGCGGGACAGCCGATGTACGCCCGGCGGCACGCGGTGATTATAATGTGCCTTATTGAGTACTAATAAAGTACAGTCGCAAGCCGCCCGGCAAAAGCCGGCGGTCCATGCCGCCGGCACGTGTGTAGGAGCCTTTATAGATAATATATATATACGCACGATAAATACATATTTAAATTTTAAATTGGTGCGATTATGGTATTAAATAGAATGGATTTAGGAGGTCATTATAAAAATATACACAAATTTTAAGATAGGCAGTCGGGTTTTTTAAATTTTTACATTTATTTTAAGGTTTATACATTTGCTAATTACTACATTTTCGATCGATGAAAATAATAAATAGGTACTAGATTTAGCATTATAAGACGAGTCGATTTTCTTGCGTACCTATTGATGATTCGTAATCGCATTACTAGGAATTAGACACAATTTGCTGGAGACGAGTGACGGGAAGACGCTGTTTATGCTGTTTACCGAGAACTCGCCGGCGACGGCACACCAACGCATCACATTCAGCTACTAAATAGAGATGTGACTTGATAGTCGCATTCAGAAGACAAATACAAATCTTGGTTTTTTTTTCAGTACGTTCTCATTTTGGAATCCAAGATGGCGTACGCGACTTTTCATGAAAAATCGATATAGTTGTCCACACCGATGACGACACTTACACCAGGATATATGTAGTTAACCACGTGTTCATATAAATTAAGGCATTTAAGTATCTACCTATGTAATTGGACTGCTACCACTCTATATCCGTCCGTAGAACTATTAGCATCCATCTCAACTACCTTTGACGTTTAGTGGCATTGTGACTTTCAATCGCAGGATTCCGGTCGGATAATTATATTTTTCAAATTGACCTGGGTCTTGGATGTCTATCTATGTAAGGCATTATTAATAAATAGGTATACCTAGTTGCGTTCGTCTCCTATGTCACGATACAAGTTTACAACTTAGGCGTGAGATTAAAAATGAAAAAGGCGCTGTGCAGTTCGTTGCTGCTTCTTCCGCACCTTGCTGTAAGTAAATTATTGACACCAACAATACTATAAAATTGTAAACAAAACAAATTGTAATGAAAATTGACGTTTACCAAATGATATTAAAAAAATCTTACGATGAATTAAATCTTTGACTATTGATTTCAGCAGCTCAAAAAACTGGAGAAATTAGTGTAGGTACTACGAACTTGATGAAACAAAATAAAAATGAAAGGTATGGCATATCTACCGTTTTGTCCTTCTCTGGTGTCCTTTATGAAAACTATCATCGTTCAATCAAGTCTGTCATTCTGTTCATTACCGCAGTTTGCGACTCCTCCAGTGACATGGCGCTACTGTACAAACTTTTAACAGGTATTTAAAAATTTAAGTGTCTTTTTCCTGATCAAACAGTTATAAATTGTACGCCTAGTTCATCATCATTAGGTCTTTTTTGTTCTCCGCTGTAGGAGCATGACCCTCTCTGTGCTACCATAGCCATGTAGCCGGAGTAGTCAGAGGATTTGGCCTACACTCTCCACGCTGGCCAGACGGATTGGAGAGGTCTCTTTAATGATTATAAGCTTTGTTTAGCTTGTGTTTTCAAAGTCGCCTTCTCCAAAATCAACGGGAAGACTTGGAGTGGTCCTATTTTTTAATCTCCCGGAAACCACACAGTTTAGTGTAGCACTGCGAGCGATATATGGAACTCCTGAGGTAGACCTCAGGAGCTCTAGCTCTAGGGGATTGTACGGTAGACCGTACAATCCCCTAAAGGAGTTAAAATTAAAGCATAACTTAAAGCATGAATTCAAACGACCTTTAAAAAGCATTTATTAAATGCTGTCAACTTCAGATTAAGTAATTTAAATTATATAAAATATAATTAGTAATATAATTAGTTAGGCAGAACATTTGGATTATCTTCAATTATTGTACCTAATTGCAGCACTTAGCCTAGTGTCCGTGGCAGTAGCGGTGAAAGCCCACGGCAAAAACAACACCTGTCAAGAGTTCACCCAAGGCCAGGTCTTCAACGAGAGTCTGGCCGCTGGCACGTGGCACTTACTGCACTACAGCACTGAGAAATCCAACGGCTCAGGAGAATCACACTGTATACTCATAACACCAGTCTCTGAAAAGGTAAGCGGAAAAAATAAAATCTGCTAAGTGCGAGTCGGCATCACATACGAAGAATACGACAATCCAATATTTAACTACAAAAAACGCTCAAAACCCAATTTTATTTTTATAATTTTTTCTGTAATAGCGATAACAGATATATTCAGTTTGATCATAAAAATGATTTAATTTCTACCTTTTACTTTTTAGTAGAAACAGTCGTATGTCGAAACGTAATACGAGTATGTCAGTTGGACTGACAGCGGAACCTTAGCAATGCGTTCCGTTTTTACCCTTTTCGTACTGAACCCTAAAATAAATTATAACCAATAGCCAGAGCATAACCATAATCATCTCTAAATTTTTAACCGACTTCAAAAAGGACGAAATTCTCAATTCGAAGGTATATTTTATGTGCGTATGGAGTTAGAACAGAAACTGGTACCTAAACATGAATTAAAAGAACCAATTTCACCTAAGTGAGAAAAGGGAAATAAAACAAATTGTTATGTTTCTCCTTGATTATTTGAAGTGAAGACTCCTTAACTTATTTCGATGGTTGTTAACACGCCAGCCTGCGACACAAGTAGTGGCGGGTTCGATTCACTCTGTCATGATGAAAACTATCTTTTTGAGATTGGCCTGGGACTTGGATGTTTATCTATTATGAAAAAAATATCGTTGATTTAGTATCCTACCACAGAAGTATACAACTTACTATGGGTCTAGCTCAATTTGTTTGATTTATCTCTATATATTTATTATATTTTCTTGCATGCATCCTCTTGCAGGATCGGAACGATTTATCCGAACTCGTCGGCAAGTATGTGGAGAACCTGAAATGGGAGAGCTTGACCCTAAAGATGCAGATCCCTTGCACCTCTGAAACCTCGAACCGCACAAGGGATTATTACTTGGAGAGACTTGAAGGCGACGGCTCTTATAGAACTCTGCAGATGCCACCGACCATGGGTATACTTCATTTCGCAGTGTCTGAGATTTTTTTAAGTTATCTATATAACGTGACTTAAAATAATTTTATAAAGTTTTCATAAGATTCAATAGACAGTAACTTGCCATTGGGCTGTCCCTAGGACATGGACGAAAATACCTATTTGCATGTCATAATTATTATTCTAATAAATGATTATGATTTACGTATAGTTTTACAAAATTTTATGAGCTGTTAGTGAAACTTGGATATACTTAACTTTTTAGTCTATCCAACTATCCACAGCAACAACACTGTAAAATGTGTAATGTAAATGGTGTTTATCTCTGCACAGCAAAATTGGACCTGGCTGAATTTCATCGCTACCCGATGCGGCTGAAGATGATTGAGCAGCAGTACCTGGGCATGATGGACTGCCACGAGAAGTTCCTGTTTCTGCTGGGCAAGCAGCCGCCCGAGGGCAAGCCAGTCGACGACCGTCTGCGCAGGATGATCGAGATGTACTGGCCTGAGGACCAGTAGAAACGACGTCGAAAACACATTTATTTTTTATTTTTCTAGAATAGAATAAAACAAAAGAGTATCTATCACTTATTTATTTAAGACTCATTTTCATAGCTCATGAAACCCAGCATCATCCACAAGACTCGGAACCAGGAGAACAGGCACTATAGACCCCTATAGTGACTCTGGTTTCGAGTCTTGTCCCAAACGAGGTTTGCGCCTTATTTGCTTTTTTACTGTTATATACCTATGTTACGAGCGATCGATGCCATGAATAAATTGACAGGTATTAATGTGCTAAGGCGTTAAACCCACCAGACCTTCTATATTGGGATTGTAGAAGAAGATATGTATCTGCTGCCACTTACACTTTTTTCTGACAACGGTTTGTATGTAATTTAATAATTGTACAAAAGACTAATAGGTAGTTAATGATGTTTTGAATCTAGAAACACTTCGCACGAGGAATCTTTTTCCAGTCTTGATACAACTGAGGTTATATAGCACACTGGTCTCGAGGTAAAATAAATACTTAAGTACCTGTGTATTAGTCTTCTATTCAATTTTTTCTTTCCTAAAAGACCTCTAGCTCTGTCCATAAATGTCAACATCCTGATACCAATGATAGTATATAGATGAAATGACACGGGAAGTTTCCCCTGGCAGGCCCTCGACGACCATTTGTGTAATGCGGTATAAGGCTTACTAAGCTGACGACCACTAAGCAAACTGAAGAAACTATATTTATAACTAATTTAATATAATAAGGTATATAGAGAACATATTTTGTTTTATTTGTAACACACAATGGACCCCATTAGGAATATCATAATTTATTTCATAAGTCGTCAACATAAGTTCCTAAGATCTTAATCTGTTAAAAGTTAAACCTATGACTACGACTCTTCTTACATCCTACATCATGACACGCCAAGGCACAATTTACGCATAGATTTACTTATTTCTCCATATAATACTTGCACAACATTAATTTGGCATAACCATTGAATAATAAAATTCCCTTTTTATATAGCTACACAAACACTTATTTGTACTTACTATAAAGCGTTAATAAATAAATAAAGTTACAGCTATAATAACATCAGCTTTTTCAAATTAAAAACAGCTGGTAACAAAAACATGTTTCGAATGTGTGTATAGGTAGAGTCAATAAATTGCACTTACTCGTATGGCTGTGCTTATTATTTTGTAAAATGACGGTTACCAAAGCGTTAATTAAGACTAATTTAAAGTACCTAGTAATAAAAGTACCTACTTATTTATATAAAGTATCTACCTAAGAACCATTTTTGTAGCATGATATTTAAAGTACCCATCTAATGAACCTTTTATCGACTCTACCTAATGATTTGAAAACTGTTGCTGCTCACTTTCATTACCTAAATGACCTTTACACATTGATAGTAGTAACATTAAAAACATGATTATTACCTATGTACATAAATAAAAAATTATAAATACAATTGTTAATGGATGTCGTGTTTTTAATGATTAGTAATATTATTCAACCTATTAAATTTCTTAGTATTGTTAGGTATATACTATTACTTAGGTAGTAAGTAGGTATATCGTCATAAAATCTAATAACTGATTTATTTCCATTGATACATAGCAACGAATCGGAACAAACAAAAACGCAAAGTTTCTAACAATAATCGCTTCAATTAAATATTCTACAAAGTCAAATGACGTAAATGGACAATTAAAGTGTAATTTTGGTGTAGTGGTTGCCGCTGCCTAGGGGTGCGTGCGATTCGACACAGCACCGCGAAAGTTTTGGTCTCCCAAATAGGTAGAGGTCACCGTGCTTGTTATAAGTAGGTAGTTACCATTGGTAGGTGGTCAGAATCATAATGTTTTCATTATTATATGATTTTTTAGATTATTTACTGAAAACTATTGTTATTTTATTATTTGTTAAAAGGTTTTGGGATTTTGGGAAGGTCTTTTTTACTTTTGTTCGTTATTTAGTCTACCAGCTTTTTAGCTTGGCATGGACCTTGGATATTCATATATATGTATCTATTTCAAAATATAATATCATTGAGTAAGTATTTTACGCCACAAGTTCAAACTTTCAGTGGTGCTAGCTAATCTGTGTGATTTGTTCCTTTATATTTATTTCTTACTTATTATTAATTTATCGTTATCTTTTTTTTCGACTAGGTATAATTTCAAAAGCCAGCACTATATGTATATACACTATAGGCCAAATAACTATTTCTCGGTGAAACACCTATAACATACCTGTTTGCATGCATATATAAACATGCATATGAGTATAATCTGAAAAGGAAACCTATGATACTAAAAAATACCATAGAATTTCTTCTACCTCCATTTCCTTAAAATTCATAGCAATTTGTCACGGTCACAAGGTCATTTCTACATTTCCAAAAACGCCATTTAAACTTAAACACAACTACTACTTCTAACTACTAAATCTATCGTAGGTACATACATATATGTGATGTCACAGTTTTTAAACTAACAAGGTTTTTTTCACTGATGTGAACTCCTTATTATATGTTGCTACACATACATTATTATAAAATTATAGGGAGAATCTAAATTTATCACCAGTAAGTTATATCTTTAATGACTATGGAAAAACAACATTAACGCATTAGAACGAATTTAATGTAACCAAACGAGCGGGCTTACTCGCCGCCCGCGCCCCACATCGCAACCCCTGTAAGTACAAACTAAGCACCACTCAAATTAAGTGTGGCTCGATCAACAGTCATTTTCGGTTACAATTAACCACACATTTGAGTGAAAAGTCAACCACCCACTCCAATTGATTTATTGTGTTTTACGAGTTCCGCCATTTTGTGTGTGCCTATTGTGTGGACAGGGAAATAAGATGGCTAGAAGTTTTAAAGCCAAAATAAAAGTTTAATTTATGTGTACATATAAGTAAGTAGGAAAGAAAACTTGTACTTAATCCGCTAAAACAGGAACAACATAAATAAATGTGTTAAGATCTATAATATATTGTTCATGTAAAAATATAAGTACTAAGAATGAATGTAAGTATATGAATAATTCACAGTTTTGCTTGTTGGCGGATGCAAAAGGTCTCAATTGACCTGACTTTGTGTAGATATTTACCTACAAAACCGCAAAAGTAAGAAGCAAAATACTTAGCTGATAAAATATTTTATAATTATTATACTCTATTTCCTCACTGCACATTTATAACATACATACATATACAAATTCCCCTATGATAACTAAATAGTAGCTTCTACGTAAACATAGAAAAAATTTAAATAATTCTAAGTATTTACTTACATTTACCTATTGTAAGAAAGTATACCTACGTAATACCTTTATATTTTTACTCGTATGTTCCATCTTGTCACAGTTTCTACTACCACAAACACATCTAGTAATAACAAAACCCAGATCCATGTAGGATGGCGTGTGCCGGCGAGGGTGCAACGCTGTTCATTTGTCTAAACGCAGTAGCGGTTTGAAGGGCACTCGGCTGAGGGCTGGGAAAGTGTTGCACTTTACAAAAAGTTAAAATGCTCCGCCACCATTGTTCTCCTCGATTGTCTTTTTGTCTACCTTTTTGATTCATAATGTTCTAGACATTTAGATTGACTTAGTAGCCCATAGAAATCGTTACAAAAAGGGTGATGCCGTACAATGAGGTAGATCTTATTGTTTTATACGTTGATAGTGTCGTAATGGTTATAAATCCAAGCTTTCGACCTCGAAGCAAAACCGGTATAGGTATAGGTACATTGTACAATTTTCAAGCAAATGTCTAAAATAAAAATTCTACAATGTACTGCTTGATTTTTTACCATCAAAACGTATATAGCGGCAAAAATCATCAAAGTAACTGTGTATACTTTTGCAATAAAATGGCACTAATTTTGTTTTGGTTTACCTTATAGTTTCTACAATACAGCTTGTTAGATTTTGTAAATTTGTACCCCTGAGAAGTAATTTACGGCATCAAGTTAATTAAGTGATAAATTAAATTAAACGACATCCACTTCGTCTTCTTAGACTTTAGATTCCTGAGATACAGTTGTTTAGGAAGAGTGAGCAAAATATTAGTTAGGTACGTACCAATCAAGAAAATATCAGATATGCCCAGCATACACAAAAAATTGTACTTTGTCAATGCGTGTTTATTATTAAATATTATATTTCCTAATTAAGTCTTCCATGCTGTTTGGAAGAAAAGAAAAAACATAGAGTATACCAGCTGCTTTTCTTCCCGCTCAGACCGTAAAAGCCGGTCAAGGGATTGGCCGAAAATCTAAGGAATCACAGCAATAGGCGATGCGGCTATTTTGATTCCGCCTTCCACCTTTACGCCCATTAACACGCTAAATTTGGCCTCAAAGTGAGGCCTTTGAGTCTCATGACCTTGGATTCTACCCGCATAGGATAAATAACGTGCGTGATATAAGAATCCCTATACTAACAATTACTTACCTCACTATCACTATCTTTGAAAACCCCGTGCCATTGGGCCGGACCATAAGAAGTCGTTCAGGAAGATTTAAAGTTACATACCTACTTAAAATTTGTTTAACAACTTCGTACATAATCTTAGTCTTACCTACCTTCATAGATTCTTATAAATAGAACAGGTGCACTCGAGGATTTATTCCAATCCAATACCACACAAATACCACTGGTATTGCTTTAAAATTCGAGACCTCCCCATGCTTCTTAGAATGACCGCGAGGAACGGAACCATCCTGCCAGTGAGTGTACATTACAAACAAAGAAATACAATGTAATCACTTTGTAAGTTTTTAAATTATACTTTCATCGAGTCATTATGTTGAATTGGGACACGACATTCCGAGGCCGCCAAACACTCATTATTAAAAGTTCAAATCATAATAACCGCTAAATAAAGCCGATACAAATCTAAGATTGTCGTAATGTGGAAGAAAATGTAATTTTCGACTGTTTGCCCACTATATCGATGGAAAAGTTTTTCAATTACACCAGAGAGCCAGTAATTACTGCGACTTAGAAAAATAATTGTAATTACATGCCCACAGCGGTTGTGAGGCAAATGAGAAATCGATTTAAGTTTTCCATGTTTCTTTTGAAATAATTAAATCGTGACTCTACCTGATATGTGATTTATAAACGTACAAATAGTTACCTGTGTAGTTACCGTCATATTTTTTATGAAAATGATATTATAATAGAAACGTGTGAGTAGTTTATTTTTTAAGTCCTGTACTTACTCTTTAGGTGAATGTTTTGTAGCGGTAGCACGCACGCATCATGATGCCTATATAATAGATCGATTTATCCTTTTTCTCTCCATCATCACCTAGTTTGGTATCTTTTATTATATTAAGAAATGAGAATGCATAAAAAATACCTATAAAATAGTTCAGTACCTATCTATTAAAGGAGCTAATGTCGTGCCGAAAGGATTGTTGGATATTTATTGAGCTGCCGACGTACGTCTGCGACTTCGGAGATCTGCAGCGGCGTCGATCGTCGTTGCGGCTATCAAGTTTCTGGTCTGGGGCGAGATTTTTTGTTTAGGGCAGGTTTGATCCAGTCACAGACTGATACAGACTCTACGAAACCATTGTTTCTTGGTGATAGAGTAGCTTACCAGAAGGCTTCCACTAATCATACTATGGGTATACATAGGTATATCGTGTCGCCCTCTTACAGTGTGCCACGGTATCTGCAATCATTCCCCGCGCATCTATCATAAAATTAAACATCATCATCATCAAGTCTTTTTTAGTCTCCACTGCAGGAGCACGACCCTCTCTGTACTAGCCATATATAGAAGCCAAAACAGTCAGAGGATTTGGCCTACACTCTAAATTAAACATCTAGACAAATAGGAGTGTAAGTATAGTCTACAAAGCTAATAGGAAAGAAACTTTTAATCGAAGCTCATAGGTGTTTAGTCATTTTGCAATTGGTCACAAATAAATAAACACGCTTAAACGGATACCACAATGGATTGCTGCTTGCAGCCGATGGCGTGATTGCGTCGTCCGTTTACAGCGTGCCGGGCACCTGCAATTATCCACCGCGCATGTTAATTGTTGGGAAAATTCGGTCGCCATAACGAGGGTGACTTTCTGACTTGTGGGAAACCACCGATTGCCAATTAAATTAGACAACTGTTCCATTATACACAACAAATTCCTGCCACCGCTAATTCGAGGTTCTTGTACCTGTCACTCGCACTAGCTTCTAATTAGGGACATTTATTACAATTAAAACGCTTTTTACTTTCCCGTTTTGAGGGGAGAGATTTGATAAATCAAATTATTAGATATGTGAAATAATCTTATTTAGGACAATTAAAATTAATAGGCGAAGGAAAATGTCTTATGTAATATTATTTGATGTTAATTTCTATTCTGGGTCGTTTGATATTTCGGTAAGAAGGTAACTAGGTAGGTACCTATTTTATAGTTATTTAATGACGTACATTATCAAAATGAAATCTACAAATACTATCTTCCATTCTGGAAAAGTTATTATATTACTGACCGAGCGCTCGTTCGACCGAGTCTGCTGCTTCAGCTTGGGCAAAAAAAAAAGGATTTAGCATGTCCAGCTGGCTGTTCTCCATTTATGGGTCGTATTTCTCAACTGATTCTCATGAAATTTTGTGGACACCTATTAAGTATATTATTGAGAATTCTTTAAGAACACGATCAGCAATATTGTTCTGTGTACAATAGACCAATTTTTGTTACGGTATCAGGAAAGCATTTGTCCGTTTGGTCACGGCTGGCTGCCAGACTGCCACATTTAAAACTTCATATTTTCTGAAAGCTTTGTTAGAAATAATAAAGAAAGGGTTTTAATAAATGTAAAAAGTATTCGAACATCTGAATCTCTTTCATGTACATTAATTTCGGACACATGGCAGCCAGTTGTAAGTTGTGACTCCAGTTTATGTATGGTAATGGGTCTAAACTACTTGAAGCAATACTGCCAATAGTCCTATTAAGAATTTTGACACATACATACATACTATCACGTCTTTTTTCCTTACGGGGTAGATAGAGCCAAGATCTGTAAAAGCCTAAGGCCACGTTTAGCATATTAGTGGGCTTGTTGGACGGAATCAAAATAGTGATGAGTTGCTAGCCGCATCGCCTATTGAAGTGATTCCTGACGTCTATTCCCTCGATCGACTTTTACGATCTGCGCGGGAAGAGAAGCAGCTGGTACATTCTACGTTTTTTTTCTTTTCTCCCAGACCAGCGCGGAAGCGAATTTTGACACAATATTCCAAAATATTTTTAGCAAATTTTTAAACTTGCAGCTTCAAAAATTCTCTCCTATACGCTTTATTTTATATGTATTTTTTTGCATTTACAATGCTATTCTGATATTGTCTTATTAAATTTAGAAAAAGGATATCGTCAAAAAGTTCGACGCGGGCAGCTCTTGAACAGCAGTCTTTTCTCTGTGTACGAGTAACGCCTTACCAATTAGGCCACAGCCGCTTCGCGTCCTGCACGTCGAATTTCTCCACCATATCCTATTCCCCTTATACGCATTATTGCTTGCGTCACCTAACATAACTACCCCACTTTTAAATGTGTGGTACTTATTTGATTTAACCCATTTTACAATGAAGTTAAAAATAATCAAAGAATAGGATATGTTGGAGAAATTCGACGTGCAGGACGCGAAGCGGCTGTGGCCTAATTGGTAAAGGCGTTACTCGTACAAAGAGTAAAGACTGCTGGTTCAAGTTCTGGGGCCTGGATGTTTTTAACCATATCCTATTTCTTTATTTATTAAGAGAACTAGCTGATGCCCACGACTTCGTTCGCGTGAACTTTATAATTTCGGCGTATTAATATACCTTAATAAGTACGAATGTCGATAAGTACATAAGAAAATACTTGCAGCAGTGTATAATTAATAAATATCAACGTACTTAATAATGAAAAGAACTTTATATAAGTATTATGTTGGAACTATCCTTTGGGTTAATTTTTTGATATCAATATGCCGCGTTCACATAACAAAGAATTTTCCGGGTTTGCTATGCTCTGAAACACTAATTATTTTTTAATAAGAAGTTAATCTCGTCTGCCCTAGTGACCCAACTTTTAGCTAGAAGGTCACATGTTCTAAATCTTCCATTTTTATACCTTAACAAAAAAATACAAATCAGGCTGAACAACTTTTGCTACAGCGTCAATTTTATATATCCTATAGTTTACCTGGACCACTATGGTTCTGCGTCAGGTGTTCTAAATCTTCAATTAAAATACCTTGACCAAAAATGCTCATCAGGTTGAGTAACTTTTGCTAAGACGTCATTTTTATATTTCTTATAATTCACCGGGACCATTATGGTTCTACATGAGGTGTTCCAAATCTTAGATTTTTTATACCTCAATAAAAATGCTCATCAGGCTTAACAACTTTTAGTAACGCTCTACTTTTATATTTCTTATAGTTCAGCTGGACCATTATGGTGCTGCATCAAGTTTTTCATTTTCCAAAATAATTTATTGTACCCTATATGTTGCCCAGGCCTAATAGCTATATAGCAAAAAAAGTTTCATTCGAATCCGTCCAATACTTCCGGAGATAATCGTGATCATACATACAGCCAGACAGACAAGAAATTCTAAAAAAAAATATCTGCTCTTTATTATACTTTTTAAGTGTCCCTCTATCCATTTCAGTCAAAAATACTAAATGTACAGACAAAATATTTTTACTGTTTTATTATATGTATAGATAATTAAGAATAGCATTGATACATAGCTGCGTATTAATTAACTTTCAACTTCACCGTAAAATGGGTTAAATCAGATACTACCTACACTTGTAAAAGTGCACTAGTTATGTTAGGTAGCGCATAAGCAATAATGCGTATTAGGGGAATAGGATATGGTCTCGAAATTTGACGTGTAGGACGTGAATGGTGATGGCATAATCGGTAAGGCGTTTCTCGTAGAGTAAAAACTGCTGGTTCCAGTCCAGCGTTTTCTATCAGCATATAAGAATTTGGATATTTATGTTCACTAAATAAAGGGCGCATCCATGTATAATAGTCTCCAAATAGATACTTACAATGCATCGCGTTAGGACGACGGTCTAAAATGTACCTACACTTATTTATATTCCATAAGCAATGATTGCCTAAAAATCACTGTTTCAACTTATTTAGGTAGTTTACCTATGTACGTACATCGTACAATACAACGTCAGCAGTTAATCCGGCCGGCGGACCGGCGTTTAGCGCCGAGGTAAATTCCTCGGATTTGCATACCTAATCGACTAGTTACACGCGCTCGATAAGGGAAATATGCTGTTCACTGATTTATTCCTAAATATACCTACGTTTATTAGCCCTAAACGAGCAAATTTATGGTGATTGTGGAATTTATGGCAGTAAACGGCATAAATAACCCCATAATGAACACGGCTCGTATTAAATTGTTTTGCCGCCTAGTGGCATTAAGCTCTTTAGTTTTTTCAGTGCGGTATAAAATAAGCTTTTTTTTATTTGAAGTTAATCACGACCATATTCGTAGGTACTCTATATTGGAACAATAACACATATTTTTTACTATACTAGCAATTTCCCGCGTCTTCGTCAGCGTAAATGATAGCCTAGTCACCCAAAATAAATAAGCTCTCTGTAGGTGAAAGAATTTTGAAATACGGTCAAATAGTTTCGCAGCCTATTTAATTCAAAAAAACAATCAAACCTTTCCTCTTTATAATATTAATAAAGATACGAGCTTTCGGAAAATCGGTGGATAGAGGGGTAGATTTCTAACCTAAGTATATACTACAGTAAATATTCTGATATATTTATACTCTAAGTTCTGATATCTTTGGTATATACCTACTTGAAGTAGGTATATACCATAGATATCAGAATATTTACTGTCCTACTTCTTACATATAGTCTCAACTACCTGCTGCTGATTTCCATTATATTGTTAACTGATTAAGAAGGCCCTGAACGCGCATGTCTCCATACAAAGGGAAAAAGGGAATCGTGGCTATATTTAACAATTTTGATGTAAAATTCCGCATTTAATCATCTACGTTTTTATACAACTTGGTAAAATTATTAATGGTTTGAGAATTACAAGCCTTTCAAAATTTGTATAGAAATGTTGAGAAGCTTATAATTCTCAAACCATTGATAAATTCATCCAAGCTGTAAAGTTATAATGAGATCAATTGAGTGAAATAGGTAGTAGTACCTACTTAGTTTTTCGATTTTGCATAGGTATTAAAAATAATAAGAAAGTAAAATATGACGTTCAAAAAGAGATAAGATTATCCAATTTTTAATAAAAATCTTTGACTTGTACCAAAATTATCAAATATTGCCACCATTAGTCGTACAAAGGCTTAAGAAGTTGGTTCGAATCCTGCCCGTGTGGAATTTTATTCCATATCTTATTTCTTGATTTAATGAGAGTTTAATTTGTAAAATAAATTCATTTCAAAGTACTTACTCAATAAAATTTCAGAAGTTACAATCTCTGTACCGCTGACTCGGTAATAAAATATAACGGTACCAGCCAAATAAACCGTTTTTGAGTGAGCCGATGTACACGGCAGAATCGTTAAAACGACAATTTTCTCTAATTTCGTTAGTAATAGCATATGAATTACAATCCATCGGTTAACAAACCGAGACTAAGTGCGGCCGAATGTTTCCGTTCCCTCTGCGCCATTACAGCACTGAGGAAGGCGATAGAATTACCGCCGACTGAATAATTTGATAGGGGAAATGATTGATACAACAATCACATGTGAATCAGAATCGTGTAGGTGCGATTAGACCCCTCCAGCCGCGACAGAGGCGCCGCCGAGCTCAGCCGACAATTGCTCACCGACGATTTAATCAAGTCCTCCTAATGGCTTCTCTCTTCATTAAATTGTAATAATGGATATAGTTTTTGTCTTGCGGTGCGCGGTAGGCGTGTCAGATGAATAATCCATCTAATGTTCCATATTATTTTATATTTAATTCGTCATCACACATTAGGTACCCACAAGTTAGTTCGTATACCTACTTGTGTGAATAAATCTTCAATAGGAAATCTCCGGAGGACTTTCTGTGCCTATAAGTCCTAGTGAAAAGGAAAAGCGGCTGTAGTAAATTTTCCAAATGTCATGGTCTAGGAAGACAGACTGACTGACTACAGCATTACCTTATAATCCTCTTTACGGCGCTAGTATCAAGTTCTGCATCATATACTTAATTCGGACCGTGAAATCATTGATACACAAATAAGAAAATATCGTTGCAGGGTATCACCTATGCAGCAAATCATCCTTGCGAATTAGTTTGCAACTTTTATACTACTTATGTGGTTTTGATTTTGTGTGCACTTGAAGCGTGTGACTCCTCCAAACAGGTTTACCTAAGTATATAGTTTTCGCGCGAATTCATTCGCTTGGGGTCAGGGGTGTCATGCCTCAGCTGCCTGTCCGGTGGTTGCATGTATAAATAAATAAATATAAATATATACGGACAAATCACACAGATTGAGCTAGCCCCAAAGCACCCAAAGTAAGTTCGAAACTTTTGTTATGGGATACTAACTCAACGATACTAGGTACCTATATTTTATTACAAATACATATATAGATAAACATCCAAGACCCAGGCCAATCTGAAAAAGATAATTTTTCATCTTGACCTGACCGGGGATCGAACCCGGGACCATTCGTGTCGCAGGCAGGCGTGTTCATCACTGAGCCACGGAGCTCGTATGGCATTGAGTACGCGCGCCCGGCCTCCCGAGCTGCTTCTTTCTCCTCCCCAAACCATACGAGCAAGTAGCATTTCAAATACCATCATCCCATCCTCCCAGTTCAAAAAACTCCTACCCTTCCTTCGCTTAAAAATGGTTTTGATGCCCATCAAAAACATTTTTAAGCGAAGGCAGCCTGCTGCTGCCCAGCAGCGCCAGCCAAGCTTGGCAGATGGATTGGCGAGCGCAGTTTGTTTGACTTTTGTTCCGACGCTGCTGCCCATTTTTAAGCGAAGGAAGGGTAGACTACCCTTCCTTCGCTTAAACATGGGCAGCAGTTGAACTAAATGTATGGAATAATGGTTTTTTTTATGATCGACTTATACCTATTTTGCATCATCTACTCGTAGTTACATGATAACGACAGCAAACTTGACTCAAATTTCCAAATTAATCCGCAAGAATTTTTTTTCGAGCGCCGGGACCCCAAAGTCGCAGAGTTCAAACTGGCTACCGGGCGTTGTTTTGTTTGTTTTTCGTATATGTAAGTGGCCAACACTGGTGTCAGATTTTTCAAGCTGTCTTAAGGCATCTGACATAGCTTAACGACTGCCATCAACGATGACAGCCGGGACCAACGGGCGTTTTGGGCTTAGGTGACGAGTGTTATACACGTCCCTCGTACCAAATAGCATTGCTTTATGTATTCCAAAATGTCATACTCTCTTAATAGAAAACGGACTAACAGTTACATTTCCTGGCTCTGTGGTTGCGTAGCAGCGGGACAATCAAACTCATCTTTGCACGTGCTATTGACTAATATCTACTACCTAATTAGAAATAAACTGCCACTAAGTAGTAGTTGCGATCGTTAGTTAAACACTATTATCACTAGATGAGCCGTTTACTTTGATAGTAATTAGACCAAAGTGAGACCACGACTAAAAGTGGGACAGATTTTATAGGACCACGAGTGGCCAGAATTAATGGGACTACGAGTCAAAAATCAGGTTGTTTACCTGGCTCACACAATCTATATTCTTTAAAATCTTAAGTAAATTATGACGAAAAAAAAATTATGGCTTGTTTTCGGAAACGTTTTCACGAAGTTAAACTCTCGTCAGTCATGCAATTTGGCAATTAGCGAACTTGGCAGGCGATGACTATGCTGGGTGCTAGCTAGTAGTAGAAATCATTTGAAGCCGGACTTCAAGACAGTTGATTATATATTCCTATAAGATCTGAGCATTGGCACTGTAACGCCAAAATTTACGAAAAAAACCAGTGTCAGGGGTTTCCCTCGACTGATTTGTAGAAACAATTTCGCGAGTGGACGACCGTCGCGTGCGCCCGCGCCGTGTGCCGCCGCCCGCCGCGCGTGTGACAATCTATCGCCCGCGTCCGCCAGCGCTGCTCATACTATTTTTCATTATAGACACGCGAGCGTGCGCCCGCGCGAGTTTTAGCGTTCGCCCTCAAAGCTAGATAATTTTGGAATAAAATTGACCTCTTCAACATCTCTTTTTCTACTAAGTTCTTCCATGTTACGGAGAGGCTATCATAAATCGCCGACCTACTAATCACCTACCTACATTTTCTACATAAGTTTTATCCATGTATCTTGAGGCGGAAAATACACCTGCCCTCGCTCACCTTACATCAGATACGGGCTGAGAAAAATAGACCACTCAAATCGGAAGGCTTTTGTCATATAATCCTCTACCTATACTATTAAACTAATATAGAGAAAAGATTTGTTTGTTTGTTTGCATTCAATAATCTATAAAACGAGTGGACCGATTTTCAAAATTCTTTCACGTATAAGTACATAGAAAGGTAACCCATCTGAGGGTGTCATAGGTTAAAAATAACTCTGGAAATAAAACAAATGTGAAACTGAAGAATTATATACACATTTATTACAGTTGCATACAACAGTACACAAAGTATAAACAAGTCCATATTACATTGTTTTTACATCTATATACATAATATTATATTATTCCTGACGCGTGAACAGAAGCAAGGGAATGTATAAAAATAAATCTTTAGTTTTACAAGGTAGGTAATAAGAAGTACCTATTTGGAAATATTATATAACAGTCATATCATGGTATAAATATATACTGCGACTGTTTAACTCATTCCAAAAATTTATCAGGCATTTACATTTTTTTAAATATTAAAATTATAGTCACTAACATATAAGCTGATAAATACAATTGTTGCTTGTGCGGTACTTTATTAGTAAATATTATTTCATATTCTACAGATGTACAGTATTTATATTTATTATACCTTTGATTTCCTATCAAAAGTTTCACGTTATCCTTCAAGAGTTAAAGTATAAAAACATGCCTTTATTTCCTGTATTATCAAGTTTGAAGATTTGACAACATATACATATATAATTTAATACCACATTTTTCGAATTTATATAACTTATTTCAGCATGTATCACTCCAGTAACCACATCTTCCGCCAAAAAATGATACCTATAAAATATACATACAGCGTTTCGTTCATGAAATTAAATAAGTAAAAACCTTATTACTTATTTTTTTTTTTATTTTTTTTATTTAAACACAGTACAAATAATATATTACAGGGTTGTTTCTATTTACGATGCCATCATAATCTCTTTCGAGATTTACCGTGCATCGGTATATACTTATTCGTAGGATTTAAGCGTTATATTTCATATTCAAGGTTTAAAGGTCTTAAACCTATCTATCATAACAATATTGGGTGTACCGCCTCGTCATTCACACGCCAGGTCGAAATACTAAATGCCACATTAACATGATTCATAAACATTACAATCTCTAATCGAAGGCTCGTCACACTTTGTGAACAGGCCCCCACTATCACAAGCATTCCAATATTCTGGTATAATATCAGTCGAATCTACTACACTCACTACGCAATAATTCACTGAGGTACAAGATTGTGATTATTTATAATTTTAACTAACAATACAAAAGCCTAGTGATTCTACAACAACTAACATTTAACAATTTTTTAAATAAATTTCGAAGATATCGTTACTACAATAAATAATATTGTCGTTGGTTTTCATAAACATCGATTAGCACAAGTTTACCACTCATTTCTTTGTCGTAACGCCTTGGGTTCCTATGTTGCGGTGCCGCACTTGACGTCCGTCCAAGTAGTACAGAGCTCTACACGTAAACGGGAAAGATGACATTCTCTTTTATGTATAAAAGGTCAGTCCTACTCGGACGGACGTCAAGTGCGGCACCGCAATGTAGAACCCGAGGCATAAGCGGCTGCGACCACGAGAGATTAACGCTTGAGAAATGCCATCGAAAGTCGTAAGTCGCCGTTCGCTCACATGACTGTAAAGACGCCCTATATGACTAGCATTATAGGGCTAAAGTGTTACAGTTGCCATATTCATTCTGTGAAAATTCGATTTTCCTATCACAAATACATACACCGTTAACCTGTACAAAAAGAACACAAATCTTGCTTAGCGTACTTGTAAGTAAATAAATATAAAACTGGATCCGTAGCGCGGCGACGCAATCGCTTCATCACTATTAGACACACGAGCCTCTTTTGGCTAGGTATATAAATATTATTAAATTCGTTAATGATTTTAACGTTAATTCATATGGACAAATAAGTGCAGATTTTCGGGGATCTTCGCAAATGGCGTTCGCGTCGCCTGTACAGTCCCACTAAACCGAAATGGTTCCGTAAATCAACTCCAATCAATATTGCTTAAATTCTAAGCATTAAATACCTAGACAGAGCAATTTACATCTGATCAGGAGAGATATTTACACTGAAGCTAATATTAAAATGGCGGCGGAGTGGGCGCGTTCAAAATGGCCGTCCATTCTGCGGTCGCTCGGGCAGCTTTGGAGGGACGTTTGGCACCGGACGGCTATTAAAAAATAAAATACGAATTAATATTGACCAACAAGACCATAAAATAGCTTTATTATGTACATACATTTCAGTGAAGAAAATCTAGACAATATTTACACAAACAAAATTTAAAAAGTGATGTACTTAAAAGATATTTACATAAAGCACTAACAAGTAGCTACAAAAAGCCCTGTGTGATCTAGCGATAACTTTTGCAAGTAAATACCTAGCCATGCAATACAACTTCAACAATACCATAAATTTTAAATAAATAACCCAACTTATTAAAATGTCTACGAGCAGTTTATAATCCATTATATTAAAATATCCTAATATTGTGCCTACTTTTTCATGTACTTGCATACTTAAACCATCATGCTCTTAATCAAATGCAACTTAACGGCCTATTGGTTCTATTTTAAAGTAGCAGCATCACCTTCGCAGTCATAGATGGTTACGGTAGCTATGTTACGCCAATCGCATGCATCATTCCTTTACCTTTAATTCAAAAACTTTAGCTACATATTTACTAATCATTATACTTCAATAAGAATAATAAAAAATATTAAGGTAAATTGTGTTATTGAACCCACTTATTATCAGAAAAGTAACGCTTTATCCTTATTGAAGTATCACTACCATAATATAATTTGAGCTTACCTAATATTAATGTCCTTTACGGTATACAATCCAAATTAATGTTAATATGAAGCCAATTATATGCGATAAACTACTGGAATAAATCAAACATCTTTAGTACACATATAGCATTTAATTACTCTATTTATACAGCATAAGATTAACAATATTCATAAACTATATCAAATCCAACAATCACTGCCTATACCTTTTCGATGGTACTAACGCTATTAACAAGAGAGAGCAAAACGTTAGATGATTTGATATTTCGTATAATATTCTGCTAATATCGATAGAGCAATGAGATAGCTACAGCGTTAACATTTCAATGTGAGTAGGAACTCGGTTTGCTGCCGTCCGCTACCGCGCCGCGACGACGCCATAGCGAGCTACTTCTGTTCAAAGACTTCTATATAAACTGAGATAGAAGTGCCCTACTCCAAGAAACAGACATCGTGTCACGTGATGTGGACGGCGACTTCACGGCACAGAGTTTAGGTGTGAGCTTACCGCAACGGTGTTGATTGGCTCCCTTTGAACGCTTTAGATTTTGTTACGTACGCCTCGTCTACCTCAGTTCATATAGAGAAGTCTTTGCTTCTGGTCCGCGGGCTGGCTCTGTACCAGCCCTATTCCATTGTTTGGGAGACCGCCAATTCTATACATGCACATGAGATACAAACAATGCATCACACAGTTGCGCTGCTACTCTCACCTATCGCAACTTACGGCATTATCACTCTCATCTCGAGTAGTATCCGATTACTTATTCCATAGAGGTTCCAAATGCCTAATCTTTGGACATGAGCGACAAAAATCGCAATTAATGAACGAACATGAATGAAGTCTGCCATGAATACGATGATAAACTTTAGATATTAAAATGCTCGTTATTATTATAATATTTAATAACGAATAAGTATCACCATCAATAAAACATTCTAATAATTGACCAAAGGTATTGCTAACTGCAACAATAAAAGGGACAACTGCTTTGGTCTTAGCCGTAAGTACAATTTGACATATCTATATTTAAATTGTAACTCGCGGAGTGCTTTTAATCAGATTACATCGTTACATTTGTAAATATACAATAACAAACAAGCTGGGGTATATGTTTTGAGTAAATGCTTAAAGTTTCAACATTATATACGTTTGGTCACTACTAGAGACGGTAGGCGCGCCGCCCGCGCCTGGCTACTGAACACCTACTGACGTGAGAACTCGTGGCAGCACTACGCAGCTAGCTCTACGCAACGAAGGTGTCGAGTGCGCAAACATCAACAAATGAACCGCGCTTTACTTTACCTAGCACATTTACAAAACAATGATATGCTTGTTTGGATCCCCGCGCCCCCGACGCTACGCCGGGGGCTGCAATCTGTGATACCCGAGTGCTAACTGAACTACATAATTCGATATACATCTATCTTAAGCCACTGAATATAACATTTACAATTAATTACATAACATAAATCTATTATTACATAACTTTATTAATAATTAAGCTAAATATGTAATCCGTGTACATGGGGTGTAGTTTCACACATCATAGCACTATGAACAATCATTTCATTTGAAGGTAATACTGAACATACCTTGTAACTTTTCATACTTGGAATGTAACGAAAGAGATTTTTTAAATTAATTGTTTTATTCTTTGTGATCTTCAGAACTTCGAAATCAGTGCTTTGAAGTTTTATTTTGAGCAAATATATTGCTAACCGTTATCCAATGCATAAAATTACATTTTTAGACGGCAAATGTTGAATATTTTCAATCGATACATGTGCATAAATCATTATTACACTACGGTAACATTATTGTATCACAAGCAGTGTTAAAATTATTGTGCTCCTTGACACACGGTTAATTAGGCACATAATATACTTTGTGGACAGAGGCCAACCTCTATCCTTGCACGTACTTCGGTCTGTTTCAAAGGTTCATCAACTCAGCCAAAAGTACTCAATAGAAATTCAAGCTTAACATTTATGCTCGTTATGTCTTCAAATACATATTCTAAGTGATACACAAATTATTTCATTGATTGTTACAGACTTACAGTCCTTATTAACTTGTACCAATGACTAAATCATTTTGTAAAAATAGTTGATCTGCTCTTCGTTAAAAATATAATAATAGAAAAATAATGATATCTATTTTACTGAGTGTATAAACCTTCATAACAATGGTGAAAGCTATACAATTGTGCTTCCAAATATTTGGCGACAAAATTTTAACACGTCGGGAACTTTTTTATTTACGGTAAGCGTATTTTTAATTGCGACAATGCATGTTGGGTTAACACACACATACCGACAAAACAACAACTCCCACAAAGCATCTGCACAAATTTGAAAAAGTGTATAGAAACTTACGTACCAAATTAATAATACTTTCATCATTATAATTCGAACAAATAAAAAAATTAACTTTCTTATGGAGTTAACATGTATTATATTGTAAATCCGCAAATAACAAACATTGTTATACCAAGTTGTACACTTGTATTAGCGTAAGCCTGACACTGCGTAGAGCGAGTCAAAAGCGCGGACGCTTGTCACAAATCGCGAGTCTGTGACGGGCGGAGCGATTTAATCCTCCACGTATACGTTCCGCGCGCGATTTTCGCTTGACGCAGCGTTCTTTTTCTCAAACACTAGTATGCAGTTAGACGTTAACGTACAAGTGCATGATACAGTCTGCGATTTACTTGAATCTGGCGAAGGCTGAGCTGAGCTCGTTCATGGCGGCGTTGGTGACGGCCTGGCCGACGGCTTGGTTGATCTGCTGGCGCATATGCGGGGGTAGCTGGTTCACTGCGCCCGCTGCCGCGCCCACCGCACTCGCGCCGCCCGGCCGCCTGATGTCACCCATTCAATGTCATACTCATATCAAACCATGTGAAATGTTGTAAAAATAAGGCGAATCTAGATTTTTTTAATAACAAGAATTGACTCACAGATCTGTTTATTATCTAAAATCTGTGACTAGATAGACTTTGCTGCTCAATACTGCCACTGAGATTCCGAATAGACTCAAGTCTTCTCAAGACTCACAAGATTTTTTTTTTAATTGATTCGATAATGAGTAGTGTTTATAATTGAGAATCGCAAACCCGAGTTTTTTACAACAGGCATGTGACCATAACGCGATCCACGAGCGACGGATGCTAGATCTAAATAATTATCTCTTTACGGTATTAAATGCGTGTCGTAAAGCTAGTACCTAACATCGTATTATTGACGGCCTCCGTGGCGCAGTAGTTAACACGCCAGTCTATGATACGAGGTCATGATGAAAAAAGATCTTTCCAGATTGGCCCGGGTTTTGTTTAGTTATGTTTAAAAGAATCTATCATAAAATATAGCACAGTTAATATCCTACGACACAAGTTCACAACTTATTGTGTGGCGAGCTCAATTAATGCGATTTGTCACCATATATTTATTTTTTAGAGCAGATATTTTTTATATCTGCTTCAAAACAACGAAGTGACTAAGCTCCACGAGATAGTGTTGGCACATACACTGCAATATGGACACAGCTATTTAGATCGAAGAACGACTGATGAAGTTATGAAGTATCAAACCGGTCACCGATTAGAATCTTTAAACAATGAATACTAACGTATTTTTCTCACAGCAAGTCAAAATCACGTGCATTTAAAACTATCCCACAGCTTCTCTGTAAGACATTTTCGAGTAATGTAACCGCCATAATTTGTACATCAGTGAAAAGCAAATAGAAATATATATACAAATATTCTTACAGGGTAACTGTGAATGTGAACTTCCTTTCTTTAAACACATTTCAAGTTATACATTAAAATTACAAAATTATTAATTGATTACAAATTATGTTATGAAATGTTATTGACAGTGTTATTTATAGAACTTTACGATTTATTGTCTTTTCATTCAGTCAAAAACTGTTAGATAAAAAAATAACATCAAAAGAAAGTTACACACAAAATAAAACGAAGTTATGAAGACCACACACTCAAGTGAAACCTCTAGTATACATGCAGTGCTCTTACATCAAACTTTAGTAAATAATACTTATTAAATTCCTAATTCCAAATGAAACAGAAATAACAACGCCTCAGTGTGCCCAAACTTGAATACTCAAGTCTCGCCAAATTAGCAGATAATTACGCCATCAGTCTGTATTTTACTTTCCATAGTGCACCATCTTTTGTTTCTGTTCAATTTCTTCAACTCATTAATCATTGTATCAAGCGAAATATCGGCGAAATATTAACTGCTAGTGTGGCGAGACACTATCGTCTCTTGTACATACTAAAGTAGTAACGAACAAAGCGCGCGCGTTCACAGTCCCTCGTCTTGTCAACTCTTATCACACCAGTAAGAGAAAGTGTATATTTTATTAGACATCTATTAGAACTATTGAAACGTGATCTCTCTATAGGCAGCCCATTTTTCGATGAATCCACAACCTTTTAAATTGTATTAAAAACGTGAATAGCATAAAAATTGTTTAAATAAATAAATATATATAACAAACAGTTGTTCTGTTTCAGACCATTTCATGTGGAGCTGCCTGCAAGAGATACAAAATACTGTGTACTAAGTAGATACATCGTAATTTTTACTATTTAATAATTTCATGGAAGCAATTTGTTTTAGACGTATCATAAGTATTGATCATTTACATGTCTAACAATATTGTATATAACATATGTATAATTATTTATAAACGTCCCGATGCATTTGTTAACTTAATACAGTCGTAGTATCAGGTTTTATTGCTATTCCCAAATGTCCTCGTAAGATGTTAGGTTCAAGCAAGCCATGGCCTACTACGCGTCAGACGCGGGTCTAGTGTAGTGTGTACTAAGTTAACAAGTTATCAGTGTTAGTACCTTAGTTCGTACGTAACTTATGTTAGTTAGTTAGTGGGCACGCGCCGGGGCCGCACGCTTAGCGCCGCCTGCGAAAACAACCACACAGCTCAATACTTGCACCGTTTGCGCTACTTTCACAGTACTTTAGGCTCGATATTTAAATAGAATCCAAAAATCGTATATAATAAATGGGATCATATTTAATTGACTTTAGTTTTGTAGATCTAGTTTTTGTCCATCGACTAACTAGTATTTATCTACAAGCAGCTTTCATAAATGCATGAATCTATTTAGAGATTAGAATATTATAAAAAGATTTTGACACTATAGTATCCTATAAACATATCGGGCCCATTTTAACGCAAACGGAGAAAAAAATATAGATAGGTACCCAATGTCAAATATGATAGATTGTTATAAAATTCCAATACATACAAATATTACGTAAATATAAATAGAAGCGAATAGAATAACGTACACATAAATTAATTTCAACGCATTATGGCCGTTACATCACCCAAATAAATGTCTGTAATAAGCGAAGCTTCTCATTGTTACAACATAAAGTCATCATCGATATATTCCTCTACTATAAGCATGCTCTTTTTTCACCGACTTCATTATCTCAAGAGAAGATTAGAGAACAGTATCCATGCCCTTTGCTAAATAATCACAATAATAGCGCACATTAGATTTGTCGCCTAATATGAGTCAGATTTATGCGTAACATGAAATATTGAAATTCTATTTATTTATATTTTTGTTAAATAGAATTTAGTACGACAGTCCAAAATCTCTTAAGGCAATAAGATACACATTTTGTCCATGGCTTGAGTGCTGATCTTAAATTTTCCCTGCACATTGAGAGCCGCACATTTGTGTGGAATCAAGTGAATGCTCTTGTCCTAAATATTCGGTAATCGTTGTTAATGAAGCCTGTGCGCGCTTTCGACGTGAACGTAGCGTGGTGTATTACTAAACCAGCAGAATATAACTGATAGCAGTTTGTTGATTTCAGTGTTTATTGCCAACGAACTTTTAGGCAGATTTTTTAAACTCATTTATTCAATATCCATATTCCATAAATAAGACACAAAACATATAAGGCCTTGGTTTCCTCCATTGTGGTATCGCACATGACGCCGTTCAAGCAGGACAGACCTATATACGTAAAAAGAGAAACCTGAAGAACTTTCTCTTTTACGTATAAAATATTCTATCCTGCTCGCACGGACGTCAAGTGCGGCACCGCAATAAAGGAAACCAAAGTATACCAGTTGCCGAACCGCATCGACTTATTGCAAGTTGGATATCACAGCTGGAGATTGATAGAAACAACGTATCAGTTTAGAACAGAAATTACAATGTGTTACAATGTGTTCTGCTGTGCATTGTGTAATATTCTGTTGGTGTAGCTGTTGGACTTAGGGTTGAGCAACATCTGACAGCACGGAATCGCACTTTCCTACACGTTTATCCTTTTCTATCACACTGAACCGTCATTTAGGAACGCCACGAAACTCACAATTCCAGCACGAGCAGCTACATTTCGTCTCTCTTTCGTGCTCTAGTACATAACGGTTCTTAGTTCTGATAGAAAAGGATAGAAACATCGGAAACTGCGATTCTGTGCAGTCAGATGTAGCTAAACCTTCCTTCAAGTGTAAAAAACTAAACACACAATCCACGATAAAAAGCGTCCTAACCAAATAGGCACCCATTATGCATTTGAGTGCAAATTTTCCGTACAAATTTGAATTTTGAATTCCAAGCTGATGCTTTCGAAATTAGACTATATCATGCCAATAAGGTTGGCATTGCGTTGATGTAGGTTTATACCATAACAATATCTATCAACTTATTTAAGTGTAGACAGCATGAAGGGTAATTTTTGTATTTGACTGTGTATCTAGTTTTTGATACTTGATCGAAGAGCTTAACTCTAGCGCCCGAATATTTAAAGGCATTTTAGTTGCATCTTAACTGAAATCGTTCTGAAGTCTCGTTCTGTGTCAGGACAACCTAGCAAGACAAAGACAGACTTAGGGATTGCCTCCACGAGCGGGAGAATCGCGACGAGTCTGCGGACCTATCTTATATTATTATATATTCTATTTAGTAGGCGATACGATTGACATTCGCTCGCACTCAGCCACTCGTCGCATCGCGGCGATACGATCACCGCGTGGAGATACATTTTAAGGGAATGTATGGTGGCACGATAAAATCGTCGAGATTGTTTCGCTCGTGGAGTATGCCTTGGATTGAAATTGTCATTAGATTAGATTGTTTTAATATTCGGGGGTAAGTCCGTCAGTTTGCCAAGAGTGTCGTAGCGCATAGCGGCAATACTCACGTGGGTATGAGCGGCGCAGGCAGGCCTCCGCCGGGCTGGGGTCGCGCGCCGGGTGGCGGGGGGGCGGCGCCGCCCGGCCGGGACGGCAGGGGGGGCGCTGGCCGACCCGTGCCGGCGCCGGGCGGTGGGGGCGCGCCTCGTTGGCCCATCGAGCCTGCAGCCAAATAATAGTACATTTGTATATAAGAATGGCGGTGTAGAAGACATTACTAAACGATCGTTTACTAACAATCTTATAAAAGTCCGAGTTTGTAATGTCTAATACCTCCCGAAAACACACAATGATTTTCATCACACGGAGTAAAGAAATATGGGAATGTGACTCGCTGCGAATGTGTCGCTCGTGCGCTACTAGACGCTTTTTCGTCACATTTCATACGAAAAAAGAGTATCTTTATCTATTTATTTGTGTAAACTTTTATTTATTAATTATTAACCTTGTTGTTGCGGCGCGGCGCGGTGCGGCGCGGCGCGGGCCGCCGGGCGAGGGCGGCAACAGGCACGGGTTAGAGTCGAGCCGGCTCTCAAGCCAGTCGTTCTTGACGGGTGGCGGTACGGGCGTGTTCACCGTCGCCATGGACACGTCGCCCATTATGTTACGTTAGTGTAACAGTCCTCAAGTTACTTTAACTTATTATTAACCTTGTTGTTGTGGCGCGGCGCGGCGCGGGCCGCCGGGCGAGGGCGGCGACAGGCGCGGGTTGGAGTCGAGCCGGCTCTCGAGCCAGTCGTTCTTAACGGGCGGCGGCACGGGCGTGCTCACCGTCGCCATGGACACGTCGCCGATTATGTGCAATGCCTCTTTGCACGCGTGGTACATTCGCAGCATCTCCTCGCGCTTCTGTGCCTCTTCCGGAGATTCTTCCATCATTTGTGACTGCGAGCAAGAAGAATACATAATATTACGATGGTGCATTGCTACCTATTAAAATACTGCTAATAAATCCCCTGTTTACTAATTGAAGCTATACTGATGTTTTTCTTTGCGCCGCCTTCTCATAAGAAAACTCAAAAAGCTATGGAGAGCGTTTCTGACGCTTAGCAGTCGACGCTGGGTAGTCAGTTAATGACGCTGCGCTTTCCTACAATACATTTTAATAAGACTAAATGCTTAATGAAACCTCTTGTTAATAAAACCAGCTTCTGCTAAGTTAAGTCAATGTAAGCCTTCAAAACTTAACAATTTAATTGGTTTTCACTAAAATAAACCTACCTGATCACCAGAAGCATACAGATGGGCTAACAGCTCCCCATTGATAAAGTCTTTGGCGTTATTTATAATAAGCATCATGATGGTCTTGGGCACGAGGTCCCGCGTCGTCTTCGTCACGATGCGCATGTACGAGTCCACTAAATTCCGGATGGTCTCCACCTGCCTCTCGAGCTGGGGATCCATGCTGCTGGAGCCGGCGCTATCTGAACCCTGGAATAAAAAATACTCAGCTTTAGAGCAAGGATTTTGCAATGGTAATTATATTTATCTCCCGCTCACAATAATGTCTGTGTTTTGTGCAAAAAATAAAATCTACTGAACCCCGAAATAGAGAAAATAAATATTGCTTGATAGTAAATTGAATCTGTATTCGGCCTTTCTGAGTTAAGTTGTACACAGCCCTCTTATTTATGAACGAGAGGTAAATAGGAGCCATTTTCATTGGCCCAGTTATAAAACGAGTCGTATCCACTACAGACAGCCCTGTGGCGTTTGATGATAATTTTCAAATGATGTCGTGAAAAAGTACCGTAAATCAGACATTTTAAACACTTTTAGAATAAATCCTAACATGCAAACCAGTTGATTTTGATTACGGAATCCCGGTTTTACTCACGTTTATTGAGTCGGAATCGCTGACTAGTTTCGGTATGTTACGAAGACCATAAGATTCAATTGTATTACAGTAGATTTTTTCTAGTCGTTTTATTAATAAAGCCAATTAATAAACAAAACAACTTTCGTTTTTAATTTGTTAGTACAACTGTCGCTTAAGATAAAACGCACAAGTTAGTTCGTTAGTTAACCCGTACTCACCATATTTAAAACCTGAATAAATTAATAAAAAAAAATGCATAACCGTGCTATGATAATATTACAATTGAACCTCCAAAAACCAGAGTAAACTACTCGCAATTTGAGCATGCAATGTCTGATGACAAAACTATCACGCTTCAAAGAAAGCACATTGCCGCACTCTTAAAAATTCCAATCCAGCAACTAAGGCTCAAAATACGAGTGACTTACACGTCTCCTACTTTCAGCCCACCCCCGGAAAGGCAGAAATAACTAAAACGAAAACATAAACATGCTAAAACAATAAAAATAATAAAAAATAAAGGTGTCTACAATGACCCCTAATAAAGTATATACTCAAAACAACAAATAAGTCACCTTTCCGACAAAAGCTTTACGTGTTGCTCCAAAATTGAACCATACACACCATTCACTTTTTAGGAAAGAAATATAGCGAAGTCATTTTACTTTACGATAGCAAAAATACAATATTACCTTGAATTCTAACAAAACTTTAAGTAAGTACAAATTAAAACCATAAATGAAGATGTGTTAAACACAAAATGAAAATCAAATGCAAACAAGTTTATATAGTTAAAAACGATCATTCCCATACTAACAGTTATTTACTAAATAGAATACCCAAGCAATGTGTCTTGTTGTGCTGTATATTAGTTACAATGCATTTCAAGAAACCAACATATAAGAAAATAGCCAAATGGTCCAATATTAAATAAACATCAACAAAAATAACCAAAAATAAATCGGGATAAAATCTGGAAAGAATTCTTGAAATTCACTCTCGTTTTGATGCGTTCAGGTTAGTGTGATGTGTTCATGGGATATCTCAACATGGACAAACCTCAGATCCTTCACTCTGTATAGCATGGCAAAACAACAGATCTTATAACATAAAACTGACATATACATTGTATTATTAGGTATTTGGAAACATATTACTTTCAATAAAGGGTATAAAGCAATATATGTACGTAATAAGCTGAAAATATTAGATATAGTTGGAAAAGGAGGATTATAGTAAGAAGGGTGTAAAAGGTTTATTATAAAAAGATGAAAAAAGAAACAGGCTGGAGATGTGAGCAAGTGGTAAGAACCTCATCCCCGTTGGCCGCCTCCGACGTCTTCTCCGGGTACACGCCGGCCCGCAGGAAGGACGCTTTCCACGAGTCTACGTCGTCCTGTGTCTCGCACGACAGCTCCAGTTGCTTGTAGTCCTGAAACAAACATTACAGCTTTGTTGTACCTTGTATCTGCTCTGAATAATTAATAAAAACCTGGCCTCTAATACAATCTCATTCAAACAATTATTGAAGTAGCCAGAAAGTATGAAGGATACTATTACTAGTATCAAGTAACTGAGTTCTACAGGAATGGAGATAGTGTAGATAGAGGTCGGGGAATAGCCAATTGAGCAGATTTTGGCCAGATCTGGTCAAACGGCAGCGACGATATTAAACCTTAAAATTATATAAATAAAGTGCACTCTACCCGCAAATGGCTAGAAAAGTAGAAAAAAATTGACTCTATTACTTAGAACCATAGATTTAGAAGCGTCTTCTTCTTAGTACCCTGATAGAACTGTTTCAAATTTTGATATACTATATATATACCCTTATTGCTTTTATAATAGAGAGCATTATTTCCGTGTCTTTCTATGCCAAAAGTAACTATAGTACTCAGTCCTTCTACTAATATATAAGGTCCTTGCTTAGAACAGAAGCTGCAAGAAATCAAGTTCTACCGTTAGGCCTCAGACACGGAGCTATTTAGTTTTGACATACGTCTATAATGCCTAAGGGGCGAATCACAGTCACAGCGACAACCTTTCATATTTTATAAGACCTTTATAAACCTGTGATAACGAATAAATGATTATGATAATACCTTGTAGACATTCCTGCCTTCGGGGTTGAAGAGCGCGAACATGTGCCGCCGCGACATGAAGCCCTGCTCGAGGTCGCGCAGCTTGAGCCCGTCCAGCGGCAGCATGTACTTCTTCTCCCGCTCCTCCTCGTCTTTGAACCATGAGATGCTTTCCGACGTCAGCACGAACCAGTAGTCGCGGGAGCCACCTAACGGAAACAAATTAGATTACCATTTGTAACATTCTTGCTCTTCAATCAATTTATTCCCAATCGACGAAAAGGCGGAAGAGATTATTAAGTCGACGCGTATATATTTTTTTATTTATGACCATGCACGCATCACTTTATACAGAGTACTCCAATTATGATAAATTTTTTTTTTTTGATTGGAAGATGGTCCCAAATTTGGAAAAAACCTTTTCGAAGGGTCGGAAAACTGGGGACGATAGATTTCTTGCTTTTCGGCGGTTTAATTTTTGCGTTAAAATGTTTTATTCGTCTCAGTCAAAGACAATATAAATCATCATACAAAAATATTGGCCTGCAATAAGCGCGTACAAGGTAGGCGACAAACATGCCGCCTGACCGTGGCAGTTAGTTCTGCTATAACTCCACGGCTGCTAGTATGGGCGGCTGCAACGGCGCTGCAGTGCAGTAGTGACAGTCATTACCGACCGTCACTAATGGCGTAGCCAAAACTTGGTTAATATGAGAAACATTATAATGTATAGTTCTTTTATATATATGCACAAATTGTTTTTTTATCCTAAGATATATTTTATGAATACTACTCTTGGATCACATATATAAACGTATTCGAATATACTGCTCCCTTTTCTCAGCATATGGTATATTCATAGTTATGACATGAACATATATTAATAAACTTATAGCGCCATCTATGTGATGAGAATTAAACAAATCGTAACAATATGAGTTGGGACCACAGGTAGTGGGTATACCACTTACATATAATACTTTAAAAATCCTACCTTTCATAATGCCCAAATTGTGTATGCACATGTATCCTTTCCTGATGACTTGATTTCCAAGAGCGCGGTGTCCAGATTTGGCCGCGTTCTCCGATTGATTTTGAGCACTGCAATAAAACACAACCATAAGTACTTCGTCACAGCACCCTCAGGCCGGAGGCAGGTAATTCATATCAATTGGTACTGGCCATGTTGATCGCGGCGGCTCGAGTTGTCTTCGTTAGGTTTGTACCACAAGTTGTGCGCCGGAATGAAATAGAAACACATAGTTATTAATAATGCTACAACTCTGTCATGCAAAAACCACACACAGTGCATCAGATGCGTTTATTTACTTAGCAAATCCGATGAAGTCCTCGTGGTTGGTGTTCATGTAGGCCAGCTCGCAGTCGATCAGCAGCACTAACTGGTCCTTGCACTTTTGCTCGCGCGAGCGCACGTGAGACATTATAATACGCTCAGTTTCTTCGCGCAGGCGAGGGTAGCGGGACATCTGCAATATTAATTATTATGATAACGAATCCCACAGTGTAAAGACTTAAAAAAATATTAAGTTCAGAAATGGAAAGATAATGCGTCCTGACTTCGCCCTAGAAATGCAGATAAATCGAAAACGCGATATGAGAAATGTAAACATGAGTAAGACCTACCTATAGAGCTGGATAAGGTAACGAAGATTCATCTGAATATACCAACTAATACACATGACTGGGATGTATTATGGAAACCCGGTTTTACTCACATTTAATCTAAAATAAATTTATTCTTTGAAATGACACATACCCTTTCAGTACAAATGCGGACAACATTGGACAACTCCTGCACGACTAAATCGACGCACTTGATACAAGGCTCCTTTAGCCGGCCGATCTGCTTCTTTACTATGGCCTCAAACGCCATGTCGGGGGTGAACAGGCCCACCTGTAATACACATAGTAATTATATTTAGGAAGAAAAAGTACGTGCTATATTTTATGTAGTCATATTTTATGTAGTAGTAGTCGCATTGATTTTAATGTAAAACAAAGGCTCGCAATTACCACGAATTGTGAGCTAACATCTAAACCTATGTTATAGGCTAGGATATCCGCAGCATTATTTTATATGACAGTGAACAAATTATGACAATAGTGGCAGCAACAACCATTTAGATACAGTAAAGTGTAACTAAAAAACGAATCAGGGTGTTCTGAAATAATCGGTGGCAGCACTGCACGGGCTCGGTTAGCTGTGACGCCTGTAGCACACAGCCGCATATGCGAAACGGAAGCGTTCCGGTACGAAACATTGGCAAAACCGCGAAACGCTATCTAGTATGATTTTTTTGGTGCGTCTCACACCGCAAGCGAAACGAAACCGAAACGGAATCGTTTTACAGCGTTTCGCGGTTTCACCATTTTTCGTTCCGGAACGCTTCCGTTTCGCAATCGCGGTTGTGTGCTACAGGCGTGAATAACAGAATGACAGTGGCTTATCCAGGTTGTAGCCTCAGTGCTGCTATCTGGCGGTAAGCATTTCTGAAAATCTTCATTGACTTGATGCTTTGACTATATATTCTCTAGACACTGTCATGCCTTTATTTCAATGATTAAAAAACTGGACAATTTCTCAATGCTTGTGTGCGTGAGAGCTTTGTGTTATCACACGCGTCCTGTCAATTTATACTCTCAAAATCCGTTAAATTCGTAACTGTGTGTGTGCGCGACTGACTATGGGTTAGACACTAGTTTTTTCTACGCTTTTAGGCTAATAGTCTATCTAGGCTTTATATAATCTAAGAGTTGATACTGTTGTTAAATATTTTGCAAAAGCATTTCAAAAGACTCTTAAATATTGACGTATATGAGAGTAATGGCTAAATATCAAACCATATATTCACGTACCCTAATACCATGGATATTCCGGATAGCGAAGGCGATCTCCCGGCGCAGCTCCTTCTCATCAAACTCCATCTTGACGATCTCGAAGGGGAACCGCTCGTGGAACAGCCGGTTGATCTTGGCGCCGCCCGACAGCTCATTGGTGTTGATCTGCGCCGAGCCGGAGCCTTCGATAGTGCGCTCGAAGTCCGTTTGCAGTTGCTGGATCATTCTGTAAAAAAAATATTTTATTTCTCTATTGGTTGGCATTTGGAAAGTATTATAAATCTCTATTGGTTGGGATGTATTTCATTTCGTTTCAGGTCTTTTTTAAACTTGGCAGTCCAGGAGCACGACCCTCTGTATTACCAGAGCCATAGCAGTCAGAGGCATTGGCCTACACTCTTCACGCTGACCAAACGGGTGGGAGAGTTCTTTTTGATGTTTATAAGCGTTGTTTAACTTGGGCTTCCTAGTCGCCTTCTACTACATGCACCGGCTGTAAAGAGAAATATAATACTCACTGCAGCATAGCCTTGGTCTTGATCGACGGGTCGTCCGGCCGGAAGTGTTTGTACTGGTCGACATCCTTCTCCAGAGTTAGCAGCTGTTTCTGCAGCTTGTCCCGCAGGCCGGGCAGCGTGTCGCGGATGTGGTTCGTGAGCTGCTGGTTCAGCACCCGCTGGAGGTACGGGGTTCCGAGCCGGTCAGCGATGTGTCGGTATGACGGGTGGCTGCATGATACAAAGAGATTTTTACGTTATATCTTAATACACTGGGGGAGGCCTATGTCCAGCAGCGGTAGCGGCTTGACTGATAGATAGATCGTTTGCGCCTATTTTATATAAATTATAGCTTATTTAAGAAAACAATTAGTATTTAAATAAATAAATAAACCGAACACAAATTTTCCTAGTGCCTCATACACACTAACTGAATCTCAAAAACTACAGACCCGATTTTGATGAAACTTGTACTGGTTCCTAATTTGGATTATACCTAGTCCAACAACAAAGGAATTTCCCCAATCCGACTAATAGTGTCCGAGATATGCGCGGACAAACATACAGAAATTTGCCACACATGTTTCGAAGTTAATAAAGACTAGCACATAAAACTCGTAGAATTGTAACGACTTTTAAGTCATGGAATTCTGACAATATTTTATACTTAAGGGTGGAATTGATAACCTCCTTTTTTAGTAGGACCGAAGTTTTACCGAATTCTAACAAAAAAAACTAATGTTATTAATAATCAGAGGCATCAGACAATAATGGCAAACTCACCTAAGGAAGAACTTCCTCTCAGCGGCGAGCGCAGCAGATATATCCTTTCTGCCGTCAATATCTTTCTGCGAGCGGTTGACGACGCCGATGTAGCCGCGCCGCAGCGGCAGCAGCTTGTTCTCGAGCACGTCGCGCGCGTCCGTGCCCTCGTCCATCAGGTCCAGCTTGGTGATCACGCCGATCGTACGCAGACCTGTCACAGCCACACTTTACCGTGTAACACTGTACTAAAACGGGAAAAAGTTGCATCTAATTCTCTAAACAAAATGCGGGACTGTTTTGCGTTCACCAAAATCATAATCCTAACTAATATTATAAATGCAAAACTGAGTTTGTTTGTTTGTTTGTTACGCTTTCACGCCCTATCTACTAAACCGATTAATATGAAATTTTGCATACACATAAGTCAGAGTACTGAGAAGGTCATAGGCTATATATTACGCGGGCGAAGCCGAGGGTAACAGCTAGTAAATAATATATGTAGCTTATCACGCCAATTGTACGCAGATTTGTCACAGCCGAACTTTACTGAGTAACTACTAGAACGGAAAAAGGTTCGATCAAAGGTGTCAGATTTTCAAGCTGCCTAAAGGCATCTGATATACCTAGCTTAACGACTGCCACTTATGATGACAGCTGGGACCAACGGCTTTTAGTCCCAACTGTAGGAGCATGGCCTCCTTTGTACTACCAGAGCAATACTAGTATATTAGCCAGAGCAGTCACTACACTCTCCACGCTATCCAAACAGGTAGGACAGGTCTCTTTGATATTTATAAGCTTTGTTTAGCTTGTGTTTCCTAAGTCGCCTTCTACGAGTACAACGTCCAAGAGAATCCTATTCTACTCTGCCGGGACTCCCACGGCACCGTTTTACGCCATCGAAAATACCTTCAATGAAAATTTGTGAGTACGACTGACCTTGAGGGTCTACTTCTTTGGCAAGTTTCAAGGCGTCACTGTTCGCCAAGTCGGTGTTGGCCGGGGTGACGGCTAGGATGAGGCAGGACTCACGGCGGATGAACTGGAAGATCATGGCTTTGATCTGCTGCTCGATGTCCACGGGCTGGTCGCCGATCGGCACCTTCGTCAGGCCCGGCAAGTCGATCAGCGTCAAGTTAAGAACTGTTGACAAGGAAATTGGTGCAATTAGCCTTGTTGTTCATCAACAATTGTTTCACGTTATTTCAAAACTTATTTCGAACTTAGTCTACTATAAAAAATATATTATCTTTTTTTAAATGTGGTTAAATACCGTTTGCAATATAAACATGCGAGGTTTATTTCGTTCGTTCATTTAATAAACATAATTGGTTAAACCCTAATAAGGAAATTGAATTTTTTAAGGGCACTGAAAGGAAGCGGACGCGAATTACAATTCAATGCATCGTTCATGACTCTCAATTTTATCTTGTTTACATTCTAGGTTTTAATTTTTCATGAATCACGTTACTTTAGTGAATTATATTTCATCATAAACTCAGCCACAAGAAGTCCACTGCTGCCCTTCAAAACCGTTTAATAAGGGAGGAAACGTTTGGGATGGTATTTGCTCGGATGGATTGAGAGTAAGAAAATAGCAGCTCGGGAAGCCGGAAGTGCAGACCCGATGCCATACTTCCAACTACCAGACAGGCAGTTGAGGATGGCACACCTGACCATTTGACCATATCTCAAAAACGATAAATGAAAATATTGAATTCCGGAAATTGTGCATCATTAAGTAAGATCTAAGCAAAGATAAATAAACCATGCTAACATAAGTAGTATCTAAATATATACGATAAATTTTCTAAAACATTTAGGACATAACATACCTAGTTGGTGACCTAAATGATAATGTTCATATCAGATAAACGTAAATGCATTTTAATTATAAATTTATAGTTATATAACAATAATTACGTCACAGTAAAGAAACCATATTTCACATTCCCTGTTTGTTTTTTTTTTAATAATAATTGCATAATCTTTTGGAAACACCGTAGCTGGATACGTAACAATAGCTAGCTACATAACAATAAAGATAATGAAAGAAAAATAAATAGAGCAATGACGTGATACGTTTATATTCGAAGCAAAACATATATTGCATTCCGCATTGTTATTGTACGAATATTACGCACTGCTAAAAACGAATCATACTTTTCCGATAAGACCTCTTTTAATCAATATCATCCTAGTAAATAGATTTGTAAAAAATAAATAATTGCGTTACAATAAGTGCATCGTGTGATAATAGTACATTATGATACAAGTACGGTAAGCTGGATATTATAGTCGAGGTGTTTATAGGCACGAGGCGAAGCAGAGTGCTTATAATAAGCCGACGACTATAATAGACAGCTTACCGTACGAGTATCATACGATGTTTATCAATATGTTTGCGATTACCTTAAACTAAAACAAGATTGAAGTTCAGCAAATAAGGAATTTATAAAAGTTAGGAACTAAAGCAGTTTGTAAAAATACATTTATAATAATCAGGTACATTTACTCAGGTTTATTTTCTGCAAAAAGTACATTTATTACCTTTTCCTTTTCGAATTCGGTTAAAAAATCATCTCACAAATCAGAAAAAAGTTTTCATGTTGAACTTGAAACTCTTTGCTCGGATTCTATGAAAATGTTTAAATTTTGCATCTGTGGCATTGGGCTATTGAGCGGTTGTGATTGGTGTAAAGTAAAAAGCACTAGTGCTGTAAAATACATAATTACGATACAGATTTCGATGTCATAAGAACCGTATTATTAGGCAAATGTATTGAAAAATTAATTATATATTATCATAACTGAGTGTCACTGTAGATAAGATATACGCATCCAAGACACAGTTGATTCATGTTTTAATCTTACTCCAAAGTATCTCATTGAAATGAATTGATAAACTCACATGAGTAATGGTTTTAGTAATTTTTACACAACTTCATAAGATGGAGGTTACTTTCAGACTCAGAAGCCCATGGATCGGGCACACTGATATACATGTATTATTTTATGTTACATAGCTGGAACTAAGCCTTTACTAATGCCAGGCATATCCCTCGATCTTGTCTCTATCTTAAATAAATCGAGCCGCAATCATTTTTCTTATATCACCTAATTATCCAGCTTTCGGACAAGCTACGCTTTGCTTCCGTAGCCATATGAGACACGAAATAAATTAAACTGTAGGACACGCATTTTTTAAACTTTAATCTGTTTTAATAGCTTCATACGGAAATAGTCCGAACTAAATTGAAACTTCCTTTTATAAAAATGTAACTGTCTCCAGCGGTGGCAAATTGGATTAAAAATGATCAGAGACTGAAATTCAAACAATTCAAGCGGCGTTTTTAGTATCAGTCATGTCATGAACTAAATATTTCCTTAGATACAAGATATCGCATACGCAAAGGTAATAAAAAATAATCAATGTTTTCAATTCCTTTATGAAAAAAACTTGCTTTATGTCTTTGTTAACGCTGTTGTAAAGGTAAAAAAATATACTTCTTTTTTATTATCCTGGTATTGCGTCCCACTGCTGGGCAAAGGCGTCGTTCCATTCCACTCATCCTTATCAAAAGCAGCTTGTTGCCAACCTCTTACTCATGAATCTATCGATGTCATCCCGCCATCTTGTCTGCGGTCTTTCCCTACGCCTAGGTCCATCAGGACCCACATTGTCACCTTCCGGGCCCATCTATCCGGTTGCATGCGGAAAACATGCGTCGCCCAGTTTCATTTGCCGACTTGTCGCCTACATCGACAACCCTGGTATGGAGTGTAGAATAGGAGGTATTCCTCACCCTGTCTATTTTACGACCGCCAAGTTGTATACTGCGTTCCATCGCCCGCTATCAGACCTTTGGTCAAGACTTTTGTCTCTGAGTCATTGACCACGTCTGTGCACCATGGGTGAGAAAAATGGACTTAAAGATATTTTTCCAGAGTGGCGTGAAGTTAGAAAGCCTAATCAAATGTGATGTTATAATCATAATGTCGCCTGCTTTAGTGAACCAGACCCAACATGACATACACTTTGTACCGGGCTGTATCTATGTGTCGCTCGGAGAAGTATCCCAGTGATACAGAGTGAATCATTTTTGATAAGATAAACGGGATTTACGTTTCGAGCAGAGAAGCAACGCCCGCGCGCATGCGTGACGCTGACGCTAGTCATTCAGGACGAAACGAACGAAACGCGGCAGAACCGTCACTTCGATTCGACGACGGTATGTCTCTCTTTCGCTCTAGTAAATACCAGTTCTGAGTGATAGAACAGGATAGAAGCATAAGGAAGTGCGATTCCGTGCTGCCAGATGTAACTCAAACCCCTCAAACCTTAATGTAAAAATCAAAATATCGGTTACTGATTTGTCCTCTTAGCGGAGTGAACAAATCTTCAACCTTCAATGCATTTTTGAATGAAATTCATGGCCTGAGCAATTAAATGATTAATATTTTAATTATGTAGATATAACCATAAAAATATCATTCATGTCCAATTTAATAAATAAGTAATCAAACACATAACAGATACAATAAAATACATTCTGATGATACAGATAAATTACCTATGTCCTTTTTTAACCAGCTAAAAAAAATTATTATGCAGGCAGATAAATTCTTTTTCAATGGACTACTGCCACTGCTGAACAAATTGTTGTTTCTTATATTTGGCATGTAATGCAAAAAATACAATCACATCACGAGTAAATTGTTGGTGCCTATCAATTAATCGCGGCGCCCGAGTCCCGAGTCGCCGATTTATTTACAATTAACGAGTCATTGGCTTTATCTAAAGGGTTTAATTATTAAATTCAGGCGCAGACTTACGAGTATTTTATTTAAAATGAAAGATAAGACACTTAAACAACTTCTATTTTTTATAACTCTAGGGACGAACGCTGCGTCACGTTATACACGCATGGTTCATACAAAATTGATATTCGATACGCATCGCCAGTGCGAAAAAAATTACTATAATAGTAAGTAAACGATCTAGGTACATAATATCGATACTTATAAACTAGTATAATAAAGACAAAAGATTTTGTTGTTTGTTTGTTGGTTCGATTTAAATAGGCTCTAAAACTGCTGGACTGATTTTCAAAATTCTTTCACCTATCGAAAGCTAATTTACGCGGACGGAGTCTTAGTATATTATTTACTTCAAATACATCCAATATATATATAACTGATCTATTTTAAGTCGGTGCCGAATAGGTACATGTAAAGGTCTATACCTGCATGTGATATTTGAAGAAGCATCTACTTCATAGCGGTAGAGATAAAGTTGTAACTAATACACGATTGTAATGCTTATTTATGAAATGGTTAACGTGACCACCTGTTTATTCGCCTCAAAAATACTCAACACATTAAATAGGTCACGAGGGCTCGTTGTAAGTGCTCGAGCATAAGTCACCAAAGGTGAACTCGGTGCTTCTCGTGAATGGCGTCTTAATATAGACTATTGATTGTCGCTCGAGATGCTCGAATAAGACGTAGGCAGCTCACTCTGAGACTCTGAAATTCTGAGAAAAGGGTCCTGCGCGTTGTATTGCTTTCATTTATTGATCGGATATGTAATGGAAAAAATGATATGATAAGGAAAGAAACACCATCAGGTTTCAACTATAAATACTTTGGTGTTTAAATAACTAAATGTTTGACTCAGTCAAGCATGAAAAATTATGATGTGTTAAAACAATGTCCGCTTATTGAAACAATCAAAACAAAGCCTATTCACGAACTCGTGAAACATAAATCTGATAATCAAATTCGAGCACGAAATTAACATTCGTTAACTATTTACACCGAAAATTCTTTGAATTTTTCGGGTAGTAATTTCAAGCTTTTCGATATAGAATCAGAAAACTTTATTTCAAAACCAGGATTAAAGTCGATCTACGCGATTGACGACTTGCCGCTGCAATGAATGACATTTCCACATCACATATTTTGTTAAATATGAGCAAACAGTAATCAAAACCTAGATAAAACTTTAGTCCGCGGTCTATAAAGACTGACACCACACGTTATTTAACTTAGTATTTTAGCCTGCCTGTTTCGAAATTTCCTTTATGAACAAAAGCCATAATAGAGTTCGCTATAAATTTATATTCTATAAGTAGCAACGTGATACCAATCTAACCTTGTCTGGTTAATCTCACATCTTGCCTACGGTAATTCAGTCAAGGCACTTTAAACGAACTAACGATCATTTTATAATATTCGCCATCATTTAAAAATAGCCATAACTTTCATATATCATTAATAATAATAAATATGTACGAAGCTTGAGAATGTATTCTTGAATTTCATTCAGAAAAAGAGAGCTTCCGTATTATTATTACAAAAAATACGGAATTTAGGAAGTTTTTTTATATATGAAGCTCAATTAGACATGGTTGTACAAGTTTGACCAACTTATTTACTTAAATATACATACTTAACAATATTTGCCTTTTATAATAATGCATAACATTTTCTTTTCTCTAGTCATCGGTGGTAAAAACAATAAATACGCACCATTGGGGGAGTAGACGCATTAGGAGAATAAACAGGCAGATTAATACGACCTACGAGACGTTTGCTGAAGCCGTTGACGTTTACATTTCCACTCTCATCCCATTGCAAAAGATTTCCTAATTATAATGCTTAGTCCTCTTTAATCGTCAGTAAAAACATTAAATACGCACCATTGGGGGAGTAGACGCGCAGATTGATGGGCACCGGCGAGATGCCCTTGTTGGAGCCGGTGATGCGGTCGGTCTCCGCCTCGATTTCCGAGCGCACCTCGTTGAAGTCCACGAACTTCTTGCCCTTGCAATGCAGGAACTCCGCATATTCTGATGACAACAATTTGTTTTATAGACAGCCGTCGAATATTGTAGGGTCTAACACAACGCCAAAAATGCAGTGCTTACTAGCTCATTGATAGTGGTGGCCTTAATAATAATATAGAGGGACAAATCACACAGATTGAGCTAGCCCCACAGTAAGTTGTGAACTTGTGTCGTTGAATAGTAACTCAACGATACTATATTATAATATAGTTTAGGTATATATAGATAACAGATATCTTATATAGATAAATATTCAAGACCCAGGTCAAACTGCAAAAGATCGTTTTCCATTATGACCTTGTTGCAGATTGAACCCGGGCCCCTCGTCGAGTGCCGCAGGCTGACGTATAAACCACTGCGCCACGGAGCCTGGGAGGGGGAGGCGAATCGAACAAATGCTCAAGCCTTTGTGCTTGCACGGAGCCTCAAGCTCTGGAGCCAGTAGCACCCCCGACTAAATACATGTCTACAAATTCATGACTTCAATGCTGATGAACTATCAACTATAAGAACTTCGCAAAAGCAACTAATCCTAGACGGTCTAGGAGGAGAGGGGTCTAGGCTAGACCCCTCTCCTCGCAAACATCTTCCGCCCGAAGCCGTGCATTAGTTAAATCTTGTTTTGTACTTACTAAAATAATGCAGGAATTTAAAATGAAAGTTTTACTGTCTCTATTTGTATGCTTATTAACATTTCATTCATTTCTATCAAACAGATAAAACAGAAAGAACTAGTTTTCATATCAGTCGACATAAATGTGAATGGCCCTTCATTGACAATTGAATATAAATATAGTGTGGGGTTTTTTTTTGTGGGAAGTCAAGGGGTACAGTTGTCGTTTGCCTTATACGATTTTGCAAATTGATTTAAGTGTACTTGCTCCTACTACTTCTACTGTTATAAATGCTCGTGCTCGAGAACAATTTGTGAAATAGTTAAAGTAGACTGTTAAATGGACTCGTATAGATTTGTCCTCAGAAGCTCCCACGAGGCTACCAAAGAACTTACGCCATCTTTGATGCCACTACCGTACAACACCGATACTTAGTATCTCATTATACTGGACATTGGCAGAATCACTGAAATCTCGGTGGAAGCCATAATTTAAAAGAAGAAAGAAAGAAATATAGTGTTACTGATTGATCACTGGACATAATTTTTCAGACCATAGTACGATGCGTCATTCCCTAAACAGCACTTTTTCACTCAATATCGTAGGCTTGAACAGGGAATTTCCTAAAAGTATGACAAGTAATATATTCGTCCGGCATAACCATAATTATTACCAGGAACTGAGGTATCTTGTTCATTGAAAAGTTAACAGGACATTTGGTAAACTTAGTGGTCAGTCAAGATAAACACACATGACAATCCATTCGTCATGTAATTGCACGAAATAACGCTAAGTTTAGTTATAATGGTGGTGAGCTGCTAATTAGTCATTTTGCCATTGAAGAGCGGCTGAAGGTTAATGACTGGCGTTAGTACGCGAAACAACTTGCATAACAAACGTTCAACTAAATACTGTTGAGATAAACAGGCAGATTCGGATTCGCGCGCATCTTCGTAGTGTGTATAAACTAAAAATGTAATAGTCCGCTCTTTTCAGTTTTGTAATAGAGACACGCTCTATGAATTGATAACGGTTATAAACGTTATAATAAACAATTTTTTTGAAAACTTTCTGTGCCTCTCATCCTATACCTTTACTTTTAATATTGAATGAAAAGGAAACATAACATTCATAAATGGTGGAGCCACGTAATAGCTGACGAGTATCATTAATGGTCACAATATGAATGAGACATTACTATTATGTTACACTGCCGAAAAACCATATATCCTACAAATACAACTGGTATATCTACGCTACGCTAATATTATAATGCTGAAGATTGTGTTTGTTTGGTTGAACATGGGGTTAAACGCGCTAATCTCAGAGCTACTGGACCGATTTCACAACAAAAATCTTTCCAAGGGCTATGTATGTACCACGGGTGAAGCCGGGGCGGACTGCTAGTATCTTAAATCATATGATCTAAGGCTAGTATTAAATATAACACCTTAATATGTAGGTGAAAAGATATAGTATAGACAATGGGACTATATGACCAGGTTCTTTTTGTTATACAAATAAACTAAAAAAAATTGGCGGCCTCCGTGACGCAGTGGTTAACACGAGTTCGATTACCGGCGCAGGTAAATACTTATAGTCATTCGTTCGTACCTAGCAATTACGTAGTAATATTCATAAAAATTTGTATGCAGTTCTGGAGATACCCAAAGAGGTTCAATCTTCAAGGGTAATCTTGATTGTGTCTGTATGGATAATTGAAATAAATTTATTGCATCATTTACCTGCATTTCCATGTATGAGTTGCAAAATCAAAGGACGACGTGTGACAATTCCAGAGCCTCGGGGTAGGAAATCTCTGGAAAGAAAAGTAATGTAAGTACAAAATACATAATAGATCGATAAAATATTATCAATACATTTGCTATTAATATGGTCCTTATGACATATATACTTGGATCGTAGAGTTGTATTTTACAGACTTGCTTAATTTATTTTATAGTGTTTGCTTGTACTGAAAATATTTTATGATGTTCATACTCAGTAATCTGACTATTAAAGTTTATTACAAGCACTCAGCTTCTCCTCATGCCTATCACCTCAACAATAACATCCAGCTTGCCATTATTATGTTATGTACTGAACAAAAGTGGAGTCTATGCTTTTTGCCACTTGTTTAAATCACAATTTATAATGCTTATTATTTTTTTAAATTATATGTTACTAAAATTAATTATAGTTATTATTATTTAATTTTTGTTAAAAAAAAAAGTTATTCAAGGGCCCAAAAATAAACGAATAAATTACATTCCAACAAACATGAAAGTTGTTTATAGGAATGAACCTCCATATTCAGATAGTATTCACTTGTTTTAGATATTTTACATCAAATAATTTTTTTTCAATCTATTTGAATTTTCATACAATTACATAATTTTATTTTTACACTCAGTTGATTAAAATAACGTTTATTAAAACATGTTATATAGGTATACTCGTAGATATATTTACAAAAAGTAAAAATAAAAAGTATATTTTTTTACCATTTAATCTGTCTAGTTCAGGGTCAAAAAACTTTAACTTACTTAAATATAAATATTGGTTTTATCAGTTTTAACATCTCTATAAATAAATATCAAATGTTAAGTATTTAGATATGAATTAAATTTTAACACATGATTATTAAATTATATAGACCTGCTAGATAGTGGTCAAATCCTTTTTAAAAAAGTCTTATAAAAAGTACAGCAAAACACCTTAATCTAGTAAAACCTTGAACTTAAGCCTGTTGATGTCAGACAAATTACACAGACAGACACCATGACGGTAACTAGAATGACTCACATTAATGATGCTGTTTTTATGGCAGTTTTCTGATAAACCAGTATCTTTTAAAGTAACGTCAAGGGAAATAATTGTCACTGGACAATTACATCCTTATATGGAGCACCACAAATATTTATTATTACTGGCATACAATGAACTGCACTGTTGTTTCTTTTGTGATTCTCCTTCAAATAACAACATGTGTTTCAGTAACAAAGGTGTTATCAATTACGATTGACATAATCATTCTGGGTTATCAATAAACATCATAAATATCGGTCAATATACTCAAGCATTGATAACAAAAATTCTTTTTAAGGAGTTCCTACTGAACTCAAAATACATAACATTTGTTTTTTTTTACACTGGTTACAAGAGGTAACTCAGCTATGACAGCTAATAAAACATATATATATTCAACAACATAACATATATCCTGAACTTTTTATTCACTACTTTGTCTTCCTATAATTGAATTATAACAAGATTTGACTTCAGCTTAATTAATTTAAAAGCTCTATCTATCACAAACAAAATACACATTAATTCCATACTTTTAACATTTTTTAGTACACAATCTCACATAGCCAAGCCTCTTGAAGAATGTTTGGCCAGATCAGATTTCAAAAATGTATAGATTTTATTCTGCACCTTCTCAAAAAGCACCTCTTTCCTTGTTTGATTTTACCAGAGAAAAATTGTTATTATCCTGCAAGAATTTTTGTTTTAATTTTTGCATGGATTGTAGATTTGGTAATTCTTGGTGGTTCTGAGTCAAAGTAAGGGCTTTTGTCCATCAGTGCAATGGGAATACAAGGCAAGCTAAAAATTTTTTTATGATAAATTTATGTTCTTCATAATTTTTCTCTCTTTTTCCTTTTCTTCTTCTTTTCGGTCTTTGTTTTTAGTTCTTTGTGTGTTTTGATGGTTATAGAAAGTACCCAATTGAAACCCAATGGTACAGTCGGGGGTATATCAAACTGACCCCTGCTACGAAAAAATTTTATATTGTAAGGGGGTCAGATTTATCTGCCTCTGACTGTAAATGATAATCCTGGATGGTACCCAAATGGCACTTGGATATTACCTGATGTACTAACCAAAGTGGCAGTAAGTGCATATTGGCTTTAAAGCTGAATGGGTATTTACTAGCATAGTTTAGGTCAGTTTCATAAAAACAAATATTTTCCTCGTAAATGTAGTGTATGCTTTATGATAGATGTATCTATTTGGGGAAAATTCAGTTCCCAACTCGTGTGATTTATGTCACTTTCGACCCTCAATTAACAATGTACAGTTGGTGGCAGATAAACCTTCTACGCCCACAAACAGATTTTAAATTGTAGTGGCAGTCAGTTTTATCTGGCCCTGACTTTACCATTATAATGTAATACTGTCTTGGGCTTTGGAATTTTATTTATGGTCTCCATCTCAGCTATATCTGAACTTATTTCTGTGCATGCCTAGCTCAAATGCTTCAGAGCCTGGTGTCTGCTAAATGTGTATTAATGTGTGCTGTATGACAACACAGCAGGTTCACAGTTAAAAGACAAGTTGAGCTGTAGACTTATTAACACCACATCTTAGCAACTCCTGAAGATTGATTATAGTACATTAAGAGTGATGCCTCACCCTTTGCCTATTTACAATGGGTCATAGGATTACCTTTAATTTCAATGAATAGTATCAGTGTAAATTACTAAAAAAGAAACTATGGAAGTATGTCAGCAGCAATGCATTTGATAATGTCTCATAGTAGCTCTGATAAAACAGGCCATGCAATACTGATAAAAGACAAGCCCACACCATAATAATTACTGACAGTAAAAATAATTGTGTATTACAAATTACACAGTCACAGATGCTGTAAAATAATATTGATTTGTTTATTATCTCTCCACAAATGAGATATAGATGCTATGTAATCTTGATTTTTTTCATTATAATGTAAATTCTTAAATGTGAATGAAGTAGATAATATGAAAATAAATAATAAGTTCTTATTCATACTCCTATGTTTATAAAATGATAGTGTAGGGGTCAGATTATGTCTCTTACAAATAATTGAGGATTGGTGATTTAATAACAAACAATATCATAAAAACAAAGTATCATATCCGAAATCTGAGATTTGTTATATACAAGTTGAATCTCATCACATCAATCTCAGGAGTACAGCTTTATTGATTTTTGAATGAAATCAAGAGAATAATATTTCAAAGGAATCTTTGTCAATGCAGCATGAACTGGTTGGAGATTAACCCTCTAAAATGTGTGGGCCCTGCCTGGGGAAACAGCAACTATATATACCTACTTATTACATACACTATGGTTCTGGAATGTATTTCAATTTTCAATTAATTACAAACATTACTACAAATTTTCAATACTTGTATGAATCATACTAGTAATTAGCAGATATCTTCAGAATGAAAGAAAAACAAAGACTACAAGGCTGGTCGAGCAGTTTTCATTTCGGGGAAAACTTATTCGTCCTCTTACCTCGTCGTCACTATGTATAGCGATTTGCACATAAGTAACGCAGCGATTCAATAACGAATGTCTCACCTTCCAACAAAATTTTCTAGCACAGAACTTTTTCCAGCGGACTGACCACCCACAACTGCAATTTGTGGAAGATCTAGAGACATGTGCACGCCCATCTGCACAAATGCATCTTGCAATTTGTTTACAATAGGGATCAACTGCTGCATTCCGAAATTTCCAGCCATTTTTTCTAATATACATTAAGTTTCTACACTTCAAAAACACTAAAAACACTTGCTCATCATCAATTCATCATCGATAAACTAATTTATTTTTCAATATGGTGGTGGGTGGTTACGTTACATCTGTCCAGCTGTCAAAAAATCTGACAGATACCCATATTTTGCGCCATCTCTTTTATATAGTTCGAAATCACCCGTTGCCAGAGGGAGACAAACGAACGGCTACGGCTACAGTAAGAAGAGCCTACACATGAACTAATTTCTATTTGCTAAAATTAACCCTGTTGTGATTTGTGATATAAATAAAAATAAAACTCCGAAATCTTAATTCTTGAATTGTGAGTTATGACAAGTGCATGTAGGCTTGGATACAATGAAAACATGACTTATGTCAGATCTGAGTGAGAAAATCAATAATAATTGACATGCGCACTAAAATGTAGGCCATGAAAATAATAATGTTATTTTGTCTTTTTTAAAATAAAAACCTAAACATTTAAGATGTTTCCATTTCTATTTATCAGAAATTATGTAAAGTTAGTTATAATAAAAAATGTATGTCGTACACGTATTTTCGATTTTACTGTCAAAATTAGCAATAGCGAGTAAAGTACCTATAGGCATATTAAGATTTTATCTTTATGTAATTAAATAAAGTTGATTAATCGAAATTATGATACATAAATTAACTATTAATAAAAAAAAATCTGACATAAATGTTAATAAAATTATCAAAACCCACATTAAATACACCTACTTTGTATAATTTTTATTTATAAATATATGTGGGAGACCTAATCAATACTTCCATTGTACGTACCTGCCCACAAAATTTTCTAACACAGAACTTTTCCCAGCAGATTGACCGCCTACAACAGCAATTTGGGGTAAATCCAATTGCATATGCACGCCCAGTTGTGTAAAGGCATCTTGAAGCTTATTTACGATTGGAATCAACTGTTCCATTCCTAAATTCCCCGACATGGCTGCCGGTTATCTCAGACACTCCTCGCTTTATGAACTTCTCCGCAGAACTTCGCTTACTGATTTTTCGTTCATCAATATGCTCCAAGATTCCAAATGCGCAAGCGTAAATGAAAAGGATAGTAGTAGCATAAAAGGTCAACTATATACTGGATATATTTGCCTTTGGTGATTTTGCTGCAACTTCGTCCGTGTAAATAATAGCTTATGTCACATAATTGTAAATTACGTTTTATCAAAAAACTAAATTATTTAATTCTTTAGGTAAGTAATGACTTTGTTTGATCGAAGGGTAAAAATAATACTCCTCATAATGTTTGTGGGAGATAGCGATATATTATTAGTAGCAATTTTCCAGCACGTACGTCCGTGTAAATCATAGCCTAAGTCACCCGTAGATAAATTGGCTTTCCATATGAGAAAGAATTTAAAAAATCGGCCTAGTAATTTGGTTGAATACATACAAACAAAGAATCAAATATTTCCTGTTTACAATTAAAATTATATTATAAAGAGGACTATCTATACCGACTTTTTTAATTTGGCAGGTAAAATTAATATAAAAATCCAACGACCGAAAACTGATTATAATTTGTAAATAGGATACTTTTAGTATCAATATTTTTGTTTTCTGCACTTAATTTAAGTTATGAAATTATTATTTATTATATGTTAGTTCATAGTAGTAGTTAAAATATGCAAAATCGAAAATCTGCTAGCGTTTCGGAATGACCACTGGTGAGAAGAATACACCGAATGATACTGAATCCAGACTTGGTACCTACGTGCCTGAAGGGCACAGGTGCCTTATTTATTTTTAATGTAAATATAAATATATATACGGACAAATCACACAGATTGAGCTAGCCCCAAATTAAGTTCGAGACTTATGTTATGGGATGGGACTCAACGATACCATATTTTATAATAGATACTTATATAGATAAACATCCAAGACCCAGGTCAATCTGAAAAAGATCATTTACCATCTTGACCTGACCGGGATCAACCCTTGGACCATCCGTGTCGCAGGCAGGCGTGTTGACCGCTGCACTACGGAGCTCGTCAAAGATTACAATAAATTAAATACCAACCAAATATTTTTATCAATTAAATAATCATAAATACAATGAATAAGCCTTTTTTACTCTCTGGTTTTTAACTTAAAACAGCCCCTTAAAACTTAATTAAAGGTAGACCTGATATTTCTGCAAGATTTTTATTATAGAAGCGAGCTCTGAAACCCATAAGTAAATGCATAGTTTTCTGCAATCGTAATGCTGGTGTAACTAATTTTTTTTTATTTCTGTCATTAAGGCCCAACACTAGGTACACTAGCGACGCCAATAATTTTATTCTTAATATTTTACAAATAAAAAGAAATTGAAGAATGTAAATCATAAAAGCCTTAGTAAATAACCTGTAGTATTTTTGGAATCATGTTTTAATATTATGAGAATCAGTCATTAAGAGAACTAGTGATTACCGCCAAAAACGGCCGTTTTTGGCGGTAATCATTAGATATAAAATTATTGGCGTGGCTTGTGTGCCTAGTTTGGGGCCTTAATGTCACATTTTTTTTATTTATATGTACATTATGGCTTATGGCACACAAATATAATATTCGCAAATATGTGCTGAGAGGGTAAAGTTAAATTATTGATATCTTTAAATAATTCTCTAAGAGATTCTCTAGCACCAAGTTTATATAATATATAATATCCAGCAGATACGAGCTGCTGGTTAAACATTGTGTTCACTTCTGCAGCGTTACCCCATAGTGAAATTCCATAAGACATAAGTTAACACTATGAAAGTAACTAAAATATATCAAACGCGCAGTTTCAACATCGGTCAGTTGTTTAATTTACCTGACAGCATAAGCAGCAGAGCTAAGTTTACCCGTCAAGATTGTATGCACCCCATTAAAGCCCAGCATCAGGAGTTATTCCAAAAAATTTTGTTTTATCCGTCAAATCTAGTGGTTCATTATCCATTACGATGTGAGTTGGGATTTTGGCAACATTTGGTAAGTAAAATTTAATACATTTAGTTTTCTTAGCATTCAACAAAAGATTGTTCGCTGTGAACTAATCTAACACTTGAGCGAATGTACTATTAAACTCGTCAAAAGGTTCAGTTTGTTTATCTATTCTGAAGACAAGAGAAGTATCATCGGAAAATTGTACGGCCTTACATGTATTGGCACAATAAGGTAGATCATAGATGTAAATAAGGAAGAATAGAGGCCCTGGAATAGAGCCCTGGGGTACACCCATTTTAACAGTTGATCCGGAGGATAGAACCCAATGATTACTCTAATCTAGTAAAAAATAAGTGTAGGTAAGGTGTTTACAAAACAACTGAAAGTGAATTCCACTCAGCATTCGGGTGCTGACTGTTATATAACAGGCAGCAATACTGTTAATGCATGGAAAAACAATAAAAATAAGGTTGTTGTTGGCCAACATATAGCGCGAAATATAAGAATAGTTCTTATAACCAGCCCGGTATTTATTTACTAACTCGGATGACAGGTGTCGATGCCTATCAATCTAGAATTTGCTGTTACAATGCGGTTTTTGTATTCCAAATAAAAAGTTTGAGCAAGCAAAACCCGCATTGGAAGAGTAAATCCTAGATTGATAGTCATCGACACCTGTCATCCAAGTTAGTAAATAGGGGGGCAGGTGAGGTGTATAATTATTTTGTGCATGTACCCACGAAATATGAGATAAACATAAAGTAAACATATACAATTAAGTTATAATATAATCATAGAAAAAAAAGGATAGGTAAGTAATTCAGATAATATATTCCTGTCCTTCCGCCTGCCTGAGTGACACTAAAGTTGCATTTCAGAAAAATATGATTTTTTACCAAAATGATTTATCACTGTTTTTATCATACTTGCATTAAAATCTAAAAATTTTGATATACTATCATATTTTATTACATACAAAGTTCGTAGGCAGCGACATCTACAATTAGCTTAGCGTTGCCACCACCCCTATTGGAAATAACGCCACAATGCCACTCTCGACTTTTGTTTGACTTGACTTTACAGTGTTGACAGTTGAGTTCGTTGTACCCGTGTTGTACACCCTGTGAGTACACCGTAGTCCGTATTTGTCAAGATTTAACAAATAGGCCTGCTGCAGGCACCGATTTGCTAACTTTTGATAGTCACTTCAACATCCATTATGGCATTTACGGATTTCTTATGATTGATTATTTTTATTTAAGATAGACCTCTCCAAATCGTCTGATGGCCAGCGTGGAGAGTGCTGAAATCTTCTTACTGCTCTGGTTAATATGTGGCTCTGGGTTCTGGGTACTACAGAGAGGGTCATATCATGTGATGACATGACTGAGATGAAGATGCTGTCTGCTTCTGATTTAAGAAATACTATTAACTGTAAGGAATAATGTTGAGTAACCATCTGAAAATTGCACAGCGTATTTGTCAAAAGTTAGCAAATGAAATAGGCCTGCTGTAGTACAGGCTTGCCTGCCTACCTCCCAGTTTTACCAAGGTTTAAACACAGACATGAAAATTTTTGTTTTGTGGGTATAAAAGACCAACAAGACATTGACTAGTATGTAGCGCCTTCCTACGCCAGATAGCTGCTGTCATGTCAAGTACGTTTAGTTTTGTCTGTGGCCGGCTGAAGCCTTTGTGACGTCACACTATTGATTGTGAAAAGGAAGGAGATCGTCTTTTGGTGGAGACGCCATCTTAAAATAAAGTGATATAAGTTTTTGGTAGAGTAGATTATAATAAAAATCTAAAGTAATCTTTGTTGTAAATTTAGCATTTGAGCTTAGACAATTTATATTTCGTAATACCAAGTATAACGGACCAAGGTAGATATTTATTTCGGTTTTGTTGTTTCATATAACGACAGAATTTCGTTTGTTATTTACCGTTCTTCTACTTCTATCTTGTCAGTGCCGTTATTTGGAGCTAGATTTTGTACCTCGTATTGGTGATGTAGACTACGAAATGCAACCTATAAAGTTAAAAAAATTGGTTGTCATCGATCCAGTGTTCAGCGTACGGATGTAACACGTCAATAAACCTCGAAGGGTTGGGCTGCAATAATGTCTTAGTGCTGTGAAAGTGATTCGTGTTTCAGTGTTTAGTGTTCTTTTGAAGGTCCAACGGTACCCGATTTGTTAATAGAATAAATAATACTTTACTACAATAGCTATAAATCGAGTATACAGTGTTTGTAGACTGCGAAGTCGATTACGTGAACGTTTACAGTAGTGAAGTGTTGCTTGCGCTGGTTGCAGTTGGTGGTCGGAGCGAGGGTGACCTCCTGATGGTGTGTACATCGCAGCATGTCTGCACTCTCGACGCCGAGCGGCGGAGGCACTACGGCGCAGTCGAAGCCGACGTCCGGCAAACAAAAATATCAGAAGTTGGACATCAATAGCTTGTACTGCACCAACAGGGTAAATTTCTTATAATTGTCATGATATCTCTAAGCTATTGGATAAAATTAGAAATTGCTGGACATTATGAAATAGCTTCCTCTGACAACAGGGCACATTTCACTATGTGCTTTAGCATGACATCTCTCAGATACTTGATTTGTTTCACTAAAATTCAAACATATCATGTAACCTTGATATAACAATTTGATTTGTTCGGGCAAAAGTGAGATAAATTTCAATACACAGTAGTAGGAAGTAAAATATTACAGATATTGTAATTTGTAGGATTTCAATAAGACCAGCATATTAATTTTTGTGGTGCTAATAAATATATTAGCAAACCATTACTGTATTAACTACTACTTTCCTGATAACTAACTTCTAAAACAAGCTTTATGATTATACTGTTATGGATACAGTTGAATGGATTGACCTTCGTGTGTCTTGTGCCTAGCACAAACTGGCAATACAATGATTGTTAAGCATTGGCCTTGCTTCCTTGTATAGGGAACTAGCCATCATAATAGATTGCTTATTACACAGCTTAATACTTTGTTATTATCTATTTAATAAATTCATAAATGAGATTAAAGAAATTTTACACTTACATTGCATTGTCTTTGTTGGACAAGGTCAATGAACCCTTGTTAGGCGAAGTGGATGTTTTGTTATTATTTTAACTAAAGTAATCTATAAAATGGATTAACCTCATCATAATACATGAAGTCTTACAAGTTTTTTTGCAGACATTTATAATAATGTTTTATAAAATTAATTTCAGAATGAAAACTCTGAGCCGTCCTTAGTAAAATCTCAACTAAGCCGCAAACATGGAATGCAAAGTCTTGGAAAAGTACCTTCGGCAAGGCGTCCACCAGCCAATTTGCCATCTTTGAAAACTGAAACTGGCCAAGATCCAAACGCCAAGTAAGTTATTTTGTAAAGAGTTTGGTAATTTGCACTGAGTGTTTAAATGGGTTATGAATTTTCAATAAGTATATGTTCATTTTCAAAAAATGCTATGCCCTGGAAGGGCTTGGAGCATGCCTTTGGAGTCTTGTAAATATTGACACAAGACAAAAAGGGCAAGAAGAAGTTGTGCTAAATGTTTATTTTTAATAATGGTAACTTTCATAAATTTGATGGGTTTTTCCCCAGAAAAAAGCAGTAAGTAAGTAAGTAAGTAAGTAAGTAGCTTTTAGAAAATTCCCAGAAATACAAACTCACAGTAGTCATCCTATCAGTACAGTATGATTTGGAGAAAATAGATGCGGATAATGGAGCATTTAAATTTTAAAAAGTTATAAGCTTTTAGTTGATAAAGTAAATGTTTAAATTTTTTTGATAGAATATAATTCTGTACTATATATCTATATGTCTGTACTATTTTTATTAGTGCTTACAGGGCATTATTTTTTTATTAATTTCTATATTTTAAATTAGATGCTAAATACATAACAATCAAATACAAGAAAATGCCGTGTGGTTCCCGGCAGAGAAGAATAGGACCTCTCCAAATCTTCCCATGGATGTCGTAAAAGGCGACTTAGGAAACTAAAGCTAAACAAAGCTTATAAACAACAAAGAGACCTCCAACCCGTCTGGCCAGCATGGAGAGTGTAGGCCAAATCCTCTTACTGCTCTGGTAGTACAGAGAGGGTCGTGCTCCTGCTGTGGAGACTAATAAAGACCTGATGATGATGATGACATAACAATCATATTATTCCTTTTCAGCTCTATTTCTGCTGTTACTACTACTATATCTACACCAGCAACATGCACCTCTCAGACTATTGTAAGTAGTATTATGATTATTCTCAAGTCAACAATTTTAAGTAAAATTGTTAAAAAAAACAACAGCCACTTTTGGTGAACAGTACTTCATAAATTTGAATGGTTATCTGGAGCTTCGCAGTTCAACATTGTCAATGACCAAACAAACCTCCTCCAAACAAACAGACCTCACTGTTTTTTTTAAATGATTTATTTTAAAAGAAAACAGGTCACACTGGATGCTTAAAAATTCATGTAGGGCTTTAACAATTACTCAAAATAAGGATGTGATTAAGCTTATAAAAAAATCTTTTAAATCAATAATTTAGGTTGCTTTTTACAAATTTGGAAATAAATGTGAGCTGTTATCCTCAAGATTATTACAAGCATTTATGGCAGGGAGGCATCAAGTATTAATTATATCAGCTATTCATATTCATATTCATATTTTTTATTCACATAAAATGTATGTTACATTAAACCTTTCGGTATTTGCTTAACATATTTACATTAACCCTGCCTTGTCAGCAATATTAACAAAATTCATGTCAGTAACATGGCCCAATATACATATTTCTAGCTTTTAATTTGCTGCTGACTATTGAAGGCATAAATACATATTATTGCATAGTTAGTCCTAGTCCTTATAGTATTTCAGTGTCATAAAACAAATCTCAAACCACTTTGTAAAAAGCAATTGCACCCGGACTTTTGACAATAATACTTTATTGTGCTTAGACAAGTAGCCGAGTGAAACGGGATCATACCTTAGAATTAAACATATCGGGATATTTGCCGTGATTATTCTTTGAGTTTTCGATATTTCGATCCAGTTACATGGACCATGGTCATGAAGGAACTCTTCAGTTCTTTAGAATAATCACGGTAAATATCCCGATATGTTTAATTCTAATGTTGATCACCGTGAAAGTTCAAAAACCTACAGGGATCATACCTATTGTGATACTGTGATGGAATAGTTGGGCAGGTTGCTATTATTGTTCCTTGAAGAAGTTCTGAATTTATCACTAAAATATGTTGAAATATTTCAGCCTACTACATCCACCAGCAGTGTGGCTGCATCCACATGTCCAAGCGGCTGGGTGCCACTGCCTCCTCCTTCATCACCACACTTCCGCACAGAGTTCCCCTCATTGGAGGCTGCTGCCCAACCGTCACATCGTTCTTCAGATCATTCAACATCTCAGCCACAACTGAGGCCACAAAGTAAGAATATGTTTTGAATATTTGTTATTATGCAACAAAATTCCTTTCACGCTGTGGTCTGGAAGAAAAGAAAAAACATAGTATGTATGGCCTGAATTGGCTAGGACATTAGCTGTGAGCTGCGCAGAAAGTGCCCCGGCTCCCCGCGCGCGCCCCTCTGAACCTAATGTGTACTGCGCATCGCCTCACGCGATGTTCCGAGCCGCCAAAAAGTTTGATTCAAACTGTACCAGCTGCTTCTCTTTCCGCACAGATCGTAAAAGCCGATCGACGGAATGGGCGTGAGGAATAATGTCAATAGGCGATGCGGCTAGCAACCCATCACTATTTTGATTCCATTCTCCACCTACAAGCCCACCAAAATGCTAAATGTGGCCTTAAGGTTTTATAGACCTGGGCTCTTTCTACCCCGTAGGGAAAAAGACGTGATCGTATGTACATATGTATGTAAAGTTTGATCCTGGATTCATATTAGAAACTTTTGCAATTTGCAGAAAAAAAATAGATATTGGTGTCATAGTGTCATCCTGTTCTCCACAGTAGGGTTGTAAATATTGACATCTGCATTAAACTCCGCTATAATCAAAGTTCATAGATGTTGTTTTTCGTATGTGTAAGTGGCCAACACTGGTGTCAGATTTTTCAAGCTGCCTTAAGGCATCTGACATAGCTTAACGACTGCCATCAACGATGACAGCCGGGACCAACGGCTTAACGTGCCTTCCGAAGCACGGAGGAGCTTGAGATTCTTTTATGCCACTTGCGGTCACCCATCCAAGTAGGGACTGCACCAGGGGTTGCTTAACATACGTAAGCGCTCATAGAGCTCACACCCACTGGACTATCGGGCTCCTCATAGTTCATAGATGTAATTAGTATATAAATTCATGCGGATCTGCATGAATTGGTGTATAGGTGTCGATTTTTTTCGTTAAATTAGTAGTGGCGGCGGTTGGCGTGCCGTAAGCGCGTGCTTCGTTGCTTATCGACAAATGTAGCAAAATTTCGTATGGTGACATATCAGAAATTGTTGTAATACTGCAATGGTGTCTCACTTGATTTTCTGAAATTTATTATCTAATATCTTCAATTTACCTCGAAATATCGAGGTCTAGATTCGAAAACATCCCCACCATTATACTCACAGATAAAGAGTGATAATATATCATTAAAATCCATCTGCCTCCAAAAATCCGCATCTGCAGATGTGAAAAAGATCTGCATCCGCAACATACCTGCTCCAAAACTATTATCTTATTGTATAAAATACTACATTTTACTTAGTACAAATACTTGGAACACTCTAAAATTCGATTAACAATGTAATTGTAGATAAGGTATCTATGGCAAAAAGCTCAATTATATATGGATAATGTGCTGTGACTACTATGAGGCTTATGATTTGGTATTTTGCTTTAGTTACCATTGGAACTGTGCAACTTGCTGAACTTATAAGAGGTATGAGGGGAGGGTAGTTGATAGACATTTTGTAATGTGGTGGTGTGGTGTTGCAGCGGAAGGCAGCTGGACGTGCGGTGGCGGCGCGGGCGTCCGCGCCGAGTGTCCGTCCCCCGCCGCCGCGCCCGCCGCGCAGCAGACACCCGCCTTCCGTGCCATTCTACCGTCATTTGTAAGTCAGCCAAGTTTTCTTAGTTTTCCAAATATATCAGTTGTATTGTTGAAGGATGGCCATAGTAAAGTTGCTTATGCAGCAATAACACTAACTTACTAGATATGTAACCTTACAATTTTGATTTCATCACTCGCTCTTTAAGATTGTTGTTGAACATGCCTTCCGTTGTAGCTGGTGAAAGGTAGCGCCGGCGGCGGGCTCGGGCTGGGCGCGCTGAGCACGCTGCGGTCGGGCGCGGCAGCTCCCCCCGCGCCGCGTGCCGCCCCCCGCCCCGCGCCCGCTCCGCCCCGCGCTGTCGAGCTGCTCACCGCGCGCCCCATCCTGCGCGAGGAGCAGATATCCTCGCTCGACGACATCTCACGCGACGCCGGCTGGGCGCAGCACGATGATATTGACTACGAGTGAGTAGAGAATTGACTACTGATTTTGTTAAGAACCATTGTTGTATTCACATTTAACAACTTTTTTTTTATTTTAGCCAAAAATTGGACTTCTCCGATGGAGAATCATCAGCCCCAAGTAAATCTAATAAAAATAATAACCGGGCCAGTATTGAAACGGAACGTGTCGAAACAAAAATTCAAGAGCTCACTGATGAGGAGCAAATATGGGCTGAAAGACGTCAAAAACAAAACAATGAGATGGCTCAGGTGATAGCTCGAGCACGGCAACGAAAAGAAGAAGAACAGCGCCGACAGATGCGGGATGTTGCGCCCTTGCAACCCAAGACAGACTCCCGCGACAGATTAGACAGGGAACGCGACCGCAACGATAATCGGGATAGAGAATCTGACATAAGAGAAAAAGAGAGAATCGATAACAGAGATAGGGAACGTCCTGACAATAGAGAAAGAGATCGTGTTGATACCAGGGAAAAGGAAAGAAGCGATCCTCGCGACAGGGATGTCAGAGAGAATGAACGCGTTGATAATAGAGATCGTGATCGAATCGAAAACAGGGACAGGTTTGATAATAGAGACCGCGATCGTGAAGTAAGAGATCGCGACCGCGAGAGAGACAGGGGCCGAAATGATAATAGGGATAATAATAGGGACCGTCAAGATAGTGATAAAGAGAGAATGGAAATGCGCGATAGAGACCGGAACGATAGGGACCGTGGTGATCGACTGGAGCGGGAGAGGTTCGACAGAGAGCGCCCGGACCGGGACCGGTTAGATCGCGACAGGAATGAAAGAGACCGCGACCGCGATCGCATGGACCGTGAAAGAAATGACAGAGATCGCGACCGCGACTTCAGAGACAGGGATCGCGATTATGGCCGTGATCGGGATCAACCAAATTCTGCTTTCTCTAAGACGTTCCAAAATAACATACCACCACGATTTTTGAAACAACAACAGAATCGTCAACAGGATGACCAGCACAAAGGGTGGGCGTTTTCCGCTAAACCAGCACCTAGACGCCAAGAGCCGCCTCCATACAATGCTCCTAGACACAATGGGCGCCGCTCATATTCAAGGTACACTTTAATTTTTTCGTAAAAAATAGGCTTCAAATAATATTGATACATATTAATCTTACATGTTATTTTTATTTCAGAGATTTTTCTGATCGGGAGGATGATTTTAGAAGAGAAAAAGATGGACCTGGACCGCAATGGCGGTCGGAAATGCAGGATTACGATAGAACTGGAAGGGAATTAGACAGATCTAATTCAAAAGATTCCTATAAGGAATACAGCGATTATAAAGAGAGGAGAAGTGAATCTGACAGGAAGTCAGTTGATAATACCAGTGGCATTGAGCCGAGTAGCAGGACAGCGGCTGACAAATTGACAGAAGTATTTGAAAGAAAAAGTATAGGAATTGCAGATTCATTTCCGTCGCCGGATTTATCAAGTCAAGCCCAAACATCAGAACGGCGGAATACTCCTCCATCTACTACTGTTCAACGGGAATCTTCTGAAAGAGATTTTGGTAAAACTTCGTGGGCGGATATCACGCAAGATGAGTCCTCGAGTTATCCAAAAATATCTGCTGAAAAACTTACATCGAAAGAAAGTGAACAGATATCTAAAGATCTAGTTGATCATGATAAGGATAAACCTAATGTCATCAATCAGCAATCCATAACAGGACCTGCCACACAGAAAACAATTTCAAATCATCCTGCCACATCACCTATTCCGCAAAAATTCAATAATCATCCTTCAAGTGGGAAAAACTTTATTCAGAATCAACAAGTACCTCAAATACATCCTTACTCTAATACTCAATCACAACCTGCTGTATCAACCCCTCCATCTCAATCATTTTCTGACAGTAATAATCCTATTGCTAAACCACTCATTCAGCCTCAATCTAAACCTCTAAACATCGACTCTATTCCTCTTGAGGTACAGTTACAATCTCCGCCAGATCAAATAGCTCAAAATTTAAACAAACCTATGTTTTCATCTCAAAAATCGGAAAAAGATCTATCGGAATCAGAGTCTATAGCTTCTAAATCTAGTACTGATCCATCGGGGTTGGTAGGTGTTAAGGTTAACGAGACGCCTTCTGTGGAATCTCTTCAGGGTAACGTCGACGCTCAGAAACGGCCCGTCGACGATAAAAGAGGCGAAAGATTTAGCAATGAACAACTCAACAAGATTCCGAGTAAAGAACCCATCGAGCGAAAGTCTAGCGGGTCCGGATCCGAGAAGAAGGGCAGAGGCTACGGCGGCGCCCCCGGCGGCGGCGGCTACGCCGTGTACAACAGGGGCTGGGGGCGTGAGTCGCGCGGGCGCCGCTCGCACCGCAGCTCGCGCTCCAACAACCGCGCCAGCGAGTCCGACGGCTCCACCGACGGCGCGCCCAACGCCGAGCGCAAGGAGCGCCGCCGCACGCCGCGCAGCCCGCGCGGGCCCAAGAAGGACCGCCACGACGACGCCGGCCGCGCGCCCGCAGACCCCGTCCCGCACGGCGCCGACGCCATGGAGAACAGGGAGCCCTTTGCCCCGCGCGGCCAGCCTTCGCGCAGGGGCCGGGGCGGCTTCCAAGGCGCGGCGCGCCCGCCGGCGCCGGCCAAGAGAGTCGCAGGGTACGGTCCGCCTAACACGAAGAGTCCGTTTAGTCAAGCTAATAGGGCCGTCAAAGACGACGACGTGAAAGATAATATGCAAGTAGAGGATAAAAACAAATTTCATTCCAAACCGCGAACCGGTTCCTCTACTGGGCGAGGACGAGACCGCCGGCCGAAGGGTGCCGGGGGCCCTCTCAGCGGCGAAGACGAGAACTGGGAGACCACATCTGAACATTCCGAGGGCGGCAGTAACGCTCGGCGCGGCCGAGCCGCCGGTCCGCAGAAGAGCGCTCGCAACCAGAACCAGAATAACAGGCAAAATGCTCGCAATTCTCAAGGAGCGAAAAAAGACACACCTGCAGATAAGACTACTGACGTAACAGAGGCTATGACCGATCTTAAGTTATCAGGAAAGAAAGACGACGAAATCGTCGATGATGGGTTCCAGGAAGTTCGAAATAAGAAAAACTCCAAAGACGCGCGTGGTGGTACCTCTACAAAAGAGGAAATCGCTAAACAACCCAGATCTCATTCTAACCAAGGTGGTGGCAGAAACGGATCGTCAACCAGAAACCCTAATGATAAATCGAATTCTCGAGGGTCGGCTCCGGTCTCGGGTAAACCGACATCTCAGTATGAGCGCCCACGTCAAGCTAACCTGGCGCCTCGTTTCGTAAAACAAAGGCAAAAGCAACAGATGGGTTTGGTGAGCGGCTTCGGGCCCGATACCGGCGCGGCGCCGCCGCCACCGCCGGTCAACGCTTGGGACAAGCCCATCTCGCAAACCCTGCGCGGCAACGTCGACGAGCCTGGCGAGCTCGTGGAGAACAAATCTGGACAGTCGAGTCAGCGCAGCACTCCCGGCGACGCGCCCGCCGAGCCCAAACCAGTCCCACCGACTTGTGCGGTCGCTGCGGACAAGACGGGAGTACTGGATGGAACTACTCCACCTGTAGAGACTATTATATTCGAGAATACGAATTACAAGACTGCACCACCTGCAGAGGCCTTAAAACAAAAATATCAGCCCAGTGCTAACACTGCCAAGCCTCAAGGTGAAGAAATTGCTTCGGAAATGGAAGCGCGGCCTGTAGCATTCAACGGTGAGGTGAGGCCACGGCCAAGGTCAATCCAGGAGCTTATGGCCGACAGCAGCAGACCCGTTTCGGATGCCGAGGGCACACTGGGATTGCCGATGGCATTTGACACATCTCAAAAAGCAGAAGACTCTTCAGATATGAAACTCGATTTTACATTCGATTCGGACTCTCTCGGGCAGCTAACAGAGGATAAAACTGCCAAATCTCTCGGCTTACCGCGTGGTGTGCATATGAGTACGTCGAACACGATTTCTCCACTGGCTGCAGATCTCAATTTAAAAATTGCCAGTGTGAAAAAAGTGTGGGAAATGCCGGCGGTGGCGGAAGGAAGCGAGGAGCTGCAGTTCCCCGGGTTCGAGGAGAGCAGCACGGAGACGGGCGCGCCGCCCAACGTGTGCAAGGTGAAGCCCACGCAGCAGCTGCAGTCGCCGCCGCCGCAGCACTACAACCACGTGGGCTACCAGGGCGGCTACGGCGGGCTGTCCGTGCCGTCGCCGCCCGCCGTGCTCTTCAACTCGTCGCAGCAGCTGCTGGGCTCCTCGCAGCAGTTGCCGCAGCAGGGCGGCCTCTATGGTGCCTTCTTGGATCAGAGCAGGGGTCAGTTTGGGACGTTCCCTGGAACGCCCTACGGCGCTGGTTCCGCTGCGCCCTACAATTATCATCAGCCTCAGCCGCCCCCAGATGGCATGGCTACTATGTTCCAGAGCCTACCGAACCAGTATCGAATGGTGAGTTGATTGCACTAAAATATTCAGTATAATGATAATATTTTTTCTTTATTAGCTTTATTACTATTTTGAAATGAGTTATATTTAATTTACAGGCAGCAGCTGGAGGCGGGGCAGCTTTCGGTCAATCGGGTCAACTGGGCAATAACCCGAGCACTGTTTTAATCTCCAGTACTTCTAATTCTCTCATGTCAGCTACTGTGAAACCTTCCAGTCAACAAATAGGTGCTATAGGTATGTAGTACAAAAAGTATGATATATAGGTACATATGTGAGCGCTTTCTAAGGCACACACACGAGCAACACTTTGCTGTCGACGCAGCAAACTGCACCTGTCGCGGCTGCAGTCCATCAATGTCGACAGCTTTGTTATAGTATAGAGAACAACGGAATCATACAACAGCGTTTCGCGGTTCCGCCAGTGTTTCGTTCCGGAGCGCTTCCGTTCCGCTTTCGCGGCTGTGTGCTACAGGCGTATGGGTCAATGCTCGCGCCGACGCGAAGCCAAAGCAGCTGCTGCGACGTAAAACCTATGTCGGCAGCTGCAGTTTGCTGCGTCGAGAGCTTGCAGTTTGCTCGAAAGCAAAGTGCAGTTCGTGTCGTCATCATCAGGTCTTTCTTAGTCTCCACTGCAGGAGCATGACCCTGTCTGTACTTCCAGAGCCATAATTAGTCAGGTCAGTTAGAGGATTTGGCCTACACTCTCCACGCTGGCCAGACGGGTTGGAGAGGTCTCTTTGATGTTTATAAGCTTTGTTTAGCTTGTGTTTCCTAAGTCGCCTTATACGACATCCACGGGAAGACTGGAACGGGAACCACACTGCTGCTCGTGTGTTTGGTGCCTAATAGTTCGCAACTTCTTAGTGGTTTGGTCATATAAAATAATGCTAACTTTTGTAAAGTGAAATATCGATATTATACATGAATGAGCTTTGAACAGGACCCCTTATGCACTCAGGCAGTAAAGGTGGCGGCGTGGGCGGTGTCGGTGGCGTGGGCAGCGTAAGCACTTACCAGCAGCAGTACCTGGGCTACTCGGGGCCGGTGGGCGAGGCGCCGTACTCGCTACCGGGGCTGCTGCCTCGGCCTGCGCCCCCCGCCAGCTCGTACTACTCGCCCTACCAGCCGCCCACGGCGCCGGCGCCCACCTACCCGCTGCAGTTCACGCAGCCCGCCCAGTCGGGCGCGTTTGGTTCGCAATTTATCTCATCGCAACTACAAGTGGCAGCCGCCGTTCAGCAGATGCAGGTAAGTGTTAGATTTATTTACCTTTTTGTCTTGAAGTGACTACACAATGGACATTCACACTCTTGTCAGGCCAATTACATTTTGTAGGATTACGTCAACTAATATAATAATGCAAATTAATAAATAAAATTATGACAGAAGAAAATCTTGGTATTGGCCATGATTAGAGACCGCATTATATGCAACTTAAAAAGCTTGTTATATGCATGAAAATCAGCATTCAACTAGTAAATTTTTTTTCTTATAGGCGATAATAGGTACAGTAGCATTATACGACATTAAAAATTGTGTTAACGTAAGCAATCAAATATTTTTCTAAATTTTCAGTGGTAAGATTGTGGCTACGATCATTTAGAATATTTTTTTTACCGTCGTAACTGTTAAAACAAAAGACGCGCGCGGCTACTGACTGCGTTCCAAAATGCAGTAAAAAGTCACAATTATTACTCAATAGCTAAAGCCCTTATATTTTGTGAATGTTATTAAATTTGATCGCATTTCGGAGGGTGAGTGAAAAATATTGTAAATGTACCGATAATATGCATCATAACTAGATCTTAGGTAAAATATGCTATTACCACTGAGAATGGCTAAAATATGCAAATGCATATGCGAATATGCAAATGCATATAATCCGGTCTCTAGCCATGATGCTATCATATTTGACTTTTTGACGTTTCATACAACCTGGAGATGCGCTGCAACCATACATAGAGTATTACATGCTACATTCAATATAATGTATACTACAGCCTACAACTAACAATAATAATAATGTTCTTTGATGTTTGTAAGCTTTGTTTAGCTTGTTCCCCAAGTCGCTTTCTACGACATCCACGGAAGACTTGGAAGTGTCCTATTCTACTCTGCCGGGAACCATACGGCATTTACGTTTTAACACATTCACTATTATTATTGACTTATAGTATTAGTATTGACCCTAATGCAATCGAACGTAAACCTGCGCGTGGTGCCGGATGAGATATCTATTCATGTACAATTATAATACGTATGCATCGGCCTTGAGCTAAACGTTATTTGTGTCTGCAGCAACAGTACCGTGCGCCGATGCAGCAGCAGTACGCGGCGCCGCCGCAGCCGCGGCCGCCGCCGCAGCAGCTGAAGTCCCCGCTGCACGAGCACGCCAACGGGTTCGCGCCGCTGTGCGAGTCGGCGTCGCCCACGCCCAAGGGCGCCAGCAAGCCGCAGAAGCCGCCGCACTCGCCGCCGCAGCACAAGTACCACGCGCCGCCGCCGCACCCGCCGCCCGCGCTCACCCCGCACCAGCACCACCAGCAGCATCAGCAACAGGTAGTTATCTGAATATAGCTGAAGTAATACATTACAATTTTGATAATAGATGTGCAAATGAAGATTTTTTTAAGTACATACTATTATCACGTCTTCGTCCCTTGCGGTACGGCAAGACGTGATAAAAGAGACTCCAGGGTCATAAAACCCAAAGGCTATGTTTAGCGTTTTAGTGTTTTCAAAGTATAAGTCCCAAATAGATTTTTCTGTTATCTCTTCAACCCGTCTGGAGTGTAGGCTCAAATCCTCAAACTGACTTGGCTAATACCTATATGGCTGTGGTATTGCAGAGAGGGTTGTGTTCCTGCAGTGGAGACTACAAAAAGACATGATTATAAAATTTCTCTGGCTCAAATACACCCAAACCCAAATACTGACCATATCAGTATCGTTTGGTCTTCACCCTGAAGAAGTTTCGTAAGTTGTTTGTAAACAACATATACTTAAAAATAAATTTTATTTGATGTGGGTATGTTAAATCTAAGAGCCCTATCGAGGTCGCAGATTCCTATCGAGGTCATATAGTCCTATCAAAATCAAAGAGGCTAGATCAAAGATCTGTATCCTGTGTTTTTGGTTCGGGTGCTCCCAACAAACACGTCTAACAAGCTGTTTGAAACATAAGTTTTGCATGGCATCCATGTCAAGCACACCAGTATCGCAGTGACCACGATAGGCTCGCTTATCACGTTGTAATAGACTGACTGACATAATACAACTAGTATTTCCTTCCATAGCAAATGATGGGCGGCAACAACGGGCGCTGCGGCGGCGGCATGGCGCGCGGGATGGCGCCGCGCTACCCCGCGCCCATCCAGCGCCCGCCCGTGCCGCTGTACCGCGCGCCCGCGCCGCCCGCCCTGCAGCACGCGCCGCACGCCGCGCCGCGCCACCACGCGCCGCGCCCCAACCTCTACTACCACCATCACCAGCGCAGTGAGTTTTCTGCTTTTCTTGCTCTGTTTTTCTACACTAATGCCGTTGAGGTCCATAATGTCTCTTTCCCAAAATGACCCCTGGTTTCAAAATGTCCCTTCTACGAAATGTCACTTCCTCGAAAAGTCCTTTTCCCAAAATGTCTCCCTTCTCCAAAAGGTTCCTTCCTCAAAATTACTTTTCCAAAAATTCTTGTACCTAATCTTTGTATTAACAAAATTAGATAATTGGATGCCTATTCACATTTTTCGCACGAAAAATTATGTTCTGATTTTTTATGATACCTGCGTAAGTTTGTTTTACGGTTCATTTACTAAAACTAGGGAATTTACGTTGAACTTTACAAAAATTAGTGAACCGATATACATACATAAAATTTAGTATAAACATAGTTTGAGAGGAAGGATATAATATTGGAAAACAGTACTTTGAGGTCCTACTGCTTCCGAGGGATCGACATTACCGCGGGCTGAGCCAAAAAGCAAAAGCTATTATTTATAAATGCAAAAGTGAGTTTGTATATTTGTTTGTTACGCTTTCACGCCCTATCTACTGAATCGATTATCATGAAATTTTGCATATACTTGGATAAGGCTACAGAGGGCATAGGGAACCTAACGCGGACGAAGTCGCAGGCCAAAGCTGTGCAAAAAATGATTGTACCAAATTGGATGCAGTTTTCACAGTTCTTTTGCATATTCTTTTTTATTGGTGCACCACCTACCTAGAAGTCGACTTAGCTATTATGCGAAACCGGAGCGGGTCATTAGTTTATTACTAAAACTTTTAAGGGAAGGGACATTTTGAAACCAGGGGACATTTTGCGAAAGGGACATTATGGACCTCAACGATTTTCATAAGAAGACAGCTCAAATTATTTTAGATGTCATCTATCACGCACACTGATCAAGCAAGAGATTTTATATTGTGAAATGAAGAGAGTTAATAAGGTCTTATTTCCACAGACGGCGCCGGCAGCGGCGAACGCGCAGCCGAAGCGGGCGAGAGTGCCGGGCCGGCCGACGAGCCCGGCGACGTGCCCGCGCCGCCGGACGCGCCGCCGCCCGCCGAGGTGAAGGCCGAGTGAAGACGCGCGCCGCCCGCGCTAGAGTCTGTCCGGCCGCAAGCCGCGAGCCGCGCGCCACAGAGCGCCCCGAGCGACGACGCCGACCGCGTCGCACTTAGGTTTTCGGTATTTTAATTAAGTCGTAAATTATGGAAGTGATTTTAAGATTATTTAAGATGTGTACGGATCGATGCGCCCCGCGAGCCCGTCGGTCGAAGTCCGCCTCCGGGCCGGCCCCGACCGACGCCGCCGTGCTAGAGGCGCTCTGTTTGTATGTAAATATATTGATCGGACGGACATCCGGCTATTTGACTGTTACATTTAAGTATATATAAACGCGAACGGTCGGTGGCCGAGCCGCGACCGATGCACCGCGAGGACTCTCGTCCGACTGACCGATGCTGCCTCGACCTCTCACTAGTGAATATGTAGCGACGGTTTTGCTGAACGCATGTCGATGCAATATAAATGAATAATAAATGTAATTTGGAGCTAAAACGGTCGAATGTAACTCGGCATTCGCCGAGAAACACGCGTTTCAACTCCATGTATCATAACCAATTATTATATGCGAATAAAATTATTATGACCGAAATTATTTCTCTCATTTCGTCTCAAAACCCTTACATACACCTACAAAGTATAAAGCATAGTATATGACATAAAATAAGGCCATAAGTATGGCCGGCGCCGTAAATTCACAACTTCTGACGTCAAAATCCAGAAATTATAAACAGATATAGATATAATAATAATAGATAATATATTGCTGAATATTCGCTTCAAAAGAAAAAGTACTCTGGCTTTGATTATTTAGTCAAGACTACTGGTCAATTCGACCCGTACCTACCTATGTATACATACATAGTATCACGGCTTTATCCCTTACGGGGTAACCACGAGGTTATAAGGCCAAAAGGCCACGTTAAGCATGTTGACGGGCTTGAAGATGAATACGTAATCAAAATAGTGATGAGTTGCTAGCTGCACCGTTACATGATTCCTTAAATTTGCGCCTATGTATGTAGGTAATATTGTCAAACGAGGAAACAGCGGAATTTACTAGTTTTTGTATATGTTATATTATTTGTTGTATGTATGTTTCTCCACGCATACCTACTTCCTTACCTTTTGTCGGATTGTATAACATATTTTTTAGTTATTGCCCAACCGTTCAAGTTTTATCTAAATATGGGAGATAGTGGAAGTTGGTTTAAAGCATGGAGATGAGAGATGTTCTGTGACCAGGCAATTAACACCTTTACGTTTAAGAATATCCTAACAATCCCAACTAAAATTATAAATGCGAAAGTGAGTTTGTTTGCTAAGCTTTCACGTTCTACCCAGTGAAACCCATCATCATGAAATTTGGCATACACGTAGGTCAGGTTACTGAGAAAGATATAGGCTACATATCACACGGGCAAAGCCGCGGGTAACAGCTAGTCCCAACTGATAATATTATAAATGCGAAAGTGCGTTTGTTTCTTACACTTTCACGCCCTATCTACTGAACCGATCATCTTAAAATTTTGCATACACAAAGGTGAGGGTACTGAGAAGAACATAAGCTGTAGGTATATCACGGGCGCGAAGCAGCTAGTTTATATTACCTGAACACTGCTTCAGCCTATCGATGTACCAAATTTCATTTAAATCGGTTCAGTAGTTTGGGCGTTAAAGCGAGACAGACATACAGAGATATAACATTTATTGCACAGAACTAGAACTTTGTTGGTTTGTAAATTTAGTAGTACTTCATACTACTACTAGGTACTACATAAAAATATAGGTAAGTACTTATGTATGCTTAATAAAATACTACGAGTTCTTGGTTTTTTTTTTAATAAATGTAACATGCCAGTGAAACTATAAAATTATGATTCGAACGTTTTAGTAACGAAATCTTCGGAACAATATCACGACAATATTTTGTGTTTACAATTTTAGTTTATAGGTATGAGGCGAAACCGAGTGCTTAGAATAAACCGATGACCTTAGAGTATCAATATAACTACTATTATTTTATTATAGTCATCGGTTTATCCATCAGCCAGGTTATTGAGTACGAGCATTATACTACGTTTTTCAACACCATTATCATTTGCATCTGTGCCTTAGGGCTATTACTTAAGCAGTTGCGATTGGTGTAAAGTAAAAGAGCCTAGTCCGTAAGTACAACATCGATCAAAGTTTGGATGTCATAAAGACCGAATTAATAGCAGACGTACCTATTGAAAAAAAAATTTGTCCCTTTGGAATAAGTAAATACGGATTTTAGACCCTACTGTTTTCGGGCAACCGTTCTTTGTTATTCGAATTAGTACAAGAGATAAAAAGCATATTGTTTAGCAATTTATTGTTCTTTTGTTAAAATTCTTCAAGATTGATCTAAGGCCAAATGATATTTTTAAGAAGCCGTTAGTGCATTTATTACTGGTAGTTTATAACCATTACTGTTTACTGTGCCATTACAGAATAAAATATAAATATGTTCCTACCATTCCTACATGAATTTATAACAAACTAGTGAAAGAGACTAAAAAAGTGCTATTAAGTAGTACCTACGTATTCCCGTACGTACTACGTAATAAGTGTAAATTACGTTTGTCTGACACATATTTACTTAAGGATAAATTCAGTTTCCTAATGCGACCAGACCAATGTAGAAACTACGAGCGGCTGATCAATTCGTACGAAAAAAGCTATTTTAGCCTCAACAGTTAACCAGCGAGGAACCCGAGGATCACTTCTCTTCTTTTCCTAAGGCAGGAATAGAGTACTGAAAAAATATAGTTAAATCGGTAAGCTGTATGATATCATACCTTTATATTTCGATAGGTACCTTAGAATAATGGTACCTTCAAATTACTACACGTTAAAGAAACGGTACCTGTACATTGCGGTATCTTTTTTTTTTAGATATTGAAATAATGAATTAAAGATTTTCTTTGAATTTTACCGCCGAGGATTCGCCGTAATGTTCTTCGTCACATATTTTTTTAAAATATTTCAGTTTAGGTACCAGTAATATAAAAGTAAAACGATACATACCGGTACCAAACCGTTATACCTTTAGCGTTTTCAAGCCCTGTCCTAAAGTGTGGAGGTATATAGTTAAAATTTATATAAAATAGATTGGTACTTATCTAATTAAGGGTGCTGTCATGCTGTGAAAAAAAAAACATAAAAAACTTATAGGGTACTGTCCGTCGACCTAGAAACAAAATGGGACATAGAATCAAAAATTAAAAACAAAACTACGGCAAGTGCCTATAAATGAAAAATACGAAAACCATTATTTGTGTTCGTTAGAAAAATAACTTTTGGGGAAACTTTGGTGCGCGATTTTAATTCGCACAAGGTTTTTTCCTTGATCCCACCGTTGGTACCAGGTCCCAAAGTCGTCATATTGATGGCTTGAGTGAGTCGCATCTTCAACTACCTATGTGACGTCTGTACTTTACAACCGCTAAGTACCTACGTACTTACAACGTATAATAGCATAGTCAATTTTATTGTTATTGTTCTGATAACAAAATGTTTAAAATAATTTTCGCGATTGATCATAAACTAATCATTACCTAGAATGGAGATATGTAGTTAATCATAAAGCGAAATGCATGTTGCGAATATAGATACGTATATTACCTATACGGTGCAACCAGAGAGATTGAAAACGAAATAGTTAAGTTCTGAACGAGGGTCAACAGCCAGACGGGATTCGCTTTGTTCGAGTCCAGCCGACAGCTTGGGACGTTTACCTCACACGCTCGCTATAAACTGCATTTTTCATTTCCAGTCGAAAATATCGTCAGTAGGAATTGTTAAAGAAATTATAGTGCAGTAGATATAGGTAGGTTTTTTTACCGTTGTCTTATTGGTAGATTTCCGAAAATAGACACGAGATAGAGATTTTCACTTCACATTTGTAAATATATGTGAGGTGAAAATGTATCTTCAGTGCTTTTAGTTGTTGTAATGCTCTAAGCCAGTGCTAGTACAGAGATACACGGTTGAATTACCTACTTATTCCAATTAACCGATATGTTGTATATATAGATTGAAGTGCTATTAGCACGCATGTAGGAAGGTACACTGCATAATGCAACGCTGCTGCAACTGTTTCAAGGATGTTCCTTTTGTGTACAACTTTACATTGTTTTACAAATTAGGCGTAATTTTATTTCCCTTGTTTAGGTACATTCGGTTACTATCTTTACTGCAAGTTTAAATTAATCTCGACTAAGAAAATAGGAATAGAAATGTATTTCATTTTTTAAATAAATAACGGCTACCCTGCTAACTCGTTGCAGAAGGCAGAAAATATCTACAAGATAATATTCTACGTAATATATGATTATAAGCAGCCCTCTTTGGTTGCACTTGGGCATGCATTATACATATAAACATGTCATGAATCACTATCCATTGGAAAACGTACAGTTCGATTTTTATGCGGTTTGTTTTTGAGTTTGTCGCGAACAGATAAAAAGACAGACGCGGCGGAGGACTTTGTTTATAACGGCCAAAAATTTGTAAAAAGTGTCCATTTACTTACATTAAAACATCGCTGCAATGGCACCACTGAGAAAAGCACCTTGCCCACTCATCCTTAGGGGTCTTTTCGACGGCACTTCGAAACGCAGCAACTGCTTTCTTGGAGTCCATAAAAAATTTCGGAGATAAATAAAAATCACAAAGTGCGAGGTCGGGGCTATACGGCGGGTGACCCAGTAATTCCATGTCTGACGTCGCCAAATAGCACAAACTACGAAGAATATACTATTACTGCCAAATAGTCGATCGTTTGTTTGGCGGTGTGCGACGAGGCGTTGCTGTGAAGGAGGATCCTACTGCGAGGTCATTTCTCCCGAACTTTTTCCAAGACAAAGACCACTCTGCAGTTTTTCGGTCCTATAAAACTATTGTTGCTAATTTTTACTATAAGTAATTGCTAAGCATTTGATTTTCCACCGATGGTCTGGGAGAGAAGAAAAAACGTAGAATGTACCATCTGCTTCGCTTCCTGCGCAGATCGTAAAAGCCGATCGTGGGAAGAGGCGAATATCGGAGGAATCATGTCAATAGGCGATGCGGCTAGCAACCCATCACTATTTCGATTCCGTTCTCCACCTAAATGTCCACAAACATGCTAAATGCGGCCTTAAGGTTTTACTGACCTGGGCTCTGTCTGCAAGGGAAAACGACGTTATAGTATGATCATAGATATCAGAATAATACATGTATATGTACCTATATATGTATGCTATGCTAAGCATTTAATTGAATCCAGAAAAGATTTGCACTTCATAACTAGCTACACTCCTGGTAAACTAGAGACAACGAATTGTCGCATCTCGTTCGTTATCGTTTAGAGACCAAGAACATCTTGGTTGCTGAACGATAAAGAAACATAAGTACTGTAATACGATATCAACACAAAAGTTTGAATTTTTAAGCCAAATGACTAACCTTGTATGTATCATCAGTGAGTGATGACAACAACTTGTAAAAACGACAGACAAAAGATTCCCACGAGACTTCCATGATATAGAAATTAAACAATAACAAATGACTGTTTTCTTCAGACAGCCATTAATGTACCTATACGTTTTTTGTGTAGGCTAATGCTTCTAATATGATTAATATCAGAATTATGCCACATATTCCTCCAGGGCAACCTTTGCGACGTTACTTATTCAAGTTGAGGGCACTGCTCGCTTTGAGCTAGCTACTATATAAAAAATAAAAAAATATCTTAGTCATCAGCGAATTCAATTTTCCTCAAATTTATTTAGCACTTGTAAACATACGTTAGTCACTAAAGCAATGCTTTTAAATCACATTATTTTACTAAGTTAAGCACCCAACATTATGAAACTAAAATCCTTACAACACTAGCTGCTCTGTAGAGCAGACAGACAGGATTTTCCATCGGCACAATAGTCCGCAAACATCCACATATGAAAAATAGGAGATATCTAACTGTACTTCACTCCCACACGGGCTACATAATACCCAAAACCAATTTGTAAATGTTTTCGATGTGGGGCAGGTGGGGCTGGTGTCCTGTAAGACACCCGTCTTACAGAATCTTCTTAGAACACCTACTGTCCCTGAACACCTGTAATATAATGTACCTACCTAGGTACTTATGTTATGAATGTCACAAATTTTCGCCAACTTAAGTAATTAAGTTAAGAGGGTATACTAGCAGTGCATTTTCCATACAAATGTATTTCTCTATTTTCTCGCTGAAACCTGCTTCGAGAGGCACAATTCTTTTTACATACAATCTATTAGGTACTAAAATAGGTATGTCCCTATGTTTTATATTTTTCTAATAACCTGTTTAAAAGAAAAAAAAAATGTACAGAAACGGTTTTTCTGGAAAAAATAAAAAATAGGGGTATTCCTATTTTAGTACTAGATTTTAATGCAAAAAGAATTGCTCTAGAATCAGTTTTCAGCGAGAAAATAGAGAAATACATGGATAATAAACATTTTTAATTTATATGAGGATTGATGTAAAGATTTTATATTTTTTTCCGACATCTAACCTTTTCGTAAGTAGGTAATGCGTAGATATGTAAGTGACTAATATGTTACACTAAGACGTTGATTACTGTGGCCAGTTTCCCAATTAGAGTTAACGATTCATTAGTGAACATGAACCGAGTATTTTTAACTCGCAAAGCAACAATTATGGTTAAGGGGTATCGTTTAAGCAGTGCACGGTTCATAAATGCAGATCAGATAACATAACAATAATACTAATGGCTAATAACTTGTAAAAAATAGTCACAGGTAACATAAAAAAAAATCGGCCAAGTGCGAGTCGGCAAAATCGGCAAAGAAATCATGTTTGTTGCATGGGGTCCCCGGTAAATATTTATTTTTATCTCACCTATCCTTAAACAGTGTCATTAAATGCAAGCAAAGTGGGCTGGATGGTCGCTAAATATTACGACCACGGGCTATAAGATTCCATTAATCACGAGAGCGCGTAAAGTATTTTTTAAAATTTAATAGGGACCTATACCACGCACAAGTGTCAAATCTTCTACATCCAAAAAGTTTTCTAGTCGAAAATTCAAATTTAGAATTGCTAGTGAACCCGATAAAAAAAAATTGAACTATACTGCGTGATTTCTGTCCTGGGCTGGCTGTTTGTATTTATTGTTCTGTGGAATCCTTGGATACATTTTCTGCTCACTCAAGTTTGCAGCTATTTATTTTTAGGCAAAATATTTATAAGTAATCGTAATCTTCATTAATTTGCATGAAAACATTCCCTATAATAAATTAATAGATGGTCAATTATGTTGATATAGGTAATATAATCAGCCAGCTTGCAGACGCACAAATATTAATTTTTAAGGTACTTTATTCATACTAAGTATACAATTTCAACCAATATACTTATTATGAAAAATATTTTTTTACTCTACTATTTACTCGGTGAGATGAAAAACATTGTGTGTATCACGGCCGGTATTAGAGATTACAAACTGACTACTAAAAGCACTCCACTTCGCCTCGTGCTTGTTAGTAGACGCTCGTTTGACGTAATGTCTTCTATACCGCCCTTGCTACACAATGTACTATTAATTATGATTAAATATTCAAATTTAAAGTGAATATACAACGAAATATTCTGTAAATATTTCAAGGGTCTACCAGGTACCGTTATTAATATAAAGCAAAAACATGGCAAAAAAAATTTTTGTTAGCCCCCTTAAATACATATTTTATTCTGTTTTACAGAAATATATCATCTGTGAAAATTTCAACTGTCTAGCTATCACGGTTTATGAGATACCGCCTGGTGACGAGACAGCGGACGGATATCGAAGTCTCAGTAATAGGGTCCCACTTTAGGAAAGGAACCCAAAAATTGATCTTTCTTGACAGTGATCGTGGTTTTAAGAATTGTGTTTAGGTAGACAGCTTTTACTTTATTATTTTATTATTATTACATAAGAGAAATCAAATAGGTTACAGGTAATAAGGATTGCTACTTTCAAATCTTGCTTTCGTATCTCTTACTAAGGAAAGGTATAGGCGCATATGAATAATTCCAATACTCTAGAAACGAGTTATATTGTTTGAATAAGTAATGTATAGGTTTTTAATTTTATCCTACTCAATACTAGGGTTAACCATTATTCATCAATGGAAATAAGCTAGTTAAACAATGTGCTTGTTGTGGGTACATTCCATATCGATAGTACTTATGTATAATAATATAAGTATTAAATAATAAGTTGTTGCTGCTGTCTGTATCCTAAGGTACCTGTAGTAATTCACAATTCATTTTTTTTTTGTCGATCATGGGTTACAAATAGGTGTTAGTACATATTGTGTGTAGAAATGATTTCTTTGTTAAATACGAGTACATATCTATATTATGGTATATTATGGTGGACAAACAGTTAACTAGACAAGTATGTATAAACAAAGTATATCTAATTCCTAAGAATCTCTAAAATAAACATTCTTAGGAATTTTTATTGTTTTTTAACAAACAAAAAAGTAATAAAAAAGATAAGACACGATAAGATGGTTCGGTATTATTTATTACTTGCGGGTTGTAAATTAAAATTATATGAAGTTTAGATATTATTTTATTAATCTTAGAAAACCCCGAATATTACCCTAGATACAGTCTAATGTAATAGGTATGATGGTAACAAACAAGTACGTACTTATTTGTTATTAATAGGAATGATATCTTATTTATGGATTCGTTTTTAATTTTGATATAAAGACATTATTTAGTCAAAGATTAGAATATGTCACAAAGGTTACTCACGTAGGAAAAAAAATGTGTTTTTGGTGGGAAGTCGGGGTTTGCCTTAGATGATTTTGCAAATAGATTTTAGTGGGTTATATAATATGAAATTGGTGTGGTTTGTTTTGTTGTTATAAATGCTCTGACTGATGACATAATCAATGTGTAATATAGTTAAGGTCGGACTTTTAAAGATTTGTCAACAGAAGCTCCCAGGAGGCAATCAAAGGAGCTACGCCATCTTTGTTTTTTTTTAGACTGTATACCGTACTACACCCGATACTTTGTATACCATTAAACTGGGCATATGGGCAGAATCACCGAAACCTCGATGGAAGTCATAATAAGTATAAAGCAGAAGAAAAAGAAAAACTTCAGCTGACAAAGAAAGCCTGAGAGATACGCTCGCGAGCGACGAGACATTCCTTGCTCTGTGGTAGGTATACTTTAAATCTCGATTCTCTGGATCTCGATCTGAGAATGACCTTAGGGGCCAGTAGCTGACTTTGTATGATGAGACTACCCGTTGTCACATATTTAAATAGAGCTCCTTACGTTTTACCGCATCATTCTTGATACACATATTTATCGTTCCCAGAAGCCATAAGTACTTGGAAATCATTATTTCCAAATATGTATCACGTTTCATCGAAGTAAAGTTAAGTATACTTTTGAAATCATAACTATGGCATGTGTTTTTATTAGTTTCAGCAGCCTAAATATGATATTAAATTACGGATAGTATAATTTAAATACTTATCTTAAATCAGTTTCTCTATTCTCAGAATCTCAACCTAGGGTCATCAAAGCCTTAAACGAACTTTAGCATCAGTTACAAGAAATAAGATCATGTCCATATTTTTAGACAGCTGCAACGAAGACTAACTGAGTTGATTGAGCATTGTTGGTTTGATAAGGCGATACAAAGAACTACTGTGCTTAGAAGTACATTCATCGACATATTATAGTCCGAATGTGATTTGAATAATGATTACGGAGTTAAAACAAAACATATAATTTACAAGCTGTTTCTTTTTCACTGATCGTAAAAGCCGGTCGAGGAATGAATAAATATCCCAAGAAACATGTTTAATACGATTCAAAAGATTCAAATCGTTTATTCAGAAAATAGGCCCTTGCAGGCACTTTTTCACGTCAAATCACATTTAAAATTATCTTATGTATTATGCATTTATTCATTATTGTTCAAAAGCTACAGACTACTAGCATTTCGGAACCGACCACTGCAGAGAAGAAATGCCGAAAGAAATTCTTTTTAACAGTATAGGTCGCCTACTCGCCTGAAGGGCTTTGTATGATTAATGATTATAATATATTTCTTTCTTTTTTACTTTTCTTTTCATTTTACAATATCATTATACATTCATTACGTAAGTACGATAACGACTTATCACTATTTTCGTTGCAGTCCTAGACGTCCACCATGCACGCAAACTTTTTAGTCTAGGTTCTATCTCTCCCGTAACGAAGGAAGGGGTAAAGGTGATTAGTATGTAAGTATATGTATAATGTCACTACTATAAATTGCAATAATTTATCTGCATCAAAATCCGTACCAAGTACCTATTATTTACTAATTCTAATTTATGCATAATGTTGCCCTCGCTCGCTGTAGCTTAGCACAAAGAATTCCACTATCAGGTTAACACATAAAAAGCTATGGAGAGTGAAAAATATTTAACTTAAAGTCTAAGAATTTGACAAGAACTGTTTTTTCGTTGGTTCTTCGTAAGTGTAAGTGGCCAACACATGGTGCCAGATTTTCGGGCTGCCTTAATGCATCTGACATAGCATGACTGCCAATCTACAAAGACAACCAGGACAAACTGCTTAACGTGCCTTACGAAGTAGGTACGATGTAGCTCGAAAAAAAAAATATGTCATTCGTGGATACACATCCCAGTACGGATCACGCCCGGGGGTGCTTTACATGCGTAAGCGCTATTAACGCATGCTTCTTTTTCTTCTTTTCGTGTCGGTGGCAAACCAATTATTTTTACTTTATATTTTTTGCTCCCAAAATGCAGCCACTTGGATGGCTACTAGGTAGGCCATCGAGCTCAATGGACTATGTTGTTGATTGTATCTAATTCAACGAACGTATCTACTAGTTCATTGTTCAGTCAGTGGAAGTCATAGTCATTGCATCAAGCGACTCCTCAGTCCGCAGTCGCCAGTCAGCGACACCGTCTGGTCGCGGCGGCACGCCACTCATCGTTCACACAAACTTTCACTTTCGTCTCCGTATAAATAAACAGTATAAAAATAAATATGCCTGTTTGGCAGCGCTTTAATTACTATTCCGGTTAGTTACTTACGCGGCGACTCTATTTATTATACGAAACAGTGGTTCAAATTGAATAAAAAGTTGTGAAGTTTTTTAATTCCAATTAGTTCCGAGGTACAAACGCCGCGCAGTGAGTCTGTGAGATTATGTGATTAGTGATTAGTACAATTTAACCTGCTGTAGAAAGCGAGGGTTTTGGTTGATAGAATAATAAACCTTACAAGTTACTTTTTACTAGTACGAGAAACAACACAAGCAAATATGGGAAAAGAAGAGAAAGATTATGGTACGTAAAATGAATATACAGTAAAATACAGGGTAAAAAATAAAATAATTCATATGTTATTTTATCTTTGTTATTATGATGATAGGTACGAAGACATATTTCAACAAACGGGGTGCTATGTGGGGGTAAATAAACAACTTTCGTGTAAATAAATTACACTGGAAAAATAATTTTATACAAATTTTAGGTATTATTTTAACTATGCAAAAGGAAATAGAGAACGAAACGATTATCACTAATGGGAAATTGCTTGACGTAGGTAGGAGGTACTCGTAAAACGATAAGAACTTTCTTCCTCCTGAAGTGGGTAGATGTTTTGTTGTACACGATTAAATATTGATTGTTTTGGACACTTTACAGGGTGATTCAGCCCGTCGATTTGAACAACTTTTCCTGTGGGACCAACCGTGGGACCTCAATTTATTTTTGACATTCCTTTACAAATAATCTTGTTTGTATGGAAATGTTATTTTATTTTTAGTTTTCAGCATTGTTTTCGTCTGTAAAGTTTTTTATATCAACGGGCTGAATACCGTGTAGGTATAAGTTCTATACTAGCAATAAGTAACCACTACCACAATGACTGAATTCATTTATTCACGTCTACCAAAAAATTGTGTATTGTATTATTTTATAGTTCATGGACCTATGTAGAAAAGGAAGACATATTTTTTTTTAAAGCTTTTATTCCGTAAGCCAGTTTCATTTGTTCAACTTCGGTAAGTGCCTACAACTTATGAGTATAATAAAAAATAATAAGCTTCATAATATATTAGCAATTTTCCCGAGAATTCGTCCGCGTAAGTTATAGGCATGTCACCCGCAAATAAACAAGCTTTCTATAGGTGAAAGAATTTTAAAAATCGTTTCAGTAGTTTCGGAACATTCTTACCTATTAGGAATTCGTATTTCGGAATATTATTGAACTTCCAATTAATATCTTTGGATATAAAATATGTTACTCATTAATAAAATTTAATTTTAGCTGTTGTGATACCTATTATAGTGCATCTCACTGGCCATTTGGGCTACGTTTAGTCAACCATGTCCTTGATATAACTGATAAGTAATATTTTAGGGGTCACCATACATTTGTCAGGCCGGAATTGTCGCAACCGCGAAAAGCCTTGAATTTAGCTCTTTTGTTGCGGAAAAGCGACGGAAATTTGAAAATTTCGAATTTACGGTACCTATAATCCATAAATAAAACCTTAATTCATAATATTTTATACTTTTTAACCGACTTCAAAAAAAAGGAGGAGGTTCTAAATTCTTCGGATTCTTTTTTTTTATATACAGGAATCGAATTCGTTAGCATACGCAAAAAAATTACACGAAAAAACATTCCTTGCGTCATCATTAAATCGCTGGTTGTGTATCGGTCTAAAGTCACTTGCTTTGCGTAAATTTCACCGACCGATTGATTTAATACTGTTTTAATGAATTAATTTTTCGGTGTTTTTGGAAATTCATTCCTGTTTTAAATTTTGGTTTTAAGCTAAAGTAATAGCCTCTTACAAAGCGTTTGAGATAGTTATTGAGTTTTTCTTAAATTTGAAAAATGTGTTATTTTAATTTACTCGAAAGTAGTCTTAAATTACTTACAATCATGGGTATAGTCTATATTTAAAAGGATGCCAATGAATTAAAAAACCTATTTGGTCCCCCCATTTCTCGAAGACGCCTGGACCGATTTAAGCAATTCTTTTTTTGTTCTATAGGTAATACCACTAATATTTTACAGATGGTCCCATAAAATTTTTATCGAAATGTGTAGAGCGCTTTTTGAAAAAATACACAAAATCCATAAAAAATGTTGACTTGTATGCCGTTCGGCTTTAACTTATTTCCATTTTATTTCTATTCTTATTCAAAAAAATTGATAGCGTTGAAGTCGGTTTTTGTTTTTTGTTAAAAATATCTTAAATTATTAAATTCGCCCGCCTGACATTTAAAAGCGATTTCATAGAGCACTGATCAGTGCTTACGCAATCAAAGGGAGAATTTTCTGAATTGACTCCGACTTCTAGCACATAGAGAACAAGAGCAAATAATTAATAATAATACTCACGTAAAAAGGGTTCTCTTTGTGGGTTTTACATGTATGAAAATCGAATCATACCTATGACTCATGACTTCAGCGAAGCTAGGCGGCAAGTCCACTTTTAAAATATTTCACCGTAGGTCACCCACCACCATGCTGACCGCAGATATGCCAGACATTGAGAACTTTAGCAATTTGGTAATGTGGCCTGAATTTTTGTTAAATAAATATTCAGGGTTACTTGTAAAAAATCAGTAACCATTGGCACATTTATGGCACGATTAGACAAAGAAAACTTGAAAAATCATTACAAGAAATTGAAAAAAAAAAGAGTTATATCAAGAGTTGTAGAACAAAAGTTGTTGTTTATGATGTTTGCTAGGTATCTACTTTGTGACGGTTACTGGTGGTTTACAAATAACCCTTTATATGTAAGTATGGACAAATCACATAAATAGATTATTCTAGCCTCGAAGTAAGTTCGAGACTGGTCTATATTTTATAACAAATGAACCTCAAACACCTGAAAAAGATCATTCCACCATCTTATGACCTGTCCGGCGTCCGGGGATCGAACCCAGGACATCCCGTGTACCAGCCTGGCATAATGACCACTAGGCCACGGAGGTCGCGATCTCGATTATTAAATTTATTCAGATTTGGTCATCATCATCATCAGGCGATACTCATCCACTGCTGGGCATAGGTCTCCCCAATTGCACGCCATCGAGATCTATCTTCGGCTGCTCGCATCCAGCTCCTGCCAGCCATCTTGCGCAAATCATCACTCCACCGTGCCTGAGTAGATATTCGATTCGATCAAGTATACAAAACTATTACCTAAACAAAATCGTTTACATTATTTCACGTTTTAACATATTTTATTAGCTTCGTGCCTAGTAAACCAGCAGTGCGCCTATTGCTATCTTGATGACTTTTGGAAGTGACTTTACAGAGCACGTGCAACTGGAAGAGATATTTCTATTCCTGTTGAAATATTATGTCTATGATATCAAATGCATGTATAAGGTGCAAGAATAAAATTCGCGTATATTAATATATCATGCTGTAATATGATTTAGTAATGTGTTTACAGCCGGCCGCTTGCCTGACGCCAATGCCATGGATACCTCCAAAACCGTAAACATATAAATTTACAAAAAGTATTTACCCACCACCGATAAACGTGGCATTCGAGCCTTGTGGCCTTAGGCCCTGTCTACCACGTGAGATAGAAAGACGTGATTGTTTGAATGAATGGGATAGAACCCAAACAGCACGTGCAGCGGGCTGGCGTTTCGTCGTCGATTCAATCGTTATAAGGCTTACATCAGCGAAATTAGCAACACCCGTAATAATTTTATTTTATTCTTATACTCAAAATAAGATCAAATTGAAATAAAAAAACCTCAGTACTTCGGTAGTAATTTACTTGTAGTATTTTTAGTACAACTTATCGTTACTGTCTGTTTGGTTTGGTGGTGAGTATTCATAATTTACCAAATGGTAAATAATAAAAAGTAGGTACCTAATACCAAAAATATTTATAAGTAATTGTAGTTAGTACTGACGTAGATATTTTCATTTTGAGCTTATAATTCCGCGTATTAAAGAAAGAAAATAATGCTAGTAGGCTGATCAAAGCCGCCGTGTTCCGTGTTATCATATCAAATCTTCAACATACCCGTATACATAAGCATTGCTATTCAGCGTGGCAATGCTGCCAGTCTTCTGGGCACATTACCGCAGGACAATGACCTGCGGGACATTTTTTATTTATAAGTAGGTTTTTGTTTTTATAGGTAAGTTTTGTTTCAGATAGGAATATTTTTTTTTTAGGTTAATTTAGTTTTAATCAATTATGTTTAATTTTAATTTAGTTGTTAATATTTTACCCCCGTATACTATATTTTGATATTGATGTAACGAGTAAGAGTTGTGATATATTTTTGTACTTCTACCATTGACGAAACTGCGAAACGGTCGCAATCGCGAAAGACCTTGCTCTGTATAAATCATGTTGGTGACGACGCAATCGCTTCCCGGTAGCTGAAGATGACCTTCAAAACTTGTATGAAAGCAATAAAGACAGCATTCATACGATTTGAAGACATTCTTGCTACCTACGGAACATCCTAAATAAGTATTTCATAGATTTCATACAAATAATTATTCACCTTTATCATATCTAAAGATGCCGTGTGGTTCCCGGCAGAGGAGAAACAAAGTTTATAAACATCAAAGAGATCTCTCCAACCCGTCTGGCCAGATTGGAGAGTGTAGGCCAAAAAAAAATTTTTGAACTAACGTAATTTTTTGAAAAGAAAATCGTATTACTCATGCAATACTGTTAATGGGAATTACTTTCTTTTTGCTTTTCATTTCATAGGAAAATTCAGGAGTTGAATTTCCACTTAGTTAAGTATCAAGATTTTATATATTTCTTTAAAATGGAATCCGAAGCTATGAAATTAAAATTGAAGGGTGACGAAGATATTTAAATACTTTAGATTCAGTATGGTATTGATGGACCTCGAAATCAGAAAAGTGATAGGCACGACTACAATTTATTCCACTTTGTTTTTAGGTGGTACATAAAAACAACAATTAAATTGTTATCTATGGGTGCTATGATACAGTAGAACGTTTTATCATGAAAACATGAGCCTGGTCATATAGAGTGTGCATACTTAGTGACGCCAAAGCGTAGCGATAGGGTAATTCCCAGCATAATTAGTTTATAAACACTTGAAATCGTTAATTTCCTTTCTGTGAATTTAATTATTGTCACTGTACATCTAGGTATAAGTATTACTAGGTTAGGTAGATACTTAATCATTAAATTATGTTGTGTTAAAAATTAAATTAACACGTAATCTGATTAAAAGCGATTAAAGGATTATAATTTTAATAGGCCAATCGGTTAAGGACACCCGCAGATCAGTGGAGTGCGAACTTATGCTCATCTATTATCCCAATCCCAACTAATATTATAAGTGCGAAAGTGAGTTTTTTTGTTTGTTTTTTTGTTTGTCTGTTACGCTTTCACGCCGTATCCACTGAACCGATCATCATGAAATTTTGCATACACATAGTTGAGGGTAACAAGAAGGACATAGGCTATATTTTACGCGGGCGAAGCCGCGGGTAACAGCTAGTAATATTATAAAGAGGAAAGATTTGATCGTTTGTTTGCATTGAATAGGCTCCGAAACTACTAGACCGATTTTCAGAATTCTTTCACCTATAGAAAGCTTATTTATGTCCGGGTGACATAGGCTATAATTTTCGAGGGCGAAGTCGCGGGAAAATTGCTAGTCTTCGAATAAAATGAGGTTTTGTTAATTTCATTATATATTACATATTCTATACTACTTCATTTAAGCGATAACAATACCAACTTGGTCTTTTGGTAGTCTATAAAGTACGAGGCCAAGAAAAGTCGATGAAGTGTAGAACGAAGATATGGGTATAATATTATAACAGAATTGAAGTGCTTCTCCATTCTGCCACACATGATGCCCCCGATGACTGATGGATATTTTAAAATAAATACTACGAGTGTGATATCTCAGACAATAATGAAGAGTGGCGTAAATGCCGACCCTTCATCTTAGTCGCAAAGATTTCCATCATTGGGAGTTTTGCCATACTCACCACGCATGGCAAAAGGGTTGGTGAGCGCAGTTTATTAGATTCAGACCACAGAGATGCACTTAGTAAATATTCTGATATCTATGATTCCGACACTGCTGCCCATCGAAACCGTTATGGTAGGAGTTTGTTGGACTAGGGGAACGGGATGCTAATTGCTCGAATAGATTGGGATGGCACCCGTGTTGCAGGAGTCCTTAGGCTACGATAACCGCTTTCCATCAGATAGGCCGCATGCCCGTTTGCCTACTTAGTTTAAAAAAAAAGAACTAAGCAAAAATAACAGTAACTATGCTGACGTTGTACACAGGCAGGCCGGACTCTACATTTTCAACGAACTCTAATCATACTTTCATGTTAAAGCATGTAGTTATCGTATTTCACAACAAAATAGAATCAAAATGATTCAGAACTCTGATATTTCTACGAGAATACGTGCTTGTTTTGGTAAATAAATACTTGCAATGCGATTCTAAACGCCTTATCCAATACATTATTCAAACCAGCAATCGTCATAAATAAATTTAACTGCATAGCCGTTTATTCTGGCAACCTGCCATGGTAACCATCAAGTTTTCATAGGTACAGAGGAATTACGTTGCTGTCCCTATTTCCCGTAATATTGATGATCTAACCGTGGTCCACATTTACGCGATCAGGAAAGATAAAGTTCTGTTTTCTATATGTACGGGTAAACGAATTTCACACTGTGAGTATAGGTACGTAATATTACATAGGAATTCCCTATTTGAACGGTAAACACTGTGGGTAAACAGAATGCTAAAAACAGTTACCCTGTTGGATGATAAATACATTATCGGTACATGCATAGGTATATACTGTAATACATATTTTTACATATAAGGTACTTAATCATATATGTTTTTACATTGTATACCATATTGCGGTGTCGGGTTTACGATTCGATGCATTAAATTCTGTATATTGTAAGGAATGTATATAGTACACCTACTCATATAGTATTTTTGACTAGGTCATAGTGTCTGTCGTGTGTGTGCTAGTGACCAAAAATAATGGGCCGGAGAGGTAGTTACAAACAAACAGGTTGGTTCGATTAAGATAGTGTTAGAAAATGGATTTATCGACATAGTGACAGAAAGTGGGAGTGGCGGAATAGTGACAAAAATAGAAGTCCGCGACCAAATGTTGTTTCATGATTTTATTATGGTTTGCGTTTTTTTTTTTTAAAAAGGGAATGTACAACTACATACCTCTTCTGTGAATATTTCAAGAGTCTACCTGTTGCCGTTATTAAAATCAAGCAAAGAAAACCGGCCACGTGCGTGTCGGGCCACGCGCAGTGTAGGGTTCCGTAGTTGCGAATGACAACTTTGAGTTCACACTGTTCACACTCGCACCTCACAGTTTAACGACCAAAAACATCTAACAATGAAAATTGTATTAAATTTTACATTTTCCAGTACATTTTATAAGTTGGTTGCCTATAACTTTTTAGTTTGCACTTAGTACTCAGCTCTGATAGTTTTTTTTTTCAACTTCAGTATGTATACTACTGCTTTAATTTTTTTCACGTATCCATATATAACCGTTTAGCAGATAGAGGGGTGGGGGAAACTTACCACTAACAAAAATTCGCACTTTAAGACCAAATATTTCGGAAAAGGATCCCTAAATCGAAAAATGGTGATCTCAACCTCACAATATTTTTTAAAGACCTATTTAACAATACCCAACACGATGGGATTGTATAGAAAAAAATATTAACTCCCTCTTTACTTGTATGGGAGCTACGCTTAATTTTTTTTATTATTATTATTTTATTATTTATTAATCTGATTCTTTAACTAGATTTTCAGATGTTAAAGTAAATGACACGGTTTTGATAGACATTCCTAAAGTTGATCGAGTACCATTAGACTCCAAAAGTGTTTTAGACATAGTATTGGAGATAAAATGTTTTTTACAAAGTTGGGTCATCAGCTGGTATATTAAATGATTGGTTACCCCGTTGGTTCCTAATGAGCAAATTTACATAATTGAAAAAGTATAATACGTGATATCATTGTCAGATTATAATGTTAAGTTGATTAAAACTTTGTTTTCTAATAAAAATGCACCAGTTAATTTGTAACGTTTTTTTATTACTTTATTTAACAGTATTCGTTATTTCACTAGATTTGGTTTAGTGAAACGATGTATCACTGACGTTTACTTGGTATTTTGACATATCACCAGATATTTTTAGTAAAAAGTCGTAAAAAACAAGAATATTCGACATCTACCGGGATTTCGTGATATCCCTAGGGATTTCGTGAAATCCCTAATAACCTCATTTCCCTGCGACATGTATAAAGGAGAATGCCCACAGATCTATGGAGTCCATGTCCCTCATTTAAAAAAATAGTACATTGTATGAATAACAAAACTGCACAGAATAACTCTGTACATAATTGCAAAAAGCAAATTTATATTTTGTGGGGTTTTTGATTATAAATAAAAGCAAAATTTCAATCTTGAGTTTGTATGGATAGCGATAACTGAACAGAATAAATCGATCAAAATACAAATGTAAATAAAATTAGAACCCCACATAGAAATTACACATACTTTTTGTGTGTTAAATAAAAATGAATGAATTTAAAACTTTACTTTATGCTCATACACGGTATTTTAGGGGTGGGCCAAGGAATAAGCATTCTCCTTTGATTTATTGAATACGTAAGTAAACTCTACCTCTAAAAAATTACTCTACCTCTTTGTACATAAATAGTCCTGTAATCATGCAGAAAAATGGTTTTGCTTGGAACAATAAATGTTATAACATTTAGTCGCGTCTCGTGGCTAGTAAAAGTATATCGACACCTCCTTGATACTCTTTACAGAAGTTATTATTAGTCTTAGCATAGATCCTAGAAACAAGTTTTTGCCCGCGGCTTCGCTCGCATTATATAGGACCCCGGTTCACCCCTTAGGGATTGAATTTTGGAAAATCCTTAGAAAAAATACACTAGGTCTCAACACACATAAGCTCTTGTCTTGTTAAAGTGTTACTTTCACGTCCACCAGCATTCTCGACTCTTGTCCACGTTTGGTGACGCGGTACGGAATGGCGATTTTCATCTACCTATCTCACAGCAACGAACAAGAAGAGTCAAATTGTGTGACTGTGCTCATTTACAGCCACTTACAGCACGAGCCGCGAGGCGCTCACCATGACGGTCACTGTTCGCTGTCCCATCCGCGCAACGTAAATAATGATACCGTCACCATTCACGTAGTTGACATAAAGCCGAGACCACGAAACGCTCCAATAATCACGTCTACTTATCTAACAACAAACTACAAGAATGCAGATATTAGTTGATGTTACTAGATACATAAGCTATTAACAGGTTTTATAAAGTATCATAAACTCGTATGCATAATGATTAATGAATGAAAAATAAAGCAAAAGTTACCTACTTGTAGAATAAAATTTTGCATATTTACTACTAAATCGACGTACCTAGGTACAAATACAATGACCAAGTAGGGAAACTCCATTATTGTAATCTAACTCGGTTTTGTTTTTTGGTAGGAGGAGGTCGAGGGGTTTTTCAGTTGAGGTTTGCCTGAATGTTTTTAGTGGACTTTGAAATTGGTGTAGTTTGGTACCTACCTAGTTGTTACGAAAATGCTGTAGTTCTCAATAAACACTTTCAGCGAAAATTGTTTGAACGAGATATTATATTAACCTCTCAGTGCTCTATGGAAATCGCCTAATTGCCAGGCGAGCGAATTTTCAAAGTTTTCTTTAAAATATTATGTCATTAGGTATGAAATTTCGAATTTCGAATTTTCCGCAAGTTCAAATTTTCGCTGTTTTTCCGCAAGAATACCTAGTCAGCAGTTTTTAAGATTTAGCACATTTTCATAAACCGTAAATATAACTTTGTCATTCATACAAACATTGAAAAAAAAAAGGAATTTTCGCTGGTGAAATGTCATAGTGGTATTTTGGCTAATCTACCTAAGCTTGCTACTTCTTTCTTCTTCTTTCGAGTCGTACATTAGTGTTATATTTGCTTCGACCAGGCCCCCTATTTACTAACTCGGATGACGGATATGTCGATGCCTATAAATCTAGGATTTGGTGTTACATTGCGGGTTTTGCTTACTCGAACTTTTTATTTGGAAAACAAAAACCGCATTGTAAAGGAAAATCCTAGATTGATAGGCATCGACACCTGTCATCCGAGTTAGTAAATAGGGGGGCAGTAGCTTGCAACTGCGGCTGCCCGATCATTTGCCTCGGAGCCCACATGGGCAAAGACAATATAATACTAACGTAACATGGGCGAGTCCAACTAGCACTTGACCACTTTTTAGGGTTCCGTAGTAAACTAGGAACCCTTATAGTTTCGCCATGTCTGTCTGTCTGTCTGTGTGTCTGTCTGTCTGTCCGTCCGTCCGCGGTTTTACTCAGAGACTATAAGTACTAGAAAGCTGTAATTTTGTATGGGTATGTATATTAATAATCGCAAAAAAGAGGTAAAAAAAATCTTGAAAAAAAATTTTTAGGGTAGCTCCCAGACAAGTAAAGAGGGAGTAATTTTTTTTTCTATACAAACCCATCGTGTTGGGCATTGTCAAAAAGGTCTTTGAAAAATTATGAAGTTGAGAACTTGAGACCACCATTTTTCGATTTAGCGATCCGTTTCCGAAATATTTGGTTTTAAAGTGCAAATTTTTGTTAGAGGTAAGTGTCCCCCCCTCTATCTGCTAAACGGTTATATATAGATACGTGAAAAAAATTACAGCAGTAGTATATATACTGAAGTTGAAAGGAAAACTATCAGAGCTGAGTACTAAGTACAAACTAAAAAGTTATAGGCAACCAACTTATAAAATGTACTCGAAAATGTAAAATTTCATACAATTTTCTCTGTTAGATGTTTTTGGTCGTTAAACTGTGAGGTGCGAATGTAAACAGTGCGAATTCAAAGTTGTCATTCGCAACTACGGAACCCTACACTGCGCGTGGCCCAACACGCACTTGGCCGGTTTTTTTTATAGGTACCTATGGGCAGAGTTTGTTCTTGGATTGGCAGTAGAAACAGCAAGGTACCTAGGTAACTAAAAAGGGGAATCTACGTACATTATGTATTATTGTGAACAACTCTTTATCTAACACGACGTTACCGACGGCCTGCCATGTACCTACACGGTGAGCACCAGTGATCTCAGTGCCGCCGCGACGTTACCTCGTAGGTTTTTATAAAATACACTAAATCCGTCCAAGTCCTTACGCGCAAGACTCAAAAAGTGCCGTGTTATAAAACTAGTGCAGTAAACACGCTAAACCTGTGCCAACAAATGATAACATTACTTACTCACCTAATTAACACGGTCTGTTATCAATTACGCACATCTGACTGAATAACAAAGCATAGATTACTAACAATTTACTCGTACCACGTACATTTGTGACTAAATATTTACGTTCTTTTGTAACTTTTTTGTTAACATTAGTGTTGCTTCCACTTTGCATTGCATTCTTTCTTTATTAGGCATGTGATAAACGATCTTGTTATTTACCAGATTTTTTTATAGCAGAAATAATTTCTGAGCCGAGGAAATGAATACTTATTTTTTAAATTCATTATAATTAATACATTTCTTTTGTTAATGTTATCCTTAATTAATTTATTTAGTGATTGTGTTAGTTAAGTTATACTAAATAAAGTACCTAGTTTCAATTTACTACTTTCTGCGGACTTAAAATCTTATGCGTGAAATCCACACTGACTCATCAATCACTAACAACACTATGCAAGCAGAATTATTATCTACTTTTAAACGTCATAAATACAGAGGTCAAATGAAACTGACCAAACCACTTTATTTATCAGCACGACGACCGGATGGGATTGAGACAAGTTTATCCTGTAGGTTGCTAAATTATACGCATTCTATCTATGACACTGCGTATTTCTGCTGCCCAATGCTAAACTGAAAATGCTAACACTAAAAAAACGCACATTACCTAGGTAGGTACATAATTTGTGTTTTTCCTCTATCTATTCTACAAACATTTGTACTTCGATGCCGAGACCACAATAACATACTGGTTACTTAATGATGTCACTGACTTTTTGTGACTATTATCGTTTACTAATAGCTAACTTTACAAGGCTTTTCTTTAAACTGGCTACGGCTACGAGCACATCCATAATATGTCGCTCAGTATATTCAACCATTTACGTTAAATTTCGGAAATAATAAAGTTTTAATAATAGAATTTTTGGAGAGCATGGTTTCAAATAATGAGTACCTAATACCTAATTAAACCTATAAGAGCAACCTTTTTTAGGATATAGGTACAATTTGAATTGATGTTATTCATGAACTAGCTGTTACCCGCGGCTTTACCTGCATGATATATAGCCTATGTCCTTCTCTGTACCCTAACCTAGGTGTATGCAAATTACCTAGAGATACCTATACTATAACTTATAGGCTATAAGGTATACCTTTGTTTTGCTGTCTTGTATGGCAGCTTAGTCATCCATTACAGGAAAACCAATATCAAATTGTAGGAGATTATCAAAGTGGAAATAGCAGGAAAAAACACGGTTGCTGAATAAACAAGCCCGGGCTACGAAGCATATCCCAGCTAAGGATACAACCGGGAACACGGTGAGAGAGAGAGAGAGAGAGAGAGAAAAAATAGATAAGATCGAAATAATGGGTTCCGTTATTCATTTTTTTTAGCCTGCTTTTGTGCCCCACTATTGGGCAAAGGCCTCCCCTTCTTTTCCCCAATGATACCTATCCAGTGCAGCTTGCTGCCAACCTTTCAAGAACCTATCAATTTCATCGCGCGATTCCGTTATAAAATAAAATAATCGTCGGTCAGGATGCTCTTACTTGGTACTTCTTACCCATCTTTTACATGATAAAAAATATTAAATTCATGATTACAATATGTGCACCTACCTACATAATGATACATACTTATATTATATCACAAAGAAAAATTAACTTTGGACTTATTGTTTTAAAATTATGACTAAGTCCCAACGCGGGCAGGATTTGACCAGTGCATTACCAATTAGGCCACCCCTTTTTGGCAATTTGTAAGGAATTGGTCGTACAAACACTAAGACGCTGGTTCTAATCCTACCCGCGTGGATTTTTTCCAATATTAAAAGGTCCAAAATTTCATAATTTAATAATTTTCTAAACGTAGGCGGCTCAGGGCGACCAGAGTCGGCCTGCAGTTCGCACGCTCCAATACGCTCCATTGCTCATAATCAACTCGTTGTTATGCTGACGCATCAAGTGCAATTCAAGTGGTGCAAAGTGCAATATTCTATATGTATATATTGTATATTCATGTCCATTTCACACAGCATATACAGGTACATATGTAGATCAATTAATGATCATTCACGGGGGCTATGGATGTGTTTTCATTTCGCATTATTTACAATGATTGGGAGATATTTTTACGTTTTGATTACAAACACGCTTATCTAGAGGGACTGAGCTGAGTGATAGATAACAGAGAACGAGTTGAAGATAGTACACTACCTACGATGGATATTTCATGATATTAAATTATTGAATGTAAAAAACTTCGGAAAAAATATGTTACTGTGTGATGAAGAACTTTAGTTAAGTGAACCTGCATTATGGGATGCTGTGGAGACTATTGCATACCGCCAAAAGAATCGCGTAAGTCAATCTGCTTATTAGGTTAGGATTAGAATCATCGTTGTATCAAGATATGAATGGCTTTGTTTTACGTTAATAAAAGTAACTTAGTTGACTAGCCATTTTAAAAATGAAGGTATTTGGGAGTTTTTATAAACCCAACGTCTAAACGTTGGGTTTATAAAAACTCCCAAATACCTAGCCTATACATATTGAACTCCTAGACAAGGAGAAATATGATAGCTAGTAAAATGAAAATTCTATGTACGAATGTAAGAGAATGACATATTTTATTTTATCAGACTACGGCAAATATGTTACAACTAGCGTATTTTATTTCATCGTGCTATGGAATCCAAAAATATGCTAATCAGTGATAGTTTTTGGGCGAGTCCATTACAGCAGACCCATTTTGAAGGCTAGACGTGTGTGACGTCTCATACACGTTTTTTGTTAGGTAGCTATATTAAATAGTGCGTTTATGGGTATGGCCTCATGATTTATCAAATATATTTTTTAAATAATATTTATACTTTTAAAATTTACTTGCCCTACTCAACTTGAACCATTCGTTTTCTTCTTCTGTTTTATATTATGTCTTTCACCGAGATTTCAGTGATTCTGCCTATGTCCAGTATATTTAGATACTAAGTATCGGTGTTGTACCGTAAAGTTTTAACAAGTAGCATCAAAGATGGCGTATGTTCTATGATGCCTCGTGGGAGCTTCTGGTGACAAATCTATACACGAGTCCATATAACAGTCTACTTTAACTATTTCACAAATTGTTTATGTCCTTCTCAGTACCCTAACCTATGTGTATGCCAAATTTCATGATGATCGGTTCAGAAGATAGAACGTGAAAGCGTAAAAACCAAACAAACAAGCAAACAAACTCACTTTCGCATTTATAGTTGAGATTTCTTTGTTTGTACTGGTTTGTACTTACTGAAGCCAAAATTACTTGAAAGTTTTAATGCACCTTTAGACAAAGAAGTCTATTAATATTTGGGCCCTGATGACACGGGCTACATTTTATATAAACAAAGGAACGGCAATGTTACATCGAATATAAAAAAATGGATTTTAAAATGTTACCTATTTATTTTTTCAGGGGAGCCGATACGGTTTGACCCGGACTTCAACGGTCCCATCCACAACCGATCATGCACGGACATCCTATGGCTCATCTTATTCGTCCTCTTTTTGGGGGTCTGGGGATTCATTGGATACTATGGTAAAACAATGAGAGTAACTCCCATCCGCCCCGGTGACGGGACGGTTGGGAAAATTTGTTTCATCGACCCCGGTAGATCAGCCCCGTCAAATAACGGGGCAGATGGCACTCATCAAGTACCATCTACCCCGGTGTGTGTTTTTAACGGAGCGGATAGCACAGTATGCGTAGCATAAGAGTTTAATAAACAAGTGCGAGTCAGACTCGCGCACGAAGGGTTCCGTACCAACATTAGACTATCGAGCAAAAACGGCAAAAAAATTATACTTGTTGTATGGGAGCTTCCCTTAAATATTTATTTTATTTTTATCTGTGAATATATAATTATCCGCTCCGTTAAAAAACACACACCGGGATAGATGGTTCTCGATCTGTGCCATCTGCCCCGTTGTTCATCGGGGCCGATCTACCGGGGTCGTTAAACCATTTTTTCGCAACCGTCCCGTCACCGGGGCAGATGGGAGTTACTTAGACACAATGATTTCAATAGAATGGCTGGACGGATCTAAACTTATATTCGACTTTTTAATATTTCCTGGACACGTAGACATATTTTTTACGAAAGGTAACACTGTCAATTAATTTTATTTTTAAACACTTGGTTTCTAGCAATGATGCACGGCAATATGCAGAACTTACTGGCTCCTATAGACTCGACAGGCAACAGATGTGGACTGAATTCAGGCGTTCAAGATAAAAAGTACCTGGTTTTCTTCGAAATTCAGCGTTGCCTTCTACCGGACACACCCATCACTGGCTGCCCAACACCGCAGGTAAATCAGAGTTGATAACCAACCATAATAAGAGAGTTCTTACTATGGTTGATTAGGCACATTCGCGACGCGATACAAATAAATATTCTTAATCGTTCTAAACTTAAATTTTATTTATTATTCGTTATGTAAGTTTCTTTCATCATCATCATCAGGTCTTTCTAGTCTCCACTGCAGGAGCACGACCCTCTCTGTACTACCAGAGCCATATACTAGTCAGAGGGTTTGGCCTACACTCTCCACTCAAGTTTCTTTATTCCACCATAAATCTAGTTGTATCAGTTTGCAAAATATGCATGAAATTCCTTTGGGAACACTTTCATTCCCTTCATGCCGTGTAAGTCGGAGAAAGCACTAAGGCAGGTGCCACAGTGTATAGTTAAGTAAAGTCAAATGGTCCGATGGTCGTAGAAAGACACTATATTGCTAAAACAATTGTACTTTTCAGGTCTGCGTAAGCAAATGTCCGGATAAAACAATACATTTCAATGAAATGACAGCCACTAACTTTAATGAACTCAAAGATAGCATGGTATGCAAACAAGGTACCGATATAAGCACCTACGATAAAGCAATGCAGAGCATAACCGACGGAAATTGTGCCAAAACTGTCCTAAAAAGTGAACCAGGTAAGATTTGATAATATTTAAATTTTATGTATCTTGAGAGTTTTCATTGGCACTAACGAATTTGCTTAGCATTTATATGGAAAGTTTCTGTGTGCCTTGATTGTTTATATGAGATTGCAGCTTTTTTAATGGGACATGAATGATATTACAAGTAAAGTCCGTTTGTTGCCCGTTACCTACTAAAAGACCTACCTACCAATATCACGGAGGAAAACTATCGGTGGTACTACCACAATTTTATCTTAAGAAATGAACACCCCTTACTCTGAAAAATACAGAGACAAACGACCATCCAAAAAATTACAATTGAAATCGAAAAAAAGAAACAAGTCACGAGAAAATCGTACTACACAAAAAATCGAAACAATAGAATATTGAACGACCAATTTTTCAAAACTTTGAGCGCCCGATTTTGTTTTATTTTCTTTATAATGCTTACCACACATGGTACTGAATTTTAAGAAAAATATCAAACTTTTTCAAATGGTGTTTTTTTAACCTTTTTAATTAGGTAGGTGTTCAAAAGTACAAGGATGTCCCTAAAACCATTTTTCCAAAGTCAATCGTTCGACAGATAGGCAATTCCAAAGTGGTAAAATGAGCCCCCTCAGGAAAAATTCTAAAAAAATATATACTATAGATGTCAATGACCACTTTCGAAGAAATTTAGTTTCAACGAGATATAGTCAGTTTTTGAGATATTTTAATAAACTTAAAATATATAACTTTGTCAATCATATAAAAAAAAAAAATAAAAAAAAAAAAATATAAACATATGAAAAAAAAACAAAGATTTTTCTACGAAGAAATTGGTATTTTGGGTACTCTAAGCTTGCTGCCATTTTTTTCGATGGTCTTTTGTTGGTAAGTTGGTCTATCGGTAGTATCACGGGCTATAAACGATAAGCTCTTATAAAAATTTAATCGAGGTGAATTTACCATAGAATAATGAAAACTACTTACTATATCAAGGCTTAAGCTGAGTGTTCGAATTAATTTCAGGTTTTAGATAACAAATTTATCAAAATTTGACATTAATTTTTTTTTTGCCTAAAGTACTAGTTTGATTAAGTTAAAAATAAAACTGGTTCGAAATTACATGGTTGTGAGATGAATCGACTAGCTCATGGTAGGTTTGTCGAACTCTAGTGCTGTTTCGCTGCATCGGCGACCTATCAACCTTGCCGCGATGCTATGAGGCATCCACGCCCAGCAGCAGGTGGAAGGGTGGTGACAATGACGACGGCACGTGCCTTCGGAATCCGAAGCAAGCGCACGAGTCGCTGCTGACCAGAGCGACGGCCATCGACACCTACGTTGGCTGGATTGCCGCTAGCTGGGTCACCTATTTTAAGGGGAACGAGCGTGACACCCAAATTGTAGGTCATCAAACATTTCGCACGACATTCTAATCAGCACGTGTAGTGTAGATGCAAAATAACTAAACCTGCACTGGAGGTAGACATATGTGTAAGCGTCTCCCGCATGCCCACCGTAATATTTAACATTCCGGCATACCTAATCAAATGACGACCTGGACACATCTCAACAATTGGTATGCAATATTCCTTTAAAGGAGATAATTTTATTTGATGATATAAATGTATACTATTTTTCGAGTTATGTCCATGTCGTAGAAATATTTAACATTTCTTGTCACCATGGAATGGCATGAACACACTGAGTAACCCTAGTTCATATTTATCAAAACCCGCTCTCTAACGCAAATTGTGCATGTTTGGGGTCTGGTGACGGAGCAGTCTTGGGAAGGTGCTTGCCGGTCGACGGCGTTTTGGCGGAGGTGGGGAGCATCCAACAAAATATCACCGGCACCATGGACCAGGTACCTTACTACAAATTTACTACCTACTACCAAAAAAATTTTATCGATAAGAGTGTTTCATAAATGACAATCACAGTGCACGGAATGTGAGCGACAATCACATACCATGTTCTGTGATGGATGACAATAAACAAAGAAAATCTGTGAAAATCCATCAGAAAAACATAAATTTCAAATTCTGTCAATACTCAGATATTTACATCTTTGCTCGGTCGAAACTGGAAACAAAGTTATTACGAAGTAGTAGCTCCTGTCGTGCATAACTGTTTTAATTGCTTAAAATACCTAATATGTTATGTTTTGGCTGCTGAATAGCCATTATTGCTTGGCGAATTTGGTCGACTGCAGTAAAAAATTCTTAACATGGCCCATGCTGAGAGCACATTTATACAAACATTATAAAGCTGAAGCGGCTGTTTATTTGTTTAGTTGAACGAGCTAAACTCAGGAATTACCGGATCGATTTCAAAAAAATCTTTCACCGTTGGAGAAATACCTTATCCCTGAGTGACATAGGCTATGTATGTACAACCGGCGAACCCGGGGCTGACTGCTAGTTTTATATACCTAATACAAGATATCTACGTTACTAAATTATTGCATTTGACTATTAAAATTTAAGTAAGTAATATTTTATTGTACACCAAAAAATAAAAATTTACAAAAACATTACTAAGACCATGTGGTCTCAACGCCTTAATCGTACGATTTGTTCTCAGAGACTCGCATAGATGGCGCCACTCGAAACTACACAACATTGTATCTACCTTATTATGAGAATATTAAAACATTATTCACAAAATATATCTTATTAAAATCAAAACAAAATTTTACGAATAGTATTTTAAAATGACACCCTATCTACCTATATTTAGTAAGTTTAGGCTGACGCAGATTACCGCCATCTAGTATCGAGTAGCAATCAACTCTCCTGCGCCATACATTCGCCTGCTTTTCGCAACCTTAATTTGGTCCAACATTTTTGTATGAGGTGGGCAGTCTATTACGTTAGTATTATATTGTCTTTGCTAAGACTATGTACAATGGGCGGTCTTATTGCTAAAAGAAATTTCTACCGGACAACAATAATTTACATCCTATCCTAACTAATTATAAATGCGAAAGTGAGTTTGTTTGTTTATTTCTTTTTTTGTTGCGCTTTCACGCCCTATCTACGGAACCGATCCTCATGAAATTTTGCGTACACATAGGTTAGGGTACTGAGAAGGATATAGGCTATAAATCACGCGGGCGAAGCTGCGAGTAACAGCTAGTATTAAATAATAGAGTAATAAGGGCAACATAAAAAAATAACTATGCACTTAGAACTACAATTGCATTTAACTTGTAACTTATGGAACCCTGAAGGTGAAGGCGATAGAATGGAATGTGCATGATTACCTAATTATTGCAATCTTTATAATTTAGGATACTTGATAACAACATTACAGGAACAGATTATAAATTGTTCGTTAGCTAATACAGGTTAATTTTGAACCCCAATTAATATTGAAATCTTAAAATCGACGAGGTTGCTAATAGAATGTTAAATCGTATAAAAAGAAATGGGCAAATGCGTACTGTATGTAGCAGTACTTTTTCATTCTCTGGTGGCGACCCTGATACCTAACTCACACACAGACGTGTGTACGGATGTAATGGTTCGTTTTGTAGTAGTTTCAGGCACAAATATCATGTACTTATATTAAGCGCCATACTTGTGCTTTGGATACGGAACCATAAAAAAGAGAGAAAACAATTATTAACTCCTCCCATAAAAATTCGACCCGGATTTCAAAATAATGCACGGAGGTTCAAAATCAACCTGAAATATTAGACCAGTCAAATTTTTATGGGCAGGTTCGCACTAAATCATAACCGGACTAATGAGTTTCATTTTATACCCAATTGCTAGATAATATTAAATCTATATAAGGTAGTATATTCCAGAGCTCGATTATAGTTTTACTGGAAATTATAAGTGATTAAATTTAACTGAAATAAAAGCGAATGTTATAACCAAGATTTTACTTGGTAGATTGGTTGAATGTACTTATCAAGTAATTAAGGCGCTCTTATAGTAACACTCAGCAATTAAATTCCTTAAATCATAAATTGTATCGAATTTTTAAAATCTAACAAGTACAAATCTACTATATTACTTAGTATTTTTTGTTTATTACAAGTAATTTACTAGTGCCATATTTAAAGAGAAAAATCTGTTAATCTGTTAACCTGTTTTTAGGGTTCCGTACAAAAGTTGAAAAACGGAACCCTTATAGGATCACTCGAGCGTCTGTCTGTCCGTCCGTCCGTCTGTCACAGCCGATTTTCTCCGAATCTACTGAACCAAATTAGATGAAATTTGGTAAGATAGTGTAATCCTATGACCCAAACACGGATGTGCAAAGTAAATAAAGATTTTTTTGAAATAAGGGTTATTTTGGGGGGCCCAATTACAAAATTTTAAAAGAAAGTTTTGCTAACCTTACTGTGTCATGTATCAAATGAAAGGGCTCATTATGAGGATCTCAAAAATATTTTTTTTTGTTCGGGTAAAATCAATACTTTTGATTTTATTCACGAAAGTAGGCAAAAATTGACCATTCCCCCCCCCTGATCTCCGAAACTACTGGGCCAAAAATTTTGAAAAAATTACAAAATATAGTTCATTCTCTGAAGATTACAGGAAAAATAATAAGAATTCTATCACTTGAAAAATAAATGGTAAACTCACAATACTAAGTTCATCTAGGGAAATAGTTCACTAAAACACCACTAGATGGCGCTAGTAGATTGAATAAAACATTTTTTGCACATTGTGTGTGTGTTCACGAAGCATATTGTACGGAACCCTCATTGCGCGAGTTTGACTCACACTTGGCCGGTTTTTTTATTATTTTATCAAACGAATTATAGTGAAAATGAATACAAAAATACTACAAGTAATTTACTAGTTAAGTATTAAAAGAATTAATTGCTGGGTGGCGCTAGTGTTAGTATAGGAGCGCCTTAAGAATTATTTCACTTGCATTTTTATTTATACTATTTTTTTTATTATTATTTTCTCTTCCGCGCAGCCGCTTGCAGTCGGGTCACGCGCACTCGGCACACTCAAATATTGAACTTAATGATTTCAGTGATAAGGTCGAGCGCTTAATATACTTTAAATAGCTATTTACGAGCAAAGCTCTTTCACGATTTGTTTAATTTTAATTAGTTACATATTTATTTGAACAGTTCTACAAAATATATAATAATCATGTAGTTCTGAATTAGTGCAAGGTTGCACGTTGCACCTCATTTTGACTGGCCTATATTAATTTATTGACTTGAAATCAATGGAAATTCATCTCAAGTCAGTGTATTCATTTTGAGCTACTGAGAATCTTTGAATCTCACTGAATTGAAAATAAAATGAATTGAGAAAGATACTAAAAGAAATTGATCGTTCAAGATTGGCCAAAAGTACACAGAAAAAGATTTTTATCCATTGTGTTTTGAACTACCGATAATTTGAATTCACGTTGCCTGAAATCCAGAAAAATCAGCTAACAGCTACTTATACTCCATAAATCTTGAATACCTCGGTATTAAATTTATTATGGGACACCATGATGGGACAGCCGTTTTATATTTCTCGATTTCAGGCTTGGTCACAGAACAAAAGTTGTTCGTATTGATGTTGAAAACGTGAAATTACATTATCGTAGTTCAATACCAAACGCCCTGTAAAGGTACCAAACTCTACTTGCTTTGATTCCCGTGATTATATTTTTTATTACTGTTAACGAGTTTTATAACGTATTACGAGTATGATTAATGATTATGCATGATGTAGATAGAAATCGTTTCATTTAAAAATGAACGCCCCTCCATGGATTATGATTATTACAATGTGTGGATTGCAAGGATAATATTGATGTAAAGTTATGCTTAAATGCAGATGTTTCAGCAAAATTGCAACTAATCCATGTATTATCAAGAATGGCAGCATTAGCGTTAGTTGTATGAAGGACACGTCCGCCCTGTAAGGATAGGTTTTATTTCGTATGTCAACCAACTCTGTACGTGAATAACGCTCACTGCAGAGGCGTTCAGTTTTTCATTCATTGAAATAGTACTTAAAACTGCCAAAAAAATAAACCACAAATTTACAAGATAATTATCATCATCTAAACCATTTTTAAAATGATATTATAATATATTAAAGTACTAAGTCTTTCTTTTTCGTCCACTGCCAACCAAGTGTTAACGACTTCTTACGTCACAGTTGTCCGCTCAAATCGCTCAAGACATGGTGGAAGCGCGCTGGTTCCTCGTGGGAGCAGTAGTACTCGTATTCATCACCTGCTTTTTGTACATACTTGTGCTACGATGGGTGGTCGGCCCAGTAGTATGGGCATCTCTCGTCGGTTTCCTAGCATTATTTGGATTCTGTAAGTATCATGCATCTTCTAAATTCGTGGGCATGCGCTGTTAATATTTAGTAAATGTTCTAAAAGAATTGTAAAACTTGGAATTAGAATTTGTAATAGCCTAATAAGGGAGTTATCAGGTAAAATGTTGGGCCCTCAGACCTAACCTATAAATTTTTCAGCCCTTAATATTTAAAAAACTGAGCATTAAAATTAGGCAAAAGTATTTTTGACAGCTGCCCTTAGTTAAAAATAGTTTTCATGAAACATGCTCAGTTTTTTAAATATTATAATGGCTGAAAAATTTATAGGTTAGGTCTGAGGCATCTGAGGGCGCAACATTTTACCTGATAACTCCCTTATTAGGCTATTACAAATTCTAATTCCAAGTTTTACAATTATTTTAGAACATTAACTAAATATTTAGCATAGCTTGCAAGGATCATTAAGTACGGCGCATGCACACCTAAATTCTTACATTATTATATTATGAACCCATGCTTATAATTACATCATACAATTTATTTTTCAGGTGTATATTTGAGCTATAAAGAATACAAGTATTATTTGGCAAACCCTGTACAGCCAATCGTGACGACAAACTTGAAGGGCTATGCGGAGACGATATTAAAGTCTCATCAGTTCTGGTTAGCGGTGCTAATTATCGCAGCCATCATACTGGTTATACTACTCCTTATTGTCATCTTCTTGAGAGGCCGGATCGTTATTGCTATTGCGCTCATACGGGAGGGAAGCAAGTAAGTATTGATTGTTAACGTTTTAACTTGTTCATTAATTGCTAAATTAAATGCAACTGTAATAACACAGAATTAATAATAGTAAATACACAAAGTACTCTCACAATTTCAACAAGTAGCATTATTAAAAAAACCGGCTGATTTTTTTATTGATTTTTTGCTGACGTTGCATAGCTTATGAGTGACACTCCGGGGTTTCAAAATCGGTCCAGCCGTTTAGGCTACAGGAAGCAATAATGGAATATACATACTTACATACATAGATATATGTATACATATATACACAAATTTCAATCAATTGCAAATTCAATATACTAAGTTCACTTACGGAAAATAGTTCACTAAAACACCACTAGACAGCGCTATTTAACTCGTGTCTTATAAAAACATTTGGCATTTTACGGAACCCTCTCCACGCAAGTTCAACTCGCACTTGGCGGCTTTTTTATACTGGTGTGTGTATTCTCATGTATAATTGAAATGTTATTTTCTGAGAATAAATGTCTCTTACACAAGGTCCATGCTATATAAAGTCGCGACGTGAAACTTTGCCAAGGTAATTAGAAGCCTACTTCTTGATAATGAGTGACTGCAACTGACTTTCCATTTAATCCTGACCTTTTGCAGAGCCGTGTCTGCCGTCAAGTCGACGGTATTTTTCCCGGTTTTGCCGTGGATCATGCAGTGCTTCGTGATCGCGTATGGCGCCATCGTTCTTATGTACATCATATCCATGGGAGAGAGTCTCTTCAAGGTCGTCAATATGAAAGACGATCCCAACTGCAACTGTATAGGAGGAAACTTCTCGGTAGGAATAAGTTTCACTCAGCACAGCATACGTTGTATAAATAGCAAAATATCACAGTTCTTGCTCGAATATCACAATCTTACACAATGTATTTTTTTTTCCAAATTGATGTGGTACCAACTTAGGGGCATACCCTTTCCAATAAAAAGAAAATTATCAAAATCGGACCAGATAACCTGTAAAAGTTATGCATTTAAAAAAAAATTACGAGTTGACTTGATACCAATTTCTCCGTTTTTTCGTTGGTTGAAAAAAAGAGCTAATTACTTAAACCATTTCATGATCGTGGTTTAATTTATTTTAGGATTACGCGAGTTGCGATCCTGCTACATTCCACTTAGCCTGCCACAATAATGGAAATCTTGCACAGCAGTGTGAAAAGGCCTACTGCCATTTCACAGGCCTCGATTCGCCGTACAGTGCAGCCTATTTACACTGTAAGTAATATATGTGACTTCATTTAAACCTAATCGACGATTGCTAATTTCAACAACCGACAGATTGCTATTCGAGTCTTATTTCAAGATCAATCAGATATCGTCAAAAAATCCATTAGTCTGACTTAATGTATGAATTGCCACTTATTGGCTTCGCTACTTGTAATCCTTTTTTGTTGAGGCTTGTTCTGACTTGAATTGATTTTGTATTAGTGTAATAAAGTAAATATGATAGGTATGTATTCAAATTTTGCATGCTGGAAACGGCTAAGTGTAACCACGCTTAAGGGAAATAAATCATTACATTTCATTTCATTTCATTGCAGTGGGGAATCTCCTCGGTTTCTTCTGGACGATGTTCTTCATAAGTGGCTGCTCCGACATGATGCTGGCGAGCACCTTCGCCACTTGGTACTGGACGTTCCGCAAGAGGAACCTTCCCTTCTTCACGCTCACTGCTGGGATCGGAAGAACAGTGCGGTACGCATCGCAGTAACGCAATAGCATTGTGTTATTTTCAACTCAAAAAAATGTAACTAATTAATAAAATACCTTGTTTTTTATTATCAGATACCACATGGGTACCGTGGCACTGGGATCCCTCATCATTGCCATTGTTCGGATAATACGCGTGATACTAGAGTACATAGACCACAAACTAAAAAAGTTCGACAACCCCTTCACGCGCGCCATCTTGTGTTGCTGCAAGTGTTTCTTCTGGTGCCTGGAGAACTTCTTGAAGTTCATCAACAAAAACGCGTACATTATGTGCGCTGTGCACGGTACCAACTTCTGCATCAGTGCGCGAGACGCCTTCTCCTTGCTCATGAGAAACATCGTCAGAGTAGTTGTATTGGATAAGGTGATTATTTTTACATTTGACATAAACATAAGTATTATCGTACCTACGTTATTAATAGTTCCCCTATTATTGTGTACTATTTTAATTAATTTTACACTGAATATGATTGTAATTATTGGAAAACAAAATACCATTGTTGATAAGTACACTTCCTCCATTCATATTAATATATTTAATGTTTCACACTAGGTGGCGGACTTTATCTTCTTCCTGTCTAAGCTACTTCTGTCCATCGGTGTGGGCTTCGCAGTGTACTACTTCTTGGACGGCGACGTGGTCTCCAAGATAACGGGCGGTACAAACTCGCTGCACCTCCACAACAACTACATTCCGGCAGTCTTTCTCGGAATCATTACGTATATCATCAGCACTGTATTCTTCAAGGTGTATTCTATGGCTGTGGACACGTTGTTCCTTTGTTTCCGTAAGTTCCATATACTTAACTATATTTTGGATATTGTGTTTTCGTTAATTAAAAACTACTTTTGTATCTCCACGGATAAATAACTGTAAATAATCAAGCCAAATTGAGATTTGTATTATGAGATAGCACTATGATATATTCGACAGTAAATATATACTCCAAACTAATTACTTATGCAAATGAAGAAATTATTGAGAAAAAGAACAGACCAATGAAACCCATTGATGTTGGGACTAGGCTTTCAATCTAAAGATACACCAAAGCCAGACGAGGTGTACGGCCTACGTAAGCACACAAGGGCGCAGATAGAAAAAGAAAAAAAAACTAACGCATTTGAATTATTTTTTTGTTTAATTACAGTGGAAGATTGCGAACGAAACGACGGATCGCCAGAGAAACCTTACTTCATGTCGAAAAACCTCATGAAGATTTTAGGAAAGAAGAACAAAAAAATTAACTAGTGCCAAATATAAAATAGGGTTGTGATTGTGAAGTATAGACTATGAATGGTATGTTTGGATGTTAAAAAGAAAAACGTGCACGTGGCCAAGAAAGGAAAAGCGAGAGTTCTTTGAAAGTAATCGCCAAAATGCTAACACATATTTTACGAATCGCACGTTTATTAGAAATTCCCTGGGTAATTTTAAATAATAATGTTTTAAGGTTCCAATAAATATTGATAGAGGCTAGAGCTCAACAACTCGTCTATTCAACTCGTAAATAAGTACCTTATTAAAATTAGAATGTAGAACGTATCTACTAATTATTTATATCTTTTTGAATATTACATTTATATTTATAATTAAACTAATGTTTGCATTACGGAAAAGCAAAGTAAAATCTCCACGAATTATGTTGATTCATTGAATCAAATGTTGTAAAGAAATAAGTGTAAGATTTCATACTTTTATAAAAAAACGTCAATTTTATATGAATATACAGTATTTTATTATAGAGATACACATAACTTTTTTTAATATTAGAAATGAGAATTGCCAAATATTAGTATTATTCGTACGTACCAATGTGATTATAAGCAGGTAACGAGACTATCCCAAACAAGATTTATTGTAAAATAAGATTTTATGATGATGTTTGAATTATAACAACTAATGAAAATGCAACAACAGATGTTTACTTTTTATATGAATCTTTAAATATTATGATTGTGATAATTCTACATCTAGTTATTTAATATTGAATAACAACATTCTTACAATATCATAAGTTGTTTTTATTAACCTTCTTTGATACATATAATTGGAATCACCTTACGCCTATAATATTTAAGCGACGTGTCATCAAGCCATACCTATAAAACATTTTGCATACTTGAGAAGAACAAAGTTCTTAAATATATCATTATAATTAAAAATAATCCTAATCCTAACTATCCTAATCCTAACTATTATTATAAATGCGAAAATGAGTTTGTTTATTTATTTGTTACGCTTTCACGCCATCAACCATCATAAAATTTTGCATATACATAGGTAAGGGTACTGAGAAGGACAAATGACAAAGTTATGGCATATATCATTGTCCTCTACTCACAATTTTTGGTTAACTTACAAACTTACAAGATAATTAATAAAAAACTTACAGTTACTCTTCTATCATATTTATTCTGTGTTGTGTTAAGAAGGCGATATCCAGCATGGCTTCCGGGTCCAAGAGCTCTCTGACAGAGTCATACTTGAAGCTCTCTTCGTAAGCGAACATGATGCTGGTGTCATCTAGCATCATCTTAGAAGCGACTAATGCAGCAATACAATTTTTCACTCTGGCCATTGTTTCTCTGTCGATTCTGCTTATTGGCTGAAAATAACAACATTGGAATGAATTAGCAAAGTAAACCTACTTATACTAATTTTGATTAAAAAATTCAAGGATTCCATAATTCGGTTGCGGATTGCCAAGAGGCCAGTGACGGATACATACGGTGGCGGCGCCCCCCTTAATGGGCCGCCCGCGCAAATTAGTTATTACCCAATTTGCCAAGAAGAATGGGCTCACAGAATTCATCATCACACACAACTTTCTTAAAATTTCCATGTAATTGATTTTTTAATACCATAAAAGTAGAGGTAATTCAAGATATTAGCGCGCCCTCTTAAGGTTTTACTGCCGCTACTTCAAGTGGATGAGTAGGCTGAAACCTAGGGCGGCTTTGGAAGGGTGGCAAAGACCTTATAGTCAGATTGTGTGGAGAAATTAGGTTGAAATGAATAAGGAATAATCACCTTTTTTCTCACATGTTATTCATTGGTATCACTCTCAACCATAAAAACCGTAACCCTATGATACATTTTATCTCATATAGGTTTAAATATTATTATGAAATAAACTCTAGGTTTCTGTGTTTCAATCTCATAGTATCAACTAAAATTAAATTACTTTTTTCTTTATGAACTGGATATTTTTAGTAGTACAAAGTATTAGTTAATGATGATATTTTGAATTGAAAATAGCTATGTATAGTAGTTTCCAGTGAGAAATACTCACTGTGCCGTTCTATTCAAGTCTCTCGAACTTACTTTGGGGCCAGCTCGATCTGTGTGATTTGTCCGTATATATTTATTTATTTATCCACACAATCACAAGGAAAAGAGCTTAGCTTTTAAATATTAGATAGAAAGTAGTTTCTGAGAGAAAATTTACAAACAAAGGAATTAGTAATATACAGTCGTGGTCAACTAATTAGGGACACTATATCACTAAAACACAAGATCGTTTGTCCAGTCCGAAAAGAAAAAACTCCACGAGGCTTTGAAGCTTGTACCATTTAATAACAAGGAATTTGGCTAGTATCCTAAATATTTAAAGGCCTGAAAAACAAATAGCTAGTTGCGATTAATATTATTTTTAAATAAACATATCATTGCCATTACACATACATAATTGACTTGTGGGTGGACAACTAATGAGGGACACGTAAAATTTTAACTGTAAATATAAATAAATCAGTAATTATTTAAGTGTTTATTACATAAAAAGTTTTCAAAATACAAATAAACTAAAAATACAATACAAAACAAATACAATACAAACAAATTAAAAATACAATACAAAACAAATCATAAAACGTATGTTTAATAACCAGTATGGTTGCCTTTGTTGGTTATAACCATTTGACATCGGCGCGGCATCGATGCAATCAAATTATTACAGGTTTCTAAAGAAATATTATTCCAAACACCTTGAAATGTCTCGTAATTTTAATTTTAATAGTTTAATTTTTAGTGCCAGTACGTTGAGCTGCAACTTTTTTCTTTGCTTCATACCATAGGTCGTTATCGTGTTGAAACGTCCACGAGACTGGTAAGACTTCTTCAGCATACGGTAGCATCGTTTCCTTCAATATTTCTTTGTATTGGAATTGATCAAGTTTGCCCTCAATTCTTCTTATAGGTCCTACTCCATGTCCAGAAAAACAGCCCCAGATTTGTATATTGCCGCCTCCGTGTTTCACCTGCTTCTTCCTATACTTTGGATTCATTTCGGACTTTATAGGTCGTCGCACGTATTTGTCTGCCATCGGATGAAATAAGATTTATCTTGGTCTCGTCAGAAAACAGCACATTTCTCCATTGAGCGACAGTCCAATGTCCATACTTTCTTGCAAACGCCAACCTTGCTTGTTTGTGTTCCTTCTTCAGTAATGGAACTTTTCGAGCAACTCTTCCTACTGGCTTTGCCTCCACCAGTCGCCTTCTAACGGTCCTCGCTGATACTCCAGCAGTCGATTCTGGTCCAAAAACCTCGCTCTTGATCAGAATGGAACCCTTAAAGGGGTCTCTCTTCGCGAGAGTGACCATTCTGCGATCGTCTTGTGGGGTTGTTTTTCTTGGCCTCTTCCTTCTAGGTACACTATCCGTTGTTTCGTGAATTTTGAAATAAGCCACTGTATTGTAGATCATGTTTTTGGAACATTTTAGATGATCTGCAATTTTCCGGTATGGCCATCCACGATGATAAAGATTTATTATAACTTTTCGCAATGTTGCGTCAGATTTTTTTCGACCCATTACCTTTAATTATTTAATGCATTTATAACTTGCACGCTAAGAATGTCGCTTTTCAAATTGGCACCGAAATTACAAATGAACAGAATAATAGTACATTATGATACAAGTACGGTAAGCTGGATATTACAGTCGAGGTGTTTATAGGCACGAGGCGAAGCAGAGTGCTTATAATAAACCGACGACTATAATAGACAGCTTACCGTACGAGTATCATACGACGTTTTTCAATATATTTGCGATTACCATAAACTAAGACAAGATTCGCCGTGTGGTTCCCGGCAGAGTAGAATAGGACCACAGTCACTCCAAGTCATCCCGTGGATGTCGTAAAAGGCGACTAAGGAAACACAAGCTAAACAAAGTTTATTAAAATCAAAGAGACCTCTCCAACCCGTCAGGCCAGCGTGGAGAGTGTAGGCCAAATCCTCTGACTACTCAGGCTAGTATATGGCTCTGGTAGTACAGAGAGGGTCGTGCTCCTGCAGTGAAGACTAGAAAGACTTGATGATGATGATGATGAAGGCAAGATTGCGGTTGAGCAAATAAGGAATTTATAAAAGTTAGGAACTAAAGCAGTTTGTGAAAATACATTTATAACAATCAGGTACATTTACTCTGGTTTATTTTCTCCAAAAAAGTACATTAATAATCTTCTCCTTTTCGAAGTCCGATAAAAAAACTCATCTCACGAATCAGAAAAAGTTTTCATGCTGAACTTGAAACTCTTTGCTCGGATTCTATAAGAATGTTTAAATTTTGCATCTGTGGCATTGGGCTATTGAGCGGTTTTAATTGGTGTTAAGTAAAAAGCACAAGTGCTGTAAATACATCATTACGATAGAGATTTCGATGTCTTATGAACCATATTATTAGCAAATGTATTGAAAAAATTATTACTTTTTAATTTAGAAGTAAAAACTGAAGTGAAAAGAATTAGGCGGCCAGTTCGTCTGTACCATAATTATGTTTCATGTTATTTAAGTAAGATTTTTATTAGGATAGTAGGTTTTATTTTATTTTATTGTAGTCTATTAACTAGAGTACTTGATAGTGAATATATTTACAAAGTAACAATCAGTAATCTCGAATGAAGCTCACAATAATAGCATATGAACATTCAATATTGCTTAATATTCTACCTGTCCCTAATTAGTTGACCATGACGTATATATGTATATATATTTCACCTGAACTTCATAAGTATCAGCATCTTCTTTATGCTCCTCCACCATGACTTCCTGCCTCTGGGGGCTGATCCACACATACCCATTGTTCCCAATAATGACTGACACTCCACAGGGTAAATTGTGGAAATGATTCTTCCTTCTTTTGATCAATGATGGAAATACTTTGACTAAAGTACCTTGCGATAGCTAAAATGTATAAAAGACATTCAGTATTTTCATCTGTTTTGTAAAAAATGTAATAAAAATAATTATAAAAATTTTAAATGATTAATATACTAATAATATATATTTGTTAGTCAATCTTGCCTCAACTGGTGAACTAGTCCTGAGTTTATACTAAAGATACTAATTGTCCGGGAATTAGGTTCCCAAGGAATGCAAGCAAAGATAGTCACTACCACTTTTATAAGTTACACCGATGTACCTGCGCAGAAATCAAATTTTTGCATGGCGCAAAAATATCCGTCCGTTATTGGCTGATGCTTACGCGCCATGCGGGGTCTCGGCCAATCTCGGCTCGGCAGGCGTACAAGTATTGTGTGTGAGCGAGATAGCACGAGTCCTACTGCTTTTGGATTTCAAATCTTATGTTGTAGCAATAAGTTCGTTATTTCACTGTTTTCATTTGGCCCGAGTCAGCGGTTGGTAGCGCTATTCTGCGCCGTCGTACAACGCCAATGTAACTTATAAAAGTGGTACTATGGCAGTTATATTGACTCCATACCTTCCCATATTTTAAACTTCTAGTATGCAAGGAGAGAGAGCCATCAGAGAATATACTTTGGACCTCAGCACTGATGAGGTCACCCTCTTGTAAATGCTTCCTCATCATTTGCTCATCTTCAGCAGATCGCCGGCGCTGTAGTAAACAGAAATAAAGTGTGGCTGTCAGGGTTGGAAAAAAAGCAGTTTTTTTTAAATTTTATAAAACAAACAGTTCAATTTGTTTTAAATAAGTGTTTTCTTTGTATTTTATGTTTTTTTTTTATTTTCGGTTTTGCCGTTAATTTAATCATCAATTAGGCGTTTAATTATTCATTTCTAGACTAAATGCTTTCAAATGCGTAATAATCAATATATACAAAAATCTATCAATGGATAAAAGTTTATTTTATGTTGTCATGCGTGCCTATCTCTAATCAGTCAGTACTTTCGCTCTGTATGTTTTAAATTTGTTAATCGGGGGCCGCAAAAGCGCTTTGTATTTAGGGAATTACCCACAGGGGAATTACTTTCTTTCGAGGCCGACTTTCCTAGCGGGACTTCACTGGCGGGGCAATCACCTATGAATTTTATTCTTTATAAATAGGAGTGCCTTTATCTCTAACATTTCATAATCTTTTTAGAATCCTGAATCATTATTTAATTTTATTTACTATGAAAATTAATTTTGAACTTGTTTTTTTCTTAATGTTTAATACATTGTTTAAAACTTGTTTTAAAACGTGTTTTTAAACACGTAATGTAAAACACGATTTTAATTGAAACTGTTTTAAACACTGTCTTAAACATGTGTTTAAAAATCACTTGTTTTAATCATGCCAACCCTGGGGCTGTAGGTAAGGGCAAACAGTAACTGATAAAACTTAAAAGTATATTGAAACTTACATGAAAAGAATCCTTAGGGACCATCTCCACAAGTGAGAAAATTGCGACTAGTCTGCACTTCTATCTTATATTATTTTTATTATACTATTCTATTCTCTAGGCGATACAATTGACATTCGCCACCACGATCTGACGAATGGCTGAATGCGATTCAGCCATTCGTCAGATCGTGGTGATAACATAACTATAACATGTGTAGACACATTCTAAGAGAGTGTCTAAAAATACATGGCACAATGGTAAAATTGCCATGATTTTTTTATTGTATAGATAGTCGCTTACATTTTACATTTAGACTAGGTACTGAGCAAAATGAAATTATATATATGGATTATCAGAGAAACCAAACAGGACATCATTAGGCATGAATTTTGCAAAACAACTCACTAGTTCTCCTCCTGGGAGGTTTACTGATGATAACTGCAAAACTGAATCAAGGCGAGAATTAGTCTCAACCTTCCAACGTTTCTGTTGCACTTCTAGGACTCTACCAACCACCACATCGCCGATTTCACCAACATAGCGACTCTTTAGAGGCCTTATGCAGATAAGTTTATTCACCTTCTGCATAACACCGGCCACGGAGGCCTTGAGACATTCACTGTCAGTGTAAGTTCCATGGCCACTGGAAGCAATATTAAACAAATTATTAACTACCTGCTTCTGTTTTCCTCACATTGTACTTTATTGGAACTGTGCTAATCGTAACAATTTGCTGTGTTGAGCTTAAACTTACCGCATATAGTCTTGCATGCCAGTTATAACCTCACCAGGAGTATAGAACCGGGGTAATTCATTTGCAGAAGCAACACTATGATTTACCCGTTCCGAAGCCAGTCGTATAGACACAGGACCGGTCATTATTATTGAATTTTGTTCTGCTAAAATACAAAGAACTTCAGTGACAAAAAATTGTTGGAAATTGTGTTGTGTTTACAAAAAGGGAGGTTGTTATTTTGACACTTTGATTGATCAACTGTCAAAAACCGACAGCACATGTCATGTCAAGAAAATAGCTTTGAAAATAACTCAGTACAAAAAAAATTAATAGTTTTTTTTTATGTGTTTGGAAGCAAAGACGAACTATTATTGCGACTTGTGTGATGTGTGGTCTGGAGTGCTATTTTTGAACGCGGGCCACTCGTCTTCAAGCGATTTTTGTATGGAGAAATCGTTCGAAGACGAGTGGCACGCGTTCAAAAATAGTACCCCTGGCAGTAAAACAAAGATTCACACGTCTCAACTCTCAACAATGAATGAAACGTCAGTCGAGTGAAGTGAACAATCTTACCGGGAGAATAGGGATTTTATTTATATTTTTACTTTAGTTATTGTTCTGAGATTTTCACTATTTTCATTAAGTTTTATTGAATATTTATTGTTACCTTACAGTTTGTGTAAAATAACTATCCTTAAAATGTCGGGTGCCAATGTAGCACCTATCACTGCGACTGATAGCTTGTCCCAAGCTTTAAAAGCTAATATTATTCCTAACCAAGAATACTTACTTCAGGTATGTGTTTTAGAGGTTTCTGAGGTATTCTAAGGTATTTTTTGACTTTTTTGTTCTGAAGCCTAATATCTGCTTGTGTGTCCTCTAGATACATATTACTCATGGCATGTAATACATACAACATCATACAACCTTTAACTTGGTTATGTTATGACTGCCAGCCAAGTGTTGTTTATATTTACTAATTTGTTTATATGTTTATTCTAGGGCTCTGTGCTGGATTCTGCAGTAGAAGTATTACTGCATCGTCTACGAGGTCTTTGTGACAATGTTGATGCTGGTCCAGAGACATTTAATGATCAAGAAGTTTGTTTTAGTTTACGAGATCCTAATCAACAGGTACAGTAACAGAATTTTGTAATTTTATTATTTCAGCAATTGTGATACTTTACTAAATTAATATTATACAATTCAAGGCACAGAGAGACAGATTGCATTTAATTTAAGATAGTAATGATAAGTTTTTGAGAATGTAATTTGTACTCTTTAATGTTCTATGTAACCTTTTCAGGCTGCACCATTAATGTTGCGTGTTCGAAAAGCTTTGGATGCTCGTGACATGCCATATCAGCTGCGTTACATTGGGCAGCCAGACCTTGGTGACAAGAACCGGCCCACAGTGGTCAGGTCTAGTCTTGATATTGCCTGCAGCGGTATGTTACTGGAATTCCTCAATGAGCTTGGCTGTAGGATCGAGTTTGAATACAGTGTGAAAGGTAATACTGAATTTGTTCGATGCATAATTTGCATTAATTTATGAGTTTTTTTTAAAATGCATTCTTTTTTATTGATACTCAAATTTAACTCAAATTAGTTATATATTGTGGCTTTTACTGCTACAGTCAATGTTGCATCAATCACATTTTTACAGCGTTTTACTGGTGCAAAATGTCGCTCACCACCACCTCCTTCTTATGTTGAAACATAAAGGAATAGGGAAAAAAATGTATTTTTAATCAGTTTCTTTTAATTTTCAGGCTATATGTTTAGAAAAGGGAGAATGAAGATCACTGTGGCTAAAGTATTCAAGATATCACAGAGCTCAATGACCCCTGAGCCCATTTCCCAGAGCTACTTAGTAGAGTTGTCTGTAAGTATCTCATAGGGGTCATTCAAATATGACATAAGTAGTGAAAAAGGGGGTGGTCTTTTTTTTTTTTTTTTTTTTTTTTTTTTTTTTTTTCAATCTATTTTTTTTCGAGGCTTCAGTTCACTTGATGTGACTATGCCAGCCTCATGGGGGACCTCTAGTATAAAATTTATCTTAGCAACGTTATACACCTCCATAAGAGGTATACTGATTTTGCTGGATGTGATAATGGATTGCTCAACACTGTGTTTAGCAATCCATTCTCCATAGGTACTCCAGCTAAGAACCTGTCTCGTAGGGCAGTATACTGACCACATTCCAGCAAGACATGTAACAAGTCTTCCTCTTTATGACAAAAACTACATAAATCTGATTGGGTCACACGCATCACAAGCAAGAACTTGTTAACTGGAACGTGGCCAGACCTCACCCTAAATGCAGAGACAAGAAGTTCCCTAGAGAGACTGGCGCAGTCAAACCATGGAATCAAACTAGGTGAGTTTTGGATCGTCCTGTACCAGATACCTTTTGACTCCGAGCATCTGTCAAAATACTGTTTCCACTTTTCAATACAGTGTGATCGAATGGTAGGCAATTGCTCGGAGGCATAAGGCGGGCACAAAACCTCCTCTCCTCCCACAACTGCCGCTCTCGCTGCGGAATCTGCCACCTCATTACCCCGAACTCCTACATGGGATGGCACCCACTGCAACTTGATATTTTTGTGAGTGTTTAGCACCATTCCTAGTATATCATAGGCTATCGGCATTCCTCGGCTGTCCGAGGTACACCGAGCCAAGGGGGTGGTCTTACTCGGCTTATTTGCAATGACATGCATACCTGGTAATATTAGTAATGATGTCAGCAACATTTTCCTAAATAAACATTTTTTGAAAAATGATACCAATGTATCATTACTTTATAGTTGTATTTATTATGCTATACACCCTTATTTTAAATTCAATACACAACTTAAAAGGTGGCTCAGCCCATCAACATGAACAACTTTAGATATGGGATCAATGCTGGAAAAAAAAATTACATATGTCAGTCAGACTTCTGTATGGGTATGACAATTTAAATAATATATTGAATTTTCAGCATAAGTCCCATAACAAAAGTTGTTCATGTAAATGGGCTGAATCATCTCTCAAGTTTGTGTATTGAATTTAAAATAAGGGTGTAAAATGGTAGGTAATCTCTCCCCCCCAAGCTTATCCTTGAGAGGAGAGGAGGAAGAAGAAGACCTCTTACCTACTTTTGCTGACAACATTCCTTATATACTAATATATTAGGCCCTTGAGTGATACTGAAATTGTAATGTTTCAGGTACTGGCGCCGCAAGGACAAGACGCGATCGCCGAGGACATGCGTGCTTTCGCCGACCAGCTGCGACCGCTGGTGCAGCTCGACAAGATCGACTACAAACGGTTAGGCCATATGGCAGTCACATAGCCCATGTTCCTCACTTAGGCTGCCTTTACATGAGCTGCGTCCATCGGGATTGAGACGAGTTTTGTGTAAAGACAGCCTTAGTTTCTTCATGGATAAATTGACAAAAATAGTGAAGCATGAAAGAGACATTTTGTGTATAATAATAGTAAGGTAATGTGGTAATTAGTTTCAAGTTTAGTTAGTAGTAGCATTTGATATGTATACATTTGAGTATTCAGTGATTTAGTTTCGCCTTTCGATTGGGCCACTAATGCCGGCGTCTTGATGTAGTACGTTGCGCGTCGCGGTTTTTGTATGATTTTTTATACTATTGATGGAATATACTATGAAACCACATTGATTGCCAAAGTTTTAGCATTTGTTTGATTTGGCTTAATTTAAGAAGTCCAACATGTATGACCATACAGTAATCTTTGCAACTCTAGAATAATTTTCTTACACTAAGTTACTGTTGATACCTGACAGATATAAAAGGTTGACTAATAATTATAACTATTAATACTTTAAAGCTATAATTATTCTACATGTAGTAAGAACAGAGTATATTTTAAGCATTTCTAAAATAAACACTTTTCATACATAATTTAGATTATCATTTAATTTTTTACTATACCATAACATTTTACTTTCACAATACCAATCAAATACATATATCGGATCGATCGGAAGTGAAAACAAATAATTTATTTAAAACATTTGAATTTTCAATGTAGAATTGACATAAGTTTTTCAAGTATATTTACCATCTTCTCATTTCTTGCATGAACATGTAAAATGATTTTTCAAAATCGAATAACTTTGGACTATCACTCGTAAAGATATAAAACTTAAGTAAGCCGTAATTAAATTCAAATTATCATTCGAGAATGATGTCATTCAATGACCATCCTTCATCAAAGTTTTTTTTACTTTTCTAAATAAGTCGTCCGTCTCCTTGTCTCAATTTAAGAATTTTGATCATTTAAATTTTCACTGAAACAACTAGCGAGAATAGGACAAATCCATTGATGCAAAACGATCTAAGTCTATAAATGCTTTTGGTATCTAAAGCGCTTCAAAGGAATAATAAAAAACCGGCCAAGTGCGTGTCGGGCCACGCGCAGTGTAGGGTTCCGTAGTTGCGAATGACAACTTTGAGTTCACACTATTCACACTCGCACCTTACAGTTTAGCGACCAAAAACATCTAACAATGAAAATAGTATGAAATTTTACAGTTTATAAGTTGGTTGCCTATAACTTTTTAGTTTGTACTTAGTACTCAGCTCTGATAGTTTTCCTTTAAACTTCAGTATATATACTACTGCTGTAATTTTTTTCACGTATCTATATATAACCGTTTAGCAGATAGAGGGGGGGGACACTTACCTCTAACAAAAATTCTCACTTTAAAACCAAATATTTCGGAAACGGATCCCTAAATCGGAAAATGGTGTTCTCAACCTCATAATATTTTTGAAAGACCTAATTAACGATACCCCACACGATGGGTAAATAGAGAAAAAAAAATTACTCCCCCAATTTACTTGTATGGGAGCTACCCTAAAAAAAATTTTTTTTCATGTTTTTATTCTACCACTTTTTTGCCATGATTAATATACATATCCATACCAAATTACAGCTTTCTAGTACTTATAGTCTCTGCGTAAAACCGCGGACGGACAGACAGACAGACAGACAGACAGACAGACAGACAGACAGACAGACAGACATGGCGAAACTATAAGGGTTCCTTGTTTACTACGGAACCCTAATAAATATATATGGACAAATCACACAGATTGAGCTAGCCCCAAAGTAAGTTCGAGACTTGTGTTATGGGATACTAACTCAACGATACTATATTTTATAATAGATACATATATAGATAAACATCCAAGACCCAGGTCAATCTGAAAAAGATCATTTTCCATCTTGACCTGACCGGGGATCGAACCCGGGACCTCCGTGTCGCAGGCAGTTGACCGCTGCGCCACGGAGCACATATATATTAGGTTGGGGAAAAAATTATTTCGTATTTTGTATGTGTTAAGTTGTAATATCTTCGGTTATGTTGAGTGTACCCGGCTGGATTTGATATCATTTGAAAGTAAACTTTATTAACAAATATATATAGAAAGGTACAAATAATAGCGGAAAGCCATTATTCCTTCGTATTTTCGCCCACGAATTTGTACATTATAAAGTATGTTTAAAAAAAAATTGTTTGCTTGTAGATATACTGCAGTCAGTGCGGCGCACTACCAGTTTAAGCTTAAATATATATACAAAAATATTACATAGATATAAAAATAAATAAGCAGTTTTACGTAAAAATATATTATTTTTTTGTCAAATGATAATCAGTCATGTAAGTAACATTATAAGTATTATTTTCGCTTGACAAAATATTTTGCCGTGCGCCCGCTCCTAGCGCGCGCAGCGAGCCCATACAGCTACTATTGAGAAGGCGACGAAACGCCTGGCGCGTGAGACGGAAGATTAGTATGGAAGTTTAGCGATCTCGTGCGCCGCACGGGGCCCGACGCGGGACGAACGCCGACGTTCGGAAATGTTCGGATTAGGTAGTTTTCGCGTAAATTGTCTTAAGTTTGTATGTGTTCGTGTTTTACTTTAGCTGTTTTTATGTTTTGTTTTACTTATTAATCTAAAATGCCTATCTAAATAAAAGAGAGAATTATTTCTGCATATAGAAATTATCCATATTGTTTAGGCATGTTTTATGATGTGCACCACCAGGTCTTTGAGTCACGAGCCGCCACTGACTGCAGTTCTAGTAAGAATAGCACACAGCTGGTTCAAGCACTTTTGTCTGCGAATTTCGATGTCAAATTACAACTATAAGTGTAGAATGTAATGTAATCTCCATACAAAAAGACTTTTCCCCCGACCTCATAAACAACGTGTACTACAAGACATACTTGCAGTATCATAGGTTATGGAATGTAAAAAAAAAAACACAAAAGCCATCCTTTTATTTGACTGTTATTATAATTTTACAATACCGTAGTATGTATCTTTTTTTACTTTACTATAAACTACAACCCGTGCTTTGATATATTATGCCAATGTCGTATGCCACCCTGTATAGGCTGAACAAAACAACGCGCACTCGGGTAAAAACGGTAAGAAACTTATAAATATACCGGGGTGTGTTGAATATATTGTTTCTACCAAAACCCAGCTTGATTTTTCTTAATGCCATCAATGAATATGCCGTCCTCGCCGTAGTCTTGGTCTTCATGTCTGACGCCATGCACGTACGCGAAGTTTCCAAAGTACAGGCAGCGGTCGTAATGCAGTTGCACAAACTCTGGAAAATTATATAAAAAACATTATTTTTGCTAGCCTATAGATGTAGTATTCTCGATTTGCCTGGCAAGTAGTTTCCTTCCATGAGCCAAATCCTCTGACTGATCTGGCTAATATATGGCTCTGGCAGTACAGAGAGGGTTTGCTCCTGCAGTGGAGACTAAAAAACCACCTGATGATGATGGTCTGGGAGAAAAGAAAATAAGTAGAATGTACCAGCTGCTAATCTTCTCGCGCATATTGTAAAAACCGATTGAGGGAATGGGCGTCAGGAATCATGTCAATAGGCGATGCGGCTAGCAACCTATCACTATTTTAATTTCGTTTTCACCTACAAGCCCACCAACATGCTAAACGTGGCCTCAAGGTTTTACGGATCTGGGCTCTGTCTACCCGACATCGGAGAAAGACGTGATAGTTAGTATGTATGTATTGATGTAGTGTCCCACTGTCAAAGGCCTCTATCTCGTTATGCCATTAGTCCATGTCTCATGAAATCAATATCAAATTGAAAATTGAAATAATATACATATACAGACCTGTCCCTTTAAGGCAGTTATAGAGATCCATGATGCAGTGGTTGTCGAATATATAAGTAGAGTTGCTTATGAGATCAAACCCACAGATTTTCTGAAAGTATGTTGGACAGACGCCACATCTGCGAGAGAATGGTATAGTTAAAGATTATTATAAAATAAATAGTTTTGATTTTATTAATGAAAGTTGATGATGACCATTCCCCCCATCCCCCGATCTCTGAAACTATTAAGTAATATTTTTTTTTACAAAATTATAAAATATAATTCATTGCTTGTGAACTACAGGGAAACCTGTAAGAATTATATCAATCCTAATCCTATCCTAACTATTATTATAAATGCGAAAGTAAGTTCGTTTGTTTGTCACGCTTTTACGCCCTATCTACTGAACCGGTCATCATGAAATTTTGCATATATTACTTACATAGGTTAGGGTACTGTGAAGGACAGGCTATATCTACGTGGGCGAAGCCGCAGGTAACAGGCCAGCTAATTAATAAAGCGGTAGCTTACGCAAAATAGTTCACTAAAACATCACTAGATAGCGCTAGTATCTTGTAGTTAACTCGCGTCTTACTGTGAGGATTTCAAACGTGATATTATTGACTAATAAAAATATATATCCATACTTAATATTATAAATAGGAAAGTAACTCTGTCTGTCTAACTCCCTCTCACGCCAAAACTACTGAACCGATTTAAATTTTATGGAGTGAGACATCAGGCCTTTATACTGGTACGGTACACAGATAGTCTAAACCCCGAAAGAGAGCATAGGCTTTTCTACGCGAACGAAGTCGCGGGCATAGCTATTACTTACTTAATAAACGACAAACGTCATTGTACTAGCGAAACCCAAAAATATAAAGTTCACAATGGCAAACATTTATATTAACAAATGATATCTAGTGCGTAATTCATAACTAATTTTATATTTACGCACAGCACTAATTAATTGATCCTACACTTTTAATTGTTAACATTATATCCGGTCATTAAGTATACGTGACGTCTGCACTTCCGAATTTGTGTTAATGTCTCCTGTTGATTTCACTGAAGGTATAATAGGTTTCCTAACTTTTCCAAATACCCAGTGATTACTAGTAAAAACTACATACAAATCCCGATTAGGTATATTAAATTTTTTTATTAGTTAGACTTTAACTTGCGATTAGCTTTTGCCAGATTTTGAACGATTGCTGACGATAGCTTCAAGGATACACAAGCAGAGGATACATATGCAAAAGCTTACCTATTTAGAAAATAGCCCTTTACGGACCTATGCCTGGCTAAAGTAACGGGCTATTTTCAAAAGTTTACACATGTCTAAGCTAATTGTGATTTTATCACATTCGAAATATTAAAAATATTAAAAAATATCTAGCAGCCCCCGCTGCGCTGTTTTATACTTACAAACTTTCCTCATGACTTGCTCTGTTTATTGGTGAAAACAACATGAAAATCCGCGTAGTAATTTTTGAGTTTATCGCGACTAAACAGACAGACGCGGCTTAGGACTTTGTTTTATAACATGCAGTGACATGACAAAAAAATACTAAATATAAATATTTTCAAAATTGTTTCTTTGGGGTTGGATAGTGTTATTTCATTTTAGGTATATTTGACAAATAATGATTTAACCGGTGCATATCTGGAGGAGGCCGAACTTGGTATGTTTTGAAAATGATTTTAATATTAATTTAACCCTTCCACCCGTAATGATTTATTTCGCAATAGGCCGACTTAAAACAAGTTACTGAAATATAATGATGTAATATATTTTTAGAATTGGCTTAGTAAGACCTTTCACAAGATATCACGAAGGATAGGTTTCAGAACAATAAAAAACCCATACAAAAAAAGATGACGACATAACTCCTCCGTTTTTGATTTTTTTCCCATGCTACGGGTCAGATCACAGAGATGTAAATATTCTGATATCTATGGGTCAGATTGATTCGTTGCAGATTTTAACTGACTTTCGGGTTGTACCGCTAGCACTATAAAATACTATATTACGATCAAGGTTTCGATGTAAAACGGACTGCAATTGAAATTGGAAAAGAATCTTTTTTTAATATATTCGAGCGTTTTGGTCCCGTAGTAAAAGTAAGTGTCTTTATTAGGCAAGACTACACAGATACAGTATATTGATGGGTATTTGCGCCCCTTCGGGTACGATCATATTTATTACGAACCTATGTCCATCCGGCGCCGGGTTTTTTACAAATTGTGAACCCGGAATTCCGTCGAATAAACCTGTAATGAAAAATATCATTTATTCATCACTTATCTTACCTTTATAATATCCGATTTTTAGTAACTATTCAGACGGAAATATTATCTATAATTATTATTATCCCCATACGTATAGTCATCCATCAATGAGATTATCACGCTTTAAAAAAACATCTTTTACAATTTTATTTTATCACGTGTACGTACAAATACTAGATCGGTGTGACGGGTGTGTAACGAATGAGTCTAGTCACACCGATGTTGTATTTTATACCAATTAGGTTGGAGCAACTTAATTCATAAGCCTTGTTCTTTTTGCTAAAAATAAATAAATATAAATATATACGGACAAATCACACAGATTGAGCTAGCCCCAAAGTAAGTTCGAGACTTGTGTTATGGGATACTAACTCAACGATACTATATTTTATAATAGATACTTATATAGATAAACATCCAAGCCCCAGGCCAATCTGAAAAAGATCATTTTCCATCTTGACCTCACCGGGGATCGATCCGTGTCGCAGGAGACCGCTGACCGCTGCGCCACTGAGCTCGTCAAAATCGAAAAAATCGAAATAACTACCTATTTTGCTACATAAAAAAACTTAAGACTTCTTCGTGTAATTTGAATATATTGCATAGTAATAAAATGTTTCCGTAAACTTACAAATAATAAGGAAAACTGTCCATTGTATCGACTTACTAACAAACATGACAAGTCCAATAAGCGAGGCAAGTCAGTGAAGCTTGACATCTTTATCATTTCATTAAACGGTTGATTGCAATAAGTAATAAAAATTGCAACAATGGAAAATGCTTTAATGTTTATTAGAATTTCTACAGTCAAAAACAACACATAAGAAATAATAGCAGCCGGTAAATAAATTTCCATTAATCAATTGCGGTGTCGACCAGGCACGAATTCAGCTTACAAATATTAGCATCGAACCTTTATGCGAATCTGACTCTCACTTGACTGGTTCTATTTCTTTTTTTTTAACTTTTGCCATCTTTAGAAAATAATTAAAATACAAAATGTAACCCAATTATCCTAATATTTAACAGAATTTTGCTTAAAATATACATACCTATATGTATTATAACAATAAACGATCAAACTAAATGTTTGAGATACGATGCGGCCTCTTCTGAATTCTGATTATTTGCTAAAGAAAATAATGTTTTTTGTATATTTTTGTAAAAAATAACTTACTTCAAATACGAAAATACACAAAAAATATTATCTCCTTCTGGCAAAAAATGCAAAAATTAAGGTCTAAATTATTAATTGAAATCGAAAGAAATATTGCACACCTTAAAAAACGCGGTAGTTTATTTTGTTATAGGTAGGCTCAACATGACCAACTTGGTTTAGATCGACAGTTCAAACCTTAGGTTCAAACATACATTTCATTACAAGCGACTCTGTTTCAGCTTCGGCAAATGTCTTTGGTATGTCTGTACGGCTGTTCTAATCTACAGGTCGCAATTCTTAATTGAGTTTCGTGAATTCTTTTTTTTGTCGATTTAGTGTTTGGAAATATTTCAAAACGGTGAAGAAGGCACAAAAATCTTAGCGCCACCGCCACTAATACCGGTAATTATAAAACAAAACTGGAAGATTATGTTTGTTATCGACAAGACTTTATTTTTTCACTGACAGATAGTTAATGTGGTTATATTATAGCATAGTTAAAAAAAAAATCGTCCTTCATAGATTACTACGTATATTATCAAAGCGTTTTTGGAATGCGCTCATCTTTTTTTTTTAATTAAGAAATAGTTATAAGATACGTATTTTTTTAAATTCTAGTCCTCATGAATAATTAACTGGTCAAACCCTGCCCGCGTGGAATATTTTCAACCTATCATATTTCTAAATTTAATTAGAGTATATCATAACATACTACCATAAATAAAAATAAATCCATCATTACAAAAAAATATGCGACGATGTAAAATTTTTGGGTATATTTTTGTATGATTTTTATTTCTTTCTCGATCCCCAAGCTACGAGTATATCATAAACTGTGATAGCTAGACAGTCGACATTTTCACAGATGATGTATTTCTGTAGCTGCTATAATAACAAATACTAGGGGTTTGTGGTGGGAAGTCAAGGGGTGCAGTTGGGGTTTGCCTTTGACGATTTTGCAAATTTTAAGTTGATTTTAGATTGATTTTAGTGGACTTTATAAAATGAAATTGGTGTGAGTTCTTCTAAGTTAGGCGTAATAAATGCTCGTGCTCATGAACAATTTGTGAAATAGTTAAAGTAGACTGTTATATGGACTCGTATAGATTTGTCGCCAGAAGTCAAAGAACATACGCCATCTTTGATGCTACTTGTTAAAACTTTACCGTACAACACCGATATAAAGGCAATATAATACTAATGCCGATACTTAGTATCTCAATTTACTAGACATTGGCAGAATCACTGAAATCTCGATGGAAGCCATATTATAAAACAGAAGAAGAAGAACAAATACTAAAGATAGAATAAAAAAATATTTAAGGAGGCTTCGAGCTCCGATACAACAAACGTGATGTTTTTGCTCGATATTATTAACGGCAACAGGTAGACGCTTACTATATTCACAGAATATTTGGATGTATATTCACTTTTAAAATAAGTATATAAAATAAATATTTAGGGCGATTCCATACAACAAACGTGATTTTTGACCGTTTTTTGCTCGATAGTGCGCCAATCCGACTCGCACTTGGCCGATTTTTTTTAATTAATAGGTACTATTTTGACGTAACTGCGTCGGATCAACTCGAATCCTAATATTTATTCTTTTGTGCTCGCCTCCGTCACAGCACAGGTGTACCTTTTGAACCGTTTTCAAGAAAAGTCTTGAAAATTTTAACTGAATATGTATTTCGTGAAGTATTTGTTTCCTTAACTATACCTAACGTTTTAAAATGCAGAGCCTTGTAACAGACAGTGGAAGCATAGGGTCCCATTATGAAATCCTAGGAACATGAAACAAACAGTGTGTTTCTGTTTAAACAGTTTTTGTAATATTCATGGACGTATAAAAAAAAAAGATATTGTTATGCTTTAATTGTATTTATTTAAACAGTAGTAATTAAATGGATAATCTATAATAATAATAATGTTAAAATATCTAGGTACGTTAATGAATCAGATGGTGGTTAGCGTATTTAATTTGCCGTATTTTATTGTTTATTCGACAAAAAATAAAGAAATGGCAATCGTGGCTTCAAACGTGAGTCGTGTCACGCACGACCACAAGTATCACGACAAGACTGTTTTAGTAGTGACTCACTTTTTGGGTTATTCGGTAACTGGACACCTTTATCTCGACACTCGTATGTGGCATATAGTGAAATTTCATAATCTGAACATTTCCACTTCAGGTAATACATGAATTTTACGTGGTCTGGTGCTGCCGCCATTTGAAATAAATCATTTTAAAGAAAACGAAGAAGTCTTAGAAATTTGTTCCGGCCCTGATAACTCTTCAAAGTATTTTATGAACTACTGTTTACAATTCAAAGTGCGAACGTGAAGCTTTTTTTAGCGTTTTTGTCAAAAACGGCCACTTTTGGTGATATATATTATCTTATGTCACTGAGTGTCACTCGGAATAAAGTAAAGATTCTATCATATGTTTATGATGAAATCAAACAACTCACATACATTCTACATACATGACCTATGAAAACATAACATTCCTTTATTGGGGATTCGTGTAAGACGACCTGTTGACTTTAGTGGCGTAGCTAGGGGGTTCCGTCTCGGGTGACACCCAATGGGGGTGTAATAGATAAATAATATAACTTACCTAGGCAAGTAAGGGACCGTCATCAATCGCAGGGTTATTCGCCCCCGGTCTTTGAGGTGACGTCATGCCCCTCGGTTGCACACGCATGCTAGCTTCGCCACTGGTTGACTTAACGGAAGCGATAAGATCGTTAATAACACATCTAATCAATTCTGTATTTTAGAGAGTGAATAACCCCACTCTTCATGCTGACGGATCCGCGCTTTAATTATCGTAATGAGATGGACACCCCCTGACCTCGAGGTGGCGATAACCCACTGCCAGGTCCTTTAATAACCACTTCAGTTGCTTACCTACTCAAACTGATCTTGGTGCATTGCGTCATCGCTATAACCGTTGGTGCTCATGTCCATTTGATAAGGATTGTTGTTTTCTTCGTCGGGAACAGTCTAGACAAACTCAATTTATGTACAGTGTGATTTTCAACCTCTGATCTATTTTGAAATCTCGCTTATCAGAATCCCTAATGGAACGCATAATAGGGATATGCATAAAAAAATGTGTTATCTTACCAGTTTATCCAAAAATATTCTGAAAGTGAAAACATAATAAAATTTTGTTGAAAAACGAACGAGATGAAATGAGATTTTACGAAAATATGTCTATCTCCCTCGCGAAAACACTATTTTATATGGCATGAAACATGATAAACATATAGACTTTGACGTCACTAGTCCATATCGGACTTCTCTTTCTTAATTTAACTTTAAAGTACATATCACATCTATGTCGCTAATTAAGATATTTTAAAAGTTCTTTCATATTTTTTTACTGTGGTTATTAGGGATTATACTAAGCAATTTAAAAAATTACGTGCACATTCTAATTTGTAAAAAAAACGAATAAATAATAATACATATGGGAAGTATATAAATCCTATTTCGTTTCATACTTTTTTCTTTCAATTCTGTTTTAAAAAAATCTTTATTGGCGTAGTGGTTAATAAGCCAAAGGGCGATGGCCAGTTCTTTATGGAAAATCTTTTTCAATTGATATTGGTCGGTGGGTCGAGTCTTCGATGTTTATAAGTATCGTTGAGTTAGTATCCTATCCTACATTACAACACAAGTAGAAGACTTACTGGGGCTAACTAAAATTGCGCAATTTGTCCCTTTATTGAAATTCCGATTCCGAGTTGTTACATAAATTTTACACTGAACTGAGAGCCACGGAATCTCCGTGTAAGTTCTTAACCTCCAGGAACTGTTATCCTATATATTCACAATTGTGAACACACACTGGCGCTGATCAGGGAAAACAATATTTTTTTCTATATACTAGTTTTAACATTGAAATATCCTTTGTTTACTTAATACTGAATCTTTACTAAATCGTACTTCATTCAAGGTTTTCCGATTTAGGAGCCTATTTTGAAGATGACACTTATGTGTCAAGTACTATACGAAACGACATGTATTACGATACGAGTGGTACCACGATACTCATACTAAAAGGGACACGATAAAATCATTTGGTATGTGTAATGCGTCGAGAGGTAGGTACTTAAAATTGTGAACGGCGTATAGGCACGTAGGCTTGCGTGGGCAGTTTGCTTAGTAGATAGATACTATTATACTCAAGCGAGTTCGACCGAGCGAAGTAGACGACTAGCCTCACCCGCGTGTGTTTTGGTAGGGACACAGATTATTTAATTACTAGAAATCCGCCCAAACTTGGCCCGTGGCACAAACATAGCCTATGACACTCAGGGACGTAGTACCTATACGACGATGAAAGAATTATTGAAATCGGTCCAATACTTAGAGTATAAATGATACTCTAAGGTCCAATACTTAGTTACCTCTTCTTCTTAATATTAGTATAGATTGGTAGACACATTCTAAAATCCAACAAAAGTCTTTCAAGGTAGTACGTTTGCATCTTAAATTTCCTTTTTAGTCTTTTCTGAAAGAAAAAGAAAAAAACATAACAAGTCTATCGAAAAAGTTGATCGAGGAATTGACCAACCTGGGAAATCTTGTATGTAACCCCCAGAATGTATGTATCTACTAGTTTAATAATTCCTGACGATCATTTAACTAAAAAACTATTAAAGCAACCCATTACTTTAAGAATCCCGTTTTGTCCCCGTTTATCCTGGGTCTGCTGATTGTAATTTAGTCTACTACCCCTCCATAATAAAGACTATCTATATTTTTTTTTACTTATTTCTACGACAATGTTTCTTGACACGTTCTTACGATAGCAAAGCAAATGTTCACTCAGTTTGGTCGAGTTATAAGTAGGTAGAGCTGAACACGATATGTTATGTACGACGACCGACCGCACCAGACTTGGCGGCGGCGCTGGGCGCTCGTGCCTGCATTTCACCTTGGCGTTCACGTTCACCGCTCGTAAGGCCCTTATCCCTATGCACAATGAGATTACCAATCGATTGATCACTCGAGAATGCAATGCCTAGGCAGTAGGTACCTATTCTTGTTATTACGTAATAAATAACAAAGAATTTAATACGTATTGTATTCATATAATCTACTTGAAAAAGATTTTAATTACATACTACTGCTCAGTGACAATTTTATCCCAAAAGATATAAGCGTCCGTAATTTGTTTTTTAAATCCATTGTAGTTTTGCTTCGTTATTAATATTAAAAATTAAAGAAAATTAATGCTTTTTCTAAGTCAAGCAGCTTGACAATGTTACACCTACCTAATTAAAACTTATATAAATACAAAATAAGAGTAGTAACTATAACAAGTTATCTTCCTAATATTTTGTTTTTGTTAAACTTCGGTTACTTAATTAAAGAAAATAAATCGTAACTTTCCATCTAATGCAAATTCTAACTTGCAATCTTCCCTACGCTACGCATATTTTTTGTCATCCATCATTACTGGAATGTTTCAGTTGAATGACAAACTTAATATTAATCCATGTCGCCAGATAAGGTTCCGACACTTCCTTTCCAGTAAAAATTCCAGTTCAACTTAGTCAGTAAAATAACATGCATGAGCATGACACAGGCATACAAATATAAATTTAAATGAATGTCGAAATGTTTAAAGATAGACTTAATTGATCTCTCCAAGAACTAAAACTTGCTTGAAATACAAGGAAATTTTCGTTGAAATGCATTAACTAGCAAATCGACCAAGCCTACGTTGGATATAACTAAGTACATACTGGTAGTAGAGTCATCATCGCAGTGTACTACGAGTATGTTGTAGATGAGTCCACAAAAACGTTGTAAAATTTTAATAGAATTTTGATCCATGCGGCAATCGGTGCAGTGCTAAGGTTGAAGATTAAATGTAGAGTCGAATCGAAATACAGTACGGTAGTATTATTAGCATAGTATTATTTGAACAAAGTATGAGTATGACCAGATGCTACACATTCTCTTACTAAATTCTAAATGCTATAGAAAATACTTAAATTTCTTTGAGTTCCTATTATTCAAGTTAGGAAAGGTGCAGAAACAAAACAGTCTCTACCTTGATGGTTCTAGGCACATTGCAAATAAAAACAATTTAGACCTCTTACAGAAACTGCTGTAAATTATCGCGTACTTATAAACTACTATTAATTTCCCCGCGACTTCGTCCGCGTAAATTATAGCCTATGTCATCCGCAAATAAATAAGCTTTCTATAAAGTAAAAGAATTTTGAAAAACGGTACAGTAATTTTGGAGCCATTGAATAGGCTCCAAAACTACTGTACCGTTTTTTGCAAACAAAGAAATAATAATCAAATCTATCCTCCTTATAATATTATTATTTTTATAGCATAGATTAGTACAGACACGTTAGTACTATTACTTCTGTGGCTTAGATGAGAATATCATGTTTTTATTATTTGGAACTGATCAGAATTGAGAAAAACATTCCTAAAAAAACCGGCCAAGTGCGTGTCGGGCCACGCGCAGTGTAGGGTTCCGTAGTTGCGAATGACAACTTTGAGTTCACACTATTCACACTCGCACCTTACAGTTTAACGACTAAAAACATCTAACAATGAAAATAGTATGAAATTTTACAGTTTATAAGTTGGTTGCCTATAACTTTTTAGTTTGTACTTAGTACTCAGCTCTGATAGTTTTCCTTTCAACTTCAGTATATATACTACTGCTGTAATTTTTTTCACGTATCTATATATAACCGTTTAGCAGATAGAGGGGGGGGGACACTTACCACTAACAAAAATTCGCACTTTAAAACCAAATATTTCTGAAACGGATCCCTAAATCGAAAAATGGTCGGGTCAACCTCACAATATTTTTGAAAGACCTATTTAACGATACCCCACACGATGGGTAAATAGAGAAAAAAAAATTACTCCCCCACTTTACTCGTAAGGGAGCTACCATAAAAAAAAATTTTTTTCAAGATTTTATTCTACCACTTTTTTGCCATGATTAATATACATACCCATACCAAATTACAGCTTTCTAGTACTTATAGTCTCTGAGTAAAACCGCGGACGGACAGACAGACAGACATGGCGAAACTATAAGGGTTCCTTGTTTACTACGGAACCCTAAAAATTAATTATTATTAGATCCAACTAAAAAAATTAAAGACATCGCCTTTTCATAAAGAAATTAGATTTTATCTATTATTTTATTATTAGGTCCAGTAGTGAAGTGACAATAAGAGGTTTGTATTCACAAACCTCACAATTTACTCATGTAGTTCAACTGTAGCTGTTCAAATTTACCGTCACGGTATAAGCATGCTGTATATCATGTTTTTGTAATCTGGAATTGATCTGAATTGAGAAAAACATTGAAGCCTAAGTAATAAATTATTATTAGATCCCACCAAAAAATAAAATAAAGCGCCTAATTCACAGAGGAAGTAGATTGTCCCGGGACAATCGAACCCGGGACCATCTGTGTCGCAGAACCGCTGCGCCACGGAGCAATAACAGGTTTATATCCACAAACCTCACAATTTACTTATGTAGTTCAACGTTAGCTGTTCTAATTTACCGTCACGGTACAGGCATGCAGTAATCAGCGGTGATTAATAGCCGGCCGTCATTCAAGTGTGTGACAATGCGGTGGTAACCTGACCGCTCGACCTTCAACGGTTCGCTGGCTGCGTGTCTCTGAACTTAATAGGCCTTCAATAATGCCCTTATTATTGCGGATAAATGCCTGATTTATTACGTGCATTTGACTTGGAGAGTTATTTGATACTAGCAATTTTCCAACTTCGTCCGCGTATATTATTGCCTATGGCACCCCAGATTAATTAGCTTTCAATACTTAAAATAATTTAGAGTTGAAACCATTCACAGTAGTTTCGGGGCCTATTCAATTCAAACAATAAAATCTTTTCTCTTTTTAATAGTGTTACTGGTCTTAGTCTATACTAAATAGACTATAGACTAGTAACAAACGCTTAAATGGTAGAGTCGTAGTTTGTAGCAGTAGACTAGTAGGTAATACTAGAAATTTTCACTAGTGGTAGTTGTGGGCAGTTGTTTGTCATGATAATAATTTTATCCTTGTTTTTTTTTGTGAACGCTAGACTTGGAAGGGTTAATATTTATTAGTTGCAAACGATGAAAAATTACTGTTCAGTGGTGTCGGTAAGTCGCCAATTGGATTCCACGTATGAGGGTATTTCATTATAAAATCACCCCTTTGATATTACTGTCACCCAAATAAGTAAATCCCAAATTTACCGATAAGTACTGTGCCTTCAGGAGTTGCGTTATAGTTAAATATTTTACGATTTTATTCAGTCTCTACTACCTCTACACTTGAGAATATTACAATTTTACCGTAATGAAATACAATAGCAATACATAAGTACTATTCATATTAATTTACCCATAGGTATTAGTATTATGAACCGTATATCATTTTTGGTCCATATCTCTACACCCGACTTTGTAAGGAACATGTAGGTATATGAACATTTGCAGGTGACTATATACTTATTATATGCAAGCATCGAGATATAAGTATTCTTATATCTCGATGTATGCAACATATTGTGTTGATTACTATTACTAAGTATACTCTTACTATTGTATTGAAGTTCATGTAATCGGACTCCCGCATATTAGTAAAGATGGCGCCACCGTGGCTCGCTAATGCCGCGGTGTGAGCCGTCAGCTGCACTGCACCGGCGGCGCGGGCGCGGCTTTGCGCTGGCGCCACTTTCTTTACTCGCCCTGACCGGTTGCCAACCTGCTCACTGCCTTCGTACCTACTCAGTTATGCGCATCATTCATACATACCATTTAATTATCTTTCTTACTCATATAGACGTTACTCGTAAAGAGCAATGAAATAAATCAAATAAACAACTAGCAGTGAAATAAGCACTCGTGACCTTTGCAGTCCTAAGTAGGTACTTGCATCCACTAGAAAGCGCATGGGCATCGCGAGCGTTGAACTAATTCTTTATACGTCCATTAGTCATTCAGGAGAAACCTAGGCCCAATGGTAATTTATACAGTGGATTAGACAACTCTCCATATAAAGTGCGACCCACCTCACCACCAGTCGCAACGCCCGAGCGGCGCTCGCCGATAAATTATCTACGCACACCAACCAGCTATCGTCATCCATATTGAACAGTCGTCGATGTGTGTAGCAATACAAACACGGCTTGGAAGCCTGTGTGAGGTGTCCACAGCGCCAGAGGCCGATCCACCGGCGCTCATTTCCTTTGTGTTGATGATTATTACACACACGATGCGAACGTATCAGTTCGATTGAATCACGGACGCGAGGATGCGAGCCGACGTGAATAAAATGTATCTCGCCTCGTATCGGATGGCTTCGAGGAACCTGCTCCGTCCCTGCCAGTGCCCAGCGCCTCGCTTCGGCTTGTTTATTTTTTTTACTGTTGACTGATATTGGGCTATTTAAATATGCTTTGCAACACGTTAGTAGGTATATTGACTTAGTTCGGCGATGCAAAGATTTATCTATAATATGTAAAATAAATATGACATGTGTGTCTAGTCCTTCGTGAATAAGAAAATTGTGCCGCCTGAAGCCATTAAACGTTAAATGAGGAAGAATGTATAATATCTTTGCCTTTTTGACTGACTTCAAAAGCGGAGGTACTCAATTCGTCGGAATCTTATAAGCAACTAAAGAGCTCATAGATAGTGTTATACAGATATTCAGAAGGTGCCCTTTCCATTATAAGCTGTCATTTTCTTAGTACCTACTCGCTGACTGACACATCATAAATAAAATTCTGTCAAAGATAGTCAGATCAGTATGTTAAAATTAGTTTTACCGCAAAACGTCCATGTGTGCGTCAGAAATATCGGTGGTATGGTATCGTTTTCCGAGAAGCGGTGGCGCAGGCGCAGCGGTGTGGTGAGGTGGGGCGAAGGGGCCAGGGCGCAAGTCGGCGGCGGCGTCAAGCCCATAATAATCTCGCAGGGGCAGAGGGAGGGGAAGGCGCGAGCGCCGCCGGCCCTGCCAGACAACTTGTCGCTGAGCCTCGGGCTGGGCCCCTGTCGAGCATGGACCTCCCTGCCCCGCACCACCCGCAGTAAATTGCTTGGCGCACCCAGCTAACTAACCAGTTCGACAATTCCTATGTAAAATTTGTCTTCACTGGTTCGCCATTTACGTCTTTCACTGCAATTTAGCATAGCTATTATATATGAAATTCTGATAGCTAACTAATGTACATCAAATTTAAGATTCTGACTCTATCTCTAGGGATCCCGCTGATGTAACTTTTGTTAAATAAGAGGATCCTTGAAACTACAAACACATTTACTGGTTGGTAGTAGGGTAGTTGGTGAGGTGACATTACCTTGCCACTCCCTAGGTAGGTACTTGCTAATTGTATCTTGCTAGAATGCATTAGATTTACAAGTATCAGTGGTTTTGCTACTTGCATATTTCCACAATGACAGCGTCTGACTCATTCTTTGTTTCGAAAACTGGGTCATCTACTTCATATGGACATGCAACTATTGATAAGACAACTATGTCGTAACAAATATTAGCACTGACCGCTCTAATTTAAATAACATACTGTATTTCACAAGTATCCAATTCTTTATACATTATCTCTTCAAAGAAAAGGATAATCAGATAGTTTGTCGACTTGTAGGGCAAGTATTAGGTGGCTTATCAGGGGTTTAGTGCGTATAGTTAAGGATGATCCCGTTGCGCCACTAATATTTACGACATCGATTAGGCACACGCTTCTCTCTCGGGTGGTCCACATAACTCCAGCACACAACGCGCTATCAGCAGAGTTTATCAAGAGGGCACAGATAAAAACGAAACTGATATTATAATGACGACCTAACGATTTAAAGAGTGCCGGTGTAACGTAACATTGGCCGGTATCCACTTAAAATTAGGCATTGTCGCGTATTGCCACCGATTATTTTTATCTTGGCGCGTAATGACATGAGTAGTTAGTAACTATTTATGTAACAATAGCCCCAACAATATCTTCGGGGCGGTATGTCTTGGCAAAGAGCGTATTGGCGTCATGCGCTCCTGAAAAAGAGCAAAATGTTAGCCACCTCGGCCCACCATTGACCCTTCTAGCGAAGGTGATTACTTCAACTAGATACCTACCTAACTATTTTACATTACAGTTACTGCTTCATTAATTACGCATGCGAATAATGAACCCTACTATGTTATGCACTGCGTGCAATTCCTCAGTTGCCTGCGTTCAATCGCATCTTTATTTTGAATATATTTCTACAATTGTTATAGCTTCGTTAGCATCGTTTCTGGTATCACAGTGGTGTTCATCACAAATGGGTCTAACACAAATAGCGCTCGGACTGTTAGTTGGATAAGACAATGGCACCTTATCATAACATTTGGAAAGCGATACGTTAATCTCAAACTTGCTAACGATATTTTTATCTTGGCGCTTAATGTCTGCACCATTATGAATGTACCAATAGTCACTGATATTCTAACTGAAACCTCGACAAGTTTCCTTGACAGTGGTGTCACTTTCATTGGCAATGAGAATTGTGAACATGAAAGTCATGGTCGGTCATCGTTCATGAAAATAGTTAAAAAGTGTCCACTGTCACACATTGACCCTTGTCGTGAAGGTGGAACGTCGCCAAGGTTAATGACTTACGGTTATTCATGAAAATACTGGGTTTTACACGTACTAAGTGAAGTAATATTCTGTATGACAACCCGAATAGGTACTTCTATTTACATTATTCCTAGTGCAATTAAACTAAACTTAGTCAGCAGTGGAATGATAGGGTTTGTTGCCTTACCCTTTGTGCTAATTGACTTTAAATTGATTCCTAACCTAAAGAAATTTCTATTATTACCCTTGGTACTACACTAAGGGTAACAATTCTCATGATAACTACTTAGCTGCTAACGGGAATTTTATTTAAAAATCGGTTACATCTATAGGTATATAACATTCAACGGCAAAAAGTCACTTTTTTGTATGGGAGCCTCTTAAATATTTATTTTATTATGTTTTTAGTATTTGTTATTATAGCGGCAACATCATGTGTGAAAATTTTAACTGTCTAGCTGTTACGGTTCATGAGATATAGCCTGGTGACAGCAGACAGACGGGCGAACACTGAAGTCTCGTGAATGCAGTCCCGTTTTTACCCTTTGGGGTTGGAACCCTAAATACTGCTCGTTACTCTAAAATCCAACGAAATCGCGTAAAAGTAACAAAAATAGAAAGAAGCAAAAACTATGACATAAGAAATTTAAGAAAAAAAAATTGGAACAAAACAATAGAAAATTGTTCGAAGTAAAAGAAAGTTCGCAGGGACAGGAAAAATCGTTGAAAAAAAAGCTTGAGAGGTGTCAAGGGAAACCCGGATGGAACGAAGTACTTTTCGATTAATTAGTGAAGGAAATGTAATAACATTTTAAACTCACACCGCCTTTTAAAAAAGTAAGAGCCCTAGTTACACTGGACGGATCAAAAATTTGTACCAACCAACTTCTCAATAACAACCAGATTAACCTGACCCCGGCTCAAGTTATAATATAATTGACGGAAAGATAAAAAGTGTGAATTCCTCGATCGCCACTGAAAAAGTATCGTTACAACTTTTGGTCTTAATTTTTAGGGTTCCGTACAAAAGTTGAAAAACGGAACCCTTATAGGATCACTCGAGCGTCTGTCTGTCCGTCCGTCCGTCTGTCACAGCCGATTTTCTCCGAATCTACTGAACCAAATTAGATGAAATTTGGTAAGATAACACTATCTTTATTTACTCTGCACATCCGTGTTCGGGTCATAGGATTACACAATCCTATGACCCGAACACGGATGTGCAGAGTAAATAAAGATTTTTTTTAAATAAGGATCATTTTGAGGGGCCCAAATATAAAATTTTAAAAGAAAGTTTTGCAAACCTTACTGTGTCATATATCAAATGAAAGGGCTCATTAAGAGGATCTCAAAAATATTTTTTTTTGTTCGGGTAAAATCAATACTTTTGATTTTATTCACGAAAGAAGGCAAAAATTGACCGTTCCCCCCCCCTGATCTCCGAAACTACTGGGCCGAAAATTTTGAAAAAATTACAAAGTATAGTTCATTCCTTGAAGATTACAGGAAAAATAATAAGAATTCTATCACTTGAAAATTAAGTGGTAAACTCACAATAATAAGTTCATCTAGGGAAATAGTTCACTAAAACACCACTAGATGGCGCTAGTCAATTGAATAAAACATTTTTTGCACATTGTGTGTGTGTTCACGAAGCATATTGTACGGAACCCTCATTGTGCGAGTTTGACTCACACTTGGCCGGTTTTTTCCGTCTAGCCCCGTTTCGCAACGCGCGATAAGGAATTTCGTTCCAATAAAATCTTGGGTCATGTACCCACTTTTGTAAAACATATCAGTCAGCAAATATAGAAAATCTTTTTATAGTTACCTATTTCAGTAAGAAATTACTTTAACTAGTGGAATAGAGAGGGATGATGCAGACAAAAGAGTTTATGGCCTCCTAAAAAGATGAAGATATTGATGACTGTACCTACAGTTTGTTATACCACTGTAAACGTAAATTTTAACTACCACAAATTGTATTTTTCTTTGATTTACTACCATTCCGTATATATTACGGAATGACTGTATGCATGTAAGAATCAAATGTAAGTAGGTACACCTACCTATGACTGAAAACACTATGTTGATCCATGAAGAGATAAACAGTAACTTTGAAACAGACGGGCATGAGAATATTCAGAAAAATAAAAGAAGGTTAGGCACAAACTGAAAACATAAAAAACATATAAGTAAGTAGATGGTACAGTCTTATATTTGTTATCAATTCTGTAAAATTAAAAGATTTGTCGCACAAGCTACGAAACACCACTATTTTATTGTATTATTAATCATATATATGAAATACCTAAGTACATAATAAATAATGTCGATCAGTAACAAGGAGCGTCCAGCGTGGCGCGGCTGCGTCTATCACCACCGCCGCTATCAGCCGAGCGAGGCTGATGTCAGGGGGCAAGTTGATTACGCCGCTCGCCTCGCACTCGTGTTTACAGAACAGGCATTTCAACGGCGCCGCACTCTCTGATCTCGCCGAACTAGCGATATCAGCGTCAACGATATCAATTAACAGGAACAGCCAGCTGCATTTATAATTAGAGGAGGACTATTGCACGGATACGAGGTTCCGAGAAGAGCCAGATTTTGAGAGAACATATTTGGGGCGCGCAAGGCGCAGCGGACAGTGGACGAGCGATGCGAGCTCGGGCATATTATAATTAGTCGAAGCCGATGTGAGTAATGGCGTCGGAAATAACACGCGAACGACGTTGGCGCCAAGCAGTGCGGCGGCCGCGCCTCGGGCCGTGGGCCGGGTGGCATCATATCCACATCACACCACCACACATGCACGAAGTCGAGGTGGCGCGGTGTGCGGCGCGCGGCTGCCGCCGACACGTCTGTCTTGTGACTCGAGCTATTTATGTTCTGCAGTGATGTGGAGCTGATTTATTTAGGAGTTTTAGCCCTCGGAGACTTAAAGGTTACCTCTATAATAGCTGTTCTTGAATGACCTACCTGGCTTATGTTTACAATACAAATAACTTAAATACTCTACAAAATCAGCCGCAAAAGAAATGTGGACTGAAAGTAGGTATAATACCTACTGAAACTTCTGAAAGTTAAAATATATTCCAAACGACTGTATAAGAGGTTATCGTTATGTTGTGGACGGTACATGTCGTGTCCCGTTGCTAATCCGTCCACCTGAGAATCTGTCTAGTTGCGGATCTATCTACCTACTTGCTACGGAAGCTCCTAATCAAATACATAGGTATTTATATTTTATGCTATATTTATACTGACTCACCATAACGTCAAGTTTTTAGAAATATCATAGAGATAGTTGGAAGAGAAAGAAATACATACCATAATGTCAGAGCTGTAGACAACAATAACGGACTAGATATCTCCAAAGAACTTAAGGCAATCACCATACCATAACTAGTACAGCCACCTTCTTGAAAGATCAAAGAACAGCGGCTCTATATCATTTCATACGGAGAATACAGCGCGGCGCGTTTACTGCGCCGCTCCTTCACACGCACATGCAACGCACCACACCTAAGTACACCGGATTCTACATACCGGCTATAAAACATCACGAATTGCATCAGTTATTTATACAAGTGCATAATTGATTTCTTTCACCGGAAAGGCCACATCAGTCGCCGGCTGCATTTTGGGCAGTGACATCAAAGCGAACTAAATTCGAAGTGATGGCGGCTCGTGCACTACAAATAGGAGTTTCTGGAAGAGGCAAACAAAAGACACCGCGCTTAATTATTTTCTGTTTGCGCTGAAGAAACAAACTCAAAGGACCATCCGACTTAATACCCCTTTGTACACACAGGTAGAGAGATAATGAAGGAAAAGAGTTTGTTTTACGATATCCGATTGTTGAGGGCTGAGTGCTATAAAGGTTTTAATTTGATAAGATGTTTATAAACAAATAGTTTCCTTTTCTTACCGTTTTGTTTCTAAAATCTTTATGGTTTGTTTGTAGGTCATTGTGTTGAGCGTTGGGGTAAATTGTTTTATATTTTTTGCGACTCTGATATTACCATCGATAACATTGTTATTATCATTAGAACACCGCGGCCTATCGAGTGCTAAATCGAAAATTTTCTCATCTTATTATTCTTGTTGAAAATAGCATTTACAAATACCCTTTTTACAGCCATAGTAATAACTTCAATTCATTGGAAGAACAGAACGAATTTATACATTCATCTGCGTTCATATGTTTTAAGGTTGTTGGGAAATCATTTTGTATCAGATAAATTATATTTATATAACTTATGGACCAAGTGATTAATAGAGCAATGTAAAAAAGTCAGCGTTGTTTGGAATATGCCCAATGTTGTTACAAGAAATAATTCCTATTGAAATTATCAAATTGTTCGGGAATTATAATAATGCTCACATATAGGTAGGGTTGCCAGATATGGGCTGGACGGTTGCCATATATACTTACTAGCAGCCCTACCCGGCTGCGCCCGGGCATGTATTATACCTTAAAACCTTTCTCGTGAATCACTCTATCCATTAGTGAAAACCGTATGAAAATCCGTGGAGTAGTTTTTGAGTTTATCGCGAACAGACAGACAGACAGACGCGGCGGAGGACTTTGTTTTATAATATGTAGTGATATATCTTTTCCTGGGCATTAAAAACAGAATAAAAAAAGACAATAGTTATGCCACTATTTTTTTTATTTTTCGTGTTATTATATATCAATATTTTGTTACTTCGCCCCGTGGAGCCGTAAATTAACGGGAAAACCTAGTATTCATGAATTTCGGGACAGTGTTATTAAATAATTCAGGACTTTTCCGGTTATTTACAGAACACTTGTTTAAATATTCACATTAAACACACAAAATTCCTATATCTCCATCAAAATTTCTTTTTGTATTCCGACAAACATACAATCATACATTTATGTAAGTATGATATTTTCTCGATTGTTACAGAATTAAATAAAATAAATTTACTTAACTAATTTTACTATGGTTTTATCGCTTTTATCACATTATTTATGCATCATACGATCTAGGCAGACTATGTAGATCATTGTCATCCGTCTATTTTTAACCGACTTCAAAAAAAGGAGGAGGTTCTCAATTCGTCATAATCTTTATTTTTTTTTATATATGTTCCCCGATTTCTCGAAGACGCCTGGACCGATTTAAGAAATTCTTTTTTTGTTTGATAGGTAATACTTTACAGATGGTCCCATTAAATTTTTACCGACATATGACGAGCGCTTTTTGAAAAAATACACAAAAACCAAAAAAATATTTACAAGTACGCCGTTCGGTTTTGCACTTTTTTAAATTTTATTCGTACGCTTTGATAGGGTTGAAGTCGGTTTTTGTTAAAATATCTTAAATTATGTTATAAGAACTATGCAAAACTACCGCCTACAATATTACCTATTGATAATGTTCCGGCTGATATCTATGGTTCCGGATTTACGCAGTAATTTGGGCTACTGCTTCGGATAATGATTCTCGGCTATTGGCTCACAGCGCCCGAAGGTCTTTGCAGTCTGCTGCTGAGCTAGAGATTTAATTAAATCTATGACTGGATCCCAAGCTGATGGCAACTGCCAACGCGTATATTTGACGGGTTTGTCCAGGGCATGTTCACAGACTACCAGACTACGGACTTGGTTGAGCACCTATTCCTCATGTCAGCGATGGGTAAGTACTTATTCTTAATTATCTGTGATTCTGATTACCTTCCTATTTTTTTTTTTGTGGGACAAAAGACTAGTGTAAAGATTCGGCTGTTTAGGCTAGATTCCATTGCCTATGTAAATGGTAAAAATACTAAAGAAATCCTAATTATCTGACCATCTGACTTTTGATGTCTCTGTAATAAAGTAAATAACACATTTATGTAGGTAAAAGAAAATCGTCCAAATAGATGCAAAAGTAACCCACACAGCAGCTATATAACGTTAAAAACAATGTGTAACACAGTAAAATTCTCGAAAATGTATTATATTTTAATCTATTTTATTTTTGTTATAACTGCTTATAACTGTTATATATAAAGATTCAAGTGTCTACCTATAACGGTTCAGTAGATACAGCACGACGAAGACAGGACGGACATTGGAGACTTTATAAAAGTGGCTGCCTTTACCCCTTGAGTATGAAACCCAAATGTATTTACAAATCGTACAGTCCCCCCAGACTCCAGATGCTCAGCTCACCTCTGGGTATCATGCCTAAAAGGTGAGCAGTATTGCCGAGTTGAATGGCATTGAATTTTAAATTATTATTTGACATATTTAATTGAATTTTAAATTATCACATGACAATGTAAGCTCACGTCCACATATTAGTTCTAAGTAGGTACTTGTATGTCGTAGATTGTAAGTTGACGTCATTTGGAGAAAATGCGTTGTGCAGTTTGTTGCCGCTTCTTCTGCACTCCGCCTTGGAAGCGGTGTAAACTTAGCTTTAAGTTATTTATTGACGTCAACAATAACATAACATTGTAAACCAATTGTAAATGTAAAGTGACGTTCACCAAATGATATTTAAAATATCTTAAGATGAATAAAATTTTTGACTATTGACTAACTAGGTAGGTTCCAGTTTTTTGTTCACGGGATACCCCACACAAGTCATACATAAGCTTTTTCCGCTTTGGCCTAGAAATTAGGAAATTTAAGCGCTGAAGGGAAGGAACCCGACCAAAAAAACTCAACGATGTTGCCTCCTATAATACCTTCATATTAAAACGCCTTTTGAGGGTAACTGCTGTGCCTTCGACTTGGTGCTCTCGAGGTAGGATGGGTCTCTCAATTTCTATGGCTCTAGAGTTATATCTATCATAACGTATTAATTTTCGCAATACCTAACAAGAATGAATACGTGGATGTTATTTCTACGAATTCTGAGACATAACATCATAGATAGCAGCAATAGTAATATATGTATTTGTATAGCTTTCTTTCTTGTAACGTCGATTGGACACAGTTTGCTGACACTGTTGAAATGTTGTTTTGCACCTGTAAGTAGCACGATACTTCTCTGTAAAGACTTTGATAACATGGAAAATTTCTATGAAACGCTATTTTTATAAATTCGCCACTGTAAGCATAATAATCCAATGCCTACTGCGGTGTCAAATTTCAAAGTAATATAAAAACAAGTTTTTCAAAGAAAAATAAAAACACGGCTGGTCTTGCAATAAAAATTATAGACGGTGTAAGGATTAATTAACTAATAATATCTACTATATCAGTACGTCCAAATCCGTTAAGGTATAAATTTATATACATACATACATAGCGTCTAAAAACGATACACTTCTTAAATATCCGCCCTTTACTAAAGACCAACTTTTGTTAGATTAGTTAACACAGTAAAGACGGTATACTACCAAGTAAACAAACAATAGATCAACATGCAGGATTACTTATTCCAGCAATTTCTTCATCACTTGATGCTAGTTTCTTATAAGATTTGCTTGGTGCGATAAACACTTTTGATGCTCTCTATATTTCTAAAAAGCTTACTTTATACATAAACTTTTCATAAATTATATCGCAGGTACTCGTATATGGAGATTGATTGGATACTTTATCTTTTACTTTTTTTAGTTACAATATTTACCGACAGATATGACGACTCTGCGATCACATAACTAAAGACGAACACATAAAAACACACACACACACACACAAAACATTCTGTAATTATGGGAAGTTAGTATTGTTTTGTAAATCGTTTAGCGACGAAATATCGGTCAAAAGACATTTAATGGAAACCATATCTTCTACTCGATAAATAAAGTAAGAAATATGAATTGTTTCAAAGCATGGAGAAAACTTACTAAACTAAGTTTTCTTTTATTGTGTATTCTTTTATCTACATATTTAATTCGTTAGTCATGTCAGTAAATGTTAAAGCTGTGCCAAAAATACCGTTGACATCAGCGTGCTCTACAACTTGAGCTTTATGAGCCATCGCCCATCGCGCCCATCCGGCAGCGCTGTAAATATCGCGTACATCTGCGAATGCAGCCACTGCAGACATGTGATGCGACTCGTGTGAACACTGCACTCGCATTAATCTGTCATTGCTTTTTTGTGGATTCTATTTACTTCGAAGAATTTGGATGTTTCATCACTAGTTTTATGAACCGTAAAGTACTACCATTTAATGAACTTATTGGTTAATTACTGCACGTCAACGTGTCTCGTTTACTGTCCAGTAATGTTTTAAGTGGCTTAATATATGTCATACTCTCTGATGGGCAAGCTTCACCACTATGTTGAAAAGCAAATGGTCAGCCATCATTATCCATATCGTAGTAGAAACAAGTCAAAAATATCTGCGCTATAAATTTACAAATAAACAAATTGTTATAATTCATTATCACATGTACTCAACAAACAATTAGGTACTTTGGCATACACGAAAAAAAACAATTTTTAATTCAGAATTACTTAAATGCTTAGCTCGATTTCGATAACCAATACTATATCAGGCGACTCTACATTTAATCAAGAAATCACGCATCTATTATAAGATTTATAAGGTCCAATTTCCTTTCGTCAGAGATGCTGTTCGAAAAGAAAATAGATTTATGTAAAGTTTCGAAGATACCTATATTATGTTATATTATACCATATATAGCCCATTCGTCAAACTAGCACACTGTAGCAAAAGCTGCGAGATTGCATTTTTTTCTTTCCAAACCTTTTAAAATCTATACTTTTCTAGACGTCACTCGTACGTCAACGTATCCCGGGCGAATACAAAAATACTTGCACAGGGCCTGAAATATTTTCGCCACCAGCAACACAACAGGTACCTACCTACATTGTTTACAGAGCGACAGATTCGCGAGTGACAACGTACAAGTAATTACTCAACGTTCTAATGGAAATTCACCGGCATAAAGTTACAGAAGTAGATTTATCTTGTGCATGTTGCGGTTACGAGTGCATGGGCATGCATGCTGGGTGTGTGCAACGGGCCGTGGCGTCGCATGCGCGCGCCAGACTCCATGTCGCCAGCAGCCCTTCCCAGACTGCGCGACGCCGTTTCTCCCCACATCACTAACATAAATTCACTTAACTACTCTTTGCATTTTTTTTTTAACTAACTGTTTACAAATAGCACAAACGGCATTAAATTTTAATAGATTTAAAAGAAATGCGTCTTAAATTTTAATGCCTTTATCAAATGAAAGTTGAATTGCACTCAAGTTTAATTTGTCTCTCTTCTTTCCTTCAACGTTACTCAACAATGTTCATAAGTTAACAAATGAACTAAATTACTTTACCTTAGGGATTACCAAAATTAAAATAATAACATCTTCAGTGTTTAAAAATGTGTGCGTCTAAGCAGCAGGTCCAATACTTTGAAGATAACTTTATACTCGTTTATAAATCACTATCATCACTACATATTATAAAACAAAGTCCTCTGCCGCGTCTGTCTGTCTGTCTGTTCGCGATAAACTCAAAAACTACTCCACGGATTTTCATACGGTTTTCACCAATAGATAGAGTGATTCACGAGGAAGGTTTTAAGGTATAATACATGCCCGGGCGCAGCCGGGTAGGGCTGCTAGTATTTATTATGACAAATAGAAAATTAACATTGTATATTATTGTTTAAAACTTGCTGAATTATGTAACATAATAAGAAATTAAAATTTAGTAGTAGGATATAAATAGCTGTTTCGAAGTATTGCTAACAAAAATAGATTCATTTTTACCAGCGATATTTTACTTGTTGTAGATCATTCTAAGATATAAAGTGATGGAATCGAAACATACACAATATTATTTTTTTTTAATATATGGGAGATGTCACACAAATTGAGCTAGCCCCACAGTAAGTTGTGAACTTGTATCGCAGGATACTAACTCAACGATACTATATTTTATAATATATACTTATATAAACATCCAAGACCCAATGTGTATGTTGTGTTTATGTTTCGATTGTTATTCCATGTAAGTTTGACCCGCTGATTGGTGATTTGTATAGAAACCCGGATTTTTTCTATATTTACCTGCAGGTCTATATTAAATTGGGGATTCTTATCCTGACATGTAAATATTGCCAGGTTGTTCAAAATAACCCTAAATAAAAGTAAGGTATAGAACAATTTCAAATTGGCCTTATCTACAATGACAGTAATAATAGGTATTATCTAATAGCTGACACAAGGGCCATTCAAAAATCCTATTCTCTATTTTATAATGCAAGTTATCTAAATGAATACATAATGGCCGAAGAAAATAAAAAGCTAAGCGACCGTCAGTCAGGTAAGGATTAGTTGGGTGGCGTGGCCGTGGCGCCGGCGCTACCTGCCTCTACATTTTAAGGGGCGAAAAGATTTGAATGAAAATAATTTGTAGTAAACAATTCTCTTTATTAATATAATAATAATTATAGTCATAATAATATGTCATCTTGATAAATGTGGGTACGCTTCATAAAACCCACATATAAAAATACATTTTTTATATCTATACACAAAAATAAGCAATCATCTCAAGATGATGGCATAATGCACTATGGCGACGTGTACGTTAAGGCACGATGATGATGGGCTACGCCCCGGGTGGCGCCAGGCGGGCGTCGGCGACTAGATCACAGAAGTTGCGGGGCTGAGCCCCGGCGGCATCCTCTCATCTGAGTGGAGCCGGGAAGGAAGGCATTGCTGCACACCAGCGTGGCGTGGGACACGCGGTCAACGCGCATCCGCCCGCACTCTGCACTGGCACGAACGCGGACACGTGCACGCCGCTGGATACTGGCAGTGATGCTAAGGCTGGCCTCTTTTCTTGTTCTTCTTCCCCAAGGAGGTATGGCCGGAATAGTTTAAAAGGCTTGCGCGGTGGCTCTGGTGCGGAGGGATACGTTGGTTGAAAGACAGGAGTAGGTGAGAACCGCCGCACCGAGAGATCTATGGGCTCTGAGGTGGTGGCGGCTATTGACACGGGCACGGGTATAGTTGGTGGCATCGGCGTGGGCACTTGTGCCGGCGTGGGAAGTCCGGCAGGCGGTGGCGATGGCAATCGGGCACTTTCCGGTGAACCAGCTGCGTAGGGTGGAGGTGATGGGGCTGGTTGAGGTGCTCGTCGTAAAAGCGCTGCTCTCAAAGTGGGTTCAGCTTGTAGCCACTTTTGAATCTGGCGACGATGAATGCCAAACTTCCTGGCTGTAGCACGTTGATTTCCGCGACATTGAGCATCTCGTCTGTATGCTTCAAGAACTTGCAGTTTGAATTGTGGTGGAAATATGCGTCTGGAACCAGCACGGCCTTCTGACCGACGGTCGGAGGGTGCAGGGGCTGAATGTGTGTGGGCAGCGGCCATTTTTCAATGAAAACGTGTGCGCGTGGCGGCTGTCGGCGCCGAACTGACTGCTCGTTCAACGCGGCGAGGATGTTGGCGGCGCGCCGCTGCCCACCCGACGTGAGTGTGAGACGCAAGCCTCGTATACCAATAAGCCTTCGTTTACACTGGAGTTAAATAAACTTTTTATTAATATTCCTTTCATATTAGTTAAAATGCAAAAAAAAAACAAAATCGTCTGTTCTAAAAACATAAAATGACATCACATATCGAACCTTGCTTATACTATTCTTCTACAAACATGTGCTGTATGTTTGTTTAGCCATAACTTTCAATATACTTTGTTCTAATTAGATGATAATAGAAAAGAATTAGGTATTATAATTTTCTAGGTATTTAGTTAAACAGTTCCGTTATTTATGATGTACCTATTTAAATAAATGTTGACGTGATCTTAGTTTGCGGTGAATTTAATATTAATTAGTGTGGGTTGGCACGACCTTTTGTTTACGTCTGCATTCACATTCGCAGTGGAGAAGACCTCCGGATGAGGTCGAAACATATCGGCTAGTAGCTGACTCTATAAATGAATAACCTGTTGTTACACATTTTAAGTACTGACCAAACTATTGTTTTGATTATACCGTTAGAACGTTTGTAAGTAAATATTTTTTTGAATAATTCTTGATCTGACTTTGTAAGATCGTTTTATTGATAAATAAATTGTACAGAAACAAGTTAATAATTTAAAAAACAAAAAACCCGCCTGCATGGATAACTACAATTATTTTATATTTCACCTACCTAAGAACACTCGGGCTATTAAGACAAATCTAACGATACCTCAAATGTGACAATCCATTCAACGGTTCTAGAGATACAAGGTAATAAAGAATATTACATACATACAAGATACGCGCTAAACACATAACCCTCCTGGCAGTCGGGTAAAAAGGAAACATAACATTTTAAGTAAAATATTAAAAGCTAGCTGCTATGGCGTGTGGACGTTACTTTAGTTGGTAATCTCGCCTCATTCTCGGCGTGAAAAAATGCCGCAAGTGGGAGCCGATAGCTCGTAGCGCCACCATTGCTATCTTTGTCAGTCACACAAGGCAGCTAAAGAAAGAGAAAGACAGCGTATGTCCTGCCTCGGTCGCTGCCACATCCGTTTACGAAACAAGTTTGCATGCGGTGTTGCCGCTTTGTAAGCGCGGGCGGTTCATGAGTTTAGGTAAGGGGGGGAGCGGGCGGACAAGAATGTGCACGAAGTGTCAACGTGGCAACCGCGGCAGACAGGGTGTCGCCGGCTTGCCGTCGTAGACAGGCCGTCGCTCGGCGGCGCTAGCCCCCTCCTGCAACCGCTCACACCCGCGCCGCCCGCTACGCACATCAACAAGTTATTTCGGCTCAAAGTTGTCAATTGGCAAAAGGTCTCAAGTGAACGGTTGAGTACTGGCGGTTACTGCCTTTTGTATTAAATTAAGAGTCTTAGCGCCATCGCCGTTTCGAGGAAAGTTGTTTTTTTTGTGAGCGACAGCCGCCTGCCGCGCCTACCTCGCGTCCGGCGACCGTGAAAACAGCGACCAACTCACCCTTCGCAATCTTAGTTTTTAACTTTGACTAAATATGTAATGTAACATGTAGTTACTTACCGACAGCCCTTTAAATAATAAATTGATTTAAATATCTACTACTATAACTTAAGAAGACTAATATTTTCAATTTTAATTCTACGAATTCCTTTGATCCTGGGCATACGAAATCAAAATCTTGATCGCATTATATCTTGAAAATAATAATATAATAAAGATATTGATATTTTTTTTATAAGGTCTGTGTGGCCAAAACCGTCATACTTTTTTGCTAGTTCACTTTGATTGAACTTTTGAACATGTTTATTTATATTTTATACGGATCTGATTAATGAAATTGGTTAAGAATTTCATTGGCTATTGGTATTTTAACATTACAATAAATTATCTATTGTGCATATTTAAATAACATACGTTTTTTAAAAAGATGTCTATAGGCGGTTTTACCCGCCTAAGTGGGGCGAAACCATCTAGTGTAAAATTCTGTAAGAAATAGGCAGTATTATGAAAAATAAGCAAATGTCATACATTCATATTAGAATGCTGACCAAGTTTCTTTCTTATAGTCCTATAAATTACGTTTAAATTAGCTTGTATTAGAAAATGAAAAATATCGGGGCTTAACCGGCATATTTCTGAGACCAGAAGTGAATAACATTTTTAGGAAATTCGATAAATATATGAATTAAAATACATTATCATCTAAAAATAGGAGTAGTCTTGTAAAATTAAGTTTTTATTTACTCATCACAGTTGAAATGTATGACATTCAGAAATATATGACAATAAAAATATTGTAGTGCTTATCTAAATATAACAAAAAAATTAAAAAAAAATATTTATTAATTTATTATCTATTGAATTCCATTTTTAAAACAGGTTTTATATTATTTTTGCTAACGTATTCTGTTAGCAATATTTTTTTTTTCTATATTCAAAGGTAATGTAGATCTTTTTCCAAGTACACAATTTTTTTTTTGTTTACTTGGTCCATTATTGTGTTCCTTGGTACGTTATAATTTGGCTGGCTTTATAACCAGATAATGTGCCATTTTGCACAGCAAGAACCGCTGCTTTTAAGCTTTTTTTGTACTATAACATCCTCTGTCCGTTTTTCTCTTATCATTTCTAACCATTTTGATTGTGATGAACGACTGCAAAAAAAAAGTTTCATATGAAAATTGACTAGGACAGAAAGATTTTACCGTTAAACCCGCCAATCATAAACAATTGTTATTTGTGGATCAATAAAGTTTTAATAAATCATACATTAATAAAATAGTAAATATTGCGTGTCTGTAAATGTATTAAATTTATCTATCATAAACTGTGTGTGATTTCGAAGCGTTTTTCAGCAATAAATTAAAATCAGCTTGAAGTAACATATAGGCTTTGTTTCATAAAAATCTGTTGACTGAGAAAAAGTTATCTCCATTTCTGAATTTTACGCGAACGAAATCGCGTGCGCCAGCTAGTTAAAATATTAAATAAAATCCAGTCAACAAAAACAGGATAGTAATTAAAACAAGCAAGCGTAATTTTTAGAATTTTCTTAAACTGTTCGGTAATCGAAAATAATTCTACTTTTGATTAGAATTTTAAGAAAATTTTATAGGCAAAACGATAATAATATATATACAATTATGCCCTTTTATATTCTTGCTTTCCGTGATATTATATCCTTTCATTGACGCGCATTTTTAATTCCTAAAACTATATCCATAAGTGCATAAAAATGTTTCTCTTCTCAAAAATGTTGACTATTTCTGGAATCGGGAAAAACCGCCATACGTTGATATAGCCCCGTCAATTTTTGACGGTTTTTCCCACTTTGCAGTTTTGAGGTTGTACATTTTTGACCTTTTATAACTCACACGCAATTAGTTTTAATGTATGATATGTATTAAAAAACGTGAAAACGTACCTTAAACAATTCGTTTTTGATGCTATCGACCCCATAAATGTAGAATTAGACAGTAAAACTATTTTTTTTCTGCACCTCTCCACACTCGTGTTTTGCGTTAGCAAGAAAATTGAATTTTAATCGCATGTTTTTTCATTGGCGGAGGATAAAGCGCCATCTTTTAAATTTAGTTTGAACTTAAAAGTAATGCTGTTTTATCGACTCGTAGTAGAAATTGCGTGCTGTTCTTAGATTGGCCACAAACTTGTTTATATGGTTTAGCCCCGCAGACGGTTTTGGCCACATTGACCTTATTTCAATAAAATTGTATCTATACATTTGTGAAATGACAGGGATATCTGACCTGCCATGCGAACGCACATTATTTAAGTTTGACGCTCGCACGCACGGTTAATTTTGTCTGATGTTTGTTGATTGTTGCCGTAAAAATTGATTGAGGTGCATACTGCATACTTAGTTCACTATTCAGTCTATTGCGATTTGATCTATGTTCAGAATTCGGACATGGACTTAAGATTGCCTTTAATTTTTAACATTAATGCTTACACAAACTACTATGCTTAGCCGCTGTTGGTAGGCTATGACGAAGACAATATATGTGATACAAGCGTAGCTATGAATGATATATTTGTTACCATAGAAGATATAAAAGTATCTAATTTTATACTTGATTCGGTTTTCTAGTTCATTCAAATTGGCCAAGAAATATACAAGTAGGTAGTTGCCTACTTCATAAATCTTCAAGTATCAACGGGGATCACGTCATATCACAGAGGAAAACTGTGGGATTTTCCTCCTCATAGCAATTAAAATGAGAATGTGAACGCCGTAATGACGCTACTAATCATTGGCCTCATTATAAAGACCAGTGCTAGTCTTGAAAAACAGGATCTTGTATTGTTTACTTACGTGCAATTTATGTGCCTACAAAAATAATTCAAAATTCTGCCTATACGAAGGCTCAAATAACTGGGTGTCATAATCATAACATGACAAGAAAATAGTGAACAGCAAAACGGCAGCTCGGTACTGCTGGCTGTATTTAGCGCTGACAGCAAATACTTACTATCAAGCGGGTGTTTGCCACTTGCCTTTTGCTGTTAGTAAAATGTAGGTGTTTATGACAGAAAAATTAAATAATAAGTACCTATCTGAGTTAACGGTATGTAACACGAAGGGTTCCAAACTAACGATTCGTGCTATATTTATTTTCAAAAGAAATAAATGGAGCACAAATCTTAGGTCTGGACCCTACTTAGTTAGTGTACGGACCTGGCTTTTCGAATTTATACGAACCGAATTAGATTTGCGTCACGAAGTTTGAAAATTGTTAAAAGAATGATGAGTCCAAAAACGTGGGAAAAGAAGGATAATAAAAATAATTAATACGTAATTAAATATCTTTATTGTTTAAACGTGACATGTTCATCAAATATCATAAAATGTTAATCTAGTCTAATCTAAGACTAATTTTATAAATAGGAAATATTACTTAGTATGTATGAATGTTGGTTTGTAAGGGTTAAACAGATTAACTTATGAACTGATTTCAAAAATTCTTTCATCAATAGAAAGCCTAATTACCAGTGAGTAACTAAGGCAATATTAAATAATAAAAAAACCGGAATTACGGAAATTGCAATAAAAAAATATATGTAAATCTATTATCTGTGTTTTTATTTTTTAAATTGCCAATAGTATTAAAAATATATTTAAATTAGTTAATTATATAGTCATAATTTTGTCGTAGTTAGTTCAATTACCCGTAGGTAGTTATATGAAATCCTGATCCATTTTTTTTAACTAAATAGTATGTAAAAACTACAAACGTCGCTACGAAGGCGAATCTTCTGTGCACAAAGTTACATATCAAGTTGCTCAACTGATATGCTTAGAAGCAACCCGGGGCCGGTGGTCGGTCCGGGGGCCCAGATATCTGAGTTAAAACCAAGAAAAGAAAACCACGCAGATGAAGTTGCGGGAAACAGCTAATAAAATAAAAGATTTCAACGATACACTTCTCACATCTAGATTATTACTACGTTAGTACTATTATTAATTCTGTATTATTACTCCAAATCTATTATTTTATTTTTAAATAGCCTACCTAAATATAAAAAAAACATATTCAAATCAAGTTAATATTAGTCATAATCTAGGTATACATATATCTCCATGGTCATAATTTTGTCTCTAATTTTATCTAGATCAGTGCTCCAAATCTATTATAGGTGTTTATATTTTTTTATTGCTAATAATATAAAATATTTTTTTTTTTCGAAGTCAATATTAATAGTCATAATTTTGCCGTAATAGTAAGGTCATTACCCGTAGGTAAATGAAATCCTGAATCCGTTTGTTTTCCAAAACTAAACAGTACAAACGAACGTCACTTCGAACGCGGATCTTCTTTGCACGAAGTAATACATATCAAGTTGCTAATTTTTGTAGATGTATTCGTTTCGACCGAGCTGTAGCCATTACTTACACAAGTACATGATAATGAACTACCTGGCAACAGAGTACATAAACAAGTTTAGTTTCTTGTCTATGTTTTAAGGTTAGTAACAGTGTCTGTAGACCTTACAACTATTACAAGTTCATATGAAAAAAAAGCAAAGAATTGAAGCGCGAAGCAGCTACATACCTATTGTAAAAACTAAGGTCATTCTGAAAGGATAAAAAAAAAATTGGTCAAGTGCGTGTAGCGCAGTGTAGGGTTCCGTAGTTGCACGTCATTTTATGAGTTGGTCGACTATACTATAACTCTTTGACTTGGAAACCCTATAAGCTTTGACATGTTTCCTTTTAATCTCATTACCTTACCTATACAATATGTTAATAAGACTGTCTGATCCTTTAAGGGGTGACTTAGCCCGTTAATATAACAACTCATTCTATTGTACTAATGATGGAAATTGTAATAAAAATTAACATTCCCAAACAAAAGTGTGCAATTTAAATAAAAAAGGTTGTGTTTTCACATTTGAACATCCCAGGTGAACATATATGTATTTGTTATAAAATAAAGTATCGTTGAGTTAGTATCCCATAACACAAGTCTTACTTAAGAGTCGCCTGGACGCGCATGTCTCCATACAAAGGGAAAAAGGGATCTATGGCAATATTTGATAATTTTGGAGTAAAATTAAGCACTTAACCAATTAATCTTATTATAATCTACGTACGTTCCTATACAGCTTGGTTAAAATACCAATGGTTTGAGAATTACAAGCCTTTTCAAATTTGTATGGAAATCTTGAGAGGCGTATAATTCTCAAACTATTGATAATTTAACCAAACTGTATAGGAACGTACGTAGATTATAATGAGGTAAATTGGTTAAATGCTTAATTTTACTCCAAAATTATCAAATATTGCCTCAATTCCCTTTTTCCGTTTGTATGGAGACATGCGCGTCCAGGCGACTCTTAAGAACTTACTTTGGGGCTAGCTCAATCTGTGTGATTTGTCCTTATATATATTTATTATTATTTATTTAGTTTATTACGATTTATATATTTTTACATAACACCCAAGGGATTCTTTATACATTTCTCTACGATTCAACATTTAAAAGTATCAGGCAGGATGATATTTCATAGAATCAATCATCACGTCAGAGCGTGTGACGTGCGCTGGGATCCAGAATAGTGCCGGCAGTTTCAAACGATTACTCTTGATTGAAATTAATCCATGCTAATATGGGGCCCGAGCAGGCATTGACAAAGTTGGCCAAACAACATTTTGTTATACATCCAAGTATGTTGTATATCTACATGTCGGTGCCCACATATAGTTTCTCCCACACACGAAGGATGCCTATTTCGATGAACTCTTCACGTATTCATTTATGGTGTAATCGGTCCGGTTTTGTGAATTCTTACGGTTTTTGATTTTATGATACAAAAATGTAAAAGTAGGTTAACAGTGGAATTAAATTAGGGTTTCGTAGTGCAGTCCATTCGAAAATATTGCCTCTACAATTCTCATACCTCTATTGGAGAACGTACAAAAGATATACTCATCATTTGACGGTTCATTACAAATCTGCTCTGGAGGAAAATTCATTATGCATTCTTCACATTCATTCAGTATTTTCTTCGCCCCAAGACCTGCATTATTTTATACTTTTTTAGGGTTCCGTAGTAAACAAGGAACCCTTATAGTTTCGCCATGTCTGTCTGTCTGTCTGTCCGTCCGCGGTTTTACTTAGAAACTATAAGTACTAGAAAGCTATAATTTGTTATGGGTATGTATGTATATTAATCATGGCAAAAAAAGTGGTAGAAAAAAATCTTGAAAACATTTTTTTTAGGGAAGCTCCTACGAATAAGGATATCAGGAAGCATAACTGAACTTCAAAAGTGACCCCACTCAATGGGAACCACGTAGGGCGGGGCTTAAAAAGGGAACCACGGCCGCTTTCAGTCATCGCTGTCACTTCGACGAAACAACTTCTCTGCGATTTAAATTAATTTTATCACCTATAAATTGTCTTCCCATGGTAGTGAAGTAGTTTTAGGGCTTCTTGCACAACAGAAAGTCTAAAATCCCTTTTACAGGTGAATAATTAAAGATATTTACCTAGAAATCTAATAAATATTCTAATTCTTATGGACAATGTTATGCAGCAATAACTAAGTCTTTATTAGTTAAACACTTTTCACGGATGATTATGTATCACATATGAAACAAAACCATTTATCATTTTAAGTTTTATTTATCACGAAAAAACCTATCACTTTTCAATGAGGATAATTTCACGAAAAGGACTAAAATAGAGGGAAATTTACTGAATTACAATTGAGGCACTAATAAGTTTGCAACTGATTGTAACTTAAATTTTAGTTATTTACAATACATTGAGTTGGGCCAAATCTTGCAACTGAATTTTAAAGCGCTTATCCAAAACCTACCAATTGAGGTGAAACTTTTCGCATTATACTATATTAAAGTTCCTAACGTATTATGAAATTTTATTAAAATAACTGTATACGTAAAAACAATACTATAAAATATTGAAATGTTGGGGCAAAATACAAATTTAATTTCAAAACTTTAAATTTTTGTGTCTAAAAAATACAATATTTGTTATTTTCATTTATTATTAGAATTTCTAGATAAACCCATCCCCGTATCTTTCAAACATCTGTCAACGTCAAATGCCGCGCAGTTGGCGCAGTTGCTGTTGTACATTGCAGCAAGTGCGCAAACGAATAACGGATGTTGTTCTTGCTCAAAACCAATCAAAAAGCTTGCCGCAATGCAACACGTTACACGACCGCAGCTTATTGGCCTTCTTTATATGGTTTGTTCTGTTGAAGGATGGGACAAGATTACGCAACAGTTTTGTTCATAGTTACGCTTCCTGATATTCTTATTCGTAGGGTAGCTCCCATACAAGTAAAGTGGGGGAGTAATTTTTTTTCTCTTCTTACCCATCGTGCGGGGTATCGTTAAATAGGCCTTTTAAAAAATATTGTGAGGTTCAGATCACCATTTTTCGATTTAGGGATCCGTTTCCGAAATATTTGGTTTAAAAGCAAATTTTTTGTTAGAGGTAAGTGTCCCCCCCCCTCTTTCTGCTAAACGGTTATATATGGATACGTGAAAAAAATTACAGCAGTAGTATATATACTGAAGTTGAAAGGAAAACTATCAGAGCTGAGTACTAAGAGCAAACTAAAAAGTTATAGGCAACCAACTTATAAAATGTACTGGAAAATGTAAAAATTCATACAATTTACATTGTTAGATGTTTTTGGTCGTTAAACTGTGAGATGCGAGTGTGAACTTAAAGTTGTCATTCGCAACTACGGAACCCTACACTGCGCGTGGCCCGACACGCACTTGGCCGGTTTTTTATTACAATAAATAGTCTACATTTAAAAAAACAGATTACCTGGTTTTAAGTAGCGACTTCGCAGTGGTATCGTAATATGAAGTCAAATGTTGAACATTTACATCACATGTTCACTTTTTATTACCCATAGAGCCTGTAGCTAATAGTCGCTTTGAGTATTAGCTGCCAACTGACAAGCAAGGTCAGAGTACCCAGTAATTTAATCCACCATGACATCATGGTGTTCGCAAAATATTCCATCGAGCTGGCCATAGGTTTTTTTGGGCATTCGCATGAAGCTGCCACAAAATAAAATAGTGCTGAAAGGATAACTTTAGTAACTATCACTAATTAGTACAAAACAAAGTCGCTTCCTGCGGTCTGTCTATTCCTATGTATGCTTAGATCTCTAAAACTACGCAACGGATTTTGATGCGTTTCTTTTAAATAGATGATTCAAGAGAAAGTTTATATGCATAATACATACTCGGGCGCAGCCGGGGAGGGATATATGAAAATTATTCTTCCACTACAATTTTTTTTGCCTGCTACACACTACACAAGAAAAGTGCTGCATACGACGGGAAAAAAATTTTTGGGTCTAAGAGATTTTGTTTCGACCAAACTAAACACCTCCTTAAAGTATTAATAATGATAAATATTTGCATTCGCGAGAAACATATCTACTTACACAAGAGCGCTTCAAATAAAATTATTATAAAGCCCAAGAGCAGAGCCTTGTTCTATATCTTACTAGTTGTTGGTGTTACGCCATATTAAACTTGTTTCTACTCGCGAATTTATTTAACAATAACAACACTTGTAAATTAACAAAACACCATCTGTTGACTCCAGGTACCTACTCCTACCTACTCATCTATCACAATTACTCATAGGGCCTTTTCGTTACCTACTAGTGAGATTTTCGTAGTACTTCGTAGCATTTTCATTTATGTAGAGCAACTCCAACGAACACTTTTGGGTTTTTTTACGATTTGCATAGGTTTTTATTTCTAGAATGAATGTGGCATAGCTTCGTTAGTAAGAAATAAATATTTCATAACTATAAAGTGTAAACGACATAACTCATTTACAAAAAGGAGTCGTCTACGAAGTGCTACGAATGACTCTACATTTTGTTAAACCCGATTTTCAAGTTGACTTTACTAAACTTCTATAAGTAAGTACAGTTCAGTGGTGTGGATATTTTCGTTTGAATTATAGGAAGCATTGGCTATAAAATATTTCTGTAAGTCGAACAGACAAGCGGCCGCCGCTCGTAAAATGAGCTAATCAGACCCACAGACGCAACGACGCCGCTGCCTGCTCGCCATACCAATGACACAAACACAAACAACTAACAACCCAACGTCTCCCTAACTCTTTCGCATCTTAAATCTTATTATCTAGCGGATAGACTCCAATTTAACATAACACTCCACTGCTACATAACATATCCCGTTCTCAAACGTCGTCCATACTCAGCAATATCTTATATCCTCACCATATTATAAGCATTTTGATTTCTTAGCGTACGAGATAAAGTTTACACTTGATTGCAGATGCGATAACTGAGAACCAATGGAAGTGTTAAGCACACGTGCGTTTCAAGCATCACCCAAATGGGGACCAGTTTGAGCTACATAATATATCTCTCGAGATCGTAGCAATGATAACTGTATCAATACTGGCTCTGTCGGATCTTAATGGACTGTTGGACGCTTCGTTAGAGCCTCGATTGTACGAAGGAAATTTATAATTTGGATAAAAGCGGGGTAGAATGTGTGAGATGTTTTCTCTGTTACGAGTACCTGCTGGGCTGAGAACGTAGCCATTGCTACGAATTCCAGCGCAGTTCTAGAATAAAACACAAAACTGAAAGCAGTTTATGATACAAATTGCAGTCTTATTTGCAGGTGCATAAGCTACCAGCTATAACTAATGAGTTAATGACATAAAATGTCTTGCGTTATAAAAATTTGTTTTAATATGTTAAAACTAAGATGCCTCCTAGATTGTCATTTAATAACAGCATCATAGATAAGCACCCAAATTTAGATTTCAAAAATCTTGCAAATACCATGGCACCAACCAAATCTTTTTGAATATTTTACCGTCAAATGAAGTCATTCGATGTTCTCATTAGATAATGCGTTTATTAAACACGAGCTAATAGAATTTTGATCAATGAACAGAACATTGAAATCTACTTAGTTGAAAAGTGTTGCATGAATGTGTAAAATAATAAATTACTAGCAATTTTCACGTGACTTCGTCCGCGTAAATATAAAGTAGTTATAGCCTAGACTATGTGAGGGTGACCCCCAGATAAATTAGCTATCTTATAGACGAAAATCGGTCTATTTTTGAAGCTTATATATGCAAACAAACGATCAAATCTTTCCTTTTCATAATATTAGTAAAGAAAAATAACCCACTACAACGAACGAACACGTATGACGACAAACTTATAATCCTTAACAAACATGAAAGTAGAGAAGGGATTACCTACATCAAAGATGACCGCGCGAAAAGCTGAGGTAACTACAGATGCCAGTTTCATCAGCCTCGCCTGAGAGACGTTTCATAAATTCGTGTAAGTACCGACATCGAATACCTACTGACTCAGATAGCGAGAACACGTTGAGCACGTCCATCGAGTATCAGGTGGCGTCAGAGAGACTACTACTGACTCAAGATAAACATATCAGCTTCCTGTTTATAATATTGAGGAAAACTTTTTATTTGCGGTAGGTAATCCCAGTAATACTAATTAAATAGCCGGAATTTGATATGCTCTTGCACTTTTCCGGTTTGTTTTTAAATTTAGGTTATTATTATTTATGTGCCATAACGTCTTCGGCTAGCTTTCAAATAATTAATAGCAAAAAATAACTTGATTAAGATCAAAAGTAGCTCAACTCTCATCAACAAATTATAAAAACTAGGCTGGATTGAACCCTATCTGGATGCTGAAACCACTTGTCTACGCGCAGTGAATGGGGTTCCTAAGCGTTTCAATGGAACCACGAACCCAAAGCTAGTGGGACTAAGAGGCCGGTCACTATTGGTAGGATGGTATCAGTAGTCAAAAATCTTTTTACCGCATTTTTAATGGGGAGTGCTCTGAAGAATTTTTCGATTTGGTACCTGCCGCAAAATTTCACCATCGTTACACGCGCCGTGGAAACAAGCTTTACAGTCACCACCTCGAGGTCTGGCGATCCACAACAACACGTTTCTTCAGTTGTTTTTTCCTCGTGAGTGTGATTTGTGGAACGAGCTTCTTTCCACTGTTTTTCCCCGAAGCTATGACCACGGTTTCTTCTAAGATTCTTTCCTATTTTAAAGGCCGGCAGCGACAACTTTGATTTTGCAGATGTCCTGTCCATGGGTGACGATGACATTTACCATCGTGTATTTCCATTTAGTTCCCGTGGTCCACCTCTTAGTCCACCCAGGCGAACCACTTTCGTATGCTCGTCTGCCTGTACAGTTATAAAAATCAAATCAAAATTGTTTATTTCATTACTGTAAAACATACATTTCTGGATAGTTATTGGAGTCCACTTTTAAGCATAAAATGCCTGTGTTAGTGTTCCCCGCTCTCTCACCAAACAAGTCATAGTTGAGATCACATGTTAACTTATTTAAGTATATAAAGTAACAACAGATTTCATGTCAAACAAAAAAAGAAAACAAGATTTTATTTATTATGAAGATGATGATAAGTATGTACTTACAGATTGTCTTTTTGTTTCTTTGGGTCAAAACTTGCACAACATTATTATTTTTCAAAAAAATCTCGTTACATTGTTTTTTGTTTTTCATACATATTAACATATAAAATTAAGGTATCAAATTATTTGGTTTGACTTTTCAGAGCATTTAAATAAAAGCTTGCTTTTCAAAATGTTTGCTTACTATTTTTTTCTATTCATGTGTCCGAGCTCAGTCCTAAGTTTTATATCGTGCCTTGATGCAACTTCAAACAAATAACTCGAAGTTAATTTGATGTAAAGAAAATAGTTTAAGGAACATAAACTCTGCGTCTGTTCGTGAAGATTCTAAAATGATTTGCTGTGTTTATGATTCTTAGCCGCAACTGTATAAACATTTGTGACATATAACAGTTACTATACGAAAGCGTTTTAAATATGTATTTTTATTTATATCTGTGATAATTTAAATCAAGTGTGATACTGCGGCAAATGACGGTGGTGGCGACTCGAGACGTCCGGTCGCTGGCAACCGGTTTGTGGGCAACTGGTCATCTCGCCGGGCCGGCCGACCTGCTCACTTACACAAGCCTCGCTCGCCTCATTCACGAATACATTAGCTTTCTACGACTGCCAACTGCAGAGGAAAACAAGCCATTATATAAATTCCAAGTAAAATACATGTCAAAGCCTTTAAAACCGTCGTATCGTTAACGTTTTGTAGAGTAAATAAATACGTAGAGACAAATAAACACATTGAGCTAGCATGCAATCAAGACTAAGGACTTATTTTTTTTTTAAAGCCAATGGAATTTTGCTAATGTTATAATTAACAGCTCCCCAGCTGCGCCCGGGCATGTATCATACATATAAACTTTTCTCTTAAATTACTCTATCTATTGAAAACACCGCATCATAATCCGTTGCGTACATTTAAGGTTCTATAAGCATTCATAGGGACAGAAAATTTATTGGGAAACGACTTTATTTTATACTATGTAGTGATAAGTTGGTAAAATAAATATCTAAAATCGAGGATATGAGCTCAAGAACCTTTGGTTTCCTGATCAAGTCAAGATCTAGTGAAGATTCGACCCTAAATTGTAGAGCCGAGTGATCATTACTTTACTTTTTGTAGGCTTTGAAGTACAAATTATCGTATAATAAATGAATCTCGTTTACTCTTATATCTTTACAATAAAATCTGAATTCAGAAAACGAGCCTTACACAATACTGAAGTACCAACATGTCTCATCTGTAAAATGTAGAGTCTTCTATAACTCATATCTAAACTATAAATTGTTAATTATTTATATCTTCTATAAAATCACAATATTCAATATAAATAGGTATCATTCTTACTTAGGTGTCTTTTAATAATAAGAAACATAAATCCATGAAAACGTTATAAAATATGTATAGTTCTGTTATTCCTTTGAGTACGTACGAGAAGACTTAAAAGTTATTTGTTTTCGTTGCATGCAACTATCATAAACATACACGGAGTATTGTTTTAAAATCTGTTACTACTCCTAGATACTTGTAAACGGTTTCTTTTCTACTTTAAGTAAAAATAATGTTTTTATGTCTCAATTAAGAACATTTTAATGAGTTGTAGAGTCGTGGAAATGTAATTAACGTTTCCACTGGAACTCGCTAAACTCTCGTCATCGAGTTAATACTTACCGTTTTCATGTTATTTTTTATATTTAAAATTCCATGCTCTACTGTTGTTCTGTACATAGCGTCTTGAGCGCCTTCGGTCTTGCGTCTTTTGGCTCTGTCTACTTACACGAGTGCAGCTGCAAAACCTAAAATTTCTTTACATTTATCTGATTACATTATTTCTTAACTTTGTATCATTCTGCAGTCTGTACCTACAATATGTAGGTATCTAAGCAAGGACTTTGTTTGTTTATCTCTTGGAACACGTTATCATGCGACGATTTGCGATCAAATCAGAATGCAATACAGATATATTCGATGCATTACTGTAGGTATGTATGAAATGTATGAACACATGCCTAATGCAATAAATGGGATCGAGGATCAGATGTTATCAGCGAGTGAACGTTATTGCGCACATCATTTAAAATAATACTGTTTCTAAATGTAATGAGTCTGAGTGATAAATTGTTTTTGTCAACTTATGTACAGGAATCTTACATATCTTTTTACTGCGTCCTACCACTGAACAAATCCGTTCCCCATACTGGCCTATTCGTCTTTTTCTAATAAATAAAATATCTTGCTATATACATTAAATGTTATTTTGATTTCAGTAATTAGATATATGTATAGGAATGAATAGCAGGAAAGGCTAATACCACTCAGATGTAAGGCTTGGACAATGTAGATGGCACATACTGTGTATCTTGCTTGCCTGATTATCGTTATGACTGACTTGATCTTTTTGCAAAGTTCGTCGATAAAGGGAATTTTTACAAAATCAGTTCATTAATAAACAAGCTGGAAAACCAGTGATAACTGAATTCATGTCATAAAAACCGTTTAGCTAAGACTTCTAAGAATAGCTTAGTGGAAATTCATTAAATTGATATAGCAAAGCAGTGGTTCAGTGATAATGTATGCTAAGTGTGAGTAAACGTACCATTACAAATTGATTGTTGGGCAGCGAGCGGGTATGTGTAAAGTGAGAATAATAGGTATGACGATGGATGACGAGCAGTAACAAAGGCACCGCGAGTAATGTCACGTGCGCCGGCGCAGGCTTCAGCGCACGTACCAGCACTGTTTGCGAATCAATTTAGCAGTCATTCACCGCCGAACATTCGCTGATGCTGTTACATCACCGCTAAATATAGAAGAGCGGAGATAGTAGCAATCAATTCAATATAGGTCCAATGCTCGTTAGTATAAGACAACAAGAAATAGCGTGGGCCATTGCGTGGGTGTTCCTTTTTCCAATACATCCCTGTTTCTGTTGAGTGATCATTAAAGAGGACGGAATAAATATTATTTACTTACGTAGATCTTTGTTTCTTGTTTTTATCTGTGATTACGGTACATCCTTTTCCATACAGCATCATTAATTATTAAGTCATTTCTGGCGACTAGAAATGTAGGCAGCATTTCTAGTGTCTTCAGAAATTACTGTTGAATAATCCTATTTATAGTGTTGCAAATGTCATCTCTAAATTCCAGCACTTTATAAAGTATTCGTCCAATAGGAAGTTTTTAATTGTAAAAGGTCTATATCTCGATTAATCTTCAATGGGGCCGATGAAAAATCGAAAGCACTTCTAATTTTTGGGTTAGGTATATTGTACTGTTCAGAGAAATTAGTAAATGAGACTTAAACATGTCCTTTAACTATAATGAGTACGTTTGACTGTGGTAAGACCGTCGGTCGTCGCGATTTTCTGATGTACATACACTATCCTAGCACTATTTTATAAGTACATGAGAAAATAGCGTTGGGTGGGATGACGGTCTATTATGCGCAGATGTGAGTAACGAACAGTTATTCGCTCGTTTCGCGCGAGTACATGATTAGTGCGATTGCTCATGAATAAGCAATTACGATAAATTGCCAGCAACCGATCGCGCTATAGTATAGTAAATATCAGTTACGTTCCAGTACGTATGTATCGGTCGATTTCGTATCTATCGAGCGAGGAGCGCCTACGTGCGCCGGCACGCGTTAACAACTTCTGTTTATTTGCAAATACATATACATACCTACGTATGCATATTAATACTTTTAATTTACATTACTACTTATCAGTAATAAATACCTAACACAGATGAGTATAACTTATGGCGATAAAAATCTGTATAAGATGTGCCCGCTGATTCTGACTCTACATTTTGATGGTCACACTTAACAAACAAAGTTCCAATTCCAACAAATTATTTTTTTGCACGATTCTGCTGTCTGACCTCCAGATTGAGAAACTGAACCCTCAACCGTCCGTAGTCAGCCCTGCAACTGCCCAAAAAGTTGCTATTTAAAAAATTTTTCCGCCTCTAACGCCCAGAGTTTAAATAATGATTTCGCTAACAAAGATAACCATTCCTACCTCATTCTTTAAGTTAATGACTAGCTTTTCTTATGCGTTTATTATAAGCCAATTTATTGCTGATACATTTAGCTTGGTAGTTTTGATTTTACCCAAACAAATAATTAAATTCTCCTGATGTAACATTATTTTAGATGACTCTACTTTTCAAATTTATTAAGAAGCAGATGGTTTTTAGGTATAAGGAAATGGAAAATATTTACTCGTTGTATTTACCTATTTTAATATTACTGTGTAAAAAACCCACCACTACTTGCATTTAATTCGATGATTGTTTAATAGGCGCTGAAATAATACACAGATCACGGCCAAGGAGCCAAGTCGCATATAATACGGGTGATTTCCTGCAACTGATCTGACGCGTATAGTATTTTTTTCTTACTTTAGATACCAAGTAAGTATGGGTTAAGTATATTTTTTATCAGAAAGTTCTACATGCATTTCTCGTTTGGTAATAATGCTTCTTTCAACTTCCTTAAATTTTACCGAATGTTCCTGTCTGTTTACTTACTACTCTTTCTCCTCTACAGGTGTTGGGTCTTTTCTGCCTTGTTCTTATAATTCAAAGTTTAACAAAACACTATAAAAAGATGAGTCACACAGCGCGTGCAGCACGCAAGCGCTGGCGCCGCAGCCCGCAGCCCGCGCCGCGCAATGCAACAAAACAAATCGGCTACCGGCCTGCGCTGCCATTGTTCTGGACGATGAATCAGCGTTAACTCGCTGTATTATACTTTAAAGGATGAGGAAATGTGCGAAGATTTTTGCAATCGCAAAGTAACTTGGCTTAGCCCTACAATTAAAAAGGTATAATCTAACAATCACAATCTAATAACGCTATATGCCAAATATTTTAATTTGCTAAACCTTTCATCACTTTCATACACCTATATATGCTAAAGAGCCGTGCTTAGATGAGTTACGGGTTCAAATAACATGACCTATCAGATAAGACAGTAATTTACGGGACATAAAACCAGGAGATCTAGACGAATGTCAAAGACTCTCACGTGATTCACATCCTGAGCCCATAACCTTGTGATTAGAGTAAAAACCTGAACATCAGGATGTATTAAATGTAAATTGTAAGTCAGTCAGCGGCCATCGGGCAGAGATTACAACCAAAAATAATTCACATATTCTAAAAGCGACTTAAAACAATCTATAATTTGATAAGTAGATGATGCAATGTTTAATCCACCACAATACCACAAACGTTTTACCTGCCTGATTTTTCCTGACGCTTTAGGACGACAGACATTCCCAACTAGAGAACGACCATGATGACGCCACTATAACCACAGCACAGGGTCACCTAAATCTGCAAATCAGTGATTACTTTAAGAAAATTATATAAATTATATATAATCAAACGATATAAAAAAAATCTTGGGAAAATTCTACAAAAAAAAATCAATTTCGTCTTGAACATGACTATTTTATCAGAGACATGTATGTTAGTTCTAGATATAACCTCTAATCCTAGTTGAGAAAGCGCCACCAGCATTTTGCAATCGGCGAGGCGCGCCAGGCGGTGGCGCCAAGCCAGCTCGCCACGGCCATCTAATGCAATCAGCTATTTTGGTCGCCAGACATTTGCAAATCAACGCCCACACTGCGACATATAAAAACCCTACTTTTTAAGAGGAAAGACACGACCATTTCGCTAATATTATGCTGTTTGACTGTATGTTACATACAACAGTAGAGCTAAAGCTAAAGGAGGTTTTATTCTAAAAAACAGTAAGGACCTATTTAACAGGAGTACAGTTAGATTAAGCAGAGCCTATTTGGGAGTATGGGAGGAAAAGCCATGCGCTAATCTAAGCCTCTGACTGAAGTGGTAGTTGATAATATTATTTGTTCAAAATATCTCTAGTATATTTCCAGCGCATGTGTCATCGGAAAATTCTATTAAGAGGCTTACATGAGCCAACTAGCACCACCCATTTTTAGGGTTCCGTAGTAAACAAGGGACCCTTATAGCTTCGCCATGTCTGTCGGTCTGTCCGTCCGCGGTCTTACTCAGAGACTATAATTACTAGAAAGCTGTATAGTATGAGTCTTATGTATATTAATCATGGCAAAAATATGGTAGAAAAAATTAAAAAATATATTTACGGTAAGTAAGTAAGTAAGTAAGTAAAGTGGGTGTATTTTTTTTCTTTACAAACCCATCATGTGAGGTATTGTTAAATAGGTCTTTTAAAAAATATTGTGAAGTTGAGAACAACACTTTTCGATTCAGGGATTCGTTTCCGAAAATTTTTGCATTTTTTTTTTTTTTTTGGACATATCACACAAATTGAGCTAGCCCCACAGTAAGTTGCGAACTTGTGTCGTGGGATACTAACTCAACGATACTATATTTTATAATATATACTTATATAGATAAACATCCATTTGATAAATTAATTCACCTAGTTGTTACTTTGTAATAGTAAAAAAATAGTAAAAGACATTTACTAGAGAGGTATTGTTCTAGATTTATCTATTACATCCCACCCATCACAACTAATATTATAAATGCGAAAGTGAGTTTGTTATGCTTTCAGGGCCTATATCTACTGAACCGATCATCATGAAATTTTGCATAGGTACACATTGCTTGGAGTAGGGTTAGTAGATAGACTACCTTTTATCCCGAAAAAAATACTGTTCCCAATGCGGGTGAAAGCTATAAAACTATAGTTTTATATATATATACTTATATATTCGTTGGAAAGACTCGATAAAAACAGCCGTCCTTATATTGTCCAATGTGCTGAGGGAGCCATTGCACGCGCACAAGCATCCTTCGCCCAAGGGACTGGCAGTATAGAAGATCCTATACCAAGACTACATAACCACGACGACTTTGTCAAGAGTGAACGACTAGTAAGAACAAATTTTATATGATTTAGGAATAAAATAAATATAATGATGATTGGCGCTAGTTAGCTTATGTAAGCCTCTTAATTGTACCTATTATTGATACGATTCTTGCAACTAAACGACCTTCAACGTCAATGCTTGTCTAATCTTATCAATAGGAATTTCACGAACGATGTCGGTCGTTATTGACGCAAATCTTTTTATTGAGTGGGCATATGCACGTACACACAAAAATTATGTCATCAGGAACATGGTACAGGCGGATGTAGGTAGAAACGTAGATAACATTTCGCTGCGTTGACATCATTCCAGCTTGGTTACCTTACGGCTCTACCACGACGCACAGGCTGGAATGCCAAGAATTGTTAAACGTGGGAACATAACGAAAAAGTATGAACGTAGAAGCATCACGAGGAATTTTCCTGATACGAATAGGTATAAACAAACTACCTTTCAATTTCCCAATACGAATGATTTATTGTGATTAAACAATATTACTGTTGAGTCACAGAATAAGTAATAGTACTAACTGGTACTAACGGTTGAGCTATGAGCTATGCTGGTTGATCCGAAATTACGATCATTCTTATTAATAGTGTTGAAATAATTGTATGCCTATTAATATTGTATCTACTTCAGCCATATAAATACTGTCGGAATTAAGTGAGGTGGAAAGGCGAGTTTCACGCAGGTACATACATGAAGCAGCAGCCAGTGAACGCAGCGTGGTCGTCGGTGAGAGGAAACCTGTTTGTGGGCTCGCGCCCGCCGCGCCTCCGCCGCCGCTGCCTCGTGGGCGTCTACTCGCTGCCGCACCTCATGTTGGCCGTACTAGGTAGGTACCTTGTACCTATCTACCAGTTCTTATGGTTACCTTCTTTCTTCGATCACTAAAACTCCAGTTTTGTTAACTATTTTTACGCTTATTTACGCCACAATTTCCTTACCTACACAAATTGATAATTTATGGCGTTAGACATTATTTTCTTGCGCAAGTGGTATAAAATAAATATTTGCTAAATTAACATTAATCATGACTCTAATTTATTATCAATTATAATTAATATATAATTACTTAATTAGTAAACAAATAACTGTACCTACCTCCTACATTAATTAGTAAGTAAAACCGTTTGCGCGCACAAAATAATAGCCTAAGCGATAACAAGTTGTTGTAATAGGTGTCAAACCAGTTATTAAAGCGAACAAAAAATAACTTGAATGGCTCCGCGAACTGCGACAAATAAATAAATTTAAATTGGGATGCGGCAAAATCTTTGCGGATCGGAACAGGTTCTGATTTTGTTTAGAATGTAGGTAGGTCCATTTAAAGGTGCGACAAAAAATAAGGTGCCAATAAAAGGACGGAAACCCATTGTTTGAATGTCATTCTGGTATCAGGAATTTCGATGTAAAAAAAAGCGAAGAGGCTAAGGGTTCCTAAGGAATTGGACGGCAAGGAATACAATGAGTCCTTTGTGCGCGCAGGCGCCGAACGGTCTGGCGGCGCGGGCGCAGTGGCGCAGCCGCGCGCCGCCCGGTCTGGCTCTACGCCGCGCCGCCGCGCCTCGCCTCGCCTCGCCGTAACGCATTCGCTTTGTCACGCACATCCATGATCCCAAGAATGAAATCATGGAGCTAAGCCCTTGCATGCACGCTTCCATCCACTTTAAAATGCAGCGTGTGGCAAACCCCTGCTTTTGACCTCGACCCTCAAATCATATTAGGCATTTATAAAAAGAGTGTGCAAACAACAAAGAAAAAATAATACTTAGGTGTTGCTGTAAGTAGTCTACAGGTTAGTTTTGAATCATCATTTTATAACGCGAAAATAATACAAGTGTTTTGCGTGATCCCCGTACAGACAAAGAAGATAGCCAGACTAAAAATCCTGAAATAGGTCATTTTTCATCGATAGTTATGTGAACTTATGTCCTTCTAGACACAGATTACCTAATGGTCCAGCCCAGTAAAAAGTTCCATCACTTCACTCATTTAAATAATTTTCGGCCGAAAGTGAGACCCAAACCGAAGGTTTGGTTCCTGTGTGCGCAAAATATGTCTCGGTCGGTTTCTATAATTTGAAAGATTTTATGGAAGTGAAGATGTTTGTTACTCTTCAGAGTATACGCAAAAACTTATGCATCTTTCTTTAAAAACTTAAGTAGGTATAAAGAAAACATAAGCAATAAAATTGAAAATACTTAAGTCTTAGTTACATGGACGTAGTCGCGGGTGAAATCTAGTTTATAAATTATTAATTAAGTACAATTAAAATTGGAAGACTTAGACATAGCTAAGTTTCCAGAACTGAGCAATGTCTTATGTCGTCCTACTTATGGAAAAAGACGATAGACGATGCATAGAAATACGAAGATGCCACCGCTGGACGGATTTTATGTAGGTAATCTAAGGAATTACGTTGCCCATAGGACGTTTTGTCTTCTCTTTAACTTAGGAGACAAATCACCAGAAAATAAAACCGAATATAAAACATGCCACATCACCAACTTTCAAATGAGATCTTAACTAAGTATAGTATTGCATGTACTTTCAGGAAATTATTCTAGAAGTTCTGACTAAATTCTAGCTATAATATTAGGAAAACAATAAGTGGATTAGACATTGTTTAAACCTACCATATTAATGTCATATAGTATAATCCTTTGAATTTATACGATAACCTTATATAGTTACCATTTTACTTCGTACTCTACCTACAAACGTAGAACCAACCACAAAGTAATTACCTTTCTTGGTGGGGTAAATAAAATCAAGTAAAGAGTCGAGTAAAAAAAAAGGAATACTTACAACATGACTTAATTCAATTTCAATTTATCTTATTTATTTATCTATATGAGGCTATAGTGTTTTGCCTGAACCTGACACTTCCTGTAGAACCATTTCTGATCCAGATTTTTCAGTAGTACTTACCATAACGTTGTCGTAATTTTTTTTAAACATGTAGATAAACAATTATATTGTTCCCTGTTAGTTTTGAATGTTTTTCGGTGATTTGGCAATTTTAACAAAAATAGAATCAATAAACTAATTTATGTTCATCTAAAAATGACCTGATGATGATATGCTCATCTACATAATTAGCTCTTTAAAGAGGCTGACAATAATAAAACTTAAAAAAACACAAGCATATTCATGAAGTCATGTTCATGTAGACGTTATATTGATACTCTAAGATGTAGACCGAAAAGTTAACCGTGTTGTTTTGGTTTAAAATCTAACCATTATATAGACTTTTAGTGGTGCAGACCAGACTGCAGATTATTCGTCGTTATGTATGTATGTATTTACCTGAGTTACATTATATAATAAGTCTAGGGTACATCAATTTAATGAGTTAGGTAGTTCTTGTGTAATGTACCTACTTAGGTAGATATATTGATGACCTCATAGAATGCAAATGCCTCGGGCTGCTTTAGTGCGTTACAAGCAAGTCAACTGCATACATATTGCACTACAACTACAAAGCACATCACGCCACCACTGACTCACTCGCCACTCAGGTTGTAGGCATTCTCATGTAGATAAGTACCACCACAAATTACCTAAAATACAGAACACTTGCAGCGTCAACCACTTTGATGCCGTGTGTTTTCCAGTAAAAATAGGACCACTCCATTTCTTTCTAGGATAGTGAGGCGACTGAATGTCAAAAGAACTAACATCTCATCACCCGGTCGGCTTGTACAGGAATTTAAAAAAAAAATGGAGTTTCCAGCATTGGTCTTTATATAAGTTTTTCGAATTGGCGCACTGAATCACCCCTTAAAGTTTTTTAAATGGTTAATACAAAAAGGTATGGTGCAGCGCTACAATTTCCATAGCAGCTTTCTACTCAAGTTAGGGATTTCCTTCACATCGAATATTAGCGGTACAAATCGAAAATTCGAGCAGCTCCCTCACTGTTTGCTGCCCCCCTGGAAGAGCAGCCTGTGAAATGTGCACGCTTAGGAATTACTAGAATCGTAAAACGTCGTAATTTAGACACCATGTGATTATGTGGCAATACCCTATTGTATTGAGTAAATGAATCACTAATTTTCGTCTAAAAATAGTAGATTGTTGCACTGAGCAGAAAGTAAGTTATTGCTGCACGAGTGTTTATTTGGAGCCCGAGCGCTAGCGAGGGTTCTAAAAAGCACGAGTGCAATTTAACTTACTTAATGCGAGGTGCATAATCTGCTTTTCTTTCAACTACTGCAATAAAAGTAGTTGAAAAATAAAACTGAAGACAAATTACAATAGTTAAAAATTTGTTGTTCACATTCCCGCTTTTTTTCTTTATGGCCAGTATTTTTTTTAGGCAAGGTAATACACACGTCCCTTTGTTAACTCCATACGGCCGTTAGGTTGGCCAACCTCCTTTAAGACAGGTGACAACTATTGTCCACGATTTAAAAAAACAAAACAGTGCAGTAAAGGATTTCCATACATTTTTGCTGCACTAGAGCAGCAAAAATGTATGGAAATCCTTTACTGCACTGTTTAGTTTTTTTTTTACTTCTAGTGCAGCAAAGTTCCGCTTTGTGCTGGATATGTAGTGCAGTTATGATAGAATTGCAGCGTAGTTGGAAGAAAATTATATTAGTGTTTAGTATACTTATATCGTAAAATAAATAAATACTTATCTATCGTAAGACACCTATGCTCTTTTTATTTTGTAATGTAGCTCTTGGAACCAACATCGGGCGATGAGGCACTTCGTGGTATTCCACCAACTTCCTGCGTCAAATATGCATATAATGGTTAAAGAAGGAACGTATTTATTATTTAATAATAATTATCATCTTCCATCATCATCTCCACACCAAGAAATCTGCAGCTGGACATGGGAGGCACATGGATAAAACGCATTTCATGTGTATCTACATAGTGAAATAGAATAATATAGTCGTTTAGATAACCAGTCATTTTGCTACCTTGTTAATTTGGGATAGAGACTTCTTACAACTTTGATCGCTCTGCTGCCTAGTCTTTATAGTTTTTTTGGTAAATTTGTAAACTTAGTCATAGACTTAGATACTAACCCATATACAGGCTGATTTTGAACCTATTAACTATATTAAAATCTCGGATTAAGAATCCCTAATGGAATGCAGAATCGAAAGGAAAAAAGGTGAAAATCGAGAAATAAAATCAGACTTCCCATAGAAATACGCCCAGCTGATCGGCGACTTTGTATGTGAGGTCCAAAAATTTTTACGTTTTATTCCCTATTTTGCTTACAATTCTGTATTCTATTAAGGATTCTAATCCCGAGATTACAATATAGTTCATAGGTTCAAAATCAGCCTGTATATAGGCACTACCTATCACAAGTACAAAAATATTCAGGCTAATTTGGTTGCCTTAACTGTCAATTTATTTATAATAATATTTCCCATCCATCTACGAAAAGCTTTTGAATATTTTTTCGGTGCATTCTTTTTACGTAGAGATGCGGTCGGCAGGATATCGCGGCAAAAGTCGGTTGCAGCGGCGGCGCCGAGCCGACTCGTTTCCAAGAAACCGCGCGTGGCCTCGCTGCTTCGTTGATCCATTAGTTTTTCGATTTGAAATTACGCTGTCAATAAATATACGTACGTCAGCAAGAAATAAAGGAAAGGTAGGGTCAGGCCTATGTTCAGCAGTGGACGAGTATAGGCTGATGATGATGAGGGTCAGTAAAAAGTCTTGCCTGTCTATTAATTATGTAGTGGGTATTCTGCATACCTATTTATGTTAAGTATGTACTTCCATGATAAAAACTTAATTTAATTTTACAAGTCTAAAAAAGGACTGACAAGAACGAAGGCCTATTTGCTAACTTTTGACAACTAAGTTGCTGAACGCTTTGATTATATGTAAGTATAAAAGCTGAACTAAGCAAATGAATGTGACAAAGTCATACATGTTAGAGTTCAGCATACTACCTACATCATACGAATTTTGAACTCTTCAAGTCGGAATAGATTAAAAACGGGTAAATTTTTATTAGTAGCGTATATGTCTAATAAATATTTACCTTTATGAGACAACGCATATGGTAGCATAAATAAAACTCAACTTCATTTTGAGGGGTGTTCGAGTTCATACTTAGCTGAGTTTTATTATGTTCATGTTTATCAAGATAGGTACCTAGATGAAATGCACTGATGTGACAGAAAATAGAGAATAAAACCGGCCAAGTGCGTGTCGGGCCACGCGCAGTATAGGGTTCAGTAGTTGCGAATGACAACTTTGAGTTCACACTGTTCACACTCGCACCTCACAGTTTAACGACCAAAAACATCTAACAATGAAAATTGTATGAAATTTTACATTTTCGAGTACATTTTATAAGTTGGTTGCCTATAACTTTTTAGTTTGTACTTAGTACTCAGCTCTGATAGTTTTCCTTTCAACTTCAGTATATATACTACTGCTGTAATTTTTTTCACGTATCTACATATAACCGTCTAGCAGATAGAGGGGGGGACACTTACCTCTAACAAAAATTCGCACTTTAAAACCAAATATTTCGGAAACGGATCCCTAAATCGAAAAATAGTGTTCTCAACCTCACAATATTTTTAAAAGACCTATTTAACGATACCTCACACGATGGGTAAGTAGAGAAAAAAAAATTACTCCCCCACATTACTTGTATGGGAGCTATCCTAAAAAAATTTTTTTTTCAAGATTTTTTTCTACCACTTTGTTGGCATGATTAATATACATACATACCTATACCAAATTACACCTTTCTAGTACTTATAGTCTCTGAGTAAAACCGCGGACGGACAGACAGACAGACATGGCGAAACTATAAGGTTCCTTGTTTACTACGGAACCCTAAAAAGGTTTAAGAAAGTTTCAAAATTATTTCGTCGGTATAAAACCTTTGTGGTGGAAGCAATAGCAAATATATTATAAAGAGCTAAACCGAAATGTACCTCCCTATATACTTCCTAAGATATAGGTTTCACAAGAAAAACAAACGTTCTATACGAGTAACTTGTAAGTAGATACGTTTAATTATCATTAAGGTACAGTGCGCACACTCCCAGATAGGCACTAATTTATACAATACCATGAATGTGTTCGTGCATTCTAGCAGTTGTTTACATTGCTTTGCAGTTAATTGGCTCAGGCCATATACCATTAAAGGCATGTTGTCGAGAATCTAGACCCTCGGCCTGCGTCGGCCGCTTGCAACCAACAACCGGTATGCAACCGCTTTTGGAGTGCTTTACTTACGTCAAACTTTACCCTTTTACGTCGACTGAATGATAGCTTTTGCAACGTTTTGCGTTTGTTAATTTATCTCAGCTTTCTTACCAAATAGTTCCAAAAGGGTGTCGACTGTTACTGGCTACTGAGCACTGGCTAATTTTATGCAGGAAAAATATAATTCAATGCATCTGGAAGGAAGACAATTTTTTCAAAATTATAATCCAACAATTAGTCGCCCATTTACAATCTGTGAAATAATACACGCCTTTGATTCTCAAAAATGGCAAGGCTGTTGGCGTTGATAACGTTGTAGGCAATTTTTTGATACCGCAGGTACATTAGTGCAATTTTCGGTCCCTAATTTTCTTCGTCGTCAAAAAGCTGTTTTTAGGGTTCCGTAGTAAACAAGGAACCCTTATAGTTTTGCCATGTCTGTCTGTCTGTCTGTCCGTCCGCGATTTAACGCAGAGACTATAAGTACTAGAAAGCTGTAATTTGGATGGGTATGTATATTAATCATGGCAAAAAAGTGGTAGAAATAAACTTGAATAAAAAAATTTTGTAGGGTAGCTCCCATACAGTACTAGTAAAGTGGGGGAGTAATTTTTTTTTCTCTATTTACCCATCGTGTGGGGTATCGTTAAATAGGTCTTTCAAAAATATTGTGAGGTTGAGAACACCATTTTTAGGGTTCCGTAGTAAACTAGGAACCCTTATAGTTTCGCCATGTCTGTCTGTCTGTCTGTCTGTCTGTCTGTCTGTCTGTCTGTCTGTCTGTCTGTCTGTCCGTCCGCGGTTTTACTCAGAGACTATAAGTACTAGAAAGCTGTAATTTGGTATGAGAATGTATATTAATCATGGCAAAAAAGTCGTAGAAAAAAATCTTAAAAAAAATTTTTTTTAGGGTAGCTCCCATACAAGTTAAGTGGGGGAGTAATTTTTTTTCTCTACTTACCCATCGTGTGCGGTATCGTTAAAAAGGTCTTTGAAAAATATTGTGAGGTTGAGAACATCATTTTTCGATTTAGGGGTCCGTTTCCGAAATATTTGGTTTTAAAGTGCAAATTTTTGTTAGAGGTACGTGTCCCCCCCCTCTATCTGCTAAACGGTTATATATGGATACGTGAAAAAAAATACAGCAGTAGTATATATACTGAAGTTGAAAGGAAAACTATCAGAGCTGGGTACTAAGTGCAAACTAAAAAGTTATAGGCAACCAACTTATAAACTAAAATTTCATACTATTTTCATTGTTAGATGTTTTTGGTCGTTAAACTGTAAGGTGCGAGTGTGAATAGTGTGAACTCAAAGTTGTCATTTGCAACTACGGAACCCTACACTGCGCGTGGCCCGACACGCACTTGGCCGGTTTCTTTTTTTCTCTCTTATTTCTTTATGTTTTATTTGAGTGGCCAGTGGTGGTTACACAATAAATAACCCTATATTCTACGGGTCGGGAGTCGGGAAACAGAGACGCAGGGAGGGAATTCCATTTCTAAGCAGTTAATAAAGGAGGAAGCCAATGTAGAGGTGCGATGAGTAGGAATATCGACAACCTATGGATGGAAATTGCATCAATATTTGTAAATGTGTGTCGATATTCCCGTTCGGGGACAGTGATTCCATCATGGAATCCCTGTCAGCCTCCCACACGGTGTCGTTCGATGATGGAATGGTGCAAGGGGAATTAAAACATGCAATTCCTATGCACACTCTCTCAAATGCATCCTTTATAATACATACAGACTTGCTACTTAACTGCGGCGTTCGAGGCTCTGAAGCCGTCCTACCGTAACCCAATCATCATCAACGATTTTTCTGGCATATCTGTCGATAGCTTCCAGGGCTTCGAGCTGATAGCGGAAGGCTGCTAGACTGTTGAGAGAATAAGTACCTAGTTTTTTTTAAACAGTCTTAGCCCTGGCTTATTTTTTATTAGTGTCTGATTGATCACCTCATCCGTCCCGCGACCAGAATCAGGTCGGTCGGTCGGTTATAAACCAAGTTCAATGAAAATATTTTCTTGTAATTCGGCTTAAAGGTTTTGTTGTTTGTTTGTTTTTCGTATGTGTAAGTGGCCAACACTGGTGTCAGATTTTTCAAGCTGCCTTAAGGCATCTGACATAGCTTAACGACTGCCATCAACGATAACAGCCGGGACCAACGGCTTAACGTGCCTTCCGAAGCACGGAGGAGCTCGAGATATTTTTATGCCACTTGCGGTCACCCATCCAAGTAGGGACTGCACCAGGGGTTGCTTAATATACGTAAGCGCTCCTAGAGCTCACACCCACTGGACATCAGGCTCCTCCAAAGGTTTTGTGATATGCGCGGACGTACATATGATTTTTAAATTATGTAAAGGGGTTTAGAAGCTGGTATAGACAAATTTAAACAAAAAATGTGCAAATCTGACAATATTACACACAAACGCGTCGAATTGAATACTTCAATGTTTAGAAGTCGAAGAACAAGAAGATACACAAAAAAATTAATACATAATTAACAAACAATACGTAGTGTAAAATCTTGGTGGGGCCAGTCCTGGATTTGTAAATAGGCCGCGGCCTAGGGGCGGCAGCGTACTAGGGGCGGCGGATTTCAGAGGACGGTCAGTAGATTTCACAGGATAAAAGTAAAAAAAATGTGTATCTTGTTTCTTTTTTACGCTGTCTTTCTAATTAATTCGTTTGTTTAACTTTCATTTGTTTATATAAATAAAAATTTTGAAAATTATTATTTTAGAAAAACGGAAATAAAGTGGCCTAGACTCATAAAAAATATACTTAAATCCGGCACTGGGTGGGCACCCTTTATTATTCAGTAGGTAAGTATTTATGTTCATTGAAAACGAATAAGAAACGCGATGTCTAACGTTTGTTAAAATTCTTTGAACCTATCAAGATCATGAGCGATAAACAAAAAAAGAAGCCTGCATTCCATAGATCCCGCTCCGCCCTTGCATTCCTAGATAGTTAAAGTCATAACTCGGCTAAGAGAAAGAATGCAAGCACAAAAAATAGATGGATGTTTCGAAAATTAGATCATTTTTCGTTCTTGAGTTTCTCGCTATTACCCGCTGAGGCTTCTCTTTTGGAGGAAAATAATAAGGCAGGGATAGACTTAATATTTTAGTATACTTACATGTCTGTGGTACTTACCAAGTACTTACCACTGGCAAAGCACAATTATCGAAGGCATATAGTCATATTCTGTCTAATAACTAATAATAAATGCGAAAGCGATTGAACGAAGATTCGTGTGTTTGTTACACTTTAACTTAATTTTGACTTTACGTTGTTTGGAGTTCGGACATACAGAGTACAATTTACTTTTTCGAATCCCGGAAAAACTACATATAGTGGCCCATCGTTTCATGAAATGGTTATAGCCCACAGATTTTAAACGAATGTTTCTATGTCAACTCATTTTCAGTGGCGGATTTGTCATATCCATAAGCTGCGAAGGTTAGCCTGAAGCGGCACATATTGGGCAAACGGCTTATTTTCCTCCTCCCCCACGTCGAAGGACGTCAAAAGTAGATGGGGGCGGCATTTTATGGACTATTAGCATTAGTACTATTATTTAATTCTGTGCTATTAGATAGATAGAACGCAGTGCAAGTGAAAACTTTTTAGAGACAAATGTGTAGGCAAAACCCAAGCTGTTCCCTTATGAGTATGAAAGTTGCAAAATATGTGTCATTGCCTTAGAGTATCTTAATATTGATACTCTAAGGTCATTGCATACACGGTCGAATATTTTTAATGCCTGCCGACTTGAGTATCTACTTGAAAAACTAAATTGATACATGTATGCGCTCCTGAAAAAAAGATCCTTCCCACCTTTTAATGTTCAAAAGTTCGGAGTCCTCAAAAGGCGCTAGTTGGCTCTGGGGTAGTGCTAATTAGAAACTTGTAAAGGCGGCCCTGCACTTGTATGAATACCCGCCTGCACTAATTTGACGAATGTCACGTGCTTCCGCTACACGGAAACGAAGATTTTTTTACAACCGTTACTAATAATGCGCTCGTTCGAGTAGTTTTTGTAGCGATGTGCAATGCCGGCACGTCGCTAGGTAGGCAAGCTGAATGAAGTCTTGAAGAAGCTTTGACTGCGTTAGCGAACTTGAATGGACGTACTTGCAAGTGCGCTGCTGCAGATATGACATTTTTGTTGCTCCGAAATCACATAATAGTACTGAACTGACGAAGAAGCTCTAAAATGACGGGTTCGAGGTATTTGCGTGTACAAGTAATTTTTTCCTTATATTTTTTCCAACAGGTAACTTGACAACTAACGCCCTCTATGACTCACCTTATAAACTAAGTTGAAAAATTGATTGTGCAATGGTTGCTTAGCAAATAAAAATACATTTTGTATCAATAATTTCTCAAAAAGTGTAAAATTTGTTTGTTGAGTTACTATCAATAACAGAATGTGAAGACATAATACCAAAATAAATTAACTAGATACTCAGCTTTGAATAACTGAAATGTTGTTTGTTTTTCGTGTGTTTTTTTTTTTTTTTATACAACTAAGTTGGCAAACAGGCCAGTTGTGTAAATGGCCAACACCAATAGATTTTTCAAGCTACCTAAAGGCATCTGTAATAGCTTAATTACTGCTATGAAAGTTGACAGCCGGCCAATTGCTTAACATGCGTAAGCGCTACTAATGCTTACACCCACTGAGGTATCGGGCTCCTCTGGAATAAAAATATGTATATCCAATGACAACTACACTGGGATTAAAAAATATATATATTAATTTAGAAATGAATTTATTCACATAACCTCCCACACTTCCTCAAATGCAGAACACAACTTTGCACAAGTCAAGGCTGCTGACAATGGGTAATTACTTATTGAAATAACATCTTCAGAGTAGTCCACTTCCACTTTTCCATGCGCCATAGCACCTATAATCAAAACTATGGGTTCGTCTTTAGGGACCAACTCCCTACAGTTATGTACCACTTTAGAACTGAATGACATTGTGATCTTCTTGACACCTACTGGAAGATGTGATGTTACTGGGTTTTTTATTACTTTCAATAGTTTCATGGGACCATCTGACGCTCTGATTGCAAACTTGTGTAGTAATTGAACTGAAAAAACAAAGAACATAATGGTAAGTCTATTTCTTATACATAATATTTATTTAATGTTAAAATTGCTGTTCATCACGTCACAACTTCATCCTCGTAAATTATAGCCTATGTTACCCTGATAATGTAGCTCTCTGTAGTGAAATAGATTTTATTTATTGGTTCAGTTTTGTTTAGCTGACCCTGGGCTCCAAAGCACTCCAGCTGAGGATGCAACCAGGAAAATGCTCAGATGAGAGAGAGTAGTTTTTCAATTCATCCGTTTCTAACATACACAAACAAATCTTTCTTCTTCATAACATCAGCATAAATTAATGCTATAATTACTGTAATTTACAATTTTTTGCCATTATAGTAGTGTACGTGGTCTCTGATGCATCTCAACTGAGTAAATAAATCGATCAAATGACGAGCTCCGTGGCGCAGCGGTCAACACGCCGGCCTGTGACACGGATGGTCCCAGGTTCGATCCCCAGTCAGGTCAAGATGAAAAATGATCTTTTTCAGTTTGACCTGGGTCTTGGATGTTTATCTATATATGTATTTGTTATAAAATATAGTATCGTTGAGTTAGTATCCCATAACACAGGTCTTACATAAGAACTTACTTTGGGGCTAGCTCAATCTGTGTGATTTGTCCGTATATATTTATATTTATTTAGTTTATAAAGAAAGGAGCAACCACAGCTATAAAAAAAAATTATGAGAAACTTAATTCAATTTATTCAGTGTTTCTGACTAGATAATCAAATAAATAGATTATTTGTATGTATATTTGTCCATGCATATGTCAAAAACAATTAAATAAATTGCAAAAATTTCTATTTATACGAAGCACTTTTGCTTCACAGATTGCATTTACGGCCCCACACTAGGCACACTAGCGATGCCAATAATTTTATCTTGAATTTCTTTCTATTTGTAAAGTATTAGGAATAAAATTATTGGCATCGCTAGTGTGCCTAGTGTGGGGCCTTAAGCCGATTGCATAGTAATTTTGTGTACTTATGAAAGTCAGATGAAAAAAATGGAGCACAATTGTCACAGACTGGTACCCCAGAGATGGAAAAAGAATACAGATGACAAAAAATGTGATAGGTAGGAGATCTAACATGCACAGCCTGGCCACAACGCTGTTCTAGTAAATCTTTGTTTATTCTTTTTGTTTTGTCTCTCCAGTTAATGCTACTTAATAATGCTAGCTATCACAAATTCTTTTTACACAATAATATGTTGTTATTGCAATAGTTACCCATAAGTCCAGCAAATCTTTTGAATGTTCTTGGTATTCTAGTCTGTGGGTTGATTTCAATGAGAACATTCTTTTCAGTGTGTATGTAGACCTGCAGTAGACCGGCCCGGTTCAGTGGTGAGTCCATCAACATCAACAGAGATTGATGTGTGATGTCTGGCCGACAGGAACCAGGATCACGATTATTCTTCCGGAGAATGTTTGCATGGTCATCACAATTTAGCAACTCAAAACTGTTTCCTGTCTGCAAAAACAAATTTGTTTATTAATTTTGCAGTCCTTGAAATAGGTGAGCTGAAGAAATGCTTACCAGGAATTTGTGATTTCTTTCTTTGATAAAATTTTTTCACTTCAAAACAAGTATTTAATACCTTATTGAATAAATCTTATAAACCCTTACCTTTACTGTTTCTAATTGTGCATTCTCTAGAACCACAATAAGTCTTTTTTCTTGCTTTTTAATGTGGGAAGTAACTAAATGTCTGGGAATCGGATCGTATTCAAATTCATCGTCTTTTGCAGCAAGTTTCCTCTTCTTACCCATATTATATATTTAATAATTTATCTCTAGGTTTTAAATTTTCTTTTATCAACAGATATAAGGTGAAAATGATTTCAATCACGTTCTTATTTTCTACAAAAGTACAAACAGCACGTGTTTTTGTTTTGACTTTCACGGACCCCTCGGACCTGACAGACAGATGACAATGACAGGCGTAGGTAGGTGTTTTATTTTTTCTTTTCGTTTAGAAACAGATATTTTGAACACGTACTTCTATCGTGTTAAGCTTCTTTAGTGTCAAATTAAATATTCAGCTTTCTGAACTGTATGTTATGCTGTCAGTGTAATTGTCAAAAAAACAAAAATCGAGTGCCGTGATTGGGGAGTAGCCATACGCTGCATTCCCCTCTGTCAAGGTACAAGCCAAAATTGGACGTAGTTAAGCAGAAAGGACCTAATCCACATCAAGTCACTTTTGAGTAATGGGCGTTTGAAGTTTCAGCTGTAATTGCTCTAAGAGGAACATTCTTTTTTTTCAAAATGTCTTTTGTTTATTCTAGTAGTCTAATATTGTAATTGTCAACGTAATATAAACATTATTTTTTTCAGTAGGTTTTGAGATATTAAGCAAAATGTGGGTTGAGTCCTTACCAAGAAAAGCAATTTTTAAAGAAGTCGTCAATTTTTTTTATTCCTCAGAAAAAACTCAAGCCACAAAATAATTTATTAAAAATAAAACTAAATAATTATATCACACGTACAAGTACCATACGATTGTCTGGGTCGTGGATGTTTATTTACATAGATATATAAGTATTAATTTAATTAATACAAGTTTCGTAAAACAAAGTCACACGTCAAGAATATAAAATAAACACAGGTCAATAAAAAAAATACACATAAAACAATTATAGCCCGCCACTGGTCGCTTCCCGTGCAAAGGTACCCAATACGCTGGCAGCTATGGCCATTCTTTGCACGAGAAACGAGCCAGAGCGGGAGTCACCAGTTCTCTCTGATATTCGGTGGCCTATCTCTCGAATCAGATGCTTTGCGTCAGTGCCCCAGCAACCCATCGTTTCAACCGCGACGGGAACAAAACAATAATGCGGTTCCAAGGCCGCATACTTGATGCGTTTCCTAACAGCCGCATCCTCTGCGGCCGCCGCCGCTAACCCGATAGTACGGCTAAGGTGGCTGGCCGCCACAGTGCTCACGCACGTAGCATCCCATACCACGCACCTGCCGCGCTTCTATGGGACCAAGATCAGGCCGTCTGGTCTCTTGCCATCCGACCGACTGAGCCCCGGGGGTTCCAACATGCAAGGGACATTGGCAGATATAAACACCCGGCGGACAATGTCATTAAGTGCGTGGTGTCGGGGAAACCTCCCCAAGCAACGACGACCACTCAGTGCATAATATCCGTCGGCCCCCACCATGGACCCGCATGTACACGTATGTGGCTCACATACTCTGCAGCCCAGGCGCAGCGCAACAGCTATCCGCAACGAGTCATTGTCCAACAGGGTGCCTAGGTAATGCGATGGAAGGGCGTGTAACCATGCCCCCGATTCCATCCGCGACACAGGTCTTCTTGCTAAGTCTGCCCCTGCGGCGTTGTCCAAAAGATCTTGATGGGTCTTTTTGACACCAACGTCGTCCCAAGCTCGCTGGATGCAGGGTTCGGATAGGCTTGTCGTGCTGGAGTTGCCGACCGACCAGGCAGATATAGCCCCACACACATAAGGGATACTTACCCCGTCACCATTATAAGAGAGAAGCACAGTGACTAGGTTTGTAACCCCATGCGCCGATGCCAGGAAAGCCGGAAGGCCGACATCAGCCGCACACCTTATCCCAAGCCCCCCAAGCCGCACAGGTAGAGTCGCCTGATCCCATTGAGGCTCGTTAAGAGACACATTCAAAACTGCCTCTACCACGTTTTTTAAAGTGCCGTCAAAAGCTGATACCTCCTCGGGGCACAGCCAAGTAGGTGTGGTACGCAGCAGGTAATTAATTTTGGGCATTGCGAAACACGAACGCAACAACAATAATGCCACGTGAGCGGGAAGACTCTGCAGACGTTCACCCGCAAATAGGAGTAGCTGCCTTCGGGATCTGATGGACTCCGGGACTGCCTCGAGAAATATAGGTGAGCCTAGAATGTTGAGTAAGCTGGCAGACAGTTCCCTGAGACCAGGCAAAATAGCTGCAAATCGTGCAAAATGGTTACTTGGCTCACCACTACAAGCGAAAAACTCGCACTTCGAAGGATTCACCTCCAGCCCTAGCTCCCTAAAGCGAGGAATTAAAGTTTGCAAGTCCTGGTATACTAATTCTGGTTCACCACCAAGGGTGCCGTCATCCAAGTACCATAAAGAGAGCACACTTTAACACACATACACAATGACTTTCTGTATGGCCAGGCTGAAGATGAGCGTTCCAAGCGGATCGCCCTGCTAGGCTCCAACCTGTGAGAGAAGGAGGCTGTCATCGTAAAATAGGTTTGATGGGGTCTGATACATCTGGTTCAAGAATGGATAGAGAGACGGAGCTTTATCCCCAACTTCCTTCAATAAAACGTCTCTTTCCAGTGTATTGAAGGCGTTGCGGATATCCACTTTAAGCAACACGCAGTTAGAATTATTTGAGTCCGCGGCAAACGTATGAGTGGCATGGATAGCTGCCTCACAACCAAGACGAGTACCAAACCCCAACTGATGTGGTTGTAGATATTCCGTCATCTCCTCCTTCACGGCCCAACAGGCCAGTTTTGCAGTAAGTCGTCTAAAAACGCTGCCAACCGCTATTGGTCTTAGGCCGCCGTCCTTTTTATGCAAGGCGCAAAGTTCTTATTACCTCCGTGCCTTTAGTCGTGGATAATTTTAAAATTTAATACTAGTATATTTTTAACATATGCATTTGTTACAAATTCTAAATACGAAAGTCGTTTCAGTTAAAATATAAGTATATGAGTCAATCACTAAATCTTTTTCTTATAAACGACTTAACCTTCTTGAGTAATTTTAAGTTATTAAGAATTGTATGAGGGTTTCATATAAAACCGTTTTTCTGAAACAGCCTAAGTGTTTTGAGTCGTTTCTAATAAACAAAAACAGAAGTTTGTTAGCAGTAAACCTAAAACACAGAAACAACCCAAATTGTTTAAGTCGTTTCAGTGATTTTTAAAGATTAAATTGTTAGGCAACATTTAATTCTCAGAAATAACCCAAACTGTTTGAGTTTTATCTGATAAATTATCTTTTAGAATACGTACATAGAAATTGCATTACTCAGAAACAATTCAAGCAGGTTGGGTTCGTTCAGCAAATTTTTTCTTCGTGCTTTTCATACATGTGGGATGAGTCGGGGTAGTAACAAAAATAGTTTCCATACACATTTCGAAAATAAAGTCTTCACTGTATGATAGATTCGACCCTCAGGAGTACGATGGCATACTTAACTCAATTTCGACCAAACTGTGGGTTGGGTCCTTTCTGCTTAACTACGTCCAATTAGGCATATGCATGTCTATGTGTTAGTTGTGTGACTCATCTGTACACAAATTATTTTTTCTCTTTTATGTCATTTTTTGTGACAATGTCATAATTACTATCAAGTGACAGTTTAAGTTTTGTATGTAGGTGTGCGGAACTAAACTTGTGTGCACAGTTCCCCCCGCAAAAAACGCCAGAAAAATTGTCATAGTAAATTGTCGCTTTGCCCACTCCCTCCGTCCGGTACGGAGGCCGTGTTGCTCGAAGATTGATTTCTACATTTCTACCCAAGTTTTTTTCTAATTTCTAATAGAAAAACATTTTTTCTTCAAGTATTTTATATTTGTTGTTAAAACTAGTCAGCATAGGTTAATCTCAATGGCTAATGATAGAGAAGTTCTACGTGAAATATGGGATGGCAAACTACCCATTTGTTTTCAATTAGATCAAGAAGAAATAATGGAAATACAACAACCTGATCCTTTTTACGTCATGGTGCCCAGATTAAGTTACTTTCCTCTAGTAACTGATAAGGTAAACATTGTGCATATAAACAAAATAATATGATAGTCAAACAAAAGTACTTCATACTCAATAAAATTATGGTTGTGTATGTATAAACATTTGTTTCTACTATGAATGGCATAAAACTATGAATGACGAAAAATTTTTTTTAAATCTATGACGAATGGCATGCCATCTATAGTTACAGAAAAATCCCAATATTCGTAAACATTTACTTTGGATTCCGGAGTACTGAATTCTTTGGAGAATTATTAATTCCCATATACATCTAATCAAGGTTACTGATAATCCAAGGGAACAATGCTGCTAATATTTTGGGCTCATTGCTTCAATGTGTGTCGCACATTGGAAGAAGTTTTTTATTCCTGTGGCTTTTTACTCGATAGTTTGTGTAAGGTTTTATGTTTTACAATAAAGTAACTATAGTTTTGTTTTGTCATTACAGATGAAAAGACATTTTCTGCGATATATATCTCAAGAGAATTCTGATAATGAGATGTGGCTAGACTATAATGGGCAGCCTTTGAAGTGGCACTATCCTATAGGTTTTCTCTATGACTTGTATTGTGGCAATGACCCGCAGCTTCCTTGGACACTGACAGTGCACTTCACCAAGTTTCCTGAAGACATACTCCTTCATTGTCCTAACAAGTAAATACTGATTTTCTGTTATTTTGATTGCCTCCTTTTGCTTTCTTTTTGCAGTTATGTGTGCGCAAGTATACATTTTTCTAAACTAATGTCATTAGTACTATTGTTGAACATGTTGACCACTTTTTAATTTTCCATTTAATGCTTGTCTAACATTATAATTTGCAACTTGTATTTTCAGAGATGTTGTTGAAGCACACTACATGTCAACTGTGAAAGAGGCTGATGTGTTAAAGCATCGCGGCCAGGTCATGTCCACAATGCAGAAAAAAGATCACAACCAATTATGGCTGGGTTTACAAAATGGTAGGTTATTTAACTGCTAATAAGTGGTAGTGATGAAGTTCCCTGCAGTCCGTACCTGGGTGTAGAGTTGGAAGTACCAAGATGAAAAGACACATTAGCAGATTGGTACTTACTTTATATTCACGCTCCTCATCCCACCCTCCTATGGTGTGATAGGTATTTACTGAACAAAAATCTCATGCAAGATATCATAGTAAAAAATAAAAATTTAATAAGTTCAGATTATTGTAGACTTCAAGAACTCATGTAGTTATTTTGACTGGGATTGACATGACCAAGAACATTGAACATATAGACAGAAAACTGAAAAAAAATATTATGTGACATTAGCCAAGACCCATATCCCCTGAAATAGATTTGGCTTGACTCCTGCACCCCTATTCACCTTACATAATTTATGGATGCCCTCAAACCCTTAACTCTAGGTGGGATGTATTTTCAAGGTTTGAGTTTATATGATTTCTGTTGCAGTTGCATTTATATGTATCAATACATATATTGACTAGGTAGGTACTTCAACTACAACTTAGTACTATTTATTTAATTTTCAGATAAGTTTGATCAATTTTGGGCAATAAATAGACGATTAATGGAGTCTCACGGAGACAATGAAGGCTTTAAACACATTCCAGTTAGAATATACTCAGATGATGGATCTTGCAATCAACGCTTAGTCAACCCAAAAAATGCAGATGGCAGTAGAAAAGTGTTACAACAAATGATTACAGAATTATACCCTGAAAAAGCTGATGGTAAGTAAACATTGAAATAAAGTTAAGACTTCCTCAATTCCAATATTTGACAAGCATATATTATGTACATAAACTGTAGAGTTGACCACCAAATGGAGGTTCACACCCACAGAAACAACCTACGAGGGCGACACCGACAACCGCCGTCAAAATTGTGCATTGTGCGCAGGGGTGACACTAAAACGATAATCCCGGGTGACACGTCAGCTAGCTACAATACTGTTCATTAATTGGAATTCATATGATATCATATGTTAGTTAACCATATTCGTAAATAAAGATATTCTATTCTATTTATGACAATTTATTTTTTACAGTGCAATTGAGAACCCATGGAGTTGTGATACCGGCTGACACGCCGCTTCAATGGCTCTCAGAACATATGAGCTATCCAGACAATTTCCTGCATTTGTGCTTGTGTTAAATACTTTAAGAATACCTACATTTTATTTATTGTGCAATTATAACAATTATGTATTATAATATAATCTAATATATAAATGCATTCCTTTAAAATAATATTTATTTAATTAATTACCACTCCTGGGCCAAACCCCCAAATTTTATGCACAAATGGCAAGGCATCCTAATGAACTTGATCCAAAGCAAGTCGCTTCAGTGGCATTAAAGAAACCCATCTTTACTTACTTTTTTTGACAGAAATGCCAGTGGCCGCACGTACACCAACCACCTAAAGCCCATTTTAGCGGAAACCAGGCTCCTAAGCATTCCAGCTCAGGACTTGGGAACATGCTTAGATGAGAGAGAGAGAAAGACATTTAAAGTCCATAACAAACTCATACAATGTGCACAATCAGTGTCCCCTGTGACAATTTGCCAGCCTTGCCACCCTATACTTAGTTACTCAACCCCACTGAGAAGTGCTACCAACACTGAAGAATATTATTATCCCATCACAATCCATGGAAAATAGTATTGTAGCCTGGCAGCCTTGCAGTGACATGGATTCTTAATTAAAACACCGAAAAATATTCAACAATTTATTGGACAACCTTAACTAAACGATGTTTTTTCAAAGCTTATTATGGTAACAAAACAACCATAGGTACTCGTAATATATACAAAAAAAAACTAGTTTCTATTAGAAAATAATCATGATTCGTACATGGATGTGATGATGGAAAATTACGAACTAACCTGTGTTGTTGTTAAACTTGTACATAAATTATATTGGTGCTTACTTATCAAATTGGTGCTTCAATATATAAGTATACTCCTAGGCCAGTCAATATCGACATGAAACATTACAAAAGATGATACACCCCTGATATGATAATAGTCTACAGCCAAGTTTGCAACTTTCTTTAACTCTTACTCGTGCGTGAATACCTAGAAACTATGGAACGATTTTCTTTTCTCGACGATCTTTATGGAATTCTTTGTAAAATAGATCACTAAAAAAATGACTACATTTGAATAAATATATCTTTCTATCTTTTTTAAAAGTAAGGTTCTTATTAGGCTACTTTACGTATTTTTGGAATCAATAATAATAATTTTAGAACCAGTGAAAATTATGAGAATCAGATTACCGTCTGTATCAGATCACTTTTTCTCATAATGACTGATTCTCATAATATTAAAACACGATTCCAAAAATACCTCAGGTTATTAACTAAGGCTTATATGATTTACATTCTTGAATTTCTTTCTATTTGTAGTATTAGGCATAAAATGATTGGCGTCGCTAATGTGCCTAGGGTGGGCCCTTAAAGTAGCCTAATAAGAACCTTACTTTTGAAAAAGATAGAAAGATATATTTAGGTAATTTAGGTAAAAGTATTAGGAATAAAACTATTGGCGTCGCTAGTGTCTCAGTGTGGGGCCTTAATAGTGCACCACAAAGATAAAAAACTGAAAAAGTTCCTTTCGGGCATCCCAAGAATAGCACAGGGCTAAGAATGTTACAAAATTGAGAGTAACTATTCTCAAAGGTCTATATAACATTAAAAAATCGCCAATACATGCGCCTTTGCAATGTTTGCATTGGTCATCCATCACCAACCGAAAGGGATATTGACTCGCCTAGAAAATGAAACCTACATTCATTGAAACACAAAAATATGCATATTAGTACTGGACACCATCCACATGCTATGGAAGCATCAAAATGGTCGGTCTGCCAGGAAAATACTGGGATTCGATGTGGTTTTCGCAAAGGTGTCTGGCGCAGTCAGTGTGTATTATAGTAAGACCAAGAACAAGAATGCTCCCACATTTTTAATTCATGCAAATACATCTACAATTAGTTAATGGCAGTCATAGAGTACATACATAAATCTAACAGGATTTTTTATGATTTACAACAATCATTGTTTAGCTTTAGTATGTTTCATGTCATATGTACATGGAACACATTGATTTAGCTTCAATAGGGAAGCATCATATGAGTCTGTAATGTAGGTACTGAATTTCAACCCAATGACGATTATCGGAAATGCTCACCACTAGATGGCATCACTGAGGCGTTGAGTTTGATAAACTGCTTTCATTGGTTAATATTTGACAAGCAGCAACTACTGACACATTGTGGCCCAATCACGGCTTAGCGGTCCTAACGCCTCAGTGCTCATTGCTGATTTATGCCCTCGGCACTAACTTTATTGAGTAGAGGACTGTTTGTTTAATACATTATAAGAGATTCTTATCAAATTAGAAGGTAGCAAGATTTGATAGACACTTATTTGGTTAAAAAAATGAACGCTTTTAGCTACCAAAAGAAACTTTTAAGTTAATTATCACAATAAGTTAATAATTACATAAATAAAAATTAAAGCTAATTTCTTTTACTCTTGAATTTCTGTATTACATATGGAATGTGTCTGGTAAATCGTTTACAACCATTATTCGCAAAAATGGCTTGATCTTCACTAGGTCCATATGTTATCACTGTTAAAGCTTCCCTGAAATAAGGTTAAAATGTTACTAGATTTTCCCATAAGTACTTCTCTCTCTACGCCGTGTGGTTCCCGGCAGAGTAGAATAGGACCAATCCCAAGTCTTCTCGTGGATGTCGTGTAAGTCTACTTAGGAAACACAGCTTAACAAAGCTTATAAACATCAAAGACTCCTCCAATTTTTGGCCAGCGTGGAGAGTGTAGGCCAAATCCTCTGACTGCTCTGGCTAATATATGGCTCTGGTAGTACAGGTCGTGCTCGTGCAGTGGAGACTAACGAAGACCTGATGATGAAGACTTTTCTCTCATCTGAGCGTATTTCCGGTTGCACCCTCAGCTGAAATGCCTGAAAGCCTGCGCCCGTAGCATGGCGCCCGTAGTGTCGCTTATATCGCGCGATAAACTGTCACCATCTCACATTTTGATATTACGGAAAGCAAGATGGCGATAGTCGATAAAGATTGTCACCAACGCGTGCCGTGCTGCTAGGGCTGGGGTGTGTTTATTTATTGACATGTCTGATTAAGAGCTAGACACTTGTCGGATTCAAGCTCCATTCTTACTACATAATTAGTATGGAAATTTATGTCATTCAGGGATAACATACTTATCTAACGATGAAAGCTTTTTTAAATCGGTCCAGTCGTTTTGTAGTCTATTTAATGCAATCAAACAAACATCTTTTCTCTTTATCATACGTATTAGTATTAGATAAATAATGATATTTCCATTATTGCTTTTGTATGTACATATATTAGTTGGAATAAAGTAAAATAGACAATCCAATCTGTTATACTATTGATAATCTGGACATGGACATTCTGGGATATGATCATTCTGGAATATGGCTGGAATGTACACGTTTTGCACCATCCAAAATATGATGAGTATTTATAAATACAATACTTACGCCATCATTTCCTCAGAGGGACTCAATATACCATGAAACCGAAATTCGGCCAAAGCACACAATTCTACATGATTTTGCTCAAGTGGTAGAAATGGTATGTAATGGTCAATTAAATGATGGGCAATAGTAGCCGATTTTTCAAATCCACCTGAAAATAAAACATTCTTTTTAGGGTTGAGTTGAGCTACATCTGGCAGAATGGAATGGCACTTTTCTATTGGGGAGGCCTATATCCAGCAGTGGACTAGTATAGGCTGATGATGATGATGCTTTGATTATTTTCTGTCACTCTGAACCATAATCTACTAGAGCCAAAAAGAGAGACGGAACGTGGTCGCACGCGACGGAATCGACTGTTCCGCCATTTTGCGTCATTCTTTATCGCTCCAGTTAATTACGGTTTTGATCATACGAAATGCATTAGAGCTGATAGCTCACTCTAATAGAATTTATGTATTTCTAGCAGTTAGAAAAATCTGCAATGTATTTTGAATCTATCAGCAAAAACTAAGAAATGGTTAGTAGTAAAAATATGTGGGATGTGGTGATAAAAACCAGGGTACATCCCTGAAGTATTAACTTTCATTTCCATAACTATTAAATTAAACTTAATGTTCTTCTAAACTAGTATAAAAGAATTTTGTATTACTAACACTTTATGTAAAATAAATGATATTATTGTTATATTATCATTTATTAATTTTATTATAGAATGAAAACGGTCGGTTCCAAAACGTAGTAATCTGTAGTTTTAAAACAAATTATTAGTAAATGCATAATACTTAATAAAATAATTTTAAATGTTATTTGACGTGAAAATGTACCTTCAAGGCCCTATTGTCTGAATAAATGTTTTGAATTTTTAAACAAATGTATCAGCCATTTACTAGATAATAATAGAAATTTACTTAATGTTACCTTGATGATATGCTGTTCTTCTTATTATAGGTTCGAAGTTATGGAATTCAACTTCATTTCTTTTGACACCTTCTCCATATAGCTCTAAGAGATTAGCTGCTATCTCCTTTCCGCCGATGTTGGATATAAAAATGAAAATGCAATCCCTAAAAACAGGTATTAATTACAATTTATAGTAAATCTATACTATAAAACAAACAGTTGCAGACTTAGCATAAAGCTTAAATAAAAAACAGTTTTATTGCAGCTTTATCCTACGAAATTGTCCTCCCTCATGTCAGTTATCTTTTGGCCTTAGCTTTTTGCTTGCGGAAAAGCGGCGGAATTTGCAAATACCGAATTAAGAGGAAAATCCGAAATTTGAAATTTTATACATTATTCCATAAAATTTTAAAGCAAACTTTTAGAATTCGCCCGCCTGGCAATTAGGCTATTTCACAGAGCACTAATCAGTGCTTAAGCCACCAGTCCATTTGTTTTCTTAAATATTATTGTGCCCAATCATAACAAAAATAATTTAGGTTTAAATATATAAAAAAACCTTATCATATACCATTCTAGAGGCAGTGTTAAGAGATCCCGCTTTTCTTAAAAAGACTTGTAATTGTTAAAAAAGAATTGTCCATGCGGACTATGTGATTTTGTAGGTTCTTGGCCAAAAATGGGGTCATAAAGTTTGTATTCTAATCTTTGGTTGGAATAAAGTAGATATAGGTACTGCAACTTATTTGTATTTGAACTTCTTAGAAAAGTATAAATTTGAATAAAGTACCTGTAGTCTACCCCATCAACAGCATGATGATGGTCCAGCATGGGTTTGATTGCATCCAGCACCGATGGACACATGTCATGGATTTCATCAAATATTATCAAAGATTTCCCACACTTCTTCACAATGCTGTTAACATTTTTGATAAGCTCATGCTGTAATTATAGAAATAGATTCTGTGTCATCAAAATATGTGAAATTCCATAATACCCTCTACTTTTTTATTATTCAATCCCTATTTATCACATTTTTATGCTTCTGTTACTTTCACAAACTGCCCATTCAAGGAAAACCCACAATCAAAAATTTTAAGGCTATTAATATTGTTTTGCTTAAAATCATCATACACTAAACCACACTTTTACACAACTACCCAAAAAAGGATGCATGTATGCATGTAAGTAACTATGGGATATCATTGTAATCCATACATCTCCTTTAGTAACACTTGCTAACATTCTTTTGGCAAGGCTTTTTATATTATCTAAACTAATATTATAAAGCTACAGAGTTTATTTGTTTGGTTGAAAGCTTGTTGTTGAAGTGCTAAACTCAGGAACTACTGGACCTATTTCGAAAATTCTTCCACCGTTGGATAGGTATGTTATCCCTGGGGAGGACTGCTAGTTGATTGATAAAAAGTAAATCTCTGGAAATGAGTTTGATGACTACTAAAATTCACTTACTTTGCTTTTCTCTAGATCACTGCAGTCAAAGTCTTTCTTGCCCATAAATACTTTGACATATTCACTCTGCATCCCCTTCTTGTACAAGGCTTCTGCAATCATGGTGGCAGCATAGTTTTTACCCACACCTGACCATCCATGAAGGCTTATGACCAAAGCTTTTTTATTCGCTTTATCTTTATCATACACTGATTCCTTATGAGCCTGGAGAATGTTCACTAACTCACTGACAAGGGGTTGTCCATACATCCTTTCAGAGAACGACTGTTTCAGCTCTGAATCATAAAAAAATACATTTATTAATTGTGCAACATATGTTGTACCTTCTCTCTATAGCTTATTATTTGAAATCACACACAGAATGTTGACAAACAGCTTACATATACTTAAGCGGAATTCACATACAAGAATTGTATAATATCCTTGGGGGAGGCCTATGTCCAGCAGTGGACTTCTTGCGGCTGAAATGATGATGATGATGATGACAATAATACATACAATTTCTATGAACTCCATCGAGTCAGGGCCATCTGATCTTTACCTACTGGGACATTTCTCTTTTGTAACTTTTGTCCATCATACTGTTCATATACAATGCATAATAGACCTATGACCAACATTCTTTACCCACTACAATTGCCTTACAACAAATTTGGATTGGCCAAAAACGGTCTTTGTTGGTCCAAATTTGTTTATAATAGGGAAATTGGTAACACAGTAACTACACTGATACTGATTTCCCTGAAATGTTTAAATATAGATTCTGGACAGCCCATATGGCCCTGGCCAGGAAATTTGTGAATTGGTATTGCTTTAATCATCAGCTATACGTATTAAAAACTAAAAAGTTTTAACAGTATCTAAATGACATCCATAACAAAAGTCCTAGGTAACAATTTGCTGATGATGTAACTGATATTCATGGTGTGGCTAATAGGTACTTACTTTCCAAATCATATGGCACATAGTTATCATTGCAGCATTCCATGAAACGACAAACTGTGTTGTCTTTGATTACATTATCCCATTTGAGCCAAGCTCCCGCCAAAGCAGCAGCGCCGATTGACAACGAAACTATTTCAGAGACCGTAAAGTTCACTTCATTTAGTAACAAAACTAATATTATGCCGAAACATTTTAAATTAAAATAATACATGATCAAATATTTTGTTGGGATTAGAAAAACAAAACCCTAACAATACCGGAGCAACTTGTAGACCAAAGGTTTATTGTATTTTTCATTGTATTTACCTTTTAGACGAATAAATACAATGACACTACTGCCAATTAATAATACATTCTTTTTCTTGATAATAATAGGCCCAAAATACCTACTTACATCTAGATTCTAGTATTTTTTTTAAAACTACGTGTTTCGTATTATTTGACATGAGCATGAGGGACGGCCGGACCACAGATTAGACAGAGTATAGCCCGTAAAGCTATGGGTTCCCCGACTGCACGATCGTGATCGCACGCTCGTCAGCAAAACGTTACATTTTCTATGGAAACACGTTTGGGTGGTTTCCCCGGACGGCGTTGTCTACGGTCGTGCACGGTGGCGGTGGTCAAAGTTCACCGCAACAGTGTTCCCAACTGAAAAAATTGCGAGTTTCCAGATTAATCTTTACATTTTTATGTTATCGATTGTCGATTTAGATGACATCTGAATTAAAAAACAAAGATGAAAATATATCCTACATGACAAACTGACTGTATTTCTTGAATTTTGGGTAGATCTAATAATAATTTGTAATAGTTTTAAAGTAATTATAGCCATTTGATATGGAAGTTTGCCTGATTGAATATTACTTCATGTTGAAACGTATCATTATACGAATCACGATATCGATACGAATCACGATAATCATTATAATCACGAAATTCCGTGATATTTTCTTCAACTCGGAATGTTTTTGAAACAATTAAATATTTTGCAGAATGTATCTGTAGTAATTAGTATAAATTAAATAAAATTATTGTACTCGTTAAGTTGTGACTTTAAGATGAGCAAGAAGATTATTTTGAAATTGTTTCTAAGCCTGTAGAATGACACACGTTTATCGACTATCGCCATCTTATTTACCGTAATATTAAAGAGGGAGATGTAAATAGTTTAAATAAGAGAGACTATAAAATACTGAACAGGGGTACTATTTTTGGACGCGTGACACTCGTCTGCGAACGAATTTCATACAAAAATCGTTCGAAGACGAGTGTCACACGTTCAAAAATAGTACCCCAGTAAATTTATCGTCTATGATATCGATTTAACAAATGGCTAGACTAGCAACACTAATGATTGACGTCCGTCGTCTACAGTCCACCCACAAACTATATAGAGATACTAAAGCTATGGGTTCCCCGACTGCACGATCGTGATCGCACGCTCGTCAGCAAAACGTTGAATGACGTCACCCATACATTTTCTATGGAAACACGTTTGGGTGGTTTCCCCGGACGGCGTTGTCTACGGTCGTGCACGGCGGCGGTGGTCAAAGTTCACCGCAACAGTGTTCCCAACTGAAAAAATTGCGAGTTGCCAGATTAATCTTTACATTTTTATGTTATCGATTGTCGATTAAGATGATATCTGAATTAAAAAACGAAGATGAAAATATATCCTACGTGACAAACTGGATGTATTTCTTGAATTTTGGGTAGATCTAATAATAATTTGTAATAGTTTTAAAGTAAGTATAGCTATTCGATTTGGAAGTTTGCCTGATTAAATATTACTTCATGTTGAAACGTATCATTGTATTAAACGAAGTTCCGTGATATTTTCTTCAACTCTGAATGTTTTTGAAACAATTAAATATTTTGCAGAATGTATCTGTAGTAATTAGACTAAATTAAATAAAATTATTGTACTCGTTAAGTTGTGACTTTAAGATGAGCAAGAAGATTATTTTGAAATTATTTCTAAGCCTGTAGAATGGCACACAAGATAACGTTTATCGACTATCGCCATCTTATTTACCGTAATATTAAAGAGGGAGATGTAAATAGTTTATCGCGTGATATATACGGCGTCGCGGGTGCCATGCTACGGGTGCTGATGTATTTATGGTATAATTAACATAAATACAACAAGAACAATTTAAAATAATCCAACTTCAAAACACTTTCGTTCAAACTGTTCCATAACTAAGTCTATATACCTCATTTACCTACCTTTTGCAATCCCATTTTTAATTTTTGAGATGTGCACGAACAAGACAAACATAATATTCATACATAATTACACTTTTATATTTCGGTACACATGTTAAGACGCTGCTGGAATAGACCGACGTATAGAAAAGAACTGGATAATTTTGACAATATTATATTACGGTGGGTACGGGTAGGTCGAATTAATCTTCTTTTTAAACTTTGTTTAAATAGTTTACATTATTCATTTTCGAGCGGTTGCTGTCCGCCATGAGCAAAAAAACTTCTTTTTCATGTTAATGGCCTTGCTACATTTACTTGCCGGGTAAACATAGCACAGTCATAAAACCCAAAGACCACGTTTAGCATGTTAGGGGCATACATACTACTCTATGGGAACATTGGGAACCACACGGCCCATTGTGTGAGCACTTAAAAACCCTTATTCCTAAAAATTATCGCCATTATCTCCTACACACATTGTCATACCAAACACTTAAATGATTTTCAGCATAAAATTTAAGGCGCCGTAGGTGTTATGCGAAACTAGCGCCACCATGAATCCTTTTAGGAGTAAAATAATTTAATTCTGGGTGGCACTGGCACTAAAATCGCATATACCACTTCGCCTTAATTTTCACAAAATAGTTATCTAAGACTGACAGGACAGGTTCCAAAGGAACAACACGTATCCACATCAAAGAGTTAAGATACTTTTGAATCCACGTAAGTTATATATAGTTATATATTTGTTATCGTGCTAGTCAGTGAACAGAGGTTTAAATAATGCATTGTGCTAAGCTTTGCGAATGACTAATCTCGTGCTCATCTCGTTCTACCCATAGATTAGAGAGACTATATCGTAAAATACTGAACAGGGGTACTATTTTTGAACGCGTGACACTCGTCTGCGAACGAGTTTCATACAAAAATCGTTCGAAGACGAGTGTCACACGTTCAAAAATAGTACCCCAGTAAATTTATCGTCTATGATATCGATTTAACAAATGGCTAGACTAGCAACACTAATGATTGACGTCCGTCGTCTACAGTCCACCCATCGGATATCGGCGGCACTGCACGATCGTGCAGTGCACGAGCGTTTGCTCGGGGAACCCATAGCTTAAGTCCACCCATCGGATAGCGGCGGCACTGCACGATCGTGCAGTGCACGAGCGTTTGCTCGGGGAACCCATAGCTTAAGTCCCTGGTTCCGACCGATATCGTCCGACCAAAGAATTTCTCAAAGCGTCCGACGAGCACCCGATCAGTGTTGCCAATGCTACAAATAGTATCTACAATCTAAGTTACCCCTTACTCTGGGGAAAATCTAATGAACTAATGAAGGTAATGTAAATACATGCAAATATTAATGGTTCATTGTTTATTAAAACTGAATAACCATGAAATGCGTATAATAACGTGGTAAGTTATTATGACAAAAAATAATAATAGTAGCAAAAGGATTTCGCTACAACGCTATAAAATTGTTTCTGCCTGACATAGGAAAATAGTCAGATCTAGCTATAAAGTTGATAAATTAGTTGACAACACTGCATCTGACTGTCTGTGTGAGTGTCTCGGTCACCTCTTACAGAATTCACTACATTTTAAAGGATTACGTTGTAAATGAATATGAAAAGTTCAGTTTTAAAATAGATAAAGTATTTATTTTTAGTTATGATAAGTAGGTAAAAATGTTGGTTATAGAATTAAGCTACCAAATGAAAAAAAAATGTCGTCAACGATGTGGCGAAAAATCGGCTATAGTGGCAACACTTTGTCGGACCGACCGTCGGAACATCCTTCCACACGTACCGATTTGGCAGATGGTAGGAACCCGACCGTCGGAACCGACCTAATCGGACCGTGTGTAGAGCAGTCGGTCCAACATAATGGGCATGTTGACTAAAATTTTTTTCATGTTGCTATGTAAAGACCTGCCAAAAATAAACACAATAGTGACAGAAATACATTTCTAAACAAAATACTCTTTCAGTTATAAAAATTTTAAAGACACATGTTTTTAGACGTGAAAACGCGTTGTGGTTCCCGGCAGAGTAGAATAGGACCACTCCAAGTCATCTCGTGGATGTCGTAAAAGGCGACTAAGGAAACACAAGCTAAACAAAGCTTATAAACATCAAAGAGACCTCTCCAACCCGTCTGGCCAGCGTGGAGAGTGTAGGCCAAGTCCTCTGACTACTCAAGCTAATAAATGGCTCTGGTAGTACAGAGAGGGTCGTGCTCCTGCAGTGGAGACTGGAAAGTCCTGATGATGATGATGATGATATGTTGTCAATTGTGGACACCGATATCTTGGCTTCTCAAGACACTGGACTCCGAGTTCTTCATCTTTTGAAAGACCATGGATTTTCACACAGGCAGGACGTTGATTTTTACCAAGATAACAAACTATGGCATTGTGCAGCCATGAATAAAAAGTGATTGAATAAACAGGTAAAATATTAGGAATATAGTTAACAGGTAAAAGAAATGAGCGAAACCAAATCATTATTACATAGAAAAATATCCTAACCGGCATTAACATTGAAAAAAAATAACAGTGAAAACGGATACGATATTTATCATTCACATTGGGAGAGGCCTTTAGAAAATTTCCATTTTCCCGGGTAAAATTTCCCCAATCTGGCAACTCAGACGGTGAAAGTCCTGTCAATGTCATTATTTTACGTCAGATTGACAATGACAGGGAATAAGGCACAGATATTTGTTTATAAATCCTACGTTTGAGCCTTATTTTTAAAAATTGATAAATAAATTCTGGTTTAAAAAAAATATTAAAAATATGGTAGTATATACATTCAAGGTACTTTCGATTACAATTATATAAAAAGTACCACTTCCGGTAAAGTATATGTTGTCAAATTGACAACATATACTTTTTCATGAACTCATTTCATGAACTCATTTTTATGAACAATGTGTGAAAAATAGACTGTCATGGTGCATTTATTCTAGCGAGCTGGTTTCTATCTGTCTTGCTGCGCCATCTATCTATGATAAAACCAGTCGATTCGCGAAGTTTGCGTCAAACTCGCCAACTGTTGAAATAAATGAAGAAAAGCTCTAAAAGACTCGTATCCAACCAAGCCCGTAAAATAATTTATAAAAAAAAGTTGTAGTGACACTTGACAACAATTTTGGCGGGAATTTGGAAATGTACACTATTTGTCAACGTGTGTGTATAAATAATCAAGTTCAGTATTCTCTTTTGTGATTCTCTTTCTGTAACAAGCAATGGCATCTACAAGTTTTAAAGTAGAATCAGGAGTACAATTACTAGCCAGGTTACTGAAGAGGTCCGATAATATTGAAAAGTTTTATACTCCTCTTTTCCAGGCTGGGCCTAAATGTGGTGAAACAATAGAAATGTTTAGTGAAATTAGTTTAACTCCTCTTCTCACGGATTTAATATGTGAAGCATTAGTTCCAGCCAACCTAGGAGGACCACAATTAAGTATATTACTTTTTTCTACTGATGGAAATATGGATTATAATCAATTAATATGTTGTTTGCATAAAAAGCTTCTATGCAAGGCACAAACGGTGCAAGCACATCAGGATAAAATGGAAAACTTGCTTCAAGGTGCAATAAGTAATCTCGTTATACTGAAAATATATGATGCAACCCAATTTTACACAACAATTCATAACATAGAAAGTATCATGATGGAACATTCTATATCGTTACTTGTATTTGATACTTTAACAGCATTTTATTGGTCAGAACAAGGTTATAAAATGACAAAGATGGATTTAAGTACAATCCGCACACAACAGTGCCGGCACAGTGCCGACAGTACCGTACCGTACAGTGCCGTGACGTGCTATTCATACATGTCAGTACCGTATTCGATGTCTGCAGTGATTTTTAGTACTTTGCAGCTTCACGTGCTTGTAACATGCCTCGATATTCAAGATCACAGTTAGCAGCGATTGCCTTATTATTAGATGAAGACGAAGAAATTTATGAGAGAAGAAGGCAATGGGTTCATAACGCGTGGAGGAAAAGAGAAGAAGAGGGAGAGTTCGCTACCCTATATAAACATCTGATAAATGATGAATCAAAATTTTTTGAGTACTTCAGGATGTCAAAACATTGTTTCGACATACTTTTATCTAAACTTACTGAAAAGTTAAGAAAACAAGATACTCATTGGAGAAAAGCTATACCACCAAGGGAACGTCTGGCAGTCTGTTTGAGGTATGTGTCAATTAAACAACAAATTATAATCAATTTTTTTTATATTAACTTAGATAGGTTAATTATTGTTTGAAGGAATTGTAGTACTCCTGAATCCCCTGAACTGTGTATTTGTTATCGGCATCTTTGACGAGTATAATGTTATCTACATTATTGCCCACCACAACAGTGTCATAGTTCGCGTTAGACCCGTCTTGGCTCGTAATGACTCTTCCATAATCTTCCGCCACAACAGTTTCCAAGTTAGTCACATTAGATCCGCCTTGGCTCGTATTGGCGCTTCCACGATCTTGCACCACAACAGTTTCTATGTTAGTCACATTAGACCCGCCTTGGCCCGTAATGGCGCTTCCAAAATCTTCCACCACAACAGTTTCCAAAGACCTATTTTGTCTTGTAATGGTGCTTGATTCACACATAAGCCTTGGAAATTTGTTTCTCAATAGTTTTGATTCATATTTTTGTACAATCGCAAAAATTTCTGATTTAGCATCAAATAAATCACAAGGATGCAGTTCTTTTAATGTTGGAGCAAGAGAGGCCAAAAACATGTCAACCGGATGCTCATTTTGGCGAATCAAATAATCCATAACTACTGATGAAGCTGTTGGTGCAGAATCTTTATTCTCCTTGCGTCCTTTATATCCACTACGACTTCTTGCTGAAGCTTGAGAATGTTGAGAAGCTGGTGATGGAGTCGGCGAATATGTTAGCGAATGGGATTCAGAAGCGGGGGACGTGACTTGAGTCGGCAGTGGAGGTTCCGGAGTATTAGATTCATCATTTTGTGTTCTATCATCATCATCATTGACATTTTCAATGTTACTTCTGTCCTCAAAAAAATTTAGCAAAAAATTTAGTTGCTCATGGTATTTATATGGCTTTATTGACTTGCGACCTTGACCACTTTTAGTAACATTCTTTTGAAGACTCTTTCTAAAGTTGTCCTTTATATTCGACCATCTTGCTTTACATATTTGACCTGAAACAAAAATACCCGTTTCATTCATACTAAAATATCACAATAATCTATATAACATAATGTATTAAATTAAAATACTAATGTATTCTTATAAAAATTATCCTGTAAATTATAATTTTATATTAACCCTGATATATATATTTATTCTATTTCAGATTTTTGGCAACAGGGGACACATTTAAAACAATATCATTCAGTTTCCGTTTAGGACACACCACAGTACATGAAATTGTTAATGAAACCTGCAAAATAATAGTGGAGACTTTGATGGAAGAAATGTTACCAAGACCAACAACAGAAATGTGGCTATCCATTGCTAATAACTTTTGTACTAACTGGAATTTTCCTAATTGTTTGGGAGCAATAGATGGAAAACACGTTACTATACAGGCCCCTGCCAATAGCGGCTCCATGTACTTTAACTACAAGAAAACCTATTCAGTCGTCTTGTTAGCACTTGTAGACGCTAATTACAATTTTATTGCTGTCAGTGTGGGTTCATATGGTAAGAACAGTGATGGTGGCATATTTGCCAATAGCAATTTATTCAAGGCATTGGAACGAGGTACTTTATCTGTACCAACAGCTGCACCATTACCAGGCACAGATACACCAACTAACTATGTAATTGTCGCAGATGAGGCATTCCCATTAAAACCCTATATGATGCGACCTTATCCAGGACGAAATTTAGATGTGTCTAAAAGGATATTTAATTATCGATTATCGCGAGCCAGAAGAATCGTAGAAAATGCCTTTGGATTACTTGCTCAAAAATTTCGGATATATTTTAGAACAATTCAAGCTAAGCCAGAAAATGTAGACCATATGATTCTTTCAAAATTAATCCTACATAATTTTATAAAGAAACATGACAATGATACATATTTACATGAAATCAGAATTAAAGAAGTGGCAAATGAAAGTGGAGATATACTTCGCCATCTTCCTTTACAGGGTGGAAATGCCACGAACGAAGCTTTCATGACCAGAGAATTATTTAAAAACTACTTCAACTCTGAAGCAGGATGGCTAGATGGTCAAGAGACGAGAATATAAATAAATTAATACTTAAGCTGTTTATTTGATTATAATTTAATTTTTTGTACAGAGATAGACAGACAGAAAGAATATTCCGAAAGAAAGACAGAACTTTTGCATTTATAAATATTAGTATGGATAAATAAATAACGCAGACAATACTTACATATTTTGCTTTTATTTTTCAGTCCTATTTTTACAAAATTACTTCCTAAACTATATTCAAGAACAAAACCATTACCTACCTAGCAACGTAAATATAATAGACTAGCTGTGCCCGCGACTTCGTTCGCGTAGATTACCGTATACTTTACATAGTTCAATAGCACTTCCATACAAACCCCGTCCATCCGACTATGGAAATAATTCGTACTTAGAAAACATTAATTAATAACCTATCCGTAGAATTTCAAAGTGGTAGATCAAGCAGTTTACAGTTTATTACAAGTATAGATATATAGAAAGGTAGGCACATACCGCTAACGTCCAATTCTCGCCCAATATTATTCCATATGTTTGCTTTGAAATTATTGTCCATGTATTTTCTATGTGAAAGATCATAAAGTACAGGATGTTCACGGACCAATTCAATCAACTTTTCGTCGTCCATCTTGAAATACGGCGACCGTGTCAGGCAAAATATTGTTCGCGAGAAATTCACGTCGGATCACGCCGGGCGTCGGAGCAGCACTGACATCACTGAACGGCACTGTCACTGACGAGTAGGGATAGCGTCGTACAAAATGTATACAAGAATATCATTTATCACTGATACGGAAGGATACGTCACGTGTCGGCACTGTGCCGGCACTGTTGTGTGCGGATCGGCCTTTATACATCAAAAGTTTACTACAATTAATTCGAAAGATTACAAAAGATTATAAAATTACATTACTGTATACAAGACCAGAATATTTTAGTTCAAGCAAAGATACTATAGAAAATCTTGAGGCATGCAGTGAACTTCCCTCAATAGATAGAGTTAATTACAGAATTCAATTACTTCTTGATAACAATGATTACAAAAGATACAAAGTTAATGTGAAGAAATTTGACACTCAGTTCATAAGATATTTTGATGTAATAGATAACCAACTTTACTGGATATTGGAATGATAAATAATCAACTGTACTGTAACATAGAATTTTACACAAGATTAAGAACACTTAGCAATATTATAATATTAACTTGATGTTGACCTCGCAAACCCCGATTATCAAGATAAATAATTTATAAGTTTGATTCTATGGTTTGATTTGTGTTATTTTCTAAATTCTATTAGAGTGAGTTAAGGTAAGTTTTGAAAAAGTGTGTTTTTAAAAATATAGTATTTCCAAAATTATTTAGGTAGCTATGTAAAGTTATATACAAATCTTAGTTACTTACTATCACTACTATAATTTATCAGAGTCCTATCTTTTTATCCGACTTCAAAAAAGGAGGAGGTTCTCAATTCGTCTGTATGTTTTTGTATGTATGTTACGTGATTACTCAGTCAATTATGGATCGATTTTAGTGATTCTTTTTTAGTTCGATAGGTAATACTCCCGAGATGGTCCCATAAAATTTTTATCAAAATGTATTGAGCACTTTTTGAAAAAATAAACAAAAACCCAAAAAAAAATGTAAGAGTATGCCGTTCGGTTTAAACTTATTTGTATTTTATTTTTATGCAAATCAAGACGATGTTGATGAGAGCGTTACTGCTCTGTTTTGACTGAACTTCAAAGGTGGTCCTATTTTTATCGAAATGTATCCAGTGCTTTTAGAAAAAATCAACAAAAACCAAAAAAATTGTACAAGTATGCCGTTTGGTTTAATTTTATTTCTGTAGAATTTTTCGCGAATCAAGACAAGATGATGACGACGTTGTTTTTCTATTCTGATTGAACTACCACACCCACTAAACCCTAATATTAAGTTCCAGTTTACGTATAGGGTTAAAGTCGGTTTTACTTTTTTGTTAAAAATAATTATGCTCTCTCAAGCCCTTATTAGAATTAGATGTTTTGGGTAGTACGAGGGCTGCACTAAAAGTATCGGGAATTGAATATTTCCGTTATTCCTGGCATAATAAAGTCTTTATTGTCAAAAACTCCTTGGTTTAATTAATCGAATACAATTTATATTTTTTTTAAAAAAGAACGCAGTCTTGTCGCATTGTCTTGTCAAACTAATAAAGTCGGCGGGAAAATGAAATTGACTCGAGAAAATTCAAGAGCAATGATTTATTATGACTTCAGAAGTGGTTTAACACCTAAAGAGTGTGTTCATCGGATGATTTCTGCATTTGGTGATGAAGCCCCATCTAAAACCACGATTTATCGCTGGTTTGCGGAATTTCAACGTGGACGTGTCAAGCTCTGTGATGATGCCCGTCAAGGTCGCCCAAAAACTGCAATCATCCAAGATAATGTTGATGCCGTGCGTAAGTTGATTGAGGAAGATCGACATGTTACATATCGCGAAATTCAGGCAACTTTAGATATTGGCATGAGTCAAATACAAAAAATCTTGCATGAAGAATTAGGTGTAAAAAAGTTATTTTCCCGATGGATTCCGCATTCGCTGTGTGCGGAACAAAAAGCGGCTCGCATTACTTGGTGCGTCAGAACTCTCGACAAATTCCACGGAGGATCTTCAAATGCTGTATACAGCATCGTATCAGGTGACGAATCCTGGATATATGCATACGAACCCGAAACAAAAAACCAGTCACGAGTTTGGGTGTTCGAAAATGAGTTAAAGCCGACAAAAGTCGTTCGTTCACGGAGCGTTGCAAAAAAATTGGTGGCCACGTTCGTCTCCAAAACCGGCCATGTTGCGACTATTCCCCTTGAGGGACAAAGAACGGTCAATGCAGAATGGTATGCTAGCATTTGTTTGCCGCAGGTCGTCTCTGAACTCCGTAAAGAGAACTGCAACCGCCGCATCATCCTCCATCACGACAATGCGAGCTCCCATACCGCCCACAGAACAAAAGAGTTTTTAGAGCAAGAAAACATTGAATTATTAGACCATCCGCCGTACAGCCCTGACCTAAGCCCGAATGATTTTTATACTTTTCCCAAAATTAAGAACAAATTGCGTGGTCAACGGTTTTCGTCACCTGAAGAAGCAGTAGACGCCTATAAAACGGCCATTTTGAGTACCCCAACTTCAGAATGGAATGAATGCTTTAATAATTGGTTCCATCGAATGGAAAAATGTGTCAAGTTTCAAGGTGAATACTTCGAAAAACAATAAATATCTTTTTCACTAATAATGTTGTATCTCTTCTTAGATTCCCAAAATTTTCAGTGCAGCCTATGTAAACAAGGAATCCTCATAATTTCACCATGATTCTTGTACATGGACATGGTGTAGAGCTCAGTCACTTTAGGTACTAGAAAGCTATAGTTTGTCAAGTCATGTGACACCATCATTAGAGAAATATAATTCAGAGAATAATTGAGATCATTTACATGCAACTCTGGATCAAAGACAATATAATACTAACGTAATAGACTGCCAACCTGATAGAACAAAATTGGACCAAATTAAGGTGGCGAAAAGCAGGCGAATGAAGGGTGCTGCAAGTTGCTTGCTATTCGATACTAATTGGCGGTGACTTGCGTTAGCCTAGACTTACTAAAAGTAGGGTGGTAATTTAAAATAATAAGCCAAAAATATTGTTCTAATTATTAATAAGATATATATTTTGTGAAAAATGCATAGATATTCTCATAATACAGAAGAAACAATGTTGTGTAGCAACGAGTAGCACCATCTATGTGAGTCTGTGAGAACAAATCACATGATTAAGGGGTTGGGACCACATGTCTGCATGAAATACATATATTTTTTTTTATCCAGGCTCTACATTATATAGATGGAATGGAACCAACCAAGTGAACCAATAAAATAGATCACACACAACATTTTCAAAATTAATAAAAAAAATAGAAGTTCTAACGAACTTCAGTGTATCAATGTTTGTATGCGACTTGATCTTGATACTACATAAATTGGAAGTAGTGATTAAAATTATATTTAACACTATTAACTTAAATCTTAATATCTTAATACTAATTCTAGCAATACTAGCACCACTCAGCAATTAATTCTTTTAATCATAAATCATATTGAATTTCAAATATCTATATTTGTACGTGTAATTTACTAGTGCTTTATTCAAAGAACAAACTAAGAAAAGACTCCAAAAGTGGCCACATGCTGGTATTTTTCTTATTTTACCAAATGCTTATTAATTAAAGTAATACCAAAATACTACATACAATTTACTAGTTATATAAATGATACAGGATTACAAGAATTAATTGCTGGATGGCGCTAGTGTTGCTATGTACAGCGCCTTAACAATTTGAGAAAGATATAAAAAAAGACAGCCATTACAAATACTAAATGAGATCATAATATGCACTTAGTTATTGTTCTGAGATATGTACTATATTTTTTTTAAACAGTGACTTATTATTCCTAAGTAAAAACTAACATTTGTAATATCACTAACCTTTCATAGAAATGAGGGAGCATAAATCACATCATAACATAAATAATAAACATGAATGCTGTAAAACCGTGGCTAAAATAGTTAAGATTCTCCCATTTGCTTATAGTGTGGTAATATGAGTAACCAGACTCCTGTACTGACAAAGATGCTTCAAACATTACTCCCAAATAAGCAAGGTGAATGATAGTTATAAAGGAAAACACAGTATTTACAACAATGGCCAATAAACTGTTTTTCTTATACTTATGATCACACTGTTTTAAACAGGGGTTTGATAAACAGCATACTTCTAACGCGGATGCAACTTTAAGTCTAAAATTATATTCTACATATGAAAAAGTTCCTATACTCAAAAGCACTGCTGAAAATTGGAAATTCAAACCATGAAGCAAAGAAGAAACTGCATATGTAATTAATATAGCCGTAAACTGGCCATAACTTTGACATGTTTTGAATACATAATTTTTTAACCACTGATGCATAGGGATATTCCAGTAAATAACTACCTGCGCCAGTGAACGTGGCAACTCAATGAAAAATGGTTTGGTGATATTAAGTTCGGAATGACAATCATTAGTCAAACCAAAGCCTGCACTGATCATTGAGACAATAGACATACTTGAGACGAAGTAATGTGACATTCTGAAGGCTTGGGCATCTCGGTAAGCAACTAACCATTTAGATGTGTCTTCATCAATATACCATGGTACAATGCAGTTTGATAGTACTAGGAAAAACATAGACATAAAAAGATAAAATATGATCAATTTGATCCATCTCCTACTCAAGAATTTTACATCCAGATATAGACTGTAAGAATGGAATGATATCCAAGGCCCTAAGATACAATTAGCAGGGCATAAAAGGTAACCCCCAAACTCAATCGGATTTATCATACGTTTAAATAAATCACGGTCCAATTCAATTGCTACTGATATTATTTTCATTGCAGCTATCATCTGAACACCTCTAATTTGTTGCCACATTTTAGGGTTAACTATATAAACTTCACATGACAAAAGAAATGATATTACCATGAAGCCTAATATTGCTCCTCTCCATCTTTTAGTGACAAAAGATATTAATACAATTGACAAATACGAGCCCAAAGTGAGTCCAATAGTCCAAACAAATGCCGGGCCGATACTGTAATACAGGAGAAAGCATCCTATTACTAACGAAAAACTGTGCCTCACATTGTGAGGTAGCGATATGAATTGTATGATGAAGCGTAAGATTAGGTTCGCAATAATCAAATCCTTTGCAAATTTTAACCCTTCATATAATGTTGGTTCTCCACACAAAGTAATGTAGGTCCATGTGCTCTCAGTGTACTCATCATCATCCTCCACATCCATTTTCTGGGCAGTTCAGAGCAATTCAATGTTTTTTATGTATTAAAATTGGATCCGAACCATTCCAAACCGTAACTTCTTTTATTTATTTTCATTTTCACACTTTTTCCTTGACGCAAATTTCCGAGTGTTGGAGTGGACTTGAGTGGAGTGGACTATGACAGTTGACATGACAGGTTGTTGAATTGACAGTTGGTTGACAGACCAAAATTGACACCTTTTTAATTACACAATGTAGGTTATGTAGGTAGGTACCAAAAATGTCGCGAAAAATTACCAAGTCTTAATTTAATTTCTACCATTGAGTTAGGCCTTAGAGTATCAATATAACTATAGAGAGCTCCTAATGTTTTTCGTCGTTGTGCAGAAGCGATTATATACTCTTTGATGCAGAGCGTAAGCAGATGTTCTATAGATGTAGCGCGGTCGGTAGTGATGTGCATCGCGTCGTGCGAAACGTCGCAAATGAGTTACATCCGAGGGCGTCTTTGGATGTAAATCACTTTTAATAAATTTTGGATCTTTGAATCTGTAGTTAGTTTCTAGATATGAAATTAATCATCGTCCTCGCCATCATCTATGTCATCGTCATCGTCCTCGTCATTGTCAACGTCTCGTTATCGTCACCGTCATCGTCATCATCATTGTCATCGTCATCATCGTCGTCCTCGTCATCGTCACCATCGTCGTCGTCATCATCCATGTCATCGTCGTTGTCGTCGTCATCGTCATCGTCTCGTTATCGTCACCTTCACCGTCATCCTCATCATCTACCCTGTCATCGTCATCGTCATCATCGTCGTCGTCATCATCGTCATCGTCATCATCCATGTCATCGTCACCGTCACCGTCATCGTCAACCTCATCGTTGCCATTATTATTACCACTGACTGGGAGTGTACCCGGGTGTTTCCAACCGGGTACGGCCAGGCACCACTAGGTACCAATAGGCATGATCGGATACCATCGGGTACCTACAATCGGCTACCATCGACTACAATCGTGTGACATCAGTTCCCATCGAATTCCATTGAGCTACCACTTCCATGTTTCTACTACAAAAAAATATTCCTAACATCCAAACAAAAGTAGTAGGTAAACCAAACAAATGGTAACAAACATACAGTCGAATACAAACCCTCTTTCTTTTTAAAGTCGGTTACAAAATAACAAGAATATAAAATGTATCAAACAATCAAATTTCAATTACATTATAAAATAAATATCGTGAAAGTGCCGAAGGTTTCTTCTGATTTTTGCTATTCAGCTACAGAACCCTTAAAAGCATCCAAAGTCTGTTTAACATTAAGGAATTAAATAATAAAAATGCATATTACGCTACATTTGAAAGGATTACGTTGTAAATGGATATGAAAAGTTCAGTTTTAAAACAGATAAATTATTTAATTTTAGTTATAATAAGTAGGTAATAATGTTGGTTATAGAATTAAGCTACAAAATAAAAAAAAAATGTCGTTAACGATGTGGCAAAACATCGGCTATAGTGGCAACACTTTGTCGGACCGACCAAAGAATATGTATTCTCATAGAAGGAGCTTCGAAGAAACAAAACCAAATACATATTCTTTGGTTCAATCAATGGTTTCAAAAATATGGCAAAATGGCATTTCATGACTTGGAAGACGAGTGTGACTTAGTCGTGCACGACTTGCGTTTTAGTGAGTCACGTGTTCAAAAATAGCACTCCTGTATTGGATTGGAAGCTTCGAGCAACACGGCTTCTGTGTTGCTCGAAGATTGGAAGGGAACATAATGCGGTTTCTGTATTTCAAATAAAAAGTTCTAGATTGATAGGCATAAGATAGGCATCGACCCCTGTCATCCGAGTTAGTAAATAGGGAGGCTGACCTCCATGGCCGTAAATAAAAAAAATACCGATCTGTCATTTATACTTTCTATAATCTGTGATTTTACGGCTTGCTTGCTTGCTTGTTTTATTGGTGAATTGTTACGATTGTAATATTTTAATTAGAATTCACAACCCAAAAGTAATAATCCTATATATTTTCAGTGCATTGTGTGTCATTTTAACATCTTGTAAAAAAACCTTGTTAGTGACAGTGAAAGTGTCATAAAAAGATGCTGTAATTCGGTACTTTTCATTGACAGCAAATTGTGTGATCGTAATATGATTTAGATAGAACAATTACTTAATGAACCTTAGCATTAAAGATGGCTAGTCCGTCTCCACAAAGCAGCCCAATGCCTCCGCCGCAGGCTCCGAGCCCAATGGGGCCACCCACACAGAGTCCAGCGCCGCCACAATCGCCTCATAGCCCATATAATCAGCAACATGTCAACGGTCCGCTGCCATCTCACCCTCCTGGGCCTGGTCAGCCGCCAATGCCTAATCATATGTCACCTTCTGGTCAACCTTCTCATTCTATTGCGCCAAATGCAAACGGCCCGCCAGGCGTACCCCAGCAACATCCTGGAATGCCTCCTAGTGGACACCCAATGCCTCCTCACATGGTGGGACCTCACATGCCTGGACCACCCGGGCATCCAATTGGTCCGGGCGGATCTCATCCTCCAGGTCCTAATGGACATCCTAGTATGCCTGGTAACCCCCCACATCCTAACATGCCAGGGCAACCACCACATGGGTATATGCAACACCAAATTGGACACATGCCTCCTGGGCAGGTAAATATTTAAATTTTTGTTTATTTATTCTTAAAAATCAACATTAGTAATGGAGAATATAATTTATTAGTAGTAAAATATTTACAGTTTTGGCAGATACAATAAACATATTTTTTTTGTTAAATAAAGGGCCATAAATCTTTCGGCTTATACTTAAAGTTTCCTTGATAATTGTTGTGAATTGTTCGCTCAGTGGTTCTATGTCCTTGGGACTCTGAAGGACTTCATCGGTACTTTTTAAATGCACCATGTATACAATAGGGACATTCAAATATTTCTTCACCCAATCACAACTATTTCCTGAAAGATTATCTGAACAAAACAAAATGCCTTGTTTTACTATATGTAGGTATATTAATATTACAAAGAGAAATGGATTAACTCAAAAAGATGCAGAACTGATTCTAAAAAACCTTTCACCTTTGAAAAGCTATATTATCAGCATGTAGGTATATATAACATAAAGTGTATATCTTTTAGACAAACTCATTATCAAAATCTCAGTAAAAAAGCTAGTACTCACATAAATATTTAGATGTCTGCCCATACAAGTATTTAACATTATGCTCTTTGCGAAGTTTTTTACTTGCTGATTTTAATATTGCCATCTGAAAGTGAGATAATTAACATAAATAGTATTACCAAAGTACAAAACTACAGCGAGTAGAAGTTTTCGATACAAAACTTTTACTTGCTGTAATTTTGTAGGTATAGGTATTGTTTTTAAAATCTGATTATAACCATCAATATGCCTTATCCGGTCGTATGTACGAAATTTGGTTGAGATTGGCCTAACTGTTGTAAAACTAAAACCAAACTACGTTTGTATGGGATTTCGGCTTTACGTGGTACTCTTAACAGTTGAAATTTTCACATTATACTGCCTGTTGCTACAAATATTAAAAACTAAATAAAATAAATTAAATAGGTAAAGGGATATTTTGCGTTATCTCTCAATTCTATGAAAGAGCTTTATTTTACATCACAGATTATTAAGAACAATAGTGTCATAGAGATTTCATGAGTGCTTATACATCAACTTTATTACAATAAAAATGTTGTTTAACATCATCATCATCATTTTGTGTAGGTGACACGGTCAGTCGACCATGCACACCCTGGTGTCAGAGTTCTTCGGAACCGCCTCTCGGCCTCTGATGTGGTTCCTTTAACAACTACCAGATGGCAGCTTAAGTTACTTGTTTAACATAAGAGATACACAGGAGACATAGGCATCTGGTGGACCTGGCTCTGTGGTAAATTTTCCACACTTATGCCTGTCTGGGGCCATTTTATGTGAGCAGAACACATCTTGTCTTTTAGTCGTCTTTATTGAGGAGAAAAGTCTTACCATTACATTATGATTAACAGAATATTCCTTTGTGTGTCCATACGGTACAGTAATGAGCCTGGGTCCAAGACCTCTGAGGCTAATAAACGCCATCAATCTGTGAGCAATTTTATTGATGTATTCTGCAAAAGCTTGCGATTCTATTTCTGATAATGATCTTGGCCCAAGGTAAATTGAGTGACATTTATCTCCATCTGGTGGAAAACCACAAACATAAAGACATGTCTTATTACAAGTTATATAAATTAACAATTTAATTTAATAGTAGTATGATAGATATGGTTATTTTTTCAACTTGAAAAAGTCAAGAGACTTACTACTTTCTCCAAAAAACCAATTTCTGTCAACATTTACTCCTATAGCCCAATCAGATCCACACTTTTTTTGAGGAAAAAACATATTTCTGTTTTTTGTCCAGAATCTATCCTAAAGAATTAGTTGAAAAGATTTTAATAAGTACTTATGTTTTTTACTGTTTGTACATAAAGAATAACATATTATCATGGCTTGGATACAAGCAAGAACTATGTAAGAAGTAATAATTACATGTTTCATGCTGTACTTGTATCCATCTGGGTTAGCAAAAGGTGCAAAATAAAAGTTATAATGATGTGTTAACTCCATTAAACCAGATTCATTTCTTAATATCTTGTCCAGAAAATTCACCAGCACTGATGGAGACAGCCAGTCTCTGCCCTGCTCCCCGCCAATGATAAAAACAGCTGGATTTTCAGGGTTTCTTATTAGTTTCAGTATTATTAAATTTGTTTTCTCATAAGTGGATGCTATAACCTTTTTGCTTAATATGCTGTTTTGATTCACAAGTCTATTAATGATTTCTTCTTTTGCAGTGTAATCTTGGAAATATTTATTTCCTTTAATGAAATTCTCTCCAGCTATTATAGTTTTATCAAAATTAAAACTGTTGAAATGAAATCATTTGTTAATGAATGACAATGGATATTTTGATGATGATGATGAAGATTTAATAAATATATCTTTTTCTCTTTTTATTACTTTTAAATCATATGCTTTGAATTACCCAACTATAAATTATATAATATACATACGCAGGCCCAAGGTTGATTGAGCTGAATTCAATATTGTTTGTTTGGAGTACTGTCTCAAAACTGTCATTCCAAAAATTATCTACAATGACATTCATGCTCAAAAAGGCTTCATTTGTAACACCACTCACAAAAACTACTGTTTTTCTTTCAACATCTAATTTGTATAATGCAGATCTTTCAATAGAGTTAAATGCTGATACTTCATAGAGCATAGTTTTCTTTCCTAATGTCAAATCACTAATTAAAATACTGTAAATTGTTCCAATAATTGAACATATGTCTTTAAGGGTCCCCATTTTCGTCCAACAAAATCAGTGTGGCTTAGATTCAAAAAGGATTCAAATGAGTATTATTTGCTATTACCTTTACAGTTTAAACTACATTAGCTGCTACACTAACACCTTATTTTATTATTGCTAGCTGATTTCTATGACTACATCAAATATAGCCTATGTCACTTTGAACAATAAAGTAGTTTTCTAGAGGTCAAAGATTTTTCGAATTTTAAAAATCGTTTCAATAAACACACATAAAATCTTCTCTATTATATTAGAATAGACATTGTATAGGCTTTATACATATTATATAGCATTTGACGACCTTCTTGGCGCAGTGGTTATAGCCTGTGACACGAAGGGACCTGGGTTTGATCTCCAGTCAGATCATGATGGAAAACAATCTTTTTCAGATTAAATTCTTAGTAAATTCACAACTTCCAATTTGTGTGTTCTGTGTTATATATTTATTCCATCCGAATCCCAACTATCCCAACTAATATTATAAATGCGAAAGTGAGATTGTTTGTTTGTTTGTTACGCTTTCACGCCCTATCTACTGAACCGATAATCATGAAATTTTGCATACACATAGGTTAGAGTACCGAGAAGGACAGAGGCTAAGTATAACGCGGGCGAAGCCGCGGGTAACAGCTAGTTTAACTATAAGCTTGTTACAGGGGAATATCCAAACTACTCTAAACATGCTAAAATAACAACTATTATCAACTGTGCAGGCTCCACATCCAATGGGAGGAGGACCCCCTCCTTCAGGAAATGGACCGCCGGGTCCTCCGGGTGCCCCGATGCCGATGTCGGGTCCGCCGCCTCACCCAGTTCACCCGGGACAAGGAATGCCGTCCGCGGCGGCCGCACACATGCCGCCTCATCACGCAATGATGCAAGGCCAGGGCCCTCCTCCGCATCATAGTCCTGGTCCAGCTTACGGGCATGCCCCTCCTGCCGCGGGAGCACCGGGTCCTCCTGCCGCGCAGGGAGCTCCTGCACAGCCTCAGCCCGGGGCCTCTCAACACCCCCCTGCTGCTCAAACCCCACCACATAGTCAGGTCCCGCCGCCTCCCACGTCTTCCGCGAATGGCGCCCCATCCTCTTCTTCTCCAATGCAAGGCTCGCTGGCTACACCCGGACCGGATAATTTGAATGCACTCCAGAGAGCAATAGATTCGATGGAAGAGAAAGGTCTTCAAGAAGACCCCCGATACTCGCAGCTACTTCTTCTTCGAGCACGGTCAAATTCCCAAGATCCCAGCAAAGGTCTATTTTCTAACAACCAAATTTGTCAGCTCAAGTGAGTATATAATTTGTTGGTTTAAAGAAAGCTTTGTTTTAATAGTTGTATTAAATAGTTGTTGTTAAACAAAATGTCTCATTCAAAGGGCTCAGATTTCTGCATATCGCAACCTGGCTCGCAACCAGCCGGTGCCGCCGGATACGGCTTTGACGGCGGCCGGAAAACGCACCGGCGCAGCGCCACCTGAATGCCCTACTCCCCCGGCAGCGCCTCCGTATGGAGAGGGACAGGGAGCAGCAGGTGGCGTGGGCCCCACAGGCGGCAAGGCGGGCGGGGGAGCGGCAGGCGACGCGGCTCGCGGGCAAGGTGGCGCGCCGCCTACACCGTTACCTATGACCGGGCAAATGGCGCCGCCCACGCAACCAACACCACCTCTTGTCAATCCAGTAAGCATTTTTTTCTATTTTAACAGTACTTACAAACAAGTACAAACTTAAATGACAAGATACACAGTAATTTATTTTAATGGCAACAATTTTATCCAAGCCAATGGGAGGTGCTCCGCCGATGCGAGGTCCGGCGCCGATGCAGCGTCCTCCTGGACCCGGGACACCTCAACAACAACAGCAACAGGTAACAAAAATGTAGTTGTTACACCAGCTCTAGGAATCTTTGTTTCGTGTAGAGTGCCTCGTTGACAGGTCTAAGCTTTAGCAATCAGTTTATGTTTGCGTCCTAAATAACTTAAATTAGTGGATATGTTCATATAATATGAAAATTTCTTAAAGATTCATGGATAGTGTACCTAATGTGCATACCCATAACTTTTTATTTAGCTTAATTACTTTTTTGTGTTCCTAACTTACGCTCGAATACTCAAAGGCATATTAGATGCATCCTACTTAACTGAAAACTTTCTCAAATCGCGTTCTTCCACTGTTGTCACCAAATTACCTAACAAAACAAAGGTAGCCTATTTAGAAGTAGATTTTAGGATGTTGTTGTTATTAGTTAACCTTCGGCAGGATAGGCTTTTCCTACATACACTTAAAGATTGAGGGGTGACTCATCTATCACCCTGCAATTTATTAGACGTTATTGTTATTAGTTAAGTTTTTTTATTTTTTTTGTGGCTTACTATTGTAATGATTAAAAATTAATTTAAAAAAAAACTACTAATGTATTTTGAAAAAAATAGGCTAGATATAAGTAATTACCATTTGACGTACGGCTGATAAGTTCGCGGTTTGTATTGGTGAAGAAAGCGAAAGGCTTTGTAGTACTAAATTTTTCTTTTTACTTTTAGCCTGGTGTACCCATTCCTGGAGCTAAGCAGAACCGTGTCACAAGCATACCTAAACCAGTGGGCCTCGACCCATTGCAAATATTAAATGAGAGGGAGAACAGGTACTAGTATAACTCTGTATTTGCTTGTTATATCCTTTAATTTTTTGCTTCATCTCATAAGACTACTAATGTAAGTAATGGTCCAGCTGCCGATTGCATATGACCAGTTTTGCCTCTCCAACATTTTTCCTCTTGCATTTCTGACAGATATTTTCCTTTTGCAATCTGGTCTTTTGTCGTTTCCTCCCCTTTTTAGGGTTCCGTAGTAAACTAGGAACCCTTATAGTTTCGCCATGTCTGTCTGTCTGTCTGTCCGTCCGCGGTTTTACTCAGAGACTATAAGTACTAGAAAGCTGTAAATTGGTATGGGTATGTATATTAATCATGCCAAAAAAGTGGTAGATAAAAATCTTGAAAAAAAAAAATTTTTAGCGTAGCTCTCATACAAGTAAAGAGAGAGTAATATTTTTTTTTCTATACAAACCCATCGTGTTGGGTATCGTTAAATAGGTCTTTGAAAAATATAGTCAGGTCAAGAACACCATTTTTCAATTTAAGGATGCGTTTCCGAAATATTTGGTTTTAAAGTGCAAATTTTTGTTAGAGGTAAGTGTTCCCCCCCCTCCCCCTCTATCTGCTAAACGGTTATATACGTGAAAAAAATTACAGCAGTAGTATATATACTGAAGTTGAAAGGAAAAATATCAGAGCTGAGTACTAAGTACAAACTAAAAAGTTATAGGCAACCAACTTATAAAATGTACTCGAAAATGTAAATTTCCGAAATTTCCTACTATTTTCATTGTTAGATGTTTTTGGTCGTTAAACTGTGAGGTGCGAGTGTAAACAGTGTGAACTCAAAGTTGTCATTCGCAACTACGGAACCCTTCGCAACTACGGAACCCTACACTGCGCGTGGCCCGACACCCACTTGGCCGGTTTTTCTTAAGATTATGTCTTATATTAAGAATACTGATTCGGAGATAGGTAGCGGGTTTAATTTAAATCTGTATAGTATAACTGATATTTAATTATTTTCCGTTGTACAAAATGCTAATTATTTTTTATCGCCACATTGTTGTGTATATAGGATTGCGGCTCGCATTGCTCACCGCATAGAAGTGCTGTCTAACCTGCCGGCCAATATGTCCGACGACCTTCGGTTGCAAGCGCAAATAGAACTGCGGGCCTTGCGCGTCCTCAACTTCCAAAAGCAACTACGTGCAGAGGTAATCCTTTCCCACTGTGATTCATAGCTTTATCACCACCAACATGCCAAACGTGGCCTCAGGTTGTACAAACCTGGGCTCTGTCTACCCCGCAACGGATAGAGACGTGATAGTATGTATCACAGATTTTAGAGTAGTCGTATGTAAGTATCTCCTATATAAGATCTTTGCCGTATGGTTCCCGGTAGAGTAGAATAGGACCACTCCAAGTCTTCCCGTGGATGCCGTAGAAAGCGATTGTTGGCTTTAATGTGCTTAATGAACCTATACCGTACCTGTACCCTATCAGAGAATGAAAGGAAAAAGCCAAAAACAGAAACGGCTGGAGAGATTTACTGTAGATGGCCAAGTCCCTCATGCGGCTGTAGTGCCTAAGATGATGATGAATGGACCTATACCAAAGTAATTTTCCAGCAAAACATATACCTACCTTCAATCAGTTTTGTTTTTGGAAAAGTAATTAAAATTGGTAACTGAATTATTTTAATGCAGCTTTTCTATTTACCATAATAATCCAATCGCTTATTTTGGCTGTTATTCACTTGATCTTTTACCATCATCATCAGGTCTTTTAGTCTCCACTGCCTTTTGCTGCATGACCCTCTCTGTACTACCAGAGCAATATTTTAGCCAAAGCGGTCAGAAGATTTGGTATCGGCTCTCCACGCTGGCCAGACGGGTTGGAGAGGTCTCCTTGATATTTATAAGCTTAGTTTAGCTAGTGTTTCCTAAGTCGCTTCCTACGGCATCCACGAGAAGACTTGGAGTGGTCCTATTCTACTCTGCCGGGAACCATACTGCAACGATCTTATATAGGAGATACATATATAAGACTACTCTAAAATCTGTGATACATACTATCACGTCCTTCTCCGTTGCGGGGTAAACAGAGCCCAGAGCTCTAAAACCTTTTAGCATGTTTGAGGGCTTGTAATTGAGAAGGGAATCAAAATAGTGATGGGTTGCTAGCCGCATCGCCTATTGATATATAATTTAATATTACTTTGCTAGATTCTCGGCCAAGTACGTCGCGACACTACGTTGGAGACGGCGGTGAACATCAAAGCGTACAAGCGCACGAAGCGGCAAGGGCTGCGCGAGGCGCGCGCCACGGAGAAGCTGGAGAAACAGCAAAAACTCGAGGCCGAGAGGAAACGCCGCCAGAAACACCAGGAGTTCCTGCAGACTGTGCTGCAACATGGTATGTATAGTGTTATTTTTAGCGTTCCGTACCTCAAATATAAATAGGGATAAAGGAATGCTAATATGTTCACTTTGTTGTCTCTCTACCTGCTTGACGCGTCCGGTTTGGTGTTTTGGCACAGAATTAATAATAGTACTAACGTACAGAACGGAAACTCGCAGCGTCCCTCACAACCTAGCTTCCCCGCGCCTCACCCCCGTTAATACGCGGGCTTTACTGGCATTCAAACAGGGTTAGCTTCGCACGTTTCGCCACGCGTTGCATTGAAGTTAGTCATGATTCACGAGTTTCGCGACGCCATTGTTGACGTGAGATGTAAACAAACGTTTTTATTTAATTTATTCATATTTACCGTATTTTTTGACGCCGAATACGTTAGTTATTTTATTACAAGTAATGATCGTATATTTAGTGTGTCATAACATAAAATATCCTTAAACAGTGGTAAATGGAAAATGGACATAAACTAAGGAAATACTTATTTGTGAAGTGATATTTGTTTTAGATATTTTATGCTTTTATGAATAAGACCTTACATCTACTAGACAATATTTATATACCTATTTCATAGTGTTGTGTTTGCTGTACCAGTTGTAGCAAACAAGTGAGAGTAATAACATACGAGTGAGATCAACGAATACATTTTATGTTTGTAAGCACTGTCACTTATTTATTATCCAGATTCATAATAGGTAAGTCCCAACATTTAAACTTAGATAAAATAATCACAAATCTTCTAAAATGGAAAGATATACTCGTAAATGATGGCATCGGTAGTAGGTACCTACTTATATTAATTCGACGAGGTGGCGACCCTGATTGTCGAACTCACACATTGACACAGTTCACGGATATAAAGTTTTGTTTGTGTTAGTCCTAGGCATAAATATTGCGCCGCTTGTATGGAGCGCCATACCTGTGGTTTTGGGAACGCGTTTTAGTAATAAGTTGCAATTTATATCAAATACTTAAATCTGAAGTTTTTTTTTTCTGTGAAAAAATCACACTTAGATCCTCGCAATTAAATGGTATGGACAATGATGTCGATTATTTTGTGCAATTGCTTTAACACGTTGAACGCCCAACGGCCCACCGGTGGGCCTACTGACAAAATCCATTCAGGCCAAAGAGAAATAGTGTTTTCCGTAATTTTTCACAATATCGTTTTATTGTACCAAATGATTAGAAATATGTTATTTGGCAATATACTTTAATTTTTTCTTAAATTACTATGTAAAATATGGAAATATTGAACTAGGCACACCGGTGATCCCCGTGGCCCGAATGAAAGGAATTTCGTAAATCCCTCCCCGCAGGCCACGGGGTCACGCGGCGGCCCACACCGCGCCCCGCTACAAAAAAAATAAATGTTCCCAAAACAAACAAATTTTTCACATAGACAACTGCTGGCTCCTGCTGAGCTGATGCTTCATGGGAATAAAGACTATGGAAACAGTGAGTCAGAAGCATGGATCTAAGAATAATCAGGATATGCCCTTGGAAAATGTAACAGTGACGCACATAAAAATCCCTACACTCGTGTCGCGACACTAGCGCACGCACACATCGGCACAAAAATCCCTACACTTTTCCCCGGTCGAACGAAATGTCACATTCCCCAAATGTCAAATACATGCTGCACACATGTGACTTGATGTGACGTTAGTTATGCTTCACTTTTGATGTGTCTAATGCCGGGTCCATATTATTCCTAGGTCCATGGTCAGAAGATGATCTTCCGCTTGCAGCCTTAGCTAGTCGAAACGCAACATCGGACGTTTTTGGCATGAAGTAACCGTCAAGGTTACTTCATGCCAAAAGCTTCAAGTCAACTTACATGCCAAATATTTTATAGCGTTTCATTACTAAAGTTAGTTCCTAAATATGATCCTCCTAAGGCTTAAATTGTTTGTTTGTCAGTATTTTAGATTCATGAATATGTAATTAAAAAATAAATAAACACAGAAAAATGTTGTTTTTTCTTTACTCATAGTAAATGTATGGGAAGTGCCCGATGATTCGTTTTCGAAACACTGATTTTATATACAGCTTTTAGGTATTTAAATTCAACCATTTAGTTTCTATAATTACACAAACATATTTAGAAACTATTTAACTTTATCATAGATTACGCAAAACCTCTAAATAAGAGATAATTTGAATAATTTCTTACTTTTTTGTGAAAGTCGCCATGATTTCTGCACGTCATAAACAGGTGACAACTTGCACTGATTCATTATGAGAATTTAACGTTTGTCTAGTTGGCATATTCACTACTAGAAGAAGATACCTTAACCTTGACATAGATGGTAGTAGAAACCACTTTCCGAACGAAACGCGAAAGATAATGAACTCTCATGAAAACGTAATTTTTGATTCGTTTTCGAATCACGAGGCAAATAAGGAACCAAATAAAAATATAGTTCTGGGCATATATGGGTTAAGTATCCAAATTAATAATTAAAAATACCTTTGCTATGCAAGTTTAGTACAACCCTAATAAGTTGCCAAAAAATTGCAAAAAATTTCAAAGTGTTTACCAGTACACAAGAACCAAGCCGATTCTTATATTCTACAGGGCCAAGCGGCCCACCTTAGTAACGTTTTTGCATAGTATCGTTGCGTTTCGGCCAGTAAATCGCGTTTGAAGTGAAGGCCTCCGATGGCTCACCGGTGACCACCACGGCCTGAATGGAACAACACCCTTCGGCTCACCGGTGACCCCCATGGCCTAAACGGAACAACATCCTTTTCCCCTCGGCGTTCAACGTGTTAAACAATCCACACACCAATGACTAGTGACCCAAAATTAGTCCATCAATTTTCCGCTAAATAAAAATAAAAGCAAAATCCGCATCTTAGCTTTAATTTTCAATCCACGTGTTTCTTTTTTTAATAAGAATGCGATATGTAATTAATATGTGCTGCTCCAAAAAATACCTACAAAGCGAGGGTACACCTGGCGGCGTGGGAAGGAGAAAAATTACCCCCTTTGTTCCTTGAGTGGTTAAAATCTGGTTTCAAAACCACAACGATTTTCAACAGCTATTGGTCATAACAATGTGTTCCTTTTGAGAGTGTCATTCTACCCATCTCACATATTATTAAGATTCAAAGTTTTACATAACAGCCAAGGACTTCAAGGAGTACCACCGCAACAACGTAGCGAAGTTGGCGCGCATGAACAAGTCCATAATGAACTACCACGCGAACGCCGAGCGCGAGCAAAAGAAGGAACAGGAGCGCATCGAGAAAGAGCGTATGAGGCGGTGAGTTACATTTACTAACTCATAGCGCATGTAGTTGCATAGATTATTTTAAATTGGCCAGGGCTCATGGTTTTAATTTCGGACGGTTTACAGGATGCTGAGGCATTGGAGAGGAAATTTAGACCCATATAAGATCTGGTTTTTGTTATGGACAGTCTGCAGGAGGCACCAAAATAAATACCTTTTATTCTTTACAATTTATCTGTGGTGTACACCCAATGCTACACTCTGCTGTATTTGCTAAGGGATGAAAAATGAAAATTTTCGAGTTACGAGTCAAAAACGTTTACTGCCAAATCCTTATTTCAGTATTTTGGCCATGATAGGAACAAATACCATTTGTTTATTCACAGTTTGATGGCGGAGGACGAAGAAGGTTACAGAAAGCTTATCGATCAGAAGAAAGACAAGCGTCTGGCGTTCTTGCTGTCCCAGACCGACGAGTACATCGCCAGTCTCACAGAAATGGTGAAGCAGCACAAGCAGGAACAGCGGAAGAAACAAGCGGAAGAGGAGAAAAGGAAGCGGGTAAGACTTTAGTTTAGGGTCTACTGAATGAGGTTACCGAAAGACAAGCGTCTGTTGTTCCTTCTATCTTTGCGGACGAATGTATCGCTAGTGTTACGGAGATGCTGAAGCAGCAAAAGGAGGAACAGCGGAAGAGCAAAAAGAAGCGGGTAAGAGTTTGACTCTCTTTAGAGTCTACTGAAGGAGGTTATAGAAACGCAAGTGTCAGCCATTTCTGCTCGAGTTGCTTACAAAAGCAGGAATAGCTAAAGAGGAAACGAATTGGGTATGAGTTTAAACTCTATCTAGAATCTGGAGTTCCTACGGTCTCACGCAACCTGTTGGTGTAGGTAAAGCCTGCCTTAAATGTTTTATGTCACTTAACCTCCCTACAAGTAGCTGAAACTGCAAATGCTAAATCAACGGATATGTTTGTTGGTACTTATTTCTGTATTACTGATATATCAACAATTAGAGACCTATTTAATGTGATTGTTAGCACTTAATTATAATTTCTACTTGATTGTTGGCAGAAATCCAGAAAGAGGAAGTTGTTGGAAGGCGGCGAAATCGACGCTATGGACGATAGCTCTCAGACGTCAGACTCGCGCGTCAGCGTCATGGATCCCAAGACTGGCGAGGTAGGAATATATTTACATAAATAATTTAAAAATTTTGTTTATGTATTTAATTTAAAGTTTTTTAAACGTCCAAATTCAGAGGACATTATGTATGTGACATATTTTTTTAAAGCATTTCTTGTGTGGTATTTACTATTTTGTGGTGTGGTACTTTAGCGTAAATGTTTGTCGTTAGATATTAAAAGGCGAAGAGGCGCCGCTGCTGTCCCAACTCAAGGACTGGATGGAAACTCACCCGGGTTGGGAAGTGCTCTCCGACTCCGATGATTCCGATGATGATAGCCAAGATGACGATGGTTTGTATATTATTGTTATTTAAACTAGTCTGCAGTTTGCATCATACATAAGTTAAGGTTTTAGAGCCCCAAGTTAGCTTACCATTTATTTGTGTTGAGATATAGTTTTTATGCGACTGGCCATAAAACAGCTTGACATTTGGTTTGAATCCATAGAACGATCGTGAGTGGTTCTATTTTGGGGCGATAACTTTACTGCACTGAAGTTGTCATGGATCTGAAGATGGAATTTGTAATAAAATGATTTACGTGAATCTTCTCTTCCATGCTGGTTTGGAAGAACAGGAAAATCATTGACGCCCACGTACAAGCTAAACGTGACCCTTGGATTTTGTGAACTTGGGCTCTGTGTAAAAGTAAAGGGATAAAGATGTGATAATATAGTATTTATGAATTAATAAGTTTCGTCATGTTGCCTGTACAGAAAAGAGAAGCAGGAGGGAGAGAGACGACAGAGAGAAGACCGATGAGGAGAAGGCCCGTGACATGATCAAGAAGGCCAAAGTCGAGGACGACGAGTACAAGACCGAGGAACAGACCTACTACAGGTGAGGGCGGAATTTGGATCTGATCTCAATGTATAAAGCAACCGGTCATATAGAGATATATCCGAAGAGGAAACTCTTGTCCTTTCATGCATGAGTAAAAAAAAAAAAAAATTTCTTGAACATTTTGCAAGTCGAGCTGTCAACTAAAGTTAAATGATCGCTCGTAAAATTTGAAAAGTATACTATATTATTTGACGACCTCCGTTGCGCAGCGGTTAACACGCCTGCCTGCGACACGGGTGGTCCCGGCCTCGATTTCCGGTCAGGTTAAGATAAAAAAAATTCTATTTCAGATTGACCTGGGTCTTAGATGTTTACCTATATAAATATTAATCATTAAATATATTACCCTTGACTTAATATCCTACAACACAAGTTTACATCTTACCGTGGCTAGCTCAATCTGTATGAATTGTCCCTATATATTTATGTTAAAAAAATATTGATGTATTTAGTGAGTAAAGGGAAGGCACTGTTTTTTCGCCTAAATAGACTGTACGTGACTGGTAACCGTATACGTATGTATTCTACGGTTTTATAACTTTACTTTTGTTCCAGTATTGCTCACACGGTCCACGAGTCTGTGACAGAACAAGCCAGCATTTTGGTCAATGGAAAACTCAAAGAATATCAGATCAAGGTAATTCTTTGTTACTGTTACAGTCCGATACAAATTTTGTGGCGGCTCTGAAAATAGCACGAGTCGATGCGCAATACACAATATTACACGTGCGGGGAAGCGGGGCGGGTACTGCGCTGCTCGCAGCTTATATCCGATTCGCCATTAAGTTTGCATCGGACTGTACTCAATCCATTCCTTTATTAATTTATTTTACATTATAATTTTGTTTGGAACCCTCCTCTCATTTTGACTTTTTGTTATTTTAGGGGTTGGAATGGCTCGTGTCGCTGTTCAACAACAATCTGAACGGTATCCTGGCAGACGAAATGGGTCTAGGCAAGACCATCCAGACGATCGCATTGGTCACCTATCTTATGGAGAAGAAAAAAGTTAATGGGCCATTTTTGATTATTGTGCCACTGAGGTGAGGATATTTCGTAATTAACGTGAGAATAATAAAAAAAAAACGCTTAGTTCGCTGGCATTTTTACCACATAATGTTATTGTATCTGACAGCCTGCCGCTTGCTGCTAATAAATTATAGCATGTGCAGACTACTGAGAGTCACACCGCGGATCGACGTCATCAAATTGCTTTCTCTCGGTCAGCGGATTCGTATTCGTCGCATTGTGACTCACTTAATGAATCTTAAAACGGTGGTCACTTTTACAAATCTCAAAAAAATATTGTGTAGTATATGGTATAATGTTATATTATAGAAATTTACTTTAGAAACACATATCATGTGTTTTTAAAGTATTATTATTTCTTGCTGTTGGCGAGGGATTGCTGTAACCTTCTGATTTGGACCGATAGAATATGTTTATAAATAATGTATGATTCTTACCTCTACGATAGAAAAGATAACAATCGCAAAGATGATGTCAGTCAGGTTTCATCTTCTTTATAGTAATAATTCGAAACATTAGCGCGCCTTAGCAGTAAAAGCGATTCGTACCTCATGACTGAAAGCATACAGCTTGCCGGCACAAGATCTGCTATGTTGACTTGTTGTCTGTTGTTTTCTCCAACAAAAATTTTAGAGTTTTTTGGGTTACTAGGTAAATTTTTACCGATATTCCTATTTTTAAGAGCTGTTTTCATAGCACAACGAAAAACAAAAGTTTCTGTCCCCGCGTCCAGGGCACTATTAAAAGTTTTTAAATAGCTGTCTGTTATTTTTTTACTCTTTACAGTACGCTGTCTAACTGGGTGCTGGAATTCGAGAAGTGGGCGCCGACGGTGAACGTGGTGTCGTACAAGGGGTCGCCGCAGTCGCGCCGCCTCGTGCAGGCGCAGATGCGTTCCACCAAGTTCAACGTACTGCTCACAACGTACGAGTACGTGATTAAAGACAAGGCTGTGCTGGCCAAGGTATGTGCTGTAGGCTATTTTGCTATGATATATCGTAGCTACTGCACAGTACAGCATGTAAATTGGCCCTCGACATTCCCTTAAAGGGGTGACTCAGACCGTTAAATTGAACAAGTTTTCTTATGGGACCAATGCACGATTTCTTTTTCACTTTCCCATACTAATTGAACACCTTAGTATGAAAATGTAGATTTTTTTGGGTTTACAGCATTGATATCATAGGAAAGGTTGTTCATATTGACGAGCTGACTCACAATTCAATCAATTTACACGCTGTATGTAGTCACAGAATTATTAATAGTACTAACGTACAGAACGGAAACTCGCAGCGTCCCCCGCAATCTGGCGTCCCCGCACCTCACCCCCGTTAATATTGGTGACTTACTGGCATTCAAACAGGGTTAGTTGCCCACGTTACGAACGCCACGCGTTGCATTAGAAGTTAGTAGGTAATAATTATTCGCGACGCCATTGTGTGTGTGTGTTTTTAATCTATTTAATCATATTTACTGTAACGATTCGTTTATTTAGTGTGTCATAATCATAAATAAAAGCCTCTCAACAGTGGTGAATGGAAAATGGACATAAACTCCTTAGTTTATGTCCATTTTCCATTCACCACTGTTGAATACCTACCTGTTTGTGAAGTGATACTTGTTTTAGATATGACTATTATTTTACTTTTATGAATAAGACCTTATACTAGAGAATATTTATATGTATACCTATGTCATAGTGTTGTGTTTGTACCAGTTGTAGGTAGTATATGTAAAGATCAAAGAATACATTTTATGCTTGTAAGCAAGTGTCATCATCATCATCATCATCATCTTCTGGAATGAAAAGATTTACTCGTAAAATAATGTTATCGTAAGTAGGTACCTACTTTTATTCATTCTGAGGTGCCGGCTCTGATTGTCGAACTCACACAATGACACAGTGCACGGATATAAAGTTTTGTTTGTGTTAGTACTAGGCATAAATATTGCGCCGCTTGTATGGAGCACCATACCTGTGGACGTTGGCAATGAATGTGGAGAAGTACATGAACTTGAGGTCTTAGCATTAAAGGTGAAAGTCACTCATTTTCTCTTTCTGCGCAAAGCAAAGTTGTAGATCGCTTCCAAAACAACCTTAATAATAATTTATTTTGCAGAGTATTATAGCCGAGATGTTTTATATGTTATTATAACCGATGACTATAATAGCCAGCTTACTTAGTAGAAGCATCCTACGACGTTTTTCAACACATTTACAATAACCATAAAATAAATTGAGCAATTGTGTTGTGATTAGTCGTCAGGAAAATAAATCCAAATAAGTTTCGATGTCATAAGTATAGTATTAATAGCAAATAAATTAAACAATAGCTTTATGTCAAGGCCATATCGTAGCCAGTAATAGTAGCAAAGGAGTTGTTAAACAATAAAAATGTACCATTCTATAGCATTTTTTTTTATCTCTAAATTAATACTGTGTTTTCCCCCCAGGTGCAATGGAAGTACATGATAATCGACGAAGGCCACCGCATGAAGAACCATCACTGCAAGCTCACACAAGTACTCAACACGCACTACGTGGCGCCGCACCGTCTACTACTGACCGGCACTCCGCTGCAGAACAAGTTGCCCGAGCTATGGGCATTGCTGAACTTCCTGCTGCCTTCGATCTTCAAGAGCTGCTCCACTTTCGAACAGTGGTTCAATGCGCCCTTCGCCACCACTGGAGAAAAGGTAGCGACAACCGCTGAAGCACACGCTGACCGCATTGTAATGGTGTATTTTAGAAAATACTTTCGCTTGCTAAATTTAACGAAAATTTTATAGTCTAATAATACATCACCAATTTTTCAATTTCTATAGGACAGGCGTTACTCTTGCGGGCGTAGCCAGGGGACGGGTTTTGGGGGTGCAAACCCCGCCCTAAAAGCTAGTTATAAAACATGAATAATATAAAGAGAGGCGAGCGCCATAATTTCTTACTGATAATGTGTCTAATATATGTCTTTTGGATTCGCCCTCTCTACATCTACGGCCATTGATAATCCGATCGCATAGGCTTGGCTCTCATGAATATTACAGTTATTTCATCCACTTTTAGTCGTTTTATTTTCCTAAATCCTCCCCGATACTATAACATGGCTACGCCCGTGGTTATTCTTCATCTTTCCCGCTGATGTCTAAATCCGTGACGCGTCAATTTACGCCTCACTACTGAATATCAAAGTTACATCGTCAGTACTTCCTCTTTTAGGTGGAGTTGAACGAGGAAGAAACGATCCTGATCATCCGGCGTCTGCACAAAGTGCTGCGGCCGTTCCTGCTGCGGCGGCTGAAGAAGGAGGTGGAGAGCCAGCTGCCCGACAAAGTGGAGTACATCATCAAGTGCGACATGAGCGGCTTGCAGCGCGTGCTCTACAAGTCAGTATAGTTATTTAATTTATTTATTTATTAGCTGTGCCCGCGACTTTACGTCGAAAAAAAGTAGCCTATGTCCTTTCTCAGGCTCTAGACTATATGTGCACCAAATTTTTATTTAAATCAGTTCAGTAGTTTGGGCGTGAAGCAGACAGACAGAGTTACTATCGCATTTATAATATTAGTATGGATGGATTAAATGAGCCTACATCAGGTGGACTTAACGCTAAGAGCATTCTCTCCCAGACAACCTTGAGAAGATAAACAAATAAGATACCTCTTAGTTCATATTTATTTATATTTTTTGGTGGTGATTGTGTTACTTGTGCTCGAGCCGAGTAGTTTCGATATTTATCCATTCTTAAGGCCTCAATTATTTACAAGGCGCCCTTTCTTTGCACTTTGAATGCCAGAATGTTATAATTTTATATAAGCTTTTTTATAATTTTCTATCAGCAAATTCAAACCCTTGGCGGGATTTGGAACCCCTCTCTTATAAGACCAATAATCAAAACGCCGGGAGCATAATTACTAATGATTCTCGCCACGCGAACAAGCGTTCGCTTTTCGCCGGTAGTGCCTCTGACTGTTTGTTGTTTTTCGTGTGTGAAAGTGGCCGATACTGATGTCAGCTTTTTCAAGCTGCCTGAAGGCATCTGACATAGCTGATGTGACGACTGACATCAATGATGACGGCTTAACGTGCCTTCCATAGCTCGGAGGAGCTCGAGATATTTTTTATGCTGCTTGCGATCACTCGTCAAGTGGGAACTGCGCCCCTGCTTAACGTGCATGAGCGCTAATAATTTACACGCCCACTGGGACATCGGGCTGTACTCTGAGTATTGTACTCACTACTCAGTCAGAGGCTGAGTAGTGAGTACACTACTCCAGCCTCTGACTGAAAGATCATGTTTGTTTCGCTTTCGCATGTGTAACATCATCATTTGGTCTTTTTTAGTCTCCAGGGCAGGCAACACAACCCTCTCTGTACTACCAGAGCCATATATTAGCCAGAGCAGCCAAATGATTTGTCCTACACTCTCCAAGCTGGCCACACGGCTGCTATCTATGTGTATAGTAACAACTAAATATTTTTCTATTCAGGCACATGCAGTCCAAGGGGGTGCTGCTGACGGACGGCTCGGAAAAAGGCAACAAGGGCAAGGGCGGCGCCAAAGCTTTGATGAACACCATAGTACAGTTGCGCAAGCTGTGCAACCATCCGTTCATGTTCCAGCACATCGAGGAGAAGTTCTGCGACCACGTCGGCTCCGGCGGCACCGTCGTCACCGGGTAAGTATTGTCATTGTCTGATGCAAAGTTAATGGCGGCTTGGATATTAGCTGCGAGCTGTGCAGTACGCGCCCCGCCTCCCCGCGCCCGCCTCGCTGGTGCCTAATATTGTGTATTGCGCATCGACTCGCGCACGATATTCTGAGCCGCTATAAAGTTTCAGACTGTACGACTGACTGTATTTTATAGGTGTTTTTATGCATTCACAATGATTTTTAGGGTTCCGTAGTAAACTAGGAACCCTTATAGTTTCGCCATGTCTGTCTGTCTGTCTGTCTGTCTGTCTGTCTGTCTGTCCGTCCGCGGTTTTATTCAGAGACTAAAAGTACTAGAAAGCTGTAATTTGGTATGGGTATGTATATTAATCATGGCAAAAAAGTCGTAGAAAAAAATCTTGAAAAAAAATTTTTTTTGGGTAGCTCCCATACAAGTAAAATGGGGGAGTAATTTTTTTTTCTCTACTTACCTATCGTGTGGGGTATCGTTAAAAAGGTCTTTAAAAAATATTGTGAGGTTGAGAACACCATTTTTCTATTTAGGGATCCGTTTCCGAAATATTTGGTTTTAAAGTGCAAATTTTTGTTAGAGGTACGTGTCCCCCCCCCTCTATCTCCTAAACGGTTATATATAGATACGTGAAAAAAAAATACAGCAGTAGTATATATACTGAAGTTGAAAGGAAAACTATCAGAGCTGGGTACTAAGTACAAACTAAAAAGTTATAGGCAACCAACTTATAAAATGTACTGGAAAATGTAAAATTTCATACAATCTTTATTGTTAGATGTTTTTGGTCGTTAAACTGTGAGGTGCGAGTGTAAACAGTGTGTACTCAAAGTTGTCATTCGCAACTACGGAACCCTATACTGCGCGTGGCCCGACACGCACTTGGCCGGTTTTTTCTTTATTTTAATAAGAGATATTTTTACGTCAAGGGATTGGGCAGGAATCTAAGGAATCACGTTTGAGGTGATGCGGCTAGAAACCCATCACTATTTTGGTTCCGCTTCCCACCTTAAGGGATGAACTAAACACCGCATAATTAACAGTATAGGACGTGATAGGTCATCACTGGCGCTGCGTATTATCTGACAACATGGCCAAGATGTAGAGTTTTTGTGTTTTAACTTGTTTACGGACGATGGCTTCGTGTATGATGAAAACGAGTTCTTATATCTTTTTTTGTCCTTAGACCTGATCTATATCGAGTGTCGGGCAAGTTCGAGCTTCTGGACCGCATCCTGCCGAAGCTGAAGCAGACCGGTCACCGAGTGCTGGTCTTCTGTCAAATGACCCAGTGCATGACCATCATCGAGGACTACCTCTCCTGGAGAGGCTTCCAGTACTTGAGGTGGGGTTCTTTTATTCTGTCTATTTATTGATATTACGTGTATGTGTATTTATTAATATTATTCTTATACTGTCTATTTTAGAATTGGAATACTTTATATGGTTATATGGATTGGTTGATTTATATGGATACTTGGTATGGGTATGTATATTAATCATGGCAAAAAAGTGGTAGAATTTTTAGGGTATCTCCCATACAAGTAAAGGGAAGGAGGAGGGGAAGGGATCCATTTCCGAAATATTTGAATTTAAAGTGCAAATTTTTGTGAAAGGTACGTGTCCCCCCCCCCCTCCTCTATCTGCTAAACGGTTATATATGGATACGTGAAAAATATTACAGCAGTTGTATATACACTGAAGTTGAAAGGAAAACTATCAGAGCTGAGAACTAAGTGCAAACTAAAAAGTTATAAAATGTACTCGAAAATGTAAAATTTCATACATTTTTCATTGTTAGATGTTTTTGGTCGTTAAACTGTTAGGTGCGAGTGTGAACAGTGTGAACTCAAAGTTGTCATTCACAACTACGGAACCCTACACTGCGCGTGGCCCGACACGCACTTGGCCGGTTTTTGCCCAGATATTCAGTGATTTATTTATTTATAGTTTGAAATTACGACAAAGTTAAAACTTTGAATTACAGTGACAGCGACAAGTGCCGCGCGATACTTGTTGCGTCGTCACGTTCGTATGGAATGACAGCAGTACCTTTCGCTCTAGTCTCTGCAAAATAGTGTTACTAGTATCGCTTTTTGACGCGAAAGGTACCCGTCTCTGAACTTTAAATGTTACTGTTACTCCTGCATTGTAAATGAATTGGTAGCAGTGGTCGAGTAAAACCTAAAATTTTGTGTCATAAATGATTATAGGGCTGAAGTTCACGCATACTGGAACGAGGATTGATGGACCTTTATTTAGGGTCCATTATTTTACGTATCTTTGTTTTTTATACTTTACGTTCCAACTAAGAATAGACATGTCCCTAAATATATATATTTTTTAAATAATTAGTCCGTCTTATAGATGTCAAAAATATTAGATACTTATTTATTCTTTTTCCAATCAAACAAAAACATCATGAAGCGCATCAAAATAGCAGGAGGGCTCATGACACAACGTGTCGGTAAAGTGTATCGGTCAGTGACGTCGCGCGGAATTTTAACGGGCCATATCATTATTTTTTGTTTGATTGACAAAAGAAAATATTTTTCAATAATCTACCAGACGGAATAATTAATTTAAAAAGAATGTATTTAGGAAACAAGCCTATACGAATATCGTCGGATATTCGGTGCTGCCAAACTTTATACATGGAACGTTTTTTGTTTTATCAGACTGGACGGTATGACTAAGGCCGAGGACCGAGGCGAGCTGCTGAAGAAGTTCAACGACACTAACTCGGAGTACTTCATCTTCCTACTGTCGACGCGCGCCGGCGGGCTCGGCCTCAACCTGCAGAGCGCCGATACCGTCATCATCTTCGACTCCGACTGGAACCCGCACCAGGTGCGTGCTAACAGCTGTTTCGACCTTAATTTTCAGCCATTATCATCATTTCGTATGGCAGATTACCTACTGCAAGAACCCTTTAATTAAATACTTCAGCTTTCGGAGTCAAAGAGTGAAGTTCGCTTAGTCCTCCTGGGAAACGATGTAATGGGCACTCTTCGGCAATATGCCGCAAAGTTTGGTCTGCTGCCTTTGCATTTGTATAGATACAAGGTCCCGGTTTCGATCCCCGGTCAGGTCAAGATGAAAAATGATCTTTTTCAGATTGACCTGGGTCTCGGATGTGCCAACTAATATTATAAATGCGAAAGTGAGTTTGTTTGTTTGTTTGTTACGCTTTCATGCCGTATCTACTGAACCGATCATTATGAAATTTTGCATACACATAGGGTAGGGTAAAGGGTACCGCGAAAGACATAGGCTATACATAACGCGGGTGAAACCGCAGGTCACAGCTAGTTTATCTATATATGTATTTGTAATAAAATATAGTATCGTTGAGTTAGTATCCCATAACACAAGTCTTACTTAAGAACTTGCTTTGGGGCTAGCTCAATCTGTGTGATTTGTCCGTATATATTTATTATTTTATAGATGGTGGTTGGTCCTTTCTCCATTTTCAAGCATGATGGTATTTTTTTTATGTGTCCACATTTCATACAAACTAAAGTTGCGCTCCAACTACACACTGACTATAAAAAGCATTTTCTATCATTTCATTTGCTCTTATTTGCCGAGCCGTTTATTTTTTGCGCCGACCCGATATCTAGTTGGTATTATTGATCGAAGGTTGTGATGTAACGCCGTACCGGCCGTTGCATTACGCCGTAACTGACAGAAGTATCATCAAAAAAAGTAAATAAGATAACAAGGCAACGTTTACTTTCAGGATCTCCAAGCGCAAGATCGCGCGCATCGTATCGGGCAACGCAACGAAGTGCGCGTGTTGCGACTCATGACCGTCAACTCGGTCGAAGAGAGAATTCTTGCTGCAGCCAGGTGAGCATTAATAATAATGTCAATCTTTGGACAAGATTTTGGACGAGTAAAAAATTAATAATTTTTAATTTGCCGTAATTTTGATAACCCGTTAGTGGTGCAAAGTTAAAAAAAGATTGTGAAAATTAAGTGGAAAATTTCCCCGCGCCGGGAACCAATACCAGTGCCCCTTGTGTCGCAGGGTAGCGTGTTAACCACTGCGCCACGCAGGTGAAGTGGACACTATAGTTGATAAGTTATAAATACGTATGTATAACTTATCAACTATAGTGCCCACTTCACAGGCCGCCAAAATGAGGGTGTTCTGAAAAAGCGGCGGCAGCACAGAGGCGTTGCGTCCAGTAAGCTGTGATTTTCAATCGTTGCTGTTTGTCAAATATATGTAATCCAATGACAGCGGCTTATCAAGGTCAATGCCTCAGTGCTGCCATCTGGTGCGGAGTATTTCAAAGTCAAAGTCATACCGACCAATATCGAAACTTGGTGTCTCTTCAAACCGTTGAAACCAAAGAAATGACGTTGGCAAAATTACCGGAACTTCGGTGGAAGCCATAATATAAAAAGGAAAGAAAAGTTAAAGTCAAAGATTTTTATTCAAAATTGGATAATTGTATCTCTTTTTGAACGTTATATTTTTCTTTCTTATAATTTTTAATATGCAAAATCAAAAAACTACTAGCGTGTAATGACCACTGGTAAAAAGAATACATTCATATATTTCAGAAAATCCTCACTCATAAAGGAGTTTTCTTTCTCTCTGAAAAACGATTCGAGCGTGCACTTGTTTTTAGGTACAAACTGAACATGGACGAGAAGGTAATCCAGGCCGGTATGTTCGACCAGAAGTCGACGGGCTCGGAGCGACAGCAGTTCCTGCAGAGCATCCTTCATCAAGATGGGGACGATGAAGAGGTAAACATAGACTCATGATTGCTACTCTACATTTTTATAGATTGAACGATGATATATCTCTTATTTGGAATGGTTCAAAATCCTTAAATTTTAAGAGTTTATTTGATAACCAAAATTATATGACTTACAAGAAAACAATTTGAATCGTTAACTGATGCGATTGGATTTACAATAATATAAACTAACAGAGCATCAATTTTAAAAAATTGACAAGTGGTGAACTCGCAGGAAACAACATACAACATTGCGGTACAAGAGACGAAATTGCGTAACAGCGGTTTGAGACTTATCATTTGTGTTTCATCAGGAGTAGAACGAAGTACCAAAACAAACAACATTGCGTAACAACGGTTTCAGACTTATCATTTGTGTTACAACAGGAGTAGAACGAAGGACCAAAACAAACTACATTGCGTAACAGCATTTTCAGACTTATCATTTGTGTTACAACAGGAGAAAACGAAGGACCAAAACAAACTACATTGCGTAACATCGGTTTCAGACTATCATTTGTGTTACAACAGGAGTAGAACGAAGTACCTAAACAACATTGCGTACAGGTAGTGTGGCCTAAGCTGAGGTTTGCATTTGTGTGAGTGCATATAGATAGTGTAGGTGTGACATCGGCTAAAAACACCGTGCATCTCCGCCGCGCACCTGCCGCACTTCACCCTTGTACTGGTAGCAGTGTGACGTATTTAATTCTTAATTTTTGTGCTTGTGTTCGATTTTGTCTGACTCTACTTTTAGTGACTCACGCTAATGTAAAGCTCAGCTTACGCCTTGCGGACTGTAACAGCGGTTTTAGAATTATCATTTGTGTTACAACAGGAGGAGAACGAAGTACCAAAACAAACTACATTGCGTAACATCGGTTTCAGACTTATTACAACAGGATTAGAACGAAGTACCAAAACAAAGAACATTGCGTAACAACAGTTTCAGACTTATCATTTGTGTTACAACAGTAGTCGAAACAAGTACCAAACAAAAAACATTGCGGAACAACGGTTCCATTTTATCATTTGTATTCTTCTTTAAACTTTTGCGCTTCAAACACTTAATTATTAATATTAACAGTTCTTAGCACTTAGACTTAACGTCACTGGAAATAAATAAGTAAAAGGTTCGTGCTAAGTCCTGTTAATATTAATAATTATCATTTGTGTTGCAACAGGAGGAGAACGAGGTACCAGACGACGACCTGATCAACGAGATGATAGCCCGGTCGGAGGAAGAGTTAGAGATCTTCAAGCAGGCGGACATCGAGCGCAAGAAGACCGAGACGCAGTCGCGGCTCATCGAGGAGTCGGAGCTGCCCGACTGGCTCGTCAAGAACGACGACGAGGTCGTCTGCAACAAGGTACACAACCATTTTTAGCACGCTTTTTAACACGCTTTTGTAAGCTTCACTTGTAACTTTGTATGTAAGAAAATCTTGGAATCTTAATTCGACCTACTTCCCGGTCTTTGATTAGGATGAAATTTTGCACACGCTCTGAGTTCTGATGACAATACATGACTAGCTAAGAAACGAAAGCGTGTTTTTAGTTTTTTTAACTATTATATTTTATTATGCCACATTTACACTCAGCCTTATTCGGCAGGGAAGTGGACGGCGCGTGTATGTATAGGTATTTGGTCCCAACGTCCCTTAATCGTACGATTTGTTCTCACAGACTCACATAGATGGCGCCACTCGTTGCTACACATAGTATCTACCATATTATGAGAATAACTTCAAGTAACACAACATATATCTTATTAAAAATTTTAACAATATTTTAGGCTTAATATTTTAAAATTACTTCCTAGTTTTAGTAAGTTTAGGCTAACGCAGATTACCGCCATCTAGTATCGAATGGCAAGCAACTCTGCAGCGCCATACATTCGCTTACCTTAATTTGGTCCAATATTTTTGTATCAGGTTGGCAGTCTATTAGGTTAGTATTATATTGTCTTTGGTATAGGTTACTCGCGCTGTCACTGCTCGGCCCTCGATTGTCGGTATTTCGCGCGGAAGTCAAAGATCACCGAGATCGAGCAAGTGTTTCTTATAAAAAGAAACTTCCCACACTTTCTTTATTAATTAAAATGGCAACGAAACCTCTATGAGCGGTTATACTACAACTGACCAGTTGTTGATTGAGATTTTCTTAAGTAATATGTTACGAAACATGTAGATATACACATTCTGTAAAAATTTCAAGTGTAAATAGACCGTCGACATTCCCTTAAAGGGGTGACTCAGACCGTCAAATGAACAACTTTTGCTATGGGGCCAATGCTGGGAACTCTATTTTATTTTTTATACAAATTGCCTGGGCGACTGAATACTTTTGTATGAAAATGTCGAATATTTCGAGTTCCCAGCATTGATCTCATAGGAAAAGTTGTTCATATTGATGGACCGAGTCACCCCTTAAAGGGTATGCCGAGTGACAAGTTACACGCTGTATAATCTATGACGGTTCAAAAGATACAGTCTTCTAAAAGTTTATTTTATTTATTATTATTAAATCAAGTTGAACCCTTTATAGCGCTAATGTGAAATCAATCAGAAAATTCGAACCTTGATTTTGTATGGTGTTATAAAATGTTATCGTTGTTACACATTGTTATATAACGTTATATAACTGTTGTGTTAGCACATTTATTCCAAGCATAACATGAAATATAATTACAGGGCCAAGGCTGGAACTATTTGGACGAAGACGAAACTCTTGGTCGCGGTTCGCGTCACCGCAAAGAAGTCGATTATACCGACTCCCTCACCGAGAAGGAGTGGCTGAAGGCTATCGACGAAGAGTTCGAGGAGGAGGAGGAAGAGGACGACGACGACGAGGTCCTAGACAAGAAGCGGAAGAAGGGACGCAAGCGACGGTGAGTATTACAAAGCGTCTACAATATATTTAATTCATGCCATGTGGTTCCCGGCAGAATAGAATAGGACCGCTACAAGTCTTCCAGGGGCTGTTGTAGGAGGCCACTTAGGAAACAGGAGCTAAACAAAGATTACAAACATGCAAGAGACCTCTCCAACCCGTCTGGCCAGTGTGAAGAGTGTAGGCCAAATCTTTGACTGCTCAGGCTCTGATAGTACAGAGAGCGTCATGCTCCTGCATTGGAGACTTAAAAAGATGATCATGATAATTTTACCAGCAGGCGATTGTTCAAACACACTCCATCTAGTGTTTTTGCTGCGGTATCAGCACCAAAGATTCATTTGACCTTTGTCTTTTAACGAGTAAGACAATAGTATACTAGTTCTATCCATGGAATAGTTAACGATAGATCGAATCGTTTACTACTCACGTGTATAACCTCTTGGTAGACAGTTAGGTCCAAGTCTCAAAGTACGTGAACACTGAGACACTGAGAAGTCGCTTACTGAGAAGGAGTGTGTAAAAGCAATCGGTGAAGACTATACTAGGTTAGATCGGTGCGCGAGCGAAATTTGTTTGAGTCCCGATGTCTCCAGAAAAACAAGTACCACGCCCACAGTTTCAAAATATTTTAGGCACACAAATTAAACGGCCCAATAGGAGAGACAATGATTGGGATGGAGTTTTGAGTGAGACAGAAGAAAGTCTAGGAATGGTGGACAAAATAAGTATAGATGAGGTTAGAAACGCAGTTAAAAATATGAAAAACGGAAAAGCAGTTGGACCCGACGATATACCTGTAGAAGTATGGAAGACCTTGAGTGAAGATGGCTTTAAGTGGTTAGCTTTATTCTTCAATAAATTGTTGCAAGAATGTGTAGTACCCAGTGAATGGAGCAGTAGCTTCTTGGTGCCCATTTTCAAGGGGAAAGGGGATGTTCAAAACTGCAATGGGTATAGGGGAATAAAGTTAATGTCACACACAATGAAAATATGGGAAAAAGTAGTGGAAAAAAGATTAAGATCTGAAACACATGTGACACCAAATCAGCTTGGTTTTATGCCTGGAAGGGGAACAACGGATGCCATATTTGCTATGCGACAGCTAGTTGAAAAATACCGACGTGCACACAAAAACCTGCACATGGCATTTGTTGACCTCGAAAAGGCGTACGATAGGGCACCTCGAAAAGTTTTATGGTGGGCGTTAAAAAAGAAGGGAGTGCCTGTAAAATACGTAGATGTAATTCGAGCTATGTACAATGGACCAGTCACGAAGGTAAAATCCGTGGCTGGAGTGACTGAGGGTTTCAGTGTATCAGTTGGCTTGCACCAGGGTTCAGCTCTAAGCCCTTACCTCTTTCTGCTAGTTATGGATGCTCTGACATCGGCGCTCCAGGAAGAGGCACCCTGGTGCATGCTTTTTGCTGATGACATTGTACTTGTTGAGGAAGACGGTGAAATGTTACAGTCAAAATTAAATATGTGGCGCCACTCCCTGGAAACTGTAGCCTTGAAAATCAGTAGAACCAAAACTGAATATCTGTTCTGTGATTTCGGCGGTGTTTCTAGGGAAGTGACCCTTACTGTTGATAACGATACAATACCAGCTTGCTCGGAGTTTAAATATCTCGGCTCGTTACTCCAGAATGACGGAGATATTGACAGGGAGGTTAAACGCCGTATAAACGCAGGCTGGCAGAAGTGGAGGGAAGTGCCTAGCACAACATGTGACCCGAAAATGCCGCTAAAACTGAAAGGCAAAATCTATAAATCGGTGATAAGACCTGTGATGCTGTACGGCTCGGAGTGTTGGCCAACGAAAGTGCAGGATGAGAAGAGACTTCACTCTGCCGAAATGCGAATGCTACGGTGGATGTGTGGTGTGACACAAAGGGACAAAGTACGAAATGTGTATATCAGAGGGAGTACTAGAGTCGCACCGGTAACGGATAAAGTTAAAAGCAACCGATTGGCTTGGTTTGGTCACGTGATGAGGAGAGAGGAGCAACATCTAACTAAAAAACCGGCCAAGTGTGAGTCAAACTCGCGCAATGAGGGTTCCGTACAATATGCTTCGTGAACACACACACAATGTGCAAAAAATGTTTTATTCAATTGACTAGCGCCATCTAGTGGTGTTTTAGTGAACTATTTCCCTAGATGAACTTATTATTGTGAGTTTACCACTTAATTTTCAAGTGATAGAATTCTTATTATTTTTCCTGTAATCTTCAGGGAATGAACTATATTTTATATTTTTTTCAAAATTTTCGGCCCAGTAGTTTCGGAGATCAGGGGGGGGGAATGGTCAATTTTTGCCTTCTTTCGTGAATAAAATCAAAAGTATTGATTTTACCCGAACAAAAAAAAATATTTTTGAGTTCCTCATAATGAGCCCTTTCATTTGATATATGACACAGTAAGGTTTGCAAAACTTTTTTTTTTTAATTTGTAATTGGGCCCCCCAAAATGACCCTTATTTCAAAAAAATCTTTATTTATTTTGCACATCCGTGTTTGGGTCATAGGATTACACTATCTTACCAAATTTCATCTAATTTGGTTCAGTAGATTCGGAGAAAATCGGCTGTGACAGACGGACGGACGGACAGACAGACGCTCGAGTGATCCTATAAGGGTTCCGTTTTTCAACTTTTGTACGGAACCCTAAAAAGCGCTAAATATGAAGATTGATGGGTATACAGGAAGAGGCAGGCCCAAACAAAGATGGATGGATTGCGTAAACAAAGATATGAAGGGGGTAGGAGTAGATGCTGAAATGACGCAGAATAGGAATATATGGAGGGAAAAGATATATTGCGCCGACCCCAGATAATGGGATAAGGTAAGGCAGATGATGAGGAGAGACAGGCACACATACGTGTTTGACGCTTAATTACGAGTTCACACACATTCAACAGCCCACACCTACGCTAGTGTACCGGCGCCCGTACTACGCTATTAGGTAAGGCTACGCACGTTCGCTTGCGTCACATACATTACGCGGACAAAATTGTCTCCTAACTTCTAATGAAAGACCTTACGCGCAATGTAATACGTATACTCACTTTTGTATCAATATAACTGACATGACATTTTCGATGGTACATTTCTTCATTATTTTAAGTTTTCGCTCTAAAATGCATTAAAAACAAAAAATTATGGTACTTATTCTTGGTAGGTGAGTCTTCGACGTTTTAGACTCATACATAACGGATATCCTATTTTTGCACACAATCACTGCACAACACGGCGTTTAAGAAGAATATCCAATCGTATTACGCGTATGCACATAAACTGCCGACTGGCAGCGTTTTCGAGTAACATGCCCATGTTGGCCATATTGCGCTCCCACCTGCCACGCCCCCGAGCCCACTCTATACATCTCTGTGTGGATGAAGACAAAAGACGACCGAGGCGCCCGTCAAAAGAAAAGGGCAGGATGCAATGAAGAATATTCCCTGGCCGTTTCGCGACATTATTTAGAAAAAGAATTGTTGAATCTCTGTCTGTGGCTCTCAGTATAGTGTAACCGTTAATAAATAGTATCTTCCTCTAAGTTTGTGGTGGCTGTGCCATCTCAATGGTCTTCTTTGAATATATTATGTTTGTAACTTTTATTTATGTTCGTCATTTCATTCTTTCAGCCGTCAAGATGATTCGGATGAAGAAGAAGTTCCAAGCTCTTCAAAGAAAAAAAGTAAAACTGAAATCAATTTAACAAAAAAAAGCCTCAAGAACTTCATGAGAAAAGTGATTGACTATACCGATGAGTAAGTTTATCCTTTATTACCTGCTTAATTTTTTTTTATTGGTATTTATTAACTGATTTACTTTCTTAATCAATTTAGAGATGGCCGAGTTTTGTCGAAGATTTTCATGAAGCTGCCATCTCGCCGCGAGCTTCCAGATTATTATGATATCATCAAGAAACCGTTGGACATCAAGAAGATTATGAATAGGATCGAGGATGGAAAGGTAAAATCATCCCTTACATGATTGAATATATGGTGACGGGTGACGATTGTCATAGCGAACACGAAACAAGAAAATGCATAAATGTATTAAGCTATTTAGTACTTTCTCTCTTTAGCCTTTTTTAACCGCACGGGCCTCCTCCAGTTTATGCCATTTTTTTCAGTCTTGGGTAATCTCAATCCACTTCACTCCTGCTGTTTTCTTAACATCGTCTAACCAGCGCATTTGAGGTCTTCCCTGTGGGCGTTTTTCGCCCCACGGTCTCCATTCCACCTGAACTTTACACCACGAACTTTGTTTTCTGGCGACATGTCCAGCCCATTGCCACTTCAGCTTCGCAATACGCTTGATGACATCAGTGAATTTGCTTTGCCTTCTGAGCCACTCATTAGTTTTTCTGTCTCTGAGCGTGACACCTACCAGTTTTCTCTCAATAGCTCTCTGAGATTTTCCAGGACCTCCATCGTAAAAACCCAGATTTCGGCCCCGTAAGTCAGAACTGGTAGAATGCATTGATTGTGTATGCGAGCTTTCTGTTAACTTCATTCCAAATATGTTGTCAATTTTAGCATAGGCTGCCCAAGCTAATCTTATTCGCCTGTTGATTTCATTGGTCTGGTTTTCTTTCCCCAACACCATTTCTTGACCCAGGTATATGTATTTTTGCACTTTTTCTATTGCAGTGTCATCTACCTTGATGTTATGTGTGGAATTAAAGCAGTTGGTCATGATTTTGTCTTACTAAGGTTCATCTCTAGCCCGCACAGTCGAGAGGCATGATTTAGTTGTTGTAACATGGTTTCTAGTTCTTGCGGGTTTTCAGAAAATAAGACGATGTCATCTGCGAATCGTAGGTTAGTAAGTCTCTTTCCCGCGATATGCAACCCTTTAACACAAAACACTTTCAAACAGCTTTAAACGATAAAATATCTTGGCATTGGAATAGCTATCTTGTGTTGAGTAACATTTATTTTGGTGGCACTTTATATCGCTATTTGGTGTTCGCATTTTTTTTTCGGTATGTTAGCTTATAGATATACATTTACAAATAATTTTGCTAAATCGAATGAAAACTATCCATGAATGCAAAAGCATACTAGCCCGGCTGAATAAACATCGCAAATGCCTACTCCTAATTTAACAGATGTTTTAATAAGCATCATCTTTTTGCAATACACAACCACTGCATCGCAATCCTTTGATATGTTACAAAAATACCGACAACCCGTCGGATACGGGTGTTCGTTTATTTGCATATTCGTCTTATTCATGGGAAAAGGCAAATATAGACGAATATAGCCACTTCGCAGCGTATTTGGGCAAATAAGACAATAAGCGAACACGAATAGCCAAGTGAAGTGCCATAATGGTTATTTCTAATTTTGAATACCTATAACAGACGATGAATCTTGATCAAGTATTTGCAAAAAAAACAACGCTTGAGAGGCAGAGGTTGACTGTACATTACACGCATCCTTGACATCAAAGTATTTCTTTCACTGCTGTGCCTATTTCTGTAATTTCTTTTCGCTGTCTTATTTATGGACCGTCTCCACGAGCCAGAGAATCGCAGCGATTTTATCGTCGTGCCACTTATGTTTATGCAATCTCTTAGAACGTGTCTTCACATGGTGATGTTATCCGACGAGTGACAGAGATGGGTGAATGTCAATTGTATCGTATATAGAATAGAATATAAAATAATTTAAGATAGAAGCGCGGACTCGTCGCAATTCTCTCGCTCGTCGAGATGGCCCCTTAGATAAGGCAACGATAAAATGCATATTACGTTTACAGTACAACGATATATCGGACCTAGAGCGGGACTTCTTCACTCTATGCGCGAACGCTCAAACATACAACGAGGAGACGTCGCTGATATACGAAGACTCGGTGCGCCTTCGCAACGGGTTCATAGAGCTGAGACGCAAGTACGACGCCGGACAGAATTCCGACGAATCGGACGACAATGAAAAAGGTTCATATTTTTTTTCTTTTTTAGAAAGCAATTCGTTGTTGTGCCGGTTTTACCGCACTTTGCGAGCTGCACAACTACTTGAGTATGTAACAATCCACATTGTTCATTGAATGACGACATTTAATTGAATGACTAAAGGACAACTCGTCAAGTCGTTGAATGTAACGTTCAACGTCTTGAGTAAACGTCATTTAGCGAAGTCGTTGTATGGGATATAGCTTGGTGGTAGCATGATTTCCAAAGCTTTACTTAATCTCATATTTTTTCAAACTTTTCTTCGTTTAAAAGTAATCGGCGGCGGTTTAATAATTGGTAAATCCATGCTGTCATACTATTTTATTACAAATTACGCACTTTAAAGTAAATTTAATCGAAAAAAATATCAACACAGTGCCAGCTGTTTGACGCCATATTTATTTTGGTGACTTCTAGCGCCGCAGTGAGAAAAAAATGAACTAAATTTAAATCACCTGACTGATTTTATGTCCGCTCTGTTCAAAGGGCTATGTTACAATCCTCTTACTAATTGGACGTTGAAGCATGTAGCACACAGCCGCGAATGAGGAACGGAAGCGTTCCGGAACGAAACACTGGCGGAACCGCCTGTTTTATGATTCCGTTTCGATTTCGTTCTGCTTGCGGTGTGAGACGCACCAAACGAAATCATACTAGACAGTGTTTTCGCCAATGTTCCGTTCCGGAAATATTAGCGGCTGTGTGCTACAGGCGTGAGTGACGCTTGTTCAATCAACGTTCGGCCTGGGCATTCAATGAACGCGCTAGTCATTCAATCAAATAGCAAATCAAATCAAATATTCAACCAGATGACTGCGATACATGCAATGGTTGGGTTTGTCCAGGGCATGTTCACAGTGAGCGCCTATTCTTCATGTCAACGATATGTTCTGTTCTACAGGAACCGATGCTTCTCTTTGTTTGCCCAATGTTTGATGGTATTTAATTCTACTGGGAGCTTGTTATTACCTAACGGTAATTGCAAGTTGATATGTATGAATATTAATAGTTTTTGTTTTTACAGATGAGGAAGATTCCGACGGCGAGTCAAATCGGTCGGTTAAAATGAAGATCAAACTAAAAGGAAAGAGCAAGAGCACGCCAACCAGGAAACGGAAACAGCGCAAATACATCTCAGACGACGAGGACGAGGAAGATTGAACTCGCCAGTTTTGCTAGGAAATCTCAGTTTTTCGAAGATAATGCGTACTTGCAAGATCTTGCAAAGTTGAAGTATTTTAACTGCATATTTTAGGCCTGAGGATTTTAGTATTTATGATATATTTTATTTTTGACTTAAACGGCTCCTATGTATGCATCTATAGTTAACCCTTTTTCAGGCTTAGATTCATAAGATTATTGCATAGCTCACCAATTTTAAAATGTAAGTGGGATTTTAGCTATAAGGAATACACATTTTTCATTATAATTGATTATAAAGAAAATTTTATTCAAATAATATCATGAATTATTTTATTCAAGACAAGTAACATTCAAAATTTTATTATATGATACAGTGTGTTCTTTGGCAGTATATCAATTTATCAGTTCAAAAACTTTTTTCAGGAACTCATATAGTGTAAGTGTGCTTAGGCATATAAATAAAAGTATTCTGTGGATATCAGTGTTTTATTCGATAATTATGTTGTTTCCTGTTGCGTAACAGTTTTAAGCTTCATGACTTCTTTCCACTTGAAGTTCCCCCACTTGTAGTCAATGCCGTGTACTGTTTGCATGTGTTTGTTGAGGCTGGAGCTGTGAGTGAAGCGTTGCGCGCACGTCGGGCAAGAGAAAGGCTTCTCCCGCGTGTGAACACGACGGTGACGCCGCAGATCGCCGCCAGTATAAAATGTCACTTCACAAATGTTACATTTGAACATTTTGTTCCCTGCATGTCTAAAAATATATGAAGAAAAATGTTATTGAATAATAATTGCACAAAACAAGTCACACAGTGCACAACTTTATGGCGGCTCGGAACATCGCGCGCAGTACACGATATAAGGTACCGATATACGCGTCCTGGCGCAATTCGCAGCTAATACGTGAGCTGCCATAAAGTTTGTTTGTGGGTAATTGGACTGTACTGTATGTCTATGTATGTGTAAATTGTTAATGTTTGTATGTAGCTTCATTTGGTATGTTTAGCAAGTGATTGGGTGCTTGCTTGTGGTGTGCTAGCTTTCAACCTTTCAATCCCCGACCCCCGACAGAAAACACAAAGGTACCTGATAAAGTTGGATTCGGACTGTATTTGTTGGGAGGGCTGGGGAATCATTTAAGTATGTACCTATATAAGCATTGTTTTCAGTTAAGGCGCACCTATAATAACACTAGCGCCACCAATCAATTAAATTCTTTAAATCCTAAATTATATCGAATTTTAAAAATCTAACAAGTACAAAACTAGTAATTTACTTGTAGTATTTTTTATTTATTATAAAATCGCTCCCTCAATGAGGCGCAGTGGAACCAGGCATCTCTCCCGATACGCCTTGGGGGACTGGGTTTACGGCGTGCACGTGATGTTGGTTTGCCGGCTTTCTTGGCGTCTGCGCATGGGGTTGCTGCCCTCGTTACTATCATCATTCCTACTAATGGTGACGGGGTAAGCATTCCTTATGCGTCCAGTACGGAGTCAGCTTGGTCGGCGCTCAACTCGGGTGCACCGAGCCCAGTAGCTTTATCGTTACAGCGTGCCTGGGATGATGTAGGAGCTAAGAGGACTCAGCAGGTACTATTGGACGGCGCCGTGGGGGCGGACTGTGCCAGACTGAAAGCTATGTCGAAGTCGGAATCGGGTGCATGGTTGCACGCACTTCCATCGCCTCACTTGGGCACCTTTCTTGACGACGACTCCCTGCGGGTGGCCGTGGCGCTCCGTCTGGGCTGTAGAGTGTGTGAACCACACAAATGCATCTGCGGCTCGATGGTGGACGCGAACGGTTACCATGCGCTTAGTTGTTGTCGGTGCTCAGGTAGATTTCCGCGTCACCATGCACTCAATGATGTAGTCCGTCGAGCGTTTGTATCAGCAAACGTTCCCTGCGTGCTGGAGCCACCGGGTCTCAGCAGATCGGATGGAAAGAGACCGGACGGCCTGACGCTGGTACCGTGGAAGCATGGCAGATGCGTGGTCTGGGATGCCACTTGCGTCAACACTGTGGCCATCAGCCACCTTGGTCGTACTGCGTGCGCAGCAGCGGCCGCTGCCGAAGACGCGGCAAATAGAAAGCGTCAGAAATACGCAGCTATGGAGCCACACTACTGTTTTGTGCCTATAGCTGTAGAGACCATGGGATGCTGGGGCACGGATGCTAAGCGTCTTTTCAGGGAATTAGGGCACCGAATCGCGGAAAGAAATGGTGACTCTCGCTCTGGATCGTTTTTGGTGCAAAGGATGGCCATTGCGATACAGCGTGGTAATGCATCTAGCATTTTGGGCACCTTTGCACCGGAAACGATACAGGGCGGGGTTCTTATTATAAAAAAAAAAAAAAAAAATTATAAGTAATTTACTAGTGCCATATTTATAGAGAAAAGTCGGTTAACGCCAAAAGTGCCCACTTTTTGTGGTTAACCTGTTTTTCTCTTAATTTATCAAACAAATATTTGTGAAAACGAATACCAAAGTACTACAAGTAATTTACTAGTTATTTACTTGTTACATTTTTAAAATCATAATCATAACTAATATTATAAATGCGAAAGTGAGTTAGTTTGTTTATTTGTTTGTTTGTTATGCTTTCACGCTGTATCTACTGAACCGATCATCATGAAAATTTGCAGACACATAGGTTAGGGTACTGAGAAGCACATAGGCTATACGTCACGCGGGCGAAGCCGCGGGTAACAGCTAGTTCGATATAATTTAGAATTAAATGAATTAATTGCTGGGTGGCGCTAGTGTTACTATAAGAGCGCCTTATAGCAATAAAATATAAAAATTTTAATAAAATTAGAAATATTCCCGCAACCTCCTCCATATAAAACTTCAGCCCCCTAATTCACCCCTTAGGGGGTGAATTTTTAAATATTCTTTCTAAAAGCTTACTTTCATCATGAAAGAGCATGCCGGCAGAGTAGAACAGGACCACTTCAAGTTTTTAAGTCTTTTAAGGAAACACAAGCTGAGTAAAGTTTATAAACATCAATGAGACCTCTCCAACCTGTCTGGCCAGCATGGAGAGTGTAGGCCAAATCCTCTGACTGCTCTGACTAATACATGGCTCAGGTAGTTCAGGTATTTCATGCTCCTCTTAAAAGACCTCACGATGATCATGAAAGGAACCCCTGTTAGCATCATGGCAAGAAACAACCACAAGTTTCTAGGTATGGAGGTTTCAGCTGCATGTGGTAGGAGATAATAGTCTAGTAGGAGAGGAGTCAAATCCAAAATTACCTTTTTAAATGAATAACCAAATTTTTCTTTGTATGTGTTTTGTATCCACACAGATGACATTCTATTGTCTTTTCTGAACCATGTTTCTTCCTATGGTTCAATAATTCTGATGATGTGACAAAAGTGTCACCACAGTCCTCACAGTTGTAATTGCGGATGTTGTAATGCCGGTGCATATGATCTCTCATAGACTGTTTAGACTTTAACAATTTTTGGCAAATGTTACATGTCAAGCTACCATTTTCGTGAACACGTAAATGGTTTTTCAAAGTGAAGGCATGCTTGAATTGTTTACCACAGACAGAGCAAGTGAAATATGTAGTGTTACTATGAGTCTTTTGATGAGCTGCTAGACTTGAAGATTGGGTAAAATTCTTGCCACACTCACATCTATATGGTCTCTCTCCATCATGCCTTCTCATATGATTGACTAGTGTCTGGCTGTGAGGTGTGGAGTAGGTGCAACTAGTACAGTGATATCGTCGGGCAGAACCAAAGCCAGTTACATTTCCAATATGTTTTCTTTTTTGATGCATAGAAATGTTGTGTTTTAGTAATGATGCTTTTGATTTCAAAATCTTGTTACATATTTCACACTTATGTAGTGAAGTAGTATTTTCTAGTTGTTTGTCAAAGATATACTTGTCAGCAGTAGACACAGGGAGACTATCTGTGTCATAGTTAATATTTGGAGAACCATCATTCGTTCCAACAAATGCATCTGTTTCAATCTTGACGTCATGTTGGCAGGATGGGTCGGTAAACTGCTTCATATAAATTTCAAACTTCTCTTCAAAAGATATACATTTTAAACGAAAGTTATTGGCCATATTCAATTCCATCATGCAATTGTCACAAATCTTACATGGTAAATATTTATCGAAACTTAGAATAATTTGAAAACAAAGATATATGTTCTCTAATGCATTCTTTGAATCATCGTTTTCGTTAGATAAATCCACTCCACCATCTAGTGTTTCAAGGCATATTCTACAGACATTTCTCAGTTCACCCTCAAAATTACATTTTGAATGATCTGTTGCAATATTAAATGGCATTTTATTCTAATTTAATTGCCATCACAAACTTTAGAATATTAACAAAATATGTAGGTAGGTACTTACCGAAGAAGTGTTTACAAAACACGACGTCGACGAGCGAGTTTGTTTGTTTTGATCCAAAGGTTTGACCCAGTGTTGGGAAATAGTTGGTGCGGAATTATGGTGTTGCCGTGCCAGAAAATATTGTATTTTGGGTAGAATTATTGTATATTTTTACCCGACTACGGCGAATCGAAAAAGAAGGTTATGTTATTCGTCGCTATGTATTTTCAATAATATTAATTTGTTTACCCGACGTAAAAACGACGGGGTGTTATAAGTTTGACGTATCTGTGTGTGTGTGTGTCTGTCTGTGGAATCGTAGCTCCCGAACGGATGAACCAATGAAATCTGGACGTTACGCTTCCTCCGTATAAAAATCACAAAGTGTTTGAATCACGTAAAAAGTTCTAAGTTCGAATCGCTAGCGTTCGCTTCAATGACTTCCTTCGCTCTTTGACGTTGACAGACATACAATTGATATGACATGATGAATGACAATGACAAGTGTGTACTAATTTGACATTGACATTACATTAACAACACTTCTTTTTATACATCAATGAGAAAGGCAAAAGAAATGGAGGCCATACATCCGAGTGCGGTAAGGAAGTACATTCATTTTAGAGATGCGTGAAAATATTGTACGTTTATTGTAATTTAATCAGAAAATATTGTATAAAAGCTTACAATAATGAGAAAGCTATGTTTTATTGTACCATTTAGTTTAGTATCTCAAATTATTGTAAGAATCCAATAATTATTGTACGTTTCCCAGTCCAACAAGTTGACAGTGGCAATTTCTTTTTTAAATATTTGTTTTACGGCATTTGGCTTCGCTTTCCAGGCTTTGTATCCCTTCATTATGTGCCATTTCGAACACAAGGCGTTCGGTTGAAGAAAGCTGTCCGCAATTTTCGCTTAGATTTATGATTTTACCTTGTATATCCGGCGTTGAGTATCCAGTTTCATCATTCCACTCACCAGCTGGCGCCATCTCTGCTGCCAAATGTCTGATGTTGGCAGCCCTTTTTTCCATAGCGTTTGTAATTTTCGCGCTAACCGCAACCGGCGAGAAAAAATCTTTTCGAATCCTTTTAAAAGTAGTTTAAAAGTGTATGTTTCTGCATATTTGTGCGATACTAAGTTGTTGAAAACATAGTGTGTGTGGTATTTGTGAAAACATGAGTGCAGAAAGCGAGAACGAGGGTCCAAGCTCCGCTGCCCCGGATGGGGAGCGGAACGGGACTCCAGCTACGGCTTCGAGCTCATCCTCTTCGTCCTCGGAGGACGAAGAAGGGTTCGCCAGCCCGCCGCCCAATAAGAGGCGTAAGTACAATAAACAAGTTTACCATGACCCTAGAGTTGACAGCTTGATGAGGCAGGTAGCTTGCATTTCTAATTACATCACTAACTCGGTAGCACCCCATACTACTGCGTCACCTAGCCCAGGGCCAGGGGGTTTTCTGCTGAACCCGTTGCAAACTTACAATAATGTTTTAGCATTAGGGGAACTAGGCGTAGACTATGACCATGATAAAGTAATACCTACTGCAGACAAGAACCGCCTTGAGGAATTGAATAAATTGCAACATTTTAGCTCACAGGCCTGGAAGGCTATTCGTTATAAAAAACCGCTGAGAAAGTGTCTAGCCGACCCAGGTTTTATAGGTCTAAAAGTCAATGAAGAGCTCTGCCACTTTAACAAACATAAAGATTATTTGTTGTCTACTGAAAATTTAGTCGCAGGCTTATCCAATATAATCTTAGAGCAGAGGCACTTATATCAGACTAACCTTCAGAGCCTTGTTGATTGGGCTGTAGCTAATACAAATAACTTAAATCCAAGCACTTTGTTCGAACAAATAAATTCAATTTTTGGCTTGGGCTCAGACACAAATAAAAAGTGGGATACAATAATGCAAGTAATTTGTGGCAAAAGATCAGAATGCATTGAAATTAGACGTAACTTTATACTCAAACAAATAAATAATGAGAATCTTAAGAGCACTCTGCAAAATATCCCGCCTAGCTCGGAACATTTATTTGATCGACAAGAACTACTTCCTGTAATTCAATCACTGGGTGGCACACAGATGTGGCTTAACACACCCACTTATTTAAAAGATTCTAAGGCTTTTGGATCAAATAACAAATCTTCCAACCAGTCTCAATACAATAATAATAATAAGAGAGACAATAAATGGAAGAACAATACGAATAAGTTTAACAACTCTCAGAAGGACTATAAGTCCTCTTCTAATAAGAAATCTCAGCCCTTTCGTCGTAAATATGTCTCCGAAGGAGCAAGTAATGCAAACTCAAATAAAAAATGACTCCTTCAGGGGGGGGTGTTTGAGAAAAAATGCAGAGGCATGGAAACAGTTGGGAGCGAGCTCGTTCATTCTAAAAACAATAACAAGGGGCCGCATACCTTTCAAACAAAAACCCCTCCTACGTTACCCTTCGAGGAATACTGTAAGGTGTTTCACAACAAAGCAATCTCATCAAATGTCAGTGATGATAGAGGATCTCAAGTCCAAAGGTATTTTAGAACACCCTCAAATTATGAACACAGGCCATTTTTCAAAGATGTTCTTAGTACAGAAACCCGATGGGGGAACAAGACCAATTTTCGACTTGAGGGGACTCAATCAGTCGGTCTCAACCAAACATTTCAAACTAATATCTCAGACGGATGTAGTTGGGTTCCTACAAAGGGACGATTGGCTTGCAAAAATCGACCTACAACAGGCGTACTTTCATTTGCCAATTGCAGAGGAGCACCGACGCTTCCTACGCGTCATATATCAGGGGCAAATACTACAGCTTACTGCACTCCCCTTTGGTCTTGCATCTGCCCCCCGAACTTTTGCATCTGTGTCAAATTGGATTGCGGAAATCCTGAGGGCACAGGGCATAAGAATATTAGTATATTTAGACGATTTCCTCCTAGCAAATCAAAACAAAACGGAATTAGCCTCCCAAATAGCAGAAACTATAAAATTACTGGAGGTATTAGGTTGGCACATAAATTACAAAAAGTCAATTATAACCCCAGTCAAAAAATTAGATTATCTAGGCCTAACGTGGGACACCCATCAGTGGGTATCACTTCTGCCATTAGAAAAAGTCACAAAAATAAAACTTGCCCTAAAAAAGACCTTACTGACTGGAACTTGCTCACTCAGAGAAGTTCAAAAGTTACTCGGTCTATTAAATTTTGCCAATCACACAACAGCAAGGGGCCGCTTACATTGTCGAAATCTGCAAATGCTTCTAAAAACATACAGATCGGGCAGGCTAAGAGAAAGGAAAAGGCTAACAACAGCAATAAGTCAGGATTTAATGTGGTGGCAAAAAGCAATAGATCAGAGTTTGGTACCATTAGGCAAAAAAGAAGTCACTCACTTCCTGACCTCAGACGCAGCGGATGCGGGCTGGGGTGCTCAATTAAACGACCTCTTCCTATCTGGAAGATGGACACCAGCTCAAAAAGCGTGGCACTCAAATGTAAAAGAACTATACGCAGTCTTTGCTGCAATCGAAAGTCATCAGATGGACTTGAAGAATGCACACATTCTGGTACAGTCCGACAACCGTACTCTGGTAGCATACATAAGAAACCAAGGCGGCACTCATTCAGTGGCATTATTAACACTAACAACCAAGTTATTAAAACTAACCGAGCAGTTAGACATAACACTGTCGGCATGTTACCTCCCGGGGAGGTTAAACGGGATCGCGGACTGTCTGTCAAGAGGTCGACCAGTCCCCGAGTGGCACTTGCTACAACAGGCCACGGAGGCCGTATTCAAAAGATGGGGCGTGCCCGATATAGACCTATTCGCGTCAAAAAACACCGCGGTCGTCACCCGGTACGTCTCGCTGGACTCAACAGATGGGTCAGCAGTTTTCTGCGACGCCTTCAGTCAAAAATGGGAATACAACCTGGGATGGATATTTCCACCACCCAATCTTATTCCGAGAGTGCTAGCACATCTGAACAGTGCAAAGGGTACCTACATTCTAATAGCACCTCTGTGGACCCAATGCTTCTGGCTGCCGGACCTTCGGACCAGAGCACTTTCCGTTCCAATACCAATCACAAACCTGCGGAAGGTTTTAATAGATCAAACAACAGGGGCATGTCCACCAATGGTGGACAAATTGTGTCTTCAAGCTTGGAAAATTGGGGCTGGTTCAAAAACATATCCCATTGGACCGTAAAAGAGCAAAAATTTAAGAATAGTTGGCGTGCCTCCACCTTGTCAACCTATAAGGCACCAATTAGGAGATGGATCTTGTGGTGCAGAACCATGGGTATTGACGACAAATTGCCAGATCCTAATGATATTGCCCACTTCCTAGCTAATTTATTTTTACAGGAACATCTTGCTTACAATACAATATGTTTACATAAATCTGCAATACTGACGTATTGTGGACCAAATGAAAAATATTCAAAAAAATTTTACATTAGTCAGATTTTAAAAGCAATTTCTCTCACCAAACCTCCACATCCTAAACCACCGATATGGGACACAAATATACTCTTTGAGTGGCTAATTAAGACTCCATTTATAAACTCACTGTTCCATATATCAAGAAGAACAGCTATAGTATTACTATTAGCCTCAGGTAGGCGTATCCATGATTTAACCTTACTGGATATTTCTGAGGAGAACACAGCAATAAATGAAGAAGAGATTATTCTGTGGCCCAAGTTTGGTTCCAAGACAGACACAGGAACTTATCAACAATCTGGATGGAAATTAATACGTCATGCTGAAAGCAGAGTTTGTCCAGTTTATCATATAACTAAACTTATAGGGATGTCAATTCACCGTAGAGTGGAAGGGGGTAACTTAAACTCTCTTTTTATTTCCATCACTGGACCAGTTAAGCCAGCTTCAAGAGCTATGATTGCAGGATGGGTAAAAACCATTTTCAAGGAGGCAAACATTGATGCGTCTCCAGGAAGTATTAGATCAGCTGTAGCCTCAAAAGGCTGGGTGGAGAATAGACCAGTTCAGGAAATTCTGGATAGAGGCAATTGGAGAAGTGAGCAGTTCCACCGAAAGTTGCCCATTTTGTTTATTTGAATGTCCATAGCACAAAATATTTTTTTTTGGTAATTTTAGTTACTCTTTCCGTAATAATATCTATTCAGGGACATTTTTTAAAAACAAGGCAACCCCGCTAAATTAAAAACAAATTGCTTTTGTTGCCATTGATTTCATTAAACTTATGTAAAAATTTACCAACTTTTCCCCTAATACTGTCCCAAAAATTTTGCAACGTGTTTCGCTTTGTTTTGTAAAATGTTTGCTTATACTAAGTCAAATGTGAAGATTTTTATATACAATATAAATAAAGAACAATCATTTAATTCAATAATATTAGGAAATAGAGTGTCGATACATATTTTAATTAATTTTAAATATTGTCCTGAGATTTTGCTCATCCTGACATTGTCAATATAGTTACGTTATTTACCAAGGTGTTATATGAATTTTCCCGAACAGAGATATTTTTTTATGGAAATGGCAACATTTAAATCTTAATAAACCAATAGACGTAAACCATCTTTTTGAATTCTGACAGTTGAGTGGGCGACACGGAACGAGCGGTTGTATAGATGAGTTTTATCCAAGATTTTTGTCAATATAGTTACACAAATTTACTTAAAATTTTATAAGTTTTAGTTCCTGTGATTATTGTAATGTAAACTGAGATGTTTGTATTTCATATTTCGTTAAAAACATTTAAGGCAATGTGATTACATGAATAAATATCGAATTTTATTTGCGTCTGGATCCCGCCGCGTTACGTCAGGATCGTTATAATTTTGGCTGTAACGTATAGTCTGACAAGAAATGTAACGAACCTGACAGCGTAAAGTTGATAGTACACTGAGAACAGATTGCACCAAAGTTATGAAACGCATAATAATATAATTTAGCAATAAACGAAATTAATTTCACATATTTATGTAAAACCTTTGGCAAAATTTGTAATTAACACTATTTAATTTTTCTATTGTTTGTTTTTTATGTTAATGAGGAGGTCTTAGACCGAAAATTTAATTTCATTTAAAAAATGTTAAGTGTGTCCCAAACCTTCGTATGTCAATATCGTTATTTAGACGTCAGGGTTAGTAACGGTCTCATTATTTTTAACTAAAACAAATACTAAAACAGTCGATTTTTATTAAGCATAATTAGTAAGATTTATCATTTTTAGATACATATTATTACAAGTTAAAACTGGACTAACCTTTTATATTGTTAAGCTTAGAATAAAGTAAGAAAAATAAAAGTGAAACTAAAGTTTATCACAAACGTAACGAAACTGATTCCTATTGTAGCTATTAATGTTGTTTGTTAGTCAAAGTGAGATTTATTTTTGTTTAAATTTGTGTTATGTTTTCATATCTTTATAATTAAAACGAATTCACAACTTAAATTTGTGTATATTATTTACTACAATAACAAACATTTCGTAACGAATCTGACAGGTAAATGGTCCCTGATGACACGAAAAAGTAAATTTACGCAATAAAACGTTAAATAATATGTGAATTTATAGATACACATTAAAATTAAATATATTTAAGACCTACTTCTGTGCAAAAAGCTTTAAAATATTAATATTTTTTTTTCCACATCAAAATTGAAATATTAGGCAACTTTCGGTGGAACTGCTCAAGTATTCAAACATTTACAAATCATTACTGCCGTCCAGTTAAAAGATCACATGTTGATTTAAGTGATTTATTACATAATAACTTTTCAATTGTTTAAAGACAATTTTATTTTAAGTTTAAAAGCAGAAGGTTACTGTTAAAAATAAAGTTTTAACTAAGTTTATCTTTAAAAATTAAGTATTAATACAATTTAAGTATTTGTTTAGAAGTGACAAATTTATGTTTATAATTGTTTTTATTGATTTAAGAGATGCAAATTAAAAGTCAATTACTTAACAGGCTAGTTTATTTCCACTCCTGTTTTATAATTCCTAATGTTCACATAGCGTTTGTATTTCTTAATCATTCCTTATCACCAGCAGATAACAAACAGGTCTTCAACCGAACGCCTTGTGTTCGAAATGGCACATAATATTACTGTTTTGCATTACAACAAAACAGGTATTATGTGGCGGAGAACACAAGGCGTTGGAGCAAGGCTCTAGCTGGATGAAGACTTCTATGGAAAAAAGGGCTGCCAACATCAGACATTTGGCAGCAGAGATGGCGCCAGCTGGTGAGTGGAATGATGAAACTGGGTACTCAACGCCGGATATACAAGGTAAAATCATAAATCTAAGCGAAAATTGCGGACAGCTTTCTTCAACCGAACGCCTTGTGTTCTCCGCCACATAATACCTGTTTTGTTGTAATGCAAAACAGTAATATTTTTAAAACAGACATATGTGTTTTGCGAATCAGCGGCGAAGACGCTAATGACGCTACATACTCTGTCACTGTTATCCGCGCCTTCGCCCGCGTAATATATAGCCTATGTCCTTCTTGGTACTAGGGTCCCTATGTGTATGCAAAATTTCATGATGATCGGTTCAGTAGATACGGCGTGAAAGCGTAACAAATAAACAAACAAACTTACTTTCGTATGTATAATATTAAATAAGTTGAAGTTGATTTACAAAGTTTTCTTAAAATCAAAAAGTTACGGTCAAATATTTAAAAAAGTCACTGGTTGTAAAAATGCCAAATCACACTAGGTACCGCCATGGAGATATAATATGTACTATACTTATACTTCCGTTGGTACCGCATATATGTACATATACCGGATGTTGCAGTCATAATAGCGGACTCCGATTCACTATATGTGGTACTTTTTATATATGCAATCGAAAGTACCTTGTATGTATATACTTCCATATTTTTTGTAATTTTTTTAAACCAGTATTTATTTTTTTATGAATTTTTGAAAAAAGGTCGCAAACGTAGGATTTATATACAAATATCTGTGCCTTATTCTCTGTCACTGTCAATCTGACGTAAAATAATGACATTGACAGGACTTTGATAGTCTGAGTTGCCAGATTTGGGAAATTTTACCCGAGAGTGGAAATTTTCTAACGGCCTCACAATGTGAATGATAAATATCGTATCAGTTTTCACTGCTTTTTTTTTTCAATATTAATGCCGGCCAGAATGTTTTTCAATGTAATAATGATTTGGTTTCGCTTATTTCTTTTACCTGTTAACTATATTCCTAATATTTTATCTGTTTACTGAATCACTTTTTATTCACGGCTGCACAATGATTTTGTTTGTTATCTTGGTAAAAATCAACGTCCTGCCTGTGTGAAAATCCATGATCTGTCAAAAGATGAAGAACTTGGAGTCCAGTCATCCAGTGACTTTTCAAGTCACTGGATGACTGGACTCCAAGCACGCGACAGCACGCGAAGAAATATCGGTGTCCAGAAGTCACAACTGATGCCAAACCATTATTTATTGCTTTGAACATACGACCTCAGGCTCTGTCCAGTCTGTAAAGAATAAGAGATGTGTTTTCGACTTTCGTATTTTCTGAACGTCAAAGATACAAGTAAAAATATCAGGGACATAGTTGACAGCTAAAAGAAATAAGCAAATCCACATCATTATTACAACGAAAAATATACTGGCCAGAATTTACATTTAAAAAAAAAGTGAAAACGGATACGATATATATCATTCACATTGAGAGAAGCAAGGCGTTTTGAAAATTTCCACAGACTCCCAGGTAAAATTTCCCAATTCTGGCAACTCAGACTATCAAAGTCCTGTCAATGTCATTATTTTACGTCAGATTGACAGTGACAGAGAATAAGGCACAGATATTTGTATAAAAATCCTACGTTTGCTACCTTTTTTCAAAAATTCATAAAAAAATAATACTGGTTTAAAAAAATAAAAATATGGAAGTATATACCATATACATACAAGGTACTTTCGATTGCATATATAAAAAGTACCACTTCCGGTTAAGTATATGTTGTCAATTGCCGGGAAATTATACATCATTTTTAGGGTTCCGTAGTAAACAAGGAACCCTTATAGTTTCGCCATGTCTGTCTGTCTGTCTGTCCGTCCGTCCGCGGTTTTACTCAGAGACTATAAGTACTAGAAAGCTGTAATTTGGTATGGGTTTGTATATTAATCATGGAAAAAAAGTGGTAGAATAAAAACTTTTTTTAAGGTAGCTCCCATACAAGTAAAGTGGGGGGAGTAATTTTTTTTCTCTTTTTACCCATTGTGTGGGGTATTGTTAAATAGGTCTTCCAAAAATATTGTGAGGTTGAGAACACCATTTTTCGATTTAGGGATCCGTTTCCGAAATATTTGGTTTTAAAGTGCGAATTTTTGTTAGAGGTAAGTGTCCCCCCCCCCTCTATCTGCTAAACGGTTATATATAAACACGTGCACGTGAAAAAAATTACAGCAGTAGTATATATACTGAAATTAAAAGGAAAACTATCAGAGCTGAGTACTAAGTGCAAACTAAAAAGTTATAGGCAACCTTTAGGCAACCAACTTAAAAGTACTGGAAAATGTAAAATGCTAAGGTAAAATGTCATACAATTTTCATTGTTAGATGTTCTTGGTCTTTAAACTGTGAGGTGCGAGTATGAAAAGTATGAACTCATAAGTAGTTGTCATTCGTAACTACGGAACCCTACACTGCGCGTGGCCCGACACGCACTTGGCCGGTTTTTATTTGATTTAGCGATCCGTTTCCAAATTTTTTGTTAGAAGTAAGTGTCCCCTCTATCTGCTAAACGGTTATATACAGATACGTGAAAAAAATTACAGCAGTATTATATATATGTATACTGAAGTTGACTGAGTACTAAGCACAAACTTAAAAGTTATAGGCAACCAACTAATAAAATATACTCGAAAATGTAAAATTTCATTCAATTTTCATTTTTAGATGTTTTTGGTCGTTAAACTGTGAGGTGCGAGTGTGAACTCAAAGTTGTCATTCGCAACTACGGAACCCTACACTGCGCGTGGCCCGACACGCACTTGGCCGGTTATTTTTTTTATAAATGAATTAGATCAAAAGTTATAACAAACCGAATTGAATTTTTAACAAAGTACCTATGCCGGTCTTACCCAAGTTGAACTTAACTCAATTTTTGAAAAAAATGTTAGATGCGCCCTTTTAACTATCGGGGGCAGACCAGTAATCCATACTAATATTATAAATGGGAAGTATCTCTGTCTGTCTGCTTTAACGCCAAAACTACAGAACCGATTAAAATGAAATTTAAGTTAATGTTCCCGAGGGACTGACATTAACTCGAGCGGAGCCGCGGGTAAAATCTAGTTTTATTGTATTTGGTGTAGGCGTAACGAACAAATAAACAAAAAAGATACAAACACACTTTCACATTAATTATAATACACATTCACTTAGGATATTATTGTATTATTACGCGGTATTGTTGACTTTACTTGGGCCAGAATCCAGATATCATCCTTCGATAACAGGCAGGATCGAGAAATTGGTCGCATTGGTAACGCCTGGAAGAGCTTCTGGTCAATGAAGGAGTTGATGAAGGGTTATCATCATCAACATCAGGTCTTTCTAGTCTCCACTGCAGGAGCACGACCCTCTCTGCACTACCAGAGTCATATAGCCAGAGCACTCAGAGGATTTACACTCTCCACGCTGGCCATAGGGGTTGGAGAGGTCACTTTGATGTTCATTATGCTTTGATTAGCTTTTGTTTCCTAGGTCGCCTTCTACGACATCCATGGGAAGACTTTGGAGTGGTCCTATTCTACTCTGCCGGGAACGACACGGCTGATGAAGGGTACTCTCCCTCTATCTCCCAAACGGAAGTTCTGGCTATTCTGCATTCCGCCCAGCCCATCCAAACGACGTGCGCAGACATGGTCTTTTACTGAGGCTCAAAAGTTTCAAGCTGCCTAAAGGCATCTGACATAGCTTAACGACTGCCATCAATGATGACAGCCGGGACTAACGGCTTAACGTGCCTTCCGAAGCACAGAGGAGCTAGAGATAATTTTAATGGCACTTGCGGTCACCCATCCAACAACAGGGGCTGCGCCTGGGGTTGCTTAACATGCGATAGCGCCTATAATGCTTACGCCCACTAGACCATCGGGCTTGCGAGCTCTGACTTATAGACAAAGTAAGGAACACAGAGCTGCAGTCCCTGTCAAAAATTGCGGATGTAGGCGCAAAAACTGCCAGTCTGAAATGGGGCTGGACATGTTTCGTCGCATCCGGCCAGAAGGATGAGCAATACTTTCCACTTTCTGGGTACCGGATGGCCGCCGAGGGAGAGGCAGACCAAGAAGATGGCGAAATGACTTGGAGAGATTCGTGGATAGCCAGATATAGCTAAGTATAGAAAAGAGTGGAGCGTTCAGGCCTTTGGCCAGCAGTGGGACACATCTATAGGCTAGGAAAAAAAATTGGTAGGTATCTATCTAATGTATCGTAGGAACCCTGAACACAAAGCATTAACCTAAAATTGTGTACTGCGCATCGTTTCGCGCTATGTTTTGCAAAGTTTGGCGCGGCCTGGACCTAACACGTTTAGTTGGGGTCCGTCCATTAAAGCAAATTCGTCACCTAAAAACTGTAAATTCGTCGCCGGTTTCTCGTACCGACAGCAACAAAAGTGGAACGCAAAGTACATTCATGCTGTACATTACTTTCAAATTACAAGAATCATATGTATGACACATATTGAGCTAGCCCCGTAAGTTTGAGACTTGTGTTATGGGATATTAATTAAGAATTTTACTTAGGTGACGAATCAACAATAACCCCCTTAGAATTTTAAAAGGGGTTTGAGCTCAAATTATCTCTGCAGGGAAAATGATTCAAATAAAGAGATAGCATATCTGTAATAGGGCTTTTATTGTTGAAATAAGCCACTAAGCTTCGGCCTGAGCCTGCAGCCGCTTGATGAAGGACTCCTTCTTCTGCTTGATCCTGTTTTTCCTCTCTGCCAGGGTCAGCTTTCGCTTGTTCCACCGTTTCTGTTTGGCAGCATCCTTCTTTTCTTCCTTCTTCTTGTGCGATGGGTCTGCACGGATGGCTTCATGGGCTTTCTTATAGATACCTTCAATCTGGAAAAAATATTGTTCATTAACATTTGGTAAAATAAAATTTAACAAAGAAGAAATATGAATTTCTTGATGACAGAACAAGGAATGTAACTGTTGCTCGCGTGCTACTAGAGACGCCTTATCAACACATTGAAGCAATCGTGTCGGCGGACGGCACCGTTTGTAGAGGTTTTTGGTTTAAAGGTAAACTGAGTGCGGGTTGACACGCGAAAATAAATACATTCGTCTCTGACAGGGCGCAAGCGACATTCCTTGCTCTCTGGTACAATAACTGTAGCAATAGAAGCAAAGTATAAAATCTAATAAGATTTTACAGTTGTGTAATATTGCTTATTATTTAGTCCAATTTCGACACTGTCCTAACATCAAGTTGGAACAGTAATTTGATTGGACGTAATTAAAGACCATTCTGATCAACTTACAGCATCAGCAGCAACACCAAGTTTGATGTATTTGCCAAACTGTCTTTTGAAGGAATCTTCATCTTCTTGTTCAAGATTTCTCATGTACTCCGCTATGTGAAGGCCGAAGATGTGTGACCTAAAATAAATTTAAATATGAATATTTATAAAATATAAAAATATATATCATAAGTGTCAATGCTTGCTGGAGTGAACTTGTTTGCAAAATCGGTTAAAAAAAATTAACTTTTTTTCGACAACCAAAAACTTTGCTTTATGATGTTGCTCCAATAGGGCTGCCTAATTACTAGAGATCCTAGCAATCAGTGGATGAATGGAGCTGAAAATTAAAAAAAAAAAAGAGATGCACACCGGTGAACTTCTGCATTGAATTTCTTAGCTTCAGCATCATAACCAGGGAACCTCTTGATGGAATGGGGGACATTGAGACCACCATCAACAGCGCCTTTCATGGCACCGAAGACACGGGCTCCAGTGGTGGTTCGTGCTAGACCAACATCCAGGTAACATCTGTAATAAAATTTAATATTATAAACTAAAGAAAGATACTTTAATGTGCAAATTAGATACTTTGGATTTGGTTTTCAGTAGATTACAATTACAACATTTCTTTTTGGCATTGTACTTGCTTTCAGTCCGCCCGTAATCATTTCATCATAATAATCATTGTGCATAAAATCAAAATCACTTTTAGATAATTTTGCTCTATTATCAAAAACAAACAAATTAATTGAGCTAAAATAATGTCTTCTCTTAGTATACATATACATATTAATAATGGGATAAATGTACCTGAATGCTCCTGGGCCATTGTCTACAGGTTCTACATTGTATTCGTCACCAGTGACATCAGTCTGGCCAGTGTATAGGGAGTCCAAACCCAACCTCTGCAGAAGACGGCGGGCCAAGAGCAGACCAGTGCAGTAAGCGGCCGCATAGTTTGTAAGTCCTACCTTAAATCGTATAAATGGTTAAATGTGCTCAAATAATACTTATACAAAGATTTTAGTAATTAAGAAAATGTCAGTATTGAACATATAGCTACATGATTTTTGTGATTGTACGTCAGCTTCAGACCGCCCGTTCAAAATCATCATGATTATTGGAACTCCAGTGGCTCTTCCCCTTTACGAATAAGCAAAGAATTAAAACATTGGGAGAAACAATCAACAGTTCATGAGCAATTTTCGTTTTGCCTCATCCAGTAGTGCAACATCTTTGTATTTGTGACGGACGCTTGACCGTGCTGTAGATAGTTATTGATATGAATATTTACTTAGTTGCTTACTGCATTGCACACATATATATTTTTGTTTTCAAACTACCTTAAATTAGTATGTACGCTCACCGAAATACTTTTGTTTTAATATAAATCTTTCCCTCCGGCCGTTTTGGCAACCAAGTTTCGCAACCAGTTGTTGAAAAAGAAATAACATTCTTGTTACGCAACTAGTTGCCTAAAAAGAAATTATATTCATGTTTCACAACTAGCGTTTATATTACTGGAGTTTCGCAACCAGGTTGCCGAAAAGGAAATAAATGTATTTGTTTACAACTGGTTACCAAATAAGACTTGTATTTCTTATTTCACAACTAGCATGGTGACACTACGTGTCACCTAGAATATTCTAAAATCAAACAGACTTTTTAATAATACCTATATACAGAAGTTCAATGGTGCTATTTAAAAATATAAATGTATATTTGACATCTTTGACATCTGCTCCATATACAATTTATTTTCTTTGTATTCTGCAGTGATGCACATAAGGTTATCTAGTATTTATTGCTAATAATAGCGACAACGATTAATCAAGTGTCCGGTGATCACACTATTATATATCGGACGGGTATTCATAATGTCTGCTTCAAATGTATATCCCACCGGTGATATTATATTTATTAGTACGAAAAGAGGAGAAGTGTCAATGCTGTACAATGATCGCCAATATCACCGAAAAAAGATTTATGTTAATAAGAACTCGTTCTGGAAATGTTTCACAACAAAAGGATGCAAAGGTAATATCACTTTAAACAGTCGTAACGAAATTGTGAATCATAGTGCACACATACTGGGTTGTTTGGGTGACAGCGGTAAAAATATTATTAAAAAGAAAATGGATGATCTCAAACGGAAAACTATTAGCAATTTTGAATCGATTCCCAAACAATATAATGACATGGTTCGTGATTTAAAAAATGATGGATATGATATAATAGCTGATGTACCAAAATTTAATAGTGTGAAAACTGGGTTATATGCTGAAAGAAACAAAGTTGTTGGTGCTAAGAAATTACGATTTGCACGTGCACTTGACGTGACAGTGCCAAAGAAGTACGAAAAAATGCTACTTTGTGATTATATTGACGAAAATAAGGATTTAAGATTGATTATTTTCTGTAATGATAATATGAAAACGGAAATTAAGAATATTAGCCACTTTTTTTGCTGATGGCACTTTCAAGAGTTGTCCTAAGGGGTTCCATCAATTGTACACGATACACGGATATGATGATAAAACTCACATAATTACCCCTATATTTTATGCCCTTCTACCAAACAAGAAAACAGTAACTTATAAATTGTTACTGAAATTGATCAAGAAGCAGATTTCTGATTTCCAACCAGCTAAAATTACACTCGATTTTGAGGTAGCTGCTATAAATGCCTTTCAGCAAACATTTCCTGAAATCATCTTTAAAGGGTGCTACTATCATTTCAATCGCTGCTTGTGGAAAAAAGCGAAATCCCTGAAAATAACTACAAGAGTATTGAAAAGACACGTATCAAGATGTATCGGGATAGCCCGCTTGCCACAGAGTGACATAGATGAAGGATATAAATATGTTATTGGAAGAAGCCCTAAGGACACTAAAATTAAAAAGTTCAACAAATATTTTCAAATTCAGTGGTTTAAAAAACAAGATTTCGGCAATTGTTCTTGTGCAAATGAAATAATCAGAACTAATAACAACATTGAAGGTTGGCATCGCAAAATTAACAGTTTTGTTGGACGGACACATCCTACTTTAGCACATTTACTAGACGTGTTAGATTCTGAAAAATCATCGTACGATTTAAAAAAAACAACAAACAAGAAAAAGAGGGAATATGCGGAGATAGATCAGGAAATTGAGTCGGCGTTAAACGATTTACAAAAAAAAGTTATTTCTGTCGGACATTGCATAGAAATCATAAGCCCTTTTGTCATACCTTGGTGAATGGATGCTAATAGATAAAAGAATATTAATGATTAAAAGATAATATTAATATTAGTGATTTAGTTGAGAAATTCAGTAACTTTGTGTTTTGTATACTAGTAGTAATAATAATTGTTTTGTATTTGATATTTGCCTTTTATTAATATGTAGACTAAATATTAAACCAGAAAGCACACTGTCATGTCATGATTCAGTTGGTTCGAATGTACGGAACTAATTTGATTTCTAGGCAACTAACTTTTTTTTTATTCCTTACGGTTTTTTAGGAATATTTTATAAATGACAATGACAGCTAACATATATCTGACAGATATTATTTATCTGGCGATTGAAAAACCAGCCCTTAATAAATAAAAATATTAAATCATGCACCTAAAGGCTAAGTAAGGGAGACCTATTCTTCTTTGGCAACTAGATGTGAAACAGGAATATAATTTCTTTTTAGGCAACTAGTTGCGTAACAAGAATGTTAATTCTTTTTCAACAACTGGTTGCGAAACTTGGTTGCCAAAACGGCCGGAGGGAAATCTTTTGTAATTTCTCATTACAGGTGAATGTAATTCTTTAAGGGAAATAAAGTTCTTTAACCAGAAATGTGGTCCCCAACTACTATTGCAAATTATTTGTTTCATAAACATCACATAAAAGGTGCAATAGAATTATACTACTTATGTATCCACCATTTTATGAGAAAATATAAAAAGTATTCACAAAATTTGCTATTTAAAGTTTAAAAAATTTTACATATATAAAATTATTTCTCAATTTTACAAGTTCAGGCAAGCTTTTTAATTATTAATTTCAGCGGTGGTATTACCACTCCATGTTATGTACTTCCTCAAAATTTAAGTAAATGTGCACTGGAATATCCAATCTGTATCATAGTCCTATTTAGCCTAAAAAATACAATGTACAACTACTTACTTTAATGCCATACTTGGGCAGCTCATGTGAGTAAGCTGCACACACAATGTGGTCTCCTTCAATGCGGGAGTACGCAACTTGGCAGGTCACATCTTTGTTGGATAGACGGACAATCAGGCGGTACTTGGGAGTGTTGTATTTGTTCTTGTCCTAAAAGAAAAGCTATTTTTAATTTTAAAAAATCTGTAAATTTAATTTTATCAAAAAACGTCATGGTAGGTTAGTAGGAGATAAACTGGACCCTGCCAACTTTAGACCGATAAGTCTAACCAGTATTATATGTAGGACAATGGAAAAGATAATAGCTGAGAAACTCCGAGAATTTCTTAATCATGAAGAGGTGATTATTAACGAACAACATGGATTTATACCAAAGCGTTCAATAGTAACAAACTTACTGCAATGTGTCTACCAATGGATAAAAAATCATGATGATGGTAAACCTACAGATGTGATATATCTAGATTACGAAAAAGCATTTGACCGAGTACCTATTCGAAGACTGATACACAAATTAGAACACCTAGGCATACGGGGCAAACTTTTAGCTTGGATTATTGACTTCCTCACTGATAGAACCTTCTGCGTGAGAGTGGGAAACACCATTTCTAACCCACGACCTGTGCTTAGCGGAGTGCCGCAAGGTTCCGTCCTCGGACCGTTATTTTTTATTCTCTACCTTTCGGATCTTAAACCCACTGCGAATTTTGCACTGTTTGCTGATGACACGAAATTGTACGGAAATCCCGACTCTCAGTATCAGGAACTTCAAAAAGGACTAGACTATATTCATGATTGGACCAAAGATTGGCTTCTGACACTTAATATTGATAAATGCACGGTACTTCATATTGGTAAGAAAAACCCTCGTAAAACATACCATCTTGGCAATCAACAATTGACTCCGGTTGAAGCACAAAAGGATCTTGGAATCACCATCACCTCTGATTTAAAATGGGCAACGCATATTTCTAATATTGTCAAGAAAGCTAATTCAATGCTGTACTTAATACGTAAATCCTTTGCTAGCCTAACCTCAAAAACCTTTATCCAACTTTATAAAACCTACATGAGACCACTGTTGGAGTTTGCCTATGTAATTTGGGACCCGTACTTCAAAAAAGATATATTACTTTTAGAGAATGTACAGCGTAGAGCTACTAAGTTGGTAAAACCACTTCGTAATAAAACATACGAACAGAGGCTAAAGGACCTGAAACTTACAACTTTAGAGCAGCGTAGGAGAAGAGGAAACTTGATTGAGACCTACAAAATAATAAGAGGATATTATGATGTACCGGATTTGCAAAAACCATTCCAATTCTCTGCTAGCAAGAACTTGAGAGGCCACACGCTGAAACTATGCCGTACAAGAGCTAAAAAGAATCCTCTGCTAAACTTCATAACCAACCGAGTGGTCACAGATTGGAACAAGCTGCCAAAAGAAGTTATTAATGCTCCATCAGTCAATAGTTTCAAAAATCGAATAGACAAATATCTCCAAACATCTTGATACACACGCATCAGCTTAATAGCTGCTAGTGTGCTTACAAATATAATAATAATAATAGGTGACATTAAAAACCGAAACCACAATATTTACCTGAACAATAAGGCGTTTGCGGGCATAATAGTCGGTTTTGCCTTCACGACGCCTCTTGAATTTGACTTGGTACCTCTTGAAGTACTGTTTGTTCTTTACAACCTTCACAAATCCCTGTAAGTAAAATGAGGTTAGAATTTCGCCGACACTATACAGTATATTCTTCTACGGTGTAAGTACTCAGAGACACTTTAAAATCATAAACGCTTCATTCGGAAATGAACTAAACATTACAGTACAAGTAAAACACTGCACTGCACATCAGTTCAATTTCTCCTGAAGCATCAGATGACGCGCATGTGTCGGTATTTCATCATGTCGAAATAACTTATAATCACGTCCAGACTTCTTCAGCAAGAAATGTAGACGGATAAAATAGTTGTACTCAGCATAGTATTAACTTAATACGCTAATACTGAGACGTTACGGAGTAAAAGGTAAGGTAGACTTTTATGTGACATGTCCCATTTTTACATCGCGATTAATAATAACAATCGATGAGAAATCTTAAAATATAATAAAATCAAAACATTCACGGTAACCAACAGAACACCATCGCACTTTTATTTTCTAATTTAGAAGCTCACCATTTTTAATAAAATACGGTGTTCTAGTCACACAAACGTGAACACAGAACACCTCGCAAACGAAAAAGATAGTTTTTTTTCTTATCTGAATGTTGCCAGTTTTTCGTTCTGTCATTTCCATTCTCATGACAACGCTTCATGGGAATATACACGGAATACACGTCCGAATTTGTTTCCAATTTTGCTTCCGACTATGAGATCGGAAAGTAGAAGAGAAGAACATAGACTGCTTGCATTATTCCACTTCACTCGCACAAAAAAGAGATAGTCTTTTAGCACTTCGTGAAAAAGAACGAGACAGGGATAGGTCTGTCGAATACTCAATATTTATTGCAAACCATATAGACGTAGGATGACAAATTACAAAATTAGACCATTTATGGACCATGTCGGGAACAGCAATATTAGAGGAGGACGCACATAAATGAATAGGAGTACCCACTAATTATTACAATTAGTACAAAGTACTTACTACATTACAAAACGTATTTTATTATGTAATAATATACTAGGACCATATCTATACATATATCTACATATACATATAATAAAATAGAAAAAATAATTTGTCTGTACATTTAGTATTTTTGACTGAAATGGATAGAGGGACACTAAAAAAAATAATAGAAAGCAAAAAATTTTTTTTAGAATTACTTGTCTGTCTGTATGTATGATCGTACGTCTGTACGTTTATCTCCGGAAATATTGGACGGATTCAAATAAAACTTTTTTTTGCTATATAGTTATTAAACCGAGGCAACATATAGGGTAGAAATAATTTTGGAAAATGGAACACCTGATGCAGCATCATAATGGTCCATTTTACTTATAAGAAATATATAAATGACGCCTTAGCAAAAGTTATTCAACTTGATGAGCATTTTTTATTTGAAGTATTTAATTTGAAGATTTGGAAAACCTGACGCAGAACCATAATGGTCCAGGTAAACTATAGGAAATATAAAAATGACGCTGTAGCAAAAGTTGTTCAGCTTGATTAGTATTTTTGTTGAGATAAAAAAATCGAAGGTTTGGAACATCTGATACATTACCATGTAAAATTTTATGTCGACAATTGACAACATATACTTTACCGGAAGTGGTACTTTTTATATATGCAATCGAAAGTACCTTGTATGTATATACTCCCATATTTTTTGTAATTTTTTTGAACCAGTATTTATTCAATTATGAATTTTTGAAAAAAAAAAAGGCGTATACGTAGGATTTATAAGCAAATGTCTGTGCCTTATTCCCTGTCATTGTCAATCTGACGTAAAATAATGACATTGACAGGACTTCAACAGTCTGAGTTGCCAGATTTGGGAAATTTTACACGGGAGTCTGGGAAATTTTCTAAAGGCCTCTCCCAACGTAAATTATAAATATCGTATCCGTTTTCTTTCTTTTTTATTGTTAATGCCGGCCAGAATGTTTTTCAATGTAATAATGATTTGGTTTTGCTTATTTCTTTTACCTATTATCTATATTCCTAATATTAATTATTGAATCACTTTTCATTCACGGCTGCACAATGCCTTAATTGTTATCTTGGTAAAAATCAACGTCCTGCCTGTGTGAAAATCATGGTCTGTCAAAAAATGAAGAACTCAGAGTCTAGTGTCTTGAGGAGCCAAGTCGGCACGCGAAGAGATCTCGGTGTCCAGAAGTCAAGTCAATGTTATTAGGTTACGATCGAGAACGAAAAATATCCAACGATATGTACAAACACAAAACAACAACAAACCAACAAACTTTTTTGACATTGATTAGCATAGCAGCCTTTTTTCTGTGCCTTGTATGTAAGGCAAAGTCAGTCCATCCATGTATACCAAATTATAATGTACAAGTCAAGGGACGTTTTCGGGTGTGCTGGCTGCTCAGTGATTACAAAACAGATGTCATTCCCAAAAGACCCATAAAATATAAAAAAAACGACATTCGTAATTGATTTTAAATGAATAGCTTTGAGCGCCATGGCCATGTGGTTACAACGCCTTAATCGTACGATTTGTTCTCCTAGACTGATATAGATGGCGCTACTCGATGTTACATAACATTGTATCTTTCGTATTAAGAGACTATATTAAGAGCATTATATATCCAACTAACATAATATATCTTAGTAAAAATTAGAACAATACTTTATCTTAACATTACACCATAGTTTCAGTAAGTTTTAGGCAAACGCAGATTACTGCCATCTATTAGCGAGTAGCAAGCAACTCTGCAGCGCCATATATTCGCCTACTTTTCGCCACCTTAATTTTGTCCAATATTTTTGTAAGAGGTGGGCAGTCTATACGTTAGTATGATATTGTCTTTGGCTATGGCGAAGCCCAAAACTGATGCCAAACCATTATTTATTGCTTTGAACATACGACCTTAGGTTCTGTTCGGTCTGTAAGAATAAGAGATGTGTTTTCGACTTTCGTTTTTTCTGAATGTCAAAGAATAAGTAAAAATATCAGGAACATAGTTGACAGCTATAAGAAATAAGCAAATCCAAATCATTAATACATCGAAAAATATACTGGCCGGCATTTACAATAACAATAAAACAGTGAAAACGGATACGATATTTATCATTCACATTGAGAGAGGCAAGACCTTTAGAAAATTTCTAGACTCCCGGGTAAAATTTCACAAATCTGGCAACTCAGTCTGTCGAAGTCCTGTCAATAACATTATTTTACGTCAGATTGACAGTGACAAAGAATAAGGCACAGATATTGGTTTAAAAATCCTACATTTGCGACCCTTTTTTTTTTAATAAAAAAAAATACTTGTTTAAAAAAATTACAAAAAATATGGACGTATATATATAGGACGTACAAGGTACTTTCGATTGCATATATAAAAAGTACCACTTCCGGTTAAGTACATGTTGTCAATTTTACAGAGTCACTCTCTCCACTGGGATAGAGTGCGTAGAGTACGATTAGCTCATATTACTGGTGACAGCCCAGCGGTCCCCCTTTTGGCAACTTATTTTTCAGCCCATACGGCAAAATATGAGAGTTTGCTGTCTCTCTAAGCCTTGAACACACAGGCAACACCTAAAGCCGAGGTCTGTCCCTCGCGAAGGCCCTTTGGAGATGTGCGATAGGGCACTCTGCCCATACCTCAAAGTTTGGTGAAGTAGCGCAACTCACTTGGAGCTAGCTATATAGTCTTCTTCTTATCATGTCGGTGGCTTTAAAAGTCTAAAAGAATCTTATATTATATCCCTCCAGTATTTAGCAACAGCCAATGCAATGCCATACAATTTTATAACACTGCTACAAGTATTTTCTTATGTTTGTTTAGTTTGTATTAAGGTATATTAATATGCCGGAGTCATAAAGACCACGTTCACATCACATCAGCTAGTTTTTAAATAAATAACAAAAATTTGTATTTATTTTACATTAGTGAAATTTGTTAGTTATATTAATTGTATTAATCTGATTAACTCTATATATTCATTTATTTCCTGTTTTAAACTTTCAACTCAAAATATTGGATTGAATTAAAGATGATTAGTTTTTTGTATATCAAATGACAATCGTTTCATTGCAGAAGTAATAGATTTTTTTAATAAAAATAAAAAAAAATCATCGATGTAAGAAAAGAAATATAACTTACATCGATGATTTTGTAAAGGAAAATGTACATAGGGGAAATTTGATATCCCAGCTTTTCTTACCTCAATCATTGTTATTATTAAAATCTAAGAGTATATTGAAGAAATGTTCTGATAAAATTCGTAGTTTCATTTTACTGAAACAGTGTTCGTCTATAGTATCATCTTGTTATATATAACTGTTTTTTCTGCAAAAGAAGATAACGGAAGAGAAGATAATCAATTTCCCTTAAAACTAGGGAAAGTATACCTAACCCGGCAACAAACACCCTCCGATTGTCGGGCGGAAAAATCGGACGTGTAGGTATTGCTATCGAATCGTCCTCTAAGTTCGTCCTATTTGCTATCGACCTGATTGCAGTGTTGCCCTTAAGAAATTAGGAAATATTTCAAAATTTTCGAAAAATTGTTGGCAACTCTGATTGCTGTCTTGCGTTCAACTGTCAGTGTCATCCGTTATGTCAACTCCCGCTATGGCTTCCTCCTATTCATATCCTGAATTATTTTTGGCGGGTTTTATATTTACCTTGCCCTTTTTGTATGAAAAGAGTAATCTTTTCCGATATTATTTGAAGTTTTTTCTGTATTATGTATATGTATTAACTACTTGCACTGTATTATTACCTGTGGTTTTATTATACCCAAGGGATGTTACAAACCTAATGTAAGTTATTGATTATTTTTTTATATGTATAAATCTTACGCTAAGTATTACTGCAGTATTAATATTGATAGTATGATATGTTTTTACAGCGTTGCTTCCAGATTCTGTCGTTACGCCTCGTATATAGTGGGAATAGAATGGGAGTTAAGGGGTATGGAGCACTGGGACAATGACCAGTGCTACATTGTGATATCGAATCACCAGAGTTCATTAGATATATTAGGTAAACTTGCTATACGTGAGTAATTTTATTGAAGACAAATTGTATGTATAGTAATTAGTTTAATAAGATTTTTTTTAATAGGTATGTTTGAGATGTGGCCTCGCATGAAACGCTGTACAGTGGTCGCAAAGCGACCCCTGATGTTCACCGGTGCATTTGGATTTGGAGCTTGGCTTTCGGGGCTTGTGTTTATTGATCGGCTTAAAACTGACAAAGCTCGGCAATTGATGAGAGATGCCACTGAGAGAGTGAAAAGAGAGAAGGTATATTTTTCTGTGTCACTTTCATTTAAGGCAGTGAAAAACGAAAAAACCGAAGTATCTTGTTTATTATTAAGTCAATATTATACAGAATCTATTTAAGTAAATGTATTTAACACTGCTAGGAGTAAACCGGACCTATTTTAAGGCACTCTTATAGTAACACTAGCGCCACCCAGAAATTAAATTCCTTAAATCATAACATGTTGATACATATTATGATTTAAGGAATTTAATTTTAAAAATCTAACAAGTACAAAACTACTTAATTACGTATAGGATTTTTTTGTATATTACAAGTAATTTACTAGTGCCACATTAACAAAGAAAAAGTTATTAAACATATTAACATATTTAAAAAGAAAAAGGGAAAAACGTTTTTCTCTTATTTTATCAAATGAATATTAGTGAAAATTAATACAAAAATACTACAAGTAATTTACTAGTTATGTACTTGTTAGAATTTTAAAATTCGATGTAATTAAGGATTAAAAGAATTAATTGCTGGGTGGCTCTAGTATTACTATAAGAGCACCTTAATTAATAATATCCTCTCTTTTCACAGACTAAGTTGTGGGTATTTCCTGAAGGAGCAAGGTTTAATAAAGGCAGCATACAACCCTTCAAGAAAGGAGCTTTTTACTTGGCTATTGATGCACAGATCCCAATCATGCCAGTTGTGTTTAGCCAATATTATTTCCTTGATAGTGACACCAAAACATTTGAACCAGGTTAGTGTTCTATTTTACTCCAATTTATCTAATATGCTTTATTCAGAGCTTGGGTAGGTATGTATGTCGCAGTCGGATCGTATAGTCCGCCGCATTACATTATAGCCGTTTTAAAAAACAGTGCCGCTTTGAAATACGGCAGTTCTGAAACGGATCCCTAAATCAAAAAATGGTGTTTTCAACATCACAATATTATTCAAAGACCTTTTTAACGATACCCCACACGATGGGTACATAGAGAAAAAAAATTACTCCCCCACTTTACTTGTATGGGAGCTACCCAAAAAAAAATTTTTTTTTCAAGATTTTTTTCTACGACTTTTTTCCCATGATTAATATACACACTCATACCAAATTACAGCTTTCTATTACTTATAGTCTCTGAGTAAAACCGCGGACGGACAGACAGACAGACAGACATGGCGAAACTATAAGGGTTCCTAGTTTACTACGGAACCCTAAAAACGGGTCGGGGTATACGAAAGAGGGTCCCGGACTTAGAAAAAATTTCTCGATTTTTTGATGTTCTATTAAGACCCATTTTTTATGACGCCACGGCTACGAGATCATCATCAGCATCACTTGAGGTCATATAAACTTTTTTCCTAGGGCCGATATTTCCAGAGATATCGACAATTTTTTTTTATGACTTCAGAATAACTTCGTTTCTGGCGCTTCGGCGGCCGCTGCCGCGGCACGCTCGCTTCGCTCGCTCGCCTCGCGCATGCTTGGTTCATGTAGAATCCTAACGCTCGTCGCTTCGCTCCTCGCAACCTACCCCTACTTTCCGTCAACCAGTTCCAACTCAACCAACTCCTGCGCCCTACTAATGGAAAATTGACAATAACTCCATAAATATCGCTCGCAGGAAAAATGTTTATATGACCTAAAGTGATGCTGATGATGATCTCGAAGCCGTGGAGTCATAAAAGTTTGGGTCTTAATAGGACATCAAAAAATCGAGAAAAATTTTCGAAGTCCTGCGCCCCCTTTCGTATACCCTAACCCAATACTTGTAAATTTCCATTAAAGTATCAAAATACTGCTCCATGGGTACTACTCACATGGAGCAGTATTTTGATACTTTAATGGAAATTCACAAGGAAAGTGGCCTCGGTGGGCGAGACAAAATGATGTATGCTATTAAAAATAAACTTTATATTCTAAAGAGGGCGATTGAAATATTTGTATCCTTATGCCCTTATTATTTTTATTGTATAAGTATGGCCACCCTACAATCTAACTAGAAGTACGATGCGGCACTGCGGCTAAACGTAGGCCGCGTTATTGAAGATCGTATCGCAATGACAATCCGGCTAGTCGTTGAACCGCCGCATATCAAAACGGCCCTGTTTTTGATAACAGCTAGCCGTAATGTAATACCATGATACTTCTAATTACATCTTTCCATAGAAATCGCCAATGGAGACAACAGGTTATAATGTATATTTTTATTTCCATGAAAAGATATTATGAGATGTAGCAATAAAACTGCACATCTTTACATTATAGCTGCGGTATGTGAAGTGAAGCCCTTCAGAAAGTTGTACTAATTTAGCTTTCAAGTTTTAACTCATGGAAATTTTAATAAAATCTTGAAAAGACAAACAAGACATGGTTATAGAATGTGGAGTGCAATTATTTTGATATTTCAGGTAAGGTGGTAATAACAACCCTGCCTCCTATACCTACGAAAGGGATGACCAGGGATGATCTGGAGTCTTTGTCGGAGCTGGCTCGCGAGCAGATGATTGAAGTTTTTAACGAAAGCTCCAAGGATCTTGTTGTACAAAACAAAGTGGTGGTATAAATGACACTTCCTTATTACTAGGAGTAAGCAAAACTATTCCTTATACATATAAACTGTGCAAAGGGAACAAAGTTATGCCCTATGGAATATTACCTCTAAAAATTATGTCCTCCTAAGTATTGAATTTTTTTACAAATTGTTTTATTCTAGTCACATAGTACCTGTTTGTTTTGTTATTTGTTATGTAATTGTACTCATTTACATTATAATAGTTCTTAAGATTTAATTTTACAACTATTGTTGTTTGTGTTTTTTGTGACATGTCCTCAAAGTATCTAGTCAATGTACCTTGTTTATGTTAATTAAACAACTTTATTTTTATGCTGTGATTAAACATTAGTATAAGTTAAAATTTTATTGAAAGATGCCATCATTCATGAAGCTATACATTAACGCACTCAAAAGAAAATAATTTGACTTTAGCCAGCTCAAACTACTACTTTCATTATCATTTTTGGCTGTGTCTACTAAGTATAATACGTAAGTGTCTTGAATTGTGAGGTTGTGAGTGTGTAAGTGGGTTTTCGAGTCATACAGCATTTCATGTACACTATGATTAGAGAACAGGGTTGTAATATTTCAAGTTTAAGAATATATAGATTTTATTAAAGACATGAGAGCTAAGATCTTTGCTAGTCATTCGTTCACCTGTTAAGACACGCTTACATAGGTACTTTTAATTATTAAAATGAATTTCATTTTTTTTTTCATACCTTTATTAATATTGAATGAGCAAATGAACACATTACTCACATTTTGGGAGTAAAAAATACAATTTATGTTCCAGTTCATTAAATAATCTTTATCTATGCACTATTGCTGTACTTACCAACTGCCCTGAGAAAATTTGAGTTGTGGCTACATCTTTGCAAGGGTTATACTACATAGTTAGCAACAGACACAATAATTTTCTTAGAAATTAGTATGAATCAAATAGAGTTTTACACTTTTTGGTAACATCTTAGCTACAAAAACACTATACAGGCTGTAACCTTTTTAAATTTTCAGTGATATGTACAATTATTTACATCATGAACAGTATACATTATACTGAAACAGCTTGTAGCAACTTTGTGCAAAGAAAAATAAATATCCTTAAAATGAAATTGCATTTAATTTCATGATTTCGTACTACCTGCCTCATGGTCCATCCCTACGACTTTCTCTCAGCTCCTGTAATTATTTGCTCCTCACAGTTTAGTGGTCATAATTAATTTCCGAGTCATTCCATGAGTCTCCCCAACCTTCATTTTCGTCCTCATTACTGTCAGGAACAAAATTTAACTTACTACTCAAGTCTTGAACAATGTCCAGTTCAGCAATATTCACCACTGAAGGCTTTTCTATAACAGGCTTCATATCCGCAAAGAAGTCAAACTCGTCATTACTCTTCCCAAGATCCATTTTTTGATTTTTAATATCTAACTCTGATATGTCTACAATATTTTTCTTGGCTTCTAATGCAGCATTCTGTAGAAGTGTTGATCTTGCTGCACTGACCGTTGGTGCCACTTTGATGGAATCTATATTTGTTTCAAGCCTGTCATTATCCTTTTCAATGATATTGGCATCATTAACATCTGGTTCTGCTAAAGTTAGCGGACGATTTGTATTGTCCCAGTCACTCCAGTCGTCTTCACTGTCGGCTTTCTGGACAGCTGACTCTGTTTCAGTGCCCTCATCATCTATAGATTCTCCTCCAACAGGTGATGGTCTTTCAATTAATGATAAAGATTTCTCAAATATTGGTTGCTCAATGTCGCCATGTTGAAACACATCTTCAGAACATGGTAAATCTCGCAATGTTTTTTTAGCTATAAATATATCTTTTTCATATATTTTCTCAGATGTGGTCTTTGAATTAGGCCTCCCATCAGTAAAAAACTTCGATCTTTGGCCACCGATCACTGTGCTAGCTCCTAATATTGGTACTAATTCACTTAAGCATATCAATGTTGCTGATACTAGATTGTCATCAATATCTTTGATGCCTAGAAGTAACTGGAAAAAATAATAATAATCTTAGTTCAATAACTGATAGAATAAGTAGATTATTTCAAGAAATAAATACCCGGCTGCCATTTTTGCTAGTTTACGTCCGCCATTGTGACACTCTGGGGAAAAATTCTAATCTAATAACACCTCATACTTAAAATCAGTCCAGCAGTTTAGGCTACAGGAAGTAACAATGGAAGAGGCATACTAACTAACATAGATTTAAACATACAGACTAAAAATATTACCCTCCTTCTGGGTGCGTCAGTCGGGTAATTACAGGTAAGCATACTAAAATGAAACGTACTTCTGGAAGGATATGCTGCGATAGTTCTTCATGTGAAAATACGTGAACAAATTTTGAGAAGTGGGAGAGTAGCATAAATCTAATTTGGCTGTCCCTCACTGCAAATAACTGCATCAGTCTAGGCTTCACATGCTCCTTGAACACTCCAAGGCTGAAGAAGCCAGGATGGTCGCTATTCTGTGATCGTTCTGTGAAAACAAAACATAGTTGCAATGTACCAATATCTCCTACTATCATTTATAAAAGAACTAGCTTCCGCTCGCGTCAATGTTGATTCCTCGGGAACAGTACGTTTTTCTGGGATAAGCCTGTCCCTTGTCTGTAGTCCAGAGAACGTGTGTGCAAAATTTCATGATGATCGGTTCAATGATCGGTTCAGTAGTTACGCCGTGAAAGCGTAACAAACAAACTCACTTTCTCATTTACAATATTAATTCTAGCTTTCGCCCGCAGCTTCGCTCGCGTTAGCGTCAATCACTTTTCTCCTGGATGAATGAATGATAAATTTACCCTATGTCCTTATCTATACTCCAGACAACGTGTATGCGGCATATCATGATGATCGGTTCAGAACATAGGATGGGAAAGCGTAACAAACTCACTCTCGCAATGTTAATATTAGTTGGGATTGGGATATTTTATTTTTGTGTAATTACCATTTTTTGGTTTGAGAATATAAGGTATAACATCTCTTCGAGCCGTCTGATCCAACATGGTGAGTCTGGAAAGCAGCAGCCCACTTAACTGCTTGGCCACAGTTACCTCGTCGTATCTTTTCAAATTTTCCAAAATGTTACTGAAGAACTGACATCTTTCATCCTCATTTTTTAGAGGCAAAAAGTTTAGAAACTTATAAATGGTAATAAATTCATGGTTGAAAAAATTGTGTTGAAGTACAATTGATAGGTTTGGTCTGTGTGTAGGATCTCGATGCTGAAGAAGCTCTTGGCAATACCTTTTGAACTCTCTTAGATGAGGAACTTCATCTGCGAAATTTAGAAATATCTTTTTAATTTACAAGGATACTCAAAATCGACGAAGCCGTGTGGCTCCCGGCAGAGTAGAATAGGACCACTCCAAGTCTCCCCGTTGATGTCGTAGAAGGCGACTTAGGAAACAAAAGCTTATAAACATCAAAGAGAGAGAGTGTAGGCAATATCCTCTGGTTGCTTTAGCTAATATATGGCTCTGGTAGCACAGAGACGGTCGTGCTCCTGCAGTGGAGAGTCTCTCTCTGTACTCTCCACTGGAGACTACCAAAGACCTGATGATGATGATGAATACTGAAAATATTACACACACTGCTCGCGACTACGTTCGCGTAAATTATAGCTTATGTCACCCACAGATAATTTGGCTTTCTATAAGTAAAAGAATTTGGAAAATGTCCCGAAGTTTAGGAGCGTGTTCAAAGCAAAATAAAAACAATCAAATCTTTTTTTATGATATTAGTATAAATTAATGAATTATAACAAAACAATAGATTTAAGGAATATACATATAACGTTAAACATTACCTACCATCTTTATGGCTCTTGTAGACATCTTCAACAAGAACAGCAAAACCATATTGATCGATTTTGGAATTTATCTCATGAGAATCTTCGTTAGGATCTACTGCTTTATCATATCTGAAAATAATTAAATCAATTCTTTTTTATTTATGTTTAACTAGTTTTCGCCTACAGTAACAGGGCCAGACTCATAATTCTACGTTGCCAAAGACAAACACATTTTGGCATTTATTAGCTAAGCGGGTTGAAATATATTGAATAACAATTTCATGTTCTATAATGTAACCCTAACATTGTTTTTTTGTTTTATAGAACAACTAGCTATCGCCATGCTCTGTACGCATGGATTTTGTTCCCATGGGGGCAGTTCTTTTTTCTTATTGCTAATCTCTTTCTCGTATTAGTATATGTGTATATCCCAGGTATGCAAAATTTCATGATAAAGGTCACAGCACACTTATCAACTCGTAAACGGAACGTAAACGTATCAACTCCAGCAGCTCAGTATTCTTTGTATGAAACTGCCTACTGCAACGCACACTATTCGGATTCGTAACGTAAACGCCTCGCCTCGAGACCAGCTTACGAACCGCTATGCTGGTCGGTCAACTAGTGGTCCCCGCGCTTGCGGCTCGTCGTCCGCGCGCTTACGCCTCCGTATTCCCCTATGGGAAAGAGGCGTGATAATATGTATGTATGTTTGTATGCGAGCTGGGGTACTTTTTGAACGTGTGACACTCGTCTTCAAGCGATTTTTGTATGGATAAATTGTTCGAGGAAGAGTGTCACGCGTTCAAAAATAGTACCTCTGACGTCTCTCCGTTTTCGTTCGAGTTGACCGCGAGTCGACGTACCGAAGCTGAGCCGGTTTGGTTATGTGCCTACGTCAGGTTGACGCCTGGTTGACTGCGCGGCGAAAGGCGATACGGTATCGATCCCTTTCCGAGTTGATAAGTGTGCGGTGACCTTTATAGGTAGTCAGTAGTTGAAACATGGAAGCATTACAAACAAATGGTGATGATCATAAATGAGCCACTTACTTAAATTTTCTATTACCTATACACTTACCATACTTTTTATTTACAAAAAACAGTACACTTATGTAATTTGGAAAATTTGTGAAAAATAGATCTTTGTCCAAAATTTCTATGTTTGTCGCTAGATTTTATATGAGCTAGTCATAATGTAAATTGCTTGCCAAGATAAATGTAATAAAAACCAAACACAATCTGTCTTATTATAAAACAAGGACTAACTTTAGTACCTGGTTTAAACCATTATCCGGCCAAAATAAGTCAACATTTAGTAATTTGATATTAAGTAAGTGTCACTGTCAATTTATTTTGGTTGGATATTGGTTTAAACCAGGTACCAAAGTTAGTCCTCGTTTTATAATAAGACGGAATGGGTTTATTCTTGTTAGGGGCTATCCATGAATCACTTGATGTTTTTTAGCATTTTTTAACTCCCCCATGGTGATACCCCCTCCCCCACCCAATATCACGTGTATTTTTAGGTACCTACAAGGATTATAATTTTTTTAAATTATCTTTTATTAGGTATAAAGTGTTGTGTGGTTCCCGGCAGAGTAGAATAAGAAATCCAAATTTTCCCGTGGATGTCGACTTATGGAACACAAGCTAAACAAAGCTTTAAACATTAAACATCTAAGAGACCTCGCCAACCCGTCTGGCCAGCGTGGAGTGTGTTAGCCAAATCCTCTGACTGCTCTGGCTAATAGGTATATGGCTCTAGTAGTCTGAGAGGGTTGGGCAGTCGGGCTCCTGCAGTGGAGACTAAAAAGACCTGACGACGAAGATTACATAAAGTATAGCTTTATTTTATTCTAGACAATTAAGGACCATGATAAAAATGTCTGACAGGGTGGCAACGGTGAGTCAAGGTCACACCACACGCTTTTTCGGTTTAAAAATCCCGCGCTTGACATATTTCGTGATTTTTTCCGAACCCCCTCCCCCCTTTGCGAGCCTCACGTGATTAATGGACGACCCCTTAGTTTAGAAGTGTCTACGGCCACCTTCCATCTCTCTCATCAGATCAAGTTTTAGTATCATAATATTGCATTGTCATCCATTGTACATAAAATTTAAGCTCAATCGGTTAAGAATAAACAGTTCAAAATTGAGTTGCAAGATTTGACCCTCACAAACAAACCAAAAGGGTAGTTAAATAAATGACTTAAACGTCGTAAAAATGTTATAACAAAGCAAAGACAATATAATACTAACGTAATAGACTGCCCACCTCATACAAAAATATTGGACCAAATTAAGGTTGCGAAAAGCAGGCGAATGTATGGCGCAGGAGAGCTGTTGCTTGGTAGTCGATACTAGATGGCGGTAATCTGCGTTAGCCTTTAACTTACTAAATATACGGTGTCATTTTAAAATATTATGCCTAAAATATTGTTTTGATTTTTAATAAGATATATTTTGAGAATCATGTTTTTATATTCTCATAATACGGTAGATACAATGTTGAGTAGTTTTGAGTGGCGCCATCTATGCGAGTCTCTGAGAACAAATCGTACGATTAAGGCGTTGAGACCCCATGAACAAAGTTAATAACTATACAATAATTTGTTAATAACAATAAGTCACATAATTTACCTGTGGATTCGAGCATGTTTCAGATAAGCAGAAGTCAGTTCAGTGAAAGGACATAAGTACTGCAAGCCACCAAGCTTCCACTGGCCATCCCCTGTCACATATATTGCTGATACGCTTATGTTGTTATGTGACATTCCAGCCTGAAATTAAAGAAATGTGGATCAGATTGTGAATGTCAATCCCTCAAAACAGTCCTTTTTTCAGGATATAAACTATTGTACATCTTTCCCTTGGCCTCAAACTACCTCTGTAAAAAGTTTAATTGAAATTAGTTTAAAAGTAGAGGTAACAGAAAGACAGTTGCATAAGTAGTTTGAGTGTGGTGAGCAGTGGTTACTATAATAAGCTAAAGAATAAAAAAGTTCTTTGATATGCCTGAATAGCATCTTCTGTAAGTTGCAATACAGTAGACTCAAATGAGGTGTACAAGTAATTATTAGAGTCTCCCAAAAACTTTTTTTTAATGTTCGCAACGCATGCCATCTTAATTTTTGGAAGATGACCAGACAGATGCACACCAAATTTAATGTACTTTGGAGAATGGCAAACTGTGTCTCGTTGCATCTAAAGATTTCAGTACTCAGCTTTATGGTAGCTGCCAGCTTATGCATTGAAGTTCCTTTAATTGCCAGTTATTTTGATAAAAAAACCAACTAAAATTCAATTTGTTTTATATGTCTATGCAATACCACAGTTTTTAAAAGGATATTTTCTCTATCAGAGACTTAAAACACAAAATATGTATGGTTAAAAACTGCATTCAAATTTTAAAGTTTGGACCATACTCAGACAATATAATACCATGGTGGTTTATTCCAGCGTTGCCAGATTGGGTATTTTTTTCGCAAATCTGGGTAAAAATTTGGCTCTTGGAGAAATTTTGGAGAAAAAGAATCTATGGAGAATTTTTTGGAGAAAAGTAAAATATTGTGGAGAATTTTGGGTAATTAATTATTTTAGAACGCCTCCATTTTTTTTTAATTTTTTTGTATTACTTTTTATTATATGTATGTATATGTATTTTATTATATATATGGAAAACAGAGAAGAAAATAATTTATATATAAAATTAATGTGCTTTTTACGAACGCATCCTTCATTGTCGCGCCCGAAAACGGAACATAATTCGTTCCTGGTATTCGGATCCTGAATAGTAATTCGTTCCATTTTCCTACGTTCGTTCGTTCCGTTCACTCAACTCATGCACGGGTTTTCTTTTCTTCATGTTGCATCGATTCAGCTTTCTTATTTTATTTATTTCGTTTTACTTGTGTAAACGTAAACTAAGTAGGTTTTGATTAGCAATAAATTTACTAAGTTGATGTAAGTACTATGTTTTTTTTTTAATACGAGAAAATAAATAACAATCTAACTGCAAGGTAATTATTATTTAACAGAGTAGATAGAACCACAAAAAAAAAGTTCGGGCCTTTGGGTAAAACTAAGCAAAATAGTATCATTTTGGAGAAAAATTATTTCAAATTTGGGGAGAAATAGATAATTGCATCTGGCAACCCTGGTTTATTCTTTGCCATGTCCACGAAGTCTCATACAAACTAGAGTTGTTCTCGAATTATACACAGATGATGCTACCTGTTATATTTAATAGATGTCCACAATATAACTATGAAAAGCGTTTTTAATTATTGCATTTGTTAACATTTCATTGTTCAAATATATATATCCTTTAAAAGCTTAAAGATAAGTCTAATTATAGATACTTTATGTAAGTAAATAGGCAATATTGTCATATGCCAAAACTGGAAAATGTTGGATTTTCATGAAAATCATTGAATGGATCTTTGTGGTATAAAATATAATAAGATATTGACCACAAAACCTAAAACTTCAGAAATATATGCATAACCTCTTACTTATGAGCCCTATAGTAAGTAACCATGTTTTGGCCCCGTAAGTCATCACTAGTAAAACAGCGGTTCAGTAGTTTTGAGTAAACAGTTTAGTGTGTATAAGTTTCTAGGGTCGTACTCCTGCAGTGGAGACTAACAAGACCTGATGAAGAAGAAGTTTCTAAAAATCATTAAAATTTGGTTTTATATTTTTAATTGATCAGTTATTACCATAAAATCGTGATAGACTGAGCTTGTTTTAAGCAACAACTCTGTGTACAGTTTGTATAATTACATTAATTATAATTATATTAATTGTAGGCTTGTTGCACCATTTTGGTTTCATTCAAATATGCTTGCACCCGGCTTGAGTTTGAAAATTTTTAATGCTTCTGTGAATTATTCTAGTTGTTCTTAGACAGCCGATTGTATTCTATACCCTTTTGCCAAATTCTTACTGTGATGTATGCCGTTACTGTCTTAATCATTGAATCTGAACTTTTTATGCCTCCTCCGTGGTCAAGTTTGAGCATCATATTAATCTCCCAATATATTATAAAATAAAAACCGGCCAAGTGTGAGTCAAACTCGCACAATGAGGGTTCCGTACAATATGCTTCGTGACCACACACACAATGTGCAAAAATGTTTTATTCAATTGACTAGCGCTATCTAGTGGTGTTTCAGTGAACTATTTCCCTAGGTGAACTTATTATAGTGAGTTTACCACTTTATTTTTAACTGATAGAATTCTTATTATTTTTCCTGTAATCTTCAAGCAATGATAGACTATTATATTGTAATTTTTTCGAAATTTTAGGCCCAGTAGTTTCGGAGATCAGGGGAGGGGTGGTGTCTCATGTCAATGGTCTGCCTTCTTTCGTGAATAAAATCAAAAGTATTGATTTATCCCGAACAAAAAAAAATATTTTTGAGATCCTCATAACAAGCCCTTTCATTTGATATATAACACAGTAAGGTTTGCAAAACTTTTTTTTAACATTGTCTATTTGGACCACCTAAACTGACCCTTATTTAAAAAAATATAAATTTACTTTGCACATCCGTGTTTGGGTCATAGCTTTACACCATCTTACCAAATTTCATTTAATTTGGGTCAGTAGATTCGGAGAAAATCGACTGTGACAGACGGACGGACGGACAGACAGACGCACGAGTGATCGTATAAGAGTTCCGTTTTTCATTTTTTGTACGGAACCCTAAAAATTAAAAAATCATACCTGTTCGTGCAAAAATACCAATGCTCTGAGTATATTATTAAGTCCAATACATATTTGTAGTGGAGTCTGACTTGTCAAGACTTGCGACAATGGTTGCACATATTCCGTGGCTAAATGAAGTGTTGATCTTTGCTGCCATGCCGATATGTATCTCACAATACATGGATGGCGATATTTCAGGAGGTTCTAAAAGAGTGAGAGATACTTTAGAATTCAACAAATAACATGTACAATATGTATACACAATACATGTACAAACATAAACCTACATTTGAAAACTTCTCTAATGGAGTTGAAACAGCCCAAAGAGGGCCTAAAGCTGCTTGTCCCTTGAACACTGACACAGAACCATCACTTTTTAAGCTGAAATATCGACAACTGTCTTTTATAGTGGCTTGGTAATGTGACCAAAAATCAGTTATCTCTACAGCCTTTTCCTCAATTTCCAAGCCACTCAAGTGAGAACTCTCATTGCCCATCATTGAACTACATGAATTAGGATCCTTTAATTATTAAATTTTGAACACATCTTTAGTCATATAATACGAAAAATCTATAAAATAACTTTATTTCGTAAACCCACGACTACGCTTAAACGTCACCAAATTGACAACAAATAAATGACATTGACATGTTGTGACTGCTAACCAACCATAGAGAAGGATGGCTTAAATATTGCCTACTTTAAACATATATCTCCATGTGCCCACTTCATGAACAAGTCAAAGGTGAATGATCAAGGGTACGATTTATGAAATTTTGCCGTTTGCTAACGAGCAAAAATCATTTGAAAACGAGTGGTCACACCTTAAGCCCGTAACACACGTTCCGATTTGGTAGGACGCCGACCGTCGGAATCGACCAAATCGGACCGTGTGTAGAGCAGTCGGTCCAACATAATTATTATTAATACCGGACGGGAGTGGTTGACTCTCCGACGCGGTCGGCTTCCTACAAAATGCCGAATCAGTGCGTGTGGAAGGTTGTTCCGACGGTCGGTCCGACAAAGTGTTGCCACTATAGCCGATTTTTCACCACATCGTTGACGACATTTTTTTTCATTTGGTAGCTTAATTCTATACCAAACATTTTTACCTACTTATTATAACTAAAATTAAATACTTTATCTATTTTAAAACTGAACTTTTCATATCCATTTACAACGTAATCGTTTAAAATGTAGCGAATTCTGTAAGAGGCGACATAGACAGACAGTCAGATGCAGTGTTGCCAACTAACTTATCAACTTCATAGCTAGATCTGACTATTTTCCCGTGTCAGGCAGAAACAATTTAATAGCGTTGTAGCGAAATCCCTTAGGTACTATTATTATTTTTGTCATAATAACTTACCACGTAACTATATGCATTTCATCGTTATTCAGTTTTAATACACAATGAACCATAAATATTTGCGTGTATTTACAAAACCTCCATTAGTTCATTAGATTTTCCCCAGAGTAGGGGTAACTTAGATTGTAGATACTATTTGTAGCATTGGCAACACCGATCGGGTGCTCGTCGGACGATATCGGTCAGAAGGTGTATAGGCTTGCAGGATGGTTGGTTTCCGACGGTAGGTAGTTTGTCTCGGAACGTGTGTTACGGGCTCGTGTGTGTCGCCCTTAGAGTATAAATATTAACTATAGAGCGCGCGTCTACGAGTATGAACCGTAAGCAAGCACGGGTATAAACAGCTTCAAAACAGTGCGAACGTTGCGATTAGTCACCCGTTTCTCCCGCCATTATTTTACGTTTTTTCAATAATTATGGTGAAATGTGCAGTGCCGAGTTGTAAAAATGATTCCCGGAAGCAAAATAAAAAGAAGAATGATATTTCTTTTCATCGGTGAGTAATATATTGCCTCTAAAACACTGATTTTATTGTAATTGACTAGGGGGTTAGAGGGTAGTGCGGGAGGCGCGCGGGTGGGTAAACGCAGCACATGTTTCCACGTCCCCCGCCTTACTTCTTCCCGCATTAGATTTAGTGTTGTACCACATCGGATCCGAATATTTGTAGTTTTACTCGTATATGTATTACAATTATTATGATAAATATTGATTAATTTTCTATATGTATTTTTATTTTTTAATTCCTTAACATTAAACAGACGAACTTTGGATGCTTTTTAGGGTTCCGTAGCCGAATGGCAAAATTTAGAAGAAACCTTCGGCTCTTTCACGATATTTATTTTATTATGTAATTGAAATTTGATTTTTTGATACTTTTTATATTCTTGTTATTTTGTAACCGACTTTAAAAAAAAGAGGTTTTGTATTCGACTGTATGTTTGTTACCATTTGTTTGGTTTACCTTCTACTTTTGTTTGGATGTGAGGAATATTTTTTTGTAGTAGAAACATGGAAGTGGTAGCCCAATGGAATTCGATGGGAACTGATGTCACACAATTGTAGTCGATGGTATTGGTAGCCGATTATAGGTACCCGATGGTGTTCGATCATGCCTATTGGTACCTAGTGGTGCCTGGCCGTACCCGGTTGGAAACACCCGGGTACACTCCCAGTGGTAATAATAACGATGAGGTTGACGATGACGATGACGGTGACGGTGACGATGACATGGATGATGACAATGATGCCGACGACGATGACGAGGACGATGATGATGACGATGACATGGATGATGACGATGACGATGACGGTGAAGGTGACGATAACGAGATGATGACGAGGACGATGGCAATGATGATGACGACGATGATGATGACATGGATGATGACGATGATGATGATGACGATGACGGTGACGATAACGAGACGTTGACAATGACGAGGACGATGACGATGACATGGATGATGACGATGACGATGATGACGAGGACGATGATTATTTTCATATCTAGAAACTAACTACATATTCAAAGATCCAAAATTTATTAAAAGTGATTTACATCCAAAGACGCCCTCGGATGTAACTCATTTGCGACGTTTCGCACGACGCGATGCACATCACTACCGACCGCGCTACATCTATAGATACAATCTATAGAACATCTGCCTACACTCTGCACAACGACGAAAAACATTAGGAGCGCTCTATAGTTATATTGATACTCTAAGGTGTCGCCTCTTCTTCTCTACTTCCGGTTAAGTATATTATGTGTCCGATTTGGGGTACTATTTTTGAACGCGTGCCACTCGTCTTCGAACGATTTCTCCATACAAAAATCGCTCGAAGACGAGTGGCCCGCGTTCAAAAATAGCACTCTTGGTCGGTTTCGACGGTCGGCGTCCTGCCAAATCGGAACGTGTGTTACGGGCTTTAGGGTCACATATTCAAAAATAGTACTTCAAGGCGTATGTACTATGTACCTCGCCTCCCTGGTCAAAAAATAAAACTGTCAAGTCAACTGTCATGAAAACATACCGTCTGGAAAATAATCTTTGAGTGACAATAGACAATCAAAAATCATTCATTTCGTTGAGGCTAAAAAATGACCTCTCTGCTGAAAAAAGCAATTTTATCAAATCCTTACACCGCTCGCAAGACGGTTGGATTGTTTTGTAATGCTGTACGCAACCGTAAGAACATTTGTTAACGCATTTATTGAAATTTTATTTTGAAAACCCATTGTTTGTTACGTCACACAATCGTTTTCAGACTGGAATTATCAATACAAACCGGGTCCATACCCCAGGACCACCGAGGAGCGTACTGCTGCAGCTAAAAAGTATGGGTTGACACTGGAGGAATACCAACCATACCCAGAGGACATGGGGTATGGTGACTATCCTAAGTTACCTGACATTGGAGCAGACTCTAAAGACCCAACTTACCCATACGACAGTCCCGAGCTGAAAAGAAACTTCAATGAACCGGTGTGTTACTTTATTAATTTATTTTAATAATAATTGTATTAAAAAGTGTGCAGATCCAGCTTTAGCCCAAAAAGGTTGTGGGCCCGGTGTCCCTAAGACCAACTTGCTTTGGATAGACAGGTGTCCATCTATCATTTATTTACTGCCCTAATTTAGATAATAATTTCTTTACTGACAATTTATTTTATAAAAGTGTGTTTCTATTTCTTTCTTTACAATCTTTGACTTAATTTTAATTTAATTTTATGTTTAAATGAGGTTATAACCCTTTGACCCTCAAATTTTATATCAATTGTCTTACTGTCAGCACCGGTCACAGTGAATCTTAGGGGACATCCTCACTTAGTTCATGACTTTTAGACACCTCCCCCATCCTTGACACACATGGTCTTTGTCACACACATTTGTGTAACCCGTCTGCCCCCCCCCTCTTTTCGAAATCAATTTAAGAAGTCTTTAATCAAGCAAGACAGTGGAAAATTAAATTTCACATTTTTAAGTTTTTGAATAAAATTAATCAAGAAAGTGCTAGTTGCATTCAAATGGACATTAATTGACCCCATAACATGTGACATAATTTATTGATGGTTTATTATATTTATTTATGAAAATCTTAATATATGACATTTATTGTTTGGGCATGTTGAATGGTTCTAATGTTAATTTTCTTTTACAGCTGCATGCTAAAGCTGAGATATTTGGTGAAGATCGTTATGACATTAGTATGAAGCCGCGGTTCTCAGTTATGTACCAATGGTCATTCTTCCTGGGAGTGCTTGGAGCTGCATTCTCACTATACTTGTATTTGGAAGATTATAAAATTGGAAGGCCTGTTACCGCCAAACAATACCCTAATGAAGGACCGCATTATTTATTTGCACCTAAGTAGGTTGCAATTTGAAATAATTATTTTTTGATTGTTGATAGAAGCTAGCCATTTAATAATAAAATAAATATAAATAAAAAAGTTTCTTATTTATTCCTTTGAAGACTTTTTCTAATACCCTTTTCAGTTGATATAATTGAAATCTGCCACATCAACATGTTAAATCATTCTTTTAATAAATGTGTCTGTTTAACAACAAGCAATGAATAAATTAGTGAAATTTACTTTAGCTGTACAGGACTTCCCAACTGGTGTCCGTCCTTATTTATAGAGATATAGCAATGGCGGCAAGACATGCATATGCATATTCAGAAATAAAAACTGGTTTTAACATAACGTCATATTATCACAGTTGAAGTATCTCATTAATATCTATATTCATTTGCTAATAGAAAAAAGTTGTAAAAAGTTAGTTTGTTTTAATGCCCTGAAAATATTATCATGAAATTGTTTATGATGAGGGATGGGTACACAACACACAAAAAAGGTTAGGAAACCCTGAGCTAGAGACTTGTCAGGTAGGTACCTACTTAGATTTGGATAGTCACACACAAGCTCAGGTTGTTATTAATTTAGGTGTATTGATGAAGTTTGGGATCTGAATTAAAATTGCAATGGTAACTCAAGGAAAGTCATTATTGGGCGAGCGAGCGTAATATTTAGTCCTGTATTTTTGGACATTGGCTGTTAGTACCTACGTAATTCTTAACATTAGTAGTGCAAAGGCGGGGGTCGGCCCTGGAGCCGGATACTGTGTGTAACCAACGTCGCCAAAGTCGGGGGTAATAGTTGCATTAAATAAAATTTGATTGTTTCATACACTTTATTTTTACAATATGAGGATTGCATTGATTCAGTTCTATCCTTCAATTCGTGTGTATGAATTGGGTATATCCTTAGAGTATCGTATATCCCATATGCCACCACTGGGGACGTCGCGAGTGGTGACATCTGGCACACGCGTACATAAAAATTGTTCCGTCTGCCACCAGTGGTGGTCACCCCCAGTGGTGAGTGGTGGTGGCAAATGGGATATACCCAATGAATTGACTGAGCCTTCAAGTATTCCAGGTTCAGAGTCTGAAGTCTGAGATGCAGGTCGAGGGCTCAGATGTAAAATCTTGTTAGATACCTACACCAAAGACAATATAATACTAACGTAACATAATTCACTTAATAATCTAGGGATGGTATGGTACTAACTATTCTACTCTGAATAATAATCATAAATGAAGGAGTGAGTTAGTTTGTTTATTCTACTTTCATGGTATATCTCATTATGAAATATTGCATGCTTTGACTGGAGAATAGGAAGGAAGGACATGTTTACATTTCATCCCCGAAAAATGTAGTGTACCCAAGGGAAAGACTAACGCGAGCGGACACCCAGGCGAAATTTGTAAATGCGAAAGTGAGTTGAAGTGTTGTGTTTATTTGTTTGTGACGTTTTCATGCCTTAACTACTAAACTGATAACATAAAATTTTGCATATGTGTTGTCTGGTATGGAGAAGGGCATTGGGTACCATTTATCCCAGAAAAAAGTATTGATCCTTTGTGTTCAATATATGCAGACGCGAGCGGAGCCGCGGGCGAAAGCTAGTTGCCAAATATTTATGAAATTGAAAATAACACCCATATCTGTTCTTTTTTAAACTTTCGCGCTTTGAACACATAGTTATTTATATAAACAGGACTTAGCACGAACCTTATATTTATTTGTTAGTGAAACTGCGACTACCATCACAAGACAACATCGCCAGTACTCGTCTTGCTGCGACCACGATGGGTGTAACCCCATAGAAACGTCAGCGGAAACAAATAAATATAAGGTTCGTGCTAAGTCCTGTTTATATAAATAATTAAACACCCATATCTGTTTAATTATACTTTGGAGTGGGTATTACTGGTTGAAAATGTAAGGTGTGAATAAACAAACTTGACATTATTCTGCTACTAAAGTTCTGCTTGGAAGTACAGGGTAAACTTTATGTAGTGAATTTCTATTTAACAAAAAAACTGTACAAAACATACATATATGTATATTGTTAAGGTTTGTTGGGTTAACATTGTTGCCTTTATATTTAATAAATCTCAATAGCGAAAGAATGAACTATTATTATTTATATCCCAAGAGCAATTGCATGACTCATTTCACATGCCTACGGACCATTTGGGACAAATTGCAGAAAATCAAAAATTACAATATTTTCATTCTGTAACTCATCCTATTATTAAACCTTGCCAATGCTAAGTACAGTGAGAAAAGACAAATAATTTCCTTAGGATTGTTACATTTTGTTGTGGTTTTGTTCAAAGATAAATTTATAAAACAATATTTATGAAAAATATGTTTCTACTAAATGTTTTATCTAGGACAACGGGTAATTGTTTCACTTAACATGATATTTGAATTTTACGGGGTCCATGCCTCCATTTGAAACAAATCATTTATAAGAAAACAGAGATAAGGCCCTCTATAACGCTTCAAACTATTTTATGATACATTACTGCTACTGTTTACATTATTCAGTAGATAGATTTTTTATTTTATTGGTTGGTTTGGTAAATTCAATGCTTATTATTTCTACCCTACCTAACACATTTTCTTCTGAATGTACTATTCATGAATATGGGACGAATTGCAGAATAAAATTTTAATTAATTTAGATTTTCTGCAATTCGCCTAAATGGGCCGTAGGCAGGCATGTGTGACGAGTTGTGGAATTCGATCCCAATAAACATTAATTTCTTGATCTTCAAACTTAACACTGACATAGTTGTTAATATTATGCATGCACAATTATAGGCTATTTTCCTAAAAAAAGTAATACTTCCATCAGTTAGATAATGAAAAATATTGGACACCTATTTATTTTTTCGCAATTAAATATAACATTGTAATGTTTGCTACACTTTTATGCAAACTTTGACATTATAAGCTCCCACTAAAGAAACTTGATGTCTTTATATTCAACATTCATTGTTTAATTGACAAAAGGTAAGATTATCTAACTGAGGCACTAATTTTAAAATTATTATTTTAACCCAGCAAATGCGTATTCATGGTGATTTTTTTAAATGCATTACACATGTTAACTTACTTTTAAAATGTGTATTCTCAAACTCTTAAGTTGTTATCCTACAGTCTCCATTTAACAGAATCTCTTCATAATGTAACAAAATTATCGGTCTCTTCAGTTTTGTTTCATTGATATTGTATTTAAGCAATTAATTGTTTGTTTTGGGTGAAATAATCTCACTTATAAATACTAGTAAAATATTCATCTTCCAAATCATAAAGGTCGGCTGCAATATCATCTCTTAGTGACATTAGCTTCTGGTCACACTCCTGCTGTTTAGTCCGGAACAGTTTGGAGTTCTGTGTGATTGCCTCGTTGACTGATGGGAAGTCATTCAATATTAAATACTGTTTGATATCAGACACTAGCTTCATCAAAGATTCACCAGCCCTCACTAAAATAAAAAAGATGAACATTTCATTTCTCAATGAAAACATTATTCACAGACAGAGTCAGATTCAGGCAGATGATGTGTACTGTACATAAGAAGTTCCAAACAAAATTTCAGTCATTTATCATTTACTAGAAATACAATAAGAAGGAAAGTAATACAAACACATTTCTGCCGAAATGATTGTCAAATGATTGTAAAAAGTAATATTAAGAGCAAGAGCATGAAAATATTTACCAATGTTAGCAGCCCGGACTTGCATTTCAAAAGTATCTTGCTCTATTTGGGTCATTCTGTTCAATTGTGATTCATTTTCACCTCTTTCTCCTTTAGCTAGACGTATTATTTCTAAAAATTCCCAAATGAGTTACAAATTACTATGGGCAATATTATTAAAAGACAGAGTTTATAAAATACATAATTTAAGTGCCAATGTACCTTCAAAATTTTCCAGCATACTTTTTACATCTTCCTTCAGTCTTGTTGTGTAAGATTTTAATAAAGCTTCCTTATTTTGAGGAAGATTTCTGTGCATTTTATAAGGATGTGTGCTTGGCGGTCTGGCTTCTTTAGGTTAAGACTTTGTTTAGCTACAGTCAGTATGATGTTGTTATTACTTTTTTGCAATTTCAATATCTAAAATATGATTAACTAGATCTGTTACACATATTTCTAAAAAATATCTGAAAATGACGAAAACACGCCGAAAATAGTTTTCTTTCAGCAAACAATAAGCAGGCAGACACAAACAATGCGCAGGAGGTATGTCAATTATGTCAATGTCATTCAAATTAACTGACATTATTTTTTTTTTGTTGGTCTTGTGTTGGGCAACTGAAATAGAAAGGAAATAGATGGGTCCCGTCGTGATCCCATAGACAATCGAGCACAAGCGCGTAATGCTTATTGAGCAAGAAAACAATTTTCATGTTTCTTGCACCATTAAACCCGGCGTTGGCGTTGCATGACGCGCTTGATAAAATAACTGCGTGCCGTGCTTGACGAAGATGCCATACATGGCGCATCTAGGGGGGAGTCTTGACCAAGAGTCATCTTGGACCTAAGTGTACTAATGAAAAAAAAAGCGCAGCTATAAGAGGCTTCGAGCAACACGGCCTCCGTACCGGACGGAATAAGAGGGCTCCCAAAATCCCAACTAATATTATAAATGCCAAAGTGAGTTTGTATATCAATTTTCTTGAAATTTGTAAACAAAAGCGAGATCCACGCAGACGAAGTCGCAGACAAATTTAAATAAAAAAAAGAGAATAATGACACATTTAAATATAATATTTGATTAATAAATGTAAGTACAGTACATACTTACATTTATTAATACCTTCTGGTACAATAAGTGGTCAAATAAATTTCATTTCATTTCCTTTTAATTGTATCTACTCGTATTACTCATCATCAGGTCGTTTTTAGTCTCCATTGCAGGAGCAAGATCCTCTCTGTACTGGCAGAGCCATATATTAGCCAGAGCAGTCAGAGGATTTGGCCTACACCTCTCCACGCTGGCCAGACGGGTTGGAGAGGTCTCTTTGATGTTTATAAGCTTTGTTTACCGTGTGTTTCCTAAGTTTAGGGCCTCATGCGCCCTAAATAATATAATTCACCGTGCTCTTGTCAGCATCCACGTTCCTGCCGTTTTAGAACCAAACGGCTTGACCCGGGTTGATGGCAAGAGACTAAACGGTATGACTCTAGTACCCTGCAGATTGGGGCGATTACTTGTGTGGGACGCTACCTACTTGCGTCGTCACACTGGCACTGGCGCCATCCCATCTTCAAAGCACTAAGTCAAAGGCGGGCACAGCTGCGGCTGCGGCAGGAGCAGAAACCTTTAAAAGGCGCTAATATCGGAGATAACTACATATTTGAGCCTTATTAAAATACGTAACAACGGGTTACTCACGTAAATAGTCAGCTACTGGCCGACATGTTTCAACCTCATCCGGAGGTCTTCCTCAGGGCGAATGTGAATTGAGACGCGCGCACGGTGTCGTCCCAATCCGCACTGATGTTAGCGATCGGATGCGTGGGCGGCGCGGGCGGCGCGCGCGGCTGCCCGCTGCGCTCGCTGAGTCGGTGCGGAGGTTGGTAGGGGTTGCTGATTGGCTGCATCAATGATTCCCATGGATGTACTAGGAACCATGTCATCTTGAACATTCTCTGCAGCAACGGGTGATGATGGCCGTATGTATTTTAATAATGTCTTTATCTCACGTTAGTTTTAATGAAAAAAATATTTAAGCCTTTTAGTTTCCTGGCTATAAAGCTTATTGAGGTATCCCGTGACCAAAGGGCTAGCTACCTAGCTCAGCGTATAAGCATTGCCATTCAATTTGGGAATGCTGCCAGCCTTTTGGGTACGATGTCCAGGGGTGAGCAGCTGGAGGGACTGTATGATTTGTATTATTAGGCATTTAATTTTATTTTTGATTAGTTTGTTAGAATAGTTAAATACATTAAATTATTTGCCTAATAAATGTTTAATTTCCTAAGTCTCCTTCTATCTACGACTACGACATCCACTGGCAGACTGTCCTATTCTACTCTGCCGGAAACCACACGGCAAATCTATTACTATCTAAATTAAATTATAACTGCTTGTGACTTGACCACAACTAGGACAAAGACAATATAATACAACGTATAGACTGCCCACCACATACAAAAGTATTGGACCAAAATAAGGTGGCGAACAGTAGGCGAATGTGTGGTCAAGTATGGCGAAGCAGACTACCGCCATCTAGTATCGAGTGGCTGATTTAATCTGCGTTAGCCTAATACTTACTAAAACCAAAGACAATATAATACTAACGTAATAGACTGCCCGCCTCATACAAAAATATTGGACCATGCGAAAAGCAGGCGAATGTATGGCGCAGGAGAGTTGCTTGCTACTCGATACTAGATGGCGTTAATCTGCGTTAGCCTTTAACTTACTAAACATACGGTGGCATTTTAAAATATTATGCCTAAAATATTGTTTTGATTTTTAATAAGATATAAGTATTTTGTGAATCATGTTTATAAACACTGGCGTTGTAAGAAAATAACATTTATTGGAAAACATAAGTTTTGCACTTTACAACACGCAGAGTTACATTTCACGTTACACAGTTCTTAACATGGAAAAAAAGTATGGCGGCCGTCGCTCGCGGTGGGCGAGAGCGGGGGATCGCGCGAGCTGAGGCGCACTCTGATTGGTCGGCCGCGCGGCTCCATAGAGCTAGCCAACTTTCAAATTATGAATTGCGCGCTCTTTTGTTTTGTCGCGTTACATGTTTTTATATTCTCATAATACGGTAGATACAATTTTGTGTAGTTTCGAGTGGCGCCATCTATGCGAGTCTCTGAGAACAAATCGTACGATTAAGGCGTTGAGACCACATGCTAAAACCATGTAGTCCCACCCAACGCCTTAATCGTACGATTTGTTCTCAGAGACTCGTATAGAGGGCGCTACTAATTGCTACATAACATTGTTTCTTCCGTATTATAAGAATATAAAAACATCATTCACAAAATATATCTTATAAATAATTAGAATAATATTCTTGGCTTTTTATTTTAAAACTACACCTCAGTTTAAGTAAGTTTTAGGCTAACACAGATTAAATCAGCCACTCGATACTAGATGGCGGTAGTCTGCACCGACCGCCATTACTTGGCCACACATACGACTCCTTTTCGCCACCTTAATTTGGTCCAATATTTTTGTATGAGGCGGGCAGTCTATACGTTAGTATTATATTGTCTTTGCTAAAACTGAGGTGTAATTATAAAATAAAATATTGTTCTAATTATTTATAAGATATATTTTGTGAATAATGCTTTTATATTCTCATAATACGGAAAATACAATGTTGTGTAGCAATGAGTAGCGCCATCTATGCGAGTCTCTGAGAACAAATCGTACGATTAAGGCGTTGGGACCACATGACTAGGATATGTGTCATACATACATAGTATCACGCCTTTATCCCTTACGGGGTAAACGGAGGCTAAGGCCATAAGACCGAAAGGCCACATTTAGCATGTTAATACCAGATGACGTAACAAGAAAATAATTATTGCCGTGGTCTACAGGTATGTGTCGTCGCTTCGGTCATGCATGTCTCACAACACAACTCACAGAGTCCGTGTGAGAGCATGTGGCCCCAAAGTCCCATACCCTAAATCGTACGATTTGTTCTCACAGACTCACATAGATGACGCCACTCGTTGTTACACAACATTTTATCTACCATATTATGAGAACATAAAAGCTTTATTCACAAAATATATCTTATTAAAAAATATGAACAATATTTTAAAATTACACCATAGTTTGAGTAAATTTAGGCTAACGCCATCTAGTATCGTGTGGAATACAACTCTGCAGCACCTTACATTTCCCTACCTTAAGTTAGTCCAATATTTTTGTATGAGGTTGGCCGTCTATACGTTACTTAGTATTATATTGTCTTTGGTCAGAGTGCGTGAGGTGTGATGTGATGTGACGGGAGGTGGGCGCCCGGCCAGTCAGTCGGTCGGTCCCGCTGGCCGGCGCGCCCCGATGCCGTATCCCCAGAATTGTCGAAAAGATAAGCCCGTATCTGGTTTTTTGTTAATTTAGTACTATGTGAGGGGAGGAGCTCATCGGGCGGCAGATAAGATTTGATTTGTTGCACAAAATCACAAAAAAAACTCTTACTTCACAGATATGTATTTATATTTGATGCCAAATTTTCAACACAATTAAAATTTAGTTTGGTTCATGAACCTGGAGTATTCTTTGAGGCGCAATGCGTTGATGTTTATGAATCCAGTGCTGTCTTCTGGAGAAAATCCGCCAGCCACGTCCATAGATACTAAATCTTTGTTGTACAGACTTGTTGAACTCTGTCTTGCAAGGATCGATACTGAAATAAAAAGGTGTAAAAAATATGATACTAATTTTGTTCGTGAAGAAAGAGGTATAATAGAAACAATGTGTTTGGATTGCACAATATACAACGTGTTAATGAATAATTAAAATATATTTAACAAAAAACAAAAACCGACTTCAACCATATCAATTTGTTTTAATAAGCATAAGAATAAAATGGAAATAAGTGTAATCCGAACGGCATTTGTGTATACATTTTGGTTATTGGTTAAATTTTAATGGGACCATCTGTAAAGTATTAGCAATCGAACAAAAAAATAATTTCTTAAATCGGTCCAGGCGTCTTCGAGAAATCGGGGAACATACATAAAAAGAAAAGATTCCGACGAATTGAGAACCTCCTCCTTCTTTGAACTCGGTTAAAACGGTAAAACCTCAGACACCCCTTCTTATTTTTAATATAAAATTATGAATATATATTATAAAAATAAAAAAAAATAATAATGAATATATATTAAATGAATATCAAATTTAATTTTCGCGGTTAATTGACGATGATATTAAGCTTTTTTTTGTTTTCTTGTGTTTGTTGCCAATTAAAAAGTCTATGGTAATTACGCGCGGTGTAAGGCGACGATGCCGCTTCGCGTGCTGCCACATGATAGAGAAGTATGATCAAACACATTGTTCAAATATTTTTGGTTAAAATTTGTCCCCTTTTGTATTTGTGGAACCGATTCTAATCTCGATTCTAAAAGCACTATCTTCAGGTATTGCGCTAGGTATTTTATTTTTATTAATACTTGTATAGGCGGTTTTCTATTAGGTACTAGCTTAGATTAATTCGTTACGTTTTTATCTTTTACGATGGATCTGATTCTCATAAAATTTTGTATAGGTAGGTACACGTTGTCTGGGATATAGAGAAGGATTTCCCAGAGATCAACATAAAAAAGCGGCAAAAGCTAGTCTGTAATATATGGAAGTTGAAAAGCCCTAATATAGTTTTCACGGGATGATAGATTGAGTGAAGCTCGTTTCTTGAAATGCGAGACTCAGAGCTTCGCATCTCAAGCCGCCTATTGTCTTCCTCAGCGTCAGATCGGACATCCGCATGAGGCAATCGAACGGATTCATATCTCACAAGAGTCTTACTTATTATAATAAAATCAGAAAGTCTTGCATGAAAGTGACCAAATAGAATAGAAATTAAGTAGGTAACTATAGTCCGAATCAAACTTAATAGTGGCACGGATTTTAGCTGCGGGCTGCGCAGTACGCGCCCCGCCTCCCCGCGCGTCCCCCGCTGAACCTAATATTGTGTACTGCTCATCAACTCACGAGATGTTCCGAGCCGCCATAAAGTTTGATTCGGACTGTACCTAGTGATTTAATTTAATATTTTGAATTTATTTAATTAAAACTAATTTTAGTTATAGCGAAAACCAGTGCATTTTATTCGCCGAGAAATAATTTAACTAAATTAAACTTAACTTTATTTAACTAAATATAAGTTTAACTTAATTTAACTAAATTTAAAAATGAAAATAAAATAAGTAACGCACTGACTGAGATACTGTTTTTTTTATACCAATGCGACACAAGAACGATCACGACTGGTTTATTAGTAACGACTTTCTTATATTTCCTTTGCTTATTGATTGTAAGAGTGTTTCGGATAAAAATTTAATATTTTCATACCGTTTCCTTTGAAAATTTGTACCGTAACAGTCCCTGTAACATTTTCTTGTGACAATTGCAAACATTTGCGAGTGTAATTGGCTTCAGGAGAAAACCAGAAGCCGTTGTAAACAAAATCAGCCATTTTGTCTTGAAGGGTCTTTTTGATCCTGCAATAGAAAAATTCCCAGTACAATACCACGTAAATTAAATAAAATTAATAAATAAATAGATATATTGGGACAAATCACACAGATTGAACTAGCCGCACAGTAAGTTGTGAACTTCATCAATATATTTTATATAGTGTAGCGAAGCTCCCAGAATGCAATAGTCTAGAACTTTCACAAACATTGTTTGCAACATGTCTGCCGCTGTAATGGGTTTGAACCTGGAGACCTGAGATTCAAAAGCACTTGCGGTACCACCACTATGTATCAAATTGCACCTGTTATTTATTTATTTCTTTGTGTTTTGAACGGACTCACCTTAAAACTTCTCTGTCAAGACAAAAGGCTTCCAGGTCAACATGTGCAGCATAAAGAATGGAGCCAGCTGGAGTTTCGTAAAGCCCTCTCGACTAGAACAGTAAAATAAAAAATCCCATTATTAAAGAAACAAAAAAAAAACCTACCTAATTAACAAGGTTTTTATAAACTTTTGGTACTCTGGGGGTCACCATTTTCAATTTAGTGTGACGTCGTATAGCCAATGATCAGCGGATAGTCAAGACCACGGACACAGAAGTTCAAACCTACCTTTAAACCAAGGAAGCGGTTTTCTACGATGTCAATGCGGCCTACGCCGTGTTGGCCGCCTAGTTTGTTAAGTGTTTCCACGCATGGCAGCACTCCCGTTATCAGCAGGGGCTTGTCTTGCCCGCTAGGGATACGGATTGAACTCGGAATACCTGTAAAATAAAACTGGATGTTAGAAAGATTCAATGTAATGATCATACCTCCAACTTTAGGGGGAGAGGAAGGGGGCCAACAATGTGTGACAGCGTGTGACATCGGGGGAGGGGTTATAAGCATTGTGATGTCACGCGTACAAAGCTGGTTACCACTGGGTTTTTCAGTTTAAATAAAATAAATGTCCAAAAAATACTGCGCAAAACTATATTCCACCACTACCTTCACATTTTTAACAATAAGCCTTATTGGCCGGGCGATAGCGAAGCGCCAGCGAATCGTCTATGGTTCAGCTTGGGATAAAATGTTCTTGGTATGTCTGTCCGGCCAGCTGTATTTACAGGGTCACATTTCTCATACTTTTTGTTTTAAGCTTTTTGTCTTAGGTGCCTGGTTGAAACTTACGTAACACTAACACTTGTTAGTGTTACATAAGTTTCAAAAATAATGTTTACTTTGCTTCACTCTGAATTGACGTTTTAAAATAAATTTAAATTCACACTAGAGGGGAGGCCTTTAAAAGAAATTGCAAGGATTGTGTAATGTAGATGACGAGTTCTATCGATTCCATTCCGTAGAATATCTAAGCTGAGAGGTATTCTAAAGCCCACCCATTTGATCTGCGTATTGATTCTTCTTCTATCCCTAACGGTGAGGGATAGAAGAAGAATCAATGGCAGTGTGGGCTTCACCCCTTACCTTTTACAAAGCTGATGTCTATGTTAGTTGGATAGTCTTCGGCATCTTGGAGATCACGAGTCATTTTGTAAATTCCTTTAGGTGGTATAGCAGTCGGGTCCTCTAGGACGCCAGATTCATAGCTGTGTAAAAAAGTGAAATGTATTTTAATATAAGGTGTAAGACAACATTTATTATAAAAATAAATTTGTTCAAAATGTTTTAATTATCTATAAATACACAGGTGCGCTATCGGTATATAAATAAAGAATACATATTAAATGTAATATATACCTATATTTATTTTAGATTGAAAAAAACAGATATTCACAATCACATAGACTGATTAATACCTGTGAGATTAATATTCCATTGCAATATTCCAATTAATATCCGTAACTATGCGTAACATTTGATTGTTTGTTTGTTTGCATTGAATAGGCTCCGAAACTACTGGACTGATTTTGTAAATTCTTTCACCTAATAGAAGGCCTGTTATCTGCGGGTGACATTGACATTGGCTATTATTGACGCGGACGAAGTTGTTTATAAATTAAGTATTTCAGTTGGAGTTTTTGGTGGGAAGTCAAGGGGTTCAGTTGTCGTTTGCCTTATACAATTTTGCAAATTGATTTAAGTGGACTTTATAATATGAAATTGGTGTAGTTTGGTGTTATAAATGCTCGTGCTCGAGAACAATTTGTGAAATAGTTAAAGTAGACTGTTAAATGGACTCGTATAGATTTCTCGCCAAAATCTCCCACGAGGCTGCCAAAGAACATACGCCATCTTTGATGCCACATACCGTACAACACCGATACTTAGTATCTCATTATACTGGACATTGGCAGAATCACTGAAATCTCGGTGGAAGCCATAATTAAAAAGAAGAAAGAAGTATTTCAGTTTTAACCACGGAGATAACAAGTTTAAGATAGGTCAACGCCAACTAGTGACGGATGGACTGCCACTGCACTGCAGCGCCGTTGCTATTGCCCATAGCATTGTCACAGAATCAGGCATTGTATTGGCAGCCGCGGCAGTCAGTGGTTCTAAAAAGCAAAGTCTTAATAAGTTAGTGGAACGAGTCGGCTTGTTAGTTTTGATAGTAGTTATTATATTTTCTTGCAGCGAAAGATCAATAGAAATAACTCTATAGTACCTACATTAAGCTAGCCGTGTGGTTCCCGGCAGAGTAGAATAGGACCACTCCAAGTCCGTGGATGTCGTAGAAGGCGGGCGACTTAGGAAACACAAGTTATAAAAAGGTTATAAACATCAAAGAGACCTCTCCACCCGTCTGGCCAGCGTGGAGAGTGTAGGTAAAAATCTTCCAACAGCTTTGGCTTATATATATATATATACAGGGTGTAAAGGCTAACACCGTTGTCCTTCAAACCATGGATACGTAACTCTTAAATATAATTATTAAGAAAATATTTAAAAAGAATTACACCATTCGTTTTATAGAAGTACCACGATTTGTTATTCCGATATTTTGCGTTATTTCATGGACATTACACGTGTCAGCGACCTTTTGATAGGCGCCACCACCGCTCCGGGGAGCGGCTTCATTGACAATGCTACATACCTAGATTACTACGCGCGTGTGTAGTAGGTACCTAGCGTAAGGTATTCGGGTGAAGTTTGTTTATGAAAAAGAAGGACTTTTTTTTAGAAAATACTTTCTTTTAGATTATGATAGTATTGGACTCTACTCATGATTCTGAATAACTGGTATCAAGGATAACGGTGTTAAACTTTACACCCTGTATATATATATATCACTACATATTATAAAACAAAGTCCCCTGCCGCGTCTGTCTGTCTGTCTGTTCGCGATAAACTCCAAAACTACCGAACCGATTTTCATGCGGTTTTCTCCAATGAATAGCATGGTTCTCGAGGAAGGTTTTAGTATATAGTTTGTTAAGTTTTTGTATACATTTTTGTATATACCAACGATATTTGTTGGAGGTGTCGTAAAAAAATGAGCCGTTTGGGAGCTTTTAACGAAAACGCTGTCTAAACCCTTTGAGATATAACAAAACAATGTATGGTGGAATTGTGTATCTTATTTAGGTCTACAGAAAAGTCCGCGTTGGCATATGTCTATATATTATGGATAACATACTATATTCATTTTAATACTTTAAAAAATGGGCAATTATCAAAGATCACGCGCAGGCCAAACCCTTAGAGCTAGAAATGCTAGAATGATAATGAAAACCTACAATTATTAGCGAATTATGCAAATATAGATTGAAATAACTAACGTTAGCCGGCGACACTGCTCACGTGTACTTAGATACCTCAAGTACTTACCTTTTATGCTCTGCCAAACTATCTCGAAACCTAATTTTATCAAAAACGGTAAATGGTTGAAGCGTGAAGTAGGTATCAACCTCTTTACGGTGTAATGTACGTGGTGGTGTAATACACGGAGTTACTTTCGCCTTTATTAACACAGTTTATTAGTATGGATTGTTTTTCTATTATCTCAGACCTTATGTGCATGATGTTTTCGTCAGTCGACCATGGTTCCTTGGGAGTCGCCGACACAGGAATATTCTCCTTCTTCGCATATTCTATGAGGTCGCTTCTTCCTTGAAATCTTTCGAAAAATTCAGGAATGCGCCATGGAGCAATCACCTGTGAATTAAAAAGTGCAGTGCATTATAAATAAATTATATAAGAATGAGATGAAGTTAGGTCAATACTCAACGTATATACCATTAAAGATTGTGCTACTTCATTTAATAATTATTTTATTTATTATTATTTATTTTTAAAGTGAATATACAACTTAATACTTTCTTAATATTTCAAGCAGCTCTTGGCGTTATTAGATAGATAGTATAGAGTAAAAAAATAATTTGTATTTGTTGTATGGGATTAATCTCCCTTAAATAATTATTTTAGTCTGTTATTATGAGTACTTAACTAAGATTTGATGTTATAGCCGCAACAGAAATACTTTCATCATCTGCGAAAATTTCAGCTTTCATGGTTCATGAGATACAGCCTAGTGATAGATATACAGACGGATGGACGGACATCGTAGTCTCAGTAAATGGCCTTTGGGGTCGGAACCCTAAGAATCCATGTAAAAATTTCAATTACATACCTTACCCTCTGGCCAAAGCGAATACACGCTCAACTCAAAACGAACTTGATCATTGCCTTTACCCGTAGCGCCGTGTGAAATATACCTAAAATGAAAGTTAAAAAAAATTACTTTTTGGAACGGATAATTTGAGGACTCCATGGGGTTAAAAAAGGTACTTAATCATGACTATGAACATAGTTGGAGTCCCAATGGAAAAAAGGGTAAAGTAGACGTTAGTATTATATTGTCTTTGGTAGAGCTCTCATAAAAAATTATCAATTAGTTGGTATAATTACTTTGAAAGATTTTCTTTGTCCTTTATCGCAAATGTTGTTCATCCGTCTCAGTGAATATAAGTAAAAAACAAGTCTAAGTTTAGAAGATCTAAAGACACGCTAGAAAGTTCTTGTCTACAGTTTTTTCTTTATTATCATCCCCTAGAAATCTAGGTGAAAATATAAGGGAGTCGCAGGTAATTAGTGGAACCATCCTAACTTCCTAACTAATATTATAAATGCGAAAGTGAGTTTGTTTATTTGTTTGTTTGTTACGCTGTCACGCCCTATCTACTGAACCGACCATCATGAAATTTTGCATACACATAGGTTAGGATACTGAGAAGAACATAGGCTATATCACGCGGGCGAAGCCGCGGGCAAATAAAGCAGCTATTTACTTTCGCGATTTCTGTTTTGTACCTTGCTTGTGTTGAGTAAACACTTTATCATCGCCAAAAACACCACATCTCCTACTATATGTTCTAAGAAACATCAAGGGCGATTATGATGCATTTTTTGCACTAAAATGTAGTGCATATTTCAGGTAAGGTTTATGTGTATAAGGGGCCTTTCAAGTATTACGTAAATAAATCAGCTATTTTTAACCTCTTCTTCTTCTCAGCAAAAGTAAGCTCTACTTATTCCTCCAGCCCATCTCACGTAATAGTACATTACTGCAGAGGCCGGGAAGTAAGGGATTGCCGGACGAGTATAGTTTTCAAGGCCGAGCGTCAGCGAGGCCTTGACAATAGTTACGAGTCCGGCAATCCCTTTCCCGCCGAGGAAAGTATAGAGATTTTCTCAATAAATGTGAGGAAATTTAACTTAAAGTTACACATAAATTTACATGCCTAAATATTTCCCCTTACTAGGTATTTGCCGGTAGTAATTTTTCCACTTTCAAGTTTCAAATTAGGCGAAGTAGGTACTTAAAATCCATTGCAGTGTTGCTTTCATCACTAAAACTCATTTTGAACCGTTTCATTTCGAATAAATAACCAACTTTGCACATATTTACCGAAAACAATCAATGTCAATCAATTACTGCAAAGCGTTAATCACAAACTACGAAGAAGATACTATTACTAGTATCAGACGACCGACTGCCATATGTTTTCTCTAGGCAATAAGGATCATACTATGATCATCATAGACAAATAATGGAGTGAGGGTGAAAATGAAAAAAATGCCATACAATTCCTTTTGAGATTCTATGGGGGGCCATAAATTCAAAGTCAATTGACGTGTGTTCTATGCCCTAAAATCCGTAAAGGCAGTTTTTCGGCAGTGGCGTTAATCACTACGGGTATAGTGAAAATAACAGATCTCCCGAGTTTTTAATTTTTTTATTTTCAGTTGTCAATTCCAGCAAAGGAAACAATGCCCATAGAGCCCAGTCATATTTTTCACAAAAAATTTAATAGATCATAGATTATTGTTTTCTTCTCTCGCAACGAAAATTAAGCATATTTTCGTATGATCACATATCGATATTTTAATGAAATTGTAGTTATATTCTCGTATTATATGCATTTTTTAAAAATGCAGTGCTAGTAAACTGGCTGTATGACAAGTGACATAATTTACGTTACATAGATTAATTAAAAAGTTTTGAGCAGCGGCCGGGAAGTAATTTTCATACTTATTTCCTGGCCTAGGCCGGCAATGCGATGAATGAGCCAAGAATTACAAACTTCCGGTCTTCTTTTTACTACAGTAATGCCTACATTTCCGAGCATGTTTGAGAAAACATTGGTATCATTTTCACAAAACAATATTTGGTAATTTTGCGAAATGCTGGTGACGTTATAACCACGCCACAAAAATAAGCTAAGCTTGGACCCCCTTTGGCTGCTTACGTAATGTTTGAATTACACATTATAACGGGCCGCATCGCAAAAATCCGAAGCGCAAAGCAGCGCTTAAATCGCTAGAGTGTATTTGATATAAAATACACATGTACGATGTAAGATTTATGCGCTGCGGATTTTTGCGATGCGGCCCGTCATATGCTACCCGAGCGCTGCCGGGACGGCATTAAATTATTTTATAGCTGTTGTAAAACGTACTTAGCACCCAATTTCTTAGCTGCATTCACGATTCCAACGGAGATGCAGGGTCTCGCCAGGGAAGTTCCCAGCAAGTACCGGCTCTCATACACCAAACCCATCTGAATGGCCGGCAGCATGTAGTTGCTTATGAATTCCTCACGTAAATCTTCTACAATCACCTAGAATTGTTTTTAAAAATTAACGTAGGAATTGTTACTTGTTAATAAACATAATTTGTTTTTTGGATACTGCCACAAAGGCCATTTAGATTTGCGACTAAATTTTTATATGCCTAAGTTGTAGAAAAAGGAATACTTACATCTTTGGCCCCGATCTTTTTGGCTTTCACTTTAGCTTGCTCGAAATTTTCATTTTGACCAACATCTGCTAAATAGCAAACAACATCATAATTTTGTTGAATTAACCTGTTGGGAGATCACATCATTGAATTACTTTATAAGTTGAAATTTCGGAATCAATAAATTTAGTGATTTGAGGGCTCGAAAATATGATAAGTTTGGAAACGATCGGAAATAACTAGTTTACCATTTTAGTATGCAGCTTGTATCCAAGCCTCCTGAATATGCAAGAATAACCAAATCTTTAGCCATTATAGTCGGTAGCCGTAATGAACAGTCTTGCACTAACTGACAGGCCAGTTTCCTCTACGAAACAATAAATAGATAACCCTAGGGTCATACAAACACAGATTAGGACTATTATGAGAAAAGATAAATCAAGTCACATGACGAAGGATTTGCGTGAAAGTAAAACACAACATTGATGATTAAATAATTTAATGAAACTCTTAACAGTCCAATACTGATAAATTAACTGTGTTACACATAACATTACCTACTTTAATTGCACATGTTAGCAGTGATCGTGACACTGCGCTATGCGTTATCGCCTCAGTTTTTCAGCTGAATATTAAGTGGGTTAAGGATCCCTACCACATTTTCCTAATATGATGACAAAAGCGCAGTTGATCAGTATCTAAAACAATATCGAATACGCAGCTCTAACTACTTGATTTATATATGAATAGATTTACCACAAATGACATTTCAAATACCGTCACACGTCTTTGTTTTTTTTTAGTTTAAATTTACTCTTTAACAATTATTTATTAGGATTAATAAAAATTACTTGTTATTGTTATTTTATTAGGCAATGTAAATTGTCAGAACCATATTCCTAGTATTATGAATTCTAATCGAAATACAATATAGAGAAATGTTTTCGAGTTACATCAAAACTTCGAACCTACATGGTTATTTATTGGAATGTAAATTTAACTAAAACCAGTACACACGATTTTAAACATTCTGAATATCAAGATCGAAAAGTCCTATTTTATTAATACTAGCGAATCGTTAACTACAGTATAAACATTTAGATATTAATAAACTAACAGTGCATGAAGTAATAAACTGTTTATCTGTTTGGGGCACATGAGATAGTGCGCGATACCAACTTGATACACTCTAAGAAATATCCACACGGATTTTCTAAAATCTAGCATTTGGCATTAAATAATTAAACAAGGCAACGTTACGCTACGAAAGAAGTACACAAAGGCGTTTTAAACTTATGTTAGTAGTATAATATGCAGAATCACACTATAACTCTAGGGATAGCATAAGTATTGCTAAGGTGTTTTGTTCCGCTCACGAATCACGATTTATTGATAATTTTAGTTTTTGTAACATTTAGTGATCAGTCTATAGTTAGCAAATTGCATGTGATTCATGATAAATGTTTAAAACATCAACACTCAATAAAAAAAAATCAATATTTTTTCTTAAAAACTAAATATTAAACATTTTAAAAATTCAAAAATATTTATAACAATATATTCTAAATACTTAACATAATTTATACACAAATTCCATTTTATAATGTTCTGCTATCACAAATGAAAAAGAAATAGGTATATCCGTTGCACTGGGATATTTAAACCGATTTTTATATTTCTAATGATTCGGCCAATAGATAATAATAATAAACATTCTTATGTCATGATAAGATTAATTAAAAAGATGCCTATTACAAGACAACAGTTTTTTTTCTATGTATCACATTGTACTACCGTAACATCAAGTCGACAATAGCTACTCATAGCCTATCCTTGGTGTCTATCCATTGAAGTAGTTGTACTTCATCAAAGAACACTCGCTCCTACTGTCATTACAATCTACTCAAGTCAAAAACTGACAAGGCAACGAGCCAGTTACAAACTAGGCAGGAAAATCCTTAGATTATGAACCAGTGCAATTGTAATAATATGCAATTATGCCAACAATTTGACGGCAGCCAAAATTTGCATTTTGTAACAGTGGGACGAATTTTTAGTACAGAAATTGTATAACAAAACACGCCTGGTGTGACGTCAATCACTTTTATGTTATGATGTTTTTTTATCTCGTTCAAACATTCGTTCCGTAAAAAATGTGTGAGCGAGACAACTGGACACGATCGTTTCCGCCACGTCTGCCCTGAAATTTATTGTCGCCGCGCCGCACACGGGCCACTAAACGCTACCGGTATACTGTTTTCATACATTTTTCATCTCACCTACCCTTAAACAGTGTCATTAAATGCAAGCAAAGTGGGCTGGATGGTCGCTATTACGACCGCGGGCTATAAGATTTCATACAAATTACATAAAGCCCGAGAGCGCATAAAGTATTTTTTAAATTTAATAGGGCACTATACCATGCACAAGCGTCAAATCTTCTACATCCAAAAAGGTTTCTAGTTGAATATTCAAATTTGGAATTGCCAGTGAACCCGATGAAAAAAACATTTGAACTATTCTGCGAGATTTTTGTCCTTAATTCAAATTTGGAATTGTTAATGGCCGTGCGTGGCTGGCTGTTTGTATTCATCGATCTTTGACTTCCACTTTTTGGATAAAATATTTTCGTTATCTGTGTAATCCCCGGATGCATTTTCTGTTCACTGTTTGCCGCTATTTATTTTTAGGCATAATATTTATAAGTAATCGTAATTTTCATTAATTTGCATGAAATACATTCCCTATGATAAATGAATACATGGTCAATAATGTTGATATAGATAATATAATCAGCCAGCTTGCAGACGCATAAATATTAATTTTCAAGGTAAACTATATATAATATTCATACTATACAATTTCAACCAATATAATATGAAAAATATTTTTTTTTACTCTACCATTTACTCGGTGAGATGAAAAACATTGTGTGTATCACGGCCGGTATTAGACATTACAAACTCGGACTACTAAAAGCACTCGGCTTCGCCTCGTGCTTGTTAGTAGTCGCTCGTTTGACGTAATGTCTTCTATCCCGCCCTTGCTACACAATGTAACTCGCCGCTCACTGTTGATGCCGGTGGTCGCCAAACGCTACCTCCAGATAGCGGCGATTGTAGTTGTGGCTAGGGGCCCGTGTGCAGCGACGCTTACTCATAGCGTTAGTTAAGATGAAAGTAACCCATACCATAATGTGCCGTGCTGGGGTCGCTGGACGTTTAGGCGGTCAGGGAGCTGAGGTCGGATAGGAAGGTGTCGGGAGTGAGGATGTGGGATGAACCGATGATGACTTCCCAGTTTTTGAGGGCAGCTGTCACCTCGTAGGCGCAGCGGATCTCCGAGAAGCAAACACCTATAAACAAAACAGAACGGCATGAGTGGTTACACCTCTTGACGCTTCCAACTACTGAACCGGTTGGCTTTGGGCTAGGGACAAGTACTTTTCATCCCGGAAAAAGGTCTGTATTCTCTCAGCGTTTCTTATCTTCTTCTCCACATAAGAGCTGCCCCTGGATGCATCCTCCTCATTATTATGGTGCGTTGGAGCCCAGGGTCCGCTCATGATCCTCTTTGTACAATATGGGAAATTATACCAATGTTTACGTAAGCTTAGGGGGAGCTGACAAAAGGTGTGAGGGGGTTAAGAATAGCTATTTTTCTGCTTATGTCATACTTGAATAACCTATTATATTATGAAGAATAGCTATTTTTCTGCTTATGTCATACTTGAATGACCTATTATATTATGACATATTATATTAGTCCGTGTCCGACACAAAGGCCATTTCTTACATTTTAAGTTGAACTCACCTCCAACAATAAACACGAGAAGGCGCGGAACGTTCTTGATGGTTTGCTGGGCTTTGTCTTTGTGCCAGTGACCGTATCGAACACTAAAACGTTACAAAACACATATCATTGAGTGATACTTATTTTCTTGATGATGGCATGTAATAGGAATGTACTTTTACATGCCATCATTATTATTTGAACGACAGTATAAAGCAATTGTAGCATAACTAGTCAAAAACGCAGTCTGCTTGAGTGCTTTGTAACAATGCAAAGCGAATAATTTTATTGAAAAGGCAATATTTATATTGCGCACGCAGCACTTCGATCTCAGAGCTCCTCGTATAGCAAGCTGGCGAGTTAACCAATGCGCAATGGAGCAAAAAAGTGTTTTTACCTGGTAGGCGCTTGGTAGCCGGAAGTTTGGGCTCGGCCAGCGAGGAACGGGAAGTGACGCTGGTCGAGTTTGTCTTCGATTGAATCTTCAATGATGTCCTGAGAAGACAAATATAACATTTGTATGAAGTCTATATTGTTACCAGTTAGAGGCTCACCTCAACACTGGTTATCACCCCTTTTCTTTTTCTGCTTACTGTCAATATCAACTATGATCATCTTACAATGTTTAAGAAAGGGTGCTTTGTGCTCCCACACCGGTATTTAGAAACGCTATAGTGGAAATGTTAATAAATAGTTTCAGATACAATTCAAAACATTCCTTGATGTTGCAAAGCAAAAGGAGTTTGCAACTGTTTCTAACAGATGAATGTCTGAAAACTTTTAGAAACAAAACATTTGGACGCAAAACTGTTTGTAACTGTTGCAGTTTCTAACAGTTTGTGTCCAGTGTAAGAGCAACTGCTTAAACCTTAATAATTGTTTTTGCATGTCATCGTAAGTGGGCAGACTGGTATAGCATATTCATGTTCGAGGGATTAATCGCAGAATACCGCCGCCGCGCTCAAACGCATAGCGTAGGTGTCAGTTACTCGCTTGAAGTATATGTTTTTTACATACGGGCAGTGTATCCATATGTATCCATATCTTATTTCATAATTCAAAAGGAATATATTACAATAGCATTGTGAATGCATAAAAACACTTAGAACGTTTCTCCCGTTCCAACTGGTAATGATAATTATATTTTACCTTCAAAACGGGCGTCCATCGCGACATTTGGTAAGTTTGTTCTGTGATTCTCTCCTTTCTCGGCACTTGGTATTGCTTCTTTCTGTTGCCCTGTAATAAGACAACAAAAATAAATGATTTAAATTAGAAAGGAATGAATGGAAGATTAAACGATGTAAGTTAGGGTGCTTGGTTGAGAGAATAAATGATTTTTATATTAGAGGTATAGTCGATTGACGGAATATTAGAATCTATTTATAAAACAAATGCTCGACTGTTTGTCACACGAAAACTACACCATGCATTTAAATTTAACATGTATTTCAGACAGTTAGATTTTGGTAGGTGGGTATACAAAATTTCATCAAATAAAACTTGCATATTTGCTTGATTCACATATACTAAAACTTTAACTTCATCAACAACGACGTTGAGCAGCCCCGGCTTGTCGTACGGCTCAAGCTGCGCGTGCGTCATCAGCTTGAATATGTTCTCCTCGGAGATAATGAGCATCTTGTTTGAGCTAGAGACATTTTTGCAATGGATCTTACATCAACGACGACGTTCAGCCCCAGGTTGGCGAGGTTGAGCAGCGCCTGCTTGTCGGATGGCTCGAGCTGCGCGTGTGTTACCAGCTTGTTCAGGTTCTCCTCGGAGATGCCGTTCTTGGACATGATGTACAGAGCGATGATGCGCATCTTGTTGAAGTTGGTCACAGCCTAAGAAATAAAGGAAGTTTGTACATACATCAATCGAACTTGTATAAAGAATAGACTATTTATAATGTTTGTGATTATGTAAGCATCAATCTGAATGATTGAATGAAGAAAGAAAAATTACATTTACCTATAGATAATATTCTTTGAAGCTACATTATGTCTATTCTCTTTAATATTCGAATGCAATGTGTGTATTGTTTTATGAATAAATGAATTGAATATGAAGAATATTTACCTGGTCTAACAGTACAGGCACAATGCTCCTCATGTGGTCTTTGATCTTTTCGCCTTCGGCATCCGTCCCCATAGCCAGGTCCTAAAAAAATATTTTATAAGTAAATACAATATTTTGAATTTCTAAAAACTGCTGAGGTTTTTTTTTGTTGAATAATATAGCGATTTTGTAGATTGTAACAGCTTTGTGTGTAAACAAAAGTACCTGTTCGACTTTGCAGAGTTTGTCAACATATCCTTGATAGGCTTTCATGCAATCTTCAGCGAGTTTCAGATGTGTCGCGTATTTCGAAAGCTCCTTCTGGTATTGGGGCATTTTCTTGATCATTTGAGATAAGTCTCGCATAGATTGTTTGTCGCCTGAAAGAAGGTTAACAAAGATAAAGAAGAAATAGGTATGTGATGTCTTTGTAAAGTCTTATATCCGGAGATACATTAATTTTTGGACTCTTTAAAGATTGATTGAGCCCGTAGATTTGAGCAACTTTTCCTATGAGACTAAAACTGGAAAAAAATTTTTTTGGCATTTCCAAAAAATACACCGTCGTGCTGTCAATTTGTATGGGAATGTCAGAATAATTTTAGATTGTTCAGCATTGGTCCTTATTGAGGTCAAAACAATAGATTCGAACATATTAAAAATTAAATAAAATGTTTTTTCTGATATTTGCTTTAGTATGTGATTTGGTTGTACATAATTTCTGTTATACTAAAAAATATATCTTACCACCACCCATGCGTTTGGATTCAGTGAACTTTTTCAGATTCTTGGTGACAGATGTCGACACGACGGCTATATGTTGGTGGCGCAGTTCGACCCATAGCTCATCATTCTCATCCAGCAAAACTTCTTTCAGTTGCCCTTGGGATGCCTCGTATCTGAAAGTAAAGTTAAACAGGTATACAATCCACGAAACCAACATGTCCACAAAGCAGCTGCCGTAGCAGTGCCAGATTTATATTTTTTATGAGTGTAGGCCACTTTATTTCCGCCGCCCCATGTACATACCTTTTTAAAATAATAATTTTGCATTTGTAGTAAAGGGCCTCCTTTACTACAAATGGAAAATTATTATTTAAATAAACGAATGAAAGTTAAATAAACGAATGAATTAGTCATTAAGAAAGAGAGCGTAAAAAAGAAGATATACATTTTTTTTTAACTTTTATCCTCTGTAAACGAATGACCGTCCTCTGAAATCTACCTACCGCCCCTAGGACGCTGCCGCCCCTAGGCCGCGGCCTATACGGCCTATCTATAAATTCAGGACTGTGCCGTAGCATGGATTTTGCCTACGTAGTAAACAGAGAGACAAATTTGCGCGTTTTGTTTCCCAGCTAGCATGACACATACAACAAATTTAATTCATGTGTTACAAGTCAGGAGGTGCACATCTTGCGAGCATGGGTTTGACATCTCTCGACAAACAAATCCACCAAAAATATGGTTCATGGGTATTCTTCTAATTAATATCACTTTGCAGTCTATAAGTCGTTTTGATTATTAAAATTGTATTTGTTTCAGGCTTTAAATATGAATAAATGTAGACTGCATGCGTGTGACCAATCGTATGAGAAAAATACAATGTTTACATTGACGGGCTCCAATATGTTTTAAGGAGGCTGCCTATTTAACTGTCTTTGAAGTGCGGTGTAGACAGTAGCCATGATGGTGAGGACTGGTGTAATTGGTGATAAATTTAATCCAGAAAAGTTCTGAATAATTTTGACCAATACTTGTATTAACATATTGTTGTCTTTATCCATTACGGAAAAGACAAAGGGATTAGAAAAATAAAAACGCAAGATTAAAGGCGACTTTTAGCTATATAAAAGTAGGTACAGGTCGCGTCAAGCTTTAATGCGGTTTGAGCTGTGCAGCACGCGTCCCGCTTAGTCTAATATTGTGTACTGCGCATCAACTCGCGCGATGTTCGAATAAAATTTGCCGCGACCTTATAATAAGACTAGTACAGTTCCCACCTTGTGTGAGACAAAAGGAAGCATTTATTATGATTGATTCTTTTCCATACGTCTGTCCGTGAGAATGCCCATTGTTGGGCATTCTCAGGCAATGAAGTTGGATTGATTTCTTTGGCTCTAAATTCCTACTTATTATAAAAATAATATTTTACTTGTAAACATCATTTTCGATGGGCAGAAGATCGTAAGCCATGGCTTGCAGCGTCAGCTCGTGAAGCAGAGGAGAAACACAGTCGAACCCGCGGTCCAGTACCAGTAGCTGAGATCGTGCCTTTTCAGGACCCTCGCCCATAGTTGGTTCGTCGGCCTAATAATAAAATAAACGAATATATGTAAAATAAATGTATATGGAAAAATAACATAGATTGAAAGTTTGACTAGCCCCAAGGCAAGTTCGAGATTTGTGTTTTGGGATACTAACTCAACGATACTATATTTTATAACAAATACATATAAATACAGACAAACAGCCAAGATCCAGGTCAATCTAAAAAAGATCATTTTTCATCATGATCCGACCGGGGATCGAACCCAGGACTTTTGCAGGCTGGCGTGTTGACTGACAGTTGCGCTGCCGAGCTCGTCAAAATAGAAAAGTCCTAAATTAGTGGTGGCCTTCTGGTAAATCACTATTACCAATAATCCGCCTGCGAATCGATAACGACGGATCTGACACATCTCACTCAAGTTTAAATCAATCAAGTTGTTTAGGCTACAAATTGTGTCAATTAAATAAATTTGTAGTCTTCTGGATTAGTCGGGTAAGAAGAAATTATTTATTTGTTACCTTGTAGGCATCCAGTTTCTGCTGAATGAGCTGAGCCAGCTCCACATTCCGCTCCCAATCACTGTAACAAGAAAAAAATGCATTTAGCATTTTAAGCTAAATTTTACAGTAAATTTTTCTAGATGTATTAATCATGTGGTTTGTCTTGTTTGATAGTTTCTACATTTCTGGATTCGTCAATGTGTTTTATAGCCCAGTCAATATCAACATCAAACGTTTGAGTATATGTAATTTGAACTCTCAGTGACTTATCTATTGAGTCATACTTTGTCAAACCATGCCCATTTTTCCCCAAATTTGGCACAATTTCGGGTAGTTTTGCTTTTCGGGCCCTTACCAAAGAAACTAAAGATCTAACAGGAAAGTTGAAATAAAACAAAAGAAAGAAGTGTATGTAAGCTTCCAAATAATTATTATTTTATCTCTCTATGTTTTTAACAGTAGAGAAACAGACACTCAAAAATGGTCCTTTCGATTGAAGTTTGAAAAGTGGTCAGTTTCTTTATTTTCATTTTTCATAGAATTGGTTGTGTGGTTAACACAAACAAGTGTAACGATCGAATTTCAAATTGCTTTGATCCAAATGGAGACTATGGCGAGCTCCGTAGCGCAGCGGTCAACACGCCTGCCTGCGACACGGATGGTCCCGGGTTCGATTCCCGGTCAGGTCAAGATGGAAAATGATCTTTTTCAGATTGACCTGGGTCTTGGATGTTTATCTATATAAGTATATGTATTTGTTATAAAATATAATATTGTTGAGTTAGTATCCCATAACACAAGTCTTACTTAAGAACTTACTTTGGGGCTAGCTCAATCTGTGTGATTTGTCCATTATATATATTTATTTTATTTATCCAGCCCACATCCTACATGAAATTTTACTCTTTGGTCAAAGAGACCCATTTCTGACAGTCTGTTTCCCTACTATTAAGAGCGAGCAGCCAAATTTGTGCAAGTCAAACTATGAGCGGGGTCGATATTAACTCACACAGACGTAAAACTATACAGGATGTCATTGTGTGTGTTAGCGCTAGATTGAGTGTAGTCGGACAAGTAATTTTGATACTCGTAATTAATTTTAAAATTACTCATTATTTCAATACTTGTATAAATATGAATGTTATAAGATACTAGCTGATGCCCGCGACTTCGTTCACGTGGACTTTATAACTCCGGTGAATTAATATACCTTAATATGAACTAAAGTCGATACATAAGCGTAATCTGTAAATTTGACCTGCTGTCATGCTGCAACTTAAAAAGCGCACATATCCAAAGGGCCTTCGAGAGAGACGGACTTCGGCTTTTTGTGTTGCCTAAGTGTGCAAGGCTTAGAGAGAAAGCAAACTCTCATGTTTTGCCGTATGGGCTAAAAGCTACGTTGCCAAAAGGCATATCCTAGTTGTGAGTGGCCCGGGACCGCTGGGCGGTCACCAGTAATATAAGCTAATCTTACTTTATGCACTGTATCCCAGTGGAGAGTGACTCTGTAAAATTGACGATATAAAATTTGACATGGTTCTGTATCAGATGTTCTAAATCTTCAATTTAAATACCTCAACAAAAATGCTCATCAAGTTGAATAACTTTTGCTAAGGCGTCATTTTTATATTTCCTATTTATTACCTAGACTATAATGGTTCTGCGTCAGGTGTTCCAAATCTTCAATTTAAACATCTCAACAAAGAATGCTCCTCAGGTTGAATAACTTTTGCTAAGGCGTCATTTATATATATTCTTATAGTTCAGCAGGACCATTATGATGCTGCATCAGGTGTTCCATTTTTTGAAATCATTTTCACCATTTATGTTGCCTAGGTTTAGTAGCTATATAGCAAAAAGTTTCATTCGAATCCGTCCAATATTTCCGGAGATAAACGTGATCATACATACAGAGAGACAGGCAGACAGCTTAGAAATTCTAAAATAACATTTTTCCTTTCTATTATTCTTTTTTAGTGTCCCTCTATCTATTTCAGTCAAAAATACTAAATGTACAGACAAAATATTTTTACTGTTTTATTATATGTAGGTATAGATAAGGTACAAATTATACATATAATATAAGACCTAAAAATTAAAGTGTAGAATAAATGTAGGGATAAAATAATTCGACAATTTGAATATTTTTTTAATTAAAAGCCGGTTTCTTTTATGTTGGTATTGCTGGCTCTAATTGTAATGAAATAAAATAAACTATCAATTCTATTAGTAAAGCTTGGGATATTTGCAATGTACTTATAATCCTAGTAGTTATAAACCAAATCATGCTCTTCAATACTATTCGTTTTTTCCTGGGTACTTATTTGTTCCCCTCCATTTGATTTTTCTACATCGGATATAAGTGCATCATATACTTCCTAAAAGAAATAATAAGTGTATATTATTATTGTAAAGCTTGTATTAATCATTTCTATCTTTTTTATTTTTCCATTTAAATATTAAGCCCTTTTATTGTCCCGATAGTTATTCACTTTTAGACAAAATAAAAATAAATCTAAATCTTTTGTCGATTTGGGAGCTATGATCAGACAGATACACACACAAGCTCCTGCCCCTAGTAGTTGTGTTTGTTCGTCTTTCAAGCAAAAACAAACTAAACTAAACTAATCAGATGAAACTTCATACTCGTACTAGATATTTGTAGTGAAGAATTCGGTGAGTAACATAGGCTACATTTTATTTCACAATTTAACCAAAATTCACGCGGGCGATCGATTATCTACGAATTTCAACTGTATTTCTTGCGTTTCTTTTCCATTACTGAAACATAATTAAATTTTACCAGTTTTTTTTTCAAATTTCTGTGTAAATTGCTTTCGTGTCTTTTGTATATAGGATGACATTAAAAACAACAAGCCTCGAAAACGATAGCTATATCAAAACTTTAATAATATTAGACATCCGCCATCTTGGATTCCAAAAATGACATCATATCCATTATGAGCACCCCCAAAGCCTTCACAAACGATATCCAAAAGTCAAAAGTCAAGTCAAAAGTCAAAGATTTTTATTCAAAATTGGATAATTGTATCTCTTTTTGAACGTCATATTTTTTACTTTCTTATTATTTTTAATTTTTAATATGCAAAATCGAAAAACTACTAGCGTTTCGTAATGACCACTGGTGAGAAGAATACGCCGAAAGAAACTCAATCCAGACTTGGTCCCTACGTACCCATATCAAAAATTTCATGACATTTGACATCCGCCATCTTAGATTCGGAAAAAGACGTCATATTCATTATATGCACCCCCAAAAACCTCGAAAACGATACCCATATCGAAAATTTCATTCCATTCGACATCCGCCATCTTTGATTGCAAAATAGACGTCATATCATCATTTGCACCCCGAAAAACCTCGATAACGATAGCCATATCAAAAATTTCATAGCATTTAACATCCGCCATCTTGGATTAAGAAAATGTCGTCATATCCATTAGAGCACCCCCAAAAACTACGAAAACGATGCCCTAGAAAATTTCACCAGTTTTAATGTCACCTTGTACATAATAAGGGCGTGCCTTGTCTCACATATTTTTTTAACTCCTATTACCAGTAGTCCGAATTTTGTTTTCATACAATTTTACATCCTAATAATATAAAAAAATAATATGAATAAGATTTTTATGCGAGTCAAAATGGACACATATAATAGTTACTCAAAACAATCGAAAAGTATTAATACTTAGTAAACGATCAACCCGCTCGGGTCGCACTATACGTGTCTACACACAGTAGATCGATGACCTTGTAGACGTCGACTGGCGAGCGACGAGCGATACGTCCACCCGTCAGGAAGGCTTGGCGCGAACTAAATTGTCACTACACGGGCGCTTGGTTTTATAGGCGATTTTAAAAAATTTATATAAAATTAAAAACATCGGATATTAATTAAATTAAAAATTAGATCTGCTTGCAAACAGTATGTTTATTAGTAATAAATAGAATATCAAAGAAAAAAATAAGTATTTATCGTGGAAAAGCAGCACTATAAAACGTAAATTATGACATTTTTTAACGAATTTTTATCAGTATATAGATAAATAATTTATCATATTTTCCTCTGAGGTGCACTAAAAGACAATATAATCTGCGTTCTAAAAATATTAAATTAGTTACATTAACATGATTTAATTTTTATTTCATATTTCAAAGTGAGCTTTAACCGGCATTTTTGCAATTCGGCGTTACGAAAACCTCATAGTAATAAAAGTGAACACCTATAAACGGTAATTTTACGTTGCAGTGCACTAAAAAAAGAGTTGATCTTTATATAATCACGAATAATTTTATTTTATTTGGTTAATTTACGCGTAAATAAGGCGGTCTAAAACACCAAAAAACTGAAATTTCGCCGTAGATTGAATGCGCGCCCTTAAAAAACTTAAGAGATAAAATATCACTCATTTGAAAGTTTATACAGTCTTCTTTATATATATAACTATAAGTTACTGAGAGTTCAAAATATACTCAAACGGTAGTGTATTTCATAAAAGCATACCACATGAATACCCAAAAAAGGCATCCTTAAGGTAGTTTTTTCGTAAAAATGAAAAAGTCCCATACTTTTGGCCACCCAGGAGTATAGCACAGGTTTAAGAAAGTTGCAAACTTGGGTGAAGGCTTTTCTTAGTGGTCTCTATAATATATAAAAAAATCGCCGATACATGCACGTTTGCAATGTTTGACACTTTTTGTGTCGATATTGACTGGCCTATAAATAATTGGATTAATTAAGACATTATAAATATATAACATGCCTGCGATATCGCACTGATGGATACTCTCCCAGGGTGGCACAGAGTGTAGCAATTTGTTCAGCAATGCGCTCCATGTTGGCGTTGCGCGTTTGGGCCAGTGCAGGGTTGTACATGCATTGGAATGTTTCAGGAGAATCAAGTGAGAATACCTGTAAAAGAATAGTATTTCGTTCATCCAATTCAAAGTTAAATGTAAGATGACATTTTGATGTAAGTCTTATCATCATCATCATCATCATCAGGTCCTTCCAGTCTCCACTGCAGGAGCACGACCCTCTCTGCACCACCAGAGCCATTCATTAGCTTGAGTAGTCAGAGGACTTGGCCTACACTCTCCACGCTGGCCAGACGGGTTGGAGAGGTCTCTTTGATGTTTATAAGCTTTGTTTAGCTTGTGTTTCCTTAGTCGCCTTTTACGACATCCACGAGATGACTTGGAGTGGTCCTATTCTACTCTGCCGGGAACCACACGGCGGGTAGAATAGGATGTAGGTCTTAACGTTGTCTCAACTGTGATGTGGTTTATGTCATGTTGAGATCAAACCATAAGATGTGCGGTCAGATCCAATAATAGATATGGCTTGTAAAATAAAAGTCAACAATGTCCTTGGTAGATTTGAAGGCTATGCATTAAATTCCTACCATAACACTAAATACTTGTATTTTAGATTTGCGAATACTAAGTTAATTCTTTGTAAAGAATTAAAAGAAATATAAATAAAATGACAGTTTCTGATAAGAATAGGAATATTCACCTGGCTCTCATAAGGCAAAAATGCGATGTTTATTTCCTTCAGGGTTTTGATTTTTCTTGCAGCGGAAGACTTACACAGTTCGTTGAATAGTTCCTCAGGACATACTAATGCAGCATGCAAAATAATTGCATACACATTAAAATGCTTTCATTAGAGTAATTAACTGTTTAAGAGTGTGGAAAACTTTTCCACCCTACATAGATAGTGATGTTGTGAAAATAATTTAGACAAACCTGTTGTTCATATGGAATAAAAGCTATGTTGATTTCCTTTAATGTTCTTATATGTTTAGCTACCCGACTACGTGAGATTTCATCAAATAATGCATCAGGACAAGCTGTAAAATGAAAATAAAATAAAATTGTAAATGCAAATTAATAATGAAGCATAAATTAAATGGGAGGACGTGACTCTAGCAATTTGATTAAAAATAAAGAAACAAAATCTGAAATTTCATACCTTCAGTGAAGAACACATGGGCAGCTTTGTACATGATGCGGTTGCCTACCGAGAAGTCATTGATGAGGGCATGGACTGACTTCTCACAGGGGGTGATGAGGTAGATACCATCCATGGTACACAGAGGCTCTCTTTTTTTATGAATATCTTCCACCACTGCAAAAAAAAATTGGTACAGTTGACAAATAAAAAAGAGTATAATTATTATCCATATAAGATAAATTCACTCACTTAAGACATAATTAAAATATTGAACAAGGCTTATTATCTCAAGTACTTAATACAGTAAAATAAAAGTACTATGTCAATGCATAAGTATAATGAGGGTTTGTAAGCATTCACAGAACAGTCCTATTTTATCATAATTATGGACATACAGATTATATACTCACAAGTAATGCCTTCTGCCGAGATGTCGTGCATCTTGCAGCATGCTGAGACCATTCGCATGGAAAGTTGATCCACTATAAGGATCCTCCATTCTATGCGTTGAGACTCCTTCCCCTTGGGTCCGCGATAGCGGATCACCTCATTCATAATCTCTGCAATAGACACATACATTCTTGACTTGACATATTGTGTTACGGAAAGTTTTACAATTGCCACCAAAGGTTGCATCAGGTCAACAGCCAGCCAAATCATAATCCAGCATGAATGCTTTCATACAACCCAGGCCAGGAGTAATGCTCAGGTGAGGAAGAGACAGAGTAATAGCATTGCTCACACACTATGGGCCTAGACAAGGGCCCTAAGTGTGGAAAATCATAGCATTGCCAGTAATGGAGATTAATTGCGGCATAGATGGGAATTCTTTGTCTAAAAATGGGATACACAGTGTCTCAAAAATAATTGTTCCATCATTTGAAATTAATTTTAGTACACTTTTCTCCTCATGTTGCAAAATGAATGCAGAGGCAAACATTAGCCTCAACTGACAATATTAGGTATAAGGTTTTTTATCTAGAGCATTTAAAGGTACCTTCATTATCATTCTGACCTAAAACATACAGTTTTTGTCATGGCATACCATTAGTCAATGGCACAAAAGCCACAGATCAAGTCTAGCATAGCGGTACTGAGGCAATGAATGACGTAAAGCACCACCCCACCCCACTGCCTTGGATGACACACGAAAAATCAATATATTTGAACTATGAGTTACAGAATTTAGGAAGTATAATAAAAACCGATACCATTTTTATGGTACCACTAAAATCACATTTATGTAATATCCAACGTCCTTATGTATAGAAATAGTCATAATATTGACCATGTAAATAGAAAAGATATTGTTCAAAAATGATTCGCGATTCCGTCCGTGTAAGCTGTTCTGGTCCATCTATATTTGTCATTATAGGTAGAGTGTCGAAATCATATTATGAACTAATGTTGGATTTATTGTAGGTATTTACGGCAATTTTGATATTGTGAAACATGAAGAAGAATATTGCAATGGTCATGAAGAGGGGGAAGAATATTAGTCATCAACGTTGTGTTATGGCGTAGCTTATCTTAATACAATAAAACTTTAAACAAAATAGATAAAGAAAAAGTGCCGTTAATAGTAAAATTGAGCTTCTATCAGATAAAAACACATTTATTTTTACTCACTTTGTCCGACAAGCGCTTTCAGAGCCATTTTGAACCGTAGACTAAATTTTTTTTTTCATAACTGTCAAAATGGGAAAAGGCAAAGAATTTCAGATCATAAAGCCGTTCACATGGAAAGGAAAGTGCAGATTTGATCTATTCCATATTACCTACATAATTATGTATTTTAGAGGATTTCTGATAATAATATTCAAAGAGTAAAGTAATATATAGATAATATTCTACTGTAAAAAATATATTTGAAGAGTATGCGATGATGGCTGGTGGTTGCTGTCTCATTCATTCCCATACTTCCACTCATTGTCGATGGATTCACTGAGAAAAGGATTGAAAATTTGAAAATAAAAAGTATAGTAAATTTTTTCAATTATATATATTGACGAATGTATGATGTTTTTATGTACATACAGGATGTTAGTATTATTTCGTAGTTTCGGAATAAGAATTACTGTAAAAAGGAGGTGTGTGTGTGAGGTGGGTGGGTGATGTGATGAATGGATGGGATGAGTGAATGAGGGTGAGTGGGTGGGTCAATAAAACTTGACAGAGATGAAAGATATCGCCCTTCCTTTCGCCGTCACAGACGCACAATACAATAGGTACAGAACTGAGGTACAGAATACCTACCTAGCAAAGCAAAACAGAAGACAGTTTTTTGTATGCTTGCGAAGAACGTGGATGTGCTAATGGTTTTCTGATTATTGTGATTATCACGTGTATGTGTAAAGTTTTTAAAAATAAAATGACAAGCAGTCGTGACCTTAGAGGCATATAAAAAGGTAACAAAATGTAATTAATTAGGTTCAATATTTATGATTTTATTAACGAACAAGCATTTTTACCGCGACTTCGTTCGCGTAAATTAAAGCCTTTGTCACTCGCAGATTATACATAATTTTAAAATAAGTCTGATAGTTTCGGAGCCTTTTCAATGCAAACAAACAATAAAAAATTTTCTCTTGATAATTTTAATAATAACGATTTTTCAGCATTCAGCAAAACTAATTTTATTTTTTGCCACTTCATCGTATCTAGATAAATATGAACTTACTTATTTTATTTTTAAATAAAATAAAATACCCATACACCGATTTACCTATAGGTAGGGTATATACATTTTTATCGTAAAAGGATAAAAATGATCTTACATTTCGCAAATCGTAAAATAGATCAAGGGAGAAAAAAAATGTGTGTTTCGTTTTACTTATTTAAATGTTTCAAACCTACTCGTAGTTATCACGCAAGAGCTAACTTCAACGACCAGTCAAATACCTACCTACCCAAGCTTATTATAGTTATTATCTTGCCGAATCGCCATTGCAGAAGGCCGAAAGTCTTCTGCATTATTTCAATAGGTACAGATAATCAACTGATTAAAACAGTCTTTTTATTGGCAGCAGTGAAAGTGAGGTGCGGCGTCCGAGGAGCCAGCGTTCGACAGTGGCAGCCGCTGTACCCGGCCAGCTCAGTGCACTTAGGATAGTGAAATGTAAAGTGGCAATGTGAATTGTTGCTAAGGCAGCAGAACATTAGTGATTGTTATTGTATTGTGAATCATGAGAAGCACCGACCTGATGGTGGTGATCCCATACCCATGCCGCGCCGAAGGCTGGCTCGACAGATGCGGTAAGTTTCTGAATAGTCCACTTTTTTGGGTCTGCGTTCTATCTTCACTCATTTTACCTTCAGCTTCAGTTATTTTTAAATTGCATTGCGAGTTATTTGGGGCGATTTACGTAAGTATTCGTATAAGTCGTATAGGCGATGACTGCACGCATGCATTAGAAAGGTCACATTATTTAACTATCATTTGGATGCCGATGAAAAAATAAACCTTGACATTAAAGCTAAGTATGTATTGTACCTATCTACTACGTATCTATGTAAGATGTATCTACATAATATAGTGTTTACTTTGATACTGTCTGATTTGTTTGTTCCTATGCTCATCATCAACTAGGTACCTAAATATCATTAGAGAAGTAGGAATCAAGACACATTTTTTTAAATCTATGAAAATTTTGAGTCTATATCTGATTGTGTGTGTATTTTAGAAGGTGAACTCATAAACTTAATAATTTAATTCTTTTGACCATGTTTAATCAAAGTCATCGATGTTTAATCAATTAAAGCGATCCATATACCTAGTCGACGAAGAGATTCTCGTCGACCATATAACGTCGACGTGTTGGCCCATAGGCAAAACATGAGAGTTGCTGCTCACCATGAGCTTTACCATTGTTTCTCAGTTCGGCTCCAAATCGGCCCTTCAGGCTATGCATGCAAATCTCTACAACAAGCCCTGCGCACACATGCAACGTGCACCGCCGAGACCCATCCCATTCCTCCTGGGGTCCCTTTGGTAATGTTCGCCTTACAAGTTGAGGGCAATTTGCCCTGACCTCAATCAAAAGTCCGGCAAAGTAGCGAAAGCTCACTTTCAGCTAGCAAAATAAAAAGAAAGTCCTTTAAAAAAAACTTTCCGCGGCGGTAATCCCGAATCGATACGACATTGGAACCTGCAAAAAACGAGTCTGTTTTCTTAAAAGGCTCGCACGCTCTTTTGTCAAACCCTTGGTGTTGCAGTTGCCTCGGCCCATACGGCAAAACATGAGAGTTGCTGCTCTCTAAAGGCTTTGCCATTGTTTCTCAGTTCGGCCCATGCCAGGTCCAGGTCAGGTCATGCATGCAAATCGCGGCCCATCAGGCATATGAGAGTTTGCTGTCTCTCCTAGCCTTGCGCACCCAGGCAACGCCCAAAGCCGAGGTTCGTCCCTCCTGGGAACCCTTTGGTGAAGATTGCCTTACAGGTTTAGGGCACTCTGCCCTCACCTCAAAAGTCCGGTGAAGTAGCGAAAGTTCACTTGGAGCTAGCTACGTAGTCCATTCAAAAAAAAAAAAGTTGCAGTTGCCCATGAGCAGTGGTGAGCATGATCATTTACCATCAGTTGATCCGCTTGCTTGTTAGCTATCATACAAACAATCGAGTAATTCCACGACTCGTCCCACATGCCTACGGCCCATTTGGGACGAATTGCAGAAAATCAAAATTTAAAATATTTTCATTGTAACTCGTCCCATTATTCTTTTGTATGGAGTTTTAAATCTTTTCAACACTTAGTACAGTCAGTTTGACAAGACAAATATTTTCTTAGGATTTTTCAATTTTGCGCTGGATAAATAAATTAAAGATAAACATAATAATGATATAAATATGTAATGATATATATATATATATAATATGATAATGATATTATAGATTAATTATTAATTAAATAAATTAATTAAATTAAAGATTTGTTCATAGATAAATTTTAAAAACATTATTTATGAACAAAATCGTTTTTACTGATGGCTTTATCTAGGAAATTTAAATTATTTATGAATTTTACAGAGTCCAGTGCTGCCCTCACTTGAAAGAAAACAGTGTTCTCATTTAAAAATTTGTCCTGCAAGGATCTTGATAACCCTTCAAACTACTTTATGAACTACTGCTTACATTATTCTGCAGATGTGGAAAAAATCTAAATTTTGATTTTGGTTTGATAAATTCAATATTTATTATTTCTACACTAACACATCTTCTACTGAATGTACCATTTATACACATGGGATGAATTGCAGAATGGAATGTTAATTAATTTTGATTTTCTGCAATTCGTCCCAAATGGGCTGTAGGCAACAAATCTGACCGTATTTAAAAAAAATTGGGAAGCAGTGTCATTCATCACTTCACCAGTGAGTAACTATCCGTAGGAACATGGACTTAATGTTACGTAAAACTAATAAACGTCTTTGGGCGAATGCTGTGGAAACTATTGAGGTATGTGTTCAGGTTACATCCCTCACCTGAAAATAATTCGCTTGTGATAAAACCGGAACCTACGCGGATGTTGTCGCGGGAAACGGCTGCTAATATATTATGAAATTGTAACACCAAACCTACCTCTTTGTTATGTTATGTTCCATAAATTTTCAAAGCTATTCTTTCACAAATATTTACGTCTTGATTTTTACCCTTTAGAGAAAATCAGTACCGAAAAAGGAGGATGGGTAAATATGTATGAAAACTGGTCCTGGTCCATAAGACGCATAGGTATGTAATTATAATGTTAAGTAGCATCTTTTTATAAAAAAATTTAACTACGGGATTTATTTACCAACTTACAACGAAGTAAGAAAAAGTTTAAAGACGTAAGTTACAGAAAAAATAACTTTTTTAATAATGAACTAAGGTACCTATCCAGTTACAGCTTTCTTACGAGCATAAGCACCTCTACCATCTCTTATTGACCCAGTCCGTACAGAAAGGCTCAAGAAGATCAGACGGATCTATACCTTTACGTGTTGTGACTTTGTGACTGTAATACATAAACAAGAAAATAAAAACACTGTTATTTATACATTGTGTAACGATGATAGATTGTTGTTCTGCTCTAAGAATTGATTTTGATTTGTATCTCCAATGGCGTGATTGTGTTTAATTGTTGAATTGCACAACAGTGGGCGTTCGTCTCCGACGTTGTCTTCGTCCAGCTATTATAAATATTGACTTGTCGCCAGTTACAGTTAATTGTTTAAAGTCCTAAATTAAACTGAACGACGCATTATGAGTCCTACAAATAAGACTTAGTCATACATGTTTTTACCCGACTGAACCACTCAGAAGGAGAGTAAATATAATTACTATCAGCAGAATATGTGGCTGAGCTAATGGGCATTCTAAATAAAATGTCTCCCGTCAACATATCGTTTCTATTGTTAATTATGCAGCCACATCTAATTACTACGCCTGGCCGGACCTTGTCGTCAAGAGAGCAGCAGGTCGTTCGCGTATGCCCTACTTATAGTGAAAACTATACGACGCTGTGGTTTTCTATCGAGTTTCGGTCCACCACGCTGGCTGCAGCTGATCGGATAGCTTTCTACTATAATTTGGTGTTACTTATTTGTAATCCCTTGCAACTTTCCATAATAAAAGAAATATTTATCTACTGATATCATGTTATATTAATAATGGCTCCGTGAGCTGTAGGCCTTGCGAGTCTTGTCTTATAATGGGTTTTAACTGAATAAATGTTAATCAAGCACTTGTTGTAGTACTTTTGTAATAAATATCCTTTACTATCATCATTTCAAATAATTTAAATAATAATAATTATTTATTTCATCAGACAGTGTATGTGGAGGAAAATCAGAACATTTAACTCTAGCACTATCAACTTCCAACTTGCCTAGAAATTATGTACTTACAAACATTTATCTTCTAAAGTAATCTAGTGTGAGTGACCTGGCAATTTGTTAAATTTAAAATTGTGGTAGTCATTTAGATTATCTGGCCACATCATTACTTGAAGGAAATATACCAGTAACTTAAAAAGATAATTTGCTGGTTCGCGATATGGTGGTTCCTTGTACTATTATGTATTCTGTGGTGGTTTTTAAAATTGTTGCTAGGTCAGATGCCTGCCTTGGATTGGAGGATTTTCAGTATCCAAGGAATAGTTGGTGATGTCATGTTTTTTGACTAAACTAGTAATTCCTACAAGCTGTTTTGCATCTTTCATTTTTAATGTAATGCAATGTGGCCAGCCATCTTATTTGTTTAAGAAATTAAAGTTCACGCAGTGCAGGATGAGAATTGCACCAGTATTATTAGTACCACAGCACAGTACGGCTGCGTTTCGTGGCAGCTTTCGTTATGCTGCCACGAAATGCTGGAATAATTTGCCACCCCCAATAAGAAATTTAAAATCAGTTAACTCATTTAGGCAAAATCTCAAGAAGTTTTTACTTAATCAACAAAGTAGTACAAGCAGCTGAACTGTGCTATTTAAATTTACTTACCAAACGCTATAATAAGTAAAAAAATTTGTGTCTAAAAATGAAGAAGGATTGTGTATGTATAGTATAAAATTTTTGATCTCCTAACTATAAATGTTCATGTGACGCAGAGTCAAATCTCTCGCCCAACTGGCTTCCCTGAAAACCAGCGTCATGGTGGCATACCTGCCATGGCATCACAGCTGAGGGAAACCATTTTGGTGACATATTCCGTCAATCTGTCGTTGTTTTAATTGTTTTGTATTTTTATATGCACCAAATAAACATTTTCTATTTCTATTTCTATTTCTGTTACGTCAATGGCTATCATAATGGTTTTGTTAAGATATGTTCATGTATAAAGTTTTATACACATAGTTATTAACTTATTACTTATGTGTGTGCTAATTACACTTACATCATCCTACCTACTGCACTATGAGTACTATCACACGCACATCAAAGTTGTAGGTAAAGTTGTTTCTAGGCGCCAAGCCTATCCAAGCATTTAAAATACGATAAGTATACCATTTGAAGGGTTCCATACCCAAAGGGTAAAAAAGGGATCTGAGGCTATACAACATTACTGATACTTTACGATGTACCTAGATCTCAATGAAAAGTTGCAATGGAAATTGGTTTGAACTTTGAACAAGATTTTGGAATATAACACATTTTCTCAAACGCTTTGTCATTCATACAAAACACTATGCAACACAACGTAATTTTCACTGGCGAAAACTGATAGTGATATTTTGACTTATCTATGCTGGCTACATACGAAACCCGTCATGGGCGAGTCCGACTCGCATTTGGCTAGATTTGGCTTTATAGTCTTATATTATATTGACAATGGTAGCTATGGAAACCTTCGTGCGCGACTCGCACTTCACCGTTTTTAGGGTTCCGTAGTAAACTAGGAACCCTTATAGTTTCGCCATGTCTGTCTGTCTGTCTGTCTGTCTGTCTGTCTGTCTGTCCGTCCGCGGTTTTACTCAGAGACCATAAGTACTAGTTTTTAACTAACCGGGTTGTACTCATAAGGTATGCTCATGGCTCGCCAGTACACATGATTCATATTAAGAACATTATTTAGATTAAAGTAATAGAAGTGACTATTGTAATGTAAACTCCGTTAGTTTGTTGGTACTGTGTTGGTTGGAGTGGTCTGAGCACGTGCCGCGCCTGCGAATGACACATGGTAGAAAGTAAACTCTCGCGAAGCCTCGCAATCGAAATGCGCTTCCGCTTGACTCCACGATCCGGCCTGGGAACTATTGTATTTTCAAAACAAGTCGTGAAATTTTAAGTACTGAAACTTTCTACTGTGAAATTTCTCAGTATAATACCATTTTATCTCAATTATTACGTCGTTATTCACATGGACCACGATGTAATTATCTAATGAGCCATTATACCTACTTTTATTATGAGTACTTATATGCAACCAAGTCAAATTTTATATGTTCTTTCAAGATTGCAAACAGTTGAGTTTATTATGTCAATAAAAATCTTTCTGACCAGCCAACTCAATCATGCAACTAATGCAAAGGGCGGATAATGCGAGTGCGCGTGGCATTGTAATGAAAGCTGTATATTGGGGTCCTTTTTGGAAATTCGTGCGTAATTATGCACCTTCCAAGGCAAAGGTCGAAGGGAGAACCCTCAAGTGCCGCTCTATCTATCGTACCGTAAATCACGCTAACTACTCGACGTGTCCGATCGCTTTATCAGGACCCCCATTTCCCCTATGAATTGAATTGCACCAAATCCGGTCTATCAGGTCAGTTCTTTGACTGCTGATGATAGAACTACCGGCTTGTATCTGATGTTTCAGTGCAACAAATTAGGGCTTGGCTGGCAACGATTGGTCACAGTCACAGTTATTTGTTTCGGATAGGCGCGCCAAGTGACAGTTCATCTGTGTACACACCTATCCTTGCATTACACAAAGTATCTAACGGTATGCGGTATTGCGCAAACCATCAATTCCTGGTAACTGGAAATAAAACTTGTGTAAATATAGCGAGACGCCTTTCTAATTCTTTCTCTTATAATATTCAAGTAGTATGTATTTTCTAATTTCGATACAATAGTTGGAACTTTTCATTACTTACTTAACTATTTATTTATGATATATATTTTATGGATAAAAATAAATTGATTTAGAAATTTCACTCTTGCAACACTATACCTATATATCATAATATAAGATAAGCTGATTGTATCGTTAAACTTTATGCTTTGAGTCATCGAGTCAGTTAGATTTACATTCAATTATTTTGGCAGTTTATAGTCAAGCACGATGAGGTAATAGTGCGCCGAAATTCAGTAAAAAAAGCTGCAAATTTTGTTAAAAGTATGAAAATCGGAACGAATTTTCTAGGCCATATGAATCAATATAACTCGCAGCAAAAAAAAATTACAATCATAATTTCTTTCTTATGGTTAGATATAGAATTGAAGTATGTTTTTCCCTCCAAAAAAATCCATTTCGTATTTGGAGGAGACCAAACATGCAATGTTTTGTAAATTATTTTTATTTGAATAAAAAAAACACGTGTCAAAATGACAATAATGTCACATAGGTATTTTGTAGAATCGACACGTTGCGTTTCAAAACACGTTGACGTCATTTGCTAGGGGCTTTTCGTCTTCGCGCTTCGGGGTCAAATTGAATCAAATGGCCTCGAAATCAATAGTTTTTTTGGCGCACCGCTAACATAATGATGGATTCGGTAATGCGGGGTCCATCATGCTATTACTAAGGTAGTGAGGTCATAGAGCATTCCTCCCACGGTCACACAGCTTATCAACAAAACTGGAGCAGGTCAGCGTACTTCGCCGACGCATGATTTCTATACTGTAACGCGTTTGCATAAAGCAATGTACCTAACAGTTCCAATCAAAACGTTACGACAATTTTAATATTAAACAATCAGCAGTATCGCCATAAAAAAGCAATAAGAATGTGTTATGACTATAACATTGATCATCACATACCTATAGGATGCTGAAGGTGAACATTATAAAGGAGGTATAAAATAAGTACCTACTTACTTAGAGATACCTATTTTAATAATATACTCATTACAATAACAGACAAGAAAATCAATTTTTAATTTATATCTCTGTTGCAGAAACTAATAATGTAGATACATATTATTAAGCACTAACAATATGAAAATTTATGGCTTTTGGTACCTACCTATTTCTAAACGCTTTGCATAACTTGTTATGGCCATTACATGACGCAAGTATAAGTAACTAGGTACTTGTTATAGTCTAAATGAAGACTATTGACCATGACTTCATATTTCTCGATGTATAAAATTGGTTTAGGTTTTCTCTTATAATGTTCTTAAAATGTGTACCTAAGCAATAATAATTAAACAAGTAATACCTAAAACAGTTTGATTTAGAAAGTAGTACCTACCTACTTGCTTAACTTTACGCCTTACCGAAACTCACTGATTTACTGTAGAATTTGGCAATAAATTGATTGGTCACCGAATTGTCACGTAATGAAACGAAATACCGTATTAGATTATCGATGGTTTAAAAGAAATATTTTTGTGACATTATATTAAAAGATTGCACAAGATATGAGCAAGTTGGTCGAAAATCGTATTACTTTCTTTATAATAATTTCTGGGCTTAAAATATTGAACGAAAATGTATAGGCACTACAGCTTCTAAATTGTCATACGATTTTTTTAAATAATAAATTATAATATTGATTAAAATAGCACCAAGTTTTCACAGGTGAGGGTATTGAACCGATACCTGTTGCGGCCGAGTGTTGCATCTCCAGTTACCATGAGAACACAGTTATGAAATCAATACTTGCTACCAATGTGGGAGAGTATCGAACAAAGTTATATTTAAATGTCAACAAAAAATATGCTCAATACTAAAATGGTTGACACCTGTATCTCTCTCCTTGCCTACTGTGTAATTTCGGTTTCCAAATAGAGATGTATATTGTACAGTATATACTACTTACGAATACGAATACAAAAATAAGTTTATTTACTAAAATTTAACTAATACTAATAGAGCAAGCTTTTTCAAAAAAATCCTTACAGGTATGACTATCTTCAAAAATTTTCTTAGTAGGTTAAACAAAAAGATAAGCCCTTGTACAACTAACGTGAAGGAACTCGCAGTGATGGTGACGTAATATGTATCCAATTCTAAGTGATATCACTTCCCAGATAAAGTACATTTTATATGAAATGGGTTTACTATACTATATCCCTAGTAGCATTTTCCGTTGGCTTCCATATGCCAACAGTTGGGAACGTATTGGCAGATGGTTAGTTACTCCGCCAGCCTCTACTTAAAATAGGCCCACTGTCATAAACATGCACTACTTACCCGACGGGTAGCCAACAACGGGCCTACTACTACTATTGCTACTGTTGGGTGATTTTTGTAGGGATTTAAGTTATTTAACAACATCGGGCCAACTAATAAAATCTTTCATTGGGCCTGTTAGTGCTACTCATACCGTTGCGTTATTTTTATAGGGATTTAAGTTATGGTTATAACATCGGGCCAACTAATAAAATCCTTCATCGGGCCTCTTAGTGCTATTCCTACCGTTGGGTGATTTTTGTAGGGACCTTCGAAAGACAATTAATATAATACTAACGTAATGTTGCTTAGGTTTGTATAGTACACTGAATAAAACTGCGAGTGAGTAATATACTTTGTATTACCTTTTACATACCTACATTAGATATCATCTCGAGTCTGTCCAACGAAAGCTGGTTTCATCATCATCATCATCATCATCATCAGGTCTTTTATCATCTCCACTGCTGGAGCACAACCTTCTTTGTACTACCATTTTAGCCAGAGCAGTCAGAGGATTTGGCCTTTACTCTCCACGCTGGCCAGACGGGTTGGAGAGGTCTCTTTGATATTTATAAGCTTTTTTTAGCTTGTGTCTCCTAAGTTGCCTTTTACTATATCCACGGAAAAACTTGTAGTGGTCTTACTCTTCTTTGCCAGGAACTACCCGGCATAGCTGGTTTTAAAGAAGTTTTTTTATTTATAATATTATAATTATTTATTTAGTCAATAGATGGCGTAAGGTGTATGTTAGAACGCGCTATTAACATTTTTTTACTTTTGGCTATAAACTTCCAGCCGGAATTTAAATACAAGTGACAACGTGCACTGAGTCGAAGTGGTAATACGCTAGTCAGGGGTGCACTGCACTTCACAGGGTGATTGGAACTTGAGGTACACCAGTCACATCCTGGAGGTGGTAGGGTCGAGAATGAGGCTCCTATTTTTTTTCAGCAGCCATTAGCCCTTCAGTGTCCAACCAACTTATTGCAACTGGCCCGACGAAATGCCAACTATCGTAGGTACGTTGGCCCTATTACAAGTTGGGCCATCATATTCAAATCAACGTAGGCCATTAGTTTTGGGCCCAACCCGAAAACTGCGCGCCAATTGTATGAATTTGCCAACTAACCAGAGGTATGTGGCCCAAGCAAATGCCAACAATAAATGCTACTAGGGATAATATCATCTAGCCCGGAGTCTGGAAGCAAAGATATGGCCTAATTAGGGACCATTCAGATCAGAGACCATTAAAAATATATTAAAAGCAATAGTAATAAATATTTTGTAGAAGATAAAATTGAGTGCACAGAGACAAAAAGTACAATAAACTTTTCCCATAAAATCTCAGGCATCATGAAATCTTTGGCGCCCTCCGACCCTGCGCGGTGCAATGTGCACAGCGCGGAGGGCAGCGACCGTCATGTAGGAAACGCACCCTCGTCGCCATGACAACGCCTCTTCCCGCGAACATTATTGACAGACGCCGGCACAGACAGGGTCCACGGGGTGCAAGCAACCCCTGCTGGAAACTGCTGATTCGACGCGTGCGTGTAATGATATATTTTAACAAGATTTAATGCCCCCAATGACGATGTGTTCATTACTGATAAGCAGTCAATGCCTTTGTGGATTTTGTGGCGGGAATACAGAACACAGACGGGGAGTTTATTGCCATTTTGTAGCGCTAATGGCCTCTCTGAAGCAATTAAAATAATAATAGTCATTTTAAAAAAGTTCTTTGAACCAAATTCAACTGATTTTGTTTTCAAGGGACTTTCACGTAGGTAAGGTCAGTATGTCTAACTAGACACTGACATTACCTACGTGAAAGTCCCTTGCAAATTACAGGACAAGTATTAAAATTCAGAACACGCGCATTAAATAAATCTTTGGTGGAGTTCGGGCTAAGTGGGTAGCTGCGAATGGGAACTAAATGATCAAAAGAAGTGAACGGACGAATTTATTACGGAACTCATTTCTCATAAACTCTGCGCCAGGCATCGGGTTGCTTCCTGATCGCACATTTATTTGGATGCACGTGTGCAATGTTGTAAAAGCTATTTAAATAACTAATGATCGTAAAGTAGTGGAATCACGTTTCAGGTGTTCATGGAAAAGTAATGATAAAGATTGCAAGTAGCTAGACTTAGAGTACAGTGTCTGTCAATCGCATCACACTGATAGAGCTAACCACAGATCTAGGAGCAAACCTAACATAAAAATATGTACCTAATTGATATAAAAATAATTAAGAAATAAATTAAATATTTTTAGTGACTTGCAAAGAGACAAGTAGATCAGCATATTGGAAGGTAGGTAGGTATTAGGTATCGTGATTTTCTTATAATTATGTGAAACCGATTTCGAAATTTTCTTAAAACTACATATTATAAAATAAATTGTATAATACAATGTAAGTTTACTTTATTTACTTCTTAATGTCTGAGATTACTAATGCTCACATTGGTATGGCATAACTCTTTGCCCATTATAGCTTAGAGCCTATAAATGGAAGGTTTATTCCTGCCTTAATTAATTAATTAGCGAGCGGAGTGTCCGCAATGAGGTCACAGTGCCGCAGGATCGGAAATCGGGACGACATCGAATTGCTCTTACACAACTTTATTTTAAACTCAGAATTATTTCATGGGCCCAGGCAACCAGTGAACAAAATTTCTACGAGCCTTTTGAAAATATTAGTAGCGACATGTAAATAGTTAGTTAAAAGTGGTCCTTGCAGGGTAACTGGTATGTGTCCGATATCTCAATCTTTTACTGATATTTTTTTTACTCAAAGTTTGTTTCGGCTTTTTTTTTAAGTCAAACCCAGTCTACCCGAATCACACATTTTCATTGAATTTTTTTTAGCCCATTTATAATATTAATAACTACTGAATAATCACGTTAATAAGTTGATTAGTAAAGAATTACAGATATAAAGTTATTATGCGAATAAGTTCATCAGGTATACATACGCTTTAAAAAAAACATGAGCTTACGTACGCCTACACCTGAATTGACGAATCAATTAGCTGGAATATAATTCTGGGGACCTTGACATAGTTATTACTACTTCAAAGTCAGGTAGACTGGTTTATAAATAATCGCGCTGCGTCAGCCATGGGCCGCATATATGGATATGCGAGAACGACCGTCGACCGTCTCCTTGCTTTTCCGTAACTACGTTCTTTTCGGTATTGTTTACATCCCATTTATTGTGAAGTCAAACATCGATCAAATATGAGCACGAGGAACTCTTTTGGTGGTGGTGGGTAATAAAATTGGTTCTGTTGACCATTGAAAGCGAACAACACATTAATGCAAGTATAAAGGTAAACAAAAAAAGTACGGTCGTACAACTTACGTTACTATTATATGAATTGTTATTGGTACAACCATAGGTAGGTATAATGTAAAACATTTATCGACGGTAGAAAAGATATAAGGTTTTACTACTGATTAGTACCTACGTAGTCGAAAATTCATGCATTTCTGCCCATCATCCTTTTTTGTAATATTAATGATCCGAGTCTTACCTATAGCATAAGTTTACTTAATACTGAATTAGTACAATTCAGCTATTTGTATACTACTAGCAATTTACCAACGACTTGTTCGCGTAAATTATATAGCCACCCGTAGATAAATTATTTTTCTATTGGTGAAAGTATTTTGAAAATTGGTCTGGTAGTTTCGGAGCCTATACAAGGTATAAATGTATTTATTTATATTTACTACGGGAAAAATCTAGGGTTAGTTACATAAACACCATCTAGCGGCACAATTACCTAAAAACTCAGTATATTATATAATCGGTGTGCTCACATGTCCACAATGTGCGAGGTTTTTCACCAATAAGATCGGCTACATAAGCTAAGACACATGAGAACTCACGAGAGAACCCTAAATTCTAAAAGTGGTCGTCATGACCTAAATCGGTCGGACTTCATCATTATCATCACTTAATTTATTTATTAAAAATCCTTGATTCGACAGTGACACGAAATAGAAACACACGAAAAATAAAAATTACCGCTAGTTCGTGACTTGATTTTTTGCAATTTTAAGGACGTTTTTTCCGCGAGAGAGAGCAAGGGACCTTACGCTAGGTCAAGCTACATTGAAATTCCTTGCTCTGTGGAGTGCCCGCACTCTGCACAGCCTCGCCAAAGAATATTTATATAGTATATCAGTATCACAGAGTACATTATATGTTATGGACCAAGTGATAAATTGGGAATTATACATAATGGCCGGTCATTATGAAAAATGCCCAATATCAGCGTGCAATCCCAATTCCAACTTCCCAACTAATATTATAAATGCGAAAGTGAGTTTGTTTGTTTGTTTGTTACGCTTTCACGCCGTATCTACTGAACCGATCATCATAAAATTTTGCATACACATAGGTTAGGGTACCGAGAAGGACATAGGGCGAAGCCGCGGGTAACAGCTAGTTTGATTATAATTATTCAAATATTCAAATTGACCGGGCATTATACATATTGTCAATCACCTTTTGGGCAGAGTAATACAAACATATTAAATAACTTTTTTTTATTATTATTGTCATTTAACTTAAACTAGATGTTTAGCAATTGAAATAATCGTATCGGTCTTCAATTGTACCCGCCAGGGTGAGCGCATCTTGACAAAGTTACTCCTTTCACCCAAGGGCCTCTTTGTCGAGTGACCAAGTCCGTGCTAGGTACCGTTTCCCTCACCCAATAGGCCCTCAGTTTGGCCTCTCTTTAACCAAAAGGTAACAGAGACCCACGAGTTATAGGCCGTAGAGGACAGGGAGAGTGGTGCGGCGCACCTTATAACCGCACTCTTCTTCCCCCGTAACTCTACAACGACTGTAAGTGTAGGGAGAGTTCACCCACAGATAGACCACTCGAAGCGAGCGGCCTCCCTCCAGGTAATTTTTCAAAGGGGTTGTCACAGATTTTAGACACAGATCTGTGGAGGTGGTGTTTCTCTACGTCAGACGCGAGATGGGTGACCCAGATCTTTCTCAAGCTCCTTCTGTCCGGGTGGCAAAACCGTGGCTACTAACCCAATTGCGACTAGATGGGAACGATTCCGGGTGGATCTTATTCTATACTATTTTATCATAAATTCATAATGGTCTATCATATTTAAAGGTAGAAACATATTGTGGTAGTGAAGCACATTTGGCATTTCTTTCTGTCGTTATACAGCATAAGTTTATTAAATAGCAACAGTAGCATTCAGCTAAAGGTGGGTCCTTTTCTATTGCTGGGTAACAGTTTAAGCACTGCACGTGACTAAGGCCATAGCCATTTGCAATATGTAAATAACTAAAAAAATAAAAATATAACGAAAAGAGCAAAAATAAATAGTCATTTATGTAAATAGTTTTCAACACTGTTTATGTTAAAAATACACAGTAAAAACGGTTGTTTAAGGATATTTATCAATTTTGAGTATTTAACCAAAATTGGATATTTATCCGCTGCCCATTTCTACGTGTTATACGTGCTTCCCGTGTATTTGATAATAAAGCTAAACTTTACGCGGTATGGGGAATACCGCGTAAAGTTTAGCTTTATTATCAAATTGCCCATGTAGCCAATTGCCAATATAATTATGACCGTGTCATGTGATAAATAATAGTAATTAATCACTTGGCCTGATAGAGCTAGGCATTATTCATAATGCTCGGGCTTTTTTAATACTGCCCACATTAATCACTTGGTCCATAACATATATACTGACAGAATATATACACGCCTCGCACAGCTGTTTGTGGCTCGTATTGTTCTCAAAATCGTAACATGTTAGTATAAACATTTTAATTATGGATAACTTATATGAAAAAAAAATAGTTTCTCTCTGTGCTAGAACCAAACAACGGAATAACGGACTAGCATGAACTTTGGGACGGCTACTCTCAAAATTTTAATCAACTCTGGTAAAGCTAAAATTATGTTGATTGGATTGATAACTACCTTTTATCGATTGAAGATTCACGTTCCGTTTGATTGGCGGGCGCGTTTGTAAAGTAAACAATAGAAAATGACTTGCTAAGGTTTCCCCAATTCAAACATTCACTTAAATCAAATTACATTTAATTGAAAAGCCGTACAAGTTAAAAATACACAGTGACTTATCTCTAAGTACTTATTTCTACTGTCTTTATAAGCCCTCAATGCAAAAACAGGGTGTCATGTTCGTCGAAATCAGGTTTTCTAGGGATGGTTCTGACATGTTTTATCCAAATCGTCCACCCAGTTTACAATCCAGCCGTTTACAAGATAAAGGTCTTTTAAGGTGTGGGGTGTGCTTATTTTTAATAAAATTGTATAAAATCTTATGATTCAAGTCATGTTTAAACTAAAGTCAAGAAAAATAAATAGGAAAAAGAAAGAAGGTCATCCGCAGACCAGCTCATTGACATTATTAGGTATACGAATTGGTGGTGTCCACAAAGAGCATATAATCACTACGTGGTAAAACTAAATATTTTTTTTGTAAAGTACCTAATAGTGTGAGGTGAGCGAGACCAATAACTTCATGAGTGAGTTCGTAGAATTCATTGAATACTCTGCGTCATCCCGTTTCATCGAAAATATGTATGAGCGTAGGTTTTAGTTAAAATAAATTTACATAGGTACAAACTTACTTCATACCTCTAACAAATTGCGGGTTTTAAGTATTTTTAAATGAATCATGATTTGCTTACCAAATTAACTTTCAATTCAACACATAACATTGGCTTGAGAAATAATGATGTGGACGGCCTACTAACGAATGAATGAAACATGCACAAGAATTTAGAAGATTGTGTTATGTAGTTGCTTTAATGTCCTCGTATTTTCTTGTCCGAGTAACCTTAAAAGTTCAGGGTTTGGCACATTTTGGCCAACCTCTTGATCATATGAAATCTTAATAACTTAAAGTTTTCCTAAATAATATTACATTCGCGTGAAATTTTTACCTACTGCAGGAAAGTAAGAAGTGTTATATATTTTTAATATATGTTTGATGGCAAAAGAGCAGACGAGCCATCTGATGGATAGTGGTCACCGTCGCTAATGGACATCTGCAACACCACAGGAGTAATCTGCAGGCTGCGCGCCATCGTAACTAGATTGCGCCGCCCGCCCTTCCTTGCTACCGCCCACAGAGCAAGGAATTTCAATGTAGCTCGCCGCTGCGCTATGCTCGTAGGGCGCGAGCTGTGGGCGCGAGCGACAAGACTTTCCGTGCTCTGTGACGCCGCCGTTCTGTAAACAGTTTACTGCAATTTTAACGTAATACATAGGTACCATGTTCTATCTCGTATTTTTTGTCTCAGACTTATCATAAGTTTAAAATGTTTCCGGTGTTGGTTACTCCATCGATGCTAAAGGAACTCATTTTGATATAAATTATGCACCTAATGAAATCGTGTTGTATGTATATGAAAATCAATAATGAACATGCACGGAATGCCGTGGAAAGCGTAACGCATCACTGAGCCTGTCCATACATTGTGTAATATCAAAGACAATATACCTAATGCCCACGTAGTAATATCTACGTACCTATAGCACTGTCTGATCTCATTTTTGGGGTGGCAGCCACAATGGCGTCGCCAGCCAGCCTTGAATGCTGATGCGACCGCCCTTATCCCGCCCTAGCTTTTATCATTACTTTCATTATTTCTTTGACACGGACGCTACCCCTAGTTTTTTCCCCTGATACTAGGTAGTTCTATCGGTAGTACCAGCGGACTACATACATGTTTGAATAATGGAACATCATTTCACTGTTATTTATTTCGAAGACTTTGCACTGGGTAATTAATTACATTACAAAATTTTGCCAACACGTTTAATTACTTACCTAATGAATAACACTTGACCTATTTCATAAAAATATAAATAAAGTTATTCAATTTTACAACCCTTTCCTAATATGAACTGCGTCAGTAGATGACTTGCGACAAGCGATTATGACAAAGTGACCTTGGCTTCGGTGTTTTCATTAAAATAGCCGAAATATGAGTACCTACAACCGAAGGAGAAGTTTTAAACTTAAATGAGGTAATTCTGTGCCACAGACACAGCTTGTAAGTTCGGGGCAGATAACCTGACCCTCTTACAATTTGAAATCTGTTAGTAGGAGGGGTCAGGTTTATCTGTCCGTGACTGTATGCATAGTCTATTTAGAGACCTAAGAAAGTTCATTGTGAAGTTTCGTCATGATCCCTCCAGTAGCTTACTATCGAGAAAGAGTTACAGACATCTATAATTCAAAGGTTATGTAAAACAGTTACTTTGCATCATGGCTCACGGCATATTATAGGACTGACATTTTCTCTAATTATATTTTAGCCTGAGCACGGGCCTGAACTCGACGCGCAAATATACAGGATTGACTTGCAAAGCACCATAACCTCGCAGGAGTAGATAAATAATTAGCTACCATCATAAACAAGATAATTAGTTAGCTCCCATCATGTTGTGCCTTGCGAGTTTTGACAAGAATAAAAATTTGTAAAATCATTTTCATTGAATATACTTACATGAAAACTATTTTTCAAGTTTTTATTGTCTGATATGTATAATATATGTAAGTATGTTTGGTACATTTTGTAACCTACTTACATAATATTTTTGAAGATTACGTAATTTTAGGGTTCTGGCTCGGGTATTGCCCCTTTGGGCGGGTGCCCAAAGAGTAAAAACGGGACAATATTAATAAGCCTGCAACGTCCGTCCGTCACAGGCCTTGTAGTTAAGTAGTACCATAATTCATAGAATTTAAATTTTAACAGAATGCATAATATCTATTGCCGCTAAAACAACAAATAAATCAAAAAAATGATAATTAAAAATTAAGGATCCCATACAAAAAGTATTTTTCGAGCGTTATTATGATACAAACCCTTCGCGTGCGATTCCGACTCGCACTTGTCTGGTTTTATTCGAACTCAATATTCTAAACTTACTACACAATTACTGTATAAGTAATTACTTACGACAGCAATTTCAGTAATGTAATATGTATATAATAAGACAATTAATAAGTGTTCAAGGAAACCTGTACTTATAACATTTCGATCGATCCATCCATCTAAATTCTTAGTAGGTACACGACTCCCAAAAAAGAAGTGGATTTTTATATATTTCATGTATGTATGTTAATGCATGTGAGTAGGTAGGTTCCTTTATATAATAAAGAACCTTCTGGCAAAGACAATATAATACTAGCTTGGTTACCTATCTAGTATCCAGTTTGTGACTTCCGTTCTTCCGCTGCCTGTTACTGTTAACCAAAGTAGCTTCGAAAATAAAATTTATATATTTGTTTGTCACCTATATTTGGAACCCACTACTGTAATAAATATTGTCGCGCCTAAGAAAATTAGACGTTAATGATCCTGTTAATTGATTTATGAATGTATCCTGCCAATTGTGGTTTTATTAGTTACCGTACGGATTGTGTAGCTAAAACATATTTTGATCGAATGTCTTTTAACATTATGGTATCTCGGATATAACGTCATTTATACTTGTTAGGACGTCGTAAGGGTATTGGCTTTGGCCGCGGCGGGTCCGCTCGCGTTACTGTTAATCCCTCGGTAACAGTTAACCTTTTCCAAAACCCAAAACTATGCGTCAGCACAATTGACCGCTCAAACATACTAACTTTTGCGTTTTTATTACCAGTAAAACCATTTATTGAATCGTTAATGTTCAATGTTTTGCTAGGCCATGTTTCCATCAACTTTTATGAAATGATTGTGACGGGACAGTAGAGCTATCTATTTCATACCTACCTCATAACTAACTATGATGCGAGCTATTTGCAAGTTCGTGACGCTAGCTCTGTTAAAATATTTATTTTCACAGAGTTAACGTGGAGTTAACGTAACCTACGAATAAGAACGTAACGAACTAAAAATAAATATTTTTACAGAGCTAGAGCTAACGTTGTATCGTATAGTTGTGCTCAAAACAATGTGGCAACTTTACTGCTATGTATAGTTTGTTGTTTCATTCCCGAATAGTTAGTTTCATTGATGAAATTGAAACCTTCACGCTGTATTTTCGATTACATGGGAAAACCGTCAGTTACCAATTTACATTAAACTGTAGAAAATTAGATAGGTACCGTATATGTACGTAAATGGTACCACGCTCTATTAGTTCGCAGCATTTACCAGCCTGGTGCATGGATGAATCGATGTAATTACAGATTGTATTACCTACTTGGATAACGATTTCATTTACTCATTGTTCTTGTCAAGTAACAAACTTATGTGCGTTGGCGGGCTCCATCGAGGCTAACTACATTTATAGGTACAATCGGTGTAAAGCTTCCAGATGTCTACTAAAAGGTGAAAATATAGGTTGACTTTATCTTGTCGGTTGATGTTGTTGTTTTCCATAAACATTACAACCCAATGAACAGATTAGCACAGTTCAATGGACTGAGAGTACAAAAGTCGTATAAGGCAAATACATGGCGGAACATTGGCGTTCCCAAAATCGGCACAGTCACGATGTGCAAATGCTCTAACGGTACCGTTGGTGTGAGGTCGACAGAGGACGGGACGGAGCATCCGCGATGCCGCCGTGCCGGATGGGTGAGGAAGGACGAACAGTGTCCTGCCGCACGAGGCCCGAGGGCCGAGGAGTCGCAACCGTAGCCGGACGTATGGGACGACACAAAATGAAGTGACCTCATCGTGACGACTCTGCATGCAAAGTATCACTTTGGTGAACGTACCTTTGAATATTTAATACCTACTTGCGGCTTTGATTTGCCTCTAAACAGTTAAGGTTAAATTCGGTACTGCTTGGTAAATGAATTAATGCAACAATTAAACGGTAAATAAAAATCGTTGCCTTAATCGTGAATTCCTTCAAACCATCAGATCAGCCCGCCAAAATAAACAACTTTTCCTATGAGAATAATGCTGGGAATAAAAAAAACGTCAATTTCATGCAAATTGCCGAGAGCCGGTCAAACACTTCTGTATGTGAATCTATTTTTTTTGAGAGCTTTAGTCCCATCCCAGCATTCGGTTTGCTGTTTTTATGTTGTAAGTTAAAGTAGGTAGTGGCGCAAATCATAGATAGACGTCGATGGATAGTACTGTTTTGTTCTGTATTCCAAAGTGCAAACTGTATACCTACCTACTATCGACTTCACTATTTTGTATTTTAGAGATAGATACCTATAAGTGTATTGTTTGGTATTGTATTCGAGCCGGTCAAATTTTTTTTCTGGACTGACATCTTGTTGATATAGGTAGTAAACGTTCATGTTTATTTTAGTTTAGCAATGTGTTCATTGTTTACAGTTTAAAATTTGGTGGTTGTTATAACACGTGATATACCTACCTACTTGTGTACGAATGAAACGAAGTTTAAATGCCATATTATAATTAGTAACATCCTATTACCGTTTATTTCATGGCTATTCTTCACAATGATATTTTTATGGAATTAACAGTTGACCCTACGGGTCACTACACGGGGTCAGTCGAACCGTAAATTAATTATGAAACGGGGAGTTCTTAGACCCTGAGCTAGAAGCAAAATTTAGTCAGTCATATCTAATCGGCTGAAGTGAGAGATTCGTATCATCAAAGACAATATAATACGTATCATTTACGTTAGAATTATATTGTCTTTGGTGAGTATCATTATGTTAGTATTATATTGTCTTTGGTATCATGAAGCCCCGCGAATGACAGCTGGCTGTGTGGTAGACTTTGGTTGTAGAGTAGGTACCTACGCAGAAAAAAATATTCTTCAGTCATTTTCTCTTGATTGAAATTTTGTCATTGTATTGAAGAAATCGTCAGCTGCCTGTACAGTGGTGGACAAATATACGTTGTCACCATAGATATCAGAAGTTGTCACCCAAAAATGAAAACAAATTCAGTCTTTTCTTCTCAACGGATAATACCGGTAGGTAGGTACGCAATTTGCTTTGAGGGAAGCAGAACCGCACCCCGTGCAGTTTAAATCATATTTACTGTGAATATAAATAACTTACTAATTTTTGGACTTTTTGGTAGCAGTAATAAGTCAGGAGATCTAGCTGTGGTAAGGAGGCCATCTTTAACCTATTGAAGCCCTAGGTCACGTAATGGGGCACCTATGACCTTAAGAGATGACTATTTCAATGAAAACGTGCAGCATAAAAAATAATACTGACTGTTCGATATGTTTTTCTAAATAAATACAGGTACCTATATATATTTTTTGTAATAAATGTTGGTTACTATTATCGAAAGTGATTTGGCAGGAAATACCTACCCTAATTGATCATCATCATATCATCATCATTAGGTCTTTCTAGTCTCCACTGCAGGAGCACGCGACGTCACAGCGACAGTGGCGCTCGCGTCAGTGGCGCTCGCGTCAGTGTCGCTATGCTCGAATGATATTCACAAAAATTTTATACATTTGTATTGAACAACGATCTGTCGCTCTGTCGCTCTGTCGCTGCGTCACAGACGCGGCGCCACTGACGCTATAGACGCTCGCTTCCAAAGTCTACCTTAAGCTAACGCAGATGAAATCAGCCACTCGATACTAGATGGCGGTAGTATACTTGGCCTCACATATGACTCCTTTTCGCCCCCTTAATTCGGTCCAATATTTTTGTATTAGGTGGGCAGTCTATACGTTAGTATTATATTGTCTTTGTCTGAACCAATCTGAATTCAAAGCGCCTTCACGTTAGACTTTAGTATTATATTGTCTTTGGCCATCGCGCCATCTTTTGTCGAATAGATTCTGCAGAGAAATATTGCATCGATGTCCTAGCAGGTTTAGTAAGTACCTAGAACCTATAATATTTAATTATGTATATGTATTATATAATTAGGGGGGACCCGAATAATAAATTTCTGTAATTACTAAGAATGTTGTTCATTTAGCGCCATCTTGTATCGACTAGATATATAAAAACACATAAGGTTATCTTTGCTCTTTAGTTACAATAAACACGTATAGATGGCATTTGTCGGTGACATTTCGTTAGACTATCCGACACTAGATGGCGTAAGCTGCCACAGACGCCTGGAGTACTATTTTTGAACGTTTGACACTCGTCTTTGAACGATTTTTGTATGGGAAAATCGTACGAGGACTAATGTCACGCGTTTTAAAATAGTACCCCTGGCGTGCTTCTCTAATTTCAAATTCTAAATTCCCTCATTTTACGTTATCGCAGAAGCAGTGGGATCGGCCGCTCTGCAGAATTGCTCAATATAATTTACTTCAAACGTATTGTAGCTCTGCAGAGCGCGGCCACCTGTTGGCTTCAGCAGAATGGGATCCTGGGCTCTGGTGACGTTAGTACGTTAGTATTATATTGTCTTTGGCTCTGGTTACAGGCGCTACAAAAGACAAACTGCGCTGCCATCCACCAAATTGGGTACTTTGTTGCATGGTGACACTAAAGAAAATATGTATAGTATTATACATATTGTCTATTATACGATAGTGTTATCGTTGACACTTTTCGTTTTTCAGCAGCCTTTGTGAAGATACCGTACGTAGATGCTTTTGGGCATCACGGGCTCTCCGGAAGCGCTGGCCGTTTAGGACGACATACTGCCCTAAATAATATAATTCAGCATTCTCTAGCTAGCATCCACGTTCCTGCGGTTTTAGAAGCAAACGGCCTGACAGGGGATGATAGCAAGAGACCAGACGAAATGACTATGGTACCCTGGAGATTGGCGTGACCACTAGTGTGGGACGCTACTTGCGTCGACACACTGGTGCCATCCCATCTTCAGGGCACCAAGTCAAAGGTAGGCATAGCTGCTTCAAGAGCAGAAAACCCTATGAAGGTATCGGAGGATTCGGAGGTAACAACATATTTGAGCCTTTTGAGGTAGAAACATTGGGTCCGTTGCCATTCAATTTGGCAATGCTGCCAGCCTTTTGGGCACCATGCCCAGGGGTGCCAGGGGTGAGCATCTGAAAGGACTCTACGATTTGTAACCACTTTACAAATCGTAGAATCCCTTCAGATGCTTACCCTAGGGTGGGGACTCTATCTACTAAACGGTTATAATATGGATCATCATCATCAGGTCTTTTTAGTCTGCAGGAGCACGACCCTCTCTGAACCAGAGCCATATGTATATTAGCCAGAGCAGTCCAATGATTTAGCCTACACTCTCCACGCTGGACAGATGGATAGGAGAGGTCTCTTTGATGTTTATAAGCTTTGTTTAGCTTGTGTTTCCTAAGTCGCCTTTTACGACATCCACAGGAAGACTTGGAGTGGTCCTATTCTACTCTGCCGAGAACCACACGGATACGTTAACCACATTATAGATACGTGAAAAATAAATTATAGCAGTTGTATATAGGTATATATAACAAAGTTGAAAGAAAAATTAAAAAGTTATAGTAACCAACTTGAAATAAAGCACTTTTTCGTAAACCGCAAAAATAGCTTTCTCATTCATACAAACACTATGAAAAACAAAGTTATCTTTGCTGGCGATAAATTATAGAGGATTTAGGCTAATCTAAGCTTGCTTCTACGGAACCCTTCATGAGCGAGCCCGACTCGCACTTGGCCAACTTTTTCAAATAAGCTGTAGCAAAAATTTCCCATTTTTATTTGCTTAGCAATTAAGTTATACAGGTTATTAATATATCTGTGATTCAAAGTTTTAAACTGATAACATTTTTAATTATATTTAGATTAGAGTAAAATTACTCAAGTCACACGGGAAGTTATTATTTGTTGACATCTCCTAAACCCCGGCAGATGGGTTTCCAGTCGCCGCGTTCGGTCAATATTGGAGGAGCGGGTAAATATATTCCACTGTTTACGTTCCTGCCTGCTCCCAATATTTACAAAATAAAGTGTAACGTGAACTTACCATCAAGTTACAGCGTTTCACTTGAAATTCATTTATTCAAAATATTAAGCTTTTTTACATTGGAGTTTCTATGGAACCACAGAGATGTTGTATCTACATCTAATTATTTCAATCAAAGGTAATAAAAGTATAATAAAAGGTAATAAAAGTAAAATAAGCCTGTACGAAATTAGGATTGCCCTCAAGCAGCTAAAAAACAACAAGGCGCCGGGCGAGGACGGAATCACAGCAGAGCTTCTGAAAGCGGGCGGAACGCCGGTACTTAAAGTCCTTCAGAGGCTCTTTAATTCCGTATTGCTCGAGGGTGTGACGCCAGAGGCGTGGCACAGGGGCGTGGTGGTGCTGTTCTTCAAAAAAGGTGACAATACCCTATTGAAGAATTATAGACCCATCACGCTCCTGAGCCACGTCTATAAGCTGTTTTCGAGGGTGATCACAAATCGTCTCGCGAACAGGTTTGATGCCTTCCAGCCTCCCGAACAAGCCGGTTTCCGAAAAGGCTACAGTACCATAGACCACATTCATACGCTGCGGCAGGTTATACAGAAGACCAAGGAGTATAACCGGCCACTATGCTTAGCGTTTGTGGACTATGAGAAAGCCTTTGATTCGATCGAAACATGGGCTGTGCTTCAGTCTCTCCAGCGGTGTCGCATTGACTATCGGTATATCGAAGTGTTGAAGTGTCTATACAGCAACGCCACTATGTCAGTCCGAGTTCAGGAGCAAAGAACGAAAGCTATTCCACTACAGAGAGGGGTTAGACAGGGAGACGTTATTTCTCCGAAACTGTTTACCGCCGCTTTAGAAGATGCCTTCAAGCTCCTAGAATGGAAAGGACTTGGCATTAACATCAATGGCGAGTATATCACTCACCTTCGATTTGCCGATGATATCGTGGTCATGGCGGAATCGCTGGAGGACTTAAGTACCATGCTCAACGGCCTCAATGAAGTTTCCCAACAGGTGGGCCTTAAAATGAACATGGATAAAACGAAGATCATGTCGAATATCCATGTTGCGCCAATACCGGTTTATATTGGGAACTCTATCCTTGAAGTTGTAGACCAATATGTCTACCTGGGACAGTTGATCCAGGTTGGAAGTTCCAGCTTCAAGGATGAGGTCTTTCGTCGAATCCGACTCGGCTGGGCAGCGTTCGGGAAGCTCCGTAGTGTCTTCTCGTCCGAATTACCTCAGTGCCTAAAGACGAAAGTCTATAATCAATGTGTGTTACCAGTGATGACTTACGGGTCCGAAACGTGGTCCCTTACTATGGGCCTCATAAGAAAGCTCAAGGTCGCTCAAAGAGCTATGGAGAGGGCTATGCTCGGTGTTTCTCTGCGAGATCGAATCAGAAACGAGGAGATCCGTAGAAGAACGAAGGTCACCGACATAGCTCAGCGGATTAGCTCTTTGAAGTGGCAGTGGGCGGGGCACATAGCGCCAAGAACCGATGGCCGATGGGGCAGAAGGGTTCTCGAATGGCGACCACGTACCGGCAAGCGCAGCGTCGGGCGCCCACCGACTAGGTGGTCAGACGACCTGAACAAGGTCGCAGGAAGGCGCTGGATGCAGGCCGCTTCCAACCGGTCATTTTGGAAATCATTGGGAGAGGCCTATGTCCAGCAGTGGACTTCTTGCGGCTGAAATGATGATGATGATGATGATGATGAAAAGTAAAATAGGTATAATAAAAGTATTACCACAGGATTAATAATAATCATCATCATCATCAGGTCCCTTTTAGTCTCCACTGCAGATCTATGACAAATTTCAGCTCGATCGGAGATTAGTAAGACAAATTTAAATTGCAAGATTTGATTACAGACACAGTCTACGATGCCCACGAACTCCACGATATCCATAGATAGATCCATATGAACAAGATATTGTTAATGAGTAATAACTTTTTTTTTCAAGATAATTTTTGAGGCTTGCTTTCATTATGAACGATTCATACTGTAAAGTGCTTGCCATTTCTTATCTTTTTAGCCACCTTCCGACTCCATTATCAGATCAATCTTTGGTACCATAATATTGTATTGTCTTCAGATTTACTCAAGTACCCATACAACATTTCAGCTTAATCGGTAAAGGATAATAAGCGCAATAATACCTATATTTTATGACTCTTGTCCGTGTATTGTGTGTAAAGAAACGCACACATGGTAGGTAAATTGATAATTTTCTATACAAACTGGTGAAAGGTATATGTTTTTTAGTTGACTGCTGAGCTGACGAAATGAGTCAGCCGCTTCTGAATCATCCACTTGGTCGGCGAGCGGTATGAGAAAAATATTTTGATACGATTGTATAAACACGAATCAAACCTTAATGTTTTCATAAAAACATCGCTAAAATATGGTAAGTAATGGATTGGTATAGGTCAAAGGTAACTTAATATTCACAAAATTTAAATCGACAAAAAAAAAATACAATTGAGATCGAAAAAAGATACAATCACGGTAATACGATACGAGATACTTCTGGGATTAGGAATGGATTGTCGTTTCCTAATCCCAGAAGTAAGATAATCCTGCTACAAATAGAGTTCTTCACCTGTGTCATATTTTTGGGACAGATAGAGTCAAAGAACGAAAATCGTAAATCGCAAGTTCGTGAAGACATCATTATCGGGTCTTTTTTAATCTCCACTGCAGGAGCATGATCTTCTTTGTACTACCAGACCTGTAATAGCCAGAGCAGTCAGAGAACTTGGCCTGCGCTCTCCACGCTGGCCAGACGGGTTGGAGAGTTCTCTTTGATGCTTATAAGCATGGTCGGGTTAAATCGTTTATATGGTTCCCGGCAGAGTAGAATAGGGCCAATTCTACTCTGCCGGGAACCATATAAACGATTTAACCCGACCAAAGCTGCGGGCAAAAGCTAGTAATTAATATTCATAAAGTACATTTAGATCGCAGTTTAATACGCCTCCTAACTAAGATCTACTTTTACTGTACGTAAAACTCCAAATCTTTGCTCTCTAGGAACCTATTCCTAACGTATTCAACCCAGCCAGCATGACGTATGTTCTGAAATACCCATTCCTGCACTCCGCAGTAAAGAGCTGTTTTCCGGAATTCACATGTATTTGTCTGTAGTGCAATAAGTCTAAAGCGAGTGCCTAGATTTTCTCTTACATTTTAATATTTGGCGTATTTGAGTCCGTGACACTGCACGAAAACTGAAAGACGGTGTAGGTACTTAGGCATAAAGAACAGAAATCAGAAATAGTAATCGTCGCTTCAAATATTGTCATGATTTTTACGCGCACTACGATAAATATACTCTTCCTACGTGAAAGTCCCCATGAATTTACCTATTGCAGCAGCCCCGTAGGCGTAATGATAGACCGCGGTGCGTGTCAAAATAGCGAAGCTCCTCGCCCTGCAATAATTGCCGCGAACAATGCCGCCCACGCGACGCAAAGCTCTATTCAAATACGAGTCGATGAACCTACGAAATCCCGACGCCTGAAATGGCGATGCGATGAGTTTTATAATTTACACTTGGCGACCACATGTTGATTTAATATGCTTTATCTTAATTAATATTGTAGCATTCGTTTTTGGGGCTGGGTACTTGACGTTGCGAAAATAAGATTCGATGAACGATAAACACAGAAAACAATTAGATACAGTTTTCTAATGTTCTCGCTATGGTCACACATTGTAGTTTGTTGTATTTGATTGTTACATATCCTAATTTCAATAGAGAGGTTGGTTGACAGTTATCCCCAGCTTGGGATCCAGTCATAAATAAATCTCAAACTAAGCAGAAGACTGCAAGACCTTCAGACACCGGGAGCCAATAATGCGTACATCCGGAACGTTATCAATAAATATTTTGGCGGTAGTTTTTGCAGTTCTTATAAAATACTAGATAAATATCAACTTTGTCTACCTGCGACCACGCGAACACTGTAAAGTGTTCGAAACGTTAGGTGTATAATTAATGAAATAAACGCGATAAAACTGTAATCAATTAATTTTATGTAAAAATTACATACAGTTTGTGGGTTAGACATATTTTTCTTGTGTCTCTACCTGGCCCACATAACCATAACTCTTGATCCATGTAAATGTGCTCCATCGGTGTGACTGTGATGAATATGTATACTTAAATAAGATCGTTGTGTCATCAAAACAGCACTTTATTTCCGATAGATTATTATTATTTATGTCTAAGTATCAGCTCTACTTCTTCCATAAAATAAGTTGCTTTATCAAAGAATAAAGTTGCCAAGTGATTTTTGGCAAAAGCTAATAGATTTGATGATTTTTTTACTCATATATACGAGTATACCTACCTATATTATGGATTTAAAATACAAATACAGCCCCCGTAGCATGGCTCCCGCGACGCCGTTTATATCGCGCGATATACTATCTACTTCTCGCTCTTCAGTATCGCGAAAAACAAGACAGCGATAGTCGATAAACGTTGTCGTGCGTGTCATGCTACGGGGGCAGACCGCGGTACTCCTGTTGCCTATCGTTGAATTTGAATTTTAGATTTGCGGAAAGATGATAGCATCTATAAATCTTTAATCTTGTATCAAATTAATGCCTAAAAAACTATGTTGATTGTTTGAATATGATGCATTGTTCTTTCCTTTTTAGTGTCTTATCAGTTATCAGTTAAGGCTTTTTATTTTTTTAATGTAAGAGCAAATTGTTCGATAAATCCGCCATTTGCATGTTCTCTAGATCGGATTATAGCTTTTCCTGTCTGAGGTGCTATAAAAAATAAGATCTTAATTAATTTATAACAAATAAAAATTTGGCAACCTTTTGAAGGAATGGATATTAGATAGAATTATATATAGGATCCACTAGGCATCGTAATTGCCGAAATAAAGTTTATAAAAAAAATTAATAATCGTACTGGCAATGAGGTCTGAATGAAACGGGAATGTCGCGCTCCACACGGGCCGTAATGGCAACGTCAATAATCATTAAATTGAAATGGGCTGATAAGAACCTCTGACTCCTCAATTAAATCTTATTAAGCAATACAAAAGCAGCCTTGAGCAATATCAATAAACGTGTGAATGCTTTTGAATTTAACATAATTGGCATAATTGTTTTAGTGCTGTTTTAATGCTGACAATAAAAGTTCAACGACAATGACAAAGCCTTAACCAAGGTTTTTTAAAATTGCAACATTTTGTTCCTGTATTTTTATATTTTACACGTCTGTTAAAACTTAGAATAGCTCATTTGTTTTGTGATGAATGACAACACAACAACAGACAGGACTCTAGACGACTTTACTTATGTGGATGTCAACTAAGGTGGATATGCACTATTTTATTCAAACGATAGTAAGATTAATTTATTTAACATGTAAAATTTAGAAAATGATGGCCAAAATGGTGGGGTTAGGTTTCAAACGGTGTTGTTAGTAATTTTTTATCAGCTGCTTTGAACTGTTAAATAAGACACTGAGAACAAGTGTATTGAATCTGCGCTCCTTTTTAATCTCTATTTATTTTCAGAACTTAATTTAGGGTGCGTTATCAATCGTTTGCTATAAGCTAATTGACCCCGGGCTCGGACTTACCCGGATTGGTGTGTATGAGAAACGGACAGTAAGTCTCTATTGTTTTAATGCTTCGGAGGCACGGTAACTCGTTAGCCCCGGTACTCCCGGTTGATATAAAAGCAGTCGTACGTAATTCTGCCAGATACCTTGAAATTCAAGAAGGCAAGAAAACTGCAATAGTATATTATGTTTCAAGTGAGCTGGTAATTACAGCTAAGTTGTTTTGAATAAAAGTTTGTAATAATCAAAATAGCTTACGAAAAATTGTACGATATTTTTCAACACACCTGGCAGTAGAAATAATTAAAAGGATTACTTGTTTCCTACTTCCATACAACTTAATGGCTACACATTTGCACTTGTGGTTAATACGCTTCTTTTTTGAGTGAAAAATCGGTATTTCAAAAGTGACTTTATTTCACGATGTGTTGAAAAAATAGTGTATGGTAAAAGGTAAATATACACTGATTCCAAAATTAAATCTTTTTGCGAAATTATGCATTCAGTATATAAACATAATGGTTATGTAGAGTTCAATGTTATGACGAGTTTCAAAAAACATATCGTTTTAAAGAATTGTCTGTGTAAATAAACGTGAGCAGTAGCTTTAGCTATCATCACATCGCTCCCCTCAGTAATGCATCCATTGTGTGATGCACAAGAATGTTGCAAGATTGAAATAATAATAGTGGCGTGATGCTCCCTCATAGTCGCCGTTTATCTAGCCGTCCAAACTGGTTTCACTTACTGGTGTCGACAGGCGCTCGTATTAACTTGGGTTATTGGCTCCAAAGATTCAGGACAACTTTTGTCGCGCGAGGCTCATTAATAAGCAGGATTTGTTTGTGACATTTAGTGGTGTTTCTTGCAGTAACGGTCCTTGGTTGACAGTGAGTGTATGTGGCCAGCTGCGAGTAGATGAGTGAGTCGAGTCCACACATCGGTTGGGTACGGCAGGGCAGGAGTCCCTCCGCGCAGCGCGCTGAACACCAGTCGGCCTAAGCGCGACCCGGAACGCGCACCTCTACTCTACGCAGCGCGATTAATCGAAACGAATTTGTAATCGAAACATTCGAATTTAACTGTCAGATTACGGTGACAGGATAGTGCTGTGCTGTGTCTAGTGCAGTGTTGGTAAACTTTGGTTCATTGATTATTTACAAGAACCACGGTCGGCGTCCGATAAAATGATTTATAAATTCACATGTCGTATATCTTGATCAATAATAATTAAGCAACGACAATATTTTTTTAGGTTAGTGAGATAGCTTAGAGATAAAATAATACATTCAAGTTCAGACGTAGGTACTTCTGTTATGTATGCGTAGGCGCATTGTAGTATCTTATTTATAAAAAGAATAATAAACATACAAGTTGGATCAAAAACCTCTAAAATATTAATATCAAAAACTTCCGTTCTATAGAAGCTACAAATTAGAAATCGTAAACAATAAGTGATGTTGATAATACGAGTGAGATAGTGTCAAGATTTATTTTATATTGTAAATAAGTATAGATCAAATGCTTAAGGAAATGCAGAACATTATAAATATTTGCTCCACCCACCTATCAGAGAAGAGGAAAATTTTAATGTACTGTACATGTGTATCGACTTAGGTTAGTCGATTTATTTTCTCATAAATATATATTTATTGTAAGTTACACAATGACTTCATTACAAAAGTGATATTCCTGGAATAACTGAAATGCAAACAAGTTGTGGTTACTGTGTATGCCATTTTAGTAGTACATTTGTCCGGCAAGGCCATTAAAAAGTCTATACAGTAAGATAACCGCATAATAGCAAAATAAGCGACTTTTAATTGCATAACATAATGAACTTATCCCTAGCCTGCCAACAGACAACAGCCAACAACTTTAAGCACCTCGATTTTTAACGGTGTACTTAACAAAATCGATCACCGTTGCTAAGAGGACAACCGCATAATAAACCAGGCTTATGGTTAAGTTTATGGTCCTCATGCAGCTTTACACTGCCCGAGTTGGCTGGGCCAGTAGAAACGCATGACGAGTTGACCAACAGAACTATTGATGAATTACAAAATTTACATAGGAGACAAGAAGGCAAACATCCGCAGATTTCTTAACTATAATAGTATTAGATAGCTGAAATGTTTGTTTGTTTGGTTGAACGCGATAATCTCAGGACCGACTGGACTGATTTCAAAAATTCTTTCACCGTTGGATAGGTACTTTATCCCCAAGTGACTTAGGCTATGTATATACCATGGGCGACGCTGGGGCGGACTGCTAGTGTCGTGTAAAAGGTTCAGGTCAGGTCGACGTCCGATGTTGCCTTTCTATAAAACTAAGAGTAGATTAGCGTTGGCACAGTGAAAATTTATGTCGTCGAGTATAATCACTTCCACTCAGCTATATTAATACTAAGTCATTCCATCCTAATGGATATCAATAAACTGTCCAACCAAAACTTACACTCCATGCCAACTACTATTCATCAACAACTTGACAAATATAAACATTGGCTTGTGGCGATAGCTACTCTCTCTGCTATTGCGATGCCTACAGCTGGCCGCAGCCGAGTTAAACCTCTTGGGAGGTTTTCCATGGCCACCATTTGAGGCCAACTTTCCTTTACGACATACAAACATAACTATCGTGAATCTAGGCCCTTCAATATTCAAAACAGCCAAATTGTGCGGCTATGGATGTTAAATTATGTAAATTTTGTAATGATTGTGCTATTAACGCAACACGAATTAATGATAATGATTTTTATATCTCCATGCGTATCTGATGTTCTGTTGCCTTAAATTTCAATGTCTATTTATTTGTTTATAAACTTACTAGCAGCTCTCCCCGGCTGTACCCGGCATGTATTATACATATAAACCTTCCTCTTGATCACTTAAAAAAGCCGCAACAAGATCCGTTACATCGTTTTAAAGATCGTAGCTAAGCGTACGTAATACATACTCGTATATGCTTAGATCTTTAAAACTAACGTAATCATAAGCATACATTGCTTAGATCTTCTCTCATCTATGTAAAGGGACAGACAGACGGCGGGAAGCGACTATTTGTTTTGTACTATGTTGTGATTATAGTGATTATATCACTTTTAAATAAATAAGCACAATATTTGAAAATATGCTTCAACTAATTTAAAACTTTAAATGTACGAAGTAGCGCATTTCGAGCTCGGTGTAAGTTTCCATAACAACGTCGTTCTTGTAAAGCTAATCGTTGTTATTGTTTGAAACGCTGCTCGGCCATGACTGCACTTTGCACATGTTGCTCTGACTTTCAGTGACCACAATTTATGGCGTTTCGTTCGATTTACGAGCCCTTTTTGTCGGCCGCTGCTGTACATTCTGAATTCTTCTTTGTTGAAACAGATTGTTACATACCTTTGCGAAGTTTTGGTCGTCTTGACTTATTTTTCTTTTCGCAGCAAAAGTAGTGAAAATGAAACAAATACATACCTACTCATTTTCGACTTTAAAATAGTCATAAACTTTTTTACGCCTCTGCTTGATTTAAAAAAGGAACATCAGGTAGATTGCATCATAATAGTAAAAGACTTTGCAATATCTATCAGAGTTTATATCCCATACATTTCTTGCCTCTTTACTGGTCAGACAAGAGTTGTGCTCATTATTATAAGAATACCTAGACATGTTCAGTATTTGAAATCAGTTTCAAATTATATGCCTCAGTATATCACTTCCACACTGAACATGAATTTCGGTTTCAATGTGTGGTGAGGTGATTTATTTAATGATAGGCTTCGCATGCTACATCCGTAAATAGTTATTTTCGTTCATTGACCGTCGGTGTTTTTGTCACTGGTACGAGATTCAAACGGTGTCGGAATTGTAGCACGTGCCGTGTCCGTTAAGGCTGCATTAAAAAATGAGATAAGTAGGTACTTCTAACTCTAATAATGAGGAACAATTGGACATTTCTCAATCCACATATTTTGAAAATAGCTTTTCAATACATTTTCTATTAATATGGTCTTAATGATATCAAAATTTGGATCGTAATGTTGTCTTTTACGGATCAGGATACAGAAATCAAAATTACTCAGTTTCTTATGGTACTTGCAAATGCATTGAAAAACGTCGTATGATGCTCGTGCTCAATAAGCTGAGCTATTATAGTGATCGGTTTATTATAAAAGCACTCGGCTTCACCTTATGCCTATAAACACCTCCTTAACACCATACAATCCATCTTACCGTACTAACATCATAATGTATATGTCGCAGTCATCTGGTTCAATCTGCTATTTGATTGAATGACTAGCGCATTCATTGAATGACCACGTTTAATTGAATGACTAAAGGACAACTGGTCAAGTCGTTGAATGTAACGTTCAACATCTTGACTGAATGAACGTCATTTAGCGAAGTCGTTGAATCTTAGCCGACTTTGTAATATTTGGTGGTAGCATGATTTCCAAAGCTTTATTTAATCTCATATTTTTTTTTAATTTTTTAGTTATTAAAGTAGCCGGCGGCGGCGTAATAATAGGTAAATACACGATGTCATATTTGTTTTGGTGACTACTAGCGCCGCAGTGGGAAAAAAATGAACTAAATTTGATTCACCTGACTGATTTTATATCCGCTCTGTTCAAAGGGCTATGTTACAATCCGCTAACTAGTTGGACGTTGAGCGACGCTTGTTCAATCAACGTCCGTCCTAGTCATTCAATCAAATAGCAGATTCAACCAGATGACTGCGACATATACATAACATAGATAACGTCTGATAGCCAATCAGTAACATTATTTTATTGAAGCATCTGTGCTCATATGATATGATTTATTACGTTTAGAAAAGGTATTTGGTATTTTTAATAATGTACCATGGCAGTAACCACAGGAATTCAAATTTTTAGCCTCTTAAACACGGAATAACTATAGATGATCTTTTTTTGACAAAGTTTCAGTAACAATGTTAATGCATTGAAGCGGTCACGAACCCGCATCTGTTATTATCAAGCCGCTGTAACAATTCCGATGTACTTACAAAATAATTGCGTTTCCTAAGCACGAATTCCAGGCAATGACCTTTCAAAGAAGTACGTTTACCAGAAAGCAAAAATTCTTATGATGCAGCCATTACAGTTAATGTCCCATTGTTGGTAGACCCATCAAAATCTCACATAAGAGTGGATCCCGTTACATTTGAACAAACTTATTTTATTCTACATATCATCATTACTTGCTTATTAAATTAACGCCATGCTCAAGCATGCAAATATTATCATTGTGTTTAGCATCTCTTCTGGGCTTTGCACACATTTGTAATGGCTATTGTAATTAGTAAAAGTTATTATTCTGTTTGTTAAACATGGCGGAGTTTTGATAGTTTTGAACCCGTAGAGAGAGAGAGGTGTAACAACTTTTCCTATGGAACCAATCCTAGAAACTCGAAGAAAAAATTACATTTCCATACAAATTGGATTCTCAATTCCATTACAACATGAAAAGTCGTTCATATCGACGGGCTGAATCACCCCTTTAAGGGTCCAAAACGATTAAAATTTCACCATGTATAGGTAAGTAAGTAGTCGTTACCTAAGGTGTAGGTGAACATTTCTTTTTGCTTTGCTCAAAGTGTGGTCTCGCGGTCTAAAGCTGATAAATTCGGACGTAACGGCGTCTCACCGGTGTCGGAGCCCACAGTACCGTAACAGTAGACCTGCTGCCACCGGCCACCGGCGGCCACCGGACGCCGCAACCAGTCTGCCCGGGCATGTGAATAGATCTCGAATATCACTACTGCTGATTTACAAAGCAGTCGTAAACAAGCCGAGCCTCGCAAATCATACAGCTCACTGGAAACCGTGCACCAGAGAACATAAATCCTATTTTCCTAAACGTTTTTGTATGCTTTCGCGAATACCCGGATTTCATGTTAAGGTACGACTAACCTACATTATTGAACACCGTAAGGCTCTGAGCACTGCTCAATAATATTTCCGTATTGTTCACAATAACTAGCAATATTTTAGTAGTTACAATTGGTTCCGACTTGTAAGTTTATGTTGACTGTACTTGTATTGTGAACGTACTGCTCTAAATAGATAGGCTTTATCAACTTCAATTACGTAAACGACACGCGAATATAATTCAATTCCCATGAGTACAAAGAGTTAATTATGTCACAAACATGTTGTCTTTAATTAATGTTATGTCTGAACACAGCCTTAACGCTTATTTGAACAGTTGCGGACGTCGACCGTGCAGTGAGATTATTATGTTGCTTCCTTCAGAACAAACAATGAAAGTGTGACATAATATTCGTACGAGCCAATTTATTCGGATGTGTGACCTGGTGATGAGTAAAACATTTTTTTGTCATTATGTGTGAGTGATGGTGTTGGTCCGCAATGCCGGATTGGCGATACAACGTGCTGTCGACAAGCGAGGCGTACATCAACGCCGAGGGAGCTCCCGGGGACCTGCTGGCCGCCAGCTACCCGCGCCGCGCCGACCGCACGAGACCACCCCACACGTGTCCATACACAACCATCTTTCTCGGAACTCGCGCTCATCATAGCCCCTTCAGACTACCATTGCTACAGAGCGATGCCGGGGATCCATATGCAGATGTATACTCGGTCGATCGTTCATCAAATCTCACGGACACGTCCAGCTTCGCTCATTATGAAGATTGCCGACAAATTGGAGAGATTTTGCCAGAGGATAGCGAAGACAAATTACCCGGTGTGACGTTACAAGTTCAAAAAGTGCCATACACATCGAGCGTATTTTACGTTTCCACAAAGACGGATACCATACGGAAAGAAATAGTACAAACGGACGACTTGTATCTAGTGGAAGGTTCCGATTCTGATGCTTTATCATCTTGTACTTGTGATAGCTTTGAACGCTGCGAATTTGACTGTAGAGATTTTGAACCATTCTCTGACACTTGCTGCTGCGATCCCCTCAGCGATGGCGTGTGCACTCGCAGTCCAAAAGAGGTTGACTCACCGGAACATTTTTGCGAAGGGCCGGATAGAACGGAGGACGATGGGGTGTCGGCTCGAAGTGATATGGACGGATTGGATTTAGCATTATTTGAACCTGCACAATCCGAAGATTGTGGGAGTATTACTGAAAAAACAAATACGCCTGCGGTTCCAGCAGCTTTGTGTGGAATACTCTACGCCTTGCCTGATGTTAGCAGTGGTAAGTAATTATCATTATTCTACTCCTTAAATTTACTTCTCATAAGGCAGGTTATAGTATCCCGGAACAGGTAGTGTGATAACCCGCAATTACGGTGATTAGAAGCACCGCGGCTGCGTCGCGTCGCTATGCCGACCGCCGTGTGGTCTGCGTCAATCGCACTCGTATCCGATACGAGCAACGGTCGCCGCAAATTACTATCGCATCAATCACTAGCAGTCATTGTCATAGCCGCAATAACAACAGCGTAATCTGGATGTGCTCGCGATCCTCGACCGACAGCCCGAGACATCTGGCAGTCATGGACATAACAAGCAAATCATCCGCAACCTCGCCGCTACGTTCACATAAATTATTCTCAATATTTATGACGATTTATTCATAATAAGAACATTTTGGAAATAGATTCCCATGATTTATATTAATTTATGCAACAATGTTTAAATAACGAGCATTTTGAATTTATGTCTTGCTCAAATAAGGCCGTGCGTTAATCTTGTTCGAGATCTAGTCTGAGTTTTGCTGCAATTTGTTATAATTCAAAATTCATGAAACGTGACAAGAATAATCTGTTATATTATAAGATATAACTTAGTATTGTTTAAAAATAAAATCCATACATCTTGAAGATACAATTCTCTAGGTAGACACGTAGAGTCTGTCTTGCATACCTATCAGCTCTTATTTATTACTGCTCATCATCATCATCAGGTCTTTTTTAGTCTCCACTGCAGGAGCACGACCCTCTCTATACTATCAGAGCCATATATTAGCCAGAGCAGTCAGAGGATTCGGCCTACACTCTCCACGCTGGCCAGACGGGTCGGAGAGGTCTATTTGATGTTTATAGGCTTTGTTTAGCTTGTGTTCCCTAAGTCGCCTTGTACGACATCCACGGGAAGACTTCGAGTGGTCCTATTCTACTCTGCCGGGAACCACACGGCTACTTATTTATTACTGCTATTATAACATAAATATGCTAAATTTTACTATTGATAAAAATAAAACAATTCTTCCAGTATTATACTTTTTATTAGGATTTCTACTATTATAAGTTAAAAATGCTGAACATGCAGCTTATATCAATTTTCCAATTAATGCTTACATATAAATTTGTTGCGGAAGTCAGTCAAAGTGGTAAACTTGTTCACCGTTAGAACCGTAAGTTTACAATTACTGGCAGAGATAGAGAGCAATTGTCGGCTCACATGCAAATCCCTAGATGCACCAAACGATAACAGAAAATGTAACAGTCAGACGAATATACACACAACAATACTAGTCTTAGTAACAAAGCGCTGTTTAAGTGTTACACTACACGTATTACTACGGCAAAAAATATGCAAATTTTATTTCTAACACTTTATAAATGTACGTAACTTTGTTAATTATTTCCGTGTGAAACAAGATTTAGGCAGCTCATTCATAGATAATGCTAGATTTAATTAATGATTCGTAAAAACAATTAATTTGAAAATCAACTACATATTATTGTTATGTTATACGTTTCAGAGGTACTTAGTTTGTACTTTATTATTTTTAATATTTTGTTCTAAATTAAATACGGTTTACATTTGAAAAACACATACGTACTTACTATCACGTACTTTCCCTTGCGGGGTAGACAGAGCCCAGGTCTATCCTAACTTCCTAAGTAATATTATAAATGTGAAAGTGAGTTTGTTTGTTTGTTTGTTTGTTACGCTTTCACGCCGTATCCACTGAACCGATCATCATGCAATTTCGCATACAGATAGGTTAGGGTACCAAAAAGGACATAGGCTATGTATTACGCGGGCGAAGGTAACAGCTAGTAAAATATAAAGGCCACGTGTAGCATGAAAAAACCGTTTCCTATAATAAGAATAAAGTTCACATAAAATTTTAATAATTGCATGTTTACATGCTATACTACGAGTATCGAGTATGTTAACGGTGACGTATTAATTTTCGGAGCTACTTTCTAGTGGTTTCTTTGAGTCTATTTTATAGGCAAAGACATAACTAAGTCGTAAAAAACCGTAACCGTTTCAATATGTATGCAGTTGTGAAAGATCATGTACACACTATGTACAGTTGAATGTGGTTTTGTAAATGAAATAATAAAAGTATACACTAGTGTTTGTGGAATGCTGAGGCCTGCTCTATACTCTTTCTATGAGAAAGTTGTTGGTCAATGTGACACTTGTTTCTTGCAAAATATCGATAAACAGAGGATTGCACCAGAACCATAATTGTAGAGATTTCTATGGGCCTAATTCTTAGCAACTGAGGCACGGTAATCCACAATCTTATTAATGTTTGCCGCAAATCTTTTTTATCCTATTAATGCTTGGTTTCTATGGTAATCGGTACTTCCAAACTTTTTCTTTTTGAAAATTTAAAATGTTGCAATCCATCCTTCTAAAAATTAGACTATTTTCTATCCTCCGCGTCTATAATGATTACTTGAAATTATTAATTATTTATATTCTGGTTGTTACCTACTACCTAACCGGAAAAACGCTCATATCATGATGTTGATGACAATAGGCCACCAGCAAGACCCGATTTTTAGGTGTCAGGATAAAATAGTTTGGTCTAGTACTTACTAGTTGGTCCACAGTTGGTCCTATTTAAGGATAGCTAACGCAAACTTTTTAATATAAACTTATTTATAGAAAAGTTATTTCAACTGTTCTAGGTCGAAAGTGTATTGTTCATATTGTTTAAAGTTACGAACACTTTGTTATTAGTAGAAAAGTTAGTATAGCGTACATTTTCACTTTGTTTTCGAAACGAAATTAAACTTTTCGACCGTGGGAGAGTTTGTCTTGCGTGCTGCAGTGGAGTTGTGGACTGTTGAACATAAAGGCAGACTAATACAACAATACCAACTTTGTTGATTTTTGTACACTCGAGTCCCAGGAAAGTGTTTGAGATGTACCTAGTTTTGTTACTCTAGTTCACGAGGTGGTGCAATTTGATTTGTGGTGACTTTGACCGCTGCCAAGCACAGATTAAACAACAATGTCCCTTAAAGTGTTTCATTTGTTCTTTCCCAATTTATATCTTTCATTAATCACTATTGGTATCAATACATTGTGTTAAAAAAAGCCGCTTCCGCTTCTGTCTGTAATATGTATGCTTAGATCTTTAAAACTACGCAACGGATTTTGACAGTTTTTTAAGTATAAGTAAAACCAACTTCAACCCTATACGTAAATGGGTGCGGTAGCGCAATCAAAATAGAGAAACAACGTCGTAATCAACTTTTCTTGATTCGCGAAAGAATTAAACAGAAATAAAATTGAACCAAACGGCATACTTGTACAATTTTTTTTGTTTTTGTTGATTTTTTCTAAAAGCACTGGATACATTTCGTTAAAAAATTATAGGACCACTTTTAAAGTTCAGTCAAAACAGAGAAGAAACGTTCTCATCAATTTGTCTTGATTCGCATAAGAATAAAATACAAATAAGTTTAAACCGAACGGCATCCTTTAACAATTGAGGAGCCCGATGGCCCAGTGGGTGTGAACTCTATGAGCGCTTACGTATGTTAAGCAACCCCTGGTGCAGTCCCTACTTGGATGGGTGACCGCAATTGGCATAAAAATATCTCGAGCTCCTCCGTGCTTCGGAAGGCACGTTAAGCCGTTGGTCCCGGCTGTCATCGTTGATGGCAGTCGTTAAGCTATGTCAGATGCCTTAAGGCAGTTTGAAAAATCTGACACCAGTGTTGGCCACTTACACATACGAAAAACAAACAAACAAAACAATTTTTTTGGGTTTTTGTTATTTTTTTCAAAAAGTGCTCAATACTTTGCGTCAAAAATTTTATGGGACCACCTCTGGCACATTACCTATCGAACAAAAAAATAATTACTAAAATCGATCCATAACTGACTGAGTAATCGCGTAACATACATAAAAAAAAAACTGTTTTGAACCTCCTTCTTTTTTTTGAAGTCGGTTAAAAATCAGGAGGCAACGCCGTATTCATCAAAATCACGCTTTGTTTTACATTTTCCTGTCTTCTACACTTAGTTCACTGTCGATAATAGGTGGTTACGGTACCTACAGGATGTGCAAAATTAACGGCTTTGTATGGATGCGATTTCACATAGAGCGTTATTTACTATTTCGCAGAACTTAACGCCCTTTCAATTATAATAGATTACGATCTTAGATTTTATCCTTTGATACCAACAATTTTCAGTATTAAAGCAGGCTTACTAAAACAGAAATTATGGTTCTATTAATGTTATCCCAACTACAATATTATAAATGCGAAAGTGCGTTTGTTTTTTACGCCTTTACGCTATTTATTGAGCCGATCATCATGAAATTTTGCATACACGTTGTCTAGAGTACGGATAAGGATATAGGCTATCTTTCCTTCCGGAGATAAATACTGTTCCTGAGGGATCGACACTAACGTTAGTAGAGCCGCGGGCGAATATGTATCTATGTATACATTGGCTATGACTTCCGGTCAGTTGTCTAAATACCAACGAACGAAAGTAATTCTGCATTTATTTATGTTTAATATAACATAGATGTCTCCAATAGCTTTACCAGTTTTCTTATACAACTTTACAATCTGGTTGGGATGGGACTGGAATACTGGATGCTCTTGTCCAGTTACGTGATTCAATCGTCTGCTTATACTTTCTAATGAGTGCGGTCTTCCTGCTGCGATAGGAAGGCGCGTGCTATTAGTGTCCACTACCTCGAACCGGCCGGTTATTAGCCATCGCCACTGTAGGACATTATGTATTTCCATGTTGTAGCTTCAAGATAGAGTCATTTTTAACCTGACTTTGTAAAAAAGATTCTAGGTTCATGATGAATAACACCGATTTACTCAAAAACGTATATTTTAAGCATACAAGTAATCTACATATAAACTAGCAACAGATATTTTTTTCTAAAATCTAATTGGTGGTTTTAAAACTAAACTTGCTCAGTGTATTATAAAGTTTAAATGGAATATGACAGCGAAGTAGGTTCCTATTTTATTGGTTAAATTATTGTAGGTATTGTTATTTAAAAAGTGATCTAATCGAAGTACTTTAGACTTTAGTGTAAACTCGTAATTAGTTCTCTCATGTAAGTGGCTTTCGGTCTTAACGAGAATAAAGTTCTTTAAACCCATAATTATGTATAGGCAAGATGTCTGCTATTTTCTACAACATCTAAGTCTAAATTCTTAGTTATGATATAAGTTTGATTTCCTTGTGTTGTCTGTTGTAGTTGCTTAGCCGGTATGAATTCATTTATATGCTATGCATACTCGCAAGACTTGGTATTGATAATCCAATAAATAAAATAATAATCGATAAAACAGTATATTATTTATAGGTATTTTCACTAAACAGAATGAAGAAATAATATTTAAATGTGTTTTTTTGCTTGCATTCGTGCATTATGCTAATCTTTATTATACATGCATATGTATTGATAGTTGTTGGCCAAAATGCAAACAAAATGCAAAAAAGGTTGGAGATCTTTACTGTCTGTTAATGCTAAGGCTTCGAGCAACACGGCCTCCGTACTAAGGTTGACATTGCCAATATTTAGTATGTTGCATGGAGATATATGTAGGTACTTGGTATGTTGATTCGATAACGTCACCAACTTGCAATAAATAGCTGTTTTAACAACTTTGTCACAGAGAGTCTTAATTCCATATGACATACCAATATAAACCTTATTAAGATAGGTAGTACTTAATTTATTTTCTCTAAGAGAGTTCTTGGTGCGAGTCTACATAGAGATGACCGCCGTAGATAGGCTGTCGAGGTCACTATTTGGTTCAAAAATCTTTATACGTCTGGAGAATTTATTCAAAGTTACTTTTACTTATTTCACACTGGCGTTGTGAAGGTAAAAACCGTTGCGAAGCGAAGACAAAAAAGTATCGTTCGCGAACACTACTGCATCAAGTCCTCGGGGGCGTCCTTTTTGAATACAAAATACCATGTGTCCTTTATGGTCCCTGACAATGTTTTAGTCAGGATTAGAATAATAATAGGCCTCTTTATCAAAATATACGAAACCTTTACTATTTTTACTAATAGCATCAATTGCTAAGAGTCTACAAATGGCACTACAAAACTTTAACTTAAACTATTACGTGGTTATGATATTTAAAGAAGAAAAAATAAGATAGGTCTTAATAAAAAAATGAGAGGACAGTTACTGCTCATTCCGCAATTTCATGTAATAGCGAGCAATTTGTGTGAGAAACACGCAGACAATACGGTCACGGAATTGAGTTTACGGTATCTAATTATATTATAATATCTGCGACTTATGAATTGCCGCTTTGCTGTACTTAAAATGTCGTTATTTATTTATTTTGTGCTACCGATTTTATGCGATCAGTAAGTCAGTGGAGCTTGGCATCTAATATGGTAGTAGGAAGCCGCGATAAATAATTTACTGCCTTTTGTTGATGATGATAAAATATTTTGATATACTTTTATATGATCGAATCTATTGATTAATCATCTTCTAAATCATTTATTTCAAGAATATGATACTAATATTATAAAGAGGAATGATTTGATTATTTGTTTGCATTAAATAGGCTCCGGAATGACTGGACTGATTTTCAAAATACTTTTACCCATAGAAAGCTAGTTTAACTGCGGGTTATATAGGTTATAATTAACGACGGAAGAAGTCGCGGGAAAATTGCTAGTCTTATACATATATTACATAGAAGGCAAACCTGACTGACTTATTATCAACGCACACCCGAAAATACTGTACCTAGAAACGTGAATTTGGTACAGGGCTTCCTTTTATGAAGTTAGTAAGCATTAAGAAATCATTTTTAGAAATTCGAACCCCAAGTGGCTGAAATAAGGGGGTAAAGTTTTACGCGGACGAAGTCATGGGAAAATTGAAAAGTGTTTCTATCATCAATGAAGTAAAATTTATATCTGATTTCATTTATTATCACTTTTTACTAACATTTTTTTTGTAACTCGATTCGGCTTATAGTCTTGAAACTGTCGTATATCAACAAAAGACATCAACGAGCTACTTGAACATAAAGTTGATTTTCCAAAATAGCATTTTAAAAAGTACACATTTTTTTTCATGTTATTTTTATTAGTACCACAGAGAAAAAAAATTATCACCTAGAGTTTACTACAAAATAAAACAACAAATAGATGCATTCCATCCTATATTTACTCCAACACAGAATCCGATTAGGCAGAGGTGGGACTCACTAGGTGTTTCATTATCTAATTAGTCGGTCAAATAGGTATCCCCAATAAAGGTGCGGCGCAAGAACAGCGTTCGTACTGTGGCTCTGTGTGAATGATAGGCGCAGTTTACTTAGATAAGTTTCGGATTGCGTTCAAGGCAAGGGCGTATATTTGCCCGTTTATATTTTATATTGACAAAGTGAACGCCTTATTATTGTCGCCTTGTTTGTCCTTAACTTACACTAGATAATACGTATGTATTTGTTGAAAACCAACAAGGCCATTGTCTAAGATCATATTGTTATTAGAGACTTTCAAAAAGATTAAAAACCAATATCGGTTTTCTGACATGAACATTGACATAATACTACGATTAAGCTGTAAGATTATATCTGATACCATTAGTGTCTGCCTTTCGACAGTCTGTCTCTCAACTACAGTAATGCTTAGATTACCGATTGCGCAGAAAGGTAATGGCCGATTTCAGTAAATATTAAATCGGTAAGTATTGTTTCGATTGTTCGCACGGGCTAATCGTGCCGTACGATTGTGAAATACCATGTATGATTGTGACTAATTCACCAATTTTTCATTGGATGCAATGTTCGGCCTTCTCATAGGTTTGCGTAACGTTGGTTGGTGTGTGTGTTTGTGATGGATGATCGATGTTTAAAGTACATTGTATTTGTAAATAGGCCTCCCGTTAGCACTGCGCAGTCATAGTAAGTCATTGTCAACCCGTTCCACTCTCTAAAACGGGTGTTGAGTTACTGGGTGTTTACAACCAGATACTCGTTGGGAGATAGGAGTACCTTACGTTTTTTATAAAACTTGCTATATGAAACATTTAGGAGCGATTTTGTTATTGATAAATATAATAAATAGATTTAATTCTTTACGATTATTAACAAAATTATAAATAACTTAGTTATTTTGATCCTGTAGGCGAGTCGACCTGGTGATTTGTATGCCGTGTCGGGGCTAATTCTTATTAACTAATGCTATAAAAACTAAAAATTTCTAAACCGACATCTGACCCATAAATATATCACTAAACATGATTTGGTGCTGTTGATTGCGAACTAGGGGTGCAATCGTTCAACAAGTGTTTTAGCACAAAAAAGGGTTCACCAGATCGGCGCCTTTTCGTACACGTGATTGTTACAATATAACTAAGCTACTATTTTTAAATATAATCTTAAGACATCCCTTGGTAAATCATTTTTTACGCTTAGTTGTAAAATTTACTGCTTTTTGATGGTTTGCGTCCATTTAACATTACTATCAAATACTAAATACAGCCGAATGGCAACAAAATTTCCAAATATAGAATATTCTTTCTTTTTTGAGCCGATAACAGAGGCAGGCACTACATCGAATCATGTGGGCACACAAGTGCCGTTTTCGACATATTTATTGGCTGTCATGATAATGTGGACCCCGGACTCCGAAGAATACAAATAAATAGAAATAAAAAAATCACAGGTAGAGATGCATCCGGGAACACGTTTAAAGAGAAATAGAAAAGGTTAAAATAATAAAAGCAATTACTTTAACAACTCAACGTTTTTTCGAAGCTTTTTAGTTTCAAAAGGTATTATTTTTGTAAAGTTTACCTCAGAGCAAACTTCCGTTTCTTGCTAAATCCAAGTCTTGTTTCATCGTACCTGGTTAGTGAGTTAGTGTGACGCCGACACGGTTTGGTAATCACATAAACATATTAATCGATATGTTGCGTGCCGACCGACTGAGCGTTTAACATTCAAGATGGTAACATCATTAGTTGCTTACATTGTCAATGTCGAAATTGTTAGTAAGTGGTACATTTTTAAAAGGTTTCATTAGATTTCCTTTAATTATTTATACACATATTTAATAAATTTTTAAATATTTAAACATATAAAAAATTTAACATTTAAAAATATAAAAAATAGTAGCCCACCGGTTTCGGGAACAGGGTCCAAGCTACCGGCGGTCAGGGCTCCAGGGAAAGGAATTCCTAATTAGATTTATTGTTAGCATTTGAGTTACTAATTGTCTCATTCTTAACATGTAATGTTGTGCTCAAAATTATAATGTTGTTTTCATGCTGTACATTACATATGCATTGTACATTTGCATTGGTCTATTAAAATCGTTTGACATTTGATTATTAATACATTTATAATAACGTAAATGTAAATATACATTTACGTTATTATAAATGTCAAGTTGAAATTTTATTATTTTACATATTATGCTTATATTGAGGTAATGAATATTTACGCAGTCACCTTTGTGCACCTGTGGATAACCTTTACTTCAAGAGACTGGCTATTGTGGGAACCAGTCGCGTAATGTTAAGTAGGTACCTATTTCGGATCAAGTTTCTGTTTATCTCGATAACACTTGATATTCGAACAGGTCCTTTCCATTTTGTATTAACTAAGTACGCATTACTGGTCCTTGATGAACGAACTTGGATATCTCATCCATCTAAATATGTTTATTTATTACTACAATACAAAGATGAGAATGAGAGAGGACGAGCTCCGTGGCGCAGCGGTCAACACGCCGGTCTGCGACACGGATGGACCCGGGTTCGATCCCCGGTCAAGTCAAGATGGAAAATGATCTTTTTTTCAGATTGACCTGGGTCTTGACTGTTTATCTATATATGTATTTGTTATAATATATAGTATCGTTGAGTTAGTATCCCATAACACAAGTCTCGAACTTACTTTGGGGCTAGCTCAATCTGTGTGATTTGTCCGTATATATTTATTTATACTCAACTATACACTATAACTTTTTAAATAGTACACAAACTTTAAAGTGCGACTCAGACCCGTCCAAATGAACAACTTAACCAAAGGGACCAATGCTGCAAACTCAAAAAAAAAAACATTTTCTTTACAAATTAGTTCTACCGGCCGGCCCGGCAATTTCTATGAAGATGTCGAAAAAAATTTAATGACCCTGATCCCATACAAAAAGTTGACCATTTTGACATATAAGTCGCCCTCAAATTGTTTGTACTAATTAAAAAGTAATAGTGTATTAGTGTCAGAAACTCCGAACTGAATGTTCTTTCATTTCGAGTTACCAAAATGAAGTCGAATGTTATTATGTTACTCGTATAATTAAAGTAAATATATCAAGCGCTGACCCCACCTACGTTCATTACAAGCGAGTGAGAAGTAGATAATTGATACAGCATTCCGGGCCCTTACAAAATGTCTCTCAAAATGTCAGCGGGCAGCTGATGCCGGCGCACGCGCCGTTACAGGTGGTGCGGCCACTGGTCCGACTGGTTCACGCCAGCTCCCAGTGGTTCACTACACTCTGACGTCACCAGCCAAAGTATGTGACATTCGCCGATATTCAACATTGGTCTTTCATTCTGGCTCAAATATGTGCACATATAGAAAGAAATTTAATGTGGTCGCGATTATTGATGAGCTCTGTGGTGCAGTGGTTAACACGCCAGTCTGCGATACGAGGGGTCGGGTTCGAGCCCGGCCAGGTTACGATGGAAATTGGATTGGATTCGTTTATCTATATAAGTGTCTGTTATAAAATATAGTATCGTTGAGTTAGTATCCTACGAAACGACTTCATAATTTACTGTGGGGTTAGCTCAATTAGTGGGACATGCTCCTATATATATTTATTTATTACTAGCTGTTACCCGTGGCTCCCCCGCGTGACATATAGCCTATGTCCTTTTCAATACCCTAACCTATGTGTATGCAAAATTTCATGATGATTAGTTCAGTAGATAGGGCGTGAAAGCGTAACAAACAAACAAACTCACTTTAGCATTTATAATATTAGTTAGGAAGTTAGGATTAAGATTGCTATTAGGATTAGGATAGTTGTGATTAAGATTAGGAAGTTAGGATTCTTACAGGCCAAGTTACCAAAGCCTTTCAATGAAAAATGTGATCCACTGCTGTATGATGTAAGAATTCCAGCAATGTACACATCAAAATCAGCTCAGGCATAAAGCTATTCGTTAAATAAAGTTACTTACTTAAATATTTGATGTCTGACAACTTAACACTTTTTAGGATTCCGTTGCCGAATGGCAAGAAACATCGTGTCTGTCTGTTACAGCCATTTTATTCCGAAACTACTGACTCGAACTTGGTCACTTTTTATCGATATGTTTGTAAAAATGGTACCTCTAAAAGTTTTGTTATTGTGTGCACTGATATATAACTAGAGAGTTACTGTTCGAATCCATTTCCTTTCACATAAAATTATCAAAAATAATGGTGACATATTAATAGGTAGATATAGTAACTAACTAGTAACTTTCTGCCCAGTTCAGCATTGTTTCTTTTTGCGAGTTTTACATCTACAGTAAAAAATTACTAAATCGAAATTCCATTCAGAATAACCTGTTTGTATTTGGGCCATGACATGACATCATTTCATTGGCCGCAGTAAATTACGAATATCATTAAATTTAATTTTTAAACATTATGAATGCTGATGATTTGAAGAGATTTGTCCATGATGTTGCAAAGGAGGTTAAACATGTTATATATATTTTCATTATAAGATGTTGATTTGCTTCTTCGTCAACTTTCATAATTATTTGAATTACTTTTGTGTCCACTAAACAGATGTTAACAATATCATTTTTGTACTTTCACCAGTTCATCATACATATGTATATTCTTGATAAAATCGCATGAAAGTCTCAAGGGTGTCTGTTTAAAGAATTGATTTTTATAGTGGTTTGTCAGAAGCAGTTCAATTTAACTTGTTCAATGTGCATGCACTATGTGATTTATATCAGTGATGTTAGGTAGCAATAAGTATTAAATATATTTGTATTTATTTTTCACATCGAGGCAGGTATTATTGCCCAAGACCTGGCTGCGTGGTGGTTGCTATTGCACTTAATTCTGGTCTTTACAGCTGTGTAAAGTCGCGATCAGCAGTATTTTTATTAGTGGCCCAATAAAACGGTTTACGAGTGTTTAATAACATGTACGTGAACGGTGGTAAACACGTACGTGTGGGAGAGTAAAATGGGTAAGAAGCTAAATATAAATTTCTAGATTTCATTGGAGGCTGTAAGAAGAAAAAGAAGATTTTATGGGGGCTTCGGTCGCGTAAATGATGACGGTCTCTCAGAATTAATCCTTTTCAGAATTAAATATACACTTTGTACATATGTACAGTGTATCTCTGTTTTCATATTTCATTCACAATTGCATATATGATATCTGTGATATTAAAAGGTCAATTGGCTCTTTTGAAGTACCTACCCGTGTCTTAGTGGCACACAGCTATCAAAGATACCATTGCTGATGTACTCGTAAATATCCGCATGTGTCTATTCTGTACTGTGTTTACTTAAGAGTCCCACGAGTACAAGATTTCGATACGAAACTTCAACTCGCTGTAATTTTGTAAAGGTATTGTTTTTAAAATTGAAATCTGATTATAAACATCAATATGCCTTATCCGGTCGTATGTACGAAGTTTGGTTGAGATTGGCTTAACTGTTGTAAAACTAAAACGAAACTACGTTTGTATGGGATTGCGGCTTTACGTGGGACTCTTAAGTGCGATATATTTAGATATTAAATTCCATTGAACGCATATTGAATTGAACAATAAGGCGTGTTTTATGTAGGTATACTTTAGCTTCATTCTGTTTCGTGGAAACACACGCTTGAACATGCAAATATGTTTCCGGCGTCGAAGAGCAAACGATAGAAAGAAGTGACGAAGAAGTTCCTTGACTTATTCTTGTGTTCACATTACCTGTCTTATCAGGCAGACAAAATAACTTAGCATTGTGTTTAATAATTACATTTCTTACATTCATTGGGCTCTTATAGGTAACATTATTCTTTTAAGGATCGGGAAAAATACTTTTTTTTAACCATTTTGTGCTCGTACCTTATTACAATTAGAATTGTTATTGGTCTTCCAAATAAATAAAATGATATGTAAAAATTGTATACCTATCACATGAAAATGAGGAATAAATGATGATGATGATGAATGATTAAGTACTACTGGAATGATCATTATTATGTAATGCTATCTAAAGGTGTTATACTATATAGGTATGCTGGCACTTTAGAATTCATTTGAGATTAAAGATAACGTTAGGTAATAGTTATGTTGATATATTGGATAGGAGTTTCATACGATAAGTAGTTCCTTCTTGTGCCATATAAAAATTTATTGTCATTGCAATAAATTAATCCACAATAAACATTATGCTATTGCAATGACACGATGTTTCTTTTTTTGGATCTTTTTTTGTAATGTGATGTGATTTCACTATTTTATTACTCCTAGCTACCGGATATCGGATTTTGAGCCAACTTCAAAAAAAAGGAGTTTTATATTTCGACGTGGCAATACTGACGATATTATATACATACGATGTATATAATATCGTCAGTATTGCCACGTTTTTATATAAGTTGGTCTATATTAGCTTCTAATCGTGTGTATCCAACTTCATAAGTGGATTTATATAGTAGTTTTCGAGATATAGAGTTTGTATCAGGCGCTAGGAAAATATGAAGTCGGTTGAATTATTTTTATTACATTGTGTTTTCTTAGAACCTTGCAAATTATTCAATGTGAAGAAGCCCTTTGGCTGGTGATCCCTGCTTCCAGATACAAGAAATCGAGATGTTTTTAGGATTGTAATTATAATATCTTTGCTGGTCCGGCAATAGAAAATATAGAATGTACCTACCACGTACTTTTCTTCTCGCGCAGATCGTAAAAACCTGTTGAGCCTATTGAATAGGCGAATATATTCAAGATTCATGTCTAACCCATCTCTATTGTTACTGCGTTTTCCACGTACACACCCACCAACACGATGAACATGGCCTTAAGTCTTGCTTTAGCTCTGTTTACCCGGTAAAGAAAAAATACATGGTTAGCATAAATGTATGAAATGCAAAAGTAATAAGCTGTAAACTGCAAGTAGAATGTGGTTTTAAAACATCAAATTTTGCATTGCTGATATTTAAGTTAGTGCTATCAGTGAGTTGAGTAAGAACCTTTACTTGATCGTTACAATGTATCGTGGTCGTAATAACGTCGTTAATTAATAAGTATGGCCTATAGCAATTACTCTGTAGCCTAGGGAACCATTCTCAGCCAGTCAGCTCCGATTCTGTAATTAACGCTTTACGGGCTTGGTAAAGCCTAGTGATGGAATGTAAGTGGGAAAAGGAATCAAAATAATGATGGGGTGCAAGCCGCTTCGGCATGAAATGATGTAATGAGATATTCAAAATATCATACAACTAAAATTAATGCATATCTCTTTATCACATGTACAGCTGTTTTTTCCATCTAAAACTGGATAAAATCACGTCTGTCTGGGCATCAGTCATTTGTAAATTACTGAAATCTGCATCTGAAAAGAAGTTCCAGCGTGGCGCATTTTTCTTTTTTTATCACGCCAGTCTGTGACCCGGTTTCTATCCGCGGTCAGGTCATGATGGAAAACGATCTTTTTCTCATTGGGCTGGGTCTCGGATGTTTATCTATGTAAGTATTTATTATGTAAAAATAGTAAGTAAGTAACTATCGTTTTGTTAGAATCCTACGATATAAGTTCACAACTTCTGTGGCTCTGTCCCAATTTGTGTGAGATATATATACCAATATATTTAAAACACCGCAAATGATATTAATTTTTAAAATGACGAGGATTGCTGGAATCGACCTCCTGAGGTCGTGGAGTTTCCGCCGCGGCCGAACAATAATAGACGCGTGTTATCCAACACTGCATCTTTGTTACATCAACCGTGCAATTGTGGGAACCATATTGCATGCATTTGCCAATTATCAGAGTATTGTTATATGGTTTCTGGGTAATAAGAGCACATATGTGAATTAATCTTAACTGCTCTTGCATAGAGAAACCGTATCTGGTGCAAACATTCATTAATGAATGTGTGTTTGTATATTTGTGGAGAGTTCTACGTCAAATTTCACCAGGATTCGGGGACAATTGTGGAGTTTGAAGCGTTGTTTTATCATAGATAGTATAATTTATCAGAGTATTTTTTTATTGATGTTTCGGCGATTGTTACACATTTAAATCAAATTACATTAAAACGGTTTTCTCGAACAAACACGATAAAACCATACTATGTTTAATGGTTACTTAGTAAAGGTTTTACTGAGGTCTTAATTGCTTAAGATAGAATTCGATACGAACTCTACCGTGCACATCCATTATTTCAGGGCTTTTTCAATAACGTCTAGGCTATAATGATTATAATTGTATTATTTGCGTCCCAGGTCTCAGCACTCAGTACAATTCAAAGTAACTGAACAAAACAATATTATCGCTCTCAAGAAATCTTCATATTACAAATATGTTTTAAATAAATGCTTTGGTGTTTAAGCTTAGTGAGTAGCTACAATTTTTACTTAATCTCTCACTAACTTGCCTGTGTAAAGTGGTTAGTTTTTATCCTGTAGGTATACCGTGCTATGAGAATTTTTAAGGGGTGAGTCTGTTCTTACTAAAACGTGTATTTTCTTGTGAAAGCAAAGTAAAGCAATGGTAACTTAGTCCGGAAAACTTTGCTGCCAATGGAAATCATTCTATAAATTTCCCTTTGTCACGAGTGGACTACAATTAAGTCTTGTTGTGCTAATGACCGAGTGCTATGAAGCAGTAGTCAACATAATTGTGTCGTCTTACATATTGTTGGCTTTCTCCTTCATTGCCGCAAAGGGCCTGCGCGTCGGATATGCGCCTACGCATATTCGAAATTAGTACACCAAGGCATAGGGTTATTCACTTATTATAATTTATTCATTTCAGAAAATTATTGCATCAATGCCAATAAATCACAGATTTATATATGAAGCAATAAATCATCTCTTATACTTCCTTGATTGCTCTCCTTGCTCTCGTATTCAACCATTGAATTTGAACAAATGTGAACCAACAATAAAATCTGTGTAAGCGTATTGTGTGTGAATCTAAATAAAGTATTTTATTCAATGGAGACCACTTTTTAGAAGCAGCGCCTAAGTTGGACATTTGTATTCGAGGCACGGCAAAGAATCGTGACGGGACCGACAGCACGTATCAGTGTGTCGTCAAGTAATCGCCTGTCAAAATGTACTGCTGTTTTTCTCACACATCTCTAAAAGGTATAACGAAGAAGATACGAGTCCTAGTCGGTATAAGTACGTTGGCAGTAGAATGCTAAAACTAAACATCAACTTCTTTAAGCGCACGTAAATTAAAGGTCTCATCAAACAGTGTATTAGCAGTATAAAGCATGGATGTAAAATCGTCATAAAGTTTCTTTTTTAAATAACAACCTAAAGTAAGTCTAAAACTCGTAAAAGTGTCGTAAATGTGATAACTCTTACGTGTATGAGCAACCTGTCACTGATACAAGTCCTATCTGAAGTAAAAGGATATTTAATGTCTTGGGCTGGACCGGCTTTGTCTATCCCGGAAAAAAGTAATGATGTATATGTTGGAAACAATTAACTTTCTTTTTTTTTCTAACAATATTTTTCCCATGCATGAGTTTCATCTAAAAATCTCGCTTATTTAAAAGTTTTGAAATAGTGTAGACCACCAGTGTCGACCTGGCTTAACACCCAAAGACTTGCCACCCACGCTCCAATCAGCTTGACGGGAAGTTTTACATTGTTCTAAATGCATGAATGTGACACTTGGAAAAGATAATGTATTGCCTACTTTATAAAATGAATACAGCGGGAGAAGACTATTTAAGAAATAACCACCGACAGCAGGTTATTTCAATGGATTATTTCTTTGAAAATAGCCGTTGTGGATAAAAAAATTCTAAGTTCCAAAGCTATATGAATAGCTGTGTTTGGCAAATTGTATCTGTCTGCAAGATTCATTAACTCCAAGCACCTCGGTGTAAGTAATATCCGTTTACAATTTTCTATTAATGCGCATGTTGGAACAACGAGTTTTCCTAGGCAACAGTGATACATTTAGAAAAATACTTGATGCATATGTGTGCGTTTGTTGCATTATTTTATAATCGCGGGGGAATGCAGGGCGTCGCCCTTCGCGTCGGTCGACAGCTGACCTTTAGATTTGCTTGCTTGGAAACCATGACCAGGAATGAGTTTTTCTAGTTATTATTGCGACCTTAGGAATACGAACGTGATGTACCTGCAGGAAGTGTTTAAATATTGTTAACTTAGCAAGACACGTACATCACGTAAGAATATACACGTATTCCTAAATCAGCGATCTCCCCTACCAATGCGATACCTATGTATATTTCCTTAGTATATAAGTTGTGAGTAGCATTTCTAATAAATGATCACTTATCCTGGTATCGATCTCAATGGTTTAAAATACCCACTCGCCATAATTGGTGACCCCGACGTGATCAGCCGACGTGATCAAGCCGTCGTGATGTAGTCTGACATGATGGATACGCGCCTCAACACCGAAGACCCAGACGACGTAAGCCTGAAGAACGGAAAAACCAACGTGCACATTTTCACTGGCTTCCCACAAGCGGGTCTCACCGGTTTGAAAATCCAAGAGGCACTCCGGCAGTAACCAGAACCACAAGGACAACAAGGACCATCAAAAATGGCTCCAACCACGTTGAAAAAAGGAATCAACACCGGCTCACACGATTCATTGATCGAATCCTGCACCATGGCTGAACGGTCATAAAAACAGGAGGCACAGGAACTACCAGGCAACCACAATGGACAACCCCGAGGCAAAGAAAAATCCGCGCAATATCAGCGCAACCGCAAGCTCTAGCCGTCAACTTCAAGAAAAAGAAGAGAGCGCATGCACAGAGATATAACAGAGGATCAACGAAATTATTAAATACAATAGAAACAATTACGCAACGTGAACAGCTGATATCTATATGATGACGCATTTGACGTCACAAATTGCATCACTTCACATGGAAACAACAACGAACGAAAGTGCAACTGCAACAAATAATTGAACGATGTCAAGATCGCAAGGCCGCAGATGGCCGTATGTTGTTCAAAAAAGGCGTAATGAGAAATAATATAAATATTTGCCTATTATTTGAATAAGAATTTGTTTGGCAACAAAGAATCTTGCACCGCATTTCGTGATATCATTAAGTTCTAATGCCTAATTGCTACCGACTTACACAGTGGTATATATTTCATGGCAAACAAGGACAATAAATTGATAACTTTGAAGCCTGCAAGCAAAAGAGCGAACAACTTTAAGATGGAACAGCGATCAACATATTGACAAGAAAACATTAAAGTAAAATGACGATCACAGAAGCACTACTCTGAACTGAAAATTACGTCTCTCAAGATGCAGCAAATGGTTCACAGCAAGCAGTCTCAAGAGCAAGCCAGCAAACGGGTCATACTCCAGGGCCACAGCAGCCGACGCACCGAGCTCCTGGTCCTGAGCAGAGCACCCACAATGTTTATTTTCGACAATTATAACGTCCGGCACAGCCGCCGAGCTCACGCTTAGAAATTTTTAAAGAGTGGCCACTCTTCAGCGGAGCACTTCGGCAGGACTTCCACCGGCGCTAGTCGACATCGCTCTCTACAGTCTCACAAAAGACTACGAGCAAGCAGAAATTATCTCCCGACTCACTGGGATTGAAACAACTGGCAAGTGAAAACGTATCTATACGAGAAGCTCAGACTGCACATCAAGACCATATTGACAAGATGTATATTAAGAGATATAAGAAGTTTGCAATATCTACCAACTATGTATAAGGAAAAAAAACGATTCACAGGGTCAATGTCAATGCATAAACGCATAATTTGCCGCGCAGAAATATTTGCCTACACAGCGTTTTTCAGCACGTGCACTATGCAATTGATGGATATATTTAGTATATTTGCGTTCGCTACAGTTTTTACATTTTTGTTATTTTATTGTTGTTACAGTTTATGAATTTTTCGTTAATTTTATTGTTAATTGTTTTTATTTTTCACAAAAGGGGGAGTACTATTGCGACCTTAGGAATACGAACGTGATGTACCTGCAGGAAGTGTTTAAATATTGTTAACTTAGCAAGACACGTACATCACGTAAGAATATACACGTATTCCTAAATCAGCGATCTCCCCTACCAATGCGATACCTATGTATATTTCCTTAGTATATAAGTTATGAGTAGCATTTCTAATAAATGATCACTTATCCTGGTATCGATCTCAATGGTTTAAAATACCCACTCGCCATAGTTATCAAGCTAAATGTTAACAATGTTAATAGGAGCTCTGACTGGAAAAACTATGCAGAAAATGGGGGACAGGTTAACTACAAGTGGCATAGCACAATCATTATGAAGACTTGGCTTTTATAAAGTACTAAGTGTAGTAAGAAGGTTTGTTTAATTATTTTGAAACGCTTTGATGCGTTCGAAAAGAAAATATTGTTTGTGGTAGATTATAAAGAAACGACTGGTTGACGCAACCGTCATGGTTATATGCCAATGCCATGGAGATATACGTACTACTTACGGAAGTAAGGTGACGTCACGGACGTGTCAGTGCGTGTAGCCGTCTACTGTTACTGTAAATCTAAAAAATATAATAAAGTCTAATTAACCTTTTCTAACGGTGTCATCTATTCGCTGATTCTTCGATTGGACTGTGTGCGTGTGGGGGACCTGTACCCTGACTATTTGTGCCTGTTTTGAGTGGATTTCTGGTGTAAAGATATTGTAATTTTTATTTTGTGTGGGGGTATGTAGGTACCTTTTATAATTGTGACTATTGACTTCCTACATTTGTCATAGAACGAGTATAATAAAATCAGTAATTTTTCAACTAATTTACTTAGACTTAAAAGACTTAAAAACATAATGGCAAAGTGCAATGCTTGCGGCAAATTTTTGGCGCCGGCGGGTGCCGTTACTTGCAATGGTTGCCCTCAACTGTACCACAAGTCATGCGTTGCAGTTCCTGATGGTACTGTTATCAGCCGGGAGTGGATATGTCCCGATTGCAAGCGGAAAATTAAAAAGGGAGACAATAGTTCCACACCAGTGAGAGGTGTGGGTGGCAGTGGCACCACCCCTAATGATATTCCCGAGGCAAATAAGACAGATCGCGGATTTGAGGCAGTGGTTGCTTTCGGGGAGGCTGGGGCATCTGCAAGTGACATCAGTTGCTTTCGGCAGGAATTGGCCTCGTATATGGATGAGCTGCGCGAGTTTCGTAAGGAGATGGCTGAGGAACGAGCCGCTCGTGCAGCCCTTAGCGAACGTCTCGACGGGGTCGAACGCAGGATGGAGGCAATAGAGCAGAAGCAGTCGGGGCCCTCTTTTGACAAGGCTGAACTGGAGCGCACCGTCTCCGAGCTGAGAGCCGAGCTCAACGACAGAGATCAGGAGGCTCTGCTCGCGGATCTCGACATCGGCCATCTGCCTGAGGAGCGTGGCGAAAACGTCGTCCACGCGGTGTGCGTGGTCGCCTCGCGCCTCGGCGTGCCGCTGCAGGAGCAGGACGTGGTGTTCGCGGAGCGCGTGGGCGCGCCGCCGGGCGAGGGCGGGCGTGCGCGCCGCGTCGTGGTGCGGCTGGCCCGGCGCCAGCTGCGCGACGACATGCTGCGGGGGGCGCGCGTGCGCCGGACGCTGCCAGCGGGGAGCGCCCGCATCTTCGTCAACGAGCGGCTGACGCGACACAACAGTCAGCTTTTTCACCGGGTTCGCGAGGAGTGCCGCAAACAAAATTGGAGATACTCCTGGACAAAGCGGGGCCGCATTTATGCTCGCAGGGGGGATGGCTCGCCTGCATTTTCTATCCGGACAGATGATGACTTTGCCCGGGCCTTCGGGTTGGAGTTGGCTGACCGAGCTGCACCGCGAGAGCTGGAAAACACATAAGTCCAGTAACATTGCAATTAAACTGCATTTTTATAATGGGAAAAAATATTTATTGCTATTATATATAAGGACACACATATTTATTTTTACATGTATAATATTTCTGTCAGCCTTAGAATTATACTTAAAATTACTAACTACATGCAGCAAATCGTACTGTAATTATGTTTTTCTTGAATTCTTTCTTTTATATATCAATCTTAAATCTTTATTTACACTTCTTCAAATAATATTGCTTTATTGTTACATAAGGTCTCTTATTAATTATGGTCTTAAATTCATTACTAATGATTGAAAATAAATTTCTAAATGTTGGTTTATTTAATGCGCAATCATTGGGAACTAAGCACGACGAATTTATAATTGCAGTGAACCAACTATCTCCTGATATTTTAGCTATTAATGAGACATGGCTGCCTGAGGGACAGGAAAACCGAGCGCCTATGTTGCCTGGCTACAGTTTGAGGTATAATCCTCGCCCTAAAAACGTGAAAAAGGGCGTCGGTGGGGGTGTGGGATTTATGGTAAAAAAACATTTAAATGTAAGAACTTGCCCCCACCCTGAGTCATCTGTGGAACAGTACTGGGTGAGTTTAAGGGTTAATGGTCTCAAGGTTATCATTGGCACAGCTTACAAACCACCATGGCTGAATGTTGAAGTATTTTTGGATGCTATAACTGAATCATGGTCTAGTTTTTCAGGTTACGATAAGCTAATTCTCTTGGGGGATTTTAACATAGATATATTGGTTGAGAACAACGATAAATATCGGTTGCTATCGAATTTCCTCCAGTACACCAACTTAAAGCAATACATAAAGGAGCCTACACATTTTACTGAATCTAGCGCAAAGGCCCTGGACATTATTTGTACTGATGCTAATGTACGCTCAGTTTGTGTCAATTATATACCAGACCTAGGACACCATGCACTAGTTTCAGCAATTTTTAACATAAAAAAGGAGAAGCCTGTGCAACAATTGATTACCTATAGACCATTTAATGATATTTTAGTAGATTATTTTGAAAATGACCTTAATAACATAAATTGGAAATACCTAATTAACTTAGACAACATTAATGTCATGGTGAATTGTTTTGTGAGCACTGTTTTGACTCTCTTTGATCTGCATGCCCCCAAGAAATCTTTTTACACAAGAGATAGATTGCAACCTTGGTTTACTGATACTGTCCGCACTATGATGAATCTCAGAGATAAAAGTCATAAAAAATATAAAGCCACTAAATCTGATTCTCATTTGAAATGTTATAAGGACATGAAGGCAGTAGTTAGTTCTGCTCTTTTCTTTGAGAAAAAAGCATATTTTGATAGTAAGATTAACAACAATATTAACAACCCTAAAGCACTCTGGCAGAATCTAAAATCCACTATTGTAGTTAATCAGAAAAGCAATGAGTTACCCCTGGAGCTGTCGAGAGATCCTAATTTATTAAACAATCATTTTTTAAACTTGCCAAACAACAACTATGTTAGTTTGTCAACACTGACATACTTTGAGTTTCATAGATTTAATGATACATTTACTTTTTCACTGCAGACAGTTGATCAAGAAACAATAGAAAATATAATCAAGTCGCTTAGTTCCAATGCGGAGGGATTTGATCAGGTTAACCGCAAGATGATAAATCTAACGCTTCCTTATACACTGGAAGTTATAACTTTCATTATAAACGAGTCTATCAGGACTGCAACTTTCCCGGATATGTGGAAGATTGCTCTAATCTCTCCCATACCCAAGAAATCAAATCCGTCAACCATGGAAGACCTCCGTGCTGTTAGTATATTGCCCTTTTTATCTAAGATTATGGAACGCGTAGTGTATTTACAGATGTACAAATACATAGAAGAAAAAAATATTCTACCCAAAGTCCAATCTGGATTTCGTAAGGGGCGGAGTACTACAACAGCTCTATTGGACGTAGTGGATAATATCCTCTCTGCTCAGGATCAGGGAATGGGGACAATACTAGTTCTGCTTGATTACTCCCGTGCTTTTGATCTCATAAATGTACCACTGCTTTTATCAAAATTGGCATTTTATGGGTTTGACTCCCATACAATAAATTGGTTCCATAGTTACCTGCATATGAGGTCTCAGATGGTCCAAATCAGAAAAAGTAATGGATCTGTTTCCCTCTCTGAGAGCTGTCTTGTTCACAGAGGTGTACCACAAGGCTCTATCCTGGGACCTCTGCTATTCATTTTATACACTGCAGATATTGTTAACTGTATCAAAAATTGCCAGTTCCATATCTATGCTGATGACATTCAGGTGTACTTCCACTTTGAGGCCTCTGATACTCCTGGAGCTGTAGACATGATAAATGGGGATCTAAAACGAATAGCAACATGGTCAGAAAATAATGCACTTTTACTCAATCCCAAAAAAACAAAGTACATGATATTAGGGTCACACAAGCAGGTGAAGAAAATAAAAAATAATCAGCCTAATATTTTGTTGAAACATCAACAGGTTGAGTGTGTCTCCGAAGCACGGAATCTCGGTATATTAATGGACTCGCAACTACGTTTTGAGAAGCATGTAGTTGATGTAGTACGTAACTGCTTCTATCGTTTAAAGGTTCTGTACAACATACGTCAATATCTATCTGTAGAAATACGTGTAAAACTTTGTGACAGTCTCATTTTGTCAAAGCTTAATTATGCGGATAGTGTATACGGCCCCTGTCTCCTAGCAAAAACGGAGAAGCTTGTGCAACGTTGTCAAAATGCATGCGCACGCTTCTGTTTTCCTGTACCTCCACGCAGTCATGTCACACCTTTCCTCAATAAGGCTAACTTAATGAAAATGTCAGCTCGCAGAGACCTTCATCTAGCCTGCCTACTTTTTGGTGTAATTAAAACTGAACAACCTGCCTACCTACATGAAAAATTAAGATGGTTGCATATTCCTGGTAGAAGAGCACCTCGATCTTGCCAATTATTCCGCCTGGCCATACCCGAGCACAGAACTGCTGCCTTCCGAGGTAGTTTTAAGTATGCAGCAACCTTTTGTTGGAACAACCTGCCTCCACCGTTGCGTGCTCTGAAAACAATTGAAACGTTTAGGAAACATGTCAAAATTCATTACTTTAAACTTCAAACTAATTAAAATAACATAATTTTTTATATGATCATTAAATAGAAATACTCTCCCTAGAATACTTACCAGAGGTTATGCACGAGTTTTGAAAGGTGGCGGGTTGATCCAGGTTCTGAGGATCTTTGATACCATGCATTATAGGGGTAGGAGATAATCCACGAGCTATGAGCAAGTGTAGTTTGTTCACAAGGTACTTTGTGAGTTTGTTGTAAATTTATTTGATTTTGTTTGAACATTGCGCTCGTGCTGACATTTATCTGTATTTGTGCTCTTCACGTGTTTGCTATCTAATGTGAATAACTATACACTCACTGCGGGTTTTGTTATTAATTAATTTATTTTGTTTAATGCTGCCTTTCATTGTTGTATTTTTAACTTTTATATTAAAATTGACGTGGCAATTTTACGTGGCAGTACGTCATTTTTAGGTTAGTAAGAAAGAATCAAAGAGTTTCCGGGGGAACATAGACGACAGCATAGAGAAAAAAAAAATTTTGCTTTGTCTATGGCACGCTGGATCGTGTAGAGGTTTAATGGTTTTATGTTATTCTTAATTGTTTTTGTGTCGTTTTGTAGAATATTGTGTTATGTATTCTTAACTGAGATTCTTATCCATGGTTATTTATGTATGTCATATGTGTTATTGTGTTAGGCGCTACTGGCATTGGTGCGTCGTTGATGTCACTTAGGTGACGGCTGAAAATCAGTGCTGGCCATCTTTTTGTTCAGCGTAACACTGAGCCGCCACCTTTTGTAGTGCACAATGATTAATTTTGTACTGTTTTTTGTTTGTTTTTCTCTTTTAGTTTTTGTGTTCTACAATAAATAATATTTCATTTCATTTCATTTCATTTCAAGTATAATCGTACGTAGAACCTACATATATCTCTATGGTACTACGTTTATATGCTCTTTGGCAGGCGTCTCCGTACCGGCAAAGGTAGAACGAAGACGCACATGTACAATAATTAACTATTTTTGTAGATGTAAAGGAAAGCAATTAAAAAAACAGTGATACTTTTATTTCAGCATACAGATCATACCTAAAATAGGATATTAATTACATGTATCTAACGGCTAACCAATGAATGTAACAAATTATAAAAAATTAGATATTAAGGATAACCAGAAGCAATGTATTAAATAGCAAAATATAAAGAGGAAGAGTTTCCTGTAATTATTTACTTTATTTATTTATTTATTACTTTTTAGGAAGACTTACAGCTATAAATACATATTAGAAAAAAATAATAAGAAATGAAGAGCCAATAAAAAGTCTCCACATGTAGAAGTAAAATAGAAAAGAAATAGAAGCAAGAACACAATAGCCAGTGATATACGATATTCACAGTAACAACTATCATGAACAGATACCTATATGATTGTAATAAAAAAATTAAATACTACAATTAAGCATAGAATTTGTTGATAGTAGTGAGTTACATTTTAGAACATATAACGCGAAGCTAGTCAAAAAACCCTTCACTGATTCGACGCCGTGCCGCAGGTATAGACGTGGTGAATAAGTCGATATCATAACCATCACATATATTATTAAAGACATTAGCTGCTCGCCAAACGTATGAGTTTTGTCGGTAATTGGTTGCAACGGCATCAAGCGCAAATACACGTGTGTGACGCAGCGGTCGGGTTGGCACATGCAAGTTAAACTTACCTAAAAGCTCTGGACAGTCCACTTTCCCAGCAAATATCTTTAGTAAGTATGTAATATCTGAAATTTGCCTCCTGTTTTTCAAGGGTAGTAAATGATGTGTCTTACAAGCAATATCATAACTAAGATTAGTATGACACTTATAATTAAGGAAGCGAATAAATTTCTTTTGCACTCTTTCTAAACGAGAGATATATTTATCATACTGGGGGTTCCAGATTTGTGATGCATATTCAAGAGTACTACGCACATAAGCACAGTAAAGCACTTTTAATGTTTTAACATTCTTAAAATCCTGTGTGATACGCATCAAGAAACCAAGCGATCTACATGCAGTGGCTGTTATGGAGTTGATATGGCTTTCAAATAATAATTTAGAATCATGGATTACCCCTAATTAACCTCATGAACTCTCTTCAGAACCCGATTCTTTAGTGTATAATTGCAATTAATTGTATTATGCTTACGAGTGAAAGTTATTACAGAGCATTTAGAGGGATTTAGGTCCAATTTATTACGCAAACAGTAATCATCCAGCTTATCGAGATCATATTGCAGAGTTTGAGCATCTTCAACAGAATCAATACATTTAAAAATTTTCATGTCGTCAGCAAAAATAAGAACTTTTGTATGTTTGAGATAATATTCTATGTCTGAAATGAATATAAGGAACAAGAGAGGACCTAAATGGGAGCCTTGAGGCACACCACTTGGTATTATTACCCAACTAGATATGTAATTATTGATAACAACGGCCTGAGTTCTATTATTAATATAAGCTGAAAACCATCTCAACAGATCGCCGTGAATTCCAGCGGCAGAGAGCTTACTCAAAAGCAATGAATGATCGATACGATCAAAACATTTGGAATAGTCAGTATGAATAACATCGACTTGGCGTTGTTTATCCATGTTAGACGTGATAAAGTCATTAAGTAGAATTAAATTAGAAACGGTCGAGCGTCCTGGTAGGAATCCGTGCTGCGCGGGATTGAATGAATTATGATATACGGAATAAATTTGTTCACAAATAGTTTTTTCGAGGATTTTTAAAATAATACAGAGTTTCGATATAGGCCTGAAATTAGATATGTCCGCCCTTGATCCCTTTTTATGAACAGGTGTGACATACGCCGAACTCCAAATTCTAGGTAGACTTCCCTCTTTTAAAGACTTTGTGAATAAACAGTACAGAGGAAAAGCCAGCGCATCTACACATCTTACCAAAAGAATAGGAGGTATGTTATCTGGGCCCGCTGATTTACATAAGTCCAATTTTTTAAGTTTTAGTTTAATATCATCTACAGTAAACTCAACAGTCGATATCCCACTATTTATGAAAGGGTTAGTCACAGGTTCGGCAGAACTATTATTACTCAAGGGATCATGTAAAAAATTGGAATAAAAATGGTATGAAAAAGCTTCTGCTATCTCCTCTCCAGAATATTTCGAATCCTCAAGATACATTGTACTAGGTAGACCATTTGGATTACTTTTATTTTTGACATAAGACCAAAAATATTTGGGATTACAAGAAATTGAGTCTTCAACATTTTTTATATACTCAGTGTAGCATTTATTTTCCAAGGTTTTAGCTCTTTCTCGTAAAATAATAAATGACAGCCGATCACAAGAGTTACCATAATTTTTATGTTTCCGGAAATGTTTATGTTTTTCTTTTAAAACTTTAATTAAAGCCTTTGAATACCATGGCGGGTAGTGTTTATAAAAAATATTTTTACTCGGTATGTACCTGTCACGTAGCTTATATAAAATATTATAGAAAAAATCTGCAGAATCCTGCATATTCCTAGAAGAAAATTCACACTCCCAGTCAACCGAAAGTAACTCCTTGTTAATCGACTCATAATCTCCTCGTGAGAAAAAGTATTTAATGCGAGGAGCTGGCTTTAAAGTCTCACCAACAACAAAGTTTGGGATAATAATAACGGGTTTGTGATGTTCGTCGATGGGGACTAGAGGATCCAAACACTCACTCACCAATACATTGTCATTACATAAGACAAGATCCAGCAATCTGCCAGCATCATTTACAACACCATTATACTGTTTAAGGTCACAGAAATTTAAACAGTCGATCAATGCAAGGCCATTATCATCACTTGTTTCTGATGGCACAAAAAACACGGAACCCCGTTCCAGGGACCATTTCATGTGGCTCATATTAAAGTCGCCCAAGATTAAAAACTTATCACGAGGAAAGGCGACTATTAAATCACCCAGCTTATCAAGAAAATTTGAAAGTTGCTGTGAGAAACAATTACCCATATTTTGTTTTATTAAATACAGAACGCAGACATTAAGCCTTACCGGTTTCTCACACTCAGCATCGGTGAGGTAAATCGAAATCCACAAATCTTCGGCGGAGGAACACCAAGACGGCTGACCAACTACATGTAGGTACTTCTGCGTAGCAATTAGCGTCCCGCCGCCGAGCTTCTGCCGTGTGAAGGCATAGTCCCGATCGCGACGCCACAACATGTACCTGTCGTCAACTAACTCGGAATCGCGTATGCCGTCAAGCAACCAAGACTCAGTAATAACAATCATATCATACGCATTGCTTGCTATATTCCGGTATAATGTAGAAGTCTTAGTCCTAAGGCCCCTAACATTTTGATAGTAAATACTCAATTTACTTGTATTTTTATCAATCATCGAAATAATATAAGGAGCTAGTAGCGGAATAAGTCATTAAGGTAGCATCATTTGTATAAAAAAATAATTTAAGTACATGAGTAAAAGATCGAGCGAAAGTATGACATAACGTGTAATGATTAGGGGCGTAAACCGGCAAGCAGATGTCAAGCGAATATTGCGACTGCGAATGCATCGACTGCATGGCAACGTCGTTTACGTCCTATATGTAAATTCCTAATTTTATCATTTTAATATTTGTATTATAAGCTTCACTGGGAGAGATTTTCAGAAGCTAAGGTTTTTAAAATTATTATCGTTTTACTTTATTAGACCACATTAAAAGTGATGTATGGTTCAAGATTTCGATAGTTCAAGTGCAGTATTAAGGCTAATTTTTTCTCTCGTCGCTAACAAAAAACAACAGACAAGTGACGTCCCTTCTTCACTAATTTGTTTTGTTGATGTGAGAACTTTGTTCGGCAGCTAATGGATTTTTTTACCACTCTTTACCAAACTTCATATATCAATATCAAAATCAGCTAGATGCTTTACATAATCTACTTGTCATAAAATTTCCCCATTATATTGACCGAGGCCTCCCACGCACTCTGCATCGGTAACTGAAACTATTTACAACGGTACCTTGTTGTTTGTAAGAAAATTAAAGTATAAGGTAGTAGGTAAAGAAAGTACAGGTACCTTTTTGCATATACCATTAGGTATTTCTCAGCTTACCTAGTTTTTTTTGTTATTGTGTACATTCGAATTAAGATCGTTTTGTAAATAAAAAATACAGGAAGTACATTTTAATGTATGTGGGTACCAGTTTTGTGATGATTATTTTGTATGAGCGAATTCATACTGTAAAATTTTGTAAATAATTTGTTTATCAGTGAGGAATTCTACGTGATCATCGTATCAGCTAAATTACTCCATAATATTGCATTGTTATATCAGACTAGTGTCGGTTAAACGGTTAAGGATAGTTGTAGTTAAATTTTAAGTGCAGTCACAATGCGTTAAGTATTCTGAAGCTAATGTTTTAGAAGTATATAAACTCATAACACGCTTGGTTTTTGACGAAAAGTATTTTTTTTGCTTATACTTTCCTCTTCATGCAAATTACGGTATAGGCAGTGAAAAATCATCATAAACTCATTATTTTGCAACTTAGCAAGATAAATGTCTCTTTATCGTTTTATCGAATCTGGTTTCTGCATCGCAAAATGCACATTTTGCATAAATCAAACACATATGGTGTGAACTGAGAACCAGTATACAGCTTAGTCACATCCCGGCGGCGGCAAGCTCGGCGACTCTTGTAAAATGTAATATTTAAGGCAACTTGTAACCGAACGGGTCTTACTCGTTCACTTGACGAGTTGCAAACTGTTGTTTTGGTCTTATAAGTGCATTAAATCTTCACCTTCACGCCTTAACGAGGTGCCATACTAACTTATTAGTAATTGGCGGTGCCACTGGCATCGCTACCTTGATTGCTGATTTGCGACTGCTAGCTTTCATGAGTACCAATCATTTGTATGCAATCTATGTTTTGTTCAAAGATGGGATGGAAATAGAACTTTGTAATAAAGTTTTGTATTTTAAATGAGATAGATGAACACATATGCTTTCGCGTTTTATGTATCTCTGATCTTTTCCGTTCGAGCGATATTACATTTACAAGTATGGATCCGTATAAGTACGTGAGTAGAGAGATTTTAGACGATCAAGGGTGTTCTTTAGTCGTCTAAAATATGTTGTTTGGATGTTATTCCAAATATTATGCAAATATCTTTTATTATCATAGCATTGTCTTGGCCGAGCCGGGGCGCCATAAGCGTGCGTGACCGACTGGAAGATAGCGACTTTATGCTGGCGGCTATTTTCGAAGCACGAGGGGCTGGCTGGCTCGTTCTATGCTTTTTATAAGTTTGAGTAAAGATGCACTTTGATGATGAAATCCGTGAAGTAATGTTTCTGAAAAAAAAAGATACCTGATATAAGGACATACATAAAATGTAGAGATATCTAATATACTATTAGGGATTGTAATAACATAGGTCTTTCAAATTCCGTATCCTTACCCTCCAGCGTTGTAATAACCTACGAACAAGTAACTTATTACTTTTTCGTAGGTAACATACAAAATCTTAAACAACCATTATAATGTAGGAAGTCTTGAGGACATATATACAAAAAATCTAAATAAACAACTCAGAGGGCACTCCATGAAACTTAGTTTGCCTCGGTGTACTAGCAACCCCCAAAAAACACTTTTTGCCAAACCGTGTTGTGCAAATGTGGAACTCTTTACCGGAAAATCTGATAAGTGCTTCAAGTGTGAACAGTTTCAAAAATAGACTTGATAAACATTAAAAATCTTTAAAACACAAGAGCAGTGATATACACGCATCAGCTTTAAGCTGCTAGTGTATTTATAATAATTAATAATAACAATGCAATGGTGTTGATGCAATTGTTATTAAAAAAAAGAAAAAAAAATGCTTTTTTAAACTGAACCCCATTAATTATATAATTGCTCTCTGCACTTTACTGATATTCGTAGCAGGTTCTCATAATTCTGTTGAATCCTTGTTGAATCATAATTCAGACAGAGCTGTAATTGTTGCTTTGAAGTAGGAAGATTTGTATGATTTGCAAAGCGAACATCTGTATTGGCGTCAAATACAGACCGCTGTGCGTGTGGTCTTGAGATTGTTTGGTCAGTTAGTATTTCCATTTATTTATTATTTTAAATCAAACCCGTATAATGAATTCTTAGCCTGCGTCGAGGGAAGTTGTTGATACGATCAACGAATTAAAAGCTAATGGCTACTGATAGCGCTTAACTATGAACGATCACTTTTCTTACATGTCGGATATTTATTTTTCTCTCCGAGTCGTGAGTCAGTGTTTAATAGATTAAATGGGAGGCATTAATCCACGTTGCATCGCGGCGCCGCCGGGCTCCAACTTTTATTAGCTGAATAAGAGCTTCAATGACAGTCATTGTCCTCTATTAGTACATAACTCGCATGTATTGTACGAGTACAATACACGATGGTGTTGGTGGTTTTGACAATGAAATTAGGAATTTCAATTAAACACACTTTATTTCTACGAACTGTTGTATTGTGGGGAGGTAGGTACTAATCATCATCATCATTCATCATCAGGTCCTCTTTTGTCTCCACTGCAGGAACACGATCCTCTCTGTACTACCCAGAGCCATTTTATAAATAATGCTAATAGTAGCAATGTCCCGCGACTTCGTCCGCGTAATATATAGTCTATGTCACCCGCAGATAAATACGCTTTCTTTAAGTAAAAGAATTTAGAAAATCGGTCAAGTAGTTTCGGACCCTATTCAATGCAAGCAAACAATCAAATCTTTCTTCTTTATAAGTATAAGTACCCATAGAAATTTATTTATTCTTTACGCCTTTGGTACTCTCACGTGCGACTTTCTTGATCGAATTCCAATAGGTAGGTATGTACCGGAGACCAATCAAACAGAATCATCTTCGGTCTCATGTTAAAATTTTATATATGATCTAAAACGTATTCGTTTAATATGTGATTCATTCTTTTAATTCCAGACTGACTAAATTCTATAAAGATTTCGTTGGTTATGGACAGTTATGGTTATAATATACGTAAGTGTATTTATACCTATTATTAATATAGTATATATACATATTATCATATGTATTCATATATTTATTTAATGTGGACAAAGATATTTACACATAATTACAAATATAAAACAAAAATAAATATTAATACTATTAATATTATATTTATTTGTGTATATTAAATGTATTTTTTTGTGCAATAAAGAAATTACATACATACATACGTATTTAGTCAAAGGAGCTAATTACGATTTTGGATGATAGGTAGTCATATACCTTTGGGCTGTGAAAATACGAGTAGGATAAGATAAATAGTTTTTGTCGCAATGACAAGGAATTTGCACAAAAGAATAGAGTGTGTACCTGGTGTCAATTCCTTCACTTACGAGTATATTTTCAATGCAGACAAGAATGACTAAGAATATTCTTGCTAAGTTTGCGTACGTGCATGTCGAGTTGTTGTCGAGCTCCGTGGCGCAGTGGTCAACACGCCAGCCTGCGACACGGAGGTCCCGGGTTCGATCCCCGGTCGGGTCAAGATGGAAAATGATCTTTTTCAGATTGACCTGGGTCTTGGATGTTTATCTATATAAGTATATATTATAGAATATAGTATCTCGTTGAGTTAGTATCCCACGACACAAGTTCACAACTTACTGTGGGGCTAGCTCAATTTGTGTGATATGTCCCTATATATATATATATATATATATATATATATATATATATATATATATATATATATATATATATATATATATATATGACTGTGTAAACAGTCTTCAACACATTTGTAATGGGAATTTCACGTGCTTGTACGAGGACATTATTTAAGGACTATATAAATAAATGCTGGTGTTAAAACTAACAAATATTATGTTTTATAATGTTCTGCAATTGTTCTAGAATATGTGCGAAATAGATTTATTTTAATCTGAATGAATTTATTAAATAGCAAAGTTTAGTTTTTTGTCAACAATAATATTATTGCTTGAGAAAATAAGTATCGAAAAACTGAATTAAAAAATTAAACTTTATGTAGTTAAGAGTTTTGCAATATAGAACATTCATGGTTTTATAAGATATAATATAACACAGTTTTTTTTTTATTTTGTGTGACCTTTATATAAAACAAGAATCGTTATCGCTACGTCTACATCCTTTACATCTGAGACATGAATTTATCGAACGCTTATCGTTGACAAATTAAACGGGTATCTTGGAGCTGCAAAAAAAAGTTAAATAAGTTCTAAAATATTACATACTAACTGTTACCCGCGGCTTCACCTGCGTGATATATAGCCTATGTCCTTCTCAGTACCCTAACCTATGTGTATGCAACGTAAAAGCGTAAGAAACCAACAAACAAACTCACTTTCGCATTTATAATATTATATTAGTTTAGACACGTATGAGATTTCCATTACGTACAATGAATAGGAAAACTAACATTTTCCCGCGACTTCATTTGCGTAAATTATAGCCTATGTCACCCGCAGATAAATTAGCTATCTATACGTGAAAGAATATGTAAAATTGGTCCAGTAGTTTCAGATTTCTATTCATTGGAGAAAAACAAAAATCTTATTTTTATTTTTTATTATATTAGTACAGATAATATACAGAGGAAAAAATATTTACCTTATTACCACGTACTAATACACTACTAGACATTACTTAACTAATTTAATTATTTTGGAAAACACCATGGTTGAAATACCGTTGGTGTCGTAATACGACGTAATTCAATTTAATAATGTTCAATTAAGTAGTATGTACTCTACTTGTGCCTTTCACTGTGAGAGCCATAGCGCAACGTTAAATACACTACAAAGGTTTTAAGTTTATTGGGTTATAATTTAACATTTCTTATGAAATACAACATATTTTTATAATGACCGTACATAGTATTGTTTGTTATTATAAAAAGGGTAGCATTTAAACGATTGAAATTTGGATGACGAAAATACAAACTGAGCGACGAACTGCGAGTGACGACAAAGGAACCTAACCTACCCTCCTAAAGTCAATTCGTTTTGTTATATTGGGGGTTTGGTCGTAAATGGGGACTCTCACTTGCTCCTGTTTTGGTCACAAAGAAACCGAACCGAACTTAACCTAGGGTAGGTTAAGTTCGGGTTTCCTGTGGCCAAATTATATTATATTGGGAGATTTTTCCAAATTCGCCAGCTATGCATTTCTAGTCGCTCACTTAGTAATTTAACCGCTCGTCTAAAATGTTATTCTTTTTTTTATTATTCCCCGTATAAAAAGTTCAAAAAGGACCTACGTAACTTATTGAAACTTTTCTAAGTGACTTATTTAAGACCAATACTATTCAATTAAATCCAACTCTACTTATCGGAAATAATTGAAAAACTTTACTTCGTATTCCGAATTATATTTTTAAGTAGGTAATATAAACTATTTAATACTTCACAAGTGTGAGTTGTAGATTTATTTTTGTATCTCGATATATCTACAGATTTGAAATTAATTTCCAGGTTATTAATCTCCGTTTGTATTGCTCCAGATGGCGCGGCCAGCGCGGTGAGCGGAGCCACGTTAGGGGTGCCTCCTTCCTGGGAGCCCTTCTACTGCGTACTGCAGCAGGACAGACGCACCCTCACGGCATACACTAGTGAAGAACTTGCCGTAAGTTTTCTTTCAATCTTATGTTACATCAGCTTTTATGACCCCTCTGCTGGCAATAAGCCTGATTTTGTCTGGACAATCACCAATGTAGATGTACAAAAGTATTATGCCTCTTTAGCAGTCTTTCCAATCGAATGTAAAAAAATGGTGGAAAACATCGATCTAAGAATAATCAAGAGAGAACGAACCCTGAGAAACGTACTCGTAACCGTGAGGCAAATAACTGTTCGTAAAAAGTTCGCGGCACTCATGATGCACCCAGTGCCCGGTTTATATAATTTCTAGGTCCATGGGCTAAAAAATGTACAAGCCCAAGCATTGTTTTGCTTGTTAAAATCTCGTGGTAACGACTAATTTTATAGAAATCCTGGGCGCGGTAAGATGATGTCGTTAGCGTTAATAAAAGCGATACTTTTGCACTACTGTTATGTAGTCCGTGTGATCAATTTGATCATTAGAAATATATTGTTATGGATTTTATATTTTTAAACCCTATACCTGTCTTGTTGCTGGCAGTTTCCACTCTTGGAATATATTTTAAAGAACGGTGTAAAATAATTTTGATGAAAAACGTTATCTTAGCATAGCCCTGATTTTGAGATTTATTCCAAACCAATTCCACGAACGAATACCACTGGTATTTGAATTTTTAATTATTATCTATTCCGAACTGATACCACTGTAAAATCCAATGCCAAACATGTTCAAAGGTACAGTCAGTAGAAAAATGTATGTTATTAAAAAAAAGTTATTTCCATGAAATTCTGATAGATAGATCATAAACTCAGCTACCTACATTGAAATCTCGGAATTCGTAAGTAATGTAGTACAAAATTTCTAGAAATAAAGCCACAAGATCGAGATGGATGGCATGTATTGTTTGTTTGTTTTTCGTATGTGTAAGTGGCCAATACGGGTGTCAGATTTTTCAAGTTGCCTAAAGGCATCTGACAAAGCTTAACGACTGGCATCAACGATAACAGCCGCGACCAACGGCTTAACGTGCCTTCCGAAGCATGCATTGATAGACGTCTACACCCAATACAAGATTTCAATATAGCTCAGAGGTACAATATCATCCTGTATATATTTTTATACGACCTTTTTAATTCCGTAAGCCATGCTCATTTATCTTTAGTGCCAGGATATGAATGTCTAAAAGTAGAGCCATTTATTTGTAGTTAAAAAAATATGATAGATCGATGTAGCACAAAAAACATAATGTTATCCGGTTGTGACTGTCTTTTATTGTCACACAGCTCAATAAATGGGCAGTAACCAATAATAGTTTAACTGACTAAACTTTTGTTTTTTTTTTCAATGGTCAAACGGGATTCTTTTCTACAATTTTATTATCTATAATTTCTAGTTAAATACACTGGTAATTAAAGGGAGGCAAATAGAACTAGTACTTATATTTTTTTTCTTGGTTCACTTCGCATTAATACTCGATTTATAGATTTAAGTATCATGCGTGCTTTACATCACGCAATGGTTAATGGATCTAATTGTCTCAAGGTAATGAAAAACCGGAATACATTTTCGTTTTTGCATTTTCGTGCATATTTTTTATTGTAGTAGTATGTAAATTCTTAGTTTTTTCGGCTATCAACATTCGAAATTCAATTAGTGCGGATCAATAAATGGATCTCGCAATTTCGTTGTAATCGTATCGCCGGAAAGCCGCCGTTAAAATTTAGCAATTTGTAGGATGTGTAGGAAGGTGCTACTAATTTGTACACATTTTTGGGATGTCTGTTTGCTCTCGTTTAATCTTAACTGCCGATATGTATGATTTTATGCTCAAAAATCACTCATAAATCATTCATTTAAGGATTGTTTCTTCAGTTTAGATTTCCTTGTGGTGTACAACTACTTAGTACCTACTTTTTCAGCGTTTTTTTAAACTTTATAATGACTCTACATCATTTTAGATAGCGGCTGCATTTTTCAAAATTGAAATTCTCTTTCGCTTCGTTTGTTCCGCTTTCCTTAACTCAAAAACGTCTTTCGTCGTCTTTGAGGTGGAACCATTTAATTGTGCGCAAGTCATTGAAGCTTTTCGCTTTTCTTGTTACATACACGACTCCTTTCTTTGTAGGCAATTGACGACATTCATTTGACTTCCAGGTGAAACAAACACAGATTAAAAGTTGGATCTATCTTAAACTGTTACTTAGAACAAAAATTTAAAGATCTTTTTTTAAGGGTTCTGTGTGCGTGTTTAGAAATGGTTCCCTTTATTCCACTTTGTTTTGATCTCTAAAGTAAACTAGTATTAGTATCGAAAAAAATTTATTATTTATCACGTCATCTTATTGTTGTTGAGGTCAACATTTTGGTTTAAAAGTTTATATAATTTTTATCACAGAAGTATTGTATCTTGTTTTTAAGAAATATTTACATTGACAGTCTATTTGTGTATTGTTTTATCTTTGACTAAATAATCAAAGTATTTACATTGATACTTGTAAGTGAGGCTGGATTTACAGGTAGGTATTGCCAAATGGAGAAGCTCTCTTTAAGCTCTAAAAAACCCTGTCGAGCGATTAGGCTTTGACGTCATTACTGTTATATGCAGGTAAATGGAATAAAATATATCATTACGACCAGTTACGGTATTCTGGGGCAGTCGTTTGATTTCACCGTTTTGTTTGTGACGATGAAAACCATTTAACTGTCTTGAGCTCATTCAGTGAAATTCCTATTTTGCCTCTGTACCTAAATAATAGCAATTGCAGCTCTATTTTTATCATGGCGTTTGTTTTTGATAGCGATGATATATTGTGGTGTGGAGCACACAATCAAAGAAGAAAGGGTCGTGGCGTGGGCGACTCCGGGCACTTAGCATAAATCAAACCAGCTGCTCCATTCATCTAAAAAAATTAAGATGTATGCACTTAGTGCGAGAGGCTAATGTGTTTATAACACTTACTTGTCGTAATTTCTTTAATGTTTAATCTGGCACAATGAACTTTGGGAACAAATTATCTAACGATAGCACGTGCTGTGCGTAATGATGTTTCTTTATATGCAGCTTTTAGATTAGAAATCAAGATGCAATTTTATTTTAAGTAACACGAAAGAAAAATGCTATTGAGTTAATATTATGTTAGTTTTTCGGTAAAGAGGGTTCGAAACAAAACTTTCTGACTTTCCGTATATAGGTACTTATATATTGTAAGTACACAACATATAACAGCGGCGTTCATGTATTAACGTTTATGAGGTGTCAACGATTTTCACCATACAAAGAGGTGGTCGGTACACAAATACACAATGACACGTGCTCATAAATTTAATGATGATAAAGCGGAGGCAGTAAAAATGCATCATACATTGAGCTGTTACTTGTAGGCAGGATGTCTTCGAACAATGAGGACGGAAATGCGAATGGATGCGTTCCGCTTCTCACGAATGAAGTCGTTTTTAGCCCATCGCGGTATTACCTGACGGATTGCGTCGACACCTCCATGGGCAAAGACTAGGGGCTTTATTTACATAAGCCTGCTCGTAACATTTTATAGCTTGTCATCTACGTGTCTTCCTGTTTTGACGGCTATTCCTTGTTTTACGTTTTTTTATTTGTTTTGAATATCTGTGCTGTATGTTTATATTTCTTTTTTTACCCGACTGACCCACCCAGAAAGGGGTGATTTGAATGATTGAAATGATTTTGGCGCGTATGTAATATGTTGTTTTATGAAACAGGTTGTATTATTTTACTTAAGCACATATTCAGTAGATACTTATCTCAAATGAAACTAATATAATTTTGTATTGTTACACGCGAACGGACAGTCGTTTCCGGGATTCTATGTGGACCGTAAGGTAAGATATTCGTTGTAGTGTGTCAGTGTACTGGTCGAGTGATAGCTTGCACTTTCACGCAATGTTATTAGCATCATGGTTGTCTGCCCTGTACAATCATCCATTTGTTAGCTTAAGAAAGCCATGTTAACCATTATTGCTACGAGTATGAACGAATTTCACCACACTATAAATCAAGACAATGTGTACTTACTGACTTATGGATGTCCGCAGCCATTGCCTCTTTCTTAACTCAAGAAAAAATAGCCACATTAAAAAGAAACACCTGTGTTATGTAAAAAGGTGGATTTTACTTAGCATATTTAAGTTGTGTGTGCATGTCATGTTCATTGATTTGTTTTGTCCCTTGCATATGCTATATAACATAAATATATGTGTGTTGGTTCAATATCTTTTTTTAATATGTGTGGCTGATTTAATTTGTTATTGTAAACGTTTCCAAAACAGAAAAAAATTGTTGACGGCTGTACCAACTCCACAAATAGTAACCAAGAGACGTAAAATTATTATCATACCTTATTTTGACATTGCATTTCCTAATAGTGCTCGATTCTCAAGCGATCGAATAAGGAACGAATTGTTTCTTGCGCCGCAGTTGGCCATGAGGTGAACCCTGTTCTCTATAAGGCTCTAACTTACCACAAAATCTTTTGGGAACATACTTTGTTGTTGTTTTGATAGGCTATGGGCGTGTGTGACCAAAGAAAATATACATACATATACGTAATACATACTAACATTGTGACCAATATTTTAATATGAAATTAATATTTGGTGGAATGTTAGATATAAAGTAGGTATAAAAGTTTTGTTTAAACCAGAATTAGTTAGTCCCATAGGAAATGTTGTTCAAATTGAGGAGCTGAGACGCCTCATTAAAGTTCGGACAGCCTTTCTTGTAAACATATTATATTATAAGTATATTTATTTAACATTTACCAATAATATCGATTCAGGATTTCGCTCCGAGTTTAAGTAGAATATTGTTAAAAGTTCCAGCTACGGAGGGAGCCCGACACTCCATATATACGAGCACTGAGTGTTTGTGACTCAGTAAGTCTAAAAACTGAGGTAAGTATAAAGATATAGCCGTAGCACCGATTTCATGGAATTCTGGTTCATGGGTAGTTAATTGGAGCTTATGATGTCATGGCATAAACAATTAACATGAGTGCGTTGGACCATTGCGAAGTTCATTATTCGAGGTCAATGCAACCAGCTATAAAAGCTTTCCTATTTTGGCCTCTTTGAAGTTATTAAATTCGGTTATTTTAAAAACAACAATTCAAAAGCGTCCCTGAAAAACGCTCTTTAGAATAAAAGAGAAGTATCTTGGTCAGTATTTTTACATCTTAGAGCATTAAACCCTGTGATTAAACCAACCGGAGGCGACACGCGGCCATATTTCTATGCGAAAAAGTCTGCCAATTGTCGCGGGGGGAAATAGGCAACGCACACAGATAGCGTTAACACAAATGCGTTTTTCGGTAACGTCGCTACGCACGCACACACTAGTTTAGTCTACACGCACACAAGTACATTCACACACAGTGACAGCACAGCAGTTGGTTTAATGCTCTAAGTTTTACATATAGCTAATTACGTTGACGGCAAGGGCTATTATATTAAAAAATCGCCCGAGGCTCCACTCGCGTTAGTGCCGATCCCTCGGGGACAGTACTTTTTTCCGGTATGAAAGGTAGCCTTTGTCCTTTTCCGTACTTTAGACAACGTGTACACAATTTCATGATGATCGGTTACATCCTAATCCTAACTAATATTATAAATGCAAAAGTGAGTTTGTTTATTTGTTTGTTTGTACCGCTTTCACTTCGTATCTTCTGAACCGATCATTATGAAATTTGCATACACATAAGTTAGGGTACCGAGAAGGACATAGGCTATGTATTACGCGGGTGAAGCCGCGGGTACCAGCTAGTACATACATAAACAAACAAACTTACTTTCGCATTTATAATATACTAGCTGTTACCCGCGGCTTCGCCCGCGTAATATATAGCCTATGTCCTTCTCGGTACCCTAACCTATGTGTATGCAAAATTTCATGATGATCGGTTCAGTAGATACGGCGTGAAAGCGTAACAAACAAACAAACTCACTTTTACATTTATAATATTAGTTATGATTAGGATAAGGATAGGATTAGGATTGGGATATCAATTTAGCAGCGAAATGCAATTCTGTGGATATAATCTAAATTGGAGTTCATACCAACATCTGTATTACAATCTCGAAAACATTAACAATGGGCATGTTGACTAAAATTTTTTTCGTGTTGCTACGTAAAGACCAGCCAAAAATAAACACAATATTGACAGAAATACATTTCTAAACAAAAAACTCTTTCAGATATAAATGTTTTAAAGTCACATGTTTTTAGACGTGAAAATGCGCCGCTAAATTGCCTACATATTTGTGACGTCACAAGCTTGTATTTTGTATGGGCGGAGTGAGAACTTTGTTTGGTAGCTATACGAAATATTTAGTTCATGGTAATGGTTTCATAATAAAAGTTGCTATAAATTTAGGGGACTACAATACAATATAACTGTAATTAAAGATTTTCATATTTAAAAAAATGGTCTTATTCACCCAACTTTAAAGAAGCTTTAGGATCACTTAACGAATCGATATAAAATTTAAAGTGTTCTTTATAGTGTTTTTAGATAGAAATTAGTATCTTAAGAAACAAATTTTATATAATCTTAACATTAGGCAACTACCGAATTTTGATTCTCGAGTTCCTAATTAAAAATATCTGTTCTTTTTTTAACTTACTCAAATTTGAAAATTCAGTGGCCAGTACGCTCGAAGAATGTCCATCATCGTTAATCACACGGGCATCTCACCTGTATCGCCCCAGGTTGTTCCTGAGATTTCGATCGACAGCAAGTTCAAGCATCGTGTTATAACAGGTGACTCAGCTGCGTTTAAAGAAATGCATTCCGTTAAATACATATTTGAGTGGTAACTTAAAACTGACCTCTGCTTATCAATATCACTAATGGAACTGAAAGTTGTAAGAAAAAAGAAACGAAAAAACAAAAATATCCATGTAAGTTTAACAAAAAAAAAAAAATAATAATCGATGGGTTAGTTGAATTTTTATTACGGGTTTGTAACTTTTTACAATTTTCACATTTTTCTTCTGGATTTGTCTCATAATTAATGATTTTACTTTCAGGTTTTAAATTAGCAATATTACTAGGTACCTACTTCGAAATCAATTTGTTACGTCAAAATATGTACTAGTGATCATTTTCATTCAACTATTAAAAGATATAAAATTGATAACTTTCGTAGTTACCCCCGATACGAAATCTCTCCAACTTATTAACGGATCAACCGATTTTAATAATACATATCTAACACCATCGCCAAGAAACTTGCTTACAAAAAAAAAAAACGCATTCTAATCGCTTCACCCGTTTTGAAGCAACGGTGCCTCACACAGACACATGCACACACAGAGCGGTCGAACATATAACACTCCTCTTTTTGCGTCGGGGATTAAAAAGACCGTCCTCTCATTATTTTTATTTTGCACGAAGACGACTTAATTCTTTTGTAACTTAATATTTAAAAATTACAAGTAAGATAATGAAATTTTTGTTGCAATACTTGCCCAACTGAACTAAAATTATAAAATAATGTAAGGCAAGCCAGCTATCTGGTTCGTGTAATAATTTGGTAAGTACATAAAACCGGTCGTAATTGGTATTTCACTTCTCCGCTCATTTTTATGACCTCGGTTAGTGCCACGATTGTTCCATAGCAAGTATCGATTAAAATAAGTGCTCTGGTATTAAAATATGCCATTAAAATTATTGTATTCGGATCCAGGATGGTAGAGATGCTGTTCGTTAAAAATAGAAAAAAACGTGGCCTAAGCCACTTGAGTTATTTTTTTTTAATATTATGCCGTTGCGTGACATAGAACCAGTCAAAATATTTGGGTGCGGTCGAAACAGTAACAATGTGGAACATTTTAGAAACTCAATTGTGCTCTTTGAAGTAAACCAAATAAATAAATAAATATATACGGACAATTCACCCAGATTGAGCTAGCCCCAAAGTAAGTACTTAAGTAAGAGTTGTGTTATGAGATACTAACTCAACGATTCCATATTTTATAACAAATACTTATAGATAAACATCCAAGACCCAGCTGAAAAAGATCATTTTTCATCTTGACCAGACTGGGGATCGAACCCGGGACCATCCGAATGCATCCACAGCTGGAATGCCTCGGAGCCCGGGGTCTGGAAGAAATACGAGTATAATAGTGGAAGTCAAGTGGAAGCAAATCATACAGACACTATATTATGGTAGAATAACCTTCTATGTGCGAACACAGCATGCACATATATTGCTCACAGTAAATAGGAAGGTAATACAAGTTACCGAGTGATAAACTTAGGCTGATTTTTATTCTTTTCTACGTAGAAGTTGCGTTGTTGTGAGCGAACATACTCGTATGTAATTTCGCTTAATGTTTCATCAAACGATGGCAAGCGTACTCTACCCAGGCTATTTATATTTCTAACGAATCTACGAGCCGTCGTACTTATAACGAGCTAAAGCATCCAGTTCGTTAACATGAAGTCTAAGCAAGATGCATAGTTTAAAATATCTCTTACTCAATCGTAATTTTCGTTATAAACTTTAATTTGTTTTGCCCATGAATAAATGTAAGATTTTTACCGTCCTATTTGAATTAACATAGCTGCTACAGTAAACGTTTTTGTAAACTGGTCTCCGGCCTTGCCTAAGATATTTTTCGCTCATTTACATCTCTACCCATTTCCTCTTGAGGCCGAGGTGAGGCTCTAGACTAGATTTAAATTGTGCCAATTATGTGTTATATCAAAACCAAAAAAAGTATATAGGTAATGCGTCCGGATTTCTGGAGTAATTCCACAACTCGTCCCACATACCTACGGCCCATTTGTCCGAATTGCAGAAAATCAAAATTTAATTTATTTATATTTTCTGCTATTCGTCCTATATATAGTCCTACGTATAGCCTATCACCGATAATGAGCTTTCTACAGGTGAAAGATTTTATTAATCGACCCCGTAGATTTTGAGCTTAAACCAAATGGTGACGAAAACCGTGCGAAGTGGAGGATAAAAAAAACCCTTTACTCCGGGATCCAGGCTCCAAAGCATTCCAGCTGAGGATGCAACCAGGATCATGCTCAAATGTGAGAGACGATATGATCTTATACATACAATACAAATAAAGACACAAACAATTCAGTCTTTCTGCGTTATAATCTCTCTCTACTCTATCTAAGTACATATATAAAATTAGTTAATTTTTGCTTGTTATTTGTTATGCTATAAGGATGCAAGTGTCTAAAATAACAACATCATCTCGGACATGTCGCGTTTGCGCTAGGTTCACCTGCGCGGTACATGCCCATTGCCCAGTTAACAAGAGTTTAGTAGACGAGTGTACGAACCTTAGAGTATATAGTTATATTGATACTCTAAGGTACGAACAGACTCGTCATTAGCTTGCCACACATAAAAACCTCAACTGCATTTCGCGTCCTCATTGACGAATGTTCAATACTTACTCTATCAGGATTATATATCGAATCCTACTGAACTTCTATTTGTTTCAAAGCCTGTTTTCTTCCTTTAGCCTCCGGTTTCCTTTAACCAGACGTTTTCTACTAAATTTATAGCCGATGCACTATTCTGATGTGTGAGCTATCACATTGTACATTTTTAACTTTATATAATATCCAATAATACATGTTTTATTTTTGCGTTGAGGAGCAATAAACATCCCACATCTATACATCCATACAAATTTTTACATAAGGACAAGCAAATCACACAGATCGAGCTATTAACTCCGCAGTAAGTTGTGAACTTGTGTCGTGGGATACTAACTCAACGATATGATATTTGATATTATACATCAAAGAAGCAGGCTAATCTGAAAAATATAGTTTTTTATCTTGTTGTGGATTCAACCCAGGACCCTGCGATTCAATGGCACTTGCGATACAACTGAGCCACAAAATCGTCAAAGCCACAGCCACTGTGTCTAATTTAAATATTTTAAAACCCAAATGATCTGCTGTTTAAGCGGATGATCTTTAAGCTATCAAACATTGCAAAATATATTTTAATAATTACTCAATATTAATTTACAATCATTAGTAGACAGATGAGCCCGTATATTGGACTAACGGGTATAAATGTTAGCAGAAATCCTTGGGCTGTTCGACACGGTGTATGCGTGTATTTTAGCTGAATGCATACCAATAATTTGTAATGGCCACTCGTTCCTAGTCACATACAGAGCTGGATTGAGTAAGGCGGGCCCGTAGCAAATGTGAACAAGGGGCGCATGGGTTTAATAAGGTTAAACCTAAGCAGATATTTAAAAGAAAACGCAAATGTTCCCATTTGCGTGCGCAAACTTGCAAACGTTTCGTTGTGCTATGGAAAGACAGCTCAAACATAGTAAATTAAAATACCTTGATTACCCTAAAACGTATATTGACCCTCATTCCCATTCCCATTCCCTTAACGGGGTAACTCCGACCGTCCAAATGAAAAACTTTGTCTATAGGACAAATGCTGGAAATTAAAAAAAATCGACATGTTAAAAGTATCGTCATTTACACAGAAAAATGTTCGGCCAGTACGGAAATTGTATGAAAATGTAAAACAATGAGTTTCAAGCATTGATCCTATTTGCAAAGTTATTTATATGGACTGTATTATCCCTTCAAGGGAATGCCGAGGTTAAATTTTCATGCTGTATATATGTATTCGTATTTTTTTTTCAAAATAGCGTGGCCCGTAGCTTTTGCTACTCGTACTTACTTCCTGCTATTTTATCCTTGGATGTGTCTAATCCGGCACTGGTTACATGGCATGCTGTACAGGCAGTAAGTGATTTGAGAATACTGGCTTATCGTGCGTGGAATTTGTTAAGTACCAAATGACGGTACAACTTCACATGTTGGTTGCATTATGCATGCTAACTATATTTACAACTTAATTTTGCCGATAAAAGTTAGTGTAGGAATTATTGTTAGAGGGTACGCATAGTAATGCGGTAGACATATTCTTAGATTTATCTGTAACACAGCGTATCAGTACCTTTTTCTGAGATAAAACATACTTAATTTAAGTCAGTTAAGTAGATAAAGCGTGAAGAGGTAACTGGTAGACAGACAGACAAAGTTACCTACCGATATTGGAATTGTTGATAAAAAAGCGAAAATAGATGTAATTTTGCAAAGCTTTTTAATTATTGGAAAGCAAGCCGTTATATTTGCGTGCTAACCATCAAAACCCTTTCACTAGACACATTATACAGAAAGTTATGAACATAAATACCGCGCTCAAATAACCGTCATCACTCAGGCGTGTTTGCACAAGCAAGTAACAGAGTTTTATTTGAGTAAATGAGTATGCAGATGCCAGCAGCCATATTGTCACAATTATCCGTTAACGAGTAGCGAGCAGCGACATAAAGTCGACCTCAATATGCACACACTCAACAAGCGGGAGTTAGCTGGAACTGTAGGTGACGTCATACAGGACCTGCTGGTGAATTAGGATCCTAAAATAACTGGCAATTAAGAACGTAAAAATTAAATGGAATCTTTTGTGAGGCGACACACAATACAAAATATTCAAAATAATTTCAGTTAAAGTAGTGCGTGAAAACATAAAAGTTGAGCGTGTATACATACTTACATTACTGATATATCCCAAGATGTCTATGCATTTGTGGCATCCTTATAATGTTCTTAGGTCATTATAAACCTTATGTGGAATATTTTGAAAAGAATAATAAGTATGTATACCTAAGAGACAATAAAACGCATAACAAGCATTCTGCTGGAATATACATATTTTTCAAGAGAATATGTGAAATTAACTAAGTAACCGTACCGCCGTTTATTCATGTAATGTAGTAATGACTAAACAAAAGCAGGACAAATCAAATTTTCAGTGCAAAACGAGAATTGCAGTTACGGCCATTAATTTCTACTTAATCATACACTTTTACATCCACAGTCCACTATATATTAATTTAACAAGCAATTTCTTGCGCGGCAGTGGTTCCATTCCATTCATTTTACAAATAACTGGTCTTATATATGTATATTTGTGCAATAGGCCTAAGTAATAGCCGCTTGAAAGTACCTGCTTTCTCGAAATGGCTCTACCAATTTTAATGGAAATTACTTCGCGAAGTACAGTAACCTCCAAGAAGTAAAGTTCTGGTTTAGCGTCTCTCTCGCAAACACTGGCTATGTTTAGTGCTGAGAAACTTAGCTATTCAAACTAAAAATTAAACTTAAGGCGCTTACACCAGCCAACTAGCGCCACCCCTGATTTTATTTATTTTACTACTAAATAAGATCAAATTGAAAAAAACTACGTAAGTAGTACAGTAGTAAATGACGTTTAGTATTTTTTGTATTGCTTTTCATTATTTTACATTTGGTAAATCAAGAGAACTACTCATTAACGCCAAAAGCGGCTACTTTTGGCGGTAATCAGTAATTCTCTCAATCTGAAATGATAATATTGATGAAAAGTTCTACTAAAAATACTACAAGCAATTTACTAGTGAAGTACTTATTTCTACTACTACTTCTTCTTATTAAGGAGAACAAAAATTAAATAACGGGTGTCGCTAGTTTCGCTGATGTAGCCTCTCGACCTTAGCCTCTTAGGCTTAGGTCCGGGATATGGGAGGCGCTAGGCCTCCCGTCTTTGTATTCTTTTACTCCTGAATATGATCAAATTGAAAATAATCAAATTTTGTACTGTGCTAGTAAATCAGAACAAAATGAACGAAAAATATTACAAAAAGAAAATTAGTTCTAGTAGTATTGACGGTATTATTTTCATTCAATTTGAACTGATGGAGAAAAAAACAAAATAATGGGTGGAATCGCTGATCTAAGTTTCTTAAATAAATCTAATAACCGAAATATTTATTCTAATAGATAAATACATATATGTATTAACAAAAAAAATGTAATTTAAGTTAATAATTATTCTATTAACAGCTATACGTGAATTACATTGATACATTAAAAAAGAGAGGATGATCAAGAACAGTGTAACTTGATTAGATTATTGCTGCAACAAAATACTATCAAAAGCAAAGTCCAAAGCTTATCTTCGACGGCTGTCTGTAACTCTGATGTGACTCAACATAAGAATGGGTTTAAGCCCCTAAGCCCTTCTCAATTTTGATTGTGCCTTGATCTGGTGCCGGCGTGTGCGAGTTTCTAATTTCACGGTGCTTTCTCTGGCCTATTTATAGGCCTATTAGCTGAGCTCACTCTAAGTGTCTTGGTTTATTGGTACGCACCCAGGAGTCAATAAGCTCTTGTTTCATGCTTGTTTTAATATTCGGGATCTTATATGTTAGGGGGATATATATACCTGTCGCAGTAAGATACATAAAGCCGTAATACAGTTATATACCTAGGGATAAAATTATATGCCGGAACATAGTTATACAAAAACGATTCATTACTATCTTCCTAGGAACATAATTATAATACGGTTTAAGTTTAGTGGTATAATCATATTACTAGAGTAAGTTTACTGAAATAATTAACACCGCCTCCGCCGAACCCCGCACAACGCTCCTAGCGTTGTGCGGCGTAGGCGGCAGCGGGGGCTTCTTTGTGTGTGCACCCCCCAAGTCGCTGTTCGGCGTTTACGGTTGCACTTTTCGGGCGTATTAAAAAAATTGCCATGTTTTTCTTTAATATCATTGTGTATTAGTTGGGTAAATTGTCCAAGCAAACAAAATACACGGCAATCCTGAGAATGGTAGTGCAATGTACTAGTTTATGATTTTGTTATTTTTTCTCAGTAAGGTAGGCACTCTTCTACCTTGGCAAAATTATGATTAAGAAATGTCCTCCAATCTATTACATTAAATTAAAATGCAGTGTATCATTATGGTGACCTGTGCTGTCCTGAACTCAACTCCGCTCATAAAATCCGGCCCTGCTAATGCACTCACTAAGAAAAAGTGGCGATTTTTTTTAATACGCAGGAAAATGCAACCGCGAACGATGAACAACAACGTGGGGGTTGAAAAACACAACGCTGCCGCCTCCGCCGCACCCCGCACAATACTCCTAAACTTAATCTAGTAATATGATAATATCACTAAACTTGAACCGTAATATAATTGGTTCGCAGATTTTAGTCACTTTCATGTTCCTAGGAATATAGTAATGAATCGCTTTCGTTTAACTAAGTTCCGGCATATAATTATATCCCTAGGGATATAACTATATTACAGCTTAATCTATCTTACTGCGACATACCCATCACAAACTATTCGTGATTCAAGACTATTTGGCATTTGAACTAGCTATTGCATTCACTGTTAGGCCCCGGTAGTTATTAGTACGTACGTACGTACCATGCATTTTACGATTCTAGAAACAAATAAATCAAATTTATTATGTTGAGCTTAGATTTTGCAAATGTCTTGATTTTTTATATAATAATTACTACCTAGTATGCTTTATTTATTCTACAGTTGTTCAATAATTTGACTGCCTATATTTATTAGTTAAATGCTAACACAATAAAGAAAAAAAAAACATATTCATGACTAAGTTCACATTTCTAACGTCATAGGAAAAGGTCAAGAGTTGTTTTACTACATATAATACTACTTGTCTACTGCGTCGGTCGTAAAACGTTCGGTAAGCGAGATTTACATTTTATGGTCAATTTGAAATGAACAAGAAACAAGGACTTTAATGCCCGAGACGCAAAATTGGCTCCTAAGGAAATTTAATGTACTGATACAGGATGTGGATGTGGTGCTTATACAATACTTGTAGATACATATAGGTAATTCTAAATTTTCTGGACTCCCCGGAAGTACGTTAGTTAGGGTAGTATTATATTGTCTTTGCTGTAAGTAACCTGATTCGCCGATGCTATCTAGAGTTCATCAACCAAAGTCAATCTATACAAACATTATTACCTCACCTACATACATCGTTTTAGTACCAAAATATTTTTCGGAAATTAAGAACTTTATCAGCCAATGGAGCCAATATTAATTATCAAATTACAAAAATATATTTTAAATGCTATCAGTGGTCGTTACGAAAGCTTGTAGTTTATGATCGTGTTCATTTTTGATTTAATTTTTTTATTTTCAGACTCTGAAATTTTTAATTGATTCTAACATTATTTTATCAAGCGTTCAAAGTTCAAGATTTATTTTAAAACAAATATCTATTTCTATAGCTACTATTGCGAGGTTGCGAGAATGAATAATTTTCGAACTGTTGTTGACCTTTTGCTTCTGCAACTTTTATTTTTTTATAAATATCAATATTAAGACGACTCAGATTATTACTTAGCCTTGGTTTCCAATAAACATTTTCCGTTTATTGCTTGATAATGTTGCTTATTACAACATTTCCAACTGCATCTGGGCAAAATGAGTATTTTGACGACGGTCGTTAGGCCAAAGAGCTCCTCTATTTATTGCGCTATAATCATATTTTTGCATTTTAATATTCAAGTACCTAAGTAAGAACATATTTAGAATGTGCAGTAAATGTTTGGAATCCTACGATAGGTGCTACTATTTATTTATATCATATATTTATATACCTAATAACGAATCAGAATATTGATTTCTATTAGTTACGAGTGATTACATTATATTAGTTTCTACCCGACTGACCCTACTGGAAAGAAGGTAATTTTTTTGTATGTACGTATGCATGAAAGTATGTCTGTTCCATTGTTGTCTCCTGTAGCCTAAACGGCTTGATCGATTTTATAGTGTGAGGTGTCATTTGATTTGTATTTTCCCCGTAGTGTTATGACACACATAGAACATGTTACCACCAGCAAGAAATCAATATAGCGTATGTACGCTACTATCTATCCTAAAACGGCCGCCCGGTTATTTATTTTTAGAATAAATCAATTTGTTATTGAACAAAAACTCTAAATGATGATATAAGACACACGAGTAAAAACAAGTATCATAACTTGTAGATGTAGATTAGCAAAAAAATATTTCTTTTAGTTCTCTATGTTGCATATTAAGAAATGTATCAAATGACGCCTACACAGTACACACTGTCCATAGGCCGTAGGCCGGCTCGTTCATCCGATCTGATTCTGATCTGATAATTTTAGATAACATGGATTGCGATGACTTGGCAAGGCTGTCACAGTAATTCAGGCCACATTAGAGAGGTCCACAAGGACGCCATATTAAAGTATCGGGTGACAATTCTATCGTCACGCTCCAAGTATGTTAGTTGATGAATGAATGGCATAAAAAACCGGCCAAGTGTGAGTCGAACTCGCGCAATGAGGGTTCCGTACAATATGCTTCGTGAACACACACACAATGTGCAAAAAATGTTTTGTTCAAGTGACTAGCGCCATCTAGTGGTGTTTTAGTGAACTATTTCCCTAGATGAACTTATTATTGTGAGTTTACCACTTAATTTTCAAGTGATAGAATTCTTATTATTTTTCCTGTAATCTTCAAGGAATGAACTATATTTTGTAATTTTTTCAAACTTTTCGGCCCCGTAGTTTCGGAGATCAGGGGGGGAATGGTCAATTTTTGCCTTCTTTCGTGAATAAAATTAAAAGTATTGATTTTACCCGAACAAAAAAAATATTTTTGAGATCCTCATAATGAGCCCTTTCATTTGATATATGACACAGTAAGGTTTGCAAAACTTTCTTTTAAAATTTTGTAATTGGGCCCCTCAAAATGACCCTTATTTCAAAAAAATCTCTATTTACTTTGCACATCCGTGTTTGGGTCATAGGATTACACTATCTTACCAAATTTCATCTAATTTGGTTCAGTAGATTCGGAGAAAATCGGCTGTGACAGACGGACGGACGGACAGACAGACGCTCGAGTGATCCTATAAGGGTTCCGTTTTTCAACTTTTGTACGGAACCCTAAAAATAATGTATATGCATGTTTCCTGTGTCTGGTATGATATAAATAGCTTTTATTTAGGCATTCGAGTAAGAGTTATATAATTAAAGGTAACCAGTTTAGTGAGGGCGAGGAAATGTGTTGGTAGTAAAAATCTTGAGAGACGAGCGAGGCCTTTTTCACTGACCCAGTGGAAATTTAAGGCTCATTTATTATTTACTAGCTACTACCAGCAGCTTCGCCCGCGTGATATATAGCCTAAGTCCTTTTTAGTACCTTAACCTATGTGTATACACAATTTCATGATGATCGGTTCAGTAGATAGGGCTTGAAAGCGTAACAAACCAACAGGGCAAACTCACTTTCGCATTTATAATATTAGTTAGGATTTACTAACTTCTTACGTATTTTTTAGTTATGTTCGTGTAGTATATGACAATTTTTATTTACATCCTAAAATCTTCATATTCTCTTTACTTTAAGACTTCTGTAAATTGACCGATTTATCATAATTAAAATAAAAAAATAATATATGGAACTTACATGTTTATATAGCAATGTGTATATTTTTATCTAACTTAATTAATAATTAATTCATACAGAGATTGACATTTCAACGACCTTGTTGACAAACGGATATAACAATCTATGTATGCGTTGAATTTGATTGCATCACAATTATAATGTATAACAGTTCACATCACGTTCACATCGCTTGAGGACTCGTAATAGCCGAGTAATGCTAGTAATGTTGGTTTACGGCTTTGTTCTTACTAAAGCTATTGTTTTGCTTATAAATGCGGAACAACCCCGTTTGATTTATCCTATAGTTGCGTATGGAGTGTAAACTACGCCTAGGAATGACAATTCCGAATGTCACTAGATACGTATGACGTACGTCAATGGTTTCAATATTAAATAAATAGCAAGATGCTCCTCGCTATTTCTAGCCAAAGTAAATAACCATAAAGCTAACTCATCGTGCTACCCGAAGGTTTGTTGTAAAGGGTTAAACTATCATTGTATATTAGCTGGCACCGACTCCAAATAAAAACTGATTATAGTTTTGTTTACTGCCCTTGGTTTCTAGAAATTAAATTATTAATTTGTATTTTTTTGTTCCAATGTGTACACTTACCTATAGGATTGAAGTTAGTTTTTGTTTTTTTTTGTTAAAAATAATTTTATGTTATTAGTTTTGCTTCCTAAATAGCGCAAATTTACCTGTACATGCAATATTCATTGTAACGTACACGCAATCAAAAGCATGTTTAGGTATGAGGTAGATTGATATTACCATATCACCTGTTGTATCCTATTCCACACGAGCTGAAGCGCGCCGATCTTATGTCTCGCGTTACATAGCTACGTGACTATCGGTCGTAAAAAGCTCATACATAGCTTTTACAATCAGGGAACTTAATATTTCTGTGATAAATAAACATCAAAAGAATGACACATTAATGTGTAAGTTTTATTTTTTTTGTACAATATACGTATAGGTTAAAAAAAAAAAATGCTTTGGGCTTCTTCAAATTTCTTTGAAGACACGTCAAACACTATATATATATCTCTAAAAAAATGGATGTAGGTACGTGATGAATATTCCTAAAGTAGGTTTATGAAACCGTGTCACATCTTTAAATGGGCGACTCTACCTGTCAATGTGAAGAACTTTTCCTGGAACTAATGCTGAAATTTATTAACATATTGTATACTAGCTGATGCCCGCGACTTCGTTCGCGTAGACTTTATGACTCCGGCGTAATTGTTTTTGCTTTCTATTATTCTTTTAAAGTGTCCCTCTATCCATTTCAGTCAAAAATACTAAATGTACAGACGAAATATTTTTACTGTTTTATTATATGTATAGATTACTGTGGGCTGAATTTATCTTTACTTTCCCATTATTTGTCATAGTCATAACATATGATTTTGTGTTGCAATCATAGTGCGCCTTAGATACTTACTATTTTATAGAAAGGCAAGTAGTACAATGAGTTTTCACTTTTTGTTTTCCTTGACTCCATGGCGTACAAATTTCACGCGATCAAGCATAGATCCTATTACCGCAACCTGCCGAAAGCCATTGTTTATCAAACTAGTTTTTGATCAGTCCTATAACTGGCCATTATATACCGATCAGTCTGCTAGAGTTTCTCAAAGTGAGGTAATAACCACTTAAAGTTCAGCAGCTTAATATTGTACAAGAATAAAAATGTCTATGATTGTTGTTATGTTGTGATACATACCTAATTTCAGCGTCGTCAAGGAAGGAAAGGAAGAAGGATTTTTATATTTCGTGGTATTTTTGACGAGAGAAAAGAAAGAAAAGGGTATAATTAGGTAACGAAAAATATTTAGGAATAAATTACTTCTGTCCACTTTAAGTAAGTACATTTTATTAATGCGGCTGCCATCTTTATTTAAATATTGAAGTTTTTCAATGATTTTGGTTGTGGTAGGCACATTATTATTTTGCACCCTAAGTTTGAGAAACCCGAGCCAAGCCAATTTAAAGCATTGTAAAGTTCTGTAGCAAGCCTTGCTCTGATCCGGTAAGCGTACGTAGCAGGTTCCCACGGCTGTCGGCCGGCTCGTTCGTAATGGACGTGTAATTTTTTTTAATTAGCATAATATTACACCGTATCTCAAATAGCATCGGCTGCCGCGAACCTATCTACCGCTAAGTTTCGAACATTTCGAACGGATACCTAACTGTAATGATCAAACACGTTTATGAGCCTTTTAGTAATTTGGACTTGTTTTGCTTCTGTTTGCCTTGCGAGACCCACAGTCATTGATGTTCAATAGTTGTTTTTTTAAACGCAAGATAGGTACGTGTAGAGTGGACGAGGTGGATTACAATCACAACATCATTTACGACATTTGACAGGTGGTAAAATAAGATTTGGAGAGATTTTAGGTTCGAAAGGACATTTAAATTATGTCTAGGTTCTTGGTGGTTTCAACATTGGGCCAGGTTGTTCGAATAATTTAATCGTAGGGATGATTGTGGCATATTACTCAAAAAAAACCGGCCAAGTGTGAGTCAAACTCGCGCAATGAGGGTTCCGTACAATATGCTTCGTGAACACACACACAATGTGCAAAAAATGTTTTATTCAATTGACTAGCGCCATCTAGTGGTGTTTTAGTGAACTATTTCCCTAGATGAACTTATTATTGTGAGTTTTCCACTTAATTTTCAAGTGATAGAATTCGCTACTTGACAATTTTCTGAAATATATTTTATAATATCTATAGACTTATTTTAAACCCCCCTACAATTATATTTTTTTCGAAAAAGCTTTATTTGATAAGAAATCATGTTGTTTTTATCTTTTGGTTCGAAATTCGCGCTCAAACACTGTGTCACGTGACATTTCCATGTTATGACGTCACAACTCAATAAACAAAGCACGGCTAATACGGCGCTCCTGTTTTGAGGTGTAAATTAAACAGATTTAACTGGAATTGTGAAAATGACAAGTTACAAAACGTGTGCGGTGCCTATGCTTAGAAGTACGACAGTTAAATGTCCCAAGAAATTGTTTATACATGTTTATAAGTCCAGTCCTGCCACGCCAAGGCCGAGACCCACAGTTTCCATCTGATAAGTCTGTGATATTCTTTTGTGCGAATCACTTTGATGTAAGTATTTAGAAGAAATCAATATGTTCGATTTTACAAAAATAAATTACACCTAACCTAAAAATAAATTACACCTAACCTAACTTCTTAAAATCATCACTAATCACTATCACTAATAAATAGCATAAAACAAAGTCGCATTCCGCTGTCTGTATGTATGTTTGTTTAAATATTTTAGCGATCATAAACGAATGGCCTCTGGGCTGCACTATCCGCTTTAATGTAGCCTGACACCATTTCGTGAAACTCTTTTTATAGCATAAATCGAAATAGTAGAGCGATTTTCTTAGCAAAATATAGAACCAAGGAGGCTCAAAACATTGTATAGAACAAATATGGAGACATAAGTATGAGAACAAACGACTTGACGAGCACTTGACGTTGATCACGTTGTCTTTGACGTTTTGTTTATTGAGTTATGACGTCATACGAAGATTAATCATGGCCGCCACTTGTAGACCACAGATAAAAAAAACTGAGATTAATATTCCAAAAATTAAATATTAATAAATTGTTTTAATGCAAAAAACATATTGGATAATAATTGTTTAGTTATAAGCTACCACAAAAAATATATTTCATATTTTATTGCTACAACTGTCTAATAGCGAATTCTTATTATTTTTCCTGTAATCTTCAAGGAATGAACTACATTTTGTAATTTTTTCAAAATTTTCGGCTCAGTAGTTTCGGAGATCAGGGGGGGGAATGGTCAATTTTTGCCTTCTTTCGTGAATAAAATCAAAAGTATTGATTTTACCCGAACAAAAAAAAATATTTTTGAGATCCTCATAATGAGCCCTTTCATTTGATGTATGACACAGTAAGGTTTGCAAAACTTTTTTTTTAGTCTTGTAATTGGGCCCCTCAAAATGACCCTTATTTCAAAAAAATCTTTATTTACTTTGCACATCCGTGTTTGGGTCATAGGATTACACTATCTTATCAAATTTCATCTAATTTGGTTCAGTAGATTCGGAGAAAATCGGCTGTGACAGACGGACGGACGGACAGACAGACGCTCGAGTGATCCTATAAGGGTTCCGTTTTTCAACTTTTGTACGGAACCCTAAAAAGAGGCTAATCAAATACCACTAGGAGCTTTGACTTTGAGGAATCAGATAACTTCTGGTGACGTACGTGCCAACACTTTTGTCAGATTTTGCAGGCTGCTTAAGAAATCTGAAATAGCTCAACGTCGTGCCAATGATGATATCCGAAACCAACGGCTTAACGAGTCTTCCAAATCAAATAAAATATACATTTCTATGCCACTTCTGGTCACTTGTCTCAGTGGAGACCCCGGTGTTGCTTTACATTAGCAAAGACAATATAATACTAACGTATCATTAGTAAGCGCTAGAATCTTACGAGCTCTCAAGTTTCAGTAATTTATGGGAAGTATACGATCGATCGCATTAACTAAAGTAGTAGTGTATAATCTGAACAGATTCACCACAACGACTAAACATGTAAGCTTTTTATGGCTCTATTTCTGCACCGCAACTCAAAACATAGGCTATTAAAATCACTTCTACACTTCACTGCGGGCAAAAACGATCGTGATCAATCGAAGTACACGCTACGAGTGCATTATTATCTGCGGCAGCTGCTACTAAATGCTCGATGCGGGTCGTTCTACTACTGCCGCCACTAAGTAGACGTAAGGTTACGTCCAACAACATCCACACACTCAATGGGCTCTATAACAAAGTAAAAAGGTTTAATATCCTTCAAAAGTATAGACCTGTTCTTAGACTGCGCATTGTGAATGGACCGAATCGGATGTCTATTTTTACTGTAGACGATTGTTTTTCGTTATTTATTCTAAGACTGTGTGAATGATAAACAGGAGCAGAAGTTTTTCTATGGTCTTTGTTTATTTCTTATTTTTATCGGAACTGAGTAATAAAAACAGTCATTCATAAAAGTTTACTAGGTTCGTAAGATTTCATGGTCTACCTCACCCCTATTAATCTTTATTTATTGTTACGATTGTGTGTAAATATGGTGGATGCGCTAGGTACTAAAGATTCACCTATACCTATACTATTTGCTGATCCTGTTTAAAATGTACAACAAGCACTACGAAGCTAGGTATTTCGTAGCAATCGTAGACAGCTACGATGTTCCAGAAGTAAATATTTTGAGGAATCAGCATTGTTCTAGTAATTTAGCGTGTGATTCGATGCATTCCGGTACACGTTATTTGTAAATATATTTTTTACCTCCACCTTAGGTATTGTGGGGAAAACATTAGGAAGAAAAACTGTAACATGGATTTCATAAATAACTGTCTGATACAAGATATCATCGAGAAGAACATCATTTGTAAAGTCTGAAACACACATACTCCTAAGCATCTAGTCATTTTGCTATGTCAGATAACTTTGGGTGGTTTAAAAAATCTGGCACAAATGTTGGCCACATTCACGAATGACAAATAATTATGTACTAGAAAGCATGTTTTTTCTGCTTCAGGTAAATAACAACAGTGGTGAATATTCAACAAGAAGTTTGCCTCGAGTGAGATTAGACAATGGCGGGCAGCCCGGAACGGCAGGCGTTCGACTTCGGTGTTGGGCAGCGCCACCGTCCATCACCGAGGAAGAAGTGGAAGACGAGATTGAAGAAGATGCTGTTTCATTACGGGCGATGCCTGCACAAGGTATTTATTTATATCCATATAAAATCGTGAAAAAAACTGGTCGCAAGTAGACTAGCCACCACGAACATTGTAAAGTTTTCAAACTGTTAGGTCAAATAGGTGTATAATTAATAATGTAATAATCGCGATGAATCAGTATGAAATTTAATTTTAAATAGTGTGAAGTGTGAATTAATCGCGAAACCATTAGAAAACATTGTGAAACTAAAATAGCCACAATGAACAAAATAATTTCTAGGGGTAACGAATACCAAAAATAGTAATTTCTAGGAGATAATTTAAATTACAAGTACCAAGATATTTTTCCCAAATATGTATTTATTTCTTAATTATTTACGTCATACACAACGAAAGATAATATAAAGACAGAATAAACTTACAAAAATTAAAAATAAAACAAATTACATAAATTATTTTTTATTTATATTTCCAAAATTCGTTGATCATTTACACTTTCTTTGTTCGTAATTACTCCATCTTTGATTAATACTACTAACGCCATCTTGCGATGAATAGCATTAACATACTACTAGCGCCATCTAGTCTTGTCTGGTCTTTGTAACGCATTAGTAACGTTGCTTTTTATAGCTCTTCTACTCGACGCTAGATGGCGTGCAGTGAAATATAGTTTGTATTGTTTACGGATAGGTGGCTTTAGTAGTGAATAATCAAGATTGTTTCATAAAATTATATTGTTGTCATAAAATGTGTTTTTTAATTTGCTCTAATTAGTAATTAAAATAAAACAAAGGATTTAATCACTACTTGAAGTAATTTGCGTATTTTCAAGGCTAATTATTTGTTTTATTTTACGGAAAAGTTTCTTATTGCTTTCAAAATGAATAATTTTTTGATTATTTTTTACACATGTTCCCATTTAGCTATATCTCGGCATATTAGTTAGAATTGGTCAGCTTATCTAAAACGGAGTAACGGGTGACATCTTGTCATTAGCTGCAACATGCTGGTTGCCGCAGAAGGGCGCTCACCGTGACGCTCCCGCGCACCCACCCGGCACCAATCGATTACGACTCGAGTTTCACGCCCCTCCTGCATACTTGCCACTCTTCTTATTGCATCCAATATTAGAGATCACCAGCATCTTTAGTTTTGGAATCTAAATAGCCAGTTTTTATCGTTAGCGCCTGCAGCGGCGTGGAACGCGTATAAGTAGGTGGTTTTTGTTTTAGGTACCTACATACTTTTGTATCAAATAAGTACTAAGTACTACTTGCTACTACTTTCTTAGCTTCTTCTTATCATTCGTATTAATGTAAAAGAAATAACTGTTCTTCATCTGATAGGGAATGTTATTTGGCAAAGACAGTATAGTTTAGAACATAATAGGGCAACAAACAAAAAACCGAATATGCCCATTATAATAAAAAGGTCATGCGGTAATAAATTGTAGACTTTGTAGACTTGTCAGTAAATGTATATTGTCTTGTGTAAAATATAGGAATAGGTAAGTGACTATGTGATCTGAGGTAAGTGACATTGTGAAAATTTCTTAATTAAATATTGCAAGTGTAATATGTACAAAGTTTTCAATAGCAATATTATGACCGGCGCCGGCCCTTCGGTCTGTTTGTCGCAATCGGCTAAAATGGGCACAATTAGAGCCCAGCCGTTTTTAATTGACATGACACCGCTCCCTCGGGCCCTGCGCGTTCCCTGACACCGTGACAATCAATCTTTTTTTAGATAGGCTGAGAAATTGCAACCAATTAGTTTTTTTTTTATGTGCCAAGAAGGTTGATATTCTAAATAAGTCAATTTTATTTGATTATCGTTGAGAAGAGTTCCGTAATAGTCCCGTCTGGCCAGCATCCCAGCGTGGAGAGTGTAGACCAAATCCTCTGACTGGTCTGGGTAATTTATGGCTCTGGTAGTATAGAGGGTCACGCTTCTGCAGTGGAGACTAAAAAGTCAAGAGAGAGTTCTATCTATCTATAATGAGCGATTTAGAATAAGGTAAAACTCATGCGGAGTGGATTACTTACAGCGCCAAGAGTGTCGCGGTAGACCTAGGCAAGTCAACCAACAGTTAAGTGATAAATGGGTGCAGTTAACTAAATGTGTATTACTGCTATATAGGAAGTGCCCGCACAGCGACAATAATGCAGTATTGTCAAGTAACATGGCAGTATGGCTCTACATAACTGCATTGTATGCAAAACCAAGTGACTGCGCCTCAACCGTGAAATGATGTCACGCAGGGTGAGTCCTACTGATACGCTTCAAGCCGGGTAGACGAAGAAAATGCTTGACGTGCCTATTTTATTCAATAATTACCAAGCGAGCACGAAGCGTCTTCGTTTCAACTGGGGCAAAAATGCTGTGTCCGTCTGTCTAGCTTTTCTCCCTACAGATCGTATTTCTCAGCCGTTCTTATGAAATTTTGTAAACATTATCGATAGTTATTTCTTAGGAAATTTTGTAAAATTATATTCGAGTCCGTTTTTAGGAAATTTTCATAATAAAATTGCGGTGTATGCCGTGTATGGCGATCAGGACCATATTTAATTCGCCGTAATTGATAGAATAAAGCAACGAAAAAGAAAGTATTTTTACATATTTTGATAAACCACATATGTAAGTAAGGTATTGTAAGTAGATAGTAGATTAATATATAGGACTCAATAACGCTATATTATAAATAAAGAGACTGTAAAAGTATATTTTAAAGAAATAGACACGCGAGGTCTCGCTTACAAAGCTAAAAGTTTTAAAACGATGTCACAGTGGCCTCAATAATTGCTGAGGAAACTCCGAGTTCATTTAAAACAATATAACGAAATATCATCCTGTTAACCTGTCTTTCGTCACGCCAAGTTCGTCGCTTAACAAAACAAGAGTCGATTGACGAGTTCAAAATAGCGGACACGAGGAAACTCTAATTTTGGACGAAACTTTTTTTTGTCGGGCAAGTTCTGTCATAATTTGTGGTGCCACAGCAGCAGCATTTATCTTGATGTTGTTTGTCTAGCTGTCGTAACTCAGGGATGTAGTAAATAATATAATGATACACGCATTTGGACAATAAACATATAAATATAAGCACAAATCACTTAGATTGAGCTAGAGTGTATTAACTAACATTCTAGGTTGATAATTTTTGATTTGGAGGATGGCAAAGAATATTAAAATGTAGGAATAATTTTGTTTGTTTTGTTATTTATTTCTCTTTGCTATCTTGTCATAACACTGACCTTATCATTATGAAATTTTGTCTACACATTTTTTTGGGGTAGGAAGATGGACATAGGACACATTTTATCTCGATAAGAGTACTGTTTCCGTCTTTCCGAGAGATCAACACTAACACGAGTGGAGCCATATCTATATTTAATATTCTTTTTACATAGGCTAAACTAAAATCTGTTGCTAGTATATTATCTAATTTTATATATTAACAAAGGAAAATTATTTCACTTAGGTATTTTGCAAATCCTATTTTTAAGGAATAAACACAAAATGAATAAGGAAAATAATATTTAGCATTATATTCGTCTAACAAATCAATATCAGGCTTTAAATACATAAAAGATAAGCTAAATATTTTTGGAAAGATGGTAAAACTAGGTATTGCGGTAGAGAGAGCGATCGTGAAAAACTGGACGTATTGCTGCAGGCAGAGCAGAGCTAATAATGGGGAATTTAATAGGTACTTATACATTTTTGTTTGTGCTACACAAAATAGGCTTATAAGTGAAAAAATCCCCTGGTAACCCAATAAATGTCGCTGAAAAGAAAAGACAGATTAGTGACGTCATCAATTTAGCATTCGCGTGATGTGAGAACTTTGTCCAACACCTATTTTAAATATTTCGTTTAATAAATGGCTTCACTCAACATTACACACACATTTTATAATATTCGTATTTAAAAATAGCTCACTAGACACAACACCATTTAGCTGCAGAAAGAATGAGACCTTTTCTAAACCTTCTTTGTTCCTAAGCATTTATTATGAGCATTCAGTTCTCATGCCATGATTTATTGTAAATTGAAAAGTAAAAGCAATATTTTTTGTTGTGGGAATGTTTTTATACATTAAAAAAAGAACGATGAATAGCATTAGCCTTAGTGATATCGCAATTCTCAATTTTAAAAGACTTACAGTTTAATTGCGAAAAATATACGTTCAAGCATCTTCTTGGAAATTAAACATGAAAGATTCAATAAAACAAGCAAATAATTACATTTCTAAGACACTGCATTTAGCTCAACAGTATTCATTACGCTTTGCTGCTTCCTAATTTTCTGTTATGTTTTTGATAGCGACACCGACTTTCTTTATTTTACAAAAGACTACTATTATTTACGCCAGTATTACCGGTAAGTACTTTCAAAACAATTTCTTTCTTCTTCTCACTAATAAATAATTATGTACATTACAAAAGACCTATTTTATTGTCTCTTATGGATAAGTTTGATACACAATTAAAAAAAAATTATGTGACAATAAGACTTTGTTAAAACTAACATTTGTAAAAGCTTTTGTGACAAACCGAGTAGCTTAATATAATTATCTATATATCTGTAAAATTTAATGTTTTAAATGTATAACTGGCCATCAGTATTAATTCTTATGTCGACACGCTCGTCTACGAAACTAGTGGACATGAATGGCTGTCGTAACAACAGTTAAGAATATGACGTTTTAAAATAACAAACATTGAAATGTCCATTTGCATTTAAAAAAGCCTCACACGACATGGCTCAAAAGAATAAAGTATTTTGTCAAGAGGCCGATGCCACTGGTCTGACGAAGTTTGTGGTCATGCTCGTGACTCACAAGCCATAAGCAATCAACTTATAGAGAATCACGGCGGACCCAGCCGGTCACATCGCTTCTATTCCGGTGAATATGCACACTCGACCTGAATATTAAAACACTAAGCAGTTCAATACTTCCACAACAATCGGTAGCATTATTATTTCAATTAAATTACTGAACTAAAGGTACGTCTGGGATTTCTGCCCTGGCCTAGTTAGCAGTCAGAAAATTACATAGAATTGATATGTGGCTGAACAAGGAAAATTTGTAGTAAATATTATTATTTCCTTTATTTATTTACTTATTTTGAAAAATAATAAATAACATAATATTTATATATTAGTGCCAGGAAGGATCGTCATTCCTTCATATGTATGATCGTAAATACATAAAGCATATTAGGTGTAGGATTTTACAATCTAAAAGGGAGTGGACTGGCCGACGAATTGCACAGAAGTTGATCTATTTACTTTGTAGCCTACTTAATAACTTAATGAAAGGTACTGGTTAGGTAAGGTTTATCTATAGGTAGTTTACTTATATCCTTATTGCGTTGTAGTCCACGTAGGCCACCCCAAATGGCATAGGTGCTAATATATTGATAGGCCCCTATCAATATTTTTGGCAGGTGCTCTTCGCGGATTCATATTTATTTGCACAATGGTGTCCATAAAGAGCACCTTTGACTTGGTAGACTGCTACTGGGATGTATTTGTTTTTCAGGATACTATTAAATGAAAGATTTCTTCATTAGGCTGCTAAGTCACAGGTGTGATTCGTGTACAAGAATGAAAATATAAATTGAAATCCATGAAGACCAACTGCCAAAACTATGGATAGGTGCCTTTCGTGGACTAGACTAAGTGCCTATCGCGCAGGTGCTATTTGGATGGTGCTCTAGGTGGACTAAATCCTTTTTGCCAGTTGCTTATGTAGTAATTTTCCTCTTTATAAGTACTACAATAATTTATTTTTTAGATTATATTCACTAACTTCCCTTTTAAAAAATAAAGAATTAAAGTCTTATTTGTAATGTTTACTTTAAAAGTCACCAACATGTTGCTTTCGATTCATGCCAATCACCTTTGGTTCTCCTAATATATTTGCTGTCAGTCAAACTGGAAGGCATATCTGCCCGTAAAAGGTGCTCGGCTTGGCCAGACGTCGGTATTGAACTTTCATTAAAGCAATGCTACTATTTATGTGTAGTTATGTCGGGAATTCTCGAGTGAGTGACCAAGGAGAGTCGTTAATGTGCCTCCTTGTGCCGACTAAAGGCTACAAAATACAAGACATGGGTTGTTTAGACATTGAGATGACACGTATTAATTGGGCATTCAGTACTATGAGATAAGAGCTTTGATAATAGTGTTATTATTCTACGTTAGTTATGTAGAGCAGGATTATCTCAGAGAATTTTCATATGGAGCTAAAGTTGACGGTGACCATTTCGCAATCTCTGAATTTCCAACAATTTAGAAATCTGTTTCTTAAATCAATTATAATAAGTATGACGCTTTCGCCCTCTGCTCCTCTTGCGTTAGTTTCGACCCCTCGGGAACAGTTCTTTTTTCTGGGATGAAAGGTAGCCTATGTCCTTCTTCGACCTCCAGACAACGTGTTCGCAAAATTTCATGATAATCGGTTTAGTAGATACCTAAGGTGTGAAAGCGTAACAAACAAACTCACTTAGCGTTTATAATATTAGTTGGGACAAATTATTATACAAAAAAATAATTCAGTAAATTTAATTATAACACGGGATGTTTTAGCGTGGGCAAGAAAAATATTCAAATGTCAAGAGAAATATTCCTACTTATTACATTTGACGAGCTGATATTTTGCTCGCAGATGTTTTCCCTAGACGACTATTGGTATTATAGCGACCCTAATTCAGTCGACTCGCCCCCACTCGTTTGTAATGTAATGATTTTCGACATTAACATAAACTGGTTGTACCTAGGATGTATATTTTTATACATTAGTCATCTACATTTCAGATAAGGTGTTGACATATGTACCAATGCAGTCGTGTAATGGAACTTTACATTTCAATGTATACTTTAAGCATTAAAGGATGCGTCACATGTAATCTACAGTAACGTGGAATTTAAATGCTTTCTCTCTCCTTAAATTGATTTATGAAGTAACATAACTGAGTATACGAGGTGAACTTATCCTACACATAATTCTATTGATTATACTGCTAGTAAATAACATAATGCTTATGATCATATTTATGAGCATAATGCATATTTCAATAAATATGTCATAGATTTTAATACTCAACCAGGAAATAGAATATATTCGGCACTCTCTGTTTAGTAGCCTGTCGACTCTCGACCTCCTCTATGATTAATATAAAATTTGCTCTCTTTCTTAGAGAGAAATTAAAATTTTATATTGATCTTTTTAATTAGATTAATTTGCCTTGATGATCCTCGATATCCACAAGATATATTTAACCTGCTAAAAACCTCGGTATTCCTCCGAGCCGTTTATGCGATGGTACAAACTAGCAATTCGATTTTAGCAAATTCTCCATGCACTTGAATATTTCTGGTACTTGGTTTGACATTTGAGACATGGAGTTTCCGCCACAGCACGTGCGTTTCACGAAGCTAGGTGCAACTGCTGGATGCATAGATCTAAGAATAGCTGTGCTAATATTAAACGGCAAACCGTGACGTACGGCTTTCATACATTTCGAATATCTTCCAAGATGATGTAACGTGCGCAATTCATGTTTAACCGAAATTGAATGCTACGATTTATAAACAAACTTTTTACTCACGCATATTATTTGAAAACATTACCGGTGTAAAAATAATTAAACAAGTTTTGTCAACAAAAAATATAAACTTTACGTATGCCTTGCAAGAAAACATTCCAAAAATTATTGGTTGGCGGATTTAGATTGATTCATCCAAACCAATAAATAAATAGATTGGAATTTATTATTCCAATCTATTTATTAGAATCACATACGAATTTTTATTTACATGAACACGACGACGACTTTTGTATAGTTATACGCCAAACTATACAAAAGTCGCTGTATGAATTTAATTCTTTTTTTTTTTGGAAATTTTGATTAATATACAACAACTGAGCTTAAACTCTTGGTTGGATCTTTACTTAAATAAAACTGTGTTTAAAATGAAGCTAAGTAAATAATTTAAGTTTGTTGTATGTGTTCATATTCAGCGTGCAAATTGGCCTTACCCTTAGGGGATGACTCATCCCGTCAATAAAACCGCCGAATTTTTCAGCCATCAGGGCAATTAGTATAAGAAAGTAAAAAGAAATCGATTTCCCAGCATTGGCCACATAGGAAAAGTTGTTCATATTGACGGCCTGATTCACCCCTTTAAGGGAATGTCAAGGATCAACACGCTGTATATATTTTTCTTAGTTTTAATCCTTAGGGTGTATTTCTTTCTTTATACCTATGCGTTAAGCCGTTGGTCCCGGCTGTCATCGTTGATGGCAGTCGTTAAGCTATGTCAGATACCTTTAGGCAGTTTGAGAAATATAACACTAGTGTAAGCACTAGCACACACGAAACAAAAAAAAAATACAACAAACAATCTATGCTGTTTACTATTTTTTTATAGTCTAAAATATCAATTTAACTTGTCTCACGATACCGCTACTACATTATCACTTTTTTACGTAACGTGTTGGTTTACTATTACTTAAAGGAGGTTAATTTGCAAACACGTTTGAATATAAGCAGACACAAAAAGTCACGGAATATCACTAGTTTGCCACCATTCGCGTTTTTGTCTAATTATTAAGTGCATCACACTGGTAGATTGATTTTAATCAAATCATATGAGGATTGGATAAAACCTAGCGGGCTTTGTACCGCTAGATATAAGACTACAGTTGCGTAGTTAATTCTAGATTGACCAAGTAGAGTACGGATATTAATATGAAATCAATGTCACTTATGTCATTCAAACTCACGATGAAAAACGGTTTTTATTTGATAAACATATTAGATATAGTGATTTTGTATAGTTTAGTTAGTATTTTAATATTATATGTGGGGAGCAATGTGCCAGAGTTAAAAATATTCCGCAGTAATATACATATTTAAGCTTTTTCTGAGCATTATAAGCATGATTTGTAATTAATTAATTGCAATTGACACCAGCGTTGGCCACTTACACATACGAAAAACAAAAAATAAACAACAAATAAAATGCAAATTAAAGTTTTCTAGTACTAATAAATAGTCTTTAAATTATACTTAGCGGGTAGACAGACGTACATGGCGAAACTACAAGGGTTACTTGTTTACTACAGAACTCTAAAAACGGTAACTCAATCTACATCAAATAGTTAAAATCACCACTGTCTGGCCGCACCGTCAATTTGCATCCCAAATGCGAAAACGGAAAATGAATTTATTCGGCCCTTTTACGGCAATATTTATCGAATAGTTACCGTATCAATAGCAGCATGAGGTATTAATAGCCATGGCGGCTCCACCACTCTGATTCACGGCGGTATCAATATTCGATATAGATGCATTTCCAGTTCTTTATCGGAGCAGCACGCGTTTGTGCTTCATCGCTATTGTCTTTCAAAAGGTAGGGCTGGCACCTGTGGCTTACACTTACATATATTTTTTTAAAGTATAGTAGCATTACAGTTTGTGTCTTTTTTAGGGTTCCGTAGTAAACAAGGAACCCTTATAGTTTCGTCATGTCTGTCTGTCTGTCCGTCCGCGGTTTTGCTCAGAGACTATATGTACTAGAAAGCTGTAATTTGGTACGGATATGTATTATAATCATGGCAAAAAAGTGGTAGAAAAAAATGTTGAAAAATTTTTTTTTAAGGTTGCTCCCGTACAAGTAAAGTGGAGGAGTAATTTTTTTTTCTCTACTTACCTATCGTGTGGTGTATCATTAAATAGGTCTTTAAAAGTTATTGTGAGGTTGAGAACACCATTTTCCGATTTAGGGATCCGTTTCCGAAATTTCGAAATGTATTCGAAAATGTAAAATTCCATACAATTTTCATTGATAGATGTTTTTGGGGTGCGACTGTGAACGGTGTGAACTCAAACTTATCATTCGCAACTACGGAACCCTACACTGCGCGTGGCCCAACATGCACTTGGCCGGTTTTTCTCTGTAGTTTCTCTATTCTATAAACTTAGCCACATTTTTTACTCAATACATTTTTTTAAATTTATTTTCATTTTCCCTAAAATGACTCTACTTCGTTTTGTATGTTATAGCGAAAAACACAAAACGAACTACCTATTCGGGTTTAATAAACTAATAAAACACTTTTAATGAAATCACTTATCAGTTAAATTCTAGACACTTGCTTGTGTTGTGAGTTGTGTTGCGTTGCGTGGCACACTTAAGCAAAAATTTCAAATAGCTCGGCATTTTATTAGTAGCTAGAACTGAGCTTTCTTACTTGTTTTAATCGGCTATTTTCTCTAGGCACTTACTGCTTGTTAAGAATTGGTTATCACCACCTGAATACTTAACCTATTGTTTAGTTAGAAACACTGAAAGTAATAATATGACAACGTAATTATTGTAGACAATTACAGTAAAATTTACGGCTAGTATCTAAACTTTTCAAGACAATAAAAATCTTGAAAGCTGACAATCACGACTTTCCCTTCCCTGTACTTTTACGCTGTTTTTATTACTTCCTCAGTCACTGTACGATAGAGTCGTTAGTTGATCTCGTGCTCGCTCCCCGCACTATTTGATGATGTCGTTAATTATTAATTGGCGGAAAATAATTAATTACGGTGGCTATGAATGTGACGCCCCTACTTTTCTCTGATTCAATGTTCAATGGCAGTAGCTGGCAGACGCGCGAGCCGCCGTCGTCGCGCCGCCAGTAGTGTGTAGCTCGCTTCCGAACCGCGACACATCGATCGGAGACGATTCCGTACAATTTCAAATACCGGACTCTTTTCTTTTTAATTTCTACTTACGAGTACTTTTTACTTTTGTGAAAAAGTAAGTGAAGTGCTCGGCGTATAGTGAAGTGTTAGTGCAGTGATTTAATCAGCGATCTGCAGTAATAAGGTTTCTATTAGAGCTGTGTGTAGTGCAGCGTCTGTTTACTTTCTGCAACGGACCACTGATATCATATGTAAATAAATAATGACTCGCTGGTATTGTTCTGCTAACGAATAGTTTGGTCACATCGATTAGGATATAAATATTATGGTAATCCGTTACAGTAATTATTTGATGCGATTTTATAAGTAGTTATTGACATCGTTTTATGACCATTCAAGTATGAAAACAGAATGGAAATATGGAAAATTCATAGTTTATTTACTATATTTTCAAGACATTTAGGTAATTGCTTTCTATTTATGGAGATGTAAAATGAAAAATGTAATCAGAGAAATATTTAAGCAAATTTTAGAATTATCAGTCCATTTGAGAAACAAAATTCGTAGTTTTACTATGGTATGTCATAATGTTAATTTATATTCAATTGACTATAATGTGTTTTTCATTGAAAACGCAATAAATATTTATTGGATATGTCATCAATAAGTTACCAGTCTCCGGATTTTATTGTTATGTCTGCTATAGTCTGCGGGACACTTCATTTGAAGGAAATTGGTTCGTTCGACGGCATGAAGGGATAGATATCTTGAGTCATCAAGGAAAATCCGTTGGATTATTTACGTCATGGGTACTTATATATATGCTTAAGAGGAAGGCTTTGATTATGACCCACGTGACTGAAGAAATAAATAACAGTCATATATATATAGATGATTGTTACTTATATATTCCTTCACGAAAAACTGCTAAATTAATTGTAAAAAGACAGATAAAGAGAAATAAATTTATTAATTAAGTGTGACAACTAGTGATGTATAAAAACTAGAATGCGTATTTTTTTTGAATATGCATATTTTTTTATAACGTTTTTAGTAGAAACGCTACAGCAAAAACTAAAACTAAAACAAACGATAGCGTACTCATATATTAAAGCAAAGCTAATCATCAAGCTATGTCAGATGTAACGAATATTGAAAAATTTGTTGGCTACTTACACATACGAAAAAGAATTTGTAGGCATACTAAACAAAAGCTTTCTTTTTGCATCACACTAGATAAAAAAGAATACTATGTACAACCCGCAATAATACTCTCACTCTTGACTAAGCGTTCCATCAAACAAAAATAGCAACACTGTTTTATGTACACATATCTATAATCTGCTTATTTACGCAAACCCAAACACAGGCTGTAACTTTACTTTAGTATAAAAGGTAACATTGTAGAGAAGCACTTAAATATTCCAGTGAAATGAAAATATAATGAGCGTATTTCTTGAAAGGGAAGTCGAAAGTCAAAGATCCCGTGAAAGTTTACCCGAACGTCCCTCCCGAAACAAAAGTTAGTAAGTTTGCTTCTAAACCCTATTAAAGATTCATCCGAATTTGTTTGGCTCTCAAATAGTCTCAATTGACATTAGAGCATTCAATCCGGAATTCCGAAATACAATAATGCCGGGGTTTAGACCGAATTAACCATGTAGAGGCGCAGAATGATCATTGCAAAAATCGTATTAAGTATTTGAATGATATGCGACGGCAAACGAGCAAGCGGGTCACTTGATGGTAAAAGTGATCTTGATTGCTAGTAGCATGAATGGGCCGGCTCGTCCGGGGAAGTACCACACTCTCATAGAAAATCGACGTTTGAGTAGTAGCTTTACCGCTGCTATGCTTCGTTCGGTGAATGAGAGAGCCGGAGGCCCATCTCCCTCTTCCCTCTGGGGAGGGAAAAATTAAAGGCCGGCAACGCTCCTGTGACACCCCTGGTGTTGCAGTTGTCCATGGGCAGCGGTGATCACTTCCCATCAGGTGACCCGCTTGCTCGTTTGCCGTCCTATAACATAAAAAAAATAAAAATGATCACCGCTGTCCATGTCCATTTCGGCATTCCGCATTTAAAATCAGTCGTATCAAGTATAGGCCAAAGTTTCCCATCAACCCTATATAGAAAATTCTAGCACCGAGCTGTGCAATCTGACAGTACCAGATGTTCATGCTGTAACACAGAGTTATAGTACTCCTTTTTTATTTGAGTCAATAACTGAACATCTTGATTTTAACCAACATCTTCCAAAATTGTGGAATTTATTCCTCATTTCTTACACCCGAGGACTCGTTCACGTCAGATTCTTCAAAAGCAGTACTACAAGTATTAGATTGTCTTTGGCAGTACCTTTTTCTGTGATAAGAGGTATACTGTGACCGTCTGTCTAAATCGGTTATGTATGTGGTTGAAGAAGAAGTACCTGACAGCCGCTATTTGCCCTGATAGATGTTATTTTTACATTAAAAATATTAGCATGTCTTTTCTACAATTCCGGATATTGAATACCTTTAGAACAGCCTTCAACATAAAGACCATTTATCACGGATCGCGGCTAAGTACATGCGTAGGAGTAACCATCTGACAAATTCTCACCATCTTATTGCGTTGCGTACTCATTCAATTACAATATATTTAATCCTTTGATTTAATCTTTCAACAGAAACGTCCTTTGTGATACTTATTTACATAGTTTTATCGAGGATGTAGTCGATGGTTTATTTCATCAGGTGGCGTGTTGATACTCTTGTAAAAACCGGAAAAATTTCAATTGTATAAAATTAACTTCAGTTTTATAAGTTGAAATTTTTAGGTACTTATCTACTTTCTTTGATCGATCTACAAGTAGAATGTGGTTCCGATATCTCACTCCAATGATCAACCACTTAGAATACAATTATAATGTAATGACTCTACATTTTTGCAGATCATTACAAAGACAGTAATGGTCGGCTGTGCTGATCATTGCAAGGTTGGTTATTTTATGAAAGTGAGTGAAAATTTAGTCATTAAAGAGTGAAACTCCCTTGACTTCCCAGGAGATATTGTTCATTACAATAGGCACAGTGTAATAATATTTGTATTGTCATTGTAAGTCGTTAGATCTTGTATACGTTTAGCGATTTTAGCAATGGTTCTTACGCAGGATGTTTTTCTCCTTTTTGAACTGACTTCTTTTTTGACTAATAATTGAAAATAACGAAAATCTTCTAGCCTTTCTAGACAAGATATATGAGTTTTTCTTATCGTCTTCTATTGTTTTTAGTTTATTTTAGTTTCCGTGGGATAATTATAGAAGTCAGATAGGATACACTTACATTGTTTTGTGTTTTTGTCTCTCTCTTTAGATGGCCATGGTTGGATGAGTTCTCAGACTCATATCATATCATCAGTTCTTTTTTTTGTCTTCACTGCAGGAGCACGACCCTCTCTGTATTACCAGGACCATATGTTAGCTAGAGCAGTCAGAAGATTTGTTGACCTACACTCTCCACGTTGGCCAGGCGGGTTGGAGAAGTCTCTTTGATGTTTATAAGTTTTGTTTAGCTTGGGTTTCCTAAGTCGCCGTCTACGACATCCACGGGAAGACTTGGAGTGGACCTATTCTACTCTGCCTGGCCTATTCTACACGGCATTTTTCTCAGACTCATACAGATTTCTTCTTTGACATTTTTTATTAGACATGACAGAGTGAAATTCATAAAACTGTTTAAAATTTGTTAAATTTATAAAATAGATTAATCAAGAAGGACAATAATGATTATGCACGTTTATTGTAATTTATTAAAACCATTCTTGGGCGTTATCTACTTGTTTACCTTGATGAGTGTTTGGACTTTTGTTTGTGTCGAAGCACCTGGCTAAACACAAACACATGACAGCTCTTAGACTCTGTATTAGAGTAAACTTTGTTTGCGCAAGTGTATGAAAAAACTTTCGTGGTTCAAATGGGACAATCACTGAAGTTATAACACGTTCATTTGCATTTTTGTGATTAACGTGACCCGAGCGACGTGGGCCACATACAAATTATTACGTAAATACCAGTATAATTGCGCATAAAGTGGTTGAGGACAAAAAGAGGAGAATTCAGACGAGATTGAAGTGCAATTGACAGTAATTCTACAGCACTGTATGAGAATCATTCCGATCGCGCTTTTGCTCATGCCGTGCCACGGCATTGTTTGCCACGGTATGCGATCAGTGAATATCTGAATTCGTAACGTAACGATAACAATACAATTATCGATTTCATGCTTATGTAATATAGGAGATCTTTCTTACATGCTGTTGCATAAAAATGTCGTGCCACCGATCTATTTCGAGCGATAATGATTTGTCCGATTTGCGAATATCGATATCAACGGTCACTTCCTATAATGTATGACGCAATCATAGTTTTGACTTTTTTATATATCCGAGCTCCGTGGCGCAGCGGTCATCACGCCTGCCTGCGACACGGATGGTCCCGGGTTCGATCCCCGGTCAGGTCAAGATGGAAAATGATCTTTTTCAGATTGACCTGGGTCTTGGATGTTTATCTATATATGTATTTGTTATAAAATATAGTATCGTTGAGTTAGTATCCCATAACACAAGTCTTTCATTAGAACTTACTTTGGGGCTAGCTCAATCTGTGTGATTTGTCCGTATATATTTTTTTTTATATTTTTTTATATATCAGAAACGTATACGCGAGTTTATTATGCGCCTGCTAGCTGCTATCATCGCATTGCTACTAATGCTTTCATGCTCCAATCATGTAATAGTTATCTTACTATGCATGATAGTAGGAATAAGAGAGAATATACGTTACGACATAAGCATGGGGTTGAGTTGATTTCTTTTTAAGATCATCAGTGAAATGACAGCCGTTTGGGATCGGATAGGTGCACGCAATACAAGGCGAGATCGGCATCCAATGGACTTGCAGATATCAATAATCCAGTAAATTTACAGTACGTTGAACTGCTTTAATAAGTAATTTTAGACTCGATAGAGCGTTGAAATCTGAATGTCTGCGCGCAGACATATAATCTTTGCTCCATATCAGAGAGTGTAAGAAAGAAAGTTTGAATCGATAGCAATCAATGCACAGAATAATCTAGAAAGTTATTTCACTTAATATCTAGATTATCATTACCGTCTTTAACAAGATTATTGAAAAATTATTTTTTAGAAGAAATTAGCTATATGCTTAATTTTGACGTTTATTTTGCTAATTGTCATTACTATCCATGTTTATAATTTTTTTTGGATATTTAAAAAAGAAATAATCACAAATGTATAGATTGATCGACGCATACATTTTGGCTTATTTTAATTTGTATTGTGCATGTATTTTTTGACAAATACATTACTTACTGACTAGAAGAGAAATACATTATCACTTATCATAATATCGTTGCAACAGTAGTACCCCGAATCTTACATTCGGAAGTTCAACGGACGACTAATTACCATCATACCGTTTTATCACAAGTGTCGACCATCGTCCCTCAATCCTAATGTCGGTGTACGATGACGGGTTTGTACGGAACTCTGATGGACACCGCAGTTTCCTTATAAAACGACCTTCAATGGACAGTCGTAAACGCCTTTAGCGAGGTTTGTGGTCGAATCATGCAGATAGAATTACATATTTTGCTTTGTATGAGTCGTTGATAACAATAAAGGAATAAGTTTAAGAACTACATAGGTATATTGCTACAGAATATTTTTTCCAAATCCGTACCTGGCTTGTATATTAGGAAAAATGAGGATTATTCGCCAGTTACTCAGTTATTATAAGTGGCATTTACAAAGACCTGCCGAACTATGTAGATTTAATTAAAAGTAACAACAATAATAATAGTTAAGTTAATATTCAGCCGATTAATTCAACTTTTAGTATTTACTTTGTAGTATTATCATTAAACTGAATGTAACAGTGTCAGGAGTTAATTGAATATACTGACAGGAAGCTGTTATATTGTTGACATTAACACTACGCTTAAATAGATAACTAATGGCTCAGACTCGTTAGTAATGGAAATAATCAAGTCTAGAAAATGTTGAGGAATATCGCCAGTTGAATTTTCAAATAGTAAAAGTGTCCACGATTCTTACATACAACATAAATAAGGTGCATTCTAAACGAAAATGAATAACCATGTAGTGACCCAATTTAGTAGTTGTAAGCTTTTGCGACAAATTTTAGTATTTCATATCTTACACAACACCTCTCACTTCATCTAAAATTCTTATCACAAGCTCAAACTTGTCAAACCGCATCGAGTGTCAGAGAAACTTATATCCCAGCGAAAGTTGCTATCGGTTATAACGCGTTTATGGAAATCACCTTCAATTTTCCTCTCGGTTACATAAATTTGAATGAATGATGTGTTAGCGAATATGTCACATTAATTATCCTGAGCGATGTCAGTAGTTGAAGTTAAGCACCGTAAAATGTGTATCGCTTGGCGACTTTTTCTCGTAATTTTCGGTGATTGGTCGTAAATAACGAAATGAAGTGAAAATTACAAAATTTCTAATTACCTAGTTTCGCTTGCGTTGTCTTGACAAAAGGTCTTTTTTAACATACTCCGCAAAAATTAGCGGTGTTATAATTTTGACCGCTCTGGGTATACGCAACATAACTCTACAACAGGTGAACCGATTTCAATGCGGTTTTTAAATATAAAAGCAAGTTTCTTGACAATGGTTCTCAGATATCTTTTTATCGAAATCGAGGGATTTCAGTGTCGGGGGTAGCTTCAAATTTAAATTTTATTAAACTCGTGGGCATAAAATTCCGATCAAAACTACTAAATATACTAAATGACTATGGAAATATACAAATTTTAAATCAAATTACAAAAGACTCAACTGACCTCAGTTGAGTCAGAGAAGGCCTTAAAGTGTAAAAATATTCATCATCATCATCATCATCAGCCTATACTCGTCCACTGCTGGACATAGGCCTCCCCAATTGCACGCCATCGAGATCTATCTTCAGCTGCTCGCATCCAGCTTCTGCCAGCTATCTTGCGAAAATCATCACTCCAGCGTGCCGTAAAAATAATAGTTAATTAGAATTGCTTTAGCTCCAAAGAGTCAAGTTCGACTTCATAAATACATTTTAGCTAGAATGCAAATATGTATGTAGGAGTAGTGGTGTGGAGATAACTTATCTGTGTCAATTAGCTCATATTTACATCGACAATCACTAAATGACTGTCAAAGCAGTGATGTAAGACTGGCTGATATTATTCTGTGTTTAAAAAGTTTTACGACATGCAGCTTTGTAGGTAACTTCCTTATTTTATAGTGAAGCAGTAGCTTTTACACACATCTTAAACTACATGATACATAGAGATGTGAACACGACAGCCACATCTGTCCGTCGTACTAGTTATAGACTTAATGTTTTCTTATGTTTTCGCGATTGTTACACATTTAAATAAAATTATTTTAATACGGTTTTTATCGCGTTTATTACATTATTTATACACCTAACGTTTCGAGCACTTTACAGTGTTCGTGGTCGCAGGTAGACTAAGTTGACATTTGTCTAGTATTTAAAAATACTAGACAAATGTCAACTTAGTCTACCTGTACGCGACCTGTACCTGTACGCGATAAAAACCGTATTAAAATAATTTTATTTAAATAGTTATAGACTTCTTTATACCAAAATTTCATCTATATCGGTTCAGTGTTAGAAGAGTGATGAAGTAACACACAGAGTTACATTCTCATTTATAAAAATTTGGAAGTGTAGTATGGTAAGAACGGTTTTAGGTAATTACCGTAATGTAAAATATGCACTATGTTTTGTGATTTTAGTTGAGGCGTCGGTAACTTAACAATACATGGACCTTCATTTAAAATTCAAAGCGGTTTTCTAGTTGTCTAGCGAAATAAATATCTACTCAATAGGTACTAACTGGTAGGTATTCTATACACACATGCACTGTATTGAAAGTAGTCAAGTGAGACAAAGACTTTAACACTTTTATTTTATGTCAGTAACACTTTTCTGAATATTTTAGTAGGTTTATGTATTTAAGAAATAAAATTAATAAAAAAAAGGTATATATGAAGAATTTCTGAATCATTTATGTTTCAATTATGGTTTTTAATCGAATCGAAAAACTTGATAACGATCATTTCCAAGCTAGGAGTTTTCTTTTGAAAGAAGTGAGTTTAGCTAAGGTTTGATTCTTGATAATTTTAAACCAACGTATTAAAATACACGCAGCATCCCTTAACCGCACCATTCCGATAGACGGCAGTCATTTAATTACGTGGTCCGTAAATAATTGTGGGCTTTTATTAGAAGGGTGGCTTAATGAAGGTTTGCTGGCTCAGCCCTCCGATTGCAGCACCCCAGGGTAATACATTAGGCTTTACCAACCCCTGCATGACCTAGGCCTCTCGCAGGGGATGCACACTGAATCCCTTAAAGTGCATTGGATACACATAGATGAGCAACACATGCATGTTGCACAGTGCAAGAGGGAGATTGCTCGGTAATTTCAGTTTCACGATGGCTTATACGTCCTATTTTGGCATCGAATATGTCATAAGATGTGCAATACATACCTAGCTACTAAGCTCATAGTTTAAAAGCCATGACTTTAAATTGCTATAATTCCTTAAGCGTTATCCTGGTAATTGTTTAGGTGATATTTCATAATAAAAATCACCAATTTATATGGCTTTTTTACAGTCAAATTATAATTGTTATAAGAAAGGTCCTTATAGTGAAGCATTTAAAATAATGGATGATATGTGTTTGTATCTAAAATTCCTAATATCAGTGTAAAAAACTTAACACTTGATAACGCAAATGATATACAGCAATATAACTGACGACTTTATCCAACTGATATTATTGAATAACAAATAATTAGCGTTCACTCTAATTCAATTAAGCATTTAACGATAACGTCTCTCGGCTTTGCAAGAATTACAGCGTCGGTGTTAAACAGCGATAAAGATGTCAAGGTCGTTTCAGTGTTGATGCTGTTTGCTACAGTTGCAACGCCAGAGATTTACCGGCAATCTGGATCGCATTCAGATTTAACGAGATCTTTTGTTGTTTTACGACTTTGTTCAGCTCTATTCAATACGACCGCCAGTTCCTACTTACATAAGTTACGAAAATAACGACGCTTATATTATCATAGTGGCCTTTAGTAATTAAAGCACAGGAAAAAGTACGTAAGCCCAGCGACTGATGCAACTTTTATTTCAAAGCATTGTATCGATATTTAATATAGCTTATGTGTTGATCTGGGTTATAAGTTTTCATCTAAATCCCTTGAGCCGTTTGGACGTGATTGAGTAAAAAGACATACAAATTTTTGGCATTTATAATAGTAGTAGAATTAACTGAACTTTTCGTCAAAAATAGAGTTTTATTACTATCCGGAAAATAATTACTGTTTCAGCGTTTTAAACTATAGTTTTAGTTAGATATTTGAGTACATATCCATGGAAATTTTAGAAAAAGCTTAAACATAAGGATTTAGTTTAGGTATATCGCTGTTAGTTGAACATACATTCTTGTTACAGTCGCAAAAATCTGAAAGGAAACCACATTTCCTTTGTTTTGGTTAATGATATTATATTTATTGCAGTTTGTAGACAAAATACTGGCGGTTTATCAACGTCAACGTATTAATTTCAACCTTTGACTTGACCGTAATTTGATAAAACGATAAATATTTCAACTTGAACAGGTTCTTGCATATTACTTAAATTACCAAAGTGATGGTTATAATTATAATAGTTCTTTAAAGTATGTAAAATTGCAATTTTATGTTTCGGGTGATACAAGAAACGAGGGATGGTTTTCAAGACAACATCATCATCATCAGCCTATACTCGTCCACTGCTGGACGTTTCAAGGCAACAAATAAATGAAACTCGTATTTACACATTTTCGTAGGTGAAAATTCTACTGAATTCACAATGTAAAATGTCTTACAACAGACGCTCCCCAGCGTACCTAATAATATTTATAGCAAACACACATGTTTTGTGTTTTTGTTGGATGACTTGTGATCTCACGTGTCAGTCAAGAGCACGTGTTTCGCAAGCGATCTCGCGGATCCGATGCCAGTGTGTGGCTACGAGAGGCACCGCAGGATATTATCATTTGATTAGCCCAGCCATAGAGCAGGGAGTGTGGCGGTCGCTCGCGCGCTACTAGAGACGCCAGTGTGTGGCTACGAGAAGCACCGCAGGATATTATCATTTGATTAGCCCTGCATTCAGCAGGGAATGGACGGTCACTCGCGCGCTACTAGAGACGCCAGTGTGCGGCTACGAGAGGCACCGCAGGATATTAACATTTGATTAGCCCAGCCATAGGGCAGGGAATGAACGGGCACTCGCGCGCTACTGGAGACGCCATGCAGTGTGTGGCTACGAGAACCATATTATCATTTGATTAGCCCAGCCATAGAGCAGGGAATGTGACGGTCACTCGCGCGCTACTAGAGACGCCAGTAAGTGGCTACGAGAGGCACCGCAGGATATTATCATTTGATTAGCCCAGCCATAGAGCAGGGAATGTGACGGTCGCTCGCGCGCTACTAGAGACGCCAGTAAGTGGCTACGAGAGGCACCGCAGGATATTATCATTTGATTAGCCCAGCCATAGAGCAGGGAATGTGACGGTCGCTCGCGCGCTACTAGAGACGCCAGTAAGTGGCTACGAGAGGCACCGCAGGATATTATCATTTGATTAGCCCAGCCATAGAGCAGGGAATGTGACGGTCGCTCGCGCGCTACTAGAGACGCCAGTAAGTGGCTACGAGAGGCACCGCAGGATATTATCATTTGATTAGCCCAGCCATAGAGCAGGGAATGTGACGGTCGCTCGCGCGCTACTAGAGACGCCAGTAAGTGGCTACGAGAGGCACCGCAGGATATTATCATTTGATTAGCCCAGCCATAGAGCAGGGAATGTGACGGTCGCTCGCGCGCTACTAGAGACGCCAGTAAGTGGCTACGAGAGGCACCGCAGGATATTATCATTTGATTAGCCCAGCCATAGAGCAGGGAATGTGACGGTCGCTCGCGCGCTACTAGAGACGCCAGTAAGTGGCTACGAGAGGCACCGCAGGATATTATCATTTGATTAGCCCAGCCATAGAGCAGGGAATGTGACGGTCGCTCGCGCGCTACTAGAGACGCCAGTAAGTGGCTACGAGAGGCACCGCAGGATATTATCATTTGATTAGCCCAGCCATAGAGCAGGGAATGTGACGGTCGCTCGCGCGCTACTAGAGACGCCAGTAAGTGGCTACGAGAGGCACCGCAGGATATTAAAATTTGCCGCAGGGAATGGACAATCGTTCGCGTGCTACTAGAGACACCTCTTCAACACATTTCATACGCAACAAGCGTGTCAGGAGGCGGTACCGTTTATTGAGTTTTTTTCTTTTTAGGACATTGAAGAAATGCTTTTTCTACTTACTTGTGATATAGGTTACATCAGAATTAACCTTTTACTGAAATTGTCATAGCATATATCAAAGCAACGCATTTTTACGTTTTATTAAGCTCGAACTAACAGGCTGAGTATGCGAGTTTAGCTTACTAACTGGGAGCGGATTGACACGCGGTAGATATTATTATTAATTTCGTCTCTAGTAGGGCGCGCGCGAATGACATTTCGTGCTCTGTGAGCCCAGCGGATTACAAATGGGCTGAATGGGCATTTATAAACGGCTACAATGATCGTTGTTCAGCATTACCAGTCCGATCACGACACAACAGGTATACAAAAGCACACACACACAAACTTGACTTTACTTCTCTTTCTTTTATACATTTGGAAATGTGAAACCGCTGCGAAATCATTTTTCTAACGTTTTCGCAATTGTTACAAGTTTACATAAAATTAATTTTTTATGAACCTAACGTTGTTGAACACCACTACAGTAGGTATTCATTTACGTAGGTAGGATAAGGTTGACATTTGTCTATTATGAAAAAAATATGTATCTAAAGTAGTTTTGCTTAATTCTTATGCATTTCGTCATTTCAGTTTTAGTTACAGCAATAACTACACCAACCACAACCTCAACAAGGGTTATAAAATTGAAATATAAATCACTTTTTAGCTGACATTATAAAATGTGTAATTTATAGCCTGAATAGTATCTTCGGAGCAGTTAGTGGTATAGAAAACAAACTTATTAGGAACATATGTTAGTCTGTGTAGTTTCTAGTCCAGAAATAATCAGCTCGGTGTTGCGTCTCACTTACCACGTGAAGCTTATTAGGTTATTAGTGATTACCGCTGAGAAAGACAAAATACTAAGTTATCTGTAAACATATAGGTACTGTTATCTGGATTTTGATAGTAATGGCAAACCGTAGATCCTCCTCCTTGTCAGAGCGTTTTCCAAGATGTTTCCTTAGGTATGGTGCAGTATTTTAGTAATTTATGCTGTAACAGAATTTGTCGTAGTTTTTACAGCCCATCACTAGCCTCACGCCTTCTTAGGTTACTAACTAGGTCCATAGGTTGGCCAGAACTACCGAGCTAGGAAATGAACCCAGATTATTTCGGAGGCCAACAAATATATAAGTAAAATTACGCATTAATAATACAAAGAATATTTTATTGCTAACTGGTTAATAATAGCCGGTTACGCCCATTCAAGTTCTTTTCGTGCGATTTTAAACAATATCAATGACGCTTTATTCTTGATGAGCGATTACCATGATCTCATGCTGCACCCTTTGTTGTTTTTATTATTAATACTTGTAAACTCTTTTAAGTACTTATTTACTGTAAATCAATCGGGACATTGCATGTAGGTATTACTGCTATTAGCGGTTTCCCTAAGTAATAGAGGTTGTAGTAGAGGATAAGGGGGTTAACATGTAACAAATATAGCATCATACTTATTTAAAATTTTACTTTTGTTTTGTTTTTCGTGTGTGCAAGTGGCCAAAACTGGTGTCAGATCAGGTATCTGATAGCTTACAATTTTACCTGCAAGAATATTTTTTCTAAATCAATGTATTTCTTGCGCTTTTTGACACCCTTGCTTTATATCTAGAATCACGCACTCTTGAACACTTCTTTAATAAAGCCGAATACTTAATTTTATGCTCCATTTTTGAAAACCATATGAAAAAGCTAAGCAACCAAAATACTATAGAGAATAGGTACATCATGTGTTCCTAAATTGATTTTTATTGTGTTCCAATCATTTGGTGAAATAGGGAATGATTTAATTAGCGCAGTGGTAAAGTTGTTATTCATAATGCTTACGTCATGTTAGTCCCCGAGCTGAGAGGCGGCTTCGAAGCTTCCTGGAAACCATACCTACCTAGATAGAATACAAACGGAAATAATAAAATTTGCAAAAGAAGTAAATATTTACCAAATATACTGGTAACATTACTCTTGATGTTGGTTGTCCCAAAATTTACTTATATTTATATTAACTTACTTATATCTTTGAATTATTTTTATATTCATACAAAACTGGAGCAGACGAGAATCACTCCTTCCACTGAATTTTGTTGGACAGTCTTGGTACATGATGATGCAAGTCCGGTAAGCTGGATATTACCTATACTCGAGGTGTTTAGGCACGAGTTAAATCTGAGTGCAATAGACCGATGACTATAATAGCTAGTAAATGAGTAAGAGCATCATATGACGTTTTTAATACATCTACCATAAAACAAAATGAGCAATTCTAATTGGTGTAAAGAAGAAGAACTTAGTCCGTAAAATACAACAGTAAAATCCAATTTTTGATGTCGCAAAGACCATATTAATAGAAAAAGTATTGAAAAAGGTATTTGTTTTTTAATGCTTACAAATTCTTAAAAAGTACAACGCAATGTGTTTATAAAAATGATGATGATGAATGGAAATGATATATACAATGATTTGAGCATCTGTCAATAATGTAAACAATAAATGGTGCTGGCACCTTGCCACCTGCTCGCAATCACCGTATTGATGACTAATACAAGGTTAAAGCAAAGATAGTTACTGTATTGCTCTAATGTCTGTAATATGATACGTAATCTTCGAAGAACATTCAGTTTGAAGTTCCAGTAGTCATTGATAATAAAACATACCCACAATATTTTCAGTTTTCGATTAAACGAGTGGCTCTTTGACCTGTCCTGATATATTAAAACTGAATAAATATTCACCATGCACAAAACAGCTAAAAAGACGTTTGGTAATATGGGATCTACCCAGTTATCTCTATTAACTAATTAAAAAAGAATGCTGATCCAGACCACGGTCGAAAAAATTGTAAAAACAACCCTGTCCGCTCAGATTCGAACTTAAGACTTCCAAAAAGTTCTGATAGCTGTCTATAACCAATTTAGCTATCTGCTGATAACGCAGTCAATGAGATTATTCGTCTTGCTTGTCTCTATGGCGCTTGGGTTCTAATGTCAACTTTGCTATTTTGAACATTTTCAAATATTGATTCGACAACAAATTCTATGTCATTGTTAAACACGCTCACAAAATTTCACGAGACTCGATTGTGAAATGCAATCTGTAGAGTGAAACAGCCGGACAGATACACATATCAAGAACATTTCTACGCGCTCGCTCGGTCCATTGTCTTAGTAGATACTATTAAATAAAATAATATTCAAGTATTTAAAGAAAAAAAATGTAAATGACACTAAAAGTAATCTGGTATCTAAAATGTAATCGAGGAGTAACCTTGTGACTTAACTAAGAGTGTTTTAAGTAACTTTCCTCCATTTTAATGTTTTTTCGTTCTTATAGAACCATATTGGAAGCCGACGAATATCTATAAATGTAAAAAGACTTTATATCGATGGCTACATGTGGCATACGATGAGTAATGTTCTGTTGTCATTGTCCCTTTATGATCATCGTGAGACTCAGCGGCACTATCTCACATTATTGCAAGGACAATCATACAATGTCTTTATCGTAATTACAAAATTATATTACAATTACTTTATCACACATTCATTTTGAGGCGCAATGAACTATTGTGTGAGTTAAATGCCTGGTGAAATATTCACCTAAGCGTCTGCTTGACCGCTGCGAACAGATTTTTTTATATTAATGGCAATCACAAATTGTGGTGTGGTTTACTATTCATCAAAAATTTTAAATGTAATATTATTTTAGCAAGTGGTGTGAGAGGATTTACAAAAACATTACTAGATGGATTTTAATGGAATTTTACATATACAGCTTATATACATATATTTTTTTCTTTTCATCAGAATAGTAAGCTAGAAATCGTACACAAACTCGCGGTAAAAGTTTGTTGTTAATAAGCTAAAAACAACATAAACCATGTCTGACCCTAAGGATCGTCCTGAGGTATGATCTCTAAGGAGAATTATTAGAGGAATGTAAAAAGGAGCAACGCTCTCGCAGGGAAAAAGCTGGATGAAACAATTTATCAAACATTGTAAAAAAGACAGAGAATACTATTATTTTACGAATACATAAATGTGGCATAAACGGTCACTTTGTTGCATTTTTTAATATAGAAAATAAAGCATATACTATGGAATATCTGACGCTCCAGATTATTCAACAGCATTATGGCAGCATTCTGCTGACATATGATTTGACCAGCTGTTTGCCTGTAGCCAACCCTGGATTAGATTATGCTAGTATCTTTCATCTTATATCCAAACATATGCCTCTTTAAAATAAATGAAAAATCAATTCTTTATAACATGTAAAAAGTGACCTACTCATATGTGATATATCTTGTTTAACTTCTGTTTTAATATATTTAGTGCTCTGTAATCGCTTTAATGTGATGGTTAAGCCTGTTGAGCCTCCAATCGATTCGCAACGTTTCACGGAAATCCATCTTACATCTATTTCCAGATGTTCGTGGTTGAATCGTAAATTGCAGGTGTCGGTACTTAGTTGATGCTAAGCTACGTTAAAGCCATTAAAGCTTGGACCGCATTAGGTGGAACTCCGATGTTGAGACGCTGATCGATAGGATGAAGGGAAATTCTTTATATGAAATTGTATGGACTAACCGAACACGCACTACGCGACTCTTAAGCTGTGCAACGACATTGGTCAAGGCTCGCTAGTCCGTATTGCAACTGTAGTGGTTCTGTAATGGATGTCAGAGCGGCAATTTCAATGAATGATTTCGCTGCGAAGTGCAATATAGAGTCCAAAATTAAATGCGTATCCATGTTTTAGAATCGTCAAACTCTACGTCAGAAAATGGCGTTGGGTAAATTTTATAAAGTGGAAGTTTCATATGTACACGTAGAGTTTCCGAACTTCTGCTTACGTTAGTATTATATTGTCTTTGCTTCTGCTGAGTGCGGGATATGCTTAATGTGGTCTGAGCCCAAGGTATGCCAGTACTTTTGTTTATTCTGTGCCCAAGGCGCCAAAGCGTGTAGGCCGATAGCTCACAGCGTCGGTACATCATCTTCGCGAAGGCGTGAGGATGACTAATGCGCTTGCATATTCACGTCAAAGCCTACGTTATTACGTCTTAGTGTAGTTTTAATTATAGCTCACATCAATTTTATGTGAAATATTAGATCTTCGGCAGAATATGTTATGATGTTCACATCCGGGTTGCGAATATGAAGCTTGTTGTACGTGTGTGTATCAAATCAAGAATGAAATAAACACAAATGAGTTGTAAAAGTATTAGCTTAAAATAAGAATTTTTGTTTGAAGAGTATAGAGGTTAAAATATTTTTTTTGGCTAAATGAAACATCCGACGTCGTCTTTTGTTTATCTTTTATTTTCGTAATTAGCTATCGCATTAGTGGCGTGCAGAGATCACAAACAATTTACAAAGTTACGACCAATTCTTTTGTTTTGCGAGATATCCATTGTAATTATTAGAGAGGAAACGCGAACAAGTAATTAAATTAATTCGATTTTTTTTCTGTTGGTTTTTGGATTAATGACGTTGATAAGAACTTACGTGGGTCACTCGGCGTGTGTGCTTACTGCTTACCGTTGAGTCATCTTCTATAATTTGCACTATTGTATGCAAACAAGATTGGTGTCTGTCTACTGCTCGCGTTGGCGCAAATGTTGGTTCTAAACGTCCAACTCTAAAACAATGGTGAATTAAGAGCCTCGCTGTCATCATTACGCTGACGTGATGCAACGGTGGTTCTACTGGAATGTTACGACGATAAATACCGATATAATCAATGAACGTTAATGAGGCAGTAGAATTTGAACAATCGCTTACAGTAAGCTAGCTGCCAGTCGTTTTTCTCCGCTCAATCAAATTCATTGCGATTTTTCTCCTCGACGAACTCTACGTTATTTATCGATGTTTATTGAGTGTAAAATTCTTCAAATATCATTTTTATCAATGTTTTTATCACTAAATATGAAGTTATTTCACATACACATTCCTAGGAAATATAAATTTCTTGTTTTGGTTTTAAAAGATGTGAGGAAAATAGGGAACGACGCAATCGAAACACTATATTCCCAGCATTGTCTCTTTAATTATTATCTGAAAAGAGTTTCTTATTGTTAAATATCATTCAGGTTTAATATTGTTTGATACTGTGCGAACATTTTGACTCCATTACACTACGGGCTCAGTGAGAAAATTATGAGGCGCGATGGGATAATACTGAGACTGAGAAAAAGTTTATTGCATTGGATTTTAATTAGGATTTCGTTTTGGCTGCTGTCCAGGCCTGGTGAGCTTCAACAGAAGGTGTTTTATGTGTGACCTTCTTTTTAATTGTTAAACCATTAATGCTGTTCGCGGGAAAACCGTTAACGTTAATGAGTCACGGTTACAATGACGCTGAAAGAAAGTTTTATAGTTGATGAGTTTTGGGAAAAAACCTTTTTGACTATGGCTTCGTTTACCATGTATATATGAAGCATGTTTAATGCAAATAAATAAGATTGATTGATTTAAAGTGCGGTGTTGCAAAACTCGATTTTCATATCTGTAATAAGTATATTGAGTTATTTAGATTTTTTTTGTTTGTCGTTTAAAAAAATATATATTTTACTTTACTCATTCAAATAAATATTCTTATAAATGGCATATAATAAGTGATCAAACAAACTTACCTTAAGTGATGTTCGATCATTATTATATGAAGTGCTTCGTTCGAAGATATATATATTTACCACGTAGTTTCTCTTCATTCATCGGCAACCAAACGCAATTTGAGAGCTAGGCATCCAGGCATTTAAAAAAATAAAATCTTGTCTATGTCAGCCTAGGTCCATCCATAAACTACTGCTGTCACTTGTCATTCATTTTAGAAAGCCTGTAACATAAGGTCAGAACAAACTCCCAAGGGAGCATAGGAGAGATTTGTAGATTCTTTACTAATATTAGGGTAGGGAGGGTATATATCTTCGAACGAAGCACTTCATATAATAATGATCGAACATCACTTAAGGTAAGTTTGTTTGATCACTTATTATACTTCAGTGCTTCGTTCTCGATATATATATTTACCACGTAGATATTTAGAGTATAAGGGAGTTTGTTATGCATTGTATATACATGTATAAGAAATGGTTATTATGAGCGGTAATAAAAATAATTTATTATTTATATTAATTACATTTATTCAAACAGTAAATAATTAGTTTTACTCAAGATATTAAGTATTACTCTTTAAACTTGAAGAGAATCAGTTTTTTATGTCTATAAACTTAAATAACAGGGAATTTGTTATTATTGATAATAACATGATCACTATATATCAAAGGTTATATTATGTCACATATTAAATATTGACAAACAGATAATAAATAAAATATAGTCTGAGGTTGATTAAATAGTCTGCAAAACTATTTGGATCAACAATAGGTCTGTTATAAAATTTGGCAACTTTTGGTAGGACCCAGTCCACCCAGCCGTATTTCGGATAGATTCTATTGATACACCTTTTTTCTTAGCCATTGATGTTAAAGCATGACAGGTGGAGTGCCTTGTAAAGATAGTAGTGTCTATACCAGTGTCTGATAATGTATTTTTTTATCCTATGACTAACAGAAGAAGGTGAGGCTGGTTGGTATGGTTTTCTAGTTGTAATAAACAATTCTTCAATGTTGCCCCTACTGCTTTAATATTTATTGTAAATATAAGTAGAATTGTAATGTTGCTGCTGGGCAGATTTCTGGTTCACGAACAAATGGCACTCTAAGGACAGGTTGAGAGCGATCTGGAGCAGAAGTTTTTATGATATCTGTCATATTTATATGAAAACCTGACTTATATTAGTTATTATACGAGTCCGAAACTATAGTCGGCAATCCCGACCAATAGCACGTGAGTGACCCGTTGTTATATATAATAGATATTTTGAACTTTAATCAATGAGAGTGTTTGTACTCTTTGGGCTATACAGAAAGCTTATAATGTAACTAACTTTTTTGTAAGATTTTCCAAATTCAATTTCTCATTAGGATACCATGTTCTAATACAGAGACTATGGATGGGTCTCAAGTAACCGAGTATTTCGGTTTGGGAGGTTTTGTTTTATAAAAACCTTTAAGGAATCTTTTGATTCGTTCATCACTTCCTACACATGAACCTATTATTAACGATAAAGCTGATTTATGTGAATTAAGGGTTCTATAAGAATCATGTTTTCAAATTGAATTGATAAAAATTGCATTATTTTTGGTAGAGGCACATAGAGGATCAATTTGATTTTTATATCAAAAAACCCACCAAATTTAAAATGTGACCTCATATCGCCTCAAAGTATTTTTTAGAAAGTGAAGCTATCTATGGACTCCATTGAAATAGTAAGGACTGCTTGCCTTATAAGTGATTGCCGGATAAGACTCCGGCCAACAGGGTAAGTTGGAGGTGCAACAGCTGGAATGTTTCCTGTAAGGAGATTCTTATCTGGATCAAAATTTAATAACTCTGAGAGGAAATCATGGTTGTGATGGTCAGTATGGCATAACAATGCTTCCTGTAGCCTTTTTATGTTTATTTATATAGGTACTTTTTTTTTTTTTTTTTTATTAACATTCTTAGATCAAACAAAGGTGGGAATGCATAAAAGAAATATTTAGATCATTTAACTGTAAATGCATCAGGATCTGGCCTTAGATCGTGAGGTGAACAGATCAATTTGTGGAGTCCCAAATTTATTTTTAATCTTTATGAAAACTTTATTATTTAATTCCCACTCAATATCATCAATTAGTTCGTGATTCTTTTTCTGCTTCAACATTTTCCAACGATTTTATGTATTAAGGGAAAAGATATATTGCGCCGACCCCAGATAATGGGAAAAGGTAAAAGGCTTTTAAGCAAAAAACCACAAATTTCTTTCCTTACACCATTTCCATATGTGTTTAGACAGCTTATTAAGGTGTGGATACTAAATACCACCCATACGATGATGTATGAAATTGCAGTTTTATTATCTACCTACATGTAGTAATATTTGAAGTTTTTTCTTTTTTTTTTACAATTGATTTTAAAGTTAGAAAAATTGTTATCAATTCCAGGTAATTTATATGGAATTTTTCTCACTCACTTTCCATGCCAACCATTGACTTTACTTTATTACAGACAGCTCCCCACCCGGTATGAGAAGCATCAGTACAGTATACATTTCAATGTCAAAGTTATATGGTTAAAATGACTTTGAAACAGAAAAAATATTTTTTGCCTACCAATTAAGATCAATTTTGGTATCAGGATGTAATTCCACTGTTTTGTCATAATCATTATTATTTTTAAGCAATGCAAGGTACTTGTAACATTCCACATATTTTGTGTATAACCATCCATATTGTACAGTTGGATATGAGGATAACAGCATACTATTGGGCTAATAAATCTTGTATGGTCCATGAACTCAACCTTATAAATTTCTATCTTATAATATAATAGTCTATGACTTTTTAAGTTGATTCCCTTTCTCGATAGGCAGTTCCATAGTCATATTTTTTGAATTGTGTATGAAACCCAAAAAATAACATAAATGTGATGGTTGCAACCATCTCTTTTCATAATTTATAACAAAGCCGAAACATTTTAAAAAACGCTATTGTTTGATTAACATTATCAAGACATGACTGATAACTTGTATCCTCTTTTCCTTAAATATGTCACTTCTTTTCTCATAACTTCAGTGAAAATATATGGTGCCAAAGAAAGCCCATATGGTAAAGCATTAAACTGATATAACAGGTTATCATATTGAAATCTAAGATATTTTCTACGCTTAGGATTGACAGCTAAAAGTAAATATGATCCCTTAAGATCTATTTTTGCAAAATAATTATTTGGTTTTATAACTGTGGCTGCTATTCTATGGTCTTCCATTTTATAATGATCTGTGGCAATAAACTTGTTTTACTTTAGGGTTAAAATAAATCTTTTGGAACCACTAGGCTTAGGAACCAAGAACAAAATTTGAAGATAAAAACTAGTCTTAAACTAGATTACATATTGAAATAGCACCCATTTGTAGTAATTTCTGAATCGCGAGATTCATATTGTGCTATAACATTCAGAACAAGGCTGGTATTCCCTTAGGGTAACATTTTGAAATGGTTGAGTTATAAAAGGGATTGCATAGCATTTAATGTGTTTAAACAATGACTTTTCTGCAGATATTTTCTGCCAGAAATCAATAAAATGGGAAAGTCTCCCACCATAACATACCTCTATTTCTTTACAGGGGCTTTTGTTTCCACCTTTTATGATGACTTTGGTGTGTGCTTGTAGCTCACACTCCGATCCTGTGGTGGTGGTTGCTAGGGGCCGCTTCGATTGTTTCGCTCGAGGCGGGCCGTTGTATTTTCCACTTGAGATCCAGGGTTAGCCGTTCTCATGAGAATTTAGGGATTGTCAGCTTCTATATAGACTGACTACTTTTATTAGCATATTTCCTCACTTTTATTTTTTCCGATAAGTCTCCGCCATAGGAACTCATCTCTTTCAACATCTTTTACAAGCACCAAAAGTTTTTTCCTACTCCCTGTTAGGGAGCGATGTAGATCAGTAATAATTTTACTGTCCCGCTTAGTATTTTTATCATTGAAAATTTTATCAACTTGATTTGTTACAAGTTGATCTAAAGCTCTGTTCAGGGCAGTTATGTCCTGGCCCAATTGCTTCTTTTTGTCCTTGTTTTTAAACTATCTGAAGTAGTTGCTAAAATCTCCGCATTCAATTTTTGAAGCTGCAATTATAGGACAAGTTTCTGGGATCAAATATGTTTTAAAATGGTGAACCACCTTTTTTCTAAATCTGGAATTATAGTTTGAACTTGGGTTTTTCACAAATTGGTTCCCCTAAAGCCAGAAAAATATCTGAACCCAAAGAAGGATCATTTGGGCTTGGATCAAGGGTTCCCGAGGGTTTCATTGTCTCCTCCCCCTTCCTCTTTTCTTGCGGTTCATCGATATCTGAAAGATTCGATTATATGTTAGCCTTCGTAATACCTCATGGGTATTACCCCGGTTACAAAATCTTGTGTGTACATCACGTATACACCCCAAGATGATAACAACAACACGTCAGTGCATCTCGTACACCACCCGTGTAAATAAAATGGCGGCACTTTTTCTTACAACCATTTTCGTATAAATACATCATTTTCTTTTGTTATGGCACAGGTTTCCTGTTGATCGTGGAAAATAAATACTGGAATAAAATTAAATAACACATACCCATGTGAATTTCCAGTTCTGACAACGATTCTGACGCAGACAATGACCGGCTCCTGCGCCGGCTACGTCGTTTTTCCAAACCGAGTATTTTCTTTAAATAACTTTGTATTTGTCCTTCCGTTTTTCTTTTCGGCATTTTGATGTTGATTTTGTATCAATTTGATTACTAAATCGCACAAAAAACTCACAAAAACAAGTAATTGATTAAGAAAAGCCGCGTTTGTTGCCACGCAAACGAAAAGAATGACAAGTGACAGCAGTAGTTTTTTTTTTTTTTTTTTTTTTTTGTGGCTTTTACGCATTACGTATTTAGCCAATAACATGTTAAAGCTAGGGAAACAGCGCGCAAAATACAATGATATTAAAAAAAAATTAACACCAGCTAGATACAGAAAAAATTAGGAGTGTATATAAATACAATAAGGTACTAATATGTATATACTACAAAGAAATATTATTAAAATTTAAAAAGTCTATTATTATTTTATTTACATTATAATTGTTAGCACTAAGCAAGCACAATATAGATGTAGGAAATTGTATATTATTATGTAACAGTTCACTAATAAATTGAGTTCGGTCGTATAACGGGCAGTAAAAGAAAATATGATTAGCGTCACCAATTCCCGTACCGCAGGAGCAACTTTCGTCACTGAGAACCTTGATCCTGCAAAGATGTACGGGCAAGCTGTTATGTCCGATTCTCAATCGAATTAAAGAACTCGTCGATTTTTTATCAAATATCTGTTTGCAGAACCAGGGTTTCAGTGGTATAGTGGGCTGAGTTTTGGAGAAATAATTACCCTTTACTTTAGAGGTCTCCTGCCATAATTCGGCCCAAGAGTCCTGTAGGGAAATTCTAGACAGACTTACCAAGTCGTGACAGAAGTTAATGTAAGGAAAACTATCACCCAATTCAACCGCTTCTCGCGCCAATTTGTCTGCTTTTTCATTGCCGGATATGCCACTATGACTAGGTACCCACGAGAAGTCAACAGACAATTGTAGTGTTAAACATTTATAAAGCAGATTTCTTATTTGGATAACTAGGGGGAAAGGAGACTTAAGTTTAAAAGGGAACTTTTGAAGAGCCAAAAGAGCGCTTAGAGAATCTGTAAGAATGGTAGTGTGAGGTAATTTTGTCAAAATAACGTATTCTACTGCTTTAAGTAGACCAAAAAGTTCACCCGTGAAGACTGAAGCTTGAGGAGGAAGTTTAATCATCTGGACAATATTATATTGTTGATGATAGATACCTACACCAACACAACTTTGTACAGACTTTTTGGAAGCGTCAGTGTACAATGTGTGTCCACCACTTTGATAAGTATTTTCATCTGCTACTACTACTGGGTTATTGCTGTTTAGATCAGATGGTGTATGTTTGACATTTATACCAGTTATCAATGCGGGATAGCTACTGTCGAAAAGAGGATGCGTTTTAGATGTGTGGATACCGCAATTTAAAGAGAGGAACCTACGGTAACTAATAATTAGGCAAGGTGGAGATTTATTCGTCCTTCTCCAATATTTGGAGGACTCCATCTCTTCAAGTAGGATTTTAACTTTATCAATAAGAGGATTTGGCGATGTTTGTAGCGATCGGTAGAAGAGATTGTCGCAGAGCATTTGCCTCCTTAGGTGTAGTGGGGCCTCAACACATTCGACCTGCAATGCGTTGATGGGACTTGAGTGCATTGCACCTGTTACAAGTCGCAAACCTTTGGCTTGAATGGCGTCTAGTTTTTTGAAACCTAATTTACTTCCTGGTTCAAATATGAATGATGCATAGTCCAGCACACTTCTTATTATCGCATTGTATAGAAGCCTTAAAGAATATGGGTGGGCTCCCCACCACACACCAGAGAGACATCGAATGATGTTTAAGTTCTTTTCGCATTTATTATAGACATAATTGCAGTGTTCGATACCCGTAAGTTTGGAATCCAACAGTGCTCCCAGGAATTTAACCTCACTTTTAACAGGTAAAGTCTGTTCTTCCACCACCACTTTAATTTCTAGAGGAATAGTACGCTTGCGAGAAAACGGAACAACTGAGCTTTTTGATACGGACAAATCAAAGCCATTAATATCCAGCCATTCCTTGAGTAAAATTAAAGAATAATTCAACGTCGATGTAGCTTCATCTATTGAGCTATCTGATGTATATATTAGCAAGTCATCAGCATATTGAAGAACTTTCACATTTAAGAAATTAAGCTGAGTGATAAATGGTTCTAAATCGGCAGTATAAATATTAAACAATAATGGACTTAAAACTGAACCCTGTGGAAGTCCTTTCCATAAAGTGCGTGTCATTTTATTATTATCTTTAAGAAACAAGTGAGTTTGTCTTCCCGACAGCATATTGAACACAAAACGTCGGAATGATAACGGAACGTTTAATTTTCTTAATTTGACATCAAGAGCTGTCAGAATGACATTATCATACGCAGAATTAATATCTAAAAATGCAGCCAACAACCAATTATTCCTTGAAAAAGATAAACGAATGTCCGTGGAGACGATGCATAAACTATCCATAGTACTTTTCCCTTTCCTAAATCCAATCTGATTAGGTGACAAGAATTGATTAGTCTCTACATACCACTCCAGACGATTCTTAATCAAGTGTTCCATCACTTTGCCCATAACAGAAGAAAGAACAATGGCCCGGTATGAAGAAGCCTCTCCAGATGGTTTACCAGGTTTCAGTATAGGAAGAATTATATGGGATTTCCATTCCTCAGGGATTTTACCGGTTGACATGATATTGTTAATGATGTCCAAGTAATGTATTAAACTTGAGTCTGACAGATTAGCTAACATGGTGTAAGTAATATTGTCTTCCCCTGGAGAAGTATCTTTAATATTAGAGAGAACTCCCTTTAATTCTGCTAGACAGAAAGGGAAATCCAACTGAGATCCTGGCTCAGAAATTATTTCTGAGGGACAACATGTTAGCTCAGGAATAAATTCCTGAACAAAAGGGGGAGCAAGTTTATTCAAAAAATCATCTGCCAACTCATCTGGGATATTGAAATTACTTTGCTCTTTAGTTGCTGATCGAAACCTCCTTATGTTACGCCATACTTCAGTGGGATGAACATTAGGGGAGATAGATTCGCAGAATTTTTTCCATCCTTGCCTTTTCTTATCTTTTAATAATTTTTTTGTTTCATTTATAACTTTCATTAAATTACTATAGTTTTCTTGTGTCATAGAAGCGCAATATTGTTTTTCCATTTCTTTTCTCTTTTTAACAGCCGTAGAACATTCAGAATCCCACCAAGGAGGAGAAGGAATGCGAGTCAATGATTTTGAAATAGGAAAAACCTCAGTTGCAGCCTCTACTATGGCATGGGAAAAATCAGCATAATTTATTGAATTTGAATGGATAGGAATATTATCAATAATGTTGTTTACCTTTAATTCAACAACAGACCTAAATTTTTGCCAGTCTCCATTAGTAGTTTTGAATCTATTTCTCACCCTGGATTTGGGTGATATTTTGGTATTCGATGGGAGATTAATTATTAAAGGAAAATGATCACTGCCAAATGTAGATGAAAGTGGATGCCATGTTAAAAGAGAGGCCAAATCCGGTGTACAAAGTGAGAGGTCCACTGCACTGATGTTTTGTCCAGGTGCGGTTCTTCGAGTCGGAAGGCCTGTGTTCAGAACACATAAATTATGCTTATCTAATATGTCTGTCAACTGTATCCCATAACAATCAGTGACGGAGCTACCCCAACTCTGGTGGTGACAATTAAAGTCTCCTAAAATTAAGGAAGGTTTTTGAAGAGAAGATGTAAGATGATCTAATTCAAGCAAACTTTGAGATGATGGGTGAGGTAAATAGATGGAAACAATACAGATATTATGAATATTAACTGCAACAGCTGACATACTATCACTATGTGAAGGAAGCCTTACAAGTGAATAGGGCACTGATTGTTTTATTAAAAGAGCTACACCACTATAACCATCAACTCTATCATCTCTGATACATATATAACCAGAAATTTTAAAAACAAAGGTAGGATTTAACCAAGTTTCTGATATAGCTATAACAATTGGTTTATATTTATTAATTAAGTGAATTAAATCACTTTTTTTACTTTTAATGCTTCGGCAGTTCCACTGCATTATTGTTGCATAATCCATAGTTGGGATTTAACATTTGTAATAGAGTTTCAATCAAAGGTGCAGCGTTGGGCGGTAACAAATTAGACTGAGTCAACAAATTAATTAAAAGAATAATGATACTTGATAATGGGTTATTTGGGGATTGACTATTATTGACACTATTATTTAGGCACTGCCCATTGGCAGAAGATGAGTTATTCATGTTATAATCTCTGATAATTTCATTATGTGCTTCATGATCATAACCTTTAGGAGATACATAAGGAGAACGAGGTTTTAACTGTATTGTTTTTTTATAGGATGAAGAAGTGGAATTTACACTAGAAGGAGAAGAGACCAAATTAATAGATTGCTGCTTATTTGTCTGAGAAGAAACAACGTCTACATATGGCTTTGTAATATTATTGTGTATTTTTGAAGCTTCTGAATAAGAAATACAGCTTTCCGCCATTGTTCTTTTAATGTTGATCTGCCTATTATACTCTGGACACACCTTGTTGGTAGCATAGTGGTTACCCGTGCATATACAGCATTGAGCGGAATTTTCATCAATATTGCAGGAGTCACCACTATGCTCCATACCACACTTGAAGCAGCGTGGCTTGGATCTGCATAGGGTCTTGGTGTGCCCATATCTGCAACATTGGTAACATTGTATTGTGGGGAAAATGTATAAGTCCACATTTACAGCATTGTAGCAGATGAAAATACGTTTTGGTAAAATTTGGCCATCAAAAGTTAGTACGACGGACTGCGATGGGTTCCAAGAGGTCTGACCGCTGCTGTTTGTTTTATAATTCAAACGCCTTGCTTTAATTATTGGCCCGCAGCCAATTGGCACTGAGCAATTAGCCACTATCTCCTCAGGGGACCACTCAGTCGGTACTCCCCTGACCAAGCCCATACGAGTAACATTATTACTAGGGATAAATGCCTTAAGATTTTGTTGGCCTAAGCTTGGGTGTGAAATAAATAAGTTAGCAGCATCGGGCTTTGTAAAGGAAATGGTAATACGATTTCGACCAATACGCTTCAGGCTACCATTAACAATATCTTTAAAACTATTGTTTTTAAGGAAGTTACCAAAAGTAATCGGGTGAAGGGTGCTGCCGTCATTGGGAGCTGTCTGGATTTTTTGGACATGTACTGTATATGGGCCAGAATCATTCGAGTTGTATGCCAATCTAGCAACCTGTGTTGCGTCACGAGTTGAGTGCGGGGTTTGTTGGGTCTGTGTGAATAGTTGTTGTGACTGCGGCGAGGAAGTATTTACACTAGATTCATCAACAGGAATTTTATTTACGGTGGGATTTACAGAAATCGATTCAGTCTCATCACACATACAATCGCTAACCATTCTTCCATCTTGACTGCGCCTCATTTTACGTTTATTGCAATTTTTACAGACACGAGCTGCCCGTGTCCTTTTACGTCTTATCTCTGTATATTTTTCACCATTGCCAGATACCGAGCAATCCGTGTCTGTGTTCATTGCACTGTTACACGTATTAAATACATTATTAACATTGTTAGGGACATTATATACAGTATTTACACAGGTGTCCTCTATTTCAACATTAACACCGACCTGGGGAACAGGGTCCTGCCCCCCAGGGTCCTCGACCGGGAGGCCCTCCCACATACAAAATAATTCTAAAAAAACTTACCAATACTTGCAGTATATATATGCACTAACTAAAATAGATAAAAAATAGAAAGATATTTACAATAATAACAAATAATATACACTCCTAATAATTAAAATTAAAATTTTCAAAAAAACCGCGAAAAAAGACGTCCTCCTAACTCGAAGTTTCCCGCGCTTTTTTCGACAGCAGTAGTTTATGGATGGACCTAGGCTGACATAGACAAGATTTTATTTTTTTAAATGCCTGGATGCCAAGCTCTCAAATTGCGTTTGGTTGCCGATGAATGAAGAGAAACTACGTGGTAAATATATCGAGAACGAAGCACTGAAGTATAATTAACCCTTAAATTCGCGAATTATTGGATTTCAAAAAAAACTTATTTAATTGTTAGTATACAATTTTATATTTACGAGAAAAATAATAAAAAAAATTTTTGTTTTTTTTTTTTCAAAAATGTCAATAAAACAAAAATATTGTCAAAAATGCAAGTTCTTATAATTTTTTATTTATTCAAATTATTTAATTTATTTTTTCAGATTAAGATAATTTATATTATTAAAAATCTATTTCAATTTTCACTGTTACCATATCACGAAAAAACCGGCCAAGTGCGTGTCGGGCCACGCGCAGTGTAGGGTTCCGTAGTTGCGAATGACAACTTTGAGTTCACACTGTTCACACTCGCACCTTACAGTTTAACGACGGCGGTATTCCCAGATCGATATGACATTGGAACCTTCAAAAAACGAGTCTACGTTCTCTTAATAGGCCGGCAACGCTCTTGTCACACCCCTGGTGTTGCAGTTGTCCATGGGCAGTGGAGATCACTTACCATCAGGTGACCCGCTTGCTCGTTTGTCGTCCTATTCCATAAAAAAAAAAAAAAAAAACTAACAATGAAAATAGTATGAAATTTTACAGTTTATAAGTTGGTTGCCTATAACTTTTTAGTTTGTACTTAGTACTCAGCTCTGATAGTTTTCCTTTAAACTTCAACATATATACTACTGCTGTAATTTTTTTCACGTATCTATATATAACCGTATAGCAGATAGAGGGGGGGGGGACACTTACCTCTAACAAAAATTCGCACTTTAAAACCAAATATTTCGGAAACGGATCCCTAAATCGAAAAATGGTGTTGTAAACCTCACAATATTTTTGAAAGACCTATTTAACGATACCCCACACGATGGGTAAATAGAGAAAAAAAAATTACTCCCCCACTTTACTTGTATGGGAGCTACCCTTAAAAAAAATATTTTTCAAAATTTTATTCTACCACTTTTTTGCCATGATTAATATACATACCCATACCAAATTACAGCTTTCTAGTACTTATAGTCTCTGCGTAAAACCGCGGACGGACAGACAGACAGACAGACAGACAGACAGACAGACAGACAGACAGACATGGCGAAACTATAAGGGTTCCTTGTTTACTACGGAACCCTAAAAAGATTTTTTTTTCTTTTTTTCTAAAATAGGTTGCATTCCCGTATCCAGAGAGGTTCCCGCCAAAACGTCCCTATGTAGGTTGTAAATTAAAAAAAAATCGAAATGTCATATTGTTTATATAAAAACCGTATTATTTTTACAGTTAATATTTATTAGTTTTATTTTTATATAAATATAATAGTATAAGGTAAATAAATTTTATTTACTGAGACAAATTTCGGTATGTTGTTTATATACAACACCGCGCGTTTAAGGGTTAAGACATGGAAAGTCTACGTCTAAAATAATACGGCCATATTACTAGGTATCCCCAAATTACGTTTTGTAATTATTAGGTTTTACTTGACTCTACCAACTAACGTACTCTACATATTCGTTTAATCACCTAGCTAATAATGTATGTTTCTAACTGCTTAATTTGCAGAATATTGTTTTTGTTTGATGGCGAACACCGAGCCTAAGTAGCGTATCGTCGAAAGCGCACCTGTGATTTATTTCTCCAAGTGTCACGGACTGTTATGTGATCCAATTCGCCGCGCGCCATAAACTTCGTGACGCTTTCGTAGTAATCATATATGGAGGCAATTAATACCTACCAAATTCCTTGCAGCGGGTCCCTAATCATAAATCAAACATTTGTACTTTTTAAAACATCGAGTAGTTAGCTGCCATCAAATTTTCTCGGTACCCTCAGATATGAGACATAGGTTAGATTTATAGCCTAAATCAAATTATAGAAACGTTTTTCTTTTGCTTGCTGATAGGATAAATGTACAAGTACAAGGGGGTAGGTATCTATTTTAAAATTAAAATTATTGAAACTAAAAAAAGAAAGTAGCTATTCATCACTACCGTGTATCAATGACTCTACCATCTATTTACAAATTGATACGAGGGCAAAGCCCCTATATCGAGCATCGTTACTTGTTGTTACATCTTATTGCTACACAGTATACTGATTTAGATGCCAATTGTCGGCATCTATTCGATTGACCCTTGAACTGTAGCTAACACTCGCGTTTCTTAATAGAAACTTTATTAACTTTGCAAGATCGATCAATAGCAATATTTGGTGTTAGTGTGGTATATCTGTTATAAAGTGTGTAAAAACAATGTGAATGAGTCTACAAAGGCCTAAAAAATCTAAATTTAACATGTGGAAGGCGATAATTTATCGGAAAAGAAAATACAGTGAAGTGAGTTCATGTGATCGCGAATCATACGCCTCCCTGGCGGCAATGCAGGGAGGCTGCGCTGCAACGCTGCCGCCATCTCTCGACGCGTTGCGAGCATGTAAGTATTGCGGCTACTCGCCACTAGATGTCGCTACACGAATTAACTATCCAGGCAGCACAACTATATTGTTAAAAATTGAGTTGCCTGAAATAAACGATTATATACATGTATGTATTATTTATTTATATATTTTAAATACTTTATTTTTCGCAAAGTAGAATGCTAAAATTGGCTGTTTATATACTTATTATTATTAGATGCAAATATATCGTGTAAAAATACTAAAACCAAAGACAATATAATACTAACGTCTAAAACTAATGAAACCAAAGAAAACTGATAACCGTGCAGCATAAATATATTGTATTTGGTTGCACATTTAGTAAAATAAAAAAGTAAATTCTACTACGTTAGTATGATATTGTCTTTAATTCTACTGAAACTAAAATATGTACATCCGCCTTCCAGTCAACAACTAGTCCGTATATTTATTTGTGTTTTGTTGCACATTTAGTAAAATAACAATGAAAATTTAAAAAAAGGCTTTTAAAGTTATTTTAAATTTCTCTTTAATCACATATTTTATATTTTTTAAAGTAGTTATTGACAATGTCGTATGGTGTTATTATATTGCCAATAAAAAATATTCATAGAATACCTTTATAGAAATATGTAAATTCTACTGCAATATTTCATGCCAAAAAAATTGTACCTATATCTATGTACATCAGCCTTCCAGTTAACATTTAGTCCGTATATATTTATTTCTTTATTCACGTTTGTTTCAATTTCGCTTACAAGTTTGAATCAGTATAAATTTCTTTCTGCCAAAATTTTGTAAGAAGTTTGTTTTGCAATTTTTTTAGATGTCCTAAGGCTTCCTTAGATTTGTAGGTTTTGTAAAAACTTCTATATCGTTTATGCATTTTGTAACACCTAATTTTATGCAAGTGTTGCTTACCATGAGATAGCCTATAAAATTACATTATTTCAAGCTGCCTTGACCGTATACGTTCACTGAACTATATCTCATTCCACTTTTCGTATTTTCACGAATCCTTCTATTCCCGGTTTTCTAATAGTTTCACTTTGAATCTAGAAATATTGAATGTTTTGGTCTGTAAGGAAAAGGTAAACATAGCCTTGCTTTGCTGTGTTTGACATCTGACAGAAGTGACAGGTTGACGTTTAGTTTCTGGTAAGTTTGTTGTCTGTGGCGATATTTCTTTGTAATTATTTGGGATTTTAACTATTTTGTGTTTTGAGTTCTAAAATCATTATAGAAGATAGTGAATGGACTTTCTTTTATTCTACGACTATACGTTCTAAATATTAGTAAAAATGTTACGTCGGATTTGTCATGAACGGTTTGCTGCTGTGTGTATAACGAAACGCAGAAATGGTGCGTTCGGAAGTGTTGCGTTACATTGTTTTGACGTATTGAATTTTTACTTATAATTAAGTAATTGTTTTATATTTAGCCTTTTTTTCTATAAAATAGCAATTAATAGGCTGCCCATAAATTGTTTAAGTCAAGTTCGCTAACTTACTTAATTTATTTAAAATGTGTTTAGTGGTTGTGTTGTGGTTCGTAGTTTTGAGCATATGATTCGAACGTGCTTGGCGTCGTCGGAAGTTAGTTGTAGGAGGAAGTGTCTTTTTCGAGCTGCGCGTGCTGGCGTGCAGGTCCCTGAGAAGTTCTGTGCTGTGGGCTGTCTGTTGTTCTGTTCTGTAAGCTGCTGATTCTGGGATTTGAGGAAGAATCCGAAGGCGGCGTTGCTGCGAGCGTTATTCGTGGTTCCTGAAGTTCTGAGATAAAACCGGTGAGTTGAACACGTGTGAGAGCACACCCATGCGTGCGTTTTGGTAGTGATTTGTGTATAATCGTTTTCATTCTCTTACAGTTTCTGGTACTCTTCGGTGTCGGCGTGATCGCCTTGCTGTTGTTGGTTTCAACGGTTGCCGTAGTCCAGAAGCGTTTTTCTGCCTCCGTTACAGGTATGCGATAACCTCTTCTACATTTCTATCTTCAGAAACACTCCCCCACGCTTTTAAATAAGTAGGAATTATGAAATCTTTCTATTAGAACTAAAGTTTGTGTAAAAGCTATCCTAAATATAGTTTTATTGTTTGTTACTCACTAATATCTTGTGCTACTAGAGCGATCTCTTTTAGTCACTGTTTACAATATTAGTTTTGTCAAATAGGGACCATGATGCATGGCCTGAGATTGTTTTACGATGAAGACGCTCGGTGCCTCCAGCGCCACAAGCGTCCACCATCAATGGTATCATGCCTCTGGTGCGTTGTATTTCTTATTATGATAATCTGAAACTATCTTTTCATTGTAATAGCTAGATCTATTAATTATTCTTAAAAGAAGTGTAGTTATTCTGTTAAATGCTGTTCTGGGTGCGACGTCACCGTTAATGTAAAAGTCTGTAACTTTCCCTTATCTTCTGTCTGTAATTAGCTGTACCTAGTTGTAATGCATTATTGTGTACTACTACAGGAGGTGTTTGGCTGAGGTGTTCGTCTGGAGTGTTTGGCTGAGGTGTCAGTCTGGAGTGTCTGTCCGGAGTACCTGACTAAAGTGCTGTTTGGCTGAGGTGTCGGTCCGAGGAGTGGGTTCATCGGCTGGCAAGTCGAATCCTTCATCTGCTGACTTGAGGATTCTTTTCTTTCTTTAATTACGGGGATAAATTTCTTGGTTGAAAGTTTTACCTTTACATAAATACTACTTTCAATACCACTATTCTACTTATCTTTAAGTACTACCTAAATTAGTATACTACTTATAACTTCTACTTTAAATAGTATGCTACTTTACCTTAATATAAACGCGTTCACAAGGGACCAGCCAAACTAGCCAACAACCCTCCCCTTTATTTCTTTATTTTCTCATTGTTGTTATCTTAACTTTAAGATTACGGTTATATCTCTTCACTAAGAGTACCTAAGATGTTATTGTACGACAATAAATAAAACCTCTTGTCATTTAAACCTATTTTTCTTGACTTTTCCCTACTTAGGAGTTTACCCCTCCACCACTTTAAAACTTAAATCAAATTAAAACTTAAACTCTTTTTTTCATAAGTTACATGGCGCCCGAACAGGGACCTTGTTGGTCTAGTGTGCTTTCTCTCTGTCACTGGTCTTTCGCTCAATGACGGATTGGCTGGTCCTTTATACTTATTTTGCTGATAAGTCTGAATAATTGAATTGTACTTCTGTTGCGGTTTAGTAATATTGTGTGAGGTTACTGTGTACACTGTTTCTATACGAATATTGTAATTTATCTTACAATTATAAATTAATTGCGGTAACTTATCTGTTATAATTTAAGTTTGTATCTCAACATGACGGAAGAACGCCCTATTCGTTTTAACGTTTTGAATAAAGATGAGCTCCTTTACGAAGTGGCTATACGTGATGCTGTACCAGAGAAATCTGTTGATTTATTACGTATTCAAATTAGACGCTTGGCTAAAGAGATACCTAGCGATGAGGTGAGTGTGTTTGAAGGTGATGTAGAAGCGGAATTAAAAACTATTACTTCTAAAATTTCTGAATTAGAGGCGATCCTGAATCAGAAAACTCTTTTATTAAAAAGGTTATATCGCATCCAGGCTTTGGGTAACCATATCTTTCATAGGTTGAGTCGTGTTGAGCCTGTTGAGGAAGTGCATGTAACGTTGAAGGAGCAATTAGATGATCGTCTCGTCCTGTTGTTGAAACGAATTGATCAGCTGTATCATTCTTTTAGTAGTAATTTTGATTTTAAGCCGGCTGTAGATGTAGTTCCTGGGGAGTCTGGTGTGGCTGAAGCTGAATCTGTAGTTGTGAAGTCTGTGGTAACTTGTGATCGTTACTCTTTCGTTCACTCTCTTAATCTTAAATTTAATGGGAAGGACAGTGTACAAGCTTTTCTTCAAAGGATAGAGGAGTTGTGTTTATCTAGGAATATTTCTAAAGAGAAGTTGTTTAATTCTGCAGCTGAATTGTTTTCTGATGAGGCTCTTTCTTGGTATCGTAGTGTACGCAGTGATGTGAGGGACTGGGAGTCTTTAAAAAACTTATTATTGGAAGAATTTCTGCCTTATGATTACGATCATCGCCTGCTGCAAGAAATTAGATCTAGGAGTCAGGGTCCTGATGAGTCTATTTCGTGTTATATGAATATTATGTTTAATTATTTCTCTCGTTTGCGGATGCCTATTGGAGATGAAGAGAAGTTGAGTATAGTGAAGTTTAATATAAGACCTTCATATTCCATCCCGTTAGCGAACGTTAATATTCAGTCGTGGGCTGAACTTAAAAAATATTGTAGGCAGCTGGAAGCAGCTAAACAGAGGGCTGAATTGTTCACTGAGCCTCCAAAAAATATTCAGAATGCTGTTGCTCCTGATCTTGCGTATAAGTGGAAGTCGAATCGTTCCAGATGTGATGTTGTTTCTAAACCTAGTGATAAGTTTTGCGTACGCTGTCGTGTTCGTGATCATACGTTGCTCGAATGTACGGAGCCTCGTACTATTATTTGTTTCCGTTGTGGTGAGAAAGGTGTAACTGCTGCTAACTGTCTGAAGTGTGCGCCTAAAAGTAAATCTGCGCCGGATACAAAAAACGCGTAAAGAAGGGCCGTCGTTTAACTACGCCTGCGGAGTGGCGTGAATGGTGTGATTATGTGCGTGTGTTTTTTCAAAATAATAAACGTAACGTAGCGACGGTCCGCTCAAATGATTGTCGGGACGCTCGTCCTTATTTAAATGTAGAAATTGGTGGTGTTCCTTTTTCTGGGTTGTTAGATTCCGGATCTGAGATTTCTATTATTGGTGGTTCTGCTGTGGAGTATTTTACTAACCTGGCTGACTTACATCAGCATGATTCTATAGATTCTGTTGTGACTGCGAATGGATCTACCTCTCCAGTCGCTGGATATATGTTTTTGCCTGTTGTGGTAAATGATGTGTTGCGTGTGATTAAGTTTTTTGTGATACCAGGCGTATCCTCGTCTTTATTATTTGGTATCAACTTTTGGAAGGCTTTTCAGGTTGCGCCTGATGTCTTGAGCCTGATGGATCGGAAAGATCTAATAGTTTTTCAAGAACCTGCTGAAGCGGCTGTGTCGCAAATTAATCGTATACACCCTTTCGATGCTTTAACGGAAGAGCAGAAGAAATTGGCGGGTGATGTTTGTAAAATGTTTGAAGATATCTCAGCTGAAAAGAAGGGTTTAGGTAGAACTCATCTGATATCTCATCACATTGATACGGGAGACGCGACTCCTATCAAACAGCGTTATTATGTGATGTCCCCTGATAAACTTCGTGAGTTAAATCGTCAACTAGACGAAATGATTGAACAGGATGTAGTTGAGCCGAGCTGTAGTCCCTGGAACAACCCTATTACCATGGTTCCTAAAGCTAATGGTGAGATGCGTTTTTGCTTAGATAGCAGGAAACTTAATGAGGTTTCGAAACACGATGCCTATCCTCTTCCCTATATCTCTAACATCTTAGATCAACTTCGAGACTCATGTTTCCTTTCTTCTATTGATTTAAAATCTGCGTTTTGGCAGATCCCTCTTACTCCTTCTTCTAAAGAGAAGACCTCGTTTACTATTCCGTCGCGGGGACTTTTCCAATTTAAAGTTATGTGTTATGGTCTGACCTCTGCGCCAGCTACGCAGCAACGACTGATGGATAAACTGTTTGGACCTGAATTTGGAGGGCGTGTATTTATTTATTTGGATGACATTGTCGTGGCTACTAAAACTTTCGAGGAGCATATTGATCTCCTAAAGAGGGTGCTGGAGCGTTTGCGTTCTGCTAATCTGACTGTTAGTTTGTCGAAGTGTTGTCTGTTTCGGAAGCAGTTGAAATACCTTGGGTATGTTGTGGATGATTTAGGATTGAGAACTGACCCGGAGAAGGTGAAAGCCATTACGGATTTTCCCATACCTACTTGCCCCAAAGATGTTAAACGATTTTTAGGGACAGCTTCATACTATAGAAGATTTATTAGAGGGTTTAGTACCATTGCTGCACCTTTAAATACTCTAACTTCTACTCGGAAAAACCGGCCACCTTTTGTTTGGTCTCCTGAAGCTGAACACGCGTTTCTGCAGCTGAAAAGTGCTTTGACGTCTGCTCCTGTCTTGGCATGTCCTGATTTTTCTCTTCCTTTTATTGTGCACGCTGATGCATCCGATGTTGGTATTGGAGGCATGCTGACTCAGTCTTTTGACGGTGAAGAACATCCAATTGCTTATTATAGTCGCTCGTTGAATCATGCAGAGCGTAACTATTCTGCTACTGAAAGAGAGGCGTTGGCTGTGGTACAAGTAGTAGAACATTTTAGGCCCTACCTTGAAGGTCCTAAAGCTTTCAAGATTATTACGGATCACGCTAGTTTAAAGTGGTTCCTTAACCTTCGTAATCCTACCGGGCGTTTGGAACGCTGGGGTTGCAGACTTTCTCCCTACAATTTTATTATTGAGCATCGGCGCGGTAAAGATCACCTTGTTCCTGATTCTTTATCCCGTTCTGTACCGGTTTCTGTTATAAATGCTGCTGGAACCGATCCTTGGTTTCATAATCTGTATTCTCGTTGTCAGAACAGGCCCCAAACCTGTCCTAACTACCAAATAATCGATGGTATACTTTATCGTTATACTAAGAGTAAGTCTTCGCTAACTGGAGATTTTGATTGGAAGGAAGTCGTACCTTCGAATGAAAGACTACGTCTTATTACTGAGAATCACGATTCTCCTTTAGGTGCTCATTTAGGGACTGAAAAGACGTATAAACGTTTGCGTCTTCGCTTTTATTGGCCTGATATGTATAAGGATGTTGAAGAGTACGTGTCGAAATGTCAGACATGTAAAGCATATAAACATCCTAATCAAACTACTCCTGGTTTGTTTGGAAATCCTAAGGTGTGTCGTAGACCATTCCAGTGTATCAGCGTTGATTTAGTTGGCCCACTGCCCAGGTCTCGGCAACAGAATGAATATCTGCTTGTAGTGGTTTGTTGTTTTTCAAAATATGTGTTAATGTTTCCTCTTAGACGTGCGACTGGTAAAGTAGTGGCTCAACGCTTGGAAGACCATGTTTTCTTAGTTCATGGGGTTCCACAAACCGTTATCGTCGATAATGGACCGCAATTTATAGGACGCGATGTGAGAGCGTTGTTTGAAAAGTATAGAATACCACAAATTCATTTCACTCCTACTTATTGTCCTCAAGTAAATACTGTAGAACGGTATAATCGTACTATTGTCACGGCAATAGCTGCACTTGTTGGTACTGATCAACGAAGTTGGGATTCACATCTTTGTGAAATTCAATTTGCTATTAACACTGCTGTGAATGACACTACTACTTTTACCCCTTTTCTGCTTGTTCATGGACGTGAAGCTGTTGTTGATGGTTCTATCTACGGAGATAGTGAGGATATAGATGATATTCTTGTTAGTTGTCGTGCTGACTACCTCGATAAGATAGGCGTGTTGAAGGAAATATTTCTGAAAGTGGATAAAGAACTGAAAAAATCGCACTTGAGGAACGCTAAGTATTACAATAGGCGTAGAAGGGATGTTGAGTTTGTAGAAGATGATATCATTTGGCGCCGAACGCATGTGCGTAGTGACGCTGCGAAACATTTTTCTTATAAATTAGCTCCACGTTTTGAAAAATGTCGTGTAGTAAAGAAGCTGTCTAAATTAGTGTATTTGGTGGAAGACGAGAATGGCAGGAGGAGTGAGTGTCATGTGAAAGACATTAAAGGTTTAGGTTGAATTTTAGTTGGATCGTGATGCTGGGGGCCAGCGTGAATTTTTCTCGTTACCTCGCAAAATTCTGGCGGGTGAGGGGGTACTGTAACACCTAATTTTATGCAAGTGTTGCTTACCATGAGATAGCCTATAAAATTACATTATTTCAAGCTGCCTTGACCGTATACGTTCACTGAACTATATCTCATTCCACTTTTCGTATTTTCACGAATCCTTCTATTCCCGGTTTTCTAATAGTTTCACTTTGAATCTAGAAATATTGAATGTTTTGGTCTGTAAGGAAAAGGTAAACATAGCCTTGCTTTGCTGTGTTTGACATCTGACAGAAGTGACAGGTTGACGTTTAGTTTCTGGTAAGTTTGTTGTCTGTGGCGATATTTCTTTGTAATTATTTGGGATTTTAACTATTTTGTGTTTTGAGTTCTAAAATCATTATAGAAGATAGTGAATGGACTTTCTTTTATTCTACGACTATACGTTCTAAATATTAGTAAAAATGTTACGTCGGATTTGTCATGAACGGTTTGCTGCTGTGTGTATAACGAAACGCAGAAATGGTGCGTTCGGAAGTGTTGCGTTACATTGTTTTGACGTATTGAATTTTTACTTATAATTAAGTAATTGTTTTATATTTAGCCTTTTTTTCTATAAAATAGCAATTAATAGGCTGCCCATAAATTGTTTAAGTCAAGTTCGCTAACTTACTTAATTTATTTAAAATGTGTTTAGTGGTTGTGTTGTGGTTCGTAGTTTTGAGCATATGATTCGAACGTGCTTGGCGTCGTCGGAAGTTAGTTGTAGGAGGAAGTGTCTTTTTCGAGCTGCGCGTGCTGGCGTGCAGGTCCCTGAGAAGTTCTGTGCTGTGGGCTGTCTGTTGTTCTGTTCTGTAAGCTGCTGATTCTGGGATTTGAGGAAGAATCCGAAGGCGGCGTTGCTGCGAGCGTTATTCGTGGTTCCTGAAGTTCTGAGATAAAACCGGTGAGTTGAACACGTGTGAGAGCACACCCATGCGTGCGTTTTGGTAGTGATTTGTGTATAATCGTTTTCATTCTCTTACAGTTTCTGGTACTCTTCGGTGTCGGCGTGATCGCCTTGCTGTTGTTGGTTTCAACGGTTGCCGTAGTCCAGAAGCGTTTTTCTGCCTCCGTTACAGGTATGCGATAACCTCTTCTACATTTCTATCTTCAGAAACACTCCCCCACGCTTTTAAATAAGTAGGAATTATGAAATCTTTCTATTAGAACTAAAGTTTGTGTAAAAGCTATCCTAAATATAGTTTTATTGTTTGTTACTCACTAATATCTTGTGCTACTAGAGCGATCTCTTTTAGTCACTGTTTACAATATTAGTTTTGTCAAATAGGGACCATGATGCATGGCCTGAGATTGTTTTACGATGAAGACGCTCGGTGCCTCCAGCGCCACAAGCGTCCACCATCAATGGTATCATGCCTCTGGTGCGTTGTATTTCTTATTATGATAATCTGAAACTATCTTTTCATTGTAATAGCTAGATCTATTAATTATTCTTAAAAGAAGTGTAGTTATTCTGTTAAATGCTGTTCTGGGTGCGACGTCACCGTTAATGTAAAAGTCTGTAACTTTCCCTTATCTTCTGTCTGTAATTAGCTGTACCTAGTTGTAATGCATTATTGTGTACTACTACAGGAGGTGTTTGGCTGAGGTGTTCGTCTGGAGTGTTTGGCTGAGGTGTCAGTCTGGAGTGTCTGTCCGGAGTACCTGACTAAAGTGCTGTTTGGCTGAGGTGTCGGTCCGAGGAGTGGGTTCATCGGCTGGCAAGTCGAATCCTTCATCTGCTGACTTGAGGATTCTTTTCTTTCTTTAATTACGGGGATAAATTTCTTGGTTGAAAGTTTTACCTTTACATAAATACTACTTTCAATACCACTATTCTACTTATCTTTAAGTACTACCTAAATTAGTATACTACTTATAACTTCTACTTTAAATAGTATGCTACTTTACCTTAATATAAACGCGTTCACAAGGGACCAGCCAAACTAGCCAACAACCCTCCCCTTTATTTCTTTATTTTCTCATTGTTGTTATCTTAACTTTAAGATTACGGTTATATCTCTTCACTAAGAGTACCTAAGATGTTATTGTACGACAATAAATAAAACCTCTTGTCATTTAAACCTATTTTTCTTGACTTTTCCCTACTTAGGAGTTTACCCCTCCACCACTTTAAAACTTAAATCAAATTAAAACTTAAACTCTTTTTTTCATAAGTTACAATTTGTGTCAACTATCATATATTTGTAAAAAGGTAAATTATAAATAAATATATACGGACAAATGCCACAGATTGAGCTAGCCCCAAAGTAAGTTCGAGACTTGTGTTATGGAATACTAACTCAACCATACTATATTATATAATTTTATTATATTATATCATATGTGTACCGCATATATATAAACATCCAAGACCCAGGTCAATCTGAAAAATATATTTTCCATATTCACCTGACTGGGGATCAAACCCGGGATCTTAAGTGTCGCAGGCAGGCGTGTTGACCGCTGCGCTGTTTAGTTTGTGTTAGTAATTATTCTTACACATAAAAAAACTTGACGTCAACAGCCGGTCCAGCTAACTGGTCATTGCTCTGGGACATCAATTGTGGGAAAATTATGATTCATACTATTGTTCGTGATACAGCCAACAAAGCAGCCGCCCTCCAAATAAGGCTAATCTTTGTGTCATTTTTGCGGACCTTACCGCCCCGTGACCCGCAGCACGATAGCAAACGATAGACTAGAGACGAGACATTGATCTCAAGAAATCGTGATTTTAATTTGCTATGGTGCTTTCTGTTGGATAGTATTGGGGGTATTGGCCATTGACTTTATTGTAAAAGCACTAAATAAATAGAGACATTAAACATTATGGTAATAACTGACACCACGACATCTTGTAATATCACGGAATCTATTGAAAATAACAATACATAGGTATTTCGTATAAAAAGCTTATTATCATTTCGGGACTTACCGCGATCGTCTGGTATCTTTGCGGATAATTAGACAACATTGCAGCTGCTATCTTCACAGACCAACTGAACATAATAATAGAGATTGTGTCCGCGAAAACTCAAAAAGTTAAAGTCAAATATTATGTATGAAAGGACATAAGATATAAATGAGCTTGCGTTACGCTATTTCGTGTGAAATAATGAAAATATTATTGATTTATTTTCAGGTCATTACGTTGGCAGGTTCTCAAACATTAAAATATATTTCTATCACCGACTCACACAGTAACTTCAAACAATTGTATTTATTTAAGGGGCATTAAGGACATCACACTTGGCTTGTGAACAAACCATTTGTCTTCCATAATAAACAATGGGCTGCAGACTAAAGTGTATACCTACCAAAGATACTATAACTTGTGTGAACCGTATCTGAATGCAATAGAGGACTTTATGTGTATCCGACTGTACCTTCATAGGTATCGAAGTGGCAGTTGACGAGAGCCGCGATAGGTATCAGACAATATGTCTCCCACGGCACCGTTTCCATGGCTTTACGTAAATCCACTAATTGCTGCGTTTGCTCATAACAATGAAATATTTCTTCACTAACACGCACAATGGAAAACGTCGTATTGCACATTATGCTCATATTTACGTCTCAAACCTTTGTCTGTTAAAATTAATGAGGAAATTAAAAGCAACTTAGTGTAAGGAAAAAAAGTTGTTTATAAGTAGGGACATAAACACATTGTTTGAATGTTCTGGGATAAGGTGTATCTAGGTGATACTAGTACAATTTTCTAGTTCGGTACAGAGCAAGCCCACTTGAGTTTTCATCCTGACCGATGGAGATACATCGGGGGAGAGTGCTCTGATTGACCTCTGGAGCACTCGAATCCGTGGGGTTCTTAGTCATCTACCGGTCGAAACAAACTACTTTGCGGTTTTGGCTTATTAATTACATATTAATATTAACTATATAAATTTGGTTTTCCCTTTTAAAAGTAAATTTAAATTCCATGGTGTGTCATCAAGTGTGTGTCCCATCAAGTTATAGATACTGAATATTATTCTTTTGTCGCTTGCTTGTTTGTCGTCCTTCATAAAAAAATCAGAAAAAGGGATTTACAGATCCTAGGGCTATACGATCAAAAGGCCGTATTTAGCAAGATAGTAAGACCGGATTTTACGATTTTACGCAAGCACACAAACAGTTGGCATAATTTACTTTATTCTCCCAGGCTTGAACGAAACATATACCAAAACAAAAGTGGTGTAAAATAAAAAGCGTAAATGATACACATTATGTCGATTGCACTAAAATTGTTCGCGAGCATCACAGCGTTGGGAAAGAGTGGTGTCGTAACTAGGACGGAATTCCGTTGCAAGTGATACATTTTGGCAGCTATTCACTGCAGTGTTCGTTCGTAGCGTGAATCCCAAGGGTTACTGCGATATTTTAAACGTCAAAATTAACAAAACCCTTGTGGACTTGGTTAGGCATGGGCAAAGGGCATTGGTGACTCTGCATTGCGTTGACTCCATATGGTGTTATATACTGATATGTAGGTCTATTAAATCATTTTTCATTCAGTAATCATAAACTTAGACTTTTTGAGATGTGCACAGTACACATTCGCGTCATTCTGATATTTTGACCTTCTGATACTAACCCTATTAATTAGGGACCAAGTATGTATTGAGTTTCTATCTGCGTATTATTGCCTATTTTCACTGGAGCGTGCGATCCGGATTCCGAAACGCTAGTAGTTTTTCGATGTTGCATAAAAAAAAATAATGATATGACATTCGAAAAGAGATACATGTATCCAATTTTGATCAAAATCTTAGACATTGACTTAATAGATATTCACAAAAATGTCATTTTCTCCGAAGTAATTACATATAATTACCTCTTTTTTAGATGAATTGCCTGTTTTTTATGAACTATTCCTATTGCATATAACTACTTTATGTTTTAAAGCTTTGATATTCCTGAGTGGAAATCGCGTGGGCGCTCAGCAAAGGTATGATAGCCATATCTAAATGCTTTTCTACCAAGATTTCTCTATTACTAACTTAATAACACTTTCGTTTGTTACCAAGAGCGAGCTTTCTCCGTGCAGGGTCGTAAAGACATGCAAGAATAGAATTGCTTTGTGTGCAAACATATCATTCACGCAAGTCCGAGTGGTTTACAGGTTTGACCCACATCGGCGGCCATCGCCCTTACTTACTCGCTCTTTAGGGATTCAAACAAACAGTCTAACAGTTCCATTTATTCCAACTACTTTTAACACGTTTTCATTGCACGTAACAGACGATCACTTTGTATCGTGGCGTGTATCATTTAGGCTTAGAGCTAAAAATGATAATTTTATTACTCAAAACTTGTAACACTTGTGTTTGTTGAAATGCAGAGAAATTAAGTAATTACAGTGCTGTGTGCATGAGATTTCTTAATTTGTTGTAGTTCAATTTCTAAACCACCAATGCAAAATCTTGCAGGGCTATATTATAAATTTGATTCCTTCGTCTTCGTCTATCTACAGGAGAATGTAATATAGGTTATACGACCAAACAATATAATTTAACCTGCAAAAATCCTTTTTTTACGTTTGATAAGACCCACTACTGCGCGTCCAGCAACGGGAAGCCGAATTGTAGACTGTAGGTCTGGCACACGCCTAAACCTGAATAAAAACAAACTTAACCCATCCATAAGTGCTGTAATATCATTTAGTTTAAAGTTAATTTTATATAGATTATCATTTGTCGTAATGACCTTACGAAAGTTACCTCTGTGGAAAAGCTCTGTAAAAATGATGTCGAGATTTAAGTTGTTTTAAATAAATTTCAGATTCTTGATGTCTCCTTTATATCTGTAGGGTAGGGACATAGAAGTCAATATCTAATGTATAACTAGGGTTGACATAAAACAGGAGCGTCAAAATCATGAATTGATTGTGTGTACGGAGTAAAAGGGCCGTTAAAACTTGTTCGTAATATTTTCCTCGCGTAAATCACAGGTTTCGTATGAGAAATTAGCTAATCCATGGAGCATGACACGTCACGGACAATAAGCTCCAGTCTTTGTCTCTGAACTGTGCCAAATTAGCGCATCCGTCTTCTCAGAATGGACCGAGTGAACTCTTTCATCTTTTTAGGTCATGACATGCTCCGCAGATCTGTTGCGACTTACAGAGTACTTTTGTACTTGTCTTTAGTGGACATTAATTGTTACAGGCTGCAGACGAATTACGAAATTCCTTAGACCTTGTCTAAAAGCCTTTGTCTACCAAAATAAGCGTGACAAATATGTCACATTTTGTACTTACTGGCTATAAAATTGCCTACATATATTTTCTTTAGTGGAACTCTGGGGTCTACAAAAACGCAGAATGTAGTAATTTGCTTTTTTTCCTTTGCAGATCATGTTTAAGGGGATCAAGGGAGACCTGGGTTCTTAGGCATAGCCCCTCAGGCCATTTACTATTTCCCACTATCTTAGCATCCTAGCAATGGGAATTTGGGCATTCCAACCACACACCATATGAATGGACGAACACATATAGGTCTAATATTAGGTATACCCTTTGCTTCCATTGGATAAACTAAACTTATATGATTTTAAATTACAAACCCGTATTACTATAAAGCAAACAAGTTCTACCTTCTCTAATCTCGATCTCTCGCGTTGAAATGTGATTTCTGGAGGCCTTATAAGTCAACTGACCTTACCTAGAAACAGATTCCTTTCTTAGAGGTGGAAGAGAGAGCGTGCCGTACAAAAACTAGCTACGCTCGGAAGACGATCATTACTGGATTCCCATAGTTTTTCTACCTCACACTTGGCTCTTCGATTGGTTCGAGAACCAGCAAGTACACGCGCCTACGCGACTTCAAGAAACCTATTATGATGTTATATAAATGCGGCTTATAATACGCATATCGTACAAAGTAATTTGTGTTTAATATTTTTAGCGTGGGCAGAGGTTATATCTGAGCTTGCTTTAAATTGTTTAAGTGTGGGCAGCTAGTCGTACCTCAGTGTACTATTCTACGAAATGACCTACATAGATAACTTAATAAAGCATAATGTTTCAGGCAAAAAAGCGACTTCAACCAATACAGATTTCTAAGAAATGTCAAATGGACCAACTTGCAATAAACCCTAGTAATTAAAAAAAAACAGGCCAAGTGCGCGTCCTTACCTACCTACTCCTGTAATTTTTTTTACGTATCCATATATGACATACTAGCTGTTACCCGCGGCTCCGCCCGCGTGATATATAGCTTATGTCCTTCTCAGTACCCTAACCTATGTGTATGCAAAATTTCACGATGATCGGTTCAGTAGATACGGCGTGAAAGCATTACAAATAAACAAACAAACTCACTGTCGCATTTATAATATTAGATAGGATGGACACTTACCTCTAACAAAAATTGCAATTTTTTTAACCAAATATTTCGAAAACAGATCCCTAAATCGAAAAATGGTGTTTTCAACCTCACAATATTTTTTAAAGACCTATTTTACAATACCCAACACGATGGGTTTGTACAGAAAAAAAAAATATTACTCCCTCTTTACGTGTATGAAAACTACGTTAAAAAAATGTTTTTTTCAAGATTTTTTTTCTACCACTTTTTTGGCATGATTATTATACATACCCAAACCAAATTAAAGTTTTCTAGTACTTATAGTCTCTGAGTAAAACCGCGGACAGACAGACAGACATGGCGAAACTATAAGGGTTCCTAGTTTACTACGGAATCCTAAAAAAGCGACTTCAACCTAACTATTAAACAGATTTCTAAGAAATGTCAAAGGGACCAACTTGCAATAAACCCCAGTAATTAAAAAAAAAGAAGTCACGTACATAAATTACAGGTAACAAACATTTATCCTTTTGAAGTCAGTTGAATATTGACAAAGCACAGTTATAAATATTGAATCATACATTAAAAGCTACAGAAGATATACCTAAGCAATTATTGTGTTATTGTTATATCTATAGATGGGCTTGCACTAAATCAAAGACTTACATTTGGTAATTATAAGAAGCGTCTTTTATAGGTAGAATCTTTATTGGTAATAGGAATAACCTAGTGAGCACATGTCATTTTAAGCTAACACGAGTTAGAATACTACGTAACTTTACATCGGCGATGAAAACAATGATTCAGCATTTGCCCATTAGTTAGCGACTGAGTCGGAGTGAGTCACTCTTTGCGGAAGCTGCTCGCACTTGCATTTTGTCGGTCGATTTCATTCCTTTCATAAACATTTTCCTTTATATAGCGCATCCTAATGTATTCCTTCCTAGTTGCGTTCACAGCTGTGATGCCCTGGAGTCCGGATACACCTTTATTCTATAGACCGGCCGAAATAGAATATTCTGGCGAAAACGAAAACGAAACTTTGGTTTGAATTTTCGATTTCTACTATTATTATGTACTACAAGTTATACAAAATTTAAAAAAAATCCATGTGTTTCCGTGCTTGTCGTAGAAGGCGACTAAGGAAACACACGAAAACAAAACAAAGCTTATAAATATCAAAAAGACCTCTCCAAGCCGTCTGGATTATATGCCAAAACCGAACCTGTCGCCGAAACTTTATATTTCTCCCGAAACTTGCCGATACAGTCTATATTATCATATCACGCTGTAACATTTTTTAAGGCCTCCGACATGTCTGATATCATCATTATTAACTGGCTTTGTTTTTAGAGTTTGGTAGTAAAAGACTTCACACTTTGTAATATGAGTACTTATCGTACTCGTAACGCCTTGTTGAGGATGTTGAATAAAATAGCTAATATATTGACGATGAATAAATAATTCTGCGTGTCTTTATTATTTACTCACTGAGTTGGAGTGAGTCACTTCATTGTAAAATCGGCTGGCAATCGTGTTTAAGCCCTGTCTAAGTGCAATTACTTGAATCCATTTGCACTTAGATGTACAATTTATATCTACTTTTAATATTAGGGCCGCGGCGGTCAGACGGCAGTCGTTCTGTGTAAAAACTAGTAACCTCATCAACTCACTTAAGGTAGGTAGCGGACCCCGGCCTCTGAAGCGTTGCTGCTGAGTGTACTTATTAGTTTTTGCCCTCAAGTCCGGTTTCTAACATCCGCCCGGTACCTACTTACACGTATGTTACGAACATTGTTTGACATTGTCCATATAAGCTATAAATTCATCCATCCAAATCCGTTCTGTCAAAGCTATTGAGTCATGACATGATTGAGTTTTAAAAATAAACATTCCAAAATTACAAACTTTCTTTAATTTTCCTTCATTGAATACGTTTACTTGAAGATATCATAGATCATACTGAGACTATATGATCTATACCATTTTATTATTGATAAAATTAACAAGGGTTCCTACTTATCATAGGTGTGTAGCATCGTTATAGCTTGTGGCAGTAACCATACTGTTGCTCTCACCAGGGACATAGGTGTTTCACTTATACATACATTTTGAAATCTTTTTCTAACATTATTTTTTTTTGTTTCAGGTAAGTTACGACTTCAAAAACAGAAAAAAATTAAGGTAAAATCCACCTAAGTACCCATCCACCACCGCCCATGTTATTGTAAGGTAAGTTTGGTGTAAGAAAGTGTTCGATTTCACGCTTTCTAAGCTAGGGTTTTATCAATGTAATTGTACAAGTGCAAATTCTGGTTTAATTTTGAGGTTAATCGCACCGAAATCTCAGCTTTCATCGAGATATTTATCTTTATATTGTTATTTTCCGCTGCGTCGCGCTTTGTTTCTTTTCAACATCATTACAATTAATTTGCACTTAAATTGTAAGTTTTTAGACTCATTCCTCATTTTAACACTTGTTGTACTTTTATTATTTTTATTTAAGTATAAACTGTAAGCGAAACAATAATAAAAATACTAAATCATTAGTTTCAATCATGGGAGCGTGACTAAATAGTTTAGTAGAAGCCGATTTCATCATCATCATCAGGTCTTTCTAGTCTCCACTGTAGGAGCACGACCCTCTCTGTACTACCAGAGCCTTACTAGCCTGAGTAGTCAGAGGATTTGGCCTACACTCTCCACGCTGGCAAGACGGGTTGGAGAGGTCTATTTGATGTTAATAAGCTTTGTTTAGCTTGTATTTCCTCAGTAGCCTTTTACGATATCCACGGGATGACTTGGAGTGGTCCTATTCTACTCTGCCGGGAACCACACGACTTTTTTATATTATTTATTCAATGCGGGAGGAACTTTATTTTTGCTGTTACCCAATTGCAAGTTACAGTACATAATTACTTTTAACTAGTTAGCTATAATACTGATTATGATACTTTTTGACTTTCCCTTACATGTAGCTGATGTAGAAATGAATTTTAACCAAGCCGCCTATTTAAATGAGAGCGTCAAAGAAGACTAGGTAGTAAAATAAGCGTATAATCAAAAAGTCATAATCGGGTAGCATGGAGATCTTATTCCTTAATTTAAAAACCGGCCAAGTGCGTGCCGGGTCACGCGCAGTGTAGGGTTCCGTAGTTGCGAATCACAACTTTCGTCTTACAAAAATTTGCACTTTAAAACCAAATATTTCGGAAACGAATCCCATAATCGAAAAATGGTGTGCTCAACCTTACAATATTTTTTAAAGACCTATTTAACAATACCCAACACGATGGGTTTGTATAGAAAAAAAAATATTACTCCCTCTTTACTTGTATGGGAGCTATCCTAAAAAAATTTTTTTTTCAAGATTTTCTTCTACCACTTTTATGACATGATTAATATAATAAATAAATATATAGGGACATATCACACAAATTGAGCTAGCCCCACAATAAGTTGTGAACTTGTGTCGTGGGATACTAACTCAACGATACTATATTTTATCATATATACTTATATAGATAAACATCCAAGACCCAGGTCAATCTGAAAAAGATCATTTTCCATCTTGACCTGACCGGGGATCGAACCCGGGACCTCCGTGTCGCAGGCTGGCGTGTTGACCACTGCGCCACGGAGCTCGACTAATATACATACCCATACCAAATTTCAGCTTTCTAGAACTTATAGTCTCTGAGTAAAACCGCGGACGGACAGACAGACAGACATGTCGAAACTATAAGGGTTCCTAGTTTACTACGGAACCCTAAAAAGGGTATATCAGAATAGCATTGTAATAGCAAAAAAACACATTCATAAATTAATTTAATAAGTATGTATTAAAAAATTCTTCCGAATGGGTGCTCAAGAAGCCATTTCTTTGGCTTAGTCTTAAAACTTGCTAGATATAGTGCTTGTTTTACGTCAGTCAGCTTATTATAAATTGGGGCACCAAATAACTACATAGAATAACTTATCCTACTTTGCTAGTCGGTGCATGTAAAATTTCATTTCAAAAAAACTCAACAGTTTCCCATAATTAGCAGTAATTGTTGCAATTAAAATTGGAGGAATGGTCGGCGTGCGGTCGGCGGTCGCACACCGGATGTCTGCATTAATGTGATGTGATGCTGTGCACAACGGTGCGCCGTTACAGCGTTGCATCCGTCCGAGCCCAAATCTGGAGCTCCATTTTTGAACTAGTAGAATCGGTTCGCCACTCGAGACGTCAGCAATAGTTTCGTATTTACATGTGAATAAAATAAAAGTACTCCCGTGTTTCCCGTGTTGACGTATTTTGAACCGTGCAAGTATATTTTTAATTTTTCTTAGAATGATATTTGGTACCTAGTTCTTGGTGGTTCTTGGCTCGGTGATGGTACCTGTTTGGACCCAGTGGCACCATGGAACCCAATGGGACCCTACGATTCTAATGAGACCTATCGTGACCCTATGGAGTCAAGTCAAATTTGATATTTTGTACGCGTCAGTGATCTTAGAAAACCCATTCGGATAATGGTTCAAAAATAGAGCTAAATAAAATTCACCATGCGTAAGCTTTACAACGACTAACGGATTGATTCTAACAGTTCAAACATTGAGCTCCTGGACGCGTCTAACTCGGCACTCCGTTTGTTTACGAGGTTATTTTCAATCCGACGCCTCCACTGCATTCAATATTACTTGCAGCTTGTTATTGACTCACACTATCTACTCGTATGTTTTTCAATTAGCGCCCAATGTTATTATTTAAACTTGGTAAATTAATTTCAATTAAGTGACGAGCCGTAGTTAAAACAATGCTGACACTGATAAGAGTTTTATTTGATAACTTATTGACTTACATTTCGTTATTATGTGTTGCGTGTGATAATTTTTTATCAGTATTGCATATTCATGTTGAAAATATAAAAATAAAGGTACACTATAAGTAAACAATATTTTATCTACGGGATACTATAAATTTGGCCTGCTTTTTAAAGTTCCGTGCCAAAAATATAATCCCGCAGTACACGGCAATGCAGATGTTCCACATCACGCATACAAATTGGGACAGGAACCGTTCCAGTCCATCGGTTTTCTTGTTGCCGGGATTTTATGACGATCTACATTTGGTTTTATGTTTCTATCGTTATTATCTATATAAAGAAAGTAGGAGTACCACAAAATGTGCCATTGTGTTCCGACATAGATTACGGCCACGATTAGGGCTGTCGAGTTTCTTATCTCATCAACTAGGGGTCAAAAATAATCTGACCTTACCGAGACGGAGTGATCGTCCCTATCGCTGTACACACATCTTATCGTGCCCTGCCCTGGCCACGTGCGGAAGATCTATCGTTCTCATTCCGTGAATCAGTGGGCACGGCAGACGCAGCCCTAACGTGCGTTTTCATTTTCCTCCATTTGTGTTGCATCCTTTGATGGCCACGAGTTAAGCTTACTGTTTAGATATAAGTTAATTATAGCCAGAAAAGTTTTGTTTGGTCGTTTCTTCCGGCGTCAACGCAATAAATACCTTCAAGGTATAAACAATGATTGCTTTACATCTCCGCTTGCTTCCATTGGAGATATTCTTTTGAAAACTGAGACAGCTCTGTAATCGGAAGATGTTATGAAAATCGTATGCAATATAATGATTTCGAAATGAAGCCCTACTTTCGATTATGGAACTATATTTGTTGCTCAATTTTATTGCGCGAAGATATCGTCGAATTGGAGCCATCGATTTGTTATGTGCACTTCGATTGTTTTTGATTCGTGGTTTGTATGTACATATGCTAATCGTGCGTGGCGGTGTGTGCTCGTTGGAAAAAGTAAAATTGCTATTTATCGATGTCAATTTGGCCGAGTGGTGTAACTATCGTTTTAAATTATTCAATTCCATACTGTAAATGCGTTTGCGACGAGAATCTTGATGCCGACATGTACATGAGCGACGATGAACTGGAATATCTTGTACCCGGTGAGTACGCAAGAAACAAATTCCTTGCAGGAGATTCTTAAGGTGAACACTTTGATATTCAGCTAAAGTTAACTTTTTGCGTGCACGTGAATAATCATGCTTAAGATTTTCATCTTTTAATTTTATAGTAAAAATATGTAATTAATATATAATTTATTGCTATTAAATTATTACTTATACATCAGAACAATACTTTTTCAGTAATTATAATTACTTGATACTAAAGCATACCACTCTCAATTACAGTTTTATCAAATTAGAACATCACATATTTGAAATGGTCACATCCAGTGTCATTGAACTCGCTTATTTAATAGTGACGAGGGAACTAACGAATTCGGGGTCCTGCAGCGATATGATAAAGCTTATCATGTACGATTTTTGTGGAAAGTGGTGTGTGGCGCGGCGACGCAGCGGGCGCGTAGCGTTGTAAACAGAGTAGTCGGCATGAGGCATCGCGCGCCACGCCACGCTGTCGCGCCGTAGCCACTGCAGCTAGCTCTCCAGTTAGCTTTGCTCAGTTGCCAGTCGCCACACGCGCCCACAATGCGCAGGAACTCCGCGGTTTGCACCGATTGAAGCCACAAAAACTATTGTGCCTGTTAAGGACCGCAAGTGTATGTGTCTCCGTTTGTTCAGTGACCATTACTGTGCCCGTCGAGTGCTGTGTACAGTGTGTTTTTTTTCCAAGTCTATATTTATCATTGTGTCATCCAGTGAATCAGTTTTCCTTTTACAAATTATTCGTGATCAACCAATTAGGTGATGCCCATTACACATTTTAAAACTTTTTTAACTTTGCAGCTTTGTTACATAATGTGTTTGCGAAATCTTCGTCTTGTTCTCTGCAAGCTTTCGAACGCCGGGCTATGTTTACCATGTACTTGAATGTCAACTTTCATACAAAGGTCGCGTCAGGCTGGCAGTGGCCCTGCGAGGCAGTGTTCCGTAATGAATCTGTTATAACTCGGCATATTGATTGCCCCCAGTGGCCCTAACATCATATCACACGTCGTTGGGTCGCCGCCGTGAAGAGGAGCCTAAATATAACCACATGCAAAGTGTGTCATTTGCTCCGGACGGTCACCCTGTACGATGGCATCTACTTGCATGCTCATATATCGCGTGGCTCCAAGTACTGCGAGGTATATCGGTAATAGACGCATCTGCACCGTACTGCAAGCAAACGAGTGATCATTTGCTCATCCAGACTCAAGAATACTATTTTAACTTAACAAATTAATCTTTCAGTATTGTCCAGGAATACTCTATAATAGATATTTATAATAGAGAAGTCGTATGAGTAACGCGACTGCATTTGAATTTTATTTAGCCTTATACATATAGTGTTCGCTGTGAGATCATGGCTTATTCTTGTCTATCCAGTAGGTATTATTTGAATTGGTATGAACAACTTATGTTTATAGGTATATATACAAAATTATCTTATATACTATATACCAATTTTATAGTAATGAGTAGGGTAAATTTTAAACATCCTTATGTTTAAAATTTACCCTACTCATTACTTCGCCGAGGTCAGCTAATTCCCTAAATGAATTTCTTACGTACTTACAATTTTAAATTTCTTGAAGCTGTTAAGATTATTGGCTGTAGTGTAGTTGTTACTGAATTTTGGTTTAACAAGCTAATAATACTATTGGTGTTGTGGTTTATCATGAGTATCGTGACTTGGAGGCCAGTATTTCGCGCTTCACTTGCCATCAATGAAAAGACATTTAGTTACACACGAACGAGCCTGTGCCTGTCGAATAGTTCCAATCATTGTCATATTCTTAGTCTAAGATACTTATAAAACTTTTAAGATTTCGTCAAGAAAAGTTTAACATTCCATCGTGATGATTTTTAATTCAAAAACTAACGCAATTCGGTCAATATCGTGTTAATATAGATGAGATGAACGTGGTGCTAGATTTCTAGTAATATTTTTGTGTAATATTTTTCAATGTTTATTGGATTCATCATGTCGTTTGTAAAAAAGGGTGCATCACACTAGTAAAAATCAGCAGTTACTAATCTAATTGTCAAATTTGCGGCAGGTTTGCGGTTTTGATTTTCAGTAGTAACCAAAGTGTAATCCAATCTTATTCTCCTGAACCTATTAAATTACGATTGGGATTCTGGTGCGTCAAAAACTCCACGAGCAGCATCTGTCGCGCCGGGTGGCACAAAATCTTGCACATGTCTTGGCCCGCCTCGACTGGCAACTACCAGGCCCGCATCCCGCTACCTGCCCCACAGAGCATTGTTATCTCGTTCCCTATTGCCCGACCAGCCCACAATGCTCACTACAGACTACAGACCTGCTTACCCGGTTTTGTTCTTACACACAATAAAACCGTATTGTTTTCAAGTGCATTATCAATGATGCACTTGACTTAAGAACACCCATTTCAATAATTGCTCGAAAGTTTTAAATTTTAAGACTTATTATAGTAAACGATCCTTTATTGTAGCGTCTAACGAGACAGGATACACAAATTCCTGGATTTGAGCAACAGTAATTAATTACTGCAAATCAAATGCGTACTTAGTAATGCGGTTGCAGAACGTTGCGAACATTGCCAGAATACAAATGTTTACATTTCTAATGCAGGTAAACGATTCATAATAGACCGTCGGTTTATGTTATTAGTCAATCCGCACACGTCCCATCCCATAGTGTGCATTATTCGTCGAATTCAAAGATAATTTGATACGCGACGTGGAATTCCAGAGGCCGTTATGAGCACAGAACAAATTGTTTACTTTGGAGATGTTTGCAAAAAAATTATGCCTTTGACGGGTTATTAAATATCACGATCCCTGGCCGTCAGATCAAAGTAGCTATCAAACGTTTCTTAGAAGAATTTATCGTTGTAGCAAAAGTTAACAGTTAATTTCCCTGTTGGGATAATATAACTCGCAGTGGCGGTCCTCGTCGACAGATAAGTGCGTGGTTATTGTCAAGCCGAATTCTCCGAGAAGCCGATAACGGCCCGTGAGAACACGCATCGCAGGGATAATATGGGATTTTTTGGGAACATCCAAGCGCAATAAACGTTCGTCAAGTTGATTATGGTAAAAGCTTTCGACGGGTTGAGGGCTTGTTTTGATCTCAAGTGCTTGGAGAATGGTATACCTTAGCATGGTTTTATGGCTTGTGTTGGATAAGGTTCTCCATTTAAGACTGAATTCCCTCGAATCCTACAATAATTCGAGGAATAAACGTAGATAGAATGTTAAGGCGCTCTTATAGTAACACTAGCGCCACCCAGCAATTAAATTCTTTAAATCCTAAATTTTATCGAATTTTAAGAATCTTACAAATACAAAACTAGTAAATTACTTGTAGTAATTTTATGTATTACAAGTAATTTACTTGTGGAATATTTAAAGAGAAAACAAGGTTAACGCCAAAAGTGGCCACTTTTGGCGTTAACCTATTCTTCTCAGAATATATCGAACGAATAGTAGTGAAAATGAATAACAAAATACTACAAGTAATTTGCTAGTTATGTACTTGATAGACTTTTAAAATTCGATATACCTCATTAAGGATTAAAAGAATTAATTGCTGGGTGGCGCTAGTGTTACTATAAGAGCGCCTGTAGCATAGTGTTAAATGACCCGATTACACTCATATCACGAACATAGAGACAAAAAACAAAAATTAAAAATGCAACCTAAACATAGAATAAAGACCTAGAAATTCAAGATCACAAATCACTACCTCTTCAGGGGTATCTTCTCATAACTACTATAGACCGGATATTTTGCACCTTCTACACTTCAATATAATAAACGATAGAAATAGGTTATTTTACCTAAAAGTAACGGCATAGGATAGTCAAATATTGATTGTGCACACATTGGGGAGATTCGAAGATAACAGTTGCGTGAAGTCGACTTCCTGCGTAACTCGATAACCGCTCGGTGGTCCTTACAGCTGGGAGCTGAGCTGTCCTGGCCGGCTTTCGTCCTCAATTCGGTGTTTGCATAATAATTACAGTCGCCGAGGTGTGCCAGTAACCTGAACCTGAGCAATCACTCACATAAGGTTCAGGCGACATCTGGCTTCTCTTGGTCGAAGCAATGTGAAATCAGTGGGTGTAACTACTTAATTAACGTCTGTTTGACTTATTAATATGGTAAAAAAAGTTGCTTTAAATTCGTTAATAATAAGTTAATAGTAAGTAAAGTAAGATTGAAATAAAAAATTACGTAATATATCTTTTTCTACGAGTTTTACCTCTGGAGAGTGGCAAAAATATGATAGGAGCTAAAAAATTTGTGGGAGAAATTTGTCGAAGGAGACATTTATTTGGATTAAATTGATTATATAATTAATGTCAAAGATAATACAAGACAAATTAATATAAATAGTAATACAAAAATAATAAACATACATTATATCCTATTGTATCAAGAAAGCAAGAAAGTCTGTCTGATTACTAGCATTTTAAAGTGATAATTTGAAAATATGAAATGTGCTCTTATAATGTTGTCAGGGAGGGCGTTCCAAAGTCGTACAACTGTAATGGTAAAAGAATTGGGTACGAAAATAAGTGCGGTGAGGAATAATATATGGAACATTTCGAGGATTTTAATAATGAACAAATTTAAACCAGAAAACATGTGGTGCGTGAAAACATAATACTTATATAAATTATATGGATAAGCAGCAGTTGCATCGTATACTGTACAATGGATTAATTGGCTTAATGATTTATAAATAATGAGAGTATAAAGTTATGTAATTTTATTACCTGCTATCGTAGCGGAAGGAAATATAGCAAACGTTTGCGCAGTATCAATATATAATATTCGTATTGCGAGTAACAAGTGTCGTAAACAAGCTAATGATTTCGTATATCATCCATCACGTATTGACGGACATATTCTTTAAAAGAAGCTTAAAAAAAATAATATTAAGGGAAATGAGCAAGTCCGTTATATGCAAATAAGTTTTTTTCTTCGAAACCTTTAAGTTGCATGCATTATAATGCGTACCATGCTTTTGTTATGAAAATGTCTAAGGAATGTGAAAACTGTATGCAGCGTACGGTACCATAGGTGCCAATTCTCGCGGAGTGTTGACAACACCTTAGTGATCAACCGACCGGGGCGGTGGTGACGCGGTCATTCCCCTGCATTTCCGGTACCTACAGCTCCCGGAAATTGGCGAGTTACGGCTAAACGGTTCGCAGAACATACGATTTTATGGAGTGTGAATCTTCATGTTATATGAAAATTGTTGGTATATGGATGATATTATATATATGAGATTACTATTTAGTGAGAAGAATTTACTCATTTAATGGATGGATCTACACTTGTCCCTAAAGGGGAAAAAATAAATTACTTTCATAGTACGATTAAGATAAATAAGAAATCTTTGCATGGTGAAGTGAGCATTTAAGGTAAACCGGGCGTACCAATTAAAGGTAAAATGGATAGATTGATGGGATGTTTGAGAGTCTCTCTTCTAAGTGGAAGCTCATTATCTTCTCTGTCTAGTAAGACGGATGAAATTACCAGTGACAGAGCGATTGATACTTGCATTTTCCTATCACAGATACAACAACCTTTTTAATGTCTTAAATTATCTAAGAATTTAATTACCGATAAATGATTAGCACTTTTTAAAAGAATAAAATAAATTTCAGCCTTAAATATGACAGAAAATTTTATTATAAAATTGTAGCAAATTGATTTGATTATGATTGATTGTATATAAATCGTATAATGTAAATAAATTATGTCATGAAGGGCAAACTTATTTAGCACTTATATTGTGGACAACTATCAACGTTAATGTTGATAGCCTATCTCGAGATAACCGGTTCTAGGATAAGAGAAAGTATAGTTTACGCACTTTCCAATATCGTTCATCAACTCGCGAAAACTGTCAACGTAACTACAAAAAGTGTCAAGGAATATTGCTTCACCCTGAGTAAAAAATAACGTGATGTAATATCGTTAATTTCGATTTTTAGTCCGCAAGGATCATCAATGTCTGTCTACTTTTAAGGAAACTTTTACGCAACAACTGGTTTGAATAAAATCTGTTGCTTTTAAAGCAGCTTAAATTATGCCATGCATTTAAAATAAATACGAAAATTTTGCGTTTACCCCTATAATAACAGTCATGTCATTTTTAAACCGAACTAAAACGGTTTCACTTACGTATTTTTAGTCGAAAAATGACGGCATTTTCAGCCTAATAAAAAATACGTGAAGTTGCAATAATATCGTCTAGTTTAGACCAATTGTCTTGCCGACATTTTTATGATTGAATTAGAATCGAACATACAAACTTTTATATTTATCATATCAGTACGATATCTATAGTACTATACAAAAAAAATCTAAAGATTTCCATTATTACTTCAGATTCAAGTACATGTAAAATATTGCATTCGTTCGTGATCGATCAGTTGAGTAAAAAGTTACTTTGTCAGGGTTTCCAAAGGGCACCAATTGTGCAAAGAGGAAATGTTTGTGGCGAGCGTGTACCCTGTCCAACTAATTCAGTGTAATCGTTTAGATAGTCACGAATTCCATCTGGGATAGATTTGTCCGCCGACCATTATATAGCTGCAATTTGAAACAGTTCCCAGGTTTGCTCTTTATTCAAATTAGATTAGTGGTATTGCAAATCATTCAGTAGCCACTTAAAACTAGATAGTATGTAGACTTTGTTAATTTGGTTTGATAATAAAAACAGGGTAGTTAATAAGTGCTGTAGTGCGTATTAAATATTATACGTGCGTATTAAATATTATACTAAGAATAGATGACGGTCATGTAGAAAGATAATATAGGAAGAAGCTATATAATTTTCTTGATAGTTCATTACATAATGATAAAATCAGAATGAATTGATAAGTATTATATTAAATCAAAAAGCTATTAGCGGGATTCCAATAGATACTATAAATATAAATCTCTAATATTTCTGAGAAGAGCACTTCACATTTTATTGTATTCGTTGATACTGTTATCCAATACGATTATATCAGCTTGATTCAAAATCGATCCTAAAGAACTCCATCAGTACCATTGCGTAAGAAATTGACATTTAAACCTTTTGACGCACTTTCACTTCACAAAGCCTCGGATCATAAAGTACGTAATTAGTATAATTCCCTGTACGAAGCTTTAAAAGATACAATCTTATGTGTATGTGAATTGCAAATGTGGAGAAACTTAGCATTGTCAGACCTTGTACGTGCCGCTCATACGTGCAGCTCACGCTTGGCAATTATTATCTTGTCTAATGCCGTGACTGCTTGTTCGACCTGCTTTACCAGCTACCTCTTTACAGAAACCTGTACTTTAATTCTTTATGGTAAACATAAAGGTGTTTTGTGTGTAAACATCGGTTGCCCACATTTAAGTAGCTGTAATTTTCAGATTCTTACCTTCTTGCACATACATTATTTCCAATGGTACTCGTATTTTATAATGCTTGAATTGTTTAGACTATCGTTTCAAAAACACATAAAACTGAGTAGTCTCGATAAACATTGGACGTTTGTTTTGGCATCTAAATCACATTCTATGAGCACGAACACGAGTTTCCATCCAGTTTTCACTATCTATCATCGACGTGATGTAAGAAACACATTATAGAATGTTATTACTCGATAATGGAAATATTTTAGTTGACTGCGTCCCATGTCTTACGGCTGCTAGTCTAGATAGGTGCTTACACACACTTGCATGCACTTTGGATAAAATATGGAACCAATTTAAATAACTATTCACCGAGTGCCATGGCTTTTAAATTATTCGTCGCAACACTAAAATTTACAGTGGCATACCAGTGAAGTTTTTGAAATACCCAGACGTTCTATCAGCAAATTATCTAGGGATCTGGTATTTATATTGAGCACAAAATTTAATGTACGTAACCTATTGAACATCAATTTGAATTAACGACAATGTTTGTAGGTCCTGAGATTCGGGAGCATGTTTGCTACGCCCTGGCGGCGGTCCAAACATCGCTTTATAGCCTGTTTACCGAGCAGACGTCGCCTAAATACGTGCCGTTGTAAACCCGATCTAGCTTTTATCATACATGTAGTTGTTGGATGCGGAAGCTTTGTGTTTTGTTTATGCGGCGGGTGAACGATCTCAATTGAATAGGTAATAAGTTCAAACTGAATATGAAGGCGCATCCCGTACGCCGTATCCATCTTTAAACTGCGGTATTGTTTTAAACGTGAAATAAAATAGTTGAAACTTGTAGTCTATAGTTACGTAATAAAAAAATATCCCACCATCAAAATACACTCGTAGCAGAACGAAAACAGTTTTGGAAGTGCAGTAGGAGTGAGACTTCCACCTCACTTCCAAAACTTTTATAAATATTATTTTTTTACTTATTACCTTTATTATACAATGGTATATGGTGTAACTAAAGAAAGAAAATTGACAGGCCCTAATCATTGATAAGTAAAAAATCTGTTTTGTGTATACTCCACATAGTCAATAAGTCTGATTAATGTAATTTATCCTGTCAAGTTTAGTCATGCTGTAATCTCTTGCGCGGTATAACGTCTTTTCGCACTTTCAGTCTACGTAAGAGTTGACCTCCGCCCGCCCACGCACTGATTTCACTTGCTTTTTGTAATGTTTCTTTCTTAGTTGATGCTTGTTACTAATGGCATTTGCAATTTAGTATTGTATTATTATATTGCCTATATACTGAAGAGGGCAGCATGTTTTACTACATTAATATTATGCAGCTGAACTCTGAAGTGTTTTCTTTGTTTGTTTGGTTGAACGCGCTTATCTCAGAAACTACTAGACCGATTTCAAAAATTCTTTTACCGTAGCATAGATACGTTATCCCTGAGTGTCATAGGCTAGGTATGTACTACGGGTAAAGCCGGGACCTATTGCTAGTTCTATTATAACGTTTTAAGTGAAATATTCGTCGCGTTTTATAATCTTTGCGTGATCGGATCGTATTAGTAAAGAAGAACAAAGTCCCCAAAAAGTGAAACATTATTATTAACTACGTAGTTTTTTCTGCCTGTTCATTATTATCTTTTAGAGAAAATAGTTTTGTTAAATACAACACTGCACAATGTTGCAACTCGCTACAAATGTTTTTAAATTGGTGACACAACATCACGCACTAGTTACGGAAGCTGATATGATTTTGCACAATAGCTTACCCAATATTGTATATCTATGATCCGTATGTTTCAATGTCGATACGTGCTATGTATTCGAGTGAACTAAATTTCATTGGCAGAGTTTCCATAAGTTTTGCTTTAAGTAGACCTGTCGCCACATTACTATGTGTGTCAGCGTAAATATGAAGTAAAGTAGGTAGGTAAGGTAATGCACACACGGAGTGCGTGCCTAATCTCCTCTATTGAGCAGTTGTAGGGGACTGCAATCTACTTAACCTACTACGGTACATTGCTTACTGTACTGAGAATTACGCGTAATGTCCATAGTCGCTTCACCGCTCAGACGCTTTGAGCTCATGAGCATTGTCTACGGGCATTATTATTTCGTAATTGAGAGAAGCTTTTAACTTTGCCTACTTCTTAAAAACTTTATCTTTTATTCTTCCCAAAATCGACCAGTGGAATTTCGGACCAATTTTCATGAACCTTTAAATACCTTACTCTACCTGGTTCTTGATCATAGTCAGAAACTTTGACATATATATTTTACTAAATCCATTTATAATATTATAAATGTAATTGTTTGTAATACAAACATTTTTTATGTTTTTGACTAAATCATACCTCAATCGTTGGCTCTGGACAATACTTGTACCAAAGCTTGTACATTTGTAGATCATGTTCCGACAATAAAATAATGTAGTACTTACTTTATGAGCTGCGATTACAACGTCTATGCTATTTTATTACAAATAGAAGTATGAATGTAGTTGTATTAAGTTTATGCTTCAGTGAACTGCAGTAGTAGTATACAAGTTGAAATAAATGAGCAGTTAGTGCGCAACATACTATTATCGCCTTTACGCTACACATATTACATTTTCTTTTATTTACAAAGAATGCACTGTTTGCACAAAAGAAACGTCTGCCCTTTCTGAGTTTGACTTATGATCTCTTTTGTTTCGCTTGAAAAACCGTATCTTTACGTTACTTTGTATGGTTTTATGAACTTTTAAACTCGACTTATTATCTCTCCGCAACTGTTTCATTTCCAGTGTTATTGCGAAACGAGTTTTACCTTCAAATTATTATTAATAGATGGCATTGGCGTATAATCAATTCTAAACCTGATTCATCATTTTTTTCTAGTGACCTTTATGTAATATTACTTACTGTTTTCTGCATAACTACAACCATTGCGTGTTTGAATTCCTTGTGAAATACCTATAAAATGTTATTGTCCCTGAAGTAACAATGGAAAATAATTGGTAAGACTTCAGAACCTTGATCATCATCTGTATCTGCATTATTCCATTTGTATTATCAATGGCTTAAAGATGGCTTTATAGGCATGCAGATGAAGATTAAAGCAAATGTGTATGATAAGAAGATTTAACTAACGTCCAGTTTCTCTTTTCATAGGATACTCTTTAGAACATCTTTCCTAATCAGATTCATTCGTCGTAGTAGCCGACTTACTGCTTGGGGAAATATTGGGACTTAGAAACAAGAAACATTGTAAACCAATCGCTTAACGTCCCTTATAATATGAGACTGTTCAGATCATCACCTAATCAGTTTCACTTGTAGCCTATTATATTAATGCATGCAATTATTCGGTGCGCCGTTGTAGCGTCAGCACCACGCCGCATGCACGCACTCGCATTCTATTGGCACACTTCTCCCAACGAAAGTTCGTTATTTATTCCACTTTTTGCGCTTTCCTTGCGAGTAACCGCTTCATTGATCTACTGTTCTAGTAAACCGCATGATTCGTTAATGAAATACGGTAATGCAACCGCTCACCCAGTTTTACAAAATTTGATTGATGCATGTTCTTTTACGCCTCAATAATCAGAAATCGTAACTTTTGTGTGGTATTTTACTATAGATTATACTAGTTTTCTCCCGCCGCTTCACTCGTGTAATACAATCTTTGGCTCTCATTATACCCCCTTAGGGGGTAAATTTTGGATAATCCTCCATCCCATCTTAGTGAGTAATCCATTCTTTTGTCTCGTCAATTAACGTCAATCCAGTGCACGTGTTTTATTAAAAGTGTAATATTCAAGCTCTTATGAACTTCGATGATTAATATTCTTATTAATGTAATGTCATTAAGGAACACCTGAGCCTATTACTTTTACTTGATGCTAAATCCATCATTGCCTTTATCTCATTCCAATTAGTAGATTAAAGAGGAACAAGCCGTTTGAGATTCCTATAGACTTGTAGAAAATTGTCATTTTCATTAAAAAGGCCACGAAATTTAAAAGGGATTTCCAGGCTATTTGAAGCAAAATATTTTTTGTTAATAATTTTATAGTACGAAGAAGTCTGTAGACGACGCGAGTCATCGGCCGACCACAACGGGGGTTTATAGATTTATTTATTCACTTATATTCACCATTTATAAAGGGTGAAGCTCATAGTCTGGCTCCGAAGCGAATCTAATGAATTATCCACGAGCATTTCTAAATACATTAACTGTTTCGATTCAAACGATGTACTAAATACTAAAATCGAGGATTTGTGTATTGCGCAAGTATCGGTCTGCCAAGTTCAGCCGCCTACAGCCGCCTCCGGCCTCGCTCCTACGCAGCTGATAAGCTGTGCCGGCTAACTGCATCTGTTAAGATTAGTATCTCAACTGCTGATTCAATCACCAGATAATGTATTTATTTTTGATTAAAACTGACGTGAGGTGTAGACATTATTAAAATACGTAACAACGGGTTACTCAGATAAATAGTTAGCTACTAGCCGACGTGTTTCGACCTCATCCGGAGGTCTTCCGCAAGGCGCATGTGAATCGAGACGCGCGCACGATGTCGTGCCAATCCGAACTGATATTCGCACTGAGGAAGACATCCGGATGAGTTCGAAATGTGTCGGCCATCCTAATCCTAACTAATATTATAAATGCGAAAGTGAGTTTGTTTGTTTGATTGTTTGTTTGTTACGCTTTCACGCCGTATCTACTGAACCGATTGTCATGAAATTTTGCATGGACATAGGTTAGGGTACTGAGAAGGACATAGGCTATATATCACGGGGGCGGAGCCGCGGGTAACAGCTAGTTATGAATATTTACACGAGTGAGAAGTTGTTACTTATTTAAATAATGTATTTTTTATTTAATACTAGCTGTTACCCGCGGCTTCGCCCGCGTAATATATGCCTATGTCCTTTTCGGTACCCTAACCTATGTGTTTGCAAAATTTCATGATAATCGGTTCAGTAGATTCGGCGTAAAAGCGTAACAAACAAACTCACTTTCGCATTTATAATATTAGTTGGGATGGGATTGGGATTGGCGTTATCGCTCTCGCTTCGAATGTTACACGGAAGTTTTGTATTAGTATAGCTAACGCGTTTTTAAAGTACCTTCTATAAAAAGATTTCGAATGGAATGTTCTAATTCCTTATGCGTAATATTATTTTCGTAATGCGGTATATAACCGCGTAAACAGCCGTTATACCACTTCCCGCCAAGGCCGACGTCTTCTTTACGTACCGACGTACTTCACTCAACACCCACTACAAAACTTTTAATTGTTCCAGTCTCGACTCCTAACCGTCGGTTGTATTTAAAATATTAATATTTCAACTTCCTAAGGACATACATTCCACTCCTTTCAAACACCTGCCCACTCTTGGGGTTATCGAAGTACGATCTTATGGCCCTTGATGCCGTTACCAACGAAATGTGCGTTTTGTTATTAAACTTAACACCAACCACAACCAAGATCCATGATATTGAGCATGTTCTTTTTTTTCTTAATTAATTGCTGCTTTTATTTATCTCTAGCCTTCTTCCAATACGCATATCAATTACTCAGTCTGTTCAACAAACCGTTAACAACTATCGTATATTATTTTGTTCCCACGATGTTTACTTTAAAACTTTAATTGACCATATAATATATGTCTCCCGTGAAAAGGCTGTAATAATAATCTGCTGAGAAATTTTAATAACATAATTTTATACAAGTACCTAACTTTTTCATTAGTTAAAATTCGATGACTTTTAGAGTTCCGTACCCAAAGAGTAAAAACGGGACCGTGTTCACGACATTTCATCCGTCCATCCGTCTGTCTGTCATCCGGCTGTATGCTTCGAGCAACACGTCTTCCGTACTGGTACAGAAGCCGTGTTGCTCGAAGGCTGTATGTCAGAATATATCGTAATAGCTAGATAGTGGAAATTTTCATTGATGATTTATTTTTTGTTGGCAATACAAATACTAAAAACAAATTAAAATAAACAAAGTATTTTACGGGGGCTCCTAAACAGGTTCATGCAACAAACGTATTTATTTTTGTCGTTTTTGCTCGATATTAAGATAACGGTAACAGGTAGACGCTTGAATCTTGAATTATACTTAGACTACTTACAATAAACGTGTTTTTTGCCGATTTCGCTCGATAGTTTAATCTTGTATAGATAAATGGTACGGAACCCTTTATACGCGAGTTCGTGTCGCACTTGGCCGTTTTTATATCTTGATACTGGTGGCACCCTTATTTGTGCGGTCGACATTCCAGCCAGCTTCTCTGTTTACTCGTCTTCAGCTAGCGGGCTTAAAATAATTACACAAGTGCGTCGGTGAATGCGCAAACAACCCTCAGAGTGCATAGAGCCGCTTCCCCTCCTCTTTCTTTTTGGTTTGTTTACCTGGCATTTTTATACTGATAGTAAAAGTGGTCGACGATTTTAAAGGCAGAAACGTTGGTTTTTGGATTTCTGATTAACTCAGCCGCTCTTAAGTATCACTTTCACTTATATGATTTGAATAACATGATTTTGTGTATGTTTTTACGTATTCATGCTATTTCGCTTTCTGTTTACGTCTCATACGTGGTTAAACTTGGTAGTATAAATAAAATTGTCTAATTTTTTTTTCAATTTCAGTAATTATCTCAAAGCTTTTGTTTGTATATTTTCCTTAATATTTATATCATTTCTTACCGGATTTATTATATTTCTTCAATCTGTGAAGTGTTGCGTGAAGTAACACCACCATCTGCGCCATGTTGATTATTGGAGCACGTTCGAATTTCAAACTGTGAATAGTAAATAAACGGTCCGTCATGGAGGGCGCAGGCGTGCGCGTGCGCCGCTCTTGCCGCCTCGCTCGCGCGTCTCAGTGAGTATCTATCTCTGAATGGAGACAGTCACGCGCTTCCTCATATACATTTTATGTATATTCGTAGGACGAAAGTGTATACGTCTCCTTGTAAAAGGGAATGTGGATTGTTTGTGAAGCCCTCAGTGGAGGACAACCGATTTGTGCCACATCGCCGTTTACCCGTTCGTGATCTGTGTGTTTATTTTGGTGTCAATCTATTTTTGTAATGGTGCTCTTGGTGTGAATAAACATCATTCTTTTCTGCCGAACACAAATGTTGAATCGTTATTCTTAAGGAAATACTTCAGTACCTAATTAGCATGAATAATGTATGTATGCTGAACCCGCTTCAGTACAGTTGTTCATACAACATACATTATATAAACACCTTTGTATATACTATATACATATTACATTACCATCCTTGAAATGTAAGTAGAGACGTGATATCGAAACATGACTCATCCATCATATGCCTGAATCAGTTGTATATCTCTAGCCCAATGCATTTCAAGTTATATACTTATGTAAACACAAATTTCAGTAAGAAAATACAATAAACATCATCAGGAAATTGTTAAAAAATCATCTTATTAAGTGGTTTTTCACTGTAGTTTTGTAATTACTTCACTTTTAGTGTCTATCAATGACGAGCTAGACCACGCCAGTTTTTTTACTATTTCATTAAAAAGATTTCAGTTATGTATTGCTGATTATGATGACAATCTTAGCTATGTAAATAAATAAGAATATTTGTAAATTTAAAGGTTTTCATTTGATCACTTTAAGAAGTACTAAAAAATTGATTTAACGTTCTACTCTACCAAATAAGACAAGTGCTACTCTACCAAATTAGACAAGTGATTTAATGATCATATTTTAATGTTAAGTATAATAGAGTCATTAAACCTCTAAGTGTTATTAAATTATATGTCATCCATATATCATCATGCCAACGATTATCACATTGATGTCTCCATCTCCAAGATGGCTGGCATCATAATGAGTGAGATTAATAGCAGTTCATGAGTTCACCACTTGGGTCTTTTACATTCGCTCTACTTGCGCGAATGGCTATATCCGTCGCAAATCGGCCGCTTCCTTCGTCCATCTTTGCGTTGAATTGCTATTATAACATGATTTATACCTGTTCTGTCATTAGTTAGCATGTCAACGATTGTCGCCAGCGGATGCATTTTATTTGCTCCAAGTCTATTCACAGAAACTTTTTACAAAGCGAATCAACCGGCTTCATCGCTTTTGCGTCAATTAAAGCTTCAACAGTCGTTATATTTTTTAAAAATTCTCTTTAATCGTAGTACAATACTTAACAAATATTTTGATAAATAATATGCTGTTCTTTTTGTATTGTTTTATTAAAACAAAAGTTACCTTATAGATTCATAAAATCTCTATCAAGATTCCACGTCAAAGGGTTTAGTCACGACAACTTCATCGCTAACATTACTTTTTCAACACCATTATGTGTTTTAGATTCGTGTTCTGATTTGGCTCCTTCGGCCTTCGCGTGCTATACCTACTTCTGTAAGGTGCACGCTATCCTTTACTAGAGCCCTGGCCATTCCTTATCTTGGGAAATATCACTCATGTGCCGGAAAGTGTTGGCCTCTAGCCAGTACGATAGAATTATTACGATACGAACGGTCCGTGGCAAAATAGATAACGAGTACGTTGCCTATAGAAATTACAATAGCTTTTCTGATGACTAATTAGTCTTTTATCAGTCTTGGTCGTGAGCTTTGAAGGTTATCTCAACATTTTAAGGCGATTATAAGTTTACTTTTATTACACGTTTTTGGCATCCGATTACAATTACAGTAACCGAGGCCCATTGTTTACTGGCATCTGAATAGAAACGTTAGCAGTGTGTTATGGCGATAAAGTCGTTCCGGGTGGGCTGCCACCTTGAGACGGCCTTCAGAACAATGCTGGGAAATACTTAATACATCTTTTTGGCACTACTAGATACTCGAACTCGCTGTTATCTTGAAAATCAAGATTTATATAAGAATAAATATAAATATCATCATCATCAGGTCTTTTTTAGTCCCCACTGCAGGTGACCCTCTCTGTACTACCAGAGACATATGTTAGACCAGAACAGTCCAGAGGATTTGGCCTGCATTCTCCACGCCGACCAGACGGGTTGGAAAGGTCTCTTTGATGTTTATAAGCTTTTTGTTTATAGATATATAGGGACAAATTACACAAATTGAGCTAACCCTACAGTAAGTTGTGAACTTTTGTAGACCCAGGCCAATCTAAAAAGATCGTTTTCTATCAAAATCAAAACCTGGCTGGATCATGACATTTATATTTGGATAAGAGTCAGTAAGGCACTCTAATCGATGCAAATTTGTCAGTTTATTGCTCTCACCTACCTTATCAATATTCTATTTACTGCTACATGTATGTTAAATTCACATAAAGGTACTTCAGTGTCAACTGTGAATGCATAATATGAAACTCATGAAAGTTACAAGTCGATTCCGCAATTTTCTCTTGACTTGATTCACGTCAAGCAGGCTCCCACAGTGAACTTTCCACCGAGACAATGGCTCGTTGAAGATTTCACTCTTTTTGTCAACACACCCGTTGAGTGCATTGCGTTGCTAATTAAAACCAAATCCGCGTAACGTCTTCCTCATTGATGTTTGACGTTTGTTATGTAAAAGTGCCATCTTCCGACTCGAACTTATCAAACGTTCACATAACTTTCGAAGCGCGCTTTGTAAAACCAACTTAACTCGATGCAAAAGAAAGATAATTGACTTTTTTTTCTTCTAATGATGTAACCAACGGTTAGGGTTAACTTGTTTCACCTGCTGCGTACGTACAAGTTAACTAATTTGCTTTCTCATTAACTTTAATTAAAGAGGTTTTAGTATGACGGTAGTGGCTTTTGTCCGAACTAAGAATATTTTTGTAGTATTTCCTTACTTTGTTAGAGTAATTAAACCGTCAATTGTGATTAGTAAAAAATCGCAGGTTCGACAATCAGTAATGCTGTTTTTGTGCAAAGCTATACATAATGCAATTTGTAATGGCAGTTGAGAGGACGGTGGTCAGTCTTGGGTAACTTTGAGAGGCAATTATCACAAAGATAATGCTGAGTGAAGGTGCCATACTTAGTAAAAAATCTAAGTTTGTGCGTCATTTAGATAAAAGCAGATCAACGTGGTGCATACGTTGGACTACATTTTATATTTTGATAACTAAACAAAAAATTTTTGATAAAAAATACAGTATAAAGAATTCTTGAATGTTACCAGGTGACATGGTAATCATCAATTACGCATATTAGAAATATAACGATTTATTCTACTTAATCTCACACCTCTAATAGCCCTCATAATTAAAGTTTACTTGTGAACTCTTTACGGCAGTTTTATAAATCAATCAGTTGCTATGGTGTAACAGACCTTGGGAGACCACGTTTTCTGATCCGTCAAGGTTTCGCAATCAAAACCAATTAATTTCGTTATTGTTTTAACGCTTTACAAAAAATCTCTATACCACCTACATGGACATGATAATTCGTTTGAACAAAGGGCCTGCGAGTTTTTGTAGTGCTTGTGTACACAAGACGATATGAAGAGTCAGCGTTACATAACTCATATGCCACCGAGGCCCTTGAATAGCCACATCACAAATGCAGAGATGTCGCCTTTTGTTCGTCTGCCATTCATTAGCCGAATGTCGCTAGTAGGCCCCTTTCTGAGAGTGCGTTGAACTGACATTGTTCCATCAAGATGCTGTTGTAACGTGTTTTACGGGTTGTCAACGCGTTTTGGTACATCGGATGGAATGCACCAATCGCTCACTTTGGACTTGTCGAAGGATGTGACATGTTTTATGTATAAATGGCATCGCCGAAATAAAAAAAATATTTCTGCAACATACGAATTATTAGCTTTGAATACGATAAAATCAATTTTACTATACATTTTACGCTAATTGTGTAATGGGCAAATGTAGACACGTTGTTTCTAAAATATCAAATTTAAACAGTGCATCGAGTTACTATATTTCCCCGTTTATTTATTAAATAAGATGAATTATTCGTTATTATGATCCTTTTGTAGTGCCGTAGCACGTCGTAGACAGTCGTAGCCTTTTTGTAGCAAGTTCATATTTTACAGTTAATTATTAAATTGATAATTTTTATCAAGGAAGTAGCTTTTGTGCGGATTGTAATCTGTACTATTGACAAGCCCGTCTTTACTATATTTCCTCCCTATATTACCCGGCGCCCGGGTGTTAGACGGCCCTCACTATTGACATATGACTGGTAGTACTGACACCGGTACGGTGTCTAATTTATTCACATTGCCAGACAACATATCCTTTAGTACGCATTCATCTAGTTAACATATTTTGTAGATAAAACTAGACATTTTATTAAGCAGTACATTTAATATATACATTAGTTGCAGCGGATGATATCATTAGGTACCGATTAGATACACCTACTGTACTTATAATAATCGTAAGACAATCGAATAAAAACAAACGCCGATAATTCGAAGCACTGTACAAAGAGATTATTTTATTAACAACGTGTTCTTTATCTAGATTACTAGCGCAGTGGATCATTGAACGACGATTGCAAGGTCTTTCCCGATAACAAAAGATAAAGATCGAATATGTAAAACAAATGACAGTGATGTTTCGTAAAGTGAACTTGTAACACGTAAATGTGGTTGACGATAATATTCGTAGAAAAAAACACGATAATGGCGAAGTAATTCAAGTGAAGTGACGTCAGTGAATGCAGTAAGTGGAGGATCGTTGTGCAGAAAATTTCCATCAGTTTTGATCAGTGATACGGTTTACTCTACTGTGGATTGTCGGGACATGAGTGAGGATGAGTACAGAGCGACGCCTTTCCCGGAGTTTCCACTCCTGCCTGAAGGGCTCCTCGACAGAGGAGGCGGCCGATGAGGATGAGAGTTGCTATCACTCCTTGGGAGGAAGGCACTCTCTCAGTAGACAACCTCAGGTGTACGTGGAAGACCTGTCGCATGTGTCCCTGGCCGACTTCGAAACAACGCAGGATGAGAACAATGGTTTGTACTTTTGATTGTATTTAATAGCTGCCTCTACTTCTATTATATTACTTGCATGTAAGTTTTATTCATAACTCTTATCAAGACTTTTTTTGGGACATCCACAGTTATTTTACATTGGCCCGGGTTCCGATGAATTGTTTTCGAGTTACCATGCTTTCATAAATAATAGATGATGATAGAAAACAAATGTACCTAGTATCTGACCTATACAATATATTTCATTGTACTGGTCAGATACTTCTTTTGTTTTTAGAAATAGTTATTTGTCAAAATCTTGTCTGTGAGCTGTAGACCTTGCGAGTCAGTCTTTGGATTCGCACACTTCGCCTTGTAACTTGTTTTGTTATCAATAAAATAAAGACTGAAAGAATATAAACGCGCCAGTTATTTACCTTAATTGAATAACGGCGATGCCAGTTGCGTAATCGAAGTTACAACTCATGGGTATTATGTAACCTATGCAACTGTTCAGCACATAAGGAAGGTGCATCTTACATGTTTATAGAGACCGCGATCTAACTGTCAGCGCTGTGGCGCAAACCGCACTATGTGTGAAAACATCAATGTATTAAAATCATTGTATTTTCAACCTTAATACCCAAAGAATATGGATTTGCGTGTTTAGACAATGCGTTAGTGTTTAGCTCCACCTACGTTATAACTTCATCTGAGCCTCTCTGTTAAGCGTTTTATTGCTTGGAATTACATTACTATACCATGGAACACTTCCTACACTGATCTAAGTTGCGATAATTTTACCGTAACCATGATATAAAGTGGTTTCCGTACGTTTATAGCTGAGATATTTATTGAAATTTTTTAATTTACTGGACTGAATCTGCGCCTCATATTCCTCACGAAAGAACTTACTGTGTTTGCGTTAACCCACCTACATGCTTAATATGTATGTGTTGATTACAAGTTCATTTTTAAGAGTAAATGCAGACATAGAAAAAAATACCAATACCTATTTGATACTCGTAATAAAAACAAAACAAATAATCCAGTAAGCAGAGATAAAACAAGCATAATATATAAAATTTGTCCTACACAATTCAATGGCAGTGTTCGAAGCTACGCTTTTAAGTTGGCCTCGTAATAGGCGTTTTTTGTGTGAAATAAATCAAGTTGTAGCGTAACGTAGCACACTTGATCTTGACATTGATTTGCGAATAGAGCGTGACTCATCTCACCGGATAGGAGGCCATACGTAACACCGCTAAACCACGTAGGATGTACGCTGCCTACGTATAAATCATGTACTTGATTTTTGTTTTATAGTACTGAGTAGGCAAACAGGCATACGACGACCCACTCGATGGAAAGTGGTTACTATAGGCTATGGATGCCTGCAACACTGGGATGATACTCGAGCGCTAGCGCCCTGAAGAAATCTTTTCACGTCTTCTTTAAGATACCCCATGTTGTAGTCTCTCGGAAGAACCATTGGTAGGGAGTCACACTTTAGAGTACGGGCAAAAAAGCTCCTTTCAAAACGTACTGTGCGCAACTATTTAGGATATAAGAAGTCAAGGATGACCTCCCTGCCGATGACGTGAGGTGCGATGATAGAAAGTGGCCGTGGGTAACATCTCAAAAAACTCCTTGGAGCACAGTCCATTGTACAAACGGTAGAACTCACAGAGAGAAAAAATCTCTCCTTAGACAACTCGATAATAATAAATTATAAGAATTAAATATATTTTTGATAAAGTTAATATCTTGGTTTAGTCTTAACTCTTATTTTCTTTCTTTCTGACAGGTCACTTATTCAATTTCTCTTAGTCCAAGTAAAGATTGCAACCGAGATCATCATTTGTATACCACTTTCAGCATTGGGTGCTAAAAATATGTATTTGTATTTGTTTTCTTTGCTCTTTTATCATCAGTCTTATCTACTTCCTCAAAGTACATCTTTTGATAAAATGATAAACATAAGATTTACCTACGAGTATACCGCATCACAACACACAGTATACATAACAACGACTTTGTGTGTGACTTTGCTATTTATCATTCATCAGGTCTTTTTAAGTCTCCAGTGCAGGAGCATGACCCTCTCTGTACTGCCGAAGCCATATATTATTATCATGCATAACATAGTGAAAATGTAATAAACAGTTTAAATTGATAAACCTTGTATAATAATTTAAATTTGGAATCAGGATCACTTAGAAAATTGATATAAAAAAGGAAATATATTTAGTCCAGTTATAGAAATTTAAACTGCTGTTCGATAAATATGAACTTACTAGTATAGAATATTTATTTTTTCTAATGTAATAATACACTTTATATCATTTTAAAGATATTGATTCCAACATTTAAATGTTTCCAGGATGTTCCAAATCAAGCTGCATAATGTTCAAATAGATTTTTTTTTGTCACGAGTCAGTATTTGTTTATTTACATTTCACCCACGTTTGAAGTTAACTCATTCGATCTCTGGCGCACCTGTAAAGCTAACCGGCGAGCTGCGCGGGCGCAACCACCCGTGCCAACCACCGCTCACATCCGCTTCCTGTGTTCCTGTCTCTGTCATATCGAATCCTTTTCGGTCGAAGGTGTCTGCTTCCGTCTCATTCTCATCGTCACAGAAAGAACATGTCATTTGTAGTGCATTCAACGTGTAATTATTATATAAAATGCTAATACGTATCTTACTTCCATTAGTAACCAGTTGAAGGTGCCAGCGGCTTTTCCTTCCTGACATATAGTGGAAATGGACGTAAATCTGCATTAGCGTCTATTCCTTATTATTTCTGTAAGATGGCAGTCAAACGACACTGCGTCAGTATATACATACCCGGTTAGCTTAATTCTTTTAATGTGAATGTCTAAATACTCTACAGATGTAAAAAGCGTGATTAAGCTTGTAAAATTAATTGATAGATTTATAAGTATTACAGTGCCTCAATTATTTTTTATGAGCCATTTATCTCAATTCTCTTACACTAATATCTTGTTTTCTTTGTAACGCATCATAAAGTCTATGAATGGTTTGTATTTCAGAATTGAGAAGAATAGAAAAAGCGTGTGCGCTTCATTTCTCTGTTGCATTCGTTTCCCATAAGACTTTCTCATTTATTATTCCAAGATTGTATTTGAAGTTGATGAAGTTATTTTATGGTAATTAGATCATTATCATTGTGTTTCACTGACGCGATGACGGTCGAGTCTTCAAACGTATGCCTGTTAATGTCGAACGGAGCAAATCGAGCTTCACCGATTTATTACAAATTCGCCTCTATTGCCGCTGCGTAAAGTTGCGTGAAGTATGACTTAAAATTCTCATGTCTGTACTCGTAGGATAATTACTAAGCACGCAGTATTGTAGCGGGCATCGTGGCCAATCTAGTCAGTATGGCATTATCTCTCATGGCATCTCGTTTACAGGATCTGGTTTTTGTGTGCAGCCTCCATTACGAACGGAAGCCGGGCTGGTTTTGTGCCTACGAGGTACGGCTTTGTTACGCGACTTGAATGAAACGTGAGGGCAGGAAATAGGCACACGTGTTAATTGATAGGCCAAATACTCGGTGACTGAGTTAGCTTTCTCATGAAGTTTTTATGGCATTCCTTATCTGATGGTGCTTTTCCACCGGCGATTCGAGGCGGCATGGGACTCGAGGATTTTGTTGAGTATATAAAAATGCTTGGCTCGTGCATCGGCTCTGAGACAGAAAAAAATATCTCGAGCTACTCCGTGCTGCGGAACGTTAAACTATTAGTCCCGGCTGTCATCATTGCTACCAGGCGTTAAGCTGTCAGATGTAATGCATCTGATATAGGTTAACGACAGGCAGCTTGAAAAATTTGACATCCAGTGTTGCACTTTTCCACCACTTACACACTCAAAAAATAAAGCACATCCACCTTCTATACATTTATAGCAATTTTTTACAATACGTCGAAAATGAAATGATTGCGATGCTTCATATTAGCTTTTAGTCAAATTTGATAGAGATATGCGATTTAATTTAATAAACATATTTCTAGTTTCGCCTCTTCTCGCCTTGCCTCATAGGTGTAAAGCACTTTGTTCGTGGAATCGATGTCACGTCCCGCGGTGGCTCTGTTCAATTAACAAGCTAATGGTGACAATTAAAACGTTCCGTTTCGCTGAGTGCTCCTCATCCTCAGAGCCAACATGAGGTCATTCGTGATCTCATCATTATACTGCAATTACCATTTCAGTCATATTTACCTCCGATATCTGATCTGAGTTTTACGTTTTACGATTTCGTAGTGATTCAACGAAGTATTCAAATTTCTAGCATTGACTGTATATAATCAAATCTTGCACAGTAAAAAACACTAAACCTTTGAGATGTTTTCTCAAGTTGAAGATTATGAAGTATTATTTCTATGTTTTCACGTTTTTATCTCTTAAGGGGTTATCTATATAGATATTTAACGTTTCATGGGGCGTTAAGGTGGTAAGCGGAATTAAAATAGTGATAGGTTGCTAGACGCATTGCTATTGACGTATTTTCCTTGGATTTCGCCCCTTTAACTAATCCCATGAACAGCTTTAAAGCAGAAAAACTGCTGGTATACTATGTTTTTTGTTGAAAGATAAATTTTAAGTAATCTCATTGATGTTAAGTACAAGATTTCTTTTATGAAAAATATGCTTTCAAATAGAACTGAATATTGATCCTTAAAACTGCATTTTGAATACTTTGTTAAGCTAATATAAATCTGTAAATATACACGGAAAAACATGTTTAAGTATTTTGTTCAGAAACGCCCTTGACACCATATATTATATTTGCTCTAGATTTTAGTTTAAATGACTGCCGGCGCATTATTGCAAATTCTGTCCGTGTTTAGGACAAAGAATAAAAGAAGGGTGACGCTCGTTTCGCTAATCTAAGCCGCTCCACATAATACATACACATAAAACATTCAGAATTGCAGAAAAAAGTAAATGCCAACAAGTAAACATATGATTTTAAACATTATAAAAATTAACAGTCCCACAGCTACTTCATTTACTGGCAATATTCGTGATTTCTTGTTTTATTTTTTCTAATACAGGAATACTTTATTTTCTTTTAATTATCTACTCTCTTCAAGAATGAAATGATGACTACCGGGAATTCGTCGAAATGCGGCATGACCATGAGCCCTCTAAAATGTGTGTCATACATATCGCATTGTTATGGCTATAATTCGTTCTAAGAATAATTTAAAGTTTATTCTTCCTTAGTCTCACAATGTTTTCCTTAATCAGTATTTAACATTTGCCTTATTATTCTCAATTAGATTATAAAAGTGGTAATTATTGAAAATAACACAAATATTGTGACATCAATTTATGAAATAATTTATATTCGATTGTATAATAATAGTTTAGATGGTCTAATTGTATGAAATGTCCAATTTACAGGACGGTAATTTTCTGTGTGTAGTAAAGTTTAACTTTATTTAATACATCCACATCTGTGAATATTTCAACTATTCAAAACCTAAGATACAGCAGACGAAAATGGTTTTCCAGTCAATATTTGTGTTTCTTACTAAAATTTCGATTTTGTTAAAATAAAAAATATTTTAATAGGTCGAATGCAAACGAATTTCATAGAAACGCTATTGTAGTAAAATGCCCGTATTTTATTTGAGCTGTGTACGGGACATTGCTCTTTCTAATTTCGGCACATTCTTGGCAGTAATCGGCGGACGTCATCCCACAGCTCATACCCTCATTCATAAATTGGCTGATTCACGCTGTTCCTGATTTTGCTTACAACAGTGAACGTGTTTTATTTTTAAAACGCTATTTTGTATGTTTATTACTAATAATAGAGTCTCACTTCTTACTGTCTAAATCTAGATATAAAATACTATTAGCTTAATCTCTGTCTTAATAGATAATAAAATAGCAAAGACAATATGAAAAAAAAAATGATTGCCCGTAAATACATTTATCTGTTTACTTCCTTTTATGTCTTAATTTGTATGCGATAATAACTGAAATCAAGTTTTTCGTTTCAGATATTTTAATTCACACTAGAAAACTTAATGATTGGCCTGAGTGGTTAAAATTTAAGTGGTGTGATCATTGAAACTCAATCAATTGTACTGTGATTAGAAATTTTCGTAGAACTTGAAATCAGTGCTGCCTCGTAGCACTTTTCAACAAAATAGAAATTAAAATGTATTCATGTAAATTCCAAATATTCATAACTTGGCATCACGGGAGAATGGATTGAGTTTCATTCACCCTAACAAACAAAAATCCCTTATTACTGTTTGATTTGTTAAATTAAATATTTATACTTTTATATCTTTGTAATATGTAAATGTACTTTTATGTGTGTAAAGAAAATTTTTAATTTGGGACCTACTTACGAATACTTACGATGGCTTCCAAACCCCAAGTCATCCGCAAAGGTTAAAGTAATTATGATTCTATTATAGATATTTAAAACCACCCAACTAAAAGCATGGTGTGAATATAGCTGTAAAAAAATTAAAAATCATAACAAAAAATACAAAGAAACACAATAGTAGCATTCACTAATCGTTATCGCATGTGAAAAGTGTGCCGTACGCAGGAAATGATAGTTCGCATGTTAAACAGCTGCTATCTGCTAGTTGGTGCAACTTGCAACCTATGTTTATAGCTTGTATGTATTTTTCTTTTCATTTTAAACCACAAAAGAAAAATACTACTTTCAAGTTAAACGATCGTTTTTCTCGTGACTTTGAAGCGTGCATACAACAATGTAAAGTTAAATTATGTAGCGCTAATTGAGAAACTACATCTTTTTACTTTTGTAGAATTGTATGAATTCTTATAATTTTGCAAGCTTCACATACATAAATTACAAAAGACAAGTAATATGTACATGTACGAAGTACACGACATTTGACCTAAAATTTGTTTTAGGTTTTTACAAAAGTAACCTTTTGTGTGATTCTCAGGAATACAAGTCTTGAATAAAACGTAGAAAGTAAATAATGCATTATTTAAATTATTTTTTTATTTGTTGCAGGTAAGTACGACGACGACGATAGCAAAATAAAATTCATGCAAGTACAGGTACAGGTAGCGCCCTCTGTAGTCGCGTAACAAGTTTAAGAGTTCGGCTACTCCACGATAGATGGCGGCGATGCTCACGATCATACAATGCTACGAGCTTTCTTTGAAAGCTTTAAGGCTACAAAATAGGTACTACGAGTTTTACTGAACATATTGGATTTCAAGGCCCCGTTCATTATAAATATCAATAGAATCTTGTAATCTAGCTTTATATTTTATTGCGACAGTACTAATAAGATATTTTAAGATTCTTTCACCAATAGGCTTTGATTTGACTTCAAATTGCTGCTCTACTCAGGTGACTCTACATATAATAAGTTTTGTAATAATAATTCTTTTTAGCTATGTTTAGGTACCAAAAATTTATTACGGTATTTAAACGTAACCATAACAAAGATTAATCGCATTTAAATAACAATACGAAGCCCTTGGTGAGGCTAACAATGCAGGAACCAGTTTAGTGAGTTCATGACCGATCGCCTCGCGCATAATGCCAAGCCTTCGGATCGTGATTTATTCAAGTACATAAGTACTTTGATTTTTTGTTGTTGCCGATTTTTCTGATGTGCTTATATATATCCTTCCTTAGTATGAAAGAGATGGTCATTTTTGTATAATGTTTCATAATTTGATATAAAGATCTATTTGAAGTTATGTAGAAGTAGATAGAACTAAATCTATATTAAGTACCTATTTCTTGGACATAAAAACATAGATATCAGGATTTCGTAAATTACAATTTTCGGACTTTATTAAATGATAAGGTAATATATATTTCTATTAATTCAAAATTTGAAAAAGACACCTATTCATTGAGGGAAAGACTATATAGAACATCAAATTATTTAATTTGATGTTCTATATTATTCTTGTAAATGGGTTTACTAAATTCTTGGTACTGTACTAGATAGAGATAATCCAAACTTTATCTTTTAGTTTATAACAACAGATAGTCTGATAGAGTGTGGGTGGGTGTTTTATAGGAGTGTCAATCAAAAGTATCTGATAGTTGTTGGTTTATAATTGAATGAGTCACTAGCTTTCTACCCATTGATGTCGGGCGTAGGTTACGGTTTATAAATAAAAATATATCAAGATCGGTGTTGCAATAATCTTTATTGTTAGATATGTAGTAGGTAGTAATATTTATCGTGACTGGTAAAGTGTGATTCATTCACTAGACACGATAAATTATTATAAGAACTTCTCTAGGTATACAATACTTATTTGGTAATCCTAACTAATATTATAAATGCGAAAGTGAATTTGTTTGTTTGTTCTTAACCGATCATCATGAAATTTTGCATACTCATAGGTTAGGGTACTAAGAAGCTTTACATAAGTACCGTTTAAAGAAACCTTTTACCGCAATGAAAAATAAAGGGGTGACAATTATAAGTAAATAATAAAAAAAAAATACATGCTTGCTCTCAAAGAGATACAATTTAGGTTCTTCTTAAACAACCGTGTTGATGGGAAAGTACCGTTAGTGGCCATCGGTGCGTAATTCCTTAGTACTGGTACCTTAGAATCTTCACTGTCCGGATAAAACACTAAGGAATAATAAAGTAAACAAAAAAATACTCTTCACAAGAAATATTTTGATTAAGATAGATAGAATTTTTTTTAAGGTTTTTTTTTATTTTGCTGTATTATTGTATTGAGTTATCGTAACAAAAATATATGTGTAATATGCTTTACGTCCAGTTAGTTTATTGTAGGTACTTTATTCGGAGAGTGACCAGATTATATTATGTAGAGCGCTTTTATCGTGTTAAATTCAAAATCATAATCAATGATTCACTTTAAGAATAATTCGAAGTTTTCCGTCATCGTATGGTTTTCATACAATTGTTTAAACTAGGAATGCTTTCAGGTCCAAAAGCCTCATCAGAAAGATTTTTTTTTCATCTATAAGCCCAATGAGTGGACTATCGAAACAATTGAAGATCAAATTTCATATTATGATAAAACAAAGCTGTGATAATTTTAATCTCATTCGCTAGACGTCGGCTCGATGAAATGCCGAGATTGAATTACTGTACCCGCATTTCCGTGACTCCCAAAATTGTCATACGAATCGGATTAACGTGAGATATCATTCTTCATTTATATATGTATATTTTAATATACGGAGTGATTGCGGTTTTGTTGGTTAGGATTGTACAGTCAAAGACAATATAATACGTACAGTTAAAACGAAAAGGGGATTAAAGCAAATTATTTATTAAAGAAGAGAAAAGAGTAAATACAAAACAAATAATAAATATAAGGTAAAACATTTCAGTTCAGATTGATTCGGCTTATTTTTCCCAACAGTGATCGTTTTGAAAAATTTGTACATAGTTTGTCGATTTCATAAGTATTTAAAAATAATATTTGACGGTTATGTGTTAACCTACTGACAAAATATTTAAACATTGGATTCATTCAACTACAAAAATTTATTTGACGATATCATCATTTAGTAGCGGATATGCATGATAAATTTAAACAAAGTATGATTAATTAATAAAATATTTTATACAAATCCTTCACAGTTGATAGAGCTCAAAATGAATAACAATTTGTGCTTTATTACGTCTCTATGTCTTGATAATGTATGATGGTGTTATTTGTGCGAGTCGCAAAAATGACTATGATGTGGTGAACAGGACCTACAAAATGTATCTAATTAAAAATGTTTTGAAAAGAACTTATTAAACTATTTTTTTTTACCCATATAACTTGAAACTGTAAAGTTTTAGAATCGTTGATGGTATCGTTATTTATCAATGTCATATTTGCCGCATAAAGTCTTAAGTCTTGCCGCATTAAGTCTTCAACCATTCTCTAGTATAGTCAACTTTCATAAACATGAGAACTTATCTATCTACAAAGGGGTCTATCGGTATAAAATGAGTCTACAGACTAGAGTACCTTCGTAGACTCATTCAATTATTTAGATAAAGGTACATTAAATTAGATCTGTCTCTATTTACTTAAAGCATTCGACAATACTACGTTTAATATCATATAGAGGCCTACCTATTATATTAAAGACAAAATTTTATAACTTAGCAAACAAGCACAAAAGCAACTGCTCATTCAATACGATTACAAACTGCAGCCTCTCACTGCCACCATAGCTTATGGTGAACTCTACCAGGGGTACAGCATGTAAAAACTTGGCGAGCTTGTATCCAGTTAGTAGAATACTGTTCCGAAGACACCCGAAGCGCTGCGGAGATTGCCGAAGGGTTCCAACATGGCCGCCAGAGCATGCTGCTTGTCAACAAAGTTACTCGAGTACGACAGCCAAGCCGGCCGCGCGCCTCGCGTATACACGCCCGCGAAAGTAAAGTGCATAAGTGAGAAACTGTGGCAAAATGTGAATACAGTGAAAACATTGGAAACTCCTGACTATACTAAATTGGATTTTATACTTTCCTTAAATCAATGTGGTTTGTAATAAAACTGATCATAACAACAATAAGTTGTACAAAGTTCCAACTTGAACAAAGTACCTAATAATTTATTGCAGAACGTTAAAATATTATTGTTAGAACGTAATGAGGAATTTCAGAATGTTGATAGCTTTTATAATAAAACATAAATGAATATATTACATATTGTAATATAGCTAGTAGTTGTAAATGTGATGTGTTATTAAAAAAACCTATTCATTTCAATGATCGGACTGAAGTACCTAGGTAGTACTATATCAATGTATGTAGCTAAAAAGTATAATAAGAATTGACCAAGCTTTACTTAGTTGAGACAATCTCGAAAATTGGTCATATCACCACCGTTAAATGCTGCACAAAATATTGAGATTTATGGTGAAATAAACTCATCCATAAAAGAAACATTGATGAAATATCATATGCACCAGGTGTCAATCCGTCCAGGCCAGGTGCATAGATACTTTCACCCAAACACAAGTGCAGTTGTAGGTGTAGAGTCTACTTTGCATATTGAAGTGGCGTGCCTCCACCCCACTCAAGCTGATACCTACGACAATGAATCAACAATAAGCTGGTGATATGGCCTCGTATCCAAATTGACGATATTATTCGTTTGTTTTAGTATCATTGCAAACATGATTACTTAAGTAATTAACAGATTAAAAGTAATGTATTTATATTGCTTCAAACACATAATATGTATTACCCTACAAGTAAATTAGCGTCCTATAAATAGTTACAAGAGAATTGGATGCCAATTCGCTTGTAGGGTAATGAATAATTTTATTTTTGAAAAATAGAGTTTCTTTCATGGAATTTCGTAGTTTTTGTGCAATATTTAATGAAAGGTATATTTTTATTTTGACTTATTAATTTCTGATAAACTAATACAGTACCTTATTGATAAGGATAAATAAATAAATCCGTATCATGCGAAATACACAGCTAAAGATAAAGCAAATGTTGATTCATTCAAACTAAATATTACGTCGATTTCTGTAGCCATTATGTTTAACACATTGACACGAAAATTAATGAAACTGACAAGTGGAGAAGTAAGTTTGAAACTCGTACATGATATAATGTAATTACAGGAAAATAAAAATGAACGCTTCCTTATTACACATCTAACTCAAATAAAATATTTATAGGCGCCAGGAATGCAAGCTGTTTTTTCGCTGGATTGGTCTATTCATCGTTATGCAAAAATGTACCGAAAAAAGATACTTATTATTGCATCTATTATCAAAACATGCTCAGAATCATAATGTTCATTTAGCCCCGACTGAATTCATAAAGAACAAATTGAATGTTCTCTTTGTGAATGCATTTCCTGTGCAGTGTCGCTTCAGTGAGCCCGTGGTCCACACGTACGCACATCAACCCCTAACGAACCAGTCCCCTGCACGTGCCCACACAACTTGTTGCACAAAACACAAACGAACCCGACCGATTTGTTATGTATTGTTACGGAAACAATAGCTCATATTTCTTCTAAGATGTTTTCATACGACACGTGCGACGAAATTTAAAAGATCATTGAACATACAAGATTTTTGCGCCCAAATGTGCATAAAAATGTATCGAAGTGTTGATAAATGTTTTAAGTAGCTCCAAAAATATAGCTTTAGTTTAGTTTCATTATTTATTTAATAAGGCACATTAAACAGATTGAAAATAAAACCATACAACAATAAAACGTAAAACATCCATCACACAGGTCCAGATTAGCAGATTGTAATCCCTTACATCCCATGTATAAAACAATTATAATTGAAGACATGAAAATTAAGATGGTAAAAATAAATTAAATACTTAAAAAGAATGAAAGAATAGAATTCTATTATAGAATTTGTAAACAGTTTGAACTGCGTATCTGAAGCGGACAAACTTTAAAATTATTTGTTGAAATCGTATATAAGCAAAAGGCAACCCAAAAAATTTCCTTTAGAAATTACAATAAATAAGCGTATTTCAAAAGTAGGTGCGTTTATCCCACGGTACCCTAATAAATAAGAGGCTGTGTCTTACATAAGCCTTATAGGTCCCTGGCTGTAAATATCTAGAATCAGAAATTTATGTCTGTCTGTCTGCGGCCTGCTTGAAAATACACGAATTCTTAACATCACCCGCCTGTGATCTAATAAGAAAGGTCTAACAGATACTCTGAGGCAATTTAGAAAAGAAACCTTTTTAAAGACAATTTAAAAAACTGGGAAATTTTGTAATCGAGATATAGATTGCAATTTTGCATAAATAAAAGAAATATGTACTTTTTTCGACAACTAATATTAATGTTTGGGAAATTATGATAGCTCGATATAAAATAGACTGGTTTTCTACAACCAGTTTCTACGGTAATGCCTTCATAACATATTTGTACCATGAATCTACTTAGGGTTAGACTGACAGGCGCTCCTGGAATGCGTGGGAGATTTGCGTCATCCCTAGGGATATATCGGCGAATGTTTAGACGGCCATTAGATCGTGACACAAAAAACAAGTGGGCGAAACGTGACACCGTTTCTAATCTGCCTCGAATTGGTGGCAGTTAGCAGTAGCTGGACAATACGTACGGATTATGATTGTATTACGTTGCTTTCGTGCTGATAAAGGATAGCGTTAGCGAGTTAAAGTTTAAAAGCAAAGAATTGCTGGTTGCTAGATTTTGAATTAATCCGTTTAAAAAGTAAAGTTTCAAAGATTCCATAGGATATGACGTAATATTAAATAGAATCGTTATTTATTCTTAAGTACTGCAAAAATACTTGAGAGTTGAGGTAAAAAGCAAAAAAATGCAATCTTGTGGTCGATACTTGCACAAGACAAAAAGTAGTTAAACCTTTACTTCTACTAAAAATTGGCTTTAGAAAGGTAGTCTTAGAAAGTTTCAATTAACTTACAAACAAGATTAAAGAGGAGATGAAAGAAATGTAATTAGTAGAAAGAAATGTAAAGTCAGTATTACTTATCAGTACGAAAGACATCAACGACCATAATTTCAATTAATCGTACAAAGCTTCCTATAAATTGTTATTTCTCCTCAATCAAATCCATACTTAGGCAAATCTAACTTATTTCGGCCTCATTGTGTTCAAATCCAACAGTCGGTTGTCGGTCGTTTGATAAATCCGTATCTCCAGCAAGTGGTACTCCTTGGCGTTAATCTTCTTAGAGAGTTCGCAGCTTCGCTTTGAGAGATCCTTCAAAGGCTTGAGATAAAACCGCTTTAGTTACTGTTCCGCCTTTTCAATTGCCTATTCCCATTGCTGAAATCCAACGCTTTATTTACATAGACTTTGTATTTGGATTATGATGATGTTTTGTTGTCTTTCAACTTTCTAAAAAATTTCAAGATATTTTTTTTATATTAATTCAATAAATTTTAATCAGGAATATTCACAAATTTAAATCACTTGTTTTAGCATTTGAATTAAGGATTAACTTTATAATAAGACACCTGTTACATGTCTAGCCTTCATATTGCAATAGAGTTTTAATTACGATGCATAAGAAAAGTATAGATCGTTCACATTGAAATTTGAATGTGGGATGTAAAAAAAAGTAACATGTAGGTGTAATCCTGTTCAGTTTATCTAAGCACCCACGCCGGTTTATTTAGTGGACTTTCTAAACACGGGACTGGGTGTTTTATTTGAAAAAAGTTCTTTACGTTTACATGAGTCACCGCTTGGAGTCCCATCGGCCGGTGTGGGTCACATTCCAGACTTGTCGCTGGCAGCGCTCTCAAACCGGACCTATGCCCATGCCGGTCTCGCGATCTTTTTTTTCCATATCGTTTACATAATATTCTAAAAGCCGATCTTGGTTACGTCCGACCATATATTAGTGACGATTTGTTATTTATTGCTTGTTTTGAACTCTCGTTTTTTATATATCTTGTGTTAAAAAACTTTACTAGCCCAGTTCTAAGCAAACATAAAAATATGTTTATAAAACATATACATCTTATACTATGTAAAATATATAGGTTGTAGAAAGTAGACTATACTATAAACTTTGCAATCAATGGCGACATAGATTTTATGCTTTAGTTCTTGTTCATGAAATTATTGCAGGCTAAACCTAAAGAAAATACTATTGGTTTACGTCCGGTCAAAGTCATAATACCAAGTTTTGTTTCGCCGTAAAGTTTATAGATATTTTGCATTTTCTACAGAGTTCTTCAACCTGCATAAGAATCAACGCCAGCCGCGGTTGTATGTTCCCGAAGAAAAGGGGACGGTATTTTTTGTCGGCCATCTGTCGCCCGCAGGTGTCTCTTTACATACTAAGCAGGTGATTTGAATTCGCCTTTCTTAGTCGCTCTTAAGTTTTTTCATGGACATTCAGAAATGAGCGACCGCAGCCTGTTCATCTGTTGTTTTCGTTTCCGTTCTCAGTTTTGATTAAACCGCAGCCTTTTTAATTAATGAGGCTATTTCGAGTTAGACAAGGGAAGAAGTTATTTACATTTACAATCTCAAGATTAAAAACTTGTTATTCAATATAAAACCGCTTCAGTTTTTAAATGCGAAATACTTACACGTTTATACACAATACTAAGCCCTCCATCTTTGTTTATAATTTATAATTGATATGTAAAAGCTTATAAGATAATAGAGAAAACATGAAGTGAATGCATTTTATTTGTAGCCAAATAACAGTTGAGAGCTTCTCTGGCGAAAGATGATATCGAATTCCAGTTCGGACTATGCAAAGAAAATTACTATAATTACTTTAGCATCAGACCCGTAGACAATTCAGCTATGGCATTTTATATGTCCATATTTAATGTAAGATTGCCTTAAGCTATAAACGGTACACCATTTTGAAGTTTATGTTTCCAAGTGATGCATTCTGTAATTTATATTTATAGTGATTATAAAATACTACAAGCAAGTATGATCTTTGCTTTGCAAGCTTTATTGATGTCAATGGTTCTTGAATGCCAGTAAAACGCTCAGATTAACGCATTTCCGTCGTCTAGTCGTAACATGCCTAAATATATACTTGTTATATATGTAGTTATATTCTTCTTAACAAATCTGTATGTATGGCAGCAGTTACTGACTGACTGATCTATCGACACACAGCTTAAATAAATTAAGGGACTGCGCTGAGATTTGACACATAGAAACTACATGTGATTTAGGTATTCGCTAAGGAAAGTTTTCTCAAAACTAACCCCCTTAAGGGGGGTGATTCAAAGTTTGCATTTAAAGCATAATTTACCTTGCAGGGTGTAAATAAAGTGAGTAAATGGGTGGAACTATAAGAAATTATTTAAGTAAGCGATGAGTCTATGAACCCGTCACTATTTTGATTCCATTTGTAGGCCAAAATTAAGTGGTGGCTGCACTTAATTTTGGCCTTTAGACCTTTTGGCCTTGTCAACTTTGTTTACCGTGTAAGAGATAACGTGATTAGTATCGAAACATCATGCATGCACGAAAAATACTTTGCTTTGTATGCATTTAATATTTCAGCAGCTCTACATTTTGAGAAAACTCTTAAAATTGCCATTTTTGTTTAAAAGATTAACTCTATGCCGGCATTAATGCGTGCAAAGGAACTTCAATTAATCATATTAGTATTGATCTGAGAGATATAAAAATTATTGGTATTTACAGATATTTTACTAAGTAGTTGATAGTGGGTTGGGAAACCGGTGAGCATCAGTGCATTTAACGCATAAAGCATTGCCCATTGTCTTCATGCACGGTTCATTTGATGCAATTACTTCGAGTCTATTGGAACTTAGGTAGGTCCTGGCTTTGTTGGGATTAAGATGAATGACTCTACCGTAACACAAATGGCATGCTTGAACTAGCGTAGTATTTTCTTGTAATAAAGAAAAACCAATTAGTTACCAATCGCAGGAGATAGAGATGAGAGGCGGAACAGAGGGGAGGCATTTGTCTAGCAGTGGCACAGTATAGGTTGACAAAAAAAAGGAAAACATTCCACACAAAAGGAGGAAAATTTTCATAATTACATATATTCTATTGTTGATAAAATATAGTTATTCTCCAACTAAATAAACCTCAAACAAATAAATAAATTACGGAACAATGCGAAATTACACCACAAAATGTTTAAAAATAGTCAGTCGTACATGTACATTTTTCAGGAGATAGGGTTATCTCAATGGCAACTAAGCTGTCGCAATATTATTTCCTGTCGACTATTTAGACTGTCCACTATTTATATTTTGTATGTCAATAGTTATACCTAATTATAATTGTGTAAAAGTGAAGAACTAGCTGTTTTTCTTCGCGCGCAGATCATAGAGGCCTGCCGAGAAACAGGCTGAATTCTGAGGAATAGCAACCTATTACTTACTATTTTGATTCTGTTTTCCATCTATAAGCTCAACGTGGCCTTATGGCTCTATGTCTTTAAGCTATGTGCATATATATGTATACATGCAGTTCCTGTCTTTACAGTCAGAATAGATTAAAAATTCCATCGTCCTATAACAGTTGTCATAATGACAAGGCAAAACAAGTACAGTACATTCAAACATGGTTTCGAGTTCAAAAATATTCTTTGTGAGAATCTGGTGTCTGCACTTAGCGTGAGCCTGTACGACAGATCACTAGGCCCCCAACAATTTCACTACATCAGCTCAAATCTCTTTGCGAAAATATAAAGAAAGATAATTGAGTAAATATAAATGAATGCTATCATAACAGCGGAGCCCGTGCTCCGGACCATTAGTGAATATGTAACCAGACAAAAACGGTCAGATAAAGAGCAGATTTGAAGCTGTCAGCATCTGTCGGGTTCCCAAACAGCATACAGAATATAAAATCGGGAATCGGCCAAAACAGTAAAGTTTATTAGAAAAATTCATATTAAGTATTGCAGATTGACCGCCGTTATTTGATTTTAATTAGTTAATGTATGTCAATTATCCCAGTAGCATAATTATTAAAAGCCGAAAATAAGTATTTTTAACGACACACGAGTGAGTGTGAGTCACGCAGTCTCGCCATGCGAATTTCGAATCGGCACTTGGGGCGTTGATTCATAACAGAGCGGTGCTAACGATTCCTCGTAATGATTAGCGATTTGTCCGAACTTGCAGAACTTGTTTATCTTTTTAGGATACTGCAGCGTTTTTTAAATTAATACCCTAACGAAAAATGTAACAAACGAACTAACATTTAGTATATCACAATCAAGAAGAACAAAGTAGTTCTTCGCTTAGCATTATGACGTGAGGTGATCTATTATAAATATGTATATCATAATGAATATAAGAAAAAAATATTGCAGAACAAAATTACTAGAACAATACGAAATTAGGTCACCAAGTCGAATGCTAAACGTCAAATATCTAAAACCAGTCTACATGTTATATATTTTGAAATATCTACCAAAATATATTATCAGCGATAATTTCGGCCAACTGTTCCTGTAGACTGGTTTTAGAATCAATAAACAAAGTTTTGATATTGACCTTTTCGTAATTGTGGTTATGATAATTCTCTCCAAGTCCATCAACATCTGGTCCTGACCTTGCGTTGGTGAACGTTCTATCTAGGCCCGTGTAATTTGCTCACGATTTATACATTATGTACTGCTATTATTTTCAACCGCTTGATATACTAGTTATATTTTATGTAAGCAAGCGTGTTGCATCTATCTGGAGATGGTTTTAACTGTAGAAACATAGATCTACCAAGCTTGAAATTAGGTCGTATAATCCTTTATCTTGTAGACGTTCGTAGTTTTTTACATTTAATTAATTCTGTTTATTTATAACACAGAACCAGCAAAAAATGAACTCAACTGCTAAAATAAAAAAATATACCCCAAAACCTATGTAAACATAAATTTTTGCATAAGGAAATATGGGATTTGAAATATTTGTCTTGGTTGAAACTATCACCTCTTAATGGATGTAGGTCGACTGACCAATAATTCTGTAATATAATATATGATGCAAGAGTTAATCACTTGTATGCTGCCTTTAAAATTTTATCGCGGTATTTACTGCGTTGCTGAGATTTACAACTTAAAAGCTCATTAGCAAGTAACCTACAAAACGCTACACGTTAAATCTCTTGTATGCCATGCAAATGTTTACCTCTAAGAATCTCTTTGTCATCTCGCTGCGTGTAGCGTAGAAAATCGTTATTGCTCAACGCGAGTTGCCCTCAAACACGTCCACAGCGGTTACTTTGCATCATACTGGAATCTCGTACTCTTGAACTTTAGCTACGGCCGACAATAAGAAAGGCCTTTTTCTTTTTATGGCAAATAACGCTAGTAAAACGCCGATATTGCCGGCTATTGCTGAACCCGTCATGTTATCCATACAAATCGCATGGCGGTCGCCCTCATTTCGTGGGCTCTTGTTGTTTGCCGACGTGCGCTTCTGTAACTAAGAGCTTTTATCTTGACCCTCGCTGTCCTATATCCCTGGGGCGTGATGTGATGACACATTCCGTGGTATTTGCTTTTCTTTATCACACATTCGGTTAGATAGCTGTATTATGTTATTTGTAAATAGAGGAACTGTGTGTGTTCCTAATTACGACTGTTAATCTCTCGTGGTTGTATTTGCTGTAAATGTTAGGCGATTCCTCCCTCTGTTTAAGCTTCTTCTTGTTTCCTTTCCCTTATTTTAAATTGAATAGTTTTTGTTATTATTATACTTTCATCATTGTATGGCGCGTCTTAATTTTAGCATTTGCTGAATGTGTATCTCTACTACTAGTAAATCTACTTTTCCATTAATTATTTTCAAAGTAGCATAACAATCATCAACAAATTACATACAATTAATGAATAAGAACAACACCAATTATAGAATTAAAAGAGAGTAGCATACATACATATGGTCGACCACAACACGTGCGCTGGTACGCTCTCTCGCAATAGTGTCCTAAATGTCCTAAATATTTCAATACATGATATAGGTAGTCAAAACGTATTTGTCCCTTAAGTGATAGACGGAGGCTCAGGCCATAAGAACTTAAGGCCACATTAACAGGGTGGGCGTGTAGGTGAAAAATAGAATCAAAATAGTCATGGGTTATCGCTACAGTGACCGAAATTCCTGTACTAATTATTTCTAATACACGAGAAATTTCAGCATCTGCGGAATTTCAATTGCATCTAGAGCAATGATATCTAAAGAGCCGCTGTGTCTAAATGCAGATCACCGCGGCGCTACATGGCGCTATTTTGATACTGCGAAAGAGCATAGAGTCATCAAAATACAGCATATGTAAATGCGCTATAACTATTCAAAGGAGTTAAAATTATATTTATAAGATATTTGCATACAAATATTGAAAATTTTATTTTTTACTAAATGGTTTTTTTTTTTGCGGAAAACTGCACAGTCGCATCTCGCGCTGGTCTTCAAAAAAAAATGGCCGATGTTAATCTGTGAACACTCTTAATTCCTCCTCTACGCTTTTTTTTTGTAGTAAATGAATCAATCAAAACTTTAATTTAATGTAGGTATCGTAGAACACTTATTATTTGTCATACATATTTCATTATACAACTAAACATTTTTGACGTCAGTAATGTACTTACGCTGCCGCCTATTTGAGTTAACCTTAAAAACTGCTATGCTAGTAAAGCTCTTAGGTGCCATAGCTGTATTAAGTTTAAATGAGGAAGATGCTCCTTTCTGTTAAATGTACCATTGCGTCCTTGCAGTCAGTTAATGTCATTGGTCTTACTTCTATCTACTGCGTAATTGATTCTGTATATCCTTAAAACACACATGCTATGCACATATTATGGATTGACTTACACGAGCTGCGAAATACACTTGTGCTTAACGGTACCCTACGAGTTAATGATTCATGCTCTCCGCTCTTGTGGTTCAATCAATTGGAATGTAGAAATCGTGTTATTCATCATAATCATATCGTATCGTAATCATCTCTACACTCTGCATAAGAAATATGTTGACCTTTTCTCTATGTATGTTACACTTGTTTATATAGTAGATCATATAGTATCACAATAACTTTGCTTTATATATTTTACAATTGTTTATTGTACTTATACTGACTCTAAAACACTTTGTATCAAATTCGAGTTAGGTCAAAATTGTATTGTGTTTGTAGGAAAATTAATTAATAAGTACGACAAAAAAAACTTTGTGCCAATTCCTTTATATGTAAGTAAAAGTTTGTATGCAAGAAAAGGGAAGACGATAGGCTTACACAAGTGCTTCATACAATATGTCTATTGTTTAATAACTTCTGCCCGAGTCTTCGCTTGCATGAATGTAGATCCCTCCGGAACAGCACATTTTTCCAGTGATGAACGTCCTCTAGTTAATAATTGCATACCTATAAATACTTTAGCGGAAACTTACGATATCGTTTCAACTTATTATCACTGAAGTAGTTAATTAATGAGCATCTGATTTATTGATTTAATTTAAAGCAGACGTAATTAAATCGAAAACAGTAATAGCGTCAGTTATTATTTCGCTAGTTTATCGGCAATACAACATATAAGAGTGACATTACGTGTTCCTAGAGATAGTTGTCGGACAGCAGGCGCCGTCTTAATGGCTAAGACTTCCGCCTTCATAGTTCATAACGGGACTAACTTATAAAAACAAACATATATATAACTAGCAATTTTACCGCGACTTCGACCGCGAATACTTTACCACCTTATATCACCGCCTTAGGGGGTAGAATTTCTAAAAATCCTTACCTAGTGCTTGCTGACATTATAAAAGGAGCCCCAAATTTCAATTTTCTAGGAACAGTGGTTTCGACTAAGCGTTGATATATGTATTATATAATTCAGTTAGTCAGGTTTGCCTTTTGTGAGGAAAAAATGTGTTATTCTTTATTTGTTTTTACCGAAACGGGATTTAAAATTTTATAATGTTTTACACAATTTTGTTTGTTGTTTTAAGTTTGTTGTTAAACAAATTTGACGTTAAGAAGTTTGAGATTCTGGCATGCCAAAAATTTCACATGTTGAATCTGTTATACCATATTCTGTATAATAGACAAAACATGAAGTAGCTTAACCGAGTAGTCTTTAATAACATTACTCGTAACTCAAAATAGGGACGTCTGCGAGATCTAACGATGTTAGTTCTACTAACGAGTTTAACACCGGCTGAATCACCAGGAGCAATCCACCGAAGCTACTCAGAATAAATACCGGCTATCCGCATGCAATAAAATATCCCGTTGTGGGAACCCAACCCGGAACATGAACGGAAGATCGGCCAAACGGATCAAGCTGGTAATAAACCCGCAGAACGCTCGCCTTGATGATTTACATAACTTGTTCTTAACTTTCTCGGCGGAAACTTTGCAAGCTTTTGTTAAAATAAAGCCTTATAATACCCAGATAGGCTTCTAATTAAGTGTGTCGCGAACTATAAATTTCCTTTAAGATGGGAGAGGCGAGGCTTTGTAAAGTAATTGCCTCATCTCGGCTCGGTGGATGGGTCCGACATATTGACAACTTTGATCCCTTTCATTGAGATCTCCTGATTGATAGCTTTGCGCTTCCCTCTACTTAGTTAGATCATAGTTGTTAGCTGTGATGGAAGATGGATTAGATAATTTATTTGACGATCTCTGCAGCGATTCTATGTATAAGATATATTTATGGTTCGATCCTCGATAAAACTTTCAACTTTTCATCTTGTCGTGCTAGATGAAAATTATTTATGAATGTGGTTTCCAATGTCGGATGTGAATATTTTAAATTGGTATGCGCACACAAATTGATATTGATCAGATCCGATAAATGTTTACATGATGTGATTTGCCTCTTTATATTTACTATTTTGTATCGGATGATGTACAAAATAATATTTATAAACTGGAACATCTCCGAATACAAAATAATTGTTAATATAGCTCTGATGTTTTTGTGATATCGCGTCACGTAGATCATCAAGCGTATTTGGCGTCTCGGTCGTGGTGAACATAACAAGCCGACGTACTCCCGGTTTGGTCCGCAAACCTGTCTTATTATCTTGGGCCCGCTCAAGGAAGTCTTTACTACGTCCGCAGTGCATTCGTTTAAATTATACCCGCTTTTAAATAAGTACCTACATCTTGCGAAATGATTTTAGATGAAGTGTTAGCTGTTAACATTTGTAGATCTGTTGGAACATGTTTTGAATTTATTTTGGGCTTTCTGTTCTGAATTGTTTTTGAAATGAAATCTAACTTAATATATAATTTAATAAAAGGTGAATTTGTTGATTTATTCAGGTAAAGTTAAAGCCAAGCTCCTTTATTTAAATTTATTAAATTGAGGTGTTTTCAACCTGCCATTGCTGTTTAGTTCTTTTTTGTTATACTGTAATATAAACTTTGTAAAACAGTAATTCTTAGTTGCAATTGTTTACACTGTGTAGTCATAACCTCTGTCGTTACTTGGTTATGACTCGCAAATTCTAATCTATAAAATGATTATGAACACCAACTTCCTTCATTTTTTACTGTAAACACGCATTAAATTGAACAAGTGACGCATATATTTTTATTTGGTAGTTCGTGAGAAAAAATAGAGTTTGCGTGGATAAAAGCCGTTAATACAGACACCCGGAGTTCCAGCAGCTACTGGTACAACAGACCTACCATTATGCTCAATTATCTTTAGACACACTTCGCTACCAAGAATTAGTCATTCGGGATCGATGTAGTTGCCTACGTTTATAACAATAATAAAATGTGCTGTGTATATTTGAGATCCTTTGTATATGGGTGCAATAATAGAACGATATGTCACTGCAAGTTATAAAACATTTTTTCATACGTTCATTACCATCACTATTTAAATAATATGAGGATACACGTGAGCTTTGATTATTAAAAGCACGTGAGTTATTGAATCGACTATATCCTTGAATAGCTATTGGTGCTTTATAACGGATTTTTTTAAAATTAACTAATTTAGGTGTTATAACCATTAGCTAGAGGCAAAAACCATAATCTACAATAACTGCATATATATTTATATTTACTACAAACTGATTGCATTTTAAGTAGATAGCAAGTAAAGGAGGTTACGTTCCACCGATTAAATATCTGAGAATTGTTGTCAAGAATGTACTGCAGCTTTTATGAAACGTCAGTTATGATAGTAATCACTCCAGCTGCATAACAGCTTTGTGGCGACGGAGGAACGTTTAGGCAGCGCGGTCGGAGTGACTTGCGAAAGCCCGTAGATATTATATTGTCTTTGCCCGTAGGAACTTTCGCAACTATGCCTAGCTCCAAGCCGCGGTTGGCGCCCGCCGCTCTTTGTAAGATAAATTGTAATTATGCTCACATGATGACGTGACGAGCCATTATTCGGACCGCGTGTATAAGGGAATTCCTTTCATGTTGGTATTTCTTTGTTGCTCTCTAAGTTCATAATTTATTCGTATTAGACTTTGCTATAAAGCGTTAAAACTATTCTGATTGTTGCATTAATAGGAATATCCTATGTATGCCTATACAAAATTACAGCGAGTACAAGTTTTCGATACAAAACTTCAACTCCCTGTAATTTTGTATAGGTATTGTTTTTAAAATTGAAATCTGATTATAAACATCAATATGCCTTATCCGGTCGTATGTACGAAATTTGGTTGAGATTGGCTTAACTGTTGTAAAACTAAAACGAAACTACGTTTGTATGGGATTGCGGCTTTACGTGGGACCCTTAAATCAGAGAAATTACCTTGATTGACTCATAAGATATGTAAAAGGAATGCTCTTGTAGTCGTACCGGTACTTCTCATTCAAATCTTGAATTCGTAATGAGTCCTCTCGTCCGAAAATTTAGTATCGACTGCTTGTAGCACGCCTAATACCCCGCGCATTTATAATACTTTCATAAACATTTGTCAAGAATGAGAGAGAAAAATACGAGTCTAATTTATTATTCCATTCCAGAGCTGACGAGCAAATTACGTAGATAATTCCTTGTTGGATAATTTGCGAGGACTCCGCGAGAAAAATATCTCCGCGCCATATTGGTGTTGTTTTATTTTGGCGCACTGTCTCACACGCTGGCAGTGGCGGTGTCGTGCAATATTTATGAAAGATGATGTTGCTCCACTACATTAAGCGGATGCTTTTGTTTAAGATTCGTTAAGAACATTTTATTAATGTTTTTGATAAACAATGAAAGAGTAAGGGACTTGATAATTTTGTAGTTTGAAATTATGAACTTGTAAGTATCACAGAGAATGAGTTTTTTGTCTTTGTGTCAGTATTTATTTATTCGTATGGCTTAATTACAGTCGTTGATAATTCAGATATAAATATTCAAATTCTGCATCCACTGGATTGCGTCGTTTTCCAGGGTGAACAGGTCTGCCGGGTTGCCGTCGTACTTTGTGTCAGTAGAGCGATGCTAATGACAGAAATTATGAAAGTGCAGATAAGAGTATAAGTCATTACAAAAACATTAGCTAATGTATGCCCGTTAAATCCTCTACCAAAGATAAAATAAAGCAAGCACACAATAATTATTCCTACATATTATTTGATAATCTTAGAAGTTTAACAATTCACCACAGACCCATCTATCACATCAGATGATTAGTAGGTCTGTATTCTGTGAACCCCTTCAACGCACATTCCCAAATATAACTAGTTATAGATTAACTTAGATGGCTGGATCCTATACTTTGATGATGCAAAGAAATTTTCGATAGTTCACCAAACTGTCAATAAACCAATGCAATGAGGAGCCCGATGGTCCAGTGGGTGTGAGCTCTGTGAGCGCTTCCGTATGTTAAGCAACCCCTGGTGCAGTCCCTATTCGGATGGGTGACTGTAAGTGGCATAAAAATATCTCAAGCTCCTCCGTGCTTTGAAAGGCACGTTAAGCCGTTGGTCCCGGCTGTCATCGTTGATGGCAGTCGTAAAGCTATGTCAGATGCCTTAAGGCAGCTTGAAAAATCTGACACCAGTGTTGGCCACTTACACAAACGAAAAACAAACAAACCCAATGCACGAAGGTAGATGCGTCAATATAATATTGAACTCTTTCACGTTAGTGTCGCCATCGTCAGTCTCTGGTGTTTAAAGTCACACTTGATGTTGCAATAAAATGAAATTCACAGAGTTTCGACTCAATGAAATATTGTCAGTTTTCTAGCCCCATGGACAGTCGGCTAGCTGCGCCGGCGCTGCCTTGAATCGTGATTGTGCACGCGTTAGTCACGCCACTGGCTCGCAGCTTGCAGGGTTGATGACGTTGACGGTTCTATTTTTCCAATTTTATTTTTATTTCGGAACCTGACGCCGATCCGCATTTTCCCTTTAACGTTTTTGTCCGATTTTATATTGCATTGGGTAATATGCAAACAATAGTATGCGGGGAGAAGCTAGCCCATCTTCTATGTTAATAGAAGAATCTTCCCATTACTGGTTCTAATGATATGTGTGGAAAAAGAAAAGGAAACCTATGTATGCATTTCTCTCTCTGAGAGATTCCTTTCACGTCTCCCAAATACCTTATGTCTTAAATAACTATTACAAATTCCGCACGTACCTCGTTACGAATCCTCCCTTTCGCATTGTTATAACTATAATAATAATATATTCGTAATAAACGTGCTACTCCGAACATACTTGTTTAGACGCCCCCGCTGAAATAACATCGTATGTGGATTTATTAAATCTGCCATCTCTAAATACGGTTTATTTGCGAGTAAGGCAGTTTACTTAGACTCGGGATCTAATTTTGTCTGGAAGGGTGTTCCAGTACGCTGGCGTCCCAGTAACGGTGCAAATATATTATCGGTTATGTTAAACCACGTAATCGACTTTTTAAATACTGGAAATATTGATATATTGGCTGCCGAAAATGTCAGTAGTATTTCTCATATTTTTGCTTAATATTTCCTCAAAAATGAATATTTATTAAAATATCTATATATTGCTTATAACATTACTAAGCATATAAGTTCAATTTCAAAAAGTAACAAAGTTTTCAGATTGATTTGAAATTAAAAAAGAGTGATGATATTTTTCCTATATTGGTATAATCAGTCGTAAGACACAAATTCGACTGGACCGCCTCAAGGAGTTAGTCCTTTTTTTTTAGACCACGTTCCTATCTGGCGGTGCTAAGGCTACGTGTTGGGCTAATCACGTTCGTTCCGCAGCGTTAGCCTGCTGAGCGGTCGATTGCAAGTTAAGATCACATTTGCTCTCAGTTTGCTCTGTTTTATGTCCCTACATCCGGCGATTTACTTTGTGTTTCGCGGAGCTCGCCATCAAGAACTTTCTGTTGCTTGATGTTGTTTAGATAAGCTTGTTTAGCAGAATGGTTTTAAAGAACTTTGTTCTTGTATATCGTGTTTATTTAATTCACTTCAACATGCATTTAAACCAACCTGTTACAATTACCCGCATATTAAACGTTTACTGGCCAGAAAGAATTTTTACAATTCCATTCTACCGCAAGACTGGTCTAAAAATCCAGATATTCTATGAGAAAGCGTATGTTTTCATCTGTTATAGTAACACAAAGATTTGCACGCACGCATTATACAGTCTATATAAACAATTAAAACCTCGGGAAAAAAAAGTAGTACTGTATAAAAATAGCCACAGCCCGCCCCATAACACCGACCTTGTCGTTTCTAGTTTACGTATAGCGAAATATACGAAACACACGCGTTCGTTAATTAAATTAACTGATTCGCTGGTCGGCAGCTAATTGCGTTCGCTCGAACCTAGGGAGTCTCTAAATATATTCGCACGATACCCACCACTCCTTGCTCAACGCAAACATGTGGCGTTTGATGTCTTTTCAGGCCGTTTCACTGTAAAATTACCAAACATCAACTCTACAGTACATTATAAGTATGTTAGCTTGAATATGTTTTCTGTTTCATTCCAAAAAAGCAATGTTTCTAATATTTAACTTAAGTATAAATATTGCATATATAATCTTCCTAAATAATCGTAAGGGATCTTGGAAATGAAAATAACCATACGACCACGATTTAGTTAAAGGGTTCGTTGTTCGAACAAGATGTCATTCATGTATTGGAACTCTCAATTGATTCATCGATAGGAATAACGCATAATCTTATCGTAGTTGATAACCGTACGCTCTATATACCTACTTGTTATGTTTTCCGATCGATTTAGGTTCCTGTATGATGTCTGAAATATGTGGCTCAATTGTTCATATGTGGCTTGCACAGCGAAGTCTGGTATGCAAGTAGGTATTTAGTTCGTTATCGTGATCGTGACCGCACTACATGACCGGATAACACTAGCCTTGATTTTTTTATTATCTAAGTAACCACATATAACAAAACAAAAAGTAAACATATTATTTCCTACATTGTTCTAGTCCCATAAAAAAACCTTTTAGTAAAAAATACAATATAGATTTCATCTAAGAAAATGGTTGCTTCAGTAAAATGTAGTTGAATATCTACGTTTAAATAGATGTCTTAACGGAAACAGGGATAATAAAATCAAATTAAGGAATAAATCAGATCGGGTTCAACTTAATTTGTCGCTTCAATTAACACGATAACAAAATAAAAAGGCAGCAATCAATAGGTAGGTACTAAATCCAAATCTTAATTGAGACGTTTAGGTTCACTGATTGTAATAATCTCAGTCATTATAATTCATCATCAGAAAAACCAGTTTTGGTAATGATGCGCTCATATAACAATATTTTTATTTTTGTAAGAGGTAGCCTAATTACGCCTATTACTTCTAATGATTTACTAAACAATGCGAATTCAATAACATTCTCATTACTGGCCAATCATCGAGTTTTTGGTCAGTGTTGGTTGGATTTTACGTTAAGATAGAAGCTTTCAACATTCGATACCTCATTACCGTTTAGGATTTAAGTTTAAATAAGCAAGTTAACAGTGTATTTTGTATCTTTTAAAGTGATTATTAAAAACTTTGTGATAAAAATGAAATAAAATCACAAAGGGTCTTGAAAGGAAATTGTATTACAGTGAAGCGAATGCCCCAGATGATGAAGCGAGACGAGTTTGCGGAGGCCAAGAGGCCATAACGCGGCGTACATCCGCCACTATGTCGAGTGCGCTGTCTCCAAGCGCCTCGGCCACCGGCGACGACCAGACTCGCCGTCGCTCCGTCTTTTACGTGCCATTGTTTGAGAGCTTTGAAAATTACTTGCCTCTTACGCCTGAAGAAAGAGAAGCTTTAATAACTGGACAAGATTTGGACAGTACCCCCGTAAAACCCAAGAGACGGAACGTCTTAGATAGTGGAAGGCTGCAAATTCCATCGCGAGGTGATTCATCATTTACGGAAAGTGAGAGTGATATAAGTGTTTTAAGCCCAGAAAGACGGTTTCGTAGACCGCTATCATCGACGGTGAGCTCGAATGAAGCATTAACGAGAGTGGGCCAGCGAGAATTGACAAGTCCTAGGCTAGTCGCTGAGAGCGGCCTCCTGAGGCACCCCAAACCAAGATTACGAAGCACGACGTCATGTGAACCCCGATACGATAGAATATATTCACCAATGGGTGGATCGATCTCATCTAGCAAATTAAATAATTCCACTTCGAATATTGGCAACAAAATTGCTGCAAAGAATCCAATTCTGAATTCTAACTTATCTCTAATTCCTGATTCCCCAAAACTACTAACTCCTGGGAAAGAGAAGTCGAAAACACTGCCACAAAATCTAAATGCACCATCTCCAATACGAGGTAGTAGTAGCTCTACATCTATTTTTAGAACACCAAAAATTACAGTTACACCGGATAGTCCAAATAAGAGTCCAGGAAAGATATCAGGACTGAATTTTATCCGACGTTCTCGAAGTACGAAGTTGTCTAGAAGTAATTCCTTGTTAAGGAGTATAACGACGCGACATATAGAAGAAGGATTAGATGATCAGATTGCTGTTGTCACTGATCTTACCGATAACTATGACAAGTTTGTAGATGACAATGGTGGTGAGAATGAAGTGATAGGAGCTCTGATCAAGAAAAATGAAGCCCAGGTGGCGAACAGTCCTCTGAGTATTCGACGTGGATACCTAGATGTTGACGACGAAGTCGCTGTGCATTCTGGTGAGCCTTTAATTAAAAACTGTAGTTATTTATCGCCACTAATTAATTATAATCAGTAAAAATCAATTAGCTATCAATGCATGCTTGTTAAAATTGCAATTATAAAGTTTTATAAGTTACGTTCCGCAAACAGAAAAATCTCCTCAGGTATTCTCATTGATATTGATCTATGAATAATTAACCTTTAGATCAGCATGATCTCTTATTAATTTTTATAATTAGGATTGCGATACTATAATTCATGCAACTATAATTGTAAAATCGAAAGTGTTCTCATATTTTATCTATCGATTACTGATAGTCATACCGTTAAATGCAGTTATAAAGAGTAACTAAATGGCTAACTGCAAGTCGGACTCGCGCACTAAGGGTTCCTATCATCTATACAACATTAGACTATCGAATAAAATGTTGTATAAGAGCTAAAATATTTATTTAATTCTGTTTTTATTAATTTGCTATTATAGCGGCAATAGAAAACATCATCTGTGAAAATGTTGACTGTCTATAGTTATCGCGGTTCATGAGAAACAGCCTGGTGACAGACAGACGGACGGGCGGATGGACGGTGAAGTCTCGTGAATAATAATCCCTTTTAAAGAACCGCAGTAAAATTTAGTAACGTAACTATGTTTCAAACGAGTACCCTTACTAAGCGTTCTTCTAACTTAAAGCTACTCGTAAACATGAATGACTTGCCGGTTCTAAGCCGCCGTGTTCAACTATTCATATCGTTAGACAATGCCCACTAATTACATGAACAGGAACCAGAGCTAAGTGGGTCCACAATCGGATTGTCATCTCCCGTAGTTATTACGAAAATTGGAAGTCATTTACTTAACGTTTAATCTCTTACAATAGTACAGTTGTGCAAAATGACTTGTGCAATACGATTGTCGTTTATCATAACCTCAAATTTATCTAACGTTATGTCAACGTATCTCACAAAGTAAACGTACTATTGTTAGAGGCACGCGCAGCACAGTAGGAAGAAAGGAAGGACAAAAACACGGATACGTCAAGTGAATGAATTGTACATGTTTAAAAGTCACTACGGTTTTTTGTTGCCTAGTTTTTACAACCGTTGTGTTCATAAAGAATCTTTGTCTTAATGTCCGGCAATAGTCAGGGAATTACAAGAAGAATATTTGCTCCAAGATGAAAATCAAAAATTTATACCCGACTTAAATCACGCTAAATGTGTTTGTGTATTAGTTTCATTATATTCTATTAGGAACCTTCAAATTCTTCGAACAACATGTGTAAATAGCTGTTCGCCTTCGACCGCTTTTATCATTGTAAGAACCGTTATTCGTAGGTTTCAATATTCAGTGTGCATCTTCGAACCAAAATTATTTTAAGTACCTAGTTATTTGTAACACGACATTTTTGCAAGTCTAATTCGGTATGTTTGTTTTATTATATATTTGCTTTATAGGTACTATTTATTATGAAAATCTTCAGTTTGAACTCGTTTTATTCTATTTTTATAAAAATTGTGAACAAAATTCTCTCAAAGGCGCTTATCTTTTATCTTAATCTAATCCATAGAAATACAAAGACGGAAAATTTTATAATCAAGTTCTTTTCCTTACGGCCTTTATTATATAAAGTCCGTGACATTTTTCCAAACAAAACAGAAGTAATATTCAACACAATCTTTATCGCATTACTCCCTCGTGGGCGCTTATCGCCCGCTATCAGTGGAACACAATGATTGCGCCGCTAATATCGTCTCTCTCACTTCGCCTGCTTTCAAAAACAATAAACATTTCTTTATGTTTAGCTTTATTCATGTTTCTAAGAGAATTCGTAGCTGCTTATACAGCTGTATTTACTTTATGGAAATGTAAAATTTGTTCTTAATTTTTTTAAATAGTCTGCAAACTACAGTTTTTTTATTTTTTATGCTTAGTTATTATACAGAATCTAACATACATTATAGAGTTACGATATTATATTAGACAGATATTAGTCTAGCTGGTTCCGGCTGTGTATTATCTGTCATTCAGTCAATAAAATCAGGGATAGGATTTTTATTCAATAACCTGAATTTATTATATAGTGGGGGTCGGTTATGTGTTGATCTGATCAGCAAAGCGGGCAAGGTTCATGAGTACTAACGGTCAAACTTTCTAATATTTCTTGTTGACCCGGTACTCATGAAGTTGAATATCTCGTACGTGTATTTGATGCAGTTTTTAAAAATTTTGCGTGGAAGTATGGTGTAGGTACTCGAAATTAATTTGCAGTGTTGACACATTAAAAGTTAAATCAAATAATTACGTCCTTGATGACTTATAATTTTAGTAATTTATTATACATTCATATGGCATGCCTATTTCCCATGGAGGTAGGCAAAGATTATGGAGCCCCACTTGCTACGATCCTGGCCCTGGCAAATCCCTCTAGCTTCACTCATGACTCTCCTCATGCATGCTTTTCGGTTTCGGGTACTTTAAAGTACTTTTAGTTATTATACCAACCAATTTCTGATAATTTTCTTACAAATTAGATTCACAGTTTCTTTTTACCTCAAATGGCTTATCAATACCATAAATGCGCAATCTCAATACGTAAATCAATGCCGTGTTTACGTTTACGTCAATCTGTACTTATAAAACATGATGTCTAAAACGCCTAGGCATAGTGTAGCTTGCGTTTTTCTTTTGTGCACAATGCTCTAAGAGATGAAGATTTTGTAGTTAAAATGAGCATTTTCCTACAAAAAAATTCACAAGCAATAAAAGGTACACATTTCAATTCTTATTATCCGGGTCGTAAAGATAACTCGTTTGAGGTTACATAAGAACAACAAAGAGTCATACAACATAACACATATAGCACTTATTGTTTGATAAGTTGAAGCAATAACGGGGATGGGCCGGTACATGTGCCGCGTTCACACGACATGTCAGCGGTTCGTTGACACTGCTGTTTTTCTACCCCGTGATCATTATGGATCGCACTTTGCAGGGTAAAAATAAACGTTTCATTTTATGCAATGTTGTACTCGTATGATTGTTACAGCTTTCATCATCAGGTCTTTTTAATCTTTACTGCAAGAGCACTCCCCTCTCTATACTACCAGAGTAGTCAGACAATTTGGCCTACACTCTCCACCGTAACCAGCAGACGGGTTAGGTAGATCTCTTTGTTGTTAAGCTTAGTTAAGTTTGCGTTTCCTTTCTCGCCTTCTGCGTCATCCACGGGAAGACTTGGAGTTGTGTCCTATTCTACTCCGCCAGGAAACACACGGCCATTAATTTGTGGAAAAAATAGACAAAGGTCTTTATTTCTATAGTATGAACTAACTCTTTGTTAAAAATTCTGAGTCAGAACTCTATCTCATCATCCTGCTTGGCAGTACACCAAATCTATTTCCTGGAGTCTAATTTATTGTGTGACTAATTATGTGCTTGATGCGATGCTTATGTTCCTGATGCTGTACATTGTGCAAACATATATACTTATGCTCTTCGTGCATGTGTGTTTGCATTCGCGTGCTGGCTATAGGACTGTAACGAGATGCTATTTCCCACAAAAATAATTCTATCTGGTCAGACATAAAGAACTTGGTTATTACCCTTATTATATTGAGATATTCTTTCGTTATAAAGAATTCTGAAGAAATATGTGTACCAAAAACGTGATCAAATTTTATTGTAACAACTTTCGCTCGCGGTTCCGGTTGCGTCAGTCGATCCTTCGGGAACAGTTCTTGTCTCCGAGATGAAAGGTAGTCTACCTATATCTTTCTTACAACGTGTATTACTCCAGTACTCCAGACAACGTGTATGCAAAATTTCATGATGATCGGTTCAGAAGATAGATCGTGAAAGCGTAAGAAACAAACAAACTCACTTTCGCATTTATAATTTTATAGTTGGGATTGGGAATTTGGGATTTTTCGTCAGTAGCTGTAGAAGCATAACGTTGGAATATTACTGAAGCACAAATACCAATGGGCATGAAAGTACAAATGCAGTACTTTCCGTCATTGCGCGCAGTGGCAGCGGTCACGGGCGGCGTGCACACAACTTCCGCCGGAAACCACGCCATACATACACGTCTGTGTTTATTAGATATCCATGTTATCTTTTTATAATGGAATGACATTTTGTTTGTATCCCATCCTTTTGAGGCGAAGTCATGGTGTGTGTATTGGAAATGCACTAACGTAAAATATAGGGCTTTCAGGTACAAACAGTGTTAGTAGTCTGTAGCTTTTGAACAATTAATAAATACATATATCTAATGAGATAATTAATTTTAAATATGATATGATGTGAAAAATAAGGCCTATTTTCTGAATAAACGTTTTGACTTTTGATTTTTTTTTTCATATTAATATCAAATCTAGTCTTTAGAAGGTAAATATTTCGTTCATTTTTTTGTAGAAATTAATATTACAAGGCTGAGAAAAATTTTAACTTGTTTGTTGTATTCATTAAATAACATCTAACAAACAAATCGTTTATATTGTTTTTATCCAAAGATGATCAAGTAAACAGAAAAAACTATGAAGTAGAATTCTCATAATTTACCTATTAGACTATATTTATTATAGCTGAACATGCATATGAATAGTCAGCAGTGGCAATCCGCCTTCCTTCGTCTTCACGCGTTTATGGATATAAAAGTATTTTTTAGATAAGATATAAAACTTTGGAAATTATAAAAAACAAAAGCAGCTCGAAGGACTAGTGGGTATAAATATAATTAATGCTCATGCATTTCAAGCAACCCAAGGTGCAATCGTGCTTTGGAGGACGCCGTTGGCACAGAATTAATAATAGTACTAACCGTTGGTCCGGACTGTCATCATTGATGGCAATCGTTAAGAAAAAAAAGAAGCGTGCCGTTTTGAAATAGGAATATGATCTTCAGAAAATAATCATCAGCTGGCTATTTGAATCGCAGCAATTTCGTTGCAAGGTTGCTCGTGAATCAATGTCAATTGAGGTCTACAACGTGGAGCCATGATGATACTTCGTGGACATGCGTATTTTTAAATTACGCCGGCATAACTTGTTTTGTTTTATGTATACCGGTGTGTTGGGTCCGCAAGTTTTTCTTTGCTTGCCGGGTTAACTTTTTATGCTTGACATCAATGAGTTTGAATTAACATTTTGTATGTACTCTGTACACATAGAACCCTCATCTTTTTTATAAATCTGTTATCTTTTTTATAGGATATCGGCAACGGCTTAGGATCATATGTTTAAAAGGTATTAACTAATTATGCCCAGAAGATCTGTCTACCTTCATCAAACTGATTAGGAGGTATTAGACTTCTCTCATTTACAACACATGCGCTACTTTATTTTCCTCTTTAGAAATTTGCCTCGTGTTATTATATCAATACATTCTTACGTTTCTCTCCCTTCTTTCCAGATACGTCATACGAGAAAGCATGTCGCCGAGGCTCTGCCCCAAGCACGCCCGTGCCTGGAGCTCAGGCCCAGCACAGCCCCTCTCGCCTCGCCTCCTTCTTCTTCTCCAAGCGGTCCTTCAGGAGCAATCCTCTCAAGAGGACCAAGTCAGCCACCAAGCTGGAGAGGGAGCGGGCGCTGGCAGCGGTGCCGACTCACCCACCCGGACATGCTTTACGAACTTCAAGGTACGTTCCCCAATCAAAAAGGTGCCAATTTCAAAGGAGGTAACTCGTAACATATTTGCTCGGGGTATTATTTTTTTTATCTTTTACCATATTTACATGTTTAATTAGCAACACTAGCGCCACCCAGCAATTAATTCTTTTAATCCTTAATCATACCGAATAAAAAAAAAATATCATGTAAATAACTAGTAACATACCACAAAAAGACCATTTACGAGAGAAAAATTAGGTGATAAAAATGAGGTAATCGATCTAGAGGACATTTCAATTTATCTATATCATCTTAACGATATAAAAAATCATCGTGAATACACGTAACTACGCTCGACTCCTGTTGAACAGGGAGATAGATGGGGGGGGGGGGGGGGGGGGGGAAGAATAGAAGAATTACTTACTTACTCCGCTGGCTCAGCGACCCAAAGTGGATCTTGGCCTCCGACATTAAAGTGCACCATTCTTCTCTATTCTGTAAGAATAGAAGACACACAGACTTATCTTTTCAACGCTTCAGATTGAACAGCAAGCCCTCAGATTGAACGAGGCCATCGCTTTGCACCATTGTCTAGACAAGCTCTCGCCAAGCAATATTACCAGAGTTGATAGAATATTAATCCACAGAACAAACAGGTATTCAACACTAAATAAATCAATTAAGCTTAATGAAGATAGATTATTATTGTTTGACGATTAAAATTCAAAAATCAATTTATCTTGGACAAGAACGCTATTTTCTTGTATCCTGCAATAATTTTGCAATTCCATACACTCGAATTCAAATCTAACTGACATGAATGTTGTAAGAAAACAACTTTATACGCTAGTATAAAGATCCATTTTATGGTGTACAAGAGTCTACCCCTTGCCATAATATTGCCTTCTGATTGCCGTCTGTCGTAACCGCGTTTGATCCTTCCAAGTCAGGCCAAATTATAGACCTAATATGAATATAGTAATGAATAAGTAGTAGTATACCGTGAAGAAAATTACATACTATCGTTCCATTGCTAATAAGTTGTAGTCAGCGAGAACTAAGTCCAAAACTAATTTTCGAAAATATAGACTCTTGCCAGTTATTTATTTTATAAATAATAATCTTGAAACATTTAAAAGGTAGGAGGTACAAATTAAACGCCTGCAGTACTAACGATCTCTCATTAGCAGTAAATAACAATATATGTGCATCGTTTATTTTTTAAGTCAGCTTAGTCATAGCATAATTGAAAAGCAAATTGATTTAAGTATTCATCATCATCATCATCATCAGGTCTTTCTAGTCTCCACTGCAGGAGCACGACCCTCTCTGCACTACCAGAGCCATATACTAGCCTGAGTAGTCAGAGGATTTGGCCTACACTCTCCACGCTGGCCAGACGGGTTGGAGAGGTATCTTTGATGTTAATAAGCTTTGTTTAGCTTGTGTTTCCTTAGTCGCCTTTTACGACATCCACGGGATGACTTGGAGTGGTCCTATTCTACTCTGCCGGGAACTACACGGCTAAGTATTTAATATTATGTATAAATAGTATTAACTCTGTGAATTCTTACTAATAAAGTAGTGATATTGTGCAATAGGTATGTTAATAAGACCCTGTCCAATCCGGAAAGGGGTGACTTAGTCCGTAAATATGAAAAACTTTTCCTTTGGGACTAATGCAGGACAAATGCAAAAATAGTAGGTTATAGGAATGACGTAAAAAATGCCAAGTGATTTTACAGCATGAGTGCTTAGGTGGTATTTAGTACATAGAAAATTGATAAATTGTAGTAATATTCAGACTGCAAAGCAGCACAACTGAAGATGCAAAAGGAATATGGTCAGTTCACAGAGAGGAAAAGTTTTCTCGTTTGTTTTAATCTATCTATCTATAATTTAAGAACTGTGTTCTTGTCGGTGGAGTACTCTCCATGTCTCTCTTGTTTGTTTTAATATTTAACCCATAACGAATCCTCACTGTGAGCCTTATAGTTACAAAGGAAAATGGAAAGTAACAAGTCCTTTTCGCGACATGTCGTGCCAGGCTCGCGTTATGCACTAGGAGTGACGCCAGCCGCGCCCAGTCTGCGCGTTATTTACTGGACGCCCTTTAATTACTTCCCTGACAATGTAACGCAATATATTCATTGAATGTCCGCGGTGATATGGGGGAGTGTAACCTTGGCATCGTTTTTAACTGTAGCGCTTATAGGGTCATATAACACAAGCAAGTTATCAATATCAATGTGGAATCATTCTCATCGGAATGTCAGAACTCATTCATAGTTACGATAACGATACCTATGATAATACATGTATCATTATTTAAAGTTTTAGACAGTTACTTCCACCTTAGCTTATGTTATAATGACAATCCGGGGAAGAATACGAATCTAATGACACCTCACACTTTAAAATCGGTCAAGCCGTTTATTTATATTTATACTTACATACATATATATACAAACTCGCGAAAATAATTACCTTCCTTCGGGGTGGGTCAGTTGGATAAAAAAGGACTAATGATAAAAAAAACAGATCCCAAGTCGACCCCATTTCTAGTTAACTATAAAGAAAAGTTATGCCATAGAAAATGTTTGAGCATCCGCAAGCCGCTGGGGTAGGCTTCCGTCCGGCTCTCGCGCATTTTCTATATTTCTATGGGCTTTTTTGCCCGTAAAAATAAATAACTGTGCAGATATTCTTGAAACATGAATTATAACAGTACATTATGTATTATGCAAGTACGGTAAGCTGGATATTATAGCCAGCATTTGAGTTACCATAAAATAAATTGAGCGATTGCAATTGGTGTAAAGAAGGGCCTAGTCCTAAAATACAACATTACGAGCCAAATGTCGATGTCAGAAAGAACGTATTAATAGCAAATTTATTTCAAAAAGTCTTTTTTAACGCCGTGTGATATAAAGCATATTCAATAGAGGAAGGAAGAACTAAACACACATATTTTTTACCACGGCTGCAATCAATATAGAAAGGTTGCATTGTCAGTTATCCCTACGGCGACATATGCTAATAAAAGAGTATGCAGTACGCCCTTCTTAGCATGCGTTGAAATACGAGCAGTTTCTTACATGTAGAACTGATAATTGCTGTCTGTTCACTTTTAAGTACAATTTACAGTAATACGTCAAGCAAGCAAATTATGGCATGCTTCACCAAGCGTAAATTAGTCCAAGCTGACGCCGGCACTAATAGTAAATGCATTTTTTTATTCGTATGCTAATGATAGACTTGCATTGAAATTCATTTTGTAGGTATGTAATGGAAAAATGTGACTGTCAATCTTTCGGATATTCCTATTGAAAAATATTTTTGCGTGCACTTATGAAAAAAAGTAGAAGCATAATATGTATACATAGTATCTAGTATTGAATATCAAGGAAGAAAATGTATTTATTTTCTAATATTTTTCTTAAGCAATCATTAAAATAACTTATTTTCACGTTTTCTGATGTTTTTGCTTGAACACGTGAACGTAAAAATTACTCTTCACCTCCTTTTATTTGTATTGAAATATATCTGACCTTATTTCTTCTTCTTTTTTGTTTCAGATCTCATGAAAGCCTGTTATCGGCTCATTCACCCGCAGTCTCCACCATGGACTTAGGACCACCAAATCAAGTAAGCATGGTTCATTAAAAAATTAAAAAAGTGTTATTAAAAAATTGGCAATAGCACCTTTAGAGCTTATATAGCCTATAATATAAAGAAAAGTAAATTGTATTTCCGAAAAAAATAACTCTTCATCCGTCAGTTACAAAAAAATTTGCAAGTGTTTTTTTTTCTTTAGTTAGGTATATAAAAAAAATATATAAAGATAAAGCAGTTAAAATTCCGTGTGACGTCACAGTTACATATTTTAGCTGACTCATACGCTTTATATTTATTATTTATTGGTCATTTATCGAAAAAATCTTGTCCAATATTTTTTGATTATCTAAGTGACGGACTAATTTTAATGTTATTATTTTGACCCAGGAACCTAGCCTAATAATGTTATAGACCAAGTAATTACATAACAATTAAATTATAGTTTTAATAAACAATGCTATTAACTGTTGGTGGTTATTTCAAAGGTGGAGATCCGAGCCCTACACTCGTCAGTGCTAGGCAGGGCGCACTGCTTCGCGCTGAGCGCTGAGAACCGCCCTCCTCGGTACTTTGCCTGCGCCTCGCGGAAGGAGCGGGACCGCTGGATATACAGGTGAATATAGCTGATAATATTTATTGTGCTAATGTAATATTTTTTTATTGTGCTTCTATTTTTCCTTCTGATTATTCAAATAGGTGCCCTATATTTCCTTAGGTGCGGAATAACTGATCAGTGTTCACCCCGGTTGCTCTACGAAATCGCCTAGGTAACAGACAGGGATAGGCTGGTTTTCAAAAATTAACATTTAAATAAGGACCATATGCTTTGTAATATATTTTATTACAAATTTTTTTTTTCTTTGCGAATATTCGCCAATTGTCCAGCAGTTTACGGGAACACTTTTTGGGCGCCTTACCACAAACTAGGGATTAGAAAGAGAGAGAGAAAGAAGAGGTTTCTGTGTTCACCACAAGCAGCGAGTAATGCAAAGTCTGTATCTGCGTCAGGGATTTAAACACTGTTCAGACATGGAGTTCTCATGGGTTTATCTCCTTAGAGAATACATTGTTGCTTAAAAATAAGACTATCAATTAATATTACCTGATTTATAGTCATTGCAATTCTAATGTTGTTCTTCTTCTTCTATGTTGTTCGGTCTATTTATTTGTTATGAGATTTCAGCTTCGAATAATACGGAAAGACTTGATGTGGTAGGTACTGGTTTCACTTAGCCTTATTCGACGATAATTGAAATGCATTAGTAAATTAATGCTTGACAATTTATCATGTACCGGAACAAAACAGGTGCATCCTCGTAAATATTCAATACCAATAGCTCATGTTACTTCATTTTCATACTTTGCCACTTACTTTCTGTAATGAATGACTGCATTCGATGCACTATTCTTCATGTAAAAATTGAAGGATTAAGGGTTATTTACACATATTCGTTGTATAAAAATGTCTTTTTTTCTTCGAGATCCCAGCATTGGTCCCATATGAAAACCTAAAGTCTTGACAGTCCTCGTAGGACTACTTATGCGAGATCTGTCCTCGCAGGAGTGACCTGTCAAGACTTTAGCTAGTTGTTGGTGTTTTAAAGGTAGGAACAAGTAACCTTGTATAATTCTTGATTGAATTAGCATTTTTCCAGCTTTAAACATAATGGTATTTACTTATGATGTTTTATTTCCAGCTTGCGGCAAGCAGCGCGGCCCGACGAGATCCGCACGCGGCGCAGCGAGCGGACAGTCAAACTGTGGCTGCTGGAAGCCAAGGACATACCGCCGAAGAAGCGATACTACTGCGAGATCATGCTCGACGACACGCTGTATGCCAGGTTGGTGTATAGACATCATCATTATTAGATGTTTTTTAGTCTCCAATTCAGGAGCACGACCCTTTCTGTACTAACAGAGATTTAACCTACACTCTCCACGCTAGCCAGACGGGTTGGGGAGGTCTCTTAGATGTTTATATGCTTTGTAAAGCTTGTGTTCCCTAAATCGCCTTCTACAACATCCAAGGAAAGACTCGGAGTGGTCATATTCTACTCTGCCAGGAACCACACGGCTGTATAATCATACAATCAAGTATTTATAAATACTGCCGATCGAGCTAATAAAAAAATTTTGACAATCAATCCAAACTATTTTTTAACAAATTTTGAAACTGCCATAACTTCTGTAGGTACTTTTCCTATCCGAATGTAGAATATTTACCTATGTTCACTAATGAAGTGCCTAATATCTATGTATAGTCTCCAGTCCACTATCTTATACATCAGAAAATCGCGTTGGGACGACGGTCTGTGTTCACCCAAATTTTCTAACGGATGTTCCAACGTGTGACATTTCAATTGTATATTATTTCTAAATATGTACATTGGAGTATATTTAATTCTTAAATAGGTTCCAATAACATTTATAATAGGGAAATAAATAAAGATTTATTTCCGACGCTGAGGTCATCTACTAGTATTCTATTCATAGCCTTTTCCTCCCGATAATATTTTTCCCACCTGTTATTCAGTGCACTTGTTGTTTGGCCTCCCGGGAATACCACCCTATGAGGAAAATGTTCCCTTTATTATTTATTCACAAACAGTCTCGAAAACGAAAAACAATCATTTAATAGTAAAAAATAGTGTAAAGCTTGATTTATAAAATAATAGGTGTCGGGCGCAAATTGTATTCAGTTAGGTTGTTAAGAGGGTATACTAGCAGTGCGTTGTCCATACAAATGTATTTCTCTATTTTCTCGCTGAAAACTGCTTCTAGAGGCACAATTCTTTTTACATAAAGTTGGTTAAATAGTTCAGTCGAAAGTTCACGGCTTAATTTTTTAATATCTTAACCGTTTGACAAGAGCAAACGTCTAGTCATAAAAAAGTACAGTAAAGATGAGATTAAGTTCAGTGAGCTAACATCGATATCAGCAAAGTTTGAACTAAAGCTCACATTCGAGGGACTTGATGGTTTTAGTAAAAGCTTCAAAAGTTTTTTCATAACTATTATGAACTTAGGGATCCTCTTCCCCAATAGGATACACTAATAATGGCCTTTGTTGCACAGTGGTAACTTGTACTCCATTTTTAAGGGTATCTGCGTTTCTAGCTCTACTTAAACCGACTCGTCACAAAATTTTAATCAGATCATTTGGTATACGCATGCATACCTTTAGTTCTTATAGACCTAGACTTTGTCTACTCCGCAAGGACGGCTTGGAATTACAGAGTGAAGCGAATCTTATGATTCATCGGTTCTTTTTTTACCTGCTTCTGACATTTGAAACTTAGTTCTAGGCACCAAACAGTTGCTAATTTAACAATAGTTTAGCAAAAAAATACTGAATACTAAAAATACTGGGTTCTAAGGTATGTGTCCTGTGCATAGCTGTAGACTGTATGTGGTTTGCTCGTGATGGTCGCGAAAACATAACAGTACCTACTTACTGGCCACTTATCTTTACCGTATGCCTGACCTCCTTAGCGCGTTTTAGAAAATTCTTTCCCATCAAAGCATATAATTTTATCCTAATTGTGGGACTTAGCCAAAGCCTGCAATTTTGACTACCTCCTTATCTGAGCGTTTTCCGGTTGCATTCTCCGCTGTGATGCTTTCGGGTCTACTGTTATTATTTAAGCTGTGATATAAATAATAATAAATAATTTTATAGTTTTTACGAGCAGCTGCCTGCCTGATGCCAACTTCCTTGGGTATTAGCAAATATTAGTTTGTTGACACTTATCTCCTGAAGTACAATGATTTGATAAATTTTTGAAAATATCTGTCTCACTAACGCTTACCCTTTTCGAGACATCTCTGGCATGTAATGTTAGGGCTGTTGAATGATCACCACAAAGTAGACCTATCAGGCTACTGAAACTACGCAGCACATGTTAATTCAATTGTTTTAATTTAAAATGTCAATCGTTCCAGATCATCATCTAAGTTAAAGACGGACCTCTGTTTCTGGGGCGAGGTGTACGAGTTCAGCGCGCTGCCGGCCGTGCGAGCCATTAATGTCAACGTGTACAGGGAGCCAGAGCGACGAGCCCGTAAGCGGGATAAGCATGCCCTTGTCGGTAAGGAACATTATTTTTTCTGTTTTCTATAATTTAAAAAATCTTCTATTGTTTTCATTTCGACCGACGACCGATTTAAGAGTTCATATAAAAAAAATATAATAGGTAATTCCATACGATTAAGTCGTACAAAGAGATTACTGGAAACTGGTTGTACTTCTGCCCGCCTGGAAAATTTGTTAACTTATTCGTGACTTATTCATTGTGAATGCATAAAAACCTAAATATTATACTTCTGTTTATTGTACCAGTAGCGACATCTATCTTACGTCTCTTTACTTCGTTTATAGTCAAAGCGCCACCTAGTGGGGAGTAGCAAATTCGTTGTTTCTTTACAACTTACTTTTCTATAACGTCAAAGTTCTTTCATTTGTGATGTTTGAATAATAATTATTATAACTGTCTTTGTATTATTATGCTTTACTGTATCACTATCATGCATGAGCGTTTAGGAAGCAGCTAAGTATTAATACAAAGTATTTACATACATCAGATAAAATAACTGTACTAATTATTTTCATATGATGTTTAGATTTTGGGCACATTTTTTTTTAAGTTTTACCCATTTTTATCTCTCCACAGGTACAGTACGTATCCCGGTCGACGACGTATCGTCGCGATACCTCAACGAGCGGTGGTACCCACTGGCCGAGGGCGACAAGCCGCAGTCCCCCGGGGGCCGCACTCCAGCGCCGCTCCGGCCCGCGCTCCGAATCAAATGCCGCTACCAAAGCGTCGATGTATTGCCTCTGGATCATTATGCTCGATTCCTGGATTACCTGAAGAGGAATTATCGGCGGCTATGTGAATATTTAGAGCCTGTCATAGGTGAGTTTAATGGCTGGATTCTTTTGAAATCTTATAACATTGAACTCAGAACCCACCAGTGGGCTGAAAAAAAAACTATTCTATATAGAATAGAAAAGAAAAATTATTTCACCCCCGACCTGAGTTGATCTTATCACACGACCCTGGAGATAATATTTAAATGTTTTGTTCCCTTCATACCTGCTATGATGTAACGAATTACACCTGAAATCAAAAAGAGGTTAGGGGTTAAAAAGAGGAATGAATAGTTAGGTTTCACAAAAAACGGCTTTTACGGCTAATGCGGTCCTTATGTACATATTTTACGGACCAGGCCCAGCACCAATCGCAATAGGTCAACTTATTTTAACAAATTTATTGAAAAACGTCGTATGATGCTAGCACTCAGTAAGCTGGCTATTATTGGCTGTTGTCATTGGTTTAGTATGAGCACTCAGGCTTAACCCCGTTTAGTATTATATTGTCTTTGCCCGTGACTATATATCTGGACTTCGCCGAGTGGAGTCCGGCTTAGAATAGCTCCAACCCAACTCTTCCCGTGGGTGTCGTAAAAGGCGACTAAGGGATTACTAATCCGTGCTTTCGGTGGGCAGCAGCACCGTCAGCCCAACATCATAAACCCAATACTGCGATCGCCAACCCGCATGCCAAGCGTGGCGATTATGGCATTACCCCCCTATATGATTTGCACAAATCGGAAACGGCCCCCAGTCTCCGGTAGCGCCGCCGCTCCTGGCTACGGTAGCGGTCAGGTCAGTGGTGGAGCAAGGGGTGCTAACAATCCCCGGAGGAGAGTCGGCTACCATCGACGACAACTGGCCCTGGCAACTTATAACGCGCGCACTTTGAGGACTGACGAGAAGATTCACGAGCTAGACGACGCCATAGAGAGAGTTCGCTGGGACATATTGGGATTATCAGAAGTCCGTAGAGAGGGGGAGGATACGATAATCCTTGAGTCCGGTAACCTCTTCTATTATCGAGAAGGCGACCAACTGTCCCAAGGTGGTGTCGGGTTCATAATCCACAAAAACCTCGTCAACAACGTGATCCGCATTGAGAGTGTGTCGGCAAGGGTGGCGTACGTCATACTTAGAGTCACCAAGCGATATGCGCTGAAGGTGATTCAGGTTTACGCGCCGACATCGACACATCCAGACACGGAAGTGGAGACTATGTATGAGGACATCTCCAAAGCCATACATACGTCCAAGACCCACTACACGGTGTTGATGGGTGATTTTAATGCAAAGGTGGGCAAACGAAGTGGTGACGAGCTGAGAGTGGGGAAATTTGGAATTGGACAGCGGAACCCTAGGGGACAACAGCTCGTTGACTTCTTGGAGAAGGAGGGACTCTTCGTGATGAACTCCTTCTTCAAGAAGAAACCCCACAGAAAGTGGACCTGGATAAGCCCGGATGGTACCGTCAGAAACGAGATCGACTTCATCATTTCCGATAAAAGGCAGATATTCAGCGATGTCTCTGTGATCAATAGGGTGAAAACCGGCAGCGATCACCGCATGGTAAGAGGCATGCTGAATGTAAACCCTGCAATGGAAAGATCGAAATTGATGAGGTCGACGCTTCGTCCAAAACCTAACGATATCCAAAACCCCGAACACTTTCAGCTCGAACTCCAAAACCGTTTCGAATGCCTAGTGGACTGCACTTCTGTGGACGAGATCAATGGCGGGCTAGTGGAAACTGTCCATGCCGTCGGAAATAAGTTTTTTAAGCCACGACGCACCGACAGAACCAAGAAGATCTCGACTGGAACTCTCAAACTTTTGGATGAAAGACGCGAAATGATATTACAGTCTTCGGCTGACATGTCGGTTTACAGGCGGCTCAATAGGCAAATATCTAAATCCCTCAGACGCGACATACGGCAATTCAATACAAACAATATTAAGGATGCCATCGAGCAGAACAAAGGCTCCAAAGTATTCGCGAGGCATGTGTCTATTGGGCAAAGCCAAATGACGAAGCTGAAGACCGATACTGGCAGTATCATTTCGTCCAAACCCGAGATTATGAGAGAAGTCGAGAGATTCTATGGACAGTTATACACGTCAGCACAAAGTTCCCTCATTGGTCTGGGTACGGACCCAAGAGCAAGATTAACTCGGCACTACACCGAGGATATCCCGGACGTCAGCCTTTACGAGATCAGAATGGCTCTGAAACAGCTCAAGAACAACAAGGCGCCGGGTGATGACGGAATCACTACTGAACTTCTAAGAGCGGGTGGAAAACCGATACTTAAAGTCCTCCAGAAATTGTTCAATTCCGTCATACTCGAGGGTACAACGCCAGAAGCATGGAACAGAAGCGTGGTGGTATTGTTCTTTAAGAAGGGTGACAAAACCCTACTAAAGAACTACCGACCCATCTCGCTTCTGAGCCATGTGTATAAGCTGTTCTCCAGAGTGATTACGAATCGTCTAGCACGTAGATTCGACGAATTTCAGCCACCCGAGCAAGCCGGGTTTCGAAAGAGCTTTAGCACCATAGACCACATACATACGCTGCGGCAGGTTATACAGAAGACCGAGGAGTATAACCGGCCACTATGCTTGGCGTTTGTGGACTATGAAAAGGCCTTCGATTCCATAGAGACATGGGCTGTGCTTCAGTCTCTCCAGCGATGCCGCATTGATCATCGATACATCGAAGCACTGAAGAGTCTGTATAGGAACGCCACGATGTCAGTCCGAATCCAGGACCAGAGCTCTGAGCCCATCCCATTGCAGCGAGGAGTAAGACAAGGAGACGTTATCTCTCCGAAATTGTTTACTGCTGCATTGGAGGATTGCTTCAAGCTGCTGGATTGGGAAGAACTCGGCATCAATATCAACGGCGAGTTCCTTACTAATCTTCGGTTTGCTGACGATGTCGTGATCATGGCGGAGTCGCTGGAGGATCTAAACTCTATGCTCGGTGATCTAGACAGAGTTTCCCGACACGTAGGTCTCAAAATGAACATGGACAAGACAAAAATCATGGCGAATGTCCATGTCGCACCTTACCCAGTAGTCGTTGGAAGCTCTGCACTCGAAGTTGTCGAGGAATATGTATACCTGGGACATACAGTTCAATTAGGTAGGTCCAACTTCGAGAAGGAAGTCAATCGTCGAATCCAACTTGGCTGGGCAGCGTTCGGGAAACTGCGTCGCATCTTCTCGTCCAATATTCCTCAGTGCCTGAAGACAAAAGTCTTCGAACAGTGCGTGTTGCCAGTGATGACATATGGATCCAAAACGTGGTCGTTTACAATGGGACTCATTAGAAGGCTCCGAATTGCTCAACGCGCAATGGAGCGAGCTATGCTGGGAGTTTCACTGCGCGATAAAATCAGGAATGAGGACATCCGCAGAAGAACCAAGGTAACAGACATAGCTCGCAGGGTTGCGCGTTTGAAGTGGCAATGGGCCGGACATATAGCCCGAAGGACGGATGGCCGTTGGGGCACTAAAGTCTTAGAGTGGCGGCCACGAACAGGTAAGCGCAGCGTGGGACGACCCCCGACCAGGTGGACGGACGACCTCATCAAGGTCGCCGGGAATCGGTGGACTCAGCATGCACAAGACCGCAATTTGTGGCGATCTATGGGGGAGGCCTATGTCCAGCAGTGGACGTCCCTGGCTGATAGATAGATATATCTGGACTATAATATCCAGCTTACCATACTAGCTATGATATGTATAGTGTCATAATGTACTATTTATGAAGAAATAAGTCTTGTGTAAATTATACTTGCTTTTATTTTTAGGTGTAAAAGCGAAGGAGGATATCGGGTGCGCACTAGTACTGTGCATGGCAGGGGCAGGGCTCGCGCCACGGTACCTCGCGGACGTGGTGGCGTTGGACGTGCGCCGCACCGGTGACCACTCGCTCACCTTCCGCGGCAACTCGCTGGCCACGAAGAGCATGGAGGCGTATCTCAAGCTGGTGGGAGATCAATACCTGCAGGTGAGTTACTAGCAACGTCACTCGATCGGTACCTCGCCGACGTGGTGGCGTTGGACGTGCGCCTCACCGGCGACCACTCGCTCACCTTACGCGGCAACTCGCTCACCTTCCGCGGCAACTCGCTGGCCATGAAGAGCATGGAGGCGTATCTCAAGCTGGTGGGAGATCAATACCTGCAGGTGAGTTACTAGCAACGTCACTCGATCGGTACCTCGCCGTCGTGGTGGTGTTGGACGTGCGCCACACCGGCGACCACTCGCTCCCTTTCCGCGGCAACTCACTGGCCACGAAGAGTAGGGAGGCGTATCTCAAGCTTGTGGGAGATCAGTACCTACTTACAGGTGAGTTACTAGCACCGTCAATCGACCTAATTTTATTAGAGGAATCCTATATTAGTCATTTATGTGTACAACATATGATTTAAAGAAATGTATGTAATTTGTAAATGTGTTATTTACAAATTCGATAATTTTTAAAGCTTTTAAAACATTAAAATGACCTCTCCAACCAGTCTGGCCAGCGCTTAGAATGTAGGCAAATCCTCTGACTGCTTTGGCTAATATAGAGCTCTTTACAGAGAGGGTCATGCTCCTGCAGTAGAGACAAAATAAGGCCTAATAACGATGATGTTATTAAAGCCTTCTTTTCTTCTTTTAAACTTAAACTCGTAACTGGATCGTTTATTCCGTGAGATCGATACACTTACAAGAAATGATAGCGTTGCAGTCAATTTAATCGATAACATTGCCAAATCCAGACAGTAAAATCTATAATTCTTTCTCCAGGACACGCTGGGCGAAGCAGTAGCAGCGGCTGCGGGTCCCGGAGCAGCGGAATGCGAAGTGGACCCACTCCGAGCGGGCAGCGGGGCGGCTCTGCGCAGGCAACAGACTGCTTTACGTGATGCCGTGACGCTGGCGTGGCGGTCCATCTCTTCGTCAGCACCAAGGTTCCCGCCGCCGCTGAGGGATTGCTTCGCTACGTTTCGCGAGAGGTATAGTTTTGTTTCGCCAAAGACAATATAATACTACCTCATACAAATATTGAACCAAATTAAGGTATGCGAATGTATAGCGTTGCAGAGTTATTTTCTACTCGATACTAGATGGCGGTAATTTGTGAAAGAAAGAAATATATTTATTTGGTGCATCAAGTCAACAAACATATACTTAATTTTATGAACACAAACAAACACAAATTATGTACTAGGCTTAATTTTAAACATAGTTCCATTTCTATGATATGCAGCCAAAAAGATTTCAGCTCAGCGTTTTGTCATATAGACACAAATATGACACGCTGATTTTCAGCTGAACCATAAAATGGAGAGTCGATGGCTCTAACTCTAAATAAATTAATCATTTTATTTTATAATTGAGTAGACGCAAATAAGTATCCGTGTGTAAGCAAAATAAAAAGGAATACATTCTCTATTCTCTGTTAAAAATATATGCAGAAAACATGAGTTTAAAAGAAAACAGTTAAAAAAGAAAAGTTTGTGTTAGCCTATACTTACTAAAACTAGGGTATACTCTAAAATATTATACTAAAATATTGTTAAAAAAATGTTGATATATTATAAAAAATATATTCACATATAATGGTCGATACAATGTTCAAGTGGCGCCATCTATGTAAGTCTATGTCTATCGTACGATTAAGGAGTTCAGAGCACATGGTTTCGCTTGGTGATAGGGCCGTTTTAAAAATATTTGGCCCGTGCGCTAGTTGAACGCTCTTGGCTTCATTAGAGGCGGCATAGGGACGCCTGATAGGGATCCCTGAACCAGGGCTTGATAAAATGTGACACCTGAGTTGGTTGGTTACTGTATTTATGAATATATGTTTTATATTTCAGGTTAACATCAATGGGGCGAGAGGATATTTCCGACAACTTGATCAGTGCTTCTATTTTCCTTCGCTTCTTATGTCCAGCTATCTTATCTCCCAGTCTTTTTGGAATCACGCACGGTAAGTTCATTTACAGCAAAGTTACATATTCACATTTTTAATAGCTATAAACATAGCAACATTAACCCTTCAAACTATTTTATGGACTCGATACTGTTTACAGTTTAAATTTGACTGTGAAACTATATTAAGCGTTTCTGCCAAAAGTGGCCGTTTTTGACAAAAACACTAAGAAAAGCTTCACGCTCTCTCTTTATATTGTAAATATTGAATAGGTATTGGATTCACTATAAATGAATCTGGCAAAAAGTGTAGGTGCTGAAACCTATTGTATTGGTGCATTATAATAATAAGTGCTAGACTTAGTTAGAACTAGTTCTGGTATGGCTATAAAATATACCTTACAGATATGTTATAAGCCATAGTTAAGACGCCATTATGCTCGACGAACTCCCAGTGTGTAGTGTTGTACCATGACAGTAGTGATGTGACATATTCACAATACCTATGTTTGCAGAATACCCGAACGAGCGCGCGGCGCGCAACCTGACGTTAGTGGCGAAGACGCTGCAGACGCTGGCCAACTTCACGCGATTCCAGGGCAAGGAGGCCTTTATGGAGTTCCTCAACGATTTCCTGGAGCAGGAGGCGCCCAACATGAAGGCTTTCCTGCGAGCTATCTCAGTAAGTGTTTGCTTATATACGTTAATTTACCTGCAAGACAATGAATTAGTGCCTTCTGAACTACTTTCCAAAAGATAAACTTACTAAGTACACGATATATACCTATCGTCAAGAAACAAATCACCTTATTGCTGGTATACTTTGCTAATTTCGTATAATCTGAATAAATGCGAAAAACTTAGCTTCATTAGCCTCATCGTTAGGGCAGTCGGTTCGGACTGAAAAGACTGTAGTAAATCATAATTCCACATAGTGTACATATCATCCTATCAAGTCTATGTAAAATCTAACAAGAAAATAGTTGTCGAAAAATGATAGGACTGTCTTAACTCCCAGTAGCGCCCCTCACGCATTTTTGACGCAGGCTTCCGAGGAAAATGGCTACGTACTACGTGGTACTGATATTTGGCTCATTTCCGAACGAAGCTGTCATTATTAGTTCATCATACCTCCAAGAAATATCGAATCCTAAATAATTTGAACGTTTTTCCCTCAGACGCGTCCCCAAGACCAACAGCAGCATCAGCAGCAGCCACAGACGCAGCCACAGACGCAGCCGCAACACGAAGGCAGCAACCGCAACTCGTCCGCTTCACAGGGCTCCACAGCCGGCTCGGAAGGCTCACAAGGCCCGGTGGTCGCCGTGGAAGCTGACCCCGAGTGGGCTCCGCACGTCGACATCGGCAAACAGCTGGCTACTCTGCACGGGCTGCTGGTTGACAGCCTGCCGAAACTACCCCCCACTAGAATTCAGGTATGCAAATTATTCTTTCAAACTTTCAATCGAACATTGATTTTTCTGAATGCATTCAATGTCGAAGACCGTGAGGTGTTCCGATATCGGCAGAGGGGTTTGAAAATTGGACATTATGCTTGAATCTTATTTGTCATGGCGACTGAACCTTTTTAGATTTTAACTTAAAAAAGTAATTTTTTTTTTCTTCTGAAATCTTACAAGAAAGTTAAATCTATTTATTACGGAGGCCGTGTTGCTCGAAGATTTATTTTCCTTATTTTAAATCTAGAACACAATAGTGGAGGCGATTGGAAACTGACGTAGGCAGAGCTTATAAAACAGTACACCAGAACTCTCCTTTCTGAATACTCCTAACTGCCGCTTGACCATCTATCGACTATGAATACTCGTATATGCCAGGAAAATAATAGTCTTGTTTTTTTGCATGTGAAAGGCAGATACCCAGCAATATATGTTGCAACCTCTAATATAAAACTTATTTTTTTCAGGAGTTGGATCCTTTGTCCGATATCCTAGATGAACTAAGCAAAAGGTTAGTGAGCAACGACATGGGGCCTCCATCTCAAATTACGGACAACATATTCAGGTCAGTACATAAAACTTCTTCAGTATAAAATCTCCGCCAAATATTTAAAAAGTTAGTAATAATTTGAAATGAAAAACAAAAATGTTAAACTAAACATGAATTTTGTTTTTAGGTTCAACGATCCAACCTGTAATTCAACACCAACGAAACCTAACAATGTGGAACCAACTACTAATGGTCAGATAAACAGCAACTTCGCTCATAGTTCACCTATCATGAACAAGAATGGCGTTCAATTCAACATCAGTCCGTCTAAATCTAACGCTGAAGAGTCAAAGTACAAAGGTTCCTTCGTAGCCGTGTCTAAATCACCCAGTTTCAACTTACGATCAGCAACACTTCCAAGGAATGGATATGGTTCAAATCCAGTCAACCAAAATGTGAACCCTGATCGATACAGCTCCCAGTACAACAGCCAAGAACATTGCGTTAATCCAAAAGTTTTACAAATTGGCTTTGGTTCTGATCAGTACCCTAAGGGCATCAGCAATGGTATCAACGAAAGCCTGGAACGGCGATTTCAAGACCGATACAAACCCAATAATTACAATCAGCAGACACATTACCACAACTCAAATTACAACAGCACAGAGCGTTCGCCCAGCAGTGACAGTATCAATCACAATTACTCTGTCAAGGATATGCAAAACATTATGAAGGAAACTGCAACTTTAGAAGAACTTTCCGATTTATTGAAGTATGCTGATGATTCAGACATTGTAGAAGATAAACTTATGAACAAGAAGAACTTGGCACAATCTAAATCGAACAATAACAACATCGTCAACGGGAACAAAACAAATTACACCAGTAACGGGTCCAATGTTTCTATTAGTGGATTATCTAACGTCGCCAGTTCCGGGTACCAAAGCATCGCCACGTACAGCCAAAGCTCTAGTCCCATCGAAAACACTACACATCACCATCAACCTTACGAAAACGGTGGTCAGCCCATGAGTCGCTACTCGCAGCTAAATTACCAAAAACAGAGAGAGAAACAGTATTACGACAGCAAAAATGATAAATTTTATCCAAAGAGTCCAGTGCAACAGAAAATTGAATATGATATTCAAAAGTATGGAATACAAAACTTCACTACTGCAGACAACACACAATCAAACGCAAATATGAACCCTAAGATTGCGCCGCTTGTATTCACTAATCCCGTTTACAATATGGAAGACAATCGACAGGCTCAGGAGAAAAAGAGAAATGAAAACAGAAACTCGAAACGTTGTCCTTGTGGCTCATCCAGTTCATCAATAGATGAGGAGGGCTTGAGCACAGATAACGTGGAAACCAACTCTGAAGAAGGTTGCACCAACTTCAACGACGACCAACAGAACCGCAACAATACCCACCGAAAACTCACCAGAGACAATTGTAATTACGAAGATGTGTACCAAATGAGCAACCATAGTCACTCCCCGCGCTTGAGAGACGACGAATCGTCCAGTAATTCACCTAGTCTACGGAAGAGTAGCAAGACGCGAATGCCTAGAACGAATCCCATGCTCTCTTACTCTACAAACCAAAACCAGCTTAACTTAAAACACTTCGGTCAAAGAGGAGAATCATTGTATGAAAGTAAACCTCATCACATCTCCACCGACTCCGGCTATCCGATGAGCAGGTCCGACTCGAATGTAGAGGAGGTTAACAAAGAGATGTACAGGTTGCAGATATCTAGGAGCCAGAAAGCGCTTTATAATATGGAGAACTCGAAGAATTCTCCTGAGAAATACTCTCTGTCTGAAAATAAGATTCCAGAGACAAATTATCCTCTAGATAGAACGTACTCTGGAGCCAAGATGTCAAGTACTAGGTTGAACGAAGACTTGGAAAGGCATCAGGAGTACTTCGGGGTTCGCGAGAGACGGGAGTCTCCTCAGGCAGTGTTCAATAGAGAGTCGCAATCGAGCGAAGCGAGTGAGAGGGTACCAGTGAGGCCTGAGAGGGAGATAGCAGGCCGTGACAAGCTGCAGCGGCGGCTCAGTCTCGAGTCCGCGCGGGAACTCACCGACAGCTCCGATGAGATGGAGGACACCTTGTATAGTACTACAGGCAGAAGGCGCGCCTCCAAGCATCAAAGAACAATTGAACAGGTAATTATATCTCCATACATACATACATATATATTATAATTTATTCAGAAAATATCACAAAGCCACACCCAAAAAAATATTTGATAGGCGCTTTATAATATAACTTTTAATTTTTTCTTACAGTATGAACGCGAAATAGAGAGGTTAAAATGTTCAGTAGAGCTGCTACGAGGGAGGTTACCGGCTGAACCTGGACAGGACCACACAGATGCAAAGATGAAGGCTATCATATCCAGGTAATTAATATACTCCTTCACAAATTGTGAAATTATTCATAGAAGATCCTGCGCTAAGATACCAGAGACAATGAGCTAGTAAAAGTAGGATGACAGATAAATGATGATGAGTCACTTATTCTCGCAAATTATCTTCAGTGATCTTGTTATTGAAACCGCAAGGCAATAAAGTTTTGTATATCTTTTTCAGGTTGATATGTGTCGAGGAAGAGCTGCGTCGCGAGCAACGCAAAATGGCCGCCGCGCTGTCACACAAGCAGCGAGTGATCGAGGCGCAGGAGCATCGCATCGCGGCGCTGGACGAGGCCAACACGCGGCTGCTGTCGGCGCTCGTGCACCTGCAGCAGCGCGCACCCCACCCCGCGCCCGCACACCCCGCCTCGCATAACAACCCCCATCCCTCCCCTCACTCGCATCAAGAACTACAAATTTAACAGTGCCGGGAAACTGATATCTTTTAAGGCTCGCTTGAACTTCGGCCATGGACAAAAACTTGTGTTTTTAACAATACTGGATATTTTTTTTTACGAAATAATAATTCGGTCTCGAAAATGTTTCGTTAGTTGTACGTACCTGTAACAATAAAACAGTAATAGTAGTTAGATCCTGTTTGTAGACAAACTTTTATTCTTGTTAAAGGACCTAATCTCTTTGTCTTACGCACAATCTTTTAACTTTTGGTAACCTTTTCGATGGAGTAATTAATTATGACACCTGTATTTCAATATGTGTTCGTGTTTAATAAATTACTATATTTTACTAATTTCGATGTCCCATGCAATGTACAATAATTAAATTATGCACTCAGCTTATCAAAGTTTTACTGCAATATTCTTCATAATATTACAATGTTCAGGCAGGAAGGTTAATGGTGGGAAATGTTTTTAGTTTAACAACATTGTAAACAGAATCACAATTGTTTTGCCATTTATCTTTAACTTTGTTACATTGTTACGTTAGTTTTATTTTAAATCAGATGCTTTAAACTACATTAATGTTTCGTTTCGTATCAGTATTCTTAATTAGTTAACTGGGTTTAATGTTCGCGTCACGTGTCGACATATGTTTGTTTTCTGTAGCAATGATACCAAAGACGATTGAATATCCCTTAGTCTAGAGTTGTAGTGGTCTTACATCAATGCCACTACAGCTGTAGCCTCTAGTGTTGTATTTTAATAAAATAAAATGTTATAGTTTTTATAATAATAAATAAGACTTGTATCATAATATTCATAGAATTAATAATAAGTAAAATGTGGTATGCATAGAATATTTTTAATACCTGTGGAGTATTATAGTGGATTTGTGGTAGTATGGCAATTGAGAACCATGTAAAGATTTATATGATTGAATATCTCCGAAAAAATCTCTATTGATTAAAATAATTTCCTCTACAATTCACATTATACAACGTAGTTGTTATGATGAAAACGACTTTGTAAATATATACCCAAATAGGTATATGTTATACTTATCTATCACATTAAATTATGGAATATGTACGTTGGAGTTTTATTCAGCCTTGCGATTCTCAACGTTTGACGACGGCGTTGCCTCTAGTTGGATTAAAAATGGAGCCTTGGTTATTGCTCGTCTATTTCTCATATATACATACTTTTACGCCACAAATGAAATGATACACAGACAAATTTAGTCTCATATTGTATCAAGTTTAGTCTTCTTTAATAACGTCCTGAAAAAGGTTTTTTCCAAAAGTTCTCTTTTAACTCAAAAAATACCTAAAACTGAAAATAAGCTATAAATTAAGGAAATAAGATGTATAGGCAATAAACAAAATAATAAATATACTTATATCTATTTCAAATTTGCAATCATTTATTTTTGGAGTCGGTGCCTGCTAATATACAAGGATAGTTTAACACTTTACAACAAACCTTCGAACAGCACGATGTGGTAACTTTAAGGTTCTCAACTTTGGCTGGCATTGACTCCAAAAAAAACCCTTTTCGACGTCGCTTAGATACTTTTTACAATGATACCGCTCGCGCTGCATCTGCGCCTCTTCTGGGCCCGACGCCTTTTCTGGGCCCGACGCCTCTTCTGGACTCGACGGCTCTTTGGGCCCGGCGCCACTTCTGGGCCCGACGCCATTTGGACCCGACGCCTCTTTTGGGCCCGACGCCTATTCTGGGCCCGACGCCTCTTGTATATTTGTATATGTCTTGCGCCTAAGATTTTTTAATTAACATTAGGCACCGCGTGGCGGGTCAATGCAATTTGAGATGAAAGCATTGGTTTCTTTCAAAAACCCCCTGCGTGTCTCCGTTTTTAATATGTATAAGTTACTCGTGTTTCTCGTTCTTTTTTATGTTAGTAGCGGATGGCCGTCAGAGCAGATAATACATTTTATTTTTTTCTTTTTTTTTGTCATAGGACTGCAAACGAGCTAGCGGTTCACCTGATGGTAAGTGATCACCGCTGCTCATGGACTAATGTAACAGGGGTGTGACAAGAGCGTTGCCGGCCTTTTATTTTTCCCTCCCCAGAAGAGGGGATGGACCTCCGGCGCTAAAAAATGCGTAAAAGTGAAGTTTACTGATCACTTTCACCGACGGTTGTAGGACAGACCTTTATTACAAAACAGAGCGAGAAACCACTACAATTTCTGATTTACGGATGTTGATGTCCTGCTCTGACGACTGTCCATGGCGGACTCTCATCCAAAAAGATGAGACAGACCAATGTTTTCTGACGTTGAGTTTTGGCTGAGACGTCATAAATCGGTCTACCGCTGGCAACTGGTCAACTAACACGCTGTCAATGTTATTCACAAAACAAAATGCACTATGTAAACGAATCCTTTCTAGCCTTTCTTTCACAAGAATAAATGGATGGTGATAAATATACATTATTCATTTATACCACTAGCTCAATGGTCAGCTTGCAAAACCGCCCTTACTATTAGTAGCTACAAACAGGTAGCATAGATAAATAATGAGGTAGCAAAGACAATATAATACTAGAGGTAGTTATAGTATAGTATGGATAGTTGCTTAATTTTATTTCACTTCAAGAACACCGGTCTACAAAATAGATATTGACGTTGTTGATTGTCTCCAAGATGAAATTATGTGAAGGAAAACAATAATTTCGCTGACATCAGTTTTTATTGAACTCACATAATGAAAAACAAAAATTGATGCTGTTAATCTTCAGGTTCAATGCCATCAGGAAGGCAACAATAACGATTATTCAACATTATGAATTTTCTTTCCATTGTTTCTCTCGAGCTATAGGGATGCATAAGCATTAGATCTTCCATGCGTGAGTACAAATACGAAAAATAAATTTCCCTAAACTTTTTGTCTGGAAAGGCGGCTTGGTACATAGTAGCCCACATTAAATTGATTACATTTGCTTGAGCTCTGAACAAGCTGAGTCGATATCGATTCATAAATTGCCTGAATTTCTGATTTAGTTGGTGTTTTTCCGTCCACGTCGTAAGTCCTGAAAATAAAGGATCTTGTGGCGGTGAAATGAGGCCAAAACCCTTCGTAGCTAGAGAATTTAAGAGCTGCCAGAAAACGCTACTCTTGCGCAACTTTGCATCCTTTTCCAATCGTGTGTACGGACCGTAAATACGTTTTCTCATCCATTCTCTCAACTCTGGAACCAAATGTATATCTGGCAATCGAGCCGCTATATTGACACGCCTCATCAGCCGCAGTGCACATCTCAGATAATCTTCCGGCTTGGGATTTTGTCCTAAACAGGTGGTCGACGATCTCTTTGTTTTCTTCTTCCTTTTATCCTTTTTATCTACTACTTGATCATCAACGACGTGCAACATGCTTTCAGTGTCCCAAATTCTTTTAAATTCCTTTTCCACGTAGAGTTGTTTATCGTGTACGTTGAAAATTGTTTGATAGTTTAATTGAAATGAAGTGTGTGGTGAGGGTTTCTGAAAATATGGCAATTCTTCAGGTGGGAATGTGCCTTCATTACCATAGTCGAAATTGTGATTACAGTAACATTTTGTGTTTCTGACATACTCGAAGATAGTGTTTTGCCATTTTTTCATACAATCACAAGGATCTGGTACCGGCGGCGGTCGCTGAGCACTGAAACCGCAATTTATGTTTATGTACTCTCCCTTTAGGAGACGATGCCCTCCGTGAATCAAATATCCATTTGCAGGTAATATTGAAACGGTACTGAGTATAAATACAGATTTACCGTGTATGTAAGACACACCATTGATGGTATACTGAGAATTCCACATTCCTGTTGACGGTGCGACAGGCTTTTTTCTCCGTATTGGTTTTTTGCTACCTGACATACTGACGCCATATGTTTTTTTGACTTCAGTAAGTGACATTTTCGATCCACGAAGTTTACGATGACTTGTCTGCATAATAGTTTTCATTGTCATAGCTGTGATCGACGTGTGGGGTTGTAAACGCGTGTAGCCCGAAAGTTTGTCGCAGAATGAACGTGGTAACTTCTTTGGAGGAGGTGGTGGCGGGGACGGCAGGGCAGGAGGCTTGGGCAAGGGTGGCTCTTCTTCGAATGGCTCATTCAGGTCTTCTAGATCAGGAAGAGGTGCTGGAGGTTTGCGTTTACGTCGAGGTGGATCATAAAGTGCTGCGACCATTTCTTGTAAGTATGGCGATTTTTTAGGTGTTTTATCTTTTGGTTTGGGTTTGACTTCTTTTTTCTGCTTTTGAGGTTCAGGACGAAATCTTTCTCGTAGTAAAGATATCAAGTTGTTTAATCCTAAGTACAGAATAGCTGAAAGCATAAGTCTAGCATTAAGATCGTATGAAAACTTCTTGCCATCAATGCTGTGTCCGTAAGTTATGAGAAAGAGATGTGCTAACATTTCTTTTGCATCATGACGTCCCATGTAGACGCAAGTCATTAAGTCGTTTATAGAAGGACGAGGTACTATACCTAGCGTTCGTATAATGCGAGCAGTTCTTACTGGTCTCCCTTCTAGCATGTCCTGGTAAATACTGCGCTCCAGCGTGTCTAAAGCGTCTCTTTGGGGTACACTGAGCGCCTGATACCACCTCGGTCCTATCTCTTTTCTTATATCTCTGAATATTTGTCTATCTCGTTGTTTCCTGAATTGTCTGAGATCGTCCATAAAAATCTGTCTTTCTCGTACTTTCCGCGCGTACACGATTTGCAGGTGGCGCTGAGCGCGGTCCTCGAGGCTTGTCTCGGGGCCATACTTCTGATGAACCATTGTACCCACAACACTTTAAAAACTTTCGATATTATATAAGTACTTTGATGTTAATTTCTCGTTATTATCCAAAGGATTATACTGCAATTTAGAAAAAAAATTGCCTTTAGTAATATGTTCTAAAGATATTTGATAATTTATGTCACTTTTTTATTTTATTTTTCGGACACGATTTGATAACTCTAAGGAGTATGCATGCTTATTTACAAACCGTTTGATATCTACGAATTTGATGTAGGGTCGTTTCGCCAGTTGACCGACTATCGCCATTCTCCAACTTTTTCAACGACCTGTTTGACTAATCGCCATAAAATAGTTATACTGAAAACATTAGGAACTAAAAAATAATACTATGGCAAACCCAAATAGTTAAGTTAAGCACACACATAGACAAAATGGCTGATTGTCAACAGAGTACGAAACAAAAAATAACACATTCTGTGGTTCAAAAATAACATTCGGTCATACGCGTACTTCGTTGCGGAAAAAACAGCGTAGAGCCCCACAGTTCACGGAGAGTTGTAAAATGTTATTATAGGTGTTTTGATTTGTTTTCAACTAGTATGGATAGCCAATTAGTTAAAGTATTTATTAAAAACATGTGGTATTGTAATTTTCTTTGGGAAAAGTATGAAATTGACTAGTTGGTAACTTGTTACTTCGTTTTTGTGGAATACCTACTTCTCGACGTTGCGGTCGAAATCTGGTATTGCGAAGTCCAGTAAAGTTGCACTTTTATTGAAATATTATTTAAGAAAACTATTTAATCTAATTTAAGAATTGAATCTTATTTGCACAGTTAACCATTTTCGAATCCCAACTATCCCAACTAATATTATAAATGCGAAAGTGAGTTTGTTTGTTTGTTTGTTTGTTTGTTTCACGCCGTATCTACTGAACCGACCATCATGAAATTTTGCATACACATAGGTTAGGGTACCGAGAAGGACATAGGCTATATATTACGCGGGCGAAGCCGCGGGTAACAGCTAGTTATTATATAAATTTAAAGCTAAATTACAACTTTTTTTACAATATTGTACATTAAATTCATCATACGATGTATTTAATACCGATGTTTATTACCTGATAAAAAAACACAATATACAAATGTTTAAGCTCGCAAATGGCTATGATATGTAGATGTGCTTGTTTTCGACCTAAGTAAAATATTAGATGATATTATTCGAGAATTCATATAATCGGTTGAATTAAATGTTTAAACAGTTCTCAAAAAATGATAAGAAAGTTGAATTACTAGTTTAAAAACAACTGGTCAATTAAATTGTATTTTAGACGAGTTTGAATGCTAAAAATAAAAGTAAAAAGACTGCTCCATACACCAAAGAGGCCTAGCAAAAAGCGCTGGCTGAAATAAAAGATAAAAATAGGGTAGAGGGTTAGTAGAATACCACAGGGGCATTAAAAATCCTGACTCGATCCTGTATTAAATTAAATGACAGATTTTTTTATGGTACCTTTAAGATATTCTTTAGATATTGATAGTTTCATTAAGAATTAAACTTTACCAGTTGTTAAGATAAACCAAGAAGACTGATTTACACTACTGTAAATAATGATCAATCATATCAAACTTATTCATTCATCTTATGTATTTGTCTTCGTATCCAATAGTCGAGAACTAGCGAATATACAGTCGGGAACTGGAAAATTCGGTCTAAAAACTAGTAAAACTGGCATTTTCGTCTTGAATGTTTTTTATTTAAATATTTCTATGTCTTACTCAAAAATTAAAAACATTCAATGAAAGTAGACTTACATTGACAATGAGTGCTATTTTTCTCCATTATTCAATTATATAAATTCGTCCAGAATTTCACAACTCCGCTAATCGGTCGCGAACTGGCGAACTGCGAAATGTTGCATTAATTAAAAAAAACCTGGCAATTTACGTCCACCATATTGATTTTCTGGTGAAGCTATATAGCCTGTGATACTCCGCGGTAAAATGCGAATCTAACAACACCAAACACTTTAAAATCGATCAAGTCGTTTAGACTACGGGAGGCAACAATGGAACAATTATACCTACATACGTGCGAAAACAACACCCTCTTCTGGGTAGGTCAGTCGAGTAAAAACTAGCACAAAGTCACAGAATTAATAATAGTATTAAACAAAGTGCAACGTTTAGCATGTTGGTAGGCTTGTAGGTGGAGAACGGTATCAAAATAGTGATGGATTGCTAGCCACATCGCCTATCAACATAATTCCTTACGCCCATTCCCTTGATCGGCTTATACGATCTGCGCGGGAAGCAGCTGGTACATTCTAGAATTTTTCTTTTTTCCCAAACCAGCTTGGAAGATAGTTCAAGTTTCTAGGTAGGTAGTACAGTAGTTTCGGCTGTGCATATTTTTTGTTTTACTTTTCTATTTTTGTTATTAAATCTTCTCTTCTTCTATCTATCTTCTATAGATATAAAAGGAAAAACTGAATGATTGACTGACTGACTGATATATCAACGAACAGCATAAACCCCTAGGTCTAGAGACTTGAAATGTTGCACATAGGTTCTTTATACAACGTAGGTGAGCACTAAGAAGGGATTTTTCAAAATACAACCCTTAAGGGGGTGATAAGGGGTTCGGGGTGAAAATCAACATCCACGCGGACGAAGTCGCGGGTAATAGCTAGTAAATATATAATAGGCAAACCTGACTGACTCATCTATCAACGCATAGCCGAAACTACTGAAACGGATTTTGCTGAATTTTGGCATATAGATAGTTGTAACGACGTAGGCATCCACCAAAAAAGAATTTTTGTAAATTCACCCCCTAAGCGGGTGAAAAAGGGGTTAAAATTTTGTATTGAAGTCCGTCACTTTTAGATCTAGAAGCCTGAAACTTTGTTTTTAGGTCAAAAACAATTACGTGACCTAGGGTTTTTGAAAATTTAACCCCTAAGGGGTTGAAAAAGCGCTTGAAAGTTTGTATGGGGAAACAAGATTAGTTAAAATATTTTATTCGAAACTTCACAGGAGTACTCGAGTAGACAAGTGTTTCAGGCTCTTTCAGAAATCAACTCCTAAAAGGTGGAAAAGGGGTGACAAATAACTGAACTCCACGCGGACGAAGTCGCGGGCAAAAGCTAGTTAAATTATAAACGCACTATTATTTTAAAATGCACATTAAAGTAACTACGCAAATATTATTATCACTATCAGTATCGCTACATACCTACTCGTAGTACAAAACAAAATCGCTTGCCACTGTCTGTCTGACCTTATGTATGTTTAGATCTTTAAAACTACGCCACGAATTTTGATGCGGTTTTAGTAAATAGTTAGAGTAATTCAAGAGAAAGGTTTATATGTATAATACATGCCCGGGTGCAGCCGGGAAGGGCTATTAGTCAGGTGTAAAATTGAAATCTTTGGCCTAAATATATTTTTTCCTTTGTTCCTCTCATTTTTCAGTAAAATGTAGCTAATAATTATTTTAATCGAGAACGGTCAATTTTTTTTGTTTAACTTTATTATTTAAGCTTTTGACAATGCATTCCAACAGTTTTTATGAAGATTCATTGACCTGCCCTGGATTCCGAGATTTTGCAATTTTCACGTCTTACGGCACTCCACTAATGATAGTGATGAAAATAATAAGCAAATACATTAAAATTTTGTTAATATTTAAATAATAAAAAAATAATAATAATAAGAATATTTAAATTATCTAAAGAAATGATAAATCTTGCTCAGATTTGGTACTAAATATCATAAAAATCAAAAAAATATTGATAGTGTTATTTTGAACTAATTATTAAATAGAGATACGCCTAACAAGTGCTGATTAGTTGTCAATTTTGTTCTATTAGGAGTAGGAATAGAAGTGCGTAGCTCATTTATTTTGCGAAATAGAATTTCGAGGAAGGGTTCTTTCTGCCGTAGTAGTGTTATTCGAAGCTGTGACTTGTTAAAGAAGATTCTGTCGGACAATGCTAGCTGAATATATGTATATATTTTGTCGAAGCAATGAGTGTCGAACTATTGTTTTTCGAAATTAAGATCGTGTCGAAATTATTATCCGTCGAAATTCGAGTGCCACTCTTTATGTTCCCCTAAATTAAAGACAATATAATACTCACGTATAGACTGCCCACCTAATACAAAAATATTGGACCAAATTAAGGTGATGAAAAGTAGGCGAATGTATGGCGCTGTAGAGTTTCTTGCTATTCGGTAATAGATGGCAGTAATCTGCCTTAGCCTAAAACTTACTGAACCACAGGTGTAATTTTAAAATATTATGCCTAAAATATTGTTCTAATTTTTAATAAGATATATTTTGTGAATAATGTTTTTATATTCTCATAATACGTAAGATACAATGTTGTGTTGTTACGAGTGACGCCATCTATGCGAGTCTCTGAGAACAAATCGTATGATTAAGGAGTTGGGACCACATGCCCTAAATCAAAGACCAAGAATAAATTGACCAGTCAGAGTCGTACTATAATATAAACGCAGAGTATTTAACACATGCTAGGCATTTTTTTTTGGGATTTTAGTGATACTACAGTATTGCATTGTCTTTGGTGATACTGTAATCCTCACAAACCCAGATGGTAAGCAAAAATGCAATAATCTGCATTATACACAAATGACACAGTAAAATAACGAAAAAAAGATATTCATAGAAAGCCGTTTTTTTTATTTTATTTTTAGGTACACTTCAAAAGTTATATTCCATAAACTCGTTGCCTAGACTCTAGACAACAAACCGCCATTTTGCAAGTACTGCGTTTGCAATAAGGAGGGCAGTACCGCCATCTAGCATCGAGTAGCAGAGCTATAATTATTCTAAACTAGTTTATCTAATTGGCAACGAAAACGTATGCGCATTTTCTCACATAACTTTTTAAGACCTAAAATTTAGTTCGTACAATTTTACATCCTAATGATCACTCTTCATACATTTTGTTTCTACAAATATCTGTTTTCATATACTAACGATCGAAACTCATAACCATCGTAATTTCGGAATTCCTAAAATCCCTATTTAATCACTTTTTTAATACTAATATTTCATCATCATCAACATAATCTCAGCCACAAGAAGTCCACTGCTGGACATAGGCCCCCAAGGATTTCCAACACGATAAGAAGAAAAAGTAATGAAAAAAAATTAAGAGTTGAAAAATTTCTTAGTAATGACAGTATGAATTAAAGAAATATGGAAAATGACTACTAGGAGTTCCGATATTAGTACAAAAATGTATGAACAAAAGAATATGAGTAAAAAATTTGGAAAAGAGTGATTATTATGAATAAAAATAGGTAGGAAAAAATTATAGGTAGGTTAATTTTCGTCTTCTTTGAATGAAAAAATGAATAAAAAAATATATATCGATTTGAGAGCATCAAAACGAACCCTTTCATTTGATAATGAAAAGGTAAAGTTAGCAAGACTTTTTTTATTTCCCAATTGTCCCCCGGAAATGACCGTTATATGAACAAAATATTTATTTACTTTGCTCATCTGTGTTTGGGTCATAGGATAACACCATCCTACCAATTTTCACCTAATTTGGTTCAGTAGATTCGGAGAAAATCGGCCGTGACAGACGGACAGACAGACGCACCAGTGATCCTATATCATCATTACCATTACGTTTTTCATTTTTGTACGGAACCCTAAAAATGTATGAATATACTCATGTATTGGGTACTTGTTTTGTAATTGTCTAAACATTCCTATCCTATCCTAATCTTAATCCTAACTAATATTATACATGCTAATATGAGTTTGTTTGTTTGTTACGCTTTCACGACCTACCTGCTAAACCGATCATCATGAAATTTTGCCTACACAAAAGTTAGGGTACTAATAAATAATAAAATAAATATCATTTATCATAATACGGACAAATCATACCGATTGAGCTAACCCGAAGTAAGTTCGAGACTTGTGTTATGGGATACTAACTCAACGATAGTATATTTTAGTACAAATACATATATATAGACAAACATAGTACTGAGAAGGACATAGGCTATATATCACGCGGGCGAAGCCGCGGGCAACAGCTAGTTATATATAACAACTTGACGAAACCATCAAAGATCAAAGGCAGCTGAAATCGGGCCGTATCATTCATACGTCACTTAAAATAACGTATAACGGTGGCCTACGTCGCGGGAAGCTATTTGTTAGTCATTCAGACATAGGGGCCACTGCGTGACGCGCGTGGGCCGCGATCAGCTGTCCAAAACTCGGCCGGTCGAAGACCTACTGAGGGTGAACGCCCCCTAGCCGTCATCCATCACCCGAATTATTCCTTCATTCATTCGCCCTGTTGAATCCATCTCAATATTTAAGCCTCGTACATTTCCATCTATCAATCAAGTATAACTTCACAGCGGATCCCGCAAAATGTAAAATCGTTCAACCAAGCGCTGGACCGTAAACAGCTCCAGTGAATGGGACTGTTGTCGTAACTGTATCGTACGGATTTGCGATTCAATACGGAAATTATTAATAAAACGGATAAATAATACATATGACGATGACAACAAAGGGTTTGTAAATAGCATCCGTATAGTTCACAGCGAGGAATGTGGCTGCAAGTCGTGTGATACAGAGTTCTGTTTATCATAAAACTAATGTGGTTTGACTCATACTATTACTCGGAGACAATAGAGCAAAACATAGGCTACGAAGTGCTCGCAAGAGTGGAGAAGGCTTCAAAGTGCTCGCAAGAGTACAGAATACTACAAAGTGTTTGCAAGAGTGGTGTCTATTCGACAGAGTTAATTGACGAAGCTGAATAAGGAAGACGGCAATGTAGCGTCGACAAAAGCCGGGTGCTGGGAGAGATGGAGAAGTTGTACGGAATTGAAAAAATACAAAATATAAAATCTTGATGTAATTATACTTACAGTAAAGTTTCAAACCCATTCTATACCTTAAAAACCTCTATTAAAATAATTATCTTCTAATTACACGACGCCAATCTGATATTCCTAAGGATGGCGGGTAAAATCGTAAATACGTAAAAAAGCTAACACCAAAGTTTTTCAAAACTTTTTTGTTATGTTAAGGATATATTTTATCTGATATCAATATATTCAGTTGCCATTTCAAAAGAATTAAATTAAAAAAAAAAAGTGGTTTGGTGACACATGAGGTATCCTTAAAAAATATGGAGTCATTAAGCGCCATATTACTACCTTTTGCCACCTTAATTTGGTCCAATATTTTTGTATGAGGTTGGCAGTCTATTTCGTTAGTATTATCAAAGACAATATAATACTAACGTAATAGACTGCCCACCTCATAAAAAAAATTGGAGCAAATTAAGGTTGCGAAAAGCAGGCGAATGTATGGCGCAGGAGAGTTGCTTGCTACTCGATACTAAATGGCGGTAATCTGCATTAGCCTTTAACTTACTAAATATACGGTGTCATTTTAAAATATTATGCCTAAAATATTGTTTTGATTTTTAGTAAGATATATTTTGTGAATCATGTTTTATATTCTCATAATACGGTAGATACAATGTTTTGTAGTTTCGAGAGGCGCCATCTATGCGAGTCCCTTAGAACAAATCGTACGATTAAGGCGTTGAGACCACATGGTATTATATTGTATTGGATAATACCGGTACAGCAAGATTTTCAGAGGCTCTTTAATGTTGTTCTATTTGAAGGCGTAACGTCAGAGGCCTGGAGCAGGGGTGTGCTAGTTCTGCTGTTTAAAAAGGGTTACAATAACTAACTGAAGAACTATCTACCCATCTCTCCTTCGTCACGTATTGAAGCTGTTTTCGAGGGCAAAGACAATATAATACTAACGTATAGACTGCCCACTCCATTCAAAAATATTGGACCTAATCAAAGACCACGTAATACCAAAGACAATATAATACTAACGTGTAATACTAACGTAATAGACTGCCCACCTCATACAAAATATTGGACCAAATTAAGGAGGCGAAAAGTAAGCGAATGTATGGCGCAGGAGAGTTGCTTGCTACTCGATACTAGAGGCAGTAATCTGCGTTAGCCTAAACTTACTAAATATAGGGTTTCATTTTAAAATATCTTAAGGTATCCTTCTAGTTTGTACTAAGATATATTTTGTGAGTAATGTTTTTATATTCTCATAATAGGGAAGATACAATGTAATGTAACGAGTAGCGCCATCTCTGTCAGTCTAGGAGAACAAATCGTGGCGTTGGAACCACATGTCGAGGGTGATCACGACACGAAACGTCTCACGAATTATTAAACGATCATTTATTATTATTATTATAAGCTCGAATCCTTCCAGCCTTAATTTATAGTATACTAGCAAGTTTCCCGCTACTTCGCCCACGTAAATAATAACCTTTGTCATCCGCAGATAAATTATATTTCTATAGGTAAAAGAATTTTGAAAATCGATGCAGTAGTTCATAGCTTATGTTCAATGCAAATAAACAAACAATCGAATATATCCCCTTTCTAATATTTATATTTCCGTATTATTTTAATTGTGGAAGAGCCACGCTACCGGCGAAAATCACTTTTACTGGTAGCATGAATGGGCCGGCCCGTCCGGGGAAGTACCACACTCTCACAGAAAATAGACGTTTGAGTAGTAGCTTTACAGCTTCTATGCTTCGTTCGGTGAGTGAGAGCGCCGGAGGCCCATCCTCCGGCGCTCTCACTCCGGCAACGCTCTTGTCATACCCCTGGTATTATTAGTCCATGAGCAGCGGCGATCACTTACCATCAGGTAACCCGCTTGCTCGTTTGCCGTCTTATGACATAATTTTTTTTTGTGGCCTTAAAGCACTTGTGTGCACTATAAAGTACTTAATAATTACAAATTGTAGATTCTTCTTAAAACCGTTATCCCACGGCAACGCGCCTAAAATAAAAGGCTGGCAGTGGGCTAGCAGCATTGCACGTTAGATGGAAATGCTTATCCTTTGAACCAGGTAATTGCCAGGCATTTGTTCACGGGATACCTTAATCAGTCTCTTTGACAGAAAGTCAAATAGTGATAGGTAGACTCCACGGACCTATGGTTTTTAACGCAAAATACTCAAATATGTAGCTATCTCCTACACTTACAATCTTGCTTGTTTTTTACTTGGTGATTTATACGGCTCTATTAAATTATATATAGGCTATTAAATGGTATCAACGCATGTAGAGTCCCATTAATCCAATAAGTATTTTATTCACTCTTTTATTCTGGTTGTAGCTTGTATGACGAAAGTAACAAATCGGTGTAGAAGTTCTAAAGCTATTCATTTGCCACACTTTATTGAGGCCTGCATGATGATGTTGTTAATTCGGGGTCGCAAACTAATTAAAAAATAAGCAGTGCAATGTTGTACTTAACTAACTTCGAGACTTCGCGCCAGAATAAACTTTTCAACATTGCCCAAGATTCAATTTGATGGTTCAATTATAGCTTATAGAGATTCAGTAAAAAATCTGAATATTGCATATTCATAGACGGTACACTTTCTTGGAACAAACAAATTTCTGAAGTTAGCAGGAAAATATTTGCAGCTTCAGGTTCTCTTAAAAGACTAAATAAATTTCTTCCCACTGCAGATGCAGATGCTTGTTATCTTAACATTACAGAGGAGCAACTGAATAAGCTTGAGCGTCTTCAGAATTTTTGCATTCGGTTCATATTTGGACTACGCAAATAGGACCATGTCTCCCACTTTCGAACGCAACTCAAGTGGCTCCCGATTCGACGTCGCCGTGATTGGCATACCTTATCCCTTCTTTATTCTATCTTGTATAATCCTACATACCCCAGGTACCTAAAGGACCGTTTTGTTTTTCGCAATCCGCAAAATTATTCTTTGCGTGATGACCAATCTCTGCGTCTAACTACACCTACCCACTCTTCTGCTTTCTATTCTAAGTCTTTTACTGTCCAAGCTATCCGTCTATGGAACAACCTACCACTCTCCATCCGTCGTGCTCAAACTTTGACCAGCTTTAAGTCCCAAACAAAAGCTCATTTTCTCGCTGTAACCTAAATTAACCGTCTCAGTATCTTCCTTTTCGTCTATCTTATATTCATTGTGTAAATAGTGCTATCTTTCATTATCATATTGATATATATTTTGTATATAAGTATTATATAGGTATGTTATATGTGTAGTTTATTTATTTATTGGAGTTTTTTTTTTAATGATAATTAAATATAATTTCTCCGAACTGCGCCACCTGTTCTTTTGCAGTCTTTACTCTTTTCCATTTATAAGGTTGCCTGTAAGAGATTGCGTTAGCGATAAGGCCGCCTCTTGTACAATTTTGATTTTGTGTACTTTTGTTGTATTTTTAATGGTGCAATAAAGAATTTGTATTGTAACTTATTACTTAGATACAATTGTTACGTGTCAGTAATCTTAATTAATTAAAACTTTTGATTAAAGCAATCAAATAAACTTTTTACCACACAATTGTATTTACAATGGTAATTGTATTCAAGTATGGACAAAATAAATACGACGTGATTCATATCGGACGCCCAGTTGACGACAGAAGCGCACTCGAATGTTGAATTCCTCAATGACTCATAGACTGAATTAGGGAACGTGAGCTTTACAAAGTTTGACGTTGTTTATAGGTTCTGTAAAGGTAGATTGCTACATATTACAAGCATATTATTTGAATTACCAGTGTCTATATCAGATTAAGCAGAAAACGTAGGAGTAAACATTTATTCCCATTAACTTTTGCTGTCCCACTGCTGGGCAAAGGTTTTCTCATCTCCTTACATTTATCAGGAGAAAACGTATTTAGTTGAAAAAAATATTTTATTTTTAATGATATTTCCGGGACTTTGCATCAGCCTTGATAATTTAATAACATAGCTCTAGCAATAGAGACACAACTCGAGAGCAACTTAGAGTTTGCACGCTAAAAAAACCTAAGTAAGTACCCTACCTTGTTTAAGAAATAAAATTTATCTTATTGCTCCACGTGTAATACTTACTGATCCTACGAATAAGTATATTACTTATTCGTAGTACTGATCATTCGACGACAATTGCGTTATTACTTCCCCGGATTTAAGCAACTGTGTATCCTTTCTAATGTGAAAAACGCAAGTGGACATCAATTATTAACGTCAAAAGAAGAAAGAACATCAGAAGAATCACAACTGTCTGAATACACATAGCGACTATAACCGATAGCTGTGATTGGGCAGAAGGTTCTCGAATTGCGACCACGTACCGACAAGCCCAGCGTTGGGCACCCACAGACCAAGGTTGCAAAAAAAGGAAAGCGCTGAATGCAGGCCGCTTCCAACCAGTCGTAGTGGAAATTTTTGAGGGGGCCTTTGTCCAACGGAAACTTCTTGCGACTGAAATATTGACTTGTCTATAAAAATCAACAAATATTTTTCTACACATGGGTCGGTAAATTTATTATTTATAACTGAAGTAAAAGCCCTTACAATCAGTACATAGGCTGATCCCTCACAATTTCCGCAACAAATATGTACCTACGTGAACTTTCCTTCTACAGAACGTGAGATGTGTATCGCTAGGTTCGCTAGCTCGGCTTGAGCGTTCACTTTCCTGGCAGGAAGTGTTGCAGCTACTTTCACTCCATTCAAGATCAGCCCGTTCCGCCTAGTGCCGGCAACAATAACTAGATGCTATTGTCTCACTCCTGACATTTGTTATTGCTTATTGGACGACGAGATGAGGTATCGCATTTCCGGTAGAGGCGCGCCGGAAAAATAGTGAGTCATTTACGAGTATAACATTTGAATTAGAATGCCTCAATAGATATATTTTATAGTAATCCAGCCGTGTGATTCCCGGCAGAGTATAATAGGACCACTCCAAGTCTTCCCGTGGATGTCGTAAAAGGCGACTAAGGAAACACAAGCTAAACAAAGCTTATAAACATCAAAGAAACCTCTTCAGCCCATCTGGCCCGCGTGGAGAGTGTAGGCCAAATTCTCTGACTGCTCTGCCTAATATTTGGCTCTGGTAGTAAAGAGAGGGTCGTGCTCCTGCAGTGGAGACTAAAAAGACCTGATGATGATAATGATTGTGTGGATGCGTTTATTTTGATGCGCACAATGGCATTGAAAAGTGTCTTGCTACAAACAGGTATAGTACATAATTTTAAATTAAAAGCAATAAGTAGAAACCCACATCCATAACGAAAAATTTTATAAATTACCAGAGCCACAAGTCCACTAAATCCAAAGGGAACGTTTCAAGGCATATTTAGATAATGATGATAGTAATCCAGTTTTGGCCGAAAAAACAATATATTTGTTTAGATTAAATCTCGTAGTAACTGGTGTGGATTTCCATCAGATATGCATCTTACGGTCCTCTGCATGTATGAATCTATGAATACAGTTTCAGGCACAATTTGTATAAAAAATATTTTGTCTTCTGATTGACCTGGGTCTTGGATGTTTGTTACCTTAATAAGTATCTATTATGCAATATAGTATTCCACGGCACAAGTTACTTCTTAGTGTGGGGCAAAATTATACTACTTACTACCTACTCGTACGAACATTTTTCCTACATAAAAAATTGACAAAAAGTGTTTGGAGGTTTCCTGACGGTGGTTTCCTCCATTGCAAGCAGATAATGGTAGATGACAATGATCGTACCTACATAGTTAGATTGTACTGCAAATTCAGTGGTATGAGTTGGACCTGGCAGGGATTGAACTCAAACCCTTTCGTAAATGTATTAAAGTCTTAAAAGTTATTTAATGCTGCTATAACTTACTATGAAATGAACTCTTCAATTACATATATGTTCAAGCACATTTATGTTCGTCCGGAAGCGTGTTTGAATATAAACTTTCATTCCCTGTTAAAAATAATTTAAAGAAGATACAATTTATTAAATTTAATGTTTCGTTTTATTTCCGACCACGGCGTTATAATGGGAAATCCGTCAGTGAAGATATTAAGACATTAAGTGCCCATTAACCTCCTGTAAGCAGCCTTCAGCCTGCTTTCTACGGAGGGTTTCAGGCGCCATTTCTCCAGAGGTCGTCGACCGCTCTTATCTGGCGTGCTTGTGTGCGTACACGTGGCTGCGCTTGCGCCGGCTTTTACAAGCATTGTGAGATGCGTATTATGCAACGATTGTTGATAGGCAAACGTAATGGTATGCTCAGATGAGATAAAACTAACAATAAAAATTTACCAGGCTTTACTAATTGTGGGACTGTATTACTTATCTATGGCCCCTATTCTTCATTTTACCTGAAATAGGGGAAAATAAATGGTCTTTAAACTTTTATCAAAGTTTGTTGGATATCTTACTTTGAAGTGGTAAAAATCTAAAATGTATATTTAATGTGGAGTATATTTCAATTATTTATTCACATTTTACAAAACACGAGGTTATTATTCATAATCTAATAAAATTGTTAATAATTCAAATTCAAATTTACCGTAAAATAAACATTTATTCAAAAAAGTATGGGTTTGGCGTAATGGAAAGTTTTGTATGTATAAAACTAAGGAGAGTATTATTATCGAACTGAAATATTATCCTTATCGATAATGTTTCACCATTTTTATTTACAAATAAATACATAAATGGCAGTCAGTCTACCTGCGACCACAAACACTGTAAAGTGTGTGAAACGTTAGGTGTATAAATCCCAACCAAAGACGATATAATAATAACGTACGAGTATAGACTGCCCACCTCATACAAAAATATTGGACCAAATTAAGGTGGCGAAAAGTAGGCGAATGTATGAAATGAAATGAAATGAAATGAATAGTTTTTATTCAAATTTTGGATCTCATGTATCGCTTTTTGAACGTCATTTATCTTTCTTGTTATATTTTATTTTATTTTTTTGCAAAATCGAAAACTACTAGCGTTTCGGAAAGACCACTGCTGAGAAGAATACGCCGAAAGAAACTCAGTTCAGTATTGGTCCCTACGTGCCAGAAGGGCATAATACATAACAGTTATAAGTCTACACATACATTTAACAAATATTTGTCTAATTCCAAGCATTTTTATCTATTAAATAATCATTTATACAGTAATATGCCTTTTTTATAAGCTGATTTTTAACAGCAGTCTTAAATTTATTAAACGATAGTTCTAACAATTCATTGGGAATTCTATTATAGAAGCGTATTCCAAGACCCAGAAATGAACCCTTTGTTTTCTGCAGCCGCAATGCTGGGGTTGCTAATTTATTTATATTTCTTGTGTTCCTACTATGAATATCACAATTCTTTTTATATAAATGAAGGTTTTGACGCACATACATGATATTCGCAAAGATGTACTGGGAGGGAAATGTCAAAATATTAATGTCCTTAAATAATTCTCTAAGAGAGTCTCGAGCACCTAGTTTATATATTGCTCTAATAGCGCGTTTTTGCAGAACAAATATAGTGTTGACGTCTGCAGCGTTACCCCACAGCAATATTCCATAGGACATAACACTGTGAAAGTAGCTAAAGTATACCAAACGCGCAGTGTCAACATCAGTCAGCTGTCTGATTTTCCTAATTGCGTAAGCCGCTGAACTAAGTTTACCCGCCAAAGTTGTAATGTGGGCACCCCATTGAAGACCGGAATCAACTGTTATTCCGAGAAATGTTGTTTTATCTACTAAATCTAATGTTTCATTATCAACTATTATACGCGTTGGCAGATCTGGGACATTCGGTAGGCAAAATTTGATACATTTAGTTTTTTTCGCGTTAAGCAACAGGTTATTCGCTGTAAACCACTCCAATACTTGAGCTAATGTACTATTGACCTCGTCAAAACAGTCGGTTTTCCTATCTAAACGAAAGATAAGTGATGTGTCATCAGCGAATAGTACAGCCTTACATGTATTAGCATGGTATGGTAGATCATTTATATATATGAGGAATAACAAAGGTCCTAGAATAGAGCCTTGGGGTACACCCATCCTAACAGATGATCCGGAAGATTGAACTCTATCTAAACTAACTTTTTGAACTCGGCTATTTAAATATGACCTAATTAAGTCCAGAGCTTTCCCTTTAATTCCATAATGTTCTAGCTTAGATAGAAGGGTATTGTGGTCAACGCAATCAAACGCTTTGGAGAGATCACAAAATACACCTATTGCATTCTGTTTTCCCTCCCAAGCGTCATAGATATGTTTTAAAAGAGCTACCCCGGCGTCTGTGGTTGACCGGCCTTTAGTAAATCCATACTGTTCGCTATGGAAAAGACCATTTTTATTAAAAAAGGATAGTAACTGATTAAAAATCAATTTTTTTAAATATTTTACTTAGTGCTGGCAAAATAGAGATAGGACGATAATTAGCAGGATCGTTTCTATCACCCGATTTATATAAAGGTATAACTTTACTTAACTTCATCAAGTCAGGAAAAGTCCCCGTATCTATACATTTGTTAAAAATAGAAGCTAAGTAAGGTGCAATTAAATCTATAATGTTACTTATTACAGACACTGAGATATCCCACAGGTCACCAGTCTTTTTATTATTTAAACTTTTAAAAATGTCAATAATTGTCTCAGGTGTAACATGGTGAAAAATGAAATGTTTGTTACAAACCGGTATACATTTTTTTAATATTTTTTTAGATTCTTTACATGAAGAACGTAAAGAGGCAGTAGTGTTGACTGGAATATTAGTGAAAAAATCCTCAAAATATTGAACAACATCTCCATTAGTAGTAAGGACCTTATTATTCGTTTTTAATTCTATTTTATTATCTCTGGTTTTAGCTTTACCGGTTTCTTTATGAATAATTTTCCATGTTTCCTTTACTTTATCTTGAGAGTTTAAAATAGATTTCTTAATATATAATGCCTTAGCACACGAGCAAACTTTTTTAAAGACCTTTGAATAATTTTTAACAAAAGTAATAAACTCAGAATTTTGATTATAAGCTTTCATAGCCAGTAATTCATATAATCTATTTCTACTGATGTAAATACCTGGAGTAGCCCAATCACTAAATTTTTTGAGATTCCGTTTGGCACATGTTTTTATTAGAAAAGCATTATTAAATTCAGATTCAATAACAGTAAACAGTTTATTATATAGAATATTCGGATCATCCTTATTTTCCGTAAGTAGGGGTATTTCCTTAGCAATTTTTTTCTTGAATAGTTTAACTTTATCTTTTGTAATAGATCTATATGTTATTTTAGGTAAGTCTACTTCTACATGATTTATGAATTTTACAAACTGACCAAAATGATCTGATGTAAGATTTTTAATTATATACTTGTCAACAGCTTTGCAATTGCAGAAAACATTATCAATACATGTTGCAGAGTTTCCTTGAATTCTAGTTGGTTCTAGAAATAAATTAACCATATCAAATGATTTAAATAAATTCAAAAGTCTAACACTTTCAGTTGTAGTTTCCAATAAATTTTCATTAAAGTCCCCACATACTATGATATTTTTTCGACTGCAACATAGCTTCCTTAAAACATCTTCTACAACTGATTCTAAAGTACTAAAGTCTGATCGTGGGGGTCTGTATACACACACTATAATATAATTCCCTAGTTCAATGCAAGCGAGCTCAACATTACAATCTACCGAAAGACTAACTATGTCCTTACGTTCTTTACATTTTACGTCACTTCTTGTCAAAATTAAACTACCGCCTTTCTCTTTAGTCTTTCTGGTATATGAACTGCTCAATAAATAATTGTTTACATAAAATTGTAGCTGATACGATTCCAAAAAATGTTCTGTTAGGCATACTACATGTAAGTCTTCATTATTAATATATAATTCTAATTCTAATAATTTGCTAGTCAGGCCCTGAATATTTTGATGAATAATATTTAATTCCTTGGCCTTGACTGTTGTCTTGTCCCTCAGTTTAAAGCAGACTGAGAATTATTTAATATAGGTATAGGAGTATTTGATATACCTATGTCTGATTTATTATTTACTGTTGTATTACTTACAACAGAACTCTGTAAATTAAAAGCTACCACTGTAGCAATTTGTTTTTTAAAACTAAAAGGAAGATACATATTATACGTATGGCGCTGCAAAGTTGGTTGCTACTCGCTAATAGATGGCGGTAATCTGCGTTTGCCTAAAACTTACTGAAACTAGGGTATAATTTTTAAATTTTATGCCTAAAGTTTTGTTCTAATTTTTACTAAGATATACCTATATTATGTGAATAATGCTTTTATATTCTCATAATACGGAAGATACAATGTAATGTAACAACGAGTAGCACCATTTTTGTCAGTCTAGGAGAACAAATCGTACGATTAAGGCGTTGGGACCACATGTCCCAACTAATATTATAAACGCGAAAGTGAGTTTGTTTGTTTGTACCGCTTTCACGTCGTATGTACTAAACTGATCATCATGAAATTTTACATGCACATAGGGTAGGGTACCTACTGAATAGGACATAGGCTATATATTACGCGGGTGAAGCCGAGGGTATCAGCTAGTAATGTAAAAAAACGTATGTAACAATCGCGAAAACATTAGAAAACATTACATAAACGAATTAAAAATACCACTGTTTATTTAGTTTAAAGTACAACATATCATATATCTAGCAGGTGGCACGTCTCTCCGTCTCAAGGAAAATCATTGCTCGAGCTTGTATCCTTTGACAAATGCTGAAGGGAGGGCGCCCAAATATTGGGTGAACAACCTCTTAATGCCCGAGGAGACATTTATTTTTACCGTACTATTGCTAGTATCAAGGATTGAATCGAAAGAAGTGTTTTAATTAGATCTGGCCACCCAAGGTTTGGGAGAGTGCTGTGGGTGAAACTTTCATTTATATCATTGAAAGTGACGGTGTCGGGTCATTTGTGATAACTTTTCTAAGAAAAAATGCCATTTTCGTAGTACCTAAAACTAAAACAATAAAGTTATTTTGAAATCCTACTGAATAGAGTCTGGTTAGCGAAAGATTTATCAATTTACAAGAGGGTGAAAAATCCAATTTTGCAATATTCTCCTTTAAAATTAATTAAAGTTAGGAAAAATCACGGAGTATGAGACCAGAAATTCACACTGTTTGTTAGACACTATATTTTCTTTAAGGAATAAAGATAGAAAACAAAATTCTGAGAATTTTTACAAGGTAGTAAATATTATCAAATAGATTTTTAAACTCGTCGTGGGTCGTGCTCCTGCAGTGGAGACTAAAAAGACCTGATGATGATGATGATTTTTAAACTTCTGACGAAAAGAGAGGTTGAGTAGGCAAGTTTTACCGCTCTGTATTTATCTGTGTGTCTGTCTGTCCAACCGTAGTTCTAAAATAGGTAAATGATTTATATGTTTTTTTTTTAAAGGATTTTTTTACAACGACGGTTTTTAGTATGTTTTATTGAAATCGGTTCAGCCGTTTACAAGATTTACGTATTGGATCTTGCTTAAAATTTGTTATGTTATGTATTTAATTAATTTTATTTTCTACAACTGATAAAATATTTCAGATAAAAATCCTACTTTGACTTATATTATAAATGTTGGAGTTATTTTAAATTTTAAAGGTTATCAGACCTGATCCTTTTGAAGTTGGTTGAAAAAAGTTATTAAAGACGTTTCTTTCCACTTCGTGATAAAGACGAAATCTAGCCTTTATCCTTGTAAATGAGATTATTTTCGCTGCAATACTTGGCATTATATTTTTTCTTGTCATCTACCTGTATTAAAGCGACCAAACCCTCAAACCCGCTACTCACTGAATGACAATGAAACCAATCTATCTCCAGTCTGTGTCTGTTCCGAATTCTATGACCTCGGTGACCTTTGAACTTGGGGAGTAACGTACCCTTGACTCGAGCAGCGGAGGGCCTTATACCCCGCTATAATTAGAGAACGATAACAGATTATTTTTGTTCCAGTATGAGGAATAAATAGTTGTTAGTAACTGGCATTTTTTGTTGAATATATCAATTTGTTTTAGGGTTATTACTAAAGGGGTGACGGGACCGACGGGTCTCGCTAAGGTCAGGTCATTGCCTGTGAATCAGAACACGTGTGAGGGGTGTATTATGATAATATAATGTGTATTTGTCCTTAGTGGCGTTTTTTTCTCTCGATAACATTGCTGCAAATGAGGAGCAAAATTGTTGGTATCTATAGGTACCCTTTTATTTACCATCTTACATAAAGGGATTTTTTTTTGTGTCATAGGACGGCAAACGAGCAAGCGGGTCACCTGATGGTAAGTGATCACCGCTGCCCATGGATAACTGCAACTCGAGGAGTGTTACAAGAACGTTGCCAGCCTTTATTTAATTAATAATAATAATAATAACACTTTATTGCACCAGAAAACAAATATTAGTGTAAAAAATTTAAAGATGCACAATAGGCGGCCTTATCGCTAATGCAATCTCTTCCAGGCAACCATTAGAATTAGAGAGTAGTTGTGGAAAGAAGGATAGTGGTGCTAACAATAGGAATTAAATATTAAAACATTAAATAAAAATGAGTTACGACGTAACAGTATTGGAGATGGAAAGAGAGAAGTATAAGACAGTCTTAAAAAATAATAAACACATACACATATAAATACATATCTCCTACATAAACATATAGTTAAAGTCAATACATATAATAATATATACAAATATAAATACATATATATAACTATACACATACATGAACATACACATTAGGGTGGAGAGCGTAATGTCCAAGGGACCGATATAGGAGCTCTGTATAGGGGAAATTTATAAAGAAAGGAAATGTGATTTCACCTGATTTTTAAAACTTATAGGTGTCTGGGCACATCGGATAGAAATAGGGAGTGAATTCCAGAGCCTCGCAGCTTGTACTGTAAAAGATCGGGAATACATTTCTGTAGCACGCTGTGGAGTTTGTAAAAGAAGATATTTCGAGTTGCGTTGGGGACGATCATTTACATCACTGAGAAACACGAAGCGTTCTTTCAAGTACACAGGATAAGTAGGGTTAAAAAGGATGGAATAAAGAAGGGTGAGAATATGCCAGTCCCGGCGAAGGCGGATAGGAAGCCACTTGAGTTGCGTACGAAATTGAGAGACATGGTCGTATTTATGTAAACCATATATAAAACGAATACAAAGATTTTGAAGACGCTCAAGCTTATTTAGTTGCTCCTCAGTTATGTCTAAATAACAGGAGTCAGCATAGTCTAAGATGGGAAGTATTAAAGTCTGAGCAAGCGTAATTTTGGTTGCTAGGGGCAAAAAGTTTTTTAATCTTCTTAGGGAAGCCACTGCCGCAAACGTACGTCTACTCACTTCAGATACTTGTGGTGACCAGGAGAAAGTCCTGTCAAAATAAATACCGAGGTTTTTAACTCTGTCACTGTACTCAATTATTGTCCCATCAAATATTATACTAGGGAGTCTTGCCATCGGAATTCGGGAAACAAGGCGTGAGCTGCCTATAATAATAGCCTGCGTTTTTTTGGGGTTAACGATAAGACCATGATTTTTACTCCAGATGGAGACACGCTGCAGATCTTCATTTAAATAATCTATGGCAGAAGGGAGATCGTCAATTTTTGAATGCGTATAGATTTGCAGATCATCTGCGTATAGGTGGTAGGAGGTGCGAAGTTGTAACGTAATAGCATTTATAAAAAGAGCAAAAAGAAGAGGAGATAGCACGCCACCCTGAGGTACACCAACAGAAGTGCAACGCCAAGAGGAGTATGACTCCTCTACACGTACACGTTGTCGGCGACCATACAGGTAAGTATGAAACCAGTCAATTGCTGCTGGAGATATGTTGAGTGAACGCAAAACCATTAACAGAATATCGAAGTCTACGGTGTTGAATGCATTGCTGAAATCAAGCAATGTCAACACCGTTACTCGTCTGTCATCCATAGCCAAACGGATGTCGTCAATCTTTAGCAAAGCAGTAGTCGTACTATGTCCAGGACGGAAACCAGATTGCAAGGGATTCAAAAGATTATTTCTAATTAGGAATCGATTAAGTTGCTCTTGGACAACTCGTTCAAGGACTTTGGATAGGAACGGGAGAATGGATATAGGGCGAAGGTCGGAAAATGAGTTAGGACAATTATTTTTAGGTAAGGGGGTCACATTAGCATCTTTCCAAGCTGTTGGGAAAACACTAGAGGATAAAGAGAAATTAATGATTGTTGTTATAGTGGGTAGGAGGATATCAAGGATAGGAAGGATCATATTACGACTAACACCATCGTTTCCCACGGCATTCGATGATATCGATAGAATTGCTTTCTCAACATCACAGTCAACAATCTGACTAAACAGAAATTGAGGGTGGTCAGGAGTTGGACGTTCAGAAATGGATTTAAGCGTAATATTTTAAATATTATTATCAATAACGGATGTAGAAGAGAAATGAGTGTTGAGACCATCAATGTCAAGAGTTTTAGGACAATTAGACTGGGGCTTACCAACTCCAAGGGACCTGAGAAATTTCCAGACTTTTGCTGGGTCACCGTTCTCGACAGATTTATGGATGTGGCGACGTTGGGCCTCTCTACACACCTTATTGCAGCTGTTCCGCGCGCGAACGTAGCAATCACGGTATTTGTCTGGATCAGCCTTAAATTTCCGCTTAGCAGAATTTTTTTTATTTTGTTTTATTTTGATGTCTTCAGTCAGCCAGGGGGCGGGAAGATGTTTAACACGAACTGGTTGAATCGGTGCATGACGATCGTATAACTCGATGAGTAATTTATTGAATGAATTTACTTGATCATCCACCGACGTTGCAGTAATAACCTCAGTCCAATCACAATGTGAGGCGTCTTCCCGCAGTTTGTCAATATTTATAGAACCAAAATTACACATCATCAGTACCTTAGATTTAGGCTTAGGGGGGCGGACTTTATATGATAAAAATAGAAGATCATGGTACGAAAAAGCATCAGCAGTACATTGACCATATTTTACGACATGATCGGGGGATGAAACTAGAATTAGATCGAGAAGGGATGGTGTGCACTTAGGAAAGAAATGTGTTTCGTCTAAAGGAAGTATAGTCAGATTACAGCTCTCAGCGACGGATTTGAGTGACATTGCTCGGCGGTCATTTTTTATCAAACAAGTATTGAAATCACCCAAGAGTATAGTGTGATTAACGGAAGGAGTAAGGTTTTCAAGAAGCTTTTCGAGAACAGGAAAATATTCGATATTGGAATGAGGGCTGTAAAAAACACCGAGAAGAACTTTCGTGTGAAAGAGAGTAACCTCAAGAAAAAGGTACTCAGGTTCATGAGAAGGATCAGAGAGTTGAGAAGCAGAAACAATTTTGAAGGGAAGATTGGAACGCAAGTAGATTGCCACTCCGGCGCCACGCATACCAGTGCGATCATTACGAATCAACTGAAATCCTGGAAGAGAGTAAGAGGAGGAAGATAGACTAGGGTGAAGCCAAGATTCAGACACGAGTATAGCATGAATATTCTTATTATTTTCAAATGTCGCGAGTAGATCTGGATAATGACCTGGAATACTCTGTGCGTTTAAATGCACAATATTAAAATTTTTAGAAGAATCAGAGAAATTAGTAATTAGAGTCTCAGAAAGAGGAATAGGAATGCTGTGGAAACTATTTTCACTAATTGAAGAGTAAGGTGAAGAAGGTTTGGAATTTGAAGAGAGAGAATGGAAGCTATCATTTTGTTCATCAGACATCACTAGTGTATGTATGTATGTATATGTTTCGCAATTAAATCAATATAATTATAATAAAAAACAAAATAAATCATAATAATAAATAAAAATAAAAGAAATATATATATAATTTATCACCTGTAGGTAGTTTGCATCAACGATATGACAACACAAGCAATACAAGGGCAGAAAAGAAATAGTATCAAAAATAATTTTATCTAAGTATGTAATGATCAGTAACACAACACCAACTTGACTTGTAGTCAAATGTTTTTAAAGATAGTTTAAAGATTTAATAGTAGGTACATGATGATACATTGAACTAATAAGAGTTACCATATTAGTAACTTGAAAAACTTAAAATATGTGTTCAGCTTATTGACAAGAATATTATTTCTATCTAATATGTATTGATAGCTGTAAGTCTTGCTTAAACTTTGCGCAAAAAAGCAGCCCTCTTGTTACGTGCGGCGAAGATCTGGTGAGGAGCAATCTCTTTATAGAAAGTTCTTGCATCAGGATCCCATGGTTGAAATGTCTCTCCCCACCAAACTGCACATTAATATGTAGAGTATTGCTTGGTGACTTCTGCAGCTGATCCAGCACTCACGTCGCGGCGATCAGCCAGAGATGGGATGGTGTAATAGATAGATGTAATGTTAAATGTCATTTACAGTTTTATGGTTTTGGCCTTTGGGCTCTGTCTAACTTGCAAGGGATAAAGACGTGATAATATGTATGTATGTGTTATTAAAAATACGTCGAACAAAAAAACATGGAAGCCACCTTACATATTAAATCTCTATCACGTTTAGCACCAAGCTTGGCAGCTTTAGACAGAGCAAACAAGAGAGTAAATAGTGACTTAATTACATTCAGTATGCAAGAATATAAACTAATTGAATAAAATTGTGTTGAATCACTGCGTTGCCTTTTAGGAAAGTCTGCCGCGGCTCACAATTTGAGGTGCTGAATCTGCAGTTTGAGGCGGCTTCTATGACTTTTTGTTCACGGAAGAATTCTTTAAAAGCTTGGCGTATAGGTATTTGAAGTACTTAAAAATAAGACCAAAAACAATTTTATTTTATTTATTTATTTATTTAATGTGATAAAATCAATCACACCGTCAAAGTAGTGAAATAAAAATGAAAAAAAAAATACATTTAAAGTGAGGAGTCGCCTGGAAGCGCATGTCTCCATACAAACGGAAAAAGGGAATTGTGGCAATATTTTAGGGCAAAATTAAGCATCCAATCAATTAATCTCATTATAATCTACGTACGTTCCTATACAGTTTGGTTAAATTATCAAATGTTTGAGAATTATACGCCTATCAAGATTTCCATACAAATTTGAAAAGGCTTGTAATTCTCAAACCATTGGTATTTTAACCAAGCTGTATAGGAACGTACGTAGATTATAATGAGATTAATTGATTAAATGCTTAATTTTACTCCAAAATTATCAAATATTGCCACAATTCCCTTTTTCCGTTTGTATGGAGACATGCACTTCCAGGCGACAATGTGAGATGTTATTGGATAGGTCATTTAAAAATGTTGTCGGTGTCTTTACACTATTTTTCGAAACAGGGATCTGATCTGATTGTGATATATTAAGCTTAAAAGGGCTCATTTAAGTTGAAGTGAATTGTCGGGGCCCCCTGAAAGGTGTTGTTTATATGTAAAGAACTTAAAAGGAAAACTGACTCTGCTAAGTAGGGTTTACAAGCCAAAGAGTTAAAAGTCTACCAACTTATGAAATGTCGTGCAAGTACTGAACCCTACACTGTACGCGACAAGACAGGCACTTGACCAGTTTTTAAAATCTGTAATACCGGAATATTGAGTAAGTACTTGAAATAAGTGTATACTTTAAAAGGCTTTTGGATTCAGCCAGTCATAGGAAAAGCTAGCTTCGTCGGTTCAGTATCAAAACGTGTCAATTCAAAACGTTTTATTGTATTTATAAGTGACGTTACAATGGTTTTCCGTGTGTCGTTTGTTTTACAATTCCCGCGGAAGCAAAAATGATTCAGGCGCAAACCAACCTACCTAAGTAGTTCTAATTAAATAAATAGCTCATGTTTCCAAAGGCATCTTTTTCATAGGCGGATTCGTATCACGTGTCAATACGTTGCACTTCTCAAGAGTGCACTATTGTATCAGTGACGTTACAATGGTTTTCCGGTAGTGGCCGTGCGCGTGTGTGCGTGCAGGATCGCGTTACAGCTGAAACTCGGGGCGCCTGCCGAAAAGTGCGGTCAACGACCCGGTCAGGACCGCGGCCATACAGCGCGCTCGACCAATCTGTACACTTTGTCTAACGTAGGTGGGATCAAAATATATTTCCGGTTTTCATGATTTGCTTTTTTTAAGGATTAGGAGATGATTAAAATCTTTTCTTACAAAACTTACTTCTTTTAATAATAATGTCACAATTTCACAAATACGTTTTATTGCTAGTTATAACTACTACTACATGTCCGGCAGGTCGTTTTCACGTGGAAGGGCATCCAGAAGGCTAACAGCATTGCTACGTTGGATGGCAATGTTAATTATTATCTTATAAAACTATGTTTCTACCTTGACTTTAAAATATTCATTTAAAGAGACTCTTTAATTCATCATCATCATCATCAGGTCTTTGATAGTCAGAAGCACGACACTACCTGAGCAATATATTAGACAGAGTATTCAAAGGATTTGGCCTACGCTCTCCACGCTGGCCAGACGGGTTGGTGAGGCTTCTTTGATGTTATAAGCTTTGTATAGCTATTGTTTCCTAACTCGCCTTTTACGACATTCACGGGAAGGCTTGGAGTAGTCCAATTCTATTCTGCCGGGTACCACACGGCTCTTTAATTTCGATAAAATTATTATGATATATTTTTGTAGTTCCTATAAATTAGCAATTGTTTTGCAAGTGTCTACCAATAATAGTCTTCAAAAGCATGTTGGCATATCTTTCCACACGTCATGCTGCCTTTCATTTAGGAAAAATGAATGAAAATTACACTAAATTTGTCCCAAAAAAAGTAGTCACATTTCTGTGTTTCAAGAATAAATAAGAATCTTATTTAAATTCTGCGTCAGTGACTTTAACTCAAATTTTATTGACAAACTTTATATGCGTCACAATGTTATAAATTTAATACATTTTCATATTGAAACCCTTCAAATTATTGCATTCCGTCTATAATTTTATCAATGTTTCCTATTTATCACAATGCCTGACATTGAATGGCATTCATTGCCAGTATAAATGAATTAATTCCGTATTTACTGCATAAATCCCAGTTTTATTCAAAACAAAACACGAAGCAATCTTGTTGCCAACCATTATCAATATTCCGCGAGTGTCAAGATCGTGCGCGCGCCGCACAAGGCCCGGTGATATATTTGGTGACATTGAACTGAGTCCATTGCCAACGACCTCGCTCCTCCGAGCGTTTTGCGTAATCGCTCCTGCGTAGTACGGACCTCACACACATACACACATACAAACATGTTCGAACTTGGATGTTATCAACTTATGACTGCAGTTCCGTAAGCGAGAAATTCTCGACCTCATCAACTAAACATCTGTACATCATATGAGAGGATACTACTTTTTAATATTAGCACATTCATATTTTTATTACGAAAATTAATAAGAACTAGAATAGTTAATTAAGTATGATGCAAATACGGTAAGCTCAAGCTAACTCATCGGCTTATTATAATCTCCTCGACTATAATAGCCAGCATACTGAGTACAAGCATCATACGACATTTTTAATGTATTTGCGAATAGCGATCCAAGTTTCGATGTCATAATGACTTTTTAATAGCAATTCTATTAGAAAGATTGTTAAGTTACTTAAGTTAGATTTTTTAAGTAGTGTTTATATATTTTCGTGTTTTTTGCGTTATAGATCTAGCCAGCAGCAAAGTATAGCCCGTCGAGGAAACAGACAAAAATATAGGGAATCATAATGACATATTGTCTTGAATCTGTTTTACTAAACCTATAAGCCCAACTTCATTCTAAGCTTTGTCAGCCCCGTAAAAGTAATACGGATCTTATAGACATGCGTGTGAGCTACAATTTAAAAACGGATCGGCTTATGACTGCAGTGCCTTGATCATCAACTTGCATCTGGACGTCTCGTAACTTAACTTACTTCCTTATAGGGCTCAAACTATAATTGGAAGTTAATGAATATAGGGATTATTATTTTTATTAGATCAATTTATGTAATTGTATGACTGCGTTATACGATCCTGATGCATTTCTAACTTTAGAATTATTTAAGACTGCAGTTCCGTAAGCGAGGATTACACTGAACAACACTAACTTCAGAATCTACCTATACTTCCCTACGATTATATAATAAAATAAATTCAATAACAATTAACTTCCCCAACCCAACTTCTAATGATTGCGATTTTTCTGACAGTTGCACACAGATGACACCACTATCACAACCTTGTATTACCATATTATAATGCAATAAAAGCATTATCAATAAAGCAATATTTCGCTATAGCTATAGTAATCTTTATAATTTTTTCTCACTTTTTGTAAGTTAAGGTTAACGCGGAATTACGCCATCTAGTGAAAAGAGGAAAATAACACTGCAGCACCGTCGTCTAACTATGAAGCCAACCTTGTACCAGGAAACTCTCTGGATAAGACAATAAGGATTCTAACAACAAAGAAGATAGATCTCGATGGCGTGGAATTGGGGAGGCCTATGTCCAGAAGTGGACAAGTATAGGCTGATGGTGATGATTCTAACAACACCTTTCATGTACAAATCAGTCGAAGCATTAAAAGTTATGGCGGAATAAATAAACTTACATTCTTTGGTGAAATCTGAACACATAGCTTTCTATTTTGGAAATTAAATATATATAGGGACAAGTAACACACATTGAGCTAGCCCCACAGAAAATTGTGCACTTGTGTCGTAGGAGACTAACTCAACGATTGTATTTTTTTATATTTAATTAATACTACTTATATAGATATACACCCAAGACCAAACCCAATCTAAAAAATATCATTTTCCAGCATGACCTGACAAGGGATCGAACCCAGGACTATTCGTGTCGCATGGCGTGTCGCGCCACGAGACCGTATTCGTACAACATGCAAGTACTAAATTAATTAGATACGTAACATATCACCTATTTGAATGGCTGGTAATTGTACGTTTGAAGATGAATCTACAATTTGTAATGAAGCTACGAACTGATTACGGCTACTATTTGATTATGTGTGTAGATTTGGTATTCTATCCACGACTGCAAGGGGTCTGAATACAGTGGTCGACCGAGGAATGCTTTTCCTACTGTCGCCGTCAATTGATGTGATGATGTGTAAATAAGAAGTCGTGCCGTTTGTATAGATACTCGGTTACGGATGTCTGTGCTTGCTAAGTTGTAAGATATATGAATATAATACCAATAAGATTCATAACGAATGATGTTGAAGATAATATACAAGTAGTAGTTTTAAGTTACTTTACATAAAAATAAAAAATCCAAGTGCGACTCAGAAATTTATTATTTGGCAGTAATAAAAATAGGTAAGTATCGAAAACTCAACGCCTTTACAGGGCTTATTTGTGCACTTTTAAAAGATTCTGCGTCAGCGACTTTAACTCAAAGTGTGAAGTTGCATAAAATTTTATTGACAAACTATTTGCGTCACATTTTTATAAATTTTCATATTGAAACCCTTCAAATTATTGCATTCCGTCTATGTCTAATAAGACCTAATTTATACGAAATGCAATATTATGATTTAAAATACCATAAAAAGGTAGGCCGTGTCGCAGCGGTCAACACGCCTGCCTGCGACACGGATGGTCCCGGGTTCGATCCCCGGTCAGGTCAAGATAGAAAATGATCTTTTTCAGATTGACCTGTGTGATTTGTCCGTATATATTTATATTTATATATTTATTCTCTAAAAAATACAACTTACGTACAATAAATCCTTAGGCAGATGGTAAGTGCGATGCAAAATAGACTCCAGCTGAAAGAATTTTATAAGAGGCAAGAGTGCCACTCAAGGTATTCCTCGGAAAAAAGGCTTAGCTATATTTTCGTGCTCAAAGAATTTACAGTCATTTGAAATACAGAATAATGTTTCATATTTTTTAATTTTGTTCGGTGACATATAGGAATGCATCCTTATGATGTGAATTTGAAAGTCACATATGTGTAAGTAATATATTTATCCAGATTCAATGCATTTTAATGAAGTACATACAACAATTGGTAAATACGGATAAAAAATAAAATAATAGTGGTGGTTTCAAATTAAATTCATTGCACGTAAATGTGCAAAAATTAAAACATAGCGAACAATAGTTACAAATTATAGAATAGATTCTAGATTGAATGCTTGTTAATAATTCATACCACTATATTCTGAGCTTGTATTCAGCTCAGAATCTACCTCCTACATTTCAAAGCTTCATCTCATTTGAATGTAAGGATTACGTATCTTATTTTGGTGACTTCAACTCGTATAAACAAAACATTGTGTGAAGTTGTGTAACACCATAAAGTCGAATCACGGGAAATAAGCAATGACGTGTTGATATCAAGGATCAAGGATATACCTTACACAACGACAAAATTTATGGTTTCGTATCCGAAATGCCTAACTGATATGTAGAGTCTATTGCGTGGATAAGAACACTACGCCGGGTGAAGCACGACATAACTAGGTTTGACACACAACACTTTGTAATGCATTTTTGGACACTTCTACTATTAATGCTTTTTTGTCGAGCTCCGTGGCGCAGCGGTCAACACGCTAGCCTGCGACACGGGGGTCCCGGGTTCGATCCCCGGTCAGGTCAAGATGGAAAAAGATCTTTTTCATATTGACCTGGGTCTTGGATGTTCATCTATATAAGTATATATTATAAAATATTGTATCGTTGAGTTAGTATCCTGCGACACAAGTTCACAACTTATTGTGGGGCTAGTTCAATTTGTGTGATATGTCCCTATATATTTATTTATTTATTTATTTATTATTTAATGCTTACACTAAATGTTCAGTACATTTAGGATACCCCTGGTGTTGTGATGTCAAAAACCTTTCCTGATCATATTCCCTAAAAAGCATGGACCTAGGAATAATATGGACCCGGCATTAGACACATCAAAAGTGAAGCATAACTTACGTCACATCAAGTCACATGTGTGCAGCATGTATTTGACATTTGGGAAATTTGACATTTCGACCGGGGAAAAGTGTAGGGATTTTTGTGCCGATGTGTGCGTGCGCTAGTGTCGCGACACGAGTGTAGGGATTTTTATGTGCGTCACTGTTACATTTTCCAAGGGCATATCCTGATTATTCTTAGATCCATGCTAAAAAGCCGACGAAGCAAAAGTGACAAATATTTAAATACTTAGTCTTTGCAGCAATCACAATATTGGCATTAATTTTATTCGTTCTTTGCAGCAAATAGCATAACTTGCGAAATTACTCCTTTGCAGAATTGACAAATGACTTTCAAACTAGAAAAACAGAGAGTTAAAAAAAAATTACAGAAGGATTCTTTTACAGGCCGACATACAGGCTGAGTGAGTTATGGGAGCGGCCCGGAAGGGTTGACTTGTGATGTGACATGTATGACGTGTTCTTTTACTTCGTCTTTTTCTATGAATTTAGTACGAGGCTAGTTTTACCTTAAGAAAAGCTTTGTACCCCGCCCAGTATGATGTTTTGTTGACATTTATATAACTTTGTATTATGAATTTCACGTAACAACGGAAGAAACTTTGTAACCTTTACCTTAGTAAATATAGACTGAAGGAGGACATATAAAGTCAAAGTGCTTATGTTTAACAAATTTCGATGCGTCATTATATATCTTTACTTTGAGCTTACACATAATACTTACAACATAATTTGTTTAAGAATTCTTAATTTTCCCTAACCAGTTCTTTTAGGTTCTTGCTCAGTTCGTAATTTCAGTTATATTTTCCCGTTTTTAGGGCATGCGGGACGAAGAATTTTATCATTTTCAGCAATATTTTGCAGGTCAATCAAGACTTTTTACATTGTATATTAGGGTAAAGTCGTATGAGATTCGTTTAAAATAAAATTGCTATAACAGTCCGTTCAAGGTCCTAATGCCCTGCGGTGCGAGGTGGTCGGCTAGCCGGCAACCACTTTCACTATCTAACGCTGCTTCGAGCAACGCATGCACATGCAATCGCAACGCGATTGGAAAACAAATTTCTTTGATTAAATAACATTATGTTCCCAACTGAGAAAAATGAAGGCAAGTCATAGAAGTTGTTTTGAAGCGCCATGATATATCAATATTTTAATATTGATATATTTTGGGGCAAACACAAAATTTTTAAATCCAAATTATTTTTTGGTCAATAAATTAGTGTTAAACAAGATGTTATCTTTCTTTTAAATAAATTAATTAGTAATACGCTTTTATCGTGTGCATAAATATTAAAAACATCAAGATTTGCTAGTCATGTCACGCAAATTACGAGCTGGTGGTGTCTACTTACTTCTAAATGACTTCTAAGAAAATATTGAATTTGTTCCTTCTTTAAATGACGAGATTTGAAGAATTGAGTATAGTTTGTCCTGCGATTTTTGGTCTCTGTCTATACCAAAAGGAATAAAGACGCAAATATCTATGGGTACTATATTCAGTAGGTATTTAGAGAACTCTTATATTAATTATTGCCTCCCTAATGCAACCTACACTCAAATAATTGATAAAGTAAAAATAACTCCCATGAACTGTAATACTACTATTGTGTTACTTATCGGAAACTGTTACAAATTATCTAAAAAAGAAATTATTAACGGTATAGATGGCCTTAAAAATTTAAATGTTTATAAAATTATTATTTGTGCATTCCCATATGTAAGTTGCCAGCCCCCATCAAGAAATAATAACATTCATTACTTGAATAAATTAATTCATACATTGACATGTCGTCACAGCAATAAATTAGTATTTTTTGACACTAATAATTTTATTAGTGAATGTTATTCGACAAAAGATAATATCTATCTTTCAAGGTTTTTTAGACATAAGGTTGCTACATTAGTAGTTTATACTATTAATTTTTGGACGAGTTTACATTGTAAACAAAATATTAGTTATAAGATACCTACAGATTTGCCAAGATTGTGTAATGGTAACTCTGTACACTTAACAGTAGATTTAAACTAAAGACTAAGACAACGGAAAAGCCTCAGGAACTTAGAATTGTGCATCAAAATATGCAAGGCCTTTCCGGCAAAGAATTAATTGTAGAATTGTTTTTAGAAGAATCAAATGTGGACATTTTATGTTTGACTGAACATTGGCTTAAAGAGAGTGAGATGATGTTTAGCCTAAACAATTATGCAATTGTCAGCTGCGTTAACAGAAAGTCTGCTGAAAGAGGTGGTACGATGATTTTCACAAAAATTGGTCTTCGCTGTAAAGAAAGGAAAGACATTGTCAGACTTTCTGTTGAGCGGTGTGCTGAGGTAGCCTGTGCCGAGCTAGAGGATCATATTATTATCTGTATATACAGTCCACCCAATAGCGATTTTAAGGGTTTTCTCAAAATAATGGATCAAGTTCTAAAAGTTGCATCAAACAGTAAGAAAAATTTAATTGTATGCGGTGACTTTAACATAGACATACTAAAACAGACTCCAAAAAGTATTCAATTCTTGAATTTATTTCTAAGTTATAATTTAGTTAATGTATTTTGTGAACCAACTCGGATCACCGCCACATCTGCAACTTGTCTAGATAATTTTTTTTGTGAAAATGGTTATTTAAGTAAATCTATTATTAATAAATTGCCTTCAGATCATACTGGCCAATTCACATCTTTTGTCAAAGAGATTAAAACAATAAATGAGGACATAGTTTTGTGTAGGCCTATTACTTCCAAAAGTTTATGTAAACTCAAAAGCAATATAGAAAACAAATTATGTTCGGTTATGTACACAGGAATCAACCCAGATGACCACTATAACACATTATTTAATATGGTCTCTTCTGAATATGTAAAATCATTGAAACAAAAACAAGTCAAGTTTCGTAATAAATTAACTTTCAGTGAATGGGCTACCACTGGTATTTATACAAGTAGAAATAAGTTATTTGATATGTATGCCCAGAAGCAATATAATTTTGAAATAACTTTTATTGAGTAGTTTCGAAATTATTCCAAAATATTTAAAAGAGTTTGTAAACAAGCAAAAGCCAATCACATTAATAGGAAAATAAATAGCGCTCAAAACAAAATTAAGGAAACCTGGAGCGTCATAAATAAGGAAACCGGTAAAATTAAACCTAGAGACAACATTACTAAAATTAAATGCGGAGATAAGATTAATACCTCAACTAAAGATATAGCAAATACATTTGAGGATTTTTTTACCAACACTCCTTTAAAAATAACATCCAATACTAACTCTTGTCCAAAGCGTTCTAAGGAGCTACTAAAAAATAATATCCCCCCTTGTAGTTCCAAATTTAAATTTAATCATATTAACCCCAGTGACATAATCGATGCATTCAAACAGCTAAACTCAAAAAAATCTGAAGATTACTGGGGTATGTCTGTTACTGTAGTGAGTCATATTATAAATGTTATTGCCGCTGATTTGGCTTTTATATTTAATGAATGCATTGATGAAGGCATATTTCCTAATTTAATGAAAGTTAGTAAGCTAATACCATTATTTAAGAAAGGAGAAAAAACAGACCCTGGAAATTATAGGCCTATTTCTATACTGCCAGTTTTGAGCAAAGAGTTTGAAAAGATAATGCTCAACCAAATGCAACTTTACTTTAAAACTAACAACCTTTTCCATAGCCAACAATTCGGGTTCACTGGCGGAAAATCGACCACCGATGCAGGAGTAGCACTGATTACTCATATTCACGATGCATGGGAGGGTTCACAAGATGCTATTGGAGTATTTTGTGATCTGTCTAAAGCATTTGGTTGCGTTGATCATCAAACACTTTTGCTCAAACTCAGTCAGTACGGGTTTGAAAATAAATCTTTAGATTTGATTGAATCGTATTTAAAAAATAGGCCTCAGACTGTAGAAATTAACGGTGTCAAGACAAATGGTACTAATTTAAAAATTGGCGTGCCCCAAGGATCGATCTTAGGACCATTTCTTTTTCTAGCTTATATCAATGACCTGCCTTACATGGTTGAGAATGAAGCGGGCATTGTGTTGTTTGCTGATGACACGTCTCTTATATTCAAGTTAGATCGACAAAGCGAAGACGCTGTCGCAGCAAATAACATTTTGACCAAAATTTCTTACTGGTTTTCAGCCAATAATTTATTGCTAAATGCTCTTAAGACCCAATGCATTAAATTTACTCTCCCGAACGTGAGGCAGACCAACGTTGATATTCTAGTAGACGGTCAAAAACTAGGTTTTGTAAATGATACTACCTTCCTAGGGATCACAATCGACTCTAAACTACAATGGGGTGCCCATATTTCTAAACTTTCCAATAGGCTTAGTTCTGCAGCATATGCTGTGAGGAGGATAAGACAATTGACAGATGAGGCAACTGCTAGGCTCGTATACTTTAGTTATTTTCATAGCTTAATGTCATATGGATTACTTCTGTGGGGAAAGGCAGCCGACATTAAAACTATTTTTATTTTACAAAAAAGGGCAATTCGTGCCATTTACGGCTTAGGATCGAGGGACTCACTCAGAGAGTTGTTTAAGGACATAAATATTTTAACTGTAGCCTCACAGTATATATTTGACAATATAATGTACGCAAGAAAAAATATTTCTAAGTTTAAGAAAGTAAGTGATTTAATTGATAGACCCTTGCGTAACAATCATAGATTATTTCTTCCGCAGTTTCGGCTAAGCAGAGTTAGTGATTCGTTCATGGGGAACTGTATACGCTATTATAACAAATTGCCAAAGTCAGTCCTTGATATGCCTGATAGTAAATTCAAAAGTTATGTGAAACGATTATTATGTAAAAAGGCATATTACAGGACTGAAGATTACCTTACTGATAGCAATATTTGGCTTGAGCTTGGCGCAGACGCCTCGTAATTCTGTATGCACAGAAATATTACGTTTGGTACGTTCGGTACATAATATTTTATAATATGACATTTTTATTTAATTTCAACAATTTGACATTTTGCTATTTAAATTTTACCTATTTAACATTTCAATGATGACATAATTTTTTTCCAATTCAATTTTTATCATGACATTTAATTAAAACAATGCACACTCAGTCCACATATATATAAGTAGTTTATAAGGTCTAACTAGAATTGTGAGTTGACGTCGCTTGGAGAAAATGCGCTGTGCAGTTTGTTGCCGCTTCTTCTGCACTCCGCTTTGGAAGCGGCCTAAACTTAGCCATAAGTAATTATTGACGTCAACAAAATTTTTTGTTGTAAAAATTGTAAACACAAATATGACAATTAATAAGTGTTCAAAGAAACCTATATTAAATAAACGATTGAATTTGAATTTGAATAAACAAAAAAAATAACTTTTGATATAACAAATTCTAAACTCAATCAAAAACCTCAGAATAAGTCGAAAACTGAAAATGCTTCAAAATTTTCCTCTAAAATACACATTTTTCATGATTTGAAATTATTAAAAGCATTTACCTGCTACTTGTATAACGTACGTAATTACTTTAAAGCATGTGAACTTCCTACACAGCTTTTCCGCAAATTAAATCTGGAAGTTATTTTCATCTAGGGAGTTCCTCCACATAAGCTATTTTCACTCTGCAGCGTATTGGCAAGTAAATATTGGTCGAGAATCTCGAAGCATTGCCATTGTCTCTGCGGGCAAGGTCAATGACACCTACCTTGTTTTTGCTTGGATTTTCAAAAGATGAGGTGGTGATTCAACGCCCAATGCAACTCTGTAAACGTACTTATGTTGTGGCGGTGATGTTAAAATATTGGGCAATTTGCAACATATTCTTGAAATCAGGAAAGTTTTTGTAAGCATACATCACATTTGAAATTGACTGCGCATTCGACATTAATGTCAATATGCACACATGTTTATTGACAGTTTTGACGGGAAAATCTTTCAGGGTATTATTTCAAGAATTTGGAAACCTGTTGGTAGGTTCACGAAAATGGTGGAACTCGACATATGTGCGGTGTGGTGGTTCGCGTGAGGAAAGCGTCCGTGTTGCGGGTCCGACTCCCGGAGGAAGGGTCCCGCAGGAGCGATCCAGGCGGGGTGTGCGGCAGTGTGCCGGTCAGTCACCGCTGTGCCGGCGCGCCGTGCGCTCGTTGATGCTTGCGTTCCACGCCGCACCGCTATTGTTCCGACACCTTCTATGTTTAACTACTACCCTGGTACATGCCATGTCCGTAGTATGAACTAGTGACGTGATCTTCTTTTCAGACTAGTGAGTTTTCTTTCAGTGGATTGTGACCGTTTATGTGTAAGATAGTGGTTAGTGACTTGCAAGCGAGGATTGTTATTTCAAAGGATATTGTTTGGGATGCTGCAGAGGACCCTCCTGTTTTAAGATATTCAGGTCTTTAAATTCAATTTAATCTGAAGGTTATAAGTACTTGAATAAATCGTAGGAGTATAATTCTTATTTATATACACTGCTTGGCGTTAGGAGTGCTAGAGTTTTTCTTCCACCCTTGAGATAAGTTAGAGTACAGGAACCCTGTAAATGGAATGAAGACGTATAAACTAAAACTTACTCTTTTATAGTAACAAAGTTCAAACTTTACAAGTCGAGTTTTCTTTTAAACTTGATATTTTTTCAATCCTTGCTCTATAGCTCTACATTTTGAAATCTGTAAATTCAATCAAGAAAGATTCGCTGAAAAAATTAATAAATTTCATTTTTTAAGTAAGTATTTTAAGCTCTGAGCTTATAAAATATTGCGTTAACTGGAAAATATTTTCAAGACAGATGCCGAAACCTCATTAAAGACAGATCATGTTTAGTAGAGCTTTACATAAGTTTTCCCGGACGATAATAAAAAGTATAATGTCATAGTGATGTCTAAGTATTATGGGCTTATGGACCTTTGTTATGGACATGTTTCAGCAACAGATATTTATTGACTTGAAAAGCTGAATCAAAGACATAATTTGAAGAAAGCCGAATGAATGTTTGTATGAAAATAAGCGATAATATCAAACAGGATATTAATATATAGAGACGGAATACTCTGTTCGCCGGTTCGATGATTAAATATACCTATTTTTATGTATACCGTAAATCACTACTAGATTTTCACTTCTTTCACTTAATTTTAAGTCCAAATAGGTAATAATCGAAAATATACGCTATAATACTGGAAATATTCATTAAAATCCATCCAGTAGTCTGGCATATTTATTGATTTGGAATATGTATAAATGATTATCAAATAAGTAGGGTTTAGAAAAAAAATTGAAACCTTTTTTACTCTTATATGATTTCAAAAGTCAATAAATAAATAAATAAATATATAGGGACATATCACACAAATTGAGCTAGCCCCACTGTAAGTTGTGAACTTGTGTCGCAGGATACTAACTCAACGATACTATATTTTATAACATATACTTATATAGATAAACATCCAAGACCCAGGTCAATATGAAAAAGATCTTTTTCCATCTTGACCTGACCGGGGATCGAACCCGGGACCCCCGTGTCGCAGGCTAGCGTGTTAACCGCTGCGCCACGGAGCTCGACTCAAGCTCGAGTCAACTTGAATATGAAGATACTTATTGGAATTTTTATATTTTCAGCACCAAGCCCATCTTCCTTTTGCTCGGAGCCTTCAGAGATGAAGGAAAAAGGCTGAACGGATACAAACGTGGCACAATAATAAAAATGTGAGTACACTTTATTTTCTTATTATAATTACTTATTTGTAATAAGATAAAAAAAAACTATTTATGTACGTGATATATGTTATTTAGAATGTTCATCGTTCAATTTAGGAAGAGTCATTATATAATCGTCATTTCAGGCGCAAAAAGTCCACTGCTGGACATAGGCCTCTCCTAAGGATTTCCGAAATGATCGGTTGGAAGCGGCGTGCATCCAGCGTTTCCCTGCGACCTTGGTCAAGTCGTCCGACCACCTGGTTGGTGGTTGTCCGACGCTTCATATAATAACTGGATATTTTCAATTTTTTACAACTGTGTAAAAATACCGTAAATTTCACACGGTTTTATTTTCACAGAGGAAAGAATTTTTAGAGAAATAGCCATTATTTCGTCTAATTCCAAGCATAAAGCGTATGCTTAAAATAGATGAAGTTGCTCTACTACATTCTATTTTGATTTCAATAGGAAATATCGAGAGATATATTGAAAGAGCCATAGGTGTCAACAGCCGCCCGCCCATTGACGGGTAGCGCCCGCCCTCGCGCTACCTACATAGGCCAATAGCCCAGCCTGAACAAGCTAACTCAATTTTATTAATGGATGTTTAAGTGCTTGAAAATACTACTGGAAGATCAATGCAATTATAGCTGAAATATTTGCTAAAAATATCAATAGCACCCTTGATTACTTATTTTGAGTCACATTTTATAGACATACTAATATACACTAACACTATAAAGCAGAAGAGTTTGTTTGGTTGAACGCGCTTATCTCAGGAACTACCGGACAGACTTAAAAAAATCACCATTGTATGGGTACGGTATTCCTAAATGACATATGCTATGTATGTACTACGGTTGAAGCCGGGGCGGACTGCTAGTTTTTAATATAATATCATTTAACCGCGACTCTATGTTATTCGCTTATAATGTAGCTTTTTTAAATTTTTAGATAGGTGAATTTTGAGTATATCTATAACAAATGAAAAACATATAAGTAAATAAACAAATATACAATAATCTTTTTTTTTTTTTATCTGTCAAAGTTTGTTGTGCTTTCCTTCGTATCGCTTTAAGGTCTTCCACTTGGAAGCACATTTAACCTTTACCTTAAGATAATTAAGTAAATTAATTAATATCGTGTAAGTAACTTACTTTATAATACTGAGAAGGTTTATGTTAAAGGCGAGGTTTACATTTCAAGAAGACTTGGCGTCATATTATATTGTAGAAAGAAAATCAACCATTAACACTACCAAAAAATTTTCCTGGTTATTTATTTCATTTTATATTTAAATTGGAAACAAAATACATCGTTTTGGTCATTGTTACATAGGGTTTTCGAATGATGCGTTTATTCAACATACCCATAGTTAGCATGTGTCTATTTTATTTTAAATCTAGGTACTCTCTTATATCTCTTCCCTATTTGGGGTCTATAACTATATTTCCGTTAACTTTCCAGCATTTTCCTTTATTATATATCAATTTGACCATATCTCTAACTCTCTTCCGCAACCGAAACCTTATTGTGATGCATTCGTATTTCAAAATCAAAACAACTTATGTATCTGTTAATTAAAATCTCTCGACTTTCCTCGTCTGTTACGCCGCTGGCTGAGGCCAATTCGTTGCATATAAAGTTGACTCCGATCGAGAGATATAGGCAATTTACTATATTCCAATTAAAGGACATATAAGTTTTATTTATTTTTATCGGTCTAGTAGTTATAACTTCTATCAGAATAAGAAGAGATTGAACTTATTTTGTCCCATTTCACTTATTTACGTACGAAGGTTATTGCCATGACATTCAGATTAGTAATTATGTAATAACGAGAATGAACTTTACGTTATTTCCTTCCTATGCCCTTTTTGTTTGTTTTACAGTCATAATTTATTAATTTTCCCCTTTTCTCACACGCATTTACAACTATTTGAATGGTCTGTGTAATTTTTCCTTAGTAAAAAAAGTGCTGACTCGCAATATTGTAGCGTACGACCATATTTTGTTAAAAATCCGTTTTACCGAAGATTCTTTTTTTAAGCTTTTTTTAGCCGGTTGATTATGTATTCTGTGCCAATGGCTAGTTGAGCGATACCAAAGCCAGTTTAATACTAGCGTTTAGACTGTCAACCTTAAACAAAAATATTGGACCAAATTAAGGCCTCCTAGATATTATTATAAGGTCTCCTCACTTAAGAGGAGGCTCGAATTTTTTGGGGTCCAGTGCTACCCCCATTTAAAATAAATCATTTGAGAGAAACGAAGATATCATTTAAAATTTTGTTCTGCGAAGCCCTGGATGACCTTCTAATCTATTTTGTTAACTACTGTTTTGTTTACAGTTCAAAGTGCGAAAGTAAAGCTTTTCTTAACGTTTCAGTCAAAAATCAGTCACATTTGGCTAATATCAGGATAATGGTATGATTTTATTTCATGTTAAGTTCAATTTATTAATGAGGTATTTTAAGTAAGTTCAAATGATGGGTCTGATCTGTGATGTTATGAAAGTTCAGTCAAAGTGTAAATATCATAGATCAGCAGAGCATCCACGAAAACAAATATTAATTTGTCTTTAAAACGACTCTACCTTAGAAATTGAATAAATATAATTTAGGGCTTGCCAAGCTAACAAGCATTGTAATAATGTACAGACAATTTAATTATTTTAGTAATGGTTATCTCTCATATTGGGCATATTTCATACTTGGTCCGCAACACATCTACGTACGACAATGGAAATAAAATATTGGCAATGGTTTGTCATTGTCAGAATAACATTTTCCAACAGAATGCGATGAAAATATATTTTCCGCCGGCATTTCGCAATTTCCACTCAAAATGAGACCTAAATACTTGAACACTTTAGTGTTTACGCTCGGCTTCGTCCTGTATGTGCGACTGAATGAATGGTTACGTAACCAGGCCAGCCTGAATAGTTGTTTTTTCTGCTCTTTAGGGTGTTGGTTGTATTAGTCCTATACCCTGGTGTCATACTCATACTTTTAATGTTAATTTTTGAAGTTTCTTTAAATACTGCATATGTAATTAAAAAAAAATACCTCAACACGATGCAACACCTTTTTATCATAGAATCTAAAAATCAGCTGTATACTGAAAATTTTATTTTTGAATAGAATAAAGAATTTGGAACATCTAAATCATGCAATCAACTCGGTACAAAATTGAGTTTTATAGAAAACTAGCTGTTACCCGCTGCTTCGCCCGCGTGATACATGGCCTATGTCCTTTTCAGTACCCTAACCTATGTATGTGTATGCAAAATTTCATGATGATCGGTTCAGTAGATACGGCGTGAAAACGTATCAAACAAACTCACTTTCGCATTTATAATATTAGTTGGGATTAGTTAGGACTAGGTGTTACCTGCGGCTTTGCCCGCGTAATATATAGCCTATGTCCTTCTTGGTACCCTAACCTATGTGTATGCAAAATTTCATGATGATCGGTTCAGTAGATACGGAGTGAAAGCGTAACAAACAAACAAATAAACAAACAAACTCACTTTCGCATTTATAATATTAGTTGGGATTTAGGATAATTATATAAAGTGAAACAGTGAAAAGGCATTATTTGTGTTTGTTTCATCATCACTTCCCATCAGGCAGGATAAGGTCAAAAAAATTGTTAAACGCCCAAGTAAAGTTGCCTTTAAAATGTTGGATATTAGTATCAGATGTCTTAGCCATACCGAAATATCCTGTAACGACAAAATGACAAATTAATACGCCAAACATCCTAGTAGTCGCATGCTCCTAGTTTTAGAAATTAGTTGAGCTATAAATGTGTTCTAAACAAAATGATTCTGTGAAGCCATTAGCAGTTACTCCATAGCTACTCGCTTGACGCGTGCGCTGCCACTAAAGGCATGGCGATCTATCATGTATTACTAGAGTATTAAGTAACATAATCGCGTGAAGAGTGATGCACCGCAGTTTATTGTTGCGGGAATAATGCACTGACGGCAGTAGTTTACGAGGTCTTTCACCGGCCACAGTATATAGGTCAGTTAGATTAGCAACGCTCCCCACTTTGAAGCTATGTACTTGGTGTTTTTCTAATCTTGTTAAAGCCTATACCGATATATTTTTTCTGCTATGCAGAAACTGTGCTTAATGGTCGCTTTCCTTACTAAAATTAATGCAGACTGCATTGCCTGAAGTCATCATTACAAGACTTACATTCCTGTATTTGTATTCCTATGTCCTCTTGCCGGAGTTACTGAGTGACAGTGATTATTTTTGACATTACATAATAGAGTGGTCTGCTATTGCCTTCTCCACTGTTCTAAAACATTTGAAACCTCTTAAAGCCGGTGACCATAGCTAATATATAATAAAATCTATAGGCTAGAAAAAATAACACCTAAAACTGAACACTATTGTGAAACACACAAAATATGTATAAGCAAGGATTTCCCGAGATGGCACCTTAATATTTCTGAAAACCGAGGAAATTGATTACTTAAACTTTGATTTGAAGCTTACTTTACATATATGAAGCTACTCAATAATAGGGAATATGCGTGAAAAAAAATATCTGTTATCTTACCAGTTTATCCAAAAATATTCAATAGTAAAGTACTGAAAGTGAAAACAGAATAAAATTTGGTTGAAAAACGAACGAGATAAAATGATTTTACGAAAATATGTCTATCTCACTCGCGAAAACACTATTTTGTATGGCAAATGTATGCATGACATAGACTATGACGTCACTAGTCCATATCGGACTTCTCTTTCTTATTCAAACTTTAAAGTTTCACATCTTCTTCGTTAATTCAGATATTTTAAAAGTTCTTTCATATTTTTTTACTGTGGTTATTATGGATTATACAAAGCAAATAAAAAAATACACCCTATTACCGAAATAACCATACCTAATACTATGATATATAAACCAAAACAATGTTATTAATATCAGTGTTGATAGCGCTAGATACGTATACTTCAGGTTAATATAGACCTGCCTCTGTGACTTGGGCGTATACTCTTAGCATTTATGATTACCCTTTCGCGAATTAAATTTCAAGTTAATTTTATCAGAAGCATAGTACTAGGTTATAATGTTTTCCCGAGGCAAGCCCAGGGTCCGCGGCCTCAATACGCCAGCCATTGTTTCACTGCTTATCGTGTTATTCTACGCCGTACATACTTAATTTGCCATTTCCATGTCCCATATCTACGGTCATAATTTTCTTAGTTTTCTGATATATGTTAATGTTTACTTAAGTTTCATACCTTACTTTGTGCGCGCGTGTATTTGCGTATTTTGATTCTAAATTAATAACTTTAAAGTATATCTCACCCATAATATGTTTTTTTTATGATTTTGCCCACCAGATGAACAGAACATCTAGTAGTCATGTTCACAACTAGGTCCGTGAACTTATTTAGAGAAATATATTATCATCAGGTCTTTCTAGTCTCCACTGCAGGAGCACGACCCTCTCTGTACTACCAGAGCCATATACTAGCCTGAGTAGTCAGAGGATTTGGCCTACACTCTCCACGCTGGCCAGACGGGTTGGAGAGGTCTCTTTGATGTTAATAAGCTTTGTTTAGCTTGTGTTTCCTTAGTCGCCTTTTGCGACATCCACAGGATGACTTGGAGTGGTCCTATTCTACTCTGCCGGGAACCACACGGCGACATAAATATATTAATGACCAATGAAATGACCCTCATTAGATGATCAAAACGGTGTTATTTCCACGAGTGTGATCTTAAATAGAATTGATTGGAATAAATAAACGCGGCGATCAATTATCTGTCAAAATCGTGGCAATCATGACTGATTTTTTAACTAAGCTGGTTAGAATAAAAAAAAATTCTCATCAAGGAAGGTAAAGTTCTAAATCCCATTAAATTGAAAACTAGATTCGGCAGACGCCTGTCCCTCGGGGGCCATCCGACGAAACGGATTGTGGAAATAATGGCGTTACGAAGGCGTCAGACTTCAGGCCGCCCCAGATTCGGAGGTCGCCGCCCGATCGTGAACTCTGCACTCCGTTCGATTGCTGTCGCCCTGGTACATTTTCATCACATATCCCGTTTTTGGCGAAGGGTTTCACGTCAATTTATAACCCACCGCTACTTACCTACATCATATTTTTATTTATTACCAATACAGAAAATGAATAGGTACCTATCTTACTTTTTAAATTAAGAAATGACCGATAAAAAAGTAAATTAAAATTGGTTTCACGGAGATATAGAGTTTGAAGCACTATACAAATTATTTGAAACTAGCTGTTACCCGCAGCTTTGCCTATGTTTTTCTCAGTACCCTAACCTATGTGTATGCAAAATTTCATGCTGATCGATTCAGTAGAAATTAACGAATAAAAAGTAAAAAAAATAGTTTCACGGAGATATAGAGTTTGCAGTACGGAACAAATTATTTAAAAATTAAATTTAGACAAGTACAAAATCAAAAAGTAACAAAATTTCTTTATCTCCGAGAAGTATTTAAAAAAAAAAATTATTTTGTCGTACTGACAGTTTACAAATGGAATTCTTCCATCGACGTTAAATTTGCCACCGAAAATTCCTGAGCTGGGCAAAGATTCCTCGAGCCCACACTACGGGCGGGCCACTGCACGAGTCTCGCCATGGGGTCAATGTCCGTCGATGGTATATAGGTCAAACGAAGGCGCCTACTCGTCTGTATTATGCCACCCTGCTACTTGCTCGGGTATTTGGATGAACACTTATAGAAAACCCTTTATAAACTAGTTTTTGCACAAACTGGAATGAAACAATTTAACATCCTTTGTGCGATGAACAAACTATTCATTCTTCGGTTATCAATTATCATAACCGGATTTTGCAAAAAATGAATTATATATGAATTACTCATAAATGTATGCGGAAGGGGTTTAATTTAAACTACGCACGAGTATAACATTTCATTTGTAATAAAGCAGAGTCCAGTAAAACTGCATTAGAAAGCAGGCAAGTTAATTTCCTGTATTTCAGAAGCATTTATACTGTTAACTTAACAATTAACGGTGTATTAAATATCAAAAGGGAAAGTCAAGCTATAGGCATATAATTTTCATAGAGATCATAACCTTAACTCGGATGTATTACCCTTAATTCAAATGCTTAGCAGCTGCCTGCCACGCATCGGAGAACAGCGAATACTTAACCTCATTTGTTATTTAACTGCATTATAGGCCGGCCGAGTTAGAAAGGCCAGGTCGTCGTTGCATCCATTTGGCGTTAGATGCGCTGCAGATCAGCCGGGTTATACTGGTGCAGTGTTCGGCTGCTGCGCTTGGGCAAAAGGGAAAGTGTAGCTTCCTGCTCACACGCGGAAGCGGTTGATGCTACGTAACTACATTTTGCGACGAGCGTGTGTAGAGTAGATCAATGCATTTGATATCTATGATTTATTGATCAGTGGGTGAACATATGTTCATTATGGAGGTCTATAAATAAATGGCGGATTTTATTAAAATTAAATGATTTTCCCTCTTCGAAGTTGAATTGCAAAGACTTTCTACGAGAGTAATAAAAGTTTTCACGCAGATCCATGAAAGCCTAGGCCGCTTTCTTAGCATGAAAAGCGAAATAGTATCGAGTAAGGTCCGCGCCCGAGGGTCATCGCGCTCATCATCGGTTTTACTTTCGACGGCGCGTCATGACTCTCACCGGCAGGAAACGAATCATCGGAGCAGCGGCGCCTCGGCTGTAACGGTCTTCGAGATTGCAGTTACTGCACTCTATTATAATGACGTTTTTATTTTGTCTATATTTTAATATCTTTTTTAACCAGTTAAAACTTTTTGACCGTCTCGCTTTTTAACATATATCTTTTTCTTAGAACTATTTGAAAGAAATCTTTTAAAAGGGTAAAAAGTAAGTGCTTGTGGAGGATAGTGACTTTATTGTAGAAGAGATGTGGCGATAAGAACAATTGGCGAAAATATTATATCGTCACAATAGGTAATTAAAAAAATATACACAGACACGGACTGACTGACATTGTTCTTTTTACGGTTTGCGTTTTGCATTATGCATATTGCTTAATTACATCCTATGAGACATATGAAAATCTTTAATAATAAAAATCCTGGATGGAACCTGTATGGAATATTTATAAAGGAAGGTTGTATTTTAAAATTTTAAAATTTATTTCAATTTAAAAAGTGATTGAACAGTAACTATTTTGTACCAGGGTAGTATTAGAAACTCCAAAAGTACAGCTATGTTGATATTAAAGTTCTTAGTTTTAAACAAAGGGCCTTGCTCTCGATTCGTAAAATATGGTCCAACAGAACAAATAAAGCTGGCCTATAAAGCCTAGAGTTCAATTTATATACCGTTACTTGCAGTATCTGCCGGTGGGCAATAAATAACGAAGTGTGCTTGAGGCGGTACAATTAGTTGCCACGGAATGGGCAAAGGCGCCCAGCTAGTGACAATCACGGTCGTGATAAATGCCCAGTGGATATTAAAAATCAAATTTTGGTATTAACATAGAAAACATAGAGTTTTTAAGTAAAAGTTCCTAATCAAATGCAAATTTTTATCATTCGATAGGATTAGAGCCTCTTTCCTCTTTAGATTATTAGTATAATAACATTAGGAGTCAAAGAAAAAAATGGGAACTAAGTTTGCAACGGGGGTCCCGAAACGCACCCCTATTTATTTTCTTCCATGCCTCATCCTTCTTTCCATTTCAAACATGCATATTTTTAATTTAATTTTATTGTCTCATCGCGTCTGTACACCGTGGAGAGTGTAGGCCGAATCCTCTGACTGCTCCGGCTAATATATGGCTCTGGTAGTACAAAGAGGGTCGTGCTCCTGCAGTCGAGACTTAGAAACACCTGATGATGATGTTTCATCGCCGCTTTATTTACCGGAAATAATACGAATATAAAAGCAACCTGTTCCTCCTATTCAGTATAACTGTATTCAATACTAGCAAATTTCCCGCGACTTTGACTATGATAACGCGCAGATAAATTGGCTACTATCTATAGGTGAAAGATTTTTTAATATCGGTACAGTAGTTTCGTTGCCAATTCAACGCAAACAAACAATCAAATCTTTCCTTTTATAATATTCGTAAAAAAAAAAATATGATCTTACCAATATATGTATAAACATAAAATCGTATAGCTAGTACTTATAAATAATAAATATATACGGACAAATCACACAGCTAGCCCCAAAGTAAGTTCGAGACGTGTGTTATAGGATACTAACTCAACGATACTATATTTTATAATAGATACTTATTATATAGATAAATATCCAGCTAGTACTAGTGCAACCACGCTTTGTAGTGCACGCCGGCGGGGCGCGAGCGCAGGCTCTTCCGCGTTTGACTTGCACTTTCTCCGGTGCACTCTGAATGCGCACTACAGAATTATATTGCATTAGGAAATCTGAACTACGTAACTTGCGGAGAGATCGGATGTTTTCACTCGACATTAGACCTGGTGTACAAGAGCAAAGTGGAAATTTTTTAAGGGTATTGGAGAAGGAATTGCTTTGAGCCTTAAAACTGCCCATTGTATTTAAAAGTGTATCTTTTTGATTTGAACGACGCCTTAATTTTGGTGCTAAATAAACTGTTTTCATTAAAAAGTAACTACGTGGATTACTTAACAAAACATTGCGACTGATTTGGACACGAAGGCTTTCGTACTACCGTACATATTTAATTACAATACTCGCGTACAACCGTATCTTTTGTATCATTTATCCTCTCTTCTCTTGAATTTTTACATTTATTTCTTTCCCGTGAAAACGTCAAGCCTCTAACTATTGCAATTCAAAAGATCAACCCTATGATAGACGGCACCGTTTGGTCGTGGAACTCTAAAAGTACAAAATTAATGTAAAGACAGGATGGCATTGCTACGGAACCACCGATACGCCTTATGTTTGGTCACACCCATAGAACGCAAAAACTTAATTAAAACATTATTTAAGTTTACGTGTTTAAAAACTTCTGTTAAATGAAATTTCCCAGATTCAGACCTCAATTTTTCAACAACGCATAGTTGTCAATGAAAACATCTCCTTAGACTACCAACCCATTCTTCAGATCAGAATTAAGTTATTAGCTTTGTATAGAATTGTAATGATTACCTTTCTCCGAACATTGAATGATTGCACCAGCTCGTGTGGATAAAGGGAATGGAAAGATGGTAGTAATCCCACTAATGCATGAAAGTGAAATTGTGTTTGGCTTTCACGCGAGTGAATTATGAACGGTTCTTTTCACTTCAGGAAAATAGTAATAAAATTAAAACTGACTACGTAATTAGTGTTTTAAATTATTACAGTTACTCCGTCAATAAATTGGATATGGCTTGCTGTCCCTTTTTATATTATTTACTGCGCTTATACTTTCACAAACATAGCCCTTCTGTTTGGATAATTGGAGAAGGAGGCCTATGTCCAGCAGTGGATGTCCCTGGCTGATAGATAGATTCCAAAAAATTATCACAGACTAAAAATATTAAGTTAGTAAATAAAAAGCTGCAACATCATTTCCATTTTTAGGGTTCCGTAGTAAACAAGGAACCCTTTTAGTTTCGCCATGTCTGTCTGTCTGTCTGTCCGTCCGCGGTTTTACTCAGAGACTATAATTACGAGAAAGCTGTAATTTGGTATGGGTGTGTATATTAATCATGGCAAAAAAGAGGTAGAAAAAAATCTTGAAAAAAAATTTTTTTTTGTGTAGCTCTCATACAAGTAAAGTGGGGGAGTAATTTTTTTCTCTATTTACCCATCGCGTGGGGTATCGTTAAAAAGATCTTTGAAAAATATTGTGAGGTTGAGAACACCATTTTTCGATTTAGGGATTCGTTTCCGAAATATTTGGTTTTAAAGTGCAAATTTTTGTTAGAGGTACGTGTCCCCCCCCCCCTCTATCTGCTAAACGGTTACATATGGATACGTAAAAACACAGCGATAGTATATATACTGAAGTTGAAAGGAAAACTATCATAGCTGGGTACTAAGTGCAAACGAAAAAGTTATAGGCAGCCAACTTATAAAATGTGCTGGAAAATGTAAAATTTTATACAATCTTCATTGTTAGATGATTTTGGTCGGTAAACTGTGAGGTGCGAGTGTAAACAGTGTGAACTCAAAGTTGTCATTCGCAACTACGGAACCCTACACTGCGCGTGGCCCGACACGCACTTGGCCGGTTTTCATATTTGTAATCAGTTATTTGAAAACAAAACGCATGCAGAATTTCTCGGTCAACAAGCGAATAACATGTTCAAAGCATCGTTCGCGACGACATGCTACACAAATAAAGACGCTTGGACAGTGTAGAAATAAACAAACTGGTGTTCTGAGATAATTGCATGCTTACTTGACTTGCTCAAGCTCCTTGCGTGTGAACTGATGGTTTTGACAAATAAGAGCAAATCTGAAGTAACGCAATCGCTGCTATCCCACAGATAAGGTTCTAAGACCTAACCTAACTAAGTATATTGGTGTTTTTCTTTTCTATATTCAGTATAACGTCTGTTCTTAAACTAATGGACTGATTTTTTAAATTCTTTCACCAATAGAAAGCCCTTCAGGACCAGAAAGTCGGATTCTTTAAATGTAGAGTTTGTGAAAAGTGGAATTTCCAGAATGTTAATATTGAAAAAACTTGAATTATTATTTCCCAAAAGGTATAATTTATTTGCGGGTAACATAGGCTATAATTTACACAAACGAAGTCGCGGGAAAATTGCTGTTACATATATATACTAGGAGAACAACTTACAATGTATTGACATCTAAATATCAAAATAACTGGTACACGTTTTGTCTGACAATCATTTATACTGTAATTTAAACAACTGGTACATGATGTGCGTATGTACAAAAAATAAACTTAGTCTAATTTATTTTCCTTACTGCATTAAAATGTTTCCACAACAATGGAAAGCCCATTAAGAAAACTACAATTGTAGATAGATAGAAAGCGCTATCTGGTCCATTGACTCTTGATAGATTTACCTGGTTGATAATTTTGTTTACACATTACTACAAGAACTGAATGTTAAAAAGTGGTTTAGATAAAATAACAGATAAACACTACCTAATAATTAACACTCCCCATTGCCTTTAGGCAGTTTAAAAACCTGAGACCAGTATTGGCATTTTGATCTTTGTATGATGTAATTTCTTGATGAAAATTGATTATTTTTAAATGTGGTCCCAACCTCTTACTCGTATACTTTTTTTAGCAATTGCACACAGATGGCACCAATGGTAGGTCACCACTCTGTATCTTTCATATTATGAGAAAATAAGAGTATTATACACGAAATATATCTTAATTAATATTAAAACAATATTATTGGGATGATGTTTATAAATTATATCTTAGTTTTAGCAAGTTTAGGCTAAAGTGGATGGACACCATCTAGTGGTGAGCGGAAAACAACTCTACAGCATCCTCGTCTAACTATGCGGCCTACCTTATAGCAGGCCTTAATTTGATCCAATATTTGTGTATGAGGTTGGCAGTCTATACATACATTAGTATCATATTGTCTTTGGTACTGACCACAAAAAATTTCAATGCACACTTCATTCATGAACAAATTTTAAAATAGCTTTCAAGTATTGATTTATAAATAATACAATATTATTCCTTTACCGTTATTGAAACGAACAGCACGACAATAATTTATGACAACAATCACTGTGATTGCTTGACTTCGTTAACTCTCGAACACCCATTACTTTAGGGTCGGTTAACCTGGGATAAATCAGGATTCTAGTACTCATTTAACTCTACCAGGGTGGGACTCGCTGACCTCTACCATTATAGACTTCAAACAAATGACTCTGAAAGTAAAATAACTGTATTTAAACTTATCCAACAGCACCCCAACACAGTCCTTTGTGTTGGAATGTTGTTGGATAGGTTTCAGGATAGAGCAAAAAACTTCACATGTATAAAAATATTTTTTGTTACATTTATTTCAAGGCGTGATTTAATATATATTTGATGATGATCGGTTCAACTGGAAGTATGTAGCGAGTATAGATGATCATGAAATATGTGAAAGCGTAACAAACAATAAAGCTCACTTTCGTAAATAATATTAGTAGTATATACCCATGCCAAATGACAGCTGTCTAGTACAAATAGTCTCGAAATAAACCACGGACATGACGAAATGGGTTAAGCACATGCCATTTCGTCAAGATTTTCGACTAAATACTATGTGTGTATGTCTATCGTCCTGGTTTTAAAGTCTATTTCACGTTAGTTTTAATGATATGCGAGTAAATGTGATTACATGCTCTCAAGAGATTAAATTATGGTATAGAGTGATCCAATCATGTCTCTTGTGCAAGTTTAAATGAGTTAGTTTGAATTGAACCTTCGACTTAGTGTGGAATACACTAACCAAAAAATATAAAAAGAATAGGCTTTATGCACTTGTGATAATCGGCATGGTAATGTTGAACAAGTAAACTTCCTAAGTTTTTTTGAATAATTAGGTAACAACAAGATCTCCTCTCTACGGTGTATCATATCAGTATGATAGAAAGGATTTTCTTGAAAGAGATGGGTTGGGTTTAGTGAGGGCCGGCTTACAATTAGTTTCGAATGCATTGCGGGCTGCACAACGGCGAGTATTGCATCTCGCTTATGTCTAATGCGTTTGCACTAACGCGTTGTTAAATGTCTAAATATTTTCTAGAAAATAACATATCATAAGTCTGTACACTATCTTTATTAATGGAAATGAAACCTACTTGGAAGTATACCCATCCAAACATTTTTTTGAATTGGTTCAATAAGGACCCTTTACATACAAATTAAAAAAAGGTTCATTCAGAACCTCCTCCATTTTGAAATCGATTGATATACGTACACAAATATGCTATCTAAATAGCGGACCTTCGGGACCCGGAGTCATAGTTGAAGATCCAAACATAACGGATATGAGAGAAAGGAAGAAATGAGACAAGAACACGTCTAGTAAAGCAGTTTTTTGCCTCCACATCGAAGAATGAAAAGATAAATCTTACTTCTAATAATAGTTAAAGTTTGCGTCCAGCTAGACTAACCTAACCTCTATGATCATACAGATCTATGAAGGTGATATAATATAGCTTATTCAATCATTGTCTAGAAAGTTCACATTTCAAAGGTTGGGTCTATCCAGAAAATGCAATCCACGCGATTCACGGCTTCTTGTTTCTATGCAGGTACGTACTCATAAGTTTCAAGCTGTCCCATCACAAAAGTCACTTCGCACTGCAATGGTCGGAGCAACAAGTAAAGAGGACCGCGCGAGACGACGATCTAACATATTGCGTTATTTTTGTTATTTTTTAACGAATCAGATTCTTAATTTACAATTGTTATGAAATAATCTTGTGATATTCATGACAACGTACAGTGAAAGTCGGCATATACCGTGATGATCAATTCAGAGCAACCTAGAATGAGCAATGCATGGGAAATGGGAAGCTAAGCTCATTGCGCTTGCTCTACCATTGTCATCAGCCCTTCCTCCCCCACTGCTAAGCATAGGCCTCTACTCACTTGCGCTACCCACCTTGATCCTGTGCCTCTTTCATCCCGGTACAATTTGGTCTACCAAAGTTGGTCTACCTTAAAGTGTTTTTTGACTTACTTCGCCCATCAATATGAACAACTTTTTTTTAAGTTGTGTGGTTGGTGGCTGATAAAATAAAAAAAATATTTGTTATTTTATCAGCCACCGCCCAATTAAATTGACAAAGTTAAAAAATTTGAGTAAAGATCATTGCTCCCATGAAAAAAAAGTCATATTGATGGTCCGAGTCATATACCCTTTACGGGAATGTCGTGGGTTAATTTCCTTACACGCTGTTACTACAAATTTTAAATGCGTATAGACGGAAAGATTCTATTAATATCAAGATTACGTACAACAAAGGTCACTTCACACCTCAGTGGTCGGTGCAATTCGGAAGGAGTAATAAACTATACTTGAATCATTTAGGTTTTTTTATTATTTATGCACATTTTAGCCACATATCACAAAGTGTAATATGTTAAGAAATTTTCTCACCAAAATAATGTACAAACAAAGGTCGCTTCACACCTCAATGGTCGGAGCCGGCGTGCTCTGGAAGGAGCAAAGAACAGGACACGGGATGCTCATATCATTGAGCTTTGTCCATTACTAACAAACATTTTAACCACAAAAAACAAATGCACAATATCAAAGTGTAAAATGTAAAGGAATGTTCCTATAATAGCAAGATAATGTACAAACGAAGGTCACTTCACACCTCAATGGTCGGTGCAACCCCAAAGGAGCAACGAACAGTAAGATATGCTTATATCATTGAGCTGTGACTGTTACTTACAAATATTTTAAGCTCATATCAAAGTGTTAAATTTGAAGAAATTCTCCCATAATAGTAAGATTATGTACAAACAAAGGTCACTTCACACCTCAATGGTCGGTGCAACCCGGAAGGAGCGTTGCGGGACGCGAGCGATGACACGGTGGCGCAGACGCGCGCGAGACGCTGACGTCACGGGTGCGCCGGCCGCGGGCGGCGGGTTCATCGCCACATTGGCCGGCCAGGTGCGTTCACCGCACTATTCAGTGTCATATTATTGTTTCCCATTTCCATGATTGTTCGTTTCCTATTTATAAATGGAACTGCGACTCCCGGCTTCGTAGCTGAAAGATTTTCCGGGAAGTACTATGTACTTTTTCTTTTTAAGTTCGAATAATGTACACCTGATTTATTGTTTAGATACCTATACTCTAGATTATTCTCGTTGGAACACTAATAACTCTAATAAGGTATGTTTGGAGGGTTCAGGTAGAGATATCTCATGATTCTACACCTATTGGTACCGAAATACAATGGTAAAAAAGGAAATTACAATAAAATTGTAATTTCCTTTCATAAAGAAAAATATTGTTCATTAAACTCACATAAAAAATATTATTGGTATAAAATTAGGTATATTAAGGCGTATTTAATCACCGTGCTTCATTAGAGACTGTTATTGATAAAAATAAATGTATTAAAGAAACTTATTCATATCGACCTCATATTACTCAATCGATTAAAATAATAATTTATATCCCATTATGCAAGCTCTACATAGGTATATAACTTCATCAGAATAACAAATAATATGACGTAGAAGCGTTCAGTTCGAGCATAATAATAACGCTCTATCAACGGTAATTGATTTGAATAATCGTATGGAAAAGTGTGCGACGCGTTATGTCCGCTAGAGGGAGACGGCGATACGTTAGTGAGCTCCGCGCAGCTGTGCTAAGGACGGTCGTTGGCCCCGCGATCGTCCGCAAGTGAACTCCGAATCTCGTGTGCGTTTATTTATCGTGCACCTACCTCCGGGCGAACCGCAGTACAAGCCCGACACGACCGTCTTTCGTGATAAGTGACATTCGGATGCAGTTTCGACCACTTCTATTGATCAGGTACTTATTGCGTAATTTCGATGACATAATTTGATGATCTGCTATGCTGGACAAGCTCGATCGATAGTTGAATTATGAAGTTGAGTCGTCAAGGAAATTGGTGTAGTTCTAGAGATTTTTAATACACAATGGTCTAGCTACATACCAATCTGACTCATTATTTGAGACCTTGTTAAACGATGCTTTTGTGACCTTGAGTGACCTTAGGCTCTGTACACCCCGTAAGTAATAGATGTAATAGCTACCTACTGATGTAACATATCTGACCCATCATGATCCAGTAAATCCAGACGAAAATATAGGTTGTAGCGTCGGAAACATTGTTAGATCAATAATACTGCATGGTAAGTAAGTAGGTACTTACATCTGAAGAAAGTATATCCACTCGTTGCAGAGTCTATATCTTTTTGTAATCAATAAACTACATAACCATTAGACCAAATAACTAAAACAATTTACTCTGTATAGTTTCTACTATAGTTTCTACTAGTAGGTATATGAACTACTTAAAATACATTTAAATAAAATTATTTTAATACGGTTTTTATCGCGTTTATTACATTATTTATACACGTAACGTTTCGAGCACTTTACAGTGTTCGTGGTTATTATTATTTAAAAACTAAATAAAATTATTATTATTTTAAAAACCGTATTAAAATAATTTTATTTAAATGTGTAACAATCGCGAAAACATAAGAAAACATTACTTAAAATACAATTTATTTTTACTGATGCCTTGAGCCAACTTATGAAGATCAAGGTTATGTGATGAGTTCGAGAAAGATATGTATGAGAGAGCTACTTGTTACTTATAAACAGAAGAAAAATACATTTTTAAAATCAAAATCAAAACGTTTATTCAGAAAATAGGCCTTTGCAGGCACATTTTCACGTCATATCATATTTAAAATTATGTTATTAGATAATATGTATTTATTAATTGTTCAAAAGCTACAGTCTACTAGCGTTTCGGAACCGACCACTGCAGAGAAGAAACGCCGAAAGAAACTCTTATCAACAGTTTTAAAAGAGTCTTCAAATGATGCAAGCCTAATCACAGCTTGTAAATAAAGGGTGTTTATTGATAGGTACATTATCTACCTACCTTTTATCGCACACATGGTACCCCTGCAAATATTTTTATCTCTATTTGCAATAGGCTCAGTACATCTGTCGATGCTATGTCAAAAGTTAAACACAACAGTTATAGATACACAGTTCAATGCTCTACAACTTAAAATATGCGTCGTCTATTTATAATTGTTACGTTTCAAACAATGAAATTTATTGTTCATCGGTTCAAATAGGAAATTCAATGTATTTAAGTATACATACTATGTATTGTCAAAGTTATAGAGGAAATAGGTATACGTCTTTGGGCCTTGCCGGGATATGCTAATATATTAAGGGTGTCCAGGACCCAAAGGAAATTGCTTAGCCAGGAAGAATATCCTAGTTTGGTAGCCAGACATCTGTTTAGGATAATCCCGAGGCTTCATTTACGGTAGATGCTTAACCTTTGCGCAAAAAAGCACCCAAATTTCTTGTCACGATCGATGAAGATCAGGCGAGGAGCAATCTTTATATAGAGAGGTCGCACTTCCTTTAAGGACCCTTTGGTCCAAATGTCTCTACACCAAATGGATTTGGTACATTTACTTTGTACAATGTATAGAAACTATGCGTCTTTTAATGATTGTTTCAATCGAAAATAACAAAATGCATTGTTCATTGCTTTCAAGGAAATTCAATGCTGTATTGATCTATACAGAGTTGTACAGTCGGAGGCAGATAAACTTGACCGCTCCACAATTTCAAATCTATTCGTAGGGGGTCAGGTTTATCTGCCCCCGACTGTACATCGTAAATGAGTGTATTTGTTCGTCCTAGTCATAGACACTGTCACGGCCGGGGTCATTGACTTGACATTGGTACCAGTGTGTTTATTAGGCTCGGAATTTAGGTAACGTCAGCGGTGATATCACCCGTTGATTGTGTTCCTAGACGGCAACTCTGGCTAGCACACGGCGCCTCTTATCTATACGTTCTATAAATATAATAAAATTGCAACGGATATTGGCAATTGTTACCAAAATTTTTATATTAACTTCAAAAAATGAAAAAAAATGGTCAGAAATTGATTGGTTGGTTTTTGATGTTTTAATCGAATCATTAAATGGAAGAAGATCTTAATATGTCTGTGCTTTTTTCCTGTTCGTTCGATTTCAACAATGTAAAGACATCTTTCTTCGTTTAGTGTCACTGACACAAAATTTCTTATCATATATACTTACTTTGTTAGTTAATAAATAAATAAATATAACGGACAAATCACACAGATCGAGCTAGCCCCAAAGTAAGTTCTTAAGTAAGACTTGTGTTATGGGATACTAACTCAACGATACTATATTTTATAACAAATACATATATAGCTAAATATCCAAGACCCAGGTCAATCCGAAAAAGATCAATTTTCGTCTTGACCTGACCGGGGATCGAACCCGAGACCATCCGTGTCACAGGCCGGCGTGTTGACAGCTGCGCCACGGAGCTCGTCGAGTTAATGTCCTTACCATACATTATCTACTTATTTACTGACGTTGGTATTTTAAATGGCGCTAGTTCAATACAAGCGTATGCAAGTGGGGTATCATGGTCGAAAGACAGTTTTTCTTTTCATAATTTTATGAGGCCTTTCAAGGATAACTTAATTTATACAAGTGAAATCGTAAACGAAATTGAAATATACATTCCAGTAAAGTTTGACGTACTTGAATTTTCCCGGTTAGTTACACATCATACATAGAAGTATGATTCTTATGTAAAATTCCTATGTACCAAATAAAATTAATAGTGAATTATAATTCGTTAATGTTTCGTCATATTCGAAAAATATCCTATTCCCATCACGTGAGGTGAATGACCGATATATCATTTTCCTTAGTCATATTTACATTGATTTTATATTTCTGTTATAAAATTAAACATATTAGCAGAATAAATACATATTGACCGTCCGAATGAGATTTTCTAATAAGTAAGATAATATTTGGAGAGGATAGTTTTATGCACTTTATAAACGTAAATTTCTTTGATTTGGATAAGAAGCACATAGAAGTTATGGCATTCTAAAAAAATCTTAATTTGTAAATAACATTTCCATGAACTGTCTAAAAAAAAAATTAAAACTTCCATCCAAGTTTTGAAGACTATGACCCTTTATAGATAGACATATTGTGCATGCAACGACTTGTTATGTTACATTAAAGAAAAACTCTATGGATGCTGCAGATGCAAGCTAAAACAATACACCCTGATACTGGCTGTCAACGTTAACGGCAGTCTTTGGGCAGGTTGAAAATTCTACCACCAGCATTGATCACATCCGTAACACCAAAGAGAAAGTTACCCTATACTAACTAAACTACAACAAACTGACTTCGGCCTCTATACATTGAGCTAGTCTTTTTCCGTCTGTTTACGCGTAAACATTTCATAACAGCGTCGCATTTTCTCATTAGCGTGTAAACAATAAAGTGATTGGTCGTTTATCGCTACATGTGTATATCGGGAGGGCCAGGAGTCATTGTCACGTCGCTGTGTGTACCGACCATTGTGCCGTTTGTGTTTACCGGTCTTATCAATAACACGCGAGAGGCGGCGGTATAGGTGTAGCTACGCTATAGTCAGCAACGCTAAAGAGAGCCAAGAATTATTTCCCCGTCGCTTTTTGTACCGGTCATGGTCAGCCTAAGGTAATAATTTCATAGCTGTCTATGTGTTTGTGTAGTTCTGGTTAATAAACCGGCAATAACATAATACATTTCTTGTAATCTAAGAATTGATTATTGCATCGAGTGTCTATCAGTAGAACACGTTTTTAACTTGAGCGGATAAAAATGTGCTCTAATTAAATTCAGGCATAATGAATGATGCCCAGGCAAAGCGATGGCTTATTCAAATCGAGTGATAAAGATAACTTTAACAGTGTACATACGCTAACAGATTAACCATATATGTTTATTTTAATAAACGCATTACAGGCCAGCATATCTTTTTCGTGAGGGGCTTCAAGTTGGGGGACTCTGCCCTTGACCGTGACTTGGTGCATAATTACTAAAACTCAGTAACGAAATGAGTAAATACAACACACTACAGAGAAATATATTATAGCCTATCTATCAGTACAGCACGTCTTTACCTTGAGCGGGTTCAAGTTCGGGCGACAATGAACTTGGCCGGCCCTGACTCATGCATACCGAGCATCAGTTACGAAACCATAAACAGTGCATCTGTGCGAATACAGCACCCGACACGACATTTGTTTCATACCGCTCTGACATGCGCGATTTTTAGCTATTTCACTTGCTCAAGCTTTAATCTGACCTTCAGGCACCTTGCGGGTATGTAATGTATTTTCTCCGTTGTTTCATTCACCTTTGGCGATCTACGTTTATCCACGTATATATAGAAATTTAATTAAGTATTTTGGTCCCATATTGGAAGTTGGTCTTATTAAAGGGTACATTGACCCCGTTTGATTAGATGCTCTTTTTGACTAAGATTGCTTATGACCAACTGAAGCCGACTGACTTCATTACTGTTTATTCTATTACTTTTGCAGATTATATTGAAATTTTAAGAATTTTATAAGTCTGGCGACAATAAAAAGTCAATACTATTGGAATCAATGAACTGAAGTGATGATAAAGAACTGCTCAATGCTCATTAAACAAATACAGTATAATTTCCCGCAAAGTAAAGATTATGAAAAAAAAATATTCATTTAAGGAAAAATAATTTATTTCATACCGTAGTTAATATTAACCTGCATGCTGGTTGCTTTTATTTTTACTAAATACATATAGGTACTCAGGAGATGAATCATTTAATGTTCTTAGTGGAAATTTTTTAAACATTCAGATTAATTATGTAATTTCACAAAATTAATCATTACTTTTTAAATGACAACATAATTCAGGGGAAGCATGAATTTTTCGTGGTCAAGTGCTGCCTCCATTTGAAATATATTTTTTTAAAGTAAACGCAGAATTTGTTTAACATTTTTGAACTACTGAGAAGCATAATTTAACGCGAGAAAAATAAACCTTTTTAGCATTTCTGCAAAATATAAATAAATAAATATATATGGACAAGTCACACAGATTAAACTAGCCCCAAAGTAAGTTCTTAAGTAAGACTTGGGCTAGTGGATACTAACTCAACGATACTACTCGTATATTTTATAACAAATACATATATTGATAAACATTCAAGACCCAGGTCAATCTGAAAAGATCATTTTTCATCTTGACCTGACCGGGGATCGAACCCGGGACCATCCGTGTCACAGGCCCTCGTGTTGACCGCTGCGCCACGGAACTCGTCAAATTAATTAAATAACTATGACAAAAACTACCACTTTTGACGGTAATGTTCAGTAAAGTTTCACGTTCACACATAAAAAAGTTAAGAAACCTAGGGCCTCCTAGAACAAAATTTAAATTATACGTCCGTTTTCCCTCAAATGATTTATTTCAAATGGGGCACAACTGGACAACGTAAAATACACGATTCCCCTTAAAAAAAAAGTTTGATGCGAAATGTACCTGCCGTTTAAACGAGACCGAGAGATTGAGAGAGTCAAAATACATAACTAAAACCGTTGTCATAGTTAAGTAATTAATTCAATGCTTATTCCAAACACTCGACTAAAGCGACCATCTATCACGTACTCCATACGACACGAAGGAAGCAGAAACAAAATATTATGATTGCACTAATGCATTGCAGATACTGTTATCAAACAAGAGTTCTGCTCGGCCGTGACATTGGATACACTGGTGACATCACCCCGTCCTGACTTAATACTGCCAAGGTTTGAAACAGTCTTCAACTTGGTTGTAATATGCAAATTTTGCCTACTTAGCGCTCGTTTAGAAATGCCTCGCTGAAGTAGAACAGCTTTGTATTTTTAGGTTACTTTAAAAATGGGTTTGACTGTTATATGAGCAGTTAACGATACAAATTTGCCAGTTGTAGGTACTTACATTACATATAATATTTTTGTTTGTAAGATCAGACCAGATCTCGGATAGGAGATCAAAAATAGTAGGGTTGAAAAAAAAATACAAAAAGTAGTGCAATACGCATGGAATAATTTTTAATAACTTACAACTACCATTTTTTCTGAATTTAATATTAGATATACTAGACGTATTTGACTTTTGCAATTGAGTTCTATGAAACACTTCCATTTGAGACTCTCTGAAGCCAAATCCGTCATCGTAGAGCCATTAAGTGGGAACTCAGTGACTCTACAAAGACTGATTTGGCCCAGGCAAGACGCAGAAGTCTTTCTTATCCAAGCGTGTTTGTTAATTTAAAACTATATAGCTCAGAGTCTGCTATTAAGACTTAACATTAAAAGATAATGATATTTATGGCCTGTCGCCTACTGGACACCAACCCAGTGGCTGTCTAATCTGCCTTGTTATTACAAAGTAATTTAATTTTTATTATATCATGGTGTTAATACCTAGGAAAGAATGTTAAGTATTGATTTTTACGTATGATATAAGTAGTATGATATAGTAAATAATATATATATTATTTTGATTTAGTGACGAATTAAATTGGTCTTCTCTCTTCCTTTATCTTTTTTTCTACTGAAGTGTGAACGTCGTTTGAGGACGTAGGTTTGATTGTTTATTTTAATGTGTCACCAAGAGAATTTTGCCCTAAGGCATCTGACACAGCTTAACCTATGATGAAAGCAGGACCTACAACTCAACGTGCCTTCGAAAGCATGGGAGAGTTTTTTGTTTTTTGTGACGCTTGTGGATAACCATCCAACTGGAGACCGCACACGGGGTTGCTTTATTCAAAACTCCAAAACCCGCCAGTTGATCACTTGCACGAAAAGCATAACAAAATATCTCTTCAAAATCCATGTGTTCTTTACCTAGCAGAGTAGCAGTACACGCCAAGGTCGTAAAAATAACTGCACCGTTATACTTGCATTTGTATGAAGATTTGCTGTTTATCTTCAGAGCTCTGTCAGCCATTTGTCTTCTGTATTAAGCTCTTAGCCCTTGATCTAATTTTTATTTTGAAAACTGTATTTGAATTTTAAGCAGACATTATTTAAGCCTTTATTAGAAAAAAAATAGTATTGGAAAGATAATAATTATGAAAACTGGAATATCATAAGTAACTTCGCGCTTTTGTTTATTTTGCATTTAAATGATGTTATATATTTATGTACATCTTTTTTATTTAAATAAATAAGGGAAGGAAGAAGGAAACCATGTTATCATATGCTTTCTTTAGTGGCTAGGACGACAATGTAACGTAAATATTATCAAAATCACATTTCCGTGCTGGTATAGAAAAAAACTTTCAAATCACCTATTAATTTTACTTATTATTCAATACCAGCTATTGCTCGCGGCTTCACCCGCGAGATATAAAGCCTATGTCCTTTTCAGTACCCTAACCTGATGATGATTGGTTCAGTAGAGAAGGTGTGAAAGCGTAACAAACAAAACGCACTTTCGCATTTATAATATTAGTTGGGATTCCTCAGCAACAAGCCGATTAGTAGGCAACGCCTCTAATTATTTTTTTCCATTTTTTCTTTACTCAAACTCATAGGAGGATAAGATATAAGTGGTCAGTTTGACTTTTGTTTCCAAAAATCGACTGAGGAACATCATTAGGCCAGAAAAACGAGATGGGTAAAAGACATCAAATACTGATTTACTCGTACATCTGAATACGTAGTGTTGATTCACCAATAAGTCGCTGTTTCTCAGTTTACTTTTGGACCTCCAGTTCAAATTTTTGCCATCTCTACCCTACCATATACTTAGATATTACTTTAGAATTATTTATTTAGTTGTGTCATCAACCCGTTATTAATAATTGGGCATAATTGACCTTGACTCGTTATATAATCATTACTAGTTCCGGATATTGATAACATTGTTTTAGACTATGACTTTGACTATTAATAGCGACAGAGTATCAAGAGTATACGGTATTATGCTTTGTTTATTTTTTCACTTACTAACGCTTGTGTCGTAATGGAAATTATTAAAGAGTAAGATAAATGCCTTCCTCAGTATGGGAATTCTTGAATCGACTTTTGTCTTTATCATAAGAGAAGTTAATGTCGTGTTCTATTCGTGCTTTTTATATGTAGGTTTGTTTTTACAAAAAATAAGGTAGTTTTAAAATTGCCTAAATATTTTATTGTCATTCTAAATCACGAGATAACGTCAATGATTTTACAAAAACGGCAGACCATTCTTACCTTGATCGAAACGGGGAGCCTATGTGCTCATCTATATCATATATCTATAATTTGGGAAGAACAAGGGAAGAGCATATAAAAACGCCAAAACGAAGATCTCCGAAGACCGCCGACAGTTCCCGAAGGAATGACAAGCGAACGCTTTTCAAAGGAACGCGGAAAACGCCGGGCACATGTTGAAAATACGGGTGGGCATTGACCCCGACCGCTTCGGCTGAACTACAGCTGTTGCTGAATCTAGCCCGCTGCATCTCGTGATGCGCCTGTTTACGATTTACGATCGACTACTATTTATTTGATAAATTTGTTTGATATGATCTAACGATTTACCTTCCTGATTTAACACATTTATGAGGTTTATTTTGCACGCTTGATCCTTTAATACGTGTAATGGAATCTAAGGAATCGTAATTTATCCATTTCTAATTACCTATGGAAATTGGCAGTAGTAGTCATGACCATGATATAAATGTCGTTCTAAGCTGGAGCAATTAAAGAGACTTTATTTAATACTAGATATTTAAGACATAGTTTTTTGCATCTATCAGGTATAGTATAAATTTTCCTTGGCAGTATTAAATTATCTACCTACTTCAAGAGCTATCCTAAAGCTTTGATATACTATGTAGAGCAAGATTGGACATACGAAACGGAACACTTTTTCACCTTATTCTTCCGTCCGTGATTATCCTATCTAGAAACTAAAGAGTCGTGGTGCCTACCGTTTGTAATATTTATTGTTTCTTATATCTCTCTGACAAAACATTATCTTGCAACGTAACACGATGCAAGCTTACTGCTGCGTCGTATGTTACGTTGTTAAGTATCGCTTCATTTTCTCAGGCTCCCAGCTCTGGTAGAAACGGTCTAGTTGGAGAAGGGTTTTATGAAATTTTCAGTCAAACACTGTCACTCAGAGTCCCCTACACATCTTCGCTACTTTTCGTTTTGTAGTTTCGTCATACATTTTTGCACCACTTAGCTCTGGTGGATACACACAGTTTTTCAACTTCGCCACGTGTTTTAGCAAAACCCCGCTGCTCAGCTCATCTATAGTGTAAACGCAACCGTATGCGCTTCAGGAAGTCTTGTAGGCGGAAAATGAGATAACATCAGCACTCGCCTGCCTCTATACTGTTTAACATAAAACTACGAAGAATATACCTATCTCATATCTCCATACATAAGACACAACGCGGTGGCAGAATTAATATCGCCGTGATGATGTTAGATTATATACATTGACATATATCGATATAATACACATCCAAATACACTTCTGCATATACCCATAAGTTATGGTGAAATAAAGAATTTCACATTAACTCTGAAAACTTAACACTCCTTGTTTGGGCAGTCGTGATCGAAAAGCAATTTTAATCACTATGTACTAGATAGGCACATGTAAAAAGGTCATGATACAAAATAACTTCCTACAAAGAATAACCAAGTAGATGAAAAAAATATTTACCTTCAATACAAATTTAGCTCTTAAAATCTAGAGCAAGTAAATTATAGCATCGTAGAGTATCGTACATATTTGACTACTTGGCAAAAGTGGTCAAAAAAAAATTTACTTACATGAAAAAGCACAATTTTTACCACTATACCATAAGTTCTATTTTGATGATATGTTTCAAACAAGCAAGACTTTTCCGACTAATATCCGTACGTAACTACCGGATGATAACATTAAATCAAAGAAAAAGTTAACAAGACCGTCGTGACACAAAAATCTGACCATTTTCCTGCTTGCTCGTCTCCGGGATGTGATTTATCGTACAGAATTTAAAGGCAATTAAGTTTGACGCAGTTTTAAATGGAGCGGCGGATGTGTCCAAACTCTTGACAAATTTATTTAAACAGACATTTGGAAGAAACAGGAATTTTTCGACGCATTACTGCGATGCAGACGCATCTTGCATCCGCGAGACAGTTTAGTATAGACCTGATAAAAAATAACTTTTTCCTCGAAACTACGTATCAATTGTGTGCGGATACCTCCGAAGCTATAAAGGACCTTTTAATTACTAAAAAAGCATAGCCTACTCGTATTTACACCATAGAAAACGTTATAATAAATTTTAATGTTAATTAAGCTTTAGAAATATCTAAGGGAATTTTTTTAATATTCCGAGACCTTTCATATTCCTGTAACGGGATTCGAGTTGTTTTGATAACTTACGGTCTTGTTTCCACACATAATTTCCACATTTTTATTGATGTCATAACCATAAAACGATTCGCGGTTTTAACAAATTTCAACGTTCATTGTTGTTTTAATTTATGCCCTCGAGTTTAAATGCCTCGACGAAAAACCATATCCACTGTTTTTTAATCGCCCTCGTCAGCTTATATTAAAAATAATTCTAAATTAAAAAGATGCGTAAGCATCCCGATATCACACTTAGTCACTGATTTTATTTTGGAGGCGGGAAGTCCATACCTTTTTTTGTTTTCAAATTTTAATTTATACTTTTATCTTAAATAGCCTCCGTACAGAATAGCTAGAGCAAGTGGTCGTTGATTTAAAACCAAATTTGCACATACTCGCCATAGACGACAACATAAACTTTGTGTTATTCTCGTTATAACTGCTTAAAATCTATTTCTGAAAAGATATATCAGACATACTTATCTTAATAAATTTACTATTTAGATAATTATTTCTACGAAAAGTATGCTAGAAACCTAATTCGCACTGAGCGGATGATTTGTGTAGTATGTCGATTGTTTTCGTGTATTTGGTAACTGCCCACACTAGGATAGATGGCCAGATGAGGACCTTGTGCCATGTAGAAAAATGTTTCAAAATATGGGCTTCGCTTCCCGTTAATTTACATCAATTCGTTTTGCTTATTAATAATGTATTTGATGTAACGTTATCGAACGTTAACAAGAACTTGCAATTTTGAATAATTTTGCAATAATAATATAATATATTATTTCTTTTTACATAGTTAATTTCTTTGAACAGTCTGGTTTTTAATCGTCGAATTCCAGTAATGGCTTCCAGCCTAATTCGCACTGAGTGGATGATTTGTGTCGCATCTCGATTGCATTAGCGTATTTGCTCGCTGCCCAGTGCCCACACGCACGCCCATTCATTTCCATTCATTCAACATTTCGTTTTACGCTTGTTCGAATTTAATTTGCGAGGTGTGGAAATATTGACATGATTTTTAATTTTTGAAGATTATTTTATTTTAATTTTATGATGCTGTTCTGGGAGGTAAGTACGAGTATTTAAGGCATGCTATCGGCATCGCCTCTAGCAAAGATTGCAAAATCTCATCGAAGATATAGACACATTTTCAGTTTGTACCTATTCTGCTGCGGTAATTTTCATGGGTAAATTAATAGTTCAGAAAAGTAACAAATATGGATCTTGTAAATCAGGGATGTATATGTAGTTCTACTATCAGAGATAATAACATACGTGTGAATCAAAGGATGGTGGAAAGGTTGGTAAAAATAACTTCAATGTGGTCAATCTTCGTCTTTAAAGATTTTTCGAGTCCGGCAATACGCTCACATTCGTCATTAAGGCTTCTTACACGTAACACATAATGCCTTTATTTATACTTATCACCATAATTATTGATTGATCGTTAAAAATATGACGCTTATTCGATACTCGATCGAGTATCAAATCATCTAAAGGATACCATATAAATCTGAGAGCTTCTATGTATGTCTTCTGAATCATTATCATCTAACTCTGAATATGTTGTGTGGCTTTAAAGAGCACAAAAATACGGTTTTCATTAATATTACGACCTAAAGAAAGAAAATTAACATGAGATTTTAAAAAATAATATCGATGGATGTCCTTTTTGAGTGCCTGAAGGTAAAACATTAGGTGCGCTGATTTATTCACGCTACATCGCATTCGTTGTGATTATCGTCAATATACATTCTACGCAGAGGCCTGTTTTGAATGTATATTGGGTGATTCCGGTAGTTATCTCATATTTTCTTTTCTCGCAAGTAGAGAGCAACGACTCTATCTTTACGATCATTTTATTTAAATGAGTACCCAAAACCGGGCAATATTTTTTCTTGTTTGATATCAATTGTTGCAAAACAGCGAATTTGCGATAACAGCTCACTATGTTAGTATTTCGGTAGAGCGCACCGGAAAGGAAGCGCTGGGGAAGGTCGTTGAACCGTGCGTTGAGTCAATGTCAGCGGCGGCGAGGCGTGGGTCCAAGATTCGGCAAGAACAAGGGTGCGTTCATTGGTACGGGGTAGCAGGGTGCAACTGTCGCAGGGTAACGACCGCTCCGGGGTCGTCGGCCGGCGCCACGCGGCCGTGCGACCGAGCCATCCGATTGATTGGAGCGGGATGGCACTACCTCTTCGTACCCTTACGCTTTAACAACCCCCGCTCTTAATAGGGGAAATAATACTTTGTTCCGTAACAGATAAGGTGTGATTCGGTTTGCCCCTGTAATCTCGGATGAGGCTTTTGGAGTCTGGCACGGCGGAGGTTGCTAACGCACACAAGCGGGTTAAGGGAAGTAGTTTTGCTCAAAATATTGATTTTTCCGCGAGCATAGCGGCCGCGTGGTGTGCGGCGCGCGCGTGTGTGCCTGCCTATGCGTGCGCGCGTGTGCGTGTCTTCTATTTTGGGTAGAGCACGTGGTCGTGGTTGTTGCTTGTTGACATGCGTTTTTATTTTTATGGCGGCTTCGCGGCTTGATCAGTTAATTACGTCACTGAAGTTGCTGACTAATATACTCGCGGGAAAATTCTTCTTTTATGGTTACATTTATGTATATGTTCACTTGGGCCTTTTTTAAAAGTAATGGATAACGGTAAAACAGAAATAACCACGATATTTTTAAGATTCGAAGATAAACGTACACTATTATGGTTTTGTTTTCCTTTCTTTAAATGTGTTTCCCCATTGATCCTCCTCAGCAGCTTCACCGCCAATTATCTAGTCTCAATTTGGATGTTGAAAATGTTCTTAAAAATTCTCGAAGTTCAATGGACAGAAGATGTCCTCCCATACATAATGCATGTGGTGTGGATGCTTACGTATTTCTATAAGTACGGGTTTTATTCGATCAACACACCTATATCTAAATATAGCTAGCTAGCACACAGCACAGGTTTAGGACGCACACACGCGCACAACGTTACCCTTGATTTTGCCAGCTCAAGGTCTCTACCCTCCAGCGGGTCCTCTCACACCCCAACCATTTTGTATAAAGCCGTCCCTCTCTTGAATGCGGACAATGCCGAAATTGAACGACCAGGAGCTGAGTTCGATGACCTCGACAACATACGTATTGGTAAATAAATATTGATGTAAGATGTTATTATATAATGAAACTGAACAATTTGATTGCGCAGTTTGTAGTGATCGCAAAGTATAGACCTGAATATTTCTAAATTCTTGTGAACTTTATCATAAAGACAATATCTGTATCTTCGCAAATAGAAATGGTAATTTGAGTCATTATACATTTAATTCTCGGTGAAGAAATGACTCCTGCAGCATACCTGATAGTATTCTCCTACCTTCGCAACATATGGATAAGAGGTAGTCTCAAACCTGTGGTAATAGGTATGTCGTAGGAAACAATGTCGAAAATTAATTAAGATTTTTCAAAAGTTGCATCGTCTATGTATTATCAAAGACAATATAATACTAACTAAGTATTATAAAGCAAAAACATGAGGAATAATTACACTTTCCTGAAATGACACCTAGTCAAATGAATGTTTCACCAAGTGTTACCACGAAACCGTTAGATATACTTTGGAAAGTTTACGAGAATGCGATAGTTGCACAAATGCATATTTTTAACATACCTTAGTTTGTAAATTAAATTATAAAATAATGACAAAAATAACATCTTTAAATTGATATCATTTTTATTATTAACTGGATTGATGTTAATTGTAGGATGCGAAATATCTATTTATATTTTGGAAATTAAGGGTTCATGTACGAAGTACGGCGTAATGTCTAATAATAATAACCTGTTGTTGTAAAACAGTTCAATTATTACTCTTATCAAATTCCATGACAACAGCTCATCGACATTTTGGTAAGCATTTTAGATCCTATCCAAATATGTGATTTATATATAGTAACTATAGACTTCGTTAAAAGCGTAGTAAAATTGGAAACGGGCTACCTTGCAAGAGAAATAAACTACAGGATCTAAAATGTATATATGATTTTCCTTCTTAACGACATGTGCTATGCTATAATCCTATTGCCATGTGAGTTACATTAAATGGTTACATGTCGACACTTCCCTAATTGATTCATAATGATGCAGATGCATTCGGAGCGCTTGTGAAATCTTGTTTTCGTAACGTATGAGTCAGCGCAGTGGCAGTGTCGTATTGCCATTTCAAATTAAATATTTGCATTCAACATTTCTCGTTTGAATGATGGCCTATTAGAACTAAATGTCATCAGTTGCAAATCTCAACATCCCGCTGTTACAATATTAAATTACACTTGCGCACTTTTAGCATCGTAAAGCTTTAATATCGCAGAAATTCTTGCATTTCTTTGTCCAAAAAGATTGGTTTTATAAAAATAGTACTTAAGTGTCTATAAGATTTGAATGCGCAACATTTTTAAAAATATGTAGATTACTAATATTTTTTATTACTTACCATTTTATTCATTTATTTGTGTTACGCAACAGTATGAAATATCTTATCCTTTACGTGGAAACGGAAATATGAAGCTTATGAGAATGTTTATCTAACTTGTGACTTTGCCGAGAATAGCTTGACCTTTATTACAAATCCTTCGTTTAAATTTGTGAGCAAATGGAGGAGAGCTAATAACTTTCAAGGGAACCCACTTCATTCAAACATCACTTGTGCTCTTTAAATGATAAATATTACATAACTAAATCAAACTTAATCTTATTAGTGACATATCAGTTGGTATCACAAAAACTCATTATGAAACAAAACAAACACCAAACGATTGGTACGCTTCAGTGCGAATACATAGTAGTGGAAGGGTAGGGCGTCCCCGACCTACCCCCCAGGACCTACGGCAACGCTGCATCGATGCACCTAGACATCTAGATATCTAGACATTCAGATATTCGTCTGGATGGAACACCCACGCACACCAGCACACCGGTGCAACGACGTAGCCACGAGTAAAATGCATGTGTTAGTGACTTTGCAACTTGTACGTATTATATTTTGCGATTGTTGGAATATTATTAACGTCGTTGAGATGCACCAATTTGTTTGTTAATGAAGGGTGGAGGACACTTTTGTTGTTCGTGACTCTTTTGCAGTACTTTCTAATGCATGCGATGTTATCGGGATTATATAGCGTTATAGAAAGGTTTTGTCATTACTCCAGCAGAGTTATGTAATATGGACTGGTAATATGTTGACTGTAATATAAATTTTGCGGTTAGACTGAACTGCGGACCATATTAACAAGATAGTCTAATATGTATACGTAAAGGAATAAATTTTAACAAAAAGAATAACAATATGTAGAGACATTAAACATTTAGCTTCCTTTAATTACTACGTTTTATCTTAAAAATGCATATGAATATTAGAAATAAATCGATAACTATCTTGAATATAAATCCTGCATGCTCGCATATCAAAAAGGTCTCTACCATGCATCAAGATTAGTGTTTGCTCAGCTTCATGCATCATAAATTCATGTTTAATTAGATATAAGTAGTGACATTTAGTATTATGCCTTGAATTAAATTTTCAACCTTTTGAACATAAGTATGTTATAACTAATAACATACTTAGGTATGATCTAGAATTTCCACTGTATAGAGTGAAAATTCAAGATCATTATCTAACCTCAGATAGTCACGGTAAATCCAAATAAGTACACAATCAAACCAACAACCATACAAGACACAGACGCACCATAATCAACTACTAATAAATATCGATGAGAGTCCAATCTCAACTTAACCCTCTTTTATTATAATTAATATTTCGTTTGAAATATACCTGTTAAATGAAAAATATGAATCAACGTACCTATTATACTTAATCCGACGACAGAAAGTCTCAGTAAGTCCAAAAAAGGATCAGCAAATGAGGTGTTAAAGATGAAACGACAGGATTTCAGCGTCGCACGTAGGAATAAATAGATATAAAAGTCTGGATTTTACCCAAATTAATTTTATATGCACTTAGTGATTTATTTAAAATCCACAGAGTTTTAATTAAAATTCAAGTCCATATATAAGTGAAACATTTTAAGTAACAAGTAATTATCCTACAAACTGATAACAAAGTCCAAAAAAGCCATGGTAAATGTTCACCTTTTCATCCACTTACAATATCGACGGAAAGTTCAAGCGTCTAACGTATATTATAGGTATAAAAACCTAGACAATTTTTTTTTGCATATACATAACTTTTTCATTAAAATTATCTGTAAAAAATATGAGTTTGAGAAAGGCGACGTAATTATTCTACGATCCGCATACTGTAACATTCGGAAAGTCAAAAAAAGGCACAGTAAATGCTTCACATATCAACCATTGACAATATCGACGAGAACGCTTTAGCATCACACGTATAGATATATAAAATTCTAGACCTTTCCCAACTTATTTATACATATTCATAACTTTTATTTTCTAGTTGCCTGTAGAATCAAAACATGAGTTTTAGAAAGGCGACGTAATTATCCTACGACCCGCCCACTGAAAAATTCGGAAACTGAAAAAAAGGCATAGTAAATGCTTTACCATATCAACCATTGACAATATCGACGAGAACGCTTTGGCATCACACGTATAGGTATATAAAAGTCTAGACCTATCCCAACAAATCTGAGTGCACCCGCACCGGCTCTGCTGGTGTGCCTAGTGCTCTCGTATGCACTAACTGCACACAGATGCGATATGACATTTACGTAAAGTTCAATTATGCTATCAGGGTGGAGGGTGGTATTTTATACGCGGTATGTTTTGATTCGCAATGGGATTTAAGGATGTCGATATTTTTAATCGATATCAAAAAGTATGAAGGCTGGATTGAATATATTACTTTATTTTATTTGTGTCGTAATAATTGTAAGCAAGGGTTTCTTTTTAAGTTAAATAATTGTATTCTCTATTTAGTCCTGCACGAATATATATTGGGAAAAGCATATTTTATTTCAGTTAGGCTATGTTGACTTTAGGTTTCCAACTAGTCGGAATACGAAACCAGTCCATAGGTCGGTAATAGAATAGCCATCGAGAATGTTACCTCTGTTATATGGCGATTATATGTATGATTAATGAAGTTTAGTGCATGCATGCATATTTATCAAGCGGAAATATTTATTTTGTAAAAATATTTAATCTCACACAAGTTCCTCTACGAATTTCGTAGCACTCTTGCTACGAATTGAAGACTAGGAGTCTACGGCTCCACGAAGTTATTTAGAACATCAGTTTTTGTATTAATATAAACTTAATATTTCTGTTGTCCGTTTCTATTTGTTACATGATTGATGTATAAATTAAAATAATTTAAGTAGATTGTCGTTTCTTAAATTTTAAATGGTATAAAGGAAAAATTTCAATAAACAAGGGAATAAATAAATAATAGTTGAAATTACATATTCATTAATAAGAATTATAAACTCAATCGTTCGTAAGTGGTATATAAAAATCTAGACGTTTTTGTATTAAAATAAATATTAAGCCCCGCCATCTAGCGTCGAGCGGCGATACTTGTATAATTCGTGCGCATTTCGGTAGAGGGCGCTAGCATTATAATTTATGAGAGACGCACTGAAACTTAGTAGTTATTTATTTTCTAATATATATTTGATTAAAATATTCTACGTCTTAAAGAAAATATGAAAAATGATTAAAGAAAACTATGCACATATTTATAATAATTTATTAATTAAGTTTTTAATTTTTTATTAAACTACATATGTACCATCTGAAAACAGCGGCGGTAGTCAATCTCAATGTTTCAATTATCAACATAAAATACAAACTAGGCACAAAACGAAACTAATACTCTGAAATCGTCACCTACTAACCAACAATTTAAACGATTTCAGTTTACCAGTTAACGATTTATTTTTGTATTGTCGAAACTGAAACATATTCTCAGAAGCGTCATATGGCTAGATACCGACTAGCGACGTACGAAAGATGACTAATTATTTTTGGGCACTTTGCCAAAACGAAGCGAATATAGGACGACGACTTTGCACCGCGCAAACGATTCCTAAAGGTTAACTTGAATAGCTTACATGAGTCAATATTAAAATGGTATCACATTTTTTTATTGTAAAGGCCCCACACTAGGCACACTAGTGACGCCAATAATTTTATTTCTAATACTTTACAAATAGAAAGAAATTCAAGAATGTAAATCATATAAGCCTTAGTAAATAACCTGAAGTATTTTTGGAATCATGTTTTAATATTATCAGAATCAGTGAAAATTATGAGAATCAGAATAATCACTTGTTCTCTAAATGACTGATATTATTTAACAACTATTAAAGTTTATGTATCATTCGTTGATAAAAACTTTGCTGTCATGGAATTCATGCAAGGTGTTTACTCAAACTTTAGAAATATGTAATGCTCAGACTATGACACTGAAAAAACCCTCCAATCAATATATTGTCGTTGCTGCCCATGGAAGATATTGTTAAATAATAAAAAATAAACAATTCCAATAGAAACTACCCTTTTCCGGCACATGTACCCTGGAGAACTTAAACTAATTTAAACAAATTTATATCACACCAGTGTCAATTTACTCGACTGAAGAATGATTAAAAAAAACAAAACACATAAATCCTGAATAATCATAAAAAAATACGCAAAGTGTCTGATAATAGTACATGCTTGCAGCAAAGCACAGATAATAAATTTAGTTACATTTTCGTTACTTTTTTTCAGTTTAGCTCATATTTTCAGAACCTGATCAATTGACTGGAGAAAAAATACCACAAACAAAACTATGTTCTTCTTTCCCCCTTTTATCTATTTCCCCATATTACAGCACCTGCTGGTTTCCTCGTGCGGACGTTATCTCGTTTCGGGATCGCGGGCGTGAGGCAACCCGCGGCGATCTATCAAGATAACCTAATTTCTATGGGAAGTGTAGCTAGGAACATGTGGCCGCGTAGTTAGAGTAATATTGCACACTGTGTTGTCTCCCCAAGTTGTTTTACTGGTGAAGCCAAAACGGGTGGTTGAATCCAACATTTTTCAAATTCAACATTGTGGTCCAGAAGGGTTATTTGCACTGTTATGTGATATCATGGAAATTTTGACGCCATTAGTGGTCACTTCTATTTAGTATACACGAATCAAAAATTTGGACCATTTTTGTGCGGATCGGGAGAAGTGCAAACTAATTTTATACCCATTTGTGTCCGAAATGCGCGCTACAAAAACCCATATATTAAGCTGTTGGCCCGGTTGCTACACTATGTCACATACACATAGACAACTTGATGAATCTTGCATTAGTTTTATTAATTTGTCAAAAGATGCTGAGTAGTATTCAATTATTCAAGACTAGTTTCTCCTAAGAAAGCCCTGCTAAAAAAAAGTTAAAGCCTTTGTCACACTCGTACGTGCTGAGGGTGCAAGGATTCCAAAAATTATCCATACATTCCGTTGGTGCCTAACTTAATCGTAGATTGGAGCAATAAGTAATGGTGGAATAAAGAAACTTACATACACGAGTACAAGAAAAAAATCCTTTTTCCGTTGTGTAAGAAAGACAAACATTACATTCCTAACTGCGTGCTGTATTTCTGTGATGATAACTGACGCTATTCGCTACTTCATTTTGGTCATTATTTCACATACGAGTATGAGCTATGCATAATGCTTTCCACGGGATTTATCCGCGAGGAACGTGTGAACTTACTGCTAGAACAAACATTGCACACTGACTGTGCTGTTGTGCTCGCCGCAATCACATCACGTTATGTAAGTGATTTTTTAGTCACTAACACACTCGATAAGAAGAAGTTATGCATACTGAGTCATTTACTTACATACATAATCACGGGGACACTATCCATTTAGACACTATCCACCCCGTAAGTCGAAGGCCATAAGACCTAGGCCATTTTTGTCGAGTTGGTGGACGTGAAGGTGGAAAACGGAATCTAAATAGAGATGGGTTGCTTGCCGTATCACCTATATGATTTTGCGCAATATGCTTAACAAAGATATGACGGCATATAAATTTGAGCTAGGTTATTGAGGCCCGAATTCCTTCAAAACAGGGTTGAAAACGGCATCGCTTTGCTTTTCTCTGGTGCGTCGGAATGATCACCTACAAATGGTATAATCCTGTCTAAAATGTCTCTAACGGTTAGTACGTTAGTTACGTTAGTATTATATTATCTTTGTTTACGGCATGCACTTTTTGAGTACACACTAGAACATAATTTGACAGATCATCGCATCTCTTTTTTAATAGCGTTTAATAATTGCGCGCAATATGCTGAATGTAGATATGGCGGCATCGAAATTTGGGGCTCAGTTATTGAGGCTACTCGAGTTCACGCCGGGTTCTAGGCCAGACTGTCGCAACAACGCCGACAGTTTGGACGCTATTATCACTATCAGATAGGCTCGTATCAGGTGCGGTGCGTTCGCCCAAATTACGAGTATAACTACATCCACTTTGGTGTTTTATGTGAAATACTACCTGTCCGTCTGTTGATGAATCAATTTGATAAATTGAAGTCATGACTGTCTGTCTCTGTAGGCTAACCTTGGATATTACTGGGGTGATTTTGACACAGTTTTCACTAACGCGTAAAACATTTTACTGGAAAGGTTTGTTCGTATAAAACATGCCCTGGCGCAGCTGGGAATGGCTGCTAGTTATAATATTCAGATAACTGTATCAAATTTATTATCATTTAATAACGGAGGCAACGAGTATATAAAATTTGTTTGAGAAATATAAAGTACTGCTCTGCCCCAAAAATATTATCAAACGATGCCTCAGACATCCAAATCCTACAGGTATTTTTAAATTATAGTGGATTATGACACTTTTAATTTACTGAATAAATTATATTTTTCGAGCGAGTAAAAGTAGCTTTTGAACGGAAAATAAAATGCAATTACTTTTTCCGACGGTTGTCTACTCGTGGCATTCATATCAATCAACCCTTTTCGAGTAATATTACGCAGACATAACCGCGGGTAAACATAGCGAAACTTCAACCATAACCTCCTTACAAAACATTGGCCTAGACTGTTTCTAATAAAAATTATTATCGACGACAATTTAGTTATTCAATCAAAAGATAGCGGGGAATATATTGAGAGTAGGTTATTGTTATTTTAATGATATGTTTTTGTACGATTGGATAGTGTTATCTCTGTTCTAAATTACACATAAGATGTTTACAAAACTTGCTTTATGTCCTCGTTATTGAATTTTTAAGTTGAATAATCATTTCCTGGTTGTTTGTCACCATTTTGCCACATGACGATGAAATTGGTTTAACCTTTTTTTGTTATATCTGTAGTTTCCTTTAGAGTAAATTTATCTCACGATCATTATTCTAAGTCATTTGCTTAAATTCACCTCCACTCAAACTCACTTCAAGCCGGTAAATAAATAGTTTTTTCGCAACTGCAACAGAGGCATCGTCAAAGAGATTATGTTGAGTTTGGAAAACCTTGAGGAAATTTCTTAGATCATTAGGAAGCCTGAAAAGAAAATGCCCCAAGGTATGTCAGCAGTCAGCACAGATAGCACAGAGGGTACGGAATGTAGATCCTGCTTAAAAATAGAAGTATATTCATAAACTTATAGTTTAATGTATATTTAGTTCGAATACATTTCATCATACCGTACAGTAACAATGATATTAATTGACAATAAAATATAACTAAAACTAAATTTACCTTAAAAATACAATACTCAGATATTATTTATTTGTCAATAGATTGAAAGCAAATAAAAATTTTAGAGATTCCAAAATGAAATTACTAATATTTTACAACGCAGCGGTCGGTAATATTCTCCGAGAGAGTATTTGACACACTTTCCATTTCCAAGCAAGGACCTTGCTTGACTGGTCGTCTTGGAGTGTAGATCAATAATAGTACCTCTTCATCTTAATTTAATATTTTAACCAATTTTATTAAATGTGGAGATTCTCACATCAACTGCATTTTTTACCAATATTTCATAGACAAGCTTTTACTTAAACTTATAGTCCATATTAACACAAAAGTTATTCAAATCAAACAAACAATCATATTTTTCTTTGAAGTGGCAGTGGGCGGGGCACATAGCGCGAAGAACCGATGGCCGATGGGTGGAAGCGTTCTCGAATGGCGACCACGTACCGGCAAGCGCAGCGTTGGACACCCACCGACCAGGTGGTCAGACCACCTGATAAAGGTCGCAGGAAGGCGCTGGATGCAGGCCGCTTCTAACCGGTCATATTGGTAATCGTAAGAGGAGGCCGATGTCCAGCAGTGGACTTCTTGTGGCTGAGATGATGAGATGATGAATATTAACTAGCAGCCCTCCCCAGCTTCGCCCTAGCATGCATACTACATATACTTATAAATTTTCCTCATGAATCACTCTATATATTGGTGAATATCGCCTGGGAATCCGTGCAGTAGTTTTTGAATTTATCGCGAACAGACAAATAGGCAAACTTTGTTTATACACTTTATAGTAAAAGTGATGGTGATGGTGATAGTAATAGTAATGATATAGATTTGCATTTATTTATTTTCAATCTATGGTTATAACAAGTGTATGTGGCGGCATCACGACGATATTTTAATTTAATAAATTTTATAAATAATGTTAGACTTAGTTTACCGCTCAAGGCATAATATACTATGCATATACTTCCACGCTGGTCTGGAAGAAAAAACGTAGAATGTACCAGCTGCTTCTCTTCCCGCGCAAATCGTAAAAACCGATCGAGGAAATGGACGTGAGGAATCATGTCAATAGGCGATGCGGCTAGCAACTCATCACTATTTTGATTCCGTTCTCCACATATAACCCAACCAACATGCTAAACGTGTCCTTTAGGTTTTATAGGCCTGGGCTCTGACTACCCCGCAAAGAAAAAAGACGTGATAGTGTGTATGTATGTATGTTATAAGTAACTCATAAGCCTACAATTATATCATTCTGTTTCGAATATTAGATATAACCATAACGTTTTAGTAACCCCAGTAGCTAATCCTAGAGCGTCGAATAGAAATAGAAAAGTTGCATATGTACGCGTGAACTGCACTTGTAGTGTAGTTATGTGTGCAATAAATACTAGTGTATCCCTCTCTTTCCTTCTCGACATTTCACTGATAGCTATGGCCTCGTCTAGTCGCATCTAATGCTGGTAATAGTCTGTTTAGACGGCGTTAGATAGGCAAGCTACTCACCCTATTACTAGCATGCAAGCGATTGCAATGAAAGTGAAAACTGTATTGGTAGGGTTATTTTAACAACGTAAAGAAAAACGTAGCTCTGTTTGAACTTATCTAAGTAATAGCTGTATGCCACGACTTCGTCCGCGTATGTTTCGATTTTATCTCAAAGTCTATCCGGGCCAACGAACTGACCAGGTTTCAGGTTCCAAAGCAGTAAGGATATAACCAGGAATAGGCTTAAATGTCAGAGGTATTAATAGTTTCTGCAGGGCTTGCTCAATAATGACGATTATACGTTAATTTTCGATAATTTGAGTTAATGTAATGTAACTGCGAAGGGATTTCAAATTTTTATTATAAGTAAAATATGTACTATGTTACTTGCTGACAGTTTAGCTTTCTATTGCTGAAAGAACTTTTAAAATCAGTCCAGTAGAAGTTTATTTATAAGCATATGCTAATGTTACAAGTTTAGTAAATATAAGCCCATGCTAGCAGCTTGTTTTTTTTTCAGCCTTTAAGAATCTGGATAATTTTGGAATAAGAGCAAATTATTCGAAATTATGTTAATATAAGCTCAAACTATCCCATTTACTTTTTGAAAATAATTGATGTTGGTTGGTACGCAAAAACTTTGACTAGAGTTATAATATCTGTGGTAAGAGTTTTGAATTGTTACGAGTATACTATATACATTCAACACTTGACAAATGGTTTTGTGTGCCAAATTTCTATAAAAACTGACGCTTAGTGAAAATGTCATGAAGCAACTCCCATTAATTTCAATTTTGTAGGTTACCTAAACGCAATATTGATGTCGGAAAATTGTGTGTGTGAACAGATGTTTGGTTATAAACAGAATTTTTACGGTCATTGGCATGGTTAGGGTGATGCGGAAACCATTACACTCTTTGTTGGCCGTTTAATTTATATTTGTTTTATTTGTTTCAGGTGAGTACGTTTTTGGAACGGCGGCGCGGGGTTTGTATGCGTTGGCGCACAAATTTCATTCCAAGAAAGTTAATTTTGTTTAATTTTCGTGATGAGTAAGCAAAGATAATTTTAGGTTAAAATAAAGTCGTGAGCTTTAGTAAAACTCAAAGGTCGTAAGTTATAGTCATAGTTAGGTTTTTACTCTATCAAAACACACAACATTAATAAAATATAACAGATTCTGTAGAAGACGAAGTACTACCTAACGTGAATCACTTAAAGTCGTTATAAAATATGCTTTTAATATTTATGAATAAAAATTAGTCCCTTCTAGTTTTACTTCCCTGTTAGTTTATAATATATAAAATCCATTACATATTTTGTTGATGATAATTCAGTTCTTCCATTTTTGACTCAATACGAAAGGGAACATTGATTTATTTTGTGTCTACGATTCGTAGCTCCGCTACGAGCGTAACTTCTTCGTAGCAGCGTATTTGACCCTATAAGAAATTGTGAGTTTGATGCTTTTATGGTTTATTTTATTTGCTGTGGTATTTGTAGTTAAATGACACAAATAAAATTAAAAATAAAGCGAAGTAAATTTTTGGTATGAGTTTATTATAAGTTAATACGGTTTTAGTTTTATACCTATTACTTTTTTTTTTTTTATTTAACCTATTATGTCCCACTGCTGGGCAAAGGTCTCTCCCATACCTATTACTATTCAAGTTTAAAAAGAAATAGAGATGGAGGCCGAAAAGGCGTCAGAGTTCTGGCTATTGGCTTTTATAAGTAACATGCCGTTCTCAAAATTTATCTCTAAAATTTGCTCGAGATTTTCATTTTCTATCTTTCATCAGCGAAATCTATTGAGATATTCTCGAGAATTATTGAAAGTTTTGAGCAAAACCTAAAAGAGCTATTTTGAGATCTGCTTTGGCACATCATTACCTATTATTATTACTTACTACTGCCTATTTAAGTTCCGGAGAATTTAATCCATCGAGATCCAACGTTTGCTCTCACAAAGAGTCCATCTAATCCAGCGTCAAGTACTGGCTCAAGTGCGCTCGCCCACCAAACGCTCCAAATGTCCCTGTAGCGAGTGTTGACTGAGGCGGAGTGTTGACCGGTATGTAGGTTACACTGCGCGAACCGACGAACCCCCCCTCACCTCCCACAACCCCCGCAGGCCCTGCTCACTCCGCACCACGCAAGTACCCATGATCCGTGCACTTTTCAAACGAGAAATGTCAAATACAGTCTTCAGGAGAGTAAAAAAACTTTTCAGGACCCGGCCGCTTTGTTTTTGTTTGTTTTTGTCTCACTTCCAGTGACCTAGTTATTCTGATTTGCATATTCGCCTTGCTGTAGGGCTACAAAAAAATTGGTGTGTTCAAATACCAAATATTTTTTTTAGCTTACGTAATTTTAGAGAAGTGTGCGACTGATCTAATGATGGTAATGATATAAAGATCATAAATTTAACGATTCTTTCATCAACCACATATAAATGTCAAAGTGCATCCTCAAGTGCAGTAGCGAGTAGCAACAGTGACAAGCGACACGTACACACTTGTGACACGCAGAGCGCCGCGATCCGCCACCAACCGGCGAACTATTATTGGTCGGTTCTATGCATTATATTTATATCAACCGTGGTCAGTGGGGCAAGATCGCTCGCTTCTTTAAACTGGCAATAAAAATCGTCCAAGTTCGAGCACGAGACCATGGCCTGCGAAATACTGCTCTAAATTTTTGCGAAAAAGTTCCGCTTCAAGATCACTGCTATTTTGCGTGATTTATGGAGCGTTTTGTTAATTTATACACGAAATGAAAGAACTGACGTACTAAATGTTTATTAAGAGTTTTCTTTTACTATATTTAAACATTTTTAGTTGTTGTTATTTTACTTAACATGGCATAGTTTCATACACGTCTCGTTTTTGTACTCGTACAGTCACGTTACATTTTTTTATTTGCAAATATGAAAGAACTTTAAACGTGTCCAATTCAATCTAGTAATTAGACAACACAACATACATACAAACTATCACGTATTTTCCCCTTTGGAAAGACAGAGCCTAAATCTATAGAACCCAAAAGCCACATTTAGCATGTTGGGGCGTGATCAAAAAATGTACCAAATAAAGAACGGCAGCGATCTTATCTTGCTCCATCGTGTGATTTGTCCGTATATAAATAATTTATTTGATTATTTTCAATAATGGTATATTTTTGCCGGAACATGAATCTCTGAACGATTGATTACTAACATATAAAACATAAACAAACTATGCAGCACTATGTTCGTGATAGTAATTGAAATTTTAGACTGAAGATATTTTACTCAATTCTTTTAAATATGTTATACATTCGTCACAACTTCCACAAACATACCACTTAATAATTATCAGACCCATCAATACGAAAAGCGATTGCATTTTGTCAGTTCTTCACCTCAATTATGTCCTACTTATCACCTTACCTTCAGGAGATAAGGGTAGCCGAAAATAAAGATAACAGAGTGACCATCAAATTAGGAGATCGACAACCGGCCGTGACTGTGTTTACAGCACCGTCGAATAGCTGAAGGCTTGCGATAAGTTGACACAGATCTTGAGAGAACTGTGAGAACGACCTAAAATTTTGAACATTTTGTTTTGTCCGCAGTATTAAAGTGGTAACTTCCTTTTAGCGAATATTCGAGAATCGCTTCCATGATACCAGTGATCTAGTAGCCAGGTTTTTTTTAGTTTTTGAAGTTTTTTGCCAATATTTAACATGTGAATTAGTCACGCCTGTCCACGATGAATTCGATTATGTCTATTCTTAAAGGCTGTTTACTTACAACACATTTCAATAATGTTTTATCAGCATATCAAGTTACACCAGCCAACAAGCGCCACCCCTGGTTTTATTTATTTACTACTAAATAAAATCAAACTGAAAAAAAACTACGTAAGTACTTCACTAGTAAATGACTTGTAGTATTTTTTGTATTGATTTTCATTATTTTACATTTGGTAAATTAAGATCTACTCATTTACGCCAAAAAGCCGCAAAAAGCCGCCACTTTTGGCGGTAATGAGTAATTCTCTCAATGGGAAATGATATTATTGATGAAAAGTTCTATAAAAAATACTACAAGTAATTTACTAGGAAATACTTACGTAGATTTTTTTAATTTGTTCTTATTTCGAAGTACAAGAATTAAATAATGAGTGTTGCTTGTTTCGCAGATGTAAGCCTCATAAATGGATCTTGCATTGTTGGTTCATATGTTATAATTTTAAAAATTTCCCTGTAGTAGTATATTCCCAGTAACCCTCGACACGTAAATCCCTCCTTCTTATTAACAGCTAAACTAATTTTGATAAAATATGTCTAAGGAACATTGCCACAAAATTTGCTTTGAAATAAAAAGCCGCATTTAAATCGGTTTACCCCTTTTAGAGTTACAGTACCACAGACACACACAGAGCGGTCAAACTTCCTACACCCCTCTTTTTGCGTCCGGGTAAAAAAGGGGAGGCACGTTAGTAGTCCACGCTGTCATAATCGATAGTAGTTTCATCATATCAGAATAGCAATATGAATGTAAAAAAACCTTCAAAATAATGATGGTAGCCCTCATCATCATCATTTCGTGTAGGTGACACGGTTAGTTGACAATGCACACCCTGGTGTCAGAGTTCTTCGGAACCGCCTCTCGGCCTCTGACTTGGTTCCTTTAACGACTACCACATGGCAACTGGGACCAACGGCTTAACGTGTCTTATGGTAGCCCTTAAGCTATGTCAAATATCACAATCATCATTTTGAAAATCTGACATTAATGTTCGCAACTTACGCACGCGAAAACCTTACAAAGTTGAAAAATGTACTGTTCATGCACACAAATGTATTCAAACGCCGCCCTTTGAATGCGCTTAGTGAAAGTTCGCGAGCCAAGGCTCCTGCGCTGCATTGCGTTGCCATAGAATTTGCGCGTAACTTTCCATTTTTAGCCGCACGTTAATTAGGATGCCAATTGATATTTCTTGTTAAACTTTGGAACGAGGCCAAAGATAGCGAGTATCCGAGTTTACAAAACGGTAGTACAATGATCTCTCCTCGTTACAAGTACTTTAAATTACAGCTAAAGTGAAAACAAAGAGTCGCTTTCTACGGTACAAGCGAAATGTGGTTCGGTATCTGCCTTCATACGAGTAGATCATCCATCTGTGATTCAAGATGAACTTCACATTTTGTTCAGTGAAATCGGTACGTGTAGAGATACACGTAGCGAGTACATAACCCTGGACACCGCTCAAACAGAATGAATCTTCTCTCTCCTTCAAAATCTCAGAATAAATTCACGTCATGACGTAATTTCTTTATTTTCTTTCTTTACACATAATTTCTTTGTAATTAATTTAAAATTAACTTTTTCGCCACGTCCAGCCCTGGATGTACTTTGAATAACCATTATAATGCCCTTGGAGGCCTATTTTCAGAATGTATATTTGTTTTTTACTCACTAGTTAACTCGCCTATTCTAATCGACCATTTTGAAGTTAGCTTAACGAATGCGGATGTTTCGCAAGAGCTGAGGCGCGCCACAAGTTGCCACTCAATCCGTTTGACTAACAATAACTTGGTTAACTTTCATTAGATGAATTACAATGAACCTTTACAATGCTTTTTGTTGCGACGGTGCGTATGATGAGTCCATTTTTCGGTAATTGGCTGTATAGAACTTAAAATAAGATAATTGCATATAAAAAATAAGATAAAAATCATAAAAAAGCACTTATTTCATTGAATGGTTTATTTTTGGTAATTATAATAGGAAACTCTAGATTTTTGTAATATTTCTGGGAGGTCCAAGTTCGCGAACATTTACATAAACATCTCATAAACTACTGAACCGATATATTGCCCGGTGAACTTAAAAAATTTAACTAGTAGTACCTACGTACGTTATAAATTTTGTCTCATTTGGAGCACCAGTTCGAGAGTTATCTCGAAGAAACATACAAAAAATGTGTTTTCGCCCAACTCAACTTTAAGACCTTGCTCGCTTTGCTTGCTCGGTCAATAATCTTATTTTCAAATGCTAGTTTTACAATTGTGTATGGTACTATTAAAACTGACGTGCCGCATCTGTTTTGTACTTACACAAAGTCTAGCAGTATCCATATAATCCTCAAATAGTTGGTTCAAACGTTTGTCTACTATAGACCAATAAGATAGGTACTACGAGTACCTTACGTCGGTACACTCAGCCCGTCTCTATTTGCTAGTCCATCTGAGCAATTTCCATTACGCTCTAAGGCCGCGAACCGCATGAGGTCAGGTCGTGGACCTTAATGCGTCTTGCACTCGCTAAATGGACCATGATTTTTGCTTAAACTTCCATAAACTTCCTCATTTAAAGTAATTTAAATGAGGAAGCGGTAACGACCTATAAAACGCCAGTGTGGAATATTTTCATGTTATTTTATCTGTTCACCATTCATATATTTTTAAACTAGCAATTTTCCCGCAACTTTATCTACGTAAATTATAGCCTATGTCAGCCGCAGATAATTTTTCTATCTAAAAATAAAAGAATATTGAAATCGGTCCAGTAGTTTCGGAGCCTATTCAATGCAAACAAACAGTCACATCTTTACTCTTTACGATATTAGTATCCATTCGTATAGATGAATGGTGCTTGGAAACATTACGATGTTGCTTGATATCTTTAACTCTATAAATTTCCCTGAAAACATAGAACACAAGTAATATAAACCGTGTGTCCTACTCATTCAACTTGTTTATTCAATTTCTTTATAAGTATGTATTAAACTGTGCTGGAAATTTCAAGGTTTTAAATCAGGAAACAGAGAAAGGACGTGCGTAGGTGAAGTTACCCGGTCATCTTAAACCCAATGGTTTACATCCACATAATAGCAATTGACAAACAAATTAGTAACCAATCATTATACCGACGTATAGTAGCCTAAATAAGCGCTGATCTTTTACTCTGCAAATGTCTAAAATAATCATATTAGTCAGCAAGGCATACCACGAAACAGAACAAATGCATTCTGACACGTCATAAAAGTTATGTGACTGTTTGAATCGGTATATTTTTATTAGGAAGAGGATCTGATATTTAAGTCGAGCGAGCGGCATAGATCTTGATTCTTGAACCCATGTTCTAAGAATTCATTTTTGTGTTGGCATCATATGCGTCCGGACTCAAAATTACGGTTTGGTCCAAGTTGAGACAGGTAATGCCGTTAATAAGATTTATTGTTATGAGTAATATACATACATAGATTAATTTTAAATTTCTAACCTATACATTAGACAAAAATGTAGAGAGACTTTTTGTCAATCCACTATCTTGCGAAGCATGGTCTTTGGTTTTACGATAATTGGCTATGTGTACCTTTGGTATAAGGTTAAAACATGTGATATTATTTCCATGTATTTACTTTATGTTAAAATAAAAATAACCAAGTAACTGAAGAGCAAATCCTTGTTTACTTTACCCTATTCCATTCATATATTCCATATTTATTTAGTCTAACTCCTCCTCCGTCACTTTGAAATCTGAAATGGAGAGCTTAATTTCATCCGTACCTTTGGTATCTTCCAATCATATATTCTATTACCAATTAAATAATATTTCTTCATCAACACTGCCACTCTGGTGCTCGCTCGCTGTCACGCTCCAAACCCGGTGTCTCTTGTGACTTGCACCAGCGGCGGCGGTCGGCGGCCGGCCTAGTTTCGCGCTAGGAATAGGCGCCGCCCCCGCCGCGTGCCCTGTACACGCCAAGTACTCGCTCGTTAAAGGACACACACGGACGAGCGCGCACACGTGCGCAAACATGTATGTTATCATTGCTCTATTGCTAAAAATTTGCTCTACAAAAAGTTTGCATAGTTTGATCTGGTTACGTCCTTCCCAAGGAGAGTTAGCGTCAGGCAGGCGATGAGCCGTAAAAACTTCACCAAACCGTATTAGAACATGAATAATAAAGACAAACATGGTGTCATAATAGCGAAACCTGGGCGCAAAAGTTTTGCAGCTTAGGATGGAACACACATAGCTGAGTAGAAGGAGTTTGATTAAATGACCTTGATAATCACAAAATAAATACTACTACTACTGTACTATTTACTACGGGGCATTCTCTATAGGATGATTGTGGATTTTTAGTTTTTTACCCATGTCTCATATAAAGCCTTTTAGTCACATAATGACTACTATAACAAATTGTCCACTGTACGTCCATTTAGAGATTAATCTTGTGGCAAATATTTATATGGATTTAAAAAGTACAAAATAAGCGTATTTAAAATTATACTAAATAAGTATAAAAATATGTGTGCCGCTCATGTTTCTTTTTCCTTTTTACATTACATTTTGTTTTTAGCTAAAATAACTCTTAATTAAACGTATTATCCAACTACATTACCTTGAAATTTAATTGGCCGCCCAAACAGAATAATATATAAATAGGAACAAATCACACAGATTGAGCTAGCCCCATTGTAATGAACATGATACTAATTCAACGATAGTATATTTTATTTTAGATATCTACTTATGTAAATAGTCCAACACAATCTATCAAAAAGATCGTTTTCCATCATACCTAACTTGGCCAGGAAAACCTGGGACCCTGCGATTCAAAGCCACTTGTGGTTTCACTGAGCTACAGTCACAATGGACAATGGAATTGTGACTGTAGCTTACTGAAACACAATGAAAATAGCACTTTTAATTTGTCAACTATTTTCAGCGATGGGCCTTCCGTTTATTCGTTTTCTGTCCTGAAGCGTATAGGTTGATATTGGCTATTAAAGTTTTTTCCCAAATGATCAAATTGGTCAATTGCGAGTTACTGGTTAGTACAATTTTTACTTACTACGATACCAGTTTGCCGTGTGGTCCCCGACAGAGTAGAATAGGACCAATCCAAGTCTTCCGGTGGATGTCGGAGAAGGCGACTTAGGAAACACAAGCTAAACAAAGCTTATAAACATCATGTAAACATCAAAGAGTCTGGCCAGTGAGGAGAGGGTAGGCCAAATCCTTTGACTGATTTGGCTAATATATGGCTTTGGTACTGCAGAGAGGGTCATGCTCCTGCAGTTGAGACTAAAAAAACGACCTGATGATGATGGTAATACCAGTATGACAGAGCGGTGTGACTGTTAATCATTACTCATCTAAGGCTCTTCAAACCCCATCAAAGTTAGTGACCGCATGGCACTAAATAACGTGGTATCGTAAAACTGCGCAAGCGCGTTGCATCACAAATGCCTACACGAACACGAGTATGAATTACTGCGCTGGTGCATCTAGGGCTGTCGTCGAGGCACTCCAAAGTTGCATTCCACCATATATATACGTATGTACGTATCATCAACATCATAATCAGGTCATTTTAAGACTCCACTGCAGGAGCATGACCCTCTCTGTACTACCAGAGCCATATATTAGCCATAGCAGTCAGTGGATTAGGACTTCACTCTCCGTGCTTGCCAGACAGGTTGGAGAGGTCTCTTTGATGTTTATTAGCTTTGTTTAGCTTGTGTTTCCAAAGTCGCCTTTTACGACATCCACGGGAAGGCTTGGAGTGGTCCTATTCTATTCTGCCGGGAACCACATGGTACATTTTACAGCATGTAAATGGACCCTCGACATTCCCTTAAAGGGGTGACACAGATCATCAATATGAACAACTTTTTCTATGGGACCAACGCTGAGATTTGAAAACTCGATGTTTTATTCCCTTACTAATTGATTAAAAAAGTTGATTTTGTTTTTTTAGTCTCCAGCACTGATCCCATGGGAAAAGTGGTTCATTTTAAAGGTCTCAGCCATTTGAGGGTATGTCGAGGGTCAATTTACACGTTAAATATTAACACTAACGATCTCTGGTCTGAACTACATTTGACATTCATTCATAAAAATATTCAATATGAGATTACGAAAACGGCTTTTTATAAACATCCTATGATAAGATTTCTTTTTACTTTCTACCAAATTGTTCTGTCAATCCGATCCGTATACTTTCTCGATTTCCGGCAGCGAATAAACAGATTTTGACAATAGTATTTCCTATCATATAATTTAATATTTTTGTAGAGGAAACGCCTACTTTCTTATTTTCTGAGTATAAATAACCGACAATGTATATGACTACGCAAAAAATTATGATTATTTCAGTACCTAAATAGTGGAAGCGTGAGATCTTGAAAATAAATTGATAATAAATAAATATATACGGAAAAATTACACAGATTGAGCTAGCCCTAAAGTAAGTTTGAGACTTGTGTTATGGGATACTAACTCAACGATACTATATCGAGCGAGCGCGAAGCGCAAGCCCATTGTCTCTGTTTCAGCTTGGGCAAAATGTTCTGGGGTACTATTTTTGAACGCGGGACACTCGTCTTCGAACAATTTTTCCATACAAAAATCGTTTGAAGACGAGTGTCACGCGTTCAAAAATAGTACCCCTGGTATGTCTGTTCGGCTGTTTTCCTCCAAAGATCGTATTTTTAAACCAATTATCGAATTTTGTTAGTAGGATCAATAATTCTAGTATCCCAACTTCAGTTGGGATAATAGAGACCTAAGCTAAGCGCTACCGAGGTCAGTGGTGGTTATTTTGTTCTTCATGCAGTTTTTGCTTGTGGCTACCCTAAAGCGACAGCACTTCGAATGCAGGCGATGCAGAGCAGTCCTTCGGTTACAGGCGCCTGTGTGTGCGTTTTGTGACTATTTGCACTGTGAGTGTGGTGGCGTAGATCTCGTGTCCGTACACAGCACTCACACAGACCGTACTCGTCTAGGCACAGTCGTTGTAATGAGCTAAAAATATTTGCAATTTCCTTTCGGCTGCATGTAGTGTGCTATTAATTAGCTTTGCAGATGCATGTTTAGGCTGGTGAATATTGAATGACTTGTTTCCGTATGAGGCTTAATTTACGATTCTTAAATAAAGTAATTATTAGTCCTTGCAGCAGATATAAAAATAACGCCCTGTGCCATTAGAACATTCAATATTGTAGGACTGTTAACATACCTCGGTTTTAAAAATCTATATTGCAGAATGACTGCGTTAAATTCTTAAAATCATGAGTTATGTAGAAAAGAGTTGCAAAAAAAGAAAACAATATATACTTAATCGAAAACTAATCAAAAAAGGTCTTTAATTTATCGGTTTATTGCATTTTCATCAAGTTTAGGAACTGCAAATACCATTCCGTATGATGAACAAATGAATTTGACTCATTTTACAGAAATCCCTTCAAATCATTTTGTGACAAAGCAGATTGGAAAGCGAAAATAAATCCTCCAAAATCCCTACAAAGCCAAGGGGTTTAAAATTAGAACCGTCGAAAAATCCCGAATGATCCACGTGGTCCGAGATCGGCCCGTCTAACCCAGATTCCGTCGCCTCCCATACAGAATAACGATCAATACATGGTGTGACCCGTAAAAAGTCTATAGGGGTACATAGAGCGGGTCTGTTCCTCGTGTAACGTGAACTTCGACCTGGGTTTTGGAGGTCATTAACATTTGTGCGGTCGGGTCGCAGATCTGGGTCGGTGCGTCGCCTGCAGCGTTGCTATAACGACGCGCCGCCGCGCCGCCGAAAACGACGCCGCCCGGACCCCGCCATTGTTTAGATAAAATTTGAGGTTATTTCTGGCGTTTCGTAACTCTATATTTGCGTACATGTGGCTTTTTAATTGCTCTTGTTGGTTTTAGATTTGGGTTAGCAGAGTTAGGAAGGTGATTTGGATAACGGCACCAGACGGCTCTATTGGTTTATTTTTTATCGATTACATGACCCCAATTTAATTTTGTTTTATATTAATTATTATTTTAAGTATAATGTTTTGGGTGCAACTATTATTAAGATTTGCTCGTATACATAGGTGATGCCTAGGTACTAATCAGTATATTATGATTAGTACATTAATTATAGTTTTCATGTATTTGCTTTAACAACTATTTTTATTTTTCGAGATCCTGCATATTAAATTCTACTGCAAATCAGTGCAGAAATTACCCATAAATTAACTTAAAAAATTGATTCTATCTTACTCAAGTTGGGTTTCAATAAATAATGAAGTGAGAAGTATGGCTCAAGTAATCAATCGACGGGTCGTTACCCTGGTTACGAGCTTTGGTTAGCGAAGGGTTTAAAACAATCAGACAGGAGTGCTGACAGGATGGGTCCGGACGCACTTTGAGACCACGTTTATTTTGGGCTTATGTATTACATACATATGACTATTATCAATTAATTGACTTTTTCCTCTTTTTTGCTTTATTGCAGACCAGTTCTAAATCAGTCTTTAATAACAAGTACATAAAAAGAGTAGTGGGGGAAGCAATCAATCGAAGGGTCGTTACCCTGGTTACGAGAGAGCCTTTGGGTAGTGAAGGACTTAAAACAATCAGTAGTGCCAACAGACCCGGCCCGGACGTGGAACGAGACCACGTAGACTATAGAGTTGATACGTTGCTCCATTTATTTGTTTACAGAATATCAGAAAAATAAGTCCTCAACACATTTTCTGATATTCTGTAAAAAATGGCACAATTAGAGCTCGTTACCCTGTTTAACAGAGAGCCTAGTAAACGTAGGTTTTAAATCAATCGTAAGTTCAACAAGCTAGGTCCATCACGCCGATGATGTTTAACCCCCAACATAAAGACTCGTCACAGTCAGATCACCTTTTTTGGATTCAAATAGATTATAAGAGCCAGATAATCCCATAAAATACAAACGTACCCCAACTGCAAACGGGTATGTAATAAATAATACACATTAACCAAAACTTTACACGATTGTGAAAAACCGCATTTACATTGTCAAAGTATACATCACGATGATTAGCCTTTACAGACAAAAGGACAGACATTATTAATAATAATATATGTTGAAGCAAATCAGACAAAATTCTCGGTACCCTGCAAATGCACCTATTCGCTGAAGGATTTGAAAATCTATACATATAATAAAACAGTAAAAATATTTTGTCTATACATTTAGTATTTTTGACTGAAATGAATAGAGGGACACTTAAAAAGAATAATAGAAAGCAAAAAAAAAATTTAGAATTTCTTGTCTGTCTGTATGTATGATCACGGTTATCTCCGGAAATATTGGACGGATTCGAATGAAACTTTTTTTGCTATATAGCTATTAAGCCGGGGCAACATATAAGGTAAAAATGATTTTGAAAAATGGTACACCTGATGCAGCATCATAATAATCCAGCTGAACTATAAGAAATCTAAAAGTTACCCTTTGCAAAAGTTGTTAAGCCTGATGAGCATTTTTGTTGGGTTATTAAAATATGTAAGATTTGGAACACCTCATGCAGAACCATAATGGTCCAGATAAACTATAAGAAATATATAAATGACGCCTTAGCAAAAGTTATTCAACCTGATGAGCATTATTTGTTGAGGTATTTAATTTGAAGATTTGGAACACTTGATGCAAAACCATAATGGTCCAGGTAAACTATAGGAAATATAAAAATGACGCTTTAGCAAAAGTAGTTCAGCCTAATAAGTATTTTTTGTTGAAGTGAAAAGTCGAAGATTTAGAACATCTGATACAATAAGTACTATGTTAAATTTTATATCGACAATTTTACAGAGTCACACTCTCTTCTGGGATAGAGTGCGTAGGGTACGATTAGCTCATATTACTGGTGACCGCCCAGCGGTCCCCCTTTTGGCAACGTAGTTTTCAGCCCATACATTAAAACATTAGAGTTTACTGTCTCTCCAAGCCTTGAACACACAGGCAACAACTAAAGCCGAGGTCCGTCCCTCCCGAAGGCCCTTTGGAAATGTGCGATAGGTTGAGGGCACTCTGGCCCATACCTCAAAGTTTGGTGAAGTAGCGCAAGCTCACTTACTTGAAGCTAGCTATATAGTATTCTTATCGTGTCAGTGGCTCAAAAAGTCTAAGAGAATCCTATATTTTATCCCTCCAGTATTTAGCAACAGCTAATGCAATGCCATTTAATTTTATAACACTGCTACAAGTATTTTCTTATGTATGTTTAGTTCGTATTAAGGTATATTAATACGCCGGAGTCATATAGTCCACGCGAACGAAGTTGCGGGCATCAGCTAGTATAATATAAATTGGAATTATCACCGTATCACTATTAATGACATGTTACGTCCCGGCTAGTTGAGTGCCCGATTTTATTACTATGAGACAAACAAACGCCAGAAGACGAGTAGATGATGAGTCGCTTATGGCAGAATGGCTTCAGGGGCACGAACACCGTCGATTAGTAGCAAGCCTGTGTGTCTTTTGCTGGCTGCATTTCGAGGATTGTGCAGAATAACTGCACGATTTAATTCCCCCCGCACCATTCTATGTACGGAGGACACGTCGTGGGTAGAGATTTCATTCATATGTGGTCGATATTCCAGCTCATTGCACCTCTAGATTTGCCTCCTCCTCCATTATGCAAACCACGAAGGATTTGGATTCCCTCGCCACGTTGCTGGTTCCTGGCTCTTACAATTTAGGGATTTTCAAGGCAAGTGTGAATAGGCAACATTTAAGTTTGCGTGTACCACCCTAGACCTCATTTTTGCCTTCCATCAGGCAAGATAGAGAACGCAATCAAATCATACATGAAATATTAAACAAAATTTTGTAGTGATTTACGCACTATTAAATATTGTCTCGAGTCCTCAGTCAATAAAGGCGTACTGTATCTTCATGCTCGTGCTTGCGTCACCGAGCCGCTGCTAGAGGGACCTGAAAATAGGTCAAATGGGGGCCGAAGCCGAACACTGTCACTGCCATGCTATACAGCTATATCGGTGTCCGTCTTACCATTACGAAGTCAGAATGAAAATATTGTAAAGCGAACTTCTACTTTTTCGAGAAGCATTGTTATGATATTGGGTTAAATTTAATCGAATTTAGTGAAAGCTTGTCCAGTTATTCCACTTATCTTTTAATTTATTCTGCTAGAAATGGTCCACTAGATAAATGTTTGAAAAATGATTATTTATTTTTTTTACAATTTTTTGAGTTTAGTGTTCAGATACTTTAAAATTTAAATCTATACTTTTTCCCAGAGAAGAAAGAATATGTAAGAATCTGACTTAATGTAAAGCTTGTCCAAACATGTTTTTCATTAGTAATCTTCAATCAAGTTTTAAAATTTTATCGAAATTGGTTATTAAAAAAATTGCAAGCAGTTTTTGGGTCTACAGATAAGTGAAAACTTAAATAAAACATATGTATTGTACTAAAGAGCGGCCTCACTGTTATTTGGTTTCGGATGAATCCGTCTAGGTATAAATGGCAGGGGCCAGACACCATCATTTTCTTTTACTTCATGCAACTCTTGTTTTCTATAAAAGACAAATCCTTTGATGCTTTAAATGGTACATAAAGTTTTATTAGAATCAAACGTAAATAAACAAAGCTGCCGTTTATCCCATTTCGTGAACTAGTTACTTCTCTCCAAACAACGTCCAATTTGCAATTTTAACACAAGTTAGCTGCTAGCGAATTTCATCCAAATGGATTAGTAAAAACGTGCTATAGATACTCATAATATAAAAATAATGAGTAATCTATTTTAGTGCGGCGGAGCTGGCCTTAATTGCCGTTTGCTTTCCCGCTAAGCGCATATGCTCATCTCGTGATTAAATTAGAATTCATGCTATATCGCTTAGTTATATTAATTCTAGGAATTTCGATTAAAATAAATAAGGTATCTGGATGTAAGGAATTTTTGCGAGACATGCTGTCGTTATCTACCCCTAAAAGCTCCATTTTTATGCATATAGATGACAGAAAATTGATTTCAGACTTTTCGTACAATTGTTGAAAAATTAAATTCATACTGCAGATACTCTTGTTATCCATCACTTTACTCATTTAAGCTTTTAAAATGTTATTAACGTCTTATTACTTCACTTCGTACATGTCTCCAGTTAAAGACAATATACCTAATACTAACGAATAAACCGCCAATCTCTTACAAACATATTGGACTAATCTAAGGGCTGCTGAAAGCACGTTATCCTCAAATTTGGCGACTTTTAGTTCCACTTACTGCCACGTTGTTGTGTGGCAGAGATGGCGCTGCAGTGCAAATTGGCAATCTTTTCTATTCGTCACTAAATGGTTTTAACCTAATCTTGATGAAACTGAGAAATATTTTTAAAATAACCCGCAAGTAAGAGGATGGCAACTGTCAAGACTGGCGTTGTTTACGGTTGTTCCGAGACAAACTGTAAAATGTATGTACTTTCGACTTAAAAAATATTTTCTTCTTAATCTAACCAAGTCCCTTGAAACACCTATTATTTCAATAGTTATGTTTAGATTAACTTATTACTGACAAAAAAAACTTATTACTGAAAAAAACATTTGTTGTATAAAAACTAAGAGAAAAGGTATTTTATAGGTTATGTTTGCAGAATAGTTGAAAATCTTTTGTTAAGGGAACAAATATGCGTTTTATAATTTTTTAACGAAAGGTTAAATATTTCATCACTATGCATATGCACTGATTACTAGATAGGAGGCTAAAAATATAGATATTCATATTTTTGCCAAGAAAGATCGTATGCAGCGACATCTGCATTTAGGTTTGCGCTGAGACCCCTATCGTTTTCATTACAAGATAGTTATATATTGTGAAAAATGCTTTTATTAAACTTAATTGTGCTTAAAATATATGGGTACAAAGTTGTGAAATTTATCGTGCCATCTTTGTGTTATTGCAAGAATAAATCGTACGATATAGGAGTTGGGACCACATACTCCGGTATCTTTAGACACTTAAAATTACAGTAACGCTGATTTAAATCGATTTTTATTTCAGAAGATTAAATTCTTTTGTTTGTCTGGTCTTACGTTTCGACGTTAATTGTCATTTAAATTAGCAAAAGAATTCAAAATAACAGAACAATTACTGCAATCTCTGCCAAATGAGCGTTTAGGCTTCTCGTTTAATACAGTTAAATAACGCCTTCTCGTCTCTGTAACTGGGTACTCAGGAGCTAAAATTGTAAACTCAGGGCATATATGTACCTTAGTCAATCTGTTGGGCTACAGGTTAAAACAGAAATATATATGTACGTAGTTATGATTGGCAAAGCATGCAGTAGTTATTTTTACGCTGAAAAATCGTTATCTTCAGATGCGAGGAGACGGAGGAAATTAGCAAATTTTAATTTTTAAATATATACAGAGAATTTTAGACTGCTTAAAGATTTGCTGCTTATATTGCAAGAAAAATAATTGTGAAATAACATATTTATTTTTCTAGCAAACACATAAACACAATGTGTCAGACGTGCGATTTTTAATAGATTAATAGATTTAGAATCATGTTTTAATATTATGAGAATCAGTCATTAAGAGAAATAGTGATTACCGCCAAAAAACAGTCGCTTTTGGAGGTAATCTGATTCTCATCATTCTCACTGATTCTGATAATATTAAACATGATTCCAAAAATACTTCAGGTTATTTACTAAGGCTTATATGATTTACATTCTTGAATTTCTTTCCATTTGTAAAGTATTAGCAATAAAATGATTGGCGTCGCTACTGTACCTAATGTGCGGCCTTAAGATAAATTCAACCCTAACCATCCCAATGTAAGTAGTGTTTAACCGTCTGTAGCTCACTACAAAAAGCTCGACATTATTTTTGACCAGCTTAAAAATAGTAAGAGGTTCTCAATTCAAAGTTTTTTCAAAAGATTTGCGTAATTTGTAGTTAATTACGTAATAATAGTTGCAGATGAAACCACGGGGTGTAAAAATGTGTAACCGTACTAATATTATAAATGCGAAAGTAACTCTGTCTGTCTATCAATATGTCCGCTTTCACGCCGAAACTACTTTACTTTTTACGATTTAAATGAAATTTTGTACGCAGATAGACTAGAGCTTGAGAAACGTAATTTTTTTCCACGCGGACAACGTCGCGGCCACAGCTAGTAAATAAAGAACTGTCAAAATTTACCGGATAAGAATGCAAGCGAGGTAGAATTCTGAGGGCCCCTGACATTGGGCTCTGACCTCAAACCGCCTTTTGGCAGTCGCCTTGCCTTGGCATTGCAGGCCCGCACTCAACTTGCTCAAAATTTATACAAGTAATTATTGAATGGCGGCCTTTGCCTTCGCTCCTCGTGTAATTCTCCGCCGTCTATGTATAAATTATATTATAAATAAACTTTATATATAGTTTTGGCTCGCCGATTCCGCTTTGTTCTCTGTTGTTTTTAAGACACGTGATGTCGCAAAATGATACAGGTGCGGACAATTATCTCTTTACAAATATCGTATGGGATGTTTATAAGAGAAGATCGAAAGTGTTTGGACTCCCGAATAAATTCCAGTAGTTCCAATACCCCTATTTCTCTAACCTATTAGTGAATATCAATGGATTAAATGAATAAAACTGACTAAACACGAGTCGGCTTTACGCACATAAGTGTTTCTTAGTTATAAAGTAGATCGTATCATAATTTAATTAAAAAAAAATTACGTTACATGATCTCTTTTTTTTGCTCATGAGATGCTTTATGGAAAATCCTGTTGTAAATTATTCAAGAGAAATGCCAAATAATAGTTCCTAAAATGTCCTATTTTGATTTTATATCTAAGCTTTCTAATCTTATTTTTAACAAAAAGCGAATGTCAAATTATGAGACAATGTTATCTCCAATATACGGATTACAGCTATCTACTCTCTTTGTGCACAAATCGATAACATAGAAAATGTATGTGCATATTATTAGCAGTGCCGAAAATATCGTCTGCGACCATCGATCTCTGTTATCTATGCAATTTGCTAATGGCTTTGCATTTCTCTGAATTAACTGAAAGTTCATAATGCATACATCCATCAATTTTCGAAAATGTGACGTTACCGGTTTCTTTTTTGAACGATAAATCTTGCTGATAAGAGAATGCATAATATGATTCAGAGAAGTACTTTGATGAAAGGATGTAAAAATGTATCGATTACTTCGTTTTTAGATGTCTATTTTAATCACGACGATAAATTTATTTATTACGTAGAATATTTACGCCAATATAAAATAAATTTGGAAATTCATAATTATCATACGCAGCTCCATGGCGCAGTGGTTGACAGGCCAGCCTACGACACGAGTGGTCTTGAATTCGATCCCCAGCCAGATCAAAGTGGAAAACCATCCTTTTCAGATTGGCCTGGGTCTTGAATGTTTATCTATATAAGCATAATTATTAAAAAACCGGCCAAGTGCGTGTCGGGCCACGCGCAGTGTAGGGTTCTATAGTTGAAAATGACAACTTTGAGTTCACACTGTTCACACTCGCACCTCGCAGTTTAACGACCAAAAACATCTAACAATGAAAATTGTATGAAATTTTACATTTTCCAGTACATTTTATAAATTGGTTGCCTATAACTTTTTAGTTTGCACTTAGTACTCAGCTCTGATAGTTTTCCTTTCAACTTCAGTATATATACCTACTACTGCTGTAATTTTTTTCACGTATCCGTATATAACCGTTTAGCAGATAGAGGGGGGGGGACACTTACCTCTAACAAAAATTACCAAATATTTCGGAAACGGATGCCTAAATCGAAAAATGGTGTTCACAACCTCACAATATTTTTGAAAGACCTATTTAACGATACCCCACACGATGGGTAAATAGAGAAAAAAAATTACTCCCCCACTTTACTTGTATGGTAGCTAACCTTAAAAAAATATTTTTTTCAAGATTTTTTTCTACCACTTTTTTGCCATGTTTAATATACATACCCATATCAAATTACAGCTTTCTAATTCTTATAGTCTCTGAGTAAAACCGCAGACGGACAGACAGACAGACATGGCGAAACTATAAGGGTTCCAAGTTTACTACGGAATCCTAAAAACGGTAACGTTGAGTTAGTATCCCACGACACAAGTTCACAACTTTATGTAGAGGTAACTCAATTTGTGTGATTTGTCTCTATATATATTTCATCTTAACCATTGTTATGCTGGCTTATACGTATGTCATTATTTGTTTTCTCGTCTGTTTCATCTAGGTTTTCCCATTTCATGGTTTATTTTTTGAACAACTGAGCTAATCTTTATTGAAGATTCTTCAACGTCTTAGTATACAAATATACCAATTATTGTTTTAGTAACTAACAATAGTGGTCGAATATAATATACTTTACAAAATCTTCTACCGGATTGCCATAAACCACAATATCTCTTGTATTAACTTGCTATAAAAATTCGTTGCACCTCATAACTCAATAACATTATTGTATCTTACATTAAAGTGGATTTCACAATAATCCAACAGTGACATTCTCCTCACCACCCCAGAACTATTGATTACATTTAAATGTCAAACGTGCACGGGCGGGAGTGGTTCGGAACTTCAAAACGCACTCGGCAACAGGATAGCAACTAACAACATTATGCAAGTATGCAAATTTCAAGCGAATGAAGGACCCTTGACGTTTTCAGCACATAGAAAATTAGCAATTCTAAATGAAGCAGTGGATGCACCCTGTAACATAGAGGCGCTTGCGCGGCGCCCCAGTTTCAACCTGGAGGTCAGGAGTTCGTTCCCCGACACGTATTGATCGGCCCCGACGCCGGAAGTGGGACTCCGGTGCAGCGGACATCCATGGTGTGGATAATACCTCCGACAATCAACCCAGGGTTGCCACCCCGCGGTTACGCGATTCCCAATCGGCCGCCTTATTGAATTACTAATTAGATAAGACTTAATGGCGATTCAAATTGGATATTTATCAATATCTATGCTGCCTTACGAAAACAATTATTTATAGTTCAATCGATTGTATAAAATTGCGTCCTAAATAAATCTTAATTATCTACATTACTAAAAGTCACACATTGTGATATGTAGGATGATATACACTCGAAAGATTTCTTTCATTAATCTTCATAATATTTTTACTCCATGGAATAAGTTGTGTAGTCGATCGAAATAACCATAGTCACTTAAATGGGACTGCACTTAGAACTCAGTGATCAGTTTCAGATGAACTCCAAATATATAGGGATGCCATGGAATTGGGTTCAAATTTAGTTCCTTGTGACCACTGTAAAATATTGGCAACGAAAATCGTCGATTTTAGTAAAACTAACACACATATGACCTAGTAATTTTTGTTTTTTTAACCTATCCATCCCGATATTTGTTCAAAGTTTGATAATGTATCGCATAAAATAGAATGAAGGATCACAACAGATCGGTATCATCTGTGGGTCTCATAATCCGGTTACACTTGACACTAGCATAAAATAAGTAAGCTAGAAGCAAGGCTAGAAGGAAAACCATAACAACTAGATTTCTACGAAGCTACGACCATAACGTTCTTAATGTTACTTAGCAAGAATAAATTGAATAAAAGGCCTTGAAATGCTGAAATCTGAGATTTTAAAAGATTATAGCTTATCTTCATTAATAGAACTTCATGTAGGAACGTTTCAGTAGGTAGGTTCCAAAGGGACGGAATTACTAAGTTTCTGGTCTCATCTGTTCGTCTGTCACATGGCTCCCTTTTTTTAACCATCGTAAACACATGAAATGTTCGCAGAATGAGATCCTATTTTAATAACACTATGACATATAATATAAAAATAGGCTCAAATAATACGATAAATGAGGTTTTACTCTTTTGCGCGACACCGTAGAAGAATTGTATCTTTTGATATAAAGATGAATTTTAATATTCTGTACTTATCTTTTTTTATTGGCTGTCAATAGATTTTTATGTGTATTTTTGTAGCTGCCTCAGATTAATAACTAATAGCTGCGGTTGCCGTTATGTCAACAAATAATAAAATGGAAATAAAATTAAAAATCAAAGGGATAAAAGGTTTTGTAGGTACTTTTATATTATGTGTAAGTACGGAACCCTTCGCGTGTAAATCTAACTTGCACTTTGTTGATTTTTGTGAGGGCAATTTGCACGGCCTAACTGTTTATATTTCCCTAGGATATCATTTGATATTATTGAAGGTACGGCAGCTGAAATACACAAGTTTCTGGCGAATACTTGAGATAGTATGGTAATTTTCTACTATTTCGAGACAGTACCTATATATGTAGGCCTGTTATGCATCGTTATTTAACCTTCACTATCATGTGAACATACATGCATTACAAAGATAACAAAACAGAAAACTGATAGTACAAGCAAAGTAAGTCGCGATAGTTATGTTTTTGTGCATTGTGTCAGTTGCATCCCAATATTACTCGATAGAAAATCATTTTACGACTCTGAATTTTAACTGTACTGTTTTTTATTAATAATAGTTCAATATCTTCTATCTCAACTAATCATAATAAATAATTGTATTATTTCTAATCTACGTAAACGCAATAAGATGAAATTATTCCACAATCGCTATTATTATTAGAATATACACTGTTATATCGCTATCAGAGGGGTGTTATCATCACTGTGTAAGTAGGCCTCTTAGGTGGGTCAATGACGGTCGTTCACCGCTGCACCCGCACGTGTTGGCCTCGCATCCCTCCCCACCACCCCCCGCCAATCTTCACCCCTCCCCCAAATTATCGTAACCTCTCAAGTCGTAAACAATTTTGTTATTAATCAATCAGGGTGCTGGACGGACACCTACTTGGGATGTTACGACCCAGGGTCCTTACAGAACATTGATAGATACAAATATTTTTATTGTCTTGTCTAGTGGAACACTGAAATAAACTAAGATTGTACGAAATTCTGCGTACAGTTATGAATATTTCATAAAAAATAAATTTTATCGGAAAATAATTTACAACAAGGTTCATCGACATTCATCATCATCATCATCAGGTCTTTCTAGTCTCCACTGCAGGAGCACGACCCTCTCTGTACTACCAGAGCCATATACTAGCCTGAGTAGTCAGAGGATTTGGCCTAGACTCTCCACGCTGGCCAGACGGGTTGGAGAGGTATCATTGATCTTAATAAGCTTTGTTTAGCTTGTGTTTCCTTAGTCGCCTTTTACGACATCCACGGGATGACTTGGAGTGGTCCTATTCTACTCTGCCGGGAACTACACGGCTTGCCGTGTAGTTCATCGACATTGCAAAGTATTAAATATACCCCTAAAACAATGTACCTATTTAATCTTTAAACCAAGTCTTTCAGGGAGTCTGTATGAGTAGGTAGGTACCTTTGTATTATTTTCTTAATGAAAAAGTTTCAGTTGTATTTCTTTTGGAATTTTGTTGATATATTTATACGCTGGAGCATATCATATTCCCCAAATCAATTTCGCGAGGTTACATTCAGTAGGAAAATGTAGTGTTTCGAGTAGTACCTTTCTGAAATACTACCTTATAAAATCGATAGTGTACTCAACTTTGCTTTTATAGAAATGCAAACCACACATTTAATATGTAATCTAATATATTTAAATGACGTTTGAGTAAAATTAGCTTAGTTGTTGGTCTGTAGATTTTAAAAAATAATTAATAAAATTCGTATCCCCAAATAAGATCGAAGACAAAAGTGTGGTTTCATGGAAATAAAAATTACACATAATATTTAATCTAATATATTTAAGTGACTTTTGAGTAAAATTAGTAGTAGTCTGTAGCTTTTGAGCAATGATTAATACTAGTAAATCATCATGAACTTGGACCTCGCGAATATTTGTTTAAGTACCACATTAACTACGGAACCGATTTTGATCCCCAATGAACATGAAAATTGTACTAGTCGTACCTTTTAAATTTCATCTTATTTAGAGCACCGGTTCGAGAGTTAACGCGAACAAACATACATACAAAAGTACATATTCCTAAATAAGATCGTTTTAAATGTGATTTGATGTAAAAAAATACCTGCTACCTATTCTCTAAATTAACGTTTTGATTTGTGAAGCTTTAAGAAGATCGACTACTTGCAAATTTTCATACAAAAAGCGATAACGCTTCCCAGCTCTTGAACATAGTCCAATTTCGATATTTTTTTACACACTATTGATAAATTGGAGAAGTAGGGCTGTACGTTGGTTATAAGCATCTAAGTAAATATCCATATTTTTTACTTAAAAATACCCGGGGAATTTGATTTTTTTATTCAAATTAATCTAAACCGAATCAATAAAAAAGAAAAACGGTTAATAATAATAATAAATCATTTATTTTCGGACCAACTAAAGATCATTTACTGTTAGTAACACTTAGTTAGCCCTATATTAAGGTGTGCTAAATCTAGTTTAGGGGGTGGAAGAGTTATCGCATTTTGTATGAAAATTTACAGGTAGACGATCCTCTTAGGTAATCCAAATGATTAGGCTTTCCGTGTCATTCCCCTATATTCATAAAAATTAACAATAGCTTATTAAACCTATTTTAGTTAAAACATGTTTTGCCCTTATCCCTCTATACAATGTTTGACATGGAAAGAACGAGACAAAACATATTTTTAGTAAAATAAGTTTAATAAACGTTTGTAAATTTTTATGAATTAGGGGGTTTATGTCCAACCCAGCCATTAGATAAGGCACGGAAAAAATGGTATTTTGATATATCTTTGAAAAACGCAAATTATTTTCGCACTTCATCATCATCAGGTTTTTTTAGTCTCTACTGTAACAGCACGACCCTCTCTGCACTATCAAAGCCATATATTAGCCAGAGCAGTAAGAGGATTTGGCGAAGGCCACTCTCCACGCTGGCCAGATGGGTTGGAGAGGTCTCTTTGATGTTTATAAGCTTTTTTAGCTTGTGTTTCCTAAGTCGCCTTCTACAAGTTGAGTTGTTCTAATGTTGAGTACAATAAAATATACATTGTAATCTGCGATTCAGTTTTCTCTTTTAACCACTAAATGTTTCACCATCTATTACTGTTACCCCCAATATAATGAGATTGACCCGAATTGCGAGCTTCACGGGTGGCAAGTGGATATAAGTCCAAACTACACTACTCTTAACTATACTACAAAAAAATACCATGTATGAAACCAGAATTCATAACCAATTACGCAGAAACTCTTGTCACAGTTGGACCAAAAAATAGAAAATCAGTCTTGTAGATAAATTCATTTATTTATAAAAAAAATATTCTCGACACTATGTAGTATAGTTATAATATTTTAGTTTCGATTGATTTTCTAGCAGTTTCATGAAAATTTTACTGAAAGGGTGTGTCCACTTGTTGCGGGTCGAGCTTGTCCCTTTGACCTTTTGCGAAATGCCGCACAACTGAAGAGTTTATACTTATTTATATCGCTAAAAAACTTCTTAAAAACATAAAAACTTATATGATTAAGCTACGATATTAAATTTACAAATTACAAATTACGGCTAAGAATTTTGGCTGTGGTTCAGTTAATATCGGTTTTGTTTACACTTTTTTTATAATAAAAGTGCCTTTTATTTTTAATTCAACACTTTAAAAAGTAGCTTTTCAGCAAAATTCATTCAGCTGACAAGTTAACAAATGGGATAAAAATACTGTGCTCAAGTTAATTGACTCTCCTTTTTATTAAATATTTTTCGTTTTAAGAAATAGGTTTATATCGGTGTATAAGTCTTAAATAAAGAAAGGTTTGCAGCAAATCGTTACTTAAAGGATTATTTATTACGGTTGGTGTGTGTTTTGTATAATATAAGAATATAATGCCTTGGTTTCGAGAGCGAGTGCAGTTTTTTCTTCAACATCAGTCTGTGTCTATCTATGGAAAAAAGACTGACTAATATTGTTTCTTTATAATCCAAATATTTGTTAATATTATTCCACATTTACCTATAAATCGATTAACAATTCAACGTTAGCTGTTTTGACGCACAACACTCGCACATACGTGCTATATAACAATCATACCTAACAGTTTCAATGCCATATTCCCGGAGATCTCTATATTTATCAGTCTGGCGTCGGGCGGCGGGGGCGCGGGGCGAGAGGGGTATCACTACCGCGCAGGTACTATAGGTAGGTCAATGACGTTCGTTCACCCGATGCAGGCTTCGCGCACCTAGAAACTAGGGCGGCTACACAGCACCCTTGGACAGGCATGTACTCTCATGTACTGCACTTAAACACCCCCCTATGTATTGACGACGGTACTTCTTTTCACGCTCGAATGTCCACCTTTGATCCTTTTCACCCGTTTTTAAGATGAAAGGGTTGAGTTCAAATAGGTACGTGTTTTTGTTATTTTAAAAAGTGTGAAGGTCAGGATTTTGCCGGTTATGTTCATTCTATCCCTTGTCCTTTTTAGTCGATACCACGAACAGGTCCGAATTTACTAGATAGAATAGCACCGTTCCGCTTGAATATTTTTATTTATTTTTCATGCTTTTAAATGTTATTATTATTCATAAATATCAAACAAACATCATAAAATTACGCTACAAAATTTATATCGAAGCATCCTGAAGACATTCTTATTTTCGTGAAAATATTTTTCTTTTTCCTTAATAAATCCAATAAATATGTCGTGTAAATTGATGAAATTATTGGATTTATTGCTAGAATTTTAGAATACTAATTGGCTAAGGCTATGCTGAAAAATAAGTAAAATATTCATGAAATAAATCACACACAAAAACTGAACGAACTGAATGAATATTCACCCTTACCTTAACTAACCTAACCTCACCTGAATGCATTTTCCTATCACCATTTCATTCTCAACATGCATTTTTAATTTTGACGAAAGTTTTTAATAAGAAAGTTAACCCAACTAAGCATAACTCTAATTGCAGGTTGTTCAATGTTAGTAGTATTGACTACATAATAACTGTATTGTCGTGAGTAGTAATCATGTCGTGTAGCCTTCACGTCATTATTGAAACCCATTATTAACTAAAAATACGTAATTACAAATCAGCTTTATCACACAAACAGGTTTATTGTCGGACACCACTGACTTACTAATAATTGCTTGGCCGTGAATGATCACAGAATGCAGACAAATATTTAATAGTTAGCTAGGCTAGGCAGTACTATTAGTACTTCAGTATAGTAGGCAGTTTTAGTACTTGTCTAAATCTACCTATAAACTAATATTATGAATTAAAGACTTGATTGTTGTTAGTAATGAATATACGCAATCGAATAAACCAATTTCTTTTTTAAATGAAAAGCTTCAATATTATTCAGATATTTTTAATTAGAAATATAGTGGCTTGAATTAATCACGGTATCCTTAGGCATTTGAAAATCCTGATTCATAAAGGACATCATAAAGATTAAAAAAAAACAGCCATGTGCGTATTGGACCACGCGTGCAGAGTTTCAAGTTGCACGTAATTTAATAAATTGGCCGACTGTATGTCTTTACTTGTAAATCCAACTGAGTTGTGACAGTTCTTCCCTTAAACATCGATTAATTATATAAGTTTACATTTGCTCTGCTACACTACGTTAATTTTTACGTATCCATAATCATATGTTTAGCCTGCAAGGGTTGGGGACAATTCAAATGACCTTTTAATGCAGTCCATGAATTTGGACTATATGAATTTATTTCGTAATAATAATTTCAGTTGATTATTTATACGTTAGTGCGCGTAACAAAAAAATACTCGTAATTGATTAAAATCCATTTCATTACCCAAAGCTCAAAAGCTGCAAACCGTGAATATCTTATTTTATATTTGCATTATGTGGCTCTAATTATATTACTGCAAATCAAACTCTACAACTCTACAGTCATTGATAAATCATGCTTTTACATTTTATTATGACCCTTTAATTAAAAATATATTACCAAACATTCAAATATTGTAAGCTTGCAATCTCATCACGTTATAAGGCATTGTCCCTCTTAGATAAATCTTTTATAGACCCTCTCTGAATAATGTATTCAATAGGCATCATGCGACTGAAAAATTTACGTTTTGTAGAAGAGTTGCAAAATAAAATGAATTTTCTTTGGAAGTACATACTTGGTCTTTATTTATCGCATTTAAATTTCATTTAAAATATCAGTCCAGTATTTTCGGTGAAGTCAGTAGTATTCTTTATATTAAACTAGCTGTTACCCGCGGCTTCGCCCGCGTGATATATGAACTATGTCCTTCTCAGTACCCTAACCTATGTGTATGCCAAATTTCATGATGATCGGTTCAGTAGGTAAAACGTGACAGCGTAACAAACAAACAAACCAACTCACTTTCACATTTATAATATTAAGTTGGGATATTATCAATTATACTTCCAATTCCAATATGGCCTAGTATAGTACTGATTCTGGACATGATTGAATATGGAATTTTGGTGTAGAAGAAGACATGAATTCATTATTTAAATAAAATTAATATTTAAGCTACAATCAGATCAGTTTCATCAGTTTGCGACTACGGCGCCCCAGAAAACGCGTATAAAACTCGTCTTTTATATGCTGGAATTTTAAGGTTAGATTAAATACTAGACTTTATTTTTAAAAATTTAGCGTCTTTCTATTATGCGTGTGTGAAACCACGGGATGCGAGTTAATATAGAGACAGAACTAAACAAAACAAGCCGTCTAAGGTGTACAGGAAAACTAGAAGGTTTGTTCCTAACTTCCACGTCGTATGTTTAAACGGCGCGATGCTAGTAGAATCTCAAATACTTCCTTATTATTACAATATTTGATTTGATTAGTTCGCTGCATATATGGGTCTAAGCCGTGTAGCTCCCGGCAGAAAGCCGTGTAGCTCCCGGCAGAGTAGAATAGGACCACTCCAAGTCATCCCGTAGATGTCGTAAAAGGCGACTAAGGAAACACAAGCTAAACAAAGCTTATTAACATCAAAGATACCTCTCCAACCCGTCTGGCCAGCGTGGAGAGTGTAGGCCAAATCCTCTGACTACTCAGGTTAGTATATGGCTCTGGTAGTACAGAGAGGGTCGTGCTCCTGCAGTGGAGACTAGAAAGACCTGATGATGATGATGATGATGATGATGGGTCTAAGAACTACAAAGTACTACTAATCTAGAACGAATACTTAGTGTACAACTGCACTGAACAGAAAACCCACATGGATCCTTTAGACAAAACTTGGATTTTAAAGAGTAATAAACGCTTACTGGGTAAGGCTATGATAGGTAAAGAGAGAAATTGCGGTCAGGAATCAAAAAAAACCGGCCAGTTTTTTAATTTTATTGTTCTTAGACCTGCCCTGTCTTTTCTATGTACATCATTCGCCTTACCACAGGAAGAAAAAACTGATTGTCAAATATGATCTTTATGAATGTAAAATATATAAAGGGTACTAAATAAAGGGTAAAAAAGCACGTCTTCATTGATTGAATTGAATAATAGCTTAGCTAAGAATCTTTATTCTATATTGTGGATTTGTTGTCTGTTTGTGTAAAATTGTTGACAAATGTTATAAAGAAAAAAAAAATTGTGTGCTTTTTTTTCGTCATAAAATATTAATATATAAATATACTGGACCAATTTTTACAAATATTTATATAGTATATTTTATCCATTACGAAAAAAAAGCACACAAGTTTTTCCTCTTTATAACATTTGTCAACAATCATAGTCCATATAAACATAGGCCTGGCTGTATTTTTATTTTAAAAACAATGAGGGAACCACACGAAAAAAGTTATAAGGTTTCAAAATTTTACAAAAATTGGGGGAGCGTTCCGAAAATTTTTGATGATGATATTTACCCCCGAATATTCAAAATAATAATCATATTTGTCTGAATTAATGACATTCTTAGTTCATTCTTGAGCTCTCATGCTATCTTTGTCTCGCTAGGTTATCTATCCGGTGGCAAAACGAGACTTGAGAACGTTTTTACTAAAATGCATCTAAGATGCCTTAGAGTATTCAGGCGTTTGTCATTTAAGCGTGTTTTCGGATGCATAATCCATCACCTTAATGGTGTAGGAGTCGGGGCCCGGAAGGATGAAAACTGAAATCCATGCGAACGGAGTCGCGGAAAACAACTAGTAAATAAATATAATCGAACAACTGCTACGAAAAATATTTTCTTACAGATGGAATATTCCATTACTGAGATATGTCGGAAAATAGGTCACGTGCCTTGATTTGATTTTATGTCCGAATGAGTTTAGCCCTTGCTTCAATGCTGCATTGTTTATTTTAATAATATTATCAAACAAATTGTCGTAACTAGTTATTTAATTAATGAACTTGATCATCGTAACTGATAAATGAAAAAAACAGAGACGAACAGTTATTGACAAAAATAATCTCATACTCATTTGTGGGCTGTAGGATTGTACTGGACTAACTGCGTTAACATGAGGAAAATAATCGAATGAAAGTACTTATCAAGAATTAGAACGTTACGTAAGGTCGCATATAAGAAGCTGATGTCGGCGGTAAACCTATTGCATCGATCGAGTACAAAGTGCAATAAGTACCAAAGAGTACTGGAGCCTTCGCCCATGTACTTGTAAAAGTAGATAGAATGTCTAAGTCAGCCAGGCCAGTGCGAGCCAAGGCTAGGTTGCACAACGCTGCCAAAGGATTTTGCGCCCTATTGCGTTCTTGTTATGGTGAATAATAGGTTGTAAATGTGCCTCAATGACGTTCGTTGACTCGAGCGTTCGATGTCGGCGCAGTGCTGTTTTCCTTCTCCGTTTTCATGCATTGATATTAGAAACTATTGAAGCTGTTTCTGTTATAAAATTATTAGAAATATCGCTCCTAATTATTGGCCGATTGATAAAAAGCTCACAAAAATGGTTCTGACACAATAGTAGCAAGTAGGTAGGTACCTAAAACAATATTTTTAGGTTTCTAGGTTTTTTAATAGTTAATTAAAAATACATCTATATTTAATAATAATGATGAATGGTATATGTACAAATAATTTTTGCAACTTTTGTTAACTCTGTGGTTATCTTTGATTTAGTAAATCAGGTATATATTTTTACAAACCTAGATAGATCAATAAGTGTCCTATACACTGATGTGCATCTTCTAGCACTGAATCAATGGAGTTCATTAAAAACTTAAACATTGGTTATGTTCACTTATATTTATTTCGGTCAGTCATTTAAAATATTTGGGTTTTAGGATCATAGCCTACGAAGGTCACCTATATGAGTGATTCCGCGTTAATGTTGAAATACGTAGTTATTTTTAAAGGCAGAAGGTTTGTTTCATTTGTCGTCTTAACACTACAGCACCAGTGGAAGTAGAGCCGCGGCGTCTCTCTGCTTTTCAACCTGTGGGAGGTATTCGATGAATTCGCGCGAAACGTCACAGGTCATAATTGATTGGTCGGTCTTTACGTGAGGTGGCTCGGAGCTCGTGACCCAATTTCGCAGCTGCTGGTTTCAGCAGCGCGAGGGGCGCCGCGGGGGAGGCGCGGCGCGCGGGCGGCGGGTGCGTGTCAATGCCGTTCGTTGACTCCGAAGCAGCGGCACCGACGCGGCCTCCGCCTTACATAACCATCGACAATCAGCGCTCGCCGAATGCGTGTGATGTACCATGTACTTGAATGCCCGGTGTCGTCCATTGGGGTGATCATCAACACCATTTTTACGAGAACAATCCATTAAATTCCTAGTAATTTTGTACGTAATTGAATGGATTTTTCCATTTCATTCAGTAGTCACATAAAATATTCGAATATATTTATTGCGTGTATCGATTATTACTGGACGAAAAGTTGATATTTTTATGCAAAAAGTCATTTGCTTTGAGCAGTTGTAGTCTTTGCCATGCATGTAAGGATATCCAATGTTGTATTTTAACTACTGCCAGGAAATACTTAGGTAATCGTGTGTCCCACTGCTGGAAAAAGGCCTCCCTCAACGATCCAGACTGAATATTTTAGTAAACTATTCAAATATATATCAACACATAAAAATAAACATTGTAACGAAGTACTTCCGGAGGGTGTAAACTTGAATGGAAGGGGTGGTCATTATGAAAAGCATCCCTGTAAGGCGACTTCAGCAGGGGCGCAACAATGGCCGCGTGAGGGCGGGCGGCGCGGCCCGAAAGTGAAAGATCAGCGATGCGCGGGCGCGGGGGTGTTGTGGGCGGCGCGCGGGGCAGGGTCACGGGCGACGCCGCGCGCCGCCGCTAGCTCGCGAGTGCAGCGCGCCGCAGCCTCACGCAAACAAAACTTTAGTTACTAACCTACTTCCGTGCGGGCGCCAACTGCGAACGCCACTCTCGTCGCACTCGCATTGCGTGTTACCACTACTACGGTTCTATATGACACGTTTCAGTGATGAACTGTTTTATGAAAACGATTGAATAGAACTCTGCCGCGTCAGTTTGAATGGACGCAAACACTTTAAGCCTGACCGGCCGGCAAGGGCATATGAACAATATGTTTTATGGTGAGATGACGATGTGTACGTCTTTTACAAGCTTTTGTTTACTGTATTTCTTTCACGTTGGCATGCACTTCGCAGTCTCGTCGTTTCCATTCATTCGTTATTATTACTAGACGGCCACGCACACACCGCACGTATTCACGTGTTTATCTAAAGGGTGTTAATTTATAAATCATTAATGATGTCTTGATTATGAGCGATTTATCGTTGAATGAACTAGTCATAAGAATAATTCTATAATTTAATACATACTTATGCAAAAAAAAGGTATACGAAGTCGAGTAACAAATGAATTACACATAGCAATACATTTGTAAAGCTTTATTTAGTTGCACTATCAAGATTGATATTAAAGTTTTAAACTTGCAACTTTTGGTTACAATAATTAAGGATATAAATTTACATCCAAATCAATCATATATTATATCAATTCTATTCTTCTTCTTTGTATTTTTATATGTACAGCTAAGTTTGTTAATTATACTTTTTTATTTATGTAAACTGCGCTAACTTTGTTATCAATTCGCACTCTTAATTTACATATAGGTATTCGTTTTTCGTTCTTTTAAATGTTTGGTGTCCCATTTATTGTTGTTAAATGTTTATCTGCTATATATTAGTATCTATTATGTGTATTACTGTGTGTCATTCTTATTTAAGGATACTTGATCAAAATCAATTTATATAGCAACATGTTGTCAGCGGCCGCCATATTGTATTTTATTTTTATCTAGCTGGCGCTGGTGCAGATAGTGGCGCCCTCTGCCGAGAACTGTAGAACTCTTTTATTGACAAACATTGCTATTAATTTACGTAGGTACAGCAATTAGTCGATACTCCGTATTATATCTTGATTTAAGCTTTAGTTAACGTAATTATCTTTGTTACTTTTATTTGCTTGGGTTTATTAGATATCTATAACAGTAGTTTCTCATATTTTTCAACATAAAGTCTTCTTTGCCTATTTATTCAAAGAAAAATCGTTAATTCACAAAATAAGCCCATACAGGTATCTTTTTACGTGAAATCTCGTTCAAAATTATTATATAAGCTACAGACTTTTAGCGTTTCGAAACCGATGACTGCAGAGAAGAAACGCCGAAAAGAACTAAAAAAATACCTAATATCCATTTTAGAAGCATTTTGTTTAATTTAATTTAGTTCTACTATTAAAACATCTTCGGACACATAGCAATGTTTCCAACCGTCAAACTGCCAGATGACCTCCCGATCATATTTCATAGGTCGTCATCGTCAAGCGTTATTACCCTCTCAGTTATTGTACTTGTAGTAACCACAGTTACGGATCTACTCACACGTTGATAGACGCAAACACACAGACAGTAACTAACTATGAGTTAGTTTAACAGCTTACTACTATATGCAATTCACGAATTTTTAATTGAAATATTTATGCTCTGCTTTTAAAAATCCTAATGCAAGACATCGTAGATAGTAGTTCATAATGTAACCTTAAAAAAACTGTTAAAATGTTCAGAAATAGCCTTTTCCCGTGTCTTCATCTAACATAATGTAAACGCTATAACACTTATAACATCCAGCATACGTAAAGGGGTAACAAACCTTCTCACATTCATACAAACTTTTGCACCTGTACTATTAGTAGTAACCAGAATAAGTGGGACAATGAACCTCGAAAAATTACTATATGACCTTAACTTAATAATAAAAAAGTAAATTGGATCAAAAAATTTAAGGGGGAAGTAATTGTATTGCCAAAAATACTTTTGAGTACCCTACCCACCTATCTATGACTGGCATTTCATAAGAACTTTACCATTTGATTATTAGAATAATTAAATTTTAATTTCAGTAACTTAATGCAGTAATTGGTTTTAAAAAACATATTAATTAAAAATCTATCAATAAATATCTTTACCGCTATTGCGTCATAATCATAATAAATCTTTTAAAATTATTTAGCATAAACTCCCTTCTACGGAATGAAAATGAATTCTGTTTTTAAATACCAGACTTCAGGATAACACCGTCAATGTGATGAAACATATAATATTATGTTATGAAAATTTAATGGAAGCCTATTAGTTGTCATGTAACTTTCTCTATAAAACCGTTTTATGCCAACGCATAGCTCTGAAACTATTCATTGTCGAGAAAAATATGAGTTCTTATAGTACTGTCATAGTACTGCGTACATTACATATGTGTGCGTTGATTGAAGTATTGCGTTAGTGTGTTTTTGACGAAAACTCGCACACTTGTTTGCCGTGTGGAGTCTCGGCTAAAACTAGGTCGGTTCAGTGACCTATATGTTTATCTAACGATTGTGTGCGCCGCGAATACTCCGCCCGTACTGTCTTATCACACTCCTATCACTGCGTTCGAGTTTTCGTTTCGTTAGGTTATCTGGCAGGCAACCTGTCTCCTGCACTATGCGTGCGCGCATGTAGCGCTATGTTGCAATCTGGCATTGATTTTCAAAATGTTTGCTGATGTTATTAGCGTATGGGCTGTGATTGAAGGGCTTGTACTGCGTCTATCGGTGTTTTAGGACTAAGTGACCTTTCCGATTGAAGGTTCGGTACCTTGACTCGGTAACTGTAGAATAAATATGAGATATAAACATAAACATCTTAAGCCTGTTCATAAACGAAGGTTTAAGTCAAATTTTAACGCATTTTTTATGTCTCAAACTTTGACAAATAATTAATAAATCGCGAAACGCGATAAAAACCGTATTAAAATATTTTTTTTAAAATGTGTAACAATCGCGAAAACATAAGAAAACATTATATAGAATTGATATAAACAGTAAATGAAAAATCTTCTTAATTTTACAAAGATAACCACATAAATATTTTTTTACTTTTGCTAAAAATTCGGTAAAGATTTTCTTTGGCTTATCGCGTATTGCAGGATTATTACTACAACGCTTTTCGATTTACTTTGAAGACAATCGCTAAACCCAATATCCTATGTAATAATAAATAAAAAATACAAAATAGAATACCCTTTTTTCAGTCTTCTTTACAATCTTCAACAACCTAAATTGATCCTTCGGATAAAGCAAGGCTTGCTAAAATAGAGATAATATTTAAAAAGGTACGTGGTACTTTCTCTCACCGCGAACCACTCCTGCTGATGATATCTTTTTGACGTGTGTACTACCAATGATGTATCACGACAGGCGAAATATCCTCCTTGTTTTCGTAATTTAAACTTTAAGTTTTAACAGTAAGAGCACAAATTCCTTTAAAAAGTACTCCATTTTCGGCCGTCGAACTTCGGAGAAAGTTCACGCATATACAATTGTACCTACCTCACTTATTAGCATAAAACTTTTGTAGTATTTTGCGGTGTTTGTTGAAAAGTGAAAAGGCTTAAACTTTCTTTTGATTTTTTTCTTGTAATTACCCATAATGATGCGATTTTGGTTAGTTTAAATAAATTGTCCAAGATGCGTTTTTATTTATTTAAATACGCCAATTTTATTAAATTAACATTTTTTACTTTCAGTTCTCCACAAATATAACGTAATTTAATCAGTTAAATCTTTTCATTTCTATAAATTACTAGCTGTTACCCGCGGCTTCGCCCGCGTAATTTATAGCCTATGTCCTTCTTGGTACCCTAACCCATGTGTATGCAAAATTTCGTGATGATCGGTTCAGTAGATTCCGCGTGAAAGCGTAACAAATAAACAAACTCACTTTCGCCTTTATAATATTAGTTAGGATTAGGATATGTATCTTAATATGCTTATACAAACATATTTACAAATACTCAACTACTACTGGAAATTTCGAAATCACCTCGATTTCCCAAATAAAACTAGGATATGAATTTTATTTTTAAAAAATATTATGTTGATAAATTTTCCTGTGATTTAAGATATTTAAAAACTAAAGCTTATTTTCGAGCACAAACGTCACTTTAAAAAAATAGATAGGTGTCTGTGCATTAAATAAACTTAATCGTTGATTCATTCGAAAAGTATTGAGCTTGCAGTTGCAATCTGCATGATTGCAACTTGCAGCCACAATCATGCAAAAATCTTGTAAAGCCCTACGTCGTTAGTATTGCCTTAGCAATTATACTCATAGTAACCCAAGCTGGTTACCTTCAAACGCTGCGCTATCGCCCTTCATTTTCGTTAGCGTCCACACTTCGCCTTTACGAAGGTGAACGCCGATCTCAACTCAATTCATCATCACTTCATCTCATTCTCACTCGTCACAATCGAATACGACGGAGCGAGACGTTAGCGTTAGACATTGTTATTAGTAGTTAGACTAACACGCTGTAAGGTCGCTTTGACAAAACGTCTATGTGTCAACGAACGGCTGCAAGGTGACGCATTGTGCCTAGGAATTTATTAACGTAATAATGCACTGATGCTACCTGCGTAGTGTAATCACATTGAAAAATTCATTTATACACGAACGTAACGCTTACATAAATATAACGGGTCTGTTGACGCTCTTGCACGTAAATATCAGCCTACTTTAGTCTAATTGTTATTGTTACGCATCATTCGAGAGCTATGCTAGAATTTTCCATGTTTATACGGTGATTTTTCATTTTTGCTTAACAATATAAACATTGATCGTACTGTAACTCAAATATACAAAAAAAGACTTGATGATGATGATGATGAACTCATATATGTAGCATATTACATACTTTATATTATTTCCTTACTGAATAAGACCTACAATTTTTTTTAGCGTTGCTTTAAAACTTATGTCTTTATTCAAAGAATTTAACCTCATAACCGGCAACTTACTCATAAAATCTAAAGTAAGCAAAGTAAGCTTTATTAATCTCTCTCTCTCTCTTTCTGTTTATCATCTGAGCGTTATCCCAGATTCATCCTCAACTGGAGTGGTTCGGAGCCCGGGATCCGTTACTTAATCTACCCACAAAGGATCTTTAGCTTTAAACTATGTTAGCAGCGAAGAAAGAGCTTCTTTTTATTTAATTTTGTTTTGCGAGAGCTTAGATAACCCTTCAAACTATAACAAAAACCTCAAGCTTATCTTGGCGTTTTTGCGAAAAACGGCTACTTTTGGCAAAAGCGCTAAGTGAAGCTTCACGTTTTCCCTGTAAACTGTGTAAAAAGTTTAAAGGGTTAACTTGAATCTTGCAGAACAAATGACATCTCAGTTTTTCTTTTAAATTATTAATTTCGAACCCCGTAAAATTTATGTATCCCCTTGAAGAGCAGTAGATGCAAGGTGTTTTCATCATACTTACTCTGTATAATTTCAACTCCAATACATAAAAGATGGTGTATCCTAATTTGGAATAATGAATCGTTTACCATAATATGGAGTGACAGCCAGTGTTACAACACTGCATTTATGTATTCCACTTATTTCCTTTGAATTGTACATATTCTCAAGTGACGTAAATCATTATCATTTTGTAGAAGAGAGATTCTTCTTAGAAATATTAATTTGGGCTGATTGCTGCCATTTTGAGTGGTTTTCAGGTGATTTATTTACTTATTTAGTGTTGGTACGTTACTGAGACATATATTTGCTATATAGAGTATTAACCTTTCATACAATTGACATACAGTATCTATACAAATACAAAATCTCATAATTTTAGTACTCTACTGAGTACTGTACACACACTCAATTTACCTACTATTAATTATTTTTGTGTAGATTAATAAACAGAGATGTTTTAGTGTAACTTATAGGAATAGCTACTAAATATTTTTTTTTTTTAGATAGATAAGAGTTGAAATTGCAGGATTTAGAAAAAATAAAGTAAATTTTAGTTATTGGGTCGTACCATTTGTTTTTTTTATTTTATTAAGTTAAAGTATATTCTGAATGTCTTTAATAAAAAACAAAAGTTCAGAAATCAAATCCTTAAAATAAAAAGAAAATACACAAAACCTAAGCAACAGAAACTTTATTCAAAAAAAGTTTAATAGTGGTAGTGGCGAATCACAACTTTGATTTCACACCGTTCACACTCGCACCTCACAGTTTAACGACCAAAAACATGTAACAATGAAAATGTATGAAATTTTACATTTTAGTACATTTTATAAGTTGGTTGCCTATAACTTTTTAGTTTGTACTTAGTATTCAGCTCTGATAGTTTTCCTTTCAACTTCAGTATATATACTACTGCTGTAATTTTTTTCACGCATCCATATATAACCGTTTATTAGATAGATGGGGGGGACACTTGCATCTAACAAAAAATTGCACTTTAAAACCAAATATTTCGGAAACGGATCCTTAAATCGAAAAATGGTGTTATATTTTTAAAGACCTATCTAACAATATCCAACACGATGGGTTTGTATAGAAAAAAAAAATATTTCTCCCTCTTTACTTGTATGGGAGCAAACCTAAAAAAAATTTTTTTAAGATTTTCTTTAACCACTTTGTTGACATGATTAATATACATACCCATACCAAATTTCAGCTTTCTAGTACTTATAGTCTCTGAGTAAAACCGCGGACGGACAGACAGACATACAGACATGGCGAAACTACAAGGGTTCCTAGTTTACTACGGAACCCTAAAACGGGTACCATTTGGACAAATTGTTAGTTTTAACCAAAACTGTCATGGATGTGGGTCGACTTACCAGTAATCCTGTAGGTGTATACCTATAGTATATATAATGTTAAATTCGTCTAACTATATGAGCGTTAAAAAACTTAACTTGGTCAACTCAGATGAGCCTCTCAAATTATTTTGTACAGTTAAAGTTAGTGCGTGTTATAATGTCAATAGTGTTCAGTCGGGATATGGGATTGGCCTAGTTTCAAGCTGAGAGTGACAGGAACAGCGGTTATGTAGCAATTACGACTGTAATTTATGAACTCGCGCACTCGCATGCCGGTAGAGGGCAACCACAACTCAATACTATACTACGTCGAGCTCCGTGGCGCAGCGGTCAACACGCCTGCCTGCGACACGGAGGTCCCGGGTTCGATCTCCGGTCAAGTCAAGATGGAAAATGATCTTTTTCAGATTGACCTGGGTCTTGTATGTTTATCTATATATGTATCTATTATAAAATATAGTATCGTTGAGTTAGTATCCCATAACACAAGTCTCGAACTTACTTTGGGGCTAGCTCAATCTGTGTGATTTGTCCGTATATATTTATTTATTTATTTATTAATATTGCGGTTATACATACATATTAATCTCGCATTTATCCCTTCCGGAATAGATTTTGAAGCCATAAGACCCCAAGGCCACGTTAAGCGTGTTGTTGCAAATGAAATATGGAACCAAGTAAAATCAGCGAAGTGCGAGTCAGACTCGCGCACGAAGGGTTCCGCACCATTATCTATACAACATTAGACTATCAAGCAAAAACGGCATAAAAAGCATGTTTGTTTTATGGGAGTTTCCCTTAAATATTTATTTTATTTTGATTTAATTATTTATTTTTAAAATAAATGCATATTCACATTCAACGAAATATTCTGTGAATATTTCAAGAGTTTGCCAGTTTTCCCGTTATTTAGGGGGAGCCCAGTTAAATATTTATTTTCTTCTGTTTTTAGTATTTTTGTTACAGTGACAACAGAAATGAATTATCTGTGAAAATTTCAATTGTCTAGCTATCACGGTTTATGAGATACAGCCTGGTGACAGACGGACAGACAGACAGACTGATATCGATGTCTCAGTAATAGCGTCCCGTTTTTACCCTTTGGGATGCAGAACACTAAAAAAGTGATGCGTTGTTTAGCGCATCGCTAATGGACATGATCCCTTAGATTTTCCCTATTCCCTCGCGTTATATAACCGTCTTACATTTGATTACAGTGAATAAAAGAAATATTTTTCTGTAAGTATTAATTTTAATTTAATGCCCAGCCCAGTTTCCAAAAAAGAGTCTAGTCAGATTGACGGTAAAAATATCATTTGGCATGCAGGCTATCTTGTTCATTAGTCATATTCATTCCGTCGAAATTGCCTCTAAAAATGGCCAATTAAAAATATTCTCATAATGAACGAAGCATGGCAGAGAAACAGTCATCCGCCGATCAGAAATATCTCCTTTCCGAATATTTTTATTCGGTATTCAAGGCATGTGTGCTTCGTATGTTTAATTTTGGATATTGATACCTATCAGACATAAATGAAACTTACTGTAGGTACCTATGTACTTATAGATATATGATAATACATAAATATATATTTTTAAGTTAAAAGTAAAAAATTTGATTATGTCTTACTAGTTTACAGGTACATTAAATTAGATTTGATTCATTCTTTAAAGGTTTTGTGACAAAAACAAGTGATGATTATGATGACATATATGTATGTCTATTGTATATACCTATATTTATGCCAATCTTTGACTGGGATATACTTCTTTTTCTTAATAACTAAATAACATTTTTCCTATAGTTTAACATTTTCATCTTAGTTATAGCAACCTAACCCCACGCTTTAACTGCTTACAATATGAGTGTCCTACCTAACCTGTACCTGTGATGTATTACATTATATACGTTAGGTGGACATAAATAGGGTTTAGTGCTCAAGATGTCAGGTAATCATCAATCAAGCCGGCGGATACAGTAGGCGATCCACTCCTACGCATCCTTGCTTGTATTTCAAAGAACTAGTAGAGTTCAACACTAGGTAATTTGTACCTAGGTATCTGTATATAATGAATAAGTCTTGACATTATTATAAGATTTTTAAAGACGGATTTCATATTCGTGGGGGGAGAGGCCGGTGTACTGAGATACAGGCTCTGCTTAGTTCAGACAGTCTCTCACAATCTTATCATAATATGCAATTTTTACCTAAATTTGTATTTATATGGGGATAGATATAGATTGGAGAGAAAAATAAAGCATTTTTGAATTGATTTTTTTTGATTAATTTATTTCAGAACATAACAAATTTACGTAAATAAATATAACCTACTAAAATTCTTGTACGTCGGCAAGGTTTACGTTAGTTTGCTCACAGACGTGTGCACGGGTGTAAAGTTTCGGTGTAGTAGTTTTAGGCGTCGATATGACTCCGCTTGTATGAAGCGCCATACCTTTTCTAAGGGCTAAGTCAGGGCGGGATGGTATTTTGCTAAATTTTACCCAAGTCGATTCTGTAATTCTGTGTGATTGAGTTAAACTTCAACTTTAAGTTTAAGTCACAAACTTTAACTTAAAGTCACAAAAACAAATAATATCATTTTTACAAGTAGCATCTAAATCTAACACTCGTGTAAATAAGTGCATAATATTAAAATATAATCTGACCATTTTAAATGAGTTGCATTTTTGTCATGTTTCAACACAAACAAAATGCATAATTGGTTAACAAAATACGATGAATCAGCCCGTAACTGCAGTTCGCCGGTTATTAAGTTATTTTTAAATTATGTAGTACATACGATTATCACCACTGAACTGCCTTTAATTATTATTTTCGCTTATTCTGCATAAATAATGCGTTATTAATGCGAACATATAAATGATTTATGATTTTAATCTACTTTGAAACTGTTATATAATCATTTAATTCAAATTAAAAAATCAAAGTATTCAAAGCTAGTAAAAAGTTTGCTATTAATGTAATAGAAGAAAAAACTTCTTTTTGCATAATAAAATATCCTTTAAGTTTTATGTCACTCCGACCTTACTGATGAAAAATTCTAAATCAAACTGCATAATTTCTCGTCCATTGTTAAACATGTATAATATTTTTTTCTCAAAAGCATATATTCGCTTGATGAATAATTGAACATAATCAACTATACTTAATTATTTTCAATTTTAATATTCTTCTCAGATCGATTACTGTTGAAGTTTTTCAGATTTCGTAGCCCTCAGCGGCCTTTAGGTTACGTTACTAAATGTTTAATGGTAGAGTAACTTACCTATATATTGTTATTTCACTTATATTCCTGTATTGAGGTTTATTTCTGAGTATAAAGTGCACATCAGCTTTGGTTTTTGTTATCTGCCGATGATATATTGTTCATTATTACTCATAATTTTCGAAAAATGAATATCATCATGGATTCTAGATGAAAAGGCTTTCATCAGGGACCCCTAATATAAAGGTATGTTTTCAAAGTAGATTACTACTATTAAAATTTTAAAGGCAACAAAAATAGGTACATTATGACCCATAGAAACTTAATGTTGGAAAAAGCACTACTGTGACTGAATTTTAAGAGTCACAAGTAACTGTTAGTAACTTAGAGTCCAAATGTGTCAAAATAGACCTTCAAGGTGCAATGGTTTACATGCCAGCTGACGACGCGAGTGGGCCCAATTTCGATCGCCGGCCAGATCATGATGGAAACCTTTTTCTGATTGGCATGACATAAGTTCACAGCTTGCTGAGCGGCTAGATCAATTTGTGTGATCTGTCCCTATACATATTTCATAATATTATTACATGAAGTGTAACTTTCAAGAGGGAAGAACGATCTTAGCATCATTCGTCAGTTCTCTAAGTACTAACAGCTGTCTAATTATATAAACCTCAAATCAGGAGATTAAGATCATTAATTTGTAACTAAGACATCGGCTTTCCATACAAAGACACGAGTCGACAATAGCATTAATTTCGAAGTGTTAATGAATAAATCACGAGTCCCAGAAGACAATAGTAATCGTAATCGGAGTAATCTACAATCAATCGCGGAGGTTCCCACGCAGACCGGGCGGCTAGCCTTGCAGCTAAACCTCGTGACAGTGCCGGAGTCATGGACTCAACCCATACACTTGCACAATTTTAAAGCAAAGTTAGAGAATTCAATGAAATTAAATGATTTAATTTTGCTGGAAATATACTAGGTAAGTATACTTTCACACATACATATTATCACGTTTTTATAGATAAAGCCAAAGGCTACAAAACAAGGTATACTAACAGTCTAACAAATCAGAGAAAACTGTCACTTAACTTTGGATCACTTAGCCGCGCCAAGACTTTGGAACTCCCTTTCTGTTTTTTCTATATTCTGTTTGCAATACTTCTACTTTTACAATATTCAACTGATTAAAAGAAAATCAAATGCTACTTAAGTATTAGAGCACCGTTACATAGTAGAAGCTAACTTTTGCATAACAGCCTCATTTTTGCATTTCTAATATTAGTTTTAGGATATATCTCTTCGCTCATTTAAAGTATTCTTCCAAATATCTGTGGCATGGCAGTTAGTTCACCAGTTAGTGCTGTGACTTGTAGTGAATCATCATAATCAAGACATCATACATATGTCATACACCGCGACTATTAAAATTTTGTTCAGTGAGTACGTTCTGACGTCAATACTTATGTAGCTAATGGTAATCACGCAGCCTTGCAGATGAACCTTAGTGACAATGTAGCGCGAGTCACGGACTCCGCTGGTAATAAGCGCCATAAATGTACTAGCTAAGGGCTTCCTAAAAATAACGGTTTACGTCATCAACTATTTTTTAATTGTCTCATTAAAATTAATAATTTTTTCTATTAATATCATAAAATAAACAAATGTACAGTGGGGGCTGATATTGTGGTCTCTGGTGTAGTTTGTTGAAACTTAATGTTTACTTAGGTACATTTGTGGTAGATAAACATTCCAAATAAGTCTTAGTCTCGTGTTACTATCGGAATGTAAACCTAAATATATCCCCTGTCTGTCGCTTTGCTATAAATTAATGTCACTTAAGGTGAATGCTCTTGAAACAGATCTCAAACTAAATCAGATACATTCTTATGGAAAGTGAGCGCAACGTAACTATAAATAGATTCTGACCTTTCGCTCACTGGATGCGTCAGCCAAAGTTACGTGATGTAACGTTACCCACACAATGGCTTGAAGCCGTGTGAGTGTGCTGTAAGCGCTCGTTCGGCAGACGTCGAAAGAGAAAGTGTTTAGGGTCTCAATGATGCCTACAAGTGCAGGGAATTGTACCCACAAAACAATTCCCTGGTATCGATAAACCCCGGAAAACAAACAAGCTTTTCAAGCCACGACCGTGACTCTTGCGACCCCAGTTTTTAACTTTCACCAAGATAATCTCGTTGATGGACGAGCGTAGAAAGTATAAACTAATGAGCCATGCATATTATTGTTATGCAAGAACTCCAGTTACTTTGTATTTCTATAACAGAGCAAGCAAATGAAAGTTGGTAATTTTTTCCTCATTTGTTAATGATGTGAAAATGTTATTTTGACCCCCACCTAACTAGATGTTCCACCTGACCCTGAACATACTAATTATGGAATTTCCTAATTTACTGCGTTTTGATTTTAAAAAACTACGGTAGTCAAATTTCCACCGTATAAACCTAAGAATCTAGTGCGCCAAATACCAAGATATCGATAAGTCTTGTAAAAATAACTGCGCAATAATGAACACGGGAACACGCCTGCCTTACGGGAAGTACCGTAAGCGCCGCAGTAACTTACGCCGGGTACCGTTGTAGCGGATCCGCGTGGCTGTGCGCGGGACCGCGCGCCTAGACAAACCACTCTCGTTTTCGATCGGATCTTTCATCTCTTTTTATCGACCGGCTATCGGCCTTTCTTTTCCAAGACAATGAACTTTCTTACCGTAAACTTATTTTAGTTTTTATATAATTGGAGCAACACTTTTACTGGCGCTTATAAATTGTACACTCACCTTAATAGATCGATTAGAATTAAAATGTTACAATTGAGATAATTATTTGAAACCTGCTATCATTCGCTGTAAAGAATAAAAAAACTTTCTTAAAGAAAGGCAGCTCTCACTTTCAGTAAAAAGCTTTTTGATCGCGTAAATACACGTTGAGTCATAAAATAGGTCATACTGCGGTTATTATATTCAATTCTGTCTGGTAACGTAGTGTACAGTTAACCTAAAAAGTTTATGTAGCCGGCGCCCACGCACGAATGACATCATGTCTCTAGCTAGGTGCGAAAAGTGGTATAAGTATAGTGGTCTTACAGCACAACCCGCAATCAAAATGGCCCGGGTTTTGATCTAAGCCTAGCCCGTTTTGTGCTTCTGAGCTTGTTTTCCAAATTTACTCATGAACAGTCACTTTCTTTGACCACTACAGCTTCCGGTAAAGAAAATCGAGAGTATACCATTAAATGATTTGTCACTAGTGTTTAAAATTGGCGTGATATTGATAGCAGTTTTTTGGTTCATTAAGGAGCTTAAAATATCTGACACTAGTGTTACAGATTCAGTTATTACACACTGGACAAGAAAGAAGGTGCGAGACTTTGACCCAAACGTAAAAATTAAGATAAAGCCGCCTGAAACTGCTCCTTACACTATTTGGAGCCGTAGTTGGCAGTCATAAGGCTGCATCGTCTATTAGGCAGTTTATACCTCAAATAAGTTTAACCGATTCAGTTTGCAAAACACTGGTTAAGAAAGAACGTGTGAGACTTTTATCCGCCGGTAAAAATGGAAATACTTTTAAAACCACGTGATACAAAAGTCCTCGCTGCTTGAATCCTTAGATAGCCGTCAGATGCTACGAGTATAAGCCATCAAAAATATGGTACTAATGTTACTGATTAAATTATGAATACACTATATAAGAAAGAAGGTACGATACTTTGACCCGGCGGTAGAGATGGAGGTAAGTACTTTAAAGCCGCGTGAAGCAAGCTCCTCGCTTGCCCAGAACCTTGACCACGACGCTGACATTAACGTACGCCTTTCACGCCTCACTCAGGTGGACATTGTATAACTGACTTTCCATTTCTTTGGTTACATTAAAACCTCGTCTGTTTAAGTAGCTATAAGAAAAATAACAGGATACTATTTTTACACTACGCGACTTACCGCAATTATTTTTGAGATTTGTCTGATATGAAATATAGTGATTGTGACTGCGAAAGCTTTAAATGGAATAATATAATGTTTTGTTTGTTTTATAGTATGTGAACTAACCATGTTGTGTTTAAATAATTAAATCGCAACATTAATTTTTGAAAGGGTTAAGAATATAGCTCTTACTAGCGTATTGAAAATGTAACATAACTTGCCGTAACAAATAATCTTAATAATGAAAAATAAAATTTGTATTTAGGCGCAAAGTCATGTAAATCTACTGTAATATCTACTGTTTAATCTGTAATAAAACTTAAACCAAATTCAAATCGAAATATACGTTATGTAGAAGCTAGACAAAAAAGGTCGTTATATAAATTATTTAATAAAAGAAAATATATATTGTTCATTATAGTGATGAAAAGTTAACATAAAAACTTCCATATAGATGCTTTTCGCACGAATTATTATACCTGTTGAATCAGCTAAATTTATTTTGCGCTAAAATAGACTCTATTATAGACAAACTAAAAATAATAGTCGCTTGCGCAGGTAGAGTTGGAGTGTATTCGCGGCTTTACTCGCGATGTCGTCTTGCGAAACTTGCGGACTCGCCGAGTTAAGGTCGCCGATATGTGGCAATTTTCCCATTTCGAAGAGAAGCCAAACCTTGACCTAGGAATTATATTTTATTTCGTCAGTCGGAGCGCGATACTGGCGTTATACATTGCAAACGTTTATGTGCCCCGCTTAAATTAAGCCGTATGATTTGAATACGAGAACTCGCAATTTTGTTGTCAACAGACCTAACAGATATTAAAATATAGCAAAATGGTCTAATGAGACAGCTGCTAATTACTATATGTCATCTTCAGTGCGCTCATGTTTAAGGCACTTAAGCAGTTGAACCCGCCGCTATCTTTAGGTAGCAGTATAAGCAATTAACCTATGACGAAAGTAATACTACATTGAACACTACATACTTTTTGATTACTCAAAAGAAATAATGCCCTCAGTTTCACTAGCAACTTTTTATGCGTTCGTTTTACTTTAAGCAAGTAAAAATTAAGTCGATACTTTCTCCTTAACTGCTATTCCTTCTTAATATTTATTCGTGTGTAGCAACACTCAATACTCCCACAAGAAAATAAACGCACGCTTTTCCACCGCCCATAAACTTTTCACACTTCAGCGCTAACTGCGCTTCATATCGCTAGATGGCGGCACAGCACACGCAGGTAGCTGGAGTCGGAGGGGCGCATAGGCCGCCAACGCTGCGCTTGCGCCACATCGGTGTTTTACGCAACGCGGCCGTTCACCCCGGAAGGCGTTTTCCTAGCAGTTTCTTCAGTGTGTTACCATGGTCGCGTGACTCGCTCGCGTGTTGAAGAACCCTGCACCCTCTCGTGGCCGGATCTCCACTTACACTGCACAGACCTAATTTTCTTAGTATAAGGACGCCAGATGCACTTGCGCTTTTTAAATTTAGAGCGCTCTTAATTTGAATGACATAATTGTCTCAAAGGGTGTTGCTTTTCTCTAAACAAAATGATAGCGATATCGGTTTACAGTCAAAATACGTTACTTTTATAATAATAATTGCGGAAATTCGGTACGGTTTGGCATCAACTCCAAAAAAGTCTTATGAAATGGGTCATAAGTTGTCATGATTTCATTATCTTTCGTTTATGCTCGTCCGAGCGCATAATCGCAGCATTTAGTCACAAGCATTTCCACGTGAACATTCATTTTCGCGGCGTGTTTACAACCTCGCGTGCGTCGATGACGGACTGACCGACTTACGTTTCTTGAAAAAAAAATGTTACTTCAATTACTCAATGCGTTTGCTTCGGAGAAATGACACTCATTTTTTATCACGCATAAAAATAACGCAATGGGACTTTTCTGAAATTGACACCACTTAATGGTTTGTAAGTAAATGAAAAGCATATAGGTAACGTAGGTAGGTACTTTTCCCTACGTGGCTTAATAGCCCTCACGAACCTAATTTTGTATTATACTTCCCAATATATCAAGTCAGATCTATGTCTGTGCTAGAAATCATCCTGATCCGTTAAGCAGTTGAGGTGTGATATAAATATATATATATATATATATATATATATATATATATATATATATATATATTTAAACATCCCAAATTCACAAACTACTTTTAAAAAGCTTTCTTATCTGTATATGAATTACCGTGTGGTTCCCGGCAGAGTAGAATAGGACCACTCCAAGTCATCCCGTGGATGTCGTAAAAGGCGACTAAGGAAACACAAGCTAAATAAAGCTTATGAACATCAAAGAAACCTCTCCAACCCGTCTGGCCAGCGTGGAGAGTGTAGGCCAAATCCTCTGACTATTCAAGCTAATATATGGCTCTGGTAGTACAGAGAGGGTCGTGCTCCTGCAGTGGAGACTAGAAAGACCTGATGATGATGATGATGATGATGATATAAATGGCAGACTTTACTGACTGGTCAATAAACAAACAAGACAAACAGATAGTTATGATAACGTTGGCATTTACTAAGAAAGATTTTCCAAAATTCACCCGTAAAGGAATGAAACGGTCATCCAAGGTAAAAATTAACATGCAATTTCTATTTATATATAGGTGAGAGTTGGCATACTTAACATGACCCTTGAGGCTTCAAAGTTTTCTTTTTTCAAATTTTCTGACACGCTTATATGCCAATGACATCAAACTACAATGTACATGCAGACAATGTGCATATTTGACAAGAAAATTACAATATTCATTAAAATCTATTCAACTTTTCCCTTTCTTTGTTTAATATTTTAATTAGCGGTTTCTCAAAGATAACATACTACCTAAAAATAATATAATTACTTTTGACTATATACGAGTAGTCAAAGGTAATCATATAATCTTGACGGTGTCTAGAGAGTATATACTCCTTTATTCAATTATTTAAAAACTGGCCAATTTTTCAATGCTCGTGTGCGTGATAGCTTTGTGTTAGCATACGTGTCCCGTCAATGAATGCTATCAAAATCCGTCAAATTGGTAGATATTTGTGTGCACGATAGACTATGAGTTGGAAACTATTTTTTTCTACGATTTTAGGCTAATAGAATCTATTTAAAATGACATAAAACTACAGTGTTATTTACCGAAGAACAAATCTTTTTGGAACACCTGCCCCGGCCGTTTTGATGCCGCATTCCGTGGTGACTTACAACACTCTGTCCGAAATAGATGACACCGATAAACCGGGAAACTCGACATAATATTTTCCGTGCATTGTGACTGCGCCGGTAGGGCTGCCTAGTGGAAAATCGTACAATTTTAATATGTCATAATAATTACAAAAGTGCTAATGACATCTTAAGAATGATCTCCTAATTATATGATAAATTAGATAGGTTAATTTTAAAGACTTCGAATATCTACCAAGATAGCGGGAAAAACAAAAATGGGAAGCAAAAAGTGACATTCGACTAACCTGTTGCACTTTATAAAAATAAAATAAAAGACAACTGTTAACGCAATGGCAACACTGCTGCGGTGGAGCCCCCTGACGGAAGACACGCACATCATCCGCCCATCTTCATCACGTGACGGGCACTGCGTGGGCGGCCAATAAACGCGCCCAAATTTCTCTGTATGCTCATACCATTGGTCTAATTGTTCCCACTACCTTATTCCCTGACCTATGTAAATTTGAATTCATTATACTCGTTTTTCAACATTGAACCAGATCACTGCGTTTACTTTTGCTCCAAAATTATCATCCCTATTATCAGAAAACTTAATACAAAAAGTATCTATACGCGCGGATACATCGTTTGGTCCTTCTACGCCACATCGGGAACCAGCAGCTAAGGATATCTGCAAAGTGCCCAATTTATTCCAGTGAGTGTGGTGAGTGTTGCTTATTACCCAGGGTCTATTACAGCTGAGTGCCGTCGCTAGCACAAGCTGCATTCGTCCCAGCATACGATATTTGCACGTAAGTACCTCATCTACTCATAGAACACCGAAATGCCACTAATGTCCGATGATAGGGAAGAGACTTCCTCTAAGTCTCGCGATAGGTCTCCTTACAGATACAGTTCCGATGACAAAACTGAGCAAATCATTCGTGATCTAGTGAAAAAACGGGGTATCATAAAAGGTAGACTCACCAAATTTTCAAATTACTTAACGACCGTTAATATTACGACCTCTGATTCAACATCCAAAATAGATTTGAAATTACGCATAAAGGGCGCTAGTAGTTTATTCTCCGAATTCAACGAAATTCAATCTAAAATTGAGGAAAATATCTCCAGTAGCGACATTGATGAGCAATTAGATCAACGTCAGCAGTTTGAGGATAGTTATTACCGAACATTAGCCCGAGCTGAATTTATTCTAACTGATAATGAGGTCACTAATGGTTCCAAATCTTGCACTCATGGCAGCTGTTCTAATAAACATTCGTCCATAAAATTACCTACCATTTCTTTAAAGTCCTTTGACGGTCAAATGGAATCTTGGCTTCATTATAGGGACACATTTATTTCACTGGTCCACAATTCCACTGAAATAAGTGATATTCAAAAGTTCCACTATTTAAAGTCATCGCTAACAGGTAGTGCCGAATTAGTTATAAGCGGAATAGAACTTTCTTCTGCCAATTACGCAATTGCATGGGAGCTCCTCTTAAACAGATACGATAACGCTAGGTTGTTAGTACAAAGTCACGTCAAAGCATTATTTTCTATACAAGCGCTGACTAAAGAGTCACCTTCACTATTACGCAAGCTCATAGACACCGTAATTAATAACCTGCGTTGCCTAAACACCCTAGGTGAGCCTACGAACCACTGGGATACGCTACTCATTTATATCGTGGTCACTAAGTTAGATAAAACCACCGAGCGCGAGTGGGAGCAGCACAAAGGTATATTATTGTCGAATTCCGATTCTAAAGTTAAGTTAACGATTAATCAATTACTCAATTTCCTCAAGGACAGGGCTGACTTGTTGGAAACATTAGCACTATCGCACAGCAAGGATAATCAGAGTAATTTAGATTCTAAAAAAGTTTATAAGAACAAATGACCCCAAAGCCATTTTAACTACTGGCTAGTGAGAGAGACTACTAATTCTACTATTTCACACTTGTAATAGTAGCTAGTCTCGGGGCGAATAAAAACTTAGAGGATAACCTTTTTATCAGATAACAGAAGTCCCCAATCAGAACTACTACATTTATCAACTAATTCATTTGAAAATTAAATTGTTCCACTACCATCCCTGATTGGCTGTAAAATTCCCAGAGCTGGTTTACGGTTCCTATGAGGAAATTAGTTTTAGTGTTTTGGTTTCGGGTCTCGTGGATGTTTCGCAACTATGAGCTCAAGACAAACAAGCAATGTTAGTATACAACAATAGTTTATAACGCATAGGTTGGAATTTACAGTAGCTGTTTTGCATTAGATAATCTAGTAATTGCAGCTGATTTTCTTAGATTTAAGAGCCATTGATAAAATCAGATTTTAAGGCACTTGATTTTACTAATTTCCTCCTTAATAAAACTAAAATGCTGGAATAATATTGTTAAATGTAGTTACGTATATTTTACTCTTCACATTGTTAATAGCATTTTTACCTATTAATATGACAAAAAACTGTTGTACGACATTTTTATTTTTACTTTAAATTTATGGACGTAAATTTCTTTACAGTTTGAGAAACTGACTGTAATCGAAAACATAAAAAAACTACAGTATAAGTACCCAAAATTACTTTTATATTCTCGTTTATGAAAATGCAATTCACTTAACCGTCTTCTTAACCAGAAAATCACGAATTTGGCACTCGAATCGGAAAGTATGCAAACATTGTTTTGCCTTTCTATAAAGGAAAGGCATCGAATGATTTAGCTGTCAAATATTATTTACATAACTGACATTGGCGGCAGCTCTTACGCAAAAGATGCACCGGCTTGCCACATCCAGCTCATGTAGTTAAGGAGCAGTTATTTATGAGTAGTTTATTAGCCTTGTTGTTTCAGATGTAGATTAGATTAGAATCATGTATTTAACCCACTACTAAAGGATAAAAGCACTAGCATTTCGGTAAGTAAATCATAATAATTACCCCTTTATTTCTCTAATTAGTCACGCGCCCGGCAAATAAAAATATTACGAATTCATTTTATGTCATGATTGGGCTCTCTGAATCAACACAACTAAGAAATATGGAATCAAAATAAATAAACACAATATTTATTTTGTTTGCATCTCTAGCTGTGCCCAAATTGGTAAAAAACTAGGCATTTTATTCCATTATTGGCAACAAGGAATCCTATAAATTAAAACACTACTTTAAGGGTCAAATGTTTATTGACAATTTGATTATTCCTAGTCGGCTAAAACACAGTCCAATTCTCATCAACGGCGTAATAATCTATAGAAACTCATATTAATATCTCTGATTTTTTTTTTGCCTTACCTTGTAGCCCTTTGAGTAGATACCTTGCATATAAATATTTCAATTCAAACATGTATCTTGTATGCAATAATTATAATGTTTAACATTCAACAACAATAGCACCATGTTACCAAAATGAATGGTAGGTACATGCATGGCTATTAATTCTAAAATAGCGGCTACAGTACTACAGTACACAGAGATTATTAGAATACTTAACATAAATTATACAAAGAAAACATCTACTACAAGTGTTTTAGATCAAAACATGGCACCTATTCTACCAGTGCACCAAGGTTGTCTATTAATAAGCTAAATATTACTCGAGCTGACATTGACAACTTCATAGTATTCACCTTAATTACGTCTAGAATGCAGATTTCTAATTGAATGCCGAATCAAAGATAAATCTAGGCAGTCATAGAAATATCCCTAATTCTTGTTTTACATTTTTAGATCTATATAAAACTCTACTACAGTTGGAAAACCTTGTTATAGATAAGGCTATAGTTCTTTAACTAACTCATATTTAAATGTTCGCTGTAGCATAAAACTTGGACGCATCAAACTCAATTATCACTTATTAACGCTAAATATCACAATCATAGTCTAGACGCCCCTAAAACACTTTCGATTTCGTAACCAGCAGTTTGTGTCTCGCTCGGGAACTGCTAAAAGCTCGTTACTCAAAACAAACGAAAAGCGAGACGATCGCGGTCTAGCGTATTGTTCGTCGTGTTGCCCAACTAGCCACAAGTGCTAATATCTGTAAATTAAAACATCTCTATAATAATGTTGTCCCAAATAAACAGGGGTAAAGACCTTTTACGTAACGCACAGTTACGTGGGCCTCTCACTGCAGGCAATGTCAGCCATTGCAGTCTCTTAGGGCGCTCGCACACATCAGACTGTCGGTGTGTAGTTTTCAACAGGGAAAATTGAACTCATAAAAATTAATATACGTACAGACAACAAATCATGTCTACTTGGAGTGCAGCAATAAAATTATTTTATCAGGCAGAAATTAAACTGTCGCTGTTAAATTTCTGTTGGCTTGACAATTGGCTCTAAAGAAGTCAGAAAGAAGCACAGACACTGATAATAATTGATCCCAAGAAAAATCAGTCGTCTATGATCGCGCTTATTATGACAAGCAAAGTGCGTTACAGTGGTGCGGAAGATACACCGTCAGATACTTAAACAAATTGGACTATTGTGTTTAAAGTATTGAGTAAAGATTTTAATCGCGCGAGATTTGCTAGTCATTGCTAATGCAACAACGTTTACTTAATCTGCTGACATGTTAAAATTACACTGGTTTGTATCTACCTATTTCTTAAATATATAGGTACATGTATCCTGATCTGACCTATTCAAGTATTGATAAAAATAAAATATTACACTCACACACACCCAATTCTGAATTGTTTCTTAATTCTTCATGCCTGAATCTCCACTTGAAAGTTATGAAATGTGATCTGAATGCAGTTGAACCTCTCCCGTCTGATTTCACAACACTAATAAATACATTATCAAGGTTCCTCTAATGCCTTTGGTTTAAATTCGTCTTTTGTTTCGCTAGTGTTATGTGCCTAAAAAGGTCAATGAACAGCCTCGACGTTTCTACTACTACGTTTTGTGTTTCATAACGTCTTTTGCCTCAGTACCTAGCCAAAACACTGAGAATATTATTTACAAGACGTTAAGGTTTAAAATTCTTTTCATGAACTGCGAATAGAAGACGTTTTAGTCGGCAAACTGAACTATGATTTGATTGTGAACCTGGTCGTGGGTTAAACAGTCTACGCGATGCAGTTTAAACTCAAGCGAGTAGGTAATAAGTATGAATTTTAATTGCTTCTGGTGGGTTGTTTTGACGTTTCGTCTGAAGAAGATAGTTTGGCAGTGACGGCCAAAATGTTAGTTTGTTTATCGCCAGCGTGCGTTCTTGACAGCGAAAAAGTGAAAACGTTGTGGTTGGTTGTTGTGAAACCGGCTGCGAGGCCCGATGGTGCCGCGCGGTCACAGGCGTTATGTAATAGGAAATGTGCTGTGCCGCACATTTTTATTATGAACCACATCACATGCATGAGCATCTAAACAGACTTCCTATGCAATAAATCGCTGCTGAATTATAATACAAACAACAATTTTTCTACTTAGTTCATCGGCCTTTATTTAGAATTCAAATAACAAATCATTAATAAAAATACAGAATGCTTGCATTATTTTATAGGAACTAAAATTAAGTAACTATATTGAAATCAACTAGGCGCGATGTGAAATATTTTTACCTCATGCTGACAGTTTTTAATACTAAAATCTCTTCTTCTTCTTCTTCTGTGTTATAATATGGCTTCCACCGAGATTTCAGTGATTCTGCCAATGTCCAGTAAATTGAGATACCAAGTATCGGTGTTGTACGGTAAAGTTTTAACAAATAGCATCAAATATGGCGTATGTTCTTTGATGCCTCGTGAGAGCTTCAGCCGGCCTATTTACTAACTCGGATGACAGGTGTCGATGCCTATCAATCAAGAATTTAGTGTTACATTGCGGTTTTTGTATTTCAAATAAAAAATTCGAGCAAGCAAAACCCGCATTGTAACAGTAAATTCTAGATTGATAGGCATCGACACCTGTCATCCGAGTTAGTGAATAGGGGGGCAGGTGACAAATCTATACGAGTCCATTTAACAGTATACTTTAACTATTTCACAAATTGTTCATGAGCACGAGCATTTATAACACCAAACTACACCAATTACATATCATAAAGCCCACTAAAATCAATTTGCTTAATCGTCTAAGGCAAACCTCAACTGCACCCCTTGACTTCCCACCACAAAAAACCAACCTACAAAAATCTCTATGCAATTTTTTGTTTGACATTTAATAACTATTTAAAACTAGCTATAACTACAGTTATCATTTGAACTAACATTCAATTGGTGATGGAATTCAATGTGAAAGATAGCTGCCAAAGCCTAAATATAATAATGGTAGCGATACGAATGCATGCCTCTTGGCACAGCGCACAATAATCGTCACTCTTGCGCACCAAAATTTATAGCACAATGACGACTGTGTCATTGACACGAAACTATTGTTTATTGTTCATTTCGAGCATTTTACGCACTTCCTAACAGTCAATGAATTATTTTTAATGTCATTCCAAGGCGGCAGATGCAACTAAGAAAACAAATGTTCGAATGGTTGAAAATGTCAAGTACATGTCCATTAAAACCGACGTTTGAGTAGTAGCTTTACCGCTGTTATGCTTCGTTCGGTGAGTGAGAGAGCCAGAAGCCTATCTCCTCTCCCCTCTGGGAGGGAAAAATAAAAGGCCGGCAACGCTCTTGTCACACCCCTGGTGTTGCAGTCGTCCATGGGCAGCGGTGATCACTTACTATCAGGTGACCTGCTAGCTCGTTTTCTGTCCTATGCCATAAAAGAAAGAAAAATGAAAAAAATTGAGTGATACTCATAACCATCTAGTAAATGAAGTCAAAAATTATAGAAACCTATAAAATAATGGACTAAACATGCGTTGTTAAACTGACTTTTTATATTTTCTAAAAGAAAACGTTTTTTTAAGAAACCGAATTTATAATATTGCGATTCTATAAGCTTTTCATTATTATATTAAGTCGAATAATGACTATACCAATCGAATAATTCAGGAACTAATGTTTATTTTAATTCAGATTGATAGGATTAACTGTTGTATGTAACTAATGACTGTTGCATCCTGAAATCAATGTCTTCATATATCTTTACGCTGTGTGGTTCCCGGCAGATAACAATAGAACCACTTCAAGTCTTCCCTTGGATGTCGTAGAAGGCGATTTAGGAAACACAAGCTAAATAAAGCATATAATCATCAACGAGACCTGCCCTACCCGTCTGGCTAGCGTGGAGAGTATCGGCCAAATCCTCTGACTGCTCTGTCTGGCTAATATGTGGCTCTGGCAGTACAGAGAGGGTCGTGTTCCTGCAGTAGAGATGAAAAGAAGACCTGATGATGATGGTGATATTTCTTAATTTGTAACGAATGTGGTTTTGGAAAAAATGCAGCACGTATCTTACGTAACGGTACTTAAGAAGTTTTCCTTATAAACTGGCGCAACATGTATCGATGATCTGTGACTCACATGTTTCGCGATAGAAAACGTAGACTCCGGGAGTAATGACACCGGCTGAAACTTTCCTAATTTGCAAAGTTAGTTGCCTAACAATATGTATCTATCTATAGACCGACAAGAACCTCACCTCTGTAGTTTCACTTTTCACGGTCAAGAATTTGGAGTCACTATTTTCTCGTTTTATTTACGCTGAATTGTAGACGCCTAAACCAGAATTGAAACTTTGACTTTAATGAACTATTGGATTGCACTTAAGAACTCATTATTTATTAACTTCTTCAAAAGCTATTAAGTTTTGATGGTTTCAAGTTTCAAAGGGTAAAAGCCTCTATGGGATATACATTTCTCTAGATTTTGTCAGAAACGCATGATGAATGTAATACTCGGGTTTCAGATCCCTTGAAGCTGTGGAAAAATAAAACTACAGATATACAGGCTAGTTTTGAGCATGCTTTTAATCATGCTACTAATGAACATGCTTGTGTTGCGCACACGTGCTTAAAATAAGCAAGGTTTTTTTAAACATATGCGCTTTAAACACATAATTATAAAAAATAAACAGGACTCAGCGCGAACCTTTTTATTAGTTTCCGCTGACATTTCAATGGATTCACGTCGGTCGTGGTCGCAGCGAGTCTGTGATAGGTATATTTATCCATGGCTGTTTACACTTGCTCAAAGCTACCATATAATCTAAAAGAATCTAAAATATAAAAGATCTATAAAATCTTTCCTCTTGATATTTGACAAGGAGTGAAGAAAAAATCCGAAAACGTTATTGTTGGAAAAAGTTAAATAAAAATTTGGTGTAAAGAAACGGAAAAGACAATGTCAAATTTGGTCATCATCATCAAGTCTTTTTTAGTTTCCACTGCAGGAGCGTGACCCTCTTTGTACTACCAGAGCCATAATTAACCAGGGCTGTAAGAGGATTTGGCTTACACTCTCCACGCTGGCCAGACGGGTTGGAGAGGTCTCTTTGAAGTTTATAAGCTTTGTTTAGCTTGTGATTCCTAAGTCACCTTCTACGACATCCAACGGGAAGACTTGGAGTGGTCCTATTTTACTCTGCCGAGAACCACATGGCGGTAAAATTTTGTGAACAACTATAACTAATTAGTGACTATTTTTATCAGATCGGATATCAGGCTATTTACAAACAAGTGAGGTCGTTCACACCTCAATCGATTGTACGAAAATTGCGATGTCAGAACACACTGTCTCACCCAGATACAGTGTGCAGTCTTATCACAGACGTCATCAAAATTGAGTAATCAGGTGTCGTCAAATTCCAATTTTGTATTTTTAATTTAAAAATGTAAATTAGTTGTATGTGTTGGCAAAATTTATTTATATATTATTGATACTTATAGTATCTATGGCGCAAAAGCTTTGCACTATATTTTTATATATTACAATTGATTCTCCAGCATTGAATAATTTTAGTAATAAGGCTGCCTGATTTTATTTACATGAAGTCTAGGAAACTTACTTATATTTTGATTATAATACCATTAATTTCTTTTTTATTTTATTTTAATACATCAGGCATTATTCATAACTTCAATTTTATTACATTCACTTACACCGTACATCGCTAGCTTTGATTAGTTTTCTATGACTGTTCTTATAACATAAAGATAAAACTTTATTTTTTATGCTCATTATCTAACGAATCATTCGGCGGACGTATCGACGTATGACTGATTTTTTTTTACTACCCACAAGTAGGGTAATGGTTTCTGCTAGTATATATGTATGTTTGTTCCCTTGCCCTCTGTAGCCTAAACGGCTCGGTAAGTGTGAGGTATCAGATTCATATTCTTCCCCGGAGTATCATAAGCTATGTGACGTCAGTAAAAAAGCATTATGGCGGATGTAAACTGTCAAAAAGCAATAATTTTCTTATTCTTTTAATTAAATCTACTTGTTGGTACGATAAGTGACTTTATGGAAAATAATAATAAAAATTATCTTTTAGTCAGAGATTAGTGATTCTGACTATGATCTATTTTATTCAAGTAACACATCAAGTCGAATGGCTATATCATTCTTTGTTTCAACCAAAACATACGAAATTGTGTCAGTTTGAATAAATCGGATTAAATCGCTCACGTCCTTATCAATCAATGCCTTCGCCGATGCGACGAACATTAATCAATTTTTGTCAAGTTGTGCAAGATTAAGGCAGGTTAGGTCGTTCAACTGCAACTAGATCAGCCAGTCTGGACCGTGTGAAAAACATCCGCATTATCGATACAATGAATTTCGTCGATATGGCCCAATAGTCAACTGATAAACGGCGATGGGAACTGTCGCCGAAACTCTCTATTATGTGTACGTTGCGAAACTCTTTGTGTACTATTCGATACGCTACAAAGAATACCAATGTTTGTCCAAGATAACCGATATTTTGGTCTTTCACTATTGTGGATATTGATCGACATTTATATTGACCTTTATCTCTATATACATAAAAGCTTGAGCAATATGCTCTTTCTAAAGCATTTTGAACGCACTAAGTACCTGTAGCCACTTCAGTTTGGGTTCGGCTTAAAAATATCTTTGTCGAAATATTTGCTTGACCATCATCAATCGATGTTTGCTGTATCTCATGTGTTATATCACTGTGCACACAATGTTGAGTGTATATCGGATAAGTGTTCTTTATGCTGTAGGAACAACGTATATTTTTAAGATTGTACGCCTATAAAGGAGAAATAGCTCTACTTTCTTACGCATCAAACTTTCTCTATCAAAGCATGACAAATATTTTGGTAATTTTCGTGGCCACTTATATCCCAGTTACATTTTTATATAGTCTATAGAAGTATATGTTTGATAATTAATATAGAAGGAACGCAGTAACGTGCTCCAAGATATTAAAATTCACTTTTGTAGAGGAATTTGCCAACTATATTTAAATAATGGTCGGAAAATGTATCACAGCTGAACGTTTGAGAAACATTCCGAGAATAATGTATGATAGTGTTGCATAGACTTCCTGTTTTCGATGCGGAATTGGGTTACGCGTCCATCTCACTTTCACCCATTCCGAGATAGGGCAACCACCAGTACCCATACATAGCCCGTTGCGTCAACATCTCAAGTGGCAAGAAACACGGCCGTGTTTCGGGAGTTAACCTAGTTTGTTGGCTTCTTGGCTAAATATACAAACGGCTACCTGACCGCGCGCATACGGTCCAGCGCGAGCGCATACCTTCGTTTTGACGGCTCGTCAAGATGTGTCATAGATATTGAAATGTTCTTTTTGTTATTTATGCATAGCTACTCTGAAATACACCCTGAATAAATTATGGGCTTTCCGATGAAATAAAATATAACTTAGTAATAGAACTTTCATTGTTATAATTGCGGAAACATAATCAATTATTTTACCTACGTTCTGAACAGTATTTTTACCTGACTTCATCCAAAGGGAGCGTAATTTTTATGACGCATATGTATTTATATATATATATATATATATGGGTATGTTATCATGTATGCTACTCGTAAATGGCTTTCTTGTGGTGTAAGGTGTCATCAGATTTGTATTCTGCCCCAAAGTGTCATAAACTCATAATGTAGCGTCAGCAAAAAATCGACTGTAAAAGACGGTTGTAAAATACCAATACGAGTCTATTATTTTTCTTGGAATAATGCTACTTGTTTATTCATGTTGGTCGTTCTTGATTTTACATTATGAAAAGGATTTCCATTGTATAAAATGTAGAGTGTTGTAAAAGTATTTAAGGGAAAACTACATCAATAGCTCATTGTTTAAACACAATGAATCAGAGGCATAATCTAGGGTACTTATGAATAGCGGCCGATGCGAATGAACTCTGTTTTAATGTAATCCAACGCCGAAGTGTGCCATCGGCCTGGCTAACCTTTCAGACCAAAAGCGGCAAATGGTTTAACTAGATTATGTGTTGTCATGATGATAAATTAAAACTCCAGTTTTAGACATATTTTACTTAAAGCTCTTGTCAGTTGATTACAGGAGCTAAACAGGAATGACCTTGCGGGATTGCTAAATGAACATAATCAGATCTTGAGCAGATCTTAACATTTTCCAGGCTTAATGTCTTACATCCGAAAATTAATGCAATCGAAGTATGGACGATATTTGAATCTTTCAAGTACAAGCTGACTACTCATATCAAAAATGAACGTAGCTCGTTAAAAGAAGATAATGCGGGCATAGTTTGGAGCGTCCGTTGTGATCACGAGGAGCGCGTGCGCGCGCCTGACCCACTTACAGTTGGCGACGTACCACAGCCCACCTACCACACGCCGCGCACACGGTACACCCATCGCCATTACCTGCACCCATCCTAGCACTGAAACATTGCCGCTGATTACTAACGAAATCCCTTTCGGCAGTTCAACGACCCTGCTATCGAAATCCGCACACTCACACGTCTGTCCTCGACGGAGCGTACAGATAAAAAAAACGAAACAAAAAACATCTCGCGTAACGGTGAATGAACATCAGAGAGAGATAACGATATTTCGGCAGTGTACTCGTCAAATGTAAGGTCGACTACGAAAAACACTGACGCAATTTTTACAGCGTACGTAATTGAGCACTGACGGTGCGGGCGGTGTGTGCGTGAGCGCCGAGAGCGACGCCCGCGTCCGCCGAAACGGAGGCGGAATATTTAGGTGAAAGTGTTTCGAATTTCGACATGACGACATTCGCGCGCAGTCGTTATCGTGATTTTGCCGAATCTAGAGGTTCGAAGAGCGCGCAGACGTCCGCAACGCGACTGCGACCCGCGCCCGCGCAACTCATGTGTTCGTTCCGCAGGAAGTGCACCGGACCTCGCATGCTGAAGTCGAGTGTTTGAAAAACTATGCTGAGAGTTGGTGTATCAAAAAATTTTCGGAGACGCAAATTAAAAAGGTGATCGGTGCATCGTTTACCGGGTGGAACTCTGTGTGATGTGCGAGCTGTTGCTCTAAACAAGCTGTCGGCGGGCGCCAAGCTGGGGCCGGACGAGGCGCTGGACGCCTCCGCGCACGCGCAACAACTGCAGACGATGACATCCACGATGGGTAAATATTTTATTTTGTGCCCGAATTAACATCCGTACTGCATTTTCTAACAAACGATTGCAATCCTTAAAGACGTTTTGATTCAAAGTATATAATAATTACAATAAATAAATAAAATGCAATTCATATCGAAAATAAAATACAATTTATCACAAAACTAATTTTTACTGAAGTCTAACACCGTCTTGTAGCACTCGTGTTCGTAGTCCGTAGCGCTAGCTACGGCTTGCGCTACGAAGCTCTACAACAAAGCTATCTACACGATTTAAAATATCTATGAGTGTGCTATTATTTATTTTTTGATTTGTTACGTATAAATAAATTATTATGTAGTACTAATTGCTGTAATTTCTAACATTTTACATTATGTCGTGCTAAACAGAAAATATTTAATCATTGAATAATTTTTAAAATGAGAATTATTTAAATAATGTATGTTTCAAAAATTGATTATCCTCAATGTCTTTAAGTTGATATACATAAAAAAAGGACAAGTTTTTCGATACCTAATGGATGATTATGTAAAAAGTTTACAGTGGTAAATACGTAAATATGGATTTTTTTAGGTAGTTATAATTTTGTACTAGGTATCTCTAAATCAGCAAAATAGCTGATATCATACATTCATTTCACATAACTATTTAAATTAATACTATAATATGAAAGAAACAAATATTCTTCAGTCAGCGTGGTTAATCTTGACCTCCACTATCTACGATCTTCAAATTCAAGCTTTAGCTTTTATTTTTATGTAATTCTAACCTGATGAATGTTATATGATCAAACGTATTTCAAGTATAAAAATATGTAAATTAATAGTTTTTGCTTACATCATCATCATCATCATCAGCCTATACTTGTCCACTTACTTGTTTTTGTTTACGTTAAGTATATAAATATATAATACATATATGCGGGCAAATAATACGGATTGAGCTAGCTCTAGAATCTTATGTTATGGGGTACTAATGTCAGCATTATCTAATGAACTATTTTAATTCAAAATATACTTACATAATATTCATTTTAATAAATAAAATTAAATTCATATCAACTCAATGATACTATATTTAATAACAAATACATACATAGGTAAACCTCCAAGACCCAAATCAATGAGAAAAAGATTATTTTCAATCTTGACCTGACTGGGAATCGACCCTGGGAACTCCGGTGTGACAGCATGGCACTATATCCACTCGGCAACAATTGTCGTAATATATAATAACTGTTTTTTTTTTGTATATTTGCCATAAATACAAGCAAAAACTACTCAAGTCTTCAACTGAGACGTATCTCGTAACTGTCAGCGTAGTACATCGTAGCACGTGCTACGACTTTTCGTAGGCACTCCGCTACACTTGCTTTTTGCTGTTTCTTCGTTGTGATGTGCGAAGAAAAAATGTCTGTTGCCATAAATTACTTTTGTCGGATGTGATGTGGAAAATTTCTAATAATTGTCGAGAATTTTGAGAAATTCTGCGATTATCTATTTTTTTTTTATACCTAAAATTTTTAATTGAAACAAAAAAAAATATCACGGAAGATATTTTCCGAATTCTACACTTCAAGGTAGTGCCCCATTATTGGTATTTGTACAATAATTATTCTCTCATTGTAGTTATATACTACATCAACCTAATGATTCATGATTTATCCAAATTTGAATCAATGAAACAAAAGACGTCAGAATTGCTATTGTTTTTGCACATGGCTTTGTGTCAATAGTGTAATAGGGACACGTAACAGTGTCACTTCCGCTTGCCGGTTATCAACACACTCCCACAAAGCGCTACTTTGGTAATTGGGCTAACGAACTTGAAAATTAACTAGAGCTTTGTATCTACATGTAGATAACGTTGTACAGCATGAAGCGCTTTAACAGCTATGTTCTTTGTTACATTAAACATCATATTTAGTGAATCATCAGCGGTCATACGAATCACTGAGTATGTTTGCGTTTTAACCGACTTAAAAAGGAGGAGATTCTCAATTCGTCAAAATCTTTTTTTTTATGTATGCTCCCCGATATCTCGGAGACGCCTGGGCCGATTTAAGAAATTCTTTTTTTGTTCAAACCGTCCCATTGAATTTTTATCGAAATGTGTCGAGGGTTTTTTTTTTTAAATACACAAAAACCAATAAATTTTTTACATGGATGCCGTTCGGTTTACACTTATTTCCATTTTATTCTTATGCTTATTAAAATAAATTGATAGGGTTGAAAAAATAATTCAAACAATAATATACTCATAAGAGCTGCACTAAGCAGCATTTTGTTACACTTAATATACCTCAATTATCGGGCAATATGTAGCCTAATAAACACTAAATCACTTTAGTCCCTTACTTTTTCGACTTTAATTACAGTAGACAAACAGTTTTGAATTGAAACAAAACTAACATTACACCGTAGAAAATTCTATATACTTAATGTTAAGTAAGGGAGGTGTCTTATCGATATGGTCATTGGGCGGATTTTTTTAAAGGAGGGAATATAAAGTGATAAAAGGATCATGACACCGATTTTTGAGAGGATAAGAACTGCATTTAAAGATTTTTATAAATACACCTTAACCAATTCGGGAATCAAAAATTGTCGTTATCAAAAACTACACTGTGAACGTAAAAATTAAAGAAACTGCGGCATTTTGTAAATTAAAAGTAAAAATGGTAGTAGCTTTTCCATACTAAATTGAGACTGTTAGTAGCATTTAGTTCCTTTATCTGATGATATTTAATTTTGTAAAAAAATTAATAATCATCACAATTTGCCCTGACAAGAAAATAAGAACTCTACGAACAACATTCTTCCTTGAAATCAACAAGCTTCTCGACTCGACCCAGGAAAGGGTTGAGTATGGCTATTTTTAAATCTATAAATGCATTTTTAATTCATTAGTTGATTTCATGGTTCATTTTCCTTTTTTCTATTTCATAAATAAAAAAACATTCCGTCGATCCAAACAAAAGCGAGAATCCCGAAGTTGAATGTATCAAAATAAACAAACGTCATGTCGAAGTCAGCATCAACAACAAAGCTAGATCCAATAGATCTCGATTGACGTTTTGACATGCGCAATTGGTTCAATGTCTTATTGCACAAACATCTGATTTGGGCTAAAAATATTTTTAAGTAAAAATCTCTATAAATCCGTGATTACGAAAATATTATTTTTAAAAGTTATACTTGTCAAAGAAAGAAGTTAATAAGTAGGTTTTATCTATTTCTTTTTCTTCTTCATCCGAGCATTTCCCAGTTGCGTACTTAGCTGTGATTCGCCAAGCCCGGGATCCGCTATGCATTCATGCATCATTATATGATTTGACCTAAGTTTTACGTTGGCTGCTGGCCTGACGTTAACATCTTTGGGTATCTCCAAAGCCGAGGACAAATACGTATGTAGTAGTACAAGTATAATAATAATAAACTTACTTATTTTCTTATCACAAAAGCATTACAAAGTAAGGAACAAAATTTTGGCGCTAGTACTCTGGTTTTTTTGCTTATTAAGTAGTGATGAGACTAGTTCCTGAAATAGGCTCCTTACGGAACCTCTACCTACAGGTAACTAGGCCTCTCCCGCAACTTAATAAGTTACATATTCTAAAGTGTGGATCCAAGTAAGTATAACTTAATTAGTGATTAGTATATGCCCGTGCCGTGAATCTAACCCAGTATTCCTCGTGTTGCAGGCTGGCATGTTAATCACTTGCCATCGAGACCTTCGTAATAGGTTTTATTTCTATTAGTCTTTTCTCATATTAACACATTGTTATTTTCAAGAAAAGTCTTAATTTTTTTTCAACTTCTTTCTTCTTTTAAAAGCTTTTAATTACACATCATTTTCAATTTGATTGCCTGACTGCTCATTAATCAATTATGCTTTTATTCAAGTTAATAACTAATGCAGGCAACTAACACAGAATATACTAAACTGAGTATTACAGTTTGTTACTAAGAATTTTACGCTTAAAGGCACAAAGATCAGTTGAAAATTTCGAAACAAAGCGCGTACCGTTCGGTAACCGTGACATTCGCAAATCATCTCATGGATCACAATCGTGACTGCATAACCATTCCATTCCGTCTATGGCGAACTTTTACTTTCGTCACAATATGGCCGCCCTTTTATCTATGGTCTATGGCTCGTCGGGGTCGTTGCTCCCGCGCCATTTTGCTGTTGCCGAAATACGTTTTTTACGCTCACTTTCCAATACGGTGAAAGCGAAAAGGTACTGAGTGTCACTGCTTCCTTTCAAAGCATTGTAGTGGGTGGATGTTGATGTCGGGTTCAAATGATAATAGGCGTGTTTGCCCGCTTGTTAGAAAATACATTGTTTAGGGTTTGAATACAACAACTAGGTGTAATGATTTTGCTGTTCTATTTGATTCGGTTCACAGCGCAAAATAAAATGTACTTTAAACTTAATTTAATTATTTCGAGCTAAAACGTATTGTTTTATTTATAACTAGCAATTGCACGCGGCTTCGCTTGCGTTCATAGTGATCCCGCGGGACTATTTTATCCTAACTAATATTATAAATGCGAAAGTGAGTTTGTTTGTTACGCTTTCACGCCGTATCTACTGAACCGATCATCATGAAATTTCGCATACACATAGGTTAGGGTACTGAGAAGGACATCCTAACTAATATTATAAATGCGAAAGTGAGTTTGTTTGTTTGTTTGTTACGCTTTCACGCCGTATCTACTGAACTGAGAAGGACATAGGCTATAAATCACGCGGGTGGAGCCGCGGGTAACAGCTAGTATAGAATAAATATACTTATGACTACAATTTAAATCTAAAGACGATTATTTAGTAAATAATAAAATTTCCAAATTAACTATCAACTTCGATTAGGCCCGACGCGTCTCAGTTTTAGCTTAGGCAAAATGAATGTAGTTAGACTGTCCTGCAGTTCAAGAGTTTAGTTAAACACAGCGCCACGGATGCCGTCAAAAATTGAAAAGTAATCATGGAGATATATGTACTAGAAGGAAAACTACACTTCATTCCCATTAAATTTTGACAAGGTACCTACTGCATTAGTCAGTTATAAGACATATACCTAACATGTCATATTACTGATAGTATGCCTTTTAACAAATGTGCTTGATTAATAATTAAAATCATTTTTGGCATTTGCTTATTTCAAGGTATTTTGGATATAATACATGAAGCTGTAAGCTTTTTGTAACTTCTGAATAATGAAGAACTATATAAATAAAACCTTTGTTTACTTAATGTCAGGAGTTAAGAATTAATTTGTTTTAAAGAACTTTGGTGTGATTTATACTCTAAGTATATAACTTGATGCCTTTGACTTGATACTAAGTTATAATTACTTCCAACTTTTTAAAAATAATGGTCTCATAACTGGACAGTAAACGTCTATAGCAGTTATAATATTAAAAATTATATTATGTCTCGTTTAGTATCCAGTAATGCGTTAAAATAAAAATATCCATATACCAACTCAATAACATCATTTGAAATAAAAACCCTAAAGTAAGAATCAGTGATATATAAGTCTGAGCAAAAAAAAATGTTAATCCATCTAAATTTACAACAGTTGTATTTATTCTACAACCTTCATCTCTTGATCTTTGAACCACAACAACATTGCATTCATTTACCACCAGCGCAGACACTGTCAATGTCAATTTTTTGCGACCCTCAATACCCGCCAGACTACCTTATTAGATCATCCATATTTATTTCAAAGTAGGAAGCCGCGACCGGAGTCTGTCAAAGTAATCACAGATATAATATTAAATTTTGGATCAAAATAGGAAGCGTTTGATCGGAAGTGTTTGGAAATGGACTAGCGTCGCACGCGCTCGTGAATGTCAAGGCGCGCGCGGAGGCCGCACACGAGGCCCCACGGCCAAAATCTACACGAGCCGTGTCGGAATCTGAGATTCAGATTTAACATTAAGGCTCTATCACTTTTGAGGTAAACAGAAACAAAAATTGCAAAGCCAAAATAACAATCTCACCCGTGGCCGTAATCGCCTTTGCTCGGATGGAAAAGTGACTTTTAACTCTTCCTCAGATGAATAATATAGCACTGCTTTTTATATCTTGACATATTAACATAACATTTCCGGAAATTAACTATTTTTCCAAAGTCACTGTTGTCATTTTAAGAAGTTATCGTTCTCAGCCAAAATGTTACAGTTTTTTTCCTATTATTCTGTTTCATTTTTGCAATCTTGTTTTGTAGAGTCGAATCGGTTCTATTTGCAATAAGGCTGTGTGCTACAGCTTGTTCCAATGAAGATGAGATGTTCACGGCAAACAAAGTTGGATTGTTTTTACAACTTAGCGATAATATGTTCATTGATTATGGTCATATTTATACCTTTCCTTAAATTTACTAACACTTTTTAAGTTAATTTCGTAAAATATTTGCATTTTATTCCTTGTAACTTTTTTCTGTTCTCGAACGAAATAGAGATTCAGAAAAAAGCATCGTTTGGCTGTAGCGTTGAAGTCTTTTCTATTGAGCTGCAATTTCCTTGAGTGATCCGCAAATGATATTTTGGAAAAATTGTGTTTTTTTCTTCTAGATTCTAGATCTGTATTGTTTAAATATGTTTTTCCTCTAAATCAAACTTTGTATCTAAAGTATGAAAAAGAAAACACTATTAAAACATGTGCTCAAGTTTCAAAATCACAGTGGTATTGCATTTATCTTTTCTTATTAAAAAAGTTAACTAGTTTTAAACTATTGCAAATAAGTCATTGGCAAGGCGTAACCTTGCTAAGCTTGAATTTTGTAAATAACAAGCTTCTAGCCGCAGCTTCGCTTGCGTAAAATTTTGCCCTATAAATTTGCTGAGTCGTGTATTGCAAATCCCACGGGAACAATACTTTTCCCGGGATGAAAGGTTAACCCTATATTCTTCTCAATACCCTAACCTATATATGTGCCAATTCAATTTCAAGAAGATTGGTATAGTAGATAAAGCGAGAAGGGGTAACAGACAAACAAATAAATAAATAATATACAAACTCACTTTCGCATTTACAATATTAGTTGGTTAATGATATCCCATATATCATTAAAACTTCTCACTGCCGTCTTAATAATATTTTAACTTAGAACAATCTTCTTAACCAACTAATTCCGTGAACCTACCTTGCATCCATCTAAGGTCAGACTGTATTCTATTAATAAGTAAGTATCGTAATGACCAGAAAGAATTCAATGAAAACAATCGAACTCAGCCCTGGAGCAGCCTCGGCGAGCGGTCGTTGGCGCCGAATCGGGCAGGCGGCCTCGCGGCGACACTGACATTGCGACCGGAACAACACAGCTTCCTGCACTTTACCTAACCAGTTGAGATGGTCACTTCAACCTCATTCGCTGCTCTATAGCGCTATCGCACTCAATTAGCCGAGTAATCTTCGTTCCGTTTCCCTAAGTCTTATTTTTAAACGAGGATGTTCGGTGCAACTCTTTCGAGGTCGTTCAGAAGAAACTAATTTCAGTTTTGTGTTCTTTTAATCGTTAATGTAGGAAAGACATCTAAAGTTCCTTGTGAAAAATATCCTACCTATTAAACTGACAAAAAAATCTCAAAAGACTAGTGGTCAATAGTTCATAATACATTACTTTCTAAAAGTATTAAGAATATCAAATGGTCATGCTAAATGTACATTACATGGAAAATGTCGTTTGACAAAAAAAATACTACAGGAATGAGCTGGAAGCTATGAGTTCCACCGCTGACCCTCACCGAGGCCGGCGCGGCTTAAGTTAGACTTCCGCATCTTAAATAGTTCATAGCAGACTAAGTTTTCTTTATTTGTTGAGTAACGAAATGTAAGTATTGGGATTTAGATCCTGTGGAGTAATGTTTGAGATAAAAATACTTTACCACTTTCTTGGAAAATTTTTAAATATTAAACTTCTGCCAATAGGCCTTTTAAGAATCAGCAAAAAATATGATTACACTACGGTATTAAGAATCAGCAAAAAATATGATTACACTGCGGTACTACCGTAGCTTGTAGTACAGGTTACCAGTTAACTTTTTATATTTTTTTCTAGATAACCTGTTCTCTAGTACAAAAATTATACTTATTCTTGGTAGTTACAATACAATATTCTGCAGACAGAAATTTAATATCAAATAGACAGTATAATATCTCAAAAAACTTACACTTTCATAATAGTTATGCAATAGTATTCATGGCATTTAAATATCAATTTAAATTACCAATAAAACTCATCATTAAGTATTTTGCATATTGTTTTCCATTAATCCTGCAGAACAACAAAAATGATAAAATAATAAAGTTTATCGCTTCCTATACATTCGCGGAAGTCTAATATAATTTCGACCTCGTGGTTTTAAAACTGAGATCGGTGTCTCGACGCGACACCCGCGAATACTTCATTGCCTCGATATATACGCCATTATCAAGGTCTTTGACTCACTGTGTTTATTTTCAGTGGCTCTAGAGTTCGTTTATCTTTGTTGACAAAATAGAATTTGAGATTATTGCACTCGTATTGGATTTACGCTCGGACTCGAAATAATTTACACGGGGGCGCTTCGCTTCAAAATAGCGCTGTTTTGAATTGTTTTATTCACTAGAAGAAATTTTTTTGATTCACGTCTAATGTCGTGATTTTCAGTTGTATCTTTGAAGAAGAATGAGAAATAAATAGCATATGATACTGTTTGTGACGCCATAATTATGATCATGGTACCGCAATTTAACGGCGAATGAAAAAGACCGAGAAGGACTTAAAAACAACATTAGCGACATATAACGCAAATGCGTGGTTTAGCAATGACACTAGACCAGATTATAAATTAAATAAATAAATAAAAAAGACAAATGGCAAATTTAATAAAATTTACTAAATTTGCCATAAATATTAAATTGATTGATTAGTTGATTGAATAACGAAAAAAATTGACATTTACCGTCAAGAACATAATATTCTTGGGTATTATGCTTTGTTCATTTTGTAACCATCACTAGTAAAGGTTTTCTAGGCTACCCAGGTTGCCATATAGGTTTACATTACTGTACAAGAATATAAAATCAATTTTGATATTTGTTGAAACATATTTTTCTTCTTTCCAATCGGCCTTTTCCAAGCTACGTCTTTATTTCCCTAGAGTAATTCAGAGTGCTATTACAAATCTTTTGCTCGACAATTTTCTGTTGCAGCGACCTTTTCATAAATATATATGACTGTAAATAAAGGAAAGTTTTGCGGTTTGCCATTTTTCTCAGCAGGACCTACATTATCTTGTAAAAATAATGTACCGAAGTGAAACTTCCAACGGACTCAAAAAAATTGTTTTTTGTTTTTAATTCAACATATAAATTATACGAGGATACTCACTATACAGGTACTATCACGCCTACTTAACTTTTTTGTGAACAATGGATATGCCTTTATAGATAAAGTGTCTCGAAGTCAATTATTTTTGAAGTTAAGTTTTAGAGCAATTTACGCAGCCAATATTACTTTATCTCGTTTATCAATCTTCAATGTAAGCCCAACGTACATGGCCTTGCTCACAAAACAAAACAAAGTATTTTTATTAGACAACAAAATAGGTGATTTAAATGTCAGACGTTAACCATGACAATTGAAATTGGATTTGTTTTGTTTAAAAAAGTATATTTTATTTTCTAGTTGCTCCTTACAAAACACGTGTTTTGTAACGAGCGGTAATTTTAAAAAGACAAATAAGAATGAAATTTATTGAAGAATGACAATTGAATTCATTGATATGAAATCAATTCTTTTTCTTTTCGATTCGATTCGATTTTAAACGTTTTTACGGTGAACCCAGAAATAAATCTAAAATGTCATGTTAATAAATACTTCATCAAATTTATTTACAGACAATTGTTTTTTTTTTTCTTAAATCGGCTTAATTAGCTGGAACATGCAAAAAATCAGTTTTAGTTTGACCTAACTTACAAAATTGCAAAATTTAATACGTCTTCATGCAAAATGAATATGTTTACATCTATTTATTTGTTAGATTATATACTATGGTAAATGTTACAAATAATGTGTTTATAACAAAGTATCAACTCCGTGAACGTCATATATATACATTTTTATATAATATACTAAGACTCGTATCGCACACACTTACCAAAAATTACATAACCAAGTCGTAAAAAAAGAACGTCATCACTTTATTTCCGCGCTCATATTTCAAGTGCATGGTGCAACCCACTGACGTGCGTACTCGTGTGATTCAACGTCTTATCGATAAACTTTTTTTTATCTTCGAGAATCTGCGTTTTTCAACGCACACGGTCAGTGTTACTACTTGCACTATGACGTTTGTCCTTACGTTGTGGCGTGAAATTAACACCACGTGCAAATCTTTATATGAAGAAGTGTATATTCTCGTTTATAGTCATATAGAGTGGCTTAACGCCTGTGTTACGAGTACATGGAATAAGAAGACAGAAGATTTTTTTATTTGATATTTAAAAAATGTACTACTTATGTAAACAACTTCAACTTAATTAAAAAAAATATTTTAATAGTAAAAGGTGTTTCCCTTTCAACTCGAAACGGACTACAATGTTAATTGATAGTTTATTACTAGTAACCCTTTAAAATAAGTTAAAATCTTCAATGTAAACTATCAATTGCATAAATTTCATAATCAAGATCCTGAGTATTATTTTATTCTTTTTTTGTTATATTAAGTGAATATTTTACTTGACTGGTCACTCGTATGTAGTTAAGCAAAAATCATTAATTTCTTTCAAGTCCTTGATTGTATGATGCTACTGTACTTTATTACATGTGAGAGTGGAATTATATGTGAGAGTTCTCAAATAAATATTTACTTACAAGTTTAATATTTCTGTTATTAGCGATAAATAATCAATAATTTTCGTACAGAGTCTTGACATAGGAGACTTCATAGCTCTTTAGCGAAGTATTTTGCTCGAATAGATAACATTTCACAATCACGTGCGAATTTTTTGATACATTGCCATTGACCTTTTCGTCAACAACCCTATCGGATGTTCAACCGCAGCGCAGGACCAAAACCAGAGTTCAAGAACCCTTGCTGATTATGCGAGACCGATATCGGTCGATGACGAAAACAGTGTGTCTCCGAGACCATCGTGACGCATCCACTACAACAGTTCCCTGTGTATTACACGTGGTGTTAAGGTTGCCAACATCTTTAAATTTTTTAGGCAGTTTAGTCCATGATACTGAACGACTTTATGAACCTATCATCATCATCAGGTCTTTTTAGTCTCCACTGCAGGAGCATGACCCTCTGTGTACTACCAGAGAGGTGTGTGGTGCACGTGGCATTCCTACAATAGTTCCCAATGACGTTTAAATAAGTTATACAGGATCTGGATCAGGAATTTTTTTGTATTTATTAGATTTGTCACTCGTGCCTGATATCGTGGTAAATTAAATTTAACAAATTACCTAACACGCTTTAGGACGTACTGAAATTTGTAGACATCTTATAACCCAGGGTCATAATAGAGGCCATCCAGCCCACTTTGCTTGCACGGTTTATGAGTAGGTGTGATGAAATTAATATTTACATCAAACCTACGTGACCATTATCAATTTAATACGTTATCAATGAGTGAATAAGTTTAGTAGTAAAAATATTGCTGGATGAAGGATTTGATTTGCTAGTGTTTAATTGAATGACTTATTCTAACCTATTTTTAAAGATACTTAGATCTATGGAGTTTTTTATATTGATTTAAGGACTAATAAAACGCATCAAATTCCCTGTATTCTCTATAAAACAACCTTTTCTGTAATACACATTTTTGGGACTGGTAATTTTACCCGTGTATGATCACCCTTATACTACTTATACCTTTATATCATGCGTCTATATAGTGACAACGGTGATGACGGTTCCATGACGTCAAGTAATTTCATTCCACGTTATCGGAGCTATAAACGACTGCGTGGCTGTACTGAAAATTGCGGGATTTAAATAAGAGTTCAAGCGCGCGCGCGATCGCATAGTCATCCGGCCTTCTACGCGTTGACATTGAAAATTGAATATGAAAAATTGATAAAAATGTACGACCGATACCCGAATATCACGGGGCCGTACTACGTAGAACGACCAACGTCTACGCCGGGCTATAGTGAGTGAACTTGTTTTTTTTTATTTCGTTCCGATTACCAATGTCGTTCAGCACTTAGACAAATATGTTATTGACATTGAAAATCGAACAATATTTAATTTAATAATTAGTATTACAATTAAACTGCTGAATCAACTCGTTACTGTTATATTAGTTGACCTTTATTATATACCTAAGACCTAGGCATACCTGCCTTAGAATTTACTAAACTTATCTAATTATATTTATGCTTTGAAATAATTCGATACTTTAATTAAACAATTTTAAATGATCAGTTGTCACTTGACATGTGACAACTTAGCTTTAGATCCGGTTCCGCGCGAAATTCTTAATAAAGAAGTGGATCGCCGTGAGAAGTTTACATTTAATGCGACTTTTTCCGGAAAGCCCTTATTACCTTAAAAATAAACTTAGCCAGTTCATTGACTAGTCATTAACGATAAAATCTATTTTTATTTTACGATAGTAGTACTCAGCCGCGATAAAATGCATTAATGGGTGACGTTTAAGCGTATTATGTTGACGAAGTCATAAAAATATTGAACAAAGAATATGTCGTGGGTTAGAATATAAGACTTCTCATTGATGATTGAAACTTTTGTTCAGAAGTGTCATGTTTTTGATTTGATATTGACAGTTACATACAAACGTAATTAATTGACAGTAGCAACTCCATTTAAATGCAAGTCGAAGTCTCATGTAAATAGTCCAAGTTGCAAGTAGCCCTACAATTTATCATGTCTAAATTGGTACTTGTCAAAGATGTAATTTAGTCACCTACTACTACATAGGCATTTTTTTTTTTCATCTCTTGAAGCGGAGTGTAAAAGTCAACAGTTTTCTTTTATTTGGTATATTACGTTTTTTTAGCACCTGTAATACACATCAAAGGTTTATCAATCTGTCGTCAATATTTACACCTATCTTGGCCTTAGTAAAGAATATTCGAGTTATTATAATCATCATCAGGTTTTTTTAGTCCCCGCTGCAGGAGCATGACTCTTTCTGTACTGCCAGAGCAATATACTTATTAGCCAGAGCAGTCATAGGATTTGGCCTACACTCTCCAAGCTGAGCAGACGTGTTAGTCTCTTTGATGTTTATAAGCTAGTTAGGACACATAAGCTAAATAATAGCTTATGTATCCTAACTCGCCTTCTACGACATCAAGGGAAGACTTGGTGTGGTCCTATTCTACTCCGCCAAGAACCACATAACTATTATATTATTAGTCAAAATATTAATGTGATTTTTCTTTGTTTACAGGAATAATGACACTCAGCCGCGGCCCGTGTGACCTCGACAACATGAGTCTGTTCCAAGACCTCAAACTAAAGAGGCGGAAAGTTGACTCTAGATGTAGTAGCGATGGTGAGTACTCTTTACGTTTACTTTAACAAGGCAAAGTGGACAGATCTAAGTGGAGATAATCTCTATGTTTCGTTAAATAATCATATGCAAATTTAAATCAAAGAGTATGTATGATATTCTTCTACTATACATTCTTCCAATAACTTTAGGTTTATCCGCTTTGTCTAAAACAAAGATTGTTATTATCATATAAATTAACATTAAATGTTATGTATGCATAATCTTTACAAAATGTGGCTCAGTCATTATATTGAAATGTTAATTTATATGTACATAACATTTAATTTAATGGTTTGTTATTTTCGATTATGAAAAAGAGCACAAAGAAAGATACTCTTCAGTTTTCAACAAGTAATGAATATTTAAAGTTCGATGCTGAAGTAGATATTATTTTAATTTTATTTTGAGTTATAAACAGTGAGGTATCTCTATTTATTTAAGGCGGCCATAGAGCCATATCGTTGTAGACCTCTAACTCCATTCTACGCACGATCCGCTGTCACTTTCAACGACACGACAGTGATCCTCCTTGTTCCTTCGTGATTTCGTTTTCGTTTACTATGTTTACAATCACGTATATTATAATATTTAAAAAAAAAACGCTATATGATAATAGCGTTATACACTCAACATTCAGAACCACATCCAATAAAAATCAGTTACACAACACGAACTTGGTAAACAAATTAGATTTGATAATCGTCGTCATCTGCCGAAAGTTGGATAACCCTCAACGAGAGAGCAGGTTCCGAGAAATGCTGCAACTTTCACTCGCCAAAAAAATGAGGTCCGGTTCCTCGACCCGCGCAATGTCGTGCACGTTGAGCCGCCGGAGAGAATTGTATCTATCGTTTGTTTTTCAATTGTAGCCGACTGAAAAATCGATTTACTGAGAGCTTATTCTGTGTCTGAAATGCTGAAAAAAATCGGTGGAGATTGTGAAGCAGTTTTGGGAAAGTGTGTTATTAAAAATTAATTTTTGGGTAGAATGATTTTAAGACCTAAATAGAGCTTTAGAAAATTGATTCAAAATACCTCTTACTGTTAAATGAGGATGACTAATATAGAGTTAGCTAGTTTAAATTCTAGAAGTCGCGTCCAATATTCCATTTTTTCTTAAGAATGCGAAGACTGCATTTTTAAAAATTTGATAGTAAAAACAAAATTTGTTAGAAAAGAACGCGAAAACAAGACAAGAAAACAAAGCCTCGCGAGCTTTGTCTGTAATAAATCCATTCATAAAATAAAACAGTAAGCAAGTTTAAAATTTTATATGTTGATTGATTTTTCTACACCTTTTGTTTGTTTTGCTTTTCGTGTGTGTAAATGGCCAACACTGGTGTCAGATTTTTCAAGCTGCTAAAAGGCCTCTGTTATAGCTTAACTACTGCCATGAATGACAGCCGGGACCAAAGGCTTAACGTGCTTTCCAAAGCATGGAGGAGCTCGAGATATTTTAATGCCACTCGCGGTCACCCATCCAAGTGGCGACTGCGCCCGTAGCTGCTTAACATGCGGAACACTAGGCCATCGAGCTTCACCCCTCCTCAAACACACCTCTTGAAAAAAAAACTTTTTTTTCTTATCACTCTGTAATTGAAATAAGTTTTGACAGCTTACATAATTAGAAAAAGGTATAAAAAACAAATTTCACTAATATATTATTTATTTATTGCCGTTTAAATGTAATAGCCGTGGTGGTAGCCAGTGCCGTTTAAAAGTATGATAAATTTACTTTAGTTCTCAATTAAGCTACTAAGTGCTACTATTATGAATAGGAAAGCACTTTCTCCGACACTTTCAGCCAAATAAGCCGCATAAATCGCCGAGACATTTGACATCGGCCAGCCGACGCTGATCTTATCGGCTCATAACTGTCTAGATACCGCCTTGTTTATGTTCTGTAGATTGTTACGTATCTTTAATGAATACAGGCAACTTTTAAAGTTTCTATTGAAGCTCTTCTGTAAGGTAATAGACTGTTTTTTTTAATTTGCTGTAAAGTTTATAGTAAATTTTGTTGGAAGTGTAGAGCCGTAATAAGCCGAGGATATCCAATAAAAAAAAATATTGAACCTTCTTTGATAACACACACAATACGCTATTAGAACGCTATTAGAATTTAAAAATTTACCCGACTCAAAAATTCCTGTATCTTGTTAACGGCTGAACCAATTTTGATAAAACATACATAAAAACCATTGCTATAAAACCAATGTTTTCATAAAATGCATCTATATCGATTCTCTCGTTCAAGACATGCGATCTCACAGACAGACGGAAACATACACACATAGCGATCAAACTTATACACACATAAAAGTAGCAGGTACATCTAACACTGTTATTCTATTCGATATCAATAGTAATAAATATTGATTTGTAATAGATGATAGCATTTAAAAATAAACCACAAAAAGAAGACACTGATAACGTTCGACAAAACGTTATAATTTCGTTACGTAACAGTGACGTAGCCCGAAGTCACAGCGAAGAAAGTTTACGTAAACTTGTGTAGAGGTGAAAGCAATAAATAACTCTGCCGTAATTATTGCTATTGTGGCCTCATGAATAACTCATGAGAGAAAGATTCACTGTCATATAACGTAATGTTTAGCCCGGAGGCGTGAAGGCATACGCGGAGATGAATAGCGACGTTTTTACACCGCCAAAAGGAGAGACGTGAGGCGTAATCGAAATTGTGAAGTGTTTTTGCAAAGATTTTTAATGAATCCTGTCGTAAAAGGACAGATGATCAAAAAGTTTTTTTTTTATTACTTAACTGTAACGGTCACTATCTCCTCGAGGTGATTTTATATTACACTAGCTGAGCCCGCAACTTCAACCGCGTTACCGGTTCTCGATTATGTTTAACAAATTTCATTTAAAAAAAGCTAGACAGACAGACAAAGTAACTTTCGCATTCATAAGTATTGATTTTGAATCGGTGTTATTATTCATCTTTTCTTAAATTTAATCCCACTTTCGTTATTTTCAGTAATACTAAGATGTCACATGACCAGTGACATTATATATCTAAAATTTTGTTAATCAAATAAACTTTGATACCCTACAAACACTAAATTCTGGAGAATACGTAATCATCAATGGCAATGTAAGACTCCTAACAGTGTCGTAGTACAGCGGGTGGTTCACGCGAAGTCACGTGACGTGGGGGTGTGACGCAGCGGGGGCGTGACGCGCCGCCACGTTCGTCATGCTGACGCGCCCCTGTGTGACAAGCACTGTTTGTGCGTGCGCTGTTTAGCGACACAACGTTCTTCGGACGATAGCCTTTAATTTTCTCACTGACCTATAATCATTAATCAATCTTACTTCTTTTACTGATTTAATATAATTTCGGTAATATTAAGTGAGTAAAAACAAATATATATATATATATATATATACGGACAAATCACACAGATTGAGCTAGCCCCAAAGTAAGTTCTTAAGTAAGACTTGTGTTATGGAATACTAACTCAACGATACTATATTTTATAATAAATAAATATATAGATAAACAGCCGAGACCAAGGCCAATCTAAAAAAGATAATTTTTTATCTTAAACTGACCGGGGATCGAACCCGGGACCATCCGTGTCATAGGTCGGCGTGTTAACCGCTGCGCCACGGAGCTCGAATTGAGCATTAAAAGAGTTTAATAGAAATACATTCATGTCTCCCTTACAGACACAAACTTTCATAAAAGCCAAACAGGCATAATTTTGTGAGTGGTCTACCGTGGTCAATCTTCGTATACGGTGCAGCTAATATATAATCCTCCAAAACATTATCTGAGAGAATAAAACTTAGCTGGCAATCTTTGTTCCAAAGCAACATGTTTTAATCGGAAAAAAAAGTTAAATAGGTACTTCATTTTCTATAAATTTCACAGACATGGTTTCATAGACACATTGAATCGTGGTAATAAAATCGGTAGGGTACCTAAAGAGAACATTTGTTTTCGAGTGACAATTTTTGAAAATCTGTCAGTACAGCGTTTATTTTCTAAAAAAAAAAAAACAAAATCAGTATCATAGTTCCTAAGACCATATTTCCCTGCTGTACTCCTTATCGGACCACGGGTCCGCTATTATAACAGCATTCATGCTACTAAATAATTTGGCAAGTTTTTACAGCCGGCTGTTTTCCTGATACTAACCCCCTGGTTATAATTTGCTATATCTTTCTCTATTTTCTAGAGTTTAAAATAATTTCCTCACATGGCCATCTTGATGAGGCAACCTGTATAAATTACTGACCGCCGTGATTAGTTTTTGTGTAAATCAAACTGTGAGTCAAACGAGTTAAGTAATTGTGCATTGTTGTATGCAAAAAATTGACATATTCCGATTCTCTATTGAATTTAACGCCACTTCGTACTAGTATAAATGTCTTTGTCTTCTGCAACAGATAGATTTACCTACATTACAGCAAAAGTTTGCCAAGAATAAACAATAAATAACCTCAGCGATAACTGGTCTAAGATATGTCCACTTCAGAAATAAGACATAGAGGTATTAAAATATAAATCTCAGTAAACATTAAGATTTAGACAAAAAAAGTGGACAGTATTTCCACTTATATGTGGCTAATGAAATAAATTGAGCTTCCTTTATATTAAGTTGTGAACTAGTGTTGAGGGGTATAAACGTAACTAAACTTTATTTTATAGTAACTAACTTTATGTTTACAACTTTCACCCGCGACTCTGCTCGCGTTAATATCAGTCCCTCGGAACAGTCCTTTTCAGGGATAAATGGTACTTATGTCCTTTTGCGTACCCCAGGCAACGTGTATGCAAAATTTTCTGAGGATTAGTTTATTAATTAATAAAGGCTTTAATTGAAATTCTTTCGGATTAAACCGGATTCTTAAAAATGTTTTATAACATTCCGCTGTTCTATAATTACAATAAATCGAAATAATCATTAAGATTGAGACATAAAATCGAATTGGGTAGTCATAAAATACTCGATACAAACGCATTGAACGGTATGCAAAACGCATTAAGTTGATAAGCGAACTGTGTTGCGAAAAATAGTAAGTAGTAAAAATTTTGGTGTCGACGCTCTCGTAAACTGAAGGTCTGTGATAAGAAGGCTGTTTAGATTGCAGCAGTGCAGCGTGTCGCCGGTGAATGAAAACCTAAGGTTTATGTATTGAGTACGAAAACGCATTAAATTTACAATAACGGAGGGGAATACGAGTTCAATACAGCGCATAAATCGATTTTTGAAAATAATTTTTTTAATACAATCGCTTTTAATTCGGTCTTCATGCGATATCGAAACTGAGTCGTGATGTTTTATTTTACGGACTGGGCCCTTTTTCCTTTACACTTATCACCATTTCTGTATTCATGGTAATCGCAAATGTTTGAAAAACGTCGTAAGGCGCTGGTACTAGAAAGCTGACTTTTAAAATCATCGGTTTATTATAAGCACTCTGCTTCGCCTCATGCTGATAAATTCCTTGACTGTAATCTCCAGCTTACCTTACTTGCATCATAAAGTATTATGTCATTCATACAGATAAACGAGTAATTAATTTGACGAGCTCCGTGGCGCAGCGTTCAACACGCCTGCCTGGGACATGGATGTTCCCGGGTTCGATCCCCGGTCAGGTCAAGATGGAAATGATTTTTTTCAGATTGACCTGGGTCTTGGATGTTTATCTATATAAGTACCTATTATAAAATATAGTATCGTTGAGTTAGTATCCCATTACTCAAGTCTCGATATCTCTAACTCAATTTGTGTGACTTGTCCGTATATATTTTTATTTTAATAAACATAATTTAGGAGTGCTTTAGATGGACCACAGGTCGATGAAATGGCAATGATTTGTATTTTGCTTACTTTCAAAAAAATGTATACCATAAAAATAGATAATTTTATAAAATATATTTCCCTGTTGCCATGGAAAATTTTCCGCGCCTGATGTTGCACAGAGCGGACCGGGCATAGCGACACGTGGCGTCGCGCTGCGCCCCCTCGCGGCTGGGCGGCGCAGGGTATGGGCTGGGGTGTGACCTATTTTCCGCCGTGTCGCTGACCGCGTGCGACCTTCGGGCTTGCAACGATCGAATGAACGCCGCGGCTCTAAATAAAAGAGTTGCATATTACGCAATCGACGCGCGCCGTTATTGTTGTCTGTCTGCCGTGCTTCTAATTCTTATATTCTTTCAGGAACCCGGCAATGTTTGAAAACTTGCCAGAGGATATTTTAACCGTCCTCTTACCACACCTAATGAGATTTTAAGTACGTAATCGATAGTCACTTGCGAAATAGACACGAGAAATGGCCGCTTTCCTCTCGGTTTAGGTACCTCGTTAGCATTGCCGACATAACAACTAGTAATCAAACCGGGACGTTTATCTAGGCGGCCGAGCCTACCTAGAACCTATTGGATTGCATCACCCGGCTAGAAAGATCGGTCCCCACCAATGATGTGGCAAAGGACGCGAAGTGAAATAGAGATCGTCCTCGAAGCGAGAGCGGTGCACGCGTTGCACTAGTCATTGTGTGGTTGCACTTCGCACGCACGGCCGTCTGAGTGACCTAATAGTGGCTGGAGGGAGGGACCGGGAAGCACAGCGCGGGGAGCGGGGGGCGCGGAGCCGCTTGTGCGGTAGGTCGGGCTCACTGCGCGCGCCCGCCGCCCGACATCGCGCCGTCGCCACTGGAAAACTTTCTTCGCGACTTTTCCACCAGTAAACAAAACCGCGAAAAATTTTGCGCTCGCGCTCCCTTGCGGCGTTACAGGCTGCGGACAGCCCCGCCACATGTGGTAACGCGATTAAAAATATCATCTCATGATTCATAATCACCTTGTTACGGACAATTATGTGATAATTAACAGCACTAATTTCTGGAGTCAATGGACTGACGAATGTGTTTGGCGATGGAAGCTGGGTCACGGGAGAGGGTAAAGACATCGCCTATGGATTTAGTAATAAAAAGTCGGTAAAGTTTCTGATTTAATGATAAGTGAAATTGCAATAATTGTGTGTTTTTCGAATAGTATCTAATCAATAGTAACAAATAAACAATTTAATCCTTAGAAAAATGTTACTAATAGAAAGGAGATTCAGTTAACTATAATTAGTTTCTCGTGCATTTTAATGTTCTATTTCGTTTTAATTACTCATAATTTTATTTATAACGCCATTTTCGCAAATACGTAATTGTTGTATGACGTAGAGCCCTTTGTGATGTTGGCGCGCAGGCGCAACGCTTCCGGGCGCCGCATCTGCGCTCGCGCCGCCGCTTTCACTTTCTCCTCACACGCTGTGCCGCATCTCGCATTCGCGCCCACAGCGGCCCGTACACTTCCTGCATTTTCCTCGTCTATTCTGGATACCTTAATAATTATTTCAATATTTTTGGTAAATTAAGAACTGATCGCGAGGTCTGTATAAATTCTAGAATCTGTTATATCCGATGGCTTATGTTTTGATACATACTACAGATTATCTTTCTGCAGCCGCGACCACCGTTGCGGCGCTCACATCGTGACGCAACCGGCTAATCTAGTCGGCGGCGTCGGGAAGTGCAGTGTCGCGTCCCCGCGTCGCGCCCCGCGCGTTCTAACTACGATCACGCCGCTCGGTCGTTGACATTTCACCTAGTTTCTATTTGTCGCTTCTGAAAACTCTACAGTGCTCTTTTTCATTCTCGTGGAGACGCGAGGTCACATGTCGCTCTTGTTGACGTTGTTGTCTATTCGCAGGCGAGTCAGCCGCCGACACCAGCACGTCGTCGCCGGACCCGGGCCCGCCGTCGCCGCGCATGGCCGAGGCCGGCTGCAGCACGCCGCCGCACCCCCCGCCTGTGTTTGACGGCGGTGGCTCTCCTTCGCCGTCGCCAGCTTGCCACCCCACCGTTATCCGATCGGCACCACCCTACTCAGTCATCAAGTTTGAGGGTACGCCAGCCCCTGTCAAGGTAGAAAATTCTACAGTCAGCGGAAAGCATGATGCCCCTTCACCTTCTCAACTATCCTGTGTGAAGCTAGAAGGAACTCAACCAGAACCACCACAGCCATACAGGCCGCGAGCACTTGCACCTCCGCCACAAGGTTCTCACCCGTCAATCTCACCGGGACCCTGGCCGCCTGCAGCTTGCCTCAACGGTGTGAAACCAGAATTAATAGGAGGACATTTCCCAACGCAATCATTAGAACCTAAGACAGGACCGCGAGGGCCAGGTCAATGGCGAGGGACGCCTGCAGTAATTATGGGAGAGTCGGGTGGCGTACGAACGATGTTTTGGACGTTACCAGCGCCCACAACGAGCGGGGAACCAGCAGCGAGTGCATCGCATACCCCCACTCCTCCAACACCAGATCCAGCTACTTGCAGTGAAGAATCAGCGGCAAGATTATTGCTAAATCTGGGCGAACTAAGGCGGCCGCGTGGACCTCCACTTAACATGGAATTGCTATGGGCCGGCGATGTTTCGCAACTACCAGCTCACCAACAATTGCATGCACTGAACTTAAGTGCAGCAGCAGTACCGGGAGCGTCGCCAGTCGCGGGGGCTAGCTCGTTGTCACTCCCGAGACCAGAGCTGCGCGCTTACGCCCCAGAGGCGGAACGTGATGAAGACGAGCAACCTATGATCTGTATGATTTGTGAAGACAAAGCGACAGGATTACACTATGGCATCATAACGTGTGAAGGGTGCAAAGGTTTCTTTAAAAGAACTGTACAAAACCGACGTGTTTATACGTGCGTCGCAGATGGTGGCTGTGAAATAACAAAAGCACAAAGGAATCGATGCCAATATTGCCGGTTTAAAAAATGCATCGAACAAGGAATGGTTTTACAAGGTAATATTTTTTTTTGTTGTAATATAGATATATTAGACTATTTATTCCATTTTCATATTTTATAATAAAATTATTTTATCAACAGCTGTACGAGAAGATAGAATGCCTGGTGGTCGAAATAGTGGTGCCGTTTACAATCTGTACAAAGTAAAATATAAAAAGCACAAGAAAGCGAATAAGGCGGCGACAACGACGAGTAGATCGTCACCGCCTGTGAAGCCTAAGGAACCGCTGCCACCCCTCCCACCGCACCTTGTCAATGGTGAAATACTTAAGACTGCACTCACCAACCCTAGCGAGGTAATACGATCCGTATGGACAGACACGAAATATTAATACGAACAAAATTCCATTTTGCCAACTAAAACTTTATTCTTTCAGGTGGTCCACTTAAGAGCACGGCTTGAAAGCGCCGTGTCTTCATCGCGAGATCGTGCTGTGCCTTTAGAGAGAGCGTTACACATGATTAGAGCGCTAATAGATTGCGATGCCATGGAGGACATCGCGACCGTCCGGCATTTACCAGACCTACTCCACGACACCTCGGAGATCGGCGACAAGCTTTGCAAGATCGGCGACTCCATTGTCCACAAGATGGTGGCGTGGACTAAGAAGCTACCATTCATAATGGAAATCCCAATGGAAATCCACTCAAAGTTACTAATGGAGAAGTGGCATGAGATCTCAGTACTAACGACGGCGGCGTACCAAGCGATGCACGGGAAGCATGCGCACGCGCCTCCTTCGTCGGACCATGAACATGATTTTATGCAAGAGGTGAGTGATTTCCTTGTTTACCCAATTAGTTAAGGTTGTTTATTTTCGCGCATCGCGAGCACTTGGCTGTATCAAAAGCGGGCATTTAAGTGCACTCCAGGTCACACTCGCTCCAGAGACTTCCGCCACATGCGCCGGAGTGCAGTTACGTGATCCGCATCGGTACTTGCGCAACCGCGGTAGAAAGTCGCCGCGGCCAGAGCTGGCTGCACTCGGACGCGGCCACATTCGCTGCATAACCTGTGCTATTAGAATCCTAAAATAATGCAGTGCCTCGGACGTGTCTATTGTCAATATGGAGTATGCGACGCATAGAAATAGACTTCTTATATCATGACTTTCGAAATTGCATGTCACTGAACTGAGAGAAGTAAGAAATACGTATTTTTGCGACAATTATTAAGATATATCTATCGGTGCAATTGCAGTGTAGATCATGGCCTGCAAATTGCACGTGGATTATGTAAACTGCAGTGGTGCGGTAATACGGTAGTTACAGAAAGTAATTTTCATTGTCTAGAGCATTTCCTATTCGCTTACATGCTTGCTTACGTAAATGTATCTGTGTAGTCATTTTCAATTTCATATTCGTAACCCTTGTTAGAAACTAATAGTGTGAATCTTGTAAATGACTTTATTGTGCAAGAGAATTGACTGATAAATTTGTAGACATTTTAGGATGCTTTTCTACTTACTTTAAATATCGTTAAATAATGTTCTCTACTTTCCTATATCTTATCGATAAGATTAAAAAAAGAACAACATCATATTTAAATTTCTTGGGCTAAATGTGGAAGAACGTTCAATCGCATTCTTTCAAAAGCTTGCAATTTTGAAAGAATGCGATTTGACGAGCTCCGCGGCGCAGCGGTCAACACACCGGCCTGTGACAGGGGTGGTCCCGGGTTCGATCCCCGGTCAGGTCAAGATGAAAAATGATCTTTTTCATAATGACCTTGGTCTTGGATGTTTATCTATATATGTATTTGTTATAAAATATCGTTGAGTTAGTATCCCATAACACAAGTCTTACTTAAGAACTTACCTTGAGACTGGCTCAATCTGTGTGATTTGTCCGTATATATTTAATTATTTATTTATTTGTAATAACGAAAATTTTATTAGACAAATTTCTAAGTTTTGATTACAAAAATGCGTGATTATGTTTATGATTTTCTACATTTTACTTATTTTTTCGTAGTTGTTTATTTTGTGTGATATTGATATATTTTTTTTCTCGACAGGTGAACGCAAACTTGCGGACGCTGCAGAACTGCCTAACCTCTTTGATGGGGCGGCCGATAACGCTGGAGCAGCTACGGCTGGACGTGGGCCTCGTGGTGGAGAAGATGACGCAGATCACGTGCGTCTTCAGGCGGATCCAGTTGCGGATGGAGGAGTACGTCTGCTTGAAGGTCTACATTCTGTTGAATCAAGGTGAGCATTGTGGCATTCGAAATCGAAATAAATATGTAAAATCAATAGAGAGGCGATGGAATGAAAACATTTTCATGCATCAATATTGAACTACGTATACTAGCGGCGGTTGTCATGACACTGTAAAAAATATTATATGGAAATAACGATTATTAAGTTCATACGTTATAGGGTTATTTCTTTAATATGATATGCTACATTTTGGTGCTTCCTAAATTTGAAAATATTTCGTAGGAAACATTTTATTTTCCTCATCAAAAATTTCATAATGCTGATAGATTAGCACCGTATTTACCACCAAATGAAACTTTCTGTTTTTCGATAGCGTTGATGACGTTAAACAGTTTTAAATAACGCTTCACCTATTTGCTAGATGATTGAATATTGCGATATGAGTAGGAAGAACGTTTTCATTGTACTAAATCAATGCTTAGCTAGTTAGATTATTTTTTTCTCGACTTAAAGATATTACTAACCATTTAAAACTAAAATTACCAAAGCACGATTTTGACTAGTGAATGAGTGAATGTTACCGATGTTACCACATAAATCATATGTCATTAGGACGTTAGGAGTTATAGGAGTTTAGTACGAAATACTATATTATAGTTTATGTTCATTATCCCGAGTTTTTCCTTGTGATCTGTTACACTAGAAGGTACTTAACGCTTAAATATACTATTTCGATCGGTGTCTATTTAAAAGGGAAATATTAGCTATACTTATATATCGCTACTGCGCTACATAATATCGTCAAAATTTTACTGATACAACTTGACGTCACTCACATTATGAACTGTTTCAATTTAAATTGTGTTAATAAACGACGGATAACCTTTCACCGAGCGCTCGCTATTAAGGCCGTTTCATAATTGGGCCATGCAAATAGCCGTCAAAAAGATTCCTGGTTATCTAAATTAAGTGCATTTACCTTTGTCGGTGTAGAGAAAAATATTTTTGTAAGTAAGACGTCTAACTTTAGAAGCAGAAAAAAAAAGCATAAAGTGTCATCATATTGTATTGAAAACTATATAATTAGCAGACATATATTTTTTTTTCTGGGCATGTACCTCGTGTAGGGTTTTACGAGGTGTTTTACATATTTTAATGATAAATGAAGAGCAATCTATACTTACTTCTCATTTCCATTGACGTTGCTTGGTTTCTTCCACATTTTTTCTCCACTTGAATTTTTAATTTACAGTAATTTTCTTCGGAACCGGTTGGTTTTAATTGTGTGTAGTGATAAGCCCTATGATAAACCCTCCTTCTTTTTTTGAAACATCACGGGTTGCGATTAGGGTTGCTTTGAAGATTGACAAAAACATCAATTTGAATACTTCAACGAATGAACTCAAGTAACAAATACTTGTGGAAAAGTAGGAAGTAGCTTTAGACCTAGCCTACCTCAGTCCTGGATTTATAAATAGGCCGAATAGGCCGCGGCCTAGGGCGGTAAATTTCAGAGGACGGTCACTTGATTTTAGAGGATAAAAGTAAAAAAAAAGTATATCTTGTTTGACTAATTCATTCGTTTATTTAACTTTCATTTGTTTATTTAAATAATAATTTTTATTTTAGAAAGGTATGTACATGGGGCGGCGGAAATAAAGTGGCCTACACATAAAAAATATAAATCCGGCACTGGCATACCTGTCTATTCACACTTCAAACAAAGATGATTTTAAGAAGAGTAACTACAAAGCAATTGTAAAACGAATTAAAAAATACATAACGCAGATAGATTATGTTTCTCCCGAGAGACTACAAATCATGCGGTTGTTAAAAAAAAGCATGAACAGATTTCTTCAGGGTCGGCAAAGCGCGAGTGGCACCACTGGTGTTGCAGGCGTTCATAGAATACGATAACTGATTTCCATCAATTGGGCCGTATGCTAGTTTGCCTATTTAGAAACTTAAAAAAGATAAGTTATCTAGTGCAAGTCCTTAGGCGCTGGACTGAATACCGCAGGGGAGTGTTCACAGTGTTCACTTCATTACTTTAGCATGTCAACGCACTGTGGGACATAATCCAGTTACCGCCAGGGGTGCATCGGCCACTCCATGTAGGTCAGTTACTATTATGCAGTACTGTAGGCATAAGTACCTATTACTACGCGTGACGTTGCATTGACTCACTGGTTGATCGACTTTTCCTCGTTAGGTTGATGTGATCGTTTGCTTTACTCGGGAATTACAGCTTAGTTAAGATTCAGATACATACTGTACTAATCACGTTTTTATTCCTTACGGGGTAGACAGAGCTTCGAGACAATAATATTTGAAATTAGAAATGGAAAGCTTTCTTATTGAATTCTAGTGCCGCGTAAGTAATTGGATCTGTTATAAGTACATGAAATTGGCTCGGACAATAGAATCCCGATAGTAAATCGAACGGCGATACGAGAGACGAGCTGCTCTTTAATATTATTATGATTTATGGTACATGTAACCCAGTTGGGAGGCGACTTGATTGCGAAATCAGTTAGGAACTTGGAGCTGAGTGATAAATTCACACGTTATTTATACGAATATATGTAAATGATGTTTATTTGTCAATTTTATTGAATAAAAATACTTTTAAACTTAAACACAATAATGTTTATGTAGAATAAATACTTGAAACTTAACTTTTAAAAATATTGATGAAACCAAACTTTACTTGAGTCATAAAATAAATTCTTTAATATTGCTCCTCTCGTAGTTGAAATTTCGCAATTTAATTACAGTTTTAATGTAGTAAATTATATCTGAATTATGCTATAATTCTATACGTTAGTGTTATATTGTGATTAGTTTAGTGTATGTGAAGAAGTAATTTCATTTAAATTCAAAAATCGACATATGAATACAAAGTTGGTAGACATCCCCAAAGTTTCATGAAAGAGTCTAAAATTGTACGTTCGACAACTTTGTGTCATCTGAACGCGTTAAAAATAGTGCAGCTTCGTACCAGCGCTGTTACTATTAGGGAAACTATGACATCCTGCGTTATCGCGTACTGTAACTAGGTCGCCTGCAAGCGTGCTGTTTGAAAATCATTTTCACTGCGCACACGCATAATGCTCTGCTTATCAATAAGAAAGCGCTTGCAGTCTGATATGACTCTTTGTAGTGTTTATTACAATGTTCGCTGGAACTGCTTAATTGTGTGAATGACATAAGAAAATCTTGTAAAATCATCGAAATACTATTGAATTACAAGAGTAGAAGCGAAATAGTTACCTGAAACAAGATAAAGCAATTGTCCTCAAAAACAATTACCGAATATTTTATTAAGGAATAAAGTTTTAAGTTTCAATTACAGTCTGCTTACATGATTTTCTTCAAATTAAGAACAAGCTTACTTAAAGTATTATCTACTACGGATGTACTTAATAGAAACACGGGCAGTAAGCGCCAACTTCGACTTGTATCTGATATGACAGATAACCTACTTACAAAGTCGATTAAATCACCTAGAACTTTACATCAAACAATGTTTTTATCACTTCCATTTTGTTCTGCCATCACTATCCCACGCAGAATAATGAGATTTTTTTAAATTGAAACAAGGAAATGTTTTAAGCGTGAGATTTATTTTATATGTATTTCAATTTGTTACTATATTTTTTTTGTTTCAGATAGTTTTTATTGCTACTGATTTTGTATTGTATCTTATAAGCGCGATAAATAGCGACAATATCAAAATAAACGAAAGAGTCCAATAGCTAACTAAGGGTTCCGTACCACTGTTCATAAACCATGTTCTTGGGGACATGATGGGGACTCAATGTTCTCGTATGAGGTAAACTCAACTCTTTCGAAAACAAACACTGTGGCTTGACGTTTCTCTTACGCATTTCAGTAATTAGAAGCAACATCAGAAAAGAATACGTTTCTTGTATGGGATTACTTTATATTGCTAACAGCTTGTACCAACACATATCATTAAAATGTTGAGTATCTACCCATTATGGATCAATAAATGGGTATAGACAGCTGCGTGGCAGAGGGGTGGACATCGAAGGCTTATCAAAAGGGTTCCTTTTAACATTTTTTCGATACGGAATCATAAAAATATGAACAGCAATATTTTAAAGATAAGTTTGTTTGTAAAATAAACTTTTAAGAAGACTTTCTTTTACCATCATATAGCTATAGAATAAAAGAGTAAATCATTTTTGCGCAATAACACAGTATCAAAAGCTCCTAATCGAGGTTAAGTTGTAACAAATTCTACAATGTCATGTGTAATTAGTATAAATATTCTAATGGTGATAGTACACACACATGCACTCTCTATTTAACTGTCACCCGTATAAAGCTACATGTATTTTACAAACTGTATTGGTTCGGTGTAAGCAGCTGCGCCGGCGCACGGGCACGGGCCACGGTGAAATGGAAAGCGTTTGCGCAACCGAGGCGTTTGTACCGAGGCGAATGTGTGGATTGGTTACAGATACAATAACTGTACTAGCTATTGAGCAATTGGTTTATTAGGCATTTGATTCTTATTTTCTACTTAATTTTTTAATGTTTCCGTGTATGTATTTGATGTAACGTATAATAAATAAATAAACTTCTTCTGCGCGTGTAAGCTTTAGATGATAGGTACGCGTAAAACATAGAACACGCTAAATCGTTAATTCATTGCTAGCCGACATTTAGTGTTTTTTTTTCAATTCTTATTAGTGTTTTTCCTGCTAAGTAAATAATGACAAATAAAAAGAAACATGACTTTACTGCCTAAAAATTTACTCATGTATTGTACAGCCTTTTTCTCAGCTGCAATTTTCTCTATTTATTTTTACGAATAATCAAACAAACTTTATGGTTGAATTGCTAACAATTAATAAGGAAAAATTGCAACAGAGTTTAAGGCTGAACATTCTAACGTGAGAAAAAGAAAAACAATATCTAAACAAACAGCGTTGTCGCATAATATCGTACAATGAGTGTGAATAATGCTGAGTTCGTTACGTCAGTCGAAACGGGACAGCATTTCACTCTCGGAGCGGAAAGCGCGACGCGGAAGGCGCACTTTCTCTTTTGCGCAGCGGCAAGCGCAGTGAAAAACGCCAGATTGCGCCCGCCGAGGTACCGCTGCGTCTCGCGGACCGATTTTACGTAACCGATTAGCGATTAACATATATTACTTCAGATATTGAGTAGAAGTCGCTCAATTTGTTCGATACTGACAAATATGCATTTAATAGCAGCTTAGATAAGTACGTTTCAAGTAATTGTACTGCAATCACGCACGATTATGCAATTATCTTTATATAAATTGTAATTCGTAATACTTATTGGGTATGTACTGTTGTTTACTCAATTTTATTAATAATATATATTTATTAATCAAGTGAAATAATATAACGTTGACATGAGTATTGTTTTCAGTAGGAAGTTACAACATATGACGTTACGACATCAATCAGATTTAATTCCCAACTACATTCAAAACACATCAATTTAAAAGATGCTGCATTAAAACGGCACACATAAAACGGGCGCGCGTACAATACTGACAATACCGTGGAAATGCGCGCGCGAGTGAGCAGGACGGCGACAGTTTGTGAGGACGCGAGCGCGCGCGAGCGGAGGTCAACGGCTAGCCGCGGTCGTTGCCCCGCTATCGGAGTGACCTACTGAGCGCGTGACGTCATCGCCGCACCGCGCACTCGATAGCATTGGTTAACCACCGCCGCCTAACGCCATCTAGAGCCGAATAGCTCAAACAAGTAATTCCGCTATTCGCCGCTCGGACTCGATCAATAGTTTCAGTGTCAAAGGTTCAATGGAAACCGCCAAATACTGAACATACATAATTAATATATCAGTAACGCCTCGCTAACAGATTAGTTATGTCGAGTTGCCCGTTGGGGCAACCTTTACTAAGCTATTGCTAAACTGGTTCGTAGGCAATGACTTCATTCATGCAAAATTAATTAGTACTTGGTATGACGCGAACCTTCTTTGACGTTATAAGTACCTACGTAGTAATTCTTACAGCACTTTTGTAACTACATATATAAACTTTTGTAAATTTAAAAAATATAATCATCGCTTCTTTTCCAACTCTAATACATACTTTTCTGGGCACGCGAGCCTTATACCGTGCATACGCGTAATAATAAACGCAACGAACGGATTTAAATAGAAATATACCTACGTCAATGAAAGCAAAATTAAATTTATCGAGATTTCATCCAAGCAATATTGTGAAATTTTATCGAAATCTTTAGAACAATTTTCATGTATGAGTAAAATGATGTACATAAACTAAGAACTACGACCTTCACGATATTTTAGTATCTACGGAATTAATGAAAATTGTAAGCGCTTGTGGGTGTGTGTGGGCTTTACTAAACTTATGTCGTTTTCTTTCAGAAGTGGAGCTTGAGAGCATCCAGGACAGATACGTGCAGGTCCTGCGCAGCTACCTGGAGCACATCACCCCTCACCATCCCGGAAGACTGCAGGAACTGTTTGCCCGGATACCAGAGGTATGAATGAAATGTAACTAATCCTTATCTTGAAGAAAATATAATCTATAGAGAATTATATTGCCTTTACCTGAAGGTAGACCATGGATTAGTGAAATTATTAAAAAACTATTAACATCGTCTATAAATTGCACTTTTGAAGTGAGAAATTATATTAATTAAATCTCAACAAATAAACACTGTTATCTCATTAAAGTTTCCAGTCCCGTTAAGTCCAAAGCACATTGTTACATTTACATTAAACCAGTTACGAGTGCCATAGAAAGCTTGGAATTGGAAATTTCACAATGCTCACTGTTTTCTCTACGCTTTCAGATCCAAGCGGCGGCGAACTTGTTGCTGGAGAGCAAAATGTTCTACGTGCCCTTCGTGCTGAACTCCGCTGAGATCAGATAGTATATGGCGCAGCAGGGGGTATAGTTCTCGATGTACGAGAGGCTCACCCCGCGCCCGAGCCCCCGCCGCACCCTCGTCTTATGATCGCCGCACATCACACCACCCTGTGTTCAAAACTACGATCCAGCACAAGAGTTCGTACAAATTCCACTCGGGCATAGACTACTTACTTCCCCGCCGGAACACCCCGTTCCAAATTCAAAGTAACTGTCAAATGAAAAAAGCGGGGAACGTTGAGAATGAAGACCTAAGCCGCTGGGTTAATATCGGATTGGAATTGGATGAAGTTTGAATGGGATTGGGTATGCAAAACAATAAAAGGAATCTTCACTGAATATATTCGCTCTTCGCTGTGTCAATACCGAGGAAGTGTGGGACAGTCAATTTGATTACACTTAATCGTGATAACTTCTCTTGCAAGTGACAAGAAGTGCGAGGACAGTGCGGTACATTTTATATAATTGTTGAGTCGATGTGTGTATTGGTTTTATTGTTTAGTAGAGGAATTAAAACGTCCCAATTGACAGACTGATTTATTATAAACTACTTAGTAATTAGGTACCAGGGACTTGAATGCGTGTTTTATATGGTAGTGTATACTACATAGTGTTAAATAGATTAAAATATATAATTATGTTACTATTTAAATAATGTCAGACGAAGAATTGCATAATATATTATTTCTGTAAATATAGATTAAAGTTTACATGATAAGTCGTTGTTTTAGACAGAATTGTTTCTTGTAAATGAAATATTGCTGTTTTAATTTGCATTTTATATCGTCTAGGTTTAACCAGTAGACTAAATCGCTGGGTGTGTAATACGGAAGTTTAATTTAATTTTGTATGACCTGTTCTTAATGTAAGTAGCACTAAGTACCTACTCTCAGTGTTTACCAAGACTGCTTGTATACTGTTTATACACTAACAAATAGCGTGGATTCGCTCAGTTCTCGTAGTCACAACTTATGCATTTTTATTGTGAATATTTTCGCATAACACTTGTGCGTCATATATTATGTTCTTGATAACCACTTCAATCCTTGTTCTGGTCTAACTAGATGTAAGTACCCGGCGGAACAAGTACATATGTAAATATAACGTGATAGGGTTACACCGAACGGGTCTCTTCACTCTAATTATGTAATCCTAGTGGAAACGGATATATTGTACTAGGCTTCTGACTTGTTTTAACAATACCTTAAATTAGAAATCTTTTATATTATCCAATAGAATTCACCTGTTTCTTGGAAAATGTACACTCTGATCTCCCCATAACTACAAGGTGTATATTGTATATATACGAGTATTTATTTCAAAGTAAAACAGTATCTTAAACAACGTCTACCTGTTCCCATCCACAACAGATTACATGGCTTTAGTGAACTGACCCCACCGAGTTACACTTTGTTTTTGTGTAGGTGCATTAAGATTAATGAATTTGTACTTTGCTTCCTTTAAATGTGTTCAGATGTAATTGTGCTCAATGTTTCATTGTTTTCATGTGTTGTCATCATAATTTTATTATGTCGCAGTCATGAACATTCATTCATACGCCTAGTATGTTGGTAATTCCTCCCATTGAATATATTCACTAAGTTTATTGCTATTATTCATCGAAATTCTGGGAATCTAAAACAGTCATAATAGGCATAATGTTTGATTTGCTTAGATTACAGTAATCAAGATAGACTTTTGAATAAGTGTCAGTGATTCTCCAGGTATTACTGCGGTTAAAGTCAGTAATATATCAGTGTCATAACATGTTACAGCTACAGATAAATAATGTTCTACATTAAACAGCCACTTGTCATCTATTCATATGCTTTGTAACTAGAGCGCACAACTAATGTAAATCATGCGATCAAAATTAGCTATATTAAGCTCATTACCATGTTTTCATAAAATACGTACAGGCATCTATAAACTTTATTACGAATCAATCTAAAGACTTAATCATTGAAACGCCATCATTTCCCAATAACCAAGACTTTTCGAAACTAACACTGTCTATGGTCACTGCCTTTGATTTTTTAAAGTTATTTGCCGTTATCGTTAATAACTCGTATTAATCGTTAATATTAAAATTGTAATACATAAACGTTCCAACAACGGTGAACAGTTACCATTAGCTATAGGGAGGCGGGTACGCCCTGTTAAAATTAAGTAATTACAACCAAAAAGTTCGTTCTAAGGACTTAGGTTCTAGGTAATTAAATATGCCTTAGCATTATTATGCTGACGTCAAGTTACAGACAATACTGTGTCTACAGCAAAAGCACCTAACATGCAGTATTAAAAATTAAACCGCTGATTATTATATATCAGCATTACTGCTAGTTTGTGCGTTAGACATGGAAATAACCCCAAAAATAGTAACCTCTTGTTCCTGTCTTCTCTTCAATCTTTCTTCTCTCTTGTACAGTTTATACTACCATGAATACTGAAGAAATAGAATCGAAACAGGATGCAAATAAACCAATATTCAACACTGGATCGCATGTATAATGTAATGCCACATTTGATCCTTAAAAGCGGTAAAGACACGCCGAATAAATACGTTTTTCAATGCAAAGAATTCAAATTTAAACAAAAACCGACTGCTTCAAATCTATATTAAATATTTTGAACCCGCATATCTAAGCACGATTCAACTCTGAATTGATAATATCTAATCTGCATATGCGATAAATTATTTGAATCCGGATTGCTTGATCAAAAACCATATGTGTGAACCCAATGTTAGTCAAATATAAAGATCTTACCGTCCTGTTTACAAAAGGATTTTTGTAGCATACCTAACCTAAAACCTTAAATTTGAAACAGTTGTAGCTGAAGGGGTTATATTGATAGAATCCTGTTACCTGAATGAGCGACACACGTCCGTTCCTCAACGTGTTACCATTAGTTAAGTGTTAGCGTTACTAAATGTGTTTTGTAAATTATAATATTAGTTTGAATACAACCAGTTACGATACTGCCATCAAATGCCTAAATAGTTTTCAATTAATTTTGTTAAACTTTAACTAAGTACGTTTTAATTTAAGTCATAATAAAGTTTGTGAAATTATTAGTTGATTGTGATAGTTGAACAGTGATAGCCGGCTATTGGTCATCCAAGCCGACTACGCTCGGTTCTGATCGGTCTCATACTACCGTGAGGGTACGCCTGTAGCTACGGTGCAATCCCCACGACAATTCGGATATATTATATTTATTTATTAATTTTTTTATCTAACTTAATTATAATTAATTACTTAGTTCATAAAAACACCATCCGAACGACGGTGTTAAATCTAAAGTCTGAGGTGAAGATGCCTTTATAGATTTTTAAACATGTAACGACGGAAATCGTAAATAAATATTATCGACAATCGTGCATCGTTCTAATGTAAATGATAATGTAAGTAATATTGACACTTATTTTGTTAGTATCATAGTCTTAAGACGAAACTAACGGCAGTGTATCAAATTGGAAGTAGTCGTTTAAGGATGTTATTGGCGTTGTACAAAGGATAGTATTGTTAGTAAATAAAAACCAATTGGCGCATTACTGGCGAGTACCTAATTAGTTAATAGTACACGAGGCCCACAGAGGCTAGCATCCATGTAAATACAAATTTATCGATGTGTAAGATGGCCACTCGCGATTCGTTGCTCTTCTAATTGGTTCGCTCGATAGTATCTACGGCTTTTTCGCCTTCTCAAACCTTTACAAAGTTACTAAGTACATAAATTGACTGATCGGTATGTAAATGTTAATGATTTGCATCTGCTTTTTGTTTTGATTTGAACGAGTAGAAATCGTCGTCGTCTTAGCAGACATTGGAACGGTCACAGCAGGTTTTTGATACACTTGTGCCTATTGAAAAGTTTAGTTTTCAGCACCGTACATAGTAACTAGCATCGCAAATGCAGGGTTAGCTTAGGACAGGGTTTCAGCTTGAATATACAATTTTGAAGAGGTTTAACACATTTCGACTAGTAGCATCTCCGCTTTACAGAAAGTCTCGATCACATTTTATACGTAGCATTTTACTAAAAATATAGGCACAAGTTATTCGATCGCCAGCTAGTAGATAATACTGCGAAAATATTTTGACTGATAATAGTAATTAACCATAATAATGTTAATATATTGTAATATAAGGATGTAACAAAAACTTAATGCATTTCACGGTTTCTTTACAGTCCATAAGAGAGTAATAGGTTACGTCTAAGATATCATGACGAAATATTTTCACATTCATAGCTTAAGGTTTGTTGTGTATAAAATAGCGATTCATGATGTATTTCGGGTAAAAGAAGGGTTAAAATTGTGTACATTAGACATTGTAATAAAATAGTTACGAGTATAATCCGTAAGAGAATATATATATTTGGAAACGTTGACGAGTGTTTGTTGTATGTAATTCGTGTCACAGATGGTTATTTGGACTCTAAGTACATTAATAGATATCTATTCTACAAGTTATTCTTCATGTTTTATTCAAGTAACGGATAATTAATTAAATTCTTTACGTTTACATGAGCAAACACGTTTAGCTTTTCATTCTCATTTATATGTATACACGATTTTTATGAAAGTTCTCTCATTTAAAGAATAGTCAGTGCACTTTGCTTTAAAAGTAATTGTTTTCAAATATATATGACACTACATATTTTGTCGATTTGACTGTTTTACTTCCCTTGAGAACGTTACTTTCACTATTTTCTCTTACAAATATAATAGTCAACAGATTGTAAACATAATACGGATTAAGAGCAATTGCCGTTAAAGCAACATACACGAGGATTAATCTAAATAAGTATAGGAAAACACATGTTACACAATATTTTTTTTACAAGCAGTATCACAAAAAGTGCCTCGTATAGACGCGCACGTTCGAAATAGCGACAAAACAGTTAAGAGTTCAATGTGGTTGAGTGTGCTATTTTCACGTATTTAGTTGGGCTCGCTCAATATCAAGACTTATTGCTTCAGAACTAGCATACTTTAAGTATTATTGATACCTTAGAGTTCTATGTTTATATGTAGCAAAACACATTAGTTGCTGATTGCAGTACAGTTCTCGATGGGTCTAAGGCTGTTTATTATTCGACCAAGTTAAGATGATGACTGTTAATGGGTATTTGAAATGTATTTTCTCGTTCGAGTGGTGCGCCGGTCGTTAGTCAATCGAAAGTGTACGGTTTGCCAAGAGAAGTTACCTACAGTTGTGTTTAGTTAGCGATGCATAACGTGTTTGTACTTTAATTTGTTTTTTAGTTGTACTCTTGGAAATCAATGGTTAATAATTTAAGAAAATAAAATGTATGTGAAATATTTTGTTCTTTGTTATTTTTGTTCCCCTATTAGTATATATACTTAATACAGCAAAGCAACAAAAAAATGCTTTTATAAGTCTTCTTACTATCAAATTTAACGCTGAAACCACTATTTTACAATAAGCTCTCACTTTCGTAGCACTCGCCTACGAATGATGCTACGAGAGGTAACGAACCGTAGCAGTGCTACGCCGCCTAAATGCTACGGCTATTTGAAATTTCTCATTTATGAAGAGCTCGACAATCCATCAAGGTCAAAATTATAAGTGAAACGAAACTCATTAATTGAGTCATACTAATTATTGTTCTTCAATTCAACAAGTTGTGATAGCTTCAAATGATTATTTTCAATGAATGTATCATAGCCATAATACGTAGAGTACGTAATTAAATTCTTCATATATATGACCTGTTGGCGACTACAAACAGGTGTGCGAAAATTTGACAAATCCCTTCGTAAGGGGATAGTGTTGTATACGGCGGCAGTCTTAGGGGGTGGTGTATGGAGCAATAGGCCGCCGCTAATAGTTGTCAGTCTTTCGTTATGGTGCTTCGAGCAACACGGCCTCCGTACCGGACGGAGGGAGTGGGCAAAGCGACAATTTACTATGACAATTTTTCTGGCGTTTTTTGCGGGGGGAAATGTGCACACAAGTTTAGTTCCGCACACCTACATACAAAACTTAAACTGTCACTTGATAGTAATTATGACATTGTCACAAAAAATGACATAAAAAGAAAAAATAATTTGTGTACAGATGAGTCACACACAACTAACACATAGACATGCATATGCCTAATTTTGGCTTGTACCTTGACAGAGGGGAATGCAGCGTATGGCTACTCCCTTCCGTGTTGCTCGAAGTTATGGTGATTACTTCGATTTGGCGTAGGAGGTTAGATAATGTTTCAGCCTGCATTCGGTGTTACGTGAGTGTTACTCACTAAACTAACCTCGGAGACTACTTACAACAAAAAGATTACTTGTGAGTCTTGTGATACGTTGTATTCTATTGTCTTTGGTATTATAATGTCTTTATTTGTGATCCTTACTGCCTGCCATCTATTGTCAAGTAGCTGAACGTTATGCGCCATCTATAGTTTAAGTATAAAAATAAAACTAAGAAAGAAGCATTTACGTATTATATGTTATTTATTTCAAAATTATAGGATTAATTTCAAAAATAAACTAAATAATAAAAAAAATACACTTTAAAGTTAAGTAGTTTTACTTAATATATTTTTTTCCCATAGAAAGTGATGCATGGCATTGGAAGTATACAACTAACGTCTGTGTCTCATATGTTTTTAAAATTCCTTATGTCAAAAAATTCTGCCGACCGCCACATGTCACGTTCACGATAGAAATAAATTCAATTATAATCACAAAAATCACGCATATATCATATAAAAATGGTGAGTATTGTTAATTATAGCTAAGAAATTATTCTATATATTTCAACATCAATGTTAAAATCTCTAACTGCACTATGAACCTCAAAATGTCCAACAACTTGTGTGCGTCACGTCTGAATGGTATGATTTTGTTTTAGAAACCTCTTATGCTGCAAGGGCACGAGCGTGCCATCACGCAAATTAAATACAACCGTGAAGGCGATCTCCTCTTTTCGGTGGCGAAAGACTCCAAGCCCAATGTTTGGTGGTCGTTGAACGGAGAACGTTTGGGCACCTTCAACGGGCACGGAGGTGTGGTGTGGTGTCTAGACGTAGATTGGCAGACTATAAACTTGATTACTGGTGGAGGAGACAGTTCCTGCAGGTTAGTATTACAACAGAATACCATAGAGTACAATTGTATTGTAGGTACTTGGTGTTATTTATATCAATTGCTTGTGTTGTGAAAATGTTTCAAATTTCATAACAGTGATTTTAATAGATGGATTGCAATTATTATTCTTCTTGCTTTCTTGAATCTTGGAATAATCCATTCAAAACATACTTCCATAGTAATGTAATAACTGCACAAATCTGTCTGTCTGTCTCACTAAAAATCTAGCCAAACTCACTATTCCATGCAGACGATGTTGTGGCAACAGTAATCATTTGTATTTATAGTAGTATTTATGTATCCGTCATGGATACATTGATAATCTATTTAATTGTCAGATGTTTTCTTTGCTTTTATCACATACATATTTTAACTGTCTCTGATTCCTTTTCAGATTATGGGACTTGGAAACTGGAAAGAACATAGCCACAATAAAGACAAACTCATCAGTGAGAACATGCAACTTCAGCTTCAGTGCGTACCAAGCTGCATACACCACAGACAAAGCTATGGGACATCCTTGTGAGGTAATTAAAAAATAACAAGCTTTCTAACATACAGGAGTATTGACAACATGCTTCCAACTTATAAACATTTATATGTAATATGCTTTGTCAAAAAGATCTTTTACTTGCCTTTTACTTGATTCTAGCAAATGTTTATAACCAGTTTGTAAAAAAAAAACAGTTTCTGTAAGGGGACTATCATCATTTTATAATGTTTTGCAATGGCAACTACATGAAATTGTTCTGTAATAAAATAAAGCTTATTTGATTTGATGTCTATAAAATGTAAGTCGCAGGCAAGGTAGGTTATTGTTAGATTTCCTTGTGACCAAAACAGAAGCTAGCTAGCTAGCTAACTTAGGGCAAAACCCCAAATTCTTTGTTATTTGTTAAATTGCTATTTTTAGAAATCATATTTAGATAAGAACAGAGAATTTCCGATTGTCAAAATCACAAATTTATGCTAAGCTTTTCTAAAGTTCATCCTAACTTTATTCCAGGTCTTCATCATTGACACCAGAACCATTGATGACTCCATCTCCACTCAATCTCCAATCCTGAAGTGGGAGATCACAGACTCCAAGGTCACCTCCATGGTATGGGGAACTCTGGATGAGACTATCATCACCGGTCACGAGAGTGGAGACCTCAATCAGTGGGATCTTAGGGTAAGATAGGAAGATTTTTTTACTTTACATAATACATGTTAGCTGATTTCATTGGATGATATATGTATAGATTTTATTGTGGCCCTATCAGCAACACCATAAATATGTTTGGCTACTGTTTGAGATGTCCAAGATTTTGAGTAAAGATGACTGTTTGAAACCTTTGATTCTCTTTTACAACAAGTACAGTCCGAATCAAACTTTATGGCGGCTCAGATATTATAATATCTGATAAAGTAGTAAAAGGGAGTAGCTATAGCTACTCCCTGCATACGCCCTGCTGAACCTGACATTGTGTACTGCGCATCGACTCGCGCGATGCTCCGATCTGTTTCCGAAGACTCCGAAACTGGCTTTGCAAATAATATAATGAAATTAAAAAATAAAATCAAGAGTTGGTGTCAGTTACTAAATCTACCATGGATTACTCCAATTTTCCCCCAGGGGGAAGGCCCCACTGGCAACAAATGAGAGTTTTATAATTTTGGGTTCCAGTTGCCAGTTGCCTGCAGCAGTGTCTAATGAGACACTGCTGCAGGCAACTGGGATAAATTCCTTGATAAATGCAGCCATTGGACATAAATCCCTTCATAAACACTAATGAAAATCTGGTGTACTAACAGCAAACTTATTTTCCAGACTGGCAAGAAAGTGCATTCCATCAAGGAGCATACTCACCAAATCAACGACATGCAACTGTCTCGGGACGCCACCATGTTCATCACAGCCTCCAAGGACCAGACAGCCAAGCTGTTTGACACCAGCTCTTTAGAGTTACTCAAAGAATACAAGACCGAGCGTCCTGTGAACTCTGCTGCTCTCAGTCCGATCTTAGACCATGTGGTGCTTGGAGGTGGTCAGGATGCTATGGAAGTAACAACAACTTCTACTCGGCAAGGAAAGTTCGACGCCCGTTTCTTCCACTTAGTTTTCGAAGAAGAATTCGGACGTGTCAAAGGTCACTTCGGACCTATCAACAGTTTATCTTTCCATCCTGATGGGAAGAGTTATGCCTCTGGAGGTGAAGACGGTTATGTACGAGTACAGAGTTTCGATCAATCTTACTTCGATTATACTTTCGATTACAACCGTGATTAATTATATTGAGTATTAACTGCAAAACAACAATAATTCCAACTGTGACCTTGTTTAAGTAATTATAAATAAATGTTTTTGATGATTTCTATCAAATGTCACATATTATTGTTTTCTTTACTATATCTTTTTCCTCATATATCTTTCATCTCCCCTATTCCCAATAAGACTGATTGGAAATGGTCTGCATCCAGCGCCTTCCTACGACCTTTGTCAGGTCATCCGACCAACTGGTCAGTGTCCAACGCTAGCCGGTGGTAAGTGATCGATGCATCGGTTCTAAACGCTAATCCGCTGAACTATGTCAGTGACCTTAGTTCTTTAACAAATCTCCTCGTTTATTAAAATCAAAAAAATCAAAATATTTTATTTCTTTCACAAAAGATGTGTACGATTAGATGGCAAAATGGAACCTCCTTTTAAGCAAAAGTATGCTTGTGCCAGGAGGCTCCGCTCCTTCTTGGGACAAAGCAAACAGGCAATTTTGTACAGCTATTATACATAAGTATATAATTCTCTCTTAAAACAAACTAAACTATAGTTATGGGTATATATATAAAACAAAGTTATGGATGACGATAAAGCAGTGATTATTTTTTACATTAATTACATTAGAACATTATTCAACAACGTTTATTAGCAGAGAAACACCGAGCATAGCCCTCTCCAAAGCTCTTTGAGCGAACTTGAGCTTTCTAATTAAAACTAACGCGAGTCCGGCTCGCCCATGAAGGGTTCCGTAGAAGCAAGTTTAGATTAGCCTTCTATAATTTTTAGCCAGCAAAATAACTTTGTTTTTCATAGTGTTTGTATTCATGACAAAGTTATTTTTGCGGTTTATGAAAAAGTGCTATAACCTTTTTTTGGCATGATTAATATACATACATACCCATACCAAATTACAGCTTTCTAGTACTTACAGTCATGGCGAAACTATAAGGGTTCCTTGTTTACTACGGAACCCTAAAAACGAGGTCCCTACTATGGTCATCGTGTGGCCATCAAATATTTCAAGGTCCTCCGTGCTCCGAAAGCCATTGGTCCCATCCCAGCTGACATATTTGGTGGTTGTTGTTTAAGCGATATCAGATGCCTTATGGCAGCCTGAAAAATCTGTCACCAGCACACGAAAAACATAACAACCTTTTATTCATTACTTATTTGACAAACATAGGTAAAAAAAAACGCGCTAGTACAATATCCAACAATTTATTATACAAAATATTTACCTAATTACACTTGGGAATACTTGCTGTCTTATTGTTCTAGTGTTATCACTTGGCTTAGCATACTCAAAGGAAGTATGGTGTGGTGTGTTGGGGAGGCACTTCTCGCTCGCTGTCGGGCACGGCTTGGAATAGCTTTGGCGTCCTGTCATTGACAGTCTTGAATTCCAATATGGAAGCCACGTTGCCGCATCGATAGCAGTAGTTTGGGGCTGACCAAACAGTTACCAATCTCTTGTCAAACATATATTTGTATCCTGGAATCATCATACATATTTAGTTAGTTTTTGTGTACGTCCGATTGTTCAACCGACCTAAAGAGACCTAATCCTAACTTCCTAACTAATATTATAAATGCGAAAGTGAGTTTGTTTGTTTGTTACGCTTTCACGCCGTATCTACTGAACCGATCATCATTAAATTTTGTATACACATAGGTTAGGGTACTGAGAAGGACATAGGTTATATACCACGCGGGCGAAGCCGCGGGTAACAGCTAGTTAATTATAAAATTGAGTACAGGTCGCGCCAAACTTTATTGCGGATCGGATATTAGCTCAGTGCCCCGACCTCCCCGCGTGCCCCGCTTAACCTAATATTGTTATGTTCTGAGACTCAGAACCTGAGTATATAACCTCAACCTACCTTTATGATGATGTATGAAATTAGAAACAACTCAAACAAATTAGAACCCCTTCATATTTATAGTAGCGTTTTCCAAGATTATCAAGAAGACCTCATTATTTGTTAACTAGTATTTAACGTGCTTGTAATGACGTTTCATCTCTCTGTCTCTGTCATCTGAGCGTGTTCAGGTTGCATCCTCAGTTCAAATCCTTTGGAGCCCGGGATCCAACAAAATTTTCTTTTCAATGGGGGCAGCACTGGAAGCTGAAATATTCATGCTTCCCCTTAACAACTAGGATAATATCAGGGGTTAATGGTGTGACCGTGGTTGCTGAGTCGAACATTGGATTTGGCTTCGTTGCCTTCTTCGTACTAGCTAGCGTCCACGTGGAAAAAAGTAGCCTATGTCCTTTCTCAGGCTTTAGACTGATCTGTCTACCCTACCTTTCATTTATATCGGTTCAGCAGTTTTGGCGTAAAAGCGAGACAGTAAGATAGACAGAGTTACTTTCGCGTTTATAATATTACTAGGATAATTATGATAAAAAATATTAGCCTACCTTCGTTTACGAGTTGATGTGCTCTACAAATCAGGTTAAGGTTATTATAGTTCATAAATAATTCTGTGACGTAGCTGCCGAATAACCATCCTGCGCCTCTGGGACTTACTGACCTGGAAAATTAATAAGGTAACTTTACACAGCTGGCACCGACCGACTTCTGTTTTCAATTATAATTATAAAAGTAACAGCTTCTCTTTTGAGAAATATAGATCAAACCTTTATTTTCTTAAAGACAATAGAAACATGATTTTCATTTGACAAAAAAGTGCGTATCAAACTTTATGGCGGCTCGGATATTAGCTATGAACTGCGCAGTACGCACCCCGCCTCCCCGCGCGCGCCCCGCTGACCCTCATATTGTGTACTATGATCCGAGCCGCCATAAAGTTTGATTCGGACTGTACCTAATCTTATGTTTCAAAGGTTTAAAGAACTTTATTTCTCATAAAAAATACAATGGTATTTCACTTACTGAGAAAACACATATTATAATTTAAATTTACAATGAGCGTGCGGTGCTTAAATAATATGGGTTACATTAACAAAACAAAAAGTAGGTAGTGTAAAAGCTGGTGTTCGACGGCAGCCTGGAGCGCATTCGTACCTACAAACTACATCGATAACGCAAATAACGTCGTCACTAGAAATCACAGATGTACAGCGTACTTAGGCAACTAGATGTGGCAGTCAGGGCAAGGCATAATGATTGGAGTATACTTGTTAATATATTATTTTATTGTGTGTGAGTGTTATAATATATATGTATATATATATATATATATTTACTAATGAATATACATATATATTATTAGTGATTTTGTGTTTTGTTTATTGTATTATTAATTTATATTTATTTTAAAATGTTTTGAATTATATTATACTAATAGGTATTTTGTTATATTTATGTTTCAACAACAAATGTTTCAACTTCAATAGTCAAATTTCTTATATGTAATTAATATAATTGTGTTTATAAAGACTAGCAGTTACCCGCGACTTCGTCCGCGGTGACTTCAGGTTTGGAATGCGGGGATTATAAAATATGACGCTACAAAGCGGTAAACTAAACATATACCCCGATTTACCCCCTTAGAGGTTTAATTTCGGTAAACTATTAAAAATGTTACTCATTTTTGCCGTTCTCAATTCACACGAAATTTCATACAAATATGTCCAAAGAATCATATAAAAGAAAAGTTTCATATAAACTTTAATCCTCTATTTCACCCCCTTAGGGGATGACTTTTGAAAAATCCTTCTTTAGTGTATGCTTACGTCATAAGAGAAATACGTGAGCAAAATTTCAAATTTCTAGCTCTAAGGGTTTGGCCTGCGCGTGATCTTTGATAATTGCCCATTTTTTAAAGAATTAAAATGAATATAGTATGTTATCCTTAATATATAGACAAATGCCATCGCGACTTTTCTGTAGACCTAAATAAGATACACAATTCCACCATACATTGTTTTGTTATATCTCAAAGGTTTTAGACAGCGTTTTCGTTGAAAGCTCCCAAACGGCTCATTTTTTTACGACACCTCCAACAAATATCGCTGGTATATACAAAAATGTATACAAAAGCTAACAAACTATATACTAAAACCTTCCTCGAGAACCACGCTATCCATTAGAGAAAACCGCATGAAAATCGGTTCGGTAGTTTTGGAGTTTATCGCGAACAGACAGACAGACAGACGCGGCGGGGGACTTTGTTTTATAATATGTTGTAGTGAAGTTAATCACTTTTTTGCTCTCCTGTAAACTTAATTCCAAGACCCTTACTGTGTTTTTTATTTAGCCGTGTTATCATTACTTAACATGCTACATACCACATTTTCACTTCAGCTGGGTCTGACCACAGCAAATCACAGAAGGCACCTTTGTGTGGTATTTGTTGGTTCCTATCAATACACCGAATCTGGTCAAGCATGGATATCTCTGGTGACAGCCCTCCGTGGACACACAGAACTGTTTCGTCTATTAACTGAAATAACAAAAACAAAATGTTTTAATTTAAAAAAATTAAGTACATACACGGCATGCCCCATGACTACAGAGTTAGAGTTTATTTTCTTACAAGAAATGAATGGAAGGAAGAATTTTGCCCTTCTGAACGAAAATGCTCAATCTGGTACACAGATGGCTCAAAGACATGGAACAGGTGCGGGCATTTTCTCCAAGAACAAACAACTGTTTCAGAGCATGGGCCAGTTTGCAACCGTATTTCAAGTGGAAACATATGCAGTTATGCAGTAACTCTGACAGAATCGATTCTAGATTGGTCTTTGACGGTGTGAATGCTTTAAATCAACTGAGCAGACACAACAGTCTGAGACAAGTCTGGGTGCCTGGTCATGTCGGGGTTGAGGGACCTGAACCTTTGAGTCGGCGTATCCTGATCTAGAGGACTACAAGCACTACAAACCAGGTGATATCCTGAAGCTTATGCAGTCCTTCTTCGGGAATCACCGTGTGGTCACCCACACGGTGATTCCCCCACGTAAAGCATGGGGTAAGTACAAAATAACCCAAAGGTTAGACGTGCTTCCGATTTATAATCGGCCCCAATGAAGATAAGGTAAGATAAGATGCCCCATGACTCATCACAACAGTGTGTAATCAAACACTGCACAGCATCAAATCATTGGACACTTTATGCCGTGTGTCCCGGCAGAGCAGAATAAGACCACTCTAATTCTTCCCGTAGATGTCGTAGAAGGCGACTTAGGAAACAAGCTATACAAAGCTTCTAATCATCAAAGAGACCTCTCCAACCCGTCTATTCGGCCATTGTGGAGAGTGTAGGCCAAATCCTCTAGACTGCTCTGGCTAATGTATTTCCAACATAAAACATACATACCGCCGCAACAGTGAGGAGGTCAAAAACCCTACAGCAATCTTTCCAGGCATTAGCATTTCCGTATTTGTTCAGGCACTCGTCGTAAAAACCATATACTTTTGTGATTTGACAGGTTTCATGATTGCCTCTTAGCAACACTATCCTGAAACAAAATAATTATAATATATATAAATAATTTAAATAAATAAATAAAGAATAAATATATACGGACAAATCACACAGATTGAGCCAGCCCCAAAGTAAGTTCTTAAGTAAGACTTGTGTTATGGGATACTACCTCAACGATACTATATTTTATAATAGATACTTATTATATAGATAAACATCCAAGACCCAGGTCAATCTGAAAAAGATCATTTTCCATCTTGACCTGACCGGGGATCGAACCCGGGACCTCCGTGTCGCAGGCAGGCGTGTTGACCGCTGCGCCACGGAGCTCGACAATGTATTGAAGCTACAATTGCTAAGAGCATTATTGTCACACAGTAGTACAAAACAATTATATGGAAACTATTGGAATTGGAAATATTTAAGATAGGTACATATTATCTGCCGTGTGGATCCTGGCAGAGTAGAATTGGACCACTCCATGTCTTCCTGTGGGTGTCTTAGAAGGCGACTTAGGAAACAATAGCTATACAAAGCTTATAACATCAAAGAAGCCTCTCCAACCCGTCTGGCCAGCATGGAGGGTGTAGGCCAAATCCTCTGACTGCTCTAGCTAATATATGGCTCAGGTAGTACAGAGAGGGATGTGCTCCTGCAGTGGAGACTATCAAAGACCTGATGATAATGATGATTATCAAGTTTTTATCCATTGCAGGATAGAAGAGAGCTCAAAGTCATAAAACCCAAAGGCCTCTTTTAAATAAAATGATTTTAATACGGTTTTTATCGCGTTTATTACATAACCATATTAAAATAATTTTATTTAAATGTGTAACAATCGCGAAAACATAAGAAAACCCAAAGGCCACTTTTTGCAAGTATAAAGGTAAAAAGTGGAATCAAAATATTGATTGGATCAAAATCGCACACTTTGCAGCAACATGCCACAGCATTAATATTGAGATAATAACAGTAATTGAGATATTAATATCACTGCTTTGATTCCGTTTTCTATCTCCACGCCCACAGCCATGCTAAAAGTGGCTTTAGGTCTTATAGACCAGCAGGCCGATTTGCTAACTCAGTGTACAACGATTTGATTGTCACTTTGGCATCCATTACGGTTTTCATATCTCAAATAAAAATAGTCATTCATACCGAAGCCGTAAAGAATATTGAAGTTACCATGAAAATGATGTACACCGTAGCTGTCACAAGTTAGCAAATAGGCCTGCTGGGCTCTGTCTACCCCGCAAGAGAAAAAGATGTGATAGTATGTATGTATGTAACTGTTATCATTTTATTGATTTTTTAATTAATTATCAGCCATTTTCACGAGATTTCGTACGCGTAAACTTTTCACCTTTGTCACCTGCAGCTTTCTATAGGTAAAAGAATTTTGAAAATCGCATCAGTAGTTTTGAAGCCTATTCAATGCAATCAAATCTTTCCTCTATATAATATTTGTATAGATAACACAGCGTCATGACATTGTAACACCATTACCTTATAGATTGTCTAATCTAAAAATGCCTTTCCACCACTTATTATTACAGTGCATTTCATTAAATTATGATTGAAAATCAAAATGATGTTGTGTTTCGTATTGATTTGTGGATTGCACTATAACTAAGAACTTTAACCCAAATAAGAAATCATTGCAATTTACATAATCTTATTTTTCAAAGCTTGAAATTACTGAGTCATTAATGAAAAACACAAATTAAATATTTAATTTTACAAATATTTTTAAATTTTTAATTTTTTAAATATCTAGCAACCCTCCCCGGCTGCGGGATGTATTAAATCTATAAACCTCCCCTCATGAATCACTCTATGTATTGGTGAAAACCACATGAAAATCCGCGCAGTAGTTTTGGAGTTTATTGCGAACAGACAGACGTGGTAGAGGACTTTGTTTTATTATATGTAGTGATGTGTTTATTTCAATAAGTATATGTAGGATAAAACAATATTATGTTTAAGAGGTAGGAACCTTTTGACATAGTGCTTACATAACGTCTATTGATATGTTGATACTTCCATAATTCATTCTCTGAATTTGCTAGAGATTGTACAACATTTCTTCCATACAATCCTAAACCTAACTATCCTAACTATAAATACGAAAGTGAGTTTGTTTATTTGTTACGCTTTCACGCTCTATCTACTGAACCGATCACCATTAAAATTACACATGAGTATTGCATACACATAAGTTAGGGTATTGAGAAGGACATAGCTAGTAATGCAATATGTGTGGGGAAAAATTAGATTTTAGACCAACAGTGATAGGTAGATATATGTAGTAGTAAGTACTTTACTATGTATACTTAGCAATACAGATTACATTAAAACATACTTTATTAATTAACTGTCATAAATTACTTATTTGATTTATTTTATTATGTTCCGATAAGGGCTACTGTTAGACGATTGCAATTCTTATATCAACGAATTCTGGTCATTTAAAATCTCACCACTAAAAAAGACACATTTTAAATTTCTTGATGTAGTGTGTGTCTTTTTTGAAACTTATGGTTCTCACACACCTACACATACATATGTATAAAATTGAACAGATAATTACATCCAAGTGAATCACTTACTTCCTCTAGGGACATAAAATCTTCATTTTGCAATAACTGTGACACAGAATTTAGATAACATACCTATCTGGATATCGGGCTTTCAGTGCCATCAAAAGTGTCAGCGTCTCCAAACTGTAGTAACCCCGGTCCACATAGTCGCCCATAAAGATGTACTTTGTGTCAGGTACTTGGCCTCCCTTGTTGAATAGCTCTTCGAGATCATAGAACTACAAAAAAAACATTTCATTTACTACATAGTAGATGAAATTCGTCCGAAAATGACAAGGGCTTGTGTATATTTGTATCTTATTAAAATCACATATGTTAACATTTTATTGATATTAATATTTTGTTTAAAAGGATTTGTTGGAACGTAACAACTCGTAAAATTCGTCAAAATTTATTAATCAGTGAAAAAATTTTGAACACCACGCCTAGTAGGCGAGATTTCCGAAGGACAACTTGAGCAGAGTGGCAAATAAGACGTTCTCATAAGCTACGAATTATGCTTTAGTTTTGAAGAAGTTACTAGTTACTGAGTAAGTTGAATGGGTGTACCTGTCCGTGTATGTCTCCACACACGGTTACTGGAGTCTGAACCGGTTGGACGTTGGGCTCCTCCAACAAAAGGTCGCATACAATATTGCACAGGTCCCGCAAATCATCTTCCGGTAGATATTTACACCTCTTTGCGATTTCTATCCATTTATCCACGTCACACATCTTCATTTAATTCAGTAGAGGCGGTTCTTGTGTTTTTTATCAAAAACCACTTGCAAAGCAATGAACTACGACAATGAACGACTAAATAATATTTGACGTTGACATTTCTTTCGGAGATCTGTCATTGTGACGATAATTTTCTTCTGTTGACCGTGGCGAATATGGCAATCGAACCAAAATTCACTCATCCTGGGAGTGGTATTTTTGAACGCGTGACTCACTAAACGAGTGATTGACGCGAGTATTGACAGGCAGTGAGTTTGACGTTCGTCGCCTACCCTACGGCCTACGGGTAGCGCCGGTAGCCCTCCCTCTCTCTACAGCTCTGTATATTTGTGGGTGGGTATAGAGAATAGAATTGGTATTAGTGTTACTGAAAAATGTTTGAGTCCCTCCCGCAGCACCAGTCGCTACTCCCACCCCCCTTGAGTTGTAGGCGGGCCGTATGCGTGTTTGCCTACGCAATAGTATAAAAAAATCCCATATAATTCTCTATCCCCAATCCCAGTCTCAGAGGTGGAATAGGTATTATTTAATTTTATAGATACCAAAGCCAAGAGTAGGTAAATGAAATCTGCTTGCGAGTGGTAGAGTTAGGTACGTTCTGCCTTTGTAATCTCGTAACTAATTTATTCCTATCTTCACAGGTAGGTAGGACATTCTATAATTCTCATTCGTGCCATCCCCTCATACAAATAATACGACATAATGTACCACAAAGTTTTCCCTTGCACCACCTGAAAATCAGCGCGATGGTGGGTGGTTTCGTCTTCTCGCTAGGTATCTCTACCTGCCTTTCTCATTATGATAAGCCCAAAATTTTCTTTCTTTGTCACATGTCACATCATCATCTAAAGTCTTCGAGCAACACGGCCTCCGTACCGGACGTGCTCGAAGTCTAAAGTCCTCAGCTGAGCGTAGGAACGGAACCGGCCGATATTTATTCACGCTATAATAAATAATAGTGACAGGTTTGGCTACATGTCAGAGGTTCAAACAACCGCCGCGCCGGGAATCGAACCCGGTATTCCCGCTCGTGTAGCAGGACGGCGGGCTAACCGCTGCGCCATAGATATTGTTTCTTTTTTCATATGTGTACTAGTAATAAGAATAAATGCTGCGCTTTTCCGGCGAGTTTCTTTTTCCCCCTCCCAAATCCGGCCCATTTCACTTCCCACCAGTTTCAGGTAAGACGTTTCATACAAGTAGATAGAGGATTATGCCTAGATATTGAAAACGAAATACTGGAGACGAAACGTTACTTCTGTGACGTAGTAGGTACATAATATATCACAGAACTATAATATATCTCCATGCTTCTGTGCAAACGTCTATGTCTGACTAAACAATCTGTGTGGCCAAGGTAACGTACTTATCAGGGTTGTCACGTAACGTGCTAGCAACAGTATAGCAGCTACCCCAGTTTTTCAAAGCTATCAAAATACACCTCAGAATATTCGCCGTGTGGTTCCCGGCAGTGTAGAATAGGACCACTCCAAGTCCTCCCGTGGATGTCGTAAAAGGCGACTAAGGGAACACAAGCTAAACAAAGGTTTAAAACATCAAAAATCCTCTCCAACCCGTCTGGCCAGCGTGGAGAGTGTAGGCCAAATCCTCTGACTACTCTGGCTAATATATGGCTCTGGTAGTCAGAGGGTCGTGCTCCTGCAGTGGAGACTAAACAAGACCTGATGACGTCACCTGAGAATGGGGGAGGAAACGCAATATTGTGGAAGACCCTGAGTTTGCTAAACAGGAACAACTAAAGCAGCCTCAATCTTCATTTTTTTGGAGACAACAACCAAGGCGAACTTGGCTATGGTCGAAAGACACGAGCGGGGTGGAAAGATGGGAGGCAAGATCTATAAGTCCGGGGCAGTGATCCAACTAGTTGGGACCACGGGTATTTACTGAGGGCAGTTATTAATAGTTATCATCATCAATTGAGACGCTCTTGATGATGCTTGCCCCTAGAAGTTCAGACGTTTTAGTTATTTCGTAGTTATTTTACTTATCCTATACTAGCAGTCTGGTTATTACAGGATTCGCCCTTGGTACATACGTACCTATCTAACAGTGAAGGATTTTTTAAATCGGTCCAGTAGTTTCAATGATTAGCGCGTTCAACCAAACAAACCAACTCTTCACCTTTATAAGTATAGATTTTGATAGCATGCACTGTTTAAGGCTGCACATTAAGGCACAGTAGCGACGCCAAACATTTTATTCCTAATACTTTACAAATAGAAAGAAATTCAAGAGTGTAAATCATATAAGCCTTAGTAAATAACCTGAAGTATTTTTGGAAGTTTTTGCCTTGGTTGTTGTATTTTTGTAATTATGAGAATCAGATTACTGCCAAAAACGGCCGTTTTTGGCGGTAATCACGTTTTATCTTAATGACTGATTCTCATAATGTTAAAACACAACGCATTCCAAAAATACTCTAAGGCTTATATGATTTACATTCTTGAATTTCTTTCTATTTGTAAAGTATTAGGAATAAAATGATTGGCGTCGCTACTGTGCCTAGTGTGCCCCCTTTCCTCGCCGCCTCTCCGTAAATAAGGCATTACACCTGTGGTCATGGCACAAGTGTTTAAGTTTCAGCCTCGGGTAATTATGATTAAATCATAACAACTAGCAGAGAAATAACAATTATATAATCGAGAACACCAAACCATTTTCCAATCAACATACATAGAAACGAAACTGCATATTTAAATACTCAAGAGTTTATTTACGTGAAAACAAACATGCAAGTACATTTTTTAAATGTTATTACATCTTGTTATTCATGTGGTGCTGTTGATATGCTGCTGTGAATAGGTTAATAAAATATTATTATGCCTACCGTAAACTTAATGCTTAAGCATATTGTTTGAAATACAACAGATGATTTGCAATGGGACGGATCAATTTTAGGTTTCTGAAAAAACAACAAACGGAAAAAACTGGATACACAAGTAAGTAGAAATAGTAGTGAAAAAAATTGTATGTACTCAATTTTACTAATGGTTTTATAACTAGTTTAAAACTAAGCTCGGCTGATATTTGTTTTCACAATAATACATAATCAGGCAAAACCAGCCCTTTAGCAGTAATATCACTAGGTTGAAGTTGCCAAGGCATCACCAAATCACAGAATGCTATTTTCGTTTTTAGTGACCAGCATAAAGTAACGATGTTCCGTCAAAAACCATTCATGGTACTTAGATTATTAAAACACTTTATGATAAGTCACTTCTAAAAGTCATTTATGACACTTACAGCAATAATAAAAAAAGGCTTAAAATAAATAAATTCTTGCATATACAAGGTGATAACTAAAAGGACTATCATCTAAAAATTAGATTCAACAAAACAACATTACACATAAGTAGTAAAAAGCGTGATTAGCGATTTTGAGTTCATTCGATCTAACTTTTAAAAATTTTCAACATTTTCAGTTATAAAAAATACTTAAACCCGAGAGAGTACCAAGTGATCACAGATTCTGAAAGTCCGTTCATATCAGTACAAAAGTAACCAACATGTTGCAACGGATTCACCTATTACTAAACAAATTATGAAAGCTGATCCATGCCCATCATGATCTTGCTGAATAGTCACAGTACTTTTAGTAAGGTTATACCACTGAGTAGGTTAAATTGACGATTGATTAGTACGTATTGAACCATGAGCATGTACCTGATTTCATTTTGCCTATAATACCAAAGATATGCTATAATTACTTTCTATCTGCTAACAACAGCTTGAGGGCCAGTACTCATTAAAAATACAAATGCATAATTGCTTTGGCAAATGGAAAAGTTATACACAACCACTCCATAACGACTACAGTCAAAACAGTAATAAATAAAATTTGAAAATCAACAACTACGAGAGTACTGGCGGTCAAGCTCGGGGAGGCGCAATGACGTTCGGACTGTAAAATAAGTTCTTTCAAAGTTATTCCCCAAAGAAGAAAATATTGCAGGTATAAAATACGACGTAGGAAAAGGTATAATTAAGTTTAATAGAATTAATTTACCTTATGTGATATTGAAGTAGATAATTAAGTAACAATTTCAAATCGCCATCCTTTTCTACTATTTGAAGAGATAAAATACTGGATTACATTTCCTCTTTAATTGAAATGCATATAATTGTACCCGCATTGTTTTTTTCTTTAGAGTAATTGGTAAATAAAAGAAATATTACCCCTTGTCACAATTTTATCCCCACTATTTATTGTAACATTGAACACATAGGAGCGAATAGTGAGCGTCAGGTGCCATTCTTTTGAATAACCAAAAAGACCCTGTTATGAATGGTTCAAGCTACAAATACTTTGCTTAAGATTAACACGAAATACACATTTCATACTTACATATAGTAGATCTAAGCTTACGCAAACAAATATTTAAAAAAATCACTTGCATACCGCTTATTCGGAGTACGCTACACTCAAAACAACTAAGACAATTTTAAAAGTGCAATGAAAATTCACCTTAATCTAAATTGTAAGAAAAAGCGACAGTCATCATGATAGTTATTGTCTGAAGTAAAAAATATTGGAAGAATGTTGGCGTAAGCGCGGTTCTTTTTCAAAGATAATTGTTGTTTTGAATGGTCGTATTGATCATATAGGTGTTGATATTTATAAATCTGAAAATCTTACACTGTGTGAAAAACGAAGATTGAATTATTACGATACGTACCAACAGGTTACACACGTAAATAGTCAGCTACTCGATGAGGTCGAAACATGTCGGCTAGTAGCTGACTAATTACGTGAGTAACCCGTTGTTACGTATTTTATTTAATAATGTTTATATCTCACGTTAGATTTAATCAGAATAGTGAATTATTGTTTTCAATATCTGATAATTATTAACCATAGGGAAATGAACCAACCTATAGGAATTTAGCGACTATTCAAAACAACACATCTTACAAATTAACTGGTATTATATTACGATAAATAGGCGATAGTAAGCTCTGTGCCACGTCAATTAGATTTTCATACTTTTCTGTGTATCCACAAGTAATCATTTTACGTGATAACCAATTTCGAAAAGTCATGTTAATAGGTTTTCAAATGTATGTTTCAAAATCTTCTTGACGTGGCACGTCGTCACAAATTAGAAACTTTCAAATACATCTAAAGATGGTCACGGATATCATCTTCAACTGCCTGTCAGATGGTTGCAAGTATGGCATCGGGTACGCCCGCCTGGCCTCCCGAGCTGCTTCTTGCTTCCCACCTCTTCCGAGCAAGTAGCATCCAGAATACCTTTATTCCATTCTCCTAGTCCAACAAACGCCCACCCTTCACTCGCTTAAAAACAATGTCGATGGGCTGCAGCGTCGAGGTAAGCCAAATAAACTGTGGTCACGAACCCGTCTACTAAGCGTGATGAGTATGGCCAAATCCCTCATATTGGGGACGCCTATAGTCCAACAGTGGACTTCTTGTGGTCGAGATGATGATGATTATGAAATACATCGAAGTAAAAGTGTGCTTTAGTAATGCACTCATAGAAACTTGTTGGTGTATGTGTAAGCACAGCCGGCTATTCTAATCTTTTTTGGCCTGTTGGGTTCAGGAAAACGTGTGCATAGAAGTGCGCATTTACCTACAGTTTCGTATGTGTAAGTTTCTAATTTGTGACATCCTCATAAGATCCACAAAACCCGTTCAAATACAAAACTAATACAAACCACCGATATCTGGTAAATCAGTAGTTATCAATTAATAAATTCACAACTTCATTATTCCATCAAAAGCAGAGATCTCTAGTGGAGTCGATTGACACAATCTGCTAACTACGAAGACAACTACTACATCTAATACAATTAGAAAAATTCATAAATTTCAAGTCACAATTAGATTTTTTTTCATTTTACTGGGCATCCAGTGAATTAAGATGTCAATCGTGATCGTTGTAATTATATTAAAAACCTTGTCTTTGAAATCCTGCCCCGTCTTAATTACTTAGCTGCATTATGAATATGGACATCCATATTCATAATGCAGCTAAGTATACTAAGTAACTATCCATAGGGAATTCTTAACGCTGCTCATGTGAGCCTATTCCCTACACTTATCGACGCGAAATCGGCTTTAGCCTTTCGGGAAATCTTTATGTCCATAGAATAAGGGTGTCGCTAATCCTATTCGCATCGGCTGGCTTGGCGCGAACGTCGCGACGCGCCTAAAGCTGGGGGCACTCAACCCGTAATCAGTAGACAACCAGTAATAGTCTGACCGGCTAAAGCCCATTCGTGGGCTACTCGTTGTAGTCTTCACTACATATTATAAAATAAAGTCCTCCGCCACGTCTGTCTGTCTGTTCGCGATAAACTCAAAAACTGCAGCATGAATTTTCATGTGGTTTTCACCAATAGATAGAGTGATTCATGAGGAACGTTTATAGGTACAATACACGCCCAGGCGCAGCCAGGGGGCTTACTAGTTTAGATATAAAGACAGGACAGGACATTCAACAACTGCTTAGTTCTTAAACACAGATTCGACTGACAGCTCGTTAAACGAGACACCCTGGTTCCAGATTCCAGAACACATTATGGTTGATTTAAAATCACAAAACAATTGCAATACTGAGGTAATAGAAGTAGTATGATCAATAATAGCAACAGTTGGATCGCAGCGCAAAGAACCACCGTGAATCCTGTTTTTAAGACGTGTTAATCGCGGCCCGATTTCGGATAGCAGTTCAAATAATATGAAGAAAACTTTTCTTTCAAATACACGAGTTTTACCCAACACTGTTATCTTCTTACTATAAATTTGACCATTTGGCAACACACTATTTTGATGCTGCGTTTCCAAACGAAATTTCGTCAATTAAAATGTAAACAAAATTGCACGTTTGAATGTGTTTACCTTTGTCAGGCCAATAAATAAAAAATTACGATCGAGCCGCGCAATATAAGAGTCCGCCCATCTCACTACAATATGTACTTTATTTAATTCTCTTATCTTAATGTCAACATAAGAACTACTAATATTTATGAGACGCCTGCGTAATAAGTTTTCTGAAATGCATATCACCAAATGGCAGCACTAAGTAGACCAGTCATTGTTTAATATTTGACAAGCTGCAATAACTGACAGATAAGAGCTAATCGGACAGTGATGCCGCCATATATTTCAGAAAACCCTCATAATGATGTTATCATAGTTACATTGAGTAGGAAAAAAAACTTGGTTTTGTAGTGAGATGACTAAGTTAAGAAGATTACGTACTGAGATTAGTCTGAGATCTGTTCTTTACACTGCGTGAAAAAGACTTCTATATAAATTAAGGTGGACGAGCCGTACGTACCAAATTCTGAAGCGTTCAAAGGGAGCTTATTAATACTGTTGCGCTTAGCTCACACCGAAATAGGGCTCGTCTACCTCTCTAATCACCCGAAGTTAAGCAACGTTGGGCGTGGTCAGAGCTTGGATGGGTGACCGCCTGGGAATACCACGTGATGTTGACTTTTTTGGCCAACGTCTGCTCGGGGGTTGGATGAATGTTGGGTTTTACTTAGCAACCACGCGAACCGGGCAAAGATGAGTTGGGACATCATGGAGTTCGAATCCCCCACTACTACTCTCCGTCCCCGCGGGTGACTGGGGCGGGTCGGCCATTTCTCCATGTAAATAAATAAGGGATCGTCTGTCCTCAGTTTATATAGAAGTGTTTGGGTGAAATTGACAGTAGTAAGGAATTTACTGGAACTGTCCAAGCGCGAAGGCGTCCAGCAGCTTGGGCACGTGCTCGTCGATGCCGACCACGTCCAGCACGCCTGAGTGGCTGCCGTCGGTCGTGCCCACGCGGTGCGACGCCAGCGACATCACGACCAGTCTGGAAACAAGTAAGCCAGTGAAACACTAGCAACGACTTACGGCTAGCCACATATTCACGGACCCTCCCGGACTCTCTACGGTTCGGAATATAGCCAGAGGAATCCAACTTTCACTTTATGTACCCATTTTCTTCATGCTTGTCTTGATGACGGGGGTGGGTAGTAATATAAGGTTTAAAATTATTATTTTTTTAAGAAAAGTGCCCCTAGGTAACGCATGTAACCAGGGGGTAGCGCTCAGGTTCTCAAAGTGACGGAAAAACGTTAGTTTTGTAACATTCTGGCAACTCAGACTCCTTCCTGTACATCACCAGCCTAAACTGGGGCCTTACCATCCACCAGGCTTACGGTCTACACGAGATGACTGATCCAAACAACTCCATGTAACGAAAGGTACGGTCCACCATTTAGATGACACTCTAAATGGTGGACTTCTCACTTTGAATTAGCCACCCCAGACTCCTTCCTGTACTTCTCCAGTGCCCAAACAGAGCAGTAATCGGGCAGATCTTCCTTCGTGGGCGGCGGTACATACCGTCCAACAGGCTGGAGTGGACTGATCCAGCACCTTATAATGAGTAGTACGGTCTATCATGTTATAAAACACTTTAATACTAACTTTGAATCAGCCACTCCAGACTCCATCCTGTAATTTTCCAGTGCCTAAACTAAGCAGTGATCGGGCAGATCTCCTTGGTCGGCCGCGGTCCATACCGTCCGCCGGGCCCGCGGCCGCCACGAGAAGACTGGTCCAGCTCCATATAACGAGCGATAGGGTCTATCGTGTTATAGAACACTTTAATACTCACTTTGAATTAGCCACTCCAGAATCCTTCCTGTACTTCTCCAGTGCCCGAACCGGGCAGTGATCGGGCAGATCTTCCTTGGTCGGCGGCGGTCCATACCGTCCGCCGGGCCCGCGGCCGCCACGAGAGGACTGGTCCAGCTCCATATAACGAGTGGTGCGATCTATCATGTTGATGAACACGTCGATCTTGAGATTGTTCTTGCCGGCGTGCACGATTGGAGCGTCGAGCTGAACGCGGCCCAAGTTTGATTGTTGCTATACAAAGAATGACGAGTCAGAATTTATCGGATCTCTTTAGCTTAAGAGATAAAAATATGCCTATGCTTGGCAGCGCTTGATACCAATATAGGGATGATGGGATGACGTAAGAACTGATGTTGGCACTGGTATTTTAACCTTCGACGCAAAAAGAGGGGTTTTACTAAATAAGGGTGCATTTTTACCAGAGATGAGCGAGGATGCGTAGCGAGGTATGTGTTTTTTGGAAATGATAGAATCGCTTCATTTACCTAGACTCGCTCAGCGTAGCTCTCGTGGATACTATGGCTTAGCGGAGCGAAGTTTTTATACGTACAAAACAAGGAAGTGTGCGAGAGATGTGTGCTAGGGATGTATGCTAAGCCAAATTGGCATAACCCCGCATCTAAAAATGCCCAATACGCATCCTCGCACCGCTAAGCCAGCTCTGGTGGAAACTCACATGAAGCCAAGAGGTTTAGAGAGAAAGTTCTGAAAAATTGTGGTAGTGGCAGCACTGTAGCGAGTCCGATAAGCTGTGATTGGACCATAATGTGTCAGTTTTTGCTGCTTCTCAAATATTATGGTCGAGCTCCGTGGCGCAGCGGTCAACACGCTAGCCTGCGACACGGGGGTCCCGGGTTCGATCCCCGGTCAGGTCACTATGGAAAAAGATCTTTTTCATATTGACCTGGGTCTTGGATGTTTATCTATATAAGTATATATTATAAAATATAGTATCGTTGAGTTAGTATCCTGCGACACAAGTTCACAACTTACTGTGGGGCTAGCTCAATTTGTGTGATATTTATTTATTTATTATCCAATGACAGCGGCTTATAAATCTCGACGCCTCAGTGCTGCTATCTGATGGTAAGTAAGATTACAGTAAAACCCTTATAGCTTCGATTCAAACCTAATAACATGCCATGAAATGAACTGCTTTATTTGCTAAAAATATAATATCACTTACCCTGAGCACGAACTCTGCCTCGTCGATGGTGCTGAAGTTCCGTTCGATGGAGACGATTTGCACGCCCTCGTCCGTGAACACCGCCAGTTTGACGTTACTCTCGCTCTCGCGCTTCAGGATTTGCAGAGCGAGGATTATAGCTGTGAATAAAAAATACATTGAATAGAGTTAGAGTATGAATAAGGCTGGGAGCGCTCGGGAAGCCCTGCAGTGTCCTTTAAAAAACATCTAAGTCGAAGTTTTCAACTAGTATGCGTTAACCAGTTATGACTTACGGGTCCGTAGCATGGTTCCTTTATTACTAAAGGCCTTATAAAAAAGCTTTAAACTCGCACAAAGAGCTATGAAGGGCGCTATGCTCGGTGTTTTTTATGCGAGATCAAATCAGAAACGATGATATTCCTAGGAGAAAAAGGTCTCGAATTAATGTTCTAATTTTTTATAAGATATATTTTGTGGATAATGCTTTTGTATCCTCATAAAGCGGTAGATACAATGTTGTGTAACAACGAGTGGCGCCATGTATGTGAATCTGTAAGAACAAATCGCACGATTTAGGGGTTATGGCTGAAGCTGCAGCAGCAGAGCTACTTATCTCCCTAACTGTCCTAGCTTATGAAACGTAGGAAACTGGGAATAAAACAAATGGAATATTTCCATAGGTATAATACTGGTGAGTAAAAAACATTAATCTATGGGACACGCCCGGTGCCTAGCTGCTCGATTCGCAAGTGAGGCGATCGCCGGCGCACCGCAGCCCCCGCGCCCCTCGCCTTCTTCGTCACTCGTCTCGACAATGGCGGTACATAGCTCAGCTATGCTACTTAGCCAAAAGTGGTAGTCAGCTCACCTGCGTGTCCAGGAGTGACGTGTTTGTTGTAGAAGCACTCGGCATGCAGGCGCTTCTTGTTCTTCTTCTCAGTGTCGGCGTCGCCCCCGCCGCCGCCTGCGCCCGCGCTGGGTGTCGGCTTTGTATTTACCTTCTTGCCCTTCTTTGGGACGGTGAAACTCTTGCAGAAGTGACGACCTGTGAATATTTACGCCTTTATAAGTCAAGTATAACTATAATATGTATCAAACAATTGTTGATTAACTCTTTTGTTGCGGAGAAGCGACAGAAATTTGAAATCTCGAATTTGCGGAAAATTCTCCAAGACCATTAGTTTTACCGGAGACCCATATGGCATTATATAAAGACATCCGTGTCTCTTGGAAATCATGCCATCATAAACGTTTTTGCAAGTAGCATCCTCGATTTTTAGATCCGTCAAAGAATTAAAACGTTATCGTCGTTCATAAACGGAAATAAATAATGCCAAGTTTCACCTATTGTCTTTATTTGGAAACATTGCATTTTTTTGTAACCTATTTTGCAACTTCTCTCTTTATTTGATCTGTTTTTAGGGTTTCGTACGCAAATATTTTTTATAATTCAAAAGTTTTATCAAATCCAATAGTTTTAACTTCAAGGAGCTAAAATCACCCATATAATATATAGTGATATAATCATACAAACTGAGGTAGCCCCACAGTAAGTTGTGAACTTGTGTCGTGGGATACTGACTCCACGATAATTTATTTTATAACAGATATTTATATAGATAAACATCCGAGACCCAGGCCACTCTGAAAATGATCGTTTTCCATCATGAAATCGCCGGGGATCGGACCCGAGCCCCTCGTATCGCAAGCTGGCGTGTTAAACACTGCGCCACGGAGACTGTCCTAAAAATGTATAAACTTGCCTTTGAACATGTGGTGTCGCATATCCATAGTGATCATGTAGCGGACCTTGGTAGGAGGCGTGAGGAGCCAGGTTTGGTCGATGAGCTTGCTCAGAGCCGCGATCACAGCCGGGCTCGGTGGCTGGTCGATACCTGCAATTAATGGCTCACTAAAAAAAAGCGATAAGCGTCGACTAATGAAGTCATTTATAAGATTTCAAAAAAATATTTCAGGGAAACAAAATATTAGCCGAAAATGCTAATGGCACTCACGATAATGTAAGGAATTCTAACAATACTCATAACATTCAATTTGACGTTATGTTAGATAAAGGAAAATAAACAGTTCTTCCCATATAATTATTTTTTATCACATTTTTATGGTAACACATACTAATCCGAAATTATCATACTTTATTAATATTTTAAAGTTTACGTTAACTTTCTTTTAGCGCATCAGTTTTTTTTTGTGTTTTACTAATTTAATTTAATTTTTATTCATAATTATACAAAACCTATAAACAAGATACTTTTTTTGAAAATCCACATGACTTGACACTCGTGTAAGATATGTAAATTTTTCAAAAAAATTCCTTGTTCATTTTACTATATTTCCCGTGGTCAAATTCTTCTAACCATGTAACAACTGACCATCTCAGAGACGCCTTGTTAATTTAAATGGCTACACGTCTGAGCTACAGATCGCATTGCTTCTAATTAGCGGTTATTGATTGCAAGCTCAATGGCGATCGCGTGATTATGACAATGAGCGTAGTCTTCACGCAACTCTACCGACAGCTAACTATTAATTCAATTAGGACACGAGTAAGTGTACTTTTTTCTTCATAAAAATTACTAAGGTTAAATAGGTACAAAAATAAAAACGACGAAACCGAAACGAACGAACTACAAATTTCCAGCAGAGCTGGCATAGTGGCCCCACGTCGCTGTAGCAGTTTTGCAATAAACAATAATCGATTCATTAGGTCATAAATCTAGCTGGACACCTTAAAAATACTATCAATGACGAGCAGTATTATGAACATGGATTGGTGACCACAAGTGATAAAAAATATATCGAGCTCCTGCATGCTTGGAAAGGTGCATTATGTCATACTGTCATCATTGAATGGTAGGTTGTTAAGCTTTGTAAAGCATTTACAAAGTTTGACGTTAGTGGTGGCCACATTTAAGAAAAGTAAGCAATGGTGTTGCGGAACCGTTATATCAATAGGCGAGAATGAAACCAAAATTACTTCCTTGATGTAAGAATTAATGATAAAAATAAAGTAGAGTTTTAATCAAAATGGTTCCATAGACTTCTATGCTGGTCAAAGTGGTCAAGGAGCAAAAAAAAAATAGTATGCCAGCTGCTTCACTTCCCCAAGCAGATCGGAAAAACCGATCAAAGGATATTGCGCCGTGTATCAGGTAACAAGTGATATTTAGCGTTTGTTGCCTAACCTTCCCTATAATTGGTTCTGATATACCTCTTTGGTAGCAGAGGTCAGAAAACAGTCGCTCTGTACAGTCCGAATCAAACTTTATGCAGATATTAGCTAAGAGCTGCGCAGTACGTGTCCCGCCTCCCCGCGCGCACCCCTCTGAACCTAATATTGTGTACTGCGCGTCGACTCACCCGATGTTCCGAGCCGCAATAAAGTTTGATTCGAACTGTATAAAAACCAGTAATCTCGTCAAATCCCCTAGGTTAGGAAGTGGGCCCTGAAGCGACATAGCTGAGAATGCAACTGCGAAATGGCTCAGATGATGATGATGCATTACTAAAATAGTTCTTACCCCAATTCTTGACCTCTTTGGGATGTCTGCGGGTGACGATCCACTCCCACATGCCAGTCTTGCTGTCGAACATCTGACGGGAGCGACGGCGGACCTCTTTCTCAGCTGCCACTTTTGCTTTCTCGTGTTTCAGCGGCCTGTGATAAAACTTATCTTTAGCATATAGATATACATTAAGAATCGCCTGGAAGCGCATGTCTCCATACAAACGGAAAAAGGAAATTGTGCCAATTTTTTATAATTTTAGGGCAAAATTAAGCATCCAATCAAATAATCTTATTATAATCTACGTACGTTCCTATACAGTTTGGTTAAATTATCAAATGTTTGAGAATTATACGGCTCTCAAGATTTCCATACAAATTTGAAAAGGCTTGTAATTCTCAAACCATTGGTATTTTAACCAAGCTGTATAGAAACGTACGTAGATTATAATGAGATTAATTGACTAAATGATTAATTTTACTCCAAAACTATCAAATATTGCCACAATTCCCTTTTTCCGTTTTTATGGAGACATGCGCTTCGAGGCGACTCTTAACGCAATTAGGACAATTAGGCTGTACAAAATCAGCCAACAGCGAGTCGGTCTCGTGCACGAAGGGTTCCATACCCTTATCTATATACATATTAGACTATCGACAAAGACAATATAATACTAACATAAAGACTGCCCACCTCATACAAAAATATTGGACCAAATTAAGGTGGCGAAAAGTAGGCGAATGTGCCATACATTCGCCTACTTTTCGCCACCTTACTGCTTGCTACTCGCTAATAGATGGCAGTAATCTGCGTTTGCCTCAAACTTACTGAAACTAGGGTTTAATTTTAAAATATTATACCTAAAGTATTGTTCTAATTTTTACTAAGATATATTATGTGAATAATGCTTTTATATTCTCATAATAAGGAAGATACAATGTAATGTAACAACAAGTAGCGCCATCTATGTCAGACTAGGAGAACAAATCATACGATTAAGGCGTTGGGACAACATCTATCGAGCAAAAACGGCATTAACATCATGTTTGTTGTATTCCCATACATATAGAGCCACCATTAAATATTTATTTTATTTTGATTTAATTATTTATTGTTAAAGTAAATACACAACTATTGTCCAGTCAGGACGCCAAGACTTAAAGGTTTCAAGTTGGTGATAGACAACAGCGAAACTATTCACTATCGCTGATCACGCGCAGTTCTAAAGTGATACTAGTGCCGCTCTTCGCCGCGGCACGTAGCGCTGTCGCTAAACTTTAAAGTCTACCTTAACTGGGCAAATGCTCATGAAGGTCCCCAAGTGGAAAATAGAGGCAGTAATACTTTCCTTCCAGTATATACTATTTGGGATACTTGTTTTTAATTTAGTGTTAAGATTTCTTTTAAAATTATTCTTTAGTCATAATAGGTAAAGTTCAAAATACGATTTACCTGGTTTTCTTCTTGTAGTTGCACAGAGCGATGTAGACAGCCAGAGGAGTCACCTTAGACTTCTTGATGAAGTCCTGGTTGTTCAGCAGAGAGACGAGAATAGCGTTAGTGGTAGAGTCGTTGGTCAGGAAGCCCATGTTGTGGATGCGCTGGATGTGGTACAAGAGCTCCTCCAGGGTAAACTGGGGTAGGATTGCATTCCAAACCTGGGAAAATAAGAGGGTTTTAATCAAGATATTTTTTCACCACTTCTTTCTTTATTTAATATAAGTGGTGATGCGTGACGATGAATTTTGAACGAAATGTTGCGAATCCTAAATTACTGGGGTTAAGGCGGTGCAACGCGGCGACTTCTCCACACTACACGATAAAAATAGCACAGACCTTTTTTCTGATCCTGGCGAAGACAGGCACGCCGAATATGATGCGGGCTGCTTGTATATTTTTGGTTTTGCGAGCCATTAGCACAGTTACGCGCGAGAGCGGGTTCCCAGCGAATTTTGGGCGTGTGTTTTTTCTCGAGAGAACGGCGTGCACTCTCAAGCAAGCGGCGAGTTAGACTGGCTCGTGCGAGGGCGGTGTTGCCAGATGCAGATACTATTAATACTGCCAGCATAGACAAAGTCGCGCGTCCAATAAGATAAAATTATATCAGAATAGCATTATTTAATAGCTTTGACTATATGTATACTCTCTAAACACCGTCATGCCCTTATTTCAATGACTAAAAATCTGGCCAATTTTTCAATGCTTGTGGCGTGACAGCTTTGTCCGTCAAATTGATAGCTGTGTGTGTGCATGACCGACTATGGGTTAGACACTAGTTTTTTCTACGCATTTAGGCTAAAAGAGTCTATCTAGGTTTTATATAATCTAATCATTGTACTGTTGTATTAAATGCTGTGTAGTCAAAGCCATCCATTGATATTATACGATGTAGGTAAACTGTCAGAAATCTTACGCTTCCTTCTTATCGGCATTTATATTGACTACACACAGATGTGAGGATGGAGTAAGTTCTAAAATAAGTTTTATATAACAAAAGAAAATAATTGTAGCAAGCAATAATTTATGCCTCAAACATGTTAGACCTTTAGTTTAAGAGCTCCTGTGGCCACTTTTAGACGGAAGGCCGGTCGAGCATACCCGATGTCATACTTGCAAGTACCAGTCAGGCATTAGAGGATATTACTGCTCTGACCACTAAAGTAGGTAGTTTTAATTTTGCTTTTTAAGATTCGTTGCAACACTCTTTTTTTCATTGGTTAATTATTAAATGATTAATAAATATATACGGACTAATCACACAGATTCTATAGAATCATTATAGCTTACTTCCTGAGAAGTGAGCAGGTGTCCAGGAACATGGTCCAAGGTGAAACTGTTTTGCGTGGCGATGGCGGCGGCGGCGACCGGGTCCTCGCAGTGGCGCATGTCCTCCACCTTCTGGATGTACTCGAAGATCTCTTTGGTGCCTTGCGCGTCACCCAGCATCTGCTTGGCGCGCTTCAATCCGAAAATCGCGTATTTCACTACGGCATCCCGAGCTGTGAAGGAATAATAAAAATAAGTATATTATAACTAATATTATAAAGAAGAAAGATTTGAATGTATGTTTGCATTAATATATTATTTGTATCCTACACCTACTTTTGTAACTTACACATGTTTATGCAAATAAATTTATATTATTAAATAGACTCCAAAACTACACCGATTTTCAAAATTCTTTCACATATAGAAAGCTAATACAAAACATTGGCTATAATTTACGCAGACGAAGTGGATGAAAAATCGCTTTATTATAATAAATCATAATTGATATTGGACCAGAATTTTGATAAAGTATTTTTTTCACCAAGATATTCTGCACATGAAATAGGTTCCTACCCTACCTAGTTTCTTAAAACCCCATAAATAAATTGAAGTACAAATAATGAAGAAGGTCATTAAAACTAACACAAAATTTAATAACTAGTAGCCTTGTGAACATCACGAGTCTTAACACAGCAAACTAAGTCGTCCATAGTGCCGAGAATTCCACTGGCTACTGGCTGAATTCCACTTGTAAACTATAAAAAAACCGGTCAAGTGTGAGTCAAACTCGCGCAATGAGGGTTCCGTACAATATGCTTCGTGAACACACACAATGTGCAAAAAATGTTTTATTCAATTGACTAGCGCCATCTAGTGGTGGATTAGTGAACTATTTCCCTAGATGAACTTATTATAGTCAGTTTACCACTTAATTTTCAAGTGATAGAATTCTTATTATTTTTCCTGTAATCTTCAAGGAACTATATTTTGTAATATTTTCGAAATTTTAGGCCCAGTAGTTTCGGGGTCAGGGGGGGGGAATGGTAAATTTTTGCCTTCTTTCGTGAATAAAATCAAAAGTATCGATTTTACCCGAACAAAAAAAATATTTTTGAGATCCTTATAATGAGCCCTTTCATTTGATATATGACACAGTAAGGTTTGCAAAACTTTATTTAAAATTTTTTTTTTTTTAATATATCACACAAATTGAGCTAGCCCCAAGTTGTGAACTTGTGTCGTGGGGTACTAACTCAACGAGTTTGTAACTGGGCCCCTGAAAATGACCCTTATTTAAAAAAAATCTTTATTTACTTTGCACATCCGTGTTTGGGTCATAGGATTACACCATCTTACCAAATTTCACCTAATTTGGTTCAGTAGATTCGGAGAAAATCGGCTGTGACAGACGGACGGACGGCCAGACAGACGCTCGAGTGATCCTATAAGGGTTCCGTTTTTCAACTTTTGTACGGAACCCTAAAAAGTAGTTCAAAAAATAGTTGGGGAAAAAAAACAGCTATCTTTGTTTTCTTTCCAATGATTATTTCAAACGGGGACAGCAGCACAAAATTCTTGTATCCCCTTAAAATCACATATTATTATTTACCATAATCATTTTCAGGAATCTTCAGATGTGACTTCCGGAGCAGAGTCTTGTGGGAGCGGCCGTGGCGCGCGCGCACCCGCGTCATCTCTTTCGCGAGCTCCATGGGCTCCTTATTGATGTACCAGTCCTTGACACTTCGGCACCATCCCCTGCCATTGCCTACAAACATAACAAGTAGTATATATTTTTTAAATAAACTGACTTCTATTTTTCCTAGTGACTGAGATACACTTAACGTCTTTTTCCCTTGCGGGGTAGACAGAGCCCAGGTCTGCAAAACCTTGAGGCCACGTTTAGCATGTTGGTGGGCTTGTAGGTGGAACGGAATCAACATAGTGATGGGTTGCTTGCGGCATCGCCTATAGACATGATTCCTGATGCACTTCCCTCGATCGGCTTTTACGATCTGCGCGTGAAGAGAAGCAGCAGACCAGACCAGCATGAAAGAATAATAGCAGAAAAAAATTAAGCATTTAATAAATTAACCTCATTATAATCTGCATATATGTAAAATTATCAATGGTTTGAGAATTGTAAGCCTGTCAATATTTCTATACAAATGCTAATTGGATAATTAGTATCAAACCATTAAATATTTTAACCAGCTGTAAAGGAACATACACACAATGACATGAATTGATTGAATGCTTAATTTTATACCAAAATTATCAAATACTGCCACTATTCCCTTTTTCCGTTTGTATGGAGATAAGCGTGTCCAAAACCCTCCTAAGCTGACATTATTTGGTTTCCTGTTGAATTATAATATCTATGATTAAGTTTTATTTTATGTTCAAAGTTAGGCAAAATACCAATCATCATTTGGCTTATTACTTACTAGCTGTTACCCGCGGCTCCGCCCGCGTGATATATAGCCTATGTCTTTCTCAATACCCTAAACTATGTGTATGCAAAATTTCATCATGATCAGTCACAAACAATCAAATAAATTCACTTTCGCATTTATAATATTAAGTTAGATTAAATTTTGTTTTTCAGTGTACTCACCTGTCTTCAAAAGCCTCGTGAACTTATTGAACAACATCATCTGCTCTGGGGTCTTGCAAATGTCAGCAGCAACCTTGTAGGCCACCTCCTTCACAGCGGGGGAACCAACCAGCAGACATTTGCTTAGAGCAAATGCTATGGTCTCGAAACGAGTGTACCAGCCATCTTTGTAGGCCTGGAATAAGAGTTAGTACTTGAAGGCAAAGTTTAAAAAGGTTACATAACAAAAGCATGGATGGAGTCAAAGTCCATAAAGACTTCAAAAACCTATATTTAGCATGTTAGTGCGCATCATATTGTGCGCTCATTGTGTACTGACTAAGGAAGCCCTTAAAAGCAAATTCTATTCTATGTCTAGCCTATACTGTCCCACTACAGGGCAAAGGCCTCCCTTTCATCATTCTAACTATTGCAGTCTAAGGCTACTGAAATCCAGTAATTCCAGTAGGATTGAAACTCGTCCTTCTTGTCTCTTTCTAGGCTTTCCGCATTCCCGTTTTCCATTTTGTGGAATCTACACTGTGGTTTCTTTGGGCCAATATTCATCAGGCATACGGCAGACATGTCCTGCCCAGGTCCACTTAAGACTAGCGGCTTTTCGTCCAACCTCTATGATCTTAAAAGCAAATATATTTTTCAACATTTTGTAAATTTGTAACACCCAGCTAAAAGGTTCAATTATACATCAACATGTATATGTAGAAAGGGTTAGTACATTATACCTTATAGTTTTGACATGGTGACAGGTCCAACCACGATAAATCGTTTTAAAAAATTAGCAATTGCCGAAATACTACAACTATTAAAACTTACTAGTTATGTACATGATAAATTATAATAATCTGATAGGATTTAGGATTAAAAGAATATTGCTGAAGTTTTAGTTTAGGAGGTCCTGTGGCCATGTGTTAACAGGGATTTATTTTATTTATATATGTATTTATTTTTACATGGCCAAAGTTGAGAATAACACTTTTCACAGTATTTTGAGCATATGATGATATTAAAATTAAAAGGAACCTAAGAAAACATTCAGAAATAATTTATCTACTATATATATATATATATATATATTTCAATTATAAAAAATACTTTCTAATGAATAGAATCTAAAGCATAGCAAAAAGCGATAATTTTAATGTGAAACAAGTTTGTTTGGAACACAATAATGTGTAAACTCTGGAATTGATGTGGAATGGCGATAAGGAATGGATAAAACTAAAAGGGCTTGAAAGAAGCTGGAGGGGAATTTGTGCCACGACTCGCCAACCATTCAATCATCTTGAAATATTATGATAGTATCAAGAAATGCTGTTTACTGAGGAATCATGTAGAATTATATGTATACCTGAACAATTATCTGGATGACCTCAGAACCATCAGCGTTATCAGCAAGAGCTTCATTCACGACCGGCAGCTTGTCAGCCTCAAAGTACTTGTGAGACATCCAGCATCCAGGGAAGTATATTGGTAATTCATTACCAGTGTGCAAATACCGCGTGAGGCGGTTACGCAGCGCCGGATCAAGTGGTTTCTTTGCCATTTTTGCTTCTTTCACTATTCTGAAATCACTTCGTAACGAAAGAAGTCGTTAGAATAGGGTCTCAAGATGCAATGTACACTCCCAGACACAGTGAGCACAATCAGCACCAAACTGCGAAATATACAGAAAAAGGTAAATGCACTACACTAGAAAGCTATTAATTTTTTGTCGGTATTCGAGCGAAACATGTGCCACAATAAATTGAGGATGTGGCCAGAAAAAAATGACAATGGAGGCAAGGCTGTATTTACAAATCTAAGATTGTTTAAATGGCGACTTCTGTATATTATATTTACAAATTATATATACCTAAAAAAACATTTAACAAAGACAAAAAAGATTAATTTATCTGTATTTAAGTAGTCTTTCTTTGTATTTTATTTTTTCCTACCTCGTTTCCCCAAACTATGTTCCAAATTCCGCCTGTCTGACTGACATAATTCAGTCAGTCAGTGTTGCTATTGTTATCTCTTGTAGAAGTTACAAATAAAAAATATATTTTGTAAAACTGCCCTACACTGCCGAACTCAGAAAATGTCGAAAAGTTCGAAAAACAAATCGCAAGCAAAATAATTGTAGGCCTTATGGCGCTGATCCCACACAGCAGTATAATCACAGATATATAAGACGATATAAAGTTATAAAACAATGTGTAACACTAACAACGATTACATTCTAATGACACTATACCACTACATTATCAAGAATGTTATTGTGTCACATTTTTTTATAACGTTTGTTTTGTAACTGCTATGACTTGACTATGTGGGAGCCACAGATATATAAGACGGTGGGAGCAGACAGGGCACCCATCGCCACCATGATACGTGTATCAAGTAGGTAGTATAATGAGCGGCCGCATATTATCAGAAATTTCTGTTAGAAAAATTCTGACGCTTGCCGGAAGGCACTCGCTGCATACATTTTGTATTAGCTCCCGCACACTGTTAGAAAAATTCTAACGGGTCGTCCGTTTCTGATGCCTGCCGGATGGCACCTCAGCCGGACGTCAGAATTTTTTCTGTTAGAAATGGCGGAAGGCGTGTTTTCCATACATTTTGTACTAGGCCCCGCACACTATCAGAAATTCGCGTCAGTTTACCCACAAACTATATAGAGATACAGTTTACCGTCCGCCGCCGTACGCTGCACACGTGTTTGGTTGTATTTTAGGAACCTACGTTTTTGACGAAAATGAGCTTAATTCAAGATTTAATTGCCGATGTGTAAAAATATCCATGTTTGTGGAACGCGATGATGAAAATTACCAGAATAAAATACACAGAGACTTAGATATGGAGCGAATATGCCAAATATTAATTAAGAATTGAAATCCATATTTCAATATCAAGGTTTTTAGGGTTCCAAAGCGTAAAACGGGACCCTATTTACGAGATTTCGATGTCCGTGTGTCACCAGGATGTATCTCATAAACCGTGATTACTATACAGTTAAAATTTTCATAGATGATGTAGGTACTTATTTGCTTTTGCCGCTATAACAAACACTAGAATCAAAATAAAATAGGTAATAATTAAGGGGTGCTCCCATACAACAAACGTGATTTTTTTCCCATCTTTTGCTCGTTATTTATAACGGCAACAGGTAGACGCTTCATATTATTCTTAGTAAAATATCAAGAATTATAAACTAAGAATAATAATAATAAAAAGTCGCAGAGGATAGAAAGACTTGTATTTTGTATTGACAGACAGATGTAACTCTAAAAACATAAAAGTATGATAACTTTCCATAAACAGCCAGTGTTAATAGTGGAAAGGTCTAACACTCCCCCGCAATATTAACACCCGTAACAAATAAATGCATATCAAATCTTACACTGTACACTAAACAACTTAACAAATCCTAACACTAACATAATATACATTCACAATAATTGCTAAACTCACACTATACCTACACACTCCTCGTAATCCAACATTTAACCAAAACCTAGCAATCTTAAACATTTGTTATGCTTTAATTTAGCTAGTGGTTTGGTAAGTATATCTGCGATCATGTCTGCGGTTGGAATGTATTGAATATAGAGATGATGCTGTGCAAGTGAGTCGCGAATAAAGTGATGTCTGATGTCGATAGGCTGTCAGGCTGCACACAAAGTACTAATAGGGACGTATCATTAATTTGATACCTGCATGATAATACTTCTTCTCAAAGTACCTCATACAAGCACCTGGGCCTCAATTTATTCATACATACTAATTAATCTGCTTCGCTTTTATTAAATCATGTTTACTTCATAAATCTGAACAAAGGTGTTTAATATAGAATTCCAATTATCTATCAATGAAAGTCAGCAATATGAGTCAATGATCTTACCTCCTAATGTTGTACTAATCCTCCTTTCTGTAATGATTGCCTCATATAGTTGTTCTATTAATCCAATTGCCCCCACCTGTGGTAAAAGTGTCATATGATTTAAACTGCATAAATCACCAAGTATTTAGATCCTTATATTTACTATATTATAATTAACATATGAAATATCAATATGAACATTTGTTATACAGATAAATTACGTCTTGTCACTGTGTTAAAAGTCATCCTTATAGTGGTTTTAACCACCAAAGCATCTGTTCACATTACCAGACTGCAAGCATTACAATCCATATGATCATCATTATTACCACCAATGCATCTGTTCACTTTACCAGACTGCAAGCATTACAATCCATACGTATGGTTGTCTATTAATAAGGTTAACAGCCCATGTGCGCGTATTCTAAACAGACCGTTCGCACATCAAAACGTGCTACAGATTTAGTCGTAGCCACGTCTTTATATAATCTCCTGTGGGTTACCATTCCAGACTATTTTGTGAGTCCGTCTAAGCCACAATCTTATTACACTACACCGGCTATGATTCAGCACCTGAATACTTCGCACCCCGAAGGTCAGTGGTGTAGGGGATGACAAATAACACCCTTTTCCCTCTCTTTTAGATATGGGAAACGACAGAGCACTTTATATCATTTCGGTTCCAGAGGATTCATCAGCTCAGTGAGTTTCAAGTGAAGGAAACGAAATTATACAAATATAAATTAAAGTAACAGAATTAAATAAATAAACTTAGATCTAAATACTTAGCTTTCCATATTTTTCTAGATTACTTGAATAAAATATTATCTGAAATAACGTTCCTGTTTATCCGTTGCCCTGGTCAACATAAAAATGAAGCTTACCATAGATAACATAGATAGATGTTTCATCCTTCTTGTTATATTCAATTTTGCTATGTACAAATACTTATCGCGACCCTTCGCGACACTCCCGCCTCGCAAGCTAATCTAATTTTTTCATCAAGTCGCGAGTCCATTTGTGAATTTTTTCCATAGCTTGGACTGCAGCAGCTCGACGTTGTCTCTCAGCAGGTATTTGGTTTTTATCAGTGTCTTGTGTCTCTGAGTTGACACTACAAGAGTTTCCTTCTCTTATGAGCTCAGCGTCGTGTGTTGAACTCATGTTCTCCAGCTTATCTCTCGTGTCCCGTGCTGAGACTTGTTCTTCCGTGGTCTCCAACTCAATGTTATCAACTTGTTTATTGCTGATTTCAGATGACCGATAGATACTAACATTATCAGTATCTATAGACAGTGTTGAAAGCAATGCTTCATCAGTACTCATAACATACTTTTCATTAAGCGTATCTTGTTCATCTATTTTAACAGTTATTTGCTCAGACTCTTTCTCCTCTACTTCAAGAGGATAAAGATGAGCAATAGACTTTGTAAAGACACTTGTGCCAACTTTAACTTTGGCTATTCTGCAAAGGTTGTCTTTACCTTTGATTAATTCAATAATTTTTCCAACTTTCCAGCTTTCTCGATTTCTCGTATCACCTTTAATCTGTACTACCTCTCCGAGCTGAGGAGTCTTATGACTTCTTACCCTTGTTTGCTTGGGTGAGTTTCCATATCTTTCTCTCAGACTCAACAAATATCGGTTGATAAACATCTCTTTATATTCATCCATTATCATGTTGCCCCGTTTCCAACCTTCGATGAGTTGTTGTTTTATAACTGAGCCAGAGAGCGGTAAGTTTTCGATGAGTACTCGAATATTCAAACATTTCCCTGGTGTTAGAAAATCAGCTGGTTTCAGAATGATATCTATTTGAGCTCCGACGTAGGTAAGTGGTCGTGTGTTAACTACTGCTTCAACTTCTTTGATGATAGTTAAAAGTTGATTGTCACCAAGCATATGTTTCTCAAGCGTTCGCTTTAAACAATGCTTTGCCACTGCTACAAGTCTCATATGCACCTCCATGCCAAGGTGCAAGCTGAGGAATAAACTTCCATTTTATCTTTTCTATTAATACTCCCTCTCCTGTCATGACTTCAGCTAGTAGTCTAAACTGTGGTGCGTTGTCAGATAATATAAGTGACGGAATTCCTCTCGACGCTATAAAGCGTCTGAATGCCATCAGACATTCATCGGTTGTTAAATCCTTTACTACCTCTAAATGAATCGCCTTTATAACAAGGCACGTAAAAAGACAAATCCATCTCTTCTTTTGACCCATCTCTGTCCGTTGATCCAAAGACATCTTGAAATTCCATTAATATCTTTGAATAATCTTAAGTTAACGGACAGAAATGTTTTTATTCCTTTGCTTCCATCTGTATTCAACAGACCCTCCCCCATCAGAAGAGAAGTATCTTTTTTCGGATGAGTCGGATAGCTGTCTCAGTTTTGCATTAAAAACTTAGTTCCAGATAACCACAAAATTCGATCATCTTCGCGGAATATCGGCCGTGTTGCAATATCCGCAGGATTAATTTCAGATGGAACATATCTGACAACTAGATTTTTATTCAGTTTTATTTCTACAAGTCTTCTAGATACGGTTCAAGTACCTACTTTGTTTGAGTGATACCAATTGATGATTATCTGGCTATAAATGTCCATAGTATCAGATGAGTTATGTTCAAACGTAAGAATCTGAGAACATATTTAATAAGTCGACTTGGTTTCATATGATGTTTGAAAGTACATAGGAACTGACAATTTAATCCTTAATTTTATCTCTTGTCTAACCAAAAGTATCCAACCAAATTCAGAATTGACATATAAAATAATCTTGTTTTACTGTTAATGTAAAGTAGAGGTGCCCTCCTTAGAATGTTCCATTTTAGGACAGAGTGCTCTATTATGTAGATCCTTCGTTTTGCAATATGGACATACAATGTCATTCTTACTACAATCTCTCATGGTGTGTCCAAAGCAAAAACATTTAAAGCACCGTTTGCTGTCTTTTAATTTCAATTTTCTTTGATATATCTCCTTATAATTTGTGCATTTATCATTAAAATGATTTCCTTGACAGAAAATGCAGCAGATCTTTTCCTTTTTCCAGCTCGATCCATTATCTTCATTGAAATTTCTTTTTATAATTTGATCTTTATTGAAAGCGGTTACAATCTTATAACGTTTATTTGGAAATCTAGAACTGTTAGAATTTCCACTCTTAAATCTCCTGTTGAAGTTATCATCTTTTACATGAAGTGTTTCCGTTGTGTAACTAAGCTCTTCTGTACTATTGCTCTCATAGGTTCTTTTAGCATCTTATCTGGCTGAGAGTACAACATGAAGTTGTTTTCTTAACTCCTCTATGGTATCATTATTCAGTTTCAATTTCAATTCGTATACAACATCTTGGGGAAATTTTTCCAAAATCAAAAATCTTAAATGATTGTGTTCTGTATTTTCACCCAGTGAGCTTAAAAAACGTAGATGCCTTTCAATTTCATCCAATGTTTTTCTACAATCTTCATGTTTCTCCGCTCTATTAAGTTTGTAGAGCGTCGAGTAGTGAGCATCAATTATTTGGTTTTTCTTCCCATATCTATTCGTTAAAGTCGTTACAGCAATCTTGTAACTATCGTTGGTGGTCTCTAAACCATCCAAAATCATTTTAGCTTCACCTATTAACGAAGCTTTCAAGTATAATAACTTATCAACGTCTCTTAATTCTCTTTGATCGATGTTAGAACAAAACTGATCCCAAAATTGTGTCCATTGTAGAACGTCTCCAGCAAATATTGATAGGTTTAACTCAGGTAATTTTCCTCTGTTTATAGCTCGATTCAATTGAGGAGTAGTCACTTTATCTTTCTTAACCAGAATTCGAGCATTCAATTCAGCTAGTACTTCTTCTCCTTCAAGCTGAACAGCTGTCATGTCAGATATTTTATATGCATCAGGACATGTGGAAGTGTTAAAATACTGATATAATTCATTATTGAATCTGGTAAGTATTGCTTGTAGTTTTGATGACAAAATTTTTGCTTGTTCTAAATCATCATCAGACCACGAATTTAACACGAAGAGAACACGAGAGCTGCTGGTGAAGCTCTTTATATTTCTGACAAATTTAGTTAATCTATCCAAATATATTTCTTCCATGACATCAAAGTTAATTGGTGTCTAAAATAGACACATAGGCAACTCCTTAAAATTATTATCCATGCCATCCTAATTATTTTAATTTCACACATATACATGTGACCTTCAAGAATAAAGATCATAAACATTATAATAATCATGAATAATGTAAGTTAATTTTACCATAAAACTGGTTTGCTTGACATGCTAATTACGAGAATTCCATCTGACACAACTGTCAGTAATTAATCATATTTCAACGAGTCTGATTACTACACCTGAGGTATCTAGTAATACTTACTATTATAGTATACTATATATACTATACTAGTCTATAAACATAGGAATGATCAGTCCATCAGTGTTTCAGCCGAAACATTTTAATATATTTTTGCCCATATAAGTTGACTATGACATTCTCAAAGAAAAAGAAAACAATTCTGACTTGTCTCTTATTGCTTCATGACAGATTAATCTACTTATTTTCAGTTTTTATGTTTATACTGACATTTCTGTAGACTCAATTTCAAACAAAGACAATCATAAAATTATGTCAAATAAAATGTAGAGAGACATTTTAGATGCTTAGATTTACTAATGAACAAAGAAATATTTTGTAAGCATTCCCGGTTTCAACTTAGTCTCAAAAAATAAAGTTTGTTTGTAAGCAAATGGTACTGCAGAACCAATAAGTTCAATTTTACTTGATGAAAGTAAAGCTTGGTAAAACCCTCTATGCTATCTTTGATACAATTCTATTTCTTTGGTAACTAGTAATTTTTTACCAGAATTTATAAATTACAATTCTTTGTGCCACAAGTTGTACCTAGTAAACATTTGTGTACGCACCTTCCAGTTTTTGGGATAGTAAACAATAAGATATCTTATTTGTACGGCGCACGCTGACGTCGTCTAATGAGGTTAATTCTTGTTTAGCACTATTCGTTTATAATAATATGGTAAGTAGAACAATGTCACTGTTTACTTGATAATTCACACTAATTTCACAAAGAAACAAGTAAGTAACTTTTATTCACTTAATAATGAAACCAATTCGCAATTCGCCATTTTCAAATTTAAACTTGTAGAAAATGTCACAATGTCTTAAATGTCTAATTCGATATTTCAAATCACTGAAACAAAAGAGTTTTAAAAATCAATCTTTTTTAAAGGTTTCATTTTTATAAATTGTTTATGGCATATGTGTGCCATCAGCAGAAAGATCACTGACTCATAGATTCTCAATTTTGTTACACCCTTAATGACTCTTTGAACAGATGTTATATAATATTTTTACACATGTCCGATGTGTAATCGTCAAATCTTATCCCAGCATCTCCACCAAATTTGTGGGCAACCTAATATGTCTCTACACCGTGTCGTATGCTACACAGACCAAACTAGGCTGCACACAAAGTACTAATAGGGACGTATCATTAATTTGATACCATTTGATGATAATACTTCTTCTCAAAGTACCTCATACAAGCACCTGGGCCTCAATTTATTCATACATACTAATTAATCTGCTTCGCTTTTATTAAATCATGTTTACTTCATAAATCTGAACAAAGGTGTTTAATATAGAATTCCAATTATCTATCAATGAAAGTCAGCAATATGAGTCAATGATCTTACCTCCTAATGTTGTACTAATCCTCCTTTCTGTAATGATTGCCTCATATAGTTGTTCTATTAATCCAATTGCCCCCACCTGTGGTAAAAGTGTCATATGATTTAAACTGCATAAATCACCAAGTATTTAGATCCTTATATTTACTATATTATAATTAACATATGAAATATCAATATGAACATTTGTTATACAGATAAATTACGTCTTGTCACTGTGTTAAAAGTCATCCTTATAGTGGTTTTAACCACCAAAGCATCTGTTCACATTACCAGACTGCAAGCATTACAATCCATATGATCATCATTATTACCACCAATGCATCTGTTCACTTTACCAGACTGCAAGCATTACAATCCATACGTATGGTTGTCTATTAATAAGGTTAACAGCCCATGTGCGCGTATTCTAAACAGACCGTTCGCACATCAAAACGTGCTACAGATTTAGTCGTAGCCACGTCTTTATATAATCTCCTGTGGGTTACCATTCCAGACTATTTTGTGAGTCCGTCTAAGCCACAATCTTATTACACTACACCGGCTATGATTCAGCACCTGAATACTTCGCACCCCGAAGGTCAGTGGTGTAGGGGATGACAAATAACACCCTTTTCCCTCTCTTTTAGATATGGGAAACGACAGAGCACTTTATATCATTTCGGTTCCAGAGGATTCATCAGCTCAGTGAGTTTCAAGTGAAGGAAACGAAATTATACAAATATAAATTAAAGTAACAGAATTAAATAAATAAACTTAGATCTAAATACTTAGCTTTCCATATTTTTCTAGATTACTTGAATAAAATATTATCTGAAATAACGTTCCTGTTTATCCGTTGCCCTGGTCAACATAAAAATGAAGCTTACCATAGATCACATAGATAGATGTTTCATCCTTCTTGTTATATTCAATTTTGCTATGTACAAATACTTATCGCGACCCTTCGCGACAACCCGTAACAAATAAATGCATATCAAATCTTACACTGTACACTAAACAACTTAACAAATCCTAACACTAACATAATATACATTCACAATAATTGCTAAACTCACACTATACCTACACACTCCTCGTAATCCAACATTTAACCAAAACCTAGCAATCTTAAACATTTGTTATGCTTTAATTTAGCTAGTGGTTTGGTAAGTATATCTGCGATCATGTCTGCGGTTGGAATGTATTGAATATAGAGATGATGCTGTGCAAGTGAGTCGCGAATAAAGTGATGTCTGATGTCGATGTGTTTGGTTCGTGCGTGAAAGGTGTTGTTATGTGCCAGTTTTATAGAACTTTGATTGTCAGTATGAATGATTATGGGATTAGTGATGGCAAAAACCTGTAAGATGAGGGTCTGGAGGTAGATAGCCTCTTTGCAAGCATCCGCCAGAGCCATGTATTCGGCTTCTGTGGTCGAAAGTGCGACAGTACGCTGCTTGCGTGATTCCCATGAAATGGGTGCTCCGCTCATCATAAAAGTGAATCCCGTATACGATCGTCGATCCAAGATGTTATTCCCATAATCGGCATCTACAAAACCAATGGGATACATTTGACCATTTTTCTTATATTTAATTTTTAAGTCCTTGGTGCCTTTGAGGTATCTCAGAACTCGTTTGGCTGCTTTCCAGTGCACTCCCCCGTAATGTGCATTGAATTGAGATAAGTAAGAGACCGTATGAGCAATGTCAGGTCTAGTACCGATAGCAATGTACATTAATGAGCCAATGAGTTCTTGGTATGGCACTTCTATATTCACATCTTCCGGTTCGGGATGTGTGAGTTTCAGGCCAAGTTCCAGAGGTGTAGTAACCGTCAAAGCATCATTCATATTGAATTTCTCTAGTAATTTTTCAATATACTTTGTTTGGTCAATTGCAATAGTATCAGAGGTTTGCTCCACTCTCATACCTAAGCAATCCTTAAGAAGACCAAGATCCTTGATTTTGAATTCATTTTTCAATTCTTGTTTGAATTGATTTTTCATTATATCATTGTACAGACAACAAAAAAATCATCTACAAACACAGCAACAATGAGTAAATCACTGTTTTCTCGCCTGTAATAAAGACAGTGCTCATTTGTTACATTTTGTAGGGAGAGTTTACGCATAGCCTCACACACTTTTAAGTTCCACTGTCGTGGAGCTTGTTTAAGTCCGTATAGAGACTTTTTTAATAAACATACTTTATTTTTTGAGTCTTTTGAGAAGCCATCCGGTTGTTCCATATATATTTCCTCTTCTAAGTCTCCATTTAAGAAAGCTGTTTCTACATCTAGGTGATCAACATGAATACCATGTTGTACAGCATATGCGAGTAGTAGACGTACAGTAGACAACCTAGCAACAGGTGCAAATGTTTCACCATAGTCTACTCCTGCGACCTGTGTAAATCCTTTTGCTACTAGTCTAGCTTTGTACTTTATAATTTGGCCACTTGTATCCTTTTTTATTTTAAATACCCATTTACATTTAGTTGTCTTCCTATTTGTAGGTCGATCAACTAGGATCCATGTACCATGTTTAGACAACGAGTCATATTCAGCCTTCATTGCTTCGAGCCATTTTTCTTTGTGTAGATCATCTAGAACTTCCTTGTAACTTTCGGGTTCCGAATCTGAAGTAAGATAGAGGTCTTCAAATCTCTGTGGAGGACGTCTTTCTCTTATGGGATATCGCCTCTCAGATGACTCTTCTACTATCGGTTCAGGTTCCGTTGCTTCCGAATCATAAAATTGTTCTATGTATGGTTCTGGATTTGACGATGATCTGTTATCGGCTGGAGGCTGTGCAGGACTACAAGGTTCAGATTCAGGTTGTTCAGACACTGAACTTGATGGTTCTGCAACGGGCTGGGTAGGTGGAACTGGATGGAAAATAGGTACAGACTCATTAACCCCAACAACCCAAGAAAAGTCATCATTGCCAGAGATGTCATCTTCATTGAAGATAAGACCTTTCAATACTCTGATGAAAATGAAAATGTTCCTTCAACTCCTCAAGAGCCACAAGTTTTTGTACCTATTTTCCAATTATATTCACAAAATATTTATTTGTTTATTCATCGCTTTAAAAATAAATAATTAAATCAAAATTAAATAAATATTAATGGCGGTCGTACTAAGAACATGTTTTTCGTTGCAGTTTTTGCTCGATAGTCTAATGTTGTATAGATAATGGTACTCGGGACCGTTCATGTGTGAGTCCGACTAGCACTTGGCCGATTTGTTTTATTTTAATAAAAAAAAGCGCTAAGAGCAATAACATACGTATCTTCATTCATATAGGTAGATGTGCGTAAGCATACAGATGAAACACGACTGGGCTCAAAAGCTGCCGGATCAAAATTTCTGATAGTATGCGGGGTGCTTCCGGCGAGCGTCAGAATTTTTCTAACAGGGATTTCTGATAATATGCGGCCGCTCAATCTCCATGGGTATGTATCCGATCAGAAGCAAAATCGGAAATGAAATCGAACGTGTATTTCTCCCATAAAACAATAAAAAAAGAAATTCAATCAATGTCAGTCAACGTCACAACGTTAACGTACGGCAGTCATTGGTCGGTCAGTCAAGCAAGTCCGTAGTATCTCTACCATATAGTTTGTGGTCAAGTCAATCAACTTTGGCAAGGCAAGTTGTTTGTTTTCTCAGATTAATAACTAAAGCAAATATATATGCTTGAGTTATAGTTCTGTGTTTGTTTTATATTACTTGAAGGCACGCAGAAAAATACAAGCTAAATTTTTATATAAAGACATTCCAACGTATAAGTACAACATACTGTAATATTTATTTTCATTGAGATAACTTGACCTCACCACTTTATCTGTTTGGCCAAATCTACATGAGTTTGGATTTAGAAGAGGCTAACGAAACACAACAATTAATGCAGAATGAAGGCGAAGAAGAAGAGCAAAAAGTGTGTAATTCGGCGACTTCGCCTGTCACTAGCAACAAAATGTCCAGCGGTGCGGGTAGTCTTACTTCAGGGAAGCCACAAGTGCAACCTAGCTCGGGAAATAACAGTCTAAATGAGTCAACAAAAGTATCTTACGTCAACGAGAGGCGGTTGCATCGTGATTTAATGAGATCAAATTACAACAATAGGCCTAAGCATGTACCCAAAGAAGCTACAGATGTAAAGCATATGGAGAAGGCATTGCTAGAATTATTGGAAGATTTTCACACGGGAAAATTAAGTGCGTTTGGAACTGGTTGCAGTATGGAACAGATGATCAATGTCAGGGATCAACAGGAACATTTAGCCAGACTACACTTCAGACTTTGTGCAGATGTTGAAAAGCCAGATGATAGTTTTGAAAATTCTGGTGCTAGAGACAAGATGACCCAACTTGTTCAAAGTTTGGAACAGTTGTCAGCTTCTATTGAACATTTGCATTCAGATGGAAATGTTAATGTTGATAGTAATGGTAGTTCTAAACAAGCATAACATTTTAAATCATATATAATGTGTACCTAAATCTGTTGTGTCTATATTATCGCCTATGTCAACCTTTTCAGATGCTGCGTTGCCACCTTCCCAAAAAAAAAAAAATTAAAAAATGAAGTTTTCATTTGCATATCATAGGATTTGCTTCATGCCATCAGAAATTAGCCAAGCCTTGACCCCCACTTTGCTGCCTATGTAATATTTGAATGATCTCCTGTAAATTTGCCACATGTCTCCTTTATGCCACACATTGCTATCCACCTCATTTCTTCATTATCATCATTTTGTCCACCTTTTTTCACTCATTTCTCATTATACTTACTTCCATCCCTCCAGGTTGGGAAAGCTATCCCTCTACCTGCACGCACAGTTTAGTCAGGACCTTAACAAGTGTCAGTGCAAGGGTATCAGTCAGAGTGGCCAAGCTCTATCAAAACAAATTTAAGAAAAACCATTTTGACTTGATAATAAGGGAGAGTTGATACCTTACATAAAAGCTCAAAATTGTAATATCTATCAAAGTGATGTAAAGGTGCAGTTAAGTACATAATAATAATTATACATAAAAGAGTGCCAGTTTGAATTGTCTTCTTTCATTGCCTTGCCAAAGACAATATAATCCTTTGCTGAGCGCATACCATTGTACCTACCAGCTCTTCATCTATGTCAGGTCCGTTTTACTAAGCCTGTATTGGTGTGAAATGTGATTTGAAACTACTAAGCACCTACATCCAAGGCCACTTTTATTAATATGACTTTAATAACTAAAACATCTAATAATTTGGATAAATTAAATTTTATTTAAATAAATATTAAATGTTGTACATACATTTGAGAAATATTTATGTGCATTACGTTATTTAAATAATTTTTTTTTTTTCATTTCTGTACAGGATTTTTTAATAATTAAGAATCAAATAAAGATGAAAATTTACTTCTCTTTTTTTTACACTGGTTGAGTTATTATGAATATTCCTAAAAATAAAATGTCTATATGTATATAACATATAAAACAAATTTATTGTTTTGATTTCAAAAATCAGATCATTCAAGTACTTATCTGAAATCAGTTTGCTCTTAGCGAACACATAATAACACTCACTCACATTATTGTACCTATATTGTAGGTAAACTATCATTGAATGAAATCTGTATCATTGAATGAACCTAACGTGAGATAAAGGCAGATTTATGATGAAATTTGCACTTGTCCCTTAGATGGACTATGCTAAGTTAAACTAAAAAGGGATTTTTGTCATCTGCCTTATACATAGTTTTTGATATACAGACATACATACATACCTACCTTCTTTGTTGAAGTCGGTTAAAACAGGTCATTCGCATACTATTTCTAGCTTTAATCAATAAACATCAATAAAATAGTTAGTCGGATTTTTTTACTAATGATAGATTCACACTTATCCCTCATCTCAAAAACGCATGGAACTATTTTGATGACACTTGCACTCTTCTCAAGTTAGACTATACAAAATTCAATAAAAAAACAAAAACAACATATAATCATAGGTATACATTTATGAAATTTGGCACACATGCTGGTATTGACTAACAGATAAAAAACAGTGCAATACGTAATAACATACATAGTACAGGTACAATTGATAACCACCTTTTTTGAAGTCAGTTAAAAAAAGAGCAACGAATTTGATTGTCGCTCGTGCCCGAGCTACTTTGTTAAGGTTGACTGGAAGAAATTGCATAGCGATAAGTTCACCTTTGTACCAATAAATTTATTTTTATAAGTTGTTTTCAAAATATTTATTTATCCTCAATAATGGTGTAATAAAGAGTACCTACGTTTTCTTCCTTTAATTCCTTGCTCTGTGGTAAAAAATGTGTGCAATCCACCAAATACAGTTTTGCATTTCACTACACATACACATCCCTTATTTGAAATCTAATGCCGTTTAATCAAATATGATTTGCTCGAAAACCTCTACTCGATTGCCGATGACGAGTATAGTTTGCCACATCAATACATCAAAATCTCTAACTATTACAATATTAAGTCTGTCTTGGTTTTCACGAATAGATAGAGTGATTCATGAGGAAGGTTTATAACATAACACATGCCCGGGCGCAGCCGGGAAGGGCTGCTAGTTTAGTATCAAATAATTTATTTCGTGAATTATACTAACCTATCTGACGATATTTCGAGAATTCGCGTTTACTTCTTTTCACCGTTAAATATTTTGATCCATTGATCTAGCAAAACGCTCTTGGCTAGATTTCGGGTGGTAGGCTGTGAATGAAATCCAGTGTTCTTGATAGGCGTATATTTGTTCAAGTCGGTTACAGAGAAAAAGGAGCTCCGATCGAGCCCACATAGACTGAGAAAGCGTCATCTGTTCATACTTGATGAAACTATCAAGTGTGCTCTTTATTGCGATTGCGAGCCTAATGTCCGTGATTAGTGTGACATGAAACGAACAGATGTCGCCTTTTACAATTTTAACAGCTCTATATTTTGCATTGCACTGATTGCAGGTATTCTTAACAGTTGAGTAAAGGTTTCCGAGCATATCATGTTTGGTCAAACGGCAGATTTCAAATAGTGGAAGCAAAGGATACACATTCATATGAGCAACACATTCTATCATACATCAGTTACTTTACTGTTTTGCTCTTAAGGCCCCACACTAGGCCCACTAGCGACGCCAATAATTTTATTCCTAATACTATACAAATAGAAAGAAACTCAAGAATGTAAATCATATAAGCATTAGTAAATCACTTGAAGTATTTTTGGAATCATGTTTAATATTATCAGAAACAGTGAGAATCATGAGAATAGATTACCGCCAAAAACGGCCGTTCTCGGCGGTAATCACTTTTTCTCTTAATGACTGATTATCATAATATTAAAACATGATTCCAAAAATACTTCAGGTTATTTACTAAGGCTTATTATGATTTACATTCTTGAATTTCTTTCTATTTGTAAAGTATTAGGAATAAAATTGCGTCGCTAGTGTGCCTAGTGTGGGCCCTTAACACTTGTAAGTGTGATACAATTCCACTTGGTCAACTAAATGCACAAAAATAATTGCAAACGCTTGAAAAATCTGACCGGTGTTGGCCACTTACACACAAGAAAAACAACAATAAATGCACGTTAGACCTATCAGATAATAAAATAGATTTCTTTGCCGTGTGAGAGAGAGTGGCCAACACTAGTGCCAGATTTTTCAAGCTTCCTCAAGGCATCTGACATAAATTAACGACTGCTATCAATGATGACAGCCGGGACTAACGGCTTAAAGTGCCTTCCGAAGCACTGAGGAGCTCGAGATATTTTTATGCCACTTACAGTCCCCCATCCAAGGGGCTTAACATGCGTAAGCGCTAATAATGCTCACGCTTACTAGGCTATCGGGCTCGTCTCCATTTTGCCATGCAAACAACTCAAGTTGTTCATCATCATCATCATTTCGTGTAGGTGACACACTCAGTCGACCATGCACACCCTGGTGTCAGAGTTCTTCGGAACCGCTTCTCGGCCACTGACTTGGTCCCTTTAACGACTACCAGATGGCAGCCGACACCAACGGCTTAACGTGCCTTCCGAAGCACGGAATCATCTTTCTTACTCTCTTTGTTACTCAAGTTGTTTGAATGGCAAAATGATATGTAGTTACAGATTCAAATTCATGTATGTATAAAACATGCATTAAATTCTTGTGTAATGCCAAGTTTTACTTGTTTAGCGGTTTACTACCTAAACTTTAGGTCCTAAGATACTCTTATCCTAAAACGTACACGTACAAGTATTATAAAAGTGTTATTCTAAACTATGTACATCTTTTATTTAAAACTATCTAGTATTTATACATATGGGAGACTTTTTCTTGGTAGATATTCTGTGCCACTCTATGATTTTTTAATAATAAAATAAGAGAGAGAACGATAGGTAGTTTTTTTTCTTCATTAAACCTATGTGGTAGACTTATGCAGGCAGTGCCGTGTGGTTCCCGGCAGAGTAAAATAGGACCACTCCAAGTCTTCCCGTGGATGTCGTAAAAGGCGACTTAGGAAACACAAGCTAAACAAAGCTTATAAACATCAAAAAGAATTCCATTGATATAAACTCATACTCAGAGAATTCTAGATTAAAACCCTTTATTGCACAAGTATCTTTTTTTTTTAAATATCTTATTTAATAAAAGTTTGTCCATCCTAGTTACTTATGTGACAGAGAGATGGATATTGGATATGAAGATGTTTGTAATGCCTTGGGTTCCTAGGTCCTACACTCCGGTGCCGCACTTGACGCCCGTTTGAGCAGGACAGACCTACATACAATGAAAGAGATACCCTATCATCTTTCCCGCTTACGTACGAAACCCTAGGAACCCAAGGTAGGTACTAGAGATGAATTTGACAAAAAAGACTTATTTTATATCTGCCTTTATATTGGGTCCGGGGCCCAGTGTCGAATTACCATGTAGCGACACATGACGTCATGGTGAAAAAATTTCGGCGTGGTTCATGGGGCGAAAATAATTGCAACGCAAACCACGAGGGCGAATGAATAATGAATAACACAACGGCGAAGGACATTATGGGGAAAATGTTTCTTATTATGTAATTACCAATAGGTATGGTAGGTAGTTGGAAACTCAAAAGGTGAAATTAAATACCAATAGTACTAAACGTTTCATTTCAATCAACAAAAAATAAAAGTTAAATTTCGTGTAGGTACTAAGAATCCGGTATACGCAAGTACAACGCGTATACCGGATGGTTTAGTACACGCACGTTACTAACTCTACGAATAAATAACTAAGTACCTAGTAGAAGTACTATACGTTTAATCTACCCGTGTACCGTGTAGCTAAGTATTACATATACGAGTTTATATTATTACAAAATCAAAGAGGTACCAAAACAACTGTTATTTATTACTTTTTCATTTCATCATCAGGTCTATTTTAGTCTCCACTGCAGGAGCACGACCCTCTCTGACTATCATAACCATTTATTAGCCAGAACAGTCAGGGGATTTGGCCTACACTCTCCACGCTGGCCAGACGGGTTAGAGAGGTCTCTTTGATGTTTAAAAAAAGCTTTGTTTAGCTTATGTTCCCTAAGTCGCCTTTTACGACATCCACGGGAAGACTTGGAGTGGTCCTATTCTACTGCCGGGAACCACACGGTTAGTTTTTCATTTATAATAAAATATTAATTTATTTTTAAAATTGTGATTTTGTAATGCACTACCCTGTTGAATTGGATGAAACAGTATTATACAAAGTATGTATACAAAGTAAGATATTGATTAAATAAAGAATGGTTTATATTTTTGGTTATAGAATAGGAATGTTAATATCACGAGAAGTATTATTTATTTACAGCTCTATTACTTTATCTATTCTAATAAAGATGAAATATTTGTTTGTTTCCATCGAATAGGCTCCGAAACTAATTGACCGATTTTCAAAATTCTTTCACCTATGGATATAGCTAATTTATTTGCGGGAGACATAGGCTATAATTAACGCGACGGAATAGCGGGAAAATTGTTAGTAAAATATAGTAATCGGCATAGGAGGTCAATAACTATGAGTTATTTAAATAATAGTGATAGATATTGGATACCATGGGGCTACTTACAAAATTTTGAGTTTATCAAAAAAACATGGCAGGCTGTAAAATACCTTGTACTTTGTGTAATCTGTTTCTTACGCATTTCGCCACAATGTGTGTCGCTACAGTGCCATTCAACATTTGGTACCGAGCCCGTGTTACGCTACAGGTTAATTAGACTCTAGGTAATGGTCCTTTATCATATTTCACTCCAATATTTGTCTATGGTCTCTATTGCCTAGAGAAAACATAATTCTGTCGTCTGATATCTAGGTACTATTAATAGAATATTCTTTGTAGTTAGTGGCAATCATAGGTGGCAATGTTCACTAGATGACAAGTATGGAAAAACCTGATACCAAGAAGCCAAGAACCAAGGAGATAATCTCCCTGTTCTAAATCAGTTATTATATATGGACTAAGTTGGGGTAACTCTTATAATAGTTTAATAATAATATTTAACAAAAAAACTTAAACCGACTTCAACCCTATACGTAAAGAGTAATAAAATATAATCTCCATAAAATCTTTTAAGTACAAACTTAAGGAGCGAATTTTGTGCATGCAAAAGGCTAACTAATTGCAGCATATAACTATCTGTTGTCCAAATAAGTGTGACTATTCATTTATTCATTTAATATTTATAATTAATAATGTTTAAATATCAATAATAATATTCAATTTAATTTTATATATAATGTATTGAATCTAAATGGTCGTGTAATTTATCAATTTGTTATGTATTATATTCTATTATTTTTATTTAATTTAGAAATTTAATCGGCATCCGCGGAAGACCAGCGTCGTGGCTCATACCATGGTCCACGACACATGCTGAGCGAAGGCCGTTTTGGTGCATGCTTGTGTGAATTGTGTTATTTTAAACATATGATCAATGTAGCCAAATAAACAATTTTTCTTTCTTTCTTTCTTTCTAAAATCTACGTAAATGTACAAACTGGAACTAAAAATTAGGTTTAGTGGGTGTGGTGGTTAAATCAAAGTTGAGGAACAACGTCCTCATTATCTTGCTTTGATTCGCGAAACATTAAACAGAAACAAAATTAAACCTATGGCTTACTTGTACAATTTTTTTTGTTTTTGTTGATTTTTTCTAAAAGCACGGATACATTTCGATAAATAAATTATAGGACCACCTTTGAAGTTCAGTCAAAACAGAGGAGTGACGTTCTCATCAATTTGTCTTAATTTGCAAAAGAATAAAATACAAATATGTTTAAACCGAACGGCACACTTTGTAATTTTTTTTGGGTTTATGTTTATTGTTTTCAAAAAGTGCTTGATACATTGCCACAAAAATTTTATGGGACCACTTCTAGAACATTACCTATCGAACAAAAAAAAAAGAATCACTAAAATCGATCCATAACTGACTGAGTAATCGCGTAACAAACAAAAAAACAGACGAATTCCTTTTTTGGAAGTCAGTTAAAAATTCTACCCCTCTGACCCAGCTCAGTGAAATACCCTGTAGTTATATTAGGTACATACAAATTTATTTAAAACTATATTGACTCCCTAATAATTTTAATCATTAGGTTGTTAACATACTAAATTACTTAATTCTAAAAATATATTTTGGTTTAAGATTGTCTTCCTTATTCTTACATAGAAAAAAACGAAGTTGTTCCTGCTGTCTGTTCCCTTATCAAACTACTCAACAGATTTGAATGCAGTTTTCAGCAGTAGACAGAGTGATTCATGAAGAAAGTTTATAAGCATAATACATTCCCGGGCACAGCTGGGATGGGTTGCTAGTATCACATAAATGGTTTTTATTTTCCTATATTATATAAAGACTAACAAGCTATTTTAAGTGTAGAGTACACAAACTATTCATAGTACTGGACAAGTTTGCAAGCTAAAAGAGTTTTAGCTCAGGAACTGTACACATCCTATAGCAGAATTCGAAGATGTTGTGTGTGCTGCATCAAAAATTGATGAACGCCCTGATATAGTTTTGAATACAAATATAAAAATTAAACAGAAATTCACAAAAATATTTGATGGTAACCACCTTTTTTTAAAACCTTTCTACAAGTAGGACATCTCTTTCCACTTGCTCTGAAAGCTGCTTCTATACATCTCATACAAAACACATGACCACATATTGTTGAAGCTACAGACTTGTTTGACAAACTATCCATACAAATCGGGCAATCCCCAAAATTTTTTGATGAAGCTGGTGATTTGCGCTTATCTGGAGATTGGGCTACAGGTGGCATTATATTGAACATTGCTCTAAATGGAATTTTTTTATAGCACAAATCAGACCTGTCGAAACCTGCCGGTGGGTCTTCTTCACTGCCAGCAAAAAACACATCACCAGCTGCATTCTTATACACATTAACAAATTCATGATCTTCCAATGAAAGAAGGTCTACCAGTCGATTGTCAATAGATTTGTTTTGAACTACACCATTAATTGTCTTTATTTCAGCACTTTTGTTGTTAATGCTAGGTGGAGAGTGAGTTGATTCTGGAACTTCTTTTGGTCTACTAGGGTGTAATGGTACGTCATCAATTATAATAACACTTTCATTTGATGAATCAACATTTTGTGTTCTACTTCTTGATTTCTTTCTTTTAGTAGTTGCATTATTAGGAGTTAAATTGCCTAACCATTCTGTAACTTTATTGCACAGGCTAGTTCCACCAGCATTCCTATGAACATTCTCTCGAGGCAGATTTTGACTGTCAGAATTATTTGAGAAGTAATTTGTAACTATGTCCTGAATATTTTGTGTGTTAGCACTTTCATCACTGTTGGAAACAATGTTGTCTTTTCTTTTTTTGTTAGTGGTATCATGTGTATCAGTACTACTGCTTGGTTCTGCAATATTTGTTGAATTCAATTTGGTTAAAGTAGTGGTGTCAACACAAGTTACAGTATTCATACCCTTATCAATTTTCTTTGAATACTTCTCAATAATTGCTTTGTTCTCTGCTATTATGTTGTCAATATCAATTACTTCAGTATTTTCGTCATGGATTGGACTGACATTGATGAACCTCCAATAATCATCTTCATCATCAATGACAATTGCTTCACTACATTTTGTCATTTTTGTATTCTCTTCAACTATATCTATACATTCAATAATGTCACCTTTGTATTTTTTCACAATTGGTCTGTTGCTTAAAATGTCATCATCAATAACAATTGTTTCACAAGGGGTTTGATTTATTTTAATGTCACCTATATTAGAAGAGTAAGTAACATTTATAGATTTCAACTTTTTCTCCTCTTTTTTACCCTCACTTGGTTTTACTTCTGTATCCAGGTCCATGTTGGTATCACTGATAAGACTCTCATTAAAAAGTTGATCATTTTTAATTATAGTTACCCTGTCTTTGGAAGTGCTTGGTAAGGGTGAAAATGGTTGTGTCTTACCAATATTGTTTGAGGGGGGAGTTTTTTTATAATCATAATCTATCGTTTTATTGCTGTCATTACTGCCATCACTGTTATCTCCCTTTTCTAAGTCTTGCAAACATTCAGCAACATTAATACTCTTGCTGTTAACACCAGATTTTGACACATTTACACCTTTTGATATTTTTGTCCTTTTTTTGGAGCATTCATCTTCATCATCCGAGCTAACTATATCAATATCATCACTGTTGCAAATGTTTATTGAAGATATATTTCGGATTTGTGGACCATCTTTACATGCTGATTTCTTACGTTTTTTAGGTGCAGACAGGGGAGCACTATTTCCAATAATCGATGTTGGATCTGGGAGGTTTGAAATAAAGTTCATCATTTTATCAGCAATTTTTTTTATTGTTGTAGGTGATGTTAATTTATCTGATGATACTTTTTGAAACGCTTTCGTGGAAGAGTCATTTCTTTGTGAGGGAACCGTTTTAGATTGATCGTCATCATCAGAGTCTTCATACATTTTCTCTAGTTCTGACAATGGCGGCATTGGCTTCCCGTTGGAACACACCCTTGTTTGATCTGTTGGTCGAATGAACGAGCGAGACGAATTAATGCCAACTGACTTACGTTTTTGTATTTTTTCTACAAGCTTTTTAGACTTTGCAATATTATCTTCAGAATTGAGTCGCAAATTGTTCGTTGTTGTCCTTTTAGCAGTATTTGTACTTTTCTTCATTAACTCCTTTCGAGGTTTCTTCTCATCTTTAGCCATTATGATGTATTGTTAATATTAATGAATTATGCACCACTTTTTAAACCGGTTAGTAAAACAAATCGAAATGAAAACAAGTAAAAAAAATACAGTAGAGTACAAAAGTAGGTACAAGCTCGCTTTTCTCTGTGTTGTGTAAGCGAGCGACATTGACAGATTTATTGATTGCGAATGTATACTCTGTCTTAAGCTATGGGTTCCCAGAGCAAACGCTCGTGCACTGCACGATCGTGCAGTGCCGCCGCTATCCGACGGTGGATCATGGGTGGACTGTAGACGACGGACGTCAATCATTAGTGTTGCTAGTCTAGCCATTTGTTAAATCGATATCATAGACGATAAATTTACTGGGATACTATTTTTGAACGTGTGACACTCGTCTTCGAACGATTTTTGTATGAAATTCGTTCGCAGACGAGTGTCACGCGTTCAAAAAAGTACCCCTGATCAGTATTTTACGATATAGTCTCTCTAATCTATGGGTAGTATGAGGTGAGCACGAGATGAGTCATTCGCAAAGCTTAGCACCTGCCCCCGTAGTATGGCTCCCGCGACGCCGTTTATATCGCGCGATAAACTATCTACTTCTCGCTCTTCAGTATTGCGAAAAACAAGATGGCGATAGTAGATAAACGCTGTCGCGCGTGCCATGCTACGGGGCCTGAATGCATTATTTAACCCTCTGTTCACTAACTATCGCGATAACAAATATATAACTTACTTACGTAAGTTATATATTATATATATTATATATTATATATTATATATTGATAACAAATATATAACTTACTTACGTAAGTTATATATTTGTTAATCCACGTGGTTTCAAAAGTATCTTAACTCTTTGATGTGGATACGTGTTGTTCCTTTGGAACCTGTCCTGTCTGTCTTAGATAACTATTTTTTGAAAATTAAGGCGAAGTGGTATATGCGATTCTACTAAATCAAATAAGAAAAGAGAAAATTATTCAAAGATGTGTGTGCGTACTATCCATTAAAGATATGTTGGAAATGAAAAACGAAAAAGGAAAATTATTTATATTTCCCAAAAAAAGCTCTTTAAGCTTAGAGCATTTAGGGTAAATGCTCTAAGTCTTTAAGTCACAAGTACTGATACAAAATACACAACAAAAACTTTCATTAATTATCATCCTCTTTCTACGACAGACCGCTGGGTATAGGCCTCCTTTTATCACCATTTTCCCTTCGCAGTCTTTCCAACACTTATGTAATCGCATGTCGAATGACGCATCTAGTAATCGCTCATCATATGGAACGTTTTCCATTTCAGGGATACCATTTGGTTGGAAATTGAAAATGAAACAGTTGTATTTCAGAAGTTTCAATAATTTACGGTCATATAAACTATGTTAATAAAAAACCGGCCAAGTGTGAGTCAAACTCGCGCAATGAGGGTTCCGTACAATATGCTTCGTGAACACGCACACAATGTGCAAAAAATGTTTTATTCAATTGACTAGCGCCATCTAGTGGTGTTTTAGTGAACTATTTCCCTAGATGAACTTATTATAGTGAGTTTACCACTTAATTTTCAAGTGATAGAATTCTTATTATTTTTCCTGTAATCTTCAAGGAATGAACTATATTTTGTAATTTTTTCAAAATTTTCGGCCCAGTAGTTTCGGAGATCAGGGGGGGGGGGGGGGGATGGTCAAATTTTGCCTTCTTTCGTGAATAAAATCAAAAGTATTGATTTTACCCGAACAAAAAAAAATATTTTTGAGATCCTCATAATGAGCCCTTTCATTTAATATATGACACAGTAAGGTGTGCAAAACTTTTTTTTTAAACTTTGTAAATGGAGCCCTGAAAATTACCCTTATTTCAAAAAAATCTTTATTTACTTTGCACATCCGTGTTTGGGTCATAGGATAACACCATCTTACCAAATTTCACATAATTTGGTTCAGTAGATTCGGAGAAAATCGGCTGTGACAGACGGACGGACGGACAGACAGACGCTCGAGTGATCCTATAAGGGTTCCGTTTTTCAACTTTTGTACGGAACCCTAAAAAAAAGAAATAAGATATGGGAAAAAATTCCACGCGGGCAGGATTTGAACCAGCAGTCTTTAGACTATGTACGTCTAACGCCTTACCAATTGACAACATATACTTAACCGGAAGTGGTACTTTTTATATATGCAATCGAAAGTACCTTGTATGTATAAACTTCCATATTTTTTGTATTTTTTTTAAACCAGTATTTATTTTTTTTGTATTATTGAAAATAGGGCACAAACGTAGGATTTTTAAACAAATATCTGTGCCTTATTCTCTGTCATTGTCAATCTGACGTAAAATAATGACATTGACAGGACTTTGACAGTTTGAGTTGCCAGATTTGGGAAATTTTACCCGGGAGTCTGGAAATTTTCTAAAGGCCTTGCCTCTCTCAATGTGAATGATAAATATCGTATCCGTTTTCATTTTATTTTCAATGTTAATGTCGGCCAGAATGTTTTTCGATGTAATAATGATTTGGTTTCGCTTATTTCTTATAGCTGTCAACTATGTACGTGATATTTTTACTTGTTTCTTTGACGTTCAGAAAATACGAAAGTCGAAACCACGTCTTTTATTCTTTACAGATTGGACAGAACGAGAAGTCGTATGTTCAAAGCAATAAATAATGGTTTGGCGTCAGTTTTGGGCTTCGCCATGGCGCTCAAAATTCATTTAAAATTAATGATGAATGTCATTTTTTTAAATATTTTAGGGATCTTTTGGAAATTACATCAGTTTTGTAATCATTGAGCAGCCAGCAGACCCGAAAACGTCCCTTGCCTTGTACATTATACATAATTTTATGATATACATAGATGGACTTACTTTGCCTTACAAGGCAAGAAAAAAAGGCTGCTATGCTAAATATGTCGATAAATATCGACGGTGATATAGTGAGGAGAATAGCACAATTCGATAGCCGCCATGTTTTTTCGATATATATCGACTTCGACATCATGTCGAGCGCGCGAGAATCGCCCCCCTGTATTTCTCCATGATGATCCTTAAGGCAAAAATAGGGTCCATGGCCCCAAGTCCAGCCCCCTTATTTACTAACTCAGATGACAGGTGTCGATGCCTATCAATCTAGGATTTCCAGTTACAATGCGGGTTTTGCTTGCTCGAACTTTTTATTTGGAATACAAAAACCGCATTGTAACAGCAAATCCTAGATTGTAGCCATCGACATCTGTCATCCGAGTTAGTAAATAGGCGGGCTGGGCGAAATCCATATTGACACTCCGAGACAGTACACTCCTGTCAGATCCAAATGTCTACAATCCGCTCAAAGAGCTTCATGGTGTGAGCCGTGACCTTTGTACCGCGGTACACTCTTGCACCGATTCCTTTCCCTCGAATACCAGGATTTTACTGGTGAAGAGTGTGCGGCCATATCACGCAGACCCATCGCCTTCTAGGCTTTAAGGAGGGCTCCGTCGGATCCTCAGATCATATAAGGTCGGATCCCACAGATTTCCGATTATTCATGCAACGGAGAGATAAGTGAACTGTCTCAGGCGTTTTGGGTGGCACAAGTCCTTGATTAGGAAGGAGCTAAGTTTGATGGCTGGACCTGTTTAAAATGTTAAACAAACTGAACTTACCAATATCAAACATAACAAAAGTTTGCATAATAGTCTTTTTAGGATTCCGTACCTAAAGAGTAAATACGGGACCCTATTACTAAGACCTCAATCAATGTCCGTCTGTCTATCTGTCACTTGGCTGAACTCAGATGGTTGAGATGTTCACAGAAGATGTATTTCTGTTGCCGCTATAACAACAAATAAGAACATAATATAGGTAGGTACCTGAAACAAAGACGTTTCGCTCAAGCCACACGCTCGATCGGTCAATGGAACCGTAATAATTATATCAACTGAGCGGATATAAAGAATATCTTACGAACGGTATTGAAATGTAAATTTATAAAATGTAATATCAAATAATACCTATGCATTCTCTTCGCCCGTAATTACTATTTTTAAACGACTTCAAAAAAGGAGGAGGTTCTCAATTCGTCTGTTAGTTTTTTTGTGTGTTTGTTACGCGATTACTCAGTCAGTTATGGATCGATTTTAGTGATTATTTTTTTGTTTGATAGGTTAATGCTCCACAAGTGGTCCCATAAAATTTTTGTCACAATGTATCGAGCACTTTCGGAAAATATAAACAAAAACCTAAAAAAATTGATAAAGTATGCCGTTCGGTTTAAACTTATTTGCATTTTATTCTTATATATATATAATATGACAAATTGATGAGAACGTTACTGCTCTGTTCTGACAAAACTTAAAAGGTGGTCCTATAATTTTTCTATCGAAATGTATCCAGTGCTTTTAGAAAAAATCAACAAAAACCAAAACAAATTGTACAAGTATGCCGTTTGGTTTAATTTTATTTCTGTTTAATTCTTTCGCAAATCAAGACAAGTTGATGACGACGTTGTTCCTCATTGAACTACCACACCCACTAAAACTTAAAACCTAATTTTTAGTTCCAGTTTGTTCATTTACATAGGTTTTAGTTTCTTGTTAAAAATAATTACTTATGAAAAAAAAAATTGCTTTCTGTCACCACAAAACCTAAGAATGCACCAGCTGCTGACTCGTGTACACCGTTCTAGCGGTCGAGAGAATGTACAATGAATGCAATACATAGTATGTTATAAATGACATAATTTCGGTCAGTATAGAAATTTACAATATTTCATATTATGCAAATGACACAGTCCTCCATTTCCGAAAGTAATTTATATACAGTCGGCGACAAAGCACGCACATGTTCGCGTCACAATAGTAATTTATACCTAAGTGCTTTTTTGTCCTTTGTATTGCGTGGCAATACCTATTGCCGGTCGAAATGAATATTAAAGCGGTTTTGGGCGTCCTTCAGTATTCAGACCACACTTATAATTAATAGGAATGTTTTTTTTCCTATGGATGAATCACACGTTAAGTTAGCCAAGTTCGAGACTTGTGTTATGGGATAGGTACTAACTCAATGCTACTATATTTTATAATAGATACTTATATAGATAAACATCCAAGACCCAGGTCAATCTGACAAAATATTTACCTATCATCTTGACCTGACCGGGGACCGAACCCGGGACCTTCCTTGTCGCAGACTGTAAATAAGCATTTGTTTTGAAAACTTAAGAAAGAATATAAAATTCTATTAATTTTAATACTAAAAATAATTTAATTATAATAATAATATTTTAATTCTTATATACGAGTATAATAGTAAAAAATTTAAAGAAACAGGTAAATATCTTTTTCAAGCTAAATATATTAATTTATCATACCGATATCGGACCTTGTAAGTCTCCACTGCAGGAGCACGACCCTCTCGGCACTGCCCAAGCCATATAATATGAACCAGAACTGTCAGAGGATTTGGCCTACACTCTCCACGCTGGCCAGACGGGTTGAAGTGGTCTCTTTGATGTTTATAAGCTTTGTTTAGTTCGTTTCCTAAGTCGTCTTCTACGACATCCACGGAAAGACTTGGAGTGGTCCTATTCTACTCTGCCGGGAACCACACGGCTACCATGTGCTTCGATATAAAGGTGTCTATGGTCAGGGGTGTCATCCTCAACTGTCTGTCCAGTGGTTGTAGGTACGTCATCGTGTACGCGCGCCTGACCTTCCGAACCATCCCCTATCCATCCTAGCAAGTAGCACAGCAAATGCCTGTATCCAGTTACCCCAGCCCAACAAACTCCTTCTCTTCATTTGCCTAGAAAACGGTTCAATATGCAGCAGCGTCGGACCCAAGATAAGCCAAACAAATTGCGCTCACCAACCCGTTTGCCAAGCGTGGAGAATATGGTAAAAGCCTATGTCCAGCTGTGGACTTCTTAAGGCTCAGATGATGATAATGAATAGGTACCTACTATTTTACTTTAGGTGGCTTAAATACCTACTGTCATTCGGGTCTCGTGTGCGCACTTTGCTAAAGGTGCTCCCCCACGTAAAGTAAAGTAGTAAAGAATATCTACTTAAATAAAAAATTCAATTTACCTAATAGCTAATCATAATAGATATTTTTATAAGTATTTAATGATAAATAATAATTTAAAAAACTCGAAAACACGCTTGGAAGTACGTTTCTTAGCTAGTCATGTATTGTCATCAGAACTTTGAACTCAGAGCGTGTCCTAATCAAAGACCGACAAGTACTTAGGTCAAATTAAGGTTCCATGATTTTCTTACATACATAGTTAGTTACAAGTGAAGCTAATAAAAGCGTGTTAATAAAAATTGAGATGCGCGCGTCGACACGAATTGCAGGTAAGTGTACGCGTCCGTACGGGGTAAGCGGGGATTAGAATTTTTTTAGCTGCCTGATGATAAGAGTTTTTTTAATGGACTGTGTAGCTAGCTCAATGTGAGCTTTCGCTACTTCACCGGAGTTTTGAGCTGAGGGCAGAGTGTCCTCAACCTATAACGCGAACATCATCAAAGGGCCTCAAGGAGATATGGACCTCGGCTTTAGGCGAAACCTGTCTGCGCAAGGCTTGGAGAGATAGCAAATTCTCATATCCCTGATGGGCCACCATTTGCATGAAAAGCCTAAAGGGTCAAACTGAGAAGCAATGGCACAGCCTTTGGTCAGCAAATCTCATGTTTTGCCATAAGGGCCGAAAGCTACGTTGCCAGAAGAGCCGATTGTTGGTGCAAGTCACCCGGGACCACTGGGCGGTCACCAATAATCGAAACTAATTCTACTCTACACTCTACACACTCTATTCCGGTGGCGAGTGCGACGGGGTTGGTGGGGGTTGGAGGATAGGATTCTCTGGCTACTCGGAGTCGGAGAGGGATCGGACTGGGGGATTAGAGACTAGGATAAGTGATGACGTATCCTCTCCTCCTTCTGTTTGGCGCCGCTTGTCGTACTGGACACATTATAGAGAGTATGTAGGTCGTACTATACGGACCAAAGAGAATACAATACTACTACCTAGAGTGCCATTTTTGAACGCGTGCCACTCGTCTTCGAACGATTTTTGTATGGAAAAATCGTTCGAAGACGAGTGGCACGCGTTCAAAAATAGTACACCTGTTCGGAAAAAAGGTCATTATATATTGGTAAAAGGCGAAATTTTTTTTTTATCTATGGTAAAAGGACTGTACTCTTAGGTACTGCGCGCACCGGTGACTTTTGTCGCCGTGATTTTTTGTTTCCGTCACCCTGTCTATGGAGATGTATGGAGGTGCGCGCACGAAGCGACGTGACAGTGACGTGACTTTTTTGTCCGTCGACCAACGAACAAGCCGGCGACAAAACTTTTACGATAGACATTTTATGTAATAGACGTGCACGCACGGATGTCAAAATTGTTACTCTACGTGGAAAAAACTTTGTTACAAAAAATTTTACCGACTTAAAAAAGCGACTATACTTGAAACCAAAAAATAAACTGAATCATTTATTTATTTCAACGGACAAGAATGAGCAATTTTTAATTAAATCAAAAACTTCACTCAGTAAACAACCTATCTACCAGAGACAATATATTTATTTATTCATTTAATATATTTAATTTATTATATTTCCTACCTAATATTTCCTGATCTATTTGACGTCTCTGCCAAGCCATGAATAATTAGAACATTATTATTTACATACTATCACCAGGTCTTTAAATTCTAAAAGCCACGTTTAGCGTGTTGGTTAGCTAATATGTAGAGAACGGAATCAAAATAGGGATGGGTTGCTAGCCGCATCGCGTATTGATATGATTCCTAACGACTATATTGGAAGTTTAAAAGAATAGGGAATAGGGATCCTTCTAAACTTCCAACATTTATTAGAAAATATTTGAAAAAATTATTTCCATGTTCTTGAGTTTTATGAAAAATAGTATAGAACTTACAGTGAAAAGTCTTATACTATGTTGACCGACTTAGTGAAGTAACCTGTCACTCCAAAGAGTGGGTACCCAGCATTCTTTTTCACGTTTCTTTGGCGAGAGATGAGTTCGCAGACAACGATCGTCTGTTCGAAATCCATGCCGACAAATGACCAAAGAGAATGCAAATACCACGTAATGACTCTTTGATAACTAAAAAGTTTTTTCATGGTTTACCCTCAGGGTTTACCATAGTTTTGTCACTGTCGCCTACCGTGCGCGCACTCCGCTTGGGCGACATTACGGAGACACGAGGAAGACGTGACAAACACTTTTTTGTCACCGTGACAAAAGTCACCCGTGCGCGCAGTGCCTTAGCCACTTTTGGCATAGAAAGAGACGTAAGTAAATATTACAGGTCTTGCACTTAGGAAATTGTGTAAAAACTATAGATATACGTAGGAAAAATATAATTTATGTAGATTGCATTTGTGTGAGCGGGCACCAACATCAAAAAGTAAAACAGTTCATCAGGGCAGTAAGAAAACGCTTACTATAAAAAACTTTTTAGGGTTCCGTAGTAAACTAGGAACCCTTATAGTTTCGCCATGTCTGTCTGTCTGTCTATCTGCCCGTCCGCGGTTTTACTCAGAGACTATAAGTACTAGAAGGCTGAAATTTGGTATGGGTATGTATAATTATCATGCCAAAAAAGTGGTAGAAAAATATTTGGAAAAAAAAAATTTTTTAGGGTAGCTCCCATACAATAAAGAGGAAGTAAGTAATATTTTTTTCTATACAAACCCGTCGTGTTGGGTATTGTTAAATAGGTCTTTAAAAAACATTGTGAAGTTGAGAACACCATGTTTCGATTTAGGGATCCGTTTCCGAAATATTTGATTTTAAAGTGCAAATTTTTGTTAGAGGTAACTGTCCCCCCCTCTATCTGCTAAACGGTTGTATATGGATACGTGAAAAAAATTACAGCAGTAGTATATATACTGAAGTTGAAAGGAAAACTATCTGAGCTGAGTACTAAGTATAAACTAAAAAGTTATAGGTAAACAACTTATAAAATGTACTGGAAAATGTAAAATTTCATACAATTTTCATTGTTAGATGTTTTTGGTCGTTAAACTGTGAGGTGAGAGTGTGAACAGTGTGAACTCAAAGTTGTCATTCGCAACTACGGAACCCTACACTGCGCGTGGCCCGACACGCACTTGGCCGGTTTTTTTTAATTCAAATTAAGTTCAATCCAGTATTTTTATTTTGTTGTTAAACCATCTTTGACCATTTACACAACTAAATGACAGAATAAACAAGTAGTAATTTAAAAAGAGACATTATTTTTAAATAAAAAAAAAATACCCTATGTGCCACTGACCTTATGCCAGCTTGAGTATTTTGAAAAAAATCCGCAGGTAACTGAATCAACAAAAAAAATTGTGCTATTTCAGAACCGGCTCACAAAACAATAACAACCGGACGACCATGTCACTGAGATAGGGACGCTACGCTCGCCCTTCGCGCTCTCTGGGTGAATAAAGTTAATTTTAGTAAAAAGATAATCTGTGTCACAAACTACAAAGAAAATAATATTACTCTGTGCGAAGTCTCTGGTTAGAGCCTCTATACCTTTTCAAATGTGTGATAATACAAACAAGTAAGGGACGATCGTAGACACAAACTATTCTGGTATTTATTCATTATTACTAGCATAAGATTGAGGGTGGTGGAAGAATGAGAGAGGCATTTGCTCAATATTATGAAATAAATAGCTATCAATAATAGGTGATATTCCTTCCCCGATAACCATTCAACTCCAGTATCATTGAGTTCTCCCGATGGTAATCAAATGCTGCGTCTTGGGTTGTTACTGAAAGTTTGATGAAGGCGGCAAGTCGATACCTGGCGTGAAGTGGCTTACATAAGGGAGGACACGCTGGTGCTGTGTCTGTGACCAAGCGTTCGTCGTAGCGGCTTCGGTCAGTCGCGAACTGCGTCGCTCTCCGCGCGAGCGTATCCGCCGCGAAAATTCTCCTAGCAGTACTGAACGCACCATCCGCACAAAATTTGAAATTTTTACATAATTCATAATAATATATTCTGTGGTAATTCACTATTAAAAAATATAACTTTTTGTTATTTTTTTTGTAAAGAAGTTGGGTTATCAATCGAACTTATTGGAAAAAAGTTTTGAATATTGCATGAAGCGCGAAAACGACGGTCGTGGGAAAATTCTACTCGTAAAGTTTGTGCTAATTTCAAATGTAAAATAAGTGTAAAATTATACGGTTACATGGACTATTTTTAAGTTTATGTTAGATATTTAAATTAACATATTGTTTGCACTTTTTATGGAAGAAATGAAAGCAGATTTTGTTATGCATTATTTAATAAATGAGGGATCAATTTCTGAACGCCTGGCTGATTCAGGTGGGTGTAGGGACCTCGTAAAATCTTTACGGTTGCAAACATGAATACATTTTGCGGAATTGCCATTTTATACAGCTTCCTACCGATATTGGAATACAAAATATTTATTTAATATACCGATGACAACGGCAGCACATGTTTATATTTTACATATTTAATTATGTCAACTATTCCAAACACGCATTTTGACATTATGATATTTCTAGTCTAGTCTAGTCAGAAACTCTAAACATATTTTGATAGATAGTTACATTTATCAATAAAAAGAAAATTACTATGGAAGTATTTTATGTGTGAGTGATAATTGGGCTTATTTTCATGATTAATAAAATAAAATATTATAATTTAGCTTTGATCTTCAATTAGATTTACCATGTTTAAAAAGATGATGCATGATACAACTTGAAAAGAATATAATTGTATACTACCACACATAATAATTTAATCCTTATTTATAATTATTTTGTTTTTTATAACATTCACTGTAAACATTAATGACATTTTCTGTTAAATTAATTTAATGATGTTACATACTTAACATTTTAATTAGATTTTTTATTTTCCTCATTGAGATAGATGAAGAGCAGATTCTTGACTTAGGAACTTACCTACCCTACTTTTTTATTCCTCACTACGCCCTGAATTCTATGCTAGACGTCTTTCCACCCGGAATTTAAAATTTTAATAACCCCTTCACCTAATAATTATTGTGTTTGTGTTTGTTTGCACCACAATCTACTATTATAGACTGACTCTGAAATGTCTGGAAACATTCTGATGTCGTAATCAGCACAGCTATCACAAAAAGTAAAATTTGAAATTTAAAACTCAATATAACCTTTTAACATCATTAAACTAACACGGTGCCAAAGAGCTATGGCAGATTCTTAGTTCGGGACACCAAAAGTGTCTTAAAAAGTCATTGCAACCAAAAAACCATAGATTTTAAAAATAAAATTTCGTCTCTCTGCAAAAAACTTATAAAATTTTTATACTCTATTCGATATTTAAATCGTATTTATAATTATCCTGATATCATAGAAGTATGGACGAAAAATTTTTTTTTAAATCTATGCCTGATATATTATTTCTCCATCGAGCTCTTTTAGTTTTTGGTAAGTATTGTATAAAACTTCTAAGCATCATATCTCAAAAATCTGGCTTCCTATAAATATGATTTTTTTACCTTTAGAATCGGCAATATATTTTATTCAAAGACGCTTTCTTTGGTTGTTTACTAAAATGATGTATGGAAACCTGCCATAGCTATTTCAAAGGGATCGAAGGAAGTTACTCAGATCCCCTTATCAACTAGAAAAGAGCTGATGATCTTCAAATGGCTGAACAGATTTTCAAGAAACATAGCTAAGAACACTTGGGATAGAACTATCTATGACACAAAAAAAAAACTTAACGAAACTCGGTTCATACGTTTGGGAGCTACGATACCACTGACAGATACACAGACAGATACGTTAAATTTATAACACTCCTCTATTTTTCATCGGGGGTTAAAAATGGTAAGAAAAACGAAACAACAAAATTGCAATTGAACCTCTCATTCAAATTGTAACCGACCAGACACTTGAGCCAATCAACACGAGAAAAAGAATAAGCTGGCCAAATTTCTTATGGAAGTCTTTTTTTTACCCGCCGACCCAGTAGGAGAGTAATATTTTTCGCTCATAGGTATGTATGTATCTATGTAAACTGTCTGTGTCATTGTCTCCTCCTTTAGCCTAAACGTATGACCGATTTTGAAGCGTGAGCATTCATGAGATTCGTATTCTTTCAGGAATGTCATAGGCTAAGTGACGTTAGCAAAAAATCAATATAAGTGACGGAAGCTATCAAAAAGGAAATTGGTTTGTATTCTATTCATCCAAGATATTTTATATCATTTGGTGAACGTAAACGTAATAAGAAGTTTATATGTTTTAACTTTATTACTAAGCCACTACATTCGTATCTGTACACTGTGAATGACAATGACTGCTACGACACGTAGCAGAGTCGTAGCAGTTATTGTATATTCAGTATTATACGTAGTATAGTGTTGCAGTATTGTAAAAATACCAACATATACGTAAAGGCTTTTTAATATATATCATTGAATTTCAACATTACGAATTACTTTTTTAGAGCCCATAAAATTTCAATTTATATATAACGCTGATTTAATCTGCTTCGTAGAACTGCTACCATCATTACTACGAGTCGTAGCTGATTTTTAATTAATAGTTTTTTTTGAATGGCATCTACGTTTTCGTCGCAGCGCTTTTTAATAAGCGCTTTCTAAATAATATCTTGTTTTAGAATAAGCTATTCCACAACTTCTTAAAAAACAGGATGGCTCTGAACTGGTAATATTTAAATGTTGAGAAAAAATGTGAAACATGAAAAAAATATTAGACGTCCCTCATAAATCACCTATCACCTGGTAAATTTCAATAAAATAGTTATAAATAATAATAAAAGTTTTTTTCTAATCATCTTTAATGGAAAATTCATTATTTTGTATACCCTATAATGGTTAAGACGTACGTATACCACAACAAACATCGTTTCATTGTATACTTAAAAATATAAATATTTTTAATGACCTCTTACTCAATGGGTACCATTGAGTAAGAGGTCAAGGCAAGTGTTTTTGATACGCAAAGTCCCGGGTATGATTCCCGGACAAGTCATGCTGGCAATCGATATTTTTCACATCGAGCTGGACTTATCTATATTTAAGCTTCCTATGATGCAAGTTCACAACTTACTGTGGGGCTAGCTCAATGGTCAATTTTCGCCTTCTTTCGTGAATAAAATCAAAAGTATTGATTTACCCGAACAAAAAAAAAATTTTTTGAGATCCTCATAATGAGCCCTTTCATTTGATATATGACAAAGTAAGGTTTGCAAAACTTTCTTTTAAAATTTTGTAATTGGGCCCCTCAAAATGACCTTTATTTCAAAAAAATCTTTATTTACTTTGCACATCCGTGTTTGGGTCATAGGATTACACTATCTTACCAAATTTCATCTAATTTGGTTCAGTAGATTCGGAGAAAATCGGCTGTGACAGACGGACGGACGGACAGACAGACGCTCGAGTGATCCTATAAGGGTTCCGTTTTTCAACTTTTGTACGGAACCCTAAAAAGTGTACTTTTGTACACATATTATGGATGCTACATAAGGCTTAAAAATAATGTGAATATACGACTCTATTAGTAGACCCGCTCGGTTTTTGTAAGTAACTGAAGTAATCATAAAATGCTCGTTTACTTGGTACGTGACCAGGGAGCTAGCTTACAAATGTACATCTGAGTATTGCCCACCAATACCTTAACGTCATTATTAGTTTACCCCATAATTACTTTATTTAGTTTGGTTAAATAGTTCACAATACAGCTATTTTTAATGCTCAGTAAAAGATTTTTCAAAAAGTCACGATGACATTTTTTTTGTACGCAAATTGTCCTAAAACTTGTGCAAAAAAAAAACTTAAATATTTTAAATAATAAACAATACGTTAACAGCCAAAGCCCGTATCTATGCTGCGCAGATTTTTAAATTTGTATTCAATTTCTGAAACAATGAGCACACCAAAAATCCATTTGTGTGCAAAATGAGACCTGAACGAAGCTTTATTTCAATTTATCAAGTAGAATCGACAGCGAACTACTGAAATGACATATTAGATTTAGTTTCGAAAGTTTTGCAATAACTGTTTTGTAACAGAATTTCTATTAGACTGTCGTCCCAACGCGATTTTCTGATATAAGATAGTATTTGGAGACAATTATACATGGAAAGTCAAATCGGCACTTCATTAGTAGATATATATACCCAATTTCGAATAAGAAGAAGGTATGGTAATTTGGCTTTTTTAAAATTAAATAAAAGAGTTGCATTTATTTTATTTAAATTGTGTATAAGTACAATCGGCAGTATTGTTCCGAGTAGTCGGCCCATTTCTGTCACCATTTTGACCGACCCAAATTTGGTCACGGCTGGGTGCGATATATCCAAAATGTATATATATAATGTATGATACATAATTCCTTTATTATATTTACATAGAATTACACAAAACAAATTTTACACATAATTACAAATATAACAATAAAAAATATTAATACTTAGGGATAAAATAGAAAGAAAAATAAAAAATAAAGTTATGTATTATACATTAGTTTATTTTTTCTTTTTTTTTCTTTTGAGAGAGTGTCAACGTGTATGATAGAGTGATGAGACTACATTCAGGAGTTCAGATACCTTTAATAGATTAATGAAAACCCTTTCTTTATTATTTCTTAAGAAACTTTTAGTAGACAGGTAAGTATCTATGTAGACAGTAGATAGGTATGAAGTACTATCAGTCGTGAAAAAATGGACATAATGCTTCCTGAAACAGTAATAGGAATAGGTCTCCACTACTCAGAACAATACTGCTGAGAACGTGCTTTTAAAAAGAGTTTTTAACACAATCAATCCAATTTTTTTAAACAAATTTTGAAATTTTCAATTAGCCTTACCTTTTTTACGCTTCCTATTTGGATGTAAGAAATTAGATATTTTATGTTCGTTAATGAAGTGCTCATCCATGTATCATAATCTCCAAACACTAATACATCACCAAATCGCGTTGGGTGGGACAACGGTCTATTTTATGTAATAACTAGATTGGCGAAAATTATTCTTTTACTTTATACTTACGTACGCAACAAGCTAATATAATAAATAAAAAATAATATGACAATGTCCTTATAACGGTCCATGTAACCGTTCAATACAGAATAGGATTTAATGCTAAATGTATTTCAGTAGTTAATTTCTCTCTTCGTATTGTGATACTCGGAGATGTAATGGTGAAGTGAATCGATAAGTGAGATGGAGAGGCGCGCGGATGAAGGGAGGTTACGAGCACCGGTACCTGAGCAAGGTAAGTATTTAAATTAATACGAAGTTTACCTACTTACGTACTTAGTTAGAATTACAGGTAGCTTCAGCATTTATGCAAATGAGCGCGAAAAATACGGCGTCGAAAAGGAACGTTATTTACCAGAGTGTAATTTATGATTTAGACCTGGGTAATTTCAGTACAATCTACTTTGAGAAATAATTAAATTCGTAGAGGCGGTGTGAATTTCTTCACATAAGCATTTAATACAATGAATAATTCTCATTATATATCAAATAAATACATAAGGACATATTACACATAAGTACATGCTGAAAGTTACCTACTTTGAAGAAGGAAACCCCATTCAACTCTAGTTAATTATTTTTCTAATTGTGTATAGGTAATAAGTTTAAATTACCTTAAAGTTTTAGCTAAGTTTCATAACTACAAATTATTTTTTTCTCTGCGTAGCGCAGTAAGTAATTCTGTTCGTAGATCTGCTACGATATTGCTACGAGTCGTAGTCCTCGTAGTAGTAGCGTCATAAATAACTATGATTCCTTATAATTCCCATTAAATTATCATTTGTGAATATAGAAAAGCATCGGTCGTTTCCCAATTAAACTAGATACTGAGAAGTGGGTATGAAAATAACCGTAAGCCGTGATCGTATAAACTGCCCTTAACTGCCGATAGGTTTCTTAGTAAACAGTATTTGCAATATTTTTTTGTATCCAATTCTAATGTAACGGTAGCGAACCTTTTCTAATATTGTAATTTGTTAATTAAGCACATGGTACATAAATACTTAACAGTTCAAAAAAATAATAACTCCAATTTCACTGGAATCAAAAAAGAGCCAACATTTTCTTAGGGTTGAATTTTCGCCGAAGAATTTGTTATACATATCGATTTTCAATTAACTCCAGGGACAACATGACACTTGCCATCCTGTGAAGTACTTGAACGTCGATCAAATACCATTCTGGGAAATTATTAAAAAGGCGTTCATTGTAAATACAGATCTTTTACTTTGCTTATACGCCTGAAAAGTGTTCTTTGTGTTAGACTATACTAGGACTGTTTTACGTCAAACAGTTATTTACATGAATTCAAAAACACATCTTATGAGAAAGAAATTTTTTCTATGTATAAAAATATAATTCAAGTATACCATAGAGTATAGCTCCAGCCTCGTGAGTTTAATATGGAGCTTTCTTTCGCTTAGCAAAGGCACGACTGCAATAGTTGTTTTTTGAGAAACTATTTTTAAAAGGAATGTAGGACTTTAGACATTTTCTTTCGTATTTTCTTAATTTTTTTTATTAACAAATACATATGTTTTTTAACATTGACTAACCATTTGATGTTTATTGTTACTCTTTAGAAAAGTAGATATACTCAAAGTAACTAAAATATTCAGTTCTAGATACAATCGGATGTGCCTTTTCCATAAAACAAAGTACTTCGTTCTTGTATTTTATTTCAATGTCATTATTGTACCCACAAATTTTATTAAACACTCAATTATCCAACAACTATTATACAAAATGTTATATAATAGTCAGACTTAAACTTCTTACACGACTATCGCTATCGTATACTCTGTTTAAATGAATCGCCGTTAATCTTAATATACGGGAGCTCCTACATTCTAGATCAGCTTGGAGTCTATAAAGTTTCTAAACCTCTAGGGTTAGAAAGTTAAGAGCAGCAATAAGTAAACCATCGTAAAAGTGTTCCGTGGTCATGGCTTTATAGTTATGTAGCTGCGCGTGCTCCATTCTGTAACTAGCGACGGCCGGCGATAAGCCGAGGGTTAGGCTGGCCGGGTATTGGCTATTCCGTAAGCAACTAGTTCTTACTATGCAGTAGGTGTGTCAGCGTGCTGTCGAGTGTCTGTGACAAGCGACGAAGTTGAGCAAATGCAATGTTAGGCTTTTTAATTATTATGTTCTAGCAGCCCTCTCCGGCTGCACCCCGGGCATTCTTCTTCAACTATCGTTAGTTGTTCATTCTGATATGATGAATCGCCATTAATCTTAATATGTATACGAGCTCCTACATATATAGATCAGCTCCGGGTCTACAAAGTTTCTAGACCTCGATTAAGTGCAGCGATAAGTAAACCATCGTAAAAGTGTTCTATGGTCGTGGCTTTATAGTTATGTAGCTACGCGTGCTCCATTCTGTAACAACCGACGGCCGGCGTTAAGCCAAGTATTAGGCTGGCCGGGTATTGGCTATTCCGTAAGAAACTATGCGTTGTTCACTCTGTAAAAATAAATCGCCGTTAATCTTAATATATGAGAGCTCCTACATGTCTAGATCAGCTTCGGGTCTATAAAGTTTCTAAATCCAGATTAAGTGCAGCAATAAGTAAACTATCGTAAAAGTGGTCCTTGGTCGTGGCTAAGTAATGTAGCTACGCGTGCTCCATCCTGTAACTAGCGACGGCTGGTGTTGAACCGATGGTTAGGCTGGCTGGGTACTGGCTATTCCGTAAGCAAATGTGTATGTACTTCATCCGGTAAAATGAATCGCCGTTAATCGTAATACCAGCTTCTACATATCTAGATCAGCTCCGGGTCTATAAAGTCTCTAAACCTGATTAAGTGCAGCAATAAGTAAACCATTGTAAAAGTGTTCCGTGGTCGTGGCTTTATAGTTATGAAGCCACGCGTGCTCCATTCTGTAACTAGCGATGGCCGGCGATAAGCCGAGGGTAAGACTGGCCGAGTATTGGTTATGCTGTAAGGAAGTAGTTCTTACTATGCAATAGGTATGTCAGCATGCTGCCGTCTGTCTGTGGCAAGCGACAAAGTTGAGCAAACTGTTAAATTCAATAAAGTTAGAGTAAGTTAATTATCATGTCCTAGCAATTTTCCTGCGACTTCGTCGGCGTAAATTATAGCCTATGTCACCCTCAGATAAATTACCTGTCTATGGTGAATGATTTTTGAAAATCGGTCCTGTAGTTTCGGAGCCTGTTCAATGCAAACAAAAAAATCTTTCCAGTTTAAAATAATATTATTAGGTAACCTTTTTATACAATTTTTAGATTCAACAATTCCTTTAAATTATCTTTAATTTAAGGAGTACTATATACTCTATCTATTAAAGTAATTAAAAAGGTGCTCGCTCTCCGAAGAACATTTTCTTTTTGAAATTGAAGAAAATTAATTCTTGGGTTTTTTAAATCTATAAAAGCGGTGTTTATTTTTCTCCAAAATTGGTGACAACAATGGCACCGTATTCTGGTATTTACAAAATAGACAATCTGCTTTGAATATAATGTAACAATTTACGTTTATAAGGAAGTTTATTAGTATATCTTGCAGTATGAGGGGTAGGTATTGTAATCTTTCATGTCGGTTAGGAGAAAATAAAAAAATGCAGAATGTACCAGCTGTTTCCCGTCTCGCGTAGATAGTAAACGCCGAAGGTATGGGTTAAAATCATGCCTTGAGGCGGTGCGGCTAGCAACCAGCTAGCAGTTTTCCATCTGCAAGCCCACCAACTTGCTTAATGTGGTTTTTAGGACTTTTATATACCTAGGTATAAAAGTCCTAAACCACATTTTAAAAGTGCTTAGTACATGATATAGAGCCTAGGAGCTCTGTATATCATGTAGTGAAAAAGATGTGATAGTATGTATGTATTTAGGTATTTTATATATATACGTTCAAAGATTTCAAAGCTTTTCTGACATAAGGTGTCACATTCGTATGGTGTCCTTTTAATAACAGATTTTGTAATCTGCTGTAGAGTCTGATTAGAGACTCACGTGTACATATTGTAACTAGTGGTACTGTAGTTGGTGTGGTGTGCCCGATGACTTAGTGGGCGTGGACTTCGGTGAAATCCCCACTTGAAGGGTGACCGCAAGTGGCATAAAAATATCGAACTTCTCCGTGTTTCGGAAGGAACGTTTAGCATTGTGCCCGGCTGTCATCGTTGATAGCAGCCTTTAAGCTATGTCAGATGTCAAGTAGCTTAAAAAATCTTACACCAGCATTGGCCACTTACACACACATGAGAAATTAAATAAACAATGGCACTGTGCGGTTAGCTTTAGGCAACACTAGAATTTCCGTCTGGGAATCTCTAATTAAATCGTCGCCACAAAGTACAGTTCCTTTATCTAAGATTTAGAATGAAATTGTAAACAATTCGGAAATTTGAAACTATATAATAAACCGGACTACTGTTTTAGATAAAAGGTTGTTTTCATTTATTTCCAGAATCATCATCATCAGGTCTTTCCAATCTCCACTGCAGGAGCACGACCCTCTCTGTACTACCAGAGCCATATACTAGCCTGAGTAGTCAGAGGATTTGGCCTACACTGGCCAGACGGGTTGCAGAGGTCTCTTTGATGTTAATAAGCTTTGTTTAGCTTGTGTTTCCTTAGTGGCCTTTTACGACATCCACGGGATGACTTGGAGTGGTCCTATTCTACTCTGCCGGGAACCACACGGAAAAAACATTCATTTAACTCCCAATTTTATAAATATTTATTGATTTATTAACAAAATTGTACAGCTTTACAGTTACACCAAAGCACTGCACAACTTAACCTAGGACTACGGATTCATCCACCCTTTTCACAAAATAATAACAATTCATTCATCAAATGTACAAACCCATCAGCAAAAATATCACATTCCCTTCCTTTCAATGATGCCAGGAATTCGTTTAGTTCAGAAAGACCTCGCAAAAGAGGGGACTTTGCACGAGCGATTGTGTTTGAGGGGGGTATTGCAAGTAGCCTGTGTATATAAATCAATAAAGGTTAACGCAGCAGTTTTTGTCTTTTAATCTTAAGTAATATTATAAAGAGGAAAGATTTGATTCTTTGTTATTTTGCACCGAAACTACTGGACCGATTTTCTTAATTCTTTCGCTTATGGAAAGTTTTATCTTCGAGTAAGAAAGGCTATAATTTACGCGCATGAAGTCGCGGGAAAATTGCTGGAATTTTATATAGTAAGTAAAGGAATGTGAGTTATATTCCTTTAGCTGTGGGAACGTCATAGCGACTACTTAACTAACATTAATTTATAATTACTTAATAAGATAAAAGGACCTTTGCAACGATGTGTAAAAAGAAGATAGTAAAATAATATACGGTGATATTCGTTAGGGTTTTTTATTTCAAGGCATTAGGGTTTCCGTAAATGTACCCGGACCGGGAGCATAAAATGTTCACAACATTGGACGGATTTATTACTAGAGACGGACATAAATTTCGAGCTACGCAACGGCAACAGTTGTTCAGTAGGATCTCTTATTACCCACCATATAAAAAGCGAAAATATAGCAAAGGACAGGAAAAATAGACACATACTTACATACTGTCACGTCTTTTTTCCTTCCGGGGTAGGCAGAGCTCAGGTATATGGATAGTGTGTGTAGGCTATAAGATCTAAAGCCACGTTTAGCATGGAGCGGACGTGGAGATGGAATACGGAATCAAAATAGTAATGGGTTGCTACCTGCATCGCCTATTACCATGATTTCTTAGTTTTCGCCCATTCCCTCGACCAGTTTTTACGATCTCCGCGGGAAGTGAAGCAGCTGGTACATTGTATGGTTTTATTTAACTCCCAGACCAGCGTTGAAGTAAAAGTAAAATGGATACCCAAACAAGAATGTGACAAGAAGAATAAACGGTTGCTCACATGTATCGCCCATAAATGTAGAGATAAGCAATCATGAGGCAGACGCACACCCAATAATAGTTGGCGGTAGTGTGGCTTCGTGTTTTCCTTGTTATGTACTTATTTATGTGTAAGTGGCCCCGAAACTTTTCTTGCGACGAAATAAATTTGACAGAGGAGTTTTGGCGCGTGGCTTCTGGGTAATATCTCCACCAGTAACTTTTTTATGAAGTGTCTGCACCCGCTGACTTGAACTTTGTGAGATGAGAGGGACTTATTATTTTGGGGATTTTAGTACGTCATTGATAAAACACCTTGGAACATGAAAAAAAGAAAAACCGGCCAAGTGCGTGCCGGGCCACGCGCAGTGTAGGGTTCCGTAGTTGCGAATGACAACTTTGAGTTCACATTATTCACACTTGCACCTCACATTTTATAAGTTGGTTGCCTTAAGTTGCCTATAACTTTTTAGTTTGTACTTAGTACTCAGCTCTGATAGTTTTCCTTTAAACTTCAGTATATATACTACTGCTGTAATATTTTTCACGTATCCATATATAACCGTTTAGCAGATAGAGGGGGGGGGGGGGGGGACACTTACCTCTAACAAAAATTTTCACTTTAAAACCAAATATTTCGGAAACGGATCCCTAAATCTAAAAAATGGTGTTCTCAACTTCACAATATTTTTCAAAGACCTTTTTAACGATACCCCACACGAGGGGTAAATGAGAAAAAAAATTACTCCCCCACTTTACTTGTATGGGAGCAACCCTAAAAAAAAACTTTTTTCAAGATTTTTCTACCACTCTCTTACCATCATTAATATACATACCTATACCAAATTACAGCTTTCTAGTACTAATAGTCTCTGAATAAAACCGCGGACGGACAGACAGATAGACATGGCGAAACTATAAGGGTTCCTAGTTTACTACGGAACCCTGAAAAGTAGATTTACATGTAAAAGTCTATAAGTATAAGTGAATTGATATAAGTGAATAATATAGTGATATAAGTGAATAATAACGATATAAGTTAATTCAAATGTACTTAACATTTCGTATAGAACTGAAAAATAAAATAACGCTCAAAGTAAGTATGCTAACTTAGTTATTCGAACCTAGCACCAACGAATTTATGCTATCGTCTGCACAAAATGTTGAGAATTCCTTCGGTATTTCATGAAAGACGATGTTAGCATGCGTACTTTCAGTGGTATTTGAATAAAAGCAGAATGGCTTAACTTTACTCAAGGTGAATAACCAGGAGTACTTTTATGAGTTTCAGAATCATGCAGATTTTCTATGTGAAATATTTTCCAAAATATTAAAGATTTAAAGTTTTTTTATATAAAATCGGTCAATTTAAATGGGGTCTGTGCGCAATCAATCCATTTACTATGTCAAAACAAATGTGTGTGTATGTGTGTGTGTGTGTTTGTGTGTGTGCAAAATCTGATTTTCTGAGTATCGTTACTTGCTTGTTACTTGTGACTGTGCTGTGTATTTTGTCGGATTAAAGAAGATTTACTAATTCACATCAAAGTGTATCTACTATTTTTGCTATAACTATGAACCAAATGAATTGGCCTATTTACTTATTTATACGTTCTGTAGAATCCATAGCATATTTTTGCTAAGTGCATCATGCTGGGCACAATCCCTTCTTTCCAAAATATCTTTAGTTTCAGTCCAATTCTAAATGTTTTTCAGCAATGATATGATCATAACTTAACGATGATGGTGTTAGAATTTAACGGCATCGTAATTAAAGTCGTAAACATCATGTTTACTAAAAGGCCACATACTAATATCTGACGTATTAGGCCTAAGCAATCAAATTTATGTCGTATATTAACGAGGCATTTGATTGCTTGTGCGACTATAACGGTGATGAGCTCACCCAGTATGATTGCCTCTTGACTTGTTGTTAGATGCTGGATACCGACGGAATAACTTCGAGTTGTTTCAAATGCGTCTAGTTAGCAATGTACGTACACTCTTGTGGGCACTTAAATTACAATTTGTCCGCCCTCCTATGCTATTTGATCCGCCCTCCGCATGCGTTGCGGCCTATTACTTGTTACTTGTATATCAGTGATTATTTTCTTATGACTAGCCGTCTCTGAGCCTTCGTGCAAATCCAACACAGACTTTTGTTGATTCCAACCTACCATTTCTTACTCCTGTTGATGAAAAACGCCGTATTGATTGCTGCACACCGGATCCGGTTGTAGTCCACTAATAAAAAGCTTCACTTCTTCGCTAGCCAGAGAGATCCTGAAATGGAAGGACTCACTGAGATCAAATGAATTCTAGGATACCTATTTTGAATTTTCCTGGACAACACGGCTCAACATCCCAGAATAACAGTCTAAAATGTTATATGAGATCATATAATTTAATGCCTATTTTCTAGCTTTCCTAAGTCTTCATTTTATTTTACTCCACAATTCAGCGTAAAGGGTAATACCATTTCAGGTATTCACCTGAATTTCGTAAAAGTACTTAGTATTTTTAAATAAAAGATAACAACGTTGGAAACCCATTAAAATTCTAAGTCAGAGGACCGAAACGAACGTTGTTATAAAATGAGTAAGCGATGAAATTACCTATTATTTTTACGAGTGGTCTGCGGTGCTCTCTTGGAAACGTTAAGAAATATTATCCTGTTAAGTATATTTGAAAGTTTTAACTTTGTAAATGACGTGGTTCATGTTTGTACGAAGAAATTCTATAATTCTATATTTAATGTTTAGACAAACTAGTTTTTTTGGAATATTCATGCAGGTTCAAGTTGAACCTGAACCCCCTGACAATAAGTACTCGAATATTGGAATCAGGTTCACTGAGAGAATTAAAAATAAAAGAGTTCCCATAGACATTCAATCTGGAGGTCAAAATTTTTCTTAGATCCTTAATGATTCTGATTCCAAGATAGACATATTGTGCCAGGACGTTCAGAATAAATCTGTACTACAGGTGATCTTACTCTCCATGTAAGTAGAAAAAAAATGGCGACCAGAAAGCTATGTGACAAGCTGCTTGAAAAATTTGTAACCACTGTATGCCACTTACACTCGCGAAAACAAACAATAAGTAAAATATGTTATTCATTGATTACCATTTGGTAAAATCAACCTAGTTATTGCTACGTGAATCTGATTGAGGTCTCAGTGGCACCTCTCCACCTAAGAATCTTTTTGGTTTGAACAAATTTAAAACTTATCTTCTGAACTACATTTGTTCGGAGTTGTTGGTCGTTTCTTTTAATTACGGCTTGCCTTGAGAGTAAATGAGTCAAAACAATCTTGAAAGTGCCTAGTACTTTAATGTAATGAATGGAAAAGAAGTTGTGTTCTTTAATGGCCTCCATTATGTTATAATCAGCGGAAAGTGCTCTATTTACAGAACAAGCGGGATTTTTCAAGATCTTCTTTCCATCTGTAAGAATTTAAACTACGTAAATATTCAATAAATTCATAAACTATACAATGAAAACATACAAATCTTATTTTACGTCCAAACCAAATAATGAAATAACTTAAAAATATAGAGGCAAGATTACTAATGATGGTGTAATAAAGACATATTTTGAAAGCAGAAAAGATTAAAATTGTTGTTTCTTTTTTCGTAATCTTATTAAAAATTAACATAATATGTACTTTAAATTATCTACTTGCCTACTTAAAATAAGTACAAATTCTGTCCTCATAAAATAAGGCACGTCGTTATTTCACAGAAACCTTGTATAATTTTGCGATAAACGTAGAACTACACAGGAAAAAATGCAAGTAGAACTCATCTTTCTTTATGTTTAGATCTAGATAATTGTGGCGTGTTGTGTGAAATTGTGTTAATTTGCACTACTTATGTGCATATTCCACTTTACTTACCGAACGAGCGCCAAACGTCTTCATTTCAGCTGGAGCAAAAAGTTCTTTCGTAATACTATTCTGTCCGGCTGTTCTCCTCTCAAGGTTACATTTTTTAACCAATTCTCGTGAAATTTTGTATGCGTATTCGATAAATACCTGCATAGAAATAAGTAAGTAAATTAAGTTCTTGGAAAATTTTCAAATTGGCGGAAAAGGACGTAAAAGCTATGGACTTAGGACCATTACGCTTTTCGACGTAGGTAAGGTCGCTATAATAAGACTCGCGCGGAATACTTCATACAGAGTCACTTGTGTTATGTAACTTGACAAAAAAGTTGCAGTATCAAGGCTGTAACATATATTCGTAGTAGGTATGTAGGTGCCCTCTACACTGAAGAGTTTCCACAATATGTGGGCAGACAGGCGGCCCCGCATCCGGCAGTTTTATCTCGACGTCTGACTTGAGATACATACACTCTACATACATGTTACCCTGTTGTGGGGTTGAAATGGGAAATTGTGGTTATTTGATTATAATCTACTATGTGACCAAACCTTAACCGTAAATCAAACCTTCTCGGAATGCCTGCGGAAGGAGACGCGAGCAAAAGCAAGTAAGTTATAAAATACTGGGTATACATGTGCTTAATTTTGTAATATTAGGCACAGTATATACTAGGTATACTTTGAAGCAAACTATGACTTTACATTTCGATAAAAATGTTCCAGAAGGTATAAAAGCTGTAATATGTTGTACATATGTAGGTGACAGTAGGTGCCCTCTCCACTGAAGAGTTTCAACAATATGCGGACAGAGAGGCCGCCCCGCTTCCGGCAGTTTTATCTCGGAGTCTGATTAAACATATATACACTCTATATATGTGAGTTTTCAGGCACTGGGAAGTTATGCTTTTTTTAGATAAATATCCTCTGTCCTCTCTTATGTGATGTGTCTGTGAACTTTTATAGCTTACATCGCCATACATTGACTAAAACGATTCGCACCATCTTTTTTAAAACTTGTTGTTTATAATAGACTAGCTGATGCCCGCGACTTCGTTCGCGTGGACTTTATGACTCCAGCGTATTAATATACCTTAACACAAACTAAATATACATAAGAAAATACTTGTAGCAGTGTTATAAAATTGTATGGCATTGCGTTGGCTGTTGCTAAATACTGGAGGGATAAAATATGGGATTCTTTTAGACTTTTTGAGCCACCGACACGATAAAAAGAAGACTATATAGCTAGCTCCAAGTGAGCTTGCGCACCAAGCTTTGAGGTATGGGCAAAGCGCCTTCAACCAATCACACATCTCCAAAGGGCCTTCGGGAGGGACGGACCTCTGTTTTAGGTGTTGCCTGTGTGTTCAAGGCTTGGAGAGACAGCAAACTCTCATGTTTTGCCTATGGGCTGAAAACTACGTTGCCAAAAGGAGGACCGCTGGGCGATCACCAGTAATATGAAATAATCGTACTCTACGCACTCTATCCCAGAGGAGAGTGTGACTCTGTAGAATTGTCGATATAAAATTTAACATGGTAGTGTATCAGATGTAATAATCTTTGATATTTTTACCTAAACAATAAAACACTAATCAGGTTGAACAACTTTTGCTACAGCATCGTTTCTATATTTCCTATAGTATACCTGGACCATTATAGTTCTGCGTCAGGTGTTCCAAATCTTCAAATTAAATACCTCAACAAAAACTACTCATCAGGTTGAATAACTTTTGCTAAGACGTCATTTATACATTTCTTATAGTTTACCTGGACCATTATGGTCCTGCATGAGACGTTCCAAATCTTAGATTTTTTATACCTCAACAAAAATGCTCATCAGGCTTAACACCTTTTGCTAAGGCTCCACTTTTATATTTCTTATAGTTCAGCTGGACTATTATGGTGCTGCATCAGGTGTTTCATTTGTCTGTCTGTCTGTCCGTCCGCGGTTTTACTCAGAGACTATAAGTACTAGAAAGCTGTAATTTGGTATGGGTATGTGTATTAATCATGCCAAAAAAGTAGTAGATAAAAATCTTGAAAAAGAATTTTTTTAGGGTAGCTCTCACACAAGTAAAGAGTAAGTAATATATTTTTCTATACAAACCCATCGTTTTGGGTATCGTTAAATAGGTCTTTGAAAAATAAAGTGAGATTGAGAACACCATTTTTCAATTTAGGGACCGTTTCCGAAATTTTTTTATTAAGGTAAGTGTCCCCCCCTCTATCTGCTAAACGGTTATATATGGATACGTAAAATAAATTACAGCAGTAGTGTATATGTATACTGAAGTTGAAAGGAAAACTATCAGAGCTGAGTGTTTAGTACGAACTAAAAAGTTATTGACAACCAACTTATAAAATGCACTCGGAAATGTAAAACTTCATACAATTTTAATTGTTAGATGTTTTTGATCGTTAAACTATGAGGTGCGAGTGTGAACGGTGTGAACTCAAAGTTGTAATTCGCGACTACGGAAACCTACACTGCGCGTGGCCCAACACGCACTTGGCCGGTTTTTTCCACATGTACGAGGTCTATTTAGGCAGGCAGGGATCTTTAATAAAATATATTTCCAGAAACAACGACTATATTATATAAGATGGCGTGTGACGTGTTCTTGCAACTCGCGACACGCAACCGAGAAAATCGCGCGCAGTGACTATTTTGCTATTACTCTTTACCTTATTTACCCACATTGACCTTATTTAAATTTTGTCATACACGCCAACCCATCCAAAATGATTTAGCATAATATCGACGGCCGTCACTAACCGCACCTTCCCGGGTTATTCGAGCGTTGATAATAAAGGAAATAACATTAATTAAATTGACGATCGCCCTGCGGGTGTCATAATTTGTGGCGGTCGTGAAGTAATTAACTATGCTAATTTTACGTCCATTGTCGATAACCTTTTGAAATTATTTTAAAATGGCTGTATTGAAATTTTATGAAGAAGTGAGTGTCGTTCCGTAAGCAAATTGTACTAACGGGAGCCTATTATTCAGCCTTCGCTCTCCATCCGGTTCTATCTTTTGAATTGTAGTAGCACGAGGTAAATTTTTTAAAAAATGTGTATTTTTTGCCTCTACGACATCGAATAATATGATATGTATGCATGTAAAGGGACATACTGTTGCAGCATCGGCTAGAGCGTCAGACTTATGCACATGTGTAACCCAAAAACTGGGCCCTCTTGGCAGGTGGCTCCTAGAGAAATACAAACTGACATACACTGAGGATTGTAAGGATTCCCAATATTTAGTCGTAACAACCCCAAATAGCTCTAATATGTAGGAAAGGCATCACTCCTAAAATGCTTAATTTAGTTATTTAATTTACAGATAGTACGTAGAGATACAGCAACTCAATTTGGCTCAAGTTATCACATAGACGATACCGCTACCTTGAAGAGTGATCAACCAAGGACATAATGTAAATTCGTATATCAGGGGTGAGTTCTCATCTTACATTCGTATAGACGTGTAGATCAGTTTGCGAAGCACCCAAATGCATAACAGATCGTAAGTATTGTTATGAGAAAGATTCATATTGTCATATGGCCGTTAGTTGGCAATTTAAGCTGCCCTTTATACATTTTATTTCAGTTTATTGCACACAATCAAAGATTGATACAAAAGGTTAACTTAATGCTATTTGCATTGTCTAAGGTAAACTACCTTTGGGACATTGTGAAAAAGATATGAGGGGGTGCTACTAAAATTTAAATAATATCATAATTCATATGAACAAATAAAATAATACATTTATAGTTACAACTACACACCTAAGGTAATTTTTTATTTATTTAACCTATTATGTCCCTATTAGGTAATATATATAAATAAGTATATTTAAATAATAAATAATGCAACAAATATACTGCAGAAAGAGTTTTCAACTGAGATAAAGTCTTTTGACTAGTGCCTTAAATTGATTGCGGGTTTGAGCATACATGTGGGCATGATACACGACCTTACAACACCAATACACTGAACAAGACATTTTTGTAACACACTAATAAATAGTCGTTCTTATGAATAAAACCCTCTCTTGCAAGAAACGTATATGTTGCATGATAAGGCTTTATTTTAGAAACCTTATTACGTGGAGATTAAAATTTTCTTAAAATGTATACTATTATTGCCGCTATAGGTAACAATAAATGAATAAAAACAGGGTTCCCAGTAATTTGTTTGGGGGACTTTTGTGTTATGGAATACGAAATTCCTAATGTGTGTGCGAAGCCGATTCGTTCTTTTTCGTTTCTTTATTTGGAAATAGGATTTGATTGGGAAATGATTCTAGGTACCTATACTATATCATAAATTTATCTCAAATCTAAACGGGATACACGAAATCTCAAACTTACCAACAAGTTTAAAATTAAAGGGTTAATCTGTTATCCTCATATCATGTTGTCCATTACTTTTATTAATCTGATTGTAACAATATATTCCGGAGGGTTAAATAAGTGGCACGTGTAGTCTATAATAATCAAAATATTTTCATCTATAGCAAGCTATTTTATCTGGGAGTGGAATAGGCTATAATGTACCTACGCAGAAGAAGACACGGGTAAATTGCTCGTAAAAGTTACCATTTTGTTTTTCAGACAGAGGTGAAAAAAACTTAGTATATGATCAAAATTGGGCAAATGTTATGGAACTAATATCTTTTGATATAAACAAGATATTAGGTATTAAAAGTAAGTGCCACTGTTTTCCTGGTTTTATGAAAAAGAGAAAACCAGGCCCCAGTTTTATTACCTTGTTACTAGAGAATGAAATCAGGTCCTTGTTTTATTACCTTATTACTAGACAGGACTACTTACACACTTGCATAAAAACTAGAGATAAATTGTAAAATTCATCTGAAACACGGATAACACAATCTGACACCAGAGGTAAATATTTTAATAAACCCTACTGGTTACCATAAGCATACACATGTAGCATTATTTAAAAAAAAACTGACTGCCTTTTTGGACATTTGGACAGTTTACGTCCACCAAATTGACTTTGATGATGTTACATAGCCTATGATACTCCGGGAAAAATTCGAACATAATCACACTTCAAAATTGGTCCAGCCTTTTAGGCCACAGGAAGCAATAATGGAACAGACACACATTTATACATAGATATATACATACATACGCGTGAAAAACATTACCCTCCTTCTGGATGCGTCAGAAGGATAATAAACTGGCTGTAAAATTCCTATAAATCCAACTTTATCCCACATATTGAACCCGCAAGCAATCTGAATTTTTAAGATTCTAAATATCCTAGTTTACGAGTATAGTAGAGAAATTTCAATGTGTAACCACGCAAAAACAATAAACAAACTTAAATAGGGTACAATCGGGGTGAGCAACGTCCACGAAAATGTTTAACGTCTAAAAACATGTGATTTAATAACTTTTTAATTTGAAAGGGTTTTTTGTTAAGGAGTATATTTTTTCACCCAACTATATGTTTAGCTTTGGAAGTTCTTCCCCAGCAACACGAAAAAATCGTATGCCTGTTGCTATCTTATTAAAGCAGTTCGTAATTCGACCAACAGTCTTGTCTTATTAACAATTTAATACTTAGAAGTTTTGCTTACCTTTTTCTGTACTTTATGTAATGAAAGAACATTAAGTAAATTTAAGCAAATGTACACAAAACAGCGGAACCTTTGTATTGTAGTAATTTCACTCACTTGTTGGCTTTATTACTTGGGCTTAGACGCTCAGCCTGGCGTAATGATTCGGTTTTTTTTCGTTATAATCCAGGCTTTAGCGCAAATTGAAACCGTGTAAACCTCGGTAATAGCAATAAGCTTGCTGCTTTTCACCAAAATAAGTGTAATCAAAATTAATGGATTTTTGGCGCTATAATTTTAATGGTTGATTTAGGTATACAAAGCATGTCTGAGTTCAATAAACTTTATGACTAGGTAGGGTATAGATATATTATGACAAAAGTAGCTAAACTAATTTTAAATGTACTGTTGCAAGTTGTTAACGAGTTTCGGTAAGCTTTACCTAAAAATACATTTGTTGTTACTTGTTTCCTCGATAAGTACTATACACACTGCACAATAAGTAGCTAGTACTATTTAATAAGTCTGCGACAATAGTCCAAAGTTAGCCTTATCAATTCTTTCCCTTTCCCATTGATATCTAAAATAAAAATAAGAAACAAAGAGAGCTTAAGGTGCTTCCATTTTATTTTATTTACTTACAAATAAAATGACCCAATAATATATGGGAATTATGTATAAATTGAATGACATGAAAAGGTAAAAATTGGAAAATCATCACGATAACACCATTAACAGAAGTGAGATCAGATAATGAGGAAATTGAATTTCCACTTAAATTTTGGAGGCAAATGCGGAGGTTCCGAATTTCGAGGAGAATTAATTAAAAAGCGTTCAAGATATTGTTAATTGACTTGTTTATTAGAGGATGAATTGAATTTGTGTTAATAAATTTAATTTTATGAGCTGATAGGATGCGGAGAGTATTTCGGGTACGTAATCTGATATTTGTAGACCTTGTTTTCTCGACCAAACTGGCTAAGTATCTATAGTTTATTCCATAGTAGGTATCTCAAGCAAAGTTTTGAAGCACTAAATGGCAATAGAAAGTTTTTATTTCTTAGGAGAGAAAAGATATATCGATTAGTTTATTCAAGTCGCAGATATTTTTTTAGGGGCATTTCACACATATCAAATACATAGCGTGCTCCAATAGATGTTGTCACATGTAAATCAAGGTCGTTGAAAATACTGAATACTTGCCGCTTTTAACTGAACCCTTTTGGAAATTCTCGGGGAAGTGTAACAGTTTTTTACAGATCGCAGATTGCGCTAGCCCCAAAGTACGTTCGAGACTTGTATTATGAGATACTTAACTCAACGATACTATATTTACTATATACTATATACTCATATAGACAGCAACAAACATTTTGAACCCAGGCCAATCTGATAAAGATCGTTTTTTAACTTGATCTGACCGGGGATCGAACCCGGGACCACCGCTGCGCTACGGAGCTCGTCATACATAAAACTTTAAGCTGCAGTTGTACCCAAAGAGTTAAAAACATGACCCTCTTTTTGATCAAACCCACGTAATAAGTAGGCACTTCGTCGTTACAGAAACAGTAACTTAGTAACCAATACCACCAACCATTCAATATTGTTAACGCTACAGGAAACACGATATTGTTCAGATTGACTTGTATTAATATTTCAAGGAAAACGAACGTCCGATTGACTTGTTACTATATCAGGAATTTAATTGAAGCTTACGGAAACAAAGTTTGAAATAGCTTTAGTTCTCGTTACCCTATTACTAAAACTACTACAAATGTCCAATACCGTAAATAGACTCTACAAGTTGGAGCAACATGACTTTGGTTAGTCTCTTTCCATTTGCGCGCGACGGTATTTGTTGCCTTTTAACTAAGTTTCTTGTAACTTCTTTCTTCAAACAGTTTAGTTTTAGCCACTCCTCATCATCGTTCAGATTTCATGGCCAAATCTTTTTAGGTTCAAGCCATTCAGCTCTGAAATTCGCTCCCTGAGTCTGTAAGAAGAGCTCCAACTCGAGGTGCTTTTAAGCGTGCGGTCCGCACATTATTTCTTCAGGAAGTGTCCTCTTCTCACTGAATTTCTATTTAAAACATTTCAAATAAGAGAAAAGTCATCCTTATGAAACATGATATAAATATAATTGAATATATTAATGTACACATGCATAAATACATACATATACATAAGGTCCTTATGTATATGTATGTATTTATGCATGTGGACCTTATGTATATGTATGTATTTATGCATGTGTACATTAATATATTCAATTATATTTATATCATGTTTTACTGTTTAGATTATATAGTTATTTTTAATCAATTTCGCTCTATCGCCCATACTCAATTTTTCTGTTTGGATCTATGTCGACTGGCAGAGAATGCCATATGGCATTAAGTCCACCATTTGTACACTTTTGTTTTAATTTGTGCAATAAAGTTTAAATAAATAAATAAGAGAACATACAGACGGTAATTTTACAGTTTTTACATTGAACCCGTTTACTCGATGAAATATTTAAAACTAGCTGTTACCCGCGGCTTTGCCCGCGTGATTTATAGCCTTTGTCCTTCTCAGTACCCTAACCTATGTGTATGCAAAATTTCATGATGATCGGTTCATTATGTAACGATGCGCATGGATAACCTTCATGCTGCATTTGCTTTTCACCTCATTTCCCAATCATCATCATCCTGTCCACTTTTATTTCGAAACATAATTCATTTTAGATTCCAAATTCCATATTCAAATTTTCTTCGCAGTCCTTCCTCATCACTCAGTCATTCCATTCAATTCCTTTCCTAAGTTTGGTCGTGATCTCTCGACCCTAGCTTACAGGCACTCGCCTACAATATTATTTTTTTACTAATTGAATTCACTACTACTAACTGTGTAACGCATGTGTGAAACTTATTAAAATCTGTTATCTGTGTTGTGTTGTGTCCTTGAACTCTCTCTCTCTCTCTCCGCTGAGCATTTAATACCTTCCTTCATATTCATGTTGGGCTTACTCTAACTAGCTGGGTGAGTAGGACCCGACAAGTAGATACGGCGTGAAAGCGTAACAAACAAATAAATTCACTTTCACATTTATAATTTCACTGTTTTTTACGGTTCCGTACCCAAAGGGAATCTTATTGAATAGGACCCTGTTACTGAGACTCCAATTTCCGTCTGTCCCTCTGTCTGTCACAGAGCTGTATCTTGATGATGTCTATATCTATTGCCTCTATAACAACAAATAATAAAAACAAAATAACTAACAAACCTAATTTTTTTCCCTCTTAGTCTTCCATACGTTTCATAATACTATGTCCGACATGACCTGGATCTCCAAATTCTCGAATATAATTAAATCATATCTCCTATCCATCGTGTGACGGTCATGGCCATTTGTGACACAGGTTGCTCGGAATCAGGTCAAAAGTGAGACTACTTAGATTTATTACAATGAGATTTATATCAGTCTCCAATCTCGTTGATAGATTAGCTATTTGTGTGTGACAAATCTTTAATCAATGTCTAGCCGGGCCCTTGGGAAATATCGATATTTTATCTCGATACTGATTTCTATTACAAGAGATAAATTAAAGTATTTTGATATTTTTACTTACGTTTAAGGATATTTAAATTTATTTATAAGTTTTAAATGTTTAATATAATAATATATGTTTCTGTTCTCCTATAGCTAGGCACCTAATTGCCTCTGGAGTTTACATAAGGTACACGTGGTATTTTTTCATTCCGCATGTCAGAATATGCTTAAGACACGTAGTACATATATCTCCATGCTTAAACATGACATTTTGGAGGTTGAATTTTTCAGGGTTACACAATAACATTTAAAATGTATTGCAAAATTGTTTGGTTATTATAAGTGATAATATGCATATGTGCCGCAATCGTATGGCAATATAAATAAATATAAATATAAATATATACGGACAAATCACACAGATTGAGTTAGCCCCAAAGTAAGTTCGAAACTTGTGTTATGGGATACTAACTCAACGAAACTACGAGTATATTTTATAATAGATACATATATAGATAAACATCCAAGACCCAGGTCAATCTGAAAAAGATCATTTTCCATCTTGACCTGACCGGGGATCGAACCCGGGACCTCCGTGTCGCAGGCTGGCGTGGTAACCACTGCGCCACGGAGCTCGTCAAATGTATGTTTACCAATAAAAGTCATCGTGAAACACAGAATAAAAGTTATTTTATACCTATGCGGTTATAAATATTGTACAATATCAAACAAAGCAGTATGGATACGAATTTTCCGCCTTTTATCTACATGGCAAAATGGCTTTTTTATGTACATTTTAAATGAAAATGTGACAATATCTGTATGAAAAAAGCGGCGCAGTATTTCGCATTGTCCGCAAATACAATGCAAACCTGCAAATACAGGTGGCAAGTAAAATAAATTTCGGGTCCCTTTGGAAACGATCGTTTTGGATGATTTGCATTTAAAGTGGGGTAATTTGGGTTAGTGGGCACAAAGCGGTGTGATGTTTGCTTCTCTCGTCCTGGCCCTTTCGTTTCTGACGTTGTCGCCCAAATATTCCCTTTTCGAGCAAATACCGAAAATTCTACATGTGAATGTATAGAGATATTTTAAGAAAAGTTATTTTGTATACATTCTCTGTAGCTCTCTATTGGGGATGTAGCCTTGCAAGGTCAAAAATGTCAGGTATACTCATAACAAAGGAGTTGAATCAAATGGTAAGGTACTGCCCCAGCTTCGCACGCACGTATCTGTCTGTTTATCCAGACGCTAAAACTGCCTTCCAACGCAACAAGGAACGCAGTATGCTCGGAGTGAAACTCGTTGCGCAATTCAACTCTGTTTTCCCAGACTACAATAGTCATTGGCTAGAAGAGCAGCTGAAGTGGGAGTGAGTTGGACTCGTTTCTCAAATGTCTGATGATCGCTGGGCCAATACAGTTTCAGACGCCGTAGGTAACCAAGAACGTGTTGGTGCGATGAGCTCAATAACCACAGCAAAGAATTGAGAACACAAAAAACAGATAGACAAAATGGAAAGAAGGAAAAGAAGCGTTCGTCCTGGACATTCAAGGCTCGTAATAATAAATAAATACACGAATGTTATAATAACACAAATATTTATATGTATAATGTTACTTTCTGTTTTATAATATGACCTACCTAGTAAGCATTGTAGGTATTTCATTAATGAACAAATTAAAACTCCGCCAATTGTGTTGATGCAAGCGGACACAAATATTTAGGTTTATTACACTTTACCTATGCTGTTATTAACGATAAGGGTTATCTCGCTGCATAAAGCAGTAAAATAATTGGTATTCTTTTATTAAGAGATTACGGCTGCTTTAAAAGGTCTCATCCAAATCTTTTTCCATTAAATTGTAGACGGAACCTAAAGCCTTAAGTCCAAAAGGCCAGGTTTAGCGTGTTAGTGGGCAAAAACACGAATACAGAAATCAAAAAAGGGATAAATTGCTCATCTATCAGTCATATTTGTGTCTAAAGTGATGATGAGATGATGATGACGTATTAAGAATGTTAGTGGAGTGAATAAACTCATACACACGAATTCGAAAACTAATATCTTTTTTTGGCAGTAAGCAGAAAGAATTCATAAAAAGAGATGGTGATAATATACATATTCAGTCTTAAAATATTTAGTACAAATGTATAGTCTGTGTAGTCAAAAGTATAGGAATATTTCCGTAACAATAATTGAGCCGGTTATAATCTAGACTAGACCCTCAAACTAGTCTCCATAATCGTTATAACGGACCTAGCTCCAGGTAAACGGAGTACTAAATTAACCAGTAAACTAGTAGTAAATAGTTACAATAGCCGTATATATGAAACTTTTAGCAGCTTTTCATGCATACAGTTTTAATTGTGATTAACGAGTTTATTTGCAAATAGAGCCAGCTTTAAGTTCTAGCATTGCTGCAGTTTATGATGGAAATTTATAGACAAAAGTTGCCCTAGGAGCTTAGCCATTCTCAAGGTTGAAACACATAAATACAGTGGTTCAGATAACTGAATTCCAGTCGGCTTTATCAAACGGAACTCCATCTATATACAACCACAAGATGCCTCACATATTCAAATTACTAGACCTTTATCATCATCATATGATTTAAAAAAAATATTAGCCTGTAAGAACCTTGTTTGTGGAGAGAAATAAACATTTATTATTATTATATTATATCATCATCATCAGGTCTTTCTAGTCTCCACTGCAGGAGCACGACCCTCTCTGTACTACTAGAGACATATACTAGCTTGAGTAGTCAGAGGATTTCGCCTACACTCTCCACGATGGCCAGACGGGTTGGAGAGGTCTCTTTGATGTTAATAAGCTTTGTTTAGCTTGTGTTTCCTTAGTCGCCTTTTACGACATCCACGGGATGACTCTTATACTAAGTACTTACATATTCTATTTAAAGGAATGCGTATACCATGTATCCTTTGCATGTATCATTATACCAGTACACACATACTTACATTTGTAGTAATCTTTATCCTTAATAAATAGTAACAATAGTCGCATATATCTGAAACTTATAGCAGCTTTTCATGCATACAGTTTTAATCGTGATTAACGGGTCTATTCGCAAATGTAGCAAGCTTTAAGTTCTAGCATCGCTGCAGTTTATGATGGAAATTTATAGACAAAAGTTGTCCTAGGAGCTTAGCCATTCTCAAGGTTGAAACACATAAATACAAGGGTTCAGATAACTGAATTCCAGTCGGCTTTATCAAACGGAGCTCCGTCTATATACAACCACAAGATGCCTTACATATTCAAATGACTACGACCTTTGTACTACATATTCTATTTGAAGGAATGGAAACATGGTTTCCTTTGCATGTATCGTTATACTTACATTATAATAATCTTTATCCTTATGGGGCAAGCAGAGCTTATAGGCCAGAAAACCCAAAAGGCATGTTATACGAGTAATCATTTAAATTAACAAAACGTATACCAACTCCACTTCTCTTCGGCTTCGTCATAGAATTTTCAGATTTATTGCACGCACGTAACTCCCAGAATGAGGGTTATCTAAAATTTGTGGCGGCAGCACAGACAGCCTAAACTTTGTCATAGTAAATTACTGACATCATCAAAAAATTGTTAACATAAGAATGACAATTAATAAGTGTTCAAAGAAACCTATATTACATAAACGATTGAATCTTAAATATTGAGATATGTTTTTTTTTTAAATCTAATATCAGTGGGCGGCAGCAATGAGGCTTAGTCCAGCAAGTTGATATTGGGCATCAAGCTGTCAGTGATAACCACTTATGGGACCAAAATTATATATGTAAATGTTATACCCTACGACTCAGAGCTGACGACTTCAAAGTAATAAAAACGGTTCTGCAGTAGAACGATATCGAAGATCCATTTCCATATCATCTGATCAAAGTGCCAAGCACATATTTGTTTCCGAACGTTAGAGGTTGCTTCGAGAAGCACTTTTAGACTATAATTGGTTCTAACTGGGTTCAACCTGATTTACATGTAAATTGGACGCGGTCAATATTAGCCCAGGCATGGCCCAGGCGAATTAATTCAGCGCTCTGAACACCGAGATAACATTGAATGTTGTTGATTTTTGCGGCTTAGTCACCCAGGTTGCCACTGTCATTACTGTTTGCCATTTTACCCCCAGACTCAATTAAAGGGTTATTGAACTTATTGGGATCCTATTCAGACATAAGAATCTTAGCGTCCGCGAGTTATCAGAAAGAATTCACAACACCGTAGATGGGGAATTACAAGAGATATATGTATTTATACAAGAACCAAGCCAATTTGAAAAAGATCGTTTTCCATTATGACCTGGCCGGGAATCAAACCCGGAACTCTACCACAGAGGTCAAATGTCATAATACGTAGGTACACATTAAGGATCTGTGTCAGGGTCATATCATTAGTTCCATAAAGCTGTGTTTCAGAGTGACTGGCTTCGGCTCGGCTGCCATCATTGATGGCGGTCTACAAGCTATGTTAGATGTCTTTAGGCAGCTTCATAAATTTGGAAACATAGTTGGTAACCTACACAGTGGAAAAATACTCATAGATATTATGATATTCAACATTAATATACCTAATGACTTTTTTTTTACCAAAACCATTAGGCGCATTCAGCATAAAGATAAATAAATATAAATAAATATATAGGGACATATCACACAAATTGAGCTAGCCCCACAGTAAGTTGTGAACTTGTGTCGCAGGATACCAACTCAACGATATTATATTTTATAATAAATACTTATATAGACAAACATCCAAGACCCAGGTCAATATGAAAAAGATCTTTTTCCATCTTGACCTGGCCGGGGATCGAACCCGGGACCCCCGTGTCGCAAGCTAGCGTGTTGACTGCTGCGCCACGGAGATCGACAAAAATGTAAATAAAATTGTTTTATTACAGCATTAAAACCGAGATTTTACTGTTACCCGAGATTATTGTCGTAAATCCGAGGCTTAGCGTCCTTTATTACAATCATTATCGCTGTGTAACAACTTTTTAATAGCTTCGACTGCTCTAAAATAAAACTGATATCGGAGTTTGTAGTATCTGAGCAACATTTTGTGTAAAAGTAAGTATAGTCGGCCAAAAAATAAATCTACTCCAATGCGACTTCATCTCTCACCTTATCCTGGATAATAAATATTAAACTTTCTCGACTCTGCCTATTAGGTATTTAAACGTAAAATTAAAGTTCCGGATTATGATTAAAATGATTACGATGCCACAGATAAATAAGTAAATAATATTATATGCCGTGTGATTCCCGGCAAAGTAGAATAGGACTAGGTACTCCACTAAGTCGACTAAAGAGTCCCACGTAAAGCCGAAATCCCATACAAACGTAGTTTGGTTTTAGTTTTACAACAGTTAAGCCAATCTCAACCAAATTTCGTATATACGACCGGATAAGGCATATTGATGTTTATAATCAGATTTCAATTTTAAAAACAATACCTATACAAAATTACAGCGAGTACAAGTTTCGTATCGAAAACTTCTACTCGCTGTAATTTTGTATTTGGGCTTTACGTGGGACTCTTAAGAAACACATGCTAAACATAGCTTACAAAAGTTTGTAGGCCAAATCCTCTGACTACTCAGGCTATTATGTGGTACTGGTAGTACAAAGAGTGTCGTGCTGCAGTGGAGACTTAAAAAAAAAGATGATGATGGTACATTAAAAAAAAAAAATGTATGCGTTACTCCAGCCGAAAAGTATCTCTTTTCGAAAATTGACAATGGCAAATAATTAGAGCCTACCGTAGTATAAAAGTGCCTGAAAGTCTTAAATTTGTGCCGCCAGCCGTTTAAGAGATATTCGAAAAAACAATTTCTGGCTGGCGTAACGTTACTCCAGCCGAATTCTTTGAACCAGACCACCTAGCTCTAAACGAAGTACACACACAGATAGCTTCAATTTGTGCCCAAGAGTGCCTTATATTTTCAAATTTGTGCTCCATACGGTTTCAGAGGTATTCAATTTTTGGCTGGAGTAACGTTTGCTCAGTTGCTGTATCTCTGAAACGGCAGGCCAATCAACCGTCGTTTTTAGGTTTCGTGTATGTTAAACATGCACAACCAGACTACCTAGCTCTAAATGAAGTACACACACGGATAGCTTCAATTTGTGCCCAAGAGTATTTATTGACCCGTTTGAATTGTTCAGGTTTCTTTGTTTAAGAGCTAGAGCCTATTTTCGATTTTTCAAAAGGAACTCTGAGACTTGTGTTGTGAGATACTAACTCAACGATAATACATGCAAGACCCAAATCAATCTGAAATAGATATTTTATATTTGAGCTGACAGGGGTTCGAATCCAGGACCTACTGTGAGACGGCCTGACATGATGACCACAAGGCTACTGAGGTCAACAATACACAGACGCACACACACACAAACGCGTCGAACTTCTAAAACCCTTATTTTTACTCGAAGTTTAAAAAGAAAATAATTGAACCAAGTTATTAAAAAAAAATTTTTTCATATCTTTCTTTCAATAATGCCCTTGTGCATGTTTAACATACACGAAACCCGACGATCCGCAAAAGTAATTTCGCTTATATTAGAATACAAATGAAATAATCATAATGGATAAATGATTCCTTCGTTTATATTCTTTTGTAAACAAAACCTTAAATTCTTGTTTGGAGAACGATAAAATGAGATGGAAATTTGATTGCACATTTTTACGCAGTTTCACAAAGATACGTTTAAAAGCCTATGTTCATATTACGTGACATGTTGGGAGCATTTGCACGCAAACCCGCGGTGGGATGTCTCCCGTTTCCGGAGGCTTGACGGGGCGGATGGAGGCATCCGGTAGCCGGAGTTAAACGCTGAGCACAGACAGACAATGCGTCATTCAGGCTCACGTTAAAAGCTAGTGAGTGTCTTTGTAACCTAGCTGCTATGTGACCTACATTTTTTTATATATATTGTATACTCACTCACTTAGGGAATAGTGTAAGATTCATCAAAATCGGTTCAGTAACTTTTGAGACAGGGAGTTAAGTATGTATCAACCCCTAGAAAAAAAATAATCCTGTTTATTATAATTTTTTATCACCTTATTTTTTTTATATATAAAGTTTTTGTACGATTGAATAGTTAAAAACAACAATTTGTCCGTATGTAAGACAATTAATTCTGGCAAGCAACGAAAAAGGAATTTCAAAAGTAATATAAGAAAGAGGTATCACAAATATAGTTTTCTTCCTTTTACACCAGTATCATGCAATAACAGCCGTATTATTGCAGCCGCTGTAAAAAACAGTTTTTCTCAATAATATGAAACAGCTCTCAGTTGCAGTGGTAATGACAAAACAAAAGAAAAACTGAAGTCTGACTCCTCTCGGGAAATTAAAATGCATCGGAGTAAGAATAGTGTTGTTATCTATTTTTGTTATCTTTATATACAACGTGTAGTTGAAATGACTGAAACCTCAGACATCCCGATTGATTTTTATTATATTAAAATAGTCCAGCCAATAATTAATTATTTTCATTAATTATCTGTATGTTTTGGGTTAATGACTATTCTTGTTTTGATTCATAGCCCTTCATTCGTTATCGGGACGACGAAGTAGGTATGCGCTCGCTACTCTCACTGAGTTGACGATGCAGAAGCAAAATTTTGGCTCAACATGAAATAAAAAAGAAATATTTAAAAAATTTACCTACAAAAAGTATTAAACTTCATCGAGTGTAAAATTATTTCAAACTAGTTTAGGTCTAGGAACCTTAAATTTTGTATTAAAGTTTGTTTTTATAATGTTTGGATTTTCATTTCGTAAGAGGCTTAAATAGGAAAACAAGATTGTTTGAAAGTCTGTGACTTTTCAAGATAGAACCATGAAATTTTGTTCTATGTGGCCCTTATCAAACAATATATTTTAGCAAAATTTACCCCTATAGGAGGTTGAGAATTGTTATGGAAATTCCACTAAGTATTTTACGATTCATCGCTATGAAAGTCTGGGTTCCCACCCATTGTGGGTAAATTCTAAAATTACTTAGGGATAGTTTTCCTTATGATTTCGTTATAAATGCTACTGCTCTTAATTTTCCACAAATTAAGCTTACAAGGAGCTTAATATTTTTGAAACGGATCTCCAAATCGAAAAATTACGTTCAGACACCGACAAAAATATTGTGGATGTCGGATTGTGTGAAAGACTTATTTAGTGATACCCCAAAGAAAAGGGAGAAAAAAGCTATTTATTCCCACTTTGCATGTATGAGAGAAATAATAATAAAAATATAACTCCTGCTAATTTACAGCTATCTAGTAGGTACTTATAGTCTCGGAGTTAAACCGTGGACAGACAGACAAATGAACAAACGGACTCGGCGAAACTATAAGGCTTCAATTGTTTACTACGGAACCCCAAAAAGGTCGATTGAAAAAGGTTTCTTTGGTCCTTATACATTAACCATTCGTGTTAAAACTAAACATATTCTGCCCTTAGGCAAGATAATTTCGCAAAGGATTGTGTCTCTTGTTGAATGTTCTGTGTCCTAGTATGTATGAGAATATGAATGTCCCAAAGATAGCGGCATGACAGGCCCCAACGTCCTTTTCACTACACTTAGAATCCACACAGAAATTGAATATACATTTGAATAATAATGCCTTCTGTCTGGGTAAATATAATTCCTGTGAGCGTCTTGTGAATAAATGCCACAAAAGCCTTTTCTATTTTCCTGTAGTTGGGATCATATGAATGTAGAGTACAGTATAATTTTGAGAGTGTTAGATAACAAGAGCAGAAGTAGACGGCCTCCGTAACGCAGTGGTTGAAACGCCAGTCAGCGACTCAAGGAGAACCGGGTTTTATTCCCGGCGCGGTGAAATACTTGTACCTATTTAATTTTCACAAGTTCCAAAAAAAGGGTGGCTTGACTATGACGGAGAAAAGAGAAATATGGAAGAATAAGACATTTTGCGCAGACCCCTGATAATGGGATAAGGTAAGGAGGATGATGATGACCAAAGGAAGGGTGGCATCAGGCAGCTGGCTGTCAAATTTTATCACAGCATGAATGTTTTCATGATAGTGGACCCTGGGTTCCGATGCATCACAGCTGAGTATGTAATAGAAAAACGTTCAAATGAGGACATTCATAAAAAGAGCATCCAGATAAAGATACATAAAAGAGTGACAATCATCGGTAATTTTAATCAACAGCGTGACTACAATGCTATTATTCAATCGGTACTGTCACGATTTGTAATATAATTTTAAAAAATAAGTAACACCTGCAACAGAAAATCGTCCTTGTTGTTAACCGTTGAACCAATTTTAATATCACAAGACCCATCACCAAGAAACTTACTTTCCAATAAAATAAAATAAAACATCCAAATCGGTTCACTCGTTTTAGAGCTAACGATGCCTTAGACAGAAACAGAGACACACACACATCTGTGAAACTCATAACACCGCGGGTCAAAAATATTAGACTAAATTTCATAAATTTATACAGTAGTTATAATTATATTGACTCATTCAACACACTCTGGATAAAAAAAAATACAGTCCCTTGTCACTCTCTGCTTATCGTGATCATGAGAGAAACAAGTTTTATACTTATTATTTGCTTTCATAGCCTGAGTTGAAAAATAAAAATCTTACGCTCTTCAAGAAACTCTTGACACTCTATTATTTCATACAAAATAATTATTCAGTATCTGACTTTTTAAATGACAAATTATAATTGTATTAATTTATTTAACCCTTGAAATTATCGTTGTTTGTGCATTGTTAACTCAATACCTAGTATAATATTGTGATATAATATTTGTAAGTCTTTAAAGGACAGATCATTGATACCACCATCTGACTGTTTTGTAAATGTTACCTATGACTCAGAAATAAAATATTCTTATTCATTTCATACCACTGGTTTCCTTTCCAAAAATTTTGGGAATAGTTGCTTACCTTAGACCTGGTTTTAGGCCACTAGTCATTATTTTGCGAACATCTTCCAATTCTTTGCTTTCAATAACACATTTATTACTTAATGTTCTTCATTCCTTACGAGGCGAGATAAAAATGTTGGTATAATGTCATAGCAGCTAACTCGATATACACGTACGGTGCGACAGACGGGCAGACTTAATGCCTTTTATATCGATTCCGCCACTTCGTGCTCGTTTTTCACTCAACTAGTCGTCAAATGTATACGGCAGATGATGACAATTTGATTATGTTTAATCAAAAGTGTCTGTTCTTTTATTAAACTAAGAAAATTTATTTTATAATTTGTACATTAACTTTAAACTCTACTTTTTGTTGTTTGTCGTTTTTAAAAATTCATTCATTGTATTCCTCTAGCAAGTATGTGTACTCCAACTGTGTGAGGCTTTGGGCGGCTTCTGTGATGTGTTTTTGGGAGGTTGAGGTTGTTGCTTCTTAAAACCGATTTTACTCGTTGAAGCTCCTCTTTGAGGTGGTGGGTGTCACAGATGCCATGTGCTCTCTGAAACAAAGATTTACCAACGGTAGGTCGCCCAAAGCCTCACACAGTTGATCGCTTTCCTGCCATCTTACCATATGTAAAGGGAGTTACAGACAAAATTGGTAATATACTTAAGCGTGCTTCAATCAAGACCTATTACAAGCCGCACAAGAAAATAAACCAACTTTTAAGACCTGTCAAATCTAATATCCCGTTACAAGATGCTGGAGTTTATAAAATTGACTGTGAGTGTGGTTTATCATACATTGGGCAAACAAAGAAAAGCATCGGTACCCGTATAAAAGAACATATTGCTGACATGAAGCATAGGCGCTCAACGAAGTCTGCAGTCTGTGAACATGCCCTAGACAAACTCAACCACTATATGCGTTTTGATAATCCTCAAGTCCTTGCAAAAGAAAACAGATACATTCCAAGAATGCTTCGTGAGGCTATTGAAATTAAAAAACATCCTAATTTCAATAGAGAGGATGGTTGGCAGTTACCACCAGCTTGGGATCCAGTCATCAATTTAATCAAATCTCAAGCTAAGCAGAAGACTGCAAGACCTTCAGACACCGTGAGCCAATACTGCGTACATCCGGAACGTTATCAATAAATATTTTAGGCGGTAGATTTAGCAGTTCTTATAAAATACTAGACAAATGTCAACTTAGTCTACCTGCGACCACGAACACTGTAAAGTGCTCGAAACGTTAGGTGTATAAATAATGTAATAAACGCGATAAAAACCGTATTAAAATAATTTTATTTAAAAGGAAATATTTACTGTAACAAACATCTTATTTGCTTAGACCCTTCGGGCATGTATTTTCTTTCTTTTATATATTAACTAGCTGCTACCCGCGGCTCTGCGCGTGGTATGTAGCCTATGTCCTTCTCAGTATCCTAACCTATGTGTATGCGAAATTTTCATGATGATCGGTTCGGAGATACAGCGTGAAAGCGTAACAAAAAAAAAAAAAAAACAAACAAATAAACTTACTTTCGCATTTATAATATTAGTTAGGAAGATAGAATAGGATGTATATGTTTTTATTTTTATTAAAACAATAATAATTAATCTGTTATTGCATATCACAACCCGAACAAAATAACATGAATTTGTGTGAGTGCTCAGTCAAACTAACATGAAATTAATATTATGTGCATTCCTTTCAGTATAAGTATGCATTATTTGAGTATTATAAAATATATTGAAGTTGTGAGATATAAGCCTGCTTAGTTAGAGTGCGGTGGTATGGGGTTTATTTAGATGATATGAATTCATTATTTTCTTAGAAATAGAATCGGGATGGCGTAACTCATTGTTTCAAATTGTTCATTTAGGTCAAGGAAATGTTTATACTGTAACAAACATCTTATTTGCTTAGACCCGTCGGGCATGTTTTCGGCCTATTCCAGTGCGGCGAGGTTTTTACGGCTCAATTATTGATATTTTATTTTATTATACCTATGTATGTTACTTCCATATACAATATTTATTACATATAGTGCGTAGCCTGATATTTATAGATTTTATTCTTAGATATGGGAAACATGGCGACTGAGTCATCTTCTGATCTGATAAAATGAAGAATAATATCTTTTATAAATATTTTATGAATATATGTAAACAAACCTTTTCTCTAAAAAAAGAGTTTTTTATTAGAGAAAAGGCTTATTAAAAAAAATTATAAGTATCAAGGGTTTATTATTACATTATTATTTTTTATATAAAGTTTTTTATAGCTGTGTGGTTCCCGGTAGAGTAGAATAGGACCAGTCCAAGTCTTCCCAAGGATGTCGTAGAAGGCGACTTGGGAAACACAAGGGAGGGGCGTGCTCCTGCAGTGGAGACTAACAAAGACCTGATGATGATTATAGTTTACATTTTCCTCAATATTTGGTTCGTCTTTTCTTGACAAAGTTGCGTTGTCCTAACGATACGTATAACAGTAAAGTATTGAATACAATAGAATATTTCTTGTATTTCAAGACATTTTAATCGCAAGGGAAATATCTCAAATAGAACACACTTTATACATAATATATATGCATGATTTGCCGATACCACTCCATTGGGAATATCTACTTAGGAGGTGTATCGTACGGTGTGTATCTACCTACTGTATCAAACTATATTGTTCTTCCTCTTGTTTCGTCTATATTATTTTACCTGCAATTGTAATTATGTTAATATTAATTTTAAACATGAATACGGACAACTTTTGTTCTGTGACTTAGTCCGAAATTGAGAAAAATCAATGAGCTTTTCCAAAGTAGGTACGTTGCATACCTCTAATCCAAAATGTATGGAGCAGCTGATATATTTTTTTTCGCAATCAGGCTTGTTCGCAGAACAAAAGTTTTTCGTTTTCATGTTGAGAATGTGAATTTAAATTATCGTTAGCTAAATACAAACTACATTGTACATTATAGAAAATAATATTTTTGGTAGATAGTATTCAGATAAAGCCAATGAAGCCATTGCTTATAATATCTGTAAAGTTAGTGTTGCTATTATTCATATTTTTGCTAACAAGTATTAAGGCAACAAGCCAATGCCGGCTAAAATAAAAGCAAGTAGCTCAATGTATGTAATTGAGTGAGTAATTTAATTGAATATATGCTCACGGTACACTTTGTATACACATGTCATCTATACCGCTGATCGATTTGAAGATAAGATATGAGTGGGGTCATCGTACGACCCATTTAGTATTTCAGTGGCATGTATCGAACCTGACAATAATGGTAAACTACATATCTTGATTAAATGATACAATTGCTTTTTCTGGCACTAATAAAAATAGACAAATCTTTGAACTTGATTTCTAAGCCATTTTCAAGGCCCCACACTAGGCACACTAGCGACGCCAATAATTTTATTCCTAATACTTTATAAATAGAAAGAAATTCAAGAATGTAAAGCATATAAGCCTTAGTAAATAACCTGAAGTATTTTTATTTAAGAATAAGTCCTCATTAGGCATGTTTTAATATTTATTTGTGTGTGTTCAGCTGAGGCAAATAAAGTTCTATCTTCTGGAATTCGGAAAATTTAATAAATCAATCAATTCTTAATGATAGCATATTTGCGACATGTACTTAATACTTTTTTTGTAGAAAACATCTGCAAGTGTTCGCTGGACGAAGGTCAATTGCTTACTGGACTCTTTTTACTGTAATTTCACCTTAAAGATTCTCAAACTATTCCCAAAGGTGCATTAGCAAGGGTTCAAATGAGCTCGCAGATTGGGTAGGGTTTCAACTGAGAATCGCCAGTACGTGATCCCGAAAGCCTTTCACAAATCTCTTGAAATAGACTCGTGCGTGAGCAGTATTATCACTTGAAATAATCGTCGGCCTTTTCATAGTTCAAGTATTATGTTTTGCTGGTATAATCTATATATACATATAATAAAACAGTAAAAATATTTTGTCTGTACATTTAGCATTTTTGACTGAAATGGATAGAGGGACACTTAAGAAGAAGAAAGAATAGAAAGCAAAAAAATATTGTTTAGAATTTCTTATCTGTCTGTCTGCCTGCCTGTCTGTCTGTCTGTATGTATGATCACGTTTATCTCCGGAAATATTGGACGGATTCGAATGAAACTTTTTTTTGATAGGCTAAAAAAAATTTCGAAAAATGGAACACCTGATGCAGCATCATAATGGCCCAGCTAAACTATAAGAAATATAAAAGTGGAGCCTTAGCAAAAGCTGTTAAGCCTGATGAGCATTTTTGTTGAGGTATAAAATATCTCAGATTTGGAACACGTCATGCAGAAACCATAATGGTCCAGGTAAACTATAAGAAATATATGAATAACGGCTTAGCAAATGTTATTCAACCTGATGAGCATTTTTTTGTTGAAGTATTTATATGAAGATTTGGAACACCTGACGCAGAACCATAATGGTCCAGGTAAATTATAGGAAATTTAAAAATTACGCTGTAGCAAAAGGTGTTGCAAAAAAAAAGCCTGATTAGTTTTTTTTTGTTGAGGTAAAAAAATAGAAGATTTAGAACATCTGATACATTACCATACTAAAATTTATATCGACAATTTTACAGAGTCACACTCTCCACTGGGATAGAGTGCGTAGAGTACGGTTAGCTTATATTACTGGTGACCGCCCAGCGGTCCCCCTTTTGGCAACGTAGTTTTCAGCCCATACTGCAAAACATGAGGGTTTGCTGTCTCTCCAAGCCTTGAACACACAGGCAACACTTAAAGCTGAGGTCTGTCCCTTGCAAGGCCCTTTGGAGATGTGCGATAGGTTGAGGGCACTCTGCTCATGCCTCAAAGTTTGGTGAAGTAGCGCAAGCTCACTTGGAGCTAGCTATATCTTCTTCTTCTTATCGTGTCGGTGGCTCAAAAAGTCTAAAAGAATCCTATATTTTATCCCTCCAGTATTTAGCAACAGCCAATGCAATGCCATACAAATGTATAACATTGCTACAAGTATTTTCTTATGTATGTTTAGTTTATTAATATGCCGGAGTCATAAAGTCCACGCGAACGAAGTCGCTGGCATCAGCTAGTATTTAATAAAATAAGAGAAAGGTCAACAGGTAGCGCTAATATAGGATGATAACGGGGCGTACAAACATATTAATTAAGTATCTATACCTTTCGTTGAAGACAGAACCTATAGCAATAAGATCTGAAAGTTACCTTTAGCGATGTCTAAATGCAAGCTGCATTATTCATTCACCACTTTAATTCTTTTAACCGGTTACGGAATTTATTGGAAGAAAAGCTGGTTAATTTAAATACAGGTTTTTTTATTCCAAACCAGCAAGAAGATACTTACGGTTTTTGTATTTTTACCGTTAATAGGAACCCATTCACATTGAAACTTCTGTTTCAAAATAGTTATTATTTTAAAACAGATTTTTTTTAGAACTTTCATTAGCAAAATAGTTTTCGCGGTCACAATCACTATTATGTTCACTACGGGACTTACCGCGATTATTTTTGTGCACGCCTTTGGAAAAAGTCTGGTGTCTATAAAATTGGCTGTAGTTGTGGTCGCTCGTATATTGGACAAACTAAGAGGGCTATAGCTCAACGGGTCAAAGAGCACATAACCGCAGTCAAATACAGGGATATTGTGAAGTCTGCCTGAGCATCTATCACAAGCAGAGACCAATCACTGGATCGAGCTACACCAGCCAAAAGTACTTGCAACTGAACGCCACTTTATACCCCGGCTAGTTAGGGAAGCGATTGAAATTAAGAAGCATCCCAATTTCAATCGGGAAGACGGCTTCAAGCTTTCGGGTACATGGAACCCTGTGATTGAGCTGTGTAAAAAGTGTACGCGCGCATCAGTGAACAATTCCCGAATGGACACCGTCAGTGTTGTGTGCGAAACCTGTGTAATAAAATAAACGACAAAGAAAGAGGGTAGACCGATACGGTTTCCCTTGACAGCTCAACTTACACCACCGCAGTCTCAGTTAGTCTGTGAAAATGGCAGCTGCAATGTTGTCGAAATATCAGACAGAACTCAAAAATAATCGCGGTAAGTCCCGTAGTGAACATAATAGTAAAAAAGTTCTTTTTGACCGACTTCAAAAAAAGGAGGTTCTCAATTCGTCATAATCTTTATTTTTTTTTATGTATGTTCCCCGATTTCTTGAAGACGCCTGGACCGATTTAAGAAATTCTTTTGTTGTTCGATAGGTAATACTTTCAAGATGGTCCCATTAAATTTTTACCTAAATATGACGAGCGCTTTCAGAAAAAAATACACAAAATCAAAAAAAAAATTACAAGTATGTCGTTCGGTTTATACTTTTTTAAATTTTATTCTTACGCTTATTTTAATAAATTGATAGGGTTGAAGTCGGTTTTTGTTTTTTGTTAAAAATATCTTAAATTATGATGATATATTTTTAACAAACTTCTAGGAAAGGTATGAGTTTCTTCATTTTAGTCATATGATTATTACGGTACTTTTTTATTAGCAGTATTTTATATTTTTTATCCATCATTTATTTTATTCTAAATTATCTATACTGATATATTTCTTTGAATTGAATAGATTCTGAAACTACTGGATCAATTTCCAAAATTCTTTCACCCATAGACATGCAATTTCTCTGCGGGTAACATAGGTACCTATATAATTTACGCGGAGGAAGTCGCGAGAAAATTGTTAGTTCAGAATTACGTCCGCAAAAACAATTTTTAGATTGCATAATCGGCTTAGAAAAGGTGTATATGGAGAGCTTATAAAGGACGCATCCGGCGGGCCTTGGTTGTAGGTATTTTTAATTTTGGATAAGCTTAGGTAAGCCCGTATGGACTTATTTTTTTAGCCCAAGTTGAATTTTGAAACGAGAAATTTAAAAGAGCAAGCTTGTTATCTAATTTATATTCTGAAATGAGTTTAAATGAAATATATTATTAACCAAATAAAAAATACCTACAAAATTCATATCATGCTTAACCTAAGGTCATCGCTTGAAATTTTGCATATATTATGCCGTAATGCTTGCTCACAGTTGCATTCTTGTTCAAGTTATATTTCATTATCTCAAACGTTCCTGCCTATATTTTAATAGTGTTTTGATTGTTTTTCTTTTGTTTGGATATCACTTTTTAAAAATATGCTTTGGCTTTATGTTAAAAGTCCCAAAAAGAATTTGTTTTATGTCGCAAAACTTAACTCGAAAGATATGATAAATTAAAAAGATTATGAAAAAAACATTCGTACACTGCAAAGGGCACAGAAACAATCCGAATGGGACTGAGCAAACAAGAAGTTTGCTACAGCAAACAAAGCCGCGAATTAATATGAACAAGTAAAACAACGAACAACGCCGTTCCGATCCCATTTCCACAGAAAATAAAGAATTCATGTTTCCACGGTTTGAAAGCGATACTTCAGAATAACTTTACCCTAAATTACTCTTAGTCATGTGCTAGTAATTAGTTGCTCAGTATCTATTACACATAATGTAACTTACTGAGCAATTAATATTAAATTACAAATAGCAAAATACACATTGAATTCGCCCCACAACCTTCCATGAGCTTGTGTCATGGGATACTAACTCAACGATCTATCCTAATCCTAACTAATATTATAAATGCAAAAGTGAGTTTGTTTGTTTGTTACGCTTTCACGTCATATCTACTAAACCGATCATCATGAAATTTTGCATACACATAGGCTAGGGTACTTTTTAGGTTAATATATCACGCGGGTGGAGCCGCGGTAACAGCTAGTATTTTATAATAATGTAAACATCCAAGACTCAGAACAATCTGAATCAGATCATTTTCTATCATTACCTGCCTGCTTTTTAAAAATCTTTACCTGGCTGGGATCAAACCCAGCACTCCATGATTCAAAGGCACTGATTGGTAGGATGGTACGTTACCCACTGAGCCACAAAAGTCGTAAAAAAGTTTGTTGTATAAAATATTAGTTAGTCTCGAACGAAACTATTCTTTTTTAGAGGATAATTAACAATAAAGAATCTAATTGAGACGCTTTTCAAGAATGGCTCTAAAGTACTTTTAATGAGGAATGGCAAGACATGGTACTGAATAGGATTAGGTAGAAGACGGAAGCGGATTTCTTTCGCCTGGCAGTGGGACCTAAAAAGCTAGAAAAAAAATGTATCTTGTGTCTTTTTCCGGCCCTCAAACACCAAATTTTCTTTATGTCTGTTCTGAGGTTGAAACGTGAAGAGATCACAAAAACACAGATCGGAAAATAGACCGACATGCAGGTGAGATTAGTGTATATAATATAAAACTCTTGACCCAAAACACAGTGATATGTGTGACATCGTTCCTGCTAAACTAGAGGAATTTAAAAATAAGTGATTTATTTATTTATTTATTCTCAAACTTATATTCTTTTGACATATTAGTATTATTGCCAAACTGCTCAGCAGTCCTTTATTTGAAACTGTGTTAGCGGGATGTTCTTGACTATAGTTGATGGAAGTTTAACCACCTTGAGAGGCAAATATCGTCTGATTGGATAAAAATCCATATTCAGTACAACTAAGATTTAGTAGACCACGGGTCAGGAATGAAATTAAAACCGACATAATTTAATAATATTAAAACTTACGCCTGATAAATGCATTACAGAAACCCGGCTTCACTTAAAAATATAGTATCGTTGAGTTAGTATCCTGCGACACAAGTTCACAACTTACTGTGGGGCTAGCTCAATTTGTGTGATATGTCCCTATATATTTATTTATTATTATTTATTACGATTATACAGTACCGGGATACTCTTTAAACGATCTCCCTTGAATACTGAAATTTTGACTGAGGTCTTAAGCGGCACGAACAAAGAAATAACAAGAAACCCGCACCGGAGAGATGGAATTAAATGGATTCTAACCGCCAGTTGTTTGGCCGCGGCCTTGATTTCATACTCGAAACTTTATTATTGCGGTAATAAACCTAGACTTTGTATCTATGGACTGTGAAACTGAATTTTATGAGTCTGAAAATTATTTCTATTTAAAAGTTTTAGAGTTAGGGCAAGGCCAATGTTTGTTTCCATGAATCATCGCAATTTAGAAGATCTTTTGTACCTGCGCAATAGATAGCTGTGTAGCGATAGATGCGCCACCTGATCTGGTAAAAGACGTGCATGTTAGTCTTTATGAGAACAAGTATTTGATTCCTGAATAACTATTCTCATATCAAAAGTCAAACACTGGCAATAAATTAGTAACAAAAAGCACTCTAAAATGTAATCGTATAGTAGGTATAACTGGACCTTATTTATTACTTTGGAATATAGGATCCAAAGAGACTCGACCTTTTCTGCCTGTTTACTCAATTAAAAAAAAAACCGATGACTTTACATAAAGTAGGAAAAACAAAGATTTAAAAAAAAATCGTCAGGATAAGAGAAGGTCGATCTCTCTTAGTATCTTTTACTATTTGGTGACTAATAACATTTAAGTGACATGTTTTTAAAGTTCTTTTTGCTCCTAAAAAATTTATGTGAAATGACTTGGTTACTGCATCACACTCGTACTCTAAAATATAAAATATTTAACTAAGTTTTCTGAGTGAAAGCCAAAATGGAAAATGTATTGTGTGCTAGAATTATATTCTCTAGAGTACTCTTACCTTTCCTCTCACTATGTAGTGATGGTATGGTAGAGGCGAGAGATTCGTTAAAAGGCGAGATCTCTCGTCTTTAAACGAATACCATATAAATATTACAAGACAAAATATTTTAATAAAATACTTACTTACCTGTATTTTGGAGTGATATTTTCTTTTATATTTGTTGATATAAGTACATCTAAGAGCGGTCGATCGTCAAAATATTTATTTATTGTCGATCACTCTGTTTACTTGATAAGGATTAAAAATATAACTGACTTAATAAAAAACTAACTTTAATAAAATTCAACCTTCTTAGATATAAAAATTTAGGACCAATAACTTTAAATTTAATAATCTTTTTGTTCCATTTTGTTTCCCAATCAGAAGTATTTGCCCTGTTGACGGGAAACTTCGGCTTAATTTGGAATTTCTATTAAGTACCTAGTTTGTTGTTGTAGTAAGTAGTTTTGTGTATATGTTACGGTAAATTTGATTAATTCAAGATTATTAATAATTTTCTGATATTATTAATAATAACCTTGTGTTTTGTGAAATGTGAATAATTCATTGAAATTAATTACTTTTTGTACTTATTATTAATAATTAACTACACACATTGGCAAAAGTAATAAAATTTAATAAGACACAAGTTTTTTGATCAGCAGGAATTTATTTATAATTTCACACAGTCTTATAATTGTACTTGCCTCAGATCACACAAACCGCTGTTTGTATTCAGTTTAATTTAAAACAAGTACAAGGACCCACTTGTACCGATTTGTTTTAAAAAATAGAGATATTGTATAGGTAATTTGTTTTTATTCAACAAGCTGCAATAAAAAAAACAGACTTCATTTTTTTGTAATAGCTAACACACACTTAACACTCATTTTAAAAACTACTGAACCGATTTTGATGAAACTTGCACTGTTCCCTAAAAAAAGAGTAACCGTCATCCAGCGTTTGATTTTTGAGATATGCGCGGACAAACACGTCCATCATCAGAAGCTCAATTTTTAAACTGGTAAAATCAATCGCCACTAGTTATTAAGCTTCCGTGTGGTGACATGACTTTCATAGGGCAGGTAGGGTTAGGTAGGGGGCCAATGGTTTCCATCAGTACCATAGGGTCCCAACGGTACCAATTTACCTTAAGGTCCTATCGGTCCCTTAGGGTCCCATAAGCTTCCAAAGATCCCATTGGGTTCCATGGGTTCCATTGGGTTCCCTAGGTTTCATGGGTCCCATTGAGTTTCATGGGTTCCATGGGTCCCATTGGGTTCCTTGGGTCTCTTTGGATTCCATGTATTCTATTGAGTTCTATGGGTCCTATTAGATCCCATTAGGTCCCATCGGTACCATTGGGTTCCATTCGGAACCATCCCCCGAGCCAAGAACGAGTGAATACGAAATGATTGTCGTCACACACAACGAGTGGCGGATCGATTCTATCGGTTTAAAGTCTCCACTACTAGAGTACTACTCTCTCTAAACTACTAGAGCCATATATTAGCCAGTAACAGCGTTTGTTTTAAAAAAATATTAAATTAATCGGTATTAAGGTAACATTATTAATAATCACCGACAAAGTGATTAATTTCTTACTTTTACCACGAATTTCGGTAATTATTGATAATGATAGACAATTATTAATAATTTTCAATTAATCACTCTTACCGTAACATATATAAGTGACCAAGACTAGTGTCAGGTTTTTAAGCTGCTTAAAGACATCTGATATCGCTAACGTCTACCATGAACGAATGACAATCAGTCACAGTTAAAGTACGTTTACCTATAGTTGATCGCGAATTCCCTTCCGGGAAAAATTTGCACACTTGTGCCAGCAATCCATGTGGCAAACACGTACGGATCACTTAACATGCGTAAGCGTAAACATGCGTATGTCCTCGATTTTACTGGGCCACAATGCTCCTCCAAACTCATTTTGTCTTGCTTTTGGTACCTTATTTAATTGTTACGATATCACTAAGGACTACAAATATTTATAGTAGGAAGACGTCTAACTTATTGATGTGTCAATTACAATGTTTTTTTGTCGGTAAAATTACTAGATTCTATATTTAACCTTCTGGTGAACACAACAACATGTCTTCATTTCATCACTTTATTTAACCTTCGACAAATATTGAAGTCAGTAAATTTTTGTCTAAAGTTTATTAATACTTTAAGATGACGTGGGTTGAAAATGTTTTTTCATCGCACCTACTCATATACACTGAGTACCTATATTTAAATCCATACTGTCCATATCTATCCTTTATCAATATGACGAGCTCCGTGGCGCAGCATTCAACACGCCTGCCTGCGACACGGATGGTCCCGAGTTCGATCCCCGGTCAGGTCAAGATGCAAAATGATCTTTTTCAGATTGACCTGCGTCTTGGATGTTTATCTATATATGTATTTGTTATAAAATATTGTATCGTTTAGTTAGTATCCCATAACACAAGTCTTACTTAAGAACTTACTTTGGGACTAGCTCAATCTGTGTGATTTGTCCGTATTTATTTATTTATTAATATCCTTTCCATATTGCATGTAAATTAGTATGTAGGATCAACGCTGTGAATTCGATTTTTTACATTGCCATAAAAAAGTGTTTCAACGTGGGCAAAATGTATGAGGTATGTCCTTCCGGCTGTTCCACTATACAGGTCGCATTTCTCAATCGATTCAATTTCAATAAAAAGTGTAATTTCAGCTACATACATAAATAGAAACATTTTTCAAAATCTACAGTTCATACAAATTTCCCATTGCATTAGCGTAAATCGGATTTCTTTATCATATTCCAAGTATTCCTATATTTTGCTAGTAAACTGTTGTGTACTCGTAAACTCATCCGTACAAAAAACTATGAGGAAATATCTCTCCTAACGATCGCTGCAATAATTTATCTCATTTACTCGTATTTCTCTGCAGTAATCAGCGCGCTTTGATTCGAGGTTCTAATGAAAATATGGACACCCAGAAAAATAACAGTCATCAAGAGAAAATTTACGTTAAATATTGCTGTTATTTAATTTTGGTTCATTTCTAAGCGGATTCATTATCATCTGAGTGTTTTCCCAATTGCATGCTTTGATTAAAACTTACATGAGATACCTATAGGCATTATTAAATAAAATACGTAACAACGGGTCACTCCAATGTGGAGTGGGACGACATCCTGCGCGCGTCTCGATTCACATTCGCCCTGAGGAAGACCTCTGAATGAGGCCGAAACATGTCGGCCAGTAGCTGACTATTTACGTGAGTAACCCGTTGTTACGTATCTTTATTTGCTTCGAAGCTAAGACTCTGCTACTAAGAGAGCATTCGTGATGTGAAATGATTTGGCGATAGTTTTCACAGCCGGCTGCCTGCCTAACGCCTGCTTCCTTAGGTATTTCCAGATCCGCAGACATACAGCGTGTAAACTGACCCTCGACATTTCCTTAAAGAAGTGACTGAGACTGTCTATATTAACAACTTTACCTACGGGACCAATGCTGCGAACTCGAAAAAAAATTAACGATTCCATACAAATTGCCCAGTATTAAAATAGTCGAAATATATTTTTTTTTTTCCCAGCATTGATCTCATAGGAAAAGTTGTTCATATTGACGGGCTGAGTAACCCCTTTAACGGTATGTTGAGGGTCAATTTACACACTCTGTATACCTGTGAAAATGGAGTAGAAGTATTTGTCCGCGATGATAATTTGACCACTCGTGTCACAATTTGGGATGGCAACTACATGCATTGTAATCTTTTGAGTCCGCTTTAGTAAATATACAGTTTTTCGATAAGGAAACTCGAACTTTGACAACGTATAGCGGCAATCTTGTTAAAGCAATAGTTATGTCAAATTTGGCGGGAATACATATTTAGTCATGACAAATTACTATAAGACTTTATGCTTTAAGAACGTGTAGAGCTAGAGGTTAATAAAATTTATTATTAAAATGCGCTTTGTTTGCATAACAAGTTTTGCGTTGATGAACAAAAACTGAGGTTGATATGGCTTATTATTGGTCACTTTTTCATTTCTGATATATTTTATTAAAAAACAAAATTGCTGGATTTTGAGTGAGGAAATCCACGTGAGATTCATCAAGGGTTTTTTTACAATCCGAAATAGTCACTGTTATCTGTAGATTTTGAACTGGCGGTCTTAACTGCAAAGATGTCATGCAGAATTGAATCATTCATGATCAATGATAACTATCATTTTGCTGAAATTATATTTTAAATAATATGTCATCAAAAGACAATTTCAAAATTGTGGCAATATCAATTCAACGGGTCAAGTTACAAAGTTAAAGGTAGCGCACATAATGAAAAACTCTTTCATGTGCTTTTGTTTTTTAATGATATGCGTTTAAATGAATTGAACGCATCTCGACAGAAACAGAGTTAGCTTTACCATTATTTACTTTACAGAATTTGGAGGTTACTGAAAAAGTCTTCCCGGTACAATTTGCTGTTTATACCCCCAAGACTGGCATTGCTTATTCATAGCTATAACGGCCATGGACTAAATCTTACCGTCATAAAAACTTAAATAGTTAAACTTCGCTTAAAACACAATAAAACCATTGCACGATTAAGTGGAAAGTTTCATATTAAATAAATATAGTAGAACATATAATAACGTACTAGTAAACTCATGATACGAGCGTGCCATAAATTCTCGTTAGTGGTTTGTAAAAACTTAGCAGCATTATCGGGAGCGACCACAGCGTAGCTTACCACCCCGCATTTCTTAGTGCTGCGATGAACTTCATATGAAGTTAATATGGTGAAGTTAGCTGTATCATAAAATGTGTTAGGAGAACTTTAGCGTTCACAAAGTCGTGTGCAGTAAGAAATACTATCTTAGTTTATTAAGGAAACACGCTGATTTAGTATAACGTTTTGGCTATTATTCTTATTTAAAATATTACAATTTAGCTTATTTTAAATATATTGCTCTTAATTATGTGTCAATGTCTAACCTCCAGTGATGGCCTCGGAGCAAAAAAATTGATGGACCAGCTGGATCTTCAAATTAACTGACTTCTATGATCTATGTCGAAAATTAAAGAACTTCTTTAAATTACGTAAGTTCTTTGGTAAGGTATAATATTCTCATAATACGTTTATATATAAAATTTCTTAAATAGGCTAGCAACCAGAATCCTCATCAGTACAAATAATATTCAAGCGTTCTTGGTAGGAAAACTGATTTATGAGTTGGTAGTAACTATTATGCAACCTTAAGAAGTACTAAGACCATATCCATTCATCTTAGTATAAACAGGGTATTGAGGAAAGCACTCTTATCCATCAAAACCTCCCGACAAAATAAACAATTATTCCAGAGGGAAATGCTGGGAATTGAAAAAAAGTCAAGTAAGCAGGTATTTTAAGAGGGCCCTGGACGCGCAAGTCTCCAAAGGAAGAGAGAACTGAGAATTATATTATAAAGCCTCTCAACATTTGCATACAAATTTTAAGAGGCTTATAATTCTCAAAATATTGATATTTTAATCAAGCTGTATAGGAACGGACGTAGATTATCATCATCATCATCAGGTCTTTATTAGTCTCCACTGCAGGAGCACGACCCTCTCTGTACTGCCAGATTATAATGAGATTAATTGATTCAATGCTCAATTTTACTCCAAAATTATCAATTATTGCCACAATTCCCTATTTCCATTTGTATGGAGACATGCACGTCCAGGGCCCTCTTAATAAAGTTTATCGCAAATAAAACATCTCTTTGCCGCAACGCAGCCGGTTATTTATCTTTTTATTTTCTCGACTTAGACACACATTATAATCAGACTGTGTTTCACCTTAATAAGTCTTTATTTTTGAAGCTTTTCAAATATAAAAATTCTGAAGCCTTTCTGAAAATGAACTATACTGGCAAATTAAAAAGTTTTCAGGTCACATCTCATCGTCAGCTCTGTTACAGAGACATTCACTTGCTTTTAACATGGGCCCGAACGACGCATTGCCTGTTTGTGCTCAGCGTTTAACTCCGGCTACCGGATGCCTCCATCCGGCCCGTCAAGCCTCCGGAAACGGGAGACATCCCACCGCGGGTTTTCGTGCAAATTCTCTCGACATGTTGCCACGTAATCTGAATACGTACGTGTGTATATGGAACAGTGCTTTACAATTTGCAATAGACTCTCCATCCTCGTTATTATTCTTGTAATAAGAATATAACGAATATGGACACAAAATCTTTTGTCTATATTATGAACCAGTGGCTCTATAAAGCTCTAGATCTCTTGAGTCATATCAAAGCGAATAATGGTCCTAAGCACCCTTTAGTACGTAGTTCATATATCTCCATGTAAGCACCATAGGACTCGGTGGCACTTGTCAATGCCAATGAGGCGTTTTCAAAGTGACAATAAAAAAATTAAAAACTTTAATTCGCTAAATAGCGTTGATAAAAAGGCAAGAGGCAATGCAATGGATGACCAAATTTTATAGTCACTTTATCCACTATCTACTGATAAAAATAGTTATCATTGTTTTTTTAAATGTCACTCTGAAAACCTCTCAATAAAAAAATTGAAAACAACAATCTACAAAAAAAAAACATTTTTTTCTTCATATGTGATTTCTTTTATTAGGATAGTAAAAGATTTCGTAGGTGCGATATTCTGACTACGGAGTCAAATAATAGCTCAAGTCTGTGACAGCGATCCATTGTGCTGTAAGAGTCGAGTTTTCCGTCCATTGTGCGCCATTGTGTCGCGGTCAATGGAGAATTTTATGAACCAGTGTATAAACCAAGAGAAATGGAGCGATTTAAATTCTTGAAATTTTATAGAGAATCGCCGCTTTTATTACAGTTTTAGTTGAAGTGTTTCTATATATAGTGAGGCAATTCTTTATTTTTAAATTAATGTTAGTTTAATTCTTTTTTTAATATTATTCATCTATACAAACACCAGAAACCCGCTTAAATGCTTTCAGCATCTGGATAAAAGACCGAAGTCAATCAAATTAAAAATTATCATGATCTCTGTCGTCATAGGTGATTACGTATTTTCATTATTCCTATCCATAAGTTACTATGTCTTCGAAATTACGTAATTTATCATCATCATCATTAGTCTCCACTGCAGGAGCACGAGTCCGTTGAGATGTGGTGGAAAGGCATGTGGTCCGTTGGGACCATATGCCTTTGCTGCCTAATGACTGATTAGAAAAAATCTATTTCATGCTTTTACCTTATAAATATTAAAAGGTATTTGTTCGACGTTCGGATATGAAACAGAGAAATATTTGATTGCCGAATACAAAAATATGATTGCCTCATAGCGCCTTATACCACAAAAATACACGTACTGGAATAACAGCTTCGTAATATTCCTGCAATATTGTTTTCGCCTTCGGAGTTTTGTTATTGCAAAAAGAGTCACATAACCTCGATATTTGTCTTTTTGCAAATTCTGAGTGAAGGAAACGTGTTTTAGTTATCTGGCATTTCTCTTGTTTAAGATGAATAAAATAGAATTAAAATTAGATATATACATATGATAAAAATTGGTCAATTAAGGCAACTGTCAGGCACAAATGGAAGCGAGAGAAAGAGGCCTTTGGCCAACATTGGGACATTCTTAATGGCTCGTGATAATAATAATAACATACATACATACTGTCATGTCTTTTTCCCTTGCGGGGTAGACAGAGCTCGGTTCAATAAGACCTAGAGCCACGTTTAGCATGGTGGTGGGCGTGGGGATGGAAAACGGAATCAAAATAGTGATGGGTTGCTAACCGCATCGCCTATTACCATGATTCCTTAGTTTTTCGCCCATTCCCTCGATCGACTTTTACGATCTGCGCGGTAAGAGAAGCAGCTGCTACATTCTATGTTTTTTTTTTACTCCCAGATCAGCGTGGAAGGTGAAATAATAATAATAAAATCGAATAAAGGAATGGGTGTGAATTATTAAGTGTCCTTCTAAATGGCTTGCATTATTCTGTATTGTTTTCGTCCGTCCGTCACGTTCTTGACAAGGTCCGAAGTCCCGAGGCTCTGTTTATTGTGCGAAGGACAGTACAGACAAAGGCACTGAATTAAAATCACATCTTTTAATTGAGCTTGAAATGATTATCCTATTTTGTAATATTATGTATGTGGGCATAAATATAAGACTAACAAAAAATTCAGCGAATTCATCGGTGTAAATTTTAGACTATGTCAACCGCAGATAAATTAACTTTCTTGTCGTAAAAGAATTTTGAAAATCGTTCGAGTAGTTTCAAATCCAAAACAAACAATCAATCTTTCCTGTTTTTAATATAAGTATAGATATATAAAATTACAATTTTCATCTCGCTATTGTTTTCAGTTTCATTTCTTGTTTATAACATAGTTATTTAGTTGGCAAACTGTATGATTAGGCCTTGACTCTAGTACTAATATAAATAACCATTTATTTTGCCCACAGGTACATCATCAAATTTACTTCTTCGCACGTACGATGTAGGCAGGCTCTGGAAATTTTGGTAATATAGTGATACAATTAATTGGACATCAAGATATCAACGTGTTTGTTATTCTCTTTCATAAAAACTCATTCCGTAGATAAAGCGTAAAAGCGTAACAAATAAACAAACAAACGAATATAAAAACTTTTGCTATTATAATATTAATTGGGATACATCAGAGCAGTACAAAATCTAAATCTGATGAAGTCGCGGAAAAACCTTATAATTCGGTATTTGCCTAATGTTAAGATTATATAAAATTTGTTTCCAATGATGCTAATTTCTATCTAAAAATACTACAAAGAATACTTTTAATTTGATATCGATTCGTTAAGTGTTCTTAAAGCTTCTTTAAAGTTGGGTGAATAGGACCATTTTTAAAAGTATGAAAATCTTAAATTACAATTATACAACTTTTATTATGAAACCATTACCACAAACGTAATATTTCGTATAGCTACCAAACAAAGTTCTCACGCCGCCCATACAAAATACAAAGTTGTGACGTCACAAATATGTAGGCATTTCAGCAGTATGTTTTCACGTCTAAAAATGAACGTCTAAAAATATGTGTCTTTAAAACTTTTATATCTGAAAGAGTTTTTTGTTTAGAAATGTATTTCGGTCACTATTGTGTTTATTTTTGCAGGTCTTTACATAGAGACACGAACATTTTTTTAGTCAAGTAGCCAATTCATGACACTAAGAGTAATAACCATTAAATATATAAAATTTACTGCTCTAACGCAACTTAAGTTATTTCCCTTGCCTAATAAGCGGGAATATTTATATCGTGTGTTTTTCGGATGCTAAATAAAAATGCGAGAGTACGCTGAATAAAGAAGCACGCATCGCCTCGCAAAGGAACTATCCATTTAATCATTAATGTTGATAAAATGTTTTCAATGCCTACTCTGAATACTCATAATAACACAATACACATGCTAACATTAAACGAGAAAACACCATTTCTCTTAGTAAATGATAGTTCAAGAGCTCAATATTATTTCCCACAAATAATGGACCGAATGTTTTCCGGAAGCTACATAAAAGTAAGAGTGTGCGCTGAATAAATGAAGCGCGCAAATGAACATGATCGTTTCAGCAACGGGACGATCTACTCGTTCGTTAATTCGGATAAAAAAATCAATGATGGCTCAGAATACGTAATGTGATATCACAGAGGAAAATAATCGTGCTTATACATTTGGTTCTTGTTTTCAAAGAGAATTTTATTAATTTTTTTCACTGATTTCTAGGTCTACTTAATAAATAATAATAATAAATATATACGGACAAATCACACAGATTGAGCTAGCCCCAAAGTAAGTTATAGACTTGTGTTATGGGATACTAACTCAACGATACTATATTTTATAACAAATACATATATAGATAAACATCCTAGACCCAGGTCAATCTTAAAAAGATCATTTTCCATCTTGACCTGACCGGGGATCGAACCCGGGACCATACGTGTCGCAGGCCGGCGTGTTGACCGCTGCGCTACGGAGCTCGGAACTTAGGGTTGAGAAGTATCTTTACAAAAAATAATATAGATGCTTTCTTTAATAAGTAAAGTCGGGGGCAGATAAACTTGACCTCCCTTATAAACAGATTTTAAATTGTAGGTGGGTCAGGTCAGGACCCCATCTGCCCCCGACTATACATAACGTAATGAACGGAATAGAATATAATTTGTAAGAATATTATTAATAATGGTTTTTATGTGAATAGACAAAGTTCTAAGGCACATTATACCATAAAGCAAAGCGCCTCATATCCTTTTATTTTTCATGGCGTTTTGTTGTTAGGATCTGCACCCGTAGGATGGCACCCGCGACGCCGTTTATATCACGCGATGAGCTATCCCCATGTCGCTCATAAATATTACGGAAAACAAAATGGTGATAGTTGATATAGGATGCCGCGCGTGCTTTCATCTTGAGCCAAATTATAAAACTTCCACATTCTACAAAATGAAGTGATTTCGCTCGGATGTGCAGGAATATTTATGCCGCACGTTAAACGTAAGCTACAGAAATGTGCGGATGAGCGCTGAATAAATGAAGCGTGGAAGTGAACGCGATCGCTTCACAACGGACGATCTATTCAAACATTAATTCGGATAACATGTTTTCAGTGCTGGCTCTGAATGCGTTGGTAATTTATTTTTCTGTTAATTATTAACACAAATATAAATTTTTTGATTAAAACTAACGTGAGATGTTAACATTATTAATATGTAAAATACGGGTCACTCACGTGAAACGCATGTCGGCCTGTAGCTGACTTCATACGTGAGTGACCCGTATTTTACATATTAATAACAAATATAAATTACGGGTCTCTCACGCGTAAGTCATCTACAGGCCAACATGCTTTAACCTTATCCGGAAGTCTTCCTCAAAACGAATATGAACCGGGACGCGGGCACGAAGTCGTTCCAGTCCGCACATTCACACATTGGTTTACATTTGACCTGGGAAGACTTCCGGGTGAGGTCGAAACATGACGACCTGTAGCTGACTTCACATGTGAGTGACCTGTATTTTACATATTAATAATGTTAGCTAGTATTTTACGTTACTTTTGTTATGACAATTCTCATTCATTACTATATAATAGATTTTAATTACTAATTTTATGCTTAGTTTAGCCTTCAAAATATTATAAAGAATGTGGCTTGTAAGTATTTGGTTGTACGCATACACAAACAAAACTATATAAAAAGTTACGTTACAAAACTATATCGTAAGTTAGTGTACGAAGTTTTGAAATGAATACTACTAGTATATCATGGTAAGAGGCAAATTTAATGAGCAGGAATATTTATGCCGTGTGTTTTCCGAAAGCTACATAAAAGTGCGAGTGTGCGCTGAATAAATGAAGCGTGCAAATGAACGGGATCGTTTCGCAATGGGACCATCCATTAAAATATTAATTCAGGTAAAATGTTTTCAGTGCCGGTGTTGAATGCATAATTTTGTTGTTTACACACAAGATTTTGGTATTAATTATTCTGAATGTTTATTGGTGTTGGCTTAACTCAAGTTATTTACAGATCTGTGGATTTGTTATTATTTTTCGGGTAAGGGTCAACATTTGAGAAATATGATTGAATTTTAAATGTTTACTATAAAATAATAAAATAAGGTTTATAATTTCAATTTCAGAATTTTTCCGCAAATTCGAAATTTTGAAATTTCCGTCTCTTTTCCGCAACAAAAGAGATAAGTACATCCAATTGGTAGGTGTTGTCGTATTTTAGTTCTCAAACTCATCGAAGCAGTAAAAATTAAAAAAAAAAAGGTTTTCGGACAAGCCAGCTGGAGTTATTTCTCTGTACGTACAACGATTTACAGGAATAAATATGGCGTGGATTCTCAGGGCGTGCTAAATAAAAGCAATCCAAAGAATGTGAATGTTTCCATTGTGTTTTTAATAAATGAAGCGGGCAAATGAACACGATCGTTTCACAACGGAATAATCCACTTACATATTTATCCGGATTGCATGATTCTATGTTAATAAATAAAGAAGAAGAAGAAACAAGCATTTATCAGAAAAGCATTGTGAATGCACAAAAACACATAAAAATAATGTATGATTTTGTTTTTTACATAACAGCTAGAGAAACTCATTATACCTAGTTCTACTAGTATCAGCATAGATTTAAAAAAATGATTTCTACTTCTATGAGTGTCAGCTATCTGGCTAGGGATGTTCCACTTGATATTTAGATTAGACCGTTGTTTTTTACAACTATTCGCTTTGTTGACAAAAATGTACCATGAACTTATTTAAAAACTGACACACTCATTTCCGTAAAATTAAAAGAGAACAACCTCGAACTCGAACCTCGGCTCCGAAGCACTGCGGTTGAGGATGCAACCGGGAACACGCTCAGATGAGAGAGAGAGAGAGAGAGAGAACGTATACCCTTTTCAGTCTTTGAATCATGAGAGCTTTGGCTCTGTCACTCTATTACCGCCAAATGAGGATGTGAAGCTTAACGAATAGAGAAATAAAAAAGAAGAATTTTATACACATACTAACTCATGCGAAAAATAGTTACATCTTTTTATTTTATCCAATTTCGAAGTTGATTTATCTTCTTGTTTGTGAAGAATGTCTGAGGGAATTATCACTTAATATACAAATGTATCTACATTAACGTAATGTCGTAGGTGGAATAGTGAAAACGTAAGTGCTTTTTCGTGTAGTCTGTGTAACATGATTATAGTAATAACTATAGCAGTATTAGCCATTAACATGACTAGTATAATATTCATGAGGATTATAAGAGCCCTTTTATGATAATTATTACTTAAAATATCGTGAGACAACCAGCTCATTAATGGATTTTTCACTAATGTGTGAAGAAAAGCGCAACAGACAGCAAGGAGTGAAAAAAAGGGGTGAGGCTTTTCCCCAGCTGTGGAGTAGCACATCTAAAGCCTATTAAAATATTTTCGATTTTCTGGTTAAAATTATGTGAAAGTCCAGTCAATAGTTGTATACTAAGCAGTAAAATACCCACATAAAAATCACAAATAGATTTTTGGTGTCCCTTTATATTTCTTCTATCGCCATTATTTAGTTTTTATGAAAAAAGTAATTACTGTTTTAGATATATTTCCTATATTACTAAAAAAGTAATTACTTTTTATTTTACACATCTTCTAGTTTTTTTTGCAAATAAAGTTTTTTATTTAGTTTTCAGTCTTGTTTACAATTATTTTATAAATATTATACAAAGAAAAGATAGCATAAAAGTTGCAAAGTGTTGTTTCGGCAGCTCCAAGTCAGACCTGTTGCTGCGTCATCAAATATGTACCAGGAAACTGACTCGGCGAACTATCGGTTAACTTACACATACTCGCTAATGCATGGAACACGTTGATATGTCGATGTAATATTATTGCTAACTATTATTTTTTTTTCTAGTTCTTTGATAAAGTTATAGGCATTTTTTTCCTTCATCTAAAGCTTATTTTAAATTCTTGCACTGCACCGTTTTTTTTTATATATTTAGTTTGCATACTCGTACTCCTGTTCCATCTCAGCTTACTCCCGATAGCATCATAAATGTTTTCATCCTCACATTAGCGCATTTTGAAAGTTACTAACAAAAAATGCTCTAATGAGAACTTTAAGTTATTTATTTTAGGCCGATAAAATAGCTTTCCATCATTTCAAAAGCACAATTTAAATTAAGTAAGCAAAGTGAATGGATTGAGAGTACAGATAATTCATCAAACAGTCTTTTTGCTTAATTTTAGGGAAATCCCAGCAAAGTTCTTAAAGTAATTGAATGTTGGTCTTCAAATCTTAAGCTTCTAAATTGGATTAGGCAGAAAATATTTTCCCAAAATACTTATATAATAGTCAATTTTAAGTGTTTAATCTACTTTCATTTACTTTGAGGATGAGGGGAAGTAAGGGGAGGAGGGATTTTTAAAAGTAGACATTTAAATATTGGCGTAAAAATAAGTTTTACATTTTTTTATGACATTGTAATCAGGCGCTTACAATGTAATAAAATAAAGGAACGACAAATCAAGTTTAAAATTTTCCAAAATTAATCGCATATTTTGTTAATTGTATGACTATCTTACACATAAAACTGTATGGGAGTAATAAGTTATTGTTGATCATAATTATTTTAAAAGCATAGCCCTTCAAGCACGTAGGGACCAATACTGAACTGAATTTCTTTTAGCGTATTCTTGTTCATTCTAAATCGTCATTGATTAAAAAATATGATCTTCAAAAAAGATACATGCTATCCTAATTTGAGTAAAATTTTATAATTATTATTGTATTCAATTTTATTAAGTATATTTCATTTCTATTTTTGGGAAAATATCTGAAATACCGTAACTATAAATACACAAAATTTAACACGTGCGAGTAAAGAGCATGTTAACGTACCTAATAGTGGAATTACGTGCCAGTTTTTACATAACAAGGCCATACCTCTAATTCTAAATCAAGATGAAATACTCCCAATTAAATTTATTTCTAAACAGCGCTACAAAACGACTAAATTGATTTTTGTTTAAAGTAACAAGTTTGAAGGAAGTTATGAAGAAATATTTAATTTAAATTAAAAACCAGGCTGCCATTTTCGACAGTTTATCTTCACCATATTGATTTTTTAACGTAGCTTATATTATGAGTAAAGACACTTTGGGGAAGAATACAAATCTAATAACACTTCACAATTTCTCAAGCCGTTTACGCTACAGGAGGCAACAATACATCAGATATACATACATCGATACATTTATATAATCAAACATACATATTACATAACCTGAAAAACATTACCCTCCTTCTGCACTCAGAAGGAGAGTAATGTTTTTCAGGTTATGTACAGATTTTGATCCGACTGACCCACTGGTCAGTCGGATCAAAATCTGTAGGAAATACTCAATTCCTAATCGTAAGCTCTTGCGCGAAGACCTTTCTAATCAGTATAAATGACGTAATTAGCCAAAATCGGGATTTTTTTGCCCATTTTAGGGTATCTGCTATCCAAAGGGTAACAAATAAGGCTAAGCCTCCGGTGTTCGTCCATCCGTATGTCGGAGTACTATATATATTGGACCGTAGTAGGTAGAGACTTGAAATTTTCGCATAATGTGTAAATAAATATACACATGTTGTGAAAATTATAAGTGTCTACTGATATAACAACATAAAGTAAAAACGAATTATTTGTTACAAATTAAAGGATGTTGAAATGAAATGATTTTTTGATACATAAATATTGTACGTTGGTACAGAACCCTTGTGTGATACTGACTCGCACTTCGAAACCAAATTAATATTCTATACCTATCTTTTTAACTAGGTTTAAAACTAAGAGCTAGAACGATGTTTAAAGATAAGTACTAATTTATAAAGAAATGCGATACGACATGACATTTGAATAATACTCGTAGCCCCACTACGAGTACCGCTACGAGTCGTAGCCTTGCTACGAAAGTTATAGCCGTTATTGCATGTCGAATTTTTCACCTGTTTATTTATTGCTGGCAAAAGTAAATATTAAAAGTAAACTATGAGTAGAACAAGTATTTCGCTGTAAACAAGTAACCGGTATGGAAACTGTTAATTAAAATTGTATATTGCTGCCACAACAGTCGTTGCATAAAAATTATCAGTTTGTATTTTTTTTATTTGGAATACTGTTGTAGTATTGCAAAACCCAAACGACTAATGACGCAATAGTTTTATTTGATTAAGATATGATTTGGCTATCTAAACATATTTAATTTTATTCATCAATTTGAAATGACTTGTGATGCCCTTTCACTATCAATTGAGGACTTTGTTATGGCTTAAGATCTAATATAAAACCAAATCATGCAATAAAGATACAATAGAATAAATTCATGAACGTGACCCTGTATGCTTGGCAATGAATAATGTTATCTGCATACTGAAGTCATAGCAGAAGTTTGGAGATAAATGGTAAAAGTAGTTTGTAAATAAGACAGTTGGAGAGTTCAGGCACATACATATATATTATTCGTTTGTACACTTGCTGTAGCTGAGCTCAGAAAGTTCTTGGTCAGTTCTTATTCAAAAGTATTTTTTTTTAATAAAACTCACCAACAACATTTGACAGATTGCTAAATTTGCGGTATAATTTTATAATTTAGCGTTTAATAATCAACTATTTAAGAAGGCTTCCTTTGAGCTATGTCAGTGATTTTTGTTCTTTTACGGATTTCCTCATTTCTGATTCGGTCTCGTAGAGATACACTGAAATACGCCAAGTGGTCGGACGACCTACTAAGTTCGCAAGAAAGTGCTGGTTTACTGCTACTGCGGCTGGAGGCCTACGCCCAGCAATGGGCTTCTGGTGGCTGAAATGATGATGATGATAAACTAATTTTTAATTTTGAAGGAACTGATTGCCCGTGACGACGGTGAAGATGACAACGACGGTACAACTACATATACTTGTTTTATTTTACGAATAAAACTTAATTTCAAGTCAAAGGTGATCTATAATTTGATGAGCTAAATTTTTTCGTAGTTCAATAATCGTGAAATTATTAAATCTATAGAAAAAATTCATGTCATTCGCTTATTCATCTCACTTATCTACTACGCTTGTATGGGATAAGTCTTTGAATATTACCACATTCTCTCTATTTAGCTTGGTATAATATTTTAGAGTAACCTTGCCAATGTCCATGACCCAAAACATTGTGTAAAAAGTGCCGCGATAAAAGCCGATCTCTGGTTTATGAAATTTGTGACGTCAAAGGATTCCTTCCTCACGACCAACTCCACCAAAATACGTTACCTTTTTCACGTTCCCAAATCCATGTCAAGTGGAAAATATTTAATTTTATCAGTTTCATGCTCGATTTCATAAAATGCGGTATGCCATATATTTGGTAGATAAAATTAAGCATTGACCTCAATATATTTATTTATTTAAAAACATTTGAGCCTTTAGTGCTACAGTAGTTGGTCTTAATAGTAAGAACATTCTCTCCCAGTCAACCTCGAGAATAATTATTAGATAAAAAATAGGTGGTAAAGTATGAATAAATGTGACATAGTAAAATTTAAAGGAAAATACAAGGCAAATTTAAAAAAATCGTTTGATTTTGAACATGCAAATACATGTTATGTAACTTTGATAATGAGGTATATTGAAAAAAAATTACAACACGACTAAAATCAGATTGTTGCAGTATGAAATCTCGCATGCAGAAACATTATGTAGTATTAATTATGTAGAAACTTAAGTACAAGTCGCTAGTTTAATTCGTAGTTGTGGAAATTCACAGCGCCTAGATCGATAAAAAAATGGTTTTGTGTGTGATATTTTGATCACATCTCTAAAAAAATAATAAAATATGCAGAGGTGGCAAGTGAAGCGGCTTGTCAAAGGTAACCTTCATTACTCTTCTCTATGTTCATTAAAACAAAACGAACTCCTCACTCCAAGCATTAAATAAATATTAAGATAACTAGATCCAATACTCTAGCGGCTTATATTAAATTATGAGTAAATAATTCTATACAACGTGTCTCGGAGAGCACAAACGTCTGAGCATTCTCTCTTTGTACAATATATTCAAAGAGAAAATGTTCATTAAACATGTTTATACTCCTCTAACTCCGCTTGCCTTTGACAATAAAAGTGTTTTTGTGGGGACGGGAGGATTGCAATGTTATGTTTATACAAGACGTATTTATTTAGTATTTCCTTCTTATTTTGTTAAATATTGTTAAGATTTTGTATGCGAAGTGAGTAAAGGACAAAATAAAATTTGAATCATTGGTTAAAAAAACGGCTGGTAACAAAACGTTGCAAATATTTCGAAGCAGTTAGATTTTTTTGGCTCATATTGAGATTAAAAAGCTTCAAATTTAATATCTGCAAAATTTAATATCCATTCTTAAATGGTTATTTTTAAAGAAATATAAAAACTTATCCCTGCCAAAAATATAGCCTACGTCAAGCGGGACTACTCGGTAGGGGTAAGGATTTATGGTGATTATTAGATAGTTAAGGTGAAATAAAAAAAACTTTTCATACATACTTACGTACAAAATTTATTTATTTACTGTGAATAAATGATTGACAGAGAAGGTCGTGCTCCTGCAGTGGAGACTAGAAAGACCTGATGATGATGATGAAATTATTGATTATATGGTCACTCAAAACAATGCTTTTTTAGGTTAGTCGTATAATGAGGACGGGGATATAATACTAATACTACTGCCTTGTGAGAATACGGTAGTTGCCTTATGTTAAGATTATATAAAATTTGTTTCTAATGAGACTAATTTCTATCTAAAAACACTATAAAGAACACTTTTAATTTGATATCGATTCGTTAAGTGATTTTAAAGCTTCTTTAAAGTTAAAATTTTATTGGGTGAATAGGAAAATTTTTTAAAGTATGAAAATCTTTAATTACAATTATTTTAGTCTGCAAAATATATTGTAACTTTTATTATGAAACCATTACCATAAACGAAATATTTCGTATAGCTACCAAACAAAGTTCCCACGCCACCCATACAAAATACAAGCATGTGACGTCACAAATATGTAGGCAATTCAGCGGGTGTTTTCACGTCAAAAAATTTACGTCTAAAAACATGTGTCTTTAAAACTTTTATAACTGAAAGATTTTTTTGTTTAGAAATGTATTTCTGTCACTATTGTGTTTATTTTTGGCAGGTCTTTACATAGCAACATGAAAAAATTTTAGTCAACATGCCCATTCGGCTCCTGTATACGACATTTTCTAAAACACAATCGTTATATTCTGTATCACAATATAATGAGCGGGACAACAACATAATTCGACGTTGACACGGGTTCCGCGACGATACAACATAAATCAGTTTTATTGTCTGCTAAAATATTTACGAGAGTGCTATAACGATGGATGTTTTAGGTAATATCTTTTTGCTTTATTTTCTTATGGCGTAGGTATCTCTGTATTGTAACATAAGGTGAACAAAGGTTTATTTGCCGGATTAATTAGCTTCAACATAGTAAAAAAATACTAGTTTACGAATTTAATTATGTCAATTTTGCACACTGGGAGTAACACATATTAAAGTAGTGGCTCTCTGAGATGCAGACCTCGCCAGTCTAACTTTAAGTTTCATGAAGAAATTTAGAAAACTTTTTGTTGCATTGGTTTCATCAACCAAACGTAAGGCAACTACTGAAATTGAACTTTTAAAACCAACTTAGAAGTGCAGTTCGAAGAGAACTGGAGTTATAAGTTGATGTATACAGAATAACAAACACCAATAGGCTATTTTCCTGGGTCAAAATACTAATAATAAAATTAGACCGTCAGTTAGACAATCAAAAAATATTGGACACGTATATTTTCTTTCGTTAATTAAACAATAAATGGCAAAGATATAGCGTGCCAAAGTTCATGAGTGGGGGTTTTGTGACATCACAGGCCACTAAAAAGTGTACTGGCTAGTGACGTCATACACAATTTTAATGAGCTATATCTTTGTCATTTTTTGTTTGATTGACAAAAGAAAAAAAACGTGTCAAAAGTTTTTTGATAATCTAACTTACGGACTAATTATATTATTTTAGGAAAATAGTAAAAAAAAAATCGTACATTCAAGTTTTTTCTAAAAGGAAAGCTTTAGGATTAAATTTTACATGTTTACACTACAACAAATAAGTATACTTGCCAAGTATATCCTACACTTCGAATCAATATTAATACTCGTAAAGAACCTTCTTTCAGTGCCCCAAATGATATTCAAAATATTTATAGAGGAAATTACAAACACAATCTAGCTTCGATCTAAACGATCTTGGCTGTTATAACAATAACTATTTGGGAACATAATAGTCCGCCTGAATTATTTGGCAGCCGTAAATATTGATGATTGAATTACCTCATTTTGTTTGTTAATATTTAGTTTAATATCTAGGAGTTATAGACTTATGATATTGCTTGCCGTAATTTAAGTTTCTACTTTCTAACAATTAGCTGTTCACAACAAACTTTGTTTATTTTCTGTTCTTTGAAGGATATTTACTTTACAAAACAGTCAATAAGTATAAAACTTGTTCTTCTTCACACCTTATCCCATGTCTATTTGGGGTCGGCTTACCTAATCGGTCTAATACATATCTGGCAAGATCCTTCTTTGCCACGGACATGTAGTTAGGGGTCTCCCACGGTTGGTAGGCGAGTGGCCCGAGTCAAGGTGCAGCTCACAGACATGAAAAAAAATTGTTTGCTTATGTACTCGTATGTGTGCAAACACTCGAAAATACGCCTCTCCATAAACGGCCAAATACTTCGTCAGATGTCTAAGATTTGTCAGCATGCACCGCTGTACGCACTGCACGATGCGCCGCATCTCCGTCAACAAGGTTTTAAGGTACGCGCACATTATGCTGGGCCGCATTGCAAAAATCCGCATGTACTTCAATCCGCTGAAGCGCTCGTGTTTATTTTGTATGAAAATACACACGAGCGCTTCAGCGGATTGAAGCGGATGCGGATTTTTGCGATGCAGCCCGGCATAATGTGCGCGTACCCTTGTTCTTCCTCGGACTTTTATGAAAAAACAAACGCTTTTGCTAGTAGCATGATGACAATTTTCTATACCTTTAAGATTTTTAAGAACCTACATTACCTCAGAAGTTGTGGCTCTGTATTTGGGCATAAATATTATGTTGGTATTTTTTAGTTAAAATACGCCTATTTGCTTTAAATACTTCTTATCAGTTCTTATGCGGGTTACTACTACAAATAACTCTGCTACCACGCAAGGACGATTAGCTTCAGTAGTTCGGGTCACCTTAATTACCATTACGCAGTGTATCCAACATCAAAATTAAATTAAAATTAAATTAAGTGTTCGTGTTCGTTGCATTAGCTTTATGAATAGATCCGTGTGGCTTAGCGGTCTATTGTATAGACGACAAAATTAGGTTATTTATCCAAATTACTTGAATTTACATTTTCAAGAGAGAAGAGTAAACATATTCAACTTTATAAATATTCTGTTGGTATCGAATACTTATTGGATAAAATAAACAAAATCTACATTTGACGGTAATGATTTTGGTCATCCAAACTGACCTTACAATATCAAATTTACCTGTTTGGATGTCAGTAGTAATTTTCCCAAATATTTATTACATTTTGTTTTCTTCTATATTACATTTTTTGTGATAAGCTTTTATTATGAGCGTATTCAAACTGTCCAAGAAAATTCAAATGAGGCACACAACAATGGGTTTAACTTCATTCTGGTTTTGTTATGACCACTTTCCAATTCCATCATCAGTATACTTTTTTGACTCTATAATATTGTATTAATATTCGACGTTCACAAGTTTAAAACAAACGTCTTAAATAGCTTAGTCTTAGTTCTATGGAAAAAAATCAAGTCGCTTTTTTACCCGTTATTTTTTTTAAAATTCGGTTTAAGTTTCAACATCAGTATATAGCATAAATTAAAGTTTTTGATTAAGGTCTGTCTGTACAGGTTTATCTTGGAAACGACATGGGCGATTTTGAGGAGGTTTGTTTTAAGGCGCTCCTATAGTAACACTAGCGCCACCCAGCAATTAATTCTTTTACTCCTAAATTATATCGAATTTTAAAAATCTAACAAGTACATAACAAGTAAATTACTTGTAGTATTTTTGTATTCATTTTCACTAATATTCGTTTGATAAACTAAGAGAAAAACAGGTTAACGCCAAAAGTGGCCACTTTTGGCGTTAATCGATTTTCCTCGTGTAGCACATTTTTCTAGAACGGTTTAAAAGTATATTATATTACCAGCAGCACCACCTCAGCCGGGAGGGCTGCTAGCTTAGAAAAAAACATACCTTGCGAATTGGAACATTTACACAATTTCTTATATAGCAGGTGCTCTTGTAAATCGCGGATGTTGTGTTGGATCCGTTCCAGCCCGTTACCGCTATCTGAATTATTCGTTTTAGCTTACATTTTGTTAGAACGATAGGTGTACTATCTCAACAATATTTATTGCTTATACGTAACTAGGAGTAGGTAATATTACTTGCAAATTGGAACATTTACATGCTCACTCGTGGATTAGCAGGTGCTCTTGTAAAACCGTGGATTTTGTGTTGGACCCATTTCAACCCTCTACCGTTATCATAACTAATTGTTTTAACTTAAATTTTGCTGGGTAACTTTAGGTAGCATTATTACGGTAACGAAATCTTTTGCTAATACGTAGCTAGTAGAGTTACTACTAGCTACGTATTAGCAAAATAACTTTAAAATGGGAATATTTGGGCTTTTGTTAACAATGAATAACAGTCAGTGTGATTTGTCCGCATATATTTATTTTGCTAAAAGAACTGCTACTGTTTTTTTCTTACTTTTGCCAATATATAAGTATATACCCTTTACAAAAGAAAATAAAGGATATTCTATTCTATGTAAATAGCTGTAGCTTAAATTACTTGTAAAACGAAAAATGTCGACGCTATCTGGTAATTACCAAGTGCTCTTGTAAACCGCGGATTGTGTGTTGGACCCGTTCCAGCTGTTACTCTTATCTGGACTATTCGTTTTAACTTACATTTTGCTAACATTAGGGTTACTACATCGTAGCTTATATGGTCGGCTACGTATCAAAAATAATATTAATGATTATTACTTTACTATTAAAATAATACGCTATAAAAGTTGAACTTACCTATTATAAACAACACCACTTTGTTACTCATATGGTTTTAACTAATGCTATTTAGTGGATTAAAAACAGTCCTCTTTTACCTTTCTTTTAATTCAAAAGAAGTTTTCATCAAAAATTTTCTATCCGATAATTAATTCATTCGAACTTTTGGACTTAGGAAACTTTGAGTCATTTGACGAATAGGAAATTCACATTTTCAATGTCTAAAATTTAAATTCTGGCAGTAAAAACTACCATATATACAATAGGTAGTTCCTATAGCTCCATTGTATAGGTAGGTATGCAAACAAACTATAATAATAATAATAACCCAGTACAAGAACACCCACATTTTATCCCATAACCCATTATTTTCCTTTATTAAAATACAATAGCTCCACCTCCGGCCAAGACCTGTTCAAGGGCATATCATACATTGGTCTTCCCAGGACCAGGTCCTGGCTGGATACCTACACTACATCAACTTCTCCAAAGGGCCTCTATGTGTTGGATCTGTATCCCCACGCAAGCCTCTCAAAGGACCGGGGTAACACCCATGACCCAAAAGGAGATACAAATATAATAAAACCTTCATTTCGACCGCCTTTAAGCGAAGTAGCTTCTTTAACTTAACTTTTTAGCATAATATTATCTCCCTATTTTGTGTAGCAAACTTGCAAATTCCCGGCTATAATAGCAGCCCTGTCTACCACAACAAGCTCGTTCGTTTGGAAACAAGGTACGTGACTAGAGTTTTACTTTTAAATCAATAGTTGCTAGAGTCTTTAAACTGCCTGACAGGACCTACTTCAGCATGATTTATAGCTAAGAACTTCGTACCTGTATTCTTTGAAAATGTTGAGACAAAGTTGGAAGAATGGGATTTTAATTTCCTTCTTTGTGTGAAATTTGTTAGAAACTGTATTGTGCTACCACGCAGCAATATTGATCGTTAAAAAAAACTTTTACTTTACAGTCGGGGACAAGTAACGTAAATCTTTGACGTACGAGTATATACCGTAGGCTCAACGCGATTTTCTGGTGTATAAGATAGTCTTTGGTTGGAGACTACTACGTGAATGCGCGCTTCATCAGTCAACATGAATATCAATTTACTTCTACGCTTCCTATTCAGATGTAAGTAATCCATGTACCTTAAAACTTATTATACTTACATTAGAGAATCGTACTGGGACGACTGTCTAGTATAAGCATTGACAGACTTGATCTTGTCTACTAAGGACTCCAGGGGGTACTAGAGGATAACTATAGTAATTCTACACCAAGCTGTAGGTACGTTGGAAGACACATTAAACTTTCGAATAACTGGAATCATGTCTAGGTATTGTTTGCCTTGAAGTTTCCACTATAAAGTGGAAACTTAACGAGCCATAAGGCTATATCGAGATAAAAAAAACCGGCCAAGTGCGTGTCGGGCCACGCGCAGTATAGGGTTCCGTAGTTGCGAATGACAACTACTCTAGGTACTTACTTTGCTTACTTTTAACTACTACTAAGCTTTGATAGTTTTCCTTTCAACTTCAGTATATATACTACTGCTGTAATTTTTTTCACGTATCCATATATAACCGTTCAGTAGACAGAGGTAGGGGGGGGGGGCTGGGACACTTTCGTCTAACAAAATTTGCACTTTAAAACCAAATATTTCTCCTCTATCCTATTTAACGATACCCCACACGACGCGTAAGTAGAGAAAAAAAAATTACTCCTCCACTTTACTTGTATGGGAGCTATCCTAAAAAAATTTTTTTTCAAGATTTTTTTCTACCACTTTTTTGCCATGATTTATATACATACCCATACTAAATTACAGCTTTCTAGTACTTATAGTCTCTGAGTAAAACCGCGGACGGACAGACAGACAGACAGACATGGCGAAACTATAAGGGTTCCTTGTTTACTACGGAACCCTAAAAATTGATAGAGCCTATGTGGTCTCTCCTGATAGAGTGATCTAGTTACCTTAACTTACAAAGACGTACAACGCGTGAATACGTATACGTTCTCTAGCTTATGTTCATTTAATAAAAAAAACAGATTACACTATATCGTCAAAAAATGTTTGTAAGTCACTTAAAAGTAAAGGCTAAAAGTCTGTATCTAAAATCTTGCTTAATTCATAATTGCCGAGTTATTTTAAAACTCTCTTGAGTGCCCTTGGATTTACATTTTACAACTTTAAGTGTCTCCCTCGTCGAGCGAGGTACAAGAAATACTCACGTTGGCCTTTTTATATTTTTGTATTAAACTGAAAATGAGGAACAATACTCTACAATAGCGAGTCGGCTATTATTGTAGGATATTGGTTCTAATTTTTGAAGAAATAATTTACATGCGCACGACAACTATTTAAAAGATAGGTAACATAAAAATGCATTTTAAAATCGTAATGCAAATAATTTAAACATTTTTATTCAACCAAATGTTTTTGTGTAGCGGCAAAGATTTTTTTTTGTGTTGTGATCTATCCATTCAGCGTTTGTTTGTTTTTCGTTATGGAGTTGTTTATTGCAGACACATTTTGCTTTTCGGCCAGCAAAAACTCGGGTCAACCAAATATTAGGGGACCCACTTTCAACATACAAACAGATAAAAATAAATACTTACTATGGTGATATTTATTTGGTTGTGTATTTATATGGTGGTATGGTGTGGTTATATATACTTGGTATGGTGGCGCTGGTGTCAGATTTACAAGCTGCCTAAAGGCATCTGATATAGTTTAAAGACTGTCATCAATGACGACAGACGTGACCAACACCTTAACGTGCCTTCCGAGGCCACGAGGAGCTCGAGATATTTTTATGCCACTAGCAGTCATCCAATTGGAGTCTGCGCCCGGGGTTGCTTAACATTCGTACATATCAAATAAACCATACTGCTCACGTCCACTAAGCCATCGGGCTCCTCTTATTAAAAACATTCATGTTTACCAATATTGTCCCTATTATAGTTCAATATATAGGCTACGTAAGGCTTAAGATTTAATCGGATGGTGATCATGCGTGTCCAATGCAAGTCACGTACCTTTGTTTGCACTGCTATTTAAACATTTTTATCAAATAGGTTTTATAGGCACGTTCATATTTTGTTTATATTAAAATAACAATAAAAAGAGCTTTTGGTAAACAAATATTATTCTTCTCCAAAATATGCCTTGAAACGTTCCCTTTGGATTAAGTGGACTTGTGGTTCTGGTAATTTATTATTTTTTTTCGTTATGGGTGTAGGTTTCTACTTATTACTTTTGATTTAAAATTATGTACTATACCTGTTTGTAGCAAGGCACTTTTCAATGCTATTGAGCGAAAATAAACGCATCCACACAATCATCATCATCATCAGGTTTTTTTAGTTCCACTGCAGGAGCACGACCCTCTCTGTACTACCTGAGCCATATATTAGCCAGAGCAGTCAGAGCATTTGGCCTACATTCTTCACGCTGGCCAGACGGATTGGAGAGGTTTTTTGATGTGAATTAGCTTTGTTTAGCTTGTGTTTCTTAAGTCGCCTTCTATGACATCCACGGGAAGACTTGGAGTGGGCCTATTCTACTCTGCTGGGAGCCACACGGCACATCCAAACAATGACTACAGACCTATTAGATATAATGAAATGGCTTGTCATTATTTTCTCCATCATCATCAGGTGTCTTTTAGTCTCCACTGCAGGATCTCGACCCTCTCTGTACTACTAGAGCCATAAATAGCATTTGAATAATGTTTTTTCCATAGCATTTACATTTTTATTGCTCACTTTGCCTGCTCACTTCTGCATCTATGGTTTCATTGTCCATTCATTGTTGACTATATTAAACTTTATGAAGTACATTCTGAAAAAGGACCAGAGTAAATGTGGGCCTATTTTATATCTCAAAAGGACGAGAATGGGTCCCAAAACAGAAATAAGGCTGATATTCTACTCGGAGGGCTGTCACTACTACATGATATGGGTCGCAGTAAGGTCGCAGTGTAGTCACGTACGGGAAAGGTAAATGTGTATATTTACACATTCCTATGAATGTGGAGGCACTTTTTAAAATAAGTAGATGCCAGCGTGAAGAGTGTAGGCCAAATCCTCTGACTATTCTAGCTAATATATGGCTTTGGTAGTACATAGAGGGTCGTGCTCCTGCAGTAGATACTAAAAAGATCTGATGATGATGTTGCAGGTAGGTACATATCAAATGAAAAATGTAAAAATTGACGATAAATACTCGATCGACAAGAAACAACGATGAAGGCATAAAAAATTTGTAGGTCATTTTGGATAAGGTGATTAAACTAATTTTAATATTGAACAAAGTGCAAAAAAAAAATATAGGTAGTATTATAAGTTACCTGATTAAAGAAAAGGGGATTGTAAAAGAATTAAATCTTTACTTTGTGATTCCTTATTACTGGTGTTGGATAGTCAATCTGTACTAAACAAGACATCATCATTTTTAGTCTCCACTGCAGGAGCTTAACCCTCTCTGTACTACCAATGCCATATATTAGCCAGAACAATCAGAGAATTTTGTCTAACTCTCCACGCTGGCCAGACGGGTTAAAGAGGTCTTCTTTGACGAACTTTATTTAATGTTTTCTTATGTTTTCGCGATTGTTACACATTTAAATAAAATTATTTTAATACGGTTTTTATCGCGTTTATTACTTTATTTAGCTTGTGTTTTCTAAGTCGCCTTCCATGACATCCACGGAAATACTTGGAGTGATCCTATTTTACACTGCTGGGAACCACACGGCAATGAATACACTATAACTTAAAGTACCTACATAATAGCACTACTAAATAATACATCATATAAGCATATTCTCCCATCAATCAGATCATCATCAGATTGACGGACATGAGCTTAGCTCTCAAATATGAGGTTGTAATTGTGTAACTACAAACGTATACTTGATATAATAGGTTCTCATAATACAGAGAAATATCACGACTTTGTAACTCCATAGCTAAGGAGTTGGGATTGTAATCAAGAAGCAACAAAGTGCTGATTGAAGATTTCCCAGTGTGGCTCCCCGGGACCTGCGGGTTTGAAAGAAAAATTCTTTTCATTATGAAGATACGAATTCCGCCCATGGCGCTCTTGAAACGCTTTGTAATTTGTTTGGCATAAAATTACTTAATAACACGTTGAATTTTTACGTTACCTGATATTTTCGTCGTTATATGTAAGCCAATTAATTTGGTTTATATAAAACTAGCTCTCGCCCGGGTGCCATTTGCGTTAGTGTCGTTCAGTAAAATATGAAAACTGAACCGCAATAGCCGCAGCATTTTGCCTTTAAGTCTATACAGCGGGCTAAATGACCCTCGATTGACTCAGACAGTAAATATAAACAACTTTTCCTACTTCCCGGGCGGCTGCATGTTCTATAAGTAAATGTACAAAAAAAAATTTTGTTTGCAGCATTGATCCTATACAAAAAGTTATTAAGTTATTCATACAGGCGGACTGAGTCTCCCCTTTGAGGCGCTGTGAGTTCAGACAATACGACACACTAGCGCCACCCAGCTAATAATTCTATAACTCCTTAATTATATCAAATTTAAAGAATCTAATAGCTGAATGCCCTAGTAAATTACTTGTAGTATTCTTTTTATTACTTTTCATAGATATTATAATCTAAGTTTAAGAGAACGAATTATTACCGCCAAAAGTGGCCTCTTTTGGCGGTAATAATTCGTTCTCTTAATTCATCAAATTAAAAATAGTGAAAACTTGTACCAGTAATACTACAAGTATTTTACTAGGGCATTCAGCTATTAGATTTTTTAAATTTTATATGATTTAGGACTTATACAATTAATTGCTGGGTAGCGCTAGTGTGTCCTATCGTCTAAACTCACTTCGCCTTAAGGGTATGTCGAGGATCAATTTGGTGCGTTTTTATGAACGTTTTACCTACTGAACCAATCTTCTAGAAAAATTTCATACCCATAGGTCAGGGTACTAAGAAGGACATAGGGTACTTTTCATCCCGCGAAAAAAGTACTGTTGGATTTGCGATAAACGACTCGGCAAATTAATACGGCAAAATTATACGCGAGCGAAACCGCATGTAAAAAGCTAGTATGACTTATAAACGAGAAAATCAATTGGTTGCGCTTACACGCTTCAAATGCTAGACCAATCTTCATGAAATTTTGCATAGACATTTTCAGGCGTACGGTGAAGGCCTTGGAATATTAATACTCTATTAGCTTAAAAGCATAGTAAAAAATTGGTTCCAACCACAGGTTCCAACTCATAGACTATTATGCACATAGCTATCAATTTGATGGTATAAGCTGACATGAGGCATGTGCTAATATTAAGAAAGTGGTCAGGCACACAAGCATTGAAAAACAGAAGCGTTTTTAATCATTGAAATAAAGGCATGACGGTGTCTAGAGAATATAATATAGTCAGAGGAATAGGTACCTCTTATCCCGAAAAAAGTACTGTTCCGGAGGGATCTACGTTACTGCGAACAGTAAAAGTGAGTATTATCATAAAAACGGGACTTCAATCGAATTAGGTACTACAATGGACGAAAAAATAAATATTCCAATTGTGTCGAGGGCATCTTTGTATCAATGTACGTGAGCATTTAACGATTCTAGAAAATTCCAATGGCTGCTACGTGGTTACCGTGAGTAATTTTTCAGTCTTCTATTATATCTATACTTACATGTACTAGAAAAAGTAATACTTTTAGTTTTTGCCTACAAAGTGACGCATCCTTCGTTTAATATTCTGTATTTTCTTGCATTATATTATGTAAGTATAACGTTGCAATAAATTATCTTGGGTTATGTTGTTTGCATCTGGTTAGACTTGATACCGTTGGAAAAGTATTTTTTTAAGAAAAATATAGAAAGGCACAAAACTTCCCGCCACTTATCTTTTAAAATTTACAAGACAATATATTTTTTTTTTTTTTAATTTATTAAGAAACAAGAAATACATAATGTTATGCCGAAAGTGAATTTTGGTGTTTATGGACTCATTGCATAAGAAAAATACAATATTGGCTTAAGTGTTTGGGATTTTAGATGTCAAAAGGGACAGCTCTTTTATATGCATGGGTAAAATCCTCATATAAAATGTGAAAAGACTATTCATCATCATCATCATCATCTGAGACCTAATATTAAACTCTCGTTGCGACCGGGAATGTATTATACCTAATAAACCTTCCTCATGAATCTCTCTACGTATTAGTGAAAAGCACATTAAAGTTCGCTCAATAATTTTTGAGTTTATCGCAAACAGACAGACAGACGTGGCGAAAGTCTCTGTTTTATATAATATTATGTAGTGATGTAGTGATTTACTGCACGATTATATCGTAGTTTTGAAACGATATCCGAACGCAAACTAATGTACCATAAGTTAATCGTTGAACGAATTGGCTGACTTTTGCATTTTGGTGTCTCTAGAAATTGATTTTTATTAATACAATAATATTGACGCCCTTTCGTTTTTATTCTTTACCACTAATGGTTAAGAAATCTAAAGGAAAAGTAATGTATTATCAACCTACGAAGACCAGAAAGGCTACATCAAACACAGCCATCGTATTATCGTCAAACTTCTCAAAGATCTCTGGATCGCCCTTTAAAGGTATTATCTAATGACAAAGGCATAACTTCAAGACAGTTTCTTGCTTTGAAAAGGAGTTTGTATCATGATAATGCAGGGTGATCAAGTGGCGATCACTCTTGGGTTTTATCTTCTAACTAGCTGTTACCCGCGGCTTCGCCCGCGTAATACATAGCCTATGTCCTTCTCAGTACCCTTACCTATGTGTATTCAAAATTTCATGATGCTCAGTTTAATAGATGCGGCGTGAAAGCGTTATAAACAAACAAACTCACTTTCGCATTTATAATATTAGTAAGGACTAGCTTATTAATGTTTATATAGTAATTATGTTAACTGTAATTACTTTTATTTTAATTCTAATGAGTTACTTAGCTTTATCTTGTTGTTTCAATATCCCCTCTTTTTCTCTTAAAAACTATACCTGTACAACCTGACTCATTGTCTTCTTTCTGATACCTGGTCTCTTTCAGTCAGGATGACATCTCCTCATGGGATGAGACCACCATTGTGCATATTATCTGTTTAGCTTTTAAGATACGTTATATAAAGGCATAGTTATGTTGTTTTATGTGCCTACAATTAAAGTATTTATAAACAAAAAAATCGCGCAAATTATAAAGTTGAGAGGTATTTACTTATATGTATGAATACGTTTGAATTAGATTGTATGCGAGTTTACATAATAAATGAATAACTGGTGTCATTGCCTCTTGATTTCTCTACGTTAATGAAATTTTTAAAATAGGTACCTACCATAAAGGATACTCGTTGTACCTACTTCATATTTTTTAAATATCTTATATGCACCAAAAGTAGTGCTTATATGCTTTTTATACTTACTACTGCAATAAACGTCGTGTCATTCACCGTCATGAATTACGACAAAAGTTTCGTCAAGTTTGACTCATGTGTTCTATTCTGATATTGGTTCTGAAACAAACATTTGACTTTAAACGAATTAATTTGCGTAAAGACTTTGTAGGGTATGATAAAACATAACCGCTTGAAATTTTAATATCATTACATTTTATCGCAGGTTGAGAGCTACAAAATGCCAGATAAAAATGATAATTTTATAAAAAAGCTATATGTATATAAGCAAACATGTAACTCGCGGTACCAAATGTTTTACCATGTTTTTACATACAGCGTTACATCAGTTGTTGTCACAGATATGAGACTCCCTCGAGACGGGCGGAGTTTTTGTTATATTATCTCAAGGCCCTCTCCCTGTCTCGTGTATCTAGCAATTATTTATGTTTGGAATAATATATATACTACCGTAATACAATAAAACATAATTTGGAATAATACTAATTCGTATACATACACTTTTTTTAAAATTAATTATTGAATTAGGCATTTGTCTCCCAAGAGTAAAACAGCGTTTTGTGTCGAAAAATGTCGCTCTCTTCTTGGCTATTAATCCCACATGGTAGAGGGTTCGTGGTAGCCATAAGGTTCGTGGAAGAGTAAAATAAGGCAGAGTAGAATAGGACAAGTATTCCCGGGGATGTCGTAGAAGGCGACTTAGGGAACGTAGGCTAAACAAAGTTTATTATCATCAAAGAGATTTTTCAACCCGTCTGGCCAGCGTGAAGAGTGTAGGCAAACAGTGTAGGAATATAGTATCGTTGAGTAAGTATCCCATAACATAAGTCTTACTTAAGAACTTACTTTGGGGCTAGCTCAATCTGTGTGATTTGTCCGTATATATTTATTGCAATTCAGGATATCCATTGCAATTCAGAGAGGAAATGCTGCCAGCATAATGGGTACCTTTGAGCCGGGTACTATCCGGGGGGGCATTTTTGAGTGACTTGTTTTTATGTATTTGTCTCTGTTTTTTTTTGTACTTTTGAAATAAATAAATTTATTATTTATTATTATTATAAGCCTTCGAAAGAAAAATATTTTCAATGCTAGGTGCTTTTTACCCGACTGCCAGGAGGGTTATGTGTTTAGCGCGTATCTTGTATGTATGTAATATTCTTTATTACCTTGTATCTCTAGAACCGTTGAATGGATTTTCACATTTGAGGTATCGTTAGATTTGTCTTAATAGCCCGAGTGTTCTTAGGTAGGTGAAATATAAAATAATTGTAGTTATCCATGCAGGCGGGATTTTTGTTTTTTAAATTATTAACTTGTTTGTTAGAATGATTGTAGAATTTGCTAAGTATATGTATAGTTTATGATTGGTACAACGCGTCTATTTCAGCGTAAAGTTATAATAATGAAATCGCTTTGATAGCTTTTATTGTTTGAACAGCATGGACAATGCTGCATGCGCTAAACCTGTTACGTGTTTATTTTTAAAAATGATTTAATTACAAAAAATAAGGATTTTCCGCGAGTGATTAAAGTTTATTCGAGCGACATAATTACTAAATCGCATGATTGCTACGAAAAGGGAACTGTGTTTTCCAGTCACTGCACAAAACATTTCGTTGATGGTGATTTATATAAGGGTCTACAACAAAACACATATTATACACGTAGTATAGTTACTTATACTCCGATTTTGGACTTTGGACAAAGCCAATATAATACTATCGAATAACGCCAACCTCATATAAGAATATAAAAACACACAAAAACGACGAAGAACTTGCTCAGCATTGGGCGGACGATAAACTGAGATGATCATGATATGTAGGTATCCCTACATTATTGTATTTGAGCATGAACTTTCTATCCAGTAAAGGCTCTTAAAAAAACGTGAAAAGATTTCTTCAGGGTAAGCAATGCGCAAGTGTTTACCCCTGGTGTTGTAGGCGTCCATAAACTACGGTCATTGATTTTCATCAGGTGAGCCGTATTTCTGTTTGCCTACTAAGTTGTATGTAGAAAAAAAAATCCTTAAATTTGTTTTACGAATTCAATTTTACTTCTTAAACAATCGAATGTTCCAGATTTATGCCTGCAATTGAAATACTGGTGCACGTAGTCTGTTCAGGCAGTCGATGTTCGAAAGTTTATTGTGTTAGTTGCCACTTTTGTTGGTTGAAAACTAGTTACAGTTCTTTCTTTTATCGTCTGGAACAATTTAAAATTCCACCGCGAACGCGTTTAGTTGTGAGTGCATTTTATATTTTTATGCTTAATAGTTAAATTGTTGAGGTGCTCCCACATAGCTTTTATGAAACGTTATAAAAATAATGTGTAGCACGATAACTTTTATAATAATCTCTCGTGCTATAGAAAATTTTCGTTGTTACAGATTGTTTCATAAGGTTACATAACTACTAATTTAAGATGTGTGTTTATTGACCTCTACAACTCGTCTGGCCAGCGTGGAGAGTGAAGGCTGAATCCTCTGACTGCTCTTGCTAATATATGGCTTTGGTAGTACAGAGAAGGTTATGCTCCTGCAGTGGAGACAAAAAATACCTGATGATGATGATATATTTATTCCAATTGAACTGGGCCTAAACGTGACTGTTTACGACTTGGTTAAGACGTGATTAATGAAAATTTAAATTATGACTCAAAAAAACAACGCATAAGTTGGTGTTTACTTAACATTATTCTTGCTGGATATTTGGAACTCGCAAAGTAGAATAATAATAAAGTAACTTAAAACTTAGTTATTAGCAAGTCCTCGAGTAGCAGGCATGTAATTCAAGTTTAATAAAAAAATGTTGCTTATAAAACGTAACGCGTAAGCCTCATAATACTCTTAAGACTTTTCAGGAGCCTTATGAACAAACACGGCTGAATCATGTCAAGAATAATAGCAGCATAGCTAGGAAATAGTAATCTATATTCTGTACAGCGTTGATATTCCATTGTCTTCTCCGACAATTTATATAATTAAGTATATTGCAAGACGATTTTTTTTAAATCTACGTATATTGCATTGTGCAGAGCGAAAAAATTTTTTTTTTAAATCTATGGTGCAGAGCAACAATAAAGAAAAAAGGGTGTGATGGTTGACTTTGACAGCCCCTTTGGCGTAATGGTTGATACGCTAACCTGTGTCACGAGGTGCCCGGGTTCGATCTCCGGCCAGGTCGTGATAGTTATTTATCAGATTGGTCAGGGTCTTGAATTTAAAAAAAAAATGTATCGTTATCGGCAAGTGTCCCGCATTTAAAATGAAATGACAGGTCGTCAGTTTAACGTATATTTTCCTTAACAACGCAGCATATTTACCCGCTAAGTTTAATTTAGACTAAAAGTTAAAATTACTTGTACTGAGAACTGTAAAGTTCTGCCCGTAGAGAATACTGGTACTCTCCGCTATTCACAGACCTACTTGTAGTTTTATTGCAGGCCAGTTCATGCTATCAGCGAATCTTGTGTAAAACTTCTGCGGAATTCTAGCCATTATGCGTCTAGCTATATGTAGTAACTGTAAAAGTGAAAGAAAGTAATGAATGAACATCCAACTAGTCATATAAAGTTAATCCATTTAAATAAAATTATTTTAATACGGTTTTTATCGCGTTGATTACTCTATTTATACACCTAACGTTTCGAACACTTTTGAGTGTTCGTGGATGCAGGTGTAGGTTTATTTAAATGTGTAACGATCGCGAAAACATAAGAAAACATTAAAGTGAATCCGTTCACAGTCCATAAATGAAACACAATAGTTAAACAATTAAAACAGACCAAATATGGTCTGTGGGATTGCCAGAGACAAAACAAAAAAATAAGTTAGTAACAAATTTTTTTTAAAATTTGGTAACCCATGTTGATGTTGAATTCTCAGAAATTGTACTTTTTTAATGATAAAAGCGATCCTATAACACTTTGAAAAATTGAATTATGTTATTCGCTGACAATGTAGCTTTCTGGCGTTCGTGCGAGCCGGATTTACTTTATGTCATCTACCCTTACATTATTTCTATTAAAAATCCAGCATTGGTTCGACAAATACTTTGGCGTCCACGTATTATATCCAATTTTAAAACTGTTGTAATTTCATTGAGTTGCCTTTTGAACCGTTCCCACATTCCCGAAATACGTAGCAATAAAACGAATATAAATTAACCACAGACGTTTTTGTGTTTGAAAAAATATGCCTGTGCTACGCTATCTAGTTTAAACCATTTCACAATGTTATTTTAATAAAACATGATGTAGCGAAGCGTGGAATACGAACGATGCCCTATAGACATTGTTGTAACTGTAAATTAAACTCTAGAGTGAAATTATTGGAGAGAATTGGGACCCATTTACTTGGTGAGTTATGAGACTTATTTTGTATTACGTAGTCGAAGCGGCTGACCATTCAAAACAGTAGGTATTTAGAGAGATTACGACGTGGAAACTACTATGTTAAATGTAATATGCCAACTACTGTATTTGAAATTTGTATTTACTACTGCATTTACCTACGTAAGAGTTCTTAAATGATCCATTTTGTGAGAAATAACGAGAATAGGTCTGCCCTGTCCGACCGATATTTACGAGCTAGGCCCTTGTCAATGTCATATTGTAGTGCAAAACACACATAATGACTAGTTGGCAGGAATTATAGAGTGGTTACCTATTGCCTTCTCCATTCAATCATTCTGTGAAGATGGAAGGTTAACCTCCATAAGGTCTAGGCGTTAGATGTTTACACAATCAATACACTCTCTTGTCTGTATTCTCCAACGTATGAAATTAATAAAATAATGTTTAAAAATATGTTAATAAATAGGCCACCTAACCCACGTCTTTATGGCACCAGCTGAAAATCAGCGCTGTAGCACCCCGCTATCAGCATAAAGCTGAGGTGGCCGCCTTTTCGGCAATTACCGTTTTTTTTAATTTGCTAAGTATTGCTAAAGTTTTTGTTTGTTGTTATGTGTTTTGCTGAATAAAGATTTTCTTTCTTTCTTTCTTATATGATATTTTAATGGAACCCTATCAGATTCTTAAGACTCCGCCCGTCAATATTAACAAGTTTTCCTAATGGCACTAATGCTGGAATTTTGAAAAAAGAAAGAAAAAGCAATACCCGGCTGGCTGAACACTTGTGTGGAAATGTCAACATTTGTTTTCTAATCTCCTGCATTGGATAGGAAAATTTGTTCATATTTATGGGCTGAGGCACCCTTTTGAGGATCGGACAGGGACTTATTAACACACATACAGACAGAGAAATATCGTAGAATATATGTATATTGATGGATTCTACTTATTTTTAGTTGATGGAGTATAAACGAAAAAAAAGAATTTACTATTGGCACTGGTAATTGCTTCAAAGTTGATAAGAGCGTGGGCGCGGCCTTAACGGGTTTGCTAAAAAGAACCTCTATTGTAGCAAATGTGTATTGTCTTAGATCTAAAACAACAATTTTGATTAACGACAGCTTCAATGAAAAGTTTCTCATTGAAAACAAAGTAAATATTTTCAAGTAACATATCTTAAATAAAAACTTGATTTCAGAATACGAGGATTAAATCAAATAATATTTATATCGTGTATGTTTATGTATAAACCTAATGTATGTTTATATAATGAATTTTAAATGAAATAAATTTCGTGAATATTTTTTAAAACTCTGTCATATTAAAAGATTATTATCGTCTCAACTCGTTAATACGTATCTCTACGAGCTTTCTTCCGTTACTTGGATTTTTATGGTATACTAGCTGTCACTCGCAGCTTCGCCCGCGTGATTAATAGCCTATGTCCTTCTCAGTACCCTAACCTATGTGTATGCAAATTTCATGATGAGCGGTTCAGTAGACTCATTTTCGCATTTATAATATTAGTTGGGATACGCAGTTTGTATCTTTAAAGATAGCTTTTTGACTTTTTTACAAAAACTAATGTTTGTGTACTACATACATTTAAATAGTAAAGTACTATTACTATCTTTGTAGTAGTTTGTGATACAAATGCCATTGCATTAAAAGTATATCATAATATCAGTTTTCGGATTTATAACGTGTAATTAATAATAAAAATATTAAATACTGACGTATAAAAACGTGGAGACAATTTTATAAAATCAAAAATATTTCAAAGTCCTTCCTTCTTCGAAAGGCACGTAAAGTGGTCCCAACTGTCATCATTAGTGACAGATGTTAAGCTAAGTCAGGTGCCTTTAGTCAGCCTAAATACTGATACCAGTGTTGGCCACTTACATACACAAAAACAAACAAGAAGGCCCCGCCTATGACAATAAAGTACGTAATCGATTTAGCTGTATCCTGCTAATAAAGTAATCAACATTCATTGATATTTATATTCACGATCTCTATGCAGTGAAATATATCTAAGAATACATTTTGTAACTTAACTCAGACAATTGTTATACCAACATGTTTTTATTCTTACGCTAGTCATCTTTAAATTAATTACTTAAGAAACACCGGCTATTACAACTTCAGTCATTTTTTTTCATTTAAGTTCTAAAACTTTTACCCATTTCACCCTTTTCAAGCAACAAATTGTTATAAATTATAGAAAGTTCTTTACAGACTTTCTTCCGACAAGTTCTAGAATGGTACTTAACAACAGTTGTTTTTTGAATATAGATGATACATATTTATATATCAGTAATTTTTTTCCCATGTAAATATATCTAATCCTCCCTAGCTTTCCTTTCGAAAAGCATATTTGTTTAGTAATTAAGCTTCAATTAGATGTAAGTAAGTATTATACATATTGGCAACGACTCAAAATACTAAGTTACCTTGCCTGATATTTATATTTAACAGTTAACAATATTTTTGCAGTTTCATATCCAAAGTATTACTTGCATTTCGACTCTATTTCCTACTTTTTATACTACACACACAAACTCTCCAAACTTTAATTTATCTACCTCATTGGCACAAATGAAACTTAAAATTAAAGAATCACATTCAACTTATTGTTTACAATTTACTGTTTTGAAGACCTTTAATATAATGAACCAAAACATGAACCATCCCAACTTTCGTTTAAATCCATTCACCCAGTATAACATGATTAAACTACAAACATCCGAACTTTCACCTAATTGGTACTACTAACTAATTACTTGAGTTTCTCAAATTTAGCTAATATCCTATTCGCAATTTCCTACGTATAAAACTGGCCAAGTGAGAGACACATAGCTTACAATAAGGGTCCTGTACCACCGTACATTAAAGTACAAAAATGCCTCAAAAATTGTATTCCTTGTATAAGAATTCTGATATATTACGTACGCTTCCACTATAAAAAAAGACAACGGTTTGCACTTCGGGAGTGCCGGCAGAAGTGAAAACTTAATACCATCACCTCAGATTACAGAACTTGTTCTGTAATCTGAGACCATCACTAATTATAATTGAATATCTTTCCTAACAACAGTCAGCATCCATGGATGTGCGTAGCATGCTTTATCGGAAATACACAAGCTCATTCGCGCAAGTACCTTGCGCTGTCTTACAAATGTTCACTCTGAAGAATCTGTCACGAGTTTAATATTTTTCCATCACAAAAATTGCAAAATTGCACAGAGCCGCTAGAGAAGTTTTCACTTCAAAAACCACACTTGATCAAAGTATGTACCATGAACTTCTTCCATACAGCTCTTTTGTGAGGTTGACCAAACTCTTTCTTAGTACGTTTCGAGCTTTCCATCGCCCCCTAATACCCAGCGCCCGGGTGCGCCGCACTCCTTGCACCCTGGTTGAGACGGCCTTGGCACTAACTATTCGAAATTCATTCACCCGTTCTAACATGATTAAATTCCAAACATGGAATCTCCAAATTACACTAATAATGAGAGTTTCTGAAATTCAGCTAAGTATTTTGGAATTATTATTTGACTCATAGATTTAAAAAAAATTCTCTCTCTAATTTGACTATAAATTTATAGGAATTCAATCAATATAATATCAGTACATCAATAATTTAACTAACTAACGAAAATAATGTAAAATTTCATATTGGTAGTTTAGAATCACAATCAGAACTTCAGTTTTCTATGAAAGGATTGCATATAACGCACCAAATCGTGATTTACATAGGCTAAAAAGCTATACTAACTTACTTTTAAATCGATTCACCCGTTCGGGTTCTAATATTTATAAATTCCAACCATAGAACACCCAAATTGCTCTAATTATGGGAGCTTCTCAAATTCAGCTAATTATTCCGGAATTACCACTTGACTATAAACCATTGGGAAATAGTGTAATATGAATTTAACCGCTCGAAGGCTATCGGGCTTAAAAGCCGAAAACTCAATTAGTGGTGAAATTGGGAGCACGTTTTGCTCACGGTTCGAATGGAAGTGCCATATCGCACTGGGTGCCCATCAAAATAAAAAGTTTTAAAATCATTTGAGAAAGTTTAAATTTTCTTAATTTGCTTGAATGCTATTAAATCTTTTTATTATGATGTTTGTTTAAGACTGTTGGTTTATTATAGCAACTTAGTTAAAAACCTTAACTTAGCCTATATAATCCAAATAATGTCAAATAACATTTAGACAACATATTCAGATAATAGTAAGTAATAAAATATAATCAGAAACAGCGGGTAAAAAATAGTAGGAATTCATAGTCCCTCTGTGACATTGTCCTCTACAAAACTAAATAGAATAACAGTAGGTCAAGGATTAGGTTGCGTTCGTGTTTAGTGGTGTTAACCGCCGTGCTGAGAGCCCCACAATAGGTAATAAAGGGCATCGACAGTCCGTTACTAGTTGGCACCCGGAAGGAAAGTGTTTAATGCAGTGTAGCGACTAACGCTAATTAAAAGAAAATACTTTGATTTTATTTATGGTCATAGTCAAAGGAAAAATAGTGCTGTGTGTCGTATGATTATTTGAGAGTTTGTTTTATTTGAGAGGTTGATAAATTGAAAGCTGTTTTCTGTTATCGGATGCATAGTATTACCAAAGACAATATAATACTAACGTAGTATTACTGCAGTAAGTATTATGATGACGACATTGAAGTGGCGTATATTAATGGGCTGAGAGACCTTCAAAATGCTGCAATCCTTGCCGTATTCTGTCAGAAACTACTTTTTAGAATAAACAGGATGATTCTAAGCAACCTGGCAATATTTAATAACGAAATCAGATTCTTTGATTCATCTTTATCATACCCATATACACAAAAAAAAAAAATATTTTTAATTCCCGTAGAAAATTTTGCAGCTGATTGGTGATTTTTATGAGGTAATATTATTATATTTCTTTTAATTTTGCACCTTTTTAGTTGCGAGACTATATTCTATTAGGGACTTTGATTCCAACATTAAAAAATTGCCGGGTGTTTCAAAATCACTCTAAATGAACGGATTTACTTAAAAGAGTCTGAGTCCGCTCCCCGTTGGATGGATCCCGGTTACCGGAAAGGAAGTGCAGAGGAATTCTCGGTCGTATCAGATATTGTTGGATGTTGTTCAATTGATTAGCTAGCCTGCCATCTGATGCAAATTTCGTCACAATTTAACAGATTCAGTGAATTTTTAGAAAACTCTCTAGGGGCTTTCGCCTTATACCTGTAACTCATGACTTTTTTTTAATTCTAACCCTAAGGTATGAGATGGACGGGAAAAATGCATTTTGCGATAATTGTTTTAAAGTAATTTGTTTCTTTTATTTTTATGAATTGTTATAATGGGGCAATAAAGTGTACATTCATTAATTGATTCATATGTAAAATCCCGTTTTAGATGTAGAGTTTTATTCAGTTTGGCAAAATAACTGCATCAACATCTGCAATCTGCAAACGTTTACATAATAGAGTTAGTAAAAAGGCTCCTTTTTGTTACCGAAATTTAGGACCGACACGTGTTTCTGACTTTAGTGCAAAAAGCTGTTGCGCCACTTTTATGCAATCCTTTTTAAAATATACTGTTTATTGGAATTGAAAAAAAAGGAGTTATGAAAGATTTTTCATATCATTTTAATAGATTGTTAGTTGCACTGGTATTCTTATACACCATTTCCTAGGAGAAATGAAGTTACAGAAATCGACAATTTACCATTTTTAGTAATAGCACATACGCATTTGGTTAACAGCTACAGTCCATTTTACGGATTTTATGAAAGAATCATTTTATCTTGTCGTAGAATAGGTAATGTAAAATACTCAGGTAAAATAATGCATCCACATAAACAGAAGATTCAGACAGTAGAATATACGAACCCTTTTCTATCCGGTAGAAAAATGAGCATGCTCACAGTTAATGTTGAACAAAACAAAGTACTTGTAGTTTACCCTTTTTTGTGTGTAACAAGAATCGTTTGTCTGTGAAGGAAGGATGTCTTAGACTTTGTTCATATGAACGTTGTATCGTATACTCAAAAAACTATCTCATGATAAAAAAGGGTAAACCATAACTACAGGCCTGGCATATCGTTGCACCGTGGTAGAGTGGCCAGAAGGCTGGCAAAATTGCTATGTTGAATGACAATGCTAATTTTTTGGCCAAAATATAAGCTTTTTCAAAAACCATATGAAGAGTATTTTATAGGGTTCCGTTGTAAACTAGGAACCCTTATAGTTTCGCTATGTCTGTCCGACTCTCCGCTGTTTAGAGACGTACTAGAAAGCTGTCATTAGGCAGGGGTGTATATACTTATGTAAAGTAAGAATAAAAATACTTTTTCTCGTCAAGCCCTTGCTGTGGTCATGTGTTTGTGTCAATGGATAGATCTTTTAAAAATACTCATTGTCGGTTAATGGACATCATTTTTCGATTTAGGGATCCGTTTTGTGATAGTTCAATTATAAACTCTGAGTATTTTCAGTTCCTATTAGACAATAAACAAAACAGGACTAAACAATGCCTACGTTTCTTTACATCATTTTGGGCGATCATGTGAATCTAGCTTTGCACCTTTTAATGTAAATATTTGTTTAGGTATGTACTTCAAGACAAACAATACCTACACGAAAAGGGTTGCTGCTTATAACATTTCTTTGCCGATGTGGGCTATAAATAAATTCACGCATTCCTATCTTATTAGTCTGACATAAACTTATCAGGAATCTTTACATAGTTATAGGTACGAGGTACTTATGATTCGTTATTGTAATAAATATTTCATAAAACTTTTGTAGGCAATCGACGCTCAGATTTTGATGATATTTGATCGTTATGGTAAGATATTTTCATACTTACAAATTTATCAGAAGTCGTCGAATACTTGTGTATATAATGTATACCTTCCACCAAACCAAACCCAAGTAAAGGCTCTTCCATGCTGGTTTGGGAGAGAAGAAAAAACATAGAATATACCAGCTGCTTTTCTTCCCGCGCAGACCGTAAAAGCCCATCAAGGGATTGGGCGAAAATCTAAGGAATCTCGTTATAGGCGATGCGGCTAGCAACCCATTACTATTTAGATTCCGCTTTCCACACGCTAAACGTGGCCTTAGGTTTTTATAACCTTAGGCTCTGTCTACTCCGCAAGGGATAAAGACGTGATAAGATAAACCCAAGAATAACAATTCCCAAAACAGTTTAACACTATGTTTTCGGAAAACGACACTAATGAGGCCATTCTTTTCTTTGCAGGGACGTCTCCCTCTTGGGAGCAGTTCGTGAGGGAGTCATTAGTCCAGGCGGCGTGGCCCGTGGCACTCGTGGCGCCTCCTCGCCGCGCCCTCACTGTGGATCATCAGTGAGTACCTGACATATTTACACTTTCGCTTTATTTTAGAGCTAAATATGCAGCTGAAATTTTTATTTTAGGACAAACTGTTTGAATTCTTTGTTAGTTTTTATTCTTTCAAATACAACTCCTAACCTCTCATACGTTAGGATCAATTTTACTTTCCCCTTTAATTTTTGTTGTTCCGCGGTGGAAGCTTTAAGTAATGCCCTCAAAACTGATGTTTTATATTAAATAGAGATATCATCGTAGAGCCTCGCTACCGGCGAAAATTACTTTTGCTAGTAGCTTGAATGGGCCGGCTCGTCCGGGGAAGTACCACACTCTCACAGAAAATCGACGTTTCAGTAGAAGCTTTACCGCTGCTATGCTTCGTTCGGTGAGTGAGAGAGCCGGAGGCATCTCCCTCTCCCCTCTGGGGAGGGAAAAATGAAAGGCCGGCAACGCTCCTGTGACACCACTGGTGTTGCAGTTGTCCATAGGCAGCGGTGATCACTTACCATCAGATGACCCGCTTGCTCGTTTGCCGTCCTATGACATAAAAAACCGGCCAAGTGCGTGTCGGGCCACGCGCAGTGTAGGGTTCCGTAGTTGCGAATGACAACTTCGAGTTCACACTATTCACACTCGCACCTTACAGTTTAAGAAAATTACAGCGAGTACAAGTTTTCGATACGAAACTTCAACTCGCTGTAATTTTGTATAGGTATTGTTTTTAAAATTGAAATCTGATTATAAACATCAATATGCCTTATCCGGTCGTATGTACGAAATTTGGTTGAAATTGGCTTAACTGTTGTAAAACTAAAACGAAACTACGTTTGTATGGGATTGCGGCCTTACGTGGGACTCTTATAACATCTTACAATGAAAATAGTATGAAATTTTACAGTTTATAAGTTGGTTGCCTATAACTTTTTAGTTTGTACTTAGTACCCAGCTCTGATAGTTTTCCTTTAAACTTCAGTATATATACTACTGCTGTAATTTTTTTCACGTGTCTATATATAACCGTTTAGCAGATAGAGGGGGGGGGGACACTTACGTCTAACAAAAATTCGCACTTTAAAACCAAATATTTCGAAAACGGATCCCTAAATCGAAAAATGGTGTTCTCAACCTCACAATATTTTTAAAAGACCTTTTTAATGATACCTCAAACAATGGGTAAATAGAGAAAAAAAAATTACTCCCCCACTTTACTTGTATGGGAGCTAACCTAAAAAAAATTTTTTTTCAAGATTTTATTCTACCACTTTTTTGCCATGATTAATATACACACTCATACCAAATTACAGCTTTCTAGTACTTATAGTCTCTGCGTAAAACCGCGGACGGACAGACAGACAGACAGACAGACAGACAGACAGACAGACATGGCGAAACTATAAGGGTTCCTAGTTTACTACGGAACCCTAAAAAAGGAGCGAAGCCCCCCAGCACTTTTGGTAGGGGTATTAAAACGGCTCGAGGGTAATGCCCCCTATGTAACAATAATAATTTGGCCACATAGGGTACCGTGTGCCGTAGTCCTGTGGTACGGTAAATGATACAGGCGCACGAAACTCAAAAAAAATCCATGGTACGATATGCTTATAGTCGAGAAGTGTTATTAATTATGTATTAAATTTGTATAAAATTCTTTTCTTTTTCTTTCTTTTTTTTTAATTATTGCTTCCACCGAGATTTCAGTGATTCTGCCAATGTCCAGTATAATGAGATACTAAGTATCGGTGTTGTACGGTATGTGGCATCAAAGATGGCGTATGTTCTTTGGCAGCCTCGTGGGAGATTTTGGCGACAAATCTATACGAGTCCATTTAACAGTCTACTTTAACTATTTCACAAATTGTTCTCGAGCACGAGCATTTATAACACCAAACTACACCAATTTCATATTATAAAGTTCACTTAAATCAATTTGCAAAATTGTATAAGGCAAACGACAACTGAACCCCTTGACTTCCCACCAAAAATCCCCTTTTATAAAGTTAGTTTATTTTGTTCGAATAATGATAAGCTTCCAAATTCAATAGGCGTTTGATAAAGATACTGAGAAAATAGGTAGTTATCTCGAATTATCGATCCTTATTTTTCGTCTCGTAAGTAAGGCCAGGTTTCCTGAATAGTCTTCCTTCGAGAAGTCTCAACCAGAACCTTCGAGTAAATACAAAAAGTATTTGCTAATTACCAGTAATTTTCCCGAAAGGAAACTTATTAAACATACATATATACTACATACAATACTATCACGTCCTTATCCCTAGCGGGGTAGACAGAGCCCAAGGTCATATAACCTACAGGCCACGTTTAGCATCGTAGTGGGTATTATTTAACATAGTAAATATTTACTGGTTTGTCGTCACGTTTACCTTTTAATAATATACATGGCGAAATTTTGATCGTTCCGGACCATTAAAGGGGTGATTCAGCCTGTCAATATAAACAACTTTTCGTATGGGACAAATGCTGTAAACTCGAAAAAAATCTCGACATTCCTATACAAATTGCCCGGGCGGCTGAACACTTTTGTATGAAAATGTCGAAATAAAATTTGAGTTTCCAGCATTGGTCCCATAGGAAAAAAGGTTCATATCGACGGGCTGAATCACCCCTTTAAGGGTCCAGAACGATCAAAATTTCGCCATGTATAAGTTTGTATATTTAAAAAAATACTTCAAATTCTATTTCGCTATCGTTCTTGCCTAATAGAAGTGCGTATTATCCGAGTGATTCTTGAATAGCTAAGTACAAAGCGCGACTGACAGCGTTTCTCGCTTTCATCCCCCGCATATTGTATGTCATGCATGACATCCGCCCCGACAATATTCAATCGGAAGCAACGAGCAAAGAGACGGCTGATTTCCCTATTGTTTGTTAAAACTTTCACGTTTGATATCATTATCTTAGCCGTAAGAAGTCTTCCCTAATTTGGGGTGTTTTGCCAAACTCATCACGGCATACATGGTGTGCGCAGCTGACGCTACTACTTTTCGGACTACTGTTGGACTGGGGGAACGGGATAAAGATGTTTGGGATGCCACTTGTCCTATCTTGTGATGCTCAGTGTTACATAGTGCCATAGTGATTAAAGAACTTTCTATTTTTATCAGTAGGTACTTATTAAGGAGTTTTTAAATTAGTTTTAAATATTTTTTATGGCGTCCGCGGAGAACAGCGTTGTGGTTCATACCGCAACATTAAGCTGAGCGGAGACCTTTTTGGTATTAGCATAAGAGTTTTATATCTCTATAATTGTGTTCATATTTTCTAATTATGTATTATTCTTGTGTTTTGATGCCAAATAAACGATTTTTCTTTCTTTCACTTGCTCGGATGGATTAGGGACGAGAAAGTAGCAGCTCGCAAGGTAGACCGCGAGTTCCCGATGCCATACCTTCAATCACCGGAAAGGCAATTGAGGATGATACCCCTGACCATATGCCATATATATGCCATTAAAATTATCAAACGAGTTAAATACAAAACGTGGTTAACGGTGCAAGCGTTTCAGGCAAAGTTTAACGCATATTTTGGGGCAAGTTCCACTTATACTCATCAACTCAGCACCAACGCTCTGTCCATTCATGTATCTTGTTGTTGACAGAAGTCTATTTGAGCTAAGCAGTATCGAATGGTCGCAATTATGCAGAGATGTTTACCATCAGATTTATCCAATAGAACTTCGTATTCATCATTCCTATGATTTCAAATAACAGAATAAAGCACGGCCGATGGCGCCGGCATTATGCATTCGTCTTCCACATATTGTATTTCATGTACGCTTTGCCAATATTCCATCGAAAGCACGTTTATTGACTAAACTATACAGTCGTTATTTGCACCATGCAATATAAAATTCTGAATGCATATTTTATACGTATCTCATAACTTATTGCAAGAGCATATCTTCTGTATATAATACAAAAAGACAGTCGTGCTCGTGACTGACTGATCTTCAACACCCATCTCAAACCACCAATCGGATCGCACGGATATTTCACACGGAGATGGTTATTGTGACGTAAACATTCGCTAATAAGGGATTTTGCAAAATTCACCCCCCAAAGGAGTGAAACGGGAGTTCAAAGTTTGTATTTTCTAGGGAAAAGCCGCTGGCGAAAGCTAGTATAATACATAATAAATAGATTGAGTTTCGGTAGAAAGCAATTTGTTTTCTCATTTTTTGATTACATCTTATGATTCCCGAGGAGTAGGTATAGTTGAGTAAGCACCGAGCCCTAATTTCACTACTTTAACGGATCAGTCACTTCAAGTATTTTTTTGACTTTCAGTTACACATATGTATATACGTATAAATAACAACCTTAGGATTTATACTGAGGCTGAGGTGCAAAAAATTTTATTCATCTCCATAAATAAAAATATTTTCCATCCAAAACCGATTTAAGTAAGGGCTTAATAGATTTTCTATGTCGTTGGTTGAAAATGACCCGGTCGTGTCAAAATCAAGTATGGACAACATGATATATAAATTTCACAATACATGACGCGGGTCTTGCGTCAATGAGTCACAGCTATGGGTCCTTTATTTAAGAGCTCGGCTCGTTTGTGATGGAGCCAAAAAGGACCGAATTTTAATGGCTACGGAATATTAATATCCATTACCCTGCGTTGTTATAGAATGACGGCTTTAGATGAGAAAAGTTTCATTGTAACAAAATCTCCGTTATTGTTAGAACAATGCATTGATTGCCATGGCTCTGGTTAGGTTTGTGAAATTTAGAGTGGCAGGAGGTTATAAGCAATTATGACATAATAATTGCTCATTATTAGTTATTGAAACCCCTGTCCATAATTATATTACCTCGAAACGTTTGTGTACTGTATTATTGCATGCATACCGAACCAGAAAATTGTGAAAACTTGACTGAATGGTTTGTTATTTCTAGTCATACACACTAGTCACACTAAAAAAAATACTATACAAATACAAAATTTGAAAGTCACAGCCGAGGTAGCGACGTGTCGTAGCGTAGGCGTTTTAGGCATCGTAGTAAACTACGCTGCGCTACGAAAGCTGCAGATAATTTTTAAGATTAAATCAAGCAATGGACAGTGTTCGTAACCAGGACCACTCGTGTCACAGGCTTGCGTGTTGACCACTGTACCACGGAGGTCTCTGTACGATGGATATTAGTAGTAAGTTATCACGTCACGTATTAAAACCGTTTAATGCTACACTTTATTAGAGACGTGATCGTTCATCGTGTCATCGTAAGACCGTCTTTACGATGGCAAAAACATATCAAAAGATTCTCTTTGCAACCCGATGACGCCTTTGAAGTTTTAATGAAGGGTTTCCAGTAAAACGTAGGTGTTAAAATCAACAGTATTTAAATTAATCACTTTGTTCACACCTATCAACCTCGTCGTAGTCCTAAACAAACATAAAAGAAACATGCCGTTTATAAGCTAAAAATTAAGTAATAAAAAATACTTAAATTAGGGAATTCTTGACACTGCAAATTAGAATATTTTTAACAAAAATAAAGCATGTATATTACTCGTTCGTTATCAATGATTACTAATATTTCTTTTCAGGGTTCTGTAGTAAACAAGGAACCCCTATAGTTTCGCCATGTCTGTCTGCCTGTTTGTCCGTCTGTCTGTCCGTCCGCGGTTTTACTCAGAAACTATAAGTACTAGAAAGCTGTAATTTGGTATTACTCATACCAAATTTAGTTATTTTATTAAGTAAAACCGCGGACGGACAGACAGACGGATATTAATACTGGCAAAAAAGTGGTAAAAAAAAATTATTAGGGTAGCTTCCATACAAGTAAAGAGGGAGTATTTTTTTTATTTTCTCATCAAACCCATCGTGTTGGGTATTGTTAAATAGGACTTTATAAAATATTATGAGGTTGAGAACATCAATTTCGATTTAGGGATCCGTTTCTGAATCATTTGGTTTTAAAGTGCAAATTTTTGTTTGACGTAAGTGTCCCCACCCCCTCTATCTGCTAAGCGGATATATATGGATACGTGAAAAAAATTACAGCATTAGTACATATAACGAAGTTGAAAGGAAAACTATCAGAGCTAAGTACTAAAACCAACTTATTGAAATATAGCACTTTTTCATATGTAATTCATAAAATACTATGAAAAACAAACTTATCTTTGCTGGCGAAAAATTATAGAGGTTTTTGGCTAATCTAAGCTTGCTTCTACGGAACCCTTCATGGGCGAGCTCAACTCGCATGTTGCGAATTTTTTTTATTCTCCTTCGAAGTCACGTAAGTATTACCCCGGTCCTTTGGAAGGCTTGCATAGAAACATAGATCCAATAATGTTGATTCCTGGAAATATCAATTGTATGATATGCCCTTGAACTGGTCTTCGTCAGAGGGGGAAATATTGAACATGGAATGTTTGATAAGCCCATGCAGCTTAGTAAACAAAATTAAATTTCTGGGCTGGCTGACCAAGAGGAGTAATCGGTTGTATAACGCAGAGACAATCATATCAAATCAAATAAAGGAAAACAGAAATTCTCGGTAAACATCAATATTCTCGTGTCAATACAAACTCAATTCCGTATTCCATAGAGGCAATCTAGTCACGGGCCGCTCCGAGAATGCAATGTGTGCATGATTTTGTATACATTCATGTGGACACTACGGAAATTAGGTGTCCTGCCAATTGATCGCGACGTTTCACATTCGAAAGCGTACATATTTGTGCACATAAGCAGGACGAATTTATTTTGAACATAATATGCTAGTTATGTTATTTTATTAGCCATGTAGTTCCCGGCAGAGTAGAACAGGACCACACCAAGTCTTTCCATGGATGTCGTAGAAGGTGACTTAGAAAACACAAGCTAATCAAAGCTTATAAAAATCACAGATACCTCTCCAACCCGTCTGGCCAGCTTAGAGAGAGAGAGCGAGAGTATAGGCCACTTACAAGTCACAAAACAGAATGCCAAGAAAAAATAGCCGAAATCTTTTCATGTCAAATAAAATTTTGAATTTTGAAATTTATGTTTTTCTCAACATATTCACACCAACCAGTACAAAAAATAAAAAAGTAAACAATTAAAAAAAGAAGTTACATTTTACAAGAAATATGGCGAGCATTGCCACACTATGTAGGCGTTAATATTAATTTAACATCAATTTACCGCAAAATATTTGGACTGAACATGTCCAAAGAGAAATTGTTTTCCCTTATTTTCATTACGCGATCACGGCGCTTTATGCACGCTCGCGGGAATATTTGCGCAAATATGCGAACGAAGTGAGGGATTTAATCAGAATTAATTTGAATGGGTCCATTCCTTTTATGATGTGTTTTGCATCCACCTAATTATTTTATTAAAGTTATAGAGTATTCACTGCGTTTTGCTTTCCGAAAATAAAGAGCCCTAATTAGTCTAGTAATACTCTAAAAAAGCAAATTAATTAAACATTTTCGTAATTTTAAAGGCCGTTACGATGGCCATAATTATTTATTAAATTAGTTTCTTATATTAAAGGGCTAAAATCTGAGGAATCATGTCAATACGCGATGCGGCTGGCAACCCATCACAATTTTGATTCCGTTCACCACCTACAAGCCCACCAAGGGAGAAAGACGTGATAGTTTGTATATTCTGATGTTAACCTAGGCTTAAATACCTAGCTAATTTGTGCGTTACCTATATAAAACTTATTCTAATCCAACGTTACTGGCCAAACCACAACGGCAAATTTTATCGGCCGGTATGATAGGCATTGTACTCGTGTTCCAGACGCAACTTATCTGTACCCTCGTTTTTGTTGCTTTAATTTTTAATATTACACGTGCCGTTTGAAAATTTGATCTTGTTATTTGCTACGACCTTGACGTTATATTTATATGTAGATACTCGCGGTATAAGTGTTCTTTCAAATGATGTATTTTAAATGGAGGCAGTACTGGAGTATGTAAAATTGATGTATTCCCTTAGTTAGAATTAATAAGAATTGGTAAATTTCTCTATGATATGTTTTTCATTCATCTATAATTATTGATGTTACTAAAAGTTACTGGATATTAACTGCGTATTGCTATCCAAAAATATATATTTTTAATTGTTTCTAATGTTATACTAGGTATATATATGTAATCGCAGCATAAGTGTTCCTTTAAATGGGGGCAGCACTGGGCTCTCTCAGGTTGAATTAATTAGAATTGGTAAATAAATATAAATAAATATATACGGACAAATCACACAAATTGAACTAGCCCCAAAGTAAGTTCTAATGAAAGACTTGTGTTATAGGATACTAACTCAACGATACTATCTCAACGATACTATATTTTATAACAAATACATGTATAGATAAACATCCAAGACCCAGGTCAATCTGAAAAAGATCGTTTTCCATCTTGACCTGACCGGGGATCGAACCCGGGACCATCCGTGTCGAAGGCAGGCGTGATGACCGCTGCGCCACGGAGCTCGTCAAATTTCCTTATGATATGTTTATGTATTTATTGACGAGTTACTGAGTATCAAAATAAATTAAAGTTTTTTTTTATAATGCTAAACTAGGCTTAAAAGAGCTAATTTGTACGTTATATAAAATTTATTGATCCAAAATTACTGACCAAACCACAACAGCAAATTTTATCGGCCGCCAGGTTTGTATGTACTCGTGTTTCGGACCGCAAACCGCGGCTTATGTGTATTCGTTTTTGTTGCGTAAATTTTTAATGTTACATGCTCCGTTTCAAAATTTCATTCTTAAATTTTAATTTTAAAAACCTACCTACAAATAAATGTGATAAAATATCTGCGCCACTTAGCAATCAATTCTGATCTTTTCTTCAGCTCTTAATAGGTCGCCTGGAAGAGACTGCTTTCTTATAGTAATAAGGCCGCCTTTATTATACATAACTTTAACGCAAGTTCCCATTTGTGACTCTGATTTGGTGCAATAAAGAATTTTTGTATTGTATTTTACACTGTTAATTATGTTTCTGATGTCAAAAAGTTTTTTTTTTGATATGTAATGGATATTAAACCAGGCTTTAAAGAGCTAATTTGTACGTAATATTAAATTTATTAATCCAACATTACAAACCAAACCACAACAGCAAATTTTATCGGCCGCCATGATAGCCATGTACTCGTGTTTCGGATCGCGAACGGCGCCGAACGCGGCTTATCTGCTCCCTCGTTTTTGTTGCGTTAATTTTTAATGTTACACGCGCCTTTTTAATTTTTTTTTATTTGCTACGACCTTTACGTTATATTTATGTAAGTAATTACAGTATAAGTGTTCTTTCATATGACAATAGCACTGGACTCCTTAAACTTAATGTATTATTATTTAGACTTAATTCAAATTGGTAAATTTCCTTTTGATAGGTTTTTCATCCATCTATCGGTGTTACTAAAAGATATTGAGTATTAACTGTGTATTGCTATCCAAAAATAAATTAAGGATTTGTTTTTTTTAAATATTTTTATAATGTTAAACTAGGTTTAAAAGAGCTAATTTGTACGTAATATATAATTTATTAATCCAACATTACAAACCAAACCACAACAGGAAATTTTATCGGCCGCCATGATAGGCATGTACTCGTGTTTCGGACCGCAAACCGCACCGACCGCGGCTTATCTGCACCCTCGTTTTTGTTGCGTTAATTTTTAATGTTACACGCGCCGTTTTAATATTACATTTTGTTATTTGCTACGACCTTCACGTTATATACAGCGTGTCACTTGACCCTCTACATTCCTTTAAATGACTGTCTCAGCCCGTCAATATGAACAACTTTTCTTATTGAGTCAATGCTGGAAACTCAAAAGTTTTTGACATTTTATAAAAAGGGGTTCAGCCACCCGGGAATTAGTATGGGAAAGTATTTTTTTTTAAATTTCCAAGTATTATTCCCATACATACATAAAAGTTGTTCATATTAAAGACAATATAATACTAAGGTATAGACTGCCCACCTCATACAAAAATATTGGACCAAATTAAGGTAATTTTAAAATAAATAGCCAAAAATATTGTTCTAATTATTTATAAGATATATTTTGTGAATAATGCTTTTATATTCTCATAATACGGAAGATACAATGTTTTGTAGCAATGAGTAGCGCCATCTATGTGAGTCTCTGAGAACAAATCGTACGAGTATGTTCATATTGACGGTCTGAGTTACCCCTTTCAGAATGTAGAGAGACAATTTACGCGCTGTATATGTAGTCGTAGAATAATTACAAAGTGAGTGTATGGGTAGCATGGGATGAAACAGGTATCATTCAGTCATAATGCATGTGAACGTATATTTTTATCCTTTTTTTGTACAACTTAGTTGGCAAACGCTTTCCATCAGGTGGGCCGTATGCCTATACGGCCCACCTGATGGAAAGCAGTTACCGTAGCCTATGGACGCCTGCAACACCAGGGTGTCACTCGCGCGTTGCCGACCCTGAAGAAATCTTTTCACGCCCTTACCTAAATCACCGATTATATTTATATAATGTTTCACAACTTTACCTTTAAGTAAAATTGGTAATTTCATAAATATTAATAATGATGATGAAATGCTGTGCCAAATGCAAAATGATGATGATGATGATTGAGACATGATTGTCGTACTTTTTAGTTGAGTAAATAAATTTTGTTAATAAACGCATATTTACAGTTATGTAACTCGAAAACTGAATAATACGGTATTACTATTGTAAAAAGCTTACAATTCAGAAAAATCCTCACAATTTAGCCTAAGGTTATGTTTTGCCTAACGAAGCAATTCAAAAGTCAAATGAAATAGTTATGTAACGAACGAAAAGAAATTTAACATTTATTTACCGTGATGGCTTTCACCTTTTTTGATTTCGTCGAAAAACTTTTAAAGTAGGTAATAGTGCTAATGGATTTTGAACTAAGAAGGATTATCTTAATCAGGTGCCTGTCATCTTAACATCTTAAGACCTTCGAGCAACACGGAAGGGAGTAGCCATACGCTGCATTCCCCTCTGTCAAGGTACAAGCCAAAATTAGGCATATGCATGTCTATGTGTTAGTTGTGTGTGACTCATCTGTACACAAATTATTTTTTCTTTTTTATGTCATTTTTTGTGACAATGTCATAATTACTATCAAGTGACAGTTTAAGTTTTGTATGTAGGTGTGCGGAACTAAACTTGTGTGCACATTTCCCCCCGCAAAAAACGCCAGAAAAATTGTCATAGTAAATTTTCGCTTTGCCCACTCCCTCCGTCCGGTACGGAGGCCGTGTTGCTCGAAGCTTAAGACGAAGGTTTGTCCCGAATCCTGAAAAAGTGATTGTGGAATTTGGCAAATGGGGTCAAAGCGGCTAATCCTTCTTGCTTACATTACGAAGCAGTGATTTTACTGTGGTAAATTTGGAATTGGCGTCACTTAAAAAGATTCAGTAACTTTTTGTATTTGTATAAAAGAAAGTAAAGTATGTTTTTTTTTAACTCAAGTCATCTTGAAGTGAAAATGTACATTTCATGTACATTTTTTGTATGCATGTACGTACATATTTATGTAGATAGATATGACAACATTTTTGTATGCATGTAGATATGTTTGTTCCGTCGTAACCCTTCGAACCGGTGGTGCTCCAAGATGAAATTTAAAATATATGTAGGTTCAACTAGTATTTTCAAGTTCATTGGATATCAAAATCAGTTCACCAGATTCAGATTAAAAAAAAAAGAGATCTAAGTTTGCGGCGAACTAATAAGTAGATTCAAGGTTTTAATCAAAATATAAAAAGAAAAGTGGACTATGATTGAATGCCGTGATATTTCAATACAGCTTAAGCTTTAGTGGCCTTAGATTTATATAGGTATTGTAGTCAGTTTGTTTAGGATTTTTGAAACGCTTTCGCTGCGTTCCAAAAATCCTAAATAAACCTCCTCACTAAAGTACTTATCCTGCATGACTTCAATAAATTGTTTGTTATAATAGACAAGTACATTTCGCCCGTGGCACCAGCTCCACTCGCGTCAATGTCGATCCTTCGGCAATAGTACGTTTTTCCGGGATGAAAGGTAGCCCATGTTCTTGTCCGTAGTCCAGAAAACGTGTGTGCAACATTTTATAATGATCGATTCAGTATAGATACGCCGAGAAAGCGTAAGAAACAAACAAATAAACAAACCCACTTTCTCATTTATAATATTGGTTGGAATAGGATTGGGATATTTATAAAATAGACAAATCTACTTAAGAATCTAGAATTAAAATGATTTACTTAAATACTTAAATAAAATACTTAACTAAAGCAATATAGAGGGTGTTTTTTTATACATAAGCATCCTTTTAAATATAGACTGTACCCGTGGTTGAAAGTAATTTAAGACTAATTTTAAGTAAATAAAAATTACACATTTTTCAAATGTAAGAGAAGCTCAAAAAATACCTCAAACGCTTTGATAGAGACCATTACTTTAGATAAAAACCTAAAATGTAAATATGACTGAATTACCGAAAGGCCGAAAAATTAATTCATTTAAATTGTATCAAATCAGTCGGTCGGTAAAATTCCCTCGAAGAAAGTGATTTTAGGCAGGTACACAACCAGCAATTTAGTATAAACGCAAGAAATGTACTTTTATGTAAAAACATTTTGGCACTGCTAATGAATTCGATTACAACCTGTATATCTAACTACTTAAGCTACATATGGTTAAGCGGTGGTTTGCGTATCTAATGGGCTTTCCACTTTTCAGTGTCATGTATATTCCACAACAAAGATAAAAGCTTTCTAGTGCACTTCCTTTTTCTCAGAACACTGCAGTTATAAAGGTGACATTATGATTCATGGCGCTTGGTAATGTATCTTGGGATAGCTGTTGTATTTTAATGTGGTCTCTTAAGAAACCAACCTTGCTGGTACTTTACAATAAATAAAACAAAGCTGCAAACACTGTTAATTTGAAAACAAAATTGGTGGGTAAAATGACTTGGTTAAGAAAAATTACTTTTTTTTCTGGTATCCATACACAGATTATGATAGGTTATAAGGTATGTTAAAATATATTTTTTTAAGAAAACTCAGTCCGATCAATGAGGGGTCACCGTTAACATGATTTTTTTTTCTATGAGATCAAAGCTCGCACTGTTTTTTCATACAAAGGTATTTAGCCCACAGAATTAGATCTATTTCTGTAGTTTAGCTGGCCAGAAAGTGTCTGTCAGCATGGGAATAATTAATTTTGTTCGTCATCATCATCATTTCGTGTAGGTGACACGGTCAGTCGACCATGCACACCCTGGTGTCAGAGTTCTTCGGAACCGCCTCTCGGCCTCTGACGTGGTTCCTTTAACGACTACCAGATGGCAGCCGGGACCACCGGCTTAACGTGCCTTCCGAAGCACGGAATCATCTTTCTTATCCGACAATCAGGTGATTCATGCCTGCAATGTCCTAACCAAACTGGAAACAACTTAACAAAGTATGCTTCCCGTGGGAATCGAACCCACGACTCCCGGGTCAACAAGGCAAACGCCTTAACCACTGGACCACGGAGGCAGTTAGTTAATTTTGCTGCTGAGACTTTTGTTAATTATTTTTGCTGCTTGATATCAAATAACTAATAAAGTTTATAACGAAGTTTACGAAGTTATGACCAAAATTTTTGTGTCTAGAAAAACCCGGCGCTCAAAATATGTAGCGAGCGAGGGACTATAGCTGTTAAATATTTACAAGAGTACGACTGACAGACGCGCCTTCTTTATTGCAGCTCCACTTTAATATTTATTTTATACTAGCGACCCTGTTCGACTTCGCTTGGGTTTGAGAGGGCGATGTACAATTCACATAAACCGTACTCGTAAAATAAAGAACAGGATAGTGAGTGGCAGGCTCTTTTACTATTGATGGAATTGACCATTTCAATCGTGAATTATTTTTCTTGAAATCACATTACTCTTCGATAAGTAAAGCCACGTAAATTAATTGTACATTAAATACAAATACGTACGTTAAGCTGGATATTAAATTCGAGCGAGGCGAAACCGAGTGCTTATAAATCGATGACTATATGTAATAGCGAGCTTACCTAGTACGAGTATCATACGACGTTTTTCAATACATTACGATTACCTTAAAAATAATTTGAGCAATTGTGATTATTGTAATGACAGTTTTTAGTTAAGTTTTCTTATAGGTAGCTTTCTTTAAAGTTATTGTGTATGTTTTCTGCAGTCAAAGACATAATAAACTTTTAGGCAATATATTCAACTTAACGCTTCGAGTATTGCGGTAAACAATGCCTCTAATTTTCTTATCGGAGATTTATCTCCGGCAATACGGATACAGACTGACGGATCGGGATTATCAACGTTATTCAGATGCGGTTCAATGTTCCCGTTTTTTGCTTTGCTGATTTATTGGCTTTCTGTTTGTCAGCTGTCGCAGTTTCGGTTGGGATATTCAAGTCGTGTATTCCCACAACGCGGTAACTACGTCATGCTCACAACAATTGCGTATTCTTTCTAAGAAAAAAAAGCAAGCGAGACGAGCCGCATAGATGTGTAACATAGTACCATCTGACATATGATCTTAGATACAAACATACTCGTACCTCCGCGCGCTCTCACTAGCCAAATTAAATATCGTACGCTTCCCCGGCTTGCACTTACGTCCAAATTTCACTTAATCATAATCAAACCACATATTATAAGGAAGCGAAAAGAAAGTTGTAGAAGTCTACAAAATAATCTACCTTTAGTAGATTCAAGGACATTAATTAAATGTGTTTTAACGTGAAAACGTAGTAGGTATCTATTAGGGATACCCGTTAAAAGAGTAAAAGCCTCTCCAAGCGTGTCATATATTTATACATACAAACAAATACATGTTAGTTAAATTTTGATAATAAAACATTTATTCTTCGTATAAACCTCCTGTCATCACACACAAACCGTCAAAATAAACAAAAATGTAATCAGTACTAAGATCTCAAAGAAAAAACGGATTTAAGAGAATGTTGAAAACAAATATCGTGTTTGTAGAGCATGCGAGCCGTTCAGAAAGGATCCTAGGCTCGTGTACTATGCAGGTCACTGACAAGTGATTGAAAGCTGTCGGTAAGCCATTACCCGCACGCTTGCTCTCTATAGTTAATCGGATCGGTTCGTGTAAATAATAAAACTATATCAAAGAATTAGTACTAAGTCATATTTATTTAAGTAAGGTAATAAAGGTAAATCCTGATAAAAGTTGAAGGAAGGCGCTGGATGCAGGACGCGTCCAACCGGTCGTATTGAAAATCCTTGGGGGAGGCCTATGTACAGCAGTGGACTTCTTGTGGCTGAGATGACGATGATGATGAATATGTATTTCAAACTATCTATTCTTCCGCAACTTCGTCGTAAATTAATAATATAGAGCTTCGTAAACGTGGAAAACATATTTTTATATATCGGTATAGAAGTATATCCATTGTTAGCAATTTTTCTGCGACTTCATCCGCGCCAATTATAGCGTATGTCGAAGATAAATTTACTTCCTATAACTGAAAGAATCAGTCCAATAGTTTCGGAGCCTATTCAATGCAAACAAACAGGCTAACAATCAAATCTTTATAATGTTAAGTATAGAAAAACAAATACAAACAAATATTTTCTCTCTATAATGTAAGTATGGATCATCATCATCATCATCATCATCTCAGCCCATCGTCCGCCCACTGCTGAGCATAGGCCTCTCTTCGTTTCCGCCATCCGTCCCGATCCTGTGCCCATCTTATCCAGGTACAACCTAGAACCCTGACAATATCGTCCATCCATCTTATAGGAGGACGTCCAACACTTGTTTCACCTGTTCTAGGCCACCATTCGGTTACTTTCTTGCTCCACCTGCCATCATTCCGTCTAGCCAGGTGCCCTGCCAAGTTCCATTTTAGGTTCATGACCGTATCTCCAAAATCCCGTACCTTAGTACTTTTTCGAATGTATGGATATTATTTATTAAGTATTATGTATTTCACCTAGACCAAAACAAAGATTAATCACATATTCGGAGAGCACACGGGCTTGTACGTATATAACATTCCATCTTTCACCGTGTCTCAAACACGAACCTTTCTCGCCCATACTATGTGTGATATGTATGAGAAAGATGTTCAGTTTGTAGGTTTGTAGTTATATCATGGATTATAGAAGCAGGATGGAACAAACTGGGACAAATATTCGTTCTTTGTTTTACGGATAGATGAGATGATAAAAATAATATTTAGTGTTCGAAGATACATGTATGCGCAGTTCATTAGTTTTAGTTTATTGTAGAACTAAACTGAATGAAGAAAGATTGCGAAGAAGACTTGAAACTTCGCGATTATTCTTATTTTGTAAACGTCTCGGTCATAATGTGTTCCGGATCCGGAATTTTGAAAGAAACTGTGCAAATTATTACTTCGTTAATGTTCGGATGCTTTTATCCCGTTTAGAAGAAACACTCGAAATTGACCTTCATGTTACATACAATAAGGTCGTAAGCTTTCATTTGAGCTAAACATGTTTACTCCACTCCGAGTCGGAATATATATGTTTGCTATGTAGGTAGGTATATCGCTTTCCATAAAATGACAATACAAATATTTCAGAAGTTGCGAAAACATTATTTGGATATAGAGTATTTACATCGCATGAGTTTGTGAAAAGATATTCTCCGAGAGATATACCTACCTAATATTATCTGAGGATTCTTTTTTTTCTCTTTTTTTTGGCATCAAACAGTCATTTACATTAACAATTGACTAAACATAAAATAATTATAAAATAAAAACATTGAGTGCCTAAGAATTACAATTTGAAAAAATACTTTTTTCTTCGCCTGTAAAGAGCAGACCTGCATGATGACCTGGCTATTACACTCGTTAGACAACAAATTGGATAACATTATGATATACTATAGGTATATAAAAACAAGCAATAAAATGTAGTAACTATATGCTCTTTGGTCAGCAGTGCTCTGACAACAACTCTAATATGTTGCTTATGTCCATGGGCGACGGTAAAACCATCAGGAGTTTCGTATGTTTGTCTGCGCGCACAAGTATTAAAAAACATTCACCGAGACATTTATAACACTCTTTTCTTGCTTGTTATATACCTATATTAGGTAAAGAGTAAAATGACATACGAGTACAAGTATCATTAGTAAGACATAAGTATATTTGGATGTAGCCACAATGTAGCTGTAGATATTTTAACTAGGTAAAAAAAAAATCGAGCAAACTTCCATTTTATGAAAAGTAAATAGACTTTATATATAGTACTGGTATATAGTACAGGAGCAATTTAGTCATATCTTCTTGAACCAACCAGCAGTACTCTTAACTGTACTCTAGGTAAAGAAGTGGGTGGGTGAAGGATATTCAATATTTGCCATCTTCGTATGAAATATGAGCTCTGAAATTGTATATGTGTATTAAAACTGTAAACTCTACATTTACCTTCCCGATTCCCAGTAATTATGAGGCAAAAATGGGGGTTTTTATTTCGTTATCAACAAGACGTATAATTTGACTGACAGAGTTTCAGAATAGTTAAGGTAAGCTATTTTTAGAGCTGCCTAGCCCGGCGGTGTTTAATTTTTAGGTATTATTTTGTAAGTTTCTTATATTTTGGCTGAATTTTCTTAACTTTCTTTTTTTTTAATTAATAAGTTTTTGTATTTTTTTGAGATAACAACGATAGACTCCATCTTAGCAAACGTCTTTAAGACTTTTGTTTTAGGGTACGTGGTGAACATTTATTCAGTTTTAATATATTATCCAAAGACAGACTTGCAAGGTTTACAGCTCACTCAGCCACTACTATACGTTATTTAGTTGAGTCGCAAGTATTCTACTATTTAGAAACATATCCACAAATATATACGCTAAAGGAGGCAATTAAATAAAATCTCTTAAGACTCAGCTTGACTTAGCTAAGATACGTACTATGAACCCAAATAAAGTTAATATGAATTATATAACATCAGGTGAGATTGTACAAAATAGCATTGTTTTCGTAAACATAATATATACACATGAATCAAAATCCTATAAATTTTAATGGCTAGGGAGATAAATTGTTGCAAGTGTGACTGACATCGTAAGCTCGAGTATTGGGGCTTTTCCGCTAAATGCCGTATTGCCGTCAATACAATCTTGTTCCATGAACTTGCAAAGCGGCTGTAAATCATGAATATTTCGCATTTATTGCTAGATTTATCGTAGGACACCCCACTTATATAAAGACGATTGTCCCTCAATTTATGTCCAGGGTACTAGTAGCGAAATATAGAACGTTGTAAACGTCTTTTGAAGACCTGTGTGATAAATGCGGAATCGACTACCAGGAGCTAAGATGGCTTTTTCCTGTTTAGGGTTCCGTACCCAAAGGGTAAAAACCGGCCAAGTGCGTGTCGGGCCACGCGCAGTATAGGGTTCCGCAGTTGCGAATGACAACTTTGAGTTCACACTGTTTACACTCGCACCTCACAGTTTAACGACCAAAAACATCTAACATTAAAGATTGTATGAAATTTTACATTTTCCAGTACATGTTAAGAGGCGCAAATATGCGGTTCTAGGTGAGCCCTACATATTTGTGCCTTTCGCCGTGGAGACTTTAGGGCCATGGGGTGCGGAGGCTCGTCAATTGTACAGAGAGATCTCGGCACGTCTGATCGACGTCTCCAGGGACCCAAGGGCTGGCGCTCATTTTGGACAACGGCTGAGCCTAGCGATTCAACGTGGAAATGCGGCCAGTCTCTTGGGTACATTACCCTGTGATGACAGCGATCTGGGCTCCATTTTTTATTTAGTTTAAATTATGTTTTTTATTATTCTTAATTTTTTTATTCCCAAGTATTAATATTTATTTTTGTTTATATTTGTAATTATGTGTAAATATCTTTATCCAGAAGTTGGTTGCCTATAACTTCTTAGTTTGCACTTAGTAATCAGCTCTGATAGTTTTCCTTTCAACTTCAGTATATATACTACTGCTGTAATTTTTTTCACGTATCCATATATAACTGTTTAGCAGATAGAGGGGGGGGGGGGGACACGTACCTCTAATATAAGTTTGCACTTTAAAACCAAATATTTCGGAAACGGATCCCTAAATCGAAAAATGGTGTTTCAACCTCACAAAATTTTTCAAAGACCTTTTTAACGATATCCCACACGATGGGTAAGTAGAGAAAAAAAAATACTCCCCCACTTTACTTGTATGGAAGCTACCCAAAAAAAGAAATTCTTTTTCAAGATTTTTTCTACGACTTTTTGCCATGATTAATATACATACTCATACCAAATTACAGCTTTCTAGTACTTATAATCTCTGAGTAAAACCGCGGGGACAGACAGACAGACAGTCAGACAGACAGACATGGCGAAACTATAAGGGTTCCTAGTTTACTACGGAACCCTAAAAACGGGACTCTATTCAGAGACTTCGATGTCCATCTGGTTGTCTGTCACCAGGCCGTATCTCATAAACCGTGATAGCTAGACCGTTAAAATTTTTACAGATTATGTAACAACAGCTTTGATTATTTATGATCAACAACAAATACTAAAAATTTAATAAATAAATATTTAAGGGGGCTTCTATAAAACAAACATGACTATTTGCCGTATATGGACGATAGTCTAAAGTTGTTGTAGATAACGGTACGGAACCCTTCATGCGCGAGTCTGACTCGCATTTGGCCGGTTTTTAATATTTAGTCTCGGTTTTATCTGCATACAATCGATCCAACGAAATTGTAGGAGAAACAATGGGATTCGATGGTCCCACTGTATTGATACGGAGTGGTTCAATACCTTTAATACAAATTTGTTCTACGAAGTTGCCAGGCGGCTGTAAAGTAGAATGATCGTAAATATTTCACTTAATTGCTGATTTTATTGTGAAACTTCCAGCTTTAATGGCAACGTACACCATGATTGTCCCTCATTCAAGGAAATTAGTGGAATTTGAAATATCTTAAACGTCTTTAATTGAGGGCGCTGTTAAAACAATGATCACATGGGATACGGAATTGATGATTTAATTTTGTGTTTTGATGATGATCTATTTTCTTTTTATTTAATATTATACACACCTCGTCGAGGATATATAAATTAGAAATCTTAGTTGAACCTTGCTAATATAAGATTTAAATCCAATGAAAAATAAGACCTTATGTACCTACGGGCAGGCTAAGGGTTATAATAACACACACATTTCACGCCGCGTTAATCGGAATTAGAGGTTTTCACATCATTTGCATTTTAAATTTCTATTTTCACGCTTTATGCTCAAAATACTCAGTTGATAAGGATCCCAACACTATCGTTGGCTCTATTACCACCGAGTAAAACATATTGTAAATAGTTAATAAGTTTCACACATGCGTTACACAGTTAGTAGTAGTGAATACAATTAGTAAAATAATACTTATTGTAGGCGAGTGCCTATAAGCTAGGGTCGAGAGATCACGACCAAGGAATTGAATGGAATCAAATAAGTGATGAGGAAGGACTGCGAAGAAGATTTGAAAATGGAATTTGGAATTTAAAATGAATTTCGAAATAAAAGTGGACAGAATGATGATGATTGGGAAATGAGGTGAAAAGCAAGATGCAGCATGAAGGTTATCATGCGCATCGTTACATTACTAAGACACATGGTAAATAACTAATGCGTGATAATTGACACATACTCGTAATTGATAATTGCTCGATAGTTAAATATAGATAACTAGCTGTTACCCGCGGCTTCGCCCGCGTGATATATAGCCTATGTCCTTCTCAGTCCCTTCACCTATGTGTGTGCAAAATTTCCTGATGATCGGTTCAGTAGATTCGGCGTGAAAGCGTTACAAACAAACAAACTCAATTTCGCATTTATAATATTAGTTAGGATTAGGATGGTACTAGCGTTTTTACTAGCGTTTAATGCGAAAGTATTTAAAATTAGCAATTTTTCTAAGACTTTTTCCGCACAGATAAATTATATTTCTATAGGTGAAAGAATTTTAAAAATCGGTCCTATTGTTTTAGGGGCTATTTAGTGCAAACAAACAAGTAATTAAATATGTCCATTTTAAAATATAGATATAAGTATAGATGCGTTAAGTAATCCTAACTAATATTATAAATGCGAAAGTGAGTTTGTTTGTTTGATTGTTTGTTACGCTTTCACGCCGTATCTACTGAACCGATCATCATGAAATTTTGCATACTCATAGTTTAGGGTACCGAGAAGGACATAGGCTATATATTACGCGGGCGATGCCGCGGGTCACAGCTAGTTCAACAAAAAAGTGAGTCTTGTACTTACGGAAGCCCCTTGCCGTTAACTTTGGAACACGTAGTATTACTCAACACATTTATTTACTTCGCCACGTTCCGTTTCGTGTCCGCGACGCTGCTGCTTATTTATGAGCTTATATCAATATTCGGCAGTTCGTTAAGGCTTGTTTACATATAATCATAACATATACAGATCTGTGATCACAACAAACATTACAACAACAAACACGAGTATTATATGATTATAACAAATACAAGTTACTGACGTCAATTTCAAAAGATAACTTAGTATTTTTTTTATGCCTTTGGTAGAAGATGCCTATTATTCTCGTTTATAATTTGATGTTACAAGACATTAACGATAGTTCTATTATTAGTTTTTAATCAATATTATTACTATGTTTTTTTTTATGTTGCGCTCACCCGTGACGTCGAAATTTGTCCCAAATGAAGACCAAAACTGGCAGACTCAGAGCTGGTAAAAATCGAAATTGAGAGAAAAAAACTTACGCAGCGGTTAACACGCTAGCCTGCGACACGGGGGTCCCGGGTTCGATCCCCGGTCAGGTCAAGATGGAAAAAGATCTTTTTCATATTGACCTGGGTCTTGGATGTTTATCTATATAAGTATATATTATAAAATATAGTAACGTTGAGTTAGTATCCTGCGACACAAGTTTACAACTTACTGTGGGGCTAGCTCAATTTGTGTGATATGTCCCTATATATTTATTTATTTATATTTATTTATGTACCTTAGTTATTGTTTTTTCTTTTACTGTACTGTGAATGTTTTTAAATAAACAATTCGTTCATTTATATTTTAAAGATAAACATTAAAACCCAGGCCAAAAGACTTGTTTTTTAATGTTTCATATGGAAAATGTGTAAAACAATTCAAATAAAACTGACGAGTAGGCTTGAGTATGCTCTTCGGAGTCCGGCGCGGTAAACTTTGGAATGTTATTATACAACATATTTATTTACTTTGCCATGTTTCGTTTCGTCTCCGTAACGCTGCTTATTTATGGCTCTACGAGAAGTTAAGCCAATAGTCAATAGTAAAATTTTTATTCATCTTAAGATATTTTAAATATCATTTGGTGAACGTCACTCTACATTTACAATTGGTTTACAATGTTATGTTATTGTTGACGTCAATAAGTTACTTAAAGCTAAGTTTACACCGCTTCCAAGGCGGAGTGCAGAAGAAGCGGCAACAAATTGCACAACGCAAGCGGTTTTTTAAATATTCACAACACATTTATTTTATATCATACCATAAGTCTGCCACGAGTTTTATAAAATGATCCCGGTGGCGCTAGTTGGATGGTGTTTAAGCCCCTTAAACAATTCTACTCGAGTAAGGCTCGAGTGTGCTCTTCGGAGCCCGGCGCGGTTAACTTTGGAATGTTATTATCCAACATGTTTATTTACTTTGCCACGTTCCGTTTCGTCTCCGTGACGCTGCTGGTTTATTTATGAGGCTCTATGGAAAGTTCAGCGGTTTGTTAAATATTCACAACACATTCATTTTACATCATGCGGTTCGTTTTTGAGAGATACTCGCGAGATCCAAGTTTGTGGCTTGTTTTGTACTACTACTAATTAAAATCTTAGTATTTGTTTTTATAAAAAATGTTTTGTGTGATAGTTGAGTAAATTATATTTTCTTTTTTTTATATATTTGTTTTTGAGGCGTGTTTTTAATGTGCGATTCATAATACAAAGTGGCCCAAACTGAATTTCAGTATTAAGCTGAAATTAATTAATTACGACCTCTGTGGCACAGCGGTCAACACTCTAGCCTGTAACACGAGTAGTTCCGGGTTCGATCCCTGGTCAAGGCTTGATGGCAACGATTAGTTTCAGAGTGACCTAGGTTTTTTATGACATAGGATGGCAAACGAGCAAGCAGGTCACCTGATGGTAAGAGATCACCGCTGCCCATGGAAACACCAGTGGTGGGTGTACTGTACTGTGTTACGGTGTATCAATGTTGCCGGCCTTTATTTTTCCCTCCGGGCCACCGGCACTCTCATTTACCGAACAAAGCTTAGAAACGGTAATTGACGGTAAATCTACTACTCAAACGTCGATTTTCTGTGAGAGTGTGGTACCACGGTGGTACTTCCCCGGACGAGCCGGCCCATTCATGCTACCTACTAACAAAAGTGAATTCTGCCAGTAGCGTGGCTCTACCACACAACAAACAAGGTCTTGGATGTTTATCTATATGTGTATCTTTAATAAAATATAGTAACGATAAGTTAGTATCCTACGGCACAAGTACACAACGTAGTGTAGGGCTAGCTCAATTTGTATGATTTCCCCCTATACATTTATTTTATTAGTTCCTGATTGAAAGAAGATGAAAATTGAGTTGCGAGATTTGACATATTATAAAACAAAGTCACTTCCCATTGTCGGCATCAAACTTCGAAAACAGATTTGGATGCGGTTTCTTTTAGTTGGTAGATAGAAGAAGACTTATATGTATAATACATGCCCGGGCGCAGCCGGGTAGGGCTGCTACAAATTAAATAAATGTTTGTAATAATATAACTGAATTTGAGCACAAGTATGATCCCGGGGGCTTAGCGCGGTGCCGTTAACTTTGGAACACGTTATCCGACACATTTATTTACTTCGCCACGTCCCGTTTCGTCTCCGTGACACCGCTGGCAGTTCGTTAAAACTTGTTTACAATATTCGCAATACCCTGAGGTTTTGGCATCAGGTTTAAAGGAAGATAATATTTTGTGTATAAAACTGGCAGGGATTTTTAAATACCTACAATACACAGGATAAAGTTGCAAAAGATTTTGACAAGTAAAATAAAATTATTGGGTAACCACAAAATTTCTGGTTATGTGCCGCCCTGAAATCACTTTTTGCGTAAATTTCCTTGACTGACTTATTTGATACTGTTTGACTGAATTTTTTCTTTGGAGTTTTCGGTAATTCAGTCTTGTTTTATTTTTGGTTTTTATCTCAAGTTTCATTACCTTAAAAGTAGTCTATAATTACTTTGGATCATGGGTAATGTCTATATTTAAAAAGACGCCTTGATTGTGTGAAAGTGTGACACTTTTATTTTTCGAATTTTCTAAAGATTCACGTATTTTTGAAAAAAAGTTTCACTTTCTCAATTTAACCGTAATCAGTGGTCCATAATACTATTTTATAAATATCTCTGTTTTTTTTAATACTTATTTTAAAATAATACTTATTTTAAAAGTCCCCATTTTAAAATACGTTTAAAAAAAAACAGAGATGCACTGGACCCCTTAAAATTCGTGATAAGGCCTTAAAGCAATTAATCATGTAACATTTTGTGCGATAATATTTTTAATACTAAAAGCAGTGTCTGTAGATAAATTGAGTGTTAAATAAACTTTCGTCACACAGATTATATCAAAATACATGAGCAATATCAAATTAGGGGTAACATCGTTCACAACAGTTCGTAATTTATCTTTGTTAAGCGAGACCAAAGAAAATACCAAACTTTGTAAGCAGCGCGATTTTCTGCTCGAAGAGGTACTTTGTTCTGATTTGAACAAGGCTTAATCCGATCACAAGTTTGTATGAATGTAATTGGAGGTTAAGCACACAGTCATAAGTACTAACTAAAACTAAAACGGCTGGGACGCAAGAGTTGCGTTGTTCAGATAGTGGTGTTATTAGGGTTGTCTACTTGTTGACTAAGTTTGAAGAATTGGCCTCTTAATATTATTTTATGTATTTGTATCTCCTTTGGAGTCGCGGGTATTAACCCGGTCCTTTGGAAGGCTTGCGTGGGGATTTAGATCCAACACGTTGAGGCCTTTTGAGAAGTTGTACAACAACTTTTATGTAAGAATCTATGTTCTGTGAGCATGTTATTTAGGAAATCGATTCAAAGTTATTTTACCTATATTACTTGTTTTTTGATATCCAGCGGGAATCTTTATTTTCTCAGGATAGTTTACACCTAAATGCTTTTTAGTACATAAAAAATATTTACTTCGTATTTCAAGTCGATTCATTAATATTTTTATACTTTTTTAATCCCACAGGATCTTATATTTTTCCGGGATAAACTATATATCAGATTAAGGACTGGTGCTTAAGACACCCTTATACCAAATTTCACGAAAATCAAACCAGTAGTTTTTTTTGCATGATACGTGCAGAAAAAAATTCTCATATATTTAACAAAAATTCGCTCACACTTCTGTTTTGTTATATGTATAGATAGAAGATGGAAGTATAGAAAATTATATGTATTGATATAGACCGAAGATAGATATATAGATAAACAAACATTTATTAACGGATCGAAGTTTGCTCGGAAAGCCAGTTTTTTAAATGCAGGTTCCTTATCTTTTGTACTTTTAAGGGCCCGCACTAGGCCAACTAGCGACACCAATAATTTTATTCTTAGAGCGTATACTAGCAGTATTTTTTCAATATGGTTTCCATACAAATGTATTTCTCTATTTTCTCGCTGAAAACTGATCCTAGAGCCACAATTCTTTTTTCATAAAATCTAGTACTAAAGTAGGAATGCCCCTATTTTTTATTTTTTCCAAAAAAACTGTTTTTGCAAAAAGTTTTTTCTTTTAAACAGGTTTTTAGAAAAAAATAAAACATAGGGACATACCTATTTTAGTAATAGATTGTATGTAAAAAGAATTGTGCCTCTAGAAGCAGTTTTCAGCGAGAAAATAGAGAAATACATTTGTATGGAAAATGCACTGCTAGTATACCCTCTTAAAAGTTTATAAATAAAATCAAGAATCTATTTAACATTAAGCCTTAGATATGTACCTAAAGTATTTTTGGAATCATGTTTTAATAATATGAGAATGAATCATTAAGAGAACTAGGTACTGATTAACGCCAAAAACGGCTGTTTTAATGACTGATTCTCATATTATCAAAACATGATTCCAAGAATACTTCAAGTAATTTACCAAGTCTTATATTACTCAGACTCTTGAATTTGATTTTATTTGTTTACAAATACATACATATATATGTAATATATGTATTAGGAATAAAATGATTGGTGTCGCTAGTTAGCCTAGTGAGGGCCCTTAAACAGTAAATAATAAATAAATAAATATATAGGGACATATCACACAAATTGAGCTAGCCCCACAGTAAGTTGTGAACTTGTGTCGCAGGATACTAACTCAACGATACTATATTTTATAATACATACTTATATAGATAAACATCCAAGACCCAGGTCAATATGAAAAAGATCTTTTTCCATAGTGACCTGACCGGGGATCGAACCCGGGACCCCCGTGTCGCAGGCTAGCGTGTTGACCGCTGCGCCACGGAGCTCGACAGTAATTTTATCTTTCTCAAAGCTACGACTATTCGTTGATTCAAGAATAAAATATTCAACTGGCAACCCTAGAAAATTCTTGGTCCAATATTTGTCCAGGAGAAAACTTATTCTATCCCATTCAGAGGCTGGCTAAGTGTTTTTACTCAGTCAAGGCTAATTTTCTTACATTGCGATGTTTCGTAGCGTAGAAAATAAAATCAGACTTTCTGATCGGTTCTGTGTGAACTTATAATGTTATTGTTTTCTTTCCGTAATAAAGTACATAACTGTAATTGACTTTACTGTATATGGGATTTTATTTTGCATTCACAATGCTATTTTACCTTATTTATTAAATAAAGAAATTAAGAAATGGAGAAAATAAAATCCTTGTTAATATTTTAGTGTTTTTGTTTATATTTAAATCTATAATTAATACTTTTACCTGGCTCTATTTCGATGCCTATTTTTATTTATATTGATTGACGGCACTTAAAATTTTACTTTGTTAAAATGAATATGGGTTTCAGGTCTCGTGGGCAAACGTTTTTTATAATGACTTTTGTCGTCTTTTATGATGTTTAGAATATTCCGATGATGTTTGCTGTTGAATAAGGATTGTATCTGATTAGTTACACCACATTTTTACTTATGTTATCATCATCATCATCATCAGGTCTTTCTAGTCTCCACTGCAGGAGCACGACCCTTTCTGTACTACCAGAGCCATATACTAGCCTGAGTAGTCAGAGGATTTGGCCTACACTCTCACACTTATGTTATAATTTTAGTATTTAAATATTGTCTAATAATGTAAAATATATTTATTTAAAAACAATTCGCACTAGAAATAAAGTAGACACTTAAACATAAACAAATAGTGATAAAGGGATCCAATGCCATGCTGGGTCAAATAAAAATACACATAATTAAAAATACATTTAAGACTAAGTAAAAATTACAAGACTTGTAAACTGAAGTAAAAAAACAGTACTTATCTGCGAAAGTAGATACACACAGTAATGAGGTTGCTCTAGTCATTTAGCCAGAAAAGCCTAAAATCGTTACATTCAGGTTATTCGCAATCAAGACGGAAGACTTCCATCGATCAAAAACCGACAGAGCCAGAAATTACTTCCTTCAGCAAATAGAAATCGTGCTCATAGCGTTCTGATGCGAGTCCAAGACGTGCTTCCATATAATCTAGTTATGTTATTTACTTAACAATTTGCTGGTAAGCCATTCCTTGTAGTTCGTATATATTTCTAGCTTTATATATATTATTATCTTTCGGAAACATTCCATTTTCAGATTGAGAGATAGCCAAACTTTCCCTAACTCTATTTCTTCTTTTCAAAACCCCTGATAATGTGTACCTATCCAAAATTTAATGATGATCTGTTCAATGATTATGTGACAAAGAAACAAACAATCTCCCTTTCGCTAAAATTAGTTCGGATAGTTAAGATTTAAAGTATTTTATTTAGGATAGTGTATCTCTGTTTGATTGACTATCATATTTTAAAGACACTACCTGCCGCGGCATCGTAAATGGCATAAATGGAGAAGGAGGCCGCGGCATAAAAAGTTCAAAATATAGTCATAAATCCATGTATTAACCTACCAACCGAATCAAATAACTATCATCCAAACTTGTTTAGCCGTTATTACGATTTCGTTACAGTAGAAGTGCCAAATTTTTTTACACATTCCTTTTTAATCTTTGGTATAGTAGGACATAAAACAACTAAAAATGCAAAACCAGTTTATAAAAAGTTACAAAATGGTTCCACAAGGTCCTACCTACATTATCGTTTTTTCTTAAGTTATGAAAACATCCCCAGCTGAAATTGATTTGATCCGCTCTCACAATCTTACCCTCTCACGACCGGAAATTTGGCGCCACTGGAAATCTTTTTAACCTTGGATGTATCTTTGCCTGTCGCAAGACCGTGTTAATAAATTTTAACGATAATAAAATGAATGAATGAAAAAAAATTATTTATTTCTACCTTTACCAAAACCATTGACGTAAAGAAATACATGGTAAGTAGAAAGCTTCACGATGCCTTATACCTAAAGTACTGCTTATTGCTTCTTCTTGGTTTTCCATGTCCGCGTTTAGGGCAAAAGGCAGATACAATTTGGCGCCATCTGGTTCTATCCGATGCAGCGTTATTTGCTACACCCAACTTCGTTACTTCTGCTATGATAGTGATGCGTGACGTTTGTTTTGGGCGTCCACGATTGTGCGGATTCTAGTCTAGGGCTCTTTGGGGAATGTGGTCGTGGGTCGGCGTAACAAGTTCTCGATCCACCTGCACTTGCCTCGACGGATTTGGACGTCTATCGGTTTTTCGTGACATTGGCTCCACAGATGTGCGTTGGAAATCACGGTGTCAGACCGGAAAATTTCCATAATATAACGGAGGCATCGGTTAACAAAGAATTTTTGCTAGTACCTACATTATAATTAAACTAAGTAAACGAAATCAAATATCTCAACAAAAAAATTAAACCGTTGAAATAAACTTAAAAGGAAAAAAAATATAATCAATCTCTGTTTTTCTAATTTTAAGACTGGATTTCTTATATATGGTACCATCTATACCGTTTCCAATAAAAAAGAATTATCAAAATCGGACTACTTTGTAAAAAGTTATTCGTGGTCAAACATAAAAAATATATACGCGTCGGCTTGAGAACCTTGTTTTTTCATCGTTTGAAAATACTTTCTGTCGTTATATCTACGATGATCTGGGTATTGGCTGGCATACTTGTCAAACAAGCCCAGACTCATGATTGATGAAAAAAGTTGAATAGGCCACCGCCGTCCGATACTGACGTCCTCGCAGATCGTTCATTTTCATACAGGACCAGGGATGCATGACAGACGACATTTAGGGTCTAAGATATTAATTGCTGCTTATGTAACCGATAGAGATGAATTGTTTAATACGAAACTAGCTGTTTTTAACCGTTTCTTCATCTGTGAGAATTATAGCATTTCTTGTCTGCTTTTAAAATCGGCTCAGGAATTACTCCGTTTTTAGTTTATTTTTTTCTTCCACACTAACACACCAATAATGACATGCAAATATTAAAACTACATACTTATTTGATATGGATTTATTTTTTATGCGTTGTTTTATCAATCACACTGCACATATTGGCCCAATACCTTTATTACTTACTCAGCCGGCAAAATACATACTCTAACTGAGCTATAAAGTACAAGGTACACAGTTGAATGGCTAGTGAGTTTCTACGGCTCTGTAGTTCAAAAAGTGAAAAAGAATCGTAATATCCTACTTATCGTCCTACTGGCGGTGAAAACGGTTTCAATTTGTTGTATGTCGGTGTAACGGTGTCCATTCTTTGGTTAATTAAGTCCATCACGGGTAGCGCCTGCGGCTGCCAATTTCCTCTTTTTGTGCGATTGCTATACGTACACGTAATTGAATCTGAGGGTAATGAAGTGAAGGTCGTCTCTTACGTTCGTATAGATTGATTGGCTGAGAGGGGTTTTATCTGAAATATATTTACATACACAATAACAGTACCGCTTGACGGGCAATGTTCTCCGTAATATTCCTCGAGGAGGAGATAAATTTAGTTAGGATTTGAAGTTATAAATCTCCGTATTAAAACATCTGGTTAGGGTTCTTAATTTAATCCGCCATTATTGACCATGGCATACAAAAAATATGCTGCCTACCACCGTAGGGGTTAAGTTGAGCTTCGTGTCGCAGTGGTTAAAACGCCAGCCTACGATACGAGAGTTCCCAGGTAAGGTTGACGAAAAAGGATATTTTTCAGATTGAACTCGGTCTTGAATGTTTTTATTTCTATATATATATGTTTGTATCTAATATGAAATATAGTATCGTCGTGTTAGTATCGAACGACACAAGTTCACAACTTATTGTCCTAGCTCAATATGTATATATTTATTTAAAATAATTTAATGAGAGGTTTCAAAGGGTTCAATTTAATTAACTGTATTAAGAGACCTTAAATAATGGCATGAATTAATATCAGAATATCATATAGGCAAAATTTTCAGTGAAACGAAAAGTGAACACCAGAGGAAATAAGAAAACAAAACAATGAAAGCTCTCGCACAATTAATTGATACAATGTCGTCACACTACGGTTCACTGACTCAAACGAAATTCAATTCAACTAAATATTTTGTCACATGTATTTTAAAATTAATTAAGTTTATCCATAACGTGTTCTACAATATTGAATTTAACGAATAATAATTTTCAGTGCTTTTGTAGAGATAATTGTCGTACCCATGTATTGACTTATACCTTCTCTTCTAATAGGTTTATAGATTGTCTACGAGTATAGGAACCATGCTTTTGCTTTATGACACTAAGATTAAAATAGAAAGAGTTAGAAAAATGTTAGTATCTTAAAAATAAACCCTTATTAAATTTAAAAAAAAAATATATATATATATATATATATATCAAAAATAGGTTACAGTTATACACACAAATTATTCCACAATATTTTGAGTTGGTGACAAATAATAGGTTCCTGTTACAAAGTTCCGAATAATAAGAAAAGTTTGCTTTCATAATATCGCTAAAATACTTCCAAGGAGAAATATTTATCTTTACTTTTATACCTACTAATATTATAAAGAGGATATATTACATTGTTTGTTTGCCGAATTTCCGAATTTCTACCGAATTTCTTCAGCCATAGATAGCCAATTATCTGTGGCTGACAAAGGCTATAATTTACGCGGACGAAGGTGCGGGAAAATTAGTAGTTTTAAATAAAGAGGGTCCCATATTGCAAGAATCACAAAGCTGGCTTTACTCGTAGATTGCGGCGTAGATGCGCACGCACCTAGTAAATATTCTGATATTTATGGCACGCACGTTATTGTTGTGCGTGTCCAGTTGTGCATTATAAGTACTCTTATTTCGTTGCTAACAAAGTCGGGGCCACTTTGTTTTACGATAAAAAATATAACGTGTCAGATACATGAACATTAATTCATACATTTTCATTTCAAATGAACTTGTTTGCACATGCGTAGCGTGGCCCCGGATTTAAGTGTGTGGTCTAGTTTAGTTGCATGGTTGCTCATGTATCTACCTCAGTAACCCCATCGAGGTGCAGCTAATGCGTTGCCAGGTCTGTGATATAATAATATGCAGTAGGTAATTTGAGTACCTATTCTGCTGAACAAAAAATACAAATATAATACGAAAATCACAAAAATCCAGTCAAAGCATAAATCCCTGTAAGAAGTTAGTAAAAAATAATAGGATCGTTCGCCGCAAAATATTGTAGGTGAAGCGAGTTGACGGTAGACCTACAAGGCTCAGGATAATAAGATAAGTTCGCTTTCAATCTCGCAACTAGGACGTGTAAATCTACCCTCGTCGGCTGCCGTCGAAAATCTTACGAAATATTACCTTGTTTTTCGTACGACGTGAATTTTCGCATAACTTGCGAACTGTAACATATGCGATGTCGGAGCGATTTAGTAATCAGATGAACGGTTTATGTTCGTGAGAGATACAGTTTAACTTGCTTCCTGGTATCTTGAGATCAGTGAATTTTGCAAGTTACTTACGTAGCATGAGCTTTGTTTAATGCAGATACAATGTTAAGCCCTCATCATAGAGTCAGCCTTTTGTAGCTCATTTGAACTTTTATTTCTTTCGACGTCTTTTTGACTTGTGGGTATCTTCTCTAAAAGTTACTGACAACGTTAAAGACATCAGGTTCCAGGCGCGTCCTCAGTTTTTATGTCTAAAGCCAGACAATGAATGAGTTTTTTGCACCTAAAGTAAACAATACATAGATTTAAAACAAACAAATACAAAAATGTATCGGTACCATGGTGGTATGGAGAAACAAAATATGTAGAGTACTGGTGGCAAATAACGAGAATCAATGTACCAATTGGGTATATCTTATAGACTTTCATTATATCCATTTATTCGTGTTAATTACTGTTAAAGCATAGAAAATTTAAGAGACACTACAAAGAAATTCTACATGTAGTTTTTTCCTCGCCCGTATCCAGTCTCTGCGGAACGCAGCTTTTCAACAAAAAACTTTGATTCGCTAAGCCCTACTGCTTAGATTTCGTTCAGGTAATTAATTCTTAGTAATCCGAGCAAAATGTAAGAAGATTTGTCTAATGACTGTGATGTTTAAAGGGGATAAAGGTGCTCACGCCGGATTAAATCAGTAGGCAAGGCATTTTACAAAGCATTAGGTACACCTAATTACAATCAACTACATAAGTTGTTGGTGAAAATCAAAGATTAGATTCTAGTAAATTAAAGATTATACTAGCTAGCCCCTTTTTATTATCATTTTTTATATCATACATATCATCATATCGTATTTTTCCTCTCATAATTATAAAAAGGGTGGAATATCGTTTCAAATTAAGAATACCGTTTATATGCTTCTCTGAATGTCATGCGTGAGTTTTTTTTTATATTTTCCCTTACCCTTGTAAGATAACTGGAACGAAGCACTATTTCAGTAGGTGCAGGGATTGGGTAAAAATCTGAGGAATCACATCAATTCATCACTATTTTGATTCTGCTTTCCACCTTTACGCCCACTATGCTGCTAAATGTGGCCTCTGGGTCTAATGACCTTGGGCTCTGTCTACCCCGCAAGGGATAAAGCCGTGATAGTATGTATGTATGTAAACACTATTTCTCTTCTTAGTTAAAAGGTAATAGGAAGAAATAGGTTTACTATTCGTTATGGGTAGTAAATATTTTTATAGGTCTCATTTTTGTGACAGACATTTAGTATGTCAGAATGTATGTTGTGAAATTTTGTAAGAGGGCTGTTCACTGTTCAGCATTGCGGGATCTTTAATATCGCAGCACAATGACTTTATTATAATTTTGTATTGTTATCACTTTTACGTATGCATGCAATACATTTATTTAGGAGCCTAATGGGAGTGAGACTTATTTGCATGCAATACATTTTCCGAGGTGCCTCATAGCCTAGTGGGAGTGAGCGTTAAACAACTCATGGCGCAGTCCCCACTGGGATGGGTGAGGGGCAACTTCTATAAAATTGTCTTGAGTTCCACCGCGCTTCAAAAAGCCGTTAGTCCCAGCTGTCATCAATGATGTTAGGCTTTGTTAAGCTATATCAGTTACTTTTGGGTAGCTCGAAAAATCTGACAAATGAAAAGAAACTTGAAATTTCAGACCAATCGCTCAACGGCCTTAAAAATGTAGAGGCTTACATAAGCGAATCTAGTAAGACCAACATAAGAACAAATTGAAAAATTCTACGCAAAGACTTCGCTAGTAAGTTATTTATAGTATTTTAAGTATAACTTTCCATCAATATCATCATTTCAGATTGAGAGATCTACTCATTGTACTCTACTTTATTCAATGAGTAGTTTTCTTGATTTACAAAATGCAAAATAATGAAAAGTTATACCAAAAATACTACAAGTCATTTACTAATGAATTACTTACGTAGATTTTTTCAATTTGATCCTATTTAGTAGTAAAATAAATAAAATGAGGGGTGGGTGACGCTAGTAGGCTGGTCTAAGCACGAACATTAAACAAACTACATTGCTTGCTTGTAATAACACAAATGCGTGATACACCTACACGTATATGAAAATTCTTAGATATTTACTTAGGTAAATGTTCAACATTTTCCTCTGAGCATTCAACTTTTCCTTTCCTCCCTTGTATTTATCATAATATGGGTATTAACCTTGTTCCTACGTTAATAATATGTTGGGACATAATATGTTTGGACATAGATAGAAGGCTTTATACAAGGTGAATTATTTTCTGCAATATAGCAAACATGTTGATAGTATTGGATATATTTTTTTTAATACGTCTTGGTATCCTATCTTTGCTGGTCGTTTGGCTATGTTGGAAGCCTTTATGCAGCTTGAAAAATCGGACACCAGTGTTGGCCACTTACACACAAGAAAATCAACAATTGGTTTGCTGTCAACATGACAGTAAAAACTATTTTATTACAAACAAAAACAAAAACGTGGCTAAGTGCGAGTCGGGTTCGAAGGATTCCGTAGTGTGCATAGATTAGAGTATCGACTTAACGTATCGATCACCTACCCCTTCTTTTTGCGTTGGAGGTTAAGAAGCTACCAAAATATGTCAGTGTTATTTTTAAAAATGACTGCAAGTTCAGTCTAAATCGAGAGAGAGGAAAAAATAAAAGGCTGCAACGCTATTGTCACACCCCTTGTGTTACAGTTGACCATGGGAAGCGGTGATCACTTACCATCAGGTGACCCGCTTGCTCGTTTGCCGTCCTATGACATAAAAAAATCTGATTAAGATGAGTTTCTAAAATGCTTACCACCAGATCGTAGCACTGAATCATAGCATCCGATAAGCAATCAGTATTGACAAGCAGCAACCACAGACACTTTGATGTCCAATGACATCTTACTGGTCACGACGCCTTAGTGCTTGCTTACTTCAGAAAACTGTCACAGTGTATGTTAGCAACATTAAGGTCAGTAGTCTGTAGCTTTTGAACAGTAATTAATAAAATACATCATCATCAGCCTTTACTCATCCATTGCTGGACATAGGCCTCCCCAATTTTGATTTTGAATTCTGAACAATCTTTAAGGCTCAGCCTTAAAGATTGTTCAGAATTCAAGAAGAGAAAAGCTGCGGTGTCTTTTTGAACTGCCAAGGGAAACCGTATCGGTGTACCCTTTTTAAGCATTATGGTTCAAGTCTGCCTTTAAAGATGGCAGCTATAACGTTGTTGAAATGTCTATTTCCTAAAATAATCGCGGTAAGTGAAGTCCAATATAACTATAACAGTGATTGCGACTGCGGATGCTTCAAATTCTAAAACCTTTATTATGAACTAGCAGTTCGCTCCGGCTTTGCCCGTGGTACATATAATTTTTTCTCTCCGTAAGAACCATCCTCGTACTTCAAGGAATATTCTACAAAAAGAATTAGCGAAATCGGTTCAGCTGCTCTCGAGATTTGCGCTTAGCAACACATTCAGCGATTAAATATTATATAAAATGTTTGTAGAATCTTATTTATTTATGCTATTTACATTTAACCTATTTTCCTTGTTTACAGCCCCTGACTGATTTTATTAGCATCTCATCAAGTGAAGTCCCATAGCGACTATCACATTTAATGTGACCGCGAAAGCTTAAAATCCTAAATCTTTTATTATGAATAATAAATTAAATAAAATATTTGTCGAATCTTGTTTATTTGTGCTATTTAGATTTTACTTTCCGTTGTTAACGTCCCCTGGCTGATTTTATTAGCATCTCATAACCATAAATTGTAAAGTGAATTTAATAAGGTACATAAAATTTTGATAGCGAAAAATTATAGGTATAAGGAAAGTGATAACGTCAATAAAAATGCTTTAGTAATATTTACCTTATTATTGGCAGGATATAGCTTATTTGACATAGTAAGCATATACAAGTCACAATATAATTTTACTATAGTAAAATGAACATTTTCATTTATCATGTTCATGAGGGCCCATACTAGGCACACTAGCGACACCAATCATTTTATTTCTATATAAGTACTGCACATTTTATACTGATTACAGCCTAAAACGGCTGTTTTTGGCGGTAATCAGTATAAAATGTGCAATATACTATTTACCAACGATTTTGTGTTGCCCGCTAGTGTATAAATTTCCCGTGTTTTTATTAATTAGAGAACTATAGGGGTACACTTTGAGCTCCAGGTCAATATTTGACTGGTATGGCTATGGTAAATCAAAATTCATTAATTTTTTACACATCTATGCAAAAATTTCAGTAATTCATATTAGTTTTTTATGATGTGTTTGTCAAGTTTAGTACAATTTTTTTCTGAAAATGCCCAAGTATTCGATTGATACCTCTAAATCTTAATAAAACCAAAGGAAATAAATTTATTTTTGCCAATTATGTAGTAATTGCCTTACGAGAGCTTATATTAGCTTTCGAGCTTCGCCGGCGTCACGTGTCGCCAATTAGACTGCCTCTGTTTGCAAGGTGTGTTTTTAGAAACGCACGCTTTTAACATATATCAAAGAGAAAATCATACAAACATGGCTAGTATCTATTTGCTATCTTTTAATATTAACATAATTAGACGTGTGGTTCCCGGCAGAGTAGAATAGGACCACTCCAAGTCTTCCCGTGGATGTCGTAGGCGACTTAGGAAATATAAGCTAAACAAAGCTTATAAACATCAAAGAGACCTCTCCAACCCGTCTGGCCAGCGTGGAGAACGTAGGCCAAAGCCTTTGATTGCTCGGGCTAATATATGGCTCTGGTAGTACAGGGAGGGTCGTGCTCCTGTAGTGGAGACTTAAAAAGACCTGATGATGATGATAATTAGAGGAATCAAATCACCTCTATCTAATGCACAAGCATACCGAAGCAATAAAACAAGTGAGCTTCTATAAGAACAGTAAAAACTATTTATCAGATCGCGAGCTTTGGAACACTACATTAACATATAAAGCGTGTAAATTAACCCTCGATAAACCCTTAAAGGGGTGAGTCAGCCCGTCAATATGAACAACTTTTCCTATGGGATCAATGTCGGGTCAACTTGAGGGTCGTAAAGTTGGAATCGCGTCACAATGTGAATTTCAACTCATATGAGGTCTCAGCTGGAGACCTTCACCTGTGAAGATTTCTGGCCGAAAGGTGTAGTCTTTCGGCGTTTTCGCGGAAGCACCCGACACCCCATTACTGTGTAGTGCGTCACAGACACTGCGTACAAACTAGAGATAGTTAAGTTAATATATTATACATATATGTTAGTCTGTAAGGTATATATTATGTGTGCCATATTTTGTTAAACATTGTGGCAGGAAATGAATGATTTATTATTATAAAAATTCGACATTTTCATAAAAAAGTGTTTATCCGCCCGGGAAAGTCAACCATTTAAGACCCAGCATTGGTGGGGAAAATATGCAGGGTAATGCAACTAACTAATAAAAATTACCTAGTCAAATCAAATCCATTTTCACATTATTGAAAGATTAAATATAATCATTTCTAAAATAAATAAAGTAATGTAACTTAAATCTTAAGTACGTATTATTACAGTCAAAATGTTAAAAATTAACGACACCAACCCCCGAACACTCAAAAGCACTTTAATATTTGATATAAGCTAAAAGTATATTATTCATGTTTATATTGTAAACTACTTTTACACTTACTTTCCTTCTTCTTTCTGACTTTGTCTGCCTGATTGTACATTTGTTCTATCTTTATGAATACGCTATAACACTTGTAAATTTCATTAGTTGTTGCGTGAGCGCGAATACACATTTCACATTCATAACAGCAGTACGAAGTAAAATATTAAAGAAACAATAAAGTATACGAATTGAAAGCACTAGAACAATGTGTTTGATGGCAAATGCGCAATCATATGCCAACGGCGAGTAATAAATAACAGAATGGCATTGTGCAAGCAATTTCACTGGGTAAATAACACAATGTTCAATCTTTCCAAGACTCTTTACTGAACGAGTTACGTACATTTAGAGAAGGCTTGGAACTCTGAAAGTACCTATGGATATAAGAAATTGGAAACAAGGGTGACTGCTGAAACGTGCGAGGTGTAATATTTCTAAGTCTTTGTTTTTCAACACCGGGCTCTAAAGTACAATGATAAATAAATAAATATATAGGGATAAATCATACAGATTGACCTAACCCTACAGTAAGTTAAGAACAGTTCATAAATCATTATCATTTCGTATGTTAGGTTACCTACTGCAAGAATTCTATACGTCTAATTTTAAATTCTTCTGCCATTCTACAGCTTTCTAAAATAAATACAGGTTACTTGCGTCGTAGGATACGAACTCAACGATACTATTTTTTTTTCTCCTTTATAATATTAGTATAGATTTAAAGGCATCAATTGTATACTAGCTAAGTTTAACATTTTCCTCTTTGATATACGTACAAAGTGTGCTCTACTGAAAGCAAACCTCGCAAACAGAGGCTAATTGGCAACACGCGACGCTTTCGAAATCCTAGCTTGAAAGCTAATACAAGCTCTCGTAAAGCAATTACCTTCTAATTGACAAATAACCGTGATTTCGTTAGTAGGTCGGATTTGATTTTGACTAGCTTGGAACGGGAGGATTCGTTCATTGTATAAGTACATGTTGAGGGTCAATTTATATTGTCATTTCCGTATAGAGTATGTCAATTTGTATGGGAATGAAATTTTTTTTGAGTTCCTAACATTGCTTCCTTTTGGAAAAGTTGTTCATATTGACGGACTGAATCACTTTTAAGGGTCAACACAATTCAAATTTCAACAAGTATACAGAAGTAAGAAGAAGATGTAAAATTTAATGCACAATGATAATACATATTAGCAATTAAATAATTTCGATGGTATTAATCTTATTTAGTCCCTAAAAATTGCTTTTTGCAAAGATTATGCCATTTTTACGCATCATGCAGGTTCATATTTAGATATCTGGCGTTACTTTTAAAGATGAAGTTAAAGGTAGGTATCATCTTACTTTAGCAAGATGTCTTTTGTTGAGAAGTAAAAAACAAAATATAAGTCCTATTTCTCTTCCTTTTCTACTTGTATGCATCAATTTGTCCTGGCTACTTATGATTACGATTTTAAATAAATATAAGCAAATTTTAATGGCTACATTACCTACTTATTGTCTTGTCTTGTAATCACTGAGCCTTCGGCGGCATTGTTGTGGGTTCATTTTAATTCCAAATATTCCTTCGTTGAACTTCGCTTCAGGACAAAGCGTTGTTTTTCCCGGAATTCCTCTGTGATCTTAAGAACTAACAATGTTTAATAAAATTCTGCTTGTACAAATGAGGAAAGTCGTAGTATGTTTTCTTACTTTATGAAATTCTAAGAAATATGATTCTATGAAAACACAACTGCGGAGGTTTTATCATTAGAAATTCTTTCAGCTAGCAAGAAAATAATTTTTCTTAACCTAGTTTAGTCCGTTGCTGAGTGGTTATCTTTACCCCAACATTATAAATCATGTTTGTCTCTTTTAATGAAAACATTGCACTAAGTAAGCTTTTTACCTCCATTGCAACGTGTTTATAAAGAAGATCTTCCTAAAAATGTACAAATAACTATTCTTTTTAGGGTTCCGTATTCCGTACCCAAAGGGTAAAAACGTGACCCTATTCCTAAGCCTACGTTACCCGACCGTCTGAAACAGGGATGTATCTTTTCTTTAGTGTAGAGACTTGAAATTTTCACAGAATGTGTACCTATATGTATTGCCGCTATAACAATAAATAATGAAAACAAAATTAAATTTAATTTAAAGAGTTCAACAGTAGGTACTTGTAGTGAAATTTTGATCTTGGTAAGGAATTCTATGTGTGTGATTTCGACTTAAATTTGGCCGGTTTTATTTATTTTAGCTACCACAGACACACACAACACAAATATTGAGTTTAAGATACAAAGGATTTATATAATAATAAATAACAATTTTATTTTTATCCCTCCAAAGTTACTGTCACAAACAAAATGATGTACATAAGCAAGCAAATGGCTGTACTCACGCCTCATTAACCCTTCAGCCCTTTGTATACAAAGTATACAATAAATATACGACGGGTGTCTATAGAAGCCCGGATTAATTGCAACAAGTTTGCGCATGTTCCACATGGGCTTAATGAGGTTTTATCATGATACTTTAAAAGTATTAAAGGGATGTGACGGATACGGGTAGTAAACAAACTCTTTATGTCCAAAGCTTTTAATCAGTTTAGCTATTAATTATGTACAAACACAGATTAAATTAAGTAAGAGGGAACTTATTTCAAGTCAAATCTAGGGAATGGAATCAGTGAAAATAGGTGAGAGGCAGTGATCCAACTGCTCTGTCCAACTAGTTGATATCGTAGCGGCAATGTTTCTTTTGAATGGTTTCTTTTAAATATGTAAGTTATTTTATTTATTATACAAGTAGATACAAGATACAAATCACAGAAATTGAGCTAGCCCAACACTATTAGTTGTGAACTTGTGTCAAGGAACCAACTCAACGATACTATATTATACCCATAGGCACTGTGCCTATTTGTAAATAGATATATACAAGAGCCAGATTAATCTTCCATGCTGGTTTGGGAGAAAAGGTAAAACATAGAATGAACCAGCTGCTTTTCTTCCCGCGCACACCGTAAAAGTCAGTTAAGGGATTGGGCTAAGGAATCTTGTCAATAGGTGATGCGGTTAGCAACCCATCACTATTTTGATTTCCGCTTTTCAACATAACGCCCACTCAAACGCCAAACGTGGTCTTAAAGGTTTTATGACCGTAGGCTCTGTCAAACAAGGGATAAAGACGTGATAATATGTATGTATATATTTAATAAAATAGTACCTATGTAAAGTGTTGTACTCTTGCACGTATTTTGGAAACTACTGCGGTGATTCTGATGCCATAAAAATATTTCTCCGTATAAGCAACTATAGGCTAACACCATCTAGTAACGAGTGAAAAAACACTATGAACTATAGCGCCGCTGCCGCATATAGGGCAGTCGTGGCAATTAGTGGAGAACTAACAATATGCCAGACACCTTGTCCGTGCTTATAGCAGGCCTTAAAGCCAATATTATTGTACGAGATTAGCAATCTAAATGTTACTCGTATTATATTATCTTTGGCCGTGGAGATGTGGCCAGACAGGCCCTATGAGATTTTATCAAAACAAAGAAGGGTAGTGTAGACAGAGACTATACATAGATGTAGTGGAAATAAGTATGAACTTTATTATCTTTTATTAAAGCATAAAAGTATTTTCCTTACACACCGTTATGGAATATTATCTTAAATGAAATATAGACGAGAATATCTAGAGCATTATCTACCACACGACTCATAAAATCCTAATAGAACTATATAATGGAATAAACTTTTACGAGTATGTGCTGTTGTGATGCTCGCTAGGACGCGTTGATGGACTGGTATAAGGTATTTACGCCTGTAGGTAGGTCCTATAAAAAACTGAGTATTGTGTTGGCGATAAAGTTCTTATTAATTTTAAGGTAAAGAGAACAAAGGCGACTGTTCCTTTGACCCCTGAAAAGGTAGATATCCTAATCCTATCCTAACTCCTAACTAATATTATAAATGCGAAAGTGACAACAAACGCGGAAGAAATAACGACAAAAAGCTAGTTTCATAATATTTTTATTGCACATTGTTATCCATTAGCCAGCTCAATTCTTTCAGAAATCAGATCTAGAGCAAAGGAACGATGAAAAGTCAATAGAAATCGGGTTACGATGTCTGTGTATTTTGTAATGGAAACCCGAAGAAAATAAGTCTTCAGAAAATTGTCCCGTATTCTCTAATGGATTTTAAACACTTTCAGTTTGCTTGTGTAAATATGTATCTCATGTACGAATTCTAAAAAAATAAGTAGATATAGTGATAAGTGATTTTGGAGCAACGAATCACGATTATATACGTACTATTATAAATAACGAAATCGCAATGTCTGGTTATAGAATAAAATGTTCCAACACTGGTGCCAGTTTCTTGCTACATAACTTAACCAACAAAGAACTTGGCTCTTTACAACTTTTCTCATTTCAACCCATCCGAATAATTAGCATCCCAAAACCTTTATTCCGTTCCCCCAGTCCGACAAACTCTTACCCTTCCCTCGCTTTAAAAATGGTAGCAGCGTTAAGACAAACTGCGATCACCAACCCGTCAGCAAAGCGTGGTGAGTATGGCAAAACCCGCCTTATGATGGAAGTCCGTGGGGAGGTGGTCTCTGTCTAGCTGTGGACATCTTGCGGTCGAGTCGACAAATATCCATCTTTGGGGTATAATAATCCAGCGAAGCTATGTTGGGTTAATTATTTCTCAAAGTATTATCATACTTGTAGTTCAAACGAGTTCATATCTTGATATCTCACGGGAGTGTGCAGGCATCATAAAAATCTGAGTGCAGTAATCGTCGCGTGGTCACAAGTGTGAGAAAATAGTGTATTGGTTTCAAAGAAACTGCAGATGGGATTCAGAATTGTGTGTCTCATCACCCCATACTCTTTCTACACAGACATTTGTGACGATGTACTAGGCCGTATTGGAAATAATTTCATTTTAATCGATAACTGTACGAAGATGGTTTATTAACTTTATCAAAGCAGCTGAGCAAACATTTCAAATATACAAAAAAGAAAGGATTCCGATAACTTGAAAACCTCCTCCGTTTTTGAAGTCGGCTGATGAGGTAAAAGTTACTATTACAAAACCATTAAATATTTTCATAAAAATGTGTTTTAAATGACTGTGCAAGAAACTCAAGGAGAAACTCAGGAAGTTTTGGTCATGTAACCATTACATCACTCAAATACTTAGTTCAAAAAATAATTTATCTTTTATAGGATCCGGTACCTCGATGGTCAGACCATCATTAATCATAAAAAGTGTCTTGTTACTTACGAGTATACATAAATACAGGGAGATTCACAAAACCCGTGTGATATTTACTTTTTGAAATCAGGATCCCTAAAAGAATAGGGACTGAGAAAAAACTGGGACCTCCCATACAATATAATCAATTATCGAGTAAAATTTGTATGAAATTTTTTTTTTTTCACTTTTACCCTTTTTTCCGAAATTTTCATATCTCTAGAGCTTTACCACCCTGTATTTAAAAGATGATTAATTGTACTCTTCCAAAAGTAACGTTTTAATTTTTGAAATTATTTTGGTAGATAAACTGGTACTGAACCGGAGTAGCGAGAAAATATGAAAATATGGCAAGAAACTTATTCTCCTGACTAGTTTACATTTTTCATTAGCCGCTCGTAAATTACGAGTGTCTCGGAGATTTAATGTTCTTTTCGAATCAATTAGACATTCTGTTTGCGAAGTGATCTCATTACGTATTCTTGGCATCTTTATTTATAAATTACTATCTGTTACCCGCGGCTTCTCCCGATAGCCTATGTCCTTCTCAGCACCCTAACCTATATGTATGCAAAATTTCATGATGATCGGTTCAGTGGAAACGGCGTAGAGCATAACAAACAAACAACAATGAAACTCACTTTCGCATTTATAACATTAGTTAGGATTACCTTTTCCCATACGCATAGCTTATGGAAGGTGCCCTATAGTGGCATTTGAAAACATGCACGACCAGAGCTGGGAAACTATAGTCCATTGAGAAACACATAGCAGAAAATTGATTGCTTGAGTTTGGGGTGTACATACAGGAAAATATCTTCGATTTAGCTTTTTCATCACTAACGTAGTAGAAAATACCTGTAACAGACAATCAAAAGAGAAAATATAACGAGTAGGAAAACCATTCAGCTTATGTATATCGAATCTTTTTGCCTCCCAATGATTTCTGTAGGTCTTACAGTGAGGTATGGGACATGTTAAAACTTTTTAAGTTAAAAATATACAAAGGAAGGTCAAGTCACAATGAGAAGAAAAGTAGTCAAATCGTAGTCATTAGTTTCGACAGAAGGAAATTCGTCACCATTCCCTCCAGGCGCAAAATATATAAAGTAACAGAACAGTGACTTTTTTATACTAAAATTTACCCAGCAAAGTGGAGTCAGGCGGACTTTAGATTACGTACACCTAATTGTAATATGCGTTATAGTATTCAGTGAAGATAACGAAATAAAGTTTCTTTGAGCTATTGCAGGCTAGATTTATCAGTTCTTATAAAGTAAAACAGTATCGGCAACAAAATTTAACGTTGGGTACGAAGCATACAAACTACCTATCCGTCAATTTCTTATCTGTATAAAACACTCCAAACAGAATCACTCCGTAGCAGGCTGTACGCAGCCTACGACGGTAGGTACGTCAGAAATACTAACATTGTGTGCAATTACTTGAGAAGTGAATGGGGAATACTAGAGTAAAATCTACGGGCGTTTAACATTACATAATCAAAGAACATAACGTCTAGCTAGCAAGTTCGTCGAGACTTCGTCCGCGTAAAACTTTACCCCTTAGGAGTTGAATTTTAAATTAAGAAAAGCTTTGTAAAGTGTATCTTGGAAAGGAATATAGATGTAAAGATTATACATATAAGTGATGTAAAGAACAGTGTCGTATTTGTCCTCTCTTTGATTTTTCCACCAAGGACATAAATTACGGATTCATCTCACGCAGCCGTTATCCGCCCGTCCCATTTGATTTGCCTAACCTGGGGCTCAGGTGACTCAGCCTTCGATCAGAGTACTTCAAAATAGATCAGCACCTTACTTATTACGAAGTCAATTTCATTGTACCTAAACTAATCGTGTACCTAAATTAATCGTTTGCCGTGTGGTTCTCGGCAGAGTAGAATATGACTACTCCAAGTCTTCCTGTTGATGTCGTAGAAGGCGGGAACCCAAGCTAAACAAAGCTTATAAACATCAAAGAGGCCTCTTCAACCCATCTGGCTAGCATGGAGGGTGTAGGACCTCTGACTGCTCTGGCTAATATATGGCTCTGGTAGTACGGAGAGGGTCGTGCTCCTGCAGTGGACACTAAAAAAAGACCTAATAATGATGATGGTGAAATTAATCGTAGAAGATCATGCACTATGATTTAAATTACTTTGCATTTGCATCCGCCACCAGTTCATGTAAACTATTGCTAGACTGCCCCCACGCGCTATTGTTAGTCCATTAGGCAACCTTTGCTGATATTGCTGGATATGTTTAGGCTGCAGCTATATCGGAAAAGGTAGTAACAGATGGTGGAGGCCCACAAAGTATCAACGTGCATGTTAATTTGAGTTACAAATCAATTAATTAACAGAAAGGAGCAAAATACTATTCACTATTTTTTGTGACAAAAATTATATATATATATATATATATATAAGTTTAATGAAATAAAAATCCTTTTTTCTACGAATATTTTGTTAACTGTACGGATCCTCGTTGTGACTTCCTTTAATTTTACTTAGAGATACACAAAAAGAAGCTCAGTACTCTAAGGAACCGTTGCGCTTTTTCATTTACACGTTGTACATATACTTACCAGAAATACTAAACAATTTATAGCAAATCCTCGTTCCTCCAAAAGCAACATGCACCTAAGCCCTCAAACTGGTGCAGGATGTTGCCTGAAACTGACAATGGATTTGCATTGTTCAGAAACGGCCAAGACAATATCCCGTCTCGTGCCACCGCACACAATCATTGCAATCACGTAACACAAAATAGTTAGAAAATAGAAGTATAAATAACCGTATCATGCTTACAAGAAGCGGTAAGTACGGTTTGATGCCAAACTAAGTCTGGACTGAATGCTTTAATCTCTCAATGCTCAATTAGTTGTGTTGTAGACTTTGGCTCATTGGCTTTATTTATTACTAGTGAAGGGGTCAGTTATAGTTAAATAAATTATCCAATAAGTGTAAGTAAATATATATATTTTATTTTGCATTCAAATTTGGAGCATTCTTAAAAATAGGACGCAAAATTAATGCTAAGAATAATCGACGGTCTATAGTGTTTTATAATTTGGTTCATGATGGGAACAGAAATGTGCAGTGAAAAACATACAAAAAGAGATAAACAATATTGAGTGTGCAGAGAATGGAACTTTAGCGATCAGGCTAAGAAACATCATCCACTTTTTGCCTACTTTTCCACTAGTGCAGTGCAAGCGATACTCAAATAAGGGTAAAAGTGCAAGGAGTTTGGACTTCGTTATTAAGTGCACTAGAACAATTTTGAAGTGATTAAATATTTTAAAACCACAGACACATGTAGAAAATAAATCTACTAAGAGTTTTCAGGGTTCATGTACCTATAATAGATGTGGTCTTTATGATCTAAAATATTTATGGTAAGTATACGTTGGCCATATCTGTTGTTCGTTTTAGTTTATGTTGGTACTATGCAGACGTTCGCTCGTTAAAACCACAACACGAGATGCAATGCATCATTTGTTTTCGAACAAAGGGGAACAGAGCGAACGAGATTGATTATCAGTTTGATAAGAATTTATAAAAAAATTATATACGGACGAATCACACAGATTGAGCTAGCCCCAAAGTAAGTTCTTAAGTAAAACTTGTATTATGGGATACTAACTCAACGATACTATATTTTATAACAAATACATATATAGATAAACATCCAAGACCCAGGTCAATTTGAAAAAGATCGTTTTTTTTTTTCATCTTGACTTGACCGGGGATCGAACCCGGGACCATCCGTGTCACGGGCCATCGTGTTGACCGCTGCGCCACGGAGGTCGACCGAAAAAAACAACTAAATTATAAATAGTAATTTAGATATCTAATCAAAACTATTGTATGCATTGGCAACAAAATATATCCTAGTCTCTTTTTTCTACGGCATTGATGGGCAAAAACTAGTAATTACCTACTCAAATAAACATCATTAACACTCCTACATACCAACGCCGAAATGGGTGTAAAAATTCGAACATTCCCGCTCTAGACACGGTTTGTTGAGCAAGATTTATGTTTCCAGTGGACGTTAAAAATGGCGCGCCACGATATTTATCTTCGTCTGTTTACATACACGTGTTCCGTTACTCCAGGAAATGTTTTCAAAAATTCGTTGTCATACATATGTATTATTTGAATTTCAGTTATTCGAATCGAATATTTTTTCTTAAAATTAATACGTTAGATGAAAAAGAGTTTATGCAAATTAAAATTCAGCTGTGAAATTTTAAACAGCCGATGTGTCAGCGTCCCTGGTAGCGCCCGGGCATGTTTTATACAAATAAAATCTTACTCTTGAATCATTCTATCTAATTAAAAAAACCGCATCAAAATCCGTTGCGTAATTTTAAAGATTCAAGCATTATATAGGAAATAGGAACAGACAGACATCGGAAAGCGACTTAGATGTGTACTACGTAGTGATAGTGCCATACAATTTGTAAAATAGATTTTTTCTGCTAAGAAAATTCATTTCTTTCTATTTGAACAACAATACAAATGTAATACCAAAACGAGGAAGGAATATTTTAAATGCTATGTTGCGGTTTCGTTTATATGCTACGAATAGCTACGAGTCGTAGCATACACTACGACGTAGCATTGCGTGGCATCGAGGAGTACTACGAACCGTAGCCACTCGTAGTGCTTAAAGTAAATCTACGAGTAGCTACGGTTCCTAGCAAACGCTACGATACGATGTACACAGCTTTTTTAGCTACGTCCTATAATTTTCTTGCGTTTTAAGTTTATTTAAGTTAATTTAAGTGTTCTTAATTTTCGTTTAACATATTTTTCCTGAAAATTGGCGTAATATTTTTCTGCTGTACTGCTTTGGAACCTGGAAACAGACCATCTCTTCCTTTTATCTCGAAATCAGTGATAATATTCCAAATTATTAATTAAAAAAATTAAGGAAAAGTCTTTGTGGACTTAAACCTCGCTAATAAAGTTTTAAACGATTTATTAAAAATAGAAAATTTTAAGTCTAAGCTAATTTTCTTTGAGTTTGACCTTAAAAATATTGCGTAATACAGCTGTAATGTTGTTAAAGTATTGCTTATATTTGAATGAATAGGTACTATTCTATAGACTTTTACTACACCTATAATAAGCCACTTGTCACGATGTAGTTACTCAAGAAAGGTTGACGTCAAGCAAGCGACTGTCGTAGAACTTCTGCCACATGGTATTATAGCATTAATGCTTTTGTAATAGAGGGCTCTTTATGCACTACAGATGAGGATGAAACTAGAAAACTCTCTGATGAAGAGGAACGCTACTAGCATATACTATTATTAGCCATTTCATTTATGGACTTCGATATCCGTCTTTCACCAGGCTGTATCTCATAAATAAAATGAATATTTCAAGGGATTTTTGGTCGATATTAATAACAGTGACATGTAGACCTTTGATTTCTTTTACCGTTTTTGCTCGATTAGCTAAGGGCACTTCGTGTGCAATTGGCCGACTTTTTATTCAAAATCATGACACTTTTCATTATTTTCAGTGTATCAATTCAAAAGCGGACATAGGTGAGTCTAAACATGGTTTGTAGTGGGAATGCATTAGATGTCACTGACGTGCCAGCTTTATAGCGCTAACTTGAATTTTGTGAATATAACGTGTGACTAATATTAGTGAATTAGTTGTTATTTTTGTCACACAAAGACATAGTTTATATGTAGGTATGTATTTACTTGTTAACATAGCACACACATGCACACTGCACAGCATACTTCTAAACATGTAAACGCAATACGACACATGATTTGTAATACAAGTAGATATATACCACAGAGATGTATATCTATGATATATACACACCTGTGTGATTTGTCCCTTTTTATTTATATGTATATAAAATGTAAACGTATTTTGTACCATTGACATGTTTAAGAAAAAAAACTGTAAAGAGTATTTTGCTTATGTATGAAGGAAATACGGCACTAACAAATTATATACGATATTGGAATGAAATTATCTGTTTGCTGACTCAGTAACATTTTGTACCTTAAGGACAGGTAATATTTATGATATAATACTTATACCTACAAATCTTTCTTTTACTAGTCTTTCACAAATCCAGTATTTTAAAACGACGTTTTTAAATAAAATGAGAGGTTTATTTTTAAACACGATCTCATCTGTGAAGATATCAACACTTCATTAGGTAATAATTCATTTCAAACACAATTATTTCATAGCTTACTATACATGGCAAAATTTTGATCGTTCTGGACCCTTAAAGGGGTGATTCAGCCCGTCGATATGAACCATTTTTCCTATGGGACCAATGCTGGAAACTCAAATTTTATTTCGACATTTTCATACAAAAGTGTTCAGCCGCCCGGGCAATTTGTATAGGAATGTCGAATTTTTATTCGAGTTTACAGCATTTGTCCCATAGGAAAAGTTGTTTATATTGACAGGCTGAATCACCCCTTTAATAGTCCGGAACGATCAAAATTTCGCCATGTATTTTTAATTTTTACTTGTATCAATTCAATCAATTTATTACAGAGGTGTGAGTAGAAAGATTAGAGTGATTGCGCATATCAGTATCAGTTATAAGAATTGATTATATTCTTCATCAATTTTTTTTTATTACGCAGATTGAACTAGCCCCAAAGTAAGTTCTTATGTAAGACTAGTGTTATGAGATACTTACTCAACGATACTATATTTTATAACAAATACATATATAGATAAACATCCAAGACCCAGGTCAATCTGAAAAAGATCATTTTTCATGTTGACCTAACCGGGGATCGAACCCGGGACCATCCGTGTCACAGACCGGCGTTATGACCGCTGCGCCACGGAGCTCGGAAAAAAAATAAAAATATAGATCATCATATTTATAAACTAAGCTGTAGCAAAGCCACTTAACAAAAATTAATGAAATACGAGTAATATTTACTAGTATTCTTGTAGTGTCTTTGTGTACACGTCCCCCGCTTACAGCTGAACTTTAGTAATTGCATGCATAATTAATAGAACAATTTTCTGAATACCGGCAATCGAGTTTGCATAAAAGTTTCACCTTTTCATATTTTTGAACATACCTATACTTATCATACTGAACAACTTTCTCCACCCATCACCGTGGGTCGAAATACGAAAATAAATGGGTTTCCATCATTATCTCAGCCGCAAGAAGTCTATGCTGGACATAGGCCTCCCCTTAGTATTTTCAGTACGACGTGTTAGAAGCGGACTGCATCCGGTGTATTCCTGCGACCTTGGTCAGATCATCCGACCACCTGGTTTGTGGGTATCCGACGCTGCACTTCCTGTTACGAGGTCACCGTTCAAGAAACTTTCTGCTCCATCGGCCGTCGGTTCTTCGCGCATGTTTTATTTTCTGTCAGGATCTCGCGGTTTCTAATACAAAATTGCTATGCTTCTTAGCTGATCGATCCAGCATGTGAAGAGTATTTTTTTTACATTTCGACCAAAATTGTTCAGTATAATCACTAATCAGTATAGGTACGTTAAAGAATAGTCAGGCATTTAAAAATGGTAGACTTCATGAACTCGCATAGATAAATACCGGCGTGTACTTGATTGAAGCTTGCTATAATAATATGTTTTAATCAGATTTAGAAATCATAGAGATAAGCAACCATTGAATGTATCACACATAAAATTTAGTTTCTGTGCATAAAATATAGATAATTATATTATCTCTAAAACCCAAAACTAAGGTTTTATCAGAACATCACATAGTAAAGCTCTTGTCGTGTCTCGCTTACAGCAGGACTGGGCTAATTGCATGCATAGTTAATAGAGTAATTACGCTGATTATAATGATTCTATTACATTGTTTTAGACATAAATTAGTTTTAAATAAATAAAATTAGATTGGCTGAAAATGTGTATAACATAGTTTATGGCACTCTTGTACCCAACTGATATTTTATTAAATTTTTATAATAGGTATCTGCAATTGATGGCATCGGATACGCGTGCTAGGCCTCCCAAACTGCTTTTTAACTTTCTCATCCCCATCCCAAATACCTTTATCTCACCCCCACACAAACAAATTCCTAACCTTTTTTCGCTTAAAAAAAGGGCAGCAGTGTCGGAACCGATAGAAATAAGCCAGACACACTGCGCTTACCAACCCGTTTGTCAAGGTGGTGGGTGAGTATGGCAAAACCCCCACAATGATGGAAATCCTTGTCTTCTTGCAGTTGAGACGATGATGATGATAATATTATTATGGATAAATAACGCTTCAGAAAAATACCGATTTTGACAGGTTATATACTGTTGAAGTATATATACAAAAGTAAGCTTGAGTAGGTAACTGTCTGCAAGCCATTTTATATATTATACGTTTACTCGTATACTGAACTCCTAACTAATATAGCAATTTCCTTAAATACGACTGAAGCTAGCAATCAATATTGATTATAATATTACACCGTGTCATACGTAGGCTAATAAAATATCGTCGGTGAATCTTTGTATTTATGGAAACACAAGCAAACTGCAACCATAGCATCTAATCTACCACTTAGGAGACGATATTGACTGAGGTAACTTTTTATATACACGTTATCCCGATTACAGATGACCAATACAATGTCATGCATATTGAATAGAGCAATTTCCATAATACGGGCGAAGTTAGATATAACTATCGATTATTTCATTACAACAAGTCACACACAATATTTAAATCTCGTCCGTTAGAATTTACATTGATGTTATAGGTATACCCGTAAAAACAAAGCAAACTGTAAACGTAACTCCTCTCACGTACTCCTGTCTGTTTGTCTGTACACGTTGCGGCCGCTTAGCAGCTGGACTGCATTGTTGCATGCATAGTTAATATAGCAATTTCCTGAATACGGGCGAAGCTAGTGATTATACTGTCTATGATTTATATAGACCGTATTATTATACATAATTTTCGCACTGCCTGCAAAAGTTTCAGGAACTGCCCCCAATTTTTCAATTTGTTTTGTAGGAAACAGAATGCCACACGACGCCTTGGAAATTAAAATACGTACTTCTGATAGGATGCGCAATGCAGAAGGACTTCGGGAGATGCAGTTGGCGGAGCCATTATGTATGCTACGATGATGAATCAATGCTTAGCAGTGCAATATAAGTTTGCAGGGACGACGGAACTGCTCCTCTGTGTGCGGCATCACAGGGCCCATTTGGTATCACTGAACACGTATGCGTAGGTACATCCCTCGAGAATTCTAAAGCGGGACACATGAGTAACCCTTCAAATTAAATTAATTATTTATTAATCATATAACAAATGGTTTTGCGCAGTGGGTTTACAACTTGATCTAAAGTTTCAACTTAGAGATAAAGATAAAGATGTAAGATACAAAAAAAAAAATAGGACAGGCATTAAGTACCTGTGTCTAATTTACATTTAAATGAAGTAAATTAATATATTTGAGAGACTATAAATTACTTAACTATAGTTTTAAAACATTACTTAGAAGTTGAGAGTTTTAAAAGATTACTTAGAAGTTAGAAACGAATTTTATTACTAAGAGGCCAGATTAAATATTTATGTAGATTAAAGTGAATTAAAAATGCACTGCTTTTATCGAAAGTAACTTGTTAACTGTAGTAACTGTTTACCTTACTTTTAGTGACTGTAGGTACGCACTAATGTTATTCAAAAAGTTTTATCTACAAACGCCCGATTGAATCCACCTTCACATGCCTTATCTTCTTATGAACGAGGTGGTTCTCCGTGGCGCAGCGGTCAACACGCCTGCCTGCGACACGGATGGTCCCGGGTTCGATCCCCGGTCAGGTCAAGATGGAAAATGATCTTTTTCAGATTGACCTGGGTCTTGGATGTTTATCTATATAAGTATCTATTATAAAAATATATAGTATCGTTGAGTTAGTATCCCATTACACAAGTCTCGAACTTACTTTGGGGCTAGCTCAATCTGTGTGATTTGGCCGTATATATTTAAAAAAAAAATATCCAGTGAAAGAGGCGATAAAATTTGGCTTATAAACGGGTCTAAGATTTTAATGCAAATGGAAAATATTTTATTAAAATATGAGAACTTCTTACTTTTAAGTTTCGTTCGTGTCTTGTTTTCATTTATGAGCCATGGTGTTCTTGATGGTATAGTATCCAGATTTCTCTGTGTCCTCGGCTTTTATTAGTAGGTATGATTTGTACAAGGAAAATATTCGAATTTCCATAAAAAAACAAGAATGCATGCAGTACAGGAAGCTTTCTCATGCTTTTCTGTTATTTCCTCTCAGAGTTATATACATAACGTTTCTTCCGAAAAACCGGCCAAGTGCGTGTCGTGCCACGCGCAGTGTAGGGTTCCGTAGTTGCGAATGACAACTTTGAGTTCACACTATTCACACTCGCACCTTACAGTTTAACGACCAAAAACATCTAACAATGAAAATAGTATGAAATTTTACAGTTTATAAGTTGGTTGCCTATAACTTTTTAGTTTGCACTTAGTACTCAGCTCTGATAGTTTCCTTTAAACTTCAGTATATATACTACAGCTGTAATTTTTTTCACGTATCTATATATAACCGTTTAGCAGATAGAGGGGGGGGACACTTACCTCTAACAAAAATTCGCACTTTAAAACCAAATATTTCGGAAACGGATCCCTAAATCGAAAAATAGTGTTATCAACCTCACAATATTTTTGAAAGACCTATTTAACGATACCCCACACGATGGGTAAATAGAGAAAAAAAAATTACTCCCCCACTTTACTTGTATGGGAGCTACCCTAAAAAAAATTTTTTTTCAAGTTTTTATTCTACCACTTTTTTGCCATGATTAATATACATACCTATACCAAATTACAGCTTTCTAGTACTTATAGTCTCTGCGTAAAACCGCGGACGGACAGACAGACAGACAGACATGGCGAAACTATAAGGGTTCCTTGTTTACTACGGAACCCTAAAAACGGTCTATTGCGAATTGTTTCATCTCATAACAATAGGAAAGTCGGTAATTACTAAATTAACTGTGCGGTAATTTTGAATACGAAACGTGTTTCACCCCCAAAATGCTTACGTAGTACCTATTTGGATTCCCTTTGTCTATTTGAGTTGAAACACGTGTCACGTTGATAACCAGCAATGTATTGTAGTCGAACGTGTGACATTACATATAATTATATATGTTACGGTAAGAGTGATTAATTGAAAATTATTAATAATTGTCTATCATTATTAATAATTACCGAAAGTCGAGGTAAAAGTGAGAAATTAATCACACTTGTCGGTGATTATTAATAATGTAACCTTAAAACCGATAAATGTAATAATTTTTTAAAAACAAAAGTAAGCACTCTGGCTTATATATGGCTCTGGTAGTAAAGAGAGTAGTACTCCAACAGTGGAGACTTAAAAAGACCTGGAGCTCAATTTTTAAACCGGTAGAATCGATCCGCCACTCTTTGTGACGTCAGCAATCATTTCGTTTTCACTCGTTCTTGGCTCTGTGGATGGTGCCAAAATGGAACTCAATGGTACCGATGGGACCTAATGGGATCCAATCGGACCCATAGAACCCAATGAGATACATGGAACCCAGTGGGTTCCAATGTGATTCTATGGTTCCCAATGGGACCCATGGAACCCATGACACTCAACGGGACCCAAGAGACCCATGGAACCCAATGGGACCCATGAGACCCAATGGGACCCATGGAAACTAATGGGATCTTTGGAAGCTAATGGGACCCTTAGGGACCGTTAGGACCCTGGGGTAAATGGTACCGTTTGGACATATTGTGACCCTCGGGTACTGCCGGAACCCTTTGGCTGATGACCCATTGATTGATGAAATCCATAGGGCAGGTAGGGTTCTACCTGGAAGTAATGTCACCACGCGTAAGCTTAATAACGAGTGACGGATTGATACTACGCAAAACGCTGGATGACGGTTATTCTTTTTTAGGGAACAGTGCAAGTTTCTTCAGAATCGGTTCAGTAATTTTATAAAATAGAGATGTAAGTATGTTTCAGCTATTAGAAAAAATTGCAGTCGGTTTAATTATTTAAAATTACAACTTGTTGAATAAAAACGCTTTAACATTGACTGAACACAAACAAGTGTTTATTTGTGTGATCTGAGACAAGTACAATTATAAGACTGTGTGTGATATTATAAGAAAATCCCTGCTGGACAACAAAACTTTGGGTCTTATTTAATTTTATTACTTTTACCAATGTTTGTAGTTAATTATTAATAATAACTACAAAAAGTAATTAATTTCAATGAATTATTCACATTTCACAAAACACTAGGTTATTATTAATAATGTAAGAAAATTATTAATAATTTTTAATTAATCAAATTTACCGTAACATATATATATATTGGCGTTGTCAAGTTCTCCTATTATGTAATTACTACTGCTCTTTGTAGTTTTTACCAAACGCAAAAGTCCTCCGCCGCGTTTATTGTCTGTCTGTTCGCGATAAACTCAAAAACAGCTGCGCGGATTTTCATGTGGTTTTCACCAATAGATAGAAAGATTCATGAGGAAGGTTTATAGGTTTAATACATGCTCGGACGCAGCCGGGAAGGGGTGCTAGTTTAATATAAAAATTATTTATAGCAGAAATAACCAAAACATCAAGTTAGCACGAAGCGTAATAAGTCGCTACAATTCAGTGACAGGTAGAGTTTGGGTACTGGGACATCTCGTCTCTCGACGTCCCAGGACTTTTCTTAATTTTAGTTGTCTGGAGACTCGGGACTTTCGGGTCGATACTGGAGACGAGACAAATCGTCAATTTTTTTTTTCTTTTCTTTTATATGGCGATTAAACTTTATTCGGAAGCTTATTTTCGCCAGTGTCTAGTTAGCCAATAGCGCCATTTATTCAATTAATGAGTTCATGACATAATACTATCATGGGAAGACTATTCTATACGTAGGCAAAACTCTAGCTCATCTGATACCGTTTTTGTTTTCTGTTTTTCGTTACCTGCCTAGCCTTTTGCCATACAATAGATAAAAAGGTGAGATTGTGTAAATTTTCTATACATGGCGAAATTTTGATCGTTCTGGACCCTTAAAGGGGTGATTCAGCCCGTCGATATGAACCATTTTTCCTATGGGACCAATGCTGGAAACTCAATTTTTATTTCGAAATTTTCATACAAAAGTGTTCAGCCGCCCGGACAATTTGTATAGGAATGTCGACATTTTTTTCGAGTTTACAGCATTTGTCTCATAGGAAAAGTTGTTTATATTGACAGGCTGAATCACCCCTTTAATGGTCCGGAACAATCAAAATTCCGCCATGTAGATATTACTTTATTGTTAGTCATACGAGTAAAAACATAACATCATTAAATAAAACAATAAATAGAAGTAGGTGACTACACAAGAACATGCTTTACCGTCTTTGCTCTGCTGCGGCTAATGTAATTAGCTGAGTAAGTCGCGCTGCTTGAAGTTGCACTATTGTTCGCTGCAGACTAAGTACAAGTCTGGTACTTGCTTAATCCGAACTCCGAACTTACTTTTGAAGAAAACGGATTTACGCTGTTTACGTTTCAGAAGACATCTGAAGGCGATTGCGCTTCCTTTGTGAAGTTTTCGAGAAATATGAAACCTGGCCAAGTCCATCAAATTTAATTACTTTGGACTGTAAATCGAACGTACGTCTTACGGTAGTTAGTTAGATGGTAAAATAAGAGAGGGGAGAAAAGAGAAGACCGAGATACGTAGTTCCATAAAAGACTAAATAAACGTTCGCTTCTTCATAAGAATATGGAATTCAAAGACGAAGGTGAAATTTGTAGCACACCGTAACTTTGACCTTCGTCTACTGAATATTTGAACAATAAGTAGTTTACGATTCACAAAATATCGAATAGTTCACGATAGATCGAATAATTTAAGTACCATTCATATATAAAATCTAATGGTAGACTATAGCAACCATAAATTTGTATTACTTCATAGTGACGAGTTAATGAAAACCCCGGGATATATTTTATCCATCACAGTATAGACCAAGAGTGGCGACGGGATAATTAATTAATATGCAAACTTCTATGCTAATTTATTACCTAATTGAATACATTCTTATTCTAGTGAACAACACGGACGGTTAAGTATAAGGATGGTTTCATAAGGTTCTTGCTCCAAGGACAAGAGCTTGACTCCTAAATTCGGAGAAGAAGAAAGTCGTAAAAGGAAGAAGCGCTAATATCTCGTGCGTAAGCTCACCCAACGAGGGTTAGTGATAGGCAGGTAGCGGGCTGTTAAAACGGTATGATAAGTATAAACTGACATGTAATCTGGTTTCGTAGTTGAAGATTTAATTGATTTATCCCAGGAATAAGTGGGGTAAAGTACCTTGTACGCGTATGAGGAAGAAAATTTATGACTGGAATTAAATGTTTGTGTATCTACAAAGCGACACCGCATTCACAAATATTTAAACACAGCTGTGATAACACGTTTCAGGCGCCTGGGACTAGGACACAATTTGCATTTCATTTCGCTTCACATTGCATTTAAAACTAAAACAACGGAAATTTGGTGCAAAGTTTACTTATCTTGGCACAGTTTTAAATTTTAAGTTTTCACAAAAAAGATATGCGTAATTTATTTCTCCTACCAATACCTAAAAAAAATAAAGTCTTTGGTCCCACGCAGATTGCCGGCTAAGGGAATGGGGTCATCCCCATGATAAAGACGGTCGTAATACTATAATAACCTAATCAAACCAATACATAAATAAAAAAGATTAGTTTTCCATTACCTACCTAAAGTTTCGTAGTTCTTAGTTTGTATACTTAACTGCATTCTCACATGCCTCTCGAACATGATAGTACTCCTATAAGTACCTGTTTCGTATAAATACCTAAGGCACTGGCCCCGCTATTTGATGTTTGCCGACACTTAGGAAGATAATAATATATATTTTCAAGGCAAGACTTAAAAGGGCATAATTTGAGTTTGCGTGTGTGATACACACCTAGATCACATCATTGCTTCCCATCAGTCAAGAAATCATCATCATCATATATCACGCGGGCGAAGCCGCGGGTACCAGCTAGTCAATAAAAAAAACTGCGAAATTCAATTCACGTCGTAAAAATAACTTATAGGTAGTTATTTCATCGAATAGAGAGTAGGTATAGTACCTATAATTCAGCAACTATTAATTACTCTAATTTTATACAGAACACTGCAACCGCTCAAAATAAATCCAGATCAAACACATCCCCAATCACTATAGCACATCTAGTTAATAGGGTACACTAGTTAGATGCGGGCCGTGCTCAGTGTTCCATGCCAGTGGGTCCCCAGCACTCGCGGAGGCCCCCCGATGCCGACTGAAAGCCATGCCTTATCCATTTATTTATAGCTTATTGGATTAGACTTGAGTGCTGAGAGGGACGACACAGACGCCTCCACTTTCGGATTTGAAGTTTGAATGGTGTTAGTGTCAAGTGTTGGAAGTTAATTTCTGGGACGTGACGGTGTTGTCTTAGGAGAGTGCAAAGAGTAAACAAATAATGGTATTTGAACAATAATTTGTAACAAAATATTGTAATCAAGGTGTACAAACTTTGAGTTTTGCCATGGTGTAAAAGTCTTATTATTAAGTACCCTTGTTCATCTCCAATTTAATAAGAAAAATATAGGATTAACCATGTACAAACACATGAAAAAATTGTAGTAAATCTATGTCAAAAGTAAATAAATTATTATTGCTATAATGTGTAAAAAAATACCTACTATCTCAGTTAAAAAGACTTAAGTTTACAAAAAGTGTATGTAGCTTAAATGTGATAAAATATTATGAAATAAAAACAAGCTCATAAAAAAAACATTGGTACATTTATTAGTAAAAACTTAAATCTAATAAAACTTTAAATAGATGTTTCTCTAACAGGAATCAATCTCTCAGCAGGTAACAGTTTCACGACACAGTCAGTACAGTAGTCTGTGCCGGCATTGTCTGTCCACCTCGCTCCCAGGAACCCAGTCTTCTGACACCCTACACACATGGTCTTTGTCTGGTAAACTGGTGTTGTCTCATCTAGTATCCTTTGATCTTTAGCTGCCTTCAGTAACTCTACTTTGTACCTCATACTGTTTTTGCTTTCATTTTGAATATAACTTTCTTGAGTATCATTGCTATCCATGTCTTCCATTTTAACTGGAACGTGCAATTGAGGGAAGAAAGTAGACTTTTTGTAAAATATTGACTTATTTTTATCGCGAGCAACCTTTTTTGGAGCTCTGCCGGGAATTGGTAAACCAGCTTTAGCCAGTTTGGCGAAATATTTCTGAATTCTACACATTACTTGGATTGGTGTTCTGGTACCGAGATCTCTCGCTATTTTCTTATATCTCCTTGCCTCTATAGGCTCTTCTGGATATATCTCAAGCAATTCCTCCAATCTCTTTTGTTCTTCACAAGACCACAACTGGTTGAATGTTTCAGGTTTGTTGTCAGTAAACTTTCTGCCCCTCACTTTTATAGTATCTAAGTCATCTGTGTTGGGTTTTGTATCCATTAACCCGTCACTGTCGAACAAGGTGGGATCGATACCATACTGACTCCAATCGATGTTTGGTAAATCTGATATTTTTTGCCGAGGTGGAAAGTTGACAGTGCCAGATTTTAAGTCTTCAATAAATTTCTCAGGGTCAGCTAGGGCTTTAGTTTGAGCTTCAGACAGCTGCTCAATATCTTTCAATGCATTCACCTTTTGCCCTTCCAGTTTCACAATGTATTTGAGGAGGTCACAGTAATCTTTGTTGCCTCGCAACACTAGATGGTCTGTCTCAAACGCAAATTCATTGTCTGATTCGGTGTTTTCAGTTTCTGTTACGTCAACATTCTCCAAAGTCTCCATTATTTATTCTGTAAACAAGCAAATAAAACTATAGTATCATCAACCTAAGTATTTATAAAAAATACATAATATCACACTAAGTATGGGAAAGAAGTAAATATGATGTCCAGTGTGAAATTGCCAAGTAGTCCTAAGCGATTGAGCATAAAAATCAAAAACAAACTCAACAATGTTCATCACAAGAAATGCAAACCAGAATACAGGAGTAGCTCCCTCGAAGGATGGACTGGACGGTGAGTAAAGTTTGATTATACAATTTGCGTTTTAGTTTAATATAGAACTATTCAAATAAACATGCAAAATATTGTGAGCACAACAATAAACAAACGCTGGTTAAACACCAAGTAGGACTTACCAAAATGATTTGATAATTTCGATGACACAGTTTACATTTATTTTATAATATTATTTGCTTGATATTGTACATAATTTATTCATTTTCTCTCATTTGTTTTCGTTTATTTATCCCTATATCATTTTCTACCTCTATTGATTTTCTTTCACTATTTGACATTGACAGCAGGCATAATTATTTGTTATTTGGTAGCAATAGATACGTTGACAAGACATGGAAATGTCATTGAGCGCCATCTATTTTGATTGATATGAACCAGTAAATACAACAAACACGCTTTTTGAAACGCCACAAGATGGCGCTGTTTGGAAAGGTTCTTGTAGGATTTTTATTCTTGACGCGTTATTTTACCGTTAGATGGCAGTAAGCCAGTAAACCGAACTACAGTCGTTTGTTATATCCAAAGAAGTTAGAATAAATGTAACTTTACTGTATGTACCTATTTATTTATTATTTTGGACATGTTCACTTAGATTCAGATACCAGATGAAGACTCGATACCTATAACATAAAGGACCAATATAATTTAAGATATTTAAAAAATTAAAAACCGACTTCAACCCTATCAATTTGTTTGAATACGCATAAAAATAAAATGGAAATACATGTAAACCAAACGGCATACCTACTTGTAATTTTTTTTTTTGTTTTTGTGTATTTTTTCATAAAGTGCTCCACACATTTCAATGAAAATTTTATGGGTCCATCTGTAAAGTACCTTTTCAACACACTTGCTCATAAAGTGGCTCTATGGTCACTGCAATTAGGCACAGAATGACACCCATAATCAAACTGTGACTTTTTCATTGCTATAACTCACTAGTGAGTTAGAGATTTTTTTTTTTAATTTTATTGGTTGTGTTGCTTTGTTCTTAAAAAAGTTTTTATTAAAAAAAGATCGTGTTCAATAGAACAAATAAATTAATGTTCCTATTGCTTGCTCATTTCAAGCAACTTCTTATTTAAATAGATAATTTTAACTCGTACGTGTTTAATAAATAAAACTTTCACTCAAATATAACTTTTGTTTTCTCTGTAATAAAAGAAAACTTTAAATTCCCCATTTTGTACGTGGCAGAATAGGAGCAAATGCTTTGCGCGGAAAATAAAAAAAAATCTCATCCCTTTAGTCTGTGGCCGATCGCAATGCGCGCGCATAGGAAAACTGTTTAATTTTTCCCGCCATAGCGAAACATTTTTCACAACTCGTTTTCACTATTGAAATTATAGTTATTTATTATTTAAAATTATTTATGTTGTACACCGCCCGATATAAGATGTGAAGCCCTTAACGTTATGGAAAGTTTACTACCTGAAAACTCCAAGGAAAAATATCTATTAGCGTACCAAAATTTCATAAAATGGCAAAACAGCAAGAATACGCAGTCTTTTTCAGAAAATGTGTTCATGGCGTACTTTAAAGAATTATCTTCTAAGTACAAACCTAGCTCTTTGTGGTGTTTATACTCAATGTTAAAAAGTACAGTCCGAACAAAGAATGGAGTGGACTTAAAAACATACTCTAATTTGTCAGCTTATCTAAAGAGACTATCCGATGGATTTAGAAGCAAGAAATCAAAGGTTTTATCGTCTGACGATATAGAAAAATTTATAAAAGATGCTCCAGATAACCAATATCTGGCTACTAAGGTTAGTTAAATTAATTTTAAATATCTACGCGTCTTCAGCCTGTGTTGTATGTTGAACTTAATAATTATTGTTTCTTTTTTTTTCAGGTTGCTTTAATATTTGGTGTAACTGGTGCCTGTAGGATACAAGAATTAACAAATATAACCGTAAAAAACATAGAAAACCATGGACAGATGCTTTTAGTGAAGATACCTATCACGAAAAATAAAATACCGAGGTCATTCACCATACACGGTCCATTCTACGAAATTGTTAAGAAGTATGAAAGTTTGCGGTCACCAAAAGCAAAAACTGACCGTTTCTTTCTAAATTACCAGAATGGTAAATGTACCTGTCAGCCTAGCCTGTATAAACAAATTTGGTTCTATGCCTAAAGAAATCGCAAAGTTTTTAGGTTTAGCAGATGCTGAGAGCTCCACCGGACATAGTTTCAGAAGAACTTCAGCTACATTGCTGGCTTATTCAGGAGCTGATATAATGACTTTGAAGCGTCATGGTGGGTGGCGATCTAGCAATGTAGCAGAATCATACGTAGAAGATTCCATACAAAACAAGAAGGAAATTTGTGCAAAAATCACAAAAAGAATTAAACTTGATTCTGAGGCGCTTCCTACTGACGAAACACCAAGTACATCCAATGATTGGATTTCACCTACCTACACGAATAATGAGCCATCTCAAATTACAATAGAACATGAAAGTATTTCAATAAATAATCTATCTGATGAGACCGCTATGCCATCAAAAACAGTTAATTATAATTTTACTAACTGCACATTTACTAATTGTTTCTCTAAATAAACTTTTTATCTACTAAATAAAATGAGTTTTTATTGTTATTTTATTCACAAGTGTGTTGAAAAACGTCGTATGATACACGTGTGTATTGATGATTACCGTCCTTGGCTCTCTTAAGACCCTCGCCTGCGGCTCAGGTCTCAATGGCGCCTCGGCGGTAATCACCAATGTTACACACTAGTACCATAATGTACTAATAACCTATCGAACAAAATAGAATTTATTAAATCGGTCCAGGCGTCTTTGAGAAATCGGTCAACATACATAAAAAAAAAAGATTCCGACGAATTGAGAACCACCTCCTTTTTTTGAAATCGGTTAAAAATCATCCATTTTCATTGCAGAGAAAGAAAACAATCATACAAATGTTGTATGATACATTGATTACTAATGTTCCTATTACCTAGGTAAGTATAAGTCTTTGCTAATGTGCAGGTTTTTTTTCTTTTCAAGAATGAAGAGGGTACCTATCATGTTTACAATTTTACGACAGTAAGTACCTAGATACCTACAATCAAATCACGTAGGTACTTCGTTAGCTATGTTTTTTTGGCCCACCAAGTCACATTGGTATTGTTTGTTACGTTAGTATTATTACGTTAGTATTATATTGTCTTTGGTATTGTGAAAAGTTTGTTTTGATTAGGAGCGCGACACGGTTATAGAGCAGTTGATCGGTCTTAAGAGCGTATACTAGCAGCATTTTTTCAATATGGTTTTTATACAAAAGTATTTCTCTATTTTCTCGCTGAAAACTGATTTTAAAGCCACAATTCTTTTTTCATAAAATCTAGTACTAAAATAGGAATGCCCCTATTTTTTATTTTTTCCAAAAAAACTGTTTTTGTACAATTTTTTTTTCTTTTCAACAGGTTTTTAGAAAAAAATAAAACATAGGGACATACTTATTTTAGAAATAGATAGTATGTAAAAAGAATTGTGCCTCTAGAAGCAGTTTTCAGCGAGAAAATAGAGAAATACATTTGTATGGAAAACGCACTACTAGTATACCCTCTTAACGTAAATAATATTTCCGATTCGATTATAACTTGCCTCCGAACCTGTCACGAGCACAAGAAGGGTTCCAATTTTCGATTTATAGAAACTTGCCCTTCGCACTTCGCAACTAACTTGAGCTGCGCTACCCGAAATTAGTTGTGATGTTGTGTCCCTCCAAAATTTTAGCACGTGCATAGATCCCTTTATTTAAGTACGAAGGTAAGCATCTATATATATATTCCGTGGTAAGCATCTAGTTTGTCCTAGTTTTCCTTCTTCCCATTCCTGTATCACACACTTATTTGTAATTGAATAAATAGGTATTTCCAGTTGCATCCCCTGCCGTTGGTGCGTCGAAACCCGGATTCATATTCAATACTTACTAGCAATTTTCCCGCAACTTCGTCAGCGTAAATTATAGCTTATGTTACTTCAGGTAAATAATTTTGAAAATCGGTCCAGAAATTTCGGAGTTTTATTCATGCATTTAACCATTTTTTGCTAACTTTCTACGTCCCACTGCTGGGCATAAGCCTCCCCTCTTTCTTTCAATCATTCATGCTCATTCATAGTTATATACCTATATTATGTAATTTTTTCGACTCAGTTATGCATTAATTACAATATTTTGTTATTCAAACCAATTCTACGAATTACAATTTCTCTGACGCATTAAAACGTAAATCGTGCTCACTTGAGCAATATTGCTAAAATTGCAACTTTTTATTCAAACCGGGTTGGCAGCCAATGCCTTCGTAAAAAGGTCAGAAAGAAGGCCCAATGGAAAAGTTTTACAAGTTTTCAGCAAGATATCGTACGGGTAGGCAATCTTAAGTTTTTCTTTGAAAATATGCCTTTGTCATGTTTTATATTAAAAAGCTTGTTATTTTATTTAGGTACCCTAGTCGCTTTGAGTACTTAAGTTATGCTGAAATTAGCCTTTCGATTTGATGGATGTTTTTACAAAAGGTAAACCTACCTACAAGCTAACCATTTGGATACAACCTAGGTACAACATAGGTTCCTCTGATTTATAGTACGATTTGTTTTGACAATTATACACAGTAGATGGCACACACCAATGGTTACGTCAAAACTTTTTACCATAATCAATGGAAAATAAAAGAACTATAACCAAAATATATCTTATTCGAAATTTATTTTTTATTTTCTAGCCCCTGGGCATAGGCCTCCCCGTGCGCTTTCCATTCATTTCTGCTTTGATCCTTGCTTCGTCAGTTCTTGGAGTGCGTATCTACTAAGACACGTAGATGGCGAGATGTCTACATCTTGCTATCTCCGGCGGGGCCTTCCAGGTCGCCGGTATCCATTGGTTGGGGCCCAAGCAAGATGTATAAATTTTGGCCTAGAGGTCTAGCGGCATGCGATTGTCGTAACCGACCAACGGCACAGACAAATTGCCCGGGCGGCTGAATACTTTTGTATGAAAATGACGATTTTTTTTTATTATTTTCCAGCATTGGTCCCATTTGAAAAGATTTGCAGGATCACGAACAATAAAAATTTCGCCATGTAATAAACGTAGGTAGGTGATTTGTCAATATGATAATTGTGTTTTAAAAATAGCAAACTTTGTTGTAGATATGTTTACTGAACTATAGAGGTATTATAATTACCATATGCAGGTCAGCAATTCATATGAGCTTTGATAAGATCACATGCAATTTTAGACGCTGGCACGCTTTGTATTGTTTGGACAGGTGCCAACTCCTACCCTGGACTTTTCAACTAAGTAGATTGCACTTGATGCTAGTACCATTACGTAAAAAATAGCTGTCTTAATTATTATTTTACCAGTCTCTGTGGTGGATAGGTATGTGGAAAAAAGAAACATCCTACAAACCTCACTATATTTATGACGGGCGTAGTTCACTTATCAAAGACGGTCCAAGAAAATAAAAAGACTAAAAGCGGATGAAACTACTGTAATATTGAAGAGAGCCAAGCTGTTCAGTTTGAATGCGATCGGATATCGGGATTGACGAGAGCGGCGAGTAGTAGAGAGCCAATCCTAAAGACATTAGTGAAATAATAGGTACCTAATAAGTTATGGCGTTCGCCTTTTCTAATTTTTTATAAAGTAAATATCCTAACTTTTCGGAAGGGGTCTGAACCCCTTAAATCTTCCCCCTGGCTACGTGCGTGATACTTATTATAAATAGGAAAGTGAGGCCTTTATTAATTTGTATGTTTGTTCTCCTTGAAGCCATCACTGCTGAACTGGATATAATTTTGCCAAGCATTTGTTGTTGCAATTGGCGTACAGAGAACGACATAGGCTATCTTTAATTTCGGTAAAATACTTTTCCCTAGGTATCGACTTCAAGGGGAGCGACAGCGAGTGAAATAAAAGCTTTCAAGTTCGTACAAAGGTGGACTTATCGTTCAGCGATCGCTTCCAATCAACCTTACTGTAAAAAGTCGGGCTTCGTAGTATTTCAACTCAGGTTGTAACCGAATTCGCTACGATTGGATAAAGAGAGAGAGAGAGAGAAAGAAAGAGAAGCAGTAGAGCTCATAAGTCTTAGATTTAGGATTACCAGAATTGTCATGATTCCGTTAAATCAACCGCCGCAGACATATAGCAATCACGTCAGGCGTTAAAAACATATAGCTCACTCAATTAGGAAAATTACCGCGTAGCTCAAAGTATGCAGAATACAAAAATAAAGCTGGTTCATTTGCATTTTTAACAGTATACTTATGTGTATAGGCATTTGCATTTAAATACTGTTTTTCTATTACTAGCCGTTGTCCGCTACTTAGTCCGCGTTTTTTATAGTTGTATTACACAGTCTGTTCAGGCCATGGGCTGACTCCCGGCCTCTGGACCCCGGTGAAGCCCCTCAGGAAAGGATTTAACCGAAAACACGCTTGGGTGTAAGAGAGTTAATAGTTTTCGCAGCGCTCGCCCAATAACAAAGGTAAATTTTTAATAGTAGTTTTTGAGTTTATCCATCACAAACATACATAATCACATAAATCTTTCTTATTTATAATATTAGTATAGAATCTAGATTGATTAGTTATTTCTTGATGAAGTTCTTAAATAATTATGAACTCCATCAGAAAATAACCAAGTATTTTTTCCTTTTTAAAAATAAAAATATAAAAGTAAAAACAACTGTAATTTTTAGTAACCACTTAGTACTTTGCATCATTTATTACACCCTACACATGTCAACGCCCAAGTAAAATGCGCAAAAACTGTGCGACAAAAAGTGTACACTATTTAAAAATGTACATTAAAGGTACGCGCACATAATGACGGGCAAATCCGCTTAATTCGCTCATGTGTATTTTCATACAAAATACACACGAGCGACATAAGCGAATTTTTATGAGGTATTACTTCTGTACTCATAGCGTTTTGTGTGCGAACATACGCCCACACCCATTAATTGCGTAAACATTTATGGCACTACGATGTAAATGTGAGGGAATGTGTCCGTGTCGCTTACGCTGGGACGTTGTAATATGTTTAGCCAGTGATGTGCTGAAGGAGAATGCAATTACCATAAGATGAATGCAAATATTATGGAGTTTAACAACGATTTGATATGATATGAAGTAAAACGTCTCCGCCAGTGCTGAATATGATGTTTATTTGGGTAGATACGATGTATCGTATGTACGATAGCTAGATATATAGACGTCAGTATGTTAGCAGCACTAATGGCTACATCTGTGAAGAATTATTAGGTCCGCTCGCATTTCTTTAAATAAAAGGTTTGCAATGTACTTTGCCTGCATTCACATCAACATCGCTCTCGTAGAACCACGTAGCACACGGCGTAGCTTTCTGCTACGACTATCACCTCAGTTGATTCGTGGCGATTTTCAAAGATTTGGTAACGGTAAATCTTTAAGTATTAAAATTTTAATTCTTACAAAAACAACTCATATATATTTTGTTATTAACAGTAGTAATAAACTATAATATGATTTTACTTAATCGAGTAAGTCAACAATAAGTAACAAGTGTTTCCCGATCCACAAAAATATGCCAAAATAAAGTATCGTTTCCGTAAAAATGGTTCCAAAAATTTTATGTCAAATTCATCGACCACACAATATGTTATTTCAAATATTATTTACATGATTTCTAAAAACATTCTTTATTTATTTTAAAGATAAAGATCCCTTTGCCCGGGACTGAATTGTGGCAGCCCTGAGGCGGCCGTGGGAGTAACATTATTATTTGCAACTTGAGATGTTCAAAGATTGTACAGAAAAATGTGTTATTATTTTTGAATATGAATAATTAGAGTTTGGTTGCTTTAGGGCTACGGTCTATTTTTTATTTGTTTTTAGAAGAAATTATCTTTCTCCACTTAATTCCACTAAACTTACGAGTAACCCATCGCTGCTACTGTACTCCATTCCAGTACACGATGTTAGCGGAGAAAGAGATGGCTGATAACACGTTCACTTTGCATTCTCAACATATTTTTTTGGGTTCCGTATACGAAGGATAAAAACGGAACCTAATTACTAAGACTTCAATGTCCGTCTGTCTATAGACGTGATATCTCATAAACCGTGATAATACACCTTTGAAATTTTCACAGGTGATGTATTTCTGTTGCCAATATAGCAACAAATACTAAAACCAGAATAAATTAAATATTTAAGGGGGCTCCCATACAGCGAACATGATTTTTTTGCCGTTTTTGCTCGATAGTCTAATGTTGTAAAGATACGGTACTAGTACGGAACGCTTCGTGCACGAGTCCGACTCGCACTTGGCCGATTGTTTAAATATATTACACCTACAAGGTTAAGAGTTTACAGCTCCGGCATGCAACCAGGTATAACACTTGATGATATTTTATCATTATGTTTTGAGCGTTTCTCTGTATGCCATAATATTGACGAGAAAAACGCTAAGATCATGATGACAACTTATTGCCATGATCGGTTAGATCATTTCTACCTGTAATGCCTTAGAGCCCGGTCCGCTATATGATTTGATTAATCCGCAGGAAAGTAAAAAATGAAATCGACCCCTTCAAGTAGCAGGCTGCATGTTAACTGCTGCTCCACACAGTTTGTTCTTTGTATGTGTTTATGTAAATAAAGAGAACAAGAGTATGTATTATGCTAATTTGGGATTATTCTACACTCGTATAAGCTACAATAGGTAGATTAGGCTTTTCAGAAGAAGTCACACGACTGTCAAAAAAGGAGTTAACTGTCATTAGTTACTTTATTTAAGTAACTTTAGATATAATAACGGCCATATCTTTTAATTCCCGCAATTTAATGATATGGAAAATTTGACGCATTTGCTCTAAATTGCAAAGTAGGTTAATGTAATCTATGCTTCCCGTTGACCTAAATTTGTAATAAGCATAGGAAAATATATTTTGTACAGAACCTTAGGTGCACTAGTTTCGAGTCACACTTGCCCTTATTTATTTGAAAGAGTGATCTTTTCGATTAGTTTCATTTAAATTTTATTTAAAACGGTACGGTAATTTGTTGACACCGGTTTTTTTCTGTATAATCACAAAAAGTACCTATTATGCGTTTAAAAGTATTCATTCCTTTTTGGTTTATACTTCGATTTATATCTTCACCTCTTTAGAAAATCTTCCTAGTATTATCTTCTTTAGAGTAGGAAAAATAAAAATCACAGTATTTTGTAGTTGAAAAAACTAAACTCTTAATACTGAAGTTAAACTAATATTATTACAATTTTGCTTTAATAATAATAAGTTTTTATTTGGGAGCCTCCCCGTGTGACGTAGTGGCTCTCAAAACGTCCGGCGCACCCTGGGCAACAATCTGCGGGGACAGTCTAGTCGGTAACGCAGATTGGCTGATCTTCTCACGACAAAATGGCTATCAATATAGTCATTTTGACTCGAAAAGAAGAAGAAGAAGTGTTTTATTTTTATTTTATTACCTATACTATAAGTCGATAACCGAACTAGTACCTCGATGACGAACTACAACTATTGACTACTCAATTCCAGAACGTAAATGGTGTATGATCGAATAAATGACACTGTATCGAATTCGTTTAACGCTTTATAGTATCAAGAATACCGATCGAAGAAAAAGTACTTATTATAAAGTGAAGTAAATTATATTAATATTAAAACAGCAAAATTTTGTATGGTATGGTAAGATGAGAGGATGTGGAGATGTTAGTTACTTCTTCACTCAAAACTTCAGTGTTGTTTACCCCTTTGTGTAAGTATGTAGGCATTATAACTGTTGGATACCTTCGCTATATAAACATGATACATATTATCACGTCTTTAGGTTTCCCTTGGGGGTAGACAGAGCCCACGGCCACGTTTAGCGTGTTAGTGGGCGTTAAGGTGGAAAGCGAAATCAAAATAGTGATGGGTTGCTAGCCGCATGGCCTATAAAGATAATTCTAAGATTTTCGGCCAAACCTAGTCCGGCTTTTACGGTCTGCATGGTAAAAAGGCAGCTTGTATATTCTTTGTTATACCTTTTGTCCCAAATCAGCATGTAAGTGATGGTATATATCTGTACACTCATCAAAATAGAAAACGGGCTATTAATTACGTGGATAGAGTCGCAAGTTAAAGCTTGTTTATGCCAAGTTGGAAAAATAAATAAGGATGTAATTTTCACGAAACTCTTTTTTCTCCGTATTTATGGATATGAAGCGTGAAATTTGCATCTAACATTTATACTATTGGAAAGAAACTCAGAATGATTTTACTTATTTCCCGAATGCAAAGTAAATCGCCCTAAATCGAGGTTTCCGAGGAATTCGCCAAATAGACTCAACAAAATCCACCGGCTTTGTGTAACGGAGCAATAAGTCAGCGAAACAAAGTCGATCGATGTTAAAACTTTTTGCTTCTCAACTTAGTAGTTAATGCGTAGGTCGATGATGTTTTGCATCACACGTTTTTCTAGCTTTTACTGTTAGGGACTGGCAAAGATTAAGTCATCCAGTTTTTTACTTATCATGCGCATTATTAGCGATTGCGCAAGTAAAGCAACCACGGTCGTAGTCCCGAGTTGAATGAGTGACCAAAAGTTGCACAAAAAAATCAAGTCTCTCTGTGCCGTTGACTCTGGCTGATAACATGAAGAAAGGGACAGTCGTAAAGCTATGACAGATGCCTTAAGGCAGATTAAAAAATCTGATATGTCGTAGATTGTAAGTTGACGTCATTTGGAGAAAATGCGCTGTGCAGTTTGTTGTGGTGTAAACTTAGCCGTAAGTAAATTATTGACGTCAACAATAATATATTTTTGTAAACTAATTGTAATTATGAAAAAAATTGACGTTCACTAAATGATATTGAAATATCTTACGATGAATAAAATGATTGACTTTGACTTTAACTGACGCCAGTGTTGGCTACTTAAATACACGAAAACTAAGAAATATACATAATACGTCCATCGCCGTCTTATATAGCCTGCATTTTCACCCCGACCTTTGCAATGTCTGTCGGCAACAGACTTCATTCTACGTCCGGCTCTTCACCTTTATACCTTCACATTAAAATAAGCCATGACCTGTCCGTCAAGCCTAGCCCAACCGAGCGAATGTTCTACTATAAAGATCTTAGCCCACGTGGGGCTTACTCAAGCGGTTGAGCAGTTCTACGTCACGGCACCCACGTTCTATCTCTTGATAAAAGTTAGGTTTTTAACCCACTAATAAACAAGAGTGCTAGAGTTTCTTGTTTATATTTGTCTTCGTATTGTAACTGGAATAGTGTCAAATATTTTGTGGTTTTCGCTTAGCGTTAGAAGCAAAGAGCAAAGTTACAGGCAAGGAAATTCATCTGGACTTATATTTATCCGTTATTTGAAGTAAAGAATTGAATCCGGAACTGCATAGTATACGTATGTTATACTAACGGCCCACTCCGGCTACGCTTGTTTATGTTAACATATAAACATTTTTTCTAGAAATGCTCTAGGTACACGTCAAAAAAAAAAACATATAAAGTTTACCACAGAGCTTTTCAAGATAGCGCTAGGGGACTCTGTATACTATGTATGTGTGTACTACTCGCTCGTTCATATAACGTAGCTGTATTCATTCTTCATGTAGTTTTAACTCAAATGCACAAAAAAGAGGTGTTTTTAGAGTTTACGTATGTGAATTTGAAAGTTAAATGTTCGATATAACTTCATTATTTTCCATTTGTATGAATAATAAACCTTAAAAATAGTCATAATTAGAAAACGAAAGTTAAATAATTAGTATGTTTTAATTAAGCTACGTTTTCGTAAAAACACTGATTGAAAAAAAAAGTGCTTATCGGAAACAACATTAACATAGAAATTAATTAGGGGCTGATTTTCGTAGCCGTAATTATACGCGAAAATCTTTTGCTTGTTGATTTGAAGCGATAGATTTAGTACACTTTTCTAATCACTTTCCAAAATCAAATTGAATTAATAACTATCTGGACAGTAATAAAACTGATTAAAATGGTTTTAAAATAGCATTTCAATGCTCGGTATATTATTGAAATTGAAAATATGTGATGAAAAAGAATTCGCCAGAGGTAGGCCTAAGAGTCGTGGGTTCGAATCCTACCTGTGGCGATTTCTTTTTCATAAAACTAACTGGAACATATACATACCTACGTGTTCATTAATAATAATAGAATGGAAAATTTGATGGAGGTGATTATGCAATGGCTATCAACTACAGCTTTCGATCGTCATAGAGCATACGTTAAGTTCTTATAAAAAGGTTCTGTCGCTTGATATGGTCCTATTTCGTAACATACAAACCTATACAGCGTTATGGGCGAGATGCATTTTTTTATGGTACCATCTAGAAACTTCGGACTCAATATGAATTTTTCGGGGTCGAGTGCTGCCCCAATTTGAAATAAAATATTTAAAAGAAATTGAGAGATAACCCTTCAAAGTATTTTATGAACTACTGTTTACTGTTCTGAAGTGAGAACGGCATCAAACGTTTATCTTTGATAATAGATATTAGTATTGTACTCACCTATCAACATTTCAGCAAAAACTCTCAAAAAATGAGGTGAATTGAAAATACATAAAAATATTTTAAGCGTCACCTTGATTTTGTAACAATCAGCCAAGATTGATGCCTGACAAGGGGGTACGATTACAAGAAAGATTAACCGTAGCCACTGAAAAATGTATTCCGAAAACAGATAAGATCGGATCACGGTCGAAAGTTAAGTCTGATAGAGGTGAGTGATAACAACGAATCCGTTCAAATTAAGAATGTCAGATTTTTATCACACTATGCTATTTCAAATAGATTAGGTGCAAAAAAAGGATTTATTTTACTATGGAATACAATTCACCCTAATGAAAATTGCTACAGATTGAAAATGTAGTCACGCAAGAAAGGGTTAACAAAATGCAGGTACCGTGCTATACAGCTCAAACGTCATCACTTTTATTGCATCTAAGAAGGTAATATAGATAAGGTGTCTCTAGCTAGCATTTTTTTCAACATGAATCTTGAACTTGTATGAACAACTTATCCTGTGGGCAGACAGGGCCCAAGATCATAAAACCCAAAAGCCACGTTTAGTGTTTGTTTTTATTTTATGACCTTGGGCTCTGTCTACCCCGCAAATAAAGACGTTATAATATGTTTGTATATATGTTTCCTATGTAACAATGCAGGAACTCATTTTTTTTTTAATTTCATACATTTTCCTTGGCGGCTGAATTATGTACAAAAATGACTGTGAATGAAATGAATTTTTTTAGAGTTCACAGCATTGATCCCATTGCAAAAGTTGTTCATATTGACAAGCTGAGTTACCAGTTTAAGGGTATGTCGAGGGTCAAATTACACGCTGTATATTTATTTTGTAACCACATGAAATTCACCGAAAATAGAAAAATACCAGCGTATAATCAGTACGGGTCCCAAAAAATTGCGATTTCAACGTTACATTCCCAAACTGCTTAAACTGTTTTGAAGGATATCTTAATTCGTAATATTAATCTTTAATAAAATGTGTATAAAAATATGTATTTTTGCCTCTTATGGCACCCTAAATAGATACACGATTGTGATAAAAGAAACTTTCCGATGTCATTGACTGCTGCTTTAGATTTCATGTTTGTACCCTATATTGAGGAGCTAAATGAAACATTCCGGCTTTTACATAATTGCCGAGGCAGCTGGGACATTTAATTTAAAACCTTTTGTGATAATGAAAAAAGGCAGCCGTTTGTCTCCAGTCTATAGGTAAATAGCTCCTCAAATGAGTGGGTCAGTTAGGACAAAATATATTTGTATGTCAATGCAGTATAATGCAAAGAGTGGACTTCTTTATTTAAGGTATAAGGCTTTTTAGTTGAACCACACGATAAACGATGAATATTAGCTGGCAAAAGATAAAGGTTTTAAGGCGGTATCTATCTTAGCACAAAAATTATATTTTCCTCTTTCTTTAGGCTTTTACAAGAATTTAAAAGATGTCCTTGCCGAAAACCCTAAGTTATTGTTTTATTATATTATTACCAGTATACTTATTAAACTGCCAATTTTTTGCACACGAGCATAAAAGCGGTAGCGTTAGCGTAGGTTCTTCTTCAAGTCCCATTGTCACATAATTACTTATATAAATTTGTATAGCTGTTTAGGGCTTGATAAGATTCACACTACGTTAAAATAGATTCTTGGAGTGACTTACTTCTCGATACAACTATTTTCTGCTCCTTTAGTTAATCCTTCAATGAAATCATACGGGGTTTGACGAGATGAGATACACTACTTGGAAGTGGTCCCTTGGAATGGCGGTCCGCGAGCCACTTTGATGTCCGACTCGAGATACTCTCCGTATAATTTACGCTCCTATGAATTGAAATTGCGTTTCTTGTTTGCTCAAATCACAGTCGTATTAATACCAGCTAAACAAGACATATTTCGCTCATAAGCACTTATTTCTATGATATTAGCTTCGCTCATAAGTACTTATTTCGGAATTTATATGATCTAGCCGCTCACCCCGACTGCCCCGGACGCAGCCGGGGTGAGCGGCTACACAAATAAAACTTCCAATCTTTAAAACCACATCAACGTAGCCCGGGAATTATCACAATAAGCCTTTACTAACAGACAAACAGCCAGAGACGCGTAGGGGAACTTCAACATATTATATGTATTAATTTTATACATATTGACACGTCTTTCCCCGTAGCGGGGCAGATTAAGTCCAAGTCTAGAAGACCTAAAGCTTAGCCTAAAGCGTTTAGCTTATTGATTCACATATTTGCGAAAAAGTTATATACTTACCTAAGCATTGCCGGTTTAAGAACATAAAATGCATTACAGAAAACCGAACTCTAATTCTCTATACAGCGTGCATGCACATGTTTTCCTAAGGGACCAAAGCAGTAATTACGGCAGGCGGTTAAACACTTTTGTATGGAAATGTCGAAACTTTTTGAGTTCCCAGTATTGGTGCCTTAAGAAAAGTGGTGACTCCTTTGAGAGAATGTCGAGAGTAATTTCAAATGTCGAATGAACACGCAGTATTTTTTTTTAAATATTCCTACATAGGATATTTAGGAATAGTTTAACATTTAATCTGTACTTTTAGAGACATGTAACACGTTCAACCTTCCACTAGGTTGCAAATATTAACACTGTAGATATTAATAAAAATAAATATTAATATCATAAACAAAGACAACGTAATCCATCAATTTATTTTCATGTTCATTGACCTATTTCCGTCCGAATGAAGTCAGATCGGGTCACTAGTCAAAAACTAAAGGCCATCGTCAAAGCTAATCAATTATCATCATTCAACCTCCTCGCTTTTGTTCCATAAAATTTTACTGCCGGAAATCCCCGGGGTGGGCGAATTAGGCTGTGTACCCATTTACATATCCATCCATACATGTATTACCCATTCCACGCTCGTTTGAATCTTCAATCTTCATTTAGGCGTTTTCTCTTGAATGTTTAAGAAGTAACGGTCGAAAAAGTAGTGTACGTAAATTATTATTAATCGACAACCCTTCCTAATGCTGCTTCTGACCATTTTGAACTATACATCGAGGCTGATCGTCCACTTTCATCTTCTAAACTGTTTCAGTTTAATAAAGTAAACGTACATAGTACTTTATTTGTTGCGTAATAAAAACATGAATTGAAATTATGAGGTCGAAAACAACACTCCTTTTCGGACAGTCGTGTAAAAACAAGTACGGATGGGTTTATCCTCTCCGGAAACACAAGGCACTTCGGGAGTTATTCGTATTGTATTGTGTGAGCTTTGTTTGGAATTAGGTATAAGTATGTATTTTTGTTCATTGCTTTTTAGGTTTCGTACCAAAGGGTAAAAACGGGACCCTATTACTGAGACTTCGATGCCCGTCTATCTGTATGTCTATCACCAGGTTGCGCCTGTCCGCCTCGCACTTGGCCGATATTTTTGTTGATTATTTTCCTTGATTAAATAATTACTATGTAGTACTATGTCCTCTTGACTGTTCTGGCTAATAAATGTTATGATAGACAGAGAGGGTCGTGCTCCTGCAGTGGAGACTAAAAAGGACCTGGTAATGATGATGTAGGTACGTCGCTTATGCGATCACACAATAGGATCACACAATATACGAATATAACTTCTGACCGCGGAGTGCCTCGTGTTTCTGAAGAGGATAAACTCATTCACACTTGTAATACACAACTGGAGGAGGGTGTAAAAGGAAGGACCAAAAAAGGAGTGTATTGTTTTCGGGCTCATGAACAATATTAACTTAAATGAGTATGCAAGATTTTTTTTATTCCAACGTTACTTGTATTCTAACCGTTCTAAATCGTTAAGGTATTCAACGATTTAGAACGGTTAGAATCCTTACACCTTCCCATGTGACAACATAGGCAATTTTTTTTCCTATTCAGTCTTGTTTTATATTTATCTAGAAAGGCTTGTTTTATAGATCTTGTATGTGTAACTAAGTACATAGACATATGAGAGTTTCTGTATAGCACTATTACTTCTGAATAACTAAAAATATTTGGATGTGTGGAATTTCATCAGAAACCTTTTCATATCCTGAGTGACATAGGCTTTAGCTGGCAGGTTGTAGGTAAGGCATTATGTTTTATCAAAGGCTTGACAATGAGGCAAAGACCTGACACTTATTTTCAAACGAAGGAGTCAGGTTAGCTGAAATAACCTAGCTCTCCAAATAAATTCTAACCATGCTACCACGTACATGAGACATGAGAAAAGAGAGCGAAGCTCATTTAAACACCACTAAAACATAACCAACCAATTGAACTAAATTGTCGCGAACTATGTTATATTTTTGGTTTCTCTGTTATAAATCAACCGCCACATTGAAAAGTTCGAAAAACAGATTAAAGTATTTTGGCAAGCGTATAGGGCAACACCATATAAAGAGTGCGTTGACCTGACCTGCTTTTGGCAGCGTTCATTGGGACATCTGCAACATCCATTACAAACGCATCCTACGATGTCGAATGTCTTAAACATGCTTTAAACTGAGCACTAAAGCCTCTTTTAAGACGCTCACCTATTTATTATTCACTTTACTTAAACGTAGCATGAGCGTATCTTACAGATGAGTGACACTATCATACATATAGTACAATGCGATTCTCTTGCATTTACGGAGTAAAAAGGAGTTGCTTTTAGGCTCACGTTTGCATTCATTCATTATTTTGTTGAAAAATTCAAAAACTCCACATGGGAAACGATGGCTAGACTCAACTTACTATTTTAAATTTATATATCCGTCTGAAGTAATGACGCCTAGGAACTACTGTCTGGTTAAAAGCAACAATTTTTCCTTTTATTCATTTATTTTAAAACTCCTTTCGACTAACTTCAATAACGAGAGACTGGCCAGATGCCAGCCGTTAGATAAATAATAATCGAACTCCGATAGAATCAACGGCGAGATATCGCAGGCAGGCACGTATTTCATTTGCGGCAGCTTTACAGCAAACAATTTGTACTTAAAATTGATGTAAACTTTATCATTACAAAATTCTATTCTTAGTTTATCAATTCTAGGATGGAACAAAGGGTAATTGAAATGGCCCGTCATTTTTGGCGGTAACACTCTCTCTCTCTCAGATTTGATTTGATTGTATTATAACAGCACTTATGTTGTAATATGAATCCGCGAAAGTTTTGACGGTTGGCTGCCTACCTGAATGCCCGAAAAGTATTTGCCCTCATCAGGAATCCCGAAGCCCCTCCAAAATTCGAGACACCGTAAAGCCGCAATCCCATACAAACGTAGTTTCGTTTTAGTTTTACAACAGTTAAGCCAATCTCAACCAAATTTCGTTCATACGACCGGATAAGGCATATTGATGTTTATAATCAGATTTCAATTTTAAAAACAATACCTATACAAAATTACAGCGAGTACAAGTTTTCGATACGAAACTTCAAATCGATGTAATTTTGTATAGGTATTGTTTTTAAAATTTAAATCTGATTATAAACATCAATATGCCTTATCCGGTCGTATGTACGAAATTTGGTTGAAATTGGCTTCACTGTTACAACAGTTAAGCCAAACTACGTTTGTATGGGATTGCGGCTTTACGTGGGACTCTTAACTAATACATCACGGAAGTCGTCTTTCATAAGATTTTTAAATCCGTATGCTTAGATTTTTAAGTTTTCTTGCTTTTGCGTATGTGTAAATGGCCTACACTGACGATAGCTTTTAAATCTGCCTTAATGCATCTGACATAGCTTGATGAATATAATGAATGAAAGCCAGGACGAACGGCTTAACGTACCACACCACTCGTCACCCATCCAACGGGGAACCAAACCTGGAGTTGCTTTACATGCGTAAGCGCTAATAATACGTACGCCAACTGGGTCACCGAGCTCTTTACTTTTAAGTTCATTATAAATTACAAAAAGAAACAAATGCAGTCATTAACTGTGTAAAGCAAATCGAACGTTATGCGATTAAAGTCGATAAAAGGCCTCTTATTTTACAATCATGTTGGACGATGCTCAGCTTGTTGTACAACTCCTGGCACTGCCTATTAACTTTCACTTAGCTATTAACCGCTGAAAGTTTCCTCGGCTCCTCGCGCATATGCGCCAAAGTAGGGGTTGAACGGTGTCATAAGGCTGAGGCGAACCGCCATCAGCTCAGTCACGTAGGGACGCCCGAGCGCGTTGCGTCTCGCCTGCCCGCCGCCACCTTCGTTCGCGCGGACGATACAATGAACTTCATCATAACAACAAACTTACTTCAAACTACCTGAAAATTTTACTAAGTCTACTCCCCAACGTTTGCGTGAGTAATGCTGCCGCAGTCAGCGTACACTTGCGTTCGCGTGATGTAACCAGTTTGGCCCCATTTAGTAATGCGATTGTTTCGCACTAAGTCAAACGTATCGCCGACTGTCTCAAACGTTATAGCTGGCACGTGATCATTGTGAGTCAGTGCAAACTATGTAAACAATAGTTCTGAAGTCGTGTGCATGAATGTGTCTTGATAAAACTTTGAAGTAAAACTTTGTAGTAAGTTATTGAGACATGTGAGATTGTGTTACGTGGAGGGTTTAAGGGTAGAGACACACGTGCGGATGGTGTGCGATGGTTCAGCAATGCTGTGCCTGGAGTCTTTGATGGCGCGGTGGCGTGAGCGCGGTGAGCGCGCGGAGCGAGAGGAGCAGAGACGAGCGCGCTCGCGCAGTCTCTGCTCCTCGGCAGCGGATGGCAGCCTGCTGCAACTTCTGCACAGGAGGGCCAGCAGCGCTATGTGAGTTCCTAATTTTATTAAAGAAAGGAATAAGATATGATTCGATTGTTTTTCATATCTTAAGTGTTGTGTGTATTTTAAAATTGCCTAAAGGCATCTGTCATAGCTTAACGACAGTCATCAATTATGTCAGCCGGGACCAAAAGCTTAACGTGTCTTCCAAAGCACGGATTAGCTCGAGATATTTTATAATACTTGCGGATACCCATCCGAGTTGCTTTACATACGTAAGCGATGATAATGCTCTAGCCCGCTGGGCCATTGGGCTCCGATGAGCTATGGTGAAAAAATACCACGCGGGCGGGGCTTCAACCGGTTACCTTGGATCTATGTACGGCCCAGTCTATGTCATAACTCTAAAGTTTGACTTTGAAGTTCAGTGAGCGTTACGCATTCGGCGACAGCGGCTAGCGTTGTGCATTTTATATGAACTCACAGGACGCGCCGCGCGCGACCCATGTCGCCGTCAATTCTGTAAAATTGCACGACGCTTGCCGCTATCGCTGCAACCTAAAGATAGTCATCATTAGGTCTTTTTAAGTCTCTACTGCAGGAGCACGACTCTCTCTGTACTACCAAAGTCATATATCAACCTAAATTTGGCCTACATTCTTCAAGCTGGCCAGACGGGTTGGAGAAGTCTCTGATGTTTGTAAGCTTGTATTTCCTAAGTCGCCTTCTACGACATTCTCGAAAAGACTTGGGGTTATCCTATTCTACTCTGCCGGATACAACTAGTAAAACATTGTGGCCCTCTTAAGTTCTTGATATTCAAATTAAAAAATAATAATAATAATATCAATTAAAGTAGTAAAACACTTAGTAGTGCTAATTACCACGTGAACTTGAGCCGTAAATGTCTTCACTTGTCACTAGGTTGCAATTGTTAAACTAAGTTACACAAAAAATGCAAACTTTTATGCAATCTTAAAGTATAATTTAATCACAGAAATGATAACTATCTCCATGATACCGGATGTCATCATAAGATGACAGTCAGGTACCTTTCTAGCAGCTTAAAATGTGACATAAATTTTGGCCACTTACATTTACCTACAAAAAACAATAAATCAACACAAACACGATTAAAGGACTATAAAGTCCATTTTTGATCAAGTTATGAATATGTATCTTAGGTTGTTAATTATTATCAGACGATTGGATATGATCTTCAAAGGATATGATATGTATACTCGTTGCCTATATTACACATTTGCGCTAATAAAGGACGCTCAGAAATGTTATAATGATTTATGTGATAATTTCTGACGTGGTCCATTATTATATCTTAATTGATCGCCGATAAAATATTAAGAATTGTACTACAAGCCTATTACATCGCCTTGCCCTGGCTGTTTAACTTATTCATGGACAGTTGTCTGAAGGATTTGAAAGAAAATGAGTGTGGACTAAGAATAAATAAATAAATAATAATAAATAAAGTAATAAATAAAGTCATACTTGCGTCATCTCAGGAGGATTTACAGAAGATGGTTACATGTATGAATGGTGCTTATAAGAAAAAGGGTATGAAAGTGAATGTTAGTAAGACGAAAGTAATAGTTTTTGAAAGAGAAGAAAATATGATGGTATGCAATATTCTTATAGATGGAGATAAAGTGGAACAAGTGGGAGAGTTTGTGTATTTAGGTAGTGTTTTTACAAGGGATGGAAAGCATGAAGGCGATATTGAAAGAAGAGTGGCTGCTGGTAATCGGGTAAATGGGGCATTGCATTCTTTTATGAACAGTAGGAAGATATCCTGCAAAGCCCGACTTGCTGTTCATGAAGGAGTGTTAGTACCAACTCTTATGTACGGCAGTGAAAGTTGGGTATGGCAGAAAAGGCACGAAAGTAGAATAAATGCAGTTGAAATGAGATCGCTAAGAAGTATGTGTGGTATAACTTTGAGAGATCGGGTAAGAAATGACGTAGTGCGGGAGCGATGTGGAGTGAAAGATGATGTAGTGACTAAAATTGAGAAAGGAATGTTAAGGTGGTTTGGCCACATTGAAAGGATGGATGAAAGAAGAGTAGCAAAGAATATATATAAAGCCAGTGTGAATGGGAAAGTTGGCCAGGGTCGACCTCGTCGAACGTACTGTGATCAGATTGCTGCCGTTCTTAAGAAAGGAGATGTAAGAAGTACCCGAAACCGAAGAGCATGCATGGGGAGAGTGATGAGTGTAGATGAAGCTAGAGTAATTTGTCAGGATCGTAGCAAGTGGAGATCCATAGTCCCATAGGGGTAGGCAGATACCCCTATGGGAAAAAGGCGTGATTATATGTATGTATGAATGTATTGAGAAAAAGTACACAAAATTTACACGTATCTAGAAGTTGCATCCTTATTTGGCATACATTCTGTGAAAAGGAATATTAACGTCTAACTCTGAAGCTCCTCCGTGCTTCCCCCGTAGGCTGTCCCGGCTGTCATTATTGATGGCAGTCGATAAGCTATGCCATTGCCTTAAGAGTCGTCTGGACGCGCATGTCTCCATACAAACGGAAAAAGGGAATTGTGATAATATTTGATAATTTTGGAGTAAAATTAAACATCTAATCAATTAATCTTCTTATAATCTACGTATGTTCCTATACAGTTTGGTTAAATTATCAATAGTTTGAGAATTATACGCCTCTTAAGATTTCCATATAAATTTGAAAAGGCTTGTAATTCTCAAACCATTGGTATTTTAACCAAGCTGTGTAGGAACGTACGTAAATTATAATAAGATTAGTTGATTAAATGCTTAATTATACCCCAAAATTATCAAATATTGCCACAATTCCCTTTTTCCGTTTGTATGGAGACAGGCGCGTCCAGGCGACTCTTAAGGCATCTTGAAAAATCTGACACCAATATTGGCCACTTTGAAAAAGAATTTGGATCCGAACCACGATTCATTATTATAGAATATTTTCAACTTAAATAATATAACGAGCATTTTAAAGCTATTTAAAAACCATTCAATTGAACAAACAGTCTGTTATCATACATATGGGATACGGTAAAACTTAGATAGAGGTCTACACGCTTTGGGTATCCTGAAAATTGGTCCTGTACTAGTACGGATGTCGGTAATGTACATTTTCAGATTAAAACATACTCATAATAGTGCGAAAACTTATGTTTATTTTGTAAAATTTTGCCTAGATCCAACAAAGAAAGTCTTTTATTTAGTTTTGTTTTGTTGACTTGGTGCGTTAAGCGTACATAATGATTTTTATTCGCAGCGATGGCAATTAAAGTGAACTTAAAAAATTCTTAATATACTTATATACCTACCGTTTTTCCTAATACTTACATTTCATCATCATCATCATCTCAGCCACAAGAAGTCCACTGCTGGACATAGGCCTCCCCTAAGGATTTCCAATATGACCGGTTAGAAGCGGCCTGCATCCAGCGCCTTCCTGCGACCTTTATCAGGTCGTCTGACCACCTGGTCGGTGGGTGTCCAACGCTGCGCTTGCCGGTACGTGGTCGCCATTCGAGAACCCTTCCGCCCCATCGGCCATCGGTTCTTCGCGCTATGTGCCCCGCCCACTGCCACTTCAAAGAGCCAATCCGCTGAGCTATGTCGGTGACCTTCGTTCTTCTACGGATCTCCTCGTTTCTGATTCGATCTCGCAGAGAAACACCGAGCATAGCCCTCTCCATAGCTCTTTGAGCGACCTTGAGCTTTCTTATGAGGCCCATAGTAAGGGACCACGTTTCGGACCCGTAAGTCATCACTGGTAACACACATTGGTCGAAGACTTTCGACTTAAGGCACTGAGGTATTTTGGACGAGAAGACGCTGCGGAGCTTCCCGAACGCTGCCCAGCCGAGTCGGATTCGACGAAAGACCTCGTCCTTGAAACTGGAGCTTCCGACCTGGATCAATTGACCCAAGTAGATGTACTGCTCTACAGGTTCAAGGGTGAAGTTTCCAACAATAACTGGTGAAGGCGCAACATGGACATTCGACATAATTTTCGTCTTGTCCATGTTCATTTTAAGGCCCACTTGTTGGGAAACTTCGTTGAGGTCATTGAGCATGGTACTTAGATCCTCCAGCGACTCCGCCATGACGACAATGTCATCAGCAAATCGAAGGTGAGTGATATACTCGCCGTTGATGTTGATGCCAAGTCCATCCCATTCCAGGAGCTTGAAGGCGTCCTCCATTGCAGCGGTGAACAGTTTCGGAGATATGACGTCCCCCTGTCTCACACCTCTCTGCAATGGAATAGCTCTCGTACTCTGCTCCTGTACTCGGACTGACATTGTGGCGTTGCTGTATAAGCACCTCAACACTTCGATATACCGATGGTCAATACGGCATCGCTGGAGAGACCTAAGCACAGCCCATGTTTCGATCGAATCGAAGGCTTTCTCATAGTCCACAAACGCCAAGCATAGTGACTGGTTATACTCTTTGGTCTTCTGTATAACCTGCCGCAGCGTATGGATGTGGTCTATGGTACTATAGCCTTTTCGGAAACCGGCTTGTTCGGGAGGTTGGAAGGCATCGAGCCTGTTGGTGAGACGATTCGTGATTACCCTCGAAAACAGCTTATAGACGTGGCTCAGGAGCGTGATGGGTCTATAGTTCTTTAGAAGGGTGTTATCACCCTTCTTGAAGAATAGCACCACCACGCCTCTATGCCACGCTTCTGGCGTCACGCCCTCGAGCAGAACGGAATTAAAGAGCCTCTGAAGGACTTTCAGTATCGGCGTTCCGCCCGCTTTCAGAAGCTCTGCTGTGATTCCGTCCTCGCCCGGCGCCTTGCTGTTTTTGAGCTGCTTGAGGGCAATCCTAATCTCGTACAGGCTGATGTCCGGGATGTTTTCGGTATAGTGTCGGGTTAGTTTGGCCCTAGGATCTTTGGCCAAACTTACACTGGGTTTGGCTACTGAGGTATACAGCTGTCCATAAAACCTCTCGATCTCTCCCATCACCTCGGCCTTCGTCGAAACCACGCCGCCATCCTCCGTCTTCAGCTTCGTCAATCGGCTCTGCCCAATAGACTCCATCCTTGCGAACACTTTGGAGCCTTTATTTTGCTCAATCGTCTCCTTAATACGCTCGGTATTAAAGGAACGAATGTCGTGTCGCAAGGATTTCTGGATTTGTCTATTGAGCTGCCGATGTATGTCCGCATCTTCGGAGGTCTGCAGCGGCATGGATCGTCGCGTGGCCATCAAATTTAGGGTTCGGGGAGAGATTTTTTGAGGTTTGTTTTTGGGGCGGGTCCTAAAAAACTTTGACCCCACCGCCTGGACAGTGTCTACAAACCCATCGTTTAACTCGTCCACTGTAACACAATCCTTTAGGCAATCGAAGCGATTTGAGAGTTCCAGTTGGAAGCTGTCGACATTTTGGATATGAGCCGGTGATGGTCGAAGAGTAGACTTCATCAAGCGAGTCCTCTCTCGTCTGAGATTGATATTCACGATGCCTCTTACAATTCGGTGATCACTTCCGATTTTAATCTTATTGATCACAGAGACATCGTTGAATATTTCTCTCCTCGTCGACATGATGAAGTCTATCTCGTTCTTGACAGGAGGTTGGCCCCTTCTGCTGGGGCGCATCCAGGTCCATTTCCTATGAGACGGCTTCTTGAAGAAAGAGTTCATCGCAAAGAGTCCCTCTTCCTCCAGAAATTCAGCCAGCCTATGACCCCTGTCATTCCGGACTCCATATCCAAATTGTCCCACTCTGGACTCTCCATCGCTCCGCTTACCAAGAATTGCGTTGAAGTCCCCCATAACAATCGTAAAATAGGTTTCGGAAGTGTGTATGGCCCTACTAATGTCCTCATACACTATTTCCACCTCTTCATCTGAGTGTTCCCCGGTCGGCATATATACCTGTATTACCTTCAGCGAGTATCTTTTAGATACTCTGAGTATCAGGTATATTACCCTGCTGGAAACACTTTCGATGGTTATGACATTGTTGATGAGGGACTTGTGGACGAGAAACCCGACACCATGCTGTGACTTTTTAAAGTCACCCTCCCGGTGATAGAGTAGGTTACCAGACTTTAGGGTTGTCGTGCCCTCTCCCTTTCTTCGGACTTCAGACAACCCCACTACGTCCCACCGTAACCTAATCATTTCCTCTTCCACTTCCTCGACCTTCTCGTCTAGCCTCATTGTGCGTATGTTGTGTGTTACCAGGGCCAGTCTTCGTTGGGGGTGGTAGCCGGATCTCTTCCGGAGATTTTTCGCACCCCCTGCCCCGCCGTTACCGTGACCGCTACCGGAGCCAGGAATAGCGGGGCCGCCGGGGACTGGGGGCCTTGGTATATCAACTATCATTTAGGGGGGTTTTGCCATACTCACCACGCTTGGCAGACGGGTTGGTGAGCGCAGTTTGTTTGGCTTATTCGGGTTCCGATGCTGCTGCCCATTGAAACGATTTTAAGCGAGGAAAGGGTAGGAGTTTGTTGGACTGGGGGAGCGGGATAGGGTATATGGGATGCTACTTGCTCGGAAGGAATAGGATAAGAAAGTAGCAGCTCGGGGAGGCCGGGCGCGCGTACCCGATGCCATGCGTGCAACCACCGGACAGGCAGTTGAGTATGACACCCCTGACACCATTACTTACATTTACAGAAACTTTATTGAGGTTTTATTTACCTTAGGTATACACTGCAAACCTTCCACCAAGCGACAAACAAAGCAATTTAAAAATATATAATTAATGCAAATTAAAATATTAAAGGGCTCTCATACAACAGTCGTGATTTCTTTTCCATTTTTTGCTCGATAATCTAATGTTGTATAGATATTTAAAAATGAAAATATAATTCAATTCCAAAAAAAAATTACATAGAATTACAGCTGTTTCTAAAACCCACTTCAATATTGTAACAAGTCAGTAACACAATTTTTTGCGTAATTCTATATTAGGCAGAGCCTGTATGATGGCTTCAGATAAAGGTACGGAACCCTTAGTGCGCGGGTCTGATTCGCACTTGGCCAATTATTTCACATGTTTTCGTTGACTTACGCATTATCAGATGCAGCGCTTTAACCTACAAACTGTAGATACGAAATGCTTGTAAATGTAGCGTAGCGGAGGGTGTGGTCTCATTATAGTACAGAGCTGATATATATTACATAACAATCATACGTCTTCATCTCTTTATTTATTATCTTTATTTGCCAACAAACTTTTTTCTTTATGTTGTAGTTTTATGAATGAATCGGTTGTTGTTTGTCGACGTGCCTTTTTGTGACACGAAAGCCTCTTCCAGCTTTTTCCACTCTTCTCTTATTTTAGCTGTTCGATACCACAATGAACCAGCTGTTTATTTTATCAGATCAACGTTCTTTGTGTACCTCTTTTACTTTTTGTTTTAATTTTTAGTCTCTAACGGGATAGTTTTTCTTTTCTTCCAAACCAGTACGGAAGAAAGAAGTGGTCAACTTATGATGGAGGTTATTATATAGGCAACTCGAAAAAGCAAAATAAGCGATAAGTTAATGGCGGCAATTTTTTATTCCCGGCAAAACGCTAATGAATTGCGATGTAATAATTACAGCTTCGTCATAATATAGGTGTTCTTCGAATTAATAGTTAAATTAGTCCTTCAGAAAATTTAATAGAAAATTGGTACCTATGTTTTAGGTTATTACATAGGATAAAGATAATGATTACGAGGTATATCAAAAATAGGATAACATTGGGTGTTCCTGCTAGAAAGCAGTAATAAGATTAAGTACCTATTTTAGATTTTTCTTTTTGATTTCGTTCCGTAATAATAAAAATACAAACTTGAAGAGAGTACCGATTCCATTTTCGTTATACATTTCGTAATAGTAATAAACATAATCTATCTCGTTGTCGTGGAGATTGAAAAAGGAGATTAAGGGAGCAACATTGAAAGCATCAGCTTCATTATCCAATGATTTTCCGATGAAAAGCCAAATAATGCGATTGTAAATATTTATTTGGCAAAGTTCCGGCAAGATCCGTGGGAGAGGAAAATCTGCGGTTTTTACATGTTTTTGCTGGCTGAGGGGCGCCGCGTTATCTGAGCGTTAATGGCGGCAATTTTTTATTCTGTAGGAAACTTATAAATTGGTGTTATGAAACACTGATAAATTCCGTGGGAGTAGCTCGTGATAGAAAAAAGTTAAAAATTACAAAAACGTATTTGGTGATTCGTGAGAGTGCGTAACGAAATTTAGACCTTGAAACAAGATTTTACACATTTTTCCAAGAAATGTTTATCCTTAAAAAGAATTTCAATTTAAATTGTTTACCAAAGTGAACGCAACCTATTTGATGTTAGCTTTATTTAGGCAACCAATTTTCTATGGAAAAAAACTGATATTTTTATATATTTATAACCCAAGAAATAGGTTACCAAGTTATGAATCATATTTAGTCTTAACATAGAAGACTTTCATTTTTAATTTTTTAATTATTTTTTTGTTATAAATCAATATTAAATGACTTACAAGGTGAAAATATTTTAAAATTACTCATTAAAATATTTAATTTCAAAAAATCTTAAGTGAGAGGAAAAATGTAAAAACTAATTAAAACAGCATTTCATTCAAGAACCAAAAAATACATTTAATTCAAACTTCAATTCTACAAAAGGTTCGTAATATTACATTAAATTACTTTCAAATTATATGTTGAACCAAGTTGTGTCTGGTGGATTTTTGACGAAGCCTTCCGAAGAAAATGATGAGTTTAGGAGGAGCCAGAAAGGTCGAAAATTTACCCTGTTTCGTCGTTGGAACCTATTTAACCCGCCCTATGGTCAAAGCCCGCCCTAGAGTTTAGGGAGACGCTCAGGCGTGGCTAGGTGTTCTATCTACACCATCAAGTCACGCGTTGGCAAATAAAGAGCGCCAGCAATACGGTAGTTGCCTAATGTTAAGATTATATAAAATTTGTTTCTAATGAGACTAATTTCTATCTAAAAACACTATAAAGAACACTTTTAATTTGATATCGATTCGTTAAGTAATCTTAAAGCTTCTTTAAAGGTGGGTGAATAGGACCATTTTTTAAAGTATGAAAATCTTTAATAACAATTATACTGTATTTTAGTCTGCAAAATTTATAGCAACTTTTATTATGAAACCATTACCATTAACGAAATATTTCGTATAGCTACCAAACAAAGTTCTCACGCCACCCATACAAAATACAAGCTTGTGACGTCACAAATATGTAGGCATTTCAGCAGCGCGTTTTCACGTCTAAATATTTACGTCTAAAAACATGTGTCTTTAAAACTTTTATAACTGAAAGAGTTTTTTGTTTAGAAATGTATTTTTGTCACTATTGTGTTTATATTTGGCAGGTCTTTACATAGCAACATAAAAAAATTTTTAGTCAACATGCCCATTAATTAACACCCAGGCGCCCAACATGGTTAAGATAAACCTGTACTTATAGCTTATACCTTAGCTTACGCTGTGGCCTAAGCTTTGCAATGCGACGGTCCCCACCGCATTTTAATCACCGGCTTAGCCAATTAAGTTCTAGATTTAGAGAAAAAGTTAAGAGATTACAGTCCGCCAGGCCTGCTTTGCGATACAGATTTAAATATTATTTGCATAATAGCCTGTACTTGCATAAATTCTAACCGACTCAGTTTTTTTTTACAATTTGCATTAGTAACCAAAGCCTCTTTGGTTATGGATTGTAAGACGGGGGTTCGAAAACTAAAAGGAATTTGAGCTCTTTTAGTTATAGCAGCTATAATAATTATGGTGCCTACCACCATTATAGAATAATCATTTTTTATAAATTCTAAATAAAAAATATAATTTCATCTTCCATAATTTAATATTCAAGAAATTACTATTAAAATTAAAACATCACCAATTCGATTAGATAAAGCAGTTAATATCCCAGCAGGCTTCGGTGGTCGGAACAGTAGGTCAAATGCATGAGTTTTAAACATTGCACAAATGTATATATATCAACGGGTCACTCACGTGCTATTTGTTGGAATTGCCGACTATAGTTTCAGACTCGTCAGGAGCCCATTTTCAAGGCGAGTGCGGGACGCGCGGCGGTGGATCCCGAACTAACTATATAATGTATTTATCTCACGTTAGATTTGATGATATAATTGCACAAATGTGTTTTTCGTGTATTTTAGGCCAACTGTTGTCGTGCCATATAGTATGGTTTTAGCGAGTAAACAACTGGACACATGGTTTTACTAATCTCAGACCCACAAAGACATTCAACTATATGACTATAACTAGTACTACATGAAAGTTTTACGCAAAGTTTTACTGTGTCTTGTCAAATTACGTGCGTCCAGTTGCGATATTGTGTTTCCAAGTATAGTTTGGACGGCTTTACCTTCGTGGGTCTGATATAAATTTAATACAAAAACAATAATAGCAGCGTTTTACCTACCAATAAAACGCTTATTAAGCGATAACCTTATTTGAAACCTAATTAAACAACAATTGAGAGTAGCGAGCTTGACTTCCGGTAGCGGGTCGGCTATTTTACCGATTTTAACTTACGACGTTGGCTAACTTCCGGTGGCCAGGAGGGGGGCACGTGGCGCCGCGCCACTGCTCTGAGCCTCATTGGATCTCGAAATTGATTCGCATAAGAAACACCTGGCAGTGATTGTGTATTAGGTTTCAAATAAGGTTATCGCTTAATAAGCGTTTTATTGGTAGGTAAAACGCTGCTATTAAGCTTATGAACCGTTATTTGAAACCTAATTAAACAACAATTGAGAGATTGTCTGTTATCGCCTGGTGTACCGGTTATAGCCAATAACATGATGGATATGATATCATGTGAAACTGAATAGTTAAATAAATCAGATGTGAAAATAAAATGCATGACAAGACTGAGTTACAAGAAAGAATAATAAAAAAAACGTTATTCTACCAAAGGTTAGATCGGACTTTATAAACAAAAAAATTATCATATAAAAAATAAAAATTATTTGAATGATAATAAAGTAAACAGACTGAATTAATAAACCCTTGTTTAAGTGTCAAATTCATTAACAACACAGATGGTATAGGTAAAGCTTAAATATCAAATTTACAATTATATAAATGGTAATGAGTACGAATAACTCGTACTATACCTGGCCAAAAATAAATAACGAAATTGAGTATAAATTACATTCAGAACCATTATTATTTTTATAATAAAAATATTGTAAAACAGGATTTGCATCAGAACATCAAATAACCATCATATGACGTAGGTACTTTTCCTTATTTCATCGAAGATCAATAATAACCGGACTACTTTCAATAGTAAAAAACAAAAGAAATCACCTGGAGGAAAGAACTTCAAAAACTCACTTAACAAATTGCAAGGTTTACCTTGCGGAAAATATTTATTTTTCTATAACCTTTTTATCATACAGTCTTGTTGTCACGTGCAATAAGTTTCAGTATCCATGGTATAAAACCATTTGAATTGCATGTTCAAGTCCTATTACGTAGATATGGAAACAAATAGAATAATTTGTTAAAATTAGCCATGAGTAATTCTGTTCCATTTTCAAAATATATGACATATGTACATTGGTTAGAATAAAGCCAAAAAGGTAATTTTAAAGTAAGGAAAATTGAGATGAACTTTGACCGTTTTAATCTTTATAAAGTAAAATATGCTTGTGCACCGCACTCGGCAAGATGATAGCCGTAATTAGGACAAAACAACTTCTTTCTGGCTAAAATATACCCAGAAGATTTGTAATACAAAGGCTATATGGTAGATACAAACAGCTCTCGCAACTGTATTGTCTTTGAGATGATAAAATGCAGAGGAATGACAAACATTTTATTTTTACACAAGAAAAAGTAAAACTAAACCTCAAGTAGTAAGTAAACTAAGAAAGTAATAAATTGAATTTTGACTACAAATATCTTGCTTTTCTGTTGCTAGGCTGGAATAGTACTAGTCAACTTTACAGAGGCACAAACGGGAGACCGTTCATTAGTAAGATGAATAAATAGTCTTATCATTATTGATATTAAAAACAATCAAACCTGGTATTTCAAATACTTCGAATTTTGAAACAGGCAAAAAATATCACATAAACAATATACCTTGTTAAAGCAATATGATCTGGATTTCCATCCTAGTATAGGATTTAAGTTCGGATTTGAAAATCTAATTCGGATTGTTCCTATCACAGAACTATATCAAGATAGAAGGAAGAAGTGTATGTACCTCGCGTGGAAAAATTAAGCCTCAATGGCTCAAATGTTCGGCGCGAAGCTCAGTCGGCGAACGACCGCAGTCCGCGTGCGACGTCAAGTTCTTAAAACAAAATGACTCGTAGTTCGGTAATTAACTGTGCAAACAACACCAATAAAGGTGGAGCTGGAGATCAAGGTATTTCCTTTCATTGGTTAGTATTATTTGTTCTTAAATATCCGTAAATATTTAAAAAACGTTTATTTTGTTGCTCCGTATTACTTTTACCACAATAATAATAGAGCGATTATGTATCAAATGCTAATTTTCCATTGCGTTTTTAATTTTACGAGCCAGACTTGAGATCCATTCAAAACCAGCAATGTAAAAGTAAGCTATTCAAAATGTTGAGTAGCGTCCAAGGTCAATTTATCAGTTTGTCTGTCAAAAATAAGAATAGTGATGTGCACTGCAATTTTCTTACTCGATTATATATATCGATTTTGAAAGCAGATTAACTGATAATTTGAATGATTCCTTTTTTAGGGTTCCGTAGTAAACTAGGAACCCTTATAGTTTCGCCATGTCTGTCTGTCTGTCTGTCTGTCTGTCTGTCCGTCCGCGGTTTTACTCAGAGACCATAAGTACTAGAAAGCTGTAATTTGGTATGAGTATGTATATTAATCATGGCAAAAAAGTCGTAGAAAAAAATCTTGAAAAAAAATTTTTTTTTGGGTAGCTCCCATACAAGTAAAGTGGGGGAGTCATTTTTTTTTCTCTACTTACCCATCTTGTGGGGTATCGTTAAAAAGGTCTTTGAAAAATAGTGTGAGGTTGAGAACACCATTTTTCGATTTAGGGATCCGTTTCCGAAATATTTGGTTTTAAAGTGCAAATTTTTGTTAGAGGTACGTGTCCCCCCCCTCTATCTCCTAAACGGTTATATATAGATACGTGAAAAAAATTACAGCAGTAGTATATATACTGAAGTTGAAAGGAAAACTATCAGAGCTAAGTACTAAGTACAAACTAAAAAGTTATAGGCAACCAACTTATAAAATGTACTGGAAAATGTAAAATTTCATACAATCTTTATTTTTAGATGTTTTTGGTCGTTAAACTGTGAGGTGCGAGTGTAAACAGTGTGTACTCAAAGTTGTCATTCGCAACTACGGAACCCTATACTGCGCGTGGCCCGACACGCACTTGGCCGGTTTTTTTTATTTATTTAGCTTTCCGTAGTAAAAAGCAAATATTACTTAACACTGATTTTATAGGTAATATAAGCATGGCTTGAAGCAATAGTTTCCTACAAAAAACAGCCGGATTTGTTCTAAACATTTCCACGAAGACCCTTATACTGCCCCATCAAAGAAACGACGAATAATTAGCACAGCTTATCCGACTATTGATGTAGTGATAATGTCAAATGATGAAAAGGTACAAATACATAAATCTAGGTATTTTTTTTTATGGTCTTCTAATAAAAGCTTGTTTTTAAAAATGGTTTTAATTTATTCTTATTATTTATTTTGTTTCTTAATTGTCGCACACTCCACTCCCTTTCCATCTTTAATTAACTATGCAAAGTCTCGAACTCTGCTTTACCCCATTCCACTCCACTCCTTTACCTAAATAACCTAGTTCCCTCATAATATGATACTCCTGGCATTAGGTGATCGGAATTTCAGCTGAATTAGTTTAAGATATCTGCCCTAAGCTAATCTGATAATTAGTTTAGGTAATTATCAGTTAGTCTGCCGACAGATAAACAAATGTTTTGATGGCGACCTATCATAAACAAGAATAGGTTATGTACGAATTTAAAAACACCGAAAACGTTTCGTATTTTTTTTATTTTCCCATTTAAAATCCCATTGCTATATTGTTGAAATTCCGATTTTTGATAGTTATTTTTTTGGAAGCTATATGGTTTGTATTGCAACCCCACGTTAATATACTATACTACTATTGCTATATGTCCCAAAATTTGTGTAGCCTTTGCTACACTCCAATAATATGACTTATACTACTAATCTCGATTTGTCGACTGTAAGTAGTTATTGAAAATTGGTGTGAATAATAATATGGAAAAAGTTACTTCTATCTTTAATATTTCTAGAAAAGGAAATTATTCTTACCAAAACATATATCAAAATAAAATTAAATGTTTTGATTTCCGGTCGACAGTTTTTCTAAAAGATCATCATTATTCCGTGTAGGTGACACGGTCAGTCGACCATGCACATCCTGGTGTCAGAGTTCTTCGGAACCGCCTCTCGGCCTCTGACATGGTTCCTTTAATGACTTCCAGATGGCAGCCGGGATCTACGGCTTAACGTGCCTTCCGAAGCACCGGAATCATCTCTTATCAGACAATCAGGTGATTCATGCCTGCAATGTCCTAACCAAACTGGAAACAACTTAACAAAGTATGCTTCCCGTGGGAATCGAACCTACGACCCCCGGGTCAACAAGGCAAACACCTTAACCACTGGACCACGGAGGCTGTTGAAAAAGATTATTCTAAAAGATAAAAAATATGTTCATTAAGTTTATAGAAGTAGAAAATATGGTAAAGAATCCATTTGGAATTTAAAACTTCGTCGTACCGTTTTCGGCCATCTAAAATTCGGAGAGAAAAAAATCTTGTTTGTGATAGGTTACCGATTAAGTAATTATCAGTTTGTCTGTCGGTCAAATAAAGTTTGCTTATCGATATTTTGAATCGATTAATATTAACCTGGAATAATTTGCGTAAATAATTGAGTGACAATTAGGTAAAAATAAATAAGTATAAAGGAGAAAATCTACTACCACTACATAAACTGTTAGAAATAGATATTGTTTGGGTAACACGAATAAAGTAAAGTGTACTTAATTCTTTTCACCACAAATATGTAGATCGATATTTTAGACTTCGCTGCGCAGCGCGTACACAACCTCCCGCTTCCAGATTTTGTTGGTACCGCGGGCGGGGTGGAACGAGGGCGATATTCTTAGGTATTATCGGTATTTCGTTTTTTAATCGATGGCTTGAAATCGTTTTCGCGCGGCTTATATTTCCCATCACTAAATTATACTCGTGACGTCAAAATACCTACGCAAAATGTTACACGCTCGGTGTCGATACAAATCGACGAGCATTTTTCTTCTATCTTGATATAGTTCTGTGGTTCCTATGTTTAAACAAAAATAAAAGTTAGTGCGATATTATCATTTTAAGTGATAAATAGTGTCAAACACACCTTTTAATACCATTTTTGGTAAGACTAAGGCCAGCTAAGAGTTCCTTTATAAATTATTCAGTGAAGATTAGTAGAACCGTTTCAATTAAAGAAGCAAAAGAAGGCAAGTTTAATAAGATTGATATTTATACGAAATTTTTTATTTATTGTAGTTTCTTTACGTACATTAAATAATTCAATAAACTCCAAATACTGAGATTGCAATCAGATTTGCATTCACTGCTCAAATATATGTGGTCCAATAAAATATTTTATGTTGTCCAATAAATAAACTAATTAAAAAAAAATTAATAAATTACAAAATGTCAAATGCTGTTGTAAGCCTTAAACCGTGATAAAGCCTCAAAACGGAAACAGATTTAGACTAAAAGAAAATCGAAGATATGTATGTCTGCAGGCCCCGGGTCATGGGTGTCCAAAGCACTCCAGCTGAGAATGCAATCGGAAAAACGCTCAGATGAGAGAGGAATCGGGCAAAAGATACAGGACAAACCAATCATCCATCACTCAGCGAAGGGCCTGGATGAGATGTTAAGAAGCTAGTAGCTAAAGAAAACACCGAGAATTATTGCTTAACATGCATGTCTTTTGAATTTTATTCAACTTTTAAAAATATGGTAAACTGAATTTTTTTTTTTTTTTTTTTTTTTTAAATAAACTGATACCAAACATTTTTGTAAGAAATATTACAACATAAAACCGTCTTTGCCTTGTGAAATTAGAGCGCATTTTTAACCTGCCAAGCCCAAAAATAGCCTTTTGATATGACGAGGAGGCTAATCTACGACGAAAAGCTGCTAAAGTTTTCTTTAAAATATTAAAAATAATTTGACGAACCGTTATAATCACCGCCTGAGGTCGGTAAATAAAATAAGCAAGGTCAAAAGACAAACTCTCTTTGTCGACTTGAAGTATATTCTAATCTTTTTACTATTGTTGCACGTTATGAAATTAGGCAAAATGCTAGGAAATGCTAGATTCTAAAGATAGAAAGGAGGCTTATAGTATGCAGTGGTCGTAGAAAGCTGATGATGATTATGTGTTATACGTTTGCATTAAACACTAGTGTAACACATACCGTGCATTCCACTTATTCATACATTACGGTAAAGTGACCATAAAAAAAATCGATAGATCGATTTTCATAGCTAGTGTCATAGTTTGAACATGAAAAATATCTGCGACATTCCATTATAGTGTAATCAGAAAAACTCACCTGGCCGGTTCGACTTTGCAATGAAAGTTGGTAAAAGTCTTTCTTAGATCAAGACAATTATTTTTATACGATATTAATATAAAAATATTTCATTATCAATGAGATGGTGAAGGATAACTAAAAACAAGTTCGGTGCAAACTACGAGTACTTTCGTAGAACACTTTATTGTGAAACTCCGGCAGTGAATGTGTTAACCAGAGACTGCGCCTCTTCGGCAAAGTTTGAGATGTAGCTTTTATTTAAGTTCGTAACTGATTCAAGTGGCTAACTTAAACATTAATTTTATAATTTCTTGGGATACAGTTCAATTTACTGTGAAAGTTAATAACTAGCTAATACCGCAACAGGTCTGATCTGAGCCTGTGTGTTCAATTTAACGTTAGCATTATTCATAAGGAGCCAAATCTAGATCATACATATTTGGCTTCAAGTTTAGCCCAAACGACTCTAAAATTCATAATTGACAATATTTTCAGCATTGGAAATACTGCTTGACCCGAGCCCATGAATTAAACTGACCTTTCACATTAGTTTTATGATAAAAAAGCCCAAGTAAATAAACATGAAAAATGTAGTTACTTTAATAACTTCATGAATATATTTAAAGAGATCATTATTCGCGACGCAAAATGTCGCTCCACTTATTATAAAAAAAAATATTTAATGTTATGGCATGACTAGGCTTGCCCTGAGCCTGCGCATTAAGCTGAGCATACGCAGCAGCTAATCAATTGCACTTAAATAAAACTGTTATACAACCAGAATGTAACTCCTCTTGATTCATCGCGATTGGCGAGTTTATTTGAGCTTTTGCTGCAGTTTTACTCATCATGAAATAGTTCTATTTACGTCATTCATAAAATAATCCGAAATTGCGACATGGCTTGGCTTGGCCTGAGCTCAAGCGTTCAGGTGTGCTTACGTAGCAGCTTTGTTTCAGCAAAATAAAAGTTAATATTAAGAACCAAAATGTATTTTATTTTACTTCATGTATTGCATGTCTATAATTAAAATAGACGCAATAGGCAGCATGACTAGGCTTGAGCCTGAGCCTGCACGTTCAGCTGAGCTTGTGCAGCAGCTTTATTTATTCGCACTATGAATAATACAATGTTTTAGCATGACTGGGCATGACCCGAGCCTGCACGCTCAGCTGAGCTTGCACAGCAGCTTTATTTATTTGCACTATCAACAATACGATGTTCTGGCATGACTGGGCTTGACCCGAGCCTGCACGTTCAGCTGAGCTTGCGCAGCAGCTTTATAAATAATCCAATGTTCCAGCATGACTGGGCTTGACCAGAGTCTGCACGTTAAGCATAGCTAAGGTATCACCCTATTATATAAAATTCACTTATGTATCAATTCTCTATTCCATACAAAGATTTTGTTCCTACAAAGAAATTAGTAAAAAGAAATAAACTAAATTTTCCACCGTAATCGACAATTGAATAAACTAGCAATTCAATGATAAGTTCACACTTCAACTTTTTAATGAATACTATCTTTTAATATACTTAATGAAATGTTTAGTTACCTCTAGAAACAAAATTAATATACGGAATTGATCTCCATATCCTCATCTCCTTGAGGGTAAGTGATATGAAAACAAAACAAAAAATCTTCGCAATCGAAAAGGATTTTCCGTTAATCCTTAAATGTTTTATTGAGTAGCTAAATAGCTAGTTATATTATTTATTATGCAGCAAAGAACCAGTTTCATGAAGTGATATAAATGAAAATCATTCATATCTATATTAAGTTTTATTGTTAATCTTGTCAATCGCTTATTAACGTAAAATATTACGCAGTCTATGGCTGCACATTTTCTTGACATATAGTTAATCTTTATAAAGGCAACGGCCTTAACCTCAAAAAGGCTTAATAAGCAACGCCAACGTGTTAATATAATCTTGAATATCACTTACATGCTCTGCATAGCAACACTACATTCCTTGGTCTGGATAGTTTCTTCACTGACACAGTCACTTTAAATTATATAGGAATATAACAACTTAAGAATTCAACATTTAAATAGTACTGTTTGTTAATCAGATGGACTGTTAAATAACCAATATGTAAGTAACGAACGATTTGCATCGTTAAAATCCTTTAAAAAATCCGTTATTATATTGAATTTTTGAATTCAAATAATAACATGTTTCAGGGAAATCAGTAATCTGAAAAATAAAAAGCTGAAAAGCGAAAATATAAGTAATAAAAATGTAAGTGCGTGCACTTACCAATACAACCGACTGCTACGATAGTCAAGACGCCAATGTGGCTCAGAGCAGTGGCGCGGCGCCACGTGCCCCCCTCCTGGCCACCGGAAGTTAGCCAACGTCGTAAGGGAAAATCGGTAAAATAGCCGACCTGCTACCGGAAGTCAAGCTCGCTACTCTCAATTGTTGTTTAATTAGGTTTCAAATAACGGTTCATAAGCTTAATATACGATAGTTGCATCTTATTGCCAATTTAATTTATATGGGATTTATTTTGCATTCACAATGCTATTTTACCTTAGTCCTGCCCGCGTGGAATTTTTTCACCATTTCTTATTTTCTTTATTTAATAAATATTATACGAGTATAATGCACACCACCACCAGCAAAGTGGACACACGGTATTACCTGGTCCTACAACACTACTGGTTTTAGAGGACCGGGTAAATAAATACCCCTGTTCGTGAATTGTCATGGATCTGTCACATATTGTGATAAAGAAATCGACCAAGTACGTTTCGGGCTACGCGGAGTTAGGGTTCTGTAGTTGCACGTCATTTTATAAGTTGGTTGACTAAACACTTGACTTGTAAACCCTACCTGGATGTAATCGTTTTCCTTTTAACTCCGTTATATAGTTACTGCCATGTGAAAATATTTTTAAAGGACATACTTAACGACACTCCACAACAAAAAAAAAAACAGACAAACGGTCATGGCGAAACTATTAAGGTTGCTCATCATCATCATCAGCCTATTGCAGTCCACTGCTAAACATAAGCCTCCCCAAGGGCACGCCAAGTTGTGCGATCTTCTGCTTTCCTCATCCAAGGTTACTCGTTTGCTACGAAATCCTAAAAATGGATAAGTTATTCATTTATTAATTCACAATTGAAATATCTGTAAGCATTAAAGTTAATTAAACATCACTCAAGCAATTCTTTCAAAGCTGTTATCACGTAGGCAGATCCGCCGTTCCCGGAGTTATAAAAATAAACAATACTATTAGCAGGGGAACAGAAATAAAAACGTTACAGAAAACACTCACGTATTCACATCTTGTTCCAAGTGTAGGCATCGGAACTCCGGCCCGTTGCATCTTATTGCCAATTTCCCCTCCCGACTGACCTAATTTGAACTGACAAAAAGTAGGGCGGCGTAGTTGCAAATCACTATTCACAACTCATGTTAGGCGTGTAGGCCAGTGACGGAAAGCCAATTTATTTATTAGACGTGACGGAATACCTATTTAGCTCTGATTACTGGTGACCGCTCGGTGATCCCGGATCACTTGTACAAGGGTAAGCCCTTCTGGCAACTGAGCCTTCGGCCCATAATGCAAAACATGCGAGTTGCTGGTCTTCAAAGGCATTTTTTAGTTCGACCCTCCAGGCTATGCACGCAATCGCGGCACATCTGGCAAAATCTCAATTATGCTGCCTTCCCAAGCACTCAGGCAACGCCCGAAGCCGAGGTACTTCCCTCCTGGGGACTATTGGTGATTTTTGCCTATACAGGTTGAGAGCACTCTTCTCTCATCTCAAACGCCCGGTGAAGTTGCCAAAGCTCACTTGGAGCTGTCTTCAAAGTGCAAAAAAATGAGCATCTACAAAGAAGTTCAAAAATATTTGTGCATAATATATAGGTAATTCTTATTGCAAATTTACAGCTATCGGCTATATATATTGTTTTCCTTAATTTGGGCTATAAGAACTAGCGCCAAATTTCATGATTCTAGGTCAACGGAAAGTATCCTATACGTTTTGATTTTGCGATTTTGAGCAAATTCGCAAAATTTGCGATATTATCGGCCATACTATTTGATTGCGTTGACTTAGAAGTTTAATTTTTACAGATTTAAGAGACTGCAGACCTAAATATGTGATATTTATTTCGACTTGATACCTCCACGCGTTCTTGAGAAAAAGGTCTCGAGTCTCGACATATTGAAGCTGTATACCATTTGATTGAGGTACGAAATTAAAATAAGAACAAGCTGCTAAGTCATAAGAATTAAGAAGTTTGTTATAAATCTATAACTTCCATTTAACAATATTTTTTCCATCGAGGTTATTACATAAGTATATGAATAAAACGTACATTATAAACAGCTAAACGTTAACCCAAGTTATGGCAAACTTCGGTCGTCAAGAACTAGGTTTATTGTCGCCCTAACTTGCCCCAAATCTGGATTTGTATGATATTCTATCGGCACCGTTCTAAAATTTTATCTACTTTGACAGTGACAAATAGCATTGTCAAGTTATATCTTCTTCGACGGTGAAAAATAATATACAAAGCGCTACTGGATAGTTCTTTAGGGTGTGAGATGGACAAAGCAAGACAAACTATCTATTATTTCTACCAAAAACAGAAAATATGTGTTATTATTACCAGCGCGGTTGTAGAACTTCCTTTAGGAGTTTTCGTCAGGCATGTGACCGACTTTACACACTTTGCCAAATCGTATAAAACACTAGCATTATAGCTGATCCCTGGTGACAACTTTTCTTAAGGTGAAACTCGGAAAACGCTCGGATGAGGAGGAGGCCAACATTGAACCTAAGAAAAGAAAGAGAATCTTATCATAAAATAAACTTTTCAGCGAAACTAACGTAAACTAAGCATTATCACAGAAAAAAAAATACTACGTACTTACAAATGTTATGTAACACGATATTACGTGTGCTGGCTTGGGACTCGATTTTTATTTATGGCCGGCCAGTGCCGTTCTGTTACATGGCCATTTATCAGGACTTCAATTGGCAGAGCAGCGAAGCACGATTGATTTAACTTCATACATCGCAGCCCAAGCCTGTACATTCCGTATATATACATAGATATCAGAATATTGGGTTACATACAATTGACATTGAAGAATGTTGACACTAGGAAGACGCATTTTTCTTTAAATAAATACCTCATCAGGAGTCATTTGTTATTGCCCGTAATCTGCCCCCAGTTTATCTGAATAAGAATTTAAACGTTTTATATTACTACTCTATATAAATTACTACTCATTTAGTATTGGGGTCGATATATTTCTTGCGGTTCAAACCTTTTTTTTTAACTAGTTTTTTTTTTGTAGAATGAACTGAAATTTTCAGGCTAGTTCTATAAAATCGAAATTCTTTGAAACCCTCGTAATCTTAACCGCAAAGTGAAAAGTAAGTTTTACAAGACACAAGTATTTCCTGAAAGGGCGTGCTTCTGATTGCTGTCTATAATGGTTGTTTCAGAACTCCTACAATCAATACATTGACATGTAAATAACAAAATTGAGTATGTATTTTTATCGTAAATTTTGCTGTTTACGACTATATATCTCTTAACTAAGGCTGTTTCTACCCTGTATCCTCAGCAATGGCACTTCAGTAGTTCCCTTCAATGGTCTTGCTTGTGAGAATAGCAGCTCTAGTTATCTTCTCAAACAAGGCAACTACTTCGGGCCTAATCCAGTGTAGGAAATTCCTAAACAGTAGCTACTCCTTTATTTGGTTCTCCAAGGCCCGGCCATATACTTACTTTCATCAGCCCAATGCCATAATCAGCAAAGTCACGGTTAAATTAAGATCTGGAGACCACTTTGTACCACAGCAACTACATCAATTAAAATGAAACATTTATAGCTGCTGATTGTTGTACTTAGTTAAGTACTCAAATTACTCGATGATACAAATGTTAGTAAACAAATGAGTAACTCGGGTCATTGCTCTTAAACCTATAAGTATCTATACTAGAATAATTTATTTCTTATACCTAGGGGAAAGGGAGTCAAACTTTGTCTTTCGAAATAAATGAATGGCCTCAAATTCCCCCGGCTATCATTTTGTCATCTATGTCATTTTTAGATTTCGCATTATTTTATTATCATATATACGCATCGCATTATTTTATTACATATCATTATATCATCGCTATTTGTATTGGTTGCGTAAAAAGATGTCAGCATTATTACTCCTGAAGCCCTTATAACATTAAACTCAAGAAGTAGACTATTTAGTACCTCCTCTAAGACAAGAGTTCAAAAGGAAATGAAACCAAATCTATATTAATCTACAATGAGCTCTTTTCTTACCCTATATTTATACGTCAGTATCTAAATAGTGAAGCATGTTGATTTTAAGTTTTTTTTATAACACTATTTTTATCGATTTTAGTAAACTAACCGATTGACCATGGAAAAAAACAAAGAGGTAAATAGATAAAAAAAGAACGTAAATATATTTATTTTGCAAAAAATAATAACGTTATTCTTTTTCTCTCACGCGAAAACACATGCCAATTAGTATAATCCTCGACACGTGCAAACATTTTTGTGGATGTTAACAATACCTTCTCGATAAGTGTATTTCATATTTTTCCAGGAATCACCAAATAATTGGTTACCTATCTTTTTATTGTTTTATTTATAATTCAGTAGTATCTCTGCCTACAAATCCTCTTCTGTGTCATGTTTCTCTACAAGATATCAGTCTTTCAATAAATTAGATAGAAGTACATACACGAAATAACTATTATTTAGGACCTTTAGACTGATTGCCCTCTCTATTTCACTTTATATACAACGTGTTAATATAGAAGCGCAAAACCTCAGACACCCCAACTTATTTTCATTATAAAAGAATAATAAGTATAAATAATAAAAAAAAACTCGGATTATTTACGAAGATAATATCTTATTTTTTGGTTTCTTGTGTTTGTTGCAAATGGAAAAGTATTATGGTAATTACGCGCGTTTGAGCGCGACGTTGGCGCTTCGCGTGCCGCCGTGTCATATAGTTATTATAGTTAAGTAATGATCAAACACAACGTAATTAAAATATATTTTGGTAAAAATTTGACCCCTATTTTTTATTTGTGGAATCGATTCTCCTCTCGATTCCGAACAAACTAATTTCAGGTTTTGCGTTTTTTCATTAACACGCTGTATAAGTGTGTGAGCGTGCAAGTTGCCCTCTTTAGAATATAGTTAATAGTTGTATGTAGAAAATACCCAAGTCATAAATAAATAATGTACCTACTAACTCAGATGTATGACAAAACCAGACAAGTTCGTTCTTGGGATGATTTGGTTAGGGGATGTACTTAATACTAAACATTAGTGACGGCGTGACGGCCAGCAAGCGTAATGCAGTCAATTACCAACATCCCTTACAAACGACTAAAAATGTAACAAACCTCATGCATCCATTACGAATAATTTTCAACTTAAACAGTATCTTCCGCGGTAGAACGGTCCCATAAAGAGTTATTTATGAGCGTGATTTTAAGAGAAATTAATGCCTTTTGAGTTGCTTCCCAGTTTCTAATTTGAAATGTCTGAAGGTTCTTATATAAATCCTTCTGGGTAAAGTGATTATTTTGCGGTTGGGGCCATTGAACTTTGTCAAATGTTCTGTTACATTCGAATTTTCCTCTTCACGACTCAGATTTTAATGATTGAGTGTAATTAACTGTTTTGATCTTTGAATCGATGTACTTGGAAAAATTACCTTTATTTCCCCCGGGGGAAATTCTAAGTACAATTACGACTACCTCTCCACTTTGCGCTCGTAGTAAGTAAAGTTAAAATCTATTACATAATTACTGAAAAGTCCTGTCTTTGCGACACGACATTCGCTCCTTTAACCCTTCCCACGAATTTGTTTCTTCTCTTCAGCCTTTTTGTTTTTCATGCCATTTTCTTCGATCTAGGGCAGAATTGATCCATTTTGAAACCGTATAAAAATCAGTTTTATCAATAAACTACCTTTTGCCCGCGACTTCGTCCGCGTGGAGTACGGTTATATCGTAACGTAACGTATTTGTGCAATTTTTATGAAATAGTTGTTGTTTTCGTAATCAGCGACCCGATAAACCATAACATCGATACCCATATTGATTTTCGGAATTTGTCACCTTTTCTACCTTTTAGGGGTTGAATTCCGAAAGAGCTCGAAACACTTGTTTACTCATCTATTGATATTAGTACTCCTGTGAAGTTCCGAATAAAATAGTTTTACTAATCTTGTTTCGCCATCCAAACCACCAAGCCCTTTTTCACCCCCTTAATTTTCAAAAATCCTAGCACACGTAACTGTTTATTTTTAATCGTTAACCTACTAATAAAATTTCAGGCTTTTAGCTCTAAAAATGGCAGATTTCCATACGAAATTTTACCCCCTTTTCACCAGCTTCGGGGATGAATTTTCAAAAATACTTTCTTTGCCTAACATAAAGTAAACAGATAGTTGTAATGACGAAGGCATCCCGTCATTACAACTATCTGTATGTTGCTAAATTTCAGTCAAAACCACTCAGTAGTTACTGTGCGTTGATAGATAAGTCAGTCAGGTTTGCTGCTTGTGTATTTTTATATTCTTTAAATATATATAATTATATTTAAAGAATATAAAATACACGCTTAAAAACAAACTACTTAACAAGTATGTACCCTTAAACATAAAAGCTGATTTTCATTGTTAAATTTATCTGCATATTTTGCAAGTCCAAACTTTCGCCATATTAATTTGCATGGAAATGTGATTCTAAAGTTGTATGAGTCTGCTGCAGACGCTTCGTTATGGCCTCTACGCATATTGAAGTAAAACACGCACATTTAACAGCTTCAAGGTTTGAGTTTCGTAGATTTAATATACCTTGCTTAAGTACGTAGGTACTATTATATTATTTCTTTAAACGAGCAGGACATAAAGAATCTTGATGACTTCTGCAACTAATGGGATCTTTATTTTTATTCAGTAATGCCTGTTCAAAATTTCATGTACATATTGAATAACAAGAATTACTAATTCAAAGAAACATGATACTAACAATAGAATAATAAAAATTCATTCAATTTTATAATACCTATATCCACTCTTTCATGCTGGTTTGGGAAAAAAGAAAAAAACATAGAATATACCAGTTGCTTTTCTTCCCGCGCAGACCGTAAAAGTCGGTCATGGGATTGAGCCAAAATCTAAGGAACGATGCGGCTAGCATCCCATCACTATTTTGAGTCCGCTTTCCACCTTAACGCCCACTAACACGTCAAAGGTTTCCTTTCAGTTTTATGACCCTAGGCTCTGTCTACCCTGTAAGGGATAAAGACGTGATAATATGTATGTATAACTTCGAGCCTTTGGGATATTTTATGAAAACAATGGGGTCAAAACAATAATAAGGAAAACAAAACACTTAACACGTTTACCTCATCTAATCAACTCAGGAAACTGTTGCATATGTTTCCATAAATACATTTGATGACCATAACGAAAAGACACTTGACAATGTCCAAGCGGTAAAATTTAGGCGGCACTCTAATAGATTAGTCCTTCCGAAAAATAGAATTAGGCATCCACGTGCCAGTACTTTTCTTCGCGTACGTATCGTAACGTTTATTAGATCAATAAGTAACTTCCATGCTAGTCTGGGAGAAAAGAAAAAACGTAGAATGTACCAGCTGCTTCCCTTCCCGCGCAGATCGTAAAAGTCGATCGAGGGAATGGGCATCAGGAATCATGTCTATAGGCGATGCGGCTAGCAACCCATCACTGTTTTGATTCCGTTCTCACCTACAAGCCCACCAACATGCTAAACGTGGCCTCAAAGTTTTACAGACCTAGGCTCTGTCTACCCCGTAAGAGAAAAATACGTGATAGTATGTATATATAAGTAAGTAAGCACTATTGTCGGATGAAGCAATGATTACATCTATCTACGTGGATTATGTTTTTAGACCAAAGGGTTTTTAACGGTGAGCTGCATCTCCTCCCACCATCTTGCTTAACATGGCTTAATGGTATTTATTTAAATAAACTAAAAACAAAGAACGAAACTAAGATTATAAACTATAACTAGTCTTAAAAAAAGAAAATTAACCTACAAAAAAAAAAAGAAAAATAAATAAATAAACATTAAGTTAAATAAAAAATAGAAGCCAAATCGCTGCAGTCAGCGGGCAGGGTGCCCAAAAGACTGGCGGCATTTCCTCGTTGGATTGCCAAACTTAGTCTTTGGCCAAAATGCGCGCCTGCCCTTTGGTCACCGGAAACGTCGATTAGGCGTGCGGAGATCTCTTTGAAAATCTGTCGTGCTTCCGCACCCCAAGGCCCTAAGGTCTCCACGGCGAAGGGCACAAATATGTAAGGCTCGCCTAGAGCTGCATATTTGCGCCTCTTAATGGCTTCTGCCGCCGCTGCTGCCGCGCCCGCTCTGCGGACGGTCGCTTGTAAGTGGGATGGGGCTACAGTATCCACGCATGTGGCATCCCATACAAGCGACCGCCCGTTTTTCCAAGGAATGAGTGTCATTCCGTCGGGCCTCTTGCCATCATCACGCGTAATACCAACAGGCTCGAGCACAGCTGGCACACCTGCGGAGGCAAGGGCACGACGGATGACATCATTAAGCGCGGCATGACGCGAAAAGCGTCCTGCACTGCGGCGACAGGCCAGGCCGTGGTGGCCCAGGGAATCGACATGTCCCCCGCATCGGCAGCGATGAGGTTCATTCGTCCTGGCCCCAAGACGCAGACTCACCGCCAAGCTGAAAGTAGTCCTCTCCAAAAGAGTCCCTACGCTCGCTGACGGGATTGCATTCAACCAGTAACCCGACTAATTAATTAATATAATAATAATATATCTTTATTTACTAATAGATTTGTACAGGATTTTGAACAATGATATACAAAAGGTAAAACATAGTACAAATTATTGATTTTTTTTCTCTGTTCTCCAAACTAGGCGCGCGCCTGTATTTTAGAGTCCAGTGTTCGGCTGTATTTTTTAAGAAATATACAACGTATTTGAACCGTAAGCTAGATTAGGAACTTAGAAGAGGGATACAAATAAATAAGATAAAGAAAATGAGCACAGGTAAGTCCAGAGTAGGTATATATAGGTACATTACCATTTAGGAAACATGTGAAGTGTTAGTAAATTGATCATCGTCTGAGCTGCACGAAATCCACAGCTGGATACAGGCATCCCTTAGGGGTGGCAAAAACCCTCCCAATTATTACCATCATTGGGAGGGTTTTTGCCATAGTTACTAACCATCCTGGCGATCGGGTTGGTGAGCGCAGTTTGTTTGAACTATGGCAAAACCCTCCCAATGATTACCATCATTGGGAGGGTTTTTGCCATAGTTACTCACCATGCTTGGCGAACGGGTTGGTGAGCACAGTTTGTTTGGCTTATATCGGTAACGACTCTTCGCCTATCAAAATGTTTTTTAGGCGAGGTAAGGGTAGAAGTTTGTTCGACTGGGAGAACGGAGTAAAAGTATTTGGGACGCTTCTTGCTCGGATGGTTTGAGGATCAAAAGTAGCAGCTCGGGAGGCCGGGCGTGAGTATAACCATCCTGCAACCACCACATAGGCAGTTAAGGATCCCCAGACCATACGAGTATAATGACCAAATACTTGTTTGTGTATCTTCTTCTTCTTTTTCATCATGTCCATCATCATCATCATCATCATCATCATCAGGTCTTTATTAGTCTCCACTGCATGAGCACGACCCTCTCTGTACTGCCAGAGCAGTAAGAGGATTTGGCTTACACTCTCCACGCTGGCCAGACGGGTTGGAGAGGTCTCTTTGATGTTTATAAGCTTTGTTTAGCTTTAGTTTCCTAAGTCGCCTTTTACGACATCCACGGGAAGATTTGGAGTGGTCCTATTCTTCTCTGCCGGGAACCACACGGCTTCATCATGTCCAAATACTGAATATGATAATGCTTATAATTTGTATTAAGTATATAAAGCATACACAAATTTGTAATGCTTTTATAACCTCATACAAGCGTTTTTTCAGATGCATCTTCAGCTCTGATGCTTGACCATAGGGCTATTTCGAAACATTCATGCTGTAATATAAGTTGGCAATGTTTTTGTTTTGCAGAGCATTGCAGAGACCTCAAAAAGACGTCATTGCTTTTATAACACTCATAAACATATTATAGTTGACAGCCAAACGCGCCTAGCACCAAAGAACACTCCTGAGACCGCCATATGAATATTTATGTTCTGCATAGATTGTGTTGTGATGCGGCAATGTTGAAGTACATTTTCCTAAAGTGTCACCTGCATACTACACTACTATACCACGAATTATAGTTGATAATGCTAGCAGCATATATAGGTATTAATTCGTAGTGCCTTAATAACATTCTTATAAGGTAATGACTAATGTCATAAAAGTAAGAAGGAGATGCAATATCTTTTAATCTACTGATATGTAGAAAAAAAATTGGTATGAATATATGTTTTTCATTTATGGTGATGCGGCAATGTGTTGTTCTTCTATTTGCTCCTATCGTGTCACGACAAAACAAAATCTTATGAAATAAATAAATATATACGGACAAATCACACAGATCGAGCTAGCCCCAAAGTAAGTTCTTAAGAAAGACTTATGTTATGGGATACTTACTCAACGATACTATATTTTATAACAAATACATGTATAAATAAATAAATTCGATGGCCATAACGAAAAGACAATCAATCTGAGAAAGATCATTTTCCATCTTGACCTGACCGGGGATCGAACCCGGGACCATCCGTGTCACAGGCCAGCGTGTTGACCGCTGCGCCACGGAGCGTAGGTTATATATCAATTCGCTGTGCTTTCATAACACTCGAAATAATATTATGTAGTTGACTACCAAGCCGCGCCTAGCACTTGCAAACACTTCTGAGGCCACCGTATGAATATTTATGTTCTGCATTGATAGTGATGCGACAATGTGTTTTCTCTGTGCTCCTATTGTGTAGATGTAAAATGCGTAGTGTAAATCCAAAATGCTGTTATAATACTCTCATAATAATAATATATAGGCAGCAGTTGACAGACGAGGCCACGCCTAGCACTCGCAAACACTCTTGAGGCGGCTATATGAATATTAATTAATTGTCTGCATTAATAGTGATGCGGCAATGTATTAATGTGCTCCTATTGTGACACTGTTATATTTAATAGCTTATTCGTATGTTTAAGGTATATAACACCATTATCAATAACAGCGATTCAAAGCGCTTTCAAAACACTCTTACAATAGTATTAGGTAGTTGACAGTCAAGCCGCGCCTAGCACTCGCGAACACTCTTGAGGTCCTATGAATATTTATGTTCTGCATTGATAGTGATGCGGCAATGTGTTTTCTATGTGCTCCTATGGTGTCATTGCTTTATTTTATTCGTATGTTTTAGGTATATAACAGCATTATCAACAACTACGATTGTAAATGCTTCTATGACACTCTCATAATAACATTAGGTAGTTGACAGCCAAACCGTGCCTAGCACTCGCGAACACCTAAGTTGTTGATTGATAGTGATGCGACAGTGTGTTGTTCTATGGGCTTCTATTGTGTTACTGTTATAGCAGCATAATTATAATTTTGTAATTCATAGTCACAAAACATTTAGAGGACATAGACTAATTTTCATTTGAAGGTGTCTGTTGATGCTAAAGAAAGTTAGATAAAACGCTTGTGATAAAGACTGGATTATAAGTTAATTGAGACCTTTTTTATTGGATTTTTATAGGTCTTAGGCTAATGTTCTTAAAGGAAACAAGGTCTTCGTTGCCGCAATAAGTTCTTATAAAGCACTGTATCCTCGACATATCAACCACAAAGTGAAATTATCCAAGTGAAATTCGTGGACAATAAACAGATTGCCTTGCAAAATCATATTTCAGATTTAAAAAATAAAGCGTATATTTCAGAAGTTCTGGTTGCTTTCAGAGCTTTCGGGTATTATCGCTTATTATTACAGCCGTAAAGTGTCAGAAATGAGCCGGTAACTGGAAAACAGTACGCCCGAATAAAAACATAATGAGAAGTTATATTGAGATACCAACTCGCTTCCTACTCTTAATAACTATGGTAATATTTTTCTCGATTTTATTTAGCTTTGAGGAATAATATGGTTTTCGGATATAATTTTGGATGGAAAAGGTAATTTTATCAAGCTGTAAAAGAGGCAACGTACTCAAAAACGCTTATGAAATTCACGATCTAAACGAAACATTTTTGTGTATGATAATATACTTAGATATCCCTTCCATGCTGGTTTGGGAGAAAAGGAAAAACATAAAATATACCAGCTGTTTATCTTCCCGCGCAGACCGTAAAAGCCGGTCAAGGGATTGGGCGAAAATGTAAGGAATCACGCCAGTAGGCTAGCAACCCATTACTATTTTGATTCCGCTATCCAACTTAAAGCCCACTATTATAATACCTATGCTAAACGTGGCCTTTGGGTTGTATGACTTTGGGCTCGGTCTACCCCGCTAGGGATAAAGACGTGACATTATATAAGTATGTAATATTGGGTAAAATCGTTTGTTTTGATCAAAACTCACAAATGTAGGACGATAAAGGTGAAAAAATATTTAATTTTGGATTTTGAGGGCTAGGTTCTATTGCCTATTATTCGAAGAGCTCATAGCGTCGCATGAAACGTTTTCAGTCTACAGGTAGTACGCATCAATCGTGACATCGTTACATGCTCAATCTCAAACATATTGAGCTACATACTTTCTTTTACAGAGATGCGGCGCGTTGGCTTTGGCGCTTCTTGCTGCGGAGTCCGCGCTTGGTTCCGCTAATATTGTGCACAGAGTAAAGAAAACGCAATTCTACCTTTATTGGTATAAAGACGATTTTTGGTTGATAAATTGTATCTAGTATCATTCGTCATGTTATGTGAGTTTCTTCACCCCGCCCGCCGCCCGTCCTCGTGCGTCACTGACGCATGCACTTCACTACATTCAACGCCGCGTCTTCCGCGTTCTTTTTCCTTGTCACGCAATGAAATTTCGTATCTCATCCAAACGCACGAAAAAACTCCTCTCTATAAACGACTCCATACTTTGCTATAATTATGTAATTATCTTAAACATACTATTTTATTGTGACAGTACGCGTCGCTCAATGCGCTGCGTGACTCCTCCTCCGCCTCTCCGTTAACAAGGCCTAAGCCTAATGGGTATGCCGTAATATAAAGCACCTTTCTTAAAACAGCTAAGAAATGCTCTAATAAATCGATGATTTATTCGGTGTGACGGAAGATAAAAATGCAAATTCAAGGAAGATAAAATTAAGTTTTTCTGCCTTAACTAAGCAAATTATGCGCCGACTTGGTTATCGAAAGTCTTAGTTCATTAGTCAAACTGGAATATGGCTGAGAGGCGTTTTCGATTTGGCAAGTGCAGAATGATTTTAGCCTTGATATATAGAAGTATGAACAGGTGTTTTTTTTTTAAGAAAGCAATAAATCATAAAATGATTACCTCACTCGATAAAAAGAAAAAGAAATTAAAAACGGGAATCTGTGGATTTAGGTCAATTGTTGTTAATTTTGGGAGATCTACGAAGGAGGCAAAACAACTAATAGGTAAGTACATAAAATTTCTAAAAAGCTAAGATTCATAAACGTATCAAGAAAAAGTCATAAGATTGAATAAATTTGTAGTCTGATGAACTAATAAAAGTCAGTATACGAATACGGCACCATTAAAACGGAAAGATAAATAAACGGCTAATACAAGATTGCCAATTCATTTACTCGCAATCAAACAATAAGGAGGGATAAATCGACAATTGGGACACACGCCGAGGACTCCATATATCATCAAATTGGGCATTGTCGCGTTGTTCCCGGCTTCAATTGTTTTTGTTGTCGCCCGCTCATCGTCATTTATCAACACACCGGATTTCCGTCCGTTCAATATGCGTGGACTAGCGTTTGATACGTCGGGTGATAGATGAGTTTGGACTTTTGTCTATTGACCTGATTATGACTATTCAATGCAAGTATTTGGGTGACTGGGGTTCGTAAATAAAAAGGATCTTCTTGAAATTAAGGCTTAGATAGATATATTTTTGATCGTCCGAATGCACTGTTACAGTCCGAATCAAACTTTATGGCGGCTTGAATATTGTTTAAATCGTTTTTTATTACAAAAACATGTATGTATTTCACAAAAATCCGTCCAGTTACTTACACTTCAAAAAAATATATTGAGTACTAATTAATAAAAACTTAGTTTGATTTTTCTTTCGACGAATTTCGGTTTCGTGGTTCCTTGACCATATTGCTGTATATCCTATAGCTTAAAGAATATTAAAGCATGTCGGTGAGATACTCTGAACATATATGCAAAATATGAACGTATCGTAACGTAGTAACACTATTTTTCTAAAATAAAGTAAAGCTCAGCAACAAACAACATCTAAAAAAGGAAACTATTAAACAAGGAATTCTAAAAATAGCTAAAAGTTCCTAAGTAAAAAGGAACATCAGTAAATTCATATATAGGAACAGGTGGAAAAAGTATGACGTGTAGTTAAAGTTAAAAGGTCAAGGTTTTAACACAATACCGATGATTAAAGAACGTGATTAAAACAACAATCCAGCGCGACAGAACGTGAATCAAAAGAACACTTTCGGTGTATTTTACGATTCTCGGCAGCACTGTACGTGATATGAAAAATGGAAATTTTATTTACAATCTGAACAGGTACATTAAAACGTAAAAGTGATATAAAAGCTCTGCAGATAAACGCTATTAACTCAAATATTTTGTATTGTACAACACTGTTAAACATTTTTTTTCTAACATTGTATAAATAAATAATAATAAATAAATAATAATAAATATAGGGACATATCACACAAATTGAGCCAGCCCCACAGTAAGTTGTTAACTTGTGTCGCAGGATACTGACTCAACGATACTATATTTTATAATATATACTTATATAGATAAACATCCAAGACCCAGGTCATACTGAAAAAGATCGTTTTCCAGCATGACCTGACCGGGGATCTAACCCGGGACCTCCGTGTCGCAGGCTGGCGTGTTGACCGCTGCGCCACGGAGCTCGATTCTTTATGCCGTGTGCGAGCAATTGCAAGCCACTACATTATTCTTACCAAAAGATATAATTTTGTGGGATTCTTTCTAGACTTAGATACCTACAAGAATCTAGCTCTTAATAAACGTACTGATAAAAGTAGTAATTTAAAACTGTAGTTTATTTCCCTCTGAACCAAGACTGTGTTTTTAGCTTGCTTTAGGCATATTACTTTTATTAATAATATTCTCAATTACTACATTGCACATAATGGTACATGGTAAAAATCTAGTTAAATTTTGCCAAAGGGAAGGAATTGATGTAAATAAAGTAATTGCACGGATCTAAAATAGAAATAACTTGAGGTGAATATTTGTAATGCAAATGTGATATTATAATTGAGGAGGGAAAAAACCTTAAAGTGATAATAAGCGTAGCGGAGCCGTAGGCGAGTCGTAGCGCCGTAGCACGTCTACGAGAGTGCTACGGAGGGTCAGCTGTTAAGGAGCCCTTGTCTCTTGGATTGCTTATGGTATTACATACCTACATTTTCTTTAATCTTATCTGTTAAATATTGAATGTTTTGTAAAAAATAACTCATTAGTTAATTCTTGCAACAAAGAGTATATAGCAACGTTGATATGGGTAAAACTTGAGACATTCTTTTTTTCTAATTAAAACCTTTTGCCTTGGTGAATAATTTATAACTTATAACACGGAAAGGCCCGCAAGGATTCTTAAGATAAGTTTAAATCGATGGAGGCATTTAGAAGTTATGGTGGAATACATATATATTTACTGCATTCATGAACTCGAAAAACGATAAATCTTTGTTTTTGCAGTTATGTAATAAACACAGCTATGTCATATGCATCAAAGCTACATTAATTAAATTTCATTACAAATTAAACCATGGCACCTTTCTCAGTTTACTTTTTATTTTTCGCAGAATAAGTAATAAGTAACGAAATTTAGAAAATGTCTTACAATTTATGATATTGCGACATTTTCAGTTTGAGGAGGAAAGCTCATGGCACTACGAGAATAATAAGCGTAGCAAATCCGTAGCTAAGTTTGAGGAGGAAAGCTCATGCCGCTACGAATATAACAAGCGTAGCAAATCCGTAGCCCGTAGCCCCGTAACAGCGGCGCTCGTCCACGAGGGATAAAGGGCAGTCGTTAAGGGCCCTACCCTCATTATAATGTTACTTTTTGCCGGAGTTTGTCAATTTCTGCAATTTTGTACCTATCTCTCTAATCAAATTTTGATTGGGGAGATAATATGTATGTACATGCCTATAGGGGCGGACAATACTAAATAAAAACTGTCAGTGGTCAGTATTGTATAGTGGTCAGCTTGCGGGTCGTCATTATTTTAGTGTATTGCTATTTTTGGTTGGTATAGAAATAAAATAAATAAATACCGATTAATTATTAACATAACTTGTAATCAATCTAAGTTCATCTTGGGCAAATAGCTTTTATAAGGAAGTCAAGCAAACTGTCTTTACTTACAACTTTCTATTGCGATGATAAAAGACATGACGCTTGATAGCAATAAGTAAAAATGGTGAAACACTAACAAGTAACTAAAAAAGTATCCGCAATAGTTACGATGTACAGTAATTACAATATACTCGTACAGTCATATAGTTTTATAATTTAGTTGTCAGGAACTCAGGCAAATTCTCCATCCATATAACGCAAACAAAGCTATAGGCAAACGCTAATAAATGCATCACATTCAATAAAGTGTTTCATCACTATAGAACCTTCTACAATTACGTAACACTTAAATGCTGCCTTGATAAGGTGGTGGAAACGATGACGTCACAGATACCAATCAGGTGGCCGCCCGTAGCGACGACCTTCATGCCCTTTTTGGATTTTTTCCACCCCGTACTAGGGCTGTAAGACTTAGTAGATAGATGTTGAGGGCTGATAAACTACGTCTGGTGGTTTGATTTAAAAGGGTGTAAATCTTCTTTGTTAATGAAATGAAATCCGTTTGGTGTTGCATTAATTGGTGCCGAAAATTGGGTTCTCGGTATATTTTGGGCTGCTTTGTACGTCACACAGTATTTTACAATAGTACCATTGTGTTTTTTCCCAAAACATATGTTTGACTATCAAAATAAATGTTTGACTATCAAAATAAAAGTTCGAATCGATCGTTAGTCCACTTCGCAATAGTAGACCTCGAAACCCGTAATCGATTAAAATATGAATCCAGCCGACTGGTTCAATCTGACTCCTATACGCCAGAAGAAAAGAAAAATACGTAATACGATTATTTTCATAGAATATAAAATAAAAGTACGCTAAAGGATTGGGTGCATTTCTTTCGCATAGCGATATCGGCAAATGCCTGATTCTGAACAGAGGAAACAAAAATTGTACTAACTTTATATGTGTCTAACTAAACAAAAAATTATAAAAGAAGTACATAGAAGGTAATTGCAGTAGGAAAATAATATTAACTAATCTAATTTTTTTGAATATTTCAACTATTATCAAAGCTCTACAACTACTACTATAACATGTGGGACTGTCATTTAGACAACATATAGCAGGTCTCCGACCTAACAATGGGGAGTTCTCCAGAACTCTAGCTGTAAATTACGGTGATTAACATCGGGATCAAGACTAAATCCTTTAGCTAGGGAATACACTTGTGCAATTTAGGACCTTTGTTTGAGATCCTAGTTTGCTTTATAGACGTACATATGTACGTTTCACCGGTTAGCTAAAAGTTTACATGTGTTTTTGTGCAATAAAGTTTAAGTTAAGCGGATAAATATATCCGCTTCACTTAAACTTTATTTATATAAAGATAAAAATCAAAGATATACATAAGTGGACTAAGTGCTTTAGCAATCTCTTACAGTCTTGGGTAGATGGGCATATACTTTATGTATTTGTCGCAGAGACATACACAGAACAGATAAATGTAAAAACAGCAGGACGTAATATTTAATTTACTTATTTATTATTATTTCCCGGACTTCCGTCTGACCCGGAGCAAATTGGATATGGATTTCGTTCACTGTATCCAATCTTTTTACCCAAATATTGAAGTTCTATGTGCCATATTCATCTGTATGCTTCAATCTCGGCTGCTTAGAATTATTCAACTCCACCATTGACAGCTAAAAACTTATACCTCTCAATGAAGTTTTAATTCAAGAAACTCGATTCTCGCCGATACAAAGACGCGGACAGACAGACAAGACTAAAAGGTGTACCTTATTAAAACCCCTTTTTTGATCGGATAAATATATTTAAATATTAGAACATTTCAATCCATACGAAGAGTTAATTTGACCTCTGAAAAGCCAATATAAATACGAACGCTTTCATAAATATATTTCATCAAATATATGAAGTTAATATTGCGGCGCGGTACTTATGAGTAAGATACGTTTATATAAATAAAACAAATATATAGGGTCATATCACACAAATTGAGCTAGCTCCACAATAAATTGATGTTGTTGATGAACATTTATATCATTAAAATGATCCTGAATATCATACAAGACCAAAATTTTAAAATTTTAATTCCTCCTTCTATCTGATCTTGTTGTTCCTGAACCAGAACCCACTATTTGATAAGGAATTTTCTTGGCTAACAGTCAACGAAAAAAGATCGATCTACAGATTTGGTCTCAGCACAAATGTTGTACCGCAGCAGACTTCTTTGATTATAGCTTTATGTTCACGAGTCATGGTTTATACTTATATGACCCCGCATACTGAATGTGATTAAATCTTTATTTTGTTCTTTGTTTCCCCAAGAGCTATCATTTTGCATGGTGCCAAAAATAATAGACATATAGTATGGAAGACCACTTCTAAGCTTTTATCGTTCATTGTTGACTTACTATTAAAAATCGACGTTGTATGTGATATATTTAACTAGAACTAATTTTTAGTTGTGGTAGAGCCTCGCTACCGGCGAAAATAACTTTTGCTAGTAGCATGAATGGGCCGGCTCGTCCGGGGAAGTACCACACTCTCCCAGAAAATCGACGTTTGAGTAGCAACTTTACCGCTGCTATGCTTCGTTCGGTGAGTGAGAGAGCCGGAGGCCTGGTTAACGAAAACTAGGGGTAGGTTGCGAGGAGCGAAGCGACGAGCGTTAGGTTCTACATGAACCAAGCATGAAGCATCGCCAGAAACGAAATTGCCGCGTTATTCTGAAGTGTTTTGTAGCCAAACCAAGCACCGTAGAGAAAAATTGCAAAGAAAAAAAGACGTTTTTTTGTCTTTTAAATAGACTTTAAATATTTAAGTTAGGTTTGTTAGGTTTTCTTTTAAAAATAAAATCTACTACCTACTTTTACGTCTTATGTTAGAATTATAAATATTTAATTTAATTAATAATTTTGAACATGCAAAATCAGTATATACCATTATTAAAATTTATTAAAATAATAAATTTGTTAGCCTTACTTTGAACTAAATTAATTTTGAGATTCCTTTAAGATATTTAATTTCACTTAAATTTGTTTTTATGTCTATTACTTTTTTTAGTTTTTCATCTTTAATAATATAGTATTTTCCTTTTTTTTCAGTGATCCGCATTGCATCTTTTCTATTTCTGAATTCTTTATTATTGTTTTTTTTTATAAGGTAATAAAATCCGGGGGATTTCTTATCTATTATTTGATTAATGGTGATGCCATAGTGCTTACTTTTAAGGATTTTATTTATATATCATTTGAAATGTTGTCTTTTAAAAATATGAAAATATTTTTTTTTGATAAATAAAACGTAGAGCAATAGTATCTGCTGATAAACATTGGGTTGCAATACAAAGCATATAGCTTCCAAAAAATAAATATCAATAATCGGAATTTCAACAATATAGCAATTGTATTTACGGTAAAATGAAATTATAGAAAATAAAAAAATGACGAAACGTTTTCGGTGTTTTAAAATTCGTACAAAACCTATTCTTGTTTATGATAGGTAACCGTTTTGAACTTCTAAAAGATGAAATACATTTTTTTCGCGTAAGTGATGTCGTAAGAATATTATATATTCATAATCTGGGCAACAAAAATATATTATCCGTAAAATCTTTTTTTTCCAAATCGAAAAGGGTAAACAATTTTTCTTCGTTGTTGAGGATCAACGGTTTCATTCCATTGTAAATATATGTTTATCTCGTTGAAGGAACATAAAATGTAGCACAAGATGTACATAATGCCTATATTTGTGCCCTTAAGAGTCCCACGTAAAGCCGCAATCCCATACAAACGTAGTTTCGTTTTAGTTTTACAACAGTTAAGCCAATCTCAACCAAATTTCGTACATACGACCGGATAAGGCATATTGATGTTTATAATTAGGTTTTAATTTTAAAAACAATACCGATACAAAATTACAGCGAGTACAAGTTTTCGATACGAAACTTCAACTCGCTGTAATTTGGTATAGGTATTGTTTTTAAAATTGAAATCTGATTATAAACATCAATATGCCTTATTCGGTCGTATGTACGAAATTTGGTTGAGATTGGCTTAACTGTTGTAAAACTAAAACGAAACTACGTTTGTATGGGATTGCGGCTTTACGTGGGACTCTTAAAGTAATCTGAGTGAGTTCTTTTGTGGGGCACAAATTACAACTAATCTAATCTCGTCCATGCGACGGGCTTAGCAGTGGTTGACGATGGAGCTCAGCGAAATATATGGCCAGATGTTATTTCGGGATTCCTAGAATAAAGCCCCTTTGTTTACGCATTTTTCACAATTAGCCTAGAAACGTCGCTTTGGGAAAGAAACTGGGTCTATAAAGTAAGCGAGTCCTTACTAATATTATAAATCTGAAAGTAAGTTTGTTCGTTGTTGGAAAATTCGGATCAAATGTACCGACGACTTTGATAGTTAGTGTTTACAAATGTTGAAAGATGAAAAATTCGAATATCGGTTACATTATCAGGAAGAAAGCAATTTTCTTCAAAATCAAATTGAACGAGTACGTACATTCAAGGATGTACGCGAGCGATTGCTTGAAGTAAATTCAGGTTCCATTCGGAATCAACGATGTGTAGAAGGAATGAACCGTAAGAACCGATTTAGGTTCTATCCCCACACAACCGTTCCGTGTCCAGAACATGGTAAGAAAGTGTTTCGTAGGGAGTCTTCAAAAATATCGTTTTCTACATTTTTCTATGGATTCGATCACACATGTTCGTGCCCATGCCGGCAACGGAGCTTCAGTGTTCGGGACGACGCCGCTGCTGATACTGTGACTTGCAAGAGTTTATTGATATTTTTTTACACTCATTAATGGTAGCATTGTGGGGTGGATAGTCTCAATTATTACTAACTATGCATAAAGAAAAATAGCCCGGTCATATTACTGACATACTACTGACTTAATTTAATAACCATATCAATGAGCACAGACTGAGCAAATATTACTAGATTTATAAGTGGGTGTTGGTTATCTTTATTAGCTTTTTACTGATATGACTTCCGATCGCTTTATTTAAATAATTTTGCCATTTATTCTGTTTCATTTTATATATGTAATATACGTATGTAGTATGAATGAATTTTTTATATTGGTTTTCTACTATAAACAATCAAATCTTTCATCTTTATAATATTAGTCTACTAATACAACAAACAATTTCAGTCACGTATTTTTGACGAGAAAAAATGCCTTCAAGGGCCTGTTTTCTGAATAAATTTCTGAATTTTGATTCTTGATTTGTATTTAACTCGATAGTATTGGTAGAAAAGTAACTAGAAAAGTTAACAAATCTCACATTATAAATGCCATAGAAATAAGAAAGAGACGAAACAGTAACAGTAAAAGTAACTATGATGGTAACAATCAAAACAGAAAAGTACATAAAGTACATTCAGTAAATTATTATATGAATTAAAATTATTACATAGTGTACGTATTTAAAATCATCTTTGCGAAAGAGTCTGGGCATCTGCGACACAGGGAACCCTAGTGTGGAGCCCAGAGATTTCCTGTAAACAATATTTGTGAAAATGAATATTTCAATAAAGATTTATTATTATTATTATTCTCCATACACAAACCTATGGCAATCAATCGGGATAAATTTTTTGAAAAATAACTTTGGAGACTCTAAAAGTACTAAAATTCCGTTCCCGGTACGTAAAACTTATTCTTTGTGGCCGGCCGACAAATAAAGACAAAGGTGAGGGATGATCAACCTTGTAACACTTTTCCTCCGCTTCACCCTTCTACTCTTTTTGCGACATAGTAACCTTTGTTACTTGTCTTGTTTACAAAAATAAAAAAATATTTATTATAAATCGGTAATTTGAAAGCATGTTTTTTTTTTTAATATTAGCTTTTTTATTGAAAATGGGAGTTTTGCTGGTTGATTTCAGTTTTATAAGTATTAAGGTTAAAAACCCTTGGATACCACTGTAAATTTACAGGAACCCTTTCCCTATAGCATATCTACTATCAATATTATATTCCTGAGATTCCAAAACTGCATATTTAATTATTTGTACTGCAAATCATACCTATCACATCTTCGCCACTTACGACAAGGGCCTTAAGCTATAGAATCAGCCTATTGAACATGTTTAGAAAAGAATAGAATCTACTTCATTGCACCATAAAGTTCCTAAAAGAAAATATTAAGGCGAGGTTATTGCTTTAGCGATTAATACGTTAATATATCAACATATGAACCGGCAGGTTAAACACTTTGGTATGGAAATTTCATTGTTTTTTTTTCGAATTTGAAGCATCAATCTCATATCAAATGTGGTTCATATTTCCGGGAGTCAGTCCTTTATTAAGGATTGACAGAGTTTTATTAACATATTGAAAATTAGTACAAAAAAATATTTATTCTTTTCCCTCTTATACAACATATTTTGTTAACGGCTGAAGTCGCTTATTTAAGGAAGCCGAAGGAAATATTGTAGCCACATATGACATAAACCTAATTCCTCAGGTACAGAGACGATATTCCAATGAATGTGTACACAATGGCGCACCTTTAACAGAATTAAATCACGCCTCGCCGGCACATGTCGGGAATACAAATGTTGAATCAGTGACACCGGATTTTTCGAACCACGTTGAACTCTTCAACTGAAAAATAAGCCACTAAAAGCCTCATTCAATGAAAGACGTACATATTTTTCTTAAAAATACAATTAAGATTTGCTGAAGTTAGTGATAAAAAAGAAATACCTACATCTTTACAAAAAATTGATTTGTGTCAACTTAGTTGTCTTTGCAAATTATAATGGCATGGCTGCAAAAGTAAAGTAACTTTTGATATATTTTAACGCCTTAAATAAAATATTCTAAGAAACATTCATAAAACTATCATCTAAAAATAAGTTCAAGTCAAATTGATAAGATACTCGTAGGTCGCATAAAATGCAAAAAATACGCCTGATGGATCAGTTTTCATGAAACACAGAAGACAGTTAATAATAAATCTGGAACAGTTTTTTTATAATGTGTCAACGAATCGTCGTCTATGGACATTTTTAACAAAAATACGCCTAACTTTGTTAATATTAAAGCAAGATATCGCTAGGGATATTCTCGGATTTTAATAACTTTCGTTTTATGCCCACTTGCAAGTTACATCTGGAGGCCAAAGTTCTTGTAAGATTGATCACTGCTGCTCGCTTGCGTTCAGTCACCGTGACCTTACAACAAACCTTGGGAATATTTGATTTAGAGGCTTAGACTAAAAATAAAAAAGATACGCCGATGAAAAGTGAAAAGAGTTTAGCGTTATTATGCTATGGGAGCTAGAATAGTTTTTAGTACTTATTTTGAGACCAAAAGGCTAGATTTATATATAATACAGACTAGCCGAGTTTAGTAAATCTAGAAACAGGTGAAAAAAATAAGAACTAGTTATTTGGAATCTAAGAATAAAAATGCCAAACAATTAACTACCTAAGCAGATTATTAAATGAATAGGAATATTTCTAAGGAAAAATTAAACAAAGTGAGATAGATACACACTAAATTTTGAACTTGAACAACGCATTGCTCTGCTCATACTTTACAGTACATATTTATCCTAAAGATAAGTAATTCTGTCCATTTTAACCTCACTGGGGTGGGGATCTAACACTGATCCCTGCGATTTCATGGCACTTGCGGCACAGAATTAATAAAATTACTAACGTACAGAACGGAAACTCGCAGCGTTCCCCACAATTTGGCATCCTCGTACCCCGTCTCCGCCCCGCCGTTCTCTGTAGTTCTTAAGGTCTTTAAAATCTTCTCGTCGTAAATCGTCTCTTCTCTGTAGTTCTTAAGGGTTAGCTACTACTGTGTCAGTCGCACGTTAGGCGCCGTCTTATATACGTTCTTTAGATCTTGAATGTGAATTCTGCAGTGGTGACCCTGATTTATACTTACACATTGACGTGTGAATGGATCTAAAATTTCGTTTGTAGTGTATTAGGCATAAATATTTCTCCACTTTTATGAAGCTCCATACCTGTGCTTGCTATAAAACTAAGCCACATCTCGTCCCACACACCACAGTTATGTGAATTGAAACGGTGCGATACCATATCTATTTTTATCAATGCAAGAGCAGAGCAATGAACTTATTTTACAGAATGTAAAAGTTGTACATTTTTACGACTCTCTACAACTTATCATTATGGATATTGCGAGTAGTTGAATCTCTTTAAAAGTAAGTGTAGTAAATTTTGGAATTTTCTTAGAAATCCAGAGATTTACTGCCACTAATCTTGTTATATGTAGCTTTTATGAGCAGTCTTAATAAAATAGTTGGGAGTCTACAGACTTAGTAAGTGCCTGGCATACGTAGGATATATAGGACAAGAAAATTTCAAATCCATTTTTTACACATTTTTGGATGAGAGTTCCTTACAGTAGTGTAAGGAACTGTCATCCAAAAATGTGCTACATGCTACATGTAGATCTAGCACGTAGTTACAACATGTACCAACTGTCAGGGATTGTCACTTAACAGTGATAATGTGTGTGTAGTTTATTATAAGAATAACAACATCAGGAGATCGAAAATAAGCCACCGTAATTGATCTTATGATTTTAAAACTTTGTTTTTTTTTTATTGCTAGTTTGCTATATATTTATATTCTATTGCGATAAAGTGCACATATGTTGAAGATTACACAATGCTTGCGAAGTCTCGGATCACGCGAGTTGGTAACATAGAATGACATTGGCTGCAATAGTTTCTTACGTTTTTTTAAATTGCACCTGAATTGCACATTTTTAAAATACACCTCACTCCCTCCTTTGACTGTCGTCTAGGGAAATTTAGGTAGAGGTGAGGACGTGTGCTTTTTTGGTTTACCCTATAGGTATTGTTCTAAATTGATTTTATTTAAGGATATATAAAGGCGTAAGAAACTATTGCTCTTCTTGGTATGGACGGATAAAATCTTTATCCAAAATACGAAATTACTTTCTCCCCGACCTATTATATTATGTAAGAAAGTATTGCAGCCGTTGTCATTCTATATTACCAACTAGCATGACCAGAGATCGCGCAAGCATTTTTGTCATGTTCAACATATGTTAAATGTACATTGTTTTTGACGTTAGTTCTTTTATGACAAAAACAATAAAACACACCTCACCTATCACACACACCACAACACCTTCTGAAGGTGTGTACTGCGGGTCACACAGTAAAGTTTACTATCTCCGTCCTATATATATACGAGTATAGTTAGTAGCATAGATTTAGAAAAAAAAAATTTTCATGGTTAGTGGTATGCTTTTCTATATGGCCCACTGTACCTACACCGTCTGTTACATCTCGAATATTATTCCCCGAGGTCGCAACGTCTATCGGTTGAGTCAGCTGGATGTTTCGGTAAATGACAGGCGAGCAATTTAAATTTTAATTACATCTTGTAACTAATGAGTTAGTAATGACAAGAATTTCAATTATTTGTTACGCCTTTAACAGTTCATTAATAAATAACAATATAGAAAAATATTACTTACCTTCTAATATTTACTTCAGAACTGAAACTTTAAATTTTTATGAACAATGTGAATTTGAACTCATTGGCATCCTTTAAAAATAGACTCTACCCATAGAAAAAGTCATTAAATTTAAAATTAATTTCAATCAAATAAAAATAAAACAAACATTATCACACTTAAAAATCAATTTATAAAAATACTTTCATTTTTATAAAATTGGTGCTTAAATACATTCAATGAAGTATACCGGCCTTTGGAATAAAACTACACTAATTATTACACTCGAAAATGGACTTGGCATTCGCGATTATTAAATATGTCATAAACTACTGCACCGATTTTGATGTCCAATGAATTCACAAAATTTTCTTATGTAAACAATTTACAAACAACAATAAAACACATAGAAAAAACTTCGATAATTTTTGCGATAAAACACAGTCTATTATTTATTTAAACCTCAAAATATTTTCTAACATAATAAATAGAAAGTTTTATCATGGAATATCTACGAACCCACCTTACTCTTCCTTACTATATGCAAAAGTTTACTGACATTTGAACTTGATGTTTTTACGGAAAACAAAACCTAATCGATTAGAGTGAATCACAAGTGTGTACAAACGCTGTCACGAAGCGGGGCTACAATGTTTGTGGAGCCTCGTAACCGACGCCGTGAACTACACAAACTTGAGGCGTGAACCCAACCAACCAATTAATTGTGACAGGAAAGTACTTTTTTACTAGATATGTAGTTATTTTATACTTTAAACACTAATTTACTTGCAGACACAATATATTTGGGGGCACTGGTGTAATGAGGCGACGTGTATGTTATGGATAACAGGACCCGGCAGAGTAGAATAGGACCACTCCAGTCTTCTTCATAAGTCTTTCCACAGATGTCGTAAAAGGCGACTTAGGAAAAACTAACTAAATAAAGCTTATAAATATCAAAGAGACCTCTTCAACCCGTCTGGAAGCGAGGGGAGTGTAAGTGAAATTCTCTGACTGCTCTGGCTAATGTATGGCCCTGGTAGTACAGAGAGGTTTTTGCTTCTGAAGGTGTGTACTGCGTACTTGGTATCCCATATCACAAGTTTCGAACTTACTTTGGGTTGGGTTGGTTTACACTCAATCTGTGTGATTTGTCCGTATATATTTATTTATTTATTTTATTCAAATAATTTAAAACTAACTTAAAAAATTTTAAACCAAGTGGTTTTATCTCCCAAATTGGCAAGAATCAACTAAAACACATACTAGATACGTGATCCATCCATCACCAGTCCAGTATCCTTTCGAGGCGGTAACGTAACGCCATTGTATCCCGTCAAAATGACTAATATGACTGACCTAGATCCCGTACAACTCGTGCCATGCCGAGATAAGTCAGATGCACATTCTCGTAAAGTATACCTGCTACGTTTATTATACAGTCCTAGCATACGAGCACACACTACTATAAACAACCGACGAATAAGTAGTCGTAGGTAAAGTTTATAGCGTAATGCAAAACAAACAAACAGGTCGTATTTACAAGAATGCTAAAGCCAAGGGCATAAGATTTTGGATGGGTGGCAACTTCGACAATTATACTCTTTACACTCTTCCATACCTTTATTTCAAGGATTATGGAATAAAAATCTGGCCAATTATTCAATGCCTTTGTGCGTGACAACTTCGTGTTAGCACATCGTGCCATGACAACGTATGCCATCAAATCGGTAATTATGTATTTTCATCATATTTTATGAGTTGGACACAATTTTTTGTACGCTTTTAGGCATATAGAGTCTATTTAGACTTTATATAATCTAAGGGTGGCAAGCAACTAATAGGGTCGGTCAAAATAATTTAACCTACCAGAAAAAAGAAGTTAGGCACGGCAAATATGTTTCTCTGCAATTAAAAACAAAAGATACAAAACCACCTGATGGCATTCTCAATTTTGAAACTACAAGCAAGATAGTCAAAAGTTGTCGTGCCTGGTTTTAGTAAAACATATGTATCCCATTCCAACTTCCCATCCCATCCCATCCCAACTATCCCAAATCCCAAATAATATTATAAATGCGAAAGTGAGTTTGTTTGTTTGTTTATTTGTTTGTTTGTTACGCTTTCACGCCGTATCTACTGAACCGATCATTATGAAATTTTGCATACATGTAAGTTAGGGTACCGAGAAGGACATAGGTTATATAGCCTAGCTGTTACCCGCGTAATATATATTACGCGGGTGAAGCCGCGGGTAACAGCTAGTATTTTTATAATATTTACAAAATGAGACGAAATGCGGTATCTCCCGCAATCTTATGTAATGTAAGCGAGCGCTACGGTAAACTTTCTAGAAGTATAAACTGCCAAGCAAGCCAGAACATGGGCAGAACATGCAATTTTTCACTACTTTGCCATGCTAGTGTTTGTTGCGAACCTGTGAGATATATTTTGTAAAATTAAATATGTATTGGGTAGCACTTAAACGAGTGATTGTAAATTCAAATGTTAAGTGTCAATAATAATGGATTTCGGTAACGAAATTACAAAGTGATCAACTACAATCAACAAACAATCGAGGGGTTTGTAAATTGGGGACGCTCGTTCCTTTTTTGGTCACGAGAAACTAACGACCCAGCCCACCCTCTATGGCCAATTTGTTATATTGGGCGTTTTGCCCATAGCCTGCTTTTCTAGTCGCTCATTACACATAGTAATTTAGTAGTACTCCTGAATTTTTTTCTTCGTTTTATCATTCCCATATGTATTTATCTGCAAATCATCATTTGTTTATTTATGCAATTTTTTAAACTAACGAAAATAAGATGGAATATCAAAGTTTATCTAGGTAAGGCCGGCCGTGAGCATAAACATGTCAAATAAAACCCTTATTTTACATTTGAAATTAAAAAATCGAGTTTCATTAGGTCGAACAAATTTAATTTCGTCTTTTGTGAGCGAGTGAAAATACTCTAATTAATCAACGGTGACATCTTCGAGCGAAGGAAGGGTGTTTCTGGTTGTAAAGCGCGGGAACTAGGTCACCGAGTGACCTCACAGACCGAACATGATGACTATGTCACTAATATAATACTTGTCAGATTTGATATATTACACGGCAATTTTTTATGTGTGGTTTTAAAAATTAAAACATACTTAAATAAAGCCATTTAAAAAATTCCTTGCCTGTAATAAAATAATATCAGCTTAGTAGAGCAAGTTATTGCTAATGAGTGTAAAATAAGATGTTGGAAAGAACACTCACAATTTCGATTAATCGACTTAGGTCTCTGGGAAAATGCGATTTGAAGAGAAACGCTTCGTTGTCTAGATTTTACCAATACAAGAAAATACAACAGAATGAAAAATTTTAATGAGAAGAGAAGACTAAAGGCTTCTTTTACTCAGAATCGGAACTTTCCTTTATAATATATATAATACTAGCAGCCCTACCCGGCTGCGCCCGGGCATGTGTTATACCTTAAAACCTTCCTCGTGAATCACTCTATCTATTGGTGAAAACCGTATGAAAATCCGTGGAGTAGTTTTTGAGTTTATCGCGAACAGACAGACAGACAGACAGACGCGGCGGAGGATTTGTTTTATAATATGTAGTGATTGTATTAGGTATACATTTTACCTTTATCATATGTAAGATAACATATTCCCTATATATTTATTCCCTATATATTATGTTTCATGCTGGTTAGGGCGAAAAAAATACATAGAATATACCAGCTTTTTTTCTTCCCGCGCAGACCGTAAAAGCCGGTCAAGGGATTGGACGAAAATCTGAGAAAACACATTGATAGGCGATGCAGCTAGCAACCCATCACTATTTTGATCCCGCTTTCCACCTTTACGCCCACTACGATGCTAAACGTTGCCTGTTGGTTTTATGACTTTAGGCTCTGTGTATCCCGCAAGGGATAAAGACGTGATAGTATATATGTATGTACGTATATTTATTTATAGGAAACCTAGAGAAAAAAAGTAATATCATTTATTTTTAACCAACAACGTTCGTACAAGGCGTAATAATTTATTAATAGTAGAACCTATCTCCAGGAGTAGTATATATAAAAAGACCTGACATCTCAGTCACTGAACGAAGCTATTTCAGCGTGGATCGTTTCATTGAGTATCAGCTCACAGCCGTAGCTATCAATAGAATACTACAATTGATTGACCCGACTATGTGATGGAATAGGAATACTCTGGTTCTGGGACGTCAGTCACGATTCCGCTGTATTACGTTTGTGAATGAAATGTTTCTATATTGCCTATACCTAGATCATAATTAACATGGATTCTGTATTTTGAAGGCTGGTGATTACAGGATAAAAATGTAGCGTAAGCATAGGCTGAAAACACACATTCATACATACATTAAAAAATGGCCTATGCCTATGCTTCATCTATTCTTGACTTTACCTCGAACTAAGAAAGCATAGGCAGAACAATACATCAGGATAAGTATCATCAGGTAAGACGGGTAGAGCTAACCTACCCGTAGACATCCACATCTATTGATATGCATTTGTTATTGCCACTCAAAAATATCCATATTTATATAAATTATAGTTTTCACAGGCTTACTTACTTACATTTTTAAGGCATTTTCTTCTAAATGAAGAAACAAAGTCTAAAGGACAATACATCAGAATTAGTATAATGTATGTGGATGTCTGCGAGTAGGCTAGCTAAGTGCTCATAATTGTTGGTATACGTTATTGCCAGTCAAAAATATCCATACTGAGGTAAGTTGTTGTCACCTCAGGCCTTAAAACTTAGCATTATTAAGGTAGATTCTTCGGATGTAAAGTCAAGAATCGAGGAAGCACAGGCCAATACATCAGAATTAGTATAATGGATGTGGATGTCTGCGAGTAGGTTAGCTAAGTGCTCATAATTCTTGGTATTCGTTATTGCCACTCAAAAATACGCGTCACGTACGCCGAGCGATTTGATCGGTTGCTTTTGCCCGCTCTAATGCTCCGCACATTATGAGATTTACCTAGTATATACTACTATCTACGTCTTGAAAATGTTCTTCAATCTATTAAAAAAAACCATTTATTCGGTATCATAAACAGGTTATTAATTATGATGCTAAAAATTTTATAAGAAAAATTTGGTACAATTGCTGTGTAATAAAATATGCGTGAAAAATACCTGATATTCATCCAGAGATAGTTCTCTCATAATTAATATCTTAAAGTAAGCAGGGTACGGACATGTATTGGTGGCTTTAATCCAGCCAGAAAATTGGCTCTATGCAAGACTTCTGCCGTGAGGAAGAAAAAACCGGCCAAGTGCGTGTCGGGCCACGCGCAGTGTAGGGTTTCGTAGTTGCGAATCACAACTTTCATTTCACACCGTTCACACTCGCAACTCACAGTTTAACGACCCAAAACATGTAACAATGAAAATGTATGAAATTTTACATTTTCGAGTACATTTTATAAGTTGGTTGCCTATAACTTTTTAGTTTGTACTTAGTACTCAGCTCTGATAGTTTTCCTTTCAACTTCAGTATATATACTACTGCTGTAATTTTTTTCACGTATCCATATATAACCGTTTAGTAGATAGAGGGGGGGACACTTACGTCTGACAAAAATTTGCACTTCAAAACCAAATATTTCGGAAACGGATCCCTAAATCGAAAAATGGTGCTCTCAACCTCACAATATTTTTTAAAGAACTATCTAACAATACCCAACACGATGGGTTTGTATAGAAAAAAAAAATATTACTCCCTCTTTACTTGTATGGGAGCTACCGTAAAAAAAAATTAAGATTTTCTTCTACCACTTTTTTGACATGATTAATATACATACCCATACCAAATTTCAGCTTTCTAGTACTTATAGTCTCTGAGTAAAACCGCGGACGGACAGACAGACAGACAGACAGACAGACAGAAAGACAGACAGACAGACATGGCGAAACCATAAGGGTTCTTAGTTTACTACGGAACCCAAAAAAAGGGACTACCGAGGAGACGAGAATAATCTAGTTAAAAATACGTAAACTTGGCAATAAATATGTCCGTTTAAATATGACTCATGCCCCCAGACAACAGGACATTTACAATAGAGTAATTGGGTACATCTGGATCCAAATTGGCTTTACTGCTCATAGTCACGAATCACAACGCCTACGAAACCTGACGCAGAATAAAATTGTAACGTCATTTATTTGATTTATTTCACAACGTCCGCCGATGTGGCCACGTGGGAAAAATCGAGAATTTTGGTTCCAGAGCCAGACCGCAAAATGTCGACCATTGCGTAATCATATGACTATTTATCGTACCAGAAATTTAACCACAACTGCGCTTACATATACAGTGATGTTCATAAATATAAAATATATATACGGGCAAATCACACAGATTGAGTTAGCTCCAAAGTGAGTTCGAGACTTGTGTTATGGGATACTAACTCAACGATACTTTATTTTATAATAGATACTTATATAGATAAACATCCAAGACCCAGGTCAATCTGAAAAAGATCATTTTCCATCTTGACCTGACCGAGGATCGAACCCGGCACCATCCGTGTCACAGGCAGGCGTGTTGAGCGCTGCGCCACGGAGCTCGTCAAATTAAAGAGGAACGAGGGTAAATACCCTCGTACCCTTCAGAATACCTATGACCGTATACCTAAATAGGTATACGGTTATAGGTATTTTGAAGACGTGGACGTTTGAGTTGCTCTGAATCAAAGAGGACTTCTATACAAATGCTGGAGATTAATACCGGAGGGAAAGGGTCTAAAGGATGAATAGAAAAGACAATATTGATCGAGTTTAATTTTATGTGGTATGAAAATACGTGCCCACTTCACTTTGTTCCTTATTTCTTTGAAATTTATAAATTAAACATAGAACATTTCTTCCATTTTCCATTTGACAAGATCCATGGCGCAGTGGTTATCTGTGTGTGACACGAGGTCATGATTGAAAACAATATTTTTCAGATTGGCCTTGAATGTTTATGTAATATAAAATATAGTACCGTTGATTTAGTATCCTACAAGTTCGCAACTTACTGTGGGGCTAGCTTAATCTACTCGTATGTGATTTCCCTGTATGCATATTTATTTATTAATGTGGTATATAAATATACATACGCTTCATAGAAATAATCCTTGTACGTTTCCACTTCATTCATCGTTTATTATTTCAATTTTATGAATTAAAAAAAGAACCTTTCTTCTTTCCAATTTCGTACAAAAAAAAACACAATTAAAGCTTTAGACAATAAAACTAAAGTATGCCAATCAAAGTTTGCCTGTCCCGACTTCTGCCGGAGATAAGCTTCAATAAATCGCCTTGAGAGCCGAGTCGGCACATAAAAATAAGGTGCTCGATAAATTGAATTCTTATAACATCTCGAGCAGTTACTTGTCGTACAGTCCGGATCTTATCTCGTTACCGACCACTTTGAATCTTAAGAAGTTTTACGTTTAAGATGTCAGAAGGCTTTAAACTTCTTTCGTATTGTATGTTTTTTTTTATTTCGTAGGTTACTAAAAACTATTTACAGCATGGCACTGTGTAATATGTGAAATTTAAACTAAACATAGCATGGATTTAAAAAAAATGCGTCTCGATGCTGTAAATCGGTTAGTTTAGGGGAGAGAAAGAATAAGATGTCTCAAAAATCTTAAAGAACTGTCAATTTAAATTGGTTTGAACGAGATATATACTCGTTGTTGGCAGTTTTTGGAATATCATAACATTTTCATAAATTGCAAATTTAACTTTCTCATTCATACAAAAACTATGAAAAAAAAGAAACTAATTATCGCAGAAAAATTATAGTGGTAGTTTGACTTATATATGCTTGCTACCCTTTAAGGACGGGTCCGACTCCCACTTGGCCACTTTTTTATGAAATGACAGTGAGGCCGGTCATGCCGAGACCAGTCATTTTAAATGCGTGACACTTGCCGTTGTCATCGAATTCTTCAGCAATTTTCCCGCGACTTCGACCGCGTAAATTATAGCATAATGTCACCCGCAGATAAATTAGCTATATAGATGAAAGAATTTTGAAAATCAGTCCAGTATTTTCAGAGCCTTTTAATGCAAACAAACAAAAGAATTAATCTTTCCTCTTTAAATATTAGTATAAATAAGAACCTGTATGTGTAGCAAACGATAAGCATCTGACAAACAATTTCATCGCAAACGAATGTACCGTATTACCGACAACTAATGAAACTCCTTCCTAATGATAGTATACATTCTCGTAGCAAGATTTAATAAAGGAAAATGAACGATAATATTGTGTCCCAAGTACAGCAACGTTGTTTGTTATTACCTCAGACATAATAGGAACTGAAATCTGGCATAAATTCGAGTCAAGAAATATTTACAACAGTATTGTTTCTTTTTACTTTATCTTTATGTGCGTTATATATCCGATTAGTAGCAAGTCTAATGTCTTTTGCATTTCGGGGAGTGTGAACAGGAACTGTACGATTAATTTCCCCTGCACCATTTTATCGTAGATTCTGACGACACGACGACATGCTTCTGCAGTGAAAACTAAAAAAGACCTGATGATGATAATAATCAAAATAGCATTGTAAATACATAAAACCAATAAGTCAAATACTAATGATCACCGCTTTCCCTTTACTTTGTTGTTCGTTCTTTTTCATGGGTTGCTTTTTTTGGCCAACATCGTCCGTGTGGTGCCTGATTTATTAAGCTGCTTTTAGGCCATAGGACATAGCTTCATAACTTCAATCTTAAGAAAGGGAAGGCAGACGGGACTAAAGGTTACCTTCCGAAGCATGGACGAGTTTGAAGTGTTTTTATGCTACTTGTGGTCACAAATCCTTGTAGGGACTGCATGCGGGATTGCTTAACATATTTAAACGCAGATTATACGTTGGCCCACGTGGCCAGAAGCCAGCTACAGTATCCTTCCCACGACTACAGTAGTATAATTACAAATAAAGTCTATTGAAAATACATACTCATATTATTTATTGAAATTTTATTTTTTTCTTCTAGTATTTTATTCCAAATTTTAAATTTTATATTCATGTACCTAAGTATCTAGTTACCTATATCTTTTAACAAAATGGCTTTCTCAAATCTCAAGAGTATACGCCACTCACAATGTCAAGTCGGTTTCTGACATTTGTTGTGAATTTTATTTTCTGAAAATCTGCAAAAATCTTGTTTTGTATTCCGATGTAAATATTTATTATAAAAATATAAATCATTTTTACGTAAATCACAAATTAATATTCATAGATTATATGGGATTTTAGGCATTAGATGCAGAAGTTACTCAATCCAAAGACGATATAATACTAATGTATAGACTGCCAACCTCTTACAATGATATTGGACCAAATTAAGGTGGCGAAAAGTAGGCGAATGTATGGCGCTGTAGAGTTGCTTGCCACTCGATACTAGATGGCGGTAATCTGCGTTAGCCTGAACCTACTAGAACTAGGGTGTAATTTTAAAATATTATGCTTAAAATATTGTTCTAATTTTTAATAAGATATATTTTGTGACGTGGTCTCTGAGAACAAGTCTACGCGTGCAGAACCTGGGACTTTTAGATCCACAGTGGGATGTAGTGGACATACTTATTCGACGTGCAAGATTGAAACTTGGTAGCTTATTTGGCAGGGCATAGATCGTACCTAAGTCCGCTTATAGTAGTAATGTCCTGCAAAACGTTTTTATACATATTTATGATACCCATAACGTTTATTTCATACCTACTACCCTACCAAACCATGGAATGAAAATTACGGCCTTCAGTAATCAAATTAAATGGCCGATTATTATTGGACAATTAAGCTAATACTAACCTTATGCCTATAACTTACGATTGTTACTTAAATAAACCCAAACTATTTTCCAATATCTATTGACACGTGACTGGATGTGCGGTAGAAGGATACGTCCCGTTAACATTAGGGTCGCTTTATTATTGACTAGCTTTTATTCCCGGCTCCACCTGCGTGATATATAGCCTTATGTTGTTGTGTTATAATGTCCTTCTTAGTACCCATCGGTGTAAGTGTATTTCATGATGATCGGTTCATTAGATTGGGCGTGAAAGCGTAACATACAAACTCACTTTCGCATTTATAATATTAGTTAGGATTAAGATTGGATTCTGCCAGAACCAAAATCCGTTATTTAATGTTATAAATTAATTTTCTATGTAAGTATCTATTATAAAATATAGTATCGTTGAGTTAGTTTCCCATTACACAAGTCTCGAACTTATCGCTAGCTCAATCTGTGTGATTTGTCCGTATTTATACTTACCGTACCTATATTTATTTATTTAATTTTATAAAAATCAATTTCTTTAGCTGTAAGTTAGAGCTATAGCTGAGTTGAGCAGGAAGGGATGCTAGTTATGCGGGAGAAAATCCGGAGAGAATATAACTTCTTCCACGCTGGTCTGGGAGAAAAAGAAAAACGTAGAATGTACCAGCTGCTTCTCTTCCCACGCAGATCGTAAAAGCCGATCGAGGGAATGGGCGTAAGGAATTATGCCAATAGGCGATGCGGCTAGCAACCCATCACTATTTTGATTCCGTTATTATCTACAAGCCCACCAACATGCTAAACGTGGCCTTAAGGTTTTACAGACCGGGGCTCTGTCTACCCCGCAAGGGAAAAAGACGTGATAGTATGTATGTAATATAAACAAACCCGTGGAATGTTTTCTTTGCACTGAATACTGAATTTATTGATTCCGCCTAAATGCTAACGCTTTAAAATTTAAGTTTTAGTTTAAACAATATTATTTATTAAAAAAATAGAAATTTTAGTTTAAACAATATAAATTTGCATAATATTTCTAAATATTTCGCGTAAACAGGAATCAAGCTTCGAAAAGTTTGTACTTGCATGGGGATAGATGCTTTATCTAAATAAAAAACCGGCCAAGTGCGTGTCGGGCCACGCGCAGTGTAGGGTTCCGTAGTTGCGAAAGACAACTTTAAGTTCACACTGTTCACACTCACACCTCACAGTTTACCGACCAAAAACATCAAATAATCAAAATTGTATGAAATTTTACATTTTCGAGTACATTTTATAAGTTGGTTACCTATAACTTTTGAGTTTGTACTTAGTATTCAGCTCTGATAGTTTTCCTTTCAACTTCAGTATATATACTACTGCTGTAATTTTTTTCACGTATCCATATATTACCGTTTAGCAGATACTCGTAGAGGGGGGGACACGTACATCTAACAAAAATTTGCACTTTAAAACCAAATATTTCGGAAACGGATCCCTAAATCGAAAAGTGGTGTTCTCAACCTCACAATATTTTTAAAGACCTATTTAACGATACCCCACACGATGGGTAAATAGAGAAAAAAAAATTACTCCCCCACTTTACTAGTATGGGAGCTACCCTAAAAAAAATTTTTTTTCAAGGTTTTTTTCTACCACTTTTTTGCCATGATTAATGTACATACCCATACCAAATTTCAGCTTTCTAATACTTATAGTCTCTGCGTAAAACCGCGGACGGACAGACAGACAGACAGACAGACAGACAGACAGACAGACATGGCGAAACTATAAGGGTTCCTTGTTTACTACGGAACCCTAAAAAGTTACCGTATTTTTATAATGACCTTTTTTCACACTTTAGTCCTATGACGGAGATTGAGAATTGATTCGCTTTTCAGTAGCGCCCATATATTTATTTCTTGAAATTATTTTTGGCGTAACAATAGGCGTGGCTGCCGTCCGTTGATAGCAGCCGTTACCGCCATACTTCCTTTGCTTTTTATTTATTTTCCTAAGGCCTAAGCGACTGCTTAAATAAAATTCAGGCAATTTTGCAAATAATTATTATCCTTAAGAAAATTTACTTATTTACAAAATATAAAAAAAATCATGATCAGATGAAACGGTCAGTCGACCATACACACACTGATGTTCGAGTTCCGAGTGGTGGTTCTTTGGAACCACCACTCGGCCTCTGCATGGTTCCTTTAACGACTACCAGATGGCAGCCGGGACCAACGGCTTCACGTGCCTTCCGAATCACGGATTCATTTTTCTTATCAGACAATCAGGTAATTCATGCCTGCATTATCCTAACCAAAGTGGAATCAACTAAACAAAGTATGCTTCCCGTAGGAATCGAACCACGACCCCCGGGTCAACAAGGCAAACGCCTTAACCACTGGACCACGGAGGCTGTTTACTGAAGATAATTCCTCGAGATCTGATTCGAGCGAATAGATGAGCATTTTTTCATCATCTATACTAAACCTCAGGCAACTACTAACCCAAGGGCAAGGTAAAGGTAGAAAATAGATCTTTTTAATTTGAAATAACCTTCTAAAATGGCAAATATTGCACCAAAAACTTAAAGAAAATATAAGGTAACATTTGTTTTGAATTCAATTGAGTCATGACACGCAACGATACGACTATTCCCACTTTTTTCGCCAGTTCCCTTGACGGAGAATTAATTGGCACAATCTACTTTGTTTTATCTTCCAGAACCGGATAGAAGACTCGAAGCCTTAGAAACTTGCCAATAAAACGAAATAACCCACCTTTGAATCTTGTTGATCTACAAATAAACCTACAAAATGGAGGTTAAAATATTTGTTTATTGCTATTGATCGACATGAAAGGATTCCTCGCAATATTTGCTCACCTCTGTGTATTTGTGCTAGCGAAAGGAATCATTCGCATGAACGACTAGAGACGCCGTAACAATTCATTTCCTTCCATTGTTTATATTATATTGCCATGAAGCAAAATCGTTTCGTTTGCAGAAACATTTGTTGAAAATTATTGAACTGTGATGCTACGGATATTTAAGCTTATACACTCACATTTTTTGCAATTAAATACTTATTGTAGCGCATGAATTTTGAGTTACCTGTAAGCTTTTCGGTGATAACACCTAAAATGTGCACCTTACAGATTTGAAAATCATAAAAATTGCTATTTGTCGCTATTTCTATTCGGTTCAAAATTCGTAACTACTACAATAGTAGTCAATCTCTTTCTGTGAATCCAAAATTAAATTATGTTTTTTTAAGTTCATTTAGCACGTAATTATACAGTGGAATTTTTAAGTTCTTGAGTTTTCCTTGTAGACTTTGCTCAAGTCCCTAACCCAAGATCCAATTCCTTTGAATAGTCCCTTCAATAAAATTGGGGCTTGGTTTATGGATTTTTATGAGTAGGCGATGGGCTAATTACCTTTCTTCTTTTTCCTGAACGTGATTCCAATTTATCCATTTTAAAATTCGTGTTTTATTCTAATGTACCAAAAATTCAGAGTGAACTGATGCGAAAGTTATATTAAAATTCCTAACTATATAAACCGTTGCCACTTAATAACAGTCCCATATATGAAACTTTTAATGTAGAATATTTTTTTCATGTCTGTGATAAAACGTTAACAATTTTAGCTACAAAATCGAAGCCTTAAATAAGCGTCATAAATAACTACCACACGCACACCTTTTTGGCCAAATAATAGTGGCTTGTTAAAACAGCAATAGTTTCCCCGCCCACGACAGAAGTCATTATTTCATCGTGGGAATTGAGTTAGGATGAAATGCCACGTATGGAAAGTTCCGGTCACTAATTCAAATGTGTCCTGAATTACCGATGTAGAGGTCTATTAGTCTATAGTATTAACTGATTTTAAGGTTATTATGTTCTAAAATATAGGATTATTCCTAGCAGAAACGATAATTTATTTAAAACTAAAGTATTCGATTACTTTACTTTTAAATATATAATAGTTTTTCAACCTATGAAATACTGGCAATTAGGTACTATTTGCATATTTATGAATAGAATATAATAACATAAAAAATCTCGGTAAACAACTGCTTCTGCTTGATGTCATAGATAACGACCAACCACACACCTCGTTAGCCAAATAATAGGAAATGGCTTAAACAACAATAGTTTTCTCGCCCATGACAGAAGTTATTAGTTCGTCGCGGGAATTGAGTTAGGATGAAATGCCGCATATGGATAGTTCCGGTCACTAATTCAAACGTGTTCTAAATTGCAGGTGTAGAGATCTACTGTATTAACTGATCTACAATCTGCTCAAAATTCTAAAACATTGGATTATTCCTATCAGTGGATAATGATAGGACAATATTAACAGGACTTAGCAGGAAGATTTTTACTTATTTATTTCCGCTAACGTTTCTATGGAGTTACATCCATCGTGGTCGCATCGAGACTGGAGTACTGCGGTGCGGTTTTATATTTTCGCATTAGCCCCGATACACACAACACTAATATGTCCATCTTTTTGTTCAACACTAAACGACGCGGTTTAATTTTAGCAATCACTGGATTCCATGCAGGTGATAGACATAAAATACTGACACTAATTCTAATGTGGCCTAAAATGCCAGCGTAGAGGCTTTGATAAAAATGATCAATATTATAAAACATGTGATGATTCCTAGGACAGGATAATCAAATAGACTATTTTAAAGTATAGTAATGGAACCAACAGTTAATATCTACCAACGTATAGAATACTGACGGTTAGATATTAATAGGCAGATACATGAATAGGATATAGAAATTGAAACTAATTGAAACTAACGTGAGATAAATACATTATATTACTATAGTCGGCAATCCCGACAAAGTAGCACGTGAGTGACCCGTTTTTAAATATAATAGGATATAGAAACTTGAAAAATCTCGGTAATCAGCTTTCATCGGCCTGAAAACGTATCATGAATAACTGTCACACACACACCTCATTGGCCAAGTAATAAGAAATGGCTGAAACATGCAGCTTTTTCGCCCAAGGCTGAAGTTAATTAGTTCATCGCTGGAATTGAGTAATGTTATGTTAATGCCGCGTATGGATAGTTCCGGTGACTAATTTCAATGTGTCAGAAATTGGAATGGATAAGTATCATACGACATAATAAAAAAGCATCTAGTTATTATATAACCTAATATTAATAATAATAATTTGTTTATTATATTGATCGAATTATATAATGCTTCATTAATATAATTTCATGTTGTTAGGAACATTTTCCTTAATGTACCTACGTTAACTTTTTATAATAATCGCTCTCGCTGTAATAAAAACAATTTATACATATCATTGTAATTACGAGCTTTGTGGCGAAGCTGTCAATACGCCAGCCTGCGACACGGGTGGTCCTGGGTTCGATCTGCGGTTAGGTCAGGTTGAAAAATGATCTTTAAAAGATTGAACTGGGTCTTGGAGGTTTATTTATATATGTATTTGTAATAAAATATAGTATCGTTGAGTTAGTATACCATAACACCGACCTTATTTTGGGGCTAGCTCAATCTGTGTGATTTGTCCTGACATATTTATATATTTACGTCCTCAATTAAGGATGAAACACTAATATAACAAAAACAACAACAACGGCAAGTAGCTCTGTAGCCAAGTTTTTTTTTCTTATCAATCAGAAGGACGACACGATAACAAACACAAAATGAATGTGTCATCTTGTCTGTTTTTGTTACGCAGCCTGGTGATGCCAATTTTATAAGAGCAAATTATAGTTATATGATATAGAATGTTAGGTAAAATGATCAGGTCGTGTGTTATATATTTTAAGTGAAAAACATATATTTTTAGCAGTATGGCAAGTAAAATTATTTTGTCTGTTGTAATGACATTTAGTACACACCCGAGCACGATCAGAATAAAATATGTAATTCATAAGGTGCACATCGAACGAATAGTAAATTTTTCCGAACAAGTCTTATTAAAAGCATGCTAATTTAGAAATAACGCATCCAGAATAAAATGCTTACACCGGAATACGTGTCATAAATAACTGCTCTACACACGTACTACTCGTCCTTCAAATATAACAAAATAGCTAAAACGGTGACAATAGCTTTCCCGCCCACGGGCAAAGATATTAGTTCATCGCGGGAATTAAGTTTTGATGAAATGCTACGTATGGATTATTTCGGTAACTTTCAACGCTCATATATAAATCGTTCCGCGTTGAGGTAAACGGTTAACGAGGTAGGTAATTTAAAGTACATGTTTTTTTATCTTTATCCATTTAATTTATCAATGTATTCACCATACTTATCGTTATGTTTATGACTAGACCAACACAAGCTTTTTAGTTAGGTATTTCTAAAATTGTATAAAAATTTTTTGAGTGCCAACGCAATTTTTACCAATTTTTTTCGAATTTTATTTACAATTCGAGAACTAAAAGCCTCGTTTTAAACAATTGACAAAAATAACAACCCAATTGTTTGCGAGCGATTCTTGTTAAACAAAAAAAAATATACATCCATTTGTTACCGTTAGACGCAAAATCACGTAACATCTTACATGAAATACTTTTTCGCGTGACAGGTAACAGACGGGCGCGAAATAAGGGTGGAAAACTACAGATTTCGTTGTGATTGTTATCGGTTACCTTTGTCGAGTTAGGAGAGAAGCGGTACCTTTGTAACAATTATTAGAGGAAACTATTTTTAAATTCTCGTAGGTTTTATATTTTTTTCTCCTTGGTATCTATTAACTCTTTGTAACTTTATAAGTGATGATCTCTTTGGCGTTGTGAAATGTGTTTGGCTCTTTACAAAGTCTCCGACCAACCAAAACTTTTTTTTCTCATTGACATGGATGTTTATCTATACAGCGAGTAAATTGAACCTTGACATTACCTGAAAGGGATGACCCTGACCGTCAATATGAACTACTTTTCTTATGGGACCAATGCTGGGACCTCGATATTTTTTTTTTACTTTTCAATAGGTCTTCCACTATTCTTGTTCACTTACCTTGTACACGGGGTCGTATTGTATGTAAATATGAAATACATACATACATACATACTATCACGTCTTTATCCCTTGCGGGGTAGACAGAGCCCAAGGTCATAAAACCTACAGGCCACGTTTAGCATAGTGGTGGGCGTAAAGGTGGAAATGATTAATGGAATATGATTAAATATGAAATGAATTTATAAATTACTTGATTAAGCTTCTACAAGTGGTATTTAGTTATTGGTACCAAATGACTTAAACTTCATTCAGTGCGCTTATGCATAGCGAAAATTGTTTGAAACTGGCTAACTTTTAATTGCTTTACAGTTTCGGTCATGTTAAATAAACCTGCCTTTTTTAACTGATGCTTTATATTTGTCTGAAAATTCATCTGGAGTCTGAAGGACATTTAAAATTTTTAAGATATAAGTTACTTCATTGACCGTGGATGTTGTTGATTCGTGATATAAAATTTTATGTTATTGATAGTTAATACTACGCTCTGGAAGCCCCAACACGTCAACAACTGATGAAAACGTAGAAAAACAGGCCAAGTGCGTGGCGGGCCACGCAGTGAATGGTTCCGTAGTTGCGAATGACAACTTTGAGTTCACACTGTTCGCACTCGCGCCTCACAGTTTAACGACCAAAAACATCTAAAAATGAAAATTGTATGAAATTTTACATTTACCAGTACATTTTTTAAAAGTTGGTTGCCTATAACTTTTTAGTTTGCACTTAGTTCTCAGCTCTGATAGTTTTCCTTTCAACTTCAGTATATATACTACTGCTGTAATTTTTTCACGTATCCAAATCCGTTAGCAGATAGAGGGGGACACTTTACTTACCCATTTTACTTGTATGGGAGCAACCCTAAAAAAACTTTATTTTTTCTACCATTTTTTGCATTGATTAATATACATACTCATACCAAATTACAGCTTTCTAGTACTTCTAGTCTCTGAGTAAAACCACGGACGGACAGATAGACGGACAGACAGACAGACAGACAAACATGGCGAAACTATAAGAGTTCCTTGTTTACTACGGAACCCTAAAGAGTGAAAAAATGGTATCGCACTTAATTTTTGCTGGTGTTTTGGGCATGTGAACTTTGTACCCTTGATTAATTAATTTTAACCAGAAGGACCGACATGCTAAAAAACTGTTGTATGACGTTAATGATAATCATCACGAGCTATTGAAAGGTGTGATGTTTTGCTCAAAAGGATATGGATCTGTATATACCTATGTATTGTATACCAAGATAACAAATTGAAAAAATCTATGATGGAAGGAAGGGTTGCTACCATTAAGGACATAAAAATGCATCACTGGAAGAACTAAAACAAAATTTGCTTATCAGAAATGCTTTGAGGATTAAAAGAGACTGAAGTTTATTATATCTAAGAAGAAACAATTTTAAGGAGACAGCATTGATATTTTTGAATGAATAAAATGTTTTTAAGCAAAATATAAAGTCGCCATACTTTTTAAACTCACAGTGTATGCTATTATCTGCCCTCGCCATTCAACACCTGCAAAATGAAAGTTCACAAATAATTAAAACACATTTTCATAGAACCGTGCAAGGTATATTCGTAAAATACGACCACGTTATTCAACGAATCATTAAAAACAGAATGCACGATCATTATAACACCAGAAATATTTTCAAGCAGATTAATTAAATTTTAAATGCAGTAATAGTAGTGTTTGATTTGTAAATAATTTCGTGCTCCCAGCATTGTTGCAATATTGAAAAGTTAATCATATTTAAGAATAAAATCTCAAAAATAATTGCGGAAAGTCCCGTAGCGATAATAATATGTATGCCAAATTTCATAAGTGTCGCTTGTATGTTTGTCCGTGCATATCTCGTAAACTATTAGGTGGATTAAATTTATTTTATTTTTTATTACTACCTAGACCAGATAATATATAAAGTTTGATCAAAGTATATGTATAGTATATAATAAGTTATAACTATACCTTATTATAAATGAAATTATATATTTGGTGAAACAGCGCAAGTTTCACCAATATTGGTTCAGTAAGAGGTAAGTGTTTATCAGCCACTAAATTATGGTTTTGAAATCGGTTTCTTTTCCGTTATTAATCTTGTTTATAAATTTGACGAGCTCTGTGGCGCAGCGATCAACACGCCTGCCTACAACACGGATGGTCCCGGGTTTGATCCGCGATCAGGTCAAAATGGAAAATGATCTTTTTCAGATTGACCTGGGTCTTGGATAAGTGGCTTGGGTTGAGTTAGTATCCCATAAAACAAGTCTCGAACTTACTTTGGGACTAACTCAATTTGTGTGATTTGTCCGCATATTTAATAAAAAACAACGAATCTTACGTTGTAGCACAAATAAGCCTATTTTCCAAGAAATGGGTATAACAGGTAAGTTTAAAAGTTAATAATACCACCGGAATTAGGATATAACCAACACAAAGTAGTTTTATTACATCAACCTTCCAATTACGACTCCCTTAATTCGGTAAGTTATTTTCGCTTGGCATTTGATTGTAATCATAATTACGTACCTATGCACACAAAATGTGCCATTACTGTTATTTTCAACATAATTGTGGTAAATTAGGCTAAAGGTAAAAAAAAGAAATGCCAGTAAATACATATTTTCCAATGTTTGTCCTTATACAAAGAGATCCTGGCATTTTATCGAATTCCTAATGTGATTTTCAGTTTTTTAGAGGCTTTTGTTTTGTCATGCCGTGTAAATATCTTTCACTGGTCTTATTTTTTCAAGCTACTTACTTAACACTTCATTTGTGCCATGTTCCCCATATTATTACTCTCCAGTAAACCTATCTTGGAAATTTAAATAAATGAATCCGTGATATGCACCGTTCGGCAGTTTCTGGAGTGGATAGGATAATACAGACAGATCGACCTGTAGAATTTTCACATTCTGTCTAGATTAACTTACAAATTTAAATTTACTTATGTCTTATGCCCCAAATACGGGACCAGCCAATGTCGTGGCAATATTTAGTTTAACACTTAAAACATGCAAAATTTATGGCAAACAAATCGTTGCTACGCCACTCGCCACTCACAGCCACGCAATTAAAACCGACGGGGGCGCCTTGTCTCACATAACTTTTTAACTCCTATTATCGGTAGTTCGAATTTTGTTTTCATACAATTTTGCATCGTAATGATCACTCTTCATATTTTTTGTTAATAATAATGTTTGTAATTTATAATCATGGGAATTCATAATATCACAATTCATACATTTTGTTTCTACTTATATTTGTTTTCATATACTTTTTAAATCTTAGTGTTATTTATCTATTAGAGTTCGAAAGCGACTGGTTTGGATACGTGACTTGGTAACAGAAGGTTGGTTAGGTTATGGTTACACATGGGCCATCATACGAGCGAGCAAGCGAGCGACGACCTAGGTGCGAAAGCGACTGGTTTGGGTACACGACTTGGTAACAGAAAGTAGGTTAGGTTATGGTTACACACAGACCACCAAATAAATTATAAGTAAAATTATGAGTTGAAACATTTCTTAGTTATGACAGTATGAATAAAAAAAATATGCCTCTTTCGTCCGAGACATCAAAATAGACAGACGTGTTACTCACTTACCACATTTTTTATTTTGTCCAAGTATACAAAAGTGATCATTATCAGTACTTCCTTTCGGTGCAATTTTGGATTTTACCAAAAACATCAAAATTCGCAAATTAAAATTCTATTCTACAAATCATCGAGTGGCAGCTGACACCAGCAAAAAGCGCAACCTAGAACACTGACCGCACTTAACCTTTGCTGGATAGAAAAGGTATATTTCAAAATTTCAATAACGCTCACGTGTATTCATTCCTCACACGTATATCGCCTACACCGCTGCGTAGACCGAGCTACGGAACTACAACACAGTGTGCTACGAATCTCAACGTTCGCTACGGTGTGACGCAACTCTGCACCAACCTCCGAACGATACGAGACCAATACGTTCTTCTCTTCTTACGACACCTAAAAATTCAGCATACAGTAAGTTACTAACATCATGTCTCTCCGCCGCACTCCTCCAAGCACTCCAACTCCGTTGAATGCCGATAATATTATCCCCGCAATGCCACGGGTTGCCGCACCAAGATCCCATTTGCCAGCACCGGCCTATGATTCTGATACACCCTCGGAGCGCAACGAATACGCAAATATCGGCGGACGGGCGAAACGAAGGCGCGAGGTTGACAATGACATTGTTGAACTTAGACAAGAGATAATGGACCAATTTAATAACATTTCCGACAAACTAGAATACCGCTTCTCCGAAATTAAGAAACAGAATGATTCAAATAATAACGATTTAATCGCAAGCATAAAATTTCTCTCCGATAAATATGACAGGACCATAGAGGAACTCAAAATCTTAAAAGAGGAAAGAGAAGAGGACAAAAAACACATTCAGTTGCTGGAACAAAAGTTAGAGGAATGCGAAAGAAAGTTCAAATCTAGTGGTTTAGAAATACGAAATGTCCCTAACCTAAAAGATGACCAGGGTCATGAAACTAAGGAAGCAATCGTGAAGGTTGTAAAAAATCTGGCAGCTACAGTAAAAATTGACCTACAGGATCCTGAAATTAAAGACGTCTACCGAATTAACAATAAAGATAGTATGAAGACCATTATTGTTGATTTCTGCAGCGTTTTAAAAAGAGATAAAATCCTCCAGGCAGTAAAGCAGTTTAACAGGTGTCGGGCAAAAGGGGACAAACTACACATGGGGCACCTTAATATTACGCAGCCAGCCAGGCCTGTGTACGTGTCCGAAACTCTGACGTATAAGGCACAAGGACTCTTCTCCAGAGCTCGTCACTTTGCCCGTGATAATGGGTATTCATTCTGCTGGACCGCAAGAGGGAAGGTGTACTTGCGTAAAACTGAAGGTCTTCCTATAATACGCATCGAGTCGGATGAGGATCTGAAGAAACTCCCTCAGTCAAAGCAATGACTATATTTTGCCTGTAAGTCCCTCGAGGTACATTTGTCTATTGCCGTGTATTTTAAGCTATTAATTAGATTATTTCGTACGCTTTTTATATCCTCTTACTTAAACCTAAGTCCATATTTCTTTATTTACTTTGTTAACGTGTGTTTAAAAATTGAATTAACGTACCAAACACAATATACACTACATTATACCCTTACTTATTACACAAACACCATATACTTAATTTCTAAAATCCATTTTTTTAGTACAGTTGCTTATATATTATGCCCAATTTTTTATTGGCTCCATTACATATTATTAGTCAGCATAGAGTCAATTATTTTATTATTTTTCATAATTCGATAATATTTATATAAGTTCGGATATTGACCAATTCAGCCCTGCAAAATCAGTAGCATGTAAAGCTGAAAATTGTATAGATTTCTTGCGGAACCCAAATATTGGCACTAGCATAGTTTGTCAAAATATCAGAAGTGTGTATAAAAATATGGATGGACTACAAGCTATATTATCCTTGACTTCGCTTGAATGCGATATTCTTATTTTAACTGAATGCCAACTCTCGTCAAAAAAAATCTGCCAATAATTACTAACTATACATCTTATCTAACCAAAAATGTTTTAAACAAATGTGATGGAGTTGTTATGTACATAAAGAATGGGATTAGTTTCACAGTTGACGAAATTATTTTAAATGATGCATCTTGCCTCCAACTACGGATAGATAACAATATTTTTCTTGGTATTTATAGATCTCCTTCTACTTTAAACGCGAATCCGTTCATTGAGTCCTTAGACCAAATTGTTACTTCCTTAGGTACTGATGTTAATATATATATCACCGGTGATATTAATATTGACATACTTCCGGAAAGTAGTAGCGATTATTATTGCTCATACTTAAATATATTAGCCTTACACGGTATTCTCCCCGGGCATACATTCCCCACTCGCGGTAAAACCTGTCTTGACCATGTCATGCTCAGGACTGCATATGAAACCAACATAGCTGTTCTCGATACAACACTTACTGATCACAAAACTATCCTTTTTAATCTGAATCACAAGACAACATACAATAACCAGAAAATATACAGACACGTGCTAGATTATTCTAATGCAATTACAGACTTAAAAAACTCGGAACTACATACTATACAAAATGAATCTGACCCTAACGAAGCGGTTAACAAATTTGTCGAAATCGTTACCCATATAATCAAGGCAAACACGAATAACATAAAAATACCAAACAGAAAAAGAGTTAAACAGCCATGGATCACTACAGGCTTATTAAAATGTATTCGTAATCGGGATCACTTGCATCGAGAATCAAAGAGAAATCCTGATGATATCATTCTTGCTACAACATATCGACGGTACAGAAATTACTGTAACAATTTGTTAAAAAAACTAAAAATTGAATACCATCGTCAAGAGCTAGCAAAATCTTATGTTAGCACTAAATCTCTATGGAATTGCATAAAAAACATATCAAATACTAATACATCTAAAACACCAAACCCAGAACTCCTTAATCTTAAGCCCACTATTCCGGAATCACTAACTCATATTAATGACTATTTTGCCAGCATAGGAAAAAGTTTAGCAAATGATATCATAAACTCTACAAAAACACATACTTCGAACTCAAAATCTGCACAAATTCCTTCCCAACCTAACTCCTTTGTTCTACTTGATACAGATATATACGAGGTTGATTCGCTTCTTAGGAGTTTAAAAAACTCAAACTCAACCGGTTGGGACAATATTACAACAAAATTTCTTAAAATTGCTGGAAACTTAATCGTGCCCATTCTAACGCATATCTATAATCTATGTTTTGCACGTGGTGTCTTTCCAAAAGCTTTTAAAAGAGCCATTGTTCATCCAATCTATAAAAGTGGGAACAAATATGATATCGGTAACTACAGACCTATCTCCGTACTTTCACCGCTTTCAAAAATTTTTGAAAAGCTACTGAACAATAGGCTTGTTAATTATTTAAGCCGCAATATAATTTTATCGGATCATCAGTTTGGTTTTAGAAAAGGTAAATCTACAGAAGATGCTGTTCTTTCCCTTACAAGTGAAATTGTAAAACACCTCGATCAGAAAGAGAAATGTATTGGAGTATTTTTAGATCTCTCTAAGGCCTTTGATACAGTTTCTATTCCCATACTCTTTGAAAAATTGGAACGCTACGGAGTTAGGGGCCTGCCTCTTGATATCTTTAAGGACTTCTTGGTCGATCGTTCACAGAAAGTCAAAATTGGATGCCACCAAAGTAGTGACACATCCATTGACTATGGCGTACCACAAGGTAGCGTCCTTGGACCTACCTTATTTCTTATATATATAAATGACCTCTGCGCGCTTACTTTAGAAAACTGCAATATTTTTTCATATGCAGATGATACAGCATTAGTGTTTTATGGCAAGACATGGAAAGAGGTAAAAGAGTGTACAGAATCTGGACTCAACATTGTTACTAAATGGTTACATCAAAATCTGTTAATGTTAAATATAGGAAAAACAAAATATATTACTTTCGGTATTATTAATTCTTCCATGCCACCAAAGGATTTTGAAATTAAACTACATTCGTGTGACACATCCAACTACTTTAGGATGATTTGCTATTGCCCTAGTATCACAAGGGAAGACAGTGTGAAATATCTTGGCGTAACAATTGACTCTAAGCTAAACTGGTCCAAACATATTGACCAACTTACAACGAGAGTCCGTAAACTTATATACATCTTCCGTCAACTTCGCGATGTTGCCCCACCGGATCTGCTAATCACCATCTACTTAGCGCTGGCTCAATCAGTTATCAATTATTGTATTACGTCGTGGGGTGGTGCTTGCAAAACCAAACTAATTGAGTTGGAGAGGGCTCAGCGATTACTTCTAAAAGTGATATTTTTCAAACCCTATCGGTTCCCTACGTATGAGTTGTACAAATTAAGCAATCTTTTGACAGTAAGACAAATCTATATACTCAGAGTCATCCTTTATCAACACAAAGGGCTTTCCCTGGACAATGCTGTACTTAATAGAAGAAGAAATGATTTAGTTTTCAGGAATATTGCTAACAACACTGTTTTTGCAAGCAGACAATATGCCATTTTGTCACGCTACCTGTATAACAAGATAAACAGGAAACTTACTATTTACCCAATGAATCTTAAGGAATGCAAAAACGCTGTCACTACCTGGCTTAAGACCCTTGACTACGACAACACTGAATCGCTTCTAGACAGACTAAATTAATTTAAGTATTTTATGTACCTTTACATCATTTTTTTTTTTTATTATAATCATGCAAACTCATATAATTACCACACACACACACGTACACCAAACAATAAATATATAAATGTACACACGTAATACTAGCATTAAATAAATGTACTTTTTCTTCGTTTTCTTAGTTTTAATGGTATTTTATTTTTATTTTTAATGTGCTATGTGCATCCACATATACATGTGGAAGTTTATATAAAGAGCGAATAACTTAGTAAGATTATTAATGTAAAAATGTAACATGTGTAAAGAGTGGAGCTCCTGTAACACAAGTTTTTAACTTAGCACAGGGCTCCAGCATTCTTTGTATGATGCAAATTTTGTTGATGAATAAATGATTTGATTTGATTTGAATTTAAAAAAAAAAAAAAAAAAAAAAAAAAAAAATGACTACTGATTGTATTGAAGAAAAAAGTAATGAAATAAAACATTAGAAGTTGAAACATTTCTTAGTTTTGACAGTATGAATAAAAGAAATATGAAAAATTACTGTTCTGAGTTCCTATATTAGTAATAAAAAATTCTGAACAAATAAATATGAGGAAAAACATAATGAAGAGATGAAAACAAATAGGTAGTAAAAAAAATTATAGTTGTAATATTTTTATGTGAGTCAATATGGACCCAAAACCGACAGCTCGCAGTTGACCGGTTTGTTCTGCCATTTTTATTCGAATAAAAACGAAGAAGTATTTTTATAATTGGTTCATGCTCTTTCAAGGTAACGGGACCCTAATACTTAGTCTTTGTTGACCGTCCGTCCGTCACAGGGCTGTATCTATTACATATATATACATGAAATTTTCACAGAATAGGTACGTATTAATTTTTGCCGCTGTAATAACAAGGACTACGAAAAAGTGGCCAAGTGCGACTTGGATTCGCCCAGTTAGTCCCATAGGAAAAGTAGTTCATATATTGACTGTTTCACCCCTGGTGGGCTGAGTCAGTGAGTGAGTGTATTTTCCTGAAATTTACATACATATTATCACGTCTTTATCCCTAGTGGGGTAGACAGTGCCGAAAGTCATAAGACCCGGCCACATTTAGCATCATAGTGGACGTTAAGGTGGAAACTGAATCAAAATAGTGATGGGTTGCTAGCCGCATCGCCTATTGATGTGATTCCTTAGATTTTTGCCCAATCCCTTGACCGGCTTTTACGGTCTGCGCGGGAAGAAAGCAGCTGGTATATTCTATGTTTTTTCCTTGCTCCCAAACCAGCATGGAAGAGATTTATCACACATGATTACCTTTCAAGGTAGCCTATGTTCTACTTCATATGTCATATATTTTAAATAAAAAACGCGACATTAACGCGATCAGAGCCGCAAGCGAAAGATTGTACCTATTTATATAATCGACTTAGAGAGAGAGTACCTATTGGACTTAGCTTTTCCGATGACAGAAGTTTTATTCAACCAAGTTTGTCTGACAAGTTTTACTTATCAGCTAGAAACTTCGGTGCTACCTGGCAGATATTCCTCCTTACCTGGTGGAATCTTCAATATCCGATGCAAAGTTATGAGTCTAATGACTGTATAGCTGTCACTACTGAGACGTTATTAATTTAAATGTTTAGCTTTACGAATAAAACTTCTGTCTTCGGAAAAAGCTTAGTCCAATACTCTCTCACTCTCTAGTATACGAATGAATAGTGGTATAATCGTAGGTAATTTTTCGAGCCTAAAGGTCATAAGCACTTTGAGTATAAAACGAATGAATAGTGGTAGATAAGTTAAGCGAATGGGTCATAAGCACTTTGAGTCAATTACTTTGTATGCTTCCGCTGCGTCTAGCAGGCCTATTTGCTAACTTTTGACAACTACGGTGTACATCATTTTCATGGTAACTTCAATATTCATTACGGCTTCGGTATGAATGACTATTTTTATTTATGATATGAAAACCGCAATGGATGCTAAAGTGACAATCAAATCGTTGTACACTGAGTTAGCAAATCGGCCTTCAGGGCTATGTGCTAACTTTTGACAACTACGAACATTTTCATGGTCTCTTCAATATCCATTACGGCTGTCTTATGGCTGACAATTTTTTTAAGACTGGCAATTTATTTTGTGACAAGAAGACGCATAATGCGGCAACAGGAATACATCGCCTGCGAAAATTTCAACTGTCAAGCTATCACGGTTCATGAGATACAGCCTGGTGACAGACATCAATGTCTCGTGAATAGGGTCCCGGTTTTACCCTTTAGGTATGGAACCCGTAAAATCCCACTCATAAGTACTCCAGAGGACTCCATATTGAGTTTCGCGTGACGTCACGTACTTAGCCGACATTCAAGTACTGAATTCGATTTTTCCAATTTAATCCTATTTAGTAGTAAAAGAAATAAAATGAGAGGGGTGGCGCAAGTTCGATGATCTAAACCCCTTTAGAAGTCTTGCAGATCGGACACTTGAAAGTCTTGCAGATCGAGCGCTTTGGAATCGACTTTTTCTTATTTTTCATTGAAGTACCTGACTTTTTTCCTATTTTTTTCAAATACCTCGAAATATTTGTCCTATTTAGATTGCAGTTCGCTTTTTTATCACTTGAGCAACTGTTTGAAGGAACAAGGATAACTAGGGCTAACTTTGTCAAAGGTCACTAGAAACTTGTTTCATACGATATCGTCGTAATACTTCTATACTTTCCAGTAAATAATAAATACCAAACTAAACAACTCAGCTTCCAACTTCAAGTCAAAGTTTTGCAGTGTTATCGAGGACAAGACGAATTATGAGAGGTCTCTGTAGGGTTATTATGAATTCATTGGCATCTTTTTACATAAAGTCTATATTCAAAGTAATTTAATAGTACTTTTCTTTTAAAATTACACATTTTGACATTTGAGAAAAGTAAAAAAAATCCCGTAGAAACTTTGTTAGAGGCCATCACTTAAGGTAAAGGCCAAAAATTAAAACAGGACTTAACAAATTGTCGGTCACCGACTTTTACGAAAAACATGTGATTTTAGGCCGATGCACTTACCAGCAATTTAGTGTTAACACAAGAAATGCTTTTAAATTAAACTTTTCTTGCGAATGCCAATGAATTGCAAAAGATGTTTTGCAATACAATTGTATAGATACCTAAGCCGTGTGGTTTCCGGCAGAGTAGAATAGGACCACTCCAAGTCATCCCGTGGACGTCGTAGAAGGCGACTTAGGAAACACCAGCTGAACAAAGCTTATAAACATCAAAGAGACCACTTCAACCCATCTGGTCAGCGGTCAGTAATTTTTTTTACATGAATTGTTCTTGACGGCATCGACTTTATTAAAAAATAAGAATAAATAAAAATCTATATTTAAGAAATTATCACATTATCATTATTCTCTATATAAGTATTTAGTTACAGCTGATGTTATTTTACTTTATGTTATGAAATATTTCAGGCACCATAGTAATAATAATAAAAAAGAAATGGATCGTTTTTTCAGCTACATCCCCAGCCGTCGACACTACATAATACTCTTAAATACTTTACTAATAAACTACTTACGCTATCTCGGCAGAACATTCGCGAAGTAATGTCTCCAGCTGGATATGAGGAGAGTGCGCAACTTTTATGTTTAAAATATGCATTCCCTCGGCTTAAGCAAATGGGATTATTATTATGCGGAGCACATTTTTTGAGATTATTGCAAATTTTAAGTTACCTTAATTTAAATAAAAACATTACCTTTGCATATAAATTAATTTTGTAATAACCATCGTTATAAGTAATTGGTATGAGCATTCATTTTAGATAAACATTTATTATATCTCAGTCAAAGAAATCTCAGAGATTTATTTAGTTCGAAATTAATAAAATTAAAAGTTTGGTTTTATTTGAATAAAATAATATCTTATTTAACTTTTACAACAAGTAGATTATTTCAAAAATAAAAATATCCGACTGCGTATTTGACAGTTTACGTCCGCCACATTGTTTTTTTTTTTGCTTTCGTAATATGAACGAGGAACAATACAAATCTAATGACACTTCACACTTCAAAATCATCATTTTGTTAGGCTCAGGAGACAACAATGGAACAGACATACATGTATAAACACGCGCCTAAAAACATTACCCTCCTTCTGAATAGGTCAATCGGTTGAAAATGTTAACTTACTAAGCTAAATAATAGATAGTTTATCAAAATTTTGTATAATAAATTTGTGTACACATTATTTTTACAGAAAAAAAAATAAAAGAAACTAAAACTACTATTTACAAATAAAATAAGCCTGGCAGCTCGTTGCCCCGTGGTAGCGTGCCCAGAAGGCTGGCAGCATTGCCACGTTGTATGGCAATGCTAATCTTTTGGCCAAAATATAAGCCAGCCCTCTGGTCATGAGACACCTCTATTAATTTTTTGGCGATGGCATTGAATAATTTATGTGCCGAGGGTCCCCACGGCCCTAGAGTTTCAACCCCAAACGGTTCAAATATATAATTGTTGCCAATACATTCATATTTGCGCCGTTTGAGGTTTTCCGCCGCCGCCGCTGCTGTGCCGGCTTTTGATCCTGTGACCGGGAGGTGAGACGTCGCCAGAGTATCGACGCAAGTAGCGTCCCATACCAGGGGCCGCCCCAACCTCCAAGGCACAAGAGTCATCCCATCCGGTCTTTTGCCATCATCCCTAGCCAATCCGTTTGGTTCTAAAACGGATGGCATGTTGATGGTAGCAAGAGCCCGATGGATTAAATTGTTTAGGGCGGCGTGGCGTCCTAAACGACCGGCACTTTTGCGGCAAGACAGACCATGGTGACCCAAGTCATCAACGCCATCGCCGCAAGGGCAACGATGTGGCACCGTACAAATGGCACCTAGTCTCAGGGCAGCTGCCAGGCGAAAAGTTTCGTCATCCAATAAGGTACCAAGGTTGGCAGATGGTAGGGTTTGAAGCCAAAGCCCGGACTCCCATTCGGCGGCAGCTAGAAGACGGGCTCGCTCTGCAGCACTACCAGATGACTGTAATAAATTAATCTGGGCTAAACTGCAAAGCGGCCCGTCCCACAGCCTTTGCGAGGACGGAAAATCCGGAATTTTAGAATTTGGACATATCATTGACCAAGCATTAATGGCCTCCAACTTGTGACTTATCTCAAAGTCAGGATTGTCCAGAATTCTTTTATAAATTTCTTCAATACTGTGTATAGAGGACAAAAATGCTGGTAATGCAATACTGGAAATTTTGCGGATACCTAAGCCACCGTACCTAACAGGCAAAGAGGCTTGGTCCCAATTGTGTTCATCCAAATTTATATTCAAAATAGTCGAAATGGAATTTTGGATAAGGGTGTCAAGATTTTGGAGTAATAAAGAGTGTCTCCAGAAAGGGCTGCAACGCAGGTTATAAGTAAAATTTGGACTAAAAAGGCAATATCTTACAATAGTAAAAGCAAAATGTGTTTGTATTTCCAAAAGGCGCTGTAAAGCCAGGTTAAAATTTTGAATTTTTTCTTCTGTAAATTTAGAAAAGGACTCCTCAAAGATTGGAGAACCTAGTAGGCGTAAAGAGGATTTGTCTAGAATTTTAATATCCGGTGCAATCGACCGAAACCTTGATATAATATTGTCTTTATTATCGCAGGTATCGGTCAAAAAAAGTTCACATTTTTTAAAATTAAAATCTAAGCCGATCTTGTGAGATTCATCGGTTAAAAGTTGGAAGTCACTCAAAACAATGTGAGGAGCTGAAGATAAACAGCCATCATCGAGAAACCATGCGTTAAATTTTGAATTTAGTTTTTCTAGGATTGGGTGGATAGCGAGGCTAAAGATAGCTGGCCCTAGAGGATCACCTTGCTGGCAGCCTACACAGGACAAAATTAAGTTATCTTTAAACATCAATTTAGAATTTATACTGTAGCATTGCCAGATATAAATACACAAATGGAATTTTGTTTTTTACCTGTGTTAGCAAGGCAGTCCTATCCACCGAGTTAAATGCGTTTTTTATATCCACCTTTAACAAAACTTGACCCTTTTTATGCTCTAAGAAGCTTCTCAATGAGTGAACGGCGGCTTCACACCCACCCTTAGAACCAAATCCTAATTGTACTGGTTGCAAATAGGTCCTTAGAATGGGTGTGATAGCCTTACAGCATATTTTAGACGCCAATCGTCGATAAGAAGTCCCTACCGCGATTGGCCTTATGCCGCCGTCTTTCTTCTTAAGAGCACATAAATTTGCGCCATAGAGAATGCAACATACCTCCGGGACTACCTTTCCAGAGAGCATGAAGTTCATCAATGCTGTGAGGGCCCTGAGGAGGGTCTCGCCAGCAGTCCCGGTATTGTTTCCCACGAGGTCTTTCAAGTGTTGTGGGGAAAGACCGTCGAGGCCGCCAGCCGAACCACTCCTAAAAGACATCACTGCTTGAAGAACATCATCTGGAGAGGCAGTCAATGGGGCATATTGATCATCTGACGGGCTTGGTACATCAAGTCCTGTTGAAGGTGGATGCCTTTCTCGCAAAGCGGAAAGCGTTTCCGGGGAATTGGGAGCAATGGCGTCGTCGGAAAATAACATCCTCGCAGCTCCTTTTATGTCACCTTCGCTTATTTTGGACTCTACATGGGTCTTTAGGCTTTTCGAAACAAAATTTACTACAAAATTTTGGTATGGCAGGGGCTGTCTATTTGAACAATTTTCTTTGATTCTATTGGTGAGGGACTGCTTTGAGGTAGGCGAGTTTTCTTTTTTTATATGAAGTATCCGATAAGGGAAGGTGAGTAAATGCTCCCAACTTTCAGGGGTGTTGTGCGCCAAGGTACTATGAATTTCAGAACATAATGTTTCTGCTACCGAGATACGTGCGCCTTTGGGAATTCTTTTAATAATAGGAATGCTATGTTTTAAATTTGAAAGAATCTTATCAAAAGGTATAAAAACACGGGTTGATATCGGAGGTGGAATAGGTGTAATATTGGATGGACAGAGAGGCCTGCTCCTGTGAACCTTAGATAAATGAATATAGTTTTACACTACAAAGTTAATTGAAACAAATGTCAGACCCAAAAAGGTATCAGAGAATAATATTTCTTTTTTAGGGTTCCGTACAAAAGTTGAAAAACGGAACCCTTATAGGATCACTCGAGCGTCTGTCTGTCCGTCCGTCCGTCTGTCACAGCCGATTTTCTCCGAATCTACTGAACCAAATTATGTGAAATTTGGTAAGATGGTGTAATCCTATGACCCAAACACGGATGTGCAAAGTAAATAAAGATATTTTTGAAATAAGGGTCATTTTCAGGGGCCCAATTACAAAATTTTAAAATAAAGTTTTGCAAACCTTACTGTGTCATGTATCAAATGAAAGGGCTCATTATGAGGATCTCAAATATATTTTTTTTTGTTCGGGTAAAATCAATACTTTTGATTTTATTAACGAAAGAAGGCAAAAATTGACCATTCCCCCCCCCCCTGATCTCCGAAACTACTGGGCCGAAAATTTTGAAAAAATTACAAAATATAGTTAATTCCTTGAAGATTACAGGAAAAATAATAAGAATTCTATCACTTGAAAATTAAGTGGTAAACTAACTATAATAAGTTTATCTAGGGAAATAGTTCACTAAAACACCACTAGATGGCGCTAGTCAATCGAATAAAACATTTTTTGCACATTGTGTGTGTGTTCACGAAGCATATTGTACGGAACCCTCATTGCGCGAGTTTGACTCACACTTGGCCGGCTTTTTTAATTTTTCAAATCCATTACTATAAACATAGAAATCTTCTTATAAAATCTTAAAATTAGGATATCAATACCAATTAATCAAGTTCCAATAACATAAAATATGAAATGAGGAAGGCAATTGCAAACCACTCCATTACCCCTACAAAAAATTATCATTATGTGGGATTTTTTTCCATACACTATCACTGAATTATGTGCTTAGCTCATAAATAGATAATCTAGATCAAAACCCTTACAATTTTATTTTTCAAATCGGTTCTTAATTTATATAGCGTATATATTTATCTTAAGAGTCACCTGGAGGCGCATGTCTGCATACAAACGGAAAAAGGGAATTGGAAAATTTATTGGCAACATTTGATAACTTTGGAGTAAACTGAAGCATTTAATCAATTAATCTCATTATAATTTACGTACGTTCCTATGCAGCTTGGTTAAAATACCAATCGTTTGGAAATTACAAGCCTTTTCAAATTTGTATGGAAATCTTGAGAGGCGTTTAATTCTCAAACGATTGATAATTTAACCAAACTGTATAGGAACGTACGTAGATTATAATAAGATTAATTGATTGGATGCTTAATTTTGCCCCAATATTGACAAATATTGCCACAGTTTCCTTTTCCAAAGATCTTCCCGTTGAGCAAATGCGCCCAGGTAACCGCACGGCTCTGACTGAGTTCTTTTGGAGGTGGACTTAGGTGTCAGTTCGAAAAAACTCTGTTTGCTTGTTTAGGAATCGTTAAACATCATTTTGTGAGCTTGTAGTAATTTGGTATAGATTGCCATCTGAGATTATATAAAGTCTAAATAGACTCTTGTAGCCTAAACGCGTAGAAAAAATTGTGTCCGACTAATGCAAACACATTGCTACCGATTTGATGGCATAAGTCTCAGGCATAAGTTGACATGACGCATGTGCTAACACGTGGCTAACACAAAGCTGTCACGCACATAAGCACCGAAAATTTGGGCAGTTTTTAATTATTGAAATTAAGGCATGGCCATGGAGATATACGAGTATGTACTACGTACTACTTCCGTAGGCATGACAAAGTCTGGAGAGTGTACAGTTAATGGTTGCCATCTTCACAGTTAAGTCTACTTATAAATTCTTGTGGCGACCTATTTTAAGTGACGGCCAACCGATAAGTACTTATTGCAAAACTAGCACAACTTGTGTGTGCTAACACTAAAGGAAATAACAAACTTAACTATACACTTCGCACCGTTGGCGTTTATCACAGTTCCGTTCTGCATGTGACACGACGTACGTCGCATTTCCATGAATTTTAACGTTGACGCCGAATGGTGTGAAAACTAACATTTGAAAATTCGCAATGACTATTTTAGATGCGGTCATGATGCGGCTCAGTAATAAGTCTTTCACCTAATAATTTTCCAGAATACTTATTTGTTATTGTGTACGGTTGAGTGATAGTAAATGTGTTGAAAAGGGGTGTCCCTTTTCAACATATTTGACAACAATACTCAATATGTGTAATGATTCAAAGAGATGTCACTCCGATTCTTGTTTTCACCTCTTCGGGTACATTTTATTATGAAGACTGGCCTTTATGTTTGTAGGGCTTGTGAATCATGGTTTAGTTTGCAATGTTTACGTTATGCGTACAGTAATTTGAGCTATAATTACTTACTAATGACAATGGTAAAAAAATACTCACTTTCGGCGTTGCTGTAATTGGCCATAAAGGAGGGTCATGATTTTTGCTTGATGTATCTAAGCATGTATGTTCATTTATCCCATAATAAACCCTTACTATCCAATATAAAGGTACATAAGATATATCGTAAGAAACGATTTGAATATCCTTTGGGTATAAGGTACATGACGTCACACAACATCCAATATGGAACCCTCTAGAGTACAGAAAGTCCACAACACAAAATAAATAGCTTCTTAAATGATTTTCATGTAAAATTTGGCCTCTGACGTACTTTACCATCTCCACTGTATCGGCATCCTTAGTTGAGAGTCCATTGGCACGCAAATCATTCTGAACAACATCTAGTCAATACTTCTTGGATTTTGCTCACCTGCCAGGGTCTAGCGGAGGTGCCATAGCCAGATTCTTATGTAATTTTTCGGTTTACACCAGTCGTGGTCGTACCAGCATAGGAGGCTCTTCTGCAGTCTGTTTGCTATGTCACGGACATGGAAGGAGCTGCGAATTTCGAAGTTTCTCACGCGATCTTTCCGCGAAACTCCACACATCCAGCGCAACATATTCATCTCCCTGGCTCGCTGCTTGTGCTGCTCAAGTAATAGGCCAGTTTCACATCCATATAAAAGGACAGGGCTAATAATGGATTGAAAGACCTGTCCCTTCAACTTAACCGGGATATTTTGTTTAACTTGATCTTTTTGGCCACGAATCAAATGGTTAGATTCATAGCTAAACCATTTGGGGCCACGGGCCACCCACTCCAACTGCAAGCTGACATTTATCACCGCGCGCCATGTCCCACTTTACATGCGACATGTAAATTCCGTTCCCATGCATGTTTAAAATTGCCGCCGCATTGGACAATAAAAGTGCCCGCATGTTTGCTGTAAATGAGTGCGATCGGGGAACCAAATGGCAATCGCTTTTTTTTCTAATAATAAAATGAACTGTTCACAACTATTTTTTCGGACGGTGTTTTGGCAAACAATTTCTCCTCATTTGATCATTTTTCCCGGCTGCACTCTTAGCTGTGAGGTATCGGAGCCAGCTGTCTACTGCAAAGACAGCAGTCACTTTGTAATATATATGGTGTTGCATAGCTCTTATGGCCAGTAGTTTGCCTGGCGCCAACCATTCTTGAGCTCTAGAACTGCAGACACACACTTCTGAAAATGAAATATCATTACAGTCGTCATCATCATCATCAGGTTTTTATTAGTCTCCACTGCAGGAGCACGACCCTCTCTGTACTGCCAGAGCAGTCAGAGGATTTGGCCTACACTCTCCTATTCTTGTAAAAAAATACTCACAACCTTTTTGCAAACGCTTAATTATGATGAAACAGAAACACTGCTTGCTTATATTAAATGACTAATAAACACACATTTAAATAAAAAAAATTAAACATATAAATATAAATAAATAAATAAATATATACTGACAAATCACACAGATTGAACTAGCCCCATATATAACCTCCGTGTACAAATCACATGTATTTTCATATATTTATATATATATATATATTTAACAAAATAAGTAGGTACACTATTGTGCCCAAATATTTTCTATTTTCTTTTTTAATATTGTATAATTAAGGTACTTAACGTAAACCGCCTCAATAATTCCTTCCCAGGGCTAACATGCGCGCCACGACATATCTCTGACGACATGACATATCTTGTCGAATTCGACAATTATGTCGAATACCCTAACATGCGCGCCATGAAAGAGAAGTATCTCGTCGTGACTTGGCTATCACTTCTCGAAACGTCAAGTTTTATTTTAAAATTGCCACACCGATATTCAGTGTGTTTTTTACAGCGTAACCATGGTTACCAAGGCGCGGAAAATAATAATGAAAAGATTTTTTTTAAACAAGAATAAAGATAAAGATGAAACTATTGTTAAATCTTACAATTATGATATCAAATGTCGTTGTAAGATGGCGGACATGACTTTTCATGAAAATTGACATGGGTGTAGTTATATGCGTTTTTCAGGATATAGATTTCAAAAATGACGTCAGTTATAAAGCCAAGATGGCGGAAGCGATTTTTTGTGACAAATTATCATGGGTGTCATTATATAGGTTTTTTGGGGTGTAGATTTCGAAAATGACGTCAATTTCAAAATCCAAGATGGCGGACACGACTTTTTATAAAATATCGACATGGGTATCGTTATGTGGGTTTTTAGGGATGTAGATTTTGAAAATGACGTCAGTTTTGGAATCCAAAACGAAGGACGTGACTTTTTCATTAAAAATCGACATGTGTATCGTTTTATGGGGTTTTCGAAGTGAAGTTCGTTTTAGATTTCAAAACCGACGTCATTTTCGAAATCTACGCCCCGGAAAACCAACAAGATGACAACCATGACAATTTTTCATGAGAATTCGCGTCCGCCATCTTGGATTTCAAAACTGACGTTATTTTCGAAATCTTCACCCTGGAAAACACAATTCCAGAAATGATGTAACTTTGGTAATCAATGTGTGTATCAATGCACCCTTTAAGCCTTTAAAAAGGTTTGAATAATATGCAAATTCAGTTCGGCCTAGGCCAAACTAGTTCATCCTGAAATAGGGTTTTGCCTGAAACATATAGATTATAGGTATCCAAAAAAAATACGAATACCTCAGTCTTTCATTTGAGCAGTTTGAACATTTTTGCAGGCACAAATTCGAGTGTTATATTTTCTCGTCGTTTGTCGTCGAAGAAAAATTCGACGACAATCTTATCGAATCCAAATGTAAAAAATCGATAAAATTTGAAGTGCATGTTAGAGACCGTCGACATAATGTCGTCAAGTCGTGGTCAAGTCTTCATTTGACAAAAGGACATGATTTAAGTGTGCTGCCATGTTACCGACTGTCGACATATAGAGATATGTCGTCACAAATCGAGAAAATGCCGCGACAAAATTTTGTCGTGGCGCGCATGTTAGCCCTGCAGATGTGAGAGCACTGGCGAACTGTAACACAGGTTTAACCTTCTACAGTCGTCAGTCTCCAAACTATTAGTTGTAAGATTTTTCATACTTTGTTTACTTTTTTATGGAGAAATAAATCACATTTTTACTTTACTTTTACTTTACTTTACTTTACTCCACGCTGGCCAGACGGGTTGGAGAGGTTCCATTTGATGTTTATAAGCTTTGTTTAGCTTGAGTTTCCTGAGTCGCCTTTTACGACATCCACGGGAAGATTTGGAGTGGTCCTATTCTTTCTGCCGGGAACCACACAGCTTTATTACATTACAGTAGTACGAACGTTAAACTATCTTTACCTATGTAAAAGTTATAAAGGCTACTGGCTAGCTAGCTACTTAACATTTTTTTTATATGACCTTCTTCCATTACGTTATTATTTTTATTTTTTAACCATTGTTTTTTTTATCAAGTTCGGCGTACCTTATTATTTTTATATATTTTATTCACTTGTAAAAAGAGTTCTGCTCCTTCCCATGAACCGTAAACGCCATCAAAATTGATGGCCATCGGCCTCAAGATTTTTCCAGTATGATGTATTTCAGCCCTGGTAAATGATAGCGTGGTGGTTGCATTTTGTCAGTAGGATAGCAGCTTATTAATTTGCTTCTAGGTTTAGGAAGTAACAAGGCCAACTAAAATTAGCTTTTCTAAGTTATTCGGTTCGCGTTCAGCTACGTGACTGAAGAAATAATTTAAAAGTAGTAATAAACACCTACAAATATTTGATACTAGCTTTTGCCCACGGCTTTGCCCGCGTTAGTGTCGATCTCTCGAGAACAGTACTTTTCTCCGGGATGAAAGGTAACCTATGTTCTTCTCCGTACTTCAGACAACGTGTATGCAAAATTTCATGATGATCGGTTCAGTAGATGATGCGTGAAAGCGTAAGAAACAAGCTCACTCAAACAAGGTTTGGAATTACTACTTAAATATTCTAAGGATTTTTTTCTGTAATATACCTATTTCTTGGAACATCTCGAATGGAGCTCAAATGAGCTGACGAACTCCGAAGGTTGTGAAATTCAAAATGTTACGGTGACAATAGGAGGGCTTTTGCCAACAGACGTCGACATAATTTCTCAGTGGACCATTTGTTCTCAAAATTTCTACACCAGTGATCGTAATGGGTGCCCATACAATCGAGATAGTACGCGGCTTTATGAACCCGAAATTATACAGGATAATATGTTATTGAAGTTTGTTATTTGGACCATAGCAACCGGCTGGGAATAGTTATTGTTTCGAAACAACGATAAACGTAAGTATGTAGATTTGTTATATAGAAATCTATGGACCTTAGTGAGTTGTTTTCACTGAACTGTAGTTGTTATGTAATAAAATACAATGAAAACTAAAACAATTGTTCGTATTTATAGTCATTTGTTCATAAACTACGGTTTATGCAACGGCTATTACGGCTACAGCATTCCAGCTAATCCATGCAGAAAGCTAAAATTTGTAAGATAGATTTATAAGTTGTAGGTCAGTTTTTTTTTTACTTTTACTAAAAGGTGATGGGACACTTAGAATGTATGAATCTTTTAATTAAAATAAATTTATCTTTAAAAATTAAACGAGCAATGAAAATTTCGATAACTTCTCCGATGATTTTGATAAAATTAAGTATGGTTTTGAAGGAATCGATTATCTCTAAATAAATCCTCCTAAGTTTTTTTGATTTTGATTTGATTTCAACGAACCTTCTTGAAAAACATTTTTACATTATTTTCCTCAAATTCATTATTATTAGAAAAATAGGTATTCATTTTAGTGATTATAAATTAGACAGATTTCTCAATATTAAATGGTAAATTATATTTTTTAAATTATAAATGCAGTTACAATTAATTTCGAAAGCAATCATTCTCTTTTTGATTGCATGCCCGCCGAGCTCGTAACAAAACCACTTTATACTATTTCGATATGAGCGACCCAATTATATACCCAATAAGTAAAAATTATACTTTCATTCGGAATAATTTATTTTATGCGTGATCATTTATGATACTTCACCTATTTTCCCTTATTTCAGCAAAAGCAAAAGTTTTTATACAGGTGCTTTCTTGCTTAATTCAATAAAAAATGTTCGGAATATTTTACAAATATGATCTGAAATAAGTAAACAAATAATTGGAAGGAACATGTTGAATAAAAATATCACAAATCCATACTTGTATTGTATTATAATTTTGTTTTAAAACAAGTATTTTTGAACTTCCAATAGTAGTTATTAAACATAATAAACATATAAAATAATTTATGATTAGGGCACGGATAAACGGTTTTTTAAAGGCGCAACTAAAACTACCATGTGCATCTATGTACATTCTGTAATATTGTAGTATGGTAATTTGGAAACTCAAGAGCAATGAACAACAATAATCCAAATTCTCCATATAAAGTATGTATCTCTTTTGATTTAACTTTTTGTCCTGCTTTTCAAAAACTAACAAGAGTATGTGCGAGAGTATGACGACGTACAATAAAAAACCTCTTTAGATCTTGGATGTTTAACTATAAATAGGTAAGTAATTACAAACTATTGTTGAGTCAGTATGATATGCCACAACTACGTGTGCGGCTCAATCTGTGTGATCGGCCCATAAAAAAAATATTTCATTAATTTATATCGTCAAACGATTTCCTAGCTAATTGAAATACGAGTAGGTACATTATGGCACAACATAATAGCAACTTGTACTAAGTTAATTTTCCACCAGTTTGTAAGCAAATATTGCCGACATTAATAGGTCAATTAAATGCTGCAGTAAATTGCTTACAAGTCGAAGGCAAAGCTATATAGGTACATCACATACGTATACTTATGTACAACATTTCTGCTTTGTAAATGTGGTGCAGATAACTTAATGTACCGTATAGATACATACACATTATATAAGAATAAATGAATACTAGTCCTTTTCTAGATTTATACATTTGTTTCGAATTTTGGGTAGCCAAATCGGGTTAAAAATAACAGTTCTAGTTATTTTTATGTCTATGATGTAACTAGTTTTTTACCCGACTGACCCACCAGAAGGAGGTTAGTGCTTTTCATGCGTATGTATGTATCATATGTGAAGTTATGCCTGTCCCTTTGTTACCTTCTGTAGCCTAAACAGCTTGACCGATTTTAAAGTGTGTGGTGTCTTTAGATTCGTATTTTTCCCTAGAGCGTCATGGGATATGTAACGTCAGCGAAAAATCGATATAGCGGATGTAAATTATCAAAACGGCGAGTATAAATAAAGTAATAAACGTCATATAAATCGATTGATAAAATATTCCAACAGACAAAAATCTAATCATAGACATTAAATTCTAAATTTATGAAGAACAACAACGATATACGTAGTAGCAAGTAGAACTGGCAACTCAATCAATGTTTCTTTATTATTCTTACGTGAAAACACAAAGAGTCGACTTTAATTGAAACCATAATGAGACCTTAATTTACTTTTTAAAACTCCAAATTCCATCAAACTTTATACCCTTTTAAAACGATAACAGGGTACTAAGCTTTATAAGAATCTCACGGCGCTTTTAATAAGTACCTACTGTAATAAAGTGGTACAAGGAAAGTCTATTAAAGACGGTTGCTGAAGCCATCAAGCAAGTTTCCGTTCGTATAATACTGTTTATCACCGTAATCTATATAATATGTCTGTATAATGTAAGAGATATGTAATACTTGACGCCGGGAGCGCACGCTTTCTTGCGATATTATATATAATATTTAAAGGTATATTGCAACATAAACTGCAGCAGTAGATTTGCTTAGCACGTATTATTTCTACGTAAATATGATTATTGCTCAATCCATCATCCTCTTATAATGGCGTGGAAAGGTCTGTTAACGTAATGGTTTAAGCAGGTGATAGCCAGGTCCGACCTTTCTGTATCCCCGTTCGTTGCAGGGTGATATACATACTTAATATAAAAATACCTTCTGTCAATAACCAATAGAATGCATTGACATGCTTTGTTATTATTTATCGTTCACAAAACCTTGTTTTTAAATTACTTGGAAGACTCAACAAAGTATCAATATTATGATCAGATATATAAAGTGTGACCGATAAAAAATAATGTGATACGATGTAATGTTTAAGCTTAATATTTATAGATAGCTCTTATGGTATTATTTTATTTCCGGTCACACATTTATATCGGATTATTTTTAATTTTATTTCCTTGTTTAGTTTTCTACGAGATACACAGCACCTAGGTTTTTAATATAGGACCAAATCTATTAGAATGAGCTAGTCCCACGGCTTATAGTAAGTTGTCAACTTGTGTCGTAGGATACTTCTCAAGGATACTGAGGATATTACATTTAATTCTTGAAAGATAATAAATAATAAATAAATAATAAATATATACGGACACACAGATTGAGCTAGCCCCAAAGTAAGTTCTTAATAAGACCTGTGTTATGGGATACTTACTCAACGATACTATATTTTATAACAAATATACATGTATAGATAAACATCCAAGACCCAGGTCAATCTGAAAAAGATTGTTTTTCATCTTGACCTGACCGGGGATCGAACCCGGGACCATCCGTGTCACAGGCCGGCGTGTTGACCGCTGCGCCACGGAGCTCGTCAATGCTTATACCTTTGAATAGAAAAACTTTCAAGACCAAGGCGAATCTCAAAAAGATTGTTTTTTATAATGACCTGATCGAGTAATGAAACTTAAAACAAAAAAGTTAAAATGTCCAAAAGTTCAACTATTGAATTGAATTCAAATTCCAATAGGCATGGAAACAAGAGCATTCTAGCGCCGAATAGTTCATTTTTATAATAGAAAACTGTGTTACACCCGTTATACCATAACGTGTAGTGTAAGGTCAAAGGTTATTGATTGACCGATTACAGTGTTTGTTAGAAACAGATTTTATTGCGATCACTATACAGTTGTGTATTTACACGGTCCACGTCCTTATGATTAATGGACGCCATCACTCGTTCTAAGTAAGTATTTTTGGTTTGTTTATATCATACGTTACGTTCTTCCTGCGCTTTATGACTGCCTAACACTACGCTCCAAAACCATACACAATAACTCAGTTTACATGTCTAAGAAGTATCAGATTCTTTTAGCTATTAAAAAAATTAAAACGTTGTAAACGCCAAAAGAGCAGTAGTTTTCAATAATTCCACGGATTCTCGGAATGCAATAACCACTTGTATGTGAAGCGCAGTGATAGCGCATATGCTCCAGTTTGGATGCACCATTCACTAAATAAACAATAAGATGGCGGTGGCCGGGCTGACACAACGCTCTAGCTTGATATTTTCATATTTCAAAACTGGCAGATTTATTCACCGTTGAATTTGGTTTTAAAAGGTAAAAAGAAAAAGAGAGACGTTTGAAGTTTAAGTACTTTTAATTCATATTCTTTTTGAAAGAGTTAACTAGCAAAGGGCTCTAGATTGGACTAGATGAAAAACGGAGAGGGAGGCTTTTGCCCAACAGTGGAACTTCAATATTTAGGAAAAAAAAATCGTTTGATTTAGAAGTAAGGGAACCATTAGGTAAAAATAATAATATGGACATGGTTAATATTATTTAAGTAAGGTATAAAAAATAACTACTTAAAATCTGTGAATCTTTGGAATTAAATCAACTAGCTTGTATTTTTTTTTGAGCGCTGGCAAAAGAGTACTCTGAGCGATAAACAAACTGGGTTAATACCCACCTACATAATTTATTGTATTTGAACCCTAAACATTCTCAACCAGTTCTTTGCTTGCCAAGCTGCAAACTTAAAATTTTTCGCATTTAATACTTGATAAAATAAAAAATACACAATAAACATCTGTTTGATTTCTTTTTGAACCCTGAAATTTATGTTTTGTCTCCTTTACGAAGGATCATTTTAGTGATAACCTTCAAGCTCAATAGGAGCCGCAATCTTGATTCAACAACAAACAAAATACCTCTGACATCATCAAAGGACCCCAAAAGCCCGGACGTGCCCAAGACCGACGTATCTATTACATTTAGACGTCTATCTCGAGGGCTGCAGGAGAGCCATATTGAATTTGAGGGCCAGAGTAGAGGGTCATCGTCGAGAGCTCAGTAAGCGATATTTCAAAAGATGGCCAAGAGGCCACCACTGCTCTCCAAATTATTGGAAATTTTATGGAGCGAAGCAGCTGAGTTAAGGGGAAGTGAATTCACACAAAGCTCCACCCAGCAATTAATTCTATAAGACCTAAATCATATCAAATTTAAAAAATCTAATAGCTGAATGCCCTAGTAAATTACTTGTAATATTATTGGTACAAGGTTTCACTATTTTCAATTTGGTGAATAAAACTTAGATTATAATATCTATGAAAAGTAATAAAAAGAATACTACAAGTAATTTATTAGGGCATTCGGCTATTAGGTTTTTTAAATTTGATTTGATTTAGGACTTATAGAATTAATTGCTGGGTGGGGCTATGTGTGAATTCACTTCGCCTTAAATGAAAGATGAGAATTTGGCTTGGAAGCGTGATAGCAAGGATACGCAAATCGTAAACTAATTTTTAGGATCTTTCGGTTTTATGAACTGAGTTCTTGAGATTAATTACTTACTTTAGCGTCATGGAGTAAATGCGTAAAATGACTTGAGAATGCTATGCGAGGAAAAAATACCACTTTACATATTTTAGATTTTTACAATACATTAATTGCTTGCATTTACAATGCGGTCCTTATGACATCTAACTTTGGACCGTTTTGTTGTATTTTAATCAATCACAATTGCATCATAGCGTACTTTTACGTTACGTACGTTATTTGTTTGAATATAACGAAACAAAAGACAAAAATAAACAGCTGAATGTTTCCAAAAAAAGGTGTTCCCAACAGCAATTACGAAACCGCAGTTAAAAGCTTATTATAACTTAATTGTAGTTGTAATAAAAAAGAGCAGTACCTATCTCTACTACTCTTTATGAGTAAAAAGTGCTAATGACTCTAAAATAAAGGATTGGCACTAGATAGACAATTAATGGAAGAGTTTAATGAACTCAATATAAAGGTCATTACTATATTAAATTCTGTGTACAATCTAGAAAAACAACTGAGCATCGTATTAAGTAAACAAGGGTTCAAGACTCGATTAATTCGAAAGGCTGCCTCGACAAAAATGGAAATCACTAACACACCTTTCTATCGAATTAGATCAGAGAATCCACTTTCATTATTCGAACTGTTTTCGTATTCGTACATTGCACATCTTTAGATTCAGATAAAGAGAAAGTCGAACTTATTTAATTAAAATTTACTTTTAAATATTCACATGTTTGGTTGTTTATGGCTGGATATCGTTGCTCATAAAAAATATGACATATACTTCGAAAAAAATTATATAACATTGGAGTCCTCATTGCAAATGATTTGACTCCAATGGAGACACCCTTCGAAGGTGAAAAGGATCGAAACAAATACTGCATTTACATGATATCATGTTTATGTTTTGATTGAGTACAGATATTAGAATTGAACGGTGGAGTGATTATTTGCGCAAGATGGCTGGCAGAAAGTGGATGCGAGCAGCCGAAGATAGATCTCAATGGCGTGCAATTGGGGAGGCCTACCTAAGTCCAGCAGTGGACGAGTATAGGCTGATGATAATGTTGATGATTAGAATTCAAACAAGCAATGATAAATGCATAATTATTTTTTATGAGATACGACGGCAAACAAACAAGCAAGCTAATCATCTGATGGTAAGTGACCACCACCGTCCTCACCAGGAGTGCGGTGTGACACTGACAAGAGCGTTGTCGGCCTTTTAAGAAAGACATAGACCCGTTATTTAGATGTTCCCATGTCGTATCGGTTTTTATATTACCTACTGTCTTATGTTTCTGATCATTATATAAGTATTAAAGCGAAAGCGAGTTTCTATATTTATTGGTTTAGTTATTACACCTTGACAACTGAGCCGATCATAATGAACCACGGCATTCACATTGTCTGAAAATAACATTTACTATTAAAAGGCACCGCCGACTAAACATTATATATATAATGTTATTTCAAAAGAAATAAAAATATTTTTTTACTATTATGGCAAAGTTAATAAAGTTATTAAACTTCTGAGACAAGCCTAACAAGCAGTATTCAGCACGATGACGATAATAATATCAACGTCAATATTATTTAGCCCTGTCATCTTACGATGCTAATTTCTTTCAAGGACTCAAAAGAGTATTAGAAAAGGAAAACAGCCTTCGACTTTATGTCGTCACCGATAAAATCAAAGGAACGGAAGTCCAATAAAAGTCGAATTCGGCAACAATTAAGGATTTATTGTTCGGAGCAATTTGTTTCCCTGAAGCGGAATTATTTTTATTTTATATCCTTCTGGAAGAAAGGTAATGTAATTCCGCCAAAAAAGGCGAGACACGTGAACCCTTGCGATTGCTCTCTGGAAAATGAAAATGGGAAACAATGAGTACCTTTAGTACTGATTAGCCGGGGGAAAATGTATATAAACCCTTAGCAACAAGATTTTTATAGCAAACTACATAACCTCTACAAAAATATGTATGAATCACGTCTTACCCTTCCCACGGAATTAAATATAGTTCTAACGTTCAGAATAGAAATTCGCAATGTTCCTCGCAATATGGCATCCCCGCACCTCTCCCCCATGCTAAGGATTTCTTAAGGTTTCGTAAAATAGGGTTAGCTGCTACTGTTTTCAGTTCTACGTTACGGTACGAACGTTAGTATTTGACTTCATTCTGCGATGGGGACCCTGATAAGTCACACACAGACGTGTGCATGGATGTACGTATTGTAGTAGTTGTAGGCATACTTGTAAGCATCCCTAATGGAATACAGATCTCCAGAATGGAAAAAAAATTTGACCGCTTGTACAAATTAGTAGCACATTTTTCATTTTTTGTTTTTGCGGAAATATTTTCTATTAGGTACTTAGGCATTCAACTTGAAACGTATATCATAAAAATGTGTACCTAAGTATTGCAAGCAAAGAAAAACGATCAAAATATTTGCATAAATTAAATGATGTAAAACAGGGACATGTAAAAGTAACCTACTTCAATCAAACAATAGTTCTATATTCAAGAAACAGTACAATACGAAAGCAAAGAAGCCTGTTTTGCTCTCAAGGAGTGCATTACAAAGAAAAGACACATCCTGAATTTTAATAAACATTTTCTTGAGAAAAATCTTCCAATCGTAAATTCTATTTGATATACTCAAGTGAGAACTATGTGTACCGTGATAAAAACTTATAGTACAGTCAAAAACAAAAGAGAATCAAAATTTAATTCCAATTGTTGTGCAATTCTTGCAGTCCACAACGTAGAATGAGATTTACTTGTAGTAACTACGTACCTATGCAAAGTGTAACTTAGCCTTCGACATTCTCTTAAAGGCTCAGTCGGTCAATATGTTTATAAATAAGTAAATAAACGCAATAAAACCGTATCAAAAGAGTTTTATTTTCGGTAATAAGTGTACCTAATAAAGGCGTAAACATATGAAAACACAAGTCTCGTTGCATTAATGACTTTGATTATAAATAAATATATACGGACAAATCACACAGATTGAGCTAGCCCCAAAGTAAGTTCGATACTTGTGTTATGGGATACTATTTTATAATAGATACTTATATAAATAAACTTCCAAGACCCAGGTCAATCTGAAAAAGATCATTTTCCATCTTGACCTGACCAGGGATCGAACCCGGGACCATCCGTGTCACAGGCAGGCGTGTTGACCGCTGCGCCACGGAGCTCGTCAAAACTGTGTGTTTGACGAGCTCCGTGGCGCAATTATGTATTTGTGGAAACACAGTTATGTATTTGTGCACTGTATGTATAAATTAATAATAGTGATTTTGACGAAACCCTAAAATTGCACAGCATTTACGTTATCAATAGACAAGAAAGCTTACATACACAAATCTCTAATAGACAATCTTTTGTTGATAACTGTACAATGTATGTACGTTACCAACGTATTCACAACTAACTTGATGAAAACAGAAGTTGCCTTTGAAGTTGGCCTGTTCATTAGGTGTTTGACCTTTTCATAAAACAGTTTGAACGATAAATTAACAGAACTCAGTCCGCACAGCGTATTGCGTGTGAAATGGGAGGGAGTTCTAGATTTCTACTATTGGACTTGCATGTAGGTAGCTCTATGTACGTATGTAATATGTACGCTCCTGGAAATTCTCACTTGTCAAAACTTTGACAATTTCCTGTTGTAGTGGGGTTGGCGGAGAACTTTAATCCTCTGTTGTACTAAGATGTAATATGAGATGAGATATTTATAACTAAGATAAAATATAACTTTAATGCTTTAATGAAAACATATATGACTAATAATAGGTGAGGTACAAACTTAGAATTTAAAAATAGTTGGTCTCTGGAATATCTGTTTAGTAGTAAGAAATTAAGCTTCCAGTGAAGTTTATCGTTATATATAAAATCCAAAGGCCACGTTTAGCGTGTTATTAGGCATATAAAATACATGGGTGGGAAGTAAAACAAACTTGTAAATTGCTAGCCACTCCACTTATTGAAATGATTTGTCAGATATTCACCGATAGTCTTGACCGACTTCTACAGTTTAAATGTGGTTTATACAGATATACCTACTCTAAAAACAGAAATATGTAGCTAGTACATTGTCCTTAATGTGTTGTTTTAAGACATGGTATTAAGCATTGTCAAAAAATATACTCAACACAAATTTAATTTACCACCAATTACCCTACAAGTGGTTTCTCGAGTTTGTTTATCATTTTCACCTCCTCATTAATATAATAAAGGCGAGAATTTCTCACAAAGAAGCCACCGCCAGCGGAGCGCAGCGTTTAAGGGTGCGCTAGTCAGGTGTTTCGCCATACAAATTCTGTAGGGTGATGACTCCGTTGTTCGGTATCGTCTGTTTAAAGTTTTTAATTCTATCGATTTGTCTTTTCGTTATCTATGCTTGTATGGAATCATAACTGTAAAATTATAAGTACTTTTAAAGTTATGAGTCTCAAAACATTCCGTTTTAACACGTAATTTTAACGCAACTTTGGGGACAATTAAATACTGGAAGGAGTATAAAATCTCAAAAACAAAATTCATACAAGCATAGTTTGGTTATAAAAAAAATTAAATAACTTTTTTTTTAATTAAAACATTCAGCTGTTTTATCACAAGAGCACTTCTCCCAAACGCATACTCGCGAATTTTTAGACGACGAATATTTAGATTTTCAACAATATTTGTGTTTGCACACACTAGACTGTAGTTCCGATGTGCTTATACATCGGTGTTAATAGTTCCGCACTGTTCATAACCGATGATCTCTTTCTCAGCGAAATAGCACGCAAATTAGCCACGTGCGCCGACGAGTTCGAGTTCCGGACTAGCGCATCCTTAAGTGCAGCTTGCGGTCGACATCTCACAGTAACATTTAATATGAAACCACACTAATGCTTTTACTACCGAGAATTTTTTATTTCTTAGAAAATTAAGAGCTTTAAAAAAATATTATACTTATGAATTAAGCGCAACAATTTTATTTAAAAAAGTGGTATTCAGGCTGATACCGTTAAAAACAGATCAAGTCCGTGTCCGTGAGGGTCCCGTATTAATAGTTTTTCTTTATTAATCTAACAAGAAATGGCCACTTATACACACGAAAAACAAACAACAAGAAATTTACGGTAATCAGCTTTTTCCTATTACTTGTGCTATAACACCTAGCATATTGGTAGACAAACCCAGTGTGATTACTTTTGCCAGTTGGAACATATTTGCAAAATGTAGGATATAAACGCAATTACACGATATGGATCTTTTAATTGCGTAGACAGAAGTTTGATTTTATAACGGCTTTGCAGGATCGATAAATTGTAGCTTATTGCCAAAAGTGTTCTAGGTCAACTAGAAACACCCTGTGCGATTTCTTATGCGATTTTGAGCAAATTTGCAAAATGTGGGATATAAACGCAATAACAATATATAGATCTTGTACTCCTATTAGTGTTTCTTTTTACTATTTGAAATACAGAACCCTAAAGATACCTAAGTAAAATAAAGGCTCCAACACACATCATAGCCGACGAGATGCGTCTAGTTACAGAAATAAATATAGGCAACCGATGCTATGTGTGTAATATATTGAAACTAGCCAGCCCTCCCTGGCTGCGCCCGGGCATGCATTATTCCTATATAGGTAAACCTCCGCGCAGTAGTTTTTGAGTTTATAGCAAACAGACAGAAAGACGCGGCAGAGGACTTTGTTTTATAATATGTATTGATAGTCTATTTTAACAAATTATTGACATGTGTTTTCTATTTTGTTCACAGTTCATCAGCGAGCGAGCTAATCTCTCGTCGCGGAGTCTTCTCCAGGCGACAGTATGGATCTGTAGAACAGGTGAGGATTTTATTTATAGTCGTAGGATAACTACGTAGAACTACTACTAACGTGAAGTCACCATCATAAAACCCAGACTCAATAAAATGTTTAATAGGCTGTAACAAGCAAATATACTTTTGACAAAGCATTTTGTTTCTAACGTTTCTAACATAGATATCAGAATATTTACTAGGTCTGTGGTTTCTAATGGTTTCTAATCATGTTTCAAACGTTTTTCTTTTGCCTGTGACAATCGTAGCTTTGATGTTTTTGTTTAAACAAATAAATTGTGCCCGCAGGTTTATTTCATGACCAAAAATTATTTTGCTTTTCATGTGAATAAGTGGACCGGACTCAGAATTTTTTAGCATTTGATATAGCTTAACGATTGCCTTCAATAACAAAACATAAAAATTACTAAAGCCGGGAGATGCTCCAGATATTTTACTCGGTTACTTCTCATTATGCGCCAATAGTAGTAACGCCCACTGGGCGGGCCATCAAGCTCCTCGGGCTAACCCCACTCTTCAGTATGCTAAATTAAAACATTCGTAGATAAAACTAGCGTTCGAATTTAGTTAATTTGATAACACATAGGTACTTAATTGTTTTCAACTGATTGAAACTCAATTTCATATCAAGTTAGGAAGTTACATCCAGGTGCCTCGTCAATCCACCTTTGCCAGTTTCATTGTTTAAACACCACTTGATATCGTCGGCTTAAAGTTATTACACCGGCCCGAACTACAATGGAAACTTGGAAACAACGGATTATGACAAGATACTTAGTGACGGTATTAGTGTATTAAAATAAAAAGTTATTAATTTATTAAATAAATTGATAAGTTTTAATAAATATTTGCGCAAAATGTATCAGTCAATAAATTATCCAGATAGCATTAATATTCGAAATTAACAAAAACTGTTCAATCAACGAAAAACTGTTCAATCAACGAAATACATATTTGCTAATCAAATCACGTCTTCGTCTCTTACGTGGTAGACAGAGTGGAGGCCCATTAGGCCTGAAAATCAGCTTTTGTGTGATGTTGGGCGTGTAAGTGGGGAACGAAATTTAAATAGTGCTAACCTACTCGTAGCACTATTTAAATTATCTTTTATTAGCTAGCCGGGTCGCATATGACTTGATTCCTTAGATATTTTTTATAAATATAAATATTTAAATTATAGCAGCGTCCCTTAAATTTGACTTTTATCTCGATCTCTATTATTATTGATAATTAAGACATTGTCTTTTTTTTAAACATAAAGTTTTGGCATCTGTGTTATTCCAGTATCTTATAGGTTCCTAATATAACAAAGCTTGTCATCAATCTTGTACGAAATTGCGAGCAAAATAGAGTTTAAAATATATCGTTAATTAAAGCTGTCGTAAGCCAAGCCAAGCCAAACGAGTAAGGAAGTTTTGGATAGTAATTAAACGACTAATAGGTTTCTTTTAAAATGTGTGCGTATATGAAAAACAATCATTTCAAATTCCACTTACAACTAAGTCTACTGATTGCATTTAAGACAAAAAAAAATGTTGTAAGAAATCTCCAATATTTTCTTGTCTTAAAAAAAAAACTATGTATTTATGTTAGAATATAGGTAATCAAATTTTTCGTCAAAATAAATTAATAATGTTAAAACAGACAGAAGTGGAAGGTAATTAATGAGAGAGACCTTTTCCCACCAGTGTAAAAATATACATCAAGAAATAATAATTAAAGCTGATTCTTTTTTCAATGAAAGAATATAGTCTGAAATTCCTTTAAATCTTATAGATAGTTTTAGAATAGTGTACTATAAATATATAAATTCCTTATAAGCTTCAGAATTTTACATTAAATATTTAGCACAAAATACAATATACTTAAGTACAAGAAGGGTCCAATAAGCCTTGAAAGGTTGCTGACGTCACGTTTTAACTCCATTCCATTGACAGATAGTACTCGAGAACCATCGCCGTTGCGAGCTACAGTCAGGATCCAAATGAAAGCGAATTTCGTTTTAATTAACGTTTTGTTGTCGACAAAGCCGTAACGTTCATAGAGGGTATAGAAATAAAGCTCATGAAAGACCTGCAGTTATTCTAAGTTAGATTCTGAATCTTTCAAACATTTATTCAAAGAAAAGAAACTCTACCTATAGATGAGAACCACTTCAGAAAAAAATATTTCTGTCAAGGTCCAACTTACTACAAAGTACTGCATAAATTTGTCTTTTCACTGCGTGAGTTCCTAGGATCTAATGCGTTATCACCTTCGAATAAGTAATGATCACCAAGATAGACAGAGAGAGAGAGTTATTGATTAGCGTTTCTTCATGTCGCGAAGATCTACCGAATGCTATTGTACTGTGCATCTACCAAGCTTGTATCTTTTTGTTCTCAGTATTTTGTAGCCCAAGCAAAATGTTACTACAATTAATTAGCTTGTTCTTGTTAGCAGACGGTACCACGTTTGGCGCACGTGCTGCCATTATAAAATCCATTTTTTAAATGTTTTCACAAAGGGCATAATGGCCAGTAATAAACATAAACTCCTGGGATTACAATAGGTATAATGGTCTCTTTCATCATTTTGGTAATGTGACGATGTAACTCTTACCTACATGAAATAATGAGTCGTAGGACTTTATAGTAATAAAGCGGAACATCTAATTCATTGGAATGGACTTTGTGTGTTGGAATATCCCATTTTTAGGTTCTCTAGTAAACAAGGAACCCTTATAGTTTCGCCATGTCTGTCTATCTGTCCATCCGCTGTTTTACTCAGAGACTTTAAGAGTCGCCTGGAAGTGCATGTCTCCATACAAACGGAAACAGGGAATTGTGGCAATATTTGATAATTTTAGGGCAAAATTAAGCATCCAATCAATTATTCTCATTATAATCTACGTACGTTCCTATACAGTTTGGTTAAATTGTCAAATGTTTGAGAATTATACGCCTCTCAAGATTTCCATACAAATTTGAAAAGGCTTGTAATTCTCAAACTATTGGTATTTTAACCAACAAATATTGCCACAGTTCCCTTTTTCCGTTTGTATGGAGACATGCGCTTCCAGGCGACTCTTAAGTACTAGAAGCTGTAATTTGGTATGGATGATATAACATATTAATCATGCCAAGAAAGGTTTGTTCCCATACAAGTAAAGTGGGAGTATTTTTTTCTCTAATAACCCATGATGTGGAGTATTGTTAAATAAGTCTTTAAAAAATGTTGTGAGGTTGAGAATACAATTTTTCTATTTAGGCATCTGTTTCTGAAATTTTTGGTTTTGAAGTACAAATATTTGTTAGAGGTAAGTGGCTCTATCTGCTAAACAGTTATATATGGATAGGTGAAAAAAATTACAGCATATAAATACATATAACAAGGTAAAAATAAAAACTATCAGAGCTGATTACTAAGTACAAACTAAAAAGTTATAGGTAACCCACTTACAAAAAGTAAAACTTCATACAATTTTGATTTTTTATATTTTATTCGATAAACTGCGAGATGCGAGTGTGAACAGTGTGAACTCAATATTTCTCTATTCATTGGATATCTTGAGCTTCTAGGTTTTTATGAAATATAAAAATATCCTAACTATCGATAAATTGTACCAGACTTCTTAAAAGCTAATAGTTATAACCAGTTTTGTTTCAGGGTCCTGCCGTTATTTGATATCAAACTGTAATTTTCATACTCCGAAAGTAAATAAAATTGGGCTCATATTTAATTCGTTCCTAATGTACCTTCAATCAACTTTACAAATCAATCCTACTTGATTAAATATTGGACTTAATCAAAGGAAGGGTTTTTTATACATTTTCATTAATGGAAAATTAGTAACCTACATAAATAGGCTTAACTTTAAATATTTTGTGGCTGAGAGTCTTTAAAGTTAGGATGTTTTTATATACTTGTTCATTATTTACCTTAGGAACACATAATGCCCAGTTCCCTTGATTGTTGGTCAAGGCTCAAAGCTGACTGTTACATTCTAGTTTACTAATTTAATGTTTACTTAAGTACGGATGGACAACACATTTGTGCCCTAGACACCTGTGCATACTCAAAAGAATCTATTGAACCTTATGAAGAGTACTTCGCCAAATTTTTCTGCTTCACGTGAGAAGAATAGGAATTTGACACCTATTTTGCCGCAATATGACAAAAACTTCGTTGTTTCTGGTCGAAAAAGGTATGTACAGTCACTAATTGTATTACATTTAGCATTTTATTACAATTACCTAAAAACCTATGAAACGAAATGCATCATCATCAGGTCCTTCCAGTCTTCACTGCAGGAGCACGACCCTCTCTGTACTACCAGAGCCGTATACTAGTCTGAGTAGTCAGAGGATTTGGCCTACACTCTCCACGCTGGCCAGACGGGTTGGAGAGGTCTCTTTGCAACTAACAAGTAAGCTTTGTTTAGCTTGTATTTCCTTAGTCGCCTTTTACGACATCCACGGGATGACTTGGAGTGGTCCTATTCTACTCTGCCGGGAACCAAACGGCGCAAATGAAATGCATACAATAAGTTATAGGTATAGGGTGTTATCTCCCAATTAATCCCGTCGGGACAAAAAAATGCATACAAAAAAATACCCAGTGAACACACAAAAAGGGTCCTTTTTGAGATAACTCTTAAACCAATCGAGATGAAATATAGTACGCATGTAGGCAATAAACCTGAATGCGATATTCAAGTTTGTTTGTCATTTAAAATCATTTCAATAGTTTATGTAATAGGTATTCATTTAAATAAATATTCCTGAGGTCCCAGATCGCGGTGAATTACTGGTTACCAGTAACCAAACATTATAAATTCATGACTCACGCGCCGTTTATTTTTCATTGTGTTTATCGAGTGCCTAAAGAGGTCGGTTCATCCAAAACAGTCAAGTAAACAATGGTCGGTGTACGTGATAAGTGCCAAACAGAAGGCATTATGGCTGACCTCGATCGAGTCAATATACATTTATAATTACGCCTCTTCATGGCGCATCCAATAGAACTGGGTATTGAAATTGAAGCGCAGTGAAATGATAATTTTGTTTCGTGTTGGCTTTTATTGTCTTTTCCCTTTATAAACAAACAAAAGAGAACAAATCATAGATACACAATATGTTCTTACATACATTTAGTAATTTAGCCGGTTAGAAATAAAGATAAGGTAATTTCCTGACCTCTAACTGTCCAACGCTGTTCAGTAGATCATAAAAAATAAAATAAAATCATAGTTTGAACTTGCACTGAGGCAACTTTAAACAATGATTTTATTTAATTCTTGAGAAATAACAAATGATATACAGAATACTGAACAACTTTCAGCAAAATGAAACTTTTTGACGAATAATTATGTAAACTGAGCCGTATCTGAACTTCAATTCATTCAAAAAGTTATCTAGGTGCCTATTTTTAAATTGCATAGCTAATCATTCAATAATACGAAACTAAGAGTCCTATTTTATTATTTTTTTATGTCGGAGAGAGCCTTGAGTTGCAATCTTATTAGTATTAAAAATTATATGCGTATATCTTTATACTGTGACAGAATACTAGCCAAGATAAGGGTAAAAATCAAGATCCCAAAAAGCTCGCCATTTTTATTTCCTTTTGAAAAATATTTTCTAATATTTCTTATATGTAGATGTTCTGTACCACCCATCGATTGCTTATTATAACTGATATAAATTTATATCACGCGCGATAAAAAATTTTGCTTCAACTTCTTTATAAAAATCGCCCAATTTTGGTGCGTATGGTCAAACTTGGTATCATTCTATAACCTTGCGTGGGAAACATTTTACTTTAAAACTCGTCGCCCCTGTTATATATTTAAGGGACACGAATGATAAAGCCGGCAGATTAATCCAGACTGGTCTATTGCAATTAGAATCCCACCCACATTGGTCATATATACACTACCGACATACCAATTACCAATTCTCTTAGTCATCAAAGATATCCACACTAAGTAATCAGTCTTCAGCATGTTGTCAAAGGTCAATCAGGTGCCGCCTAGGTGTTCTCTAATCAGCGTATATAAAAAATACCTAAGTAGAGTTCACTAATTACTGGGCGTTGCCCAATCATATGACGATATTCTGGTAGTATCATAAGCAAAAAAATAACTGCTATGTATGTAGTATTGGATAATTTAACTCGAAGGTGGTTTATCCAAACCACACGGGATTGCAGCAAATATAAACGTGTTGTTCTTCTAATTGATCTTTATTCATACACATACTACAAATTACTTATTAACGAGTGAACGAATTAGAGATTTTGCTACATACATAATATGAAATATGAAACAATTGTAACAAATACTTGCTTTATTTTGGAAGCTCAATCACTGGGGATTGCCCATTCCTATGATGATATTTCGATAGTATTATAAGCAAAAAATAACTGATTTTTACGAGAATTCTTCTTGCAGTGTTAGAGATTTGGCTGTATTTATATGATAAACAATTATAACAAATGCTTGTTTTATTTTAAAAGTCAGTGGCCATGTCTCATTCTTAAGGACATTTCAAATCTTCCTCATTCAAGACTAGTATTCCAGCTTGCATCCACGGCTGCAGTGCATCAGAACTTTTCTATCAGCACGTTACCTACTTTGTATTACTAGCTGTCTGCGACTTAGTCCGCGTGGTTTGCGGTTTAATCCCCATTTAATCGCACAGAATACCCGGGGCCCCGTACCGACCGTCATAACCGGTAATGTAGCCGGAAAAACGCTCAAACGGCAGAGACATCAATTCTTTGGGTTGCTCCAAAAAATGAAGTCATGTTTAGTACCTGTCTAAAAAAGTCAAAAGTCAAAGATTTTTATTCAAAATTAGATAAATGTATCTCTTTTTAAATGTCATATTTTTCATTCTTATTTTTTTGATATTCAAAATCGAAAAACAATTAGCGTTTTGGAATTACTACTGGTAAGAAGAATACGCCGAAAGAAACTCAATCCAGACTTGATCCCTACTTGGTTATTTAAATGTATACATTAAATTAAATTGCTACCACGCATTTATATCAATTAAATAATCATTAATACAATAGTAAGCCTTTATTACCAACTGGCTTTTAACAGCCGTTTTAAAGTTATGTAAATAAAGGTAGACCTGATATTTCTGTCTATGTTTCATGTCATTGTCGTCAGCTCTTTGAGGGTTATCTAGACGGGATTGGTTTAAGCGAAAAGGCTTTCTGTACAAATTATGTAGGTACAAGAAGTCTTCTAATACATAATTTGTATGTGTTTTTTATCGGCATGAGGAATCATGTCAATACACGTAGGCGATGCAGCTAGCAAGCAATCACTATTTATACTTCCTTTCTCTACCTACAAGCCCACCAACATGCTAAACGTGGCCTTAGGTATTATAGACCTGGGCTTTGTCTACTCCGCAAGGGAAAAACACGTAATTGTATATATGCATAATTTTTTTTATATGTACCCTCTTCATAATGGTGATTTAAAGCATATTTTATTCGTTCATTCATACAAGTAAATACTTCAAATACACGCTCTAAAAATTGAACCCTATCTAAAGCCATTTCCAATCTCTTTGAATTATTCACTTAGTCAACAAAATTGGTATTTCGTCGCCGTCTGTAAAAGACAACTTCGTAAACGTCTATAAAAATCAGACTGCCGTACTTCTAGTTAGGCTACGAATAAAAAGCTCCACCCAGACAATGTCAAGCGGTGATAGCGTCGACATTTCTACGATAAAAAATATATTCCGTAGCTAATCTGTGTACTTAATAGCTTAGCTCGGAAGATAGGTAAAGTTTTATGGAGTTTCTTTTTCGTTAGAACAATTTCGTCAAAACATTATATTTTTGTTTGTCATTACGTATGTTTTTCGTAGCACTTCGTAGCGTGAGTCTACGATGCTATGAAATGCTACGATAAGATAGGTATATTGTTTTTTTAGTTGATTCGATATAAGATCTTATGATAATATGTATTGGATAAAATCCTCATATTTTATATTGAACCCTCGACACAAAAGAGGAGTGTTATAAGTTTGACTGCTATGTGTGTGTCTTTTATTTCTCTTTAACTGGTGAACAGCGTTTGGATGCGTTTATTTTTTTAATTTTATTGCAAGTATTTGCCGATGGTTTTTAGAAATGTTAAATAGTTCCGCCATTTACAAGATAGAGGGATTTTTGTATCAGGAGTTTGTTAAATTTTTTATAACCTGTTAATTTATGTAAACTTGCGAATGATAGATGCAATATGACATTAAAACCGAATATAATCTCATATTCCTAGTAATATAAACATTAAAAAACTGGCCAAGTGTAAGTTGAACTCGCGTGGACAGGGTTCCGTACAATGCCAAAGCCAAATGTTGTTATTCTACTCAATTTTCAACTAGCTGTGCTCGCGGCTTTGACTGCGTGGAATAGTGAGTAATACCTTTCCCCCTAATAACGCATGCGCAGTTAAAAGAAATCGTAAAATTGTTTCGAACTGGCTCTGAGACCGTGATTCTAGCTTCCATAAATTGTGCTGGCTTAATACCACACTGCCATTTCTAGACTTGCTCTAGCTTAATTTGCGTCTAATAGAAAGAAACGACGGTGATTAAAGTCACATGAATGTTAGTTTATATTTTATCCCGTAAATATTTGTTATCTGCAAATTCATTTCTAGATTTCATTTAAGCATAACTAAATTAATGAAATATATTGTAAATATAGAGGTAGTCTCCGTAGCGCAGTGGTAAACACGCCAGCCTGCGCCAAGAGGGGTCCCGGGTCTGATTCGCGGCTAGGTCACAATGGTAAAAGACATTTTTTAGATTGGCCTGTGACTTGGATATTAATCTTTATCTATAAGTATCTATTAATCGCCGTGTGGTTCCCGGCAGAGTAGAATAGGACCACTCCAAGTCTTCCCGTGGATGTCGTAGAAGGCGACTCAGGAAACACAAGCTAAACAAAGCTCATAGACTTCAAAGAGACCTCTCCAACCCGTTTAGCCAGCGTGGAGGCCAAATCCTCTTACTACTCTGGCTAATATATGACTCTGGTAGTACAGAGAGATTCGTGCTCCTGCAGTGGAGACTAAAAAAGACCTTTGATGATGATGATCTATTAAATAAAGTATGGTTGTTTTAGTATTCTACGACACAAGTTCACAAGTTAAAGCGGGGCTAGCTCAATTTGTGTAATTTTTCCCTATATATTTATTTATTTGAAATGTTTTGATTACCTCCGGATGAGGTCGAAACATGTCGGCCAGTAGCTGACTATTTACATGAGTAACCCGTTGTTACATATTTTAATAATGTCTATAACTCACGTTTGCCACGATTTCTGCACGATTTGCCATTTTTAGGGTTCCGTAGTAAACTAGGAACCCTTATAGTTTCGCTATGTCTATCTGTCTGTCTGTCCGTCCGCGGTTTACTCAGAGACTATAAGTAATATAAGGACCTTTTCGGATCAGCGTATCCCGAGCTAGAGGACTACAGGCACTACGCAACAGGTGATATCCTGAAGCTCATGCAGTCCTTCTTCGAAAAACACCGTGTGAGTGAGTAAGGCATGGGGTAAGTACAAAATAACCCAAAGGTTAGACGTGCTTCCGATTTACAATCGGCCCCAATGAAGATAAGAAAAGATAAGTACTAGAAAGATGTAATTTGGTATGGGTATGTATATTAATCATGGCAAAAAAGTGGTAGAAAAAAATCTTAAACAAAAAAATTTTTTAAGGTAGTAAAGAGGGAGTGATTTTTTTTTCTATACAAACCCATCGTGTTGGGTATCATGTAAAATTTCATACAATTTTCATTGTTAGATGTTTTTGGTCGGTAAACTGTGAGGGCCGAGTGTGAACAGTGTGAACTCAAAGTTGTCATTCGCAACTACGGAGCCCTACACTGTGCGTGGCCTGACACGCACTTATACCGACCGATATAGAATCAAGAACATTTGAAATTCCGATATCGTTATACCACTAACAGCTACTATATTCAGTCATATATTAGCCAGTGGGTCACTGATCGTGCAATAAATATGTATGAACACCACCGAATGTCCTCGGAATCAAATCCGTGCAATATTTGCGTGACCAAATGTCAAGAGGTGGGCGTAAAGGGGTACTTGGAGTCAAGCTATTTCCCTAGACTCAGTAATTAAATCGCGTCAATATTTCCTGTTGATAGACACAGCTACATGATGAACCCACAAATTCAGTATTTATAATTATGTACATACACGGTAAATCAAAATTCATTGGCATAATTTTACGTTTATAGACTAAAACTATGATTCAAAGTAATCAAAGACTAATTTTAAGTAAATTAAAATAACACATTTTTACATTTAAGTAAAACTCATATTATTACCAAACGCGACGAAAAAATACAGTAACGAATTTGACGAGTTCCGTGGCACAGTGGCGTGGCGGCCAATACGGATGGTCCCAGGTTCGATCCCCGGTCAAGAAGAAAAATGATCTTTCTCAGATTGACCTGGGTCTTGAATGTTTTTCTATATGTAAATGTAATAAAATATAGTATTGTTGAGTTAGTATCCCATAACACAAGTCTCGAACTTGCTTTGGGTCTAGCTCAATCTTTGTGATTTGTCAGTATAAAAAATGGTCGATCAGCGTCGTTTAACTAAAACATCTTTGTTAGTACACGTGCGATGTCCTTGAATCTCACACTTAGCATCCCTCATCGCGATGATTTCATGTTTGTTTTTTTTTATTTTTCGGTACCTTATAACGAAAAAATAATAATTTAACTATTCGGAGCCAGACAAAAATATATATTTTTTGCCTTTAATTAATGTACATTCTTTATTTCCTGTAGAGTAAGGCACCATAAACGGGCCACTCTGCATAAGGCAGTGATGCAACTGACATCACGCCGCCCTCTTGCATTCTGTGACACCTAAGAAATCCCTTAAAAAAGAATTAGAGCTATACTGGGTACACAGGTGGTAGGAATCAGGGTTCAAGATTATTAATATGTTTACCAATCAAATTTATATTGTTCATTCATATAATGACAACCCTAATTGAAGTTTTGTCCATTTATTATTAAACCTTTCATAAATCAATCAACAAGTTAAATTAATGCTATTGAATTGCTCCCTTAATAAGTGAAATTGGGAATCAAAAGTGTGGTGGGTTGCCAGTTCTTCTTTGTCAGATTTTCCGATGTTTTGCACATTTCCACGTTATTTTTTCTTTCCTGGTATATGTAAGCATAATACTAGACTTTCATTAGATAGCTATATCGCTGTGCAGTGCCGCAAACCTTGTTAATCCTTTTTATTGACTTAAAATTTGGACAAAGATCTTAATGATTAAAATTCAATTTAAGTTGCTGAAGTTTCTAAATCTACGCAATTTCGTTAATTTAGCCGTTAACAATGCAAGTCTTCATTTGTATTATGATAGACAAACATACACATATGACACATATATTACAAGAGGTACAAGGCTTTTTGTACTTCTAATAATAATTTCAGGAATCAGATCAGCCCGCATCGGCAAATTTTATTGTTTCGTTCCGATATTTATTTGTTGTACGCGGGGCAATTGATGTTCCATATACGCTTGGTATTTCTTTTTATTGGGCCAAATATGTATATTTAATATCGCATTTAAATCTCAATTCTTTCTTGCTGTTTCTTAAAATATTAATGTTATAATAAAATAAAATTAAAACAAATATATCTTGTATACAGACTCTTGTAACGCAATCTACCCAAAAAACTAAAAGCTCGTATTTTATTTCTATTATCACGATAAAAGCACACCCGAAAAGTTTTCACTTCAAAAGAAGATTTAACTTCTAAAGAAGACTTTTTTCTTCCTTCGAAGAAGTCCTTATAATACGTACCGTTGGTAATAATCTAAATCAATGAGAGTTTTAATAAAACTTTTTAACGCAGAAACGCAAAAAAATCAATCATTCCCTGTTTTTCTACCATGAACATCCAAATTTTATATGGTAGCAACTTCGGGTTATAATCTACTCAATTAAAAAAAAAACCAATTCGGACTATCGTGGTCATACATAAAAAAATATTATGTACGAGTCCACTCACCACACACAGAAAAATGTTACGCATTTTTCAACTGAGGTTATCAACCTCAGTTGAAAAATGCGTAACATTTTTCTTCAATACGACAAACCATTGAACTACCAGGAGCAAAAGAATATTTTGATTTTAACTTAACAATAGCAAAATCAGTCTTAGTTCATTCAACTGGTGCTTCTATGACTAAAGTAAACCAGCTCCATCCAAAGTAAAAATAGCACCTATACCTTTGTATGCAACGCGCTTGCTTGCACAAGTCATTTTCGGAGGATTGCTGTTGTATTGTGCATGCCATTCGGTACATCGTGACGAAAGGCACGTGCCAAATAAATGTTAGAAGATGCATCGAGCTGTTACTCTCACGTATTTCGTGTATGAGTTGATGAAATTTATAGCATAATTTATTTGAATAATGCGCTTAATAATTTTCATGAAAATCTGTTTTAGCTGCATTAGCATATGTTAATTGCATTATTCATATGGACGTTATCATTTATCCTTTATAAGGTTTATGTATGGTGCAATTGTGCATGAGAAATATAATTGATGAACTAGTTTTTGGCTGTGGCTTTAATTCTTTTAAATTCAGACTTTGGATCCAAGTTTCACCCCCTTAGGAGTAAAATGTTGGAAAATCCTCTCTTTATTTGCGTGTCAAAATGCAGCGCATTGCGTAAAGTGGTTTGAGATGGGTGTTAATAGATCATTCGGCCACGGTTGCTTTTTAAATATATACAGAAAGATACAACTAAGTATCTAACCATTATCATCCACATCATCATCAGGTCTTTGTTAGTCTCCACTGCAGAAGCACGACCCTATCTGTACTACCAGAGTCATATATTAGCCGGAGCAGTCAGAGGATTTGGCCTACACTCTCGCTGGCCAGACGGGTTGGAGAGGTCTCTTTGATGTTTATAAGGTTTGCTGCTTATTTTCTAAGTCGCCTTCTACAGCATCCTCGGAAAGACTTGGAGTAGTCCTATTCTACTCTGTCGGGAACCGCATGGCACGTATCTAACTATACAATAGAAAATCTTTTGCTACTTGTAAAACGTTTTTAAGTACGTGATTTGGTTTTTGTATAAAAATAATACTAATTATCTTTCATTTCATTTAAGATCTTACAAGATTTTACCTTATTGTAACATGAGTATAAAATATTTTCTAAATTTATATGTAACGAGATTTTCCTCAACCTATCCAATGTAAAAGTAGATCCATTATACTCCTTCAAAGCTAATACCTGTGAAATTGCTACTTCATCTTCTCATGTGATCGGCAATATCACAGTCCAAGTATATTTAACAGCTATGATGGTCTAAAATAAAATACCTTATTATCTTTTCTTTGTTAGGCATGAAATGAATAAAATACTATTAGTAACAGCAATTTAGCTCATTAACGTCTTGCAATATATTTTGGAGCTCATTGAGAATTGCTATAGTTTGTCAGAGACATGACAGCTGCAATGTTGTCGATATCTCAGGGTAAAAAGTTCTTTTACGAATGATGTTGGTGTGTCATTGTTCGTAGAAAACGTAATGACGTGCCAAGGTCTAGGATTTATGTACTAGGATCGGGTCATTACTTGGTACATTATGAAAAATCTGTGTATTTATGAACTATTTTGGTCTTACTCAATACTTATCGAATGTTATTTATTACAGAAACCAATCAGCACCTTTTAAAACAAAAATTATATTACATCACGCCTACAAAGCAATAAAATTTTAATAAATATTTTGAAGTGTTAATCCTATATAGATATGTGAAGTAAGAATAAAAACATTTTTTTCTGGTCAATCACTTATTGTAGAGTATCGTAGGATGGGTCTTTTAAGAATATTGTCGGTGTTTGAATATAATTTGTAGATTCAGGGATCCGTTTGAGATATATTTAGCGTCAAGAACTTATTTTTGTTGGTATTAAGTGTCCCCACCCCCTGCAGGCTAAAAGGTTGTTTATATGTGAAAAAAATTAATGCAGTACATATATAGGTATATAACAAAAGTACTAGGAAAACTGTTAAGGTTAAGTAGGGTTTACAAGTAAAAAACTAATCGCCCAACGAATAAAACGACTTGCAACTATGGGAACCTACACTGCACGCGCGTGGCTCGACACGCACTTGGCCGGTTTTCTATATCCATTGTTGTATTATCTTGCTGGATTTCATTTTATTGTTGTTGCCAATACAAGTTGATTGATAGCTTGATTTAAATTACCATATGTTGGATCCACACACGCCCCGCTGGTATGTAATCATCCCGATTAATCAAAGGGCACCGCGAACCCTTCTCAATGGCGCCTGGGCGAGAATGACGCGTTGTGACGTATCGGCTGGTAATTACTTATTTATTTCGTGTAGCTCATTTTGCCCCATTGATGAATTGTGGCTTCCATTAGTAGCATTCGGTGTATGGTTCCCGGCAGAGTAGAATAGAACCATCCCAAGTCTTCCCGTGATAAAAGGCGACTTAGGAAACACAAGCTAAACAAAGCTTCTAACAATAAAGAGACCTCTCCAATCCGTCTGGCCAGCGTGGAGAGTGTATGCCAAATTATCTGACTGTTCTGAGTAACATACGGCTCTGGAGGAGACAACACATGATGATGATGATGGAAAAGGTTGTAACTCAATGCAAAAAATATCGCTGGATCCGCTAGCTCGGGATTACATACCATCGTGTGTGGATCAAACAAATTGTAAAAGTTATTATAAATAAATGTATAGAGACAAATCACACAGATTGAGTTAGCCCCACAGTAAGCTATGAACTTGAGTCGGAGTATACTATGTAGCTCAACGCTACTATTATACTAGAACTTAAAGATAAACCTCCAAGAACCAGGCCAATCTGAAAAAGATCGTTTTCCACCATGACCTGCCGGGGTTCGAACCCGGGACCCCTCGTCTCGCAGACTGGCGTAATAACTACTGCGTAGTATCGAGCTATTATGTCCTTACAATATGAAACCTGGGGACCAGGATGAACCTGGAGTACTGTTCCCGATAACGACATTAACGCGGGCGGAGGCGCCGGTGAAAGCTAGTCAGAATATAAAAAATAGATTTTTCCTTCATTCCACTCAGCTCTTATGAGATTTTCATCCTCATTAAATGATTTTCAGATTTAATAGAAACTGACAACTTGTTTTGGTGAAATTCGCAATTGATTTAACGCGACCTTTTAAATGCCTACTACAATTGAATATATTTTTCCCAAAATAATTATTTATGTATAAAGGAACACAACTGAGGTGTGAACACGACATGCACTATGTAGGATACACTGATTATATATATATATATATATATATACCTTATACTTAAAATAACTACTTTATTAATTTATGTATAGCACCCTAGGTTTACCTTTAATATGACATAAACTAAGATGGCTATAAATATTAACGCACGTTATGACGGTAAGATTATCTCACTTACCAAGCTAATACTTGTGGATACTAACTGCTGATATTATGACATTACTGAGATAAATCTAAATAAAGTAATTTAGGTTGCTGCTCACCTTACGTATACAATGGCTCAACAAAAACTACGATCTGAAAAGAAACACTAAAGAACAACATTATTACCCGACTGACCCACCCAGAAATTTTATGTTTTTCGCGCGTATATGAGTATTGTAATGTGTGTGTGAAAATATGTCTGATCCATTGTTGCCATCTGTAGCTAAAACGCTATACCAATTTTGACGTGTAAAGGGTCATTACATTCGTGTTCTTCCCGATAGTGTCATAGGTTATATGTAACGTCTGCCAAAAATCAATATGGCGGAAAAAAATTCTCAAAAACGGCAGGCAGGTTTTTTTTTAATGAATGCAACTTGTTTAGAAGTCCCCAATTTCACGTTCATGGCTTTTAGCTTATATGTACTCTATGAAAGCAAAACGCTTACAATTTAATACAACGGTTACCTAAAACTCCTGGAACCAGTTTCACTGGGCTGACCCGACTAATAACTGCGGATTTGGTAAGTGCTCAGGTGACCTAATTGATTCCGACAGCTGGCGTAGTGCTTTTATGTGCCCCGAAATGTGTGAGTTCGTAGTTTTGGCAAATATGCCTTCCAAAAGAAGAGGATTTGCTTAATTTCTGTACTACAAGGAAAATAAAATTGATTACAAAATTACGTTAGTACTTGCTCGTAGAACTTTAATGAATATTGTGACGTCGTGCGTGAGGCGTAAATCAAGTACCTTGCTATCAAGCTGTTTCAAAAATATTCCAATAATACCTATCTATATATAAAAAAATCTTTATTTCTGTACCAACATTACATTAACTCCATTGTTATAGGTATGTGTGGGGTCCTGGAGCTTCCCAAAACGAGTCGGTCTTTAGGCAGGCGGTCGGCCGTCGAAACTTTGCCAAATCATATTACGCGGTCCCCGAACTCTGATGCGATACAGCTGAGGAGGCAAACGGGAAAAACTCTAGTGAGAGTACGTATAGGTACAGAATTAGTAATAGTACTAACGTACCAGATACACTATATAGATCGCAATATGGCATCCCCGCACCTCTCCCCCGCGCTACGGTGTTTTCGAAAAACAGTATTTGTTATTGCTCTCATTCACACATTACGCACCGTCTCATAAGTATGTAAGTGATGATGACTCTGATACGAGTAGTAAACGCAAACACAGACGTGTGCATGGATGTAAAAATTCGTTTGTAGTAGTTTTATACATAAATATCACCCCGCTTGTATTATAAAGCGCCATACCTGTATATCAAGCACCTTTATATTTGTATATATATAAACATTATAAACAAATAAGAAATTAACATAAATCATTCGTAATTAGTCAACAAATTAGATGCCTTCACACGTGGCTGAGAGCAACAATCTTCCCAGGCAGAATTTAAAGAACGACGGTACAAAAGTGAAGGTCGCATTTACAGCGTGTAAATTAACCCTCGACACCTTAAAAGGGTGACTTAGCCCATCAATATAAACAACTTTTCCATAGGAAAGATTAATGCTGGTAACTTAAATAAGATCGACTTTTTCATATAAAAGGGTTCAGTATGGAAAAGTAAATATAATCTCTAACATTCCCAGCATTGCTCCCATAGAAAAAATTGTTCATATTGACGGTGATCAATTTACACTGTTAATATTGAATTTGTTTGTTTATCAAAAATTATTTATTTATCTCAAGTGTGTGAAATGAAAAAATTATGTGTTACAAAACCACTAGTATTAATACGGGTCTTTCCACACAATGACACCGAGTCCTTAAATATCGTATACTAACAATCCTCTTTATATTGTGTGCTCACAGTGATATCGGTAATAAGTCCAGTTGCCTTCATAACAGTGGCTCAAGATATGTAATTCAGAGCAAGAATATAATTACTCTTTACGAGCGATTCAGAGTAAAGAAGGCTGCATCTTATAAAATGTCAAGCATTTTTTTGCAATTGCAATATTTTGCATGTAAATAATCGTCTTCCGTATTGTGCATTGCACGAAGCTCCACATCTGCTCTATATTTAAAGCATGCTCACAGTAATAGCGGTATTAAGTCTGGCTAATCCCGCACCTTCATTACAGGGGCTCAAGCCGTAATTCGACGTAATGAAGGCCGCATCTTATGAAACATCAAGCATTTTTGGCGCGTTTAAACGTACGGCTGTGCATGTAAATAATGTAAGCCCCCCAATTGTACTTTTAGCTAATATTTTTATTGGTGTAGGTAGTGGTAGTTGCAGGCAATAAGCTTTTCTAGTTAGTCTCAGTCAGTCTAATCTCTGGACTAAAAAGTACTTTTAAGTCTTGTCCCGTTGTATTGTGTATCATAATTATTTTTACTTACGCCGTTTCACGTTCGCGCGTTTAAGTTTTCGGAGTTTCTTCGTATTAGTCACGAGCCATAAGATATGTTTAGGATTATCGGTTCTGATGGACGGTGTTCTGTATTTCGCGGTGCATTCTATGGTATGAAAAAGGTATCAAGTAAGTGTATGCAAAAAAAATACGTTAAGTTTTCGTAATAAAAATTTATCCTTTATCACATGGTATCAAGTTTTGCAAAAAAATACGATAAAAATTTATCCTTTATCACGAAAACTTAATCATATTATTAGTAAGTATCGTAACTTATAATCTAAGTATCGTAAATTAGCATTACACAATATATTTACAGTTTTATTACAAAATTAAGCTGTCGCATAGAAACCAATAACTTAAAAGATTTTATTAAAAGTTTCATTTCAGAGAAGGATGTTACAGCCTTGCGCAATTTCTCACATGTGATTGCTATTGTTGCAATAAAAGGTACGAGTTGAAATATTACACAGAAATTTGTGTGTACCTCACATAACTTTCCAAGTTTTCTCGCTTTTTGCTTGTTGCTGCTGGTAAATTCTTTTGTTCACCCAGACTAGCATTAGAGAAACCTCATTGTATGAGAACATTTAACAGGTTGCATCGTAAGCCTTTGAAAGCCCGGGTTTTACTTTAAAGACAACATCTTTGTAAATGCTTATTGAAGAATTTATCAACCCACTGGCTCCAAAATAAAACAAAATATATAAAATCCACAAAATCTTGTCATGGGTTTTAATAAACAAAGTACCTGCCTTCCTATTAAAATGGGAACATAATATCGTGGAAAATTCTTTGAAGATCGCAATTTCCGAAGCCCATAAAGTTGTAATTTCTCTTGTTGTTTCAAGGCGAATGACTTCGATTGGAAAACCAAGACGGCGACTTCAATATATTCAAATTCCAGGCACATTTGTTATTGGCGAACTTCGGAATTTATTCTGAATCGTGTTTTTCCTCTCACTTTCCTGGAATAAAGTTGTTGAAAGTTGCCAATTTTCAATCTTTACGCGCAAAGGTCAACGTTTTGTATTCTTTTTTACTTCCATTGATTCTTCTTTTTCGAAAATATATATCAGCGATTTGTTACGTAGATAGAATGGTGTTATCAGTAGGTTCTAAAAATTCTACCTAACTGGTTTAAAATTTTGTTACTTAATAGAATTTTTTATTGCTTCATTCTCTTGCTCACGTTAATAAATAACTATCGTTCTAGATTTAAGTTACAGTAAAATCCTAAATTCTCTTCTTACCCCTGAGAAGTAAATAAATAAATAAAAATAAATATATACGGACAAATCACACAGATTGAGGTAGCCTCAAAGTAAGTTCGAGACTTTGTTATGGGATACTAACTCAACGATACTATATTTTATAATAGATACTTATATACATAAACATCCAAGACCCAGGCCAATCTGAAAAATATCATTTTTCATCTTGACCTGACCGGGGTTCGAACCCGGGACCATCCGTGTCGCAGACAGGCGCGGTGACCGCTGCGCCACGGAACTCGTAACGTAAGTGTAACGTAACGACTGTATTAGGATACTTACTGACTAACGTTAGTTAGGGAATATTTAAAAAGTCATAAGAATTATTTCTAAATATAGTAAAAACACACCCTCAGTACGAATGGTGTTCTTCATTCTACCACCAAGCCCGCATGACTCAACTGAATGTCGCGTCTTTTTAGTATAAATGTCACCTTAGAAATGATACACCTACGTGGCAAAGCTCACGACATAGATCTACAAGTCATAATACTGAACACGTGTAACTTGATTTATTTATTTAAAAGATACACCAACAGCATACATGACAAATAAAACATTTTCTTACACCATATACATCATCATCATCATCATCAGGTCTTTTAAGTCTCCACTGCAGAAGCACGACCCTCTCTGTACTACCAGACCCATATATATAGCATACACTCTCTACGCTGGCCAGACGGGTTGGAGAGGTCTCTTTGATGTTTAGCTTGTGTTTCGTTATTTGCCTTTTACAACATCCACGGGAAGACTTGGAGTGGTCCTATTCTTCTCTGCCGGGAACCACACGGCCAACACCTTAAACACCCATACACCATATACATCTAAAGATAATACTGATATGGATGCCAATTACAGGTACCTATACAATACACAGCTGGTTACTTTTTTAGGGTTCCGTAGTAAACAAGGAACCCTTATAGTTTCGCCATGTCTGTCTGTCTGTCTGTCTGTCTGTCTGTCTGTCTGTCTGTCTGTCTGTCCGTCCGCGGTTTTACGCAGAGACTATCAGTACTAGAAAGCTGTAATTTGGCATGGGTATGTATATTAATCCTGGCAAAAAAGTGGTAGAATAAAATCTTGAAAAAAAATTTTTTTTAGGGTAGCTCCCATACAAGTAAAGTGGGGGAGTAATTTTTTTTCCCTACTTACCCATCGTGTGGGGTATCGTTAAATAGGTCTTTAAAAAATATTGTGAGGTTGAGAACACCACTTTTCGATTTAGGGATCCGTTTCCGAAATATTTGGTTTTAAAGTGCAAATTTTTGTTAGACGTACGTGTCCCCCCCCCCCCCCCCCCTCTATCTGCTAAACGGTTATATATAGACACGTGAAAAAAATTACAGCAGTAGTATATATACTGAAGTTGAAAGGAAAACTATCAGAGCTGAGTACTAAGTATAAACTAAAAAGTTATAGGCAACCAACTTATAAAATGTACTCGAAAATGTAAAATTTCATACAAGATGTTTTTGGTCGTTAAACTGTGGGGTGCGAGTGTGAACAGTGTGAACTCAAAGTTGTCATTTGCAACTACGGAACCCTACACTGCGCGTGGCCCGACACGCACTTGGCCGGTTTTTTATTACTATACAGTGAGTAACCAACAATTTTAATTAACTTAGGCCTTAAAGCTAAGTAAACTGAAATTAAGTTTTGTAGTACAATTTTTACAATAAAAATTATCGTTTCCATTTTGAAGTAGAAGGTGATTTTCTGCCGTTTTTTGCTCTATATTAATAACGGAAACAGCTAGACGCTGGAATTGTTCACAGAATATTAACTTTGTTTAGTATTCACTTAAAAAAATAATAAAATAAAAAAAAATACATGTTTACTCCTACCTACCTAGGCTCCTATACAACAAACGTATTTTTTTTGCCATTTTTTGCTTGATAGCATAGATAATGGTACGGAACCCTTCGTAGTCATCTCGAATTCGGCTAATTTTTTATTACAAATACATTAGATATCACCAATTCAGTATCCATTACCACCCCAAAACGGATCAAGCACAGGAGCAAGCATACAAAAGGTTCGATAAAAAAATCGACAAATTAGTGATTAGTTGCATGCATGATATAAAATTTATCGCAAAAATAATTCAAAGCTTGGAATGACTTATTGGCATTTATTAAAAAGTATTACATAAGTTTTTGAAGTCATGGGCAGTTCGAGAATTTTCCACAATAGCAGTGATATGCAATACCTATTATCCGTAAGTTTCGGATGGAGTTTCCTATTTTCGCCGACGTATGCTACACTTATATTCCATTCTGTTCTCGTGTCTGAATCCAATAAAATGCCTCACACATGATAAGAGGGCTCAACATGAACACATTCCTCTGATATACGTGCAACAAAACTAGCATAGGTACACTATGTGTAAATTGTATGCTAGTTTTGTATAAAGTGTTATATACCTATGTTCATAACACTTTATATTTAGTTTCTTCTTGTGGAAAATGTTATTTATTTGTTTTAAAGTGCTAATGGTCATACAGTGAGTGCAATCCTTACTAAAAGGATATTAACCCCACCCGGTTAGATCTTTACGGACAAAATTTTGAATCAGCTTTTTATTGAATTGTCAAAGAGTTAAAGCTAATATAATATTAGGTATCCAAACTAATATCCCTAAATGTGTAATAATATGTGTGAATAGTATATACCAATTTCTTTTAAAAAAATATACATTGTTCACCGCCCGCCATTACTCAACTGTTATTTTGTTGGAGCAAGCAGTACATATGCGTTCTCGTAACGTAATCTAGAGTTGATGTACCTCATTTGTCTCGTCGTGGATACCCGTAGTAAACGCGGGTAAATTAATTATGATTAGGTATCTTGACATGAAGCATAAGCTGCTCAGAGGCCTTTTGAGCGTAACCCATAAGTAAAAGGTCCCTGGTTCAACAAAACGCGGCCAAACCTTTACCTCTGAGAGTGTACAAATTTGTAAATAATATACCAATTTCATTTAATAATAATAAAAAATATACCCCAAATAATATTTATTGACCCATACTGTCCCACTGATGGGCAAACGCTACCATTTCCCTCCACTTGTCTCTGTCTAATGCATCATCATGGAGGGCGGTCATCGCGCCATCGCTTCCTAGGCCTTTCCCTTCGGCGTCGACCATCCTAAAGTATCCATTGAGTAACTTTTGTAGCTCAACAATACAACCATCATCATCATCAGGTCTTTTCTATTCTCCACTGCAGGATTACGACCCTCTCTGTACTACCAGAGCCATATATTAATTTTTAGCCATCAGTAGTCAGAGGATTTAGCCTACACTATCCACGCTGGCCAGACGGGTTGGAGAGGTAGCAATACGCCAAAACGAAAGACAAAACTAAGCCTCAGCCAGATATACGAAGCTTAGTTTTGAGCATGAATGCCAACAGCCATTTCTCAACTGTTAATTTGTTGGAATAAAACCAGCAGTACCTGCGTTCTCCTAACGTAATCTAGAGTTGATGTACCACATATATTTTGTGGTAAGCCCCCGTAGTAAATGCGAGTAAATTAATAAGTAACCTCTGAGCCACTATAACTTTAAGTTAACGTAACCAACGTGAAGCTTTAATAGCTCAGATGTCTAAGAGCGTAACCGCTTAGCAAAAGGACCCAGGTTCAACATCACCCAACTGAATCAAACTTCTGAGAATGAAGTACTGTATCTTGTATATGACACGGCACTGTAACTCTCTGTTTCCGGTAAAGGGCATCATTGTGGGAAAGCCTGGACACTAGTGGATTATTGATTTGTGTATAAATAAATGGAAAAACACTCTATTATTCCTTTAAAAAAGTCATTGTGATCGTTTCTTTTCACATTATGACAATAAGAGTCAAGGTCATAAATATCGGACAAGGTTCATATCGGGCACAATTTTGTTACATTACAGCTTTTTGTCTAAGACATCGACCGACATTAATAATAGCATATGTTCTGTCTTTTATCGGAGCGTGTTCCTGATTGCATCCTCAACTGGAATGCTTTGGAGGAAGGGGTCCAGGAAAATTTAAAAATAAAATGCATAGGTATATTACCCGCTAATAATGTAGCTTTCTATAAGTGAAGGAATCATTAAAATTAATTAATTAGTTTCGAGTTTTTTTTTTAATATATACGGACAAATCACACAGATTGAGCTAGCCCCAAAGTAAGTTCAAGACTGGTATTATGGGATACTAACTCAACGATACTATATTTGATTACAAATACATATATATAGATAAACATCCAAGACCCAGGTCAATCTGAAAAAGATCATTTTCCGTCTTGACCTGACCGGGGATCGATCCCGAGACCATCCGTGTCGCAGGCCGGCGTGTTGATCGCTGCGCGACGGAGCTCGTCTTATCGATTACAAACACAAAAGCATTTAATGGTTTTGTATTTTCCCCCTTTGTAATGTTAATATCTAGTTACAAATGAAGAGTAGTAGTCATTAATGTGTGAGTCAGGTCTACAGCCATTTCTCAGCTTTTAATTTGTCGAAGTAAAACCAGCAGCACATGCGTTCTCTCATAATATAATGTGCCTCATTTGTCTCGTCGTAAGCCTTTGTAGTAAACGCGTGTGAATATTAATTACTAGTTTTCATGACTTCGTCTGCGTAAATTATGAGTTCATACCAGTCGCAGATAAATTAGCATTCCAAAAGTAAATTTTTTTTTTAATCAGTTCAGTAGTTTAGGAGCCTATTTAATGCAAAACAATCAAATCTTTCCTCTTGTAATATAAGTATAGATAATTTGGTACATACGTATCACTTTGAGAGCCTTTAAGACAATGTCTAAGTAAATGGACTAGCTGTGATTCTAAAATCGTAGTTTTCTAAGATCCCTCTTTCCTCTTCAGCCCTATGTATAATTTTTAAGTTTGGTAATGTATAAATGGGGACTAATACTACGTCTGCGTATATTAGTATGCATTCATTACACGCTAGAAAAAAATACACTGCTTTTCCTAACACCTCATAAACGAAGCGCTACGAGATGCTACGATACATCTCGTAGCGCTTCGTAGCATCTTTAGTATTCATTTACAAGTACGTAGACGGACGCGCGGCATGGTCCACGTGTTCGTTTGTTTGTTTAAAATCTTTATTGTACAAAACATAAAATAATCATAACAAAACTACATTTAGAAGCCGTACAAACGGTGGACTTATCCCAAGAGGGATCTCTTCCAGTCAACCAATTTGACAAAGGATAAAATTAACTACAATTGGAATACCTGCGCATGCGCATGCTCAATCTCAGAAATTTGACGTACTATTGTTTATGGAGAAACGGGTCGCAGGCAGCATTTTCCAGCGTAGAGTCCACATCCGATGGTTATGTTTGCATGTAATAAAAAGCTATAGACAACGTGTAGCACCTTGAAGCGACTGGTACATTTTCTTTGTGGATCCCTAAATATCTTGGGATTTTTGAGGGGCGTATTTTATCACACATCAATAGAATAACGATTTATACGCGCTTTAAACATATAGCCATATTTTTAAAAATCAGCGGTACTTACAACCCTTAGCACGCATATGCTACGTGTACGAATCCAATTGTTTCGCTGACTGTGCTCATTTATAACGAGATGAACACGTACGACTTGTCCGCAATGCATTCCAATGTTTCCAATACCTACGGCTTCGTTCATTAGCTCCATGAACATAATATAGGCCTATAGTAAGAATAGACTCAAATGAGCCTCTGTAGCGTAGTGGTTTAAAAGTTAGTTAATTCATGAGAGACTGGTTTAATTTCTGGGCAGATACTGTTGTTTATTTTCACTGATCTTTGAAGGCGTCTTATTAAGCGGACAAAGTTGCGAGAAAAAATATGAAATCGTGGGTCCTGACTGACATTCCAATATACTACGCCTAAGGGTAAATTTTAAAATAATCTATTATATAAAAATTAATCGTTGAATGTGTTGATAAGCGTAAATTTCGAGAACAGCTGAACCGATTTCGCCAATTGCTTTTTTAGGATATTCCTTGAAGTACGAGGATGGTTCTTACGGAGAGGAAAAGTTATATATACCACGGGCGAAGCCGGGGCGAACTGCTAGTGAAATATAAATATTTATTAAATGAACAAAAAATTATGTGTTTGTGTTATTGCGATAAAACTATCAATTTCTGTTTATAGAAATGACAAATTAATCAAATTGAGCTAACCCTACAGTAGGATGCGAACTTGTATCGTAGGATACTAACTCATCATCATCATCATCATCAGGTCCTAATCAGTCTCTACTGCAGGAGCATGACCCTCTCTGTACAGCAGTCAGAGGATAACTAATAACTATAACTATACAAACTCAATGGTACTATATTTTATAATAGATACATTATAGATAATCATCCAAGACCCAGGTCAATCTAAAAAAGATCATTTTCCATCATGACCTGGCCGGGGATCGAAAACCGAGACCCCTCGTATCGCGGGCTGACGTATTAACCACTGCTCCATGGAGGTTGTGAGTGAGATGTTAAGTAATAATAATTAGGATTATGTTAATATGGTTTATTATGAGAGCCCTTTCCTAACAACACACCATTTTGTTAAGACATATTTTGAATTCCCTTTTCTCTGATAAAACAAATTACTTTTACCGAGCCCTTGGACATTAGCCCGAAAAAATGGAGCGTGAAAATGACGGGAAGTATAAAGAAATGTCAAAGTGTAAGTAATTTACGTAAACAGGGTGAAATATTTTCTCTTTAGGCGTCTGTACCTAACGGTAATCTACCCAACATTTTTTTTCAATTTGTACAACTTGAATCGAAATTGTTCAACAGGCGTTTAATTTAGCAAATTCATTAACAATTAACACGTGAAAAATGTTTTTAGTTAATCCTACTACTTACACTTGATCTCATAGAGTCATCACAGCAAAAACCGCAAAAACTCCACTGCTGTGGAGCGGGCCTACCCCGATGATTTCTTATTTGGGGCTTAGCCATACTCACCACGTTTGGCAAACGGCTTGGAGAGCGCAGTATCTTTAGCTTATATCGGTTCCGACGCTCATGCCTATCAAAACTGTTTTAAAGCGAAGGAACGGTAGGAGTTTGTAGGACTGAGGGAACGGGATAAGGTATTTGGAATGCTACTTTCTCAGATGGATTGGGGATAAGAAAGTAGCAGCTTGGGAAGTCGCGCGTACCCGATGCCATGCCTGCAGCCACCAAAGACAGTTGAGGATGACAGCCCTAACCGTCAATACTCAATACTCAATCATTTATTGCTTCCTTAATGTATACATAACATACAGATCTTCATTAAAATTAAAGTAGACATTAAGGACCCTGACGGGCGCTGCAATGGGAGAGGTGCTTTAGAGTTTCGAAAATGATATTATAAAAGTTAATTTAATTGCTTTAAATTCTGTATGATTTTATTAAAACTTAAACTTTATTTTATAGTAGACTTTATAGATTATGATAACTATATTTTATATTTAATTGCACATGATATTGTCATTTATTATTATTTATTTGTTTAACATCAATCATTATTATTGTTTTTTTTTTTTTAAATATATTTATCTTCTAAATATTCATTAATTGTACAATAAAATTTATTAGCTAGCAGTTCTTTTATATTTTTAAGGAATGTTTTATAATTTTGTTGTATTTTTATTGCTTCTGGGAGTTTATTATATATCTTTATAGCCATTACGAAAGGACTAGATGAATGCAGATGGAGGCGCGAAGTTGATAGTTGAAGTCTATTTTTGTGCCTGAGTGTGTATTTTGATACTTTATCTTTTCTTTTTTCGAAAAAGTGTTGATATTTATACACAAATTTGCATGTTGGTCCTAATCAACAAGACAAATTATATTGTTTGTGTAGTTTTTTTGCTATGGCGCAATTAATATAGGTACATTGTATTGTAAACATAACGAACCTAAATAGTAATAACAAAATACAAAGAAATTTGAAAATTATAGTAAACCCCTAACGAAACCTAACCTAACATATTTCACAGCAGCCAAGCAATTTTATGTTGAAGTATCAGTAGATCCTCACAAAACATTGAAATGGCTTCGGCCCTTCAATTCGCAATCAAATATTCATAAGAATTTAAAGATATCCAATAAGCTGGAATTCCCAAGAGAGACGCTTAATGCTAATTTTTATAAAACAAAATAAAGGAGATTCTATTTTTGTTGTATAATTTGCTTAAACTTGTTTTAATACAAGATCGAAAAATAAAATAAGTTAATTATGATCCTTACAAAATTAATTTACATGTTTTCCGATTATACCAAATGTATTTTTAGACTCGTTTATGCAATGTATTTAATACAACGTTTAATTAAAACTAGTTTTATTAATTTTATATCAAAACTTGTAGCGAACGAAATCATGAAATATTCATAAGGCAGGTGAAATTAAAAGCTTTATTTAAAATATTCAATTTCAACCTCAAAGCGTTCCTTCTCAGAATACTTAAATCGTTTAATTTATTTTACGATAAGAGTTTGTAATAAAATGATATAATCAATATCTTCTAGATCATAAACTTTAATTTCGGCGACATTTCAATAGCCTTAACAGTTTTAGTAACGTAGAGAATTAATAATACGTATTGGGTCTTTTAATTATTCTTTTATTTTTATTTATTTATTTGTCTTCCTTGTTGGTTTGGGAGAACGGAAAAATCATAAAATATATCAGTTGTTTTTCTTCCCACACAGACAGTAAAGGCCGGTCAAGGGATTGGGCAAAAATATAGGAAATCACATCAATAGGCGATGCGGATATCAACCCATCACTATTTTGATTTCGCTTTCCACCTTTACACCCACTATGATGCTAAATGTGGCTAGATCTTCGTCTCTATCTACCCCACTAGGGATAAAGATGTGAAGAGGATAGGGATAAAGATGTATGTATTTGTCTCAGTCAACAAAACATATACGTATATATGATAATGTTCTCTTGTTTCACATTGGCTATAAAAGAAGAGGTTTATATTTCCACTAACTTTTAACACGTACCCTACTACTCAACTCACAATAAAGTTTTTCCCAAAAGTTTCGCCGTGCCCTCCCATCTATAACGAGAACACAAGATCCCAAAGCACAAAAGACTGGCATAATGTCCAATTTACATGTAAATATTCGTTCGCTTGTTCCAGCTGTCGAGTAGCGAAGCAGCAGGCGGGGCCGTGGATGCGGTGGCGCGGCGGTACCGGCTCGAGAACGGGAACTCGCTTGGGGAGAAGGATGAGGTAAGAAATTGCGTTTCTAAACAACTCAAACTTACAGGGTCCAAAACAATCAGTATTTCACCGTGTATATACAGCTGATGATATTCCATACAAATCAACAGACACTTCAATTTATTAGCTCTGCGGCGAGCGCCGGAGTTCCCCTTAGTCAAACAAAGCGATAGGCCCGGCCAGTGTATGACCCTCAGCAACTGTTAGAGCCCGGCCGGTGAATTCTTACTCAGTAACGAATTGCAAACCTCAATTACGAAGAAATTGTTTCATGTTTAGCCCGGGCTATACTTATAAGCCTGTGAGCCCTCCGAGCTTAAGGTGCCCAGGGTCGACATAGTTAAATCTGACATTTCGGCTTTCTATTTGAAAACACTCGTAAATATTACTCTATTTGGTCGAAAGGTTTGCCTGGGAAAGACAGCCATATGACATTAATTCCACCATTCGTAAAGAATTTTTTAAATTGTGTAATAAGGTTGTAATAATATAAACGACTCGGCAAATTTATACGGCTAAATAATACGCGAGTGAAGCTGCGGGTAAAAGATAGTGTATCATTTTTAACGCCATTCATTGGCGTGGCAAAATGATTGGGTATAAAAATAATTACTTTTAGCAAAAAACGTAACCTACTTCAACTCGCATAACTTTAAACCGAACGGCATCCGTGTACACATTTAGCTCGTTACCTACATTTCGATAAAAATAATATAGGACCTCTTGGGGGTTGCAACCTTTCAGTCAAAAAATAATTTCATAAATCGGTCCAGGGGTCTTCGACAAATCGGGGAACATACGTAAAAAATAAAAGATACCGACAAATTGAGAACCTCCTTCCTACTCTTTTTGAAGTCGGTTAATAATTGTGACTGCGTTAGTTTCTCCACAGTTACTAAAATCTTCAAGTCAGAAGATACAAAGTTGTGAGTAAAAGATATATATTTTACTTAAATTTTCTTTTACGCTTTGTGTCACCGCGGCCATTATTTCGCGCTGAAAGAAATCCCGCTCGTCTGCAGATAAAGGACATTGTTTTCCAAACCAACGAACGTGCTCAGCTTCGCCAAATTATCTCCAGCTGGAAATTTAAATGGTATATTTTGGAGGAAGTTCTTTATTTACTGCTTTCTTGAGGATTTAACCTTTCTAAATATATTATAGACATATAAACTGAGTGTCAAATATCTGCGACAAAGTTGAATTGAAATACTTTATTTAAAAAAAAAACTGTTAATGTAATGGCGTATAAACGTTACATGAAAGCAAACGTGGCCTTTGGGTCTTATGACATTGGACTCTTTCTACCCCGCAAGGGATACAGACGTGATAATATGTACGTATGGTATAAGCAGCAGACTCTCACACAAAGTATGTACCTACTACTTTATGATCGTTTTGTTCGCGATAGTAATCAAAGGCAATTGGATTCGATTATTTTCCTAACAAATCACAATGTGTGTGCAAACGTATGTATACGTCATAATAAGAAAGTATTATATAAAACGCCAAGAGTACCTCTACGAGGACTTAGTTTGGGATAGTCATAAATGCATGCAAATAAAATTATGCTGATACCAAAAGGGTAAACCTAAAATAAATAATAACCCTCGACTCAATACCCTCGGGATGACTTTTAGGACCGATAGCATTTGAAAAAATGTCCCTATTTTAGGAAGAAATGTATTTTATATTGAGAAACAAAGATGTTGTAAATATATTGTAATTGATCGCTATAAATGGATAAAGTGAGTAGAGAACAGTTTTATGTATCCCACAGATCCGTATACACAGATCTGTGTCATATACATTTAAGTATGTTTTCATATTTTAAAGGTATTTTTTATGCATTTATAATGCTTTTCTGATATACTCTTATTAAATTTAGAAATGAGATATGGGGGAAAAAACACAAACTCGTACAAACAGTAAAGACAACTAGTTCAAGTCCTGTCCGCGTGGATTTTTTTTTCCCATGCCTCATTTCAAAATTTAATCAGAGTATATAATGTTCTACTTCTTAATTTAATAAGAGTATGAAATGAAAAAAATGAAAAATGAAAAAATAGTTATTAAAACTTCACAGATTTTACATTGTGTACATCTTGGTTATGGTGTAACCTTTTAAGCATACAATGCTTGTATTAGGTTTCACCGCTCTTCTTAATTAGGTGCATATTTGTATGATAGTAGATACTAATAGCAAGGGTTACATAACAAAAAACTTATTTCGTTCTCTAACATTACTTTAATGGAGTATAATAAGAGTATTTATATATAACACAGTAAATTCTAAGTGTTGATTGTGCCTAAGGGCATTATGTGACATATTGTAGGATGTTCTCTGCCTCATCATAATTGAGTAATTTTATCCAATTAGACAAAATCTTCTTACACTGTCGTATGTTTAATGGATAAATTTGTAGTATTTTGTTAATTTTATTGTAAATGTATGTCGAACTCCTAGCAAATTGCTTACATGCAAAAACAGTTTTAGAAAGTGGAATATCAATGACATTTTGATGAGATCTTTTTTTACATGGTTTATAACGAATTTAAGGTTTTATGTTTTTAAAGTATAATTTGTGTAATATAAAGTTTCCTAACAGAAAGTAAGTTACTTATACGATATAGGTTGTCGGTACAATACCATAGTATATATGTATACTTTTACTACTTATGTAGGTATGCCTAGTAATGTTTTTTTAACAAAAGTATATTCGTTTGGTTTACAATGGCGATACATTAACTCACGTATTACGCCAGTAGAATTCAAGTTAGTTTAGACGAACTTAGACCAAAACAATTACGAGTAAACTCTAGGGATAATGTGCTCCGGAACAGCGAACTGAGTAGAACATCTTGATACATTGGAAAGACTGACTTATTTAGGTTCTTACAACAATACCTATGTATATGTATGCTGCTTATAAGATGTATCGTAGATTAGTATCATTCTGTCGAGAGATAGGTATCATTATCAATTTTAACAAAGTAGTGATACACAACTGTACACCTTCACTCAAGTTTACTCCTCCTGTAAGTATTCTTTCACTAAAAACATGTATTCTAGATTCTAGGTAAACCCTATGCATCCCTACCCTTCCCAGTAACTCTGACAGAATGCAAAATTACACGATATACTAAACTATAAGGATATAAAAGTTAGAATGAAAGGTTTCCATTAACTATATTATGCTATATACCAATTGTAGCATACTCCGGTTACCCACCGGTTGTATTACTGACGCATACACTACACCAATGAAAGAACAGAACGATTAATTATTTTCTGATTTTAAAAGTTAATTGAATCGTCGGTAAGATATGCACGTAAATGTCATATTTTTTTTTTTAATAAATATATACGGACAAATCACACAAATTTAGTTAGCCCCAAAGTAAGTTCGAGACTTGTGTTATGGGATACTAACTCAACGATACTATATTCATATACGGTAAATGGGTTACCTATCATAAACAAGAATCGGTTTTGTACGAATTTTAAAACACCGAAAACGTTTCGCCATTTTTTTATTTTCTATTTTTTTTGAAAACTATATGCTTTGCAACCCAACGTTTATCCGCAGACACTATTGCTCTATGTTTTATTTATCAAAAAAATTATTTCCATATTATTAAAAGACAACATTTCTAATGATAAATAAATGAAAACCATAAGAGTAAGTATAATATACTTACCTGTTTTATATAGGTATTTAAAGTCTATTTAAAAGACATAAAAAACATCTTTTTTAGGGTTCCGTAGTAAACAAGGAACCCTTATAGTTTCGCCATGTCTGTCTGTCTGTCTGTCTGTCTGTCTGTCCGTCCGCGGTTTTACGCAGAGACTATAAGTACTAGAAAGCTGTAATTTGGTATGGGTATGTATATTAATCATGGCAAAAAAGTGGTAGAATAAAAACTTGAAAAAAAATTTTTTTTAGGGTAGCTCCCATACAAGTAAAGCAGGGGAGTATTTTTTTTTCTCTATTTACCCACCGTGTGGGGTATCGTTAAATAGGTCTTTCAAAAATATTGTGAGGTTGAGAACATCATTTTTCGATTTAGGGATCCGTTTCCGAAATATTTGGTTTTAAAGTGCGAATTTTTGTTAGAGGTAAGTGTCCCCCCCCTCTATCTGCTTAACGGTTATATATAGATACGTGAAAAAAATTACAGCAGTAGTATATATACTGAAATTTAAAGGAAAACTATCAGAGCTGAGTACTAAGTACAAACTAAAAAGTTATAGGCAACCAACTTATAAACTGTAAAATTTCATACTATTTTCATTGTTAGATGTTTTTGGTCGTTAAACTGTAAGGTGCGAGTGTGAATAGTGTGAACTCAATGTTGTCATTCGCAACTACGGAACCCTACACTGCGCGTGGCCCGACACGCACTTGGCCGGTTTTTTCTTTTCAATTTTTCTCTACGGTGCTGGGTTTGGCTACAAAACACTTCAGAATAATGCGGCAATTTCGTTTCTGGCGCTTCGGCGGCCGCTGCCGCGGCACGCTCACTTCGCTCGCTCGCCTCGCGCATGCTTGGTTCATGTAGAACCTAACACTTGTCGCTTCGCTCCTCGCAACCTACCCCTGGTTTTCGTTAACTAGTTCCTTTATAACACCATATTCCTTTCGTAAAACGAGTTTTCGTAAAACTATAAGTCACAGAGCAAAATTGAAAAAACAGAATTGGCTATTTTAAAAACTTTTAACCATTACGACAGTACAAAATAGGTCTCTTTGCCTCTTATGTAGACCTCCAAATTTCACGTTCAAATTTTTTTAAGTCCCAAAACTTGCGCTGCCTTTGCTACACTCCAACCGAATTTACTTTACTACTAATCTCGATTTGTCGACTGTAAGCAGTTATTGAAAATCTGTGTAAATAATAATATGGAAAAAGTTACTTCTTTCTTTAATACTTCTAGAAAATGAAATTATTCATACCAAAACATTTGTCACAATAAAATTACATGATTCGATTTTCGGTCGACAGTTTGTCTAAAAGACGAAAAATATGTTTATCAAGGTTATAGAAAGAGAAAATATGGCAAAGAAGCCATTTGGCATTTAAAACGTCGTTGTACCGTTTTCGAACAACTGAAATTCGAAGAGAAAAAATTCTTGTTTGTAATAGGTTACCCGGTAAATGTCATAAATCACTAGAAATAAATTATTTTGCAAATATTTTATGATAGTTTATATGATTCCATATGAATGTTGTTTTTATTTTCAGTTGTTCGGACCGCCGAGTGCGCCGGTGCTTGAGAACCCCGAGTTTCAGACGAGATGGTACTTCAAATATTTTCTGGGGAAAAGTAAGTAAACCTAAGTAGTATTTTTATTATATGTGAGCTTATTTGTATTACATGTTTTGTTAAGCGTCTTACATTTAGAATTTCTACGATCATATATGTATATTATCATTGATCGCACACAATAATTCTTTCTGGCTAGAACCCTATAATTCTTATAAGTAACTATGATTAATTTAAAAAGGATTACGGGTTCTCACTTAGTTACATGTTTTAAAGTATGAATATACAGTGTTACTACTTAAAGAATCCAATATTCTTTTTGATCTCATTGATTTAATTTCTTGATAAGAAAATTTGTCGTCTTAGAATGTGAAAGTTTAGTCACTAAAAATCAAATATTTGTTCTTCTCTTTTTTAATATCAGTCATATTCACGTCGAATATGAAACTTTTCCCTACCATGCTTCCAAGTGGAGGAATTGCAAAACAATTCCCATTTCCTTTATTTTTATTGCCCTTAGTGCCTTTTATTAAATCATATTTCTCGGTAAGAAGTGAGGTGGAAAGCCGTATAGCCCTCATTGATTTAATTTCTTGATAAGAAAATTTGTCGTCTTAGAATGTGAAAGTTTAGTCACTAAAAATCAAATATTTGTTCTTCTCTTTTTTAATATCAGTCATATTCACGTCGAATATGAAACTTTTCCCTACCATGCTTCCAAGTGGAGGAATTGCAAAACAATTCCCATTTCCTTTATTTTTATTGCCCTTAGTGCCTTTTATTAAATCATATTTCTCGGTAAGAAGTGAGGTGGAAAGCCGTATAGAAAACGAGCAATACAAACATCACGGTTGATTTCTGTACTGTGATTTATTTTTAAAACTTGTTTTCACCGACGCATTTTATTTATTGTAGACGACTAAACAAAACATTTTCAAGACGGACAGAAATGTTTTGTTTAGTCTATCAAACGTCGATCAGAAATTAAAAAGGAATCTGATTAACTCCATTACATTTACTTCTTAAAATTAAGAAGATTGAAGTCTATCACTCCAATACATCCACTGCATATTCATGATTAATCCTAGTGGAAAAGATTATTCACTATACATACTATTACGATGTAAAAAGTCATTTCCACAATTAGGACTTCTTAGGAATAACTGTCATTTTATGGGCCGAATCTCGGCAGTTGGTGGGTAGTTCAATGTAAGGCGTATAATTATGTGAGTTGACTCTACATGTTTACAACAACATTTCTACGTATAACTCTCAATTAATTTCCAATGCCTTCGCTTGACTCCTTCAGGCCCTTACGGGTATTTACTGGTTTTGTAATGACCGTAAATTTACTCGTAATTTCCAATGTATGCTTAAATAAATATCCAATTTACCGTTAGATGGAAAGTTTTGATAGCTTTTGTTTAGTTGTTTGGCTAAACTTCAACAAGGACGAACAACACTAATTGGCATTTTGAATACGTATTCAGATGAGAAAGAGTAAAAAACTAAAAATATTTTTGGATGATTTTAGTTAAAAAAGCTACAATCAGTTTGAGAACATATCCTGGAATTTTGAGGTAGTCTGCTACAAACCCTCATGTACTACAAAATATTACCCAAAGATGGGATTAAAATAGCATTATCTTGTCAAATGAGTCTGAAGATAATTACTCTACGTTTACGCTGAGATATGTAGGTACTCACGTGCAAAACTATTAGGTATACGAAAGTCTATATGTTTAACGCATGCGCACCGCGATTTTGGTGAAGGATTAATAAGTATGTAGACAAACGTCGTGAATATACACGTGCTACGTAGGCGACGGTGAAGTGCACGTGGTGCGTACGGCGCGTATGTAGGTCGAGCCTTCACACAATAAATATTAACACCTTTGGCCGACCTCATTACGGCGAGCATGGGGGCATGAACTCTAGCTGTAAGTAATTGTAAATATCAGTGTTCTTACATTTGTTTAATTTGGCTTTCCTTGAATAATAAACGGCGTAGGACGTACCTACAGAGTTTATGATTGAACGATTGGTTTTCTTTATAAGACTTAATTTTAAGGTTTCACTAGCGGTTTGCTCCGTCTTCACACGGTTTGAATTATATAGGTTTACATAACCCTAAGGATATGCAGTAAATTACGTATACCTAGTGAAAACAAGATCCAAATCGGCCCAATATTTTCTAAGACTGGCCTGTACAGACAGATATATGTACAGAAGATACCAATTTATCTATGTAAGAATGAGATGTTAAAATATATTTTTATTTATTGATAGGTAATTTCAAATTATAAATCGTGAACTAAACAAAACCTATTGCCGTTTGGTTTGCCATTTTACTTTTTATCCTTACAAACTGTCTTTATTCCTTCATATCATATTCAAAACATACTTACATAACTATTCAAATTTTTGAAATATAAATTTTTACCCTTTCTATCTTGAACATTTATATTTAAATATAAAGGGTTGTTAATACAAGGCTGAATTCTAGATTAAATTATGCAGATATGTTAATTTGCCTTAAAATAATATAATGTTGTAAATTATACAATAGCATTCAGGATTTACTATGAATTAATATTTAATTAATTCAAAACAAGCTTGTTGAACCTGAACGCATTGTTAAATGGTTAATATTGGTATATAATTGCGCGCAGAAACAATAAATCACAGCAAAAACATAGAGCTAAAATGTTTAAAGTTTGATATCTATCAATTGTCATATTTTCTTTAGAAGTTGAGCTTATATTCTTTTCAAATGACTTTAAAATATGAGGAGGTTCTCATTTTGACTGTACAAACAGTACCTAAAAAAATCATATCTGATGCATTTACGGTATGGTTGCAGACCAGGTTAGAGCGATGTTTTTAATTTCCTTTTATGAATAAATGCAAGATTGACAAGATTTCGGAAATACTGATATTAATCTGTAAATCCAGCGTTAGATACAATACGATGACTAAAAAGCGCTGTAAGCAGATCGTCATTTTAAAAAACAATCCGGCAATATTATGGTTAACACGCTGGTCAGTTATACGTTTTGGGTTCGATTCTCCGCGCAGATAAATGCTTTACTTCATTTTCTGAAGTCATCATCATCATCATTTCAGCCGCAAAAATTTGCTGGACATAGGCCTCCCCAAGGATTTCCAATATGACCGGTTGGAAGCGGCCTGCATTCAGCGTCTTCCTGCGACCTTTATCAGGTCGTCCGACCACCTGGTCGGTGGGTGTCCAACGCTGCGCTTGCCGGTACGTGGTCGCCATTCAAGAACCTTTCTGCCCCATCGGCCATCGGTTCTTCGCGCTATGTGCCCCGCCCACTGCCACTTCAAAGAGCTTATCCGCTGGGCTATGTCGGTGACCTTGGTTCTTCTACGGATCTCCTCGTTTCTGATTCGATCTCGCAGTGAAACACCGAGCATAGCCCTCTTCAAAGCTCTTTGAGCGACCTTGAGCTTTCTTATGAGTAGTAAGGGACCACGTTTCGGACCCGTAAGTCAAGTCACATTTATTTGTTATTTTCTGAAGTATTTGTCTGCAATTCTGGAGTTACACCTAGTAAATATTCTGATATCTATGGGAGTTACTCAACCAATGATCTGAATGAATGAAACTGTACATACCTTCCCAACTCTAACAATGATCTATTATAGGTAAACGAACTCGTAGATACCTTCCGACCCTTGTCGATAACAAGCAGTTAGTTGTTTGGAAACTAAAGTTACTTGGTATTTCCTTCCGCCAAAGCATTCAACAAAAGTTTTGAGAATACACTGCAAAGAAAGACATATCCGCCGTTTCATTTCAAATCAAACTAAACCTTCAACTTACTCAAAAACGGTTACTATTTCCAAATTTTTGAGTTAAGTTTTTAAAAATCCTTACAGCATTGATTGGATAAATGAATATGTTGCAAAACCAAAACAATATATGCCATAGAAGGCACCTGCATGATGTTAAGATTTTGAAAAATATTTTTGATGAGGTACCTACGCTTGATATTGGTACTCATAGACTATAGACTAGTTTTGTTAAAGTTGTTGTGCAAGTTCATTCTAAAACATTGATTTATAAAAAAAAGAATAAGATATCCCTTAAAATTTGTAGAAACTTTTGTTATGGGAAAGCAACATATGTGAGGTCAAAGCTGTCTTTCCGGTCCTTTCAAGGGGCTATTGTAAACCCGTCTAAAAATGTGACTGTGTAACTATTATATGTCTAAGTTTTTGTTTTTGTTGTTTTTCTCTGAATTGGGAGAAAAAAATATACGCATTCTCTATTATAGAAGGTACCTTCTTCACGTAATTCCCAGTCCATTAATGACTTCTTTTTTCCTATTCCTAAATGCACTGTCGAAAATAATGACTTACAGATTAAGCTAAATATTCACCACGACAACACACTGGTTTCTACCCTTTGACGATATTGAAATGCCAATTAAGCATCGATTAGCAAATGGGATTCTATTAGATCAACACGACGCAATTGAAACCAGTATTATTTTGGCAATTTTCACAAGTAGGTTACTGAACATTATATTAGAATCTTAAGAGGGAATTATTTCTTATTAACCTTTAATCATTTAATAGTTTTGTTGTTATTAAGGTCAACATCGTAAAACAAGTAGTAACTTACACTTACCTAGTTGGCCAAAAAGCATTTTGAAGTTAGGTACTAGGTACATATTATATTGTTTAGTTCCTAGTGATGTGCAATACCCAAACATATTGGTATGGGACCATCATAACGCTTAGTGTGGGAGGTCTAGAACACCTAAGTAAAAGTCGTATAAGTATAGAAAGTAAGAATTAAAAAAAAAAACTTCCCATCTATCTCTAATGTGGTACTACGGTAGTTCCGATTTATACGTCGAATAAATTGGAAACTGTTTTTCTAAGTACCTAGAACCTAGAAAATTATACTTATACTTAGAACTATCCACATACTTTCATTTTCTTGAACAAAAAAGAATCAAATTGTATTAAATTGTAAGCTTTTCTGAGAAAATCGAAGCAACGACGAGCTTCGTTTTTAATTTCTAGTTTTGTTCACGGAATTTCACGGTAAAACGAATTATTAAAAAGTTTTTACACTGTCTTTCTATTCTAGATTACCCTGAAAATACCTGAGTAATTACGTTTATTTGAACAAGAATTTGTAGATATTTCAAATGCAAATTTTTTAACTGGCAATAAGAACCAAAAAAAGGACGAAAAATATCAACTCGGTTACATTGCTCTCAATTACAATTGCTAACAGTTTTTACTAACTTTCATTAAACTTTCAAGTGTGTATGTAAATCACCTTTGCTTGATCGGGTCAAATCTTGCAACTAAATGTTATAAAGCTAAAGTTGCCCTCGACCGATTGATCAAAAAATTCATTCTTATGTAAGTCGAATGACAATGCAATATTGTAGAGTTCTTAAGCTTATCATCTTCATGATATCAATGCTACAGCTTGGTCAGAAAATTCTTTTTATATCTTTATATTAGGGTTTATCAAACTTTTATACCCAGCATACCTCTCATTTTTTTTAAACCACAGTGATCCACTCTTAAAATTCTAGCGAATAAAATTCTCACTGGATCCCGAATCCCGACCAAAAAATAAATTTAGCGTGCACGATCTCTCTTATTTAAGAGCACTTGGTACTTATCTAGCAGAAAAAATACCAAGAAGCCGCCATTACGTATATTTTATTCGGGTAGTAGTAACACCCCTAGGGGTATGCGACACCCCACTTTAAGAAACATTGCCATATGTAAAAGAAACGTGGTCTGTCTGTCTCATATTACCTCTTCATAATTTAACCACAGAACCGATTAAGATGAAATTTAGTATGAAGATAATTTGATGCCCGAGGAAGGACAAAGGTACTGTTCCCCGGGGTCTACATTCACGCGAACAGAGCCGCGAACGAAAGCAAATGTTTATAAATATATAATAAATAAAATAAATATATATATCTTAATCTTTTATTAATGGAAAACAACATTAGATGTTGTCCCGACTGACACATTTAACCTTTTTCGCATATTTTTAATCCGGAAGTTTAGTTTCTAAATACGCTTCGCGAAGCAAGCTTTCAGGATCGAAATATGTTTACTAACGTTGTTACTCATCCTGTTGCACAATAGACGGAGTAATTTGTTATTGACCCTGCGTCCGCCCTAGATGTTGGTCTGGACCAAACAATGGTACATACTTAACAACCCTTTGTTTTTGTTAGATGATGTGAAATTAAATACACTCACGCGAACAGAGCTGCGGGCAAAAGCTTGTATGTTAATGAAATAAATTGAAATATATCTATCTAAATATATATTTGTATTTTTTTTTTGTGTAGAGATGAAATTATGTATTATAAGTACCTATAATGGCGAACAGGGTTATTTGTTGTCCTAACTGACATATCATCTTTTTTTTTAATCTACGGGCATGAAGTTTAGTTCCCAAACACGCTTCGAGAACAAAGCTTTCCCTATCGAAGTTTGTTTACAAACGTTGTTACTTATCCTGTTGCACAATGGATGAGGTAATGGATTTGTTATTGACCCCGCGTCCGGCGCAGATGTTGGTCTGGACCAAACAATGGCGATAACAACGTACCGTAACTACGCTAAGCAGTTACATAAGATAGCCAAAACAGATAATATAAATGTTCTAGTTTAATAACTAAGTATGAAATATTTTACAATACAGTTGCTGTCCCTAATGATAATGACGTATTATTCCTAACTATTTTGTATTCTATGAGCCTGAAGTTAAGCTTTTCAAATACTCTTCGAGAATTTCCGTATCGAATTTTGTTTACAAACGTGGTTATTCATCCTGTTGCACAATAGATGAAGTAATGGATTTGTATATATTGGTAAGTACGTATAATGGCGAACAGGGTTATTTGTTGTCCTAACTGACATATCATCTTTTTTTTTAATCTACGGGCATGAAGTTTAGTTCCCAAACACGCTTCGAGAGCAAAGCTTTCCCTATCGAAGTTTGTTTACAAACGTTGTTACTCATCCTGTTGCACAATAGATGAGGTAATGGATTTGTTATTGACCTCGCGTCCGGCGCAGATGTTGGCCTGGACCAAACTATGGCGCATAACAACCCGTAACTACGCTAAGAAGTGTATTAGATAACCAAAAAAAGATGATATAAATGTTTTAGTTTATTAACTATAAATAGTTTTCCAGGAAGGTTGTTGTATTAAACCTATTTCGTATTCTATGAGCCTGAAGTTAAGCTTTCCAAATACGCTTCGAGAACAAAGCTCTCCCTATTGAAGTTTGTTTACAAACGTGGTTATTCATCCTGTTGTACAATAGATGAGGTAATGGATGTGTTATTGACCTCGCGTCCGGCGCAGATGTTGGCCTGGACCAAAAAATGGCGCATAACAACCCGTAACTACGCTAAGAAGTGTATTAGATAACCAAAAAAAGATGATATAAATGTTCTAGTTTATTAACTATAAATAGTTTTCCAGGAAGGTTGTTGTATTAAACCTATTTCGTATTCTATGAGCCTGAAGTTAAGCTTTCCAAATACGCTTCGAGAACAAAGCTCTCCCTATTGAAGTTTGTTTACAAACGTGGTTATTCATCCTGTTGTACAATAGATGAGGTAATTGATGTGTTATTGACCTCGCGTCCGGCGCAGATGTTGGCCTGGACCAAACAATGGCGCATAACAACCCGTAACTACGCTAAGAAGTGTATTAGATAACCAAAAAAGATGATATAAATGTTCTAGTTTAATAACTATAAATAGTTTTCCAGGAAGGTTGTTGTATTAAATCTATTTCGTATTCTATGAGCCTGAAGTTAAGCTTTCCAAAACGCTTCGAGAACAAAGCTCTCCCTATCGAAGTTTGTTTACAAACGTGGTTATTCATCCTGTTGCACAATAGATGAGGTAATGGATTTGTTATTGACCTCGCGTCCGGCGCAGATGTTGGCCTGGACCAAACAATGGCGCATAACAACCCGTAACTACGCTAAGTGTATTAGATAACCAAAACAGATGTATAAATGTTCTTAGTTGAATACCACTGAATGGTTTTACAGAATGATTCCTATCGTATAATGACGTATTAATCCTAACTATTTCGTTTCTAACTAAACTTCTGGCTCATAAGCCAGAAGTTTAGTTTTCCAACACGCTTTGCGTACCAAGCTCTCTCGATAAAAATTTGTTTACAGACGTGGTAAGTCATCCTGTTGCATAATGGATGAGGTAATGGATTAAATATTGACCTCGCGTCCAGCGCAGATGTTGGCTTGAAAAAAAATTGAGCATAAAAACCCCTAACTGCGCGAAAAAGTTTTTGTTAAATAATACCTCAATGGAAAAGGTGATGTACATGTTTTTCACGTCGTTTATGGATACGCTAAGATGAGTGACTGTTAGATGAGATAGTGTCTACTGAGTTAATAGAGCTTCCGTATAGTTTGTACAAAAAAAAATATCTTTTTAAAAGTTCTATGTCTAATTTACAAATAGGCTTGAAACCTTTGTAATTACGTACTTACGTACTTACTTCTTGATTATTCAGATGTACATTCTTGATCTATGTAAATAACCAAGAAGATGTATCAGTCTGATATTCCCAAAAATGAGTAAGGTGCAATTAGAAATAAAAACATATTATTAAATTATTATTTTGAGTACCGGTATAATTGACAAAGGATTTACATTTCATTCCTTTTTTTACGCGCACTAGTATCCGAGCTAATAAATATCCCTAACAAGGGTCTAGCAAAACAACAATGTGTTGTATAATTTATCAAAGTCTGTTCTGTGTACTCCATGTTGCCGTGAACAGGGATCCTTGGGAACCTGATAGGTTATTAGTCAGTATGTGTAATGATTATGAGAAGTCGTATAATGTATCTTTGGAGTCCTAAATAATAAAGATTTGATATTTGTTATGTTTGTTATAATAGGTACGTAGTCCTACACTAAATTTACATACTATTGACGTGCCAGTGATACACTAAAATGTAACAAAGAAATACTTCTTTGACTTGAGATCCCTACTTAGCTGTAATAGTTTCCCTTGTAACTTAATTTTGTCACGTATAAATTAACAACCATTAAGCTTGCAGGGCCCCTGCAAGCTCTGATGTACCAATAATATTTTAGAAAAATACCTATCTAACGACATCACCCAACAAGGGATTGACGAAACAACAAATTAACATACTAAACATGTACCTATAAAAAACCCTAAGAAAACTGTTATTTTATTTTATTTCACCACTTTTTAGGCGTAATAATGTATACCCGTGCTTAATTACACCATTCTAGTACTAATAGTCTCTGAGCTAAACCGCAGTTAGACCGCCAGACGGACATAGTGAAACATTGTACATTACAGAAACAAAAAAAAAGATGTCCGATTCGGTTAAATTTTTTTTGTGACGGCTGGCTTAAATCATAGGATTTGTACTATCCTTGGAAACACACACATATAGAGTCACATACAAAAGCTAGTGTTTCTATAAAAAGAAATAGTAAAAGTACCTATTTGTTGCTCGTTCAAAAGAAATAACAAATAAGACCTTGTTAAACAATAAATACTTTTAAAAGAAAGTGTGAAACTTGTTTAACTTGTACCAAAGTGCTGTCTCGCAATCTCATTTAGCGTAGTTCTAGTATAAACTTAATTAATTTTAAGTACTGCAGTTTCTTCGGACCCAGACTTTAAGTGCATTGCATTGTCGACACAGCTGTGTACACAAGTAAGTGGAAGTAAGTACATACAGTTGAGATACTGGAGAACTGGTTATCGATTTTAAAAAATATACTACCAAATAATGGTGTCCTTAGATGCTATGGGGCAAAGCATCTTAACCAACTTATTTGTAAGTATAACAAATAAAGAGATTGGCATAAAGATATAATGGGTATGTCGAACTCTAGATGTTCATCAGTGTTTCGAAATAGGTAAGCTATTTGGTCTTACGACCTTTTGATCCTTTAACAAACAAAGTACATGAGTATCTATTACAATTAAATAGAGCATCGTTGAGTTAGCATCCTACGACAAGTTCACAACTTACTGTAGGGCCTGTTAGGGTAAATACAAAATAACCCGAAGGTTAGACTTACTTCCGATCTATATAATCTAGGTTTCATTGCTTTGATATACGCATATGGTTGTAATCGCATACGCTTATGAGGAACCCCGGGTGTGGATTCCAATGGGTGACAAGTGGTATAAAAATATCTCGAGTTCCTCCGTGCATCGGAAGGCATGGTAAGCCATTATTCCCGACTGAAATAATTAGATAGCAGTCTTTAGGCTATGTCAGATGCCTTTAGGCAGTGTTGGCCACGAACACACTCTAAAAAGAAATTAACATAGTCTGTATCTATTCGATGTGTTGTCAAGATATACCTGACCTGCACAAAGCTGGTGTTGCTTGGACTTAGCTCCTCTCTGTCGGGCACGCAGTTTACACATTGATTGCTTACACAAAATTAGTTATTGTACAAAATAAAGTCATTATGGCTTATACAAAATTTTTCCTAAAAGTTTCGTTCAACATTTATTTGTACGTATATCAAATTTACATAAATTCATCCGACCCTCAGGTATATAGGAGGTATATAGTGAAGAAGACCAGATAAAATTATTCGGTTTATAACGATTTACGTTGACTCAGCGATAATTAAAAAATTTAGCTTAAATGACAGTGTACCGCCCGTAAATTACATTTTAGCAGAGTGTCATTTTCCAGCAGCTATTGCGGTAATAACTGCATTCGACGCTTCAAAATAAACCACTCAAAACAAACGGATGCAATACTCGGGTGCAGTAAATTGCCGACGAAATTGTCGCTGGAACAATACACGGTTCAGTACATAGACGCTTCTGCTGGTGTCTAATGTGAAACGTTATTTGATGAACAAGCAATGGAGCGTTTCGGCGTTGAAACTGTCATGTTTGAGTTGTAATTTAACTGCGAGTTTAATATTTCGTGTCAATTCTGCCAGTTTGATATTATCGCAGGTGGAAATGTTCGTACTTGAAATACAAATTCGTTTTTACTGGCCTGGGAAATAAAACGGATTATTCAATTATTGTTTATTATTCAAACGACTTCAAAAAAATGAAGAGCTTTTCAATTCGTCGAAACCTTTCATTTAAACTTGGCGTGTGCATTGTGCATTACCTGCAGCTACTCTAGGGCATTGCTCTTTTCAAACATTTTTTTTTTTTTTTTTTTTTTTTTTTTTTTTTATGGCAGAGGACGGCAAACGAGCAAGCGGGTCACCTGATGGTAAGTGATCACCGCTGCCCATGGACTAATGTAACACCAGGGGTATGACAAGAGCGTTGCCGGCCTTTTGTTTTCCCTCCCCAGAGGGGAGGGGGGATGGGCCTCCGGCTCTCTCACTCACCGAACGAAGCATAGAAGCTGTAAAACTACTACTCAAACGTCGATTTTCTGTGAGAGTGTGGTACTTCCCCGGACGAGCCGGCCCATTCATGCTACCAGCTGAAGTGATTTTTGCCGGTAGCGTGGCTCTACCACAACTATAAACAAACATTATGTAGTTCGATTACATTGTTGTATTATTTCCTCTGTGCCTCATAAACATTTGCTTTCATAGATGTTTTATGACATCCATAGTTTATGCAAACCAATCGTTCAGATTCGTCAGCAGTTTGACACACAGGACGTCGATTGGTTCCGGATATCGATAAAATTTAGGTCAACATTGAAACTCGTTTGTAAAGCTGTTTGCTATCCTAGGTACGTTAGTATTATATTGTCTTTGCCTAGGTTAAGTTTGCTCGCAATAAAAACCATTATTATTTGAAACATAGGCATAGCTTTCGCATTCAGTGATCAGGTTATTATCTAAGCAATTGAAATAAAAGCTCAATTCAATGAATGAAAACTGTAGAATAAAAAATAAATCTCCGTTCGGTGGATATTGAGTATTAGGTACCTATTCAAATTTTATCATTATAACTTTAGAATAGTTAATGCTAATAGCGATAGAAAATGTTTAAAAGCTACTTTTTTCTTATCTTCTACTATGTACTGATTTATTTTTCAAGGAATCTGTAGCAAATCAATTTTTTATACCTATATAAGTACTCATAAATATTTTAGTGATGATGGATAAAATCTATTTTTCGTTCATTTTAAATCCATTGTATATTATACAGATTTTAAATTTCTTGTCGACAGTGCACCAGAATTACATAGGGGTAGACGGAACGAGAGAGCCGTACTTGCTTAGTGTGGTGCAGGAAGGCGGCGCGGGACTTTTACGAGCCATCCTCTTCAACAAAATGGTGAGAATATCGCACCTACCCCATCTACAACACATTCCGTCTATGTTATTTCACACGTCAGCTGCTTTGGCTTATAAACTTTATGATCTTAGCAATAAAGTCTATTTTATGTATTCTCACTTTCGAGTTGATTACTTTTCCATTTTATGTCTTATTCTGTAGTAATAAGGTCAAATTTCTGACAATGAAGGAGTTGTTATTTTGAGTCTTGAACGTATAGAGATAATATATTGAGCGTCATTGTTCATATTGTAGGTCAGAAAGTGTAGAAAAATATTTTCTAGACTAGTTAAATAAATAACAAATAGCCATTGACGACCTGTAAAATTGTGACCTTTATTAAAATAAGATGCTAGCAGTTGAATAAGTCAATTTTGAAAAAAATATGTTAAACGAGAACGATAGGTTTTATGTGTTTTGTTTGATATTTTTACCCGAGTACGGGAGAACGAGGTATTATTAGTTTTATTTTGGTAAATATCCACTTTTGTTCTTAACATATCGTTATATTTTGTGCAGGGAGCCCACAAAATATACCTGCCCCCGAGCGCTTGGAACACCGGTAGCAACCAAACCCCAAGTAGACCTACCATCAAACAGATCCTGGCACAGTTCCCGGCCATGGAGAGGGTCGACAAAGTGCCCAGAGAGGTGAGGACGCAGTAGAGATCATGCATTTATTATCATCATGTCAGCCCTAAGAAGTCGTCTTAGCTCCTCCGAAAAATTCTTTGGACATAGGCCTTCTCAAGGATTACAATTTTATTCCATTTACCAACAAGGCATTGCGTACATCATCTGAGCATCAACATCGTAAAATACCGATGTCAGATTTTTCAGGCGGTTTAAAGTACTTACATACACGTTATTTTAGAATTAAAATAAATCAGAATAGAAAAGATGAAAATAAAAATCAAAATATAAGAAAAAGGTTTTTATAACAACACAGTTAATTTAATTATTCAAATATATGATACCTTTTTATATTATTTTGTACCTATGAAATGCGAAAAAACCTAAATAATAAAATATATCGATTCCCCATTTTATACTTGAGAATTTTTCGAAGGTATTAACTTAATCATAAAGCCGTGATAAACGTTTCCCAGGATTTAATCCCATAAACGAACCATAAGCCTTAAATAAGAAACGGTTAATAGGCGCCATTATCTGTTTATGGACTGTTTTACGCGGGCTAATTATTTCCGCTCCCATGGAAATTACCATTCATGGACCTGTGGCCTCTTCCATGGTTTTGTAACTTTTTCGAATTTTAAATTTTCAATATATTTTCATTATTTATATAAGTAGAAAGATAAATACTGTTAGGTACATGTAGGGTACATCTATACCTATTTCTTGACTTTAGACAATTACACTTCATAAATATAAATAATACTCTGTTTTAAAAAAAATATTTAGGAAGTTCTATGCCAAAATTTTGTTTTTTTACGATGTACTTACTTTTTATACATAATCCGCCGACACGTGTGTGTTTGTGGATTTATAAAAAAAAAAAACACGTAGAAACAGTGTGTATGTACCTATTCAACTATGTAGTTTTCTTAACTATTCTATTCATTCATTCATTCATTAATTATGAAATAAGATATGGGAAAAACATCTATTCATCCATAGTGGATGCATAGAAACACCTATAAAAAGCTATAGGATGTGTTAGACGCTAAAAATACAGAGGTATATAATGAAACTAGCTGTTACCCGCGGCTTCGCCCGCGTAATATATAGCCTATGTCCTTCTCGGTACCCTAACCTATGTGTATGCAAAATTTCATGATAATCGGTTCAGTAGATTCGGCGTGAAAGCGTAACAAACAAACAAACAAATAAACAAACAAACTCACTTTCGCATTTATAATATTAGTTGGGAAGTTGGGATGGGATAGACGTTGATTTTCGAATTGGCCAATTTATTCTTGACATGTCCTCATCCTGTTCAAATGACATGTCGGGCTATTGAATAGAGTCAACAACGTGGAATGACTTGCTGCTACTGACACTACTCTTTACGGGAAAAATAATATTTTCCTTATCTTGAAGATTTGAGAGATACATTGTATAAATCAACTTTGGAAAATATTTCTCATGTCAAGGAAAAAATAGTAAAAATATGATATTTTGTTCGCCGACAGCTTAAACTATTAAAACATAGGTGCACATGAATCAAATGTCCTATAGGTTAATTACGAAAATTGGACTATTTTTCTGACTCAAAAGGTGACATGACGTTAAGGATCTGTACTGTTTCTCGGTACATTTTGTATAAAGATGTGACGAAGTGAGCCTCTATTCATTATTAATAATGGGCCATATCTAAGTTTTTTTTTTGATTTTCATAAACCAGAAAATATAAATCAGAAACCCTGATATTTTTACTATCAAACGGATTTTTTCTTTTCATACCTTGTCAACATCCGTATATCTCTATTAAAAATATCGAAGTTTAAAAATATTAATTCTGCCCCGACTTGGCCTGACACAGAATGGGATCCTTAAACGTTCTTATTTAACAATCTCCGATCCTATCCGACAACTATAGTGAAGAACCAAAACAACTCAACCTAGTGTGAAAGAAATAAATCTGCATTGTAATCCATCCACCTATTTGGCCAACAAACAGGTCCAACTTATAACATCCCTCTGTTTGTATCAATGAAAGCCGAGGAGCGTAATGAAAATACACTGAGGAGTAAACCTAATATTTACGAAGCCTATAAAAAAACGTTCAAGAGCCTAATGTTACAATCCATCTACATATGTTGTAGGTTCCAGAAAAGTAAACCACATTACTAAACTTAATAAACTATAGTGACTTTATGAGCTATAGAACTCGCCTGTCTTATCACAGCGCACTCGCAGTAGTTTTGTACGAATAAACGCCATAATGAAATTTTCCAAAAACTAAATTAGTAGTTTTCAAACCAGTCACAAAATTTTAACGAGAATCGGTTGAGAAAAGCGCCCCGTAGAGGAAAACAGACGGAAAGCCAAACATATAGACAAAAAAAGAAAGTAACGGCAATACTATTTTTTCTCTGCTAGTACTTTATTTTAGTCATGTAATATTTGTACGACTTTATATTAACCTAACTGTACGTATAATTGTTATTAACTTGATTTTATTTAATTTAATATTTTTTAATAAAATTACAAGGTACCATAATAACCTTGATATTTCAGCCAGGTCCGAACTGTAAGATTGAGGTGTCCTTTACGTATAATTATTTTATTATAAACAAGTTTTCACGTTGCCTGAAGAACCTACCCAAATTTTGTATTATGATTGTGACATTTAACCGAAATTGTGATTTCACAGATCACGTGTGCCGAGCTCCAAAAGGACATTCTGCTGTTAGAAGAACAGGAGGGGTCAGTGAACTTCAAGATAGGCGTTATGCTAATGAAGCCCGCGCAGAAGACAGACGACGAAATGCTCTCAAATGGTAAAATATCTACCAAAATACACACAAACTTGGAGATTCAGTTATTCTTTCGACTGCTAAATTTGACGCTCGTTTGAAACATGATTTTATATTTCGCTTTTTGTATGTTTCAGTAAGTAGTCTGATTATGCTTATTTCGTTCACGTGAAATTTTTTAAAAATATTTCTGAGGAATTGAAAAGGGAACTTAATTTTATCTTTGAAGTGTCCTACATGAGTGCCTTTTGACGCCATTTTGTTAAATTGCAGGAAAATGTTATGTAAACCTTTTTTAAACATCTTAAAAATATAACATAGCGTATCATTTAAAGCTTGGAAATGTTTCAGAAAAGGGCGACGAGAAATGGGAACGTTTTATATCGCTTTTGGGAGACAAAATTCGATTACGCGGCTGGAACAGATTCCGCGGCGGACTCGACGTCAAAGGTACTCGTAACTTTTGTTTCCAACTAGCTACCTGATATTATTGAATTACTACTTTTGCCGAGCCGATTTTTCAGGGATATCACACGGATTTATGACACAAAATTTTATTTTCTGCTGCCTTTGTTTTATTTTTTTTAATGTAAACTGGGACACTAGGAGCAATATTTTGAGTAATAAGTTATATTGAAGAAAATTCTCATAACACTGAAATGCAAAGGTTATTATGAAATAACGAAATCAAACTGTTATTTTCGTCCCACCCGTAAGCAAACTATGGTTACGCTCTTGACTACGTGAACACTGTAAACGCGAAAAGAAACTGTTATTTTCGTCCCACCCGTAAGCAAATTATATAAACGCCCTTATCTACGTGAACAAAGTAAACACTTTCAAAGAAAGATATCAGTATGGATATACACTTAGCTACTAATGAACGTTGCAGGTGACATGACTGGCAGCCATTCCATCTACACAATGCACCAGGGCCACGAGATTATGTTCCATGTCTCCACTATGCTACCTTTCTCTAAGGACAATAAACAGCAGGTACTTACTTAATATTCTAGGTGTTTCTACTGAGTATTATGTTTCTACGTAGAGTGGTGATAGTTATTATACTCTAGAAAGTTTTATGGCGTAAAAATAACTTAATGACACTAAAAAATGTATTTTCATATCATGTTTATGTATTTGGTTTTATAAATATTTGAGAGTAGTTTAAATATTTCTTAGCCACGTATCTTCTTGTCCTGATGTCAAGTGCAGTTCACAACTGCAAAAATTTTTATACCTCAGTAAATAATACCTAATATTAAATACCAAATAAGAAATTTTCTTTATTTAAGGAAAATTTAACCTATAAATAAATCCAAAAGTTTTATTGAACCTTACAATCATTACTAATGTACCTTCGAAATAAATCAAAGCTAAGTACATTATTCGTTTACATTTGAATAAGTAATTTGTCCCAAATTATTCCTCGAAACAGTAAACAATAAGGTGCCCAGTTACTGATTATTGCTGCTCCGTACCCAGCTAGCAATTAGAAACACCAATATTCGAAGCGTGAAATTTCAACTACGAATTCATCTCGAGAGAATGATAGAGATCACTGAATTCTAAACAGTTGTCAAATACAAATATTTGAGTCAACAACTGCGGTATATCAAAGTTAAGGAACTAGTACAATGGATGGTACGAACTTGATTTTAATGAGGCCTTGCTCGACAATAAAGCAAACTTTGTCTTTATTGAGAACATTCCGAAATTCCAAAGAGTTGAAATGTCTAGTCGAGTTGCCAACTAGTCTCAGAAATTCATTATTACTTTGATTCATAGAAAACTTTTTTAATTTATTTTGTCACAGACTAAATCTATATTATATTGCGAGTATTGCGACAACATGAGGTGTAAGTTTAACCATGATTTTACTGCATTCAAAATTTTTTTTTTCACGATGTTCCTTTATTAGGGTACATAAAATAATGTATACGCAGTAACAAATATTCAAACTAGTTAAATTAAATAGTCCTAAGTTTGCTTTGTTTCTTTGGTAACCAATAAATACATCATTCTGCATGGCAACCGCAATAAATACATAAATAAACCGCCGCGCCGCGACGAACTACGATTGAATCAGAGAACATTCTTGATCTTTTGGTAACTCAAACCCCAACCCCGGCTCCGGAGATTGCTATCAGGGCGAATGTTTGCCCAATTTACCACCAAATAACACGTAACTTTTCTGTGACGATGGACGCCATTGAAGCTCACACGTCCGCCATCCCTTTGTGATCCTTCAAAGGTCGGATTTCACAAAACCGTATTATAAATCCGGTGGCTTTGACCGAACTCTTGTACACGATTTATTGTACAAGAGATAATAAAAAAAGCTACAATTTTTATTTCATCATGATTATTCTCTTCCCTTTACTTTTTATAGACGTCGTCACTTTTTGAAGTCAAAAACTTTTTACGAATATATCTTGTTTATGCTTTGGCCCTTGACGTAGAGCGGTGGCTTGAAATATGCAAATATTACATTTACGAAATAAAAGTTTTGAAATTAATAACGGCAGGTCGTTAACGAGTCTTTGAAAGTGACGAACAGCAAGGAAATTGAATTAAAAGTGAATGACCTCAGGCTAACTTTTATATTAAAATCTTATATCATCGTTATTTTTTCTTGTGTTTATCAAGTTTTAGGGTGTTGATTTAGGTCCAATGATATTCAATGTTAGACCCAAAATATTTTTATTACAGAAAAATATTTCATGGATTGTTATGTGATTATGTCTACCTACTTAGACCTCCATTTATATCCATAATATATAAAATAAAAATTATGTTTAACCTGAGATATCCTTATAAATACTTCCAAAAAATTACGAAAATAACGTTGCAAATACTTTATATTATTTAAAGCTTATAATTATTTTTGGTAGATTATATAATAGGCATCAAAGTTAACTAGGTACTTCTTTTATATATTTGCCCATTTTTTCAGCTGGAAAGAAAACGACACATCGGGAACGACATCGTTAACATCGTGTTCACGGACGACACCGTTCACAACACATTTAATCCCCAATGTGTTAAAAGCCACTTCACTCGTATCCTTTGCAATGTTTTCAAATAAGATAACCTTATAAAAGTACTTGCAATATAATTTAAAAAAACTCTCCATGTACTTTGTAGTGTGTTGTGAAAAGCTGCGCTGGCCGCAAATTAGTAATTCAGTCAAAGAAAATAATTACAAGAATAATACTATCAATCCGCCGTGTTTTGTCATTCTTTTTATACTAAGGTGAACTTTTTATTTAAAAAGTAATATTTGTTAAAGATTAAAGCTTAGAGTAATCATTTTGTATCAAGTATTTTTTGAAAAATGTTATTTTATAGTTGCTTATTTATTTAATCTGGACAAAGATATTTACACATAATTACAAATATAAACAAAAATAAATATTAATACTTAGGAATAAAAAAAATTAAGAATAATAAAAAACATAATTTAAACTAAATAAAAAATGGAGCCCAGATCGCTGTCATCACAGGGTAATGTACCCAAGAGACTGGCCGCATTTCCACGTTGAATCGCTAGGCTCAGCCGTTGTCCAAAATGAGCGCCAGCCCTTGGGTCCCTGGAGACGTCGATCAGACGTGCCGAGATCTCTCTGTACAATTGACGAGACTCCGCACCCCATGGCCCTAAAGTCTCCACATCGAAAGGCACAAATATGTAGGGCTCACCTAGAACCGCATATTTGCGCCTCTTAATCCCTTCGGCAGTTGCAGCAGCTGCTCCTGCTCTACGGGAGGTCGCTTGTAGGTGGGATGAAGCTACAGTATCTACACACGTGGCATCCCAAACAAGCGACCGTCCGTTTTTCCAGGGGATGAGTGTCATGCCGTCGGGCCTCTTGCCGTCATCTCGGCTGATACCAGCAGGCTCAAGTACTGCCGGCACACCAGCGGCAGCAAAAGCCCGACGGATGACATCATTTATAGCAGCATGGCGAGAAATACGCCCTGCACTGCGCCGACAGGCTAGACCGTGGTGACCCAGGGGATCAACATCTCCCCCGCAGCGACAGCGATGGGGCTCGTTTGTTCTAGCCCCTAACCGAAAGCTTACAGCTAAACTAAATGTAGTTCGCTCCAGAAGAGTTCCTACGGCTGGTGACGGGATGGCGTTCAACCAGAACCCCGATTCTGGCTCACAGCTGGCTAGGAGACGAGACCGCTCCGCATCACTACTTGCAGTTTCGAGTAATTGAACTCGTGACTGTTGGCAGAGCGGCTCATCCCATTGACGTTGTGAAGCCAGATTCAGTGGAAGACAACTATTCGGAGCTGCTGCACTGAGCCAAGCATTTGTGGCCTCGGACAGGTACGCAATCTCTACATCGCAAAACGATGGGCCTAGAATTTTACCAACGAGATTGCGGGTACCATGCACCGACGACAGAAATGCTGGCAGCGCTACACTAGAAATTTTTCTTATGCCAAGGCCACCGTGACGAACCGGCAGTACTGCTTGAACCCAACTCCTGTCATTTAGAGGGCAATTAAACAAATTGGTGATTGCCTCCCTGATAATTTTATCTAAAGAGGACAAGAGTTGGTCTTGGGCCCATAGCGGTGTACAACGGAGAGTGTAAGTGGTCTTGGGCACAAACAAGCAGAATTTTAAAATAGTATATGCCATATGAGGGTTAATTTCACTTAGACGCTTGGAGGAGTCCTCAAAAACATACTTTTGATCGTCTATAAATTTTGAGAAAGCATCCTCCAAGACTGGTGCTCCTCGGAGGCGAAGGGTCTGGTCATCAATAATTTTAATATTTGGGGCCAAAACGTTAAATTTTGAAATTAATTCGTTGCGAATATCTGGAGGCATACTCGTACCTTCGCAAAAGTAAAGTTCACATTTAGAAAAATTTAACTCTAAACCGATTGCGCCGAAAGAATTAATAATTTTTTCAAGGTCTGAAAGGACTGACACAGCATCGCCCCCTAAACAGCCGTCGTCTAAGTACCAGGTGTTAAATTTAGAAACCAAATCTTTGATATGTGGGTTTATAGCCAAACTAAAAATAGCCGGTCCGAGGGGGTCACCCTGCTGACAGCCTACTGCGAATTTATGAGCTGTCCGTCGTATACCAGGCACGTCGGCTCACTATAGCATTGCCATAGGTAGGCAATATTTAGATAATATATATTTGAAAAAACACTTTAAAACCTTAAACATTGATTTCTATGTTATTCTATTAAAGTTTTTTTATTATCAAAACTTTGAATCTAGGCTGAGGTTAATCCTTTTTGTATTTAGTAATTATATTCATCAGTACCTGCATCAAACCGTCCTTTGTAATACTTTTAATTGTACGTCAAAACAAATCAGGAACATTCCGGGCACATGCCGCTGTGGGACCTAAATATGCGCCACGTGCAATCTCCCGGTCGTAAATATTTTGATTTAAATTTACCTGAGGTACATAATTACATACAACCGTATAATTTAAGGAAAAATATTGTTTTTTTTTCCTTACACTATGCGGTTTAATCACTTATAAATAGAAGGAAATAAAATTCAATGGAATTAAAGGAAGATAACACAATAAAAGTGTGTAATGATTATCTTACACATTTTTTTTGTGTTAGCTTAAAAATATTTAGGCGTATTTTGATAGTAATTCGTGCTAAATATCTACCTTTGTTTTAAAATAAGTTGGCTATTCCTTTTCTTTCGGTAGATTTGTTGTTTTTATTATTTGTAGTAATCATATTTAAAACAAAAGTTTAAAATAATTTTTAATCACATTAATTAATTTCAATTATAGTTATCTGTTAATTTGCATGCCTTATTTAGGGTAGTGGTAAAAACTTATATTATTTTATGACAATCTTTTGTAAAAACCACTGTACCGCAAATAAATATAATTTATGATTTACATAATTGTATCATAACTAGGTACCTAATATTAGATATTTAAAAAGATATACAAATAACATACAAATAACGATATTTCTTTGCATTGAGTTATAGTCTTATTTTTCCTTAAAGAAAATTCAGATATATTCGCAGTAGTGTCAGAAGTGGAGGGCGAGGGCTACAGGCTCAGTGTGTACAGCGACGACACTGTGCCGCCCTTCGGCCCATCCCTACCCTGTCCTCCAGTTTTCAACGACCCGCAGCTCTTCAGGGAATTCTTACTGGTGAGACATTAGGTTAAAAGTTAAGAGGCAAGAAATAGCACACCTTTGATGATTTAGCTACTTGTAGCTTTGAACAATTATTGCACAGAGCACGGAATGTCTAATAATATTATCTGTGAATCATTGGATAACTTTTACTTTGATCGTACACTGCTATTTGGGGCGCGCAACCACATGCTTGTTTCTGTTTGATAACTCGACAATTAGATTGTGCGTCAACTGCCGACTTAGGTATAATACTCATAAAGAGGGCACAAGTCTGTCTGGATGTGTAAATTATGTCTGGATGTGTATAAGAAGTCCCTAAATAACATGCATAGTGTATTGACTATATCTAATTAAATCGCTTATCCAGGTAAAACTGATGAACGGCGAAAAAGCAGCGTTCCAGACGCCCACGTTCGCGCTTAAGCGGCAGAGGACCCTGGACACCCTCATCCGGGACATCTACGCCGAGCACTGCTCCGATCACAAGGTGGTGAGTCTCGAGCAGACTGTTTACCTATTTATCTATAGTTTAAAATAAGGTTTAAATTAAAGGTAATCAGAATCTATCCCATGCTGGTCTTGGAGAGAAGATAAAACCTAAAATGTAGCGACTGTTTCTCTTCCCGCGCAGATCAGAAAAGCCGATCTAGAGATGGGAAAAAATCAGAGGAATCATGTTAATAGGCGATGCGGCTAGCAATCCATCACGGCGTTAATCCCGTTTTTTTCCTTCATGTCACCCAAGATAGCGAAGTGATTAGTTGATACATACTAATCACTACTACATTTTACTTTAACTCCTTACAAAATGTTTTAATAGTACATTGTGTAGCAAGGGCAGTATAGAAGACATTACGTCAAACCAGCTACAATGTTTTTCATCTCACCGTGTAAATAGTAGAGTAAAATTTTTTTTATATCATATTATATTTGTTGAAATTAGTTTACCTTGACTCTGCTGCTCTGGCTAATATATGGTAGTACAGAGAGGGTCGTGCTTCTGCAGTGGTGCCTAACAAAGACCTGATGATGACGATGACTCAATTAATTTTTTGTGATTTGCTTAAATCTAGCAAGACTCGCTAGGTCAACAGCTCACAGAGCCACTAAAATATAAATATGTACTGATAAAACGCGCCATGTACTCATATATAAAAAAAATCTTATTAGAAAGTTTGTCTGAGAGCGCTTTGTTTAATAAAATTAAATAGTAACAGACATTTTCAAATTATAGTGTTATATCGAAACCTACTTAATTTAATTGCCTACATGTTATCGACGATGAAGCCGAACAAAGGTTCGTTAGCCCGGAAACATGTTACAATTTACCTACACGAGTTTAGTTCGCGCGATTAATTTACCGTGTTCTAACATAAATTTAAATTAGTTTTTAAATTAATTTTTAAAATAATTAGTCAGTCGAGAGATTTGGTGAAAATCTAAGGCTCTAACCCATCACATATTATACATCGCTTTCCAGCTTTACACCCACAAAAATGCCAAACGCGGTCTTTGAGTTTTATATCTTCGGGCTCTGTCTATCCCACAAGGGATACAGACGTGATAAAATTTATGTATGTAAGGGATTAATAAGTTGAATTTGCCATTATTTTTCACACTTGATTTCGTTTCTCCTAATGATGTATTAATTTAAATAATTTATCATTGATCTAGCCGTGTGGTTCCCGGCAGAGTAGAATAGGACCACTCCAAGTCTTCCCATGGATGTCGTAGAAGGCGACCTAGGATTCACAAGCTAAACAAAGCTTATAAACATCAAAGAGACCTCTCCAACCCGTCTGGCCAGCGTGGAGAGTGTAGGCCAAATCCTCTGACTGCTCTGGCTAATATATAGCTCTGGTAGTACAGAGAGGGTCTTGCTCCCGCAGTGGAGACTAAATAAGACCTGATGATGATCATTGATCTATCAAGGTTAGATGAAGGTACCTATATAAGTATAACAAATTGTAAAGTTTTATCGAACTATTACAGGGTAATTTAATTACCCTGTAATAGTTCGACGAGCATTCTATAGAATTTCCCATATGAAAATCATGATCAGAAGAAAATTTCTTGCAGGGTCAGATGCATTCTTATAATTATTTACATATTTTTGTCATCAGCCCATGCTCTCACGACGAGCGTTGTCGGACGTATGGTCGGGGGGAGCGGGTGCAGGCGGCGCGGGGGCGGCCAGGACTGAAAGGTTTCTACATGTTGGACAAGCCCTCAAGCTCGACGCTGTGCTGCGGGGTGATGCGCCCACCAGTCTGGTTTCTACTGGTTGGTATAACAATATTTGATGTTTTCTTTCTAATAAAATATATATATAGGATATATTAACGTTTCAAATACCTATTTTATAATAAGCCACTAAAACGCAGTGAAAAAATGTTCCAGACCATACAACCTTTGTTGCTAATACCGAACCCTCGTATTACACCAGCAACTGAAAAACATGATGGGCTGAGGTATAAACTTCTGTCTAAGAAATATAAATACTGAAAAACATGATGGGCTGAGGTATAACCAAATCCTTCTTCGTCCGACCGTCGACCGTCTCAGACTACCAGAGCCATATATTAGCCACAGCAGTAAGAACTGCTCTGGCTAATATATGGCTCTGGTAGGCAGAGACGGTCGTGCTCCTGCAGTGGAGACTAAAAAAGACCTGAAAATGGTGATATGTTTACTACAGGATCGGGAGGGTCCCGTCGAGCGCCATGGGAAGGCAAGGTGTGGCGAGCAGCACCGCTGCCGGCCACGCCAGTCTGCGCTGAGCAACTGGCGGAGGGACGTCTCTTGTTATCCACTACGTCAAACACGTATATTTTAGAAGGTGAGAACCTCTATTTTATTACTAAGAAGACAGATAGAAATGGGTAAAAGTTCGTTTATCTGTACCCAGATTTTTGTTTTATAATATATTTACTTTAGACTAATGCCGATATAGACCAATGTGGGATAGACGCATTTTTCTAACCATGGTCCTGACAAAAATATTTATTTTCAGAGAGTGGAACCACCAGGGTAGTATTAAGATGGGAGGGTTGCGTCCGAGCAGCTCGCGTCAGCGAACGCGCCGGGTTGTTCCGCGTAGGAGCCAGGGTCATAGCGGGGGGAGGGTCGACCACCGGCGGTGCGGGAGGGGCGGGGTTATATGCATTGCCGATACAGGAGCTGTGCGCGGGCGCATGGGCGATGAGGCCGCTGCAAGACTGCAAGCACGCGAGGCTGCCTCGCACGAAGACTGCACATTACTTTGATTTACTGGAGCCAGGTAAGATACACAGTATTTTGTGTTGTAGCGGGGGAGTGTTGATTACCGGTGGCGTGGCAGGAGCGGGGCTGTATGCATTGCCGGTGCAGGAACTATGCGCGGACGCGTTGGGGAGTAGGCCGCTGCAAGACTGCTAACACGCTCTAACGGTACTCCTACTTCTTTGACTTGTTGAAGTTAGGTGATTGAGCAATCAGTATTATATTAAAAGGTTAAAATATGTTTAAGTAAAATCTAAAGTTTAACACCATGTCAAAATGAGTACTCACGCTACTTACTTTCCCTAATTTAAGTTCAAGGTAGAATTTAGGATATTCTGCTTAGGATAACTTTATGTTTGGTAAAAAATTTACATATAAACATACCTAACAAACAGTGCAAAAACCATTTTAAGTAGGTTCTTTAAATGTCATTGTTAACAAATTTACTCAGTAGTTGGCGGAACGTAGGCTGAATCATGAGGACTTAAAATACGCTCAAAAGCACCAAAGTAGAACACACAAATTATCACTAAATATTCAAATAACACTATCAAATTGGTCAGGTCAAGATGGAAGGAAAATTATCCTTTTTAGATTGACCTGGGTCTTGGATATTTATCTATTTAAGTAGGTATCTATTATAAAATATAGTATCGTTGAGTTAGTATCCCATAACACAAGTCTCGAACTTACTTTGGGGCTAGCTCAATCTGTGTGATTTGTCCGTATATATTTATTTATATTATTTATTTTTAGGCGAAAGCGGGAAGTCGATACTTGCGATTGCAATTGGTAGAAGAGTGATGCTGATGGCTGAAGAAACAAAGACTGATAATGAGATGGGTTTCGAATATACACATATCAAGGTAAGCATACAAAGTATTCTCACATCTGATTATTCAAAAACAGCGACGTGATCACACACTCGTATAGAGCATGGCATGACGAAAACCTGACTCACAGGTACGGTGCAAATGAAACACATTCCAAATTCATTACAAACAGTAACTGAAAGTAGCTTGTCCTCTGTATCTGCTACGACCTCGTAGCTTGTAGACATGCTACGAGTAAGAGGTTATATTTGTGATTCTCCTTTCAATTATTATGTTCGCATTGTTCGCTCTATTTTTTCATTACCTTTTTGTAAAAAAAAATCTAACCTCATAAGGCCTTGTGGAATCAAAAGTATCCACGGTAGGTACAATCAGTTGAGCACAGTAGTTGGGCCTTGGAAACGGAAGGCTGTTTGTATCCATATGTTATTGATCATGAAGTTTTTTGTCGACGTAAAAACAAGATATCGTTATTAATTATGATCTTATTTAATGCGAACTATTTAATAATCAATCTTTTTATTACATTTTAGGATATCCAACTTAGTGAATCACCAGTATTAATAAAACTGATGGACGGGGAAGTAGGAACAATGGTGGTCGGCTACAAGCACCACTGGGAGGTTTTAGAATCCGGCACTGGACAGGTAATCATACGACAAAATAATCACATTTAAAAGTATTTTTCAATATAATACCTATGTACATCAAATCAATTTTTTCGCGAGCACCTACTTATAGTGTAGTAATATATAGTGTATTGTATTACTAGTAGTAAAGTAGTTATAGTATACACTTCTTATACGCACAAAATATACGTTGTTACTAGATCTTAATCTTCGAAACAAATGATCAAAAAAGTTTCAATGCATAAAAATTAAATATAATTGTTTCCGAGTATAAATAACGGAGGACAACGCATCTGCCTGCACCTTTACAGACATCTTGGGCTATAGTTAGCAAAGAAATCACCCATTTAACTCAAACTGGCGAAATCACCCGCAAATCTATTTAATCTGTGTTCAGATAGCGCGGAGTCAGCAGCTTTGTTGAAATAATAGCCACCATCATAATTACATTGGGCTGAGCTTGCAAATTGTAGTTGGATTCGTTGTTAGATTTCCTGTAAATTCAATTAATACTAATATATTTTACTTGAAAACTTGTTGCATTTTTTTGTAATAGAAAACTGTACATCACGTCTGTCACGATGTAAAAAAAAATAGTTTTTAATTTCTTAACTCCTCATTGATATTTTTAAATAAGTAAAATTTTAATATAATAACAGTTACTAAAAAATTACGTTTCAATTTGTTTGCTCTTTCTTTGTGATATTTCAAATATTTCTTTTGATATACCTAGGTACTTACGATTAAATTGAGTTATTGATACTATACGATTCCCCGCATAGGAACCCGACTAAATTTTGTATGTTCACTATATGCTACTTAGGAGCTTATTACAGAAAGAAGTAAAGTTAATTAAAATCATACTAGTATAGCGATTAATACATATAAAAATGATGTAAATCAAATGTAGGTAATTAACATATTCTTTGCAGCCTGTAAAACGAGCAGAAACTTCGGAGGACAGCACGCCTCGTCGCGGCACGCTTGTCAACGCTCTAAGGATTGGGGACGAGAGGGACGGCCAAATAGTTTTATGTTACAACCGTAAGTACATGATAAGTAAAAACCTAGGTACAAATCAGGTTTCAAAAACCAGCCAGAGAGCAGAGACCAGACTCTACTTACTTTACAAAGCATATAATAGTTTATTTTCATAAATGGGACGAGTTGACGTTTTTACAATCTTTTGATTTTACTAGGTTTTTGACCTTTCAAATACATTGAACCAGGCAGGGGGTACAATTTTTGAAAGTATGATTCCATAAGACGAGCGATTTTTCCATACAAAATCATTCCCAAAATAAATATTTTTGGCAACCTTTATTATATTTGACTTTGAAAATGAAAGTAAATACGTTCTATAATTTTCAGATACATGTCATTTCGAAAGACTAACTACGAAAGGACTAGAAAGTGATAGTGAATACGACTTCCATTGGACGACAGTGCCTGCTGCAGTTGGTAAGATTTTAATGTTATACGTTTTCTATTTCAATCAGTTATTTTGGTCTTTAACTGATTTCTAAAATTATAAAACTATGCTTTAACTTAACCTATTTTTATCCGACTTGATCGAACATTACACAAAAAGTATCCGCCAATTACCACCAAAACATTATACAGGGTTATTTGAAAAACACCAGCATCCTCGCTGGCCTTGATAGCTACCATCATAAACAACAACTTTCGACCAACGACATTTTATAATTTGTTATGTTTTATTTTCATACAAAAAACAATATTAATTTATTTTCCTGTTGGAATGTTATTAACACTACGCGCTACGCGCTATCGCAAAAAGTAGGTAAACAAACAAACCCGTGCGAAACGCGGGAAGGGGGCGGGGCGGCGCTGTCGCCTGTGAACTTGACCTATTTATCTAGCCGCCGCAGTCATCGGCGAGGCTTTGATGCGCGTGAGTCACGCGCGTTCTTGTGTACCGCTTTCTTTCGTCGCCGGCCATATTGATCGATCGATGTTTTTTGGATTGTGCGATCTACCTGTGTTATTATCATGGCGTACCAGAATTCAAATACCGAATACTATGGTGTACACTGGTGGTGAAATCGCGAGCCGTGAAATGCTCATTGAAAAGATTATTTGGGAAGATGATTCGGAAGTGTTGGGAAGAGTGAATGAACAGTTGATTTTTAGATGTGGTCTTTGTGTTGGTTGTGAAGGTGACTATTTTGAACGCTATGTGCGCGATACTCACCGCCATGCGTGTGACCTGAACCTGCGAGGTAATAATTTGTAAATAATTTTAATCGCCAATTAAAAATTTAATTATTGTAAATACGCTGATTCCACTTTTGAAATACGCCTGCTTTAAACAATGAACCGCGAATAAAACTTACCTACAATTTTATTTGTATTGATTCAACTTAAGAACAGGTAAAAGATTGATAGATGTTTAATTTAAACATTTCTTGTAGGTACGTTTAGAAACCCACCTAATCTTGTTTACGTAATACGATTTCTTTACTGTTTTAATTATTGTTTAATGCAACCAGTCCTAAGCCTGGTAAAGTACGAAGGGATTGTTGACTCAGTGTAGATACATACTGCCTAGAAAAGTTAGTAGGTACCTACCTATTATCGGCAGCGATAGCGCGCTCGCCACCGTCTCGTTGCCTACGAGTACCTACTTTTATGAATGAAGCATAGGCATAGACTTACAAATATTACGACAATACATAAAAGACTTAAAAAGTAATTTTTAATAAAACTATTGAGTTATGTGAAAAGTGGTACACTTAATGCTGTTGTTTATTATGTTAGTCATGCCGTCCCGCGAGGATGCCGGTGTTTTTCAAATAACCCTGTATAATATTTCAAAGCCTACAGTAAACAACCTTTTTCAACGACCAGCAAGAAGAAAATCAATAAAAGTTACGGATTATGTTTTTCGTTCGTTTCAAAGACGAACTGATTCAATATTGAAAAGTGGACTTCTAAGTTGTAAATTGATAAATATACGTATTGTTTCAGTTTGTGCATTTCCATACATAATGGCATTCGCGGAGGATTTACTTGAGATTCGGCTCGTGGCCAACGGCTCGTTAGTGCATGCTGCCTGCATTCCCGGCCTGAAGCTAATGTGTGGACGAAGAGTGAGTATTGTAACAACGCAAATAGCGCATCTGGCTTAAACTACTAACGATGCAAATAACACTCCCAAAGCAAAGACATAACGTAATAGACTGCCCACCTCATACAAAAATATTGGACCAAATTAAGGTTGCGAAAAGCAGGCGAATGTATGGCGCAGGAAAGTAATCTGCCTTAGCCTTTAACTTACTAAATAAACAATGTCATTTTAAAATATCATGCCTAAAATATTGTTTTGATTTTTTAATAAGATATATTTTGTGAATCATGTTTTTATACTCTCATAATACTATAGATACAGTGTTGTGTAGTTTCGAGTGGCGCCATCTATGCGAGTCTCTGAGAACAAATCGTACGATTAAGGCGTTGAGACCACATGCCCAAAGTAGTAGTGGTCCATACAGAATGGCATTCGCAGAGGATTTAGTTGATATTCGGCTCGCAGCCGTTATCCGTTAGTGCAAGCCACCTGCATTCCCGGCGTGAAGCTTATGTCTACTGAATAAATTGCATCAATTTTAAAAACTCCTGTAACTATCGACGACGTAAACAACACGCTCGGCTTATCAAAGGTAATAGTGCTCCGAACACAGTGACATTCACGGAGGATTTACTTGAGATTCGGCTCGTGGCCAACGGCTCGGTAGTGCATGCTGCCTGCATTCCCGACCTGAAGCTAATGTGTGGACGAAGAGTGAGTATTGAATAAATTATAACACTCTTAACACTCCTGTAACTGCCAACGATATAAATAACACGCCTGTTTTAATTAATGTTAAAGTATTCCATACATAATGACATTCCCGGAGGATTTACTCGATATTCGGCTCGTGGCCAACGGCTCGTTAGTCCACGCTGCCTGCATTCCCGGCTTGAAGCTAATCTCTTATCTGCTTATATATTCACAAACTGTGCGTAAATACATTTGTTAGGACACTCTAAAAATGGGCAAATCGGTAAGACTCAAACGATTAAATTATCCAAAAAAGAAGTAATCTAAAGATCATTACAGACTAGGTTTCTAAATATTTTTCTGAATTGCAATACTTTGTACACTGGTTGTCTGTATAAATATATAATAATTGACCATCTTGATCTGAATTCGGGAAAATGATCTTTTTCAGATTGGCCTGGGTGATGGATGTTTATCTATATAAGTATATATTATAAAATAAAGTATGGTCGAGTTAGTATTCCATAACACAAGTCTCAAACTTACTTTGCTTAGCTCAATCTGTGTGATTTGTCCGTATTTATTTATTAAGTTTTTTAAAAGCGTCGCCACCGCTTGTCTAGATGTGGCCAAAACCTGCTCAAGCGGCAAGCATATCTAGACCGTACAACAATATTGGCAAAGGACCTTCCTATATTCGGCTCTTGGCCAACATGTTAATTATCCACCCTAATTACAATGATGGTAGCTGGCTTCGAGCTAGCGCGGTGGACATGAAATATAGCTGCTGTGAACCATAGTTTATCGATTAACACGTTCATGAAGCACTAAAAATGCCCGTAACTAGCTGGAACCGAACTCAAACTCATCAAACTTTATGAACGTTGTAAAATTTAAGATCGTAAATAGGGGTTGGGTCAGAACGAAAAGTATGTTTAACTTTTGAAATAATACATTCTTATATTAGTTACGTAACTGTTTTTCACAAGATAGGTATCGCGAAAACACTAAGTCGTAACATTCATCATACTACATGATTTTGTAGCAACCACCGCACCGTGTTGCTAATTCGTAGCTGCGTCCTAAGATTTCGTAGCAGAGTACTACGTTTTCGTAGCAGCGGGCTACGATAACGTAGCAGTAAGATTCGATTTTGCAGTAGTGGGCTACGATTTCGTAGCAGTCTTGCTCAATACTATAGCTGATCGTAGCAGACCGCTACGATTCCGTAACCCAGTTACATGACACGACGACACAGAGTAGCGTGCGCGCCATGGGTTAACATACAACTTCCTCGTGACCATACAAACTCTATGTAAGGTGGCTAGTTAATCCACTGAGTTTGATTATTATGCTATCATTATGCAATTCGCTTTACAGGATATTTTCTACGTAGCCTGCGCTCCGGAGTACGTGCCGCTTAGTCGTGAGATCGACCCCTGCCTCAGTATGCACGACTACGAGCTGGTTCGACAAATGAGCAAGCAAGGCGGACCCTACTCACTCGACGAAGACGACAACAACGACAACAAGTTAGTTATATCATACCTCCTTGTACGAGTATACCCACCTAATTTTTTGCTTGTTTTTCGTGTGTGTATTTTTTAAATACTACTGAGTAGGAAAACAGGCATACGGCCCGCCTGATGGAAAGCGGTTAACGTAGCCTATGGACGTCTGCAACACAAATTACATCAATCATTAAATTACTATCACTAGTGTCAGTTTATCAGTGTAGTTTGAATTTCTTATAAAAACTACAAAGAAATCCACTTGCGCCGCCCAGCGCACTCTAAGGAGCAGGGCGGCGTAGTACTTTGTGCCTGATATCGCTGATGCCAAGTCATCGATAAGTTCTGTTCATTAAGATTAAATATATAAAAACATAAGACGCGTCATATTATAAAACGCGGAGAAAGTTAGTACTCAAAGCAAGTGAAAAGGTCACTTCTAAGAATTAGCAGCCTCTTCTTCTTCCTTGCCTTTTTCCCTATTTGGGGTCGGCTCTGTATGTCAACTCTCTCCAAAGTTTCCTGTTACCAACCATATCGGCACTTGCTCCCCGTTCCTTCATATCATTCCTCACACATTCCCTCCACGACTTTCTCGGCCTTCCCTTTCCTTTTTGTCCTGGCACATTTAAGTGTAGCATCCTTTTAGCCAAGTGATCGGCATCCCTTCTCTCGATATGGCCATACCAGGTTAAACGATGGCTCTTTATTTTTTCTACTATTGGAGCGACTTTCAAACTTCCTCTTATATATTCATTTCGGATCTTGTCCATCTTTGTTACTCCACACATCCATCTCAGCATCCTCATTTCCGCCACATGCATCTTATGTTCTTCCTTCTTTTTGGTTGCCCAACATTCCGCTCCATACAATAAAGCTGGTCTTATGACAGTCTTATAAATCTTGCCCTTCAGCTTACACGGAATACGCTTATCGCACGTCACACCTGTCACCTGTCTCCACTTAAGCCATCCAGTATTGATTCTTTTTGCGATGTCCCGATCCACATTGCCATCGCTCTGTAAAAGTGATCCCAGGTACTTGAACTCAGTGCAAACTGGCAGCGGAGTATCGCAGATGTTCACGGAAACAGCGCTGGAAGTTCCTCCAAAATCGCAAAACATATACTCCGTCTTCGATCGGCTGATTTTTAGTCCGGCATCTTCCAGCGCTTTCTGCCATTCATTAAGTTTGCACTGGAGGTTTTCCCCGTTCGCCTCGATAAGCACGACATCGTCCGCAAAAAGCATACACCAAGGAGCGTCATCCTGGATGCCAGTTGTTAAGGCATCCATCACCAATACGAACAAGTACGGGCTCAACGCTGAACCCTGATGTAAACCAACTCTAACCTCGAACTTGTCCGTTGTTCCTGCTGAAGACCGAACCTGTGTGTTTGCTCCGTCATACATATCCTGAATCAACCGGATGTACTTAAGTGGAACCAGCTTCTCACGAAGACACTTCCACAGCACGTCCCTGGGAACTCGATCATATGCCTTCTCAAGATCTATAAAAAGCAAATGAAGGTTTTTGTGCACTGCTCTATTCTTTTCTATCAGTTGACGTGCAGCGAAAATGGCGTCTGTTGTGCCTTTGCCCGGCATAAATCCAAACTGATTCCCTGATACTTCCGTTTCCATCCTAATTCTACTTTCTATAATTTTTTCCCATAATTTTAAAGTATGTGACGTAAGTTTTATTCCCCTGTAATTATTGCAATCTTGGATGTCTCCTTTATCTTTAAAAATCGGAACTAGGTAACTGTCTCTCCACTCATTGGGAATTTTCTCGTCCTGAAAAATCTTGTTGAATATTTTGGTAAGAAATATCAATCCCTCGTTTCCCAAAACTTTCCACACTTCTACTGGAATATTATCAGGTCCTACTGCTTTACCATTTTTCATCCTACCAAGAGCCTTCTTTATCTCTTCCGTGTTTACTTCCTGAACCAATCCTTCATTATCACTATTTTTCCAAAGCATGTCTTTTTTATCATTCTCTACGTTCATAAGGTTGTTAAAATACTCTTTCCACCTGCCATTAATATCAATATCACTTACTAGTACTTTCCCCGCGCTATCTTTAATACATCTTATGTGGGTGACGTCTCTGCTATTATTGTGCCTTACTTTAGCTAGTCTATAAAGTTCCTTCTGCCCATATTGACTGTCCAGCTTTTTATATAAATTGTCCTGTACTCTATTTCTCGCTTTCGCAACGGCTATTTTCGCTTCCTTTTTAGCTTTGTCATAAACTTTTTTCTTCTCATTTCTCAGGTTGATATCATTGGTTGATTGCCAATCTTTAAATGCTAACTTTTTCGTCTGTAAAGATTCTTGCACATCTATATTCCACCACCATGTCTCTTTTTCAATTTTCTTAGTATTTTTAGTTTGGCCTAATACCTCAGCAGCTGAGCATCTAATTGTGTTGGCAATTTTATTCCAACTCTCTTCTACTGATGTTACCTCAAAGTTATTTAAACTACCTATTTTTTTATAAAATATATTTCTAAATTCTATTGCACTATCTGGTTTATCTAATAGCCACCATTTAATCTTTGGTACACTCTTTTGCTTTTGCTTAATTCTATTGAGATCAATCTTTAATTCTACAACTAATAATCTATGTTGACTAGTTAATGCTTCACCCGGTATCACTTTGCAATCTTTGATAGTTTTAATTTTATCTCTCCTTACTAAAATAAAATCTATTTGTGTTGTACGCCCTCCAGCCTATTACAATTTATTATGAAAACACGACGGTTACCGGACGGTCGTGTCGCCACCCCTTTCACTCGCCCCGATGATGGTCTTCGTAACAGACCGAAACTAGTCGGCAGATCCGACGTAATAAAACGTGAGTAAAGCCGTGTTTTCATAATGAATTTATCTCGCGTAAGTTTTAATATTATTATAGCCTATTACAAATTGACAATAACATCTGAGAAATCATAAAAGTGATAAGTGTCGAGTTAATTTGGTTGGATAATGGTATAAACCGGTTACTAAAGTTAGTCCTTGTGAAATTATAAGATTATCTTATTAATTCTGAGAACTATCTCATATTGCAGAGGCGATTGGCATCAGAACAATCGCACATCAGAAAACAACTCCGCGTCCAGTAGGAGCAGCTCGGTGTCCTCGGAGCAGGAGAATATAAGGCCGCCACTGACGCGCATGGCGCCCATATCCCCGCCGAGCTCGCCGCAAGGTATTATACATACATACGTATTATCACGTCTTTATCCCTCGCGGGGTAGACAGAGCCCAGTGTCGTAAGACCCAAAGGCCACGATCAACGTGTTAGTGGCCGTTAAGGTGGAAAGCGGAATCAAAATAGTGATGGGTACCGTGATTCCTTAGATTTTCGCTCAATCCCTTGATCGGCTGTTACGGACGTCGCGGGAAAAAAAGCAGTTGGTATATTCCATGTTTTCCCTTTCCCCCCAAACCAGCATGGAGAGAGAAGTATTTTAATAGCTTTGGTTTTTTTCAAACAGTTTAGCCAAGAGCGGATGTACAGAAGAGCTTTTAAGATTGTAGACCAAAGGCCCGTGGTTATAAAGGGTCATTGTTAATTAATCAAATAAATAAGCCACCATTGCTACCCTTAGGTGTATCATCATCATACCACAAATGAGGTGAAGTGCAAGGTGCGTCGTGGGCATTGCTCAATTAAAAGATGTCACGGACATTTTAACCACACAAGTTTACCGTAACATGTTTTCTTTTCTAGTGCTGCCAGAGAACAGCGGGCGCTGCGTGCGGATCTACAAGATTCCTCAGAGCAACCTGAGTGCGGGCGCGTACCAGCGACAGTCGGTGTCCGCCGACCAAGTCGTCACTTCCTATTTTTCTCATAGGTACGTTAAATACAATGTTTGTTTCATCATCATCATCATCAGGTCTTTCTAGCCTCCACTGCAGAAGCACGACCCTCTCTGTACTACCAGAGCCATACACTAGCCTGAGTAGTCAGAGGATTTGGCCTACACTCTCCACGCTGGCCAGACGGGTTGGAGAGGTCTCTTTGATGTAAATAAGCTTTGTTTAGCTTGTGTTTCCTTAGCCTTTTACGACATCCGCGGGGTGACTTGGAGTGGTTCTATTCTACTCTGCCGGGAACCAAACGGTATATCTGTGTACATACCAATAATAGTGACGGCCCCGCCGGCAGTGGCCTTCACGACACCGTCCATGAGCGCGCGGGTGCCGCCTGCAAACTTCTCGAACTCGAACACTCCAGCGGTATAAGACTACCTAAACTTAACACTTATTGTCATGTATTGACCAACAAGCCTTTGTTAAAAACAGTATTTTCGCCAATTCAATGAGTGACCTTATTACCGGTATGTCTCAAAAGATTAACAGGGGGTACTAGTCCAAAATATTAATGTCGCTCATTAACTTACACACAAAGTATTTCACCTCAAAGTGCACGTAACTTTGGCTGCCACAAAGTAACGCAATAAAAAAATCTATATCTTTGGAAGTTGTTAATGAGCTTAGGTGCTAGAGCGACGAGCAGCGACAAAGACTTGTCCAGGGACACTGTCGTGCGCGCCTCTTCCTAGCCTCGCGACCTTAGGCACGGGACAGACAATTTGTAGGAATGTAATTTTTTTATTCGAGGTCCTTGCATTGGTCCCACAGGAACAGTGTTCATATTGAATGGTTCACTCCTCAAGGTTATTCGGTATGAGCCAGAAACATCCATATCGACATCTGATTGAGTTTTTTGTACATATGTCTCGTGGTGATGTTTTTTTTAGTATACACGTCTTTTATGTTGCAGGCCAAATAGCATCAGACAGCGGTTAGCGGAGCTGCGGCTGGACAGCAAGTCGCGGGGCGGGGGCGACGACGAGACGTTATAAGACGCGAACCAGTAGTTAGTGATCACATGGAATCTGGTGCACAATTTTAAATATTTCCAGTTACCTATAGGTACTGAGTGTTGTTGAATCGTTTGGTGATACAGGCACGAGCATTTTGGTCACTAACTGGTTTTGTCCGAGACATCACCCGCACATGTCGGGCAGGTACCTTTAACAACTCCTGGTAAAATTTTGGATACAATCGTATCTCTGCAATATATTTGTTTTCGAGCCGTGGCGCAGTGGTCAACACGCCAGCCTGCGACACGGAGGTCCTGGGTTCGATCCCCGGCCAGGTCAAGATGAAAAACGATCTTTTTCAGATTGGCCTGGGTCTTGGATGTTTATCTATATAAGTATATATTATAAAATATAGTATCGTTGAGTTAGTATCCCACGACACAAGTTCACAACTTACTGTGGGGCTAGCTCAATTTGTGTGATATGTCCCTATATATTTATTTATTTATTTATTTATATATCCATCAGTCAAGCAATGACGTCTAATCGTAGAATCTATTTCACATGACTGACGAACGAACACATCAAACGTTATAAATTAGTAAGAGTACCGACTGATCGCATCTTCTTATAAGTACATACTATATTTTTTTTGTTTTGCGTGTGCGTAAGTAAATCGTGACTTTAATGTTAACATCAGATTTATTTTGATGAGAACACATTTTAAATATTAAGGAACAGACTTCTTTTGTGATTAATATAATTTTTAAAAAATGACATTTATTTAATTGAAGGTATATAAAAAGGAATTTTGATCACAAAAGATGTTACTATGAGAATAGAGATTTCTTTATTCTTAGCTATGAGCAGAGTTTTGACCGTAAAACAGTTAAGATTGTATGTATTGACTCTGAATGATTCTCGTGACTGTATACTAAATGTAGCGATGTTTCGTTGTAGCTATGTTAGTAGATGTTTTCGTCGGTAGTATCGAATGACACGAGTTCTTGTTGGCAATGTGATATGACGATGAGTAGCGAAGAAACTATATGAACATAGAGCTATTTTAGTTGGTCAAATGATATATTTTACTGTTACTGTAGTGAATCGGATATTTACAGAATTTTAATGAATGCAATGTTCCCTAAAAGGGCAGGATAAATAATCTTTAATACTAATTAGACTTAATAAATAAAAATATATAAAAGGATACTTATTGATTGTATTGCACAAAATTTGATGCTCAAGTCACTAAAATTCTTATATGATTGTTCAAAAATGAGTTTATGGTGTAAGCAGTTTTAAAAAATAATTCAGTATGAAATATCTACATTATTATACTTAGTATCTACGTGAGTATACAACGTGTACAGTAAGTTACTGATGTCTATAAATATTCATAGTCGTAGTTAGGTTCAACCGAATCTCGTAGTTTAAAGTTCTAGTCAAAAGCGACATGTAAGACAAAAAGTGATGTTTCATAGTTCTCTGTAACGTTAGGTCTTATAGGCCTCTTTACGTTTAATTAATGTCAAATTGTGCAAAATCATTTTGAGAGTAATTAATACTTTTGATATGTTTTGCTTTCGTAAGATAGACAAATTAATTATCTCGCATACAAAACAAAACATACAAATTAAAACTTAAAAACAGATTGTATCATACGATTCGGATAAAATCATTACATAGATGCATATCGATGTATACATGCAAGTTGATATAATTTAAATTTAAACCAGAAAATAGTAATTATTGAGTAGAGGATAAGAATAAACCTTAAAATTCAACTAGAAAAAGGACGCAAATTTGCGTGCGAACGCAGAGATTAGTCAAAAATGTAATTCATGGCTAAAAATGGGTTATGTACGGCAATAAGAACGAAATTTCAAAAAGCACACGTGCCTCAATATGATTTTGCATAATATACATGTATAAAATAATTGTTAGGTATGTGTAACGAGTCGTTTATTATCTCTTGAATGTCTATTCGACACCAGTAAAGAAGTGCCATCCAAATTTGGTTATCTTTCTAGATTTTAATATACTGTAATATTTTGCGATGCAAGAGAATTGAATCCTTATTTAGGTGTTAATAAAGATACAAGATTTATCTTCATTGTAAATAGTAAACGTTTAGTACTAAATTTTCAAGATATAACACGTTACCTATTATCTAACTAATACTAAATTATAGAGTTTAAGATAACTATGTATAATAAAATGTCGATGGGCGGCTAGTTATAAGTAACAACTACAAAGAAAATATATGGGGTAAATATTATCAATTTAATATCTAAAAATATAGTTTACTTGGGAATTGGTTATGCTTTTATGACTATATATTTTTACAAAAACAAAATATTTCGCACAGTAGAGATGCAAAATCATGAAAAGAAATTTAAATGATTCTGTTTTATATTACCAAGTACATTTTAATGTAAGTACGGTAAGCTGGACACTGCAGTCGAGCTGTTTATAGGCGCGAGGCGAATAATAGCCAGCTTACTGAGTACGAGCTACATACGACGTTTTTCAATACATTCGCGATTACCATAAAATAAATTGTGTAAAGTAAAGGGCCAAGTCCATAAAATACAATATTATGATCTAAATTTCGGTGTCATAAGGACTGTGTTAATAGCAAATGTATTGAAAAACATTTTAATTACACGACATATTTAGATAGGTTATGTTACTTATAGCTCCCTATCGCTGCAGTTAGGATGTTTCGGTGTCGTGCGAAGGAAATGATAATTTAACCAAAGATGAAAAGAACCAAACTGATAGACATAAGTCTTGATTAAGGGTAGATGTAGAGTTTAAATGGAGTAATGTATTTGACACCAAAATAACATAATCCATTTAAACGGAATACGTTATTGAGGAGTTACACTAACTAACCGTACGTCGCTAACTATAACCTTGTGATTCATCAAAATCCTGGTGAAAAGACCGATGGCGCAAGTAGACCGATCGTATTAAATGGAAATTTTTAACAATTGATGTCATAAATCGATGTTGCCATTATTATTACTGTATGATTGTAAAATAAGCTAGATGTGACCATGAAAGAATCTTGAAAATAGCATCTTCTATAAGAAGTAATATGCTGCTTCTTAATTTTACGAGTGAAAGTTCATGGATACACGACATACGATACAAACAACTGAAATTTCACGTCGCCAATTTTTACGGCAGGGTAATGTTCACTACTCTTGGCTGACATTTCTACTCATAGAGTAGTCTCTCAAGTTCATTGTCCATCAGTTCAGCTCACCAGGAAAAACTACAGGAACAATATCGATACTGACGTATGTCATAAATTAATACAACGTCTATTGAATAAAATTTTAAGATTAAGAAAGCAAAAATAAAGTTTTATAAAACTAAATGTTACCAGTTTTTTAAGAAAATTATATGTATAGACCATGGATTTAAATAGTTACATAAATGTTTATTTTTTCTCAAATCTAATCCGTTATGTAACTGACATATTTTAATGTTTAGTGATAAATGAGCATTTATTTTTTTAAACCGAAGTGATAAGTACAAGTGAATTGTGAGCATTTCAAATACCTCGGTTAAAAGAATATTTAAACATAATTGCATATAATATTTATTACTATGTTTACTATGTCATATTGGTAGTGATTTGATAAAGTATGAATAGGCCTACCAAATTGCACTTAAGATTAACTTTTTTTTCATAAAGATGTGATAAAATTACATAAAAAATAATATTTAAATATCAAACCAATGAGAAGTTTATTATTAATATATGTGTGTTAAGCAGAACTATATTAAGGAATGTAAATAATATATCAGAAAATATGATTATAACCAAATCAACTGTTCCAAAACAGAATATACCTATACAATGTAGGGATTTACTCTGTTATTTTCTCTGAGATTTAAAAATAAATGTCTGTTCAAAACGTCTATATTTTATTTCTTAAAATATACTAAAATATTTGTAAACAATAATTATACTAGTCAAAATATTTACAACAACTTAGGTTGTTGTTTTAAAGCAGTTATATCTAAAAACCTGGGGATACCGGTAGACCCTAGCTCTTTCCCCAATCCAGGAACACCTGGAAAAAGACAACAATGTTAGAGGTCTTCTTCTTCCTTGCTTAAACCAATTTTATATGGGGTTGGCTACGAAGGGGTTGGGACAGATATATTTTTTTCTATATTCTTCCATCTTAGTTATTATTTCCCCATATTTTCCTTCATACACTATCAAATTACTGATGTAGATTTTTTAATTTGATCTAATTTAATAGGTTTTTTTTTCTTAGCCTATTGTTGCTATGTCCCACTGCTGGGCAAAGGCCTCCCCCTTACTTTTCCACAAGTCAAGCAAGAACTTGTCTAGATCGTCCCGCCATCTTGTTCTGGGTCTACCCCTACTACGGCGGCCATTGGGTAGCCAAACGGATGTAAATTGAATAGTTAAAAAAATAAAATGAAGAGTGGCGCTAGTTGGCAGATCCAAGCCCCAGCAAAAGGAATACATGAGTCATACAAACCTTGCAGTAAGTTGTGCTTCTCCATATAATTCCTAGTCGCAAAGGACATGTCAAACGGCGCCGCAGTTTTCGCCGCCACCGGAGGCAGAGGCGGGCGCTGAGGCGGAGGCGGAGGCTGAGGCGTGGGCGCGGGAACATGCTTCAGATACTTGGCGGCGAGCTGATTCATCTTCAAGCTCGTGTCGGTCGACGCCGTGTAGATATGCGGCTGGTGGATTCCGAGAGGATCATCACCGAATTTTACTCTGTAAAAGGATTTTTAGTAGAATTATACATATTACCAATCAGTGATGAGCACTGACCTTTTTTAGAAGATAGACTTAATTTGAAATTTAATCAATTAATTTTTGGCTTTTTTTTTTTAGTGGCCAAATTAGGAGAACATATGTAAGTGTGCAGTTGCCAGGCAATTTTATTGGGAATGTGGTATTTTTTTCTTTTTTGTAATTTGACTATTATTTTAATTTCATTATGCTATAGTGAAATAGTATAGCCTGTGGTTCCATTTATTACGCATATGTCATTTACACCCTATATACTTAATGCAAGTATAGGGTAGGCACAGTCTTTTAATCTATATGGACTGCAGTTCATTAGGTCCAATAGGTCAAGATAAAAAGTCCTAATATCAAAAAAATATGTCCCACTTCAAAGCATAGAAAATTCTATAAGTTAACCTTTGAAAAGTGACTAAAATGAAAATATAAGCGCAAAATGTTTACCTTTTAGTCACACTAACATTTGTCTTGTCAATCTGCATCTGCAGGCACTGCTGCCGCGTGTTCCTACACAGCGCACTCGCGGACGATGGCATGTCTGAGTCTTGCAACATGCCATTCACATGTGTCTGTGCAAACAAAATATATATTGTTGTAATTTTGAATTGAGAAATTGAAACAGAATAATAACAAAAATAAAAAGGAATAAGAAAGTAACTCCAATCAAGCAATTGCTGGGCCAGGATGGTATCCAATATAGACGTTTAATTTTTTGAGTTTGTGACAATACTAGTAACAATACCTTTCATCATCATCATCATCATCAGCATTACATCTTTTTAGTCTCTACTGCAGAAGCACAACTCGCTCTGTACTACCAGAGCCATATATTAGCCAAAGCAGAGGAGGGGTTGGAGAGGTCTCTTTGATGTTTATGAGCTTTGTTTAGCTTGTGTTCCTTTATCCGCCTTCTGCGTACTAATAATACCTTCAAAAATAATATCTTTCTACAGCACTTTAAACCACATACTTACCATAACCTTATTGTAATAAGTCCACCCAACATTGGATTGGTCATCACTGGATCCAGGATCTGAACTGGAAGTTACAAAAATGTTTATTAAAAATGATTAGAAATATTAATCAAATGTAAATTATCAAATCACAAACACATGAATTAGGGTAAGAATACCAAATAAGGGAGAGGTTGAGAAGTGAGTACAACATTTGATCCCAAAACAAGGAAATCAAAGCTACTTACTCACTATAATCCCTAACATCCAAATACAAAGTCTGTTCAGGAGACATGAGCGGAGTTGTGGCATTATCCACCTGCACATTGTACAGACTCATCTCATTCAATGTTTTCTCTTCATAGTTCCCATTTGCAACTTTACTTTTACCATTATTTTCCTGCATTCCTTGTAAATTCTTCCCTACAGGTGCAATACCATCTAGAAAGTTCAGATTGACTGGCTGTGACTTAGATACTACTTCCTTGATGTTTATTTGTGACCGATTACACTGGATTTGAGAATTTTCAGTTTGTTTTACAACCTCTTTGTTAATTACGGTTGAGGTTCTGACCATCTCAAAACTGGTCATGACTCCAATAGATATCTTATGTTGCTCACTGTTCACTGTCTCCAATGCAACATGCTCTGTTGTGTAACTTTGTATAGGTATGCTCTGAGGTCTATTGCTGCTTGCCGATATAAACTTGTCAACTTTCTCCTGAAGCAATTGTAGTTGCTCATTTTGTAGCTTTATAATCTTGAACAAATCGGTAACAGTTGGCTCTCTTTTTTCTTTTTGAACACTGACTTGTTTCTGTACCTCAGTACTGGTAGCATTTTTACTTTGCTCATACTTTTCTATAGCCCATGTTTTTTTGTCAACTGTGTTTTGTGGTGTGGGGTCACAGCAGTTAGGTGGTGGGTGGCATGAGAGTTTTGTTTGATGAACAGCATTGTGGATACATTGATGGCAGTTACAGCTGGTTGGTAGAGGTTTCACACAATTACAAACATGGTTTGTATGAAGTATATTTCTCTCACAGTGATCTTTATTCAACTGTACTTCACAAACCGCCCGAACATTTCGTATGCAGTGATGGCAACTACAATCACTACTGGTCAAAATTCTGGGGGATAGGTTTACAACATCCGACTTTGAGCTATCCATTGGTGTAGTTACTTTTTGAGTAGTCTTAGTCATCATTTCCAGTTTTCTACTTGCTGGATTGTTTTCTTTATCTAAACTTAACATATTTAATTGTCTATGTATATTACTAACACCTTGCATTTGAAACTTATGCAAATTTCCCTTTGTTATAAAGAAGCTATTGTCTGAATTCAAATTATTTCTTGGGCTGTCATTCCTTGTGTTTTCAATAGAGGTGAGTACAGTTGGTTGTACTGTTTTGTCATTATTATCTTGATGATTTAGTTCCTTACTTGTATCAAGAGGTACAGTAGGTAAACTAGGCTGAAATACCACTGGTTTAACTACATGATGCCTCCCAGGCTCATGACATGTCGCATCAAGCATACTTAGTTCCAAGTCGCTTGAAGGGCTCCACTTACATCCCCGATTCACAGATTCATCTAAATTAGTGCGATTTGCAAGAGGATAAGGTGAACTGTTACTAGTTTCAAATCTACGAACTGGATCCGTAGAAAAAGTAAGCGGTTTGGAATAATCATAACAAAGAGCCGAATTTTCAATGCTGACTCGTGTTTCGATAAAAGGACGAGGAGAATGGCACTCCGAATCATTCATTTTGGCGGTTTCCAAAGATTCAAAACGAACTTTCTTCATGGAGCAGCCTTCGTTTTCAACAATCTCAACAGATTCTATTCAATAAAGTAGGTATAATCAAACATGATAGTCAAGACATATTTTCTCCTGAAATAGTATTTAAATATAAATTATAAACCCAAATTCAATAACAAATCAAACAGCAAACAAACAGTCAGTCAACAAACATTTGAATATGAGTTATTTACACTGGCTGACAGTTGATGACGTTGACATTGACAGTGACTGACGAATCCAAAATGGGAAATCACGGAAATACACGTCTGATTTTTGTATCCGACAATCGGACGGTGTTGCCATTTTAGGTATACATATTCCTAGTTTAAGGGGAAGAATAGCCTATGTGGTCCAGTGGTTAAGGCGTTTGCCTTGTTGACCCAGGGGTCGTGGGTTTGATTGCCAAGGGAAGCATTCTTTTTCAAGTTCTTTCCAGTTTGATTAGGACATTGCAGGCATGAATCACCTGATTGTCTGATAGAAAAGATGATTCCGTGCTTCAGAAGGCACGTTGGTCCCGGCTGCCATCTGGTAATCGGTAAAGGAACCACGTCAGAGGCCGAGAAGCGATTCCGAAGAACTCTGACACCAGGGTGTGCATGGTCGATTGACCGCGTCACCTACACGAATTAATGATGATGAGGGGAAGTTGATTATCTTTGGGCACTTCTCTTCCGTAATCTTCTTTTGCAGAAAATCCAATATAGACTAAATGAAGTCTTTTTCAGCGTAATGAAAATTAAATTGCGAATAATTGGGCATGTTACGTTTTATGAAGGTCATAATTTTATATTTTTATTTGGAATTAACATTATCTGGTGTTCACACATGAACAGAAAAATACAACATCAGCGACACACTTAAGATGCGGCTAAAGTACAAGCTACATTGGCAACAAATCAGCATCACTGCAACACTGCAACCTGCTTGAAATGCAGGCAAAGTACATGCTGCATTGGCGTTTACACCGACGGCACACTAATAATAAACGATGAATGTGTATAGTTATTTAATTTTGTATATATAGTCATACATTTTGTAATAATGATAGTGTTATTTTGAGATTGGAGTTGCTTATTTCTCTCGTCACCCTACCCTAAGCCGGGGTCAGTAGTGTACCTATTGAATCGGTGTTGAAAAAAATGCCGCGAGTGTCATCACAAAACACGAAAGTTATTTAATCTCAGTAATTCTTTGTTTTTAGAATCTGTAACATACAAAATATTGTTATTTGAGCGATTATCTCGAAACGGTCTTAAATTCAGCTAGTTGAAGAAAAAATTACATATTGAATAGTACCGGCCAAATTATTCTTAATTCTCAATATGTTCTTAGATTTAAATAATTACAGTGATTAAGGGATATCTAGGAGTTTTAATGCAATTTGTCTAAAATAAGGAGGTAAGGACTTTCTTATTTTTTTAAAGGCAGCACTGAAATCGAATCAGAAGCAAATCGGATGTGTATTCCTATCCTTGAAATGTGAAACCATGGATTGGCTGTAATCAGTCTTTTGCATAACTTTTCGTTCATGTTTAAAAAACTTAAAAATGACAGTGACCGACCTCCGCCAGGAGTAATATTGTTCTGTGACAGTGACAGCCAGCAGATAAATGGGAATTGGTTATAGGTTATAATAACTTTAGCGAAATAAACTTTACACTAAGAATATAACAAAATGAATAGGCAATTACTACAGATTTACAGCCCTCTTACCTTACTTTCACGGTCGAAAGGATATAAAGCTCCAGGTGGCATACGATACCCTGGTGGTATAGTTTATTATCCTAGGTAAATATGACTACCTGTGTCTTTTCTGTGTTTCATCGTTTCATTGACATCGAATTTTATTCCCAAGTACTAAAGTATCGTGTAGCATATGTGTAATGGTCAATAAATGATCTGTTCTTAGTTCACTGTTTATTTTAATTGTTATAGCCCTAGCCCGTGGCTGCTTGCACTTGATCCTATTGTTTTTCATTTTAAATTGTAATGTATACAAAACATGGTCCGCAAGGGATAAAGACGTGATAATGACTAATGTGAAAATTCATGTTATGCATGGGACCATTCCAAGTCTTCCAGTGAATGTCAATGTTAGGGAACACTAGCTAAACATAGCATAAAAACATGAAAGAGTCAACTCCAACCCATCTGGCCAGCATGGAGAGAGTAAGCCAAATCTTCCGACTGCTCTGGCTAATATATGGCTCTGGAAGTACAGAGAGGATTGTGCTCCTGCAGTGCAGACTTTAAGACCTGATGATGATGTTCATCTTATAAATTGCAGAAATCCTGAGACACACACGGACCCAGAATACACACCAACAAAATTATTCAGGATAGAAAGAATCAAAACTTCTAAACATTTCCCATACTGGCAAAAGAAAATTTTGGAAGATTTAAAAATTAATGAAGAGGTAATCATTATTCTCAGTGATTATTATGCAATGTAGCCATGAGTAGAATCATTCCAAATTGTCTTTAGACTACCAACAGTTAAGCAATAAAGTTGATAATTTATTAATGAAATGATTATTTACCTTTGCCTTAGCAAAAGGTGAAGTGGATTTCCAGGCAAACGCTAGTTTGTATAAAATTTTTTAAATTGTGATGCAACAGGTTTCTTATATGTTTGACTGTTATATGTATATGAATGTCTGTGCCTTTCTTGTATTTCTTAAAAAGGTGAACCAATTTGGTTGCTATTGTTTATCTAGGTACTTTAAAAAAGGTTTTCTAGCGAAGGAATGTTCACCATAACATATTAAAACTTATACAACCCCTGATAACCCCTATAATTAATATGGAATAATCCCTCCATCTTCTTAACACCTTAACCAATTTTGATAAAACATGTCATTTATATATTTATTTTCATAATTTCAGAATCGGGTAACCATTGTCAAAAATATTCCTGAAGTTAACATGATGTTATGGAAAGTGAAGCATCTTATTAAAGTCACTCCCATCACCTTTCCCTATGGAGAACCAACAGAGCAGGACATCAACCACACAATCTTAAAAGAAAATGGACAGTGTCTAGTAACAAAGACCTTAGTACCTCATGAGGCTCAAGTAGAAGCATTGGATAAATTTGATAATGATGCTAGGAAGATGGACTCTACTACAATCAAGAGAGACTCCAGAGAGAAATGGAATAATCCTTTCACTGGTGGATTTTAACATAATATGATTAGTGTATACTAGTGGTAGAATAAATTAAGTTTATGTAAATATATTGCCTGTTTTTTAACTTAATCACCCAGATGTGCTGTACACAGAATGGAATGCAAGCAAACTTCATAATGAAATTGTTTGTTAAAAATCTTCACACACTAACAACTTCCCTTGCATACATAGCTCTTTGTTGTATACACAATCTTGCTATTCTATAACCAAAGACTTAACCAGAGCCTATCAAGGACCTGTGCTGAATGTCTGGTCTTTAGCTCTAAGCATCATTTTTTGCATTTGCTTATAGAATTAGGATTTCATATGAACCCAAATGAGTACATTATTTGATATCAATATTATAAGATTACATAGGATTACATCATCATCATCGTCAGCTTTTCGCGGTCCACTGCTGGACATTAGCCTCCCTTTGTCTGCGCCACTCCGTTCTGTCCCTCGCTATCGCGAGCCAGTTCTTTCCAGTAATGGTCTTAATGTCGTCGACCCACCTAGCCGCCGCGCCGGATGTCCCATATTACATGCTTTTGCCTTACTATAACCACAGATTACTCATGCATGTATCACATTATAACTTCCTTGAAAAATGGGCATATTGCCAAAAAAAATTGTGTTGTAAAGACCTCCCAAAAATAAACACAATAGTGACAAAAATACATTTCTAAACAAAAACTCTTTGGGGTATAAAAATTTTAAAGCCACATATTTTAGATTTGAAAACGCACTGCTGAAATGCCTGCATATTTGTGATGTCAAAACTCTGTATTTTGTATGGGTGGTGTAAGAAACTAAGAATTTTGTTTGGTAGCTTTACTAATTATTTCGTTTCTGGTTCATAATGGTTACATAATAAAAGTTGCTATTTTAGAGGAACACATTACTGTATAATTGAATTTAAAGATCTTCATGCATATAAAAATTGTCTTATTCACCCATCTCTCAACTTTAAGAAACTTTAAGATCACTTATTGAATCAATATCAAATTAAATTGTGTTTTTAGATAGAAATTAGAACATTTGAAACCACACAATCAAGAAACTACTGTATTCTTTTACCGCCAGTAATAGTCAAATGCATCCTGTATTTACTGGAATTATACCTTTGGGTAAATTCTAGAAAAACAGATATAGTTTAAGCTGTATATTATTTATTTATTTATATACAATAAGACTACTATAATACATTAATCATCATTATTAGGATTGTCGGCACTATTCTTATTTAATAAATAGTTAAAATGGTTTGGTGTCTTGAAATAATTTTCTAAGAGTATGGCATGTTTGTTGCCTAAATCAAATCTGGCATCGCCCCAGGAGACTACGAATGTAGGACTCAATTTCTTGAAATCTTTCAAATGAAACTCATGTTTTTTTATGTCATTGAATAAGTGTCCTCTAAAAACAGCCAAATAGTTATCACCATCTTGGTACAACCTGACTACATACTTTGATAGTAATACTTTAACTGCTGCATGGAACACAACAAAAGCTCCTAGATATGCAAAGCATTCCATGGCACTGTTAGCTATTACAGTGTCATCTCCAAGAATCACAGGATCATTCATAGTCGCCTCATCGAATACGAAAGCTGCATAGTAAAGAGTACTGCATGCTATAGTAGTGGTTGAAAATGTTAGATAGGCGGACATATATTTGAGCCATTGTTCCATAGGAGCCTTGTAAATCAGTTGCCATCTCTTGGAAACATTGTCTTTTTCTCTCCACCGGTCCTGTGTTTCCATAAATTTGATTGGATGATTGAAATTTATGGAATACTTGGCAGTAGGTAGAAATGCATATTGAGAACGATGTATTGACTTTAATAATCTTATACAGTTCATTGTATCATCTGTAAAGACTTGCTTTGATCGAAATGAATACAACCTATTTCAATCTTTTTACAAAATTCGAGTTCACGAAAGTAATGAACAATAACAAATATTATTTAGGTTAGGTTATAAATGTCATAGTTACTATTGACATTGACATTGTATTTTTTTTTATTTGCGACGAGTTAGAGTATATGTTGAAATCCACAAGTGAAATCCATTGTTTGACATCTGACTGACAGTCAGATGCTTGTTCGTACGCGACAAAAGTTTTATTCTTAAATACTGCACTTGGTGGCTGCTAGCCTACCTTCATCCAAAGAGAATATAATCACTATGTTTCCTCTAATATGATTTCCGTGCCGGTACGGAGGCCGTGTTGCTCGAAGAATATGATTGATTCTGAACATCATCATCTTTTTAGGGTTCCGTAGTAAACAAGGAACCCTTATAGTTTCGCCATGTCTGTGTCTGTCCGTCCGTGGTTTTACGCAGAGACTATAAGTACTAGAAAGCTGTAGCTCTCAAAGAGTGCTGCTTCGAAGCAGGCAGTGCAGTGCCACCCGACTCCATTTTGAACACCATATTTTGCCGATGCACGACTGGATGTGGTTTGCGATGCGGCTGCCGGGAAGCAGGAATTACTTGTTCCAGTGTCTGTGGTCTGTCTAACAACCTCTGCGGTTCAGTGGTTAAGGCGTTTGCTTTACTGACCCGGGGGTCGTGGTTCGATTCCTACGGGAAGCATACTTTGTTAAGTTGTTTCCAGTTTGGTTAGGACAATGCTGGCATGAATCACCTGATTATCTGATAAGAAAGATGATTCCGTGCTTCGGAAGGCACGTTAAGCCGTTGGTCCCGGCTGCCATCTGGTAGTCGTTAAAGAACCACGTCAGAGGCCGAGAGGCGGTTCCGAAGAACTGACACCAGGGTGTGCATGGTCGACTGACCGTGTCACCTACCCGAAATGATGATGATGATGAGTGTTTGTGGTGTATGCTCCAGCTCATGCACTAACGGAGCTTCCATCGAAAACACCGCCGACGACGATGATGATGATGATATTTTAGATTTAGCAGATAATTCGTTTTTTCTTTTTAATAAAAGCCATACTTACTTATAGCACCGTAATTATTTTTTGTCCATCTTCTTTGCTTCATAGCTCTTTAAATATTGATCCCAGCAAAAAAATGTATATAACCTTTTTGGTAGAGAATTTTATGTAGATTACTTGACTAGAATTTTTTTTTGCTAGGAGCCTCCATTTACGAGTTGTTTAAAAAAACCTAAAAAAGAAATCTTTACACCCCCCCCTTCCCTCTTAGCTTCACCCCCATCCATCAGTACTTTTAGTATGTTGTTCAAGACACCATTCCCTACAACTTGATTGGGTTATAAGTACAAATTAAAAAGTTATAGGCAACCAACTCATAAAATGTACTCGAACATGTAAAATTTCATATAATTTTAATTGTTAGAGATGTGCGAGTGTGAACAATGTGAAATTTAAGTGGTGATTTGCAACTACGGAACCCTACACTGCGCGTGGCCTGACACGCACTTGGCCGGTTTTTTAGTCTGAGAATTTGACTTACACAGTCGCTCGACGCTGGCCAGAAGGGTTGGAGAGATCACTTTGATTAGCTTGTGTTTCCTAAGATACCATCTACGACATCCACGGGAAGACTTGGGGTGCTCCTATTCTACTCTGCCAGACCCGGTTTATTTAAAACGATAAAGTTTTAGAATTAGAATCCCACACAAAATTTAAAACCCGCATGGAAAAAAAGTAAGAATTGAAAAAATATTTGGGATTCCAATAGAATCCCAAATATATATATTTGGGAATATATATATATAAATAATGCCATCTGATTGGTGAATTTGTGTGGTACGATAAATTATTTTTTATTTTATTTTTACCATTTCTACTTTTGTATATTTCTGTTAGGGATTCTTTTAAAATATTGCCAGATTGTTCAGAATCCAAAGATATCAAAAGATGTCAGTCTCCCTCCAAGGCGGACTCTGAACAATCTGGCAATATTTTAAAAGAATCCCTAATAGAAATATACACAAGTAAAAATGGAAAAGAGATTGACATCTTTTGATATCTGTATCAACAGATGTCAGTCTCCCCGGATTCTGAACAATCTATATTTTAAAAGAATCCCTACTAGATTATGCCAGAAGACAAAGGAGAAAATGAAACCATTGAAATTATTTAGTGTAAATGTTCACCTTTTATATTTGTCAGAGGTGCAGTGTTTATCTCAATTAAAAAATCTACATCCTACTACGTAAAAATACAAATAGATAAGCTTATAAATATGTTATATCATAACTAAGTCCCTTTATTCTAATTTTTATTTTACATTCTCATTTGGCGAGAAATAGGGATCTTTGAAAGAAGAATAATAGGAATTAAAATATATTCAAATCTAGCTAACTAAAATCCGTGTAACACAAGTAACAAACAATAAAATAAAGCAACTTATTTTTGTAACAAATACTTTATACTTAAGTTAAAATATTGTTTATTTCATATTGTTTCGAATTCCAAACAAATAACATATGTGATGCCAAAGTAATACAACATAAAACTGTATTTACAGAGGTTTACAATGAGCATAGAAGATGCGTGCAATAGGTTATTTCTCTCAGGATTTAATACATCATCAGCTCATGCCTCTAACATACTGTAGGCATCTCCTCTGCCAACAAATAAAAATATAAGTAATGCTTTAATTTTTGGCACCAGTATTAAATAGAATAACATTGTAACATAAATAACATAGTTTGCGACTTTGATATAAGTAAATACCTACTTATCTTTTTTACAACAAAGTCCAAAATAATGGAATGTTTTATTAATACCGACACAATAAAAAACTGCATATTCCATAGATGAATACTTATTTTAAAACACATAAACATAACATATTTTGATTATAATAGAACTCTATTGAGATCGGTTAACAATCTTTCCTTATTAAAACATTTTCACTACATATTGCCTTTTACACCCGAACTTTGAATAGGCTACTATTGCTGTAGTGCAAGCGAATATAAAGATTGGGCTATAAGCAAGTTATCCGTCCCGCCTGATAAAAAAAAATATTTCAAGAATGAAGACCATTAATACTAAGTCACCTGTTGAAGTGCAGTACACTCATTTTCCGTTGATTCCAAAAAAATAATTACTGTGTATATGCTATTATTGCAATAATATTATTTTACACTCCAGATTTTCCTGTATCATTTCGTAAGTACGTTTTTCTTAACATTATCTTCGTCACTCACAGAACTAACTGTTTTGGACTCCTCGTATTTAGAAAATAAGTATTGAGCGAACAAATCGTCTTTATGCGTGTCAATATCTCCATGTTTCTTTAATTTTACTGGATTTTTCGAGATATTACTCGAATTTTGCAAACCATTCGGGAGTTTCGAGTCTAGAGTCGGGTCACTGCGGCTCTTATCCTTTGTATTGCTTTCTTGACCTGCGTCTTTAAATGAAAGTTTGATAGCGTCCGCGCCCTTCTTCCTTACACTTTCAGGTAACGTCTCCGACTTTAACTTGACTAGTGTTGTGTTTACAACGGAACATTCTATCTGCATTAGCGTCACATGATCAGTTGTTACGGAATCTGAAAGAGAACAATTATTTTTAAAAATCGTATAATTTTAGCTAGCTGCATAGTAATGTGTTTATAAAAGGCACTTATATATATCACTGATATGAATCTATTGGCTAATACAATCAGTTTTTATTTTATATAAGATACTTAAAGGTAATATTTACCGTTGCCTCCCCTTGCTGGCAAAATTAGCGCCATCTTCGGCGGCCTGGTAATATTATGAGATACAGCCGGTAGCAAAAGATGTTCTCCCTTCCCTACGCCTACAACATAGAACGTATCGTCCCTTCGTTGTAGAGCCCGCAGCAAATCGTTCCATTCCCCTAAGTCATTCACGTCGAAATCATCCACTGACTTCCTTTTAGGTTTCCGATACAACCCTTCGTAGTCAATAAAGGCATTTTCTGCAAAGTCTATATCTTTGTTGCGCCTGAGTCGCCGTAACCGGGACTTTTCTCTTACAGATTTGCCTTGACCCTTTGCGCTCGGCAGCTCTATAAGATTGCTTTCTAAGTTCAGTTTGTTGAATAACTTGTAAGTGTCCAGTAAGCCGCCTGAAAATGAAATATTAGCACTACAAATATTACCAATATTGATAGGTTTCTCCTTGGCCTATAGTGACTCGGATAGCTTGCGCACTGTAGGATGATTAGAAAATAGGACCCCTTGTGCAGTAGTCACAAAATGTACATCGAGATACGTTAGACTGATCAGTTTATTTATGCACTTTTTTTGGGTTATTTTTGATTCTTCTCTATAGTTAATTAGTCACCTAATTAAAATTCCATACAATCAAAGTTAACTGGTCACTTGCGAAAAAAGTATATGTATATTCGTCACCCAAGTTTTTTTTTTGTAATAAGTACAGATAGCAATAGAATTACAACCCGCCAAATATCATATTAATAACTTCGTTTTCATCCTTTGAATCATCATCATAAGAAAATGATCTTTTTCAGGTTGACCTGGGTCTTGGATAGTCTGAAACTATTGTAGTAATTTGAAAGCAGTTAATTGAATCTACTTTATTTCTCTTTTACTTTTGATGCTGTCTGTACGGAAAATCTTAGGTGACGAATTTACTATACTTTAAATTGATAAGTGACGAATTTACTATAAAAAAATAATATCAAATGACGAATTTACACAAAGTTTTTAGGTGACGAATTTACAAGAATGACGAATTTACAATAACCTTTTTTTGTACATTTTGAAACATAATAATTTTTCTAGCGTCCGTTTTCGCAAAACCCGCCTGATCTTTATCGGAGTTTCGAGAATTTAGTATGTGTAGCAAAATAATTACCATCGATTTTCTCCTCATTCATGTAAACTTTGCGTTTTCTCCTCGGCACATCGTAGGTCCAGTTCAGAGTTTTCCCTCCTCCGATCCACCTGTTCAGCTCCCCGGCTATCCGGATACTCTCAGTTTGGTTGATGTTCATAAGGTTGTTTATAGTCGTCGCATTGTGACAGTCCGTACCATAGGTACTATTTAGAATTTGATCCGTCGCTGGAATGAATAAGATAAAGTTTGAAAACTAAAACCCGACTACTGCTATTTCTAGGCATATTCTGAAGTTTCATGGGAGACACATGGGGCGACTGCCGCACCGGGGCTGTGGAGCGAGAGTAGCACACGCCCCCGGCTCATAGCGGCTCGGAAGTGACACCCCGGAGTTTTGAGTGGTAACACCACATAACCGAACCGGATTCCCGCGGTTGGTACGGTATCCGAAGGCATTTTCTCCGCGTTATAAAGAATAAAGGAAATCTCGTATCTCCTAAAGTAACCAGCGTAATTTAACATAAAACAAACTAACATAAATACATGGCGGTCAAAATCATAACTATCTTTTTGGTTTCGCCGGAATCGCTGTAGTCGGGTAAAAAAATATGTGAAGCAGTAATTAACCTAGTCAGAACAGTTAATAATAAATGGAAGACTTTATTATATTTAAATTCGTTTTAATCTTTTAATACAAACCAAATAGTAACGCGTCTAAAAATCATGAAGTCAACATAAAGACCGAAATAGCGAAGCTAGCTTACCTTCCAAAACTTCTGCAGAATTATCTTCTGTCCAAAGTAAATGTCGCATATTCCTATGAGATGAAGTTGGGCCAACAAAAGGTTTTGAATTCCACCTGCAAAAGAAAAAACAAAGTGTAAGACTTAGTACACACTGAATTGGCAGCGGCTTACTCGGCAGAGAAGGAACGCGAACCCCCGCCCGCGACGGCTTCCGCTATACCTATGCGCAGTTTACAAAACATCGAAACCCATGTGTACTTCGCGAGGTCATGATACTTTCGCTCCCATTTCGGTGTAATTTGATCCTAACTATATTCGGATGCAATGTTAACAGTACTATGTAAAATAATATAAACATTGCTGTACTTTTATTTTATTTTTTGTATAGTAACTTACCCTAATACGTTAAAATTCAACGAGACCATAAACACCATGGCGAAAATAACTGCAATGTTCTTCTTGGGTATCAACAGCGACGCATCAAGCCGCGGTATCTGTAAAAGAAACATGTTGGTTTAAATAAAATGTTGAGTCATTTATTCATCAGTTTCGTAAGTTGGAAGTAAGAGAATAAATTAATTCAATTATGAGATTGGCGTTATTTACAGATATCCTAATAAAGTGTTTACTACACTGCTTTTCGTTTCGGTTTTAAAAGTTCAACTTATAAATTTTTAAAGTACCGATTTATAAGTATTAATGACTATTACAGCCAATAAGGTTTACATTGGCTTAACTATTCAATAGCTCATGTACACGCACGCTCTTTTTTCGTTTCGAACGCTCAATATATCAATCACAGTACCTTTTAAAAAAAGTTTTTTCTTTAAACAATATTTATGGCAAGACGAAGTATTTGTGAAGAGGCTTACATTTACTCCTAAATAAGATTAAATTGAAAAAAATCTACATCAGTAAATACTTCGGTAGTAAATCACTTCTAGTATTTTTTTTGTGAACATTTTCATCAATGTCAAATAATATTAGTGGCCGCTTCTGGCGATAATCAGCAGTTCTCTTATGGGTTAGGACGTAGATCTCGAAAATAACGTCAAGCGCGACCGCCAGGTCACGAGTACGCGTACTCGGCGGTTTTTACGATGCTTTTAAGTCCCTGTTTTTCACTAACCTTTCTCCCCCTGCCGTTGGTGTCTAGCTGGTCTCTAAGCAGTTTATTTTCGAGCCGCAACCGCGCGATTTCTTGCTGCGCCTCCAATAACTGCTGTTCCAGCGCCGTAACGTACTCTTTCTTCTTTTGTCGCGACTGGCACGCTGATTCACTAAATTTGTAAGAATATTATTAATATCATATCTATTTTTAAAAGACATATCGCTGACTTTTCTCGTTTTGCTGTCTGTTCACGATTTTTATCTAACCTCATTGTTACGAATAGTGCAGTCCCTTACCAAATATTTTTTCGCTGTAAGAGGATGTCTTGCTTGCTTGCGTCTGTCTACTACTGTAATGTCACACTATAGTCACCCTAATTACAGAATTAATAAACGTACTAAAGTACAAAAGGGAAACTCGCAGCGTCTCTTTGAAAAATAGACTTAGCTGCTACTCTACTGTTCTCAGTCGCACGTTACGCGCCGTCTCGAACGTGAGTACACGACTTGAATTAATTCTGCGGTGGCTACCCTGAGAGTTAACTCACACATTAACGGATGCAAACATATTAAGTTTCGTTTGTAGTAGTTTTAGGCGTACCTTTACCCTAGTGTCAATATTTTATATTAATCCACCTCCGCCAAATAAAAAGCCTGTGTAGCGGACAAACAAAATATAGTGTGTGTCTGTTACGCTTTCACGCCTAACTAAATACCAAGCCGATTAACATGGACTTTTACATACGTGTCTAGGGTACAGAGAAGGACATAGGTACCTGTCATCCCGTTAAAAAGTGGTACTGTTACCTAGGATTTGAAATAAGTATAATGCGGGCGAAGCTGCGGACGAAAGCTTATCTAATATAAGTGTTCATAAAAACTTGCCGGTTCTTGATCATCCGCTGCTGTTTCTTCACAGCCCTAAGGATCTCGGCTTCGCTCATGTTACTCAGGTCGGCAGTCGGCACCTGTATGGCTTCCGTGTCGATGGTAGGTAACCCATTTTGTACTACACTGGGTGGGCTGGGTGCCTTGGTTAACACTGGTTTTGGGTTTATCACAATGTTACTTCTAGGTGGTGATAACTAAAAATATTAGAAAGCTTTTTATACAAACTTGCATTACAATAAACTTATATGTATAGATATGCCATCATAATGGTCACAATCTGTCGTATCACACACAAGTGGATCGCTGAAAATATAAGTCGGCCAGATGTGGTACAATCGACACTTAACAGTGTCTCTCAGTGTGGTTTCTCCTACGAATAAGTAAGGTTTCTCCCCACAAATTTCCCTGAGTGCCCAAGTATCTGCACATTACACTTATTTGTTGCTAGCGATATCGATACCAAAGTACCTTTACAAAATTTAGTTCTGTACCGTCGACGCGCCAAAAATAATGTTTTATTATTGAAATGAAATTTTCCAATTGCATATTTGTGTAATACATTTTATACACATGTCTATGTTAGAGTGTGTCGTGTTAGCTCCAGCATAAGTCCTTGAGTGACATTTTAACAGTGGCAAGCATGATATTTTCTTGCTGTGAAAATCTATCAACTAAAAATAAACTAAATTGTTAAGGCCATACATGTGTTTTTAAGGGTCCAGTGTGTGCCCCCATTTAAAATATATCATGGGAAGGGAAACAGATGCATAATTTAAAATTTTGTTCTGCGAAGCCCTAAATAACCCTTTTTACTATTTTATGAACTACTATAATATTACCTAACTACTATAACTATTCAGCCTTAAAAGTGAAGGGTTATCTAGGGCCTGGCAGAAATTATCATCATCATCACGTCTTATTAGTCTCCACTGCAGTAGTACGACCCTCTCTGACTACCAGAGCTAAATATTAGCTAGAGCAGTCAGAGGATTTGGTCTACACTTTCCACGCTGGCCAGACGGGTTGGAGAGGTCTCTTTGATGTTTATAAGCTTTGTTTAGCTTGTGGTCCGTTAATCGCCTTTAACGACATCCATGGGAAGACTTGGAGTGGTCCTATTCTACTCTGCCGGGAACCCCACAGCTGAACTCTATTTTAACAAAACATAATTTTAACCTAAATCTTGGTTTTATTTTAAATGTTTTATTTCAACAGCAGCACTGGACCCCGTAAAATTCATGAATCCTAGATATTATGACAGTTCTTAACCCAAGATGTAAAGAAATTGTTTTGTAGTTTTACTTACTAACCTTTACTTGGTAGCCATTACTGGCACCGTTAATTTTGGCCTGCGGCAGGGGAGATATAGCAATCTTGCCTCCCTTTGTACTCTCTGCTGGTATCACAATACTTGGCTTAGCATTCAATACTACTTGCGGCCTCTTCAATATACTCGGCACCTTCTTCTGGTCTACCACTAATTTGATTTGATCGTCCAGTACTACTTGACCAGTGTCTTTTGTTGGTGTTAAGGAATTCTCATTTACTACTTTGAAATAAGCATTTTGAAGGTAACTTGTTCCTGTAAATGTTTAAGCTCATAATTATATCCTCTATTTGTGTAGAATTTTGTAGGAAGGAAATAGTAGCATTGAATTTAATAGTAGTGTTTGCTAATATCAGAAATGATGATTTTCGTTTGTCCGAAAACGACGAATCGAAGTGATTTTTAGGGTTCCGTAGTAAACTAGGAACCCTTATAGTTTCGCCATGTCTGTCTGTCTGTCTGTCTGTCTGTCTGTCTGTCTGTCTGTCCGTCCGCGGTTTTACTCAGAGACCATAAGTACTAGAAAGCTGTAATTTGGTATGAGTATGTATATTAATCATAGCAAAAAAGTCGTAGAAAAAAATCTTGAAAAAAATTTTTTTTTTGGGTAGCTCCCATACAAGTAAAGTGGGGGAGTCATTTTTTTTTTCTCTACTTACCCATCTTGTGGGGTATCGTTAAAAAGGTCTTTGAAAAATATTGTGAGGTTGAGAACACCATTTTTCGATTTAGGGATCCGTTTCCGAAATATTTGGTTTCAAAGTGCAAATTTTTGTTAGAGGTACGTGTCCCCCCCCTCTATCTCCTAAACGGTTATATATAGATACGTGAAAAAAATTACAGCAGTAGTATATATACTGAAGTTGAAAGGAAAACTATCAGAGCTAAGTACTAAGTACAAACTAAAAAGTTATAGGCAACCAACTTATAAAATGTACTGGAAAATGTAAAATTTCATACAATCTTTATTGTTAGATGTTTTTGGTCGTTAAACTGTGAGGTGCGAGTGTAAACAGTGTGTACTCAAAGTTGTCATTCGCAACTACGGAACCCTATACTGCGCGTGGCCCGACACGCACTTGGCCGGTTTTTTTATATAATTTGTAGCACAGGAATTGACATCTACAATATACAAATATGTAGATAAATGTAACAATATACAAATATGTGAAAAAAGTTCTGGAATAAATGATCCGTACTAGTATTATAAATGCGAAAGTGAATCTATCTGTCTGTCTTGCTCACACCAAAACTACTGAACCAATTTCAATTAAATTTGGTACACAGATAGATAGTCTGGAGCCTGAAAAAGGACATAGGCTACTTTTTTTCCACGCGGAAGAATTCGTGGGCACAGATAGTATTTAATATTTTCAAATTACATTTCCAACACAAACTTATTCATAGCAAACATCACGTTTTGTGAAGGTTGTATATAAAAGGTGGTAATAATAATGTATGCATATTACTGTAATATTGTTCATGTAAGTCTTACATATACAGACAGACGTATGTTGTTGTAAATGTCATGCATGAATTAACAAACATATTGTACAAACAGGTTTTTGTTATATTGCAATCTGAAAATATAATACTCCGGTAGGTTTTCTACAGCTTCGTCCTCGTAAGTAATTATTAAACCATGTGATATTCCTACAGATGTTAAAGCTATATGTTTTTTATAACTTCATCAAAATTCATACAGTAGTTGTTATCAAAGAAATATCAAACATTCATATTGAAATGTATAATAATAGGGCATGTCATTTTCACTCAGCGCTTATCAGTCACATGATCAATAAAATCAATTTAAATGCTTTGTTTTGGTAAAATAAAATTAAACACCAAAGGAAAACAAAGAAAAGCATAGAATCCTTAATTACATGTGTGGCCCAGGCACGGAATAAGCACAGACCACGGCCCTACTCCAAATTCCACAAATGCATCAATGCATGAAGAAATGCATTACATATAAATAAAATAAATAATAATAAATAAATATATACGGACATATCACAAAGATTGAGCTAGCCCCAAAGTAAGTTCGAGACTTGTGTTATGGGATACTAACTCAACGACACTATATTTTATAATAGATACTTATATAGATAAACATCCAAGACCCAGGTCATTCTGAAAAAGATAATTTTCCATCTTGACCTGACAGGGGATCGAACCCGGGACCATCCGTGTCGCAGGCAGGCGTGTTGACCGCTGCGCCACGGAGCTCGTCACTTCAATCGATTGTTTTCGATTTATATGTTACAGTGAGAACTAGACAAACAAAAACATATAAAAAACTATTGATAAGAGTTTTTGAACCTTACCATTGTGGGTTGAAGGTGATTTAGTAGTAGATTTCACATGTATATCACAGCTCTCACTTTTTATATTCACACCCTAGAATAGAAGATTTTTTTTTAAATACCTATATCTAGTCCTACAGATTTGGAGCTGAAAAAAATTGGGCCAGGCAAGGTTCCTTTACAACCCCACCGTCTGACCTATACCTCGTGACCTTGCCCAATCAAGGCCAATCTGACTTAAGGTAATTTTCATTAACTTACTTCCAGTGAAAGAAACTACTTCGTAATCACTTTTTCGATTCACTAGTGAATGATAGTGAATCGAAAAAGTGATAACGAAGTAGGTATGTATGTACACTACCCAAAATTGTCTACAGGGCAGCAAACATAATCGAGAATGAAGTACATATGAAAAGTTTATGGAACAGTTTCCGAAACATTATAGATGCTTTATAGTGTGTTTGTAGATATGTAAAGTGTTGTATGCAACTGTTCATAATTAGTCCTTAAAAACTCATGTGATCTTATTATGAAACCCGCCTGTGGCTCATTTCATAAACCCACATTCGTATTTTAAGGACCCTTATTACTTAATTACATAAAGTACTATTAAATTCTTTTAATGGTCAAAAACAACTCACAGTGCCGCTAGCTGGGGAAATAATCGATTTCCGAAAACCCTTATTACACTGACTAAAAGCCTAGCCATCAAATTTATATCAGTTAGTTTAGTATACCAATGCAGTGAGGTGAAACCTGTTTTTATGTTATGAATATCAAGCTCATAAATAATAATTAATTTATATGAACTTCTAGTTATATCAATGCACTCTTACATTTTAAAAGACTCTCGCTTATAATAGTAACTGCGAAAAAAAATCACATCTTGAATAATCTCTACTCTCATTACTGGGGTTATGGTAAAGTCACAAAGTAAATTCGTCACCTTTTGTAAAGTCTTTTATTGAAAGTAAATACTTCACATGCAGCACATGCATGACAGCAAGCAAAGATTTGTACATTGGATTTAGCTTATTTATCTTTGTTTTGATTTACCTACATTATAACTATTAGCGATCTTGCAAGTAGATAATCAAAATAATTATTGTATTGTGTGAGTAGAATGACAGTTACAAAATAAGACGTTAAAAATGCGAAAAAATCAAAAAACAACATTTTTATTACATTTTTTTCTTTCTCTACCGAAAATACAATGTGACGAAATTACACAAAAGTTTTTCCGTGACGAATTTACATTGTGGGAAGTGGACAATTACCCCCATTACTCATTGTTAAAATTTAATGAATGATCTGTTAACTAGTTTTTCATAACTGACATACCTTAATTACACCATTCTCAATTGCCATAACAGGTCCTTTCCTCTCAACTGTACCATTTGGTTTGTTTTCATCTTTGGGCAGTTGAGTTGGTGCTGTGAATAAAACAAGTAGGTATATTAGCAATATTAAACTACTATTAAACCTATTGTCTGATTTAAGCGACTATAAAACATAAAGACTGATTTAAACTTCTGTAAAACACTCCATTCATAGACAAATCAAATAAGTCAAACAAACTGTGCTCACCAACCTGTCTGCCAAGCGTGGTGAGTATGGCAAAATAATCCCTAATATGTAAATCCTTGGGAAAGGCCCATGTCCAGCAGTGGACTATTTGCAGCTGAGACGATTTCGTTTACATGTATGTTAATATTTAGATAACAATGAATTACAGAAATTAAAGATTCAAATCCATCATACACTAATCATATAACTGAAGTCATACATACGTGATTTCTGCAGGAATAGATCTACATCTTCAATTTTCAGATCGTTTGGCAGTTCATCTTCAAATTTTGTGATCCAATCCAATGGTAATTGTGTTGATTGATGGGTAGATGTACAGCTGGATCCACTAAAACAAATATAATTTTAAACATTCAAAATGCATTTGGTATACATTTTTTTTACACACACCATAAAGTGTCTATAATGCTTTCAGAAACTGGTTGTGATAACCATCATTACATCAGACTTTGTAATACAATTACAATGTCTCTGGCCATAAGTATTGTAGGTATATGTCTTCATTACAATATAATTAATTGATTAAGTTATGACTTTCAAAATTCAAATACCTTCATAAGACAAGGAACTTTGTTCAAATAAATAAAAAATGCCAAATGCGATGGGGGCATGAAGGGTTCTATACAACATTAGACCATCAAGCGAAAATATGAGAAGGAGAATGGGATCCTCTATTGGTAGAAGGTAAAAACTGAGCATCTTCTGTTCACACACAGTGGGCCCAAATAGGCAGCGTAAGAGTGGAATATAGCCTATGCAAGCAGTAAGTTGGATAGTAAGGTAAAATTACTTCTTAGAATCATCTTCACTGCCTGAATCTGAATTGCTGCTGTCGGTTGGTGATGACTTGACACTCAGGAGAGGTGAAAAGGGGGGTTCCAATGCTGCATCAGCCAAGATCTCACTTGGCGATGCATCAGTTGCATCCAGCAATGATGACCATTGATAGTCCTTTGTGAGCTCATCCAGCAAATCTCCACCTATATATGTAAATGTATAAGAAAATCTCATCCAAAACAAACAGGTATTAAACAATGTATTTGAGGAAGAAACCGATTTAATAAAATGTACATGTATTATTCGGTGGTACCTACTAAATTTGGAATTGCAATGTAATGTGTAAAATACAGAATTGTAAATTTACAACTCTAACACAGGTATTTGAGGTAATACCCAACGACTGATAAGGATAAACCAAGTAAATAATCTTGACTTTGGTACATAAACATACATTCTACTGAGAATCAAGTAAGAAGTTTTATATGGTATATACAATATTTCATGGAAAATCAAATAATCTATTGAATACGTGGCTTGATAGCTAGATAATAATGAACAGAAAGTCTAATCAAGGACAGTATTAAGCAAACAGAGGTCAACAACACGTGTAAATTAGCAGGCACATTGTTATGATATAACCGGGGCTGAAATAACTATTGTTTATATTGTATTTACCGTAGAGACAGTCTTTATTCTCGATAAATATGTCAACATCCATTAGAGCAGTTACGCTCAACGAGTAAACGCTTAATAATCACTACAAAAGACTTATTTTTAGACAATAATCACACAACAACACACTACTCCACGTCCGCCATATGCATTTCTGACAGTGACAGCAAGCAATGACAGCTTATTGACAGCTGACACTGACACCAGACGGCACCTCCCGTTTCGTTACTGCAGGGAGCTCAGATTAATAACTAATTATAGTTCTGTGGCAGGGAGTTATATTTACGTTGTATTTACGGCAGGGAGTTATATTTTGACATGAATTCACTCACTTACTAGTAGTAAGTGTACTATGTAGTGTAGTAACACTACACTACATCGTACACTTACTACTTCAAAAGTTCACGTTGGGTCTTTCCATGGAGATATATCTTCGAGCAACACGGCCTCCGTAAGATATATGTACTACGTCGGTCTTTCTTTTATCTGACTTCTGTCTACTGCTCTATTTACTATAGTGTGCCGAGTGACACACGCACGTACTTCGGTCAGTCTCTTAGTCTAATCTATATAGAAGGCACACTAGTCGGTGATATATGTTAAGTTCAATGGTTGGCAGGCAACAAAAGCAAGACATGCTAGTTTTGTTTGAGCATGCTACTAATGAACATGCTTGTGTTCCACATGCAACCAGCACACGCGTACTTAAAATAAGTATGCTTGTTTGTGGTATGCAGCGATATACTCAATGAATATTATATACCCTTCCTCGTCCACCCCCACTTCTGGATAGCATGCTCAAAAATCAACTTGCGATCTAATTTTGACTTCTAAGTAGCATGCTTATTTTTATCCATGGCTGTTTACACGTGCTACTGAGTAGCTCGCAGTTAATCCGTCTGATTGACTCGCTCGAGTGAAGTCGTGTGGAGTGTGTCTCGAATGTCGATCGAGCAAGTCTGTTTCATGATTTTTCCGAAACAAACAAACTGTGAAAATTGATTGTTTAGTTAAAAAATGTTATCTAGTTTATATACGGTGGTTCCGAAACAAAACAATAAATATACATATAGGGACAAATCACAAAGTTTGATCTAGGTAGCTAACCCCACAGTAAGTTGTGTGTGTGTGTGTGTGTGTGTGAACTTGTGTCGTGCGTGGGATGCTTACTCAACGATCCTATAGTTTTTAATAGACTTATATAGATAAATATCCAAGAAGACCCAAGCCAATCAGCCGGCCTATTTACTAACTCGGATGACAGGTGTCGATGCCTATCGATCAAGAATTTAGTGTTACAATGCGGTTTTTGTATTTCAAATAAAAAGTTCGAGCAAGCAAAACCCGCATTGTAACAGTAAATTCTAGATTGATAGGCATCGACACCTGTCATCCGAGTTAGTAAATAGGGGGGCAGGTCATGATGGAAAATGATCTTTTTCTGCCCCCCTATTTACTAACTCGGATGACAGGCTTATTTATTTGAAATATAAAAACCGCATTGTAACACTAAATTCTTGATTGATAGGCATCGACACCTGTCATCCGAGTTAGTAAATAGGCCGGCTGGCTGGGGAAAACTGGGGATTGAACCCGGACCCCTCGTGCGAACACAGGCTGGATGGCATGTTAACTACTGCGCCATGGAGACAGCCGATCAAAATACATTTGAGAGTTTAGTGTGTTTTCGCTATTTATATTATTTTTATCGCTAGCTCGATGCTACCAAGTACCTGCCTGAGGCGTGCGACGCGACGTGGGTGGCTACAAGGGTCACAAAATTGTATTTATTTAATATACCACTGCATATCGCAAACAAGCATCCTTAGTTTAAGCATAGACATGCAAAATTTTTTTTGCTTATAATCTACTAGCTGTTACCTGCGGCTTCGTCCACGTAATATATAGCCTATGTCCTTTTCGGTATCCTAACCTATGTGTATGCAAAATTTCATGATGATTGGTTCAGTAGATATGGCCAAAGACAATATAATACTAATATGGCGTAAAAGCGTAACAAACAAAATAAACAAACAAACCAATAAACAAACAAACAAATAAACAAACAAAGTTACTTTCGCATTTATAATATTAGTTGGGATAGTGGGGTTAAGAATAGAATAGAATAGAAAAATCTTTATTCAGTGTTTTACAAATTGTACAGTACAATAACAATAGTTAACTTAAAGTTAGTACAGTTCACCAATTTTGATTATTAGTTGGTATTGGGATGGGATTGGGATTATGTTATATATAGTTGGGATTAGGACTAGGTATCTAATATCTGTGAGTTCTAAAAATAAAAGGCACTAAATTCGTGTAAAGAAACAATAGTACAAACATAGTACAAAATGGAGTGGATTTTACATCGTTAAACGTCAAACTTTTTATGTTAATTGGAACGACATCAATTTGACAGTTTTCGGGTTCCCATTGATTGATCGTGTATATTTTCGAGTAATAATTAAATTATTTTGAACAGTTACAAAATGAAGACCAAGAAGATTTTTGTTTCAGATATATAAACATCGATTAGTACTTCATAATTTTTTGCAAACATGGTCTGACAAGTGTGTTGAAAACGCCGGTTGCGAAAATGTCTGTCCCTGACGATCACGACGATTTCATATTTCGTCCTCAACTGCATTTGGATGCCAAATGGCTTAATCCTGACTTACAGGATGCCCTACATAATCCCGAGTCTTTGGCCGCTCTGTTTAATTGCCTTTTACAGGACAGAGAAGTATATTTTGAGTCTACAAATGGCCTCGTGAACGGAGCCGGAATCACAGCAAAACTTGGCGACAGTGGGAAATATTACTGTGGTCTTAGGGTAAGCTCTCATTTTAATATCTAATTAGTTACCCACGCGTTCGCTAATTACTCAAAGATGTTGATTTTGTAAAATTTAATGAAAAGTCGGTCAGTTCCAGTATTTCCAGTTATTTACTAGCTATTATATGTGTAGTAATGTGTTTTCAGTTCACAAGGTAGTGCATTTTACAAAATGATCCCTATAAGTAAAGGAAGCAGTCGGTCAACTTCATTCAAATGGCCTATTGGTTCTGATTTCCTGACTTGGCTTGGTTCCTGGCATTGAATAGAGTGCCTAATAATTTTGATGATTTTCAGCATATTGTATATAAAAAGTAACAAGAACCTTACTTATTAGGTTCTTGTTATTTTTTGTATACAATATGCTGAAATCAATTTGAATTGCTTTGTGTTCAAACATTGAGATATATGTACTCCTGGAAATGTCTACATAAAGCTAGTGACAAACCAACCAATCGGAATCACTGACTTAAAGACTGGCTAAATGGGCTGGCTTGGCCACTGGCTATGTTACACATAGCCAGTGGCCGAGCCAGCCCGACAAAGAAATACAAGCATGTAATAAAAGTTGGTACTATATTGTTCAAGATTTTAACATGCACCTGCTGTGATGGGCTCTGTGGACCTCATTCAGGGTGTGCCTGCACTCCCTGTTCCATGCTGTCTGCTGAGGAGGATCTCCGCCATGCCATCCAAGCTAAAATAGTAGCGCCACCACCTTCCATTCAAGTAATAGATGACCTGAAATGGAAACTAGATCCAGGTATTCATATCATAGCATCCCCCTCTGGGTGGTTAGGCATAGAAATTTTATTACATTACTTTCTAGCATAGTGCACACTGCACGTGCATATCTTGGTTTCTGATTCATAACTAATTTGTGATTTTACTTTGATGTACGTAGATTCTTTCTGATTGGTTATGCTTTTTTGGTCAATATCTACTATTTTGCAGGCCCAGAATGTCTCCAAAACCTTATGGAATCACTGACATGGGAGCAACGAGTGCGAGCCATCAACACTGCAGTCAGTTGTCCGTTTATTTCTCAGAACCGCCGCTTGATAGTGCTGTGTTATAGACATCTTGTAGCCGTTATTAGGTATCATCATTTATGTTTTGTCTCCATTTGTAAAACGTAGTGAAGAAATGTTCGTAACTTAAGTACTTTTTTACTTAAATTGTTTTTCCATTTAGAAGGATGTCAGTTTCCATCCTAGGCCTTTGTTTATAGAATGAGGACATTGCATCTCCAATGTATATCTTTAGTCAAATTAAATTTCTACACTTATTATGACAACTTACAATTAATTTGTATTTTGTAATGAATTTTTTACAATATTGATTATATTTTTGATTGCAGAGATCAAAATCACCATAAAGAAGTAAAAAAGATCAAACTAGATAAAAAACCCCCACATGGTGTTAGCAATAGAGCCCTTAGCAATGTTGTCAATACTCTGAATAAACCAGTAGATATGAGTGATAGTCAAGAGGAGGGTGAGGAGCAGACTGATGATTCAGAGAAGTATGCTTTTATTGATTTGCAGTTAAACTTAGTACCAACCATCCAGAAATTGCTATATGAAGACTTTTAGAACTTCTAAAAATTGATCAAACTAAGGTATAATTTTTTTTGGGATTGATTTTTACCCGAATGACCCACCCAGAAGGAGGATAATTCGCGCGTGTGCATGTAAATATATATGTATCTATGTGTTTCATTGTTGCCTCCTATAGCCTAAACGGCTTCACCGATTTTGAAGTGCGAGGTGTCATTAGATTCGTATTATTCCCTGCAGTGTCATAGGCTATGTAACGTCAGCAAAAAAATCAATATGGCGCCCGTAAAGTGTTAATAACGGCAGTCAGGTTATTTTTCTTTTTAATAAAGCAACTTCTTCAATTAAGTAATCATATCATAAAAGACGACAAATACTCGTAATACAAGTTCTTAATCATGCATGATGAGAAGTCTAGAATAAACTCCTTATACGAATATTGATTAACGAATTTCATGATTTTCATTTTAGCGCTTTCGGCCTAGCCCGTGTTGGCGCAAGAGCTGCCCTTCGTCTCGCCCTTTCACTCGTACGTCGAGCGTGGCGATGTGGTGAAGATGCCGATGTGTGTTCAGCTCTACTTCGCGACGCTTTAGACGCAGTGCGCGCATTGCCAGACGCCGCGTTGTTTGCGGGAGCGGGCGCGGCACAGCAAGCGCCGCGGTCGCAGAAGATATGGGCAGAGGTTGTGGATAGCGCCGCTAAGTTCCTACATCAGGTTGTGGCTGGGTTAGTATTCAGATGTCGGCAACGTGTGTTTATAGATCCATAAGATTATTTAATATTTATTTGTAATTAGCACGGGAATAAAAATTTTGGCAGCTAGATTCTTTGATATTTGTTGTGGATGGATATAATACACCGACTGTCGTGGTTGGAATGCGTGCTACTTACAGCAAAGCTATTGCTATGCAGCATTAGAATTCTATATATATCTAATAAAAAATGTTGAAGCCAAAACACTAAAAATATGTTGAATCCAAAAAACAATACAAAGGCGGCTGCCGGCGGCTCATTCACGCCATTCTAATAGTAAGACTTTATACCGTGTCAGATTCAATTTCCTCTGTTCTTTAAGTAACATGCGCGCTGATGTGTGCTAGTTTTGTGAATAATATTTACAATGTGGCCAGTTGAAAATATGGCAAAATTTAAAAAAAAAATTATGAGATACTATTTTCTTTAATCATATTTATTTTTTCTATTTCAGAGAAGTAGGATGCAATGTACCTTTAGGCGACTGGAGGACGTCCCTGTGCGTTTGGGTGGAGTTGTGTGCTCGACGAGCCGAGCTGCCAGCTTTATTGAAAGCTGCAGATGTTCTAGTTACCTTACCGCCTAAGCAAAAACGACAGCCCGATAACAGGTTAGAATCATTACTGTTTGGTTAAACTTTTATAAGATTTGCGAAGTAACTTTAAGACAAGACCGAAAAATTCTCAATCCTTTTTTTCAGCAGTTATTAAATATCGACCTAATTTCATTTAAACAAAGCTAGGGATATAATTTAACTGATTTTGCAATGGCAGCTGCTATTAAGCCCAAACTGACGCTGGACTGTTTGAAAATTTTTATAACATGTCTGACATAATAGCATTTTTATTCTTTCAGAATAACCTTAGAAGAATGTACAGCACCATTAGGACCATTCCTTAAACGCATGGCGAAGGTCCCGGCGCCAAATCCGATTGTAAACAATGAACCGACAACAGAAGTCAATCCTACAGAAGTGTATCTTAGGTAAGCTATCTATGCTTGCTATATGATAAAACCAACAAAAAAAACCAGTGTGTGTAATGTTGCACCAAGAACCTTATTTCATTGGCAATTTGTTACAGGGATCTCAATTTACCAAGCGGCGATGGACTAATGGAAGTTAGGAAAGCTGGTATTGCACTGCTATGCCACATGGATAGACTTGGAGCACCTTTGTTACCTCCTTTAAAGGGATTTGTCACCGTAAGTTGCTTTATTTTTTAGCCTATGTCCTTTCTCAGGCTCTAGACTATCTGTGTAGGTACCCAATTTTATTTAAATCAGTTGAGTACTTTTGGCGTGAAAGCGAGACAGACAGACAGAGTTACTTTCGCATTTATAATATTATTATTAGTAGTTTAATATGGATTTGATACCTTTTCCATTTTACAGCATGACCAGTCTTAAAGTGAATAAAAACATTTTTATTTCAGTGTACGGAATCAGCACAAGAAGTAGTATCAGTAGGCGTAGGACACATCAGCTTAGGCACACTCCGAATCCAACAGATTGCGTGCGCCGAGAAGTTAGCTCTCTTGCTGACACAAGAGGGAGCAGTGTACACGTTGCCTTATGACACTATGACGCCACATCTCGCACCAGGTAAACAAGTGTTATTTTTATTAAATGTAAATTGTACGAGAGGCCGAATAAAGTATAACTACAATCCTTGAAATTTATAATTTCTCAGAAAGAAAATAGCCTTGTCATGATTGAAATATATAACAACGTCCCTCCGGCGGAGGTCTTCCTCAGAGCAGATGTGATTCGAGACGCGCGGACGATCTCGTTCTGGAAAAATATTTGTTATTTTTGGTATATCTAAAATCGCATGCTAAAATCTAATCTGCCTCCTCTATGTAAAAAGTCCCAACAACACGACTCAAATTACATGTAAATACGTCTGTATAACAACTATGAGTTCATTAAAATCAACGAAATATTTTTTATTTTGTGCAGGCTTAGAAAACAAGACAATAACTCAAGTGGCGTGCCACGGCACCGGCCGCCATTTCCTGTGCTGTTCATCTTGCGGCGGCGTTTGGTCGTGGGGTTCCGGCGATGACGGGCGACTGGGCCACGGCGACACAGCACCAAGAGATGCGCCGTCTGCTATACATCATCTTGCGCACCATGAGGTGGTGAGAGTAGCCGCCGGGACTGCTTGCAGGTACTTGCGAAAAATCTTAAAACCAAATTCTACTAATACACTTGGCCAAAGAGGCTGCATAGCATGTCTTGGCTTCTTTGTGCTCCGTGTACCGATCTATCAATCAGTAACGTCTAAGGAGGGTTGCACATTAAGATACGATGCTAGTTATCTAGCTTTCGTACCCCAAATTATAAAGGTTGCACTAATTAAATCAATTGTGAAAAATGTAAAATCCACATCTTGAGTGTAATAGACTATTTTAAGGTTCGCCCTATTCGTGCCTCACATGGCGACCCTACCATAGACATACTCGTAAACTACAGGAACGTAATAAAGATAGTGCAACTTTGTTTACAGTGCTGTAATCACATCCCGCGGCGCACTCTACACGTGGGGCAAAGGTGCTCAGGGGCGGCTCGGCCACGGTACATTAGAGAGCTGCCTGACGCCACAGCCTGTGTCCTTCAGCGCGCATAACATCGAACGAGTCATCGACGTTGCTTTAGGTACAAAATTTTGGCTTTGCTTTCTTCTTCGCGTCTAGATTTTCTTCTTTGATTCTATCGTTCTATGAATTTACAGAAACTGATAGCCCTTAAGAATCTAGGTGCAAGACAAACATCCCTGTTTCTTCTATATAGAGTGTATTAGTAGTACATATAAAGAACTACATTTGCTATCATAATGACATATTATCACATTAAAGACTATTATTATAGATATATTTTCTGTGCAGAAATAGAAGGAAGTTGTGCAGAAAGGAAGCAAAATCATTTTCACTAGTACCATTAGGCGTAGTGTAAAAGGTGTAAAACTTAACACCACGATGGATATATATCTATACGTGCCTGACGTGTTGTAGCGTCCCTCTTTATTAGTATTTTCTGGTCATGGATTTCGTATTCGTATAACTATTCTTAACTGGCTAATAATTACAGGTTGGGGTGAAGGCCAAACGCTATGTTGCACGTGGGAAGGTGCCGTGCACGTGTTTGGTGACAGCGAGGGCGGAGCACCCCGTGCCCTAACGTGCCTGTCTGTACTACGAATCACGCGCGTCTACACGGGCGAACATTGGCACGCTGCGCTCACTGATGGGTAAGTTGTATTTGATAATGAAGTGATGTAGAATTGACCATTGGCCGTACACTCCGGATTCTGCAAGTGTGAATGGTTATGGGAAATCATCATCATCATCATCAGGTCTTTTTATTAGTCTCCACTGCTGAAGCACGATCCTCTCTGTACTACCAGAGGCGTATATTAGCCAGAGCAGTCAGAGGATTTGGCCTACACTCTCCACGCTGGCCAGACGGGTTGGAGAGGTCTCTTTGATGTTTATATAAATAATAAAATAATGGGAAGTAAGAAGTAAAAAATGATTTTGGCACGACATATAAATAAATTTATAGGGACAATCACATAGATTAAGCTAGCCCCACGGTAAGTTGGGAAGTTGTGTCGTGGAATTCTCACTCAAAGATACTATATTTTATAATAATAATAAAAAGATAAATATTCAAGACCCAGGTGCAATATCGTGATCTATCTCGATCCGACCGGAGATCTAACACAGGACCCGTCGATTGGAAGATACTTATGAATATATATTATTTTCTTTTAGGGGTCAAGTTTACACATGGGGAAAAGGTGATGGCTACCGACTTGGTCATGGAACAACTGAAAGTATAAAATCGCCAAAACTACTAGAAGCGCTCCAAGGTATTTCATATTCATGTATATTATATCCTTTTTCTGTGTTTTGTTCTCTATATGCGTTTCATGTACGATCAAATCATATAGCATGAATGCTGTTTTAATAGAGGACCATTGGCTCCCAAGCATTCTTGCTGAGGATGCAACTGGAAAAACGCTCAGATAACTATATTATATTATGAAAACCCGGCTTTACTGAAGTGCTTTGAGGGACGCGTAATCGTTGTGTCGCTACCCCTAACACTCGCCCTGATGACGGTCTTCGTAACAGACCAAGCGTATCCGACGAAATAAAAAAATAGTGATTAAACCCGGGTGGTATCCATAATGAATTTATCACTCGTAAGTTTTTATATTATTAGATGAAATTATATTGCGCGATTGTTACACCTTTTTGTTGTTAATATGTGAAATACGGGTCACTCACGTATGAAGTCAGCTACAGGCCGTCATGTTTCAACCTCATCCGGAGGTCTTCCTCAGGGCGAATGTGAACCGAGACGCGCGCACGAAGTCGTCCCAGTCCGCACTTGTTTTTCGTGTGTGTAAGTGGCAAACACTGGTATCAGATACTTATTACTGTTATATTCACAGGCATCCGAATCGTAGATCTCTCTCTAGGCGCAGCGCATGGCGTGGCGTTGTCGGCAGAGGGCGCTATATTTGCGTGGGGTACGCACGAGCGGGCGCAAATTTCAAAGCCTGTTCCACAGCTGTTGCAAGTTCTAAACCCCTCCTTCAAGGCTAATGGTAAGAACCTGAATCTTTAACTGGTTGTAATTTTCAGCACTGCACGGTGAACTTCTATTACTCAAGTATATTTGAACAGACTTCGGGCTCCGAAAGACTGTGAGTTTCTTGCCTGTGTGGCGACCTCTACATTCGCTACATAAAATAATAGGAAGAGTTAATATTTTTGACAAAGATTGTGACCTATACCAAATAACTACAATACTACTGAAAAAATGATGCTAAACGGTTCTAAAACTCGTAAACAAAGTTTCTTTCATTATCATCATCATCAGGTCTTTCTAGTCTCCACTGCAGGAGCACGACCCTCTCTGTACTACCAGAGCCATATACTAGCCTGAGTAGTCAGAGGATTTGACCTACACTCTCCACGCTGGCCAGACGGGTTGGAGAGGTCTCGTTGATGTTAATAAGCTTTGTTTAGCTTGTGTTTGTTTTCTTTCATCCGACACATATTATGTACAACCTTCGACAGAACTCGGTCAGGCCATACGGTTCTTTTGGCGTATACCTAGCCAAATGGGAATCTTTTCTTTGTGGCGGTCTAGCGTACCATCTCGCTACGTACACCTGACATATCCAGAGTGACATAGGCTATAAATTTTTGGCAGTTGAGTTTTTCATTAAATAAAAGGGTGGTTGAAAAGCGTGGGCTGACCGACTTACGAAGCCATATAAACTTCATCACTATCTTTGAAGTCTTTGTCTGCAATGGACATGCTAAAAGATAAGTAGTATTGTATCTCAAGATCAATTTCTTTTTTAGGTGTGACAAGTGGGTCTAATCAAATTATCGTGTGGAGCCAAGAGAGTCCTAGAGATCTTCCGTCTTCCATGCCGTTTGTTATAGATTTATCTGATAGCACGTTCAAGTAAGTTCACTAGCTAATCTTCTCGTACATTTTCAGTAGTTGTGTTATCGGAACCAAAGAATAACTAACATTGTAATGTTGGACTTTTTCAGATTTTTAGAAAGACTGCTAAGGATTGTTGTAGAACAAAGTAACTCATCACCAATTCAGGAAACTGAATGTATAGCCATTGCTTGTTTGAATCTCTTGAGGCTACAGGTACGTATCTGTTTGTAAAAAAAATTGAATTAAAAAAAACCTGTGAAACATAATTTTCAAGATTTTATGGCGACATCAAAAATGGAATTTGTTAATATTTCACGTGACAGTTCTCGACGCAAGTGGCGCTGCATATTGAATGATATGCATACTACACACATGATTTTTTTGCCTGTTTTGCTGGATAGTCTTATAAAGTACAGATAATATTAATTCATTCGTGCGCGTGTACGACTCGCACTTGGCCGATTTTTTGCTTGACAATAGAAAAAATACGTGTCAAATGTTTTTCCTTAATATATTTTTTTAGGAAACTAGCATATTGCTTGCGATAATATGAAGCGTTTTATGACTTGTCAGGTGCATGCCTGGCAATGCTCTCGCGGGGAAGACGGAGAAGAATCTCTCAGTTCGGCCAGTGCTGACAAGCGCTCGTGGTGCAACGGAGTACATACTGCGCTGGTAGCGTTGGTCGAAGGCCGAGCGGGCCCGGCCGCTGCAGCGGCAGCTAGAAAGGCTTTGGCTGCGGCCTGGCCGCTACTTCTACCGACGCCACAGATACGGGCGCACCATCTCATAGCGTTGTTACCTCAAGGTTTGTTTCATTAATTGTGTATTCCTTGTGGCCTTTGTTCGAAGTCCGAGTAGCACCGGCCGTTGTGACGCTAGCTGAAAGGCATTGGCTGCGGCCTGGCCGCTTCTGCTGCCGACGCCACAGATACGGGCGCACTATCTCATAGCGTTTTTGCCAGGTTTGTTTCATTTACTGTGTATTACTTGTGGCCTAGTTTGAAGGCCGAGCCCCGGCCAGTCGCTGCGGCGGCAGCTAGAAAGGCTTTGGCTGCGGCCTGGCCGCTACTGCTGCCGACGCCACAGATACGGGGACACCATCTCATAGCGTTGTTGCCGCAAGGTCTGTATTATTTACTATGTATCCATTGCCTTTTTTGAAGGTCGACTGGGCCTAGCCGTTGCGGTGATGGCTAGAAAGTCCTTGGCTGCAGCCTGGCCGCTATTGCTGCCGACGCCACAGATACGGGCGCACCTTCTCATAGCTTTGTTGCCGCAAGTCTGTATTATACACATAAACCTTCCTCTTGAATTACTCTTATCTATTAAAAAACCGCATCAAAATCCGTTGCGTAGTTTAAAAGATCTAATCATTCATAGGGACAGACAGACAACGGGAAGCGACTTTGTTTTATACTATGTAGAGAAGTGAAACAGAAAACAGAATGTTCGTAGCCATTTCGTAAGCGACCAAGTGTTCATGGATTGCACTTTCAATGTTGTTTGTAGGTTCAGCGCCAGCAAGTGCAGGTGCTAGGTTTATGACGGAGCTCCTCGTGTGGTCTTTGCTGGGCGGCGGCGGACTACGCGACGCGTTACGGAACGCTTTACAAGACAACCCTGCGGACGCCTACAATCACTTGCAGTTGGATATGTGAGTACATCCACTAAAAAACTTCTATATAAACTGAGGTAGACGTGCTCTACTCCAAGAAACATCGTGTCACGTGTCGAAGACGGCGTCTTCACGCACGATATAGAGTTTAGGAGTGAGCTATGCGCAAAAGTGTAAATTAGCTCCCTTTGAACTTCAGAATCTGGTACTTACGGCTCGTCTACCTCAGTTAATCGATTTTGAAGTGTGAGGGATCATTAGATTCATCTTCTTCCCCAGAGAGTCAAAGTCGAAAAAAAAAACAATATGGAGGAATATACTGTCAAAAAAGGAGTAATTTTTAATTTTTTAAATTCATCTTTTTGTATCAGTACATCAGCTAGAAGATCAGTTTTTATATTTTCTATTTGGTGTGTATCTGTGTAGTCCCTAACTGAAGTATGTACATTTTCAGAGATTACGATCAAGTCGATATCATAACTGGACAACGGGGGCCAAATTGTACGACGTCTGGTGAAAATGGCGAAAATGTGCAAGGTAAAGGATTGTAAACTTTTTTAAATATTTGTGTTGTATTCATGTGTGTTTATATACAACGTGTCTTGTTTTAGGGTGTTCTGAAGAATATCAGATTAATAACGCAGCCACAGCAGAAAAGGGCGCCTCAGTGCCTCTCATGCATTTGGTATGTTTTTTAAACTATAACATAGTAACAAACACAACAAATAAGTTCATAGTTTTTCATCAAGCTATACTATACAGCTTCAAAAATAAAAGATAAATTCGCTGAATAGTTTCGTTCTGGCAGGTCGAACTATCTGCCAGAACTACATATTGCCTGCTGCCCTTTTGGTAGATTAACACTCCACACTTGAAGTTTTTCTAAAGTTTAAGCGCGACGCATAATGCACATAAATCTATTACACAAGGCGGCGTTAATCAAATAATTTTACGAGATTTGTTGAGCATAAGGCACGAGACCATGATATTAAATGTTACGTTTTATTATATTTTCTTTGTTTGTAGGTAAAACATCTTATTCGCAATACGAGCTGTCAAACACAGATGCACATAACCGCGATCATGAATGGTGATACAAGCAAGACTGATGACCCTAAAGGACATGACACCGTTAGCCCTAGCTGTGATCTGCTTATTCGCTTTCAAAGGTGAATTTATATACTTCGAAATATTCGGGGGTTCATGCATTTTGCCCACTACTGCTACCACGATAATGTTTACAATCTGTTGCCATCTTCTTCATCGATATGAACGGTTTTTTAAGAATATGTTAGTCAACTGAAGTTAAGATTATATAAAATTCCTGTCAAATGTTACTAATTTCTATCTAAAAATACTGTTAAGTATATTTTTTATAAGTCAGGTGGATAGGACCAATTTTAAAAGTATGAAGTTATACTATAATATAGTCCGAAGTGTATACTATACTAACTTTTTATGAAATCATTACCAGAAACGAAATATTTAATATATCTACCAAACAAAGTTCTCACTCCACCATTACGAAATACATAGTTGTGACGTCACGAATATGTAGGAATTTCAGCAATGCGTTTTCACGTCTAAAACTCAACGTGTAAAAAATTTGTGTTCTATTCTATTCTGAAACTTATACGTAAAATAAATCTTTATATAAAAATGTATTTTTTTTCACTTTTGTTTTTGGGAGCTCTTTCCATAGCAATACGATTTTTTTATCGACATACCTAGTATGGCCAAGCCTTGTCAGTAATCAAAATGAAAATGTAGCCTTGTCGTGGATTTAATAGTATTGCTGACACAAAGTTAAACAGGCCATCATTCTGACATTCACATCTCGTTATTCTAGGTTGCTATTCTGCGAAGCTATGTGGACTCGCGGGGGGCGTAGTACCCGTGGCGGCGTGAGAGCCTTACTTACCGAATACACCACGTTACTATCAGAACACGTTCAGTCAACGTTGTCCATGTTCACGAGATCGGTGCATAGAGCCGATAATGACCAACTGGTGGCTTTATGTGATTTGATGTCAGCTGATATTGTTGGTGAGTTATCGAGTTTATTCTTTATACCTATAAACCAAATGAAACGAATGTTATTTCTAGAAAATAAATTTAGGTGGAGCAAATGATCCGGAAGTGACCAAATTGCGGTCAAAGTTAATTTGATACTTCCATGTTGTAGAGAATAAGGATAAATATTTTCTTTTTAGCCCAGCGATAATCTATTATAGTCAATGTATGTTGTATTGCTTTGTTTGTTAAATCATATAACAAGAGAAGAATACACTTGCATTTCATCTGATTTGTCTTATTTTAGGACGCGTTGTAAGCGAACTAAGTGCGTGGATAAACGCGTGCGCAGCACGAGCCCCTGGTGCATTAGCTGACTCTACCAGCTCTTTAGTGAAGATTACGCGGGCTTGTGACGATGCTGCTAAGGTGTTGCCCTCTGCAGCGAGACTGGATACGGATGTTTTGGGATGGCCTGGATTAGTGGGGAAGAGAGCACATCAGAACAATAGTGTTATACGCAAGTAAGTTGGTCTTTTATCGTACAATTTTGCTAGCTCCATAGTGGAAAAAGTTCGAGATCGAAGATAGTAAGCGAACTAAGTGGAAAAACGCGTGCCCCTGGTGCATTAGCTGACTCTACCAGCTCTTTAGTGAAAATTGCGCGGGCTGGCGACGATGCCGCTAAGGTGTTGCCCTCTGCAGCGAGACTGGATACGGATGTTTTAGGATGGCCTGGATTAGTGGGGAAGAGAGCACAGCAGAATAATAGTGTTACACGCAAGTAATTAGTCTTTTATCGCGCATTTTTACATAGCTCCATGGTGGAAAAAGTTCGAGATCGAAGATAGTAAGCCAACTATGTGTGTGCACAAACGCGTGCGCAGCGCGAGCCCTTGTTGCATTGTGAAGATTGCGCGGGCCTGCGACGATGCCGCTAAGGTGTTGCCCTCTGCAGCGAGACTGGATACGGATGTTTTAGGATGTAAGATTGAAGATCAGTTCTTCATGGTGATCATCTTAGGTTTTCTCCTTAATATTTTTAAATTAGATCTATTTGTAAGGCGCAACGCAGACGACGGTCTATGGCAGACAAAAATCCGTGGTGTGCTTTTATTAATATCATAATAAGGTTCATTTAGTCTGCGTATGAGGTATTGCACGGACAAAGTGCAACCTTATTGCATTACTAATAAGAGCACACCGCGGACTTTTTGGCCGCCATCGGCTGTCGTCTGTGTCGCGCCTACGTAAAATAAAAATGTGTGATAGACGCCGCTTAACGAAATCATATTAGATCTGTCCTAAATTTTCAATTATCTTTTTTTACGCCAGATGTGACATCCAAAACCACACAAAGGAAGGCGGCTCCTGGATCATAGTTGCCGGCCATGTATACGACGTGGAACACTTTGAGTGTGATAACGCCGCTACAGTTGAATTAGTGCGGAAGCTGCGTGGCTGTGACGCTACTGCAGCCTTGAGCGTGGAACCTCATGCAGCGTATCTGTCACGCATTACGGAAAAGTGCGTGGGACTGTACGCGTGTCAGATGTACGTGCATCGATGCCATGTGAGTACAGAACGTTTTAAACACGCAACTAAGCAAATGGAGGTGGGTTTCTTAAAACTCTGGAGATTGCGTATTTGTGGCGCGACCGCTGCTTCGGGTGTAAAACCGCGGTATACCTTTCTCGTGTAGTAAGCGTAACGAATCTAATGGTGTAGAAACTACACGGTCTCGTTTCTCTCATCATTTTCACTTTATAACTGTATCCCAATATTATCGTTCAACTATCTATTGGTAATGCCGATCTCATTAAATTACTTGTTTAAATTTTCTTTCAATTTATAACTTTCCTCATTTCGGCAAGATATGACGCATTTATCATGTTCGCCAGGAAAGCGAGTCAAGCCTCCGCACCCACCACGTTCTATCATTGATTGCATTCAACGTTGCCCTCGGCATCAGCCAATGTGGGCTGCGGTTGGCGCGCTCGCTGCCTATTCAACAAGCCGAGCGGGACGCGGCGCCGTACGCGGCTGCTATGTTCTTGAGAGGAGGCTTACAGGTAAGAGTCTCAAGACTTTTATACAAACTGAGGTAGACGTGCCCTTCTCCAAAAGCCAGACGTTTAAAACCAATCGTATCACGTGGCTTGGACGGCGTTTACACAGTACAGAGTCAAGGTGTGACCTAAGCGCAACGATGCTAATTAGCTCTTTTTAAACGCTTCAGAATTTGGTACGTACGGCTCGTCTACCTCAGTTTATATAGAAGTATTTGCTTGTTACACAGTAATATAGTAGTAGTTATGCCGTATGGTTCCCGGCAGAGCAGAATTGGAGCACTCTTGTGGATGTCGCAGAAGACGACTAAGGAAGCACAAGCTAAACACAGCTTATAAATATCAAAGAGACCTCTTCAAACTTTAATAAAATTATTTAATACGGTTTTTATCGCGTTTATTACATTATTTATACACCTATCGTTTCGAACACTTTTCAGTGTTCGTGGTCGCAGGTAGTCCTCAGGTAGGAGGAGTATTTAAATGTGTAACAATCGCGAAAACATACGAAAACATTACCTCTTCAAACTGTCTTGACAAAGTGCAGAGTTTAGGCCAAACCCTCTGACTGCTCTGGCTAATATTTGGCTCTGGTAGTACAGTGAGGGTCATGCTCCTGTAGTGGAGACTATAAAGACCTGATGACGATTTCAGTATCGTCACATGCAAAGTAGGCATCGGCATTGCCATGAACGCCATAGCTGAAATTATCTAAAAGCCGACCTAAGGAAGCGATGAGTGAATTGCGTCGTAGATGGCGTAAACGAATGCGCGATCGTTGGAAGATTGAAGGAGAACAATGAGCGTAACAGGCGAAAGGACATTGTGGAAGAGACCAAGCTCATGGGGCTCTTAAGCCACGAAGGGTCGTAGCACAATAAGGTGGAAGTACCGAAAATATTTATCATCATCAGGTCTTTTTTAGTCTGCACTGCAGGAACACGACCCTCTGTGTAGTACCAGAGCTATATATTAGCCAGAGCAGCTAGAGGATTTGGCCTACACTCCGCGCTGGCCCGAAGGGTTGGAGAAGTCTCTTTAATTTTTATAAGCTTTGTTTAACTTGTGTTTCCTAAGTCGCCTCCTACGACTAGTCTACTAGAGATTATTTATGAGAACAAAATGCGTGACTTAACAAGCTGTATATACCTCATAATCACATTTTTTACAGGTCTCACAACTGACCAACCCGTTCGAAGAAGAGAAGGCCGAAGCTCGCAGCGGATCGTCAACAGGCGGCAACAGCCCCGCAAGCGAGGCCCCGCCCACCCGCGCTAGGCCTCCGCCCCGCATCAATGTGACCATTAGCAATGCGCCGAGTAATAGTGCCGCGAATGCTAGTGTCACTGCAGCACAAAGAGCGGACCAACTACTGTATGCGCTGGCTGAACCAAAGTTGCATGTAAGTTAGCCAAATAAGTTCGGTTGAGCCCAACCAAACCGCAAATCCAAATATTATTCTTCTGTATGTCTTTTTACACTTAATAGGGAACTTGCATGAAGAGTACATTTGAGAAAAATCTGGTAACATAAGTTTCTAGCCAAAAAAGGCTGTTAAGGATAATTTAAATCTGATTTTGATACATTAATTTTGCGTAAAATTGGTCGGAACAGTCATACTTTGTCAGCTTTATATTTAAAGAGGATCTGGCTTACCAAGGTATTTTTTAATTGGTATTCCTATTTTTGAGAGCTCTTTTATTAAAGCACGACAAAAAAAAATTGTGTGCAAGTCCCCATTTAACCAAAAATAAAGGATTGTATACTTGCTACTTGCAGGATCCTCTAGCTTTGCATCTATGGTGGGCATGTGAAAGACGAGAAGGTTGCGCGCCGCATTTCCCTCCAGAGCATCCGTTGGAAGAATTGAGGCGCGCGATGTTGGCTGCCCTGTTATTCCATGCCGGACTCAAGGAACATGCTTTAGCTACTGCTACCGCTGGTAAGTACGCTTTCAAATAGATAATAATCATGCACGTTAGATGCTTCCGATTTTTGTAAACCTTTTTCATTCAAAAAATAAAGCGCGTTTGATATAAAAATTAAATTGATTAAGTGCGTATTCATAAGCCTTTTTGGTTCCTGAAACATTGTTACGAAACATACGATGAGGGTTTTTTGAAATGATTACGACCAGCACTGAGGCGTCAAGTTCAATAAGCCGCTGTCATTGGATAATATTTTACAAGTAGCAACAACAACCATTTGGGCCCAATCACAGCTTATCGGATCGGACGCCGAAACATTGGGGCCCAATCACAGCTTACCGGACCAGACGCCTCAATGCCTCAATGGAACAAGCAATTCCTAGACGTTAAGATAGCGTCACCATATACCTAGTTAGATGAAACATACAGGAACGGATTTCAGGTATTGAATGAGTTTGTGTTTGTCAATATTACTTTGCAGAAATGGAGAAGGGTGAAGTGAAACTATCACCCGCCATGTCGGAAATAGTCAAAGCTGTGCAACAAAGTAAATGGACGTTGATGAGGACCAGGCAGCAACTATCGAGGGGATATAAAGAGGTGGGTTTCTTCGTAGTAGACTCTTTACTTGTTGAATTGGCAGTATTTTCCAAGTGGAATATAGGAACTTACATTTGAGCTTAAAGTTTTATTGATACATTGGAATACCACATATAAGATAAACATACTCACTACAGAAGTTTTTATTAGTAGTTAATTTTGCTTGTAGGTCTGTGCAGCGCCCTTAGAGCGCGCCCGGTTTCTCCTGCATGAGGTGCGGGCGGCGGTATCGCCCGCGGTCTCAGCATTGCGTTCCCGTCCGCCATCGCGTCGCGCGCCATCTGCTAAACGAATTTTCCAGAAGGTCATGCGCGCTGCTAAGACGCCCAGCTTCAATAAATGGTAAGAATATACGTTTACTGATTTTTCCGTTATGCCATTATTATAAAACAAAGAGATTCTGTCATTCATTATGAAAACATGGCTTTACTCACGTTTTATTACGTCGGATCTGCCGAATAGTTTCGGTCTGTTACGAAGACCATCATCGGGCCTGAGGCGGCCCTCAGTGCTTTGAGGGAAGCGTAACCGTCGTGTCGTCACCCCTTTCACTCGCCCCGATGATGGTCTTCGTAACAGACCGAAACTAGTCGGCAGATCCGACGTAATAAAACGTGAGTAAAGCCGTGTTTTCATAATGAATTTATCTCGCGTAAGTTTTAAGATTCTGTCATTATGTGTTTTTTCCAGTTTCGAAACTACAAAAGATCTGAGAAATAGACAAAATAGCTTAAGTAAAAGCATGTTGAAAGCAACGGGCAGTCTGCTACAAGGCGACGCATTGTTGATAAAATCATCAATCGCTAACGCTTCGAGCAAAACTCCCGAAGACAAAGACATTCCACCCAGTATAGTCGTAGAACATCATAGATCTCATGCAAACACGGAGGGCGCTGGTGACTCAAAAGAAATAGCTAATCAACAAACCAAACTCAAGCTCAAAATTAAAGATAAGCCTCTCGAAAAAGATCTGAAAAACGCTTCGAATTACGACGATATGAGAAACGAAGGTCGCAGCGATTTGAAACTGGCAGAGAGAGAAGATATCTTAGACAAAGACCACGATGACAAAACGCCCACAAACGAGATATCTATTAGTTCGATAAACGATATGACTGATAATTCGATTCTGAAAGAATCTATGGAGAGCGAGAAACAAGTGATGTTGCTCGCTGATGATCTCAAAACTGATCTCATAATGGCTGATGAGGAGAAGGATGATGATAATTCTGAGAGGAATAAGTTTGTTAATGCTTGGGTTTCGAGACTCGCGTGTGAAGAAAAAGGTAATGATGATTTATTTTTATTTCATCGATTTTGTATTGTTTCGCGTTTGATAGAGATAGGAGTGCTTCCTACTAATTTAAGGTTATAATGACAAATGAAAAGGTCCTTAGTGTTGTATTGCAAGACATTTAGAATGACTGTAACTTCACATCCATTTTCGGGTGCTTCGGTGACTTGACAAAGATCGCAGGGATACGCGACTATTTAGTAATTTGATGTTATTTTTTTAATGTTGGCAGATTTATATTGGCTTCTAGAAGAAGTGACACCGGAACAGCAAAGTTTGACGACTGCTGTTATAGACTTTATTATGACTGAAGATCCTTGTGATATTGACATACTTAGAAGAGCATTGTATTGCCAGGTATGTTTAAAAGCTTAACCGATTATAGAAAAGTGCTTTACATAAACACTAATACGAAAATATTGTTGTTCAACGGTCCACAGTTTGAAAAGAAGGCCAATTTGCTACTAGCAGCAACGACTAGCGCTTCATGCGCAACTTACATTACTACGATTTTCGCCATTTTTTAAGATATTGTTGGTCGAGTGGCGATACCCTGTTGTGTTGCGCGTTACGATACTATTAATCAATAAACAATTAATTTCTAAGTGATTTATATTTTTTCAGGTGCAAAGAGCTGAAATAAGGCGAACCGGATACAGTATGATAAATACAATACTACATTCGTCACAAACAATGTCAGAAAGCGTTAAATATGCAGCAATGACGGGTGTATTAGGCTTGTCAGCAGCTGATTCTGCACCATACGCGCCCTTGAAGCCAACTACGCCCTTGACTCCGCCGCTAAGTGGCATCGAATCTGTGATACCTTACTCAAAATACATGGTGCTTCTAGAAAGATCTAAACTAATGGATTTTGTGTTAATAGAGTTAAAAGCTAGGGTACTGGAAGGCGAGCATAGTCAACCGCTGCCGTTGAAGATGAGTGCTAATTACGGAGCGCATGCTTTGTTGAATCGGCCTTCAAGGGCAAGGTGGGTTTTGTTGTAAGATGAAGATGTAATTTACTTGTGGTTTCACCCAGTTCACTAGGAAAATATACTATTATGTTCACTACGGGACTTACCGCGATTATTTTTGAGTTCTGTCTGATATTTCGACAACATAGCAGCTGCCATTTTCACAGACTAACTGAAGAGACTGCGGTGGTGGATGTTGAGCTGTCAAGGGAAACCGTATCGGTCTACCCTCTTTCTTTGTCTTTTATTACACAGGTTTTTACACAAAACACTGACGGTGTCCATTCGGGAATTGTTCACTGATGCGCGCGTACACTTTTTACACAACTCAATCACAGGGTTCCATGTACCCGAAAGCTTGAAGCCGTCTTCCCGATTGAAATTGGGATGCTTCTTAATTTCGCTTCCCTAACTAGCCGGGGTATAAAGTGGCGTTCAGTTGCAAGTACTTTTGGCTGGTGTAGCTCGATCCAGTGATTGGTCTCTGCTTGTGTTAGATGCTCCGCTATGGCAGACTTCACAATATCCCTGTTTTTAACTGCGGTTATGTGCTCTTTGACCCGTTGAGCTATAGCCCTCTTAGTTTGTCCAATATACGAGCGACCACAACTACAGCCAATTTACAAAAAAATCTGGTGTCTATAAAATTCGGAAGACGGCTTCAAGCTTTCGGGTACATGGAACCCTGTGATTGAGTTGTGTAAAAAGTGTACGCGCGCATCAGTGAACAATTCCCGAATGGACACCGTCAGTGTTGTGTGTAAAAACCTGTGTAATAAAAGACAAAGAAAGAGGGTAGACCGATACGGTTTCCCTTGACAGCTCAACATCCACCACCGTAGTCTCTTCAGTTAGTCTGTGAAAATGGCAGCTGCAATGTTGTCGAAATATCAGACAGAACTCAAAAATAATCGCGGTAAGTCCCGTAGTGAACATAATAGTGATTGTGACCGCGAAAGCTTAAAATCATATAGGAAAATATACCCATACACTCCTGACTATAAATAGCTTTTGTGCTTCAGTCAGGTTAAATGATTAGTATTTTTTTATGCCTGGCTTCCTAATTTTAATTCCCCGTAGCGTTTGATTTTTTTTCGGGATATTTTGTATATTGTCCCTTATTGAGATACATAAGAGACGCAATGAACCTTTTCTAAAGCCGGAAATGCCAGAAAGAAGGTACTTTTCACAGTTAAAATGAAGTTGATTTTTTATAATACAATATAGAAACTGCTTTTTTTAGGTTTCTCATAACATTACTGTCCCTCCTTATTGAGGGATGTCAGGGGCCGGAATTGGAGCAGCTTATAAACGGCGGAGCTCTGAGCTCGTGCCTTACTTTACTGAAGCAAATAGGTGGCGATACGTCACAGCATTCTTCTTTGATGTTTCACGGACTCAAATCGAGATGTAAGTGATGTAATTTTATCAGTCGTGTTCAAATATTAATGATTCAAATTCACACAGTTCTCCATCTATACAATAAAACAATATACATTTAAAACTTTGGTGGAAAGTCAACCAAAAGCAATATTTATAAAAGAAGAAAAAGGGCAATAGTGTTTAAAGGGTTAGGGTAAAGTAAAGATAAAGACGAAGGGTTTTTTTTTTCTATTTTTCAATGGGTTCGTGGCTAACATTGACGATTACGCTTCCACTAGTTGAACGTGGTGAGAGGAAGGGAGGTGAGGGGAGGAAATCAAACAGTCTTGTGAAAAGCTACATTGTTTGATTGACCTTTTTTCTTAGTGCGTTTAACAAGATGCCTATAGCGTTCGATATAACGCTGCCTTCAAAAATGTAATTTTTTTACTTTTTAGCGGATTGTTTAATGATATACGAAGATGAGAGACTCGGCGCTCGTGCTCGAGGCGCTTCCCTGTCTGGACCTGAACTCGCGTCTCTGATGAAGATTGGCACGCGCGTTGTCAGAGGCAAAGACTGGAAGTGGGGCGATCAGGTCAGTAGCATATTCAATCACAACAGTTTACTAATTCGATAACTTGTAAGATATTTCACTATTTCATTGGTTGCCCATGTACGAGACGTTGGTATGTTCACGTTTGCGAAAACTGGCAAATTAGATAAAGAACAAATTTCTGGCTATTCCGCGTCCGCCGGGCTCTGGCGGAAGGGGGAAGCCAAGACATGCTAGCTTGATGTTGTTAGGGAGCTCAGCTGATAGAGATATAGAAACTTTATTCGGCAGCTATGTTGAATATTGCGTTTTTGGATGGCTTCAAAAAATTTGTAACAATTTCAAATGTTATGGTTACACTGCATCTAACATTCGTCGTCTACAATTCGTTTTTATTAAATTTTTATGCTTTTGACACTGGCTTGTGTAATTTAACTAAACATGTATCAATATCATAAAACATTTTTCAAAGTCTACAAGAGTGTAATAAAATACTTGTTGGCAGCTCTGAAACGTCGAACTATTTAAAAAATTCTTGCTTTCTACAATTTATTTTCATAGGAAGTAGTTGAGTTGTATAACACATAGTCATACAAACAATAGCAAAGAAAATACATATGTTGACATTTATTTACGCGTAAATAGGATGGAGTGCCGGGGGGTGAAGGCCGTGTCATTGGCGAGTTAGGTGAAGACGGATGGGTGCGTGTAGCGTGGGACGCTGGCGGTACCAACTCCTACCGCATGGGCAAAGAGGGAAAGTACGATCTGAAGCTCGCGCGGTCACCGTCCCCTCCACCGTCAGTTGATGAGACTGTACATGGAATCGGTAAGTTTAGAATCATTTTTTATATTTAAAGTCGGACAGGGTGTATCATTGGCGAGTTAGGTGAAGATGGATACCCATCCGTCTTCACCTAACTCGCCAATGATACACCCGCGTCCCACGCTACACGCACCCGCGTGTAGCGTGGGACGCGGGCGGTACCAACTCCTACCGCATGGGCAAAGAGGGAAGTACGATCTGAAGCTCGTGCGGTCACCGACTCATCCGCCTTCCGTTCTTCTTCTTCTTCTTCTTCTTCTATCGAGTCGTAGAATGGCAATATTTGTACATATTAAATATGTTTTAACCAGCGCTTCGCAACTATGATTGCCCGTTCGTTTGCCTCATTGAGATCCTGCATAGTGCAAGAAGTTTGATTTTCTGGGCACACCAAAAGGTGATCCATAGACTGGACAGCACCGCAGTCGCATTTAGTATTGCTGGAGAAACCCCATTTTGCTCTATTTTCATTGCATCTGCCAACACCAGCCCGCAGTCTATTTAAAGACTTCCAGACTGGCCAGGGCAGACTGCCACCCGGTGGTAGTTTCTCAGCAGGCGGTAACTGGTTTGGTAATGGCTGGTATTTGTTTAGCCATTGTTTCACTCTGACCTTAGGGGCTTCTTTGATGCATGTACTAGTTTGCCTCAAGAAACTATTGCGACTCTTGAGCCTTGATTGATATTGATATCGCCTTCCGTTGATGAGACTGTACATGCATTAGTAAGTTTAGAGTTATTTTGAACTTTTTATTGTTTAAAGTGTAAATTCGGACATTTATTTATTGAGTTAATCTTTGTGTTGTGGTCCTCCTTCTCATTGCATCTATAGCTGCGGTATTTAAGACCGAAGGTCTGTAGTTCAGATATCATATCAGTTTATATATCCAAACTGAAAAATATATTTGCAAAAATGTTTGCGGCCTTAGTATATTAAATATTAGCGCTTTTGTTCTTTTATTCGCCTTGTACGAATTCATCGGAAAAAGATTAGCACTTGTAATTCTAGACGGGAACACTATCTACACCGTTTTGCGATATAAAGATAAATAAAAAAATCGTATATTGCGATTGAGTTATGTATGACTCCTTGTGATTATAATTTCGTTTATTTTCAAGTCGTGGAAAACAACATAGAATGGTGGCCAGTGAGCGAGGTCCGGGCGTCTTGCACGGGCGCGATCCGGGCTATTTGCGCGGCCGCTGGTGCCGGATCAGGGACCTCCCTCGCATCCAACTCACCGCCCGGGACCGTCGCGAGGAGAAACGTAGCTGCTTTACAACGGAGATTACTGACACTTGCGCATGCGCATGGGACACCACCGCCTACTTCGTTTGCTGCGCATTACCACACGGCACTGGCGTTATTGAGGGGTAAGCCATTTTCATTGATTTAAATGTGGGATGTTGTGGTTGCATTGTTGGACTACGGACATATTTTGCTGTTCAGTGTCCTTATGAAGCGTTTGTTATATGAAGGTCTTTGATTTTCTCTATACATTGGAATTATGTATTGATATAAAAATTCATAGATCATACACAGTGATTAGCTAGATTGTGATTTTATGGATTTAAACAAAGTTGAAGTTTCTCATATTTTAACTAAGAAGTGATAAAAGTTTCTCAATGTGACGGAATAAATTGTTTTTACAGCAAGCGCGCAAAGCCCAGAGATGAGGATATCCTTATGTACAGACTCGTGGTTTGAACTCTGCTACAGTATTATTTCTGCAACAGAAAAACCGATTTCTCAAGATTTAATCTACTTGCAAGTAAGTTATTTTTCATTTATTATAATTCCCTTGTATGACCGTACTTACAGACGGATTATATTACCTTATTTTGAAAATTTCAGATCCAATCTCTATGGCTCCTTCGAAGAGTATTGGTGGAACATAGTGGCCATCTTGAATGGCGACGCACTGTTGGTGCTCAACTGTTAGCGTTGATCGGACGTTTATGGTTGGAGACCCACAGCTCCGACCCAGCACTCCGCCCGAACCATTTGGCTATCTCACCAAGCACTGACGAAGAAGAAGTCGGTAGGTGTTTTATTCATGTTTGAATAGCTCGTTCGTATGGTATTATAGTAGAATAAAGAGACGGTAATATAATTAAAAGGACCCAACCTTTTAGTGATATCACCGTCTCTTTGTTAAGTCTAATATCTATGAAATAGAAGTAATAGGTGGTATACTCAGACCAGACATTTATATTGAATTACATACCTACTAACTACTGGTGACTTCTGTTGCATAAGCTTAGAATCTGCTGCTTTGGTGCTATAACTCATTTTCTAACCTACTTGATTTTCTCTTAGTGTAGTTTCTTTGTAGACAGGATATAGTAGGTTAAAAGATCTTCGAAATGTATCTTGTATTCACTTTTTTGGCTTTTATTTATATTTTTGCGAAGAGTTTACCTATATCTAGTAAAACATCTTGCAGACAACCGTTGGCGTGCGCCAGCCACGGCCAGCTATACGGGTGGTACTTGCGCCGCACTAGTCCAACTGGTGCGGCAACTACACGCCGCTCCTCAATGGCATACCCCGATCACTACGCTGCTACTTGACAAGCTGCAACTTGCCGCTCAAATGGTACGAAATTTCTTTAACATCTTTTGTCCCCATTTATCACTTCACATGTTTCTTTACAAGAGCCTTGGCGTCCATGTAATCGTGCTATCCAGTCTAGCACTTTAGATCATCATTATCAGAGCGTATTCCTGGCTGCATCCTTAGCAGTACCGTTCGGGGTTCGCTATTTGTACTCGACGATTCGACGAGTTTACTGATTTTTACACAAAGCGACTGCAGTCTGACCTGCGCAAACCAAAAGGTAAACCAGAACTAATTTCTGGATACGTTTTAAGCTAACGCTATATGGCGTTCGGGACCGACAGCTTAACGTGCCTTCCGAAACACAAGTGTGCTTCCCTGAGGGATTTAAACCATTAGGGAAACGCCTTGACCACTGGACCGCAAATGCCAAGCACTTGCTGCTTAAAAGGATGTTGAATTTAATGCATTACTTCTCTGTTTTCAGATAACCAGCGATTGGCATTGGTGGCCGCACACTAGTCAAGATTTAACGCAAACTATGAAACCAATGCCACCTACACTAAATACTTGCTTAATAGGTATTATTTCATATCTGAATAAATCCATCTTTACTTCTAAAATCTCGTAGGCAATATGTTTATTTTATAAGACACATTTTTTTGCCAGCTGGAGCTTTAGGTGTGGTCGGTGGAGTAGAATGGCGAGTACGACTAGGCCAAAGAGTGGCGGCTGGCTCGCCTCCAAAAAACGCAGTTGTCACCCAGCTGTCGCCCAGAGCTAAGATCACGTTGGTCCATGACGATAATTCTGTTACAAAGGTCTGTATTTGTTTTTCTCACACACATGTGTTGTTTTGTAATTATACTTTTCTTTCAGTCATTTATTTTAACTTAACCGATGACAAACGTGTGACGAGAAACGTGATATTGATAATGATAACAATAAATCAATAGTGTTGATTTTATTTTCTCAGTTTCTCGTCATAGATTTCTCGTTGTCAGGGTTCAGTCTTACAGCAACGTGAAATGTAACTTCATTTATTGATGATGGTAAAGCTACAATCAAAAATAACTTTGATTCATTTGTTTCTCGTGTCCAGACCGAGCTATCAGGCATACAGAACCTAGAACCCGATCGTCTTACCCAAGCTCTCGGCGGAGGTGAGAGCGCGTTGCGAGTGTGTGCTGCGCTGCTCGGAGCTGGTCCGCAAGCCAAGCCAATGCATCCCCACCATCTGCCGGGTGAGTTGAAACCCTTTATATTTATTGGTTTCTCGTATCCAGACTGAGCTACCAGGTATACATAGCCTGTATATCAATCGTCTAACCTAGGCTCTTGGCGCTGGTTTGAGCGTGTATCGAGTGTGCGCCGCGCTGCTTAGAGCTGGTCCGCAAGCCAAGTCAATGCATCCCCACCATCTGCCGGGTGAGTTTCAAGCCCTATATATTCATTGGTTTTTCGTACCCAGACTGAGCTAGTAGGTATATAGAGCCCGGACCCCAATCGTCTTACCCAGGCTCTCGGCAGCGGGTTTAGCACGTTGCGAGTGTGTGCCGCGCTGCATGAAGCTGGTCCGCAAGCCTAGCCAATGCATCCCCACCATATGCCGGGTGAGTTGAAAAATCATTTATATTCATTGGTTTCTCGTATCCAGACAGAGCAAGCAGGAATGCAGAGCCTACAGACGATACGTATTCTATTCGTCAAACCCAGGCTTTTGGCAGTGGTTTGAGCACGTTGCAAATGTGTGCCGCACTGCTTGGTCTGCAAGCCAAGCAATTAAAAAAATGCTTAAAATTAAATCTATCATACCACTTTTAAAAATGGATCTGGTATTAAATTGTTTACCTTATTTAAATCTCTTTTCTGATTAGATAATTTGTTACAGCGGATATCGACGTTTACGGGCTGAGAAAACAACAAATGGAACTATTGACTCTATGTGCAGTACGAGGATTGCTTACGACGCGTACTCGCTTGAGAAAGGTTCTGATGCAGCCACCTGATAATGCTAGTAAGTTTCTCATATTCTTTTAACAGCATACATAAGTTGATTCAAGATTATGTGTAGAATTATAGTCAGATTTTCTTTTCATGTTCAATGTATAAAGTGCGATAGTGACAACGTGTAATGTAGGGTAATGGATTTAGTTATGACTTATGGTAGATTAGTTTGTTTAGCTAGCAATAAAGTGGCTTTTGTTTCATATGCGTTCTCTCCTTATATTTCTCACTGTTTCGTTAATAGAGAATAGGATACAATCAATTTATATTAAATGTATAACTTTAGGTACATTGGAACGCGGTACTAGCCTCGGAACAGAAGGAACGTTGCTTCGCCGATTACTCGCACTAGCCACTCGACCGAGTCCACTCGCCGCTTCGCACACTCCCAGAGAACTAGCAGCGGCCGCCATCACTATTATACAACAGTTGGCCGCGCATGTTAATGGTAAGAAGTTTTCTATTGATTAAAGTTCAGCCTATAACGTTTGAATAAAGAATATTTTTATATGCTATAATATTGATATATCGTAGCATATTCTACCGTATCTAATATATATGGATGATTTTGAAGCGTTTCTCCTCGAAAGGCTTTATATTATAAAACTGTTTTTTATGCAGGTGACGAAAAAGAACACGAATCTCAACCGGACTTACCTATCATAGACAAGAGCAATGTTATGCAACTGTCAGTGGGACCTTCAACTAGCACTGCGTCGTTGTGTAAGTAAATTAAAACATATGGTCAACTCCCGTAGCATGACAGATGGCACGCGCGACGTTTATCTACTATCGCCTATCTGTTTTCCATAATATTAAAGCGCGGTATAAAAGTCGTCGTGGGTGGTTAAACAACATTATTTTAAACTATAAAATGGTTTAAATTTCTGTCATGAGCTTTGATTGATGTATCTGTTTACAGCACGGAAAGATCTGAATACTTGGGCGAATTCGTCTCAAGTGCAGCAAGTTATTGAAATGGGGTTTTCGCGGCATGCGGTATATGCAGCAATTCAAGCTTTAGGTAATATTAAGCTATTGTCATTTCAGTGCTAATTGACGTTAATTACGATCACGATGCTTTGTCCGTTTAAGCTGACATGGCTTATGGTACGTGCGTCAGTCGGCCTCTACAAGAGTCGAAATGATTTTTCGTGTCGGATGCTTTAGGACCATTTTAGGTGGACGCGTTCACTACGCGCGTGGAAATAACACGGATTCAGTGTTTTAATTCTCCCACAGGTTATTGCAATTTGCGTTCTATGCTAATTACGTAAATAACATAATTGAATCCGCGCGCGTAGAAAACGCGTCCGTTTTAAAGTGCCCTTAGATTATTAGGTAGTTTGCAAAGTAAGCCAAGGCATGACCGTTCAGAGTGTTTCAAGTGTAACGAATATTCCAACTTTTAGGTGGAACTAGTCTACCTTCAGTGGAATCCCTAGTGGCATACCTATTAGAACTCCCGCAGCAAGGCATGGACGACACGGTGTTCGAAATAAAACCGCACACGTCCAAGATCGAGAAGAAACAGACACCGTACAGATGGCGCAGCTGTTTCGCCTCGGAAGACGAGTACGCGCAGTATCTGTCTGATGTGATCACGCCCGGGATGACTGTGCGGTGTTGTAAAGCGTATGAATGTGTAAGTATTGTACATAATTACACTCTTGAGGTGGACCTAGCCTACCTTCAGTGAAATCCCTAGTGGCGTACCTACTAGAACTCCCGCAGCAAGGCATGGACGACACGGTGTTCGAAAAAAAACCGCATACGTCCAAGATCGAGAAGAAACAGACACATAATAAGACTATACGATTTAAATGTCTGTTCCACTTTAAAATTTAGAAATTTACCCGCACGCTTCGAGCAAGTCTGACTCTTACTGAGAACAATCATATAGGTATGTTTACAGAGCACGGAATATTGCTAGGGCGCGAGCAATATTCCGTGCTAAAGACGAAAGTAATAATGTAACCGCGTGTCTACCTCGCATATCGCGAAAGTCGCATAATTGGCCTGTCAGTTCGTGCTCAAAAAAAGTAAAAATGCCCCATTGTGCTGTGATATGATATCATAATTACGGTAAAAGGGTAATTAAACAAAATTCTGATGTAATCTGTATCATACAAAAGTAAGCAGAAAATAGTAGATTTTTGCATTTTTACAATTATTTTAATGCCCAAAACCTCTATAAACGGTACCGTCCCCTGACACACTTGTTTCGTATGAAATGAGTTGAATGGCGTCTCAAGTAGCGCGCGAGTGACAGTCACATTCCCTGCTCTTTGAGTATGCACTGCACTTAATACTGTTTCGTATCTGACAGTGTCAGTATCAGTATTAGATCTTTCTATAAATCAATGGTGTAGAATCGTTGTCATCAAAGTGCGGACAAAGGTAGTATCAAATTTAGGTACATAGTATTGGCAATTTTTTTTAAATCTATGATGTACTATCGCTGTCATAAATAGTGAAGGCAAAGGCGAAAGGGACAGTTTTTTTACAGTGAAATTAATTTCAGGTTGCACTTGGAGATGTCGGACAGGTCCAGAAAGTTGAAAGAGACATAAAACAAAACGTCTTTTTACATGTAAGTTAATTTCCGAGTACTTTAAACAACAGACAAGTCAATAGTACAGTGGGCCACGTATAAAATTATACTATCCCAATACTATTGGTATTATTATACGAGAATTTTTTGGTGGTATACTTTTCTATGTGGCCCACTGTATATCTACCGGTGTATGGTTTATTTATTCACATTATGCCTACTTCTGATATAGTTTTATTTAAATATAAACCTTATTTTATATGTGTTAAGGTTGAATGGCGGGGTCTTGGTCGCGTGTTTGGCGTACGAGCAGTTCATGCTGAAGTGGTATCAGGAGGGCCTCCGTTTGCACCCGGAGACCGAGTGAGAGTACGCGCAGCTGTTACCCAACCACGGTACAAATGGGGCTGCATAGATCACAGCAGTGTGGGGACTGTCACAGGCAAGTTTATTTTGGTTGAAATTCTATTTAGGGTTGTCTACGCGCTAAGGGTTGTAAACACGTGATAAACTTTTGATATCTCCATGTGATTGAGAAAAGCACTATGCAAGCCTTGGCCGCAATCAGGCATTGATGGACTTAAGTATGTGTGCCTCGGTTTCGCCTCAGCCCATATTCTCACGCTCGTCCATCAATGCCTCTATTGCCGGCCGCTGCAGTAATATGATATTCTTTGATGAGCGGATGATAATTGAGCTGAAATTTTGGTTACTTACGTAAATCGCATGACAATGCAATATTATGGTAACATTGATGTGATGTGTTGATGGAGTCGGAAGGTAGCCATAGGCACTTCTAAAGCGGTACGGTGGTCTACGGTAAGCCCACCGTGTTTAGGCTCTTTTGATTGATCCGGTCAAACATTTAATAGTATTTATCGTATGATAAAAGCTTGCCACAAGAATGAAATTTATGATAGAACCTTACCAGTATTGAAACATTTTTTTAATTTTTTTCCTTTTACAGCGATATCAACAAACGGCCGCGACTTGACCGTTGACTTCCCTCAACAACCTGGTTGGACAGGACAAGTCAGTGAAATGGAACTGGTTACCGATCAGTGTAAGTTAAACTATTCTACTTTAAACGAAATAAACTATAAGATGTCATAAAGATAAAATACAAAAAATCAACACCTAATTGAATAGAAGATTTATCAATCTTAAATGTTAGAACTATCGTTAAATAAATTTAGGAACGAGAAGTTAAAACTCAGCTTATAAAAAACTATAAATGATTATTTAATGGATAAAAATGCTTGGAATTTGTCAAATGTTTGTTAATGTATGTGTATACTTAATCTCTTATGTATTATGCCCTTCAGGCACCTAGAGACCAATACTGAACTGAGTTTCTTTCGGCGTATTCTTCTCAGCAGTGGTCTTTCCGAAACGCTAGTTTTTCGATTGTAAAATTACTTGTTTTAATATTATAGCGGAATGGGGTGAGACCGCCGGTGGGACTGCTGTGGGTTGGCGTGGAGCAGTGCGAGCCGTCAGAGTGTCTTCTTGTAGGCCCGGAGCCGGCGCAAGGCGGTTGTTAGACTCACAGCCCCATACCTATTGGCAGAGTTCTAGCGGTAACGGACAGGTGAGTGAGACTACGTAGAATCAAAAAAATGTAAATCTGAGAGTGCAGCCCCTGTTTAACGGCACGCGTGATAACGTTTATCGACTATCCCCATTTCGTTTTACGTAATAAAAGCGAGATGGAGATACTTTATCGCGCCATATGTATAAACGGCCGCGGGCGTCGTGCGTGCTACGAGTTCTGAGAATTAATTTCTGTTTTGAAAACGTTGAAATGTGCAGCAGAAATAGTTCTGGTGGACTGAAATTGTTAGCTTTGAATAATTATTAAGCTTTTTATTAACCTATGTATCTAACTCCAAATGAGCTTTCGCTACTTTACCGAGCGTTGCCTGTTTACGCTTTCAAGCTACAGTCCCCTACTTAGTTGATAATGGAAGAAATATACATGATAGAGTGGTGGATTTTTTTATTTTATATTCATAAAAATATTTCTTTATTTTTTTCTTTTGTAAACTTACATACCTACTAATCGATTAATGTTCTAGCACTGGATCCGCGTAGAAATGCGTTGTGGCGTGCGCATACGCCGCCTCGGCTTAGGCGTGGCGGGCGGCGTGCACGGCGCCGCAGCTCTGGCCGTCCGCGCCGGCGCTAGCTTCGACGACGCCGCTCTCGCGCCGCTGGCCGCTGTGCCGTGCGCGCCGGCGCCGGCGCACTCCAGAGAACGCCCGCCAGTGCATCTTGCGCAGATACAACTACTGGCGGATTGTAAGCAGGTAATTGTAATGATACATAAAAAGTCGAAAGCGTACAGCTATCCATACGAAATTTTATGAAAAAGAAACTGGTGTCTGTCGGGGTATGCGCCGGCGCTAACTTCGACGACGCCGCTATCGCGCAGCTGGCCGCTGTGCCGTGGGCGCCGGCGCCGGCGCACACGAGGAAATGCCCTCCAGTACATCTTGTGTAGATACAACTACTAGCGGATTGTAAGCTGGGGGCATACCATGAACTTTTACAAAACCATCATGGATTCGGTCCGTATTGTTTCAAGCTTATTGTAATATTGTTTCAAATCGTACCATGAACTTTTAAAACAAGATTGTTTTATTCCTGCCTAGTATTGGGAAAGAACGAATGAATTTCTATTTCTTGACGATTGTGAGAGCGAGACAACGCTATGCGATTTGTATTGCTCCGTCCTTTTTACGCGGCGTTCCGATCCATTACCAACATTAGTCTTCTTTTATACAAATACAATTTGAATTTTAATAAATAAATGATGTTTGATAGTTATATAATCTAATTTAAATATTTGAAATCTATTTTTTTTAAAGATAACTTTAAATACTTGAAATAATATTATAGTTTTAAAGAAAACTTGTATTTGTTAGCGTAAAACGGAGCACTTTTCAAGACGTGCCGTTCGCGCGCCTCTTGTTTGTACCTAGTCTCGATCTCGAAGATATGATAAAATTAATAAAATTTCGGTTTTCCCATGAAAGTATGATACTAAAACCAAATTAATAAGTGATTTCTTTATTGTGTGCGTTAGGCATGGCGTGATTTCGTGAAAATCTGAATGTAAATAAGAAAAATAACACAACATAAAGATAATTTTTTCTTACAATAAACATTGTTTGTTTTTCTTCAATTCACTCGGGAATTTTCAGTGTTTTTTTTTCAGTTGTATAACGTTTCATGTACCTATCTACGAGGAAAAAACGTGATCTTGATGGTGATGATGGGAATTCTTAGACTCTCATAGAAAAATAGCGACGGCATATAACCTAAAACAATAACAAAATGATTGTGGTAGCCATGGACCTATGGTTGTTGCGTTAATAAAATTGTTAGACCATTATTGTTTATTTTTGTGTCCTTCTTATAATCTTTAATCAGATTAAAGGAGCAATTCTTCTGTTGGAGTAGGTAGGTATATACTAGTATCCGTGGATTTATGTAAGTACATACAGTAGCTAGTTAGGTATCTGGATTTTGGGGCAATGCCTGAGGGCAATGCATACATGTATTATGTATTCCTTCTGTAGGCAACGCTGTAATTTTTGATGCCAGCGGTTATGCTAAGTAAGATGCCTTTCCAAGCACCTTGAAAAATCTGCCGCACGTTTCTTACCGATGAAATAAACGACAACAAACCAAACATTCCCTTTAAACATGTAATATTTACTAATCAAAGCCCAATGTAATTGATAGAAGAAAGAAAACCACTTCTTAGATATTTTGATCTTTATTACTTAACTTGCAATAGGTATCTACATTTCATTATGTTGTGAGTATTTTCTTACTGGATTCTAACCTAAAGATTCTCTCGTAGGTACCTAGTGGTGGAAAATAAAACAGCGAATCACATAGATAGGATCTTATGATCTTGTTTTACTTAATTTAATCACTCTTAACACAATTCCACTCACAAATACAATGTTATGAGAACACTCAGTGTTGTTATAGGCTTATACTATTATATATTCTGTGTTAAAGTTACAAATAATAATGAAAATATCACAGTAAAATGGAAAAAAGTTTTGTTTCCATCGTACCCAAGTAACTTTTTTAAGATCGCTAATTTGACACAAAAACAATATTGCTAACTGTCAAATAGCGGCTCATGGTACCAAATGAATGAATGATTGGCTATGACGTCATCAAAACTGCTAGTAAAAATAACATTAAAGTAATATTGTTTTGTATACGTCATGGTACGAATTTCAAAAGTAATATTGAAATAATACTGCTATAAGAGGTTATGGTAGCCCCCCTGGTTAGTGAAAGTGATATATGAAAAGTCGAAAGTATAAAGTTGTCCATCTTTATAAGAAAAAAAAAAGCCGTTGTGTATTGGGTCCCTAATCTATATATACAGCCCTGACGCAGATGAATGGACACGAAGGCTTAGTAATGGGGCCCTGTTTTCTGCCTTTTAATCCTAAAAATGTATTTGGAAAATCGTAACTTTTAGATGTGTTTGATACGCCGGTTTGTGACATAAGCATTTGAATAAGTTATAGACTTAAATTCATGTAGGCACAGACGCGGGTAACCTCAGTCTATCTATATTTTTGTTTCAGTATTATCCATGCATTGAGATCGGAATAAAGCAAAATCGTAATGTGAACGCCGACTGCCGAGTCCACGGTCTCTACATCACTGGCTTCCGACCTAATCCACTCTACAACGACGTTCTCATGGTACGTTTAACTATTTGTCAATATCAAATAAAGCTTTTATTTAATTGGTCGCTTGAATACCATATTCACTGATTGTTTTCGTTTTAGAGTATGAATTTTGTCGCCGAAGACTGGATGGAAAAAGATAATCCGACAGGAGCAGTTTCGGCTGATAACAATCCACCGTCACTACCCAATGACTGTCCAAAGGTAAATAAACTGTTCTGTGTGCATTCTACTTTAAAACTTCTTTCAAGAAACACTGGTCGCTCCCAGTGTTTCTGTTAATTTGACAATTTACAAAACACTGGGAGGGATAATTTGACAATTTACAAAACACTGAGACGGAAAAATTTACAATTTAAAAAACACTGGTAGGTATAATTTATCGATATCTGACACATTTGTCGTATTCCTTTTCCTCAGAATAATTTGCGATTCATTTGTTTCCAGGTTTTTGTGTGGGGCCTTAACGATAAAGATCAACTGGGCGGCGTAAAGGGTTCAAAAGTGAAAGTGCCAGTGTTCTCTCCAAGTCTCAGCGCCCTGAGACCTGTTCACATTGCTGGTGGTTCGAAGACGCTCTTCATTGTATCTCATGATGGAAAAGTTAGTAACGCTACAAAATTTTATGAAGCGGTATAAGTAAATACCTATAAAACTTGAAATACGACGTTATCACATCTATATTAATCGTCTTTTCATTAGTATCCCTGATTAAACAGTTTTTTGATATATTTGTCCGTATTGTTCTTATAATAGAAAGCATAATTATGTGCAAAGATTTGTACAGTTTTTATACAATACGGTATTTGCCTAATGTTAAGATTATGTAAAATTTGTTTCTGATGATACTAATTTCTATCTAAAAACACTATAAAGATCACTTTTAATTTGATATCGATTCTTTAAGTGTTCTTTAAGCTTCTTGAAAGTTGGGTGAATAGGACCTTTTTTAAAGTATGTAAATCTTAAATTACAATTATACTGTATTGTAGTCCGTTAAATTTAAAGCAACTTTTACTATGAAACCATTACCACAAACGTAATATTTCGTATAGCTACCAAACAAAGTTCTCACGCCGCCCATACAAAATACAAAGTTGTGACGTCACAAATATGTAGGCATTTCAGCAGTGAGTTTTCACGTCTAAAAACTAACGTCTAAAAATATGTGTCTTTAAAACTTCTATATCTGAAAAAGTTTTTTGCTTAGATATGAATTTCTGTCACTATTGTGTTTATTTTTGGCAGGTCTTTACATAGCGACACGAAAAATTTTTTAGTCAAGTAGCCAATTATATATGTGCGAGCGGCACAACTACCTGTCAAAAAAATGACAAAAGTTACTATGGGTACTCAGTCCCTCTACTAATATAGAAGGTCCTTGGGTTATCTGGCTATTTATGTTTATATACTGTTTTTATTTTTATTAGCTCTACGCATGCGGCGAAGGCACAAACGGTCGACTCGGTCTTGGACACAGCAACAACGTGTCAAGCCCGCGCGCGAATCCATATTTATCCCACGTCCTAGTACGACGCGTCGCCGTGCATTCTGGGGGGAAACACGCACTCGCCCTCACTGCTGATGGCAAGGTTAGATTTAAATTTATTTTACACAGAAATGTAAATGAGATATGAATTAGCATTTTTATGTTATGTTTAGGGGACCGAGGTTCGTTCATTTAAAAGTACTATCAATAACCTACTTGAATCTTCACTGTATTTGTAATGTAAGGGAGTCCCTAGACATCTGCGTGGAATCGGCTTTAGCCGGTCAGAAAAACATGTTTGTCTACAGAATAAAGGTGTCGTGCCGGCGGCCGTAGTGGAGTCGCGTCGTCCGCGCCGAGCCGATGCGAATGGGATTAACGACATCTTTATTCTTTTGACATAAAGGTTTTATATTCGCGTTTTTATTCCGCGTCGATAAATGTGGAAAACCCCTAAAACAATAATTTATTTTAAAACGTTTTTCATAGAATTAGACAGCTTCCGTTCTGCGTTCATTTAACCGCCCTTACATATTTTTAGGTTTATTCTTGGGGTGAAGGAGAAGACGGAAAACTTGGTCATGGAAATCGCATAACCCTAGAAATGCCTCGGCTCATAGAATCTCTATCTGGCGAGCGAGTGGTCGGCATCGCTTGTGGGTCGGCGCATAGCGCGTGCGTCACGGCTAGAGGACATTTGTACACATGGGGGATGGGGGAGTACGGCCGGTTGGGACATGGTGATGATACGACGCAATTACTACCGAAGATGGTAAGTTTATCAAGACTCCTTTTTAGTCCATGGTTCGATGTATTTCGCAGAATGACCACAACGGTATAAACAATAAATTATGTAAACAGGCGTACAGTCTACTTAAAGGAAAGTAGTTATAAGTAGCTCATAGACGCCTCCAATACCGGGGGTGCCACTCGCGCGTTGTCAACCTGAAATCTTTTTACGCCTTTTTTAAAAAACCCCATGAACGAACATGTTTAACTCTCGAGTTAAACATGGCGGGATGTTCGTTCCACACCTTTAGCGCACGAGCAAGAAAGTTCCTTTCAAATCGTACTGCATACTTTTATATACATTACTTTGAATATGTATGTTTTTTATCCAATCTAGAGAAAAATCCAAGAATGTCTATCTTGAAAAGTAATACTTATGCTAATATCAAGAATAATAATTTTTTTTTGAATGCAGGTGGAAGCTTTATCCAATTTCCGAGTGATTCAAGTGGCATGCGGGTCGCGTGATGCGCAAACATTGGCTCTTACTGCGTGTGGAAAAGTTTTCTCTTGGGGCGATGGAGATTTCGGAAAACTAGGTAAATACCTAAAAGACCTATATTTTTGAAAGAGATGTTTAATTATACAATGTCCCACATAATACAGCGTTTTAAGGATTTCATGCACCAACCGGCGCCCGTCCATTCGTTTCTTAAAGATGCATTTATTGATGAATATGTAATGACTGACGCAATTAAATTTTTTTGTGGTGTTGACAGTAGATTAGTAAAATTTCGTGATTGTTTATTCATAGAAAACACGATTTGAAATCTATTGGCTGCCAGATTAAAAAAAGTCTATCATCTTAGCGTTTTTCCGGTTGCATCTTCAGCTGTAGTGAGTTGCAGCCCGGGATTCGGGATCTCCGAACGGTTGGGTAACTTCAGATCGCGGTCAAAACCTGTGAAAATGAAATACAAGTATTCTTTAAGTGGGGAATCAATCCCTTCGTGTAGCAAGCTGGCGAGTTAACCACTGCGCCACAGGCCGTCACCTAATTTAAACTGTGACATAATTAGTCAAATTTCTATCATTTGGAGGTCGTGGCGGATCCGATGGCTGCGCTGTGCCCATGAACATCGAGAGGTTGAACACGCTCGGTGTCGTTCAAGTGGAGTGCGGCGCCCAGTTTAGTTTGGCGTTGACCAGAGATGGTGAGGTATGTTGGCTTATTTATATACTAGCAGCTCCGGCTGCGCCCGGACATGTATTATACCTTAAAACCTCCCTCGTGAATCATTCTATCTATTATTGAAAACCGCATGAAAATCCGTGCAGTAGTTTTTGAGTTTATCGCGAACAGACGGACTTCAACATCACTTACCATCAGGTGAGATGGAAGACAAAAGCCTCATTCAATAGTTAATAAAAAAAAAACAGACAGACAGACGCGGTGGAGGACTTTGTTTTAGAATATGTAGTGATAAGCGCATTAAACATAGTCAAAGGACATCTTAATCGATAACTAACTCTTCCCTGGAAAGGTTGAAAACTCTTTGTGATTTGTTACGATTTTCTTTCTCTTTTCGTCTTCCTTGCCGAAGATGTGTTTTCATGACTTTTTTCATTAATTCTCTATGATACAACCTGTCGAGCAATTCTTATGCTCTGCACAATTGCCAATCATCGGCTATCATCGTGACTTTTAACTGTACATTGCTGCTTTGGATAGAAAACTCTCAAAAGCGTCAGTGGGTTAAACAGCAATATGTAGTGAATCGCGATGACAGGCGATCATCGGCGATTGTGTAAAGGAGGCATTAAAGAGAAATGAAGTTAATAGTCGCTTTAGAACGAAAATAAAACGGCAAAGTTAAAAGATAACTGTATTTTGGTCGTTTCCCTGATGTGGACGTGCGGTAAAGGCGACTACTTTCGGCCATGGCTGTGACGCACATGTTCGCAGGCCAACATTAGTAGAAGCGTTTACACATAAAAATATACACAGTAGATCTTAAAATATTTTAAAGAGTTATCTAGGGCCTCGCAGTGCAAAATGACTACTACGTTTTCTTTCAAATAATTTATTTCAAATGGTAGCAATATTCATAATGGTAGCCTCAAAAATTCATGCATCTCTTTGTGTAGTTCATAGACGCTTTAGATCGTAAATACATCATAACAGCAATGACAAAATATGACTACTGTCCTTTTTGTCGTTTCCCAGGTGTGGACGTGGGGTAAAGGCGATTACTTTCGCCTAGGCCATGGCTGTGACGCACATGTTCGCAGGCCAACATTAGTCGAAGCGTTGCGTGGCCGACGCGTTGTACACGTTGCTGTCGGTGCACTACACTGTTTGGCTGTTACCAGTGATCATCAGGTAAATATTAGCAACAGTATTGATACTATTAATGCAATGGCAACACTGCTGCAGTGGAGCCCTCTGACGGAAGACACGCTACGTCATCATGTGATGTTCGCTGCGTAGGCGGTCATTAAAATGCGCCCTAATTTCAATATATGCTCATACCATTGGACAAATTGTTCCCACTACATTCTTCCCTGACTCATGTAAATTTTTTCTGCTCCAAATTATCATCCCCAACATCAATACCTAAATCAAATTGAAAAGTATCTATACGATACAGATACTGAGACTGCTAACCTGGGATGCGCTGGTTTGAAGGACAAGATATCGAAGCATAATGTATATCTTGTCCATCTTGTTACCGAGAGTACAATAGTTGCCACCAGTTGTCATCAGGAAACAATTGACAACACAGCAGTTGTCAAAAAAAAAATATTGTTGCCAATAGTCACCAAGTTACTATCGTCGTTACTCTACAACATTTTCTTGTAGGTGTGGGCGTGGGGAGACAACGACCACGGACAGCAAGGGAACGGCACCACCTGCGTAAACCGTCGTCCAGCATTAGTGGCTGGAGTCGAAGGAGTACAACGCGCAGCCGCAGGGTCATCGCACTCGGCTGCTTGGTCGCTGAGACCATCCGCCTTACAAAATGATACAAGAACTCCGCATATTGCCCCGTTCGCCTTCCCTACGCTGAAAGACCCGCTTGGAGCACAGAGCTTGGGTAAGAACCGATATCTATCCTCAGTGCAGCGATCAATTTATTTATAAATAGTAAGGCGTTAACGCTAAAGTTTGAAAATGCACAAGAAACGGATATAGGGTCATCGCACTCGGCTGCTTGGTCGCTGAGACCATCCGCCTTACAAAATGATACAAGGACTCCTTATATTGGCCCGTTTGCCTTCCCCACGCTGAAAGATCCTCTCGGGGCACAAAATTATTTTTTTTTTGTTTCGTTTATGTTAGTGGTCAACACTGGTGTCAAATTTTTCAAGCTGCCTAAAGGCATCTGACATAGCTTAGCGTGCCTTACAAAGTAGGAGCTAGAGATAATTATGCCGCTGTCACCCATCTTAGTAGGGACTGCGCCCAGGATTGCTTAACATGCGTAAGCGTAATGCTGCTCAATAGACCATCGGGCTCCACAAACTTTAGGTTAGATATTCCTATAGTAAACGCTATTGCGGCACATTCTTGTTAAGAAGTGCGGATAAATTCATTTAAATGTTCACTTCACAAACTTTCTTTTCCCCAGGCTTGTATTCAGAAGACCCGATAGTAGAAGAGCCACAGAGCCCGCGTCCATCGCTAGCGGCCGCGGCTCTCGGACTGGAGCCACCAGTCGCCGTCCAACACGCCCTTTCCCTTATATTACTAGCGCTTCATATTGCGCAGGTAAGTATAAGCTGTGACAATAAAGAAACAAATGGAAAATGGCTATGTTGACAAGTCGGATGGTCAGTAAAACAAAATTCAACCCAGTTTGTAGCAGTTTTTGCTATAAGTTGTTTTTTTTTTATTAGCTATTGAGTCTTACTGATTTATAATAAAGTTTCTGTAACAGTTTTTGCTATAATTTTTTTTTTATTAGCTATTGAGTCTCAATGCAGGGCAAAAGATTTTTTACGTTGCCAAATAATTACTTCACCTGCAAACTCTCTCAAACCCTATATTCCTTATGGAAAAATAATTCTAACCATCTCTTCTTTGGTTTATTTTTTACACAAAAAACAACAATATTATTTTTTATTTTATCCAAATGTTGCGAACCCCTGAACATTTGTTTACATAATTTATAGCTTCTTATGATGGGGACTTTAGACTTAATATTTTTTTTGCACGCGGTCCCGACGTGTGTCTTAATAGGTATTATCATCATAATCATCATCAGCCTTTTGCAGTCCACTGCTGGACATAAGCCTCCCCAAGGGCACGCCAAATGTGCGATCTAAGTATCTTGTGTATATTGTTTCTTCAATGACACGGCTTGTAAATTGCATTGCAACTACTTCTTTGCCAGTGCAACTGAGAAGTTTGACTACCAGAAAGCCTATTTAATAACTTTTGACAACTACGGTGTACAACGATTTGATGATCACTTCAATATCCATTACGGTTTTTAATCTCAGATAAAATACGGTAATCATACGAAAGCCGTAATGGATGGTGAAGTGACCAACAAAACGTACACCGTAATGGGTATGTTGACAAAAAAAAATCGTTTTGCTATGTAAAGGCCTGCCAAAAATAAGCACAATAGGGACAGAAATACATTTCTAAACTAAAAACTCTTTCAGATATAAAAGTCTTAAAGACACATGTCTTAACTGACTGTCATTAATTTTTAGACGTGAAAATACCGCTGAAATACCTACATATTTGTTACGTCACAAGCTAGTATTTTGTATGGGTGGCGTGGGAACTTTGTTTGGTATTGGTAGCTATACGAAATATTTCGTTTGTGGTAATGGTTTCATAATAAAAGTTGCTATAAATTTAGCGGACTACAATACAGTATAATTGTAATTAAAGATTTTCATACTTTAAAAAATAGTCCTTTTCATCCAATTTTAAAGAAGCTTTAAGATCACTTAACGAATCAATATCAAATTTAAAATGTTCTTTATAGTGTTTTTAGATAGAAATTAGTATCATTGGAAACAAATTTTATATAATCATAACATTAGGCAGCTACCGTAATGTCAAAAGTTAGCATTTAGGCTTGCAGTTCTAAGAGGAGATGTTTGAAATGTTTCCGTTCCGTAGGCTCGGAGTTTACTAGTGGAATCACTGCGTGCTCACGAGGCGTGTGCGGCCGCGCCCGTAACCGCAGCGTTAGATACCGAGGATGAAGACGCAGAAGGGGACGCCCGGACCGGAGGAGGTGAAGCTCCAGCTGACAGAGCCACGTTACCGGTAAGTTACATGCAAAGACTTTACATTTATATTAGTAACAAGGACTTAGTACCCATAGTAACTTTTGGCATAGAAAGGGACGGAAATACTACAGGTTGGTGTCCCGCTTGCACTGGCATTGTATAATATTATACTGGTAACTATCGGTCAACCGTAAATCTTTGCGCAGAATGTTCTCTCTTGTATGAATAATAAGGGTAAATATCGTATATAAAATTCTATTTTTCGACATGTACATGACCACCTTTAATGTGACTGGTTCACAAAATTCTGTGCCTGGTTAAAAAACGTCTAGAAATGGGTTTTACATACCTTTTTTTGACGAACCAGTAGCGTCATTTTTAATCTGTCAATTTTGAGTAATCAATCATAATATATTTCCTTTTACAGAGTGGAGCAAGCAGTCCTCTCAGCGGGTCTGTCTCATCAAGACATTCGGCCGTAATGTCATCTAGCGCAGTGTCTGTGGCCGCTGCTACAATGACAGTGCAGCAAGCGGAAGCGCCTAAAGTATGTAAACAGTTTCTTGAATATTTTAGTTTATTATTTTCTTGTTGATTACAATTCATGCAAATCAAATATGACAAATTATAACGCTATCATTTCAGCCACAAGAAGTCCACTGCTGGACATAGGCCTCCTCCTAGGATTTAAAATACGACCGGTTGGAAGCGGCCTGCATCCAGCGCCTTTCAGCGACCTTTGTCAGGTCGTCCCTACCTGATCGGTGGGTGTCCAATGCTGCGCTTGCCGGTACGTGGTCGCCATTCAAGAACCTTTCTGCCCAACCAGCCACCAGTTCTTCGCGCTATGTTCCCCGCCGATTGCCACTTCAAAGAGCTAATTCGCTGGGCTATGTCGGTTACCCTTGTTCTTCTACGGATCTCCTCGTTTCTGACTTGATCTCCCAGAGAAATATACGCCATATTTATCAACAAATATCATCATCATCATCATCATCAGGTCCTTTTCAGTCTCCACTGCAGGAGCACGACCCTCTCTGTACTACCAGAGCCATTAGCCTGAGCAGTCAGAGGATTTGGTCTACACTCTCCACGCTGGCCAGACGGGTTGGAGAGGCTTTTTGATGTTTATGAGTTTTGTTTAGCTCGTGTTTCCAAAGTCGCCTTCTACGACATCCACGGGAAGACTTGGAGTGGTCCTATTCTACTCTACCGGGAACCACACATTCAACAATTATATAATCTTCATCAAATATATTGTTTCAGATGGTTCTAGACGAGTTTACATCGCAACTGGGTGAATCTGATGCGAGAGCGCTGGTCGATTTACTCAAGTTGGCCGCAGCAGGAAGGATACCTGATGCCAACAACGCAGTCAAAATCATCACCGATGTTTTAATGGGTAGGTTGGATATTCAAGCCAGAATTGATGTCACGCTGTTGTTGATGTCAATGTGTAGAATTTAATATCAATATAAATAATATTTGCATGCTGTATCATTATGGCGAATACATGTGACCAATTTTTTTTTTATTCTAAGATCTGTACCTACTGTATTAAGCAAATAAAGATTTCTGATTTCTGTTCCATAGAGCCACCTTTTTAGCAACCGATTTATTTATACCTACCTTGAAATGATGTTCGCCAAAGTACATAATGTGCATGAGCCGTTGTTGCTGTACATGCATTATGTAATGAAAACAAGACATTGTATGTGGCTCTGCGGAGCATACTCTTGAGAGCAGAGCCACAAAAAACATGTACATTTTGTTGCAATATTTTTAACTCTTCCATGCCAGTCTGGGAGAAGAGAATAAAGTAGAGTGTACCAGGTGTTTTTCCCGTGCATACTGTAAAAGCCGGCTGAGGGAATGGGCGCAAAACCTAAGAACAGTTCATAAGGCGATGCAGCTAACAACGCACTGTTTTTGTTTCCGTTTTTCACCTGTACGCTCACCAATACGCTAAACGTAGCCTTTAGGTCTTAAAGCTTAGGCTTTGTCTACCACGTGAGGCATACTCGTAAATACGTAATAATATGATCTTTTTTGCGGCCGGACCAGTTGTACCATTGAGTAGTACCATTGATGGTACAAGTGGTACCAATTAATTCCATTTGAATCCAAAGTATCATCAATAGGTACAGTTGGTATTGATTTTGCCTTTGGCGTATTTGAAGACTTCTTGTATAAAATAAAATTTTCTTTCTTATAGCTCTGTGTGCTAGCAAGCCGGCAGTTGCGGACATGGTGGTGGAAGTGTGCGTGTGTGAACTCGAAGAGGCTGCCGCCGGCGCAGGCAGAGCGCCGCCACATCCCGTCACCGTCGACAGTCCACATCCCTATGCTGACGACACCGATATATCAGGTACAGTACGATGCAACACTTTGCGGCCTCTCGGATATTAGCTGCGACTCTGCCAGCTACGCAGTACGCGCCCCGCCTCCCCGCGCGCCCCCTCTGAACCTAATATTGAATACTGTTCATCGACTTGCGCGGTGTTCCGGTCCGCCATAAAGATTGCATCGGACTAAAGACACAAAAACTTCCGTAAAGACACAAAAGATGTGAGCTTTCATCTTTATCTAGGTTGCCTTCGGATCTTTAAGGTTGACTAAGAAAACAAAACAGTTTCGGGGACTTGTTATTCTTTCCTAATCTTGTCAAATATGGTCCTTGGTCTTGCGACTTTAGGCAGAGACTGTTAGACTGGTAGATATCTTAATAGATTTGATTCTGTTTCTGACTAAAATTGAACAGATTTTTTATGAGTAGGGATGTTTAGCTTTATAGAGTATGGTAAAATTATCTATACTAATATTATAAAGAGGAAAGATTTGATTGTTCGTTTGCATTGAATAGGCTCCGAAACCACTGTACCGATTTTCAAAAATACTTCACATATAAAGAGCTGGTTTATCTGCGAGTGACATAGGCTTCTAAAATAGCTACGATCTAAAAATTTACCTAATTTTTAGGCGTGGTAAAAATCCCTGGAGCGTCGACTCTTCGCGTGGTCTTTGAACAGGGTTGCTCTACCGAGCGACGGAACGATCCCCTGACAATCTCAGACGCCACAGGTCGAGTGCTTGCCACGCGGTCGGGTAGGGAGCCTGCTGATTGGGCGCAGGAAATCATCGTACAGGGTAAGAGCACCTCATATTTTTTTCTAAAAACGGAGATGTCAACATGTTCATATTCTGAAAAATGTTTTGTATTACATAATGTGTAAATATCGGTCTTAAAAAACTATAAATAAAACTTTTGATTTGTTATCGTTAACGACGCTTGATGAGAATAGACCACATAATTGACCATTGAACAGCATCTTAGGGAGCATTGTTGCTAAATCTCTCTCACTCCCGCATATTTGATTGGCTGTTGGTTAAATTGTGTGTCGAGGTGTGACGCCATTACACACGGTTAATTGATAAATGCCAATTGTTTTTTGGTCATTTTTTAAGAAAAGTATTTGTATATCCCTATTTGAAACAGGTGACGAGCTGCGATGGAGATTCACAAGCGACGGATCAGTTAACGGGTGGGGCTGGAGATTCACAGCACATCCTATCCTACCAACTCATTCAGTTGCAGTAAGTTTAACATTCTAGAATATTTAAAACAATAACTATAAGATTAAAATATTGAATTTATTCAGGCGTTAATTTGCGGAAGTCAAATTTACATGCACTTCTAGTTATTATTAATGTGCTTCTGCCAAAAGTTAGTTTATGCCATCGAGATATAAGTACTTCGCACTAGAGAAGACACCGCAAATACTTTGTCCCGTTCAACTGCGGCGATCGCGCCGCAACTCATTCAGTCGGTTGTTAGCTCTTTCGCATGGGTCTAGATCATGTGGTACTTCCGACGATTAATAAACAAAAACATGGTGAAAATCATAAAAAATGCCTTGGTGTGTACTGAGTTATATTGCAGTAATAACTTATCAAACACTGCAAAATGCAGTGTTTAGTTAGTTTAGTGTTGACAATATAAATACCTCTCGCCATTTTACCTGCCTGTCATAGTCTATAGGGAAGACATGTTGATATGGAAACGCGTAACGAAGCAAATATAGCGCTGAGTATAATGAGTAATGGATGGTTTGTTATTGTTTTTAAATTTCGAAAATTAGAATTCAGCCAATATTTAACGAACCAGCTCTAGTACGTAGTACTTATATCTCGATGGTTTATGCAAACTATTTCCTAACTAACCGCTACAACATCGGCAAGGGTCGCATGCATTAACTATTGGTGGCGGGCATGAAAAGACTAACAGTGGCACTCTCATAAAATATAGAGAACTAGCTGTTACCTGCGGCTTCGCCCGCTTGATATATAGCTTATGTCCTTTTCAGTACCCTAACCTATGTGTATGCAAAATTTTATGATGATCGGTTCAGTAGATAGGGCGTGAAAGCGTTACAAACAAACTCACTTTCGCATTTATAATATTAGTTGGGATGGGATTGGGATTTTCACAATAAGGGGTCGCTTACATGTTTTTATGTAACTTGTATGTCTTACTCATATGACTGTGTTTCAGGAGAGCGGTTCAGACCGTTACGTACTCTCATGTCCATCAGTAGAGCTCGCGTGGCGGCTACTAGACGGCCCGCTGCTGGCAGCTATATCGAACGACCACCAACTCGCGCCGCGGTTGGCTCAAGCGCTGGCCATTTGTGCACAGATGCCGACATTGTGTGAGTACATTTCTAAGTAAGCGCCGTGTGGTTCCCGACAGAGTAAAATAGGACCACTCCAGGTCTTTCCGTGGATGTCGTAGAAGGCGACTTGGGAAACGCAAGCTAAACAAAGCTTATAAACACCAAAAAGAACTCTCCAACCCGTCTGGCCAGCGTGGAGAATGTAAGCCAAATCCTCTGACTGCTGGCTAATGTGTGGCTCTGGAGACTAAAAAAGACCTGATAATGAATGATTTCTAAGTAATGTTAAAATTCATCGATCCCAAATGTGGGTTATAAATATGTGGCGGTAGCATTAAGGCGTCAGGTCTAGTAAACTGTTATTGGGTAATTTGTCTTTGCTGCTCTCTGTCAAATACTATCCAATGACCTCGTTTCATCGAACTCTTCGATATAGTGCTACCATCTGCAAGCAATTGAGAAAACCTTCGATGAAGTAGTTTAATTCCTTAAATTATATTTCTTTCTGTTGCCTGAGTGTGTATCAAGTTCTTCTGATAATTTGAGATGTGCAAGCAGGCTGTATCGACTTGTGGCATTCGATGTACAGTCGGCCAGATACGAGAAACGTTTACCACCAGTAATACTCGTATAATAGTACCAATAGTATAGGAATATATTTATGTTTTATGTGACCCACTGTACCTGTCTACTCCTTTACTCTTTTGAATAAATGATAAAGGAAGGAGGATGAGGAATATTTTTTTTGTTGTACGCAGCATGGCGTGGACGCGTGTGGTGCGTCCGTCGCTTACGGGGCGTGGTGTGCGGGCGCGGCGGCAGCGGCGACGCAGGCATCGGGCCCCCGCCCGCTCTACATCACCTCCCGCAGTTGCTACAAGCGCAGTATGAACACGAAGAGCCGGCGTTACGTTCCGGCACACATCTTATGCATACACATTACCTTAAGGTACTGACGCTTGCTAATGTTATTATGTCCCAAACCAGTGTGAAGAATGTATGCTTAAGACAGGTGACGTAAGTTTTGGGCCTCCGCCCGCTCCACATCATCTCCCGCAGTTGCTACAAGCGCAGTATGAACACGAAGAGCCGGCGTTACGTTCCGGCACACATCTTATGCATACACATTACCTTAAGGTACTGACGCTTGCTAATGTTATTATGTCTCAAACCAGTGTGAAGAATGTATGCCTAAGACTGGTGTCGTAAGTTTTGGGCCTCCGCCCGCTCTACATCATCTCCTGCAGTTGCTACAAGCGCAATATGAACACGAAGAGCCGGCTACCATTAGGTGCCGGCGTTCCGGCATCTAATGGTAGCCAATAATTTTACTTCTGTGTTATAATTATGCCCACACAGCAAGGACTTTCATGATAGATGTAGGTTCAGTATTGACCTCAATTGATAAAAAATATTTGAATTTTGTGTGAAGTGGCGAACACTGATATCAAATTTTTCAAGCTGCCCAAATGTATCTGACTGTCTTAACATGCCTTAACAACTGTCACCAGAAGGTGAAGTGGTTTCAGTGGCTGAGCGTGCACCATCCGAAGCAGGGAGGAACTAGATATATTTTTAAGTCGTGTCATCGCAGTGGGGGTCGTGTCTTGGGTTGATCAACACGCTTAAATGAGCCCATAGGGCCGAGCTCGGTGGCCCCTTAAAATAATTCTCACGTGATTTTGAATAAGTCAAGATCTCAGAATAAGTTCCTAATGGCCGTATTATTATATTTTTACCCTATCCTTTTCTCTCACAGGAGTTGGCTTGGCTCGCATGCGGTCTACGCATGGACACGCGCGTATGTAACGGCCCAGAAGCCGGCCGTTGGGCGTGGTTCAAGAAGTACTGCCTTTGCATGCGAACAGCAGACGCCCTTATCCGAAGAGTGCCGATGCCTATCCAATTCCTAGCCGATGTCCGGAAGAGATTGTCAGATTTGGGCGTCTATAATGTTGAGGAAAACAGTACGGACGCGCAATATCCGTGGGAGGATAATGCGAAGTTTACAAGGCAGCATGATGAGCAGTTGCTACATTGGGTTAACAAGTAAGTGCAGAGTCCGTTTTGTGGATATTTTGGGCCTAATACCATGGGGGTATCATCTTTGATGTGCCCACGAAGTTTCATGCAAACTGGAGTTGCGCTTCAACTATACATAGATGGCGCTACGCTAGCTATATTCAATAGTTTTTTTTATATTACAATCCTAATCCTAACTTCCTAACTAATATTATAAATTCGAAAGTGAGTTTGTTTGTTTATTTATTTGTTTGTTACGCTTTCATGCCGTATTTACTGACCCTAACCTATGTGGTGTAGAAGGACATATATCACGCGTGCGGAGCCGCGGGTAACAGCTAGTTCATTATAAGTAAGCATTTTCAATTATTGCATTTGTTTAGATTTATATTTTAATACACCCGTAATCCGTACTATTATTTTTACGATAAAGCACATTCTGATTATTCTAGTTCTAAACCTACTGCCATCTCATGGTGACTTTAGGAAACATTGCTTGCCCGAACGTTTACCAGAGCTCATGCCTCCGGATGAGACATCTATTCCTGAAGAATTATAACACCTTATACTAAGGCTATAAGTTTCAATGTCGAATGTTAAGACTTACTTCATAATCGTTATCACTTCACTAGACGCCCGGAAGACTGGAACGGCTGGTGGAGCGGAGGGTCCCGCGGTTGCGCGGTGTACGGCTGGGGCCACAACCACCGCGGGCAGCTCGGCGGCGTGGAGGGCGCCAAGGTCAGGACGCCGACGCCTTGCCACGCGCTCGCCGCGCTCAACCCCGCTCAGCTCGTGGGCGGGGAACAAACGCTGTTCGCGGTCACTCCTGATGGGAAGGTGTATGCTACTGGTAAGCAGTGTTATTACTGTTGTTACTGCCGGAACATGACCCTTTCTGTACTACAGTCTGAATCAAATTTGATGGCGGCTCGGATGTTAGCTGCGAGCTGTGCAGAACGAGCCCCGCCTCCCCTCGCGCCCCGCCTCCTCGTGTGCGCCCCGCTGAACCTAATATTGTGTATTGCGCATCGACTCCCACGATAATCCGAGCAGCCATAAAGTTTTATTCGGACTGTACCAGTGTAATTAACTTTTACGGAATAAAATATATCATATACTCGGTCGAAAGTCAAAATGTCGGTCGGGGGCGGATAAACCTAACCTACAATTTAAAATCTGTTCGTAGGGGGGGGGGGGGGGGTCAGGTTTATCTGCCCCCTACTGTACATACGAAGATATCAGCTAATGGAAAAAATGCATCAATCAATTTTTTTATAAGTACAATTTTTTTGACACATGTAGCCATTTATTATCTACGAGTATGATCCGAAAACTTGGTAGTGTTGGAAATTTAAGTTACATATGTTTCTGACGTTCTGTTTCTTATTTTTAGGTTATGGCGCTGGAGGACGACTGGGAATAGGCGGAATTGATTCCGTTTCTCAACCGACACTTTTAGCTTCAATTCAACATGTGTTCATAACTAAGGTAGCCACATTGTTTAGGCAGGTTAATAATAATATTAAAAAAAAAGCAAGGGACTCTTCATAATGATGTTAAACTTGATAACTAACCAATACTTTTTTCAGGTGGCCTGTAACTCGGGAGGCAAACATTGCTTAGCTTTGTCGTCTGATGGCGACGTGTACAGTTGGGGCGAAGGTGAAGACGGAAAATTAGGACATGGAAATCGAGTGTAAGAATCTTTATTTTTTAAAGAATTATCATGGTTATGGTTTGCGTATGTGAGAGATAGTAAAGCGTTCTTCGGTTTGATACTTTTTTGTCTAAGAGGAATAAAAAACTCTTGTGTATCGTCCAAATTAAGGTAGAGTGCATCTTAATTATGACGAACTCCGTGGCGCAGTGGTTAACACACCAGCCTGCGACGCGACGGGTCCCGGTTTTGATCCCCGGCAAGATCATGATGGAAAACGATCTTATTCAGATTGTTCTGGGTCTTGGATGTTTATTAGTATCCCACGAAACAAGTTCACAACTTAATATGAGTTAGCCCCTCAAAAAATAATATAAGTAGCTTTATAATAATTTGTGTAATGTGTCCCTGTATAAAAAAAAAAATATCGCTTTATTTAATGTTTATTTAAATATCTTCTTATTTTACTAGGAGCTACGATCGACCAAAACTTATAACCGCACTGTCTGGGTTAGAAGTGGTGGCTATAGCCTGCGGTGGAGCCCATTCAGCGTGTCTGACTGCGCGAGGGCGTATCTACACGTGGGGCAAAGGGCGGTATGGACGACTGGGCCATGGTGATTCAGAGGACCAACTGGTGCCTAAATTGGTAAGAATTGTCATTATTTGTTTGTTTATCATGTGTGTAAGTCATCAACTCATATCCATTAATGTGATTTTAAGCTTTCGCGGTCACAATCACTATTTATTTTATTATGGGACTTACCGCGATTGGTTTTGAGTTGGTGTGTCGGCAACATTGCAGCTACCATTTTACAGACTGACTCCAAACAAATCGCGGTAAGTCTCGTAGTGAAAATAAAAATCCATTATTTAAGAACTTTTTAACTCTTGTCGATGGAGTATGCACCAATCTTCTCCATCTTCTGCTTTAGACTTTAGTTCTTAATGCGAGATGCGTTACACCAGCCTTCCAGACCAGTTGGGCAGTAACAAAATGTACTCGTTACCGAACAGTTGGCTTCAGTATGTGAAATATATTTAAGAAGTTCCAATATACGCCGAAAGCAGATGTTCAGAGCCTTAGTGAGGACATCCGGTCTGGCACATCCGATGTAAACTATTTTTCTTCTTATACTTCTTTTCGTTTTAGGTGGAAGCCTTGGCAATGTACCGAGTTATAGACGTGGCGTGTGGGTCTGGCGACGCACAGACCTTGTGTATCACAGATGACGATAACGTTTGGTCTTGGGGAGACGGTGATTATGGAAAACTAGGTATATGCCATACAAATATGTATGTTGTTATGACAAAATGATTGAGTAAAAGAATGAAGCCGTTTTACACATATCTAGTATGATATATGCAAGGGGAAGCGAGGGCTATTATGTTATTGTCACTTCCGCTTTCGCATGAATTTCTCCTAAGGTCTGAGTTAACTATACTAAAGTGATCAGCTACAGTTCAGTGCTAGCCAGAGTTATTTATGAGTAAGATGGTCAATAAGGGTGTTCTGAAATAAGTGGCAGCAGCACTAAGACAACGCCTCAGAGCTGCCATTTGGCGGTGAGCGTTTCACAAAACCCTCACTGGTATAGCTATTTTCGGCCCGTTACGGTTTTAAACATTCTTTTAAAAACTTTCCCTGAAACTGAAATGTCAACGGAAGTAAATAAATAAAAGGCTCGTGCTGTGTCCCGTTCACAAACATAATTTTGGTGTAGCTTTTATCAAATATCAGCTATATTTTTTTTCGATACAGCATATACATATGATGTAATCATTTCAGGTCGTGGCGGATCGGAGGGATGCAAGTTACCCATGCGGATAGATTGTCTAAAAGGGTTGCGTGTTGTAAAAGTGGAGTGTGGATCTCAATTTTCTGTGGCCTTGTGTCAATGTGGAAGCGTTTATACTTGGTAAGTATAAATGTAACCTATGAAGAGCTATAAGCATACTAAAAAAATTGTCGTCTTGAGAAAAATCGACGCTTTTTATGTTTCTTGTATTTTAGGGGGAAAGGAGACTATCATAGGCTAGGGCACGGTAGTTACGAGCACGTACGTCGACCAATGCGTGTTACTGGCATGCAGGGAAAGACTATCGTTTCTATCGCCACAGGTAAGAAATCTTTTTATAAAATATAACTACTAAATGAATTATACCCAAGGAGTATTGGCATCAGGTAGGCGGCCGGTCCATATATTTTTCAAACCATATCACATTATGAAGCGAACCATGGGTTGCGACGCACCACATCTGAGGATGCAACCGGAAATGGTTCAGATGAGAGTGCATTTGAATTACATTATACAATTAAATAAATATAAGTTGTAAAACAAATAGAAGGCTTGCCTTGAACCGTTCTCTGAGTGATATCTTTAGACTACGATTACGCTTTAGCTAAATAAGTAGTATTATTTCAAAATTTAAAAACTTCTCCAACAAATAGAGCATATGGCTTACAGGACCGTTAGCAACATTCGCCCGCTCTGTCCGCTCAGCAATATAATCTGTGCACATATGTGTCGTAGCGCCACAGACCAAAATAGTTTCTAAGAGTTCCAATATCCCATCTACTTTTGCAAGATAACCAGTTAGCCTTCAAACTAACTACACGGTAATATTCTCCGTGTTTTAGGGAGTCTCCATTGTGTGGCGTGTACGGACACGGGCGAAGTTTACACGTGGGGTGACAATGATGAAGGCCAACTCGGAGATGGCACCACGCTCGCCGCTCAGAGGCCAAGACTTCTTATGGCGTTACAGGTACCGTATATTTGTATTTATACCTACTGTAATTTATAGGACATAGCCATAAAAAAATTAAATTTCGGCCTCGAATATGTTTGATATTTTGATATATTTGAAGTATCAAACAAATTATTTTTCTTTCTTTCGAATATATGTGACCAAACACGAACAAAGTGTGCAAGTGTGGTAGACAGCTTGAAAAATCCACCAGTGTTGGCTACTTACACACACGAAAAGCAAACAACTTCAAAATGCCTCAACAGATTTGGATGTATCAATGAAATCCCGATTGACATACTAGTAGCCTATATTTTTTAGCAAAGCTGTGGTGGATGTTTTAATCTCTAAAAAAATCTTGTTGATGACTAGGCAAGGCAGCTAAAAAGAATTTGTTTCTTCTATTCGTGCGTTCTTCTTCTAGTGAAGTAGTAACTAATGTTGATTTGTAATGTATGCAGGGTAAACGCGTAACTCGAGTGGCGTGCGGGAGCGCGCACACAGTAGCGTTATGCGTGGAGGCAGCGCGCGCCCCGCGACCCCCGCCCGCTCCGCCATTGGAGTGCCATCTACTGCGGGACCTCTCTCCACATCTCATTTGCAACAGATTGGTTCGTATAGCTACAGATAGGTTCACGTCGCGCCAAACTTTATTGAGGATCGGATATTTGCTGTGAGCCGCGTAGTACGCGCCCCGCCTCCCCGCGAGCGTCCCCCTTATCCTAATGAATAATTATAAATACTAATTATCTGAGGCGCAATAAAGTTTGGCGCGAGCTACAGTACGTAAAGTTTTCAGTGCTGAAAGAGAGATTTAAAATTACGCTATTTTCTATGGAAATCTTAAACCAATGTTGTTAATTCCAATTTGAAAATGTCAACGCAAATCACAAGCAAGTTTTGTAGCGTCATATAATATTTTTTACTTTACAGGTGTTATTGCATCAATTCTCCGAGTTAGTGTGTCCGAAGTTGCCACTATTGATTTTGGACGGACCCTTAGACCAGCTACGAACTCTACTGTTTTACAGTGTTAAAGAGGCCGCTTTTAGAAAGGTAACAATCGTTTAATACAAAGTACGTCACTTCCCTGAACGCATGTTGTATACTTTTGTCACAGCTGTTTCAATAATGATTTTCGTATTTGCAATGTTTTCGACTTATAAAAACACGATTTAGCTGCAATCTTGTCAAATGTTATAAATTTGATATCTTAAGCTTATATACTCAGGCTAACACACTAGGTATCAAAAGTCGTGACAAAAATAATATAAATTTAATTTCAGGCAATAATGGCCACGATGGTTCGCGAGCGTCAACACGGGCCTGTAGTAGAGCTTTCTAGGGTGGCAGCGAGACGAGCAAGACGGGGCGGTGCGGGATTAGCTGGCGCTGCGGGCATGCGATCGGTGTTTGGGCAAATGGTGGCAAGACTGCCCGCGTTGACGCAAGATGCCTTAGCACTGCCGCATCGAGTGTGGAAGGTTAAGTTTGTTGGTGAGTATCAGGCATACTTCCTTGGGTGCAAGTAGTTGTAAAGATTTTGTATGCTTTTGTGTGTTGTCTCGAGTCGAAGCTAGACGAACAAGAAGGGGTGGTGCGGGATTAGCTGGTGCTGCGGGCATGCGATCGCTGTTTGGACAAATGGTGGCAACCCTGCCCGCGTTGACGCAACATTTCTTTGCACTGCCTCACAGAGTGTGGAAGGTTAAGTTTGTTCGTGAGTATCAGGCATACTTTCTTGGGTACAAGTGGTTATAGAGATTAGATTTCTAGAATGCTTTTGTGCTATCTAGAGTCGCGGCTAGACAAGTAAGACATGGTGGCGTAGGCTTGGCCGGCGCGGCGGGCATGCGTTCTGTGATCGGACAAATGGTGGCGAGTTCTCAGCGTCACTCCCAGTAATATTCGGTTAGATTACCTACAAACTCTTTCCCTTAGGATAATGATAGTGTAACAATATGTGTTTTACAGAAGTCTTTTTTTTTAGGCGAAAGCGTGGATGACTGCGGCGGAGGCTATAGTGAGAGTATAGCTGAAATGTGCGAGGAGCTTCAGAACGGGTCTCTCCCGTTGCTAATGGCGACACCCAATGGACGCGGCGACGCTGGCGCCTCTCGGGACGCTTTCTTGCTGAACCCTACAGCCAACACTCCACTACATTTGAACTGCTTCCGATTCCTAGGTAAGATACTCATCTCACCTCGCAATAACACACTAAACACACGTTTGACAAATAAAAGTGTTCCTTGCACACTTCTAACTGTTAATACTTTAGGCACACACACAGTACTCGCATATATGATAATTCATATAATGCGAGTATTGTGTGTGTGCGTAAAGTTATAACGGCCCTTCGCAATGTGGGTTTTTCGGAACAATGAAAATGATAATAAAACATGATCTGATAATGATGAATGGATTTGGACTGTTAAATCCACAATTCATGTTATCATCATTTTCATGATTGGTGGATTTTGACGGCTGCTGTCAAATACCTCTCGTCACAGTGCAGCCGACTGGGGAAAATCAGAAAATTAGTAGACACCAACAGATTTCAAAACTCAAAAGTTGATTCCGATGAAACATTGATCATTTGATAAGATTTAACAACAGCTGCTAAATTGATGTTCATTTATTGTACCCAACATTTCAGTCCGGCCATTGAGAAAAATATACAAAAAATGTTCCACAGGTGTTCTAATGGGCATAGCAATCAGAACGGGCTCACCCCTGTCGTTATCCTTGGCTGAAGGCGTGTGGCGGCAGCTAGCAGGCCAGCCGCTGAGGCCGCAAGACTTGGCTGAAGTGGATAAAGACTTCCTACCTGCACTGTTGTGCATCAGAGACATGACGCCTAACAATAAGGTATATTATTATTCTGTTTCTTTTTTGTCTCCCCAGGTTTTCAATAGGATCTTGATCTTGATCTTGTCTAACTCTTGTAGAGAAAATCACCATTTAGTCATTTAGTTGCGACCAAACCAGTCAAGTGATACTTGACTGGTTTGGTCACTAAACACTTGTAATTGTCAGATATTAAAATAGAATAAAATGACATTTGAAATTAATACATGTTATCCAATTAGGCCAAATCCTCTGACTGCTCTGGTCTGGTAGTACAGAGAGGGTCATGCTTCTGTAGTAGAGACTAAAAAGACCTGATGATGATTAAAATACGAATAAAATTTAATTTAAGTTCCTATGTTTTTATCATTACATTTTCGCCGTAGTTCATATTCATTTCCAAGTAATTCTAAATTTCGTCCAAGTAATTGTAAATGTTGTTGGCAGGAACTTCAAAACCTAGAGTTGCCGTTCTCTATCCCATCAGCAGCGGGCCACGAAGTACCATTGTCGACGCGACACAAACGCGTCACACCAGATAACAAAGATGAATATGTCCAATTAGCTTTACATTACAGGTAATTAAAAAAAATATATCATTTTTTAGGGTTCCGTACAAAAAATGAAAAACGGAACCCTTATAGGATCACTCGTGCGTCTGTCTGTCCGTCCGTCCGTCTGTCACAGCCAATTTTCTCCGAATCTACTGAACCAAATTAGGTGAAATTTGGTAAGATGGTGTAATCCTATGACCCAAACACGGATGTGCAAAATAAATAAAGGTTTTTTTGGAAATAAGGGTAATTTTAGGGGCCCAATTACAAAATTTTAAAAGAAAGTTTTGCAAACCTTACTGTGTCATATATCAAATGAAAGGGTTCATTATGAGGATCTCAAAAATATTTTTTTTTGTTCGGGTAAAATCAATACTTTTGATTTTATTCACGAAAGAAGGCAAAACTTGACCATTCCCCCCTGATCTCCGAAACTACTGGGCCGAAAATTTTGAAAAAATTACAAAATATATTTCATCCCTTGAAGATTACAGAAAAAATAATAAGAATTCTATCACTTGAAAATAAAGTGGTAAACTCACTATAATAAGTTAATCTAGGGAAATAGTTCACTAAAACACTACTAGATAGCGCTAGTCAATTGAATAAAACATTTTTGCACATTGTGTGTGTGTTCACCACAGAACACAGAAACATTTCTGTGTTCTGTGGTGTTCACGAAGCATATTGTACGGAACCCTCATTGCGCGAGTTTGACTCACACTTGGCCGGTTTTATTTATTTGTGTAGCGCAGTGGTTAAGCCAGTTTTCTCCGTTAAATTCTGTATAATGTGAATAAATAAATTAAAAAAAATACTATCAATGAGGGTTTTCTGAAATGCTGCACCAGATGGGCAGGAGTTAACATCAAATCATACACCCGCTGGTTTCACTCATGCGACGCACACTGACTTACGTTCTGTACGGAATTAACGATTGCGTAATGCGACTCGAACAAAATCTGTTAATGGTTGCGTTCGGAACGGCTTTTTTCCGTTCGGGATTTCGAAATCGGAAATCCAAAATCCCTTATGTAACCTGAACCATTTATAGACTCCACGAGTTCGACGAGCAAGTGAGCGCGGTTTGCGATGGCATGTCGCGCGTCATTCCTGCTCCACTCATCGCGCTGTTCAACGCGTCTGAATTAGAAACGCTCGTTACTCTAACGAAACAAAGTCATATAAAATATCTCAATTACGAAGTGTATCGTCAGTGTTATCAATGAGGGTTTTCTGAATTGATTTTTCTCCTAGGTGGCGGCACTGTGCCGAGAGGTCGAGCTGTCAAAATCTAACAATCATAAAATTGATGAATAAATATGATTGGTGGATTTTGACAGCAGCTGACAAAAATACCTCTTGACACAGTGTCGCCACTTGGATTTCTGATAACCCTCATTCTCATGTAAACTGAAAGCAATTTTACATTTGTGTCGTAGACTCCACGAGTTCGACGAGCAAGTGCGCGCGGTTCGCGATGGCATGTCGCGCGTCATTCCTGCTCCTCTCATCGCGCTGTTCAACGCGTCCGAATTGGAAACGCTCGTGTGTGGGTCACCTGATATACCAGTGCATGCGTTGCGAGCGTCCGCCACCTACAAAGGTAACTTTATTTCACAAGTTAATGGAACTATTGTAACAAACATCATCATCATCATCATCAGGTCTTTTAGTCTCCACTGCAGGAGCACGACCCTCTCTGTACTACCCGAGCCATATACTAGTCTGAGTAGTCAGAGGATTTGGCCTACACTCTCCACGCTGGCCAGTCGGGTTGGAGAGGTCTCTTTGATGTTAATAAGCTTTGTTTAGCTTGTGTTTCGTTAGTCGCCTTTCACCCGACATTTTCGTACATAAGACAACTCAATGGGACTAGCGGGATTGACAGAAGTGTTCAGCAGCCAATTAACCCTTTACAAGCCAGTAGATATATTCAATAGTCATTGTTTTTGGACCTTATCTCATAAGCATAAGGTTAAATTTTTGATGACTACATATTTGCCACTGCCTTGAAAAGGTTAAATTAGAGTTCCAAGCATTGGTTCTATAAGAAAAGTTGTTCATATTGACGGTCTGAGTTCTAGGTTACACGCTGTATATTTTTTTTATTGCCAATCGTCTGTCATCTGTCTGGTCTTATCAAGTCCTTGTGCCATGCTAAAAAAATGTGTCTGCGACGTTTATAGCTCTTGATCTAGTAAGCTGTTTTCCGCACTCCTATTTTAAGGCGGTCTTTCCGTAACACAAAGAAGAAAATGCATGCATGCATATATTATCCGCTTAAGAAATTAACATTTTATTTGACAGGCATAGAACCTAACGCGCCGTTAGTGCAGTGGTTCTGGGAAGTGATGGAAGAGTTGTCGGGTAGCGAACGGGCCCTCTTTTTGCGGTTTGTGTGGGGACGGACTCGCCTGCCGCGAGCACCACAAGATCCGAGACAGCGGGACTTTGTACTACAGGTAATCATCATCATTGTCAAGTTTTTTAGTCTCCACTGCAGAACGACCCTCTCTGTACTACCAGAGCTAGAGTAGTCAAAGGATTTGGCCTACACTGTCCACGCTGGTCAGACGAGTTGGATAGGCTTCTGAGATCATCATCATCAGGTCTCTCTAGTCTCCACTGCAGGAGCACGACCCTCTCTGTACTACCAGAGCCATATACTAGCCTGAGTAGTCAGAGGATTTGGCCTACACTCTCCACGCTGGCCAGACGGGTTGGAGAGGTCTCGTTGATGTTAATAAGCTTTGTTTAGCTTGTGTTTCCTTAGTCGCCTTTTACGACATCCACGGGATGACTTGGAGTGGTCCTATTCTACTCTACCGGGAACCACACTGCATCATCAGGTCTTTTTTAGTCTCCTGAAGCACGACCCTCTCTGTACTACACGGCGGTAGTCTGTAGCTTTTGAACAATTAATAAATACATATTATCTAATAAGATAATTTTAAATATGATATGACGTGAAAAAGTGCCTGCAAAGGCCTATTTTCTGAATAAACGTTTTGATTTTGGTACAGCTAATAGTCTATACTACTATTATAAAGAGGAAATATTTGATTGTTTGTTTGTTTGCAGTTAAAAGCGAAACTATTGGACCGATTTTCAAAACTCTTTCACCTATAATTAGTTAATTTATCTGCGGGTGACATAGACGCGTACTTAGTTGCGGGATAATTGCTAGACTTTTATAATGCTGCAACTGCAACAACTTTCGATTTAAACGTTGTAAGCATTATTTTTTTTTAGAAAATATGATATAAAAGGATTCACTATGTACATTTTTTGTTTTAGGTTTTAGATAAATACCACCCGCCTGATCACTTCTTGCCTGAGAGTTATACTTGTTTCTTCTTACTCAAGATGCCACGGTATTCATGCAAAGCAGTATTACGGGAGAAATTAAGGTGAGAAATATTAATTGCCAAAATAAATTATAGGCTTATTATTTCTGATTAAAACGTAATTCCAAATAAGGACACATTGAATGTTTCCTATTACTTAAAAAAAAATAACGCCCCTTTAGAAGTGACCTTTATACCAAAAGTTTTTACTACTCGATTCGGGCTTGGGTAAACATTTCAATGTTGTTTATAACTGTGTGTCAATATCTGCACAAATGGGTTTCAAGTCGAGATCTGTCTCTTGCTTCACTTAAAATTCATAATTTATTTCTTTTGTCAGATATGGGTTACAAAGACAAAGAGCTATTGCGGACTAGAGGGGAGGCTTTAGCCCAGCATCGGGACACGATAGGCTAATAAAAAAAATGTTTCAAATAGGTGTTAGTACTAGTTACATAGTGCGCTCAACTCAACTGTTATTAAATGTAACTTCCTTTCAGATATGCAATCCACTTTTGCAAGAGCATAGACACAGATGAATACGCGCGCGTGGCACTAAGCGCCGCCGAGCGCGTGTCGTCGGAGGAGTCCGACTCTGAAGCGGACGCGGCGCCCGCCACCCCCGCGCCGCAGCCCCCGCTCTACACCCTCACGCGCGCCCCCACGTGGCTCTAATATTACGCCAACCACAAGTTTAGGCGGACCTAGCGTGCACTCTAAACTGCAGTTGTAAAGGTTACAAAGAGGTCGGAGACAAGCAAAAATGGCCTTTATGAAATGTCTAAATTAATCTTGATTTTAAATTCTGAGCAGCGGAATTTTAGCTCAGAAGGTCAGTCTATCTTGTCGTATGAAGAACTAATTAAAATTGCGGCTAGAAGGTTATATTGACTTGAAAACGTATCGATATTTTCACGCGTTGACAAGGTAATGCTAGAAGCGGACTGGATGCCTCTTAATACCATATGTTTTTGAATGGTGACTATTGTTGATACTCTTCCAAGATTAGTGACAAAATCGATATTCGTATTCTGTTTATTTATATAAATTGGTGTTTAAATTTTAGGACTTTATCGTATTTGATATTTTATAACTGGAATACTCACGTTGTACTCATGTTTGTATTGATAAATTGAACGGTTAGGTATTAAAATCGGGACTTCCTTATATTGTGTAATCAATATAAGTTAACGTTGTTTGTGTGTCAATTCGTAGCTTGGTTTCTTTTATAGCATTCCATCCATAGCTTAGTCGATGTTGGGGTGAAGTATAGATTACATCGTGAGTGTCCACTATTGCCCTTCTGAACTACAATCATACTCTTTTGTATCCTCTGATGGGTTTGTCACTTCGAGCAACACGGCCTCCGTACCGGATGGAGGGAGTGGGCAAAGCGACCATTTACTATTACAATTTTTCTGGCGTTTTTTGCGGGGGGAAATGTGCACACAAGTTTAGTTCCGCACACCTACATACAAAACTTAAACTGTCACTTAATAGTAATTATAACATTGTCACAAAAAATTACAGAAACAATAATTTGTGTACAGATGAGTCACACACAACTAACACATAGACATGCATATGCCTAATTTGGCTTGTACCTTGACAGAGGGGAACGCAGCGTATGGCTACTCCCTTCCGGTACGGAAGGCCGTGTTGCTCGAAGGTTTGTCACTAAATAAGCCATTTCACTTTCCTACCACTCGGCCGACCGTCCGTTTGAAATCATAGGAGATGAGAATGCGCTCTATTTCCTACTCTATTGCTGTCGACTTCCTTAATTTGTATATCCTATGATTTTATTTTCTTTTTCTTATCTCTTTACTTGCTGGACTAAAATATAATAAAAAGTTGATTGGATTAGTATAGCTTACGATGTAGTCTGCACTAAAAACCCTAGATATTACGCCAATGTATCGATATATTGGAAAATTAGGGTTTATAAACTATACAACGAGAAGGCAACACTGCCAACATTCCATTTCTGTCACATTATTAGTAAAGATTTTGATGTGTAAGAAACGTAATACTCCAATATTCTCAGAATCGTGTAATTACCAATAAAAACTCATTGCATTGGTAGTGTGAAGTTTTAACCATTAAGCGTTTTGAATATAAGTCATCGTATAAGACATTGGTCACACGCTCATTATTTTAAAATGATATTTCAAAAATCAATAATTTATTATATCTATAAAAAAAAGATAAACAAAATTGTTTGACATAATTATAAGGTCCATATTCACTTGGGCGTCTTATTAAGCAGAATCACTGTGAGTAAAAAGATTTTTCCATACGTCACAATGTTTTTTAGTGCGAATAATTAAAAAAATATATCTACTTAATTCATAATACTTGACCCGTAGTGAATACACACTTGATACTCATTTAGAAGAAAAGTCCAGTCTGTATTTTGTAAAAGTAAATTACAATATGCCAAAGTTTCTGAAGACTCATTGACACTATTCTCCATGTAGAAAGAAAAATGTTGACCGTGCATGATATAAAATCATGTATTCTTGTTCCGTACTAAAATAAATAACGTTTATATAAGATCTTGATTGTTGAAAGTTAATTTTGGAAGGTAAATAGGAGCTTGGAGCTACTGTGATTGTTGAGAGTGAAGAATGAAGGTTTGTAACGCCGGTACATTCTCGTACAAATTCTGATCAGCCTTGTCAAAATAAGCTATAGATCATCGTCCCAACGCCATTTTCTGCCCCCCCTATTTACTAAGTCGGATGACAGGTATCGATGCCTATTAATCTAGAATTTACAGTTACAATGCGGGTTTTGCTCGCTCGAACTTTTTATTTGATATACAAAAACCGCATTGTAACAGCAAATCCTAGATTGCATCGACACCTGTCATCTGAGTTAGTAAATAGGCCGGAAGGTGTATTGTATAAGATAACCTTTGGAGACTATAATGTCTATGTGGATGCGCTCTCCGTTGGTGAAGATATCCATTTTACCTTGATAGGAAGCATTATTATTGAGCTTGGTTATGGCACCTTTTATTTGCTTTATTTTTTAATCAAAAGATGTAAATTCTATATCGATTTAGAACGATCGGCAGTATTGAAAGCAGATTAGACTGATTTATGTAATGGTTTCAGGAAGCATTTACCCAAAGTGGGCATGGCCATTTACTGCTCTCCAAAAAAATTTGTTTGCAGTGAAAGTTCTACGTAAATCAATACATACAAAACACTTTTTAAATATAAAATAAAATTGATGATAAAACCAAGATAAAATAATTATAAAAACTGTTCGAAAAATAGTTGCGTTTGTGTCAAATCCGTACTTATGCACTTTAACCATGACATTAACCTGATCTCGCGACTTCTGGTTGGTCGCATTGTATAGGCTCAAGTTTTTCATAAGGTCCAACCGTGGTCCAACCTGTTAATACTCTGCCTTTCACTAACCGCTAACATTTTTGGCATCGCTGATCGGATGTACAGGAAAGTACCTTAGATAGGTTTTGTAATAAAGGTGCATTTTACAGAACAAATGAAGAGCTAGTCATGTTGATGTTGCAATACGCTGGTAATACGGGCACGATAGTTAAGAAAATCTATAACTTTAATGTTTAATCTAAAAGTATTAACATTATATTATTTTTAGCAAAAATGCGTCTGCTTACTCTATTCAACCTACTCATTAAACGAAATAAGTAATAAAGTTCGGCTCCTCATTCATAAACATATCACAAAAAAAATATTATATGACGACATGACGACGCATTTTTGCGCAAACTGATGGATGATATTGTTTGCTAGGATTCCAATAATAGATCTCGCTTGGCTACTTTCATGATTTTGTCATTTTGGTGCTAGTGCTTCACGATTAGTATTTAAATTTTGTACGGGAAATTAGTGGTAAAGCACAAAATAATCGATTTCACGTTAGTAGGTACTATGTAACTGTACTTTTTTATGGTATTAGCTTCATTTTGTATCATTAGTAGTTAGACCCATCTCTGTAAAAGTACATAACGGCTACATTAATACTTGTTTGGCGTGCTCCAATAAGTCCCTCCGAAAAATACGACCAAGTGTGCTCTGTATTATCGTAATTGGTTTTATGCATTGAATACGTTCTCTAAAAAAGGAGGTCTATTATATTCGAAAAGAGAGTATCGAGATATTTTCAAAAAGAAAGAATTTTGCATTGCATCCGATACATTACAGTGTCCATGGTTTATGGACACTGTAATGTATCGGTATGTAATCATGGTGTAAATTCCTACAATAAATTACTTATTGCATTAATCCTTTCACGAAAATAAGTGTTAGTGTAGTCTAAAATATTTCTAGTTATCTGCGAAGCTATATTTTTCCCTCAATAAATGTTATTCTTGTAACACCAAAGAGTAATCTGGTAAGAAAGGAACAACTATTTTCTTAGGACTGTTTTGTCTTACAATGATCTGATGTTTCCGCGTTACGATCTGGTCAATACAGCATTATTTATTTTATACAAGCATATTAAGTATAATAAATATTTATTTCAATTACTGCCTTTTATTTTGAACTCTATTACAGAAACCACTTATAAACTTCATGACAATTTTAAGCCAATATTGGTATTAATTGGTATTCAGTTTTAGCCTTACCCTGTTGTCCCAACTTAATTTCTGATGTATAAAGATAGTGTATGATGTTGGTATGGAGACCATAATACATTGATGAATACCTACATGTAAGCATAAAATTTGTACAACCCAATGCGTTACCAATTAGGCTACCGCTCCTACATGTCGAATTTCTTCCGCCATATTCTGTTCCTCTTATACACATTAGTGCTTGGGTCACCTAACAACTTCCCTACCATTACAAGAAAGTGTATTGTTTTCCATATTTTATTTCTTCATTTCATAAAAGTATATAAGAAAAGCTATTTGAAAAAAACCCAAAGCTCTTGGAACAAATGATTCAAGACCTCACCCAATAGTCATGAAAAAATGAATGCTGCCAACTTATGTGACGTGTGTATGACCAACCACACAGAAGTTGGCAGAACTGAGGACGAGCCAGCCTGAATAACTAACTGCTGTGCCTTTCTTGTGAAGTGTGGCTCAAGATAGAAACCATTGGAGAGTTGGAGGCCTTTTACGCACGGAACTTGGTGTAAAGGGACAATCTAAAATAGAAAATAGTACAAACACCACAGAATGAAGGCTCATCACATCATCATATCAGATTGCTTAAAAACACTTCAAATATTAAATCTAATATGATGAATGATATTAAGATTTTAAAATTCTTTAAAAGCATCATCAATGGTGTTATTAAAACAGAAGACTACGCGGGGGATACAAGAATTATTCAATAAATTATTAATCTATCTATCTATCAAATAAATCATTTGAAAGAAAACGGAGAAATCATTTGAAATTTTGTTCTGCGAGGCCCTAGATAAGTCTTCAAACTACTATATGAACTATTGTTCACAATCAAAAGTGGTACATTGAAGCTTTTTTAGTTTTAACTTCATGTTCAAACTTTTAACTGTATATAGTTGGTCAAAGGTCATGGCTGGCCATCCTAGCAGCCAGCTGTGATCAAGTGGGCTAGTGCTAGTAGAAACCATGACAGAAATTTGTAAAACTCCTTAGAATACTTCCGTATTCAGTTTATACAAATTTCTTACATTAACCCTTAATTATTAGTGTGAACTTCCATTCTGCAAATAATTAAGGGTTAATGTAAGCTTAATCTAAAGAATGGGATATTAAGTTTGTCAATACTGGTCCCCATGAAAAGGAATTTATAAACAAAACAAATAGTCTTAAATGTTTACATAATTTATATTTACTAAATGTACACTGCCCTTATTGAAATAAATATCATAAGGCTAAAGTAAAAATAACAGAAAATTCATAAAACAAGATGCTATTTACTTCTTGGAGGGTTTCAGAGTGTAGTACAATATCAAGGCGCCGAAGAAAGCATATGTGGCCTTAGCTGTCTGAAAAGAAAAGAAGGGATATCATTAGCATACATACTACAATTATGTATTAAAAATGTTGCACTTATGTTTTGAAGAATCTGTGACAAGCATATTGTTGAAATTCAATGGTGCTGGATGCTGCAATAGGCCTATGTCCTGTTAAAAAGTACCTAGATGTATCCATAAAACTAATCTACCCTAACAGCAAGTCTAATATGATGTAAGATATTTGGTATATAGGATACAGGACCTCTGCAATGCATGCATGTAGTGTAGATGTATTCAAAAAGGCAAACTGTAATTTCAAGAAATACTTTGCATACCTAAAAATTCATGGTCTTATTAGATATGAACTTAAGAAAATTTAATCTTTTTGAAGTCAATGCAAATGTTGGCTCCAGATAAACCCTCTAAGCAAATTTACTAACACAGAAGAAGTTCATAACCTAAAAACAAAGTAGATTTTTTAGATAACATATGACTAAAAATTAAATTTGCAGACTCACATTAGCTCTTCCAGCATTGGTTTGGCTGTTAAAGTATTTTGCCAAGCCTTTGAGCTGGGAACCATCTACTGAGTCTCCTCCGGCCATTCTGAAAATCACCAACACAAAAATTGATAATAGAATAGCTACATCAATGCAAAAGTTACGTAATATTAATTATATCTTATTGAACATGCTCTTGTTATGTGAATTATAAAAATGAAACAAGATTTTACCTGGAAATTAATTTATTTAGCCTTATGTAATTTCACGAACGACACTGTAGGTAGGTACTTGCTAGTGAAGTACTTGACAGATGATAATAGATTCATTGAATTAGAATCGATATCGATACCTTAAGTTTATAGAGTAACTCTGTTCGTATGCCTTGTGTTTCAGAGACGGAATGTAGTAGATTTTTCTTAGTGTCTTAATTAATTTGTGAGTTGAGTAAAAAATAACGATTTATGAACGTAGGAATTTACCGTTTACAGACAATGTACAAGGTTTCAAATCAAATAATAATTCTGTAATCTTGCTCATGAGCACTTTGAATAAGCTTTTCATTTACAAATGACTAATATTTTGTCGTAATATTCTACATCCATCATACATAACATACTCCATGAAAACTTATTGAAAGTAGGTAGAACAATCTTCACTTGGCTATAAAATAGTGTGGCACTAAAACATCATAGTTTGCTCACGTTTTAAATATAAATAAAATACTTTTATTCTTGGTTAGAATTATAATATAAATACAAATCAGTAAATTAAAAATGCAGTGGCAGAAAGAAAACACCATGCACATCCTTTTTTAAAGTCAGTTAAAAATATCGACAACTTTTGTTTTGAACTGGTTAGCCTTGCGCCAACTCTAAGCCTTGCGCCTTGCGCCTTGCTGCATGCTGTCATTGCTGTCAAGAGTGGAGTGGCGTTTAGTTATTCACACACATACGCATTATAGCAAACTAATAAGATTAAGATTGATGATACATTTTTATTTTGATAAATTTAAACATGAAATATTTAATTAATAAAAAATATAGTAAAATTTGCAGAAAATATACATCCATAGTAGTTACAAAAATAAAATAAAAAATGCGTTTCGTTCTTCCCACTTAAAAACGAAATATTCAACATGGTCATCAAAAAGAGCATTGTTCAAAAAAATGGTACTCTGTAAGGAATGTGCCCGTTTTTACCTGGGTTGAGTAAGTAAGAGCTAAAAGCATGCAGATTTTAATCAGCAGTAGAAGTATGGGGTGTTTTACACCGCGGGTGTTTTCTTACTTATTCGTTATAGAATTAGGACAATGTGATTCTGGCTGTTTACAGAATAGGCTAAAGCGAAGGCTTTAAATTTTCCACTTTTCCTTGCATTTTTGTCAGCTGAAAAAAGTAGAATGTATTAGTATTAGCTCAGAATAGTAACTATTCTGAGAGGTGACGCTACGACGAAGATAAACTTCGTTTTAAACTAGTTTCACTAGTTTGAAATTTATACCATACTAGCTGATACCCGCATTATATACCTATAGCATATGTCCTCAGTACCCTAACCTATGTGTATGCAAAATTTCATAATGATCGGTAGAGTAGCGTAATAAACAAACTCACTTTCGCATTTATAGGTACTTAATATTAGTTAGGATTAGGAATAGGATAGGATTAGGATTAGGACTAGCTGTTACCTGCGGCTTCGCCCACGTTATATATAGCATGTCCTTCTATCAGTATACCCTAACCTACGTGCATGCAAAATTTCATGATGATCGGTTGAGTAGATCCGAGGGTAACAAACAATCAAACCTGAATCAAACAAACAAACAAACTCACTTTCCCATGTATAATATTAGTTAGGATTAGGAAGTTAGGATAGGATAGGATTAGGATTCAATTATAGACAGACATTGTCATATATTCCTTAGAACATTCACGTCACGACCAAAAGAGGATGGAAGGTTGCATTATGTAGATTACAAATCCCATCCCAACTAATATTATAAATGCGAAAGTGAGTTTGTTTGTTTGTAACGCTTTCACGCCGTATCTACTGAACCGATCATCATGAAATTTTGCATACACATAGGTTAGGGTACCGAGAAGGACATAGGCTATATATTACGCGGGCAAAGCCGCGGGTAACAGCTAGTATAATATAACTTTGACGGACGAGAGAAAAGATGTAAGTGCATAATACCTACTTGTGTCTATTCTGTATCAAAATTTTCGCGTACCTATTTACACAGATTAATATGTCAGAGGTCATATTAAAAAGCTTTTATTTAACTTGCAATGTATGTAAGAATGTTTGTTCGGGTCAAATCTTTGAACTCAATGTTGAAGTAAGTAGATATCTTAACCGATTGAGCTGAAATTTTGTATACACGTGTAGTTTGGATGACAATGCACGATATGGTGTGTGACATCATTCTAAATCCAATATGGCGGCTTTTATTTAACTCTTATTTAACTCGAAAAATAATGTGGCGTCATTCTAAATCCAATATGGCGGACCATCCAAGATGGCGGAATAGTTATTTTTAACGCTTATGGGTATCAAATGAGAGGAATGGTTGAGAGTAACTTGAAAAATAATGTGACCTCATTCTAAATCCAATATGGCGGATTTTTAATGCACTTCTACAATATGGGTATCAAATGAAAGGACTCATAGAGAGTAAATTGAAAAGTAAGCTCCAAGCTGAAATAAGTTTGACTTGTGTAATTTGGCGAGCTGGACAACTTCAAAATCAAACTCGGAACTGTGTTTCGTCAGGCACAAGTAAGCTCCAAGCTGAAATAAGTGGCGCATTCTCCCAAACACCCAAGTCAAGATGAGGACGTGCCGAGGAGTGAGTGGCATCGGGGTGTAATATAATATCGTGAAAAAAGCGCCTCAAAAGCTACCTGGGCAAACCCTGTTGTCATATTAGCTCTTACCCTTGTAAGCGGAGCTCTGGGAGAGTCAACGAATATTTCTTCGGTACTCACTCATGGAAACAAAATAGGAAGAATAGATAGCCTTGGACTGTTCGAAATTAACCGGCAAACAACCTTGCAACAATGATGCGTTAAATGAGATGAACAGACTGAGAAACCTAGCCAGCGATAACTAAAAAATAAAAAATAAATTAAAAGCAAAAAACTTTTAAACGCATTAAAAAGGAGAAAATAATTTTTTCCTTAAAAATTTGAACTATCAACTTATAACCTCATTATATACAATTTATATGATCATAAAAGCTTGTCGCGATTTAATTACATAGTTAAATAAAAATTGAAAATATAATAACTTAGCAGGTCAATTTACAAAACCTCGCGACAAGCTTTTTCTAAAAAAGTTTTTTGCTTTTAATTTATATAATAATAATTCTCTACAAAAGAAAATAACAATGTAAGTTGGAGAATGTAAAATTGTATACTTAGGTATGCAAATAAAACTTACATTACTACAACAGGTACAGTCCGAATCAAACTTATAGCTGCTAACTGCGCAGAACGCGCCGCGCCTCCCCGCGCGCGCCCCGCTGAACTGAACCTAAAATTGTGTACTGCTCATCGACTCGCGCGTTGTTCCGAGAGCCGCTGTATAGTATAGGTAATTATATGTTAGGACTGTACTATATAAATAAAACTTACCTTAATTGAGTTTCTTGAGAAAATAAACCTTATAGTAAGACAGGTAGGTAATATTATGTAAAGTTATTTCTTTTTCCTCTTGAATAGTTTACTATAAACATAATACGTTGCTAGTAGAGCACAAGTTACTTTTGCGGTCTGAAAAGAAGAAGAATGCTAAGCCAAATTGTTTATTCTACGCTATAAATACACAGAATGTAAGTAATAATTTATTGTATATATATTCTATTAAATGTTTTATTCCAGAGTCAGTTTATGTTTTTTAGCAAACAAAAATTACTTTTTGTAACCAACCAAATTATAAAAGTGCGAGTCGGAGATGGTACACACACACACCTCTTAACAAAAATTTTCACTTTATAACCAAATATTTCGGAAACGGATCCCTACACCGAAAAATGGTGTTCTCAACCTCATAATACTTTTCAAAGACCTTTTTAACGATACCCCACACGATGGTTAAGTAGAGAAAAAAAATACTCCCCCACTTTACTTGTGGGAGCTTAATGTTTTCTTATGTTTTCGCGATTGTTAAACATTTAAATAAATGGGAGCTACCTTAAAAAAAAATATTTTTCATATTTTTTTCTACCACTTTTTTGCCTTGATTAATATACATACCCATACCATATTACAGCTTTTTAGTACTTATAGTCTCTGAGTAAAACCGCGGACGGACAGACAGACAGACCCTAAAAAGGGAAGTCTCGTAAATAGGGTCCCGTTTTTACTCTATAGTATGGCGTGATTACGCAATTTAAAAAACTGTTTCATTATGAAGAAGAAAATGAGTTCTATTGATTCAAATCTGAAAAATACCTAAATTCGTACTACAATAGAACCAATTCGGTGGGTGGGCTTTAGAATACTTAAACCCACCGTTATTTACTAAGGCTTAAGTATTTGATTTACATTCTTGAATTTCTTTCTATTTGTTAAGTATTAGGAATAAAATTATTGGCGTCGCTAGTGTGGGGCCTTAAAAGGAGGTTGCGCAAAAGTAGGCACCTAAACTTCTCCACCGTTAATGGATACATATACGTATGCCATGGCTATGAAGTTACGTAGGTATTATCCTCACGCAGTGTTTATAGGGATAGGTACTTGATTATTTAGGTATTTAAGTAACTACTTACGTTAGCTCTGCCTCTATTAGTTTGACTATTAAAATATCGACTGATTCCTTTTAGACTCGGGTCATCCTCTACGCCGTGTCCTGCCATCGTTATAATTTGATATTCTACCTGAAATCTTAATATTTTTGATTTTTATCTAAAATGACACGCCAGATCATCCTACGTGTTTTTGGCGTGTAAATGGCGTTTATCATTTTTCTTTCTATAATAAAAGAAAAAGGTCGAAAAAGGTTTTTCACCATCTATTTAAATACTTTTTGGGTAAATCGTTAAAAAATAATTTTTTAAGAATTTTTAAATGGCTGTATTTTTTGTATTACTACTACTAGGTACTAGGCAAAAAGGGTCAATAGGTTGCACTGTTTGCAGTTAGTTTAAGTCACGGAAGTATAATTCCATACATATATATATTAAATACATAATATATCTTCATGGTTTGAGTAAATAAAGATAGGTAATTATTACTAATCAGGGCGGAACGACAAAAATAAATAGATAGCTTTTAGAAAATTTTAATTAATTTCATAGTTCAATTTTCTTATAAAACACATCACAAAATCTTATTCCTATCTTATTACATTCCAAAAATGTACTTAAAAAGTAAAAATAATAATCTTCATGATCGTCAGTCGCATTTGCGTCTTTGGGCAACAATAGTGAAAGCGTTATAAGTAATTAAAAATAATAAATCTAAAAGTGATTAGCGAAGTTTAAGTATGTACTTTTTTTTTCTTTTGAGGTGCATATAGCAGTGATTTCAGTGCGGGCGCAAACCGGGTCATGTAATTTTTAATTGTTGTTTTGTTTTTGTGTGTGTAAGTGGCCAACACAGGTGTCTGATTTTTTTAAATTGTGATCTGCGATTCTTGGTTGGTTGTTTGATTGAATTGAACATTTATATTATATTCTTATGAAATAGAACGAATCGTTACCGTTTGTGGCTTCTCCAATAGCGTGCGCCCGCTCTTATATGTATAACATTTGCAAATAATATATTACTTAAATATTTGTTCACCAATTTAATTTATCTTAACTACTAACGAATAAACATCGTCATGTTTTGTTGCCCGCAATATCTTATAATTATTCTAATAGATGCTTCCTTCTAATTGGAATCTCTAAAAAGCATTGCACTTACATAAATGATGGACTAGTATTCAATAAAGTGAGATACATCAACATAATACCATCCATACATTACATCCTTATCAAAAATATAGTAATTTATTAAAAATTCAAACCTTCAGTTATTATTAGTTACAAAATATAAATCCAATAAATTCCAATAACAACGATAAAATGTAACTTCATGTTACTTATGCTCTTATGCTAATTAAGTACGCTTTGTTTTGAGCACACATTGTGAAATATCAAGCTTACTAATTATTAAGGTATATTCCACCATACTACACGAACATTTGATTCACTACATATGTTGATATTGTCCTCAATTCACAGAGAATAATCACAGCTGAGTTGAGCCAGTTTTTGTAGCATCACTGGCATTGTATTGCAGCCTCCCATTTATATTAGGCCTGATAAAGCATCATTGTAGACATTTCCATCCATCTTACTCTTACTAAGGGGCACTACTCTATAATCATAGTGCAATTTCGATCTACATATAAATCCATAGATATATTGTAGTTCCCTAGGTCCAGATGTAAATCCAAATCTAGATCCAAATCATCCAAGACGCTATGCATGTATCTATCTACTACTAGTAGTAGCATACCCCTAGTCACAAGTAAAACAAAAAAAAACCTCCAACGCGTGCAAGACGGCACCAATGAAACTGCTTGTACTGAATGCCGTGAGAGCTGGCCCTGAATGCATAGAAGTAGAGAGCACATCCGCCTATATCAAGAGGTCCTCTTCCCAATCTTCTTTCTCTCTCTCCGACACGGAGACTGAGGGGCGCGACAGCTGCTTTAGCTCGTCGTGCGTCCGAGGGGGGATGGGGTTATCACTGAGGTCCACGTACTCGAGGGCCCGTGATCTTGCTAATCTGTCGACGTCCACCTCTGAAAAGATAAGATGAGGAATATTAATGCCATCAAATTCGTTCATGTAAATGATTGTGACATAAGTTTATGCGACACTTATCATCATTTAGCTAAAAACCACTTAAGAGAGCCCTGAACGCACGTATCGGATACGACGTAGACGGAAAACAGGAATCGTGGCAATCTATTAATACGTTAACTACTACTATAAATGCGAACTAACTACTATTATAAATGCGAAAGTGAGTTTGTTAATTTGTATGTTACGCTTTCACGCCGTATTTACTGAACCGATCATTATGAAATTTTGCATACACATAGGTTAGGGCACTGAGAGAGGACAAAGGCTATGTATCACGCGGGCGAAGTCGCGGTTGACAGCTAGTATTTGATAACTTTGGTATAAAATTAGGCGAATTCAATCAATTAATCTTAAAATAATTTACATACATTCCCATACAGCTTGGTAAAATTATCAATGGTTTGAGAATTATTTGCATCTCAATAATTAGAGGCTAGTTAGTATTGACACGTTAGTAGATGACCCAATAGCCTAGTGACCTCGATTTTATCTGCAGAGGTATGACAAAATTTACTTCACTGATGTAAACTTAATAGCTGTTTGAGGTAGGCCCTGACTGCATCAGTCATTAGTTCATTACTCGATTCACCTTGAAATTATTTATTTATATGTCCCAAATTTGATAAACAATATGTTAAAAACCCTGTCCGACTAAGCCGTAAAATTCGAAAAAAAAATTCAACATTTTCATACAAATTGCCCGGCAGGCTTACATACACTTTGGAATAAAAAACTCAATTTCCAGCATTATTCCCATAGGAAAAGCTGTTCATATTGACAAGTTGAATCAGCCCTTTTTTATTAACATATATACCTACTGTATTTATCTTAATTTCATGCTGGCCTAAAGCGTGCCATGTACTTCTGGAGTCCCAATCATGGGAATCTATTCAGACAGTTGCATCATATTTTTTAACAACCTTTAACTTTTAAATGAATGAAATGATGAATGCTTTAGCCAAAATTACCTTGAAGGTAAATAAGATAGTAACAAGTCAAGTACCAATAATTTGGTTGTGATGTGCAAGTAGTGTGTGCAGGCTGGGGCACTGGCAGGCGATGCCAGGCAGCGCCACGAACGTATTGTGGGAGATGTCTAGCCGCTGGAGGCAGGCCAATGTGCACAACTCATCTGGCAGCTTCGCCATTTGGTTGTTTGAGAGGTTCAACTCTGAAAATAAAGAATGAAAAATTACATACATACTTATTGAGAATATGACATTCAGATATAGCCTAACTAGGATTGAGGCATAAAAGGAATTATTTTTAAGTTAGGAAATAAAGGACATTAAATAACTATAGCTGCAGTTTTTGGTACAGTTAATCATAACAAAGGGTAAGCGGTTCAAGAAGTCTATCAAATAATTAACAGTTCAGTAGTAATAGCGGAAGCTAAACTAGAAATTACTTCTCCAAGTAGAGCTAATTGTTAAATTGAAAAATTAAATATATGGACAAATCACACACATTGAACTAACCCTAAAGTAAGTTTGAGACTTGTGTTATGGGATCGCAATGTTACTATATATTATAATAAGAAGTAGAAGTATGGTCCTCTGGTGTGACTGCCTGGCATGATGACCACAGGTCACACCCACAGGCGTCATAAAATTACACTTCAAACAGAACAATAATAAAATACAGTATGCAAGTAAACCATTCTCACCTGTAATTAAACTAAATTTGACAGCAAACTTTGGAGGAATCTTTGTGATTACATTGCCACTAAGATCACAGCTTTTCAGCTCTGTGTGTCGCATGAGGTGGTATACTGCATCAGGTACTTGCATCAGCTGGCATTCTGACAAGTCTGGAAAGATAAAAATAAGAGGTTTAGGTTTAAAGCTTTAGGAAATTGAAGGAGAAGATTTTGAAAGGTGTTAAACAATGAACAAAATTTTTTTTGACCAAGCAAGTGCAAATGCTGGGTCTCAGCTTCCAATTGGGCAAACATTCTTTCATATATCTGTTCAGCTATACTACTCCTTAGATAGCATATCTGTGTATTGAAGTTTCAGCAGCATTTATAATGTGAGAAAATTTTTCCGTTGATTTAGTTTTAGACCTTGCTGTGCCAAAGTAAAAGTAAAACCTATTTGATAAAACACTGTAATATTGCATGTCCTAGACTCATTTGCTCTATAAAAATATTTTATTCAGCACTAAGCAATGTTTTTAAGGAATATAAATTACATTACAAACTTCAACAAAATCATCAATTATAACATTTTTTGTTTTACTCAGCTGAATTTGGAAAATAAAATAAAAGTGTTAAGGTCACAACATATAATGAATATTCACCCGGTTACCACGCAATAATTAGTTCACATTCTGATACATAATTTACTAAACCAGTCAGACACTTGTGGATCACTGGAACAGGTACCTACTCAATAAGCGATGAATTTGATTGAAAAATTAAAGTAATTAGTGCAGAATCACCACCAGAATTTACGATTACGTCACTGTTTTACTTGTTCATTCTAGGTTGTAGTAGGTAACTTTATTCGGATTGCCACATTTGCCAAACATTAAGCATATGAAAGTGAAATACCTAATGCTTGAGTTTCCTGTGCATCTTCACATCTGAGAACCACGCGAGTAACGGCTAGTGCCATGGTTTCTACGCCTTAAACTAACACCTATCTCAGAACAGACGTGAGCACATAAAGTTATTTTTAAATCCTTATAAAAGTTCGCGGACACACTTCACTTCCTTCACTTCATTTTTTATGATTTGCGTGTCACTAACAAATAGTTAGACTGTCTTATTTAATAAATATACAAATAGAATTTAATTTATGCTACATAGGTATAGGTAGCTTTGGAATAAAGTTTTGAGGAAAGTAAGAAGAAAGTAAGATTGAATTTCACAACAAAGAAGGAACTCTCAAATCTTTTATTTACACTTTTTGACTTTGACATTCAGTTGATAAACGTCAGTGTATTTTTTATTTTTACGGTTTATGGTGGGGAATACACGCCCGATTTGCTTCCGCAGAAACTCCTTTCAATTTTAGGGGAAATGCAATAAAGGAACCGCTTGATGTCCCGGGCGTTCGCTGCGTTAAGCGGGCGCACGGCGCGTACGTCCGCTCCGCGTACTTGTTTCATGTCATCTCATAGAGCAGCGCTGCGTGAGGTGAGGCGGGTCAACCGTCGCACGCGAGCGGAGGTGTTTCTACAAATTCATTGAGCGCCGCTACGTTATCCGTGTCGCGGGCGCACGGCGCGGACAACCGCGTCGGGCGCCCGCTTAAAACAGCGAAGGCCCTTAATCACTTTTCTGACAACATCATGAATTAGCAATCATTTTGCTATAAACTGAAAAAGATCTTCGTCTATAGTACCTATAATCCATATTCTTCTTAATAAACCGTTGTTTCTTCGAAAGAAGATTACGGAAAAGAAGTGCCCTAAGACAATTTTGTTTGCATTGTATAAGTAGGTTCCGAAACTCCTGGCTTTCGACTAATGGATTGATTTACCTATGTTTAGCTTGATGAAAGAGTAGCCTATGTGAGTTTATCACCTAGGTGAAAAAGGAGCCAGTAATGTTGACCCTGTGTGTTGACCAGTTCAAGTACGTATTGTATAGCGGGATTCCTATATGTCTATGCTCCCGATTTCGTAATGGTTTATCCTATAGCGCTCTTAGATCACAAAATAAAGAAGATTTAAAATCTGGCGCAATCAGTGGTGTAGGTTTAATCATTTATTTAATTTTAAATAGGTAATATGCTTTAAATATGCTTGCTTGTAGTTCAAACTCTTACCTATATCATTCAACAGCATTCAACTGATGAATCATGCTAGTCCCAACTCAGTTTCTTACAAGGAAGTATCAACAGCGAGTGAGTGACCTCTGATGTGTGGTTCTGCTCTATAAGGAATAAATTGCTCAGTTAAGGCCGACATGTGTTCAGCCGGTTTGTAATCACAGCTCGCACGTTTGAGATGTTCTAACTTCTAACTAGTCATTGTCCGCGATATAGATACGGGTAGGTATAAATGTAGCACACACGCAATAGATTCTGATCGTTCGTCTTCCGCATGTCAACCTATCATTGTTCCTGTACTGTACGCACTTATGCTGGTATAATAATAACTCATGTAATAGTGCCTATAACATCGTATTTTATCTTCCGTATCTCCATTTGGGCTTACAAGGAAAATTGTAAGAAAATCAATTATTTTATTTTGCTGTAAATCTCCCCTGAATACCTACCTATGCGACTATGAAGGAAGTAGGTATATAAAAGTCGACTAATCTAAGTATCTAATTGTATATAAATTTATGATACGTACAGAGCCTTGTTAGAACGTTACATGAATCGCAATCATGTGATTAGGCACACGCCGCACACGCAATAGAAACGTAAAGCAAACTGTCTGGTTTCTGAGTGCGTTGTCAGAACTGCGCAAAAAGATTTTCCTTCCAAAACACGCGCTAATATTAGGAATTGCGCCTTACGGGCCGACCAATGACGGTTGCTGGGCGAACTATTTTCCGGGAATGGCCTTTATATTTAGAAAATTATGAAGGTTAACAACTCTATAAACGCGACTACGAGAGCTGACTGAAGAAATATAAGTAAACAAATTTTATGAACACTGTGGGCTTTACAGGGATTTTGCCTGTTTGATATAGAACGGTGGTTGGTAAGTAAGTATGTTAAGATTGTTTTTTTTTTTTAAATAAGACGGCAAACGTGCAAGCGGGTCACCAGATGATAAGTGATCTCTGCTGCCTATGGACAACTGCAACACCAGGGGTAGGACAAGAGCGTTGCCGGCCTTTTAAAAGAACGTAGACCCGTTTTTTTAAGGTTCCAATGTCGTATCGATCTGGGAATACCGCTGCAGGAAGTTGATTCCACAACAACACATTCACAGATTCCACAGATGTCAAACATCTGACTAATGCCTTGACTCACTTGGACTAATCGAAATATCAAGACCTAAAATAAACATTCCTGTCCATATCTTGAAACTATACTGACATTTGGTTGCTTCAAATCCCAATCCCAACTTCCCAACTAATATTATAAATGTGAAAGTGAGTTTGTTTATTTATTTGTTTGTTTGTTTGTTACTCTTTCACGCCGTATCTACTGAACCGATCATCATTTGCATACACATAGGGTAGGGTACTGAGAAGGACATAGGCTATATATTACGCGGGCGAAGCCGCGGGTAACAGCTAGTATAAAATAAAGTAAAACACTTTCAATGAGAATAAAACTAGATCAATGTTCATAGAACACTTTCGAAAGGACGCTCGCGTTAACTAATTTCTTGAATTAATTATGACACATAAAATTAATCCGCGGAACAAAGGCCAGTAATACTCCAACGGGCCGACCTCGGCGCGTTTCACAATTTTTGCGATATCTTCGTTTACGAAAGGTAACAGAACACTCATTTAAAGCTGGGGCGTTGCGTAAATAAGGCATATTTCTGTCGTGATTATCCATCCCAAGATGCGACACTCTTATTTACGTTCTAACTGCTTCAAATTAGGTCTTTTTCTTGATGGAACGCGGTTTCCTTGCGGTTTACAATCGGCTGTAACAAGGTGCGTAATGTGACAAAAAGTTGTAGAAAGTGGTTACGTGTTTGCTACCGATTATGAGTTAATAACTGTAATTTGTCGTCACGTTACGTCACATTGTTAGAATAATATAATAGCAGTGACCATCCGTTCCTAGTTGGAATAAGGATAGGTAGTTCGACTCTACCTCATAATTATTTAAATAATAAATTTATTTTTTTACCTGGCCTTTGACTCTACCTCATAATTATTTAAATTTAAATAATAAATAGCTATTGCAGCTTCCCATACATCATTTTAGTTAACAACCAAAGTTAGCGTCCTTGAATGAAATATACCTTGTTTTATAGAACATATATTGCCGATTCTAAAGGTAAAAATCATATTTTTAGGAAGCCAGGTTTTTGAGATTTGATGCTTAGAAGTTTTATAGGGTATATAATTTTTAGGTATTTAGTACCTTTGCACCAAACAATACTTTATTACCAAAAACTAAAGGATCTCGATGGAATAATATTATATATCAAGATAATTATAAATACCACTTAAATATCGAATAGCATATAAACATTTTATAAGTTTTTTTGGTTGCAATGAGTTTTTAAGACACTTTTGGTGCCCCGAACTTAACTAAACAACTAACTATACGGGTTTTGCGGTCAGTTTTTTTTCCAAAATATGATAAAACTTTACATTTAGAATTTAGTCATTGGAAATAACAGTTATTTTTCCCAATGACTAATTTCTTTCTGCTACCTACATAGAAGATACAAAGCACTTTTCGCGAGAGAAAACAATACCTACCTACTTTAGAAGTATTTTCTTTTGTTGTTGCAGACAGGTAAAACGTAGGTATTACCCACTTAAGTTCCTGTCCGTAAAATTAATCGAAATGTTGAAAGCCATGTAGCCGTAACTAAAACACGAGGAAATCACGAAATCCATAACTCACGTAACGCTATTGCAACTAACTAATGATATGTTATAATATCTCGATAGATAGCCGTGAACTGGAATGTGGGCTAGTGGCGTAGCGTTTGTAATAATTGAGAAACGGAATGAGTCGCGGGCCGCGGGTACTCCGTGGTCGCGGGATCGTAATATAACCAAGTGCCAAAATATGTTATTTCTTCTAGACTGTTTATTAGGCACTAAAAATACTGTATAAAAGTTACCGTGTAAGTATTCAAGTTTTTTTATTCCATGTACATGATATGGAATTGGGAAGAGTCATGTAGACTTTGAGAGACATTTCGGATTACGTAAGCGTCTACCTAAAAGAGAATGTCAAGCAACCTTTTAATTTGATAAGATTTTTAAGCTTGTTTTGTTAAATGAGTCCAACAGAGCATTTAACGTATATAATGCTCTCTACACAATCGCCGATGATGGCTATCATCGTGACGATTCACTATATATCTACTATACAAACTTACTTTAAAACAAAGTCGCTTCCTGCTGTCTGTCTGTCCCTATGTATGCTTAGATCTTTAAAACTACGTAGGTAACGGGTTTTGATGCGGTTTAGCGGTGATGGAGCGATTCAAGAGAAACTTGTGAGTCATAATGGGCGCAGTCGAGGAGAGGTTGATGTTTAACTAACAAAAGCTCTTGAGAGTTTTCTTCCAATGCAGCAATGTTTAGTGAATCGACGTGATGACAGCCGATCATCGGCGAATGTGTAGAAGAGGGAACATTCAAATTTTAAGGAGTAATAAAAGGAGTTTGAAAAATGGATTTAAAAAATTTCCATCCGGCCGGGTGGACCTGGCACAATTTTCATTAGATTAATGTTTACATCAGTGCGAAATTAAATATATCTCTTCTAATCATTGTTAACAATCTTATCCAATGCTGCATCAAAATACTGATATGTACGTACATATCTTTTTTTAATTGTGTTTTATTTATTAGCGACATTGTTAGTAAACAAAAATGCTGTTTTTCTTTCGTGCTTTGATACACATTTTATGAACATTTACAGATATGATCAAGGATAATGAATCATTGCACCTGATAATAAACATTATTGTAAGTAATAAACGGATATTGCCACTCAGTTATCTACATTTCATCATTTTCAGGTACATACAAGTTGGTAAGAAAATACAAATACTATTAGGTACCTCTACCTATATCTACTCAATAGTTGTGCAGGGAGGAGTAACAAACACCCTTACAAACTATCACATTTATGAAATTAGTAGGAATATAATTAACACTACAATTACATCAATTATTATCTATCGTTTGGACAAAATAATTTATTACATAGGTTTCAACCAATCTTTCAAAGTCAAATAGGTACCTACTTATAGTGAACTTTTATGAAGTTTTGGTCCTTCGCACCGCAATATAAATATTTTCGGTTATTTTTTTACTAATTTTGTTAATTTTAGTTTATCAAGTAAATCATCGCGATATAAGTTCACCTACTTATAATTCAGTTTTAAATGCGCGATCGTGACTCGTCTGATAAGATAAACATGAATACAAACCAAACGGCGTAGACGAAGATTATCAAATTGGAATACTAAAATAAGTTTCTAGGATAATTATATACTGGTAGCTTTAACTTTGTTTTTAATTATGATTTATTATTTAGCTTATTCTAATATAAGACTATAAATAAAATAAAATAAATTATTCAGCTTAATTACCACCTAATTGAATTTACAGGACTTTCCATATATAATTCATTAACTATTTTGGGTTAGTTACAAACAAATTTAATTTTTATACTTATTAGGTATTAAAGATTACGTTTCACAAAACATAACAAAGTAAATGAAGATCTACCTATTGTTTGCTGCAGGTTTCGGTAGACTATGCCAATGACCGACATGATTTGGGTGATTGCGTTCTTTCCGATACTTTGTTTTAACTCGGCAATAAGTCTTAATCAGGCTCTATCATTTTAGCTGTACAAAAATGATGGCTAAGCATGTAAGTATGTTGCCTACTTACCAAGTTGACTATTCTCTTGCGCGTCTTCGCATCTCCCAACGACTCTTATGATGGCTCGTCCAGCCAGCCTCGCACAAATCATCATCGCCGGCGCCCTAGGGTCCCTAGGCTCCTCCGCCTCGGCCGGCACCCTCGCGCCTCCATCGTATTCCGTTGGGGGTCTCATCACTGCACTTGATATCACCAAAAGTCACTGCACTATTCCTCGAATTCACGGTCAGTCGTGTCACAGTGAAAGTCTTTCACAAGCTGAAAGAATCGCGTATGCTTAGGTCATCTACCACCGCACCGAAACGCCAAGCGCCTAGGTGCACGGCGGAACTCTGTTAAATTCGAGCGCCGCGTTCATGACCAGCCTTTATATTGTGCCAAACAAAGAAGCGTGGTGCGGGAGGGAGAAGGCAACAACAACAAACATCCGTCTCGCTCGCACTGTCTGCTGCGCACATACAATATGTTGGCTCGCGAAAACCCGGAAAATGTATGGGGTTAACATCAAAGTCACATCCTGCGACAAAGGGACGTTTCGTGCTCGATTGAACAATTCCAGGCCTCGTTTTCAGTTGACCGCACGTCACGTTTCTAATAAGGGCATTGTGATTTGTGATGTCTGCGAGTGTTATCTGATGGGCTTTGTTTGCGGCCGCATAATCAATTGAATGAGTAATTGTTGATCCGCTCAATGTGAAAGGACGGGTTGGGGCTGTACGATTTTCCGGCCTACTTGCCTGCTATCGCCTCGTGGAGCATGTGCAATTTGTTACGACGCGCTCAATGCGCACCCGATTGCAGCAATTTAAAAATGTTTTCGTTCTAATGCACGGTGCACGATAATATTGGACTTTCTCCAATAGGCATTATGTAATTTTCGTTCATTGATATCAAACTTTTCACCGATAATTTGTGGGAAATGACATAAAATCCCGTGCAAAGGGCAAGGAAGGTAGGATAGGGTTTAAGTATGATACATGAAATACGAAGTGAGGTCAGTTACATTTTATCAAACAAATTTAATAAATTAAACTAACATAAACTAATTACATATTAAATAACTATGAAATATTAACCTAAAACTAAACACCTTAAAAATATGATAAAATACCTAAAATATATTATTAAAAATATTAAATATTTTATCAAACATATATATATATACTTAGTTTATAAGGTGCTCGTTAAGATCAGCTTCGGAACAAAATTGAATTATTTCAGTGTTCAGGAGTGAGTACGTGGTACCTATAGCATTGTTGAAATAGAACTAGGTACACTGATAAAGATAAGGTAAATACAAATCGTCACATTTAATTTACGCATTAATTTTGATCCAATATTAAAGATACGGCGCGTTGGTGTCTTTGATATTGATTGACACTAAGAAAAATAGGTAACCTTATTATGTTTACTGTTTGATAACAGTTATTAGCAACAATTTCCTAAAGGCCTTGTAAAATCCGGTAGCCACGTTTCGTGACAAACGAAATCAAGAAAGTGAATAAAATTATGGACGCCAAAGTTCACGGCCGACTCAGCAGATTAACCAGCTTCTACTGTGCAGGGTTTCGATTCGATGAGCAATCTCGTAAGACGGTGAATGAAACTTGAATGAATGTTTTACCTATATAGGTAATTACTCGTATATAAAAATGTGGGTACTTGTTTGAACTGTGAGTAATTTCATATAGATATCTAAACCACTTAGGCACTCACTTGAGGTACTTGATATAGTATTATATCGATGGCCAATGTTGGACCGACAACATTTTACATTTATGTGTCACAAGAGGTCATGGGCCCAAAACACTTCCTCTCCACTGCGCCACCAAAATGATTTTCATAATAATAGGAAGGTTTTCTTCTATGCTGATTAAATTTTGTAAAATGTGATAGCTACAAGATCCTACCTGTCTAAATATTTCTTATTTCCGGTTCTTTAAAAACCATCTCTTCAATGAAACTTTTCAATCTTAGTAAAGGTGGCCTTGCTATGCGTATGTTCCTTAGTTCTAATAAGTTAAGAAAACTGCAGATTCTATCATATTATGCCATAGGTATATGTTATCTTTAGCCCTATATTGTAGCATTTTCTGTATATTATACCTACCTAGGTACCTATTAAACTTTATATGTAGTAAGAGGAAAGTCTACACAATTCAACTGCTGACTAAAAAAAGGATAACGAGTCGTAAACTAGGTAGGTATACAAATGTACTGTGGCAGCATATTTTAGGGTCACCAACACATCCAATTGGATAAACTATAGGCCCTTACTAGGCCCTAGAATACTTTTCTAAAATGTGGCAGTTACATATGTGACTTGTCAATCCTCACGTACTGAAGATACAAGTTCAAGGCCCTACAGTTGGCTAAGAGTACATGCACATATGCGATTGCGTCAATTATCGTTGACGTCCACACTGCGTCCGTTCAACGCACTGTGTCTAGCGCCGGCCCTAGAGGCAAGGCGAAGGGATCGGGCGTAGGGCGAGATGCCAAAATTATCATATGACAACTAAAGCAGCACTTTTTTCTGAAATACAAGACAGGTAGCTTCCGTGCTAAACAAGAAACAAAGAAACAAAAAAAATGGGATGTATTAATTTCTTCCTGAGAGCAGTCCTTAGTCGCTCAAAAGATTTAGAAGGGAGACGGGAAAGGTAGAATTAACATTTTCGTGTATATTTAATTCCTAATTTTGAGATAGTGTCCGCGATAGGAAAAATAATGTTAACGCGATCTTATAATACCTTTACAATTTGAAGGGTCGCCTAAAGGGCGCTGTAAGACTATGCTGCCCCGCCCGGATCTAGGGCTAGGACCGTTGCTGTCCGTCTCCTATATTCACCAAACTGAGACGCAGAATTTCGCAAGTCCCAACCTTGAAAGCTTGCCAGAACTTTATTTCTATGTCCCGTGGCCCGATTAATATCTATTTATTTTGAATGGAAATAAACAGGGAATTACGGTTTGCTACGCAATTTGACTTCTAGGACTTCGATGAAAACAGAAAGCACTCGTAGTTGGAAACAAACTTGTTTTTGATTGTGATAATTTTGGTAGAAACATAAACATCCAGTTCAAACCACTAATACGCCTTGAAAATCCATTTATCGTTCTTGCTTATTTATTTATAATCGGACCGGTCTTGGTTAGTATTAACCAGTGGTATTAACACGTGGTCTTGTCAGTGAGGATACTCTTGACGTCTTTAAAAAAATTGTAATTTAAACAGACCTAGTGCTACACGCCTACATTAATAATTTTCTAATACTTTATTACCAGAACTAGACAGAATTTTAGAAGGTAATATTGATGAACATCATGAAAGATGAATATGTAATAGTAGATATAAGTTAACAAAAATATACACAAACCATCTGCCTAACTTAGGAACGTTTTATCATACACAATGAAGCACTTGAAAGTACAGCTATTAACAAGTAGCTAATTCGGCCCGAAGACCTCGTGTCTGCTCGCTGGCGTGACCCCGATTCCAGAACATCTGCTTTTTGTTGAGAAATTTATTGCATTGCATCTACGAATAGTGGTGGGCTAAGGAAAATTTTGTTCCATTCACCTACTTTGCGATTTAATGATCCAAACAAAGGCAAATTTGGCTGAAATTTTCAATGTAAGACAGATATTTCTTCTTACATGATGTAACAATGTAAAAATGACGAGTAAGTATTATAAAATGCGAACCATATAAGTAGGCGATGTATTTTAAAATTCATTTTGTTTTATTTATAATTACTAAATAATTATTGATTATTTTATAAAGCATGTAGAATTCAAGGAATAATTAGAACTTCAAATTTCCAACATGACTAGCCGATTTAAAATTTACATTGTTATTTTCTTTGTTTTAGGTAGGTACCTACTCGTATGAGAAAATCTCTACATTGTCATTCGTTAAGGTTATAATTGCAGTATTTTTGTACATAAGTAGGTACAATGTTGTGAAAGTCATTCGCCTTTGGTTTTTACCATGTTTTTAAACAATTTGTGTCTGAGATAAATTAAAAATAAAAAGTACCAGCTATTAACTTTTGAGATTCACTCAGAGCTTGCTAGATTGACCTGTGTATTCCTAAATAGTACGATGGAAACAAAATGATACATAATATGGGAATTAAAAGGAGGCTCAAAATCTGTTAGGACGATAAACAAACAATAACGGTCATGCGTATGCGGCGCGGCGCAGCGCGGTGCGTGTGACGCACAAAATTTTCCACGCGCGACCGCTGACGATCCGCAGAAGTTTTTCGCGAAAGTTGAGGTCGATCCTTTGTGCTATTTCAGGAAAACCTGGACTCGAGCCAGTTCCTACCATACGGACGACGCAGTTCAACACCACGTTCTTTGAACCCTGGACTTTGTTATCCTAAAACGTGATTACCGTCTACGGAATAAGGACCAAATTTTCTTGCATTTTCATGTTTTCACCTCTGTTTCTGATTCTGGGCACGAGTTTTCTTTGTTTAGTATTTAGATGGGAGTATTGCCACCGCCATGTGTTTTGAGGAATAATTTACGATATTTCTGGTGTAGGTGTTTATTTCAATGTTAAGGTTAATAGGCAGAATTAGCAGCCAGACAGGCAAATAACGAAGAAAAATACCTATTTTTTTTTTTTTATGTCATAGGACGGCAAACGAGCAAGCGGGTCACCTGATGGTAAGTGATCACCGCTGCCCATGGACTAATGTAACACCAGGGGTATGACAAAAGCGTTGCCGGCCTTTTATTTTTCCCTCCCCAGAGGGGAGGGGGGGGATGGGCCTCCGGCGCTCTCACTCACCGAACGAAGCATAGAAGCTGTAAAACTACTACTCAAACGTCGATTTTCTGTGGGAGTGTGGTACTTCCCCGGACGAGCCGGCCCATTCATGCTACCAGCAAAAGTGATTTTCGCCGGTAGCGTGGCTCTACCACAACTGGAAATTGGACCTATAATTAAGTCGGTCGGTAACGATTTCCAAGCCTTCTTTTCAGGAAGACATTTATTTTGTAACATCTAAGATAATAGAAACACGTCATGTCTAGTGATTTCACGGAATTTTTTATGATTACCTACTACAGTACAGGTATAGTTGCTAGTTGCTACATATTTATTCATATAATATTTATTAATATATAGTATGTATTGGTAATTATTTCTTTTGCAGGATATTATAAGGTGAATAGAGGATATTTAAATTGTACATTAAGTAAGGCAATAGATTTCTTTTTTATCGGTCATAACGTGGTCACATCATTATCTATATCTCCATTTAATCTATTGCGGAGGCACTTCTATTACGTTAAAAACTGACACAAAATTTTTACTTAACTTACTCGGCAATTTTCCTACGGCAAGAGTTTTTTTTTAACACCATTAAAGACGCTTAGTCTGTCCATTGATTGACAATCTATACTAATCCATACTAATATTATAAATGCGAAAGTAACTCTGTCTGTCTCGCTTTAACGCTAAAACGGCTAACCGATTAAAACGAAATTTGGCACACAGATAGGCTATAGCCCGAGAAAGGACATAAGCTACTTTTGATTTCGATAACGTAGGTTAAGCAACTCTAACCATGGTTCAAATTAGGATGGGTGGCCAAAACTAAAACGGCTGAACAGATTAAAACTAAATTTGGCACACAGATAGGCTATAGCCTAAGAAAGGACGTGGGCTACTTGAAGCGAATATGCCAAATATTAATTGAGAATTAAAATCCATATTTCAATATCAAGGTTTTTAGGGTTCCATGTCCAAAGCGTAAAAACGGGATCCTATTTACGAGATTTCAATGTCCGTGTGTCACCAGGATGTATCATACATAAACCGTTGTTTGTTTGGTTATTCGTATGTGTAAGTGGCCAACACTGGTGTCAGATATTTCAAGCTGCCTTAAGGCATCTGACATAGCTAAACGACTGACATCAATGATGACAGCCGCTACCAACGTCTTAACGTGCCTTCCGAAGCACGGAGGAGCTCGAGATATTTTTATGCCACTTGCGGTCACCCATCCAAGTAGGGACTGCACCAGGGGTTGCTTAACATACGTAAGCGCTCATAGAGCTCACACCCACTGGACCATCGGGCTCCTAAAATACCTCTCCTCATAAACCGTGATTACTATACAGTTAAAATTTTCATAGATGATGAACTTATTTGCTTTTGCCGTAAACACTAGAATCAGAATAAAATCCTAATCCTAACTAATATTATACGAGTAAATGCGAAAGTGAGTTTGTTTGTTTGTTTCTTTGTTACGCTTTCACGCCCTATCTACTTAACCGATCATCATGAACTTTTGCATACACATAGGTTGGAGTACTGAGAAGGACATAGGCTATAATTCACGCGGGCGAAGCCGCGGGTAACAGCTAGTAAGCGATAAGTAAGTACTACAGGCAGAGTTCATGTGTCAATAAATAACTTATATTTTTTTGCTGTCTGCAGCTATTGCTATAAGTGTAAGTAAGTAGGAGTGCTTCGGACCCCGGGGTCTTTAAGCTAAGTAATGAAAGAATGAGCTGGACTTGAGCTAGGTTTAATAGTGTTAAAGTGTTATAATATATTAAATAGATAAAATAAATAAATATATACGGACGGACAAATCACACAGATTGAGCTAGCCCCAAAGTAAGTTCGAGACTTGTGTTATGGGATATTAGCTCAACGAGACTAAATTTACATATTGATACATACATACTATCACATCTTTTCCCACGCCACGCTTAGCATGTTGGTGGGCTTGTAGGTGGAGAACGTGATCAGAATAGTGATGGGTTGCTAACAGCATCGCCTATTGACATGATTCCTCACGCCCATTTCCTCGACCGGCTTTTACGATCTGTGCGGAAAGAGAAGCAGCTGGTACATTCTATGTTTTTTTCTCTACCCCCAGACCAGCGTAGATCTGTATGTTTGAATTGAATAGGCTCCGAAACTACTGAATCAATTTTCAAAATTCTTTCTTCACCTATAGAAAGCTAATTTATCTGCGGGTGACATAGCCACATAGGCTATAATCCTCGCGGACAAAGTAGCGGGAAAATTGCTAGTTTGTAATAAAAGCCAGTGGTCACAAAGAACAATGATTTAATAGTATCAAGTGGGCGCGGCATCGGCCCGCTGCTGGGCGAGTTGTGCCGCCGCGCAGCAGTGCAGCATGAGGGCGGTCAGCGCGCACGCGCGGCTCTCCCCGCCGTCCTCTCCCCCCGCACCCGCGTCCTCCGCGGACAGCTCCTCGCGGACTGCTTGGAGCTGTAAAAGGGTGAAGGTTATTGTAGAAAGAGGAGCGCAGTTCATAGTATCGGAGGAGCCTGATGGCCCAGCGGGCGTTAGCATTATTGGCGCTTTCACGTGTTAAGCAAGCCCGAGGGAAGTCCGCATTTGGATGGCTGGCCGCAAGTGGAATACATATCTCGAGATCTCCGTACTTCAGAAGTCATCCTAAGCCGTTGCTCCCTGGTGTCATCATCAATGGCAGTAGGTTAACTGTGCCTTAAGGAAGTTTGAAAAATCTGACACTATTGTTGGCAACTCACAAACACAAAAACAAAACAAGCAGTGTTGGAAAAGTTAAACAGTTATTCGCAAGTACAATAACATACGACTGCTATGCCATTTCTAAGTCAAGATTTAAATCCTCATGGATATTTGAAAGCAAAAACGTCGGCTTATTTAGTTTTTTATGATTTCTCTTGATTTTTCCGGCGCAGCTTTCACGTCTCTATGATAAATGAGTCAGCTCTCACCATCTCGTGTATCTGCTGCGCTGAGAGCTTGGCCGCCAGCTCAGGGGCGCAGTCCCTGGCGGCCGCTAGCAGGGCGTCCGGTGGTAGAGCGCTGCGCAGCGCCGGTTGCAGCATAGCGCTCACGTCTGCCTTCTGCAGCCACGTCGCGCCGCACCCGCCGAACGGGTTGCCCACTGGTTCGAGGGACTGCTTCCTTTGCGTTAGAAGGACTGATCGTGAAAAATGTTGCCGTCTATACTATGGATATTAAAAGATATAACCAACTACTTAAGATTCTTGGCTGTGACAAAAAGAATACCTACAACTAATAATACGAACGTTAAAACCGACGCCTTCAAAAGTTTATTTTTTGTCAATAAATCTGATGGAATCAATTTTATCAAAAGACGATTATATGCGGCTTAAGTATAGCAAGTTTCTTTTATAATTTACATTTTGTTTACATTCTACAACAATTGTACAACATTTCAAATGAAATATTTATAGGTCAAAATGTATGTAGGAACTAGGAACCTATCAATGGCCTTTGATGTCTATAGTTATATAGATTATAATTATTCAGTGCTAGGAAGAATATTTTGAAGCTTTTTGATGCGGGCAAAAGTTATGCTTACATGATTTTATCTGTTAACTAACCTGCTTCAACCTTATATGGCTATTGAAATAAGATGAGCATCTAAATGATCTTCCGTCTTTAATAAAAAAAAATATACTTAGTGTGATATTTACCTGGGTGTGTGACTCGGTGAAGGAGGCAGAGATCGCGAAGAGCTGCAGGTCTTCGGCGCCGACAAGGAATGTGCTGACCCGGCGCGGCGAAGACCAGCCACCAGCGCGCTCATTGCTCCACCGCCTAGCAAGGAACAAACCAAATCATAAGTACTTATTATTACTCCGGTACTGGCTTCAATATCTACGTATGTATGAGTGAGTGATACTGGCTAGAACTCAGGAAATAAATAAGAAAGTTTAAAATCCCAAGCTAACGAAAAAGCAACGATGTACAGTACTGATTCATACGAGGCAAATACATAAAGATGATGTGTGAATCACAGTGTAGAAGGCTTCACTAAATCTTCTCGCAGTTTGTAATGATGTAACATCGCAACCGCGCGTAATATTTGTATGGTATTTTTTTCTAGGATCTTTAACAACATAGCTTTAAAAGTGTAAATCTGCAACGACTAGGTAATCTATAATACTTTCAAACGACCATTGAAAGTTGCGAACTGGCCAACTCTCGGAATGTGTGCCACATTCGAGAACTAGTTGCAAAGACATGTAACATTGTTTTTGAAATTCCTACTTAAAATACTGGCCGCTCGCAATCCTTGGACAGGTGGACACGGTGTGAAGCAGGGCGTTAAAGGACAAGAGCAATAAAAACTTATTGCCCAACTAGGAACTCAAACCTGTGGCCAATTAGGCACATTTTTAAAGAGAATCTTTCTCTTGTTGATTACGTAATTTATTGTTAATTATAACGTGATAAGTATAATTGTTTATAAGAATGCGGAAAATTATATAAGTGTAACATTGTATGAAATATATTTATTTAAAAACAAACCGTGCAATCATGATTCATATTGTAATCTAGAAGACTACATTTCTCAGAGTAGATATTTGACATTGCTCTCAAATACTAATAATGTTTGTACAAAGTCACTCAGGCTGTGTCCAAATAATTAGTGTTTATAATGTCACATGGTCTCACATTCGGCAGATGTCTCTAGTATCTTACAATGACACGTTAGCAACTATGAAAAATCTTCTTATCCAGACAAGGGCAAGTAAGAGGATATTAACAATACATAAACGAGGATAAAATTACTGAAATGTTTAGAACTGAAATTAGAGAACAGGTCATATAACAGAACACATTACACCTTAGAATCTAGCACAAAACCACAAGACTATGAAGGGACACTATAGAGACGGAATTGACAGACAGAGGTGGGGAATTCACTCGAAGATGTACACATTGAAATGGACATTTATAGACCTGAACATCTTTTTGTGGATAGTTGTTGAGAAGGCCCGATGCTAATTACGCGTCTGGCTTCGTCAGCTTTCGTACAATTCGTCTGTGCATAAAACAAACATAAAAGAAAAAAATATCTAAGCGTCAAAATATATCTAATTCCTAATAAAATATTAGTAAGTACCTATTAATAGCACTACAAACATATTAGTGATATAAGCGATTCAAAAGCAAGCGTTTCACACTAAGGTACCTAATTAGAAATGGTAACAAATAAATAATATACAAGAGACTTGTACACAATAACATGTTTTGCTAAATTAATTAAAGGGAGACTTAATTATTACACAAAAAGTAAGTTTTTAAATGATTATTGGTTTAATACCTTCTTATCATGTAGATAACGATCTAATAGATACACACCTTCTTCATGTACATCCAAGGAGTCTTTCCTCTCTGGCTCGTCTTCGGAGTCAGGGTCCACGGCATCTGCCTCGGTCATGATGAGCTCTGGCGGTGGGCAAGTCAGCCCTGAGGACTCTGTTGGAAATACGAAAACATTTGTTATTAAGAGGGTATACTAGCAGTGCGTTTTCCATACAAATGTATTTCTCTATTTTCTCGCTGAAAACTTCTTCTAGAGGCAAAATTCTTTTTACATACTCTCTATCACTAAAATAGGTACGTCCGTATGGTTTAATTTTTTCTAAAAACCTGTTTAGAAAAAAAAATGGGTACAAAAATAGTTTTTTTGGAAAAAATAAAAAATAGGGGCATTCCTAGTTTAGTACTAGATTTTATGAAAAAAGAATTGTGGCTCTAGAATCAGTTTTCAGCAAGAAAATAGAGAAATATATTCGTATGGAAACCATATTGAAAAAATACTGCTAGTATACGCTCTTAAAAATAACTACTTAACCAATTGGAAACAGGGGTAGACATAGATTTAAAAAAAGCGTCTTCTCTCTCTTTGTATAGCCTTATTATTACATGTCATTTGGTGTCAGCTCTTTTTGCCAAACACTTCGGTTTTGGGTCGAAAAAAAGGGGTCTTAGATAGGGTAATATTACTAACAAATTATGAAAATGGAATAGGTATTTAGTATTAATCCGTAAAATTTCCGTAAAAAATAAATTTGGATCTGAAGGTTTGATGGCTTTCCTTTTTTTCGTACAACTAAGTTAGAATTTACTGCAAAATAGCCAGCAGGGAAAAAATATATATTTTGCATGAGCACTAAACAAAACATTATAAAACTATGTTCATTAGAGTCAATAGGTTATAATTAAGACTACTTTCGATTCTTGTACACGCATTTTTTAAATCTATGACTGTATATTAAGTAAGTAAGTACTTATATATCTTCGACATACACATGAATAATTTTTATGAAAAGAACTCGGGATATTCTCTCCTCTGTAGATTATTTGTTTACTCTTCCCAGAAATCTTGTGAGAACACTATTTAAATTGGGACGCTTGAAATAATTTACTCAACATTTCATCAGCTTTCGAGCCAGTGAATCATTTCTTTGTTTCCCTCACAATTCTTTTCTCCAAAACACATTCATTTCAAAAAAAGCATCAACCTACTGCATATAAGCTAAATAAAAAGCAGTATTTTTAAACATTTTGGTCTTATTGCTCTTCAAAAGGAATTAAATTTACACTCGGTACGTTCTCAATCTGTTTGAAATCGCGCCAAATTATCTTTGTCCGTAACTAATAATGTTAACAGCCGGGGTTCAATAACCTTCCTGTGCATATAAATATGTTAACACAGAAATAAGTTGTAAACCGTAAAATTTAATACAAATTTTCCTCCAATTTGAGTGTTTTATGTTATCGGTTGCATCCCCGGTGCTTCGGAGCCCAAACTCCGCTCTACTTATTTATTGAGTCAATAAGTCTCCTCCTGCATATAATTATTGAACGCCTACTCACACGCTGAACGTAGTCTTTGTCTAATACTAAGTTTGTCGAGCTCCGTGGCGCAGTGGTCAACACGCCAGACTGCGACACGGAGGTCGGTTCGATCCCCGGCCAGGTCAAGATGGAAAACGATCTTTTTCAGATTGGCCTGGGTCTTGGATGTTTATCTATAAGTATATATTATAAAATAGAGTATCATTGAGTTAGTATCCCACGACACAAGTTCACAACTTACTGTGGGGCTAGCTCAATTTGTGTGATATGTCCCTATATATTTATTTATTTATTTAATTCATTTACAGTTAAACCAGCAAAGGGATAAAAACGTGACACTATATAATTGTATGTATGTACCTATGCACTAATTAAAATAATCATGCTGTAACATTATTATATAGAAATTCAAGCTACATATACCTCTCTTATTAAAGATAGAGTCACTGTGTGAAAAGAAACGCACACAATGTCTATTTCTGGCAGAAAATAATTGAGTGGTTTGCCACCTTCTCCATTTTACATACACGTGAATAATGCACGTCTGTGCAGGTTGTCAGGTTACCTTACGAAGTAGGTAATGTTCGACGAAAATTACCGTAATTTAACCAGATTGATCTACAAATTCAAAGTTAACGGTGGGTCCGAGCGGAGTTAAACCCTGGACCTTTCGCTTATATGTCCTTCTCTTATGCCACACTACCGCTTCCTTTAGGTAATAATTTCTACGAATGGCAATACTATTTTTAATAATTATATAAAACTTTTTGACGAAAAAATTAATACATTATACATATTATCACGTCTTTATCCCTTATGGGGTAGACAGAGCACATGGTCATAAAACCTAAGGCTACGTTTAGCGTATAAGTGGGCGTTAAGGTGGAAAGTTGATTCAAAATAGTGATAGGTTGCTAGCCGCATCGCCTAGATTACCGCCAAATCCCTTGACCGAATTTTACAGTCTGCGCGGGAAGATAAGCAGCAGCTGGTATATTCTATGTTTCCTTTTCTCCCAAACCAGCATGGAAGAAGAATAAAAAATAATCATTAATTTTCTACCCTTATATAGGGTTGAATAATTTTTCCAAAATATGAGTATAGTTTCCAATAAAACACGAAATGTATAAATAAATACATAGCCAATCCATCAAAAAGTTTTGTCAAAATCAATGTCGCCAAAATGAGAACGTCACGCTCTTCCGTTCATTGCCGTTAACCGCATCCATCATCCTACTTCGTAAATTACGACATATATTTACAAATCAGATACGATAAATCATCACTTAACGCAAACTACTTAGTATAATAAAAACATATTATGAAACAGTAACTGGCTTGGCTTGCAAACATATCATAATTATTCTCAAGTGCAATGTGTTACAGCGTTCTAGCAATCGGACAGTTCTGGATCTATGCGTTTGTGAACTGGGCTAGAAACTTTATTGAAGCCCGGTGATTAATTACATACCTATTGTTTTTGAGCGAGGTGTCACCTTTTTAACAGATTTCAAGAAAAGGAGGAGGTTCTCAATTCTGTTGTATTTTTTAAATATTTATGAAAAGTAATACTAATTATGTATCTGATAGATTAGAATAATACTATTGTAGAGTCCAAGGCCTGCACGTGCAACGGTGTCGACTTGTTAGTTTCATTAATTTTATGATTTTGATGAAAACATTAATATACATTAAAATTGGTCCCAATTAAATTTAATAATAATTTAATTTAAAAAAAAGCCGACTTCAAACAAACTGCTGAACTGCAGCAGTTTGTTTGAAGTCGGCTTTTTTATGCTACGACATACTGGGGTGACGGAGAGAGATTTGTTTTGGGATGCTCACGTAATCGTAGTAATAGTAAGTGATCGCCAAGATGTTTTTTTTAGATTTGTTAGATTTAAGCGCCCCCTGAAACTGGCGCCCCAGGGTCCTTGATCCAGCATAGCAATCAGACAGTCGTATGAGGTAAATGAAGTCTGTGACGGTTGCGTGGCCGATGTCGATGCGGAAGCCTCCGACAATGCTCCACTTCGCATTTTTATTGCTGACGCGTTTATAAGGAAAGAGTATGACGTAATAATGTGCACATTTTGCTATCTTTATGGAAATCTACATCTGTTTTGGATTGGAACAATATTCCTAGGAATTAAATCTTTGTTCTAATTAAACCCTGATAATGATGATGGAGTTGGGTCAATAAGAGTGAAAATCTGCCATGAATGAGCCTCTGGCTGCTTCAAGCGCCCCTATGCCTGCATAATTGAAGATTTGATGGCTGCTAATACAAACAAATGCCATATAGGCAGCAATATAGTCATGTAATAACTTTAGGTAACTTTATTATAGGTAATCGATCAAGAATAATTACACGGTTTGTTGACACAAAATAGAAATTCAGAATCTGCCATAAAATAAAATATATCTGGAATGCGAAAATAGCAATGCCTACTTAGGACTTAGATATTAAATTTAACATTTCACGAAATAATAATAATGCAAGCCGGCCCCAGTTAACTACCCAGCGGGCTACTTTTAAATTGTCAGGAATTTATATGTACTCATTGACTTTACACTCATAAACTTTACAGAAAAATCTGACTGTCCTAGAAAGAGTGCATATAAGATTTATTAACATCATTGAAACTTTTATTGAACTTTTGAAAGCGAGTGCCTCCGCCACGCACTTGTCGCACGTCCCGCGCTCGTTTTGAAAATGGGCTCGTGACAAGTCCGAAATTTATTGTCTGTTTTTAAACGTTAAATTCAACTAATTTCTACCAACCCCTAGTTTTTTATCGAATTTTAGCTGGTATAACATAACCGTACGCTACAAATCAAATAAACACAAGTGGTTTCAAAGTTTTTGGTTTACGACGTCTCTTGCATCCGGGCTTATTCATTGTTTTGAGCCTATTTCGGCCATTTTGAAAAAGTTTTGAATAGGTATATATAATAAAATTCTACGTTAGTATCAAAGCTGCTCACAAAATTTCATGAAAATCGGTTGAGGAATGCGATCTGTAGAAAAGAAAACCGGCCAAGTGCGTGTCGGGCCACGCGCAGTGTAGGGTTCCGTAGTTGCGAATGACAACTTTGAGTTCACACTCGCACCTTACAGTTTAACGACCAAAAACATCTAACAATGAAAATAGTATGAAATTTTACAGTTTATAAGTTGGTTGCCTATAACTTTTTAGTTTGTACTTAGTACTCAGCTCTGATAGTTTTCCTTTCAACTTCAGTATATATACTACTGCTGTAATTTTTTTCACGTATCTATATATAACCGTTTAGCAGATAGAGGGGGGGGGGGGGGGGGGACACTTAGCTCTAACAAAAATTCGCGCTTTAAAACCAAATATTTCGGAAACGGATCCCTAAATCGAAAAATGGTGTTCTCAGCCTCACAATATTTTTTAAAGACCTATTTAACGATACCCCACACGATGGGTAAATAGAGAAAAAAAAATTACTCCCCACTTTGCTTGTATATACACTACACTAAAAAAAATTTTTTTTCATGATTTTATTCTACCACTTTTTTGCCATGATTAATATACATACCCATACCAAATTACAGCCTTCTAGTACTTATAGTCTCTGCGTATAACCGCGGACGGACAGACAGACAGACAGACAGACATGGCGAAACTATAAGGGTTCCTTGTTTACTACGGAACCCTAAAAACCAACTAATTATCGAGGCAGCCGGATTACAAATTATTTTTGCGGAGACGGTCTTAAGTTTGTAAAATTATTTGGATTTTTTATTACGTTACTTGTCTTCATATTCAAAATGAAACTTGTTTAAGAAGACGTTGGTTTTTGTTCCAGATCACGCATGATTAATGGCTTGTTTAGGGAAATGCATGCAACGTCAAAATATGTTAAAACTTGGCTCGTGTTTGTGGAAGGCCGGATGCTCCTGATAGGCGTGTGGGTGGGAAATTTACAGGTCGACACTCTTTCCGCGAAGTCTTTGTGCGAGAGGAAATCGAAGCGGCACCTTATAAAAATAAAGCGTTTCAATAATGTAATACCTACTTATTATAAATTAAGTACTATTAATAGTTATAGTGATCCATCTAAGTATTACTGAATGTTGGTAGTAAATTTATTAGATATGATTTTTTAAAAAAAAAGTAATGGTTTATTTCATTTTTATTGAATAACTATCACAATGAACATTTTCAGATCAGAATCTGACTTATAAGTTTTTTTATTGAAATATTTTTTTTTTACTTATTTGTACGAGTATTTCAGCCTTGTCTCATCATGGATGACCTATTTTTTCTTCTTCTTTCAAGCCTTTCCGCTATTCCTCTTTCCTAACTTTTATAACAAGTTATTTGTTCCTGCAACTGCCCGATCATTGTGTCTCATATTTTTTACAATGAATGTTGGCGAGTTCTAGGTTCATGAAGTCTGAAGCAACACAGCTAAAGATATAAATAATATTTTCAATTATATAAATTAGTCTTATACGCGAAACATATAACACTCCTTTAAGGGCTGTCGGATAAACTTGTCAGATTTTTCTGTAAAGCTCGATCAATTTAGTTAGCGATATCTATAGTTCAGATGACAGAGAAACATTTAGAGGATAAGTTGAGTCTGCAATATGATAATATTTCATTTCACTTCCGTTTTATAAAGAGGACTCAAGACCTTTTAATTTCAAGAACTCACGACAAATGTTGGCATCGAAATCGTGTTGCAAATAGGAATTAGGTCCATAACAGTCTTCCTTACATCCGGGAGTTTAGACTTTCTAAAATAGACGTTACCTTGATCCTGTTTAGGAATACACGGCGACGACTCTTGGCACTTGGCGACGCATTTCTTGTGACAGCAGAGGCCGCAATTCCGACACTGCATTGCGTCTTTCAACCATATCTAAAGTAAAAAAAAAATATTGAGGGTTTCCGCGATTTGTTCCATGACTATGCTTTATTTTCTAAGACTGCAGGATCATCTAAAGCTGGGCATTGACGATCAGTTTAGCGCGTCAGTTGAACTGACATCAATCCAAAATTTGATCGTCAATGTGGTATCATCACTCCAGAGTTTTAACTGACGACGCGCCACGAAATTTTCCGTGGCTACCCTAGTAATCTATATTGAAAAGCTTTCTTTAATAATATTAATAGTTGCTAGTTAGTAGGTACACTGAAGTCATAAGTTGTAAGTGACGAGAAATTACTAGGTCGACTTTATATTGAGACCAAAATAACGATAATGGAACGCAATAACAAAACTATACGTAAACAAAGATATCAGTATATAATCAATCCAATCTTCTAAACTAAAAATACGATAGTGTTTTTTTTATTGATTGAGTATGTAATTTGTTTCTTGAACTAAACTAGTCATCAGTTTTCTGAGATATTGTGTCGGATACCGGGAAGGACATCGCGAAGGCCTCTTGTCCACAGAAAATAATAAAGTCGAAGTATTTTTTGATTTGTTTTTATAGAGTGCTTGTAGTTTTAACAATACAGCAATATGTGTGAAGTTTAAGTGTGTCAAACAATATTTTATGTTCAACTATTATACGCCTTATCAGTAGCACTAGACAATCAATGCTGAAATCTACCAACCTTTTTATTACAAAAGTCACATTGCGTAGATCTATGGAAATGTGTGCGGACGAAGTCATGTGCGGCTCGTGTAGGCTTCGGTGGTTTCGGTGCGGGAGGTTCTTTTGAGGCTCGACTGGCCGAGCGGTTGGTGCCGGCGCCCTCCCACTCCCACCATACGAGGGCATCGCCAAAGCAGAGGCACGGCTCAAAGCCCGCATGAGACGACAACTTGTGGCTTTTGCTGAAAAAGCAATCAGTCTGATTGTCAATTTAAACAATACGAAGAATATTCACTTCTGAAGCAGAATTGATAAAATTTAAATATTTTTCTGTATAATGTCATACCTAAATTTAATATCCACATCGGGCGGTAAAAATTGATATCGTTTCATATGATGTGGAACAGTTGAGTCTTGACATTCAGCTAGCAGCGATGCTAATGGTATATTCAAATATCCTAGTAACACTTCGTCTTTTTCACCAGGTACCGTGGCCCAAATATTTATATTTAAATATTTATGATTCTCATTTAGCTTAAACTCGGTCTCTTCATCAAAAGGTATGATAGGTTTTAATTGAATACTTTTAGTCCAGAACATTTGACATATTTCTACATGTTCGCTTTGCCGCGGGCCTCCTGTTTCGAACATTTGGTCTTCCTCGTCTAGTGCTTCTACTTTCTCTGTTACTTTACATTCAGAAGAATCTGTTCTAATGATTGGTATGTCTGGGTGTTTAACAGTTTTGTTGATAACAGCGGCTTGTCTGAGAGGTGTGCTTGCTCCGGAGGCTGGTGGCGTACTACCAGCGGAGCTGTCGGAAGACTTGTTTTCTACTGAGCATCTTCGCTTTCTCAGGCCAAAGTTTCCTGGTCCAGGTTCAGGTCCCTTCGTCGAGTGCTGTCGCACGGTTTCAGCCTTTTGTTTGGTTTGAGGTTCAGTCTCATTTTGTGACTCAGAAGTCTTTGATGGGGACTCTGACTCCTTGAAAAGAAAAAATAAAAAGAAGGTATTTGATTAATACTTAATTGTCATGTTATTGGATATCTCGGTCATATGTCACACTAGGTATACTTACTTGCGGATTAGCTTTAGAAGCCGTAGCTCGCATGCTTTGCAGCCTCACGCCCTCCATCACCTCGGAGACTCTCCTAAAGGTGAAGTTTGTGCGCATCCCCCGCCGCGACTCCCCCGCAGCTGCCCCGGCCGTCAGTCCCTCTTCCCGCCTGACGCCACCACTAGTGGTGCCACCTCGTCGCACCCTAACAGTGACCGCCCGTCGGTCAACGCATTTCAATAGCTTTCCTACCTGTAAACATTATGAAACTGTTTGCTTATAAGGCAAGTTTTTAGCTCTTGATCTGATCAATCTCGATAAACATAACATTTCGTAAGGGTAAATAAAATAACATCCTTGAAGGCTGGTTCTCAATTATACTAAATGAACCGTCATTTTCTTTTTATTTGGAAGGATATACTTACTTCCGGAAAAGTCCCCCTTAAATTGCACCCAAATCGATTCGCTAGTTTTGTCGGAGAATTTTTTTTTCATTTGAAGGATTATCAATATTTCTATATGTAATTCAGTCTTTGGAGAGACTTCTATATTATTATAAGGTGCACTAAAAGGCGATATTTTGGAGCCTTTTTAATTTTTTGTAAAACTGATTACCTGAGCAACATTATTGACAGGTTTGTTATCAATAGCCAGTACAATGTCATCTCGTCTCAGATCAGCTCTATAAGCTGGTGACATCGGCACCACTGTGTCCACCAGCACTACTCCGACGCCTTGACAGCAAACTAGGCCCAGTGGCCCTGAGACTGCAGGTAACACTATGTCTAGCACTAAAACTCCGCGACGTAGAGACACCTGGAATTAAAGATGAATAGAAATTTTCACTGAAGTTTGAAATATAAGTGGCACTGATTTAATGATAATATATCATAGACACGAGGGTTACTTCGAAGGTCCGTCAAATGTTGGACTGACTTTAATTTATCATGAAAACAGTCTACTTAGTTAGTCTAAAGGTGTATAGTAGAAAGATGTATTAATTTTACAATTTAAGCCTGGTAATGCAGTTCCTCACCCATCCGTGTGAATCTACCGCTAAAGCAGCGCGGACAGTTCCGTTTCCTCCTGACCACTGGAGCCGCGTCACTTCCACCAGTCTCACTGTCAGTCGACCTTGAGGTGTCGGCCCCTCTTCACTCTCAGCGCTTCCTGGCTCTGATTTTGGGAAGAATGGCTTGTATCTATAAAACAAGTAGATTTATTCCGTTTAATCCATAGGTCTGTATCGCAGTGAAAAACGGTCTGGTACTCTAAGGTTGGAGATATTAACGAACCTTCTTTTGAATTTAAACATTATGTCCACAGCAGACAGAGGAGACTATTTTGACGAGCTCCATGGCGCAGCGGTCAACACGCCTGCCTGCGACACGGATGGTCCCGGGTTCGATCCCCGGTCAGGTCAAGATGGAAAATGATCTTTTTCAGATTGACCTGGGTCTTGGATGTTTATCTATATAAGTATCTACTATAAAAAAATAGTATCGTTGAGTTAGTATCCCATAAAACAAGTCTGGCTGGAACTTACTTTGGGGCTAGCTCAATCTGTATGATTTGTCCGTATATATTATATTATATGTTTTCTTTTTTTATTAAATAGGCGAAATCCGAAGTGGTATTGCCATCAATACCACTTCGGAGTCAATTATTTTTTGATCGGACGAAGTTGAGCATTTACCTTATCTTATAATTTGGCAGGGTATGCCGTTGCGCCACTGCTCTCCTGATATGTGCCGCCACTAATGACGCCAGCCGTGGCTTCAGCTGCCTCCCCTGGAAGCGACCTCGCACCCTGAGGTCTAATTTGGGCTGAGTTTCGAAAGCGAGCGCCCAGTGCGTGTAGGGTGTTCGCCGGAACATAACACGCACGTTGCCGCTGATGCTCTCCACTTGAAATTGAAGAAGTTATCTTGATGAGTGATAATATCCCATTAAAGTTTATTCTCAGAACTTAGTTGCAAAGTATACTTTTCGAGAGTCAGGTAGATATTTATGGCATCTAATAGATAGACATGAAGCATTTGGTCTTATTCAGCCTTATGGGCTTAGGCTTAGGTAGTATAAAAAAAGTCAAGTTAAAGTCAACCAAAATACAAAGGGCCATATATTAATAAGCCTAAGACCCTCTTTGAATTGCAATTCTAACACTTTTGTGGTAAATAATCTATTGTTACCTGTAATAGAAATATTGGCTATCTTCCCCAGAAGCATTACGGCATCTACGTCGATCCTGAAATTCCCATCGTACGCTAGGTCGAAGTTCAAGTCCAAGGACCGCAGCCTGGCCCCGTCGTCTTCCATTTCTCCATTGAGAAGACGTATGTTTGTGATGGTGGGGAATTCTGTGCCTACTTCTAGGGATCGAAGCTGTGGAAAAAAATAAGTTTACCTCGTTAAAAAATCTTTTATAAAACTTACAAAAAGAAGAAGTATTATGATAGGATGTATAAAAATATAAATAAGATTTTATAAAAAAAAGACTTTATATTGTTTAGTTATTTCTGATAGCCTATTATATTATATTATTAAATCTAATTAAAAGTAAAATTTGAATTGAACGAAGTGTTTTCTCTGTACGGGAAATGCCACTGTATTTAAAAAAAAAATTAAAGCCTTCAGCAGTTTTGATCCGTAAAGAAAGGTTTAAGCAGTTCCAGTGAGCATGGCCGTCCCTATTGGCCATTTACACATGCCTGCTTTGGCCTGATATAAGATAGGTAATTGTATTTAGGATAGTTACCGTCAAAGATTCGAAGATCTTCCCTGATGACGTTTTGGCCAGTAACTCGGCCAGCTCTGTAGCCATCCTTCTTCGCAACCAGCGTGTGTCGGCCGTGCTCTGCTGGAAGATGAACTGCAGCATCGCGTTAAGTGCGCCTTCTGGCGTACATCCTGCTCCTCTTGTCAGTTCGTTCAGGACTTCCTGAAAAAAAATGCTTAATACTCAGTATTGTAACTAGTTTATCTCCGTTATATCATCCTGTCCCCCTTTTTTTAGAAATTTCATTTTTTAAATAAACATTTAAAGAAATCACAACATCCCTCTCTATCATCCGCCGAAGACCATGCAAAGTGAAAAAGAAAAAGCTGGAAATCGGACCCGACCCCAGAAATATCTCAGCTGAGGATGCAACCCCTTGGTCTGCAGAGAGTATGCTTTATTATGTCTTAACTACAGCTGACTCCAGATCCCAAAGCATAACAGTTGGCTAAGTAGGTACATGTACAATCAAGAACACGTTTTGATGAGGGAAGTGAGTTCAATTGTACTTTTAGCAGAAACCCACTTTCGTTTTCATAAGTTACATCATTACATTATTCAAAAGCTGTAATAGAAGTCCACAATTTACCCGGATTAGAGCAGCTTTTAATATCCCGTTCCATACGAAACATCCGCAAACACGTTCGTATAATGTTATTATGTTCATAAAGGAAATTTTATAGTGACCCAAATCGTGGAGAAAATGTCAGCAATTTGTGGTCGGAGGGATTTGATTGCATGCCGTACAAGTGTGTAGTAATTTAGGGTTTTATTTTAGAGGTAGGTCATGGGAACTGAATCGTCGGATCTACATCACGCCTCATACGATGGATACCGATCCAGTAAATTTGGTTCCAACCGGAGCTGAAACGTGGTTCAATAGGTGTTGAGGGTTTTGAAATTTAGGGTTTTATTTTAGAGGTAGGTCCGGGGAAACTGAATCTTCGGATCTACATCACACCTCATACGATGGATACCGATCCAGTGAATTTGGTTTCAACCGAAGCGAAAACGTGGCGCAATAGATGTTGCTTGGTGTTGAGCTCCGTCCAGAACTCAGTCACGGTCACTTCGCAGTTTTAACACCTATGAATTGAATGATGAAAATTATAAATGATTTTTTTTTCTGTTTGTTTGTTAATTTCGTACTTTCATTGAATTGATCGACATAAAATTTTAAATACACGACGTATGAGGCACAAAAGTGATGCCTCAACATCAAATTTAGCGAAGCTGGGGGCCAAAGCTTAAGAGTTACTACATATAAGTTTTTTTTGATCTGAGATGCACATAATTTCACCTCCCCAGTTTCTAATTATTCTCGGATCTCCCCTGTCCCCATCTCTATTTTATTAAGGCCGAGCCATCCCGCTTAACGATGTTTTTAGGACTCGACATCATTAAGCCCCAGCAATTATCTACTAATTTTGTTGTGTAGAGTGAGTGTATATTCTATGGTAGAGTCAAAGAAAATAGGCCTTCAGACTGGTTGGGAAGAAGATGGGCAATGATAAGATATACCTTCACATGTCACCGGATATTTGTACCTAAGTACAGTTTGAGTTTTGTGGTGGGAAGGCAAGGGGTGCAGTTGGGGTTTACCTTGGACGATTTTGCAAATTGATTTTGGTGGACTTTATAATATGAAATTGGTGTAGTTTGGTGTTATAAATGCTCGTACTCATGGAACAATTTGTGAAATAGTTAAAGTGAACTGTTATATGGACCTCAATGGTATGGTATCTCAATTTACTGGACATTGGCAGAATCACTGAAATATCGGTGGAAGCCATTTTATTATTAGCATTAAACCGAAGAAGAAGAAGTACAGTTTGATTACCATCCTGCGAAATATTATGTTATGACAACGTGGTTTAGCGATTTGTGCTACAAAAGCACGTTCACATATTACACTGAGATATTACATTATAATTACTTTAGATGTGTAAGTAAACCCTCGAAGGTGATCACGACTTGCTAATTCTATTTAAATCACTTAAATTATAGCAATTAATCATATAGGTGTACATAGGTATGTGCAGTATGCACCTACAAAATAGTTACAATAGGTAGATTAATTTGTGAGTATATGGGTGAGTGAGTTACAGCGTATAACAGTTTTTTGTATCGAATTATTAAATTGCGGACTATTGTTGTGCGTAATGCTACAGTGGTATGAAAATTCATAGTCGTGGCGACTAATTACATACTTGCAAGGGCGTAATAATTAAGGGTTAATTTAGGTCGAGCATCCCACCTAACGGTGCGGCGTTTACTTCGTTAAATCCTGCCAAATGTTTATTAATTGTGTTGTGTATAGACGAATATTTAATTAGGTATAAGGTACTTGTGTTGTTTTTGTCCACACTGATTAATTCTGCGACCTCTTAGTGCGGTCCGAAAATGCGCTTGAATCGCTGGGTCTCGGGTTCCATCCTCCGTCAGGCCTGGGTCTTGGATGTTTATCTTTTATAAAATATAGCGTTGAGTTACTATCCCACGACACAAATTCACTCTAATTTTTCGAACTAGGTTTGTGATTTGTCCCTATTTACTTATACATATAAAAGAAAAAAAGAAACGTAGAATATACCAAATGCTAAACAGACAGTCCAAACCGATCAAGGGAATAGGTAAAAACATAAGAAAATATATAAATATAATAACAAACTTAACATAAAAAAAACCGGCCAAGTGTGAGTCAAACTCGCGCAATGAGGGTTCCGTACAATATGCTTCGTGAACACACACAAAATGTGCAAAAAAAGTTTTATTCAATTGACTAGCGCCATCTAGAGGTGTTTTAGTGAACTATTTCCCTAGATGAACTTATTATTGTGAGTTTACCACTTAATTTTCAAGTGATAGAATTCTTATTATTTTTCCTGCAATCTTTAAGGAATGAACTAGATTTTGTAATTTTTTCAAAATTTTCGGCTCAGTAGTTTCGGAGATCAGGGGGGGGGGGGGGGGGGAATGGTCAATTTTTGCCTTCTTTCGTGAATAAAATCAAAAGTATTGATTTTACCCGAACAAAAAAAAAATATTTTTGAGATCCTCATAATGAGCCCTTTCATTTGATATACGACACAGTAAGGTTTGCAAAACATTTTTTTTTATTTTGTAATTGGGCCCCTCAAAATGACCCTTATTTCAAAAAAATCTTTATTTACTTTGCACATCCGTATTTGGGTCATAGGATTACACTATCTTACCAAATTTCATCTAATTTGGTTCAGTAGATTCGGAGAAAATCGGCTGTGACAGACGGACGGACGGACAGACAGACGCTCGAGTGATCCTATAAGGGTTCCGGTTTTCAACTTTTGTACGGAACCCTAAAAAAGTAGTAAGATAATGTTCTTACATATATATCTCGAAACGAGCCTAAAGAGTTCGTTGCTCCAAGACTAAGCCTGAGATATCTAAACGATGCATCAGAATATGCCGGCCGCGTTGCTATTGTCGTCATTTAACTTAACTAACTTTACATAAATATCACTAAGCGTGAGTGCATTTCAAACATTTGATATACAACATACACCTATTAAGTACCATAGAAAGAGCATAATGATGTGTGTACATGTGTACGATTGTACATAGAGCTTACAAAGACAGATGGCGGTCGAGCATGATTTGATAAGTCACAGAGTACCTACGGCGGCAGAAATCAATCGAATTACTTGAAATCCTGGTCACGTTTCTTCTACGCTTCAGTGGTCTATTTATTCTGATTTCCTACGCAACTATCGTTTGTTGCGCCCCATGTTCCTACAGTTCAATTTTTGAACAGCAATATACCGTCCGCTGAAGGCAAGTATTGCAACTCACTTGCTAGATCAAGGAAACCGGACTACCACCTGACGGTAATTGTATACTTAGCTAAATTATTAGAATTAGGTAGCTGTTTTTAAAAAAAGGGCTCTGCTTGTGTTCATTCTAACTAGTAGGTGTGTTTTTGTCTAAAATTAATTAATCGATCTTCTGTGTAAGTCTACAAGTGCATTGAAGTTATTTTTAAGTAGACTCGTTCTCCTTAAAAATTCGTAGACTTTACTTAGGAGAAAGACTTGTTTATTTAACAATATTGTTAAATATTGGCTGAAATAAGGGTATCTTCGAATACCTCTATTGCAGATGTACATCTGCGTACATTTTCGTTTCCCTTCAATCAAATGGCATATATTGATAAGCTTGCAGAGCCCAATACTTCAGAGCTGAGAGGGTCAGATGGAATGAGATCCGTTGCGGAAATCGACTTGACGAGTTGTGTGTATCTATGTACGTTTGTATGTAGGTCAGATGTAGGCAACTGAAAAGCATATCACTTCTAGGCAACTAAATACCGTCGAAGTTTCGTACATAAAAAAGGTCATGCAAAAACATTACGTATGTTTTGTTATATATGTTAATCAACAAATCTTGCAGTCTCTACCGTTCTATTTTTGACTATGTTTGACTTATAGTCTTGTAGGCTACTAGGCACCTTATTTGTTGGGCAAAATATGCATTGCTATCCTCTTTTATGCTACCACGATGGAAAGCAGCAGATCTTTTATAACCACGGGTCTCTAGAAAGTAGCAGCTCGGAAGACCGGGCGCGCGCCCGATGCCATACTTACAATCACCGGACAGGTAGTTGAGAATGACACCCGTGACCATGAAAGTAGTATGTTAATAATCCTTTAAATATAAGATTAATGAAATACAAAGTACCTACGTCATAACCTTTGCCAAGCCATAACTACATCTAGTTGAGGAGTTACGAGCATGAGGCCGACCTCGTAGTCCGCTAAGGAAACAAGGCTCGTTGTGTTCGTTTCCGGTTCGACGGCACAAATAAAAAGAAAGGTATTCACAAACCACAAGTTAAAAAAAAAACCTTTACCCGATTGCCGACTTTGACAGTTTGCGATCGTTATATAAATTTTTTTGCTGCTTTACATAGCCTATGACACTGCGGCATCTAATGCCACCCCCCCTGTAAGCCGTTTAGGCTACAGCATACATACATATGTGGTCGTGTGGTCAAAATCTTGATATCGTAAGATGAAACGTTTATTTATTAAAATTAATTTAAAACTACTTAATGGCACTGGCAACTTAATGGCAGAACCAAAAAGTGTACCTATCTCCTTCACTTATTCCTCGTCTCGCTTGCACACAATCGTTTACAAACATGCATCAACTTCAGTTCGTTAACTCGCTCAAAAACTTTTACTCCACATAAGTACATACTTACTTACGCGCGAAAAACATTGTCCTCCTTTTGGGTGGGCAAGTCGGTCGGGTAAAAATTTAATCGCCTCATCACGTTCTGCAAGCTTTCCGTCAGCCATACATTCTTATCATGTCTTTACTCTTACGGGATAGACAGAGCAGCTGTTGATGAGGTGCAGGCATGCAGGCCGACCTCGTCGTCTACTAAAGAAACAATAAGCTCGTCGGCTTTGTTCGTTTCCGGGTCACGTTACATTTTAAAAGAGATGACTACAAATTAAGGGGATTCATGAATTCTACGGGGGCCGGTGCTGCACCCGTTTAAAATAAAACGAATAGGTATATTATGTAACTAAATACATAGGTAACTAAATAAATAAAAAATAAATTTAAAATTTATTTGTCTGTTCTGTGTAGCCCTAGCCCTCGAGCTGTTTTTTAATCACTGCTTACAATTTAAAGTGAGAAGGTAACCACAAAAGCCACTTTTAGCGAAAACGCTAAAAAAAACTTCACGTTTGCACTTTAAGGGCCCACACTGGGCACACTAGCGACGCCAATCATTTTATTCCTAATACTTTACAAATAGAATGAAATTCAAGAATGTAAATCATATAAGCCTTAGTAAATAACCTGAAGTATTTTTGGAATCATTTTTTAATCTCATGAGAATCAGTCACTAAAAGAACTACTGATTACCGCCTCAGTATTAGGAATAAAATTATTGGCGTCGCTAGTGTGCCTAGTGTATGGCCTTAACTTTCATAAAATAGTGTGAAGGGTTATTTAGTACCCCGTAGAACTATTTTTTAATGATATCTGGATGCTCCCGCACGAATGTTTCGGAGTTCAGGACCAGGAGGGGGACCTTAAAATCTTACACTTCTACTCATCACGCTCTGGAAGCTCGACATAACCCGCATTTACTTATCACGTCTTTATGTTTAACAGTGTAGACAGTTCTTGTCAAGATGCGAGCATGCAGGCTGACCTCATCGTCTCCTTACGAAACAACTAGTTTGCCGGATTTATCTGTTTCCGGGTCAACCGGTATATAATGAAAGCACTGCATGAACACTATACAAAGTATTGAATTGATTCAGGCGTTACTTTGCGGAATTCAAAGTTACATGCACTGTGAGTTAAATGAATTTGTGTGCCTCCGCCACCAGTTAGTTAATGCAGATTATTGCTGACCAGTGCTTACCCACTACTTTAGTCCCTTCATGAACGCCACCAATATTTAGTTAATGCGCGACCCTTGCTGTCGGCAAGAATGGTCTATCTAACGGGGGGCGCTGTACGGCAATAATTTGCATGAATTAACTTGTGGCAGAAGCACACAAATTAACTCAAAGTACTATATGTATATACTAATTATTTATCTATACATATAATAAAACAGTATAAATATTTTGTCTGTACATTTAGTATTTTTGACTGAAATGGATAGAGGGACACTTAAATAGAATAATAGAAAGCAAAAAACTTTTTTTTGCTTTTAAATAGAAAGCAAAAAAAGTCTAAAAGAATCCTACATTTTATCCCTCCAGTATTTAGCAACAACCAATGCAATGCCATACAATTTTATAACACTGCTACATGTATTTTCTTATGTAGGTATGTTTAGTTCGTATTAAGGTATATGAATACGCCGGAGTCATAAAGTCGACGCGAACGAAGTCGCGGGCATCAGCTAGTTTATACTATTCTATAAAACTGAAGAGTTTGTTTGTTTGGTTGAACGCGCTAATCTCAAGAACTACTGGACCTTTTTTAACGAATCTATCGTCGTTGGATAGGCCGTAATCTCTGAGCGACAAAGGCTATGTATGTATCATGGGCGTAGCCGGAGCAGACTGCTAGTTTTAAATACAGGTAAGCTCAAAACTTTCCACTTTTTGCAGTACATGCGCTAATGACCTTCAGGATATGGGTTTAAACCATTCTACAATATATGTTTTTTTTTGGGTACTGTGCTTTATGTTTGACCATTTTTATAGAGGTTAAACATAATCGAAATGGCCGAGATCACCCTTAACAAGTGTTTTCTACGTAGTACACCGTTACGGAATTTATTTTACGTAGCGTTTATCGAGACATAATGGCGTTAATGCCATCTGGGAGCCCACCAAATTGAATTTACCTCATCCCGTTTTGCTCATTACATTTTATGTTCTTTGTACAATAGAGCCTCTTTCGTGTTTGTTCGGCTTAATGTGAAAAAGAACCTTGAAACTATGTTTCCTTATATTGTTATTAAAAAAATCTTTCAAAGCGGACACATTTGGTGAAATTGTCAAGACTAAAGCGATTATAGAAACAATGCCAATCCTACTTAAAAGTCCACCATCACACTTAAAATTACCTTTACGTCCGACCCTATAGTCTCTGTCTTCACCGTAAGGTTTTAATTAGTATCTATGGGATGATTACATCTACACTGCTCGTGCATGTAAAACGAAGTAAGAAACGTCAAAGGTACTAATGATATTTAATTATGATTTCCACAATATACCTACATTTCTTATTTCACTTAATTATTCATCAGTACAAGTTAGTGTGATTTTCATTTGAAATAGTTCCAGACGAAGCTTGTGTCTTAAACATCTACTTTCCTATGACAAACAAATTTTACATTACATTATTAATATTACTTCTTTCTTTAACAACATACCTATTCCATTTTTTTCAAGATATGTCGATTAGAGCCAAAATAGATATTCATGTAAGTTTAGACATAAATGCCTACGAAATATAAGCAAATGCCGTACTTAAATAATATTGATCGTCGCCGTGGATTTGCGGCTCTTATTTATTCACCGCCCCTAAAGAGCGCCTGCTGCATACCAAATACCGTGATTATGGTTACTCTGAGACTAGAAGCCGAACCAGCGTGGGCAGGGTGGGTGGTCACCTCATCTCTGATAACTAGTACATTTTTTTCAGCGGATTCTTTTAATTCAATAAATATTTATAATAATTTAACGTTACGATATTTTCTGAAGTTTATTTTGTATTTAATGACATAAATAAATAAATAAACGGTTAAAAAATGAAAATATTAAAATAGGTAACTTTGTGTGCTTCCGCCACCACGCCTGAATCAATTCATTTTATTACTGAAGACTTCAAACCCAGATTATGGAGATTTAGTGTCCGTGCTAGAGGTCACAAGGAGAAAGCTTCACGGTGTCATTAATAGTGCTTTGGCTAATATATGGTCTGGTAGATATTACAGAGAGGGGCATACTCTTGCAGTGGAGACTAAAAAAGACCTGATGATGATGATGATGTCATTAATAGATGACAATTTTAAAGTGGCCGAGCCCACAAGCTTTATTTAGAACTGGAACCGCCCTTGCTTTTTTGTCCAATATCATTGATGAAACTGATGCGAGATCTTTTAGTAATTTATACAGGATAATACTTTTGACTTTTAGAATCTTCAAGAAGTAAGTCCAAAACAGTTTTCAAACATTGTAATCAATGAATGTTTCAGTTACAGGTATCATTGATTACTTAGTTGGTTTTAAAAAATAGGTAGAATAAAAATAGGAAATATCTTAGAATCATGATGCTAAAATTCGGGGGGTTATGGCTCAAATAATTTGTGGCTTTAGTATTACTAGACATTTCCATAGCATTTAAAGATATGGGGGTTATACGTTTCCATAGTAAGTAAGACTGGTAAGTAAGTATAATAGGAACATTAATATTTATCGTAATTAATTTTTAATTGATGAAATCTTTGTGTAGCCACAAAAACATAAGATACTAAAATCTTATTTTTACTCAAAGGAATCCACCGCACTCAGTATCTTCTGGGTTATTACTGTTGACTCTAGCCTTTTAATTTAAAACGAGGCGACAGGAATCTTCGACCCAGTTAACCCGAGTCGTACACCGTGATCTTTACAGCTTTGTTTGATGTCGAGTCGTGCCACTTGAATGCCGAAAGCATAAAATCTACCGAAGATATAGCCACTCCAACGCGTAGAAGTACGTTATGTTTTTCCAAACTAAAATTTTGTTTTATTTTCCTTTGATGGATTTGTTTTTATCTTTTGGGCAAAGTTTTTCTTGTGTAGAATAATACTGAATTTCCTGATTTTTTTTCCAAAAGTCTCAGAATTCGTCCCTGAAGATCCATAACTTTGTGGTTCTACAAGTAGAATGCTCCATGGGTACCACCACTGTACTAAAATACTTAGGTTATTTTATTTCTCGTTTATAGGAATAAGTACTTTAATTTGTAGAGAAACTATTTTCGGTTAATCTTATAGTTTTTACCGAATAACCGAAATTAGCAGCTGTTGGGTACTCAATTTTAAATAGCGAGGAAGGTTTTAAATGGGAACACATTAGTGAAAACACAATAGTATTAAGCTTTACAAAAATTAGGTCATGTAGATTATGATCTACGTCAAATTTTGATTACGGTTTGCCTTATCTCTGACCTCCCGCAGCCCGCAGTTTAGACGTTACTTTATTCTACTCGTATGATTTGATGGTAGTCGCCTATCTTTTTGTAAAAATTCCCAGACTTGGAATAGCACCAATGGCTAGACAAATATTTCTTTATTTGTTTATTTACAATAGTACAAATTTAATTGTTTAAATAAATATTTGATTTGAAATAAAATAAATAAAATATTTATGTGGTAGGTAAATTAATTCATATTCATTATTTTAAGTAGTTTTAATTATTATTATTCATTTAGATATACATACCCAATAGTACAAATACATTATCTTAACGGGTTTCCCCAATGCGATAGCGTATTACAATTAGTGATTACCACTACAACTACCGTTACAAATGAAGAACATTGTAGCCCTTGTAAACTCAGTCAATGAGCAATTAAATAGGTCGATGTTGTTTGCAACCCCGTTAAGCGTTGCCAGCGTCTGCGTCAGTGGCGCCTGCTTCAGCACGTTGGTTCGCGCAGATGGTATTGCGAACAGTGGAGGCTGCCGCCGCCGCCATACATACCGATTTGGTACATACAGCCCCATCCATTGTAATACCGCTTGGTTATAGACTCTCCCTCTTAACACTTTGAACAAATAAGTGGCCAGGTAAAGCCTCCGTTTGGCTCCCGGGTATTATACCCTACCAGGCCGACCACAAATAGAGTAGGATACATTAGTGAGTAGAACGGATACACTCAATACATACATAATGCTAATGGCTAATGGTTAAATAAATATAAAATATCCTAGGAGCCAATTCGGGACACTGGGAAAATGTTCTAAGTTCCCAGCATTGGTACCATAGAAAGAGTTGTACATTAACGGACTGCCACGATAATCGAGGATAAATTACCACTCAGAAGAATATTCCAAGAAATTAGTAACGCGGACAAGCAAATAATACACAAAAAATTGTTGCGTCTTTGAAACTTAATTTTTCACCGCCATGCTTTGGACCAAGAATAAGTAAGTAAAATTATTGTACCATAATATATATATTTTTTTATTTTTATTTTATTATGTGTTGCTGCTAGCAATTGTAGCAGTTGATACGTCATTGTTTTTTTTAATAATTAGTGTCATACCGGTGGAAGTGTCACTGGTAAGCTGTATTGCTCCTCCACAGGCGGCTTCTTCTCGAAAGGTCGCACAAAGTACAGCAGCAGCGCTAGCGGTACTGCCAGTGCGGACGCAGCGCCGAACAGCGCTGCTAGCAGTTGTGACGTCATTGTTTGGTTAATAATTAGTGTCATACCGGTGGAAGTGTCACTGGTAAGCTGTATTGCTCCTCCACAGGCGGCTTCTTCTCGAAAGGTCGCACAAAGTACAGCAGCAGCGCTAGCGGTACTGCCAGTGCGGACGCAGCGCCGAACAGCGCTGCTAGCAGTTGTGACGTCATTGTTTGGTTAATAATTAGTGTCATACCGGTGGAAGTGTCACTGGTAAGCTGTATTGTTCCTCCACTGGTGGCTTCTTCTCGAAAGGTCGCACAAAGTACAGCAGCAGCGCTAGCGGTACTGCCAGTGCGGACGCAGCGCCGAACAGCGCTGCTAGCAGCAACCACGTCCAGTCCGCCATTTTGAACCTAGAAAAGAAAAAGGGTAAATAAAAAAACTTTGACCAAAAATAGTCAATTTTTTTTATTAGATTGGTAGCAAAGAATGTGTTTTTTGAATGTCTTCGAAGTGAATATGGTTAAGTATAAAGTATTCAACATAACTGCTAATTAAGTGGCATAGATTAAGATGACGATACGCAAATCAAAGATTGCGATCGAATAGTTACGATCTCAATGTAGCCAGTAGCCACCTGAAAATTTACAGCAATGTGAATGAATTCAAATGTCTGCGACGCAATCGCATTTATTTATCTTCTAACGGTTGAATAGGTAGGAAGGTAATGGTCTTAGCACTAAGTCCACCTACAGTAGCTCCAGGATCAATAAATAATAAAATGTCAAGGGCCTAGGCTAGTGCTTTGTCGTCGTCGTCTTAGCAGCAAAAAGTCAACTGCTGCACATAGGCCTACCCCTACGCTTCAATCAACGGGAGGGGTTTTAGTGCAGTTTGTTTAGCTTATGTAGGTTCCGTGCATATTAATACTTTTAATAACCCTAAAAAAGGGGAAGTTAAGATAAGGTATAAGATAGCGGTGACGGAACCGGAATGAATATGGTACTTATTAAAGAATCCAGAAAAAGATAAAGATCTTTACATTACAAAAAAAAAATTATTGACCCATTTCATTACAATTTACAATACTTAGTTATGTAACTCTTTATTATACATATATTTATATATAATAAAGAGTTACATAACTTATATATATTTATTACAATATTCACATAGAACATTACTAATATTTACTTGATTAAGACAGACTGAAAGGCCATAGAGTTATTCATTATCCATGAGATAAACCTGATCCCCTTTCGAACAGATTTTAATTTGTAGGGGTCAAATTTATCTGCTCTCGACTGTACTTAGTCCACATCGATCGGTACTCGATGTAACACACACAACCGTAAGTAATGATTACGACCAATAAGACGGGCGTTTAGTAGCACACAGAAATAGTAGATTGTTGCACTGGGCAGAAAGTAAGTTATTACTGCACAAGTGTTTATTTATTGGTTTATTTCGCATAAAAGCACGAGTGGGTGCAATAAAAATTTACTTAATACCTACATTATCTGCATTTCTTTCAACTACTGCAAGAAAAGCAGGTTAAAAATAAAACTGAACAGAAATACAATACTAAAAAAAGGGGCTGATGTTGTCATTAAATGAAACCAAGAAAACATCGGGCGCCAGGTTTTCGTTACAGCTGAGCGGGTGTCACCCAGCGCGCCGCCCCTTGCCACTAACCTTAGCGCATTAAGCCGGCTTAATCGAATAAGCCTTGTGAGAATGTTTTCTACTTCGGCATGATAGATTTTGTATTTATGATATAGGGTATAAAGCATGGATTTACAACGAAAGCAGTCGAAGGTAGGTATACCTAGGTTAAAAATATTTCAACATTAAAAAAAAAACTCTAGTTAGTAAAACAGAGCTAAAACCACGTTTAGCATGTCAGTGGCTATGTAGGTGGAAAACTAAATCAAAACAGTTATGGGTTGCTAGCCGCATCGTTGACTAACATGACTTCTTCAAGGTTTTCGCTCAATCTTTCCATCAGTTTTAACAACAACCTGCGTTGGAAGAGAAGCTGTTACATTCTACCTTATTATATTTTCCCAGACCAGCGTGAAAGGTTATGTAAGGTGGAAACTTATCCGCCCAAAATAAATCATAATTAACTAATTTACAGCTGCTTCTATTAACGCGTATAAGCAGTTTTATTGCAAAGGGAAAATATGCGTAATAAATGGATTAAACCCGATATACCTATAGGCATAGTAAGACTAGAATCATTCGATTTCTCACCATTCATCTAACTCATTCTATTTCATTGTATCCAACGCTGTCCTTCCATGTTAGAATAAAATAAAAGTCATGTGTCTATTTTCCAACTAAATGTCCACCATCACTTCATTTGAGACCGGTCTAGTGGCCGCAGGCCGCAGGCCCCGCGTCATAGATGAAAACGTACTACTTATCATGTGACATGTCTATAGAATACTTTTATTACTCGTAATTCCTTACTCGAACTTTATATCACTGTTGATTGTAAGTAAAATAGCACGGCTTGTAAAGCATGTAAATCATATTTTCGGAACCAACTCGCGTGACTCGGTGCAGTGTACGTAAATCACGACATACGTAGTTGGACAAACTTCTATAATTGTGCAGGCACAAAATAATTCGAGCATTTAAGTCAGCATGCATTTACTTCTGTTTACAGGAAGTCAACAGAAGCGAATTCTCTATATCGCCCTGATGTCTAGATGATCTATCAACGCAAAGAAAGTCTGAGATTTAAGATTGCTAATAGTTATTTTTCTTCTGTTTTATATTATGGCTTCCACCGATATTTCAGCGGTTCTGCCAATGTCCTGTTTAATGATATTAGGTAGTAGTTATCGGTGTTATACGGTATAGTTTTAACAAGTAGCATCAAAGAAGGCGTATGTTTTTTGATAGCCTCGTGGGAGTTTCTGGGTGAAAAATATATACAAGTGCACATCGTGAACTTCAACTCATTCGTGGTGCGAGTGCCAACTTCACATCTGACGACCTTCACGCAAGAAGATTTTTGGCTGAAGGGTGTCGTTTTCCGGCGTTACCGCGGGAGGCTACCCGACACCTCGACATTGTGTATTACGTCACTAGATAGGACTTTACGTGCAAAGTAGTTGATAAGTAATATAATTATATGTATGTTAGACTTTAATAAGTACAATACTATTGCCTGAAATTAATGATAATTATATTATTATTATAATATAAAGTCCACTAAAATCAATTTGCAAAATCATCTAAGGCAAACCTCAACTGCACCCCTTGACTTCGCAGTTTCGACGGTTACGACATTTAAAAATTAAAACATCAGTCAAGTTGCTTGCAATCTAGGAAAATTGCAGTTAGTACCTGATCTCACATATGAGGTTTTTTCCTGAGGTATTTTCTATAGATTAGATTTACTTAATGTGGGAGGTCTAGACAAAATCATATCCCTTCAAAGCTTTCCATAAATAAATAAATATATACGAACAAATCACACAGATTAAGCCAGCCCCAAAGTAAGTTCTAATGAAAGACTTGTGTTATGGGATACTAACTCAACGATACTATATTTTATAACAAATACATATATAGATAAACATCCAAGACCCAGGTCAATCTGAAAAAAATCGTTTTCCATCTTGATCTGACCGGGGATCGAACCTGGGACAATCCGTGTCGCAGGCAGGCGTGATGACCGCTGCGCCACGGAGTTCGTCGTTAAGATAAGAGTTTAACTTTACTTAGTAACTACACTTGCTAAAAAATCGGCATAATAACATGACAGTAAATCTACATAATCATGCTAGATATTGCACATGACTTAGGTGGCTACTGGACTATAAAAATATCGGTCGAGTAAACCATTTTCTAAAAATGGTAGTACTTAGTCAAGTTGGCCACTCGTTCTCATATATCTTAGCTAAAACATAATTGTGATTGAGTCGATCAATAAAAATATATATCTGATCATTATAAAAAAAACACAAGTGATATTATACAGCCGAATCTAGGGGCTAGGAGGGATCCTGATTCCTGATATGGCATGACTATGCAGACTACCTACCATGACTGATTCATTCGATTCGACATTGAGATGCTATCCTACACCTCTGTCTTTAAACAAATAAAAGAAAGTGCTGCAGTTACTCTATTTTTTGTTTTTTTTTTTCAGACAATTATTCAGATCATCAATAATCATAGAGTAAAAAAAAACGTAATTTCAAAATTAATTTTATTAGTAATAAAGATCCATAATGTATTTAATTGCGGCGGACAATATAGCGGCAGCCGCAGCAGAGGTGTTTCCGTCGCAACTCTGCCCGGTCTTGCGATCTTTGCTCCTGTCAAGCCGCCACTGTTGGGAAGGTTTCATTGGAGGCATAGATCTCCTCTTGCTTTTAGATATGAGCTGGTTCGAAAAACAGCCATACGGAGATTGCAATTCAAGTATGTAATCAAGCCAAGGCCGCCGCAGGAATTCCACGTTTCCGTTCAAACTGCAGAGGGTTACTGAAATAACAATATTTTTTTTAAGGGACCACCGCTGCAAAACTACCATATGGATATTAGGGCATATAACACACAGAATCAAACTCAATAGACTTTAATTTAATACGTATATGTATTAACACACACAATGTCACGTCTTTTTGCCTTGGGATAGACAGAGTCCTATAACCTAAAGGCCACGTTTAGCATGTTGGTATAAGTATTATCTATAATTATCACTCCAATATAGAGTCTATTTAGACTTTATATAATCTAAGTTCACAAACTACGAAAAAGATATTGAGACCATTATATAATGTCGAAATCTTAGATTATATTATAAAGTCTAGATATACTCTAAAGCGAATATAAAATTGTCTCTAAGTCATAGGCCATGATGCAAATCTCAGAGCAATAACTAATATTGCTCTGAGATGCAAACACATAGCTACAGATTTGATGGCATAAGTTGACATGACGTATGTGTTAACACAAAGCTGTCACGCACACAAGTAGTATATAGTCCTGAGATATAGTCAAAGTTTATTAAAGGACTCTGAGATTAGTTTAGACACCTTTCGTTTGCCCAAAAAATCGATAGAAAGTCAGCACTCTGCGAGTAGTCCATTAGCTTTTACGCATGTTAAGGGTCCTCCGTGGCATTTCGACTATGTTTAACTCTATAAAAATGTTGATAATTAAAGCACAATACCCAAAAAAACATATACTTATTGTAGAATGGTTTTTAATCTTTACTTGCTGATAAGGGTTTTTTTCTAAAGTTCATAGTGTTTTAGAAAAAAAAGTACCGCGTACATCGTTTTTTATTACAAATATTCATAAACTAAGTAACTCTTTATCTTAGAGTCACGCAATTTTTATGTTCAATACAATACCAATCAACCTGCAAACGCTCTCGAGGAAGAAACTTTTTAAACAGTAGAAAGAAAACAGTACTAGAAAATTTGTGCAATCGCTAAAGCTAATAATGGAACCCTAAAAATGTAACTATTAGTTCCACTGTTAGCGTTCCGTACCCGAAGGGTAAAAACGGGACCCTCTGTCTTTCTGTCACTACGCTCGTTTTTCGCTCGATATAAAAAATGGCAACAGGTTAACGCTTGAAATATATTTTAAGTTGTATATGTACTTAAAAGTAAACAATCCAATCAAAATATATTTTTGAAGGGGGCTCGCATACAAAAGCAATTTTTTTGCTGTTTTTGCTCAATAGTCTCATCTTGTATAGATAATGAATGGTACGAAACCCTTCGTGCACGAGTCCGACTCGCACTTGACCACTTTTTTAATGCAGTTTTTTTTAATTAAAAAAGTGATCTAAATCATATATGCGCTGTTCACGTCCAATATCGTCAAAGAAACTATTGTACTTACTCTGTTCTAGCATCAAAATCAAGGTATCGAATTTATTCATGCTAATAAACGAAGCTTCATAAAAACCGGCTGAGCATAGGTTCTGAAGTAACTCTGTATCTTCTCCCTTACTGAATATGCTACAGCGTCTAGCGAATCGGGCTTGAATTAAAAGCATCAATCTGTGAGATAAAAAAAATCAATAATTTAATAGCACAAACGGTTATCTAATGATCTGATTATGACGATCTCGGCTCTCCCTACAGTTTTGTCCAGAGAGTGAATAAATAGAAGCACTAATATCTGAAGCAAAAATCTTTGTTATAAGGGTTCGCAGCAGCCAACATCATCATCGTCACCTCAGTCGCAAGAAGTCCACTGTCAGACATAGGCTTCATTCAGGGATTTCCAATTCTGTAGATAGGAAGCGCCCTCTTCCAATAATAATAATCATTTATTTGCAATAAATAGGGTTTACACTTAGATGTTATCAAAATTTACAATATTTTTCAGTTTATTTAGCCATGCATCATTATAAATATTTGTTAACTTGGTGATAACAATAGAATTCTTCTATTAATAAATAAATAAATAATAATAAATATATACGGACAAATCACACAGATTGAGCTAGCCCCAAAGTAAGTTCTTAAGTAAGATTTGTGTTATGGGACACCAACTCAACGATACTATATTTTATAACAAATACATATATAGATAAACATCCAAGACCCAGGTCAATCTGAAAAAGATCTTTTTTTTCATTTTGATCTGACCGGGGATCAAACCCGGGACCATCCGTGTCACAGGCTGGGGCGTGTGGACCGCTGCGCCACGGAGCTCGTCAATTGTAAAAAATATTTTTTCTAATAACCATTCTCGCAACCTTATCTTAAATCTAATTAGATTATTATATTAGATAATGGTAGATCTTCGAACGTCCTACTACGTTTTGGCCCAGTCACCCGATCACCTGGTGTGGGTGTCCGTAGGCTGCATTTGCTGGCCCATCAGCCTTTGGTTCTCGGGCATGCTATGTGTCCCGCATACTGCCACTTTAAATACCTCTGGGTACAAGCAATTAAAATATGTAAGGATGCAACCAAGAGAGAAAAACGTTACGGGTCCGTGGGATGAGAGTTTTATATAAAAGAAGTTACTGTTGCTTACTGCAACAGTAGTAGACTTAAGACTTAGATTTTATTTTAGAAAACCACATTCCTAGTCTAGGTATAAAATTATTATATAATATATTGTATGATATTATCAAATTCTGGTCTAATATAATATAAGAATAGATATAGTCTTGACTCGAAAAGAAGAAGAAGTCTAGGTATGTGTTTTTATTAAATATAATTTAAGATATTTTTAACAAAAACAAAAACCGACTTCAACCCTATAATTTTTTTTTAATAAGCATAAGAAAAAAAAATGGAAATAAGTGTAATCCGAACGGCATACCTGAAAACATTTTTTTAGTTTTTGTGTATTTTTTCAAGGTTCACACATTTCGATAAAAATTTAATGGGAGCATCTGTAAAGTATGACCTATCGAACAAAAAAAAGAATTTCTTAAATCGGTCCAGGCGTCTTCGAGAAATCGGGGAACATACAGAAAAAAAATTACGACAAATTGAGAAACTCTTCCTTTTTTTGAAGTCGGTTAAAAATCTTTTGCTGTTTTAAGAGAATGTAATATATGGTGTTACCGGACAGTCCACAGATACTTAAAGCTTGAAAGGAACCTTTTCTAAAGAACCTAGGCTTGTATGATAAAAAATTGGCCAAGTGCGAGTCGAGTTCGCCCACGAAGGGTTCCGTAGAAGCCAGCTTAGATTAGCCAAAAATCTCTTTAATTTTTCGCCAGCAATCTAGATTACTTTATTTTTCATAGTGTGTATGAATGACAAAGTTATTTTTATGGTTTATGAAAAAGTGCTATAACTTTTTCTTTTGTTCTTAGTACTCAGCTCTGATAGTTTTCATTTCAGCTTCGTTATATATATACTACTGCACTGCTGTAATTTTTTTTACGTATCCATAATTATAATCGTTTGGCAGATAGAGGGGGGGTGGGGAGGAGGACACTCACCTCTAACTAAAATTTACATACCCATACCAAATTACAGCTTTCGAGTTCTTATAGTCTCTCATTAAAACCGCGGACGGACAAATAGACAGACAGACATGGTGAAACTTTGTTTACTATGGAACCCTAAAAATGACAATCCCAGATTGTTCGGTCAGCTGAATATTTTTGTATGAATAACATGACATTTCAAAATCCCATTTCTTACTCTATAGGAAATATTGTACAAATTGACAGACTAATATTTGGGGTACTACATCTTTCGATATTCAGTCTCTGACAAGAAGTCGCCGCTATACGTTAGATGCGTAAAGAGATATCGCTATAGTGTCTAACATATTGCAGCGTCCCTCTTGTCAGAGACTGAATTTAGGAAGATGTTATACCCCTTTAAACCATCCCTTCACACTATGGATTCCCATGTTTCCCTTCCCACTGATAATAATGGAACATCATGTATACGTCACACATATGTAATCGATAATAGCGATCTGAATTATAATAGTGGTCACCTGTTAGTCATTCCGAATCCAAGGTCATTGCCCTCCGATATACCAGCATAGCAGTCTTGGGGCAAAACACATTGTTGCCAAGTGAAGTTACCATGGTACACTCTGTTTTCAGCCAATATTATTATGCACTTTTCTGAAAAATACTTAACAGTAATAAATTTTTCTTTAAGATTATTTTATACAACAAAAGTAAGAACAGTTCAAATTTAGAATAAAGATTTACGTTTACAAATAATAAAGAGAAGCGGATTAATCGGGTACTTTTGAAAGACTGGCGCAGAACATGTGGGTCGGAAGCGTTCGATATTCAACAATCCTAATCCTTACCAAAATTATAAATGCGAAAGTGAGTTTGTTTATTTGTTTGTTTGTTACGCTTTCACGCCCAACCTACAGAACCGATCATCATGAAATTTTGCATACACATAGGTTAAAGTACTGAGAAGGACATAGACTATATATTTTGCGGGTGAAGCCACGGGTAACAGCTAGTATGTTAATAAAACCCTGTCCGATCCTTAAAGGGGCGACTCAGGCCGGCAATATGAACATTAGTATTTTGGGAATAATGCAGATAATTCGAAAAAATAACAACATTTTCATACAAATTGCCCTACCGGCTAAACACTTTTGTATAGGAATGTCAGTTGTTTTTCGAATTTATGGCATTAGTTCCATAGGAAAAATTGTTTATTTGTAACGCGCACATTATGACGGACGGACCGCAGCGCAAAAATCCGCTTATATATCGTAGCACATCGTCTACGCTACGACATAATTCGTAGGCTATTTCGTAGACGTCACGCACGACAGGTACGCGCACATTATTACGGGCCGCAGCGCAAAAATCTGCTTAAAACGCTCGTATGTATTTTCATACAAAATACACACGAGCGACATAAGCGGATCTTTGCGCTGGAATATATCACTGGCCCGTCATAATGTGCGCGTACCTGTCGTGCCTGCGTGACGTCTACGAAATAGCCTACTAATTATGTCGTAGACGATGTGCTACGAAACTTGCATAAATATGGTGTGTACTTTTCTGTAGCTACGAACTCTAGGTTTACGAGTATACGTGTGTACAAAATTTTCTACTCGCCGTGGTCAAATTAAAACTGCGGAGAAGTTTTCACCAGATATCAATGGTTTCGTCAAAGGTAGGCTTTAATTTAAAATTTTCTAGAACCAGTGTATTAAAGAAGTGGCACTTAATTTTATGAGACAAACGCTTAAGTAGTAAATTCTGTAGCTAAATCAAATTTGCTATCGGAAAAAAGTGGATGTCGATGAACATATTATATGTTTTATTTAGATTTTTAGAGACCTCTCCAACCCGTCTGGCCAGCGTGGAGAGTGTAGGCCAAATCCTCTGACTGATCTGGCTAATAAATGGTTATGATAGTCAGAGAGGGTCGTGCTCCTGCAGTGGAGACTAAAAAGACCTGATGATGATGATGATGATTTAGATTTTTATTGATATATATTTTAAATAGTATTCGTTTTGATTGTTATATTTTACGGCATGTATACTGAACGAGTTGTATGACAGGTGATGTTTAGTGTTCATAAACGTTATAATAAATGAGTTTATGGTTTTCGAATTGAAAATTTTATGAATATTATAGCTTTAAAGAATATAAACAGTAATAATTATATCAAGTAAACATTATATCTTTTGAACTTTATTAATATGAAAATATATAATTTGTTATTATATCAAACAATACGCACCCCAATGGAACAGATTTACTTAAATGCATACATACATAGATACATAGGGTGCGTGGAAAGATCTCCGATAGACGCATCTTTGTAATTTATGCTTCCGGTGCACCCTGGGCAACGGTCTGCGAAGACAGCAAGTCGGTAACGCGAGGTATTCCTCGTAGCGCAACCATTTTGAAGCGCACCTAATGAAGCGCAACTAAACTATTCCCCGAAGCGCACCTTTTAGTTACCCTTACGGTAGCAATTTAAAATAATAGAATTTTATTCCACGAAGCAAACGCAACGTAACGGATTTGGCCTACACTCTCCACGCTGGCCAGACGGGTTGCAGAGGTCTCTTTGATGTTAATAAGCTTTGTTTAGCTTGTGTTTCCTTAGTCGCCTTTTACGACATCCACGGGATGACTTGGAGTGGTCCTATTCTACTCTGCCGGGAACCACACTGATCTTTCCACCACGACTCAATGGCGAGGCATAGATACATACATTCATATTTACATACATACCACCCTCTTGCTGAACGTGTCAGTCGGCTAAAAAGAAAAAAATGTTTACCGGTAACATCAAATGATGGCATAATTCTTTGCATATTCTCGATTTGACTTTTATACTCCGGCCAGCTGGCGTAACGGTTGACGATGTCGTTATAACTCAATTCAGGAGGATCCACCACTTCCTTGTTATCAGCGGTCTTCATCAGGGATGCCCACAAAGTCTCGTTTGAAAACAAAGTAGCGACTATAACGATACAATGAAAAATAAAAAGGAATATTAGTGACAAAGGAATTGTAAATATAAAAAAAAAATCATTAATGTCGGCCGAATAAGATTTTTGTCAAATAAGTTAAAAGAACCATACCTAAGCTCAGACGGGCAGGGCCTCCAACCAGGACATGACGACCTTGGCTAAGACGTAGACGATTATTAAATATGATTGTGACAGTTTATCTATGCCATACCAATGTATGGTATGCCATACATTGGTATAGTCTAAACTCATTACCTTGTACTGAAAACGAGAATTGTAGCTTGCAGAAATGTTTATTAGATACTAGCTGACCCGGCGAACTATGTTCCTGACTTAGAGGCAAAGTATCTTATATCCGTTTCCTGGTTCTAAGTAACCTCGTTACCAATTTTCAGCCAAAATGGTTCAGCCATTCTTCAGTAGTGAATAGTGTAACTAACTGCATCTTCTTCTTACCTTATCCCACTTTTATGTGGCGTCGGCAATGGCACTGCATATCTGGTCATAACTGGCGACGAATGCTAAGTAACTTACTTCTTTTCAACTGTTTGTCAGAGCGCATAGGATCCTCCGACTGCGCGGCCATCATTCTGAAGTATCGCACAATTATCTCATTCATTCTCGTTACGTTTCTTAATTTGCTTGACAACGTTACAGGTAAGCCGGTAATGTTTCCGTCAGGGCTTTGTTTATTCTTAAGAGCACTGATTAAGTTGACTGCAATAAATACCAAAAAGTCAAAAAAATTTAGTTATATACATACATACATACTACCACGTATTTTTCCCTTGCGGGGTAGACAAAGCCCAGGTCTCTGAAGCCTAAAGGCCACATTTTAGGTAATAATTGATTTATATTGATTGATTATAAGAACAATCTACTTTACTAATGGAGGGTTCCCTTTAGGCAAGGTAGGCTATAGAAATTGCCAAATGATATTACAGCAGATTACAGCAAAGATTACTATCATGCTGGCATAAAAGCGGACTCCGGGCTCGACTCATCAAAGCTGAGAATGCAACCAGGAAAACGCTCAAAAGAAATTGATTATACTAAAAAATTCAAATATCAAGGGTTTAGAGGCAAATATTACATTGCAATTGTAATTTTAGTCATAAAATGGAGTAAGGTAACATTAAAACATTATTGCATTACAGTAGCAGCGTAGGTAATTAATGGAATAACTAATTTTCAAACGGAACTGAACTGAAAACTGAAGTTCCAAACATAAATTCCGATTAGGATACGAGATAGAGTCAACCCAATTAAGTTTTACGTACGAGAACCGACTGATTATTCTAGGAAAGCGTAAAGTTTGCACTCCCAATGAAGTTCCCAATCTTCATTGGGGGTGCAAATTGTAAGTGGGACACGACTTGGGAATCCTGGGATAAAAATTATGGCCACGTACGTTACGTATTCCTAGCTTTGTTCGTAATAACTCATTTTCCTTTAGGGATGATGAGGATGAAGATCTTGGTAGATCGATTTCTACCAAGATCTTCATCCTCATCATCCCTAAAGGAAAATGAGTTATTATCGCATCCCACATCCAATCATAACAAAATTCATTGAAAATTTTACTATTCTATGCTGGTTTGGAAGAAAAGGAAAACAACAGAATATACCAGCTGCTTAGCTTCTCACGCAGACCGTAAGAGTCGGTCATGGGATTGGGCTAAAATCTAAGGAATCATATCAATAGGCGATGCAGCGAGCCATCCATCACCGTTTTGATTCCGCTTTTCACCTTAACGCCCTCTAACACGCTAAACGTGGCCTTTGAGTGTTGTGTGTGACCTTCGGCTCAGTCTACTCCGCAAGGGATAAAAACGGGATAATATGTATGTAGTATTGTCATTTTTGGAATATATACTTAAATCACAAAATAGGCATAAAAATTGATCCTTTAAAAAAATTGTATTTGTATTCTCTTACCCTTCGTCAAAAAGAAGCCAAACACAATGTTAACGTCGACATCGTTCGCAGCTCTTATATAAAACTTTAATAATTTGTCTAAAGCGAACACGTACTTCTCTAAATCTGTTTTTTTAGGAATATCAGAACCTTCATTTTGCATTTTTACTCCAGCGGCAATATTATCATTTTGGCGATTTGGTTTATTATATGCGCCATCGGCGTTGTATGCATTCTGACGATTTGGATTATTATATGATCCATCGGCGTTGTATGCATTCTGACGATTTGGATTATTATATGCTCCATCAGCGTTGTATGCATTCTGACGATTTGGATTATTATACGTTCCAGCGGCATCGTATAAATTTTGACGATTTGGATTATTATATGCTCCAGCAGCGTTGTATGGATTTTGCCGATTCGGATTATTATATGCTCCAGCGGCATTGTATGCATTTTGACGATTCGGATTATTGTATGCTCCAGCGGCATTGTATGCATTTTGCCGATTCGGATTGTTATATGCTCCAGCGGTATTGTATGCATTTTGACGATTCGGATCATTATATGCTCCAGCGGCATTGTATGCATTTTGACGATTTGGATTATTATACGCTCCAGCGGCGTTGTATGGATTTTGACGAATTGGATTATTATATGCTCCAGCGGCGTTGAATGCATTTTGACGATTTGGATTATTATTTGCTCCAGCGACGTTGTTTGCGTTTTGTCGATTGTGATAATTAGAGGCTCCTGGATCTATCTTCGCATTTTGACGATTTGAATACTTATATTGTTGAGCGGGGTTATTTGCATTTTGTGGATTTTGATAATCAAAGGCTCCAGGAGGAATCTCTGCATTTTGAAGATTTGGATACATATGTTGTCCAATGGCATTGTTTGCATTTTGTCGATTGTTGTAATTAGAGGCTCCTGAACTTATCTTTGCATTTTGACGATTTGGATTATCAAATTGAACGACAGGGTTTTCTGCATCCTGTTTATATGGATAATTATATTCTCCATCAGCAATATTTTTATTTTGAACTTCAGGTCTTCTGCGGTTTGGATCGTTAAGTGCGAAAGAGCTGACGAAAATAAAAAGAAATATACAACAAATAATGTAGAAGGAAATCATAGCTTCTAATCAGTACTGAGCAAACATTTCCTCATAATCGTTAAAAAAATAATGAAGTGTTTGATTCGTTTTTGCTCGTTTAATTTATTAATTAATTTGAGAATTTAATATCCATAAAAATATTCTAGTATATGTTAATGATTACAGATCTTTCAAGCTGCAACTTAGAGCTACAACGGCATCAAAGCCATTAATTCAAAAACAAAACTTCAACACGGAAAAATGATGCGCTGTTTTGGGATAAAGCAGGAGAAAAAAAGTATTTTCAAATTTTCCCTTTTGTGAAAAGGTCTTAATAAAAATTATACGACATCTTGCATTGCAAAATGTGAAAGTGTCCTAATTAGAGTCATAAGTCAGTAGTATCTGGGGGCACGGGAATGACCCCCCCCCCCTCAAGTTGAGCAAACTAATTGATCAATTTACGGCACCTCGCACTAAATTTATACTTAACGATTTTGTCACACAGTGTACATTTTAGCGAGACACTGCTGTCTATCATACGTTAAATAATACACTATTCTCTGATTGGTCAGTGTGCAGTGGCAGTGGTTGCAAGCATTTGGCAAGTGTTTATGTTATTTTAATATTGTTATTTTTGACATAACTAGAGATAGATGTGATAGGTTATGTTTGCTTAATAACTACTGTATAAGAAAGCAGCGGGGAACGGGGTAAAAGCACATTAAACCAACCAGCGTATATCATACCTTCGTCAAATCATTTAACTGCAAGTGGCCGTAAATTAATCAATTTACTAAAATACACGTTAAATAATATACTTTAAGTGCCGTTTATGATTTTCCGAAAGTTGGTCAATTTACTCGAAAATTGATAAATTTACGGTTCTTGTTATTTTCCGGTGACATATCGTAGCAGCATATTCAACAGTATTGTTAAAATAAAGGCTATATTCAAATCTTCCCCTCTAGAACTTTTATATCCGTATCGATTTTTTTGACAATAAAATTAATAGCCTAAGAACAAAAATCTTTTTGAAATTAATAATGTCAGTCCATGGGTCGGATAAGACCATAAGACAGTCCTTGAAAATCTATACTGTAGTTTGTATTATCTCAAAAATCACTGTCATGGATCCTTCGACCATATTCTCATTTCCCATTGATACAATTTTCTACCCACGGTCTCATCTAGATGAGACACCGTGTATTTCAGATCACTATTGGAAGGTAACTTAACTGCAAATAAATGTCATTTTCAACAAATTATTCAGATCCCTTATTGACGATTGCTTGTATCCACTGGCTCACGCAAGCCCTAAAGAAAGAAAATCTTCCATTTTAGACAATCAGGTGTATACAGTCAGGTGTGTACAAAAACATTTTTTGTACTTACGGTTTATTGGCGGATTAATGTGGAGATCTGTATGCTTTTTATATAATATGTCAGCATCCATCCTCTTATATATAAGCCTCAGGACAACTTGAACACGTTTCTAACAAATCGAAAGTTAATATTTTTACGAGCACATTACAAATAAACAGGAGAGTTAAGTTTTATATAGAAAGTAACTATATCTTTTATACCATTCATTTACCCAAGGCTCCGTAGCATCACGGCTGAGGACGCAACCGGGAAAATGCTCGGATCGTGTTGATACATTTTGAATTGTGACATCATGCATAACTAATAAACTTACCATGGCACAATATGACGCTTCCACTGAATATCTTATTTGTCGAATTCAGGTCGTAGGTCCGTAGATATAAAGAAACATATTATGAACATTCTCCTTTTGATTTTGCAGTGGTTGAGTAAAAATCCGAAATGCTTCAGTGGCGCTAGCTAATTTGCGGAAAATATTACTGTTATGGCGCTAACTAGGGACTTTGCCCGCTTGGTTTGTCGCGTAATAAATGCTTTTAGAGCTTGTCAATGACCGCGCCCGAATTGCTTAGTCAGCGTAATCTATTAGCGTTGGCTTTTGGACTTAATTCACAGGGTTACAGGGTGAATTGAAAAATTATAAAACCATTTTAAATGTAACGGCTAAGGCACTTAGACACGAATATTGACTCGTTTGCTAAATAAGATTAAACTTTATGACTTAAGGATATTTTGAATTGCTGTACCTATAACGTTTTTGAATAACATGGCGAAATTGTTGCGTTTTTTCGCCACTGCATTTTCAGACCGCATGGAATAAGTAAAAGTTCCCATACCCAGTATTGGAACAAGAAAATACAATATTTATTTGAAAAGGAATATTAAGAAGATGAATTGAATATACCAACCCAGAAGTAGTAGGTACAACGTGGTAATAACGCCTAGGAGAATTGTGTCATCACATCATAGCACATGACGGCTCAGTGTAGTTAGATTTTTTGGATAGGAAGGTACTTATATACTTAGGTAGGTAATGGAATTGATCAATTTTAGCCGTGTGGTTCCCGGCAGAGTAGAATAGGGCCACACCAAGTCATCCCGTGGATGTCGTAAAAGGCGACTAAGGAAACACAAGCTAAACAAAGCTTATTAACATCAAAGAGACCTCTCCAACCCTTCTGGCCAGCGTGGAGAGTATAGGCCAAATCCTCTGGCTGCTCAGGCTAATATATGGCTCTGGTGGTGCAGAGAGGGTCGTGCTCCTACAGTGGAGACTGGAAGGACCTGATGATGAGGTAATGGAATAAAGATTCTCCTGCAATCGTTGCTAGAGCAGGTAAATCAGTCTATCCAGGTCTATATGTTTAGAAAAGTTCTAGTAAGAACGCTGATTTGAATGCAGTCAAGTCAAATAACTACAAATAAGATTTTTACCATTTCGATTGTACCTTGTACTTAGATACTATTTATCTTTCAGTCAGGCCTTTAGAAGTTGGTGTGAATTATTAACAAGTTGTTCGAAAAGGAAATCTTTGGGACACCGTAGTACCCTAATTTGATAGAAAAGTCGATAAACATACTGAGAATTGGAGGGCAGAAGTTGGAAGTTTGTGGGCGGCACTGGCAACCCTCCTGTGCATAAGTAATATGGCAAATAAGGTTACCATCCACAAGTTTTACCTGTGGGATATGACCTTTTCCCTCATCGGGTTATTGTAATTCTTAGTTTTATTCCAGTTATTGTACTATTTTTATTATTACTACTTTTATTTTTATTAAGACATGAGAAAGTGTCAAGGGTTACAAGATCCAAAAACCATTTTATTAGGTTGCGTCGTCTTTAATCTTGTAGAAATACAGAAACTGTTTCTTTTTGCAAAATAAATAATTCTGAGTAAATGTATAAAAAACTAACAAAAATAATGATATTCTCCTTCTTTTATCGTGTCAAAGGGTTTTGTGACTGCCGCAAAAAGGAAAAGCTACACCAAAACATAAGGGAAAATAAAAATAAAAACAAACAAAAAATATCTTGGAAACGGTCAATTTGTGGATAAGGTAAAATGAAATCCAAAAATTTGATAGCTTTTATCTAAATTCAGGTCAGGTCAAGATGAAAAATTATCTTTTTCTCATTGACCCGGGTCTTGGATGTTTATCTATTAAGGTATCTATAGGTATAATAAAATATAGTATCTACAAAGGTATCGTTGAGTAAGTATCCCATAACACCAGTCTTGAGGCTAGCTCAATCTGTATGATTTGTCCGTATGTAGGTACTACGAGATGTAGGTAGACTTAGCAATAATTTTATTACGCATAGATATAATATGTATAGATAGATCGCATTCATCCCAAGCTTAAGCTGAAACTAATTATCCCAGTTTTTCTTGCGGCACACACATTACAATGAGATACATGAGCCGAGAGCAGAGCGAGCCGGATGTTTTGTTTCACCTTATAATTAAGCCGAGGATAAAATTTAACCCGGTGACGTCAGACAAATTGCTTCGTCAACATATGAATTGGAAGTAACTAAGTGCTCTTAGCTTATATATTTTAATATAATAACTATCAGAATTATCACGTGCCAAAGCCAAATTCTCTAGTAGGAAAACGTCTGGATCTAAAAATGCCATGAATGTTGAATGGCCTAATACCTAATACAAAAGCAAAAGCAAACATAGACAATAAATAGACATGAATTAGAAATGCCTTTTAACATGCTAAGTTATTGATATGGAATAACCAACTGGTTGGGTCTAGTTGGGTGTCACCTAAAAAAAAGGGGCCAAGCGCGAGTCAGACTCGCCCATGAAGGCTTTCGTAGTAGCAAACATAGATATAGGGTAATGACTACAACGTAACGATAGCAAAATCGACAAGTTGCCCAGGAAATTTGATGCATGTTTAGCGTGTGGATAACAACACGCTTGCCACTGAGCTATCTCGGCTTATAGCAGGGAAGAACGTAACCCAGTGACGTCAGTAAAAGTGCTTCATCAAATGAAAACATTACGATGGAAGTGAGTACATTGGGCCGCTGATCACACAGAACTCATTGACGCACCTATTTCTGTGATATAGAGTTCATTTCAGAACTGAGGGTAAGCGTAGAGGTTGCTTGATGAGTTTACCGAGATTATGGATCTATGTATCTTGTTAGGGTACTTCGCAAACTTGCTATGTTGCTCGTGATAACCTTTTTAACGCCTCAAGACATAATTATCTTAATGTTTCAAACAGGCAAATTCGCTAATATTTGGATGTTACTTAGATAAGGAGGACCTCGAACCAGCAGAAAAAATTGTCGAATCACAAAAAAATAGCGACCTTCTGTGCTTACTGTACTGATTATTAATTTATAAAATTAAAATCAATTAAAAACGCAGTAGGTGTTTTAATTTATACCTGGACAGAATATTCCATACGAGTAAATAGATACGCCGGTAAAATATTTTATTACCGGCGAGAACATAATAATATAACGCAATTCCTAATCACCAAAAAAATAAGGGAGACATGCCTACACATTCATGTCATGAGAGATTTTTTTTTTAATAATTTCTTTTTCGGGAAAGACACCAATTAGGACCCAGTTTTATATTTTCTAATAATCTTTAAGTACGTAGAATACAGCCAAGAATGTTTAATTCAACGAAAGTAAGGCATATAGCGTAAAAATGCACCTACTTAATATTTTTACACACATAGAAAAATCTAGTTATGAGTTATAAAAACACAAAGGCGTCATGATAAAACACTCATAAAACCATTGGTGATGGTACTTGCTTACTAACAAAAATTCGATTGATATCATCACTCACCTTAACAGATTTACTAAATCAACAAAGTCTTACTAATAACTGGTATACACAACAACAATTGACATGAAAATTTTAGTTTCTATAATTATAATAAGTGTAAAACGTAATTTTAATTAGAGAGGGGCTTTAAATATGGTAAAATGCATAGTACGGCGCTCGCCGGTATACCGGCAGCGGTTCGCGTCTTTCCATCACTGACTTTTGTTGGTATTATTTTGATAGGGAGTCCAGGGGCACGTCTGGGCATGCGCCTCTCTTCGCCAATTGGACCAAAGTTCATGTCGGGTATTGGAAGACCCATATCGGAGCGGTGTCATGTCGATAAAGAACAGCTGTCTCCTATATCCAATAAAAGCCATTAATTAAAAATAATTGGTGTTTTATTACGTAATTATGGATAACATGATTCGGAATTATGCTACAGGATATAAGGAATAAGATTTTGAAAAATTTACTTGATGTTTGGGAATTGGCACGGAATTGAATCCTGCGGACGCTTGCGCGAGAAACAGATCGATAGTCGCCATATTTTCTTTCCACATAACACGTGTGCCTGTGAAGTCTAAAGGTGACCGATGAGGGGATGCAAGAATTCCTGTTAATTCAAATGCATAAAGATCAAAATGCATTGACATTGTTGCGCTGCTCTATAGGATGTTCATTCATGAACCCGTGAACAGATTGTTTACTGGGCAGGAAATGTCAATAAAGTTCAAATTAAGTTCAACGTCATTACAACCTTTATAATTTTATAGAACTTTCGTCATCAGGGCACCTCGTTTATAATGGAAAACGGCGTAATTTGAACAGAAACCAAAGTTACTCGTATTTTGATACTGGTTGAGCATTAAATGGATGCTATTTACTTTCTAAGTTGTCAATTAAGAATATGAAATATGAAACGTTTATTTTTGAGATATAGTGCATTCAGTCCTTTACCTTGAGAAGGTAACGTTAACCGGTAACCGTTAACGGAAGTTAACCTAGATAGTAAACCGTGACAAACCAACATTGCTTACCAAATTACTGCAGTCGTAGAGATTCGATGTATCGTAGCATACCGCTACGAAAAGCTACGAAAATGATTTATGCACTCAGCTACGACAGCGTTATGAATACGACATAGTTATGGGATATTAACGATCAAATAACAATAATAATTTTATTTTAATGTGTAACAATAGCGAAAACATAACAACTACACAATTATATCTACCTAGATATAAAAGTAGCTTTATAAGAATATCGTTGTAGCTTTTCGTAGCACGTGCTACGCGGGTATAAACAGCGACGGCTATTTTAAAAATTGTATGCTTTTTGTAATAGCCTCTAACATTACATTACATATAATTTTGACATCCCAAGAGGACATTGGATTTTTTAAATCCAAAGCATTGCACATTATAACTCCTTATAGTTACCGATTTTACTGTGTTAGTGGTAGGAACCCAGTAATACGCGCCAAAACAAATTTTATCACTATTGTTCTTAGTAACCGGTTGAGTCGTTGAAAACCTATCTAGTTAAGACCAAACATAGAAAAATACCTACATAATACTGGACAAACACTCCACCCATTCCTTTTGGGCCCCGCGCCGTAGTCAGGAAGACCCTATTTATAAACTTGAATAGGAACTAACATGCTAACTTAGGAACTTCCTAAATGTCAATAACCTCCCTGGAAAGGGTAAAGAAGGGTAACAAGTGGCTTGAATAGCAAATAACGTGAATTTGCCACTTGTGGAACGTGCTGTAGTGCTACAGCGTTAATATTTAATTCGTCCCTAATCTACTACTCTGTACGGCGACATTGAATACAATCCGCGTAAGTTTGTGTAATTTGCTCAGAAATGTTTGCCGTTAGAGTAAGTTCTCAGAGTTAGATCTAACATTACACTAAGTACAGTCGGGGACAGATAAATTTGACCCCGTACAAACAGATTTGAATTGTAGTGGAGTCAGGCTTATCTGTCCCTGACTGTACATAGTAATCATGACTTTATATTTAACAGGTAGACAGAGCTAAGACTATATAGCGCAGGCCACACCGCTAGCTTGCGAGCGAGCGAGCGAGCCGGGCTAAGAGTGTTTCACTTATTTTCATACGGAATGATAAAGTGATGGGGTTTTAGTCGTACCTATAGCCTGTTTACATGATTCTTTAGATTTTCACCCATTTCCTCGGCTACCTTCTACGGACTATGCGAGCGAGATGAGAAGCAGCAGAGCGTCAACCATAAGTTTATACAACATTTCATTTACGAGAGTAGTATGCGGTAACGTTTTTACAACCGTCATAGTTTACTATACTTTGTCCACCATGAGTACGATATACCAGAGTAGTTTTCGAATCTCGTAATTGAAAACGACTCAAGGTTGAATGTAAACGAATACGATCATGTGTTTAGAGGAACATTTTCTGCGGTATCAGCACAATACTGACCTCCGTTTTCTGTCGAGTAGACAATAGTTTACTATTACGAGCCATCGAATAGTTTACTTTAGATCGAATCGTTTACTACTCACGTATTATAAACTCATGGTTGACGCTCAGGTACAATTTCCGTTTTTTCTTTTCTCCCAGACCAATATGGATAACAAAAATATCGACTAAGTATTTAATTTGCAACATAAACTAAGCAACGCTTACAAACATCGACGAGACCTCTCTAACCCGCCTGGCCAACGTAAAGAGTGTAAGCCAAATCCTCTGACTGCTCTGGCTAATATATGGCTGTGGTATTACAGAGGGTCAAGCTCTTGCAGTGGCAACTAAAAGGATTATGATGATGATGACATCTGGCGAAAGAGATGGTAGGCAAGTACCTAATGTAAGAAAGTTATGATGTCATTTAAACGTAGGATATTTTTAAAATAACAACAACCTTGCAGGACTTGATAGCTAACATCAAAAAAAAGTTTGTTCTAGCTACGTCTTTTTTTTCTTTCATACAAAATAAAAATATTAATTTAATTTTTCGGTTGATTGTTAACAACTTTTCGCGCAGCGCATGCACGTACTTGTGCCGTGCTTTCGTAACAATTAAACATAGATGTACCTACAAATCTCACAGCGGGACAACAACGAAAAAAATATTTTATTTAATATAATCCAGAACTCGTAGAACAAACGTTGCTGTTCATGATGTAATTGGAGAGACATATTGCTCAAATATTTATCGGAAGATGACGATCGTACGATAAATATTCCAGCAATAAAATTTACGATATGAGTACTTTAATGTGCATTCAATAAACGATGGACATTTTTACGACTATACGTAAAGCAGACGCTCTTAGTATAAGTAGGTAATTCTACAAATAATAACCTATTTTACCTACATTATTTTATATTAGCGAGTACCACAATTTAATTAATTAAACCGGCTAATCCTCAATTGTGCTCCTCAGAGCCCTGAGGTTCCGTAAAACCTGTGTGAGGAACTGAGGACTCGGCGAAAATACTAGACATTATGAAAAAAAGAAATCAGCTCGCGGGGCCTACCGAAGCACCGAGGTATTTATATAAATACCTCGGTGCCTATTGATAAAAACTAAGCTCTTCAAGCGCCAAAATGATCATTAGTTCTAGCCTACTTGATAACTCAGTGCACAACGTTTTGATAGTCACTTTAGTATCCATTGTGGTTTTTATATCTTAAATAAAAATTGTCGTTCATACGGAAGCCCTAATGAATATTTAAGTTACAATTAAAATGATGTACACCGTAGTTGTCAAAAGTTAGCAAATAGGCCTGCTGGTCTGCGTGAAATAGTGAGTTTGAATAGACAGTTACTTTCGCAAGCAGTCTATGGTATGGTATTGGTACACAGATGGTTCAGGACCCGAGAAGCCTCTAGACTATATGTGTACCAAATTTCATTTAAATCAGTTCAGAAGTTTTGGCGTGAAAGCGATACAGATAGACAGAGTTACTTTCGCATTTATAATATGAGTAGGGATAGTATGGATTTATCTACAGTAAGGAGCAACTTAGTTAAAATTTGTTAAAAAGGACTGTTAAAAAAAACCCACAAATTACCGTAAATAAAACACAGGTATCATCATCAACATTTTATTTAATCTCAATATTATAATAAATAAACACGAGACGACTATACCTATACAAAATAGGTGCAGCTATAAACACACTTTCTAAAATTATCATAATTATTATCCTTACGATACGAGTCATGCGGGCCGAATGTTTTACATTATGCTTAATTTATCATTGCACTATTACTTAACATTAACTTTATATACTTGTGTTATGGCAGCTTAAATTAAGTTATGCGTCAGAAAGGGCAGCAACACCTGGCAGCACTTTGCCTGAAAAGAAAAAAAAAGAGTAAGTGGAATTGAAATTCTGCATTTTACCGGCTTATTCATGACTAGTTTTTCTCTCAGGCTCTAAACTATCTGCGTACCAAGTTTCATTCAGTAGTTTTGGCGTGAAAGCGTGACAGACATACAGGCAGAGTTACTTTCGCATATTAGTATGTAAAGTATGGAAGATATAGATTAGAGTAAGTAAATGGTAACAACACCAGTTGTTGTTACCATGGTTCCCACAACTTTATCATTGTCCAAGCGCAGCGAATTCTATTGAAGCCTGTTATCCAAGGGTGCTCCTAACTGAGATGCTTTGGGTCCTGGAATCCAGGGCCCGGTAAGACTGTGGGGTAAAAATTCATGCCTCTCCTCATCTAAGCGTGATATCAATTAAATCCTCACTAGAGATGCTTCCGAAACCGGGGTCCGGGAAACAGTCATTAGCCTCGGGGCCCAGATAGACTGTGTGATAAAACTGAAATACACGCGAACGAAATCGCGGGAAATTGCTAGTTGTTTGTTTGGGTGTAAGTGGCCAACACTGGAGGCAGATTTTTCAAGCTGCCTTAAGGCATCTGACATAGGTTTACGACTGTCATCAGTGATGACAGCCGGGAGAAATGGCTTAACATGCCTTCCGAATCACGGAGTAGCTCAAGATATTTTTATACCACCTCACGGTGACCCATTCAAGTGAGGACTGCGCCCGGGGTTGCTTAACATGCCAAAGCGCTAATAATGCTCACGCCCACTAGACCAACGGGCTGCTAGTGGATTACATAAACTAATTAATTGTCAAGGTCAGTTCATTATTCTCTGATAAGAGCGTAGTCGATGGCGAGTTTATGACCAATTATTCCTATTTAGGCCCATAAATACTAAAATCTATGGAACTTTCTAGTTATATACAAGTCATTAACACCGAAAATGTTTCGCTTCTGTTATTGGACTCATTACCTCTATTAATATTTCAATGGTATGACTCAAATAAACAAAATATAATATCAAGTAGCAATATCACAAAAAAGAACACCTGCCGCCATGAGCCGCCGGAGTGAAGTGACATAACGACAACAAAGCTGTCAACATGACAGATCCCCCAACAGTACGCATAGGCTGAAATGTTGTTGAGCGTACAGAACAACTGAAATACCTGGGATCTGTGCTACACGCGTCCGGGGACAGCGACATCAAATCTCGCATAACGGCTGTGTGGGCAAAGTGGCGCAAGGTGACTAGTATCATATGTGACCCGAAAATGCCGGGTAAACTAAAAGGACAGGTGTATAACTCTATCATAAGACCTGTCCTTCTATATGGTGGCCTGTGCTCGAGCGGCACAAGAGCGCGCTGCGTGTCACGGAGATGAATATGTTGTGCTGGATGTGTGGAATTTCTCGATCCCGCATCCGCGGCAGCCTTCATGTACGTGACATAGCAGACAAATTACAGGAGAACTGCCTACGCTGGTACGGTCACGTTTTGCGAAAACCGGCAAATTACGTAGGGAACATGTCTGGCCATGCTACCTCCTTCGGGCGTGCCAATGGTCTCACAAGCAAGGATGCTAAAGACCGTGCGAAGTGGAGAAGAAAAAGCCGGAAAGCAGACCCCAGGTTCCGAAAAACTCCAGCTGAGGATGCAACTGGGATAGTGCTCAGATGAGAGAGGGAGAGACGTAACGTGAACAAAAAAATCTTATCATTATACTTAATGCAATTTGTTATTCTTTGCTGTTTATTGAAAGAGCGGTACTCACCAAATACGGGATTTTAAAACTAGGTATATTAGAGAATTAAACTCAATTGAGATTTTTGAATTGTTATATAAGATTTCAAATCTGAAAGCAGCAAAAAGGCACGGCGTGATCGTTATACAGGGTGTTAGTATTAACACTCATATCCTTGAAGCCATGAAACCAACTCTCTCGACTCGAAAAAAATCGACATTTTCATACAAGGGTTCGGCCCATGGTCTCATAGGAAAAGTTGTTCATTTTGACGGGCTGATTTGATCGTTTGAAGGCTAAGAGTGTAGTACACGAAGTAAAGCTAAGTGAAGTTGACGGCTTACCCTCCAGCAGCTCGAGCGAGGCGCCGCCGCCGGTGGACACATGGGAGACTTTGTCCTCGGTGCCCCACTTAGCGCAACATGTGGCTGTGTCACCGCCACCTAAACAATAACATGTTATATTAATCTTCTTAGACCTTCCATTATACATACATCAATTGCACACTATTATAATTTATAATAAATAACAAACGAAGAAATCTCGTGTATCCTTACATAGTAAAATTACAGAGATTCTGCTGTCTGTTCGCTTAGATCTTTTAAGCTACTTAACGGATTTTAGTGCTGCTTTCAGCAATGGATAGCGTGATTCATAAGGAAGATTAATAAGTATAAGACATTCTCGGGCACAGCTGGCAGGGCTAAATACTGGTATAACACGCGGCAGTTGAACTAAGTGTGAGCGAGACACACCTATATTAATCAGTGGCAATGTATTGCGGTGTCCTACTCACACTTAGTTCAACTTATTTGCCGGGCACTGTACTTATATACATCTGTCGGTTTTCAATTTACTTACCCATCACTATTTTGATTCCATTTTTCAGCTACCCACTCACCAACATAATAAATGTAGCCTTTGGGCTCTCTCTACCCCATAAGGGGTCAAGAGTGATAATATGTATATGTGATCAGGGGTGTCATTCTCAACTGGCCGTCCGGTGGTTGCATGTATGGCGTCGGGTACGTGCACCCGGCCTCCCGAGCTGCTACTTACTCACCCCTTAACCATCCGAGCAATTAGCATCCCATATATCTTTACCCCATCCCTTCAGTCCAATAAACTCGACCCTTTCTTCGCTTAAAAAACGATTTCGGTGGGCAGCAGCGTCGGAACCGTGAGAAGCCGAACAAACTGCGCTCATCAACACTTCTGTCAAGCGTGGGATCCTTGGGGGAGGTATTATGTCCAGCAGTGTACTTTTTCTGGCTGAGATGATGATGATACATGCATACGGTCACGTCTTTTTCCTATTTGGGGTCATCATCATCATCATTTCGAGTAGGTGACATGGTCAGTCGACCATGCACACCCTGGTGTCAGAGTTCTTCGGAACCGCCTCTCGGCGTCTGACGTGGTTCCTTTAACGACTACCAAATGGCAGCCGGGACCACCGGCTTAACGTGCCTTCCGAAGCACGGAATCATCTTTATTATCAGACAATCAGGTGATTCATGCCGGCAATGTCCTAACCAAACTGGAAACAACTTAACAAAGTATGCTTCCCGTGGGAATCGAACCCACAACCCCCGGGTCGACAAGGCTAACGCCTTAACCACTGGACCACGGAGGCAGTTGAAGAGAAGAGAAGGCAGTTTGGGGTACCTAAAGCCCACATTTAGCACGTTTGTTGGCTTGTAGGTGGAAACGGAATCAAAATAGTGATGGGTTGCGAGCCCCATCGCATATTGACGTTTTCTCAGATTTTCGTCCATTCCCTGTTTATCTGCGAGGAAAGAGAAGCAGCTGCTGGTACATTATATGCTTTTTCTTTGCTCCCAGACCATCGTTGAAGATGAATTTTGATATCTGTGTCATCATCATCAGGTCTTACTAGTCTCCACTGCAGGAGCACGACCCTCTCTGTACTACCAGAGCCATATACTAGCCTGAGTAGTCAGAGGATTTGGCCTACACTCTCCACGCTGGCCAGACGGGTTGGAGAGGTCTCGTTGATGTTAATAAGCTTTGTTTAGCTTGTGTTTCCTTAGTCGCCTTTTACGACATCCACGGGATGACTTGGAATGGTCCTATTTTACTCTGCCGGGAACTACACGGTATATCTGTGTACATACCAATAATAGTGACGGCCCCGCCGGCAGTGGCCTTCACGACACCGTCCATGAGCGCGCGGGTGCCGCCCGCGAACTTCTCGAACTCGAACACTCCAGCGGGTCTACCGGCAAAAGAAAGCAAATTTAGTAAAATAAACTTGTAGTGTGTTCTTATATAGTCAAAAAAGAAGTAACTCTAACGTTTCGACGAAAAATTCTCTTAGCAAATGAATTATCTTTTTACGCCCAAATACTCAAAGGCATCCTAGAACGTTCTCAAGTCTCGTTATGTCACTGTCAAGATAACCTAGCAATACAAAGACAGTATATCATTACTTAAGATTATTTTGAATATTCGGGGATAGTAGTAGTAAGCTATATATAGTAGTAGTGGAGACTAGAAAGACCTGATGATGATGATGATGATGAAGTAGTAAGCTATCTTTGTAGATCATGCTTATAGAAGCAGAAAGAGAATGTTTTTATGCTGTCGGGAAATTTGCCCATATTGTAGCAAAACATGCTCATAACAAATCATTATTATTATTTAGATACAACAAAACATTATTATAATACATGCTTACCCATTCCATACAATAACTTTGGCTCTGGCAATAGGCTCAGCAAAGAGTTCCCTGGACTTAGGACCAACATCAAGACCCATCCAGCCCTCAGGAATTCCCGACTCAACAGTGGCTTCACCAACCTAAAAAATATAAAAGCTTGTAAGAAGTCGGGAATAATTTTGGAAAACAATGAATTCAAACAATTGCTAGAGGAAACTTTAATTTAGGCCTAACCAAGGACCTTATATATTGGATTATATAATGGAATCATTTTAACAGTTCTATCAGGGTACTAAGGAGAAATCGCTTATATGTATATAGATGACTTAGACACAGGAAGAGAGTTCTTAAATTATAGATAGGTAGACCAAGACTCTTCCAGACATTTCATGTCTAGTATCACACCAGAGTTCATGACTTTTTACTAAATTTTACTATAAGGAATTGTTAAAATTAAAATGAATATGAAGTGTGAATGTTACTTTGCATACCTGTGCATTCTCATCGAATTTGTCAGCAGTGACAAAGTCGACTGGCAGGTGAACCTTCACATTATTCTTGACTGCCTTCTCCAGCAGTTTGGTCACGATCTTAGCTCCTTCGGCGTCATATAAGGAGTTGCCAATCTAAAACAAAAAATAGTAAAAAATAATAAAATCCCTTTTTCACAACTGGTTGCGAAACTGAGTTGCCATGGCGGCCGAAAGATACCAGCGAACTTATCTGTGATCAAAAAAATTTTTCTTACTCAGAACTAATGCTTTAACGCCCGTCTGTATTCAGATAGAGCATCCAATAACGCATAGAAACACAGTTGGAATATTATTCAAATAGCTCAAACCCAATTCTCATGACTTATTATACTTAACATCCTTTATAGGATTACGCCTACATTCATTTACAATCAGTATGGAGGGTAAAGGAACTGGCATGAAATAAGTTTCAATTGGCAATATATAAGACACAATTGGTAAAGGCTCCTTCACAATGCTGCCTGCCATTCCACCTTGCAAGGTGTCTGTGAAGGAAAAAATATTCAAATGCGCTATAGTTAAGAATTTTTTACTTACAGCCATGCCCTTGGTCTCCTTCAGGAATGTGTATGCCATACCACCACCAATAATCATTTCGTTAACTTTGTCCAGTAAGTTCTCAATGAGTAAGATCTTGTCAGCCACTTTAGCACCACCAAGAATAGCAAGGAAAGGCCTGCAATACCAATTAATACAATTTAATCCAAAGTACCAAAGTAGACTGGTTGTAAGCAGGAAAAATACTGTTCAGGCTAAGGATTTAGTATTATCAGGAAATGTAAGAAACAATCTGTAATACTATTAGATTCCAAAGGACCCCAATATAGTATATAGTTCGATTTACCTCTCTGGCTCATGTAGTGCCTTTGCGAAATATTGTAATTCCTTCTTCAGCAAGAAACCACTGGCTCTCTGCTCAAAGCCTTCTCCCATCATAGAGCTGTGGGCTCTGTGTGCAGTGCCTGTAAAAAAATTGATTAAATATCAATGAAAAAAGATCAATTCAATGGAGGAATTACTGCAAAACTGGTTCAATAAAGGTAGTTTTAAATCATGGAAAACTGCGAAATAAAAAAGTACACTAATATAGTTTGCATAAGCAGAATATCCTTCCCTTGTCAGAAAAAGTGAGACAAGCTTTTTTACCCCCACACCTAAGCTTAAAATCAGTATAATTTTCATAAAACATATTTATTTTGCTAAATGTTGTGCCATGTTATCTAAAATAAACCCAGCCAAGTTGTAAAATTTTTTTTATACACTAGAGTATTATGTTTTAGAAAAAATAATACCTAATGTAATATAATCAAATTTTCTTTCTTCTTTCTTTAAAAATTGTTTGATTAATATGATCATGGATCAGTTACATTTCTACCTCTTACCAAAAGCATCATTAATGTAAACATCTCCCAGTTTCCGCAGACTAGCCCTGAATGCCTTAACCTTCTCAGGATCAGCCTTTACTTTGGCTCCATTGGCATCAACACCCTTGCCTTCCTCTTCCAAGTGGAAGCGAAGGTTTTCAAGCAGAATGAGGGAGCCTACTGGAGGATCAGCACAAGCAGCCTCAACCTCGGGTCCCACACAGTCAGCCAGAAATGTTACATCCCTAGAAAAATATTATTTACATTGACAGAATTTGGTAATAAACTGTAACACCTGGCAATACAATTTTACTTTCACAAAAAATATATAAAGTTAAATCCAGATTGACACACAATTTCAGAAAATTATATTTCCAAAAGAGATGGAATAAACCTTTAAAATTTTGTTGCATGGATCATGCACAAAAAGATCAAGTTTAGTGTTGACTTATGTTAGTACTTTTTATCATTATCCAGTCAAAAATGTCTCGCTATAGTGAGATTTTTGTCAGTAATAGCAACTCTATTGAATGCTAGAATTGGGCGTTAAACTAAAAGTAAATAATTGCTATTTGTAAATCACCGAATTAATATTTTTCTATTTTATTCTATTCACTTAACTATTTGGCAATTGTTTAGCCTACTTTTTTTTATAAAGTTTTGAACATATTGCATATCTTACCTGTTCAAAAGCTTTTTGAGTTCTTCAGCAACCGGCTTTAGAGTGTATTTCAAGTTGGCATTACCATCAGGCCTGCCCAAATGGGACATAAGCACCACAGACTTTGCCCCCTTCTCCAGGGCATATTTGACGGAATCTAGGGCCGCTACGATACGCTGATTGTTTGTGATGACTCCCTCTTTTAGCGGCACATTGAAATCAACCCTAAAAAGCAGTAAAACTATGATTTTACATAACCAACTTTTAAACGTACAAATGAAGGCTGAAAATTACCTCATCAATACCCTCTTTCCAGATAAATTCAGGGCATCAATACTTAGTTTATTTAGAGCCATTTCTACAATTTTTAGTTATAAATAACAGTAATTTAGCTCAGCGGCGAATTCAAGAGTTGAATCGAAAGATGACAGCTATATAACCTTGAAAATGTCAGAGAGGTCAAATCTGTCAATGCAGAAGGGATTCTGCCACAGACTCTCCCGTTGTGTTGTATTGTATTGCTGGCTGAATCAGGAAAACGAACGTGTGTCTCCCTGTACACGTTGTGAAACCATAGACAATATAATATCTCAATGTTGGTACCTTCAAAATGGACGCATGCATGCAGGGGAGGGATTTTATTATTGCTGTGTTGGCATTACTTTTCACCTTCGCGAAATATGCACGCATTGAGACGCCTGAATTTAGAATGTTCTTTGAAAATCTACGTTGAATTACATGAGAATCAGTGTAGTGGTGATAAATTACGTGCTCTATTTCTCCAAAACTATAATTTAGACTGTTCATCTCTGTGTATTAGTGACTGTAGTGGGTGACGAACAAAGTAAAACGTAGTGCGTCTAAAGTGGAAACATGGTGCCGCTAGGACCGGGGCCTGGCCATCCTGCTGCACATCAAACACACGGCGGGCCTTCTACTAATCTATCCGGCCCAAATTCGCTCTCACAAAGTACTCCGCAATCGAACAAGTCGTCAGTGGCGGTAAGTTCACTCTTGGCGGTTCATTTCACGGGTTTGCGTCAGTTGCGGGCGGCACATGTTTATGTAACTAACTTTTGGTGAGCACGTGCGATTTGGCGCTAATTTTGATAATTATTTTCAGAAGCCGAATTACACACTTAAATTCACGCTCGCCGGTCACACGAAGGCGGTATCATCTGTGAAATTCAGTCCCAATGGAGAATGGCTGGCTAGCTCCTGTGAGTTTTTAAATTTATAACTATTCAGTTAGCAACCCACTTTTTTGGGTTGGTTCAGTAGTCTGTAAAGTTGTGTGGTTTGTGTTACATAAAAAGTATCTTTATCGTGTGGAAATAGTGCTCACAATGCTATGAGAACACCTGACAGATGGTGTAACTGCTGGTTAAAGATGCTAATTAATTATTGTAGCAACCAGTCTCCATGGCTACTGTGGACCCTATGATGTAAAAGATAAAGGCACACAGTACAGCTTCATGGTCAGAATAGGTTCTAAGTCCTTGATTTTTATACCATATTGCACAACATAGTGACAAAACTTGTATGTGCAGGTATTTTTAGTTGCTGTATTTTTTAGGAATGACACTAATGAATATACTACACTTTCAATGAGTGAAGCCACCCACCTGAATAATATTATTATTATTTTAAACAGTCAAATAATATTTGTCAATTTTGTCGGTACCTAAGCTGTTTATGACCTCATTTACTATAGTGTGGCAAGCATATTTAGGACAAAGTAACTTGTTGCTACATTCAGGCTACATACAATGTATAAATAATGAGGTACCTAACTAATTCTAACTAAAATACAAATGGACTTATGTTAGATTGAATATTGTTGTTGTTGATTGATTACAAATAAAATTGTAAGTAATTATTTGAACAAAACTTTATGGTTTATACTTCTTATAATTTTTTAATGTCTGCTTTGAAAAATAAACAGAATTTAAACCACTTTATAATGAATTTGGACCAATATGTATAAAATGTCAGTTTAGAGCAGAGCACATTTTTCTTTTTATTCATCAGTACATTAAATTAAAATTTTGAAATATTTATTATATAATTTCCAGCTGCTGACAAACTTATTAAGGTGTGGGGAGCTTATGATGGCAAATTTGAGAAGACTATCTCCGGACACAAGATGGGAATCAGTGATGTGGCATGGTCCTCCGACAGCAGGTTGATAGTCAGCGCTAGTGATGATAAAACTTTGAAGGTGAGTTCTTAGTACTGTAGACATTTTTAAGAGTCGCCTGGACGCGCATGTCTCCATACAAAAGGAAAAAGGGAATTGTGGCAATATTTGTTAATTTTGGAGTAAAATTAAGAATTTAACCAATTAATCTCATTATAATCTACGTACGTTCCTAAACAGTTTGGGTAAATTATCAATAGTTTGAGAATTATACGTCTCTCAAGATTTCAATACAAATTTGAAAAGGCTTGTAATTCTCAAACCATTCGTATTTTAACCAAGCTGTATAGAAACGTACGTAGATTATTATTGAGATTAATTGGTTAAATGCTTAATTTTACTTCAATATTATCAAATATTGCCACAATTCCCTTTTTCCGTTTGTATGGAGATATGCGCGTCCAGGCGACTCTTAAGGCCGAACACTAGGCACAGTAGCGACACCAATCATTTTATTCCTAATACCTTACAAATAGAAAGAAATTCAAGAATGTAAATCATATAAGCACTAGTAAATAACCTGAAGTTTTTTTGGAATCTTGTTTAATATTATCAGAATCAGTGAGAATTATGAGAATCAGATAACCGCCAAAAACTGATGTTTTCTCTTAATGACTGATTCTCATAATATTAAACATGATTTCAAAAATACTTCAAGTTATTTTCTACTGCTTATATGATTTACATTCTTGAATTTCTTTCTTTTTGTAAAGTATTAGGAATAAAATGATTGGCGTCGCTACTGTGCCTAGGGGTGCCCCCTTAATCTATAAATTTTTACAAGGTTAGGGTACTTTTTGATGGTTGTTTTCATAGGTAATGCAGTTTTTCTATGTGAGTCATAGAAAAACTGCATTACCTATGAAAACAATATTCATATTAAATACAAATTACAGTCTCAAGCATTACTAATATAAACACATTGGTTAAGTCAGTGTGATAAGGCCTAAAATGGAATGCAATAGTATGCTTATTAATTGTGACTGTAAAAATGTAAGACTGAGACTTTTTAGGATTATATATTTCTTAAGTATTGACATTTGCAGTATTCATTTTTAGGGTTCCGTACAAAAATTGAAAAACGGAACCCTTATAGGATCACTCGTGCGTCTGTCCGTCCGTCCGTCTGTCACAGCCGTTTTTCTCCGAATCTACTGAACCAAATTAGGTGAAATAATTGATGAGTGAAGTAAATAAAGATTTTTTTGAAATAAGGGTCATTTTCAGGGGCCCAATTATAAAATTTTATAAGAAAGTTTTGCAAACCTTACTGTGTCATATATCAAATGAAAGGGCTCATTATGAGGATCTCAGAAATATTTTTTTTGTATTCACGAAAGAAGGCAAAAATTGACCATTCCCCCCCCCCCCCCCCCCCTGATCTCCGAAACTACTGGGCCGAAAAATTTTAAAAAATTACAAAATATATTTCATTCTTTGAAGATTACAGGAAAAATAATAAGAATTCTATCACTTGAAAGTAAAGTGGTAAACTCACTATAATAAGTTCATCTAGCGGAATAGTTCACTAAAACACCACTTGATAGCGCTAGTCAATTGAATAAAACATTTTTGCACATTGTGTGTGTGTTCACGAAGCATATTGTACGGAACCCTCATTGCGCGAGTTTGACTCACACTTGGCCGGTTTTTTCATGACCTCATCCACTATGTTTATTTTTATAATATAAAGCAGAAAAGCCTCATTGCAAACAAAAGAGACTAGCAAAATCCCTCAATGTCTATGTTTAAATAATATTGGGGCAGAGTAAGTGGTAAGCCATAAATACAAAGTCTGGTGTAGCTCCTTAATCTGATGTAGAATGATATTCGCATTATATTTTTAGAGTTAAAAGAATGAAGTCCAATTACCACATCAAAATAATTTTTGGGACAGTTTCATGATTGATGATTGCAGAAGCCATTAAGTACATGTATACATATAATAAAATACAATGCAAACCCTGTAAAAAGAATGAAAAAAGAAACAATTATTTTAAAAAGTTTTCTTTTCTAATTTCATAAATATTGAAAAAAATATTTAAAAATAGGGTAAAGTAATGTGAATGAGTTTAATAAATAAATTGCCATGCGGACTATGTACATAGATGTGAAGACGATGTCTTCAAGACAAGCTGTGGCTTCATTTGTAGTCTCAAACTACACATTCATAAACTGAAGTTTCACTTGAGGGCAATGCATCAAATTTAGGTTAAACACATCTTTTCTCACGGCAATGGAACTTTTTTATCACTCAAGATAAGAATGTTTATTTTGTTACCAACTCAGATAAAAGAAGCTCATTCCTAAACTTTTTGAGCACAGATTTTTTTAGATAACTTTGATGTATGACTGTTGTGAAATGTTGCTATGATATAGTTGAAACTGATATGATTTTTTTGAACTGAAATAACTTGATTTACTTATGAAATTTTGCCAAATCTAATCTATTATATGAATATATTACGTACATACAGCAGGTTTTTAAGGCTTAATTTGTATCAATGACATATCACAAAAAGCTAAACACACAAATATTAACTTGCTATAATTATGTTTTTAGTTATCACTTTTGTCAGCTTATGATTGCATAGGTATTTTTTCTTTTTAGTTGTATGATAAAACAATGTTTTTTGTCTCTGAGAGCCTCTTTGCTATGCCTTTTTATGCTATTCCTTTTTTAAAGCATGCTAAAATAATGACACTTATAAATCACTGTGTGAATATCATATTCCTATCTATCTAGGTCCAGGTTATGAGGTCATGTCATAAATCCACAGTTAAAAGATTTAATGTATAAATCTTTACGTAATCCACTAGTTTACGACACATATTTGAAGGTCATAAATGAGATCATCCATGCTTAATTAGGAAACAGAAAAAAAATAAGGCAGTTGTTAAACTGTTTTTATTGTAATCGAGGAAGTGGGCCTAAAATCAGGAATTCTAGTCCATAACGTGCGCGTTATCAAGGTGGATTGTCTTACGTTTCGTGAACCGGTCTACCGCGTAAGGGGAAGACGAAGACTAAGACGTGATCTGAATAAATGAACGTATTGGAAGCGCCTACGTAATAGTTTGATGCTGACAAAGCAGCTTAAAATAATGCGTCATCGTTGTTACGCGGATAGTGACGGCCTTGATTTTTTTTACGTGTTTCTTATTGCGCATTGGTAAGCTTTAGTGTGTGAGAAACTAGTGTAATACATAATATGAGTTATTTGTTTAGTATGAATAAAAAAAAAACAATTTTTCACTCACCCCTCTTTTAGACGCTAAAAGAGGGGTGTTATAAGTTTCCGCTTTGTGTGTCTGACTGAAGCACCGTAGATCTAAAACACACCTGGAGGTACTTTAGTGTTGTGGGTTGTATGACATTTTAAATGTTATATAAGTACCTACATAACTTGTTAGGTAGTAACTTACCTAAAGTACGTTTTTTTGAGATTAAATACTATATAAAAAATTTCTTAATTTTTGAGTCCAATAGTAGGCTGACGTCAGTTAAAAATTATAATGATGTTAACATTTGAATATTCGTTATTGCATTTACTTTCTATAATTATCAAATAATATTTTATTTGTAATTTTGATATGTACTTACTTAAATATGCCTTGCTATTTCTTCCATGAAGGAAGTAAAAGTTTAGAAATGAATCAATGTGAACCTGGGTGTAATTATAAATAGCTCATGGGTTGGCCACCTGTTGCTATTTCTGGTTCTTGTTTCTCGTGTTGCTAAACGTCGCCTTCAATGTCTTCCAACAGTTGGCTTTGTCTACCCAGTAGGGAAGACCAAATGATTATGTGAAAGTTTGATGAGTAACATTTATGTATGTATATTTGTGTCTGAAAGTTTGTATGTTTGTTTCTCAATCACCCAAAAGTGACTGAATGAACACGGATGAAAAATACTCAATTTTTTTATGTACATATTTGTGTGTGAAAGTTTGTATATTTGTTTCTTAATCACCCAAAAGTCACTAAATGAATTTGCATGAAATATGCAAAAAAAAATTATTACATGGTCCGTTACATAATGCTTTCTATTGAGGTTGAAGTTGCAGGTAGCCGCTAGTCAGTAAAAAATACAATATGAAAGCTATTCACTTGTGATGTTTATTCGGCCCCTCTAAGGCATTGCACAGTAAATGTAATGCGGCAGGTGGTGAGCCCCGTGACATTTATTGTATCAGCTGTTCGCAATATTTTAACAAATTTAAATTGCTTGCCCTTTATATGGTTGACTGAGCTAATAAATTCACTTTTTGTGTTGCTATACGCGATTAAGATTTTAAATATAAGCCTTGACCTTCATACTAACGGCAGACGGCACCTAACGGTTGATATTACAATATTATTTGTTTATTTACATTCTAATTCATTCTGCTTCATTTGTTTAAATACACACGATTGAGTATCAGTGAAAATATGCACAAAGAATGTTGTATTACGTTATGCAAGGCAGGTAAAGTTACCCTTAGTTCAATATAATTGTAATTGGTTAGCCACTTTATTTTTAATATGTGTCCTTCCCCATATGTTATAGCATAGGAACCATTGCTATGCTGCCATTTTGATTATGAAGATATTTTGAACGGAAATTGTCGGAAGCATTCGCAAATGTCCCAGAACAAGAAAGTAAACCAAGATATGTGTATAACATTCTCTCAGTGAAATAAACGCACACATAAAAGCACGCAGTTGTGGTGATTTAGGGCACTTTTCACCTATCGAACTTTACCTAATATTTTTTGTCCTTGTTTCAGGTTTGGGAGCTAAGCTCAGGCAAATGTTTGAAGACGCTGAAAGGACACAGTAATTATGTATTCTGTTGTAATTTTAACCCACAAAGCAATCTTATTGTATCTGGCAGCTTTGATGAAAGCGTGAGGATATGGGATGTAAGAACAGGTAAGTTACATTATAGGTAGATACCATTTGTTTAGAATATTTATTAGTGGAGGTGTGTAACAGAGAGCATTTTCTTAGATTTAATTTATTAGAAAAGTTTGAAAGTTTGTTTTCGATTGTCTTTAAAATATGCTCTTCGCTGCTCTGCTCTCGGACTGCGCTGATCCAATGGATGTCAGAAATATATATATATATATATATACGGACAAATCACACAGATTGAGCTAGCCCCAAAGTAAGTTCGAGACTTGTGTTATGGGATACTAACTCAACGATACTATATTTTATAATAGATACATATATAGATAAACATCCAAGACCCAGGTCAATCTGAAAAAGATCATTTTCCATCTTGACCTGTCCTCCATCCGGGGATCGAACCCGGGACCTCCGTGTCGCAGGCAGGCGTGTTGACCGCTGCGCCACGGAGCTCGTTAATCTTTGTTAATAAGGCAGTAGAGCTTTCTTATTTCGACATTACCTCAGGTATTTAAAATAGTTGATAGTGGTAGAATAAGATGCAGCATTTTTGTGTTTGTGTCCTCTAGATCAAATCAGTACAAGTAGCTGATGGTTCATGACGACTTATGATTTTATATGAAACAACTAAACCCCTACAAGTTGTTATCATATGCTGCATTACTTATATTTAAATGACATAATATGTGAATTATAATTTATATGTTTTTAAATAAATTATATTATATCCAGACAATGTTATTAGTATATTTGTATGTGAATACATACTATTTTTTATTACCAGTCCTACACTAATTACCTTGAATATTTCCCTGTTGAATTTCAATTGATTTTATTTAGTTGTATGAGAAAATCAATCTTATATACACTTTTTTTTTAGGCAAATGTTTAAAAACTCTACCGGCGCACTCGGATCCAGTTTCAGCAGTGCATTTCAACAGAGATGGCAGCCTTATTGTATCATCTAGTTACGATGGCTTATGGTAAGTGCAATCTGCTTAGTAAAAAAATACTAATTGACTAGGTAAAGTAGCTGAAATTCTAATTTCAGCTACTTTACCTAGTTATGAAATTTTACCATTAACATCGAAAATTTTATTTTGTGAAACGGTTAATTTTAATTTAAGCAACTTTATACATGCACTGTATTGTCAGTTCATAAAACATGTACCAAAAAGTTTAGCCTAGAGAAATTCTCTATTACTAATGCCATTATTTGCCCTTTCAGTCGGATCTGGGACACAGCATCAGGTCAATGCTTGAAGACACTAATCGATGACGACAACCCTCCTGTATCCTTCGTGAAGTTCTCACCAAACGGCAAATACATCCTCGCAGCGACACTGGACAACACGCTCAAACTGTGGGATTACAGCAGAGGCAAATGTTTGAAGACTTACACGGGCCACAAGAACGAAAAGTACTGTATCTTCGCTAACTTCAGTGTTACTGGTGGAAAGGTAAGAATAGTCATATATTTGTACCAAAAACTTTGTAGGGCTGGTTGTTCACTCATGAAATGTTGGCGTAAGAATATTTTCTTGGCGAGAACAACATCAACAACAACACCCCACTAGGGTGGTGCCATGTCAGTTATTATTATGACACCATAAAGCGATAGATAAAAAAAGTAAATAGTTTGCATTGGTTTGTTTATTCTGATGATATGGAATTTGATCATAAATTCGTAAAGAACAATAAGTCTAATAGTGCATTGCGTGAATCCCCGCATGTACATATCCAATTTGTCTAAAATGCTTATCAGCTATACATCGTGTTTGGTATTGATGCATTGTTAATTTTAATTCACATTCCCAACATGGTTTACGAGCCTGAAATCGAGAAACCTAATTACCTCCGTAATCCGTATACTCTTTTTAATTTACAAATCAGTTTTTGAATCATTTTTTCTATTTATCTTTCACGGAACAATATTGGAATAATAATTTGGTGGAATAATATTACATCTTACTTCATGAAACATATTTATTTCTTCAGTATTTTGGTTTTTTGTACCCCTTTTCGTGCAAGGAGGCTGGAACTAATGTCATTTCTCGAACTTATTACAAAAGACTTGTTGATATCTTGACGAGCTCCGTGGCGCAGCGGTTACCACGCCAGCCTGCGACACGGGGGTCCCGGGTTCAATCCCCGGTCAGGTCATGATGGAAAACGATCTTTTTCAGATTGACCTGGGTCTTGGATGTTTATCTATATATGTATTTGTTATAAAATATAGTATCGTTGAATTAGTATCCCATAACACAAGTCTTTCTTAAGAACTTACTTTGGGGCTAGCTCAATCTGTGTGATTTGTCCGTATATATTTATTTATATTATTTATATCTATATTCTTATGAAGGAAATTTTTAAGTTGCTAATATCCAACCTTTTGTTTACAGTGGATAGTATCTGGCTCAGAAGACAACCTGGTATACATTTGGAACCTGCAGTCAAAGGAGATCGTGCAGCGGCTATCGGGACACACGGACACGGTTCTGTGCACGGCGTGCCATCCCACCGAGAATATCATCGCGTCGGCAGCGCTCGAAAACGATAAGACTATCAAACTTTGGAAGAGTGATACTTAAAATTTTATTTTGGTGAGTGTTCTTTGCTACTGCAATACAAACTTATGCTTCCCTACTGCTTGTTGAGATTTATATATGCATCGAAACACCTTTAAGTCTTTGTAGACGACTCCTGATGTAGGGAAAATATGATGGCTAAGATCGTCATTGATTGCCTTAAATTATGGGAAAAGGTACTGGAGAGTGAGGCACCAAGCAACGCTGCTGTTATCTCTATAGAGGCTGTGTTAGTGGTCGCTTTAAAAATTGCGTTTTACAGATCTTCATGCAAACTGGTGTCTCAGGAATAAATAAATAAATATATAGGGACATATCACACAAATTGAGCTAGCCCCACAGTAAGTTGTGAACTTGTGTCGCAGGATACTAACTCAACGATACTATATTTTTATAACATATACTTATATAGATAAACATCCAAGACCCAGGTCATTATGAAAAAGATCGTTTTCCATCATGACTTGACCGGGGATCGAACCCGGGACCCCCGTGTCGCAGGCTGGCGTGTTGACCGCTGCGCCACGGAGCTCGTCAAAAAAGAAATTTTCCATACAACTTAGTAAGAGTTTGCGCTGCAGGCAATGTGCATTTTGATGCATTTTTTACTATTTTCTTTCCTGATTGTAATTTCCCAACGGCTGATACACATACTCTCCATCTCAACTACTGAACCGATTTTGATGAAACTTGCACTGTTCCCTAAGTTGGACTTATTACTTAACTAAGATCAACTACAACAAAAAAATAAATACAATGCGACTCATACTTACTTAGTTATTGAGATGTGAGCGGAAAAACATACAAATATACATAGCTAGGAGCTGGTATAGACAAATGTTAACCAAAAACTGTTTGCAATTCTGACAATATTATACATATGGTCATATATACATATTATACATTATACAGGTCGATTTCACAGCCTCCTTTTTTGAAGTCGGTTAAAAAACTAGTAGTTACTATGTAAATTAACACATTGATAAATGACATGACAACATATTATTATAATTTTGTTTCTTTTGTTTCAGGCTTGAATAAGCAGAAGCAGTGATCTGTAAATTATGTGGCTTCATATTGCGAGCCGACTACCAATGATTTGTGAACTGTTTTAAAGGTACCAGAATCTGGTATCGCGGACATTGGATGCGGAAATTTTCATTTCTTAACGTTTATTTCACAGTGATGTGTGCATTTTCAGTTGTTATAATATTATACATATTTTTGTATCTGACGAAATGAAAAAGATATGAAATATTTTAGCCATTATTTTTAGTTAAGATTGAGTTTAAGAATGCCGCTTAAGAATAAACTTGTTGGATACGATTAAAAATTTAGTAGTTTATGACGTGTTTTATTGTACCTAACTGTAATATTTTAGATTAGTCTTTCCTAGAAAATAAAAACTGTGAGTCGCGAGAGAACTAGTTTTTTAATTTATCAATAGAAAAGGGAAGTTTGTAGTATCTGTGAGGCTAGCTTAATTTGTGTGATTTTAACATTATATATCCTCGATTTTCATTTCTCAATATCAGATTTCTGCGCCTATATTGTGCCAATAGAAACCTATTGCCACGCTTTCGCAGACCTTAAGGGCCCACACTAGGCACACTAGCGACGCCAATAATTTTATTCCTAATAATTTACAAATAAAAAGAAATTCAGAAATGTAAATCATATAAGCCTTAGCAAATAACCTGAAGTATTTTGGAATCATGATTTAATATGTATTATGAGAATCAGTCATTAAGAGAAATAGTGATTACCGCCAAAAACGGCCGCATTAGGCGGTAATCTTTTTAACCCCCACGCTAAAAGATAGTGTTACGCGTTTGACGTGTCTGTTTTGCTCCCAAATGGCTAAACTATTTTTTATGCCTTTGAAAGACAATTTAATAGTGCATGGAGTACCTCAGGGATCTGTTCTTTTTCGCCATGCAGTTGATCTGCTAAAACTCGGTATTTTTACGTTACGAAGATGATAGCACCGCCGTTTCAAAAATATATTTTTCAGGTGCAAGGCAAAAAAACAAATATACGATCTTAGAGGGGCAATGGTGGACCGCTCCAATCTTACTGTGCAGGCTGTTTCGGGTGAAGCCAACATTTTAAGATTCAGCGCTTCTAAGACCCATGGGCCGCGTGATTACCGGCAGAGTAGAATAGGACCACTCCAAGTCTTCCCGTGGATGTCGTAGAAAGCTCCTTAGGAAGCACAAGCTAAACCTCTTGACTTTCCCGGCTAATATATGCCTCTGGTAGTTCAGAGAGGTTCGTGCTCTTGTAGTGGAGACTAAAAAGAGACCTGATGATGATGATGAAGACCCATGTCTGATCACAGCAAAAATAGCCTGTTAAAGTTGGCTCCTACTTTATGAAATGTATCTGTTCCTGTCACCCATATCAAACTTCTTGGTATTAAATCTTTCGTTCAACTTTTTTACCTGTGCGGTGTGCACCGCCAGCGAGCGAGGCCGGCGAAAATCGTGTCATCTCTTTTCATACTTTGGTTTACACAATGTACTAGAGCGATGCGCCAAGACTGCCTCAAAAAAAATTGGGTCCAAGGTCCAACGGTATTTTACTTCTTACACAGGAGTATTGTCACAGATTACTAATGTTACTGTACTATGTTTCTATCTCTGGGATGTATCCATCTGCTATCAGCTCAAAGCCTTGAAACTTACCGACAGACATGCCAGAAGACTCGTTGATGACGAGAAAGAAGGTCGGCTTCAGAGCCTCGAACACCGCCGAAGTCTGTGCTTCTTTTACAGGTGCATTTTAGGAAATTCCTGTGCAATTCCACCATCAAAAGTCGCGGTATAAGTATGTGGTGGAGATTCCTGTTCATCGCACCTCTAGATTCGCCTCCTCCTTCATTATGCGAACCGCTGAGGAATTGAACTCCCTACCCGCGTCGCAGTTTTCCCGACACGTACCTACAATATTGAGATTTTTGAGGCAAGAATTATAGAGCATTATTTAAGTTTGCATACCACCTTCATTGTCGCATTATCAGACAATAAGGGGTCTAATGCACTCAAATGATTAATTTAAAAAAATGTTTTATACCTAGCTATTCTTGATCAAAATCGGTTAAGCTGCTAAGCTTTTTCTACGCAAACTTTCGTGTGCAAGTCGAATGGCATTTGGCCGGATTTATTCGTTAGGTACTAGCAATTTCCCGCGACTTCGTCCGCGTAAATTATAGCCTATGTCACCCGCAGATAAATTTGCTTCCTACCTATATAGGTGAAAGAATTTTGAAAATCAGCCCAGTAGTTTCGGAGCCTAGTCAATGCTAACGAACAATCAAATCTTTCCTCTTTATGATTTTAGTAAGATAAGATGACTCACGTATTTTTGTTTAAATCTTTGGTGAAGATAAAAATATAAAACTTCATAGCCAGCCCCTCCGACATTCCAAGAGATAATATTTAATTTTCATAGGCCTAACTTGGTAACATTATCGGCAGGGCTATACAGCGGGGAGTCGATGTAATAAATTTATATAGTGAGCCTATTAGCTAAAGTGGAAAAAATTAGGCCAGCACGATGCCTTGGGGATATCGCCGAGATATCGGGTTAAGCTAAGTAATAATAAAGGAAATTTACAGGCGCTAGGGTGCTAACGAGGCTCTTGGGTTTATTTTTATAGGTAACTAAGAGGTACCGATGTAGTAGGGCAAAATCACCAGGTAAACTGAGGCACATTGTAGATATTATTCAATGGTTTGATTAATAGTTTTAACAGTCATTCAAAAAGTTAATAACATAGATATCAGAAATATGCAGTAGTGAATATTTAACGACGTTACTGCAGCTCTTGTTTAAGTAGGTACATCTATCCGCTTAAAGTCAGTTGCCTATTATTTTTTAATGTCTTTGTCGGAATAGTTTTTATTTTACCTACCCCAACTAATATTATTAATGCGAAAGTGAGTTTGTTTTGTTTCTTTAGTTTTTGTTTGTTTGTTACGCTTTCACGCCCTATCTATTGAAGCGATCATCATGAAATTTTGCATAGACATAGCGTTAGGGTACTGAGAAGGACATAGGCTATATATCACGAGGGAGAAGCCGAGGGTAACAGCTACTAGATAATAATATTAAAACCTTATAGCAAGCCCCTCCTACATTCCAAGAGATAATATTTAATTTTCATAGGCCTAACTTAGAAAGGTTATCAGCAGAGCTATACAGCGGGGAGTCGATGTAATAAATTTATACATATAGTGAGCCTATTAGCTAAAGTGGAAAAAATCTAGCCAGCGACGCTTTGGGGATATCGCCGAGATATCGGGTTGAGCTAAGTAATAATAAAGGAAGTTTACAGGCGCTATGGTGCTAACGAGGTTCTTGGCTTTATTTTTATAGGTATCTATTAAGTAGCTTGTAGTCTTGTAGTAGGGTCAAATTATCAGGTAGGTATACTGAGGCACATTGTATCATTTAGAATGGTTTAATTTAAAGTTTGAACAGTTATTCAATAAGTTAACAACGACGTCGCTGCAAGCTCTTGTTTACATTTATATTTTTTAATGTTTTTGTCGGACTAGTTCTTATTTTTACCTCTAGATAATTATATTAAAACCTCATAGCAAGCCACTCCTACATTCCAAGAGATAATATTTAATTTTCATAGGCCAAACTTAGTAACATTATCAGCAGCTATACAGCGGGAAGTCGATGTAATAAATTTTATATATGCCTATTAGCTAAAGTGGAAAAAATCTGGCCAGCGACGCCTTGGGGATATCGCCGAGATATCGGGTTAAGCTAAGTAATAATAAAGGAAGTTTACAGGCGCAAGTATGGTGCTAACGAGGTTCTTGGCTTTATTTTTATAGGTATCTATTAAGTAGCTTGTAGTCTTGTAGTAAGGTCAAATTATCAGGTAAACTGAGGCACATTGTATTATTCAGAATGGTTTAAATAACAGTTTGAACAGTTATTCAATAAGTTAACAGCGACGTCGCTGCAAGCTCTTGTTTACATTTATATTTTTTAATGTTTTTGTCGGACTAGTTCTTATTTTTACCTCTAGATAATTATATTAAAACCTCATAGCAAGCCACTCCTACATTCCAAGAGATAATATTTAATTTTCAGAGTCAATGTAATAAATTTTTAAAAGTGAGCCTACCTATTAGCTAAAGTGCTAGCTAGCTAGCTTGGGGATATCGCCGAGATATATTATCGGGTTGAGCTAAGTACCTAATAATAATAAAGTTTACAGGCGCTATAGTGCTAACGAGGTTCTTGGCTTCATTTTTAGGGTTCCGTAGTAAACAAGGAACCCTTATAGTTTCGCCATGTCTGTCTGTCTGTCTGTCTGTCCGTCCGCGGTTTTACACAGAGACTATAAGTACTAGAAAGCTGTAATTTGGTATGGGTGTGTATATTAATCATGGCAAAAAAGTGGTAGAATAAAAACTTGAAAAAAAATTTTTTTTAGGGTAGCTCCCATACAAGTAAAGCAGGGGAGTAATTTTTTTCTCTATTTACCCACCGTGTGGGGTATCGTTAAATAGGTCTTTCAAAAATATTGTGAGGTTGAGAACATCATTTTTCGATTTAGGGATCCGTTTCCGAAATATTTAGTTTTAAAGTGCGAATTTTTGTTAGAGGTAAGTGTCCCCCCCCTCTATCTGCTTAACGGTTATATATAGATACGTGAAAAAAATTACAGCAGTAGTATATATACTGAAATTTAAAGGAAAACTATCAGAGCTGAGTACTAAGTACAAACTAAAAAGTTATAGGCAACCAACTTATAAACTGTAAAATTTCATACTATTTTCATTGTTAGATGTTTTTGGTCGTTAAACTGTAAGGTGCGAGTGTGAATAGTGTGAACTCAATGTTGTCATTCGCAACTACGGAACCCTACACTGCGCGTGGCCCGACACGCACTTGGCCGGTTTTTATTATTTATAGGTATCTATTAAGTACCTTGTAGGGCCAAATTACCAGGTAAACAGGCACATTGTATAATTTATAATGGTTTAAATATAATAGTTTTAACAGTTCTTCAATCTATATATTTATACTAACATATAAAGCTGAAGAGTTTGTTTGTTTGGTTGAATGCGCTTATTTTAGGAAAACTTACTGGACCGATTTTAAATTTTTTCAAATATTCTTTCGCCGTTGGATAGGTTCGTTATTCCTGAGTGCCATAAGCTAGATATGTACCACGGGCGAAGCCGTGGCTAGACTGCTAGTAAGTTAATAACGACGTCGCTGCAATTAAGCTCTTGTTTACATTTCTCCGCTTCAAGTATCTAAGTATTATTTCTTAATGTTTTCGTTTGACTTGGAGTTCTTATTTTTTTACTACTTATATCAAATGAATAGGCTACGTGAACGATGCAACGATCGAAACCCCGATCGATTAAACGCTGCAACTGGAACTGTACTGGCCACACTCTCCGAAGCGGTTCTGATCATATATACCGAATCAGCTTTTTGATTAAAATTCCCAAAGAAAGTACAAGGTTAGTAGCGTGGCATACCTATTCAGGCGTGGGCGAAGCGGGCCCTCGCCCACGGACTTGCGCCTAAAGGGAACGCCTTTTTTTGGGAAGCCTACGACTTGCGAAAAAGACCACGCGGAACGCGTCTTGACCACGCTAACTTAGGGCTTACTTAGCTACTATTGGGAACGAAAGAAAACGGACCTCGCGGATGTGATTTCCCCCACGACTACATTATATTTATTAGTTCACGTTACGCTTTTGCGGTTAGCCGACCCAAACAAATCTGATGATCTGATGACGCATCGTAAGTACTACGAGTAGACGAAGCAAAGAAGATCGGAAATACCCGCAGTGAGTTATTCACGAAGCTCAACGAGATTGAGGGTTACTGCGTGGACGCCTTCTGTCTGTGGCCCATATCAGGGACATCCCAACTATAATATTATAAATGCGATAGTGAGTTTGTTTGTTTGTAACGCTTTCACGTTTTAGTATCTACTGAACCGATCATCATTAAATTTGGCATATTCATAGGTTAGAGTACAGAGAAGGAAATAGTCTATATATTACGCGGGTGAAGCCGCGGGTAACAGCTAGTGTGTATATAAGTATAACTAGGCATCCAATTTTTTCCCTCCTAAAAATTTATTTAGAACGTTCGTAATACCTATAGAATTCATAAAAATAAACCATAATTGATTTCCACTCCCCAATACACAATATATACGAGGAACAATGCCCCGAGGCTCACAGTGAGCAGTCGGAATCCTACTGCATCGATATGTTTTCCCGCCTAATTCGATGTTCCAGACTTTTAGTCTAAGAGCTGACGACGTAAAAAATATTTAATAAGGTTACTGACAACTAACCACACTACAAATAGGTAGGCAGATAGTGTTTTAGCCACATACATTATAACAAGACCAAGTTGTTTGTTTGTTTTTCGTGTGTGTAAGTGGCTAAAACTGTTGTCAGATTTTTCAAGATGCCTAAAGGCATCTGACAAGACAAGACCAAGTAAGTTAGTGGAGTTATTTCAAAAATAAAAAAGCGGGCAGCCTTCTGCTCTCAAAAAAAAAACTGTCTATGGACACTTATAGGTACTTGAGATCAACCTAACATTGCTTTAACTGTCGAATTTATTCCAGCCGTACTTCCATACGTACCCTTACGTAGTTTAATGGAAGTACTTAAAGAAGGAATAGGTAACTACTTACATAAAATAATACAAAATTTACTCGCAACCGTTCTTTGTTCACGTAAGGTAGGTGTACCCACTCAAATACTTCTAGAAATTATAAACATCAAAGAGACCTCTCTAACCCGTCTGGCCTGCGTGGAGAGTGTAGGCCAAATCCTCTGACTTCTCTGGCTAGTACTATAGTGCTCCTGCAGCGGAGACTAACAAGGACCTGATAATGATGATGACTGGGTGAGGTACATATAATGTGTCGTTAGAACCCTTTCCTAGAATGATATTTTTGACAACATAAAGACGTTTTGTTAATTCTTCATTGATAAATATTGTCTACGTGAAGTAGATATATTTTTCCGCCTACAGCTCTTACGCTATTTCTGGTGTTCTTTGCCAAAGCCTCAGGGGTTACAGCGGGATTGTTCATGGATTGCTCAAACGCCGTACGTATCATTTTTATTGGATTGACTACCAACAGCCCTCTACGGCTTTGCTTGGAACTAGTGTCGTATGACTAGACTAGATCTATATAGGCCAAAATGAATCTTATTTTTAATACCTACCTATAGGCACGGTAGAGGTGCATATATATTCCAAGAGACGCTTGAACAATCAAGACGGTCTCTTCTGTGGGAATTCAGATAAAAATCTCAACAATTAAGAAAAAAATCAGAAATTGTGGACAAGCCCATTAGAACCTCTCTTTGCGACGAAATGAAACCTAGGTATTCCATGCTAATAGGTAACCGCGAACCCATTATTATACCTAACTCACTAAGTTAGTACATTTCAGTTACCGAAATGTCCTGCCATAGGTTTTCATTAAATATTACTATTATAGTTTCACTTTTAAGTTAAATTGACCTATTTGTAAGTAGGTAATTTTTGTTTTAATTTATATGTTATAAATAAATTTGTCGAGCTCCGTGGTGCAGCGGTCAACACGCCAGCCTGTGACACGGGGGTCTCGGGTTCGATCCCCGGTCAGGTTATGATGGAAAACGAACTTCAGATTGACCTGGGTCTTGGATGTTTATCTATATAAGTGTATATTATTAAATATAGTATCGTTGAGTTAGTATCCTGCGACACAAATTCACTACTTACTGGCTCAATTTGTGTGATATTTCCCTATATATTTATTTATTTAAATTTAATTAAAAAAAACTTTTCAAATAATTTTGTTTTGTTTCTCGTTACTAGGTAAATATCGAGTCTAGAACCTATAACATAGATAATATAATTCACTAGTCTAATAGGTTGAGTAAGAAATACCTGACTAATAACACCTACAGCAGGTAAATTGGTATCATCACGGCCTATATAAAGTTCCGAACAACTTCAAAACTTTCACGGGTTTCTTCCAGTGTATGGAATTTAACGAGTTCCGAGCTTGTTGTACGGCGGTATGGTATATCTACGTTATACCTCCTTGTTTTATGTTTCTATGTCTTCCTATAATTATTCACATTTGATAGTAGCTGATGGCTTTGGTACTTCTTTTTTTAAGTTGGTTGGAACCAGGTTCATACTCAGTTTTTTTTTCTTATTAATGTTCGTATCTTCTCCCAAGCTAGCTAGTTTAGAATTCTTTTAAAGAAAATCAAAATATTTATGTGCCAGCTGCTTCTCCTATACATACATAGCTTGGCGAAAACCTAGAGCACTACACTACTTATCGCACTACACCGAATCAAATCTATTTGTTATGAGACTTTTTGCTCTTATTGAGATATATACTCGTAGATAGAAGTACTATTGCTAAGTCTTATTGTCATTAGCTCTGCCTACCACATCAAGGAATGCGCGTGACTCAATACCTGCACTTACCTTTCATCATCATCATCACCACCTTTTTTTGAGTCTCCACTGCACGAACCTGACCCTCTCTGTACTACCAGAGCCATATAGCCACAGCAATCAGATGATTTGGCCTACATTCTCCACGCTGGCCAGACGGGTTGGACAGGTCTCCGTTATGTTTATAAGCTTAGTTTAGCTTGTGTCTCCTAAGTCACATTCTACTACGACCACGGGAGGTCTTGGAGTGGTCCTATTCTACCTTGCCGGGAACCACACGGCACTTACCTTTACCTAAGTATAACTAATTTAGGTCGTGATCTTCGCTCTGGCTCAGACCTACACCATATAAAGCTCTTACGGCCGAGTGCGTCTCAATAAAATAAAGGGTTAGGTCCCAAACGTTATTCAATACGACGGCGAACTCGAAACACAGCGAGGATTTGAAAGCCTGCTACTTAATCCTTTGAATGAAGTATTCACCTTGTCAAATAATATATAGAATTTTATTTTCCTAGAGATTTTCTGCGTAGGTATACGTAGGGATGGTTAAATTAAAATATTACAATATATACGATAAGATACAAATCATACAAATTGAGCTACCCCCATAGTAAGTTGTGAACTTTTCTTCGTCGTAGGATAAGTACTAACTCAACGATACTATATTTTATAAAAGATAAACATCCAATCCAGGCTAATATGAAAAAGATCGTTGGCCGGATGTCGCAAGCTGGCGGGTTAACCACTGCGCCACGGAGGCTGTCATATAAATTAGAATATTCATATAAATGGATAAAATATTATTGAAGACAAGACGTTAAGTTACGTGGGTACCTACCAAATCCATGCCTCGCGTCACGTTCGCGTGACCAGCCATCTCTCTTCTTACCCTCGTCCGAATCGCAATTCCGGAGAGTCATTAGAGCCCTTCAGTGGAAAACACCTTTATGTGTTTCGGGCCATTGTCACGATCACGTTGCTCGTAGTTTGCGGCTTTGACTCACGTAAATCTTAATATTTGTTGCGAACACTATTTCTTTCTCTTGAAAGTATTTGCTTGAGTACGAAGAAAATATCTCTTAACTTATTCGAGTCATAGATCATTTATGTTACACTTTTCCCTTGCTCTATTCTTGGTAGTTGGTTCCCTACAGTTCTTTCAATCAAAGGGAGGCTTTGCCCAACAGTGACATAGACATCTAGTAAAATTAAGTTGTTAATATGTATAGGCTGATAGAGTATACTTTAGGCTGATACGCTATCTAATAATAGGTACACTTGCTAATCATATAATAGTATAGTCGGGATGTGTATTGTTGGCATGAAAAGATAAGTGCCTTGCAAAATGCGTGACACTTTCCGCTACCACCGAACATCAAATTTTAGAGCCTACGCACGTAATTACGCAATTCTTGTTCTGCGGCGCCTTATCGCAAACTTGCTCAAATTAATATCACTGCAAAAACTAATGCTACGAAATTATTATTTATTTTGTTATTGTGCGGGCAGACGATGATGGTACGTGTCATTGTCGCCCATGAACATCTGCAGCATCAGAGTTTTAACAGAGAACTACCGGCTTTTTAAATAGGAATTCACACGTCTTTTGAAGAAACTGGTCGTAGCTACGCTCGCTCCGCAACTTTGGTACACACGCGACGAAAAGAGATAAAGAAACGTATTGTTGAGGATCGCCAGGTCTTGAGGTAATGAGCATGAAGCCTTTTTTTATGTATAAGTAGGGTTGTAGTAGTCGGCAATCCCGACAAATAGCACGTGAGTGACCCGTTGTTATATATAATAAGTAGGGTTGTATGGCGATCGATCTAGCTAGGGATTATTTATTTTATCTTTGCTTGCTACGGTACCATCTTATAATTTAAGTCGTTACTTGCAAAGCTCTTAAAGAGAAGCGTGATCTTTTGAAATCAGAAAAAGGTATTTTCTTTCCTGTTCCTGTAATATATAGCGAAATTTAGATCGCTTTGGACCCTTGAAAGAGATTCAGATTCAGTCCGTCGATTTGAACAACTTTTTTTTTGAACAAGTATTCCCATGGGACCAATGTCGAAAGCATAGAAAAATTATATTCCCATACAAATTTAACAGGCGGCTGAATATTTTTCCTCCTTTTTGGCAGTCGTGTTAAAAAGTAGGTACTTACAGGAAATGTATCCTTCATTTTCTGTTCTATGAGACCTTTATTTTATATGGTTGTCCGTGAAGACCCATTTCCTTTTAAGAGAAATTAGTTAATGAGAAAAGTTACCTGCGGGTATGGTATGGGACCGGATAATAAGACTTGCCGGTATTTACTAATGGACCGTTTAAGTCGGTTATTCTTGTAACACAGTATGTTAACAAGATATCAGGTTTGGGTTCAGTAGCTATTTGATGTGTATATTATAGGTTAGAAAACGATGATGATTGTGCTTCAGTCAATATAGTTTAGGTAGAGGCCAGAAATAACAATATTAATTCTAGACGAGTTTAGGAAAGAGGGCTTCAAAGAGGAGGGAGTCCAGCCTCAGAAGCTTCTTCGGCTATGATGATTCGGAGGTCGTGGAAAATTATACGCTTATAGAGCAAAGTTTTCTTTATTTCAAAATATGTTTATGGATTTGTTGAAACTCACACATGAATTCAGAAATATAATAAACGTTTTTTAGGGCAACCGTGTAAAAATGCTGTCACTTCTTCCCAATAGCGTCGCCAGGCTTTGATTCCAAGGCAGAAACTCGACGAGGCAAAGAAACTTCATTCAGCAATGGTTGTTCCATTGCTTCTCTGAGATAAAGGATAAGTAAAAAGAACATTGACAATACCGTGCCTCTATGAGCTGATTGGCGACGTTTTTGCTTGTTCGTCATTCGATTGTTTTGCCAACATAAATTGGTAAGACGCACTAGCGTCCATATATTTCACTGTGAAAAGATAATAATTTACTAGAATTATTACCTTTTATTTATTAACAAATAAGTAACCCATCATAATCATTTTTCTTACCTTACCCCATTATCTGGGGTCGGCGCATTACGTCTTATCCTCCCATATTTCTCTATTTCCCGTCATACTCACGTCCACTCCCTAATGTAAGGCAGGACATGAGGGTGGACCTCATGTGCTGCCTTACATATTCCATCCATCTCTTTTTTGTTCTCCTCTTCCTCGATTTCCACTTACTTCCATGCTCAGTGCTTTTCTTGTCATATGCTGATCTTCTCTCCTCGTAAGTAAAAAATTACATTCCATTATATATTTCGTTAAAAAGGTTTTCAGTTTTACGATTTATTATAATCAGAATTATAAAAAGCAAGCATCAGCATCCGCTAATACCTACAGTAACAAGGTAGTAGCCCTGCTGTGGGAACAAAAATTTTAAAATCCGAAGATCTCTCTTGTTTTAACCACCTGAGAACACTTGATACTCAATCCATTCAGCGGTTTGGGTAAAACGACGAAATACCTAGAGAAATTTACAAACATAAAAGATACGCGAAAAAAATAACCACAGAGCATGGCATGTCACTCGCGCCCTTCTGAGCGATATTCACATTCTCTGCGCTAGCTAGCAGTTTGATAAAAACAAAAAACCTTACATCAGAAACAACCCTGCTCTAATGTATCACAAACAAATGAGTATGTACGCTGGAACACGCTCATTAGAGAGGTATTGTATCTCTTACGAATTTAATGTATAAAATAATGTTCCAAACAAAAACTAAACACCAGTTCGCTCTCCGATTTATTTTATTACCAAATACGTCTGGTGCGTGAGGATGAGGTCCTAATTCAATTCTAACCAAGGCGCTCGGACCGTAGGCCCACTTTCTGCGGCGTTTTTAGGGTACCGACATGAAAGGAAACGAATTTGTAGGGGTACATAATCACATCAACTATCCAAATATTGGCACCAACATTCTTTGTGTTTTTGCAAACATTAGCAGTATAAAAATGTAAAAAGAAAATTTCCTAGATTTGGTGTATACTTGCTTATTTTGTTTAATTTTACATTTAATTAGTTACGTTATGTCCCAGTCATGAGCATTTATATAAGTATAATTTAGCAAAAAAGTAAAATATAAAAAGTATAATTTAGTAAAAAAGCTTTAGACAAGTATAATTGTATTCCATTTTAGTTCATAACCGATGTTTATACATATAAATGCTCATACCATACCTACCTAAAATCTACAGGTTACGGTAGGTAGGTACCTAAGTAATACAATGTTAAACCGCAGAAAATTTAATTGTTGAATTTAAGTTGATAATCGTAGAGGTTCGTAGCATTTTTCGTTGCTTGGAGATGTTTTTAAGTCTACTCGGCTATTACTATGATTAGTAGTACTAAACTAAGATTTTGATACTGTCTCTCTTTGCGTTTCTATTTTTTACTATCTGTATAGTAACCTGCTAACTCAGCTGTGTTTTTTTTTTCTATCACATTGATAAATAAATGTAGAACTGAAATATCTGATATTTCAGTTCTATATTTATTTATCAGTAGTATAGTAAAAGTTTTTTGCAAAGTAATAATTGTACCTAGTTTTATTTTATAAGTTTTATTTTGCATTCTTTTTAAAATAAAGAAACAAGATAGGTATGGGAAAAAAACCACGCAGGCAGGATATGGCGTGGAATTTCTTACCATATTTTATTTCTTTATTTTAATAAGAGTATACATACAATCAGAATAGCTTTTTTAAAAAAACTACTCTTATTTCTTAACTTTAATAAGAGTACCAGCTGGGTATTTACTAACTCGGATGACAGGTGTCGATGCCTATCAATCTAGGATTTGCTGTTACATTGCGGGTTTTGCTTGCTCGAACTTTTTAATTGGAAAACAAAAACCGCATTGTAAAGTAAAATCCTAGATTGATAGGCATCGACACCTGTCATCCGAGGGCTGGTTATGTTTCTTTATTAAATAATTAAATCGTGGTTCCTGGTTAAATGTTCTTGTGCGTTCGCCTGTCAGGCTCTTTGATTAATTCAACGCGATCAAATTTAAACTGTAAATAGATTAGCACGAGTTCAGCGGACTGGCTAGTAATTATAGTATCGTGAAGCCCGAACCTACGCTGTAATTTTGTAATTTACGCTGATAGTGATAGGATTGGATAAAAAATTTGGAAATTGGGACCGGGAGTAGTAAAGCTATTAAACTGTTACGAAAGATGCATTGTGTGATGGCTGATGGGTACTCCTTAAGGATATATGGGGCGTTCAAATTATGCCTTTGAGTGTGGAGTGGCTAAGTTCAAAGACAATGCTCACAATTTTTTAATTTCTATCTACGCCATATAATGATTTTCTCAGAACACTTTTTTTAAATACGGGAAGTTCATTGATAGTAATTATACTAGAATTATGGTAATTACTACATTCCAATGTATGTAACAATTCAAGTAGCATAATCTGTAATGACTATATAAATAAAAAATGTATACAAAAACTTTTTGAAAACAATTTAATTACTAACAATTTTTGATAAAAATAATGAATTAACTAAATTAAAATTTTATTCCCGGAGAGGCTTTATGTCGGTATTCTAGGTATACTTATTTGCGAAATGAGAGTGCAGGCTGGCATTTTAACGAGATCTTCAGCGGGCAGGTTAACGCTGTAATTAGAAACTAGGATATAAGTTACGTTCTCTGAATCACAAGTATAGAAAGAAGAGTGTAAGAAGAAGCAGAAAGAAAACCGACGACCTGCCGAAATACTGCTTTTATGGCATAGAATACCTACGCGGTAATTGAGTTTGAATTTGTGGCCTACAATAGAAATTCAAACTTAATTATATTACATTTAATCATCTTTACCCTCACTCCAACTAACCTAAAACTTAAAGCATTCGGTCGTCTGATACTAGAATAGTATCTTCTAGTAATAATATCTTCTTCGTAGTTTGTGCCACGATGAAACTGACCAAAAAAAAAAATGGACGAGATATTTTTTCAGACAAGTAAGGAAGGTTTTGCAAAAAAATTAATTAACCATAATTGTATCAGTACTCATGAAGCGAAGTGAAACCAATGCAATGTGAATGTCATTGTCTTGAATATATACACTATCTCATTTTATGAATACCACTTACCATAATTGAAGTGCGGTTAAAAGGTAACTACTTAGCTCGAGAACTGACGCAAACTTATTTTTCGTTTTGCTAAAGTTTCATCCACCTGCATTTAAGCAAGTAAGGGAGAGCTATTTTAGAAATGAAGATATACTTACTACAACAAGATAGACTCAGTAAATGAAGGACTGTATTATTTTCTAAGAGGGAATCTGGCCTGCCTCTGAAATGGTAAACCCAAGAAATTTTAGTTGCCGTTGCATGTGCTTATCAATACTCTCATAACTAAACTAAGAATACAGATGACAATCTGACGCAGTTCAAAAAAAAAATGATGTGGACCCCGGGGTCTGAAGCTGAGAGATTATACTAAGATGAGGATTACTCTTGAATGGATAAATTCATATTTACGTTTCACGAAAGTTTTACGTGTATCAAACTATCAAAAGATCAAACAAGGACTGTAGTATTTTTGAAATGGTTACTGACACAGTATTACGTTTTTATCCGTTATGTACTATAGAAAAGAAGTAAGGGTCGCAAAACCAAAGGCGTTAAAAGAATGGCGAGCTTTAGACGGAAAATGAGAACTGGAAAAGTACCTAATGGCTTGTCTGAAATCAGCAAGTTTATGGCAGTCGTTAGGCTATGTCAGATGCCTTAAGGCAGCTTGAAAAATCTGACACCAGTGTTGGCCACTTACACATACGAAAAACAAACAAACAGCGAGTTTATGTCTTCAGCAAATTTTACGAGACAAGAAGAAGCTGTGGTATTCTTTGTTTTTTAATGGCTAAGCATACTTAGTAGGCCGATTTTTTGGATTAATTGACAATTATTGTCACAAATACCAAGGCCTTTTAGGACTCCCGGATTCATTACTAGTATTCAAGCTACTTAAAGGCAGTGTTGCATAAACCGTAACCGGAGTTCAGTCATGAAATGTGAAGTTTCGAGTTTAGCTCTAAACTTTACCTCTTCAGAGTTTGTTGTTTATGTTCGGAATTTATCGACATACCTCCATAGGTCGCAAACATTATCCAGATAAAGTATGTTCATTAGCTGCAACGCCTGTGGTAAGCGTATTTTGCATTATACTGAATGCGGGAAGTGCAAAGAAACATATATGATTTAGAATGCCTTTATATAAGTCCAGAATATTTTCATAATTTAATGAGCAGTATAAAAAGAACTGGATCTGTCCCACATGCACCTGCTCTCGGCCTAAATTAAAGGATATCAGCAGCAACACGTCGTGGGTAGTTAGCCTCCACTGTAAAAACGGAAGATCCATCCGATTCGGACATGCTTAAACTTATAGACAAGATATTCTTTTTAAGTCAAATTTAGACAGCGTAAACAGTACCTTAATTATATCGTTAAATATTGGATTACGACAGGAAACTCGAGGATAAGGACCGCGTAATTGAATTCTTAAAAGCAAAATAAAAAAGAATCTCCATACTGCTGCCTTCAACTCATATAAAAGCTTGTCCACTGATATCTTTCTTGATATTAGTATAAAATAGCTACGATTACGTTCATACATATATCGGGACCTACCGATGATCCAAGCAATTTCAGACTTATTGCGCTATTAGTTGCTTTCTCAAAAATGTTGGAAATCTTCAATTAGTGTAATTTCTGGAATCACATCATATTCTGTCCAGCAATTAATTTTGGTTTAGACGGGACAGATCTGCGGCAGATGCCGTCACGATTTTTAAAACTATTGTGTCAAATCATCTCAAAGAAGGTACAAATTGCCTGGGAGTACGAACCACTTGTACCAAAGTGAATTCATTAATGAGGAGAGACAAGAAAAGCACTGAGCATGGAAGTAAGGTAAAGAAGATGATGATGACCAAAGTGAACTCATTCGTCAGCCATATCGACTATCTCTACACTTTAGGTAACTTCTCAAGTGAAAAATTGCAGCAGAAAATTATCTTAACAGTCGCCTGGAAGCGCATGTCTCCATACAAACGGAAAAAGGGAATTGTGATAATTGTGAAAAAATTGTGGTGTAACATTTGATAATTTTGTAGTAAAATTAAGCATTAAATCAATTAATCTCATTATAATCAACGTACGTTCCTATACAGCTTGGTTAAAATACCAATGCTTTGAAAAATTCAAGCCTTTTCAAATTTGTATGTAAATCTTGAGAGGCGTATAATTCTCAAACATTTGATAATTTAACCAAACTGTATAGGAACGTACGTAGATTATAATGAGATTAATTGATTGGATGCTTAATTTTGCCCCAAAATTATTAAATATTGCCACAATTCCCTTTTTCCGTTTGTATGGAGACTTGCGCTTCCAGGAGACTCTTAAGTATAATGCTATTTATGGGTAAGTAATATAACATATAAACACAAAATATATATCTTTTAAGATGAATACCAACGAAATATATAATTTTGGTCAGTATAATTATCAATCAAGATAAAATTCGGAAGAAATAATTTTGAAAAAAATAAAATCTTTTGTTATGACAATTATTCAACATAACAAACCTTTCATATACAGTTTTATCGTTATAAAATTTAACAAATCGATTTGTTGTTACGTATAATAAACGTAATATATACTTATTATTAAGCATAATAATCATTGGTAATACAAATAAAGTGATAGAAGATCCTAATCTACGTTTTGTGACTAAGTCGCTTTCGTACCCACCCAGTCGTCGCTCGCTCGCTTCGCTCGCTCGCTCATATGGTGGTCTATGTGTAACCATAACCTAACCTACCTTCTGTTACCAGTCGCTTTTGCACCCAGTCGTCGCTCGCTCGCTTCGCTCGCTCGCTCATATGGTGGTCTATGTGTAACCATAACCTAACCTACCTTCTGTTACCAAGTCGCTTTCACACCCAGTCGTCGCTCGCTCGCTTCGCTCGCTCGCTCATATGCTGGTCTATGTGTAACCATAACCTAACCTACCTTCTGTTACCAGTCGCTTTCGCACCCAGTCGTCGCTCGCTCGCTTCGCTCGCTCGCTCATATGGTGGTCTATGTGTAACCATAACCTAACCTACCTTCTGTACCAAGTCGCGTATCCAAACCAGTCGCTTTTGCACCAAGTCGTCGCTCGCTCGCTCATGTGGTGGTCTATGTGTAACCATAACCTAACCTACCTTCTGTTACCAGTCACTTTCGCGCCCAGTCGTTGCTTGCTCGCTCATATGGTGGTCTATGTCTAACCATAACGTAACCTACCTTTTGTTACCAAGTTGCGTATCCAAACTAGTCACTATCGCACCTAAGGTCATCGCTCGCTCGCTTGTCATAATCAATGTGATTGATTTAGATTTTTATTGATATATATTTTAAATAGTATTCGTTTTGATTGTTATATTTTATGGCATGTATACTGAACGAGTTGTATGACAGGTGATGTTTAGTGTTCATAAACGTTATAATAAATGAGTTTATGGTTTTCGAATTGAATATTTTATGAATATTATAGCTTTCAAGAATATAAACAGTAATAATTATATCGAGTAAACATTATATCTTTTGAACTTTATTGAAATGAAAATATATAATTTGTTATTATATCAAACAATACGCACCCATATAATTTAAAACAGAAATATATAGATGTTAATTATAACAAAAGAACTTTAGTACAAAGCGAAAGCTAAAAACATATTGTTTTTGTCAATGGAAGTTCCAATCAAGAACAATGCGTTTAAAATTAAAATGAAATAATACTTCATATTGCTTGGTCAGTAAGCGGCTCACGTACTGCATTTTGAAAATATTAATATCTTATTGAGTCCTGGCTTTTACAGACGTCCCGAGGCTTTATTTATTTCGCACCTGCATTCAACATGATAATAACCATAGTTATCAGCGTCTTCTTATTGGAAGTTTAGTATTGTTTACTAAAATTGGAGTTGGGAAATAATTATTTATTTAGAAGTTGTAGGTAAATAATCAAAGGTATAAAATTGAACCTTTTATACTATTGCTTCTTTTATAATTTCATAATAAAAAGTAGTTGAATATGATGCAACTGCTAGCTACATCATCAGTAGGTGATAGGTAGAGAGTTCTACCATTGTACTGTCGCTTTAGACAATAAAGTCTGTACGAGTAAATATAAGAGCGCAGTATAAAAATCGGGTGATTTCTGTTTAGTTTAACTTATTTACACTGGTATTAATTGTAAATGTGTTACTAATTCACCTATCGCTACATTTTATAAAACAAAGTCCGCGTCTCTGTAGACTACATATTATAAAACAAAATCCTCCGTCGCGTCTGGCTGTCTGTTCGTGATAAACTCAAAAACTACTGCACGGATTTTCATATGGTTTTCAATAGATAGAGTGATTCCTGAGAAATAAATATATATGGACAAATCTCACAGATTGAGCTAGCCCCAAAGTAAGTTCGAGACTAGTGTTATGATACTTATATAGATAAGCATCCAAGACCCACGTCAATCTGAAAAAGATCATTTTCCATCTTGACCTGACCGGGGATCGAATCCGGGACCATCCGTGTCGCAGGCAGGCGTGTTGACCGCTGCGCCATGGAGCTCGTCAGAAAGGTTTTAAGGTATAATAAATACCCGGACGCAGCCGAAGTTGGCTGCTAGTATAGTATATAGTTAAGCACGTACTACATTTATCGTGCTCACCACATTTTCCAAGACTTATTTCGCCACTACTGCACTCTCATGCATGCTCTTACATTGATGGAGCGGGAGCTCTCAGAGTATTTGATCAACTTATAGGAATCACTGGAGTACGAAATGTTGTATTCTCAAATACTTGGAAAATTTGTGGCAAAGTTTTTTAGTGTGAATATATTTAGATTAGTTCGCTGTATAACAAAGGCAGGACATCAGCCTAAAAAAACAAATTACTTTGGCAAAATGTATAGCTAGAATAGCCGTATTTGTTTCATAACTGATTCTAAATTATAATCCATCAAATAACTAACATTAGTGGTACCTTCTTCGACTAATCTTATTTTATATCGTAATTAAAACTTTATGTTATGTGTATTGATGGATAAATAAATATATGCACGTGTAAATTGGCCCTCCATATTCCCTAAAACAAGTGACTGGGACCAATTTTTAAACTCAAATATATTTAAGATATTTTCTAGAAAATTTTCGACAAGCCCGACAATTTGTATGAAAAAGGAATAGTACATTACTGCAGAGGCCGGGAAGTAAGGGATTGCCGGACGAGTATAGTTTTCAAGGCCGAGCGTCAGCGAGGCCTTGACAATAGTTACGAGTCCGGCAATCCCTTTCCCGCCGAGGAAAGTATAGAGATTTTCTCAATAAATGTGAGGAAATTTAACTTAAAGTTACACATAAACTTACATGCCTTAAATATTTCCCCTTACTAGGTATTTGCCGGTAGTAATTTTTCCACTTTCAAGTTTCAAATTAGGCGAAGTAGGTACTTAAAATCCATTGCAGTGTTGCTTTCATCACTAAAACTCATTTTGAACCGTTTCATTTCGAATAAATAACCAACTTTGCACATATTTACCGAAAACAATCAATGTCAATCAATTACTGCAAAGCGTTAATCACAAACTACGAAGAAGATACTATTACTAGTATCAGACGGCCGACTGCCATATGTTTTCTCTAGGCAATAAGGATCATAGACAAATAATGGAGTGAGGGTGAAAATGAAAAAAATGCCATACAATTCCTTTTGAGTTTCTATGGGGGGCCATAAATTCAAAGTCAATTGACGTGTGTTCTATGCCCTAAAATCCGTAAAGGCAGTTTTTCGGCAGTGGCGTTAATCACTACGGGTATAGTGAAAATAACAGATCTCCCGAGTTTTTAATTTTTTTATTTTCAGTTGTCAATTCCAGCAAAGGAAACAATGCCCATAGAGCCCAGTCATATTTTTCACAAAAAATTTAATAGATCATAGATTATTGTTTTCTTCTCTCGCAACGAAAATTAAGCATATTTTCGTATTATCACATATCGATATTTTAATGAAATTGTAGTTATATTCACGTATTATATGCATTTTTTAAAAATGCAGTGGTAGTAAACTGGCTGTATGACAAGTGACATAATTTACGTTACATAGATTAATTAAAAAGTTTTGAGCAGCGGCCGGGAAGTAATTTTCATACTTATTTCCTGGCCTAGGCCGGCAATGCGATGAATGAGCCAAGAATTACAAACTTCCGGTCTTCTTTTTACTACAGTAATGCCTACATTTCCGAGCATGTTTGAGAAAATAGAATTTATGAGTTCTCGACATGTTCCCATAACGGTGTTTGTTCATGTTGTGATGGGCTGAGGTAACCAGTTTCAGGGAAAGTGAACGGTAAAATTACACGTTGAGTGTATGAATAGTTATGTACCAATTGACGGAATTTTATCATATTTTAAATTAGTACTACTTTCTCCAACATAGCATATTGCAATAAGCTACTTGAACGTATTCGCGGTAAAAATCTAGTATGAATATTGAAAACTAACATTCTGAGAATGGTCTACAAATAATAATGAGAAAGTACACGGTGAAAATATTTATTAATGCCAGTTGTAAGGTTTAATTTTAAGGTTTGTCTTTAATGTTTTGTAAGTAAAAAGCCCTTTAAAATATGTAATAGAAGCTGCTATTTCTAGCAATAAATTAAACCCCTTTTTATTCGTATCTGTCGGGTTTTCTTCTTGCATTGTTTTAAACGTAGGTGGAGCTATTAGCACCTCAATTAATCCACGTTGGTTTCATTACGGGGTTTATCCAGCGAGTGCAGCTCTTTCCATTAGCAAACACCATTTACATGGCTGCGGCTGCAATCGATTTTAAAATCGATATGCGCTTATTTCATTGTGTGTACAATGCGTACATATAGTTATTAATAAAAAGAAAGCGAGCGTAAAGTGCGAGCGAAGCGACTCTGTTTTTGCTTAGGAAAAATGTCTTTGATGTTGGCTGTCCGGCTGTTCAACTCTAAGGGACGTATTTCTCAACAAATTCTCGTAAAAGTTTGAGACAAACTTCAATAATTACATCAATTTTTTCTTAGTCGTTCCTAATATTTTCGCGATTGTAACGCATTTAAATAAAATTAATTTTGATATGGTTTTATTGCGTTTATTACAGTTTCGGGTCTGGAACGTTATCAATAAATATTTTAGGCGGTAGTTTTTGCATAGTTCTTATAAAATACTAGACAAATGTAAACTAAGTTTACCTGCAACCACGAACACTGTAAAGTGTTCGTAACGTTAGTTGTATAAATAATGTAATAAACGTGATAAAACCGTATCAAAATAATTTTATTTAGGTGCGTTACAATCGCGAATACATTAGGCAAGATTAAGATAAAATATTATTATATTATATGATTATACATGTTCAGTATTTTAAAAATTTTCAAAATGGCGACTTAGCCCGTCAATATCAACAAATTTTCCTTTTGGAATAATGCTGGAAATTCGAAAAATAAATGACATTCCCATACAAATGTATGTGCAGTCGTCCGGGCAAAAGGGAGTAAAGTACTGAAAGTGAAAACAGAATAAATTTTGGTTGAAAAACGAACGAGATAAAATGATTTTCGAAAATATATCTCACTCGCGAAAACGCTATTGTATATGGCAAATGTATGCATGACATAGACTATGACGTCACTAGTCCATATTGGACTTCTCTTTCTTATTGAAACTTTAAAGTTTCACATCTTCGTCGCTAATGAAGATATTTTAAAAATTCTTTCATATTTTTCTACTGTTATCTATGTGTTTAAATTGTAATTACTGTGGTTGTTAGGGATTATACTAAGCAAATAAAAAAAATACGTGCATATTCTCTATTTGTATGTAATGACGATTATTTTTTCTATTTTTCAGCATACGTCCCATAGGAAATATTATTTATATTGACTAGCTGAGTCGCCATTTTAAGGATCGGACAAGGTTTTGTAAACTTATTGTACACCTACAATATGTTTACAAAACCTTGTCCGACTTACGTAATTTAAGTCTCGAGCAATCAGTGCTTAATCATACATATGAAAGTAGAATTTTTAATTGTGATTAAAAATTCTACTTTCATATGTATGATTAAGCACTGATTGCTCGAGACTTAAATTACGTAAGTCGATGACAAATACCCATATTAAAAAAAATAAGCATGAATCGCTTGCATACTTATGAAAAAAAAAATCTAATAAATAAAATTAAAAACTATGTTCAAAAGCATTCCTTGCGTTTTTTCTAAGCGTTTTTTATACTTGTGAAGCAATAACCTCGTCTTTCCAGAGCATCACGAGTTTGCAGAGCATGATTTTAATGCTTGATTTTTATTAGAATTCCGTCCGGATATCGAGAATCGCTTCTCGCAGGAAGATATTAAATATCTTATAATATTCTGAATGGGCTTCTTTCACGTTTCCTCCTAAAATTGTGCAATATTAAATGTGAAGTCGACTTACCGTGAAAATAAAAAAAAATCTTATTATATTACAGCAATGGGAAAATTGCATTTTTTTGTTATGCTACAAAGGAGTTCTAAAATATATATGTGAACAAAATTACCCCGCGAGCCTAAAAACTCTTCAAGATATATATGTCAGACAGTCACAATTTTTCCTCTCGACGTAAACGCAGCGAAGATAAATCAACAAATAAATGTCGTCACTTTGTTAGCATTTTGAGACCTTTTTTCAGCAGCTATGTCAAATATTGCATTTATGGTTCGTAACATAACAAATATAAAGGCTATCTTAATAATAATAATTTTATGTAAAAATAATTTCGAGGCCTGGCTTGACATGTCTGTCTCTGATAGAAATTTTAGTTAATTTATTGTAGTATCGCAGACCGTAAAAGCCGGTCTAGGGATTGGGCGAAAATCTAAGGAATCACATCAACAGGCGATGCTTCGCAACCCATCACTATTTTGATTCCGCTTTTCATCTTAACGCCCTCTAACACGCTAAGCGTGGCCTTTGGGTTTTGTAACCTTGGGCTCTGTCTACCCCGCAAGTTATATGTAAGCTTATAAACATTAATTAAATATATACGGACAAATCACACAGATTGAGCTAGCTCCAAAGTAAGTTCGAGACTTGTGTTATGGGATACTAACTCAACGATACTATATTTTATAATAGATACTTATATAGATAAACATCCAAGACCCAGGTCAATCTGAAAAAGACCGTTTTCCATCTTGACCTGACTGGGAATCGAACCCGGGACCATCCGTGTCGCAGACAGGCGTGTTGACCGCTGCGCCGCGGAGCTCGTCATAACAGACAAACCCCTCCAACCCGTCTGGCCAGCGTGGAGAGTGTAGGTAGGCCAAATCCTTTGACTGTTCAGGCATACATGGCTCTGGTAGTATAGAGTGGGATGATGATGATGATGAATATATAACGTGTAAAAAAGGACACAATTTTGAAATTAGTTGTTATTTAAATATCATTAAGCACGGAACCAGAGTAGGGCGGACGGTATTTTTTACTTATGGTTTTAATTCAAATCACGATCGTGCTCGGCTGCGGGGAATCAAAGCAAAAAGGGGAGTCCTAGAATATTGCGATAAAAAAGCGAACTAGAAGCTTCAGATGCTTTTAGTATTGACGAAGACAATATAATATGAACTATATTAAATAAGTAGAATTATTTTAATACGGTTTTTTATCGCGTTTATTACATTATTTATACACCTAACGTTTCGAGCACTTTACAGTGTTCGTGGTCGCAGGTAGACTAAGTTGACATTTGTCTAGTATTTTATAAGAACTGCAAAATCTACCGCCTAAAATATTTATTGATAACGTTCCGGATGTACGCAGTATTGGCTCACGGTGTCTGAAGGTCTTGCAGTCTTCTGCTTAGCTTGAGACTTGATTAAATTGATGACTGGATCCCAAGCTGGTGGTAACTGCCAACCATCCTCTCTATTGAAATTAGGATGTTTTTTAATTTCAATAGCCTCACGAAGCATTCTTGGAATGTATCTGTTTTCTTTTGCAAGGACTTGAGGATTATCAAAACGCATATAGTGGTTGGGTTTGTCTAGGGCATGTTCACAGACTGCAGACTTCGTTGAGCGCCTATGCTTCATGTCAGCAATATGTTCTTTTATACGGGTACCGATGCTTCTCTTTGTTTGCCCAATGTATGATAAACCACACTCACAGTCAATTTTATAAACTCCAGCATCTTGTAATGGGATATTAGATTTGACAGGTCTTAAAAGTTGGTTTATTTTCTTGTGCGGCTTGTAATAGGTCTTGATTGAAGCACGCTTGAGTATATTACCAATTTTGTCTGTAACTCCCTTTACATATGGTAAGATGGCAGGAAAGCGATCAACTGTGTGAGGCTTTGGGCGGCTTCTGTGATGTGTTTTTGGGAGGTTGAGGTTGTTGCTTCTTAAAACCGATTTTACTCGTTGAAGCTCCTCCTTGAGGTGGTGGGTGTCACAGATGCCATGTGCTCTCTGAAACAAAGATTTACCAACGGTAGCCAACTGACATGGTTAGGTTACAACGTTAGGTGTATAAATAATGTAATAAACGCGATAAAAAACCGTATTAAAATAATTTTATTTAAATAAGTAGATCAGTCAACTCTGAACGTTTTGAATCGAAGTTTTCATTAATGTTTTTAAAGCAGATTAAAAAAATTAATAGGGCAATCAGAGCGTGCATTAAGATGAAGCCTTTGCCGCCTATCTCGCCTGACGGGAAGCAACAATAGGTTTTATTCTTCTTTGTGCTAACCACTGGTTATACATTTTTACTTTCTATCGTATATATATATCTTATAAGGTTAGGCGTCAGCCACCGGACTGACGGACTGACCAGCTGTATAAAAATTGTCAGATCATATTACAGCATGCACGTTTTGATTATTTATGGTCTAAATAGTCAAGGTATGCATGCTGTCATCATGTCATCGTCAGTTTATTAAGGAACCATTTGGGCTTAACGTACTTAATATCCACATTTTGATTAAAGTGACCAAATGGTCCCATAATCTAGGATACCGAAGGCTTTGCCAAATGGAGAAGACCCTGGAAGATTGAAGTCGAGCTCCAATAATTATTAGAGCTCTATTATGGAGCTAAGGATCCAAAATGAATATTGGATAAGTTTCATATAAAAAAATCTTCCTTGGCTTAAACTAACCTTTGATGACTGATTGTAAACTATTGACATGAATCTGTTATCTATAGAACACCAGTTTGGAGCAACCATAATTCATTGGATTAAGGACATGCCCGCACTGATAGCTTCGTTACTTGCCTATTACTTGGGACTGTGGCCGCGCGTGCCTCAACTTAATTGACTCAGATGCCGCTCTGTAGAACGTTGTTCTGTAATGAAATAACAGGCTGACCGCTACACTTAGTAAAATAACTTAACAAGGTTGTTGAAAAATGCTAAGAAATGAAGTATAGGTAGTTTTATGTTTCAGACTATTTTTTATGAAACAAACTTATTTAATTGCCTATGACTTCGAGGACTATGACCGCGAGTTCATCATTACTTCTATCTAATGTACCTATTAAAATCCGTTTTTTTTTAAATATTTGAATAGTTTCCTTTCTTCCTAGATCTAAGGATCTAACACGAATATTGGATTAGTTGCATATTAAAAATCTACCTTGGCGTAAATATACCTTTGACGACTGATTGTATAATTAACATGAATCTGTTATCTATAGAACAACAGTTTGTAGCAACCATAATTCGCTGGATTAAGGACATGCCCGCACTGATAGCTTCGTTACTTGCCTATTACTTGAGACTGAGGCCGCGCGTGCCTCAACTTAATTGTCTCAGATGCCACTCTGTGTACTTCTATTTAATATATATATAACAGCTGTTTTGTAAATATTTCAATAGTTTGAATCTTAGGGAACTCTAGCTAAACAAAGCTTGATGATTATGATTGATTGTATACTAATAACATGAATCTGTTATCTATAGAACAACAGTTTGGAGCAACCATAATCCACTGGATTATGGACATGCCCGCACTGATAGCTTCGTTACTTGCCTATTACTTGGGACTGTGGCCGCGCGTGCCTCAACTTAATTGACTCAGATGCCACTCTGTAGAACGTTGTTCTATAATGAAATAACAGCCTGACCACTACACTTAATAAACTTGTTAGCAAAACTAATCAGAATTATTTAAAATTATGTTCTTCCGTAACAGGCATGGACACAATTTGTTTGGGTAAGTAGCATAAAAATACTGATATTCAGGAAAATACGGTAAGACAATCATTTGTCCTATACAAATGTTAGTATAGGATGGATGATCGTCTCACCGTATTTTTATGCTTCTGCTGAGAAGTTTGAACGTCAACACCTTATGTAGGGCTACACTGCATCGTAGAGTATTTTGAATGTGAATGTTAATTTAAACTTCGCAACTTCTTTAAAACAGTACCTAATATTTTAAAGTGCTATAATTATGTAATTGAAAATCATGAGAATTTATAGAACTAATAGCTGTTGCCCGCGGTTTTACTCACGTGATATATAGCATTTTTCCTTTTCAGTACCCTAATCTATGTAAATGCAAAATTCATGATGATCGGGTCAGTAGATAGGGCGGAGTGAAATCGTAACAAACAAACTCACTTTCGCATTTATTAGTTGAGAAGTTGAGATACTCAAAACACTCAAATCTTTATCGCAGCAATTAATTATTTTAATTAATGCCTACTTATAAACGACAGACTTACGAAATTCAACAGAGATCGTCAAATTGACTTTAGAAGACGTACTTCAACGACTTCGCATAACTTTTAAATTTCAAGTTAGCCAACTTTCGGCAACAGTCAATTTACTTTTCGTTAACATAAACTTTGGGAATCAATATTTTGCGATAATAGACCGACGTTCTCGTTGGAAATTCGCTGAATTAATTTGCCAGCTGTCCGTCTTGGTCCGTTGGTAAATTAATAGAGGTCGAGAATAAATAAAATTAGATTTCCTTATTCTATTTATTTTTAGCAGCCAGGTCAAGATGAAAGGATATTTTAAGATCACTTTATACTTTATATCACGTATAAGTATTATTGATTTTGATTGAGTTGTCTTATATACCTAAGTATTGTACTCTAAATTGTACTCTATACTGGAGGTGGGCGTTGACATCTGCGACACAGTTTATTAACTTCTGCAGGTGTCATCGTTTCGAATGTTATTGTAATCAAATTCATGTTCCTAAATAAAGATTTTTCATTTTCATTCATTTTCATTGTATATTTAGGTACCTATATAAGACAACTCAAAATTCTTTATCGTTTCAGCGTTTTCCCGGGTGTCGATATTCTCAGCTACGACAAGTCAGAGATATGATGACGGCGTTTATGCTGTAATCATGGACCTAGGAATAATATGGACCCGGCATTAGACACATCAAAAGTGAAGCATAACTTACGTCACATCAAGTCACATGTGTGCAGCATGTATTTGACATTTGGGAAATTTGACATTTCGACCGGGGAAAAGTGTAGGGATTTTTGTGCTGATGTGTGCGTGCGCTAGTGTCGCGACACGAGTGTAGGGATTTTTATGTGCGTCACTGTTACATTTTCCAAGGGCATATCCTGATTATTCTTAGATCCATGGCTGTAATATGATTTTTTTAAGTTCCAGAATTACGAATAAATACCTTTGAAAATTAAGCCCAAGCTAAATCCACGTCAGGAATCCAGCGTCCTCATGCCGAAGGCTAGCTTGTGGCACTGCGACACGGAGGCCGTCAAGAAGAAAAAAACATATGATAATTTTCGTGTGGGCATCGATCGATCGACGTACTCAACAGTTAAAATCCAGTTATATGGCCACCACACAAATGTCAACCAAAAAAAAAAACAAGATAGCTTTTATTTTCTATTTTCTTTATTAACTTTCTATATCCCTTGTCTTTGCAATCCAGTTCTTTTCAGAAATCTATTTTATGTCGACCTAGCTGTTGGACGTTCAATACTATGTTTCCCATTTCTGAGATACCACTCGGTGACAGAGAGAAGACTAGGGATAGAGAAGGATGGCGCAGTGAAAGGCTTATGCCTAGCAGTGGGTTATGGAAAGCTGACGATGATGTAGAACATTTAGTTCCATTTGTAAATATGTATATCAGGCAAAATTTGCTTGTGAGAAGGCAACCAGTTAACAATTTGCCTATACAATATACAGTGTGAATTGGAATTCATTGAAAGAGCAAGAAACGTTATCACGCCTCCCACGAAATAAATATGACCAGTTTCCAAACTTGAACCTTTTTTTGGGATCTGTTTCTTCATCAGTGAACGTGTTCTCCGTAAAGTGGTGTTCTCCGTCATTGGAATGTAAACTGTATTTTCTTGGTTATAAATGTTATAAATTATGGAGAGAGTTGACATACAGAACTGATCCCTAATAGGGATAAATCGAGGAAGAAGAAGAAGAAGAAATGTAAAATACACATCATACATATCAGTTCCTGTAATAAGGATATAACGTTAGTTTGAGGTCCTTCTAGTGATTCGTAGAGAAAACTTATTGGGAATCACTGATCTAAAGTAATGGCCTGTAGTGTTTGAGTTAAATTTTTTAAACCTTTCTTAAACATGTAATACTTAGTTTCCTATTTATTTACTTTAAAGTTTTTTTAAATTACTTTGAATCATGGGTAGACTCTATAATCTTTCATATTTTGAAATTTTAAATGGATGTAAATTAATTCAAAAACACCCTGTATAGGCAAATTGTTGTTGTAGTTGCATAGGTGACTTCAACAGCTCTAAACTTGCAAAGCGACAGACGATGCCGGCGATCCCTAAAGTTACGTGCGGTGTATCCAACTTATCTCCGAATGCCATAAGTTTATTACGAGTTATCTCCACTAACAATGTGTAAATTATGCCGGAGTTATGCCTATTTACATACTATTAATATTCTCTCTATACCACAGAATTAATATAATAGGTGCCACTGCAAACTTTTCACACTATAAAGTGAGTAACAGCTAGTAAGCCATAAATATTCAACGCACCTAGTTGAATATTTATGGCTTACTAGCTGTTACTCACGGCTTCACCCGCGTGATTTATAGCCTATGTCCTTCTCAGTACCCTAACCTATATGTATGCAAAATTTCATGATGATCGGTTCCGTAGATACGGCGGGAAAGCGTAACAAACAAACAAACTCACTTCGCATTTATAATATTAGTTAGGATAGACAATAGTAGATTGTTGCACTGAGCAGAAAGTAAGTTATTGCTGCACGAGTGTTTATTTGGAGCCCGAGCGCTAGCGAGGGCTCTAAAAAGCACAAGTGCAATTTAACTTACTTAATGCGAGGTGCATAATCTGCTTTTCTTTCAACTACTGCAATAAAAGTAGTTGAAAAATAAAACTGAAGACAAATTACAATAGTTAAAAATTTGTTGTTCACATTCCCGCTTTTTTTCTTTATGGCCAGTATTTTTTTTAGGCAAGGCAATACACACGTCCCTTTGTTAACTCCATACGGCCGTTAGGTTGGCCAACCTTTTTTATGACAGGTGACAACTATTTTCCACGATTAAAAAAAACTAAACAGTGCAGTAAAGGATTTCCATACATTTTTGCTGCACTAGAGCAGCAAAAATGTATGGAAATCCTTTACTGCACTATTTAGTTTTTTTTTTTACTTTTAGTGCAGCAAAGTTCCGCTTTGTGCTGGATATGTAGTGCAGTTAGGATAGAATTGCAGCGTAGTTGGAAGAAAATGTTTTTATACAATTATGTTATTAATTTTTAACTACCTAATATTTGATACTAGCTTTCGCTCGCGGCTCCACTCGAGCTGATGTCGATCTGCCGGAACAGTACTTTTCTTAGGGATGTCAAAGTCAAAGTCAATCATTTTATTCATCATAAGATATTTCAATATCATTTAGTGAACATCAATTTTTTTCATAATTACAATTAGTTTACTAAAATATATTATTGTTGGCGTCAATAATTTACTTACGGCTAAGTTTACACCGCTTCCAAGGCGGAGTGCAGAAGAAGCGGCAACAAACTGCACAGCGCATTTTCTCCAAATGACGTCAACTTACAATCTACGACATACCTATTTAAAATCACTTAAGTGGACTAGAGCTTACATTGTCATGTCATGAATTAAGATTGAATTAGTAATAAATGTCAAATCATAATTATAGAGGAAATGAATCATTGATTAAATGATGATGAAAGGTTGCCTTTGTATATCTCCGTACTCCAGAAAACGTGTATGCAAGATGATTATCGGATCAGTAGATAGGGCGTGAAAACTAACTAACAGACAAACTCACTGGTGGCGGAAGCACACAAAATAATACATACACGTTGTCTGAAGTATGAAGACGGACATAGGCTTCTTTACAACGCGAGCGAAGCCGTGGGCAAAAGCAAGTATGAAATATTTTGTAATTTTTTTTTATTTAGGTGTACTTAGAACATTCATGGCTTTTTAGGCAATTTTTTTATCATTACTGAATTTATGACGACAAAATCATATTTCATATTTAATAATTTTTCATTAATAATTGTTATAATGACTCGATTACTGCATATACGAGTTAAATAGGCTTGTCTGAACAGAGGTATGTTAATTTTTCTTTTTCTTTTTCTTTTTCTATATTGTCCCTCTTCTGGGCAAAGGTCTCTCTTATCTCTTTTCACTCAATATTTGAAGTTTTTCGGGGAATGTTATTTTATAAAAAAATTACAGTTTGAAATTACAACATACAAAATAAGAAACTAAGACTAAAACTAACTTTCTAAGTGAAAGCTTAGATCAATAAAGTCAAAGTTATTCACCTTAAAATGAGCCTTATAAATAAAAAACCGTGAAAATTATTAACAATTTATATATCATATTTAACTTAAAGACGATTTTTTTTTTAATCTATGTTCGTTTAACATATTGAATTGTGTTTGTTTTTCAATGAAAAGGAATTTAGGATAGCAAATAGCAGTTGGCACGAATAAACCACACTGCATATCACCTCTTTGAAACAAAGGGATTCCCAACCCGACAATCAATTTAAATTGTGTTTGACATTGATGGAATGTTGTGTAAAGTAAAAAAGGTCTTCCTATATTTTAGGCACGAATACAAGCCCAACATCTGAACCGTAGGGTTTATTCATATGCAGCAGAGATTCAACAATAAGAAGTTTTACATAATCTATTCTGATAGTATAGTGTGTAGACGAGCTCCGTGGCGCAGTGGTCAACACGCCAGGCTACGAAACGGATTTTCCCGGTTTCGATCCTCGGTCAGGTAAAGATGAAAAACGATCTTTTTCAGATTGACCTAGGTCTTGGATGTTGTTTATCTATATATGAATTTGTTATAAAATATTCTATCGTTGAGTTAGTATCCCATAACACAAGTCTCGAACTTACTTTGGGGCTAGCTCAATCTGTGTGATTTGTCCGTATATATTTATTTATTTATTTGTTTGCATTGAATAATTTCTGGAATTATTACATAGATTTTTAAAACTCTTTCACCTATAGAAAGCTAATTTATCTGCGAGTGAAATTGGCTATAATTAACAAGGATAAATTTGCGGGAAAATCGATAGTTTATTATAATTCAAACCCTCTATCATCGCTGAGGAATGTGGCTCAGCCTTTCTTTAAAGTATCAAATGAGTAACTAAAATTTTTATGATTGAATTTTTATTAAATATAGACTACATCCTGGTACATTTAAAATCTTGACATTTTTATTAGCTATTCTTTCTCTTTGTATTCTTAGTTTTGTTGCTAGGTACTCTTTTATTAACTAATTCTTTTGGCTACTCTCTTTCGGCCCTGACTTGAAGCTTTCGTTCAAGAAGCTGACAGCTTGAATCTATTGCTTCGCTTCTGTAACAAAAAGCGCTTATTTGTTAGACTCTCATATCGTTTTCATTCCGATCACTCCATTTGTAGTTATCGCGAGAAATCAACTCTAGTAGAAAAAATACTTCTTTTGTATGTGTGAAAGCATCCTAGTTTTGGTCGTTATTACTAGCCATTCTCTGTTTATTCAGGAGTCGCGCGGGAATCAAAATATTTTCAGGCCCTATATTTTTTTCTTATTGTTTTTAGAGTGTACAGTCATCTTAGTGGACGTGGAAAGGATTGTGTTTCAAAACGAAAATTCACAATGCTTATTTTTTTGTACGCTTAGTTGTGTAAACTATACGCAAATAATGATAACTTTACTTCCTTTAAGGACTTATAATTCATTAATTCTTATTTTAAATACATTGATTGACAAACATTACATATAGACCTATATTATATAATGACCTATATTTAGCATAAAAAAGTAAAAAGAATAAAATCATGCTGCATACTTCTCCTAGAGCAACATACAAATAAAACATCTTCTATAATATAAAAGTAAAATGATTTTCGCCCATAAAACACTGGCTTTGCGGTGACAGTTGCTCAAAAATTATTTTTATAATAAATGGCATCTAAACAGTCCAAACTTTAGATAGATATTGTTTCTCGGTTTACACGTTTATCACTTCATAGCAACGCGTAGGAGCTCGTAGTAATAAGCTACGAAGTGCTACGAAATTGCGCGTAGGAGCTCGTAGTTATAAGCTACGAAGTACTACGAAATTACCACTGGCAAGAATCCTACACCTTGCTTGTTGTTAATTTATCTAAACTATAAAACTATAGGTATAGATACTCTCACATGTATGTATGTTTACCTTCCTTATCTTAGTAAGATGGACAGATTAATGGTACAAATTTTTTTTTCAACATTTGTATCATTCCTTGTAGTTACTTTGAAAACTGGAAAGATGATAAGTGTTAAGTCTTTTAGGGTAAATCCATAGATTTACGTTGTACGTCCATCAGCGTATAAGAAGTACTAAGAATTTAAATTGTATATTTACTGTTAGATAGAATAATAATTCTAATCACCTTTCAATAAAAACCCGCTTAGCTGTGTGAAGTTATTTTACCTATGTTTGACCTAAAAGCTGTGCATAGCGAAAAATCTGCCCCTGGCGATGCAATCATCGGTCCTTTGAAACACAGGTATCGGCCGAAGGAGTGGGGCGCGGTTCCAGTCAGCGCCGCGATACATCACTGTTTGGACGCATACTGACAAGCGCCTTCGCCCGCCAGCCGCGAAATTTAAAAAGATATGGCGTTCTTCCATATTTGAAATTTTTTATTTAGTTTTAATTATACACTTTTTTTTAAAATATTGGAAGTGACAGCCAGTGTTTTAAGTGATGTGATTTTTATTGTGGATTACTCGGATTGCAATGGTTTATTTTTCTGCTATATTGGATTTTCAAATAACGGTTTGGTGAGTAGTTTATCTTTGAATTTTCTTATTTTAAGAGTGTTTGTGTTTTTTTTTTGCTTTCAAATAGTTAGAATAACGTAATAAACGCTATGCAAACGTGTTAAAAGTAATTTTACTTAAATGTGTAACAATCGCGAAAACTTTATTTCAGAAAACGATTTTTTTTTGGCTTTTTTACGTACATTAACTGTTTTTCAACAAAAATATAAGACTTAATATCAACTTATCATCACCTGTAACTTGTGAAGACGTGTATACTTTTATCTCAGCACCCGTAATTTGATTGAAAGGTTTTACCAAAGTTTAAATAAGACCGAGTCATCCATCTTCATTGGTCTCGACTTAAGGCTACAGAAAAATAATAAATAACATTTTTTTCAAGTCAGGCGCATTTTTACGCTCTAACATTTTATTGTAATCAGATATTATTAGCGTTCCAGAATATAATTATAATACTTAAACGACGACCTCTGTGACGTAGCGGTCAAAATGCCAGCCTGCGACACGGCTGGTTTCAGGTTCGATCCCGGTTAGGTCATGATGAAAATGATCTTTTTCTGAGCGGCCTGGGTCTTGGTTGTTTATTTAAACATGTATTTGTAATTAAATATAGTATCGTTGAGTACCGACTCAATCCCTCAATCCCATGACACAAGTCTCAAACTTACTTTGCAGCTGGCTCAATCTGTGTGATTTGTCCATATATATTTATTTATTTATTATCTTACTTACTATAGAATTTCGAATTAAACTATTTGAAAAATCACTAGTTGTTAATTATTTTGACGGGCAAAGTATCTACGTAATTATTTTATCCATTCCATCTTATACCTAATCTTTCACCCTCCAATTTTGGTTTTATAACAAGAGTCAAATAACAAAATTAAGGTTACAACCAAAGTCAGTATTTTATTTCGTTAGACGCTGTTGAGGTACCTATATACTTTGTTGTTCAAATGACTATAAAAGTATTATTAAAAATGAAATATAGTCAGTGTAATGCTACCTCGTTTAGTAAATAAACACCTGTTGCGCTTCGCCAGTACAAACATATCATTGTAATATCCATAGCAAGCTAAAAGGCTACAATAATTATATTAGGAACAGATTCACAATGGAAATGCCGACGGGATACGAAAATGTCACGCCTTGTCACCGATGTTGTTGCATGTATGTTGTATGTGCTCTATTTCATGTGTATAAATTATCATTATCATGTTTTATATTTCAATCACATATTTTTATTTCCGCCGTGTGGTTCCCGGCAGAGTAGAATAGGACCACTCCAAGTCATTCCGTGGATGTCGTAAAAGGCGACTAAGGAAACACAAGCTAAACAAAGCTTATTAACATCATAGAGACCTCTCTAACCCGTCTGGCCAGCGTGGAGAGTGTAGGCCAAATCCTCTGACTACTCAGGCTAGTATATAGCTCTTGTAGTACAGAGAGGGTCGTGCTCCTGCAGTGGAGACTAGTAAGACCTGATGATGATGATGATGATATTTTTATTTGAAAGATAATATTCTAAGATTAGTACTTAATTTATATACACTAAAAACAAAGAACTAAACTAAGATTATAAACTATAACTAGTCTTAAAAAAAACTAACCTATATAAAATAAAATAAAAATTATCATGTTTAATTTTTATATTAGACTAGCTGATACCCGCGGCTTCGCCCGCGTAAAATATAGCCTATGTCCTTCTCAGTACTCTCACCTATGTGTATGCAAAATTTCATGATGATCGGTTCAGTAGATTCGGCGAAAGCGTAACAAACAAACAAACAAACCAACAAACTCACTTTCGCATTTATAATATTAGTTAGGATTAGGACTAGCTTTTGCTCGCGGCTCTGGTAGCGCGTATATCGATCCCTCGGAAACAATACGTTTTTCCGGATTGAAAGGTAGCCAATGTCCTTTTCCATAATTCAGAGAACGTGTGTGCAAAATTTCATGTTGATCGGTTCAGTACTTACACCGTCAAAGCGTAACAAACAACCAAACTCACTTTTGCATTTATAATATTAGTTGGGATTGGGATCACTATTTTTTATTGGGCTGTTACCCGCATGATGTTATGATATATGCCCACCTATGTCCATCTAACCTTTCATGATGATCGGTTCAGTAGATACGGTATAAAAGCGTAACAAACAAATAAACAAAAAAACTCACTTTCCCATTTATAATATTAGTTAGGAAGTTAGGATTAGGATTTTAAGAAACCGACAGTAGTAATCGGGTAGTGGCTGTATCCAATCTCTGTTCCATTGATAATATTGTGTACGTGTGCTGTGTAGGTATGTAAATTGTGGTCGTCCGACCAACTGGACTACATGATCGTGGTCGGACGACCACGTGGTCGGATAAGGGTCGCAGTAAGGCGCTGGATGCAGGCCGCTTCCAACCGATTTCTATTGGAAATCCTTGGGGGAGGCCTATGTCCAGCAGTGGACTTCTTGCGGCTGAAATGATAATGATGAAGAGTAGAGAAAAGCCAAACAAATAACTGTAATAACTGCCTTAGAGTAGTCCCATGAAATAAAAATATAAAACCATGGTCGTCCGACCACCTGGTTGGTGGGTGTCCAACGCTGCACTTGCCGGTACGTGGTCGCCATTCAAGAACCTTCCAGCCCCATCGGCCATCGGTTCTTCGCGCTATGTGCCCCGCCCTCTACTCTCTCTATTCTTATCTACTTTAAATACCCAAGGTCCCTCAGAGTCGTAAGCCAAGCAAGTCACCGAGAACTAAGTTTTTGGTCATTTACTTTAGTAAGTTATTAGCACTACTTCACGAGCTTAATAGGTACTGTTCAGTAATAACTTAGTACTTGTACTTTAAAAGTTTCTAAGTTTCGCACGTGCATAAAACCTGCTGGACCAATATTATTTATAAGAGGATTCTATGGCAGACATAGTTCTGAAACTAATTATATACGGTAATAATGGAGTCACAGTTACACGTAATGAACTACAAGTTATTTAATTCGTTTGAGATTAATTAGTAACTACTTTCTTCGGGTTTATTAAAAGTAATTACGTGCAAAGGGGATTGATTTTTTTAGTCGTGTCCTAAACCTACATGCGAAAGTGAGTTTGATTATTTGTTTGTTTATTTGTAAAGCTTTCACGCGGTATCTAACGAACTGATCATCGTGAAATTTTGCATACACATAGGTTAGGGTATTAAAAAGGACATAGGCTATATATCACGCGGGCGGAGCCGCGGGTATCAACTAGTAGGATATTAAAGTTACGTGATAATTCTTTGTGGGGTTCCCATTATTCATATTGGCATTTTGATCGATTTATAATGCTCCGTTACATTTGTCCATTTTAACTCAATATTGAACTTTTGTTTTTATTTATCATCAATAACCCCACATAATATAAAATTGTTTCTTATTGTATTATAAATTGAAATTTTGTAATAATCTGTATTTATTAAAGGCAGCCGTTACTGACTGACCAATTAATACACAACTCAAACCACTTGACGAATTGCGCTGAAATTGGCCGCAACAACGCAGATAGTTAGTTGTTATGACAAAGGCATGCACTTAGAAAATTTTCCGTCTAAACTGACCCCATAAGAGAGTGAAACGGGGTTCAAAGTTTCAATTTAACTCGAGTGAAGCCTTAAGTAAAAGCCTGATTCTTATAACATTCTTAATCTATATCTAGGTATGAACATCATCTATTCAAATAAGACGTCATGTTAGTGCACAGGTTTGATTGCAAAAACAGAGAAGAATAGCTTTTTATCATATATTATTTTTTATATATAATTATCGTGTTGGCCCACAGCCCCACTCCAACCTTAAGATCTTAAGTCTTTATAGATATATATTTATCATTTTCTTAAAATTTCCCGTTCATGGTGTTCTATTAATCATTCATTGCTAGTCGTTTAAACTTCCAATTTTATAAATAAAATACAAATCTATGGACAATTTTTTTATATTTTTTTGGCGGGAATGTCAGTTCTATTAAATTAGCTAAGTAATGCTGTATACTAGTACTCGCACCTTGGCGTGATTATTAACATTTCACTCACGACGAGCTTCGTGGCGCAGCGGTCAACACGCCGGGCTGCGACACGGATGGTCCCAGATTCGGATCGCCGGTCAGGTCAAGATGGAAAATGATCTTTTTCACATTGGCCTGGGTCTTGGATGTTTATCTATATATGTATCTTATAAAATATAGTATCGTTGACTTAGTATCCCATAACACAAGTTTCGAACTTACATTGGGGCTAGCTCAATCTGTGTGATAACTTATTGTTAATCCCCGTCCTGACCCTAAATTTCATCTGACCCTGGACATTCTAAACATTGCGTTTTCTTTAAGGTACGTACAATTTATTTCAGCTTACTGTAAGATGCTTTGATCAAATGCCTCCTACCCTGAGGGGTGATCGCATTTCACTGAATAAACCTGACCCACTAAATTTGATCTCAGATGAAGAAAACCGCACTTTAATCTGTTCTGCGGATAAGATGCCACAGACAGACACACACAACAAACAGATATACTAACAGTGAACCTTATCACACTCTAATGATTTCGCGATTGTTACACATTTAAATAAAACTACATTTATTAAGATTTTATTGATTTTATTACATATTTATACACCTAACTTTTCGAAAACTTTATAGTGTCCATGTGTATAAATAATGCAATAAACGCGATAAATCCGAATCACAAGGAATTTTATTTATACTTATTACACTCCTCTTTTTTGCTACGCAGTTCAGTTGACTTTAGTAGTTAAGTACTAAAAAAATGTAAACAACCTGGATACGTCTTTTTATTCAATCAAAATTTTTACACTTTTTACAATCAATGTCAAGTAAAATGTAAATATTTTGACTTAAAAAGTGTATATTTTATTAAAAATATATATCAAGATATGGGCTAAATAGGGGTTATTATTTTATACTGACAGCTCCAACATATTTCTTGGTGTCATTTATCATGCATAATGTGGAAATAATCACAGGTAGCTAAATTTCCTAGGGATTCGTCAATTTCAGATTAATCAATAGTGCCTACGCTAACCTCTAATATCTAACTTCGCAGGTGAAAGCAAACGTGGGTGGATCAACGCACGTGACGCACCCCTCGCTAATCCCTAAAATTAGCATTGGCATTTAAAAATATTTGACCTGACATGCAGATAGGCTTAATGGGGAGAGTACAGAAACGTTGTTTTGATACAGTCAATATCGACACAAAAAGTGTCAAACATTGCTAAGGCGCATGTAACGGCGATTTTTTTATATATATTGTAGAGAGCACTAAGAATAGCCTACACCCCAGTTTGCAACTATCTTAACCCTGTGCTACTTACTTCTGAGGGGCTCGAAAGTATGGGGCTTTTTTCAGTTTTTACGAATAAACTTCCTTCTTCGGGTATTTTTGTGGTATGCTTTTTATCTTTATGGCTCCAACATTGGTGTCATTTATCATTTAATTTATGATATATTTACATATCGTAATGTACGAAAATTATCATAGGTAGCTAAACTTCCTAGGGATCCATCAATTTCAGATTAATCAATAGTGCTTACGCAAACCCCTATCTAAATTCGCAGGTGAAAGCAAACGTGGCTGATCAACGCGCGTGACGCACCCCTCGCTAATCCCTAAAATTAGCATTGGCATTTAGAAATATTTGACCCGACATGCAGATAGGCTTAATGGCATATGGAGAGTACAGAAACGTTGTTATGATACTATTGGATTTTCAGTGCTGCAAGTTTTTGGGACTATGAGCATGAATGATAAAATGACAATGGCGAAGATTAGAAATAAAAAAAAAGATTTAGGTACAACTATTTTGATTCTGCTTTTCACCATAGCGAAATTTTGAGCGTCAATATGAACAACTTTGCCTTTGGGACCAATGCTCTCAAAATGGCATGACTGAATGGACCGGACGGCTGAATATTTTTGAAAATATATATTTTTTGAATTTCCAGCTTTGTTCCCATAAGAAGAGCTGTTCATATCGATGGGCTGAATAAAGCTTTAGGGGTCCAAAGCGAACAAATTTCGCAATGGACGCTAACAACTCAATTTCCTATGGCTCCACAGAACTAAGGACCTAGATTTATTTACCCCGTAACGGATAAGGAAGTGATAAGTACTGACATATTTATCACGAAATTTTTACGTATAATTTCTGTTCAAATTGTATAGAATTTCTCGAATGCCGGTATTTTGAATTAAATTCAGTCAGGTTCAGCCGACGTTACGTCAACGCAACCTCAAATCCCAGATTACCAAGATAACCATGACGTCAGTATAATCTGCGTTCAGACTAATGCTGACATATACCGTGATTTTTTTCGTCATTTTAATACAAATTACCGAGCCGGGTAAACACTTTTGTATGGGAATGTTAAAAAAACTAAAACGTTCTAGACGGGCTGATTTCTTCAATAGAATGTCGAGAGTAAATAAATGTACACCCGATATAAGAATGATAATTTTATATTTTCTTCTTTTCGTATCGGTGGCAAACCTATTTAAAAATTAAAGTTTTGTTCCCAAAATTTGGCTATTTGGATAGCATCATTAGTAGGAATCATCATGTCGTCAAACCAAAGTACACGAGAAGGGATAGTATAGATGATACAGTTTTATAGTATGTAGTTTAAATATATCTCTTCTGTCGGTACTTTGCATTAAGTTCAGCCCGGTTCATCCGCCGTGACGTCAACGCGACGTCAAACTCAGATTGCCGGGATTACGGCGACGTCAATCTAATTTACGTTCAGAATCTAATTCTGATATAATTATATTCTGCTTAAAGAAATTTCAATCATATATTTACTTGGCTTCTTCGAACAAAATACATCAAACAAAAAATAATTAAATGAATGGATTTCCTTAAATTTTCTTCGCGGAAAATTGTACCATTACATTTTAGAACAGAACAGAACCAGAACAGATTATTTTCTAAATTTTATTTATTTTATCATGTCTCGTTGCCTAAATTTTACATTTTACTACAAACTAGCACTGACCTGCGGCTTCGCTTGCCTTTAAGAAGATTCCTCTGAGAATCTTTTTCCTAGGATAAATGAACTTGACAACAATACTGAGTTAGTTACATACTAATACACCAAATATCAATCCTTATTTGGCTCTTTTAAGCGCGATGAATTTTTAAAACATTCAAGTTAAAATATTTACTCAAAATCATAAATAGCACAAATAATACATTTTCAGTACTAACTTAAAACCTATAATTGACCCTTTCCGATGGATGATTTCTCAAAAACCGCTATTAAAGTCCATTTAAGTACTATCTTACCCAAGGCATAAATACCGACTTTCATAGCGATGACTTAAAAAATTATGAAACTTCTCACTTTTTGTTTTTCCGAAAAGGAACCAAGTTTACCTTTCTTCTAGTGGTATATCATATTATGGCGCTGATATTCAAATGCTTAATATTGAGGAGAGAAAATGAGTAAATGACGTAAATAAAACACAGGACAACTAAACCAAATAAAAACAATGTATATGCATTTTTTAAAAATGGCTAAGGTATATATATATATTAAGAAATATGTTTAAAATTGCGAAGTGGTGAATGCGCATACAAATCCAGATTTATAATACGGCTTCTTTAAAATTCAAATGCACTTACACAGCTTACATTGCTACATCTAAATAAAAAACAATTCTTCTGAATAGAAAAATATCGAGGTTTTTAATTCTTAATATCTCCAAAAAGTAAAGTAGTTAGATGAACATACATAATACAGTAGTTTTAATATGGTAGGATTAAATTGATCATATGACACTGTATTAAATAACATACCTACATGATGATATATTTAGTAGTTTTGCAAAATTAATAAATGGTGATGCATGTTGTCTCAGAAGACTACTAAAGCAGTAACGTGCACAGGTGTTCTGAACTTTTTGAATTAAAGTTTTAGTCTTAAATAGTAGCCGAGGGCCATACACGGTATCAGCAATAATTAAACTTTCATACTATAATAACGATTCAGTAATATTTTCACGCATATTTTAAGATAGGCAATTTGTTAAAACGCGGTCCGTTCCTTAAAGTGACGATTCATTCCGTCAAAATGAACAACTTTTCCCATGGCATTAATCCTGGAAAGTTGAAAAAAAAATCTCGCAATTTCTATGAAAATGTTGTTTTTTTTCTCCAAATTTCCATCCTATGGACACACATACATATAGTATCAAATTTTCTAGCGGTATAATATAATAATATTAATATATAGGGATATACCACACAAATTGAGCTAGCTCCACAATAACTTGCAAACTTTAGTGGGGGATACTAACTCAACGATACAATATTCTATAATAGATACCTACTTATATAGAAAAACATCCGAAACCGAGGCTTATCTCAAAAAGATCATTTTCCATTATGACTTGGCCGGTGATCGAACCTGAGACCCCCGTGACACAGGCTAGCGTGTTAACCACTGAGGCACGGAGACGTCGGTTCGTAGCAACATTTTCCATGATGTCCATAAAATAAATTGATATTTGATTTTAAAGCTTTACTAAGAGCTTGAACAGTTTGCAATAAGCTTTTGAAATATGGAAGCGTATTGCTATAACGGAGCAGACATTTGTGCGGAAAAGCACTTTCAAAGATAGACTTACAAAATATAAGACTCGAAAAGGCTTTGAGAAACAAAAAGTATTTTAATTTTTTGAAGCCCGCCTTCAATTTGTGAGGTTTAATGTCTTTTTAGACATTATCCTCATTATGAATTGCTTTCTTTTCGGCTGTAAGCCTTACTCTTGAGTTCGCTTATTATGTTAATATAAAGAAGGTACCGGTGTTATTTAAATTAGAAAATAATCGCCGTGAATTTTCAGTACCTATAGAACAACATTCATTATTAATGAAAATTATATAGGTATGTTTATTTTGACTGCCTCTGTAGTCCAATGGCTAAGCGTTCGCCTTAAGATGATGACGGAGGTCGTGGGTTTGAATCCCTTGGGAAGCACTATTTTAATGTTTTCAGTTTGGTATGGCCATTGCGGGCTTGAATCACCTCAATGTCCGAAAGAAAGATAACTCCGTACTAAGGAAGGTATGTTAAGCCGTGGGTCTTTTTCATGATCCGTTGGTCCCGGCTGCCATCTGGTTGTCGTTAAAGGAACCATGTCAGAGGCCGAGAGGCGGTTCCAAAGAACTGTGACACCAGGGTGGGCATGGTCGACTGACCGTGTCACCTACACGAAATGATGATGATGATGACCCTTTCGGTCAAGTTCCCCTGTTAAAGGGTTACGGAGGTAAGAATACATTCGCTCCATTGTAACAACGAAATCTGGGATCATGATTGTAAGCGTACCTCTGAAGCTGTTGATGAAGTAATGATGATAAACATTAAAAAAATACAAACAAAAAATTTAATTTACTCTGTGTTGTCTTTCAAGTATTTCAGATATTGCAATTTTAAGAAGTGTTAAGTATTAATACTAATTCTATGTTATCCATGGATGTAAGAATAATAATGATAGGCCCCTAAGAAACAGTGACTGCAAATACTAATGGAAACGTGTCGCGCAACAAGCTCACGCACACATCTGTATTATAAATACATGAAATACCTATTCAAAACGCCTTTTTTTAATCCAAGTATATTTCCCACTGTTATAAATTCAAACTCTTCCAAATTTTAAATTCGTATTTTTTTATGTCGCATACAGTCGGTCCATAGTAATTCTACTAGGTCATATGAAATGTCGTTGCAAGTGTTGTTAATTAAGTATTTGCAACGAGGTTACATATTTCCTCGGTAGCATGAAAGTTTTCCATGTGACGAGAATTAATGACACTTCTTTTTCCAGTTGCCTCTGAAGTTTAATCTGATCAGACATCATTACCAACTTTGGGTATTACGGAACGGACACAGTACGATTACGTTTACGCACGATCATTCGTATTTAATATTTTGGTAAAAGACTTAGTTCTAATACAATCTTGTGTTTATAGATAGGTAAAAATATTATTTTTATATTTTAATACCGAGATTAGGAGTTGAAATAAACATTTAACGCTTTCAAAATTGTTTTTTTAGATCGTAATTGTTAAACAAATAATCCATAATGTTTCAAATTAAAACGACTCAAATTTTGTTGACTTTTAGTGGCACCAATAAAAAGTTTTTTTTTTCCGGTTTGTGATTAATATCGGATTATTTGTGGTAAGAGACATAAAGTCGGCTTGAAGTCCTATTGTTTTTATTTGAAATCGGTTTACTAGTTTTTATAGATTTATCATTAAGTAATTCTTGCAAAAACACGTCAAAATTGTAGTTAACAAATATTGACTAATGTGATTAGTCTTGACCAAGGAGGGTTGGTGTCAAGCGGGCAGCTTGCAACGTAAAGAACATTTCTTGTAATAAGTAAGTAAGTCAAAGACCGATGAATACAAACAACCAGCTACGCACGACCACTAACAATACCGAATTTGAATTAAGGAGAAATTTCGCCGTGTACTCCAACTTATTTTTATTCAGTTTATTAGGAGTTTCAAATTAAATCTCCTATTAAAAACTTTTTGGGTCTAGTCGATTTGACTTTTGATTCGTGAGTAGTATGGAGGTTCGTGGTAGTAAGTTAAATTAAAAAAATTGCTTTGAGTCATGGAGATATGTGTACTTCAATGGAATCTTACAGCTCGCGGTCATAATAGAGGCCAACCAGTTTTGGAGTAGGTGTGATGAAAAATATATTTCTATATTTGAAATATTAACAATATGTAACTCTATTTCAAAGATAATGTCAATACACAGCAAAAACTTAGAAATACCAACACTAAGCATGCATTTCTCGGGCAGTGAGCGAGTGACTTGTATAAATTGTGTGAAGTCACGTTCAGCATTTCAAGTTTTCCGATCCGAGCGGAGGTTGTCCCAGTCACGGCGTTACAAGTATAATATACTTGAACATTGCATAATATTTTTGTGCCTCGAGATTTATAGAAGCGCTGGCAGATTTGAAATGCGAGGGTGATTTGAAAATAAGTATAGATGCGGCTAACTACAGTTAACTATAGTTATACATGTAACAATATGAGCAAGTTATTTTACATTATATTTTTAAATCCGAGAGTGATTTTAGAATAAGTATCATCATCATCATCATCATCAGGTCTTTATAAGATTCCACTGCAGGAGCACGACCCTCTCTGTACTGCCAGAGCCGTCAGAGGATTTGGCCTACACTCTCCACGCTGGCCAGAGGGGTTGGAGAGGTCTCTTTGATGTTTATAAGCTTTGTTTAGCTTGAGTTTCCTAAGTCGCCTTTTACGACATCCATGGGAAGATTTGGAGTAGTCCTATTCTTCTCTGCCGGGAACCACACGGCATAATATAGATGCGACCAAATATTATTATATCAACAATACAAGATATTATACCGAATGAAATTTTTTATGTAGTAAAGCTTTGACTGAGAGTAATAGTATATTTCCCACAGGCATTAGACAACTTGATTCGAGTTGATAAATATCTCTTCACTTTCGATAATTTTACGGCGATTTCGTCCGCGTAATACTTCAACCCCCTATCTCACCCCTTTAATGGTCGAATTCCTCTAAATCCTTTCTTAGTACTCACACAAATCATGTGTAGTGATCTCAATCACTTATTTTGTATAACTTGTTTAATTTAGGTTTGTTTATTTGGAATTGTTATTTACAAAATTAATATTTACAAAAGTTAAAAAGTTAATATTTACAAAAGACAAAAAGTTTATATTTTAAAATCCCAATTTTATTTACATTGTTATTTAGTTTACAATTATACATTACTTTTATAACGACTGATAGCATCTAGTCATTCACATAGTTTTATATAATTTATATCCTGTGTTTAGTCAACACATAATATTTACTTAAAGGTAATATCACTACAACTAGTTTTATAAATTATATAATAAACTACATCTATATAATATATTGTAAGATATACTAAAATGGGATTACTGAAAGTTGTTACATTAATTAAATAAATATTTTGTCGAGGACCAAGCAGACAAATGCATAATGTTGTAGTAATCTATGATTTGCCGTTTAACTGCAACATGAGCCCGACCGGTTTGACCGCCGGCCGGCCTACACCGCTCCTGCGCCCGCGCAACCCCCGCATACTTTATCGCGCGCTGCCGGGCGAATACAAAACTAGTCTGATGATCGCTTTGACGCGGGACGCATGACTGCTTGCTCCTCAATCGCTTCGCGTAAACAGTTGTTTTCATTTACCTCCGCCATCATTCACCTCATCTCATTCGCCTGGCTGTGTAGCACCTTCAAAATAAGTAAGCCTTGCCATCATAGCTTCACTGGTGACCCGTCTCTAACACAATGCTACAGTCGGACAGCGAGAACGAGAACAAAGGAAGCGGAGAGCGGTTGACATTGAATCGCGTAGGTGTGAGGGTCCCGCCTTTCTACCCATCGAAACCAAAACTGTGGTTTGCTTCGCTGGAGAGCCAGTTCGTGCTGGCTGGTGTAACGTCTGATGCCACAAAGTACCACTACGCAGTTTCCCACTTAGAACCCCAGTACGTGGAGATCGTTGAGGATATCGTCGAAGGGCCAGCTACGTCGAATAAGTACGAGGTACTTAAGTCGGAGCTCGTCAAAAGGCTGTCTGCGTCACGGGAGAAACAGGTACAGCAGCTACTTCATCATGAAGAATTAGGTGACCGAAAACCATCGCAATTTCTTCGGCGGTTACGAGCATTAGCCGGTTCCGAGGTACCAGATGATCTACTCAGAACCCTCTGGGCCAGCCGTCTACCCAACAGTGTGCAGCCCATCATTGCGTCACAGGCCAAAATGAAACTTGATGAAGTCGCCGAGCTCGCTGACCAGGTCCTGGATGCCGTATCACCCAACGTGCAGGTAGCAACAGCTTCGGCAAGTACTTGTAATGAATCGAGTGAAATTGCTGCGTTAACACGGCAAGTTGCGGCGTTAGCGGAGAAGGTCGAACGTATGTCGCGGTCAAAGTCGCGAACCGGACATTTTTCAAATCGCCGAGGTCGCTCATCGTCGTCGACAAGATCACACTCGAATTATAGAAGACATCCAATCTGCTGGTTTCACTATAAGTTCGCTGATAAAGCAAATAGGTGTGTGAAACCCTGTGACTATTCGGGAAATGCGACAGGCAGTCGGTAATGGCGGCCGACGACTGCCCAAGTGCCGGTCGCTTATTTGTTACGGATAGACAATCTAAATTACAATTTCTAGTCGATACGGGTAGTGATTTGTGTGTTTTCCCCCGCAAGTATTTAAAGGAATGTCGTGCTAAAACAAATTTTGAATTGTGTGCCGCTAACGGTTCGGTTATACATACATACGGTTTTTACCACATAGTTTTAAACCTAGGGTTGCGCCGTGACTTCCCATGGCATTTTATTGTTGCCGACGTAACGAGGGCGATAATAGGCGTGGATTTTTTGTCGCATTACAATTTAATGGTAGATGTCGCAAATCAACGCCTCATAGATAATAAAACTATGTTAGTAACCGTGGCTTCGCTTGCGTTTGGTAATGAAGGCATTTCTTCGGTGAAGGTAGTTTCTGGTGATTCTGCGTATCACGACATACTCGCTCAGTACCCCGAAATTACTCGCCCACACGGAATACATCGCACATTACAACATAACACCGTACATCATATCCGCACCACACCTGGGCCACCGGTCTCTTGTACACCACGCAGGCTTGCGCCTGACAAACTTAAAATTGCTAAGTCAGAGTTCGAGTCGATGTTACAGAATGGTACCTGCCGACCTTCGGAATCAGCATGGGCTTCACCCCTTCACCTCGCACCCAAGAAGGACAACGGGTGGCGTCCCTGTGGGGATTACCGCATGCTGAATGCCCGGACAATACCCGACAGATACCCCATCAAGCACATCCATGACTTTTCTCATTGTTTATCAGGCTGCACCGTCTTCTCTACTATTGATTTGATAAAGGCGTACAACCAAATCCCTATCCATCCTGATGACATCGCGAAGACCTCAATTACAACGCCGTTCGGTCTTTATGAATTCCCATTCATGACGTTTGGGCTTCGTAATGCCGGACAGACGTTTCAGCGTTTCGTCGATGAAATGCTCCGGGGCCTAGATTTTACCTACGCCTATTTGGATGACTTTCTCGTGTTTTCCAAAGACCAGAAGACTCACGAACTGCACCTACGTCAGCTTTTCGATCGGCTGAAGCAGTATGGTATGGTCGTAAACACGGCCAAATGCGTATTCGGTGCTTCTCAGGTAACGTTCTTAGGCTACCTTATTTCAGGCAAAGGTACCACACCCTTACCTACCAAGGTGGAGGCTATCAAGAACTTTCCCACCCCTAAGACGGTGAAAGAACTCCGTAGGTTCTTGGGCATGGTAAATTTTTACCGTAGGTTCATATCAGGCGCAGCTGAACAGCAGGCACCACTGAACGCCCTACTCACAGGATCGGTAAAGGGTTCGCACCCGGTCCACATTACCGGTAAGTCACTCGAGGCCTTTGAAGCCTGCAAAGAAGGTCTGTGTCAGGCCGCCTTGCTGGCTCATCCCAACTGTGATGCGAGGTTAGCGCTCGTAACTGATGCGTCTGATAGGGCTATTGGCTCGGTGTTGCAGCAAAATAGTAATAGCGGTGAGTCCTGGGAGCCCTTGGCATTTTTCTCTCGTGGGCTGAGTCCTTCTCAACAGAAGTACTCACCCTACGATCGAGAGCTGCTCGCTATTTACGAGAGCATAAAATATTTCAGGCACATGCTCGAAGCCCGGGACTTCACGATCTACACCGACCACAAGCCGCTGACCTTCGCTTTCCACAATCGGAAGGAAAACTGCTCGCCAAGACAGTTCCGGCACCTGGACCTGATCGCGCAGTTCACCACCGATATACGTCACATATCTGGTAAGGACAATGTAGTAGCTGATACTCTCTCGCGGGTTGAAGAGATCACCCAGCCAATTGACCCAGAACAGCTGGCTGCCGCTCAGCAAACTGATCCAGAGCTGAGACAACTCGCGGAAGGTCTGACATCGTTGCGCCTCAAGAAAGTCCTCATTCCAGGTACCAATGTGGAACTGTTTTGTGATATCGGTATGGGTGTGAGAAGGCCATTTATTCCCAGGATGCTACGTAAAAGAGTGTTCGATAGTCTACACTGTCTTAGTCACCCTGGGGCAAACGCAACGGTCAAGTTGGTCTCTGAACGATACGTATGGCCTGGAGTTAGGAGGGACTGTAGGAACTGGACGCGGGCATGCATTGCGTGTCAGAAGTATAAGGTCACGCGTCACACAAGTGCTCCACTTGGCAACTTCAAGCTTCCTGCATCCCGGTTCAAATTTGTCCATATTGACTTGATAGGGCCGTTGCCTTCGTCCCAGGGTTACAGATATTGTCTCACGGCCATCGACCGCTTTACGCGTTGGCCTGAGGCAATACCTTTAGAGGAAATAACGGCCGAGGCAGTAGCTAAAGCACTTCTCAGCGGCTGGATTTCTCGGTTTGGTTGTCCTGCTGACATCGTGACAGATCGTGGCAGGCAGTTTGAATCAGCATTGTTCCGAAATCTTTCACAGATTGCTGGATTCACGCATCGCCGAACCACGGCTTATCATCCAGCCTGCAACGGTCTCGTGGAAAGATTCCATCGGCAACTAAAGGCTGCCATAATCTGCCACGGTGATGGAAATTGGATTGAGTCTCTTCCATTAGTGTTGTTGGGTGTTCGCAGTGCGTTCAAGGAAGACCTGCAGACCACCTCAGCTGAATTGGTGTATGGCGAACCTTTGCGTCTTCCAGGTGAGTTTTTTAACTCAGAGCCTGACTGTCCCCTTGACTTGACGGAGTTCACGTCAAGACTTCGGAGTATAGTCCAGAGCCTGAGGCCTTCACCTGGCTCTCGTCACAGTGGTAAACGTCCAACGTTTGTTTTCAGGGAATTAACCACTTGCACTCACGTGTTCCTGCGTGATTGCACTGTTGGTGGTACCTTGAAACCTGCATACTCTGGACCGTACGAAGTCCTACAGCGTGACGACAAAGTTTTTACTATTCTGGTTAATGGCAAAAAAGTCACGGTATCGATAGACCGGGTCAAGCCGGCCTACATACTAAGTGACCCAGACACCACTCCATATACACATACACCACAAAATCAACAACACGTCAAACGAAACACAAATACACAAGTGACACAATCAGGAAATCAGAGCTCACCAGATCGCGAAGAAAATGTTTTTAGAACAAGATCGGGACGTAAAGTTAGATTTCCAGACTATTATCGCCCTTGACGGTCTCAAGGGGGGGCTGATGTAGTGATCTCAATCACTTATTTTGTATAACTTGTTTAATTTAGGTTTGTTTATTTGGAATTGTTATTTACAAAATTAATATTTACAAAAGTTAAAAAGTTAATATTTACAAAAGACAAAAAGTTTATATTTTAAAATCCCAATTTTATTTACATTGTTATTTAGTTTACAATTATACATTACTTTTATAACGACTGATAGCATCTAGTCATTCACATAGTTTTATATAATTTATATCCTGTGTTTAGTCAACACATAATATTTACTTAAAGGTAATATCACTACAACTAGTTTTATAAATTATATAATAAACTACATCTATATAATATATTGTAAGATATACTAAAATGGGATTACTGAAAGTTGTTACATTAATTAAATAAATATTTTGTCGAGGACCAAGCAGACAAATGCATAATGTTGTAGTAATCTATGATTTGCCGTTTAACTGCAACATGAGCCCGACCGGTTTGACCGCCGGCCGGCCTACACCGCTCCTGCGCCCGCGCAACCCCCGCATACTTTATCGCGCGCTGCCGGGCGAATACAAAACTAGTCTGATGATCGCTTTGACGCGGGACGCATGACTGCTTGCTCCTCAATCGCTTCGCGTAAACAGTTGTTTTCATTTACCTCCGCCATCATTCACCTCATCTCATTCGCCTGGCTGTGTAGCACCTTCAAAATAAGTAAGCCTTGCCATCATAGCTTCACATGAAAGGAAATCTATTTCAGAATTATAGCCTCTCAACATTTCTATGCAAATTTTGAAATTCTCAAACCATTAATATTTTTATTAAGCTGTATAGAACTTACGTAGATTTTAATTGATTGAATGCTTTATTTTACACAAAAATTATATTAAATATTGCCACAATTCCCTTTGTCCGTTTGTATGGAGACATGCGCCGTCAGATAGATGATGATGATGATGAGGGCCTTATTATCTATCTTATCTTTTTTTTTTCATGTTTGTAAGTGGCTAACACTGGTGTCAGATTTTTCAAGCTGCCTAAAGGCATCTGACATAGCTTAACGACTGCCATCAGTGATGACAGCCGAGACCAACGGCTATACGTGCCTTCCGAAGCACGGAGGAGCTCGAGATATTTTTATGCCACTTGCGGTCACACATCCAAGTGGGGACTGCGCCTAGGGTTGCTTAATATGCGGAAGCGCTTATTATGCTCACGCCCACTAGGCCATCATCTTAAGGGGGCACACTAGGCACAGTAGCGACGCCAATCATTTTATTCCTAATATTTTACAAATAGAAAGAAATTCAAGAATATAAACAATATAAGCCTTAGTAAATAACCTGAAGTATTTTTGGAATCATGTTTATTATTATCGGAATCAGTGAGAATTATGAGAATCTGATTACCGCCAAAAACGGCCGTTTTTGGCGCTTATCACTTTTTCTCTCAATGACTGATTCTCATAATATTAAAACATGATTCCAAGAATACTTCAGGTTATTTACTAAGGCTTATATGTATATATTCTTCAATTTCTTTCTATTTGTAAAGTATTAGGAATAAAATGATTGGCGTCGCTACTGTGCCTAGTGTGCCCCCTTAAGGGGAAGAGATAATCGTTCATTCGTTTTCATAAAAAGCAAAGTGTTTTAAGGGAATATATAATCAGATAACTCTGTTCATTTAAAAATATATGGAAATATTAAAAAGAAATGCCCTATCCCCAGCATCATCAATCACAATTCAATGAATAATAAAAGCAACAATACCGCAAATCACTTATGCAAACATAAATCGGTTTCCATCTAAAGAAAAATGAAGCGACTGTGTCACGGAAGTGGCACGCCATAAAATGGCTGCGTCACTTAATTTCTGCCTTTTTTAGAGTTCCGTAGCAAACAAAAAACCCTTATAGTTTTGTCATGTCCTTCTGCCAGTCTCGAGGTTTGGCTTAGAAACTACTTATAAATAGTAGAGAGTTGATTTGGGGATCCTTTTCAGAAGCCCTTTGCTAATTTTTTTAGAGTCACGTGTCCACCACCCACTGTAAGCTAAGTGGTTAATGGATACGTTAAAAAATCAGGGAAGTAGAATAATAACGAAATTATGATGAAAACGATCACAGGTAAGTAGGGATCACAAGTCAAAGAGTATCGTCGAAAAACTAATAAAATTACAAGTAACTATGGAACCCTTGCGCATGGCCCGACACGTATTTTTGGCAGGCTTTTGAGTTTATTTTTTAGATCGCCTCAATTTTTTTATTTTAACATATTTCAATCATTTTTCACAAATAGATATTGTACAGGATAGAGTAAATAGTGTTTATAGGAACTGTAATTTGCGATAAACGATTCGGCACATTTATAAGGCAAAATTAAAAGCGGGCGAAGGTGCGGGTTAATTCTAGTGAATAATAAAAGTGACAATGTCTCAAATTACTTACACAGTTTCAATCTATTACATAAACCAGCAAATCGGTTCCATTCTAAAGTAATATCGGTTAAGCCACTGTATCACGGAAGTGGCACGCCATAGAAATGGCTGCGTCACTTAATTTCTATCCTTTTCTGTAAATTATAATGCGGTATGATTCTCACTTTTGTTTCAACATTTTAATTGAGACATCGATTTTCCTTACGGTAAATGAGTTTGAAATTAGAAAGGGAGATTCTAGCATGAGAATAGGAACGTATTACTTAAAATGTAGGAATGAGTATTCAATTTGCAATAGATATAGTAAAATTTTATTTTTTGTTGAAATAACATTGATATTCTATTTAAAAATTACAATATGTTATTTACATATTCACATGGTGAGAAATAATCGTGGAAAATAATGCAATGAATAATTTAATACAATGGAAGCTTGGCAGACATAAATTTACATCTTATAAATTTTCTTGTTTATCATATGTTGCACCACACGTTTTTACTATGAAATAATGGCCAATGGCCTAGTGGGCGTGAGCATTATAAACGCTTCCGCATGTTAAGCAACCCCGGGCGCAGTCCCCACTTGGATGGGTGACCGCAAGTGGCATAAAAATTAGTCAAGCTCCTTCGTGCTTCGGAAGGCACGTTAAGCCGTTGGTCCCGGTTGTCATCATTGATGGCAGTCGTTCAGCTATGACAGAAGTCTTAAGGTAGCTTGAAAAATCTGACACCAGTGTTGGCCACTTACACACACGAAAAACAAACAACTATGAAATGTTTCTTTTTTTACTTTCGATGTGTTGTACGAGTATCTTTTATTGCACGTTAGGTATAATTGCACAATGGATAAACTACTAGCGTTACAGAAAGACCACCGCTGAGAAGAGTACGCTAAAAGAAACCCAGTCCAGTATTGGACCCTATACGTGCCTGAAAGGATTTCATTAAGGGATTTTACATATTTACCAAAAATATATATTTTTTAATTTATGATCTTTTTTGTTTTACATGTAATACTATGTATGTATTACTGCACCTTTTAATGCCTTATTAAGTAATTGATTTTTAACATTAGACTTAACTTAACTATTGACAATGCTAATATTTCATTGCATATTCATTGCTTCTCTCCCCAAATTTACTTTAACCGTTTGATATAGTTAAATCCGGTAGCTACTACACAAGATGCAATTTCAAAGGGAAACAACATTGCGATTGTTTATACTTAATCTTGATTCACTCCAATGTTCTATCTACGCAGCACGTCTTCATGAAAAATGACGTGGCTCCCTTCGCGCTGTGATAGTATGCTATATATATATAACACACAACCCGTCGTACTTAAATTTTTGGAATGCACACAACAAAATCGTAAGTCTCTGAGGCCTACTTAAAGAGAGCTTGGTGAGCTGGGACCTCACATTGGCGCCCAACGTGGGGCATCTAAAAATCGTTCATATAGGGTAAAACACGGATAGTTGCCTCACTTTTCAAAAAGTTAAAATTATAAAAAAATGGGTCGTTATTAATAATACCTGATAATGTATACGAAAACATAGGTTCTTCGTCTTTTATAGAAGACCAATTCCGTTAGCATAATTGATACTGGTTTTGAGTATATCACGTTTTATTTGACCTCCAAAAAAAGGTATAGTCGCCTACTGCAGCGGATAGTTGCCAAATGTTAAAAAGAGTTAGGAGGATACTTGCCGCATAGTCATACATATAACACTTGGTTTCCGTTTATACTTGCGAGGCATTCTGTTAACCTAGAATGGGCACATGCAAGCGGTTAATATTGTTTTATATTTAAAACAAGTAAATATATCATAATTTTTACTTGAAAAAAAAATTGAAAGTATGTGATGAAAAAGAATTCGCCACAGGTAGGTTTCGAATTCATTCATCACATATTTTCAATTTTAATAATATACCGAGCATTATTATGCTATTTAAAAACAATTTAAGTGAAAAAAAAAAATTGTTGATTAAGGAATAAATGGTTATGGATAATTGCACTTAGAGCAACTATCCGCCACAATAAATAAGGCAACTATCCTTTTTGATACGGATAGTTGCCTTTTCGATTTAGAAAATAATTAAAATCTTTTTAACAATAAAACGCAATTAATAGGGCAATTAAAGGTCTAATGTAAGCAAAGAAACAAAATGTAGTCTGAAACCACAATCTTTTATAAAGATATCCAACAAAAACTAGGTACTAATATAATTTCGACGTCCGTTAATGTTTCGCAGCGAAAGATTTTTGCTCACACGGACGAAACGCGTGCACCCACTCCAACGGTTTACGTGGCAGTGAGGCCTGCGGGGGGAGCGCTTCTAACTATAATCAAGCAGTAATGCCACAAATGTACCTAACATAGAAAATTCGAAACCGACGCAAGTATTCCCCCCGACGCAACTATCCGGGTTTTACCCTAAACGGGCTGGGTCGCCCTCTAAGGATCGGACAAGGTTTAATAATAGCTGGGTGAGCTGGGACCTTACATTGGGCGCCAATTTCCCCATGATGGGTACCAATAGATACATAAAATAGATAGGGAATAGAAGGTGTTGGTCAGCAGAGAGAGAGAGAGAGATAGTTTCATCGAATACTAGATATATTACTTTATATGGGATTTTATTTTGCATTCACAATGCTATTTTACCTTATTTATTAAGTAAAGAAAATAAGAAATGGAGAAAAAATTCCACGCGGGCAGGACTTGAACCTGCGTCTAGATCTCAGTACGATCTATGCTATCTATTATTATTTTCTTTACTTAATAAACTAGATATATTTTTAGTTAGTCCCTGTTTCACAATACTTATTTGCCGTGTGGTTCCCGGCAGAGAAGAATAGGACCACTCCAAATCTTCTCGTGGATGTCGTAAAAGGCGACTTAAGAAACTCATGCTAAACAAAGCTTATAAACATCTAAGAGACCTCTCCAACCCGTCTGGCCAGCGTGGAGAGTGTAGGCCAAATCCTCTGACTGCTCTGGCAGTACAGAGAGGGTCGTGCTCCTGCAGTGGAGACTGATAGGGACCTGATGATGATGATGATGATGATTTGTAGACAATGCACAATAATTCTGTAGACATTATATTTATCTAGGACGAATGGTCGAGATAGAGTGTGTCAGCTGATGAGAAAGGGCTGTGAAGAAGATTTTGAAAATTGAATTTGAAGTTAGGTTTCTAATAAATAAAATTGGACGTGATGACGATTGAAAAATGAAGTGAGAAGCAACATACAGCATAAAAAGATCGTGCAGCATAGTTATAACCCTTTCGGCTTACTTTCGGTAAGGAAATAACCATTTCCATAAAAGTTCAAAGGGCACCAGCATTGTGACTGTCAATACTTAATTCAGTCCTATGATCTGTCAACGCCGCACGTCTTGGTGAAAAATGACGCGCCTCCCTCCGCGCTGTCATCTGAAAAATCACTTACCCTATTTCCCTGCTTTCGACCTTCTGATGTTTCGCCCAAATCACACCTTTTTCGCGAGGGGACCATTCGATTATTTTCGTTTATCGCTCCCTAACATGTTGGGTTTGTTTATTTTTATTTTAGAGCTTTTGGTCAACTTTTTGTGTGTTCAAATGTTTTACTTTAGTACTAAATATTTGTGATTTTTAGGTTATTTTTAGGGTTCCGTACCCAAACGATAAAAACGGGTCCCTATTCACGAGATTTCAATGTCTGTCTGTCACCAGGCTGTATCTTATAAACCGTGATAGCTAAACAGTGAAGTTTAGTCTGATTAGTAATTTTTGATGAAGTAAAAACATCGAAGATTTAGAACATCTGATACACTATCAATTTAAATTTTATATCGACAATTTTACAGAGTCTCACTCTCCTCTGGGATAGAGTGCGTAGAGTACAATTAGCTCATATTGCTGGTGACCACCCAGCGGTCCCCTTTTTGGCAACGTAGTTTTCAGCCCATACAGCAAAACATGAGAGTTGGCTGTCTCTTCAAGCCTTAAACACACAGGCAACTGACCGCCCAGCGGTCCCCCTTTTGGCAACGTAGTTTGCAGCCTAAACAGCAAAACATGATCTATGTAAAATACCTACTGCAGATGTACCTTCCGAAAAAAAAATTTTCAATGATAATTTTCATTTCATGCTACCGCCAACATTATGCTTGACGGCTTCACAAAATGAAAAGCAGACATGGTGTGTTTTTTCTTTACAAAAGTACATATGAATGACGGTAAAATTACTAAGCAATTTTGCATGTCGTATTTCAGGTGTGAAATAACTTTAAAAGGATGATTTTCATCACACGCAACCGAAAAATATTAACTTGACGGCTTCACAAAAATCAAAAGTAGAAATGCTGGTATAATTTTGGTTAACTTTACAAAACTACGAATGGCGTCAAAATTAACTACAAAATTACTAGTAACAAGTAACTTTGCGTGTCATATTTCAGGTGTTACATATAGTAAAAGTGTAAAGAGCTTTTTATTTATGTAAATACTAGCTTTTCGTCTTAACGTCGATCCATTGGGAATAGTTCTTTTTCTCGGCATAATGTCGTATGTCTTCGTACTCCAGGCAACGTGTATGCAAAATTTATTTATGATCGGTTCAGTAGTTTCGGCGTGAAGCGTAGCAAATAAACAAACAAAGTCACTTGCATTATACCTATTTATAATATTAGTTAGGATAGCACTAGGATGTTTAGGATTAGTCGGTTAGGTACTGAGTCTATAAACCTGTCCATAAATCACTAGCCTTCCAACACGAAATATCATACCTTCTATCTGTCACTGATCTCGATAACTTAGTTGCGAGCCTAAAAGCTAGTCTCGTATTTCTGAAACATATCGGTACTTCAATACGCGTTCGCCAATCGGAAATATCGCGTTACTGACAAAGCTGTGACACGGCTACTGTAATATGAGTTCCTGGTACATCGCTTACACAGGCGGCATCAGGCGTGGGTGACGTGGGTCACCGCCTAGCCCTAGCCCAAAGGCCAACAGACTAACAGACTAAATGATGGAATATCGATATTTCTTAGTGATAAATCTAATGAGGCCGTACAATCACCAACTAAAGAAAACAATTATTTTTTAATGAGTGTTTGTACACATTCACAATGCTTCTCTTATGTCATACTATTTTCCTATCTTTCTACAAAAATAAAATGAAAGTATAAAATGATATAGAATTCTTATATACTAATAAGATTAAGACGTAAAATTTGGATAGTTGTTTAAATTCAAAAAGTGGATGCACACCAAGAAGGGAAAAATCTTTATATCTGCATTGATTTTGATAAATAATGAGATTCATGCTCTTGAAAACATTTCATTGAATTCTGTTTCATGGTTTATTAGAATTCACCTCCCAAGAGTGCAAATAGCGGTTGAAAGTTTGTATGGAAAATATTTTAAATTTGCTCATACTCCATCAAATTTGTTACCACATAGTTCCTAAATACAAAAAATCAAACACTTATATTCCGAATTTCTAAAATCCGTTCTCAAATATTGTAAAATATGTAAAATCATGATGTTGGAAATAAGTTCGACACGAAAACCGACATCCATGCGGGCGAAGCCGCAGACGGAAGCTAGTACTATTTTAAAGAATCTAACTTATGGTTTGGCAAAATGCAATGCGTCCTGCCTGCGTGAAATTTTCCCCATATCTTATTTCTAAATTTCGTATGATATCTATGACAATTTATCGGACAGAATTCGAAAGACAGACCCCTCTCCAAAACCCGAGTGATTGATGTGAGGTGTCAAGACAGCTGCTATAAAGTGGACGTGGGCAGGACACGTTTCTCTTCATCTTTGTGGTTTTATTCGCATAAAACAAAAATGATGGGCTCGAAAGGCTACTCTATGAGTACCGAAGAGAGACGAAGGAAGAAAGGCAAATTAAGGACGTGATGGTGAGATGATATGAGATGGTAGTTAGAAAGTAGCCCTAGATCGTGAAGTGAGGCCTATGCCATGCGGTGGGAAATGACACAGGCTACAAAAATATGATAATAGATACAAACGCAATGTGAATAAGTTTTGCAATTTATTATTGCTCTTTGTGTATCGTGACGGTAAAATTATTGATGTAGCAAAGCTCTACAAAATAAATGTATGAATCGGGTATTTATCAATAGACAACGTGCTTCCTTGACGAGCTCTGTGGCGCAGCGGTCATCACGCCTGCCTGCGACACGGATGGTCCCGGGTTCGATCCCCGGTCAGGTCAAGATGGAAAACGATCTTTTTCAGATTGACCTGGGTCTTGGATGTTTATCTATATATGTATTTGTTATAAAATATAGTATCGTTGAGTTAGTATCCCATAACACAAGTCTTTCATTAGAACTTACTTTGGGGCTAGCTCAATCTGTGTGATTTGTCCGTATATATTTATTTATTTATTATTTATTTATTTATTCCTCGGGGCGATTATCTGATTCCACTACTACTACACATATAGGTACCTACAGCCGACAGCATACGGGCTCTGACTTAGTGATGGAGGCCCTTACACTGATTCTAGGTAGTTAATCTCTTGTGGTTGTGTACCTCAGAGAAATTGCGAGGTCCATCGACAGTTGCTTACTCAGCTCAGGGTTAAATCAGCCTTAATACAAACATGATAAAAAGCAGGTAATATATGCCTTCATTACCAGTGGAACATTGCAGCTTTCGTATGACTGACTATTTCTCATGAAGATACATAAACTGTAATGGATGCTGAAGTGACCGTTAAAACGTTGTATACCGTAATTGTCAAAAGTTGGCTAGCAGTCCCCCACGTGTGCCATGATCAAGTATCTAATAAAGGTTACGTTGTAACCAACAGCGCGTTTCATATAATATCATTAATAACATAGACTAAGAACATAGTACAATTTATAATTAAATATTTTCCGTACAACGGCCAGCAATTTATTTTTTTGTAACGTGTCTAAACGGTTTTTCCAAATTGTGTGTCAATGCCGATTCTCTGAGCCAAATAACTTCTATCCTATAATATTATACTCTAAATATGCTGTGACCTTAAATGTATCACATAACAGAGCAATATCCAAAATATTGGTCTCATGGCGCCGAAACACTTCATAATTACGAAATTAACAGGGTATGTGATACATTCCCGGAATTAATCAGTTTCCCGTTAATAACACTCAACAAAGGAAATATAATATGACAGTGACTCTCGTTAATAAAATACGGAGAGTGAATCCATATTTTATTTTGTACTTTTGTCACAATTCAGGATGGATGTTTGTCACTTCACGTAAAATACTAGATCGATAATATTTGATATCTAGATTAAGAGCTTACCTAGAATATGAAAATAAAATATATACACTAAAATTTGTGAATGCTTTTAATTTTTTTTAATTTATCTTTAATTTGCAAACCTAAATAAAACCTAATAAAGAGCTGACCGGTTTTATTTAAAAGGGGTCCATATTGACTCACATAAAAATTTTATTCTTATTATTTTTTTTGACTACCTATTTGTGTTCATATTTTTTGTTCATAAATCACTCATATTTTTTGTTCATAAATTATTATAAAAATAAATGTTTGCACTTTCATTGAGTTCGTAAAAGTGAAGTTCGTCAAACGTACATGAGTTACTTTTATGTACTTCGTTAGTTTTATGTCTCAACTCACTCTATTTATAATGAGAGGTGCATGCAAGGTGTATTTTACTGCATAAAACGTATTCGTTAACCTTGCTTTTGTTTGCTTTTGTGTTAGTAATAATACCTGTACGGTCTGCAGCAAAACTAATAACAAGTGTGTCCTGGTAATGGAAGAGAATGTAAAATCTATAATGCTCGTACATTGTAACACAAACTTAGTAAGTAATTTCTAGTTTTATAATAGTAACGAAAAACTTCACATCATAAAGGCGTAATGAAACCCGAAGAAATCGAATTATAGCCTCTTTCTTCAAGGTACATAGCTCGGGTGTAGCCAGATTTTAGCATCGCGGAGGGTTGAAAATAATGAAACTACCAAAAGAACATGTAATAACTGAAATCAATAAGATGTAGGTGTAACTCATGAAAGTTAAGCTGTTCAGTAGACGGGGTGATTTCCAAAGATATTATATATATAATAAACAATCCAAAAGATGTTTCAAGTGTAATAATTAGTAATAAATTATGCTCTACCTATCCTTGGTTTGACCTCCGAAACCCTCTCTCTCGCTAGGTCCGTGGTTTACGGCCTGTAAATTGAACCTTAAAATTCCCTTACGCCTGTAGCACACAGCCGCGAATGCGGAACAGAAGCGTTCCAGAACGGACATTGGCAAGACTGCGAAACGCTTTCTAGTATGAATTTTTTTGGTGCGTCTCACACCGCAAGCGGAACGAAACGGAATCATACAAGAGTGTTTCGCGTTTCCGCCAGTGTTTCGTTCCGGAACGCATCGTTAAAGAGGTGAAACAGAACGTCTATATGAAAATATTTTTGATGTTTGACGTTCCCATACTAATTGCGGCTGTACATTTTTGTATGAAAACTTAGATTTTTTTTTTGAATTCCCAATATAGGAAAGGTTTTTCATATTTACGGGCTGAGTCACCTCTTTTAAGGGTATGTCGGGGTCAAAGGGTGAACCCGTGGTTCTTCACACTTCAAAATCAGTAAAGCCGTTTAGACTGCAGGAGGCAACAATAGAACAGACGTATGTATTTACATACATCATACGCGCAAAACACATTACCCTCATTTTGGGTAAAAACGCTCAGATGACGACGAGTGGCGTGTTTTTTTCGATTCCAATTAAATACCTATAATGTGCTATAATTGACTCGTGTTGACAAGCTGTTATGATATTGATGTTATCTGTTATTGCTTCGTATTATTACCACCTGCTGATCGGAGAAGTCAATTGCAGACACAATATATTATATATTATTTTAGGTATTTTATCATATTTTTTAAGGTGTTTAGTTTTAGGTTAATTTTTCATAATTATTTAATATGTAATTAGTTTATTTTAGTTTAATTTAATAGATCATTTGATTAAAGATATATTATATTATTTGTAAAAGAGTGGCTTCATAGCGATTAATAATGGGCTAATTAACTTAGGTTTTATCAAAATAGAAAATCGATAAAGTATCATAAAGCTCTCATTTTCAGGGTTCCGTACCCAAAGGGTAAAAACGGGATCCTATTCATGACACAATGTCTATATGTCTGTCTCCGGGCCGTATCTCATAAACCGTGATAGCTAGACAGTTTTTTTTCACAGATTATGTATTTCTGTCGCCGCTGTAATAACAAATACTAAAAACAGAATAAAATAAATATTTCAATAAATATTTATATTAAAATAAATAATTATAAATATTAATATATCCCCCATACAACAAACATAATTTCTTGCCATTTGTGGACTATAGACTAATGTTGTATATGTAGATAATGGTCCGAATTTTTATTTTTAGCTTTTTATTGCATTCTTTAGCTCTATCTACTGTCTGGTTCCTATAGAATACGAGTAGGACGGTATCGTATACAACTTACCGTGTCACAGTGAGTATTGTCAAAAATGGTTAACGACCGCCTTTGTTGTTCTGTGGCCACACCTGATCACGACGAATGTCGCCTCGCTTTTTGTAGCAGGACTATTTATTATTATTAGTATTTGAATGCAGGCACTTTTAACTGCGAAAGACATATTTATATTTATACAGGTCAATGACCTGTCAAATCAGGTTTGACCAAGAAGATCTCGCTCGATAATGGATATCCAGGAAAAATGATACTTATGAATCAGACCTGGATACCGATATATTAATTGTGATAAATTGAATACCGCATCTTCTATAAATTCCAGATGGATAGTTAAAACCTTATAAAAAGTTATATTTAGAAAATTTTAATAAAAAAACATGCTAGACGTGGCCGTTAGGTTTTATAGACCTGGGCTCTGTCTACCCAGCAAGGGAAAAGACGTGATTGTATGTATGTATTTAGAAAATTATCAAGAAAATACAAGGAGAATATAGTTTATATTTTCTCTAAAATTTGACTGGGAACACGCTTAAGCGATAAAAGATACATCAATAGTTCGCAGCGCTCACCCAATAATGACATTTAAAGGCAAACTAGCAGTTTCCCGTGGCTTCGCCCGCATTATATATAGCCTAAGTCCTTATCAGAACCCCAACCTATGTGTGGGCAAAATATCATGATAATCGGTTCAGTAGATAGGGCGTGAAAGCGTAACAAACAAACAAACTCACTTTCGCCTTTATAGCATTAGATAGATTAGATTAGTTAGGATAGTTGGGATAATATTAGTTGGGATTGGGAGAAGTTTATGTCTAGGATGTCTAGAGTCTACATTATATAAGTTCCTTTCTGATACAACTTGGTCAGTTACTGTATGGTATTATTAGGTGAAACGGGTTCCAGCTTTATAGTAAAATTTTTTGTTTCAAATATATTTCAATACGCGATGTCATTAATTCAGTTCCAGTATTACCGGTCACGTCACTGATGATTTCTCCCACGGGTGAAAGGCTCTCAATAATTGAAAAATGCTGGCTTTTTCCCAAGCCTTCCTATTTTGATAATAATAATCATCATCATCATTTTCGTTATCAGATCTTTTTTTAGTCTATACTACAGGAGCACGACCCTCTCTATACTACCAGATCCATATATTAGCCAGAGCAATCAGAGGATTCGGCCTACACTCTCCACGCTAGCCAGACAGGTTGGAGAGGTCTCTTAAAAGTTTTCAAGCCTCGATGACATCCACAAGAGAAAAATTGGAGAGTGAACTGCCGGGAACTAAACGACGAATTTTGGGTAACCAAGATAATTATAAAAAGATGCATACAAATTAACATTGTGCAGATTGATCTAAAATGTAAGTAGAAAACGCACGCGTCATTTTTACACGGCTGCCAACAAAGGAGTGTATTGCTTTTCAAGATTATATTTGTAAATCATATTTTCATATTATAATATAAATCCTTTAACGTCGTGAACATTCATCATTTTCACTTTTATTTAAGTTTTTGAAAATATAAAAATGTTTGTCTTTTTTTAGTTCATCCATGATTCTTGCATCGATTGCATAAGCAGATCGAGGCAAACACTAGAAAGTTGTGTGAGCTACAGATAAGTATGTTTATAGAATAGCTTGTTTGATTTTGATAGTAATTTTATTTTAAACCTTAAAAAAGGTAAAAGTTATAAATTGTGTTTGAACGATATTTATTATTTTATGTTCAACATGAACGATATTTATTACTACAATGTCAAAAGTGCTTTCAAGCTCAAGTTCAAGGAGGTTGTTAACAGTCGTTTCGACCTTGCGTGGTCACTAGGTCATTACAAAAAGCTTTGATCGGTCCATTTAATTCAATATGAAACAATTTATTGTTAATGTTTGGTAAAATATTCTCAATTTTTAAGTGAGGGCTGTTGACATGTAGGTAAAATTTATTAAATATAAACTGAGTGAATTAAAGATACAGGTTAAAGCTAACATAGAACCAAAGGTAACGTCATAATGTACGGTAGCTTTTAATACTGAAGATTGAAACATGAGGGATACGAAATTGTAAACCACTTTAATAATCTTGCTATATCTAACTAGAACCAATTTTCGTTGGAAGTGTTCAATGAGATCAACAAGCATTGTGTGCGTAACTATCCACACACTGTAACTATATAAATACCTACTACTCCTTTCCTTTTTTGTAAGTTAATTAAAAAGCGTACTTTCAGCTATTAATATTCACGCTGTTTCGGGATTTATTAACGTTACGAATGTCCCTTTTCGTAGTCTTTGATTCAATAGGGACGGATTAAGCGTATGAATTTTTTTATTGAGTCTTTTATATTCATGTTTGGTTAACAGTGAAATAAATTTACGAGAAGGCCTGGAATTTGAATAAAATAATGCTTTGTTAATGTATTCCAAGTTTAGTATAAAGTTTTCATCAGATGAATACATTAAATATAAATTGCATGTAGGTATAAAAATATGTGCCTGGCATTTGTTCATGCAACTTTGGAAAATACTAATTTACAAAATAAACATTTAATGAAATTACATTCCTAGGTAGTGTTGCTGTATACATATTAAGTAGAAACCAACAATAAACTTTTTTATTTTATTTTATTCATACATAATTATATAAGTATAATACATAGACACAGATTACAGCTTTTTAGTACATAAAGTTTCTGAGCTAAAGTGCGGACTGACAAGAACTATTAGGGTCCCTTCTTTACTGAGAAGGTTACAGCTTTTTATATACTATTACAATAAGTGCTTTATGAAAATACCTACGAACCTAATGCTACTTTGATTTTTTTTAAATGTATATACCCTGATTAAATAGCTTCTACAAACTATTTGAGCGAACTCGAGCGACACTACGTAAATGAAAAAAATAAAGTTTTCGGTTTGTTCAACTTCCAGGTTGGACATTTTTCGTGTTCGCTATCTGCAGGCAGTTCTAACTAAAGTTATTTAGCTTGCTTCTCCTTTAATTATAACCTTGTTTTGTTATAAATACATTCTTATCACGTATTTATTCCTTACTTAATCGATAGAGCCTAGTGATATAAGAGCTACAGGCTGAATCAACTGTTAGTGGCTGTCATCGTCATCATCATCAGGTCATTTTTAGTCTCCATTGCAGGATCACCACGCTCTGTGTACTACCAGAGACATAATTTTTTTTCACCTTTGACGTTCAGTCAAAACAGAGGAGCAACGTTCTCATTTATTTCTCTTGATTCGCATAAGAATAAAATAGAAATAATTTTAAACCGAACGGCATCCTTTAACAATTTTTTTGGGTTTTTGTTAAATCCTTCCCCGGAGTGTCATAGGCTATGTGTACATCGACAAAAAATTAAAATAGCGGATGAATTTGTCAAAACGAGCAGTCAGATTTAGGGAATGTGAATTAAATTTTCGATCTATAAATAAATAAATATTCCTTCGTGTCTAGATCAATTTCGAAGTTACTGGAAAAACTCCACATTCAGAATATATAATAAAAAAACATTTACTTTTAAAAATACGCATATAGCAAGGCGAAGGCTAACTTACTATCCACCGGAAATTGAGCAGCCAAGGGCTATCAAATCTGTGTTGCGTGATCCACGGAAAAACGCATATAATTTCGGTTTTCGTTATATTTGGTCATACATACATAAATAAATGATGACCTCCATCAGCGGCTAACTCGCCAGCCTGCGTTCGATCCCGGTCTGGTCATGGTGGTCATGATAGAAAACGATCTTCAAATTGATCTTGGATGTTTATAGATAAGTATCTACTATAAAATATAGTACTGTTGAATAAGTATTCTACAAGTTCACAACTAAGATAGATAAAAGATTTATTTTGTTCTCTGTAATACACATACAATACATATTAAAATTAAAAACAAACAAAAACTTTCCTTAAAACTAAACATGACTTATGTGTGCCACAATAAGACAAAAAGGCTACAGCTCAGCGAGATGTTGCTCAGGGGAGCAACCACTGATTTTCAGCTGTCACCTTAGTTGAGATGACGCGCTATTTCAATTTTTAAACAAAATATTTTCTGTCCTAATTGTCTGTCTCAACTTACCGTAGGGCTAGTTCAAATTGTGTGATTTGCCCTATATCATATTCATCATCATCATTAGGTCTTTTTTAGTCTCCACTGCAGGAGCACGACCTTTTCTGTACTACTAGAGCCATATATAAGACAGAGCAGTTAGAAGATTTGGCCTACACTCTTCACGCAGGTCCGACGGGTTGGAGAGGTCTCTTTGATGTTTATAAGCTTAGTTTATAGCTTGCCTTTCCTTAGTCGCATTCACTAAGTCGACATCCACGGGGAGACTTGGAGTGGTCCTATTCTACTCTACCGGAAAATAGTATTTTTATATTTGTCTGTACTTACTGTCTCACTTGTGTTTTCTTATTTTGAGTGAATGTCGAGGCAACCTAGTTACTTCCAGTACTCATGCGTATCGCATAAACCAGGCGTTCACTTGAACTATATTTCACGGAAGATAAACACCGTTGCATCAGTTATCTAGTGACCACGGTCGGCGTAACCTGACTGAAACGTCTAGAGAAAAGCGGTATGCTATATTCACGTCAATTCCCGATTTTGCATTTAATAAATATGACAATGGTAACTATTTTGATGTATCAGTTGGAAGTCTGGGATATAGATCAATTTCTTTCTAAAAATTTGGAAACAATCAGTACTAAAAATATATGGGGTCATCCACTATTTCAGCCACATATATCGCTTCATAAACGCGGATTAATATTTATGTATAACATTAACTTTAGATTCATCCTCACGTCAATGTGCGAGTTAATAATAAAGGTCGCCACCGCATTCAAGTAAGAACTATTAAATGACGTATAATGGATGTCAAGAAAAGTGCAACATGCTAATGTTACAACGTGTTTTTTCCCATTTAATCGTGGTGTCAACAGGCTTGTAAACTCTAACAACTTTATTTGTAAGTATTGTAACTGCTACGAATATAACACAAATGGAACTTTAGTGTTTAAATTTATTTATAAAAGTAAAGAAATAAAGAAAGATTGCAGATAATCAAATTACTTGGGCGTTTCAAACAAAATCACAGTGAGTTGTTATCGTACACCCGATGGCGAGATCTCGACCGTACTAGTTTAATTGGGTAAGGATCACGCGACGATTGTTATAAAGAAAATGACACGGTTCGAAAAAGATTTGAAAAATCAGATTTAGCTATATTTAGGTAGTTTATAATAAAATGAAGTGAAGTTGGCCAAATTATGGGCAAGTTGACTAAAAAAATTTTTCGTGTTGCTATGTAAAAACCTGCCAAAAATAAACACAATAGTGACAGAAATACATTTCTAAACAAAAAACTCTTTCAGATATAAATGTTTTAAAGTCACATGTTTTAGACGTTAATTTTGAGACGTGAAAACGCGCTGCTGAAATGCCTACACATTTGTGACGTCACAAGCTTGTATTTTGTATGGGTGGCGTGAGAACTTTGTTTGGTAGCTATACGAAATACTTCGTTTATGGTAATGGTTCCATAATTAAAGTTGCTATAAATTTAGCGGACTAAAATACAGTATAATTGTAATTAAAGATTTTCATACTTTAAAAAATGATCCTATTTACCCAACTTTAAAGAAGCTTTAGGATCACTTAACGAATCATATCAAATTTAAAGTGTTCTATAAAGTGTTTTTAGATAGAAATTAGTATCGTTGGAAACAAATTTTATATAATCTTAACATTAGGCAACTACCGTATTACGAAATATTTTTTCGAAGACACGTCGAGGTCAAATTTACACCCGATATTAGGGTGGCTCTAGACGGACTCCGCGACAGATACAGGCCGCGCCAAACGTTAATGCGAGTCCAAACATCGCGCGAGTCGATGCGCAGTACACAATATTAGGTTAAGCGGGGCGTGTGCGGAAAGATCGGGCGCGTACTGCGCAACTCGCAGCTAAAATCCGTCTCGCAATAAAGTTGGGCGCAACCTATGAAGCCGGCATTTTTAGAGTCCATTTAGAGCCGTACAGCCGATGCAGAATGAGAATAACGACTGACTCATTGATGATGAATGGTATTAAATTTGTTTACCATAAGTAATCAAGTATATATTTTACGGAAAGAGTGAGCAAAATATCAGTGAAACAAACGACAAATCAGCAACACACATCGTAGAACAATTTGTCAAAATGTTCTTCCTTAAGGGGGCATACAAGGCACAGTAGCGACGCCAATCATTTTATTCCTAATACTTTACAAATAGACAGAAATTCTAGAATGTAAATCATATAAGCCTTAGTAAATAACCTGAAGTATTTTTGGAATTATGTTTATACTCGTAATTATCGGAAATAATAATAACTGCGGGACATTTTTTATTTATAAGTAGGTTTTTGTTTTTATAGGTAAGTTTTGTTTCAGATAGGAATATTTTTTTTTTTAGGTTAATTTAGTTTTAATCAATTATGTTTAATTTTAATTTTGTGAATAATGTTTTTATTATCGGAATCAGTGAGAATTATGAGAATCTGATTACCGCCAAAAACGGCCGTTTTTGGCGGTTATCACTTTTTCTCTCAATGACTGATTCTCATAATATTAAAACATGATTTCAAAAATACTTCAGGTTATTTACTAAGGCTTATATTGTTTATATTCTTGAATTTATTTCTATTTGTAAAGTATTAGGAATAAAATGATTGGCGTCGCTACTGTGCCTATTGTGCCCCCTTAAACTATCACGCTTCATACAAATAATTATTAATATTAACTGGACTTAGCACGAATCTTTTATCTATTTTATTTTCGCTGATGTTTTTATGGGTTGATATGCATCGTGGTCGCAGCGAGATATTTTTCACAAAATGATTTCAATACGAAGCACTTTGAGGCTGACATTGCATGTGGGAATAAAATTCCAGGCGGCCAAAACTTGGTAAGGCGTAATAAAGACGCAGTTTAAATCCTGCTCACGTGGATTTTTTCCCTATCATATTTCGTAATTCAATAAGAACTTAGCATAATTACTTAAATCTCTTCAGTCTACTCTCTCCAAACAAATTATTGTTCTTTCTTTATTCTTTAACAACTATGTGCATAGAGCCACGTTGACACATTTATTAAAACAGTGTGAATATTTGTGAGCGTTTCCGTCGCTAAGTATTCCGCGCGCGTCATATTTCATGCAATGTCGGTCTGAGAGTGCTCCGTATTGAAATCATTTTGTGAATTGTTTCACGATGTATGTAACTGATTTCTCGTTTGAGTCAAGAAACGTGCAACTAGCAAGTAAGTAAGATTAACCTGAATATTGTAGAATAACGTAATATTGAGGAAGAGTGCGGTACTGTACAGTATGCCACTTGCTTACATACATTGTTATAATTTAGCATAGTAACTTAGTCCGCTGCTATCTACTCTTAAATAATTTTCTTGCTTTCTATACTCCTCCATCAACTCTACTCGTATAGTCTAGTCTTAAATTCTGCGTTTAAGAATAACTAAATGTTTTAGTTGTGGTAGAACCACGCTACCAGTGAAATCACTTTTGCCAGTAGCATGAAAGGGCCGGCTCGTCCGGGGAAGTACCACACTCTCACAAAAATCGACGTATGAGTAGTAGCATTACCGCGTCTATGCTTCGTTAAGTGAGCCGGAGGCCCATCTCCTCCCGGGGAGGAAAAAATAAAGGCCGGCAACGCTCTTGTTACAACCCTGGTGTTGCATGAGTCAATGGGCAGCGGTGATCACTTACCCTCAGGTGACCCGCTCTCTCGATTGGTTTCTTATGTCATAAATAAAAAAAAAAACAAAACAAAATGTTATTGACCGTTTTACAGATTACAAAAGATAAGCATTTGTTTTCTCTGAGGAGCAGTCTCAGTGGGCGTGAACATTATTATCACTTACACGCAACCCCGGGCGCGGTCCCCACTGGGATGGGTGACCGCAAGTCGCATAAAAATATGTCGAGTGTTTCCGTTCCGAAGGCACGTTCAGTCGTTGCTCTGGCCGGCTGTCGTCATTCATTAAGATTTGTCAGATAATTTTAGACCGGCTTAAAAAAGAACAAAAAAGGCCAACATTTCTATATATCTGTCGTTATACATTTTTTTATTATACGTTTAAAAGTTTTGCAAATCTGCTATTGCAATCTTCGAGCAACACGGCTTCTGTGTACGGAAGGCGTGTTGCTCGAAGATTGCAATGCTGTAGGTACAGTGAATGAAGCTTGAGTGATTCATTGCCAGTGTAATAAAATAGGTACCTACCACCAATTCTCCGTCTTACTAATGGTTCCTGAAATATACCATTAAAACTTAGAAAAGAAAAGGTTTTTTTGTAAAAACCAGGTATGCTAAAAATAAATGAAGCAATTGATATATTTTTTATTGAAACTACTGTCACATATCGATAAATATAGACTCCTTTATTTATTTTCTCTACAAAGACAGAATGCCCGAAGATTGAGCCTCTATTCATGATTATTTTCTTTTGTGGTTGAATTCTCAATAGAGAGGTAGATTCTCGTCGCGTCTATTATATTGTAGTAATAAGCCCTTAACCAAAAAATAATCATTTTGGATTTACAATACAATGTAACAACGAATAAATCCTAAACTCTTTTGTGCATCTACATTACATGGAATAAATATCTCTAATGCAGTCCTTGTTGGCTCACATAAAAATCTAAATCCTATTTTATGTTTTTCTACCAATTTGTGTTCATAATTATAATCATCATCAATTCATCACCATCAGGTCTTATTATCTACACTGCAGGAGCACGACCCTCTCTGTACTACCAGAGTCATTTATTAGCCACTGCAGTCAGAGGATTTGGCCTCCTAATGTTCATTGTTCACGCTTCATAATTTTGTTCCAAATACTTATCCCAATCCTAACTAATATTATAAATGCGAAAGTGAGTTTGTTTGTTTGTTTATTTGTTTGTTTGTTACGCTTTCACGCCGTATCTACTGAATCGATCATCGTGAAATTTGACAGACACATAGGTTAGGGTCAAGACGAAAATTATGTCGAATGTCCATGTTGCGCCTTCACCAGTTTTTGTTGGAAACTTCACCCTTGAACCTGTAGAGCAGTATATTTACTTGGGTCAATTGATCCAGGTCGGCAGCTCCAGTTTCAAGGACGAGGTATTTCGTCGAATCCGACTCGGCTGGGCAGCGTTCGGGAAGCTCCGCAGTGTCTTCTCATCCAAAATACCTCAGTGCCTTAAGTCGAAAGTCTTCGACCAATGTGTGTTACCAGTGATGACTTACGGGTCCGAAACGTGGTCCCTTACTATGGGCCTCATAAGAAAGCTCAAGGTCGCTCAAAGAGCTATGGTGAGGGTAGGGTGAGGGCTATGCTCGGTGTTTCTCTGCGAGATCGAATCAGAAACGAGGAGATCCCTAGAAGAACTAAGGTCACCGATATAGCCTAGCGGCACTTTGAAGTGGCAGTGGGCGGGGCACATAGCGCGAATAACCGATGGCCAATGGGGCAGAAAGGCTCTTGAATGGCGACCACGTACTGGCAAGCGCAGTGTTGGACACCCACCGACCAGGTGGTCGGACGACCTGATAAAGGTCGCAGGAAGGCGCTGGATGCAGGCCGCTTCCAACCGGTCATATTGGAAATCCTTAGGGGAGGCCTATGTCCAGCAGTGGACTTCTTGCGGCTGAGATGATGATGATGATGATAGGTTAGGGTGCTGAGAAGGACATAGGCTATATATCACGTGGGCGAAGCTGCGGGTAACAGCTAGTTTATCATATATTTTTTATTTATACTTACTGTCATTACTAAAAACGTGAAACAAATTTCGATTTTACATTTATTCCTTTTTAAGGTTCCGTAAAAAAAACGAATAAACGGCACCCTTATAGGATCACTCATGCATCTATCTGTCTGACACGGCCAATTTGCCGCAAAACTACTGGACCAAATCAGGTGAAATTCGGTAGGATAGTGTAATGACCCTATGAAGTAAATATTTTTTTAATAAGGGGGTCATTTTAAGGTGAGAATATAGGAAATATAAATAGAACAGATCCTCGACCAGCTTTCATTCATAGTGCTTATTTTATTTCTTCATATTTTGACTCTGTCTATCCCGTAGATAAGGAAATACACAGTACTCTAAGTAACCTTTCTTACTGATATCTCTATCAGTATATGAGTAGAAGCTAGCTACTTTCTTCACGCAATTTCGTCTGCATCTTTCGGTTTTATCGCCCAGTCTATCAAAAGCCCCGGGCCGATCCTCGGCCCCAGACAACGGGTCCGGATAAATCTCTGGTTAAGATGTTACCGGGAACACGCGCATAGCCAATAATGTCGAACAAGCCAATTTTTTGATGCCTTGGGTTATTGCAATTTGCGTTTGGATTCCTATTTTTTTTTCTAAATAAAATATAGCCGATTTTATCCGCTAACTTTTTATTGGTGAAAGAGTTTTGAAAATCAGTCCAAAAGTCTTTAAGTTCATCCATTACAAACACAAATTTCCTCTTCGTTATATTAATGTTGATGTAGTTAGTGAAGATACTAGTAAACATACATAGCTGTTTTCAGTCCGATTACATTTGGATTTGGAAGTTCTGAGCGTCAATTAATACGTAATCGATCAAAGTGTGAATTAATTATGCGAGCTGATAAGCCCCTAACTTGGCAACCCTCGGAGAACAGGAGCTCATGTAATCCCTGAACTACAAGATTAAGGTACGTTCCAACAGAGTAAGCTAAACTGTTCGGTGTATACAATAAAGTGAAGAAAAGTCATAATTTCATATCAGTGGTGTGGTGCATATAGGTATACGAGTAAGATGAAATGATCAATTTTCGTCCATAAATATGAAAAACATACTTTTTTATACAAATCCTAAAAAACTTTTTTCAAAATGTAAAAAACTATTACATGCGTAAGTTTTTCATCCACAGACAAATATAAATTAGATATACCTCTACATTTCTTTTAAATATGGAGAGTACAATTGAGGGTAAAATCATACTTTATTAAGAATTCATAAAGATCCTTGACCGCTTTTTAGGGTTCCGTAGTAAACAAGGAACCCTTATAGTTTCGCCATGTCTGTCTGTCTGTCCGTCCGCGGTTTTACTCAGAGACTATAAGTACTAGAAAGCTGTAATTTGGTATGGGTATGTATATTAATTATGGCAAAAAAGTGGTAGAAAAAAATTTTTTTTAGTGTAGTAAAGTGGGAGTAATATTTTTTTTCTATATAAACCCAACGTTTTGGGTATAGTTAAATAGGTCTTTAAAAAATATTGTGAGGTTGACATCACCATTTTTCGATTTAGCGATCCGTTTCCGAAATATTTGGTTTTTGGCAAATTTTTGTTACAGGTACGTGTCTCCCCCTCTATCTGAAAATTAAAAGAAGAAGAAAATAAAAGAAATTACAGCAGTAGTATATATACTGAAATTGAAAGAAAACTATCAGAGCTGAGTAATAAGTACAAACTAAAAAGTTACAGGCAATCAACTTATAAATGCTAACTTATAGAGCTCATGTAATCCCTGAACTACACTATAGTTAGCTAAACTGTTGGTAAGTACAGTAAAATTAAGAAAAGTACAGTCAAATTTTGTATTAGTGGTTTAGTGCAATGATCACGTGTTTATCTAATTTGTTTGTAACTACGTATTAATCAAAGGTCAGAACATTCTAGTATGAATGTGTGACCAAGAACCCCTTCGTCAGATATATTAGTTATCAGAAAAAATAAATACACTTTAGCGTCTTTCCTTACAGGGAAGGGAATATCATAAAATACCAATAAATCACCAGGACCAAAGAACCTTTTGTACTAATCATAATGATTGTTCGTGCGATAAATTAAATAAAAAAATAGGTTTTTAAATTATTTTACCTATATAAAATGCTATATTATCGAAAAATAAACTCAGTCTTAAAAAACTTTTTATTTACATTTATATATTTATTCAAGTCAAAGTCGCAAAAATGCTGGATATAAAAAATTTCAATTTATTAATTGTATTGATAATAAGCATTTAGTTTAATGTTTTCAAAGATTATTTAGTTAAACAAAACTAATCCGCTCTTTGATTGATTACATATTAATTGAAGGTCGAAACTTCCAAATCCGAATGTAAACATAAATAAATATAATAAATATATACGGACAAATCACACAGATTGAGCTAGCCCCGAAGTAAGTTCTAATGAAAGACTTGTGTTATGGGATACTAACTCAACGATACTATATTTTATAACAAATACATATATAGATAAACATCCAAGACCCAGGTCAATCTGAAAAAGATCGTTTTCCATCTTGACCTGACCGGGGATCGAACCCGGGACCATCTGTGTCGCAGGCAGGCGTGATGACCGCTGCGCCACGGAGCTCGTCAAACATACGGTTTAAACCCTTAATTATTTAGTTTAGCGCAAGATGTAACTTAACCTTTTAGTATTTAAATGTTACTTGGTTAATTCTTGGTTTAAATGTTCACGCAACAAATTAAAAGTATAAAAAATTAATTAAGAAACCGGCCAAGTGTGAGACGGAATAATCGTATTTGTGTATGAAAATCTTTAGATTACATCTTTTTCAGATTAACCTGGGTCTTGGATGACAGAAAGAAAGAAATATATTTATTGTGTCTGATGTTTATCTATATATGTATTTGTAATAAAATATAGTATCGTTGAGTAAGTATCCCATGTCACTTAATAAAAAATACTAGATCTCGTTTTTACCCTTTGGGAGCGGAACCCTTACTTGCGAAAATTCAGAAAGTGGACCCCCTAGTTCAATATCAACACCTGAGACTTGACATGTCAAAATTCGAACTGGTGGAAAAATACATATATATGACGTCATTATCTCTTTTGAGGGAGACAGGGCCTATGGCCATAAGAAGAAGAACAAATCGGTATTAAGACAAAAAATAGGAATAAGGTTTTAAATTATAAACCTTATTCCTATTTTTTGGATGGACCCGTGTTAGAGATAGTTATTCCATGTAATGTAGATGCACAATAGAATGTTTAGAATTTATTCGTTATAACATAGTATTATAAATCCAAAATGAATATTTTTTTTTGTAAAGGGCTTATTACTACATTATAATAGACGCGACGAGAGTCTACCTTTCTATTGAGAATTCAAGCACAAAAGAAAATAATCATGAATAGAGTCTCAATCTTCGGGCATTCTGTCTTTCGCTAGGAGTAATATTGTTCTGTGATTCTGTCTTTGTAGAGAAAATAAATAAACGAGTCTATATTTCTCGATATGTGACGGTATCAATAAAAATATATCAATTGCTTCATTTATTTGTAGCATACCTAATTTTTTACAAAAAGCGTTTTCTTTTCGAACCTTTAGTACGACCAAGAATCGGTGGTAGTTTATCACACTGGCAATCCACTCTAACTCCATTCACAGTATCTAATGCATTGCAATAAGAGATTTGCAAACCTTTTAATCCTGTGATAAAATGTGTAAAGACCAGATAAACAGGCTTTTTTGTTATAAAGTAAATAATTATATCAGATACGTAACATCAGAGTTTTAGAGCCGCCCTAAAACTATCTGAAAGATCTAAATGAATAACGACAGCCGGCCAGTGCAACGACTGATCGGCACGTTCTGTCACTTGCGAAACACCGAGGAGCTCGACATATTTTTATGCCACTTGCGGTCACCCATCTTTACAGGTACCACGTAACACTGCCACTTAATAAGAAGCCTTTACACCTTATAGCTGTAAAAATACGCTAAAAACGTGGTTTATTTGTTTAAAACGACCACATTACCTCATACGATATACAATTTAAAATTATACTTTTACAATATCAATTAGTACGGAAAAAGATCGTGTGGGTGGGCGTAAAGCTGGAAAATTAAATCAAATAGAGATAAGTTGCTAGCACTATCGCCTATTAACCTCCCTTGTCCGGGTTTTACGAACTACGTAGGAAGAGGAGCAGCAGGTATATTTGACGTTTTTTTTCCTCCCAGTCCAGCACGGAAGTTTGCAAAACATTATTATACTCATTGATATTTATAGCTTGGGATCGGTAAAGGGGAAAATCAGCCCGTCGATTAGAATAACACCATTTTTAAATCACTGAATAAAGATTTTTCTATTCTATTCTATTTCCTATGGAACCAATACTGGAAACCTATTTTATTTTGATATTCTCAAAAAAAAACCGGCCAAGTGCGTGTCGGGCCACGCGCAGTGTAGGGTTCCGTAGTTGCAAATGACAACTTTGAGTTCACACTGTTCACACTCGCACCCCACAGTTTAACGACCAAAAACATCTCGTATGAAATTTTACATTTTCGAGTACATTTTATAAGTTTGTTGCCTATAACTTTTTAGTTTATACTTAGTACTCAGCTCTGATAGTTTTCCTTTCAATTTCAGTATATATACTACTGCTGTAATTTTTTTCACGTGTCTATATATAACCGTTTAGCAGATAGAGGGGGGGGACACGTACGTCTAACAAAAATTTGCACTTTAAAACCAAATATTTCGGAAACGGATCCCTAAATCGAAAAGTGGTGTTCTCAACCTCACAATATTTTTTAAAGACCTATTTAACGATACCCCAAACGATGGGTAAGTAGGGAAAAAAAAATTACTCCCCCACTTTACTTGTATGGGAGCTACCCTAAAAAAAATTTTTTTTCAAGATTTTATTCTACCACTTTTTTGCCAGGATGAATATACATACCCATACCAAATTACAGCTTTCTAGTACTGATAGTCTCTGCGTAAAACCGCGGACGGACAGACAGACATGGCGAAACTATAAGGGTTCCTTGTTTACTACGGAACCCTAAAAATGACCGGGCGGCTTAATACTTTTAATGAAAATGTAAAAAAAAATGAGTTCCCAGCCTAAAGAATAGTTGTTCAAATTGACGGGCTAAATCGTCGAAAAGGGTCAAAATAGAGCGAAATTTCACCGTGTATATGTCGCAGTCATCTGGTTGAATTTGCTATTTGATTGAATGACTAGCGTGTTCATTGAATGGCGACGTTCAATTGAATGACTGAAGGACAGCTCGTCAAGTCGTTGAATGTAACGTTCAACGTCTTGACTGAATGAATGTCATTTAGCGAAGTCGTTGAATCTTAGCCAACTTTGTAATATTTGGTGGTAGCATGATTTCATTTTTCTTAGTTTTTAAAGTAGCCGGCGGCAGCGTTATAATAGGTAAATACATAATGTCATACTATTTTATTACAAATAACGCACTTTTAAGTAAATTTAATCGAAAAAAATATCAACATCATGCCATCTGTTCGAGCTGTTTGACGCCATATTTGTTTTGGTGACTACTAGCGCCGCAGTGGGAAAAAAATGAACTAAATTTGAATCACCTGACTGATTCTATGTACGCTCTTTTCAAAGGGCTATGTATGTTACAATCCGCTAACTAGTTGGACGTTGAGCGACGCTTTTTTGTTCAACGTTCGGCCTAGTCATTCAATTAAACGTGGTCATTCAATGAACGCGCTAGTCATTCAATCAAATAGCAGATTCAACCAGATGACTGCGACATGTAGATACACGTCAAATATCGACATGATGATGACGACATGCCACGATAGACATAATTAATTCAGCGTTCTTGCCAACATGCCACATGGGTATGAAGTTTTATTTTGTTATTTTAAAGTAGTTTAGTTAATTAGTTTAATTTATAAATAGTATAGCTTTTTTTTAATTATCACATGTGTGACACCATAATTATTTTCTAATAAACATTTCATTTAAATTAATTCGATTAGAAGCCACATCAAGCCATTGATTCCGGAATATTAAATGGCACTCGTTAAAATGACGAGACAGAGTTAAGCTATGGTAGAGCTTTTAGAAGTCTATGATTATCGAAGTTGCCGTGGTAATAAGAGAGCCTTTTTAACCGCTGACGCAAAAAGAGGTATGTTAAAAGTTTGATCAAAAAATTGTTATTGTATGTGCGTGCATACTTAACCGTTTATGATACAATCTATAATTCCTAAAAATTCTATTATTATATTATATTAAAAATATGGCATTTAATGGGTGTTTCAAATTAAATAAATCAATCATTTATTCATTGATGTTTGTATACTTTTTGTATGTCTATTAAATTGCTCAATCATTTTATATGCGGTTTTTTTACTTTTAAAGATGAGCTAAATTGTAGCTATTTTCGAAATCAGTTTTACCGTTGACAAGGTACAAGGTTTTGAGTATAGGAAGCAGCTATGAAGCATTTAATTATAATTACGAATAAAGCACTTCAAGGGCCTGTTCCCCCGTCTTGACATACATTCGTTAGATCCATTTAGAAAATGCCGTCGTTAAGCAAACGGCCGGTAATTTAATTGAACGATAACATTACGGCTATGTCGATAATATTACGACCTGTGCTATGAAAGAGCCGTCGCATTTCACTTCACTTTCTAGGGTTCCGTATCTCAAAAAGTAAAAAGAAACCCGAATAGTATTGTTTGGTTTAGGCCGAATAGTATCGTTTGGTTAATTTAATTCTGTATGTGTCCATGGCCAAGACTAATTATAACGAATGTCCGTTTTCACTGGTTTCTATTGAGAACCTCCTTATCCATAAGGCTGTAGATCTGCATGTATGTATGCCTACCTGGGTCAACTTATCCAGTTTGGTTATTGCAGCTTCAAGTACGAGGTCATTTGAGGAATTCGGTATGAAAAATAAAAATTGGTAGATTTACCCTAATGGTAGAGTAGTAGGCTAGTGTACTCTACGCGTGTACGGGAGGCTTTGGCGGGTATTGACGAGCTCCATGGTGCAGCGGTCTACACGCCGGCCTGCGATACGGATGGTCCCGGGTTTGATCCCTAGGAAGGTCAGGATGGAAAATGATCTTTTTCAGATTGACCTGGAACTTGGATGTTTATATTTATGTATTTGTCATAAAATATAGGCTAGCTCAACCAAAATGTATGATTTGTCCGTATATATTTATATACATATTATCACGCCTCTTTCCCATAGGGGTAGGCAGAAACTATGGATAATATGTATGTATGTATGTATATTTATATACTTATCAGTGATGACCTACGGGTCCGAAACGTGGTCCCTTATATGAGCCTCATAAGAAAAGGTTAAGTGGTCAAGGTTGCTCAAAGAGTTATGGAGAGGACTTTGCTTGGTGTTCAACAAGACGATTCGGAGAACAACAAAGATTACTGACAAAGCTCCAAGGATGATCTCATTAAGGTGGCAGTGGGTGAAACACGTCGCGTGTAAAAGCAATGGTTAATGGGACAAAAATGCTTTCGAATCTTGGCTATGTACCGGAAAGTGCAGCGTTGGACACACATACATATTATGATACTGCGCCCTGACCAAGGCCGCAAAAAGGCAGGCCGCTTCCAACTGGTCGTATTGGAAATTCTTTTGGAAAACCTGTGTCCAGCGTTGGACTTTAGGTTTCTTCATGAGCTTCATTGTTCCAAAAAATTAAGCTCATCGTAAACGAAATAAAAGTTTGCATTCAGCAGATGTCACTTCCCAAGAGAGGCACAGTAAACAAAATAAAGTTTTAAGTTATGACTGTATTTGAGTAAAGCGGAGCTTTTCATTAATTTTGTGAATAAATGAGATCGAAAAATAAATTAAATGTACGTTATTTGACAGGGATGGATTTGTATAAACTTTGTATGATTTTCCGAAAGATTCACGTGAATAGTTTATTACCCGTATGGTGTCGTGTAGATTAAACAATAGGTTTTTTAGTAATTATTGAATAAGGTACTAATAAGAAATTAATGTCTGAATACTTGATAGTTCCGTGCTGCCGCGTAGTGCCTGGCAGAGTAGAATAGGACCACTCCAAGTCTTCCCGTGGATTTCATAGAAGGCAACATAAGAAACACAAGCTAAACAAAACTTACAAACATCAAAAAGACCTCTCCAAACCATCTGGCCATCGTGGAGAGTGTAGACCAAATCCTTACTGCTCTGGCTTATTATATGGCTTTGATAGTACAGAGAGGATTATGCTTCTGTAGTGGAGACTAAAAAAGACCTGATGATGCTGATAATTGATAGTTCTGCATTTATATATATTGGCAGAAATACAAAAACAAAAAAATCGCTTCCAGCTGCAGACAACTGAATGAAAAACCTTGAGTCATAAACTATGGAATCAAGGTACATTGGTGCTCTAAATCCAACATAATAAAGTTTAAACCTAGAATTTATTCGCACAAAGAGCACTCAGGGGGTTTTAATAGACCAATATAATAACTTGGGCACTAAACTATAATGGCTTTATTAGACAAAGCTTGTTGGCATTCGCTTCTTTGTTAGTTGTAAGGAAAAGCTTTTTTTAAAATGTTTGATAATATATACACATCTATATATGAGGGCTGGAAGCTATTTGCGTTCAGCGTGGCAATGCTGCCAGTCTTCTGGGCACATTACCGCAGGGCCTGCCTGCGGGACAATTTTTTATTTATAGTTATGTTTTTGTTTATAGGTAAGTTTTGTTTTAGATAGGAATAATTATTTTATTTTTTTAGGTAAATTTAGTTTTAATCAATTATATTTAATTTTAGTTGTAATTTTTTTTGTACATGGGAAAAGCTTGATTGTTGAGTTTAGGATAAGAAAAAGAAGTTATTCCGTCCTAAAACTTGAAATATCATGTTAACAATTTATTTTATAACTGTAAACTTTTTGTTTCTTATGTTTTCGCAATTGTTAATAAAATTATTTTAATACGGTTTTTATCGCGTTTATTACATTATTATATGTAATAAACCCGATAAAAACCGTATTAAAATAATTTTATTTAACTTTTTTTTATTCAGAGGAATTGGTCCAATCCATCCAGCAAACCCACAAATTGAAATTTATCACTTAGCATTAGCACATTCGATGTGCTATGTGACTAAACTTATGATTAAACTTAATTTTTGTGTCTGCTTAAATAATTAAATCTTGGACATAAGAAGATCGACGATATACAGGAAAGATGGAGAAACTTCCGCGCAGATCTTTATCGGGACGCTCCGTGGTAAACACGAGATGGGATGAACACGTTTTAACATTACAAGAGCTTTATATTTCAAAAGTATAAGCTGAAAAAAAAAGCTGAAACATAAAGCAGTCGGCTTGGATAGAATATCAGCAGCAATGTTTTAGCATCTTGGAACCTGATTTCTAATCGATAACTCGGCGCTGAGTGACTACGAAATAATTTTGGAATTCATTAATCTTGGATCTTTGATTAATAGTGAGGGAGCTGCATGAAAGAAATCTAATTATTCTTTCATTCTCCAAGTTTTGCCGTGGATGTCGTAAAAGGCGAATGAGGAAACACAAGCTAAACAAAAATCTGGGCAGCGTGGAGAATGGAGGCCAAATCCTCTGACTGTTCGGGCTAATATATGGATCTGGAAGAACAGAGAGGGTCTTGCTCCTGCAGTGGAGACTGGGAAGGACTTAATGATGATGACTCTTTCATTTTCTATTGGGAAATCTTTATTTCGTGAGCCACAGACGTCACCTGCTAGACAATTGTCACCAGATATTTTTACATAACCGTTATAAGCTACATACATGTGAACATAAACGTCAAGTGAAACAAAAATGGAGTTTAATCACTTAACTACTCTGGTTTTGCTCTATCAGCCGTAATCCATCACTTTGGCAGCGCGAACTCTCAATAACCTTCGTTAAATGTAGCGCGGTTAGCGAGATTGCTATTCTTTAAAAGAATTAAATTCGTTTTCGCTAAGTTCGCTAGATTAAGTGCAAACCGTTGTGGTGAGGACTAAAACTACTATTCAAATACTTACTTTTTATTTTGTTGGGCATTAAAGGTTAGTAGAATACAAAATGAGATCGAAAAATAAATTAAATGTACGTTATTTGACAGGGATGGATTTGTATAAACTTTGTATGATTTTCCGAAAGATTCACGTGAATAGTTTATTACCCGTATGGTGTCGTGTAGATTAAACAATAGGTTTTTTAGTAATTATTGAATAAGGTACTAATAAGAAATTAATGTCTGAATACTTGATAGTTCCGTGCTGCCGCGTAGTGCCTGGCAGAGTAGAATAGGACCACTCCAAGTCTTCCCGTGGATTTCATAGAAGGCAACATAAGAAACACAAGCTAAACAAAACTTACAAACATCAAAAAGACCTCTCCAAACCATCTGGCCATCGTGGAGAGTGTAGACCAAATCCTTACTGCTCTGGCTTATTATATGGCTTTGATAGTACAGAGAGGATTATGCTTCTGTAGTGGAGACTAAAAAAGACCTGATGATGCTGATAATTGATAGTTCTGCATTTATATATATTGGCAGAAATACAAAAACAAAAAAATCGCTTCCAGCTGCAGACAACTGAATGAAAAACCTTGAGTCATAAACTATGGAATCAAGGTACATTGGTGCTCTAAATCCAACATAATAAAGTTTAAACCTAGAATTTATTCGCACAAAGAGCACTCAGGGGGTTTTAATAGACCAATATAATAACTTGGGCACTAAACTATAATGGCTTTATTAGACAAAGCTTGTTGGCATTCGCTTCTTTGTTAGTTGTAAGGAAAAGCTTTTTTTAAAATGTTTGATAATATATACACATCTATATATGAGGGCTGGAAGCTATTTGCGTTCAGCGTGGCAATGCTGCCAGTCTTCTGGGCACATTACCGCAGGGCCTGCCTGCGGAACAATTTTTTATTTATAGTTATGTTTTTGTTTATAGGTAAGTTTTGTTTTAGATAGGAATAATTATTTTATTTTTTTAGGTAAATTTAGTTTTAATCAATTATATTTAATTTTAGTTGTAATTTTTTTTGTACATGGGAAAAGCTTGATTGTTGAGTTTAGGATAAGAAAAAGAAGTTATTCCGTCCTAAAACTTGAAATATCATGTTAACAATTTATTTTATAACTGTAAACTTTTTGTTTCTTATGTTTTCGCAATTGTTAATAAAATTATTTTAATACGGTTTTTATCGCGTTTATTACATTATTATATGTAATAAACCCGATAAAAACCGTATTAAAATAATTTTATTTAACTTTTTTTTATTCAGAGGAATTGGTCCAATCCATCCAGCAAACCCACAAATTGAAATTTATCACTTAGCATTAGCACATTCGATGTGCTATGTGACTAAACTTATGATTAAACTTAATTTTTGTGTCTGCTTAAATAATTAAATCTTGGACATAAGAAGATCGACGATATACAGGAAAGATGGAGAAACTTCCGCGCAGATCTTTATCGGGACGCTCCGTGGTAAACACGAGATGGGATGAACACGTTTTAACATTACAAGAGCTTTATATTTCAAAAGTATAAGCTGAAAAAAAAAGCTGAAACATAAAGCAGTCGGCTTGGATAGAATATCAGCAGCAATGTTTTAGCATCTTGGAACCTGATTTCTAATCGATAACTCGGCGCTGAGTGACTACGAAATAATTTTGGAATTCATTAATCTTGGATCTTTGATTAATAGTGAGGGAGCTGCATGAAAGAAATCTAATTATTCTTTCATTCTCCAAGTTTTGCCGTGGATGTCGTAAAAGGCGAATGAGGAAACACAAGCTAAACAAAAATCTGGGCAGCGTGGAGAATGGAGGCCAAATCCTCTGACTGTTCGGGCTAATATATGGATCTGGAAGAACAGAGAGGGTCTTGCTCCTGCAGTGGAGACTGGGAAGGACTTAATGATGATGACTCTTTCATTTTCTATTGGGAAATCTTTATTTCGTGAGCCACAGACGTCACCTGCTAGACAATTGTCACCAGATATTTTTACATAACCGTTATAAGCTACATACATGTGAACATAAACGTCAAGTGAAACAAAAATGGAGTTTAATCACTTAACTACTCTGGTTTTGCTCTATCAGCCGTAATCCATCACTTTGGCAGCGCGAACTCTCAATAACCTTCGTTAAATGTAGCGCGGTTAGCGAGATTGCTATTCTTTAAAAGAATTAAATTCGTTTTCGCTAAGTTCGCTAGATTAAGTGCAAACCGTTGTGGTGAGGACTAAAACTACTATTCAAATACTTACTTTTTATTTTGTTGGGCATTAAAGGTTAGTAGAATACATAAGTTTTGTTATTTATTCAAAACTATATATAAAAGCTTTACTCTTGATAGTGGAGCTTTTTTCCTGTCACTTCATACTCCTTCAGCGTTGCAGCCTTACATAATTGACACTAGTCCATATGGCTAAGAGTCAAATAATCATCATTATTTCTGTTCTAGCATTGGCCTTTATTCGCTATTGCCATCCTGTTCGGTACTTTGCCTCTCTCATTCAAGTACGACACGCAACCTTAGCTATTTTGTCCACTCGTCTAATCGCTGGTCAAACAACTCCTTTCTTACCTATTTTAGGTTTAAGGCCACCAGTTGTCTTGCTCCACCTATCCAACTGGGTCGATAGAATGATGTTACATTACATCGATCCAGGTGACCCGCCTGCGAGAGAAGAGCCGAACGTGTGACAAAACACGCTACATAATTTAGTATTTATCGAAAATCTTACAACAATAACCTGCACATTATTACCATTTATAATCAATTTATCAAATAAAGTGTGATTATAACTCAAAATGGCGCTGTAAAATAATTTAAGGGCTTTTCCACACGGAACTTGTACCGTGTTGGGCAGTAATCAATCATGTATGCTAAATCACAGTGGTGGTAAAAACAATTGAAACAGATGCGACACTACTTAAAAAGTTAGCTTTGGTTTACAAACATTTAATAAAATTTTGGTTAACAAATTTTAGTAATACACTTTTGCCTTTGATAATGTTTAGAATCATCTAATTAAATCTAACTAGCTTTGACCGCAGCTCTATCTATATATATCAGCTGCGGACGTCCACTGCTAGACATAGGCCTCTCCCATAGATCATGATCCCTTGTACATGCTGAGTCAACCGACTCTACTCCGCATTAATGTCGATCCCTCGGAAACAGTTTCTAAAGACAAAAGGAAGCTTATGACCTTTTCATTACTGAAGACAACGTACCTTTATATGCAAATTTCACGATGATCGGTAAGCGTCAAACAACAATTACAAAAAATTACATCACTTTAAAATATTAAGCTAGGATTTATCCTTCTGTTACATCTATATGTTTTGCGGTTGTACGCACAGTATCTGATGGCCGGCCCCCGAGCCGTGTTCCGTTTTCATCGGCGAATATATTGTTTTGGCTCGGTATTGGCGTGGTACGAATAAATCGGATGTCTAAGTAACATATTTTTGTGACGCGAAAGAGAAATAAGTAATTATTTTTCAGAGCCTTAATTATTGCACGGTTTTTGTTCATGTTAGTCTAAATCAGCCTCAAACACGAGTGCACGTATGTTTGTTCGCTTAAATCTCGAAAACTATAATTCAGATTGCAAGTTTTTTTGTTGATCTAGGTACCTATAGCCTAACTTAGAAAACAGTTGAATTTCATCGAAATCGGTTCGGTAGTATTTGAGATAGAATGTTTAGATATGTATGGACTAAGTAAATTAAAGACTGTTTTTTTAATAACTAAACTTGTGGCTTTTGCCCATAACATTGGGACACTCAGGGCTATTAAAAAAAAACTTGTGGTGGTTCAAGAACTCCTTAGCCGGTTTTATAAAAATATAAGAGACCCACGAGTGGCATTTATCGTCTAAGTGGTCAGCGGACCTTGAAGAAGACGGTCATGTTAGTGCAGTGATGTGAATTATAATAGGTAACCTTTTTAACAGAATTGTCTTTGGATTTTGAACCGTAAAAATAAGGATTTGAATTTTTACTGCGACCCTTATCAGGTCGTTCGACTACATGGGCGGTGGGTATCCAACGGTGCGCTTGCCGGTACGTGGTCGCCATTCAAGAACCTTTCTGCCCCACCGGCCATCTGTTCTTCGCGCTATGTGCCCCGCCTACTGCCATTTCAAAGAGCTAATCCGCTGGGCTATGTCGGAGACCTTGGTTTTCATTTTTTTATTTTATTTTGTTTATTTTGTTCGTCAACAATTGTTACAATAAAACAATCAAATATATACAAACCTAGTAAAAAGTTTACTAATGGTTCTTTTACGGATCTTCTCGTTTCTGATTCGATCTCGCAGAGAAACACCGAGCATCGCTCTTTGAGCGACCTTGAGCTTTCTTATGAGGATGAGGTAATAGACCACTCACATTGGTCGAAGACTTTCGACTTTAGGCTTTTTTTAATGTAATTTAAAAATCAGCCAACTGCGGATCGGCCTCACGCACGAAGTGTTCCGTACCATTATCTATACAAATTTTGTCAATCGAGCAAAAGCGGGCCTTAAATATTTATTTTATTTTGTATTATTTTTTTATTTTTAAGTGAATATAATACAAAATATTCTGTGAATATTTCAAGAGTTTATCAGTCAAGCACTCAAATGGCAGAAAAATCGCGTTTGTTGTATTAAATATTTATTTTATTCTGTTTTTAGTATTTATAGTTATAGCGGCAACAGATATATATTATCTGCGAAAACTTCAATTGTCTCGCTATCATGGTTTATGAGATACAGCCTGGCGACAGACAGATATCGAAGTCTCAGTAATAGTGTCCCGTTTTTACCCTGTGGGTACGACCCTAACCCTAACAATCACAGTAATATCCATAATACTGATCATAAAGAGTGTATAAATTACGCTTTCAGCTTTTCTGCTCGCTGATTTTCCAACGTAATGAATCTTTGTTTCGAAATAAGAGTAAAATTAATAATTTCATTGCTTCTTTATTTTTTGTCACTGATTTATATTCGAACCGCATATAATTTCTAAATTCATTAGCTGTCAAAAAAGCGAACCCGGTTTTCGGATTGGAATCGAACTTTGAAAACATTACTTTTACATCACATAACTTCTTTGTCAATCGTAAAAAATTACGGTTTTCCGGTTCTTTTTTTCATTCAAATGATTGTTTTGACACGAGAGTTACCAATTCAGAGATTTCAGAATGGCCCATCTGGGGCAGGTTTTTTCTATAGCAACAGGTATTATGTCCTTGTTTTGTTAAAATTAAGAATATATTTTAACAAAAGGAAAATGCAAACATGTTATAACATTAACAAGAACTTCTTCTTGCCGAGTCAAAATGGTTTCATTTCATAAGGTAGATATCTTTAGACCAGTATATGTATGTCTACGCTATTATTTTATTATAACTTGGCGAAAGGAAATATTAAATTGATTCAGGCGTTACTTTGCGAAAGTTAAAGTTACATGCACTATGGGTAAAATTATTTTGTGGCAGAAGCACCCAAAACTCATAGTTCACGAAAGAAAATAATATTGAGTAAGATTAGTACCAAGGCTCTACCTTTCAAATTCTTTATATTTAAATAGTTTTATCGTAAAATTGAAGATATCTTTTTAACAATATTGTTAAAATCGGCATTTGCAAGCCAACATCAATTTTACATTAAAATACCTTAATTAAGTTGAATCATGTTTATAACAAAAATGCAGCAGCATTAATCATTGTGTAGCGTGCAAAAAACAACACAAAGTCGTAAACTTAAAAAGTAATATTCATTACGCTGTAACGAAAAAGGGTTGAAAATTACGCTCTCAGCCTTTCCAGTTGCCGCTTTTCCGATTTTCTATATAATGAATCATTGTTTCGACACGAGAGTCTGAATAATAACAAATCAATCCAAAGTTATGGGATTTAAAAATGACACATCAAAAAAAAAAGCTGTTTCCCAATAGCAACAGGGTCCTTGGAAACTCAATGTCCTTCTGAGGGTATTATTTTACTTTTAAAATACCTAACTGAAGTAGAATTATGTTAATAACAAAATTGCAGTAGAATTATTGCGTTATAATTAAAAAGTAATATTCATTATCCCGTAACGAAAAAGGGTTGAAAATTACTCTATCAGCCTTTCCGGTCGCCGCTTTTCCGATTTTCCATACAATGAATCATTGTTTCGACACGAGAGTCTGAATAATAACAAATCAATCCAAAGTGATGGAATTTAACAATGGCACATCAGAGAAAGCCATTTTCCAATAGCAACAGGGTCATTGGAAACCCTCAATGTCCTTCTGGGGGTATTATTTTTGGCGCGAGCGCGATCGGGATGCCGGGCCGATCGAGGTAGGTACCTACTCAGTGTGGGACGCGACCTGTTGACGTGAGGTTGCCAAGTGCGCGTATTGCCCGACGGCGGCGGGACTTGCCATAATGGAACGTTAATTCGAATTTTTGAATTGGAACTGTCGGTTTCGTTTGTTGAACTTATTTGTGGCCAGTGCGGATTTTCGTAATGTGAAGTTTTTATTGGATATCTGGAAGTTGTAAAAGTATGTACCGTGTCACTATTATAACTAAAAATAACGTACTCTACGATAAAAAATACAAAAAATAAATGTTATTTTTAAATACGAAATACACAGGTAGGTACATACGTACTTACGTATTAAGATGTACAAAAACCTTTTACGGAGACACAAGTTTATGGAGCACTTACTTTTAGAAGCAATAGATCATGGCGTTAGGTAACTTTTATGTGTCCGACAATTCACTTAAAGTATATTTCATTGATTTCAAATAATTAAAAAACATACACATAATTAGAAAACATTTTGGAAGACCGCTTATTTGTATAAGAATTTTACTTACTTAAATAATAAAAATGATTACTTCAATAAATACAACACGGAATAAAATGTCTGGATTAATTTTATTCCCTTGGAAGACGATAATTTTCACCTTTTGTTGTTGCCGTCGGCATTTAGAACAAAGATCACAAATAGAAATCCATGTTTAGCAGCAAGAACATAAGTTTCAAGTTTCTTTTTAATCAAATATTTTTAAATATAATGTAATGAACCTAGGATTAAAAAATATATTCCGTTCTTAGTTTCGATTATACGCCTATCTTCGATCGATAAACTTAGCGATTATTTTAAAATAAATATAGTCAAATGTCCATTGATTTCAATTATAAAGGAATAACATGATTAAGGTTTAGCCAATCCAAGACGGGTTGGCGTCAGGCAGGTAGCTGGCCAAGCTGTTATCATACCGGACCCCGGGCTCCGACGCTTTATAGCTGAGAACGCAACCCGGAATACGCACAGATAAGTAAGAGAGAGAGAGAGAGAGAGAGAGACACACCCTAACTAATATTTTAAATGCGAAAATGAGTTTGTATATTTGTTCGTTTGCTACCTCTTCACGCTTTATCTACTCATCAAATCTTCTTGAAATTTGGCATATACATAGGTTAGGGTACTGAGAAGGACAGAGGGTAACTTTTATCCCGGAAAAAATACTACTGTTCTATTAGTATTGTTCCCGTGGGATTTACGATAAACGACTTGGCAACTTCCACGATGGTCTGGGAGAAAATAAAAAACGTAGAATGTAGGTACCACCTGCTTCTCTTCTCGTGCAGATCGTAAAAGCCGATCGAGGGAAAGGGCGTGAGGAATCATGTCAATGTCTTCGTGTGGTTCCCGGCAGAGTAGAATAGGACCACTCCAAGTCTTCCCGTGGATGTCGTAAAAGGCGACTAAGGAAACACAAGCGAAACAAAGCTTATTAACATTAAAGAGACCTCTCCAACCCGTCTGGCTAGCGTGGAGAGTGTAGGCCAAATCCTCTTACTACTCAGGCTAGTATATGGCTCTGGTAGTACAGAGAGGGTCCTGCTCCTGCAGTGGAGACTAGAAAGACCTGATGATGATGATGATGATAAATCATATCAATAGGCGATGCGGCTTGCAACCCATCACTGATTCCGTTCTCCACCTTCAAGCCCACCAATATGCTAAACGTGGCCTTTAGGTTTTTTAGACCTGGGCTCTGTCTACCCTGCAAGGGAGAAAGACGTGATAGTATGTATGTATATCTCAGCAAATTTATACGGCAAAATTATACGCGAGTGAAGCCGCGGGTAACAGCTCGTAAGATATAAAATGCACCTACTGGAGTAAGTAGGTAACTAAATTCAGTAGCCACCTGTTACGCTCCGCTCTAACGTGGGCGTTTTTATAAAGCAGCCAGAGAATTTCTTGTACTTACCATCTGATTTGTTGTTTATTATGTGATTTCGATATTTGGTCTTATTGGAGTGGTTATTGTTTAGCCACTCTCACAGAAAATCGACGTTTGAGTAGTAGCTTTACAGCTTCTATGCTTCGTTCGGTGAGTGAGAGCGCCGGAGGCCCATCCCCCCTCCCCTCTTGGGAGGGAAAATAAAAGGCCGGCAACGCTCTTGTCATACCTCTGGTGTTACATTAGTCCATGGGCAGCGGTGATCACTTACCATCAGGTGACCCGCTTGCTCGTTTGCCGTCCTATGACATAAAAAAAAAAAAAAAAAAAAAAAAAAAAAGCCTCATCTTCTATTTTATCTTGTTATTTAGCGGATTAGCTCTTTGGAGTGGCAGTGGGTGGAGCACCTAGCGCGAAGAGCTGATGGCCTATACGTGGTCACTTTCTGAACGGAATATATACACTCCATGCCATTCTGACCCAAAAAGGTTCTGTCAATCAATCTTATTATTAACATTTATATAATAAAAAAACGCGTAGCTCAAAACGTTATTTTTTGTACTACTAGGACGATGGGAAATTTGACATAGGTTTTAACTCCCTTGCGAGTGTGAGTAAATTTGTAAACGGTACGACATAACCGGCTATAACTTTAGATTGAATTTTTTTATATTTGAAGAAGTTTGATTTTTTCGGGCCACGTTACGAAGAAAACGCTAGACAGGCAAATGAGTGATCCTATAAGGATTCTTTTTTTTACTTTTGATGTACGGAATCCTTAAAAGAAAGTACTCGATATGACTTTTCAAGATTTTTCTTAGATAAAAGAAAAATCTTACTTAATTGATGTCAAGGGCTTTATTCACAGCAACCCCTGGTGCAGTCCCTACTTGGATGGGTGACCGCAAGTGGCATAAAAATATCTCGAGCTCCTCCGTGCTGCGGAAGGCACGTTAAGCCGTTGGTCTCGGCTGTCATCGTTGATGGCAGTCGATAAGCTATGTCAGATGCCTTAAGGCAGCTTGAAAAATCTGACACCAGTGTTGGCCACTTACACATACGAAAAACAAACAAACAAACAGCAGTACCGTTAGCTGAAAACGTGTTTCATTAAAACTGACATCGAGACCATATTAGGCAAATGTCTAAGGCAAATGAAGCCATGTTTGCTCGCAGTGCGCGCATATTCATGATTGATATTTGTAATCAAATTCATACGCACCCGACATATTTGCCAAGTTCAATTAGGAATAATGTTGGTTTGAAATCTACAATTACGCCAAGTCACAAACTTCTCTCTCATTAGTTAAGTACAGACATATGGATATTTATATATATATATCGGGCGTTTGGCAATTCGATAAGTAAAATATTTGCAATAGAACTATCTTGAAAACTATAATTAAATACCGATGTTTTATATAATCATATATACTTACATTTGTAAAAACTTTTATTCGTTTTCAAAAAATAAAAAAAAACCGGCCAAGTGCGTGTCGGGCCACGCGCAGTATAGGGTTCCGTAGTTGCGAATGACAACTTTGAGTTCACATTGTTTACACTCGCACCTCACAGTTTAACGACCAAAAACATCTAACAATAATGATTGTATGAAATTTTACATTTTCCAGTACATTTTATAAGTTGGTTACCTATAACTTTTTAGTTTGCACTTAGTACCCAGCTCTGATAGTTTTCCTTTCAACTTCAGTATATGTACTACTGCTGTAATTTTTTTCACGTATCCATATATAACCGTTTAGCAGATACAGGGGGGGGACACGTACCTCTAACAAAAATTTGCACTTTAAAACCAAATATTTCGGAAACGGATCCCTAAATCGAAAAATGGTGTTTTCAACCTCACAATATTTTTCAAAGACCTATTTAACGATACCCCACACGATGGGTAAGTAGAGAAAAAAAAATTACTCCCCCACTTTACTTGTATGGGAGCTACCCAAAAAAAAATTTTTTTTCAATATTTTTTTCTACGACTTTTTTGCCATGATTAATATACATACTCATACCAAATTACAGCTTTCTAGTACTTATAGTCTCTGAGTAAAACCGCGGACGGACAGACAGACAGACAGACAGACAGACAGACAGACAGACAGACAGACAGACAGACAGACAGACATGGCGAAACTATAAGGGTTCCTAGTTTACTACGGAACCCTAAAAAGCCCTTTTACTGCAATTGTCACTCGAGAGGGTGTAATGATCCTAATGATAGCCCGATACTAACACCAAATTCGTTAAACATCAAAAATTGTGGTGAAATAAAGAAAGTCGCATATTTATATACATTACATTTTCGACCAGAAAATATGCATACAAAATACTAGTTCGTTTGAAACGCCGTAAGGATTCTAATCGGATTTGGTCGTATGCCTACGACCAAATCCGAGGCTTTTGAAAGTAAATAATGTAGGAATAAATAAACTCACATACTACAAGGAACGATGATAGGCCGAGTTAAGACTGTCACCGAGTGGTATCCCAGAAATGGGAAAGTAGTGTTGGACGTCCGGCAGCTAGATGAGATGACAACATAAAACAGATTTCTGGAAAGAACTGAATTGCGAAGGCTAGGGATGGAGAATGATGGCACAGACAAATGGAGGCTTAGGCCCAGCATGGTTTATGGAAAGCTGACGATGATGATGACTTTAAGAATAATACGCTGCTTTTGCCAGTAGCAACGAATTTTTTTTTAAAATTATAAACAACATTATTCACTCAGTGCATTGACGTGAGTTCGTTTTCTGCTTTTACAGAGAAAATACATTTATTTCTTTAAAAGACTGTGTTTGAACCTCACTCCTACCTTGCTCCGTAAATAGATAATTTAGTTAATGAATCGCAACAAGTGGGTTTCGATGTAACAAATAATATAGATACCTTGATATTATGAGTAGGAGTAGGTATTAACGCCAACATGTATCAATGTTAAGTATAGTGTGGGTGTTTGAATATTGATAGAGTAAATATCCATAAGTGAAATGTCTTTTAAGTGCACAAAAAAAAATATAAAGCAGCTCCTACACTCCAAACTATCATACTCAACATGTATGTTAGTATTTTTTTTACTTTTCTGTAACTTTTCGGTATTCCAAAGACACAAAATGAAAATAGTACTCCAAAGATTAACTTTCTAATTTCGAACGGCACCCACGATTTTATATCCCTTGAGTACCTACATTCAAATAAGAGAGATTTAGCTAAGATGAGCGAAATTAGCGCCACTCACTACATTTACTCCTTAACCAAATTAAAAACATCCCAGAAATGTGTACTTCGCTACTAAAAAAATGGTTCCAAAAATACTACAAGTACGGTACTAACGAAGTACATATTTAGATTTTTTCTATTTGATTTAAGAGTAAAATCTATTTATTTATTTAATCTTTATTGTACAAATACAATGTAAAGGCACAATAGGCGGACTTAATGCTAAAAGTATTATCTAACAGTCAACCATTGGGTTAAGCAGAGAATTTTAGGTGGGTGTCATATGGGTTTTGCTCATCTTACCTTCCAAGAATAAAGTTTTGATAAAACCCACTGAATATTAAAAATAATGGCAAATTTCTTATTTTCGGCAATAACACAGGTAAAATCCCTCCCAAACCTACTTATTAAATGCATTTTTAAAATATTAGGTGTGAGGGGGAATTCTTAAGAGTAATAAGCTTGTTTTCTCGTAATATTAAATCAAATAACCTTTGTCTAGCTGCGAGCACCCAACGGTAAGTTTTCAAGTTTCCCAGTGTTTTATTATGTCCATGTTAGCTGTATATTCCCGTTATCTCGAGTAGTTCGTACAATCTGTTTGACGCAACAGTACATTAATAAAGCTGGTAAAACGTGGGGTATTTATGAATCTGATAAGTGTTATCACCAAAGTGATAGTGAAACTTTGTTTCACGCTGGGTTTTTTGGGGAGATCGATGAGCTTTAGTTAAAGTTTTCGTGAGGAAAAGAAAACGAAATGTGTTTTTCATATGAAAAAAATTCAAATTTCTTTTTTTTTATAATTATAACACTATTAAAAGATTGTAGAGATTTTGAGTTGTCAAGAGTAATCACAAACTCTAAAACTACATTTTGTGAGGCTAGAAGAAAAACAACAACATATATCTTTTTTTCCACCTATTATGGTCCCACTGCTTAGCAAAAGCTACCTCTTCCGTTCTCCACCTAGTCGCATCCAGTGCCATGTATTGCCATTCCTAAAACATATATGTATGTATATTTTATAATACTTAATACATTTTTAATGATACAGAACTAAGGTGAATGATACTCGATCGGATATAATAGTAAAATCAGAAATATGCGTCGCTCAATACACAAGTACTCTTCAAATGAATACGATATCGATCCGACGGCTAGTGCAGTACCGTGGGCCACTTTTTACCCGTAGCAATTTTATTTTTCTCTCTTTTTTGAGAGTAATATTGAATGCTTCTGATATCCGATAGGTATGTCTTCACAGCTGTATGCATGGCCTCGGTTTTGTACTTCTGTCTGCTCACTCATATATACTCGTATACTAAAGTAGAATATACATATTAAAATAACGCTACCTTTTTAAAAGACAAGATACCAGAAATTACATTAAATTTCTTAGATAAAGTTGTCGAACAAGTTGTTAAACAGCTTTATTCTGTCTTGGCCAACAGCTTTTAAAGGCCATGAAATTCAGCAGTTGATACATCTTAAATTTGATGATGATCGAGTTCAAAGAGATTTTTATTCGAAGGGTAAATGAACATATTCGAATTAGATTGTGATATAAACTCAAATGTATAAATGTACCTTGTATCTTGAGGTATTTGAAGCTACAACCTTTCCAATATTGTGCCGTTTGACCATTTCATTCTCAGAGTCCAGTTTTGTTGCAAAAAATGTATTCTATATGGACGTCATAAGGTTTGTGCCTGTTATCCTTGATGTATGACCGACTGTACATACGAGTATTTTAATGTTCAATTTATAGCCGTCATATGTGAGTTACGCGTTTTCCCAAAACAGACGTTTATTGGCCATTATTTATCTACGTTTATGTTTATAGTACATTTTATTATCTTTATGCTAAGGACCGATGGATGGGTTAACAATTTATTGTAGGGAGGAACTTAACACAAATGTTATTTGTCACGTCTTTTGTCGCGTATGAGTTACTTTATTAAACATGTAAAGTTATTGATAAATTTGACAAAATGATTGCAAATATATTGATTTGTTCAAATATTTACCGTAGTGTTTGCTAGGTATTAACTAAATAGTCAGTTTTTACGACAAATAGTTGTAATATTCAGTTATAACTTTTTTTTATTTCAACGTCTTTCAACATATACAAAACTCCTTGTAAAGTTCGTTATAGCGTTTTTAATTCAGTGATCAATTTATGGTGAAAGGGATTTAAATAAAATAATAATTAATATTGAAAATATATAATTAAAAAGGACTCGCCACTGGTGAAATCCTACCTGTGTGAGTTTTTTTCATCACATATTTTCAATATTAATTATATACCAAGCAAATAAAATCACAATCAAAATAAAATCAATTTTATTGAAACAATAATTGTTATGAATTCACCGGAATACTATAATTGGGTTTATAGTAATGCTAGACAGCTAAATATAGCTATGGATTGGTGATCCATCAAAAAACTTAATGGACATGATAAAATGAATTCAGAAATGAAAATGTTTTTTTAATAAGCCTGTTTGTTTATTGAGGTCTGCCAACTACACCTACTTAGGTTAATTTTATTTTAAAAGCTATGTTTATTGAAAATTTATCAAACGTTCTAGACAGTGAAAGCTATCCATTTAGTTGATCGTGATAAATAGAGCTTTAAAGCTTTGGATTGCAGCAATCAGTGTCACTTAAGTTGCCTCCGTATTTATGATTTTAAGCTTTTGCGTTCACAATCACTATTATTTTCTCTACGGAAGTTACCACGATTAGTTGTGAGCTTAGTATAATATTTTGACAACATTGCAGCTGTCATTTTCACAGACTGTCAGTCAGTCTGTGAAAATTGTGGTGAGTCCCGTAGTGAAAATAATAGTGCCTCCGTTTTTTATGAGATTTATTTATCATCAGGTCTTTCTTAGTCTCCACTACAGGAGCACGACACTCTCCAACTACCAGAGCCATATATTAACCAGACTAGTCAGAGGATTTGGCCTACACTCTCCACACAGGCCGTCGGGTTGGCGAGGTGAAATTTATTGAATTTAATCAAATACGTAAAAAAATCTCGTAAAATTGTACGTTAGTTCTCATCTCTTTCATGTACTTTCGCTTACGTATGTTAAGCAACCCCTGGTGCAGTCCCTACTTGGATGGGTGACCGCAAGTGGCATAAAAATATCTCGAGCTCCTCCGTGCTTCGGAAGGCACGTTAGCCGTTGGTCCCGGCTGTCATCGTTGATGGCAGTCGTTAAGCTATGTCAGATGCCTTAAGGCAGCTTGAAAAATCTGACACCAGTGTTGGCCACTTACACATACGAAAAACAAACAATCTCTTTCATCCTCTACTACCTGTTCGGTCGTTGCAAGTATGGCATCGGGCTCGCTCACTCTGCCTCCCGAGCTGTTACTTTTGCATACTTTTTTGCTGCTACTTTTTTCTCCACTATTCTAAAATTTTTGACATTTTATTTTTCTTGTTGCAGGTGAAGTGGTGTGAAGTTAATGTCAGTGTGGAGTGTGGGTTATGTGTTAAGTGCGTGAGTGTGTGCGGTGGAAGTGATCGGGAGCGCAGTGGACGGCCGCGGCGGCCGCAGTCATGCCGCTAAGTTGACGTCTGTGGCCGGCCGCGCCTCACGCCGCTCGACCACTCGCGAGACAGGTGAGTTCAATTAAAACGTAGTCGGTATTATACTTGTTCAAAAGACATCTTTGTTGCCTGGATAGTGGACATTCGTATAATCGTTGAAACTAATCCAAGAATTTTACTCATAGGTCGGTACAAATGAAAGTAAATATTTTATTTATTTATAATTCAAATATTAATATTATGTCATTAATTCATATCGTTTCATATTTATATCTTATATTATTTATGCATGTATTGATAGATATGCATATTCTGGTTTGCTTGTGCATCTTGCGCCTTGGAGCGCGTTGGTCTCGCTGTGCGCGTACTTGCGCCCTGCCTCAGGTAGTAACTGAAAATCAGTGTTTTGCTCCTCGATTAATTCATGCACTGAGTTACTACCTATTTGTATCACTACGTCACACACTTACAGTCTAAACTGCTTTCATGTCATATCATTCATTATATGTACCATTTGTGATTTGTATATATTGTATGTGTGTGACTTATTTTGGTACAAATAAATCTATTTCTATTCTATTCTATACAAAAATAAAACATAGTTTGCATACACACGAAAAAGTGCAACGGTAGTAGAGCAAAACAATAAATGTTGGCATAACGAGTGCCACTCTACCCACAACGATCTCGCCATTTCTATCTGCTGACGCCTTTGGTACCATGTTAAGTATGCTCGTCTCTAATAGCCTGGTAATAGATCTCGATCTCAGAACAACAAAGCTTTATAGCTGAGTGTGGGTTGTGTGTTAAGTGCGTGAGTGTGTGCGGTGGAAGTGATCGGGAGCAGAGCGAACAGTGGACGGCCGCGGCGGCCGCAATCATGCCGCTAAGTTAACGTCTGTAGCCGGCCGCGCCTCACGCCGCTTGACCACTCGCGAGACAGGTGAGTTCAATTAAAACGACCTTCACACGATTCAATTAGTCATGTAAACAGATCCGAACAAAACGTATATACGTAAAACAGAAGTTGTAGGTTTCAGTGTGCAGTGACATCATTGAAAGGATGTGTACAAAATATCCTAGTTATGGCACACTTTTTTACCAAGCCTATAACTAAATGGCGCTGCCTGTAATTTAAGGTCGCGCTGTGACAGTTTCTACGCCCTTGCAGCAGTCCATCGAATAACGGATTATTGAGTTCTCTCCATCAAGTACTACTGAACGGATACCCGGACTTAGTACTAAGTTAAGTCTATTCCGCTCTATAAGGGACAGTGCTTGGAATCCCAGCCTTTCCATAGTTTTCACACCACATGTATTCATGACGGAATAAACGGAGTTACGCAGTTCGCTCGTCTTATGATTCATCCTGCACCTTTATGTTATTCAGTACCTTATGACAGCAAGTCGTTTGTCGTCAAGATTATCTTTCCTATGACCACCATGACATTACAATTATGACGGTACCTTATAATTTAAGTTGGTCATGGTGACTTCTAAATTCTTGAATAAAGTTTCTACTTAACAAATCCATCCTTAGCCTTACACAGTACAAAATTAAGTCGTTTTCGCTGTCTGTTCGCTTAGATGTAATAGACTACTCAATGGATTTTAATGCAGTTTTCAGCAGTAGATAGATTGATTCACGATAAATTTCTTTCCTAGGGGAGGACTGCTAGTTGACAATAAATGTGGTAACTTTGATCATTACAACAAAGAAATCACCTCTCCATCGAAAATTCTCTTCGGCCCAAAAACTTGCAAATTACCAGGCATAGCGGAACCGCGTTTTTGTACAGGAACATTAAGGCTTCAGATAATTACTTCAAAGACGTTCGAGATTTTTATCTAAAAGCAATTTATTTTATGTCCGACACGAAGCAGTATAAATAGAAGACCTAATAAATATTCATAATTATCTAGTCTTTGTGACAGTTAATCAATAGAAACCGGTTAGAGTCCTTTTAGCAATCTCTTTGTTTTAATAAAAATATTCTAGAACCTTTTTGACCGAGCTATTGCGTCTAGCTTGTAGCGTGGGTAAAAATTCGTGTGTATGTTCGTCTACCCTCTGTCCAGCTGTTCTCCTCTACAGATTGTATTTTGCTAAGGATTCTTGTGAAATTTTGTGAGCATGCTCAATAACTTATGTAGAATTTTCTGTTGATGGTAAATTCTGATCAACTTTTGTTTTTTTTTAAGGCATTTATTGACATGAATAACCTAAGCGTGCCTCATAAGTTCGTTGTAATAAGGTGGCAACAGGTTCCCAGAGCTAGCACATAATTTTGTTGTAGTGCTGATTATTCGTGTTGCTACGATGTTCGTAGCGCTCGCCTCTCGTAGCTTTTGTTCGTAGCACAGTCGTAGACAGCGCTACGTCTCTTTGTGACTTGGTAGTATTTGTACGGTATGTCGTTCGTATTTCAGTATACCGTTTATTGTTTGCTCAGGTATAATGTATTACTACTAATTAAATTAATACGTTAAGTTACGTGGAACACGGATATCGCAGTAAGAACGCTGAATTGCGATTAGTCGTTGCGTAGTAGTTGGTATTTGGGGCAAAGTAACTTTTTATGATTATTCTTGACACCTTACCCTGTTTACTACGTGACGTGGTCAGGTATCTCCAAACCAACATCATCAAGCTGACAGCATCATTTCCTCATATACAGTATATTGGCTAACACCATTGCCCGTGCTGTACATATAGGTACCTTTGAATTAACATCTATTAAAAAAATAGATACATTTGCTTCTCCACAAGTAGTTTGTTAGACGCTGGAAATCTTTCCTATTGCCTATTTTGGCTACAAGAGCGATGCGTTTAGGTACAGTTGTTTTTATGTATTCACAATACTTTTCAGACAAATTCTTATTAAATTAAGATATGGAAAAAATGCCGAGTGGGCATTTACAAAGACTGAAGACTGCTGGTTGGGATTCTGTCCACGTGGAATTTTTTTTCACATTTAATGAAGGTTGATATGATTGTGCAGTTATATTAGATTTATTAGCAGTATTATTACTATGTGTTTGTGGTACTAATTTAATACATAAACCTGATATCTTGTTATGAAATTAGCATACAATACAACAGATTCTTGCAAAACACATTTTAATTTAATTTATTGTAATGCTAGTAGCGTTTACGTCTTATTGTTCGTTGCAGCCGTAGACAGTATCTATTTCCATTGTGGCTAGCTTGACGGCGTTGACTATTGTACATAATATTACATCATCTTCATCACATTCTCATCAAACATTCGATTATAGTGTCACATACACTATTGTTTCCATTTTTTATTACAAGGTACGCATACGACATAAAAGAAATTTCAATTTGGCAATCCACGCGCACTCTGCTGCGCGGGCTTTTTTTCAGAACAAGAAATTTCACAACAATTTTTTGTTTTTCACAAATATACAAATTTCATTCATTTCATGGAAAATGCCCTTTTTCAGTTATTCCTCATATTACTTGTAAACATGGGCTTTTATAAAACTAAACTCAACACATTAAAAAACCGTCAATGTAATTTAATAAATATTTAAAATATGTAGATAGACATAAAAAAATTGCTTAAACTATTCAACATTAATTATAACATTTTTTTCCGTCGAGTAGGTACTTACTACTCCAAATGGTTGAATAGGTATTGAAAATTGAATAGAATTATTCATTTCTCAATATCACAGTTGATCCCATCTTAAAAATACCTAAATTCATATTGACGAGTCCACATCCACAAACATTTTCAAACCACCATTTTATGTTCAACATTAATTCAAATACAAAATACCTATTTCAGCAAAACATAATATCTAATTTAATTTCGTTCTCCAGCACGTTACCTTTTAATTCAAAAACCGTTGCGATAAGAAACAATTTCCATACAAGCAATTTACACACGCCTCAAAGATGATTACAAACGCGGCAGTCTTTATATACGGCGTATTTTCATATTGTAGTGTGAGAGGCCACTGTATAACAAATTTTCAAACGATAAATGATTACTCAGTTGTTTTGAGCATTATTAGCGCTTCCACATGTTAAGCAAACCCCACAGTCACCACAGCCCCACAACACAGTCCCCACTTGGATAGGTTACCGCAAGTGGCACAAAAATGTATCGTTTTTAACAAATTATGTTGGATTTATTAATAAAAATAGTGTTGATATGTTTACGTGATGTAAGTCATTTCGTACACATTATTTTACGTACTTATTAACGTAATTCCTTAACCCCTTATCTCTTGACCGGCTTTTACGGTCTGTGCGAAAAAAACAGGTGATATATTCTTTGTTTTCGCTTCTCTCCCAAACCAACGTGGAAGTGTATGCATGATGATCACGATCTTTATTACTGCTATTTATACCCATTTAGGTAAACAAATATTAAAAGTAATTGCCGATCATAAAACAAATAGTAGTTTTAATCAATAATAAATGAACATACAAATCATACAGCATGATCTCAGGCTATCATACAGGACGTATTTTCATACAAATTCCCTTTAACTTTAGTCAGCATTTTGAAATCCAATTCGTAGTAAATGATTTCGAGGAGGAATCTGACGGGGCGAGCCGAATTTCGTAGAAACTTGAGTCTTCGGCAAATTTCCGAACATGAGTGTCATAGCATTGATTTGTTCACGTAATGTACGTCATACCCATAACACAATATTACCTCTTGTACATATATCTCCATGATTACCACAAAATTAAATGTATCACTTGAGAATCACAAATATAATTATTTATGAAGGTGCTACTTTTGACGTTTTAAGTGAAATTTTTATAATTAGAACCACAAAATGCAGTTTTCACCCAAGTAGGATTATCTCCGGGCAATGTTTTATACAGTATACATTTTTGTTTGTCAGGCCATTTAGTATAAATTATGATTTAAAATCTCTATGCTAGTACAACAGCAGTACGCGGTCTCTATTTTGTTGGATGACACTTAAATAAGAAGAAGAGATATCTATATGAAATCATATCTCTATTACAACTATTGAGATATTTAAGGAAGTATCAAGAGTATTCCTGATCATAAAACTTTAAATAAAATATTCAATTAACATAGAAGACATACAGCATGATCTTAGACTATATAGGAAGTATTTTCATACAAATTCCCTTAAGCTTTAGTCAGCATTTCGAAATCCAATTCGTAGTAAATGATTTCGAGACCAAATCTGACGGGGCGAGGTGAATTTCGTGGAAAAGAGTCTTCGAATAATTTCCGGACGTGAGTGTCTGGCAAGGGTGTCTGGGTAACATGCTAGGAGTCATAAATATGACATTACGAGGACATATTTAGAGCATAAAGACTGTGATATATGTTGAGATTTGTTCTTGAATATTGTAAGTGATATATTTATAGCAGTCTTAACACCTCTTTTTATCTTAGTATTTTTTTTTGGGTGAAAAGGGGATTCTGTTATTAAGCCTCCGATGTCCGTTCATCGGTCTGTTACAGAGTTGTATCTTATGAACCGTAATAGATAGACACATAAATTTTCACAAAACGTATAAATGTACGTATATTGCCGCTATTATAGCAAATAATAATAAAAAATTATATTCTACTGCCTTTGTTTGACTAAAATTTCGAAGCAAGGCGAAAGCGAGCCGAATTTCGAGGAAGAGAGTCTTCGAAATTTCCGGACGTGTGTGTCTGGCAAGGGTGTCTGGGTAACATGCTAGGAGTCATGAATATGACATTATGAGGACATATTTTCGGCGTTAAAACTGTGATATATTGAGATTAGTTCTTGAGTAGTGTAAGCGTAGTCTTTTCACGTTTTTTACCCAATGAGTGGAAACGGAAACCTATTACTGAGCCTTCAATGTCCGTCCATCGGTCTGTCACAATATTGAATTTTTTTATCTTTTTGTTAAATAATTCTGCATAATTTCTGGCTAGACTGCTTGCTTGAGCTCGAACCTCATTGATACAAGTGAGGGAGGTCATCAAAATTATTGAACTTAATTATTTTATATAGCATTATAATGTTCGAAAAAATATTTAAATTTAAACTACGTAGAAATTAAAAAAAAAGAAGAAACGCCACTAGTAGAATTTGAACCTACAATCTTAGACACACATATTTGAAACATGCGGAATAGTTCCTTACTACTACTATTTAAAATTGTGGTCTACTTCGGAAACTCCCGATTTTATTCCTACTGCGTCGAATAATTGAAAAACTTTATTTTGTTACCCCCGCTACCGTTACCGTTACGAGAGTATACCACCGCCAGAGTTAATGAAACAAGATATTTTAATTATTATCTTTTTTTATTAAATTTGACAATCTATATTACCCAACTAAATTTATATCGCATGAATTGAAGGTTGATGAAAGTGGCTTAATATCAACTTATAATTTTATATTTTCACAAAGTTATTATTTTTTATATTTTACTAGCAGCCCTACCCGGCTGCGCCCAGGCATTATACCTTAAAATCTTCCTCGTGAATCACTCTATCTATTGGTGAAAACCGCATGAAAATCCGTGGAGTAGTTTTTGAGTTTATCGCGAACAGACAGACAGACGCGGCGGAGGACTTTGTTTTATAATATGTAGTGATAGCTTCACAAAGCTTTTTAAATCCTAATCCTAAGTAATATTATAAATGCGATGTTAAGATAATGAGAAAGACATAGGCTATGTATCACGTGGGCAAAGCCGCGGGTAACAGCTAGTCTATAATAATTATATTATTGAGTTTAATTAAAAAAAAAACCGGACAAGTGCGTGTCGGGCTACGCGCAGTGTAGGGTTCCGTAGTTGCGAATGACCTTTGAGTTCACACTGTTCACACTCGCACCTCACAGTTTAATGACCAAAAACATCTAACAATGAAAGTTGTATGAAATTTTACATTTTCGAGTACATTTTATAAGTTGGTTGCCTATATACTTTTTAGTTTGTACTTAGTACTCAGCTCTGATAGTTTTCCTTTCAACTTCAGTATATATGCTACTGCTGTATTTTTTTTCACGTATCCATATACTCGTAAAACCGTTTAGCAGATAGAGGGGGGGACACTTACCTCTTACAAAAATATTTCGGAAAAGGATCCCTAAATCGAAAAATGGTGTTCTTAACCTCACAATATTTTTGAAGACCTATTTAACAATACCCAATACGATGGGTTTTGTATAGAAAAAAAATATTACTCCCTCTCTACTTGTATGGGAGCTACCCTAAAAAAAAATTTTTCATGATTTTTCCTTCCACTTTTTTGCCATGATTAATATACATACCCATATCATACAGCTTTCTAGTACTTATAGTCTCTGAGTAAAAACGTGGACGGACAGACAGACGTGGCGAAACTATAAGGATTTCTTGTTTACTATGGAACCCTAAAAAGCAAAAGTCCTTCAAATGTGTCTTAATGTGGCTCTCGTCCCCGTATCCCCAAGGGAGCAGGTAAAGTTAGTCAACTGCTCTGAATTACTTGGGATGCTTCCGGAAGCAGAATCCTCAATCACTTGAGCGGCGTTCATTGAATAAATTATACCTAATTTGGGAATGCACAGCTCTGTATACTTACTGTTCTACCAACATGTTTGTTCTTATTTCAGGCAAACCATTCACCTTCATTTTTCTTTATTTTCTTCATAGGGATGACACTCTACCTGATTTTTCCAGTTGCCTAGGATAGCTTATAAATTTCTGGGTATAGAAATTTTTGGAAATATATGAGTGCAGCATTTTTTTTACTTCTATGTTACATCTCTATCATTTATATTTTATAAATAAAAAATCTCCCCACTGACCCACCTCGATGAGACACCCTGTTCGAAGCATGAAGGTGTTTAAGATACCATTTCCCTTTATGTACCTACTCCAATATTAATGCTATTTATTGATATTTTTGAAATAGAAAGTTAACTGACACATTTTTGCTATCTAGAAATTGCTAAGTAGGTATACTTCTTTCTGCTACACAACTAATACATGACTCCGGCTTTTACGAGGAAAAACAATCACAGAGAAGCATTAGATTTCCATGATCTCGTTTTCTATCCAACTTCGTAGAATCGCTACACTCCATTAGATGATCGTATTACGACCATGACGATGTTACGGAGTACGAGCGTAATACATCGGGGAACCCGTGCATCCTCACTAAGTGCTGTAGTGTTGCCAGAAACAGTATGTCGAACTTCGCACGGAAGGAAAAACTTAGGTATGATAAACCTACTCCATACACCGTTATACGTTGAATATTTTATTTTGCAATTAAAAAAAAATGGTATTTGCTTTGTTAAAAAACCTATATGAGGATAAAGGGACAAACATTAGGTAACAATAACAATAACAAATAAATGTTGTACAATTCAAACCCAATGTTTACCCAATGATCCAATTTAATATGTAAGAAAGCCAAAAGTTTAGGATTTTTAACACCGATGAAGATAGAATTGTTACGACGTAAGCTCCTTAAAATTGGGACACCCATTTTCTTATTCTTATCCTTACATAGTATAAAATGTAGACACTTCCGCTGTCTGTTCACTTACATCTTTTAAATTTCTTGACGGACTCTATCAATTGCTAAAAACTGCATTAAAATAATACAGTTAACTGCAATTGAAATTTTTGCAATTGAAACACTCTTTCAATTGTAGAAAAACAATACAGTTAAACTGTATTGTTTTTCTGCCGTTTTCAACAATAGATAAAGTGATACATGAGGAAGGTTTTCAAGTATAATTCATTCCAGGACGCAGCCGGGGAAGCATGCTGGTTTGGTATAAATGGGAAACCTGGCAATTCTACGAGAACCATATTCTGGATTGCGAGATGCTCTCAATCAATTCAAAGGAAGGATTGGACTGCACTGAGCTATTCAGTGATGTTGAAAGCACTAGATCTAAACCAGCCGCTCAATAGCTCAAATCTTTTGAGCTTGAATTATATTGGATATAAGTACATATGTACAGCACAACTTAAACTTGTTTTCGATAAATATGTGTTTAGTTAGACATATCATAAGCGATCAAACAATTTTGATTGTAACACAGTACGCAAGTTTTTTTTACAATCTTTTATATTTTGTATAAGCGAATTCATACTATAGTGTTGTTGCTAAGACAAATAAAATGAGCCGATGAAAAAACATGATGGGATCGGATTATCTTCCTAAGTTCCGACCTCCTTCTGACTCTTTTATTAAATCAGCTTATTTGCAAGATAATATTGCTTTGTCATTCAAGGTGCATTGTTTTACAACGTTTCAGGTCAACCTTTTAAGGATACGTGCTTCAAAATCCAGATTACACGTACGAACTAATTGTAGGCAATTTTGTGTATTATATAAAAGCATACTACAGAGATAACCGAAAAAAAACCCTTAATTGTTTTTAGGAAAAGAAAAAAAACTGAAGGAAATCTCATATTTATGTGTTCCCCAGGAATAACACAGGGTTAAGAAAGTTGCGGAATTGGGCATAGGCTGTTTTTGATCTTTACAACACATCAAAACATCGCCTTTACAAGGATGTGTGTAATGTTTGATGTCGATATTGACTGGCTTTTATTTAAAATAGCATAGGGTTAGTTACTGTCTATGGTCGGTAAGACAAGTAAAATTGCGAATCGATGTTTAAAATAGGCAACACACAAGCAATGTTTTCCCTCATAAGAATGAATGTTTAACGTAATCGAATTCAAAGTAATAAACTAAAAATAATTGCTAGGGCTATTTTAATCACAATTCACATGCTTAGGAATCAAAGCAATTTTATTTAACAACAGTCAGTGACAGGAATTTGTTAATATGAGTAGTCCAGAGTTTAGGCCCGAATATTTGGTAGTACAATAGAAGTGAACAATACGTATTTCAAACAGAATTTTCAAAATATTCGGAGTGTCCAGTGAAATCTCAGTTAATTAAAAACTACCTAGGACGGGTTACAGCCCAGCAAACATCAAACGCCCAACTTTCCCGCGCAAAACGCAAATGCTGCGATATTTCAGCATATCAATTTTTTATTTCCATTTCATAGCGCAGTGTGCCTGCATATAGGGAGTTTTCAACAAGTCTATGGCAAATTCACATTGGACATTTTACTAGCATAGCACGATAAGAATTAATTTAAACAGAAAGATGTTACAATCTTTTTTGGATATCCCATTTCTCAGAATTTGTCGCCTGTTGTCTCGATGAGGCGAGTTGTGTGTCCTTAAAAAAAAGTCCAAATCCATTAAGTCATTTAGAAGGTATCGTGGAGTACTCTTTGATTAAAACTAAGGTTCGGTTAAGTCAGCTACAGGCCGACATGTTTCATGAAGAAGAAGAATTTGTTAGACTCTCTTCTCGATACACTCACTCGCCCCATGTGGTCATTCTCTAAATAAGTCACAAGAGCCAAATACGAATCAGCGGCCGGAATAAAGGGCCCCGTCACCACAACTAGCTCAGTGTCCCACTTTGACAAACTATGACCCGACATGTGTTACGAGTACATTCACGTATGTTTTCTGCTGCGATGTGATACTACTTCCGAAACTATTCTCGTTTGTTACAAATATTTCTTAGATGGATAAGTTTTGGTTAGGGTGAAAAAAGAATTGTCTTCCAAGAGTATTATTGATGTTTTCGAAGGTGAAGATCTACTATAGAACTTATAAAAGATATCTTCACCTTATGCTTTTCATAATAACGAATTGCCATTAGTCGTTAAAAAAAGTTTGATAACTGAATAGCGAAAAATAACCCACAAAAGTTTGAAAACTTATTAGTACCAAAAAACAGACTGTAAAAACTGAAAACAAAAACGATTAAAAGATTAACAGCTACGTGTTATTTGCTTATCGAATGATGGGCCCCGTCACCACAACTATCTCACTGTCCCACTTTGACAAACTATGACTCGGCATGTATTACGAGTACATGTTTGTTTTCTGCTGCGAGATGTGATACTACTTCCGAAACTATTTGCCAGCTCTTCTCGTTTGTTATAAGTATTACTTAGTTTGATATAGTTTGTTTAGGGAAATGGAAATAAAAGCCATAATATAGATGTCTTTGAATGTAAAGATGAGAGAGAAGAAAAGAAACTCATAGTGTTGGGTATTATAGGTCATTAAAAAATAGTGTGAGGTTGAGAACATCATTTTTAGGATTAGGGATCCGTTTCCGGAATATTTGGTTTTAAAGTGCAAATTTTCGTTAAAGGTAAGTGTCCAGGTATTCATTATAACAAATTGCAATTTCAAAAATGCGATTTACTTTGGTAACATATTTAAAAGTAATTACAAACTTGGAAAAAAAAATACAACATTATTGAAAACTTACAAAAAACCTTACTTACACAACAGAGTCTGAAAATTGGAAATAAAAATTATTTAGAGATGTTACAGCACAGGTATATGTTATTTGTTTATTGAATGATTTACATATTTTACAACATTTGAGAACAGATTTTAGAAAACAGAAATGTACGTGTTTTATTATTTGTATTAAGGAAGTTGAAATAAGTAAAAAAATTACAGAAGATTATCACAGCTGAGTACTAAGTACAAACTAAAAAGTTTTAGGCAACCAACTTATAAAATGTACTCGAAAATGTAAAATTTCATACAATTTTCATTGTTAGATGTTTTTGGTCGTTAAACTGTGAGATGCGAGTGTGAACAGTGTGAACTCAAAGTTGTCATTCGCAACTACGGAACCCTACACTGCGCGTGGCCCGACACGCACTTGGCCGGTTTTTTAATTTAAGCAACTGGTCAAATTTCACGTTTCTATCATAAGCAAGTACGACTGTGCGTGCGTCTTTATATCAGTCAGTGGGAACTTTTTCTTTTATATTATTTAGAAAATATTTAATTCGTCCATTTTCGTTACTAAAAATATTTTTAATTTTAACCATTTTTTTTCAGCAAATTTAAATAGCTGCCATATGTTACCAGTTATTCGGTCATAAATACAGTGTTGTTTTCAACCTTATTGAAGCCGACAAAGGCAAACCAGAAATTGAATCTATCGGACATTTGTGGCCATTTCCATTAACCAGCATACGAGCGTTTCCCCATAATCCACAGCCAATCAGTTCACACGAAAGCCACATGACTGATTTGACAGGCCGAACGTTGCAAAGCTACAAACTAAAGACAGTACAGGGGCTAGCTTGATCGTCGGGGAGCAGGAAGGACTTGAAGAAAAAAGTTCAATCTTGTACATTTTTTCTTTAAAAAAATTTCAATTTTGCACATTTTTTCTTAACACAGATCCGATTTAGATGAAATTTGGTATGGACATAGTTTGAAGTCCGGAAAAGGATACTGTTCCCGTTTAATCTACGTATAAATTCACGTCAGAAAAGCCGCGGGAAAAACTAGAATATAGAGACGAGAATGAAGATCTTTTTACTTAAAAATTGCATGATAAAAAATTAGGAGACGCATTATTTTTTAATCTATTATAATAGGTATACTACTTTTTCAACAAAATGTATCTATGTAAATTAACCATGGGAGTGATGAGAAACATTGTCTGTGACATTGTCTTGCATAAGCTACAGGTGTACCTATTCAGAGACTGCAGTACGTGCCTTGTAATCTCTTTCACAGAGATCTAGTCTTCAACAAGGAGACTAGTGGTCCATCCGACAGTGATTAATCGCCTTACGTTCACGTTTCAATAGTACTTATGTACGAGTATGTCGGTGTGTTGAACAGGTTTTGTCTATTATTATTAGGTACTATTTCTGGTAATATAATGCAACTAAATGCATCTTTGAAAGTAATTATTCAAACAATTTAGATTTATACTTTTAAATTTTTGTTATACTTGGCAATATTATGAACGCCTAAAGGCCTAAATTTTGCCCGTAAACAACTTTTTCTATGGGAATAATGCAGGAAACTCAGAAAAATTACATTTCTATACAAATTGAACATTATTATGTGACCTAAAAGGTAACGTACGAGCACATGACTTTCGTACCTACCTGGTTCAAGAAAGTCAAAATGACGCTTTGGAACATAAGCCCCTAAGTGATAACAGCCACACAGCGATCTGCCAGAATACAAATCGTTAGGATCGCAGATAATTCTCGATCATTTTTCCTGTCAGCTCCGCACCCTTTATCTCTGTAACGACACGCTATGGCAATAATTTCTTACTAGTGTTGATACTTTACGGGTAACAGGGTGACTGCATTAAACTCGACAAGTTCCCGCATACGGCCTCGAAAACGTATTTCTTTACTGTACCTACATAATATATTTTCTGTTTTCAAAATTGTCTATTGAATAAGAATAGCCAAGGGATGAAGGCGAAGGCGTGAGAAGCTTAGGTACAAATACAGAGGAAAAAAATACTACGTACAATTATAAATTAACGGACGAAAGTTAAAATACGAAGATTTTAGTCTCGAAAAACATATTATGTACCTACTAAGAGTTTTAGTGCAAAAAAATATGAAAGGAAGTGGTGGAAAATAAATACAAAAGATTTAAGACATAATCAAAGTTCTCTTAAATTAGTACCATTACGTAATGATACTAATTTAGATGATACTCGTATGATGATAGAACCTTGATTATGTCTTAAATCTTTTGTATTTATTTTCCTCCACTTCATTTTCTTTCATATAATAATATTGTTCACCTGACGAAAGGCCAATCAAGTACAAATGACGAACGTATGATTTGTTGAGGCGAGAAAGTTAAAAAGACGAAGATTTTAGACTCATAAAAAGGAAATAATGAATAGGAAAATAAAGAAAAACACTTTCAAAGACTACTCAAGGCTTTATTTAGTCCCTCAAAGTCTCTTTGTATACGTTGCAATATTGATAAATGTATTTTAAGATAATGTTATAAATTATTCACCAGGCGAAAGGCCAAAGAAAGTCAGAATAAGGCTTTCAAACATACGATCCTAAGTGATACTAGCCACACAGAGATCAGCTACACTATAAATCCTTACGAGCACAGATAAAAACCATTGTTCCCGATCATTTTTCCTGTCAGCTCTGCGCCCTTTATCTCCGTAACGACGATATGCTGGTAATTTCTTCCCAGTGTCGATACTACACGGAAAATAGGTTAAGTGCATTAAATTTGACAAGTTTACGCACACGGACTCGGCCACGTATTTTTTAATGTATCTACATTATATTTTTTTTCTGTTATTAGGACGTAATCATTAGGTGAAAGCGCGAAATGCTTAGGTACAAACACAAAGAAAAAATGCTTCGTTTAAGTAAAAATGACAAACGTGTGATTTGTTGAGGCGGAAAGTTAAAAAGACGAAGTTTTAGGCGCAAAAAAAGAAATAATGAATAGAAAAACAAAGAAAAACACTTTCAAAGAATAATAGTCTTGATTTAGTCTCTAAAGTCTCTTTGTATACGTTGCAATATTGATGATAATGTTACAAATTATTCACCTAAGAAAAAGCCAAAGAAAGTCAGAATATAGCTTTCAAACATACGATCCTAAGTGATACGAGCACAGATAAAAACCATTGTTCCCGATCATTTTTCCTGTCAGCTCTGCGCCCTTTATCTCCGTAACGACGATATGCTGGTAATTTCTTCCCAGTGTCGATACTACACGGGAAATAGGTTAAGTGCATTATCATTCTGTACTAGCTTTCGTTTACAACTTCGGTCGTTTTTTACTTACATTTTAGTTATAACAGTAATTTTTGAAATTTTGGGCTTTTTTGTCTTGTTAGAATCAAAGAACAACTTAAATAAAGTTGTTCTTTGATTCTAACACTATTGTTTTTAGGTATTTGATGTGTGTGTCTTAAGTCACAGACTCTGTACTCTAGATACATGGACCTTGTTTATCATAAATAAGAAACATGATTATATTAAAATTAAATTGTATTCCGTTTTGGAGTTACTAACGGAGAAGCGGGTAAAAATACAAATTCATAAAAAAAACACATTATTAAATACAATCTGGCCAGTTACAAGTAGTTCATCAATATGAACAACTTTTCGTAAGACAAATGATGGGAATGGAATTTTCATCCAAAAAAATTGAAAAAAAGTGGCTGATCTGTCAATTTACATGCGAAATTCCGAGCACTAATTTGCGCAATAAAATTAAACGTGTATTATTTTGTGTTGATTTTGATATTATTTAAGTACAGTACAACAATAGAAGGATTGTGTTCTAATTATAGCCACCACTTTGCTAATTGGTTGTTAGATACCTGATAAGCCGTTGCTAGGCTCAGAGTATTACAATACGCCTTTGAACTGTGATACAAATGGAAACTGATCTAAAGCGAGGCGAAAACGCACAAATTAAGTTAAATAATTCTTCCATATTGCTTTCAGGCGTTAATTAAAAATAGAGGCAAAATATTTAAGCAATATTTTGATATTTGTGGTTTCACTAGCTAGGTACTCGTCTCGGCTTCGCATCGCGGGTTTATACAAAAGGTTGCCGTTACTGAATCAACACACAGCTTTAATCAGTTAACAGTTTGCGGTGAAGGTGAACACGCGAATAACTTTTAATAAGGCATTCGCTAAGAAAGGATTTTCTGAAAATGTATGCGAGCGAAGCTGCGGGTAATTATTAAATATCATATGAAACTATTCGAAAATATACTCGGACTAGTAGTGGCAAGGAAAATATTCTCCTAGTCAAGAAAACCACATTTAAATCTGTTGCTTAAAGGACATATCGAAGGACTTTAATTTATAAATATTATAGTATAAATTAAAGTCCCTCGATATGTCGTTATCGTATCGAGAAAATCACATTTAAATCCGTTGCTAAGTTTGAAAGATTCAAATTTATGTTTGAATCGAGAGACTTTGATTTATATCATCTTAAAATCTTATGTTATTGTATCGTAGGTACGTAATATTCATTGACAGTCTGGCATTATGAAACCTAGGCTTCAGAAGTTGTCAAAGACGGGGAACGATTATGCCTATATGATTCTCACTCAGCCTATAAAGTGCTCGGTGCCCAAAAATATTTTGGTGAACATCAACAAGCTATCGACGGCTAGAGTAAAAACATGTCGTCTATTGGGCGATTTCTTGGCAATTTACTAGATATTAGCTATGTGTAAGCAGCAAGCTGCTAGCGACAGAGCAATTATCACAGGATAATGCCGCGAGCGATGGATTATAATGCACTCTGCACAAAGCCTGCACTTACGCGCGTCTACTATCAGGAAGTCAGGGTTGCCACGAGATAGAAAAATCAACCATTTTTTTTACACGGTCTTATCTATTAGCGATTTCTTGGCAATTTACTGAATTTAGCTATGTGTAAGCAGCAAGCTGCAATCGACAGAGCAATTATCACAGGATATGTATGTATGTATGTAATTTCTTTATTGCACAAATAACAACTTAAAACTTAAAAGAAACAGTTTTCCAAGAAAAGGACCTTTGTACAAAGGCGGACTTATCCCTATATAGGGATTATCGCTTGCGGCATTATCCCTTAGGATAATGCCGCAAGCGATTACTCTAAATAATTATACTCTTATATAATTATGCACTTTGCACAAAGCCTGCACTTACTCGTGTCTACTATCAGGAAGCCGGGGTTGCCAGGAGATAGGAAAAATCAGCCATTTTTTGCCACAGTATTTTTTGTTTCACTTTCTCGGTTAGTTTGTGTGTATTAATTTCATCATCATCATCTAAGCCACAAGAAGTCCACTGCTAGAAATAGGCTTCCTCCAAGGATTTCCAATACGACCGGTTGGAAGTAGCGGCCTTCATCCAGCGGCTTCCTGCCACCTTTATCAGGCCGTCCGACCACCTGGTCGGTGGGTGTCCAACGCTGCGCTTGCAATTACGTGGTCGCCTTTCAAGAACTTTTCTGCGCCATCGGCCATCGGTTATTCGCGCTATGTGAATTTAATTTAATTAATACTCAATATTTAAATGCAAACCATAAAGCAGGTGATGGTGATAAATAAATACAAGTTTAATTAAGGACCTTGTCGGGACGGGACAGAAGCGCTAAAGCATTTACATGAGTTAACTAGCACCAGCCACAATTTTAATATTTGACTCATAAATCAGTTCAAATTGGAAAAAAAATATGTTTGCTTCGCAAGTCAATAACTGTTAAGTTATTACTTTTCACAAAGACTTTTCATTACTTTGCATTAGACAAATGAGAATTGATGATTACCGCCAAGGTGAAGAAGTTAAAATGTAAAAATTTGTAAAAAAATATCAGAACCGTTCCAATATGGAAATTTTAATAAATTTCTTTTACAAACTCACATATGATTTAACCACATTCAATGCTTATACAGAACTTTGAATAAGTGCCGCTGAGTTTTAAAACACGAAGCTTTTCATTCATATTCAACACAACTTTAGTAGGAAGCCTGGGTATTACGGCGCATCCACAGGCCCCTATTTCTAAAGGTAACTTCTAGAAATAGGTACCTGTAGAACCTCAGAATAAACACAGACAGAAACGAGATGTGTGTATTTTATTGACCTATATCTGAAAAGATGGGTGATGCATAGGCATTTATTTCTTATATTTTCTTATATATATATATATTGAGTAGCCCGTTGGTCCAGTGACTGAGAGCATTATTTGCGCTCACGCATGTTAAGCAACCCTGGTCGTAGTTCCCACTTGGATGGGTGACCACAAGTGGCATAATAAAAAATATCCTGAGCTCCTCTGTGCTTCGGAAGGCACGTTAAGCCGTTGGTCCCGGCTGTCATCATTGATGGTAGTCGTTAAGCTATGTCTGATGCCTTAAGGCAGCTTGAAAAATCTGGCACCAGTGTTGGCCACTGGCACAAAAGAAAAAAACAAACAAAGCAAACATTTATTTCAATAAGTGCCGTGGAGTTGAAGCTTATTAATTATATTCAGCACAATTTTAGTGGGAAGCCTAGTATAATGGCGCGTCTCGGCGTCCACACCGCAGTTTTATAAAGGTGCGTCAACCACAAAATAAAAAGAGCTTGTTTTATATACCTACTAGCAATTTTACCGCGATTTTATCCACGTAAACTAGAGCCTATGTCACCCACAGATTAATTAGCTTTCTATAGGTGAAAGATTTTGCTTCGGTCCAGTTGTTTTAGGGCCTATTCAATTCAAACAAACAAACAATCAAATCTCTCTTTATATTATAAACAATTTAATCTAATTTGTGATACAATTTTACATAAAATGTTCTGTAGATATAGTCCTGTTCCCGTTACATATAAGGCGGGCCCAGCAGAATTCATTCGGTTCATTGATTTATCCACATGAGCAGATAATTCATATTTTTATCAAAATAAGTTTTTTACTTTATTATTTGCGTTAAGTTTCAAGAGTTCATATAACTAACTGAGAGGGAGACTTTATGCGTTCACTGGGTGTTGCACCCATCTCGCCTGTTCTGCCAACGCTTAATATCAACTGTATAATAATAACTTATAACGAAGCAGTTCTTTAAGTGTGATATTGCACCATTGCGTTACTCGTGTCTTCACTTTACGCGACCGCTGGGTGTGACACTCACGTCGCATGTACTGCCAACATCATCATCATCATCATCGTCAGCTGCCCATAACCAACTGCTGGGCATAAGTCTCCCTTTATCTGCGCTATCTTTCTCTATCCCTAGCCTTTGCAATCCAATTCTTTTCAGAAATCTGTTTTAAGTCGTCGACCCACCTAGTTGCCGGACATCCAACACTACTATATATCAATTATTATTTAATACGTTGTAACTTACTTACTAACTTTGCGCGACCGCTGGGTGTGACACTTACGTTGCCAGTACTGCCGATGGTTAATGTCAACTAAATAATAACTATTTATAATGAGGCAGCCCTATTAGGTGTGACGTTGTAACATTGCTTCACTCGTGTCTCGTTCACTTTACGCGACCGCTGGGTGTGACACTCACGTCGCCTGTACTGCCGACGGTTAATATTTTACAGCTTGAACGCTTGCCAAAAGGCGTGTAGATTGAAAATGTATAACGCTGCCGGACTGCTCGTAACTGGGACGAAATTTGACGGAACTTTGACTGAAAATTCGATATACGATGGAAAAATTCAGTGTAACGAATCAGAAAAAACATAGGGAACTGCATTCTCAAAAATGATATAATGCTAAAACTTAAAAATTCTGGCTGTAAAATCTTATCTATTCATTACAATACTCTCAAGTAAGGTTTTACTTACATAATATCATAAAAAATCTAAAATCTAAAAATATTTTTCTGGAAAAACATCTCGAGTCGGAAACAACGAAAGGTTTTTATGACGGTGTTAACATAGATATTTCCTGGCTCGTGTGTACTTCATTATAAAATTTTCCGTCGTTAGGAGGATTCAGTTAGTAAATCACGTCACGTGAAATAACGAACGTGTTTATTTTAATTTCGTTTAAGGTGAAGTGAGTTCACACATTAGCGCCACCCAGCAATTAATTCATACTCCTAAATAAAATCAAATTAAAAAATCTAATAGCTGATTGTCCTAGTAAATTACTTGTAGTATTCTTTTTGTTACTTTTCATAGATATTACAATCTAAGTTTAAGAGAACGAATTTTTACCGCCAAAAGTGGCCACTTTTGGCGGTAATAATTCGTCTTTTAATTTATCAAATAAAAATAGTGAAAACTTGTACCAATAATACTACAAGTAATTTACTAGGGCATTCAGCTATTAGATTTTTTAAATATGATTTGATTTAGGACTTATAGAACTAATTGCTGGGTGGCGCTAGTGTGTGAACTCACTACGCCTTAAGTTTTATGTAAAACATAAGTCAGAAAAGGAAATTATCAAACTCATGAATCACCTGATTGCCTGCTAAGAAAGATGATTCTGTCCTTTGGAAGGCACGCTAAGCCGTTGGTCCCGGCTCCCATCTGGTAGTCGTAAAGGAACCACGTCAGAGGCCGAGAAGCGGTTCCGAAGAACTCTGACACCATGGAGTGCATGGTCGACTGACCAAGTCACCTACACGAAATGATGATGATATTGGAGAATAAATATTGCGCGTATATAATAATGATTAATACTGTACGATGTAAAATTAAATTTAAACAGATAACCTCATGTCACAAAATATGAATGTAAAAATATTTGTCCTGTAAAAATATCCCACCATTCTGAGTGTGAGAAATAACGAGAGGTATTCACGTCGGTGATAACATAGATTTTATAAAGTTTTCGACGTTAGGCGCAACGTTTACTAGTCTTATTTAATGGAAAAATAAGATACCTATAGGAGAAATCTTAGAAAGACTCAAGACTGCTGGTTCAAATCCTGCCCGCGTAGTATGTTTTCCAATATCTTATTTCTTAATTTAATATTAGTATATCGGAACAGCATTGTGAATGTAACAAACACATAGTAGTCAAAATAAAATAAATATGTAAAGGGAGCTCCCATTCAATAAACGTCATTTTATGCCGTTTTTTTCGATAGTCTTATGTTGCATAAAAATGGATCCTAGGAGCACTTCGTGCGCGAGTCAATCTCACCGATTTTTTACCGATTTTTATTTGTTAGGTTCTTCGTTTGGAAAATATATACCAAAGTGTACATTAATCTCCCCTGAGAACTAATAGTATTTCCGGTCGCTTTTGCGCTCAGGGTCCGCCGAAACTACAAATCATTAATTCAACATAGTAAACGCGGCTAAAGGCTTGGTGACAAGCAGAGCTTTTTAACTGTGTTTTTCCTTATACATATTTTTAATTGACTCATAGAGAAAAAACGGACAAATACTCAGAACATATACATATAAATGAGAAAAAATATTTTTGTCACTAATGATATTGATTTACTGAACAAAAGAGTTTTACCGTGTAACTTCATAAAAAAGCTGAAGTAATGATATTTATAATCTTATCGACTCTTGCAGAAGATTTTTTAGGATTAAAAGGCGAACAAAAACTCACTAATGCTATTGATTTTCTCAACAAAAGGATTAGGTTGCAAATTTTCTTTTCCTTAAAATTCTTGTCGGGCGCCATTTGTCAGGTTAATTAGAGAGCCATCTCCAACTGCAGGGCCGTATTAAGCAAGTGCGGGGCCCATACCAATTTCTATTTTACACTGTTCTCTGACTGCTCTGGTAGTACAGAGAGGGTCGTACTCCTGTAGTGGAGACTAATAAAGACCTGATGATGATGATAACTGTTCATGACAGGACACTTTCTAGGGTTTCGTAGTTAACAAGGAACCTTTATAGTTTCGCCATGTCTGTCTGTCTGTCCGTCCGCGGTTTTACTCAGAGACTCTAAGTACTAGTAAGCTGTAATTTGGTATGGGCTAGTGTATTAATCATGACAAAAAGTGGTAGAAAAAAATCTTGGAAAAAATTTTTTTTTGGATAGCTCCCATACAAGTGTATTCTCTACTTACTCAACGTGTGGGTTATCTTTAAATAGGTCTTTAAAAAATATTGTGAGGTTGAGAACACCACTTTTCGATTTAGGGATCCGTTTCACAATTCAAATTTTTGTTAGACGTAAGTGTCCCCCCCTCTATCTGCTAAACGGTTATATATGGATACGTGAAAAAAATTACAGCAGTAGTATATATATACTGAAGTTGAAAGGAAAACTATCAGAGCTGAGTACTAAGTACAAACTCAAAAGTTATAGGCAACCAACTTATAAAATGTATTCGAAAATGTAAAATTTCGTACAATTTGATTGTTTGATGTTTTTGGTCGGTAAAGTGTGAGGTGCAAGTGTGAACAGTGTTAACTCAAACTTATCATTCGCAACTAGGGAACCCTACACTGCGCGTGGCCCGACACGCACTTGGCCGGTTTTTTTTAGGTTTCTAATTCATTTCCACATAACTTATAAAATATCGTTTTCCAACATGAACTGGCCAGATATCGAACCCGAGACCCTTCGTGTCGCAGGCTGGCATGGTAACCATTGCGCCACTGAAGTCATCTTTCTTACATAGCTTAACGACTGATAACAGCCAGGACTTACCTTGACGTCCGAAGCACGGAGAAGCCCGAGATATTTTTGAGATATTTATTGTCACACATCCCTGTGGATCGCACGGAGTGGCATAACATGTTTACCAGCTAGACCATCGAGCTTCTCAAATAAGATTAAAAAACCGGCCAAGTGCGTGTCGGGTCACGCGCAGTGTAGAGTTCCGTAGTTGCGAATGACAACTTTGAGTTCACACTCGCACTTCACAGTTTCACGACCAAAAACATCTAACAATGAAAGCTGTATGAAATTTTAAATTTTCGAGTACATTTTATAACTTGGTTGCCTATAACTTTTTAGTTTGTACTTAGTTCTCAGCTCTGATAGTTTTCCTTTCAACTTCAGTATATTTACTATTGCTGTAATTTTTTTTACATATCCATATATAACCGTTTAGGAGATAGAGGGGGGGACACTTACCTCTAACAAAAATTGGCACTTTAAAACCAAATATTTCGGAAACGGATCCTTAAATCGAAAAATGGTGAAGTCAATCTCACAATATTTTTTAAACACCTATTTAACAATACCCAACACGATGGGTTTGTAAAGAAAAAAAATATGACTCCCTCTTTACTTGTATGGGAGCTACGCTAAAAAAAACTTTTTTCATGATTTTTTTCTACCACTTTTTTAGCATGATTAATATTCATGCCCATACTAAATTACAGCTTTCTAATACTTATAGTCTCTGAGTAAAACCGCGGACGGACAGACAGACAGACAGACAGACAGACAGACAGACATGGCGAAACTATAAGGGTTCCTAGTTTACTACGGAACCCTAAAAAAGTATTATATTGCGAGGCGATGGCGCAGTAACTAACGTATAGCAAAATTTATCATCATCATCTGAGTGTTTTTCCTAGTTGCGCCCTCAGCTGTGATGCATCGGAGCCCGGGGTTCGCTATTATGATTATATTCATGCTGTAATATTCTAAACGAATATGGCTATCGTCAAAAATAATAAAATCAACTATTTAGAATAGACTCCCTATAACACGGGGCCCTTTTTTGCGCGGGCCCCAATGCGTTTCTACCCTTGCAATGTGGTCAATCCGGAACTGTCCAAACATTAATTACTTCCACTCACCGACATCAGAACTTTCTGAACAAAAAGAAAATATTTCAAACCATCCCTTCTACACCTTTTCCTTAATAGATGTGACCTCTTTCGCATTATAAATATAGACCGGTCTATCTTTGTCCTGAATATGTTTTGGTTGAAATCGCGATTCCTTTTATCCTTGTTTTAATACAGAAAATACCGCCACCTTTTTTTACGTCTACTAAATAAGTTTTTTTTTCTGAATAGACGAAGGGGACGGATCTATTTTAATCATAGCGGCATACTATGCCGTCTATTTATGTTTACTGACACCCACTATTGAACTAAACATATAGGTAACAAATTTGGGAACAACCCTAACATTCTTCCTTAGGAAAATATTCGTGGCAATCAATCGTGAAAATTTTAAAATTACCTTTACCTAATTATATAAAAAGTCGGATACGAGAGCATATATTTAGTATCTGTAAATAAAAAGATTGTTAAACAAATAAACGCGCAACGAATTAAAAATAAATTTAATTAAACCCGTAACTTAAGCTTAACGGTCTGCCACACAATAAATTAATTTAAAATCAGTAACAATGGATGCCATATTTGTTAATTTACAGCTAATTAAAGAACATTTTCATTACCGTAATGAAATTCATTAAGTCAGAATTCGTTATCTCGCATTTCGTAATATACATTGCTTCCTTTCGCTAAGACGACGCGGGGTGACGTAAAACCGCAAGGAGATGTATATTGAAGGTTGTTATTAAACGAGTTTCCAGTAAATCTGGTACGGGTGCTTGGCAACGCTACAGGCACCTGTTGCCTGGGCATTCACTCCCAACCGCCCCCTCCCTTTCCTCCGGGAGTGGGAGATGGCACCCGTTCGCGAGTCAAAGATTTTCAATGTGCATTGAGAAATACACAAGAAACACTATGAATGTGATAATTTTAGCCAACTTAATGCAGATAAATGATTTTATGTTTGTTACGTTGATGTTATATGAGGGAACACTGATGCAAATAATTTGTAGGTTTCGAAATATTTTAATACTAGTGATCTGCCCGGTCCTGTTGTATTTTACGGACTAGACCCTTTTTTTTACACCATTCACAATTGCCCAATTTATTGGATAGTAATCGCAAATGTATCAAAAAACGTCGTATGATGCATGCATTCAGTGAGTTGGCTGTTAAAGTCGTCGTTAAATTATAAGCACTCGGCTTCGCTTCGTGTCTATAAACACCTCTACTATAATATTCTGCTTAACGTACTTGCATCATAATGTACCATTATTTTTGAAGCGAAATGAAAGCTTAACTGTATATATTTTTAACTGTAAAATAATACGTTCATATTCTAGAGACTAAGGTTTCACAATCAGTGGAGTATTTTTTGTAAACTTACATTATAAATATTCGTATTCGAGTCTATTATTATAATTACGTTGTAGTTACCTCATATCCAATGCAAAGACTCCATGATAAACATTAAACGTACAAACAGACTTGTTGCAGTTTTGTAAACGAGAAAACTAATGGAGAGAAGTATTTGTTCCTTCAAGCTTTAATATTGCGACTTTAAATCAAGTCTGGACTTACTGCGGGGAATCCTAGCAGATCTTGAAGCTTCGTCGGCTAGGGATTAGTAAGTGTACCTACTGTAAGAATACATTTGCGTCGTTTAATGCACTTCATCGGAGGAGATTTTAAAATATTTACTTTATAAAAATAATGCACAGCAGCTTACTTGGATACTGAATATTGTTAGAAATAGCTGTCATAAGACGTGTAAAAACTGGTGTAATAAAATACTTAGAAAGGTAGATAAAGGTAGGTAGATCGATACGGATTCCTACAGTTCCAACCAGGGACTTATATCGATACCACAAGAAGTATCGATACCTTTTTATGCATATCTAAGTATTTAAATAAATTAGTATTCTGTATCAATACTTTGAACTATCACTTTAATTTAATACCAATCACCATCAAAGTATTGATATTTCTGTCCCTGGTTCCAACTTTCACTGCAGTTTTTAGTTAGTCTGTGAAGATAGCGGCTATCATGTTGTCGTAATATCAGACAAATCTCAAAAATAGTCGCGGTAAGTCCCGTAATAATAATGGTTGTAATGTGGCCATGAGATTATAGGCTGGCTAGCTGAGCCATTCTCATAAATAAAAATAACAACTGTTAGGCACGTAGAGTACACCAAGCGTGCCGTTTATATATTATGTAACTTGTGCTTATGTGTCTGGAAGTATTCCACAAGAAACATCTTTTAGCCGGGGTGTGTTCGGTCGAAATATTTTATCCGTTGCCATTTGCAATGGATCAGTGTCAATAATTCTCAGCATTGATTTTATTTTGGTATCTTATGAAGTTTGTTATGCTAACACACAAACTGAATATCGTGTAATATTGAAGGTATTACAAGGTTGATTATATTCCTGTTGAAATAAAATTACATATTATCTGCACATATTTTGTGATATTTTTATGCCGACATACATACTGGATAAAATTAGATAAAGAAACAGACAGATTATATAAGAAAAAAAGGCATTTTACTACATTTATTTTATGTAACAATTTTATGTCAGACGTCTACCTGTATCAAAGAATTATCTTCCTAATAAAATAAGCTACAGATATTCGTATTGAATAGCAAATTTGTATATGATATTCAATAAATGCAAAAAATTGCAAATATTCACTTTATTTTAATACCCACAGCAACTAACTTGGATACTGAACATTGTAATTGTTGTAAGTAATAGCTATCGTAGCTGCAAAGCGAGTTCTTATGAAGCTTTGGAATAACATGGTATGCTTAATTCTTTATTAATCATAAGAATTCATTATATTATAATTTTATAGAGTGAACAAAATCTTGATTGGGGGGACTTTGGTTTAGGGAAATTAGTATCGTATTATTGCACGTTGCAAATTGATGTTGATCATGATCACACACATACATAAATACATATTATCAGGTCTTTATTCTTAACTGGGTACACAGAATCTAAGGTCAAAAGACCCACAAGCCATGTAAGGCCAAAGATAATATAAAATATCAACTGAATAATTATAAATCCTGAATGTTATACATAAATTCATTTTGCATAGGTATATATCTATCTACAAAACAGTATTTATAAGTAAATATTACTGTTCCTTTAAGATCACTTGATCCTAGTGAACGAGCCCTTTCTTCGTGTAACAACTCGACCGCCCTGGGAGGTATTCATCAAGGCGGCGTCGTTGCTCAATTCGGATCTTTGGCTGACGTTTATTGGTTTCATTCCGAAGGTCGATTTGTTACTCCGCGGAATGTAGCTGCCGCCTACTGTGTTTACAAAAATGTAGGTAAATAATTGTAAATTACCAACAATAGCGATATACATCTTTTTTTTATAACTAATTATTTATTTTTAAATTTATTATTATGAGTTTTCTCAAGATTTAGAATGCTTTTGGCTATATTAAAAATAGACTTGATACACTTGATACAAATTGACTACATACCTAGTATTTAGAAGGTAGGCAGTATAAAAAAAAAATATTACGGGAAACATATGCACTATGTTGAATACTGATATTTTTTCTGTACTGGGCTGGCAGTGAATTAAACATGTTACCTGTGTATTTCTATTATTCTTTTTAAAATAATGGATATGATTTTCTTTAATAATAAATGGACTACTTTTCACAGATTCCATGTCTTACTTTTGGGTCCTGGCATAAGGACAAAGAAAGAAACAGATAAGCCAAGCATGTGAGTATGACCGAACCCTCCCAATGATGGAAATCCTTATGGCAGGTCCCTATCTGGCAGATGACTTCATGCGGCTGAAATGATGATAATGGTGATGAATGCCTCTATATAAGTATGTATAGGTATAAGCAAATAGCATAAGCAAATGTTGTGTCTATCGTGTACAATAAATACATCAAATATTACAAAATACCTAATACTGTAACTTCCTTTGTCACGGGTACGACGTAATTAGGCGTGAGTCGCCGACACTATTAGAGCTTCGGCTGTGACTTACAAAGCTTCCTTTGTGTCGTACGTCGCTTCCCCGCGACGTGCACGTCCGGTGGAAGCCTCCTGTAATACTCCAAAAGTCAAAGAATATAGATGTTCGACTAAAATTTCACTAAACTAAATAGAAAAAAATCTTATTGAGAGCGTATTTTAAGGAGTCTTTTCGAGAAACTGCTGTTAAAACATATACATTTTCTACATCTTTTTTTTTATTTCTTTTTTAGATTCCGTATAGGTAAAAACGGAACTCTTATTAGGTCACTTGATTTTCCGTTTGTTCATCTGTCCGTGTGTCCATCTGTCCGGCTGCCCCTCTGTTTGCATGCTTGTTTTTTATGACTAATATTTAAGAGGTTTTACCCTTCTTCTGATATCTTGTAGACGCCGTAATTTTATTTATCAGTTTCAAAAATTATTTCTTATTTATTATCTTTGATGCAATTTGCTTGTATATTATTTTATTGTGTTGTTTATTTGTGTAATAAATCTAGAGTTTCTTGTAAATACGCCTAACATTACATCAAACTCGTTCAACATCTCTAACTCAATGTAGCGGGAATTAAATAAACCCGGACCTGTTCGCTAATCAGATTTACTCCAAGTTCGCATTCCTGAGTCAAAGTAGCTTCGTAATTACATACACTAGAAGCTCTAATTTACTCTATTCGCTCAAATCCTACCTCCACATTGAACATTTGTAATTGCACTTACATGCTTTCTGACTTTAAAAAATACACTTCTAACAAATAAATATATAGGGACAAATCACAAAAATTGAGCTAGCCCCACAGTAAGTTGTAAGTAAACTTGTGTCGTAGGAGACTAACTCAATGATAATATATTTTATAATAGATACTTATATAGATAAACACCCAGGATCCGGCGAATCCGGAAAATTCTGAACAATTCTGAACTTTTTGATTTTATTAATGGTCTTATTGATATTAGGTTTAAAGATTTTTATTCTCATTAAGACATATTATACATCACTTACATGAGAACATAAATTAAAAGACATAAGTACATATTCGTTGGCGTCTCTGTTGTCACAAAGTTGTCACACTAATAAACAAAATAAAACTCACAACAGACAGGTTCAGTATGTTGAAATTATGTGTCTGGCTAATTGTTTCTTAAATACATCCAACGAGTTGACATTTTTAATGTCCGAGGGTATCTTGTTAAAAGGGCGCGCACCTTCGCATGTTATTATCGACTGGCCGTACTTTGTCCGTGTTTTAGGCAAAATGATAAAGCTCGCGCGTCGAGTGCAGGGACGTCCAACTTGTTTTTGCTTAGTAAAGTTTAGGTTAGTGCGGACCTTGTTATTCATGATATTTCGAAATTAATCATGTTAGAAATATGTTATAATATGATTTAGAAAAGCTGCTTCAGCTGTCCGTAGTCTGATTTAACCATACTTGGATGGTATACGATTTATCTACACAAATTCTCAAAGAACTTCCCAGAAAAAAATGCCTAACCGAACAAAGCTTATTCTTTTCGGTAAAGTGAGTGCTCTCTATTTCATTAAAGCTCAACCCTTTGTTGTAAAAGGAACTTCTCGAAAACATAATTAAATTAAGGTGAGGTCACGATAATCATAATATTACAAAGAAAGGACCAGTTTTTTTTTTAAACTTTATATATCTACAATACAAAACCTTTATGTAGGTATACTCTTTTTTTTGTAGTGCATAAAAACGGAAGGTGGGATAGACAGGAGGCTTTATATTTTAGAATTATTTTCTGTATTTAGCAGTGTGTGGAGTAGGAGTAACCATACTCTACATACTGCTTATTCCAAAAATATATAGGTTTAATGAATATAAACATGTTGCATCTTTTTGCACTGGGCTGTGAAAAGCACTGTCATTATTTCATTTCTTAGTAAGTTAATAAATAATTACTTCCTTGCAATAACATTTTATACAGTGAACACCCCTTAATACTCCTTAGTATTATACGCATTCGATTGAATGTTTCTTAAAGTGAGCATCTACCATCAAACACTACATATTAATTATTCTGAATCCCTCAACCCAACTCTACAATAGTCAATAAGTCTCCGTACTCGGCTGGCCGTCGCAGTATATTGGCAGTCGACCTTCTTATAAAGGAAAGCAACATGTTAAGAGTTAAGTATAATATAATTGATAAACTCTTAAGGATAAGCATGTATTGAACGGGTTTCAGTGCTGGCCCCATTTGAAATAAATCGTATAAAATAAATCGGAAAAATCTAAAATTTTCGTATACGAGGCCCTAGAATAAACCTCCTAAACCATTTATGAACATCTGCATACAATCTAAAGTGAGAACGTGAACCTTTTCTTAGCGTTTTATCAAAAAACGGACACTTTTGGCGAAATCGTTAAGTACTACTTTACTTTCACACTTTAAACTGTAAACAGTAATTCATAAAATAGATCGAACTGTTTTATAGGGCATCGTCATCAGGTCTTTTTAGACTCCACTGCAGGAGCATGACCCTCTCTGTATTACCAGAGCCATATTTTAGCCAGAGCAGTCAGAGGATTTGGCCTACACTCTCCACGCTGGCCAGACGGTTGGAAAGGTCCCTTTGATGTTTCCTAAGTCGCCTTCTACGACATTATAGGGCATCATACAACAAGATGTTTCCGCTGGTCTGGAAGTGCCAGAATGTGCCAGCTGCTTCTTTCCCCGCGCAGGTCGTAAAAGCCGATCAAGGGAATGGGGGTGAGGATTCATATCAATAGGCGATGCTGCTAGCAACCCATCACTATTTTGATTCCGTTCTCCACCTACAAGCCCACCAACCTACTAAGTGGCCTTGAGGTTTTATAGACCTGGGCTCCGTCTACTCCGCAAGGAAAAAAGACGTGATAGTATGTATGTATGTATGTTTCCGTCTTTTTTTCAAATGATTTATTTAAAGTGCAACACTGGAGCCTGAAAATTCATGTATTCGTATCAATCCGTCAATGTACCTTCCATCATTGAATATTTATCCTTCTCTTCTCTTAGCAGTACAATAGTCTGGCACCCATCAACTCTGTGTTCTTGGCTGACAGTCGACTTGTTGCTGAGATTTTAACTCTCTCTTTAAACAATGCTGCTGTGCTTCATATTATTAACTCGTCGTAAGTACTAACCCGTAAATGTACCTTCAATCGATAAATAAAACAATAATAGAGTTTAGTGACCGTAATAGTTTTGTATTGTCTTTCTTATTATTGTTTCTTTTTTGTATATGCAAACACATACCTAATAACAGTAGTATTCGAACAGTGTACTATCAAACATCAAGTATTAACGATTGAGTGCCGACAGTAAATATATGTAGGTAATTATTTATGGCGCTTGACAGACGACTTGTGCAGTGATTTTAATTTTCTCTCTTTTCAATACTACCTTACTTCATATTCCATCACACTACGCCGTCAATCTACCTTCAAACAGTAGGTAAATATTAATTATACTGAATACCCTGACTCTACACGTGTCAATAACTGTATATTCCACTGACAGCCGACTTGTTGCCGCGATATTAATTCTCCACATACAATGCTGCTTTGATATATAAACACATTACAATCGCACTAACTAGACATGTAACATCAACCATTCAATATGAATCATTCTAATTACACCTCTACAGTTGGGTAGGATTAATGGCACAGATTTATGATAAGGAAGCAGATACAACATGTGAGGTGCTAAAATCTCAAAGCCCCAAATGTCAAACTTGTAATTGTAGGAAATATCGTACCAATTGAGTACAAAAATATAATCACGTTTTTATCCCTTGCGGGGTAGACAGCCAAGGTCATAAAAACTCAAAGGCCACGTTTAGCATGTTAGTGGACGTTAAGGTGGTTAGCGGAATCAAAATAGTAATAGGTTTATTCAGTAAATATAAATTAAGCTAAAAGCTTTTTTTGGCTGAAATTCAAAGTTTTGTAATTGGCAGGTATTTAAAACAGAAAAGATAACTCATTAAACACTATCAGTAAAATATTTCTTTTTACAGAATGTGCATCACTGCAAAATGAAATGATAACAAGCTTTGACTTTTGCAATGTAACAAAGACACTTTTTCAGTCATTAAAAACTGATGTAGAGTCTGCTTAATAACAAACCATGTCATTTGTAATGTAACATAGTCTTTTTTTGGTTTCAAAGAAAATAAATAGGACAAATCACACAGATTGAGCTAGCCCCAAAGTAAGTTCACGACTTGTGTTATGGGGTACAAACTCAACGATACTATATTTTATAATCAAAATCAAAATCAAAACGTTTATTCAGAAAATAGGCCTTTGCAGGCACTTTTTCACGTCATATCATGTTTAAAATTATCTTATTAGATAATTAATGACAGATGGTACATACATTGATGGGTAACAAAATCGATTTAAAAATCGTCTCTTTGAAAATCAATTTTTATTTATCAAGTAACATTGTTTATAGAGGTTTTTAAATCGCAGCAATAGATAGATTGTTTGCCGCTGACATGTTTTTTTTTGCTCTTAACAGACTCAACATAAACATTTATTTTCATATAAGTAATAATGTGGACGTATCATGGATGAGCTCCGTGGCCCAGCGGTCAACACGCCAGCCTGCGATACGGATGGTCTCGGGTTTGATCCCCGGTCAGGACAACATGGAAAATGATCTTTTTCAGATTGACCTGGGTCTTGGATGTTTATATCTATATAAGTTTCGGTTATATCAGCGATGGCTGATCCACAATACTTGTGAACGGGTGCTGTCAGAGGGGACTGGTCTGCTCGGCCTCTTTGAGACTACTTGAAGTATATACACATGTCGTTTATTATCTTTGCACACTCGATCGTTAACACAAACATGTTCCATAAATAATAAATCTATGTATATTGAAATTGTAACATGAAAACAGAAAAAAAAAAAAAGAAAAGAAAGAAAAAGACAATAAGGAATAAATATTCGTAATCATATAAAGCCCTTCAGGCGAGTAGGCGACCAAAACTGTTGATAAGAGTTTCTTTCGGCGTTTCTTCTCTGCAGTGGTCGGTTCCGAAACGCTAGTAGTCTGTAGCTTTTGAACAATTAATAAATACATAATATTAATCATTTTGATCATTCAGCTAGACAGCTGAGTGCGGCTGCCGTCAATAACTTTGTATGCTCGACTGGCGGGCGACCTGTTGCCGTGACTTTAACCCTTTTACCTCCCTTTCCTGTGATAATTTTGAGGTTTCGTTATTGATTTACGGGTATACTTTGCTTACATATAATTCTAACTGGGTTTGTATATTTGTTTGTTTGTTTCTTACCGTCTTATTTACTGAACCAATCTTGGCATACAGGTAGGTAAGGGTAGTGAGAATGACATAGGGTACCTTTTATCCCGGAAAAAAAATTACTGTTCCCGTTGAATTTGTAACTGGGCAATTCTGAGAATGAATGTAGATAGACGTAGTACTAATTTGTGTTTGCTTTCGAAGTAGACACTGTATGTATGAAGTAGCCATATTAATGCCTACAATATTTTTAAGCTTTGAGGGTTTCAATATTGGGGAGATTGGGCACCGGTGATTACATAACATAAGGTACCCGCTTGCTCGTTTGCCTTCCTACGTCGTAAATAAAAAATCAGTATCTCAGAAAATCCGACACTATAAGAGTTCTTAACATAAAAGGGGAAAAAACACGACGATCACTATGAATTTACAATTTATTCAGTGTCACGAGAATAAATGACCAATTACCATATTCACTAAGCCAACGAATTCAGTGCACACTTTCTTTCTCAAAGCCGACGCGTCTTCGAACTTCTCCGTATGGTAAAATTTGTATTAACTTGGGTGTTGGATGTTGAATAATAAAATTACTTTAGTATTCAGCCTTCTGAAAGTTCGTCTCCCTTTGTCAGCCCAACCTTTCGGGCGAAGTGAAGCAACAAGTTATCAGTTTCAGAGGGAGAGAGGATGTGTGAATAGAATTATGGTATAAAGTATCTTCAACAGTTTCCTCATTAAAAAAAAAAAAAATAAAACCTTTATTCAAATAATTATAAGCTACACCTTTTACAATGTATTATAAAAGTATATATGGGAAAATAGACAAACGGTGCCTGAGCTAGGATGAAAAACACCTGTATTTCAGGCTTTACAGGTCTTACTAACTATTAGCTATAAATAAAATAACAATTACACTTGGTATTAAATTATACTTAGTTAATAAATAAATAACATATCATTTTAAAACTATAAGTAATTCCTCTGTTTCTTCATAGGACATATTTAGTAGAGCTTCCTGAAGAATTTTTTTAGTTGATCTATAAGTGAAGGGATAAAAGCCTAGTTTTTTATTGAGTCTATTGTAAAGGAGTGGGCCGAGGAACAGGAAAAATCGAGAGGAGAAGGCGTGTTTTATTTGTATACTATTTGAGCAAACAATATCTTTCCGTCTTTTGTTAGAAAATTGGGTGCTGAAAGGCAGTGCGGCATGCTGTTTGAGGACTGTGCTTAATATAAATAGTTGTCTAACTGTGAGTACCTTACAGAATTTATATAAAAGATCTGTGGGAAAAAGGATTTGATTATAGTTACAGTAACGCTTTTTCAAAATGCTTCGTCAAAAGTCGCAATATTAAAAGCAGTTTTATGACTCTGAGGGTTATACACGACTATTTTTGGAATAGTACAATAAATAAAATGGGACATTGTGTACCTGTTACTGATAATATTCGCAAGCATAAAAGATAAAAATATCGAAAACCTAAAACTTTCGGTCGGCTTGTAGCTGACTTCATACGTGAGTGACCCGTATTTTACTTATTAATAATCGTAAGTTTGTCTTGTTATTTTTTTCAACTTAACATTTTTCTTTGAACTTATAGTAATATCCGTGCAGCGGCAGCAATGTGCGAGCGAAAGAAAACAAACGTTAGCGCGAGAACCTCTTTTTATAATAATATGCATAATTATATGAATGAAAATTTGACATTACTGTGATAGTAATGTCAAATTTTCATTATGTAATGTCAAAATTTCATTGCTAAAATTTTTGACACATTACAGACAGTCTGTAATGTGTCCAAAATTTTAGCAACATTTCAGGATAAAAACAGACATTGATAACAAAGTAAGTAATCAGTAATATTAAATTTTATGAGTCGGTTGCCTATAACTTAATAGTTTGCACTTAGTACTCAGATCTGATAGTTTTCCATTCAACTTCAGTATATACACTACTGCTGTAATTTTTTTCACATATATATATAATATATATAACCGTTTAGCAGATAGAGGGGGGGGACACCTACCTCTAACAAAACTTTTATGGGACTTTACTTGCATGGGAGTTAGCCTAAAAAAATTTTTTTTTCAAGATTTTTTCTACCCCTTTTTTGCCATGATTAATATACATACCCATACCAAATAACAGCTTTCTAGTACTTATAGTCTCTGAGTAAAACCGTGGACGGACAGACAGACAGACAGACATGGCGAAACTATAAGGGTTCCTTGTTTACTACGGAACCCTAAAAATGGACTGTATTTGTCTGAATAAATGATTGATTGATATGAGTGAAAACATACTGTAAACATGACTTACATAATTATATCGGTCAGTATAAATATTTTCTCAAACATGCTCGGAAATGTAGGCATTACTGTAGTAAAAAGAAGACCGGAAGTTTGTAATTCTTGGCTCATTCATCGCATTGCCGGCCTAGGCCAGGAAATAAGTATGAAAATTACTTCCCGGCCGCTGCTCAAAACTTTTTAATTAATCTATGTAACGTAAATTATGTCACTTGTCATACAGCCAGTTTACTAACACTGCATTTTTAAAAAATGCATATAAAACGTGAATATAACTACAATTTCATTAAAATATCGATATGTGATCATACGAAAATATGCTTAATTTTCGTTGCGAGAGAAGAAAACAATAATCTATGATCTATTAAATTTTTTGTGAAAAATATGACTGGGCTCTATGGGCATTGTTTCCTTTGCTGGAATTGACAACTGAAAATAAAAAAATTAAAAACTCGGGAGATCTGTTATTTTCACTATACCCGTAGTGATTAACGCCACTGCCGAAAAACTGCCTTTACGGATTTTAGGGCATAGAACACACGTCAATTGACTTTGAATTTATGGCCCCCCATAGAAACTCAAAAGGAATTGTATGGCATTTTTTTCATTTTCACCCTCACTCCATTATTTGTCTATGATCCTTATTGCCTAGAGAAAACATATGGCAGTCGGTCGTCTGATACTAGTAATAGTATCTTCTTCGTAGTTTGTGATTAACGCTTTGCAGTAATTGATTGACATTGATTGTTTTCGGTAAATATGTGCAAAGTTGGTTATTTATTCGAAATGAAACGGTTCAAAATGAGTTTTAGCCATGCAGGCTCTATAGCAGATAGCTCATTAAAATTGATGATGGATTTGAATGATAAAGCATGATAACAATTTGGATATTTCATTTATTGAATGAATGAAAAAGGCATTAGTCGTGTTGTTATAAAATACTAATTGACGGTTGAAAGAAAAAAAAATGTTTAATATTTATAACACAAACACACATAATTAAAACAACTGATATACAAGGTTACCAGAAATTAAATTCGTGCTCCAGAACTAAGTAAAGAGTTTTGTTTTATATAGGTTACGCATTTTTTACTGTTTTAGGCTTATATCTGCTAAGAGTATTGTCAAAAAATTGCGTTAGCTTGAATCCCTGAAAAATAATAAAATGCTTTGTGATTAATAAATGAACCAGAAAAGGAAAGGAAGTTGAAACATGACTTTCAAAACAACTTTTTCACAAATTATGGAACCACAGCATAGACTCACTTTCTGGTAATGTACCCCAAAAGGGTATAACGTTACGTTGTAACCCTTGACATTTTTCGGTCCGTAGCATTATGGTCTCGACGTGACAGGATGAGCTATCATCATCATATATGATATGTATGTTTGCTATTTTCAAATTCGTCTTTTTTATCAACTAAAGGTATGTTCAAATATATTTTGGCTCATTTGCAAATATTTTCAACTGACTTCAAAGAAGGAGGTTAACTGAGAACTTCATAAAAGGGCCAATTCAAAAGTAACACTTAACTTCTGAATCAGTTTCCTTAAAATTTCATCAAAATCGACTCAGTGGTTTAGGTAATGTCAAAGAAAGATTATCAATTTCTTATTTTTAACTACATTTGAATTTGGCATCTCATTTTTATACTTCATCTATAAAACTGAAACTATTATTAACGATATAAGTTATATGCCAAAGAGGTTATTAAAAATCACTTTAAATGACTTTAAAGCTGCATAAAGCTTATGAAATATCAGAGGGATAAAAATGACGGCATGTTTTCACATTGATGTTGATTTTTTAGAATAAAACGTCCATATATTTCTATCAGTCTTTTCTAAAAGTTTTTTTTTTAAATCAATGGCTATTATAGTGCTCGTTTAAGACACATTCCCAGTTTTAGAAGTTTGTTAATCGATCAACTTTTATTGTTTTTGCGTCAAAGCTATACGAAAAATAACCTGACATAATTTAACCGCTTCCTATCACGTGGACTGGATGCTTGTTTCCCTACTTTGCTGTACAAAAAAAAAAGAAGGAAAAACTAGTTACATACAAATAATACAAGAATTAGGCCAAAAGTAAAACCAGCAGGTAAAAAACAATAAAGCCTTCTGGGTTTATTCTACTATCAATATTGATTCTGTGTACCTAATTGAGTTGGAAAAGCTTTCAATGTGGTTCTACCGGATATTTTTATACAAAATGCATAAACATTTCACTTTTATTGCTGCTGCCATCAACTATTTGAGCTGAACAGTTTATCGTGTATATTGAATTTATAACTCGGTTTGGTTTTAATATAACTTCGTGCAGAAATTTGAAATTGAATTTGGAGGTACCTTCCATTACGATCAGAAATTGTGCATATTTTTATGAATAGGATGATATATTTGTCAATATATTTGTAAAACAATTCTCGTCTTCTTTATCTTCGTCCTTGACTAATTGTTTTAAGAAGAAATTTCTTTTATCATCCATAACATCTTCTGTTTATAATTTAGGCTACCGTCTTATTTTACTTAGCCTATCTACACCGTAAAAAATAAAGAAGTCAGACTATAGTCTATTTATTTTTAAAAATAACAAGACTTTGTCTACTCTATATATAAATTCTTTGCCAGCTACTTTTATGAAGTCCTGTATAAACTAGAATAAGAAAAAAATACCAATGATAACGAGGGGCACTATTGACTCAGTATCAGCCAATCTACCTTTATGTACTCTGGCGTTATTCGCGATATTTGTCCGTAACCATACTCTCTCCGTGACTTTTAGACCCGATGAGCTTATAACCAAGATGGAGTTTAAGTTGTTGAAAAACAAGATTTACATAAGTTACGGAGCTGGTTTTGACGTATCTGATAAATCAAATTTAAATCAAAAGTGGTCTGGGGTGCTATTTTTAAACGCGTGTCACTCGTCTTCGAACGATTTTTCCATACAAAAATCGTTCGAAGACGACAGGCACGCGTTCAAAAATGGCACTCCTGGACGCGTTTCGTACATCGTCAATATTTTGTAAGAAAGAAGTTAGTTAAAATAAATGCTTTCATAATGTAGTCGCGTTTTGTGCACCAAAAACAGTTAGTAGCGGTTTTGTCGTCAGTTCGATAGCAAATGAAAGCTTAAAAAGATATGGATAAAAAGTAATATGCTTAACCCCAGATAAAGTATTAAAATTATGATAATCAATTTCCTTAGATTTCACATGTGTCCTCTAAGCAGTCGAAAGAATTGTTAATTATTGTTAAATCATGTTTATTCTCAGCACTGAAAACTAATTAACGTCAGTACTTTTATCATCTCACTCTTCCATGCCGATATGGTTGAAAAAAAAAATGTCTTTCCCTTGCACCGTACATGCTGGTCGATCAAAAATCTAGGAATTATTTCAATAAGGTGATTCCACAAGAAAAACTATCACTATTTTGATTCTAAATGTGATCTTTCACATTTATGCCCTCGACCCTTGACGAGCTCCGTGGCGCAGCGGTCAACACGCCTGCCTGCAACACGGATGGTCCCGGGTTCGATCCCCGGTCAGGTCAAGATCGAAAATTATCATATTCAGACCTGGGTCTTGGATGTTTATCTATATAAGTATCTATTATAAAATATAGTATCGTTGAATTAGTATCCCACGACACAAGTTCACAACTTACTGTGGAGCTAGCTCAATTTGGGTGGTATGTTATATATATATATTTATGCCCTTAAACTCTGCAACTCTGACCATCCTTTAAGAGGACGTATTTACTATGTATATAAGCAAAAAAATCAACTATTGACAGTAAGAATAGGTTCATCGGCCATAAATCAGATATTGATTTTATATTAATATCTAGGGAACCTAATGCTTTATAATGTTTCGCGATTGTTACACATTAAAATGAACACCACGAACACTGTAAAGTGTTCGAAACGTTAGGTGTGTTATGTAATAAATGCGTTAATAGTAGATTGTTGCACTGAGTAGAAAGTAAGTTATTGCTGCACGAGTGTTTATTTGGAGCCCGAGCGCCAGCGAGGGCTCTAAAAAGCACGAGTGCAATTTAACTTACTTAATGCGAGGTGCATAATCTGCTTTTCTTTCAACTACTGCAATAAAAGTAGTTGAAAAATAAAACTGAAGACAAATTACAATAGTTAAAAATTTGTTGTTCACATTCCCGCTTTTTTTCTTTATGGCCAGTATATTTTTTAGGAAAGGCAATACACACGTCCCTTTGTTAACTCCATACGGCCGTTAGGTTGGCCAACCTTCTTTATGACAGGTGACAACTATTGTCCAGGATTAAAAAAAACTAAACAGTGCAGTAAAGCATTTCCATACATTTTTGCTGCACTAGAGCAGCAAAAATGTATGGAAATCCTTTACTGCACTGTTTAGTTTTTTTTTACTTCTAGTGCAGCAAAGTTCCGCTTTGTGCTGGATATGTAGTGCAGTTATGATAGAATTGCAGCGTAGTTGGAAGAAAAAATAATTTCATTTAAATCTAAAGAACCTGTATAGCTTCTAAGCTTCGTGTCCTGACAAACAAAACTGCCGCGCAGGGACTCCAACTATTCCTCGCCTTTGATGCCCGATAGAAGCAACTATATTGTTGAAGTTGTTTGATTTGAAACATTCTCTGTACTGGGCATTCAAATATCCGCCATGCAAACTTGCTAATATAAACAGAAAGGCGCTCTCTAAATATAAAAACCGGCCAAGTGCGTGTCGGGCCACGCGCAGTGTAGGGTTCCGTAGTTGCGAATGACAAATTTGAGTTCACATTGTTCACACTCGCACCTCATAGTTTAACGACCAAAAACATCTATCAATGAAAATTGTATGAAATTTTACATTTTCGAGTACATTTTGTAAGTTGGTTGTCTATAACTTTTTAGTTCGTACAAAATACTCAGCTCTGATAGTTTTCCTTTAACTTCAGTATATATACTACTGCTGTAATTTTTTTCACGTACCTATCCATATATAACCGTTTAGCAGATAGAGGGGGTGGGACACTTACCTCTAACAAAAATTTGCACTTTAAAACCAAATATTCCGGAAACGGATCCCTAAATTGAAGAATCGTTCTCTATACCTCACTATATTTTTTCAAAGACCTATTCAACGATACCCAACACGATGGGTTTGTAAAAAAAAAATATATCTCCCTCTTTACTTAGTTTTTTCTACCACTTTTTTGCCATGATTGATATACATACCCATACCAAATTATAGCTTTCTAGTACCTACAGTCTCTGAGTAAAACCGCGGATGGACAGACAGACAGACAAACAGACAGATAGACAGACAGACGGACATGACGAAACTATAAGGGTTCCTAGTTTACTACGGAACTCTAAAAATTGGTCAAGTGCGAGTTGAGCTCGCCCATTAACCTATGTCCTTTTCAGTACCCTAACCAATGTGTAAGCAGAATTTCATGATGATCGGTTCAGTAGATACGGCGTGACAGCGTAGTAAACATACAAACTCACTTTCGCATAATTATAATTTTAAGGAAGGATAGTTAGCATTAGGATTTGACACAAAATATTGATTTATTACTTAGTGGCCACTCATGAACAGAAAAAATCTATGATGATACAAAGTGATCTAGCTTAATTATGAGCACTACAAAACTACTTAGCTATCATTTCCCAATTAGGTACGTACATAGATATCAGAATATTTACATCTCTGTGGGTACGTACCTTACCGTACGTACCTTATATTTCACATCCATTTTAGTATTCTAAGTATTTCACCTCAATCTTCAAGGAGCATGAGAATACTTGGTTAGTACTTGGATACTTGATCCGAGTCGCTCGTTATATTTCAAAGCTACCTTTATGTGTTGTTTATATGTTAGAAGAGCCTTCTTTATTTCCTAGAAACCAGATGGGGTAAAAATTCTTTGGTTTTTCCGTTGAAAACTGCAGCCAGGTGAAGCTCACAAGGTTGTTGCAACTTGTATGATATTAGATGACGCAGCTCGGATCTATACCTCGAAGAATAAAATAAATAACGATGTGTTTTTCTTAGTCTTGCGAACTGACAGTCGAGTATACGTGGAACACTTTATCTTGGGAGTAGGTACTAATAGAGTAATTTCTCTCTGCTACTTTTAACACATCACCATTATGAGCATGGTGAACTCTCATGATGCTTTCTTTGACTAGAAGATGAGGGAGAGGAGCCCTCCTCAACCCCATGTTATCGAAAAGCGATGCCTGGCGCTTCATGCCAGACTTTTGCTCCCTTATTACTCGCGCCACCCGGGGCGCGCCGGGGTACTTTCAGCGAGGAGATGGTGGTAAATTTCTGACCTGTCCAGCGCCCCCTAGTACCAGGAGCTCAGGTGCACCGCACCTCTTGCAGCCTCGAGTTAAGACGGGCCTAAAAGTCAGGTGCTAAAAATTGCTACCATTCTAGTAACTTTTGAAATGTGCTGATAAACATACATACATGTTATCGTCTTTATTTCTTGCGGGATAGAGAGAGCCCAAAGTCATGAAACCCAAAGGCCACGTTTAGCCTCTTAGTGGGCGTTAAGGTGGAAAGTGGAATCAAAATAGTGATGCGTTGCTAGCTTCATCGCTTATTGAAGTGATTCCTTACATTTTCACCCAATCCCTTGACCAGCTTTTACGGTCTGCGCGGGGAAAAAACTGATTTGTTCTTTGTTTATTTTTTTCTCCCACACCAGCAGGAAGAGAGTGCTGATAAACGTCTTCTTTTATGGCGCCGAAAACGCTAAAATCTTCTAAAATGGCTCCCTACCTGAGACGCTAAGCGGGCTAATCAAAACTTTGTATATTTATTAAAACTAGCCCCAGATTGGGATCGCTGGCAAGTTGTCGGATTATATTAACGATCCATTCTCAAACTCCGCTTCCAATCTACCCGCAGTATTCGCCTTCCGCTTCTGAGGAAATATTCCGCCATGAGATAATTTTAGCACCGATGTTGAACTAACATATATTAATATACATGCATATTTAAGTTGTTGTTTGTATAGAAGCTTTTGATAGAGCACTTTCTTTTTATGTGCGATTAAATAGTTTTCTACGGTATTTGTATACCTGTATATATTTTACTTATTACTTATTCGTAGTAAGTGACATTTAGTTACATACTGAGTAATCGCGGAACAAACATACAAAAAAATAAACATACGAATTGAGTACCTCCTCCTTTTTTAAAGTCGGATAAAAAGGCTATGGTTTGTGCTGGTGTAGCTTGTTGCTGGTATCTGGTCTTGGGCTTTGATAGAGCTCTAAACCCAATTATTACTTACTAGCAGTTACCCGCGACTGCGTCCGCGATGACTTCAGGTTTGGAATGCGGGGATTATAAAATATGACGCTACAAAGCGGTAAACTAAACATATACCCCGATTTACCCCCTTAGAGGTTTAATTTCGGGAAACTATTAAAAATGTTACTCATTATTTTGCCGTTCTCAATTCACACGAAATTTCATACAAATATGTCCAAGGAATAAAAAGTTTCATATAAACTTTAATCCTCTATTTCACCCCCTTAGGGGATGACTTTTGAAAAATCTTTCCTTAGTGGATGCTTACGTCATAAGAGAAATACGTAAGGAAAATTTCAAATTTCTAGCTCTAAGGGTTTGGCCTGCGCGTGATCCTTGATAATTGCCCATTTTTTAAAGTATTAAAATGAATATAGTATGTTATCCTTAATATATAGACATATGCGATCGCGGACTTTTCTGTAGACCTAAATAAGATACACAATTCCACCATACATTGTTTTGTTATATCTCAAAGGGCTTAGACAGCGTTTTCGTTGAAAGCTCCCAAACAGCTCATTTTTTTACGACACCTCCAACAAATATCGTTTGTATATACAAAAATGTATACAAAAACTTAACAAACTATATACTAAAACCTTCCTCAACAACCACGCTATCCATTGGAGAAAACCGCATGAAAATCGATTCGGTAGTTTTGGAGTTTATCGCGAACAGAGAGACAGACAGACAGACAGACAGACAGACAGACAGACAGACAGACGCGGCGGGGGACTTTGTTTTATAATATGTAGTGAAGTACTTACCTACTAACGTCTTGTCAACAATTATTGTGAAATCAAATTTGTATTCTACTTAGTAGACTAAGTCTTCAAATAAACCTATTTTTATAAACCGATTTGAGTTTTAGTAATAAAATAAAAATATTTTTACAAAAACCAATAACAGATTTCAACCCTATCAATTTGTTTTCATAAGCATAAGAATAAAATGCCGAATGGTGCCAGAAAGATGGGCTTATGAAACTATCTCGTGGATACCTACTGACGGGAAGCGATCAAGGGGCAAACCTAGAACGAGATGGACAAATGACTTGTCTCGTTTTGACAAAAGTTGGAGAGAGATGGCACGAGATAGAGAAAGGTGGAAACAAAAAGGGGAGGCTTTTGCCCAGCAGTGGGACTTAAACAGCTAAAAAAAAGAATAAAATGGAAATTAGTGTAAACCGAACGGCATTAGTATATATATTTTTTTTTGGTTTTTGTGTATTTTTTCAAAAAGCGCTCGACGCATTTTGATAAAAATTTAATGGGACCGTTTGTAATTACCTATCAAACGAAAAAAAAAGAATTTCTTAAATCGGTGCAGGCGTCTTCGAGAACTCGAAAAGCATACATAAAATAAAATTACGACGAATTGAGAACCTCCTCTTTTTTTTGAAGCCGGTTAAAAAGAAGAAAAATAGGTAAGTATTTACTCATGTTCAAACTAAAAGGTAATTGACTCAAGTCTCCAGATTAAAATTGTATTTTTCTTGTGAGGCGTTATTTGAAAAACTTCTAATAGCGTTTTTGATGAGCTGGAGCTTTCATTTAATCTTTTCATTTCGTTGAATAAGCGAATTGATGGACGTTGGTTGAAATAGAAAATATGTATTTAGTAAAAAGAATTTGAGGCTTTTCATAATGTGTTTCAAAGAATAATAGGTTGAATATTTTTCAAATCAATACCGGACAATTGAGCTAGCCTCACAATAAGTTGTGATCTTGTGTCGTGGGATACTAACTCAACGATACAATATTTAATGATAGATACTTATATAAAATATCGTTTCCTATCACGATCTGGCCAAGCATCAAACCCGGGACTCCTCGTGTCGCAGGCTGGCGTGTTAACCACTGCGCCACAGAGCTCAAAGCACCAATAATATCTTCGTCACTCCACTCGATCTTTTTTTCCAAGTGTATCAGAAATAGTTATAAGGAAATAATAGTAAAAATATCTTTGCAGTCAACCAGCTAATTGTCAATTTAAATGATTGTTTTGTTTGTTTTATATTTGGGAAAAGGAAGACGCATTTTTTTAAATCTATGGGGAAAAGCTTAATAGCCTGTTGCTAAAGTGCTTTTAGCAAATGACTTATTGAATTTGAATATAAGCCTATACTAACGGGTTATATCAATAAACAATAAATAGCAATCTCTTATCCCTCAGTACGTTTATTTGGCCCATCAACAATAAAGTAATGTAATAAAGTGGGAAACTTTCTTTCTTTGCCTTTTTATTACTTGCACTTTTCGAGTGTTTTTGTTCCAGAGAAAACTGAAAGTAGTAATTAGACAACTTTTTAGGGTTCCGTATTAACCCTGCGCCACTTTACTTTATTCTTTTTTTATAGCAATTAGGAATACTAAATAGGAAATAATAATAAAAAACCAGTCTATAAGCGAATTGTCAATTTGAATGTTTATTTTTGGGAAAAATCTTAACCCGTGGCTTAAGTGGTTTTTGCCAACGACTTATTGAATTTGAACGTAAGCCTATACTAACGGATAGTATCAATAAACAATAAATAGTAATCTCTTATCCCTCAGTACGTTCATTTAGCCCATCAACAATAAAGTAATGTAATAAAGTGGGAAACTTTCTTTCGGTGCTTTTTTATTACTTGCACTTTTCGAGTGCTTTTGTTCCAGTGAAAACTGAAAGTAGTAATTAGACAAGTTTTTAGGGTTCCGTATTAACCCTGCGCCACTTTACTTCACTCTTTTTTTAAAAGCGATTCTGAGTACTTATAAGGAAATTATAAAAAAAAAACAGTCTGTCAGCCGATTGTCAATTTGAATTGTTATTTTTGGAAAAAGCTTAATAGTCCGTAGCAAAAGTGCTTTTTGCCAACGCCTTATTGAATTTGAACATGAGCCTATTACTAACGGATGATATCAACAAACAATAAATAGCAATTTTTAGTCCCTCAGTACGTTTATTTGGCCCATCAACAATAAAATAATGTTATAAAGTGGGAAACTTTCTTTTGCTGCTTTTTATTACTTGCACTTTTCGAGTGCTTTTGTTCCAGCGAAAACAGAAAGTAGTAATTAGACAAGGTTTTTAGGGTTCCGTATTGTAAGGGTAAAAATGGACCCCTATTACTAAGCCTCCGATGTCCTCTCCGTCCGCTTGTCCCAGACTATATCTATTAAACTGTATTAGGTAGAGACATGAATTTTTCTCGCAAAGTAACAAGAAATAATAAAAACAAAATGAAATTTAAAAAATAGGGGTATTGGAATATCAGAACTGTGATTTTGAGCGTTTTATTAAATATTGCATGGTGTAGAACCCATATCGTGCAATTTTTACCAAATGTTACCTTTACTCCCAGACCTGTACAGTACAATTATTGAACGCTTTCCAAGATAATAATGCTAAAATAGTTCTAGCAAAATAACTTATTATTAGGAACAAGTTACCTAGAAACGCAAATGACAGGTAGGTACCAGGCTGAAAGGCCTAGACTTAGGTCATTAGTTCATAGCCATATATCATTGGGAGAAGGGCCGTAAGCTTTTTGTACGGTGGTAAATGTACAAGGGTAAAAAAGAAAGGCACACGGTAGACACGAGTGAATAAATAATGTCTTTAGATTTAAGAATGTCTACTTTCCATACCAATACAAGATAACATAGGTAAATATAGTAATTTTATGTATTCAAGAAGCACTATGACAGTACTTACTCATAAAGAATAAGAAATTGAGGATGTATTTATCCTAATCCTAACTATCCTATCCTAATCCTAACTAATATTATAAATGCGAAAGTGAGTTTGTTTATTTGTTACGCTTTCACGCCGTATCTACTGAACCGATCATCATGAAATTTTTCATACACGTAGGTTAGGGTACTTCTTCTTCTTCTATCGAGTCTTACAATGGCAATATTTGTACATATTAAATTTGTTTTAACCAGCGCTTTGCAACTATGTTAGGGTACTGGAAAGGACATAGGCAATATATCACGCGGGCAAAGCCACCGGTAACAGCTAGTATGTTTATAATATCATGTCATATTTTATAGATTTTATAAACTCACATAAGGGAGTATTCTATTCCATAAAAAATAACACATTGGCATGTTGCAAAAATCTTCACAATCATGTAATGCACTCCGTATTGTAACAAAACATTATTTAATCCTTATTATTATTTTTATTTTTCATACTTCACATAAGTAATATTTATAAATTGATCATAAAGCTAGCAACACTTTTCGGGAATCGGGTTGACATTGGCATTCGGTTGTCAATGTCAACAAAACGTCAAGTCGGCCGTTATCCTCGCCTTATGGGCAGTCGTGATTGAGCCTCCGTGGAGTTAACACTAAGGTTAGTAAAATAAGATTTATTTTGTAAATTCATGATGTTATTGTGTTTTGGTTATGTGATGGATAAGTGAAACATGGCAATAAATAGTTATTTTTACGTTGATGCTCTTATTTGATTTATAATTCTAACTAACTTATTCCGCTATTAATCTGACTGTTACATCTCAGAAGTGGGATAGAACAGACAAATTAGTATTACACACCCACACAAGATTCGATTTAGTAATAAAATCAACGTGAAAAAACCAAATGTAGCCATTTGACCCATGAATGTGTTTGTTTTATTTCCTTTTGTATGATCAAAAAAAAAAAAATTATTAAAAACTGACAATTTGAGTAAAAATATGAGTTTATTGAGAAAGTAAATTAAAAATTACATTAGTAGTTAAGATTAAAATATATATATATATGTTGTTAATTCGATGATGTAAGTAGATTAATTTTTCGTCAGAATTTTCATATGATATCCTCGTTGAATGTTTTTCTAAAATACAACTTTACAAGTAAAGTACGTAAAAAATAAACGTAGATTTAAGTAATATTTTACAAAAGTGATAGTTAATTTTGAAGATGTAAATGGATTTTCTTTGGTGTAAACGAATTATGAACAAGTTGCTATGTCGATGATGCAACTACCTACATTGTCTTTTTTTTTTGCTAGAATTCTCGTATGTTATTTCTTGTTATATATTTCTCAAAATATAACTTTATATGTAAAGTACGTCAAAAAAGACCGTAGATACCAATGATATTTAGCAAAAATACCGGCTAATATTCAAGATGTAAACTGATTTTTTTTGTGTCGAAACGGATTGTGAATGTGACAAATTCGTAAAACAAATATTCTAAGTTCCAGGAACATGAGCGACCGAGACTCTGATAGAAGGCTGCGTCGACACACTGACGCATCGCGGAGCCGAAGTCGAGAGCTTCGTGTAAGCGAGCGGAGCAGTCGCAGCCGTCATGACGAGAGGCACCGGACGGCGCGATCCCGAAGCCGCAGCCCTGCACGCGATAAGCGCCCGAGTCGTAACCGCAGCCGCAGCAGAACCAACCTGCACGAACGTGAGCGCAAGCTGTCTCAGGAAAGGAGGCGACTAAGGACACTTGAAAGTGAGGTACGAAGACAGCGTGAATTATTAATAGAACGTGAACGAGATCGATCACGTAGGCTTTCGAATACACCGAAATCTGGTCCTAGTAAGGACAATAAAAGAGATATGGATAATAGTTACTTGCGGCGACATCGTTCTTTAGTTACACCGGAAAAGCGAAAATTACCTCTTGATGATCATAATACTAAGCATCCTAGATTAATGACAATAGATCTTTTTGAGGATTTCTTAAGTGTATTAAAGTCAAAGGCCGGGGATCGTGAATCGTTTACTACTTTAACGAATGTGATTCCAGAGTTTGATCCATTATCAAAAGAACAGACCATTAATATTTGGCTTGATAAGGTAGACGAATGTTCCGAAATTTATAACTGGACTAATAAGCAAACGATTCATTATGCCCTGCCTAAACTCACTGGACTAGCAAAGACATGGTACCAGGGTTTACCCACAATTAAGCATAGTTGGACAGAGTGGAAAGTTATGCTTAAAGAATCGTTTCCTGCCACTGAAAACTACGCGGAACTCCTAACTGATATGCTTAATAGGCGGGTACGCCCTGGTGAATCTCTTGAGCTTTATTTTTTTGCGAAAATAAATCTACTTAATAGATGTAAAATTTTTGGAAAGCAAGCGGTGGATTGTTTACTCTACGGCATCGAAGACAGAGGCGTCCGGGTTGGTGCTCAAGCGGCCAAATTTGATAAGCCTGAAGACGTACTCGAATTTTTTAAGACCATAAAGTACCATCATAATAAAAATCAATCAGATTATCAAAAGGATTTTAATAGGGATAAACGTTTTGGTAATACATCAGCTAACAATAACTCATCCAAGGGCTTAGATAGCACATCTTCCAAAAATAATAACTCAAGAGGTTCTATTACTTGTTTTAATTGTCGTAGTGTAGGGCACCCCAGTTACAAATGTCCGAAACCTATCGTAAAATGTACTAGCTGCAACTTTCTGGGACACGATTCAACTAATTGTCCTAAGGTCAAGGAATCGAAGAGCTCCCCTAAGGATAAAAACGTTCTTGAGGTTTCTTTAGCGGATTGTAGTAACGACAAGTACAAAATTATGATAAATGTTAATGGCACGGCTATACTATGTCAGCTGGATTTAGGAAGCGAAGCAACACTTGTTCGCAAAACAGATGCTTCGAGACTAGGGTTAACTTGGGAAAACGTAACCGGTCCCTACTTGAGAGGGTTAGGAAATATACCTTATCTTCCGCTGGGATATACGTTGGTAGATATAGAAGTGCAAGGTATTTTGGAGAAAAATATTGAAGTGTATATAGTAGATGATCATTTAATTAATTGTAACATTCTACTAGGTCACTCTTTTACTGAGAGACCTTCATTAAAAATTGTTAAAACTCCAACAGACATCAGGTTTGAACGCATAGAATACGACACTGATTTGAAATTACACCTATATACTACTTGTGCCCTTACCATAGATATTGGTGAAATGATGTGTGTACCGGTAAAATCAAGTGTTGCGTGTCATGGAAACGTATATGTGGCGGGGTCGGTGAGAGGCCAAATAGGTCGAGAATACTACTTGTTGCCAGGGGAATATCAAATTCATAGGTCTGAATGTAATTTATTGGTTCAAAATGTTGGTTCCAAGGCAGTTCATTTTAAGGAAAACATTCTTGTTACTCGTGCACGTTTTATAGAACCACACAAAGACCCCTTAGATATTATGAACATATGCAATTCTGCTGAACGAATAGTGCCCAAGTTAGGAGACCAATTAACAGAAATTCAGAAACGCCAGTGCGAAGAGCTGTTAGGAAGGTTTGGTGACTGTTTTTCAACAGGAATGCACGATTTAGGATTCACGAACGTGACGGAAATGGAAATTCACTTAAGGGATTCAACTCCAGTCGTTTACAGACCGTACCGGTTGCCCATATCAGAGCGTAGATTAGTCCAAAGCATGGTAGGTGACATGTTAAAGAATGGAATTGTGCGGGAATCTAGTTCACCATATGCTAGCCCAATTGTTCTTGTAAAAAAAAAATCAGGGGAAAAACGTCTTTGTGTAGACTACCGAGCGTTAAATAGTCGCACAAAAAGAGACCACTACCCCCTACCAAGGATAGACGACCTTTTGGATCAACTGTCGGGACAATCATTATTTACTTCTTTAGATTTGGCCTCGGGATATCACCAGATCCCTATAGCCGAGCAGTCTCGAGAGAAGACCTCGTTTGTGACTCCCGACGGCCAATTCGAATATAATCGCGTTCCTTTTGGCCTGGCCAATGCACCGGCAGTTTTTCAAAGGGCCATCCATAAAGTTCTGAGTAAAGGTAAAGTCGGATACGTTGTTATTTATATGGACGATATATTAATACCGTCAAAATCCTTTCAAGAGGGTCTAACTCGCCTTGAGGAAGTTTTGAGTCTTTTACGTGAGGCGGGTCTAACACTTAAAATGGAGAAGTGTAACTTCTTCCAGGAGAGTATAGACTTTCTTGGATTCGAGATAAATCAAGTTGGCATTAGACCGGGAACCCAGAAAACAGAAGCAGTTTCTAAGTTCCCTGCTCCACAAAACCAACATGAGGTCCGAAGGTTCCTCGGACTGGCCAGTTTTTTTAGGAGATTCGTGAAGGGATTTGCTCTTATTGCGAGGCCCTTAACGAATCTGTTGAAAAAGGATGTGTGCTGGCAATGGGGTGATTCAGAGGCGAAATCCTTTCAAACTATCAAGGAATTACTTACGAATAGGCCGGTTTTAGCTTTGTATGACCATAGCGCAGAAACACAACTTCACACTGACGCTAGCAAATATGGAGTCGCAGGCATATTGCTTCAAAGAAAAGGTTCCGATCTCTGGCGACCGGTGGCATACTTCAGTCGTCAGACGTTAGCCGATGAAATGAAACTACATTCGTTTGAATTAGAAACGCTGGCCGTTATTAGTTCTTTAAACAAATTTCGTACATACCTCATAGGAATTAAGTTTGTTATCGTGACTGACTGCAATGCCTTGCGCTCCACTTTTACAAAAAGGGATCTTATACCTAGAATATCTAGATGGTGGATTCAATTTTTAGAATATGACTGTAGTATTGAATATCGTCCTGGTGAAAGAATGGTACATGTTGATGCACTCAGCAGAGGACCTGTTGCTACAGAACCTGAACCAGTACATGTTCTGGATATTTTATCTGTTAATACGGAAGACTGGATCACTACGGTACAGTCGTCCGATGACGAGATTAGGCGTATTAAGGATATTCTGGAAGACCCTGACACTCCTAAAACTGTCGACATTTATAAAGATTACAAGGTTAAAAATGGGCGAGTCTTTAGGGTGTTAGAGGACGGGAATACTAGATGGGTTGCTCCAAGGGGTGTACGTTGGCAAATACTAAAAGCCAATCATGACAGTGTAGGGCATTTTGCATTTGAAAAGACATTGGAACGGGTACGAAATCTTTTTTGGTTTCCAAAAATGCGGAAGTTTATAAAGAAATATGTGAACGCATGCCTCGAGTGTGCACACCATAAACTACCGTCTGGTGCCAAAGAAGGGTTTCTACATCCCATACCTAAGGTAAATATACCGTTCCATACCCTACATGCCGATCACTTAGGACCGTTTCCTAGAAGTAAAAGAGGCAACACGTACATCCTTGTGGTAGTTGACGCGTTTACCAAATATATCAGCGTTACACCTGTGCGTAGTACAAAAACTAAAGAAAGTGTTAAAGCACTCAAAACTCTATTCAGTTACTTCGGATCCCCTTCTAGGTTAATAACGGATAGAGGGACCAGCTTTACTAGCAAAAAGTTTAAGACGTTTGTACAGTCAATTGGTGCAAAGCATGTACTTAATTCGGTTGCCACGCCGAGGGCCAATGGACAAGTCGAACGGTACAACCGGACGATCTTGGCTTCTCTTGGTTCCATGGCTCACGGCAAAAATAAGAATACATGGGATGAATTGTTGCCAGACGTCCAATTAGGACTAAACACTACAATCCATGATGTTACGAAGAAAACACCCACGGAACTCTTGTTTGGTAGGACAGTAGCAAATCCAGCACAAGGTCTATTAAATAATATATCGGACGAAGTTGAGCAACATCAAGATAAGTCAATAGATGAAGTTAGGTCTGAAGCTAGTAAAAGAATTGAAAAAAATCAGGACAAAAATAAGAATCGTTACGACAAACTCAGAAAAAAAAGCACGCAGTATAAAGAAGGCGATCTTGTCAGGATAAGTAGGGCAATTGTAACGGGACCAGGACAGTCAAAAAAACTTGAAGCAAAGTGCCAGGGACCTTATAGGATAAAAAAGATCTTGCCAAACGATAGGTTTCTTGTTGAGGACACTCCTTTAACAAGAAAAGGTGCCAGATACGAAACGGTTGTAGCTATTGATAAAATATACCCATGGTTAAGTTTCAATGCCCCTGCTTGCTCGTCCAGTGAAGACGAAAAAGATGATGATAGTAGCGATATTAATTAATTGAATTGTATAATTGTGATAAATTGTTCGAATGTGGTTAAATGCTGTCTAGTGATTATATATATAATTAATGAATACTTATTAGATAGATTTATGTGAGAAAAGTGATTCAATACTGGCTACAATAATAATATAAAGGTGAATAGAGTGAGGGTGCTTTAAGTCGGGTATGATTGGCGTATGAACTCGCCGCCCATGAGTGGCTGACGCATCGCAGTCGTTTAGTGAGTGTGAAGGAAGTAGCATTCATTAAACATGGCTATAGAATAATTAAGTGAGAATGTTTTGAGTCGGGTATGATTGGCGTATGAACTCGCCGCCCATGAATGACTCAAAGCATTGCAGCTTCTGAAAAGTGATAACGAAGGAAGTAGTGGTCACTTGCAGAGCTATAGTTAAATGATAATAAAATGATATGATCGTACGTTATATGATGATAATATAATTGATGCCCAGTGATATTTGTATATTTACATGAAATTTGTATACTTACCTTACATGATTATTATAAAGATGATGTGACACAAATAACCTATATACTGTTGTGATAAATGCGAGAGGATAATTAATTAAGATTTTGTTTATATAATGGTCATTTATGCATTACTTTATTGTGATATTATCAGATTGAATAATAGAAACGAAGGGACTCGTTTTTTTGAGGATGGCCGACTGTAACAAAACATTATTTAATCCTTATTATTATTTTTATTTTTCATACTTCACATAAGTAATATTTATAAATTGATCATAAAGCTAGCAACACTTTTCGGGAATCGGGTTGACATTGGCATTCGGTTGTCAATGTCAACAAAACGTCAAGTCGGCCGTTATCCTCGCCTTATGGGCAGTCGTGATTGAGCCTCCGTGGAGTTAACACTAAGGTTAGTAAAATAAGATTTATTTTGTAAATTCATGATGTTATTGTGTTTTGGTTATGTGATGGATAAGTGAAACATGGCAATAAATAGTTATTTTTACGTTGATGCTCTTATTTGATTTATAATTCTAACTAACTTATTCCGCTATTAATCTGACTGTTACAGTATCCATCATCATCATCATCAGGTCCTTATTTAGTCTCCACTGCAGGAGCACGACCCTCTCTGTAATATCATAGTCATATATTAGCCAACGCTGAGGGAAATGGCCTTCACTCTCCACGCTGGCCAGACGGGTTGAATAGGACTCTTTGATGTTTATAAGCTTAGTTTAGCTTGCGTTCTCTAAGTCGCCTTTACGACATCCACGGGAAGACTTGGAGTGACTGTATCCATTCATGCCAAGAGAGATTTTAAGTAACACAACAACAGCAAGAAATCACTAATCCATCGAATGATCTGAGAACTAGTTTTTAAATTTGCTTATACTTTTTTATGACAGTTCCTTTAATTTTCAGTATAAACAAGCCACGTCACTAGGACGTCAGTATGTCCATCAGTGTGTTCAGCGTGGCACAGTCGCAAATTGCCAAGCACCACGTTAACTGGAGCACAAAGCCAATCCGCGCTTTACGAGCGCTCTCAATAACCACGACATAAAATATAGCGAAGACAGATGCCAGCCGATCCTCATACTACGAATACCTCTTCTAAATTTATCTCTAAATATGTTTTCTCGAAAGCTATTTTCTGACAGATTTTTCTTGATGTCGCAAGGTTCAATGCATGATTACGTCCTCATTGGCTAGTTAAAGTCAACTTTATTTTGTTTACCGTTATTAATCGTTATCGATTACAGGCATTTGTTCGCTAGGTACATCCCAATATTGAAAGGCATATAACTGTATAAACATATCATAATCTTGAATCAAAATAACATTACTAACAGTTTTTATGTGACGCTATTGTTTTCATTTCTTTTTGTTACACATTCAAGCTATGATTTCTGTAATTATAATAATACAATGTAAAAAGTACTAACTACGTATACGGATTTCTGTCACAAATTAAACATATAAGTAAGTGAATTTCCAAATACTCTTGTGTGAAGTTACGGTGTCAAAACTACACACATGAGTTATCCTTCTATTACCTTTTTTATTTTTAAGTGTTTAATGTCCATCTGAAATAATTACACTAAGTGTTTGAGTTAGGGCTCTGCTATTATTATATTAACTTGTAATTGCTGCAATTTTCTTCCAATATCGCACATCTGTTTCCGTGGAGAAAGCCATGTTTCTGTTATTTCGAAAATCATGTACGAGTAACATTTTGGAGTTATTTTCGTTTATTTTTACCTGTCGCGACGTACTGTAATAAATATATTATTACAGTATGTTTTTTTAGTAATTAGTATTTTTTTACCAGTTTCGAGAAATTATTATGTAAAGTTCGATAAAGGATTCTCGTTCCATCATTATCATTAAAATATTGCCAGATTGTCCAGAAGCACACTGTGTAGTGTATTCTCACAAAATTGCACATTTATTTAAAAAGAAGCGCTGTATTTTCTGCCTAACCAATTGATCGACTGAAGTAGATCAAGGGATAGGCGTAAAGGGCGTAGGCTGCCATCTGTCAGTTTCATTTACCATCTTGCAAAACGTTGAATTTGGAATTATATCATTAGATCTTCTATCCAATGAGGGAAGGGGACATCACACTGGTACCAATATAAACCAATATTTTGTTTCATATGTGATACCCTATTGTCTCGTCATAAAGAACTCTCTTGATTTTATGGTCCATCGAAAGTAAACACCCAATAAAGCTGGATCAAATATGTGAAGGAATAGCTGTGACGATAAGATGAACGGAGACTTTTGTTGACACCATAATACCGCAAAATAGTGCTATTCAATTATTGTTGTCAGTTATTTATTTGGAAAAATTGTTTGGTTAGAGTTTTATGGTCAGCCAGTAGCTTTCTAACTAACAGACTCCGGACTCAAGTTGGCCGAAGCAAGGAGAATATGAACAGGTGGTGCTACAGCTCGGAAATCTCTTGTTCCTGTGGTGCCACCCCTCAGACCATGGCACACTTATTTTGTTGCCCTGCATGTCCTACCACCTGTAGACGCGAGGACCTTTACAATGCTACTGATAACGCTATACCAGTAGCAGAGGTTTTGGTCAACACAAATGTATTTTGCCCGAGTCGATACGCTAAGAAGAAGAAGGTTTCTACGATATAAAACAACGAAATGATCCTATTACATTTATTAATCTTGACGTTTTCATCTTCATCATCAGGTCTTTTTAGATTCCATTGCAGGAGCAAGACCCTCTTTGTTCTACCAGAGCCATATATTAGCCAGAGCAGTCAGAAAATTTGGCCTACACCCTTCACTGTGGCCAGACCGGTTAGAGGTTTCATATGTCTATAAGCTTTGCTTAGCTTGTGTTGCCTAAGTCGCCTTCTACAATGTCCACGGGAAGAGTTGGAGTGGTCCTATTCTACTCTGCCTCCCAACCACACGGCAATTCAACATTTTACATAGCTGTAACGATCAATGTCAATGTTTAATGAAAGCTAACTCTACTTATGTTTCAGTTTTGTAATAAGACGGCATGTGTCTTAATGCAAATGATTTTACAGAAGATAATATTATAACATAAACAACCTAACAAACAAAAATAGTTAAACAGCGATAAATTTACAAAATTTTATTATTTATAGGTAAATTGTTTCACCTCGTGTGTATCAGGTGTAACAATATATAACTCCTCTGTTTGGAGGATAAAGTTTGTAATAGTAAAAAAAAAAAAAAAAAAACTAGTAATTTTTTTAATGCAGTTTTATTTTCGGCCGGGATGACAAAAATCCGCATGCTGTCAAAAAAGAGTTACAATTTTACAATAAAATCAAAAATAACTTTTAAAATAACGCAAATGCTCAGCCAATATCCCGAACAAAACCTTTTAGCGCTCGGGCGCAGTCGGATGGAATCGAATCACCTATTTATAAATAAAAACTGGAAGATGGGATGTTCGGTGGAAGTTCGTTGTAGCTTGTGCGCAATTTCTAAGGTAAATGGACGTAATTCAGTGGTTCTTAATCGAGCTACAGAAATGACGTCACAACATTCAAAGATAATCTTTTTAAAGCCTTGCTCAATATCAATCAAACTTAAAAGTCATGTTAAAATAGCACAAGTTACTTTTTTTTTATGACATGAGGGGTGCGCATAGTGATATTATTTTATGTTAATTACTTAGGCATGTAAGGATTTGTACTCCCGAAATGTTTGTAAGTATGTTTTCATGTTATGTTGCTATGATCTTATCTTTACGAAGTGATTGGGAATAATCAATATTTCACATAATATTAAAATTTTAGCTGTGGTAGAGCCTCTTCTAGTTGTGGAGATCACTTTTGATTGTAGCATGGACCGGCTCGTCCGGGGAAGTACCACACTCTCACAGAAAATCGACGTTTGAGTAGTAGCTTTACCGCTGCTATGCTTTGTTCAGTAAGTGAGAGAGCCAGAGGCCCACCTCCCTCTCCCCTCTAGGAGAGAAAAAAATTAAAAGAAAAATCTCGGCATCAGGATTTCTAATAGAAAATAGATACGCGAGAAAAAAGGTGAACGAACGAAAAAATTCTACGCTTTTGGTGATTAGTACATACTATAATAATATATACTTACTCTTAACAAGAGTGTCTATAGTATGGACTCTTGACTTCCTAAAACCTAACAGACCGAAACTAGTCGGCGGACCTGACGTAATAAAACGTGAATAAACCCGCGTTTTCATAATGAATTAATTTCGCGTAAGTTTCAATATTATTATTCCTAAAACCTGTTATAAAAAGATTTGTTATTTAGTGTAACTCCTTTTACACCGTTCATCTTAAATATTAGGAGTGGTTGAACTAGAAACAGTAAGAACCTGTTGATCGCTTACCGATCTGCCGAGCGATCAGATTCTTTTACAAGGTGAGCTTATATTATTGTTTTTAGATATACTCGTACTACATAGGTAACTAGGTACACCATTTGCCGTGTGGTTCCCGGCAGAGTAGAATAGGACCACTCCAAGTCTCCCCGTGGATGTCGTAGAAGTCGACTAAGGAAAGACAAGCTACACAAAGCTATAAACATCTAAGAGACCTTTCCAACCCGTCTGGCCAGTGTGGAGAGTGTAGGCCAAATCCTCTGACTGCCCTGCCTAATACATGGCTCTGGTAGTACAGAGAGGGTCGTGCTCCTGCAGTGGAGACTAACAAAGACCTGTTGATGATGATGATGAACTAGGTACACCAATTATTAGTACTGATCTAATCTATACTTAAAGATTTGATTTTTTTTGTTTATTTTCATTGAATAGGCTCCAAAACCACTAGACCAATTTTCAAAATTATTTTCTCTATTGAAAGCTTATTTATCTACGTGTGACATATGCTATAATTTACGTAGACTAAGACACGTGAACATTAAATTACTAGTCTAATTTATCTGTTTAGTATTGTTTCAACGAGTAATGATTCTTAAAATTGAAAATATGTGATGAAAACGAATTCGCCACAGGTAGGCTTCGTTTTACCCACACCACAGCTCTTAGGTCTGCGCCCTGGGTAGTATTGAAGAAATACGCATGCTTTAAAATGCGTTATACCATACGGGTACGTTAGTATGTTGTCTTTGCTACGAGGTACTATGTAATGAGAGAATTCGACGCGGTCATTCGAAGCCACGGTGGTGTAGTTGGCAGCACACTTAGGGCGCAGACCTAAGAGCTGTGGATTCGAATCCTACCTGTGGCTAATTCTTTTTTTCATCACATATTATCAATTTTAATAATATACCGAGCATTGTAATCCTATTTAAAAACCATTTTTATTGAGTACATGTTTCCTTTATTACGGAAGTCTTTTTCTGCGACACAATCGCTAAATTTCGTAAACGGGTTTTGGAAATAGCTGAATTGTTAGTATTATGGCAACCCGGCTTTACTCACCTTTTATTTTGTCGGATTCACTGACTAGTTTCGGTCTGTTACGAATACCATCATCGGGGCGAGTATTAGGGGTAGTGACACGACGGTTACGCTTACCTCAAAGCACAAGCAGTGCTACGACAAATCAAACGTGAGTAAAGTCGGGTTTCCATAGTGAATTTATTTCGCATAAGTTTTAATATTATTATAACCTGTTGATCCCCGCCCTTGCCGGCATCGATCCGACTTCTATTTACAAGAAGCGCTTATCGAAATCTAAAGACAATCAGGGGTGTGCAAATAATCGAGTCGGCGGAATCCGAGCTCTCTGTTTACGATTCAAAGCAATTTTCGCGATTATCGATGCCTTTTGAAGAACTTTGGAGCTTTCTCTCTCTTTATTTAGTATCTTGATGATAGCGATAATTCCATTCTTCAAAAAAATATCTATGTAACTTTAATGTGTTTAAAATTCTTTTTATTAGATTATAATTTTATATATTTTTTTCGAACAAGTGGAACAGAACAGAAATATCTTGGAGTTTGTGGAGAGATATATTTATTACAAACAATTACCTTTACCTTAGTAAAATTATTTTGAATAAACTGGAACAAGGGTGTGAATTTCGGGCACCATGGGAATAACACAAGATTACAGGGTCGAAAACTTAGAGTTAAACTAGTCTTGCCTCGTAAAAGTAATTAAACATTGTAGTTACTTGCATTAATCGTTTGCAATGATTGTTTTTTGATGTTGTTATTTCCCTTTTTAATGACACTTTGTCGTAGCTACATGTTCGTGTTGTCCTTGAGCCTACGGATTTTAAAACTTATAGTTTCAAGTAATGATTTCCTGAGTTTATTAAAAAAATGAACAAGCTGCATCATTTAAAAAATAAAAATCCGACTGCTGTTTTTGACAGTTATCGTCAGCCATTTTGATTTTTGCTGACGTTACATAGCTTATGACACTCCGGGGAAGAATACCAATCTAATGACATACCTCAGACCTCAAAATAGGTTAACCTGTTTATGCTTCAGGAGGAAACAATATCATGGACATACTGACATACATACATTGTATAAATACATACGCGCAAAAAAAGTTATCCTCCTTCTGTCGAAATAAAGTTCAGTTTCAAAGATACTGGACCTTTAAAACTGAAACCAAAGTCTCTTGATTAATATATCGCATGTCCAGTGCGGTGGAATGTGAATGAGTTTATTACGACATGCAAAGATTGGAGATATGGCACGTTTTATGTGGTAATTGCATGCCTATTTACATTGTTAATTTGTTACATTAATTTTTCACTTTAAGGACTAAGTTATTATCTAGTATAGAGTTAGCTGTTCTATTTTTTAAGCTATTTTTAACATGACATAAAATTCAGGACTATTTAATTATAAGGAGAACGTTCGTGTATGTTAGTGGCCAACACAGAAAACAAAGTCTGTTGATTAATATTTCGCATGTCCAGCGCTAAGGAATGTGAATGAGTTTATTACGACATGCAAAGATTGGAGATATGGCACGTTTTTATGCGGTAATTGCATGCCTATTTACATTGTAAATTTTCTGTTCATTTGTTACATTAATTTTTCACTTTAACGACTAAGTAAGAATTAACAATTAAGAACTTAGTTGTTTTATAATCTTTTATTTATTTGGATGACATCCTACTGTTTAGAATTCAATAGTTCTGAATTTATCAGAACTATCTAAGTATAAACAGGATAGGTTTTCCTTTTTCGTTTACGTAGGTAAACAAAACTAGTGACAGATTTTTAAAGCTGCAAAAACGCATTTGAATTAGCTTAACAACAGCAACCAATCATGACAGCCGAGAGCACCGGCTTAACATGCCGTCCAAAGCACGGAGGAGCTCGAGATACTTTTTATGTTTTCAATAGAAGTCCGGCAACGCACTTGTCACATTCCTGGTGTTGCCATTGTCAATGGGCAGCGGTGATCACTTACCATCAGGTTGCTTGCTCGTTTGCCGTCTTAAACTATAAAAAAATCATCTTACTATTCAAAGTGATATATCACTAATACTTACCTATACCTAACTTACGAACTTATATAGCTTATTATGTCAGTAGATACGTGAAGTATTTAGGAGTCAATTTTCATTCACTTTTGATTGGTACATTCAGCGTTAAACGTATTTTTGTATTTAAAATATACATACATACATATCATCACGCCTCTCTCCCATAGGGGTAGGCAGAGACTATGGATCTCCACTTGCTACGATCCTTACAAACCTCTTTCGCTTCATCTACATTCATTACTCTTTTCATGCATGCTCGCCGGTTTCGGGTACTCCTTACTTCTCCTTTTGCAAGAACGTTCGATATTTAAAATATTTGATTACATAACCATTTTTCTAATTGAACGCCACTATATTCTTACTTATTCCTGTTTATCCAGACTTAGATCTTAAGCGGTGTACAAGCATTTCACTCACCACAATACCTTTTCCCAAAAAACAAGAATTTATAGTGTCACAAAAGCTCAGCCGTAAAGTTTATGTAACAGCTCTCCATTAACAAACGTCCCATTTTTTTACCGTAAAAGGTGTGTTATGATGTGATAAATGGATAACATCGTAAGGAAGTAACAAAATGTTGCCAGCATAAAAAATCTTTGCCGGGATTCGAGGTAATATGGTGAGTGGAGTATGATGTTGTGTATTAAGCTGAAACGTTATCTTGAGATTGGAGTATGCGAATGCATTTTTGAGTAACCATAAAAAACAATATTTTGGAGCTGTATAAAATACATACATAGATGTGTTTGAATTTTCTTGTAAACTTATAGGAAACAAGCGTGAAAACATTATGATAAATGATAGGTAGGTAGTTATGTTTACAGCTATAATGATCCTTCCAACCAACCTGCCGACTAGCAAAAATAGACCACTTTAGGCAAGATTAAAGAGCTACATGTACTATGGAGTACAAGGAAAACGACATCCACTTAGATATATCCACAAGTATTGACCCATTTCCTTGAAGAACTTCGTTGATCTGCGTGCGGTCGGTTTTTACTGATTTTCTTGATTTTACTCCATATTGTGTGCAAAGCACCGTTGACGAAAATCAAACAAAACCAGAAGCACCAAGACACTTCCCGGAGTCTAAAAAAAACAAAGTTTTTTATAAAATTTACGCTCGTAAAAACATGAGCCAAACGATCTATCACACTAACAAACCTAACGTTGTTCAAGTAAACAAACAATCCGAAACATGTGCTTTATATCGCCGTAAATATCAACGTGTTGCTCCAAACAGACCTTAACGGCCCTTCTGACACCTGAACAATAGAGTATCGTAAAACGCTTCCAGTCGTCATGGCGATATAGGGTGTACACAGAGAACTTACTGCTAAAACATGGCCGTAGCGCTGGTTTATAGGCATTGGGTTTGGGTTGCGCGATTGATTGGAGCTCAAACTTCCTTTTCTGTTTTGTAAGTCATATTATTGTCTGCTGTAAGAAACAGCAAACAAAGTTACACCTATGTAGTTTTGTTCTCGACAACGTGTTTTCTGGTGCATCTTCAGATACATTGCCACGGAGCTCGTTTGCCTAAGTGGCGGGAAAAAGCTAGTAGAGACATCATAAGCGTTTATTGTACTCTTCAAGATGTTTTAATGCAAATACAATCCATACATACTATGTGTGTTGTTATGTGTGTATAATTGGCCAACACTGGTGTCAGATTTTTCAAGCTGCCTTAAGACATCTGACATAGCTTAACGACTGCCATCAATGATGATAGCCGGGACCAACGGCTTAACGTGCCTTCCGAAGCACGGAGGAGCTTGAAATATTTTGATGCCACTTGCGGTCACCAATCCAAGTGGGGACTGCGCCCAGGGCTGCTTAACATGCGGAAGCATTAATAATGCTCACATCCACTAGGCCATCGGGCTCCTCAACATACATACTATTACATAATTAATTATTGTAAGAGTGCTCTGATTCTCAATTAAAACTTTAAACGTAAAATAATTAATTTTTGTAGTGGTAACAGAAACGTATATGAATTTAAGATTTTAAGTAGTTTTAGCGACGAGTGCTCTATAGGTGATGTATCTCTTGCGATTTAACACACATTCGAAAAAATTGCCATATCATTTCATTGCATTAACTTGGAAATTTTATTATTCACAGATTCAAGAAATCGCTTGTCTGATTAGGTGATATTATTTTAGGCTTCTACTTTCATATGCTCACGCATTTTGAGAAAAATGTCACAACAGAGAGATGTCAAACGAGTGATCATATAAGGGTACATAATTACCTTTTGAACTACAAAACCCTAAAAAAAATTACTTAGGTATAGGCTCTTAAATTTCCTAACGCGATTTAATTATGAACGTCAAATAATAAATTACAGCATGTCTAGGTTGAGCTTAACGAATGAAAATCTTAGCTATATTAAAAAAAAAAATTAAAGTCATAAATGCTTTTAAAATGGTTTTTTTTTTCATTATAATATTTTTGCTTTTTGAATTAACATAAAATAACTATTGCTTTTGTTTTCGCAATTAACATACATAAATAACCATTGCGTTTTGTTCTTTATTCAGTTATAAAAAATTCAACGCTTTAAAGATAAACGTAAAATCAGTGACGGCTAGAATAATATTTTCTTTTAATCGATTCATTATTAATACTATTGAGATGGCCATTTACATTCAACCTGTAGTTATATTCTTAGTTTTTCCCTTTGATCAAGGTCTTTCCTTATCGATATCCGGTCAATAACCCGTAGGATAAATAGAACAAATAGTAAAAGATGTCATCAAACTGCCTCGATCTTTACCCGTCTGACCCAAACAGAAAAAGGGTAATGTGTTTCGCGCTATGTATGTATGTAAGTATGTCTGTTCTATTGTCGCCTCCTGTAGCCTGAATGGCTTGACCGAAAGTGTTAGATGTCCAAAGAGAAGGGGAGTATCATAGATTATTGCATATTAACGTCAGCAAAATATGGCGGACGTAAACTGTCAGAAACAGCAGACAGGTTTTTTATTTTTTTCAATAACGTAACTTGTTTTTAAGATTTGGTCGAAACTACATATATTTCCATGGTCGAAATGGATTTTCGCAACTCAAGTCAGTTGCCATGGTGACGATGGGTGCACATACATATAAGAATTATAACGCTTCGCTGAGATTGATATATCGAGGGCTGTTTGCTTATCCCACGACTGTGTTCAACTCGGACGCCTTGCCTAGTGGGTGGTAAGGCTGACATTTACTTATGGGTAGAAATAACACCTGCATCGTAATTTTAGGGATAAGCTAAGTTTGGGGACCTTTTTGAACTTAGGAAACATGAAAATTAATTTAGATGACATTAAATATGAAATCCAATGCATGTTTTATTCTAGCTTCATCATTAAAATTTAATAGTTTTGTTTATAAACTGTGAAGATAGACTTAGGCTAAGATTAAATAAATAAACTTAAATTAATTAAACACGGTATAAAATTGATCGTTATGGACCCTTGAAGTGTAGATTCAGCCCTTCCATTTGAACAAATTTTCCTTTGGGATCAATGCTGGGAGCTGAGTTGTTCAAATCTACGACCTGAATCATATTTCATCGGGTATAAGCAGTTAAACTTTAAAAACAATGTGCAATTTGAGTTAAATTAATTCCAACAGTTTCCATGTACTAACTGGTGGCGGAAGCACACAAATTAATTTAACTCAAAGTGTATGTAACTTTGACTTCCGCAAAGTAACGCCTGAATCAATTCAATATCGTTCAAATCTAATACAATCGTAGCTTTAGAGAAAGGAAAAGGTACCGTAAACGTACCGTACTATTTTCCTTATTCCAAAAACATTAACTAGGTACATCAGTTTATATAGAGTTTGTGTTCTATAAGACTAACCATTTAGGTGATATTGAAAGTCGTGCCAACTTCCCACTTTCCACCTCGAGTGGGAGTGAAGGGCAAAGGTTCACAGGCGCGAAGATAAACATTTATACTACGCGTGTGTTTGTGTTTATTAAATAAAGTTTGTAAGATTCGGGAGTGATTCGATGTATATAAATAGAGTTATTTTAATTAAAACATGAAAACATATTATTCTTTACGTTTAACTAACTAAAGCCTTAGGGGGTCGACCGCCAGATTTGGATGCCGATGGGATTGCTTCTTTTTTATTGAAACACTAGTTGTTACCCGCGACTTCGCTCGCGTAATATATAGCCTATGTCCTTCTCGGTACCCTAAACTATGTGTATGCAAAATTTCATGATGATTGTTTCAGTAGATAAGGCGTGAAAGCGTAACAAACAAATACACTTTCGCATTTATAATATTAGTTGGGATAGTTGGGATTAGGATAAAATAACTAAACATAAATCTAATTTATGTGTCACCAACCTGGATTTCGTGTTGTCGATTACGACATACATATGTCAAGATTTTCAATATATGTGGCGTGGTGGTGGGTCTATATAAAAATAAACGTATATGTGGGCGCAACCAGTGTTAATCACAAAAAATCAGTGCTGTCGCGAGCTCAGAGTGATCGGTACAAAACTAGTTTAAAGGAACGTGACACATAGATTAAATATTTACGGCAATTAATAAAACTGCTTTCTGCGGCAAAACTGATAAGGTTTTAGATGATGTGTCTTTAAAGGTTTATTTTTATGTATCTACTATTTATTTTAATACTATTTCTTTATTTCAGTTCAACGTGAGACAGAGCTTTATTCATGTAAAAGTCTCTCGTCTGGGATCAATGATAAATTTAGAGTGAAGATGTTTCTTTCTAAATTTTTAAGACCTCTTCTCTTACCTATTTGAGTAATAAGTTCCTAGCCATTACTATATACTTGTCTATGCCGTAATAGGCAAAGTAATACACTTTTGCCTCTATATTAGGTAGGTAAATAAAGCTTTTCGTGCCTACATCTACTTGATTTGGCTGTAGCCTAACTCATTATGTTGTATCGCGTGTAGAAAAAGTTTCCATACTTGGAAATCCACCCTAAATTAGAACTTATAATGTTTCACAAGAAGTTTGAGTAGTTGTGAGTGTATATTTTAGCTAAATGGAAACTATATTATATTTATTTACATCCAATATTAACAATAACTTTCAAAACCCCTTCTAACTATTTTTTTCCCACGCAGACCATAAAAGCCGCTCAAAGCTATATATAAAGCTTTATAGCTGAAACCATGTAAGTATCAAAAGCGATTTAAAATGGTTTATTTAGGCCCAAGCTAAGGGCAAGTACAATTCAAATATGAAGATCTCAAATGCACAGACAAAAATTTGAAACGGATCTCTAAATCGAAAAATGGTGTTCTCGACCTCGCAATATTTTTTAAAGACCTATTTAACAATACCCAAAACGATAGGTCTGTATAGAAAAAAAAAATACTCTCTTTATTAGTATGGGAGCTACTATTTCCGGTGACCAAAGGGTAGGCGCGCATTTTGGCCAAAGACTAAGTTTGGCAATCCAGCGAGGAAATGCCGCCAGCCTTTTGGGCACCCTGCCCGCTGACTGCAGCGATTTGGCTTCTATTTTTTATTTAACTTAATGTTTTTTTTTGTTTTTTTATATAGGTTAGTTTTTTTTAAGACTAGTTATAGTTCATAATCTTAGTTTAGTTCTTTGTTTTTAGTTTATATAAATTAAGTAGAAGACCACTTAAATCAATTTGCAAAATTGTTTAAGGCAAATAACAACTGTACCCATTGACTTCCCACAAAAAAAAAACCTTTATGATACTTACGGCTACATTTGGTTCCACCAGATAGAGACTTTGACATTTAGTAACTTATATTGTTCTAAAATAAACTTAGTTGTGTCTTATGCCTGAATTGCCGTAGGTATTGAAAATATTACACCTCTAAAAGATAGACTATATAGAATATTAACTTTTTATTCAGAAACCTATAGTTAAGGAACCCAAAAAATTAAACAAACAAGATTATTTTCGGGCATTTCCATCATAATCCACGTCATGAATATGAAGGGCTTTTTAAAAGACAGAGCTTGCCTCCCTTGTATCGAGTAATATCGTTTGACGCATCACAAAATTGTGTTTACTCAGTGTTTCATCTAAGTTGGGTTTTTAGCCTTTATTTGACGAACAAGTAAAATGCAACTCATGTGTGTTGAAATAAGGTTTATATTACAATGTGAGTTACTTCAGGCTTACACGCGGGAAGCAACAGGTAGCCGAAGTACGAGTAAATAATAAGGTACGCGGCAATGTGAAACTATAATAATGCTGGATTTTGTTCCAACAACGTCAGTTCTCGACAGAATAATATCATATCATCCCTTTGTGCTGAGGTAACTATGATTACGCAATGTTGGAATGATAAAATGTGAAAAGACGCAGAAGTACATTGTAAGAAATAAAGGAGAGAAAAATAAAAAACATATTCCATGTTTTCTTTTATTTTTTGTCTTCATATTACAACTGTTTCACTAATGAGAAATAGCAACTTTGTACGAATGAAGTTATTATAAGTATCTTTGTACAATAAGGTATGAAAATAAGGGACCAAACCTGAGATTTTTTGACATTTCTATACAAATTGCCCGGGCGAAAATGTCGAGAAATGTAGTATAAAAATGCCGAAAAAAATTTTGGGTTCCCACCATTGATGCCATTGAGAAATTTCATATGCGAACTAAGTCACCTTAAGGCTTTGTTGAGGGTCCATTTTCAAGCTGTATAAACAAGATAAAAAAAAAACAACGGGTTGCACTTCGAGAGTGCCGGCAGAAGTAAAAACTTGAATATTGACGTTGTTTTTCGATCAAGTGACGTGTCTATCTTACGCATTTTCAACCTGTCACGTGACCTTTTGCGAGTTTATCATATTTTTTTCCCAATATAAAAAGTTCACAGCGCCGTTAAGCTAAGTTTTCACTTCAAAAAAGTCTTCACTGGCGCTGATTTCAGAAAAAGACAAGTATAAAAACATGAAACCTAATTGACGGCAGTGAGTGAATCCTCCTAGCTATCTCCCATTTCAATTACCGATCTGCCACTGAACTGCATTTTGTTTTGTACTAACTACGGCGCTCGGTTCATAAAAATAGCATAAACTATTAAAAAGGCGCTCGTTAGGATGCTTTCGATTTTATGCTATTCAGATTCAGTTTTATTGAATTCCGCATTTTGCGAATACTGGATCTGTATATATTTCCTACGTTACGAAGAAAATAACTACCGATTATAGAAGGCATGTTGTAAAATGTTATTCGCAGGTAATTATAAATTAAAACCATATAACTATTTGCTTAAGAAAAGGGAGAGCAATAAAAGGGTGAAAAACAAAACACAACAAAATTTAGAAAGCATACTTATTACTTATAAACATAGAGGGAATTCAGCCAATAAGTTCTAGTAGGATTTTAATGAAATTCAACAAAATCATATCTTGTGACAAAAAAAAAACATGAACTATCATCAAAAGCAAAAAATGAAAAGTGAAAACAACAGCTCTTCATAAATTAATTTCGAGGTAAAAAATTCAGAATTGGATTTCAAAGGAGAATAATTGACAAACATGTGAACGGCAAACCCTAAAACGTATTATATATTTTCTTAACTACGTGAGCAAAAATTTTTGTTATTTTCACGATTAGTTCACCTGCTTAGTAAACCCAGGGGCCTATATATTCAGCCAAAGCCGCACACACTAAGGAAAGGACGAATCTATAATGGGGGTCCTAATTGAATTTCAAATCGAACTTCCGTGTTAACATTACACAATTACTGGCATTACGTTACCCCGCAGCGACGTTAATGTAGATCGGATTATACTTGCTAAGTCAGTCACCAGTTACCTGCAGGCTTTTGAATTTTACGAAATCTTAAAAGAGTTTTCATACAAAAATATAACGGCGACACATGTATTTGTTTACAAGATTTTTCAAACAAAAAAAGAACGTCCGCCTTGCTTAATATTTTATAGTATATGTCACTCGGGAGGGTAAGGATCATCATCATCCTCATCATCATCAAGTCTTTCTAATCTCCACTGCAGGAGCACGACCCTCTTTGTACTACTAGAGCCATATACTAGGGTAAGAATAATTTCTAACAATACCCCATATTACGAAATTTTGAAGTGATTCTCTTTTACATTAATACTTACATAAATGAATTCTAAAAACTGTTGAATCAGAGCAACTTCATTTCTGGTGTAAAATTCATTAAAAATTTAAAACATTCATAGTGGTCTTTTTATGATTGCAGACATTCAATATTAAGGCATTTAAACGTCAAATATTAATGTATTGATGTTAACAAAATGAAGTAATTGCATATGGATAGTGAGCTTAAACTATTGGACTTGGTATAGTTTAAGTCATTCCATTCACAGTGTGTCCTGGGTTAGGTTGGTTTGGGCTTAAATGTTTATCTACATCGGTAGGTATCACTTATAAAATATAGTATCGTTTAGTTATCATCCCTAAGACACTAGTTGAGAAATTACTGCAGGGCTAGCTTAATAATTTGTGCAATTCTGACTCGCACTTGTCGGATGTCAATACAATACTAAAATAAACTTTTTTGTATCGGAATTATTCAGGGCTAATTAAAAGCGTTGATTATTCAGCAAAGTATTTAATGTAAGAGTGTTAGCTATAGAAGACCTAAGACGGACATTAGTTTATAAAAAAATTGCCTCATCTCTAACACGGAGTGAAACAAAATCTTTTTCAGTATAAACGTAAAACGATACGTTCTAAGTCAAATCTCACTGAAATTCTATGCTCTGCCTACATTGTCGCACCTCGTTTGGGAATGTCAGGTTTTATTCGTATTCAATGTTTTGCATTTATATTGCCAAAGTTCCCGCCCTGACGTTTGATTGACGCGCGTTGACGGGGCATTGTATGGGATATTGCATCGACGGTTCAATTTTCAAGTTTGTCGATGAACTGATATTTACCAGTGTGTAATAAAATTTTATTAAGACTGGTAAGTATTTTACCAGTTTTAATTAATAAAATACTCTCAAAAATATTTAAAAACAATTTATGTCAATCAAAAGATTTAATTATTTCCGGGAGGTTGAAATACGAGTACATTCGGGTTTTCTTCATCTTATACTTCTATGTACATGGTTTGCGATTAGCGACGAATTTCTCCTTAGGTACCCAACGTAATTGACTTGGCCCTCAGTCATGTAGAAATATGGGACATTACAAACTCTAATGATATCCGGAAGTCAGGGATGTCATGGGTCAGTCAGGGGTGTCATACTTAACTACCTATCTGACGGTGACACGTCGGCATCAGGTGACCAAAACTTAACTCAAACATAGTAAGTGATATTTCAAATTACTTTCATCCATATTTAAAAAAAAAATCCACTTTCATGCAAAGCAAGTAAAATAAACTAAATGATATTGTCTCTTCCTCGATCCTGGAAAACAATAAAAGTCGAGTAGTTTAGTTTGCGATCTAATAAAGTTGTTCAACGCAAACAATTTATTTCTATTAAAGGTCAGCGGGCCGTAATCGAACTGCTATGGGGTACATACGAGTAAGTATCGATGGGTGGGGTTATAGGCGGTTAGCAGTTTTAGCGCACATTTAATCGTTATAAGGCAGTGTTTCTTAAACTTTGCAGTCAGAGATCTTTCAGAATTCAAAATATTTGAACAATCTATGTCATTGTATATTTTGGTAAAGGAACAAGAAGGTACATTTTTACTAAGCAATGCGTAGCCTTGAATCGTGACGTGTAGAAACTAAAAGGGGAGCCTTTGCCCAGTAATGGAAAACGATATAGGCTATAAAAAAGCAAAACGATAAACAAAAAAAAAATATGTTGAGTCCATGTAAAGTCACAGTTTTTTTTTTTTATAACAAGAGCATTTTAGTACAAAATCATTGCTGCTGCCTTCCAAGCCATGCATTAAAGAATACCGGCACAAATATTCAAAAATATTTTAAGGGTTAACTGAGCTGCTACGAACTTCCTAAGCAATTGCACTTTAAGCAACACTGGTTTAGCGTATTTGATGGCAGACATGGGGTAGGCCTGAGAATTTGGGTTAATCCATCGATGAAGACCGGTTTTCCTATTATTTTATATGGTACTGGATTCATGGATTGTGTTTAGATTCAAAGAGTAAAATATCTAAGCTTCTTGTATTAAATGTGCTTCAATTCAAACGTAATCGATGAACATGTAATCAAATGCATTATCTGGAGATAAAGTAACGATAATGAGACTTATTTCTCTGTGTTTTTTTTAAACACAAACCACTAGTATATATTTGCTCGTGGCTCCGCTCGCGTTAGTGTCGATCTGTCAGGAACAGTAATTTTGTCCGGCATGATCCTTTTCCGTACTCCAGACAACATGTATACAAAAAATTCATGATGATCGGTTCCGTAATAGATAGGGCGTGAAAACGTAAGAAATAAATCCACTTTCGCATTTATAATATTAATTGGGAAGTTGAGAAAGGATGGGATTTTACTAAACAAAGTCTAGCTAAAAGTGAATATCCCCAGAAATTCAGACTTCAGAATGATTCCCGAGTTGGAAATTTGTTATATCATTCAGATTTTGTGACCTCGTTGCTTAGTTGCGATAGTTGTTATAGGAACTACGGCTCAACATCATTTTGGATGCATTGTGCAGTGGAGTGCAGTGGACGTCAGCTGAAACGTTGTTACAGTCTATATAAACTTGTTTCTACAGTTGTGTAGTGACGCTGTAGGAAATCGGAACTATGCGTGCTTTATAATAGCTTGACACGTTTTCTCGTTGCATCGTCACTCATCTCTCGTCACGGTTGCATTAAAAAGGAATTAACAAAGCTATTTATAATGACAGGATTTAGAGCGAACCCATTTTTTTTTTTTTAATTTTTTTTCGGACTTATCTATAGAGTTACATCTGTCGTGGTCACAGAGAGACTTAAAAAATAATTATTTAATTAAATATGATAGAGTTTAAGTTTCGAGTTAAGACTTATTTAAAAATATTAGGTGTTTAATGATTCATATTGTTATTATTGTATTATAATAATGTACAGTATAGCAATTTGCCTAAAAATCGAATAGCCTACATATCGGAAAAAGTTTACATTAAATTATACACAAAGTAAATATTCATTTCGATCTCATATTTGTAAAAACCATTAAAAAAGATGGCTGACAGCTTTGAAGGTTTGATAGAGACCGTGAATATGACTACAATGACGATTTGCCAGTGATGCACGTTTTTGTGCTTATATACAGTGCAAAAACAGCATAAACATAATTAAAAACAATACACGACTAAGTAGATTGAATTAAATTTCTTATGAAATTTTAATTTTTTCCAGCTAAAAGAAAAATTCCCGCGACGTTCGCATAAATTCTGCCCTATATCACCTGTAGATAAATTAACTTTCTATTAGGTGAAATAATTTTCAAACTCGTTCCAGTAGTTTTGGAGACTATTCAATGCAAACAAACAAAATAAAGAAGAATACAAGAATGTATAGGTAGATGTAGATAACAATATCACTACGTCAACAATAAACTTTATCAGAGAATCCCTGCCTCTAACCGCTCTCAGTTCAACGTGTGGAAATAACACATTCGACGCTATTGTTGCTCATTTACGAACCGATGTGCTTTGTTTAGTTGAGAAAGGCGACACATCTTGTGATCGACGCTACAATTACCGCGACTTTAAGATGTCATAAGTATTTTATAGATATATTTCATTGAATGTTTTCATTCTGTCTTAAAAATATGCATTGTATTACTAGCTACAAAGTTTCTGAAGTGAATCCCTGCCTCTAAACGCTCTCAGTTCAACGCGTGGAAATACAAACATATCCGACCCTATTGTTGATCGTTCAGGAACCGATGCACTTTGTTTAGTTGAGATAGGCGAAACGTCTTGTGATTGTCGCTACACGTACGGTGACCCTTTAGATGTCATAAGTATTTCATAGATACCTGATTGATTATTTACACGAAGATTTTCATTAAATGTCTTCATTCAGTCTTAAGAGTATGTCGTGCATTGTCAGTTCCATTCAAAGTTTCTAAAGTCAATCCCAGATTTTAAACGTTCTTAGTTCAACGTGTGGAAATAACACATTTGACGTTATTGTTGCTCGTTCAGGAACCGATGCGCTTTGTTTAGTTGAGAAAGGCAGTCTTGCGATCGACACTATATGTACGGTGACCCTTTAGATTTCATAAGTATTTTATAGATATATTTCATTAAATTTCTTCATTCTGTCTTAAAACTGTGCAGTGTATTACTAGCTACAAAGTTTCTGAAGTGAATCCCTGCCTCTAAACGCTCTCAGTTCAACGCGTGGAAATAACACATTCGACGCTATTGTTGCCCGTTCGGGAACCGATGTGCTTTGTTTAGTTGAGCAAGGCGACGCGTCTTGTGATCGACGCTACAAGTACCGCGACCCTTTAGATGTCATAAGTATTTTATAAATATATTTCATTAAATGTCTTCATTCTGTCTTAAAACTATGCAGTGTATTGCTAGCTACAAAGTTTCTCAAGTCAATTCCAGCTTCTAAATGCTCTCAGTTCAACGTGTGGAAATAACACATTCGACGTTATTGTTGCTCATCCACGAACCGATGCGCTTTATTTAGTTGAGAAAAGCGGTCTTGCGATCGAGGTTTCACTTGTTCACGGTGACCTTTTAAACACTGATGTTATACGTATTTCATAAGTTATAATATGTATTATCCAGTATTAAAAGTATAAAATGTAGTATTACGAGCTACAAAGATTTTCATGTTAATCCCTGCCTCTAAACGCTCTCAATTCAACGCGTGGAAATGACATATTCGACGCTATTGTTGCTCGTTCAGGAATCGATGCCCTTTGTTCAGAAAGGCGGTCTTGCGATAGCGTTACACGTGTTCACGGTGATCAACTGCCTCTGTGGTCAAGTGGTTAAAAGGCGTTTGCTTTGTTGACCCGGGGGTTTGATTCCCACGGGAAGCATACTTAGTTAAGTTGTTCCAGTTTGGTTAGGACATTGCAGGCATGAATCACCTGATTGTATGATAAGAAAGATGATTCCGTGCTTCGGATTGGTCCCGGCTGCCTCGTCAGAGGCCGAGAGGCGGTTCCGCAGAACTCTAACACCATGGTGTGCATGGTCGACTGACCGTGTCACCTACACGAAATGATGATGATGATGACGGTGTTCTGATTGATTTTTTACAAGATTTTTTTATTAAAGGTCTTCATTCAATATTAGTGTATTATTACCAGCTACAAAGTTTCTATGATGAATCCCTGTCTGTTTCAGAAATAAAACATTGAACAATATTGTTGCTCGTTCAGTTGAGAAAGGCGACACGTCTTGCGATCGACGACACAAATTTACGTCAGCCTTTGAGACACTGACTGTATACTATTTGATATAGACACCTGTTGCTTCCAAAACATGACAAAAAAGGAGGGAGGGTAATGTTTTCATGATTTATGTATATAAATGAATATGCGAGTGAGTTTGTAGGTTGGTATAGTAAAAATCCCTACATCATTACGACAGACACAGGCTATAATTTTATGAAAGGGTTTTGGGTTTTTTTCTTCGGAGCAAAGCTTGAACTTGATTATTATTAAAAGGAGACAAGAATAATATACTGTACAGTATAATAAATCCGAGACCCACGCGGATGTAGTTGCTGTAAACAGCTGGTTCTTTAAAAATACGAATGAAAAAAAAATTAACAATGCATTCAACAACTGTGTCATTAATCGTTAAGAGACCACTGTCTCTTCAGTCTCTTGCTCATAAGCGTCTCTCAGTTGAACATGTGAGACATTAGACACTATTGTTTCTCATTCAGGAACTGAAGCGCTTTGTTTACCACGTGGAAGATAGACACTTCTTGCCATTGAACTTACAGATGTGAATTATCTCACGGCACCCTTCAGACATTGAAGTCTTTGAAATATGTTCCTACAAATGTAGATTTCTATGTAGATAGAATTCCTACATATTAAAGATGTTGATGTTGGTGATAATCTTTGACATATACAAGAGAAATTCACTGTTAGTGGAGGACTGACGCCAAGGGTTTCCGAGGAAACTGTTATTACGGGTCACCAGAACTCACTATCTTTATCAAACTTATATAATTTTTTCGTAAAAAGTCAACTTTAAAATTATCTTGTACGATTTATTTTTATGTATTCTTATAAAAATGCTGATATATGAACCCCTGGTGGCGACCATCTATTCACCTGAACATTTATCGACGTCCGAAACTAAGTAATAAAACGCCCACCCTAATGGAATCCGATGCATTACGACATAAACGCTCCGTCATAGGGATGGCCTGTGTGCCGCCTGACTTTGGGGGTTGCTATTACTGTAAGACTGAAATGCAATGGGCTATAATTATATTTATTCCTCCATCCGTTTGACGCAGGAAGGAATAATATTTCGCTATAAAAAAATTCTAGCAGTTCGTCCGAAACTGAGTAATATATCACCCTCCTAAAGGAATCCGATGCATTACGGCATTAACTCTTCGTCATAAGGATGGCTTGTGAGTGTGCCGCCTTACTTTGATGGGATTACTATTACTGTAAGACTGAAATGAATTAAATTATAATAATATTTATCCCTGTATCCATTTGCCGCAGAAAGGAATTATATTTAGTTATATAAAAATTCTAGCGGTTCGCCCCGGCTTTGCCCGTGGTACATACATAGCTTATGTTACTCAGGGATAAAGTACCTATTCAACTGTGAAAGAATTTTTGAAATCAGTATAGTAGTTCCTGAGATTAGCGCGTTGAACCAAAGAAACTTTCAGCTTTATAATATAAGTAATACTAAAGATGTATTTATCCCTCACGCGATGACAGTATCCAGGGCCAAAAGGTCCAAATGCCAAGTAGTGGACTTGTATAGTTGCTTACTTTCTTACAAACCCAATATAACGCTTAACATCAATATTTTTAAATTCACGATAAAAATATGGACGGGGTGCTATCCTTAGATAAAGGTATGTTATTTTAGCCCAATCAATGAGATAATCTATCCAAAAATGAATAGAATGTGATAACTTTTTCCACAAAAATCGGCAAATCCTATTAATAGAAATGCTAACTCTATTTACAGAGCTGCCCATTTATTCCGTAAAAATAACTTATTACCTACTAACACATTTTATCTAGTACAACATTACATCTAAATAGCAACGCATTGTTTGTTACCTGTTTAAACAGAGCCCAATTTGTGCAGTTAATTTAAGCCGGAATCGTGTAACAAAGCACTAATTGCGTTTAGGATTAAGCTTTGATGATTTGGTGAATACATTATGATGGAACTACCAAGCTAGGAATATTCATTGTTCGGCATTAAAAATTACAATTATTAATTTTTATAAACATTAATGACGACCTGAAGATAAATATGCTAGAAGATAAAAGCTAAAGTTTTAAAGAATTATGCTTTGAATTATAAACCTAATGCATATATTTATCGTAACAGTAAAAATACTCGTTAATGTATCGTTTAAGTAAAGTTAAAAAACATGTTAGCACACTGAAAAAGAAAGTTTTCTAGGTAGATACTTTCAATTATTCTTACATTCATACTGATTAATTGCAATAGTAAATTTACCCCGCGCATTGCCTAGAAAAAGCTTTTAACCTACACCGTTGTCTGTAATAAAGTCTTGCAGGTTTTAACTAGTAATCTAGTCAACAAATTCATGGTTTCATTTTAACATAAGTACTCATTTAATCTGATGATAATGCATTATATTATTTCAATGAAACTGATCTGATTGATAAAGATCGTTGAATGGCTCAATCATTAAATGTAACCGTACTAATTGACTCTCAATAAAAGCAAGTTAAATAAATTTAAATTTTTAAGCCACCCCTGACAAAAAATTCTTTCTATCTTGTTCACGGCAACACTAATTTTTCTAAAATATATAGCAAACGCTGCGAAATCTGCTTACTCAAAAAGAAAATCTACATTCAGACCGGTTCACGCGTTTAAGAATTTCGGTACCATAGACACAAAGCAGTCAAAATTACAAAACACCTCTTTTGCATCGGTTGTTAAAAATATTAAAAAGTAAAGTAAAAGTTGTTAAGGAGCTAAGCGAATCTTCGTATTTTTGCGAACTGTAAGCGGTTTACAATTTACTTCTAATTAAACAGGAATTACCATCTATTCTTTACGGTTTTAACGGAAGCTAACCGTTAATTTACCGTACATCAAGGGCGTAGCCAGATGTTAGTATCGGGGAGGGTTCATGAATGTAAAACGACGAATAAAAGTGCATGATGTAACTGTAATATTCATGAGAGCCGTTCAGTTTGAATGCGATCGAATAATCGACGGCGGCAGCGGTTAGTCAGTGGAAAGGGCGAATCCAATAAATAATCAGTACTTACTAAGTTACTCTGATTGCCTTTCCTTATTCTATTTTTACTATTGTTAATATCCTAATTTTTCAGGGGTTGAGGTCCAAACCCTCATCCTGGCTACGCCCGTACATTAATTACTTACAGGGAATTGTAGCTTCAGCATTAATGAAAATTAAACATGCATCAATTCAATCAGCAAGCAATTTTGTATTGAAAATTAGATATTTTATAATGACGTATGCCTGGTAAGTATCAATAAGTCATGGTTGTTTTAAGTTTTCAATGTGAATACTAACAACTATCGCTATGAGATCTACCACGACGTGGTTTTTTCAGATAAGTTTTGTTTTAAGATCGACTACGTGCCAAGAACGTAAGTTTTTCCTCAATTGGGGGCAGAACTGGACCCTGAAAGTGAAAACGTGACGCTTCACGTTCACACTATAATTTTTTTTTGGTTTTTGTTGATTTTTTCTAAAAGCACTGGATAATGAAAAGCAATGAAAAAAAATATAGGACCTCTTTTAAAGTGCAGTAAAAACAGAGAAGAAACGTTCTCATCAATTTGTCTTGATTCACGTTAGAATAAAATACAAATAAGTTTAAACCGAACGGCATCCTTTAACAATTTTTTTGGGTTTTTGTTTATTTTTTCAATAAGCATTGAAAAAAAAATTATGGGACCACCTCAGAAGCATTACCTATCAAACAAAAAAAAGAATCACTAAAATCGATTCATAACTGACTAACTAATCGTGTAACATACATACAAAAAAAAAACATACAGATGAATTGAGAACCTCCTCTATTTTATGAAGTCGGTAAAAATAGTTTTGTTGAGTCCTACTCACTCACCTAGCTCTTTTTAGAGTAGGCCCGACATAAAATACAAGGTGTGGTAGGTGCTCAGCGGAGAGAGAGTTTGGGCAGAAAAGAGAGAACAACAATATTATGCTACACTCATACTGTTACATTGTTAACAACTAGTAAAGTACAAAATATGGTAGGCAAGTTTACATAAAAAGGTCCTAAAATTTTGATGGAATGAATGATCATCAGAAAGAGCTGTGATGAAGATTTGAAAATGGAATTAGGAATTTGAAATTATTAAGTTTCTAAATAACTTTTATTTAGAAACTTAATACAAGACAAGACAAGATGATGGTGATCGAGAAATGAGTTGAAAAGCAAGATGCAGCATGAAGTTATAATGTGGCATCAAGGTGGCATCGTTACAGCTTGAAGGGTTATCCAGGGCTTCGTTGAACAAAATTTAAAAAGTTATCTCCGATTTCTATCCAACTTTTTTTTTCAATAGAGCGCAGCACTGAACCCCCTTTTCATACAAACGCTCGTACGTGATTATGGCAGTGTAACCAATCTTTCTTTGAAGCTTTTCAACTAATAGGTATCTTGTGCACTATATCTAGGTTTCTGTCAAAACGTGAAATCAAAATTTGGAGAAACAACTACAGTACTAGCATCCGAAAATCCGTAAAAAAATATTTATTATTAAACACGTATATCTTATATATTAGGCTTATATATTAGGCTTACTAATAAACACGTATTTCTTGAACCAAGTTAAATGAAATTTCTGCACACTATTTTTCATTCAATGTCTTCGCGTACTCACTAGCTTGTTACCATGTGGCAGTAAGAGGTGTGCGGGGGACAAGGGCAAGGGGCTCTTTTCGCTTTGCTTCTTTATCTGACATTGCGCCGGACGGAACAAGTTTTTCGACTATGCTCGCGTTGACGATATTCGGTCGGGGAAGGGCCCTCTTAAGGCGAGGTGAGAGCCAAACAAATCGTCGTGTTGCCGCGGGCGAGCGGCTTCCAATTACACGCGATTAATTGCTAAAGGGAATGCTGTTTTAATTTAACTCGATGAAGAGTTGGATATTATCGGAGCAGATATAATTTAAACCCGCTTATTATACAAAACAATGGGAATGGATTTTGGTACCGGTTTTACACCATTATCCGGCCAAAATAAGTTGACACTTTAAGTTGACATTTATATATTTTGTGAAGATTTTTTAGTTTTAACTGTCGGTTTGTTATAGGCAGACAATGGTGTAAAACAAGACCTAAGTAACGAGACGAAATGGGTATATTGAATTGAATGTAAATCTCAACTTTTTGGGCATTGTAGAATCTATCGTAGCAATCAAAAATAAACTATTGCCATCGATCTTCAATCGAGTTTCACTCCAATACGAGTGTAACTTGAATAACGATGACAGTATGTTGCTGAAAGAACATACAGCAATTATGCGAAAAGATTAACTAATGAAAATGATCAAAGAGAGTTTATGATAAAACGACAGTCTGCTAAACGACAGGGCCTTGGGTTCGATTGTCAGTATAGGAAAATACGTGCACTTCATGTTCACGGGTATTTGTCTGTGGTTCTGGGGCTACCCATGGAATTCACGTCAGGCAGGCGGCTGACCAAAAAATTGTGCCAAATCTACAATAATGAAAACCTTGTGATTCCGACGTATAGTCGAAGCAACAACAGCTGAATGAAAATGCTGAATATTTAAGTATGATGTTTAAATTTATTTACTTCATATGACAGGAAAGTTATCTCCTACTTCAAAACTAGTTGCAATACTCACACAACGCAGTGAGCAACAACTTGCAACTGGAAACTGTTCTGGAATTCCACAAACTTCATGTCGCGGCCGAGAAGATTTATTATTCATAGACGAAGCATCCAGTTGGTAAATGTACTGCAGGAAGGAAGTTTCTTCTTTTCTGTAGTACTTTTTGCTTGGTTTTATTTTTAAATTTTATTTGTTAGTTTTTCTTAGTAAGTAGTCAACACTGGTGTCAGATTTTCCAATCTGCCTAAAGGCTGATCTGAAATCTGATAAAAATTAACGACTGCCACAATGATGATCCAATAACTTGTAAATGGAAATTTCTTTTATTGCAGTAATTTCTTCTTACATTTTTATTTTTAGATTTTGTTTGTTTATTGTTCTTATGTATAGGTGGCCAACATTGATGTCAAATTTTCAAGCTGCTTAAAGGCATCTGACAGAGCTTAGAGTCCAAAAGCTGAATGTTCATTCCGAAACACAGAGAAGCTCGAGATACTAACTTAACGATGCTTTATTTTATTACTTTATTACAAATACATTTATAGATAGATATAAGAAAGACCCAAGACCCAGGTCAAAGTGAAAAAGATCATTTTTCATCTTGAACTGACCGGGGATCGAACCCGGGACCATCCATGTCGCAGGCTGGCGTGCTGACTTCTGCGCCATGGAACTCGTCAGTACACATGCTATTTCAATTAGATTCAAAGCGTCATGAGTCATGACTGATGAGGGCACATTCTAACTAAGCTCAAATGAGAAAAGAAAATATTGATTTTATAACGTTCATGTTAAGAAAGAATTGCAGAATCTGAAATATCTTCCCCCATTATAATCTGAATATTTAGCCCACAATCTAAATTGAAATTAAAATTTAGCGCAGAAAATTGAGACTTCATGCTTAATGTATTGAAAAATTATACACGACAGAGAATCATTTGTGAGACGAAGTTGAGTGATATTAAACTCTACGGCTTGGTGATAAATAACTAGCTTTTTGTGGTGACTTGGTGGAAATCAGTTTATCATGTTTTACCATCTGGGGCTCGGTGCGAATAAATTAATTCGCGAAGAATCCGTGGGCGTAGCCATAACTCTTTAGAGGGGGAGGTTAAGCTCCAATAAGAGTTTCTGCCTGATAATTTAAGGGTTACGCTTTTGTTAATATAATTGTGGGGAAAGAAACGCATACAATGAATTTTCTGTGATTGGGCCACAAGGTGTCAATTGTTACAGCTTGTCAAATATTATCCAATGACAGCGGCTTATAGAGGTTGACGCCTCAGTGAGGCCGAGAGGCAGTTGCCTGACCGTGTACCCTACACGAAGTGCTGCCATCTGGTGGTGAGCATTTCCAATTTATAACTGTCTTTTGTCACTTCTAATAGAGTGGTTTGCTACTGCCTTATTCACAAATTCTAAACTACTAGTAAGTGTAGGCTTCTTCGCGACATTAACCTTATACAATGATCGTACTCAGACTATGTTCATGTACGATGTATAGCTCTGGTTGAGCGGGTTTTGAACCTTGATCTTTTCCTCTTTAGCTTGCACAATACATCTTTCCGTACGGAACCGGACAGTTCGTGTACGGAAATAAATACATATTTCCGTACATTTAAAAACCATGCACCTTTACGCCCACTACGATGCTAAACGTGGCCTGTAGCCTGTAGGTTTTATGACCTTGGGCTCTGTCTACCCCGCAAGGGATAAAGACGTGATAGTATGTATGTAATAGAAATTGGTGTGTTTTATGAGGTAAGTATAATAAGTATATTTTATGTCATTTTCGGTCATCCATTCAAGTGGGGACTGTGCCCGTAGTTGATTTACTAACGTAACCGCTAATAATAATGCTAACGCCTACTGGGCCTTCGGGCTCCTCAAATCCTTACCCTTATTATGTGTATACGCCCATGATCCCATGAAAGAATCACAGACCGTGAAATTTATTTTGAGCGCATCGATTTTCTTAATAAAAACAATTTCGGGCCTCGTTGTGGATATGATAATGACAGCGATCGCGAGATAATTATGGCGATCGCTTTACAAAGGAAAACGGCTGGGATGGCCGAAAGGTGATTAAAACAAAGTGTGGTGAAATGTAAAATTGTGTATTTTTATTAATTAAAAGTCAAAGGTATGTTTTTTATTTATGAAAAGTAACATAAAAACACCATAACGTCTTATGGGCGATTAATCGATTAATAAAACCTACAGATCAAGCTTAATATGCAAGACTTATACATTAATGAAAATACATATTTGTAGCTAGATCGATGATCTCGATAGCCTAGGCATACGTACGTGTCATTAGCGGACATACATCTCAAGCAATCCTCGGGCGTAAACAACGGTTTGAATTTGAAAAATAAATTTGATTACGACAGAAACTATAAACATTAGTTTTTGGTAAATACCTATGTCTAAAAGCTAGACGTTATCTAAGTCAATTTCTTATTCTCTAACAAATGTAACCGCGGGCTAAATAAAACTTTCCGATAAAGAAATATATAAAAAAATATGTTTGTTTACTTTTTTAAGCTAACTAGCTATTTAAGCCCCTCTGCTGGGCAAAACCTCCCCTTCTGTTCTCCACCTAGTCCTATCCAGTGCCCTGTCTTGCCATTCCTTATTAAATGCACACAACTCGTCTTTCCATCTTATTTTTGACTTCCCTTGAGAACGTTTGCCATCAGTAGGAACCCTTAAGTAGCAATTATTCACTTTTGAAAATCCAGTCAAGGTCCAGTCGTTTTGGAGCCTATTCAATCCAAACAAACAAAAAATTAAATCTTTTCACTTTATAATATTATCTAAGATATTTATCTGCTTATTTGTGTGTCACACTTACATCGAAGTAACCGAAGAGTGTGGCATCAAATAAAAACACTTTTGGGTGGAGGTCAATGAAAAATTAGAACAAGTAATTTAATTAAAAAATTTAAACAACCCGCCTGACCATTAGCAATACCTATTTACGTCTGGGAATTTTACAGAGAAACATTTTGAAATACTGGACTGGAGATTCAGCTCTCTGTTTGCGTTCACAAGATGGTAAATTTTGCTGATATAAAAGGGGTTCAAAATTTTCTGTAACAAACCAAGATATTTTGCCAAACTAATATTTGCGTTTTTTCTATGCTGGTCTTTGAGAAAAAATAAACTTAGGATATACCAGCTGCTTGTTTCTCTTCCCGCGCAGATCGTAAAAACTGATCGCCGAAATGGGCGTAAGGAATCATGTCAAATTAGCGATGCGCCTAGCAATAATAATAATAATAAATATATATATATGTGTTAAAATAAATAAAGGATAATAATAAATAAATATATACGGACAAATCACACAGATTGAGCTAGCCCCAAAGTAAGTTCTAATGAAAGACTTGTGTTATGGGATACTAACTCAATGATACTATATTTTATAACAAATACATATATAGATAAACATCCAAGACCCAGGTCAATCTGAAAAAGATCGTTTTCCATCTTGACCTGACCGGGGATCGAACCCGGGACCATCCGTGTCGCAGGCAGGCGTGATGACCGCTGCGCCACGGAGCTCGTCAAGTCATCACTATTTTGATTTCGTTCTCATCTACAAGCCCATCAACGTGCTAAACGTAGTCTTAAGGTTTTACAGATCTGAGCTCTATCTACACTAAATCATCACTGGTAACACCATATTAGCCGAAGATTTTTGCATCAGTGCCCAAAGTCAAAAGTCCTCGGCGCCAATATGTATTTTGGACGAGAAGACACTGTGAAGCTTCCAGAAAGCTGCCCAGCAAAGTCAGATTCACTGAAAAACCTTGTCCTTGGACTGGAGCTTCCTACCTATATCAATTGACCCTGCTAGCAGCAGACTGTAGTTGGAGTAGAAAAACGATACCTCGAGCTTGCTGAATACATGTTTATTTACGTTTAAGTAAATGTACTGCTCTATAGGTTCAAGGGTTTAGTTTCCAACAATCACTGGAGAAGGCGCAACATGAATATTCGACATAATTTTTGTCTTATCCATGATCTTTCTTCTTGGGAAACTTCATTGAGGTCATTGAGCATGGTCCTGAAATGACTCTGCCGGTTTCAGAGAAATGATGTCTCCCTTCGATATAGCGATGGTCAATACGGCATCACTGTAGAGACCGAAGTACGAGTACGGTCTATGTTTCAATTGAATCAAAGGCTTTCTCATAGTCCACAGACGCTAAGTATAGCTGGTCTACTGTATAACCTGCCGCTGCGTAGTGATGTGTTAAATGGGACTAATAGCATTTTAAACCGATCCATCTCAAAAATTGAGAATATTTCTTTCTTTCGGAATCAACTTGTTATCCCTTTTGTCACGCTTAGAACATTGTTGTTTATATGTCTTCACTTTGCATGTTTATTGCGCCTTATACTATGATGTATTCTGTGGTTGCAGCGCTGTGGTATGCAACCCAGCAGTTATTCTTTTAATCCTATTAAATTTAAAGAAATCTATTATGTACATTACTAGTGAATTACTGGTAGTATTTTGGTTCATTAATATTCATTTGATAAATTGCGAGGAACACCGGCTAACGCCAAAAATTACAACTATTAGAGTTTTTTTTTTTTTAAAACACGGTGTAGCTAGCTCCAAGTGAGCTTTTGCCACTTCACCGGACCTTTGCGGTGAGGACAGACCTGTAAGGCGAACATCACCGAAGGACTCCACGAGGGACGGACCTCGGTTTTGGGCGTTGCATGTGCACGAAAAGCTTAGAGAGAAGCTAACTTTTTTACGCCTGATCGGCCGCAATTTGCATGATCGTAAAATGGGATTCCTCTGGCTATTTAGAGCCGGAGAGCTTTCAGTAACGAAGTAGTTCCGTCATTCGTAATTACTTGTGGCTACCGCTGGCGCGGTGAATGAAACGATTAAACAAATGGGATATTACGTCGTAGGTCATGATCGGGCGGACGCAAAGCTTATAGAGAGTCAACTTATTCCTAAGTGACATCCTAGCATTGCCAAATTGAAAGCAGCATGGTTTCAGACTTTGTAGATTTGGAAACCGAAAGTCATGAGACTATCGAGTACAACACCAAGGTATTTAGCCTTTTAAGCCCAGGGAATGGACTTGTCATACAGCTAGAGTAATCCTAGTGGGGGTTCAAATTAATCTGGATGCGCTACCTCCTAAACCACAAGCCTAGTGAGTCGAAGGCAGATTGGAGACGTTTCACAATGACTGATTTCATGTGATGAGATGTAGTAGAGAGCTGTATCTTCAGCAAATAGAGCCAACTCTACGTTAGGGGTCTTAGGGATATCGTATGTGTAAAGCAAACTCAGGCGGGGCGAAAAAACAGCGTCTTAAAGAACGCGGGGTCAAATGGGACGGGGTCTTGGAGACATCCTTCAACTCTATAGTGGAAGGTCCTATCCGACAAGAAGTCTCGAATGAAAAACGCGAGACTGTTGGGAAGGCCCGAGTTGCCAGCTTGGAAATTAAGCCAAATTGTCAGAATTTGTCAAAAAATTCGCTATACTGAAGAAGAGGGCTCCCGTGGGACGATTCCTGGTTCGGAATCTGAAGATATGCTCCGTAAGGCGGTGTTTTGATAGATATGCTCCGTAATTGATGGTGACACGCATGTTTGGCTTGGAATCCAAACTGTTCGTCGGAGATGAGACTTTTGGACTTTACATAGTCCTTAAATAAATAATAATAAATATAAATTTATACAAATATACAAACAACTAGCTATTTCTATGTGTGACTGTGGAGTATGTGTAGTTTGATTCAAAGTGTCTCTAAGTAGTAATGTACTGTGCTGTAATAGCTAGCTGCCTGTACAGAAAATTATGTTACTTACAAACAACCCTAACACCTAACACCCTAACCACCTAACACCCTAGCCCTAACCATAAGTTAAGAATATATACGTATATAGATAAATCTAGGAAGTCTAATACCGTGAGACCTAAGATATTAGACGGATAGGCGGAAGGATCAAGGGTGTGGCGTACGAGGTGCAATGTACGCCAGACAGTGGATTTTCCTACTACCAGTCAAGCAGACTCACAAGACTGATCAGTAAACTGACGGCTAAGGGTGTCTTGGCCGTAGTAGAAGGTTGGTGGTGGATCGGTCGATCCCAGACAATAATACTAGTCGATTGTCCGAACCAAAGAGAATTTATTAAAGTAAACATTATCTAATTATACAAAAAATAGTTACAAGTGTGTGTATTGATCACATTTAAAACAATATTTGTCTGCGTCAAAATTAGTTTACGTTGCGTTCTTCGTGCTTGCATATTTTTGGGTGAATGTCCTGGAGGTCACATGAACACACAGATTGGGCTGGCCCCAAAGTAAGTTCAAGACTTGTGTTATGGGATACTTACTCAACAACAGTATATTTAATAGTAGATACTTATATAGATAAACATCCAAGACCCAGGTCAATCAGAAAAAGATAATTTTTCATCTTGACCTCTCCAGAGATCGAACCCAGGACCAGCGACACGGGTGGTCCCGGGTTCGATATCGGCCGATCAGCCAGCGTGTTGACCGCTCTGCCACGGAGCTCGTTCTTGAGTCTTTTGAGGTGGATCCACTCATAGATTTTCCCCAAAGAACTCTTTAAGCTAATACGATGTGGGATTTTTATGTCTTTGCCTGGCTTGGGGATGCCGATCACAAGTGCTTCCTTCCAGCCGCCTGGAAAGGTGCAATTTACAAAACACGCATAGAAAATGCTCAAAAGTAGAAGGGGGAGGGTCTGTGGAAGGCATTTGAGCGTTTCGTTTGAGACTCCCGTCAGAGCCGGGTGTATTTCGGCGTGTGAAATTGCGAAATCTGGCAAGTTCTTCCCTACGCTCGTAATCAAAAGCAAAAAAAACAACAATAGCGCGTTTTAAAATTGCTCCAGCGCCATCTAGTTCTCGTCACAGGAACTTAGTATTTACTCCTGCAAAATTGTTAATTTATAGCCGAAAATATATATTTTAACTGACATTACATGGTTCACACTTCTCCTGGGAAGACCACAAATCTAAAGAGACCTCGTATTTCAAAATTGGTCAAGGCATTATGGCTACAGGAAGGGTCAACTTTTTGCCAGTTTTTACCAATTAACGTCCGCTGTATATTTGTTTTTTTGACGTCACATAGCCTATGACACTCCGGGGAAGAATCCGATTCTACTGACACCTCACACCACAAAATCCGTCCAGCCGTTTAGGCTGCAGGATGCAACAATGGAACAGACATATTTACATACATACATACATACATAGATATATACATACATACATACATAGGCTCGAAAAACATTACCCTCCTTCTGGGTGGGTCAGTCGGGTAAAAAGGGCAAACAATAATCAAAGGCAATCACAATTACTACTGCTAGTAAAGTAAATTATGAAAACTTTATCTTACTTAAAAGAATAAACTTAAACCTGTACAATTTAACAAACATAGCCAAGTTTTGTTTAGGTATCAAATAAAGGTCGTAAAGATCGGAGCGAACTCCAAACTTCATAATGTGAGTTTGGTAGTCCGTCAAGATTTATTTGGGAAAGAAATATCGCTGCTCTCGGTCACTGAGCATCGATTTTGCATTACAAACTTCAAGTAAATACGAACTCCTCCAGCTCATAATGATGGGTAAGGTTGCTGGAAAACAAAAGGTGGGAAGAAGAACGTACTGATTTCATGGATAAATCATTGCAATTTGCCACTTGTGGTTCTCATGCCCAGATCAAGCCCGGTGTTGCTTAACATGCTTAAGGGCTAATAATGAGAACAACCACTAGACCATAGAACTCTGACAGTTTAATAACCATATTCCTACATATAAATAGACCGTCACCGATCATGCTGATAGAGAAATGTTAACAGAACCGATTCAAAAATTTATTTAAAAATAATTAAATTTTCATACAGTCTAAGAAGTTCTATACGCTTCCTATTCGGATGAAAGAAATTAGATATTTATGTTAACTAAAAATTTATACATCAGAAAATCGCGTTGGGACGACGGACTGAAATCTGAATTCAAACCGAATTTTCCTTTCAGCAAGGCTCTATCCCACCTGTAGGGTTTATTAATAATGTTGCGTTGCCTTAAATAAACCCTTTATTTAGCTTGCGTGAATAGTGCCCGACTCCGACACCCATTTCCATTCTTAAATGTTATTTCATGCTAGAAACTCATCTTTTAAACCTTTTGTTAGATAGATGTTTGTGAAACCGAAGTGAGACTTCAGGATACCTATGAACAAGTGGCAAAAGGCCAAAAATTTACTTAAAAATAATAAAAATTTTCATACAGCGTAAGAAGTTCTATACACTTCCTATTCGGATGAAAGAAATTGAATATTTATGTTTACTAATGAAGTGGCCATGTATAATGGTCTCCACACACTATCTTTTACATCAGAAATCGCGTTGGGACGACGGTTTAAAGTCTGAATTGAGCCTTACCGTCCGAATTTTCCTTTCAGCAAGATTCTATCCCACCTGTAGGGTTATAATAATGCTACATTGACTTGAATAAGCCTTTATTTAGCTGACGTGAATAGTATCCAACTCCGATACCCATGTTCATTGTAAAATGTTATTTCATGAGTCGCCTTTTAAACCTTTTGTTAGATAAATGTTTGTGAAGCAAAAGATGATTACCTGTAGAAAAGTGAAAATTCTGAAATTATGCTACAATTTTCCTGCATTTTGGTTAAATTTAATTAAATGTTCCAAACATATTTTTCAAGGGGTGACTCAGACCGTCAATATGAACCAATTTTCTGATGGGAGTTGGCATAAATGATAAAAACTCAAAAAAAAGTATAACATTTAGCAGACGAGTATTTTTTTTTTATCTCAGCTTTGTAATCATCAATTAAGTAAACTATTTTTCTTCAAGTATTTGTCAACCGCGTATATACGATATAAATGTTAGAATTTAAAAATGACGAGCATTATTATTATTATGTTCTTTCAAGGTATATTTTTCACGGGACGAATCCCGAACCTCTGAGGCTTGCATGGGGACATAGGTCCAACACGAAGAGGCCTTGTGAGAGTTTTTGCTATAATTTGTGATGGAACACCACCAGGGCATTACAGTTAGGACACTACAATAATATTTTCGCTGACAATTCCCAGTAAGTGTAGGTAGGACTATGGAAGGACAACGGAAATACTACAGTAAGACTATTGGGATGGTGTTTTAGTGGAATGAAAAATGGACTATGGAAAGAACTATGGCACCTGCCTGACCAATGTTTAAAAACTCAGAAAAATAGGTAGGTGGTGACTCGCCAACTCAGTCAATGGGCCCCCGAAAATGGCTGCACGTCGCTAAAATGTGCAACAAGAAGGGCAACACTAGTTGAGCTGCTGAAGGGTGGAGAGGTTTCACTGGACTATAAACAATCATAATTTGCTCCCTTAGGGTCCCATCAGGTACGCTCACTCGACACTTACGTTTCACATCCACCCTTCGCGCATAAAGCTCTCGCGACTCCACTCTGGCCTTCCGGTGAAGGCAAGCCAGACGTAGGGGTTCCTGTTACCTCTTCGGTTTCCACTCCGACCGTCCCGCTAAGGCAAGTCGGATACGAGGAACAGGGGCCTCTCCTAGGAGCACTCAGGTCCTTATTATTATATTTGTATCTCCTTTTGGGTCACGGGTGTACCCCAGTCTTTTGAGAGGCTTGCTTGTGGATACAGATCCAACACCTATAGGCCCTTTGGAGAAGTTGATGTAGTGTAGGTCTCCAGCCAGGACCCGGTCCAGGGCATACCAATGTATTATATGTCCTTGAACAGGTCTTGGTCTTAGTATTATTATTATTACTGCGCCACGGACACCGACTGAGAATCATTACCATTTCAGTCTAATGTGATCAGTCCCCTTACTCTCATTTATTTGCTTATTCCAAGGAATTTATTTGATACATAAAATATGATACGTATACCAAGGAAGCTATAAAGAATACGAATAAATATTTTTTACATCCAGCAATATAATAAAGAATTCCCCAAGTAGCTCTTTGGTAAATATAATTAGGTTTTCAGATATATTTTAATAATAAAACCTCCTCTTAATGTGGGTTCTGAATATCCTCTTACGGTGAAATTGTGACTAATATTTCATTTCTTTGCTCAATGAGACACATATAAAAAAACGAGTATAGAGGTAAATGTTGAGAGAAGGAACAAGCCGAAGGTTCCGGTTGATTCGGAGTATCCGGTAATAGTCTCTGGGGAGCGCTGTCGAGACACAAACATTACCAATGTATTTAATTACGGCTTATTGAAAGTTGTTGCATTCCTAATAAAAATTCTTTGTGCTCATTAACATCATGAAAACCCTAAATCAAATTTCAAGTTTGTAGGTACAGTAGTTTTGGCTGTCCGTTGTTATTTATAAGACAGTGAGTCGGGTTTGCCTTTTATATATTTGGATACCTACCATTTTTGCACTTAGCTATGTATATAGGATATGATAAAGAAATCCCCTAGTAGCAATTTGGTAAATATTTAGGTTTTCAGTTATATTATTATGAAATACCTTATAGTTCTAACCTCTATCTACACTCATCATCATCATCAGGTCTCTTTTAGTCTCCACTGCAGGAGCACGACCCTCTCTGTACTACCAGACCCATATATTAGCCAGAGCAGTCAGAGGATATGGTCTACACTCTTCACGTTGGCCAGACGGGTTGGAGAGGTCTCATTAATGTTTATATGCTTTGTTTAGCTTGTGTTTCCTAAGTCGCCTTCTATGACATCCACGGAAAGACTTGGAGTCCTCCTATATAAACATACTCTACCGGAAACCACACGGCTAATAGCAAGGTACACTGTGAGGGGAAAATAGTGACTTATTTTTCATTTCTTTGCTCAATGAGACACATGTTTATAAAAAAACGAGTATAGAGGTAAATGTTGAGAGAAGGAACTTCCTAACAAGCTGAAGGTTCCGGTCGGCCCCGAGTATCCGGCAATAGTCTCCGGGGAGCGCTGTCGGGATACAAACAGTAGCGATGTGTTTAATTACGGCTTATTGAATGTTGTCGACCAGTTAAGTCGATAAACAAATGAGTAGCATTTAGTAGAATTAGATAAAATATGCAACTTAAATCCAATAATAGTCTACCTAGTGTCTTAATATTGGGTACCCATTAAAATCCAATAATAGTCTTCCTAGTGTCTTAATATGAGGAACCGATTAGAAAATCATCACTAAGAACCTTTTTCTACCGACTTCAAAAAAGGAGGAGGTTCTCAATTGGTCGGAATCTTTTTTTTTTATGTATGTTACCAGATTTCTCGAAGACGCCTCGACCGATTTAAGAAACCATCTATATTACCTATCGAACAAAAAAAGATTTTTTTTTGTTCGATAGGTAATATAGATGGTCCCATTAAATTTTTATCGAAACGTGTCAAACGTTTTTTGAAAAAATCATAAAAAACCGAAGAAATGTATATGTCGCAGGACTTTTATCAAAAACGTGACATTATTATTTCTCTAGTGAAATTATAATTACACTGATTATTGTCAATAACGTCTGGCTCGTATAATTTCACGGGCTCTTTTCAGAGTTAGTCCGCAATAGTGATATTATAATAAATCTAGGTTTTTTATGAGTTGCGTTTGTGGTGGGAACCCCGTGTGTGCTGATTGGTCAATTTGTTATTAATTTAATATTATATTTGTTATGTCATTTAAATTACTTGCTCAATTATGTAACCTACCAACTTTTTTAAGTAACATATTTTGACAAAAAGTACATTTTATTCATTTGTTATTATTATTTATTTTTATTCAATTTATTTAAATCCAAAAGTTGATGCTAGTGACTAAAATGTTACTACCAGTTATGATTTGATTAGTAAGCGTTATAACTTTTTCAGCATATTTTATAGTAGGTATAGATAGCACTATACAGTGGACGAGTATAGGCTGATGATGATGATGATGATGATGATGATAGATAGCACTATAAAAAGTATCAAGTTAAATTTAAAGAAATATTTTCTGAAGTCTGTTTTTTATTTCCCAACACTATGTTTAGTACTTGTTGGTCTGGTGGTAACGAATGCGGACCAATCAGCGATCGCTGTGATAATCTAACGGCTTTCTTAAACCAGTGTTTTTGTCAAAATATCACTGCCTTACAATTTCACTGCATCGGTCTAGTGAAATTATAATGGTACTGAAACTAGCCCGTTAAATTGTAAGTAATACAAACGATTGACAATAATCTGTGTTATTATAATGTCACTAGTGAAATTATAATATCACGACTTTTATAATATCCCTGCAACATATACAGGGATGCCATTCGGTTTACACTTATTTCCATTTTATTCTGATGCATATTAAAACAAATTGATAGGGTTGGAGTTGTTTTTTGTTAAAAATATATTAAATTATTTAAATTTAGTTACAAATAAAGAACAAACACATACAGTCTCAAGATTCAAGATCCAAACGTTTTTTTTAATGTAAAATGCTTTGAACACTTCTTTGATATTTGATTTTACAACTGAAAATTGTTGACGTCAGTAATTTACTAACAGCTAAGTCGAGTTCAGAAAAAGCAGCAATAAACTGTACAGCGCATTTTCTCCAAGAGGTGTGTCACCAGTGGTCGTTCTAAAATGCAAGTAGACTTCTATTTTGCACGCATAATAAAAGTATCCAATTTTGAATAAAAATCTTTGACTTTGACATACACAATCTTATACACCCCTCTTTTTGGTAGGGTGTTATAAACTCAATCACAAAGATTTTTAAAAGCCATTTATTTCAAAAGTACAAAAAAACAGAGACAAATACATAAAAACAAGTCACTCAAAACCGCCCCCTCGGATAGTACCCGGCTCAAAGGTACCCATTATGCTGGCAGCATTTCCTCTCTGAATTGCAATGGATATCCTTTGAACCAGGTACCAGCCAGAGCGGTTGTCATAACCACAGTCTCTTAAACGACGTCCTATCTCACTAACAAAGTCTCTTGCTTCCGGACACCATGGGTCAGTTGTCTCTACGGCGACGGGCACAAAATCATAATTTGAAGCTAGAAGCAAATATTTTGCTCTTTTCTGGGTAGCTGCGGCCCGCGCAGCCGCCCCAGGTGTCCGCATGGTGCTAGTGAGATAAGACGCCGCATAAGTACTGACGCAAGTGGCGTCCCACAACAGACTCCGTCCTCTCTGCCACGGAATCAAAGTCAAATATTTTATTTTAAAAACACAAAAGTTTCTGATTCCTGGAAGGCAGGCTTTCATTACTTGCACGTTATATTTCTCGCGATTACTGAGTCACGACTTCAAAAGATATTAAATTCTCGCAACGCGCAAACAAGTTTTAAGTAGATTTCTTCCGGCTGAAACTACCACTTTTATTTGCTCATCATCACCTGGCTAAACCTTTTGTTCCATAAACTGAAAGCAGTATTCTGATAGGTAAGTTCATTAATAAAATATTGTAGAAATACCTAGTACATAAAGATTTATTTTCTTTGTGTGTCACAATTTGTGGATAAAAAAGTACTTAATATATATACTAGCTCCGTGGCTCCCCCCAAGGGATATATAAGCCTATGACCTTCTCAGTACCCTCACCTATTATGCAATATAAAGTTAGGATGAGGTCGGGGACAAAATCTTTTCGTGTTTTGTATGAAGATATTATCCGTCTATACCAAAAAGCTTTACTTTGACATCATAATTCAGATAAGAACTAACTTTGTACTACTTTTACTGAGACTGCATTATGTCCGTAAACACTCAAATTCACTTTTGGCATTTTTAACACATTATTTATGTTTTGAATAAACTTTTAATAATGTACATTTTGTTTTGTTGATTTCATAGTTCCAAAACGCTAGTTAAAACATATTTAATATATACAAATATTGCCATGCTACGACTCGATAGAAGAAGTTGATTGGATAAAATTTTAATAGACAATATTACAGTTAAAAAATTGCGGGAAAATGTTTTGTACTTTTATACATATTTTTTTAAAAATTGTCCCTTTTTTTGGTATTAAATATAGTTTAGTTATATAACAAGATATTTTATTACAACTTTACACATACAAAATACGACATTACTTTTTCCTCGACCTAATATTATAAGATAATTAGCGATTTTCATCCATTACAAACATAAACACACAATCAAATCTTTTGACATATAAAAGATATAAATCGCAGATTTTACATGTATATTTCTTTTAATACGCGGTCCCGGTTTCCTAGCATAGCGCCGGTTTGGAAGTGGGGCGCTCCATTCAGGAGACTGTATAGACGAAGCAAACAGGAACGCTGCAATCTTTATGAGTTTCCACCAGTTGCCACTCTGTGTCTACTTTAGCTACATACATGAACTAAGTCCTGTATAATGGACTGTATTTATCTTTTATAAACATTATACATATTAACGCTGCAATCTTTATGAGTTTCCACCAGTTGCCACTCTGTGTCTACTTTAGCTATATACATGAACTAAGTCCTGTATAATGGACTGTATTTATCTTTTATAAACATTATACATATTAACGCTGCAATATGTTTATGAGTTTCCACCAGTTGCCACTCTGTGTCTACTTTAGCTATATACATGTACTAAGTCCGGTATAATGGACTGTATTTACCTTTTATAAACATTATACATATTAACGCTGCAATGTTTATGAGTTTCCACCAGTTGCCTCTCTGTGTCTACTTTAGCTATATACATGTACTAAGTCCTGTATAATGGACTGTATTACCTTTTATAAACATTATACATTTTAACGCTGCAATGTTTATGAGTTTCCACCAGTGGCCACTCTGTGTCTACTTTAGCTACATACACGTACTGAATCCTTTATAATGGATTGTATTTACTCTTTATAAACATTATACATAATGTACTAAGTACCAATATTAAGTTAAGGGTTTCCGTGGCAGCTTTTGATTAAGTGGCAGCCTACACGAGGGGCCGAGTTCGATTCCTGATGCTGGGAAACACTTGTACTAAATTTTAAAAGTCCGCGGTTCTGGAAATACTCTAGAAGGATAAGCGTCAGGTAGGCAGCCGGATACAAGCTAAACAAAGTTTAGAAACATCAGTGACACCTCTTCAACCCGCGAACGTGGAGAATGTAGGTCAAATCTTCTAACTGCTTTGGCTAATATATGGCCCTGGTAGCATAGACAGGTTCCTGCTCCTGCAGTGAAGGCCTGATGATAATGATGATGAGGCGGCCGGCCGTAAAAACTATGCCAAATATACATTACATTATAAATGCTATCATAATAGCGGACCCCGGACTCCGACACTTCAGTGCTGAGGTTATAATTTTTTGGCAGTAAATAGTATTTTTTTAATAATATTTTGTTTTTGCGTAGGTATATCACTTAAACCAATAAAAACACTTTTTACCTATCCACTTTTTAGGGTTCCCTCGCCGAATGGCAAGGAACAGAACCCTTATTCGTCATGTCTGTCTGTCTGTCCCAGCTATTTTAAAATCGAAATTTTAGAAAGAGAAACTAAGTCTGTATTTTTGTGTCAAATCTATTCGATAAGTCATTAAATTGCTTTATTCACCACTCTAAAGAAATAATTAAACGTACTTATTTATTATTCAATAAGCGGTTAACATTTCACGAATCTTGTTTACACAGATTGCTTTGTTTATGGACCCTCCAATTTGCAACTTATAAACTTGGAGCTTAGCGGATGTATAAATTAATTTTCACTTTATTGATCTACGCCGTCCAATTTGAAATTTACCTGATCCAGTTTTATTATCTTTGAATATTTTAAAAGTTTCGGGTCGGCTACTGAATGCCGATCAATCAGGAGCATAATATCTTTAGAAGTGGAATTTTCCTCTGAAAGTGTCTTTCAATGCGTTCATTATGAAAGGAGATGCTTTAAATTGTTTAAATACTTCCTTTTTTATCAACGAAATGTAAAGGGATGATTTGACACCTTACACTAGTGACTTCATCAAATCACCTGGGTTAGGTCTATGAAGCGTCACCGCTAAGGATGCAACTGGAATGATGATGATGAAGTACCATAAGATAATTTTAGGTTCTCTGTTCTAGCATTATTTCAAACAGTTAGTTGGGATTCCTTTTGCTTTGCTATCATTAACCTATAATATGCTACTTAAAGCTTGGATATAGCTTGAAAATCTAACACAATTTTGGCCATTCATAAGCGCGTATTAAAAACTATACAAGTTTGTAATGTTTTCTTATGTTTTCGCGATTATTACACATTTAAATAAAATTATTGTAATACGGTTTTTATCGCGTTTATTACATTATATTGGCTGTTTCCGGCCCGTACACCGTTACATAATGTTTCCTTATGTTTTCGCGATTAAATAAAATTTTATTTAAATGTGTAACAATCGCGAAAACATAACAAAACATTATGTAACGGTGTACGGGCCGGAAACAGCCAATATAGTGTAATAAACGCGATAAAAACCGTATTACAATAATTTTATTTAAACGTATACGAGTTTGATTGCCAAAGCGAGCTAAACATTTCTTCCTATTCAAAAATTATATCACTAAATCTTCACTAAATTAATAACAACACAACAATTAATAAACACTTAATATCGCTGTGTAATGCACTTATAAGGTTTATTTTTAATCCTAGCAGGAACTTTAAAGAACAGCAGAAGTTGGTACGGAAAAAAATGATCTAGAGAAAGCAAGGAGAAAGCTTATGAAAATTGGAGGGACCTCTAAATGTCAAAAATTAACATATCAAAACAACACAATTTTTTTTACTTTGAAAATATTAAAATAAAATGAAATTTTTTCCATATTAAATTGAAGGGGAAACATTTAAGGGGGAGTCCAGTGCTGCCCATTGTGCTGTCATCTATACTAATATTATAAAGCTGAAGAGTTTTTTGTTTCGTTGAACGCGCTAATCTCAACTACTACTGGACCGATTTCCAAAATCCTTTCACAGTTGGATAGGTACAATATCATTGGGTGCCAGAGGCTAGGTAAGTACTACGGACAAAGCTAGGATGGACTGCTAGTATGAAATAAATAATTTCAAACAAAACGGAGACATCATTAAGATTTTATTTAGTGAGGCCCTAGACAACACTTCAAAATATTTTTCTGAACTATTATTCTAAATGGGTAGATCAATCATGGAATTGCATATTAAAAAAAATAATGGTGCTACTTACGTGTTACATTCTAGTTGTACGTAGTATTTTGATACCTGTGTGGGTATAGTCCCTTACTTTAAATTACTTTATCGTTAAATAATATCCGCAAATTTTAAGGATTCATAAATCGTATTACTCAATCAAACAGTTGGCTCGACGGGTAATGCCTCCCGAGCCCTCGGGCCAAATAATTCGGGTTACTATTATGCCAGCCTTCGGTGGTTATGGATCTTTTGATACTGAGAGCTTTGAATGACCGACCATTGTTTACGTAAAGTATGATTTTAATAAAATATGATATAAAAAAAGATGTTATTATAAAAGCCATTGGACCCTAACCATATGGGCTAAGACACTGTAAAAAATAAAAGAATATTCACATTCTAAAACGTGTATTCAAAATATTTTTCGATTCGCAAGAATTGTCCAAACAGACAAGTTTTCCTACCTTTGGTTTAAAGGCTTTGTTTTACGATACGAAACACCAAGCACATACCGCGCTGTTACAATGTAGAAATGTTAAGTAAAAAAACATACTGATACACCAACATTCAACTACTACTACTCTACAACAACACTCGTTGTTGTAGAGATACACACGGTAAGACGGCTTCAGAACTTTGATCATCGCCGATTAGTCGTCCTCGCACAGAAATGCTTAGCAATTTCTTGAGTATTTAGTTGAATTACTTAGTTATGAATACATTAAATTCATATTTTGGTTTATAGTTTAGGTTTACTTAACCTTGTAAGATACATTACATATACGTATGTGTGGAGCAAGAGCTAAATTGAATATACGGTATAAACGAATATTTATTGTATCGTCGCCAAATGTATTGCTATTCGCACGTTTTCAATGCAATACCCTCCATCCACATGCATGCTAATTTGAGCGTGTGGGGTACGCCATAAATATCTTCAACACTCTTATCAGTAATCAGCTAGTAAATGAATCTCCTTACTTAACACATGCCTTATTTTCATTAAAAAAAAGTAGGTAGCAGAGAATGGTGTACCTATTTAAATTTTCCACCAATTCAAAAGAATGGTTGTAAACTTATATACAGTTTAACAGTTCATAAAGAAAAAAATTTATAAAATCTTTACGGAAACATTGATGTTTCTGACCGTAGAATTTTTAAACTAAATAAAACAAGAAAATGTATCATGTAGACTGAGTGTGTAGTATACGGTATAATAAATACCGTAATTATTTGAAAATTTTACAATTTGCGATGTAAATTTCTAGGAAATTATTTCAGTAGTAGGTAAATTTTACTAGGAATTTGTATGTTTAGATATTTTATTGTTACACGCATCCCCAAACTACGGAACATAGATCCACACGAATGTGTAAAGTTAACTTTATAGGTTCAGAATTTCCTTGACATCACCTTTATTTAGATATATCGTTATAAGAATGTTTTCAAGATCTCATTCATCAAAGGCGCGTTTGATAGCGGGATCTCTTCGCGCGGATTTGACATACGAATTCCGACTGACCCTTTTCACTTCCAGTTAGACCTCTCTCAAAAGTTCATATAGCCTACTATTACGGAACTTAAATCAATTCTATGAACATCAAGCAACGTTAGAAACCTATGTTATAAGAAATTTCCTTTAACATTCGTTTAAATCTCTAAAACATTTTAACATCCTCAATAAAAAAAAAATTGGCAGGTTTCAACTGTTGCACACAGATTCAAAAACCATTATACATTAGAAATAAGATATATATTATTTTACAAGCTTTCTAAGAATAAAACACGAGTTCCTTGCTCTTAAATTGAGAATATAATAATCTTGAGAAGGAGAATCCTTGCAGAATTATCCGCGTAGCATAGTTTTACAAGTCGTGCATACGGGCGAAGCAGCGGGGCGGTGCTATATAATACTATGTGTCTGAATGTTGCCTATAAAGCGTAACATTAATTTCTGTCATGTTACAAAACTAAGTATTGTAATCTTGTAATGAAAGGGGTCAATAAATTTTATTTTATTTTATTTTTTAAATACTGCTTAGTACCTACTTAGTGTTTTAAAAGTGTGGAGGTACTTATTACTACGTGTTTTAATCGTTTTAAATTATTTGTTTTTAAGAGCCCTGATATTAAATTTTAGGGAAACAGGACTACATAGTTTCTAAATATATTCATATAAATATACGTGTTTGATTTTCGTATTTAGTCTTTACTTAGTAATAAATTATAGACTAAATACTCACCCACCTACCAGGTGGTCGGACGACCTGATAAGGGTCGCAGGAAGGCGCTGGATGCAGGCCGCTTCCAACCGGTCATATTGGAAATCCTTGGGAGAGGCCTATGTCCAGCAGTGGACTTCTTGCGGCTGAAATGATGAATGATGCTGATGATAGTAATCAATTTCATGTAAATCGGAGCAGATTTTAAATATTTGCCATACAAACTTTTAACACCCTTAGAGGGTGAATACTAATAAACCATGAAACACGTATTTAATGAAATGTTTTTAAGAGCACGAATCTCAATTTTATAATAATCGATGCAGATTTAAAGATTTTCCATACAACCTTAAAATCCCTATTTCAACCCTTTAACTTTAAAAAAATTTCAAAATCGCTACTTAGTGTGCTTTACAAATTTAAACAACAGTTCGTTTCACGTTTCCATTATTAGCGGTAAAGGCAGTGCGTATTCTTTTAAGTAATTCAGTGGGGATTCTCCTTTTCCCGAAATTAATCCCATAGGAAAAGTTGTTCATATTGACAAGCTGAGATTATTTTATGGGTATGTCGAGGATCAATTTACATGCTGTATACATTACTATATTTTCTATTATGTTCATTACGGGACTTACTAACTACGTACTACTTAAGTACTTGCAACTGAACGCCACCTTATACCCCAGCTAGTTAGGGAAGCGATTGAAATTTAGAAGCATCCTAATTTCATTCGGTAAGACGGTTTTGAGCATCGGGTACATGGAACCCTGTGATTGAGTTGTGTGAGAGAAGTGTACACGCGCTTCAGTTAACAATTCCTGAACGGACACCGTCAGTTTTGTGTGCAAAAACCTGTGTAATAAAAGACAAAGGAGAGGGTAGACCAATACGGTTTCCCTTGACAGCTCAACATACACCACAGCTCAACTAACACACAGTTCCTCAGTCAGTATCTGAAAATGGCAGGCGCAATGTAATCGAAACTAAAAAAAAAAAAAAATCGCGGTATGTCCCGTAGTGAACATAATAGTAATTGTGGCAAAGGTTTAAAATCATATACATCTCATTTTATAAAATCAATCATAAATTCGGTTAGCAAGCATTTATGAAAAATGCGTCCTCGCCCCGCCGAGAATGCGCGAGACATTTGAACGGTGGTTTGCCAATGGCGCGTGATTACCATTCCTAAGTAGGCAGGGGAGGCTGTTGTGATTTCGTCGACATATTTATTGGGGCCCAATTTGGACTGGGGAATTTATGCAGCATTAGGAGTTTATTACCGGTACTTTTTAGCGAAACACAACTGCCAATAATTTGGAAGTGAAAACTTCTATAACGGCGCTGTGCACTTTTCGTGATGGGGAAAAAATGGTAAACTCGCGACAGATCACGTGACCGACAGATTCGTCAGATCGGAAATCCGTAAGACGGACACGTGACCTGATCTAAAACATCGTTAATATTCAAGTTTTCACTTCTGCCGGCACTTCCGGAGTGCAAACCGTTGTATTTTAAACAGAATTACTCGAAATAATGAATCACCTCGCGCGTTTATTTATAATAATGTTAAATTGTACTAAACAGATTTTTTTGATTCTTTCGCCTTTTAAGTGCTACAACAACAAAGAGTACAATTCATGCGAACAAAACCTTGAAAAAACAAATAGTTTGTAATAAAAAACTGACCAATACACACCCTCAAACATTCACTCATTTGAGGCAGTCCCAGAAGACATAATTGGGCAGTCTCAAAAGACAATAATTGAATTGGTCAAAGTATAAGAAAATACAATTACAAATCATTTGGCATCTTTCAGAAGATTATGCTGCCATATATTTTTGAAGCAAAACATGACGTAGTAGTCCTATGCCAACAAAATCTAAATAGCTTTTCTTATTCTATGCGTCGTAGCAGACTGAAACTTTTGTAGTACCTATGGGCACACATTGAAGTTTATAGCTCTATTATGTTTAAGTTCTGTCGCACCATTAAAAATGTTAAGCTGTATTCAAATGACATCTGTTAATTAACTAAATAATTAATTAATTAGTGCCTATGCAAATATTGTTTCCAAACTTAATACGAAAACGAAAATAATTTCGAAACACTAAAGAGAACGAAAACGAAGTGCAATACGGCCGATTTTCCCGTAACGCTATCAGCCAATTACGGCATTCAAAATTCAACAGGTAGGTACTGTGTCTGCTTATGTGCCCGCAACAAGAACTCAGCAAAATTGTTTTCCATTGTTTTCCTCTTAACATTCATCATATTAAGTTTTGCGGAGCGTTCCCCTTTGTGATGCACGAATGATCTTTACGTATACATTTTTGTGTTCGCAATCACGTAATTGGTACACGGGAAAATATAGGTAAAGCGCTCCATACAGAGTGATATCATCTTCACTTTTTTTTACGAATCCTACAAATTGAGTAAGTGGTATAGTAAGTTGTAAATTTGTGTCGTAAGATACTAAATCAACGATACTATATTTTTAAAAGATACTTATATAGATAAACATCCAAGACCCAAGCTAATCTGAAAAATATCGTTTTTTTATTATGATCGGACCGGGGATCGAACCCAGGACCACTTGAGTCCCAGGCTGGCACGTTAAACACTGCGCTATGGAAGCCGTTTGGATTTACAATTAGTACAAATAAGTGAAAACTGGACCATCTTGAGCAGTCAGGATAGAAAAAAATACACTTTAATTACTACTAAATTACTGATTATTTTAGTTGTATAATGAATTTCATAATTTGTTGTTAGTATGTTTATGTTAAAAGATCAGCTCATGTCGACAGCGATACTTTAAATGATATTTAATTGGATTACCTGCTACGCTATACTTATTTCAGGAAAAATAGGTTTGTAAGCATATAAACTTATAAGCATAATAATAACATAGGAAAATCCAGTGGCCAATATCAATCCAAGTCATTCAGTGGGAAAATATTAAGGAGATGGGATAAGAAATGTGGGTGCGATGCAAAGTTATTACTAACCCTGGATTAAGTTAGTACCTCGTAGTATATTATTTCGGAGTATTTGGGTTACGAAATTGTTAGTGGAGAATTGAATTTCTTCTTAGGGATTGAAGTTCAAAAAATCCTTTCTTAGTGCTCACATAAATCATAAAAGGAAATGTGCCTAATTTCAAGATTCTAGGTAGGTAAAGTAGTTTCGACTGTGCGTTGATATATAAGTTAATAAGTAAGGTTTGCCTTTAATATAGGTATATAGACATTGTATTTAACCTTTTTAAATGTGAAATATATATTTTAGAACAAATAAGTAATATTTCATAACGTTACAAAGCTAAAAGGAATGTTAAACCAAAAAAAGTTCAACTCCAAGACTGAAAACAAAGTACAATTAGAATTGCTTGCATTAAGTAACTCACATGAAGTACAATATTTCCTACCATTGACCTCCTGCATCGAAAGAGTAATTGCACCTACGTGGCCCGATCGTAATTCGGTTCCCGCTGTCGTTGTAAATCGACGACCAAGGGCTCATTATTTGCTCGCACGTGTTGCAAATTGGACCCTTTGGAGCCACTCAGTGTATTGGCGGGTGAGTTGTTTCATATGTCATTAATAAAACAGCAGTATAACAGACTTTTCTCTTTTAAGCACGCTCTAAAGTGACAATTGATGACTTAAACACTCGTAATGGTGTTTATATAAGATTCAAACTATATACTGGATCACAAAATACCAAGAAGAAAATAAAGCACATTAGAATTGCTTGTATTAATTTAAATGAAGCACAATATTTCCTACTATTGACCACCTGCATCGAAAGAGTAATTGCACCTACGTGGTTCAATCGTAATTTGGTTTCCGCTGTCGCTGTAAATCGACGAGCAAGGGCTCATTATTTACTCGCACGTGTTGCAAATTGGACCCTTTAGGGCCACTCAGTACATTGGTAGGTGTGTTGTTCATAAACCAGCAACTATTAGACTTTGCTATTTTTAAAACACGCTCGAAAGTGACAATTGTTATTTAGAAACTCTTAATGTTGTTGACATAAGTTTTACACTATATTTTAGGTTACAAAAGACAAAGACTGAAAATAAAGCACAATTAAAATTGCTAGCATTAACTCACATAAAGTACAATTTTTCCTACTATTGACCGCCTGTATCGAAAGAGTAATTTCACCTACGTGGCCCGATCGTAATTCGGTTCCAGCTGTCGCTGTGAATCGACAAGCAAGGGCTCATAATTTGCTCGCACGTGTTGCAAATTGAACCCTTTGGGGCCACTCAGTGTATTAGCGGGTGTGTTGTTTTGTATATGGTTAATAAACCAGCAGTTTAACAGACTTTTATTTTGTTTAACTTGCTCGAAAGTGATAATTGATCAATTAAAGACTCTTTATGTTGTTTTTTAAACATGCCAGAAAGTAACAATTGATCACTTAAAGACTCTTAATGTTGTTGTCATAACTATATACTGGGTTACAAAACATTTAGGCAACAATAAATTTTTCACGTTCACATTAAATTTATTTGTAATGGGAAATCGTAAACTCCTTTTTGTATACTTCTTACGTCGTTTACTTCTAATAGAAAAAACATATCTACAACAGTGGATATGTGACATTTCTGAGAACAATTCCACATAATTATACTTATGTAGTTTAAAATTTTAGAATCAAAACAAGACATGTGTGTTCCATCTCACCCCAGGTATGATTCTAAAAGCTAAAAGGGAAACAGTTATCTCCTTTTTGAAAAATCATAGGGTACATGGAAACTAAAGCACTTACTTCCATAGGTTAGTGCTAAAATTATCTTAAACTACAGGAACAACATAAAAGTGGAAGCGTTTTTTTTTAATCTATAACTAACAAAGAGTCACTATTTATAGATTTTTTATGAAATTGTGGCACTGCCACCCATATAAGTGACAGTTACATGGAAATATTTGTACATCGTCCTATATAGCATGAAAGGCATTTACAGATGACGATGCTGAAGCTACAAATAGGAGGTACTAAATATATTTCTCATAACTTGTAGAATATAGTTAAACTAATTAATTTACTTGCTATTTAATATGTAACACAACACATAATCAAAGTAGGTAACGTAGATCGTACTATTTTATAAAGTACATTTCTAAAATTTTGTGTGTGAGTGGGGAGTCGTTAACGCATTTTCGTGGTAGCTTTGAAACGCAGAGTTCGAAGTGAACTCGTTAAAGTGCAATCAACCAGAAAGCAAGTATGTAAGTAATCTGGGATAGAAGTTGTATTTGGTTTAGGGTGCTTCCGTAATATATTTTATTATTTCTGCTCTTACACGTATTTTTATCATGGTAGGGTTATGTTAATCGTTGTAATTATTTTGAAGTAGCTTATGTATTTAAACATATAATCCTTATATACTAATTAAAATACAAAAAAATATAACAATTAATTTTTCATGGTAAGTAGGTTTAATTTACTAAAATATCTTTTTGCACTAATTAGGCAACGTATTATAACATAGGTACGTGTACGTACTAAAAACAAACTTTCCAAAAAAAATATTTAGAAATTCGCGTTTTCTGTAAAGTTTCTCGGAAATTCCATCATTAAAATATGTTTTCAACTTGTTTTCAAAAACAAAGTCACGCGTCTCAAACGTGGAAAGGATAACGTGATAAAATTAAAAAAGTTTCCGACTTGTCATTCGGATCCACTCAAATTATACCGAGAAAAAGATACGAAAAGATAAAAGAAAGTACGCCGGAACTCGCGGCAAAGGTATAACTTCAAAGAAGGCTCTACATAAATCAATTATACATACATCAATTAAACATAAATAATTAAAAAATACAAGTAAAGTGGGGGAATATTTTTTATCTACTTACCCATCATGTGGAGTATCGTTAAATAGGTCTTTAAAAAATATTGTGAGGTTGCAAACACCATTTTTCGATTTAGGGATCCGTTTCCGAAATATTTGGTTTTAAAGTGCAAAATTTTGTTAGAGGTAGGTGAAGGAGCAGATAGAGGGGGGGGGGGGCTCTATCTGCTAACCGGTTATATATGGATACGTGAAAAAAATTACAGCAGTAGTATATATACTGAAGTTGAAGTACTAAAGTTGTCATTCGTAATTACGGCACCCTACACTGCGCGTGGCCTGACATGCATTTGGCCTGTTTTTTTTTTTTTTAATTTAGACGAACTTTTTTATGAAATCGATTAAGATTTAGAGATTTTTAATAGCTGGTCAACAATTTACCGCTTATGTCACTCAGAAGTTCATAAAGATTCTAAGGATTCAAATACATCCAAGTAATGTACTAAGTTATCCCAACTCATCCCTCTTCCCAACTAATATTATAAATGCGAAAATGAGTTTGTTTGTTACGGTTTCACACTCTATCTACCAAACCGATCATCATGAATTTTTGCATACACGTCTGGAGTACGGAGAAAGACATAAGGCTACAAAAAAAGGAAAAAAGTTCTGTTCCCGGGAGATCGTATTTTCCTGGAATAAATGATTTATGATAAAGAAACTGGATTCAGTGATCAGTGTAAATGTTTCAAAATTCGTCGGAACCGATAAAAGCCAGACAAGATTCGCTCACGAACCCGTTCGCCAAGGTTGGTGTATGGCAAAACCCCCATCGTCGAAGGAGGCCTGTGTCCAGAAGTGGACTTCTTGCGGCTGAGATGATAATGATGATTACAAATTTAAACGGGCTTATCACGCATAATTTTGTTTCAACTCTCTCTCTCTCATCTGAGCGTTTTCCCGGTTGCATCCTCAGCTGGAGTGCTTTGGAGCCCGGGGTTCGCTTTCCGGCTTTTTCTTCTCCACTTCGCACGATCTTCGGCATCCTTGGCTGTGAGGCCATTGGCACGCATATCCTTCCTAACAACATCAAGCCAGCATTTCTTGGGCTTTCCCCTTCTGCCAGGGCCGGACATTCTATGGAGGCGGCATAACCAGACATTTGTTTCCAATGTAATTTGCCGGTTTTCGCAAAACACGACCGTACCAACGTAGGCGGCTCTCTTGCAGTTTATCCGCTATGTCTCGGACATGGAGACTGCCTCGAATAGGTAAGGGAGTTTCTTACGCGGTCTTGCCTCGAAACTCCACACATCCAGCGCAGCATGTTCATCTCCGTGACATGCAGATCAAATGCCACCAGTCACCTCACGCATAATTTTGTTTCAACAACACAGCTAATTATATCACAATCAGTCCGTGATAACATAGAAACCTTTTCAAAATCCACATGTCGATGAAATAAGTCGTGAGCAATCACAGAAAACTGAACACATATAAAAACATATGAGAGGAGAGGACTGACCGTAATCAGTCGGCGGGATTGTGCTACTAATTAAATAGATGGCTGTTTGATAGACTTCCTTATAGGTTAAGAGTTCTTCTGACTATTAAGTCGTAAGCTTGTCTTTCAATACATAAAAAATATACGAGGTTAGAAAAGACTATTCAATAAACCTTTTAATACACTTAATAATAACCATTCTTCGATAACATAGAAAAACTAAAGACTTGAAATCGATAACAGAAGCCGTAAGCAATCACAGCATAACTAAACGCGTATAAACATGTTAGAGGTGGAGACTGACCGTAATCAGTCGGCGGGATTGGGCCACTAATTAAATAGATGGCCGTCTGATGGACTTTGATCCTTCGGGGCCTGTGCGGTGGCTGCGGAGTTTCTAGTGATTACTGAGCAGTTAGAATAGTGGCATTTGTTATGCGCGTAACGAATTAGTTTGTTTTATCCATAAATTATGGAAATTAATACAATGATTTGCGTTGTAGTTTTTGGTTAATTGAACATAAGACGTGAACTACTCATTCTGTATTACAAAAACATGTCTTCTGTTAGGTACAATTTTTAATATTGAGGAGCCCGATGGTCCAGTGGGTGTGAGCTCTATGAGCGCTTACGTATGTTAAGCAACCCCTGGTGCAGTCCCTACTTGGATGGGTGACCGCAAGTGGCATAAAAATAGCTCGAGCTCCTCCGTGATTCGGAAGGCACATTAAGCCGTTGGTCCCGGCTATCATCGTTGATGGCAGTCGTTAAGCTATGTCAGATGCCTTAAGGCAGCTTGAAAAATCTGACACCAGTGTTGGCCACTTACACATACGAAAAACAAAACAAAAAACTTAATATTATTTAAATTCATAATTATGTCTTTGAGGGGGAAAAGTTTAAAAAAAAGTAGGTGAGGTCTTTAGAAAATAAGTAAAATAAAAAATCCTTAAAAACGCTTAGAAATTCTTAGTATCAAAAGCGTTCCACAGTAAGTACCTACTTACTCTCAGCCCATCTCTCTGCCATTGCCTGAGTATAACAATATATATGTAATTTAGTTTAGATACAGCTAAAATCATAAGCGTGGACCAATTTTGTTTGGATAAAGGTAAAAGACTACAGTAAGTCATACAATTTATTTATCCAGGTAAGTATCAAAGTTAGTCTTGAATAAGAAGCACTCTTGAATACTAACTCAAGGATATTGATCCTACGACACAAGTTCACAACTTACTGTAAGGCTGGTTCAATCTGTGTAATTTGTCCCTAGATATTTATTTAGTCCTCACACTTAGGTACAACCCGTCTGGCCAGCGTGGAGAGTGTAGGCCGTGTCCTCTGACTGCTTTGGCGGTGCAGAGAGGGTCGTGCTCCTGTAGTGGAGACTTAAGACCCGAGGATGATGATGATGATGACTTAAGTACATACATATTATCACATCTTTATTCCAAACGAGGTAAACAAGAATTAACTTTATTATTACGAGTTAAACGTATTGGTAGACGTCTAGTTGGCAAACGGAATTATAATTATACTATGTACTATTTTCAATGTATATTGTTAATGAACAAATGAACTTGAACATCTAAAATTAATTTTGCATTGCCACCCCTTTAAATTGAACCGGAACCAAGATTTCTGGTCTCTACACGATTTAACTATTACAAATATAAATCGAGAGAGTCACGATCTAGTCACATCGTAAAGCTTGAAAGCAGCTGGTATTTTCCATTTTATGAAATGGTCGATCACATCATGAAGTGATCAATTTTAATATCTAGTTACATATCTTATCAGTCTCTTCCAGCTAGATGCTTTCAAAATAAATTTATCATCTAGTTTCTCACATAGGTTTTCTAACATTATTCAATTACCTACTTACACGGTAGATAATTGCTGAGTTACCTTCCCATTAGAATGTTGATTCTACCCAATAATATTGGTAAATACATTACTTTAGTCTTATAGGATACAACACAATATGACAAGGCTTCTCCAAAATCCCCAGTGTGCCCAGCTCGTCATTTTCTTCGAAATCCCACTTTTGTCTCGAGAATAATAGTAATAGCTTACAGCGACTGCTGTCCGGCGATAGTTTCCGCGTGAAACAATACAATTGAATCGGAAATAAGGTTACTTGTTTTCACAATATGTGTAACAAATATGACTCGAGAGTAGAATCATTGTGTCGTTTTTTTTATGTCATAGGGCGGCAAACGAGCATATGCGGGTCACCGGTAAGTGATCACCGCTGCCCATGGACTAATGTAACACCAGGGGTATGACAAGAGCGTTGCTGGCCTTTTATTTTTAATTAACCTGAGGAGGAACCGCCGGAGGCCCAACCTCCCTCCCCAGAGGGGAGGGAGGTTGGGCCTCCGGCGCTCTCAGTCACCGAACGAAGCATAGAAGCTGTAAAGCTACTACTCAAACGTCGATTTTCTATGAGAGTGTGGTACTTACCCGGACGAGCCGGCCCATTCATGCTACCAGCAAAAGTGATTTTTGCCAGTAGCGTGGCTCTACCACAACTGTTTCTAGGTTTAACTTTATGAACTGTTAAAGTGATTCAGGATCCTGCTTTTAAAATAGGCACATTGTATGTTATATACCAACTACAATATGACTAGGTACCCCGAGATCCCTTCTGTTGCTAGATGAAGAAAGAGCTGGGGGCTCGTCATCTTGTTGGAAGTCCCACTTTTGTCTCAAGTATAATAGTTAATAGCCTACAGCGACTGCTATCCAGCGACAGTTCCCGCGTAGAACAATACAATTGAATTGAAAATAAGGTTCCTAATTTCTACAGGATTTGTAACAAATATCGAGTGTAGACTCATATATTGCTGACTATCTACTATTAAGTCGAGCTCCGTGGCGCAGCGGTCAACACGCTAGCCTGCGACACGGGGGTCCCGGGTTCGATCCCCGGTCAGGTCAAGATGGAAAAAGATCTTTTTCATATTGACCTGGGTCTTGGATGTTTATCTATATAAGTATATATTATAAAATATAGTATCGTTGAGTTAGTATCCTGCGACACAAGTTCACAACTTACTGTGGGGCTAGCTCAATTTGTGTGATATGTCCCTATATATTTATTTATTTTATTTATTAAGTAATTCAGCATTCTAAATTAAAAACATACATAATTTAAGTACTCGCGTCGTATAGGTTACAAGACAATATTGAAAGGTCTCTCAATATTACCTAAGTACACGCACGGTCATTTGACCGCAGATGAACATACTTTGTATAAGATACAAGACAATATTGCAAGGTCTCTCCAAAATTTCCTGTGTCTAGATCATCTTGTTGGGAATCCCACTTTTGTCTCAAGTATAATAGTAATAGCTTACAGCGACTGCTGTCCGGCGATAACTCCCGTGTGGAACAATATAATTGAAGCAAAACAAAAGTCCATGGTTCCTAAAGGATTTGAAACCGACATCGAGAGTAGAGACATGTGACTTATATTGCTGACTTTATCTTCTAATAAGTACAGCAATCTACCATAAATACATATAATTTAAGCATACGCATCTGATAGGACACAAGACAATATTGCAAGGTCTTCCCGGCATTCCCTGTGTTCCTAGCTCGTCATTTTGTTGGAAATCTCACTTTTGTCTCAAGAATAATAGTAATAGATAGCTTACAGCAACTGTTGTCCGGTGATAGCTCCCTTGTAGAACAATTTAATTGAATCGCAACAAAGGGCCCTGGTCTCTACAGGATTTATGACAAATATCGAAAGTAGAGTCATGTGACTTATATATTGCTGACTCTATCTACTATTAAGTAATTCAGCATGCTAACTGAAATATACATACATCATTTAAGTACACGCGTCTTATAGGATAAAACACAGAATTACAAGATTTTCCCAAAATCGCCTGTGTCCCCAGCTAGTCATCTTGTTAGAAATCCCACTTTTGTCTCGAGAGTAACAGTAATAGTTAACAGCGACTTCTGTTCAGTGATAGCTCCCACGTGGATCAATAAAATTAAATCGCAACAAAGGTCCCTTGTCTCTACATGGCCTGCGACATCGAGAATAGACTCATGTGACTTATATATTGCTGACTTTATTTACCATTAAGTACTTCAGAATTTTTCCGTTAAACACTAACACTATCTCATTTCATGCCTCGTATAGGATGTAAAGCAATATTGCAAGGTCTCCTCAAAATCCCCTATGTCCAGTTCGTCATCTTGTTGGAAATCCCACTTTTGTCCCGCGGATAATAGTAAAAGCTTACAGCTACTGTTGTCCGGCAATAGCTTCCGTGTGGGAACAATAAAATTGAATTGCAACAAAAGTCCCTGCTCTACAGGATGTGTACAAATATCGGGAGTGGAATCATGTGATTTCTATATTGCTGACTTTATCTACTTTATGTAATTCAGCATTCTAAATTAAATACTTAGATCATCTATGTACACGCGTTATATAAGATAAAAGACAATATTGCAAGGTCTCTCCAAAATCTCTTAAAAAAATAAAATCTTGTTAGTAATCCCACTTTTGTCTCAAGAATAATAGTAACAGTTTACAGCGACTGCTGTCCGGCGATAGCTCCCGTGTGAAACAATATAATTGAATTACAACAAAGGTCCCTGGCCTCTACAGGATTTTTAACAAATTAAAATAAAAGATTTCTATATCTTTGCATACAGTACATTATTTAATGTGAGCACATTTTTAAAGTAGATTTTTACGAGCTTATATTTAACTTGCCTTGTTAGTTTTTTATCTATCTATAAAGGTCAATTCTGCAAGTCAAGTAATAGCACTTATCCTTAAATGATTGAGCCAAAATTTTATGGGCTTATGTCAATCTGATAACAATGCACTATTATTATAGTGCCAAATACCTGGTCTGATGATGGAGTTGGAAGGTGGCCATAGAAACTTATTAATAAAAGATAAACCCATCGTATTTGACTTTAAAAAATAGATTTGTCTTAGCAATCACTAAACGCTAATAATAAAATGTTGCAAAAAATACATTTTTGGAAAGTCTTCTAAAAAAAATCGAGTAACTAAACGACAAAATTCAGATTAAAAAGAACTTTGTTTTTACATAGTCTGCTCTCAACGGACATCAAAGTGTTTTTATTAGCGAGCACGGCGACGGGCAGATAATGAATTAGAACGTGTCAGCGAGTCCATTCGGGAGCAGTTTGAAGAAATTAAACGAACTAACGACTAAACTGAGGGACTTTTTGTTTGACTTTCCAACTACTAACTAACGTTCCAACAAGCACGGATGTGAACGTATACTTGTATCGCGTTGTTCTCTTCATGGCAAAGATGCAATCATAGTTCATGCTATCATACTAATATTATAAAAACCGGCCAAGTGCGTGTCCGGCCACGCGCAGTGTAGGGTTCCGTAGTTGCGAATGACAACTTTGAGTTCACACTGTTTACACTCGCACTTCACAGTATAACGACCAAAAACATCTAACAATGAAAATTGTATGAAATTTTACATTTTCTTGTTCATTTTATAAGTTGGTTGCGTATAACTTTTTAGTTTGCACTTAGTACTCAGCTCTGATAGTTTTCCTTTCAACTGTAGCAAATATACTACTGCTGTAATTTTTTTCACGTATCCGTATAACCGTTTAGCAGAGAGAGGGGTGGGACACTTACCTGTAACAAAAATTTGCACATTAAAACCAAATATTTCGGAAACGGATCCCTAAATCGAAAAATGGTGATATCAACCTCACAATCTTTTTTAAAGACCTATCTAACGATACCCCACACGATGGTAAGTAGAGAAAAAAAATACTTCCCCACTTTACTATTATGGGAGCTACCATAAAAAATTTTTTTTCAAGATTTTTTCTATTACTTTTTTGGCATGAATAATATACATACCCATACCAAATTACAGCTTTCTAGTACTTTTAGTCTCTGAGTAAAACCGCGGACGGACAGACAGACAGACAGACATGGCGAAACTATAAAGGTTCCTTGTTTTTATTTATTTATTACTTATTAAGAATTAAACTTACTATGAGGCTTTAATTTATGTGATATTGGCTGCTTAAAATCTAAACATAGTAACTCCTTCCAACAAAAATGTTCAGGAGAGCCAAAAAACGGGTCGGCTACTTTGATTCGTTTGCCCGTAGAAGCTAATGAGTATAGCGATTAGTGTGTTTGTCAAAAAATTGTGCTATATGGTTGACATTAATTTTGTAAAACTCGTAATCTATCCCTATATACTTCATCATCAGGTCTTTCTAGTCTCCACTGCAGGGGCACGACCCTCTCTGTACTACCAGAGCCATATATTAGCTTGAGTAGTCAGAGGATTTGGCCTACACTCTCCACGTTGGCCAGACGGGTTGGAAAGGTCTCTATGATATTTATAAGCTTTATTTAGCTTGGTTTCCCTTAGTCACTTTTTACGACATCCACGGGATGACTTGGAGTGGTCCTATTCTACTCTGCCGGTAACCACACGGCGTTATATACTTATTAAATAGTTACTCATAAAGTTTTACAATATTATTGCAATGTTTGGTATCGGACGTAAACACTACCATATTAATTTACAAATGACCACAGCCAATTAGCCATGCCATTACTTGTCCTGTCCTGTAACTACATCACTGTTATTAACATGCACTTTGTTTACTGTAGAATCTGTTTGTGACTTTTTACCCCTGACCAGAAACAGGCGTGTTACTAATTTCACTTTTCACTGAATAATAGTGCAATAAAGAGTACTTTCTTTCTTCCTTCTTTTCTTTTCTTGTTTGAGTAGGGGTGTGTGGTGCTGTACAAACGGGTTGACAATTTCAAATGTGGTTTTTCTCTTTTTGTATACAAGATTTAAGGGTTATACATAAGTTGAGAGAACTGTTTTGAGAACGTATTTGGAATGTTTTTGATCAAACCGATTTACTGATTGCATCCACAGCTGTGTCGCTTCTGAGCCCGGGGTTCGTTATAGTAACAGCATTCATGATATAATATAATTTGGCACAGTTTTAATAGCTGTCCGCCTGCCTATAATGCGAGTCCACTTACTATATCTCCAGAGCCGCAAACAAATACTGATAAAAATATAAGTATTTGCCCGCGCTAGGAAATACAGAGCCTCTCGTGTGTAACACGATGCATCATACAGCCCGTCAAAAGCCGGTATAGTGTTCGATGCGATAATTACACTGCTAGTCAATTCGATTCGACGGATGGCAAGCAATCCATTTCAAAGGTATAGTACGCTCAATTTGAATTTCCTTAACCGTAGCTGGTAATTACTTTTACTTTCTACAAACAAAAGGAACTAACTTGGTTTATTGAACGGAAAATCTAAGCAACTAAATTATTTGTAGACAAAATAACATGCTTTTTCAAATAAAATTATAAAAAAAAAACAAGACTAACTACCAAATCATACTACAGGGCTGTAGATGCAACACAACACACTTTGGATGAGGAAAAGAAACAGCAAGAGAATTTCAGTTCTAGTATTAAGCCCCTAATAGTAATTGTTTGAATTTAGCCTGCTTGTTTTAAGTAGAGTAATTCATTATGATCTAAAGGCGGATATTATAGTCGAGGTTTTTATAGGTAGGAGACGAAACTGAGTGTTTATAATAAACCGACGACTATTATTACCAGCTTACTGAGTTTGAGCATCATACGACGTTTTCAATACATTGGCGTCAAGCCACAAAATACAACATTATGATCCAAGTTTAAATGTATGAGGTTATAAAACCTCATACATTTAATTTTATATAATATTAAACTCATATAAAAACGAATAAAATATTTGTTATATATATGTATTACTATTAAGTCAATAGTCAAATATTTTATTCGTCGTAAGATATTTCAATATCATTTCGTGAACGTTAACTCTCATTAATATTATTGATTATAAGTTCTGTGTTAACAGCAAAGGACATCAAGGACTGTATTGAAAGCAAATTAATTGAAAAATAATTTGATTGGTTGGATTGCCCGTAAAGAAAACTAATTATGTTCCATAATGCTAAAGTGATAACTAGCCACGGTAAAGGAAATTTAAATGGACCGTAAAATTACGAGCCTTTGAAGTGGATTGCTCGTCGTCCGTCGAGTCAGATTAACTCGCTGAAATTATCGTATCGTAAACTAAACTTCTTCAATTTTGATGTTTCAATTTCCTACAAAAATTAAACAAACTTCATCGCCAAGACTATCTCAAGAAACATATAGAGCTGAACTACCTGGTATGTAATTTGATTTTGAGTTAATTCAAAAACAATTTAATTATTTAAAAAATAAGTAACCCGACTGCTGTTTTTGACAGTTCACGTCCGCCATATTATTTTTTTGCTGACGTTACACAACTTATGATACTCTGGGCAAGAATATAAATTTAATGACACCTCAGAATTGAAATCGGTCAAGCCATTTAGGCTATAGGAGGCAACATGTATGTTAACACATACATTTACATATAATACATTCACAGATATATGTACGTACATACATGTAGTACATGTCTGTACATACAAACGCGCGATAAACGTTACTCTCTATTTGAGTGGGTTAGTCGGGTAATAATTACTCCAAAAAAAATGTTTTTTTTTTCTGTTTTTTTAAAACAAAATAAAATAAAAATGTTTATTGGTAACTAAATGTTCACAAATTATTGTAGTTAGTTGTGGGTGCCTCCTTTTAAGCAAAAAACCCGGGACCCCGTGTCGCAGGCTAGCGTGTTAACCGCTGCGCCACGGAGCTCGACATAATATACACTAATACAGTATTCCTAAATGTCGCACAACATTAAATTCCTGGGAACTGAACTAAAGTCAACAGGTATGATTGGTATAAAGTTTCAGGAACCAAGGCTTTGCGAAGTCCCGACTGCCGGCAACTCATCCGGGTTGGGATAAGACATCCTTTGAGTTCTGGCCAGATTGCAAAACAAACTACTCGTCGTTTTAAATGGTTGTAAATATAAAGTTGAAATGAAGCTTGCGAAGTTTATTTAATTTTCGTCTGTTTTTTTAGATTTTTTCCTATGCCACGTTAAATGCGAAGCAATTGTCAATGACAGCTTGCCCTCTTGGTGCTTGCGGTGAGATCCTTCCTGAAATACAGGCATGTTTTTTTTGTTTTAGACTAACTTAGCATTAACATTTATTTTTATAAAAACTGACAAAAATACTCTATAAGTCACACTGAAATGTAATTGTTTGTTGTTGTTGCGATTTGCAGTGAAAATAAACAAATTACGAACGTTCTTGCAAAAAGAGAAGTACCCGAAACCGGCAAGCATGCATGAAAAGAGTAATGAATGTGGATGAAGCGAAAGAGGTTTGTAAGGATCGTAGCAAGTGAGTTACATAGTCTATAATCATATATCTCTGGTGTATATTTTTTTATAACCTGTAAATGTTGTTCACTTTGGTATACGTAGTGGTACAGTTAGCACTCTTTCAATAACTCTTCCCATGTACCGAAGCTTTTTACGGCGGGTAACTTGCGCTTAATTTTCTTGGAAATGTAATCTGCATAAAATCAGCCGGCTTCAAATTGCGTTGCATCTGAAGCGTTCAACGTTTTTATAGCGGATGATAGACTCTTTGCTAATAGCATCTGGTGTTTAAACGAGTTTCGCATACTTATGTTATTTGAAGGAAAATGTTATATTTTGGAGTTATTGAAGCCATTTTAAAACTCACGAAATTTAGAGAGTTAAAAAGGGATATATATAACTACCTATGTTGTTGTATGTCTTAAATTTACGAGTTCATGACAATATTTTAACCAGATGAATTAAAAAATTAAGGTATTGCTACTTAATAGCATGCTTCCGTGCTAGATTTGACCAAGTGCTCCTTAGTAGCCCGTATAACCAGCTATACATAAAAATAAGCATGATATTGATTTTAAGCATGGTATACCAATTTACATTAAAGGGCAATCAAAAAAATTATGGATACTTTATAACTGCCCGAACTAAACGCGTTTGATACGCGTTTACTCTGTTTAAAACGACGCAGTTAAATTGAAACCTCCTCCTTTTTTGCTATCGGTTAAAAAACAAAATGGGGCTTTTATCACAGAACAGCAAATTAAAAATACGACACAGCGGCCATCAGAATGTTTTTGTTGTATATTACATATTTCATCAACTCCCTTTTTGTTTGTTGTCAGGATGCTGGGCGGCGTGGGAGGGCGGCACGCGTCGGTGCGCCGGCGCGGCAGTTCGCCGGCCGTCCGGCGCGGCGTCGCGGCCGGCGACTCGCCGCCGGCGTCGCCGCGCCCCATGCGACGGCGCCGCGCCGCGCTTGCCGCCTCGGACCACAAGACCTGCGCGCTTATACACACCAGGCTCAAGTTGGGGGACATTATGTAAGTTTACTTATACTTCATTCTAGAGGTACGAGTATATATTTTTATTATAATATACTGCGCCGATTCCCCAATATTTTTTAAGTCTACGTCTACCCAAAGGTTGGCTGGAAGAAATCGCTTTTGTGGGCTTATCACAAAAGCGATTTTTTTCAGCCAACTTTTGGGTTGGCCTTTGTACCTACTCTTCTATTTTTAAAATTATTTTTTGTCTTTAATAGTTGGTGCAAAAAGGATTTTTTATCTTATACGATATTAACATTTGCACGGGCCTTTTTTATTTGTCACCATAATTTTAACTTATTTTTTTTAGGAGTAAACGAAAAATCAACAGCAAAAAGGAGAATATAAAATGTGAAAACAAAAAAATATATGCCTCTGCGTTACACAGGCGTTTGTACAGAAGTACACTTGAAACGCGAGCTTATAGCGCAAATGTACAACTTTAAGTATATTTATAAACATAGCTCGTTAATACCCTTGTTTAGGTATTGTACTGATTTGAAAGTGGCGGAAGCATTCGACTTCTGAACAAGGAATTTTATGGGAGAAAATCCAATTATTAATCAACCTAACAATTCATTATCATTAAAACAGTAGATTTATAAAACAAAGAAACATATTTTCACGCTATTAAATATTGAGTAAAAATAAAATGATTTATTCTTTTAACTATTTCAATGACTATTATTTATTTTAAATTGAAGCAATAGACGAAAACCGAATTAAAAATTAAATCGGGCCTTTCAAAGTCTAATAACTAAAATGTAACCAAGAGCTTGTACGTGCTTAAACTAATGGCTGGTATACACTTTGATTAGTGCAAGTGCGAAGTTCATATATTTGCTACTAAAAGTTTAGTAGGAAATGTATGTACTTCTCACTTTCACTAATCAAGTGTATACCAGCCATAAGTCCTCGTATACGAGGCACCTGAAAATATAACGTTGTTATTTAGCACCTTGCAATGTTGATTTTTAATTATCTTATCTAATTTAAAAGTTTCTCTTCATGGCGCTTTTGTGATGTACTCAATAAACTTTGTTGGGAAAGCATATTATTAAATTGAAAACCACTCGGTGCGTAGCGCCCTCTGTATATTTTAACCTAAAACGTTTGCTACGAACGTCTACGGTGCTACAGCAGCGCTACACATCGTAGCAGCAGCTACGAAATGGTTCGCTAAGCTGGCGCTAGTGTACGACGGGAAAACCTGACACTACTTAATATTGATAGCGACATCTATCATAAATTCCTATATGGTTTGTGTAAGTTTTCCTCCATCTGCTTTTCTTTTACAAGAACCCTGTAGAATGGTTCATCTGAAAAAGTATACTACAAGGTTGCTTTTCTAAAGTTGGTACTGTTTTCTCACCAGGTGTCTACACAAGTCTTATTTATGGTAAAGATTATCATGCATTACATAAAATTGTCAAAAAAATAATATTTTTTTTATTTTTAAAGAATACAATATCATTGGAAATAATGAAATAAACTAGTCTTAGAATCAAAAATTACTTTCTTGATATCTATAATGATAAATACTTATGACACTTAGCAAATTTTTATTCCATGCCTTAATACAAGTGGCCCTCATAAAACTAATTCATTTATATAGTGGAACATACATAAGAAGAGTCTTTTTATTAAAACAAAAGAAGCCCAGCCCCTTATTACAAAGGTCACCCAAGCCAGAGCGCCGAAAATGATTCATTCGAGCGAATCATCCCGAAATCAATTTCAATACAACCGAAACTGTGGACTAGGCTGGAATCCAATCCCAGAATAATGGTGCGATGTCGAAGAATACCGTTCAGCTAGTGTAAATGGAACAGTCTTGCCTCCACGTGGCGAGATGCCATTATTGATTTCCGGCGCGAGAGAGAGACAGCGCCATACCACAATTTGTTGCACTATTTTCTGTCTCCCTCGTTCGCCAATATATGACCTATTTTTATGCCGCTTTCCCTATATTAATACAGCCTAAGTAATTAGGTGAAAGTTCGGTGGCGTTACATTCTAAGCTTTGGGTAATTATTTGCGTTTGTTTTAGAATTTATTGATGGCTGTAGGTCGTTCTTGGAAGCAACGTTGTTTTGTTTTGATAGCGTTAAGCGAACAATAATAACAGATTTAATCGGGACGCAGTTAAATTGCTAGTTAGAGGTGGTAAATAATGGATGACATTATGCATTACGTAAGCTTTTATGATGAACAAGTTTTTAATTAGTGTAATTAAATTTATATCATATTATAACATTTATATAAATAAAGCTATGCTTCTCAAGAAGTAATATATACTATTTCATTGTACTACATTCACAAATACAAATAGTTATATATTTTCATTCACATCAATAGTGTGTCTTTTTTTAAATTAATCGTACAATGGTTGGTATTACGAATTATTTTTTATTTACAAAGTTTATTTTTAAATGTTTGAAAACTTTTGAGTTCCTCCAAATTTCGCAATTGATGCATAAAAAAATATATTTCGGAATTTTTAAAGAGCATATGTACGTAAGTATTATAAATGAGAAAGTATGTGAGGATGTCCGAGTATCAATGAATTCGTAAGGATATTTGTTTAGCGTTTTCGCATAAACAACTAAATCGTTATATAATGAAATTTGGTGATTTTACGGCTTCTTTAAAAGAAAAGCACATACTTTATTAATCACGTGGACTAAGTAGCGGGAAAAACTAGTCTTTCTTTTAGAAGAAAAAAGCAATCATTCTTATTTACACGCTGCAGGGTATGCGTGTTCGTGAAATGATCCGGTGAACATTTCCACCGGAAGTAGAGTGCCATAAATAAATTAAACTGAAAAGCGGGGAAACGTAGCATTCGTTGATCAACTTTATTAACTTTAATCCACAGTTTACACCGCCAATTCGTGTAAATAATTGAATAATTTTAGTTAAAACATTGAAATTTTTCAAATATTTAATCTAAACTCCGTGTTCTGTGGCGCAGCGCACACGGATGGTCCAGGGTTCGATCTCCGGTCAGATCAAGAAGAAAAATTTTTTTTTTCTGTTTAATCTCGTTCTTCGATATTTATTTATATATGTATTTGTTATAAAACATAGTATCGTTGAGTTAGTATCCCATAGCACTTACTTTGAGGCTAGCTCAATCTGTGTGATTTATCCGTATATATTTATTTATAATAAAGCGGAAACGTTTGTTTGCTTGCATTGAATAGGCTCCGAAACTACTAGACCGCTTTTTAAAATTCTTTCACCTATAGAAAACTATTTTGACATGGGCTATATTTAATTATATCCTAACTAATATTATAAATGTGAAAGTGAGTTTGTTTGTTTGTTACTCTCTACTCTAAATTCGACATATGAAAGATCTTAACGTTATTAACTTGTATCAAATCAAACAAACACAAATGAGATGACCAAAAATAAGTTAAAATTATTTTTTAGCTTCATTTTATTTCATTTTTTTATTTGTTTGAAGATATTATTAAGTTGCTACAGGGAGGTAATACTGGTGTCAAAAATTAGCTTTGTAAGACAAGTGAAAATCTTTGGAAATATTTAGTCAAAGATAAATATACATACATAAACACCTCAGAAAACCGTTACATAAGAACCGGAATGTAGAAAGATAAAATAAATACAGTGACTATTAACTTTTTCAACAGAAATTATTTGCTTTCGATATAGTAATTTCGAATTTTAAAATCGTTTTTGTACTACTTGACCTCATCAGCGAACTTTGAAGGCTTTATTTACCGCCTCTGATTAGCAGGAAGTTGATATACTATGAAACTTTTTCCATTAGTACTGGACACGCGAAAAGTCGTAGCTGGTCTATTTTTATTATGTTTTGAGATTGTGGATCTATTTGATAGTGATGGCAACTGGTTAGAGTGGTGTTGCTTACGACTAGTCTGAATCGAACTGTCAAATGTATGGACTTTTGAGTCAAAAGATATTTTTTCCATAAACTGAACAAATTTCGAAAAATAATACAATCGAAAAAAATACTTAATTTCCTTAAATAAACTATTGAAATGGTATAAGCTAGTTTCTGACAAATTGAAATATTTATTGTATTAAAACTTTTAAAAAAAGTTTTAAAGATTGCTTTTGCAAAACACTTAAAAATATTTTGTTAACAGAACAAATATGGGGTTTATACATTTTTAACAAAAGGTCAAATAATTTCATCATGACACTTATTCCAAATTGCATAAAAGTTGTGGTAGAGCCAAGCAACTGGTGAATTTCACTTATGCTAGTCCGGGGAATTTCCTCGTTCTCACAAAAAATCGACGTTTGAGTTAGCACCACTGAAAATCTCAGTTATCTCTCTGATAATTTTGATGTCATACTTTAAAGAGGGTGACTTAAAACTTTCATACAAAACACGAAAATACTATTTCCCACTCTAAAATCATTATAAACTTGCTAAAATCTGCTTGTCTTTGAAAGTTTTAGTTTAGTATTAAAAGTTAGCTGTAATGTATTAATTGATCAGTTAATTAATTTGTACTTATAGTTATTACCAATAAAAAATAAGCATAAGCATGGTCATATTTTGGTTATTTTATCTCATAGTAAACTTTCTTAAAATCTGCTAAATGTATTTGGAGCAGTGGCGGCTCGTGAATCAAAGACCTGGTGGTGCACATCATAAAACATGCCTAAAATTGTTTGGATAATTCCTAACAGCAGAAATAATTCTCTTATTTAGATAGGCATTTTTCTATTTACATATACAAAGTATAATAAAAAGATTGATAAGTAAAACAAAACATAAAAACAGCGAAAGTAAAACACGAACAAATACAAACGTAAGACAATTTACACGAAAACTACCTAATCCGAACATATCCGAACGTCGGCGTTCGGCCCGCGTCGGGCCCCGTGCGACGCACCAGATTTCGCTAGACTTCCATACTAATCTTCCGTCTCACGCGCCAGGCGTTTCGTCGCCTTTTCCATAGCAGCTGTATAGGCGCGTTGCGTGCACTGGGAGCGAGCGCACGGCAAACTATTTTGTCAAGCGAAAATAATACTTATTTTGTTAACGACACGACTGATAATCATTTGACACAAAATTAATATATTTTTACGTTAAACTGCTTATTTTTTTTTTAAATAATGTTATTTTTTAGTATATATTTAAGCTTAAACTGGTAGTGCACCGCACGAGTGCACTTAAGGGGGAGCCGCCACTGATTTGGAGTGTCCTTTTTTAATCTACATATGGAAGGAGTGACAAACGTCCATCGATACAACATACACCCTTACATTATCTCATTCAATAATGGTATTAGTAAGAGTATATCAAAGAGTTAAAATATTTTTAGTCAATTTAGTAGATTATTGAAAAATATTGGACACGTATTTTTTTTTTGTCAATTAAACAAAAATTGGTTAAGATACAGCCCGTTAAAGTTCCGCGTGACGTCACTGACCGATACACTTTTTAATGGGCTGTCGAATTATACGCATTTTGATGGCTTTTATGATCATTTGTTTGATTGAAAAAAATACCTATCTAATATTTTTCGATAATCAGACTAATTATTGTAAAAAGATTTTTTTAAGAAACATGCCTATTGAAGTGATATATGCCGCTGTCATTGCATTATATTCGACAAGCAGTATTAACTGATACATGGTTGCCCAATAACAGTCCGCGGACCCCATGCATCAATGCTGCCACCACTCATTTCTGAAAACCATCATTCGGAAGGAGAATTTATTCGTTTAAAATAGTCAGTAATGCTAGAGCTATAGTTTCAACTTTATTTTTATTAAAATAACGAACTAAATGCCAAATATTTTTAATTTATGGCCAGGATAGTGTTCAGTTTTGGCTGGAAGTTGTAAATCAAAGGATAAAACAAGCCGATTCAGTGAACGTGAACAACATCTGCAGTCGCCACAAAAACAGTGAACCATAATGTTTTGAACTGACATAGGTATCAAACTTATGAATTATATTTGTAACAATGTTGCATCTTTCTTCCATGCTGGCTGTTACTATTTACCTCATTTTCAATCACCTTAATACTATCCACTTTTGGTTTATAAAAATTGAAATTTAAAGCTCATACTTTTGTAGAGACATTTTTTTGTCAGATGCTCGGCAAATAATACAGCCACAGATTATATTCATTACACACGTGTAATATTACGCATAGAGAGATCCACGTACATATTTTGATACAAATTAATGAGATCGACACTAAATGCAAAAAACGGGCCAAGTGCGTGTCGGGCCACGCGCAGTGTAGGGTTCCGTAGTTGCGAATGACAACTTTGAGTTCATACTCGCACGCACCTCACAGTTTAACGACCAAAAACATCTAACAAGGAATATTGTATGAAATTTTACATTTTTCAGTACATTTTATAAGTTGGTTGGCTATAACTTTTTAGTTTGTACTTAGTACTCAGCTCTGATAGTTTTCCTTTCAACTTCAGTATATATACTACTGCTGTAATTTTTTTCACGTATCCATATATAACCGTTTAGTAGATAGAGGGGGGGGGGGACACTTACGTCTAGCAAAAATTTTCACTTGAAAACCAAATATTTCGGAAACGGATCCCTAAATTGAAAAGTGGAATTCTCAACCTCACAATATTTTTCAAAGACCTTTTTAACGATACCCCACACGATGGGTAAGTAGTGAAAAAAAAATACTACCCCACTTTACTTGTATGGGAGCTACCCAAAAAAAAATTTTTTTTTTCAAGATTTTTTACTACCACTTTTTGGCCATGATTAATATATATACCCATACCAAATTACAGCTTTTTTAGTACTTATAGTCTATGAGTAAAACCGCGGACGGACAGACAGACAGACAGACATGGCGAAACTATAAGGGTTCCTAGTTTACTACGGAACCCTAAAAATAACCTATTACAAACTGCGTGAAAATTTATAAAATGTCCAAAAGTAGCAAAGGCTTTCGCCTCGTCCCTTCTATTTATAGCACCTCAGTGTACCAAGCCTGGCTTGCGAATAAATACCTCGGATTAACACAGCACTAATTGCCCGCACTTTAATTTTGATACATACCGGCTAAAATCTGCAGCTTTGGAAAGTAATAAATTACTTATTGGATAGGATTTCCGGACCATAAAATAATTTTGAAAAAAAAAGAACACTTAAATGTTATTAGACCTATGCGTCATAGGACCATTGTCAGTTTACCGTGATCAGAGTCGTGAGGTCTACAACTCCAAGCGCTACTGTGTTTGTACTGCCAGTGTAGGTACTTTGAATGTTTTAGTTTAGTACTAAAAGTTAGCTCTTATAAGAGTAATCCTATAAAAAATATATCCTAGCACGTTCATATTTTGGTTATATTTGTTCCAACTTAGTCGGCTAACTAGCCAGCTAAACAATAAATAGAACTTTACCATTTTACTTACTGATAATTACTTACATAGGTCGCATATATGTTTATATTAGTTCAACACACTAGTACCTAAACTAGGCCGAGCCTGTATCTTAGATACTAGGTCCTTCCACATGCGTAACATCACAATAAACTTAATAATCTAATCACAACATGCAATCATCAATATATCAATTAACATGATTTTTTAAGGTGTATCATATTTTCTGCTAATAATTTTTATAATATTTTACAGCCTTAATGATAAAATGCTAGTTAGGCCTGATTTTTAAATTAAACAATAAAATTAGTATTTTATGCTTAAATTTGCTTTTACAATTGAATTTATTTTAAATCCAATCGCCAAATCAAGTCTGCCATTCTTTCTAATGTCCCCGAGCAAGTAATGCGAAAACAGGGGAGAATGGTTAATTCTGTACCTGCGAAGGACGGGTCTAACCGAGCGTTCATGTACTCTCGGCAGCCGATCAATGGTATTCAGTAGCCCAGTAGGCGAGCGCAGTGATAGCGCTTATGCATGTAAAGCAATTCCAGAAGTGATGCGCTTGGATTTGAGTGCTCCTAATATGACATCTTTGTAAAAGGTTTTATAAAGATTTTTGTATGTTTGATATTCCGTCACAACCTAATAATAACTGTACGTAAACTATGCGAAAACAGGGGAGAATAGTTAATTCTGTACCTGCGAAGGACGGGTCTAACCGAGCCGCTTATGCATGTTAAGCATAATTTGAATAACATTCTTATTATTTTATTAGGCTATTGAAATAAAAAAAGATCCTAATTTCAATATAGAGGATGGTTGACAGTTACCACCAGCTTGGGATCCAGTCATCATTTAATTAAATCTCAAGCCAAGCAGAAGACTGCAAGATCTCCAGACACCGTAAGCCAATACTGCGTACATCCGGAGCGTTATCAATAAATATTTTAGGCGGTAGATTTTGCAGTTCTTATACAATATTAGACAAATGTCAACTTAGTCTACCTGCGACCACGAAGATTGCAAAGTGTCCAAAACGTGAGGTGCATAAATAAATAATGTAATAAACGCGATAAAAACGGTATGAAATTAATTTTATTAAAATAAGTAATCGTTAAATAATCGTATTTTATAACAAAGTTCGTGGCATGATATCTAAATAATTGTAACTATTTAAAAGTAAGCGAGTTTAGTCACTTATAACTGTAAGTTGTAAATCAATATCCCACACATTTTTATTATACCAATCTAACAAAAAAGGCCACGACGTAATGGACAGGCAACCCGAAACAAACGCCCTACAAACTCTCAGGTTTGTAGGGCGAAAGTTTTTGCTTTGTGCCGGCGCCGTGCAAATGCATACTTCAAACTGTTTGGCAGTCTCTAAACGTATACCTGTCAATTTAAGCAGTCAGTCAATTTGTCAATTTGTCAGTCAGTGTAAACTAAGACATTATCCATTCATTAATAATAGAGTGCAGAAACCACGAGTCGCGACGTAATTTATAGACAGGATCAATGTGCTCGCAGGTTTCTGGGGCACAACGTTTGCATTGTATTCCCGTGTCAACATGTATTACTAAATACAAACTTAAATTTTATCGCATTTTCATTGGAAAATGGTGTATAGGTCACGATTTGTATCGTGTTGGAGAGTCAGGAACAACGAACTATCAGGTTTGTAGAGTGCATTAAGCATGAATATATGGGAAAAAAGTAACAAACTTATTTTCTTTTTCCAATGTCTTCATATATACCATTGAAAATAACAGGAGATAATGTTAAACGTGTAAAAATACTGCAGGCAACCCAGAACAATTGCCTTACAAACTCTCAGGTTTGTAGGGCGCAAGTTTTTGCTTTGTACCGGCGCCGTGCAAATGCATACTTCAAACTGTTTTGCAGTCTCCAAACGTATACCTAGCTATGTAAACTAAAATATTATCCCGTATTAGTAGAGAAGTGATTCTGTGGCATTGGGTTATTGAGCAGTTGTAATTGATGTAAAGTATAAAATCCTAGTCTCGTAAATACAACATTACGATCGAAGTTTCGATCGATACAAACTCTCTTTTTATAGGTGCAAGTTTTTGCTTTGTGCCGGCGCCGTGTAAATGCGTATACTTCAAACTGTTTAGCAGTCTCTAAACGTATACTTGTCAATTTAAACTAAATAGAGAGACGTGTAAAAGCCACAAGTTGCGACGTAAATTGTAGACAGGATCAATGTTGTAGGAGGTTTCTAGGGCACAACTTTTGCTTTGTATTCTCACGTCAACATGTATTACTAAATAGGCGCCGTGCAAATGCATACGTCAAACTGTTTCGCAGTCTCCAAACGTACACCTTTCAATGTAAACTAGAACATTATTCCGTTTTAATAGAGAGTAGCGTGAAAGCCGTGAGACGCGACGTAAATTGTAGACAGGATCAATGTGCTAGCAGGTTTCTAGGGCACAACTTTTGCTGCGTATTCTCCTGTCAACATGTATTACTACATCATTTTCATTGGAGAGTGGTCCTGCTTCGGATCTTATTGGACAGTCAGGAACAGCGCTCTCTTAAGTTTGTAGAATGCATTAAGCATGAAGAAATGGGAAAAAAGTAACAAACTTGTTTTTTTTTTAATGGTTTCATATATACCATTGAAAATAACGTTTAAAATCACTGCAGGCAACCCAGAACATTTGCCCTACAAACTCTCAGGTTTGTAATGCGAAACTTTTGCTTTGTGCCGGCGCCGTGTAAATGCATACTTCAAACTGTTTCGGAGTCTCCAAACGTATACTAGTCAATATAAACTAAAATATTATCCCGTATTAAATATAGAGTTGTGTAATTCCTATGTTTCGCGACGTAATTTGTAAAATTTCATGCTGAACTTGATAACGCTTTGCTCAAATTCTATGAAAAAGGTTCAATTTTGCATCTGCGGCGTTGGGCTGTTGAGCAGTTGTAATTGGTGTAAAGTATAAAGGCCTAGTCCCGTTAATACAACGTTACGATCCAAGTTTCTATCGATACAAACTCTCAGGTTAAGCATAGGGCGCAATTTACATTTACTTACTTTATTTACATCCGTAATATTACATCATCACTACATATATATTAAAATAAAGTCTTCCGCTGCTTCTGTCTGTCTATCTGTCTGTTCGCGATAAATTCAAAAACTACCGGACGGATTATCATGTGGTTTACACCAATAGATAGAGTGATTCATGAGGAAGGTTTATAGGTATAATTCGTGCCTGGGCGCAGCTAGGAAGAGCTTACTACTGTACCTATAAATGTTAAAAATAACATTGTCCTATTTTTATTGACGAGTCTTAAAGTCGAGTTGGATCATGATTTGCAGGAACAATGTACTCACAGGTATGTAGGTCGATTTTGCTTTGTGTTGACGCCGCGCAAATGCATGCTCAAACTGTTGGGTATACGGTATACCTACATACATATTGGTGAAAATTAAAAAGACAACAGATACGATACCTACTCGTACTCACTTCATTTAATGTATTTGAATGCTGTGTGGTTTCTTGCTTAATAGTACAACATTGTACAAGATTAAAAAAAAACTAATGCTCTGCCAAAAATATAACTTAAGCCACTCAGTTAACACAAGGATTCGAAAGATACCTCCACACATATAATCGCAAGTGTGATCGGGCATTTAGGAGTTAAAGTGATATAAAGAAACTCATGTAGTTGCAATTTAAAAGATTGTAGAAAGGAATATATTTTAAAAACATACAAATGAATTCTTGTAAATATACATGATTTTTAAATATATCACACTCATTATTTGGGCTTCTTAAAGTACTTAACAATTTTTGTAGGTGCGTCAGCTTTCCAAACTTCTCTTTATCCATCAGTACACCAAATATTTGCTTGCCTCTGTTGATTCTTTATGTTCCTTAGATGATGATTTTGGTACGTCTTTCAAAGCATCTTTGCTTTTGATTTTGTGCATCGTAATAGGTTGAAGCAGCTGATAAGGTCATGTCGTAAGACGTGTCCCAAACCGTGACAAGAACGTTGCGCTTCTTAACGGTATGCAACAACATCCGCGACTTGGAGTCCTTTTTCAATGCTATTTTTTTGTGTCCAGCTTATACGAAGCATGCCACGCTAACATTACAACTCAATGACTCTGCGTCATTATCTAAAATCTTCTTTGATGGTCCTTGCTTCGATTCCGTAGAAGACTACAGGATAGTACTGGGGGATCTGTACTTTGCATCTGAAGCATAAGATTTTTCTCATCTTGTATATTGACGCTCAGACAATTTATTTCTTGATCAGAATCGTATTCTTTATTCACCCATACACCGAGGTTTTTGTAATGTTAAAATTACTCTAAGTATCAGCCTGCTAATGATAGGTTTGGCTTGAAATCAGCGTTTCAGGACACTACTATAGTTTTTCGTCTGCGAGTTGTTTATTGACATCCAATTCTTTCGATACTTTCTTGCATTCTATCAAAGATGTTTCGAATGATTTTTGAGCAATGGTTCAAAAACTATGAACTTCACGCGTGAAATCTTTTCTAAAAAGGGTTCAACAAATTATATATACTTTATGGTAAGAGGTATGGTTTCATTAGGTGATTCTCTGTTCCTACCTATATTTCATGATGTCGGGGAAGTTAGTGCGCTCGAGTTAGGAACTTCCGACTGCAACTCTGTTTGTTTTGTAGCGCATCTATAATCTGGCTTCACTGAACTCTATCTCACATTACCAAATATTCGTTAAACGTATACATGCGTACGTAGAATACTTGTACATAGTATGTAGACTTTACCCTCATCAAAGCATATTCCTGTTTGGACCCTAAGCTATGATGTTTCGGAGACTGGAGTACGTTTTCCATGTTTTCAGATTTCTCTAACACGTTTTTAAAATACTTGACATTATCAAGTTAATATTTTAAGCACATCAGCTCACTACACGAGGGATTCCAGGTTCAATTATCGGCTTGGGCAAATACTTGTTTTACATTTTCACTGGTTGATTTCGTAATCGTTTACAGTTCTAGAGCTAATTAAGAAAAGTTTGCATTAAAAATTAAATAACAGAAAAACAACGTTTTCAGACCTTATTCCAAATATTTTACCAAATTCCTGCAAAAGTCCCAGGGGAAATGATGTTCAAATTGACCTGAATAGTCGCTTTTTAAGGATCAGAATTGGTTTTTTTAACATATTGTTTATGTAGCAGTGAATTGACCTTATTACCTAAGCAGCAGCGAGCAATCAAGACAGCGAAGGATTCACCTCAACTCGAAAATCCAAGCAAGTCTAATTTCGCTGTTGACATTTAGGATACAAGCCGAGTCGTATTTAACAGGTTCAAGTTTCTTTGGCATTTACCTACCGACGGTTAACGAAATGTTTCTTATTGTCTGTTACATGATTTCTTGAGTGTCTAGAAAATAAATAAATTAAACCTCTAGACTAGACTCTTGCTAGGCTAGGTAGGTAGTGTAATAAGACAGCACTTTTCCCACGACTCCGCTCACGTTAGGGTGAAATGTAGCCTATGTCCTTCTCCGTACTCTAGATAACGTATATGCAAAATTTAATGATGGTAGGTTCAGTAGTTAGGGCGTAAAAGCGTAACAAATAAACAAGCATACTCACTTTTGCATTTAATATTAGTTGGGATTACTTCAAATGTGAAGTATTTACTAATCTTAAAGTCAAAGATTTGTTATGATGATTTTTTGAATGGACTGTTGTAACGTAGTACACATTTGTTAATTAATAAAAAATAATTAGAATATCCATTATATAGCTAAATAAATAATAATTTCATTTAGCTAAATTGACCCTCAACATTCAAAGGGGTGATTCAGTACGTTAATAATATGAGCGGCTTTCCCTACGATAATCTACGCTGGAAACTCAAAAAAAGTTGAACATACCATACAAAAGTGTTCATCCGCCAGGACAATTAGTATTTTTTTTAATGAAATAGGACGGCAACCGAGCAAGCGGGTCACCTGATGGTAAGTGATCTCCACTGCCCATGGACAACTGCAACACCAGGGGTGTGACAAGAGCGTTGCCGGCCTTTTAGTATGGGAGAGTATAAAAAAATCGAGTTATCAGCATTGGGCCCTTAGGAAAATTTGAAAATTGAAAATAAAGGTATTGCACCTCTAAACTAGGCGGTTGATAGGTGGACTAATCAATTCCAAAAGATTTAAAATATGTACGAATGTATAAGCAACATCTAACTGCTTCCAAAGGCTTGTTTTTCTGGAAATGCCACCTAATTAGATCGTATTTTTGCTCTAGAAATTCTTTAAATATTGATAATTGTAATTTTTATAGCATTTACAAAATGTTTTAATGTATATTCATCTTTCAGGCATCTGCCTGAAAGATGAATATATAACAATATAAGAATATATAATAATATATACATAACAATATAACGATAACAATATATAATAAAACATTTATACGTTTATAACACCCAATAATTTTTACGAATATAACACACGCAGTTCGATTCGGCTCAAGACAGGTATACCTACGAGTATATTGTTATCTGTCATCTTAATAAGTATTTTAATTATCTTTTCTATACAATGTATAAAATAATTCTTTATATATCACCGAACGTAGGACATATATCTCCATGGTATAAATTGACCCAGTCCATCAAAATGCACCTCATTTTTTATGGGACCAATTTTGGACTTTGAAAAAAGTGAGATTTTACTAAAAAGTAGCCGAGCCAGCCCAACGGCTGGCTCGGAAAATTGTGTGACAAGGTCGAAACTTTCTTTGTTATTTCAGCATTGGTTCCATAGGAAAAGTTAATATTTATTGACAGACCACCTTTTTCAGGAAATAGCAGTGGTTAATTCACACGCTATAAAGTCAAATTTTTCAAGTCCCTAGCATCGGTCCTATACGAAAATTTGTTCATATTGACGGGCTGAGTCGGTCAATACAATTTAATACGATGAGTAACCCTCAAATTTTAAAGTTATAGGGTTATTAGTAATCTTCAATATAACATCACGCTGCTTGCTGCTAGCCTTACGTCGACCCTGCGTGGGTATGTTTCAACGAAAAAAAAACTCAGTATTCCGCGTACTTCCATTATCGAGCGTGCAATAACCGCTAATAGCCCACGAACAAGTTTGCTCAGCAAAGAGGTCAACAGTGTTGACGCAGAAATGAAAGGACCCGAGCCATTAAAACCTGAAGCATACCGGCCAAGTGCGTGTTGGGCCATGTGCAGTGTAGGGTTTCGTAGTTGCACGTCATTTTATAAGTTTGGCCGACTATAGCTTGACATGTGATTCGTACTTAGCTGTTATAGTTTTTCTTTTAACCTCGTTATATATGCAACTGCGTGCTCGAGCTCCGTGGCGCAGCGGTCAACACGCTAGCCGGCGACATGGGCGTCCCGGGTTCGATCCCCGGTCAGGTCAAGATGGAAAAAGATCTTTTTCATATTGACCTGGGTCTTGGATGTTTATCTATATAAGTATATATCATAAAATATATCTTAAAATATAGTATCGTTGAGTTAGTATCCTGCGACACAAGTTCACAACTTACTGTGGGGCTAGCTCAATTTGTGTGATATGTCCCTAGATATTTTTTTAACTGCACTAATAATATATATAATATATAATTTTTTGCGTATCCATAAACTGTCATTTACTTACAATGGAGGAGGGTGGGGTACAACACTTGACTCCAACTGAAATAATATCTCTCGAAAAGATCCCTAAATCGACAAATGGAGTTAAGATACACACAATATTTTTGATCAATTCATATAATAATGCAATATTATATTGTAGACAGTGCACATACAGGGACATGGCAAAACTATAGGGTTCCTTGTTTACTACGGAACCCTAAAAGAGCTGCTTTTAACAGCAATAAACATTGTTTTTTACACGACTACAAAAAGAAGCATTTATTCTTTTTCAAATTCATGTGTATATTTTTTTCAACCATATATCTTTTTTATTTCACCATAACTCCTAAGTATCTAAACAGATCTTCTCTTTCTACCATCTACTTTTAGAATGTGTGTGAAATAAATAATGTTACTTAAAGTAACATTACCCTAATTAATTAAATTAAGATATGGAAAATACATATCTCGCGAGCAATGTTTGAACCAGCAGCCTAATTTATGAAACTACGCATTGCCAATTGAGCTATCGCGCTTCATAATACTCGTCAAATATCTCCACCAAAACCCATTCCTCCAATTGAAGCGTGGTAGCTAATTTGGCAGATCGTAGTGCATACAGACATTAGGTGACTATTTTAAACCTTGCCCGCGTGGAATATTTGCACCGTTTCTTATTTCTCAATTTATTTGAGTATATTTAAATAGGTGTACAAAATCGGAAATTAGCTACGTTGTACATAGCAAAAAATTATGCATAAAATGTTAATGTAGAAGTATCACCCAGAAATATTTACGTCTATCTAATATTTATAATAATAAACCTTTTTTTATTTTATAATCACACTAAATATCTGTGCAACCAAGATCCGCTGGGAATAACGTTTTTTCTAGATTCGAATCTTAGCAAAGCCTTCAAATTCCCTACATACTTATTTCATTAATGCATAGTCGAAACCATTTCCGACATGTTAAATATAGGTAGGTATTATTAGTGTCTGGGTGACCGAGCTTCACTTGTAGAAGTTCCCCAGGGATCAAACCCAGCTAGATCGATTTTTCACCCCCAGAACCCAGCCTCAGAAAATTTTGACATCGATAAAGAGAGAACCGAGAACGAGATCCTAATTATACAGTAATAAAAACAAGAAATGCTCGTTTAATAAACATTAATGGCCTATGAAGATTTAACTATGGACGAAGTAGATAGTAAGTCCAATTTACCTTTCTATTACAACACTCTCTAACAACCTCCGTGGTCCAGTGGTTAAGGCGTTTGCCTTGTTGAACCGGGGTTGGTGGGTTCGATTCCCACGGGAAGCATACTTTGTTAAGTTGTTTCCAGTTTAGTTAGGACATTGCAGGCATGAATCACCTGATTGTCTGATAAGAAAGATGATTCCGGGCTTCGGAACGCACGTTAAGCCGTTGGTCCCGATTGCCATCTGGTAGTCGTTAAAGGAACCACGTCAGAGGCCGAGAGGCGGTTCCGAAGAACTCTGACACCAGGGTGTGTATGCTCGACTGACCATGTCATCTACACGAAATGATGATGATGACCTTCTATTATACTTACAATGATCTTAGGTAATGTGATATTCCACTCATAAAATGTCAATTTACGTCCACCATATCGACTTTTTGCTAACGTTGCATATCCTATGATACTCACGTCAATATCGGTCAAGCCGTTAGACTCCAGGAGGCGACAATGGAACAGGCATACTTACATACATATATACCTACATACAATGCTCGAAAACATAACCCATATAAAAGCAGACAAGTCTAATTTACCTTTCTATTATACTCACAAAGCTTAATCAAGTACACAAACCTCAGAATGAGAAAAATAAGCGTCCAAAGACAACGCTCTTGTATTAAGCCTCCCATTTCTAGGTCCATGTGTCAATTGCACGGCTAGGGCGGTGCATCGGTCGTTGACCTCGGTCAGTAGGTCGCCGCCGCAGTCCGACTGAGCCCGTACTGCGCTCTTATTACATACACTTGAACTTCGCAAAAACGAGCCTTATTAATAATGTTGGTTTATGTTGCATTGTTGAAGCTCATTTAATGATCCATTCTCAATAAATGATCCACTTTATAATAATAAAAAGCATTGATTTGCAATAAATAGGGTACAAATGCAAGTACTTAACCATAGATAAATCAAGCATCAAGCATTAAGCAACAAGGTATCATTTAATGAGGACCAAATTACATTAAAATTAGTTTTTTTTTTCCTTAGAAAATATTTATGTTTCGTCTTCGTCATAAATACCGTTTATATTATACTATAAGTTCTCACTCTCACTTCATGATAGCAGAAAGAGTGCGATTTTGAGATGACCGAAAACATAAAAATATAATATTATCTTCATTAAAAAATCATATGAGTATACTATTATATTATATTTATAGAATTACTTATAAGTATATTTTTTTCTAACAACTATTTCAGACCTTACAGTTTACTGTAGGAAACATTTTTAAATGAGCATGTTACAAAAATAAACTCTAATTGCTCTTTAACTGCCTACATAATACTTTTTCTAACGAACAGACTTTGAGTGGGTATTTCGCTGCAAATACTTTTATATATTACATACCAGCGCTGTTTTGTATAAAGTAGGTTAACAAAAAAGCTTGCAGCGTTCCTGCCGTAGGTACAAGAACTTTACGGGAAGGCATAAAGTACGTTTATGGACAAAAATATTGTGTATCTGTTTGTAGACATATAGTAGACAGCTTGCTGACAATAAGTAAAATATAAGTGTACAGAAAACCATTATTCTTCTTCTTATTTAAGAGCTTTTTAGCTTTTGTCGATGGAATATGCGTCAATCTTCTCTAAGAAAGACAGGCTAAAGAAAAGATTTGTTAACCAACGAAAGAAGAAGGCTGGCGCCATGTCGTCATCATCATCTCAGCCACAAGCAGTCCACTGCTGGACATAGGCCTCCCCCGAGTATTTCCAATTCGAGCTGTTTGAAGCGGCCTACATCCAGCGCCTTCCTGGGACCTTTATCAGGCCGTCCAACCACCTGGTCGGTGGGTGTCCAACGCTGCGCTTGCCAGTACGTAGTCGCCATTCAAGAACCTTTCTGTGCCATCGGCTATCGGTTCTTCGCGCTATTCTAAGTTCTAAAAAATAAAGTTTAATACAGAGGAGAACATTTTTTAACGTTACGAATACCTTCGGATATTTCATACTCCCTACGAAACTACTGTTGTGCTCTCAAAGTAGGTTAATAAAAGCTTGCAGCGCTTTCAACCAAATATTTTTCGTGAAGACTTTCTTGCACACAATCATCACAAAGAGCAGTCGGGCAAAGAGTTTGTACTGTGCAATATTCGAGAACAAGAAATACTTAACAGAATAATATACATTTCAGTTATATTACTAATTTATAACTCTTTTCACATGCCTAGTGACTTTTTAGTTTCAAAGTTCAGTTTCTCTGTCGTGGTGGTAATAATCTTTGGCGTGTTCATGAAGTTTAATACAAACTTGAGTTGCACTCTCTTTATACACAGATGACGCTAATTGCTCTATTTAAAATTTATTTATAACTTTAAAAAGCACTTTTGATTATTGCATTCAATTGCATTTATTCCGATAAAAATTTTATCTTTCAAATAAATAAGTACTATCCTTTTTACGCTTAAACACCTTCTAATTAATCTAGTTAACTAGCAGTGGAACTACTGCCACTGATAGTGACTTTTAAAACTTAGCTTGCCAAAATGCATCTCACCGGATGAGACATATTTTCCTATAGAGTTAGAATATCCATGGTAATACTTAATACAAATAAACCCTTTTTAACATACTCGTAGCATTGCGACTGTAGCGTTCACAAAGTAGGTTAACAAAAGTTTGCAGTGATTCCAGCGTTCCAATCGTATATTCAAGTATTTACGCGAAGGCTTGCTTACCCACAAAACACAACAAAAACTATAAAGAGCAGTCAGGCAAAGAGTTTGTATGTTGTACAAGAAACTAAGATGCTTGATTCAGATGTATTATTTGAGAATTGATGTGAACATGAAATCCTTGATTGAATGCTGCTGAACTCCGTGGCGTTACGGTTAACACGCCAGTCTACTATAGATACAATTGGTTCGATTCCCAGCAGGTTAGCATTGATACTGAAAAGTTAATCATATTGACGAGCTGAGAAACCCCTTCAAGTTTACGTCAAGTGTAATAATTTTAGAACACTGCTGCATTCACGGTAAAATTTAATGAAAAGCATATAAATTATTTAATAGACATTATTACTACACTGATGATGAATTTAATTGCAAAAGTATATACACTCAACATCTTTATACTCGTAAAGTAGATTGAGGTATTCCTAAGGCCAAAGGCCTAAGGCATTTGGAGGTAACCTATCTGGTAGCTGTACACATACTACGCAATCTCTAGTTTTTTCTTGCGGACAAAAGACAACATAAACAAACAAAGAGTAGCGGACAAAGAGTTGCGAAGTGCAATATTCGTGTGCCAGGAACCAAAAATGGTTCGTTTTGGAGTCGTCATTGTAGACAAAAACAGAAATCCCTCAGAAAATATACATTTTATATTGACAGTACTCGTGAGTTACAACTAGGTATTCTTTTATAGTTTATGCTATTAACATATTAACTTTAGGTATTTTTAACCTTATTTCTGTGAAAAATCCAATGATGCATGATACTGAACAACTCCTTAACGAAATATCAAACTCGACGTGCTATAGAAAATCGATCTTGTAAAATATTTGTAATTCTACCATTTCTACGATCGGTTGAATTCGCCCGTAAAATAGTATCTACCTACGTCAAATTTTGTTACGCCTAACTGTATGCCTTAATGTCTGTACAAAAATAATGAATGCTCAACATTTTTTTCCTAGATTTACAGTTACGAGACTTATTTTCTGCTAAAGACGGACTTTCAGGCTCCAAAATTATTCACTTTTAATCTTCCTCTTCCGTGTGTGCAGGCAGAGGAGAGCCTTTTTAATCGCGCAAACACAGGGCTGTGACGGGCGGGAGCGGCCATTTTCCTGCTCTTTGAAGCTTGTTTACATTAAGCAAGTCATATGGGCGAGTAAAGCGGCAAGTGAAAATTACTTTCTTTATCTCAGAAAACGGTAGTGTAGTCAGGCGAAGCGGCGATTGAAAGATAACTCGTGTATAAAGGCTGTGGCCATTTTACCTGTATAATTTCTCCCTCTTTGAGGCATGTTTAAATGAAAAGATTCAATAAGCTAGTGGAAATAACCTCCGGTCAAAAGGTCTTTCAAAATAATGATCTATAAGAAATTATCTTTAAATTTAGTACCTTTCATCCCTTGATTAAAGAAGTGGGCAAAAGCTAGTATTATTTACTATAACTTGAAAGAGTTTTGTGTTAATTATTCACATACAAGATAGAAAAAAAACCGGCCAAGTGCGTGTCGCGCCACGTGCAGTGTAGGGTTCCGTAGTTGCAAATGACAACTTTGAGTTCACACTGTTCACACTCGCACCTCACAGTTTAACGAACAAAAAACTTAAAAAAAAATTCAAGATTTTTTTCCATCACTTTTTTGGCATGATTAATATACATACACATACCAAATTACAGCTTTCTAGTATTTATAGTCTTCATAATCGTCATCATTTATTTGCTCAAATACAGTACATTGAAGATCTTAAGTATGATATAAGTGTCCATTGTATTTCACCTAAAAATAAGGCATGCAAATATTTTAAATTAAATTAAGTATATACATTTAAGAATATGTGCTGAAACTATAACTGAATTGACCTGGTTGTATTTTGATTTTTACAATAGTCAACGTATTCCTGTATAGTGTAAAAGCAATGATCTAGTAGCCATTTAGTCAATGTAGCTTTGAAAGTTTTACCTTTAAGTAATTTGATGTTGTTTGGTAAATAGTTAAACAAATATTTACACATATTATATACATTTCTTTTATAAATATCCTTATGACACTCAGGTCGATATAATTTTTTCATGATAATAGCTCGTGTTCTCCTTGGAATAATGTCAAATCTTTTCCGCCAAAACTCTGGGTGAGATTCTACAAACGTACAGATATCTCTAATAATATATAGGCTAGGCAATGGTAGGTCTCTGAGTAAAACCGCGGACGGACAGACAGACAAACAGACATGGCTATAAGGGTTCCTTGTTTACTACGGAACCCTAAAATAGGACCAAAAATGATGAAAAAAATAACAACTTAACTACTCACTTGTAAGAGTACCTACCGAAGTTGAGATTAGTAAGCATTAAATAGAAGTACTTGGACTGAGCCCCGATACTTGTGCAAATTATTCGCCAACTTCACTCCCTCATTTTTACAGTACATTTGACTCACTCGACTAGTGTGAGCCTTATCTTTACTGCCGCTTGAATACACTGCAACGTCATCGCATATGTATATGCAAACTACCGGTGTTGACGAACGGAACAAAGTGAAAGCTAATTAGATGCTCCAAGATCAAGTCAAGTGGCGTCAGATAAGGCATAGGCTAAAATAATAATAAGACTGATGTCGTTATAAAACAAACGCTAAATTTATTTCCTGACTTGAACATTATTATTCGTTCAAATTAGCCAACAGTCAATTTTGACGTTTCTCACTGGTTTTGTTATTTTGATAAAGACAACCAATGGTATAAACCAATTATGCCTACCTAACCTAAACAGCGTGTAATTTAACTGTGACTCAGCTCCTCAATATATAACACTTTCCCGATGGGATGGTTCAACTAGCTTTTAAACTTTTACAGTTATTAACTATAGTTATCCCAATTTTTTTATTAATATGGGATATATCTGGATATTTCATAATTTAGAGACATATCGGGCGTTAGTGTGGATGGCGAAGGCAGAATTTTTTAATGTCATTGTTTCATTGCACCTAAATACTACACGCACTGTCCGCTTTGTTTGACGTACCTATGTTTTTTTTTGTATGAACTGCCACAAATTAAGTTAACTTTACTTCTGCCCCAAAATTCTTCAGTTCCTTCGTGATAAGGCTCCATGTGACTGGACCAAAATATCAAAACTCGCAAACTACAACCCTGATATTTTCATAGAAATGTAGTTGGACTAGTATCGCAGTATTCGAATAATTTTCAAGTTAACTTTATCGAAGTAACATAGTTTGTCTCATTATAAACAAGCAAGTACTGGAAATTAACTAAACTTTCGATACAAGTTTGCAATTAACTATATTCTACTCAATAATTTTTCTCACTATTGACTCAATGACACATATTCGTCAACCATCAACAAATCATGAACTAATTCAGCATTATATACCTACTACTAGCTTTTGCCCGCGGCTTTACGCAGGTAGGGTAGCCAGTTGCTAAGATGAAAAGCTGGACAGAGCATTCAATTTAGCCGGAACTGAGGGTAAAAGACCCATTTTTTTTTCGAAAGAGTCTAAGGTCTCCCGAAATTGGCCGGATACGCAAACAAAAAGTCTAACTGTGTCCGGCTTTATCCTTACGCCTGGCGACCCTACAGTGTACATAGATCACACGGCAGATTAAAAAATAAATACATACCTACTTATAGAATAATGAAATTTCGTTATTAGTAATTCAGCTTTCTGATTCGTGACACCTATTTTTTTTCTGTTTATATTTTCCAAAAGGTTAACTGGGAGAGAATGCATTTAGCATAATAGTACATTACTGCAGCGGCCGGTAATAGAGGCATTGATGGACGAACATTAGAATGGGGGCCGAGGCGGAGCCAAGGCACGCATACGTAAGTACATTAATGGCTGATTGTGACCAAGGCTTGTATAGTACTTTTCTCAAACATAGAGCGGAATTTAAAAAAAAAAGTTTTTGGACAAGCAGACATACATATTGTCACGTGTTTATTTACAAGTGAGACGGACCCCAAAAGCCACGTTTAGCGTATTAGTGGGCTTTTATGTAGAAAATGCAATTAAAATAATGATGGGTCTTGAAATCTTGTATTTTTTAATTTCTTTTTCTTTTTCTTACTAGCCAGGTCTAATTTGAAATTCGAATTTGTAACCTCCATAGTTGAATTATTTCGCAGCAAACGCGTTGTTCCATTTTTAAATAACACGACAGATATGAGTTTTCGTAGTTACTTTGCCGGCCGCTAAAACACGACAGATCGTAGTGATTATATGCTCTTTGCAGATATGGATTTAAATCTTGGTACGGAGGCCGTGTTGCTCGAAGATTTAAATACATAGTTTGCTGGCGTGTATTGGCCAGTACAGCAATATCGATTTATCCCAAACAAGGTTGTCAAAATAATGTGAACATTTCCAAGCATGTTTGAGTAAAGTCTTGTTATTGTCATTTTTAAATAAAAATAAATAAGTAAAAAGTACAGTCATTACGTTCCCGTTTACGTATCTGTACGTAGACGCTATATGGAGACTCACATCGCATGTCACAAAGTTGTTGACGTATTAATGGCTCTTGAGTTGGAGCTATTTTGGGAAAATGCGAGATCAGGGGCCCGATTCTCGTTTCTATAGAGATTTGTCGAATTCGATAAAAATGTCGAAGATTCGATGTCGAATGAAAAATATCATTATTGCTATTCTGGGGCTTAATAGACATGATATTTTCACATCTCTACTGAAAAACGTTCCGTATTGCTCGATTGTGCCAGATCATAATCGATAAAATGTGAATTTATTTTGAAATTATTTATTTCTGTAATTTATCGTATAAAATGGAAAAATATCTTTGTAAAAAGTATTTTTTTACGTTTAATAATAATATTTTATGGCTTTGTATTATTTTTCATGCTAATAAATGTAAATAATAATAAAAGTTTTCATACTTTTGATAGCGTGTGTGCATAAAACGAAACGCATCATCGCAAATATCGCAATTCGATATCAATGAAACGCGCGCTTTCTATTTTTGTCAAAACATCTTTCTTGTCCCTATTTAGCTTAATTTATGAATTAAAAGTGTTACTGGATGTGTTTTCCTTGTAATTTGCGTATAGAAATGTTAACCTACGCGTCTACTGTGCCTATTTGTTGGACGGGGAACCATCTACACCTTGTTGGAAAAATTTAAATATCTTTTTTCACTCCGAAAATAGTCTGTGTCTGCTGGATAATTTGATACAAAGAACTTGAAAATGATGGAGTCCGTGACTAAAGGTAAAATATACGATGTTTTCTAATAGTAATAGGTATATCTATGTATAACTACGACTTACCAAACAAGTGTTTTAAATTTGTTTACTCACTTCGATCACCCATGGATCACATAGTGAAATTCTTCAAAAACTACAGCCTTACACATGCTTTAATAGCTAAATAAAGAGTTATTAGATTGTAGCTCAAATTTCCGTTCCCTTTTATCTTAAGTTTTGTCTCATTGTAATAATCAAAAGAGGTGATATATCAATGCACATGACATGCTTATCAGTTACATACAAGGAAATATTAAGTACTCACTTGTAATTATTTAATATTTTCCTGAGCTGATACTCGGTTACATAAAACGAAAAATTCCTATTAGTTGGATACCAGTATCCTACGACGATCATTTTTTCTTTGTATGATACCGGTTACCAAACTCTGGTATCATACACGGCCGAAGGGAAATAAACAAAGGTACCTACTTAATCAAGATAGTTTATAAATGAAAGAAGTAAAGTTGTATACTATCTTTATCATCATCAAGTATTTTTTAGTCCCTACTGCTGGAACACGACCCTCTTTGTACCACTTACCAGAGCAGTCAGATGATTTGGCTCTCTCCACGCTGGCCAGACGGGTTGAAAAGGTCTCTTTGATGTTTTGCTTAATTTGTGTGTCATAAGTCACCTCTGTAGGAGGTGACTAACATCCACAGCAAGACTGAGTGGAGGAATAGGAATGCTACTTTGCTTGGATGTTGTATGCATAGATTTTCCTGTTTTAATGTTATTTAATTATGTAAAATACAATTTTTCATTAATTAGCATTATCTTTTTATTTTCAGTTTCTAGCAGTAATGGTCTCAACATTACAATGAACATGAGAAAGATGACTTGGAAATAAAACAAAACAATCTGGAACACTTGGAAAATCATAAAAATCTTCAAATAATTGATACATATTGGAGCGTAGATCAATAAATAAACATTTAAATACCAATTAATGACATTTTATTTATGAAATTCCAACTTTTAACAATATCTGACCTAACAAGAAGTATTTTTAACCAACTTCTGAAAAGGAGGTTATCAATTCAACACATATGTATGTAATATATAGTCAGATTTATCCAGTTTTTGGATAGGTATGTTACTCTATACTAGTGTTTAATATTGTCTGTTTGTCCTCACATATCTCAAATAAGCAGTGGAATTGCCAAAATTCTTTTGAACTTGGCTTAAGTAAAGTAAAATAAGTTTATTACCATATAAACTGCATGCTGAATAATTACATTAAGTTTATATCATTAGAATCTAAAAGTAGGAATAAGACATGCCATTTGGTATTAACAAAATTTCTCACACTAGGCTAAGCCTGCTAAGTTGGTAGGTAGTCTAACTTTTAAGGAACAAAGTTTAGAGAGACCTAGTGTTAAGTGTCAATAAGTCACTAGGAAAATTGAAGTTTGTTCTTTATTATTTATAATAACTACTTGTAGGGATACATGTCAGTCTTTAATTCTTTATCAGCTTCTAAACATACATGGCAAATTTCATAGGTGTATATTGTATGTTTGATACGCATAGTTATCTCAGAAATCACAAGTCAGTTTGTAAGATTCTTGTTTTTGTTGGACTAGGTTTAATCCAACTTAGGGAACAGTGCAAGTTTCATCAAAATCGTTTTTGAGATAGAGAGTAAAGTGTGTATCAGTTATTGGGAAAAATTTGGTCTGTTAAATTTACAAGAAATACTTGTCTAAAAATAACCTAACTTCAATTTTGATGAAATTTGCTCTTTCCCTAAGTTGGGTTATAGTTATATTCCAACAAAAAAAATTAACAATCCTACTAATAGTTTCCGAAATATTCGCAGATAAACAAACATACATGCATACATACATGTTGAGAAGCTAATAATGACTAACATATACAAAACTCATGCAATTCTGACATATTACATACAAACGAGTCGAATTCATAACCTCTTTCTTTAAAGTCAGCTGAAAATAATTGACAAAATATCGAAGTTATTGCATGAGACATGCCATGTCGAGTGCTGCCGACCACTCGATGCATATCGAGCGCTGGGAGTCGATAAATATCGACGGTGATATAGTGAGAATATCACAATTCGATATCCGCCATGTTTTTTCGATATATATCGACTTCGACATCATGTCGAGCGCGCGAGAATCGCCCCCCGAAGTGGGATTTCGGAATTTATTTGGCGAGAAGTGTCATTACAACCGCCTGCATTTCTTGCACTGAGAGCGTCACACACCAATTATCTTTATAGACTAGAAACAATTTTATGTTCTCGAGTAATTAGTCTGGAGGTACCTAACTAAAATAATTAAAGACAAAAATTAAATGTTACCAGTGAATATAGAGATATCAGAGAAGTAGAGGTATTGATGTTGCTAATCCATTCCAAATAATACTTTTAGCCACACTTGTAAATGTAGGACACCCATTTCTAATAACAGTGTTGTGTCCCCACATTCACATAGTAGAGGCTCCATTTAGCAAGAATAACCATCAGAAAATAGTTACGGGTTGATACAATGGAGTTCTGCTCCTCGTCTGATCATTCTCAACTGTGATGATTTAATGCTCAATTACTATTATTTAAGAGACTTTACAAGTATATTCTTGGGCTGTAATACTGATTTAGCATTTTTTATAGTCGGTCTGATCCCAACTTCCCTTAGGGCATGTAATTAACACAATAAATAAACCCTCGATATACCCTTGAAGAGGTGACTTAGCCTGTCAATATGAACAACATTTCCTACGGAATCAACGCTGGGAACAGATAAAAAAACGACAAATTTCGACACAAAAATGTTCACCCGCCCAAGCAATTGCTAAGGGAAAGTAAAAAAAAAACTAGTTCCAAGCATTGATCCCATTGCAAAAGTTGTTCTTATTAACGGTCTGAATCACCCCTTTTAGGCAATGTTAAGGGTCAACTCACACGCTGTATATAAGCGAGCAATGGATCAATCCCCGTGTTAAATACATGCCCTAAGGGTAGATGGGGTCAGGTTGCTCATGTGTGTGTGCTCTAATACGCCTTTTGCTGAGAAATTAGGATGAGACAGTGCGGCGCCTACAGAGTGGCTTTACTTGTAACCAGCGTCTGCTCGGGAGACGCATTGATGTTGTGTTATAATATAGCGGCATAGCGACCATATGATCTGGTTAAAAATGTATGCGTGAAACAGTAACTCTATGAAAATACATACCGTCTTATAATAAAACGAAGGCTAACTTTAGTACCTGGTTTATACCATTATCCGACCAAACTATATCAACACTTTGACGTACTTTTTATTTTATTTTTTAATTGTTTTACGGCCCTGGATACACGTCCTCTAGAGCCTTTCTTCATTTATTTCGCCATTTGGCGAGTTATTCTTGTTTATTGTCAACAAAATGATGGTGTAATTCGTTTCGTTGTTTTCAAGGAGCCCCTGACAACCACTAGCCCGCTATGTAAATCTCACTACAGCCGCACAATGACAGTCTATTTTAGTTATTCTACACATTGTTCTTAAATATGGGCATTTATAACACCAAATAACACCAATTTCACATTATAAAGTCCACTAGAGTCAATTTGCGAAACAATCCAAAATAGACACCGTGTAGTCCGCTAAAATTCCCGCCAAGAACTCTACTCCACTTTGACGTACCCTCAGCTGTTATTGTCAATTTGTTTTGGTGGCTAATGGTTTAAATCTTATATTAACTTTAGTCCGCGTTTAATAATAAGACGGTTATAGTTAATTTCGAGTCAGCCATTCCTCTATGTGAAAAGGTAGGTATATATTGTACCCATCGACTACTTACTCCCTAGGTTTACGCCCATCCTTTCGATCTACTTTTACGACCTACGCTGATGGAATAGCAGTGGCACTTAAGGTTTACATTTCTTCCCATGACTGTAAAACTTGGTAGTTAGGTACCAGTAATTAAAAAAGACGATTTGTCATCTATTTCTATATAGGTCAGTGAATAGCACTAAGTTTCTCGGGCGACAATTTACGGCCGAAGCCGTGCGCAGAAGTTCCAACTGTTTATACGGTACGCTGAACAAGAAAACTCATTTAACGTTCAATAATGATAAATTTTTATTACAAAATTTCACACTGATACTTATTATATATCACACAAGTTGTTTCCCGCGACGTTGTACGCTTTAATTATAATGAACCATTACCTGCATATTATTCTATAAGTGATAAGTACTACTATGAAAACACGGCTTTACTCACGTTTTATTACGTCGGAACTCGTCGTTTGTTACGAAGACCATCATCGGTTGGACTCGCCCCGATGATGGTCTTCGTAACAGAACTAAACTAGTCGGCAGATCCGACGTAATGAAACGTGAGTAAAGCCATGATTTCATAATGAATTTATCTCGCGTAAGTTTAAATAATATTATGTGATAAGTACTAGATTATGCCAGTAGCCTAGCGCACGCTAAATGGGTCGCCTATGGAAAAGTATTGCTCCAATGTAAAAATAAATAGTAATAAATGTATATACCCCTGAAGCAAGTTTGAGACTTGTCTAATGAGATAATCACTCAACAATTAATTTTTGTATGTCATGGTGCTAAAGTGTCTTTACATTTACAATTCTATATTTTATTTCAAACTAGCAGCCCCTCGGCTGAGCCCGGGCATGTATAAATAAATATATATGGACAAATCACACATATTGAGCTAGCCTCAAAGTAAGTTCTATTAAGACTTGTGTCAGGGATACTAACTCAACGATACTATATTTTTTATAACAAATACATATATAGATAAACATCCAAGACCCAAGTCAATCTGAAATAGATCATTTTTCATCTTGACCTGACCGGGGATCGAACTCGGGACCGTCCGTGTCACGTGTTGACCGCTGAGCCACGGAGCTCGTATTATTAACTTTTCTCATGAATCACTCTATCTATTGGTGAAGACCACATGGAAAACCGTGTAGTGGTTTTTGAGTTTATCGCGAACAGACAGACAGGCAGACGCGGCGGAGGACTTAGTTTTATAAAATGTAGTGATAGTGATAGAAATAAAGATAAACCCAAGACCCAGGTTAATTTGAATAATGCCATTTTCCCTTTTGGACTAACTACTCAGGTGTGGTGTGGCAATAGATATACAATAGTCGATTTTTGTGGCCTAGTGGTTATCATGCGAGGTTGTCTCACGGAGGTTCCGGGTTCGATTTCCGGTCAAGTCAAGATATATAAATGATCTTTTTTCAGATTGACCTGGGTCTTGCGGTTTATCTATGTTTTCTAAAATATAGCATCGTTCATCTAACGTCCCATAACAAATCTCAAACTTACTTTTTTTTATTTATTTAGAAACATGATATTTCACAAACAACTCAAGTAATATTTAAGACAATACAAAATAAACTTATCTTAAATTTTTCCATGCACTGGATTTTCAACGCATATATTTTACATATATAATATTCTAAATTTTCAACATATAACAGTAAGTGCTAGCTCAATCTGTGTGATTCACCCGTATATATTTTCTTCATTGGAACATCATCCTTTTCCAAAGGCAATTAGTTAGTTTATACCAAAGTAATTGGTTATATAAGCGAAGCTGCAAGCGGCTGTGCCATAGTTCTCGGAAACTTCTGCCCTATTCATGAAACAAGAAGGAAATTCTAAGAATTTTCATTGGCTGCACATAATCCTATTAGTTGCGCGTGTGACCTGCGAAGACTTATTGTAGACAAGATGAACTCGTGACCCGCTGTCTATAATCGATAAGGTGTGAAACAGTTTAGTAAAATAATGAAAAGGGGCCTTTCATCTGTTTTTTACCGGTTGCAACCTCAGCTGTAATGCGTCGGAGCCGGGGATCCATCACATAGGGGTGATTCGCGTACCCCTTAGCGTAAGGCATCTAAATTTTTCCTTGGACGTCTATCTACAGGCCACCTGTATAATGAAAACAAACCTATTTTTTATATTTTTAAACTGCTATGGTATAAGCATAAAATGAGAAAGTAATTTTAAACTGGCCTGCGTTTCATTAACTCCTTTGCTAGCTGTAATTTTATCGTGGTCATGCTGGAAAGGAATCTTTTCAGCAGGGCCAATGTATCTCCACTAGTTGAGACACATTATATTTTGGATTAGTGGTATAAAATAGTATAAATAAAAAGGTTTTTATTACCATCTTGAACTTCTTTGCTTGCTGCAATCACAGCGTGGGCGTGCTAGGTAGGAATCTTTCCAGCACGACCAGTATATCTCCACTAATTGAGGCATAGTGTAGTTTTGATTAGTGGTATAAAATAGTATAAATAAAAAGATTATTATTTCCATCTTGAACTTTTTTGCTTGCTGCAACTACAGCGTGGACGTGCTGGGTGGGAATCATTCCAGCACGACCAGTATATCTCCACAAGTACAAAGGGAAATTTAAAATTACTGGTATAAAATAGTAAAAATTAAACGAATTATGCCCATCTGAAGTTCTAACAAATTCGACCATGGTCGTGCTAGAAAGTACAACACAAAAAATTGTATCAATACAAATAACTGTTTACATGTTCACGAAGTGTAAAATTCTTTTAGAAATAAACTTATTTTATTTTTTATTTATTTTATATATCATTTATATATAGTCGTTATGCAAGTATCGACGCCTCCGCTCGCGTTAGTGTTGATCCCTTGCGAACAGTACTTTTTTCCATAATGAAAAGTATCCTATGTCCTTTTCCGTACTCCAGACAACGTGTATGCAAAATTTCATGATGATCGGTTCAGTAAATAGGGCGTGAAAGCATAACAAACAAACAAACTCTCTTTCGCATTTATAATATTAGTCGGGATAGTATCATTGAGTTAAGATCTTAACACACAAGTTCTTAATATGTGTGATTTGTGTAAATATTTAATTTTTCTGACGACAGTAACGCACGTAAAAGCTAGTAATTTTTTTTAATAAAGTGATGTAATCATAGTAATTTTAAACTGCGTGGGTTTGCTATCGAGTGTCGGCAATCCAGCGTCATTGAACTTATTTCGTTCATCAATTTTAGTTAAATGTCGATGGAGCACGTGCTACACGTTTCACGGTAAGTAATTATTTTAATTGGAGGTACGCCATATTTACTAGAAACTATGTGTTAACTACGAACATACAATACACGCTTTTGATAATAACTTCAAGGGGTTTAAATTGCGATTGTATCATCCCGATAGTAGCCTGGTTCTTGCTTACTGGTATGTAATCAGGTATCATCATCATGTCTTTTTGAATCTCCACTGCTGAAGCATGACCCTCTCTGAACTACAAAGCCATAATTAGCCAGAGCAGAGAGGATTTGGCGTGGAGAGTGTTGTCCACGCTGACTAGACGAGTTTCTTTGATGTTTATAAGCTTTGTTTAGCTTGTGTTTCCTAAGTCGCCTTGTAAGAGATCCACGGAAAGACTTGCAGTGGTCTTATTCTACTCTGCCGCGAACCGCACGACTGCAGGTATCATCATCATCATCATCAGGTCCTTCCAGTCTCAACTACAGGAGCACGTACCCTCTCTGTACTACCAGAGCCATATACTCGTACTAGCATGAGCAGTCAGAGGATTTGGCCTACACTCTCCACGCTGGCCAGACGGGTTGGAGAGATCTCTTTGATGTTAATAAGCTTTGTTTAGCTTGTGTTTTCTTAGTCGCCTTTTACGACATCCATCCCATTCTACTCTGTCGGGAACCACACGGCGGGTATACGGCTGCAGGTATATTCACATCCAATTTTAACGAAACTTAAATACTTTTTACCCCTGTCTAGATCTGGATTTATATCTTACTTGTACTTAATAAAGAATACACGCTTTTGCTCGCTGCTTCGCTCGCCTTTATGTACTTTTTGCCGGGATCAAAAATGTCCTTCCCTGTGCCTTAAACAACGCGTATGCAAAATTTTATGATGTTCGGTTCAGTATTTATGGCGTGAAAGCGTTACAAAAAATTTCATTTTTGCATAAAACATATACCTAAAAGATTTTCGGTAGTTACTACAATCCGGCCGCAATTCAAAATCACTTTTGTCAGTCGTTTTTAGTAGAGACGTTGCAGTTACATGTGAGGCATGGCACATGTCAAATATTTTAAATATAGATTAACGGTTTTTTCAAACAATTTTGCATTAAAAATGGTTCAGATGATGAACCTAATAAATAGATAAAAATAAATACTGTTTACTTACTAGAATTACCGCTTATCGAGTTATGAAAAGCGGCTGTCGGCTGTACTATTGGTACTCAATCGCTCAATTCGATATCGCAAAACCTATGAGAATTAAATTGCATTCATAGATTTATTGAGACGCTTCAGAGGTGGTAATCGATTGTGAAGCTAACGCAGCTCGCCAAACTGTCTAGCAAAGCAGGTGATTCAACAAACTGTCTGCTATACATAGACTGTGGTTTGTAGCGAATCCAGTGACTCGACACACTGCTGCTATATGTAGTTAGTTGTTTGGAAGGCTACCATTTGTTACGATGTGATTGTGTTGGCAATAGTAAAGAAACATCATTTTTAATTTATTTATATTTTTAAATTTGTACTCAGCCAAAACGTAATTACTATTTAAACTTAACTAAAAATGTAGTGTAACCTACCTATTAATTCTCCATCAACCTTCGACAAACTATCACGTAAACCCATGTCTAATTTACACATGAATTTAGGACTTTGGGCCTTGAATGACATCTAGATCATTAAACCAACTTAAGAGTTAGTTCAATGATCTAAGATGACAAAAATCATATAATATGAAATGGTATACAAAGATGAAGTAGATCGTCCAACATTGATCAGAACGGAACTTACGTTTTCTATGGCTAAGACATTTTAATGTCGTGTAATTCAGTTTGTTTTCATGGAAAATGTAAGATTAATGAATGACTACTGATATCTTGTACCTGAAAGTAACCAACTGTACAGTCATCTGGAAGTGCATGCCTTGAACCATTCGTTGGTTGCAAACCCAAGTTCACAATCGATAGGATGGTGTGTTGTGGTGCGTAGAGTGGTGCCGGTCGGCAGTGCACGCTTGCAGGCTGTCGGCAGAAGCCTCAAAGGCGCGGTGCGGTGTGTCGGCGCGGTGCGGGAGTGCGCGCGCACAGCGGCGCGGCGGGCGCGGGCGGTGCGCGGCTCAGTGGCGTGCAGCGCGCGCCGCGGACGCCCGCACCGCAGTGTCGAGCAGCAGCCCGCCATGCCCGGCCCGCGCCTCTCCCGCGCCGCCTGACAGCATGGCCTACCCGACCGCCACCATCACACGCAGCCACGCTCTGACGACGGTACGCATCAGTGAGCACCTTAACAGTGACCCCCTGGCCCTAGCGCCAACCCGTATCCCTCGCCGACGCCGCGCCAACCGTTGCTCCCAGTGACAGTGCTTCTTCCGTCCGTTTAGCAGTGAGGGTCGGTCAGCGCAGAGCTTTCGTCTCGATTCGATCGTCCGCAGACCGAAAGGAGTAGGCGCGAGTGGTCGCCGCGCTCCGCTAGATGGCGCCGCCCGTCGCTCCTGCGGCGAGCGCCTCCGCCCGCGCCCCGCCGTCGCCGCCTTTTGTTTCGCGCCGTTCGTGTACATAAAATAATAATTGGCAGGCCGGTGTTGAGCAGGGCCGCTCGGCGCCGAGCCGTCGCTGACGTCAGCCCGGGCTCGCCCCGAGCCGCGGACCGGCTTCCCCGACCTTCCGCCAGCGACGTCTGCCACTAGCTCGACACACGCCACTGACACGTCAGGCCCTACACTAACCCTCCGCCCCTCTTACGTGCCAAACCGATTCCAAATACTAAATATTAACGATTAATCGACTGAATTTCTGATACACTTTACAGATTTGAACAATCTTAGACACCATTCATAGTGATTATTCGGGACGTTATGACAGCGCGCTTAAAATGTGCAGGTTTCATTCATGTAACCTACAAGGGTTAGCGATTGATCTGCACCTAGCAACAGAACGGTCGGCGGCGGTGGAGGCAACCATCTTTTCGAGCCTCTCTGAGTATTCGGTGGATATGTTTGGGATCCGGAGAGAATCCGAGCCTTTAGCCGTGAATTCGTAGTTAAAGGAGTGCGGTGTGCGAGGCGCCGCGCCCATGTCCCTGCCGCTGGTGAGTGCTAGCTTCTAAGGCTTCGCCGTGCCATTTTCACCACGATCATCGCGTAGGTGTATTCTTTAGCAATAAGCCAATAATTTCCGTGATTTAGACGTCGAAATGGTAAAATTACACCATGTTTGTCTTTACATAACATTAACAAGCTATCATCAGTTGTCAACTACAAGTGACATTCTTCATAATATAATCAATATCTACGACGATTTTGATAGCCAAAAGACTAATTTGCAAGATTGGGCATTATTGTTCATATATTTGTGAAAAATTCTACAAAAGTCATTGAACTCCATATTTTTGAGTGAAATGTGTTTTTAATATAACGAAAAATAGATAAGGGGTTATACTTATTGTTTTTGTTTATGCCTTTAAAGAAACTTACTAAGACGTGGTAAATTTAAAGATAATTCAAAATATTCATCCAAATTGTAAGCCATTACATTTTTAGCACTAAAACTCTCTCTGCGCTTGCTCTACACTGACGTAGGCATCCGCTACGAACCCGTGGCTACGAAAGCTACGAAAAAATACTTGGCGTCTGAAATTCGAAGGCGTATTTCTACAGCTGTCATATGGCTTTAAAATCATAGCAATTAATTATTCTCTTACACTTTGAAACTCTTATGTCAGCTGTCCAATCCATGTTTAGCCTTTCTCTTCATACAAGCTTATTAAGTTAACCTGTCGTATTCAATTCTGCAAATTAAATTTATAAGTATTTTGGAATCATGTTTTAATATTATTAAGATCAGTCATTAAGAGAACTACTGTTACCGACGAATTTAATTCTGTTTATAAAGTATTAGGAATAAAACTACTGGCGTCGCTAGTGTGCCTAGTGTGGGCCGTTAAAGAGAAAATAGAGTTCACTTCCCCAGAATTTTAACTGGTTCTTGTAACTAAAAGCAAGATTTTTGTCGGAATCATAATATGAAATGATGGTACCTAGACTAAATGCAAGATTGAGTCATTTAAAGATAGCCTATCAGAAATAGTAATAGATTGACTTTTTTGTCTAATAGCCCGGAGATTCTTGCCCTGACCTGTTGACAAGCCAAACTATCCACATGTGTCATATTTGCTATGTAATTGATTTTTATTTATTTATTTGCACAGTTAACACTTTTACATTTGTAGATTAAATAGTGCTAATACAAGGCTAATTAATTTCAGTAAGTGAAAAGGGATTTTTTTAGGCGGTTATCAGAATTTCTCAAGTTTCAATACTCTTTCAATTGCTCTCGTATTCTCAATACAAGTCTCTTGACACAGGTCATAGTTAATTCGTCTCTAGTATGTGGTTTCGAAGTAAATATACAGCATTGAGTTGACTCTCCACCTTGTTAGAATGCAACTTCAATGACCAGAGGTGGAACTGACTGCCTCCACTAACAGATTTGGACCCTAACATATAACCTTTACTTCCGGCCCTTCCATGCTGATCTGGGAAAGAAAAAAATGGGTAGAATGTAGCAGCTACTTTTCTTCTCGCCCAGACCGTAAAAACCCGTTGAAATAATGAGCAAATTCTAAGGCACCATGTTGATAGGCAATGCGACTAGCAAGCATCATTGTTTTGATTCCGTTTTCCAGCTAAACGCCCACTGACATGCTAAAAGTGGCCTTTGGGTCTCATGACCTGGGGCTCTGTCTACACCGCAAGGGTTAAAACGTGATAATATGTATGTGTATGCCTTAAGTATAATTCAACCCTTTCATAGTCCGCGAGATGCAGAATTAACGAGACAGGGTTGAGCAGGGACAGGGTGAGCTTCCTTCCAATAATCTTCCGTCTAGTAACCTATCCACCAATCATTATCACCCGAGCGTATTCCCGATCGCATCCTCAGCGGTAATGCTTCAGGGCCCGGGGTCCACTATTTGTCTTATTTGATGAGGGTGCTGGTTTTATACACAGAGCGACTGCCGTGTATCTGACCTCCGCAACCTAAAGGGTAGACCAGAATCAATCCTAGGATAGGTTATGAATGTACGCGTAATTAATCCTACTCGACTAGAAGGCATACTTAAGCCTTCTAGTCAAGTAGGATTAATTACACGAACCTAGTTTTTTAACAGTAAATAACCATGCTATACCATATCGATTATCAGAAACATTGGAGATACGAGGGGCAGTTCTATTCTAAAGCATCGAATATGAAGTGGGGCATCGACTCAAATCTTATTGAAAGAAATTCACGTTGTTGACTTATGATCTGTCAAGAACTGCCCGGAGACTGAAGAGGCTATCAATGAAAGCCATTCCGTGTCAGTCTTCCGCTTGAGGCGCTAGTGTAACGTGAGGTCTCCCAAATAATAGGACTAACTCCCAAATAAATAATAGGGCTAAATAGAATATTAGGACCAACACCTGAGAAACCGAGATTTTATTTGTTCATAATTTGTTTGCAAAACAAACTGTATAGTGTGAAACTCTTATCAATATGTGAATCAGGATCAAGATCACTAAAACAATACAAGATCATTATTCGAAAATACGATGAACAAAAAACAACAAATAGCTGTATAAATTTACCAGTTGATTTTTTATGGTTATTCCGAATATATTTTTCATGTTTATCTTTTTTTAAGATTACTAGTGACCTCTATGATTTAAGTATAGCACGTACGAAGTATACAACCTGTATAAAATGCTCCTCGTAATCGTGTAATGTTTGAGGAACGTCGCTTTCACTAAATAAAATATGCAAGCATCTTCAATACTCTGAATACCAATACTTGTACCTTACATAAAGAATCTGAAACATTTGGTAGCCAGCCTACGGACTGGCTGGATCAAATTTTAGCCCACTCAGAAATTAGGACAAGATGCAACCTTTCGAAATTGGGTCAGCTAAGTGTGATATTGTCTTTATAACAGGAAAGCCCGCAATTTCGGTAGTTGGGACTGCATAAGTGCCGGCAACAATAGATTTTGAGCGGCAGCCTAATATCTGGGCCAAGTTGTCTGCTCCTTGGAAATTGCATGCTCGGGTAAAATGGGCAAATGAGACAGTTCAAACGGTACTAGAAACAAGGCCAAATTCACTTTAACGCAAAATCTAAGCGAAGCAAAATAGTTTCGAACTTATTATAAAGTAGTTCATTGTTATTAACATTTAATGAAGTTCAAGTCATTGAAAGTTACACGGAGATATGTTTACTATTAATACAAATGGTTACACTCATTGTGCAATTTGAGCCGAATAACCCACAGGTCGTGGGTTCAAATCCCACATGGAAGTATACCTTGTGAATTTTTTTTCCGATCTGTTAAAGATATTGCAGGCTTTAGTCACCTGATCAGAAAAGAAAGATGATTCCATGCTTCGGAACAGCCCTTAACGCCATTTAGCGTTTGTTCAAAACATCCTGGGATTGTTCTAGTCTACACTTCGTTTGCGGAGGTCAGACGCTCTGTGATCACTCTGTGTAAAATCAGTCATCGTCAAATCGCCTAGTTTAGTCAAACAACCCCAAAGATGTTGCGGTGGGTTCTAATTCATCATTATCTGCTACTGAAAGCTGCAGAACAGTGTGCACAGATCTAACCGTATCCACGCTTCATAGATATGTTATTGTTCTTATGCCAAGTTTAAAGAATCGGTTTCCTAATTGCAGGCAAAGTCCAATCTACACTACAGTTGAAATAAGCCGAATTTCTGTATGTCGACTTTCGACCTATCTCTATTACATTGAATTGATTCAAACTTTACTTTGTGGAAGTTAAAGTTACATGCACTTTGAGATAAATTACTTTATGTGCATTATTGCTTTGCGTACTATCCGCGGGACAAACTCCTTCTCCTGCGCCATTACGTTGGTCTTATTGAAGTGAATATACTCGTAATGAGTCACATCCCAGTCTAAAGCTCTGCAGTTGCACATTGCACACCCATAATTATCCAATTTCTTCGCACTGCAAGTATGTTCAGTCAGTCTTGTGGCCTCATTGGGTCCTGTTCGATATAACATTTGCCGCATTCGCTTGGAACCATGTACGCCCGGTACACTCAGTGGGTCACTGTCTCATATAGGAGAGTGCATTTAAATACGTAAGTAGAATAGTTTGTTTGATTGTAAAAGGTATGTGTTTAAAAAATACGAACACATGTGCGTTTCGTAGGATCTCTTGGCTTCACATTTGCGTTAATGAGAATTGAGCATAGGGTAAAACATCTATCTTATTTTTATTGTAGTGGTCAATCTATTGTAAACAAAAAGTCAATCTATTGTAGAAAAAGATAGAGAAGTAGAGTAGATTTTTTTGTTGCTTTCATACTTTAACTAAACATAGTTTTGTACTTTTTACCTTGTTAATTATATTACTGATTTTAAATTACGTAACACATTCCAACATTGTATTAATATAAGTATTATTGTTCAAAGTAAAATGTGATAAGCGCTGTTGGTGGGACATTAATTAACCTTGTATTAGCACTATCCTATCCTAATCCTAACTAATATTATAAATGCGAAAGTGAGTTTGTTGTTTGTTACGCTTTCACGCCCTATCTACTTAACCGATAATGATGAAATTTGGCATACACATAGTTTAGGGTACTGAGAAGGACATAGACTATATAACACGCGGGCGAAGCCGCGGGTAACAGCTAGTTAAGTCTATAAAATTAAATATAAAAGTATTAGCTGTACAAATAAATATATAAAAAATAAAGTACATAGCAAATGTTAATATGCCACAAACAGATAGCTGATAGTCTTTGGTTTGTCAACCGATGGCAAAAAACTTCGGGATATTAGGCAAAAAAAAAATAGCAATCTTTTACTATTTCTTGTAGGTATCCCTTTATATGTTTCAATCTTGCATATGGTCCAGGTACCATTATTTCATGTTATGATTCCGACAAAAACCTTGCTATTAGATACAAGAAACAGTTAAAATACTGCGGAAGTGATCCCTATTTTCTCTTTGAGGGGTGACTCTAGCTTCTTCCCACTGATATTTTCAAGCCCTATAAACTCTTCAGTACTAGGGATCTGGATCTAATTTGGTATAAATTACAATTCATAATGTAACATCATCCTTTCATTTCCTTACGGTACACCTTGAAGAACGTTGAAGAGCGTTGATGTCCGGCTTCATCTGATATAATTGGAGCACTCTTTTGCCTCGTTCCGTGAGTGGGCCATGTCTGAAATTCAACTTGTGAATTTATTTATAAGTACTGTACTGTAAGATGATAAGACTTTACCTAAGACTTTTTAAAATTTGCTTGATTTTTTTAAACATTTATGTATTTTATATATTTCCTTTGGTATAAATTACAATTCATAATGTAAAATCATCCTTTCATTTCCTTACGGTACACGTTGAAGGACGTTGAAGAGCGTTGATGTCCTACTTCATCCGAAATAATTAGAGCGCCCTTTTGAATCGTAATCGATAAGTCTATACCTAATAAGATGCTTTAAAATTTGTTTGTTTTTCCTAATACATTTATATATTTTATTTAAAGTTGAATAAAGTATAATCATTGTTAATTGCATAGCTGGAGCCTGGTACATATATAACAATCTGTTTTGGTCTTATACAGAGCTAACGTTATATTATAAAAGACTTTGGACTTTGGAATTACATAATATAGAAACTGGTTTTTATTGACCTACTCAGATACATTTTAAGCTTTGATCCTTTAGAGCCCGGCCTTAACCGACCTGGACCTTGGATGTTTATATATTTGTAATAAAATATAGTATCGTTGAGTTAGTATCCCATAACACAAGTCTCGAAGTTACTTTGGGGCAGGCTCAATCTGTGTGATTTGTTCGTATATATTTATTTATTTTGTTTATTTATTTAACTTACTAATTTCATTCAAAATAAAAAATATAAGTAAAGTAAGTAGTATACTTTGAAGCAGGGTGAAGAGCGTTGATCTCCGACTTCATCCCTTATAATTGGAGCGCTCTTTTGCCTCGTTCCGCGGCCGGGTTGTGTCTGAAGTTCGAATTGTGAATTTCTTTATAAGTAGGTACTGTGACTGTTAGATGATATTATTATACTTTTTAAAGTACCAATTACTATGGGTTCTAATATATATAAGATATATTACGTATAATATACTGTGTGAAAATTAACTACACATGAATTAACTTTTACTTGAGAATTTGAACAATTAATTTATACCTAAGAAACGGAGTAGGAGTATATCAAGTCTATGCATATTTTTTTTTTGTATAACCACGCAAATGTATTATCACGCATAATTTCTTATAGAGTTATAAATAAAATATTAGTTAAATTCTAATAATTCTTTATTAACTAAATATTCGGGTAGAAAAACAAAAGACGAATGAGTTTTCGATCTTAAGCTGTTTAATTCTTGCGTTTTAAAGTTTTATTATTGGTATAGCTTATAATACATACCTATGTACATAACAAAAGTGCAAAACTAGTTCACGTATAATTTTCGGGTATGACCAAAAAGAATATCATAATATTCATGCATCAAAGTAAATAATGAGAGCGTGGAAAACTAAGAAAGAAAATATAGTTGACAAAGTTTTACAACAGATTCTTGACGTTCTCATATTTCACTATTGTAGCAGTCTTTCATTCATCCTTGCCGAGTTGCTTGCTCCGTTCTATTCATGTGTTTGTGTACTGAAATAAGTTGTTTTACTCGATAATATTTACTGTAGTACTCGTAGGTGTATTGTATTCAGTGCACTGGGTTCTATTTACAAACATAAGTTGTAAAACTTTTCAGTCTTGATAGTATCTTTGTTTTGATTTTAGTTACTTTGTATAACTAGCAAAAAGCAAGCCTTATAAGGGCTCCTGAAGAGTCATTCATTAGCATCGTCTTTATTATTTTTTTTCTTCCAACTACGCTGCAATTCTATCATAACTGCACTACATATCCAGCACAAAGCGGAACTTTGCTGCACTTGAAGTAAAAAAAAAAAACTAAACAGTGCAGTAAAGGATTTCCATACATTTTTGCTGCTCTAGTGCAGCAAAAATGTATGGAAATCCTTTACTGCACTGTTTAGTTTTTTTTAATCCTGGACAATAGTTGTCACCTGTCATAAAGAAGGTTGGCCAACCTAACGGCCGTATGGAGTTAACAAAGGGACGTGTGTATTGCCTTTCCTAAAAAATATACTGGCCATAAAGAAAAAAAGCGGGAATGTGAACAACAAATTTTTAACTATTGTAATTTGTCTTCAGTTTTATTTTTCAACTACTTTTATTGCAGTAGTTGAAAGAAAAGCAGATTATGCACCTCGCATTAAGTAAGTTAAATTGCACTCGTGCTTTTTAGAGCCCTCGCTGGCGCTCGGGCTCCAAATAAACACTCGTGCAGCAATAACTTACTTTCTGCTCAGTGCAACAATCTACTATTAATCTATGTTCATTAGTCATAACCAAGTAATAATTGCAAAGTATATTTTGGTCTTGATAATAATTTAAATAAGGTACTATGTCGAGTCTAGAAATGTATTTGGATAAAGTGCACCTCAAATCTGCAAATGTTATGGAAAAGGTTGCTACCTCTTCCATAACCTATGCATTTAAATGAATATCTACAACTCTCCCTTTGCAGTAAACCACGATGTCACGGTATACTATTTTCCTCTCTTGTTCTTTTTTTTAAAGGACTCCGAAACGAGGAAGTTATCTATTTGACACGCATATGTTATATTGTCAGAAAAAACATGGGTTACATAATGTAAATAATGTTAGATTTTATCAGTTATTAAACATGTGTGCCAAATTTTATAAGAGTATTTGAATGTAAGTATATGTTTGTATGATTGTCCGCTCATATATCAGAAACTATTTAAATAAATAAATAAATATATAGGGACATATCACACAAATTGAGCTAGCCCCACAGTAAGTTGTGAACTTGTGTCGCAGGATACTAATTCAACGATACTATATTAAGTTGGATTGCTAAAATTCTTTTTTGTTGTTGAACAAGATGCAAGTTGCTTGATTATCAATTTAGTAATTTTCTGTATTCAATGTACCTACTTATCTATCATTTATTAGGCAAATTTAATTTTTAACTTTTTTAAATTACTTCACAACTATATTTTTTGTTTATATTTAATCACCTGATGATTGTTTTGACCTTACATATATATAAAGATCTGTTATAATGCGCAATTTTCCATGTTGGTATGAAAGAACAGAAAAAAACGTAGATCCTTCCCGTGCTGATCGTAGGAGCCAAACGGGCGAAAATTTGAGAAATCATGTCAATAGGGCTAGGGCTTTTGGTCTTACAGACCTACAGGCTCTACCCTGCAAGGAAAAAAGTATGTATGTCTCCATGTGTATAAACGCAATTTGCTTCTTCTATCACGTCGTTATGTAGCATTATTTGTTAAAAACAAATTGGATTGCGATAAAAAGCGTGGAAGCCCAAAACAAACGTGGTGCTGCAATGTGATATCAAATGAAAAGAAGTTAATATACACCTGGAGTGAAGCAAAGAACGCTGCGTCGGATGGAACTAGAAAGCGTCAAATTGTATGCGCCCTTTGACCCGACGAGGGACATGGGAAATCAAGAAAAAAGAAGTGTTGAAAACACGTCATCATCATCATCATCATTTCAGCCGCAAGAAGTCCACTGCTGGACATAGGCCTCCCCCAAGGATTTCCAATATGACCGGTTGGAAGCGGCCTGCATCCAGCGTCTCCTGCGACCTTAAAACTGCGACCTGAAAACACGTAAATGGGTTCTATTTTTGAACGTGTGACCACTCTTTGAACGATTTTTGTATGGAAAAACGCTCGTTTGCGAACGGCGAAATTTCTAAAATCGTACCCAAGGTTACAGAAATACGCGATGGATTCGAGAAAATAACATTTGAACTCACGTGTCTCAAACGATAAGGTATTGCAGCTCCGTGTCGAGTAATTTGATAACTACAGGATGTGTCCAATCACATCCAATAGACCCAGCAGTGGGTGATTTGGTGTTAAATAAAAACAACCTGTCGGTGCCTTTGTAGCTTGCGATGAACCCACTTCGAATTGAATTGATTGACACACTGTTGGTGTAAATAGGTCACATATTTAGTGCTTAGTGTTTGGTAACAAGACGAATCTTCTAGTTCTTCTTACATACGAGTACATACAAGTCAGGGAAAAGCCTTTTCATATTTTGTATGAACATTTTATCATACACAAGAGCGTAGAGAAGCAAAATTGTTATAAATGAGCACTAATAAATTAAACTAAATAGGGCCTCGTTATCATAATAATGGGCGGATTAAAAAAACAAAATCACAATAGTGATGGGTTGCTAGCCGCATCGCCTATTGATATGATTTCCTAAATTTTGGCCCATTCTTTCCACCGCCTTTTACGGTCTGCGTGGGAAGACAAGCAGCTCGCACGTTTTACGTTTTTTCTTTTCTCCCAGGCCAGCATGGAAGATAAATGACGCATAAATAATTAATTCGTTTTTAAGCTTTCGCGGTCACAATCACTATTATGTTCACTACGGGACTTACCGCGATTATTTTTGAGTTCTGTCTGATATTTCGACAACATTGCAGCTGCCATTTTCACAGAGTAACTCTTCAGTTAGTTCGCTAAATAATAATTAATTAGAACATATTTGATTGAGATAACATTATGTAATAAACAACAAAATCCTTAATTACATTGGTAAGTAAGATAGGTACCTATCCATTATCAGTCTAACGTTAACAATCGTTTATGGAGGCGTGAGCCGTTTTTCCACAGTCCCTAAACGTCATAAGGCATAAACTGTTTTTATGACCGCTGCAATTAATCAACCGTCTTTACTCATATTATGTCTTATAAACCATTATGTGGCATCCATGATGATTTCCGAAGGGAGTCGCATCAATTTCGAGGTAAAACTTGTATGATTATTTACCGAGGTACTGTATAGTACCATATACTTAAATATGTAAGCCATTATTATTTGGTTTATGCGTAAGGCTAATTCGAACTGTTGATTGTGACACCCAACGGAAATTACATAAATTTCGACGACTAAATTTCGATGATTTTCAACTTCGGCACATTATATTATAGAGGTAAAAAAATATATATTTTCTCTAAGAACGCTATCCATTTTTGTGCTCTAGGAAAGTTTTTAACTCCGACTTTTCTAGCATTATCGTCCAAATTATCTCTCAAATAGAATCATTTGGTAATTTTAACAACAATCCTATATGGATTGTTTTCAGTACAACTTTTATTTTATTTCTTCAAACAGAGCCTAAATATTTAATATTAATATCAACATGTCACCTTACAGACTAATCAATATATGAAATAATAACCTTACATATTTACATAAATATGAACAATAGAAGGTAATATATGTATTTGGTTTTATTCAAATTAAATAAGAATACGTAACAGGTCACGTGCATAACTTTGTTTCTTTTTTATTTAGGTCAAATAACCAAACTGTGAATAAACAAACGCCAGTGAAAATAGTTAAAAATGTGTCGTAATAAAAAGCTTAATCACCAAGTATTTTGAATACATACTTAAGTGGCAACCCCGACACGATAGCTTATCGCCGCCTTTACCAAACATCTTTGGATTTTACGGACACGTCATCATGTATAGGCGCATAACTTTGACACCTAACATTTATATATAAGAGTCATTTTGGCATGGCAGGTCACGTAAGTGGGATAGTCCCCTTTTGGTGGTATTTCGGTGCTGCTCCAGTTTTATATTTAGAGGCGATGGTTTTAATTTAATTATAGTTGACGTTGTTGACGATTTAGATGCAAAGATCATTTTTGTGGTCGTCTAAAATAGAGCAAGTGAAATATTATTATTTTGCTCTTTATTCGTCTATGTTTTAAAGCTAACATACATATATACATACTATCACGTATTTTTCCTTTGCTGGGTAGCCCAGAGCTCGGGTCTATAAAACCTAAAGCCCACGTTTAGAATTATAGTGGGCTTGTAAGTGGAGAACGGAATTAAAATAGTGATGGATTGCTAGCTGCATCGCCTATTGACATTTTTCACGGCCATTCCATCGATTGGCTTTCACGATCTACTCGGGAAAGAAGCAGCTGGCACATTCTAAGTTTCTTTTTCCTTCTCCCAGAACTGTTGTTGACACCACAACAATTTTCGGGTGGAGCCCATTTAGATACAAACATGTTTATTTGTATTTATTTTTCTTTAATGCTAGTTTGAGAGAAATGATGCAGACTGTAAAAGTAAGGTTAATCACGTTAATAGACGAAGCGGCTAGCAACCCATCGTTATTTTGATTCCGCTTGCCACCTTATGTCCATCAACATGTCAAATGTGGCATCTAGCATATATGACCTTGGGTTCTATCTACCTCGTAATAGATAAAGACGTGATAACATAAATATGTGTTTATGTATTTTTTGCTTGTTGTAATATCTTTCTTTTTATGTTATATACCAAACAAACGATTAGATCTACAGCAAACTAAATCACTATCATAACTACATAGTATAAAACAATGTCTACTTGTCTGTCTGCTCGCGATAAATTCAAAAACTACTACACCGATTTCCAGGCGATTTTCACCAATAGACAGAGTAATTCAATTCAATTATTTGTCTGTATATATTTATTCATGAGAATATTAGTATAATACATGCCTGAGCGCAACCGGGGAGATCAACTTGTATTTTTAATAAATTTTTGTCTCCTTTACAAGTTGTAATGGTGTTTATAATTTTAATAAGCCGGTGGTCCCAGCTGCCATTGGTAGTCGTTAAAGGAACCACGTCAGAGGCCGAGAGGCAGTTCCGAAGAACTCTGACACCAGGGCGTCAGAGTTTGGTCGACTGACCATGTCACCTACACGAAATGAAGATGAATGATATTTATCGACGGCGGGTATTATTGTTCTACCATCAGTCAAATGTTCGCTATTCTTTCCTATATTTACTTGCAATGCAAGAAATATGTGGAAAACTCACATTTGATTTTTTATTATGATTATGTTATTAATCGACTTCTCGCAAGATCTACAGCAAACCTCATCACTATCACTACATAGTATAAAACAAAGTCTGACTGTCTGTGTGTTTTCAATAATATCAAAAACTACTGCACAGATTCCCAGGTGATTTTCACCAATAGATAGAGTAATTCATGTGGAAGGTTTATATTACATGTCCGGGTGCAACTATTGAGGTTTACTAGTTTTTTGATAAGTCTTGTTCGCCCTTACAAGTTGTAATGATATTTATCGCCTTGCGAGTGCTGGCAATAATGCAAGCTCGGGGCGCCGCGACCTACTTCCTGTTTGTCCGACTGTAGCGGCGGGTATTATTGTTCCACCATCAAATGTTCGACTTTCCTCTATTTACTTGCAATGAAAAAAATATACAGAAGAATCACTTTTGATTTCTTATTATGATTATGTCAATAACCAATTTCTCGCGACATCTACAGCAAACCAAATCACTATCACTACATTGTATAAAACAAGGTCTGTCTGTTTGCCTGGTCCCGATAAACTCAAAAACGACTGTACGATTTTCCAGGTAGATATTACCAATAGAAAGAGTGATCATGAAGAAGGTTTTTAATTATGATACATGCCTTGTACAGCCAGGGAGGGCTGCTAGATTTTTGATAAATCTTGTTCGCCTTTACAATTTATAATGATATTTCGATAAATATCAATATAACTAGTAAAATAAAGTCGATACTTGCGTGTGCTGGCAATAATGCAAGCTCACTTATTATGTTATTAACCGACTTCTCGCGAGATCTACAGCAAACCAAATCACTATCACTACATATATAAAACAATGTCTGTCTGTCTGTCTGTTCGCGATATACTCAATACTACTGCTCTTCCAGGCGGTTTTTACCAATAGATATAGTAATAATTTATGAGGAAGGTTGATTAGTATAATACATGCCCGGGCGCAGCCGGATAGAGCTGCTAGTTTTTAAATAAATAATGTTCTCCATTACAAGTTGTAATGATATTTCAATAAATATCACTACAACTTGTAAAAAAAGTCGATACTTGCGAGTGCTGGCAATAATGCAGGCTCGCGGCGACGCGACCTACTTCGCGCTTGTTTGTCCGTCTGTAGCGACCCGTAGGTATTATTGTTCCACCATCAAAAGTTCGCTATTCTTTCCTCTATTTACTTGCAACGAAAGAAATGTACAAAAAACTCTCATTTGATTTCTCATAAGATATTTGGCCCGTTAGTTTTGTAGTATTTTCAGAATTGTAGGTACAACGGTTTTTATACATGGCGAAATTTTGCAGAATCAAGAATAATGACAGAATTGCTAAAGAAGAATTACATTCTCATACAAATTGACCGGGTAATTGTATATTTTTGTGTGGAAACATTTACAAGACTTAGATGTCCGTCTGTCTGTCTGTCACCAGGCTGTATCTCATAAACCGTGATGGCTAGACAGTTGAAATTTTAAAAAGGTGACCGTTTTTGGCAAAGATGCTGAGAAAAGCGTCACGTTCTCACTTTTAATTGTAAACAGTACTCTATTAAATAGTTTGAAGGGTTATCTAGAGCCTCGTCGAACAAATTTCAAATGATATCTCCGTTTCCTGTCTAACGATTTATTTCAAATGGGGGCAGCACAGGACCCCTAAAAACTCAAGCTCCCCCTTAACGCTAAGTTTTTCAAAATTGAGTTGCAAGAATTGAACCTCATATAGATAAACTAACAGGAAAAGTTGAATAAAAGCCATACCTCCATGTTTAGTTACCATTAAGTATTATATTTCACTCTACATCTAATCAAGCCATTAGCAAGACTGCAATATTAACTTGCAATAGTACGCTAAAAGCCACTCTATCCCGTCATAATAGAGTTCAACATCGACCGGTAAATTTGCCAGTGCATTTGCGCCGTCTACCGCCTAACCTAATTGTATCGAGTCAGTTAACGCTTTATCGGCAGCGTATAGCATTATATTGACTGCATAAACTTCAATGAAGTTGTAGTGCAGTATTTTGGTCGTGTACTAGCTCTTTTAAATCTTCTTTTTTGAACCCGTGCAATGATATTATGTATCATCATCATCATCAGGTCTTTTCTTTAGTCATCTTTTTTTTAGTCTCCACTGCAGGAACACGACCTTGTACTACCAGAGCCAGATATTAGCCAGAGCAGTCAGGGATTTGGCCTACACTCTCCACGCTGACCAGATGGGTTCGAGAGGTCGAACTCCTGTTTCTTAAAGCGCCTTATATGACATCCACGGGAAGACTTGGAGTGGTCCTATTCTACTCTGCCAGGAAACACACATGTGTGTGTATTGAATTTTAATATACAGCAGCAGCAAACTCTATTTTGCTAAGCGTAAAAATTATTATGCTGTAGTGCTGAAACTGTTTTACTCGTTCAATGCACAATGTAATTTACGAGAATATCATGCAAATATTTTGAAATTTTAAATGTGTTTCATTATACGCGGATATTGTTAAATGACAGAATTATGCAAAATAGATTGAACGATAGCTGATTCTGCAAAGGTTGCTCTACCGTCGCAGTATTAACAAGCAATCCCAGAATCTTTCCAGAAAATCATCTACAGCATCGCTGGTAGATGAGTTTCTGGAAAGACCAAAACCTCTGCTTCATCATCAGGTCTTTTTATTAGTCTCCACTGCTGAAGTACGACCCTCTCTGTACTACTAGAGGCGTATATTAGCCAGAGCAGTCAGAGGATTTAGCCTACACTCTCCACGCTGGCCAGACGGGCCACCAAAACCTCTGCCTACCACTTTCCATTCTCTATTTCATCATCATTATTATATTTTTCTACCACATTATCCATTATTATTATTCCCTTCCTTTAAAGTTAAAGTTAAAAGTATGGTCATAGTTAAAACCTAAAAAGTAAGTAAATATCTTCTGCATTCACAAAGAGCCCGTTTAAAATGCCTAGGAGAGGAAAATTGCCCACAACCGTAACCCACAAACACAGAACGAAGAAAAATATGTCAACAACATAGGTCTACGACGTCGTAGACAGCGCTACGATAACTCGTAGCTGACGTAGCGCGTAGTCGATTCGTAGCATTAGCCGGATATTTTTCAAGTGTAAAATCGGGATCCTATTCACGAGACTTCGTTGTCCATCTGACTGTCTGTCTGTCACCAGGCTGTATCTCAAAAATCGTGATAGGAAGACAGTTGAATTTTTTACAGATGATGTATTTCTGTTAGTGCTATAACAACAAATACTGAAAACAAAATAAAATAAGTGTTAGGGGGCTCCCATACAACGAACATGATTTTTTTGCTGCTTTTGGTCGATATTAATAACGGCAGCAGGTAGCTTCTTGAAAAATTCACAGAAAATTAAGTTGTAAATTCAACTAAAAATTTTTTTAAAATAAAGTAGATATTTAAGGAGGGTTCTCTAAATAGTGTATACATATTCGGGGGGTTTTAATGTTATAATAGTACGGAACCGGATTTTTTATTTCAGTTTGTTTACTTTTTAACTAGCAGAAATTTAATGGTATTTATTGTGTAAGTCTCTTTTCGCTCTTTCGATCCATTACCAGGAAACATTCAAGATGTTTTTAATATAAAAAGCTCTAAATTGACTTGGTATTATTTGTTTGGGTAAAATCCCGGAATCCCAAAATAATGCGCGATAAACAATTTTATTTTTACACAATTGTCCAAAAAAAGTTTATCATGTTTTCAGAATTCTTGGAGTACATTGTTGTGAGTTTTTGTTCTGCTTGCTTCCACCATAAATTCTGAATGCCTAAACAAATTTAGATAAATATTATTGTTACACTTCTTATATCATACAAAATGACACCGTACCATACAAAATGTTAATAAAACTCTGTTCGGTCCTTTAAGGTGAGCATCAACCCGTCAACAACATGAAATTTCAACACAAAAGTCTCTAAAAAATCTACATTTGTATGAAAATAAAGAATTTTTCGAATTTCCATATTGACGAAATGAGTTGCCTTTTTAGGAATGGGACAGGTTTTTATAAACATAATAGATTTTTGGCAGCGCAGTTGCGTTTTTTTTTATTTAATACTTCACTAAATCCTGAAAGCCATAAGACTAAGCTGAAAACATGTTTATATCAGCCTACATAAGAGGATTATTTTACAATAAACTCTATAAAATCATACTCTCATAATTCAATCCTATTTCGAAGCCAGCCGATAATTTCCGATGATCCGCAGCGCGAAAGTAGGACGAGCGAAACTTAATTGTTATATTGTACTTTTAATTAAGCTTGGACTAGCAATCGGATCTGTCACTAGATTTCAATATTGAAGTGTTAAACTAAAGGTGGCTGTCCTTTTATGTTTAATTTTTAATCTGAATTCATTTAGATTTAAGTAAAACTTCCCCGCTGGATTGACTATAATGAGAAAAAGCATTGAAAATACCATGTGCTTCGATCCTACCCGGAAAGTAAAAGTTAATCGAGAATATGAGAAAAAAATGTGATAAATCATATAAATAGACTATGTGATAAGTACCCTGTCACTTCTATGATTTGGTTTTCCACTAAATCGATAAATTCAGTCTGATACCAGTAAGCCAATCCCCCCTAAAATAAAAGGCCGGCAACGCTCTTGTTACATCTGGTGTTACATGGCATGGCAGCGGTGATCACTTACCATCAGGTGACTCGCTTGCTTCTTTGCCATGCTATGACATAAAAAAAGACTGTAAACACCGTTAGGTATGAAAACGAGATGAATACATATAAATTGGAAGTGTTTACGACTGAGGGAAGGAAATGTTCAATTGAGCATTTCCTTCCCTTTGATTTTGCATATTAAAAATTATAAATAATAAGAAAGAAAAATATGACGTTGAAAAAAAGATACAATTATCCCATTTTGAATAAAAATCTTTGACTTTGACTTGACTTTAAAGTTTTTCTTAAGTTTGTATACTGTATCCATTACAAAAAATTGCGTTGTTGAGTTAGTATCCCATAACACAAGTTTACAACTTACTTTGTGGCTAACTCAATCTGCTGTAATTTGTCCCTATATGTTTATTGATATTTGTATCGCTTGTAGAGGCGTGGGTGTATATTATTACTTTTATTATTCTTAAGTCCGTAAAATCATCATTCTATAATTCAAACTGTATCAATTTCGAAAGCTTCCGATAATTGTCGGATGATCCCGGATCACTCGAAAGTTGAACGAGCGGGATCCGATTATTTGCATATATTGTTCTTTCAATTAAGCATGGACTAGCACTGGAATTGGTCAGTGAGTTTGGATATTGGAGTATAAAAAAAATGTCAATGCCGTTTTGTGCAATGCATTCAATGTTTAAACAGAAATTATTTTAATTTTGAATACTACTTTTAAAATGTAATCATTAAGTATATGAATCATATATGTATTTAAAATCGGTCAAGCGGTTTAAGTTACAGGGGGCGATAATGAAACGGACATAGATACATACGTGGGAAAAGTTATTACCCTCCTTCTTTGTGGATCAGTCTAGTAAGAAGTCCTCACCACAACTCGTGCAAAAGTGTACCGGTGGGGTTGTTGGTATCAGGCAGGTAGCCGACCGCAATTTTTTTTTTCAATTTGCCCGGTCTCCAATGAACCACTCTGCCCTTCTTACCATAACCACCTTATCTGACATTTTGTTAAAAAATTGGTAACCAACATATTCAGAATCAGGCCGGGGAGGTCAGAAAAGAAAGAAATTTTGGAACAAAATGTCAGATAAGGTATTATATCATTAAAACTAACGTGAGATAAAGACATTATATATATATAATGTCAGATAAGGTAGTTATGGTTAGAAGGACAGCACTGGTGACGTTGCAACCCGGAACACACACTATAAATGAATATTTAACTTACTGTAATTACCTTGCCCTACATATTTGTTTACAGCTGCGTGAGTTTTCCTAGTAAATAAGCATACTTCCAACTTAATCATCTTCATTTAATTACTCAACACAAAGCAGTTACTGTTTGCATAACCGTTAATTACCATCAGCAACTAAGTGCTGAGTGGTTACGATATGCTGTTACCATCCAATTTACTAATACAACAGAGAGCTAGCGTGTAGTAACTAGTTACTGGGACCATATTGTCTCAGTTAAGAGTTAAGTTATTATTTCTGAGATCTGTTTATAAGGATTCCACCCCGAACGGCTCAAATATGTAGCCATCGCCAAGGCAGGCATATTTACGCCGCTTGAGGGACCCGGCGGCCGTTGCAGCCTCACCAGCTTTGGAACTCTTACCTTGGAGGTGCGAAGATGCGACAGTGTCGACACAAATATGTATTATATACAGTATATCATATTTTTGCACATACATTTGACTGAACAAACTGTCTATTAACCTATTAATTATCACTGCAACTGGGAGCAAAACGTTATAACACGCTATTTCTATTGAATTTGCTAATACAACAGTGAATTGGCGTGCATAAATACATTATCACGCCTCTTTCTCATGGTAGGCAGAGACCAAGGACCTCCACTTGCTACGATTGTTAAAAACCTCTCTCGCTTCATCTACATCCATCAATTGGCATGCTGTTAGCGGCTAACTGCCAAATTGCAACAAGTAATAAATGCTCATATTTTAACATATAAAGTCCCCATCATAAGAAACTATAAATTATGTAAACAAATGTTCAGGGGTTCGCAACATTTAAATGAAATAAAAAATAATATTGTTGTTTTTTGTGTAAAAAAATAAACCAAAGAAGAGATAGTTAGAATATTTTTTCCATAAAAACCGGCCAAGTGCGTGTCGGGCCACGCGCAGTGTAGGGTTCCGTAGTTGCGAATGACAACTTTGAGTTCACACTGTTTACACTCACACCTCACAGTCTTAACGACCAAAAACATCTAACAATGAAGATTGTATGAAATTTAACATTTTCCAGTACATTTTATAAGTTGGTTGCCTATAACTTTTTAGTTTGCACTTAGTACCCAGCTGTGATAGTTTTCCTTTCAACTTCAGTATATATACTATTGCTGTAATTTTTTTCACGTATCCATATATAACCGTTTAGCAGATAGAGGGGGGGGACACGTACCTCTAACAAATTTTCACTTTAAAACCAAATATTTCGGAAACGGATCCCTAAATCGAAAAATGGTGTTCTCAACCTCACAATATTTTTCAAAAACCTTTTTAACGATACCCCACACGATGGGTAAGTAGAGAAAAAAAAATTACTCCCCCACTTTACTTGTATGGGAGCTACCCAAAAAAAATTTTTTTTTCAAGATTTTTTTCTACGACTTTTTTGCCATGATTAATATACATACTCATACAAAATTACAGCTTTCTAGTACTTATAGTCTCTAAGTAAAACCGTGGACGGACAGACAGACAGACAGACAGACAGACAGACAGGCAGACAGACAGACATGGCGAAACTATAAGGGTTCCTAGTTTACTACGGAACCCTAAAAATGGAAGGAGTTTGCAGGTGAATTAATTATTTGACAACGTAAAAAATCTTTTGCCCTGCATTGAGACTCAATAGCTAATAAAAAAACAATTTATAGCAAAAACTGTTACAGAAACTTTATTATAAATCAGTAAGACTCAATAGCTAATAAAAAAAGAACTTATAGCAAAAACTGCTACAGAAACTTTATTATATCTCAGAAATGCGCCAAATGTTTACATTCACGGAGTCGGACTCGTTCCTGTACTAAAAAACATGGAGCGACAGCGTTTTGTATCGTTAAAATATAACCCGACTAATTAGAATTGGTCTTTAGTTTCGTATTACCCGTATAGTAATTTAAGTCAATTGTATTTGGTTAACTCATAATATTGTCGCTAGGTAACTCCAACTCAGTAGAAGTTTATTGATGTACTTCATTTATAGCTTCTCGTGGCAGGAAGTTTAGTATGGAAGATTCATTTTGAGCTGACCACTACCATTAAAATATGCTAGAATTTTTTATATAACTCAATCAACTTCAACTAAGTACTTAGTGGAAAAAATAGGACGTTATCAATCAATTTACCAATATATCGGAGATCTGACGTGCAATAAGTGACTTAGGACAATTTAAAACTAAATTAAAATGTAGGGTAAAGAAACGTAATTCAGTTACATTGCATTTGTTAAAATAGTTATGATGAAAGATACATTAAATAATAATTGTTATAAAACTTCATTTATATCCACACTACAACCGCTACGAATATTTAAAAATGTTTTAAGATTTTAGATTCTATTCCAACGAAAAACCAAAACTATTAAAATCTTTTCCAGAAATTGGTTTATTGAAATTTAGTGAAATCGGAATATTTTTTTATATTATTTTAGTAAAACATACATGGTAAACATGTATGCCGAGCATTTTCTAAAAACGGGGTTGTGAAATTTTGGATTTGGTCGTGTTTTTGTTTTAATAATCGTAAGTACAGATCAAAATTTTGATATAACTTTCGCTTCGGTTTCGCTAATGTTTCGTTCCGGAACGCTTCGGTTCCGCATTTGCGGCTGTATGCTACAGACGTAAGGATTGGACTGGCAGCTCTCTGTATATGAGCTTCTAACGTTATACCGAATCACTCTTGAACTAATATACGTAATAGTAGATTGCATATATTGAATTCACTCTGATTGTTATCAATTTAACCTACTTTAGTCCCTCGTTATCAAAGCACTCGTGTTCATATTCATATTTAATCACGATACCAGCTTTCATATCTAACACTAATAGTTATGAAAGCTGTTATGAAAAACATTTTTGACCCCCAACGCAAAAAGAGCGGTGTCATAAGTTTGACCGCTATGTGCGTGTGTTTATCTGTCAGTTTGTGGTACCGTAGCTTTTTAAACGGGTGACGTGCTAGGTCATCATCATTTCGTGTAGGTGACATGGTCAGTCAACCATGCACACCCTGGTGTCAGAGTTCTTCGGAACCGCCTCTCGGCCTCTGACGTGGTTTCTTTAACGACTACCAGATGACAGCCGGGACCAACGGCTTAACGTGCCTTCTGAAGCACGGAATCATCTTTATCATCAGAAAATCAGGTGATTCATGCCTGCAATGTCCAAACCAAACTGGAAAAAACTTAACAAAGTAAGCTTCCCGTGGGAATCGAACCACCACTCCCGGGTCAACAGGCAAACGCTTTAACCACTAGACCACGGAGGCTGTTACTAGGCTAGGTATTACTTACTGGTTTGGAAGAAAAGTAAAAAATAATATACAAGCTGCTCTCCTGCACAGACCGTTAAAATGACCGTAATAATCAGTCAAGGGATTAGGAGAACATCTAGGAAATTTCATTAATCGGCGATGTGGCTAGCAACCCATCACTCGCTTGAATCCGGCTTCCACATTTACTAAATTTTATGACGTAGAGCTTTGTCTACCCCTCAAAGGATAAAGACGTGATGTATCTAAAGTAAGTAAGTAAGTACCGAATTTCGGAATAAAGTACTTAAGTAGATTTAATCAGGGATATTTTTAATAGACGGCGCAGTTAGCAACCATACTATTGAGAATTCATACGCTTCATCATCATCATCAGGTCTTCCCAGTCTCCACTGCAGGAGCACGACCCTCTCTGTACTACCAGAGCCATAATACTAGCCTGAGTAGCCAGAGGATTTGTCCTACACTCTCCACGCTGGCCAGACGGGTTGGAGAGGTCTATTTGATGTTAATAAGCTTTGTTTAGCTTGTATTTCCTCAGTCGCCTTTTACGACATCCACGGGATGACTTGGAGTGGTCCTATTCTACTCTGCCGGGATCCACACGGCTTACGCTTACCAACACGCTAAAGTGACTTTTGGGTCTTATGACCTTAGGCTCTATCTACCCCGTAAGGAATAAAGAGACGATAATATAAATCACTATCACTACATATTATAAAACAAAGTCCTCCGCCGCGTCTGTCTGTCTGTTCGCGATAAACTCAAAAACTACTCCACGGATTTTCATACGGTTTTCACCAATAAATAGAGTGACTCACGAGGAAGGTTTTAAGGTATAATACATGCCCGGGCGCAGCCGGGTAGGGCTGCTAGTAATATATAAACAGTGGATAGGAATTGCACAGGACCGTAGAAAATGGCGTCAAAAAAGGGAGGCATATGCCCAGCAGTGGATTGATGTGAGCTGAAAATGAATGAATGAAACTTCCTAACTAATATTATAAATATGAAAGTGAGTTTGTTTGTTTGTTTGTGACGCTTTACGCCCAATCTACTGAACCTATCATCATAAAATTTTGTATACACATAGGTTATGGTACTTTATTATTTATTTACTATAACGCGAATGAAGACGCGGGTAACAGCTAGTGAATTTTCAGGGTATGGCCTACCCAGATCCGTTTACAGGTAGAAGCGTAACTGTGATATCGACATCTAAACAAACATAAAACTTTTACATTAATAATGTTAATACGATTTACCTTTTGTTGCCTAAGTTGATATCCTTGTAGGTGATAAGCAATAATCACATGATAATGGTTTGATTACAAGCACAGTTCTGATATCTATGATTACAAGCAGGTAGCAACCATTATTATTTTTATTGATAATGGCTACCACGTATCGATATTTAATTGTGAGCTTCGTTTTTTTACCCGACTATAACCCACCCAGAAGGTGGGTAATGGTTTTGGCACGTATTTGTGTATGTGACTATGTATATACGTCTGTTCTACTGTTGCTTCCCGTAGCGTAAGGGCTGGACCGATTTTGAAGTGTGACATGTCTTATATTCGTATTCTTCCCCGATGACAAAAACAAAACTGCCAAAAATGGCAGTCGAGTTATATATATTGTAAAATAAAGCTACTTTTTTATATTTGTGATTATTTTTGTATGTCTTACCTGTAAATTTTATTTAAGTTTTTGTATAAGTCTCGCTATTTTAAGTAAATAATTCAGGGTCAGTCGGGGAAAAATAATATGTAAATTACGGGTCACTTACATTGTAACTTATGTAGATGGTCATATGCGGCAGTTTAGTCATTGCATGTGCCTTAGTCATTGTGTGCCACACATCGTTCTATATTATATGCTCTCTGTACAGCCGAAGCCACACAAACGCACTTTGTCGTTTCATTTGACGCACTTTGACTTGCATTTAGTTTTATATAAAAGTCCAATGTGAGCTAGATCAGCATTTTTATAGTATTTTTATACAGTAACAATGATATTCTTATTAAATTAAGAAATAAGATATGAAATAAAAATACCACGCGAGCAGGATTTGAACTTGCGTCTTTGCATATTATTATTAAATTTAAATTTCAAAACTGTACAAATAATTTTTGTTCAATTCACATACGACCCAAAGGTAGCCCGGAAGAGACTGACTGACTGATAGCTAACTATAAGGCCGTTTATTGTGCTATTCATCATCGTCATCATCAAGCCTTTATTAGTCTCCACTGCAGGAGCACGATCCTCTCTGTACTAAAAGAGGTATATAAGCCAGAATAGTCAGAGGACTTGGCCGACGCGCTCCACGCTGGCCAGACGGGTTGGAAAGGTCTTTTTGATGTTTATAAGCTTTACTTAGCTTGTGTTACCTTACCCGCCTTCTACGACATCCACAGAAAGACTTGGAGTGATCCTATTGTACTCTGCCGGGAACGACATGGCAGTAATATTGTGCTATTATTTCTTTTTTTATAACATTGTATATGTGCAAATTACACCACAGACCCGTTTGGCTGCATTTTATTCTTGTTTACCCTACTGGTATTGGTCAGAATGATAAATACCTATCTCTCAAGCTAATCAAATCAAGGGAATGGGTATAACGTAGGTATTTATAAGTAACTATTTTAAGCCACTTGTAACTATTTCAAGAAGCCCACAAACTTGGTTAATGATGCCTGGAGGAGATCTGTCCACTCGGTTAGCGATAAAAACATGAATCTGCATATTTTTGTTCACAAATCAGCAAATTTTATCAAACAAACAAACTTTTCACCGCAGCTAATCTCGCAAATTGATTTCTGTTTACTTTGCCTGACAAGAAATATTGCACTGCCTTGTTTCAGAAATATTTAACGCCAAAAACGATCGCACTGCCGCGACGCCCAGCAGAGATCGAGGTTTTTCGCTGAAAAAAGTCCCATATTATCGTTATTTATTTTTAAACAAAAATGTTCTCAACTCCTCATTTACTATCTTATTCGTTGTCATAAAATACAAAAGTCATAATTTATACGCTTTGAACATTCAATATTATTATTAATTACATTTTAGATTGTCAGTTTGAAAGTGGCACCACCCATCCGGCACGCAGCATTGGACATAAAAGTTTACGAGCCACACGCATAAAGAAACGTAAACAAACCAGTGTTTGTACAAGCAATCGGTACATTACACTATTTACATGCTAAGAACTGTTTTACACTCCTGTAATATTTACCCGGCAGAATTAAAATTCACGCTAGCGCCCTCTGTTTGCTCGCGAGCTTCCATTAACGCTTCCGGCAGCATTTAAAAATTTACTCACGACGTAATCCCGGTTGTATGGACGAAGCATTAAATAATGATGATGTTTTGATAATGACGCTTACATCAAATGTATCATTTATTTATAAGAAAGACATCCTCACCGAAAAAGATGAAAAAGTATTATGTCTATAGAATCTTTATGTCCTCACTTAACAGTCCCACGGAAAGCCATACAAACGTAGTTTGGTTTTAGTTTTACAACAGTTAGGCCGCGAGTAGAAGTTTCGTATCGAAAACTTCTACTCGCTGTAATTTTGTATAGATATTGTTTTTAAAATTGAAATCTGATTATAAACATCAATATGCCTTATCCGGTCGTATGTACGAAATTTGGTTGAGATTGGCTTAACTGTTATAAAAATAAAACCAAACTACGTTTGTATGGGATTTCGGCTTTACGTGGGACTCTAAAGAAATCTCGAAGCGACAGTCTACTGTTTATTCAGATTTCCGAATAAAAATAAACATAATGTAAAATATTTACGATAATTTTTCCTACTCTCATAGTGATTTAAATTATAGGCATATTGGATTATCTTAAATCGAAAAAATTAATACATCTAATTAGGTAAAAAAATTGTATAAACATTTTCTAAGTAAGTGCTAATTTTTATTACGAGATGATATGATACTACGATTGGACAATAAATATACTTAATTTTTGAAAAGTTTTTTCATTATTTAGACATAATATTTGTGCAATATACAATACAAGAAAAGAATAAACAGTTTTATTTTCAACTTTCAATTCGAAAATCTCATTAGAAATAAACTGCAATGGACAGAGCTGCAGAGAAATGCTATTTGTATTTTTTTTTGAGTTACCCCGCAAGCCGTGACAGTATACATGGCGAAATTTTGATCGTTCCGGACCATTAAAGGGGTGATTCAGCCTGTCAATATAAACAACTTTTCCTATGGGACAAATGCTGTAAACTCGAAAAAAATTTCGACATTCCTATACAAATTGCCCGGGCGGCTGAACACTTTAGTATGAAAATGTCGAAATAAAATTTGAGTTTCCAGCATTGGTCCCATCGGAAAAATGGTTCATATCGACGGGCTGAATCACCCCTTTAAGGGTCCAGAACGATCAAAATTTCGCCATGTATATGTATTGTGTTACGTGTGTTATCTGTTATTGTTTTACAAGTGTATACAACTAAGGACGTCACATTAATAGCATATATAAACATGCCATAATGTAATAAGTACTCAACATTAATCGATGATTATTACTGAAAACAAATAACCCGATGTCGAGTACACAAACACAGACAGCACACATCACGTCAATGCATTCATATCGCCAGTGACGGCCGAGCGATTACTGACGTCTACTGACGTCACAGTGACGTCACCGTATGCAAATTGTGTGCTTTTGAGTCTTTATTAGCTGCTAGAGCGGAATCAATTTGCAGTGAGATTAGTACTCAATATACTGGCCATTTCTCGCGGTTTTTATATGCCTTAAGTTGTTCTGTAAACTTGAATCACCTATTTTGATAAAACTGAGCATGGGTTCAGTTTAATGCTGACAAAATAACAACGCAAATCATTATTTTCAGTGTTTGGTAGATTTTGCTAATTTGGTAGTTTATTATGTATTCAAAAATGGATTTATTCTTTTAGTATCTCCGATATAGAGATCCCTAGGAAAGGCCTATGACTAACAGGGGACTTCTTGCGGCTGAAATGATGATGATAATGAATATAGAAAACTCTGATTTTGTTTTGTTTTCTTAATCATACATAAAAGCAATATAAATCAGTAATGTGAAATGTATAAGGTCCAATAAAACAAAGAAAAAGTTCGATGTTTAACTTTCGGCAAGTAATATTTGAAACATAAAGTTGAATAATCAACACTCGGGCGTTTTCGATATGGCAATTAGTATCATTGTAAAGAAACCCTTGCATCATAAAATTATTGCAATGATATGAAATGATTCATTTCAGCATGATGCTGATTCACGTAACTATCAAATTGTGCATCAGTCAAGATACCGTGTTTTGCTATACTGCGTAATTCGTAGATATCGTAGCATCTAGCTTCAAGATCATGATGCGTGAAGTAACAGCTTTCTACTTTTTTACCCCCAATGTTAAAAAACGGGGTGTTATAAGTTTGATGTGTGTTTTGGCTGTCTCTTATATTGTAGCCACTGAACCAATTTAGATGCAGTTTTTGTATTCTTAAAATGTAATTTAATAGAGAGCATTCTCTTAAAATGAAGATATTTTTAATCAAATTTTGTTCAACCATTTTCCTTTTAACACTTTCCAGGACACTTGCCACCTGAAGACGTAACTCTGTCGTTATTTTTAGTGTGTGTGGTTGAGTGTGCTTAAACGAGTTACATAAGAGGGGCTATTATTTTTTTTACTTTTATTGATTTCTGATTTGCTTACATTCATTTGATAGTTTTTGTTCTGTAAGTATTGATTATCCTACCGAATCACATAAAATTACTATCTTAAGCCTGGTAGAAGCGTAATTGATGATATTGTCCACGTTAAGTGAAATGACTTTGCTGAATTTCTCCAATCTTTTTGTACTAGGCTAAATACAACAATTTTAAATTGGTGCAATAATTTTGTAAGTGGTGATTTTTTACCTGATTGACCCACCCAGAAGAAGGGTAATGCTTTTATGTCTGTCTTTTCTATTGTTACTGCCAGTGGCCTAAACGGATCGTCAAATTTTGAAGTATGGGGTGTCTTTACATTCGTATGTTTCCGTGAAGTGCTTAAAAAGGCAGTCGGGTTTTTTTTTCAATTATTAATGCTACTTGTTAACAATTTGTTTTAATAAAAATTCAGACATGGACATTTATCAAAGTTTTTCTAACGATCAAAACCGGCCAAGTGCGTGTCGGGCCACGCGCAGTGTAAGGGTTTCGTAGTTGCGAATGACAACTTTAAGTTCACACCGTTCACACTCGCACCTCACAGTTTCACGAACAAAAACATCTAACAATGGAAATTGTATGAAATTTTACATTTTCGAGTACATTTTATAAGTTAGTTGCCTAAAAATTTTTAGTTTGTACTTAGTACTCAGCTCCGATAGTTTTCCTTTCAACTTCAGTATATATACTACTGCTGTAATTTTTTTCACGTATCCATATATAACCGTTTAGCAGATAGGGGGCAATTTTTGTTAGAGATAAGTGTCCCACTAACCACTAATAAAAAATTGCACTTTAAAATCAAATATTTCGGAAACGGATCCCTAAATCGAAAAATAGTGTTTTCAACCTCACAATATTTTTTAAACACCTATTTAACAATACCTAACACGATGGGTTAGGTATTGTTAAATAGGTAATATATTACTCCCTCTACTTGTACGGGAGCTACCCTAAAATAAATTTTTAAAGTATTTTTTCTGCCACTTTTTTGCCATGATTAATATATACTCATACCAAATTACAGCTTTCTAGTACTTATAGTCTCTGAGTAATACCGCGGACGGACAGACAGACAGACAGACATAGCGAAACTATAAGAGTTCGTTGTTTACTACGGTACCCTAAAAATGGTCTATTTTACGCTAACACTTCTAAAGAAACGTGCACAACATAAATACTCTAATTACTTTTTAACTGCCGGCTTTATACTTAATTTTCTAGCGAATAGACTTTCCCGAGTATTTTGCTGCAAATACTTTTCAATATTGCATACTCAACGCTATTGTACTCAAAAAGTAGGTTAGCAAAATCTTGCACTACTGTTGCAAGGCGCCTTATTAACAATACGGCTTGTACACGGTCCGGTTTTCAACCGGTTTACAAGCACTGTTTGTACGGTCAAAATTCAAAAGTGGATGTCAAAAATTAAAACAGAAAAAAGAAAGGAAAAGACAATAAGGATGTAAATATATGTAATCATAATCATATAAAGCCCTTTAGATGAGTAGGCGACCAAAACTATTGTAAAGAGTTTCTTTCGGCGTTTCTTCTCTACAGTGGTCGGTTCCAAAATGCTAGTTGTGTGTAGGTTTTGAACGATTACATATTATCTAATAAGATAATTTTAAATATGATATCACGAGAAAAAGTCCCTGCAAAGGTCTATTTTCTAAATAAACCTTTTGATTTTAATTTTGTGAAGTCAGAACTTCTCATACTAATTGTGTAAATAGTGTGTTCTGACTGAAGTTGTGACACTTGACTGAACCTGGCTCCTACTGGCCACAGGCGTACGGCCTTCTCTTGCACCAGCTTCATTAACAAACTTCTATTGTGTATACACAAATGACAACCGGATTTAGGACGTTTTAAAACCGTGTGTATGACCGGTGGGCATACTCAAAAATCCTTCTATCTCATATACTGCTGGACTGCTGCTGCTAGCTAGACAGATTCTGATAAAAGATATTATAGTCTTAAATCTATTGCTAGAATACCTGCCATTCTAATAAAATTCGTAGAACTAATACGGTGTAGTGATTTGGCATCATAGTCACTAGTCAAGTCTCGTAGTAATTAGATAAACAATTGCTACTCTAATTAATCAATGAAGTTGGAGATTGTTATTTTTTTGTTACTATTATATAAACATTAAAGTCTGATTTACTCAATAAAGGTATTTTGACGCAATGGAGACAATTCGTAGAACTGCTACGGCGTAGCGATTCAGAATGGCTCGTAGTGATTAGTTAAACACTTTCTGTTTAATTTTATCATTATTCTAAGAAATTACTTTCGATTTCATTATTGACTCTTGGTGGCCATTCAGCCTGATTTACTCGCTGACGGCATTCTGACGCAGTGGAGACAATTCGTAGAACTGCTACGGCGTAGCATTTCAGAATAGCTTCTAGTGATTAGTTAAACACCTGCTGTTTTATTTTCTCATTATTCTAAGAAATTACTTTCGTTTTCATTGTCGACTCTTAGTGACTATTCAGCCTGATTCACTCAATAACAGCATTCTGATGCAGACGACAGAATTCGTAAAACTGCTACGGCGTAGCGATTCAGAATAGCTCGTAGTGATTAGTTAAACACTTGCTATTTTATTTTTCAGTATTCTAAGAAATTACTTTCATTTTCATTATCGACTCCTAGTGGCTATTCAGACTGATTCATCCGATGACGGCATTCTGATGCAGTGAAGAGAATTCGTAGAACTGCTACGGCGTAGCGATTGAGAATAGCTCGTAGTAATTAGTTAAACACTTGCTATTTTAATTTATCAGTATTCTAAGAAATTACTTTCATTTTCATTATAGACTCTTAGTGGCTATTCAGCCTGATTTACTCGCTGACGGCATTCTGACGCAGTGGAGACAATTCGTAGAACTGCTACGGCGTAGCATTTCAGAATAGCTTCTAGTGATTAGTTAAACATCTGCTATTTTATTTTATCATTATTCTAAGAAATTAGCTTCGTTTTTGTTATCAACTCTTAGTGGCTATTCAGCCTGATTCACTCAATAACAGCATTCTGATGCAGTCGACAGCATTCGTAGAACTGCTACGGCGTAGCGATTCAGAATAGCTCGTAGTGATTAGTTAAACACTTGCTATTTTATTTTTCAGTATTCTAAGAAATTACTTTCATTTTCATTATCGACTCCTAGTGGCTATTCAGACTGATTCATCCGATGACGGCATTCTGATGCAGTGAAGAGAATTCGTAGAACTGCTACGGCGTAGCGATTGAGAATAGCTCGTAGTGATTAGTTAAACACTTGCTATTTTAATTTATCAGTATTCTAAGAAATTACTTTCATTTTCATTATAGACTCAGTGGCTATTCAGACTGATTCATTCGATGACGGCATTCTGATGCAGTGAAGAGAATTCGTAGAACTGCTACGGCGGCGTAGCGATTGAGAATAGCTCGTAGTGATTGGTTAAACACTTGCTATTTTAATTTATCAGTATTCTGAGAAATTACTTTCTTTTTACTATCAACTCCTAGTGGCATCATCATCATTTCGTGTAGGTGACACGGTCAGTCGACCATGCACTATCCTAGTGGCTATTCAGCCTGATTCACTCGATATTGGCATTCTGATGCAGGGCAAAGAATTCGTAGAACTGCTATGGCGTAGCGATTCAGAGTAGCTCGCAGTAATTTTTCTTTTTTACTCAATATTCAATACTTTATTTGCAACCTTAATGTAAGTAATAGATCTTATTCTTATATATAATTGTAACAATTAAGGACCCTTTCGGGCGCAGCAATCGAAGAGACTTTATTTCTTTCTTATTATATAGTTAAACACTTGCTATTTTAATTTATCAGTATTCTTAGGAATTGCTTTCGTTTTTATTATTGTCTCTTAATGGCTATTCATTCAGCTTGATTCACTTGATGACGGCATCTTGATGCAGTCGAGAGAATTCGTAGAACTATCACGGCGGCGGCGTAGTGATTCAGCGTAGCTTGTAGCGCTCAATCGTAGACATTTACGACGAACATTGTTCCGGGTTTACGTGATTATTTTTGAATTATGTAAATTTGATTAACTTGTATTTTTGGGTTACTAAGGGAATACAATTCAATGTTTAACATTTATTGAAAATATAGTAATAACTTAGAAAATATTTTTACTAGTTATAGTGGGTATTGTAATTCTTTCCAATTGTACCAATAAAATTACACTAATTCATTTAACTTTATATTATTAAATAGTCTAAATTTAACTTAATGTTAAGTAAAATTGTGTGTCTTTTCTTAATGTTTGATCGAAAAAGTTTATGAATATGGTTAGGATAAGTTTATGACTCTGGATCCATCTCGAGAAGTTTTCTGTAGATATTGGGGCAATTTATAAACCCGGCAGCTCCAACTCTAACAATTTTTTTGACACCCTATCTCAGCAACTACAAGATCGAAAAAGGGCTGTAATATTTGGAGACTTCAATTATGACCTCCTTACACAAAGTCGAACGATTGATATGTATAAGGATACTCTATCTGAATGTGGCTACAGTATTTTAAACAAGATAGATGAGAAATATTGCACGCGTGAAACAGCTACAACAAAGACGATTCTAGACCACGTACATACAAACTTAAAAGAAAACGACTTTCACCTAGCTGTCATTGCATCTCCAATGACAGACCATAACCAAATCTATTGTGAGATCAAGAAATACTCACCGACACAAAATAAAAAGAAAGAATATGAATGCGTAGACTATGTGAAATTTCAAAATGAGGTTCTTAAATACGATTACAAAAATGAAGAACTAAAATATGAATTGTTAGAAGAAATGCTAATGACATGTTTGAATAGAAGTAAGACTACTAAAGTAAAAATTTTAAATACATTGAAGAAAGATTGGATAAATAAGGAAATTATAAATGGAATAAATCAAAGAAATGTATTATGGAATAGTTCCAAGAAATATCCAAAAGAAAAAATACTAGAAGCCAAATTCAAAAAAGAAAGAGAAAAGGTATCACATTTGATACAATCAACTAAAACAAAATATTACCGTAAACTATTCAATGAAAGCAAAACTAAACCTAAGAAGATGTGGCAGCTAATTAACAACTTGGCAAATAATAAAATTAAAGAAGAATTATCCCTGCCAAATCTGATGTCCCATACTGGTGACATGATAACGAATGCACAGGAAATATGTGATCACTTCAACCACTACTTTTCCACCGTTGGGCAAATTTTGGCAAATGCTGTACCGAAGTCACATCATAAAGCAACGCTGAACCCAAGAACAGGATCCCAGACAGCTTTAACACTGAGCGAGTTGCCACCTACTACTGCTGACGAAATAAGCAAAATCATTGACAACTTATGTAACAACACTAGCGCAGGGTTAGATGGAATTAGCACAAAGGCACTAAAAGCTATTAAACATTTAATATTAGACGAACTAACTGGATGCATCAATAAATGCCTTGAGGTTGGTGTTTTTCCAAACACTTTAAAAGTCGCAAGAGTTACCCCTATCCATAAATCTGGTACAAAATCAGATCCGGGAAACTACCGACCTATTTCGGTGCTGCCTGTCTTGTCCAAGATTTTGGAAAAAGTATTATACAATCGTTTAGAAAATTACCTAATATCAATAAACTTTCTCTTTGAAAAACAGTACGGCTTTAGGCCTAAATCAAACACGCTTTCGGCTACGATCGACCTTATTACCAAAATTAAAACAAATATTGATCAAAAAAAAATTGTTCTTGGCATATTTATAGATTTAACAAAAGCCTTCGACACCGTCAGTCATAAAATTTTACTTCAGAAGCTTAGAGATATTGGAATTAGCGGAATCGCGTATAAAATTTGTGATTCCTACCTTACAAATCGAACCCAAGTTGTCAAACTAGGCAAACACCAAAGTAATCCCCTGCCTGTTACATGTGGTGTGCCACAGGGCTCTATTTTGGGACCTTTATTCTTCCTAATTTATATTAATAACATACGTTACCTTGGCCTAACTGGAGATATTACTCTTTATGCTGATGACACTAGTTTATTTTATTATGGTCACTCTGTTGACACAATACTTGCCGAAGCACAAAACGATTTGAATCTACTAAATACTTGGTTCCAAAATAACCTTTTAACCATAAACACGAAAAAAACGAATTACATAATTTTCGCCGCAAAGAACAAAAAAATTAGAGAACATCAAAATTTAAAAATAAATAACCAAACCATAAACAAAACAAAAGAGGAGAAATATTTAGGCCTTATTTTAGATTGTCATCTTACCTGGAGGTCACACATTGACAAAATAAAAACTAAACTTACATGTCTGACAGGAGCACTTAGGAAAATCGCTGGCTGTTTGCCTCGTAACGTTCGATACACTATTTATAACTCGCTAGTAAAACCACATGTAGAAAATCTGATCGAAGTATGGGGCGCAGCTACTAAAACGAATCTTAACATTATACAAATAGCACAAAACAAGTTAATCAAATCCCTATTCCAGTATGACTATCTGACATCGACAGAAAAAATATATACAGAAACAAAACTGTTAAACATCAAACAGATATATGCTTATAACACATGCATACTAATACGAAAAATTATAACTAAAGACATACATACACAAATAACTTTTACCAAGAAAAGACAAGTCTGCGATAGGTTATTACGAAGCGCCAATAACATATACCTGCGTCCTCCAAGAACTAACTACGGAAAAAAGACTATAATTTATGAAGGTGCACAAATATTCAACCAACTCCCGAATAGTGTAAAAGATGCAAAATCAATGTATCAGTTCAAAAAATTGCTTAAAATCCATATAATAAAAAAATATACAATATAATACCTATCAAAATCACAACTGGGTGTATGTACTGTATATATGTATGTGTGTATATGTATGTGTATATATGTATATACATAAATATACTTAAATTAAATACTCCTGAAGTAATAAAACCATACATGTTTAGCTTTTCCTGAATTAATATAGTTAATAATATAAATTATTTTTAACATATTTCAAACTAAATAGATATATAAACACACTTAAGATTTGATATATATAAATAATATACTGACTAAAATATTTATTTATCTCATGCATAAACTAACTACTTAATTAATAGCACAAAAAGTTAATTTTAATACTCATAAACATAGAAAATATAAACACAAAAATTTTATAATATAAACGCATAAATCCGTAATACTACTTAAATTACACAAAATACATATTTATGCCTAAAATAACAAATGCAAGTAGTTATGGAATACATAGATAACTCACCTTACGATAGAAGTGTCGCTTCCAGTGAACGCTAATGCCCTGTCCGTGTTCCGTGTTGTTTACCTATTTATCACAAATGTATATCCATACGCAGTTTTGTCGCTGGCAACTCGCGCGCAGTGTTTATGAGTTTTGTGACGCCTACCTACACTCGCCGATATTTACGAAATATTATATATTATGTTTTACACTCACTTAAGTGAATACCATTGTAATTCTTGTGAGTAAATAAATTCTTTAAACCCATTTAGTATTACAGTTTTTACAAGGTTTTCGCAACAAAAATAGGTATATAACTCGCCCTACAGAGCGTTTTATCCATACCGATTTATGTTGACGCCATTTTTGCGGTTATTAATAACAAAAATACATAGCCGTAAAAATTAACTGAACACAGATATGAACTCAAACACATATTATCACGTCATATGATTCAAAGACAACGTTTTTTGTGTTAGTAGACGAATAGGGTAGAAAACTTTGCTCGCTTAATCAATTAATAAATAAATATATACGAACAAACTACTCAAATTGAGCTAACCCCAGAGTAATTCGTGACTGGTAATACTAACTCATTGATACCATAGTAGATAAAAAATACATACGCTATATGTTAATAATACCTCTCCGATTCTTAAAGAAGTAAACATCCAAGACCCAAATCATTCTAAAAACATATAATTTTCCATCTTGACCTAACCGGGGATCGAACCTGGAACCTGTGGTGTTACAGCCTGGCATGGTGACCAATACACCACAGGATCGTCAATTTCCAGTATATACTATACCTAAGTATTTAAAAACCTAAAAACTAGATTTTATACGCGAAGCTGCTGAAAAGTTCAGTACATTGCCTTAATAGTTGCTTGCGCGAGTGTGTGTATTTTCACTTTCAGGATTTCAGTTTTTGCCGCCGAAGGACGGCCGTGAATCGCCCGCGATTCCTGGAATCTCCAATGAACTGGCAATCAATACGATTCGCAGAATTTCCCGACATTTCAATGGAAACATTTTTTATTTTTATTTTTGTTTGCAATTTATCCTGTTTAGTTTCAAACTTTTTGCGTACTTTTTGTTGCCCTTTTAACATCTAATTCATGAAAAAAATTGGCAAATGATTATTTGTTTTATATAACAATAGCAGTCTGCTCTGGATTTACCCGTGCTACAATACTTAGCTTATTGCACTCAAAAATAACTTACATATCTAACGATTAAAAGAATTTTTAAAATCGGTCGATCAGTTCTTGAGATAAGCGCGTTCAACAAAACAAACAAACTGTACAGCTTTATAATATTAGTATAGATTGGTATCGATACAGTCAAAGCGTAAAAGAACCATATTCATATCAACATACATGAAACTAAAAATTTGATTAGCATTGCAAACGTTCCATCCGGATAAATAGCATGTGGTAACAATTTTCATGCAAATATCAGTTTGCTTTCTAAAACGTACTGCCTTAAGCTTATAAGAACCGTATTCGCTATACTGAAAAATAAAAATTAAATTGATAAGCTTCTTAGAAGTTCTTCGTTCTTGTTTCATCCGGATAAATAGTATGTGGTTAACATTCCAAACAATTTTTCGTATACAAACCCACCATGAACTACCAATGATTCTTCTTTCCACCCAAAATATAGTGACAATTTCTTGAACAGAGTCAAAGATGACGGCCGCGTGACGTCACTCGAGCGGCACTCTGCGGCTGCGGCTATCGATCGGATAAGCTCGTCACATCTCGCTCACTCCTGGGATTTTATCTCTCGCCGTCCTTGTCGCACTTACGGGGCAGTTAGCTGACTGAAACTTGCGTTCCGAAATACGCTACTAATATTTATTTTAACGCAGCCGCCCGGGCCGCGCACGTGGCAGCCCGAGGACGCCCGCTCCTGCCTACTGATTTCACATTTACATAGCACCGTCATGATATTTGAATAACTGAATGATTAACAAAGCTATTTAGGAAATAATGTGGCTTGCGCGGAGAAATTAATAGATGATTAAGCAACAGTTGAAAGTAAAGTTATCTATTAATTAATTTATTAAAAGTACTTGTACATGAAAGTTAGATATAGTTATGGATGGCTTGTTAAGTAAGATGGGTTCCTTATTATGGCTATCTAACTAATTTTACATTAACATAGCACCGTTATGATATTTGAATAACTGAATGATTAACAAAGTTGTTTAGGAAATAATGTGGCTTGCGCGGAGTAATTAATAGAAGATTGAGCAACAGTTAAGAGTAAAGTGATCTATTAATGTTGTTGACACAATTCGTGACGCGAAAAGTAGGTACATTTTGCACAAACATATATTCATTATCGTTAAAGAATTCTTATAGAGATAGTCAGTCAAATTCCCCTGGAATAACATATAGGGTAATTGTAATGCATGATATTGCATTCAAAATCGAAGTTACTGATCTAGACTTAATTCATAGATAAAAACAAAAACAAGCGCTTTTAGGTAAAAAACGAGGTATTTATAGATTAATTTTAAAATAAATCAACAAAGTACACCTCTAAAGTATAATCTTTAAAAGTTGTAAAATAATTAAATGACGACCGATTTCGGAAACAAATTTCTACTGTAATATTTAATCTGCCATAAAATACCCTCAACATACAGAAGTCAAATTGACTCAAAGAGTTTCTGTGTTCTGTGGCTCAAATATCTAAGGCGCTTGGTGTTTTTCTACGAGATCGAATCAGAAACGAAGAGATCCGTAGAAGAATGAAGGTCACCGACATAGCCCAGTGGAGTACCACTTTGAAGTGGTAGTGGGCATAGCGGCACATAGCGCGAAGAACCGATGGCCGATGGGGAAGAAAGGTTCTTGCATGGCGACCACGTACCGGCAAGCGCAGCGTTGGACACCAGGTGCACGCACAGGTGGTCAGACGACCTGATAAAGGACGCAGGAAGGCGTAGGATGTAGGCCGCTTCAAACCGGTCGTATTGGAAATCCTTAGGGGAGGCCTATGTAAAGCAGTGAACTCCTTGTGGCTGAGATGATGATGATGATGATTCAAAAAATACCTACATAACCATAATAAGTAACCGATAGCCCAAGTACTTCAAATCCATAATCCATAACTATATATAACTGTGATAAACAAATACTTAATTAATTTTATTATTATTAATAAGGTCCGTTTATACTTTGAATTTTTTGACAGCCTGCGTGGCGCAGTGCTTAACACGCCAGCCTGCGCCACGAGGGCTCCGGGTTTATGTCGCCACGAGGGGTTCGATCCCCGGCCAGGTTACGATGAAAACGAAATTTACCAGATTAACCTGGGTCTTGTATGATTATCTATGTATGTATTTACTGTATTTATAATAAAATACGAGTATGGTATCGTTGAGTTTGTTTCCCATAACACAAGTCTCGATATTACATTGGGGCTAGCTAAATCTCTGTGATTTGTCCGTATATATTTGTTTAAATCCGATTTACAGTTTGACTTTGAAAGATTATGGGAAGACGTACTTTGGTTATGTTATATAGATACAGTTATGATATATTTTTAATACATATCCCATGTATCGTAGTTAGTTACTTTTGTTAGTATTGACGAGCTCTGTGGTGCAGCGGTCAACACGCCAGCCTGCGACACGGGGGTCCCGGGTTCGATCCCCGGTCAGGTCATAATGGAAAACGATCTTTTTCAGAATGACCTAGGTCTTGGATGTTTATCTATATAAGTATATGTCATAAAAATATAGCATCGTTGAGTTAGTATCCTGCGACACAAGTTCACAACTTACTGTGGGGCTAGCTCAATTTGTGTGATATGTCCCTATATATTTATTTATTCTCGAGAATTTCAAATAACACCTCTTTATCATAAATGAATTTAGTCTCTAAACAAATTTTATCAACTGGAAGCTAAAATTAAGTTATAGGTATCCATATATTGTTCATGTTATTGTATTCTACAATTTTACACTTCTCTGTCGTGTAACGAAGGCTACTAATAATATTAGGTTGGAGAAAAAGTAATTTCGTATTTTTGTAATTAGTATGTGTATTTATTTAACTGTTTATGCACACGAAGAAAAAAATATACAGAAAAAACATAACTAGAGATTTCACGTATACAAAGGTACTGCTTGTTTCATGTGAAATCTCTTCCAGCCTTCGAGCAACACGCCTTCCGTCCGTGTTGCTCGAAGCTTCCAGCAGACCTGTGAGAGGAGAGTACGATGTTAGAGGCGACAGGCGTGTTCATATTATAAACATAGAATTAAGACAAAATAATGGAGCTGACGGCTAAAATATACTACATATACAATACTTACATAAATACACATATACATTCAACTATATATAAGAAGGGAAAAAATAACATTTATGAGGACACTGATATTCTATACGTATAATAAAATATATTTTAATACTTATTATTCACTTTTCCGCCATTTTTGATCTGTAATATTCGTTTAGAAATGTATGAAATTAATGATGAAATTTTTACAGTTTAAAAAGTTTGTTTCAAAAAAGGGATAAATGCAAATTAGACCGAAAGAGCATTTTGTGTATACTACCAGTTCCAGTAAGAATGGCACAAAGTTGGTTCAGAAGTTTTTTGTCTAAGAATTTTTATATCAAAGTTACATCTCTTTTGTATGAGCGGCTTAGAGCATTAAAGATGAGCGGATAAAATCTTCATACAAAATACGGAAAAACTTTCCTCTTAACCTAATACATTCAAACGTAAGTAAGACCACTTACAAATGACAAATATAGCCACAAATGGTTTCCCGGCACAAAGATGACAGTGAGCCAATTAGTACAATCCAATGTAAGCAGCCCTGTTTACGTAATCAAGTGGAAACACAATAGTCGGAATGTAAACAAATCAGAATTGAAAATCAATCATAATTTACATTAGTTCATAGGCTCATTATTAGCCCAGTGGTCCTCGATTGCACCAAGTTGTCTGTTATGTACCTTATTCAATTAGTTATTTTTTTTTCTACTAGCTGAATCTTTAACCATTTCGAGATAAACCCTCAAATAACAATATTTTTGATGTTACAGATTTTTAACCGACTTCAAAAAAGAGGAGGTTCTCAATTCGAAGACGCCTGGACCGATTTAAGAACTTTTTTTTTTTTTGATTGTTAATACTTTAAAGACAGTTCCATAAAATTTTTATTGAAATGTGTCAAGGGCTTTTTAAAAAAATACATAAAAACCAAAAAATGTTTACAAGGATGCCGTTCGGTTTACACTTTTTTCCATTTTATTTTTATGCTTATTCAAACAAATTTATAGGGTTGAAGTTAGTTTTTGTTTTTTGTTAAAAACATCTTAAATTATAAAAACAAAGGATTACTCAGATATTTAAGAAATACATTTCGCGTTTTGTGACGTCATTCGCACACGCACTTATTCTTACCCCGATTTTACTCTGTTTAAATAGATTTTTCGTTAAAGTTAAAGAAACATTTTAACAAGAAAAAGTTATTGAAACATTTTTTTTTTCTTATTAATAGACATCCTACATGATATTATGTTACTAAGATGATTTATTTTCTCCCTAACTCAAAAAAATAAAAAGCGGCAATGAAAATGGCGTCACTTAGAGTAAATTCAAAATACAGAAATCTTCAATTAAAATTCAGAAAAAAGAAAACTTTATTGAATCGTAAAAATAGCGAAATGAGTTTCTTAGAAAAATGTTTTCTTTTACATAAAGATAAAATCGTGATCTTCAGTAAGGTTCGCAATTTGTTTACCTTTGCACACTTGCGAGAAAGTAAACAAATCAAAGAGGATCTGCAGTCGATTAGCTAAGCGAGTTAAGGCTTCAACTGTTTATAAATAAAAAAGTGTTTGGATATAAACGTACTTTCGTGAATAAAATAAAATGGATAAATAAAGTAATTAGCCCAGCCGTTTTCGAGACAAATAGAATTTGTATGGGGGTTTATTTTTTACTAGCTGTTACTCGCGGCTTCGCCCGCCTATGTCTTTCATAGTACCCTAACCTATGTGTATGCAAAATTTCATAATGAACCGTTCAGTAGATAGGGCGTGAAAGCGTAATAAACAAACAAACTCACTTTCGCATTTATAATATTAGTATTAGTATAATATAATATAAAGTATTGAAGTAATGATAGGCATACTTTATTTAATATATAAGTATAAGCTATGTTTGTTGGACGATAACTGTCAAACCAGTGTAGATACCTAGATAATATTACTACAACTACAACGCTAGTGGTGTGTACTTTTTGATTTTGACAATTAAATACATATCATTTGACATTGATGATCATTATAAAAGTGATTTGACGTGAAAAAGTGCCTGGATTGCTTCGGAGTCGTGTATACTTTGATCTTGCTTACTTTTCGTGTGAGTGAGTGGCCAGTGGTTAAGGCGTTCGCTTTGTTGACCCGGGGGTCGTGGGTTCGATTCCCACGGGAAGCATACTTTGTTAAGTTGTTTCCAGTTTGGTTAGGACATTGCAGGCATGAATCACCTGATTGTCTGATAATAAGATGATTCCGTGCTTCGGAAGGCACGTTAAGCCGGTGGTCCCGGCTGCCATCTGGTAGTCGTTAAAGGAACCACGTCAGAGGCCGAGAGGCGGTTCCGAAGAACTCTGACACCAGGGTGTGCAAGGTCGATTGACCGTGTCACCTACACGAAATGATGATGATGATGAGTTACCAAAACTAGTGTCAGATTACTTAAGGTTACCAAAGGCATTTTTATTTGATGTATATCTGACATCAAATAAAAATGCCTTTGGTAACCTTAAGTAATCTGACACTAGTCTATTAAGTCTGTTTGTGCTCCCGCCAACAGCTCATTGCCATTGTTATGCTTCCATTGCTATACTGACTGCTGTCTGCTACACAAGGTTTAGATTGATACAATCGACGAACTCTGTGGTCTAGTAGTCACCACGCCAGATTGTCCCACTGCAGGTCCTGAGTTAGATCCCTGGTCAGGTCAAGATTGCAAATGATTTTTTTAAATTGATCTAGGTCTTGGATGTTTATATTTACATGTGTTGTTATAAATTATAGTATCGTTGAGTAAATATCACACAAGTCTCAAACTTAATTTGGGGCTGATTCAATCTGTGCGGTTAGTCCTTATATGTTTATTTATACTTCTGTGACTCATTCTTGCATCTAAACGTTATATTCGTTGCATCCTCAGCAAGGTGCTATGGAGCCGGGGTCCGCTTTCCGACTTTTTCATCTCCATTTCGTATATACGGCACACATAATATTACAATCATCGAAGCCAGACATTTGTTTCCTATGTACTTTTCCGGTTTTCTTCAGACGTGAGAGAGTGAAGAGAGCCTCTTCCACTTTGTCTGCTAGTACAAAACTAGATACGACTTTTGTGGCTCAGTGTTGGCGTGGAACTCTTTAACTCAAACATGAGGTCCAATCCATGACTCGACCCGACTTCTATCTCCGAAATTTTAGTTCAATCTGGTCATTTTCATCAACAAATGCTTGCTTCTGATGAAGGAAAAGAACGTAGAAAACCTGCACACAAGTAAATACATTTCTGTAATATAAAATGAAGATCTAGTTGACGATAGACAAAATGGTTATAAGAAAATCATACTGTATGAGGTGTTACTTATTTACTTCTCTCCTCTAATTCTATATACATATTTACTATAAGCGCCAAATGCTCGAGTTTCATAAGGGGCTTTTTCGCGAATTAAAGTACATCCAATTTTTTTAATCTCAGACCCCACTTTACTTCTTTAATAAATGAAAAACCGAATAATGATTTAGTATTAATAGCATTTGGGATTTTTGACGTAGCATTAAAAGGTAAAATAATTAAATAAATATATATGGACAAATCACACAGATCGAGTTAGCCCCAAAGTAAGTTCGAGACTTGTGTTATGGGATACTAACTCAACAATACTATATTTTATAATAGATACTTATATAGATAAACATCCAACACTCACGTGATAATAATACATAATAGATAACTTTATTTCAGTGTCATTATTTTAAACTATACATATATCAATGTATGTTATCACATTCACTATTTACATACAACTTCACATATTATATTGCTAAGTAAACACTCTACAAGCGTATTAAACAGCCATAAAGTTCCGCACGGCACCTGCGCGTCACTGTGTATGTTCATAGAGTATGACGTCCAAAGAGGATTACCGACTGAACAACTGACGTATTGTGTCACGCACGCCTAGAAACTTTATTAAACTGTGGCCACACCGCTTTTGTAATGTTTTTATCATAAATGACAGTAGTATGGGAATGCAATGGCACTGGCACGTAACAGTGAATGCTTATAGCGTGTGATGTCCAAAGAGAATTACCGGGGTGAGCCACTGACTGACGTATTGTATCACGCACGACTAGCAACTTTGTTAAAATGTGGTCATGCCACTTTTGCAATGTTTTCAACGCATTTGAAGCCATTAATATGGGAATGCAATATCACTGGCGCGTCGCAGTGTATGTTCATATTGCGTGACGTCCAAAGAGGATTACTGACTGAGCCACAGACGTATTGTATCACGCACGACTAGCAACTTTGTTAAAATGTGGTCATTCCGCTTTTGCAACTTTTTCACCACATTTAAAGCCAGTAGTATTGAAATGCAATGTCACTGGCACGGCACAGTGTATGTTCATAGCGTGTGATAACCAAAGAGGATTACCGACTAAGCCACTGACGTGTTGTGCCACGCATACTGCTAAGTGTTCTAACAAAGAATTTTCATTTCACAATCAATCCAAAATATTTTTAAATACTTTACATCTGCCATAACTTCTATACGCTTCCTATCCGGATGTAAGAAATTACATATTTTTATTCCGTAATGAAATGCGCATCCATGTATAATAGTCTTCAAACTCTACATTTAACATTAGAAAACAGCGCCGGGACGACAGTCTACACCACGACTGCCTCACTGTATACTTATAGTGTGTCATCTACTAAATGGATTACCGGTGGAGTCACGGACACACTATCTCGTGCCTAGACGGCTTCCGTAGCACGGTGGTTAATACGCCAGTTAGCTTGCTATAAAACAGCAGTTCAATTCCCAGCGCGGGCAATTACTTCAACTTGATTTTCACAGGTATTTGCCTGCGGTTTTGGAGCTAACCAAAGAGTAGCATAAGACAAGCAGCCGGTAGTAAATACTTGGTCTTAAGAGGTCCCTGAACGCGCATGCCTCCATACAACGGAAAAAGCGAATTTTGGCGTGTTCAGGAGCCTTTATAAAAATAACTTTGATTTCTTGGATATCAGCGTGTGCCCGTGGTGGTCCTTCAAGAGGAATTAGTGTAAATTAGTCTGTACCCATGTCTATGCAATTGATTTTTAATAGTGAGTTATATTTGATTGCTTAAGTTTCGATCAAAAATATCAAATATTGCCACTTTCCCTTTCCCGTATGGAAACATGTACGCTTAGGGCCCTCTTAGCAGAACTTGGGCTTCGATGCATCGCAGAATTATTGATCTATTTTGAAGATACACCCGTAAAGTACTCGGATGAGGATTCTTTCTCGTGCATAGCAACTTTATCAGACCATAACTCGCGTTTTCATTATATTTTTTACCATATATATGTAGCCCATACACAGTTTTGCGGGTGCATTACTATTGATACATGTCTATGCATTAAGCATAATAACAAAGCACCCGAAGAGTGGAATAGACTATGTCATAAACCTGTTACTAATAGACCCTGTTTATGCATAAAATGTCCTTTAAAATCCGTATAGCATCTTAAGATGAATTCTATTAGCATTTATGTTTAGAAAATATAGGTTTATGTATTTATCATTTTGTTGTAATAATTGTACAAAAAGTCTAGTTTTGGAAAAATCATGCAAAGTTTAAGCTTATGAAAAAAATAAAACGGTGATACGTGAAAACAATGAAACGGCGGCAAAACCACAGTTTAATAAATTTGCTAGGCGATAATCCACTTTGCAGGTCACCCGCTATGAGCGTACACTGTGATGCGCGGGAAATAATGCACCTATTTTAGCCCGGCTGACCCACCTAGGAGGAGGGTTATATTTTTCGCGCGTATATATTAGTACATTGTGTAGCAAGGGCGGTATAGAAGACATTACGTCAAACGGGTGACTACTAACAAATACGAGGCGAAGCCGAGTGCTTTTAGTAGTCCGAGTTTGTAATGTTTAATACCGGCCGTGATACATACAATGTTTTTCATCTCACCGAGTAAATAGTAGACCAAAAAAATATATTATATTGGTTAGAATTGTATAGTTTGAATAGTTTACCTTGAAAATTAATATTTATGCGTCTGCAAGCTGGCTGATTATATAACCTATATCAACATTATTGACCATCTATTAATTTATCATAGGGAATGTATTTCATGCAAATTAATGAAGCTAACGATTACTTTAAATTTTGCCTAAAAATAAATAGCGGCAAACTTTAGTGAGCAAAACATGTATCCGAGGATTCCACAGATAATGAAAATGTTTTATCCAAAAAGTGGAAGTCTAAGATCGATGAATACAAACAGCCAGCCACCAATTCCAAATTTGAATTAAGGACAAAATCTCGCAGTATAGTTCAATTTTTTTTATCGGGTTCACTAACAATTCCAAATTTGAATATTCGACTAGAAAACTTTTTGGATGTAGAAGATTTGACACTTGTGCATGGTATAGTGTCCTATTAAATTAAAAAAAAAAATACTTTACGCGCTCTCGGGCTTTATGGAATTTGTATGAAATCTTATAGCCCCCGGTCGTAATAGCGACCATCCAGCCCACTTTGCTTGCATTTAATGACACTGTTTAAGGGTATGTGAGATGAAAATAGATATGTATGTATGTCTGATCCACTTTTTCCTCCAGTAGCAGAAATGCAAAGTGTGCTTTAGTTTAGTAGTTTAGTTCTGTGCATTGAACACTCGTTCGACACAAGTAGAGCAGATACTTTGATAATTTAATGAAAAGGTTCCATACATAAATATATATATAGTGCGGTACAAATGTGCATTTAGTACACGATCGGCGTTGTTCAAGCGGAAAATAACTATTATAGTTACTTGAGTTACAGAAGAAATTTTAAGCAATAAATATGGAGGTAGAAATAAAAGTATTTGAAAATGTCTTTTCATGAGTAGGTTAGTATGCTCGTTTTGTTCAATAGTTTTTTCATGGACAAAATTCATCGGCACCTAATGTTATTTCGGCTTACACAAGGTTTAAGAGGGTATACTAGCAGTGCGTTTTCCATACAAATGTATTTCTCTTTTTTTCTCGCTGAAAACTGCTTCTAGAGGCACAATTCTTTTTACATACAATATATTACTAAAATAGGTATGTGCGTATGTTTTATTTTTTTTCTAAAAACCTGTTTGAAACAAAATAAAATTGTACAAAAAGAGACGTTTTGGAAAAAAAAAATAGGGGCATTCCTATTTTAGTACTAGATTTTATGAAAAAAGAATTGTGGCTCTAGAATCAGTTTTCAGCGAGAAAATAGAGAAATACATTTGTATGGAAACCATATTTAAAAAATACTGCTAGTATACGCTCTTAACGATCTCGTCACACGCTAATAGAGAATGGTATGCTTAACTGACAACTTAATGAAATTTTGCGGTAGTATACGTGGTAATTAAGTGCATTTCCATTAGAAATTTGTAATTTAAGCGTAAAGTTAGTATTTTTGTATTTATTTCCCACAAGATTTTAGATAGAACATTAATGGAAATAAATGAGAAGTATAAAAAGTGTGAATATTTTTGTAAAGACACATAACGTGTAAAACTTCTAGCATTCCTCATTTTGCTCGCGGATTAAAAAATAAACGTAAAAAAAGTTTTCCAAAATTTGCGTTAGCCAGAGCGGGATTCGTACTCGTGTACTATCCGATGCACGGCTCTCAAATCTCAACCGAGCCACCGGAACTCTGAAATGTGAAAATGAGAATCTTTTCTAACCTGTCTTTAGTGACATTGTGACAAAAGTATAACCAAGCTAGATATTTTGCTATTGAAGATAAGTATTTATTTAATCTGCAGTTACATTAACAAGAAGAATATTGAGGTATCCTTATTGGGGTCCTACTAACCAACGAACTTTCAACTAAATGTAAAACTACAAAATAATGTGTGCGCAGGTGCATCATGGTGGTGGCTGTAACGCTTTTACAGCCACCACCATGATGCACCTGCGCTCGTGAAATAAAAACGTAGCATGATTTTCGTGAGCTTATACCATATTTTTAAACTATACTCTATAACAATAGAATGAGTTTCCATTTTACAAATGCATTTAGTGTGTTGTATTAGCCATCTTTTTGTGCCGTTGCCGTTGATAATTCAAACTTTTATCCGACCGAAACTTCGACTTGAAAATTATACCGTTATATGCGTAATTTATGATGGATATATCAAATGTTACTTATTTTACTTACCTATTGTATATTTGCTACTATCTTCTTTTATCTGAGCGACCTGTAGAGGAGAACAGCCAGACAGACATACCGCTCAAGCTGAAACAGAGATGCTTCACGCTCGTTCGATCTAAATATATCAGTAAAATAAATATTCAAAGGTCCTGGCTCAACTAAGCCCACCTAAGGAACTAAGTCATCTTACGACAACTATTGTAGGTATCGTCTGGTGAATTCCTTATATTGCCGCAAATAATTCGAAAATGCCAGTAACTATTACAGTTGCCAGATTTTTCATTTATGGATGCGATATTATGTTCTTTGTCATATATTTAACTTTAAGCTTATTTTCTCCCGGTATGGGTAAAAAGAAAAAACGTAGAATGTACCAAATGCTTCTCTTCCCGCGCAGATCGTAAAAGTCAATCTAGGGAAATGTCGTGAGGCATCATGTCAACAGGAAATGCGGCTGGCAACCCATCACTATTTTGATTCCGTTTTCCACCTACAAGCCCACCAACTTGCTAAACGTGGCCTTTAGGTTTTATAGACCTGGGCTCTGTCTATCCCGCAAGGGGAAAAGACGTGATACTATATGTGTTTAAGCTTACCTACTCAATATTTACACTGCCTCTCGTCACAACAGTCTCTTTCACAGCGCCCCCACCTAGGTATCGATAGCGGCTCTGTGACGGTCATTTTTGGCGGGAAATTGGCCTATATCCGATCTCGGCACGTCGATTCGTTTGTGCGCCGCGTCGCTGATAACAGTGATGACGTTGATGATTACAATGGTACGTTTTTAAATCCAATCTTTACAAAAATACTCGCTGCTGTCCGCAATTTTATCTATGTTCATTATTCAATAATGTGAATTAAGTACTTTAAATCATGTAATGTTCTATATTTTCAATGATTTTCATCCCGTCAGTATTGTATGTGTGATTAAGACACATTTGATCATTTTACTCGTAAAAACTAAGTTCTATGACTGGTCCGTTTGCCTACGTTAATTATAAAAAAACCAAACTAGAAAAAAAATTGATCTCTCAAGGTAAGAACTAACTGTCAAACGAAATCAAAATTGGCACTTTCGTGGACACTTAACATATTTACTTGTCAACTTGAGCGTCTAGAAAATGTTAATTCGTTCTAGGTACTAGACTGTTTCATTTGCGATTTTATTACTTATTTTATTACTTGCAGTTAACACCTGAACGATAACACTAATATCGCCTTACAGCTTGTAAGATTTCAAAGTATGAGTACTATGGAACCTTGTAAGTTACAAGGTTCTATAGCCTTTTGAGTCTGCTAATCGTAAAAACAGACTTCAATCAATTACCTTATACATGCTCAACTCCTGCAACTGTCCGTCTGATTTACTGTTCTTCAATCCTTCGTACATATTATGCTTAATTATGAACTTTTCTTTTCTGGAGCAATATTCGATGTTTGATCCCCGGTCAGCCTTTTTGGTTTTCCTTTACAATGCGGTTTTTGTTTTCTAAATAAAAAGTTCGAACAAGCAAAACCCGCATTGTAACAGCAAATCCTAGATTGAAAGGCATCGACACCTGTCATCCGAGTTAGTAAATAGGCGGGCAGGTCATGTTGGAAAACAATCTTTTTCTGATTGTCCGGGGTCTTGGATGATTATCTATATATGTATTTGTAGTAAAATATAGAATCGTTGAGTTGGTATCCCGTAACACAAGTCTTGAACTTACTTTGGGGCTAGCACAATCTGTGTGATTTGTCCGTATATATTTATTTATTTTAAACCCACGATAGCGTGCAGCAAGCCGTAAAGCCGGCGTCCATTCAGTAATGACTTCGTAAAGATTACATTATGTACCGTGTGATACGCGTACTAGAAATTTAATTTTATAAAGATGTTTAATTATATTACACAATGTGTTTGGTTTTGAGCTAGCGATTACTTGAATTCACGTTTCTTATTCATATTCATTTAATCGCTCACATGTACAGCATAAAGATAACAAAATATAATTTGCAGTTTGACATGTACCCAGTTTGGGTGTGGCGATTTATTAATTACGAATTACGATTCGATATGAAAACGAAAATCTTTTGTTCTTGGAACCGAAATCCAGGAAAATGCCAGCTGTTCCATACATTTTTAATCAATAAGTATTCAACGAACTATGGAAAAGCCACAGAACAAAATTTGTTCGTTTTCATGTTAAAAACATGAATTTAAATTATCACGAGTTATGTGGGATTAGGATAGCTTGTAAGTCTCTTTTATTTTGCTTTATCTTTGTTCATAAACTCTTGACATAATATGTTCTATAAGGACCAACAAATGATATAGATTGAACTAGCCCACATTAAGCTAAGAATTTGTATCATGGGGAAACTTACTATAATAAATAAATATAGATAAACTTTATTTCTTCGTTCTTTCTTTCTTCTTTATTAACTACTGTCGGTAAACAAAAAATTACGACAGTAACTCACTGACTTGACTGCATTGTTCACTAAAAAATAAAGATAAAAAAAACATGGGGAAAAAACCATGTAAACAAAATAATAATACGATAAACTATTCTTTATAATAGATACTTAAATACTTTAATCATCCGATACCTAGAGCAAACTAAAAAAATCGTCCGTCTTGACCAGACCGGGGTTTTAGCCTGGGCCCTGCTATTCATAGGAAGTAACACTTGAAGTGTGGAAGTACCACAAAGGTCATAACCACAAAGGTGATTAAGATTATATGGATACCTACCTACACTAGCAATTTTTCCGCCACTTCGTCCGCCTTAATTATAACCTTACTAGCTGTTACCCGCGGCATCGCCCGCGTGATATATAGCCTTTATCCTTCTCAGTACCCTAACCTATGTGTATGCAAAATTTAACGATGATCGGTTGCAGTAGATTGGGCGTGAAAGCGTAACATACAAACAAACAAACTCACTTTCGCATTTATGAGTGAGGGTGTTAGGATTAGGATGTCACAATTCACTTTCTATCATCGCCATTGTTTTTTACTACCCTATACTGTCCCACTGCTGGGCCAATCCCTCCCCTCTCTTCCGCCACTCATCTCTATATCCTGCGATTGATGACCAATTTGGGTCAGAAGCCGATAGATCATCAGACCATCTTGTCCTTGGGCGGCCTCTATTTTCTTTTGTGCTCTGTGTTTTTTTTTTAAATAGGTTCAGAAGTTTGTGAGCCTATTTACTGCAAACAAACAATCAAATCTTTTCCTTTTATATTATTAGTATAGTGATTATACTCGTACTTGCTTGTTTAATTCATGCAAGACATAGGGTAAGCAAAGTCATTTTACACGTTCTCGTAAAATGTAGCGCAGAATTTCCGTAATCATATTCCCTAACGCGGTTTGCACTGTGTAACGAGCTGAAAGCTTTGTCAAAATGAAATTTCTGTAAAACGGAGTTATTGCAAAAGGTTTAGGAATTTCCAAAATTCCCTCTGGTATACACGAGTCGCTGAAATGCTCGAGAAAATGCCGATACAGCATCGTTTTATCTCATCTTTTTCGGGTAAGGCGGGACCAAGGTTCATGATCATAATCCAAAAAAAAAGATAACATAATTTGTTTACCATGTTGTCTCTCCCAACAAGTTATGTATTTTTCTAAGTTAAGGTCTTTTTTCAGAAATTTATTCTAGCTAGTATCTAATTAACAATTTGGCGACTCTATTCTTTGCCAACAATGAAATATTATGTTTAATATTTAATTGATGACGAAGAGAAACTGTTCGTCAATACTTTGTAATCATACTGATTTTATAATACCTAGATGACTCAGCAAGGCGCAACCACAAGCCCGCTATGTTACTAGATCTATTCGTACGATATCAATTTATTTCATATATTGCTCGAAAACATAAGTACGTAAATATTCCATAAAATCTACGATCAACGATTTTACAAAAGTCCACTAGAATTTCCATGCAAAATAGTTTATAAAGAGTCCTGCCAAAACACCCAAGAAGTATAATTAGAGGCGTTACTCTATTTTTTTTAAATAACTATTAATTTATTTGACATTAACCAAATACTAATTACAGTACTGTTTACTTTGGAGTAAAAGAAAACTAGGTACGTCATAGATTTAAAAAAATCTCTCTTCCTACTTCTATGAGGAACGTAAAAATCTCAGACAAAATGAACGACATACTCACAGAAAATGCGAACGACGCAGGTTTTGGTGCACACGTGGGATAGTATGATAGAAGTTTGCCTTATTGTCGCAATCAAAACGATCAATATCGCGAGAAAAATTTGTCAGTGATGTGTATTTTCTCGCGATGCTGTTCTTTTATTTATGACAATAAGTTTATATGGGATTTATTTTGCATTCACAATACTATTTTACCTTAAATATTAAATATAGAAAATAAGAAATGGTGAAAAAATTCCACGCGGGCAGGACTTGAACTGCGTCTAGATCTCAGTACGATCTATGCGTTGCCAATTACGCAACCGCGCTTCAAGCCCCGGCGCCGAATTTCTCCACCATATCCCATTCCCCTTACACGCATCTAGGCTTGCGTCACCCAACACAACTACCCCACATTTACAAGTGCGGTATTTGATTTTAACTCATTTTGCAATGAATTTGAAAATCAACTAATGTGTAGGAAGCCATACAATAGTTTATATGGGATTTATTTTGCATTCACAATGCTATTTTACCTTATATATTAAATATAGAAAATATGAAATGGTGAAAAAATTCCACGCGGGCAGGACTTGAACTGCGTCTAGATCTCAGTACGATCTATGCGTGGCCAATTATGCGTGGAGAAATTCGGCGCCGGGGCTTGAAGCGCGGTGGCGTAATTGGCAACGCATAGATCGTACTGAGATCTAGACGCAGTTCAAGTCCTACCCGCGTGGAATTTTTTCACCATTTCTTATTTTCTATATTTAATATATATGACAATAAGGCTCAAATCCTTTCATAGTGACCCACGCCAGCGCCGTCTCTACATCTTATGCTTTTTTTTTGCCAACACATTATACATTTGTAGGAATTACAATAAATACAGGCCTTAGGACAAATCGAAGCCAACCCATCTGGGAGACCATCCCTGAACTAGATGGTATGGGTCTGTATCTCAGAGAATAGGCAACCAAAAGGGTAATAGCGAGATTGTCAGATGTTTGTTAGGTACATGTATTCTAGTGAAGTGGCTACTAGATTAAAAGACATTGATGCTACTTCAAAACGCATTAAGTCCACCTTTTGTACACATTTTTTTTAATTGTGCAATAAAGTTTAAATAAATAAATAAATAAAAAACCCAACTAGATATTTCTGTTTACGGGCTGAAGTAAATGTATTATGAAGACTTAATTAATACACAATAAGGATTAAAAGAAGTTATAGAAGAGACGGTGCTTATAATAAGATTAATTTAATATCATCAGTTGTGTCAGCAAAAGTGTTTACTTATTGTGTATTTGTTTGAAGTGAGCGTTTTGAGAGTGTATCATGCGTGTGAAGAAGAAGTGGATGAAGTGTGAATGGGTGTGTAGTATGTATGTGTGGTTTGGTGTATTGTGTTAGCATGGGTGTGTGTGTTTGTGAGTGCAGGTAAAGTTTTTGTATAATAGAAGCCGCAGACTAGCAAGTCGTTATTTTATTCCATTAAATGATGATAAATGTTTCCAATCGTTGATGCCAGTCGTTAAGCTATGTCAGATGCCTTAAGGCAGCTTGAAAAATCTGTCAATAGTGTTGGCCACTTACACATACGAAAAACAAAATAAAACATTCCATTAAATTTGATTAATTCAATATTAAGATAAAAGTGAGTTCAGTTTCGTCATATTTTGAAGTATTAAGCCAATTTTGAAGAATAATTTTGCATTTGTATTTTTATCTGTTATTTTCCGCCTCAAGCCACAAACGCTGGCGTATCCGTATACAGTTCGATTTTCACAAGTTCAATCAAAATCAAACAACCGATATTTACGGCCCAATTCAGTACCTACACACCAGCCATGTATCACACAAATTTCAAACAACATTTTTTATAATATTAATTAATGTACTGTAACACGCTAGTTTACCAAGCCCATAACTAGATGGCGCTGAGCGTAACTTAGAACGCGCTATGAAAGTTCTTCGTCCCCACTTAAGTAGTCCGTCGAACAACGGATGATTGAGTTCTCTCCACTTAGTACTAATGTATGGTTTCCCGGACTTAGTACTAGGACCAATCCTCCCCACAGCTCGCTATGAAAGAGACAGTGCTCGGACTCCCGGCCTTCCCGTAGGGTTCACTATGTAACTGTGACGTAATAAACGACGTTTCTATACAATTCCCGCTGCACCTCTACGTTATATCTGGCGCCCAACGTGGGGCCGAGCTCTCCGCGCCTCGCACGTTGATGCCAATCGCGGTGTGGACGTTGACAGCAGCGTAGACAGCTCGGACTCAAGAACCCATTAACGCTTAGAGCATTTACCCTATGGAGATGTTATAATATTGAAACGCGGAACTATTTTTTCTGCCATCTTTTGCGGGAGGAGAGGTGTACATGTATAGCACACTACAGCATTTTGAGAACTACGCACAAAGAAATGCTTTCTATAATTACAAACGCACACCAAAAAAAGATGTACTACAGTGACAAAAAAATACACACATCGATAATCAGCGTGTATTCATTCAATCACCTGATGTACACAAACAAAGAATGCTAGTGATGTGACACACTCATTAAATGATTACACTGAATCAATGAGAAAATACCTTCATTTCTAAACTAATATGTGAGGAAAGATTTGATTGTCTGTTTGTTTGAAACGAATAGGTTCTGAACTACTGGACCGATTTTAAAAATTCTTTCACGGTTGGAAAGCTACACTATATCCGAGTGACATACGCTATATTATATTTTCAAATAATTAAGGGATCCCTACTAAATCTTCAATAATGTAAACCAATGTGTGAAAAAATTACTTAAAATGTTCATTATAACGCGTGCGCTGCGAAAACTATTGATGATAGAACAATATATTGTAATACAACTTTGGAGAACACATCATTATCTACAAAAAATGTCGCAATAGCATATGTCTAACTATTATAGTTATGTCACAATAAGTGTTTTTATATTTAAAAAATTAAACTGAATTTGTGCCGCCAAAAAAAGCTCATATGTGTGCCTTGGTATTAATCCTTATCAAAATAAATTTTGAGACTGTTTTATTACCTTTATATTACCTTTTGAATTATTCAATTTGGACTTTCCATTCGAAAGATATCACGATTTTAAAAATGTAAGAAACAAAGTTGCGCCTTCCCCGCTCAGGTACACCGTGATATTGGGATGCTATGAGAGCGCCACTGGTGTACGCGACGCCAGGGACTCAATTTGTTTTTAGCTCCGTGGTTTTTAGTGTGTAAGTGGCCAACACTGCTATCAGATGTTTCAAGCTGCCTGAAGGCATCTGACATAGCTTAACGACTGCCACCAATGTAGACAGCCTGGAACAATGACTTGACGTGCCTTCCAAAGCACGGTGGACCTAGAGATATTTTTAAGCCACTTGTGGTCACTTATTCAAGTGGGGACCGTGCTTAGGGTTGCTTAGCATACGTAAACGCTGATAATGCTCATAACCACTAGACTATCGGGCTCCTCAGGTCCTCCGGGCGACTCAATGATAAGAATGAAAGAGTCGTCGGCTCCCTTCAAGGGACGCGTGAGGAATTAAATACAGTATATTAGGGTAAACATCGTTATCCTTCAAACCATCAAATCAGCCCATTAAAATATATAACTTTTTCTATGGGACCAATGCTGTATACTCATTTTTTATATTGCAATACTAACTGCCGCACCGGCCAAACACTTTTGTATGGAAATGTCGATTTTTTTCGAGTTCCCAGCATTGGTCCTATAAGAAATGTTGTCCATTTTGATGGGCTGATTTGATGGTTTGAAGGATAACGGCATTATAGTGATTTAGTTCAAATAATTTGCGTGAGCCGTGCCGTGTGGTCCCTGACAGAGTAGAACCTCTAACACAAGGGGATGTTAGATCAATAAGAAAAATGCCAAAAACAATTTATGCCTCTTATTTATGAAACTGATTAAATTTTTAAATTTATATAAATAAATAAACATATAAAACATAACACTTTTTTATAGTTGCTTGTCATCTAAACATGAATGAATGAAAAATATTCGTAATCGATCTTTCAGTCATTCACACTGTCCCATCCCTAGACCCCTGTACTACGTTTGAGCTACCAACGTAACACAAAATTTTTCTATCGCAATGACTCTCTGACATATTATATTAATATCTGTGGCAATGACGTAAAAGTTATTATGAAGATTACATTTAAATAAAACCAAGTTGATGGGTAATTTATACTTAAATGTGATAGGAAACGGCTCTCGGCCTCTGACGTGGATCCTTTAACGACTACCAGATGGCAGTCGGGACCACCGGCTTAACGTGCCTTCCGAAGCACGGAATCTTCTTTCTTATCAGACAATCGGGTGATTCATGCCTGCAATGTCTTAGCCTAACTGGAAACAACTTAACAAAGTATGCTTCCCGTGGGAATCGAACCCACGACCCCCGGGTCAACAAGGCAAACGCCTTAACCACTGGACCACGGAGGCAGTTAATTAAAAAAGAAGGTGATTCCGTGCTTCAAGAGGCACGTTAAGCTGTAGGCTCTAAACGCTATCCAGTTTTGATTCACCATATCCTAAGATTGGTTCTGTTCTATCATTTGGATTGCGTGGGCAGGCGATTGTCGTTCTGCGTAAAAACCAGCAACCTTGTTAAATCATCCAGGATTGATAGCGGACCAAAAGCTCTATAGGAGTTATCGCTAAGGATGCAGACGAGTATACGCTAAGATGATGATCAAACATCAACTTATATAGATAACATGCAAGATCCAGGCCTATTTAAATATATATAGCGATTTAAAAGCACTTGAGGTAACTCTGAGCCACAGACTAGATCGTTGGATGTGTGACTTCATCATCTTTATTGAATTGGTACTAGTTTCAGTATTGTTTCCAGGTTATCATTCTTTGTTCGTTTCGATAATAAGCAAATATATTATTTAACACCTATACTTCTTTCAGAAAGGAAATGTATTGAATTAATTTATTCATTACACACTTGTTTCTGAATTAAAGAAAAGTATATCAGAATCTGACTGTTCTGGCTAATCTGAATTGGGTAGTACGGAAAATTTCATGCTCCTGCAGAGAAGATTAAAAAAGACCTGATGGTTATGATATCAGAATAGCATTGTAAATTCATAAAACACCTATGAAAATATAATTAAGTACACTAAAAAGTATAACCAAGCATAAATCAAGTAGGACCCACTTTTCAAACATCTGTTGCATTTGCAATGAAGCAGTAATTTACGAGGAAGACGTTTCATGCCACTAGCTACTAGCACCTTTAGTAGGCTACAAAAAGGTGACAAACTTTAGGCGTAGCTAAGTGGCACCGTAGCGGGGCTATCTTCGCCCAACCTTCGTGTATGTATTGTGAAATTATAGTGGGAAGAATGCGCTTTCGCGATTGTTTGTTTTGTTTTTCGTATGTGTAAGTGGCCAACACTGGTGTCAGATTTTTCAAGCTGCCTAAGGGCATCTGACATAGCTTAACGACTGCCATCAACGATGACAGCCGGGACCAACGGCTTAACGTGCCTTCCGAAGCACGGAGGAGCTTGAGATATTTTTATGCCACTTGCGGTCACCCATCCAAGTAGGGACTGCACCAGGGGTTGCTTAACATACGTAAGCGCTCATAGAGCTCACACCCACAGAACCATCGGGCTCCCCGATAACTCTTTGGAGTTACTGCTGCCTAATAAAACCTATGATAAAACCAAATAACAGTTTCATTACATGTTTTTCTTTTTTTAAGAATAGAGTATTTGTTAGAGATTCACCATGTGTGAAATGTTGATCCAACACCTCCGATATGCCTAGCCGCAATAAAGAATAATTATATATGTATACTATTATGTTAACAATATAGTTTACCTTTTCTATGAAAGGCACCAAAAACATAAGAATTAAACAATCACAACTACTAATGAGTAGTTGTGTTTGTTTAATTCTTATGTTTTTTAAATGTGATAGAATGGAATATGGCAAACTTTGGTAACCGTCACCCCTTAAATGTACAATCGAAATAGTTCATCATTTTAAAAAGAGGAGCGCTGTTCGTTCCCTCTATTAAAATCCCAGTAGATACGCCACTACAGAAAACTGCAGTGACCCAAATTGAACTGCTACAAAATGTGACTTGCAATGAGTAATTAAAGCCTGAAATGTAAGTCATAGCTGTTTAAATTACTAGCGTAATACTGACTGTTTCGAAGGCTGGTCTACATGTATGTGTACATGCACTTACGTTCTTAATAATAATAATGTTGAAGTACATTTTTGTAGAAGATTTAGTCTTTTGACTATTCACTAGGTATTTGTTCTAATAATTTACTAGTTTTAAGCGATTTTTGTTTCCAACTCGTATAGAGGGGTGTTAGTTGTCGAGCTCTGGTGGCGCAGTGGTCAACACGCCAGCCTGCGACACGGAGGCCCCGGGTTCGATTCCCGGCCAGGTCAAGATGGAAAACTATCTTTTTCAGATTGGCCTGTGTCTTGGATGTTTATCTATATAAGTATATGTTATAAAATATAGTATCATTGAGTTAGTATCCCACGACACAAGTTCACAACTTACTGTGGGGCTAGCTCAATTTGTGTGATATGTCCCTATATATTTATTTATTTATTTAATTATATACCTATTATATTATAGTTATTAGTTTGACATGTCTGTCTGTGGCATATATGTGGTACTTTTGAAACAGCTGAATAAATTAAACCAAATGTTTTTCTTCTTGAAAATTAATTGAATCGAGAGTGATCTTAGCTTTATTTGATCTCAATCAATTTAGCCGTTTACAAGATAGATTGTGTCGGGTTTTCCTTAAAATTGTTTATTTTGTGAAATGTTTTACTGCTTTATTTAAGTTTTATTTACCCTAGCTAAATGCTTTTGGTTCTTTTCTTTTCACTAGCTTCAAAGTACATTTAATTGACAACTAAGAATATTTTAATTATAAATGAAAGCTAATTTAATTCACTATGTTCAAGTATTTTAATTAAAAATAATTAGTATCCAAAACATTGGAAGATAATACTGAGCGTTAAAGGACGACAAATTGGAATTTTGTTGCCGCCAAAGTCCATAAATAATAAGTAAATCATTCCCTTGATCGTCTTATCTATGTAGGAAATAGGAGAATCACCTAGGATATTTTATATTTTTCGTTTGTTCCTAGGTCAGCGTGGACGAATAGATATGCATTTCTTATGTGCAGAATCCTAAGAAGACATAGCTAGGTAGTTTTGCATGCATATACATACATACATCACGTTTTTTCCCCTTGCGAGGTAGACAGAACCGTCTAGAAAACCTAAAGGCCACGTTTAGCATGTTGGTGAGCTTGTAGGTGCAGAACGGAATCCAAATAGTGACGGGTTGCTAGCCGCATCGCCCACAGACATGATTTTTCACGCCCATTCTCTCGATCGGCTTTTACGATCTGCGCGGGAAGAGACGCAGCTGGCACATTCTACGTTTTTTGTAAGAATATGCATAAGTAGTTTTAATAAAAAATAAATCTCAAAAGATTCCTAAATAAGCGAATCTTCTTTCAAGTTTAGACATAAACAATAAGGAAGGTTCTGGAAACTCATTTCGTTAAAAGCGGCTGAATAAATTCGTCGGAACGATTGCCGGTTCGCGGACCTCGCACTTCGCGACACACGCTTTGCATTTTCATCGACACTGCTAGGTTTTGTTACGGTTTGGAAAATACAAATAGAATATCAATCATTATCATCAGAATCTCAGGTCTCTTCGTCTCCACTGCAGGAGCACGACACTCTCTACACTACTACACAGCTATATATTTGCCAGAGCGGTCAGAGGATTTGGCCTATACTCTCCACGCTGGCCAGACGGGTTGGAGAGGTATCTATGGCGTTTATACGCTTTGTTTAGCCAGTGTTTCCTTAGTCGCCTTCTACGACATGCACATAAAGACTTGGAGTGGTCCTATTCTCCTCTGCCGGGAACCACACGGCCACCGGGAACCACAGGGCCAGAATATCAATAATAAGTAGAAATCAAAAATTGTACAGTTGTAGTCGGTTTCAATGTATTGTTTAGGTGAATTCAAATAACACATTTCTCAATTTAAGAAACCTTTTAAAAAATTTCCTCAGTCGCTTTGATAGAGTCCATTACTTAAGATAAAATCTATAAATTAAAACAGGTCTAAATCAACAAAAACGTCGATGTTACATTAAAATTAATACATTTAAAGGCCAGCGAAAATTACGCAAAAAGAGGGTCGTGCTCCTGCAGTGGAGACTAATAAAGACCTGATGATGATGACTATTCTTTATCAGAACAGTAATATCATATATCAATTCCTACTTGGCAAATGTAACCGCTACAGCAAATGGTATTAGATATTTTACAATAAAAAAGTAATTCCGTTACACGCATGCTTCATGTGACCTCTGGCGGGAGCACTGTGTCTCCCAGTCGCCGTCTCGTCTGGAGGACGCTGCTCTGGCCACACTCCAGCTGCTGGTAACAGATCTTACGCGACTTATCAGCTGTAGATAACGCTTTAGATTAGACTATAATAAAATTACAGGGATGCTATTTTTGAACGCGTGACTCACCAAATCGCAAGACGTGCACGACTACAACTCACACTCGTCTTCCAAGTCACGAAATGCCATTTGACCATATTTTTGAAACCATCGCTTGAACTGTAGTGCTGCCAACCTTCAGCAAAAAATATTTAATTTCTACTTATTTCACGCAGAATTTTTTACAAACTTTTTTAAGGTTATTAAGGATTTTTAAAATGTTTATGAAGTGTAGCGTCAAACGGAACGTAAAATCAAGAAGATGAACTACAAATGACAGGAAGTAACTTTGACGTAAAAGCGTTCGTCACCTGCGGAAACGAGCGGTCTAAACCGCTCGTTGCAATCCTTCGTCAACAAACGATTCAAAAATGAGGCTTTATGGAAACACTCGCGTCAATCACTCGTTAAGTGAGTCACGCGTTCAAATATAGCACTCCAGGCTTGTTTCACGCGAGCCCTGGCGGTAGCGATGTATGTCAGGCACCATCTTGTCTGAGGGACGCTGCTCTGGCCACACTCCAGCTGCTGGTAGCAGAACTTACGCAACTTATCGTTATGATTACGCTTTGGATTAGACTATAATAAAATTTGAAGCTTGTTCACTCGACAACTGGCGGTAGCGCTGTGTCTCGCGGGCGACAAGCACCACCACCGCATCTTCTAAAGGACGCTGCTCCGACTTCACTTCATCTGCTGACTGTAGATCTTATCATCATCATCATTTCAGCCACAAGAAGTCCACTGCTGGACACAGGCCTCCCCTAAGAATTTTCATCGTTGGCTTAGCCATACTCACCACGTTTAACGCTCACTAACCCGTTTGGTTAATGAGCGCAGTATTTTTGGCTTATACCTGTTCCATTCGGGGCTGCTGCCCATCAAAACCACTTTTAAGCGAGGGAAGGGTAGGAATTTTTTGGACTGTTGGGACAGGATATAAGTAGGTATTTGAGATGCTACTTGCTCGGATGGATTGGGGATGAGAAAGTAGCAGCTCCGAAGACTAGGTATGTACGTGAGCGTACCCGACGCCATACCGTTGCAGGTATGGCGTCGGGTACGCACGTAGCCTCAGAATGATACCCCTGACCCCGGACCGGGCAGACCTGAAACATCTTACTAATTTATTGATGCAGCTCATTTAATATATCGAACAAAAGCTAATACGCATGATTCATGTGACCTCTGGAGGCAGCCCTATGTTTCATAGGCGCCGCGCCGTCGCCACCTTGTCTGGAGGACGCTACTCTGGCCACTTTCCAGCAGCTAGCATCAGATCTTACGCATCTCATCAGCTTACTTAGTAACAGCGGTAGCACGCCGACTATTTGGTCCGCATTTAATTCCAATACTAAGTTTACGCCATGTAAGGCTTGGGTCCAAATTTCGCTGGATGCGCCTCTGTATTTGATCAATCTACTGAACTCACAACAATTTTCGAAACCACCACTCGATACTGATTAATGACAGGATCGTACACACACATGTAACTATTTCACTCGTGTGTAAACGTATAACCACTGTTCTCAGCTGATATTTTTAAATACCTATCAGCTGTCAAAGAGGGCGAGAAAAGGAGAGGACAGGCAGAGGAATGAAAAGCCTAGGCGAAATGGGTGATATTTTAAATACACGTTTGACAGTGGCTGTAATTACTGCTAGACTGACGGTAGTAGTAGTAGAATTGTAAATAGACCTTCATTTGGCAATGGTTATCTCATTGTTGAAGATCGGAGATACATATATGATAAGAAAAAATCCCAAAAAGAGTAATAAAAGCTGAATATGTAGCGTAAAATTATAATTAATATTTTTTTCCTTCCAATTTTATCCACTTTTAGAAATATAAAAGAGCCACGTCTTATGAATATATATGTTTTAATTGGTTATGTTTTTTAGATATAAGTTGCGGCTCCGTCACGCTAAAAATTTTCGTTATTGAAATAGTTCGATGAAACCATAGATATCAGAATAGTGGATGAAACATTAGAATGTAACTTTGACAATAGAACTAAAAGTAAACTAAGATATTTTATAATATAATAAATCCGAGAGTAAGTTTTTTTAATTCATTCATAATTTATTTATTTATCGCTTTATACACACATAAAATGAAATACAAAGTTTATAAAACTCATGCACTATATGCACATCTTAGGGTGTTGCGTGCGATATTACAAATATTAATTGTTGCGCACAGTACGTTTTTAAAGGAACTTTCTTCCTCATGTGCTAAAGTTGAAGAACGAGCTCTCTGTCGTGGTTTTACTGAGAAACTACAAAATGAGTCCATTAAAAAAATATTTCCACAGGGTCAGGAACGCGCGAGTAGCACCCCTGGTGTGGCAGGCTTCTTTAGTCTACAGAAAACGCTTTCCATCCCATCATGTGTGCCGAATGCTTGTTTACTCAGGAGCATAAAAACAAATAAGTTAATAACTTATTTGATTGTTTTGCTTTTACGCATTAAACGCAACTAATAAACCAATACACATAAAATTTATGCATAATTAAGGCACGGAGAAGGACAAAGATTAACCTTGAACCCTTATGACCCGGAAAGAGATTCCCGAGAATTAACGCGAGCGGAGTCGCGGGCGAAAGCCTATAGCTTATACATCATACCTTACTAGGCGGTTTACATTAAAATACATAAATAGGGACGAATCACATAGATAGAGCTAGCCCCAAAGTAAGTTGTGAAATGGTGTCGAAGGAAACTAACTCAACGATACTATATTTTATACATACATACTATCACGTATGGTCTATAAGACCTAAAGCCACGTTTAGCATGGTGGTGGGCGTGGAGATGGAAAACGGAATCAAAATAGTGATGGGCTGCTAGCCGCATCGCCTGTTACTATGATTCCTTAGAATTTCACCCATTCCCTCGATCGGATTTTACAATCTGCGCGGGAAGAAAAGCAGCTGGCACATTCATGTTTTTTCTTTACTCCCAGACCAGCGTGGAAGGTTTATTTTAGGTCTTTGACATATACCTACTTATATAGATAAACATCCGAGACCCAAGCCATAGGATCGACCCGGGACCACTCTTGTCGCAGGCTGGCGTGTTAACCACTTCGCCACTTATATGCGCAAACAATACAAAAAAACGAAAAAGTCTAAATAATAGCCACGTTAGGAAATTTGGCGACATTAAGTTGGCTAGAAACCGCGGTTGCCATGTTATTGTTATTCTTGGAACCAATCACTTTACGAGCAGTCATAATATTCCGCCACTGAGCTACTTAAGTTCGATTAGCCTCGTTTAACAGCTTTATGTATTAAACAGTTGGATTATCGTCTCTGCTTGTCGCGTGGTAGACTGATTCCAGCATCTTATGACCTAAAATTTAGTTAATCAATATAATGCTCTCACGTCTTTTTCCTTTACAGGGTATTTGTTTTTAATTATTGAAATTTTATGCTACAAATATAAAAAAGTGTATAAATAAATGGTGGATTTAATGCCGTAAGGCAGAGAGACGAAATTTTTTTTTATTAATTTTTGCCGTAAGGCATTCTCTGCACGTTGACCATAGGACCAAACAGAGAAATTTAGTTTGGGTAGTGCGATAGATTGAAACTAATTAAGTATAATATAAACAGTGTAGATATCATAAAAATATAATAAAATATGTAAAATATCCAAATATATATAAATATATAAATATCACAAAGGATCTAAAAGATAACGTAGACATTGAGAGAGAGCGAAGGTCGCTGTCTGTTCGCTGTAATATGCTGGCTCGCAGATTTGCTAAAAGTACTGACGAAGTCAAAGTCACGCTTTTTAAAGCATTTTGTCAGTCTTTTTATACATGCAGTCTGTGGGTAAATTTTACGCAGGGATCATACAGCGATCTTCGCGTTCAATATAATAACGCGTTCAGGGCGTTGATGCGACTCCCGCGCTTCTGTAGTGCTTCAACCATGTTTGCGGAGGCGCACATAGATGGGTTTGCAGCCATCATTCGCAAGCGCTGCGCCTCCCTCCTCAGGCGCATGCGCGACAGTCCCAACGGCATTCTGCGCGCGCTGGTGGAGCGCTGGGACTCGCCAATGCTGGCCCGTTGGCTGACATTTTGGCTGCATGCAGTCAAATAACTGTCGCCATGGCATCGCTGGGTGTCAGCCGCTATGTTTTAAAATTATTTATTTTTGTGTAATTGTCTTGCTAACCTAGTTATAAGTTTCATTGTTACTAACACATTTTTATGGACCTATAAGTTGTCCGAAATAAAAGAATTATTATATTATTATACACATAAGGATGACTTTTCTCTTATTTTAATACAGATTTCGTGAGAAGAGGAGACTTCCTGAAGTAATAATTTGTGGACTCTCTTTAGCGTAAGCTCTTTTAAAAGAATCAGGGAAAGAATTCCAGAGATTTTGCTTTGATGATACAGGGTAGGCAAAGCGCAAATCTACTTATATCACCTAAAAACACGGTAAACATGTCGCTGGGGGTGTAGTGAAAATAGTGACAAATTAGTGACGGGTTGCTAGCTGTATCTGTCTATTAACATGATTCCTCAGTTTTGGCCGATTGCCCTTGATCGTCTAATGTGACCTGTGCGGGAAATGAGCGTACCTATATTCTAATTTCTTTTTCTCAAGACTAACAGTTCTGTTGGGAGGAACTACTTTCTAAATAAAAGGTTGCGGCTTATCAGACGGAAACCGTGTAATTGTAGCAAAAATTATGCCCGCAACACCAGAGGTTGACAACCCTTAAGAAATATTGTGGTGGTGTGGTCTATATAACCTGTTGTAAAGTTTTGAGACGTATTTCCGAGAACGTGTCAGAGGAAGTAGACACTTTAACTAGGTTACATCTATATTGTAACCTGAGAACCATGTCATAAGTCTGGAAAAATGGCGGCCTTCACCTTGTTATTGTTTTTCTTGGAGCAAATTATTTTACGGGCAGTCATTATATTTCTACAATGAATGACTGGTGGACGGACGGACACGGACCAACCGTGTGGTTCCCGGCAGAGTAGAAACCATTCCAAGTCTTCCCGTGGATGTCGTAGATGGCGACTTAGGAAACACAAGCTAAACAAAGCTTCTAAACATCAAAGAAACCTCTCCAACCCGTCTGGCCAGCGTGGAGAGTGTGGGCCAAATCCTCTGACTGATCAGACTAATTTGTGGCGCTGGTGGCACGGGGAGGGTCGTGCTCCTGCAGTGGAGACTGAATGGGACCGGATGATGATGAATGAATGGTTACTACTTACTAAATATTATATAAGGTATTTGTATAAATTGAGTATCAAATCTGCTTAAAGTGGTAGACAAAGCCCATTATCACAGAACTATATTCAGCTAATACGTACATATATTTGTCTCTTTTCTTTGCTGGGTTTATAAAGTCCAGCCCCCGTAGCATGGCATGCGCGACAACGTTTATCGACTATAGCCATCTTGTTTTTCACAATACTGAAGAGCGAGAAGTAGATAGTTTATCGCGCGATAGAAACGGCGTCGCGCGAGCCATGCTACAGGGGCAGGTATATATTATGTATACATAAAAGCCACGTAAAGCTTGTTGGTATGCGTGTACTTGGAAAAAAGAAACAAAATAGTGATAGGTTGCTAGCCGCATCGCCTATTGACTGATTTCTCAGATTTTCACCCCTTTCCTCGATTGGCTTTTACGATATATGCAGGAAGATTCAATTCAATTCAATTCATTTATTCATAAAACAATACACACATTGCATTCGAATATTAAAGAGATACATCCAAAGTCCAAAATCAATTACTAAATTATTACAATTGTATTTATACTAGTATAAAATTAAAATAAATAATATCACATTCAAATTCAAAATTCATTAATATGCGTACATTAAAAGTCACTAACTCTATAACAGCACCACTCCAGCAATAATGTCCGTAACTTACTTTTGAAGGTAGAAAGACTACGCTCCGTTTTAAGATCACTTGGCAAATTTTAAAGATGAGCAGTTTGTACATTTTACGTTACTTTTTCCTCCAACACCAAAATTTTGTTTGGTAGGAATTCAGTTAAGTAATAAATCTACCTTATTAACTTAAAACGAACGATTAATAAAGGTTAACCCCGGAAAGCGTCTATTTGTAACCTATAGAAACCTGCAACGCCCGGGGTTATCAACCTTCAAGAAATAATGTCGCGTATTGTAAAGTTTAGAGACAAATTTCCAAGAAATGAACTTGTGTAAGAGAAGGAAACAACTTTAACTGATACATCTTTTGTAACCGAAGAACCAAGTTATTAACTTGACATTAGGCAGCATCCGTGGCGCAGTGATTATCACGCTTGCGATACGAGCGGTCCCGGGTTCTATCCCCGACCAGATCATAATGGAAATAGACCTTTTTAAATTGGCCTGGGCTTTGGATGTTTATCTATATAAGTATCTATTATAAAATATGGTATCGTTAAGTTAGTATCCTACGACACAAGTTCACAACTTACTGTGGGGCTAGCTCAAACTGTGTTATTCGTCCCTAGATACATGACGATATTTTGATCGTTTTGAACCCTCAAATAATGGATATAAACAACATTTCATGGGAAGATTCCCAGAAAATAAAAAAATGACATACAAAGTTATTATATTAAAACGTTTTGTTTTTTGTTTCCAGCATTGGTTCCATAGGAAAAGTTGTTCATATTGATGGGCTTATTCACCCCTTTAAGGGTCCAAAACGATCAAAATTTTGCCATGAATACCTATAACCTCCACCTACAAGCCCACCAACATGCTAAACGTGGCTTTCGGTTTTATAGACCTAGGCTCTGCCTGTCTACCCTGCACGGGAAAAAGACGTGATTGTATGTATGAATACCTATATTTATGTTGGAAAAGCTGCAATGGGAAACGGCGGTCTTCCCTTGTTATTGTTTTCCTAGAAGCCAATCAATTATTTTACGACCAGCCATAATGTTCCGACAGTGAGCTTCTTACTTCTATTAGTCTCATTTAAGAGCTTCCTGTATTTCATTACTGACTTGCTTAATGTTTTTTCTCTTTTTGCGGTTCATATTTATCGCTGACTAGTAATTTTCCCGCGACTTCGTCCGCGTAAATTATGGCTTATTTCACCTGGAGATAAATTAGAAGGAGGAAATACTGAATAAAAACACCGGGAAAATGCGAGTCCGACTCTTGCACAAAGGTTCCGTACAGTTATCTACACAACATTATACTATCGAGCAAAAAACATAACAAACATAACATCACGTTAGTTGTATGGGAGCACCCCCCCCCCCCCCCTACTTATTTATTTCATTATATCTTAGAAAGTATTTCTTGTTATAGCGGCATCAGAAATACATCACCTGTGAAAATTTCAACGTCTAGCTATCACGTAATAACTGACGAACAAAACGATGGTTCTCACTCTCTGGGATGGGACTCATTAATAGGTTCCCGTTTTTACCCTTAAGGTACGGAACCCTAAAATAAATAAATATATACGGACAAATCCCACAGATTGAGCTAGCCCCAGAGTAAGTTCGAGACTTGTTTATGGGATACTAACTCATTTTTAATAGATACTTATATAGATACACATCCAAGACCCTGGTTAATCTGAAAAAGATCATCTTGACCTGACCGGGGATCGAGTCTGGGACCATCCTTGTCGCAGGCAGGCGTGTTGACCGCTGCGCCATGGAGCTCGTCTTAATTCATTCATAATAAAGTTTGTTTAATCGTTACCATTCACGGCCTTGATTTGATTAAAGTTTCCCAGAAAAGTGACCAGCCCACGCAGTCCTCAATAGGGCAGAGGCAATGCGTCACTCTCTCCTCTCCACAGAGCACGGAATGTCACTCATGTCCTAACAGAGACAAAAGTAATAAGAATACCTCGTGTCAGCCAGCGTCCGACTAATAGGCGAAAGTTTCATACTTGGCCTATCAGTTCGTGCTCAAAAAAAAACGTACGTAAATATGCCTCAATATGCTGTGATATGGTATCATAATTACAGTAAACAGGTTAATAAACAAAATTCTGATGTAAACTATAACACAATAATAGTACATTATGATACAAGTACGGTAAGCTGGATATTATAGTCGAGGTGTTTATAGGCACGAGGCGAAACCGAATGCTTATAATAAACCGACGACTATAATAGACAGCTTACCGTACGAGTATCATATGACGTTTTTCAATACATTTGCGATTACCTTAAACTTAAACAAGATTGAAGTTCGGCAAATAAGGAATTTATAATAGTTAGGAACTAATGCCGATGTTGTAAAATATATTTATAATAATCAGGTACATTTACTCAGGTTTATTTTCTCCAAAAAGTACATTGATAACCTTCTCCTTTTCAAATTCGGTTAAAAAATCACATCTCACGAATCAGAAAAAAGTTTTCATGCTGAACTTGAAACTCTTTGCTCGGATTCTATGAAAATGTTTAAATTTTGCATCTGTGGCATTGCGCTTTTGAGCGGTTGTGATTGGTGTAAAGTAAAAAGCACTAGTGCTGTAAAATACATAATTGCGATACAGATTTCGATGTCATAAAAACCGTATTATTAGCAAATGTATTGAAAAGTATAAAATAGCATTTCTACAATTACCCTGAAACCTAAAACCTCAATAAACGGTACCGCCCCCTGACACGCTTGTTTTGTATGAAATGTGTTGACAAGGCGTCTCTAGCAGCGCGCAAGTGACAGTCACATTTCCTGCTCTATGCTTCTCATAGCGTATCTGGAGAAATGCTTGTTGATCTCATCGCCTGGTAAAATGACGTCATATTCCGTCGCAGTAGTAAATCGGTTCATTCACAAACATGTACATAAATATTCTTATTTCTATTTTCCACAGCAAATTGTTATATGTGGCTTACAAAAATACTTCTAATAATTATCATGTCCTGTATAAACATTAAAAATATATTTTGTAAGTGAACCTGGCAATTCAAAATCCCTAATAAAAACTACACACACAAGAAGTAGAAAAATATATTACTTCTCATATTAATTTTGACCAGCTGATTGGTGAATTTGTATGGGAGGTTCAATATTTTTTTCATTTTAATTATTCTTACCTTTTTCATGCATATTCTATTCTGATTGCGACATTAAAGTTGTTTAGAAGCATCCTGTATATTATGATCTTAATTGGCCTTTTGTGTTTAAAAAGGTAACTTAGATAAAAATAGTAGATATTCTTAATATACGTAAACAATATACAATCTATTGGGCTACACGCAGACATCTCCCTTTACGCAGATGACACAAGTCTATTTTATTACGGCCACTCAATTAAAGCTATTAAATTAAAGGCACAAAATGATTTGGATAAATTAAACGACTGGTTTCTATCAAACTTACTTACCATTAATTCAGAAAAAACAAATTACGTAATATTTGCTGCCAAAAATAAAAAACTAGATGACACCTTACAACTTAAAATAAACGATGATATACTAAACCAAAAACCTTGCGAAAAATATCTTGGCCTTATGTTGGACCACTATCTCAATTGGAAAAAACATATAAATAAAATTAAAACGAAATTAACAACATTAACAGGTTCCATACACAGAATATCAAACTGCATACCACTAAAAATCAAATACATTATATACAACTCTCTAATCAAACCACATCTTGATTACTTAATTGAAATATGGGGTACAGCAGCAAAATCAAACCTAAAACCATTACAAATAGCCCAAAACAAACTAATAAAATCTCTTTTTAATTATGACTTTAGTACACCCACCTCAAGAATATACGAAGACACCAAAATCATGACTATTAGACAAACTTATATGTATTACACATGCATTTTAATATATAAAATACTAAATAAACATATACATGCACTAGTATCTTTCCGTCAAAAAAAAGAAACCCAAAAAATGAAATTACGCAGCGCAAATCATTTAATATTACGTGCTCCAAGAACAAATTACGGTAAAAATAATATTCAATATGAAGGCGCACAAATGTATAATAGACTACCTGCGGATATAAAAGACGCGCAAACGCTAGCTGCTTTCAAAAGACGTCTTAAAGTGCACATCTTATGTGATGGATTATAACACTTTAATTCATTCATTTTTATTTTACATACATGTTATCAAGCCTTCATTCCTTGTGGGGTAGATCGAGCCGGTCATGAGACCAGGCAACATTTAGCATTATAGTGGGCGCAAAGGTGGAAAGCGGAATCAAAATAATGATGGGTTGCTAGCCGCATTACCTATTGATGTGATTTCTGCCCAGTACCTACATACACACATACTCATACATACACACATATCTGTTCAAAGAACCAATTTATATATTTATTTGCATACATATATGTTTTACACCTATATTAAAATAAGTAATTAATAAATTGTAATAAACTTAAAATATAAAAAAATAAGTAAAAATTTTAGAATCACTTGAATGACACATCTAGTTTAAATCACCCGACATCCGTGGTAGCCGACCCGTGGTGCATACTGGCGACGACTCCACAAACTCGCAACATTCTACCCGACTTTGATTTTGTAAATTAGTTCTTGGTTGTTGTGGTGATTGCTTTATTGCCTTTGCTCGTTAAAATGTAGTTTATGTTTTTGTAAATAGTTTTCTCAAAAAGTGAATTGTCATTGTATAATTCTTATGAGAATAAAGTTGATCTTAAACCTTATAGATTGTTGCACTGAGCAGAAAGTAAGTTATTGCTGCACGAGTGTTTATTTGGAGCCCGAGCGCAAGCGAGGGCTCTAAAAAGCACGAGTGCAATTTAACTTACTTAATGCGAGGTGCATAATCTGCTTTTCTTTCAACTACTGCAATAAAAGTAGTTGAAAAATAAAACTGAAGACAAATTACAATAGTTAAAAATTTGCTGTTCACATTCCCGCTTTTTTTCTTTATGGCCAGTATTTTTTTTAGGCAAGGCAATACACACGTCCCTTTGTTAACTCCATACGGCCGTTAGGTTAGGTTAGGTTAGGTTAGGTTAGGTAGTTGTAGTAGAGCCACGCTACCGGCAAAAAACACTTCAGCTGGTAGCATGAATGGGCCGGCTCGTCCGGGGAAGTACCACACTCTCACAGAAAATCGACGTTTGAGTAGTAGTTTTACAGCTTCTATGCTTCGTTCGGTGAGTGAGAGAGCCGGAGGCCCATCCCCCCTCCCCTCTGGGGAGGGAAAACAAAAGGCCGGCAACGCTCTTGTCATACCCCTGGTGTGACATTAGTCCATGGGCAGCGGTGATCACTTACCATCAGGTGACCCGCTTGCTCGTTTGCCGTCCTCTGACATAAAAAAAAAAAAATAAATAAAAAAAAAAAAAGGTTGGCCAACCTTCTTTATGACAGGTGACAACTATTGTCCTCGATCAAAAAAAACTAAACAGTGCAGTAAAGGATTTCCATACATTTTTGCTGCACTAGAGCAGCAAAAATGTATGGAAATCCTTTACTGCACTGTTTAGTTTTTTTTTTACTTCTAGTGCAGCAAAGTTCCGCTTTGTGCTGGATATATAGTGCAGTTATGATAGAATTGCAGCGTAGTTGGAAGAAAAAAATATTGCGTTGCGTATCTGCGTTATTACTACATTCCAATCAATGCCTTAATATTTTCCGTAGCTGTTCTTATCCTACGGATGCCCAAATGGGCATCCGTAGGATAAGATAATCCGTGGGATAAGTAATAACGCAGATACGCAACGCAATATTTTTTTCTTGGCCAATGTACCATTCCTTTAGGAGGACGATAACAATATAATAATAGCTTTATGAGACATTCAAATAAAACAATAAGAATATGTGTATGTAGATTTATTTATAATCTAGGGTCGCGGGTTGGTAGAATATGGCTCCGTAACGTCACTAGCAAAAATCAAACCACACTGTCCTTGGTAGTGGAAGGCCGACAGCGCTGGCACAGAGGGTACGCTCCGTCTGGACTTCTTCCGCGGCAGTACGGCTCCAGCAACAGCTCAAGCTCAGAGGGTCAGCGGCGTAGATAGTTGCAGTAGAAGAGGCCAAGTCGTAGCAACAGCCCGGTAGGGTGGCCTGTGAATATCTTCACCAGATCGAAGAACCCTGGAACGCATAAATCCATCCATGTAGAAAGAGTCTGTACTCAGTGCACACTGTTACGGCGACACCACTTCTCAAGCAAGCAGATGGAATGATTAGATTGGACAAATAATAGTGATCGGTGATGTGGCGATTGAAAACAAGATTATGAGTAGGTGATTTTGGTTACAATGAGTAAATAAGATGTATAAGAATGGAAACATTCAATAATTATGTGGGTAAGGTACTAAGAAGGTATGCATGAGATGACGAAATCATGGTATAGCATAGAAAATCTTAACAACTAAATTATAATCGCTTTGAATAACCCTGCAAACCATAATGCATAATATCACAGAATAATTATTGTGGCCTTGACTGGCCTAAATAGGCCAGTCAATATCGACATCAAACATTGCAAACGCGCAATTTTTTATCTATTGTAGAGACCGCTAAGAATAGCTTAAGAGTCCCACGTAAAGCCGCAATCCCATACAAACGTAGTTTCGTTTTAGTTTTACAACACTTAAGCCAATCTCAACCAAATTCCGTACATACGACCGGATAAGGCATATTGATGTTTATAATCAGATTTTAATTTTAAAAACAATACCTATACAAAATTACAGCGAGTACAAGTTTTCGATACGAAACTTCAAATCGCTGTAATTTTGCATAGGTATTTTTTTTTAAATTGAAATCTGATTATAAACATCAATATGCCTTATCCGGTCGTATGTACGGAATTTGGTTGAGATTGGCTTAACTGTTGTAAAACTAAAACGAAACTACGTTTGTATGGGATTGCGGCTTTACGTGGGACCCTTAAGTTACAAGTTTGCAACTTTTTTAACCCTGTGCCACTCCTGGGGAGCCCGAAAGGACTTTTTCAGTTTTTACGAATAAACTCCCATACTTTTCGCAAAAGATAGTAGATAAATAAAAAATGTTCATAATTGTGTAACAATTAATATACTGGTTTTTAACACACTTTTATTAGCTTCACTTGTAACTAACTATGTATGTAAGAAAATCTTGGAATCTTAATTTGACCCACATCCCGGTCGTCGATTAGGATGAAATCTTTTACACGCTCTGAGTTCGTTAGTTTTTAAACTATTATTTTTGTATTTTAAGTGATAAATTGTAATGTTAAGAGTCGCCTGGAAGCGCATGTCTCCATACAAACGGAAAAAGGGAATTGTGGTAATATTTGATAATTTTGGAGTAAAATTAAGCATTTAACCAATTAATCTCATTATAATCTACGTTCGTTCCTATACAGCTTGGTTAAAATACCAATGGTTTGAGAATTACAAGCCTTTTCAAATTTGTATGGAAATCTTGAGAGGCGTACAATTCTCAAGCATTTGATAATTTAAGCAAACTGTATAGGAACGTACGTAGATTATAATGAGATTAATTGATTGGATGCTTAATTTTGTCCTAAAATTATCAAATATTGCCACAATTCCCTTTTTCCGTTTGTATGGAGACATGCGCGTCCAGGCGACTCTTAATCTTTAGAAGATGTCTAGGCAATCCATATTAGTTATAACATCTTATTTTATGTGTCATCTACGTTTGTCTCCATCTATTTTTATCCACGTAAACAACTTCTCCAAGATCGATCCCAGCTGGACTGACCTAACAATGCAACGCGCAATTCATTGAGAATCTCGAGTTTACGCTATCGACGAGCACGTGTCAAATCTACGTCAACTGCAGATGAAAGTAGGGTTGTCAGGCGGCCGGTTGAAGCCGGACAGAGTCAGGCTTTTTGGTTACGTGCTGAGGCCAATTTAGTCGAACTCCGTCCTTTTTAAATTTGGATAATTTGTTAAACATGATACTTCTAAAACAACAGTAATGAATAGCTAACATCATAAATGAATATAAACATGAATGTGTATGGATCTTGTATCTGAAAATAAATATTTTATTATAAACAACAACGTTTGTTTCACGTATATTACTAAATTCAATAAAAAGATTTTTCAAGGTTTTGTTATCCTGTCGTGATATTTGTTTTCGTAATTTTGACAAAAGAAAGCCGGGACGCAGGAGAGTTTATAATATTCAACTGGAAAATTAAATTAACTTTTATTTTTGTATGAAAGTAAAATCCAACAAATTATCAAAAGTCGTAGAACAAATGCTGTTGATTAGGACATTCATATCTACTCCAGCGAGGTTACTGGTGTTATACATAACAGTACCTAAAATAAATAAAACAAAAGCGCATCAATCTTGTAAAAAGTTGAATAGATTTTCATCAAATACAGGTATTACCTGTATATTAAAAATCTGTTTTTGATTGAATTACCTTTCGGCTAAGCCACTTTGGAGCTACAGTGCACAGACATGTCAAAATAACATCAGGCCACTATTGCATGTCCAGCCTTTTAACTCAAATGTCCAGTTAAACCAGCTGCTCTGTCCGGCTTTTTGGTTTTAAGATGTGACAACCCTACATGTAAGTCCCTAGCCGGCGCCAGCGAGTCGACGGGAGCAGGCGCCGTCGTGTCTGCCCACCATCCCAAAAGACCCAGATAAGCGGGCGCCTTGGAACGCGCCCAGAGATTTTTTGCCTATTTATGTAGGCCTCGAGGTCGATCCGGCTGTTATGTTAATGGGACATCGGTTGGGAAACCCTATGCTGTAGGTACTGTTGTAATTTGTCAGTGTCGTGACGTGATGGCTCATTTTTCTGTCGCAGTGAGAGGCTGGCCGTTTTTGTTGTGGTCCATTTCTGCACCATAATGACGAGCGGCGACTGCTGATTTAATGCGATGTTGAGTCACAAAGTATTTATTTTGGATTAATCACTCATACAATAGGTACATTACGAGGTCTCCTCATAGGAGACGTCTTCATTTATCTAAACAATTTAATTTGTGGTGTATAGCCTAAACTGTTTGGTGGATTTTAGCATGCCTAGGGGATATTACATGCACATTTAAATAAAATTATTTTAATACGGTTTTTATCGCGTTTATTACATTATTTATACACCTAACGTTTCGAGCACTAAAGCGATAAAAACCGTATTAAAATAATTTTATTTAAATGTGTAACAATCGCGAAAACATAAGAAGATATTACATGCATTCAAATTTATTTTGAATAGTGCATATGCCGAATACATAGCCTCAAGAAAAGATCTTGTTTAGAAGTCGCTCGATTTATTCATGAAATAGGCTACTTATCTATAATTTTATACCAATTCGAAATATTATTTTCTTTTTATTCGATTAGTATATTCCATTTTCTTTATCTAATAATTGTTTCCATAATGAATTATCCGAAAGGCAGCTTTCGACTGCAAACTTAAAATGCAACCATTAATACTAATTAGCGTAATTAGCGATTATGCATGCGTAAGCGCTAATTATGGTCACGCTCACTGGTCCATCGGCCATGATAAGCAAGTCCCCGCTTAGAAGTGAAGCAAGTGGCATAAAAATATCTCGAACTCTTCCGTGAATTGAAAGCACTTTTAGCCATTGTTCCCGCAGCTGTCATCATTGATGGCAGTCAGTAAGATACCTTTAGACAGCCTGAAAGATCTGATACCACTGTTGGCCACAGACATTCGAAAAAGAAAAGAAAAAACAATCATAATTTGAAGGAATGTTATCATTTTAGGATCATATTAGGTGGCCTAAACTTTTTGTCAAATCTCTGAGCTGCATGGTTGAGGGCGCAGCCCGAGTCCCTTGGTACTCTTAACTCGTGGTACTCTCGGAGTACACTAAAAACTGTTCTATTTGGTGCCTGCAGCGCAATTTCACTATCGCATCACGAGCCGAGGACTCAAAATTCATGCTCATCACCTCGAAATCCATAACAACACGTGTCTCTAAATCTTTTTTCCTCGAGTATATAAGTTATGGAACGAGCTTACTTCCACTGTTTTTTCCCTATCTGTAACTTGGGCTCCTTCAAGATACGGCGGCTAATTCCTTTTTGAAGGGCATGCAAATTTCTGTTTACTCTGATGTTGCAGATGTCCATAAGGGACGATGACACTACCATCAGGTATTTTTTTGTAAGCTGGTATGCCTACTTCTTCTTCTTCCTCACCATATCCCACTTCATGTGGGGTCGGGACAGCATGTAAGTTTCTTCCATTTTGCTCTATCTTGAGCCATCTCCTTCGTTACCTTCTTTTTCCCCATATCCTCCTTCACACACTCCATCCATATTTTCTTAGGCCTGCCTCTAAGCTGGTATGCCCACATACATATAAATTAAAGGTACACCCGCACGAAGCAGCAATGCAATGTAGCGGACAAGAATAGCACACACGGTGCGACAATTTTTGGTATCCCGCACTTAAACTGCAGCAGCCATTATATTGTACTCTTTGTAGTAGTAGATCATTGGCCCAATACGATTATCGGATGTATAAGAAAGTGTTTGGAGACTATTATATATGGATGGGCACTTCTTTATTGAACATAAATATACAATTTCTTACGTCCAAACAGGAAACGAATATACGTTATGGACATTTAAAAAAATTTAAATTTAAAAAACAAAATTGTTTTTTCTTTAAATTCTTTATAAGCACGATCGGCATTATTGTTCTAAGTAAGTAGTCATAAGTCTTAGGCAGGAAAACCAGCCGCAAAATTTGCCAAATTGTTATTCACGAACTAAAAATAGTTACAAACGAATATTATAGGTAGCACTGCAGCACAGAGCAGGGTATGCCTTGTCACTCTCGCCCAAGCTTTATCAAAATTTTTGTTCTCTACTCCGCAGCTACTGAAGATACTCGTATAACCGGAAAGGCGCTCGAAGCAAAAGAGGTAGAAATAGGTAGGTAGGTTTGTTTAGCACGGAATCCAGTAATTCTACTTCCGATATTGCGCAAATATAGGTGACAAATATGCTGTTTAGTTCGTTAATGCAATTTTAAACGTAAGAAATTATACGAACATGAAACATGTCGTGTTTAGATATTACAATTTTACGAGTACGACTAGTAACTGTATTGTCGTAGTTAATTCAAAACGGGTGCCAAACAAACTTACGTTTTGCAAGTAGGTCACAAAATATTGTTTTTACTTAGTTCTAATTATTATACATTAACATCACTTCTCACGTAACTTGATAGATTACTAGCGCTTAAATAAGTAAATAAATAGCAAATAGCTTTAATTTTATGACATAGTTTTATAATGTAAAGAACTAATTAACTCATATCATGCGAATCCGCAAAGAGATCGATGACACCATACTAACTGAAAAACAGAAATATATTGTAATTCAATTAATCCTGGAATTAACAATGCAAAATTACAGTTTTTAAATGGCTAGTGATGAAAATGATTTTATAGTTTTTCGAGATCGAAATCTATTTAAACTAAAAATTTAAACGACATTTGGACGTGGATATAAAAAACATTATACCATACTCATACCTATATTGTTTTTATATTTGTTCATGTAATCAAAATATTTTCAGGCGCTTTTCCTTATTGCTGTTTTAAAAAAATATCAATTTTGCCAGCCTAATCATTTCATTTACTTTTAACAAGTATTGATGGTCACAACAACATCTACTTATTACTGTGTATATAATAGATGTTGAAGTGACCATCAAATTGTTGCACAATTTAGCGGCCTAAGTTGACAATGTAAAATTAAGCTGTCAATCAGTTAATCTCATTATAATCTACGTCTACGTTCTTATACAGTTTGGTTAAATTATCAATGGTTTAAGAATAATAAGCCTCTCAAAATTTGTATAGAAAAGTTTAGAGGCTTATAATTGTTAACCAAGTTGTATAAGAACGTACGTAGATTATAATGAGATTAATTGATTTAATGCTCCGTGGCGCAGCGGTCAACACGCTAGCCTGCGACACGGGGGTCCCGGGTTCGATCCCCGGTCAGGTCAAGATGGAAAAAGATCTTTTTCATATTGACCTGGGTCTTGGATGTTTATCTATATAAGTATAGGTATATTATAAAATATAGTATCGTTGAGTTAGTATCCTGCGACACAAGTTCACAACTTACTGCGGGGCTAGCTCAATTTGTGTGATATGTGCCTATATATTTAAAAATTATTTAAAATGCTTAATTTTACACCAAAATTATCATATATTGCCACAATTCGATTTTCCCGTTTGTGTGGAGACATGCGCGTCCAGGCCCCTCTTGATGCAAATTTCGTATGAATAAATCCTATGTTACTCGCTGGTAATAAAGCTATATATTGGTGAAAGAATTCTATAAATGGATCCAGTATTTTTATCTGATATGAATGAAGTAGAATACCACACTACTAAATAGTGGGTAGTATTGAAGAAATACGCATGCTTCGAATGCGTTATACCCTACGGGGTAATATGAGATGACAGAATTCGACGCGGTGATTCGAAGCCACGGTGGTGTAGTTGGTAGCACACTTAGGGCGCAGACCTAAGATCTGTGGGGTCGAATCCAACCTGTGGCGAATTCTTTTTCATCACATATTTTCAATTTTAGTATTTTTTTAGTTAAATTATTAGAAACAAACACTAACACACAACACACACAAATCTTCCTCCTCATATTATTAGGCTAGATAAATTTAAGACGTTTATAACTTGCTGATTTACTCCTTCAAACAAAATTTAATAGCTACGAATACCTGCTTTATTTTCAGTACATTCATAAAAGTTAAGGCACGGTGTTGTAAGCCGAAACAATCAATTTCAGTGAATTTCACGGCAGGTTCATTGAACTGAGTCGTATCACGGCTGCTCACTGAACCTTGAGTGCGTCTAAAATGTTACCGATTAAAAATACGAGTATACAATATGGTAATAAAAACATTGGACGATCCTTCGACTCAGCTCGTCAATATGAACATATGAACAATTTTTCTTATGGCATTAAAGATGTAAATTCGAAAATAAATTACTTTCCCTTACAAAAGTATTCAACCGGCCAATTTGTATTAAATGTTCAATTTTTTTCCCATTTACAACATTAGTCCCATACGAAAATTTGTTCATATATACAAAGACACCCCTTGCATGCGCAGTGAAGGATTAAAATAATTTATTTATTTGTTGGATTGAACAAAATACGAAGTAAATTGAATGTAATGACATGAACCAAAGTTTTTTATACTTTGGTTCATGATGGTAATAGCAAATGCGCAATGAAGGCAATTAATTCATGTTTTACATGGAACAAAATACGAAGTAAAATTAACGTAAGAAATAACGCCATCTTGAGCCAGTTTTTCATACTTTGATGTAGAGATAGGTGGAGTAGAGAACTACGCATTATAGCCAAAAGTGACCACTTTGGGCCGTAATGAGTAGTTCTCTTTATTAGCAAATTCAAACAACCAAAGGTAAAATACCACAAGTAAATTACTCACTACCAAAGTACTGAAGTAATTCAATTTGATGTGGTTAAGGAGAACAAGAATAAATAAATAATAAATATATACGGACAAATCACACAGATTGAGCTAGCCCCAAAGTAAGTTCTTAAGCAAGACTTGTGTTATGGGATACTAACTCAACGATACTATATTTTATAACAAATACATATATAGATAAACATCCAAGACGCAGGTTAATCTGAAAAAGATCATTTTCCATCTTGACCTGACTGGGGATCGAACCCGGGACCATCCGTGTCGCAGGCAGGCGTGTTGACCGCTGCGCCACGGAGCTCGTCATAAAATTGCGGGTGGCGCTAGTTTCTCTAATCTAAGCCCCTTAAAACAATGCTAGTCAGCAACAACCATTTGATGGTGTTTTTTAGACCTTTAGTTAGAAATATTTAGTTTGATCACAATACAACGCATTAATATATTGGCCAATGTTGCCGTCATTACGTGGTGTCTGATCCAGTTGGCCACTTTCCATATCGCCGAATATTTCCAACATACTGCCACAATATATACGATCTTGTAATTGAATTGTTTATGACTCTGCAATACGGATTGGGCACAAACAACGAGACTAACAATAACATGTTATGGCTTAAAATGTAAGGACAAATTGGGGGCATCCATGAGGCATCGTGTTTTCAGCAGAAAAATTGCTATATATTTAGCTATTATACCTGATGACCATAACATGTGTATACAAGAAGCATAAATATATATATATATATATTACTAGCTATTACTCGTGGCTTTGCTCGCGTGATATACAGCCTATGTCCTTCTCAGTACCCTAACCTTTGAGTATGCAAAATTTCCTAATGATCGGTTCAGTAGACAGGGCGTTAAAGCGTGAAAAACAAACACAAAAACAAACTCACCTTCGCATTTATAATATTAGTTAGGGTACACATATTCTGATATCTATGGGGTACACATTATATCATCTAACACACATCATTTAAATCATTAATTGTAAAGGCCCAGGATACGTCGGCATCGCGCATCGCGAATTCGCCTTGAAAATGGACTTTGATTTGAAACTTTAGTCGGCGAACCCCACAAAATAGCACGTGAGTGAGTAAACATTACACATACATAATTTATTGGTGTTTCGACAAACAACCGATACTGCTTGATGAATTGCAATAAAAAAAACACTGATTAACTTAGGTAGGTACGAAATAGGTACACTAGGTTTTATCTTAGTAAAATAATCCCAATACCAAGTAATATTATAAGTGCGAAAGTAAGTTTGTTTATTTGTTTGTAACGCTTTTACGCCGTATCTACAGAACCGATCATCATGAAATTTTGAATACTTGTTGTCTGGAGTATCTCTGCGGGATCAAATCAGAAATGAGGTCATCCGGCAGAGAACCAAGGTCATCGACATAGCCCACCAGATTAGCAAGCTGAAGTGGCAGTGGGCTGGCCATATTAGCCGCAGAACCGATAACCGTTGGGGCAAACGAGTTCTTGAGTGGAGACCACGTCTCGGCAAACGTAGTGTAGGACGCCCTCAGGCACGGCGGAGTGATGATTTGCGCAAGATGGCTGGTAGAAGCTGGATGCGAGCAGCCGAAGATAGATCTCGATGGCGTGCAATTAGGGAGGTCTATGTCCAACAGTGGACGAGTATAGGCTGATTGTTTGTTTTTTTTGTTTTTCGTATGTGTAAGTGGCCAACACTGGTGTCAGATTTATCAAGCTGCCTTAAGGCATCTGACATAGCTTAACGACTGCCATCAACGATGACAGCCGGGACCAACGGCTTTACGTGCCTTCCGAAGCACGGAAGAGCTCGAGATATTATTATGCCACTTGCGGTCACCCATCCAAGTAGGGACTGCACCAGAGGTTGCTTAACATACGTAAGCGCTCATAGAGCTCACACCCACTGGACCATCGGGCTCCTCATATAGGCTGATGATGATGATGGAGTACAGAGAAGGTCATAGGCTACCTTTTATCCCTTAGAAAAAGTACTTTTCCCGAAGGATCGACACTAAGAGCCGCGGGTAAAAGCTAGTAAGTAATATAAGCCACTAGCTGTTACCCGCGGCTTCGCCCGCGTAATTTATAGCCTATGTCGTTCTCAATACCCTAACCTATGTGTATGCAAAATTTCATAGTGATCGGTTCAATAGGTTGCGTGAAAGCGTAACAAACAAACAAACAAACTCACTTTCGCATTTATAATATTAGTTGGGATGGAATAATTGCTTACTCCCTCTTGACTTACTTATTCCTCAGATAGCACTTCCTCAAGAAAGTCTAAACTTAAATGTAATTTAGTAATTGTTACTCACCTTTGACCTTCAATTCCTAAATCACGACCAAATAAATGATATCATTTGTATTACGATAATTCTTATCTTCAGTAAAGTTTGACTTAAAAAATTAACTTCGGCTTCTTGGAAACGGTTTCCTGCATATCAGTTGTGTCTAAAAGAAATTAGTGTACTTAATTTAGTTTATTTTCATGTCTATGCAATTGATTTTCAATAGTGCGCGATGGATTTTTATTTCGAAATCCAGGTTTGTGTTTATGTTGGAACATTTTTTTCTCGTAATCTTCATCATCATCATTTCGTGTAGGTGACACGGTCAATCGACCATGCACACCCTCGTTATCTTATATTGTGTATACTAAAGATTTAAAAGTGCCAGACAAAACAATTAACGTTCTAGCGTGAAAACATTAATTAATGTGTTAATATAAGGTGTGTTTGCTTGTAATGGATTAAATAATAGCCGAATGCGAGTTTAACTCAAAACATTTTTCCTTGTTTTCTTATTGTTTTTTCCAATAATTTATGATTTTTTAAATAATGAAGTGCCAGAAAAGGCAATTAGCTTTCTAGAAATCATTTTTAATGTGTTAATATAACTTGTGTGACGAAGTCGCAGGAAAAAAGCGTGCGTCCATATAATATGTCCGAAAATAGCAGGAAAGAGATCGCTTGCTGCGTTTTGTGGTTGTGATTGGTGGCGTGTGTGACGATACTTGCGGTTAGTCTCATTTTTATGTCAAGTATATCAACAACCTATCATTTTACAATGAGGGTATTCGTACAAATTTTGATTAGGAGTATATCAACTGTCATATTCATCAAAAGTCGTCCGACAAACATCGCGAAACCAATATTAACATAATTGTGTAGTGAAAAAGTGATCAAGCCTGTGAATGTGTGTTTAATTGAGTAATCAAATGCATCAGAACTACAAATGTAAGTGTGAGTAAGTGAAATATACGATATACCTAATTGTTAGGAATCGCGATTATTGACATCAAAGGTTGATTTAAGTTCAGAAGTAATAACAAACCCACGGCCTCCGTGACGCTATTGTTAACCCACCAGCCTGTTACTAGTCTGGTTCGATTCCCAGAGTTGGCATATAATTTTACTTTATTTTCACTGGTTCTGAAGGAGCTACCCAGGAGGGTTGGCGTCATGCAGGCGGTCAGTCGTAAAAACTAAGCCAAATTATATTACAGCATGAATGCCGTCGTAATAGCACGCCCCAGGTTCCAACGCGTCACCGTTGCGGATGCAACCGGTAAAAGCCTTAGGTACATGTATGGGGAAATCATTATTTCTGTTCTTCACCTACCTACCTAAGTGTTTTACCGGTCCTATAGACCTTATACACGAAAAAACATAATGATGTTGATACTCTTAGTTCGATTTTATATACGTAATTGGAAGATGATGAATTCATTTATATTTTCTTATTTCTCTATATTCATCATATGAAGCGAACAAAATAAAATAAACAAAACGCATCAAGGGCCCACACTAGGCAATTCTCTTAATGACTGATTCTTTTTATATTAAAACAGAATTCCAAAAATACTTCAGGTTATTTACTAAGGCTTATATAATTTACATTCTTTAATTTCTTTCTATTTGTAAAGTATTAGGAATAAATTTAAATAAAATTATATTAATACGGTTTTTATCGCGTTTATTACATTATTTATACACCTAACGTTTCGAGCACTTTACAGTGTTCGTGGTCGCAGGTAGACTAAGTTGACATTTGTCTAGTATTTTATAAGAACTGCAAAATCTACCGCCTAAAATATTTATTGATAACGTTCCGGATGTACGCAGTATTGGCTCACGGTGTCTGAAGGTCTTGCAGTCTTCTGCTTAGCTTGAGATTTGATTAAATTGATGACTGGATCCCAAGCTGGTGGTAACTGCCAACCATCCTATCTATTGAAATTAGGATGTTTTTTAATTTCAATAGCCTCACGAAGCATTCTTGGAATGTATCTGTTTTCTTTTGCAAGGACTTGAGGAATAAAATTATTGGCGTCGCTAGTGTGCCTAGTGTGGGGCCTTAACGAAAAAAACGAATAGAGTAGCGCCCTTATCAGCAGAGATAGGTTACATACTTACACATTTAAGGACTACAGAACATTATAACACAGAAAGTTGTTTAGTAGCATAGACTAGGAGATTTTAAACCTGATAAATCTTTTATAATAACTTACTAAGAACTTTATAGATGTATCAGTATAGAAAGTCTCACTTGTTCCACCAGATTCTTTATATCAAGTGTAGCCAGTAGTGTGTGGCGAAGGGCAAGAAGCGTCCTTCAGTGCGGCCGATCACTCGACCTCGCCCCCACCCCGCAACCCGCTGACAGGCAACCCCTGTCTCTATGCCAATGATTCGGCCGGCTATTCTTAAGAATCTATTGATTTTCATATGCTTAGCTTTTTAAACTTGATTGATAATTATTTACATTAATCGCGCAACTCATATGATCTTCGGTGCACTAAGCTGTTAGTCCCAGCTGTCAGAATTTGCCACTTGGCGCAACCCATCAGTATTTTGATTCCGCTTTACACGTTCACGTTTAACGACCTTAGGCTCTGTCTACTCCGCAAGGCATAAAGACCTCATAATATGGACGCATGTTCAGCTTAATCGATTGGGAATAAGTGCTACAAATTGAGCTGTAAGATTTAATCCTCAAAGACAAACTATCAGGACAAGCTAAATAAAAGCTTGTAAAAAGTTTTATTAAATGTTTATAATTCTTTGCTGCTGTAAACTAACAGTTCATTTAGTTACCACTGGAAGTCATATTCCTTGACCACAATCTCGTGTTACTTGAGTTAAACAATGCCAGTGTCAGACTACATACATACATCATAATACGTCTTTTCCCTTGCGGGGTTGACAGAGCCCAGGTCTATAAAACCTTAAGGCCACAAGAAGACGACGGAATTCTATAACTGTATCGGGACAAGAAACGTGAAGCTATTCCCGCCAAGTTGCTCCATTGACCCAGATCTAAATGTTTGGGTCAATTACAAAGTTCGATTCGTCTACTCCCGTTGAGATTTTGACTTCAACTGTATTGATGAGCTTATGTTTTTAGGGTACCGTAAACTAGGAACCTTTAAATTCGGTACTTGCCTAATGTTAAGATTACTTAAAATTTGTTTCTAATGATACTAATTTCTATCTAAAAACACTATGACTTTTAATTTCATATCGATTCGTTAAGTGTCCTTAAAGCTTCTTTACAGTTGGGTGAATAGGACCATTTTTTAAAGTATGAAAATCTTAAATTACAATTATACTGTATTGTAGTCTGCTAAATTTAAAGCAACTTTTATTATGAAACCATTACCACAAACGTAATATTTCGTATAGCTACCAAACAAAGTTCTCACGCCGCCCATACAAAATACAAGGTTGTGACGTCACAAATATGTAGGCATTTCAGCAGTGCGATTTCACGTCTAAAAATATGTGTCTTTAAAACTTCTATATCTGAAAAAGTTTATTTTTGGCAGGTCTTTACATAGCGACACGAAAAATTTTTAGTCAAGTAGCCAATTATATCTTCGCCACGTTTATCTGTATGTCCGTCCGTGGTTTAACTTAAGGGCTATAAATACTAGAAAGCTGTAATTTGGCATGGGTAAAATATATACGTATATGAATCATGCCAACGAAATGCTGAAATAAGTTAAAGAAAACAAAATCGGCCAAGTGCGAGTCGGACTCGGAGAGTTCCGTATCATTATGTACATATGCAACATTAGACTATCGTCTACAAACGGCAAAAAATCATGTTTGTTGTATGAGAGCCCCCTTAAATATTTATTTAAACCTGGTTTTAGTATTTGCTTTTATAGCGGCAACAGAAATACATCATCTGTAAAAATTTTATGGTTTATGAGATGCAGCCTGGTGACAGACAGATAGATATCGAAGTCTAGTGAATAGGGTCCCATTTTTAGGGTTCCGTAGTAAACTAGGAACCCTTATAGTTTCGCCATGTCTGTCTGTCTGTCTGTCTGTCTGTCCGTCCGCGGTTTTACTCAGAGACTATAAGTACTAGAAAGCTGTAATTTTATATGAGTATGTATATTAATCATGGCAAAAAAGTCGTAGAAAAAAACCTTGAAAAAAAATTTTTTTTTGGGTAGCTCCCATACAAGTAAAGTGGGGGAGTAATTTTTTTTTCTCTACTTACCCACCGTGTGGGGTATCGTTAAAAAGGTTTTTGAAAAATATTGTGAGATTGAGAACACCATTTTTCGATTTAGGGATCCGTTTCCGAAATATTTAGTTTTAAAGTGAAAATTTTTGTTAGAGGTACGTGTCCCCCCCCTCTATCTGCTAAACGGTTATATGGATACGTGAAAAAAATTACAGCAGTAGTATATATACTGAAGTTGAAAGGAAAACTATCAGAGCTGGGTACTAAGTGCAAACTAAAAAGTTATAGGCAACCAACTTATAAAATGTACTGGAAAATGTAAAATTTTATACAATCTTTATTGTTAGATGTTTTTGGTCGTTAAACTGTGAGGTGCGAGTGTAAACAATGTGAACTCAATGTTGTCATTCGCAACTACGGAACCCTATACTGCGCGTGGCCCGACACGCACTTGGCCGGTTTTTTTAACCTTTGGGTACGGAACCCTAAAAGTAGGGTTCCATACATATAATAATGACCGTATTTTCTTATGGCAATCTCTAATTAAAGGGTGTCATTGCATGAGATTAAGCCTCAAAGTTCTAATTTTTGTTGTTAAATGGTTGTGTATGGATACAAAAAATACTCAGAGCGGCACATATATAGATGTTAAAAAAAATTAAAGCTACGTAGGGTGCACAAGTCAAAGACTTACAGTCGACCAAGTTATGTACAGCTAGGGAACCCTTCACTGCACGTGGCCTGACACGCACTTGACCGGTTTTTATCACATTTTTCAAAATATTGCATAATTTTATTCTTAACTGAGTAGTTCCTTATATTTTAAAAAGAGGAGATTAATTTTGCACGTGCAGGTTGATAAATAGGGGTTAATTTTCTTTTTGTTTTTGTTCTATTAGTCATTAAATGCTAATTCCAAAATTAAAACATTGCTAAGAAGTTTTGAATCAACCTGTATACGTACATGAGGTACTTCTGACATTTTTACGTAGGTATGACCTACGAAGGTATGACCGTCCGTACTTTTGAGCCATCAAAATAGTGATGGGTTGCTAGCCGCATCACCTATTGATGACATGATTCCGTCGATCGGCTTTTACGATGCGCGAGAAGAGAAGCAGTTGGTATATTCTACGTTTTTTCTTTTCTTTCAGACCAGGATGAGAGCTGTAAGGTTTTCCGTAATATACGCATAAGACTGTCCGTACTTGTGAGCTCAAGCAAAGCTATCAATATCTTTATAGGACGTACCACGCCGCAGTAATCCACCGGGATCCTAATATAAGTCGCGAAAATGACACGGATTTACACGAGGTTGCAGGTATTCCTGCTAAGCTACTGAGGCCTGAGAATTTCTTCGTATTTCACTTATTATCGCACTCAGATCTTTTGAAAGAGTTGTATGGATTCTGTTAGGGAAAATTAAATTACATATTGCATATAGGGTAATATGTTATTACAAACCTTTTATATTATTTTGATAAAACATGTCTAAGCACTATCTGTCAAAACCATGCTTTTAAAAAAAAAACAGCATCAAAATTGGTTCACCCAATTAAGAACAACGGTGACACAGACGACAGTCACAAACTCACACACATACGCATGGCAGTAAAATATCCCTGTTTTTGCATTGAGAGGTAAAAATGGCTATTTTTTTCATAATAATCAACTTTGGGCTTTGAAGTTGATAAATATTCGAAGTTATTAGAATTAAACCGGAAACGTGCTTGGATATACACACATGAGTACCTAACCTTTATTTTGTATCAATATACGAGTGCCTACCTTCATATTTCCAGAAAAATTCCTTCCGTAATGACTATTTTAATTATCTTGTTGCTATTAACGACTAGGAAATTCCGCTATACGTTTTTAGGTCGATAGTAAAAAACTACCTTTATTCGTGCTGTCACTTGTACTATCCATTAGTCCATTACTCAGGCCGGCTCAGGGGAATTTCAGTACATTTCTGCGAATCGGTTCTACTATTTAACCGCTGCATTTCTCGTTGCTGACTTCACACTTTATAGGTTACTAGCTATTACCCGCGGCTTCACCCACGTGATATATAGCCTATGTCCTTTCCAGTACCCTAACCTTTATGTATGCAAAATTTCATGATGATCGGTTCAGTAGATACGGCGTGAAAGAGCAACAAACAAACAAACTCACTTTCGCAGTTATAATATTAGTTGGGAGTAAGTCAGTCTTTCACACGCCAGCGAGAGCGAAACCATGCAGGTTGCAAAAGTCTATCAAGGGAAAGGGCGTTTAGTGGATTTGTCATCTGTCACTATTTTCAAACCCCATCATTTTGTCAATGATATATTACTAATACCAAATAAAAAAAATCTAAACTCTAGCTAGGATTTTTACATAATTGTACATGATTTCTTGTCGAGATATTTTTTATTAAAATAAATGAGATTAATAAATTGTGTTTCCACAATTAAGTGCCAAAAGCGTCAGAGATGAGAACAGGCTATATTGTGATTGTAAGTTGCTTAAGTTTAGTTTAACCTCATTCAAGAATTTTCAGTATAACCAGGACTCCAGGAAGTAAGTAAGGTTTAGTTTAAGTCAGACGATGTGGGCTGGGGAAAGGTTATGGTGCATATATTTGATATGGACAAATCACACAGATTGAGCTAGCCCCGTGTTATGTTGTAAATTTGTGCCGTAGGCTACAAATAGGATACTAAATCAACAATACTATATTTTTTAATAGATACTTTCAAAGACAAAAATCCAAGAGTCTGGCCAATCTGAAAAAGATCGTTTTCCATCATGACCTGGTCAAGGATCGAAGCTGAGTCCTCTCATGTAGAATGCTGGAGCCCGGAGGCTGTCGAATAACGACAGATCCCAGGTTTTCTAGCTTGGCTCAAATCACAATGATCGTGAATGCTATTCCGGCTTTCTAGTCTCAATCGGTACATTAGGGGTTTTTAAAAAGAAAGTGCTGTTTCTTCGTTTCTTGATTGAGCTTTTTAATGGACATACTACTGTAATGCTAAAAGCAGCTAAACTTTACTGAGAGTTGTAACCAGAAATTTATTGCTTAGAAACAGCAGATTAAACTCGTTTAGATTTAGCAATAAAAGTATCGAATCAATTAAATCGCAGTAATCAATTTATAAAGTAAGAACCGCGCAATATTTTCGAAATCAGTTTGGAAACGACAAATAATATAAATAAATAAAAATAATTTCAGCTATTTGTTGAAAGCCATGAAACCAATATTTATAACTTTGGTCTTCTGCCTGAATTTCAGTTAATTTATGTAAAAAACAGCTCTTTACAGTAAGATAAGCTTCTGTTGTAATGTCCGATTTTTCAACTGCCTAAATCAACCGACGAAGCTAACCTGGAAAGTGTACGCATTTCATTCATCTCAAAAGCAGCGGTATATTTGCGGTACAGCGACACATGCATCCCCGAGCCGTATCACTCAAACAAACTGGTATCAGTCGGTAACGTACTGGTATCTACGTCGGGAACTCTGTATTAATTAATCTAATGCGTTTTGCTTCCCTTCGCAATTTTTCAAACTGCCTAAATCACCTGATAAGAAAGATGATTCCGTGCTATAGAAGGGACTTAAGCCGTTGGTCCTGCCTGCCATCTGGTAGTCGTTAAAAGAAACCACGTCAGGGGCCGAGAGGAGGTTCCGAAGAACTCTGGCACCAGGGTGTGAATGGTCGACTGACCGTGTCACCTACACGAAATGATGATGATGATGACCCGCAAAGGCTATACTCGAAAAAAGTTCATTTCATTCATCTCAAAAGCAGCGGTATATTTGCGGTACAGCGACACATGCATCCCCCGAGCCGTATCACTCAAACAAACTGGTATCAGTCGGGAACGTACTCGTATCGACGTCGGGAACTCTGTATTAATTAATCTAATGCGTTTTGCTTCCCTTCGCTTTGCCGAGGACGTAGATTACGAAAGCCTAGAAGGATACTTCATTTATCTACTTCACTTACCGACCTCAATAGTTTATATAGTTTTAATAATGTATAAAATTAATCTTTTAATTATTTTTGAACGATTTGTTTGCGGTACCGAATCAAAAAATCATATTTCTTTACACGCGTATTTATGTATAGACTAGATATCTTCGTCTGTCCAATACATCTAAGTTACATAAACTTATGCCTGGAATGTAAATTTAGGTAACTTACGGTATTTATGCGGTTTCGTTTGTAAACAAACGAAACCGCGTAAATACCGTATTATTGAAAAATAAATGATGTATTTATTGCATGAAATGTGTTTACTGATTATCTAAGTAGTCTTTGCCGCTATATAAACATTTATTAACTAACCAATCGAATAACTGACGTTTGAATAATTTGAAGTTTCCTTCCTATAGTTCTTATGTCTCTATATAAACTGTTAAAATAAATCTTTCAGCCATAATTATGAGAATATATATAATATTTTTAGAAAACTAAAGTACAAAATTTCTTACATATATAAGTGCGTGCAAGTAATAAAAAGTACAATTTTTAAGTTTCCGCATATCAGTGATATGCAAGACACATACTTTCTACTGTAACATAATTATATTTTCTTAATGTTTTTTCCGTTACTATAACGTCTATGTTGATACGTAAGATACGTATTTTGTCTTTTTAATATTTACCTTTTAATTATAACGTGTCATATTTAGCTTACTTTAAATATTATCACGTTAAAATCAAATATTTTGGAATTGATAAATATAAATCCCCAACACATTTGTGTGATACACATTCAGAACGATACTAAAAATTATACGCGAGCGCAAAAAGCAGATGTGGGTCGACATGCTATCCACGATCTAGTATGAAGTGCACATTGTGTACAGTGTCGCTTCTGTCCTCTCTTTGTTTTGTTTCGAGGCACTGACCTACATTTTGCATGTCTATTCAATTTGTATATTGTGTGCTGTTATACATATACAGGTTTGTGCTCTGACAACAAATTGATTTTTATTGTGACCTGACTGCGATAAAGTTGTAACAAGGGCTTAATAGTGTACAAAGCGAAAGGTGAATCCTTCTTCCTTGCTTTTTGCCTCTGAGGGGAAGATGTATAGTAACTTTATTTCTTATTACTTTTATTTTCTTTATTGTCTTCTTAAGTAACTTATTAATTCTAAGTCAGGTTATTTTTAATGTTAGTTCTATCATACCCTTTCTTTGTATAAATGTGAGTTTAATACGAATTAGTCTTAAACATTATACATTTTTAAGCGCTTCAACGGTCCGACGAAAGCTACTGTGGTTCTAACCTACCTAGTAACATATTAATAAAGTGATTTTATAGATATATAAAGTTATATAAGAGTTATTGCAAAATACTAAGACTTGACTTCGAATTTTATGACTGATATTCTTTAGTTACTTGTAATAAACCATAGTTAGTAATGATTAAATGAGCAAATAGATTAGCTTGATAAAAGAAGTAGTATTATTAGGCAAATTAAAACCCCGTCTGTTACATACATTCAAACATACAGGCATGACTCTCCTTCTAAGGGGGACATTCGGGTAAAAAAAACAATGTAACAAATACTTAGTATGCTACTAAAGATTTGTTATATTTTTTTTAGCAGATCGTAGCAGGTGACAAACCAAGTACTAGCGTATTAGTCATCATCATCATCATCATCAGGTCTTTACTAGTCTCCACTGCAGGAGCACGACCCTCTCTGTACTACCAGAGCCATATACTAGCCTGAGTAGTCAGAGGATTTGGCTTACACTCTCCAAGCTGGCCAGACGGGTTGGAGAGGTCTCTTCGATATTAATAAGCTTTGTTTAGCTTGTGTTTCCTTAGTCGCCTTTTACGACATCCACGGGATGACTTGGAGTGGTCCTATTCTACTCTGCCGGGAACCACACGGCGGATCATTATTCGCTTGTTATTCGTAATGCGTGTTTCTCCAAAGATGAGACCAATAGAGAGATTGATTTGTCGTCTTGTGGCCATATCTTGTTACATACATTTTGCATTTCAAATGGAAATTGCAAAGTAAAACTACAAAGAAATTTTTCGTAGCAGGTGCCAAATATTCGTAGCGGTTGGTACGGTGATGCCATTACTTCTTAAGATAATTATTTTAGCATCTGTGTAACTGTTACATCGATACAAATATATCGAATATGTATCTCGCTAGAACAGTTATTAACATTAAATAAATAATGTCAAAAATGCATATGAATAGATTCTAAAATACAATTAAAATCTAACAAATTTCTCGTAGCATTTTCAGCGGTGCTACGCCAGTTGGTTCGTCGTCGTAGCATTTCGTAGTATGTGGTTACGAAAGAAATTGTGTATTATATATTTCATTATAAAAGTGAAATTTTGTGAGGATGTTTGATATGCTTCACGTTAAAACTAGAGGATGGATTTTGATAAACTCTTCAATATTGTATCTTATTCATCAGAATAACACATCCCAATCCCAACTAATATTATAAATGCGAAAGTGAGTTTGTTTGTTTATTTGTTACGCTTTCACGCCGTATCTACTGAACCGATCATTACGAAACTTTGCATACACATAGGTTAGGGTACCGAGAAGGACATAGGCTATATATTACGCGAGCGAACATCTAGTCAGCTATAAGCAACAAAAAGGAATTCTAAAAAAAATATGATTTATTAATAAATGTAATTATCGTACATTAAAACACGTCAGTTCGAAATTAAATGTCACGTTATTTGTTTATGTTACTGTATAGAAATCCATTAATTAAAAATGTAAATGAATTGACATTTAATCAGCAGATTAATTAGCTTTTATTTGTGTTAACTATAATGTATGACTCCAATTAACCACTAAATTATTTAAATAAAGTTAATTTTAATGCGGCTTTATCGCGTTTATTACATTTTTTATACACCTTACGTTTCGAACACTTTAGTGTTCGTGGTCGCAGGTAACATTGTAAAGTGTTCAAAACGTTATTTGTATAAATAATGTAATAAAAGCGATAAATCCTTATTAATATAATTTCATTTAAATATGTGACAATCGCGACACCATTAGAAAAAATTACTAAACTATTGTCAATGTTCGTAGAAGTGCATAGTAATCGAGTTCAGTTCAAAGAAACCTATACGGTTTATAGCTCACGGATTAAGTTCTACTAATTTAGGCGTTTAGCGTCTTAGTTGGCGATAATGTTATTAACGGACACGCACACAACATGCACACAACACATTTATGTTACTATACACGCTAGCTTTACTTACTAGATTACTCTTGTACCTATATGATAAAATTAACCGTATTCACCGAAACATCATCAATCTATTTTGACTGCAATTAACCACCAAACTAATGTTTCTAGAAATGCATAGTAATCGAGTTCAGTTCAAAGAAACCTCTCCGTTACAGCCCACGGGTTAAGTTCTACTAATTCAGGCGTTTAGCGACTTAATTGGCGATAATAATAGTAATGGACACGCATACAACATGCACACAACACATTTATCTTACTGTCACACGGTAGCTTACTAGATAACTCTTGTTTACTTCCTAGATATCTCTTGAAACATCATCTATTTTGTTACAATAAATATTCGCGAAAGTGATAATTATAATTTATATATTTCAGATAAAAATCAATCCATATTTTGTTAGTAGTAGATACTGAAATTCTTAAAAAAAAACTTAGTAGGTACTATAAATTAACAATGAAAAGCCTGAATGCCTAACCTAACCTAACTACTTATGGAAACAATCACTAATTACATAGCTAAAAATGCTTCACTTTTCACCATAAATACCTGCTCTGGATGCCACATGCGTATCATTCCAATGCCGTACTAGGGCATATTTATATTGTTCGTCAGTAAAAATCAAGGAGGTAGTAGTGTACATAAGCTTTTACATATGTGGTTCATTCTCAACTTATCTGGCAACAAAAAATTATAAATAATTTCGGGTAGTGTAGAATACCTACTTTATCATCACTTTTTGATTCGCTATCATTCACTTTTTATTATAAATAAATCTTTGCAATGGCAGCAAATCAAATTCATGTCAAGGATTGGTGTAATAGTGAAAATAGACCTTAGCCGTGTAATTCTATTTGTTTTAAATTTGATCCAGATTTGTACCTACGACTAAAGACAGTACAATTTTTATTATAAAAATGATTGACGTAATTTTGGTTACTAATGGCCAGTTTCTGAAATCGAAGACACCTGGTATGTGTGTAGGTAAATCGTCTTAATTCGAAGAAACCTCAAAGCATATTACGCGGTGTATGTTTTACTAATTAAGGCGCTTAACAGAGGCATTAAAACTTAATTGGCGATAATGTTATTCCACACTGCTTTGCGAACACGCACAATTGCACACAACTCATTGATGATTATATGACACGTTTTTTATTCGAGACCATATTATACTACCTGACACGAATTTTGGTATGACTGAATACTCGTAGTTCTATTCATTATATGATTTAACTTTGTTCAGCTAAAGCCCAGTTTTGGTTTTTAACAGCGGCATTAAAACTCAATTGGCAATCATATTATTAAGTTACGGTTTCCAGAAACATTTACACATTTTTGTTCGTGTCACACATTAGTACCTTTACCTATAGGACCAGATCTGGCGTGTGCATAGATTAATTACTTCGGTATAAGTTCTACTAATTTGGGCGTTTAACAGCAACATTAAAAGTTAATTGGCGATGATGTTGTTAAAGGATTACTACAAATGGCATGCACACAACACATTTATGATGGTACCACACGCTAGCGCTAAACTTGGTTATGATTGAACAGTGCTATTGACCGTATCATTTAAGATTTTCAATTTCGATAATTGACGATGATGTTATTAAGCTGCTTACAGAAATAAACACACGACACATTTATTTTGTGGTACACGTTAGCGCTGTAGACGTAATGCTAACATATGAATGACTTAATAAAAATATTATTTAATAGTTATAATGATCATTATATTACTACTTATAATATCGTCATACTATTTTAATTATATCAAGCATCAAACGGTTATCTGGTAATCATAGGCTTTGTCATATAATTTGTTCTAACTTGGGCGTTAGATAGTGACATTAAAACTTAATTTGTGATAACATTGTTGACGGATTGTCTCCCGGAACATGCACACGACACATTTATGTTTGTGACACACGCTAGCGATGTGCCCGTCGTGCCACAATACGTCACACGAATCAATCTAACCTAAGATTAAATACTTCTAACTATCATTATATTACTAATAAAAATATTACTCTACTTATATCAAGCATCATTCATTTTTAACTTAGGGGTTTGACAGTGGAGTTAAATCTTAATTTGCGATGACGTTGTTGATGGATAGTTTCCCGAAACATGCGCACGACACATTTATGTTTTTGTCACACGCTAGCGATGAGGCCGGCATACCATAATACGTTACACAAACCAATCTATCATAAGATTTTATAGTTCTAATGATCATCATATTAATACTTCTAATCACAATATACACACACAAACCAATCTAACGTAAGATTGAATAATTTTATGATCATTATGTAACTAGTTATAATATATTAATATTACTTTAATTATACCAAAGAATCATTCAGTTTTCTGTAAATCATATTTTTGTCATATATTTTGTTCTAACGTAGGCGTTTAATAGTATAAATAAAACTTAATCTGCGATGACGTTGTTGACAGATTGTTTCCCGAGACATGCACACGACACATTTATGTTTGTGACACACGCTAGCGACGTAAGCGTCGCTAGCGTTCGGATCGTTAGGATGGAATAGTTCTATTGATAGTACTTATCCTATATTTACTAACTTCATTAACCTCTCCATTAATCTCAAGCATCCATATTATCACACCTTTATCCTTTGTAAACAGAGCCCAAGGTCATAAAAGATCGTTAAGGTGGAAAGGGTAATTTTTTTCTTCTATATTACCTATTTTGTCTAGTTTATTCGATGGACAAGATAGAGGTTAATAAGGAGAGTTGATGAGACTTGCTTAAGTACCTACCTATACCTAAGTATTTCTCACTAAGATACAATTCCATATATCTTACTGATCCCCTGTCATAAAAAAACCTTCCAAATGTGCATAATGATCAATTAAGTTGCGTGACCTGTCGCGAGTTTAACATTTTTCCCCATCACAAAAAGTGCACAGCGCCGCCAAAAAAGTTTTCATTTCAACATCCACAAATTCTCGATTATTTGAATTAAATTAAAATAATCGAGGATTAGTGGATGTTGTCTAAAAATTGCCTTCAGCAATCTACGTAATCGGCAAAGCTATTTTCAATGGTGGAAATAAATCTGATTTTCAAAAATGAATTCAAACATTATTATTAATTAAATAAAATTAAGAGTTTTATATCAACTTGGTCACTTTGATGAAGTGACAAAGTTTAAATTAAGTAAACTTATTGTTTTTTCTAGAAATCAATGGTGTGAAACAAAATTAAACTTACGACGTTAAATCATCGAGATTTAGATGTAGGAATAATAACTACAAGTGTTATTCTACCTCTTAATCTATTCGGATGTTACGACTACTATAATTATCGTCAAATTTCACTTAAGGGTGCGCTAGTCAGGTGTTTCGCCATACAAATTCTGTAGGGTGATGACTCCGTTGTTCGGTATCGTCTGTTTAAAGTTTTTAATTCTATCGATTTGTTTTGTCGTTATCTATGCTTGTATGGAATCATAATTGTAAAATTATAAGTACTTTAAAAGTTATGAGTCTCAAAACATTCCGTTTTAACACGTAATTTTAACGCAACTTTGGAGACAATTAAATACCGGAAGGAGTATAAAATCTCTAAAACAAAATTCATACAAGCATAGTTTGGTTATTAAAAAATATAAATTATTTTACTTTTAATAAAAACATTCAGCTGTTTTATCACAAGAACACTTCTCCCAAACGCATACTCGCGAATTTTTAGACGACGAAGATTTAGATTTTCAACAATATTTGTGTTTGCACACACAAGACTGTTGTTCCGATGTGCTTATACATCAGTGTAAATAGTTCCGCACTGTTCAAAACCGAGTCTATCCCTTTCTCAGCGAAATAGCACGCATTTTAGCCACGTGCGCTGACGAGTTCGAGTTTCCGACTAGCGCATCCTTAAGACCAGGTTCTCCAGCCATATCGTCTGGTAAAGGTCTAATTGCACCACGCGAAAAAGTAAAATTTTGAAAACTATAAAAATCTGCTTTTAATAAATACAGATTTGCTGACTGACAGCCTTAGCTCATTCAATTACGAGCGTTTTGATATAATCTTCAATTTACAAAAGATTAATTTAGTACTTGCAAAATGCATTGTCCCTCAAAAGTAGACGAATATTTGTGATTTTTACTTTTACCTTTTTAAGCAAATCCAATCATGTACATTATGACAGACGGCTTAGATTACATAAACAAAATTAACAAAAATTTTTATTCACTTTAAAATAAGTTATAGTTTGCGAGAAAAAAAGTTGTTTTTTTAATTTATATATACCCAAATTAATATCAGGAGAATAGCACCTCCATAAATAATAGTAAATAATAAATATATACCGACAAATCACACAGAACTAGCCCCAAAGTTAGTTCGAGACTTTGTTATGGGATACGAACTCAACGATACTATATTTTATAATAGATGAACATCCAAGACCCAGGGCACAACGTAGGGTCCTAACCACTAGACGATCACGGCATCTGAAAAAGGCCATTTTTATCTTGACCTGAACAGGGATCGAAACCGGTACCAAAGACAATATAATACTAACGTAATAGACTGCCAACCTCATAGCAAAATATTAGACTAAATTAAAGTGGCGAAACGCAAGCGAATGTATGGCGCTGCAGAGTTGCTTGCCACTCGATACTAGAAGGCATCTGCGTTAGCCTAAACTTTCTTAATTAGGGTTTAATTTGAAAATAATAGGCCAAAAATGTTTTTCTAATTATTAATAAGATATATTTTGTGACAAATTCTTTTGTATTCTCATAATACGGAAGATACAATGTTGTGTAGCAACGAGTAGCGCCATCTATGTGAGTCTGTCAGAACAAATAGTACGATTAAGGAGTTGGGCCATCCGGTATGGTATCCGTGTCGCAGGCAGACGTGTTGACCGCTGCGGTAAAGAAGTCGTCAAAATAAATAAATGTGTTAATTTTCCCTTGTAACGTTCCAGGTTGGCGGCAGCGCAGGAGGCGGCGGGCGCGCAGGCTCGCGCGGCGCCAGCTGATACCATGGGCGGCGCGCACCAGCCCGCTGCTCCAGGGCCCAGCTCGCTGTTTATATTCTCCAACGAAAATCCTATTCGGAGGTGAGGATCTGAACATTTCTATCAACATAACGTCCTTTTCAGTCAGATATTCTGCAACGACAATCCTATTCGAAGGCGAGGATCTGACCATTTCAATCAATATAACGTCTTTTTCAGTCAGATTTGCTTAGTTCTACAATTATTTTTATCATCATCATGAATTTTTTACTCTCCGCTGCAGGAGCATGACCCTCTCTGTACTACCAGAGCCATATATTGAATTCATAATATATCAGAGCAGTCAGAGATTAGTATTTATTATAAAAAATAATATCGTTGAGTTGGTATCCTGCGACACAAGTTCACAACTTACTGTGGGGCTAGCTCAATTTGTGTGATATGCCGCTATATATTTATTAATTTACCTATACAAAAAAAAGAGGATTTGGCCTACGCTCTTCACACTGGCCACGGGTTAGAGAAATCTCTTTGATGTTTGTCAACTTTGAAGCTTTGTTAACTTGTGTTTCTTAAGTTGCCTTCTACTATTTCCACGGGAAAATTTGGAGTGGTCCTATTCTACTCTGCCAGGAACCACTCAGCAGATATATAGTCCCCACAATTTTGACTGTAGTAGTTCTCTGCTCATGGTCTACTAAATGCAGTGTCTTCGGACTTATTAGTCTCAAAAAATTGGTCAACTAACCGGATCGGTGATATGATGTGTAAACCTCAAAATTTCCAAAAATATAAGTAAGATCTTTTCAGGTCCAATTTAGGGAAAACAGGCAGACATCATTTGCAAATAATATGCTTAGATAATATGTTATAAGGCAGTGCTTTTTGACGGTTTTTTTATAAGATGGGCTGAGTAAAACCTTTGTGACAATAGTGGGCTGAGAGTAAAAACCTTGGTGTACTCCGGCTTCTAATTCAAAGCTTTTTCTGGTTATACATTATCGTCGAGCTCCGTGGCGCAGCGGTCAACACGCTAGCTTGCGACACGGGGGTCCCGGGTTCGATCCCCGGTCAGGTCAAGATGGAAAACGATCTTTTTCATATTGACCTGGGTCTTGGATGTTTATCTATATATTGTCTTACTCAATGTATAGGACGAAATAATAAATAATATTTATATTTATTCCACTTTATTAAGGAATTAACTAACAAAATTAGGTATATTAATATCCACCATTTAGCCTTTTTCAATCGACCATCCAACATTCCGTCTTTTGTTTTTTAGCTATTACTTTTCTGACGCTGATTATTAGTGGCCAGTCTTATGCAGACAATAAAAAGGTTGCATGCTCTTAAAATATAATTATTGCTTAATAATCATTTGTTTCTTTAGTCAATACAAATATTATTATCTGCAGATATGTATCAGAGTATATGGTTTTTCATATTTAATTAGTCAGTATATCATTACATTTATTTAGTAGGCTTACAGCTCGGCCTTCCTGCTTAACGCGAGTCCCTTCGCGGAATAATTTCTCTGTTGACCAACCAAAACAACTACAAAATTTACAAAATACCATATTTCTTTACCTCATATACAATACAGTGCAAAAAAAAATAAAATTGACACGTTATTTCACTCTAATTCTTGCCACAATTTATTTTAGATACGCATGTTTATTTCAGAAATTCTGAATTAAAACTTTTCGCAGGCACTTTTTGACTGCAACATACATTACATTATGTTGAATTGTTGAGTATGTAAGGTACATTTATTAATTACATTCACTTATTGTTCAACTGTTACAAAGTAATAGCGTTTCAGCATTTATAATAGCACAAATTTGAGAATTTACGATAATAACAATTCTTATCATTAACTACAGCTTAAATACTTACAGTAAGTAGGAAAATAATTGTATCAATCAATCAATCATTTATTTGCATGAATACATCACATATAGTTCTTCATAAAATTGGTGAGTCTTAGTATTCAGCCTGCTTACAGGCGTGCTAATTATTTAGATGCAAAATCTACGTCACATAATTCATATAAACAATATGGTAAAAAAGTAAAAATATTACATTTAAATTATTCATTAAAACAACATGCAATGAAAAATAGTATCATATCGTCAAAGTTTATTTACAGTTAAGAAATTCTTGTACATTGTAAAAACATCTTTCATTCAACCAATTTGTTAACTTATGTTTAAATTGTTTTTTATCTAATATTCTTAAATTTAACGGAAGTTTGTTATATAGTTGAATACACATGTTGTATGCATTATTATAATTAAAATATTCAGGATGATGTATCACAAAGCAGCATGCATCTCTATACATACATGCTAATGGAAGAATTTTAGGTTTTTTTTAATAATAATGGCTTGCAGCTGTCTGTGCTACCTGCATTACAAATTGCTCGTATGCACTTCTTTTGAATTTTAAAAATATTATTAACGTCTGTTGAATTACCCCACAATATCAACCCATAGGCAAGAACACTTGCGACATAACCATCATATGCCGTAAGTAAGGAACATACAAAATTAAGTTGTTAATTGACTTTTTCATTATTATCGAACCTTACATTAAATAGTCATTCTCACCATCGTCTAACCTCATTTTCGAGCGTCCAGGCAAAAATCTACCTACTCTGTCAATTACTATCCACTAGTATCCACTGACCAGTACCCAGAGAATCACCTGCTTTAACCTTCAGTAGTTTTAATGAAGCTTGGATTTGAACGTGTCTGACTAAAATATTAGAAAGTTAAATATTATTTCTTAAAATAAAAAAATATAGTATCAGCTTAACAAGTGGGCTTTTCTTAGATATTTAACAAAAAATATGTTTGTCTTTTTAACACGCTTTTATTAGCTTCACTTGTATGTAAGAAAATCTTGGAATCTAATTTGACCCACTTCCCGATCTTCAATTTGGATGAAACTTTGCACACGCTCTGAGTTCTGATGACAATAAATGACTAGCGTGCTAAAAGCGTGTTTTTTTTAGTTTTTTAAACTAATCATAAATTATTATTAAATATAATTATGATCACGTCTTAAAGTTCACTGTCTGAATGTCAGTATCGTCGCAACAGTCTAGAGAAGCAGACGTGTGTCATGTGATGCGTTGCCGATCTACACACGGAAGTACCTAATTACAGTCGGCGTGATTTATAATTTCTCTAATTACTGCCCAAGCATTTACTTTTGTAATTTATGCCTTAAAATGTTGTCAGTAGCTGAGATTATACGGAGAAATGCGTTTTTGAACTTATTTTTTCTGCATTATTCAGTATTCGTTATTTACCTTCTTTTAAAACTTGTAATGAACTTCTTGTTCCTAATTCTTCTAATCTAGTTATGTCACGATTTACGTGACTTGAATATTTACCTGTTAGCTTTTGTCCTGCATTTTCATTTTGCTCCTATATGCCTATTGCATGAATTTAAAATATTAACTCTAAAGCGCTTCATTTAAGTATTTCATAAAAACCGGTACTAATAAAACTAACGTATCGACTGCTTAATTTAATGTCATTCAAAAATATTATTTTATTCGTTATTTATATATTCAAATTAAGACCTGGTAGGCTGCATAGTTAGAGAACGAGTTCTTTTCCACTCGTAACTAGAAAGTCAAATCAAATCAAAATCAAAACGTTTATTCAGAAAATAGGCCATTGCAGGCACTTTTTCACGTTTAAATTATTAGATAAAATGTATTTAGTTAATTGTTCAAAAGCTACAGACTACTAGCATTTCGAAACTGACCTCTGCAAAGAAGAAACAGAAAGCATTGGTCCATGTTAGCATAAACTTATTAAAACTGAGATATCATTTATAATATTATGCCAAGGATATTATTATAATTTCAAATAAAATATATTTATAAAATATTATTTATTTATATATCTAATATTAGCAAATCCAAAAGTAAATTCTTTGTGATATCTTCTCCTTTGATCGTTAGTATGTTTTCAGTAACTAAAATGTAAAATTCAGAAAATCAATGACTAGGAAAAGACAGCATTTTCTAATTCCTGTCAAAGTTGACGTAATTATAACTCACGTTAAATTGTTGGTCCCTTATAAATCTAAACCACAAAATTGATTGATGGGCCAACTACATATAATTTTATGTATTTTCCAAGTTTATTTTTGGGTATAGCAAGAAACATATGAAAATTAAAAATCATATCTGTAATAACTTATATGGAGAACACCTTACTGCGAGAATAACCGTAATATCAAGTAAAACCTCATCGTAGGTTGTCATTAATTACATTTTACAATAGTATCTAGGCCCTATTACAATTTTCCTTTCTTATTGCTATTTCGTGCAAAAAAGGTATACTTTCGCTTCTACACATGATGTTACGCCCTAAAAGTAATTCCGATGGTTTCAGTAATTTCTTATACAAGAACTTACTAAAATGTTTTTAAATTACAAAATACACTTATTGAAAATATAAATTGATAATTTTTATTTGGAAAACTAGTAATTTGTAGTCTTCTTTATGCCTCAAATTACGTCGGTCATAGTTTTTTTCTAAATTTAACACGTTTATAAGGATACACTGATTTATTTTATCCGATACTAATTTTAGTAAAAACCATTTAAGCGGAATTTTAGCAAGCTTCTATTTACTCTTATTATTTTGTCAGGCATCTTTCTCTGCATCCTGAAGATTTGTTCTTAAATCAATAAATAGTCATATGACCCGATTTATCTCAAGCAGTGCATTTAAATGGTGGTTTATCACACTCAAAACTATGACCTACCTGATTGCAATTACAGCACGTGATTTATGTAGTATTAATTTTCATTATTGACATTACATCTATGTTATCATTGCGAGGTTTGGAATTGGAGTCCCATTTTTCGCGACTATGCACTATCTTTACAGTCCTAAAGTATTTTACCTGTTCGGGCACCGGGAACTGTGCTGCCTGTGCACCTTCTTTGACTTTCTTTAACAAAATATATTTAGTAAGTAATCGACAGCTTGACGCTATATTTTCATCTATTAAACAAATTAAGTTTAGCATAAAAATATATTTTTAAGTGGTTCTCCATTCTTTACTCTCTTATTGAGCATTCCAGTTAAAAGTTTAGCATAGTCTTCACGAACAGAAAAAGATTCTATCAATTTATTTTCCATTCGACTCACTTAAACATCATCGTTGGCAAACTATGATACTAGGACTTGGCTACACTACACCGGTTAGCTTTGGGAGAGCGTAATAAACATATTTCCCTATGGTCCCACTCCTAAATTTCAGCACACTCTTATACCTTTGTCAACCAAGTTAAGACTCATTCAGATAAAATTCGGGAACAATATTCGTATTAAATGTCAACTTTGGCTTATCTGAATTCGTAACTGATTGTAATATAAACAGAAATTCATCTTAAATACTATTAAAGAAATTGGTACTCTTAAGATTCTTTACGAAAACTGCAGATTCCCTTTCGCCCGCTGGCCAATTATGTCTGCATCGACTTGCACTCCTCTCCCGAATTTTTCTACGATCACGGGAACCAGCGGTCGGTGATCGGCGATCCAACGATCTTACAGACGTATGGTGCGACCTCTTATCAATACTTGTTTGACGTTTTCCATCAAAACCATTACCATGTTCATTTTCAGTGTCGCGTACCCGCGACATTCCTTAGGTTGATCTGAGTAGTGCCTCCAGTTTTAACTGTCACGTCCGGTTTCTTCCACCGTGTCTCAAAACTCACGACTCCTCAAGTTTAATCGGTCTTGACCCCGGCCCTTTAACCCGGGCACTCCTGGGCTAGACTTACGACTTCTCAGGTTTAATCAGTCTTGACCCCGGCCCTTTAACCCGGGCACTCCTGGGCTAGACTTACGACTTCTCAGGTTTAATCAGTCTTGACCCCGGCCCTTTAACGCGGGCACTCCTGGGCTAGACTTACGACTCCTCATGTTTAACCAGTCTTGACCCCGGCCCTTTAACCCGGGCACTCCTGGGCTAGACTCATGACTCCTATGGTTTAACCAGTCTTGACCCCGGCCCTTTAACCCGGGCACTCCTGGGCTAGACTCATGACTCCTCTGGTTTGCCAGTCTTGACCCCGGCCCTTTAAGCCGGGCACTCCTGGGCCTGGACAAAAATTATAGTAGTCGCGGTCTCCACTTTTCTCTTGATTCATACCGATAACTGAAACTGACAAAAACAGCTTAGTAAACCGCCAAGTAGCTATTTATTGCAGTTTTAAATAAGACTGTACGTGTACCTATGTTTTCTAAAGAATCTGAACTTCATCTACACATCTATCACGTTATAGATAAGATATGCCTCGATAATATTGGTTAAATAAAAATATCAACATTCGACAGTGCTTTTTAGTACACATTTTTTTACAATGTTAAAAAGTACCAAGTACGGGATTTTCGAATTACTTCGCTTTTGTCACAATACGATACACAATATTTAAAGATGATTAATAATATCAAATTATTATTTGTTAATTGATGTCACATTTAAGTTTGAAACCAAATACTTAGGGTAGCAACTTATTGTTTATTCCAGTAGCCGAAGACTGGCTAACGAACTAAAATTGGATATATGGGATTCTTTCCATTCCATGATGATTACTTATCTAACAGTCAAATCATCTCTAGTCTAATATAATAATATTAGATACAATACTTTTACTCAGTTTAATGCATAACAAGTTAAGCTAAGACGAGCGAAGTGGGCTTTACGCTTTCCCATACCTTAATTTATTTTCAGGGGCAAATTTATCAAAAATTATAAGCATAACTTTTTCTTGTCTTAATTAAACAATATCATAATTTAATTTCTTGGCTTAATGTTTTTTTTTTCATATTAAACTTCTCAGGTGCTTACTCTCAGTTTTTGTTAGCTTTAAAATTTACCTCTGAAAATGTACAACGCCCAGCAGGCCGTGTCATTAATATTTGTGCCCTTAGCTTGTGTCATTAATATTTGACACAAACACAAACAAATTCCCACAGTAAAACACACCCAGAACCGCAGGTACCTACGGCAATCTTGCATGTACGTACTATTTACCTAATATATTTTCTGCTTCTCTTTCCATGCAAATGTAAAAACTGATCGAAGTAATGATACGAGTAACATCTCAAGAATCATGTCATATGAGAAGCGGTTACGAACCTTTCACTACTAGTATTTTGATGCCCGAGACTTTACGACCTCAGGTGCTGAATATCCCGCAAGGGATATTAACGTACTTAAAGTGTAATTTCACAACATTTTCCCACACTGGGAATTAAATCCAGAACCATTAGATAATTAACGAGGTGCCAATGCGCTACAGGGCCGTCAAATCAAATGAGATGTTAATGAACAATTTATCTATTCCATTTTTTTTTACAATAAACTCACAATTGTGAATAAAAGGAAACGATATTCCTCTAGACATTACAAGAAACATACACTTACACCAGGTGACTTTTTGTTACGTGAATACTCCGTGAATAACAGTTCATAGGTATTCGAAAATTTATCTTTCATTTAATATTTTACAGGTATTTTTTTTTATTCACAATTAAATTAAGAAATAAGATGTGGTTAAAAAATTCCACACGGGCAGGACTGAACTAGTAGTCTTTACTCGTTGTACGAGTCATTTCATTTAGTTTGAATAATACTCAATATTTAAAGCAAAAGAAAATAACTCATTTCCGCAATACTCTGAGCCATATTTTTAATGAACAATTAAGTATTCTATTTAAATGCAATAGACTTTACTAGTAAAAATCATTATAACATTATCAATATGTCAGTACTTACACGTATATTTTTCCTTTTGTAGGCGGCGATCCAACTTCTGAAATATTGTCTTACTCAATGTATAGGACGAAATAATAAATAATATTTATATTTATTCCACTTTATTAAGGAATTAACTAACAAAATTAGGTATATTAATATCCACCATTTAGCCTTTTTCAATCGACCATCCAACATTCCGTCTTTTGTTTTTTAGCTATTACTTTTCTGACGCTGATTATTAGTGGCCAGTCTTATGCAGACAATAAAAAGGTTGCATGCTCTTAAAATATAATTATTGCTTAATAATCATTTGTTTCTTTAGTCAATACAAATATTATTATCTGCAGATATGTATCAGAGTATATGGTTTTTCATATTTAATTAGTCAGTATATCATTACATTTATTTAGTAGGCTTACAATCTATATAAGTATATATTATAAAATTATAGTATCATTGAGTTAGTATCCTGCGACACAAGTTCACAACTTACTGTGGGGCTAGCTCAATTTGTGTGATATGTCCATACATATTTATTAAAAGAAAAAAAAAAAAAACATACCCTGAATTCCCTAGTTTGATAGCTCTGCAGTAACTACACTCTCTAAAATCACCTAATCAAACTAAATACCTATGTTCAAAACACAATTAGTTACAATAGTAATTCGTATAATAAATAACAACTATATTCGCTCTCTTAATGAACAAAATTTAATCGCCAATGAGGCAGATGCTATGACGGCCTTCATGCGAGGGCTCACTTGACACGATCGATTACATGGCCGTGTCAAGTTCATTCAGGCCTACATACTTGTCTCAATTACATTTTGATTAAGTATAACAAAATTGGTTCAATATTAGGTTTTATTATTTCAGTTAACTAGTACAATTGATGTTCAATTAGTTTATTAACTTCAGTTCAGTTCAGTTCGCCGTGTGGTTCCCGGCAGAGTAGAATAGGACCACTCCAAGTCATCCCGTGGATGTCGTAAAAGGCGACTAAGGAAACACAAGCTAAACAAAGCTTATTAACATCAAAGAGACCTCTCCAACCCGTCTGGCCAGCGTGGAGAGTGTAGGCCAAATCCTCTGACTTCTCAGGCTAGTATATGGCTCTGGTAGTACAGAGAGGGTCGTGCTCCTGCAGTGGAGACTAGAAAGACCTGATGATGATGATGATGATGACATAATGAAATAATCCTAAATCTAACTAAAATTATTTGGTTAAAATCTTGAAGTTCAATAGGTATATTCTTCCCGTGCGCATCTTAAAATTCGATCCACTGAACGGGAATGAAACTTGGAATTTATATATGTATATACGTAAGTGATCGACTAGCCATTTTTGCAAATCGTATCTGGCTTTTAAATTTTCGTGATCTCTTTATAAGTACCTAGTGTACGTGTGTCGAAAAAAAAAAGGATAGCTGTCGCTTGGTTGGTAGTTCAAAATTACAGACTAGAATAATATAAGAAATACAATACCTGACATTACCAGAAAAATACAAGATTGCAGAAGATTAAAGGGTAAAGGGTAAAGAAAAATTAGACATCCTAAGGCCACAAAACAAAGACAACGGTCAGGGTCTTGATGGTTTATAGAAAAAAAAAACAGTTTCCTTTACATAAATTGGCAAGGTTTTAAAAATGGCAACAAGTCATAGACTGTGATATTCCGCGAAAGAAGGAAATACGTTATACTACAGTGTAAAATGTCTTATTATGCGCATAATTAAGGAGCATTCGGTTCCAAATTGCATAACGACTGGTTAATATTTATAAGGGAAGCCCTAGCAATTATAACGCAAAAGAAAATTCTACGCAAGTACTGCATTTATCAAACTAACGAGTATTTGTTATATAAGAAACCTCAGAATACAGGTATGCTATAACCTGATTTAGAATCAATCTTATTTTTACCTAAACCTGTCAGCTTAAAAATCTAACATCTATTAGTACAAACGCTTACCAAAGCTTTATTTATCCGTATCATCATCGTCAGCTTTTCGCTGTCCACTGCTGGACATAAGCCGTATCACATTTAACGATATTGTCCGCAATGGTGCGAGTGCCAAACTTATTAACTAGGACAAAGTCATGAACGATGTATAAAAACAAAAGTTTTTTAAACACATGTATGTACGTATATAGTCAACCCTTAGGTGACCAGTTAAGTTTTCATTGGTGTCTCTTTTACTTAATCTAAAAATAAAATCAGTTATTAAAAATCTTATAAAATTCTCAAAACACAAAAATCTTTTACAGTTAACAAGCATTTGGAAAATAATTTAAAAAGAGTAGGTAGGTACCTCTAAATAACAAAATTGTATCGTTTGATGATTCCCCATATATAATAAGACTATACAGCCACATTACTGGATTTTGTCACAAAATATCGAAAGCATAGTTAGGAAATTCCATCCGTTAAGTTGCGAGCACCAAATTTTCCGTCAAAGACTGTAACGAGACCGACCTAAATTACAAAAGGATTAATTTATTCGATGAACACTTGTTGGGACTGTCTGCCTCAATCGGAATATTTCCGTGACGGCACGGAACTGTAATGGACGCTTTAAATTATGTATGTGGGCCGGGTCAGAATATTATTAAACAAGCTGCACCGTACCTGCCCGGTGTCTCTTCAGGTAGCGAGGGAGCTGGGACAATTTTTCCCTTAGGCTACGGGCCATTGTTAACTTAATAATACTTTATTACTTGTAAGTAGTCAGGAATCATGTCAATAGCCATCACTATTTTGATTCCGTTCTCACCAACATGCTAAACGTGGCCTTAAGGTTTTACAGACCCCGGGCTCTGTCTACCCCACAAGGGAGAAACAGGTGATAGTATGTATGTATGTAACTAGTTCTGTGACCCTCCCGAACCAGTGAACTCTCAATGGTCCTAGGTGCTATAGATCCCTATGGCGATTGGGTCCCTTATGCCAATTTCCGCCAATTTTACTACGAACCTACTAACGAAATTTAAGGAGAATCTGTTGTAAAATATAACCTATAGAGAAGAATACGCAGACAGACGGACGGGATACGAAAGATTAATTTCCCAAGATTAATTATTCGCGATCGTTTGACCAAATAATGCTTCGGTTAAATCACTCCCCGTCCTTAAAAATGTTAATTAAAACGAAAGTGGAATAAAAATAGTCAGTTTATCAGGTACCTACGTTAGAAAGATATTTGATAAGGTAGCTAGCTACCTTTCATCTAGATTAAGCGCGCGTGAAAACAAAAATAAAGAAAGACAGGCGGTAAATAATATCTTCTAGTCCCTATTTCCATTCCAAAATTTGTATTACGTGCTAGAAGACATTTTAATGATTGTTAAGGGTGGACATTTTATATTTAATTCGATAAACATGCTAGTGGTGTATTTTCCATTCACGATACGTATTCCTTATTTTGCGTAGGTACCCTCTTTTTCTACTCACATCTCGACCTGATTCTTTCCTTCTTAGAGCTCTTTTGTAACAAAAATAATAAGGTTGGCACTTATTTAGAGCTGACCTATTTATTATTTTTTCGTCACGTCACGGGAGTATTTTCTACTTCCCATATGTCCATTCTTTATTTTGTCCTCGCAATTCATCCCCCCTGCTAGGGACTAATTCACCACTTTAATGAAGATTAAACGTGTTTACTTCTTTTGGAACAAACATCTTTTGTTCATAGAGGTTCGGGGCGTATAAAAGAACTCAATGTAGTAAAAGCCTCATTGATTCTGGTGTTTACGTAGAAAACGTCCTCAAATTCCGTTAAAGTAGAACTTTTGTTATCCACTTCCTTATATTTATACCAGAAGAGGATTAAATTTGAAAATATTGTAGAACCATACATTTTTCAATAAGGTAAAACAACTGCCTATAGGTATTCGAAAATTAAGGCCTAAACTTAGCCGTAAGTAAATTGCAGACTTCAACATTTTTGTTGTTGTTGTGAAAATTGTGAAATCAAATATGAAAATTTAGTGTTCAAAGAGACCTGTATTTAATAAACGTTTGAAATCTTCAAAGCATAGTCTCTGAAGCTTCTTTATTTTGAAAGAATGCGGTTGCATCCTCATCTCCGTTGCTTCGAGACATGCGTATGTTAATTTATACTATTCAATATGTAATATTATACGGCATTTTTTTACGGCCGGCTACCTGCCAGACATAAACCCATTTTGATCATAGTAGGTCTTAGTCATTGTAAATGACAATTGTCTGAATATTTTACCAAGAGATTGCAAATATTTAGGTCGGAATGCATAAAGATTGATAAGTGTTACGGTTTCTTTGGCATAAAAATAATTCGTATAAAGATTTATACAGCATTTTTTTTACAAAGGTGCGTTACAATCTTTATACGATTTTTATTATGCTCAAAAAGTTACAACTGTCAATAAAATCTTATTAGCATCTAACACACTAGATGTATTTCCATAAATTCAGACAGTATTGTTCTCTATTTCCAGGTATACAAAATTCATCATCGAGTGGCCACCCTTCGAGTACGCGGTGCTGCTTACCATCATCGCCAACTGCGTGGTGCTGGCGCTGGAGGAGCATTTGCCCAACGGCGATAAGACCATCTTAGCACAGAATCTGGTAAATTCCCTCATCTTTATTATCTATACACTAACTAAAACTATTTTTCATATTATAGCTGTCATTTTGCATAAGATAGCAGATTGTCATATTATTATGCAAAAGGTTGATATCATCAGTATTCCATTTTAAATAATTTTGACCAATTGAATACGTTTATTATGAAAATGTATTAATTACTTCTTGCAATGTCTTTAATATAACACATTATAAAGACACACATATTTTTAATCAAAATGATAAAAATTCAGATTATTTCACTACTTGCCATTGACTCAAGATTATCTAAATTATTTCGATAACTAGAAAACCATTTGCTAAAAATAGTCGTTTGACCTAAAAAAATGTTTCGCATATTCCATGCTTAATTCTAGTAATTGGGCACAAGTATCATTTACAATCGAGCAATCAAGATGATTATTTCTTTGTTTCAGGAAAAGACCGAGGCGTACTTTTTAGGAATATTTTGTGTAGAAGCCTCGTTAAAAATTTTAGCATTAGGTTTTGTTTTACACAGAGGGTCGTATCTAAGGAACGTTTGGAACATCATGGATTTTTTCGTTGTAGTAACTGGGTAAGTGACATTTTGCCAATTTATTAGATTAGACGTTTAGCTGTAGACAGATGTTATTATTATACGATTTGAATTTATACTTTCTTACGTATGAAGTTAAGTACTAGCCGACATTTTTCGATCCCATTGCCCACAATTGGGGATTGGTATGAGTTGATCTCATGATCTTGATTCGCATTCTCCTTGAAGGCTTTCATATAGGGTCGAAAATGTCAGCAAGTTTTTAACTCTATACGTGAGTAACCCTTTGATCGTAAAATAATAATATCTATGTCTCTATTTTAATGATGTGATTTTGATAATATGTACGAGTGTAACGTGAAGATCATCGAAAGTTTTTGACAAAATATTTAAAATCTTATGTTACATTCATGATTCTCTCCGAGTTCATTGTAAACCATATAATACATATTAAATAACAAATCAAATGTTATTTATGTGGGCAGTTGTATGTTACGCATAAAAATATCAAATAATGTCTTGATTTTAAAATGGGACAATAAACTCTGAGAATTAAGAAATAATTACTACAAAACTACATAATGCGTTTTATCCCAAGCATTCAAACCAAAAAAAAAAAAATGCTTGAGCTAAAACCTCGCACTGTTTACACACACAATTCGACTGTATTATCTTACTTATTGGACAAAAGTTTTATGAAAACAAAATTTAGGTGTAATGATAACTAATCAAGAGTTTAGTAGGTACAAAGGGTTTACCTTATTGAATATGAAATAACGAAAACTAGGTCGATGACGATATTCGCCGAATACAACGTGGACGTTGACCTGCGGATGCTGCGCTCGTTCAGAGTGCTCCGCCCGCTGAAACTCGTCTCGCGGATACCAAGTAATTCACAGTAATTGGCGAAAAGTTCACATACCTACCTTATTTTTATAGAACGTTCTCGCTAGATGTTTTCGATTCGAAACTTTTTGGAACGTAGTAAAAATATTCGCTAGTGGTTTCATGAGAATAGAATTTTTCAATCTTAGTACCAAATTGTAGTCATTATTATCGACATTTATCAAATGTTTATTAAACAGCTTAGACAATGTGTGATTTTATTATGGAAAATGTTAAATGTAATTTGAATTTCGGCTACGTGTTGCATACTAGTATCAATTTGCTATAATAATTGTGTATGCGTAGGTATCAAATAAAAGTTTAATGTAAGAATATTTAGCTAATGAAATTATTTTAGGTGTGAATAAATATGGTGTATTTAGATTAAAAAGCGTAACCTTAACGTGTGACTAGTTCATAATAATATGAATAATTAGATACACAATATTTAGATGTAGAATCTAAGCTAGTGAATTCATTTTGAACTTTTTTCTTACACATATTAGGACTGTGCTAATGGTAGCCTAAAATGTCCACATCACATGACTTCTAGTTCGAAAAACCATTAATTATACCAAACAAATCCATCGCCACCAATCAGACCCTGAATACAAAAATCTATGTACCAAACCTCACAGATTTCTTAACAACATTTGCAAACATTTCATCTCCTACAAGCACAGTCCTAAGTAGAGGTTTTATACTAATCTAGCTGCTAGTTCAAGCTATAGTACCGAGTGATATGTGTTTGGCAGTATCATCACGCAGCTGCCCAAGGTCGCGCCCGAGGTCGACTTCAGGACCTTGCGTGCCATTAGGGTGCTGAGGCCCCTTAAATTAGTATCGGGCGTTCCTAGTGAGTTCTAGAACATTCTTAGACTTTGTAGCACCACTAGCACTGGCTGTTGCACAATAAATAAAACAAAGAAATACTGGCCACTCATAAAATAAAACAGTCAAAGAAGTTGAATTAGTGCTGGCCGCTAAGAAAATGCGGGAAAAAAGAAACAGTTAATTTTCTCCCTTTTTTGACAATTTGAAAAATATTGTGCAATGGCAATCCATTTTCTTCTGCACGTTTTTGTTTCTGTTTTTATCATCGTATCATGTCAGTCATAGTGATTAATGTTTATTTTATCCTAATTAGTTGTATAATATTAGAACATGTTTAGTATACACATAATAAAACTCGTAACGGTAATGATAATAATTGTCATTGTAAATTTTATATTTTTGATCCATATTACCTATTAAACAATGAAATGCCACTGACATTGTTTTAAACTAAGTCAAATTATGTAAAGAAACACATTTTTACAAAGTAATAAATTGGTACATAATTCGAATCTATTATTTTAATCACTTGAATTTTCGTAAGTTCCTTATTCTATCTCATCTATATTAATACTTCTTTCAAGGGCGAAAACGATTATTTTGGGCCTTATTTAGCTTGAAGACGTACTCACTGGGAGATAAATATTGTATATCACGCCAGTAAATCAAACAAAACTTGAATTGTACTTATTATTGTCATATTTATAATTTTGAATAAAAAAATACATAAATTTTAAAGCACTGTTTAACCGGTCAGAAACTTGGGGAGGAACTAAGTGAAATTTTACTAAAAAACAACAATTTGGTGGTTTATAACACCATGTTTAAAATTTGAATGGTTATTGAGATCATATATGATCTCATTTTCCATCGTTTCTCATCGTTGTATGAACGAGAAAGTACGATATTCATCCCCTAGTGAATATGCGCTTTCAATAATACTAGATTTATATTAAGTGTACTATAATAAACTTGGTTTTCCTCTAGGTCTGCAAGTTGTGTTGAAGTCCATTATCAAAGCGATGGCCCCGCTGCTGCAAATTGGATTGTTGGTGCTTTTCGCAATCGTCATCTTCGCTATTATCGGCCTGGAGTTCTACTCGGGGGCGCTGCATAAGACTTGTTATACTTTAGAGGATATTAGTAAGTATATTTTTGAGTATCTACTCACATGCCTCTAGAGCAGAAGAAACTGTTGGTATATACATTTTGTCATGTCCAACTTAGTTCTTTAGTTAGTCTCTATTCCTATTTCTATCATGAACTGAGCTCACTTTGCGTATAATTAAGACCTGACTGAAATAAGGGGTTTTTTTATACTGGCCACCAATGTCGGCGGGGGCCTTAGGTAGTTGCCTTGTGTGTCTGGAGCATGAAAGTAGTAACTCCATGGTCTGGAGGGAAATCCGGCCCCGGTAACTTGAACTTTCCCCCCGGTCTTTCGAGCTGTAGATCGCCAATCATCAGCTCTTTCGCTTGGTGTGGATTGACCCATTAATCATACGAGTTAATTATACGAGTAATTATGTTCCACAGATGAAATAATGACTGACGGTGACAATCCCACGCCTTGCAACGCGGACAACATAACCCTCGCGCCATTCGGAGCCAATGTTTGCGAGTACGAGAAAAGCACGTGCTTAGAGAAGTGGGAGGGTCCCAACCACGGGATCACTTCGTTTGATAACATCGGCTTCGCTATGCTTACCGTCTTCCAGTGTATCACTATGGAGGGCTGGACTGCCATCCTTTATTGGGTAAGAGTTCATACGATTTTCACCAACTCTCTAAAATTATGCATACCTATCAAATATCTTTGCATTCCATATAGATTATTTATGAATGTGTAGATGTCAATGAATGTCCTGGTATCTTCTTCAAGAAATAAAATGACATCTCGTTTGTTTCAGACGAATGACGCGTTAGGTAGTGCGTTCAACTGGGTTTACTTTGTGCCTCTAATAGTATTGGGTTCATTCTTTATGCTCAACTTAGTTCTCGGTGTTCTTAGCGGGTGAGTGTTGATAATCTTTCATGTGTGACTGTGAATCTTTTGTAACTAAACATGTTTTTACAATTTATTGCTAATTGATTTACGCACATTTTACTTTGACTTTTAAATTTTGTGACATATTTATACATATTTTTATGCTGAAATATGCATGGGCCTCCTTATATTTATTTTTTTATATGTCCATTTCATCATTCGTTTTATTTAATTTTTCACTATTTTATGTTTATTATGGTGTTTGATAATATAATTCAGAGAGTTTTCGAATGAGAGAGGACGCGTTGAGAGACGAGCTCAGTTCCAAAAGGAAAGAGCTCGGCAGATGTTCAACCAAGACTTCACAGGGTATCTCAACTGGATCACTGAAGCAGGTCTGCTCGTGAGAGGGTGTGCGTGTGGAACGCTCTATTTTATAGCTAGAAGCTAATTTGTATTCTCCCTTAATCAGTATTACAATGAACAAAGTCGCAAACCTGTAATATCTATATTATTTGTGTATATAAAAGTAAACATTTAAGCATAACAGGTTAACATTTAAGTACCAGCATTAATTTTTCAATTTGTGTATAGACGCTAGAGTGAAAAGTGTTTATGAACTTTTTTTTCATTAACTTGTATTTTGTTACGTATCTCATTAGTTTTATTATAATCCGTTATACATCGACATCTTTTTATTTCTAGCCTTGAGCTATATTTGCAATCATGCATCACAATGCTAGCTAAATTAGGTATGTACCGCTAGATCCCCTTATGTTATTGCTATGTTTACAGTGAGTTCGCTAAAGAAAGAGAGAAAGTAGAAAATAGACAAGAATTTCTTAAATTAAGAAGACAGCAACAACTAGAGAGAGAACTCAATGGTTACGTTGAGTGGATTTGTAAAGCCGGTAAGAATATTTAAAAAAAAACAGGATTTATTAATCTTTAACGTATTTTCGATTTTTTTCTTTTTAGACCTGTAGAACAACTTTTAGAACATTTATATCATTTTATTTCAGAGGAAGTAATATTAGCAGAAGAACGAACAACAGAGGAAGAAAAAATGCATATAATAGAAGGTATGCGAAGTATGTATAAACCATATCACCGTCATTGCATTGAGCTTGATTAGTGTTATAGTAACTCTCTTCTCTTTACTATACACTACATGTTCAATAAAATAAAATCGAATTGGCAAAACCTTTTTTATGAGTTTGGTAATGTATTAAGTCATGGTTGCTTATGATTGTGTTGCTTACTGTTTGTAATATGTATTTATTGCATTCTATTACAAAAAAAAATTCTGCTGATAGGTAATTTTTGTTCGCTTTAACCAAAAACGATCACCTCATTCATCATTGCACTACTTTCCGTGTTATGCTTGAATTGTCAAGTGTATATGCTTATAATTGCTGAGATTAACAATAAATAATGATTTGTGGCTAAATAAATTTACTTGCAATAGCTCGAAGAAGAGCAGCAGCAAAAAAGAAGTTAAAAAACCTCGGGAAAAGTAAAAGCACAGACACGGAAGAAGAGGAACAAGACGAAGACTGTGGAGACGACGGTCAGTACCTATTTAAAAATTATAGTTTTATTTGATCGTGGTGTTGTGCTGTTTCTTAATTTATAATTAACTAAAGCCTACTTATTTGCTGGGTTTTTCTATGGGTTGATAAGTAACATGATCTAAAATCAAGCAAATTTGTAGAAAATTAATGTTTTCGGGTAAACATTGATTTTTTAGTTTACGATTTATCGCATGTTCAAATTTTTAGCAGCATGTACGTAATTTGTTTTAATCTCAATAGTGTTACTGTGAATCTAGAAGATGCAGTATGGATTTTTTAAATCAAATTTGTTTAAATAATCATTTATTAATGCTCATCTGTCACTAAATGCATTTTGACGCAGCAATTTCTTGAAAATTCACAATAACATAATATCAAAATGTAGGAACTTTATCATTTCCTTGGTCAATGAATTTAAGACACCAAAACTGTAGCAAAATTGTGTACATATCCGTAAATGCAGTAATTATTATTAAATTAACACTTGCCTCCCATAAACTTCTCTAAATGGATGATGCATGATATATGTTGTAATGATTCTTTTAACATTCGCTCTCATCAATCCATTAAGTATTCGTACTCTATTTGTGTGTTGGTTGTTTACAGTTCCAAAGAAAAAGCAAGGTATGGGATCAAGCGTGATTCTGGTAGAATATTCCTTTTCATCTTCTATGTAGTTAAAATAGTCTAGTCATAGATTTAGGATTAGTGATCCCTCTTTCAAATCCAATACTATCAAAACGTCCGTTCGTTTATAAATAAAAATCGCTACCAAAATGTTTTTCTAGCGATTACAAAAAATGAATATAGTGTGACTTAAACGTCCGGGCGTTGCCTTCTTTGAAATCCTTGCTCTTCTCTTATTTAGGAAATCCTTATTTGCTAACCAACAGCTTTCCTAAAATAAGCTTTAGATCCAATGACATTACAAGTATTTAGATTCGTAGGTATTAAGGTTACATCAGAACGTAACTTTATAAAATATTTTCTTGGGATAACGTGTATCCTATCCCAGAAGAGGGTTGAAGTTATGAGAGATTTATACGACGCAGTGTCGAGTAACGACACCGATCAAATTTCAACGCTAACTGGATGGAAATATCCAATTACTGTGTGTTTTTAACTTAAACCATCCGACCTCAGGCTTATATCAACATTTAAAACATGTATTTCGCTACTTGAATGCAGAAAGTAAGCTACTATTGTGCGTAAACTAGAAATGAATTAGCTGGATGTAAAACCCATTCCTTTAGATATCAATAGTATCGTTGATCTATTACCGTGTTAACCGTCATGTAAAATTAGCTGTGTGAATGCTTATTATGAAGATTACTAATCATTATGTTTGCTTCCAACAGGTTTTCTGAAAAGCAAATCTCGTTCGGTTGGAAAGTGCGCGGATTTTTGGCGTGCCGAAAAAAGGTTTCGTTTCTGGATCAGGCATACCGTAAAAACTCAGTGGTTTTATTGGTTCGTCATCGTCTTGGTGCTCTTTAATACGATATGTGTTGCTGTCGAACATTATAAACAACCAAAGTGGCTAACTTCGTTTTTATGTGAGTAAATTTTTTCACCAAATTTTCTTTTAGTGTAGCTCTATTTACGTATTGAAACATAACTAATATAAATACTTTTTATTCAAATTTTAGACTACGCCGAATTTGTGTTCCTGGGTTTGTTCATGATGGAAATGTGGGTGAAAATGTATGCGTTGGGGCCGCGGATTTACTTCGAATCCTCGTTCAACCGCTTCGACTGCGTTGTTATTTCTGGCTCCATTTTTGAAGTCGTTTGGTCCGAGGTCAAAGGTGGTTCCTTTGGTCTCTCTGTCCTTAGAGCCTTAAGACTGTTGAGAATATTCAAGGTAATATTTTAAAAACAAAATTGACTAATTAATTAGTGCCCAAAAAGTAATATTTTGATAATGAACGGTAATTTTCATTTTCAGGTTACCAAATATTGGTCATCTCTAAGAAATCTGGTGATATCTCTACTAAACTCGATGAGATCCATCATCTCTCTGTTGTTTCTTCTCTTCTTGTTCATACTCATCTTTGCCTTACTTGGCATGCAGTTATTTGGAGGACAGTTTAACTTCGAAGATGGCACTCCACCTACAAACTTCAACACCTTTCCTATTGCGTTGCTTACTGTCTTCCAGGTTCGTATTATTTTTAGATGAGCGCTTGGCAGAAAACTCAAATTAGATGACAATATTGGAGTATACATATTTTTTGCAACTTCATGATGATGATTTGGCAACTGGATTGAATCACTCCATGATGGTAACTCTTTGAACCTGACATTAAACTGCCACTACCTTGAGTAAATCATCTCGCCAAGCCCTCATTAGCACCACTCAACGAATGATATACAAAATATAATTTAATCATATTGAGATCTTATACAATTCTTCTTTCAGATCTTAACAGGTGAAGATTGGAACGAGGTGATGTACGATGGTATCCAATCTCAGGGCGGCATTCAGAGAGGCATGATCTACTCTTTGTATTTTGTCATTCTGGTGCTGTTCGGGAACTATACACTCCTAAATGTGTTTCTTGCCATCGCTGTCGACAATTTGGCTAATGCCCAGGTACGTGGCATCAGAAACATTCCTGATTGTGCTTTGGTCGATAACATTTGCAGAAATCAACCAAAGTAAAATCACTAAAAGTTATGTTTGTACAAACTGATGGATCGTGGTAAAATGCTGTGTCTGGACGTATGCCATTTTGTAAATCTATCGCTGCTTTGCGTGAAAATGTTGTGTTCTGTTATTCCAGGAATTGACAGCGGCGGAGGAGGAACAGGTTGAAGAAGACAAGGAAAAGCAGCTACAAGTAAGTGACCTTCCGTTCGTTTGTCACGCTGTTACTTTAGAATGTTACCTTTCATCCTCTGATGCTTCCAACTTTAGCCTAGAATCACGATTTCAAAGCCATAGCATGTTACCACTTTCCCACAAGCATTTACTTTAAACGGTCGTGATATGGAAGATTGGATTCTCTTTATAAATGACAACGCTACTTGTATTTCATACAACAACTCTGTTTCGGCAAATTAGGAATTGGAGAAAGAGATGGGCGCGTTACATGCGGTGGACGGGTCTCCACCCGGAGTAGACTTAAGTCCCTCTTCGCCTGCCATTAGGAAGGTAAAATGACTTTCGACGATGGAGCTACAGCTATGCTTACTGCGTGTGTTTGGTGTTGACCTCTTAAAATATTGTTGACTGTGATCTCTTTTCCGTCCTCATCATCACACGTACCACTTGTTCACATTGCATGTCCTCTGCACGTTGATGATGTTTGTGTTTTATTTCGTTGTTTGCTTCATAATACTGTATTAACACTGTACATTTCTGCTTGTCATTGAAATCAACAATATTTTAAGAAAGGTCGTGATTATAAATCAATGTCGCTTTTGTGGGCAGAATGTTATAGGTGTACTTTTAAAATCTCTTGACGTTTTAACTATATTTAATAAAATGGCTCAATTAAAAACAAAATTTTTATAATAATTTAACGAAATCGTTTAGGTGACATCGTTAGGAATCACATAGTTTTTTTAACAGATCTGAATTATTGTCATGCTTTGATACTGTCATCATTAATTTGCTAATTCAGTCAAAATTGAAATCACTTGCACGTTTGAAGTTTGGCTTCGTAGATTTTCTTTATACATAAACTGCTATAATCAATTCATTTCAAACAGGTAGTTTCGATTACATTATGTTTTAACTTAGATACAATTCTAGATTATCGAAACAAATACTGCTAACGATAGCTTGGCCAAAAATGTTATCATTACTTTGTGTGTAATTCACACATGATCAATAAATTTCCCATTTATTACCATAGCTAATTTAGCTAATCATGTATAGACTTAGAGAACATTGGCGATCATTGATTAGGTTTTTTGTATTACTCATTAATATTTTATTGGTGACTTAACTTTTCATCGGTAACTACCATTAGAATCAATTAGTGCACGAGAAAGCCCATTTTCTTTATGATTTTGTTAATCGTTATCATATATTTACAGAAAAAGAAAGAAGAGGCCAAAAAAGACGACGATGATGAAGTACCAGATGGACCAAAACCAATGCTGCCATATTCGTCCATGTTTATTTTGTCACCAACTAATCCGTAAGCGATCACTTCTATGCTTTTATTAATATTTTTAAAATGTCAATATATACGAAGGTAATTCATAATATTTTTTTACAGAATAAGGCGAAGCGCACACTGGGTTGTAAATTTAAAATATTTTGATTTTTTTATTATGATAGTTATCTGTTTGAGTTCTGCGGCTTTAGCAGCTGAAGATCCTGTAGATGAAAATAGTCCAAGGTAAATTATATACAATTTTATTTAACAATAAAAAGCATCTAATCATCATATTTTTGAACTTTCAGATCGGTTTATGACAAATCCACAAATACAAATATTATTTTTTATTAAGTTTTGTCCCTTTTTTATAGCAAAACTATATCTGTAATGTGATTGTTCCCAGGAATACAATCCTGAACTACTTCGATTATGCATTCACGGGGGTATTCACCGTGGAGATGTTGTTGAAGGTTGTCGACTTGGGCATCCTGTTCCACCCGGGCGCGTACCTCCGCGACCTGTGGAACATTATGGATGCCGCGGTCGTCATTTGTGCCCTTGTTAGCTTCGGTTACGAGATCGGGTGAGTCATTTGTTTAATTAACACTTCAACATTTTTTCGTATGATCTGATGAATTAAACCATTCTGCTGCACACTTAATTCGGTGCTTATGTTGTGTCATATCAGCGGAATACGTCAAAGCGTAAAATCAGCCGCGGTACTTTGGACGCGTATCTTCAGCATAGTATGTTTCGACACTTCAGTTGACCTCTGTTTTCTGTGTCTTACTCTTTCTCTGGACATTATTTGTTTTGGCTTACCTTTCTTTGAATTTAATACTGAAACTGATTGACTTGTCAAAGCATGAAGAATACACCTATTCTACATGCTTTGACGAGTCATTTGAGGCGTTGCAACTGCTTTGATGGCGTTTCTTAATTTGTCTCTGCCTCTACCCATAGCATCATATATTACAATTCATTTTATTCTTCTAATTCCTCCGCTTGTCACCATAAAAAGATATCTGAAAGTGTGCTTCCGCCACCAGAAAATTTGAGCTGTAACTTTGACTTCCGCAAAACAACGCCTGAATCAATTCAATCAATAGCTATACTCTACCATAAAATAACCATCTCTCTTTTGTTTCAGAGGCAACAAGAAAGGGGCGGGACAGAATCTGTCCACAATAAAATCGTTAAGAGTGTTAAGAGTGCTCAGACCATTGAAAACTATAAAACGTGTTCCAAAGTTAAAAGCAGTGTTTGACTGTGTTGTGAACTCTTTAAAAAATGTCATTAACATTCTCATTGTGTACATATTGTTCCAATTCATATTCGCCGTAATTGCGGTTCAACTTTTTAATGGTAAATTTTTTCACTGCACCGATATCAGTAAGAATACTTTTGAAGACTGCCAGTGAGTATTACATTTTATTATTTCTATATTTAGTCTATTTTTAGTCCTTAGTTTAAATAACTTATGTTATTTTTTGATAATAATTCACAATGTTCAGTTGAAAAGCTTTTTAGGGTTTCGCATCCAAGGGGTAAAAACAGGATCCTACTAAGCCTCCGTTGTCCGTCTGTCACAGAACTGTATCTTTTGAACCGTGAAATGTAAACCTGAAATTTTCACAGAATATGTATATCTATCACAACAAATAATATAAAATAGGTATAAAATTTGATTAAAAATTAAGGGGAACCATACAAGAAAGTATTTATGAGCTTGATTGTACCTAAATATTGAATGCTGGTATAAAACCATGTGCGATTCCGACTCGCACTTGGCCGATTTTGATTTACGAACGACGTATATCCTAGTCAAGGGAATTTGACGATTCTAACACAGAATTTATTTCACAGAGGGTCGTTTTTCGTGTACGAGCCAAACAGCCTACTGCCCAAGGTAGCGCAACGTGAGTGGACGACGCAGAACTTCCATTACGACAACGTGGCGACGGCCATGTTGACGCTGTTTGCGGTGCAGACGGGGGAGGGGTGGCCACAGTAAGTACTTTAATCTTTTTTACGAGGATAAAGTTTCTACACACTAATTGTCTAATCAACAGAGCAGGACATACCTATAAACATTAACAAGAACTTGTACCTAAGATTTTCTCGCTCTGTCATATAGGTTCAACCCGGTCTGTTAAATGACAATTTTATTTTATTGCTTCCACTGACGTTTGAGTGATTCAGCCAATGTCCACTTTAAAGAGATACAGGGGGTTTTTGGTGGGAAGTCAAGGGGTTCAGTTGTCGTTTGCCTTATACAATTTTGCAAATTGATTTAAGTGGACTTTATAATATGAAATTCGTGTAGTTTGGTGTTATAAATGCTCGTGCTCGAGAACAATTTGTGAAATAGTTAACGTAGACTATTAAATGGACTCGTATAGATTTCTCGCCAAAATCTCCCACGAGGCTGCCAAAGAACATACGCCATCTTTGATGCCACATACCGTACAACACCGATACTTAGTATCTCATTATACTGGACATTGGCAGAATCACTGAAATCTCGGTGGAAGCCATAATTAAAAAGAAGAAAGAAAGAAAGAAAGAGAAACAGAGATTCAGATATCAAGTAGCAATCAAAGATGGCGTAGTTCCTTTGATTGCTAAGTCTTTTCGAGTCCATATTACAGTCTTCTTCAACTATTTTATACAATGTTCATGAGTACGATATTATAACACCAAACTACACCAAATTAATATTATAGGGTCCACTAAAATCAATTTGCTTAATCATCTCAAGCAAATTCCAACTGAACCCAGAAAATAAGTTCTAGTCAAGTTCTTGTAAATTTATATAATTTTCAAGAACTTTCTTCCATGCCGGTCTGGGAGAAAAGAAAAAACGTAGAATGTACGTAGAATGTAAGATCGCGGGAATGGCCGTCTACGAATCATGTCTATAGGCGATGCGGCTAGCAACCCATCACTATTTTGATTCCATGCTCGCTCACCTACAAGCCCACAATATGCTAAACGTGGCCTTATAGTTTTACAGACCGGGACTCTGTCTACCCCCCCCAGGGACAAAGACGTGATTGTATGTATGTCATATAATTTCCTTTTTTTGTCCACAGAGTGTTACAAAATTCAATGGCGGCCACTTACGAAGATAAGGGACCCATACAAAATTTTCGAATAGAAATGTCCATATTTTATATTGTTTACTTTGTGGTGTTCCCGTTCTTCTTCGTTAACATATTCGTAGCTCTGATTATTATCACATTTCAAGAGCAGGGTGAAGCTGAACTGCAAGACGGTGAAATTGATAAGAATCAGGTCAGTTAAGTACATAACCAGCACTTGTAGCATGGCGTCCGCGATGCCGTTTATATCGTGCGATAAACTGCACATCTCGCTCTTCAGTATTATGGAAAATGATATGGCGATTGTGAATAAACGTTGTAGCGCGTGCCATGCTACGGGGGCAACAGTTATTAAAAAATATGACTAAGTAATAATTAATGATGCTGTTAATGATACACTAATTAATTAGCTAATAAATATTTAACTTTAAACGTTGTTTTGAAATAACAAATATTGTACACAGAGGTACAAATATCACGACAGGACAGTAAAAAATAGAAAAGTCGTTTTTATTTGAAGTATTGTATGTCAAAACTTGTAGATCAAAAGGTTGTTGTTTACTCGTATGATGGTAGCCATCTACTCCTGTCAGGTTACTGGTAGTTTACAAGTAATACTGTATAGATAATCATCCAGAATCCAGGCCAATCTGAAAAAAGCGAAGCCGAGTGCTTATAATAAGCCGATGACTATAATAGCCAGTTTACTAAGTACGAGCATCATAGTACGTTTTTCAATAAATTTGCGATTACTATAAAATAAATTGTTAAGCAATGTGATTGGTGTAAGGAAAAAGGCCTTGTCCGTAAAGTACAACATTATGATCCAAGTTTCTAAGTCATAAGGACCGTATTACTAGCAAATGTTTTGAAATATTGTATACTTATGCTTTCTTCTATTTTCAGAAATCATGTATAGACTTCACGATAGAAGCACGTCCTCTCGAGAGGTATATGCCAAGCAAAAGGGCAAGTGTTAAGTACAAAGTGTGGAGAGTGGTAGTCTCTACACCCTTCGAGTACTTCATTATGACCCTTATCGTCCTCAACACATTATTGCTCATGATGAAGGTATGTGTTTTCATACTAATATCAGTGTTAGAAATAATCTATTAAGTTAAATTCCTAAAAAACAATAGCCAAAATGATGTAACTGACACTCTAAACAGTGATAATGACAAAGAAACAACATACAAAGCAAATAAGCACAATAAATGTGTAAAGTAGAAAAGTCCACATGGAGGTAGTTGCTGAGCGAATTTAGCCACACAAGGCACAGATAAAGAATATAGATTAGTTCCAAAGTCCGATACAATCACTGAAGCTTGCACTGAACCTTACCAGAGAGTTCTCAGAGAAATGAACACATCCAATGTCCGCTATGGTTTGTCAAATTATTATATCGTCATTACCAATGTAATATGTTTGTTTAAATCTGTCTAAGTATTTGTTATAAGCACTCATAGTAACAGTTGGAAATAAATTGGGATGTGTAAACGATGTTGTATCACGAATCTATTAAGATTTTTTTCAGTAACACACATGATGTGACACACTATTGGCATTTGTTAGTACTGCCCCTAAAACTACAACATCACACAAAACATTCAACACACACTAACAATTTTCCTATGTTTTTATGTGTTCGATGTCAGTGTACACTGCATCGGAATGCGCGATAAAAATTGAGCCTATCCTTTGAAATTTACCAAAGTATTTTACTATCCCACTTTTCGTTGATAATCCTTTCATGACTCCTTGCTTGCTATTCATAACATATGTACTTATGTATCAGTGTTTACTGCACGACATACCTAACCTTCCTGCACATATACAGCACATACACCAAAATTTTAATCGGATATTCGTGCTTGTGAATGCACAACATCTCTGAAGTCAGGATAGGACGTGGCATGGGCCATCGGTGTTGTTCGTGTTGCATGATTTACGACCTCTTCTTAATTGTCTTTATGTGAACATTCTGCATGCTTGGTGGAATGGCCTTACTGCCAGGCGTCTGTTGGTGGCTAACCGCTGCTTTATGTTATTACTGGAATCAAAATTCTAATTTCTAAACAGTTAGGCAACATTGGCAGGTACTTATTTATTTAATTATTATTATGTTAAATCTGCGCCGATAAGCAACTCATAGCAAAACAGTTCTGAGCCGACTTACATTGGAAAGCATCGCCAAAAGAGCTTCAAGTTCATTGCGACCCTCTGATTTAAGTTTATTGATTTATGGTTTTTATAAAAATTGGCACGTTTCCTCATCGAGTCCATATCACTATCCTAATAATTACAATCCTGTTCAATGTATACTTAAATAATCCGGAATTGTATCCTAAGTTTGACGAAACTTACCCACACCATATTTACCTATACTGTTTTCATTTTATACAACTACAACAATACTTTATTCTTTCCTATACATAATGTATAATATATATGAAATAACAAATATGTATTTTCATTGCCATGGGTTTATCCAATACGCCCGGCTCGCGAATACAAAATGGCAGTACTATAATCAAAACGACCTCTACGCGGATATCCTCAAGTATTCGAATATGGGGTTTACTGGAATGTTTTCTGTGGAAACGGTGTTGAAAATCGTCGCTTACGGTGTCAAAGTAAGTACACAAACACACAAGTTTGAACTGACACTTAAAGGTTTTGAACAATGGAGAAGCGAATACGTGCAAATGTACTCTTTCTGTTACTAATAATGACTGTTATTTTTATCTATTTACATGACTGTATGGGAACATTTCCAGACGAGTTAACAGCAATCCTTTCCAAGTATCCTATAATTTCTCTCTGATGTTGGGAATAAATGATATGGATTTATTTGCAAATAATTATCTAGCATGGCTTTCTATTTCCCGCTGCACGCTTCACTTGTACATTTCCACATGCCTACTGATGACAATTTCCTATTCACCCTGTGAGGAGCGCCTTCAGATTTCTTTTCGATTCCTGCAAGGTAAGTCCCGTGGAATTCAGCTGTTTCCAAGGTTAGTACAAATATTTATATTAGCCCCGAAAGAGAACTCAAGATGTTGTAGCGACTCGCATGATTGTTTACTCAATATGCATGCAAGCACGTGCACTGTATACCACCTACTAAAAAACATGGCTACACTCTCATATGGGCTCATTGAAAATAAGATCAGAAACAAAACACATACACACACATACTGTAACACTCACTGTTACATAAAGAATATAAGTAATCTAAGTTTGTTTTTTATAAATTATAGCAGTAACTTAGGATTTTTAATTTCTTAGAAGTACTATAAAGCTAAATACTGAAATATTATTAATAAAATTAGTATTTTATTAGTTATTTCAGTAGAAGAATGTTGAGTTAAATTTAATTTTAGTATTTAGCTTAAAATTGATGATGTTTGAGCTAAGGTTATAAAGAATATTGGTATTTTGTGGTAGTTTCACGAGGCTCCACCACTACTCATGGACATGTTAACATTCATGAACCTCGTCTTTACGTTCTTCTTCCTTCTCGAGACCGTTTTGAAGCTGGTTGCCTTCGGATGCACGGTAAGTGATATTACCTTGAAGTTTTATCTCATTAATAAACAAAAAGTTGTTTATGAACACGGCCAGTCATTTTTGAGACAATATCATTTATATAAAATATTTGCCATCATAAAGTCATATGCTAAACGTAAACATTGAAATCTCAATGAAACTGTATATAGTTTGGAGGTTGAAAGCCACTTTATAATAATATAAGTACTTCTACTAGTAAGTACTTTAAATACTGAAACTGGAAGGCACATCGGAAGCAATATAATTCCAATATACCTATGTTGTTAAATGCTTTTAGGCAAGCTTCTGTACCACAACAATCGAATTTGACGAAATATAAATTGATAAAAAGTATACTTACTTACATCATTATTGGGTTTAAAACGTAATTCTTTATGGTTGATAACATATTCGATTTATATAGATTTTAATGTTTGCGTGTATAACATGCGAAACACTACCATTTTTATTGAGTTATATCTTAGATTAGCATCAATATTCAATATTGACTTGAATATATTTAAAGCTAAAATTCATTTCATAGAGAGTTTATAATAATAACGCTTGTTTTAATAACATAAGTTTAAATAGTGTTCATAGTTATTGAATTTTTACTAGATTTATACGAAAAATAAATATAGAGAATAATATTGAGAGAAAATCCCGATTCCCATCCTCAAGTCCCGAAAATGCGTCACTTGAAATAGAAAGTGTACATTTGTATACAAACGTTTATTTTTATTACAGAACAATGAATACTCTTTCTTAATATTTAGATAATAAAATGACTATAAGGTTATATAAATTTGCCTTCTTCTTACAGAATTTTTTCAAAGATCCCTGGAATACATTTGATTTCATTACGGTCATTGGAAGTATTATTGACGCGCTCATTATGGAGTTTGGCGTGAGTATTGACATTTGAATATTTATTACTATCACTGCTTCAAATTTCTGTATATTTTGCTTTTTTTACCGTCCAATCTTCTAGTATGATGTTTTGGAAATATAAATATAAGGATATATCCTGATTACAGACCGACCTTGCTGAAAACTGTGCTGACATATCGTGTCAGCAGGTAACGAATTCAATATTTGACTGCTAGGACTTTTAGAATTGTAACAGATCATTGGCTAGCAACGTGTGTGTTTTATACCTAATGAATATGAATATTAAAAAAGCAGTAGTGCTAGATTTTATAGTTTATTAGGATTATTAGAATGTTTGACACTCCGTAGTGATAAATGTAGGTAAAGTGGTATGTCAGGGAACTGTTTTGGGGTTGTTTAGACATTATGACAATTAATATGTTTTATTATTGCAGTTTGAGATATTTGCTAGATTTAATGTTTGATATTGATGTCAAAATACACTAGGTAATAAATAATATCAGACGAAATTTGTATTATAAGTATACCTACTTACTCTAGAACCAGTATTTTATGTTTTGTCTTTCTTCACTCATACTCTTATTGTCGTTATCATCAACATTTTATTTTTAGTGTTCCATGGTCGTTAATAGTTTATTTATAAATTGTTATTAGTACTATCTACTATAGAAATAATTCGATTATCTTGATAAAAGCTGTGTAAAAGTAAACCGAAATTTTAGTGTTTTGCAAAATATATTTTTTTTTTTATAGTTATTATTACCATTTATAGTGATGTGTAATTCTTATTTTTCCTATATATTTTAGACATTTTTGTCACGTTCATCTTGAAATACGTACCTATTTGCTAGTTATCGATCTTTATTCTATGTATTACAATAGAGATCAATTCTAAAAATAGTTATGCCATTTTATAAAGACTGTTCGGAAAAGCGCGTGTACACTAGAACCAAATGTCGCATAACACACATATAGCCTTTCCAAATCAATTTCTATTATGACGAGTAAGGCACAATGTCTTTCTCGCCTTCGCTATTGTAGTGAGTGGGAGTTATATGTTGCGCGTCATTTGTTTCTAAGTTGATATGCGCCCTAAGTATTTTTAGTAAACAATTTTGTTTGTAAAACTCCAGGAGAACACATTCAACGTCGGCTTCCTTCGCCTGTTTCGAGCCGCGCGACTGATCAAGCTGCTCAGGCAGGGCTACACCATTCGGATACTGCTGTGGACGTTCGTGCAGAGTTTTAAAGCCTTACCCTACGTGTGCCTTCTCATTGCGATGCTATTCTTCATCTACGCCATCATAGGAATGCAGGTCTGTTTCACTTTCTCAACTCACGTTACCACAAAATTCAGTGGGATTGTTATGTCAAATTTAGGAATTTTAAATATCAGCGACTATTTTGATATCAATTGGATTTGAACTTTGCTGCTATATTTTTAAATCAATTTTTAAAGACACTTGTTTGGGAACAAGATTTCTAATATTTGCTAAATTTTTAGTCACAATTCGATTGGCGTGATCTTAAACGGTGATTTTATCATGTAATAAGAAATAATTAGATATTATCATTCAATGAGTATAATAATAATGGTGAATGATTAATAAAACATAGCAATGTACTTTTATATTAATAAGTTTAACTCAATTTACGTAGTTATGGGGGTCAATGTCATTTACCTATAACCATATCCGCTAGTTACTATTGTAAAACTTTAGCAATCATTTCCAATTTACTCTCAGTCAGAATGCTAGTCCATACAGACCTCTCTACATTGGTCTTCGAAGACAAAGCGTCCTAAGGTAACCATTAAATCCATTCACCCGAATCCAAATCCCTTGGTTATGCAGAAGTGTTATCATACAAAAACAAAACGTATAAAACAATGTGGGCACTGACATGTTTCTAATGGCAGGTTTTCGGAAACATCCAATACGATCCAGACAGTGCCGTCAACCGGCATAACAACTTCCGATCTTTCGTGGGGGCTCTCTTGCTTCTATTTCGGTGAGAGTACAGTACGCGTAGTTGTACCGACCCTGTCTGCCACACTGTCTGCGAACCGGGGTGTAGTCACTAATGTCGCGGCAACGGCAAAAGGATTTCTAGAGAGCATGGCACTTGGAACCTCGTCGGATGTTGCATCTTGTAAACTCATTCTAACGGTCACTGCCGAAAATCTGTCTTTACTGTCAATGTTACATGTGTATACATTCATCACTATCATTGGACATGCGGTTACATCATTACAAACAACTCCATTCTCAACAAAGTAGATTAGTCAATCCTTTGTCATCTCAATTGTCCTTGAAATTGTCCTTAAATTAAAATGCATCTCATGTTTGTACCTCGTCTAGCCAAAAACATCTTTTGCTTTCATACCGTTTCCCTAGTAATAGTATAGACACATCATTAGGTAGATTATGTTAGCATTGCATCGGGGTGTGGCGCATAGGATGATGGGTCTCACGTATGATTGCACATTTGCTGACTTTCTGTGTTGTATCTGCTTGGACACAGGTGTTTGGCAATATAGAGTTATCACCCGACTCAGATTTGAGCAGACACAACAATTTTCGAAACTTCATTCAAGCACTCATGCTACTGTTCAGGTAAGGAACATTTATTGTACTAGCGCAAATATGCCAAGATAATCACTTTACAACATATAACCTAAACTGTACCTGACTAACAAAATTAGCTGAAATTACTTCAAGTATTAAACATTTTTAGAGTTTATTTCCCCCTAAGTTTAGCTCGAAATAACTTTTTAAAATAAGATATGGGTAAAATTCCACGCAAACAGTAGGTATCTTTATTTCCTTATGCGACAGTAAATCAGAATAGCATTGTGAATGCATAAAAACATATATAAAAATACGAAATAAAATGTAAAGTTGAAAGTTTTACGTTCCCGAGGGAAAGTTTATAAACGTCATAGATAGAATTAAAATATTCTCAGTTAATTTTGTTTGTTAAATGAAAAACACTTTTAGTTAGTCACTTAACACAAGGTTGGTTAACAATTATTATTCTTTTAAATAAACATTTTTCATTGTATTTCTATTTTTCACCCGTGAGTAAAGATAGGCATAATTGTATCCAATATAATAAAAGCTTCCAAATACATTGTGAGTAATAAATATAGACGACATATTTTTGTGTCAAACAGCACAACTTCAATGCATGAAAAATCACATTTTCACATATACTTAAGTTTATGAGAGCAATAAAATGTAAGAGTGTAAAGATTCTTAGGCTCATAATTTATAGAATTATTATATGAATAAATTCATTGAATACTTAATTTTTTCCTAAAATGCTATTAAAAAAATATTCAGACAGCTGGTCTTCATGATATTGTGAGCATTTCACTGTGAGGCACTGTATGTTTAGATGCGCGACGGGCGAGTCCTGGCCCAACATCATGCTGGCGTGCCTCAAGCCAGCGAGGTGCGACAAAGCCACCGGCAAGCCAGCCAACGAGGCCTGCGGCAGCACCCTCGCCTACGCCTACTTCGTATCGTTTATATTCTTCTGTTCGTTTCTTGTAAGTATGAAGATTCAGATTCATTTATTTTGTCAGACATTGGTATTACATGGTGTTAGTATAAATAAGTAAAGTGCTCTATGCTGCGCCATTTGGCATACAAATTTTCGTTATACGGTGTTATTTAAAACAAACAATAAATACTTTGAATTCAATAAATTAAAAATTATATTAGTAAAAATCATGCAATAATTAAATAAAGTAAATTGTTGGATTATTTGTAAGCGTAGCAAGTAAATATATTAAATGTCAATGTAATGGAATAATTTATATCAAATTTAAAATAAAATAGGATAGCACATGTGATATATAATATAATACTGCATAATAATGAAATAGTTATTGCAGGTTATAGCTTAGAAATTCATTCACAGAATAGTATGCTTTATCTATCAAAATTATTATTATTAAATGTCTAAACTTATATAAGAAGTTAATTCCTTCCCCTAAGGTTACACAATATATTACTGTAGTTACTGTATATCCACTTGGGATTGCGCAAACGTAATTTTTAACAAACTTTTTAAAATATCTGGGTTAATCTAACAACTGCCATCTATCATGAAATACCAAAGAGAATACAATATACTACGCGGGCATACCTAAGGCCAACTGACAAAAGTAAGTATGAATGCAAGCAAATATGCATTCTAAAGCTCAGAGGATTTCGAGATATTCTTGGCATTAGTAAAGATGGACCATACCAGCCTTATTATAAACCTTCGATAGGCGATTGTAAATTCTAAGCATAATAAAATGTTTTCAGATGTTGAATTTGTTCGTTGCCGTCATCATGGATAACTTCGACTACCTAACGAGGGACTCATCAATCCTCGGCGCACATCACCTTGACGAATTTGTTAGGATATGGGCCGAATATGACCCAAACGCAACGTAAGCCGCCGCTTCTTTGAAACAGATCACAAACTTTTTACATAGATGTTTAAAGAAAATTATGTAATACCTTCCTATTTATTTCAGGGGAAAGATTCATTATACAGAAATGTACGATATGTTAAAGAATATGGATCCTCCGCTCGGGTTTGGTAATAAGTGTCCAAATAGGCTAGCATATAAAAAACTAATTAGAATGAACATGCCGCTAGACGACGAAGGAAAAGTTAATTTTACAACAACTTTATTTGCCTTAATACGAGAAAATTTAAATATTAAAATGAGATCTGGTAAGTTTTATTTCCTCTCTTTGTTTCATTATTAGTCACTATATTTGGTAAATTTTTATATAATTATTGTATGTTAACAGCTGAAGAAATGGACCAAGCAGACGAAGAACTAAGGAAAACGATAACCCATATATGGCCACTCCAATCAAAAAAGATGTTGGACTTGTTGGTGCCTCGAAACGATGTACTCAACGCTGGAAAACTGACTGTAGGGAAGATTTACGCAGGTCTTCTGATCTTGGAGAGTTGGAGATCCACTAGGTTTGGCCAGACTGAACCTCAGGGCGTTCCGGTAAGTCCTTTGAAGCACTTTTCTATACTGCACCGTTTATTCCAAATTTTGAAAATAAAGATCTCAATGTAGATAAATGAAGCCAGAGTACTCCGTGTGGCTTTCGCCTTATTAATGTATATATGTACGTAAAATTTATATACCTTTGAGCCAAATGTAACTATTACGTGGGTAGGTAAAACTACACCTTTACAAGTAGTGTTTGTTGATGGTCCCTTGATTCCCCACATTAGATTAAATATTGGAACATAGTTAGCTAATAGAGATGGTTGTGTTGTCTACCTGTGGATGTATTGTTGTGTACATTGATGATCCATATTTACCGATTGACTGAATTTACGTGACTACGTCATCTAAAACCTATAATTGGCTCCCGTGCACCTAACTGATCGACAAGAACAACAATACAGCGTCACTTTAGTTGAAATCGACTCTAATGAGTCGTCTACATTGGTGGTTTACTTTTCAGGCATTCAGCGAGAATAGCCCTACGGCCATTCAGCCGGTAGTATTAAAATATTTTACGGATCGAAACTTTGACTTTTTTCTTGCACTGTTCTAGACATTTTTTGTTTTCTCATAAATTTCTTCTCGCATCGTGTTTAAATAATGACTGACTAAAATTCTCCAATCTAAACTTAAATTTAAAGAAATCGCGATGGCCATAAGAAGAAATGGTCAATTAAAGAAGCTTTCTTAAATTGATCAAACTAAATCAGAGTAGTGTAGTTCATCAAAATAATTCATTAGATTTAGATTACGATGACGCACTTGATGTACTTAGTTCAGGCAAATTTGTGCGCGTCCTGCACAATTTTGTCGATTCAAGTGTCTGTCAGGGCTTTGTAAACCACGAAATAGTGACCTGTCCTATAGTTGCAAAATTAATAGTAACTAGACAAGTGTGTCCGTGTTGACCAGTTGATTGGAATTTGTCGTAGTGTTAGTTGTCCTACAGTAGATATGTTTGTCTTCCCCTGTGTGTCTTTTCTACCCCTCTCGCTATCTGTGTACGGATTTTTTACACTTTGCATATTGGTTGACTTTGAAAACTCCGTGTATCATTTTATACTATCATCAAAAGATGCATGAATTCCATTTATATTTTCATTATATATGAAAATAATATTTTTATTTCTACTTTGGCTTTCATGTTGTGAGTTTTCATATTTCATTTGATTACATTTTGGCTCAATTAATATAAGAACATAGAAGCCTGGTTTCCGATAACGATACGAATATAATCTGCTTACTGCTACATTCTTATTTGCCTATTGTAAATTTTGTATTATAGCATAATAATGTATGAAAATAAAAATCACGATTCTCAAGTCTGCGCATGCTGGAGACCATACCAGAAATCTATACAGCCCTTAAGATAATGACCTTGCTGACATCTGCCTCTGGCTTCAGTCTTGCACATGGTTTTATTTAAGCACACATTTTTAATTATCTATAAGAAGATGCTTTGTAATTTACAGCCCTCATACTAAATGATTCTACCAACATGCGATCCATACTCGTATACTGAACATACAACAACATGAGACATCAAACCGACTAATTTGTAACAGTATTATTTTCTCAGATATAGCCGCATTCATCTTCACTAACACTATACAGCTTTAGGTTTACCGTGTCCATTAGTTGGATTCTTACACAACACACACATACACAAAGAACTCCAGCATGGACATGATGTATGGGATGTTTGCGCAAACTCATGTAGGCTTTAGCCATTAGCGACTTGGATTGTGTGACATGAGCATGCGCAAGAGCGCTGGGTGGGTGCGTGACTCGGGGTGCGTGGTGCAGAAGGTGTCCTTCTTTAACTGCCTGCTGGACGTGGCGGCGGGACTGGGCCCAGGCTCGCGCGCCGGCTCGCTGAGCCACGAGGCGCCGGCGCTGCCCGTGGAGGGCCATCCCGACGACCACCACGACCCGCACACGCTGGCCAACCTCGCAAGACGCAGTACCAGAAAGTCACTCAAGTGAGTACTTATGTTTTTATTACTACTTTTTCTAGTCAGATATCTCAAGCCACCTTAACTTCTGGTGAAAGCTGATAATATCAACTACGTACACACTTACAAAATAATATTAGTGCGTGATTTCCCTACGGTGTTTACCTTCGCCAGAACCATTTAGTGGGCAATGAAAGGACAGTACATCACATTTCATGAGGTCATAAAGAAGACATGTCAGGCAAAATGTAGATTGAGCTATTTAATCACTCGAAATATAAAGTCACTCCGCAAAGTCAATTTATTTATACAGTTCTTCAAAAAAAAGTAAAAAGATCTTATTCATGTTTTGTCTCTCTTTGTTTCAGGAGCAACAAAAAGGTGAATACCTTGATGATAGGGTGAATTGTCATAACTGTCGTAAACCCGATCAGCCAGATGGTCATATAGCCATTGTCAAGTGCAGTCGATGTCCCCACCGATATCACTATACCTCTACCGCAAAATTCATACACCTTTAACATAAATAGAGGACTAGGTCTCATCGGCCCCCTAGCGAGTCCTCAAGTTTTATCAGTCATAATCTTAATTGGCAATAACATTATTATTACATACGTGATGTTGTGGGTTCAAATTGATCTTAATAAATGTATTGTCATTATGGGTGTACCTTAGAACCAAATACATCGATGCATTTCCATTTAGATAGTCAATGTTGTAACTTTATGTTAACAGCTTTGTTTGGGTGTATTGAGTACAGATACTCATAGGTTTAATGTAAATTATTTGATATTAGCGATTCATTGTTGTCCATACACGTACAACTTGTGGTAAACAAAGTAATTAGGGCCTTAGGTCCGCTTAGAATTATTGAAATTGATTGTGTTGTTTAAAATATTAATGTAAACATTTTAAAGTTTACAGATGGTTGTGATGTTTAGGTAAACATTTACAGTAATTTAGGATTGCTCCTTTAATTGGATCTTGAATTGTAGACCAATAACTAACTTTTATTATCTCTTGAGATTATCTAGTGAATGATATTTAGGACAGTTTATCTATCTTATTAGGGATGATCTAAAATTTCTTACTTTTAATTATATTAGACATATACTTAGCACTGTCACAATCAAAACATAAACATACTAACATTACAGTCATAATATTGAACATGACACCAAAACATTTATATACCTATCCTTACATACAATAGAAATGCATGAAATATATTAAAATAACCAATGCATGATTCTAATTTGAACAACATAGATAGCATAAAGGTATGGGTAAGTATAAAAATTTTATAAGCACAAGCACGGTTTGTTGCATGCGATGCAATCTTAACTGACACTTAATTGTGTGCATGAATTTTTGTTCAGCAGTAAATTTTGTAAATATGGGACAGAATGTTTACTCCATATCTACATTTCTTAATTTACAATAAATGTGCAAAGGTGGTTAGAGACTAATCGCCACTAATTGTAGGTACTGGAACTGCAAGGATCGCAGCATGCCTCCATGGAGTCATTGGATGAAGCCAGATTACAAGCTCCTCACACGTACCAGAACGGCCACCATGGAAGATCATCTAGTTTAAGGTAAATCAGGTGGTTTAGTCGTGGTTGTGCTTATTGTGTTATTTTCGTTTATGCATTATTTTCTTTTTTATTTGTTTTGTAGTGTCAACGCAGAAGAGATTGATCTCAAAATAATCGTAGTGAGAAATGGTATGTCTGCCAAGCACGCGATAATTGTACCTAACCACTAACTGTATTCGAACTAGGACTAACCCTCACAATTAAAAATAAATATTTCCATTGAATTATTGGTGTACCTTTTTTGTTGCATGAATTGTGGCATGGTTAATGATCAAAACTAAAAGCAGTGCTTAATTAAAGTATTATGTGTTTTCAGACGAACGCCTAGTCCAAGAAGACGCGGCCAATACGGAGGTTATCATCACGACATCGGCTTCTCCGACACCGTCAGTAACGTCGTCGAGATAGTTAAGCACGAACACCAGCGACACGGGCGAACGCACCGGGCGCCTCACCATTACCATCCGCATGGTAGGTGCAAATCCAGTACTTAGCTAAACTTGCTAAAAAACGAACTTCACTCGTTACGCCATGAAAACAAAGCTATCTTAAGAGTCGCCTGGAAGCGCATGTCTCCATACAAACGGAAAAAGGAAATTGTGGCAATATTTGATAATTTTGGAGTAAAATTAAGCATCTAATCAATTAATCTCATTATAATCTACGTACGTTCCTATACAGTTTGGTTAAATTATCAATAGTTTAAGAATTACACGCCTCTCAAGATTTCCATACAAATTTAAAAAGGCTTGTAATTCTCAAACCATTGGTATTTTAACCAAGCTGTATAGGAACGTACGTAGATTATAATGAGATTTATTGATTGAATGCTTAATTTTACTCCAAAATTATCAAATATTGCCATAATTCCCTATTTCCGTTTGTATGGAGACATGCGCGTCCAGACGACTCTTAAGCCGACATGTAAATCTGCTAGTACCCCTTGCCCATAACTAGGTCCATTTCATCTGTAGCGAAAATTTATTTTTCAATTATGCCTTATTTAATTTCACTCTAGTTTCAAGTGTTAGCAGATTTACCTATCATTGCTTGCTGACGCAAATCGCGTTTAAAGATTTCAAACTAACATAGCTTCGTAACGAGATAATTGCTCTTATTATATTATTTTATTTTTTCCCGTAGTGTCTATTCATATTAATTATAATATATATCGTAAAGAAACCTACTCAGTTTTTTAGCTTTTAAATTATCGATTCGAAACAGTTTTGCAAACATTTTTCTTCTCATGAAGGTACTCTGAAAGTTTTGTGAGAAGATGGGAAGAGTAGCTTACAAGTAGTTGTAGATATTCATGTCTTGTAGATGTAGTTTTAAGATACTCGAGAGCGATGCAATATGCTATTAACAGATGAATCATTATTTTAGATTTATAGATTGTTTAATCTAGCTATATATTGAACATTTTCACAAAGCTAGTTTTGTAATCTATAACTCGTAGCCAATTAGCTATTACTCTGGAATTGCTCATTCATGCTCATATCAATTGTTAGCAATATCATTATATTTATATCATCAGGCCACACTTTTACACCTTAGATTTAAGTGACCTATAAATGGCATTGAAATTTGATGATAAAAGCCAACTAAAATGTGATATTTATACAGCTAAATTGGCCTCTATGTGATTGATTATTGGTGAAATATTTCTACAAAATATTGAAATTAATTTGCCTGCTGCATGCTAAAATTTGGTGCCCAATATTAACAATTTTGCTCTTGTTTGCACTTAACTAACAGCTTCATTAATGGGATCCTCAAAAAACGGAGGAGTCTAAATCGCATGCACTTTAAACAATCTCACTTGAATCATGCAGCATGCAAAAGCTTGAAGACTTCACATTTTGATTTTGTACTTTCTGCTGTAGAAAGCTGTAGAAACATGACCAAAACGTTCTTACTTTGTTATGGACCAATTAGTGAAACAATTATGTATCGAGATTATTTTCTTGAGTATCGCAAAAATTGCAATCACTGAATTATACGATTCCTAAATTAAATATTCCATTTCCTACATATCCACATCCGAGCCTAAAAAACCTAAACTATGAAACCGCTAAACAGACACCCAAAACTTTTAGAGTCACCTTTGTGAGTAAGGAATTGAATTAGGTCGGTAGTCCAACGGGCTTAGGCTAAAGCGTGGTGGAAGGTACATGAAGGTATTCCTGACAGCAGGGAAGGAGTGGAGGGCGCCGCACCCCACGACCAGCCTGAGCCAGCCCTCGCGGTCGCCCAGCCCGCCACATCACACCTACGGTGAGATCCGCTCGCCAAGTCGCGACACTCGACGGTGCACACACTCTCCGCCATATTGCGGCAGGTCTATGAACCGAGAGATCCAAACTAAGTATAAGAGTAGGCACTGAATGAATCGCTACAATTGAATGCCTCAAATAACCAAATTCAGTTCCCACTCTTTTTTTCTAAACATGAGCATTTATACTCCACTTTCAAAACTGCGCAGCGTTGCATTGCTATCAAACCTTAGAAATAAGTGCCCTATAGGATGTCAATAAATTAAATATTAAATACAGATTCCGATTGAACGTTTGTAAAGCAAAGGGTCTGAATATATTAGCAATTACAGTATTGGTTAAAAATGAAATCTACAAGACCCTTTGCTGCCATGATATTGCAATTGTCAAAATTTATTTGAAATTATATACTTAATTGAAAGAGATTACTTTCGCACGAACGTTGAAGACTGTAAGCGAAGAGTGTATGGTGAGAATGAAGAACTATTTATAAGAAAATTGTTTGCACACCTGTTCATTGTTAATCTGTCTTTTGTATAATCATTAGACCCTTGTTATTTTCCTTGCTTTACTTTCAATCATTCCCGATACGTAAAAATCTTATCATCAGTGTTTTGCTAAAGCTGAATCTGTGTAGTAATTAAACCGAATTCGTCTGGTAATATTATTTTCAACAAAATATGGAGATCATATAAGAATATTTCGTACAGCGAAACATAGAAACCGCTCTAAGCAAGACATTCATATACAGATTCGGCTATAGACATATTGGCGTACAATCAGTCCGAGCATAGAGCGTCCAAGTGATTCAAAGAGCAGTTTGGGCCCCGATAGGTGGCGAGCGAGACCGGGAGCGCGACCGGGAGTGGCGGGAATGGCGCGACCGCTCGTGGGAGCGCGAGGGCGGACGCCGCGGCCGCGGCCGCCAGCTGCCTCCCACTCCTACTAAGCCGTCCACGCTGCAGGTGAAGCAACAGCCGCCGTTCACCAGAATCAGCCACAGTCCCTCGCACGTACGTTGATGTTTGTAGTTATGAATAACTATTACGATCGATTATCCTATTTTGGTCAAACACAGAGCGCCCTCAGTGATTCTACGTAGAGTTAATTTAGCGCCAGATTTTTCCATTTAAGAAGATGGAATCATTTTCATAGCCTGAGGCCTTCTGAAGCGTCCGTCCCTAGGTTAAGTTATATCGGAAAAATCATCAAATCCATTCAGCCTGATTTCTATATCCAAAAGTCTTCATGAAATCTATTTTGGCTCGAGTCATCTTGGGTTTGGGAAGGTATAGGTATATTTGGTATCTGCATAGATATAGCAATTCTACAGAAATAGGTGTCTCATTCGGAGGCTTCCGCTCTGGCAAACGCTCTGGCTAGCGCTCTGGCAAGTTAAGTTTTAAGAAGCCACCGTTAAACGGCAGTAAGTCTACTACTAGCCTTCTAGCTAAACGAATAAGAATGTTTTAAGCGTAAAAAGGATAGTAGTACTCATTTATGTGGAAGATAAAAATGTAATTCTGATTTAATGCAATACTCAAAGTTTTTTTTATGTACCTGTTACAAAGAATATCTTTTAAATAAAGCACGTAACGCCATCTATTTATGGTTAGACTACAACTCCCGTTTGTATGGAAATTCATACATTCAGCATGATATCCTGAATACAAACAATGAAAAGCGAAAAAATAGTGGAGGTAGGGTAGTACTGTGATGTCATAAGGAAAGCGGTACAAAGAAAAATAAATCTTTTATACATACTCGTACCATGAGACTGATCTAGATTTAAAACGACTTTATGGATTATTCAAAAACAAACCAAGTTACTCTGTACTATATGTTAATAAAAGCATATCTGATCCTTAAAGGGGACTGAACCCGTCGTTATGAACAACTTTTGCGATTATGGAACTAATGCTGGAAAGTTGAAAAAAATCAACATCTTTTATATAAAACATCGATAGATTTTCTATCGATATATTATCCGCACACATGGAAACTTTAAAGATACTCACATAAAAACGTTTTAATTCTTTAATTTTTAAGAACCTATAATTTTTATAGCCAGCATTATTAGTCAATGATACTTGAATTTTATAATGCAGCTACATTGTTATTATTACAGGTATTCGTAGAAATACAGTAGCAAAAATAAATAAATAATCTGCCAAGTAAGAGTTTGGTACCATTATCTACTATCGAGCATAAAATCCCCGTTTTTGTATCACACATCCGCGCTTTCATTTATTAGACCATGCCCCTTCAAATGCTAATGCAAAAAAAAATGGTAAAGTATGTTTGTATTTCGTTTCGATTATTATTGTGCCTACTATTTATCATTTTTTCGCACGCATTTTTAAGAGGTGCGTACGGAACAATTACTGGGATATACTTTAACGCGATCGGAGCCGCAGATGATAGCTAGTATTCTATACGTAGATGACTCGTTCAGTACTAGAAACATGCCACGTCAATAGAGTGACTATATAATTTTGATCTATTTATGTATCTACACGACAGTAATTTTGGATTATAAAAGTACTATTTTCAAATGGGGTTAAATATAATGAACACCAAAAAATACTTTGGTACTACAAATTGTATTCAAAGCCTAAGTTTAATAAATTATCACCAAACGTCACGAGTAATATATATAATAGTGCGCTATTTTTATTTTAAAAAACCACTATGATTGCCATAAAATTTAAGCATATTACCAAATAAAGTACATACTAGTCTTATTACCGTACCTATTATTAATACCTTAGAGAATACTCTCAATAATAGGTAGGTACATACCAATTGAGAAAACCGATTATTTTCCGCTTTCGTAAGTCTGTGTGCTACAGGCGTAAAATGTGTATAAAATTTTGGTATTCATTAACTAATTCTGGGTAAAAAAATATTAGTTTGGGAGTCATATGCTTTAATAGGACAGCAGGATGTAAAGACTTTGGTTATAATTTTACATAAAAATGGGTTTTGATTTTGATGGTCATTGAAGATTTTTGGTTTAACAATGATTAGTTTGGAAGTCATTTGCTGTAATAGGATAGCAAGATTATAAAAACTTAAAACTTTGGTTATAATTTCAGATTAAAATAGAGTTTTAATTTTGGTGAACCTCTGCTATTTTAGGCAGTGAAAAGCTTCGATCAACAATACCAACTAGGTATTGCGTTACGTACAAAATCGAAGCAAAATTCTGTCCACTTGAATGAAGCTATAAAACCGTTTTAAGTTCAACGTATTCTCGACCATAACACGTGATAATAAAGTCGCAATTCTATTATTCCAAACTAAACAAAATAAGAGCTCACCGTCTGGAGTGCGCTTTTATTTGCCGAGCCGGTTTTCTTGCGCCGACCTGATATCTAGTTGGTATGGTTGATTAAAGGTGAAAAGCATTTTTTCTGACGTTATGTTTTACTATATCTGGTGATCCGTTTAACATAACCATTTTCAAAAACTCTAACCTATCCAAAGTCCTATACACATAAACTAGATAACTGAAAGTACTAAGATGATTTAGTCGAACTATAATGACGTAACAGTGTTGTCAGCATAACGAATACGATACTTTACTCTGTTCACCCTCAAATCTCACGCACGTTCACTTTCAAAAAAGAGTCTATTAGCTTCCTATAAATAATTTTGCAGAAGACGATATAACAAGAATATATTTGTTACAGTTATCGTTAAGGCATACGGTACGAGAACCCGTAGAACCTCTACACGACGAGTACGAATACGGCCGAGAAGTTGAAAGACTGATACACAGAGATTATAGATCTAGAGAAAGGTACGTATTGCACTATCTATAAACCAACACTTTTATTATAGAATGTATTATAGAGTAGCATAGAGAAAAGTGACTGTGGCTCTGACTTGTTTCATTCATGTTAAAATTTAAATAATGCAGTTGTGATTCCGGGTGGTTAGACCGCTAGCATTTTGGACACTAGCAACAAAATGCGAGGGGCGAGTTCTAAATTTGTGCGTTTTAGTGTAATTGGTGTTGTCTATAATACTTAACAATAAAATAGTATAGACTAATTAACACAATTTATTTGGAAATTAAACATTGTGTTGTCTGCCTAATGCAGGCAGCACAGATCGTTCTCAATGAACGCTATCAATCCCGAGAGCATCCGCTCGGTGGACATCGTGGCTCGCCTCCACCACTCCAATCAGATCGTCAACGAACAATCGAGTGCTTTGTCGAATTCGATAACGAACGAGGTGTTCGCTCGTAGACGCGGCAGGGGATACGAGTCGGAGCGCGGAGCGGGCGGCGCGCGCGCGTACGAGGCGCCCGCGCCGCTCAGCTACGAGGCAGCGCTGGCGATGGGCCGCGGCGGCGGCGCGCGCGCGTTGCCGTCGCCCGCGCCCGCCGCCGCGCCGCGCCTGCCCAACGGGTACAAGCCGCGGGCGCGCCACTCAGACTCTGACGAGGACGACTGGTGCTAGCGGCGCCGCCGCGCGCGCTCGCAGCGGGACGTGCGCGCGCCCGCCCCGCCCCCGCCTCCCCCGCACCCGCCCGCGCCCGCGCACACCTTCTGACCGCCGCGACCGCCCGGACGATCTCGTTTTATACTCGGCGCCCGTGTGTACATAGACGACTCTCGTTGCTCACGAGCGGCCGCCCGCCGCCGGCGGCGCGCGCCGTGTGACGGCGGGCCGCCGCGAGCTATATCCAAATTCTAGTATTTACAAAGTTTTGGAAAATTTAATTTTTAATTCGCTAAAATTTTACTCCTTGATTTATATTACGGTTAAGATATCGAAGTATGAAACGGTGCCAGACGACTCGTTTGCGCTAGGATTTTTACATAAAATGAAATTATTAGTCTGTATTGTAAAAGTAAACTTTCTATATTAAATTTGCACTCATAAAGTCAACGTTATATCGCCTACTGAAACGGGAAGGGCGCGGGGCGCGCGCCGCCCGACCCCGACACCGTTTCATATTCAAGTTAGACGTTGGGAGAACACTAGCGATTCATCGTCAAGACAAATTAATACTAGTATTGTGTAAAATATTTACATAGCAAATAATTTTTACTTAGTTAATATACTAAATAAATAATTAAACATTTTTTATTGAATTTGCTGTCCTTCCCCCAAGTGCTTTATACCTACGTTATTTAAAATACGATTAAACTAAATAACATTAATTGTATGTAAACTTTGAAAATATATTTCGACATTATATGATTACCTAAATTGTTGGAATCGTAAACTTGTTTGTGACCTCAAGATTTTGTCGCCTGGTTTCCTACTCACGTACCATTCTCTTCTAATTAAAACAAATAAAAAGAAGTATCTACATTATTTGAATGCGGGGAACTCGTCTTATAATTAACGTAACATTTAGAATATAGTTGAAATAAACATCAAAGCCAAAATTCGCTATTTAATACGTAATGAAAAATGTAATATTAAAGAGACAGAATAGATACTCCAATATATCTCCATATTAATAAATGGCAAAACAGTAACAGGCGCCTATTTCGTTACCAGGCACAAAATCAGAGAGCTCGTGTAAAACCAATAACAAAATTGGACGTCAGCATAACATTTTGCAAGAACACTTTAGCTACTTTAACATGTCAATATCAGCATGACCATCAAAATGGCTAGAATTGCTGTCTCTATCGCTTGATATACAGTAGGGGGCAGATAAGCCTGACCCTAAAATCTGTTCGTAAGGGTCAAGTTCCTCTACACTCTCCTGTACGGTCAGCCAACGTGGCGCGGCATCATCGATAAGGGACGTTAGTCTAATACGTGAATAACTTTTTATAATTTATTGACCCAAAACGCCTACCTCCCGAAACACCACTTCCCAACACGCCCACTTCCTAAAATGCCCACTTCCTTAATGCCCACTTCCCAAAACATTCGCAATAGCGATAGCCTTTATTTCTTGTAGCCAGTGCCCTACTTCCGAACTTAACTTTAAAGTATCCAATCTACCCAAGCTGCGTGAGTACCCGAAACAATGTTTTAATACTGCTATATAAATTATACCATCATGCTCTTTATTTATTAAGATAGCGATAGAAAAAAAACGTTGTTGCTGATACCGTACTACAAAGGCCGGTCTTTACTTGAGCAAGCTAAGTAACTGTAATGATGCTGTAATCCAATTTTGTTGTTGACTGTACTATATCCGATAATCCCACTCCAGTTATTATTCGGTATAATCACGCCACTGTCATTCTAGTCACCAGTTAGTTGTCATCTCGAAAAAGATAATACAATATTATAACATACAAAATGTTAACTCTTGTAACGTTAAGAATTGAGGCACTTTTCTAAGAAAAGAACCTCCTTGTTCAAATCGATATGGACGCGTACAAGAGTGGACATTTTTTATGAAATAATATTATACTTTCTTTAAATCGACACGAATGTTGTACTAAATTAATACACCTGTAAATGTTTGATAGCTAATAAATTTAGGGACATGATCCAAAATCAGTCAGAGTAATAAAGTATCGTAAAAACCTTTTTATAAATTGTACGTAAATGTGTCAAAAATAAATAAATAAGCAAAATATGCAAATTACGAATAAAAATATGAAATGTAACTTTCGTATACGAAAAAAGTCCATACGTATTGTACGCCTTGTTCAAGTTACCTCGAATGTCACTCTCTTTATTGGTACAAAAGTAGATGTTCACTTGTCATAATAGATTTAGTACAACAATCGTCGCCCTCAATGTAATCTCTCGACACCATTGAGTACATTTGTTGCAAGGCATGACGTAGGTTACGTACGACACTTTAGTACGACAAAATTGTAAATACATGATTTTCTGTGATAACATGTGGAAAAATGAGTATATTATTATTAGAACTGTGTGATTGCATGGGGAAGCTGTTCATTTCTCTAAGAGACGCCGTGCTTTTAGGAACAAACTGTCCAAGGCTTTGATAATGTGTAATTCGATACCTGGGTCACGAGCGTCAGCGCAAACGTCAGAAATTTAAAATGAAATATCCGATATATTATACTTATCAAGACTGCTTGGCGGAGTAATGACTATGAATACACGTAAGATAAGTAGGACGAAGTTTAGTGTCGGTCAAGGACTATATAATAAGGTGTCAGTTAACGTACTTTCGTATTTCGCGAGATGACATTTTTGTAACCGAGCTACAAACATACGACAAAGAAGGTACTCCATCGAATAAGGATTTTCAGAATTGATTTTTCCTTCAGGTAGCGACACTGTGCAGAGTTATTTTTGACAGCTGCTGTCAAAATTCACCAATCATGTTTAATCATTAATTTTATGATAGGTGGATTTTGACAAGTCGATCTCTCTACACAGTGCCGCCACCTGGGGAAAAAATCAATTCTGAAAACCTTCATTGTATTGTAACCCGTCTCAATTGCCATGAACAAGTGAGGCCTTTCCCTCTATCAATGTAGCACTGTAATAGTTAAATCCATATAAACGTTAATCTGACGTCTGCCACGACGCTTACTTGTCGCTGACAAAAAAAGCGACGGACGACATTGAATGCGGAAATATAATTAGGTACTCGTACAATTTATCTAATAGAAACGATGCAATATAATAAGTTCAAATTTAAAGTGCCTAGAAAGCGATTTAATTTCTCTTTGTTTAGCTTTCTAAATGTATTTGTATGGATCTTCAAGTATGCATCAGAGTCTGAGAGATTTTTCCTAGACACGCGGCAGTCGGTTATAGTAGGCCCCTAGACGAGTCGGATATTATTCCTCTCATATTTTGATTGTTGTTGTTCGTTGCGAGTGCGGGAGCCGGTTGTATAGCTTTTATATTTTACCTCTGTTATAGTTATGTACTAGTACAAATTAAATGTACGCTGCGATCGGTATCGGTACGGTGGTTACGTGCGGTGTCCACGCGAGTTGCGTTCTATATTTACGTCATTCCGTTTGTTTGTGAGATCATTTCGAATAATTGATATTATTAATGTTATAATTACATACAATGCTAATCTAGTCTTAATAAAACATTGTTTTTGTAATAAAAGTGTTCGCAAAGGAGTGTGTCCCACAAATATAACTTGTTGCCCTCGATCTCAGAGATTAGATTTCTTCTATTGTAGGTTTATTATTTATCAATATTGACTCATGAAGAATATTTATATTGTTATTGTATAGACGTATGGATATTTTGTTCTGTCATTTGTAATTGGGGTGTTAGTATGTTACAGTAAGCCGATGGACTTTCGATGACTGAGTGGTATAGAAGTTCTGAGTGCGTCCCGCTTTAGTGTTTGTGATCCCCTCGTTGCATTACGATGTTTCACTAACATACATGTATAAGACGTGTAAATATTGTAAAATATTACGCGACCGTTGTGTAGAGGTCGCCTGTGAAAATGTCTAGTGATATGTTATTAGTTAATCTTAATGTTAGCTAGGTAATCTCGTCCCCAACTGTCCTTGAATTTAAGTTGGGTGTTTCACTGCCTTAAAGTAATAATGATTATTCGATGTAACAGTTATACCTAACTAATACAGATAAGCGGCGTTTCAATTATTCTTATACGTTTTTTATCATTCGGTAGTCACTTCACGTCACTAACGATCGCGAATTCACTTGTTATTCGTTTTCATCCGTCATTATCAATAAAATAACAAAATAGACTAAATAGTATGAACACTTTTTCACTAAAACAGCAGCGATATATATTGAAATTGTTAAATAATTATTAATATTAATAATCTAGCTCTTTGTTAGCTCACTTCTTAAGACGGGAAAGAGGTTTGTCAAAGATTATTAGCCTCACAAATTTTGTTATGGAAATAAGTATGAACGTTCAACTTTTGGAAACTAAAGAAGTGAGATAAGAAAGTGTGAGTCCAATAAGTTCATGCCTGCCTTGTATCTGTATAATCGCTTCATGACGATCATATTTTATATTAAAGTTATTATTATTGTATATTTAGCATAGAAAGTTCATCGGCGTCGAGAAAGCACATAGTATGTTTTTTGGTACGTTCCAATAAATTTACAGGATAGTGCAATCCTATGATATTGTATTAATAAAGAACCAAACTTTAAAGTTAGTATTTAAGTAATTTATTATCCTAAAACTAAAAACTATACGCATGTTTTCACTATACTGGTAAAATGGTTATGTACAATACGAAAGAGCTACTGTTTTATATATGAATTCTTGCTCGCCTGTAAAATTTTGCAGAATGAATCATATTATAAGATTGTACAATATGAATAAATGCAAAAAAGACATTTCCTCGACGACGTGTATTCATTTCATGAATAGCTTAAGGTGACACATTAATTTTACGTGATCCAATGCTGCCCTTATTTAAAATAAATAATTTGACAGAAAACGAAGAGGTCATTTAAAATTTCGGTCCGGAAGCCCTATACAAACCTTCAATCTATTCTATGAACTACTGTTTCTAATGGGGATGGCAACTGTCACGTTACAGTTTAGTAGGGTTGTTCCAATACAACTGTCAAATGTATTGACTTTTATATTAATCAATATTTATCTTCATAATCAGACCAAATCTCGTGAAATAAACTATTAAATTGTTTATACTAGCTAGTTTCCCACAAATTGGCATATATATTTTATTGATAATATAACAAAAAATATTATTGTAGGTTATGTTTGCAAAATACTTTAAAATCTTTTGATAAGGGAACATATATGCGTTTTATACATTTTTTTACGAAAGGTTTAATGTTTTGTCACTACTCTTTTGCACTAATTGCATCAAAATCTAAAAATAAAGATATTTTTATTTTTGTTAAGGATGAACGTACGCAGCGACATCTACAATTAGCTTTGCGCTGCCACCCCTTTTGCTTTTCACGTTTGGCTACAACGCTAACTAAAGCTTCAAATTTTCACTTTAAACTGTAAACAGTAGTTTATAAAATACTTTGAAGGGTTATCTAAGGCTTTCTGGAACAAAATTTCAAATGACCTCTTTAATTTCTTTCAAATGATCTATTTCAAATTCGGCACTGGCCCACGTAAAATTCATGTATCACCTTAAATACCTCACTCTACCGGTAACTTAATACCCACACAATAAAAAGCGGGGTAGGGGGGAGTATATGGTGAGCTACCCGCTTCGCCTTTACATTCCTTAGGCAAGATCAGAGCTAACCAATTCAGTTCATATTACTGACAACGAACGATCAGAAATATCAGTATCCAACAATAAATAAATACCTAGTTTTTGGAAATTTCTATAAAGTACATTTATTATTTTCCGAAGTAATCGCGGTCCTGGACATACAATAAATTTGTTGACTGTGAGTACTTATAACGGAGCGAAGAAGACATCCAGCTATGATGGACAATTTTATTTTTAACTTGCCTATTTTATTATTTGGCTAGAAGCATAAACCGTGTTCACTTAAATATATGAAATGTGCAAATGATTTATGAATGTTTTTATTTTCCTAACTAACTCGAAAAGCCAACTATCAATGCAATAATTTGATGAGGACGTCGACAGACCTATTCACACGTTCGTATTCATTCGCATCAAACCATTATGAAGAGACCTGTAGATCGGTTCAAAGAAACTCATTAGAGTCACTACCACATGAGCTAACCGAGGTAAGTATTGATAATCATCATCACCATCATTATCAGGTCTTTAACTACCAGTCCCATACATTAGCCAGAGCAGTCAGGATTTGGCCTACACCACGCTGGGCAGACGAGTTTGAGAGGTCTCTTTGATGTTTATAAGCTTTGGTTAGCTTGTGGTTCCAAAGTCGCCTTCTACGACATCCACGGGAAGAATTGGAGTGGTCCTATTCTTCTCTGCGAGGAACCACACCGCAGTATTGATATTATACGACAGTAACTAAAATTAAAATCTGTCAAAAATGCAATAATTTATTGAGGACGTCAAAAGTATTTACACGCACGCGTTACTAAAATTTGTTACGTCACAAAGGATCATCATCAAATCATGTCCTAAAGATTATGAAGAGTCCTGCACATCGGTATCTAGGGAACTCACGTCGGCATCCATGTCGCTGGTCGCGAGCAACCGGACCACAGGGTTCCTGCGACCGTTGCGCTCGGATAACACCATCTCGCCGATGTTCTCACCAGCTGTAAGAAGATATAATAATAGATGTAATACGGTGAAAACTTACACGCGTACCTAAAAGTAACACAAATTGTTATTATATTTTGACGAAAAAGGAATCTGATATGTGTGTATATATGTGCTGTATGTAATATGTATCTAAGTATGTGTTAAATCCTGGTATTGATTTGCTTTCCCGCTATTCATTTGTTTTCAGATGCCGAAGAGAGTCTCTTTCTATTGGTTTAGTGCGAGTTGTTGGGTGGGACGGTTAGCCTCTCTATTTTTATCGCGTTTATCCAAACTCTTCGAGCAACATGGCCTCCGTACCGAACGGAGGGAGTGGGCAAAGTGACAATTTACTATTACAATTTTTCTGGCGTTTTTTGCGGGGGGAAATGTGCACACAAGTTTAGTTCCGCACACCTGCATACAAAACTTAAACTGTCACTTGATATTAATTATGACATTGTCACAAAAAATTACATAAAAAAGAAACAATAATTTGTGTACAGATGAGTCACCAACTAACACATAGACATGTATGTATATGCCTAATTTGGCTTGTACCTTGACAGAGGGGAACGCAGCGTACGGCTGTACAGCGTACCCTTCCGGTACGGATGGCCGTGTTGCTCGAAGTCCAAACGATCAAAGCTTTCCACATTAACTACGATCTTTGGCTTGAGGACGAACCGTATAATTAACTACCGATTCACATTGACTCGTACAAGCCACAAAAACATGTGCAACAACTCTAGTAGGTATCTAATTCATTGCTTTTAACCCAAAAAGCCAAATAAAATACTTATTGTTCCTTGAAAATGTAACTTTACCGAATTTAATTTCAATTTACCTTTGAGACTTTCATTATTCTATCAAATAAGGTTAGTATCCACAACTAAAGTTGTACTAAGACTCACCTTCATGCAGGGACGATTCAGGTATTTCTGCAGCTATTGCTATAGCTGGCAGTTCAAACTGGCCAGTGAACGCTACCGGATCTATCAATATTGCCTGTAACAAATAAGCAAGAAGGTTGGTATCGTATACAGTGGACTTTTAAGACACTTTAGACAATGTAGACATAAAAAATTCGGGAATTTTTACCTCCTTAATTCTGTCTTGGGCAATTATAAATTCATAATTATCCTTTGACAAAATATGACCATAATATGCAATCACAGGATTAAAAACAACCTCTTCAGAAAATAAAAAAACAATGAAATAAGTGGTTTTCCCTAAGGCAGTGTCTTTGTACCCACATTTTGTGATGTAACAGCATAAATATTTGACACAAACTGTCTTATTTTTAACAGACTTCAAAAAAAGGAGGAGGTTCTCAATTCGTCTATTTTTTTTTGTATGTATGTTACGCGATTACTCAAGTCAGTTATGGATCGATTTTAGTGATTGTTTTTTGTTCGATAGGTAAATGCTCCAGAGGTGGTCCAATAAAATTTTTGTTGCATATATTGAGCACTTTTTGAAAAATAAACAAAAGCCCAAAAAAAATTTAAAAGGATGCCGTTTGGTTTAAACTTTGTGTTACGTGATTACTTAGCTAGTTATGGATCGATTTTAGTGATTCTTTTTTGTTTGATAGGTAATGCTCCAGAGGTGGTCCCATGAAATTTTTGTCGCAATGTATTAAGCGACTTGATGGACTTGACTTGCGTCATTCTCAGAAAAGTAAGAGACAGCGTCAACCCCCGTATTACTGCAAGAGATAGGGCGCTTAGGGTTATATAGTGAGACTCCAGCAGATTATGTACCAATAAGTAATAATTATTTTTAACAAAAATGTAAAACAGACTTCAACCCTATACGTAAATGGGTGTGGTAGTTCAATCAAAATAGAGGAATAACGTCGTAATCAACTTGTCTTGATTCCAAACGGCATCCTTTAACAATTTTTTTGGGTTTTTGTTTATTTTTTCAATTTTGTTTATGTTTATCCATTTTTTGGCTTTACTATATATAAACCAAATTTCATCTCCGTAGCCTTAACATTAATTGACGAGCTCCGTGGCGCAGTGGTCAACACGCCGGCCTGCGACACGGATGGTCCCGGCTTCGATCCCCGGTCATGTCAAGATGGAAAATGATCTTTTCAGATTGACCTGGGTCTTCTGTATTGTGATAATGTATGTATCATAAAATATAGTATCGTTGAGTTAGTATCCCATAACACAAGTTTCGAACTTACTTTGGGGCTAGGTCAATCTGTGTGATTTGCTCGTATAAATTTATTTATTAATTAGAATCGATTAAAGCGTCTTTACGCTTGTGAAAGTGACACTTCTGTCTGTCACCTCTTTAGGTGACAGACACTTCTGTCTGTCACCTCTTTAGGTGACAGACAGAAGTGTCACTTTCACATTTGTTATATAAGTAAAGATATATTGGGGTTTTTGGTAGGAAGAAAGAACGTACAAAGAACATACGAGATCTTTGATGCCACATACCGTACAACACCGATACTTTGTATCTCATTATACTGGACATTGGCAGAATCACTGAGATCTCGGTGGAAGCCATAATTAAAAAGAAGCAAAAAAAAGATATATTGACTAACCTCACTCTGAACGCCCGAGGAAGGATCACTTGAGGTGGTAGAAGTCCCGCGACCGGAGCTGTCTTGTGAATGGTCACTATGCATGCCGCGCCCGTCACCCGCGCCTGCGCCCGCGGCCACCACGTTGCCGTTCATGTCAAACACTGGCTCGGGAAGTTCAACCGGTCCTTGCACTTCCGGTTCTTCTTCTTCGTCTATCTGGAAAATTAAAATTTCTTCTTGATATTTTTCTTCTTTATTCTACAAAGGTTGTCTTGGTCCTCATATCGACTCGCGAATACTTTACTGTTTGTACAGTATGTACGCTACAGGTCAATTAACTAAAGCTGGCACGTTCACAGTACTCACACTTATGCAAGATTGGTGGCTAAGCAACAAGATGGCGGAAATTCTCAAGTTTGGAATTTGCGGAAAGATTTGAAATTAAATATTATAGACATTATTTCATAATAAGTTTAGAGAAAACTAATGAAAATCACTCGCCCGACAAAAAGGCGATTTTATAGAGCACTGATCAATGCTTCCACAAAAATAAAAACGGAGAATTAGTAAGGATCCGTGCTTTAAAAGACAAATATAACATAAAACATTTGGTTTGAAAATAGAATAATGTACTTACGAATTGGCTATTATTGTGAAACAGCCAATCCGGGATCATTGTATCGTCATCATAAAGACACGACTCATAACTTCCAGAAGACCTGCCAGACACGAACACTTCTTCAGACGTCTGTGAAAAGTAAATAAATTTAATGAGCAGTACAAACATCGTCATCATTATCAGCCAGATGCGTTGGAGAGATCTCTTAGATATTTATAAACTTTGTTTAGCTTGTGTTTCCTAAGTCACCTTCTACAACAGCCACAAGAAGACTTGGAGTGGCCCTATTCTACTCTGCGGAGAACCACACGGCTGAAGTACAACTTACTAATCAGGAACAGTCTCTCTCGCTCTTTTTAATTGAACGTGTTTCCGTTATGACGTATCAAACAGTCTTTCTCTTTCTATCCGTCGCTCTTTTTCTCTCTTTAACTGAACGTGTTTCCGTTGGTATTCTCTGCTGTAATGCTTCAGAGTAGTCTTCCAATCGCGCTGTAAAATGTATGTGCAAAGTGTTTACTTACTATCTGTCTGAAACCATTCCTCCCTAAGATAGCTGTTATTCATCAGATGTCTTTTGTCCTTTACTCACCTTGTACAACATACATATGAATAGAAATAGTTGTTATTTTGATCGAAAACAATAAAAACCGAAATAACCTTATCGTAATACTTAGTAGGTCTTACCGCCTGTCTTGCTAAATCTATCACAAGACTTCCAGTCTCAGAGTCCAGTAGGGCAATGGGATCGGGTTGATCACCAGCTACAGCGTTTATAGAAAATCCGCTGAATACCTGACTTGCCAAATTGCCACCTTCATTCTGAAATTTAATAATGTTCATTAACGGGATAAGTACGTGCCTGTTGTGGTGGACGCAATTAAACTAAAAATTTCACGAACCACAATAACTTTTATATATTTTTTTTCATTCGCTCCGCTAATCACATCACAAACAGTAAACAACTACCACTTAAAGGTTAATATTTTTTACAATCTCTCAATGTATATGATGTATGTGTTTCTTGATTTCACCATCAACTTAAAACTCTAAATGCCTAAACGGATTTCGGTATCTTTGAATCCTTCCACCCGATTTAAATAATTTTGTTGCCAGTGTAGTCGTGCTTTAATTTTTCTTTTTAACATGTTTATACAACTAACGTGTTTGCAAATTTCAGGTCGAATGGGCATCGGGAAGTAAGACAAATTTATCTTGCAGGTTTTGTTTATAGACAGACACAAATAGATACTAAATAAAGCTTGTAATTACCTGTATCTTTAGCGGATTTCTTCTCTCAAATATATCACGTACGGAATTAACTTTGGAGAAACTAGCAATAGAGGTATAAGGTTCATTATCTGCTAAAAAGTATTCCGATGCCCTTGAAGCTGCCGTCGTGGTTTTGAATGAAAGCACATCTGTGTCAGTAAGAGCTTCATCATCCAATGCGTTTAGTGTTGAATCTACTGTAGTATCAAAAGTGCGATTCACAGCACTTTCTATGTCAATCTGTAGTGCCAGTGAAGCATCAAGATCTTCAGTATTTATTACTGTCTTAAAACTATCTGGTGAATCACTCGCATCTAAATTATAATTAGAAGGGTTTCCAGAGCCTAAAATCACCGTCTTTGAATCTATTGAACTCACCTCATCAGAGGAATTGCTTATGAAATCTAACCTTTCTTCTATTAACTGCTTTAGCGACTTGGCTATGTTATTGTCAGAGTCATTTGCCACCCTGGTTAGTGACGGAGAACGCGTTCTATCAAATTGCGGTTTACTTTCTTGTAACGTTAGCTGAGCGGAGTTTTTTTGAGGAGTCATAACTTTTTGTAAACTTCTGACCTTTACTGGAGATTTACGATGTAAATACAAAGATGTTTTTGAAGATTTTCCTAGCGTCGATGGACTTGCTTGATTGAGCTCATCTGCTTTGGAACTCTTTATACACAATTTCTTTGGTGTTGATGATTTATGTCTGGACACACTGTTCAAGGTATTTGGCAGAGGTTCAGTGGTAACTTGTGCTCTATACACACTTCTGCGTGTTGGTAAGTAAGTATTCTTTACTTTTCCATTACTTTCTTTATTGTGACCGTTGGATGATTGTGGAATATTCTCTTTGTTATCTAAATCATTAGCATCTGCCTTTTTGGAACTTTTATTTTTCTTGGTAAACTTCTTATTTCGTACGGGCGTGACAGTCTCAACATCAATGCTATCTTGATTTGAAGATGAAGAAATTCTCTTGTTAGCAACAACTTTTGACCGATTTGAAACTATTCTAACCGTAGAAATACTATTGAGTGACGAAGTAGAACTGTTTTGTGATTGAGGGCTAAGATTCCGTCTGTTTGGACTCTCAACTTTTCGAACAATCGTCTTGGGAGATGTACTATTTTTACTGCTATTCTTTTCGGACTCGTTACGATAAACAACGTAACTTATATTGTCTCGCGGCAAATCATCAAACTTTAACAGTTCTTTTTTGATAAATTCAGTTTTACATCGAACAAATGGCGCTACTTGTCCTACAGGTTTGGGTATTATGTTGTTTTTCGCTACTTTCGCGCTATCGATGCTTTTATTTAATATATTCTTTGTTTTTATAGGCCTCATTATATTTCTTTTTAGGACTTCCGCATCAGATGATTTTATATTTTTGTTTTGAACATTTTCAATTTCTTTTTTTGTTACTTTCGGTGGTAATAGGGCCGGTTTTCTTGGAACAAAAACTTTGTTTGGCATATTTGTAGACGGGGAACTGCAATAGAATATTTTTAAATTGAGCAAAATAATGTTAAAAAATGTTTCTGTAGTAAGTACAAGTGAAGTTTTTGCGTTCAACATTTTGGGATTCAACATATTGCAAGTTCAACTTTTAGCGAACTCTTAACTTTTTTCACTCAACATTTTAAGAACTCTAAATTTTGTGAATTCAACATCATAATAATCCAACATATTGCAAGTTCAACTTAGTGGTACTGAAGGAAAATATGTACAATTCAAATTTTATTTTACCTTATCGGATGTTTGTTTGGTATCTAAAACAAAAAAAAAAACATTAGCAAGTCTTATTGCAGTATCAAAAATTTTAGTACCGTTACAATGAGAATGTAAAACATCCTCAATTTAATCATTATTATCACGGTACCCCAAAGGTTTGAGAGAGAGCTTTTAATTTTTATTTGGTAAAATTTAAAAGTCGATTTACCTTCGAAACGTTTCTGTTGTTATATTTTATCGTTTTCAATGCGTTATTTGGCACCGGATTAATTTTAGTTTTAGTCTCATCTTTTAATTTGGCGACTTCACAACGCGGCAATCGTACTTGAACTCGATTCAAAGTCTTCACTTCCAGTTTTACTTCTTTTTTTTCGGATGCCTTTAACTTTTCTTTCGAATTGACTCTTAACTTCTTCGTTAGTTCGCTTAACTTTTTCACGGACGCTGTATTGAAAAGCACTCTTTTTTTCGTCAATGCCTTCGGGCGGCATCGCTGCCAATGTCCTTGATACAGAACATCCTCGGACTCTTGCATGTCTTTGTAGCTATGGACGTGCACACCACCCCGAGACAACTTTGGCCTGATATACTTCATGCAAGCATATTTTGGCCCAAGGACGCCCTCTTTGCTGTTTGAAGTTTTTATTGCAGTATCACTTACAAACCCAGCAGTAGTTGGAGTGTGACTTTTCGGGTAGCTGCCAACACTTTCGAAATATTCCGATCCCGAATCTTCCATCTTCATACCACTTGAAAAGGGTTTGAGTAACTCTGTTTCTTTGGCCGCTACGTCATCATTTGTGTTATTGATAACTGCACAAGTTTCTGTGTGTTTCCTGTTAATGTTGGTGTCCGAATCTTTTATTATTATACCGACCGACTTAGTCCTCGGTGATATTGTTCTACAATGACAGTTGTTCTCTCCGGTGCAAGTGCCGAATTCGGAATTCTTCGCGACCAGCTCTGACTTTGAATCTCCAATTTTGATACCGTTGTTAAAGATTTTCGGGATCTTCGTGAAGGACGTGGTCGTAGAGAGCGTGGAAAATGCTGGTGCAGTTACATCCGGTCCACATTGTACATCCATGCTGACATGCCGAACGCCTTTAGATGTGCTGGGTTCGTTAATATCTGAAATGAATAAGACAAAAGTTAGACTTGAACTTTTTTAACAATGGTCGATTTGTCAATTTTCAAATTAATTAATAGTTTATCTAAATGTTTTTTTTTCTTTATTTCCTGATTTCGGATGAAAAAATTATTTAAATTTCCTTCATAAAAACAGAAATAAATTATTACCATTCAAAAAAATAGTCTGCGAATTAACATTTTCTGTCGCCATGTCGATTTTGTTACAGAAGCTGTCGTTTCTCATGACATTGATCAAACTACTACCCAACACGGTTTCCTGCTCAAGTTCAGTAGTATCTTCTTCCGCATCTGTACCTATACTCCTCCTTAGAGCAATGGTTTCTTCTATGTCAGCCGACACGATATTCACAAACAAACTTTCTTTCGTAGTCGCAACGGTCCCATCTTTTTCAATAACAGGATCGTTCATGCGATCTATGTTTATCAAATACTTCATGTTTTCCTCGATCTTTTTCGTAACATTTAAATCCGGATGCTGGAGTTCATTGAAAGTCCCTGGAATCTGCAGTAAAACACATTTTATGAATAAAATTACTTAAAAAGACCTCTGCATAAGGCGCAATTTTTTCATTTACAGTAATACTACGGGATTTTGCAAATATCAAATATTTTAACATAAAATCGTTTACAATTCTCATGGTAATAACATTCTTAAAAACCCGAAAGTCAATAGTAGAAATTCTGTTGAGTATTCCAATTTAGGCCAGCTAGTTTTCCATTAGCAATATAAGTAAAAAAGAATAGACGATAAAGAGCAACTTTATTTTAAAGTAATAGCAACTTTATTTAAAAGTTTTTCCAAAAGGTATTATTTAATCTGTAGTGATGTCGGGTTTTTTCCTTGTGATTTTAGTTTTAAATTGTTACAAAGGGTAAAAAACTTATGCATTCTACAAGGTTAACAGCAGCACCCCAAATCCTGCACCAATTCTGTTTCTGCACAGGGCCTTTCAGCCTATCACGTCTTTATCCCTTACGATGCCAACGATTTATACAAAGCCCAGCCCCCTTATTTACTAACTCGAATAACAGGTGTCGATGCCTATCAATCTAGAATTTACAGTAACAATGCGGGTTTTGCTTGCTCGAAATTTTTATTTGGAATACAAAAACCGCATTGTAACAGTAAATCCTAGATTGTTAGGCATCGACACCTGTCATCCGAGTTAGTAAATAGGGGGGCAGGCCAATAAGAGCCAAAGACAGTGTTTATCGTTTCGGTAGCGTGTGAAAAATTAAACTTCTTGATAGATTGCTATCGCCCATTAACATAATTCTTTCGATTTTCGCCCATCACCTCGAGCGGCTTTAAAGATTAACGCGGAAAAAAAGCTAGTACATTCTACGTTATTTTCTTTCTCCCAGACCAGAATGGAAGGAATTCTATTATGTAATACAAATTAAAAGCCGAAACTCACTGGTTTAACTGAATGGAGATAGTCCTTCATCCTCTTACTTCTCAAATTGGCGAGGCTATTAGAGGAAGTTTTGTACAAGTTAGCCTTAACCAAAAGGCAATAGCTTGATTTCTTTCCAGTTTCCTTTTTGAAGAGTTTACTTTTACTTGGCTTCTTTTCTTGAGGTCTTATTTTTGTCTGTTTCTCGATAACTACCTTTTGCGCAGTTTTTTTGCGAACTTTCGGGTTTTGTTTGTCAGCTACATTTATTGTAACTTTGCGTTTACGAGACATTCTCTTCAACTTGTATCGTATGTTTGTGGCACTTTGGTCCGTATCGCCTGAACTGATCAGTCTGATATCATGATTGGGGTACGATACGACCTCTACATCTTCGTCAACCCATGCCTGTATTCGTTGCAATTTGGACTCCACCACTTCATTGTTGTAATAGTCATATGACGTAATCTTTGGTTCTATATTAACATCGGACCGTGCGGGTTCGACATCGTTCACAAATTCATAATCTATGAAAACAAAAGTGCTACGTAAAAAGAGTAATATTAAAAGGTTTCTTTTCAAATGTATCAAAAGGGTAGGTACTTCGAGCAACACGGAAGGGAGTAGCCATACGCTGCATTCCCCTCTGTCAAGGTACAAGCCAAAATTAGGCATATGCATGTCTATGTGTTAGTTGTGTGACTCATCTGTACACAAATTATTTTTTCTTTTTTATGTCATTTTTTGTGACAATGTCATAATTACTATCAAGTGACAGTTTAAGTTTTGTATGTAGGTGTGCGGAACTAAACTTGTGTGCACATTTCCCCCCGCAAAAAACGCCAGAAAAATTGTCATAGTAAATTGTCGCTTTGCCCACTCCCTCCGTCCGGTACGGAGGCCGTGTTGCTCGAAGGGTAGGTACTATCCAATTAATATTACAAGTGTTTAAGTTTGAATGGGTGTGGCGATGTTTTGGAGGGATGTAACGATGTTTTGGAGGGATGTGACGATGTTTGGTAGGTATTCCTTCCAAAAACAACGAAATGGATGGACGCAACTTCAATAACTAAAAACAACGTTTTTTGAAGTTGCGAAAAATATAGGTACCTATATAAAACATTCATTGAAACCTGCCCCAGGAGCACACTTAAGAAAATCGGGTGGTGGTACACGGGTGACATATGCCCCCTATAATTATGCCTCCTGCAACTCTTACAAACGTCAGGAAGGATTTCAGGGACGCGGTCTAGCTATAGAAATAGACATATACAATGCAGACAAGCCTATAGAATAATAAATAATTACCTTTTAAAAATTCGTTGCTTGTATCACTTAAATTTTCCTCGAAATCAAACCCGCCGTAATTTGAATTACTCGTATTTCTTTTTTCTTCTTTATTTTCTGTTTATAAGTGAAGATTTTTATTAATTATCTCCAATAATATTTAACTCTGCCGTTTATTATCTTAGTCAATAGTTATAAATTAGTTTAAATAAATTAAATAAAAAGCCATTCATTGCCATAATTTAGATCCACTTCCATTAAGTATAAAAATATAAAAAAACATTTTACTAACTCACCATAAGACTCAACCAATTGTTGATATTTGCTTACCAGCAGATTCCTGTATATTGAGAATTTTGAGTTAACTTTGCATAATAAACATGTAAGAAACTACGAGTACCATATTAAGTAATAAGGAAGATAATCAAATACATAGATAATTTTCCAAGAAGACAAATTGCTCTAAATAAATTTATGCAAAATATGGTAAGGTGTATTAAAAGTATTTTTTTTTTATTAATATATGTAATACGATAAACTTACACAGAAGCATCATTATCCATTTTCGCGAGTGCCATTGTTTCGTCAACTGTATGAAATCGGTCGTCTGAAATTAAAACGCAAAGTACTTAGTAACAACTAACAACCTACTAGTTTTTATACGCTTTACCAGCGAGAAACATAATGCAAGCTTTCTTGCCAAATAACAAAAAAAAACTAAATAACATCAATAAATCACAATAAATTCTTTGAAGAAACACTTTTTAAAGGGAACAAAAATCCATTGTCCATCGCATTGGTCGGGAAGTTCTTAGCGAACCTTCATCTTCTGTCTACCATTTCACGAGCTCCGTGGCGCAGCGGTCAACACGCCTGCCTGCGACACGGAAGGTCGCGGGTTCGATCCTCGGTCAGGTCAAGATGGAAAATGATCTTTTTCAGATTGACCTGGGTCTTGGATGTTTATCTATATATGTATCTATTATAAAATATAGTATCGTTGAGTTAGTATCCCATAACACAAGTCTCGAACTTAGTTTGGGGCTAGCTCAATCTGTGTGATTTGTCCGTATATATTTATTTATTTTGTATTTATCATGTCATAGCCAGTTTCCTCTGCATCATTTAATGAGCGGAGCACGCTAAGACACTATTCATCTGTTGCGTTGCGCTAGCTTCATGAGGCTTTCTCAGCATATACCACAGAGCACAAAATATAGCTCACGCCCTACTAGAGACAAAAGTAATACGCGTAATAATAATGGTACGCGTTTCCCGCGCCCGGCTGGTAAGCTAAAGACGCATACTCGGACTGTCAGTTCATGTTCAAAAAGAATATAAAATTGCCCCAATGTGATATGGTACACAATCACAGTAAACAAATTCTAATTTAACCTATATCACAAGTAAGTAGAAAATTTCATTTCTACAATTAACTTGAAACTCAAAATCTCAATAAACGATACCGCCCCTGACGCCACAGATCTGTATATTACATGCTTGTTTCATACTAAATGTGTCGAGAAGGGGTCTCTAGTAGCGGGCGAACGACCGCTACATTACCTACTCTATGGCGTAGCATATTTTATACTCATAACAAAAAAAATACAAACCATAGTCAAGCGCATTCAAGGGGAAATTCTCGATGAACCGTCGTCTCCTCCTATCTATGGCTTTTTCCGTGAGCGTTAGAAGGTCAAAGAGTTTGCACTGCATCCACTTGGTCGGAGGAGGATGCTGGCGCACCCTACTGGTTCTCAGAGCCAACTTCATGAGGCGGCAGACTACTCGGTCCAGTTCAGCCGCGATGTCTTCATCGGCAGTCAACATGGACCGAAGTTTGCGGACTTTAACGTCGAGGGCTTTTCGAAGACAACGACCTATATTTTGAAGTCAGATTTGTTGGTAAAACTGCAATTGACAACATTTCATTTTCACTAAGGACACAAAATAAAAAAACCATTTGGAGATCTTAGCGTTCAAAATAATATATATTTTTTTCTGAATTTCTAGAACACTATTTACTGAAATAATAAATAATTTCTAAAATATATGCAAAAAATGGAAGCTCAGGCCAACATAATTTCGTTCCTGTTGCCTGGGGATCTAATAAAAAAGAAATAATTTTTTGTCAATGAATTATTGACATTGACAGTGACATGGACATTTAAGTTTTGATTTCTAAGAATATGAATTCTCATAGAAGGAGCTTCGATGGAACAAAACGTACACGGTCGTAGACAATAGAGTTTTTACTGTGTGTAATAAAGTCAGCTTCTGATATGAATATGATGTCTGACAAAAACAATCAATTAATTCATATCTATATGATAATAGGCTATTTTCCTGCGTCAAAATATTAATAATAAAATTAGACCATCAGTTAGACAATCAAAAAATATTGGACTCGTATTTTTTCTTTCGCTAATTATACAATAAATTGATTTATTCAAGTAAAAAAATAATTTTACTTCATCACCTCCAACGCAGACGAGCCAGCATTTTATACGAACGATTTAAGATGAATATAGCAATTGACAATTACCCTTTCAAAACTGTCTTTTCAAATTGGTCGCATAAAGATATCAAGGTATCAAAAATGACATTTGTCAGTGTGTATTAGTACTTATTGATAAACCTTTATTTATTTCTTTCTTACATACTTTAAAAAGAAAGAGATGAATATATAGCTGAGAACTAGGCGATCTCTATTCTATTTTATACTCTAAGATTTAAAACACCAAGCGAAGCAAATGAACTGCTCACGTATTATGCCTAGCTTTGCACTTACGCCCTTTTGTAATGAGCAGCTTTTAATTATTAAAATACCTGGCTAAATAATTTTTTAAAAATTAAAGGGAAAAATACGTGTCCCCTATTTTTGTATCTATTTTCAATCTAACTTAATATTTAGAGGGGTTAAAAAAATGAAATGTTGTCAATTGCAGAATGGTAGGTAATTTAAAATCAATAGGACTTTACGTTTCGTGCTGTATTTTACCGTCTCCTTGGTTAAGGCGATAATCGTCAGAATCGCAAAACGACAAATTAGCATTGCCAGCAGTAAGTTATTTCGAAAATGGTCAAAAACTTAAAAAGACTCGTATCAAACATAGTTCGAAATAGGACAGAGTTCATTTCGCATAAAGACTGATAAGCAAAATGACGGATCCTCAAAAGACGGAGTCTCAAAATTATGGAAGGTGTTACCACAAATAACAAACGAAAGACCGATGGAAATTGGCAAAATATTTGGAATAAATTTTACACTATTGAGAAACCAAATTAATATAAAAAAGTAATGAAAGGTAAAATAATTGATAACCATTCAGATAAGAAACCGAATTCTACCTAACAGCAGAACCGATTTTGGTACAATTTTAATGGGATCAATTTTGAAGTATTTTCTCTGGGAGTAAGAATTTGAGTCATGGCTTTTCCGATTCTGTCATTATGCGAATCCTGGCATTATGCGTTTTTGTAAATTTTCTAATCTGTCAATTTGCGTTTCTGTCATTTTGCACTTCTACGCTAGCGGACAATTTTCATTAGGTACTGATTTATTAATTGACGCTTGATATATTTCTAATGGTTCAATATCATGAAGAAAGGGTTATGTCATAAAACATCTAACATTTTTCGCACGTTCCCCTACTATCTTCTATTACCTACTTACACAACAAATACATCGGAGCAGTTTACATGAATTGTTGTGGTATGTTGAATTAAAATGGCAGCGACACCGTAAGACACGAGCCTATCCACGACCTGTCAAAACGACAGGTTGTAACCGGCTGGTGTGTCGGCAGCGGCAAGTATCGCGCATTTTGTATATATATGCGCGACACTTGGGGGTCATTCAAATATTAAGTAAGCAGCGACATTAGGGGTCCAGATTTGGCTTATTTTTGATGACATAGTGGACGATGGGTTATCGTATTGATGATACAGCAACATTTCGCAAAATTACCGAACATTTTTGTGAATGTAATACAACAATGTTTACGTTAACTTTGGTGGAGTACTTTTCTTACTTTTGCTGACAAGACCCCCTTTTGTCAGCAAAAGTAAGAAAGATTCTTCTTTCTAAAGGGGATAAAAATACCTGATATTTTGCTTAGGTAATTCTTGAACAGCCCCTTGCCGTTGCCGCCGAGACTTTAAGAGGATACATGAATTTTAGGGAACTCCAGTGTTGCCACGATTTGAAATAAATCGGTAAGACTAATAAATGGGAAATATCATTTAAAATTTTGTTCCGCGAGGCCCTAGATAAACCTTCAAACTATTTTATGAACCTCAATTTAGTTTGGTTGACATGAAGCTTTACTTATAAAGCTTTTGCCAAAAGTGGCCGTTTTTACTAAAACCCTGCACGGTCTCATTTGAAACTGTAAACAGTTGTTCATAAAATTGATTAAAGAGTTATCGAGGCCTTCGCAGAACGAATCCAATTTTTTTATATTATTTATTGCAAATGGGGGCAGGACTGGACCCCGAAGTATTAATGCTTCCCTTTAAACTCTACTTTAAAAGGATTACTGTCTGTTGCCTTATATCTTATATCATTTGTTGAAAAATATATAATAGGATTGGAACTCAAACCAGTATAATCCGGAGCGATAGTACTTCCGTCAGATAGAGATGTGGAATGTATATCAGTGGTGTCGAACTGAAAATATAGGTAAAAGTTTTATCAGCTTGTGTTATCTACTGACCTTATTTGAAAAATTGTAAAACTTTATCCGCATTACACATAGCCTAAGTTACCCGCTAATAATGCAGCTACTTATAGGTGAAAGAATTTTAAAATCGGTTCAAGTAGTTTTTGAGTTTATCCATTACAAATAAACACACAAACAATCAGATCTTTTCGTTTCATAATTTTATAGGTATTATATGTAGAAGTCTAGATCCTAATCTACAGCCTGTCAACAGAGTAGAAATCTATTATACCGTTCAAATAGGTGACACAATATGGGAAATTACTTGTATAGAAAACTAAGAAATATATAAAAAATCACCGTTTAATCATTTAAAATAAAGCATGTATCTTCTTAAAACATAGGAGTATAAAACTATTTCTGTAATTTTTAACAAATTATAATGATAACTAATGTAAAACACTTACACATTACATACTTTAAAAACTTTGATAGTGATGTAAGCAAGAGTTTTCGGATTCTTTCTGGAGGCAGCCATTCTATGCACCTACTGTGAACAGAAGTATCTTTCTAAAGCTATCAAAATCTGCTAATCTTAAAAGAAAGTAACATGATTTGTAGATTTTGACAGCTACTGTCAAAAATACCTCTTGGCACAGTGCTGCCACCTGGGACAAAAAGATTTCGAAAACCCTGATTAGATGATTAGGTTTATCAAAGGTTAATATTTATTTAAAAAGAAAAACGTCTCTGTGATCTAGAATTACGGCATTATTCAATAGAGGATGGCGTATTGAAGGAAAGTTGTTAATTACGACTGTTCCGCAATGGTTTTATTCATATAAGCCATTATATATACAATACAGACAATATTTTTATATGTTCGCGAAATTACTAAACATTCGATTGTTGAGAAAAAATAATAAATCAACAACAAATTCTAACTAAAAGTCAAATTATTAAAAACTATTCTTAAACATTACTTTCATAAAAGTCTAATAATAATAATGCCCTTTTTTGTTAGGAACAGTCGTACGCAAAGACATCTACAATTAGGTAGCTTACGGTTGCCACTCATATTAAAACAAATTAATGAAATTAGTCGCTATGAGATCTTTTCGCACATCAACCGACCAGCTCTACCGAGCTACTTAAACATGCTATTTTAAAAGGAAACAAAGAATACTTACTCAAATCCTAAATGTCTAGTCTTCATACTAAAATAAGTACCTATAATACTATTTATTTACTAAAGTCCGTTTCGAAATCCCACGGAATGCTTTGACATTTCGCATGACAAAAAAGAAAAAGAGAAGAATGTTACCATGTTTAAACTTCTAGTGATGTACGATCACGATTTGCGGATAAATGGTAAAAATGTACTATCCGATAACAGAAAGAGGTTAACCTCTGGAAACCATTGTTTTTAATAAAGTTTTTTTTTTTTATTTTATGTGATCAGTTTTAAACTTAAAGGACTTTATTTTTATTTGGGTAATTAATAAAACCAGAATTGCTGAGTGTGTTGTATCACAGCGTGACATGAAATTAATCTAATTTGTGGATGTAACATGATTTTAGAAAGAAGGAAGACTAAGATCTAATTATTCAATGTATCAATACATTTTTATGTAAAAAACAGGCGACACCTCAAATGTCAGTGCACTCCTTGGGATTTCACAACAGACTTTAACTAGAATACAGTCTTTATATGAACACAATATCGGAGGTGTTTACGTCGGAGAGTGTGTCGTTGTCCTGCCAGCAGTCGTCACGGGTGGTGATCGAGGCCGTCTCGGCGACGAGCCGTGTGTAGATCAAGACATCATCCACGATCTCGTAGCCGTTCCATTCTAATAGATCCCTAAAAATTAGGTTTATTTTATTATTGAGTACACATTCAGTTCGGACATTCCAGTCTGTGACACAGTTTGTAAACATTGACCTTGTAGAATAATTATATTTTTTCAATAAGCCTGCTTTCTATTTCTATTTATATTTGAAGACAATTTATTCATTAGTAAATTGTTCTTTACAGAACGAAAAAATATGGGTTAGATGCAGAAAAATATTTTTTTTCGTGAACGGCGGAATAGGTGACGTCATTTTCGCGCGTCTGCACTGACGTCATCCGATTTCGCAATACATTTGCGTGGTCTAAGGGGTTAAGATTAATTATAATTTGAGTTGAGGTCGCTTGGAGAAAATGCGCTGTGCAGTTTGTTGCCGCTTCTTCTACACTCCGCTTTGGAGGCGGCCTAAACTTAGCCATATGTAAATTACTGACGTCAACAATTTTTATTGTTGTAGAAATTGTTACATCAAATATGACAATTAATAAGTGTTAAAAGGCACCTATATTAAATAAACATTTTGACAAAGACTATAATACTAACGTATTAGACTGCCCACCTCATACAAAAATATTGGACTAAATTAAGGTTGCGAAAAGCAGGCGAATGTATGGCGCAATAGAGTTGCTTGCTACTGGATACTAGATGGCGGTAATCTGCGTTAGCCTTTAGCTTACTAAATATACGGAGTCATTTTAAAATATTATGCCTAAAATATTGTTTTGATTTTTAATAAGATATATTTTGTGTATCATGTTTTTATATTCTCATAATATGGTAGATACAATGTTGTGTAGTTTCGAGTGACGCCATCTATGCCAGTCTCTGAGAACAAATCGTACGATTAAGGCGTTGAGACCACATGATTTTGATTTTAATCATTTTGATATACTGGGTGTTAGGCTAAACACCGTTGTCCTTCAAACCACCCTCAATAATCCCCCGTCGCAAAGCGGTTAACACGCCAGCCTACTCGTGTCGTACACAGGTCCCGGGTTCGATCCCCGGTCAGGTCATGATGCAAGACGATCTTTTTCAGATTGGCCTGGATCTTGGATGATTATCTATATGAGTATCTTAATAAAATATAGTATCGTTGAGTTAGTATCCTAAGTATCCTAATATAAACTTAAATATAAATCAACGCACAACCGAAACTACTGTACCTAGGAACTTGACATTTGGTATAGGGGTTCCTTCTATTTTCAGAAATTCACACCTAAGGGTGACCCCCTTAGGGGGTAATGTTTTACGCGGAAGACGTTGCGGGAAAATTGCTCGTCCATCATATTTATGATGGATGACGGATATTGAAGCTGAGCTGAGATGAAACATAACGAATAACGAAATTCTATGGTTATTTAAAACTCAACTCATCTCGTCTTTTCTTGGCTACGTTTTGGTGGGGTCTGTGATATCAAGTCAAAAATTTAAATTAACTCGCTTAGGAGTCGCCTGGAAGCGTATGTCTCCATACAAACGGAAAAAGGGAATTGTGGCAATATTTGATAATTTTGGAGTAAAATTAAGCATTTAATCAATTAATCTCATTATAATCTACGTACGTTCCTATACAGCTTGATTAAAATACCAATGGTTTGAGAATTACAAGCCTTTTCAAATTTGTATGGAAATCTTGAGAGGCGTATAATTCTAAAACATTTGATAATTTAACCAAACAGTATAGGAACGTACGTAGATTATAATCAGATTAATTGATTGGATGCTTAATTTTGCCCTAAAGTTATCAAATATTGCCACAATTCCCTTTTTCCGTTTGTATAGAGACATGCGCGTCCAGGCGACTAACTCTTTCTAAAATGTAATTAATATGAACTAACCTGCCGTGTGGCTCCTGGTAGAGTAGAATAGGACCACTCCAAGCCTTCTTTTGGATGTCGTAGAAGGCGACTTAGGAAACAAAAGTTAAACAAAACTAATAAACATCAAAGAGACCTCTCCAACCCGTCTGGCCAGCGTGGAGAGTGTAGGCCAAATCCTCTGACTGCTCTCGCTAATATATGGTTCTGGTAGTACAGAGAGGGCCGTGCTCTTGCAGTGAAGACTAAAATGGGCTGATGATTAACTAACATGACACTTTCTAAAAACTACTGGAAATGAACTCACTTGACCCTTTCCATGTCATCTGTGATATGCTGAACCACCTTCATAAGATAGCTCAAAGGTATCTCCATCTTGTTCAAGTCTACACTAAAGTCGTCATCGTACTGAGAATCTATCAGTCTATTTATCTCTTCAGAAATCAGATCTATGATCCGGCTCTCGTCAGATTTAATCTGAAAATAGCTTTTATTATTATAATAATTATATTATTATAATAATGTAAATCATTATGTTTATAGCAGTAACGCGCGCTTATTGTCATTAGAATACTGATACTGTGTCTCGAGCTAAAAGCAAAATAACACCAGGCATAGTACTTTTTCGAGTAAGTTAAATAGACGATATTTACATACATCATATATATGTTACCGGAAAATAACAAGAATCGTAAAATGATCACCAAATACCAATGAGAACTAAATATTTCGGAAACGAATCCCTAAATCGAAAAATGGTGTCCTAAACCTCACAATATTTTTAAAGACCTATTGGGTTTGTGTAGAAAAAAAATTATTACTACCACTTGTATGGAAGCTACCCTAAAAAAATTTTTTTTTTCAAGATTTTTTCTACCACTTTCTTGCCATGCATGCATATGATTAATATACATAACCAGTGGCGACCGCTCCTTAAGTGCACTCGTGCACTGCACTACCAGATTTTTATGTATTTCCCAGTTTTTTTTTCGACACAAATATAATTTATCCATCAGTATGTAACTTAAAATTTCACACACTGAAGAAATATTAAAAAAATATTTTCAAACAAGCTTGATCTTTATTACCTAAAATTTAAGACTCATTTTAGCTAAACCAAAATATGGGCGAGCGCTTTCAAAGTGCGCACGAACCGTCACCATAGAAACTATATGCAATGAGACAGAAATGCCCCGGCAGGTGAAACGGAAGATGATCCGTACTCAATGTATGAGAAAAATTCAAAAATTGGGACGTCGCACGAGTCCCGAATACTCCCGAACGGGCTCACTCGGGCGGCATCGGCCGGGGTGTCTCGCTCGCTCGTTGAAGATTTTAGTTGCGAAGGCGTGTCCTTGACCTTACTTACTCAAATCAGTTTGTTTGTTTTATTTCGCACCTGTGACATGGTGTGATAGATAACGCGCGCGAAATTACCCAACAATTAATTATAGTTATGGTTTTCTACTTTGTGTGTGTGTTAATGGGATTAGGTATTTGAACAAGAACTAAAAAAGAAAATAGGCTATGGCTTATTTAGGAGGTATGCCGCCTAATCTGATTTTTGAAAACAACTCGTGCTTTTCAACCTGAATTAATTACCTAAACCCATGGTACGTCAAGATGATGAGATATTTCACTGCATGCATACATAAGAACCTGCCTAATATACCTACTTTTTATTCAGAAATGGTTTTACAACATGCATTAATATTAACAAGAATTGTACCTAGAGAAACTAATTATGTATGTACAAATATTATTAGGTAGGTGCATAGGGGTAGTCGACTATAAACATTGCAGCGTATTATATTGTCTTTGACATTGCTTTTGAGAGACAGTAGGTAAGCAGATGAACCACCACTCCTTGAAGTCACGAGCCGCCACTGTACATAACCATACCAAATTACAGCTTTATAGTACTTATAGTCTCTGAGTAAAACCGCGGACGGAGAGACAGACGAACAGACAGACATGGCGAAACTATAAGGGATCCTTGTTTACTACGGATCCCTAAAAACGACCAATATCGCAAGAAAAAATTCTCGCCTCTTCTGGCCACAAGTGGCATATTTCGGGAACGTCTTTTCTCGCGATACTGGTCGTTTTGATTATAACAATAAGGCTTAAAATCCTATCACAGTGTTCCATGCCTGCGCCGTATTTACGCCGCGCGGTATCTGTTAGTTTTACGTCTAAGAGACACCAGTGAGTTTCGCTATCAAGATTATGAAGATGTCAAAAGATCTTACTTCTTCTTCTGTTTTATAATATGGCTTCCACCGAGATTTCCAATGTCCAGTAAATTGAGATACTAAGTATTGGTGTCATACGGTAAAATTTTAACAAGTAGCATCAAAGTCGGCGTATGCTCTTTAATGCCTCGTGGGAGCTCAGTATATGAGTCCATATAACAGTCTACTTTAACTATTTCACAAATTGTTTATGAGCACGAGCACTTATAACACCAAACTACACCAATTTCATATTATAAAGTCCACTAAAATCAATTTGCAAAATCGTCCAAGGCAAACCCCAACTGCACCCCTTGACTTCCCACCACAAACTCCCAAAAGATCTTAGTCACATGGCAGACTTTGAAAATAAATTTAAAAATTTTAAAATACCCACTTACCTCGAAAGGATAATTATATTCCCTAACAATCTTATAAAACTGGTTCCAGTACGGAGCGTTTTCCCCCCAATTGAAGTTTCGCCACAACCCATCCCCCTTTTCACCGTTAGCCTCCTCATTGAAGTTCAGCATCTTGGTCAGGTGTCGGATTTCATCGACTACCTCTCGGGTATGGACTAGTGAGTCTATTTTGTTCTTCGCCATTAGATTCTGGGTGGTCTTTGAGAACTTTTTTACTTGGAGTGTTGTGCAATTTAATCTGTAATATTATTTCAATACTTTACGTACAAATAATTGAGGTAATATGTAAGTTGTATAAACGATTGGCGGTCAACTAAGAAACAGGTCGTATGGCTATACATGGCGAAATTTTGATCGCTTTGTCGATCGGACCAACACAAAAAAAAAATATATTCCCTTACAAATTAACCATTGGTCCCATGCGCAAAGTGGTTCATATCGACGGGCTAAATTACCCCTTTAAGGGTTCAAAGCAATAAAAATTTTGCTATGTACAGCCTTGTGTATACACAACAGTATTGATGCAATGTAGCCTAAGTAGCCTGAAACTAACTCCAGGCTTTTTAGTAACAATAGCTTAACTCTCGACCATAAAAAATATATTCATCAAGAAAATAAATATGAGGAGCCTGATGGCCTAGTGGGTGTAAGCATTATAAGCGCTTCCGCATGTTAAGCAACCCCGGGCGCAGTCCCCACTTGGATGGGTGACCGCAAGTGGCATAAAAATATCTCGAGCTTCTCCGTGCTTCGGAAGGCACGTTAAGCCGTTGGTCCCGGCTGACATCGTTGATGGCAGTCGTTAAGCTATGTCAGATGCCTTTAGGCAGCTTGATCTGACACCAGTGTTGGCCAATTTCACACACGAAAAACAAACAAATCAAGAAAATCTATCTTCAGCACTACAATCAAATCAAACGAGACCTGCTAGCAACGTCTTCAATATCGTAAACTCTATTGACAATCTTTTTCCTAGGCACCATCACGTTGAAGCAAGACTCGTCTTCGAACATGAAGCTCTTCCCCACTTCCGTATCTAAGTTGCACTGGGAGGTCTTGTCTGTGTACTCCAATGGCTCCATTATCGTCATAGCGGTAGCCATGATCGTGGACATGGAGTTGTCGGATAGATCTGGGGTGGAATCCATGCTGGAAAGGATAGGATGGGACGGGATACGGATTAAATGGCGCAAAAGTTTTTGTTTTATGTCATATAACGGCAATCGAGCAAGCGTTTCACCTGATGGTAAGTGATCACCGCTGCCCGTGGACAATTGCAACACCAGGGGTGTGACATTAGCGTTGCCGGCCTTTTACTTTTCCCTCCCAGAGGGTAGAGGGTATGGGCCTCTGGCTCTCTCACTCACCGAACGCTGCTATGCTTCGTGATTCTACTTTCGTGTAGTATGTAGTACATACTACACTACATACTATGTACTACTGAATCATAACTTCATTGGCGTCAAAGTAACAACTTGCTAAACCATTCAAGTTCACAAGACTATATTATTGTAAGTGTTTTTGTTTTCACAGTGCTATTCCGTTATATTCTTATTAAAGTAAGAAATTATACCTTTATAGGAAAAACATCCACGCGGACAATCGCTAAGGCATTAGTCGCTGATTGGTCGTAAGACCAAGACGCTGGATTCGAATCCAGCACGCGTAATTTTTTTCCCATTATTATTTTTTTTATTTAATAAGTGTATCGCACGTCTTCGTTCGGATAACCATTTAAGGGGGCACCCTAGGCACAGTAGCGACGCCAATCATTTTATTCCTAATACTTTACAAATAGAAAGAAATTCAAGAATGTAAATCATATAAGCACTAGTAAATAACTTGAAGTATTTTTGGAATCATGTTTTAATATTATGAGAATCAGTCATTAAGAGAAAACGTGATAACCGCCAAAAACGGCCGTTTTTGGCGGTAATCTGATTCTCATAATTCTCACTGATTCTGATAATATTAAACATGATTCCAAAAAAACTTCAGGTTATTTACTAGTGCTTATATGATTTACATTCTATTTCTTTCTATTTGTAAAGTATTAGGAATAAAATGATTGGCGTCGCTAATGTGCCTAGTGTGCGGCCTTAAGGTAAAGTAAAAAACGACAGACAAGGGATTGCAACTCAAATTTTAATGAATTTAGGCAGCTTGAAAATCGGAAACACGTGTTACTACACTACACACACAAAAGCAATAAACCAATGGCTTAGTTGTACTTACTTGTTCGATGGTAGACAAAGCATGTGACGTTCAGTACCATCAGACAATGACTCTATACTTCCAATTAATTCACTCAAATTGTTTTGATCCTTAGTATCTGAAACAAATATTTGTATTAGATATCTTATTAGCTTAGGTAACAAATACAGGCTTACTGCATTGTGAACTTTTAAGGTTTTTATTTAGATTATATAAAATAAAAAAATATATATGTACTGACAAATCACACAGATTGACCTACCCCAAAGTAAGTTCAAGACCTGTGTTATGGGATACTTACTACCTCAATGATACTATATTTTATTAAAAATATATATATAGATAAACAACAAACAACAAAACCCAGGTCAATAAAAAAAATGTTTTTTTTTTTTTATGTCATAGGACGGCAAACGAGCAAGTGGGTCACCTGATGGGAAGTGATCACCGCTGCCCATGGACAACTGCAACACCAGAGGTGTCACAGGAGCGTTGCCGGCCTTTATTTTTCTCTCCCCAGAGGGGAGAGGGAGATGGGCCTCCGGCTCTCTCACTCACCGAACGAAGCATAGGAGCGGTAAAGCTACTACTCAAACGTCGATTTTCTGTGAGAGTGTGGTACTTCCCCGGACGAGCCGGCCCATTCATGCTACTAGCAAAAGTAATTTTCGCCGGTAGCGAGGCTCTACCACAACTTTTCATCTTGACCTGACTGGGGATCAAACCCGGGACCATCAGTGTCACAGGCCAGTGTGTTGACCGCTACACCACGGAGCTCGTATATAACTACAAAAACACACAATTGTATTGCCCCCCCCCCCCCCCCCCCCCCTTGTTTTTATTAGTTGTTGTTATGGCAGGAAAAGGTATACACATTCTATAAAAAATTCAAGTCTCTGCCTATAACGGTTCAATAGATTTGGCCTTGTGACAAGCAGACGGAAAGACAGACATTGGAGGCTTAGTAATTTTTGCCCTTTTTTTAGAGAACTCTAAGAAGTAACATTAGGGAAAATAGTATCCATACTTGCAACAAGAGCCAGGCTATTCAAATCCAAGTCCTGCTGCTTGCTGTAGTCTTTTGCAATGAAGAGCGCCAGTTGGCTGCAGCAGCCGTAGTGCAGAGTGCCTGGAGGGCCAGGCCCGATTCCCTTGCACACCACTGTGTACTGGGGATATCTCAAAACTATGTTACTGCACCTGAAACAGAGTAACTTTCTTTTTTTTTCACCTATATACACATTATTATCATTACATCAGATATAACATTTCATCCCTGGGCCCTGTCGTACCTGTATGGGATAAAGAAGTGATAGGTACTGTCTTTTATCAGAATATGAATTACATGAAGGAGTAACAAACATCAAACCATAAGCTACTACATACCTTTCACATTTATTAGCAGAATTTACCGAAGCTAATGTAAGTTCTTTACTGTACTTGTATCCATATGTATACACCAAAATGTAAAACAATTGTAAAATGTACAGTCGGCGGGGGCAGATAAACCTGACCGCCCCTACGATCTTTAATCCATTAGTAGTGGTGAGGTTTATCTGCCCCCCAACTGTACCACAATTTAAAAAAAAATGCCAGCACAACATTAAGTTGAAATTTTGGAAATGTAAGGTTCAACCTTTAAAAAACTGTGAAAGACCAATTTACCAATCATGAAACTGCTCCCTGGACCATTCAAAGAAGTGATCTAGTCTCCTGAGCCCATTTTTCTCCATAGACTTGAAAAGTTGGTTGAAATCTCCGTTGGGTGTCGTGAATACTGCTATCCATGGCTTGATAAACCCAAACACTGTGTGGACAAGTCTGTCTAGGTCATGGGGCAGCATGTGCTCGATCATCTCTATGGCAACTACAGCATCACAGCCAATAAGTCGGTAGTCGGGATCAGCAGCGTTTCCTTGGAATAGCTGAAACAATAATAGCCATGAGGGTTTTCTGAAATGCTCCTGGATGGCAGCACTGAATTATAGGGTCTGTTGTCATTAGATAACATTTGACAAGCATCAATTAGCACATAAGTCGCCAATGGGGAACTTGCATGAAGAGTACATTTTGAAAACTATTTCTAACTATATAAGCATCTAGCTGGAAAAATCTGTTAAGGACACTTTCAGTCTGATATCGATTGGTTAGTAAAGTCCATTTCAAAAATATAAAAATTCAAAAATCTTATATTACTATGAAATAGCTCTTTAAATAAATAAATGCAATGTTTAACATAGCTGACAAACAAAGTCCTCACAACACGCATACAAACTGCTAAAGGAGTGACGTGACTAGTCAGTTGTTTTTTCTTAGGGACTTTAGGCTGAGACAAAAAATTGGAATTTCCGAACCCTTATATCTCAAAGAGTTTTTTGGGTTATCAAGATGATTTTTTCACTGTTATTTCTATTTTTGAGAGTTCTTTTCACAAGACGATGAAAAAAATAGAGTGCAAGTTCCGCATTTAGTTTACCAATAACAGCTTACTTAGACTTGATGTCACTAATTTTAGAAAACCCTCATTCATTGGATATACTATCTGGTATAAGTGGGAATGTGAAAAGAATAAATTAATTTTACTATGAGTCAAACAGCAAGAGCAAGTCAAACATCTCTATTCTAAAGAGAATGGAAAATGCTATTCTCAGAACTAAAGGTGCTGTGCAATGGTTTGTCACGAACGCTGAAGTGCATGAGGAGCTTCAAATGAGCACAATCGAGGAGGAAATCAGTGTAATCTCGCAGAAATATCAGGGGAAACTGGAGGTACACCCCAATGAGCTGGCCGCTGGACTGACAACGCGCTCGTACTGTAAGAGACTAAAAGGAAAGACATTCTTCTATATTTAAATGATGAGTAGAGCCACTCACTGGAGGAATCACTTCAAAATGACAATGTACCCTCAACAAACCTAATTAAAGTGCAGATTCGCTGACTGCAGATTTAGAATAGAAGGAAAAAAAACTGAGTCTTTAAGGCTACAGCCCAGAGCCCATAGATGTAAGTGTTGCCGCACATGGCCAGTAGCCACAGCCACAATCGCCGCCATCTGTAGTAGCGTGCGGGTACCACCAGCGACATCAGTGTGCGGCGATAGTAAAAAGGCAGTGAAAGCAGCTACATCTGGGATAAACTTTTCGAGTCTCATCACGTCAGTTATAACCTGATTCTAGTCTGTCTAGCTGTTCTCCTCAACCAGTCACATTTTTCAACAGATTTCAGTGAAATTTGGTGCTCAGGTCTTTTATGCCAGTTGCACAAATTTTGAATAATTTACAAAAACTGAATTGATATAAATTTACGTAACCATATTATAATGAACCTGCTCACAAAATTTAACAGAAATCTGTTGAAAAATGTGACCTTTTGAGGAGAAAAGCCAGACAGTCTAGGCAGGACTTAAAAAAATTTGCCCAAACTGAAGCAGAGAATTTTCCCTTGCCGTTTACTCTCACTCCCTCAATAAATAAACATCTATTATTTGAATGACTTCTTCAAATAATGGTGGTGATATTTTAACCACTTGAGCTGGTTTTGGCCAGATATGATTGATGGTGGCAACTTTAAACCTTAGTGTTGTATATATAATACTAGCTGTTACCCACGGCTTTGCCAGCATAATATATAGCCTATGTCTGTCCCAGTACTCTAATCTAAGTGTGTGCAAAATTTCATGATGATTGGTTTAGCAGATAGAGCATGAAAGCGTAACAAACAAATAAACAAACAAACTTACCTTTGCATTTATAATATTAGTTAGGATTTAAGTGCTTACGGTAACTTGCAATGGATTTTCCCTCATTGGAGTATACTCAATGACCAAGTCTGATGAACACCTCAGTGGAATACTCTCTAGATCAACACCAAGTATTCTTTTGACTCCAGGGATCTCTTTTAAGTACTTTATGAAGCTCACATCGTGGTAACCAAGATCCACAACCTAAAAACAAATATGATTAGCTTTATACCTATTTAAACTTTAAAGAAAGTTCATTTTCAGTAGGTAATTTCTATGGGTGTTTTATGCATTGAAAATGCTATTGTGATATATTCTTATCAAATTAAGTAATAAGATAAGGGAAAAAATTATGAGTTCCAAGTCAGCAAATACTAGTAATTTTAATAAATGACAATTACCATTATAGCACCAACACAAGCAGGTTTACCTGCTCGTCTGGTACTATACTGGCCCCAACCCGCCCCCTTCTTCTGATGATACTAAACCGGGTACCTAAGTAAAACATTAACAGCGCTTACCTTCTCCAACTTCCCACTCCATCGCTCGTCCATCAGGCAATCCGTGACAGCAGCGTAACGCTGAGCATACATAGGCGGGTAGAACACTACGCCTTTCTCATCATCGAACTCCGAGAAAACCTGGTCCTCCGACTCCTCATCCTCGCTTTCGCTTTTCCGGCTGAACGTAAAGAATCGCTTGTAGTACGGCCGCAAAAGTCCGTCTAACACGGCCAGTAGTGACTCTCGGAAAAATATGAGCGTCTGAAGAGCGATAATCATGTTTCACGACTGTAGATTTTAAATTAAAAGCGATTGTTGTTTAATATCTCCGAAGAAAAACCGGGGAAACAAGATGATGTTCACATGTTTGTTTGTTCGGTTTTTTATTACTGACAAATGTTTGACATTCCTGTCATTACAATTGACAGTTAACCACAGACTAGATATATTTAACGTTAGGTGTATTCAGTCACTTGTTCTGAATATTCCATAAAGTTTGGAGTATTCAGTCCACCTAGCGCCTAGGAGGGAACGCCAATAATCGTCATGGATGGTGCGTAGAACCGATGTATATATTTTACATGAGGAACAACAAGTTACTTAAATATTCTCTTTGCAACAAGGTTTGCAAGGAGAATAATCAAAGGAAAGTATTGCTAATTGTATTGTGTATTGCTTAATATTTAATCCTTGCAAAGTACAATATTCTTCTTTGTTTTTTATTCTACTCTACTTTATTTTTCATGTTCAGAAACAACAATCGTATATACAAACAATTATATTTTTATCACAGAGAGTGAGTTCCACTCAATATACGTGTTAAAAATGCACGTTAACAAGTAGTGTTTAGAAAAAAATCACATGATTATAAGTTATTGTAATTTATTGAATCCTACCTAATTGACAACATGTACTTTACCGGAAGTGGTACTTTTAATATATGCAATTGAAAGTACCTTGTATGAATATATTATTTCCATATTTTTTATAATTTTTTTAAATCAGTATTTATATTTTTATGAATTTTTGAAAATAGGGCACAAACGTAGGACTTATAAACAAATATCTGTGCTTTATTCCCTGTCAATGTCAATCTGACGTAAAATAATGACATTGACAGGACTTTGACCGTCTGAGTTGCCAGATTTGGGAAATTTTACCCGGGAGTCTGGAAATTTTCTGAAGGCCTCTCCCAATGTGAATGATAAAAATATCGTATCCGTTTTACTTTTTTTTCCGTGTCGCAGGCATGCGTGTTGACCGCTACGCCACGGAGCTCGTGTTGTTTCCGATGTAATAATGATTTGGTTTCGCTTATTTCTTTTACCTGTTAATTATTTTCCTAATATTTTACCTTTTTATTGAATCACTTTTCATTCACGGCTGCACGATACCATAATTGTTATCTTGGTAAAAATCAACGTCCTGCCTGTTTGAAAATACATGCTTGTCAAAAGATGAAGAACTCGGAGTCCAGTGTCTCGAGAAGCCAAGTTAGCACGCGAAGAGATATCGGTGTCCAGAAGTCAAGCCAATGTTATCAGGTTGCGATCAAGAACGAAAAATATCCAACGATATGTACAAACACCAAACAACAACAAACCAACGAACTTTTTTGACATTGATTAGCATAGCAGCCTTTTTTCCTTGCCTTGTATGTAAGGCAAAGTCAGTCCATCCATGTATACCATCAAATTATAATGTACAAGGCAAGGGACGTTTTCGGGTGTGCTGGCTAATCAATGATTACAAAACTGATGTCATTCCCAAAAGATCCCTAAAATAATTGCCAAGACGAAGCTCAAAACTGATGCCAAACCATTATTTATTGCTTTGAACATATGACCTCAGGTTCTGTCCAGTCTGTAAAGAATAAGAGATGTGTTTTCGACTTTCGTATTTTCTGAACGTCAAAGAAACAAGTAAAAATATCAGGAACAAATTGACAGCCAAAAGATATAAGCAAAACCAAATCATTATTACATCGAAAAATAAAGTGGCCGGCACTTAAATAAAAAAAAAACAACACAGTGATAACGGATACGATATTCATCATTCACATTGAGAGAGGCAATGCCTTTAGAAAATTTCCAGACTCCCGGGTAAAATTTCCCAAATCTGGCAACTCAAGACGGTCAAAGTCCTGTCAATGTCATTATTTTACGTCAGATTGACATTGACAGGGAATAAAGCACAGATATTTGTTTATAAGTCCTACGTTTGTGCCCTACTTTTTAAAAAATTCATAAAAAAATAAATACTGGTTTAAAATTTTGTTTAAAAAATATGGAAATATACACAAGGTACTTTCGATTGCATATATTAAAAGTACCACTTCCGGTAAAGTACATGTTGTAAATTAACTTTAAATACAATTGACAACATGTACTTATCCGGAAGTGGTACTTTTTATATATGCAATCAAAGGAACCTTTCATGTATATACTTCCATATTTTTTATGATTTTTTTAAACCAGATTTTGAAAATATGACACAAACGTAGGTTTTATAATAGAAATATCAGTGCCTTATTCCCTGTCATTGTCTTCTACTTCTTCTGTTTCATAAAATGGCTTCCACCGATATTTCAGTGATTCTGCCAATGTCCAGTAAATTGAGATACTAAGTATCGGTGTTGTACGGTAAAGTTGTAACAAGTAGCATCAAAGATGGCGTATGTTCTTTGATGCCTCGTGGTCGGGAGGTTATGATGCCAAGTCTATACGAGTCCATATAACAGTCCACTTTAACTATTTCACAAATTGGTCCATGAGTACGAGCATTTATAACACCAAACTACACACCAATTTCATATTATAAAGTCCACCAAAATCAATTTGCAAAATCGTCCAAGGTGGACCCCAACTGCACCCCTTGACTTCCCACCACCGCCATGATTGTTATCTTGGTTTGAAAATCATTCTTTCAATGTCAAACATTAGAGCGTGGGATAGAGACAAAACATATTATAACTAAAATAGTTTTAATAAGCGATTGTCAATTTTATGAATAAGGGGGTAAAAGCTTCGAGTCCGGTACGGAGGCCGTGTTGCTCGAAGGGTAAAAGACGTGGTTTCGTATTTTCAAAACGTAAAAGAAACAAATAAAAATATAAGAAATATAGTTAACAGGTAAAAGAAATAAGCAAAACCAAATCATTATAACATCGAAAATCATTGTGGCTGACATTTACAATGAAAAAAAAAAACAGTGAAAACGGAAACGATATTTATCATTTTCATTGGGAGAGGGCTTAAAGAGTTTTTCCGATTCCCGGGTAAAATTTCCCAAATCTGGCAACTCAGACTGTCAATCTCATTCTTTTACGTCAGATTGACAATGACAGGGATTAAGGCACAGAGATTTCTATTAAAAAACCTACGTTTATGTCGTATTTTCAAAAATTCATAAAAAAATAAATTCTGGTTTAAAACAATTAAAACCTTTTAAAAAAATGATTACCAGTATTTATTTTTTTATGAATTTTTGAAAAAAGGTCGCAAACGTAGGATTTTTTAACAAATATCTGTGCCATATTCTCTGTCATTGTCAATCTGACGTAAAATAATGACATTGACAGGACTTCGACAGTCTGAGTTGCCAGATTTGGGAAATTTTACCCGGGAGTCTGGAAATTTTCTAAAGGCATTGCCTTTCTCAATGTGAATGATGAATATCGTATCCGTTATCATTGTGTTTTTTTTTTAATTTAAGTGCCGGCCACTATATTTTTCGATGTAATAATGATTTGGTTTTGCTTATATCTTCTAGCTGTCAATTTGTTCCTGATATTTTTACTTGTTTCTTTGACGTTCAGAAAATACGAAAGTCGAAAACACATCTCTTATTCTTTACAGACTGAACAGAACCTGAGGTTATGTGTTTAAAGCAATAAATAATGGTTTGGCATCAGTTTTGAGCTTCGTCATGACAATTATTTTAGGGATTTTTTGGGAATGACATCAGTTTTGCAATCATTAAGCAGCCAGCACACCCGAAAACGTCTCTTGCCTTGTACATTATAATTTGATGGTATACATGGATGGACTCACTTTTCCTTACATACAAGGCAAGGAAAAAAGGCTGCTATGCTAATCAATGTCAAAAAAGTTTGTTGGTTTGTTGTTGTTTTGATTTTATTGATTGATTTTATTCACGAAAGAAGGCAAAAATTGACCATCCCCCCCCCCCCCCCTAATCTCCGAAACTATTAGGCTGAAAATTTTGAAAAAATTACAAAATATACTTCATTCCTTGAAGATTACAGGAAAAATAATAAGAATTCTATCACTTGTAAATAAAGTGGTAAATAGTTCACTAAAACACCACTAGATGTCAATTGAATGAAACATTTTTGCACATTGTGTGTGTTTTCACGAAGCATATTGTACGGGACCCTCATTGAGCGAGTTTGACTCACACTTGACCGTTTTTTTATTTGTCCAAAGCTTTCTTCTTCTTCTTTCTTTAGGTTTACGGCTCCATCGTCCAAAGCCTTGTTTACGAGTATCAAAAACAAGGGTGAACTATAATCAGGTATTGATAACTGTAATGTCAAAGTCATCTGTATCAGTGTTGCAAGTTTGTATGTAGGTAACTCAAGAAATGACGAGTTCCAGCTCCAGCTTTTATTAGCCATACTCTATCACAGTCTAAGTATATTTAAGATAAATTATTCATTAAAACGGCGTTTCTACGCCCATTTCTAGTAGGAAGAAAGAAAGAAATATAATTATTTGGCGCATAAAACCAATAATCATATGAACACAAACACAAATAAAGTCGCTATATCTCCATGTGGTCAACCAGCTTTACGGAAGCCGTGTTGCTCGAAGTCAACCAGCCTACCACCTCGAAGAAATAGGCCGGGCCCGGCCGAACCTCAGGGCCGAACACGTCCTTCATAGACAGCAATAAAGTTGACATGACTTTGACAGATTGATAATAGACAAAAAATTGACAAGCGTCTTGTCTTGCTTGCATTGGAATTTGTGATGCGATTTCTTTTCGGGAAAATAGGTACGCAAAACAAAATAACTTCTATTTGTAAACATTTCATTGCGAAAATCCATGATAAAATAATATTGCTCATTTATCATCCATCTTCTCAATATTTTTTGTCTAAATTAGGTTATAAATTTTGTCCTATACGATGCGTCCATCTTCTATTTATCGTGATTGTGTGTTCTCTAATCTGTTGAATTTGAATCATATCGAAGCTCTAGGCATGTATTCTTGTAAACTTTTATGCCAGTTCTGGACTGGAACGGCTGCTGTCTCAAGCAGGCGTAGCAAGTGTACTAATGACCTAGACCTACCTTCCTTTTCATTTTTGCGTTATGCCTTATCAAAATTTATCTTATAAATCATATCAACTTGCTAAGTGAGTTGTGCCCGCCTTTTTAGGGATCTAACATGATAAGCTATTTAGAATAGAATAGAATAGAAAAATCTTTATTCAGTGATTTACAAACAGTACAGTACAATAACAATAGTTAGTTCAGTAAGGTAGGTAAATATTGTTCCTTTAGAATTTAAGCTTATTCTCGACATTTGGTAAAGATATCCCGTCATAATCTTGCAGGGCAGCTTTACCCCATATACCAATTTAGGTAGAATGTCTGAATTTTGACATAAACATTGACTGTTCGAATTTCTAGGGTTTATTTGAAAATTGCTGCATAGCCGAGGCGTGATACATTTATATGTATACAGTGGATTATACTGCCCCTGTATAATCTGGTGTACCTATTAATCGGATACTCCTGAAATGTTTGCTAATTCATAATTGAACAGGTTGTAAATATCGTTCAGAAAGAGATTTAACACTTTGATTTGTATTTTGTTGGGTAACATGGTACCAACTTGTCTCCAAATAACCTAGACCGTAGAGGTCTTGCGACAGTAATCTATAAACTGTAAATTTTAGTATTCTATCACAACTTGGCAATTTTTTTACCAGAATACCTGGCAGGATGCCTAGTATTCTGGTAAAAAAATTGCCGAGTTGCCATAAAGGGCCGAGTTGCCGAGTTGCCATAAGCCTCTGTTGCCATAAAAGAAATAATGCAATTTTTTAAGTCAAAACTAATTTTAGGTTGCTTAACTCAATATTATTTTTAACCAAAGTCTACAGATAGTTAATATGTATGTCTGTCAGTGTTCTAAAATTCTATCAAAAATTGTCATAAGATTTTAAATATTTTTTTAATTGGGGCAGCATTGGATCCCCGAAAGTTCATGTATTATGTATGGGTGTTTACAGACAAACAAGAATCTGTTCGTTTGTAAGCACACTGTAACGGCTTTAACAAAACTAATATAAGAGGTAATGGACCTGCAACTGTTATACATTTATTTTTTATTTGATTGCAACAGTGCAGTGTAAAGATTCACCAAAATGAGTGTTGCATACAAGATATCGGATAGTGCAAGAACTCGACCCAATACTAAGCAGATTGCAGAGGATCTTCAATATATGGAAAGCACCTCCAATGAAGAGGAATCAACTCCTATTTTGAAGAAGTCACCGGTGCTTCTGGAAGGAGATAGCATTCCTGAGAATTGCTTTGTAGAGATTATACAAAGGTACTGTAACAAGTAATAAATAATAGGGTTCAGAAATAAACTGCGGTAGCACTGGCCTGTCAGGTCCGGTAAGTTGCATTTAGGCAGCAATTGTTGCTGCTTTTCAGCTATTATCCAAAGACAATTATTAATAAAAATATTAACATGAATATGGTTTCATGTTTTTTTTTCATATATTGGAAGTTATAGATCTCATACTTAAATTTGTGTTTTTCCTTAAGAGTACTAAGTCTTTAGCAAAAATCTACATTTGGTTTTACATGTTGTATGACGTATTATTATGAATTATATTTATTCACTTATTACTTACAGTGAGGATATTGTACCTGATGAAGATGTTGAAATGGGAGAAAACGGTCAATATTCCATCATTAATGGTAAGTTAAAACATCAGATTTGTATAAATACTAAGAAAGTTTTAAGACTAAGCCTCTTCTGTGGTTGAGATATAGTCTATGAAGTACATACTTACAGAAGTAAAGTTTATGGCGTCATGGATCTTAGCTGCGAGCCGCGCAGTACGTGTCCCGCCTCCCCGCGCGCGTTCCATCCATCCATCAGGTCCCTTTCAGTCTCCACTGCAGGAGCACGACCCTCTCTGTACTACCATAGCAATATATTAGCCATAGTAGTCAGAGGATTTGGCCTACACTCTCCACGCTGGCCAGACGGGTTGGAGAGGTCTTTTTGATGTTTGTAAGCTTTGTTTAGCTTGTGTTTCCTAAGTCGCCTTTTACGACATCCACGGGAAGACTTGGAGTGGTCCTATTCTACTCTGCCGGGAACCACACGCTCTGGAAGCGGCCTAAACTTAGCCATAAGTAATTAGTGAAGTCAACAAAAAAATGATGTTGAAAAAATTGTAAACTCAAGTATGACATATCTTGTTCCGAGCCGCCCTAAAGTTTGCATCGAATGCTTAAAAATTGTACTAGATACTAATAATTGTATTTTATAATGAACACAATGAGGGTTTTCAGAATTAATTTTTACCCCAGGTGGCGGCACTGTGTCGAGAGGTCGAGCTGTCAAAACCTACCAATCATAAAATTGGTGAGTAAATATGATTGGTGGATTTTGACAGCAGCTGTTAAAAATATCTCTCGACAGTGTCGCCATCTGGATTTCTGAAAACCGTCATTCTTGCAGAGTTTTCTATTGGAGACTCATACAATAGCAGTGTCTGTCTGCCTGTCTGACTGTTAATATAATATGAGAATATTAATCTTTCAGTGGATCCAAATATAACAAGCTGCAGTGATCTAAGTCACGCTGACATGTATCTCCACAAAGACGAAACCCTCATCAAGCCTGGTGACAAGTTTGACTCCCACGAGAGCTTCCGCTTGTACATAGACGGGAACGCTGAGCGCTGGAAATACTACTACAGTTGCGCAGATTCACGAGCCCAGTCATCAGGAAAAGAGTTCTATACTTACAGATGTGTGTATAGCAAGCCCAAGTGCGATTACAAGCCTAAAGGCTTGAGAAAAAGGTAGGTTTTTACTTGTACTTCAAGGGGATTGGTGAGCGTTACATATAATACTCCAGTTGCGCAGATTTACGAGCCCAGTCATCAGGAAAGGAGTTCGAAACGTACAGATGTGTGTATAGCAAGCCCAAGTGCGATTATAAGCCGAAGGGCTAGAGAAAAAGGTAAGTTTTAACTTGTACATCGATGGGAATGGTGAGCGCTACATATACTGCAGCTGTGCACATTGACGACCCCGTTTTTGAGAAGAGTTCTAACGTGCATATGTATGTAAAGCAAGCGAAAGTTCGAATTTAAACCTAGTCTTAAGGAAAAAGGTATGTTTTCCTTGGACATCGCCAGCATCACTGGAGCGCTGGAAGTGCCACTATAGCTGTAAACTACGACTTATCCTTACGCCCGCACTTCGGACCTCGTAATAGTACATTATGATACAAGTACGGTAAGCTGAATATTACAGTCGAGGTGTTTATAGGCACGAGGCGAAGCCGAGTGCTTATAATAAAGAGACGACTATAATAGATAGCTTACCGTACGAGTATCATACGACGTTTTTCAGTACATTTGCGATTACCTTAAACTAAAACAAGATTGAAGTTCAGCAAATAAGGAATTTATAAAAGTTAGGAACTATAGCAGTTTGTAAAAATACATTTATAATAATCAGGTACATTTACTTAGGTTTATTTTCTCCAAAAAAGTACATTGATAAACTTCTCCTTTTCGAAGTCGGTAAAAAATCACATCTTACGAATCAGAAAAAAGTTTTCATGCTGAACTTGAAACTCTTTGCTCGGATTCTATCAAAATGTTTAAAATTGCATCTGTGGCATTGGGCTATTGAGCGGTTGTGATTGGTGTAAAGTAAAAAGCACAAGTGCCGTAAATACATCATAACGATACAGATTTCGATGTCATAAGAACTGTATTATTAGCAAATGTATTGAAAAGTATATTAATCGAATTGTATCTTTTTTGTTTCAGGGCAGAGACCTTAAAAACGAATTGCCCGTGCAAGATTGTACTGAAGCGCCTTTCGTACAATTCAAAGTACCTGACAGCAGTTTTTGTGTGCGACCATCATAACCACGAGATGTCTCAGGAAGCGTTTTTGAAGCTGCAGCATGGAAGGCGTTTGCCTCCCAAACTCAAAGAGGAGGTAAAAAATTAAAACATATAAAATTATTCCAAATAAAAAAGCGTACAAATCTATTTCTTCTTTTATAATGTGTTAGTAGCCAGCACTAGATTTCTGAAACTGAACAAGCGTATTTAAAAAAAAAGATATTTTTAAGTATAATTCGACTGACTTGGCAAAACACATGATAATGCTTAACAAACGCTTTTTATTTAATTATATTAATCTTTTCTAGATTACTGGTCTCTTGTACATGGATGTGGACCCACAGATCATCGGCAGATATGTTCATGCGGTAACCGGTCTTGTCTTGAGGAAAGCCTATTTCAGCCACGTGGCTAGAACTATGAAGGCCACCGACTTGGAGAAAACCTTCACGGCTGACAAGTTAAATTTGCTGTATAAGAAAGCCGATGGTTAGTCATACCTGATCAAGTTAGTAATTATTGATAAAATAATCATTATGGGTCATGAAAGGATGGTGCCAGTGTATTTTTATCTGTATGTCTACAATATATATGTTTATAAAACCCTGTCCCATCCTTAAAAGGGAGACACAGCCTATCAATATGACTATCTTTCACACACAAACAAAAAAATCAACATTTTTTTTTCATTTTTGTATGGATATGTCATTTTTAGGGTTCCGTAGTAAACTAGGAACCCTTATAGTTTCGCCATGTCTGTCTGTCTGTCTGTCTGTCCGTCCGCGGTTTTACTCAGACACTATAAGTACTAGAAAGCTGTAATTTGGTATGAGTGTGTATATTAATCGTGGCAAAAAAGTCGTAGAAAAAAACCTTGAAAAAATATATTTTTTTGGGTAGCTCCCATACAAGTAAAGTGGGGGAGTAATTTTTTTTTCTCTATTTACCCATCGTGTGGGGTATCGTTAAAAAGGTCTTTCAAAAATATTGTGAGGTTAAGGACACCATTTTTCGATTTAGGGATCCGTTTCCGAAATATTTGGTTTTTAAGTGCAAAATTTTGTTAGAAGTACGTGTCCCCCCCCTCTATCTGCTAAACGGTTATATATGGATACGTGAAAAAAATTACAGCAATAGTATATATACTGAAGTTGAAAGGAAAACTATCAGAGCTGGGTACTAAGTGCAAACTAAAAAGTTATAGGCAACCAACTTATAAAATGTACTGGAAAATGTAAAATTTCATACAATCTTCATTGTTAGATGTTTTTGGTCGTTAGACTGTGAGGTGTGAGTGTAAACAGTGTGAACTCAAAGTTGTCATTCGCAACTACGGAACCCTACACTGCGCGGCCCGACACGCACTTGGCCGGTTTTTATTTTAGAATTTCCAGCATTAGTCCCATACAACAAGTTGTTCATATTGACGGGCTGAGTCGCCCCTTCAAAGATCGGACTGGATTTTATTAATATATTGTTCCTATTTTAAATGCAAATTTTCTTTTCATTTCTTTTCAAAAATTCACGTCAAATTTTCACTTCCCTTAAACAAATTTTATACATCTCAATAAAAAAAAAATCTTTAATGACCCACCTCGACGAGACACCCTGTATCTTCAGTGGCGTAGCGAAGCCATGGCCAAAAATTAAGGATGTATCTTATATTTTTTTCTCGTTCTTTCTTGATGGCATTAAAAAATTCTTTTCTTATAGAATTGAGAAGAATGTATGGCAATCCTCAAAATGATGAAGTACACGTAGAACAAAATGTGAAAGGAAAAAGGGGAGCCAAAAAGCGTAAGTAAATCTTGAAAATAATGTTAATTATTATTATTCTTTTTTTTCGACGGGTATGTTACGAGCATGATCACTATCACTATCATCCTACTTAATACCATTATCCGGAGTCGGCACATTTTTTTTTAATCGACGAAAAAACGGTTATCTAATATATACGTATCTTATAACTTAACCAAGAGTTAATACTTTCAACCTTTGTTATAGGGACTTTGGAGTATCACGATGTTGAACCTGACAATGAAGCCCAATATGAAGTACCGCTTGTGGAAGAGACTGGTACGTATACTCAAAAGTTCCAAGCACTGTAGGCCACAAAGCAAAGAATGTGACTGTCGCTCGCGCCTTACTAGAGACGCGTTTTCAACCTATTTCATACGAAACTACCGTGTCAGGGGGCGGTACTTAATTATATGTATATATTATAATGTTTTCGCGATTGTTACACATTTAAATTATCGCTGTTATTTATTCAATTTTGCTAATTATTACCAAATAATTACTTGTTTTGTTTTTCGTATGTGTAAGTCAGATCTAAAAATCTGACACCAGTGTTGGCCACACTGGTGTCAGATTTTTCAAGCTGCCTTAAGGCATCTGACATAGCTTAACGACTGCCATCAACGATAACAGCCGGGACCAACGGCTTAACGTGCCTTCCGAAGCACGGAGGAGCTCGAGATATTTTTATGCCACATGCGGTCACCCATCCAAGTAAGGACTGCACCAGGGGTTGCTTAACATACGTAAGCGCTCATAGAGCTCACACCCACTGGACCATCGGGCTCCTCTGTAAACAGTCGTTTAGTTTGGGGGACCAAACTATTTTATGAACGACTGTTTACAGTTCAAAGTGTGAACATAAAGCTTTACTTAGGGTTTTCACCAAAAGTAGCCGGTTTTGGCAAAAACACTAACTGAAGCTAAATGTTCATACTTCAAACAGAAAGTAGCTCATGGGTTTTTCAGACCATTCTAGCTCAATTTTTTTAATAATGTCTACGTTTTCTTTCAAATGATTTATTTATAATGGAGGCAGCACTGGACCCCCTGTATCGTCTTAACCAGTGCTACGGTGGTCTTTAATAATGTTGTCAAAGTAACCTATCACGGATATAACTATGACTTTCTAAAAGCATGTTATTCTCCAGTTCCGATGGAGGATGGAGAAGACGAGTCTGCTAATAAGAAAAGCAGGTTGGAGACCTGCCTCCAGAAGCTGTCGTACGACGACGAAGTGTTGCAGTCGGTGAAAAAGCTGCAAAGCTCGGTGCAGGGCGAGACGCAAGATAGCCCGTGGATAAAACAGGAACACTTTATAGCTGCCAATGGGTATGTATCTGATTATATTTAACCGACTTCAAAAAAGGAGGAGGTTCTTAATTTGTCTCTTATATTTTTTTATGTTTGTTGTTCGATTTGTTCGAAAGGCAATGCTTCAAAGGTGGCCCCATATAATTTTTATTGAAATTTATCGAGCGCTTTTTGAAAAAATCAACAAAAACGTAAAACTATTGTATACGGATGCCATTTCGTTTTATTTTACCTATTTCTGTTTTATTTTATCGCGAATCAAGATAATTTGATGTTGACAATGTTCTTTTGTTTTCATTGAACAACTACATCAACTAAAAATGGAAAACTAAAACTATTTTTAACAAAAAAAAAAAAAAAAACTCGAACCGACTTCAACTCAATATGCGGGTGTAAAACTGGAATTAAAAAGTAGGAAATAGTAATTTAACTACCTACTAGAAATCTTTACGATCTATAATCAGATTTTGTTAAAAATAAAATTACTTGTTGAATGCGGTTGTAGGATCTACATCATAACCAAGTTATTTGAATTTCATTCAAAATAAAATGGCAATGGCATATTCAAAATAAGGAATAGAATGGCAATAAAGAAATAGGAGTGAAAAAAAATCCGGTAGTTTCTATTGCTTGTATGAGATCAGAAAACTTGTCATCTACGATAGTTACGCGTCTATCAACAACAAGCTATCACATAGATTTCGTTGATGGTAAAATTTCTTTATCGCTAGTTCGCCTATACGTACAGTTACAAGCATTTATAATATTTACTCAATTGTATTCCATTTTAGACCTTGTCACATTAAATTAAGCGAAAAGAATACAAAAAGCGATAACTCTTCAACACCCCCCTTACGAAATGAGAAAATGTTGGTGTCATTCGATTTAGCACACTATAATCTAGGGCTAACCGTTTTTCTTTTTTATTGATTCGGTTTAAATTAATTTAAATAAATTTAAATGCTCCGGGTATTTTTTAATAAAAAATATGGATATTAACTTAGATGTTCATAACTTTTGTTGTAAGCAATATATCTTAAATATCAAAACGTACAGCCCTACCTCTCCAATCTATCAATAATGTGTAAAAAAATAAAATTGGACTATGTTTATTGGGTGGGAAGCGTTATCGCTTTTTGTGTGAAAATTTACAGATAATCGATCTTCGAACCAATGTGTATTCATATGTACTACACATGAAAGATAGTCGATACTGTTATGTGACGGGTTCTGGGAAACGATTGTACCTGCAAGCCCATAAGAAATCAGAGACTAAATAGTTTTGGAAAACGAATATTCATTAGTTTTCAGATTTTCTTTTGTTTTCCATCGCCGAGGAATTTCGAAGCCTACTTGAGAGAACGTCTGGCATTTGCGTAGAGACGACTCGTACGAAATACCATTAGTAAAATCACCTTGTCTTTGTTTCAGTTTCTTCAAACTAGAATCGACTAATGACCCGGAGACTGAGATCGCTGAATTGGTTGAAGGAGATAACATCGTGGTCATGGAGGCGATAGGGGAGGGGGGAGAGGGCGCAGAGAACGCACAGCACTACATCCTACAGAACGACCTACAAAGCGGAGAGTACACCGCCTTCCCGTGCGACGTGCTATACGAGAACGAACAGCCGGTAGCCGAAGTCCAGGAAATAGCTGGCAATGAAGTACCTGAGATTGTCTTGAAAAACGAACCTGAACACAAAACCCAACAGCCACCGTCACCAGCCCCAGTTCGTCGACCCTCGCACGCGCCGGTACATCGTCCTGCTTACAACAATAATTATGATCAGCCTATCAATATCCCTGTTACACACACATCTCCTGATTACGAATACATACACAGATTCAATATAGACCAATACATGATACAGCCATGGTTCTCCAAATACATCGAGCGAGCCGCCGAAGATTCGCGCGCGAGCATCGGCGAGATGCTTAGCGACGTGTATTTGGGGAAAGCTATGTTCAGATTGGTCGTTAGCAAGCAAAACGCAGCTAAAACTATCAGAATATCCTACTTGGCCGAAAATGTTCCCACTCTAGAAGTGTTATACGACAGAAGAAAACATGAGTACAGATATCAAGCGACAAAATATTGCAAAAAAGTGATGTCACTAAAGAAAAAGTTAGCAGATACGTCCAGGATTGTGCGTCATTTGAACGACGTTGTCTTGAAGCTACAGAAAGAAAATAGAGAACTGGCCAACAGGAACAAAATGTTGGAGCACAATGTAAGGAATAATAGTATGCGCGTCGTGAGAAGAGCGACGGAAAGTGTAGCTGTTCAAGCAAAGTCGAATGAATGTGACGATATATTGATCAAAAGTGATATTCACGATTTGCAGTCGAGAAGAGAGTCTTTGATGACAGAAGTTTCGGACGTTGAAAACCATGTCGCGCATTTAGAAGAAATCAAAGCGAACTTGAAGCGGGATATTTGTAAGTTTGTGTCTAAGAAAGTGTTGTTGAAACGGATATCAGGAGAAAAGGTCGATAAATTGGAAGAGGTTAAAACTACCCTAGCCAAAGCCATCAAGAAATGTAGTGGCGATATGGCCTCTACCTCTGAATTGAGATAGAAATGATAGATAACTTCATTGGCATTATATACTTGTTTCCTTTGAACCCTGCGAGTTTTATCGTGAGTGGTATAGAGTTTTAAAATTATGATTTAATTTGTGATTGTGAGCAATACCTGCAAAGGGAAAGTAGACTTTAATAATTTGTTTCTTAGAACTAAAGATATAATTATGTCATACATATGACGCTTCACGACTACACAATTAAAACGAAGTGTTGTGGCTTTATAGACATTTAACTCTTGTGATTATTGAAATGATAATCGTTGATTAAAGAAACAATTGATTGCTTTAACTATTTTGTTTTATAGTGCGTACAAAGTAAACTCCGAAGAATGGTTGTGGTGTGTATGGGAACTAACAGAATGATTTTCACAAAGAAAGCTAAATACATTTATCCATTTTAATATTATTTTATGTTGATTTCTTGGTGCCGTTGCCGTTGGAGTTGTTGTTTTGAGATTTTTGTTTAAAGTCATGTTGTTAAGGGTCAAAACTTTATATGCGCTTTGATAAAAATAATAACCACGCCCTTAATCTTTTCTCGTTTTGCACAGATTCTAACTACATTTCAAAAACCTCATTTGGTTCCGCACAGGTCCAATATGCATGCAATATGTTTATTAACGAGACTTACCACGATACAGCTGCGTCCTTTGCCCGTTTACAAACATAATTATGTTTTTTAAGCATAGAAGTTTAAAAGAGTCTAATTTGCTGTTGTAATAAAAATATGCCATATACTCTGTCCTTAATACGGGACTTAACAAATATTTAGGTCATTCGTTTTTTAATTCAAACTGTCGACGACGAGTTCTGTGAATTCTTTCTTACAAGTGGTACAATGGGTTCAAGAATATTATACGAGCTAATCGAGCGGTGCTATTATGAAATTGATAGGTATATGTACGCGCGTTCAAGCTCTTAACACTATGTGAACCTACCCTTAACGAATTGCCTAGTGATTATTTACGTGAAATGTCTGTTTTAAGTATAAAATTTTACAACATTTTTGTATTTTTCTTTATATCCTTTCTCAATAATAAATAATTAAGCTTTTGAAAAAAACCTTCGAAACGGTTCATAAATGACTCCTTTTTAGAAGTCGGTTAAAAGGAGTAATTATCACTAATGAAAGAAGAAACAGAAGCCATCCAAACTAGGTACCGATTTCATCAGTGACTATCATCCTCAACTGCCTGTACGGCCAGATGAACAAATCATCATCTGAGCGTTTTACCGGTTGCATCCTTGGCTCTGTTGCGTAGGAACCCGGGATTCACTACTTATGCTGTGATAGTTGTTAGCGAATGTTCAAAAACCAACAGATTTAACAAAGAAACTTATCGCGTTTATACAAAGATATGTCTGTCTTTTTGACGCCTTAGAACTGATCAGTGATCTATGAAATTGCTTAACAGGCGGGCGATGTTTAAAATACAGTTAAGCAAAAAAAAATGCACCCGCACACGAAGGGATCCGTATCTACCATTATTCATACTCGAAATTTCGAGAAAAACGGTAAACAAATCTTGTAAAACATTTTATTCTGTTTACAGTATTTGTTTTTATAGCGGCAACATAAATACATCATCTGTGATAATTTCAACAGTCTAGCTATCACGGTTTATGAAATACAACCGACAGACAGACAGACTGACATCTATCTATAAATCTCGTGACTACCCTTTGGTTACTTCTGTAACCTAAAAACAGATTTTTCGGAACATTCGAATTTTGAAAATATCGGCATCTTGTCGCGCCAGAAGAGTTGAGTTTATGCCGTGTACAGTCTGAATATAACTTTATGGCGGCTCGATCATCGCCTGAGTCGATGCGCAGTACACAATATTACGTTCAGCGGGGCGCATGCGGGGAGGCGGGGCGCGTACTGCGCAGCTCGCAGCTAATATCCGAGTCGCCATAAAGTTCTCGAACTGTACGTACATACTAGCATATTAACGACGCAATTTCATCATAGGCCTATATTAACATAAGAAACTGGTCGGCAGATCGGAAGATAGATCGACAATGCCGACAGACAATACCTACACACTTTCACTTCGTCGCGGTCTGAGCGCAAGCGATAAGACAATCCGTTTGTGACGAAATCTGTTTCCTGGCATCTGACTTAGTAAATTATCAGATTCCGTAAAGGATTTACTTTACCACCCCGTATTTTGTTTTTCGAACGTTCCTAAATCTTCCGATTACCTTGGATGGAAGATTGAGGTACAGCAATTATAGGTATTCATACTTAGATAACTATTTTAACACGACTGCCCATAAAAAATACAATAAAACTGCCCCGTCTGGCCAGCATAGAGAGTGTATGCCAAATTATCTGTCTGCTCTGGCTCATATTGGCTCTGGTAGTCAGAGAGGGGCGTGCTCCTGCAGTGGAGACAAATAACCCTCCTTTTGGCTTCGCCGTAATCGGGTAAAAAAAGATGTGATTCGCTTCGCTTCGCCCATATAAGAAGTGTAGGTACCTATTGTTTTTTAGAATTCAGGTATGTTTGTATGTAGGTAAGTAAGTATGAGAGTTTCTTTAATCCACAAATCACAATACATTTTATTTTTAATGCCTCAACGGACTTAAACGTATTGTGTATCGGAAGAATCTTACACTCTCCCGTATGACGCACGCACGTGGCTAATTTGCGTGCTATTTCGCTGAGAAAGGGATAGACTCGGTTTTAAACAGTGCGGAACTATTTACACTGATGTACCTATAAGCACATCGACTACAGTCTAGTGTGTGCAAACACAAATATTGTTATAAATCTAAATTTTTGTCGTCTAAATATTCGCGAGTATGCGTTTGGGAGAAGTGTTCTTGTGATAAAAAAGCTGAATGTTTTAATTAAAAGTAAAGTTATTTAATTTTTTTATTAACCATACTATGCTTGTATGAATTTTGTTTTAGAGATTTTATAGTCCTTCCAGTATTTAATTGTGCCCGAAGTTGCGTTAAAATTACGTGTTGAAACGGAATGTTCTGAGACTCATAACTTTTAAAGTACTTATAATTTTACAATTATGATTCCATACAAGCATAGATAACGACAAGACAAATCGATAAAATTAAAAACTTTAAACAGGCGATACCGAACAACGGAGTCATCACCCTACAGAAATTGTATGGCGAAACACATGACTAGCGTACCCTTAAGGGATATATCTTTCTGTGTTCTGTGGGATATATCACAGAACACAGTTCTGTGTTCTGTGGGATATATTATGCTACCTACCTATAGAAAATTGAGGAGCAATGTTTTCCGAAGCTATCCCAGTGAGGTTTAAAATTCAATGAAAAGTAAATTTAGAGTTTCAATATTTAATTTAGGTAATAGGTGACGGCCTCCGTGGCGCAGTGATTAAGACGCCAACCAGCGACCCGGATTCGATCCCCAGCCAGGTCATTATGGAAAATATCTTTTAGAAATTGGCCTGAATCTTGCATGTTTATCTTACACTTACTTGTGTTTTGTACAATATCGGTACTTATATATAGTATCGTTGAGTATCTAGGTAAGTGACCAGCCCCCCTATTTACTAACTCGGATGACAGGTGTCGATGCCTATCAATCTAGAATTTACAATTACAATGCGGGTTTTGCTTGCACGAACTTTTTATTTGAAATACAAAAACCGCATTGTAACACTAAATTCTTGATTGATAGGCATCGACACCTGTCATCCGAGTTAGTAAATAGGCCGGCAGGTAAAGGCTTTGAGCTCTGAACACCGCCGATTAGTGGTAAGTGGTAAGTCTGTGTGTCTTTTACAGGCTACAGTTCTCGTCGTTGTTTCCCATCAGGCAAGATGGAGATCAAACGCACTCAAATTATTTATAAAAAAAAATATCCTACGGCACATGTTATGTGCCTTAGGTTTGTTCCTCCTCTTCTTATTTTTTTCAGTAGGAAGATAAGAACGTTGCCTGAGTACTATTTTCGGCAGAAGCAATAAGCGTTTGGCAACAACTCGTTTGGAATGTGGTCACATTATCCTGCATTAGTGTATGTAATTGGCCACTTGTTTCGTAGATGGCTATCTCTATAGTAAAGTGAGCATCATGATTAGTCAACTTGATTGGTTAATGATGCCATTTTTTAATGAATAATCGTTTTGTTTCCACATAATGACACCGACATGAGCGTGTAATTGACCTGTCGTTTTCTTTATACATTAGTTCTTAAACTTTGCGTACGTTATTCGTAAGTCAGTCATATTGATTTTCTGCTGACGTCAAATAGCTTATGACACTCCGGGGAAGAATGCAAATCTAATGATACCTCACACTCCAAAATCAGTCGAGCCGTTAGGGAGCAACAGACATACTGACAAACATACTAATATACCAACCTATACGTGCGAAAATTATTTCTCTTACGGGTGAGTCAATCGGGTCAAAACATAGGATAAACAAATTATGTAAATATCTCAAAGCAGAATAAACTAATTTTAATTATTTGTGACGGTCTGTGAGAACAGAATAAGAAGAATATAACGGCTTCTGTTAGGGAATGGGCGAAAATATAAGGACATAGGCGCTGCAGCTAGCGTCCTTTCACAATTTTTTTCTTTGATTTGATTTGCACCTATACGCCCACTTATGCACTATGCGTGGCCTTTGAGTCTTGTGGACTCAGACATCAGACATGATTGTCTCCATCACTCGAGCGAATTCCCGGTTGCATCCTTAGCGGTAGATGAGGCTTTGTGTCCGCTACCTATCCTCGGTTATTTGACGAGGTTACTGGCTTTTACACAGAGCGACTACCATTTGACCTCCGCAACTTAAAGGGTCCTACGATAAGTTTATACAACGCTAGCTGGTGTTCGGGACCCACAACTTATATAACGTGCCTTGCGAAGCACGGAATCATCTATATTTTCGGATATTTGGTGGTTCAAGACCAGGTTCCAGACTGGAAACAACTTTAACAAAGTATGTATGCTTCCCAATGCGATAAGAATCCACCGTTGACCACTGGATCACAAAGGCAGCTCGTATACGTTATTCAATGTACATTTGTAATTAATTATTCTAAAGTGTAAAAATCCACATGTTTATGTCAAGACCCTCATCTTTTTTTCGATTTACACGAGAGGAAATCCTCTCCCAGACAAGTATGAAATCTTTGGAGCCATATAATTTATATTTCATTCATTGTTGACGTTTGAATTCTTAGTAATAGCTAGCATGTCTGCTAAAAACATTCACCTACGCCTCGTAAAGTGCAAGTAAATAGACATTACATATGATGTAACTTAGAGGTGAGTTTATATGCCTCTCTTCCGTTTCGGATTTTGCAAAGGTCAGTTTTGCAATCAGCTTGTTTTTATTTAAGTGTTATATTGAAGGAATCTCATGTATTTACACCTAGTGACCTACATTTTAATTCAAAATATACGTTTTATCCTATGTTTATTGAAAATCATAATATTTTACATTTGTTTTGACATCAAATTTCTAATACTCTACTAACCTGATCCTAAAATATGGAATTGTCTCGTCCTTGCCAATCCTTAAAATTTAAATAGTTGCAACTTCTACTATTCATCGACTATTATGCTAGGGACTGATGCGTGAAACTTATAACGTTCCTTTTTCTATTCGGTCAAAAACTTTAAAATTTTTTTGGAACAGTATTATACATGGCGAAATTTTTATCGTTTTCGATCCTTTTTACTGTTATTTAATACTCAAAATATGGACCTGTAATCGTTGTCTGAAATAAATAAATGAATTTGAATTTAAAGGGGTAACTCAGCCTGTCAATATGAACAACTTTTCTTTCTTTAACTTCTCCTATGGAACCAATGCCGGAAACTAAAAAGAAATTCGACATTCCCATTCATAGAAAAGTGTTCAGCCGCCCGGGCAGTTTGTGCCCGGGCGGCTGAACACTTTTCCATGAAAATATCGAAAAAATTTAGAGTTTCCAGGTTTGTTTGCATAGGAAAATTTATTCATATAGATGGGCTGAATCACCCCTTTAAGGGTCCAGAACGATAAGGATTTCGCAATGTAAGTATTTGACTCCTATCTGTCTCGCAATTACAGTCCGACTCATGCTTATGGATGATACTCGTACATCATTCCAAAAGTAAGTAATGTGATATTTTCAACACAACGATATAGCGCAAAAGCAAAGCTCAGTCAGACGACATTTTTTGTTGTTTATTTTCTTGTTATTTTGATCCTCCGTGGCGCAGTGGTTAACACGCCAGAGTGTGACACGAGGATTCGATCCCGGCCAGGTAATGATGAGTAACGATCTTTTTCAGATTGGCCTGGGCAAAGACAATATAATACGGCCTGGGTATTGGATGTTTGCCAAATACAATGGGTAATATTTGTAATTGTATTTGTTCTCAGACACACATTTCAATGTCAACATTTTAAATAGGTTTTTGTTTTAGTTTCAGCACAATAACCTGTTTCGGTCGGTCTTCTATTTTTATAAGATACTAGCTGTTACCCGCGGCTTCGCCCGCGTGATTCATAGCCAATGTATTTCTCAGTACCCTAACCTATGTGTATGCAAAATTCATGATGATCAGTTCAGTAGATACGGCGTGAAAGCGTAACAAACAAACAAACTCACTTTCGCATTTATAATATTAGTTGGGATGGGACTAACTGTTACCCGCGGCTTCGCCTGCGTGATTTATAGCCTATGTCCTTCTGAGTACCCTGACCTATGTGTATGCAAAATTTCATGATGATCGGTTCAGTAGATGCCGTATCTACTGAACCGATCATCATGAAATTTTGCATATACGCATTTGCATATTTGCAGATACGGCGAGAAAGCGTAACAAACAAACAAACAAACTCACTTTTGCATTTATAATATTAGTTGGGAAGTTGGGATTGGGATGGGATTGGGATTGAATATTATTAATAATCTTCAACTGATTAATAAATTAAGGTAAATTGAGATTCCTACCTACTTACTAGTAACTAGCAATATTATATTTGAGTATAATAAGTATTAATAAAGATAAATTCGTCACCAATCGATATGGGGTTGACATTGGAATTGGAATACTCGTGAAAGGTGGGTTCCGAATGTCAAACGTTCACTTACCGGCGCTGACGACGATATTCGAAAAATCCCAGTCTATTTCCTAGTTTGTTTTTAATATGTTCTTATTTATTTACTTTGACGACCTCCGTGGCGAATCAGTTAACATGCCAGTCAGTCTGCGGCACGAGTGATCCCGGTGGTTTTGATCCTCAGTCAGCGATCTTCGGTCTTGGATGTATAAATATATAAGTATATATTATAAAATATAGCATCGTTGAATTAGTCCTACGATGCAAGTTTACAACTTATGGTGGGGCTACCTCAATGTTATATTTATTTATTTAAATTGTTAGATAGTATTGTCTCGGATAAAAGAAAATACATGAAGGATGAGTTATTGGTCCCATCTACCTAGATGACGGCTGTTATCCTTATTCTTTTTCTTTCTTTCTTTTTTAATTATGGCTTCCGACGAGATTTCAGTGATTCTGCCAATGTCCAGTATAATGAGATACTAAGTATCGGTGTTGTACGGTATGTGGCATCAAAGATGGCGTATGTTCTTTGGCAGCCTCGTGGGAGATTTTGGCGACAAATCTATACGAGTCCATTTAACCGTCTACTTTAACTATTACACAAATTGTTCTCGAGCACGAGCATTTATAACACCAAACTACACCAATTTCATATTATAAAGTCCACTTAAATCAATTTGCAAAATTGTATAAGGCAAACGACAACTGAACCCCTTGACTTCCCACCAAAAACTCCATCCTTATTCTTAAAAAATTAATATTTTACATTTTAATTTCATTTCTCTCTCCATTTATACAACAGGGAACTTACTTATTCTAGTATATAAATTTATAGAGTACCTATATAATTAAAGATGATCTTAAAAATAGACGAATGAATAAATGTATTGCTTAGAATAAAAATCTTGACGAGACTTTGTTTCACCATGTCATAAAATATCTGCATATAATGCACGTATGTCATACGACATGAAAAACTGTCCATATAAATATTTTAATAATTGTCATAAATTTAAGTTAATAGCAGAATGTAAAAAGGAGGAAACTTTATGATTTAAATACTTCACATTACTTCAGCCATGTAAGGATTACAATAATTGTTGTTTATTCAACGGAATGCATAGTTGTAAACTTTACGAGGCTGCAAAACCTGATTTTTAGTTAAATTTTATACATCAATATTTAATACGCAGTGTTTAACCCTACTCCTTTAACAAAAGAATACCCTAGAAGCATTATGTAGGTAACATTTCGATATTTGGATAAGTAAAAGTCGACACATGTATCACATTTTCACATCTAACCAGACATTGTTGAAGGTACTAGTAGTCTGTAGCTTTTGAACAATAATTAGTAAAATACATAAATACATAATAAGATGTGATTTGACGTCAAAAAGTGCCTCTGAATCTTTTGAAGTCTAGCGATACCCATAAGTCTATGCTGGGGATCCAAGGTCCATATTTTTAGACATACAACAAACTGATCTCTGTAATGCTTTGTATTCAAAAGTTCGCGCATTAAGATCAATATGTCAGGTTTAGAGTATAGATACAAGTTGGTGTGTACCTTAACTTTGTCAAAATCATGAATATTTATTTTTTTAAAGGGTGATCTTTCTATAAATATTTTAACAATCACAATATTTTTAACATACACACAGAGACATAACGTAAAAGGCGATATAATTTACGTTAACTACATAATAATTACGGCATAATTCTCATATAGTTTAAAGCCTTCAGTGTATTAGTTTCAAACTATTTAATTCCAACTTGAAGCACTGTTGCATATTTTGTGGCCGTATTTATATAATACAAAGTAGCCGACTTTCTTTGACCGTCGGAAAGTGCGTGACGAATACAAAAGATCTAGATTTTAATAAAACGGAAATATAGTTCAAGCTAAAGTAGAGGTGCTATTTGAAGGGTCAATGACCAGTAATTTTGTCAAAGACTAAGTTTGTCTGTATTATACGGATATCGAGTCGTAAAATGGCTATTACTATTATATGTTTTGACCACTGCTTACATGTCTCCCTAGAAGTAGCAGTATAATGTGCGAGTATGTGAGTTTTCCTTATTTCACCATAATTCCTAAATGCCTGAAGAGCTGAAAGCCTAAAAAAGTAAAAAAAAGATAGGCATGTAACATCCTCGTCTTCATCGTTACTTACCATCAGGTGAGATGGGAGACACAGTTATATCAGATTACTGCACTTTTCCATGACTGTCTGAAAAAAAAGATATAGATTGTACCAGCAGCTTCGCAGATCGTGGACTATCGAGACATCGCTATTTTGATTCCGCTTTTCCACTACAATCCACCAACGCGATAAAAGAAGCCTTTCAATATTTGGCACCTGGCTTTATCTACCACGTAAGAAACACTTGAACTATTTAGTATGTACGTATGTACTACACTACAACTTATAACACACTAGCAGTGGGTATACTGTCGGTCGCCAGCAGGTTGAGGCAGAATATCAGTGCTTTGCTCATGCATAGATTGTGTGTGAGGAAAGCGTCATGCTGAGCCTACAACCTTTTTGAAATGCTGCAACGCTCACAAGCTGTTATGGTTATTATTTGCTATTGTACTTTTATTATTTGTCCTGTTTCGTTGTTCTGTAATGGTTTGTGTGTGTTTTAGTTGTTTCAAATAAACTTTTATTTTATTCTATTCTAACAGCTCTCCCTGGCTGCGTCCGAGCATGTATTATACAGAGACGATTTTTTTTTAAATCTTTGATTATACATTTAAACATTCCTCTTGAATCGCTCTATAAAAAAACAGTATTAAAATCCAGTGCGTAGACTTATAGATTTAAGCATACATAGGGACAGACATTATTCTGATAGCTGTGGAATAGACAGACATCAGGTAGCGAGTTTGTTTTATATGTACTATTAATTAAAATTAATAAATATTCTGTCCTTGCAATTTCATTAGGCGTTGCTTTGACTCGGAGACAAGCGATGCGGATGGGTGGTAATAGAATTTTTTGAAAGATGTTTCCTCCTACGTACGCTAGGTTGTGAAACAAACGTAGGAATTAAATAGTAGGAGAAATTTGTTTAGTCCGATAAATCGCCTAATTACATCGATATGGAGGCAACCATATTGCTGTTTTTTAACATTGTCAGAGTGCAGTATTTACTAATATTCTCTTACAGATAATATTTTTATAATAACAAGCTTTTATATAACTTGCTCTGTTTGTTTGTCTGTGGGGGTGAAATCTTGTAAAGCTTTGAAGCACTTATCAGGATACGATGATGGATTGGAAGGTGGGCATAGGAACTTTTAAAATTAATAATGTAAATCATCGTATGTGGGCTTATAAATATAATTTGTTTTGGCAAACACTTTACAGAAAAAATTGGCACTCATAATAAAATCTCGTCACGAAAAATAACTTTTTGAAAAATCTTATAATATGTATATGTATAAATCTGTGACCTTGCCATATTTTTTTATATTGCCAACATACTGAACTACTTGCTGCAAGCAAAGGTCTATATATGAAAAAAAATGGACTCCTCACACTAAATTGATCGATCGACGATTTTTGTATGGGGAAATGCAATTTTGTTCAGTGTAACCAGTAGATGAACGTTTAAGTATATGGCAAGGATACAGATTTACACGGTGTATATTGGTGATAAAATTATGTGGTGGTAAATTATACAGTTGTTTGTTGAATAATTGTTGATACATTCGTCAACTTTTGTTTGAACATGTTTAGGTACTTATTATAATAAATGTCAGACAATATTGCTAGCATTTAACTCTCAAAAAAAATAAAGGTGATATAAGTTTCACGCATTAATCTGTCTGCGTGTGTGCGTGCTCATATGAGCCATTATATCCGCTGAACGAAAGGACGGGCTTAACATGCGCTTTTCTTAACTCTACGCTACATTTAGCATTACAAGTACTCCTTTGGTGGAAATTAAACTTTCTGAGTAGATAGGATCGAATGCATCTGATTAAATATTCCAGCTAGAAGATTTTGGATCCAAGTGATATATGAAACTGAAATGTTCAAAGTAAAGTGGAGCACCAGGTCATGTCAGGGGACGAATTGGCATGTTGCCTAAAATTTTTTTCGTGTTGCTATGGAAAGACCTGCCAAAAATAAACACAATTGTGACAGTAATACATTTCTAAGCAAAAAACTCTTTCAGAAATAAAAGTTTTAAAGACACATGTTTTTAGACGTGAAAACGCTGCAGCGCGTTTTCACGTCTAAAAATTTACGTCTACATATTTGTGACGTCATAACTTTGTATTTTGTATGGGTGGTGTGAGAACTTTGTTTGGTAGCTATACGAAATATTTCGTTTGTGGTAATGGTTTCATAATAAAAGTTGCTAAAAATTGAGCGGACTACAATACAGTATAATTGTAACGAAAGATTTTCATACTTTTAAAAATGGTCCTATTCACCCAACTTTAAAGAAGCTTTAACATCACTTAACTAATCGATATCAAATAAAAAGTGTTCTTTATGGTGTTTTTAGATACAAATTAGTATAATTGGAAACAAATTTTATATAATCTTAACATTAGGCAACTACCGAATTAAAATGATTAATTTTTTGTCTTGAAATATTTCAATTTCCAACAACTTCTTCAGAGTCAAAGTTGGCGTTTATATGTATGTACGTTTATTTTCAGCGATAACATTCGCACCAGTGTTCTAATTTACATAGAAAACATTAAAATTGATATATGGAAATGCCTATGTCACCTATGTCAGCCTATGTCACCCACACAGTTAGCCTTCTATAAGTGAAAGAATTAAAAAAATCAGTCCAGTAGTTTCAGAGCCTATTCAATGCAAACAAACAATCAAATTAGTCCTCTTTATCCTAATCCTAACTAATATTATAAATGCGAAAGTGAGTTTGTTTATTTATTTGTTTGTTTGTTATGCTTTCACGCCCAACCTACTGAACCGATCATCATGAAATTTTGCACACACATAGGTAAGAGTACTGAGAAGGACATAGGCTATATATCACGCGGGCGAAGCCGCGGGTAACAGCTAGTAATAATATAAATTAGAATTTTCAGGTTTGTTAAATTTGTTGGGCTTCGATTTGTAACATGTAAATGAATGTGAAAAAATTATCGCAAAGTTTAAGTTCGCGGCGAACTTCTAGCGAACATTAATGTGGACCAATCATGAACACAGTATAGGCTGTAGTTATCGCAGTTAAAAAGTAGCATGTGTGCTACCGACCTATTAGTATGCGAGAGATAGTACGCGCTCTTTTCGTAGATGTACAGTTAGATAATGACATGACCAGAAATATAACAAAACCTCGGACAATAGCCTAAGTTTTGACAAAGTTTTGGGTGTAAAAAGGATCTTATGCAATGTACGTAACTACCTAGTAACACAAATGACAATTTTAGTAATGTTTATATCTAAAAAGGTGTCAATAACGATTAAAAGGGAAAATATAAGAAGAAAAACGAAGAGTTTTTGGTGGGAAGTCAAGGGGTTCAGTTGTCGTTTGCCTTATACAATTTTGCAAATTGATTTAAGTGGACTTTATAATATGAAATTGGTGTAGTTTGGTGTTATAAATGCTCGTGCTCGAGAACAATTTGTGAAATAGTTAAAGTAGACTGTTAAATGGACTCGTATAGATTTGTCGCCAAAATCTCCCACGAGGCTGCCAAAGAACATATGCCATCTTTGATGCCACATGCCGTACAACACCGATACTTAATATCTCATTATACTGGACATTGGCAGAATCACTGAAATCTCGGTGGAAGCCATAATTAAAAAGAAGAAAGAAGAAAAACATATAGAAAAAAGAAATCATCGACGTACCTATCCAATATTTTTTTTTATTTAATCGGTCCAGTAGTTCCTGATATTATCTAATTTTTTAATATGCGTTTAAACAAACGCTAATTTTTTAAATATATAAATTTATTTTTATATTATTTCGCAGTACTGTAAAAAATTCTTTTGAGAGCATCTATAGAAGCATTCTATCGTCATTATCAATAAGATATTGCAATTATAGGACTGACATTCAGAGAAAATACAGAATTATCATGTCGTAGTAGAGCCTTTGTAGATATCTCGTAATTTTTTAAAGTAGTTCATCTAGCCGATCTCTACTATTTCTATTATATGTGGTCTAAAAAAGAATATTATTTTTATTTGATTCCTAGAATGTCTTGGGAACCAGTTGAGCTGGTATTGCTAAATTAAGTAATAGCCATAGTTAGATGACGTAAAGTCATCACAGCAGGCCACGACCTAACTAAAAAATTCCAAGTCTAACGACCCCATCAGCTGATCCTGTGCCACCGCAAATTAGTATTTAACTAATGAAGGAATTTGTTCAATCACGAAGCACGCCTAAGTCTTCTTACCGGTTTAGGCGCTACTCAGGTCGACGAAGAAAAGGCGAGCGCAGTCGCAACGGCCGTCAGTCGCTCCAGGGCCGTCAGAGGGGTCGGACCACAATCTAGTCATTATTTTTTTATAATAATTTCGTAATCAAAAGGTCATCATGAAAGTGTTCATCGCTTTAGCTGCACTCGCTGCGCTTGCAAGTAAGTGTCGATTTTATTGATTTTTACATATTTATCGATATTCATTGAAATATTTACACAATTAAACAGCATTTATCAATATTTGAATTTAAATATATCAGATATAAAATGTATATTATGAATAAATATATAAAGTGAGCTAAGTAAAATTAGTCCATAGAAAAGACATCAACGCGTCACAGTACGTTTCACAGATTTTGTAATTTAAATAACAACTGAATTCGCTAGCATAGTTATATCAATATTAGCTGATTTAATTGTGTAACAATTTAAGTAACTATTGCTGAGCCCGTCACCATTCCCTTTACACTTTCTTGACACTTACTCAGCATTTCCATTATGTAATATTGATTTACCATGACATTTGTTTCAATTGTTCCAAAATACTTCTGACAAGTAAGCAGAGGTAGTGAACTGTAACATTTCAGTATCAACTTTTTATTTTAAAAAATAAACAAATGAATTATACTTTACTACCAGTATATATGTAACATAAATGCTCTGTTAGTGAAAACCTTATCAAAATTACCCTAGTATATGCTAAGATCACCTAACTAGGTCACTGACACATTCTAAAGAAATACATGCCGCATAATCTATTCCTACTACGTATTTACGGTTGATAATGATGTATTGATTAGTTAAATTTTTGAACTACCAATGCTGCTATGACATTATTCACAAAGTATAAGGAAATGTGTATAAAGAATGTAAATCGCTATAAGTTTCTGATGCGAGAGGCAAAATAGCACACATTACGACACTTGTATTACGATCGTATTGACCTACAATTTCGTGGCTATAGTTTGCGCGCCCACACCGAGCTCATGTTAATTCAATGTACGTTAATTTTGGTAGTTGCCCTACAATTTTTTTAAGCGGAATTATAGGGTTTATACAGGTTGTACAGCGTGAAAATTTACACCGATATTCCTTCGCATGGAAACAATGCTGGAAACTCAATAAACATCCGTCATTTTCATACAAACTGCGGGCTGGGCGAAACTTTTTGCATGAAAAAGTCAAATTATTTTTGTGTTTCCCTAACTTTTGGTCTGTAGATAGAAAAAGTTGTTATTATTGACCACCGTGACTCAGGTGGTCAAAAATCCCTTCAAGGGAAGGTTAGAGTTAAATTTACACACTCTTTATTCTAAAGTATTTACGCTAGTATGTATAATTATTTACACCAGCCCCTGCCTTAAAAAAAATCCTACTATTATCTTGTTAAGTGGTAAAGGAAGTTCCATAATTTGATTTTGTTCACAATAGTTTCTTCCTGTAGCTTTTTGTGGACCTGAAACACAATAATAATTTGTCGCTTATTTAAACGACCGCAGAGCTGCCTTTTAAACCGAGTGTGAATCCGCCCATCATTTTTAAATCATCTTCCACTACAACACTTCAAGTTTTCCTAAATTCTCAAGTGTTTCACTTTCTTGTCAAATTGTTCTACCTATCTTAATCGTTCTTTGACATATTAATTACAAAAATAAATCAATGACAAAGTCAATTCCTCATTATAAAATAGATGTGGTGTAAGGGTATGTTTCTACAGTAATAGTATCTTCTTCGTAGTTTGTGGTTTCTACCAGAGGTGTTCAAGGATACAGGGCAAAGAATGTGTTGTTTAAGAACCCATAGAATCGCTTTATTTATTTGGCCACGCGCAGCACAGCTCTGGTGGAAACGGTGGGATGATGCGAGGGATCTGTGCAAGGCCATATTGGCATAGGTTCACATCTAAATAGAGCCGGTATACATCTTCGCATCTATCTCTATGTTCTGTGTTATCTTCTGTATTGTCTGTGCACCGTTTCACACCTTCGCTACGCATACTCATACCGGTCAACAGTCTCCCACATTTCTGATGGAAACACTTTCATGAAGTCACATCTTTGTAACGCATCCTGACACCGTTTAGTTATCTCGCATAGATATATCTGATGGCAACTTATAATTTTCTAGTTGATCAAGGTTGTAATTCATTGTCTGATAATACATATAAAATTGGTTTTGCATCATTTGGGGCTATCAAATCTCTGGCTGATGAATTATCATCATACTCATAGCAGTATCTCTATATACCTGTAGACACAAATACTTGTCTTTTTAAACATAATAAAATAAAATAAATCCAGACCGAAACGGCTTACGTCATCAATTATTTCATTTTATACAAAAAAGTTAAGACAATTAAATAGTAATTATCTTATGATGTAATGTAATAATTGCATAATTTTGACATAATATTGTAATTATAAAGTGATTAAATCTTTCATTTCTTGACATCACATTGCAGTGAACAGTGCAAGCTATATTTTATCATGGAAGTTCAGATTCAGGTTATCTATAATGCTAAACATCTTACACTAAAGAATGAAAGACATGTACCATGACTTGATAAAGATAAACTTTAATTCATAGCTTTCGTCTACTTTGCACTTAGAAGTTAAGCATGGACATGAAACAACCAAATCTCAAGTCTTACACTGCAATTAATTTTTGGTGATTGAGTAACAATCATTCAAACCCTCACATTAATATAAGTAGAAAGCATTTAACAAAATAAGTAGCTTTGGAATCAGACTAGAAAGTTAGTTTCTCCCGAGGCAATCAAGCGTTAAACAAAACAATGACTAAATAATTTTCTGAATGATCATGGCTTTTCCGAAAGCCCCACTTCACCCTCGAGTGCCCTCTGATTAGCGACATTGACATTCACTTGTTTTTTTCTCCACAACCACAGAAAGCTATACAGCGGTTATTGCAGCTGTGTTGACATCGGGCATATTAAAATTTACGTAAATATTGAAATTCTCATTTCACAAGCTTGGGAGAAAATGTACTAAAGTTGTGAACTGGTTTATTTGAGTAATGTAACAGCCGGTCCATTAACTGATATCTGTATCAATTGCTGATATGAATGTACCTACCTTAAATGTATAGTAAGTAGTTCAAAGAACGTTTATCAGAAACTTTTAGATAGTAGCATGCAATCAAAATTGTAATAAAAGCAATTAAATTATAAGTATGTATATATTGCATTGACAAAAATATAAACCTAAACAAAACATGAATAATTTTTTGATGAATACGCAATTTTGAATATGTATCTATCTATTGAAAAACGGCTCAAAATTGTAAATTATTAATTGAAATAAATTAAATTAGTCGTGAGAATTGCATTTAATGAAAATGAGCTTTAGAATTAGCACATAATAATCCCACGATTTTATTAACAGTTAATTATCTTCCGTGATATGGATGAAGGTATACTTTGCGTACAATAAAATAAATAAAAAATGTATGTAAATTGTAAATATTTGCAGTGGTTCTTTATTTAGAAGTTGTGATTTATGATGGGGATGAATTAGTGAGATCACCTTTTAGTATTTGCAATCTTTTTTCCTGTTAGTAACATACTTATTATTACGTTTTGGTCCCTTTGATTATTCAATGAACCTTTTTAAAATTAACATTTATATAACACATGCCAAACGTAAATTATAATTCCATTTCCCATTGGACCAAATAGTGCTGATAAAAGAATTTAAAAAATTAAAAATATAATCAGATCTTTAAACAATCATATTTTTTAGTATGCTTTTAAAATGAAATGCAATTAAAACATGTATGGTAAATTTTCTTAGAATCTTTTATTTTCTATATACTTCTATAGAATCTTAGCTTATGCAATGGCTATTTTTGCCACTTATCGGAATTCAAAGTATGCGTGATCTTATCAAAGATTGATCTTATCATTACGATGAAATTATATTGCAAATTTATTTTTAACTGATAGAAACTATACCAATAATCTAATCAAAATAATATAGTTTCCCACATTTAGATCATTAACTTTATATGATAGTTCAAATGTGTGTCTTTTTCTTCCACTCAATCAAAGTGGGATGCAGATCAACTTGAATCAAATTTTGGATTGAATTCCCAAAGATGTTAACTTATTTAACATTAGCTTGGGACCCCTGATGTACAATGATCTGTGTCGCAAATTTAAACTTTATTCAAATAAAATAAACATAATTAAATTAGGATTTTGGACTACCATTTTCCGTATGTACTAAACTTAATAAAGTAGCGCAGACTAAGGGTTTTCCTACTTGTCAACCAATTAGCGGATGCAGAATCTGCCATTAAATACCGGATTAAATTCAAACCGATGCAAAATCTCCAATCATATATAGGATTGAATTGAAAGAAGATGTGACCTTATCAAACATTGGCTCGGGACCCTTGATGCACTGCGATGCACTGTGTCGCAAGTAGCACCTCGCTTTCACTAGTTGCGCAAGGCGTTGCGATACCGCGTGTAATCAGGCGACGTCGATCCCACGTACCGTACAATGACGACTCAGGAGATAAATATGGCCCGGTGAAGGCTCTATGTCCTTAGATTTGTGATTTGGCTAAACGTCATTTCTATAGGTGTTTCTATGCATTTATTTAATAGGAACTCACCAAGCCCAATCTTATCTCATCATTTGAGTTCAGTTTTTCTTATTATTATTAAAGTTTCGGTTAATTACGGTCATACAGCAATCTTGTAAGACTTGTACCGTACAATGCGACTCAGGAGATAAATATGGCCTGGTGAAGGCTCTATGTCCTTAGATTTGTGATTTGGTTAAATTAATTCGCCAAGACTAATGTTATTGCATCATTGGAGTTCAGTTTTTCTTATTATAATTACGGACATACTTTTGCGTATACCACCCTAGAACTCATTGTTGCAAGATAGAGGTCAAACGTACGCAAATTATTCATAAAAAAAAGAACAGACATCTTATAAGGGTTTTCTAAAATCTAAGAAGATCTTGAATAAAGGTGATGTAGAAGTTTTAGTATTAACCTATTTGCTAGAACGTGATTTTAGGATCTCCCTGTTCCCTGATAATATCACTTGATGGGATTTAAGGCATCTTCAGTACATTTTGAAAAAAAGGACATGCTGAAATGAGTTCTGATTTTCAATACTGTTAAGGAAAACCTGACATCTTTACGGATATAAATAAAGTTCGTTTTTCTCCAAGTGTGCTAAAAATATAAAATATTTTATATGCAATAATTTTAGCTAGTTCTTTGGTGACAATTTAACTACCTATATTTTAACAATTTGTCACACAATACTCCGTCTTATTCGTAATTTAAATGAATGAATAGGAAATTAAGCATTAAATTGTATCCTGTTTCATAAAAAAATACGCATAGTTGTACGTTCCTTTGAAAATGCAGTTGTTCACAGCTATTGTGGTAATAACATTAACTGGATAAATTAGGTTTAACGGGGTGATAATGTGTAACATTTGTAGTGCGGTAAGTATAATGGTTATAAAGGAGATGCTCAAATACAAAGTATTTCTTTGTAATTAGATGCGAAACCCTTAGATGTAGGGTTCCGTAGTTGCGAATGACAACTTTGAGTTCACACTGTTTACACTCACACCTCACAGTCTAACGACCAAAAACATCTAACAATGAAGATTGTATGAAATCTTACATTTTCCAGTACATTTTATAAGTTGGTTGCCTATAACTTTTTAGTTTGCATTTAGTACCCAGCTCTGATAATTTTCCTTTCAACTTCAGTATATATACTATTGCTGTAATTTTTTTCACGTATCCATATATAACCGTTTAGCAGATAGAGGGGGGGGGACACGTACCTCTAACAAAATTTTGCACTTTAAAACCAAATATTTCGGAAACGGATCCCTAAATCGAAAAATGGTGTTCTTAACCTCACAATATTTTTGAAAGACCTTTTTAACGATACCCCACACGATGGGTAAATAGAGAAAAAAAAAATTACTCCCCCACTTTACTTGTTTGGGAGCTACCAAAAAAAAAATATTTTTTCAAGGTTTTTTTCTACGACTTTTTTGCCATGATTAATATACACAGTCATACCAAATTACAGCTTTCTACTACTTATAGTCTCTGAGTAAAACTGCGGACAGACAGACAGACAGACAGACAGACAGACATGGCGAAACTATAAGGGTTCCTAGTTTACTACGGAACCCTAAAAAGTATGTGTAAAAGTAAGAATAAAGTACTACAATTTAGAAAAAAACTACAACTTACTGTGGATACAGAGCATTATAAAGATATTACGTTGATAGGGAGATCCTATCAATGTAATATAAAAATAACGATTTAATAGCTAATTATTTGCATTCTTTATATCATATCATTAATATAGCTACTGGTACTGGGTACACTAAAGTTGGTTCGGTTTTACACAGAAAACATTTTATAATATGGTTGATTATGTAAAAAAGTTTAATGTGGTCTGTGGTCTACATAATATATTTCTGTGGCACGACCTTGACAGTTCAGCATAATTTAAATTGCAAATGTACCGCTAGAGATTTGAAATGTCAAGTAACGTCTCGGCAATATAATTAATTTGCATCTTTAATACATTCTATACGGCTCGTAGTACGGTGAGGTATCATAATTCAACTAAATCTGTATGTTAAATATAAATATTGTACTTTTGGAAAGCTTACTTCAGCTCGTATAAAATAGTAAATTATAACTATATTTCTTTCTGGGCGTTTTCTCTGTTTTTGTTTATAAAAATTTAAAGTTTATCCTTCAAGCCATCGTTCAAGTGCCCTAATATGGCTGACATACTCTATTTTTGAGATGAATGTAGGCACGTGAACAATGCGCACACGTCAGGGCACGGCCGACATAGTTGAACTGTATTAAGGAGGAATCAAATCTCACATCGAGTCTTGTTCATGCCTCCTATGATCTTCAAAAACACTTACATTGTGTTGCACTAAGCATCTCCACTCTGTCCTTTGTGCAGCCAAGTTTTCCTAACTGGTATGTTCTATATTGTCTTTTCTGAACATCTTTGTATCTCAGAAACTGGCCGCCCTGTTTCCGCTTGCCGTTCAGTACAGAAAAGAAGATGCGATAGTAATTCTCTCATCGGACATCCTCACGACATGACCATTCAAATGCAGCTGATGCTGCACTAGATAAATCTCAATACCGTGGATTCCTGCCCGTCAAAATACTTAAGAGTTTCTAACGAATCAGTACATTTAATAATCAATATGACGCGAAGGCATTTAAAATGAAATTTGTCTAAGAGCCAATCTGTTTGCAAGTAAAATTGTAAATCAGTGTCTATGTATGAGATGTATGAGGAGTTTCGAAACATCATATAACACTAAAATTATAGTAGCTAATTATATATATATATATATATAGTAAAAATTATATCTTTATCAGTTACAGTACAGGGGTATCAACAAACTAGTCTCGCGATCTTTAAAAAATGTAATATATCACGCCCGCGTGAGTAAAAAACGTGCGTGTCTGCACAAAACGTTCACCTTTGCGTTATGTAACGAATTGCGTAAAGATCATGCTCTAGAATCGGCTCACAAAAACAGTACGCACGGAAAACGCTCTGAATTGATTGGGGCTTTCACTTCTCGACTGATATACGTACTACTTTTTTCGTTTTGACCTGAGTCAAGACCTCAGAGTCCTACAAGTTCGTATGAGATAGATGAGTACAGGCATCGTTGTAGTTGATAAAAACGAATAAGAAACATTTATGAATTGTTAACTCATCCCATATTTCTGACCATCTTCATGACAACTAAACACGTGACGTACAAATCCGGGTGTTTTGTAAGAGTTTAAATTATTACAGAGTAAGATAGAAACTACCTATTTATTCCATGTTTTTCTTTATCCCATATGCATATCAAAGTATAACCTCTTATTGCAAAATTTCTTTCATGTAAATTAAAGACGTAACAGCCAATTTGGATACCTAGCAAATGTCAGGTCACGATATTTTACTACAATCTGTATAAAAGTTATATAATTTGTTGCAATCCCATTGTAAAATTAGAAAGGTCACATTAAAAGATATTGTGAAAAGTTTACCTATGAGCATATTAGCACATTGTGCAATGCCTCAATTTTTTTTAAAGTTGGCATTATAAATGCCAACTTCATTATTTTTTTTCATTAATCTATAAAAGGCATATTTTGCGAAAATGCATTTTAGGATAGACACTTAAATATGTCGAACTGTTGTTACTAGGATACATTTTTAAAAAGAGACGATTCTTGACAATATAAAAAATTGAATATTTTTGAGATTTTAGTTAATTTATAGCTGTCGAATTCGTTGCTAATGGAATTTTTATTTCTCTAGGCGCACAATTCAAATGCCCGGCCAAAGATGGCCAGTACGAAGACGAGAGGCAATGTGACAAATTCTACCAGTGCGTAGATGGAGTAGCGACCACCAAGCTCTGCCCAGACGGTCTGGTGTTCGACCCCACCATCAGGAAGATCAACAAGTGCGACCAGCCCTTCAACGTGGACTGTGGAGACAGGACTGAACTGCGTAAGTACTTATTAGACATTGAAGAGAACTTTGTATGTCATGAGACTGACCACTGTGATTAACTATGTCCCATAAATTACTTCTAGGTCATGAAGAGGAAGTTTAGTTTTCTTGAGTACCTACAAAATCTTCGTTTAAATTGAACTTAAAATTATTAAAAACTGTCAAATGTGTTTACAACTCTGATTTTGACCCTAATTTGAAGGGTCAATCTATTCATACATTACATACTTAAAATTTTAATATAGTAACAAAAAAAAATTCTTATTAAAACAAAGGTCATTATAATGTGTGATACCGTAAAAAAGTAAGCTCTTAGAATACATAACCTAAAAAATAAAAACAAACTTTTATAAATGTCATTGACAATTATTAATCGTGTCAAAATTGAGTCTCTCTGAATCTGAATATTAACTAAAGACGTCAAAGTCAAGTCAAATATTATACTCGCTGTAAGATATTTCAATATCATTTGGTGAACGTGCACTTTTATTACAAGTTACATCAATGCGATAATTGATAATAAGGGTTGTAGAATCTATAGTTGTATTGATATTAATTATTCCCTCTCGACTACACATTCAAATAACTTATGCAAGTATGTAAAAGTCAATTAGAGCACGACACGCTGAGGTCGTTCCTATAAGTGAAGGTATCCTGTCCACCTTTGACCGTAGGTCGCGACACACTGGCTTTCTAGGCCGACTAGTCCTGCAGACAGGCCATACGTGATAGCTTGATATGATACAGCACGTTCACTTCATACAAGCATTTGTTGAGATATGATAGGTCCGTGATTTAGATATTATCTGTGGTGAGGTTGATCTACAGATATACTTTCAAAGTAATAGTAAGTTTGAACGAGGTAATCAAGACTGTTGGGAGATGGGTTGCAGATGTCTTGCATCCAGCAGTGTATTCTTCCCTGTGATTATCACGTTCGTCATACAAGCATATATTTAGATATGACAGGTCCGTGATTTAGAGTAATTATCTGTGGTGAGCTTGATATACATAATATACTTCCAAAGCAATTAAGTTTGAAAGAGTTGATCAAGATTGTAAAAAGATGGGTTGCAGATCTCTTGCATTCAGCAGTGAATTTTTGCCTGTGATTGATTTCAATATGATAAAATAGAGGCATGATATTCACTTCCTATGACCTTAACAGGGCTACAATATGACTTATACTTATAGTAAAGATAAAAATAAATTTTATAACAGTTAAAAAGTTCTTCAAGTCTGTAAGTTATCTTAAACATTGTCCTCCTTCTGGGCGGTCGGTTGTACAACTTATTTTTCCTCTTGTCGGTAAATTTTGAATGCATGACCATGCGTGTCGTGGAATGCATTGGTCGAGAATTTGTCCGTGACTGCGTTATTAAGTAGGTGTTAAAAGTTCTGTTAAAAATAATTTTGTATCATTTGTTCCAAAGAATACTAAAATACTTATAAAACAGGTTTAACGAATATAATAAAGCGAATTGCTACTGGTTACATTCGATTCACAAAATTGTATAAAATAATTGTTAACAGACGACAATCGTTTAAATACAAATATATGACATATTTCTAGAACAAATAAGGCAATTCGTGAAATTAAATCATACCATAAACATTGCTCAAGGCAATCGAGAATACGAATTGTTGCGTATGCTTCCAATAATGCACGCTGAGTGAAAGACCGGCTCTGACCGACTTCCTTCTCCGACCTATCTACGGTTTCCTAGAATAAATGACCTCAGATATTGAATAGTCAAGGTTGATGAACAGCTATTTCTTGTGGTTGACTGCCAAGGAAAAATAAAATATTTTTTCAGCCAATTTGTTTCCAATGATAGCATAAACTCTACATTTTCAGTGCTCCTTAGAATTCAATGGCTTGTACTAAATAAACGTGTTTTTTTTTATACACGTGCACATTTATGAGATAAAACAGTGTAAAAGGAAGAAAGCAATTAAAAAACATATCATTATTGCGGGCAAAAAATGCAATAGCGTCACGCTAACACTTAAATGAATAGAAGGAGTCAAACTATCTGCCTACCATGTTTTTCGACGGCTACTTACTTGCATCCAAACAGGCTTCATTAATTCTTTGGTTGTTTAGTCTACCCGTCTAGGTGCATCCTATACATATAGCACGGCATACTATAACTATAATATCTTATAAAAATGTGAAGGTTCTTGGTTGGAGAGTGAATTTTAATTAGTATGGTTAAAATAAAAAGCACTGGCTTGTGAAAATCCCGCTTGCCTTGAACTCAACCGGCTGGTTTGCATATCTTTGTGTCTTCTGCGAAAATGGCCGGTCGTTTGCTCATCTCACGTGAACGGTATTATTTTGAACAGGATATGCTAAAATTAGGATTCACGAGTGACGAAGAAACACATGTCATGCAACTGGATTAAAACATTGTTTAAACGATATCATTTTGATAAAAAATGTATTTTTTATCCTAATCCTAACTAATATTATAAATGCGAAAGTGAGTTTGTTTGTTTGTTACGCTTTCACGCCGTATCTACTGAACCACTCATCATGAAACTTTGCATACACATAGGTTGGGGTACCGAGAAGGACATAGGCTATATATTACGCGGGTGAAGCCGTGGGTAACAGCTAGTTTGAACTAATTAGTAAAGACTAATCGGAATAAAAAAGAATATAGGACACCAGATATCTTCTTGAAATTTAATGTATTCTAACTATAAGCTGCGGGATGGTCTACAAATAGTAATGCACCGTAAATTTTTATTCTAACAACTTTAGTATTGTAATCCTCGCTCGATATTTAACGCTCTTTAGCAATTTTCCTGCAACTTCGTCCGCGTAAATTATAGTCTATAAGTTTAATAAATAAAATAAGAAGTTAACAAACAATCAAATCTTGACTCTTGAGACTATTAGTATCTATAGCAGGATATTAGTTAAAAAATATAAGGTTGTTTAGATTATTCGTCCATTTCTATAGCTGGTCTAAATTTTAACATTATGTTATCCCTCACAGAGCCTCCCAAGCCCTCCACGCAGTGCCCGCGCCGCAACGGTTTCTTCGCGCACCCCGACCCTGCCGTGTGCAACATCTTCTACAACTGCATCGAGGGAGAAGCCATCGAGGTTAAGTGCACCGCTGGCCTGCACTTCGACGAGTACTCTGGCACCTGCGTGTGGCCCGACTCTGCCGGAAGGCAGGGATGCAACGTGCAAGACAGTGAGTATACAAGTATTTTCAAAGAAAAATAAAGATATACTTGCCCTGCTTAAAACTATACCTTACTAGCAGCCCTCTCCGGCTGCGTCCAGAAATGTATTGTTCCTTTTGAATCACTCTATCTTTTTAAAAAACGGCATCAAGTTCCGTTGCGATCTTAGCATACATAGACGGCTAATATATGACTCTGGTAGTGTAGAGAGGATCATGCTCTTACTGTTGAGGCTAAAAAAGACCCAATGATGATCTAGGTGATAACAATGATGAGAGACCTAACGTCTCTCATCATTGTTATCACCTAGATAGTCTGAGAAAATAGAGCCACAGTTAGCAAAGTCAAATTTATATCAAGCTCATTATTTTTTATAATAGATTAAAATGCAGTTATCATATTACTTTAAAAAGTAGCTAATTATTAGGCATAAAAATATTTTTCTACTCCTGTACTTTTATATGTCATTTATATGATCAAGAACACAAACATAAGAACATCCATAATAAGTCTATACTCTATTCTCCATATCAGTACGGCACAGCCGTACTATAATGTCGCTAAATTACGATACGTCTAGAAACCACAGACTACAAAACCTAGATTTCGTAATTGCAAGAGTTTTTTGTTTTTTTTTTAAGAGTCAAGCCCACATCAATTAAAAAAAGAAGGTAACCATATAGAAAATTTTGTCATATTTACATTTCCCGCGAGTTAGTTGTCAAACTCAAAATTTATGTTTTCCTAGTTATGCATTTTTTTTAAAGTCGTAGAAAAAATATTGTATGCAACGGTTTATTATAACTATTAGCGATATTCGCTTCGCTCGCTCATATCGCTACCCGCGGCACTCACCTTTTAAGACCCCTATTATAAAACCGTTGCATAAAATACTATTATGAACGCGATAGAACTGTAAAGTGATTTAATTTAAATGGCTGAGAAAATTACAGGAAACAGAAACTGTGTGTGATACTGTAATTTGCCAACCAATTGCAGTTAAGTCGGAAATTTGGCTGATGTACGGAAACTGTTTGATTGATGATGTTTAATATGTCATAACTTCGTATCTACTAGTAATTGCTTCCTTGAATACACAGGATTCTCTTTCTTGAAGAGTACCTTCCTAAAATTGAATCCTGTCTATCTAATTTTTCACGCATTAATACTGTTATTAGGTAATAATATATATAGTTGTAATTAAATAAAAGTAAATTCAATAATCCAATGTATTACTTCAGTAACGCATAAAAAGAACAATTAAATTAGCTCTAAATCAAATGACAAAAAAGCCAAAGTCTGACAAAAATCATAGAAATAAATTCGTTGGTAATTTTAGAGGAGAAGTTTACCTGTCTGGTTGTTGGTCAAGGAGTAAAAATAAAAATATAGAATGCTAATCTAGGTTTCCATAAAATGAAGTAGGCAATGTAGCTGCTTTTCTTCTCGCGCAGAACGTACTACACGATTGAGAGAATCGTCGGTATTTTGAATTAGTTTTCCAGCTAAAAGTGACTTTTATATCTTTCTGGATTTGCTCTATCTTCCCCGTAAAGGGTAAGGACATGATTATTATATCAGTTTACGAAATAAAATTCTCACATAATATTTTCCTTTCCAGAGAAGACCGTGGACGGTTTCGAATGCCCCAAAGAGCAGCAGGTTGACCCACAGGGCCAGATCGTAGCGCACCCCAAGTTCGCGCACCAGACTGACTGCCAACGCTTCTACGTGTGCCTCAACGGCGTGGAGCCCAGAGACTTGGGCTGCACCGTCGGAGAGGTCTACAACGAGGAGACGCAGAAGTGTGACGCGCCTGAGAATGTGCGCGGATGGTCAGTATTTTATATCTATGTTTAAATTTACTAGACCTACTCCCAGCGATGCTACGTATGCTTGAACGGCGTGGAGCTCAAAGACTTGGGCTGCACTGTGGGAGAGGTCTACAACGAGAAGACGCAGAAGTGTGACGCGCCTAAGAACGTGCGCGGATGGTCAGTACTTTATTTAAGACTGTTTTAAATTTACAAGACCGACGGCCAGCGGTTCTACGTGTGCCTGAAAGACGAGGAGACGCAGAAGTGTGACGCACCTGAGAATGTGCGCGGATGGTCAGTATTTTTAAGTCTACACTGCGTTTTCTATTAATATTTTTCTTAATTAAATTCACTGCTTTAAAAAATGCTGTAAAGAGCACTTGTGCAAAAACAACTTACCATTAGGTAGCTACACTTATTTTCTCTAGTACTCAACTTAACGATTCAATTTCCAAGTCAACAAAACAAACCAAAGAGGTCAAAGTCACATTTAAGCAATCTTTTTTAAAACAACAGCTTTCGACAGCACGTGGCGCGCGCTAAATACGAAAGTCATAAAATTACTGCGTGTCAGTACGCAGCCAGCTAGTAGGCGAAAGTCCGATACTCGGCCTGTCAAGTCAGTTTGTACTCAAAAATGCCCCAATGTGCTGTGCTATCGTATCATAATCACAGTAAAAAGTTTTATAAATATAATTTCGATGTAACCTATATCTTGTGATATAGGTTACATCAGAACTATAGTAAGTAGAAAATGGCAGATTTTTGCATTGCTACAATTACCTTGAAACTCAAAATCTCAATAAACGGTACTGACACGCTTGTTTCATATGAAATGAGTTGAAAAGACGTTTCTATAGCGCACGAGCGACAGTCACATTACTGCTCTGTGCGCGCGCGCCTGAAATATTTTTCCGGCTCATAGAGCGCCGGCAGCGTAAGGCGACGCAATAATTACGAAAATATACTATTATGATAATGAGTGTTTCGCGCTCTAGTTCGGCTGTTGAAGAAAGAATTTCGGTAGCCGTCAGTCAACATTTTCAGAGTTTTCTTCGTAATTACACTTCTGATTAGATAATTAAGTGGAATTATAAAGATTATGTCACGTGACTTAGGTAATTCAAACGTTTACTTCCTATAAGCAGTATGATCATGAAGAACTATTATTGTCATTTTGGTACCGTCAGTCAACATTTTCAGAGTTTTCTTCGTATTTATATTTTTGCTTAGATAATTACGTAGAATTATAAAAATTATGTCACGTTAACTTGGTAATTTAAACGTTTACTTCCTATTTACAGTATGATCATTTTGGTTGCGTCGTTTTCAGAGCTTTTTCTTCCTAGCTGTTCTTTTAATATTATAACGAAGATTATAAAGATTTCATAAATTGTCGTAGGTTTCTAAACGATTATTTTCTTAGCTGTCAGTATTTACAGAAAGATTTTAAAGAAATGCTGTTGCTATGTTGAAAGCTTTAAATCAATAAACCTATATTTAGTGTTTTCATGTGTTATTGAATGTGTTATTAATTAGATAATTGCGTGGTTAGTGTAGAGTAAGTTTATTAAATTGGTATTGCACATTTGATTTTTTGCTCATTATTACCACGCAGAAAACTGACAAGGATATTAGGTGTAAACATATTGACCGCATTATAATATAAATTGAGTTATGTTTACATTTATGGGAAGCATCAAGTAGTAGCCTACCATATATATTTTTTTTCATTGCGCCGTGTGGTTTCCGGCAGTGTAGAATAGGACCACTCTTTTCTTTGGATGACACAGAAGGTGATTTAGAAAACACAACCTTAGCCAAGCTTATAAGCATCAAAAAGACCTCTCCAAACCGTCTGGCTAGCGTGGAGAGTGCAGGCCAAATATTCTGACTGCTCTGGCTAATATATGTACCTGGTAGTACAGAGAGGGTTGTACTCCTACAGTGGTGACTAAAAAAGACCTGATGATGATGTTTTCGTATTGAAATACAATTTTAACATGTTTGTCTGTTTGTTCACAGTGAGGACTGGTACAAGGACGCCGAAGACGCGGCGCCGGCGCCCAAAGCGAGGTCTTAAGCCTCTAGTGATATGATACTCTAGCTTACTGTTAAGACTTAATAAGTTAATAATTAAGTTAAACAAATTAATACTGTGTTTTATTACATTCTGTATACCTAACATCCAACCTTGCCTACTATTATTATAATCGTGAAAGTCTCTGTCTATTACTCTTCACGCTTCAACTATATTAAACCCGTGTAGATGAAATTTCTAATGGAGGTAGTCTGAGGCGCGGGAAACTACTAAAGGCATCTTTCACCCCGGAAAAAGATAGTGTTCCCAAGAATTCGACGTTTACCCGATCAGAGCCGTGGGCGTAATGCGGCTGTGTTAGTAGCCAACATTTATTTCAGAACTGAAAGAGGACTGTCATTGTAAATGTATTATACAATGTATACATCATACCAATCGATTTTTGTGACAGCGAAAGAATCGTAAAATGTTAAATAAAATTGTAGATTTAAAAAATACGGAGTAAATGCCACTGGCAATGTATAAATGACATTATTCGCCATGCATTAGTAACCAAAACACTAAACTATTAACCTAAGGTTTTTTGTTGTTGCCTATATGTACCTAAATGATTTAGATCTTCAATCTTCAATACGGTACAGATACAGGACGAAAGGTTGAATCTGCTTTGTTTCCTGATTAAAATATTAGATAATATCTGTGACTTAATACGTATATTTTTATACCTGTATGACATAAAAATAAAACTTCCGCGAATGAATGTCTATTAATCGCGGTGTCTATTAAAATTGTTATTTTTATAATGATTTTTTAGTATAGGTAATACGAAAATAACCCTTCCTCCCCAACCGAGTATGGTCCCGGTGGTGATTGCGCCCAGATGTTAAGACCTCAAGACCTGGATTGTCCGATATCAAGTAGGTAGGGCTGCTAGTCTATTATAAAATATAGGATCATTGAGTTACTAGTATCCTATACCACAAGTCTCGAACTTACTTTGGGGCTAGCTCAATCTGTGTAATTTGTCCGTACATATTTATTTATTTATTTACTTTTGGTAGAAAATACATAGCTCAGATTGTATCTACAGTCTGTCGTATTCGACAGTTTACGTCCGCCATATTGACTTTTAGCTGGCGTATGATACACCTCACACTTCAAATTAGGTCAAGCTGTTTAGGTAACATTGGAACAGACATACTTAAATATACATACACGCGAAAAGCATTACCCTCTTTCTGGGTGGGACAGTCGATAAAAAGTAAATATTAATAAGAGATATACGCGTGAAGCTAGTGTACGTAGCAAGTTTTGGAAAATTTGTATTATATGGTCGAAGACTAAATTACAAAATCTTAAATCGATAAAGGTTAAAGTTTCTTTACTTATCAAGGCTAAACGAGAGAGTCATCAGACAATACCGGTTAAGTAGAATTTAAGTAAAGGAAACCATTTTGCACAAGATGGAAACCGGCTGCTGCTGACCTTACGTAGGACATAGCTTAAAAAGATGCAACAACACTGAAGGCTATGAAGGCCCTCTTTTTTGAAGTAGCACTACATAAGGAAGTATTGGCGCTGATATTTACTAAATATTTAGTAGTCGTAGTAACAGTTAACACTTTATTGCTCCAAAAAATCCTTAAAAAGTACAGTGTAATTCACAAATTATGAACAAAAAGCAGCCTTGTCGTTACTGCAATCTCTTCCAGCCCACCGAAGAGAACAGGAGATTACAGGTAAGACAAAAAAAACCGGTTAGGTGCAAAATTAAACACTGTGAGATTAAACAACAACTTGGACTTTTCTAAGTAGTTGACTTAGTTTCTTAGACTTGTCAACTTTTGTCACGGAATAATAAACGAATAAAATATATTTTTTGATATTCTATCCAAGAGGATGAATTGACTGAACGCAGTAAGTATAAACTATTCTGTTGAACTTATCAGTGTAGTTTATCTTAAGCCAATGCAGTTTTTACCCTCGGGGCAATAAAGGCTTCGAATATACTTGCATGGAGCAGCACTGCACCGCAGTGCAGTATACGTCGAAATCAAGCAACCAACTATTCAGCGAGCTCGTAATAGTGCGCTGTGCTCAGCATCCAGTGTAGTTCTACTCCGTACCTTTAAAAAATTAAATAATATATAAAATAAAATAAATATATATATGGACAAATCACACAGATTGAGCCCCAAAGTAAGACTTGTGTTATGGGACTTGTATTATACCAACTCAACGATACTATATTTTATTACATATATAGATAAACATCCAAGACCCAGGTCAATATGAAAAAGATAATTTTCCATCTTGACCTGACCGGGGATCGAACCCGGGACCATCCGTGGCGCAGGCAGGCATGTTGACCGCTGCGCCACGGAGCTCGAGCATTTACAATTGTTTTCTTCCGATACATGTTTTCTTTTATCATACATAGCTTGCTTGTCTTTTCATTTGACCACCTTTGATAAACCTATATGTTAGGCGACTATATGAGGAATCAATAGCAAAAAGGAAAAATAATGTCGGAATAAAGACTCATACACATACTGCCATAGAATAGAATAGAATAGAAATAGTCCCTGGCTGATAGATAGATAGAATGTGTTTTAGCGGCAAAAACACGCCAATAGGTTGCATTGGCTTTTAAACCATATGAACTTTAAAATTTAATTTACGTCAAATAAAAAAGGTTCATAAAAGAAATCCGAATCTCTCTCTTGAAGAGGGGAATATAAATAGTAATAAAAATGACATGCATTTAGCATGCATTAACTGTTTTGATTGATGTTCACGTCCGTTAGTTCACTTCATGTTTGTAAAGAGAGAGTAAATGTTAGGTCAATTTCAGATGTTAATTGATAGATGTGTTTAGAAAGTTTTTTTGCTGGTATTTACATTGTCTTGTTGGATAAGCAGCATGATATCGTTTCTATTTGTTGTTAATGTTAAACGAGCCATAAAAAATGCTCTGCTAACTTGTGATAAAGAAAAATTCTGTGTAAGTTAAGATGGTCATACGTTATCTTAGTTTCAATGGAAGAATATATGATTTTTATCCAGATTTCAATAATTGTTGACTGGTTAATAATATATCGAGGAATTATTGACTGGCGAAAGTTTTTCAATTCTGCCGAACATAATTTTAACGAATATAATATATTATGAATATTATGATGCATGTACGATAAGCTGGATATTGTAGTCGAGATATATAGACCATAGCCAAGAAGGCAGACAGACAGTTTACTAAGTACGAGCATCATACAACGTTCTTCAATATATTCGTGATAACCATAAACTAAAACAAGATTGCAGGTCAGCAGATAAGGAATTGATTAAGGTTAAGTTAAATCAAAGCGGTTTTGAAAAGTACATTTAAAGAATCTGAATAAATGTACCCGATTAAGGTACATTTATTGAGGTTTGTTTTTACAAAAACAGAACATACAACGGAATTGATAACCTTCTCAGTTTTTAAAGCTTTCATGCTTAAGAGGCTTACACCACCGACACTAGCGACACTCGTTATTTAATTCTTGTTCTCCGAAATAAGAACAAATAAAAAATCTACGTAAGTACTTCCTTAGTAAATTACTTGTAGTATTTTTGATAGAACTTTTCATCGACATCAGCATTTCAGATTAAGAGAACTATTCATTACCGCCAAAAGTAGCCGCTTTTGGCGGTAATGCGTAGTTCTCTTGAATTACCAAATGCATAATAATGGAAAGCAATACAAAAAATACTAAAAGTCATTTACTAGTGAAGTACTTACGTCGATTTTGTCAATTTGATCTTATTTAGTAATAAAAGAAATAAAACCAAGGGTGGCGCTAGTTGGCTGGTGTAAGCGCCTTAACATGAAAACTCGGATTCTTTGAAAAAGGTTCAATCGTGCATCTGTGACATTCACGGGTGCCTATTGATTGATTGGCGTAAAGTAAAAGGGCCTAGTCCGTTAAATACAACAATACGATCCAAGTTTCAATGTCATAAGGACCGTACTCATCGCAAAAAATATTTCATTTATTTATTTTTTATTTATTTATTGTTTCAAAGGATGACCAACAGCAAATAAATACCAATATACACAATGACATAAAAAACAGGTTGCCAATAAGAGGTCCTCGCTAGTAGGAAACAGCTTAAAAGACAAAGCGTGGACATAAGTAGCTACAATCTAATAAATGTTTAAATTTAAAGTTAGAGATTTCAAGAATCTGGAAGAAGTTACGGCTCAAACGCCTGGTAAGCTTATCCTCAGTTTAAGTTAGGAAAAATCTACGGCTTAGCGTCGCCCTTGTGGACGTTACACTTGTTTGAAAAAGATCGATGTTATGCAGGTTTAACGCCTTATTTACTTCCCCACCCACTCGCACTATGTATGTGTTATGATGATAATTAGTAGAGACAGAGGGAGTGTGGATAGGGTAATATCGACGACAGGATTTGTTAGGTACATGAAAGTTAATTTTTTGAAGGATTTCCGCACAATCTATAGAGTTTGATAATAGTTTAATAATAAATGTTATGTCAGCTATTTCACGTCTTGTTACTAAAGGAAGAATATGAAATTTCTTGCAAAGTTCTAAATAATTATTAGAAGAATATTTAATTTTGAGCCGGTAACAGAGGTATTTAATGAATTTCTTCTGTATATTCTCAAGCCTGCAAATATATTTGTCATAACAGGGATTCCATACTTCCGAAGCATATTCTAGAATGCTCCTAACAAGACTACAGTATAATATTTTAAATGTTTTAGCATTATTAAAACAAGCTGAGTTACGCATTACAAAGCCCAAAGCTTGTGAGGCTCTTGAACATATGCTATCAATATGTTGATCAAAAATCAATTTAGAGTCATGCAAAACGCCAAGATCCCGTGCAACGTCCAGTCTCTCAAGCTGAAGGCCCTTTAGATAATATTTAGAGTCAATGACATTAATCTTTCTAGTAAAAGTCATAGCAAAACATTTCAATGGGTTGAGATCGAGTAAATTAGTGGTGCAATAAACGTCTAGCCGCGACAAGTCCGCTTGTAAGCAATTAACATCATTTAAGTTCGAGACTGGTGCAAATACTTTCATATCATCTGCAAAAGAAAGAAGTCTAGCAAACTTGAAACACTCACCGATGTCATTAATAAATATGGCAAAAAGTAAAGGACCAAGCAGGGAACCTTGAGGGACGCCACTAGGGACCGGAACCTAGCTAGAAATATAGTTGCTGACTACAACAGCTTGACATCTATTATCTACGTATGAACTGAACCATCTGAGGAGGTCGCCACATATGCCAATCTTGAAAAGCTTATTTAAAAGAATTTTATGATTAACTTTGTCAAAAGCCTTACTATAGTCAGCATATATGACGTCCACCTGATGACCTTTACTCATAGAGTCAGTTAGAAAGTCATTAAAAACAATAAGGTTAGTCACAGTTGACCTAACCTTTAAGAAACCGTGTTGAAATGGATTAAATGAATTTTTTAGTGCTGAGTATACTTGATTGTAAACAATTTTCTCAAAAATTTTGGAAATCGTACATAATTTGGAAATCTGACGATAATTTATCACCTCATTCTTTGCTCCTTTCTTATGAACAGGAGTGATAAACGCTTGTTTCCAGAGAGACGGTACAGTACACTCGGCTAAAGACCTTTTAAAAAGTAGACAGATTGGCACCGCAATAGCTTTTGCACAACCTATTAGAAATCGAGGTGGTATTTTATCAGGTCCAGCAGACTTAGTAGGGTCTAGATCTGAAATGAGTTTAATAACTTCATCGATTGTAATTTCAATTGACGAATTATATGATATAGGCTCCGTGAGGGGAGTACAATTTGAGGGAATTGAAGAATTATTGAATTGCTGAGGGTCGAGAAATGTTGAGCTAAAATACTCCGAGAAAGCGTTACAAATTGATTCACCTTCTGATACGACTGTATTACCATACTTTAAATTACTAGGAATGCCATTACTTTTAGATCGAGATTTAACATAAGTCCAGAAAGACTTGGCATTTTTAGTTATGGAGTTTTCAATATTTTTGATATATTTTTCATAGCATTCTGCTTCTAATGATTTCACCCATGATTTCATTTCGCAATGACTGAGTAGGATTAAGGTTTTATCACAAAAAGTTTTACATTTAGCCAAAGTTGGCATTCAAAATAAATAGACAGGTTTAAAGCAATATCCAATTAAAAAAATATTGATTACTTACTAGTTATTTATTATTTATATAAAGTTTAATCACCGGAGAAGTCTGTAACATCTCGTCTAAAAGAATACCCTTGGGAGGGTTGGCATTAGGCAGGTGGATATAACAAATATTTTAAAACTAATATATGACAAATAAAAATGGGTCACTCACTTTTTTCAGTTAAACATATTTTCAAATCAAAACGCCTTCTGTAACATAATATATTCGTAACTCAATGAACGCAAAACTGAGCTTCTTGCACTTAGAGGAAGATTATTAAGTTTATGGTCTGCTAGATCCCTCTTATGACAAAGGTATCAATAACTAGAATAACCATGACATACCTATACACAAGTGTCCAGTTGATCGGACCAAATGTATGGAAAATGTAAAAATATTATTGAATTTTAAGCATTAGTCCTATAACAAAAGTTTGTTTGTTTTTCGTATGTGTAAGTGGCCAACACTGGTGTCAGATTTTTCAAGCTGCCTTAAGGCATCTGACATAGCTTAACGACTGCCATCAACGATGACAGCCGGGACCAACGGCTTAACGTGCATTCCGAAGCACGGAGGAGCTCGAGATATTTTTATGCCATTTGCGGTCACCCATCCAAGTAGGGACTGCACCAGGGGTTGCTTAACATGCATAAGCGCTCATAGAGCTCACACCCACTGGACCATCTTGTTCATGTTGATGGACTGAGTCACCTCTTAAAGTTTGTGTCTGATATGGCAAAGTAACACGATGACAATATTTTGACACAACATTAACTCCTACTTTACTATTGTCATGTCTTCATTCAATTATGTCATCAACAGCCCGAAATTAAGAGATGGCGACAAGCTTACAAGAGCTTTTGTATGACACCTATTTAACATGTAAGTGTGTCAAAGACAATGAGCTTTCAAAAATCCGCTCTCCCATGAGCTTGAGATCGGTTGTCGTTTGACATTTGTATGACCTTTATCAAATATGTTGTGCGTGCAAAATCGAAGTTCACCTAACTAATGTTATAAATGCGACAGTGAGTTTGTTTTTTTATTTATTTGTTTGTTTGTTACGCTTTCACGCCCTATCTACTGAACCGATCATCATGAAATTTGGCATACACATAGGTTAGGGTACTGAGAAGGACTATAGGCTATATATCACGCGGGCGTAGCCGCGGGTAATAGCTAGTGTTTTATAAGGAACTAATAGAAACTTTGCATTTAATGCAGAGGTAATTATATTTTAATGTGAATTTTTAAGCTACCTAAGAGTATCGGATATATCTTAAAACTTCTTTAAATTTATAATTCACAAAAACTAGGATTGACGGCTGAACGTGTCTCTCGAAGCATGGGAAAGCTTGGGATTATGGAATACATACCCCATACAGCCCCGTACATACATACTTGGATCAAACTTTGATTTATTTGATGCAAAAATACAGCCTCCGTGGCGCAGTGGTATGCCATCCTGTGACCCGAAGGGTCCGGGTTTGATCCCCGGTCAGGTCATGATGGAAAACGATATTTTTTATGAGTTTCTATCTACATAAGTATCTATTATAAAATATAGTGTCGTTGAGTTAGTATCCAATGACAAAAAAGTATGTTCCCTTTCTACTCGTTCAAGTTTCATCTTTCTTTGCCACAGCGTGTTACGTCACGTGCGTATTTTTGAAGATGCAGTATAATGCTATGCACCATCTAAGTATGCATCATCATCATCATCAGGTCTTTCTAGTCTCCACTGCAGGAGCACGACCCTCTCTGTACTACCAGAGACATATACTAGCCTGAGTAGTCAGAGGATTTGGCCTACACTCTAATGTAAAGTAAGTTTTTTGTCTTCTCTATCTAAGTATGCACCTTATAAAAATTAAAAAGACATTCAACGCTATCTAACCGCTGTAAAAAAGAATCTAGTCCACGTTACATTTTAATTATTGCTTTTATTTCTATGCACTGAAAGCTCTATAACAGTTTAAGATCGTGTTTAATAAATCAGAGCTTTTGTTCTAGTGTTAATTTTTATTTGAGTCCAGAGAAAGGCAGATTTTAATTAAGATAGCATGTCATATTTTACAGGCTAACAATGGAGGTGTTGTTAGAATATTACTTGCATTAATTGAGTGAAATAAAACAGCTACACTTTTAAAGAATGTCAGGCAAGATTATTTGCTTTATTTTTGTATGGAAATGTTCCCTTCACTTCCCATCAACAGCTAAATTGAGAGATTGTGTACGAAACCCGTTCGGGCATAATTTTGGTGATCCTTGCGATTCTGTACTATACTTATTACTTAATGCAGAGAAATATTTGAAGCTTCTATTTCTCTCTTTTTTCTCGCACATCTTGATTGCATACAATATTTGTAAATATTCGAAGCAACGGCTCTATTTTCCAGTCTAGGCAGCTTGTTTTTGAATAATCTATACAAACATCTGAAATACCTTCCATGTATATTAGTACTATAGTATGTAAATTATTATTCAACTAGTTAATGCCCGCGACTTCGTTCGCGTTGACTTCACTCCGGCGTATTAAAATACCTCAATATGAACTAAATTAATTTGAATACGGTTTGATCGCATTTCCAAGCTGGTAGTAACTGCCAATTATCCTCTCTATAGAAATTAGTATTTTTTTATTTCATTAGCCTCATTAAGCATTCTTGGAATACAAAAAAAACAGCTTGGGATCATCAACAGTCATGAATTTAATTAAATCTCAAGAGGAGCAGAAGACTGCAATATCTTCAGACACCGAGAGCCAATACTGCGTACATCCGGAACGTTATCAATAAACAATTTAAGTGGTAGTTTTTGCAAAGTTCTTATAAAATACTAGACAAATGTCAACTTAGGCTACCTGCGACCACGAACACTGTAAAGTGCTCGAACCATTAGGTGTATAATAAACGCGATAAAACCGTATTAAAATTAATTTTATTTAAATGATTACAGTACTTGTTAAAAATATTATAACTTTATTATTGTTTGTATTTCAATATGTGTATGTATTTTTAAGTATGTATGTAGGAATTTTGAAGGCAAGAGTAAATAGGCATTATTGAAGTTTGCGTGTACCACCCTAGACGTCGTCATGGCTTCCCATCAGACAAGATTGGGGCCAAACGTATGTATGTGAGACAGATTTGGATGTATATTGTATATAGATTTGGGGTATCGTTGTAACCCTGCAAGGATTACAACGATTAACTTGAGTAACACTAACTAGTCTCCTTTTTAAACAGTTGTTTTTTTTTAAGTCTGTTTTTATACGGAACAATAAACGCAAATGGTAAATTCTTGATTTAAAAGGCCAACAATTGAAATAAGATCCTGATATTCCTGCTTCACAAAAATAAATTAAATAAAATAAAAAGTGCAATGGCGAAAACGTAGTACCTTTCAAAGGTCGCCGACCTGAAATTCGAGAGGCGTTCTAATCTCGTTCAGTTTTATTTTGGCCTCTAAATACGCTAACCTTGCGAACTGTTAGACCTCTTGTTACGGACAAATATTTTTTTTTTGAGAAAGGAGTGTGTATGATGAGATCTTGATGATAATGTCACGACTTCTCTCATAATTAGTGGCGAGTGGAACCTCATTAAGACATTTGTGGGTTTATTTGGATATTAAGAATGGCTTAGACGGTTTTAGAATGTTGTAATACATTTGGTTTCGAACTACCAATAATTTAAATTCACATTCTCATCATGACAACGAAAAACTTTTGTTATGTGACCAAATGAAATCGAGAAAAATTATGAGCTTTAACAAAGTATGTAGTACATGACCTACTTACCTTCTGATCCTAAATGTATGGAGCAGCTGATATTCTTTTCTCGATTTCAGGCTTGTTTACAGAACAAAAGTTTTTCGTTTTCATGTTGAGAACGTGAATTTAAATTATCGGTAGATTAAAACCAAACACATTATGTATAAATAAATAAATTCAGATATCTCGAACATTACTTATTCTATGCCTTATACTTAGAGCGTTTGAGGTTATGCTTGCTACTTCCGACTTCTCAAGTTCAACCCATTTTCAGAACTAAACTTATTTTCATTAAATTCATATTTTTGAAACTTCATATATTTAATGGCAGTTTTTTACTGCATCAGTATCAATACATTAAAAAAGCAAATAACTAAAAGCAAAGAGAAAGGAAAGTAATAAAGACTATCTACTTCCGTTTAGTTATATCAATTAACATACTTCAATTGCTGTTGGATTGGATTTAACAACAAGAGGACAGTATTTTGCTAATTTAATTATTAACTACTAAAAATAAACCTCTTCAACCCGCCTGGTCAGGGTGGAGAGTGTACGCCAAATCGTCTGAATTGCACACAATTCCTCGGTGTCTACTAATTGTAATGATGACACTAGAATAGTGCAAGCTGGTAGTAAACTATTTGAGGCCATCAACTTGCATAGCATAGGCCTCTTTATACAAGTGTTGTATCGACAATGCAACACCAAGCTGTAGTTTTTTCGCAACTTCAATCCTAATCCTAATATTATAAATGCGAAAGTAATCCTAATCCTAATATTATAAATGCGAAAGTGAGTTTGTTTATTTGTTTGTTTGTTACGCTTTCTCGCCGTATCTATTGAACCGATCATCATGAAATTTTGCATACACATAGGTTAGGGTACTGAGAAGGACATAGGCTAGCCGCGGGAACAGCTAGTTAAAATACAAGCTTACCAGGTAGTTGAGCCATAACTTCGTCCAAATAATTTATTTTTCAACTTACAAATCCAGAAAGACGAATTTTGGCTTCTAAGCTGTTTCCTACCAGCGATGAGCCCTTATTGATAACATGTTATTGTAAATATACAGCGTGTAAATATAAAACATCGATGTTGATTACTCGGAACATTTTTTGACTTTCCCACACTAGGTAATTCCCCGGGCGGCTGAACACCTTTGTTAGAAAATGTCGAAAAAGTTTTGAGTTCAACTTTGATCCCGTAGGATAAGTTGTTTATATTGACGGGCTGAGTCTTCCTTTTAAGGGTATGTCGAGGGTCAATTTACACTGTACTGTTATTTACTTGCTATTGGTCATCCTTTATAAAAATAAATATATATTAATAGAACTCAAAATTTTCACACATTGCACAATGCTCACAATTCCTAGTCGATTCATCTTCTTGTTATTTTAGAGCTAGGCTTTTCTTTCGTATTCTGTGGAAATAAATTAATCCTTCAATGTAGTCATGAATTCGTATATTGGGTTAGTTTATTTTGTTTTTTCATAGAATACCTTCTCCATGTCTCTCAATAGTGAACAGTCCACTTGTGTTCAAGTTTCCTCATGATGTTTTGCTTCACCGGAAGCAAGTAGTTTAGACAAAAATTATCATATATACTAGCAATTTTCCCGCGATTTCGTCCACGTGAAACTTCACCCCCTATTTAACCCCTTAGGGGCTGAATTATAGAAAATCTTAGTGCTTACATCATAGAAGAAACCCCTGTACTAAATTTCAGGTTTCTAGGTACAGTTAGTTTCGGCTGTACATTGATAAGTAAGTGTTTTCGGTTATAGATTGAGCACCTAGCCTTTTCTCGCCAATTACCTAAACGCTGCCATTTTCTGTATTACGATTTTTAGATTCTCCTTTGACATAACTACAGATTTTTAGACTTTTTTATTATCATGCTATTATGGTTATTGTTATTCAAAATATGCATTGTATGGCATGAATAAGTGATAATTTGACAACAATATTGCAATTGTGAATTCAATGAAAGTTCAATAACACGTTTCGTCATAGGTAAGATATGGTGAAAGGATGTCTGGGAGCATCATCTGAGTTGCCTAACCTAGGTTTATAACTTCATAATCGATTCGATTAAATTTAATCATAGTCGCGATTAACCGGTCTCTATTAAAATATAAATAATGTAGTCTTACTTTAATTATACAGGTTGAGTTTGAATCATCTAGTCATATTTTAATTCGGATATATTAGGATTTGGAATAATTAGAATTAGGTTATTTATGTATAAATAAATGCATACACAGGACACGTTTTTGTTTCGGATTACTGACTCCGCGATACTTTATTTTATAAAAGATACTTAAATTATTGATAAACATCCAAGACCCTTGTCGACCTGAGTTGCGAATGATAACTTTGAGTTCACACTGTTCACACTCGCACCTCACAGTTTAACGACCAAAAACATCTAAAATGAAAATTGCATGAAATTTTACATTCTGCAGTACATTTTATAAGTTGGTTGCCTATAACTTTTTAGTTTGCACTTAGTACTCAGCTCTGATAGTTTTCCTTCCAACTTCAGTATATATACTACTGCTGTAATTTTTTTCACGTATCCATATATAACCGTATAAATCAAATATTTCGGAAACAGATCCCTAAATCGAAAAGTGGTGTTCCCTTTCTCACAATATTTTTTAAAGACCTATTTAACGATACCCCATACGATGGGTAAGTAGAGAAAAAAAAATTACTCCCCCACTTCACTTGTATGACAGCTATCGTAAAAAAAAAATTTTTTTCAAGATTTTTTTCTACCACTTTTTTGCCATTATAAAAATACATACTTATACCAAATTACAGCTTTTTTAGTACTTATAGTCTCTGAGTAAAACCTCGGACGGATAGACAGACAGACATGGCGAAACTATAAGGGTTCCTTGTTTACTACGGAACCCTAAAAATGGTGTAGATTGACTAGTTACCCACATTTTCTCAAAAGGAACCAATCGTAGGAACTCAAAAGAATTCGACATTTTCATACCAAATTCCCAAGCCGGCTGAACGTTTTGTACCATAGGAAAAGTTGTACACTGTGACGGGCTGGGTCATCCCTTTTAAGGAATGTCAGTGGTAAATATATACGCTGTAAAAATTCGATCAGTTGCTTGACGAATTTTTATGAGAAACATCAAGAAAATGAAGATAAAAACCACACGCTAACTTAACTGGTGTTCAACTGATCTTGGACATATAAAATATATGTCAACCTGTATTATATGCCATTTAGTAATAACGTTCGTACCTACTTTTTAATTCCTAAATATATAAAATAATATATATAAATTTGTCCTTATCATTGTCAAAAAGCGATTTCATACACGTGTATTGTAACATGATTAATTTATAGACTATGTTACCTGTTGATGATAACGTAGCATTCTCTATATGAAAGAACTAGTGAAATGGGTTCAGCAGTTTATGAGTTTATACAATACAAACAAATACACAATCATATTTTTCGTCTTTACTCATATTTATTATAAATAACAACGGTTGCTTATGACTAACTATGAATAAACAGAACCAAAAAATAAATACTAGTTCATCACTCAATTAAACGTAATATTTAGTGATAGGGAAATAATAGTTTTTTTATTTAAATATTTCAAGTCAGTAATCAACTTTTACTACAAGATAGAATGACATTGCATTTTTATCAAACCAAAACGAAAAATAGTTAACCTTGCTGATGTAATTTTTAGCATTTATTACGCCTTGGTACGATTTCACAAGTAATAAAAATCATTACGCACGGAGACCTTTACTAAAATGCGTAGGTACCTACATTCCTGAATGTTTCAAAATTTTATTAGTGTGTTTAACTGAGCAGTTAAAAGGTTCTTTTAGGGTTCTGTACCTCAAAAATTTTAACCCTTAAAGGATCACTAATTTTTCTGTCTATCTGTCTGTCAAGATCTTACTCAGGAACGCGTGAATGTATAAAGTCAAGTTCTCTTCGTTTCGTCTTTCAAAACAATCAAACTGAGTCAACGCAACCAAAAAATATGCTCGAAATTGTAAGGGAATTGCAACATATCTATAATAATGAAAAAGGACAAAAATTAAAATCTATTGATTTTTATTTAAACAATTCTGTTGAATAATTGAATTGGGAACATTACAGAACTGTAAATTTGAAACAAAAACATATTTTTTTCGGTTTTTTATTTTTGACATATAGTTTCTACATATGAGACCAAAATAAAGTTATGACGAAAATGTATTAAAGATGGATTTTAAAAAGTATTATATCAAGCATAATTATATCAAGAGTTAAAAAGTATTATATCAATGAAACAAAAAGCAATCAATACAATCTTCTTCTTCTTTCTACAGCTCATAACATCCACTGCACGATATAAACCTAAATCTACTAAATCTAAATTATTCTTTTTTTAGATAAGTGTTCTTCTTTCTAGAAGCCTGTTTAAGTATTTTTAAACTTATGACGTGGTTTGTTTATAAAATAAAATTATGAACACAATGAAAATTACTCTACGTTACTTCTTAGAACTCGTTTTAATATATTGGTACACTGAACAGTTAAATATTAAGTATGCGTACTTTCAACCATTCACCATGCATCCCGAATATAAATGAATCAAATACTTTTTTTAGTTTATATAATAAGTCGTATTAAGGAAGTGTGTGTGAGTGGCAAGCTACTTGGTACAACCAGTATATTTATGATACTCACTTAATGCAAAATTTCTCCTTATTTTTTAATCAGAATAAAAACATAGGTTCTTTGAAATATTAGTATTAAACAAAACTTATTCATTATCACCAATAGCCTTCTTTATCGTACTGCTGTGTATAGGCCTCTCTAAAATCAAGTCATCTATCGGTCTTTACAAAATCAACTTCAAGCGGAAGTTTTACTTATCGTCAACCCATCTAGTTCTTAGACGAACAATGCTTCGCTTGTCATTTATAATCTACCATTCCGTCACAACTTCTTAGCCACATGTCGTTATTCCGCCTTGCTAGATGACCTGTTCAGCCCCACTTTAGTTCTATGATGCGTTTCCCGACATCTTGAACTCTCGTTCTTTGTAGTATCACGATGATCTATAAGTTTAGTGCTAAGCATAGCTCGCTCTATACCTTCTTTCGCAACTCTGAATCTGTGCACAGGCTAAATAATAACAAAAATTATGACTTATTTTAAATTAAATTTTACCGACATTTACTTCTGTCTGTTGACCGTAGAAACAGCTGGAGACCATTAAAGATTATCATCTAATAGCTATTAACAAATTGCTCTACATTACTTAATATCGAAATAATTTTGTTACATCATAAATTGACAAGTATTGTTTTAATTTTTATGTCATGAGTAAGACAGGATCGTGCAGCCAGGGTTGCAAGTTGTTAATTTCAAAATGAATGGAAAAGACAACATTAAGTTTTCTTACTATGATCTCCCCAACTAGTGTAAGTACTTGAAGGTACTTCATTTTTTATTTAAAAAAAAACCGGCCAAGTGCGTGTCGAGCCACGCGCAGTATAGGGTTCCGTAGTTGCGAATGACAACTTTGAGTTCACACTGTTTACACTCGCACCTTACAGTTTAACGACCAAAAACATCTAACAATAAAGATTGTATGAAATTTTACATTTTCCAGTACATTTTATAAGTTGGTTGCCTATAACTTTTTAGTTTGCACATAGTACCCAGCTCTGATAGTTTTCCTTTCAACTTCAGTATATATACTACTGCTGTAATTTTTTTCACGTATCCATTTATAACCGTTTAGCAGATAGAGGGGGGGGGGGGACACGTACCTCTAACAAAAATTTGCACTTTAAAACCAAATATTTCGGAAACGGATCCCTAAATCGAAAAATGGTGATCCCAACCTCACAATATTTTTGAAAGACCTTTTTAACGAACAATCCCCACACGATGGATAAATAGAGAAAAAAAAATTACTCCCCCACTTTACTTGTATGGGAGCTACCCAAAAAAAAAATTTTTTCAAGATTTTATTCTACGACTTTTTTACCATGATTAATATACATACTCATACCAAATTACAGCTTTCTAGTACTTATAGTCTCTGAGTAAAACCGCGGACGGACAGACAGACAGACAGACAGACATGGCGAAACTATAAGGGTTCTTAGTTTACAACGGAACCCTAAAAAGAGGTTTCTGAATTTAACCGAATATTTTTTTATGTGTGTTTACGGATAACTTTATCGCTTATGAGAGCTAAACTAACTAAGGTGAAGGCAAAAGCCTCTTCTCAAAAACCCGCTAATTAATATAAGTCTATTTGGGCCTAACCGTATTGTCAATTCACAAAAAAAGGTTATCTGTGGTTCTAGAGTTACCTTAAGAGGACTGGCATCAGGCAGGCACGGCACACCGGTAAAAACTTTTTTAGATCATCTTACAGAGCATCAAGTTGGACACTACACTATTCATGTTGTTATATATTTTTTGCTAGTTTTTAGGTTAACTTGGTTTTCAAAAGAATTCAATAGTAATCAGGTTTTAATGTTTTTGTTCTCTTGATAATAATTAGTTGACAACCCTTGAGCCGCGTGACACGCAACGCCAGGGTGTGCGCAGCCTGCCTGCAGACCAGTTTGGGTAGGTTTTCAGTTGCTCAACCTTATCTGTCGAGCTATAGTTACCTAATGCAACCCAGCGACTCGGAAACTTTTATGACATTGAAAATTATTGTCTAGATGTATGATAGTTTCATTAAAAAAACTTTTACTAGCTACTATCCTTTGTCACTCAGATGGAGCTCAAGGGTTCCGCTTCTCTACTCTATTTCATTATATCCTTTATATCCTAACTAGAAGCAGTCTTCAGAACAGGCCAGGTTAGCCCAAATACGTTCGTTTCGTCGCGTACAAGCGTCATGACCAGGTTTGCCTTAGGTTCCTACTTATTTAAGTCTTGTTAAGATTTTGAAGAAATGACCAACTCTCACAACTTATTCAAAGAGATATGAAGTAGGCTCTGTTTACTGCGACTCAAACGTGCAGAAATATAAAGACAGAATAATAAAGAAAATATTTTTATCCACATAAATATTAAATTTATTTTTAACAGACTTTTCAACTTAGTACATAAGTAATGATTTATTCAAAAATTTCTAGTTAGGTGTGAACATTCAAGAATGTTTAATTACATTCGCAATAACCTCAAAATTATTAATTACTGAAGTATGGATCATTTTTCCCCAGTATGAGGCTATGACGATTAAGAAAAGATGCGATACCAATCAGTTATCTTTAGTAAATTGCGCACGATATGTTAAATTCAAAGAGCTTAAAAGAATTCTTTCTTCTTGATTGCTGATTAAGTATACCTACTCGAAATTGCTATTTATATATTTAGTTACTTTTCAAGTTATCAGCCACAACCTTTTAGCTTGAGGACACAATCACTCATATCTAGTTAGTCTAGTTCAGTTCGAGAAACGTTGCTCGCAGCTATTACTATGTACAGCTGGTTATATCGTTACACTACTATTGTTGTATGTCTCAATATGACTATGACAATGAAATATTACGATTGATAACCAGTAATGTTTCATGTCTTAGTTTTTACTTTCATCATTTTATGAAGACACTCCGTGGCGCAGTGTCATAGTCAGTTGACACATAAGCCTGTGACACGAGGGGTTCCGGGGTCAATCCCCGGCCAGGTCATAATGGAAAACGATATTTTCCAGATTGGCCTGAGTCTTGCATGTTTTTCTATTAACATAAAAGGCTTTACAATAAAACAGAACACAAGTTCACAACTTACTGCAGGGTTAGCTCCACAAGAGTGCGAGCAATATTAAAGTGGGCAATGATTGTGTGTGACAGAACTCTTTAAGACGATACATCATTTTTATATTCTATACAACATTAATATAATAATATTATAATATAAAAATTCGTGAAATACAAAATATTATTATAGAATTTAAGTGTAATCTGAAAAATAAAAATTAGGTATAGTATTTATTTTTCAGATTACACTTAAAATTATATAATAATATTTTGTACTATACAATACTGCTCTGCTCTGACTGCTCACTAATATATGGCTCTGGTAGTACAAAGAGGATCTTGCTCCTGCAGTGGAGACTAAAAAGACCTGATGATGATGATGATATGTATATATGTGATGTGCTAGTACATACATCAGACGAAAGAGCTTGAAGGCTGAACCCAAACATTAAATTTGAGAATGTTAAGTACCTACATCAATACTGGACAACTTTTTACCGTGAAATTGACCGTGTGCCGAGGTCATCTCCTTGTAAGTCTGTACTAGACTATTCGAAAATAAGGCTCTAGTTACACAGACCCGTGAGTCATTTATGTCTTTATATTACCCTGAAATAGATATAGAATATTTTAGAGCAAAAAATAAATATTTTAAAAGGCTTGACGTTGAGGCTTTTGGAAAGAAGATATTGTGAAAATTGTCTAAAATGTAGCATACCTTTTAAATAATTTTTGATTATATAAGAGCCGGTAAGATGTTCGAATTTTAGCTTTTAGTATCGTTATTAAAACATGCTAATTGTTAGTATGTTTATTAAAATATACACAAACTTAAATTTTTACTTGCATATTTAAGTAAACATCTACCGGCAGATAAGACGATTAAGATACAAAACGCATAGGTTTCCTTATTACATACAACGAAACGTGTGTAAGAATAGAGTTTTCTCGAAGTATTTCCTTGCCAAGTTGTTTCCAACCTCTGACTATCACTTTTTGTGTGGTCTAGGCCTTAACGGATGGCGTAGTTGTCACTTTTCTCAATAACTGTACAACTTGTTCGCTAAGCTAGGGTGCGATTTTACACAATGTCTTTATGTGTTACGGGGTTGTTTTTTAATAATCTACAATAACCTTTTATCTTGTTTGTTAATTCAGTTGCTACCAGGTTGATATATATTTTTTTCGGGGACCAGTGCTGTCCCCATTTAAAATAAATAATTTAAAAGAAAATAGAGATATCATTTAAAATTTTGTTCTGTGAGGCCTTAAAAAATTTCAAACAATTTAATGAACTATTGTTTACAGTTAAAAATGAACGTGAAGCTTTACTTGGTGTTTTAAACACAAGTGGCCTTTTTTAACAAAAACTCTGGGAAAAGTTTCATGCTTTCACTTTCAACAACAAAAGTTTGTAAATAGTTTGAGCGGCAATTTAGGGCTTCGCAGAGCTAAAAATCAAATGATTTATTTCAAATAGGCAGCACTGGACCCTGAAAAATTCATTTACGTCCAAAACCTAAACAATAATAACGGCTACATACTTGAAACTGAATTAATGATCAACGATGCGATACCAATGTAAGCCGTCCTAGCCTTATTAAAGACTAGAAATTTGAAGTACTCACACGCAGAAATATTCTAACACAAATGTGAAAGTTATTAAATTATATGCATCTCTCATTTTAAAGTTCCAGATACTACAAAGTTTGTACGAAAAAATTCACCTGTGACGTTGCTAAGAAAATATAAACACCGGCTTTAGAAATTTCGTGTTGCAATAAAATCAGTAAATAACGTTAGCAAACATTAAGTATTATTACCTAATTAAGTTCAAGGAATAAATTAGCATATCAAATTAATATTTTTTTTAATTCGCAGTAGAATGTGTTGGGGTTCACAAATAGGAAATAGTAATTACCGAAATTACCTTAACATAGCGCGCCCACTATTATCGAGCGTCCTTTACTGAGCTGCGGGGCTGCAAAGCGCGCTCGAGCAATACCATTCAGCCTTTGGGAGGAAACGCACGCGTACCCAGGCTATTTTCATTGTTTTTTTTATTTATATATTGAGTAATTTATTTTTCAAAATGAAGAGTTTGGTGTTCTTCGGATTGGTGGTTTGTGCTGTGGGTAAGTTGACAGTGTTTTTTTTAAACGCATTATGTTTTGAGAAAATCTTTAATTTACTGTCTTGAGCTTTTACTCTTTTCAATTGTTGCGGCTTAGCTCGCTTTTAATAATAGTGAAACATTTTCAAGTACGTTTAACCGTTATAAAATTAGTCAAAGTTTACTAAAATTATATTGACCCATTTGATTAAAAATAACGTGAAGTCAGTTATACGTTACCCCTTTTTAATAACTAACGTATTATTCCTATTTATGACTTTCTCCAATGAAATACGTTTTATATTTTTACTATTAATATAAAATTTGTTTTGTATACACTGCACTACTTTTTACTTGCTGCATAACGCCCTGCGAAGAAATTTTCCATGCATTACCTAGTTTGGCGACTCCAGGGTTTGTGTGACTCATTGATACAGTTTCGTAGTTAAATATAGATGTGTAGTAAGTCAGCAAGTAGAATGTGGCTTTGAGTCTGACTTGGCGACTGTAACTCCACTTAACTTCAAATTAAACTTACGTAAATTAATTACGTAAACGTCGTTGTAATCGATTATTTTTTTAAGTTTTCTTGATTTTAATATTTGTTTTATATAAAAATATAGCTACTGTTATAAAAAAGAGACATACTGATTAATAAAACACAAAAGCTCAGACAATTATTTCTGATAGAATTTAATAGAATGAGACTAATTTGGAATATTATAAATTTACATCACCGTCGAACCTCCTCAATATAGGTACCTATTAAGGGGGCATGCTAGGCACAGTAGCGACGCTAATCATTTTAGTCCTAATACTTTATAAATAGAAAGAAATTCAAGAATGTAATTCATATAAGCACAAGTAAATAACTTGAAGTATTTTTGGAATCATGTTTTAATATTATGAGAATCAGTCATCAAGAGAAAACGTGATTACCGCCAAAAACGGCCGTTTTTGGCGGTAATCTGATTCTCAAAATTCTCACTGATTCTGATAATATTAAATACGATTCCAAAAATACTTCAGGTTATTTACTAGTGCTTATATGATTTACATTCTTGAATTTCTTTCTATTTGTAAAGAATTAGGAATAAAAATGATTGGCGTCGCTACTGTGCCTAGTGTGCGGCCTTAAAAGAAGAATATAGCTTTTATTACTTTTTCCTCCTCATGTCAACTGTGATGCTTCGGAGCTCAGAGTACCAAAACCAAAGGTACATCAAATAATATGTAAAATAAATATGATGTATAAGGTGAATAGAAGTTTCCAGACATTCGAGAAAAATACTTGGATTAAGCCGAAGACCATCGGCTTAATCCAAGCTTTAATCACCATGATATATAATCATATTATCGCTGTTATTACTTAAAGTTATTAAAAAGTAAGGCAGTAAGAAATTCCTTCCCCGATACGTCCAGCCTAGTAACGGAAGAGGGAAGTACGCCTCTCTTATCTATTTGAAAACTGTATTACTTATTATTACGTGTTATTACTAGTAAAACTTTCTCATTATGTCTACTGGTTAGTATATAGGATCTTATCTTATATCATAATTTGCATAATGATTGTTCACTGCAAACCGAATACCTCGATGGCGGAAGTCGGTTAAAGCGCATATAACAACAAATTGGATAATGAAAGTGATCTCAGAGTGGTTGCTACCGGTTTTCCACCGGCGTCTGAGAGACCCTGCTTTGGGTTCGAGGTTACCCACTACGACGTTGGAATTCTTTTTTTTTTTGAGTGTGATAGCGACTAACGTCATCAACGGAAATAGCCTAGTGATTGTCTGTGGTGAGAATCACGTTTTTACATACCTATTATACATACAACTATTCTTTTAGAAATAGTCCTATTCCTGGGTCGGCAATGCGCGAGTGCCCTTAGTGTTGCAGTTGCGTTCATGGGCTACGGTAACCGCTTTCCACCAGGCCGTGGTACACTGGTTAAGGCGTTTGCCTTGTTGACCCGGGGGTCGTGAGATCAATTCTCACGGGAAGCATACTTTGTTAAGCTGTTTCCAGTTTGGTTAGGACATTGTAGGCATGAATCACCTAATTGTCTGATAAGAAAGATGATTCCGTACTTCGGAAGGCACGTTAAGCCGTTGGTCCCGGCTGCCATCTGGAGGTCGTTAAAGGAACCACGTCAGAAGCCGAGAGGCGATTCCAAAAAACTTTGACACCAGGGTGTGCATGGTCGACTGACCGTGTGACCCACGGTGGCTAAATAAAATGAAAGAATATTACCTGGAATTTACTTAAATGAGATAGGGATCAGAATCTGGTTTAAGGTCAAATAACCAGGCAGGTATCTAACCTGGGATTTTTCAGTTACGAGTTGAGCGCTTAGGTCTCTGGGCACAAAAATTACTACTTCAGTTGAACCACTCCTACGTTGCGCTGCAGTGATTTCAATAACAGTTCATTATAGAGAGAAAGTGTGAAGTTTAGGTGCCATTGTTTTAAGACACTTTGAAATTCTGAAATTAGTTCCACAGCGCGGTGCTGTAATGAGAGAATTATGAGACAATGCCCGTGGGTCGTAAAGTGGAGAAAAGAATAATTTACATTAACGTATTTCATTTAATTAAATAAACGTAACATTATATATGTGTATGGCTATTGTTGTAATTTCAATGAGTCATTAAAGAAAGAAGCAAAAAATTATTGAATATGGACTGAATAAAAGATGCAATGACGAAATAATGTAAAAATGCCGCGTGTGTCCTAAATTAGTGATGATTGATAATTCAGATAAACAACCGACTCAACTACTAAACTGATTAGAATGAAATAAAAATTTGACTTTTTTACATACATACACACATATTAACATGCCTTTATCCTTTGCGGGGTAGACAGAGCCCAAGGTTATAAGACCCAAAGGCCACATATATCATTGTAGTGGGCGTAAAGGTGAAAAGCGGAATCAAAAAAGTAATGGGTTGCTAGACGCATCGCCTAATATTATGACTTACTTAAATTCTACACTACAACCCTTTATGGGTCTTGGCCTGCTGACAATGCTATTCGAACTTACTATTATTTAAATAACAAATAAGATATGGGAAACAAATTCCACGCATCCAGGATAATTTTTCCACAAATCTTAATTTTTAATTTAATAAGAGTACCTATATCAGAAAACCATTATTAATGCATAAAAATACTTATAAAAATAACGTACTTAATTAATGTAATGTTGTTGTAGTAGAGCAATGCATCTTCATCAACAATATATCAAAGTAGAAGTAAAGTGGAAATAAATTAACGTTAAAATTGTAATAAAATGAAGCATTCATTTGAGTACAAAATAAGTATTTATAATGGATTAATTAAAAGTTTATGTAATGTCACCTAGTTCGTAAATAAAAGAGAAATACCTAAATAAAATTTAGTCAACTACTTTATGCGATTAATTCGTATTAATTAGAATGCAATAATTAGAAATAAATCAATGATTGCATTATCGCAATATGTGTACGTTTTATAGCTTTTAACTATTGACGTGGTAAGTATTTATTAAAATTACGGTAGTTTACTGTTGAGTAAAGTCTTATTATATTATATCCTACTAATATAATTATGTGCAAGGTTTTTGATTGTGGTTCAACTACGCTACTGAACAGATTTGAATGAAAGACGGTGGCAGATGTTTTATGACATCACGAAGACTGTTCTCGAATGAAGTCCCGAGCAAAAGCGAGTAAATGAAACCACAGTATGGCGCTTCATCATCAGGTCTTTTTAAGTTTCCACTGCAGGAGCACGAACCTCTCTGTACTACCAGAGCCATATTAGCCAGAGCAGTCAGAGGGTTTGGCCTTCACTCTCCACGCTGGTCAGACGGACTTGAGAGGTCTCTTTGATTTTTATTAGCTTTGTTTAGCTTATGTTCCTTGGTCGTGAAGGAGTAGTCCTACTCTTCTCTGCAAAAGTCCAATTACTACTAAACAAACGAAATTCTACATTGGTGCATACTTCAATGTGTGAGTTCACAGTCAGGGTCATCACTACTTAACGAATTTAAGTACTAACTTATGTAAGAGACGATGCATAACATGCCACAAATAACAGCAGCAGCACCCTATTGTTTAAAACCATAAGAACTCCTTATAACAGAGATTAGGTGCGGGATGTTATACTGCGTGGGACGCTGCGAGTTTCCGTTCTGTACTTTAGTACTCTTATTATTTTGCCGCCGAAAGGTTGGAAGATGGATCGAAAAAATGACGCTACCTTTTGGGGCAGATTGACTTTTCTATGATTGTAAATGAAGGCTGTAAATCATCATTATAATAAGCTGTCCATGACTCAATGCGGGCATAAACTCTTTTTAACTGTGTCGAGGTTTTATTTTTAAGAATTAAGTCAATCAATTACAGCAGCGACGAGACCACGACGAGACGTAGCTTGCTGTCATATATCGACATTCATATGAGCCCCGTACGAATCTCTATATGTGAGAGATCAATCAGACTGCACCATTTTACAAAAAATCTGCACATCCTACGCCTAATAAGCTTTGAAGTGACGACATTGAACTGAAATGGTCGGATTAGATGAATTGCAAAATAGGTTTCTTTTGGATAGGAATGAAGACCTTTGCTGAGAAGTGTCAGCATAGGTTAATTACAAAATAAAAACAGCACGGGCCGTTTGAAGCATAACCGAAACGGCTGATCACCCTAACTTCTATGTAACTACATTACTTACTGTGTGATCAGTAGTTTTTTGACATAATGTGATTGATTTTATCCAACTTTTACAGTTTTTTTTTTTACCGAAAAATGATATTATCACACAATTTATTTGAAGAAACATTTCTCTCAAACTTTAACTTTCAATTTTAATTCTCTTTTACGCAACGCAGTTAAAAATACTTTCCTCGAGGCATAATTAAGTTCACTTAGCCATTGATTGATATAGTTATCATTAAACAGTCCTCCTTTCACTCACGCATCCGATAACCTAACAACGGTCGGTGCTCCAGCATCATCATCATCACATCAAAAGGTTTTTGTTAGTCTCCACTGCAGGAGCACGACTCTTTCTGTACTGCCAAAGGCATATAGGTATTAGCCAGAGCAGTCAGAGGATTTGGCCTACACTGTACACGTTGGCCAGACGGATTGGAGAGGTCTCTTTGATGTTGATAGCTTTATTTAGCTCGTGTAGCCTTAGCCTTACGATATCCACGAGAAGACTTGGAGTGGTCCTTTTCTACTCTGCCGGGATCCACACGGGTTTTAATTCAATTCTCTTTTACGCAACGCATTTAAAATTCTTTCCTCGAGGCATAATTAAGTTCACTTAGCCATTGATTGATACAGTTATCAGCTAAACAGGCGTCCTCCTTTCACTCACGCGTCTTATAACCTAACAACGACTTAATGCATATGTTGCAAGGCCAATTTAGCTATTGTGCATTGCCATCTAGTTCCCAGCAGAGGAGAATAGGACCACTCCAAGTCTTCCCGTGGATGTCGTAGTAGGCGACTTAGGAAACACAAGCTTCTAAACATCAAGGTCCTCTCCAACCCGTCTAGCCAGCGTTAGCCTCTGGCTAATATATGGCTCTGGTAGTATAGAAAGGGTCGTACTCCAGTAGTGGAGACTAAAAAAACCTGATGAAGAAGGAGAAGAAAGAAGAAGCCATTGATTGATACAGTTAATTATCAGCTAAACAGCCGCCCTCCTTTCACTCACGCGTCCTATAACCTAACAACGGTCGGTGCTCCACTGAATTTGCTTAATGCATGTGTTGCAAGGCCAATTTGGCTATTGTGCATTGTCACGGAAACTTATCGGATTTTCGAAACGCACTACGTCACTTTAATGCTGTTAAATGGGCTGTGTGTTAAAATGTCGTAAAATATAACTTTTTGGCAATAACTTGGCCAATAATGGTTATAAAGATTTGTGACATTCCAATTCGCGCGATAACTTTCGATTAAGTAATTATAAGAGAGTACTTACCTAAATTACTACTTGTTCGTTTTTTGAACTAAGTGGCATTGTGTTGTTTTATTATTTATACTAGCTGTTTCCTTCGACTTTGTACGCAGAATTTTCAGCTTATATATCATTCTGTAGTATCAAATAGTGAAGAAGCAACAAACATCCATACAAAGTTTACACCTAAAAAAAATATTATTATTTCTTTTATTTTTATATTTACACAGGCTTACTCATTGAACTTCTCGAATCATAAGGATAGTTTGGAATTAAATGTGATTCCTCCACCCAAAGTGTGAAGTTACTTTCCTGTTCATAAAATATTTGCAGTGACATTTATTTAGTAAGCAATTGTACATTTATACATAATAATAATAATAATAAATAATAAAATGAACAAATACATGCTCACGTAAAAAGCTATTGTAACCGCTTGAGATTTGTATTACATTTTGCTTATAAATAAAACTAAGTTATCGATTGCCAATCTCCAAATAAACCGTATAGTTTATTCTTCTAAGCAGTACATTTATAAGCTACTGCTTACGAAATATACAGTACAACAATTACCTAAGCTTTACATTAAAATTATACTGAGTATGTAAGTATGTAATCGGTCCAATTCACTAGACGACCTTTTAGGTCTAAGCACGGCATGCAGTATAAAATGTCACTGCTCACAATACTCGTTGTGTTTTCGTAATTCGATATTGTATCCGAGCATAGTTAGGGCTACAATGTGATTGGAATTATTCCCTACCAGCATCTACCAGAAAAATGTTGAATATATAGGAAACTCCAAGACTTCTTTTCACACGTAGAGAAATAATGGTAAAATTATTTCTATTTACTTATAGGTAGCCTATTTATTCAAACCACCGACATGTTGCAAACCAGAAGTTCGCTGATGCTAGAATTTTGAAGAAACTTGCAATTTCATATTTTCCGGGTTTATGTTAGTTCTTTGTTATGGATCTATCCTGTCCCATATTTTCTTTTTCTTTCAATTTCTTCATAGTTCTTTATTTAAAAATTGATACTGTATACTGGTAAAATTCTGGAAGAAGTTAACTGATGTGTTTATATTTTTCAGATGTTAGAATATATTTTTTCCCTCATGTTATTCCAAATTTAACAAGAAATTTAAGTTCTTCGTAAATTTGAAATAAGATATGGGATTTTTTTTACGCAGGCATGATTCCTGAATTTAATTATTGTATATAAGAATAGCTAAGTTTATGCATTAAAAAAACATTTATTCAAATGAAATACCTAGTTAAAATTAACCTAAGTTCACGTTTCTCTGAATAATACCGATAAAATCTTTTCTTTTAGAGTACACCAATGACTTTTTTTTATATTGATTTGAATTAAAAGCGATACTCGTTACCAATGACGTATCTTCATGATCTTTAGGGCGTTTTACAATGTTCATGTTCCGTACTCATAAATCCAGTAAATTTTCCCTATCGACCCATCTCCATGAGACACCTTGTACATTTCCGAGTAGTGAAACATGTTAAGAGTACACTGACATCTTAGTTTTTGTTATAATAATGTTGTTACTCAATTTTCAACGATTTGAAAGCAAGAATCGTTACTCACGACGTATCTTCGTGATCTTTACGACGTGTAATAATGTTTATGTTCGGTGTTTATGAAAAGCTCCCGTGCTAATATGCTATGCTATTTAATATGGTACTCGGAAGTGAATGTTGTAGTAGAATTCCTTACATATTATTAATATTCGTATATCGTTTATGCATAATGGTATGAATAATAATTGTTACTCCTATCATAAACACAATTGAGTGATATGTTTTAGGAACTTTGATGATTATCAACGGTGAAAGGTTATTTTGTGAACTTAAAAAGTAGTTTGTGTAGGCTTTCTCAGTATTGCACTTGCTTGTTACGTGTATGTAAATGTATTTATTTGCAGTATCTATAGGTAGTGATAAAATCACAGATTGTAGAATAAAATAACAGGTTATTTACTTGCCCTTGTCTCAACGCTATAGGTAGTGATAAAATCACAGATTGTAGAATAAAATAACAGGTTATTTACTTGCCCTTGTCTCAACGCTATTTATTAGAGCTAAAATGTCAATACACTTTTTTGTTCAATCTAATTAAGGTCCATAACAAACGCATTACTTAAAGTGCTGATTAAAGTATCTACCATTAAATAGTCTACTAAATATGCATTTATCGTCGATTTTATGCATTTGGCATTTAAGTAGCCAGATCAAAATAAAGATCTAATATGTAATATTCAATTGCAGCTTGAACTGTTACGAGTTTGTGAATCGACGAAACTTTATTACTCACAATCGTTTACTGCACATCTTTTTGTTGTACTCAATAAGTACACTCTATTGCTACTTAGGTGACAGCTTACATCAACATATATCATATATTTAAGAATTTTCTTCTTGTCGGTGGAGTATTTTCCATCTTTCCCTATCTTCCGCTATCGCCTTGACTTCTCTCTATGACACGACTTTTGCCTTCTCTTTTTGAAAGTTATGCTCTCCTAGGCCTCTTCTTTCCTTTCTCAACTTCAATCTGTCCTTCTAAGACAGTTTTAATAAATTTGTCGTGTCGTACATCGATGGATGGTACGAAGATGGTTAATCTTTCCACGCCTTACAGCTTACTACAGCTAGTCGTAAATATGTCTCCAGACAGTGTTTTACATACATTTATGAAGTCTTTGAATAATAGTCACGAGAACGACGATACGTTTAGTTTCTGTTACCCCTTCTAAAGAATACTGCTTTTGATCCAGGTTATGATCCACCAACGAAATATTTATATCGATAATGTTTTTTTACGAATTATCATATTGTATAGAGATAATACATATTATCACATTTTCCCTTACAACCAGTCTTAAAACCCAAAGGCCACGTTTAACATATTAGTGGGCGTCGAGGTGAAAAACGAATTCAAAATAGTGATGGGTTGCTATCCGCATCGCCTATAACGTGATTCCTTAGATTTTCGCCTAATCCCTTGACTGGTTTTTACCGCCTGCACAGGAAGAAAACTAGCTGGTATATTCCATGTTTTCCTATTCTCCCACACCAGCGTGGAAGAGTTATTATATATTATATTGAGATATCAATATTCTTACACAAACCTTAGATATTAATGATACTCAATTAACCAAAACTAACAGTATAAACTAAGATTTTTAACGAAAACTAATTTTAAAATAATAATAGCAAATAAAAATACCTAAAAACTAAACTTAAATAAAATTACAAAAAAAAGATATCCTATAAATAAAAAAATATCGCTTAGATCATTGCCTTGCGGCAGGGCCCCGAAAGGCTGGCTGCATTGTCATATTCTTACTAAATATAAACATTACGTATTATTTAGTTTCAGGCCAGGAGTTTCGCTGTCCAGAGAAGAATGGCTTCTACCCGGACCCGTACCAGTGTGACCTCTATTACAAATGCAGCAAAGGTCAGTATTAACAAGCAGAGGTCGTTTTGTCGCTTTCCTTGCATTACGTCATATTATGCAAGTGTAGTGGAACTTTTTCTACGATTCTAGGACTTAACGTATGAGAGGTAAATGCAAATTTAAAGTCATAAGCACATTCAAAAACGAGTTATTGCAAAATTAAAACTATTTTAGAACTAAATATACATTTATTTTTGGTGAATTGTTCAAATATATAGCTTATGTCTCGTATAGGTGGTAAAAGTAAAATAAAATAACCCCCTTTAAGAATATGAATATTTGTTTTCCAAACTGGCATTCTTAATTGTTTCAATATTACAGTTGCATACATTTAATTAGAAAGTAGCGCAACCGTTTCTTTGTGTAGACGAGAATAACGTTATCAATTAACAATCTATTTATAAAAATAGCGAATAAATAAATTAACATACATACATATACATATTAATCACATTTTATCCCTTGTGGGCAAGCCCTAAGATCATAAGACATAAAAGGCCATGATTAGCGTGTTTGTCAGCCAACAGCCTCCGTGGTCCAGTGGTTAAGGCGTTTGCCTTGTTGACCTGGGGGTCGTGGGTTCGATTCCCGCGGGAAGCATACTTCGTTAAGTTGTTTCCAGTTTGGTTAGGACATTGCAGGCATGAATCACCTGATTGTCTGATAAGAAAGATGATTCCGTGCTTCGGAAGGCACGTAAAGCCGGTGGTCCCGGCTGCCACCTGGTAGTCGTTAAAGGAACCACGTCAGAGGCCGAGAGGCGGTTCCGAAGAACTCTGACACCAGGGCGTGCATGGTCGACTGACCGTGTCACCTACACGAAATGATGATGATGAAAATAGCGAATAAATAAATTAACATACATATACATATTTATGACATTTTATCCCTTGTGGGCAGATAGAGTCTAAGGACATAAGACATATAGGCCATGATTAGCGTGTTTGTAGGTATATGAAGTTGTAATAAAGTAGATAACTAGAAAAGAACCCTTTACTGCGCATATAAATAACAAAAAAAATTAACTTAGGTTTAGAAAATGCGCAAAAGGAGGCATCGCATAAGAAATTTTTCCAGGCAACTTTTCAAAAAGCAAAAAATAAGAAAAACAAGTAGTGCCGCGTAGAAAAAGACTATTAGCGGGGATAAACTACTTAGGAACTATGAATAAACTTACATGCATAAAAATTCTAAAAGAAAAACATCAACATAAACATACATATATCACATGAATATCACTACACTATATAAAACAAAGTCCTCCGCCGCGTCTGTCTGTCTGTTCGCAATAAACTCAAAAACATCTGCACGGATTTTCATGTGGTTTTCACTAATAGATAGAGTGATTTATGAGAAAGGTTTTGGGTTATACATGCCCGAGCGCAGCCGGGAAGGGCTGCTAGTTTAAACTAAAGTACTCAAATGTCAGCCTCATAGTTAGTCATAAAATTAACTAAAATCTCAACCTCATTAATACATATAGTGTAGCTGATAGCTTAAGCATGCATATTTCTCGTGATTTTACATTAAAAAGTGATAATAAATCGTATGTACCTTAATAAATGATAAATTAGAATTATTAAGTTGGATAAAAATCCAACATTTCATTATTCTTTCGCGGTTAATGACTTATTAGAATTCTGTGCAACGTCCTGATATAAATCTCGGACCTTTGTAACATCGACACAAATCATTATTTCAGCCGCTGCCTAATTAGTAACTACGACAAATAGAGTGTGAAATTCCTTGTTAACTACACTGCAACCACCTCGTGGTTAGTTAACAAAATACTAGGAATCAAATAATTACACTGTAAACATTAATATTTCGTCTATTCTTGAGACTATACGATTATATTTGAAATTAGTCTTATGTAACTGTTATTTTCAAAAAAATGACTAAAGTTCTATGGTTTCTGTTAAGCTGGCAGCTGCCTAAATGTTTTACAAGAAAAAATAATCGCGGTAAATCCCACATTACATTTATATCGTAACCGTGAAACCCACTAAGCTAAGAGTTTACCTGCATTAAAATTTTGTACCATAGCTAAGTACTATTTCAGAAAAAAAAACTAGTTATCAAAATGATTAAAGGAAATTAATAAATAAAATTAAAAATATAATTTAAGATATTTAAAACAAAAACCGACTTCAAAAATAAGCGTAAGAATAAAATTTAAAAAAGTGTAAACCGAACGGCATACTTGTAAAAAAATTTTTGGGTACTATGTATTTTTCAAAAATTGCTCGTCATATTTCGGTAAAAATTTAATGGGACCGTCTGTAAAGTATTACCTATCGAACAAAAAAAGAATTTCTTAAATCGGTCCAGGCGTCTTCGAGAAATCAGGGAACATACATAAAAAAAAATGTTTATGATGAATTGAGAACCTCCTCATTTTTTTGTAGTCGGTTAAAAATAATGAAAAAAAACGTTTGCATAATAAGGTTTAGGTAGTCTGAAGTACGCTTTGGCGGTATTTTTGTTGTAAGAAATTATTTTAGGTCTTTTAACATTATTTATGGACATTACCTTGCACTCATGATCATGCAAAAAATTGCGCCACGAATTATTAAAATAACCTCCAAAATTTGTAACAGTGCTTAATAGAGTTATAAAATATTATTAAATAAATTAGCATAATAGCGCTATTTTTAATGACAACGTGGGAAATGGTGAAATCTATAGCAGTGCATATCATCAATCATCATCAACAGGTCCCTCCAGTCTCCACTGCAGGAGCACGACCCTCTCTGCACTACCAGAGCCATACACTAGCCTGAGTAGTCAGAGGATTTGGCCTACACTCTCCACGCTGGCCAGACGGGTTGGAGAGGTCTCTTTGATGTTAATAAGCTTTGTTTAGCTTGTGTTTCCTTAGTCGCCTTTTACGACATCCACGAGATGACTTGGAGTGATCCTATTCTACTCTGCCGGGAACCACACGGCGAATATGTTTGTGTGCATATGATTTATTTCTGCATGCTCAAAAACTTATAAAAATGTTAAATTGATAATTGTAGGTAATTTCAAGTAACTATTTTAAATTCGCTTATAATAAATTGAAAGTACTAAATGAGTAAAAAAAATTCTTACTTTCTTCAATTAAAAGATATGAGTGCCAAATATTTCCCTAGATTACCATTTAACAAGCTCTTACTTGTTACTCAAATATTTTACAATCAATTTTAAATTCAAAAATAAACCTATGCATTGTAATTACCCAGTTGATTGTAAAAATTCACCCTTGTCATAACAATGTTGTGTTATAAAGAAAAAATGTGTAAGGAATATTGTTTTGGACACTAATTTATCATCATATAAGTACAAAAACTCAAAGCTTAGTGCAATATTTATTACAACACATTTTAGTAGGCAGCCGCGTTCTTTGTGTTCTTCCATGCAACAAATATTAGAGTTGAGATTTAGTTGTCTAAGTAACGAAAAAGAATTAAGTATCAATTAAAAAGTCTATTCTTTTGTACTAAATAAAATTACTGGTCACATAAATTTATAAGTCACACTAAATCCGAAACTAGGCCAACCCTGTTTCTTAGACGCAGCATAACATCACAATGAACATCAAAATAATCACTTAAATATTGTGAAGGGATGCAAGCATTATATTTCAGTAAGACGAAGGAATGTATTACAAAGTTCTGTAGGTAGATTAGATGCGGTCAATTTCGACACTCTGTCGTAAAGAACGTGTTTGGCGAGTGAACTACAGATGAAGACGAGTGTCATTTCTGTGCCAAGACGCAAAGTAACTTTCCTGGAAAGTTTTCATCATTTAAACAGCATTACGGCGCTGAGAGTTCTATGGACATAATGTAAAACATTATTTCTTCAGTTGCTCTAGAAACATTATCCCCGATCATAAAAAAGTTTAACACGTTGGGATACTGAAGGGGTTTTGTGTCTTCGTCTGTGAGATCACTGATGCTAAATATTGATAGATGAACAGTTGCAAATACAGTTTCCTTTATTCGAATCTAAACTTAGCAGACAAGCTACGAGTATAATTTGATGAAAGTTTAATTACCTCAGCTGCAAGGAGCCCTGAAGAAGGCAAAGTAAAAAAAATGCAGCTAGAACATTTATTTTAGATCCAAACCATTCGTGTTCGATAATAAAAATCCATATTAAGCAGATTTAAGGTCAGGTGGAAGACCAGATAAGGTCAGGGGAATTATTTATTTAATTTTTACTTAGAGTTGTAGTAGTAATAAGAGTTGTAGTGTGAGGATGTGTATGATATATATACCTAATATTTATACATGTATTATGATTTGCAGGTGTGGTAGAGGAAAAGCTGTGTCCCGATGGGCTGGTGTTCTCAGATGAAAACCCCAACAAAGAACGCTGTGACATCCCCTCAAATGTAGACTGCGGCGATAGAAAGGAACTGCGTAAGTATTCCGATAACTATTTATACTACTAAATTTGATCGACATCAATGATACGCGCATCTTAGATACGCGAGGCGTGTCTTTTTCGATCCCGATAACCAAAGATAGATACTAGATACATCAAAGACCAAAGTTCCCAGCACAATTTCGGTGAGTGCGCAAAGGACATAGCCTTTGCGCACTCACCGAAATTGTGTGTGTCTTAGGATTGCAATAATGGTTCTATAACTGACCACCACATGGTGCAGGCTATCGACAATACTAGTCTCTGTATTGTCGATAGCCTTTTATGGCACCATAGATTCTGAAATTTAACATATAGAACTTATAGAAATTATTGCTGAAGACAACAACTTTAATGATATTTTAATAGCTATGGATGTGTGTACATTTAGCCAACCGACTAAGCATAACTAACCAAGTAATTTGCTGAAATAGACCTTTTAATTTATACTCTTAGTAAGGCCGATCGTTGCATTTTACTTATTTATTATTATAAACATAGAAAAATATTTTCTTTTATTTACAGAGGAACCCAAACCGACAAAGGGATGCCCTCGTCAGAATGGATACTTCAAGCACCCTGACCCACAGGTAAAAACCTCTTTATGAGATGATCAAAAGACGGGATTTAAACTTTGTAGTGCCTAATTAGTTTATTCCTGTAAATATAACGGTAAGTTTAATACTTTATTCTTAGCAATCAGAGCCGGGATCAAAACGTTGTGCAATCAAAGTGGAAACCTTGTTCCACACAAAATTATTGCTTTAATAAAAAATTAGACGGACGCATAAGTTTTTATTGCTGCATTGCAACAATGACATTTAAGGGCGGCCAACCCGTCTATCTTTTCATACAAACGCTCGTACGTGATTATGGCGATGTAACAAATCTTTCTTTAAAGATTTTCCACTAATATGTATCTTGTGCACTATATCTAGGTTTCTATCAAAACGAAAAATCAAAATTTGGAGAAACAACTTCAGTGTTAGCCTCCAAAAATCCGCTTTTTTGCACAAATTTTATGTGAACTTTGGGCGTTTATAATGTACTCATTAAGTGTAACAGTAAAGAAAATATTTATTTAGAAACCTTGCAAATGTAATAGAGATTCTAGATGTACAAGATTTTTTTCATAAACTTGTAAGGCTTACCAATAAACACGTATTTCTTGAAACAAGTTTAATGAAATTTCCGCACAATATTTTTCGTTCAATGTCTTCGCGTACTCACTAGCTTGTTTCCATGTGGCAGTAAGAGGTGTGTGGGAGACGAGGGCAAGGGGCTCTTTTCGCTTTGCCTCTTTATCTGACATTGCGCTGGACGGAACAAGCTTTTCGACCATGCTCGCGTTGACGATAGTCGGTCGGGGAAGGGCCACCTTAAGCTTTGATTTACATATACTTGTTGTAAAGTTACCCTCGACATAGCCTAATAAAGGCGACTCACCCCATTGGCAAAAACAATTTTTTGAGAAATCTCCAGAAAATTACCCCATTTCTTTCCATCTGCTATAAGTCACCTCACTCGATGGTAATATTTTGTCCCAAATCCGACCATAGATCTGTCAGCAATAAAAATGCTATTACCATTGTCTCACCCATAGATATCAGAATATTGTCTCACCTGAGCATTTTTACCAGTTGAATAGTTTTTATCTATACTAATATTGTAAAGCTGAAGAGTTTGTTTGTTTGGTTGAATGCGCTAATCATAGGAACATCTGGACCGATTTCAAAAATCCTTTCACCGTTGGTACGTTAACCCTGAGTGGGTGGACTGCTAGTACCAAAAATAGTAATAATCAAAACTTCCTTTTAATTTCAGGCGTGTGACAAATTCTACTACTGCTCGGACGGCATCCCCAACGAGCACCCATGCCCACCCGGCCTCTACTTTGACGAGGAGAGCTCCAACTGTGACTGGAAGGACGTTGTCAACCGCCGCTGCGACCAGATCACCAAGGGTAATTAATTCCTCTTTTACATAAAACAATATTCTCTTATACCTACTGAATTTCCAAAATTGAAAATCGTTATAAGAAACAGAGTTATTTGATTTTGATATTATTTTAGAAGAGTTAATTGATATCCGCTTTAACCTCACGCTCACTATGACATGTATGGATACGTATTTACAAGAACTCCCGCTAGACTTGACGAATTGCAAAAAGAAATAAAGTAGATCAATAGAAATAAAAAGTTATAGTTTATTTGTTATATAAAAACCATAAGATTTTGCTAGCAACAGATTGAGCTAGCCCCAATGTAAGTTCGAGACTTGTGTTATGGGATAATAACTCAACGATACTATATTTTATAATAGATTACTTATATAGATAAACATCCAAGACCCAGGTCAATCTGAAAAAGATCATTTTCCATCTTGACCTGTCCGGGGATCGAACCCGGGACCCCCGCGTGTCGCAGGCAGGCGTGTTGACCGCTGCGACACGGAGCTCGACAACACCTGCATATATAGTTTGGTTAAGACATTGCAGGCATGAATTGCCTGATTGTCTAATAAGAAAGATGATTCCGTTCTTCGGAAGGCACATTAAGCCGTTGGTCCCGGCTGCCATCTGATAGTCATTAAAGGAACCACATCAGAGGCCGAGAGGCGATTCCGAAGAACTCTGACACCAGGGTGTGCAAGGTCGACTGACTGTGTCACCTATACGAAATGATGATGATGAGTGACTTATATAATAATCTGAACTAAACAAATCAACAGTTCAAGAATAATTGCAGGGTTCTGTATTCTCTACTTTTAAACATTTTGTAAATTAGTAGTACAAAATAAACCACCTTGATATTATTGGTCTTAAACAATGCGAGTCCATCTTTTCTAAGTAGTGAAGTTACAGACGTATATAATTATAATTATTCATTTTCTTGCTTTTCAATTTGAAAATACAATGGCACATTTTCCTACAGACGTCCTTGATGATGGTTTCACCTGCCCCGATGGCGAGGTGATGGGCCCCAACGGCCGTGCCCTGCCCCACCCCACCTTCCCCCACCCCGAGGACTGCCAGAAGTTCTACATCTGCCGCAACGGCGTCCAGCCGCAGAAGGGCAGCTGTCCTTCCGGCAAGGTCTACAATGAGGACACTTTCATGTGCGACGAGCCAGAGAAGGTGCCCGGATGGTAAGGATTTATTACTTTTTCGTTTTTCAAATAATTTTGGAGTAGTGGTCCTGTGGAAAGAGTGGAGGGACTAGAAGAGATATGGTATGAATGAGTATGTGAGATTAAGTACAAAAGTAGCTAGACTAGAAAGGCTTTGTAAAGCAGTATATTGGGATGGAATGGATATGTTTTAACGAAAGAAATGGCTCGAAGAAGGAAAAAAAAATGAAAAGACTTACTTGCTGTCTAGACCCCGTATAAATTGGTTAAATTTTAAAAAAGTCTATCTCATTCCATCGTAATCTTTAATTTTTTTATATACTTTATAACTTACTACATCATTTACGAACTGTTTCGGATTATTCTTTTTTAATTTGGAAAGGTATATTATCAAAATCGGTTCAGCTGTTTTGAGTTCATCTTAACGATTTCTAAATATAAAGACGCATCACGTGTGCTACCTACTTCTTCTGTCCTACTACCACAATAAATTTAAGGTCTGAAAAAATAAATGAATGGATATTAATCCGTAACGCATAAATTACTGAATTTCGTTATCGCTATACAAGCTCATAAGCATAGAATTTTTATAGAAAAGTCATCAATAAAAATTAATGCATATATTATTCCTTTCAGTGAAAACTACTACGAAGGCCAGCCGCTGGACAAGAACAAACTGCCGAAGAAGGCGTGAAGTGTCATATTTATTGATAAGCTATAATTAGTAATGTATTATTATTTTTTACGACTGGTTTTCAATGCAGCAAGATCAGAGGGTGAATGGAAGGCTGCCAATCCATTCAGATACTTTATCATTAGGGTTATGAACCTTCTTGATGCCACGCCTAATAGAGAAGAGCGGGGCAGTAGTCAGTGAGATGAATCGTACTCTGAACTTCCCTACAAGTATTGTATTGAATAATTTAGAATAAATAACTTTTAAACTATATCATGGAGTTATTATTTGTGTAAGTTAAATAAATACCCAATCATTTTTATTCTGAGAAACGTTCCGTTTTTCAAAAAGGAATATCTTCATAATTATAATAATGCGAAAAATCTCTCTATTTCATTTTAGTCTCCTGATTGTCCATGAAATTCTTTGGAAATAAAAGGATAGTTGATTATCCGCAAAAATATTACAGACCAGCAATTTTTCCGCGACTTTGTTTGCGTAAATTATAGTCTATGTCAACCCCAGATAAGCTTACTATATAAGATAGGTAGGTTAAAGAATTTTAAAAATAATTCAAAGTAAAAATAAAGTAATTCCGGAATGTATCTGTCCTATTTTTATGATAAGAGTCTCTAAAGAAGTGACCCTAACAAGTAGATGTAAAGTCATCCTCATACTTTGGAAAAAGGCAGAATGTACTCCAACTACTGGATGGCAAGTACTACGTATCTTTTAAACAACACATGGCGAAATAAATAAGAAACATAACATGACTGTACATCTATACCTATTGAACTATTTGGATTCACAACTTGATTCCAGTGTAAAAGGCTACTGTGATTCCAGTGTATAAACCTCGTAAAGACTCCTCAAACAAGTTTAAAAAAATAAATGTTCTAGATAATAATTTAAAAATATTAACTAAATAAAATATTTTCCTTACAAGTAAAGGTTACAAATAACTCAATTGAAAAGTAGAAAAACTTCAAGGTCGCGCAAGAACCGCGCCCGCCCAGTGCTCCACATAATTGTGCGTAAGCGCATTGAAGCGAGACCTGAACCTACTGATTGTACGTTTCGACACGCGTTCAGGTGACGTAACAAAGCTAGTTGATTGACCACATAAACATGTGGATTACGTCTGATAATTGGTAAAGGACCAGAGAGATTCAAAAGTTGCAAAGCTACGAAAGGTTAACGGTAGTTTTATAATTGGTTAACGATCCTAATAAGACCGAAAGACCGTGCTATTAAAAAGTAATCTTAAAATTGGTAAATGACCCAAGAGATAATCAAATTTTGCACTAAGTATCAAAGGTTTACCAATTGGTTAACGACCCTAAAGAGACTGAAACATGGCGCTATTAAAAGTTTAAGGTAGTCTTAAAATTTGTAAATGACCCTATAGATAATCAAATTTCGCACTAAGTATTAAATGTTTATGGTAGTCTACCAATTGGCAATCAGTTAACGACCCTAAAGAGACTGAAAGATCGTGCTAATAAAGGTTTAGGTTGTCTTACAAATGGCTAACGCCTCTAGAGAGACTGAAAGATTGAGATATCAAAGATTTACGGTAGTCTTACAATTGGAACGACCCTAGAGAGACTGAACGATCGCGCTCTTATAATTGTTGAATGATCCTAGAGAGACTCAAATATACCACGCAGTATCAAAGGTTATGGTATTCTTACAATTGGTTAACGGAGAAAAAAGTTACACGTGATCCATTTAAGTAAATAATAAAGAATTAAATGAGCAATACTTATATTATTTGTTTTATTACAATCTAGAAACGTAATAATAAATAATTCGTAAACCTTTAAAGTTTGCTATAGTAGCAAGAATAAGGTTATTGGCAGTAATAAAAAGACACGAAGCGCTTTTTTAGGAAAGTTCGATCGCTTTATAAGTTATAGTAACTATGGTAACAAGATAACAAGATATTTTTTACAAAAATCAAAAACTGACTTCAACCCTATCAATCTCTTTTAATTAGCATAAGAAAAAAATGGAAATAAGTGTAATCCAAACGGCATACCTGTAAACATTGTTTTGGTTTTCGTGTATTTTTTCAAAAAGCGCTCCACACATTTCAATAAAAATTTATGGGACCATCTGTAAAGTATTACCTATCGAACAAAAAAAGAATTTCTTAAATCGGTCCAGGCGTCTTCGAGAAATCGGGGAACATACATAAAAAAAAACATTACGACGAATTGAGAACCTCCTCCTCTTTTTGAAGTCGGTTAATAAAGCAAGATAATGTAAACTATTTCAAAATGGCGGCAATCCACGGTCAGGCCATAATTGAAAACGATTTTTATCAGATTGGCATGGGTCTTGGATGTTCATTTAGGTATACGAGTATCTATTATGATTTATAGTATCGTTGAGTTCAGTGATCATTACGAAACGCTAGTAGTTTTTCGATTTTGCATATTTAAATTTAAAAAAATAAGGAAGAAAATTATGACGTTCAAAAATAGATACAATTATCCAATTTTGAATAAAAATCTTTGACTTTGACTACAGTTGAGTTAGTATCCAACGACACAAGTTTACAACTTACTGTGGGGCTAGCTCAATTTGTGTGATTTGTCAAATATAGTATGTTGAAAAGAAATTAGATATTTTCATACAAAAGTGTTCAGCCGCCCGGGCAATTAGAAAGAAAACAAAAATCGATTTCCCAACATTTGTCTCCTAGGAAAAGTTATTAATATTGACAGCCCTTTAAGGGCCCGCACTAGGCCAACTAGCGACACCAATAACTTTATTCCTAATACTTTACAATTAAAATTAAAATCAAGAATCTAAGTAATATATACCTTAGTAAATAACCTGAAGTATTTTTGGAATCATGTTTTAATATCATTAATTAAAGTCACTAAGACAACTACTGACTACCGCCAAAAAGGGGCGTTTTTGGTGGTAATCAGTAGTTCTCTTAATGACTGATTCTCATAATATTAAACCATGATTCCAAAAATACTTTAGGTTATTTACTAAGGCATGTATCACTTAGATTCTTGAATTTAATTTTATTTGTAAAGTATTCGGAATAAAATAATTGGTGTCGCTATTTGGCCTAATGCGGGTTCTTAAGAGAACGTGGAGGGCCAAGTTAAATACTGTATATTATACTAGCAGCCCTCCCCGGCTGTGCTCGAGCATGTGTTATACCTATAAATCTTCCTCATTGAATCACTCTATCTATTGCTTAAAACCTTATGAACATCTGTGCAGTAGTTTTTGAGTGTATCGCAAACAGACAGATAGACAGACGCGGCGGAGGCCTTTGTTTTATAACATTTAGCGATAGTGATAATATGAAGTGATAGTGATGTACTCCAGAATTGGCATTTATCCTAAAAAAATATAATTAGTCCGTTTGTTAGATTATCAAAAAACATTTGATACGTGTTTTTTCTTTTTCAATCAAACAAAAATTTACAAAAATATAGCCCGTTAAAATTGTGTGTGATGACACTAGCCTAGTACACTTTTTAGTGGCCTGTGATGTCACAAGCCACTCATGAACGTTGACACGCTTTATGTTTGACATTTATTGTTTAATTACCGAAAGAAAAAATACGTGTCCAATATTTTTTGATTGTCTTACTGACGCTCTAATTTTATTATTAATATTTTGACCCAGGAAAATAGCCTATTTTAGACCGTATATTTTTTAGGATATTGTGCGGTAACCCTTATTGATTACTCTAGCAACGTTTCGTCAGACTCGCCCAGTTGTTGTAACAGAGCTACTTGTATTACTTCATACAAACAATGCTCGCTGTCGACCTCATGTCATATATCTTAATAGCCCACTTCTAACCCACCATTTAACTGTCATTCAAATTATGTTATGTATCATACATACATAATGTTCCTGTCACACTACTTTTCTAATAATATAATCAAAACAATTTTGCAAATTACATATCATGTGTTATGTATGACTTATGTATGAGCCTTCAATGGATCTTATCTTTAAGATTACATCCTATAAAAATATTATTTTATTGAAAACAAAAAAGAAAGGAAAATTATAATATGGGTCAGTGGGGAGATATTCTTATGTGTGTGTTTCAAGTTTCAAGTGCAAGTTATAATCGCTCACGAAGGGTTCCGTACTAACTTAGATAGATAGATAGAAAAAAATTTTTTTAGGGTAGCTCCCATACAAGTGGGGGAGAATTTTTTTTCTCTATTTACCCTTTGTTTGGGGTATCGTTAAATAGGTCTTTAAAAATTATTGTGAGGTTGAGAACACCATTTTTCGATTTCGGGATCCGTTTCCGAAATATTTGGTTCTAAAGTGCAAATTTTTGTTAGAGGTACGTGTCCCCCCCTCTATCTGCTACGAAAAAAATTACAGCAGTAGTATATATACTGAAATTGAAAGGAAAACTATCAGAGCTGAGTACTAAGTACAAACTAAAAAGTTATAGGCAACCAACTTATAAAATGTATTCGAAAATGTAAAATTCCATACAATTTTCATTGTTAGATGTTTTTGGTAGTAAAACTGTGAGGTGTGAGTGTGAACAGTGTGAACTCAAACTTGTCATTCGCAACTACGGAACCCTACACTGCGCGTGGCCCGACACGTACTTGGCTGTTTTTTTTTTAAATAACAAGAACGCTCTAAAAGCTAGTTATTTGTTTGCCGCACTCTTAATTATCAGTTTAATTTTGTTTTCTCTATCCGTCGATCTAATAGACATACCTACATAGATTTCATATCATATCATTTATTGCATTGCATTACATATGATTTGCACACAATAATCCTAATCCTAACTATCCTAATCCTATCCTAACTAATATTATAAATGCGAAAGTGGGTTTGTTTGTTAAGGTTTCACGCCGTATCTACTGAACCGATCATCATGAAATTTTGCATACACATAGGTTAGCGTACCGAGAAGGACATAAGCTATATGCTAACAGCTAGTGTTACATATTTTGACTAAATACATATGTACCTTGTCAAGCATTGCAGTAGGACGAGTGAGAGGAATCATGCAGATATTCTGTAACGGAGTAGTACTTAGGTTTTTTTTCTTAGAAATTCTTTCAACAATTTTAAATACTTTTTGTAATCTATCAATCAAGTCTTTACCTGTTACGGTTCAATAGATACAGGCCTGTGATGCCACAGAGCCATAAACCACTGTGCCACTTGCTGCCATCCGCTTATGCGGATTACTATCCTAACTCCTAACTATTATAAACCTAATCCTAACTTCCTAACTAATATTATAAATGCAAAAGTGAGTTTATTTGTTTATTAGTTTGTTTGTAACGCGTTTACATTCTATCTACTGAACCGATCATCATGAAATTTTGGATACACATAGGTTAGGGTACTGAGAAGGATATAGGCTATATATCACGCGGGCGAAACGGCGGGTAATAGCTAGTATTATATAATTTAAAATTATGAATTGAAATTCCTTTGACTAAGTTACTAGTTGCAATTTGTACGAGTACTTTATATTTTTTTATAAAGTGAATTGATAATCCAAGCAGTTTATGCAAGCAGGTAGCCATTAGTAAGATGTACTGTTGGTACTAAAATTGATTAAATACCACTTTTATTCGCGACATTCAATCGACGACAAACTATGTGACTGTAATAAATCAACAGATGTTGTTGTTTTTCAAAGGCACAACGTATATTGGCTTGGCAAACATAATTCAATACAAAATGTGCCTCAATCAAAGTCGTTTCATATGACATGATATTTTATGTATTATACACTCGGTAGCCAGGGAGCAATTACACACATAGAATGTGGCTGATTGGTCTTTCACGCAGATCGTACAAATCGATCAAGGGCATGGGCGTAAAGTTGGGGGTTGTTATAAACAGGTGAGGGGCTAGAAGAAAAAGTCTGTGTCTGTATAAGTATGATTCATATTTTCCACTTATATATTTCCACTTACATCACACTACTGCGTGGACTCAGCATGCACAAGACAACATAGAGCTTATGTTGTCTTGTGCATGCTGAGTCCACCGACTCCACGGCGACCTTAAAGAGGTCGTCCGTCCATCTGGTTGGGGATTGTCTCTCGCTGCGCTTCCCTGTCGATCTATGGAGGAAGCTTAGGCCCAGCAGTGGACATCCCAGGGTTATACAAAGATAGAAAGAAGCTCCACGTTTCAAATGTGGCTTTTGGCTATTTCACCTTTGGCTCGTAGGTACCGTTAAGTGTTTAAGACTATATCTATTTAGTTTACAACACAAGTTTACCATATTTGCGATCATTGTGAAAAATAATTGACGATTTCGGTTTTTTTTTTCTATTTGATTTGCATTTTTTGGCTTAACAAAAGCTAATTCTTCGAAAAAGTGTCTTTCTACGGTGTGCTTTGAATAGTGTCTGTATAAAGGTGTACGTTGATTCAAGTGATATGTGCATGCAATGTAACATATTGTCATACAAAGCACGGCACCGCACTGTATGACCGTTTTCGTAATGTCGACTTGAACTCGATCAGATGCACGACTATTCATAGTGCAGTCCTACTTTTCTTCGTTTGCGTTCCTACGATTGATTTACTGTCTCTGTAACAATAGTTACAATCTGTGGTTATAATATATAAATGTTTGACTTAGCTACATTTTTGTCACCTATCAGACCGAGAAACCAAAAAATACCTAGGTACGAAGTGAAATGTTCTTAAAACTCTATACTTTAAAAAAGTACTGTATATACTACTTAACAATTTTTTAACATCAATAATATTATGTAGGATAGGAGGTAAGATACCTTCGATCCACTTAAATCCATTACCTGTTGGCATACAAAAAAATCTATACATACTATAACTAGCTTTTACCCGTGGCTTCGCCTGCGTGATATATAGCCTATGTCCTTCTCAGTACCCTAACCTATGTGTATGCAAAATTTCATGTTGATCGGTTCAGAGATACGACGTGAAAGCGTAACAAACAAACAAACAATCTCACTTTCACATTTATAATATTAGTTAGGATTACTACTACCAACCCTTTTAGATATAGCAAATGTTTAATAAGAACAAAATAAAATTACAATTTAAATTTACAATAATAATCTTAATACAGAACTTTTTTAAACTTCTCTAAAAGTAGGTTCTTTATTGGCAACCGCATTTTTATACAATTTATTTTCAAAACTATCGAAAACTTTATTGATCGTTAAGAAAACAGCCGAGACAATTCGTCAAATGTCACCACACCGGCCAATCCCACCTATAGATGCGACCGCAGCGCCCGTCCAGCGGCGGCGGCGGCTCGCCAGCAGTGTTGCCGGGCCGAGCTGCCAGAGAACACGTCGACAAACACGCGAACATGACCAGTGCACAGTACGCGGTTCTGCTCGCCTCGCTGGCTGTTGGTAAGGATCATTTTGTTTATGGTGGAGGATTGGGATCGGTTACCCCTGAACATGGTGTTTGGTCATTTAAATGTGGTAGTTTCGACCTTGCTCTACTTAAGAAGTAACAGTGACGAAACTGCGCCAAACCTTACTTACCTATCTATATTTCTTCAAAGACAGGAAATTTCACTTAATATTTGAAAAATCTTGTCTTAAAATTTATCATAAGTGTCATCTAACATTATAAGTTTAAGCACGTACACTTATAAGTTCTTGACTATACTTACATTAAAATGATGTTCTTTTATTTGATGGCTTCAGGACCGTATTTCTTCAGTAGTTCTAATCCTTAAAATATATCATAAAGACTCTCACACACAATTGTCTATGTTTATTTCCTACATCACAAGTGTTTAAGGTACATTTAACGTGGAGTAACTAGCTTTTTATAATCTGTAAATACGATTAGGCACCGCCTTAAAGTTACAATTGTCTGATTTCAACCAAAATTAATACGTTAATTTGGGCTTAATATGCCCCATTAAATACTATCAATCATTTCCCAATAAGCTATTATTAAGTTTAAGTTTAATTGTGAAAAAATTGTACACAACATTTTAGTTATGATTTAATTGCAATGTTCATACTTGCCGTGGGAAAGTGAAAGTACCTACAAAGTAAACAAGTGTCCTTTGCTATCACTTCGTAACAGATAATAGGATCGTGTGTTTTGCAACCCTTACAACATTAACTGGTTGGTTTGTACAGATACTTGTTTTATGAGCTAAACAGTAATTATAGGTAGGAACAAGTTTATCCACGTGGATACCTTCGGTGAAATTTTTTGGTCCTGTAACGAATCGGGTTTTTTTTAGAGGGCAGTAATAGTTTCATGCTTGTGCAAACATAGGAAGGAGTGCTATAACAGTAGGTTATTTCTTCCGAATGAAATCACACAGATGATAATGGCTATTTTTGGAATTATTCGCGAAAGTTAATTTGGTTTGGTCACATTGGATGAAAAAAGAATAACAAAGAATATAATATAAAGAAGTGTGAATGAGATAGTTGGCCAGGGTCGACGTCGTCGAACTTACTGCGAAAGAAGATGTAAAAAGTACCCGAGACCCAAGAGCATGCATGAGGAGACAGATGAGTGTAGACGAAGCTAGAGGGATTTGTTAGGATCGTAGCAAGTAGATATCCAAAGTATATAGGACTGCTTTGATAGTACAAAGTTCATTTCTTATTAATGAAATCATCATCATACATGAAAATTGCTATTATTGTATTATTTAATTAGAACAAACGCAGCAGTTTCTTTAAATTATGTGATAAACATACTGTCTGGCCGCATAAATTAATTAGAATCTTAAGATTAATAAAGTTATGTAAATGACACCAAAGATTCAGGGTAATATCATTGTCTCTTTATTTCCATATAAAATTTCACTGAAATTTATTTTTAAATGTAATTAACGTACCTATTAGAAACTTAATAACATTTACTATGTTACCTTGCTATGACATATCCTTATTAGTGACGGCATTATTTTGCGGAACGTGAACAAGGCTAACCGACAAAAGATTGACATTCATTTCTTTAACATCATGACGAAAACTTGACTCTCAATACCTACGCAATATTATATTGGGTTCTATTTAATCATCAAATCAAATTTAAGCCGTGTGGTTCCCGGCATTTCAAGTCTTCTCGTGCATGTCGTAGAACGCGATTTAGGAAACACAAGCTAAATAAAGCTTATACACATCAAAGAGACCTCTCCGACCCGTCTGGCCAGCGTGGAGAGTATAGCCAAATCCTCTGACTACTCTGGCTAATATATATATTCCTTGTTTAAAATAAATTATGATTGATGATTGGAAATCGAATTGTCAGCATATGAATATGATCAAATATTTCAGCTATAATCTGGAGTTTGAATGAGACCTGTAAAAAAATATAGAATGGGTGATTTCTGACGGATAATATTTAATATAAAATTTCTTTTTTGCTTGATATGGACTGCTTCTGGCATATTGCAGACAAAGAATACTTACATGCAGCTACAAGAGATGAAGTAAAATGCGTTAGACTTTTTTGTAAGTCGACATTACTTCCATGAGTATTAAGATAGGTAGCCTAACCGGTTCCTAGATAAATATTAATACGTGCCGTACATACATAAATGTCTAATGAATGTTGAGTAGAAAATGATGTAAATAAAAAAATATGAGAATGAGTTGATTTTTACGAAAATATGGGAAACATAATCCATGCATTATTAACCTAACTAGTTACTATTTCTGATTCTTATATACTTTAAGAATTTTTTATTGAAAATAATATTCAAAGGTATTTTTCTTGAGAGACAGATATGTGTTTCAAAGACTAAAATAACTAATGGCTTCAAAACTTTTTTATTATAGCCTGATCTAAATATCACGCACAATTCACTCAAAATTTAATAATCGACAGGCATTCTGGGGCTTCAAAAGGTTATTGCGACCGCGGAAACTAAAGTTTTAAGATAGGTATATTTTAGAACTTACAAACATATTATCACGTCTTTTTCTTTTGGTAGATAGAGCCCAGGCCGATAAAACTTTAAGGCCACGTTTGGCATGTTGGTGGGCTTTTAGGTGAGAAGGGAATCAAAATAGTGATGAGTTGTGCAAGCCGCATCGCCTATTGACATGATGGAAGAGAAGCAGCTGGTACATTGTACGTTTTTTCTTTTAAATAAATAAATATATGTTACGGACAAATCACACAAATTGAGCTAGCCCCAATGTAAGTTCGAAATTTGTGTTATGGGATACTAAGTCAACGATACTATATTTTATAATAGATACATATATAGATTAACATCCAAGACCCAGGCCAATGTGAAAAAGATCATTTTCCATCTTGACCTTACTGGGGATCGAACCCGGGACCATCCGTGTCGCAGGCTGGCGTGTTGACCGCTGCGCCACGGAGCTCGTCCTCTTTTCTCCCAGACTAGCATGGAAGCATTGAACTAAATTATCAGTTTCAAAAATAGGTATATTTTAGTAACTAGATGTTATTTAGGTCTACGCATAAATTAATCGACATTATGATCCCAAAATTGATTAATTAGCAGCTTTTGGTGTATAATTGTTATCGTTTCCGTCGATTGGCCGATTACTCAACGATTGGATTGGAAAGGAGCCGGAATGTGTCGGTTTGTGTTCGAAACTCAAGGCCCACCTGCGCCCGCGCCGACATTAATAAAAATATTATTTGGACCAGTCGAGAACCTGATCAATGTGTTTGAAACAAAAAAAATACGTTTTGACATTTAGTTTAAATTTCAAGTTACAGTAATTTAGAATTATATATATCAGTTTTTTGGCTAGAGAAATACCGCGTGACGATTGTTCTGGGTCAATTTTTCGTATAAGAGTTAAAAGAAATATGAGCAGTAAATTTTAGTTTTCTGATATAAATTATTGATTGAGCGAGCGAAGCGTATTCAAGTCAATTTGGGGCGGAGACCCATTTTTGTACGTATGTATGTAAATATGTTAGTTCGGCGATAACTCTCAACCGGTGCTCCAAATACGACGAATTTCAAAATGTTTAAGTTTAACGGGCATCAAAATTTGTTCATCTGTTAACGAGATATTTAAATATATATTAGCGCGGTCAAAAATCGCGACGAAAGTTGCAAACTTGGGTGTAGACCATTTTTAGTGGTCTCTACAATATATTAAAAAATCGCCGATACATGCGCGTTTGCAATGTTTGCACTTTTTTGTCATTTTTCACTTTGTGTCTAATGAAATATGTTAGTTTTCGCAACTGTATCTATATACTGTTTTATTATGAATTCCAATAGTAAGTAGGACGATTATTTAAGTTTATTGCCTATTCATTCTGTTTACAACCGTCTCTACATTATTATATGCTATAATGATGAGCGTGAATACCTCGTGTGTATTCATATTCATTAATGAAGTATAATAAGGTTTGATGCGAAAGTTACATCATACCTCCAAGGCGTGTTTAGTGCGTGAATTGGCAGTTTGTGATCCGTATTATATAATTTAAAGTCGTTATTTTAATATGTAAAAGATATCAGTGACGACATACATTCACAAACAAAATCTAAAAAATTATATTCATAAAAATTTATAGGTATATTTGTATTACAATAAGTATCTAATAAATTTTAAAATATATAGCAAAACATTTTTGCGTATATAATTTATTAATATTAAGGTATATAAATAAGTTGATGTTTATCGTTGAATTTTTATGACTTACTCACAAAGAATTCCTGCATGCAGTGATTTTCAATTTTAATTGGTATAAAATCACAATCGTAAAAAGTGTTATAAAAACACTGTTTATTTTTAATATCCTACATTAAATATTTAACTGTGGGAAGAGGTTGGTTTACAATATCAATTAAAGAAAACGAAAAACTCATCAAAACAAAAGTATGTATGTTTGTATGATTTAAACAACTAAAAATAAAATATTTATCAAGCATAAAATCATTGGCAAAGTGTCTAATTGCAATTATTTAATAATATAGCAACATATATAGCAACTGAAAAATAAATTAAATTTTGAAAGCATTACAAGATACCAGTTTTGTATTGCTGCATGAAATCGTGATAGGTATAATTAATTCAATTATACCATTTTAATTGCTCTTTGTAATATATTAAGATCTACGACCGTTTTGGTTGTAATTAAGAAGAGTACGTACGTATTATTGGCCATTGTTCAAGACTAGATTAAATCTAATGTTTTATTAAGGAGTCCCATATCCGTACTCTGCGATTAATTTTGTTCAAAATGACGTTTTAAGAACGTTTCAAATATTCATTGTTTCCAATCTAATTTTCCCTCTGACTTCTATAGTATTGCTTTGCGATTTTTCCCCCTTATTATACATTCTTTCTTATAGTTCGCTATGCTTATTTTTTCTTTTACTGGCTGAACCTAAAACCATTTCGAGATAAATGCTCAAATTTATGATGGTACAGATTTTAAAAACAAAGTATTACTGATATATTCAAGAAATAAATTTGCGTTCTGTGCCGTCATTCGCGAACGCATTTTTTCCAACCCCGATTTAATCCTGTTCATACAGATTTTTCGCATAGAAAATACTTTTTTCCTAAAAATAGATATTTACATTATATTACTAAGAATGTCGATTTTCTGCTTTATTCAAAAAATAAAATAAAAGTGGCAACTATAATGTCGTCACTTGGAGAAAACTTAATCGTCAAGTTTATGAATAAAAACTTTATTGAATGGCAGAAATATCTAAACAAAATTCTTAGAATAATATTTTCTTTTACATGAAAAGATAAAATCACGACCTTCATAAAAGTTAACATGCCCAATTTCATAATGCCTATATAATTATTTTTAATGAAATAAATATCTTATGTAATGCAAGGATTGAAGGGACTGGGAGAGGTTTTGTCCAAAAATGGGCTACAATTGGCTGATAATGATGATGATGTTACAATATTTATTAATAAATCATCTCGTTAATTACAATGAATGTTATCTTTCCACAATCTCGTTAGATCATGACATAAAAATACCCATTTGGCTCAGAGGTATTTTGCTTTACAATGGATACGCTAGCGTGTGAAAATATTTCTTTCCAATGACTGCTATTTATACTCTTAAAAAATTGTAATTGAGAAGTGTTTTGTTGCGTCTAGTCATCTGCTCTCGACGAAATTGAGTAGTAATGCCTTCTTTTTCTTAAATATTGGTCTTTTTAAAATAAACTTGTGGCCACTGTACTTATTATTTCTTTATTTTATTTTATATTCAATGACAAGGTATAATTTTTCCTATTATTGGTATAATTTTTGACTATTCTCGCTAAAAGTAAATTAAATATCCCTCATTCTACAAATATAAGATGTTTTCTGGCAGGAGAGCTTCATCTTTATAGTGGTGACTAAACAAATATATATGTTACTGTAATGCTGTACAATTTCTTTTTGTTAATAAAAAATTGCTCTGCGGAATTATCCGCAGTTCCGCATAATATTAATTACATGTTACAAGACTTTTTGGACTTCACAGTTCAAATGTAAATCTTACAGAATGAAAGATTCCCAATTTTTGGGCGTTTCGCATTTCATTGTGTGACGTCATAGAAACGACTAACCTATATAATTATATCATCTCTCTATATCAGCCTCCAAAACTTTCATATGAATCCAACAGTCACAATTTCACAAATCAAGCCAGTATGTGATTTTTTACATTTGTCAAACTCGGTCAATATATTATGATCGTACGCCACGCCTAAAAAACTCGTATTTATCAATGTAGTATGGACAAAATAGTCAAAAATGCAAGCCATGCAAATTCCGACATCTGCCGATCTCGTCGTTACGCAACACTCATCGTAGAATAACATCTGTTACGTTCACCCCGTCGCATCTCGGTGTAGGTACAGTCGACAAATTAACCGGTTAAAAGGCGTCTGATTGGCAAAGGACAAAAAAATAATTAGTCACTTATGTCATCATCATTTTCATCAGGTCTTTGTTAGCGTCCACTGCAGGAGTAAGACCCTCTCTGTACTACTAGAACCATATTAGCCAGAGCAGTCAGAGGCCTATACTCTCCACGCTGGCCAGACGGGTTGGAGAGGTCTCTTTGATGTTAATAAGCTTTGTTTAGCTGGTGTTTCCTTGTCGCATTCTACGACATAGGTACCTACTAATCAATTAATGGAAATTTCACTGTAAACCTTTTCCACGAAATTATAAAATAGCATTTGCTTAAAAAAAGAATCCTTTCTGGAAAAGGTACTTAGTTTATTTAAATGGGTGACTTCTGAACCAAACCATTTTCCATACTAATGACATACGTTTACAGGCAGCAGCCTCTTTAAAAATTACACTTCTTGAGTCTACTTCCCTAGTATTCCATGCGCTTATGTGCACTTGTGTCTCTTCATACAATTGGGCAGTGTAAGCTCTAGTCATTTATTGATTTAGCTAACACTCTACATTTTGTCTAAATTATTTACCGGTATTGGGACGTTTTTGCTGACTGTACTACGAATACTGTGTCACGCTTCAGAGAGTCGTGTTTACAATGACTGTAGTGTGGATACATATAAACAAGTTCGAGTGTTAATACAATACTACTTACTAAAATCACTTACTATTAAAATTACCTCAAAAAGTGAAATAAATTTCCAATCGCATAACATATTTATTTTCTTTAACTTAAAATATTTCAAAAATCCTGTATCCTGTTCAAATATCCTGATCAGCCCATCGGATATGAACTTGAAAGTCAGAAATAAAGAATAGAAGAATTTAATGTTTAGTTTACATTTCTGTACTTTTACTTACTTCGTTATATTATATTACAGAGTTTATGTTATTTCGATTGCCTTTATTCTCACAACTTCTTGCAATAGCTGCGAATAATCACATAGTAAAATCTTCATAATTGGCATAGGTACTTATACGTTTACGGTACATACATTATTTAAGGATCCCAGGCATGCCCAGTCTACATCATTTTAGCAAAGCTGTAAATTTTAAGTCATGCATGTCAATATAGTGTTATCTATCTAGGTCTTGCAGAAATTTTATATGAAATACTCTTTTTATTTTAAATAATTTATTTAAAATCGGAGCAGCACTGGAGCCCATTAAATGCATGTATCACAGTATATTAAACACAGCGCCAATGCCATTGTAAATCTAATCATAAGGATTTATAAATCTAGCTGTTGCCCGCGGATTTGCCCGCGTGATACCCTAACCTATGTCTATAATATGCCAAATTTCATGATAATCGGTTCATTAGATAAAACTGGACGTAACAAACAAAGTTACTTCTGCATTTATAGTATTATATATTTATTATAGTTGGGATTACAACAAAAGTAAGAATCTTCTGTTGTAGCTAAGTGTAGTGCGTGATTGTCATGATTAAAAGTAAGTTTTATATTTAAAATTCAAGAATTAGATCCTTAGAGGAAATGGAAAATTATTTATTAACCTTCAACTTTAGATTGTTACTTTGATTTGGTTCAAGTAAAAACTTAATTACAACTTTCGAAGAAGTAATTTGTAAATGACCGTTATACAAGACCGTACCGGAGTTATCGGTTCTCTTTTTAATTTATTCTAAGTAACTTTAGCCATATTAGAAATGTGCCTATTACTCAGAATTACTACGCAAAATGAAATAATTACCTACAATTATGACATTTTGCGAAACTTATTAGTATCTACTGAGAACAATCATAATTTAATGATGCATTAATTGTATCCGAACGGAAGTGCAATATTAAGATATTGCTAGCAGTTATAATTACTAAGTGATTTAAGCTACTAAGTGATTACAAAGTAATCAAAACTGCATCTGGGAAGTAAGAATGCGGCAAGGTTGTAAGCGCAACATAGTGGAACATATCAGATTTAACTTTTATTGACCAATGTTTAAATTAAAGGTTTTTATTTAATATTTTGTAGGTATTTAAATAAACCAAGAAGATTATGAAGAGCTTATAAATAAACAAAGAAATAGAACGAACTTTTTTGATCTTGGAGACTGTTTCTTCGATATGTGTACCTTTGAAAGAGACAAAAAATACTCAAGCCGTATTAAACGGCAAAAAAATTAAGTTAAGATATGCATAGTACATAATCTTCTTGAGGCAACACAAGCTCTACTATGAAAAATGTTCGTAAGTAACCAATTCATTAGATCGTTAAAAAAATATGAAATGAAAGTAATTAAAGTGTATAAGTATTAAATATAAGGGGAAATGCGAGTCATATTCGCACATTGAAGGTGCAGGAACATTTCTTTTATGAATTTAGTGGTACTGGTATTTGGCGATATATATTGTTCATGAAGAGAAGAAATCACTCAAATATATATATATATATACGGACCAATCACACAGATAGAAAAGATAATCATAATGCTTGTACGTCTATTCAATCAATATAAAATCACATTGAAATGAAATAAGCTTATAATAAGTAAATTCATGCTAGCCAAGACGAATAGCTGATTCTGATGATGACGCGCATGTCTCTACACAAACGGAAAAAGGGAATTGTGGCAATATTTGGTAATTTTAGGGCAAAATTAAGCATCCAATCAATTAATCTCATTATAATCTACGTACGTTCCTATACAGTTTGGTTAAATTATCAAATGTTTGACAATTATACGCCTTTCAAGATTTCCATACAAATTTAAAAAGGCTTGTAATTCTCAAACCATTGGTATTTTAACCAAGCTGTTAAAACGTACGTAGATTATCATCATCATCATCATCAACAGCCTTCTGCATCCCACTGCTGGGTATATGCCTCTCTCAATGCATGCCATCCATTGCGATCTTGTGCCTTACGTAGATTATAATGAGATTAATTGACTAAATGCTTAATTTTACTCCAAAATTATCAAATATTGCCACAATTCTGTTTTTCCGTTTGTATGGAGACATGCGCTTCCAGGCGACACTTAAACAAACAAATTAGTGCATGAATAGTTAAACAAAAGTTTATTGAATAGCAAAATTTTTAAGGAAACTGCGCTTGCAATTAAACATCACCACCGTCTGCGCCCGCGCCGATAGCCTTTCAACCTTTTCCACCCTTGCTTCACCTTCCGCATAATTTGACCCTTGGTAACACTTTTACTATTGTTTATATTTTGAATTTAGATTCATATAACTAATTTTTATACTGGCAAATATAAGTTAAGTATATTAAGTAACTAAACTGGTAAATAAAAGTATATTTACCAGGTATTTGTATACTCTTGGATGTTATAGAGGAAGACCTAGAACACGGCTATGTTATATCTACAATTGAAGTCAAATAATTAAACAGTTCATCTATACACAATACACTAATAGACATACTGACATATAGACAACTCTTTTATGATATCTGCTCCATTTTTAACTCGTTAAGAAAAGGTTGTAATTCTGCACGTTACATCACTATCAAATCTAACTTAGGTTCTTTAAAATCACAAATATTTCTTCTTATTACTTTGTAGTATTTATCGTGCAGTTTCCGAAGATTTCCTCGAGACGCCATTACATAAGGCCAGGTGGCAGCTGCCTTCCGCTGTTTTGCAATCGCATTATCGAATCGGCAGAAAGTCGCGTTCTGGCAGATTCTGCAGCTAAACGCCTCATTATGAGGATTATTCGTGGAAAAGTGTGGCGTAACCTGTCGACACTTAAATGGTAGCAATTATGTCATAGGCAGAACATCTGTCATAACATAGCTGATTTTTAACGTATCTTAATTTGCTATTTTATTTGCAATTTTTAGTCTAAGATAAAAATATATTTATTTTCTATAAAAATCTAAAGTTACAAAGTGTATAATTTTTTTTATAAGGTTGACCCTACTTGGATGGGTGACCGCAAGTGGCATAAAAATATCTCGAGCTCCTCCGTGCTTCGGAAGGCACGTTAAGCCGTTGGTCCCGGCTGTCATCGTTGATGGCAGTCGTTAAGCTATGTCAGATGCCCTTAGGCAGCTTGAAAAATCTGACACCAGTGTTGGCCACTTACACATACGAAAAACAAACAAACAATTATATCTATATATATCATATATTTAAGAACTTTGTTCTTGTCGGTGGAGTATTTTCCATTTTTCCCTATCCTCCGCTATCTCTTTGCCAAGGAGAGCATTCACAGACGAAATAAAAGAGAAGGCAAAAGTCGTGTCGTACAGAGAGGTCAAAGAGATAGCGGAGGATAGGGAAATTATATCTAAGTCGATCTAAAATCATATCAAGATTGATACAGATACTACGGATAGATAGATATAAAATAACTAAATAATTATCATGCATCATGCCCAAGTATATACTGGAGCCCGATGGTCCAGTGGGTGTGAGCTCTATGAGCGCTTACGTATGTTAAGCAACCCCTGACGCAGTCCCTGCTTGGATGGGTGACCGCAAGTGGCATAAAAATATCTCGAGCTCCTCCGTGCTTCGGAAGGCACGTTAAGCCGTTGGTCCCGGCTGTCATCGTTGATGGCAGTCGTTAAGCTATGTCAGATGCCTTAAGGCAGCTTGAAAAATCTGACACCAGTGTTTGCCACTTACACATACGAAAAACAAACAAACAAAGTATATACTAAACTATACATTTCTTGATTAAACTGATTACAGCAACAATAGCACCACATGTCTCCATCTAGATAGACCCTGACAATGTTAGACTAGTATCGCGGCAATTAAGTACGAATTAACTTGCCACGTGACCGTAGCGTACACAAGGCTGACCACTATTACTTTCGCCCGAAGTGGTAGCTACGGCGCTGGTTTGTCGTACAGCGGATATAGGTTTTAGAAAAAAATATAATATAAATATATACGGACAAATCACACAGATTGAGGTAGCCCCAAAGTAAGTTTGAGACTTGTATATGGGATACTAACTCAACGATACTATATTTTATAACAAATACATATATAAATAAACATGCAAGACCCAGGTCAATTTGAAAAGATCATGTTTCATCTTGACCTGACCGGGGATCGAACCCGGGACCATCCGTGTCACAGGCCGGCGTGTTGACCGCTGCGCCACGGACCGTCCAATAATAGAAGATAATCATAGTATCACTTATCATCATCATCAGTTTTTTTTAGTCTCCACTGCTGGATTATGACCCTTTTCTGTACTAAGTACTCGAGCCATATATTAGCCAGAGAGTCAAAGATTTGGTTTGGTTGGTTGAAAACACTCACCACGCTGGCCAGACGCGTTGGACAGGTCTCGTTGATGTTTATAAGCTTTGTTTAGCTTGTGTATCATAAGTCTCCTTCTACAACATCCACGGGAAGACTTGGACTGGCCCTATTCTACTCTACCGGGAACCACACGGCAAGTATCACTCAAGGGAATGCAAAAAGACGAAAATTTCAATTGTAGTTACTTCCTTAAATTTTATGAATTTTACATTATATTAGAGGTAGTATTTATTCGCATAAAAGGACTTTCCTCGAGGGGTTTTCGTAAATGCTAGTGGAGCCGCGGGAGTACTATTATTAATTCTGTGCCGCGGGCTAAAGGTCATTTCTTATGTATGAGTCAGTGTTATTTATTGAATGTGAATATGAATTAGCTAAAACAATTTTGTATTATTATGTTGCTGGTGCTGGTTCTTTTATCTATACTTTGATATAAGTATTTATTTAACACAATGCACGAATCGTAAGTTTATAAGTTTTTTTTAGAACATAAAAACCGCCAAGTGTTAAACCGAATCTTGGCACATAAAATATGTCATGAAAACAAATTTGCTTGACTGACATAAATGTGCAGTACATAGTATAGGACTAGAAATAATAACAAGACAATAAGTAGGTAGGTATTAGGTATATCTGTATTTTAGTTTTAAAACTATACATTAACATTTTATATTACAAATAGGTACACAATGATTTCAGTAATCATTAAACAGTAATTACGTCAATTTAAACATAATTGCAATGGTGTAAATAAGTCAACTGTTAATTACAACTGTTAGTTTTTTTTCATTGTGAAAATCATATCATATTTTATTACAGCGATTAAATTTTTATTTTCTACAACAAATACTTGACGTAGTACCTATTCAATGTATTCAGAACTTAATAGTGTTTGTTATCTCAATTAAACGTCAAAGATAGCGATTTTCCGGCGTGAGTGAGGTAACCCACGCGTCACGACGTTATCTGTCGAGTAACAACCTCGGCCACTTTTACTTTTGCTCACAATGGACGTCACGAAGATGCTTAGATCTAACACGGTGCGATGAGTAGATCGATTTCGGATAATTGGAGTGTTTAATTTTAGTGTCAAAAGTATTTGACCCAGTTTTTATTGACTTTTAATGAAATGGTATATTTAAAATTTCTTTTTCTATAGATAAACTCACATGAAAACATTTGAAGCCTTTTCAACCACCGTAAAAACGGAGGAGGGATCCACATGTCACGACGTTATCTGTCGAGTAAAAACCTCGGCCAATTTACTTTTGCTCAGAATAGACGTCACGAAGATGCTTAGCACTAACTAACACGGTGTGACGAGTAGATGAGGTTCGGATAATTGTGTTTTATCCTTCTAGTATCAAACCGCTGTTATCAGTATTTACTCCAGTTTTTATTAACTTCTATTTGATATTGATTATTTGCAATTTATAGAAGAATCGACAAACTCACTTACACCTTTTTAACCGCCGTAAATACGAAGGAGGTTGCCCACGCGTCACGACGTTATCTGTTGACTAACAACCTCGGCCACTTTTACTTTTGCTCACAATGGACGTCACGAAGATGCTTAGATCTAACACGGTGCGATGAATAGATCGATTTCGGATAATTGGAGTGTTTAATTTTAGTGTCAAAAGTATTTAACCCAGTTTTTATTGACTTTTATTTGAAATGGTGTACTTAAAATTTCTTTTTCTATAGATAAACCCACATGAAAACATTTGAAGCCTTTTCAACCACCGTAAAAACGGAGGAGGGACTCACATGTCACGACGTTATCTGTCGAGTAAAAACCTCGGCCACTTTTACTTTTGCTCAGAATAGACGTCACGAAGATGCTTAGCACTAACTAACACGGTGTGACGAGTAGATGAGGTTCGGATAATTGTGTTTTATCCTTCTAGTATCAAACCGCTGTTATCAGTATTTACTCCAGTTTTTATTAACTTCTATTTGATATTGATTATTTGCAATTTATAGAAGAATCGACAAACTCACTTACACCTTTTTAACCGCCGTAAATACGAAGGAGGTAGCCCACGCGTCACAACTTTATCTTTTGACTAACATCCTCGGCCACTTTTACTTTTGCTCACAATGGACGTCACGGAGATGCTAAGCTCTAACACGGTGCGACAAGTATATCGGTTTCGGATAATTGGAGTATTTTATCGAGTATCAAACCAAACCTGTCGAAAGTATTTAACCCAGTTTTCATTGACTTCTATTTCGAAATCATCATCAGATGATTTTATTCTCCACTGCAGAAGTACGAACCTCTCTGTACTGCCAGAGCCATAAATTAGCTAGAACAGACAGTAAATTCGGCCTACAATCTCCACACTGGCCTGATGGGTTGGCTTCTTTGGTGTTATAAGTTTTGTTTACTTTATGTTCCCTAAGTCACTATCTACGACATTTACGGGAAGACTCGGAGTGGTAGAATAGGAATTCTACTCTCTTGAACAACACGGCTAGATCTCTATTTGAATTAATTGTATATTTACAACTTATGATAATAGAGAAACTGGCATGAAAATTTACTCTCTTATTAGCAGTGGGGTTAATAGATTACTGCTATCAGGAGCATCTGCCAGCAATAAGGAATTTATGCATATAAACGATTTACGCAAATGAGCGCTGAAATCGATGAAATCGCTAATTGGCGCGACCTCGAGTTGCCTAACGTCACGCTGCGTGCTCACACCACGACTATTACCACGAAAGTGGTCAAGTGTTACCCTTTAACACTCCTATGATACGTCACTGCGCATAGACATTAGTAAATTTAGCTTCTAGCAGCGGTTAACAAGCCAGCCTGCGACACGAGTGGTAGATCCCAGGATCTCAGAGCTCAGGTCATGATGGAAAACAATCTGTTACTGATTGGCCTGGGTCTTGGATGTTTGTCTTTAAATAGTCCAGTCAATAACGACACAGTACAAACATTGCAAACGCGCATTTAACGGCGATTTTATTATATATTGTAGAGACCACTAAGAATAGTCTACACCCAAGTTTGCAACTTTTTTAACCCTCTGCTACTCCGGGGGCCCGAAAGTATCGGCCTTTTTTGGTTTTTACGATAAAGCTACCTTAAGGATGGTTTTTTCGGGTATCTTTGTTGAAGATTTTTATAAAATAGACTAAATTGTCTTCCGTTTGGTATAATTTGAACTCTCTGTGATTTATAGTTACTGAGTCGTAGTTTCTCAAACCATGTAAATTTTTTCCCAAATTTGGCAAAATCTGGGGTAGTTTTACTTTCCAGGCCTGTACTCAAGAAACTAAAGCTTTTAAAAGAAAGTTGTAATGAAATAAAAGATAGAAAACTATTTAAGCTTTCAGATGATTATGATTTAATCTTTCTAAGTTTTTTAATAGCAGAGAAACATGAATTATACCAATTTTCACCGTACTGAAACAATTAAATATTGTTTCAGTATGGTGAAAATAAAATTGGCATAAAAGCCCTAAGCGCCTTTGAGAACTATGGTGCTTAGGTAAGACAATTGTGAGTTCGTTATTATAAGTCTCTATAGCTCCCAGAGCCACTAGCACACTTATCTAACCAATCACATAGAGCAGTAACTGTTTGCATAATTTATTAATAAATATTTATTTGTCTATTTCAGCCAACGCAGGCATCCTTTTGGAACACGCCCCTGCCTGCCCAGAACAGTATGGAGTTCAGGTAAATAATAAATATATTGATATTTTTATAAACCTACTTTGAATTAGATCTTCCTATCATCACAACCTCATTGTCACCTAATTATAAGCCTAAAGTCATGGTATATCCGATTTAGGAACCCTTTAGCTACACATTCTACAGGCTGAAGGGCCCTCGTTTGTCTCAAAAGCTCGGTTAAATAGATTTTTCTCATAGGAGTTATTACTTAGAGCGTCAATATATATAGAAAACAGCATTAATATCATCATTGTGATACTTAATCTCGATTAATTAATACTTTTATTTAGTTCAGATGTTAACTTACAAAATTTGGCTCTACCTTGCATATTAGATTAAGCAAATCTACTTAGCACGAGCGAAAATTAAACCAGGAGAAATGCTAATAGATAATGCATTAATTTTAGGAAAATAAACCCAGTATTTAGAGTTTTTTCAGGTTTTAATAAACTAACTAAGCGATGAAAAACAAAATACGGCTCACATTTGAGTCCTCCACCTCAGGCCACCTGCTTATGTATTTTTATTTCTCAATACTGATAACGTTTCCAGGCATACGCGCACCCAGAGCTATGCGACCAGTTCTTCCTGTGCACCAACGGCACCCTGACGGTGGAAACCTGCGAGAACGGCCTGCTGTTCGACGGCAAGGGCGCCGTGCACAACCACTGCAACTACAACTGGGCGGTTGACTGTGGCGACAGGAAAGCTGACTGTGAGTAAGCTTTTGGATACGGCTTCACTTGAGAATAGTAGCTTTTTCTTGTATGAAAGGTACGGTAAAAAAAAGCAGAAACAGTGACCGTCTGTAAAAAAAAAAACCGGCCAAGTGCGTGTCGGGCCACGCGCAGTATAGGGTTCCGTAGTTGCGAATGACAACTTTGAGTACACACTGTTTACACTCGCACCTCACAGTTTACCGACCAAAAACATCTAGGTAACAATAAAGATTGTATGAAATTTTACATTTTCCAGTACATTTTATAAGTTAGTTGCCTATAACTTTTTAGTTTGTACTTAGTACTTAGCTCTGATAGTTTTCCTTTCAATTTCAGTATATATACTACTGCTGTAATTTTTTTCACGTATCTATGTATAACCGTTTAGGAGATAGAGGGGGGGGACACGTACCTCTAACAAAAATTTGCACTTTAAAACCAAATATTTCGGAAACGGATCCCTAAATCGAAAAATGGTGTTCTCAAACTCACAATATTTTTCAAAGACCTTTTTAACGATACCCCACAAAATGGGTAAGTAGAGAAAAAAAAATGACTCCCCCACTTTACTTGTATGGGAGGTACCCAAAAAAAAATTTTTTTCAAGATTTTTTTTCTACGACTTTTTTGCTATGATTAATATACATACTCATACCAAATTACAGCTTTCTAGTACTTATGGTCTCTGAGTAAAACCGCGGACGGACAGACAGACAGACAGACAGAAAGACAGACATGGCGAAACTATAAGGGTTCCTAGTTTACTACGGAACCCTAAAAATGAAGGGTCAAAATAGATCTCCTTATTTCATTATTGCGCCAAAATGATGAATCTTTGCATAGGTATTTATAAAGTCAGTTAAAAAAAATCGTAAGTCAAGTATTTTTTTTAATCTCTTCTGCCGACGCACCTCGACTACAAATATTGTCAAAATAAACCTACAGATATAAGTCATTGCAAGCTCAATAAAAAGTATAAGAATTAGGCCGTAATCAAAATTGAATCCTTAAGAGTCGCCTGGAAGCGCATGTCTCCATACAAACGGAAAAAGGTAATTGTGGCAATATTTGGAGTAAGAAGAGAGAATAATTTTGGAGTAAAATTAATCATTTAATCAATTAATCTCATTATAATCTACGTACGTTCCTATACAGCTTGGTTAAAATACCAATGCTTGAGAATAACAAGCCTTTTTAAATTTGTATGGAAATCTTGAGAGGCGTATAATTCTCAAACATTTGATAATTTAACCAAACTGTATAGGAACGTACGTAGATTATAACGAGATTAATTGATTGGATGCTTAATTTTGCCCTAAAATTATCAAATATTACCTCAATTCCCTTTTTCCGTTTGTATGGAGACATGCGCTTCCAGGCGATTCTTAACACCAGTTTCTGTGCTCAACCTCGGTAGAAGAAATTCTAATTTTTATCGTCATATTAGACAGGTTAATGAAACTGTCCAACCAATCTGCAATATAAATTAAATCTTTGTAAATTATACAGATCGTGAAGTAATAGATGTCCGGCAATATAAATTGGAAAATCCACATATCAATATTTCCTGGGTACCTACTTAAGTTAGGTAATAGACCGTACTTAGTATGTCAACAAGCTTAAGGTGAGAATTCCAATAGTTTCCTTTGAAATGTCGTTAAACATTTCCTAATAGTATTAAATAATGCTGTGTATGCTATGTAAGTTACTCACATCACATTTCATGCAATAATTACCTTACTTAGAAGTGTAAACTTTATAAGTATGTAAGGATGTTTGCAAGTTCTTTACTTTAAATCTACTAACACTACTTAAAGACACAGTTTATAGCCTATACAAATCGGCTGTAGTTCATTGTAATATTACACAAAAAAAATCTATATCTTTTTAATATATCAATAAACTACAGCCGATTTGTTAAATACGAGAAAAAAAAATGTTCTTTATGAGCAAGTTGAAATTACTTGCCCCAACTTCCCTGCCTATCACACTGGAAGAAATTGCAAATTTGATAGCAGCACAACCTATGCTGTTAAAGTAAGCTTTTACTAGGTTAAATAAATTTAAATAATCATTTTTTTCATTGCGAAGAAAGATGTGAAAACTAGTGATATTTCATAATGCTACCGATATTATACTTCCTCTTTGTCTTTATGAAGAAAGAAGAGATTAAAATTATATTTTTAAATGCTTCTCATATTATTTTTAGTGACACCAATCTCCACCCCTGGCTGCGAGTACCAATTCGGCATCTACCCCGACAGCAACGAGTGCTCGACCAGCTACGTCAAGTGTGCCTTCGGCATCCCCAACCAGGAGCCCTGCACCCCTGGTCTAGTCTACGACGACCGCACCCACAGCTGCAACTGGCCTGATCTGCTGCAACCTTTCTGCAACCCAGAAGGTTAGTTCAATTTCCCTAAGTCAGTCATAAATAAGAAGTTTTACTATGGGGGAAACCACATCTACCTCGGAAAAAATGAGTGCTTGACTGGTACGTCAAGTGTGCCTTCGGCATCCCCAAGAAGCCCTGAATGCCTGGTCTAGTCTAAGACGACCGCACCCAAAGCTGCAACAGTCAAAATAAGTATTTTGTTAGACAAAGGTCCATTGTATTTACATTGAGGTGCATTATTCCAAAGGATAGTTGACGTCATATGACCCGAGCTAACCTATATAGAAACCAATCCCCTAAGCTAGAAACCTAAAGATTTCTGAGAGCCTACCCAAATAATTGGATAAGGCAAAAAAAGAGAAGAAGCGTTTATTATAACATTAAAAAGATATCTGGAAATAAATCTTGATTATCGATTCCATAAAAAAATCCCTGTTTAATTATTAGGTACTTAAAAATAATTGCTTGTTACCAACAAGTTATAGAAATACTCCAACAAGACTGATGCCCAAGTAAAAGTATCATAAATCACTAGCATCGCGCTATCTTGTATGTCATAATATGACGAGCTCCGTGGCGCAGCGGTCAACACGCCGGCCTGCGATACGGATGGTCTCGGGTTCGATCCCCGGTCAGGTCAAGATGGAAAATGATCTTTTTCAGATTGACCTGGGTCTTGGATGTTTATCTATATATGTATTTGTAATAAGTATCGTTAAGTTAGTATCCCATAACACAAGTCTCGAACTTACTTTGGGGCTAGCTCAATCTGGGTGCTTTGTCCGTATATATTTATTTATTTATTTAATATCATTAATTTTATGCACAGCGGTCGTTGGCTTCAAGTGCCCCACCAAAGTGCCGTCCAACTCGCCCGCCGCCAAGTTCTGGCCGTTCCCGCGGTTCCCCGTGCCTGGAGACTGCCACAGACTCATCACATGTGTAGAAGGACACCCTCGCCTTATTACTTGTGAGGAAGGCAAGGTCTTCGATGACCAGAACCTCACGTGTGAGGACCCTGAATTAGTTCCTCACTGTGGACACGCGTAAATAATATAAAATTTAGTATTGCAAGGTGAAAACGAAACTAATGCCTTTTGTAAGTCATAAGATTTATTTCAAATACATGACAATTAAATATCTTAGAAATCTAAGTTTAAATGAATGTTTTACGCATGATATGTGAACGTCATTGTGACCAGCACCCGTAGTATAGTGCCCACGACGCCGTTTATGTCGCGCGATAACTATCCACATCTCACGTTTTAATATTACGGAACATAAGATGGCGATAGTCGACAAACGTTTTAGCGCTTACCATGCTACAGGGGCAGGTAATGTAATTTAACTGGATTTTTAAAAATACAAGATTGCAACATATACCGACTAGACGTGTTGAAAAGTTCGCTTTAAAAACCCTAGCAATAAATGGTCGGTTACAAATCCAGTTACGGTATGAATTCGTGGACTCGTTTTCATCTTGCGATACCTTTTGTATGTATTAACTTAATTTCTCTAAATTCTTGGATATTGTTCCACCGAAAACTATTTATTACTAACAGTTTCGTGAGCCAATCATCAACCACACAACAAACCTTAGTTGCCAAATACAGATTATTCGTGCGTGATATTAGTTACCGTAGAGTTATATATGTATGAGTTTTTACCATGTTAAAGTCATAATATAAAAATAGTTATATATTTTCATATATGTAAATACTACGAAAAGAGGAAATGTAAATAGAAAGAATTGTATGGTGAAAAAAATAAATAATTTTTAATTATTGTTGTTCAATTTTATTTTCTATAAATATGTATACCTGAGGTATCGAAAGTTAATTTACTCCGCAGGCCTAGGTCAAAATCACATTATTTGAAATAGAAAAAATAACCAAATTATTTGTTTGCACAATATATAGACTACCTCTAGAATTTCATTATCCCGAACCGAGGGGAATTATCGTAATATTCAATTTCTTCCAGCAAACCTCGTACCATAAGGTGGAAAAAAATAAACGATATCTTTGTAAACTATTGAATTCTTTGGAATCAAACTGTGTAAGAATAAAAAAAGAAACTTAACTTATTCTTCAATAACTACCAGAGTGGACAACTTCCCTTTTACGGGACGATGTGGCTTGTGGCGTGGTGGCTGGCAATTTTCGGATGCCTTAGGATTATTACTGGAGGAGGAGTGCAGGGGAATTTTTCAACGCCAAAAAAAAAAGACCTACTATATAATAATGAATACTTCTTAACGCCTACACTGCCAAACAACTTTGGCTTGATGGTTAGTGGAAGAATGTAGAGGAGATTATCAAGAAAGAAAACAGACACAAAATAGGCTTTAAATATTTTTTTGGTCTAACTAAATAAATGCTCTACTCCTCATCGACTCCCGGCGCGGTCTTTCCTTTCCCTGGACGTTGGGGCTTGTGACGGGACGGTTTCTAGCTGCCAAAAACCACGGGATTGACAGTGGGTAAAGAAAAGCAGAGTAGTACGTCAAGAAGGAAAACAGACATAATGTAGGCTTAAAATAATGTTATTGGACTAACTAAATAAATGCTCTACTCCTCATCGAATACTAGCGAGTTCTTCTCTTTCTCTAGTCACTGGAACTTGTGACGGGACGGCTGCTATGTATGGGCTTGATGGTGGAGAGTAGTCCGTCAAAAATTAAAACAGACACAATAAAGGCTTAGAATAATTTTATTGGGCTAACTAAATGAATGCTCTACTCCTCATCGACTACCAGCGCAGTCTTCCCTTGCCCTGGACGTTGTGGCTTGCAACGGGATAGCTGGGAACCACCGAACACCTTGGACTTAACGGTGGGTAAAGGAAGGCAGAGGAGATCATTAAGAAAGAAAACAGACACAATACAGGCTTAAAATAATTTTATTGGGCTAACTAAATAAATGCTCTACTCCTCATCGACTACCGGTGCGGTCTTCCCTTTCCCTGGACGTTGGGGCTTGCGACGGGACGGCTGGGAACTGCCGGACACCTTGGGCTTGACTGTAGGAGGGTTTTCCAGGGCATCTAATTCAGCATCGGTGAGTTGGTCTTTGTACCAGTCAGCGCTGAAATGATAACACTTGAATTATAATCAAGTTGATCTAAACATTTATCTTTAAAATGTCATACTTGAAGTACCCATTAAGTTTTGATTCTGCAGTGCAATTTGTCTTTTTTATGTCATAGGACGGCAAACCAGCAAGTAGGCCACCTGATGGTAAGTGATCACCGCTGCCCATGGACACCTGGAACACCAGGGGTGTGACAAGAGCGTTGCTGGCCTTTTATTTCTCCTTACCAGAAGATAGAGAATGGGCCTTATTGTAGATGCTTTTCTGCAGTTGTTCTTTGGATATTTACATACAACAATTGTTGCAAAATCAAATATGACAGTTAATAAATGTTCTAAGAAGATCCTGGATCTTTAATTACATAATTTGAAAAAAAAATGATGCTATATGTACTAAACTTGGATTACTTTCGTCTGCCAACCTTGAAGATCAACGTAAAACAGATGCATCAGGTCAGAAAACGGGTCAGAAGTACTATGAAGTTTCCACACTAATAATCAATGTCTTTAGTGTAAGTGCTGTGGTTTGGTAACATTCTCATAATACACATATAAATATACTTATTTTACTACCAATTTAACAGCTGATGCTGAAACCTCCTAAGTACTGTATGTACATACCATTCCGGGACCTTTCTCGCCCACTCGCACTTCTTGTGCACATCGTCGAAGGCTTGCCCAAGCTTGCAACCTGAGCGGCGAGGGGTGTTGCCGTTGATGCACACGTAGAAGAACTGGCAGTCCTCAGGATCGGCATAACGAGGGTGGGTCAGGCCGAAGGTCTCGTTCACGGCCGGACAGTCGAATTTGAACACATCTGTGGAAACAAATGTCACAATTATTATAAACCTATTTGAGAACCGGGTGTCTGTATCTTTAAATATGTGTTATTTATCATTAAACGTCTTGAACTTTCAACATTATTTGGCATTTATCTTGAAAGGTGAACTATTGCAAAGATTGAATATTTCCTTCATTGTCACGAAATGTTGCACCAATACGTATCTGTTGTTCGATAGATACGAAATATGACCACAAATTACTTCGTACAATAAATGTATAATCGTATGTGTAAACCGTACCCTTTCAATAAAGTGTTGTTTACCTGTTCAGCCCTTACTCGATCTTCATCCAGAACTATGTTTTTTACGGCCATTAATAGTAAAAAGAACTAGTGGGACATACACATTACTACAGTATTATTATAATCGAGTAGAACACGTAGTAAATTGGGTATACCGAAGATAATACGTATCTAGGGTATGTTAAATAAATCTGAAGCGAAACAGTGCTTTTCAGTGGCACCAAATCCCTTCTCCTTAGCCCTATCTCTTATTATCTCCAGGCCACGTACAGATGCCGTCTTCTCGCTGAACACGAAGCCATCGGGACTAGTCATCATGTTGAACTGACTTTATTAAACTACTTAAGTACCAGCAGCGCCACATCCCTTCTTCTTGGCCTCATCGGGCCACGTGTAAGTGCCGGTCTTCTCGTTGTACATCAGGCCATCGGGGTAGGTGTTCATGTGGATTTTTTTTTTAATGATAGTAACACACCGCATTCCAGCAGCGCTACATCCCTTCTTCTTGGCTTCATCAGGCCACGTGCTAATGCTAGTCTTCTCGTTTTACACCAGGCCATCGGGGAAGGAAATTGTGTAGAAATAAATTTATTATAAAAGAAACAAACTACATACCAGCAGCTCCACATCCCTTCTTCTTGGCCTCATCGGCCCACGTGCAAATGCCGGTCTTCTCGTTGTACACCAGGCCATCGGGGCAGGTGATCATGTTGAACTTGCCGTCCACGCAGTAGTAAAACTTGCCACATTCTTTGGGGTCTTCGTGGGAGAAGTAGCCGTTCAGACGTCGGCAGTGCAGGGTTTCAATTGGAGTTTCTGTTGGAAAAAGAAAAAAAAAACGATAATTTCTTTAAAAAAAAGACATTTCATTTATTTTTGGTATGTGCAAGTGGTTAAAATTTGTGTCAAATTAATCAAACTGCTAAAACTTGACGCGATAACATTTATGATTATGAAAAATATAATTCATCATTGCTATAGCCTGACGGTGAAAATGTTAAACCAATAAATGTCTGACATTTGCTCAGATATAACAATTAAGTTTCTTCACTAAACTTCAAACATTCAACAGTACTATAGAATAATCAAGTGAAGTCCTTATTTAAAGTAATAACATGACAGTGTATGTACGAATATGTTTTGGTAAAGTACGAAAATCTTGATATGAGTAACTTTAATTGATTTCTTGAATATATGGTACTTATAATTGCTGTAAGTTTTAATGGGCACTCGAAAATGCCCAATGAACCGGGTTTATCCTTCATTTAGTCTTGGAGAGGTGACTCAGCCCGTCCATATACAACTTGCCCATGGCACCAATGCTGGGAACTCGAATCAATTTATTAGTTTAGACAGCGTGTAACTTTTACCCGTAGTCAACGTGTTGAATTGTAACCCGGACAATATTAGGACAGGTCGCCACTCAATAAGTTCATTTCCTTTCACGCGCCTGCAGTCTGTTTCACGAGCCAAGGCCACGCTTCCCTTGAGAATGGAAAGTTGTCTCGATATGTTTTATAATCCGACGATTGTCAACACGTGTTCCGGCGACCTTTAGATGATAAACTGGTTTTTAAATAACTATACGGCCAGTATCATCAAATATATGTACTTATATACCTATACATATATTTATATGCCTAGTTTGAGATATTTACGACATTAAGATAACAATACATGTTAAATTCGTTCAATTCACGATATTAAATTGAATGGGGCTATATTTCCCGAGATAAAATCTTTCATTGTTCTTAAAATATACGGAATATATTAACATTGAGACAAGATGTATTACGGGAAGACAACATCTTTGTGAAAGGAGTTGAAATTTAAGGTAAACAAGTAACGATATTAATAGTGTTGAGTTCTCACTCAATCAATTCTGGGAATTTCATACAGGAAAACCTCTCGAAATAGTTTTTCGCGTTGTTATTTATAAGCATCTTGCAAGATAAATCCGAAATTCCATGATCCTACCATAAATAATCAAAGATGCTACTTAACTTGCGTTTCGGACAGAAACAAATCGTACTTTATCTGAGAACTTTCTAAAATCTTTTTATTCTATTATTAATATTAGACAATAATAATTCCAAATTCAAAGATGGCATCAAAACTTATTTGTACTTTAGGTTTTTTTTCTACACCGAAGAATTTATTAACAAGGCAGATCACATTAACCCACCATTAACCTAAAGGTTAACTTTGAAGTTTGGCGACAAGCATCGCGCATTTTATATGAAATAATGCGGCGTGACTTGTCATTTCATATAAAATGCGCAGCTCGTGCCGCCATTACCTTTTTCGATGTATCTTCATATTTTGAAACAAACAAGATGTATTCCCGAGAATGAATATTGTTTTGGGCTTGTTTTGGTCTCGTTTTGTTCCTGATTCTACGATATTGAATGTGATACATGTACGAGGTCTAGATTAGCAGAGTAGCGTCACCCCACATTTGTTTTGTTTTATTACTTATACAGATCAAATGAAAAAAGCTAAAATAGTACTTCGGTAATAAATTACTTGTATATATGTATTTTGGCATAATTTTTCATTAGTATCATCTAGTTCTTTTAATTTACTAAATGCAAGATAATGAAAAGTAATACCAAAATTACTGCAAGTACTACGGAAGTACTATAATAGATTTTTTCAATTTGATTTAATTTTGAGTGCAAGAAAAAGTAGTTTCACTTATCTAAGCCTCTTAATAAATCAAAATAGAAAAAAATATACTTACGCAGCTTGGGTCTCTGCGAGCAGTCGATGTTGAAGGGCAAATCACACTTCTCCTCCTGCGGGCTGTAGTCGTTGAACACCATGCCGTCCGGGCAAAGCTTCTCGATGATCTCCCCATTTCTGAAAAGTCAATAAGCAAGGTTAAGTAAAAAATACTAAAAAAAAAACACTGCTAACCTAGCCTGGTGTTCCAGCAGACCGTGGAAGTGTTATGTTTTTTTTGTCTGTACATGTACTGTGAACCCGTATTTAATGTTGCAGCATTTCTTCGTTTCTGCTCAAGATGATCCAACTTAGGATGATCTTACTTAATTTATGCTTGAATCTAGCCAACTAAATCTAGTTTTGAAAAGAAACAAAAATTCTATCCGCGTTGTGCTTCATACTTTTTGATCGAACTTAGTATGGAATGGCCACACTTTTTGTCATATTTCATTTATTTATTTTTTGTTTATACACATTCTGTATTATAGACACTGAACTAACTTCAATATTTTTGACAACTATATTTTTGAAGCTACACTTAAATAAGTTATGCAAGTAGGTACGGGTAATAAGCTCTGATTCATACAACCGAGACACATGTATATATAAATACTAATTCCATGACTACAGTTAATTTGGACACGCATTGTAGGTCTGAGGCCATTTGACATAGCAATCAAACTTGGAAATGCTCCAAGCTTGGACATGGCGACATTTCCCAACAAAGTGGCAGATCGATCTAGACTTAAATCAAAATCAAAATCAAAACGTTTATTCAGAAAATAGGCCTTTGCAGGCACTTTTTCACGTCATATCATATTTAAAATTATCTTATTAGATAATATGTATTTATTAATTGTTCAAAAGCTACAGACTACTAGCGTTTCGGAACCGACCACTGCAGAGAAGAAACGCCGAAAGAAACTCTTATCAACAGTTTTGGTCGCCTACTCGCCTGAAGGGCTTTATATGATTACGAATATTTATTCCTTATTGTCTTTTTCTTTCTTTTCTTTTTTCTTTCTTTTTTCTGTTTTCATGTTACAATTTCAATATACATAGATTTATTATTTTTGGAACATGTTTATGTTAACGATCGAGTGTGTAAAGATAATAAACAACATATGATACTTAAAGTAGTCTCAAAGAGGCCGAGCAGACCAGTCCCCCCTGACAGCACCCGTTCACGAGTTGACGTGTGGATCAGCCATCGCTGAACTCAACCATATTAGAGGGAACTCAACGACCCGACACACAACGCCGCCACCAGATTGAACATTTTTAGTGAGCATGACTAACTCTAACTCTTAAGACATTGTCAAACAAGGTTAAATAAGGTTATGGTCTATACTTGTTGCTCGCTCGCTAACATTTACATGTTTTACAATCAATTAGTAGTTGATTCTATATAATTTAACATTGGGTATGTTAAAAAAACCAATCACAATATAGCAAAAACAATAGATAAATAACGTTTTTGAGGTCTCCTGTATCTCACACGAGGTCAAGGCTCCATGCATTTTTATCCGCTAAATAATGATTAACGTTATAATAGGCTCTTTTTAATAATATACTTTTAGTCACTTCTTTAAATTTTGGATAGGGCAAAGATGTAAAATCTTCTGGTAGTTTATTGTAAAATTGAATACCAAGCCCTAAGAATGAATTACTAGTTTTCTGTAGTCTACAAGCTCTTGTCACAAGTTTATTCTTATTTCTTGTGTTGTAATTATGAATGTCACTATTTTTACTATATTTTTGAAAGTTTTTATGTACATGCAGTATGTTAGCGAAAATATATTGAGACGCAACAGTTAAAATTCCAATTTCTTTGAATAACTCTCTCAGCGAGTCCCTAGCCCCAAGTTTATAGATAGATCGAATAGCACGCTTTTGCAGAACGAATATGGTGTTGATGTCTGCTCCCTTTCCCCAAAGTAGTAACCCGTAAGACATTATGCTGTGGAAGTAGCTGAAATAAACAAGGCGTGCTGTCTCGACATCTGTTAGTTGTCTTATTCTCCAAACAGCGTACGCTGCGGAGCTAAGCTTACCAGCAAGAGTTGTTATATGGGGGCCCCATTGTAGCTTCGAGTCGATAGTTATTCCTAGAAATTTTGTTGAGTCAACTAATTCTACAGTTTCATTATTAACAACTATGTTAGCTGGCACATGCTTAACGTTGGGGGTGCAAAATTTAATACATTTCGTTTTTTTAGAATTAAGCAACAGATTATTAGCAGTAAACCAATCTAATACCTGAGTAAGAGTGTTATTTACATCGTCAAAATTTGTCTTCTGTCTATCAACTTGAAAAACAAGTGATGTATCATCAGCAAATAACACTGCTTTACAGACACTGGCGTAGAATGGCAAATCATTAATATAGATAAGGAATAACAAGGGTCCAAGGATTGATCCTTGAGGTACTCCCATTTTTACATACGATCCATTAGATTTCACGCCATTTAAAGTAACTTTTTGAAGCCTATTAGCCAAATATGACCTAAGCAGTTCCAATGATTGGTTTTTTACTCCGTAATAACTTAATTTAATTAATAGAGTCTCATGGTCAACACAGTCAAACGCCTTAGAAAGGTCGCAAAAAACTCCTATTGCATTTTGTGACTTCTCCCAAGCTTCTAAAATATACGTCAGCAAAGCTACTCCTGCGTCCGTGGTAGAACGACCTTTGGTGAAACCGTACTGTTCGCTATGAAAAAGTTTATTTTTATTAAAAAAAGCAACTAACTGTTTAAAAATTAACTTTTCAAAAATTTTGCTAAGAACCGGGAGAATTGAAATAGGACGAAAGTTATTAGGATCGTCTTTACTTTGCGATTTATGCAAAGGTATAACCTTACTATATTTCATTAAATCAGGAAACGTTCCTGTATCTACACATTCATTAAATATTAACGCTAGGTTAGGAGCTAAATCCTCTATAATATGCGAAACTAAGGACACGGACATATCCCATAAATCCCCAGTTTTTTTTAAGTTTAATTCTTTAAAAGTATCGATAATTGTTTTAGGTGTAACATAATCAAAAAATAAAGTATCGCTACATTCTGGTACATGATCACGTAATATATTTTCAGCTTTTTTAGGCGATGATTTAAGGGAAGCAGTTGTCTTAACTGGAATTTCAGTAAAAAAATCTTCAAAACATTGAGCGACCTCTGCATCCGTTTCAAACTTTTGATTGTTAACTTGTAATTTTAATGTTTCATTATTACATCGTTTAGTTTTACCCGTTTCCTGATTAATAATTTTCCAGGTTGTTTTTACTTTATCTCCGGATTCAGCAATTTGTTTACATAAATATTTAGACTTCGCACAAGCACATACTTTTTTAAATATTTTCGAATAATTTTTTACGTAGGTCATAAACTCTGGGCTTCTATTGTATTGTCTCATTGCCAGTAATTCGTATAATTTATTTCTACTTTTATAAATTCCTACAGTGGCCCATTCACTAAACTTTTTCTTATTACAAATGCTACGCTTCTTAAGTTTGAACGTTTTATTAAATTCCGTGTCTATAGCCTTAAACAGTTTATTATAAAGTACATTAGGAGTTTCTCCCTCATCACAAATAATTGGCATCTTTTTAGAGATATTCGCTTTAAATGCTTCTATTTTTGATTTTGAGGAAGGTCTATAGGTTACTTTCGGCAATTCAGTATTTATATCATAATTTAAAAACACGGCTGATAAACCAAAATGATCAGACGATATTTTTTTAACTACGCTTTTTTCAAGAGCTTCGCAGTTACAGAAAACATTATCAAGACATGTGGCTGTCGATTCGGTAACTCTGGTTGGTTCAAGAAATAAGTAATCGCAATCAAATGATTTAAATAAGTTAATAAAACCAACGCTCTCTTTGTTGTTTTTCAATAAATCTACATTAAAGTCACCACATACTAAAATTTTTTTATTACTAAGGCTTACTTTATGCAAAACATCCTCCAAAATAGACTCAAGTAAATTGTAGTCTGATGTAGGAGGACTGTATACACAAACTATAATGTACCTCTCGAGTTCAATACAGGACAACTCAACCTCCCGTTCAACAGTTAGATCAACAATATCTTTTCGTTCTTTACATTTCATACCATTACGAACTAAGATGACACTGCCTCCATGGATGGCTGCCATACGGGCATACACACTATGCATAGTATAATTGGGAAAATTTAAGTGAACGTTATGTTTATGTTCAAACCAGTGTTCTGTTAAGCATAATACATCAATGCACTCATTATCTAAAAAAAGTTCTAATTCTAATAGTTTGCTGGCCAGGCCTTGCATATTTTGATGAAAAATGCTAAAACGTTTGGCACTAGCCGTTGTCTCACTGTTTAGTTTAAATTACATCTAACATTTGGAATGTCAACACCGACATTCGGTGAAATGTCAACATTCTGCTTTGTACAAAGTACTGCAGCAGAGTCTTGTATATTGTAAGCTACCAATGTAGCAATTTGTCTTTTATATTCTGATGGAAGATACATAGTAACTTCGGTCAACTTAAATCTAGAAATAAATTTATTAATATCTAAATAAAAAATAGCGTCACTATGACGGTATGTCAAATTATCCATATGAACATTCAAATCATATATATGCTTATTTGTAGCATAGTCAGCTGACTCCTGATAAGGAAAAGCACATAGTATGTATTTACATCTTGTCTTATTATTCAACTCTAGGAGCATGTCTATACTTTGTTTTAAATCCCTTTTTTTAATAGATGAGCAATCGCCACTTAATAAAAGTAATGTGGTATCTTCATCTAAGGAGTCATGATTTATGCTATTAATTAAACTAGTATAAGAGGCCCCGGGTGTACATGTGTTGTATACTGTACAGTCCTGCTTAAGACTATTATAGATCATACTGCTCAGACCTTGACCTAGTTGATCTGAGTAAATTAACAATTTTTTACACCCCATTCTCCTATTGAAACAGTTATCAATAGTATCAATCTTTGTCTGCATGTCGCAACTGACATTTTGATAATCTTTTGTTCTAGTATCATCAATAATTACTGGTGATATGGCAGATGACGTCCTGAGAGTACAGTCACACTCAGGTGTCTGTATGGAAGAGACACACTGCTCCTCACTAAAGTTAGCCAGATCAATTAATGTTTGAGCAGCTGAAATATGTTCACTATGTTCTTTTTCAGACAGCTCATACTTTTTTGTCACACTAGCTAGGGACTCCTGCAATAGGAAGATTTGCGACTGTAATTCGTACATTTCAGTGTCATAAATATGATACATTAGATAGAGCGATGCCTTTATCTGGCTTTCAGGTTTAAATTAAAATACTTAAACAGTACATAGACTAGTTAAATGTTTAAGTATTATTGACTAGAGCTATTCGTTGTCATATAACTTTTCCAAAGAAAAATTATGTCTATCATATCAGTTGTGTTCGTGGAATCTGTACATCAAGTGTTTTCAGAATTAATGAGTAGAAAGCGACACGTTTCTTTGTCAGTTAGGCTGATACATAAATTTTTCTCCTTTTAATGGCATGATACACAGTATATGTGGGTGACTTTAGTTCTATTATTGAGTTTGTAAAAACTTCCACACTGGTCTGAAGGAAAGTAAAAACAGACTGTACCAGCTACTTCTCTTTCCGCCTAGACCGTAAAGTCAATCGAGGGAATGTGTGAATACCTAGTTGAAGAATTATGACAATAGGCGATGCAGCTAGCAAGCTATCACTGTAGTGATTCCGTTTTCTACCTTTACGCCCACTAATACGCTAAACTAAGACCTTTGGATATAATGGCTCGGGTCTTAATCTACCCGTAAGGCATAATAAGTATGTAAAAAACTGAAGGATAGGATGTGTTGCTTCTTCAGTACTGGGTGTTAGACACCGTTGTTCCTCAAAACCCTCAAATCAGCCCGGACGGACGGAGACCCAGCATATTGTATGAATCGTGTCGGATTTTTTAGGTTCATTCAAGGTGTTCATTCGGACGGCATGATTTGATGATTTAACAGACAACGTTTATATTACCACTAGCTGTTACCCGCGGCTTCGTCCGCGTGATGTATAGCCTATGTCCTTCTCAGTACCCTACCGTATGTGTATGCAAAATTTCATGATGATCGGTTCAGTAGATACGGCGTGAAAGCGTAACAAACAAACAAACAAACTCACTTTCGCATTTATAATATTAGTTAGGATTAGGATTAGTTAGGATTAAACTTTAGTGATCGAATCAAGAAGTACAATCAGATGATTTTTGTGTCTGATGTCTCACCTGCATTCGTAGTACTTACTTGTCGCACTGCTCAGCGTCAGCGAAGAAGCCGTCATCAGGGCAGGAGATGATGATCTCGGCGTCGCGCTCAGCATCTTGAGCTATCCGGACGGGCTGGTTGACCGGATCTTTAGTGTTTGATGTCTCACCTGCACTCGTAGTACTTGTCGCACTGCTCAGCGTCAGAGTCAACAGGGCAGGAGTTGGTGATCTCGGCGTCGTGTTCCGCGTCCTGAGCTACCCGGGTGGGCTGATTGGCTGGCTTTTAAGTGTCGATGTCTCACCTGCACTCGTAGTACTTGTCGCAATGCTCAGCGTCAGCGAAGAAGCCGTCATCAGGGCAAGAATTGGCGATCTCAGCGTCGCGCTCTGCATTCTGAGCTATCCGGGCAAGTTGGTTAGCTGGCTTTTTTTCTGATGTCTCACCTGCACTCGTAGTACTTGTCGCACTGCTCAGTGAACAATGTCGTCATCAGGGCAAGAGTTGGTGATCTCGGCGTCGCGCTCCACGTAATGAGCTATCCAAACCGCCTGGTTGGCCGGCTTTTTAATGTCTGATGTCTCACCTGCACTCGTAGTACTTGTCGCACTGCTCAGCGTCAGCGAAGAAGCCGTCATCAGGGCAGGAGTTGGTGATCTCGGCGTCGCGCTCGGCGTCCTGGGCTACTCGGGCGGGCTGGTTGGCCGGCTTCTTTCGCGGGTTCTTTGGTACTGCTGATGATGCTAACACTGAAATTAAAATAGTTATCATCATTATGATATATATGACATATCACTCCAATTTGACACACCACGTGCACCAGGTGAAAGCTGAAATGCCAAAGGTCATATTTACAAAGATGGTTTGGCTTATAGATGTAAAACAGGAATTGGATAAAGTAATCAACATAAAAGTGTTTTATTGATGAAAAATGTCTTTTTCAGGTGCTTGTTTTATTAATAGTTTTCTTCTTTATAATATTATAATAGGTAACTGTCATTATGGATGGTTATCGTACATAACCTGCCACGAAAGCGTAACCTTTGGGCAGCCATGGTCGCCTTTCGTGGCAGCATTGAACTCAGGCCGGAAGTCTGCGACCTAGCTCAATGTGAGCAGGTAGCGTATGTGCATGGAAAACGTGGCCTGCATTCCTAGCTTATAGATATTTATATTAGTTTTGATCATTTTAGTGTTAGTGTTAGGGTTAGTGTCATTTTGTGATTACCCTATAAAAAGTGATTTGCTTAACATATCGGGTTGAGCAAACCACTTTTTTTCAGGGTGAAATGTGACCTATGGGTCTTAAGTTTCAGGCTATGTATACCCCGTAACATATTGAGACGTGATAATATATTATGTTGCAAAATCCGCGGGCTAAACGGTTTGCATGTAAAATTAACAACCAAACAAATATAATTTCCGAAAGACTAACTTTAGAAAGTTCTTATTGTTACTTTATTTTCATCATATTTTGTACACTAAGTAAAATAAAAAATAAATCGACAACAATAGAAATAATCTTTAACTCCATTGCATAAAGTGATTTTATGATAGAAATCGGACTTAAGAGACGTGACGCAAAGCAATGCTGTGGGTATTATTTAATCGCAAAATATTTTCTCTGAATAAACCTAAAAATCTGTATGGCTTTGTATGTAGGAGAAAATACGCGAGTTTAGAAAATTAATCACTATCTATCTATCTATCAGCCAGGGATGTCCACTGCTGGACATAGGCCTCCCCCATAGATCACCACACATTGCGGTCTTGTGCATGCTGAGTCCACCGATTCCCGGCGACAATTAATCACTACCACTGAAATATCACCATCATTCCCTTAAAGTAGTAATTCAACATAAACATACCCATTTCTGTGAGACACCCCAGCATTAATTTGAAAAATCAATCAATCAATTTTATTTTTCGTATGAATGTGGTCGCTCTCGGCAATTTATATGAATTTTGTCCCGGCATTGGCCTCATAGAAAAGGTTGTTAAAATAATAAATAAACGTTTAATTTACACGTTGTATAGTGGATATTGCTTTTGAGGAAAATTGACAACCTGTTAAGGATTCTGGCGTCGCCGCGTCGTATGATCAAACACAGACCGTTGTTTATTTAAATTTGACTCGAGTTCAAGTGCCGGCCGTTCAATGGCTTTTGTAGTGCACGTTTTGCCAAGCAGGCGTCAAATATATTGTCCAATACCTTACAAATGCGAAAGTCTCTTATTGTTTTAACCAAAGTATTTTTATTTAAATGTTTTAATGAGACATTCGACCAAAACCAATGATTTAGTCCGCGATTCCATAGGTATACGTTCTATCGTGGAAAAAATAGTGAGAGAAAGCCAGTAATAGTGGCTAGGAGATTTGTCTCAGCATGGTAACTGCTGTTGTAGGCACTGTTTTTGTTAATTTTCTTGTGCGTAAGTAGCTAACACTGGTGTTACATTTTTCAAGTTGCCCAAAAGCATCTGACATAGCCTCCGTGGTCCAGTGGTTAAGGCGATTGCCTTGTTGACCCGGGGGTCGTGGGTTCGATTCCCACGGGAAGCATACTTTGTTGTTTCCAGTTTGGTTAGGACATTGCAGGCATGAATCACCTGATTGTCTGATAAGAAAGATGATTCCGTGCTTCGGAAGGCACGTTAAGCCGGTGGTCCCGGTTGCCATCTGGTAGTCGTTAAAGGAACCACGTCAGAGGCCGAGAGGCGGTTCCGAAGAACTCTGACACCAGGGTGTGCATGGTCGACTGTCCGTGTCATCTACACGAAATGATGATGATCTGACATAGCTTAACGGCTGCCACCTATGATGACAGTAATATGACAGTATATGATGTATATACTCTGACTGCTCTGCTGGATATGGCTTTGGTGGTACAAAAAAGGTCGTACTTCTGCAGCGGAGACTAAAAAAGACCTAATGATGATAATGATTCATGATATTATGTATGCACTGACTATCATTGATCATGACTCTCAAAATATAAGACATCGATTTTGAACATCAAACAAAGAGTGTAGCAAGCGCGCTGATTTCTCCATTACCTAACACGCGTCGCGTTCTGCGGAACGAAATATTCGGTGACTCAATATTGGCATTTTTGGCCAATATTCGGTGACCTTCCATTAGTGATAATAAAATAAATATTTCTTTGGTTAATACTTTTTAATAACTGTAGTCATTATGAGTTACTTTACTCAATTTAGCGTGGATTTATAATTTATACTTAAGAGTAATAAGTAGATTCGTCTATCGAAAACTTATTGCGCAAATACATTGTTGACTTATTTATATGTATCTAATAACTAAAGATGAGTCATAATTGACAGTTGTATGTAACTTATTTTCATTGACATCGAGCAGACGCGTTGATGTCTTTTGTAAGCGCAACATGTAACCTGTTATGATTCTCGGAGTCTCTTTGATTAGATAACCTATGCAACTTTACACGAAGCTTATGTGATACTTACATATTATTTACATACATATTATAACTTCTTTAAACCCTTGCGGGGTAGATAGTGCCCAAGGTCGTAAAACCCAAGACCACGTTTAGCGTGTTGTTGTGTGTGCGTGGGTTGCTAGCCGCATCACTGACTGACGTGATTCCTTAGATTTTACCCAATCCTTTGACCGGTTTTTACTGTCTGCACGGGAAAGCAGCTGGGATATTCTGTGTTTTTCCTTTTCTCCTTAACCAATATGGAGGATTATTTTACATGTAATTTTTTAATAAATCTTGTTTTCTGTGGATTTTCTTTGCAAATAGTTCTCTTTTTGATCTTAGTAATAACCGTGAGATGTTTTTTTTTGTTGAGAAAAAACATAATTATTTCTAATTTAATAACTATCTAACAATCTAAAACTATTTAAAATTCAAGGATGCAGCAATATTAAATAGCTCGTAGGTTTTACAATTAAATTGACCTACTTATTCCGTGACCTTTTTGAATATTCAAACCAAGTTTGCGCTGCTTCTTTGGCATTTTAATCGATATCTCATTTTTGTTTACACATTTTTAAAATTATTTTATTAATATATAATATAAGACGATATCATTATTTCCAGTAATAATAAATTAGACTAAAAAGTCAATAATTAGTTATAATAAATTGTTTGATTGGCAATACAAAATTGACTATATGTACTTACCTACTAAACATAAAAGTACCACTCCCACGCACCGAAACGCCATCTTGTATGTAGAGCACTATATGTCACTTATCTAACTTAAATGTCACTGTAGTGTGACTTTTCTAAGTTGCAATAAAGTTGAATGACGCCTGTCCCGCACTCTAAGGCGCACTGAGTTTACCACTTTTTGTCGACCACTCTTAGCTTCTCCGGGGCGCTCAGCGAAAGGTAGCTTCGATATATCCCTCTCGCTCACACTTACAGCGATTTACATATAATGGCACTCTTCACGCACGAGGCAAAGTCGGATCCTGTTATTGTTGAACGTGCATTGCAAGAATATTAGCACGGAATATAGAGAGTTGCAGAAGAATCTCATGTGCATGTACTCGATTGATTATGTTAAACTAATGGTAGTTTAAAAGTTTTTACCTGCACTAATTTAATTTAATATTGATCATCATCATTGTCGTTCTTTTCTGCTGACTGCTGAGCAAAACCACTTTTTGTTGCGCGATTTAGCAACCGTTAATAAGGTCTGTGCAGATAACAAATAAATTTTATTAAAAAAATAACAATTTATCGTAATTATTACATAAGCTTTTTTTAGTCGTCAAAATATATTTTAATGTGCTATTTTAATATTTACAGTTATAACACAGTAAAGTCTCATTAAAACCCATTAAGTAATTTTTGTCTGCAGGAGTATCAAACATCCCCTTTCCCATAATTTTTTTTACATTTTTAATATTGATGAGATAATAAAAATACTACGGGTAGTAAACTTAGTACCCTGTTCGAAATATTTAGTCAAACTTGGGAGAAAATAAATGTACAGCATTGATTCCCTATAACTGCATTGCAATTAACAACCTAGGACTTCTATCAAGTATGAGTGATACTTGATAGAAGCCCTAGATTAACAACCTAGACTTCTATCAAGTATCACTCATAGGTACTTGATAAAATCTTTACGACAACGTTTAATATCTACTTATAGCTTAAAATATTATATTTAACCGGAGTTTGCAGTTTTATCAGATATTTCTTTAATAATCTGACGAGGGAAAATATTATCTGGAATCCTTCGTATGATTATTTACATATAGGTACGTGTAGGTTAGAAGTTCATCTATCCGTATGATTCATTCGTAGTTTTTCAATCTAACAGGAATATTTAAGTGTAGGTACATATCTGTTTAACGTTAGTTTTTATAATAAAAAACCTTTTTGCTCTTTTGATTTTTACAATTTGACAAGTTTGTGACTACAGTCACAGCATGGTCCCAACTAAAAATTAAAAACCAGAAATCGGCTAGAGTTACAATCACTTATCAATGTCATAATGAAAACAATAAGGGGTCGCATCTGTTACAGTTTTTAAATTCCAAAATTAGTTGCACGCAGCTAAACCTGTATTAGATGCAGTTTATGTGCAAAATAATTATATTACAATCAAGCAATCATTGTAAAACGAGACATTAAAAGGAAACTTCCCTCTTATCCAGTTTCGTTAATTTTGACAATTACGTTTGAAACAATTAAGTGGTTTGTGTAATACTTGTAATAATTAAGAAAATGTTAGATGTTGAAAAATAAAAACAAATTTAATTGTTTGTTCCCAACTTGTATCTCCTAGGAAATCCTTTAAATGTGTATATTAAATAAGATTAAATCGTTTATGAATATAATGGGTATTTATTTCCAATAAAGAAGAATCACGGTTTATCAACCAACCATGGTTAATAATGACGTTAAAGTAACAGACAAATAATTCATGTACCTATTATAAAATTAAAATAATATTAAAAGAAACTATTCTTTTTCTCTTTAGCCTATATGAGAATCGAAGACAGTTCTATTAGGTCACTTAAAGCCACATACTATACAATCACGTCATTTTCCCTTGCGGTGTAGACAGAGCCCTGGTCTATAAAACCTAAAGGTTGTTTAGCATGTTTGTAGCCTTGTAAATGGAAAACGGAATGAAAATAGTGACGGCTTTCTAGCCGCATTGCCTATTGACATGATTCCTCATGCCCATTCCCTCGATTGGCCTTTACAATCTGCGCGGGAAGAGAAGCAGCTGGTACATTATTCGTTTTTTCTTTTCTGCCAGACCAGCTTGGAATTCATGTACCTATTATGAAATCCAGAATAATAAAAATAATACCGAAGGAAACTTTTCTTTTCAACCTATATGAGAATCTAACACATTACTGTAAGTCACGTTTAGCCACGTGCTATCAATGTCGTGACGAAATCTAAATAGATTCAGAACAACAAAAGAAAGGTAGAAATAATGTCGTTTGATGTCGCGTGCACATCTTTTCTTGACTTTCTTACGCATGTAGAAAGTGAACATCTTGGCCCCTTGAGTAAATCGTACTTATTAAAAACCGACGGTTTATTGTAAAGATTTTCACCCAATGAATTCAAAAATTATATGTATATTTCGCATCCTTAGTGTTAAATTCGTAGGTACGAGTATGATATGGATCATTTTTAGAGTTCCGTAGTAAACAAGGAACCCTTATAGTTTCGCCATGTCTGTCTGTCTGCGGTTTTACTCAGAGACTATAAGTACTTAACTAGAATGCTGTAATTTGGTATGGGTATCTATAATAGTTATGCCATAAAAGTGGTAGAAAAAAATTATGAAAAAAATGTTTTTAGGGTAGCTCCCATACATGTTAAGTGGGAGTAATTTTTTTTTCTCTATTTGCCCATCGTGTGGAGTATTTTTAAATAGGTCTTTGAAAATGTTGTGATTATGAATATGTTGAGATCCTCATTTTTCGATTTAGGGATCCGTTTCCGAAATATTTGGTTTTAAAGTGCAAATTTTTGTTAGAGGTGAGTGTGTCCCCCCCCCCCCCCCCCCCCCCTCTATCTGCTATACGGTAATATACGTACGGTACGTGAAAAAAATACAGCAGTAGTATATATACTGAAGTTGAAAGGAAAACTATCAAAGCTGAGTACTAAGTACAAACTAAAAAATTATAGGCAACCAACTTATAAAATGTACTCGAAAATGTAATATTTCATACAATTTTCATTGTTTGGTTTTTTTGGTTGGTAAACTGCGAGGTGCGAGTGTGAACAGTGTGAACTCAAAGTTGTCATTCGCAACTACGGAACCCTACACTGCGCGTGGGCCAACACGCACTTGGCCGGTTTTTAAATTCAGTAGATAATAAAACCTTATTGTTTTCAAAGCAACGATCTAGCCTCAAGACTGTAGATTATTTAGTGCACCTACTAAAGTTACTGCTTCGATTATTATCCAGTCCTAGCAGTGGCAGTGGTACAAAACTTACAATTAAAACAAATCCGCAAGATTAAGAAAGAAATGCTTGTGATAGAGCGTTTTTTTCTCAAACCGCTTTGCTTTTTCTTCAGAATTGTTTCACTTGTGTAATGAACATTAGACGTTTGCATATGTATGTGCTACAGATTTGATGGGTTCTTTATTATTTATATACTAACAGCTATATTTTTCTAGCTTATTTATTATTTATATTGATGATACTTCAACATTAATAAAGAATGCTTCTCTTTCCTTGAAGGAGACCTATGTGCAACAGTGGCTTTTTGCGGCTCCTATGATGATATTAGAGTAATAAATAAATAAATATATACGGACAAATGACATAGATTGAGCTAGCCCCAAAGTAAGTTCGAGACTTGTGTTATGGGATACTAACTCAACGATACTATATTTTATAACAAATACATATATAGATAAACATCCAAGACCCAGGTCAATCTGAAAAAGATCATTTTCCATCTTGACCTGACCGGGGATCGAACCCGGGACCATCCGTGTCGCAGACAGGCGTGTTGACTGCTGCGCCACGGAGCTTGTCAAAGTATAAATAGTATTTATTTATTGTAGGTATTTCTGTCAAAACTCTTCTCTTCCAATGACCAATAGAATATAATACAAAGCTGAAAACTGTATTACCAATTTCTTGGTATATAATTCCGAACATATAATATCAATATACCATCATCTAATGCTATATTTTTTCTTTACTCCTACCAGCTCGAATCCAAAGTAATAGTGTATTCATATTATCTTTATTACTTGAAGCAGCTCTGCACCACAGCTATCTGCATATTTAAGTGATTTCATCAGGAGTGGCGAGAATGCCAGCATACGGCCATTCGCGATAAGCGTGGGCTTGCGGAGCCGCCCTGCCGTAGATAACGTGCCAGAAAATAGCGAGTATATAGGAAAAGCTCATTACACTTATTTTTACCTGACTGACCTATCCAGAAGGAGGGTAATGCTTATTGCACGTTATTGTGTATGTCTGTTCCATTGTTGCATAAACGGCTTGAACACTTTTGAAGTGTGAGGTGTTATTAGCTACGCATTCTTCCCTGGAGGAGTACAAGGATTTAGCAACTGTGTCATAGGCTATGTGACGCCGGCAAAAAATTTATATAGCCGACGTAAACTATCTATCAAAAAACCGGCCAAGTGCGTGTCGGGCCACGTGCAGTGTAGGGTTCCGTAGTTGCGAATGACAACTTTGAGTTCGCACTGTTCACACTCGCACCTTACAGTTAAACGACCAAAACCATCTAAAAATGAAAATAGTATGAAATTTTACAGTTTATAAGTTGGTTGCCTATAACTTTTTAGTTTTTACTTAGTACTCAGCTCTGATAGTTTTCATTTCAACTTCAGTATATATACTACTGTGAATTTTTTTTTACGTATCTATATATAACCGTTTAGCAGATAGAGGGGGGGGACACTTAAACAAAAATTCGCACTTTAAAACCAAATATTTCGGAAACGGATCCCTAAATCGAAAAAGAGTGTTCTCAACCTCACAATATTTTTTAAAGACCTATTTACAGATACCCCACACGATGGGTAAATAGAGAAAAAAAATTACTCCCCCGCTTTACTTGTATGGGAACTACCCTAAAAAAATTTTTTTTTCAAGATTTTATTCTACCACTTTTTTGCCATGATTAATAGCAGCGTTTTACCTACCAATAAAACGCTTATTAAGCGATAACCTTATTTGAAACCTAATTAAACAACAATTGAGAGTAGCGAGCTTGACTTCCGGTAGCAGGTCGGCTATTTTACCGATTTTCCCTTACGACGTCGGCTAACTTCCGGTGGCCAGGAGGGGGGCACGTGGCGCCACGCCACTGCTCTGAGCCTCATTGGATCTCGAAATTGATTCGCGTAAGAAACACCTGGCAGTGATTGTGTATTAGGTTTCAAATAAGGTTATCGCTTAATAAGCGTTTTATTGGTAGGTAAAACGCTGCTATTAAGCTTATGAACCGTTATTTGAAACCTAATTAAACAACAATTGAGAGATTGTCTGTTATCGCCTGGTGTACCGGTTTTAGCCAATAACATGATGGATATGATATCATGTGAAACTGAATAGTTAAATAAATCAGATGTGAAAATAAAATGCATGACAAGACTGAGTTACAAGAAAGAATAATAAAAAACAACGTTATTTTACCAAAGGTTAGATCGGACTTTATAAACAAAAAAATTATCATATAAAAAATAAAAATTATTTGAATGATAATAAAGTAAACAAAGACTGAATTAATAAACACTTGTTTAAGTGTCAAATTCATTAACAACACAGATGGTATAGGTAAAGCTTAAATATCAAATTTACAATAATATAAATGGTAATGAGTACGAATAACTCGTACTATACCTGGCCAAAAATAAATGACGAAATTGAATATAAATTACATTCAGAACCATTATTATTTTTATAATAAAAATATTGTAAAGCAGGATTTGCATCAGAACATCAAATAACCATCATATGACGTAGGTACTTTTCCTTATTTCATCGAAGATCAATAATAACCGGACTACTTTCAATAGTAAAAAACAAAAGAAATCACCTGGAGGAAAGAACTTCAAAAACTCACTTAACAAATTGCAAGGTTTACCTTGCGAAAAATATTTATTTTTCTAGAACCTTTTTATCATACAGTCTTGTTGTCACGTGCAATAAGTTTCAGTATCCATGGTATAAAACCATTTGAATTGCATGTTCAAGTCCTATTACGTAGATATGGAAACAAATAGAATAATTTGTTAAAATTAGCCATGAGTAATTCTGTTCCATTTTCAAAATATATGACATATATGTACATTGGTTAGAATAAAGCCAAAAAGGTAATTTTAAAGTAAGGAAAATTGAGATGAACTTTGACCGTTTTAATCTTTATAAAGTAAAATATGCTTGTGCACCGCACTTAGCAAGATGATAGCCGTAATTAGGACAAAACAACTTCTTTCTGGCTAAAATATACCCAGAAGATTTGTAATACAAAGGCTATATGGTAGATACAAACAGCTCTCGCAACTGTCTGTGTATTGTCTTTGAGATAATAAAATGCAGAGGAATGACAAACCTTTTATTTTTACACAAGAAAAAGTAAAACTAAACCTCAAGTAGTAAGTAAACTAAGACAGTAATAAATTGAATTTTGACTACAAATATCTTGCTTTTCTGTTGCTAGGCTGGAATAGTACTAGTCAACTTTACAGAGGCACAAACGGGAGACCGTTCATTAGTAAGATGAATAAATAGTCTTATCATTATTGATATTAAAAACAATCAAACCTGGTATCTCAAATACTTCGAATTTTGAAACAGGCAAAAAATATCACATAAACAATATACCTTGTTAAAGCAATATGATCTGGATTTCCATCCTAGTAAAGGATTAAAGTTCGGATTTGAAAATCTAATTCGGATTGTTCCTATTTTTAAACAAACATAAAAGTTAGTGCGATATTATCATTTTAAGTGATAAATAGTGTCAAACACACCTTTTAATACCATTTTTGGTAAGACTAAGGCCAGCTAAGAGTTCCTTTATAAATTATTCAGTGAAGATTAGTAGAACCGTTTCAATTAAAGAAGCAAAAGAAAGCAAGTTTAATAAGATTGTTATACGAAATTTTTTATTTATTGTAGTTTCTTTACGTACATTAAATAATTAAATAAACTCCAAATACTGAGATTGCAATGAGATTTGCATTCACTGCTCAAATATATGTGGTCCAATAAAATATTTTATGTTGTCCAATAAATAAACTAATTAAAAAAAAAATTATAAATTACAAAATGTCAAATGCTGTTGTAAGCCTTAAACCGTGATAAAGCCTCAAAACTGAAACAGATTTAGACTAAAAGAAAATCGAAGATATGTATGTCTGCAGGCCCCGGGCCATGGGTGTCCAAAGCACTCCCGCTGAGAATGCAACCGGAAAAACGTTCAGATGAGAGAGGAGTCGGGCAAACGATACAGGACAAACCAATCATCCATCACTCAGCGAAGGGCCTGGATGAGATGTTAAGAAGCTAGTAGCTAAAGAAAACACCGAGAATTATTGCTTACATGCATGTCTTTTAAATTTTATTCAACTTTTAAAAATATGGTAAACTGAATTTTTTAAATATATTTTTCAATAAACTGATACCAAACATTTTTGTAAGAAATATTAAAACATAAAACCGACTCTGCCTTGTGAAATTAGAGCGCATCGTTAACCTGCCAAGCCCAAAAAAATAGCCTTTTGATATGACGAGGAGGCTAATCTACGACGAAAAGCTGCTAAAGTTTTCTTTAAAATATTAAAAATAATTTGACGAACCGTTATAATCACCGCCTGAGGTCGGTAAATAAAATAAGCAAGGTCAAAAGACGAACTCTCTTTGTCGACTTGAAGTATATCCTAATCTTTTTACTATTGTTGCACATTATGAAATTAGGCAAAATGCTAGGAAATGCTAGATTCTAAAGATAGAAAGGAGGCTTATAGTATGCAGTGGGCGTAGAAAGCTGATGATGATTATGTGTTATACGTTTGCCTTAAATACTAGTGTAGCACATACCGTGCATTCCACTTATTCATACATTACGGTAAAGTGACCATAAAAAAAAAAATCGGTAGTCAATTTTCATAGCTAGTGTCATAGTTTGAACATGAAAAATATCTGCGACATTACATTATAGTGTAATCAGAAAAACTCGCCTGGTCGGTTCGATTTTGCAATGAAAGTTGGTAAAAGTCTTTCTTAGATCAAGACAATTATTTTTATACGATATTAATATAAAAATATTTCATTATCAATGAGATGGTGAAGGATAACTAAAAACAAGTTCGGTGCAAAGTACGAGTACTTTTGTAGAACACTTTATTGTGAAACTCCGGCAGTGAATGTGTTAACCAGAGACTGCGCCTCTTCGGCAAAGTTTGCGATGTAGCTTTTATTTAAGTTCGTAACTGATTCAAATGGCTAATGTTTACATTAATTTAATAATTTCTTGGGATACAGTTCAATTTACTGTGAAAGTTAATAACTAGCTAATACCGCAACAGGTCTGATCTGAGCCTGTGTGTTCAATTTAACGTTAGCATTATTCATAAGGAGCCAAATCTAGTAATTGACAATATTTTCAGCATTGGAAATACTGCTTGACCCGAGCCCATGAATTAAACTGAGCTTTCACATTAGTTTTATGATAAAAAAGCCCAAGTAAATAAACATGAAAAATGTAGTTACTTTAATAACTTCATGAATATATTTAAAGAGATCATTATTCGCGACGCAAAATGTCGCTCCACTTATTATAAAAATAAATAAATTAATGTTATGGCATGACTAGGCTTGCCCTGAGCCTGCGCATTAAGCTGAGCATACGCAACAGCTAATCAATTGCATTTAAATAAAATTGTTATACAACCAGAATGTAACTCCTCTTGATTCATCGCGATTGGCGAGTTTATTTGAGCTCTTGCTGCAGTTTTACTCATCATTAAATATTTCTATTTATGTCATTCATAAAATAATCCGAAATTGCGACATGGCTTGGCTTGGCCTGAGCTCAAGCGTTCAGGTGTGCTTACGTAGCAGCTTTGTTTCAGCAAAATAAAAGTTAATATTAAGAACCAAAATGTATTTTATTTTACTTCATGTATTGCATGTCTATAATTAAAATAGACGCAATAGGCAGCATGACTAGGCTTGAGCCTGAGCCTGCACGTTCAGCTGAGCTTGTGCAGCAGCTTTATTTATTCGCACTATGAATAATACAATGTTTTAGCATGACTGGGCATGACCCGAGCCTGCACGCTCAGCTGAGCTTGCACAGCAGCTTTATTCATTTGCACTATCAACAATACGATGTTCTGGCATGACTGGGCTTGACCCGAGCCTGCACGTTCAGCTGAGCTTGCGCAGCAGCTTTATAAATAATCCAATGTTCCAGCATGACTGGGCTTGACCCGAGTCCGCACGTTAAGCATAGCTAAGCTAACAGCATTATTTCGATAAGGTGGTCAAGGTATCACCCTATTATATAAAATTCACTTATGTATCAATTCTCTATTCCATACAAAGATTTTGTTCCTACAAAGAAATTAGTAAAAAGAAATAAACAAAATTGTCCACCGTAATCGACAATTGAATAAACTAGCAATTCAATGATAAGTTCACACTTCAACTTTTTAATGAATACTATCTTTTAATATACTTAATGAAATGTTTAGTTACCTCTAGAAACAAAATTAATATACGGAATTGATCTCCATATCCTCATCTCCTTGAGGGTAAGTGATATGAAAACAAAACAAAAAATCTTCGCAATCGAAAAGGATTTTCCGTTAATTTAAATGTTTTATTGAGTAGCTCAATAGCTAGTTATATTATTCATTATGCAGCAAAGAACCAGTTTCATTAGATATAAATGAAAATCATTCATATCTATATTTAGTTTTATTGTTAATCTTGTCAATCGCTTATTAACGTAAAATATTACGCAGTCTATGGCTGCACATTTTCTTGACATTTAGTTAATTCGGGTCAATATAAAGGCAACGGCCTTAACTTCAAAAAGGCTTAATAAGCAACGCCAACGTGTTAATATAATCTTGAATATCACTTACATGCTCTGCATAGCAACACTACATTCCTTGGTCTGGATAGTTTCTCAATTTATTCACTGACACAGTCACTTTAAATTATATAGGAATATAACAACTTAAGAATTCAATATTTAAATAGTACTGTTTGTTAATCAGATGGACTGTTAAATAACCAATATATAAGTAACGAACGATTTGCATCGTTAAAATCCTTTAAAAAATCCGTTATTATATTGAATTTTTGAATTCAAATTATAACATGTTTCAGGGAAAATCAGTAATCTGAAAAATAAAAAGCTGAAAAGCGAAAATATAAGTAATAAAAATGTAAGTACGTGCACTTACCAATACAACCGACTGCTACGATAGTCAAGACGCCAATGAGGCTCAGAGCAGTGGCGTGGCGCCACGTGCCCCCCTCCTGGCCACCGGAAGTTAGCCGACGTCGTAAGGGAAAATCGGTAAAATAGCCGACCTGCTACCGGAAGTCAAGCTCGCTACTCTCAATTGTTGTTTAATTAGGTTTCAAATAACGGTTCATAAGCTTAATATACATACCCATACCAAATTACAGCTTTCTAGTACTTATAGTCTCTGCGTAAAACCGCGGACGGACAGACAGACAGACATGGCGAAACTATAAGGGTTCCTTGTTTACTACGGAACCCTAAAAATGCCAGTCGGGTTTGTTTTTTGTTTCGCACAAGTAGGTTTAAGCGGTCTATGGTGCCTGCGGAAGCACGAAAAAGGTTCTCTTATCAATCTGGTCTCTTATACAATTGGTAACCAAGCTTGACTTATCATTTCTATGTAGAGGTAATTTCAGTGAAAAAAATCCACAAGAGATTGTTACAAAGGTTTTTTCTTAAGAGCGTATACTAGCAGTATTTTTTCAATATGGTTTCCATAAAAATGTATTTCTCTATTTTCTCGCTGAAAACTGATTCTAGAGCCACAATTCTTTTTTCATAAAATCTAATACTAAAATAGGAATGCCCCTATTTTTTATTTTTCCCAAAAAAACTGTTTTTGTACAATTTTTTTTTCTTTTAAACAGGTTTTCAGAAAAAAATAAAACATAGGGTCATACCTATTTTAGTAATAGAATTTATGTAAAAAGAATTGTGCCTCTAGAAGCAGTTTTCAGCGAGAAAATAGAGAAATACATTTGTATGGAAAACGCACTGCTTGTATACCCTCTTAAAGATTTCATCATCAGGTCTTTTTAGTCTCCACTGCAGGAGCACGACCCACTCTGTACTACCAGAGCCATATATTAGCTTGAGTAGTCAGAGGATTAGGCCTAACTCTCCACGCTGGCCAGACGGGTTGGAGAAGTGGAGGACTTAAAGATTTAATCCTTCTAATTCGAATATTCCTTGCAATTTTCAGTCTTTTTACTTTCGATACTTTGTGAAAGCGTCGTATCAAATTCACTGGCGCTATATTGTTCCCTGTTTTATGTAGGTCAGGAACAGAGGTGCCTTTTATAGGAGATAATGGTTAAATGGATTGGGCAAACAGATAAATATCCCTAGATACTTCTTCTTGTCATGTAGATTGGACTACATTATATTTTATCTTTCCAGTAAATCGTCACTTGAAGATTTCTCTTCGATGCGTTATAAATATATCAGTTTTTGTGCAACTAGAGGGACAAAAAGCCCTAGTATATAAAATAAATATTATTAAAAATAATATATATTAATTAATATTATTAAAAATAATATATAAAAATATTATATATTAAGATACATATACAGCCTGTGTATCTGATTGTCTGTGGTATCATTTATTATTATTTGCCAAACGGTTTGATGGATTAAAATGCTGTTTTATTAATTAGAAATTGGAATAAATGGGCTAAGTTGGATAAGTGAAGTAAGAGGGCATATATTTAAATATTTTAGGTATAGGTTGAAGACCAAATCCTGTCAGGAAGTGGACTTATTAAGAAGATAGACTACGTGTAAATTTTCATACAAAAAACCGGCCAAGTGCGTGTCAGACCACGCGAAGTGTAGGGTTCCGTAGTTGCAAATGACGACTTTGAGTTCACACTGTTTACACTCGCACCTCATAGTTTAACGACCAAAAACATCTAACAATGAAAATTGTATGAAATATTACATTGTCGAGTACATTTTATAAGTTGGTTGCCTATAACTTTTTAGTTTGTACTTAGTACTCAGCTCTGATAGATTTCCTTTCAACTTCAGTATATATACTACTGCTGTAATTTTTTTCACGTATCTATATATAACCATTTAGCAGATAGAAGGGGGGGGGGGGAACAATTACCTCTAACAAAAATTCGCACTTTAAAACCAAATATTTCGGAAACAGATCCCTAAATCGAATTACTACGGAACCCTAAAAATGGTGTTCTCAACCTCACAATATTTTTTAAAGACCTTTTTAACGATACCCCACACAATGGGTAAATAGAGAAAAAAATTACTACCCCACTTTACTTGTATGGGAGCTACCCTAAAAAAATTTTTTTTCAAGATTTTTTTCTACCACATTTTTGGCATGATTAAATATACCTACACATACCAAATTACAGCTTTCTAGTACTTATAGTCTCTGCGTAAAACCGCGAACGGACAGACAGACAGACAGACATGGCAAAACTATAAGGGTTCCTTGTTTACTACGGAACCCTTAAAACGATAACGCTTCCCACCCCTTAAACATAGTCCAATTTCAATATTTTTTTACACATTATTGATAAATTGGAGAAGTAGGGCTGTACGTTTTGATATTAAAGATATATTGCTTACAACAAAAGCTATGAGCATCTAAGCAAATATCCGTATGTTTTACATAAAAAATACCCTTTTGGCATTTTAATTTATTTAAATTAATCTAAACCGAATCAATAAAAAGAAAAACGGATAGCCCTAGATTAAGGTGTGCTAAATCGAATGATACCAAAATTTCCTCATTTCGTAAAGGTTTAGGGGGGTGGAAGAGCTATCGCTTTTTGTATGATAATTACAGGTAAGTCGATTCTCTTAACTGTAAAATTTATTTTGTGTCATTTCATTGACTCCGTCTACTAGTCCCGTCCGTATATACCCTGGCAGCTTCGTTTTGGGATAACAAAAGTAAATTTATTCAAAAGTGAGACCATAGTCTGTGTGTCAAATTTACTTTCACATTGATTTAATGGTTGAGTTGACATAGTGGGACAAACGTAAAGACTTTCATTCAGTATTTCAAAAAGCATATAATTGAAAGCAGTAAATTAGATTTTTTTAATTATTTTAATTACATTTTTTAAATATTTTTACTTATCGTAGATACCAAATCTATGTACAAAAAAATAAACTAAGAGGACCAACTTGTTAACTTGTCTTATTTATTTTGTAGACTGTGTCTGTTTTTAATCGAAATAATAAAGAAACTATATTTACCCGAACTTTTCTCTCCTGCACAATTTCAAAACAATTAATATGCCACGACACCTTTTAATTTCATCACGTTCGCCCATTCAACCTTTCAATTGAGATGAGACGTAATGAGTACCGCGTTCCTTTAAGATGACTTTCATACAAGGATGTAGCAACTAATTTCTTTTTCAGATTTAATCATCAGCATTACCCGATATATTGTTTAAGGAAATTATAAAATAACTTTTTGTATTATAGAACATACTTCAATCTTTTTAAGCTTTCCTTCATTGATTTTACCTTTGCTAAGTAATCAAATGGTTTAAGTCAATCATGAAAAGGAGAGCTTAGTTATTATCCATATACAGTGTTTAAATGAATAGTAACTAAGCTCTCCTGTGCAAATATGATCAACTTTGCCTATGGAACCAATGCTGGGAACAAAAATATTTTTTCGATATTTCCGTAGAAATTGCTCGGGAACGCTGAACACTTTTGTTCAGCCTTCCTGAACAATTTCTATTGGAATGTTGAATAATTTTGTGCCCAGTATCTAAAGCTGAAAGAATTTAAAAAATCGGCTCAATAGTTTCGGAGCCTATTCAATGCACACAAACAAACAATAAATACTTTACTCTTTATAATATTAATATAGATACGTACTAAATTCATTTGAGATCATTGGGCCGCGAGACCTGTACTCCATGAAGTACATATCTTTACTAAACAAGCCATCCATGCATTTATTTTAGTTCATTAAGACGAGTAAATTTATGTGCAGTCGACGTAATAAATATCCTTTTCCAAGAAAATAGCCAGACACAAATTAATTGAACAGAAAGAAACTAGCGGAAGGCGTTGGCGTCCCGTAATTAAGAGCGATGTGCAAAATAAGTCCTATACGAGGCACACGCGCTCACCCGCGGGGATAGCCTGAGCTAGGAACTACAGGAAGATTTTTTTGCTATAGTTGTCCCACTGTTGAGTAAAGGCTTCTCCTTTTCTAAGGGTCTAGCTATTAATGGACGAATAAAGGATTTAAAAACGACTGTAATCGTTTTTAAATCCTTTATTCGACCATTAATCCTGTTCCAAGTCCATTTTTAGCTTTCTTGACTTTTTACTAATATCAATAAGGTTTTCATCGAGCGTAAGAGTATCAAATAATAAAAGGAAGATGATAAACCAATTTCAAAATTGAACACCTGTACTTAACTCGAAAATCAAAAAAATTGTAAGAAAGTGAGATAATTTATTTGGAGTAAAAAAACAAAGCTTATTTCTACATATTGGAGAAAATGCTTTATGGCATTAAGTCCGCCTTTTGTACTATGTATTTTTTATATATGTGCAATAAAGTTTTAATAAATAAAAATAAATAAATGTCTACAATCAAATAATAGAACATAAATATATAAAATACTTACATCGTTCGAGGAGAGTACCTACCTTAGTAAAAGATAATCGATATAACTTTTTGAATTGCAAGCTACGAGTACAAGTTCCAAATTGAATGTTTTTAATAGTTCTACAAGCAAGAAATGTCTGTTATTTAAACATAAAATTCAATGTTATAGGAAACATAAACGCGATAAAGATAGTCACAATAAAACTGACATAAAAATCTGGTCACAGTATTACAAAACCTGATATTTCAAAACAAGCAAATAAAAATATAATTTCCTTGTAGAAAATGTTCGTGAATTTGTTGCTAAATGGGTCTTATCAAGAATGCCTATATTTGTCTATATCAGAAAAGTGCACATTATATTAACTTCTGCCTTTTATCTTTCAACGCCACCCCTTTTGCGGAATGAGTGAAGGATTTTTAAAAAAGGTATTAAAGAATTTTAAAAGCAATTTTGTGTACCGCAGATTCTTTAAGCTACGCTGTTTTAATGTGGCCATATTCTGTTATAGTTCTACACATAATATAATTGTTGTTTGTTTTTCGTATGTGTAAGTAAGTAAGGACTGCACCAGGGGTTGCTTAACATACGTAAGCACTCATAGAGCTCACACCCAATGGACAAACGGGCTCCTCCAATGATATAATTTGAAAAAGAGAATCTTTAGTTCATTTTTACAATGCCGTACGTTATTGTTTCCTACGGGTAACTACAAATACTTACAGCGAATAAAGTAACCACCAACATTCAAAATCCAAGACATTTATTTAATGTAAGTTTCTTTGAAAACTTATTAATTGTAATTTTTGATTTTACAACTAAAAGTTTCCTTGAAAGGGTGACTTAACATGTCAAAATGAACCACTTTTCATACAGGACTAATGCTGGAAACTCAAAAAAAAAGTAATCGACATTTTCATGCAAATTTCTGGGCCGACCGAACACTTGCATTTTAACGTCGATATTTTATTCGCGTTTCCAGTATTTATCCTCTAAGAAAAGTTGGTAATTTTGACAGGTTGTGTCACCCCCTCAAGGGAATGTCGGTGGTTAATCTACACGTTAGTATGATAAACTTAGCACAACTATTGCGATAATGATACAAATTATGGTATTAATCTTTGTAAAGCTTACATTTTATAAGCTGTGTATAAGCAAAATTTTTTTTACATTTTTCGATTCACTGCGTTAATTATCTCCTCCTTTTTTGCCCGGACAAAACCTTTGTATGAGGTACTTTGAAGTGGATAACTGTCCAATGCCTTTGTTATTTTTTTACTAGTTATATGTAGATTTGTTTATTTTATTTTAATTTTAGCAGATTATCGGAACCAAATTTATTTTAATACTTTGACACTGTCCACTTGGACCTAAAGGCCCATATATTAATACTGTATACTTATGATAAGCCTAAATAGTTCTATTTGAAAGCATTTACCTACTTACTGCGCTAAAATTTCGATAAAGCAATCAATCGATTGATTTACAAAAGCTAAAAATAGGTTATTGTAGGAGCTTGAAGTAAATCAAGCAGCTAAAGAATACCTTTATCAAGACTGCCATAAAGGTTTCAATCAAGATCCATAGTCAGCTTATATACGGCGCACCAGCCCAGGCTATCAATCAAGATATCCATCAAGAGCTGAGATGTAAAGGCACATTTATGAAATGATACTATTCACTTCCATGTCAAAATGACAGACAGAGAAACCTAGAGTCACTAATTGCTTAAACAATAAAAGCACTTAATTTTAAGTTAAAATAAAAGAAGGTAGCCGTTTAAACGCCTGATGATATTTAAAAATACATTGTCATTGTAAATGTTTGCTTGAAGGTAACGGAAAATAATTTAAAAGCATTTTTAAGGTGAAAATAACAATCATTCGTTATTGAAAGTTTTATTTTATTTGATTTTTCATTATCCCCTTCTCTATATTTAGTTGGCGAGCTAGAAATGTCTGTCTCTTAAAAAAATTACTTATATGACTACTCCATTTTTATTGGCCTGCTATAAATACCTTTCTTTTAAAATAATCATTATGAAATAGACAGAATAAAATCTCACACTATGGCATTCAGCTAACAAGAATGGTTCTATTGTTGAATGGCACCAACCAAGTTAGTTAAGACCTGTACGCAATATTTCAATTAGCAATTTTATGTCAATTTTGTGAATGGTATAAAAATTAAACGTCTGCAATTTTCATTACTCCGCCTTTATACTCAAATACAAAATAAACATAGGTTAAAAAATCTCTATCGATTCTAATTACAAAAAAAAAATATGTATAACGTATAACATAAAAATTACAAACCATAAAGCAATCGTAAAAATTGGTCATACTGTATCGCGCGATCCTTTTAGGCCTCCTAGCGTCCAGGCCTAAACTAGAACCCACGTATATTACTCGTTTCGTCGTCGGAACCTATATAAGCTAGCCTTTGCAACTATCCCTGACATTGCCCTGAACAGACTGCAAGGATCAACAATGATCAAGTTCGTCTTGCTAGGCCTGGTGCTCACCGCCGCTGGTCGTGCGGATGACTCGACAGATATAAGGAACCATAGACAGAAGAAATTTTTGTGTAAGTGATATAGTTTTTTTTCATGTTTCTGTGATTCAAGAACTTACCTGTCAGTAACTGCTCTATTTTTATTCATCCTATTAGAAAATATGTCTGTTTCTCTGTTTATGCATATATCCAAAAAGTTCATGAGTACTATATTTATTACTATGACAACGTTCTAAAGTATAGCAGAGCTCTACATAATAGTTTCTAAGTGCTAAACGTTTTTAAACTAGTTTGTTATTTTCTCCGATTCCAATGGGTTTGTTTAAAAAAATGGGTTCAGTAATTTTAGGAACGTTACATACAACATAAATAACTTCAACCGTATCCTTTATTATACTTAAAGAAAAAATATTTTTTGCGCAATTTTTTTTAAACTTTACTCTTTTATTCAATCAACGAAAACTTAATAAAATAATTTATTATGTTTCTTAGATTCTTGTTAATTGAAATACTCAAATTATACTTTATTAACAATTGATATCGACGATTCCTGTAAAATTTTATATAAGCACGATAAGTTACCTAAAACTTTTTGGCACAACAACAATAATGTATATATATTCTGTGCATTATTAATACCACAACACATTTATACCTGACAGTGCAAAATAATTTACTACAAGGATAACAACTTCATAGTACAATTAAAAATTTCCAGAACGTTAAAATTATCTTAACAGAAAGTTATTCAATTCAGAGTAAATAAGTACGTAATTAGGAAAAACCCAAAATAACATAAACATGATTTAAATTAGTGGAGAATAAATACAACTAGGTATGTCAATGTAAGGATATGTTCCAGATAGAGAGCGTACTGGGTTAATTGCCAAATTCATGCCGTTAACATCCATGTATAAATTAGGAAAATTCGACTTAAAGAATAATATAATTTTTTAATCATAAGAAAAGACAACTTTTACAGTATAATTGCAATGTAAGGTATATCACTATATTAAAATTAACTTATGTAAATAAAACACTTACAATCAAACCTACCTATGAAATAAAATTGCTTAAAAATAAATAGGAATTAAAAGTTAAATTTAACTTCGCATTTATTTACATTCCTTACAGATAGATTGCATCTAGGTTCTAGGCGGCGCTCAGTATTTTGACCGCGAGGTCTTTACACCCCACTATGTAACTTTATTACATACGTGCAGCATAAAACAAGTTCTGTAGGGCAAAGCTATCTCATAAACTTCGCGGGGCGTAATTACGAAACGGTGCGCAAATAAAAATGGTAATTTAAATCCTACGGGATGGACGAGCGGGGAAATTGAGCCGTCAATACTGGACGGGTAATCATAAAAGTTCCATTAGGCTGTGATGTGCGAGCTGAGAATGGATCGGGACAGGTAGAACAGGTGGCTTGTGGCAGGAAACAAAGGATTTTATATCAAACTGAAGCAATCTTAACATAGTATTAAGCTGTCGGCCGTGGCAACTGATTTTTAGCGATGATTTGAAAATTTTTTATAGTATAATCAACCCCTATTTTTGAAAACCTCTAAGTTAATTTAAGCATTAACCTAAGATGATTACACACTTAAATAGACACACAGACTTAAATAGAGATGATTTATATATTAATAAACTAATAAAATTTAAAAATTAATAATTAGTGATAAATTAAAAAAAAACTGATACGTTTTTTTAAACGTAAGCAACTGTATCCTCCCATCTAGTAATAAATTTTCAAATAAACCTTCTTACTCGTAGTTTCCACTTATATTATAAAAATAAAATTTGTGCAAAATTTTAGGTCCCTGGTCCTTGTATTGATCCCAGCTGTGCGTTGATATGTTAATCATCATAGTATATTACTCTGTTTAAAGAGTTTCTTTAAAGGTTTTTTCTCTGCAGTGATCGATTCCCAAACGCTAGTAGTGTAGATTTTAAACAATAATTAATAAAATACATAAACTTAATACGATAAATTTAAATATAGTTTGATGTGAAAAGCGCCTGCAAGGGCCTATATTCAGAAAAAAAACGTTATTTAAACCACTCAATGTTTCCTTTTATTACATATACTTGTAATTTTCCCGCGATTTCATCCGAGTAAATTATAGCCTATGTCACTTGCAGGTAAACTAGATTTCTATGGGTAAAAGAAGAAGTTTCGGAGCTTTTTTAATGCAAACAAAGAATCGTTCTTTATAGTATTATAGTATATACATACACCCTTATTTTACATTCAATACACAAACTTTAAGACGTGACTCAGCGCATCAATACGAACAACTATTGTTAGTGGACCAATGCTGAAAATTCAATATTATTTTTACCTTTTCTATACATTGAAGAGCTCCGTGGCGCAGCGGTCAACACGCCTGCGACACGGATGGTCCCGGGTTCGATCCCCGGTCAGGTCAATATGGAAAATAATCTTTTTCAGATTGACCTGGGTCTTGGATGTTTTTCTATATAAGTATGTACGTTGAGTTAGTATCCCATAACACAAGTCTCGAACTTACTTTGGGGCTAGCTCAAACTGTGTGATTTGTCCGTATACATTTACAATTATTTATTTACATTGTCTGATCAGCTGGTCACTTTTGTATAGAAATGTCAAATTTTTGTGAGTTCCCAGCATTGGTTCGGTATCAAAAGTTTGTTGGGCTGAGTCACCCCTTAAAGTTGGTGTACTGATTAAAAAATAAGGGTGTATATTTAATACGTAAAGAATGTAAGTCATTTAAAAAATAACTTAGTACAACAACCTAGATTACAGGTCTGTATCAATTGGTTGCATCGACTATAAAACCGCGTGAGTCAGCCGAATGCGCCGCTTTTTACTCCCAGCTGCCTATCATCCCACATGCTCGTTAATGAGCCCATTACAGACGAGTACATCCGTTTATCTGATTATGGCAGAGCCTGTTTTCATAGAGTTCATAGTACTTTATTAACTTATTTGTACGGTAAATTGCTTTACTTGAACGTAAAATAATTTTATAGAGAATTACCACATGATATTGTTAAATTAAATTAATCGATATAAAAATATATCTGTTTGTAGATATTTACAACAGTTTAAAAATGTATGTTATAAAAACCATATAAACGTTTTAAATAGCAGTAGAATATTACTGGTTCATCTGGGTGCCTATGTTCTGAGTCTCAAATTAAAAATTACCACAATTAAATGTACCCATATATATACTGACATAATTTAGGTGTGAATTTTATGATATTATTAATAAAATATTTATTTGTATGTGTTCGTTATATTTTCGTTTCGACGAGCTCCGTGGCGCAGCGGTCAACACGCCGGCCTGTGACACGGATGGTCCCGGGTTCGATCCCCGGTCAGGTCAAGATGAAAAACGATCTTTTTCAGATTGACCTTGGTCTTGGATGTTTATCTATGTATGTATTTGTTATAAAATATAGTATCGTTGAGTTAGTATCCACATTACACAAGTCTTACTTAATAACTTACTTTGGGTCTAGCTCAATCTGTGTGGTTTGTCGGTATATATTTATTATATTTATTTATTATTATTTACTCCTCTTTCTTTGTTTACTTAATATAGTTAATGCAATTAGGTACATCTAATAAAATGAGGTGAGACAATAACTTCATACCACGGTATCATAATGTAAATTAATAATATCTACCTTAACGGTTTAGTGACTTTTTAAGCCTGCTTCGTTTACCTGACGTAATCAATTTCATTGTTTTATCATTCCTACAGTACCTTGTCATTCAACAAATTAACGTTGACTTTCAATTTTCTTACCTCTGATATTTATGATGATTTCATGAATTGCTTTATTTTTATTAAGTTGGTTTTTTCGTTTTCGTGTGCATAAGTGGCCAACACTGGTGTCTGGTTTTCAAACTACCTAGAGGCATCTGATATTGCTGAACATGGCTTAACGTGCCTACCATAGCAAGTTGACAGCATTCTATAGAGCTATTGAAAGTAAGAAATGTTATAAACCTGCTTGGACCCCCACTTTACCCGTAGATTTCCATATCCATGTTTCACTACAATGGATGTTTAAAAACATCCCTGTTGCGAGTTGCAATCGCGCATCGAGGGTTTGAACAATTTTTTTTTAGTTCTAGTAAAAAATTAAACAGTTTCTAGAAGTTATGATTCTAGGTCAACGAAAAGGATCCTATAGGTAAGTTTTAATGCCCTTACGACTTTTGATAAAATTTTCAACATTAACGGCCATACCTTTTGAATACGTTGACAAAAAATTCGGATGTAAATGTGATATTAATATTAACTTGATAAGCCAAGTTCCCGAGAAAAAAGTCTTTACAGATAGACGTACAAATGAGTGATCCTATATGGATGCCATTTTACGTTTTGGGTTCAGATATAAAATGTGACATAAGCCTTCCTTTGTTTGCGCCATACCTTTCTGCCCATTGCTATCGCGGTTCAGTTCTTCCCAGTAATTTTGGGACTTTCCAGCAAGCAAAAGCAGGGATCCATAGGAAAAGTTGTTCATATTGACAGGCTATATCACCGTTTCAAAGATATGCCGAGGATCAATTTACACGCTATATATGTTAGAACTTGATTAACAGATTTCAGTCACGTTTCTAGCATAATTTTATCTCCTCTATGCTATACTATGTAAATATCCGAACATTGTCAGTAAGGGCCGATTTGCATTGAAGATTTATTGGTTTTAAAGGAAAGGATGCTGCGATGACCCTGGGTCATTGCACTGATGTCCACGGGATTTATGGATCGTGTAGTGGCATCGGCCTTTTTGTGTGGCCGTCGCGGCACTGCCGGCAGAGTGCGTGCTCGAGCCTTACTCACCTGTCAGTGCAGTACTTGTCGACAACCTCGATGAGTTATGACGCTGGATGTAAATCTCTATTATAGGAAACGTTGGATGTTAGTCTATGTTATAATAAAAGTGTTAAATTGAATTAAAATATAAGGATTCTTATAGATATTGGAGATTTGAATTATTGGAGATGTCACAAAAGAATCAATGCAGTACTTGTCAACAACGTCAATGAGTTAAAACGGTGGATGTTATTCTCTGTTAAAGTTTGTTATAGCAAAGGTTTTGTATCGAATGGAAATAGGAGGATCTTATAATTATAGGAGATTTCTCTATTGAATTCAATAGTTAAAATTTCTACATGTAACTTTATTTTCTTACTAATAAACACATATTTTCACGACCGATACATGGTTTTCTTAAGTTTAATCTTTTATAAATTGAATTGAATATATGTTAAATGAAATATCAAAGGTGTTTGAAAAATAAATGGATGTCACTTTGTATTTATACGACTTGTAAATACTTACGTGGAATTTGTTTGTGCAATCAACTCTTACAATTAATATTAAAAATCGAAATAAAGTGATTTAAATTTTTAACATTGATAATTCAAGGAGTAATTATTGATATTAGTAAATGATACTAAGTGATTAAATTTTTAACAGATTTGCTACATTCAAATCTGTAAAATATATATTTGTATTATTTTATTGCATTCACATCATTTTTTTGATTGCAGTTTATGATGAATCTGGCCGCATGGTGAACATATTTTCCAACCCATACCTCCAAAACTTCTTCCTTAACGCTGGAAATTTACCACTGTTCTGGAACTTCTTGAATCCATTCTTCAATTATCTTCGTGTAAGTGTTCAATTTATTTAATAGTTTAATTTATACGTAAGCTAACAGAAAGAAAGCATCCAAGTTTTAGAATAGTTGAACCTAGTAAGAATCAAAACAAAGAAGGTTTCCACTAAGTACTTTTTACATTTCAAAGTGTTAGAGATTGTCTAATTTAAAACTGAATGCGCCGTCATTATTTTTATTGCCATTTAGTCTCACATACTTTCAGGTTGATAGAGTAGATAGTCAAAGGTTGATTTAACATTCGGCATGTTGACCAACTTGTGCTTTTATGAAATACCTAATGATTCGACGAGCTCCGTGGCGCAGCGGTCAACACGCCTGCCTGTGACACGGACGGTCCCGGGTTCGATCACCGGTCAGGTCAAGATGAAAAATGATCTTTTTCAGATTGACCTGGGTCTTGGATGTTTATCTATATAAGTATCTATTATAAATATAGTATCGTTGAGTTAGTATCCCATAACACAAGTCTCGAACTTACTTTGGGGCTAGCTCAATCTGTGTGAAAAAAAATGATATCTGGTGGATGGGACGTCTATTTTTAAGACAAGATAATGTCTACCATGTTTTATCTTTTTTCTAGACACACTCATAAATTTTTACGTATTTTATTACATCGCAAAATTGTAGCCTACTCTTTATTACAGCCAATATCAATCAGCGGAACTTCAGCATGCTTCATGATCCCAGTGTCCGAGCAAGTGATCCAGGACATTACCCACGATCCAGTCTACGAAAACAACCTAGTGCTGCCTCAGAAACAGCCGGTCATTGAACCTAACCCTTTGTGTGCCGGAAAGCGAGGCTCCTTTGCGTCTCCCAAGTCCTGTGGGGCATTTTTGAACTGCTGGGATGGCTGGGCGTTTGAACAGCAATGTCCTGAAGGGTTGATGTTCTCCGTTGCGGGATACTGTGATTACACGGATAATGTGGATTGCAAGAACAGATTCAAGCCTTGTAAGTATAATGAACTATTTATTTCAGTAAAAGTCACGTTAATCCGCAGCCGTAAACTTCCATGCTAGTCTAGGAGTCAAGACAAAACGTAGAATGTACCAGCTGCTTCTATACCCGCACAATCTGTAGAATTTAGCCAGTACGCCCTGCAGTCACATATATGTACCACTATTAAGGCTCTTCACGCAAACTGAGAGTTGCTGCTCTCCAAATACCAGGAGCACAGAAGGCAACGAGCAAAACAGAGATCTGTCCCTTCAATGTTACTTACACAGGTTAAGGGCAATCTGTCCTCGCCTCAAAGGGTGTGAACAATGAAATAGGTAACTGTATAAGTTACTTTTGCAAAACACCAGTAACCTCGCAAGAGTAGCTAGCTAACTTCGTAAACAACAAAATTTTCGCGTTGTACACAAGTGACCCTGTATAGTCAAGTGAAAGAAACTCACTTGAAAGGGTGAATTTTTGGCAGTAAAGCAAAGTCGCGGGTAAAAGCTAATCCTAACTAATCTGCTTGTAGCAAAGAGAAGGTCATGGGATATGAAGAAGGACCTTTTATCGCGGATAAACTACTGTTTCTGAGGGCAATAGAGCCGTGGGCAAACGCTAGTAAATAATAAATCAATTGGGCAGTGAGTAAGAAGTTTTATAGTTCTCCCATAAAGTCTCCTTTAATGCTAATAGCATTGTGTAAAGTGTGATGCATAGAAAGGTGTTGAGATGGGTGGAAATGTCAAGTGGATTATGTAAAGTGTCACGTCAACGTGTTGCACAACTGCCGCATGCGTGACCTTTTGTTTATTTGGTTGTCTTTATCTTTATCTGTTCATGGCACCAATTAGATTTTACAAAGTAAAAAAAAAACAGCCAAGTGCGTGTCGGGCCACGCGCAGTGTAGAATTCCGTACTTGCACGTCATTTTATTACTCGGTTGACTATAACCATACTATCACTCTTTGACATGTGAACTCTGAATTAGCTCTGATAGTTTTTCTTGTAATTGTTATATATGCTACTGCCCTGAATTTTTTCACGTATTCATAAACAACTAATTAATATGCAAGGGGTCCCGGACACCGACTTCAACAAAAATTATTTGAAATCGATCCCAAACGGAAAAATTACATGTATAGGAAGAACCCTAAAAAACTTTTTCAAAATTTATTTCTCCTTATTGCCGACTTTTTTAATCATACCCCTGTCAAATTATAGGTTTCAAGTACTTATAGTATCTGAGCTAAACCGCAGAAAGACAGACAGACGGACATAGCAAAGCTTTTTCCTTGTTTACTTCAAAACCCTAAACAAAAGACTGTCCTGCCGAAGAAATTATAGCCTCGGGTATGTTAAACCATTGAGATCGATACCAGGATAAGTGATGATTTATTAGAAATGCTACTCATAACTTATATACTAAGGAAATATACATAGGTATCGCATTGGTAGGGGAGATCGCTGATTTAGGAATACGTGTATATTCTTACGTGATGTACGTGTCTTGCTAAGTTAACAATATTTAAACAATTAGTTCACCAATTATGGCGAGTGCATAAATTAAACCATTGAGATCGATACCAGGATAAGTGATGATTTATTAGAAATGCTACTCATAACTTATATACTAAGGAAATATACATAGGTATCGCATTGGTAGGGGAGATCGCTGATTTAGGAATACGTGTATATTCTTACGTGATGTACGTGTCTTGCTAAGTTAACAATATTTAAACACTTCCTGCAGGTACATCACGTTCGTATTCCTAAGGTCGCAATAAGGCTAGGGTTCTAATGATACCTGACATATCCAAATCTATTCAAGCAGTTCAAGCATTTCGAAGTTATGGTGGAATAAAGAAACTCACTGACATGTTTTTTTTTAATTAAGTTCATCGAACAAAGGTGAATGAACTTTGAAAACATAAGGCTCCTTTCTTGGACATTCATGTAAAAAGAAAAAAGCAAAAATACTTATGCATATCGCGAACTCAGAATAGATAAGAAATATTCGCAACACGCCGACTACTTATGATAGTGATCTTTGTAACTGCTCTATATCTGACAATAATGACCACTTTCACTATCATGCTCGTAGTATTTTTTATCTAGATTGAAAGTTTTGTCAATCACTTTTATCAACGAAATCTGCAACTTCGGTAGGTATAGATTTTGAACAACATCTTTCGTATTGCTACTTTTAGGTATATAAAAGAAATTAATATCACTCGTTCTTTCATTTTTATGGTTTCGCAAAACTTGGGATCTTAATAATAAGCCTCTGCTGTCCGTTTGACCGTCTGTCACAGGGCTGTATCTATCGAACCGTATAGGTAAAGATTTATTTTTATAGGTTGTACAATCAGTGTCTATTGTTGCTGTTATAACAAAACATACATACAAAATAAAATAAAAATTAAGGGGTGTCCATACAAGAACCGAGGTTTTGGAGCGTATTTTCTAATAAAATATGCTGCTCGTACGGTGGGTGAACCCTTCGAGTAAGATTCCTACTCGCACTTGGCTGATTTTATTTGTTATATATTTTTTTCTGGTTCTTGACCAATAGAGATATTGAGAATTTTCCAGCAGTTCCCTCACAACACACACACAAACAAGAGCGTTAAAGAAGCTGATGGATGGCTGACCTATTGAGGTCAGCCATCCATCAGTATTTCATTGATTTATATTTTTGTACCCAGTGATTTTTAAACATAGCCTTTAATATTGTGACATGACCTGTCTTATTCTTTCGGACCTTTATTGGATAAAGATTTGATGTTCTCGTATAATTTAGCGTTAAAATGGCCATAAGCACCATGATTTGAGCCATTATAAAAATAAGACCAAAACCAATTCATTTACCAATGAATCGAAATAGTAGTGAGTGGCTTGCCGCAACGCGTAAGAAAAGACTTCAGAGATTTTTGCTCATTCCCTCGTTCAACTTTAAGATTTGCGCAGGAAAAGGAACAGCTGTTTGTTCTACAATTTTTTATCCCCTGACCATCAAAGAAAATGTGTCCAGACCTATATACTATATGTATTGAATCTTAACATATCTGTTTCAAGTGTTACCGAACCTGTGCAGCCATGACTTCCAGACGTTCAGGAACAAGGTCAACTGCAATGAGTTCTTCGTGTGCGTCGGCCGACAACCTGTCAAATTCCAGTGTCCCGCTGACCTCGCTTACAACGAGGTACGTCCACATTCTCACAGATTATACATTTTTCATATGATGTTATACGGAAATGATTCCCGTTAATTGAAGGACCAACTGCATCGGGTTCTTAGTGTATATCGGCCGGCACCCCAACAAGTTCCAGTGTCCCACCAAACTAGCTTACCACGAGGTACGTTCAGAATCTCACAGATTATGACTTTTAAAATGATGTCATAGAGAAATGGTTCAAGATATTTGAAGGGCCAACTGCAACGAGTTCTTCGTGTGCGTCGGCCGACAACCTGTCAAATTCGAGTGTCCTACCGACCTCACTTACAATGAGGTACGTCCACATTGTCACAGATTATGCCTTTTTAATATAACTTTACAAAGAAAGGTTTCAAGTTATTTGAAAGACTAACTACATTGAGCTCTTCGTGTGCATCGGCCGACAACCCGTCAAGTTCCAGTGTTCTGCCGACCTTGCTTATAACGAGGTAAGGTCACAATTTCAAAGATTATATTTTTTTAATATGACGCCATACAGAAAAAGTTTAAGTTATCTGAAGGTCAACTGCATAGAGTTCTTTGTATGGGTCGGCCGATAGCCCATCAAATTCTAGCGTCTCGCTGATCTAACTTACAACGAGGTTTGTCCACAATCTCACAGATCATGCCTTATTAATATGACGTCATACAGAAAAGGTTCAAGTTATTTGAAGGGCTAACTGCATTGAGTTCTTCGTTTACGTCGGCCGATAGCCTGTAAAATTCCGTGTATTAAATGCAAAATCGGGAATTAACGCGATCATAACGATTTTGCATTTAATAAATATGCAACGCGAAAGTTTAAGAGTAGTTTAGAGAGTAGTTACAGTGTCCCCACCGACCTCGCTTACAACTACGTCCGCATTCTATATTTTTTATACCTAAAGTATAAAATCATAAAGAAAATTTATCAAATTCCAATTAAAAGGCAAAATTTGCGTACAATCTTATAAATATTTAATCTGTTTCTGAAGATGGTGACCAACAAACCCTTAGAGGAACAAAAATAGCTGGCCGATCCTAAAAGTCATAAGCCAATTTCTACACACAGAGATACTTATCAAGAGTACAGCGTAGTAAATTTTCTAACGACATACTAGAGGGGTGAGTCAGTCCATCAGTATGAATAAGTTAGGATATTGATGTAGAGCTATTTTTTTAATGAAATATCAAACAAAAAAACGTGAAGATTGTACATAATTTAAAAATAAGTTTTGTTTTTTGTAAAAATTTTTTGGTATTAAAGCTTTTATTATGAGTGATTCATTTTCGTGACGACGTGACGAGCTCCGTAGCGCAGTGGTTACCACGTCGTCCCGAGTTCGATCCCCGGTCAGGTCAAGATGGAAAATGATTTTTTTTTAGATTGATCTGGGTCTTGGATGTTTATCTATATAAGTATCTATTATAAAATATAGTATCGTTGAGTTAGTATCCCATAACACAAGTTTCGAACTTACTTTGGGGCTAGCTCAATCTGTGTGATTTGTCCCTATATATATATATATTTATTTTGAACGGTGATTGCAAATACATATCAAATAAGCCCAAACATGATGGGATTGTCTTCAAGCGAGCGGGTTCCCTGATGGTAAGTGATCACCGCTGCCCATGGACAACTGCAACACCAGGGGTGCTACAGGAGCGTTGCCTATGGCCACTTTCGGACTTCATCATCAAATCGGTTCGATGGTACCTTAATTTAATATTGTCATCTCAGTTACTTAAGAATACAACATTTCAGCTCATTCGGATAAGAAATAGAGCTTCAAAATTGAGTTGCTAGATTTGACCCTCTCAGAAAACTTCAACAGGGAAAGTTTAATAAAACATTGTAGCAATAATAAAAAGGGTAGATACGCAATATAGTGATTTTTTATTTTAATTAAGTGGTATTGTAGAAAATAAGAACATCATTGATTATGTATAGATATTATAGCAAACTAAATTATAGCTTGATTTATTAACTCTTTAATTCATAAAAATACTTTATAAAGGTTAATGAGATAATAAATATATGTTTTACGAAACTATGTAACAGGTATGCAGTCATAAATCGTATCATATCCTACGCTGGCATTCTATCGTAAAAACTGGCAAATAAGGTTAGACCGGTTGCATATTTTATTGCTATGAATAAAAATGAATATAACTTTTAGTGTAACTCTGTTTATGGAGTTTTATTCTATTATAGTCAGTCTGTCTGTCTATTATATCTACTTATAGTCCTTTACGAGCACAAAGCGACTAACCAGTCGCAAAAATAGGTAACCGCCTATTTTTGCATTTGATGGCTATTAATTATATATATACATATATTTATTTTAGTATATACATACATATCCAAACGTCTTTATCCCTTGCGGAGTAGACAGAGCCCAAGATCATCAAACCCAAAGGTTACGATTAGCGTGTTAAAGGGCGTTGAAGTGAAAATTGGAATCAAAACATATAGTAATATGCATTGTTAGCCGCATCGCCTATTGTCGTGATTACTTAGAGCTTCGCCCATCCCTTGACCGGCTTTTATGCGCGGGAAGACAAACGGCTGGTTCATTTTCCTTTTCTCTTAAACTAGAATGGAAGAGATTGTTTTGATGAAGAGAGAGTATTTAATATGCCTCGTTAATTTGTGTGTAAGGGTACAAATCTCTCAATTTTTGAAATATAATTTGTATACTTACGTAAATTGAATGACAGTGCTATATTATGGTTCCATAGATCTGATTTAATGACGCTGTTGGAAGGTGGCAATAGGCATTTTTGAACTAAAGAACATAATCCCATCGTGTTTGTGTTCATTTGATCTTGGAAAGGACTTTATACTAAGAATGGCCCATAATAAAAGTTCGTTTCGAAAATAATTTTAGAAAATAACTTTTAGTGTAGATATTAATATTTTCTTAACTCTTAAGATGACTAAATTGATTTCATAGTCTCATGTAATAAAATACTAAAGAATATAAATGCTTTTTTCAGACTCTCGGCATATGTGACTACCGTGACCAAGTTAACTGCGCGCCTCTGCAAGCTGACGCGCCATCTCTGCCCCCCGTCGCACCAGCTCCCATTGCACCAGCCCCAGTAGCCCCAGTTCCAGCTGCCCCAGTACCGGTTGCCCCAGTTCCAGCCCCAGCAGATCCAATCCCCATTGCCACAGCGCCTAATGTTTTATCGACTGCCCCTCCACTCCCGACGTTCTACCCTACAGCACCTCCTTCGAATACAGCCCCCACAGCACCCCCTTCGTTCATACCACAAGCACCTGCGGCAACACCTTCTAAGCCCTTCTATGGAACTGACTTCATCTACTCCAACTCTATCTTTAAACAAGACAGTAAGTTTATATTCGATTGGTTTTTACTATCTTCATTTGAAAGTAGGTTGATAGGTTTGTAGTATAGGCTTTTAGTATACTAGTTGGGCTAACATTAAAAAGTTTACATATAAAAAGTTTACATAAATAGTATCTCATGCATTGCTCCCTTCAAAAAATGTCGTGCCCTGAATTCTTTATCATCATCATCAGGTGTTTTTTGTCTCCACTGCAGGAGCATGACCCTCTCTATACTTCCAGAGCAGTCAGAGGATTAAGCCTGCACCCTCCACGCTTGCCAGATGGGTTTGAGAGATATCTTTGATGTTTTTACGCTTTGTTTAGCTTATGTTTCCTAAGTCACCTTCTACACACATGGCAGCATAAGTTATTTATTATTATGAATACCTATTAGTCAACGTTGTGTACTGGTATATTCCATGAAATTCACATAGCGGAACACTATCTTGATAAAAATATTAACGGAAATAATTGGTATCATTTCAGGTTTTTTGGCGGGTCACAAGGCGACATCTCGTGAAGATGCCATCAGTCAACTACTTTCCACGATAACTCAGAAATAAGGACTATCTCGGAGTAACGTTTGTCCTGAAATTCTCCAAAAACTGCTAATTTATAAGTAGAAGTTTAAGTACAGGCTTATGCTTGGACGAGTGCTATTCTATAGAGCATTATGGAAGTAGAGTGATAAGAAATCTCGTGATAAAAATAAAGCTTAGCTCGCATTTAGTTGCGGCGTCAATTTTACGGTGATGCAGAGGCACTGCGTTAAGATTCGTTAAGCTATGCAAGATGCCTTTAGGCAGCTTGAAAAATCTGAAAAACTTAGACACACAGGAAAAACAAACAAACTATGCTTAGATCGTACGTAACATCCTATGAAATTGCTGATACAGCTTGATTTTGAACCCTTGGCAATGTGTTATTGTAAATTTTACTCAATATCGAAAAAATCAAAACTTTCCATATATATTGGGATCCCCTTTGCTTTCCTGCTCGGTTTTCTCGAACCAAAAAGATGTATCGTTATTTTCTTACAATTTTATACTCTTTCAGTAATTCTGATTCCGTGATGTTAATATTATAAAGGGCTTCAAAATCAACATGTATTGTTTGTGACATGTATGCCGCCTATGCGATCTAAGCTTTGAAAAAATATTTAGACGTATATTTGTCCTTGTCTATTATATCAAAGGGAGAGAAAGTTTTCGTAAATACCATCTACTTATATTATGAGACCAACACTTAACTGAAGTAACTAAGAGAAATTTCGTATAATATCTGTTTTCATTTCAACAGATTATGGTGTAACTTACATCGTTTAATGGTCGAAAGTGTGTTTCAAAATGGACTTTCCAAATGCCCGAAAATAATACATTACGTTGCCATTCATAATTCATGACCTGAAAGCACACTAATTATTTGACTATAAAATAAAAACAAACAAGATATATTATAAAATCCTAGTGTCAAATACGCAAATACGAACGAAAGCGAATGATATCGCTGGGACAGTTGTATGAAGTCTGTACTTATTGGATTTCTTTCAACCATTAAAAACATTGCTATACATTAATATCTGTTAAAAACTTTCAGATTACAAATACTACCCAGGGTGTATACAGAGATATCTCTTTTGCCTTTGTGGGGTAGATGAAACCCACAGTCATAAAACCCATAAGCCACGTTTACTGTATTAAATCTCATCTATGTAGATTAATAGGGGATTTTAAACCTTAAAACTTTACCCAGTGTATTTGCCTGTGTAAAGTCTTACGACTATAATTTTGTTGTTTGTGACAGGTTTTTTTTCTTAGTTGGGTTTTCCGTAAAGGTTTGATACCTACGTACTTTCCACTTGAGATATTTACTCGTAATTTTCTGGTATAATTGAAAAGTGAACGTACGTCTATTTATTTTATATTTTCTGTGAATGCTGTTTAATAGGAAATATATAAAATTAAGTACATTTGCTTAAGAGTTTTTTTTCCCCTTTTTTAACTGGAAGCGGGTAACAAACTTGAAAAAATACACCAAGATGAGGACCCACGTCTAATTTTTATCTATCTTGGTGTAGCTTTGTAAGGTAACTTGAACAGTCTGATAGAAACAGTGCATAATAAGTAACAATACACACCTTTATTAATGAAAAGGGCTCCTACACCTTTTAATTCATACTCATTGGCCATGGCATCGTGAAAATAAAAAAAAATCTCTAATCTAGAGTATAAATGTATTTTATTTACATAAATCGCATCAAACACTAGCTTAACTTAAATTTTACATTTATGACTAAACGACATTATTCGACACCGCACCAACACTCAGTTGGTGCCATGTCAAGGTCATCACTGGAAGCTCATTTTGGCAACACCAGCACGAGACGAAATTTCGAAAGTACGTTTTCTCGAAAAACCTGGCGGTGTGATTTTAACACGCGAAACTGTAACACATTTTACGTAATGCAATCACAGTATTTAAAATTCAATTTTGTGGCCTCAAAATATTTTGAGTCAAATGGAAATTGAGTCAATAGCGTAGTTCAACGTATACGCTTTATGTTATTGTATCGACTAGGCAATCGAAATTTCAACAATGAAAATATTCGATTGAAATACAACACTTAGCAAATTGATTTTCATAAATAAGTAAGCACTCTCTTTAAGAAAATAGTCCATATAGATTCCGGCACTTCTAGCGCCTCGTTAGACAAACTAAAAACACACCACTTGTTCACACACTTGACACGTGAAATTTGACGAGGCGTTTAAATCAAATCAAGTCGAAAAGATTGAATTTCAGTCTGTCCTTGGAGCCGCGCCTTGTCATTCAATATCCCAGCTTCTTCAAGGCTTTCAGGTCCACATCGCCATAGTAGTCTTCACTGTAAATTCGAACGACACATTCAAGTAACAGATAATAGAAAAATATTTTTCATAATTTGAATTATCTTCGGAATTATGTACATACATATTATATAGGTATTATATGTAATACAATATGTATGTATTATCATCAAAACATACCAATAAATATTGGCTACAATTATTTCTATAAGAAAGTAAGTATTTAATTATTCTTTTTTTATGTCAGGAACTAATTGAACGAATTTTTGATTAAAAATTCATGCGTTAAAACTTGAGTCAACATACCTGTGGGGCCCAAGGAAGGTCAGTTTGGAGAAACAATAGATCAACTGTTATTGTTACAATAAGTAAGAATATTAGAAGAAAGTCATATTTAAAAGAACCAAGAAGTTATTAAAATGTTATTAGAAAGTGAATGCAATCAAAGGAAACAGAGTGGTCGTGAAAGTTGGTTAGGGAGAATGTGCAATAGTGCAACTATACATACAGAATCAATACAACAAAACATAATTTTTATATTTTTATTAATTTTATCACTAATAATAAAACTTAAGTATTACAGTTTCTATCAAACAACAACACTCAGTCGCAGCGAAATAATTCAGTACAAAAATATTTACAAAGTCATGGGTGTTATTTTCAGGATGGTGTCTTGTGCTTTCTACGTTATGTTTTACACAGAACTACGTTTAAATGCAAACCTGCTCTTATGTTTATTAGGTACAAACTTTTCTATACATACAGTGATGGACAAACTTAACACCGGTTCTATTACTTTATAAGGTACTATCAAAACTAAATACAATATAAAATAAATATTTCTATCGCTGTATGATCTACTAATTTCCTAACCGGCCTCTTGAAACTGTTTTAAAAGGCTAACACGTTTAAGTATTTGGCAACTAGAAACGAATACAAATACCTCACTAAATTCGAATTTTAAATTTGAATCTGGAATAAGTTTTCGCGCATCATGAGTAATTTTAATTAAAAATTTACATTCAGCCAGGATTTGTTACTCATAATGCGTAAAAAAGTTTGGTTTTGTATTAAATTATGTGAGTATTAAAAGGTTAAGGTGGGGATAGGTGTTTAGTTCTCCTTCTGGGGGCGGGGTTTGAGCTGCTTGGGCTGTGTGACACGGGCGGAGCCGTCTTGCTGGAGACCAGCCAGCAACTCGCTCTTGCGGATGGTCTTCAGATCCAGGTCACCATAGTAGTCCTCGCTGAAAATGTACGCGAACTTACTGCCTGCCGCTTCTACTCAATACTTAACTCTACTTACTATTTCGCGTACTTATAATGGTATCTAAATTTCCAACTAGTTTTACTATGTTTATAGACAGACAGAGAATTGTGTAACAAATCTTGTCCACAGCGGACTTAAAGTAAACTGCCTTGAGACTAGAATGATATACGTTCGCTTTTCTTAGTAATATTATCTAACATGTTTTTCTGCGCTGCACAATAATTATGTGGTTCTTTCACCAGTAAAAAGCTACATGACTTTTTGTTTACTTTAATAAATTATAAATAAACAAGGACAGGCAAACGTCTCGTTTCATAATTATTCAAGTCAAGGAAATATGGCAGCATCGCGAACAGATCAACAAAATACTACTGCATCGAATTTATAGACATCAATGACAGTTCAATACGTAAGTACAGTTAGGAGCCATACAATATGGTCAACAATATGTGTATGCATGAAAATATTCATTACCATACAGCCCGTTAGCGTCCGCCGTGGCCAGGGCCGTACGCGTGACACCGACCATTGAAGTTAGGCTTAAGTTATGTTAATTTCGCACCGGCCTAAATATGTTGTGTAAGCCTCTGAACCGCATACTTGCCAGTATCTAGGTGGGCGAGTCTAGAAACTACCTACGACAACTTGAACGCCTAGAGACGTGTGAGTGCGGCAGCTGAGCTGTGTGGGTAGATCCAGGTGCAGAAGAAAGTTAGTCACAAGGTTGACGTTGGTTTGGAAGTGTTATAGGATTTATTTTAATTTACATGGTGTGTCTTATCGTGCCGTTACCCTTATTTAGTAAAAATATAAAATCAATTGAGGATTTAATGACTTGACAGATTCGTGTGGTTTCATGAATAAGACGGTTAGATAGACCGTTTTATTACAAAACGCGGACTAGTTGGTGACTATTATTCACCCTAAATAAGTTCACACCTGCCAATAGGTATGTATGACAAGGTTAAATCATAATGCGTGGACCACGGTTTCAACCAATAGGTACCCGTAAAAAACATATTTAGAAATTACTCAGATTGAGAATAAAGTTGATATAGGTAGCAGGAGATAGAGGTGTAACAGTGACGATAAGACACAAGAAAGTTAACTGTACCATAACAGGGCTGATTAAACACCACATAGCCAGTGATATCCAACCAGTGAGTTTAGATTGAGAAGAGTGTGCAAATTCACATTCATTTCAGATGTCTGATTGAACAAGGATGACTCAGAGAAGACAAAATATTTACATACATATATATATATATTTTATTTATTTAATTTATTTCTTCCTTCATCGAAAATTAACAGCAACTAAAGGTGCTTTTATTATCAGAATTAATGCTTGTGAACGAAATAAACGGAAAATTTTTTGATAAAAAAAAAGTTAGAGCAATATCTCTACACGCGGATTTACGCGTGAATGTTATTTATATTAGACCAAGGAATCATCCTTATTCAAGATAAAAATGCAAAGTATAAATTGAACTCTTTACAAAAAGTGCTCAGACATTCGTGAAGTAAAACTCACCATCCGGGCACGTCCTCGGGATCTTCGCAGTTGCCAGTGCCGTCGGAGTCTCCGATCTTGAAGACGGTACCAATGGGGCATCCGTACTCGCGGGCCACTCCCTCCATGCAGATGTAGTACTTGCGGCAGTCTTCAGGGTGGGCGTGGCGACTGAAGGAACCGGCGTTGGATACTTCACCGGGCGCGGGGCAAGAGAAACCGTTCGCTACTTCTGGGAAACACCAGAAAAAGGTTACGTGAGTGAAAAGGAGTAAGGAGAAACGTAGAAGATGAGCAGCGTGCTGTGGCGGAGGAAAATCGCTGGAAGAGACAGGTGCGATCAGATGATGTGATTAGATTAGATAGATATCAAGTCTGTAGAGTAAATTAGAATGTTGTGCTTTTGGAACAGAACATTTTAGAATCACAAAAACATTAAATACAATCAACGAAATCAATCCAACTTTAAATAACCTATAAAATAAAATTCTTTCAAAAAATTTTGAAAACTTGTATCGTATTTGAAAATTTATAAAAAAAATTAAATACAAAGATTTCGTTCTTTCTTATCAAAACCTCATAGATCCTTTACTCGATTTCAAAATATATTTTCAAAAACCAGCATATAGCTTCAAAAACGTACCCTCGTTCTTGCACTCTGGGACCTGGTCAGCCCACATGCACACGCGCGACTCCCTGTCGTAGGCCAGGCCGGGGCTGCACTGGTAGCGGGAAGCCTCTCCGTTCCAGCAGTTCCAGAAGACGTCGCATTTGTTCTCGTCCGGGAAGATACCGTACAGTCGCGAGCAGTGGGGCGTTGAGATCGGGGGCTCTGGGGAAGAAATACACATGTTATATATAAAAATAAAGTAAAGTACTAAATGTGGACGACTTTAGACGTGTGATGGCAAATCACTGCGCTCGTTAGAACTAGGTGAAAAACTGAAGTCAAACAACTCTCGACAGAGTTCATAAAAAGTAATTTCGTTGATAAATAAGTGAAATTTTAATTTGTTTAACGAAAAATTGCCTTGAAAAATTTTTTCGGGTGGCCCACCATATGGCGGTTCGACCCGTCGTAAGCAAAAATCTTCTGCGTTATGATTTCACAGTATAACTTGATAAACCTACGCATATGCAAGACTGTAAAGTATGATGTAACACGATCGCTTCCTGACGTTTTTCGGTTATTCTATATTATCGTCTCTCTAAGTACACTGCCCATCTGGCAGTGGATAAATCATACTGCAAATCAACATGAACTGTATCAATTGCCAGTGTATCAAAACGTTAACAGTATCGTGTCAAAATTTCGTATTAGGATACTTGGAATTCTGTAAGCATAAACTGTCAAAAAGACTATAATATGCTTATAGAATTCCAAGTATCATATAAAATAGAAGCAATCTGCCAAATAAAAGCGAAAAGCAATTTATCTTAATGTCAAGGCTACGGTATCGTTCCAAGAATATCATCCTTTAATAGTTCTCAGAAAACGAGTCGGTAAAAAAATTCGTTGATTAACTTCAAAGCAACAGAGGTGAATAGTATAATTTCAAGGACTAAAACATATGTGTATGTAATCCAACATTAATTTTAGTTAAATATTAGCAACTGTTTTAATTGTACGTTTGTCTGTGATATGTTAATATAAAGCAAGGGATTACGTGCTTTTATTTGAACAAGGCCTTTTGTAAGATGAGTGAAAAATCAACTTCAATGGATTTTTTACTAACATAAATAGGCTGCTATTTCACCCGTTTCGAAGGATACCTATAATACCTATAATATACTAAAAATAAATTTCATGACACACACATGAAACCGGAATGGATGTATATGTGACAAACGTGAGGACTAGTCTTAAGTCATGTCATGAGTGATGGATGCTGTCGCCAAGCGGCCGAGTGACCTTCATCCATATCCTGGTTGGTCTCAAGTGGCAATAAAAGAATAATACTATGCTAATCCTCCAACCTTGACCGTGGTACTGTTATTGGTTTCCATAGTCTGAGCAGACTGGTATTGCAAATTGAAAAAACAGGTCGCGATAAAAAATGACACGTTATGCTTTATATTATTATTGATGAACACGTCAATTAGATTCAGCCATTTAATATTTAACTTTAGAACACGATTTAAATATATATTTTTTCTGAGTACTCTATCTGGAATTTTTGCACGAAAGCTAACATGTTACGTGCAATGCACACGAGAGTGTATTTTACAAGGAAGAGCTCTTCTTGTAAATTGACATATGGAGCAAATCGACGGTAGGTACCTATTCTTCATCCAATCAAAGCCTCTTTTAAACACTTTTTATTACTTTTCCTTCTTCGTTTCTTATATTTTTGATGTTTTAGTGGAATATCTATTGTTGGATTCAGTCTTTAGTCGGAGAAGAAAATTTTCAAACAAGAACTTCTTGTCTTCGTTGAATGGACTTATCAACAAGCTTTTAACAGGCTGTCTCTAATTATACCTCTTTAAAGGAAGAGCTGTGATATCATTGCAATGCCTGTACAAAATAGACACTTAACACTTACCAAGCTGCGTCCTCTCTCCGCACTCAACATTGTGGAGGTAGTCACAGTTCTCTGTCAGGTACTTGGAGTCGGAGGCGTCGAAGGCCAGCCCGTTGCCGCAGGTCTTCAGCTCGGCGACGCCGTTGTCACACTTCCAGTATTTGTCGCAGGAGATGTGGTGGGGGTAGAAGCCGAAGTCGTCTGGGCATTTGAAGCTTTCTTGGGCGGCCGCTGTAAAGAAAGAAACGATATTGTAAACAAAATGTCTGATATAAATGAGTGTCAATCAACGTTCTTAAATTTTTCTAACGTAATTAATGAATATTTTATAAATCGGAACATACTGATAAATCCAGAGAGTCATACGTGGTTTCAAAACATGTCACTGCGAAACAAATTTTTAGTACGTGTGACTTACAAAAGGTTTTGATCCTTGGTATGAAAATTAATATTAATCAAAATACCTTAACAACCCTATAACTATGACGATAAAGACGTTGTAGTTTTGCATTTGGATCACTAGACGCAACTTACAAAACTTTCTAGTTAAGTCTGGTCGCAATATAAAACTAGGAAAGACGCATTTTTTAAATCTATGGATCGCAAGAAGGAGGCAATTATTAAAATGAGATGTTGTATCAACTTTACGAAATATTTGAAAAGCTGCCAATATAGTAATTGTGACGAAATGTCGCATCAAAACTTGAATCCTCTTGAATTTTAATTGGAATTTCAAAATAAACCGCCAGGGGGTTTGCCAAGCCTGCACGCAACAGTGTCGCAACGACCGGTCGCGGGCAGGGCCGCTCTTTCTCCGAGGAATGCGCGACTGTCGCAACGACAATTGTCGCAAACGTGCCAACATTTGTTGTGGCTTTGTCTAATTGTATGGCGCACGTGCTACGCCACCTTTGTTTTGTAGTAGGTTGCATAGCGATCGTGCCGTCTCAATTTGCGGTTACTTAACTGTAAGACATTGTTATTATTGTCAACAAAGACTTATTTTGGAACAAATTATATGCACTAGATCCTGTGAATACAGATTCAGCAGCAGAAAATTAAAAATAGGTGGCACACCTACTCTACTGGAATAAACTGTTTATTTGTTTGTTTGTGATATCTTTACAGCATTAAAAATTTTTTTTTTTGCAATAAGTATACAAGAGCGGACTTATCGTCATGTCAACCATTGAATTTAAGGGGTGTGAATAGCTTGAAGTGTATTCCGTTTCAAAGAGATAAATCAAGCAATATACTATAAAACTATGTTTCAACATAAATAACTTACTATAACTATATTTAGTATTGTTTATTATTAAAAAAAGACATTTTAGAAACGAAAATAAAATTAAAAATAACTATCGTCTACAGTATTTTACTGCAAAACCACCTACGGAATGTGGAAAATAAAGGTTAGATATCAAGTAATTAGACCAAGCCTGCGTTGGGAAAAGTAATAAATTCAAGAATTGATTAGTAAGTTTTACCAATTGACATTAATGGCCTGCATAACTAATGCATTATAAATTACTCAAGATTTTGCATTAAAGTATGTAAATAAAGCTCGGATAAATTCATTGATTATTTTCAACATAATGATTACGTTGCAACTTCTCAACAAAATGTCATATTTAATTTGAAAGCATTAATAACTGATAATAATAAATCTAAGTTTGACCGAAAAGGCTTAATTGAATGCCATTCCAAAGTGTAAGTTTGAAAGAAGCGGCAATAAACCGCATTGCAACATAATTGAGTGCCAATACGTTTGAACTTTGTAAAGCGGACAACGTCCCTTGCAAAGGTAGAGTTATGCACATATTATGTTATATGTTACGTCACGGATATGCCACTGGTCGGTACCGGTTGGCATTTGCGACAACGAGGAAAGGAGCTCATCCGTGTACTGTCGCAATCTGGGCTACTCTTTCCAGAATCTTGTGCAAATCTAGCAGTTCCACGTGATTTTGTAACGGCCTAAGCAAGGTAGTAACCTGGTTGGGAAAAGAGCGCAAGGACGCTCATTGAATGAAGATCATCCGTGTATGAGTATTCTGATAAAAATATCTTAATGTTTGAAGCATATAAAAATATACTTTTTAACCCATACATGGTACATAGAGGCAAAGATAATAGGACAAATTAATCCAGTTTGGGTCCTTGGGTCCTTATATGCACAAGGCTCTGTCTGTGGAATGGAAACATAAATAGTGATTTGTTCTAACTTATAGGCCATTAAGGTAAGCGCCTATTTATTGCCTTGATCGAGTATATGAATACATACGACCAGGGAAGGCGAAAGGATAAATGGCTCAAATATTTAACATGACTAGCATAAGAGTTGATATTGAAAACTTACTTAAAAGCAGCCAACAACAGCCAACATCTCATCCCTCTGTCACAAATTGTTGTGTATTTTCAACCGTAAAAAATGAAATCATGATCTCACCGCAGAGCAATTACATAATTTCTTCAACTTTCTAAATTTCATATCGTCTACACGTTATACAAGATGCATTTAGCATTGTGCGTTTAAATTCTTGCGAATGATCTAATTATCTAATCAGTAGACGTGCTAATGAGTGATTGTCAGTCGGATTCACTTCTAAGTGTTGTTCAGGTTGTTGTGTGTTCAGGTTACCCACACGCCTTCCTATGATCAAAGAGTGTAGTGACCCGATACAGTCATCGTTACAAAACACTCGATATATGATGAAAACATCGCTAATTATTTTATGTAATCATTGGACACATATTTGGGTTAATTTCTACTTTTGAGGTCAATTTTTCTTGCAAAATTTTCTTTCCAATTATTGATAATGATCTAAGACAGTCAATTGTTTCGAAGGCAAGTTAGGTAATGACAGAATTAATGGTCAATGTTACTAAGCGATCAAGTTTTGCGAATTAATTAAAGGCATGATTTAATATGAACATTTACATATTGCTGCTTTTAAGAACATTTATATACACGTGATTAAGAACGGTATTTTTAATGCGAAAACTGACATTGACCTTTCATATGAATTGCAAATTTTTCATATTTCCAAAGGAGTGTCAAATCAAATGTTATGCTAAATAGTTATATAAAATAATTAGCATGACACCTAATACGACCAAAAATTAACTCACTGTTGCAAATTAAAAGAAATAATATTTTAGTTAAACTAATTTCGTTCTTTCGGCAATAACGTATTTTGCTCTACTTTCGTCGTTTATAATTTTCACAATTTCCTGCTATCAATTAATTTGTTATGATTACTTTTGCAATAAATATTTATAGCATCCGCAGGTAGAATGTCAGCAAAATGTTATGATTTGCATAGGGTATGTATAGAATTCTATTTAGAGAACCAGAACGGCAAACAAGAATAACAAAGATCATAACTAGATTAACATAATTTTTAATAGGGACTATACAATTTTTGGATCTCTGATAAAACTGAATAAAATCTGGGACAGTTCCAATATTTTAAGGTTTTGTTTGACCAAAAAGAAGTTGCTCTCTTAACATGATTTGACTACAATTTCTAACTGCAGTATATTGTGATTTTGATACGTTTAAATCCACCTTACTAGATAGTAGAGACATATTTAATCGTATTAGTATATACTAACGTTGTGGTCTATATAACATGTACTATCTTCTAACGTAGTCTATACAACCTTTCTTATTTTATCGGATAGCCGAGGTGAACTAGTCACCGGATAGCTGGCATTCCTCGAATAAATAGAACTTGGTATTTTAAATTAGCGTTGCACTCGGCTGCAATCGCGGCGAGTGTTCATCTTTTTGTTTAATAGCCTGAAAATTGCACGTCATTTAAGTAAGTTCATTTGAATGCGTTAATTTACGGGATATTCTTGTTATACTATATTTTTCGGATTATCTATTACAAGTCAATAAACTGTTGTTTAGTTAAGACTTTGCTTGTCCTTGTTGATTCCTGATTTTTGCAGATTCATAAAATTGATCGCTATACTGTTATCTTTATCCTACCTTTAATCTCCATCTTTTAACTTCCTCTTCCATTTACAAATGAGAGCCCATGACTTTTTGAAAAGCGATCGTAATATAATGTTTTTTTTTTATAGAATACGATCTTACTTTTTTTTCATTCATCTATTTTGGGTGTAATAAATTTACCACAGTTGTCAAAGTTTTATTGACCAGACTATGATTACTTCGATAATTTAATAAGGTTTTTCTTTTTTACAACTGAACTTCATTTATTGTTGTCTATTTCCAGACTAACTAATGATAGTTCTGTGGAAGCGAGGGAAAGAAATAATACGTTATATTTACTAACTTGCGATGAGACAAAAAATATATCGGCAGTGCTAAAAAATAAACACAAAAATACAAAACATTGTTTTTCAATTCATTTTAATATGATTTTCATTCTATGCCAGAGAGGTGCAAATTTTACCCACAAACATGTATTTTCTTCACAAATTGCTAATGAATCAGTAAGGTTCTTTATTGGAATCGGTGTCATCGCATCAAGAGGCGGCTTGCGCAAGCGTGGAGCCCTGCGGGGCGTGCGTACGCGCACTTATATGACATAATTATCGGCTCGTAAGCTGCCATTTGTTATGTAATGGCGGCTTCGTAATGCTGTATGCATTGGCTAGAACCTTGTATGACTACAACAGAAAATTCAATGCAAACAGGAATTAATTTACAACGTTACTCGTAAGTGATCAATTGATGAAAGATTTACTGACTCGGTCCATATTAATGTTCAAATAATAAGCTTGTCATCATTATACAACTTGAGCATTCTTATTTTATTTAGACAATGCTAGCATAAAATAGTTTTTCTTATATTTAAGAGCATTTTTGTTGACATACCAGGATAATCTTTATGCGGATAGAATTAAACTCACATTGGTCCTATTACAACACAACAAATTAACACTAACGTTTTTTTAATTTATATAAAACACTAGCAATTTTCCCGCGACTTCATCCGGGTAAATTGGAGCCTATGTCACCCGAAGATAAATTAGCTTTAGAAGAAATCACAGGATTCACGCATATCCTCATTAACAATAGTAAACCAAAACAGGTACTTATCCCATAATCTGCGATTTCATTCCCATAAAAACCGACTTTTTATCGTGCAACTTGTGACCGATATACGTCTGACACACATTTTTTCCATACGACATTGCATTAAACCATATAAGCCAATATTACGCGATTAAATAACAAAGGCCGTACCCGATGAAGTAACCGAGAAAGCCTAAATATCTGACCTACCGAGCGTGGGTGATGGTACTTTCAATTTCTTTCGTCTCGATGCGCCTGCGCATCGTTGAGCAATTCGTGACCTTTATCTGTTCGCTCCGCACTATCAGATCTTGCATTTGCATAGAATAACCATTTAAATAGTTTAAATGTATATTTTTAGATAATTTATTGAATAATTAACCAGCTTAGAACTGTTTCGCCAATATGTCAGTTTCTGCATTCACTTTTTTTTAACAAGAATAAGTTATTTTCGTTACATTAAGGAACTAACGGAAAATTCATTCTACAAAAAGTCGCATGTGTGACTACTTAGGTAATATACAAGATAATGAACAAATTTATCTCTTATGTGCTTTTGTTAAAAATATAATAAGACTAATATAGAGAAAATAAATATACAGATAAGGATATAACATTTTCAACCAATGTTTAACCTGTGAAATCCTTATATTATAATTACTTTCAATATTATCAAACAAAGCAAACTCATATTTTGTTTTCGATACTTCCGTTCTAATTCGTGTTATAAACATATGTATATAATAAGTAATAAATAAAATAGCTAATCACAATAACAACAGCTCAACTTATTTTAAAAGAAAAACGTAAGAATTATCTCCCTCTATATCTCCTTGAAACATTTAATTAATAGGTGTGTAATGAACCGCTTTCATTCACTCGTGTCTACAACATGCAACTTATTTCTCCGAAACAATTTCTTTAATTGTGATGTATGACGGACACTGACACTAGCCTAGACTGACGTAACGTTAACCATTAGATAACTATTGTCAGATACACGTGGTGAAAGTTACAGAGTTCTCGTTTTTTAACAGCCCGACAGATGCATTTGCTGACGGATTAGGGTAGCGCTACACTACAGACTAAACGGAGAGAGAAAAATTGAATGATATGCTTTTATAGGCCTTCTTCGATTCCACCAAATGGATATAAGATATTCTCGACATTTATTATATACTTGCGGACTTTATATACTAGATACATCAGGTCTGTTTTTAGACAATATAATTGTATTTCATGTTTTTAACCAATAATAGCTTATCAGTTATATTATTAAAATTTACGCGAGATATAATTTATTATATTAAACACTTATTTTGAGTCGGAAAACGCCTACTGTTTCGGCCTATTCAATACGCCACCTATAGAGCGGGTGTCAATGACGTCTCATTCAGCGCAGTCGTTCAATGATCACTTTATCATTTTTACCGGTTTTTTCAATGCAAAAAGTTTATCAGTTCATTTCTGAAAACCATACTAGAAGCATCTTAGCTGTTCTATTACTCAATTTGATCGTTTTCCGCTTTCGCTCTTAAAACCATTAAACTTTAATCAAACAAAACTAAAATGAAATCAACAGTTTACCATCCGCGATGTGCATCTAACCTAAGACATTCGTTCAAGATATCGATTAAGCATCAAATCTAAATTATATGTATCATATCGATTTATTATACAACCTGTAATCTCTATTCTTAGACGTCACTGACATAACAAATTAAATGGCGATAAAAATTCTCATTGTGCAGGTGGGTGCGTAACTGTTATGTAATCTAATTCAATTTGGACAACTAATGCTATTCGAAGAGCATCTGGAGTTTTCTTGTGTTTTTTTAGCATAAATTAATCTTTATTTGTCTTGATTGATTGTTTAAACAAATTGTAGTAACTATATGTTTTTGGACCAACGATACGACAAGAAAAATTGCTGCTATGTTTTTAACATACCTCTTTTTCTTTTTCAATTTTGCTTAGTTAGGTAAGCTTTTGGTCATAAGCCAATAGTTACTAAATTTTGGTCTTATGTCAGCATACTAAAACTGCTACTGCACTTAATAGCATAAAAAATTACTAAAAAAGTTATGATAATATTCGCTTGAAATTAAAGAACGTTTGCTACTGACTGAAGTAATTTTAGATACCTAGGCATATATTTTCTTGCTAGGTTATATTAATACCCGATGCAATAATAAATCAAGCCCCATGACATGAAAACGCCGTCGCCAGCAGTAAGGATGTACCTTAAAAATAAACGTACAACGAAGGGCCACGAGTCTATTTATACCTCTGGCTCGAAGGACAGACAATCACCGCCCGTACAAAGCGACGTGATTAATAGAGAAATTACCACATTGTCGGAGGCTTCATGACCTGCCGCATGAGAGTCGCTTTCTCGATGATCGCCGGTAGTAAGGACAATGACATTTAGCTTTTTATCTACCTCGAGATCTTGTCAATACAGTTTTCTAGCCTTTTTTATCATAAAAACGCTTGCTTCCTTTCACAAGAATTAGATCTGATAATCAATTCACATATCTAAACTATTCTTTACTATTGTTCGTGATCAACTTTGTATATGTTTGACATTTGACTTGACGTTTTTTTGTTCCACCATTGTGGTGTCTATTTATGAAATAATGTCTGTATACAAATAATACATTATATTATCTGACATTGAAACCTATACATACATATGTATGTATAGATATTTGAAAATGGAAAACAAGCAGTCACCATTTCTGGAGCCTTCGCCAATTTAACTTGTCCGTAAAAGATGAACAAACGATTAATATTTACGAAGTATGTAGGTACATGTATCTAGGCTCAGATCAATGATGCATTGTCTAAGGCCGCAAACCTACCGTGAGATACGAGTATTGTTGGAAGGAATTTCTGCGTTTGTTTCCTTTGCATTGTTCGAATGCAGGCGGTTAATTGCATGTACTTCCGGTGCAGCAGCTGACCTCTTACATAATTAAAGACCTTATTTTTTAATAAATGACCTCGATGGAAAGTCAGTTGAGACAAGACAAATATGGTATGAAATTACGCAGTCCCAAAATAATGAGCTGTAAGTAGAAGAGATCATAGCGTTTGGATGTGTTACTATTAAACAGTGGAGACTAAAAGACCTGATGTGTTATTATAACTATGGATTTTGGGTCCAAGATGTCTATATTTGAAAAATAGGTCACTCAACGTAACTAAATTGTTTTAATACATGGTGTAGTTAGTATTTTCAAATAAAGAAAATTGCTTTCAAATTCTTCCATGCATTAGGGCTCGATAACATACATAAATGAAGGTAAACAAACTGACATGTAAAACTTTGTACACCCTTCTTTTTAGGCGAAGGTTCAAAGTGGAATATAAAAACATATTCGTAATAATTTACTTCGTACAAATAAATCTAACCACAGTTTAAAATCAATTTTAGCAATTTTTTTCGAAAATAATTCATTTGCAGCAGTTAAAACTGATTATTGTGATTAAACAGATAAATTCGATTAGTCTCGCTTGACATTTGAGTTACGAGTAAATTAATATCATTAAGTTGAATTTCTTAATGTTCTAAATGGAATATTAGGTTTACATTTTTTATTATCAATCCTCACGAAAAATTTGATGAGGTAATAGATGGGTTAAAAAATTACAGCATTATTTTTTATTACTTGGCACTAGTTTCATATTTTTTATACATACTACTAAGTAAGCAACTTCTAAGACAACTAACACTAAGCAAGAGTCTTTTGGTAGTTTAAAATTATCTATCTTGTCGATGACGAAAAATAATATTAGGTTTACATTTTTTATTATCAATCCTCACGAAAAATTTGATGAGGTAATAGATGGGTTAAAAAATTACAGCATTATTTTTTATTACTTGGCACTAGTTTCATATTTTTTATACATACTACTAAGTAAGCAACTTCTAAGACAACTAACACTAAGCAAGAGTCTTTTGGTAGATTAACTTATTATTTTAGTCGTAATTTATGTAGCCTCTCTACCTTTCGTATGATGAAACGACACCTTACTCTAGAAGAGTTGCATGTGCATTCCTGGACTAATAATATAATCGTATCGTGGAGTCCATGCTCAGCCAAGCTGAATCATTTTCACCTTGTTTTCTTCTCGTGAAATTAGTGCACGCACCACGAGACGTGATAATTGAATACCTTCACGCTCTCCTAATATACTATGAATATTTGATTGAGCTATCTTCTATTTGTAAAGAAGTGGCTAACATTACGGCTTCAAGATCTTAAAAAATTAAATTTGTGATAGCCACTACAAAAATGGAGAGGCCAGGAGTTATGTCAAGTTTTGAACTAACTAGAGGCCAATGGCATAGCTTAACGACAGCTCTCTAACGACAACATAAGAACAAAGTTCAAAGGAATAATCATGCATTCATGCTTTGGAACCTTTACTCTATATCATAGGTCGGTCTATGTCAGCCTAAACTTAAGATTCTTGCTTTGTTTCATTGATATAGAAGCACTACTAGGATACACTGCGAGCTCTACATATCTTCAGATAAAAATCAACGTTATCTCATAAAAATATATCAAACTATTCGCGAAAAGTATAGATCTCGTTACGCAAATCACACGTCGTGAGAACTGGGTACGTGGTGGCAATTCTAAACAATAGTTCACAAGTCTACAGAGACGTCCTGACAGACTCGCTTTTTGTATTGAATTCGCGTTACGTTAGATCGAGATCGGATGCAACGCCGCGGGTCATTGCTCGTGAAACTGCATTTTCGTAAATCGGACTTCGAATATCCGGTAAATAAGATTTACTGAATGATAGTATTTTTGAGAATAAAATGCATATGCTTAGAAGAAAAGGTTTGAATGATAAGTATTTATGAAAAAAATACATGTCTAAAAAGGAAAGGCACAAGCCCAAACAGAAATAAAATCATATAGAAAGACGATGTGACTGACAAAAAGTTTCATCATCGCATATAAATGAATAAATAAAATAACGTCCAGGCGATCCAGCGAAGGGAGATCTTACTTGTTCGTAATAATAACATTCCCAATACTCAACATTCAAACTTAAACTAGGCGGTATAAATGGATGAGGCATATGCAAACGACTTTTCCGTGAAATCTCAGGTAAAAGTAAGCGCTCATAGTTATATTTAACTATCAGAGAGCAGCATTTCCTTTCCGCTCAGGCATGACAGGAAAACACGACAGCCTTGAGCACACGTTTACTGCGAAGTGCCTCGAAATTAGTCACGATAATCGTATTATTTAACTGTGTAATTGGCTCCAATACAACTTATGATTTCTCAATAAGGCGTTTTGCTCTCGTTTGACACTATTGATACAATGGCGCTTAGGGTTGCGACAGACGTGTGTAACCCAGCACGCGCCCCGGGCCATGTTAATGCTCGTTACGAAAATTTATGGTAAAGGCTACCTATTGGGAAATGTGTTGGCAGCAAAATCATTTGCATTAATTGCTCGTGTCTAAATTCATTACTATGTGTAGATAGATATGACGAAAATACCAGTTTTGCGTTCTGCAATGCTGGTCAATGTCAATTTTTATAATGTAGTTGGTGATATTCAAATATGTGCATAAATTAATTTTATAGTAATGGTAGATCTCTGTAAAAAAATATTATTTTTTAAGGTGATTGATGTTATACCTTCATTATTAAATTTATCTTTAGTTTCTTTAGATTTTCAAGTTTCTTTAATATACATTAGCAAAAATGTATTTACAAAAATATCCATAAAAAGTAGCCATATCTCCACTGAAATCCTTTTCAGAAAACTAAGATTAAAGGAGGATAAATAAATAGGTAATAGATGAAGTGATCTATCTAATATACAAAAAAAATAATGCAAGTCGTCCAGTGATCAAAATAGCTTAAGTAACATCAATGAAATGTCGAAATTCTAGATCTTTCGAGAGTTTGCCTTACGATCCCAGAGAAATATTTAAGACACACAATGGTCACATAACTGTTATCAATAAAACAGAGGCCATCAAGATTTCAGAATGTCGCCTTTATGTGTGCGCCGTCGTTACACCACATCGGCTGCAATTTCTCCAGCGGTGCGCTTGCGCAGCTTCGAAACCACTGAGGTGACACTCGCTCACTAATATTTGAATATTTACGTACCCACGGCGAGGGCGGCTGCGATCACTACTAAACACCGTGAATTCATGTTTGTAAAGTCCTTGCACAGGAGAAGCGGACACTGTAACGTTCGAGCACAAACTGCGGGCGGGTGAATGGGTGACGAAGGCTTTTATATCGGGTGGGCGGCGCGGCGGTGGAAAGCGACGCCCGACGCCCGCGCAGCGAGGGTGAGCCTCTCCCGTGACGAAACATACTAATCAGGACCTCGATTATTCGGGCCACGTGAAACACACGTGTCAGACGCGCAGCCTGGTTGGCTGGTTACGGTTTTCCGCTTCATTGATGTCGGAAAATAACGAAAATTGGTATACTCTACTTTTGTCATCATGCTCAAGTTTAGAAGCGTTTTTATTCAAATTGTGGTAAGTTAAAAGGTAATATTTTATTTACTCGCCGTGTGGTTCCCGGCAGAGTAGAATAGGTCCACTCCAAATCTTCCCGTGGATGTCGTAGAAGGCGACTTAGGAAACCCAAGCTAAACAAAGCTTATAAATATCAAAGAGACCTCTCCAACCCGTTTGGCCAGCGTGGAGAGTGTAGGCCAAATCCTCTGACTGCTCTGACTAATATATGGCTGTGTTAGTGCAGGGAGGGTCGTGCTCCTGCAGTGGAGACTAAAAGAGACCTGATGGATGGATGGATGGATGGATTTTATTTACGTTACTGTAATTTATAAATAGGTTTGTCAAGGACCAAAGATTTTTCAACGAGTTGAGGAGAAGGAGCAAAAGTATAAAAATTATATAGGACAATATATTTATGGTTAATTTATCCAAAAATAAATTAGTAATACAAATTTGCATAAAAACAATATGCAGACGATACAATTTTATCTTAGTTACCTACGCTGCTGTTTACAATCATTGTAAACAGCATCGTACGATAGACATCAACGAGCCCACTGCTACATTTCGTTACATACACAACATTTATAATGTATATATTTAAGAACTTTTGGGTTCATTTGAGATTACAACTATGCAATTTAGATACTTGTCATTAGAATTCCTGAAAGTATGATGATTTATATAATATCTGCCTTACAACTTTGTTCATAGCCCTTTTATCTTTATCAATTTGATCAGGTCTCGGTGCGTGTTATCGAGAAGAAATTCAACATAAAACAAAGTGAATTTTTAATACAATTGAAGTTTTTGTACCGCTTTTGAAATGTCATCGGTCGGAGATCAATGTCAAACCACTTAGTTTTATACGTTTGATCTTGACAGTGCCACTGTGTGCAGGATTACGGAAATATCGCGTCTTTGTACTTCGTACACGTGAGAGAATGTTGAATTTATTAAAAATAATAAATAGATGTAGAGAGACCTATCCCAATCTAATTCATCATGTCAACCAAAAGAAGTCTACAGCTGGATATAGCCCTCCCCCAAGAATTCCCAATACGACCGGTTGGAAGCGGCCTGCATCAAGTCTCAATCTTAATAAAGTAAATCATAAATAAGTGATAAGGGTGGCTCAGGTCGTCAAAACGAACAACTTTCCTTTGGAACTGACAAACATTTTCAACATGTTCATACAAATTTCCGGGCCATAGAAATATGATTTTATTTGCTCCCAGCCTTGATCCCATAAAAATAAGTAAATATATAGGGACATATCACACAAATTGAGCTAGCCCCACAGTAAGTTGTGAACTTGTGTCGTGGGATACTAACTCAACGATACTATATTTTATAACATATAGTTATATAGATAAACATCCAAAACCCAGGCCAATTTGAAAAATATCGTTTTCCATCTTGACCTGGCCGGGGATCGAACCCGGGACCTCCGTGTCGCAGGCTGGTGTGTTGACCACTGCGCCACGGAGCTCGACAAATAAGTTGTTCTTTTTGACGGGCAAAGTCACTCCTTTCAGTGAATTGCGCGTTTGTAAATATACATTGTGTATAATCTCACAGGCTTGCATATACCAACTTTACGTTTTTCATAAAGGTACACAATATAGTCTATTCTATATAATTTCATCCGTTATTATTCATATTATTTCTAACCACAGTCTGTGTTATGTGGTCAAAAGATTTGTCATTATGAAGCCGCAAACTTCAAGTTAGGTAGATATCATACACATATTTCAGTAACACACATGGTTATCCGTGGGAATTAAAATCCACTGTTGGTCGAGCGGTTAGCAGTAATTTCAAAATACGGATATTTTTACTAAACGAAATTACATATATGTTATATGAACAGATAGATAATTCGAATACTTGTTGCAAGATTTTGTGTGGCAATAGTAATTGGCTATAAAAATTACTTCTTTTGATATTAAATTTAACGAATGAATAAATCCATTGAGTGGACTGGACAGCTTAAAAAACAATGCAATCTGAACATACATTTTTGAATCTATATTCAAATTGGCCTTCCTATTCTTATTTATAAAAAATCTAAGTCATTAGAGGAAAACGTTTTGACCGCTGAACTAGGTTGAACTTGACCTTCTAATATTTGAATAGGACTTTGTAATACATAATGGCATGTCATATGTAATTCTTATTTTCTTTATTTATTACAATCTAAATATTTAAATGCTACTGCAGTGGAGACTAAAAAAAGACCTGATGATGATAATGATGATGATGAAGTATCAAATATATTTTTTATAAATAATTATATAATATGGTATACATGAACGATTTGCGAACTATACTCAATAGTAAGTTTTTCTTTAGGATACTTATAAGATACTAGTTTTATTTTAAATCCTTGGTCACTTAAATATATAAACATAATTTTTTTAAGTCAGTCTTTCTGAAACGACATGATACTGGTCAGATCTGCATGTGAACAGCCTCTGTGGTCTTATTGACCCGGGAGTCGTGGGTTCGATTCCCACGGGAAGCATATTTGTTAAATTATTTCCAGTTTGGTTAGGACATTGCAGGCATGAATCACCTGATTATCTGTTAAGAAAGATGATTCCGTGCTTCGGAAAGCACGTTAAGTCGTTGGTCTCAGATGCCATCTGGTAGTCGTTAAAGGAACCATGTCAGAGGCCGAGAGGCGGTTCCGAAGAACTCTGACACCAGGGTGTGCATGGTCGACTGACCGTGTCACCTACACGAAATGATGATGAGCATGTGAACAGCTGTCTTATAATGACACACTAAGGAATGATACAGTTCTCGTCATCTGTGATAACGCGTACAATACAGCGTATTTCATCACCGTATCATTTAACTGTGACTCATCTCGATGTAAGAACACTTTCGCTATCGTACGACAAACAAGTTCTCTCCGGCGCTCGGTCACATCACAGCTGTTATTTTTAGACTTTATAGCTATTATAATTCTCATAACATCATCTCTATTATTATAAGGCAGTAATGGGAATGTATTTTTTAAATCTATTCTGTTGTTGTAACTTTTAAATATGTTTTATATTTGTACTTCCTTTCGACCGCGTTTCCGCTCGCGTTAGTGTCAATCCCTACAGTACTTTTTTCTGGAATTAGGGAGCCTATGTTCTTTTCCTTACTCCCCACAATGTGTACGCAAAGATTCGTAATGATCGGTTAAGTAGATAGGGCGTGAAAGCGTAACAAACAAACAAACTCATTATCGCATTTATAATATTAGATGGGATTTATTAGAAAAGTATCCCTTAAGGTATTTACCGTATGACCTTTTATTGTCTTAGGGCCAAATATATGTCTTTTAACTGGTTTTCTTTTCGTATTATAAATAAGCATAATATCTAATTCGACCAAAAAAGTTAGGTATTACAATATATGTTCCACGTGGACGAAATTGTGGCCAGTACTAGTATGTTTTATGATCATTATTTACTTGCCCTGATTAGGTTATTAGTAACGACAATTAGCTAATGAATATAATTTTAGTTGCGTAAGTAATAACAAATTAATATTAATTCATAAAAATTTACAACTGTGTTGAAATAATATGCCAATAAAATTGTAGCTGTGGTGTATTTTCCCAATAATATTTGGCACATGTAAAATATTATTTTTGGTGTAGTGAGGTAGAAGTATTGTCACAAAATTGATAATATTTTTTTATGTCATAGGACGGTAAACGAGCAAGCGGGTCACCTGATGGTAAGTGATCACCGCTGCCCATGGACAGCTGTAACACCAGGGGTGTTACAAAAGCGTTGCCGGCCTTTTATTTTTCCCTCCCAGAGGGGAGAGGGGATGGGCCTATTTTTATTTTATATTTCTATTTTTATTTATTTAACTTTATACATCAACCAACTGGATGATGACGAGAATTACCTTTCTCACTTGTCCTGCCAGATGCTTGGTTACCTGGAATACATCCCTTACTAGGATAAGTTAGCTTTGTTCATATGCCTAGGTTTTTTTAAAGAAATAGTCAATAGTCAAAAATTTTATTCATCTTAAGATATTTTCAATATCATTTGGTGAACGTCAATTTACATTTACAATTGGTTTACAATGTTATATTGTTGTTGACGTCAATAATTTACTTAAAGCTAAGTTAACACCGCTTCCAAGGCGGAGTGCAGAAGAAGCGACAACAAACTGCACAGCGCATTTTCTCCAAATGACGTCAACTTACAATCTACGACATACGAGTATTACATTGCTTTAACGTTATGATTGACTATGTGTATTAAAGAGTTGATAAATTTGGCTTGCTTCCAACTTAGATTATATAACGCCTAGATATAGACTCTACTAGCCTAAAAGTGTAGAAAAAACTAGTGTCCAACTCATAGTCGGTCGCGCACATACACAGCTACCAATTCGACGGATTTTGAGAGTATAAATTAACAGGACGCGTGTGATAACTGATAACACAAAGCTGTCACGCACACAAGCATTGAAAAATTGACCAGTTTTTTAATCATTGAAATTAAAGGCATGACGGTGTGAAATTTTACAATAAGGCGGGATTTACAGGATACAATATGGATAGCGTGGATATTATACAGGTAATTTATGATAATTACACTAACCGTGAAGACACGAATGAAAATTATTGAATAGTGTTAGGCAGGTTCCTCAGCGATTGTTTCTGATGTTTAGGTTTTGGCCAAGGCTAGCTTGCAAGGTGAATGTCGATGGTACACTAATTTATGCTAAAAGATGCTAATTTCTACTATAATGGTTTAGTTCATTCGTTTAATGATATAAAACAAACGGTGAAAGACGAGAAAGAAATTTCCTCGGCTCAGACATTTTATCAATCAGCTATTCGTAGCTTTTTAACAGAACATGAGACGCAAATATTTGCTTACTTCTGTGAACGCATAAAATACAGGTAAAGTAAAGTAAAAAAAAGTAAAGTCTTGATAAAGTAGGTACTTATTTATTTTAGATTTTTAATTTACTTACTATTTAAAAATATACGATATTTGAATATTTTAAATAACTTTTTTGAGACAAACTATACCTACATACATACATAATGTCACATATTTTTTCCTTACGGAGTAGAAAGAGCGTAAGGTCGTTAAACCTTAAAGCCATGTTTAGCATGTTGGGCTTGTAGGTGGAAAACAGCATCAAAATATAGATGGTTTTGCAATCCGTATCGCCTATTTACATGATTCCTCAGTCGCTCATTCCTTCGATTGGTTTTTACGATCTACGTGAGGAGAGAAGCAGCTGGTACATTACATGTTTTTATTTCTTCCCAGACCAGCGTAGAAGCGACATATTATAAGTATACATTATAATTGGGACCAAAGATCTGTATTCGTAGGTTGTTGACCATCCGGCGATGGCGACCGAGGTCTACGAGTCCGTATCAACTTAGAGGCTATGGAAGCAGCCTTACTGGAATCTCGAGAAACCTACATAAGACGAGAGTTAAAAAAAAATATCTCTATTTAACTTCCGCCTTTTGTATGCTATGTTCTATGCTATATAATCCGTAGCTGGTAGAATTTAGACTAACGACTCTAACCAAATATTGAAGCTAAACCATCAATTATGAGTATGTTCAAATCAATGGTAGGAATGAGGAAAATCAGCATTAAAATGTTTTTTTTTTCAGTTCAATTAATTTAAGTCCAAATGTATAGCAGAAATGAGAAAATTCAGAACTAAAATTTTCGTGCAAAATTTCCACATTTCTACCATTTATTTGAACTCATATTCGTAATTGATATTTTAGCTACAATAATTAAGCAAAATGTAGATAACTAAATGAAACATCCTTATTACAGATGACAAATTGTCCATATTAAACAAAGGAAGTAAACAACGTGTGTAACAAACCAATAGTAATTTAAATTAAATTTAACTTTTTTTTCAAACTTTTGTTAATAATACCGTCTTTATGACACCAGTCATATTTAGGTATTGTATTTGATTTTATTTTATGGAATAGGCCCTTTTTCGTTACACCAGTCACAATTGCTCAATTTATTTTATGGCAATCGCGATTTATTGTAGAACTTCATATGATGCTTGTACTTAGTAAGCTGGCTATTATAGTCGTCGGTTTATTATAAACACTCAGTTTTGCCTCTTGCCTTTAAATGTTAACACTAACATCCAACTCACTGTACAGTTGGCCTACTGTACGTGAATCATAATGTACTAATAATATAATTTTTTACCCTGAAGACGTGATGGATATGAGCTAGAGAAGTGCCGTTATTAAATGGGCATGTTGACTAAATTTTTTTTCATGTTGCTATGTAAAGACCTGCCAAAAATAAACAGAATAGTGACAGAAATACATTTCTAAACAAAAAACTCTTTCAGTTATAAAAGTTTTAAAGACACATGTTTTTAGACGTAAATTTTTAGACGTGAAAACGCGCGGCTGAAATGCCTACATATTTGTGACGTCACAAGCTTGTATTTTGTATGGGTGGCGTGAGAACTTTGTTTGGTAGCTATACGAAATATTTCGTTTATGGTAATGGTTTCATAATAAAAGTTGCTGTAAATTTTGCAGACTAAAATACAGTATAATTGTAATTAAAGATTTTCATACTTTAAAAAATGGTCCTATTCACCCAACTTTAAAGAAGCTTTAAGATCACTTAACGAATCGATATCAAATTAAAAGTGTTCTTTATAGTGTTTTTAGATAGAAATTAGTCTCATTAGAAACAAATTTTATATAATCTTAACATTAGGCAACTACCGTATTGTTTGTTATCAAGCTGTATAAGTTAAAGGAAAGTAGGGAAACAGCCTTTAACGTAATCTCTAGTTGAGACCTAAGGTTCTATCTGATCGCAAATTATTGTTTAGAATTTCTCTCGATCTGTCCCTGAGAGAAAGTCTAGACCTAATAATATTCATGGCAGTAAAATGACAGAGCGGTTCGATTTTATTGGAGAAACATATTGAGAAAAAATGTTCTGCTTTAATATTGTACCTTTTCCCTTCACTCATATCTATTTATCCTGTATAAATAGAAATGATTGATGATGATTTTGAACCTATGAGTTATATTAAAATCTCAGAATTAGAATCCCTAATGGAATACAGAAATGTAAGAAAAAATGGTGCAAACTTAAAAAAATTACCTTCCTATATACCTAAATTCGCCCGGCTGATCGGTGACTTTGTATGGGAGGTCTAAATTTTTCATTTTATATCTTTTTTTTGATTTGTCCAAATGGCAATTCTGTATTCCAATAGGGATTCTGATTCCGAGATTTCAATATAGCTCATAGGTTGAAAATCAGCCTGCATGAATAATGCGCTAAGGGGAAATAATCAAATACGAAGACGACATACAAATGTAAACCAAACTATATTATATATATTTACTATAATATATATTTTCAACTTTTAACTGATGCGGTATAAAATATAAGATGTTTAACTATTTACTGAAAATACTTCATTATTCATTTTTATATTTATTCGGGATTCATCATTATCATTCGACTGTCGACGGGAAAGGTCGCTATGTGAAAAACCTTTCTCATAGAAAAAAATTGTATTGACAGTAAGTGTAACTGTAGTATAGGAAATCCTTAGGGGAGGCCTATGTCCAGCAGTGGACTTCTTGTGGCTGAGATGATGATGATGATCTCTCTGTAAATATGAACTAAGTTTTATATTGTTCCATCCATAGAGGTAAGAGGTTCCACCTGATTTTTATATTAAATACTGTCGTGTGTAAGAATATATACGTGCTGAAATTATTTAATGTATCATAAGTTGAATAATAAATTGATATATTTTCTACAAATGAACGTTATACCTCGCGATTGTAAAATTCTTCAATAAATTTATGAAGAAGTTTTTACCTTTGCAATAAGAGTTGTATGCAAACTAACAGGTTGCTTAACTTTTGTGACAAACGTGCGTCTTCTACATTATTTATTTGACTCGCAGTTGACTTAGCATGTTTTACGGTTATTTTCCTAAAATTCAAATGAGTGAAAGAAAATGACTCGTTGTGTAAAACTCCCACATTTTTATGGTCTTTTCTCATTTCCATCGTTACGTAATCGGTGTCAAGTCTGCCAGCAGTTTGCCTCACTGGCACCGCGAAACATTAAGCGTGTAGAGCTACTGCTTAAAAAGTAGTGTTTTTGGATAAGCAGATCACACAAAATGTAAAAATGTTTGGGTTTATCTTGATTTGGAGTGATCATTTTTATTACATTGTTATACTAATGAAGTCGCGTTTTAATAAATTTTCAAGCAATCCAAGATCGCGTAAAGTTAGCACATAAGTAACAATCAGAACTACATATGGCTGCCAATTACCTATAATCAAATAAGCACGTACTCCTCTTTTATGCTATTCTAGGGGCGAATAAAAATTTTGGAATGAAGAAACCTCTTTTCCACCTAAATCATAGACATCAATCCCTCGGAAAATATACGTCCTTTAGAAAAATCTAACGTATATTTCAGATGAAGCCAAATAAGATGACAAGGCATTACGCGTTGAAAATTAATGCAATTATCAAAAGTTTGACGTTAAGGAGCTTTACTTCTGAACTTTCAGTGTTCCGTGGTGGCGCGGCGGCAGTGCGGCGACAAAAGCACGCGAAGTATGCGGAAGGCAAATTTTGCCGGTGAATTCAGCACTCAAAATTATTTACGCGCCTTTTCTTCGCGCAGTAACAAGTGCCAAGGTTTTCTGAAAAATATTTATTTAATTCATTGTTGAGTATAAGGATAAATGTGTGACCAATCAACATAAGAGAAGAAGTTTTTAGGGCTGTTGGATAAGCAAATGATTTATACCTGAATATTCGGGATGTACTGCTATTGAATTCAAAGTTTATTTTTAGTATTATGAGTTAAAGTTACGTTCCGATTCAGTACCTCTCTATTTTTAATGAAAATATATAGGCTTCGGTCATGAAAACGTTAAGTATTCGCACCGTCGAGATGGTTAGTCAATGTAAATATTAGTTCCTTCCGCCCGCGGCTCAACTTGCATTAAGTCGTTCACTGAGGAATACTTATTACCAGAAAGAAATGTAAACTATGACCTTATCGGTACCCTATACAATGTCTATGCAATATTTTATGATAATCGGTTCTGTAGTTAAGGTTTGAAAGCAAAACAAATAGCTCACTTTCCCATTTATCATATACGTTGGGATTTATAATAGGTGTCAGGCATACCGACTGAAGAATGTCTATTGCTGGAACCATTCCAGCAATCGTTGGCTTTACCCGATTTCCGAAATTACCGGTTGAAAGCGGCATATTTCCAGGGTTTTCTTGCGACCTTCGTCAGGTCTTCCGACAATAGTCAATGGGTGTCAGTCGCCGCACTTGCCGGAAAGTTGCCCATTGAAGAACTTATCTGCCCTATAGGGACTACGTACTGTGTTAGCACTATACATGGCGAAATTTTGATCGTTCCGGACCATGAAAGGGGTGATTCAGCCTGTGAATATAAACAACTTTTCCTATGGGACAAATGCTGTAAACTCGAAAAAAATTTCGTCATTCCTATACAAATTGCCCGGGCGGCTGAACACTTTTGTATGAAAATGTCGAAATAAAATTTGAGTTTCCAGCATTGGTCCCATAGGAAAAAATGGTTCATATCGACGGGCTGAATCACCCCTTTAAGGGTCCAGAACGATCAAAATTTCGCCATGTATACATAAGTCTATGTAAGTATTTATCTTCTAGCTTGTTCGATGTAACAGCTGGATTTATTAAAAATCTTTCATCTCTTTAATATTAGCATGAAATAATGGTAATAAAATAAAGCAACCTGAGTTTCAAATTGCTAATCTATATTTGTTTCACCAACTATTACTTAGGACAAAAATAATAAATAGCATACATCAAATATTAATTGAAAAAAATGTTTATCATTTTGACCAAGTCAAGAATAAAACATTAAACTTTAAAGCAACGACTACACTATTGTAACTTTTAATTTCGCTACGGAAGTAAAAACTAATAGTTGATATAAAATAACAATAACCAATAAAATAGTAATCGAATAAATTACCACCTCTATATTTCATTCATTATAACTTACATAACATCACAAAGAATACGAATGCCACAATTACCGCGACAGCCGATAAATATTTATCGATATGGCCTATAGGTGTATAAATATTTAACAATCGATAGGCCAAGTTCGAGTAGTTTTCCTGAGAAGTCAGCAATATGCGCCCGTACGAAACGGGACTGCCTGGTTTAGTATTCAAGGAGCGGTTGGCGAATGCGTAGTCTTCGGCGGCGCACTTCCTTCATGCACTCTCTTGATAAGAGCATGGAATGGCAGACGGTGATTCATGAGTCAAAGCCCCGATTCGACCTTCCAGGGCTTGTCTAGTCAGTCAGGGTTTCATGGAATTCAGTCACAAATAAAACACTTTGATGTTGTTGTTAACATGAAATTGAAAACTAGACTTGGAATAGCGAAATATGTGTTATACGTCCTGAAATAACCTTTATATTTTTTTGAATTACTAGCTGTTCACCCCGGTTTCGCCCGTGGTACATACATAGCCTATGGCAATCAGGAACAAGCTACCTGTCCAACGGTGGAACAATTTGAAATCGGTCAAGTAGTTCCTGAGATTAACGCGTTCATCCAAACAGACAAACTCTTTAGCTTTATTATATTAGTATAGATAGGCACATTTCAGGACGATTAATATAAATATACCATGTGCACCAAAAAGTCTAGATCTTTCTTTTGAATTGGAGATTCGAGATTCAAGATTCATCTAAGTGGCAATCCTAGTTTAATCCCCAAAAGCTCCATATGTTGGTAGGCAGTAGATCTTTTTTTGGTAGCTGACAGATCAGTTTTAATTTGTTTTAAAGGCTTTTGATTCTTATAGGTATTTCTTTCATATTTAAGACAAAAAATGTAAGTATCTTATATATATCATCAGCATTATGACGAGCTCCGTGGCGCAGCGGTCAACACCGCCGGCCTGTGACACGGATGGTCCCGGGTTCGATCCCCGGTCAGGTCAAGATAAAAAAAGATCTTTTTCAGATTGACCAGGGTCTTGGATGTTTATCTATAACTGTATTCGTTATAAAATATAGTATCGTTGAGTTAGTATCCCATACACAAGTCTTTAAGAACTTACTGTGGGGCTAGCTCAATCTGTGTGATATGTCCGTATATATTTATTATTTATTTATTTATTATCATCATCGAGAGCCTTCTATATCCTACTGCTGGTTATAGGCCTCTCTTTTAATGCAAGCCATCCATCTTGACTTGCGCCTTATAAAATCAATTTCGACCCATGATTTTTCTAATATCAAACACAAACATTTTGTCGATGTATATAAGCAAGCATTTAATTTGAAGCCAGTTAACTTTGATGTTACCAGTTACTTCAAAACTTTGCTCATAACAGTTGATTTCGGGAAAAAATAACTAAATTGATACTAATATAACCGACATTCACTTTAGTATTAGAAAGTTAGGAAAGTATATCCATTAAAATTCCTTTGACATCATTAGGGAACAAAATGTTGACTAAATATTGCACTAATTGTTGATTGAAATTGCGACACTCATTAATTTTGCAAAATTACCTAACAAAATCATTCAACTTATATTATTATAATTATGTATCTATTAGAGATTACGGTCATTACTTGTGATTACACTAATGTTTTTCAATCGTCATGGAATAATTATAATTTATTAAATGGTATTTTCCACATTATTTATTCCATGCTGGTCGCGAGAAAAAAAATACGTAGAATATACTCACTACTATCTGCTTCTCATAAATGTATGTAGACCTTAAAATTCGGTCGAGATAATTGATGTTCTATCAGATGTAAAAATCGACTTCAAACTTATTACAGAACCTAATTTGAAGAAGTTTATATAGGGCCGATTGGAAAATATCCCTTTTAAATAAAAAAAAATAACAAATCGATTCATAATTGACGGAGCTATGGCGTAACAAACATACAAAAATCATACAGTCGAATTGAGTACACACATACATATTATCACGGCTTTATCCCTTGTGGGGTAGACAGAGCCTACGGTCATAAAAACTTTAAGGCCACGTTTAGCGTGTTAGTGGGCGTTATGTTGGAAAGCGGAAATCAAAATAGTGATGGGTTGCTAACCGTATCGCCTATTCACGAGATTCCTTAGCCCAATCCCTTGAATTGAGTACATCCTTCTTTTGTGAAGTCGGTCAAAAATAAGCTACCTCAGGATATGCGATACGGGTCGCAATTGTAATGATTTTAGGACTTATAGCACAACTCTGCCTAACTCCTTCATCATCATCATCATCATCATCATCAGGTCTTTTTAGTCTCCACTGCAGGAGCACGACCTAACTCCTTCTGTATAATGGATAAAAACGTGATCGAATATTATTCCCATTTCCACGGTACCTTATTCCCTTAGATATGTTTTTGTTGACTTAAAGCAACAAGATAGACAAAATGTTTTGTAAAGTATTCGTCTTACGGGTAATTGATGTTGTACTTAAAAAAAGTTCTTGCGTTTGTTGCAAATTTAAATAAAATTACTTTTGATTTTTAATTTGTTTATAACATTATTTGAATATACAATAATGCTATATTTAAATATATTAATTTTAAATTAAAAAAAATTATTGAACGCGATAAAACGGCATTAAAAGTAATTTTATTTAAATTACTCCAGAAATGTTATACCCATACAAAGTAATATGTACTTATGACGTATTACAATATTACAATGTACGTCATACTTATTATTTTGTATATATGTATAAAAAATTTCCTAAATGTCTCATAAAAATCTCACAAATCATTGTGTAACCTTCACCGAGCGACCCGCAACTTAGCAGTAAATGCCAATATTCTATGAATGTGCTTGACATTTTTGCTTTTACAAAATGTCATTTTCATAACTCAAAATAGGTACTTATATCTTAATAATACCAAAATATGTTATTTGTATATTCAGAATAAGTATAAATTTAACAGCAAGGCACTAATGGCTCTATGTCTCCATTCATCATCATTTTGTGTAGGTGACACAATCGGTCGACCATGCACACCCTGGTGTCAGAGTTCTTCGGAACAGCTTCTCGGCATCTGACGTGGTAACTTTAACGACTACCAGATGGCAGCCGGGACTAACTACTTAACGTGCCTTCCGAAGCACGGAATCATCTTTCTTATCAGACAATCAGGCGATTCATGCCTGCAATGTCTTAACCAAACTGGAAACAACTTAAGAAAGTAGGCTTCCCGTGGGAATCAAACACAAGTGGGAAATGTAACAAATTTTTAAATTTTCATTTTCATTCATCATCATCATCATCATCAGGTCTTTCTAGTCTCCACTGCAGGAGCACGACCCTCTCTGTACTACCAGAGCCATATACTAGCCTTAGCATTTTCATTAATAAGATAGTATTTTAAATACTATACTTAGCACATGGCTAAGTCTTCTTGAATGGGTTTTTGCAAATTCCTTCTGGTGCTAAATAGTTTTTCACTCCAAACTTCTTCCCAAAGATTTTATTTCCTGAAAAAGAGAGCAGATGAAGTGAATTAGGTTAGAACAGGTAACTGCAGGGTATCCCGCTCTTGGTTACCGATATCGTGCACATTTCATTTGAAAAAAAAATTGAAATATGATTGAGTCGTGCACAAATTATTTCACAAAAAATCATACTGCTTAAAGTATAGCATAAAGTAACGAAGGCATGACCGTACGAATCTTCTCGTCCAATGTGTTTGGTATTGAACTTCTTACCGATAATTTAAATTCACATTCTCAACATGAAGACGAACAATTTTTTTCTGTGACCAAGTCTGAAATCGAGAAAAATTGATTAACTTTTCCATAGTACGTTGCATACCTCTGATCCAAAATGTATGGAGCAGCTAATATTTTTGTTAATACGCCAGCGACACAGGTCAACATGGTTAATTATATGTTTCACATTGGTCTGCATTTTGGATGTTTATCTTAATAAGTATCTATTATAAAATATAGTATCGTTGAGTTAGTATCCTACGACACAAGTTCACAACTTACTAGCTCAATCTGGCTGATTTGACCCTTATTGACTAAGTATATTTATTTATTTATTATTGCTGCTATACGTTAATGCTCTTATACAAAAAGTCTTTATACTAAAATTCTAGAATTCATTAAATCTAGTTCGTATTATGATCCAGTGAAAGTAACAAAGAAAGTAATTGTGTATCTATGCGGTAATAGTATTATCCGGTCTCACTGTTAATAAATTCACTAATTACAATATGTACATCTCTATTAAGTAATTTTCATAGTAATTGTTGCAAATCACGAATTTACAGAGAAAATTATGCGATGGAATTGTGTCTGTTATGTAAAGTTTTTGATAAAAATCTTATGTTGTCTTCAGGCCTAAAGTTTTAATAACCATCAAAGTTTAAGCACAAATCAGCATTAACTTTAACAATTTTCAATTAAAATTCTGAAATATTAATTGGTCAACGTGCGTAAGAGTTTAATAGCTATTTTCCAGACCAAGAACTGAATATCCTCTTCTTAACAATATTTTTGGTTAACCTGCTTAATATTAGAAAAATAAAACTTAAGAATTGCCGCATGATTTAGATATTGCGGTCTTCGTAATACTAACATACTTATAAGTTGTTTACTACATTCGTAATTGGCGCTATAAGCTAGTGTTGGTTACACTAGCTTTCAGATTGTGACCTCCCGCTGAAAAAGTATGACACATGCATTTCATAATTTGCAATGTTCAATTTCTCAATCTGACATTTGCCGGGATGAGCAGTGAAAGGTCATTGGATTCACGAGTACTTAGTACCGACGGTTAGTGACCTACAGTCTACCCGGATATTTGAATACGATTGTACGAGCTTTGGGCTTCTGCAGTGGAATTTGATCTTTCCTTAAACTTAACGGCTTTAAATTTGTAAGTCACGTACCGTTTGTCCTTTGTTTATTTTTAAAAAAGTAAACAAATATTTTTTATTATTTATTAAGTGCAAAATGGGGGATGTCAACGGGAACATACCGTATTTATCCAGAGTTTTAGGCCGGCTTATGCATTTGATTGCATTTAATATATAAGCAACTCGAAAGTATAACCAACGGCTTCTTCTAAAATAAATGTAACAAGAAGTATTATTATGTTTTTCAAAAAATATAAAACAATCTGGTTTATTAGATGAATCTATCGATATCTAAAATTTCGAGGTTTATCTCTCTTGGTGTAGGCTCAATTCTTAGTATGACGAATGGTAGAAGGGTTTTAAATTCAAGGACTTTTGGAAAATATTCTCGCTAGTAATTTGAGAAAAATCAAATAACCAGTCAGAGTTAGCCTCTTACTCATTACGTGCAAATATTTTAGACAGGGCACGCGCATCGGATATGCTCACATTTGTTTAGTTCACTGAACTTTAGTTCAGTGTACCAAACGAATACTAGGGCAATGGCTATAATTAAAAGAAAATTTCTTCTTGTGAGGTACTTCTTCTTCACCCTGGAAGAAGGATGCTTTGTTAGTAAAGGATATATAGTGGAACATTAAAAAAAGATCTGTTCATTACTACTTCCTTTCTTAATAGAACCTCTCTTCTTTTCTTAAGAGAAAGGAGATAATGCATGGATTCAAATGATACTTACTCCTAAAAATCTGTTGATGCATTTAAGTGGAATAAAGTTATTATTTACATTAGACGGTATCAGAGTTCATGTATGTATGTGTACATTTCTGCTACCGTTTTTAGGCTGCCGTGTCAAAATTATAAATCATATGTAACTGCCTACCTCAGTTCAGTATTACTTAGTTTAAAAAAGCCAAATTTCATTTTATGCTGGTAAGAAAAAGAGAAACAAAATGTTTCGTTCATAGGTTCTACAAAATGTACTCTTATATAAGTCTTATGATATATTTTTTTAGTTAGGATGGTAGTTATAGGTATGAAGTTTTTCGTACCAGGAGTATACTTTGATACCGAAACACTTTGTTCTTGCGACAAATATAGCGCGTAGACTTAGCCCTGTCTAACAAAGGTAAACCCTTCATACACTTTGCGGCGAGTAACCCGAGCTATGAATGAGCATTTGTCACCACAAGGAAACCGGATCCCGCAGCCATTCTTACTAAAAACAAGAAATAAAACTACTAAAAGCCTTTGCTTATTATGTCCAACCTTGAAATTAAGAAGTCTTTAGAAAGAATATTGTGAATAAAAAAATATATAAAAGGATGGTAGGACGATAGAACGTATTTATCTCAAACAGGACTCACAGGGGTCACCGATTGGTGGACCGTGGGCCAACCACCGATCTATTTTATTTAGGTATTTGTTTAAACTCTACTGCACAGTTTAAAAAAGTGTACAAAACGCGAGGTCTATTTTGCGCAGGCCAATTTAAAAGTATCCAATATATACAGCATGTAACTTCTTGACCCTCGACATACCTTAAAGGGTTGACTCAATCAACTTTTACTAAGGGACCATTGATAGGAACTCAAAAAAAGCCCACATTTTCATACAACAGTGTTCGGCCGCCCGGGCAATGAGAATGAAAAGGTCAAAAATAATTTCGAGTTCCCTGCATTTATCCTATAGGAAGGTTGTTCATATTAACGCTCTGAGTCACCCGATGGTAAACTTATTCACTGTATATTTTAAGGTTTATATCAATTGCTACTTACAGAGATGTGAAAAAACTGGCGGAAGAAAGAGAAGAATGGAAGAAGCTCCACCGACAAGAGCCCAGCTCTTGTCGGTGCGCCAGCGCTATGTTTGGTACTAAAAGGACGAGTTATTAAAATCCGATTCGTTTCCGTTACGACCAATTTAAGATACGTTTCTTTTTACATATCTCTTTTCTGTGGTTTCTGCGAGTGTTTCGTGTCCTTTGAATATGTTCTTAGGAATGGATTTACGTAGTTACCTATTGTTTTACAACCATACTGTGTTACTCATTGTCAAGGTTCATAAGTAGTAAGGCACGCGGAAATCTTGGACTAAAAATATAACAGAAGGGCAAGGGCTAAGGGTATAATATAAAGATAGGAACACACTGTGATACGATATACTGTTTAGTGTTTCATACCCAAAAGGTAAAAATGGCACCCTATTCACGAGATTTCACTGTCCGACTGGCACTTGTCTAATTTTTTTATTCATTTTCAGTTCGTGAAAAATACTTATTTTGTTAAAAAGACTTAGAGGATATGCTTGGTGAGTATGTGTTGTATGATTTATGAGAATACGCTTTTATACACAAAATCCAAATATTAATTATATAATAGATTCATTATTAATAACGTATTACTAGTAAATAGCACTTTACATATATTTGATATAGTTCATCTAAAATTCATATAAACCTACATTTTTTGCCTTCGATCGATTAGTGCCTTTATTGACCTTTTGCAGCATCATCGACTTATTATAAGTGTTTTTTTCTCTCACAATAGTTCCTGATTTGTTATTAATTATGAATCACCCAGGAAATATAACCACTACCATATGTTTTTACACATCTTTTCTTGTCTATTTTACAACTCGAATATAAATCGAAAAGTTACATACGTACATAACTTTGAACTGATGAAACTGGAAACAAATGTTCATGTTCAAAGCATAATGCCACATTTTTCCGTTCAAGAAATATGTTGTTGGACTTCATGAAAGTCCTTTGATACCATCTGAGACGAAAAATTTAGGTTTTATGAAATCTTCATTTAATGCTTATGATATATAGGTTACATAAACTTAAAAGCGACTTAAACTAGAGACACTCGCAATTTTATTTTAGTTCTCCTAAATAAGATAAAATTGAAAAAATCTACGCCAGTACTTCGGGAGTAACTTACTTGTAGTTCTTTAGTTAAAATTTTGCATCAATATCAGATCTACTCATTACCGCCAAAAGTGGCCGCTTTTAAGGCGCTGTGGTATCAGACATTAGCGCCACCCAGCAATTAATTCTATAAGTCGTAATTCCTTATGGAAAATTACTTTTAGTATTTTTGTATAAGTTTACATTATTTATAATTTGTTGAATTAAGAGAAGGACTTATTAACGCCAAAAGTGGCCACTTTTGGCGGTAATAAGTAATTCTCTTAAACTCAAATTATAATTTTAATGAAAAGTAATATCAAGCATACTACAAATAATTTACAAGGGCATGCAGCTATTAGATTTTTAAATTTGATATGATTGATTTAGGACTTATAGAATTAATTGCTGGGTGGCGCTAGTGTCTGATACCACAAAATCAAAATCAAAACGTTTATTCAGAAAATAGGCCTTTGCAGGCACTTTTTCACGTCATATCATATTTAAAATTATCTTATTAGATAATACGTATTTATTAATTGTTCAAAAGCTACAGACTACTAGCGTTTCGGAACCGACCACTGCAGAGAAGAAACGCCGAAAGAAACTCTTATCAACAGTTTTGGTCGCCTACTCGCCAGAAGGGCTTTATATGATTACGAATATTTATTGTTTATTGTCTTTTTTTTTTTACACACACACAAGCCTTAATAAGTAGTTCTCTTAATAAATTATCCAAATTGCACTCAAGTACTGACATAGATTATTTCAATTACATCTTATTTAGTTGTTAAAGAAATAAAATGAGCGTTGGTGCTAGTTGGCTGATGTATTGGCCCCTTAATACTTTTGAACTTGTGATCGAAAACTAAAGATAAGACGGGAAAGCGTATTGGTATATTTTTATAAGTACTTAAATTTTCATACATAACGGTACAGAACATACTTCAATGTCTACGAAATTAAAATATATGAGATCCTTTACCGGCATTATGAGTTTCCATGGTTCCTTTTAGACCTTTAGCGTGAGGTCAGTTGCTTATTATAAAACTGTTTACGCATATAACATTTAATTCATATCTTTGTTAACCTCAAGTAAACAAACAAATGGAACAAGTGAAGCCAGCAAAAATATTATTAACCATTTTAATCGCCGGTACTTTCGTGTGCAATGTTTATACGCAAAGTGATTTACGCACGAACAAACTCATCTCATATTCCATTCCTGAGACACGGCCTCTTAAGAAGGCTTTGGGTTACTACGAAGAGACATACCTTAACTTCACAGAGCTGAGCAGCAAACATGGCTACCAGACAGAACAGCACACCGTCACTACAGAAGATGGCTACATCCTCACAGTCTTTAGGATACTTAGCAAATGTGAATATACTCGTAATAGAAGATATCCTATTGTACTAATGCATGGTATATTTGACACTTCAGACGTATGGATAGTAGCGGGCCAACAGAAAGGTCTGGGTTATATCCTGGCTAGAAACTGCTATGATGTGTGGGCTCCTAATCACAGAGGAAATAGATATTCCAGAAGACACGTTACACTTGACCCTAATAAAGATGTGCGGTTTTGGAATTATTCCTTCGATGAACACGGAAACTTCGACTTGCCTGCAGTTGTTGATTATATCTTAGCCGTAACTCAGCGACCGAAAATAAACTACATTGGGCATTCTCAAGGAACGACCGACTTCTTTGCGATGACATCACTGAAGCCTGAGTATAATAATAAGATACAGTTGTCTATTCATCTCGCTCCAATAGCTTGGATGTCAAACATTGTGAGTCCTTTTCCTAAGATACTATCATATGTAACTCAGCAGCTGAAGATCGTGATAGATTCGGCAGGTTACAGTGAATTGTTGGCACAACATCAACTGACACATTTCATTTTAGAATATTTATGTCAAATTTCCTCTGATGCTGTATGTGGTACGTCACTAGCAGCGACCACAGGCTATAAAGGTGGTATAAATGGTAAAACATTGGCTATTGCATTTGGTCACTTGCTTAGTGGTGCGTCTTCTAAGAGTCTCGCACACTTCGGACAATTAATACAGTCAAACCAATTTCGCCGTTATGACGAAGGTCGAAAAGGAAATATGTTAAGATACGGCAGAGCCATGCCTCCTGAATATAACGTATCTCGAATTACATCACCGGTGGTCTTAGTGACAGGACACAATGATTGGCTATCGTCCCTGAAAGATGTGAATACATTAGCCTCTAAATTACCAAATTTAGTAGAAAACTATTTGGTGCCAGATCCAGAATGGAGTCATCATCACCATGTTTGGGGTATTAAAGCACCTCATTTGGTATTTCCAAAAATATTTCAGTATTTAGACCTGTTCAATTAGTTTTAATTCAATTTAGATGATAGATATTTCACAGTATTACTAGTTTTAACGTTTTGAAATATCTCTAATTAGATTAATCGTAGTAAATAAGTGTTACAACGATGTTATAATGTAAAAAAGTAAATAAAAGTGTGTATTGGGCTATGGTCTGAAATCATAAGCATTAATGATTTGAATGAGGAAGCTCGAGAGGAGTCACGAATTCACTGCGTTGCATTGAACATTGGGCAACACTAATGAATTGAATACGCAATGATTATGTTATAAATCATTTTTAAACTTATTTTTAGACAATCTTTCTGTCTCTAGACATTAAGTACGTAGGTCATACATGTAATATGGTTACGGAATTTTCAATAACAAAAGCATATATTTTATAGTCATGTAAGTATTAGTATATATTCTAGACGTTTGTTTAAAAAAAAATCAATCCACTCTGTTTGACTTTACTCACTAAAATTATTAAATTTAGTGACTTTACTCACTAAAAGTATAAAATTATAAAAAAATTAAGTAGGCATAATCTAAAAATGCCATGTATTTTGGGGGCATTATATAGAAACCATTATAATTATGTTTAAACAATCAAAGCGCACCATTGTTGATATATGTTTATAAAAAAAATCTAAAAATAGGTACATATGACTAAATATATATTATTCGTCAGAATATAATTTAATACATAGGCACTCTACTTTTATAACAGCTATGTCAGATACCATCATACAGCTTGAATAATCTAAAACCTAAAACCAATAAGTCTGTATAAAATTTGAGAATTCAAGCAATTTTCCCGTGACTTCGTCCACGTACATTATACCCTATGTCAGATAATTAGCTATATAGGTGAAAGAATTATGAAAATCGGTCCAGTAGGTTCGGCGTCTATTCAAATCATTGGGCTGCGCTGTGCGAGCCACATCTCTGTATTTGTGGCAGGATGATTGGCGCGGACGGGCACCATGTATCTGCAGGCCGATTTGCTAACTCGGTGTACAACGATTTGATTGTCACTTTAGCAACCATTACGGATTTCATATCTTAAATAAAAAAAGTCATTCATACCAAAGCCGTAATGAATATTAAAGTTACCATGAAAATGATGTACACCGTAGTTGTCAAAAGTTAGCAAATAGGCCTGCTGGCCGTGTAAGATGTGCGGGTCGTTTATCACGACATCATGGTCTTAACGACATTGTGCGTTATATTATCTCAGTGAATGTCCCGTGCCAGTTGAAACCACCAGGACTCTCGAGAACGGAGGAAAAGCGCTGTGACGGCTTGTTGAGGAAAATATGTAAGCACTTATGCGGTGTCCTATCTCACTAAAATTGCCTGATCTGTGAGGGAAGCGGCGCGGATGGCAGCTATGCAAAAAATTGCAATATTCTAATTTCGTCGACGAATTATGAATTCGTGCCGATTGCCGTTGAGACAGCGGACTCACGGTACCCAGAAGCCCACATTTTTAATAGTGACATTTGACGTCGGTTAAGGGATTTGAGATATGACCAGCGCTCCGGTGTTACCTGGTTCAGAGAATTTCCATAGCCATACAAAGAGGAAACGCAGCTATCTAACTAGGTACCCTTGGAGCAGGTACTATTTGGAGTGGAATTTTTGATAAATTTAAATAATTGTGTTTTTGATACAGTAACCATTTACAGTTTTATTGATTATTGAATAAAATTTTGAACAATAGTCTTCTATGTTGTTTATTGTTTTTTGCGAGTTCATCAAACCGTTCCTCTTTATAATATTAGAATAAGTAGATATTTATGGTAGTAAACAGACTAGAGTCGATCGTAATTACTTTCAATGGAAAAGTGAAACTGATCGTGTGGCGAGCCGGCGAGCATTCTTCTCAGTAATTTGCGAGCAATTTTACAATTACTGCAATTTAACAATTACACTGCTTGCTACTTTACGACTGTTTTGACGTTTATTGTTCTAACATTTTAGTTTATGGTCAAAGAAAGTTTTTTCTTATGAGTATGTTTAATAAATAACCATCATTAAGTTTAAGTATGTCGCCAATATGGTTATAACCTACATAATAAATATGTTCACCATTGATTGATAAGTATTAGATATTCATTTTTTAATTTTACAAATGACAATAAGAATCTAATTAAAACTTTGTGAGGAATTCACACAGAAGTTCAATAAAATGTTTGCAGGAATTCCACAACAGTCTTCGTCACTCGAATTGAAAAGCAATTCAAAATGTGTAATTTATTATATAGTAGCAGCTGAGATCAGGCATATATTTATACTCATAAGTTCTTCCGGGAAAATATTTTACTCGTATGTAGAAACCCCATCAAATCACCCGTAGCAGTTTCCAAGGTAAGCCTATGCAGACAGATAGCTAACTTTAATTTATACCGTCTATGTTTTGATGATATTGATATTATACAATGTTTGGCCTTACCGGCATTGTAAAGCTACTTCAGTATGTATTTTCAGTTCATATAGGGCTTTAAAAGTTTTACAGCGAACTACTAGTGATTTTAAAAAAGTACCTCCAACATAATATGTTACAATATTTATACCTCGACACCCAAAATAGGCAACTTTGTGTGCCAACATGCACACAGACATTGTAGCCATGTGCATACGCTCTAGAGCTTTCATGTCACGCATAATTTCCATAAAATAATAGGGTGTATGCAAATAATTTTTTATTTGCCTAGTATAATCCTTAATAACCACATTAAAAAAATATGAAAGAACTTTTAAAATATCTTAATCAACGACGAAGATGTGAAACTTTAAAGTTTAAATAAGAAAGAGAAGTCCGATATGGACTAGTGACGTCATAGTCTATGTCATACATACATTTGCCATATAAAATAGTGTTTTTGCGAGTGAGATAGACATATTTTCGTAAAATCATTTTATCTCGTTCGTTTTTCAACCAAATTTTATTCTGTTTTCACCTTCAATACTTTACTATTGAATATTTTTGGATCAACTGGTAAGATAACAGATATTTTTTTCATGCATATTCCCTATTACAAAGTACTAAACCCTATGATTACAGTAACTACAACTTACAACCACGTCTCTGAAATGCTTCTGAAATAAAAGTACTTATTTGAGTTTATGACATTTAAGTCTTTTATATAGCCCTAGTCAAGGCCTTCGTAACTATAGCCTCCGTGAAAGGTGAAAGCAAATAAGGGTTTGTATTAATGTCGACACCGAGATTAGCCAAACAAACTGCCTCACTAAAACGTCTGCCAAGCGTGGTGAATATGGTAAAACCCGTCATAATGGAAACGAGTGTGGCAAAACTTCCCATTATGGAAATCCTTGGGGAAGGCCGATGTCCAGCAATCATCGAGATGTAAGTACAGTACATATATCTCGATGCCAGCAGTGGACTTCTTGCGTCTGAGACGATTATAAATATGTCCTCGGTCAATAGTTACGATACCGCAGGAGCATTAATTGCATCTCATCCTCGTAAACCAAGAAGGAAATGAAAACCGCGCCATATGGGGCATTCTCCGAAAGGTCGGTTTTCGTTACACTCAATTAAAATATGTATAGAGTTTAAAAATGATTAAAGTAACTCTAGACCTTATTATTAGATGGTTTAGGATGAATTTACAATAAAGATACATGCTTTAGTTGGTCAAGGTATTAGCAAAACGAACCAGTATTTTTCGGGAATGATTTACCGTGTCGCAAGTCAAGTACAACTACTCTTTCGATGACTTGTTTTGAAAATATACTTAAAGATGGTATCGGATCACATTTTTATCATTAAATCAATGACTGATCAGCATACCTGAATGGATACGGAGTTTAAAAATCAAATTAATGTTACAAGCTATATTAAATTTAAAAAAAATTGTTGAAAATTGAGAGCAATTTTCAACAAAATTCAATTTATTTTTTTTATTTAATGTAGGTTTCTTTGAACACTTATTAATTGTTTTATTTGAATTAAAAACTATTACAACAATTAAAATTGTCGACGTCAGCAATTTACTTATGGCTAAGTTTAACCCGCTTCCAAAGCGGAGTGAGCAGGAACAAACTGCACAGCGCATTTTCTCCGAACGATGGCTACTCACAATTTTAGTAGTTAACCTTAAAACCGCCTTATAAATATGTGGACTGAGTATGCATAGTTCTAATTAAATGTAATGATAAAAATTGAATTCGGGGAAAAAATATACCATTTCATTGAAATTGAAATTGAAAAATTAAATTAAAATGTCGTCTTATAAAATATTATGTACAGACCGTACGTGATCAGTCATATGCATACAGAATTACAAGGCGTCCGCGCTAAGCTCAACAAAAGAATGGGTCGTCGTATAGTATAATCTCATCCATTTTTAACTATTAGTTAAAAAAAAGAAAAATAGAACCTATAAGATTTTATAATACTTAGTTACAAAGAAGTAACTGGCCTATTTGATGAGTGACATTTAAAAGAAACCTAAGATTTTCATCACACAACCTATTGTCCTATCTCGTATATAAAAAACTTGATATGTTACGAAAATAACGAATCACTACATTCATACAGTCAGTTAAGCACCAATTACATTTTAATCTCTTGCTTTGACTAGAACGTCAATTAAGACGATCCCCCATTGAATATGCATCAGCTGTCCGCCCAACTATCTTAAACTAGTAGTCCACCTTGAAAAGTGAATCTTACATATCTGCGGACCGGTTACTTAACCCGAAGCTTATGTAATCGAAATGTCAAAACGGAGATAGCTTGAGTACCTCTTGAACTCGAAGTTGCATCAATTCTAAAAAGCAAATAAATTGATATAAGATGCCGCTTATGCTTCGTTGTTGCAAAGGTCGGTAATAAATATTACTATTCGTTATTATCGTTATCTGAGTGAATCCCCGGTTACATCGTTACCGATAACGCTTCATAGCCCGGGATCCACTGCCTATCCTAGGTAACAAGACGAGGTTACTGTTTTTAACAAATAGCGACTGCCGTCTGACCTCTGCAACCCAAAGAGTAGAAGCAGAACCAATTCTAGGAAAAAGTTTAAACAAACGCTACAGAAACCCACAAGAGCCTTCCGAAGCACGGAATAAATAATCAGGTTATTGGACACAACTTTTACTATATATATATATGCTTTCCAGTGGGATCTGAACCCACGCCTTTAGGCTAACGCCTTGACTATTGAACCACAAATGCAGTCTGTCAGCAATACATAACGCTTGTCAAGAAATCTGTATCGTGGCGTAAGGAAAGCGGCACTTTTCGATCATCGCACTTCAAACTTTACTCGGGATTTGTCAGAGTGTGAGAAGTGCTGAGAAGACATATCTTAGTTACATATCGTAGTACTCAAAGCACATCCTTTACCTAAATATGTATCAATGAGAATAATTTTCCATTCTTCCCCACTTTTTGAAAGCGCTCACGAACTTGAAATTATTTGTATTCTACAAACCATATTTAACTAAAGTCAACGAGGGTTTCCTGATGCAAATCCAGGCAGCTGTACGTGGAATTTTTCGCTAAATCATATCACATGGATGTTGCCAAAGGCGAACCCCGAGCTCAGAGGTAATCGGAATAAACTCCCAGGTGATTATGGCTCTATTACCAGTCTGTACTCAAATATTAATTGTTCTTAACATTTTTATATAGCACATAGTCCATCAAATTAAGATAAATTGGTATAGCTTTCTCTTCCTCCGTCTTTATTGCTCGCACGTTACGTGCCTGCGTCCCGTTGTACCATACTATCTATCATAAGGTCGGAATGAGCCTATGGTGACCTGAAATACAGTGGGTCTAACCTGCCTATCTCAGGCACCAGTTCTATCCACTTATTTTAGGTAATATGCTGCCATGCAAACCTTGTGTAACCTAGTGAATATTTGGAGATAAAAATAAGCGATCTATTTATTATTTATTTATTATGTACATCAATTTTCTTGACTTGCTTTCCTGACTAATACATAAATATTGAGAAACCTGACGCATTTTAGCCACTAACAGTCACGAATAAGTAACTAACTTAAGTACTTTATAATAACGACTACTCTGTGCTTGTGCCTAATAATAACGTATGAGTATTTTATTATAATTTAGGCGATTTATCAAATGTCAGCTTTAAAGGAGCAGCTTTTTATAATTATAGAGTTCTCCTTGACATTCGGCCAAGATGGTATGCTATTATTTAAAAAAAAGTGCAAGTGTTTCAACTCATTTTCCACGGCTTCTCTAGCAGGCTTCAGCAGCCTAGATGAGGTTATGAATGAATGATTGAAATTGTATGAGTGAAAATTATAGAGAAGTATAAAAAATTGTCTTTCCCATACATTTCGCCCGGGCGGCACTTTTGTATAAAAATGTTGAAAATTATTTCTGTGCTCCCAGCATTGATCCCATGGCAAAAGTTGTTCATATTGATGGGCTGAGTCACACCTTTAAATATGTCGAGGGTCATGTTACATTCCGTTTGGCTCAGGTAATAGTATATACAGAGAGAGTTGTGCTCCTGCAGTGGAGACTAAACCTGATGATAATAATGATTAGAGTGAAAATCATAAGATGATTGATAGTAAATTTTATTGTAGATAAGTATGCTCTAAGACATACTTATCTACAATGACATTTAGTAACGACATATTGAATAATAATTAACTACCACTTATTTGATGACTTTACAATTAACCCAAATGAAAAAATCCTTAAACACCTACCTTAAACATCACCTACATCAGTAAATTAGTAGTATTATAAATCGTCAACTAATTAATATAAAATTGTATTGAAGGTCACCGCCGTGAATCGGACCACTCCAAGTCTTTCCGTGGACGTCGTAGAAGACGACTTAGGAAACACAAGCTAAACAGAGCTCATAAACATCAAAGAGACCCCTCCAACCCGTCTGGCCAGCGTGGAAAGTGTAGGCTAATTGTTGAACGTTTGAGTTCTCCCATGTGTTGTTAGCTAATATTTAATTTTTTAATTTTTTTAATTTTTTTTAATAAGAGTTTTCTTTAGAAACAAATGTATAAATAAGTATTATTATTTTATTATAATAGCGCGATGCCTCGATTCAACCAAATTTTACATTTAATATTCAAATAATATTTACAACACACGGTCCGTTAACGTTCCGTCTGTACCTTTTTGAAATCAGAACATGCTTTTTGAATATTTATAGTTTATCCAAGGTCCCATAAATTGTACCAAACGAAACGAAATATGGAAGACAATGAACTCCGTCTTTCTCAATACCGTTATGAATTTTTAAATAATTGATTTAGTATTCATAAAGTACAGTGCATATTTTTGAATGTTTACTAAAGGACACGTTCATTATATCTATCAAGTATCTAATGTATATAATGATATATGTTTTAGGCCATAACAATCATCTGTTCTTCATAGTGTTTCGAAATGGATTTGTAAATGTGGAAAAACTAAAGAAAGTAAAAAAAAATGTCAGAAAACAAAAAAGTAAATACCGAAGAAAATTTTAGGCCAACAACATAATTGCCATTTTTTCTTGCAATTCATATTTTACTGCTATTGATTTGTTAATCCGTTGATCGTTTTCGCGGTGTCCATCTGTTTAAATTAGTGTTCATTTGTTTTTGTGATGCTAATTTGTTTTTCCATGGTTCGTTCGTTTTCACAATGTTCATTTGATTCGCTGATGTTCATTTGTTTTCGCTATATGAATTAGGTTTTCTTGTCTATAATTATTTATTATCAAAATATTCGTCTTTTTAGTGTTTTTAAACACCTATGCTGTTGAACCCAGGTGTAAAAACCAGATAACATTCTTAACTTCTAATTTTCATAAAAGTTCATAAAGCCTTAATAATAAGATCATATTTATTTTAACCAGTATGTACCCCGAAGAATGAAGACACGTCTTTATAATGCAGTACAAAGAAAGTGTATGCTTTATATGTAGCCATATTCGATTGTTTCAATAAAATACATAGGATTTTTAATGAATTTGATAACATTACATTTAAAGCTGTCTTACAATATATTTTCGGTTGATTTTCCTCCAATTTTCCGTAGCCCAATTACGAATTACGATGTACCGCTATGAGGTCAAGACCACAGTCAGGCTAATGAAGGATATCGGTAGTCCACTCACACGCGGCTTCCGTTACACTATTCTGATATAACTATGACATTTTGCCCATCGGGACCGAAGCGGGCCACTCAAGCGGGCCACTCAAGTGGGCCACCGTAACTCGGCCGCCGCCACGCCGGCAATACCTGACATATATTACACATACGCAGAAAGAAGTCTGTATTGACATGTTACAGCATAATAGTGACATATGAATAGAAAGATTGTTCGGTCGTATACCATAACTTCTTAACATATAGGTACATTAAGTTTTTTCGTCTCGCCTTCTTCTGTTGCCCTCTTTACCGTCAATATTCGTCGGCTAGTTTGACGGGCCCATCTAGAGGCCAGCAAAGCACCACCTGACAATGTAGTCAATTATCACGATTGCAGGCTAACCCAACTTTTTGTAATGACCCAGTATAAGTCCACTCACATTTCAATCCGATAAATAACGAACTTCTCTTTTGGTATGCAATAGTTCCTCCTTTGGCCCAGATCTATTCAAGAGCATATTTTACATTGGTAGTATTGCTATGAAGGGATTCTAGCAGGAGCCTTCATATCATTAACTTCTGCAAAGGGCCTCTATTTGTTGGATCTATATATAAGACGCAAGCCTTCTCAGTGCCGATCTAACACCTGTGACCCGATCGGAGATAAAAATAAATGAAAAGGCACATTATGTTCAATACAAAAACACATTTATAAATATTTAGAGACCGTATCAATTTCCAGCATGTAACAAGAACATGGAAAGTACAAAAACAAATTATGTAAAAAGGAATACTCGCGAATTTATGTGTAATGGTCGGTCCGATTTGTATTCTGCGCAAATCTTCGCAGATGCGTCATTGCGTAATACCTAGCCTGTCGTATTGGGATTCCGAATAGGTATTGGTATTCGATGTAATGTATGTGGGTTCGATAGCATCTCACCCACGGAAATGCGAAAGTCTAAAATAATAATTACTTTTTACAATTCATTTAGCGACACGATTTCTGCTGTTGTAACTGATTTAAATTAAAGAACCGAATTTATAAGCTTTTCTTATCTATTATTTCAGTGTCTTATCTTTTTAAACGTAGTGCTCTTTACTGTTGCTTATGCCCTTTAATCTTTTTCATCTAAACGCTATTTACTTCCGAACAGCCTCTGTGGACCAGTGGTTAAGGCGTTTGCTTTACTGACCCGGGGGTCGTGGGTTCGATTCCCACGGGAAGCATACTTAATTAAGTTGTTTCCAGTTTGGTTAGGCAGGCATGATTCACCTGATTGTCTGATAAAAAAGATGATTCCATGCTTCGGAAGGCACGTTAAGCCGTTGGTCCTGGCGAGAGGCGGTTTCGAAGAACTCTGACACCACGGTATGCATGGTTGACTGACCGTGTCACCTACTCGAAATGATGATGGCTTCAGAACGCACATTATGACAAACTTGATTTTTTTATTGAAGGAAATAAATATGTAACTATTTATTTATTTTTGATTTCGTTACTGTATTCAAAACACTTCAAGAATAAGATGGCTATTTTAAGGTTGTATTTTAATACTTATCAGAAACTGTTAGTTATATCATATTTTTCTTTCTTAATCTTTTATACAAGTTTACATCTGGATACTTATGTATGCACCCTAATACTCTAACTTGACATGACATAGCATTAATTAGGATACTTACTATGCCTAAGACGTAGGAGATTGTGAATACCTCCCGTTCGCAGTTGAAGTCATTGTTTTATTTATTTAACACATGGATTAAATTAAATTTTTATTGGTTTATATATAAGATCATCCCTCAAATATTTGTAGTGACCCAGATTTCGATAAATCGTTTAAATTTCATAATAATCAGTAGGTAGTTGTGAAACCCAAAGTATTTGCCAATAGATAAATCTGGAGAAGCCTCCTTTTAAAATAATAAGTACTTTAAAAAAAAACATAGAAATCGAAAACATTCAATACATTCACATATGCTCAAATAGTTTATAATCAAAATTAAATATTTTGCATACGAACCAAAAACAATACCAAAAAGTTAATAAAAAGAAGTATTAAAGCTTTTACATATGCTAGTAAAAGACACAAAATAGTTTACAAATACATAGTAAAAGGTCGTCGACCGCTGGTGCTCAGTACAACAATGGGCTTTTGGTGTCTCGTGTAGACAAATCAACCATTGCATAAGATGTGTATGTACCTAAAGTTAGAAATGTTTAAAGAACCGGTACAAAGAAATAGGTATATGTGATGTGACACACATATACACAAACTTTTACTAAAATAGCGTTTAGTTCTCAATTAAACCCTTTAATTTTGACATTCATCATCATCGGGGCTTTTTTATAGATTATTCCACTGCAGCAGCAATAGCTTTTTGTGCGATTTTACGTCTTTGTGTACGAATAATTCCTAGGGAACTGTACTTACAGTCCTGTTACCTAGTAATTATTTCTGTTAAAAAGCACACTATCTTTTTCTGTAGTTTATACATATACATCAAATACACACAATTTCTTTAAAAAAAAAGTAATCAAAATATAATCACTAGACTGGTAAGGATTTTTTATAAAGATAGGCAATTGCTTATTCCTAAAGACATAATTTTTTGTAAATGTTGACTGTTGCTGAAAAAGGCAGACAATAAAGATTCTAACATACTACGCCTACACATTTAAATAAACACTTTTCGAAAAAGAGTTCGAAACGTTAGGTGTATAAATAATTCTAAACGCGAAAATACCGTTTTTTTAATACAATTTTATCTATTATTTCTAAGTAATTTATAGAAATACCTATCTAACAAAAATTATAATCTTAGTTTAGACTTTTTAGGGCATCCGACACTCGTCTAGTCTTCTATTGCAAACCTTGACATTTCAAAAAATTCCAAAGCTACGTAATTCATTGTAAATGTATTTTCATCTCTTATTTGGTGTGACAAAACGGCAGGTTGCATTACCATATACTCCTCGTCTCCGTCCTAGAAACATCACATCATTATGTCATTTGAGACTTACACATATGTAATGGTGTGTGTTTTCATTGTGTACAGATTTATCATAATATTTAAGCTATTCTAAGAGGCCTATAATGTTGTTTTTCATATTAGAATATTTCTAAAAAAGTAGTACATCGTTATATGTAGGTACTTATTATGTTACGTAGGAACAACATTTAGACAAGTCCTTTTCGACTTATGTACTTTCCGGGCTAACGTTAGCGACGGTTTATTGGTTATTTCATCAGTGATTACTATATGCATATATATCACACCTATATGTACATATCTTAACTATAAGCGAGTTTATATATGACAGGGTAGTTTGAAAATACCCTTATCCTTTAGACCATCAAACTGCCCCGTCAAAATAAACACCTTTTCATATGAGACCAATGCTGGGCATCCAAAAACTTTTCGACATTCTCATACAAACTGCCGGGCTTTCCAAACACTTTTGAATGAAAATGCCGAAATTTTGTTGTATGCGATTTCAGGTATCCCGTCCTGCGAGGTTGTTGGTGTTTTGCAGATAACTCTGTATAGAAAAACGTTTTTGTGTAGGTTCTTCTTTATTTAAAAAACAACACTCGTCTCAGAGACTACTGACCATACCATTGGACAACGGTATCATCTCGTACGAACCGTTACTATGCGATTCGTCACCCCATGCACCTCGAAAGGCCACAATAGCCCAAAGAGATGTAGCAGTGTGTCGATTTTACGCCTTCCCGACTGCAACAAAGAAACGGGGTGCTCTCTGAAGGTGTCGGAAAGCTCAGGCGGCATGCTAAGAAGGCTTTGCGCAACCCGCCCGTGAAGTGTTGCGTCATGAAGGAGCATCGCAGACAACAAATAGATACGTTGTGTCAATATACAAATATTTACTACTAGCTGTTACCCGCGGCTTCGCCCGCGTAATATATAGCCTATGTCCTTCTCAGTACCCTAACCGATGTATATGCAAAATTTCATGATGATCGGTTCAGTAGATACGGCGTGAAAGCGTAACAAACAAACAAATAAACAAACAAACTCACTTTCGCATTTATAATCTGCTATCTATTAATTTCATAATATCTTTGGTTTCATCCCACTCGTCAAGGCAAAGAGATGACTCTACTTTCTGGTATTTAGGCTCAAGATGGTATTTATCGAATGTAAGAGTAGTCCTACGTGCCTTTATTGTTCTGCCTTCCATCGGAACTCTCATCAATGTCGAACTAAGATTTGTAATATTATTTCTACAATTTCTACCTAATCAAATATTTTAGGATGAGCCACCGTACCAACTCTAAAATTATAAATTATTGTATGGTTTTACTTATATAGTTGTAATTATACTGAGATCAAAGATATTGAACAGATTTTCGTTTGTTACTTTAGCGAAATGAAAACAAATAGCATATCCTTTATAACTGGTTAATCATTATTTCACTTCATGTTCTATCAATTGCCCTTTTCATTTGATCAGTGTTATCAAAAGAACCATTATTGGATTTTGCCACTATTGAAGACTGTATTTAATTGTAAAGACCTGTGGTAAAGACCATTCATTTTCTATTGAAGGAAAACATTCAATATTGAATATGAATAGCCAATATAAATGTATTCACTAGTTGACATAATTGAACCACAAAATATGCAGTCGTGAATATAGATAGGTTCTTACAAATATGTGACCTGAACTTCGTGATCAAACGTCTATTAGACCTTATTATCTATGACACAAAGTCCAAAATTAGATTGTAAGAAGGATCCAGTTCATGCTCCGATTTGTGACGGGCTGATCGCTGGTCAACCGGCTTCCTAGTGACGTCATGGCTCCAAGGCCAACTGCATTGCGCTCAGATTAGTGGAGCCACATTTTAGACGTGCTATGATCAGGCCTAGTTATCAGAGGTTACGAAATCCAAAATTGAAGTTCGAGTTATAGGTACCTACTTTAAGAGTTACCGTCCTCGATACCAAGGATGTTGCGAATATTCGCATCCGCATCCGCAAATGCGGAGCTTCCGCATAGATTAGGACATCTGCATCTGCATTCGCATCCGCAATAAATCAATGCAGATTTTTAAGCGGATGCGGATGCTTTTCTTGAAAAGGGCTGCGAATAGCGCGTGCTGTTTGCGTCACGCGTGATGATGACCAAGCCATTGGCCAAGTGCGAGTCGGGCTCACCCATGAAGGGTTCCGTAGAAGCAAGCTTAGATTAGCCAAAAAACTCTATAATAAGCAAAAATAACTTTGTCGTTCATAGTGTTTGTCTCAAAGTTTTTTGCGGTTTATGAAAATGGTTTATAACTTTTTAGTTTGTACTTAGTTCTCAGCTCTGATAATTTTTCTTTCAACTTTGTTATATATACTCCTGTATTTTTTTTCACGTATCTATGTATAACCGATTAGCAGATAGAGAAGGGGGAAACATACCTCTAAAAAATTTTTGCAATTTATAAGTTATAACCAAATATTTCAGAAACGGATCCCTAAATCGAAATGTGGTCTTAACCTCACAAATTTTTTTTAGAGACTTCTTCATCAACACGATATGTTAGTAGAGAAAAATTACTCCCACTTGTATGGGAGCTACCCTAAAAAATTTTTTTTAAAGATTTTTTCTACCCCTTTTTTGGTATGATTAATAAACATTCCCATACCAAATTACAGCTTTTTAGTACTTATAGTCTCTGAGTAAAACCGCGGACAGACAGACCGACACGGCGAAACTATAAGAGTTCCGTGTTTACTACGGAACTCTAAAAACCAGTACCTTAACCTATGTGTATGCAAAATTTCATGATGATCGGTTTAGTAGGTGCAGCGTGAAAGCGTAACAAACAAACAAACTCACTTTCGCATTTATAATATTAGTTAGGAAGTTAGCATTAGGATATTTAAGTAGAATCTGAAACATCCGCATCCGCATCTGCATCCGCGGATGTAAGTCTTCAAAAATCTGCATCTGCATTCACATCCGCGGATGTGAAAAATTCGGCATCCGCAACAACCCTGCTCGATACTTACAGAGTAGGTTAAGAGTGACCACTATAATGATCTCCCGAAAGATACAGCGAACTCCAGTGGCTAACTCCACTAGCCGTAAACTTAAAATTTAGATGTTTAGGATTCTAGCAGTACCTAGCCATACCAATGATGGAATATTTGGCCAAATCAGGAGGTCCTGCAATATTCTGTTTAAATTATGATTCAGATTCCTTTTAATTAATTACAACAGCTTGCACTTAGTGTCCGAGCTCACATTCTTTAATTTTGAACACTCTTTTACTCGTATTTCACCTCCAGATTAATTCGATCTTCATCAAGAAGGATGCGTTTTGTTTTTGTATCTAAGTATAAATTAAGATATTTTTTTGCTTTTCTTTTATTTCATATTTTTTCAAAATTTACACCAGCTACTATCATGTAGTGCATGATAGTAGCTGGTGTAAATTTTGGAAAGTCACATAACCTATTAGTACTCACAACGGCGAATAAAATAACATGTATTGTTTCAGAAATAAATACTTCACAATAGAATCGCAACACAAAAATCAAGTATTCAGTTGGTATATTACGACGGCAATTGCTCAAAAAGCGTATCTATTGTATTTGCATACATAAATAGGTGTGAATTCGGGTACGCCCTTGCGGCCGTCATCATTAGCTTACAGACAGTGTGCGTGGGTGTCCAAACGCATTGTGTGGAGACAATGCCATCTATGCAATCCCAGTAATGTATTCGCGGGTTGCATCCCATTCAAGGATTCTTAGTCATCGGTGTTGGCAATTAAGCGTTATAGGTATTATTCAATCGTTCTATCTTCGAAATTATAAAGATTGTGTTTCACTTGTGATCTTCTATATTCCTAATATCTCAGTTCTGAGCTCGTGTGAAAACAAACTACATATACCACGTTTAAGGTACTTTTTGAACTTAACTTAAAGTTGTTTTGAATAAATTTCATTTTTTCAAAAAGATGCCTTATTTTACTTTCAATCATGGGTAGACTGTGGGTAGACTCTACCCAAAAGGATGCAAATGAATTTAAAAACACTCGGTATAATATCAGTACTGTATTCACTTAGTATCCGGCGTTGATATAAAGCATACGCTTATTAGTCTAAGTTCGTTGTTATAGAAGCAAAATTTGCGAAAATACGATAGAACTTGACTGATGGAGAGGACCGACCGCAAATCAAAAGCTGCATTCACCAGACTTTTCTAAGTCGATTTGCGTGCGTATGAATTCAGGATATATTTTTATATCTATTTCATGAATGATGCTAAGCTAAGCGATGAGAATATTTAATGACTATCACCTTGTAAACTTTTTGACGCATTACTTGCAAAAATGTGTTCTCAACCCGCGAAATAAATTTTACAAATAGATGCTGAACAATCACAGCACAACCGTAACGGAAAACAGCCGTGTGGTTCCCGGCAGAGTAGAATTCAAGCACTCCACTGCAAACCACTCCAAGTCTTCCCGTGGATGTCGTAAAAGGCGAATTAGGAAACACAAGTTAAACAAAGCTTACAAACATCAAAAAGACCTCTCCAACCCGTCTGGCCAGCGTGAGTGTAGGCCAAATCCTCTGACTACAATGGCTAATATATTGCTGTGGTAGTACAGAGAGGGTCGTGCTCCTGCAGTGGAGACTAAAAAAGACCTGATGGATGGATGGATGGATGCTGAACAAGACATACATACCCTTCTTTTTCCAGCAACATTGCCTAGTATTATAATGCTTGTTTCATAGACAAAAAGAGCAAATGGTTACGGACGTCCTCGTCCTGTAGATTTGGCTACTGTAATATTTTGTTTATTGCTGTACTACATCGTAAATCAAGACGTCTAGACGCGTGCAAATCTGTGCCACGTCGTGTCGTTGCCCCGTCGTGACCACGTCGCTGCCTGAATGGTAAGTTAAAAGGTGCGCGTGCGCAACGTGAAGACGTTGAAGGAGGCAAAGTGGCGATTGTTTTAAACACATTGTTGCTTTCAACTTTACCACCGTTACTTTAACTCTTAAACCATCCATCAATTACTTTAGAATTGTTTAGTTATACATAATTAAATTTAAAGCTGACTCAGCTTTCTGACACAAAAAGAAATTAGAACTATTTGTGTCTACTTTAAAAAATATTAGGTACATACTTCAAAGGTAAGATTGCTGAATATTCATGTATAACTAGTATTTAGGAACCCAATCTACATGTGTTAGTAATTATATTTTATCACCTTAAAATAGAAATATTAAACAGATCCTGTTCATACAAAGCACAGAATCTTTTCATTTTAAAAAAATCTCATTCCTGACCAATAAGTGCTATCTTGTGGACTTCAAAAATAAAATTGTTCGCAAGGTAATGGTCTATCTTGGTGGGATCCCCTTTATTATGATCTTTCTTACTTGCTGCAAGCTAATTGTCCAAAATTTCATCATAAATAGTCATCATCAAAGATAATTTGGGCTTTACCTACTTATGCATGCGGATATAGATTTTACAATTATTTCAATAGATTTAATTTTAGATTTTCCTTTAAATACAATCAAATGTTTCTTGTTCATTCGCGAATAAATAACACTTTATCGACGCGTTAGAAATTCCAAGCACGATTGTTTTATTGCAAAAGTTAAGGATAAGTACGTAACTTGAAGCAAATATTAAGGTAATAAATTGTAGTAAAGTGACGACATTATTGGACGGAGGAGGAGAAACCTCAAGTCTGCAGCTATACATGGACGTGACGCATGCAGATATCAGAAAAGTGATTGGATAACTGAAGTTACTCATTGAAGCGGTGATATAATTTGGCCTGAATTGTGGAAACAAGTAAGCTGATATCACTTCATTGACGACGATTGTAGAGGAGTTTTTGGTTGGAAGTCAAGGGGCACAGTTGGGGTTTGATGCCACATGTTAAAAAACTATACCATACAACACCGATACTTAGTATCTCGTTAAACTATACATTGGCAGAATCACTGAAATCTTGGTCGAAGCCATAATATAAAAGAAGAAAGAAAGATGATTGTAGATTAGTGGTGAATAAGTACACAATGTTGAGTTGAATTCGATTTAAAACGCTAGTAAATTAGCCTCTATTTTCTAGGTGTTAGGTTATAGATATGGGAATAATCCTAACTATCCTAATCCAAACTTCCTAATCCTAATCCTAACTATCCTAACTATTATTTATTTATTTATTATCTATCTATCTATATATCTATATATAATATTATAAATGTGAAAGTGAGTTTGTTTGTTTGTTACGCTTTCACGCCGTATCTATACTGAACCGGTCATCATGAAATTTTGCATACTCATAGGTTATGGTACCGAAAAGGACATAGGCTATATATTACGCGGGCGAAACCGTGGGTAACAGCTTGTAAGAAATAAAATAAAATCTCATTGAAATTTATATAACATGTATCTCTTTTTGAGCGTAATTTTTTTTTAATATCTTTAAAATCTACAACCTACAAGCGTTTCGAACAACCAGTGCTGAGAAGAATATGCTGAAAGAAACTCAGTCCAGTTTTAGTTCCTACGTGCCTGAAGGGTTATGCTTTTACATAATTTATATATTATAAGTACTATTTGTTTATATCTATCAACTCCACTATTGTGGCATTTGCCATTTTAAATGTATAGGAACGGAACCAAAAAAATGTTGTATCAATTTTATTTTACCACCTTGTCGGCGTGATTAAAATATTTTAAAAACTCATATCTAATTCTTTATGTTGGCTTTAAGTCTTTGCGTGTCCTCGTGTGTTTATGTTTCTTTAGTCATAATAGGGAGTGAAACCTGTATGACCTTAGAAGTAGCGATCTTGAGGGAAAATACGTAAACGCGTATTTCCTTACTTATTAAATCTAAATACCCACTTTTATCCATTTACCTTTTCCTTGAATAGGAAAACAAGGAAAATGTATTGTAAAATGCACAAATAAAGAAATGTACGTGTCACAAAATCTCTACTATTCATCTTAAACCTAATAGGATATCCTGTGAATACCATTTCATTTATCCTGCGTGCTTCGGAAGGCACTTAAGAGCCGTATCCTATGTTTTCCATACAAATGTATTCCTCTATTTTCTCGCTAAAAATTGCTTCTAGAGGCACAATTCTTTTTTCATAAAATCTTGTACTAAAATAGGTATGGCCCTAGGTTTTATTTTTTTTTCTAAAAAACAGTTTTAGAAAAAATACTGCTAGGATACGCCTCTAAGCCGTTAGTCCGGGCTGGCAACTTTGATGGCAGTCGTTAAGCTTTAAGCACTTTGAAAAATCTGACACGAGTGTTGGACACTTACACACACGAAAAATAAATAAACAAACATTACATATTCCTGACAAAAATAGTCATGATGTGCTTTCTTTCCCCAAAATGACTCAAACCTTGCTAGGACGGACTATGCACACTTCATCAGGACACATAATTGCAAGAGCTACTAAACCTGTTAATATGTACAACTCTTCATAGAGCATTATCATCATCATCTCGGCCCCAAGATGTCCACTGCTGGACCTAGGCCTAAAGATTTCCAATACGACCTGTTGGAAGTAGACTGCATCCAGCGTCTTCCTGCGACCTTGGTCTGGTCGTCCGACCGTGATTTGTGATGTCCGTCGCTGCGTTTTTTTGGTAAGTTGTTCTCCTTTTTTTTCTATCTTTAAGATAAACAGGGTATAAAAGCTGCTGGGAACTCAAAAAAATACTTTTCTCTTAAAACTGTTTGGGCGACCGCACAAGCTGAAAATGCAATATAGGGAGACAGATTATTATTATAATTTTTGTATTAAGTAAGCCGTGTGGTTCCCGGCAGAGTAGAATAGAACCACTCCAAGTCTTCCCATGGATGTCGTAAAAGGCGACTTAGGAAACACAAGCTAAACAAAGCTTACAAACATCAAAAAGACCTCTCCAACCCGTCTGGCCAGCGTGGAGAGTGTAGGCCAAATCCTCTGACTACTCTGGCTAATATATTGCTGTGGTAGTACAGAGAGGGTCGTGCTCTTGCAGTGGAGACTAAAAAAGACCTGATGGATGGATTAAGTAATTAAATCGGGAGAATTTGCAATGCGACCTATTGGAAGCGGACTGCATCCAATGCCTTCCTATGACCTTCGTCAGGTCTTCCAACCTTCTGGTTAGCGGGTATCCCGACCTGACTTTGCGCTTGCCGGTACGCGGTTGCCATCAAAGAACCTTTATGCCTATAAGTAATATAAATCCCATTCCAACTAATCCCAATCCCAATCCCAACTAATATTATAAATGCGAAAGTGAGTTTGTTTGTTTATTTGTTTGTTTGTTTGTTACGCTTTCACGCCGAATCTACTGAATCGATTATCATGAAATTTTGAATACACATAGGTTAGGGTACCAAGAAAGACATAGGCTATATATTACGCGGGTGAAGCCGCAAGTAACAGCTAGTAGAATATAAAAGTTGATTACGAAAAAACATATTTTTCTCATACAAAACTGTTCAACCGCACAAGTTGACAGTGCTATATAAATATGCAGGCAGATAGTTAATATGTTGATAGTAAGTAATTTGCAAGAGGAGAGTGCCGTGAAATATTACCTTGCGGCATGTGGCAGCTGTTGAGGTCGTCAAGTCTGAGACAGGTTACTCGCTCCATTGATGAGGCGGACGTCCGAAAAGATGATCATCTTTTACGAAAGGATTTGCGTACAGAGGTTGCTTAAATTTTTAATGGCTACTTGTTACGTAAAGCCGACGAACCAAAATATACCATTGTTTTCCATGTGGCTCAAATTTAAAACATTTATGATGTCATTTACGAAGTACTAACCAATTCCATTATTGCTACTAGCTAGCCTTTAGCCATTATTTTAATGAACTAATTAAAGCAACCCGGCCAGCATTCCGATCGAAGTGGCCAAACCTTCGGTCCAGCTTTGGTAATGACATTTACCTTGTATTTTATTGAAAATACCACTTGATAATTATTTTCTTATGTAATTGCTTTGTATGAATGAGATCAGAGGTCACAAATATAAGAGAAGAGGAACTTGGCAAGTGTCTCACGGATACGAATAGCTAGGCGAAAATGCGAACATTAAATAAAAAATAAATAAATATATACGGACAAATCACACAGATTGAGCTAGCCCCAAAGTAAGTTCGAAACTTGTGTTATGGGATACTAACTCAACGATACTATATTTTATATTAGATACTTATATGGATAAACATCCAAGACCCAGGTCAATCTGAAAACGATCATTTTCCATCTTGACCTGACCGGGGATCGAACCCGGGACCATCCGTGTGGCAGGCAGGCGTGTTAACCGCAGCGCCACGGAGCTCGTCATTTAATTTGCATGACAACAGGATCATTGTATGTTTTATTAGTACTAAATAAGCCATATTCAAAGACAAAATTATACAATCCAAATCCTAACTAATATTATAATAATTCGAAAGTGAGTTTGTTTGCTTGTTTGTTACGCTTTCACGCCGAATCGCTGAACCGATCATCATGAAATTTTGAATAAACATAGGTTAGGGTACTGAGAAGGACATAGGCTATATATCACGCGGGCGAAGCCGCGAGTAACAACTAGTATGTTAATAAAACCCTTTCTGAATTCTCAAAAGGGCGACTTAGCTTGTTAATATGAACAACTTTTCCTGTGGGACTAATGGGACTAATATTAAAATTCGAAAAATTTAATGTAATATTTCATTTTTTCTTCGAATTATCAGCATTAGTGTAACGCAACGAATGAATTGCGATACGGCGTGACGTCATAGCTCGCCCCACTGCCCGCCATATCGCCGTTGTATTCACCGCGGCGCGCTCCGCCGAGCGAACGCGTCACTTTTTGCCGAGCTGCCGACCGCACAACATAAGCCTAGCCACTATATTGTTATGCTGAGTGTTAATCTGAGTGTCCATAATGGATTAAAATACTCGTTGTTACGCGCAAGTTCTGTGTTTAATTACAAAAGCCACATCATCAGCGACCCTGCCTTGTCCCTTCTGTTACAATCAGAAGTGGGACACGATGAAAGAGATCGTCTTTCATCACCACGCCAATGGATTTTTCACCACAGGTTAAGTACTGCCGCCGAGATGCTATTAATTTATTTTAATTTTTCCTTAAACGTCGATTCAATTAGTCCATTCTACCCTCATTTTCCGTAGTCACAATAAAAGTTTTCCGTTTCACAATTTCCATCCAAAATGTCGTTTAAAATTTTCCGGTAAAATTGTCAATCGTAAGATTGCTTAGCATTTCAATAATAGGCCATAAAAATAACGTTTTGTGCGCTTTATATTCAGTGACCGATAGATATCTACGTGCTGCTTGTTTTTGCTTTCGGCGAATAAACTATTTGTTTCTTTTCATGAACCTCGCTTCTGGCATTGGAGTTTTCGAGCCACGTGGACTATCCAGCTATCGTCGAGCAACTGCTTCCAACTGCGAGGCTGAGAGGGTTGTACGAGCTTCACTACGTGAACACTGACTGTGTTGATGTGTTTTCTGGCATGCAGACGGCATTGGACGAGAGCAGAGTCAGGAAAACAGCCAATTAAATCAGGTCAGCCAATTTTGTTGCCAATTCCTAACCAGATTAGTCGTCAAATTAATGACTAAATTTCTAGCTATTTGTTATATATCAGCCTGATGAGTATTATTGCAAAAAAAAGTAATAAGGAGGCGTTCAGTATATGCATAGGCACCTAGTCATAAAGCCAAGTCAATGGTCCAATCCAAGCTAGTGACCCAAGGCAAGCTAGTGATCCAAGTTACGCCAGGGTTCAAGCCAAGCTAGTGGTCTAAGTAAAGCAAGGGTCCAAGCCAATCTAGTGGTCTAAGTAAAGCCAGGGTCCAAGCCAAGCTAGTAGTTCAAGTAAAGCCAGGGTCTGAGCCAAGCCAGTAGGCTATACTAAGCCTGTGGCTCAAGTAAGGACTCAAGCTAAGCCAGGACTCGAGTGAAGCCAGGACCAAGGCTTAGCCATGTCCCAAGCAAAGCCAGGGCCCATGCGAAACCAGAGCCAAAGCGAAAGTAGGGCCCAAGTGAAACCAGGACCTAAGCTAAGCCAGTGCCTATGCAAAGCCAAAGCCCAAGTGAAGCCAGGGCCCAAGCGAAGCTATAGCCTAAGTGAAGCCAGAGCCCAAGTAAAGCCAGAGCCCAAGTGAAGCCAGAGCCCAAGTGAAGCCAGAGCCCAAGTAAAGCCAGAGCCCAAGTGAAGCCAGAGCCCAAGTGAAGCCAGAGCCCAAGTAAAGCCAGAGCCCAAGTGAAGCCAGAGCCCAAGTGAAGCCAGAGTCCAAGTGAAGCCAGAGCCTAAGCGAAGCTAGGGCCTAAGCGAAGCCAGAGCTCAAGCGAAGCAAGAGCTCAAGCGAAGCTTGAGCTCAAGCGAAGCTAGAACTCAAGCCAAGCCAGGGCTCAAGCCAAGCCAGGGCTCAAGCCAAGCCAGGGCTCAAGCCAAGCCAGGGCTCAAGCCAAGCCAGGGCTCAAGCCAAGCCAGGGATCAAGCCAAGCCAGGGCTCAAGCCAAGCCAGGGCTCAAGCCAATCCAGGGCTCAAGCCTAGCCAAGGATCTATGCCAAGCCAAGCCAAGGATCCAAGCCAAGGGTCCATGCCAAGCCAAGCCAATGATCCAAGTCAAGGGTCGATGCCAAGCCAAGCCAAGGATCCAAGCCAAGGGTCCATGCCAAGCCAAGCCAAGGATCCAAGCCAAAGGTCTATGCCAAGCCAAGCCAAGGGTCCATGCCAAGCCAAGCCAAGGATCCATGCCAAGCCAAGCCAGGGATCCAAGCCAAGTCGGGGATCCAACCCAAGCCAGGGATCACAGTCAAGTGTGTCGCCTAAGAAAAGCCTATAGCCTAAGCCAAAGCCAGGCGTTCAATCCATGTTATGTCCCCATGAGTCCTAGTCTTGATCTTATTTCTGTCTATTAGAGTATTCCTTAAAAAAATAGTCGGATTTTGACAATTTTGACTAATCTGGTGTATTGCTCTCATTGCGGGAGCAATTGTTGCAGGATGGCCGATTGTAACGCAACGAATGAATTGCGATACGGCGTGACGTCATAGCTCGCCCCACTGCCCGCCATATCGCCGTTGTATTCACCGCGGCGCGCTCCGCCGAGCGAACGCGTCACTTTTTGCCGAGCTGCCGACCGCACAACATAAGCCTAGCCACTATATTGTTATGCTGAGTGTTAATCTGAGTGTCCATAATGGATTAAAATACTCGTTGTTACGCGCAAGTTCTGTGTTTAATTACAAAAGCCACATCATCAGCGACCCTGCCTTGTCCCTTCTGTTACATTAGCTAAAAATATTCATATTAACGGGCTGAATCACCTCTTTTAGATCAGACAGGTTTTTATTAACATATTTTACTAGGTATTTAAAAAAATAATGATTGGCTATATGTCACAACGAACTTTGGTGGCAGGCAAACGTTCGGCCTTACCAAACCATTACATTACACAGCGTGTGTAGCCAAAAATTAATCTATCTTAAGTGGCGTTAGTATTATATTGTCTTTTGTGGAGCTGAACAGTTGAGGATAAATAAATAAATAATAAATATATACGGACAAATCACACAGATTGAGCCAGCCCCAAAGTAAGTTCTTAAGTAAGACTTGTGTTATGGGATACTACCTCAACGATACTATATTTTGTATTAGATACTTATATAGATAACTATCGAAGACCCAGGTCAATCTGAAAAAGATCATTTTCCATCTTGACCTGACCGAGGATCGAACCCGGGACCTCTGTGTCGCAGGCAGGCGTGTTGACCGCTGCGCCACGGAGCTCGACAACAGGATACAATCAGGATGATGCCCAAATGGTAACTACCATTTGGTTATCTTCTAAATATATAGGGACAAAACACACAAATTGAACAAGCCCCACAGTAAATTATGAACTTTGTCGTAGGATACTTACTCAACAATACTATATATTATAGTAGATGCGAATATGGATAAACATTCAAGACCGAGGGCAATCTACAAAGGTCGTTTTTATGATCGAACCCGGGAGACACAGAGCTTGTCAGTCGAGCGGTCTTATAGGTACCGACATTTTCCACTTCTATGTGCTATTTAAATCTCTGTAGATATTTGGATTCCTTAAACGATACTTGTAGTCTACAAGAACTTCACCTTTTTGAACATGCTCCAGTCTTCCAACAATACTTTAGCATTATTATTCTTGTTTTTCTCTGGCCTAACTCTATATATAGATTCTATTTATCGATGGGCATGTAAGAAGTTCATTAACCGCTGATATATGAAAAAGCTTGATCGAAATCTCATTACGTGACAGGTAAATGATTAGCAGTGTAATCACGCGTGCGGCCGCTTGGTATGTGTGAACGGGCCTTGTTAAGGTTCAATAGCATTTTTACAGAAATTGCCCAATTTCTATTCCGGCGCTTACAATACAGATTTAATTATTTTTTTTTGAACTCGTATGTTATAGAAATCCCATAGATCGTCGCGGGTAAATAAAATCAAAGTTAAAAATAACGATAAACCAAGAATATAAAGAAAATATTTCGAAACAAAATTGAAAAATACAATATTAAGAGTGTAAGAGAGTTAGAGGTTCTGTATTCTGACTGTAGTACTCATTGGATATTTAGAAATTATTTCACTAAATATCAAAAATATCAAATCATTAAAATATCAAAGATTAATTTTTTTACTCAAAAATAGGAAACGGGACGAAATTAGGAAACGGGACGAAATTAGGAATTTTACAATTGACATTTCGATTAATTTTATTATCCCTTAAAAGAGGCGCTCGGGTCATAATAAGACTAACTTTTCTTATAAGGGACCAAAGGGACCAATGCTGAGAACAAATTTTTTTTACATTTTCAAAGTAATTGCCGGGAAAGCTGAAAACCGAATATGAAAATGTTGAATCATTTTTTAGTTTCCGGCATAAAGAAATGTCGAAGACGAGTTTTTATTTTTATCTATCGTCGAGAATCTATTGAGTTATTGAGTACAAACGTGGTACAAACGCTATATAGTAGATTCTTGTTCGTCTCCCCGTGACATTTTTAGACAGGTTCGAATTATTAAAGAGCCTTGTATCCTTGAGACCGCTAATTGAACAGTTCTCACGCATTAGGACCTATTGATGTTAAAACACTAAAAGATTTAATTAATACAAATGTCCTATTGTTTAAGTCAATTAGCAAATGCATTTTATATGCAGAATATTATTTATGAATATTGCAACAATCTTTGACATGGTTATTTTTAGGGTTCCGTACCCAAAGGGTATAATGGAACCCTACTAAGGCTCCGAAGCCCGTCCTTCTATCATAGTTTATATCTACTGAACCGTAATAGGCAGATACTTGAACTTTTCACAGAATTTTAATATGTAACAACAAATAAATGAAAGAAGAATCATTATTGAACAATATTTGTCTATTATTATTTGTCTATGCAAGAATTTGGTTAATTAATACTGTAGAGAGAATTTGTTTAATTAAAACTGCATGTTAGGAGTCGTCCTTATTTAATTTTTTTAGATTATACAACAACCTTATTTATTGCGCCTTTGTAGTTTAATGTTATATGGTAGTACGGAACCCGTCGTCTGGGTTCCAACTTGGACTTGGCCGGTTTTATTATCTCATTATAATAATACTACTATTGTTTTATTCAGTGCACAAATTCATTCACAAAAGCTCTTATGACAAAAATTAAGCTTACGAAGTATTATTATGTCCATACGTAAATAAAATTAATGCGAATATGTGAATCTCTATTTACTTATTTGTGTATTTATCAGGCTTATAAATAAGACACATTATGAAACTTTGAGACATTGCTAATAAAATTTCAATACCACTGAGAAATCATAGATATAAAATTACCCGAAAATTATATAGGTACCTATTGGCTTTAACTAAAGCCAAGGTTATTAAACATAATTCCATGGCCTCTGCTTTTTCCAATGAAGTGTCAATACTTCAAACGTGCCGTACCGGACCGTAAATCACTCCCCGAATAGACTCCATATTTGGCCTAATTTGGATGTCGACAAATTAAAATTCGGGCTGAGTTCCCCCAGGAGAATGCTGCTCCATTGTGGTACGGTGCCGTTATGACCACCACGTGCTTGCATTCTAATATTCTACTTTACTGTAAATGACCCTACGCTCCCAATTCTTGGAACTAACCTGGTTGTCTATCAGCTAATTAGAATTGCTGTGAAAGTAATGAAATGATTACAGAAATTTTAATTGAAATGTGTCTACATGGCTGTATTTGCAATTTTTTTGTTCTTTTTTAAAGTTTTGCGCTTTGAACATATAATCCCAACTAATATTATAAATGCGAAAGTGAGTTTGTTTGTTTATTTGTTTGTTTGTTATGCTTACTGATCATCATGAAATTCTGCATACACAAAAGGTTAGGGTACCGAGAAGGACATAGGCTATATATTACGCGGGCGAAGCCGCGGGTAACAGCAAGTTATTTATATAAATGAACCTTATATTTATTTGTTTCCGCTTAAGTTTCAATGGAGTTACATCCAACATACATGGTCGCAGCGAGTCTAATATTATTATTTATAATATTTTATGAATTAATAATATGTTATTGGTTGAGCGAAACAAGATAACAAGCGGACTCCAAGTAATCATTTCACAACAAAGTACCTGTGTTTTAGAAGCTGCGATTCGTTTCATGTCATGAAATCGAACAATAGTAATGATTCTTGTAATTATCTAATCTTGTATCGTTTTCTGCAGTGGAGACTAGAAAGACCTGATGATGTATCGTTTTCTTCTTGTAAAATAAGCATAGCATATTCTTTAAATTTGTCGAGCTCCGTGGCGCAGCGGTCAACACGCCTGCCTGCGACACGGAGGTCCCGGGTTCGATCCCCGGTCAGGTCAAGATGGAAAATGATCTTTTTCAGATTGACCTGGGTCTTGGATGTTTATCTATATATGTATTTGTTATAAAATATAGTATCGTTGAGTTAGTATCCCACAATACAAGTCTTACTAAGAACTTACTTTGGGGCTAGCTCAATCTGTGTGATTTGTCCGTATATTTATTTATATTATATTTAAATAGGTATGGAAAAAAATCCGTCATGCGTTATACTTATATAGATAGTTTAGAGTTGATTACGGGATTTTAGCGGACAACACGTTCTTTGTTTTAGACTGTTTTGTACATTGATTGAAGAATGTGAATTCTAAATGTGAAATCGGTGTAATTTGGTGTTGTAAATGTCCTTGTTTATTAACATTTGGAATGACTATAAGTCATGGTGTAGCCGCTAAGTTATCACTACAATAATCGCTGGTGCTTGTGTTCTTTGCTGTGTCGTTTACGCCAGGGGCTTCTTCAAACTGACGAAATAAATTTCTGTGACAAACACTGGTGACAGATTTTTTTAAGCTGCCTAGAGGCGTCTGACCTAGCTTAACGACTTCCATCAATGTCGACAGACGTGACCGGCGCTTAAAGTGCCCTCCGAAGCACGAAGGAGCTGAAGATATTTTTTTATGCCACTTTGGTCCCCCATCCAAGTGAGGACCGCGCCCGGGGTTACTTTACATACGTGAGCGATTACAGTGATTTCGCCCCCTGGGCTATCGAGCACGAAATGAGTTACATCGTCATTTTATTGATAAACAAGAACAGGCGAACTGGTGAAATAAATGAAGATAGGCACTTAAGGAATCGTATCCAGGGCTGTAATGCAAATACAAAAAAAATCAGATAGGTGATGTGTATCGATTACTCACAAACCAATGTATGACTAGAGACGCAAGCAAGTTCAGACAATAAAATCGTTTTCATGTCTCGTCATATCCACGGCATAATAAATATATTAACTTGGCAATATACAAATATTTTCCAAGAAATAAAGCAACGCCTGTTGAATTCTAGAAGCTGTCAGATGGCAAGCCAATCGAATGTGTTCGCTCACCAATTCCTTATGCAAAATGTCATCCGCAATCGTGATTTCGCAGAACGATTCGCCAGGAAGCGCAGCCGATACCAGCAATTTGTGAGCGTATAAACTTTCTATGGAATATGAATGAATGAATTATTAATGCCTTCCTTACTGCCATCACTACTATAAAAGCTTCTCGAGCTTAAGGTTATTTGTACGTAAAATACCTAAATCGGTCAAATCAATTGTCGATGACAGCAAACACATCATATTATTTTGGATGGATTACAGTGGAAGGGGACAACCCCTCTACTGTGAGAGAGAAGAGCGGTCAGCGGGGCGACCCATTGGCCTTCAAATCTACCCGCTAGGGCGAGTAGCGCGCGCTTCCAAACCGGGACCATTCTTATAGAGTAACGTCCCAATTCCCTCACCCGACTGGCCGGTTTTATTGGAGCGGCAGGTGTAGGCCGTAAGCCCGCTGTCTGCGTCCTGCGGGCCGATTTGCTAACTCAGTGTACAACGATTTGATTGTCACTTTAGCATACATTACGGTTTTCATATCTTAAATAAAAATAGTCATTCATACCGAAGCCGTAATGAATATTGAAGTTACCATGAAAATGATGTACACTGTAGCTGTCAAAAGTTAACAAATAGGCCTGCTGGGCCCCGGCGGCGGATAGTCAGGGTCGTCTTCGCCTCGCTGCCCCTCTTCGCCTCCTCTTTGCGGGGCATAACGCGCTCCGCAAAGGCCTGTTCAGCTGTCCACGACGTCTCACTGTCGACCATGCATTTGATCAGTGTCGGCAGCGCGTAACTCCGCGCGGTCTTCCACCCAGGCTGGGCAGTGTTCTAACGTGTGCTGGGCGTCCTCTTCCTGGTATCCGTGACAATGGTGGCATAACCTAATGTGCCTTCCGAAGCACGGAGGAGCTCCAGATAGTTCTTGCCACTTGCGGTCACTTAACATGCTTAAGCGCTAATAATGCTTACGCCCCCTGGGGCATCGGGCACCTCACGTTACGTTGATTTATCACCGAGTCTATGATTCATCCACGGAAAGACTTGGAGTGGCCCTATCCTACTCTGCCGGGAATCACACGTACAATATTAATTAATATTGTTCATTTCAACTTTTGCTGTACGAGATATAATAAATTGAAGACCTCCGTAGCGCAACAGTTTTAACATGCCAGCCGGAGACACGAGTGGTCCCGAGTTCAATTTCCGGCCAGTTCATGATGAAAAACAATATTTTTTTAATTGGCCCGGGTCTTGGATGTTTATCTATATAAGTATCTATTATATAATACAGCATGTAACTTGACCCTCTCATACTCTCCAAGGGGTGACTCAGCCCGTCAATATGAACAGCTTTTGCTATGGTAAAAATGCTGGAAATACTCAAAAAAGACTCGACATTTTCACACAAAAACGTTCAGCCGCCCCGGCAAATAGTATGAGAAAGTTAAAAAAAAAAACTATTTCCCAGCATTGATCCCATAGGAAAAGTTGTTCATATGGACGATATGAGTTACTTCTTTATGGGAATGTTGAGGATACCAACTCAACGATACACGCTGTATAGTATCGTTGAATTAGTATCCTACGGCACAAGTTTACAACTTACTGTAGGGCTAGCTTAATTTGTGTGATTTGTCCCTAGGTACGAGTAATTACACTTATTTATTATTTAATGAGGTTACTTCCACTAGCTTCCGGAAGTGCTTGATGCAACATTGATGGCGGTTGCGCGGTTCCGGTCGGCATTGGTCGATCGGTAAGTGTAGCGAGGCCGCCGAGCTTGTCACTTTACTGGCAAAGCCTCCGTACGAGGAAGGGACATGTGTCAGCTATGCGTAATTATAATTAAGATATAGCATTGAATAATTACATACCACCAAAACATCAAAGAAGGAACTCGTAAACACTGTTATTAATTCAAAAGAAAGCAATGTACATGGCGCTCCTATAGTAACACTAGCGCCACCCAGCAATTAATTCTTGTAATCCTAAATTATATCGAATTTTAAAAATCTAACAAGCACATAACTAGTAAATTACTTTTAGTATTTTTGTATTCATTTTCACAAATATTCGTTTGATAAAATAAGATATAAACAATTTTTCTCTTTAAATATGGCACTAGTAAATTACTTGTAATATCCAAAAAATACTATAAGTAATTTAGCAGTTTTGTACTTGTTAGATTTTTAAAATTCGATGCAATTTATGATTTAAGGAATTTAATAGCTGGGTGGCGCTAGTGTTACTATAAGAGCGCCTTAACTCAAAAGCGTAGAAAAAGCTAGTGTCCAACCCATAGTCGGTCGCGCACACACACAGCAACCAATTTGACGGATTTTAAGGGCATGTTAACTTTTTACCTACACACACCCACCACATACAAGATAGGTAAAAAACTGGCCATTAGCCGAGCAAGAATTTCATCAATCAGAATCCAGTCCCTCGATCGGCTCTTACGATCTTTTTTCTTTACTCCGAGCCCAGACCAGCGTGGAAGTGAGAGAATTAACACCTTTTATTATATCATAATTTTATATTCATAAGTAAAAACTATATATAAGATTCATAACTTGCATGCAAACGGTAAGCATGTAAAACTACTTATGTAGCATATCGAAAATAACTTTATAAAGCAAGTACCTAAACTTTTTATATCTTACAAAATAAAATATTTATTAATTTTCGTTTTGACAATTAAAACAAAACAAATTTATTTATCTACTTATATTTATAATAAACTAAACAGAAAATATTATCTAAATTAAAATAAAAATTACATTTAAAAAATATTGTTATCACCTCCTTAATGTCCTATGTTCTGCTGTTTTTGTTATAATTGCTCACTCGATCGAAACATACCTAAACATGCTCCAAAAATAATGAATATATTATAATGTTATTGCAAAATGAAAAAAGATGAAAAAAAAAAGAAAAGTAAAAAAAAATTAAATATATTATAATCATCAAAGCCCTGTAGGCTAGTAGGCGACCTATACTGTTGAAAAGAGTTTCTTTCGGCATTTCTTCTCTGCAGTGGTCGGTTCCGAAATGCTAGTAGTCTGTAGCTTTTAAACAATAAACAGTAAATGCATAATACTTAATGTGATAATTTCAAATATGATTTGACGTGAAAAAGTGCCTGCAAGTGCCTAATTTCTGAATAAACGTTTTGAATCTTGAATCTTATCTAATAACGTAAAGAAAACTATTTTGAGAAATGAATATCATAAGTAATGTCCGTAGATATAATAAAGATTAATGAATATCTCTGGAATATTCATCTTCAAATTCAAAAATATTGGTGTTTGAGCATATATCTCACATTAGTTTTGGATTCCTTTGGTCAAAGGAAAAGTTAGCTTAGCTATTTTATTTTTTGCATAAGTATAGTAAAAATCTTCTTTGGAAAATACATTTAACCCCGGGCGAATGAAGTGTGTAATAAGTTTTACTCGTCAGTTTGAGTGTGAATATCTATATATTTGTGTGTAATTTTAAAATCGTGTAAGGTTAAATTAATTTTTACTCAGTATGGAAAAAAATACGAGTATGTTTAGAAACATTTAATATGCTACATCATAAATACAGTACGATAATATGTTATGGTTCTATTTAACACCTGTAAATACGTTCCGAGAGGGAAGAAGTAATACTATGTAAAACTAAAATAGTAAGTATTTTTCATCTATATACTTAGTACTTACTATAAGTAGTACTATTGAGTACAACTACTACAAGATATAATAGACTTCTTACGGTTATGTTCTATACATAGGCTCTTTATTTTTACCTCTCAGTATACATTCTACGGATATATTAATAAAATGCTTCTAAAATAAACTTGACTCCAAAACCCAATGTAGCAGCAGCTGCAGCTGAAGTGTGTATATTGCACTGCCCGTCGAGAATGTATTGGTTCTGACCCTTGTCCAGACGCCACATATGGGGCTCGTTCTCACTCGGTGGTGCCCGGCCATTAAGCATCTTGTCGGAGAAGCAACCCGACGAGGTTTGGAAGCTTAGGATGCCCAACAACCAAGAGCGGCGGAGGAATTCGTAATGGCCATCCAGAGAGCAGAGACATACTGGAATTATAAAAAAAAATATATAAATAATGAGGGTTTACTGAGATAAGCGGCGGCAGTTGACCATTGAGGTGTCGGGAACTCAGGACTGGTAAGCTGTTATTGGACAAAAATTCGCCAGTTTACTGCTTGTCAAATATTATCCAGCGACAGTGGCTTACGACACGCCACACAGGTGGTAAGCAAAACCCTTTTAGACACCGTCATGCCTTTATTTTAATGATTAAAAATAGTAGTTTTTTCTACGCTTTTAGGCTAAAAGAGTCTATGGAGGTTTTATATAATCTAAGGCAAACCCTCATTGCAATCCACAAGCCTATCTGCGTAATAAAGCACGCTTTTAACACGGTCGATTTTGATATTCTCATTGGGGTTTTGAGTACATTAAATTTTTCTCCTAATTCTCTTTCATGGTTCCGCTCCTTCTTAAACGGCAGACGTCGACATATGTAACGATCACAAGTCCGATTGGTGTGACATCGTAGCCGGAGTGCCTCAAGGCAGTATTCTTTCACCCATTTTGTTTTCTTTATTCATTGATGGTATTACAACCTCTCTTTCCTCTGCATTTCATCTTTATGCTGATGATCTTCAGATCTATACGGCCGCCACTCTTCAGGATTTTCACCTCGCTATCAGAGCTATCAATTCAGACCTTGAGCGTATCGCTTCTTGGTCTAACAACTTCGGGCTCATGGTCAACCCAGCAAAATCTCAAGCCATCATTATTGGTAGTCCTCATTTTATATCCAAATTAAAAAATACGGCAGTACCTAATGTTGAGTTGAATAATTGTATCGTTCCTTTCTCTCAGATTGTAACTAACTTAGGTATAACTATGGATCAAACCTTGTCCTGGGCTCCTCAAGCCAATGAAGTAAGCCGTAAAATATTTGCTTCTCTACATTCGTTGAGACGCCTGCAGTATTTCCTGCCATTTTCTACAAAGGTTCTCCTTGCTAATTCACTTCTCATCCCTTTGCTGGACTATGCTGATGTAGCTTATCTTGACGCTAATGAAGGTTTACTGGATAAGTTTGAACGTCTGCAAAATCATTGTGTAAGATTTGTTTTTGGATTGCGAAAATTTGATCACGTGTCGGAATTCCGCCGCCAGCTTAACTGGTTTCCCATTTGATTTCGCAGAAACAGGCACATCCTCCTTTTGTTATTTAACGCTCTTTTCAATCCCCAATCGCCTGGCTATCTTCATAATAAATTTAATTTTAGAGAAATCGACAACCGATTACGTTCCAGTGGGTCTCCCATTCTACAGCTACCTGGCCATTCCTCACAGGCTTACTCCAAGTCTTTCGCAGTGCTCGCTGCGCGTATTTGGAATTAGCTTCCTCTAGACATTAGAATGGCTCCCTCTATCCATTCTTTTAAATCTAGACTAACAAAATTCTATAAAGATTCCATTGGTTATTGAGCAATTGAGTATGGGTATAATATATGTAAGTGTATTTATACATATTATTTATATATTAAATATAGGTACATATTATTTATATATTATCTTATGTATTCATATATTTATTTATGTATTTCAAATGTACGTTGTTTATTTATGTTTATGCATTAGTATAGGTATATTGTTCATATTGGCACTATCCCCAAGCTTTTCTTATTTCTTTTTCAAGCACTTGGTTGACTGGAAGAGATCCCTTCTAGGGATAAGTCCGCCTTTGTACAAAGGTCCTTTTCTTGGAAAACTGTTTCTTTTAAGTTTTAAGTTGTTATTTGTGCAATAAAGAAATTACATACATACATACAAAGCAAATCTTACATTCAAAATCTAGACATGAAATGAGTTTTTCAGCAACTTTATTCAAATATAATTCATTATTATTCATTCCAATGTTAACCAATACACATAGGTTTTTGTTAAGTAGGTCCTACGGCCACCTTTCGATTTTATCACCAGAATTGCTTATTGACTCCACAATACATAGTACTTACCTAACATACAAAAAAAAAATATAGGCACAAATCACACAAACTGAGCTAGCCCGACAATGAATTGTACTCAACAATACTATAATAGATAGTTATGAAGATAAATATCCAAGACCCAGGCCAATCTAAAAAAGATCATTTTGCTTCATGGCCTGACCGGGGATTGAACCCGTAACCACTCGTGACTCAGGCTAGCGTGTTAACAGCTGCGCCACGGAGGATCTAACTGCCTGCGGAGAAGTGAAGGATTTAACTGCCTAGATTTGACCCATCGTCAAGAGCTCTAAAGCTCTTAAATAAGAAGAAGAAACAAAATTTGACCCACATAGACAGATTTACAGGGCAAGTTAAATTGTTGTAGATAAATAAAAAGACCTCTCCAACCCGTCTGGCCAGCGTGGAGAGTGTAGGCGAAATTCTCTGACTGCACTGGCTAATATATGGCTCTGGCAGTACATAGAGGGTCGTGCTCCTGCAGTGGAGACTAATAAAGACCTGATGATGATGTTAATGATGAAATAAAAAGTAATTAACTCACATTGTTCCACAAAGAGAATATGGCTCTGGCAGTACAGAGAGGGTCGTGCTCCTGCAGTTGAGACTAATAAAGACCTGATGATGATGATGATGATGAAATAAAAAGTAATTAACTCACATTGTTCCACAAAGAGAATATGGCTCTGGCAGTACAGAGAGGGTCGTGCTCCTGCAGTTGAGACTAATAAAGACCTGATGATGATGATGATGATGAAATAAAAAGTAATTAACTCACATTGTTCCACAAAGAGAATATGGCTCTGGCAGTACAGAGAGGGTCGTGTTCCTGCAGTGGAGACTAATAAAGACCTGATGATGATGATGATGATGAAATAAAAAGTAAATAACTCACATTGTTCCACAAAGAGATCAATCGCGAGGTAGTCATTCATGCTAATATATGACGCTTCATCGTACAAGTGTTTGCAGAAGTTTTCTCGCAATTCCTTGTCCTTAGCATTGGAGAATACGTGACAACGCTGTCCATAATATGCGAGCTGTAAATACAGCAATCTGAAACACAAATACGGCCTATAATTAAATAGAAGCATTAGTCAACCAGAGGTCTAATACTTAATAACAATGTGCTTCAGTTTGTTTGTACAGTAATACGAAGAAGTTATACAATATGAATAAAATAATTATTTTGGACCGAGTAAGTATACTTAGCAATGTTTACATATAAATCAATCATTGCACCATACATTTCTTGTAAACCGTTCTTTTTAAAATTTGATATATTGCCTCTACCATGTATTTATATAATGGAAATTTCAACATTTGTAAAATCAAATTTAAATTTATTTTTAAAGGCAAATGAATTATATCCTCGAAATACTAGACGTGGTGATAGACTAGTTTTTGACCACAACCCCCGCACGACAATGTATTCAAAAAACTGCTATGGAATGTGTGTAAAAATATACAATAAGATACCTGACAACATAAAAAGCTTACCATACCCGAAATTCAAAAACAGCCTGCGTAAATTTTTAATGGAAAAGCGCTACTTATAGCGTGAATGAATTTTTAAATACAAGATTATGAGTTGTTTAGTTGACATTTGTACCAATTTAATATCTGAAATTGAACGTAACTTATTTTGAAAAAATTATGTTATTCGCTGTAAATTACCCACTCACATTGTAAATTTCCTTCGCCAACTCTGGCAGAATATGTTTGACACAATTGCTAATGTAACATCTTTATAACTACCATGTTCTAAAGGAATAAATGATCTTGAATCAAAACTTCATAGAGCAAGTTTGAAAAGAACAACAAATGAGATAAAAAAATTGATAAGACCAAATGTTTTGAATGACGAATAAACAAAAGTTGCTAGATATAAATTTAAAATATCAAATCATTCCTGGTCATATTTCATTATCGCTAATGATTCGAAGGGCAGAAAAGAAGTTAGGTTCGAGATATTTTTTTATGACCACCCAGAACTACTGAGGGCAGAACAGAAGTTAGGTGTGAGTTGATTTTTTTTATGAGCGCTCACATCGACTGAGGGCAGAAAAGTAGTTAGGTTCAAGATATTTTTTTATGTCCACCCGGAACGACTGAGAGCAGACAAGTTAAGCATGAGTTTTTTATGACCATCCGGATCGACTAGAGGGCAGAAAAAGTACGGTTCGAATTAAATTTTTTTATGACAACTCGGAGCGACTGAGGGCAGGACAGTTTTATGCGTTTTCATCACGGGTTTTCATATTTTGCGAAATACAAATTATTCATTGAAAGTATTAGAAGTTATTAACTTATTTATCACCTAATAAATATTTTGGGTAAAAAATATACTTCGTAAAAAATTAAGCGAACTGAAATTAGACTTCACCAAGAACAGCAATACCTAATGGGTTTATTTTTACATTTTCAGTCAAACCAGTTTATCCTTTTGACCTTTGAACGATTTGGCAAATAGTGTAATAGTTGATTTAAACGTTGATATTTTAGTCTTTGGTCAGTTGAACATTTGGTCAAAAATATTTACGAATAGTTTGATACTGTCAAATAAACAGCTTTAATTTTCCCACCAACTATATCTAAGAACTGTTGGTTTTAAACCCTTGGCAATATTTAAATACTTTTAAATTTCGGCATTTTAATCTCTCAAGACTAAAATATTGACATTTGGTTCAAAATCAACCTTTTATACAATAATTTTTATATTATAGGTAACATTGTTTTTAACAGTTTTTGGTGGAAAGTCAAGTTAGTTGGGGTTCGCCTTAGAGGATTTCGCAAATTGCTTAGTGGACTTTATAATACGTAAATTGGTGTTATAAATGCTCGTGGTCATAACCAATGTGTGTAACAGTTAAAGTAGACTGTCATTTGAACTCCTATAGATTTTTCAATAGAATTTCTATAAAGTAACCAAAGGACCATCCTCATCTTTTTTTTGCTACTTGTTAAAACCGTATACCGTCAATCGTAATACAAACACAGATACTTTGTATGTCATGGACACTGACAGAATCGCCGAAAGCTTAAATAAAAATAGAATAGAAAATATTATTTCTGTCATACCTGTGAGTTAACCCATAGCCAAAGTTTGTGCCCTTTTCCAGTGAAATACGACAGAAGGTGGGTATTTGACAATATTTCCTCCACGGAGTTTTATGTACAGGATTTTTGGCTAAGAATCCCAAACATCGGTCTGAAATCACACGAGAATGTACATCAAATACTTTGATCTCAACGATACCTACTCACAGATGGCCCGTCCATGATGGTACCTTTATAATAATTACTAGCTGTTACCCGCAGCTCCGCCCGCGTAATATATAGCCTATGTCCTTCTAAATACCCTAACCTATGTGTATGCAAAATTTCATGATGATCGGTTCAGTAGATACGGCGTAAAAGCGTAACAAACTCACTTTCGCAGTTATAATATTAGGATTAGGATTAAAGTACATCATCATATCATCATCAGCCTATACTCGTCCACTGCTGGACATAGGCCTCCCCAATTGCACGCGCCATCGAGATCTATCTTCGATAAACCTGACACCCTTACAACCCCTGCTGATCCTACTGATCCCCGATTGTATTGAAAGAGTGCTAGCGAGACCGTGTAATAAACCTGCGCTGTTCCCTTTCCCCCGTAAGAAAAAAAACAGCCTTAGGTCATACCGAGGCCACTTTGAGTGCTAGTTGGCGTAAAAAGGAAAACGAAATCATCGCAGGGATGGGTTGCTAGCCGCATCACCTATTGTTATAACTCCTTAGATTTCGTCAATCCCCTCGACCGATTTCGAAGTTCTGCAAATAGTCTTCGCGGTGTGAAAAACAGCTGGTAAGTACATACTGTTTTTATTTTTTCAAGATCAGCAGGAAGGTACTCGTAAGTTGCTTATAAAAAAAATTAAAAAACCGACTGCCGTTTCTGATAGTTAACGTTCACCATATTGATTTTTTGGTGACGTTCGTTACATAGCCTAAGACAATCCGGGGAAGAATACGAATTTAATAACACCTCGCACATCAAAATCGATCAAGAGTTGTATGTCTGTTGTTGTATGGTAACAATGAAACAGACATACGTACAACCGCGCGAGAAACATGACCCTCCTTCCTGTCAGTCGGGTAAAAATAATACAATACACGTACCAGATTGACCTGGGTTCGGTTCCGCTTGGTTGAAATCTCTTACGTTGCTTAAGTACTTTTCCCAAAAGGAATACCGTGCTTGGAGCACCTCGAAATCTACATCCACCGTGTCATTCACATGGGTCCCATCAAACGGTTGTAAATTCTTCATCCATAGAGGCTCGTTGTTAAATAAAGAGGCAACTGAAACATTGCATGGAATGATACAACTAGGATGTTTAATTTATAAGTTTGTATGCATAAATTTTAAAAAATCGTCTTTCTGAATTTGTATGCCTAAGAAAATTTTAGAAAGGCGGCGCTAATGCGAATATAACTCTTCGGGTGAACAAAGAGGACAAAAATTTGTGGAAAGCGAATTATTTCTCTGGCTCTGACTGCCCTGGCTAGTTATGGCTCTGGTAGTACAGAGAGGGTCGTACTCCTGCAGTGGAGACTAATAAAGACCCGATGATAAATTATTTGAAATAACAAAAAGAAACGATCGAGCAATATTCTCCTAGAACTTTTTGCGTGATGTTTAAACAAAGGGACAGAAAAATGTAATAACAAATAGCAGCAATAAGCATAAGCACTAAACTTACTGTTTTTAACTAATTCGTCATCTGGATTGAAATCTTGATCTACCATTTTCGTAAAGAATTTCACTAGGTACCCGTTTTTCTCCAGCAAATGTTTCAAACTAAAACTTGTGGTAGACGGCAACCCGCTGTGCTTTTCTTTGAAGACTTTATTCAAATTAACTGCAGTATAAACAATTAATAACACATTGATAATCAGTAAATACTCAATTAATTATTCTATATTCGAAATTGTAATGATACAATTTCAATAAGTTCAAGAAAAAGATTTAAAAGAAGATCGTGTCTTTTAGTTGCCAATGACAACTTTGATTTCACACTGTTCACACTAATTTGAATATGATATATTAAAGTTTTATGAAATTTTACATTTTATAAGTTGGTTGCCTATAAACTTTTAGTTCGTAATTAGTACTTAGCTCTTATAGCTTTCCTTTCAACTTCAGTATATGTATTATTACTGTAATTTTTCTCACGTATCCATATATAACCGTTTAGCAGATAGAGCCCCGGGACACACGACAAACTGACGATTCGGACAAAAATTCTCGGACAGGCTGTCCGACTTGACACTTTTTAATTTTAATGTTTTCAATGACTATTCGGACGCCAATAGGAAAAAAAATGTTATGTACAGTCAGAAAGAAAGTTTCTTCACGATACATGTAAAATCTGTAAAAAGAACTGTTTATAACCAGATATTTATTTGGTCTGTCGCATAATGACGAAAACTTGTACTCGCTGTAATTTTGTATAGGTATTGTTTTATAGAAAATGGTTGAGATTGGCTTAACTGTTGTAAAACTAAAACGAAACTACCTTTGTATGGGATTGCGGCTTTACGTGGAACTCTTAAGAGCCGCCTGAACGCGCATGTCTCCATACGAACGGAAAAAGGGAATTGTGGCAATATTTGATAATTTTAGGGCAAAATTATGCATCCAATCAATTAATCTCATTATAATCTACGTACGTTCCTATACAGTTTGGTTAAATTATCAAATGTTTGATAATTATACGCCTCTCAAGATTTCCATACAAATTTGAAAAGGCTTGTAATTCTCAAACCATTGGTATTTTAACCAAGCTGTATAGGAACGTACGTAGATTATAATGAGATGAATTGATTAAATGCTTAATTTTACTCCAATATTATCAAATATTGCCACAATTCCCTTTTTCCGTTTGTATGGAGACATGCGCTTCCAGGCGACTCTTAAGAAACACAAGCTAAACAAAGCTTATCAACATAGAGACCTCTCCAACCAATTTGGCCAGCGTGAAGAGTGCAGGCCGAATCCTCTGACTGCTGTGGCTATTTTATGGCTCTGGTTGTTCACAGAGGGTCATGCTTATAGTGGAGACTAAAAAGACCTGATGACGATGATTTGTTAATGAGATCCGATTATTCACTACTCTCACTCCTTATCGACGCCCACCTTTCTTGGCCCTCTTTTTAACGAGATCATTTCTGCGAATTTTATAGAAAGATACAAGAAAAATGTATAATCTAGGAAGTAGTGTTTAAACAATGTTTTTTCATAGGCAATTATAATAAAACGACTTACCATCCAATAAAAATATTCCATAAAACAAAGCAATATCAACGTCGTTTTTGTTTTCTAGAAAGAAGTCTATCATTTTATGTAAAGAGCTCAAAAACTCATCCAAATCAGACTTCAAGGGCATGTCCGACATGTCCTGTTTGATCTGAATCCGCGGTTTTACCCTGATCATTTTTTTTTCCGCTTTAGACCGTTTGGGCTTAACTAAGTTTTTCTTTTTCAACAAAGGGTTTTCAGATTTTTTCTGAGTTTCTAGTGGTACCCATTCCATAAGTCGTTCAGTTTTATTGGTTGTCGTTGTGGTGGTATCGTTTTGTTGTACCTGATCTGTGATGGTTGTGTCCTGTAAATCCGTTAGGACATTTTCCTCATTGGTTATGTTTCTCGAAACAAGTTGAGGGTTTTCTTCATTTAAAGTAATATTGGCATTGGCATTGTTCGAACCAAAAACTAGAGTTGGAACCACAAAACACAAAAAAAAAGAAATCATTTTGAAACTCCTTTAAAAAATATTCACCCGAGAAATTTCACCCTCATCTAATATCGCTTGAAGATGTTGCTGCGGCCGATCTCAAATAAAAACTGTCGTCCCTCCCAGGGAGGAGGAGGTTTTATCTTAGAGAGGGATAATTTAGCCTTCTCGAATCAGACTTTTTATCCTTATCCTAAGAACCATGTAGTTATTTTTTAAATTAAAACAGTGTGAGCGGCGTTATTCTTAAATTAATCATCATTACTTTTATCACTGTAATAAAATTAAATTTTTATTATAGTTGGTTTTATTAGTGCTTTTTTTTATTAATAGATATGCGATTTTTAAATTAACTATATTTTCCATATACGAATCATACATGTATACGACAAAGGGAAAATAGGCACTTAATTTAAATGCAATTCAAGTTGTATAACTTAGGTCAAAACAGGACATGCATATCTCCTGCTGGCGAAATGCAGAAATTTTAACTACAAGGAACTGCCTTTTTTGTCTAGTCATTTTTAGGTTTCCGTTCCCAAAAGGTAAAAACGGAACCCTATTCATGAGACTTTACAGTCCGTCCGTCTGTCTGTGATAGTCAATCAATTGTAATTTTCGCAGATGATGTATTTCTGTTGCTGCTATGATAATAATAATATATATAATAAATAATATATAGGGACATATCACACAAATTGAGCTAGCCCCACAGTAAGTTGTGAACTTGTGTCGTGGGATACTAACTCAACGATACTATATTTTATAATATATATTTATATAGATAAACATCCAAGACCCAGGCCAATCTGAAAAAGATCGTTTTCCATCTTGACCTGGCCGGGGATCGAACCCGGGACCTCCGTGTCGCAGGCTGGCGTGTTGACCACTGCGCCACGGAGCAACTATCAAATACTAAAAACAGAATAAATTAAATATTTAAGTAGGGTTCCCATACAACAAACGTGATGGTTTTGCCGGTTTTTCCTCGATATCAATAGCGGTAACAGATAATATTCACAGAATATTTAGTTGTATATTCACTAACTAAATAAATTAGTCAAAATAAAAAATATTTCAGGGATATATAAAAACAACAAACGTGATATTTTTTCCCGCTTTTTGTTCAATAATCTAATGTTGTCTATACAGGTGTTTTTTAATTCATTGGCATCCTTTTAAATATAGACTATACCCATGATTGAAAGTAATTCAAGACTACTTTCAAGTAAATTAAAATTATTTACTTATAAGTAAACGGGACTTAGCACGGACATTTTTTTTATTTGTTACCGCCGACGTTTCTATGGAGTTAACATATAAAGTTACATCCATCGTGGTCGCAGTGATACTCACGTGTAGATACTTATATACAATAAAAGTATATTGCTAGATAAATAAAAGAAAAAATCAAAATATTAATATATTTTCAAATACCTACATGTTCTTATAATGGATGCGTGATTTAGAATAGTGGGGCATTTTGGGAATAAAACCTAAACAATCTCGCCCTTCCCAATCCCATTGCTCTTACAATACTCTAGGCTTGATAATACAATGTAGCTTGAGGTTTGTAGTGCTAATAATAGAAAACAGAGATGTAGACTTTATTAAAATGAATCGCGGTGATTTGAGAGCCTTACGTAAATTATTGCGGGGATAAGCCACGCCGTGGGACGCCCCTCGATGTCATGGCGGCGTTTCATCTTGTGTCAGACTTTAACCCGCAATAAAACATTATTGTCTACATTTTATGAGTGGGTATTGTTTAAAGAAGAATAATGTTCATATTTAAACACCTAATTGAATGATCATTGTTGAAATCACGAAGATTTTTATAATATCTAAGTACCATGATGACCAACTACTGCCTACTACTGTTGTTGGGGACGTTACTCGTACACTAAGAATTTTAAACTATGTCAGTACTATTATTAATTCTGTAACTATGCAACAGGTATGTGAGAACAAAAAAGGTGCTTTTGCACTGTTTTAAAACAAAGTTACTATGTGAAATTAAGTGACGCGCGCGTAGGCGCTTAGATGGCAGATTTTTAATACCTACAAGTAAGTATAATATGCCGGGTTTGCCCGTACAACTGTAACATATAAAGTACTGGATACAAATAAGGCCTACTTCATTTCAAGGCTCACTTTATATCATTATTGCTTGAAAAAAGCAATATTTTGAGATCAGTTTTTAATGCTTCCTGTAAATTTAAACATGCTTATAAATAAAATACATGAGTTCATGCGTCATATTTTTTACTACAAATTAAACAAAAATCACGTACAAGGAAGTCTAATAAGGCCCCTGTACTTTATTAAAGCCCTATCCATTTTCGTGTTTTCGAAAAAGTGTCAAACCATTAGAAATTGTTGTTTACTTAAGTTACATATTATTATTTATGTATGAACAACCTTTTTAGCAAAATCGGGTTCTGTTAATGGAATAGGCTTTATTGCGCGTTGCACATAGGCCTTATTAACCGAATTTTTTTCGTTTTTCACATAAATATATAATTTTTATATATGAGTAGGTAGAGAAGTGGTGTCAGCTTTTCATTATCATTTTGTATGTTCTTTTTATTAACCAAGACGTTTACACTGTTGCAAGTCCATTATTTTTCAGGCAGGCTTTATTACATTCCAGGCCTTATTTGTATCCAGTACCTTACATTTTCTCGATTTACTTACACTTATCTACCAACCTGTAGATACTTATTTCTTAATAGGTAAGTCAGTCAATGTAATAGGTAGGTAAATTTAAACCATTTTTTTGCAAATGAATTAGGGCCTACTTATCTACCTAAGGGGTTTAACCTTAAGAACTGAAATTTGGACTCGGTAACTATATTCTTAGCTTTAACTTAAAATCTTCTTAAAACATAAAAAAAACCTACATAATAGGTGGAATTGGAGAAAAAGAAAATTATCACAATATTTCTCTTATTCATAATTTATTCATGTTATATTAAAACACACCTTATATTCATCATATATCGATACCTATAATGCCCTAAGTACATAGATAACCTATTATAATTTATTAACTAATATTATAAATGCGAAAGTGAGTTTTTTTGTTTATTTGTTTGTTTGTTATGCTTTCACGCCGTACCTACTGAACCGATCATCATGAAATTTTGCATACACATAGGTTAGGGTACTGGGAAGGACATAGGCTATATATTACGCGGGCGAAGCCGCGGGTAACAGCTAGTATCTCTTTAAATCAAACAGAGGCATCTCTCTTTCTCCTTATCTGAGCGTTTTCTCGGTTGCATGGAACCCGGGGTCCGCCTCTATGTCAGCATTCATGATGTTATCTGATTTGGCAAAGTTTTATAGTCGGCTGCCTGTCTAACGTCAACCCTTCTTTTGTAGTTCCAAAAACACGGACACATACCTGTGAAAATGAAGAACTATTATTTGCTTTGGAACTGAATTGGTAAAAGAAAGAAAATCCTTAATCAGGCAAAATAAAAAAAAATTACAAAAAAAACTTACGAACTAATACAAAATATAATTTTCGAAAAGGCGGCCAGATCAGCTTTATGTTGATAGCGAGGAACCGCAGCGCCAATTTTCAGCTGATGCCATGAAGACGTAGGTACGAGTAGGTTGGACGATGTTCCACGTGTAGCAGGCCCCCTGCGCCACAGAGTCGACAAACTTAGCCATCTCGTTAGTTGAAATTTTTATACGCTAGTACTAGAATATACAATTTTAATAGGCCTCTGAGATATATTCTACAGAAAGTACTTTGTCCCTTTTCACATCATGAGACATGAGGTGGGTCTTTAGCTTTTTCCATAAGAGGTGTCACATTCAAGTTCCAGCTTAGGAGAGAGTCTAGCATACAGTTTCTGATATGTAAATGTATCTACATTCTAGTAATACGCCTCTAATATATATTTGACGGCAAGCGCCAAAGTGGTGAGCGCGCCGCTGGTTACCGAAGCTTCGCACAAGCCGCCGAGAAGCGGGGTATTTTCGTCCCTATTCATATGCCATACATCATGAGACTTGAATCGTTCCTTAGGCTTTCTCCGATGGTGTTGGTTCCGCTTTTGCGTGAAGCAACCGTCCATAGTTCGGTAGAGGAGTAGTTCTTTCAGCCACGAGCGCTTTAGGAATTCAAAGTAGCCGAGCAGAGCGCAGAACGTCACTAAACAATATTTGAAAATGTCAAGAAATTAACCTCTGTACATGAATTACAACGAATTTAGGGTACGATTTGTGTTCCATCCATGGTTTAAATGACGGAAAATAATTATCACAGATAAAAAACCTCCACTTTTTAACCGACTGCATAAAAGGGGAAAATTCTCAATTCAATTGTATGTTTGTTACCTCTTAAACCCGTCATGAACGGATTATCCAAGAATTCTACTATTTACTAGCTGTTACCCGCGGCTTCGCCTGCGTAATATATAGCCTATGTCCTTCTCGGTACCCTAACCTATGAGTATGCAAAATTTCATGACGATCAGTTCAGTAGATACGGCGTGAAAGCGTAACAAACAAACAAACAAATAAACAAACAAACAAACCCACTTTCGCTTTCATAATATTAGTTGAGATTTGATAGCGTAAAACTCCATAAAAAAATATCGAAATCCGTTCAGTAGTTTGGTTAAAGGCGGTGTCTTATCGGGTTTTTTTCTTATTTTATCCCTGCTTGAATTTTATTTTTTCTTTTCTTTTAATGAATAATAGGATACATACATATTATCACGTCTTTATCCCTTGCGGGATAGACAGAGCCAAAGGTCACAAAATAATAGTTGGGTTGTTAAGTTATACTACAGGTAATGTGTAAAAACGAAACATAATAAAATACTTACTTTGTTCAAACATCAGGTCTCCATGACTATATTTATTTCTACTTAAAAAAGTCGCTTCAGAGAAAGCATGCTTGCAGAGCTTTTGTTCTAGTACGGAGTCATTTTTTTCGGATTGAACGTAACAATTTCGTCCAAAATGAGCAAATTGCAACAGAAGTAACCTAAAATAAGAGTCCTTCTTTAATCTTAAATGGATGGACAAAGTCTTGGGCAGCAACCATGAAAGGCTTATTTTTCCGGGACCATCCGTGTCGCAGCGTGGCGTGTTGACCGCTGCGCCACTGAGCTCGTCAAATACAACACAAATACACAAATTTTGGACAACCTGGCAATATTTTAATGTCGGAATCAAAATCCCTAATAGAATATAGACCTGCAAGTAAAAAGGTGATAATGAAAAAAAATTGTGCCTCCCATACAAGTTTAACAAACAGCGGATCAAATTTCAATGGGAAGTAAATTAATTTTTTTCATATTTTTTTCCTGCGTGTGAATATTCAAATCAAATTAAAATCAAAACGTTTATTCGGAAACTAGGCCTTTGCAGGCACTTTTTCACGTCATATCATAATTAAAATTATCTTATTAGATAATATGTATTTATTAATTGTTCATAAGCTACAGACTACTAGCTTTTGTTAGGGATTCTGATTCTATCATTAAAATATGGTCAGGTAGTTTTGAATTACCCTGTATAATGATCTAATAGTAATACGTACCTATGGGTTAGCGCAAATCCGACACTTGAACTGTGAAACAAGATTTTGACGCATGGCCCAGGCAATTTACATTTTTGTGATACATTATTTTTGATAGGGGTGTCAGCCAGCCTTCGCAAACAAAAATCTAAAAATAAGTTGTATAAAATTTAAAAAAAATCGAACGATATAAAAGGGTGAGGGTTTCGGGTGAACCGATCAATCTGATATATTATCTAAAAACTTTTTCATTTGAAGTACCTTTGAAACAAAAAATACTGTATAAAAGTCATTTCAACCGTTTGGGAGCTATGGCAACCAAACATACAGACACACAAAAAAAACGTCAAATTTAAAGCATGCTTATTTTTGAATGGGGGGTACAATGTGCGTCGGTACAAGATTACCCGAAGAACTGCTACTACATTATGTGGCAGCGGCGCGGCGAAAGAATTATGAGCTATCCTAACTAATATTATAGGTATAAATGCGGAAAAGAGTTTGTTTGTTACGCTTTCACGCCATATCTACTAAACTGTTTTGCACACACTTAGGTTAGGGTACTGAGAAGGACATAGGCTATATGTATATCACGCGGGTGAAGCCGCGGGTAACAGCTAGTTTAACCAATAACGCTATCGGTCTGTTTGTGAGTGTGGGTAAAATCTTAGATACTCAATTAGAACCACATCCTAAACTGAGCTGCAATTTTGCACAGTTATATCAGACGACAACGCAATATTAAGAAGACATTGAGCCTGCTCTGATGGTGGAATTGTATCAAAACCGTAACAAATAAAACTGGCTAGGAATCCCATGAAGGTTGTCGAACTTATAATAAATATACTTATACGGACAAATCGCACGGATTGAGCTAGTCCCAAGGTAAGTCTAGACTTGTGAGGATACTACCTCAACGATATAATATACCAACATAGGTATGTGGCAGCGATGACCAATAGGCCACAGAGGTACTTAGTCACAAAACGCTCTAAGACACGTTCACTCCCAACGAACACAGTAGCAGTATATCAGAATAATGTTAATCGAATTACAGCCTAGAGTCACATTAGGGTTATATAATGGATTTTACGACGTGTTCTTGCTGTTTTATGGAATTTATCAAACTTATATAAGCGTTTGGCTGGATTACATAAGCCCTACAAAAGTTTTAAAAAATTCAAATACAAAGATTAAAGCTGTATTGTTTACAGCCAAAACTCTTATTGTAGAATTATAGCTGCATAGTCTATAAAACCAAGGCTTAAGATGTAAAAGAGAATAAATATAATGCTTTTAAAAATTTTTAGATTGAGAATTGACTTTCAATAAACAATAAGCTGTTTAGTGGAATATTTCAAAACCGTAATAAGTACAGTTTTATAAGACCCTAGAGTAAAACTATATAACAGCTTTTTACTGTATTAGTGAGACAATGAAGATCGTTATTAAAATCTAGACTGTAGATAAAGTGAATTGTAAATTCTTATACAGAATATGTTTACAAATTTACAAGATCGTAAATCATGGAAATGCAGAAAAAAAAGTGATGCATTTAAGATAAAAGTGTTAAAAGAGTATCTAGATATCACAAAACAGACAATTGACGAAGAAAATTCGGACAAAGTGAATAAACAAACCACTGTGAACCAACCGGAATCCGGTCAAGCGTTGGCGTTAAATAACGCGGGTTCCGTATATTTAAAATCTCTCAATTCTGAAAGCTCAAGTAAACCTGAGTCTAAGTGCATTCTTTCTAACAAATTCATGACAAATGTTACTTTCCGTAAAGAAATTAAAGGGTGGGTTATAGAAAAAAATATTTTACATGCTGTGCTGAAAAATTTAGAAGCAATTTTAAACAAACTATTTCCGTATATTTTACCTAATGATCCTAGAATAATTATGCGTCCACCTCGACAAACAAATTTAAAACTTTTGGAAAAAGGTGAATATTAGCATAATGGTCTCATACACCGATTAAAAATAATACTCGAGAATTGTATCGATGTGCCAAATTGTATATCTTTAAATATAAATTTTGATGTTTTGATGTTATGTGATAATGTTTGATGACCAATATATAAAAGGCCTAAAAAAGAGTTCTTGTCAATTTTATGTCAAGTTTATGAACTTTCTGCTCCACCAATTACAGTTGGTATTTATTATGGTGTGGGAAAACCAGATCTAAGTAAATAGCTTTCTGGAAGAATTTAGTATGAAAATGAGAAAAGCACTAGAAGAAGGTATCAAAGATGTTGAAGTAAAAATCAGATCTATTATTTGTGATTCTCCCGCTCGGACTTATATAAATAATATGTTTAATTAGATGTAAAAAAAAACTAAAAGGCATAGGTGCTCATGTGACTAAGTAAAAAACCGTTTTGAGTTTTAAGGATCAATTTATTAATACTATTATTCCTTAAGTTAAGTATATAAATACTTAATTAAGCTAATTTATACTTAAAAATAGACAAGTATTGTCATACTGTAATAGTACCTAGTTTATGCAACTGATACATAATGAGAGGCATTAAAACATGAGTGTGGTTTTGGAAACGAGCCGGAGGCGAATTCTTAAAATTGAAAATATGTGATGAAAAAGAATTCGCCACAGGTAGGATTCGAACCACGAGTCTTAGGTCTGCGCCCTAAGTGTGTTACTAACTACACCACCGTGACTTCGAATCACCGCGCCAAATTCTCTCAACCAATCGAACTTGTTAGAGCTCGTGTAGCGTCTCGGCGATATCATGCGACTTCGATCGCACCGGTTCTATTTAATGATTTTGTAATTGTTGATTATTTGAAATATGTAGTAAAGTCTGCTCAATGTTATTCTGTATATTATTTGGATCTTGTTCGCCAGAATCAATGCATTCAACATTTGCATATTCTTCTTGTACTGCATCGTTTGGGTCATGTTGTTGATTTATTACCTAAAATAAAGAAAAGAAAATGTAATTAAATTACTTACAAAAATCATAATGTGTACTGCGTACTCAGACCTAGTACTTAGCGTTTTTTTTATTTTGTATATTATACCCTAAACCGATGCACCATCAAGCAATAATAGAGATTCTTGGAAGATTATCATACAGCCAAAACCTTACTAAAATCTCTCTTCCAGCCCTACACCAAACATAACCCTTCTTAGAGATTTTAGTAAAGGATTTAACATGCTTGATGCTTTTAAAGAACTGTTTTCAAATATTGATGCTGTATAATATTTTGACGCCATTAATTTCGTAATTATTGATTCAAAAATACTATTTTAACAAAAGTTTAGTATAATAATTGCTCTCAAAATGACTTATTAATATTCTAACAGATATTGTATGTTACGAATACCTATAAATAACCCAAACATTGGGTAAATAGTAACAATCATAATATAACCTATAATTATTTTATTAAATTATTGCCCTTAAATGATCTATAATCGTGGGCGCTTGAAAATTTTAACTAAAATACATATATACTTACACAGTAAACTGATCCTCGCATCCGTGTTACTTTTAAATTAACCAAAAACACTCATGAATGTGAAATAAATAATTAACACTGCACTTTTACTTTTTTTGTTGGACATTATTTATATGTCGATGTCTTTTAATCCTTTGTACTTTCAAATAAACTAATATAAGTTGAATTTAAAACTAAAACTAGTATAAGAGATGTAATATGGCACAATTTTAGAATGAAATCTTTGTAAAAAGCCATTAACCAGCCTTACTCCAGCTAATAAATAGTTGTCATAAAGCCTTTAACCAGCCTTTTGAAGGATTTAAGCTGTTTAAAATGGTCCTTTTTCACACTTAAAAGAGGTGCAGAAGCGCTTAGCCATACTTTAACCAGCAATTCAAACCAGCCTTAAGGATATGAAAATCTATTAACCAGCTCTTTTACAGCATTTTTTTGTGTACGGATTAATTTCAAATTTCACTTAATTTTTCGTATTTGTTGTTTATAGCAGCAAGAGACTCTTATATGCTTGCAGTCTAACTCTAGTTTGTATGAAATGTCGTGCAAACTTCAAAGATACCATGGTATTACAAAACACAAAGTAACAAAATACAAAGTGACAATGTAATTACCTGCTTGAAGAGGTGTCGGTGTCGAATTGCGGTTGAGTTCCTCGTATACGACAAGATTTTGAAGTTTACCCATTCGTTGCTTGCTTTTTTGCATGGGCGATTTTCCCTTTCGCCTTATATTAAACCTCTTCACTTGGGATATCCACAGTGACTCGTTGGAATATAGCGTCAAAACTGCAAACGACAAATAGAAAACTCACATGCTTTAGTATGAATCTACCTGGGTACACTCATCCTCAGAGACGTCTTAACCATTTCTCGCACCCAGACTTTCGCTGACTCCCGTTACCTACCAACGTGGGTGGTTGGAAAGGCGTCCCTCAATCGACTACGCTTGACTGTCTTCCTTTGAACTCAAGACGCGGGTTGTGTTGTATTTCCAGCGATGAGAGCGGGTAAATTTTTGCCCGCTGCACCCCTTACAACTCCGGGTTAAGGTGGACCTTTTAATCTGACCTTTACCTGTTGCTGCATCTTCATTCTCAACTGCTTTGCGTCAGAGCTCAGAATAAGAGACGTAAAAAGCTGAGTTTTAGTCGAAGTAACATTATTAATAACGCTTTTAGTTAGTACTGGCTGTTACCCTCTGCTTCGCCTGCGTGATATATTATTTTATGTCCTTCTCAGTACCCTAATCTATATGTATGCAAAATTTCATGATGATCGGTTCAGTAGATAGGGCGTGAAAGCGTAACAAACAAACAAACTCCCTTTCGCGTTTATAATATTAGTTAGGATTAGGATAGTAAGGATAGGATTAGGATAGAGCCTTGCTTTTGAAATGAAATCCAGTGAAACCGAAATCAAAACTAAATCTATCCATAGTTTGGAAAAACAAACTAAGTATTAGGTTGGGAAAAAGACTTTTGTATTCTGTATGAAGATATTATGCGTCTCTACAAAAGGACATAAATCTTTGCCAATTTTTATGGAGATATATGTACTACGTGACTGATACCACTGGACTGGAACCAACTTTGAGCTATTCTTATTGGGACTGCAGTGTTACCAAAATTTATTTACAGCGTATTTTGCATTACTTCCTATTTTTAAAATAAATTTTTAAAAGTACAAAAATTTCTGCTAAATTTGATACATTTTTAATAGAATATACTTAATACGTTTGAAAAATTGTGTAAAAATGTACACGTGCAATATACGAAATTATTTATTCCCCGACCTAATAATATGAGAGGTATTCTTTTACCTAATAAATTAGGAAATTTACCAAATCATTTTCTAACGAAGTAACCATGTGTAATGTAAACTACGTGTAACATGCTTTCGTAAAATCCGACTTCAAAGTCCTACGCACCCAATGGCTAATTTACAGTCTCGTCCGCCCTATCCCCTAAGCCATGTAGTAATTATCAGCTGCTCCTTTCTCAACCCCCATCATCACCACCGCTGAGAAAAAACAACCGGGAACGAAAGACTTCTATATAAATTGAGGTATACGAGCCTTTCCGTAAATTCTGAAGCGTTCAAAGGTAACTTACACCCTTGGGCTTAGCTCACACATAAATTCTGTACCGTGAAGATGCCGTCTACAACACGTGACACGATTGCTTTAAAATGTGTGTTTCTTGAAATAGGGCTCGTCCACCTCAGATTGTATGAAAGTCTTTGCCGGGAACACGCACGAATCAACAGCAGAAGTGAGTTCTTACCGTTTTTAAATGGCTTATCCTCAGGATTAAAGTCATGGCTAACTTGTCCGTAAAAAAAAGTCATAAGTTCTACGTTTTTATCCAATAAATGTTTTAGGCTATAACTTATTGAGATTGGCAGTATTTCAGCTTTTTCTTGATAGAGAGTTTTTAGGAGCACTGGAAATTATTCAGAATGTAGGTAAATAATTTGTTTATTTAACACTAAATAAAAAAAAAAGATAAAAAGGTACTAGACGGAAATTATAAGTATTGATACAAGTAGATTACTTGTATAAATAGTTTCTTCTCTGCAGTGGTCGGTTCCGAAACGCTAGTAGTCTGTAGCTTTTGAACAATTAATAAATACATATTATCTAATCAGATAATTTTAAATATGATATGACGTGAAAAACTGCCTGCAAAGGCCTATTTTTTGAATAAAGGTTTTGATTTTGATTTTTTTATTTTTACTAAAAATTAAGGGAATGTCAAGGGTCAAGTTACAAGCTGTATATTTGGCTCGCATTCTTGCTTAAAAATAAAAACTTAGATACAATGCATTAAGTTAAGGAGTGAATGAAGTAAGCTTATTAAATCAAAGTATTTAAGAAAAAAAACACATATTTAATATAGATTTATATATAGAGTAAGAAATACTCACCATTCAATAAAAATATTGCATACTCAAAGTTTAAGTCGACGTCGTTCTTGCTATCCAAATAAAAGTTTAAAATATCGTGTAATAAAGGCAAAAACATTTTTAAATCTTCCTTCATTGGCAGATCTATTTTCCTTCTTAAATGGCCTAAATCACTTTTGGCTTTCTTATCTAATCCAAAAACACACATGGAAATGGACATCCACAATAGTGCCCATTCGTACATCATTATTATGTTATGTCAAAAGACACTGCCAGCCTTTTAAACACACTACGTTAGCGTAAAGATGAGCTGGAGCAACAAGCAAGTTTAGCTTATACGTTAAATAGTATAAAGATTTAACTTTATAAAAAATTTGTATTATTATTTATTGCATTCATTATATCTAAAACAAATAGTAGCTTCTATGGCTCTAAACAAAATAACCATTAAATACCATGTCTCAATTATTAAAATGTATTTCACGTGTATAGACACGTGATATAGATTTATAGGTACTTACTCGCGAGAAAACTAATGAATTGTACGATTACTGTTAGGTGTTATTTTATTTCCTTTTAATTTGGTGGTACTAAAAAAATGAAACACAAATTACAGTGTCGGACCCATGGAGATAGGTACTAGGTTAATTAATTATACTTTCGTAGTCGGACCACAAACGTGAAGTGTTTTAAATCTCTTTCTTTCAAATCTAAATCAAATGTGTTAAATCTATGATGACATCCGCTCCGTAGCTCAATGGTTACGCTGATGCCTAAGAATCGAGTGTTTCGTTCGGTATTAGTCTATAGATAAGACCAAAAACAACAACACAGATTAAGAAAAAGCAGAAATGCAATTTATTTTTCTGACATTATCAACTTGTAAGCCTTTTGCGGCTCATAATAGTTTTTAATACATTTGCTAATAATACGGTTCTTATGACATCGAAATCTGTGTCGTAATGATGTATTTTACAGCACTTAGTGCTTTTTACTTTACACCAATCACAACCGCTCAGTAGCCCAATGCCACAGATGCAAAATTTAAACATTTTCATAGAATCCGAGCAAAGTTTCAAGTTCAGCATGAAAACTTTTTTCTAATTCCTGTGATGTGATTTTTAACCGACTTCGAAAAGGAGAAGGTTATCAATGTACTTTTTTTTAGAGAAAATAAACCTGAGTAAATGTACCTGATTATTATAAATGTGTATTTTAATAAACTGCTTTAGTTCCTAACTTTTATAAATTTCTTATTTGCTGAAGTGCAATCTTGTTTTAATTTATGGTACCTAATCGCAAATGTATTGAAAAACGTCGTATGATACTCGTACGGTAAGCTATCTATTATAGTCGTCGGTTTATTATAAGCACTCGGCATCGCCTCGTGCCTATAACCACCTCGACTATAATGTCCAGCTTACCGTACTTGTATCATAATGTACTATGAAAAAACCGGCCAAGTGCGTGTCGGGCCACGCGCAGTGTAGGGTTCCGTAGTTGCGAATGACAACTTTGAGTTCACACTATTCACACTCGCACCTTACAGTTTAACGACCAAAAACATCTAACAATGAAAATAGTATGAAATTTTACAGTTTATAAGTTGGTTGCCTATAACTTTTTAGTTTGTACTTACTTCTCAGCTCTGATAGTTTTCCTTTCAACTTCAGTATATATGCTACTGCTGTAATTTTTTTCACGTATCTATATATAACCGTTTAGCAGATAGAGGGGGGGGGACACTTACCTCTAACAAAAATTCGCACTTTAAAACCAAATGTTTCGGAAACGGAGCCCTTAATCAAAAAATGGTGTTCTCAACCTCACAATATTTTTGAAAGACCTATTTAACGATACCCCACACAATAGGTAAATAGAGAAAAAAAATTACTCCGTCACTTTACTTGTATGGGAGCTACCCTAAAAAAAATTTTTTTTCAAGATTTTATTCTACCACTTTTTTGCCATGATTAATATACATACCCATACCAAATTACAGCTTTCTAGTACTTATAGTCTCTGCGTAAAACCGCGGACGGACAGACAGACAGACAGACAGACAGACAGACAGACATGGCGAAACTATAAGGGTTCCTTGTTTACTACGGAACCCTAAAAACCGGCCAAGTGCGTGTCGGGCCACGCGCAGACTGTTCACACTCACCCCTCACAGTTTAACGACCAAAAATTACGAACAATGAAAATTGTATGAAATTTTACATTTTCGCGTACATTTTATAAGTTGATTGCCTACAACTTTTTAGTTTGTACTTAATACTCAGCTCTGATAGTTTTCCTTTCAACTTCAGTATATATACTACTGCCATAATTTTTTTCACGTATCCATATATAACCGTTTAGCAGATAGGGGGGGGGGGGGACACACGTACCTCTAACAAAAATTAGCACTTTAAAACCAAATATTTCGGAAACGGATCCGTAAATCGAAAAATGGTGTTCTAAATTTCACAATATTTTAAAGACCTATTTAACGATACCACACACGATGGGTAGATAGAGAAAAAAAAAATACTCCCCCACTTTACTTGTATGGGAGTAAGCCTAAAAAAAAATTTTTTTCAAGATTTTTTTCTACTACTTTTTTGCCATGATTACATAACCATACTAAATTACAGCTTTCTAGTACTTATAGTCTCTGAGTAAAACCGCGGACGAACAGACAGACATGGCGAAACTATAAGGGTTCCTTGTTTACTACGGAACCCTAAAAACCCTTTCTCCGACTGTAATGGAGGAACCACTTTCCGAGAAGAACCAAAGTCATACATTATCATATCTATGGTCATACTTAAATTTTAGTTAGGCTCTCTTACTCAAACACAACAAAAATAAGATCAATTTATTTAATAGAATATTCAAATGGCACACTAAGGTGCGTGTTTATTACAACAAAAAAATTAAATCTACAAATTGTTAGATTTATTTATTATGTATTATTCGGATAAAACATACCTAAAATTTTCGAGAACCACAGTGCACTCATTTGAATTAAATTAATGTTATAAAACTGAGATGTAAACTAAAATTATGTCAAGTGAAACCAATTCAAGTGCTTCATTCATTATTTTAAACCAAAATATAATTTTATAAAATTCGCTGTTTTAGGGGTAGCCATCTTAGCTTTCAACTGCCACGTGACTGACTACCCAAAAAAGGGAGTGTATTATTTTCAGGGTGTAAGCGAGTTCTTTATTCTATCCGCCATAAACTCCATAATGCCGAAGCAAGAGGTAATATTATAAGTAATCGAAGAACATAGACGTAATTTTTTTGGCCTTTTATGGTTGTGTTTTTAATTGCCCTAATAGTTTCATATTTAATCTCTTTGTACTTATAGTTCAATAAAATGTCTCCAACAGAAACCTGACGGCCGACGACAGCGCCCCAGCCACCAACGCCGTGGTGTGTCCATTGCAGCGACCGCCCAGCATCAAGAATCTGTCCATGTTATCTCTCTTCATACTATTAACAAGCCAGCCTCTCTGTGGATGCTCTAACTTCATCCTTTTGGCGGCTATTTCCAATGCATTACTGTTATCTCGACCCTCTGGAAAGCAGCCTTCTTTTGTTTGTAGACTAAGAAATTCTGTTAACCAGTGACGCTTGATGAACTCCGAATGACCGTCGAGGGTGCAGAATAATACTGAAAGAAATGGTATAAGACATACGTATGAAATGGTATAAGCAGGCATTGCGACTACCGATAGAAATGAAAACAACACTAGGAAGCGTGTATTCACAAGTTTATCCTCAATAAAAAATTGCTCAAAGCATACATTTTTCGGGGTCAAGTGTAGTATGTATGTCGGCCAGTAGCTGACTATTTACGTAAGTAACCCGTTATTACCTATATATTTTAATAGTCAACATGTCACGTTATTTTTATTCAGAAAATCTAAACCTCCACGGGGAGGTATGGATTGACCGCGAAAAGCGATTTGCTAAATTGAGAACTAAACCTAACAATTTTGAGTTTAGTTTACTATGAGCTAGCATCCTATGAGCTGAACTGCCGTAAAAACTATATACCTAGTGCCTAAGTTCATGTGTTGTAAACTAAAAAGTTTTTCGTCGCCGTTCACAATAATTAAAAAAAAATTAGCGGATTGGGACGACATCGTGCATGCGCGCGTCTCGATTCTCATTCACCCTGAGGAAGGCCTGTGGATGAAGTCGAAACTTGTCGGTCAGTAGCTGACAAAGTCTACATAGACAGTATTAACCTAAAAGCGTAGAATAAGTATAATGGTGTCCAACTCAGGGACTATGGTACAAACACAGCCACCGATTTGATGGAATAAGTTGACATGGCGCGTGTGCCAACACAATGCTGTCACGCACACAATGATTGAAAAAACCGGCCAAGTGCGTGTCGGGCCACGCGCAGTGTAGGGTTCCATAGTTGCGAATGACAACTTTGAGTTCACACTGTTCACACTCGCACCTTACAGTTTAACGACCAAAAACATCTAACAATGAAAATTATATGAAATTTTACATTTTCGAGTACATTTTATAAGTTGGTTGCCTATAACTTTTTAGCTTGTACTTAGTACTCAGCTGTTAACAACGCCATCTATATGGCTCGCTGTACACTAGAGTTAAGCGCCACGAACCTTCAACTCTATTCATAGATACCTGCTTTGCTATTACTAATTTAGTTCCGAATAAATTAGTAAGGTGGCGCTTAATCACAGTATATAAATATGTCCGAAAATGCTTCTTAACAACAAATCCAATACTCGCGCGCAAACGCGAGGTCCGAGAGTGGTCTCGAGATAAACGTCCCCACCATGGACGATTACCGCGCTCTAACGCGCCTACTCAACGACCGCCAGATTCCCTGGCACACCTTCGGTCTCCCGGGAGACCGACAACTTCGGGTTGTCATCAGAGGCATCCCTTCCTCCACGTCCCTTGACTATGTCAAGGAGACCCTCATTGCCCAGTCAATCCCCGTCATCGAACTCCACCGCATGTACGGGAAAAATAAAAAAGGGTACCCAATGGTACTTGTGGGTTTACCCAACAATGCCGAAGGGAAGGCTATTTTTAAAATCTCGACATGCGCGGGACTCACCGCTTTTAAAATTGAAGCCCCCCACAAGCGTGGCACCATCGGTCAGTGCCATCGCTGCCAAAAGTACGGGCACGCGGTCCGTAATTGCCACGCCACCCCTCGCTGCGTGAAATGTTTGGGGGACCACGGCACAGCGGATTGCGACCGCATCCGAACGCCCGAGAACGAGGCAAAGGCGGCTTGCGTCCTTTGCGGGCAGGAGGGCCACCCCGCCAACTGGCGGGGCTGCTCTAAGGCCCCCAAAGGCAAGCAAAATGCCTGGGCCGCGAAATCTCGGGAGAGTACCGCCCCCCAAAAAGTCACAAAGCAGGCTCCCCAGGCGCCGGCGCCAATCCCTCCTCTAATGGGAATGCACTTCCCTCCTCTGCCCCAGCAGGCAAGTCAGCCGGTGGCTCACCCACCAGTCCCCGCGTGGACTCCCCCAGCACAACGTGCACCCACCACCAATCCCCTTCCCCTTCCCCCCATGCTGGCTAACACCCTAGTCCCATTGGTAATGGGCGCGTACGATGCCATAGATTTGGATGCTATGGAGGAGATAGGCCGGGCTATGTTAGCCACTGGCGGCCACTCGACCCACCTGATTACCATCCTCGCCCTGCATAGGCAGAAAATCGAGGACTTTAGGAACTCCCCCGCGGTAGCGCGGTACTTCCCTACGACGCGCTAATATGGGTAGTCTCAAACAAAGAGAAAAACCCCGGTCCCTTTGCATCGCATACTACAACGTATGCGGCGAGTTCAACCAGAAGAAACTCCTCATCCAGGAGTTTCTCGTTCAACATCAGGTTGACATTTTCCTCGCCCAAGAGACCTTTTTAAAGCCACACCACCGCAACCCCCGTATCGCGAATTACAACATAGTCCGGAATGATAGGTTAGGCGCCGAAAACGGTGGCACGGTAATCTACTACAAAAGGTCTCTCCATTGCACTCAATTAGACCCCCCCGCGTCTCTCATCAACATTGAGTGCTCCCTCCTCCGAATAGCCATGACCGGTCATGCGCCTATTAACATCGCCTCCGTCTACCTCCCCGGGAAAAAGGCGCTACTCCGTAGCGACCTCGAAGTCCTCTTTTCGCTGTCCAGCTCCACCATCTTGGCCGGAGACTTTAACAGCAAATCGATTCGCTGGCACTCCGTCACGAACTCGACAAACGGACTGACACTAGAGCGTCTTCACGACGAACTAGACTTTGACGTTGTTGCCACTTTAGCTCCCACGCGCTACCCCACTCAGGAGGGACATAATCCCAGCGTTCTCGACATAGCCCTGCTCAAGAACATCACCCTTCAGGTGTGTTCAGTAGAAGTCCACCATGCCGTCATTGCCTCCGACCATCGACCGGTTGTTTTACAACTAGGACCGACTGACAACGGACGCATAATGCACACCAGAACGGTGACCGACTGGAAGAAGCTTGGAAAGGTTATCAACCAGTCGACACCGTACTTGGATGCAATTCCCGACCTAATAACCACAACAGACGAGACCGACCTTGCCATCTCTTCTCTCACCAGCCACCTGCAAGCATCCCACAAGGAGTGCTCTCGGCAAGTCCCATCTGTGGATCCCACCCACAGAATGGAGCTTCCCGAGGATATGCGGCAGCTGTTGAGAGAAAAGAACCGCACCTCACGCTTACACGACAATTACCCCACTGAAGAGGCCCGTGCCCACCTTCGCTACTTGCAACGGCGAGTCAAGGAGCGCATCGCGGAAATTAGAGACGAACGCTGGGGCGATCTCCTATCCGAGATGACCCCTCACCACCAGGCTTACTGGCGTATTGCCAAAAGCCTCAAGACCGATACGGTTTGGTCCACTCCTCCCCTCACGCGCCCAGACGGCTCCATCGCCTTCGATGATGACGAAAAAGCTGAATGTTTCGCAGACAGCCTGGAGAGTCAATGCTCTCCTAGTCGTGAGCCAGTAGACCCCGACCACCTCCACGAGGTGGAATCGCACGCAGAACGATTCGTCGCTTCTAAAACGATTCCTCCCAACGTTCCCCTAGCTCCGACGACACTTGACGAAGTGAAGTCGATCATACGCGACCTCAAACCCCGGAAAGCACCCGGCGCTGACGGACTCTCCAACGGATTGCTCAAATGCCTTCCGCAGACCCTCCTCCTCCTCCTTGTGAGCATATTCAATGCGTGTCTCGCAAATTGCACCTTTCCAGCCGCCTGGAAGGAAGCAATCGTGATCGGCATCCCCAAACCAGGTAAAGACCTGAAAAATCCCACCTCCTACCGACCTATTAGCCTCTTGAGTGCTCTGGGGAAGATCTATGAACGGATCCTCCTCAAAAGACTCAAGGACTATGTAGAGTCGAAAAGTCTCATCCCCGACGAGCAGTTTGGTTTTCGGGCCAAACACGCTTGCCACCACCAGCTGCACCGCTTCACGGAGCACATCCTTAAACTTCGTAACTGGGGTCGTCCCACGGGAGCACTCTTCTTCGATGTAGCGAAAGCCTTCGACAAAGTCTGGCATTCTGGCTTGATCTCCAAGCTGGCCAATATGGGCCTCCCAGACAGTCTCGTGCACATCATACGAGACTTCTTGTCGAATAGGACTTTTCGCTACAGAGTTGAAGGATGCCTCTCGAACCCCCGTCCCATCCGAGCCGGCGTCCCTCAGGGCGCGGTTCTCTCACCTCTCCTCTATTCGCTTTACACAAGCGATATTCCCAAGACCCCTAACGTAGAGTTGGCATTATTCGCCGACGATACGGCTCTCTATACCTCCCATTACAATAACTCGATGATTGTAAAACGGCTTCAGTCCGCCGTCGACGCACTAGGCAGGTGGTTTAAGAGGTGGCGCATCGAGGTCAATCCTGAGAAGAGCACAGCTGTGCTCTTCACGAAGGATGGCCAAGGTACGCGACGTCGAAAAATCACCATGTCTGGTGAAGTCCAATCCCCAATAGGGACAGTGTCCCTATACGACAAGCCCATTCCCTGGGCTAAAAAGGCCAAGTACCTTGGAGTCGTATTCGATAGTGGCATGACCTTCAGTCACCACATCACCAAAGTCCGCAACCATGCCGCCTTTGTATTAGGCCGTCTCAGTCCCATGATAGGCAATGCTAGGATGTCACTTAGAAATAAGTTGACACTCTATAAGCTTTGCGTCCGCCCGATCATGACCTACGCCGGCGTAGTGTTCTCCCATATCGCGCCCTCCCACATCAAACGGCTTCAACTCGTACAGAACCGTTTTATCCGTAGGGCGACCGGCCATCCTCGATACACACGTATGACAGACGTACACCGTGACTTACGACTCAAGTCCATCCACGGCATTCTCAAGAACGCCTCCAAGCGTTACTTCGAGAATGCCGCGCGACATCCCAACCCCCTAGTTGTGCAAGCCGCCAACTACTCCCCCACTCTCCATGACACTGCGACCGCACGTCGCAGACGTCCTAGGGACGTTCTTACCGATCCCGATGATCCTATAGACATCGTTCTTGCCCAGTCCAGCTCCTCTCCGGCTCCGAACAGCCAGAGGAATCCCACCCTCCGCCCCTGTCGCACTCGCCACCGGGTAAGAGTGCGTAGAGTAGGACTAGCTCCGATTACTGGTGACCGCCCGGCGGTCCCGGGTGATTTGCACCCAGGATAGGTCCTTCGGACACCGTAGCTTTCGGCCCATACGGCAAAACATGAGAGTTGCTGCTCTCTAAAGGCTTTGCCATTGTTTCTCAGTTCGGCCCTTCAGGTCATGCATGCAAATCGCGGCCCATCTGGCATATGAGAGTTTGCTGTCTCTCCAAGCCTTGCGCACCCAGGCAACGCCCAAAGCCGAGGTTCGTCCCTCCTGGGAACCCTTTGGTGATGTTTGCCTTACAGGTTGAGGGCATTCTGCCCTCACCTCAAAAGTCCGGTGAAGTAGCGAAAGCTCACTTGGAGCTAGCTACGTAGTCCATTCAAAAAAAAAAAAAAAAAAAAAAAAAAAGCTTCTTAACAACACAAGCTCTCTGAGACACTAACTGTACGAAATAAACGATCAATCATATCTATCTCCTCTTTAATTTGGGCACCAATTTTACACAGCTTTGATAGTTTTCCTTTCAACTTAAATATATATACTACTGCTGTAATTTTTTTCACGATACATTTTACGATTTTACATGATAGAGGGGGGAGAGACTTACCTCTAACAAAAAATTGCACTTTAAAACCAAATATTTCAGACAGACAGATAGACAGACATGGCGAAACTATAAGGGTTCCAAGTTTACTACGGAACCCTAAAAATGGTCGGTTTCATGACGAAGTCTAAACAGTGAAAACCCGTTATCATCATATTTTAGTTATGTCATTATGCCACCATAGTTTTAGTCATCATCATCATCATCAGGTCTTTGTTAGCTCCACAGCAGGAGCACGACCCTCTCTGTACTACCAAAGCCATATTATTAGCCTGAGCAGTCAGAGGATTTGGCCTACACTCTCCACGCTGGCCACGCGGGTTGGAGAGGTAACTTTGATGTTTATAAGCTTTGCTTAGCTTGTGTTTTCTAAGTCGCCTTCTACGACATTCAGGGAAGACTTGGAGTGGTCTTATTCTACTCTGCCGGGAACCCCACAGTTTTAGTCATGATTTTTCACTTTAAACTTACTTTGCTCTGCGAATAAGTCTAGGGCCTTGTAACTATTCATTTCAATAAACATGCTCTCGATGTACATGTCCGCGCAGAACTTTTTCTTATATTTCCTGTCGTCCTTCGGAGTAGTCATGTAGCAGCCACGTCCGTAATTTGCAACGAGCAAAATTAACAACCTAAAATTCCAAAATTAGCTGTAAAATACTTTGAAGATTTGTTCACATACACCTCAGAAACCAGAGGAGACAGTAACATAATGTCAAAAAAACAGTGGTTGAAATTAGCTATGAACACTCTTATCTTTCAAACGATCCAACCAGCCCGTCAATATAATACTTTTTCAATGGCACCAATGCTAGGAAATCAAAAAATAATCGTCATTTTCATACAAATTGTTGGGCCGGCCGAACACTTCTGTATGACAATGTAAATTTTTTTCGAGTTTCAGCGCTCAATTTGATGGGCCGTTTCACGATGTGGAGGATATGAGTCTTCATACTAACACCCTGTAGTTAAGTTGGAGTAAATAACTCCTTCATGGAAAAGCGTGTGCTTAATACAAGAAGTGTATACCACCCATAAATAATGACCAACCGACCTACTTACACTCGATACAACTGATACTTACAAGCAAGTACATTTAGTTTTTGTTTATGTTTTCTTTTATCTACTAGTATTATATTCATTTCATTGTTAGATCGAAACCTTTGATTTAATTAACTTACATAATTAAGTCTACCTAGGAAGAGCGGATACTCCAAACACAAGTATATTATATACTTAAATGGAGGCTCCAACCACAACTGTTACCCTTTGTAAGTGACTGAATAAATATTTTTTCATTATTCATTTTTTTTTCAATAATTAAATCTAGGGAACAAATCACATATTGAATATGAGCCCCACAGTAAAGGTGAGGACTTATGTTGCGAGATACTAAGTCAACAATATAGACAAACATCCAGAACCCAAACCAACTGAAAATTACCTTTCCATCTTGACCAAGACCATCGAACCCGAGACCCTGATATTCAAAGGCACTTGCGGGCCTTGTGGCATCACTAAGCTAGGGAGGGCGTCAAGTTATCATCCACTTCCTTGAAGTTATATACACTGACCATAATACAAAATGATAATGATGATGAAGATGATTTAATAAGCGTCACAGCCTTCATATAGTACTAGCATTTGCCCGCGGCTTGACTTGACTACAATCGTTACTGATTTTTAAGGCGACAATTTGGTAAGTAAATAATATAATTTCCATATCAACTATCAGTTAACCCAAGTACCGCTAGGCGACATTGCATTGTTTTTTTAACACTTAAGTTGCCAAGATTAAAAATATGTACTTAGAAACTTTTAAAGCAATGGCTTGCGTATTTTCCTTACTTACTGGCAACTCCTATTTGATCCCTTCAAGGGATGATTTTTCCAAAAACTTTATCAAAATAATTTAGTACATATTTGATTGAAATGAGTTCGTCGAGTTTCACAGTGATGTGATGACTTGAAAAATAATGAAATTTCCATACTAATTATCAACCCTTATATGACACTTTAAGAGTGATGAAATCAGAAAAAAATATTATTCAATCTAATTTATTTTGAATCAGCTCTCTTATTTTCATTAGGGCCAGTGGCGGCTCCCCCTTAAGTGCACTCGTGCGGCGCACTACCAGTTTAAGCTTAAATATATACAAAAAAAATACATAGATATAAAAAATAAATAAGCAGTTTTACGTAAAAAATATGTAATTTATTTGTCAAATGATAATCAGTCATGTAATTAATGAAATAAGTATTTTTTTTTTTTGATTAAAACTAACGTGAGATGTTAACATTATTAATATGTAAAATACGGGTCACTCACGTATGAAGTCAGCTACAGGCCGACATGTTTCAACCTCATCCGGAGGTCTTCCTCAGGGCGAATGTGAACCGAGACGCGCGCACGAAGTCGTCCCAGTCCGCACTGACGTTAGCGCGCGGCATCTTCGGCGGCGCGGGCGGTGCGGGCGGCCCGGTCCGCGGCCCGCTGGGCGCGCCGTGACAGTACGGACGTTGGTGGGGGTAGCTGATCTTCTGCTTCAGGGATTCCCGTAGATGTACTGGGATCTCCTACTCTGTCTATATCATCATCTGAGGCGGCCGGTGATCGCGCCTTTATGTGAAAAGAGCTCACTGTGTCCGGCTCTGTAAGCTGAACATGGCTTATACTATCCAACCCTTGAATAACCGGTTTCCAGGTGGCGGGTAAGCTCCAGCCTACATCGCGATTGAAATTGGGACGTCTGCTAATTTCAAGTGCTTCTCGTATTTTACGAGGGATAAAGCCTTTCTCTCTGGCTAAAACTTTGGCCTTGTCAAAGCGGATGTAACGTGTGACGTCCGATGTCCGGACGGAGTCCTTGCTTTCCTGGATGTCCTAGTTATGAGGCAACACGATGGTACACTATCTCAGACAGTGTATCGAAAACCGACACATACAGACCGGTATCTGAGAGCTGATTCTCATCATCACCCAGCCCACTTATCGTCGGTTCCGCGATCACTCATAAACAGAGCCCTACGATTGTGTGACCCGCAATACCTAGAGTCTGAGCTAGCACACGTAAAAACAGTCCTGGAAAGCAACGGATATAAGTGGAGACAGAGTCTACGATTAAGTTCTAACGGGAACGTACAATTAACTTCGGCTAACAGAGCTCTATTATATTTGCCGTTTGTAAAGGGAGTAACAGATAAAATCGGTAAAATTATACGTCGTAAATTTGACATCAAGACAATATTCCGACCCTTTGCAAAAATTAGACAGCTTGTGCGTTCCCCAAAGGACAGCGATCCTTTGAACGTTCCCGGTGTTTATGAAGTTCCCTGCGACTGTGGAAAGAGCTACGTGGGAGAGACGGGACGAAATGTGTCCACTAGGCTGCATGAGCACATCCGAAGTCTGAAGAAACTGGACAGCAACGGGTCAGCCATCGCTGAGCATGCATTGGAATCGGACGTCACACATTACATCCGCTTTGACAAGGCCGAAGTTTTAGCCAGAGAGAAAGGCTTTATCCCTCGTAAAATACGAGAAGCACTTGAAATTAGCAGACGTCCCAATTTCAATCGCGATGTAGGCTGGAGCTTACCCGCCACCTGGAAACCGGTTATTCAAGGGTTGGATAGTATAAGCCATGTTCAGCTTACAGAGCCGGACACAGTGAGCTCTTTTCACATAAAGGCGCGATCACCGGCCGCCTCAGATGATGATATAGACAGAGTAGGAGATCCCAGTACATCTACGGGAATCCCTGAAGCAGAAGATCAGCTACCCCCACCAACGTCCGTACTGTCACGGCGCGCCCAGCGGGCCGCGGACCGGGCCGCCCGCACCGCCCGCGCCGCCGAAGATGCCGCGCGCTAACGTCAGTGCGGACTGGGACGACTTCGTGCGCGCGTCTCGGTTCACATTCGCCCTGAGGAAGACCTCCGGATGAGGTTGAAACATGTCGGCCTGTAGCTGACTTCATACGTGAGTGACCCGTATTTTACATATTAATAAGAAATAAGTATTATTTTCGCTTGACAAAATAATTTGCCGTGCGCCCGCTCCCAGCGCACACAGCGCGCCCGTACAGCTACTATTGAGAAGGCGACAAAACGCCTGGCGCGTGAGACAGAAGATTAGTATGGAAGTTTAGCGAAATTTCGTGCGCCGCACGCACGGGGCCCGACGCGGGACGAACGCTGACGTTCGGAAATGTTCGGATTAGGTAGTTTTCGCGTAAATTGTTTTACGTTTGTATTTGTTCGTGTTATACTTACTTTCGCTGTTTTTATGTTTTGTTTTACATATCAATCTTATTATCATAGGTACATTAAGTTTATGTAAATAAAAATGCCTATCTAAATAAGAGAGAGAATTATTTCTGCATATAAAAATTATCCATATTGTTTAGGCATGTTTTATGATGTGCACCACCTGCAGGCCGATTTGCCACACCGAGTTACGGTGTACAACGATTTGATTGTCACTTTAGCATCCATTACGGGTTTCATATCTTAAATAAAAATAGTAATTCATACCGAAGCCGTAATGAATATTGAAGTTACCATGAAAATGATGTACACCGTAGTTGTCAAAAGTTAGCAAATAGGCCTACAGGTCTTTGAGCCACGAGCCGCCACTGATTAGGGCCGATTATAAATCGGAAGCACGTGTAACCTTTCGGTTATTTTGTTCTTACCCCATACGTCACACGGTGATTTACGAAGAAGGACTGCATCAGCTTCAGAATATCACCTGGTGCGTAGTATCCGTAGCCCTCCAGATAAGGATAAGCCGATCCGAACAGGTCCAAACGCTTACCAAACAACGAATCATAGTGACACAAAATGTGTCTCATTGTCTCCACCGATTGCTCACATACCCTTTTAGTGAGTGGGCTTTTGACACTATTCATTTTGAAGAGATGACTGTTGTTCGCAAAATGACCGGTTAGGCCTCCCATTAGAATTCTCGTCTGTTTTGTGCTACATTTTCAGATCCTTTTGTAAAAGTCAATCTAGGCAATTGACGTTATCCCATGCATATATATATATATATATATATATCTAATTAAAAATAATTATGAAAATGGACGCCGTAAATCCTCTAAATGTGGCCTTTTGTCTAATGAATCATTGGTTCTGTCTTCCCCGTAAATGATAAAGAGTAAGTATAGGAAGAAATATACAAATACCTGTGTGTTAGTGAATACCCGAAGTCTGTGCCCTGGTGCATAAATTGCCGGCAAAATTCAGGAACATCGCACTCTACATCATCCTCAGAATAATTTATAGGGTTTAAGGCCAAATATAACAAACATGTATCTGAAATTTTACCCAATATAAATATAAATAAATATACGGACAAATCACACAGATTGAGCTAGCCCTAAAGTAAGTTCTTAAGAAAGACTTGTGTTATGGGATACTAACTCCACGATAGTATATTTTATAACAAATACATATATAGATAAACATCCAAGACCCAAGTCAATCTGAAAAAGATCGTTTTCCATCATGACCTGACCGGGGATTGAACCCGGGACCCCCGTGACGCAGTGTCGCACCCAATTAATAAAACATTATGTATTAACATATATAAGGTTGACTTATATGTACGTCCTTTCCTACACCCGTTTGCCTACACAACGGCTGACATCATCGCCCCAGCTGACAGAACCCTTTTAATCTTCTGGACACCTGCCCAAAAAAGAGTGTAAGTATGTCTTGCCTAAATAGTTAATGTACACCCGATCATAGTGTTTGTTCGTTTTTTATACTAAATAAAGGCGGACTTATCCCGGTGATGGATTTCTTCCAGTCAACCAAGCACTAGATATCTATGAATCATATTTTTTGGATAAAAATGTAGTATGTCAATTTGTCGGAAACTAGCTTATATAAATATCTCAATAGTTTAAATCACGAGATATAGTCAGATATACTTGATACACTTTTTTTAAAGTCAAAAGACCATACATTGGACAGTTTGTTTCGGAACAATCGTACGCAACGCCGCTCATGATGGTTGCTATCCCTTTATAACTTCTGCATACAATGTCTACTGGGTGAATTTCTATAAAAAAAGTTTCAAAGTCACCCTCCCGGTGATAGAGAAGGTTACCAGACTTTAGGGTTGTCGTGCCCTCTCCCTCTTTTCGGACTTCAGACAACCGCACTACGTCCCACACCGTAGCCTACTCATTTCCTCTTTCACTTCCCTTGGTCTCCGGATTGTACTATGTTACTTGTACTTACTTCTTACAAAAAAACTTTCACAAAATTCCAGCTTAATCAGTTAAGAATGATTTAAATATTTTTAACAAATAATTTAAGATATTTTTAACAAAAAATAACAACCGACTTCGACCCTATCAATTTGTTTGAATAAGCATAAAATAAAAATGGAAATAAGTGTAAACCGAACGGGGTTTTGTTTATTTTTTCAAAAAGCTCTCGACACATTTCTATAAAAATTTAATGGGACCATCTGTACAGTATTACCTATCGAACACAAAAAGAATTTCTTAAATCGGTCCAGGTGTCTTCGAGAAATCGGGGAACATAAAAAAATAAAGAATCGGTTCTCAGATCAGGTAATCAGAAGAAGTCGGTTAAAAAGTGCTTCAAAGTAGAGTTGCAAGATTTGCCCAAACAAACATACAAGATACATAATACATGCATACATTGCAAGTTAAATAAAGGCTTGTAGTAATAATAAAAAAAATAAGAGTAGGTAGGTCCATGTATTTTTTACCTGATTCTCCCACTAATGGGGTTCCATCGTCGGAATTGCTATCGTTTAAGTATTTATCCCAAGGTGAATAGCGACTTCTTATATACTTCTCGTCGTAAAACAAAAATGGTTCCTTCCTTTTTCCAAGCAGGTCGTGAAATTTGTTAACGCGATCTAACCATACATCATCCTTGAACAAACTTGACACTGTAATAAAAAAAAAGTGCAGCATAATAGCAGAGCACAAAATCTTCTATTTAGGATTCCGTACCTCAAAACGTAAAATTATCAAGTCGCCTTTCTGTCAAGAACTTTTTCTCAGGAAGGAGTTGATGTGTTGTCGTTGTCAAGTATCGAATGTAATATAAAATGTTGGGATCTACGGTCTCTCAATATGTAAAAAATAACAACAAACTTCTAAGTCAACGCAATCAAAGGCCGTTCGTTATAATCGCAAATTTGGAGAATTTGCTGTAAAATGCTAGGGTATAAATAAAGACTACCTACTTCGTGTTGACCTAGGAATCATGAAATATGGCATGAAGCAAGATAGGTGTAGCACAATTAAGGAAAAATATTTAATTTGTAATTAGAAATTAAAAATAACTTTGTACCTACGGGACCCTGGCTGCGAGAGTCCCACTCACACTTGGCTTTTTTTTGTAGTTGGGTATAATTATCTAAAATAACTATTTTAGATAATTATACCCAAATACAAAAAAAAAGCCCTACTGTGCTAGGTAGTGTTGGATTTTAATCCAATTTCAAAAGGCACCTCCGTTATGCTTTTGCGGAAATATAACTCCGTCATTAATGATAATGAACCAATTCGAAAAATCTTTTTGTTTTTATTTTGAGTCTTCACTTCGGAAGAAAGAAGAGTCAAGAGAGAAAAGCGTTGAAAAAATGAGATGAGGACATAAGACATGACTCAGAATTATCGGCAGAGAGATAGTGATGTTATGGGCGTAGTTCAATTCCCAATCCCAATTAATTTATTTTGTGATCATTTATTTCCTTACATCCTTGTCCTTATCAGATTTAATACAGATTAAATAAAGAAATATGGACAAAATTACTAAAAAATAGTAAAATGTTCGTTACATAGAATATTTCTTTTATTTGTATTATTACTGTAGTGTACTGGGTGCGTAAGTGTGAGACATCACCTGTCAGCGGCCATAGTATGCAGTAGTAGGAAATATACGGGTGGGGGACATTCATCTGTCAGCGGCCATAGCTAGCAGACGTGGTGTGTAATACTGAGTGGCGTAGTGATGTAGTAAGTAACTATAGTGAGTGTTTACTAGCATTTTACAATTACTATTTAGTAAACTGAGCTCATCAGCCGGCCTAATATATAAATAAATATATACTTACGTACAAATCACACAGATTGAGCTAGCCCCAAAGTAAGTTCTTACGTAAGACTTGCGTTAAGGGATATTAACACAACGATACTATATTTTGTAACAAGTACATATATTTAAACATCGAAGACCCAGGTCAATCTGAAAAATATCATTTTTCATCTTGACCTGACCGGGGATCGAACCCGCGGGACCATCCGTGTCACAGGCCGGCGTGTTGACCGCTGCGCCACGGAGCGTTCGTAGGGAGGGAGTGTCTTTCGACGTATTTTGCCCGAATGCCTTTTATTTAAGTAATTTCATTTCATTTCCTAAGTTCATTTCATACTCACGATTCTTATACGGTTGATTTTCCGGATCAGTGCCTCGTGCTAGCATTTCATCGAAATGTTCAATAAGTACGTAATTTTTTAGCAGCAACTTTTCTATCGCAGATCTTATGGCAACAGGAAGTCGTCTGCCTTTGTCTCTTAACACTCTTTTTAAGTTCACTGGAAAATAATTATATGATTAGTAACAAAACTCTAAAAGAGAAAGTCGCAGTGGGTAAAAGTGCATTAGAATTGTGAGAATGTTAATTATTTTTTATTCGCACTTATAATATACCTTTATATTATAAACATATCTACTGAAATCTGGCATCCCTTTGACCCTTTAATTATTTAATCCATTTAAGTTTTAATAAATAGAACGATGCCGAATGGATCTTCTAAAGTTTAAAATGCCTAAAGCCACCTTCCAACTCCATCATCAGATCAAGTCTATGGTACCATAATATTGCATTGTGATCTGACTTACATATGTACACAAAATTTTAGCTCAATCGATAAAGAATAAGTTCTTTAGAATTGAGTTGCAAGATTCGACCCAAACATACATACAAAATAAATGGCATACATACATTGCAAGTTAAATAAAATTGCGTATAATAAAAAACACTAATTTACGTTATTTAATTAAGTTACCTAAGTATAATATTATAACGAGTACTTTTAATAATTTAATCGCCTGTAAACAAGCTGAATACTGCACAATATACTTATGAAAACCTCGTATTCATATCAAAACAATTTTGATTGATAAAATGACTACTTAAATATCTCTTTTATGTCATAAAAAACCGGCCAAGTGCGTGTCGGGCCACGCGCAGTATAGGGTTCCGTAGTTGCGAATGACAACTTTGAGTTCACACTGTTTACACTCGCACCTCACAGTTTAACGACCAAAAACATCTAACAATAAAGATTGTATAAAATTTTACATTTTCCCGTACATTTTATAAGTTGGTTGCCTATAACTTTTTAGTTTGCACTTAGTACCCAGCTCTGATAGTTTTCCTTTCAACTTCAGTATATATACTACTGCTGTAATTTTTTTCACGTATCCATATATAACCGTTTAGCAGATAGAGGGGGGGGACACTTACCTCTAACAAAAATTTTCACTTTAAAACCCAATATTTCGGAAACGGATCCCTAAATCGAAAAATGGTGTTCTCAACCTCACAATATTTTTCAAAAACCTTTTTAACGATGGGTAAGTAGAGAAAAAAAATTACTCCCCCACTTTACTTGTATGGGAGCTACCCAAAAAAAATTTTTTTTTAAGATTTTTTTCTACGAATTTTTTGCCATGATTAATATACATACTCATACAAAATTACAGCTTTCTAGTACTTATAGTCTCTGAGTAAAACCGCGGACGGACAGACAGACAGACAGACATGGCGAAACTATAAGGGTTCCTAGTTTACTACAAGGTTTATGATTTTAAGCTTTCGCGGTCATAATCACTATTATGTTCACTAACCGCGATTATTCGAAATATCAGACGAAACTCAAAAATAATCGCGGTAAGTCCCGTAGTGAATATAAAAAAAGCCTTACAATTAAAATATTCCAGTAATAATACCAATTCTTTCAAATTAGTAGATACTCAGAACATACTTACGGTTCTCAAGAAATGCACCAAAATCTATAATTACATCGACATAGTGTTTACGGACCAAAAAAAAGTCAGCAATTTTGTGCAACGATCTCAAATACAGGTGTAAATCATAGTCTATCTTGTCAAGTTTGCTCTTGGACAACTCTTGACCACTAACCAACACCACGATACTGATACACCCGTAAAAAATTGCAGGCTTCATTTCTTATAACAATAAAAATAAGCAGCTATCTACAGTACAATTTTGAAAACTACTGACCTATAAGAAAACTAAGATTTTTAAACTCAACATTTGAAACGCGAACGCAATAATTCGTGGCCAGTAAAAAATAATTGGGTATTAATTTTGAAGTCATGCCTTTAAACCGAAGAAAGCCGCGTAGCAAATTAGTTCAAATTGAGTTTTTAAGTTTTGATAACTTAAAAACAAGCATGAAATAAAAGGATATTTCATGCTTGCTTGATAACCAATTATTCTGTGGTGATAGGTCGTAGGTTCCTAATTGGCTATCACGAAAAAACATGAATGACCCATATACCACCTATTTTTAATCCAATGTAGGCTACGAATAAGAAAAATGTAGGTAATCAATACTAGCTTTTCTCGCAACTTTATCCGCGTGAATTATAGCATGTTATGCTGGCAATGCAGCTTCCTATAGATATATTTATCTTCTACGGTTGACTGGGAGAAACGAAAAAACGTATAGAATGTACCAGCTGCTTCTCTTCCCGCACAGATCGTAAAAGCCGATCGAGGGAATGGGCGTCAGGAATCGGCGATGCGGCTAGCAACTACTATTTTGATTCCTTTCTCACCTACAAGCCCACCAACATGCTAAACGTGGCCTTAAGGTTTTACGGACCGGCTCTGTCCACCCCGCAAGGGAAAAAGACGTGAAAGTATGTGACTATAATTTTTAAAATCGATATTGCAGTTTCGGTTCCATTCAAATAAAACCAATCAGGGCCATCTTAATTCTAGATATTACTATTAGTGGCTAGGACAATGGAGGAATACAACTTGCGTGAAATATCGTTTTGCGTTAGAAGTTTAGCTTTCTGGACTTCTTTTAAGATGGCAAGACCAAGAAAAGAGTTTTGGAATAATGTGAGAGATGTGTTATGTAGTTGTAAGGAAAATGAAAAATTAGTAATGTTATCTCTCTGATAGTCAGAGAGGGTCGTGCTCCTGCAGTAGAGACTGAAAAAGACCTGATGATGATGATGATGATGAGGTGATTTTAATAGCTGGGTATGAGTAAGACGCTATGGATTTGAAAGCGTATTAGGTTCGTTTAGGGATGAAAGGGAGAATGAAAATGGGAGAAGTTTGCTTGCGGTATGTTTGGAAAGGAATCTTTGTGTGACGAACACCATGTTTCAGCACAAAATGATTCATACATATACAAGAGAAGAGAATGGATCGAAGAGTATGATTGATTTTGTGATAGTGGATGATAGACTTAGAAAGTGTGTGGTTGATACGAGGTCGTACCGAGGAACAGGAATTCACACAGACCATTATTTGGTAATTTGTAAAGCCAGAAACATTTTTCAGCGATGGCGACACCGTGAATCGGTACCCTCAAATAAGTTAGAAAGAATAAAAGTGGAAAAATTGCAAGAAGAGGAAGCGAAAGTAGATTACCAATAAATGTCGGTTAAAAGTTTTGAAAAGATAGAGGAGGAATGTGAGATAGAAAAGGTATGGAACATTTTAAAAGGTGGAATTGTAAATGCAGCTCTGAATATTTGTGGGACATCAAAAAGAAAGAGAGGTAATCAGGTGACGAATGTATGGTGGGACAAGGAAGTACAGGATGCTGTGTATAGAAAGAAGAAAGCATGGAAGGATTGGCTTGCTCTAAGAACGGTTCAAAAGGTGACTGATGAGGCCTTGCGTGCTGCTAAGGAGGAATATAAGAAGGTGAATGTATGTGTAAAAGAAATTGTAAAAGAAAAGAAGGATATGCAAAAGGATGATTTTGATGTAAGGCTGTCTCAAGATTATAAGAGCAATGTCAAATATTTTTGGAAATGCATAAAACAGGTAAGATGCAAAGAAACAAAATCAAAGCTCTATAAGATCAGAGATAAGAATGGCAGAGTTTTAATGAATAAAAAAGATGTTTTAGAAGGATGGAAGGAGTATTTTGAAGGGTTGTTTGTAGAAGATGTAAGAAGATTTGTTACTGCATAAAATGTGATAGGTACAAGAGATTGAAGCAGAAGATATGAATGAGGAAATAAAAATTGAAGAAGTTGTGGAAGCGTTAAACTGTATGAAAGCAGGAAAGGCTGGGGGATATGACAGGATTACTGTCGAAATGCTAAGGGCTGGACAAGGCCTCGTGGCTAATCAACTGTGTAGTCTTTTCAATATGTGTTTTAAAAGAGGCGTGGTTCCCAGAGACTGGTGTAGGGCCGTTTTAGTGCCACTTTAGTTTTTACACATTAGTCTTCTTAGTGTAGTTGGCAAACTGTATGCAAAGATATTGATTGAAAGGGTTATGAAAGATACGGATGATAAGATATGGGATGTGCAAGCGGGATTTAGAAAAGGAATGGGATGTTCAGATCAGTTCTTTTCCATGCGATGCATACTGGAGAAATTTTTGGCTAAAGGCCAAAAAGTGTACTGCGTATTCGTGGATCTGGAAAAGGCCTATGACAGAGTGGTGAGGAATGAATTGTGGTCGACACTGTCTGCATATGGGGTGAACGGCCATCTGATCCAGGCACTGAAGTCTCTTTATAAGGACTCCAGTGCTTGTGTCAGAATGAACGCGGACTATACAGACTGGTTTGACATCGACAAGCGTGTCAGACAGGGATGTGTAGCCTCGCCATGGCTGTTCAACTTATTTATAGACAGTTGTTTGAAAGATTTGAAAGATGATGAAAGTGGTTTAAGAATGAAAGAGTTATTTATCAAATGCCTCCTTTATGCCGATGACCAGCCGGCCTATTTAGTAACTCGGATGACAAGTGACGATGCCTATCAATCTAGGATTTTTGTATTTCAAATAAAAAGTTCGAGCAATTCTGCTTGCGTCGTCTGAGGAGGATTTACAGATGATGGTAACAGGTGTGAATGATGCATTTAAAAGAAAGGGTATGAAAGTAAATGTTAATAAGACGAAAGTGATAGTTTTTGAAAGGGATGAAAGTGCAACGGTATGCAATATAGTTATAGACAGAGAAAAAGTGGAGCAAGTAAAAGAGTGTGTGTTTAGGATGTGTGTTTACCAGAGATGGAAGGTACGAAAGGGATATAGAAAGAAGAGTGGCTGCTGGTAATCGAGTGAATATATGGAGCATTGCATTCCTTTATGAACAGTAGGAAGGTGTCAATTAAAGCACGTCTTGCTGTTCATCGGGGAGTGTTGTTGCCCACCCTTATGTATGGAAGTGAAAGTTGGGTATGGCAGAAGAAGCATGAAAGTAGGATAAATGCGGTAGAAATGCGTGCGCATAGGAGCATGTGTGGTGTAAATTTGAGAGATCGAGTGAGAAACGATGTAGTGGGGGAGCGATGTGGAGTGAAAGAGGATGTAGTGACAAAAATTGAGAAAGGAATGTTAAGTTGGTTTGGACATGTAGAAAGGATGGATTAAAGAAGTCTCGCAAAGAAACTCTATAAGGCAGATGTGAACGGAAGAGTAAGTCAGGGCCGGCCTAGACGCACATACCGTGACCAGATTGCGGACATTCTTGTCAAGGGGCAAGTCAGGAGTACCCGAAACCGGCGAGCATGTATGAAAAGAGTGATGGATGTAGATGAAGCGAAAGAGTTTTGTAAGGATCGTAGCAAGTGGCGGTCCGTGGTCTCTGCCTACCCCCATAGGAAAGAGGCGTGATAGTCTGTGTGTATGTATGTAAGACCAAGAATATCTGTAAGAGTATGTAGTATCCTGAAATTAATATAGGAACTTTTATGAAAAGAACAATTTTTCTTATGGGTGGTGGAACCAATATTATATTATATACAGAAATATTCAGTCATTGTGTATGAGAATATAAAAAAAAATTGAGTTCCTAGCACTGAATAGGAAAAGTTATTGAAATTGAGTGGCTGACTCACTATGATCAATATTTCACCGTGTAGAAATTTACTGTCTAGAAGAAATCTAAATCTAGAAGAAAAGAGGAGAGGGAAACCCAGGCAAAAAAGCTCGTATGCGGGAGTTAAAGATCAAAAGAGATGGAGGGAGCTCCACCGACAAGAGCGACTTTGATGATGAATAATTTTTATCTTTGCCAAAGATTTAAGATTAAAAAAAATACTGTCAAAAAAGTGTCAAGTCAACCATTTTGATTGAAAGTTCATTTTCTGTTGTCATCAATCAGTTGTCAGAAATTTAGTTTGAGTTTCTGAATTTGTTTTAATTATTTGAGAAAAAGATGGGTTTAGCTACCATTATTGAAAATGAGGCGCATTTCCAGTCTGAAATGGCTAACGCGGGCACAAAGCTAGTCGTCGTTGACTTCACCGCTACTTGGTAAGTACTCTAACCTTTCTGCCTACAAATTACCGAGTCATCGTTTAGGTTTGCTGTGGTTTGATGAGCTTGGAATGTTATTTTAGGTGCCCACCGTGCCAAAGGATTGCGCCGTTTTTCGAGCAGTTGCCTGCGAAGTTTCCTAGAGCAGTATTTCTCAAAGTTGACGTAGATAGATGTGCGGAGACGGCCAGCGCCCAAGGCATCTCGGCGATGCCAACCTTCATTTTCTACAGAAACCGAGTAAGTAGCTATTCCAGTACTAAGTAATTGAAGTACCTACCCAACTGTTACCTTCGGGTCATACACATACATTGCCTAATCTTAGATTTCTTTATGGCCTTCCTTTTTTTTTTTTTAAGTAGAATTTTTTGGCAGAGTCCTTGCAGCCTATACTTCTTTATCGTATATTTTAGTTTCAAGGGAAAAGATTAATATTAAGACAAAGCCCACAGATTGAGCTAGCACCATATATTGAGCATATCATATATATTGAGATAGCACCACCAAGGCCAGGGATATAACCGAGGACCCTGAGATTCATGGCTCTTGCAATACTTCATAACAACAGAGGTTTTCAAAAAATCAAGACTTACATTAAATCAGCATTCGATAATAATTCTACTTTTTTATATATTTTATTTCTTTACATATATAAATAAGAAATTGGCTTTTTTCAGACAAGGATTGACAGGCTACAGGGTGCTGATCCAGGCACTTTGGAAAGTAAGGTTAGGCAGTACTATGGTACAGAAGATGCTGGTGAAGAGGACAGTGCAGTTGCTGGACATGTAAGTCTTCTTAATGAAGCTTCTATTCAAACTATATTGTACTATGTACTTTGTGCTACTTCATTTATGCGATTTTAGCCTGTGTTATACCAGTGTATAATTGAAATATTTCAAAATTTCATCAAAATACATTTGAGAGTAACAAACATTTTGCATCCATACATGTTGTTCCCACAGGATCGGTAATTTTTTCCAGAATGAAAAGTAGCTTCAATCAGACAATGTGTATGCAAATTCATGATGATTGGTGTAATTGTCCAAGTGTGAAACAAACATATCAAAGAAACCAACCCCCAGGCTAATCTGTAAAAGATAATTTTCCACCTTGATCTGGAGATCGAGTTTACATGCTACAATAGGCAGTGAAATGTGCAGCAGAGTTTCTGTTATAGCAGGATAGATTTTTTTATGAATATGTTAGTTAGTATAGTATTTGAAACCATCAGTACTTCTTTTCTGTGCTAAAAATGTCATCATAACAATATGAATTTTGGTTAAAGATGGATTTGGCCACCTTCATCACAAAGAGTGAATGCGAATGTTTGAATGAGGCCGATGACCACCCCATGACTCATGCCCTGACAAGCAGCGGCGGCTACCTCGCTAGTGACTGTGATGAGCAACTCATCATCAATATTTCTTTCAACCAGGTGAGTTCTCACTGGCAGGGATGAACTGACACTGTTGGTGAATCAAAAACTTCATTTGCCTACTAATATCAAAGCCTAGTAATACAAGTGGAAAGTCAGGGTTAATACCTAGGCAACCATATAACATTAGAAATACTTACGTAATGTCTTAGTGGTGAGATTAGCTACTTTAGTGGGGCACACAGGGAGTAGAACTGATGGCCGATGCTCGAAAGGCGACCAAATACCTGTAAGTGCAGTGTCAGACACCCAATGACCAGGTGGTCAGATAGCCTGACCAATGTCGCAGGGAGACGCTTGATGCACGTTGCTTCCAACAGGTAATATTGTTAATTCCTGGGGGAGGCTCTTAGGCCCTACTGGACGTATCCAGTAGTATAGTTTCTTGTGTGGCTGAGATGATGATGATGTTGCAATTTATGCTGTCGTCAAATATTATCCAATAACATGTGATTCATCTAATATTTGAGTTCTACAATTTAGTAAAAAACATAATGGTAAAATTTCTTAAAAAGTACCTGTTTCAAATTATAATAGTAGTATGCAGGTGATTCCAAACACCCAGGCAATATTTTTAGGGTTGAATTAGAATTCCCAATGAAATATATAATCGTAGGGATAATAGATAAAAACATTGTATTGTAATAAGTCCCATAGAAATTAGACCAGCTGTTTGGTGAATTGTATTTTACCTTTTTTTTGGGGTTCTATAAACTAGGATACTGATTACAATCCTGAAGTACCTATTACCAGCTACCTCAAAATCACGCTGTATAATCTAATGTACTTTTTTCTAGTTGGTGAAACTACATTCCCTGAAGATCAAGGCCCCAGCTGACAAGGGGCCTAAATTCTTGAAGCTGTTCATCAATCAGCCGAGGACTCTGGATTTTGACCAGGCAGCTGGGAATGCATCTGTACAAGATTTAGAGTAAGTATAACTAAGCAACTCTTACTACTCTACCTTATTTTTATCAAACTCACTGTGATAGAAAATAATGTAGTCATTGTAATGAGTAATATTATTCATGGACTAAAATCCGACGTACCTTGGGCCGATTTTATTAATGTTTATTAGTTTATCACAATAGATGTGCTTATTAAATTTAACCCCTTGCTTGCTTAAGCACTGATCCAGTGCTCTATGGAAATCGCCTAACTGCCAGGCGGGCGAAGTTTAAAAGTTTCTTTAAAATGTTATGACATTAGGAACCTATAAAATTTCGAATTTTCCGCAAGTTCGAAATTTTCGCAGTTTTTCCGCAAGTCCAGAGTTAAGTATGTTGGTATATACGCATGTCAGGCCAGGCATCAATCTTAGTGAAATCATATCAGCAAATATAGTTATAACATGCCGTCATAGACCCGGATGCATGAAGTTAACATAAACCTTTTTCTTTTCAGATTATCTCCAAGTGATCTAGAAGGCAATCCCATCCCACTCAAATTCGTTAAGTTCCAAAATGTTCAGAACATTCAGTTGTTTGTGAAAGACAACCAGTCTGGCGGCGACGTCACGCAGATTGATCATCTCGCGTTCTACGGCTCACCAATCTCCACTACCAACATGGGAGAGTTCAAGCGGGTAGCGGGCAAAAAGGGCGAGAGCCATTAGCATGGGCAGCAACAGCTAGGAAAGTACAGTTCAGTGTCATGGTTAATATTTAAGCATTTCCATTCCAAATACAGACTTGCAAAGGTTTAGTGGATAATTTTGTATTATTATGTTCGGTTTCAATCAGGCCATGCAATCACATTTATATTGCACGCAAATTATTTAAAGTTAGCCGTTTCATTTAACTTAAAATCTGAACTGTTTTTTCTATGCAATTTATAAATATTTGTTTAATTACATTTACGTAATCAAGTCATTTCTCAAACTGTGTCAAATAAGTAAATATGTTTTTAATATATTGTCGCATATTTATTAAATATGATAAATAACATCAATATTATTTTAAGTGAAAGGTCATTCCGTAGGCCACAGTTTGTCAAATGGGATTCAGGAATATCAGGAATTTGTATATTCAATAAATAAATATTAAATTAAGACATTTTAGTTATTTTATTTCATAAAACTAACACTCATCCTGTTTTAATTCATATATCTGAATATATGCTTCAGTGAGGGTGATCATTTGCGGCAGAATACTTGTTACATGAAGATCTTGCATCTCGTACCTGAAACAATAGTAAACAGCAGCATAAATTAAAAATAGAAAGAAAAATTCTTTACCTAACGTTTACCCATACAAAAAGAGGGAATTTCTAAATTATTCTTACTCAAGGCATATTATGTCCATGAACAAAACTTGACTGACTCGATGACTTCTTTATTACTTGATAATTGACTTATGGTATAACGAAATATGAAAACAAAATAACCCTATATAGGTACTGTGTCAATCTAGAGGAGCTTGATGGCCCAGTGGGTGTGAGCATTATTAGCGCTCATAAGTGACCGCAAGTGACATAAAAAAATCTTGAACTCCTTTGTGCTTCGGAAGGCACGTTAAGCCGTTGGTCCCGGCTGTCATCATTGATGGCGGTCGTTATGCTATGTCAGATGCCTTTAGGCAGCTTGAAAACCGGCCAAGTGCAAGTCGGACTCGCGCATGAAGGGTTTCGTGCCAGAAAAATACTTTTGTTATATGGAAGCCCCCCTTAAATTTGATTTTATTTTTGGTATATTTGTTATTATTGTGGCAATAGAAATACAACATCTGTGAAAATTTTAACCTCGTTGCTATTACGGTAAAAACGCCAACAACTACTCTGTTGTATGGGAGCCCCCCTAAATTATTATTTTTATTTTAGTATTTGTTGTTGTAGCCACAATAAAAATACATAATCTGTGCAAATTACAATTGTCTAGCTATTACGGTTCTTGAGATCTAGCTCGGCGAGTGGTAGCCATGAAAAAGGGCTAAAATATCTTTTTTGTATGGGAATTGGGAGCCCCCCTTAATTATTATTAATTTTTTGTTTTTAGTATTCGTTGTTATAGCGGCAACAGAAATATATAATCTGTGAAAATTTCAACTGTCTAGCTATTACGGTTCTTGAGATACAGTCTGGTGACGGACGGACGGACATCTTAGTCTCGTGAATAGGATCCCGTTTTTACCCTTTGGGTACGGAACCTTAAAAAGAAGCATATGAAAGTGTGATTCCGTGCTGCGAGACGGGAGCGGCAGCGACAGCGGCGCGGGAACCGCCACAGCAACGCAGACGTGTTCTCGAAGTCAGCGAGCACATCGAGCGGCGAAGTGTTGTATTTATGAGAAATAAGTGTCTCTTTGCAAACGAAATCAAAAATCATTGTGATGATTTGCTTCACCACAACATCGGACAAAAATTTGATATGGCGCGGTCAATCAATAAATATTTAAAAAAATCACAACACTACGTCAGTTTAGACGTGCGGGCAACGCTGGACTGGGGCGCAACGCTCGTACGCCGCTCCCGCGCCGCTGTCTTCGAGAACGGCTCCATTTAAATGTATGCATTAGAACGCGCCGCTACCCCTCTCGCCCCGCAATCGCTAACTTCGTTACCGAGGACTACGTTGGTTGGCACTACAGTGATGTCACTAAATAGAAGTCCAATTTGCACTTACCATTGCTGCGTAGGTTTATGCAGAACATGCGCCCTGTACGTGCCCTTCTCTGGCGTGCCGTCGTGGACGATGTTGCCGACCAATTCGTAGATCGTTTGCCCCTTATGCTTGGCCTTCACTTCCGGCGTGAGGATGTCACCGAAGTCTACATTCCTGTGCGAAAAGACCAACTATTACATACAAGAAATACTAATGATCCTGGAAATGCATATTATGTGTAGGTGTAACCTCAGAACGACAGATAAGCGGCGAAGATCGGCGCTAGGAACACAGAGCGACGCAGCTTACGGCTTAGCAGCTAGGGGGCGATCTTATTTCGCCATTGTTTATCCTAAAGGTGCTCCCACACAGCAGTTATATAACGCTGTATAATAATGTGTAACAAGGATAATATTCTATAACACCATACAATATCAAGAATGTTATTGAGTTACACATTCGTTATATAACGTAATATAACTGCAGTGTGGGAGCACCTTAATACACTTAGGCCAAACTAGTTTGACCTGAAATCGGCTTTGCAACATATACAAAAATTTTAATCGTAACGAATAGCATCTTGTAATGTGTAGAGTGTAGAGCAATATTTTCCAATGCTTCCGTGTAGAAAAATATCAAATATGTCAGTATAAAACTTATAACTTCAATATACAGGGATAAAAAACTAAGGGCCGATTCACACCTGAATGGCACCGCCGCAACGAGGTCAGAGGTCCGACACCAAGCGCCTGATCTCTTGACTAATTTAGTTTCTAAATACAGAGCGTGAAGCACGCGGTATCGACCCCGCTTCGCCGCGGGCAGTACCGCTGACAATCTTGTCAGCGGTACTGCCCGCATCTGCATCTGCTCGTAGCCGAGGCCGCTTACGGCATCATCAACAGCCTTCTAAGCACCGCGGACGGTCGCACGATCTTCTCGATACTGATCTTATAAGTATAAAGTTAAAAATTATTTCACACTCAAAATGCTCGCTGCATCGTCGATGCAGCCTCTGCCACTCAAATGTGAATCGGCCCTAAGTTTTAATCGTTTAATACTTACTTGACAGGAAAGTTTACTACAGTAGGATTCTTCTCGACAAAAAACGTGTTCTTCGTGAATCGTTTGATGTACAGTATTAGATACGGCGGGAGCTGAGTGATTTCAAACCTTTTCAAGAAGTTCTCCTTGTAAGTTTTGTACTCTTTCGATGTCTGACCATTGAATTTTGATAATAATTGGTAGAGATTTACCTGCAACAATGGTGTCGTGTAATATTTTTGATGTTGTTGGCAGTCAAATGAACAACTGGCTTCATTGAAAGTCGAATTAATCGATCGAAACTTTGAAATAAGTATTAATATGAGGTTCGCTACAAGACAAAGGTAACAAACTATGCGCTTTGCGACACAGTGAGTAAAAAACTTCGTTTATTGCACAAAGTAATTGTTTTAATGAAATCATTCGATGATTGCCGATCAGTTGCATTGAAATTAAACTGCTTTGTTTATATAGTTAGTCAAATCAATTGTATTTTGTATCTCAGAAAGCGCAAGTAGCATTAGATCTCGTATCAAAAAAAAGTTAAGCTTGAAGCCAATTGTACATTTGAAAGTTAAATGAATGTGAAAATATATTCATTCAACATTAAAATCTTTTACAACATTATTGATTATTACAAAAGAAAATTTTAGATTCTCTTTCTTCATGTACATAAGGTAAGCATTTTTAAGTTGCCAAAAGAAATTTGCCATAAATAAACAATTTACAAAACATAAATGATACCTGAGGAATGATGTTCTCCCTGAACTCATCGGTGAAGAGTGGCGTCGGAGGCAGATCGCAGGTGAGGTACAAGAAGGGTGATTCTGTGATCATCTCGTTGTACTCCTCACTGGTCAGGTCCACCTTCGCCGCGTCATCGGCATCGGGCGGCGGGAGTTTCCTGAATGTTGAATTTTATACCGATGATACGAGAATCCTAACTTCCTAACTAATATTATAAATGCGAAAGTGAGTTTGTTTGTTTATTTGTTTGTGACACCCTATCTACTGAACCGATCATCATGAAATTTTGCATACAATTAGATTAGGGTACTGAGAAGGACGTAGGCTATACATCACGCGGGCAAAGCCGCGGGCAACAACTAGTGTTATGTAAAGACGAATTAATCTATTTGATATCGACATAATGTCACGAATACATAATGATACGAGCAAGCGTATCGCCTAATAGTAAGTGATCACTGCCGCTCATAGACAACGAGGGTGTGACAAGAGCGTTGTCGGCCTTATTTTTTTCACTCCCCAAATTCCTCCGGCTCTCTCACTCACGAACGAAGCATAGATGCGGTAAAGCTATTACTCAAACGTTTTTCTGCGACAGTGTGGTACTTTCCCGGGCGAGCTGGCCAATTCATGCTACTAGCAAAAGTGAATTTCACCGGTAGCGTGGCTCTACCACAACGAAAATAAATAAATATTGTACCAATCATACAAGAATGTTGTGTATAGACAAATTTCATGTCTATTTTATCAACTTCTAACACAAAATGGACCTTTTGTGTCTAATTAAACAATTTTCTTTTATTATTATTTTTATCTAATGTCGACATATGTATACACTTACCTACACATTCAATTCGTGATTTATAATTTCATATAGCTTCGTCCGCGTGGAATATTGTGTTTGCGTAGCCTTTTTTCGAAGTAATAAGTAGCTTATGTCCTTTCTCAGGCTCTACTTTAGTCTATTTGTGGGTACCAAATTTCATTTGAGGTTCAGTAGTTTTGGCGTGAAAGCGTACAGACATAGAAACAGAGTTACTTTCGTATTTACAATATTAGTATAGATTCTTCACAAGTGTGAAAAGAATTACCACTAAAGACATTCTCGTTAGCGCGCCAGTGGTACATTACAATACAAGATCATGTAGACGACTGTAAGTCAAACTTTACCTTGTATAGATTCTCATGTGCCCCAGAAATGATTTATAGATTATGGAACTGTTTGGTTTCTTAGTTCCGTTCAGAGCCATGTGCAGAGAGTTGAGGAACCAGGACATAAAGTCGATGGGATCACCTAAAAATACGAAAAAAATAACTAAATAAAACAAAATATTGTTTTAAACAAACAAAATCGGCCATGGCCGAGTCGGACTTGCGAACGAAGGGTTCAGTACCATACACAACATTAGACTGACGTAATAAAACGTGAGTAAAGCCGTGTTTTCATAATGAATTTATCTCGCGTAAGTTTTAATATTATTATTAAAATACATTGTCTGTGAAAATTTCATCTGTGTAGCTATCACCGTTTATGAGACGCAGCCTGGTGACAGATGGACACCGAAAACTCGTGAATATAGTCCCTGTACCCTTTGGGTACGGTACCCTAAAAAATAATAATTGATTGAGGAGAAAACTTACTTTGTTTAATAAACTGAAACCTCTTTTTGGACCACAGCACAACTGCCTGCAACATCTCATGGGGCGACACGTGCGCCTTGAAGGCCCTTGGATTCCACAGCTTCCTGAGCAGTTCTCCAAACCGCTGCACCAGCAGAAACGAGGAATCACCAGGAGGCCGTTTCACATCTGCATAATTCTCTTCACGTAGAAAGTAGTTGCGAAGTGGGCGTACTTGCGATAAACACTAAAAGTACATAAAACTTGGCAAATTATTTGTGGTTTTTCTCGACGGCCTCCGTGGCGCAGTTGTTAACACGCCAGCCTGCTACATGAGGGATATCAGGTGTACTCAATTGTAACAGGTATTTATCTGCGGTTATGTAGTTTAGCAAAACACAGGTTGGCGTCAGGCAGGCTGCTGGCCGTAAGTAAAACACCAAATTATATTGAATGATGATGACTTTTTTTTTGTGTTTAATAGGGAGGTATTCTGTTAATTTCACTAGTTCAAAATTAATAAGTTACTCTAGCGATATAAATTTACTTGTTACTTTACATTGTTTAGCTTTAAGGCATACTTATGTCAGGATTACTTTCTAGGTCAAACAAAACCAATGTATATTCTTCATATATTATGTATACACACGATTGTAATCTGTTAAGTAAGCTAATAAATGAATAAATAAAGCAGACCCCGGGTTAGTTAGTGCCACAGCAGAGAATGTAAACGGCAAAACACTCAAATGAGAGACAGAGTGTTAAAGATTTGTCTTGGATAAATTAATTTTTACAGGACAGTAGTGGACACTACTGCCCCCATTTCATACCTCAGTTTTCTTTGAAATTATTATTTTTTAAATGATATCTTTGTTTTTGAATGATTGAACCTTTCAAACCATTTTATGAACTACTGTTGGTGGCCAATGACAAAAATGCTAAAAAAATCTTCATGTTCTCACTTATATACAGTACCTAGTTCAAAGAATATTTTTTTATTTGATTTATATCTCCATTTACTATCAAATGTTTATTTCAAATGGGGGCAGCACTGGACCCCAAAAACTTCATGCTTCTCTCTCTTATATTGAGTACACAATAATTTGTATTACATGGTTTAAACACTACCATTATACAGTATGGAGAAGCTAAATTGGTCAATCTAGTCTATTTTGTATAGCCAAGCAGGTGGCCAACCATAAAAACTTTAGCCAAATCATATCAGAGCATGACGCACTACGGTGTATTAATGGCTTAGGCGACTGACCGTGTCATCTACACGAAATGAAGATAAATGGCTTAGGTTGCAAAGTGAAAATGTTAAAATGAAGCAGATATTGATTGCATCTGCAAGATTTATTGTAAACTTGTTTACTAGTTTTCAGGATGTCTTACCTGCAAAATAACATTGCAGTAATCGTTGGCCTTGATGTTGTTCAGACCAACAATGCCGGGCATGTACATGGTACCATCAATAGCCCTGGACATTTTAGTGTCAGTGTCCAGCTGCTTTATCTGCTCAGCAGTGAAAATCGGGTTCAAGACATATTTGATGTCATTTAATGACGAATCTGGAAATCATCAGAAATTACTCTTCCATGCTGGTTTGGGAGAAAAAAAAACATAGAATATACCAGCTGCTTTTCTTCCCGCGCAGATCGTAAGAGCCGATCAAGGGAATGGGCAAAAATGTTAGGAATCATGTTAATAGGCGATGCGGCTAGCAACCCATCACTATTTTGATTCCGCTTTTCACCTTTACGCCCACTACGATGCTAAATGTGGCCTGTAGGTTTAATGACCTTGGGCTCTGTCTACCCCGCAAGGGAAAAAGACGTGATAGTATGTATGTATCAGAAATTAGTTTTTATTATGAAAACACGGCTTTACTCACGTTTTATTACGTCGGATCTGCCGACTAGACTAACGTGAGTAAAGCCGTGTTTTCATAATGAATTTATCTCGCGTAAGTTTTAATATTATTATAATTAGTTTTTACATAGATAATTTGTTATTTTTCTCATCAGAACGATTTTTTTTTACCAATAAATTACCTATTGAGTAGGATAAAATTGTCCTTATTCATACTGGCAAGACCGTCTTAGTAGGACATTAAACTGTGCACAATACTATGTCATTGTTTTACATCTATGCTACAACTTAAATGTTAAAATCTTAAAGGTTAATTTTAAATGTGATTTTGATTTTTTTTATTTAAATTTTCATTTTTGGGGCCATTTTTTATTAAATAGATTATTATAAAAAAAAATATTTTTTATAATAATCTATCTGTGTGTGTATAAGCTGTTCCTAAGCTCTTATGTAGTATATTGTATTCTCTTTGGTATGAGTGATTCAAACTACAAATTCTTGCCAAGATGAATCTAATGGTCCTAATCACAATGGGTTTATACTGTATTCTTTGGATTAAAAGTATACATGTGGTTACTTGTGACTCCATTATCAGATCAGTTCTTATTCTTCCTTTACCTTATCCTTTTTATGTGGAGTCAGCACAGTATTTTAGTTCTATCAAATCAGGTATGGTACCGTAACATTGTAATGTATACAAAATTTCAGCTCAATTGGGTAAAATTTGACCCTCACAGACTAACAAACAAACTAACAAGGCATGTTAAATAAAAGCTAGTGAAAATAGTATACCTATAACTTCATAATTATCTGGCAGACAGTAAAACTTCAGGGTATGAAGGTTGAGGAACACATGATGTCCATCTGCCACTGAATGTGTGTATGCATGTGTGTTGGTGCCTCTGCCCTAAAAAGATAAACAAGTATTTCAAACCTTACGGGATATTAACAGGAACATTTTATTAAATCTGGAAGGCACTCATGGTGCAGTGGTTAGCACTCCAGCCCCGCTACATGAAGCAACTTGTTTGAGATTCCGAGTGCAGGCAAAAGAGCAGAACTTTACAAGATTTACCCAATGACATCACTTCCTTCATCATCAGTTTTAATGTTGACTAAGATCTTACTAACTATCTATACTTAACTATATTTACTTACTTACTTCACTGGCTCAGCGACCCAAAGTGGATCTTGGCCTCCGACATTAAAGTGCGCCATTCTTCTCTATTCTGTGCCAAGTCTGACCAAACTATAGCATAGCAAAAACTAGCTTGACTAAATGTATGGATATAATTGGAAATTTTACTCAATTGTTACCTAACAATATTTAATATCTTAATTTGTTACCCAATTTTCTATGCCTAATAGGCCACAAGGTGCACCGTTTTTACCTTTTACTACCATTGTATCACCATATTGTAAGGAATAACTGATCTTCTATCTAAAGGCTTCAATTTTCATATATTATACTATCTTCCTAGGTGTATGCACTATTAGAAAGATGAACAATCTTAGTAATTCTTGAAAGTGACATGCATATTATGGTTTATACTGCCATTGTTAAAGATGATATTTTTGATTGGTTTGACTATGTATTTCGTTTTTTAACATGTATTCTTACAGCAATATACAGCAGGTTGGTAGATGGACGAGAAAGAGTACAAGGGGTTATAAATTAGGTCATACAGGAAATCAATTTGAAACTGGTTGGGGTTACTTGATGACTTCTCGGACGGTGTAACTGTATAAGTAAACCTAAAACGTACCTGGAAATATTTACCGCAGACCAAGCAAGCGTAAACATTGATACGTGTAAGTGAAACCGAACATAGTTTTTCAAAGTCAAAATCAAGCACATGTCGATTTATTGTATCCAGATAAGGGCATTGTATATGTTTCGATTTCGCGGCAGGTTCTGAAAAGAGAATGCAAACATCTACTTAGTAATAACTCCGTATACAGAAAGCTGAATATTAGTAAACTGAAATTACAAAATCAACAGTAGGTTATAATCAAAAAATGTCCACTTTAATACTCACCAGTAGCGTCTGTCCCGTTTTCAGACGACAGTTTCCTCTTTTTAGATTCCCCTGACATTATTCAGTAATTTTGTTATTCTTCAAACAATAAGATATAAAATTTTCAATAACAACTCAGCAGCCCAGCGTTCAATCATACTATTAATTTCCCGTCGTAACAGTCCATGACATATATAATACAAAGTACTCTGTGAAGACAATCCATCGGACGGAACTTTGCTCGCCCGATCGAAACTGTCACTGAGAAATGGAAGTTATTGATATGGCTGGTATACACTTTGAATAGTGTAAGTGCGAAGTTCATACATTTCCAACTAAACGTTTAGTTGCAAATATATGTACTTCGCACTTGCACTGACCGGTATACACTTTGGTTAGTGCAAGATCGACAGGGAGACCCATTGTCACCAAAATTGTTAACGGCAGTACTAGAAGAAGTATTCATAAATCTCAATTGGGACAACCAGCCCCCGTAGCATGACACGCGCGACAACGTTTATCGACTATCGCCATCTTTTTTTTTCGCAATACTGAAGAGCGAGAAGTAGATAGTTTATTGCGCGATATAAACGGCGTCGCGGGAGCCATGCTACGGGGGCAGGCTCTATTTTTGAAACTTTATTCGAATGGGTTTTCCGAATGGTCGTACGAGAGCACTCGAATTCAAAGACGTGTACAATTAAATATAAAATATGACTCCTTATGATCCCATTGGGTCTCATAAGTATCATAAGGTCCCAATGGGTCCGAGTAGGTCCCATCGGTCCCAAGGGGTCCCAAGTGTCCCAAAGGGTCCGGTTGGGTCCCAAGGGTCAATTGGGTCCCATTGAGTCCCAAGGGTCCCATGGATCCCATGGACCCAATGCGTCCCACAGGTACGATTGGGCCACATTGGGTACCATTGGTAGTACCATCCACCAAGCCAAGAACACCAAGAACTACCAAAGGTACTATTATAAGAAGAATTCAAAATATTTTCGCACGGTTCAAAAATACGTAAAAACATTATATTATTATTATTATAAGTAAGCAGTAACCAACCGTTTTGTTTGTTTTTCTACTTCTGTACTCTTATTTATATGGTCAAGAGAACACAAACATAAGAACTTCCATAAGTCTATACTCTCTCCAAATCTGAACTTCTTAACTAATATTATAAATGCGAAAGTTACTTTGTTTGATTATTTGTTTGTTACGCTTTCACGCCGTATCTATTGAACCGATCATCGTGAAATTTTTGCATACACATAGGTTAGGGTACTGAAAAGACAGAGGCTATAAATTGACAACATATACTTTACCGGAAGTGGTAGTTTTTTTTTACATAAGTGATCAAAAGTACTTTGTATGAATATACTACCATATTTTTAATATTTTTTTTAAACCAGCATTTATTTTTTTTATTATTTTTTGAAAATAGGGCACAATCGTAGGACTTATAAACAAATATCTGTGCCTTATTCCCTGTCATTGTCAATCTGACGTAAAATAATGACATTGACAGGACTTTGACCGTCTGAGTTGCCAGATTGGGGAAATTTTACCCGGGAGTCTGGATATTATCTAAAGGCCTCTCCCAATGTGAATGTGAATGTGAATGATAAATATCGTTTCCGTTTTCACTGTTTCTTTTTCAATGTTAATGTCGGCTAGAATGTTTTTCGATGTATTAATCGACACCTGTCATCCGATTAGTAAATAAGGGGGCTGGACACCGATATCTATTCGCGTACTGACTTGGTTTCTTAAAACACTGGAGTCCGAGTTCTTCATCTTTTGATAGACTATGGATTTTCACACAGGCAGGACGTTGATTTTTACCATCAGCCGTGAGTAAAAAGTGATTTAAAAACAGGTAAAATATTAGGAATATAGTTAACAGCTAAAAGAAATAAGCAAAACCACATCATTATTACATCGAAAAATATACAGGCCGGCATTTACATAGAAAAAGAAAATGAAAATGGATACGACATTTATCAATTTATCATTCACATTGAGAAGAAAATTTCCAGACTCCCGGGCAAAATTTCTCAAATCTGACAACTCAGACGGTCAAAGTCCCGTCAATGTCATTATTTTACGTCAGATTAACAATGACAGAGAAAAAGGCAGATATTTGTTTTTTTTTTAAGTATTGTTTTACGGCCCTGGATACAAGTCCTTTAGAGCCTTTCTTCATTTATTTCGCCAGATGGCGAGTTATTCTTCTTTGTTGTCAACGAAATGATGGTGTAATTCATTTCGTTGTTTTCACGGAGCCCCTGGCGACAACTCTTCGCGAATCCACTGGTTTTATCATTGACGACGCAGCAAGGCGGACAACCACCAGCCCGCTATGTAAATCTCACTACAGCCGCACAATGACAGTCTATTTTAGTTATTCTACACATTGTTCATAAATATGGGCATTTATAACACAAAATAACACCAATTTCACATTATAAAGTCCACTAGAATCAATTTGCGAAACAATCCAAAACAGACACCGTGTAGTCCGCTAAAATTCCCGCCAAGAACTCGGCAGATATTTGTTTATAAATCATACGTTTGCGGCCGTTTTTAAAAATTCATAAAAAAATAAATACTGGTTTTAAAAAAAAAACAAAAAAAAATATACATACAAGGTACTTTCGATTGCATATACAAAAAGTACCACTTCCGGTTAAGTATATGTTGTCAATTACGCAGGTGAAGCCGCGGGTAACAGCTAGGTCTCCATGAATGTACGGCACAGCCGTACTAATAACCACAGACTACTAAACCTAGATTTTGTGATTTCAAAATAATTGTTTTTGTTTTTGTTTTTTCGTGTGTGTAAGTGGCCAACACTGGTGTCAGATTTTTCAAGCTGCCTTAAGGCATCTGACTTAGCTTAACGACTGCCATCAATAATGAAAAAGCCGGGACCAACGGCTTAACGTGCCTTCCGAAGCACGGAGGAGCTCGAGATATTTTTATGTCAAAATAATGTCGAATAGTGATTTTTTTATCGCATATAATTCATTTTGGACATGTGGTCACCAGTGACTGTTAAAGCACTAGTTTACAATAGTCTAGCTTAATGTAAACAGAACTAACATGTACCAAGCGGTCAGTAAGAAAGGACAGTTTAGCAGAGAACTATTTTGCTATCCAAGCTTGAAAAACTAGCCTCATGTATCCCGGCCATTAGACTGCATTTTTCTGCAGTCTATATTTTTTTCTGTCTACGGTTGGTTGACATTTGTGATTGTGTGTGACATTTCATCATATGCCGTTTCATTCTCCCGAAAATGGCCGCTTCAGGAGGAAATATTGAATGGTCGACAACAGTAAAACCAATTTTAACAGCTCTCTACGGCCCATTTTTCGACAAAAATGATGTCGTTGAGAATATACAAGCTATCATAAAAAGGTAAAAACTGAGATATTATTTATTCACAGCGGATTGTATGATATTTATTAGTTTCTGCCTACCGATTTTTATCAGCATATTTGTTTAGTTTTACTTATTTTTCATACTATATAATATGTTTACTGCTAGCCAACTGCATATTTTTAATTCCTGTAGGTCTGCGACCCACTTAGTAATCGTATCTCGTATCTATTTTTTCTTGATTTCGTCGTAGATTTCGCCCTATTTATCTCTTATTTTTTGCAAAAATTTTTCGATTTTAATTTACCTGTTAGAAAATATCAACATAACGTATCATTTTTTATTTTGAATCTAATGTTCATATACCTACCCCCCCTTGCTGTACTGAACATCCTATTTTTAAGAAAAATCTAGAAAGATCTTTTTAACTGAACTGAAGAGCAACTTTTTACTGTTCTGACTCATTTTGTATTTTTACTGCCAAACTAAAATAACCTACAATAATAATAATTGTAAAGATGCAGGTGGAAATCTTATAACACATGTTAATCAATTCCTTCCTGCACAACTTCAAACAGATATTATCTTATTTCTGAGACTAAAACACTTATTATTTTATAAGATACCTTTTTACTTTAGAATTGCAGAATCTTAAATCATTCCCATATGCTCTTAAAGTATGATAAGTAATATACAGAATGGGTTTGCCTATGGTGTCTTATAGGTATATGGTAAGCTATAATTTAAGGTTTTTCCACAGTGAGAGTGAATTCCAGAACCATGAAGACATCTATGACTTATTCTACACCTGCTTTGCTTGCCTGTCAGCACACTTCATCAGTATCAATGCAAATAATTGTAAGTACTTATACTATTTATAATCAATTGAATAAGCAATTTAATAAATAATGACTGGTAATATGACCACATTTTTTTAATTAAAGCTTCAGAATTATCAAAATGTGAAACCTTATTTCATAACATTATGCAACCAATGATTTGTCACCTAGCTACTCTATTGTAGTTCAACAGAAATGGAAACAACACCAAGAGCTTTCATGAATATAGGGATGAAAGGTTGATATTAGGCATCAAATAAATAAATATATACAGACAAATCACACAGATTGAGCTAGCCCCAAAGTAAGTTCGAGACTTGTGTTATGGGATACTAACTCAATGATACTATATTTTATAACAGATACATATATAGATAAACATCCAAGACCCAGGTCAATCTGAAAAAGATCATTTTCCATCTTGACCTGACAGGGGATCGAACCCGGGACCCCCGTGTCGCAGGCAGGCATGTTGACCTCTGCGCCACGGAGCTCGACAAAATTTTAATCTTGTTGCTATTCTTATTTTTAAAAAGCTTTTTTCTTATTCATGTGGCTTACATAAGGGTGAGCTTAAGAAAAGCTAAGTTCGAATTTGTAATTTCTGATGATTGGATGTTAAAGACTAACTTTGCTCTTCTCCACAATTTGATTTTCAAAGTATGGAGATGTAATTAATATTTTCATACTAAATAACACTAAAAAGCATTATTTTAACACAGAACAAGAAAGTCAGGGTTTTTGATGTGTTTTGGTTACAAGGAAACCTAATAAAGTCAACCTACTTCTTTTGACAATTTTTTTCTGTTATGGTGTCATTATGTTTAGTCAAAGTATGAATAAATAGCTTATAATTGAAATATGGCACAACTTCAAACTAAAATTAAAAAGAAAGTAATTTATTGAACTTAACACATATTGGTCTTGATTGTTATTGACCTTAAAAACCAAGCTCTTGAATAAGATAATGCCACAATGTACATCTGTTTTAAGCAGCACAGTCCAAATTATTTTCTGTTTACTAGTACTACTTAGTTTTAGTAGAGTACTACTGCAATATTGCATTTGCTATATTGATTTTTCATCACAATAATCCTTTTTTTTAAATTAGTGCCTAGTGACCAGCTGAGTGCTGCTCGCGATGCATTCAGGATTATACTTAGACAAATCCTCAAGAAGCTCTCCGAAGCCGGATTGAGCTATGATGACACAACTGCCACAACTGCACCAAGCGTGTCCGTCAAGCAGGTACAGTAACTTAATTTTGCTGATCTTATAAACTTTATTATACTACCTTAAATTCTAGATATGCAGCTGATAATAACATGATAAATGGCCACAGGCTTGCCGAGTAAACAATGCTGCTTTTATTCCTCGATTATTATGGCTTAAGTTTAACTTTTTTGTGAAAAGAATTTAGAATTTGAAGTATAGGTGCACAGGCTCTTTTTTATAAAAATTTAATTAGATTTTGTATAGACCTTTGACTAAGAATTTATTTCAGCTACTGCTTCCCATTGTGGGACTGTGTGGCATTGATGGAGGTGGCTACCCACAATCTGACTTAGTCATTTTGACTTCTTTGCTCAAAAATGCAAAGTTGCCAGCACATGTCAACGTGCCAGGTGAGTAATAATAAATATATGATATTAAATATTATACAAAATCTCTTAGCTTATAGGGTTTGTTACTCAAAGGGTAAGGGGTTTTTAAAAAAACAACAATATTTAAATACACTTCATGTCATATGTATGTTTTCTAATTCATGTTTCCCTGTTTTTTTTTAGTCATAGAACGGCAGACGAGCAAGCGGGGTACCTGGTGGTAAGTGATCCCTGCTGCCCATGGACAACTGCAACACCAGGGGTGTGACAATAGTGTTGCCGGCCTTTTATAAAGCTACTATTCAAACCTCGGTTTCCTGTTTGAGGTATAGTTCACCCTTGACCAGATGTAGTTAATTTTATTATAATTTTTTATTTTATTTTAGAAACTCAGACAACAAAGTCATCAGTGATACCTAGCCCGATCACATCATTGGCATCTCAAGCGACGTCAACGGAGAAACAGCCGCCTTCAAATGCCCAGCGCCGCTCTGACGCTCTCCTCGAACAGCTGACGGCGCCGCTGCGGAACCCCGTGACTTCTGTGACGTCATCGCAGGCCCAGCCTGTCCCGGCGGTTCAATCTCCCGGAAGTAAAGATAGTATTGAAAGCACTAAGGACGGGAGTGCTTCCCAACAGTCTACTATTGATATAAAGGTGAATATGTAATTGTTTTTAATCCAAACTACAACTCAAAAATTTACAAACGTTTGGCAAATAAAACTAACTAGTAACTAAAGATGTGCCATCTGGCAATTCTATTCGAAATAAATCGTTCTTACTTCTCAGCAGCTTAATAATCGCCTTCTATCACAATGTTTTATCTATTTAGTTAAGAATTTCTCTTGATAGGACTAAGGATATTTTTGTAATTAAGAAGTGAGAGAAGTGCTAGTACTAATTAAGAGCAGTGCACAAGTTAATAATAGTATCAGTTCCTTGGCCCTATTCTCGATAGTCACGATCACGATAAACTTCCCAGGTTAAAAGAGCAGTGTGTGGTTTAAAATTTGAATTAATATGAACTTCATATTACAAGTTGGTCATTTTTATTACACTGCAATTTTTTTTAGGCTGGACTATAGTTGTGTAAATCAATAATTCACTCTCTAACCCTCGACGCCAAAAGAGAGGGCTATTATAAGTTTAACGTGTTTGTCTGTGTATCTATGTGTTATCGTAGATCGCAAACAGATGAACCGATTTTCGTTACGTTTTATTTGTGTCATAGATAATTTTATCCCAAGTCTTCTTAGCCATGTTTCATGAAAATCTGTTCAGCTGTTTGAAGATCATCAGCTCTTTTCTAGTCGATTAGGGGATTTGACTAACTTCCTTATGTGCGATCGATTCGAAATTTGGTACTGTGTTACTTTAATGATAGTGAAAGTGAAGGGGCGTTATAAATGTTTTAATTTTCCTTTCTCTTATTAGAAATGGGTGGCGACGACATGCGCGTCGTTGCTGATGGAGCTGCGCGCCGGCTCTGTGGTGTTGAAGGTGTGCTCGTCGCTGCCATGTCTGCAGCGCTACTTGAACCGCTGGCAAGCTGCCAAAGACAGCGCCACTGCACCACAGTTCAACTCCGACGCGTCGCTGTAAGTGTTAGGCATAAAACCCAGAGTTGTGTTTGTTTTTCGTGTGCGTAAGTGGCCAACACTGGTGTCAGATTTTTCAAGCTGCCTAAAGGCATCAAACCATTAAACCCAGAAAAGGCGTACGGTGAAGGCGTTTGTCATATTGAAATCGTCCAATATCGCAAGAACAAATTGACACCTTCTCTGCTCAAACGTGGCATCTTGCGATAGCGTTTTTTCTCGCGATGTTGGTCGTTTTGAGTATGACAATAAGGATTTAAATCCTATCACAGTGTTCCATGTATCACGCCGTACCAACGCTTTGCGCCCTATCTGTTCGTTTAACAACTTAGAGATGAAGCATCACGATTGAGCATTTGAACAGCAACTGATGTTAACTTCGTAAATTATTAATAAAACTGATGCCATCCATCTATCTACCTACATATGTACAAGGTTCTTGCTGTGAAAATACTGGTACAGTACGTAAATTGTGATTGGTAGATGCAATCGAATATCACAACCCTAAACAACACCATTAGCAAAATTATAAAATTAAAACGGGAACACTGGAGATGGAAACAGTGTTAATGAGAGTTTTCTGAAATGCTCACCACCAGTTCGCAGCACTGAGCTGTCGATTTTGAGGAGCCGCTGTCATTGGATAATATTTGACAAGCAGCAACAATAGGGGTGGCAGCGCAAAGCTAATTGTAGATGTCGCTGCGTACGTTCATCCTTAACAAAAATACAAATATCTTTATTTTTAGATTTTGATGCAATTAATTAGTGCATAAGAATAGTGACAAAACATTAAACCTTTCGTAAAAAAATGTATAAAACGCATATATGTTCCCTTATCAAACATAACCTACAATAATATTTTTTGTTATAGTAACAATAAAATATATATGCCAATTTGTGGGAAACTAGCTAGTATAAACAATTTAATAGTTTATTTCACGAGATTTGGTCTGATTATGAAGAAAAATATTGATTAGTGTAAAAGTCCTTACATTTGACAGTTTTATTGGAACAACCCTACTAAACTGTAACGTGACAGTTGCCATCCCCATTGACACATTGTGGCCCAATCACAGCTTACAGGGAGCATTAGGGAATTAGCCCAGGACAAAAATCCCATCCCAATCGCAATTCCAACTTAATCCCAATCCCAACTAATATTATAAATGCGAAAGTGAGTTTGTTTATTTGTTACGCTTTCACGCCGTATCTACTGAACCGATCATCATGAAATTTTGCATACACATAGGTTAGGGTACTGAGAAGGACATAGGCTATATATCACGCGGGCGAAGCCGCGGGTAACAGCTAGTAATATTATAAATGCGAATAATATAGTAAATGCGTAAGTGAGTTTGTATATTTGTTTGTAGGATCTGAGATAAACAACTCAGCAAATTTATAAGGCAAAATTGAACGCGAGTGAAGCCGCTGGTAAAAGCTAGTATGTTATAAATAAAATATTTTCCAGGCTCCACTTCCTGGTCAACGAGGTGCATGTTTGCCGACTAGCGATGTCGCTGCCTTGCCTTGAGCCCTTCACGCCGGAACGTATATCTACGCTCAGTGACGTCAGCACCGCCTGGCTGCTATGCGCCACTGCACAGGTGAGACTTCAGCAGTTATCATAATAATTATTATTCTGTACAGTCCGAATCAAAGTTTATGGCAGCTTGGTATATTAGCTGCGAGCTGCGCAGTACGCGCCCCGCCTCCCCGCGCGTGCCCCGCTGAAACTAATATTGTGTACTGCGCATCGACTCGCGTGATTTTCCGAGCCGCCATAATGTTTCATTCGAATTGAACAGGAATAATTATTATTTCCGTAGAGTTTAGCTATTTGTTAAAATACTTTCTGGTATTCAGGGTACGAGAGAGATTTGATGCCCAAATTCAAGGTTAATTTTCTTTTAACACTTTTTTCGTATCAGGCAAGTCAAGCGCTTTTGAACAATTTTTCAAAAGTCTAATAAACTTTTAAAGGCAAGATTAGACCATGATATCGTAAAAATTTTTCAAGGAACATTTAGCACGACATACAAATGAGCGATTAACTGAAGGAATGGTAAAATGGTGTGGTGTTTAATTTTATTTTCCCTTTGCTGTACAAAGTCTGGTCATAAGTTACATATGGAATTTTTACATATGTGACAGAACTTATGGCACAGCTAAGTAAAATAAACCATTATTGTTTGTTAATGTAACTACTACCTAATACAGATTTTTTACCATTTATGTTATTTTTGTTTTGTCTACATATAAGCGTCGTGTGTCTTTAATACTATTATTTTTGCCAGGCGTCTTTACACCCGAAAGATGAGGAAACTGAACAGCAAACGGCTACGCTTGTTGAGAGCGCTCTCAGCCTGTACAACACTGTTGGGGAGACATTCAAACAGTCCACGCGCGCGGGCGGCTATGTGAGTATAAACAGATATTAGAACCTAGAAGTCAGTATCTAACAAGAATATCTGCCTTTTTTGGTAAGACAGGGACATGCTAATGCTGAAGGCCAATCATTTTAAGAATTTTAAAAGGCGTATATTATTCACTAGTGAACTTCTTTTAGTTGATATGAAGCGATAGCGATTTAATTCATATCAACATTTGTTGCCAAATAAGTCGATATTGAAGTATGAAACATTATTTTAGTATAGTTTCTAAAATATTATAGACGCTTTATAGTGTGTAAGTGTGTGTAGATAAAGTATTGTATGCAACTGTTAGTAATTAGACCTTAAATAATCATGTGATCCTTTATAAATCTCGCCTACGGCTTGTTACATAAATTCACATTCGTATTTTAAGGACCCTTAATAACAAACCACGCCAATAAATGTACCAAATTAAAATTACATCACAGTTTTGCATTTGCCTTGAAAGTTTATGTTCATTGCAGATATACCAAAACCATCTGATGATCGGTGGATGGGTGCTCCTGTGTGGTCTGCATCACGCACTGGCGGGAGCGCCATGTGCTACCACCACGCCTGGCAAGAGTCCCGCCAAGACCCCGTCCAGACCTTACAACTTGACTAAAATGTAAGGAAAATGTCTTCTCTCGCACAGTAGGCAGTTGGGCATAGGGCCATCTAATACAGACTGGCACTATAGAAACCTTTTTCATCCCTTTGCTACGTTGTTTAATAAATATTTTCGCTTCATTCATGAGCGTTTTCAGAATTGATTGTTTGTTCAAGTGACGCACTGTGACGAGTATTTTTGAGAGTAGCGGCCAAAATCCACCAATCATCATAATTTCTTTGGTGGATTTTGCAGGCATTTTTATTAACAGCTGATTAAATCCATATGGAACAAGATGGCCGCCGCCATACGAGCGGTTATTAATCATTTAATCGGTGTGTTTTGGCTACTGTGCTGCCACCTGGGGAAATAATCGATTCCGAAAACCCTGTTTGATTAATCTTCTTTACCAATATCGTTATTCTTATTCTGAATTTGTCCACAGGCAACAAGGTCTTGGGGTAGTGTGGGTGGCTCTCGGCGGGCGCTGCCTGGCGTGGGTGGGCGCTCTCCTTGCGGACGCGCGGCTGGAAGCACTGAGCTGCGGGCGCCCCGCCACCCCGGCGCCGGCCCCCGCCCCTCTGCACATCCTAGCCCAGCATACGGCTCATCAGCGCGAGTTGCGGCTGGCTGTCGCCGCTCCCTTGCATCAGGTTCGTAGTTGACATTAAGCCTAGTACGTAAACGTCTAGTATTGTAGTAGAGTAGCGAGTATTTTGGTGACTTGCTGTGTCCGAACACCAACATTTTAGTCGAGTTGATAAGTAAGGAATTCACTCGAGCCGATAGAATCTACTCCTACTCGCGCATCCGCTGTTAAATATGTTTTTTGAATTATAATATACCAGTGCGAACGATTTTTGGGCAGTGGAGTACTAAATTAGTCGACTAGCGAGTATTTAATATAAGAAGAAATATTAATTTAATTCCGTTGTTCAGTTGCTCGTGGCCCTGGGCGTGGTGTGCTACCGCAAGGCGACGAACCTGAAGCGCGCCGTAGTGCAGAAGCAGCATCAGGACGCCGACCCCGACCGCTCCGACTCCACCGTCTACTTCCAGGACATGATCCTGTGCTCCGAGGACGAGGAGACTGACGATGGTACGTTGATTCCATACCAGACACGTTTATTACCCGACTGACACACCCAGGACGGTAATGCTTTCGCAGGTATGTATGTAAGGACGCCGACCCCGACCGCTCCGACTCCACCGTCCACTTCCAGGACATGATCCTGTGCTCCGAGGACGAGGAGACTGACGATGGTACGTTGATTCCACACCAGAGTTTATTACCCGACTGACACACCCAGGAGGGTAATGTTTTCGCAGGTATGTATGTAAGGACGCCGATCCCGACCGCTCCGAATCCACCGTCTACTTCCAGGACATGATCCTGTGCTCCGAGAACGAGGAGACTGTTACCCGACTGACACACCCAGGAGGGTAATGTTGTCGCATGTATGAATGTTTTGTAAACAAGGTGTTAGTAAACACTCTTATCCTTCAAACAGCCCAATCAAGGTCAACAACTTTTCCTATGGGACACGAAAAAAAAAATCGACATTCATACAAAAGTTTTCGGCCGGCCCGACAATTTGTATGAAAATATCGATTTTTTTCTTTTAATCGGGCTGGTTTGATCGTTTGAAGGAGGAGAGTGTTCATTCTATCACCTTGTATATGTATGTAAGTATTTATGTTCCAGTGTGGCCTCATGTAGCCTAAACGTCTTGACCGATTTTAAAGTGAAGATGTCATTAGATTCGTTTTCTTGCCCGGTATTGCACTTATTTGTTTCAGGCCTGAAACTTGCGTTTGTAAAGTGTTTTTCAATATATTTGCTAATAATCGGTCAGGTCAGTAAAATTTGGGTCATAATGTATTTTACAGACTTTTCTTTACACCAATCAGAAATGCTCATTTTTTATAGTAATTCCAAATGTATTGAAAAACGTATGATGCTCGTACTCAGTAAGCTGGCTATTATCATCATTGGTTTATTGAGCACTATGAGCACTCTGCTAAATTCGCCTAGTGCCTATGAACACCTCAACTATAATATCCAGCTTACCGTACTTGCATTATAATTTACTATTATGCTTCTAACAGAAACTAACCTTATCATTGTAGCTGCAGAAACGCAAAGAACGCAAAGATAAACTGAGGTAGGCGAGCCGTAAGTACTAAATTCTAAAGCATTTAAAGGTTAATGAGGGGTTTGGAATTGAGATTTCCCCCAGATGGTCGCACTCTGTTGACAGACGTTTTTGACGGCAGCTGTTAAATTCCACCAATCATAAAAATAATGCCTAAGCGTGACTGGTGGATTTTGACAGCTGCTGTCAAAAATACCTCTTGAAAGAATGCTGCCATCTGGGAGAAAATCGACCAAACTCTCTCATTAACCGTTGCGCTTAGCTCACACCGAAACTCTGTACCGTGAAGTAGCCGTTACACGTCACGTGATGCGTTTGCTTCTTGGAGTAGGTTACGTCTACCTCAGTTTATACAAAAGTGTTTGCATACTATACTATAGCCGTGTGGTTCCCGGCAGAGTAGAATAGGACCGCTCCAAGTCTTCCCGTGGATGTCGTACAAGACGACTTAGGAAAACGAGCTAAACAAAGCTTATAAACATCGTACAGAGAGGGTCGTGCTTCTGCAGTAAAGACTAAAAAAGACCTGATGATGATGATGATGATGACTAACATACTAACCCGAGCGCGGACTTATAACTAACGTGATGTTGTCTAGCAGACAGCGAGCCGCTGTTCGGGCTGTGGTTCGAGTCGACGCTGGTGGCGCCCGAGGCCAGCGACGGCGGCGCGCGCGCCGGCAGCGACGCGCACGCCAGCGACGCGCCCGCCCGACACAACCACCCCATCGTGCCCGACAAGGCCGAGCCTTACTCCGTGAGTGCTTACTTCAATACGCGTCTTTATCAATAGTTTATCCAAAAATATTCAATAGAAAATTACAGAAAGTGAAAACGGAATAAAATTTGGTTGAAAAACGAACGAGATAAAATGATTATACGAAAATATGTCTATCTCTCTCGCGAAAACTCTTTTTATATGGCAAATATATACATGATATAGACTTTGACGTTACTAGTCCATATCGTACTTCTTTCTTATTTAAACTTTAATATCACATCTTCGTCGCTAATTAAGATATTTTAAAAGTTCTTTCACATTTTTTTACTTTGGCTTTTAGGGATTATACTAAGCAAATAAAAAAATTACGTGCATATTCTCTATTACTAGATAGCTGCGGAAGTTTACAAGGCCACTTATCTCTAGCTAGATCAAAACTCGATAGATTTCACCAAACGTGTCGCGAGTGGTGTGCCGTGTGGTTTCCGGCCCGGCAAAGTAGAATATGACCACTCCCAAGTCTTCCCGTGGATGTCGTAGAAAAGACTTAGGAAACGAGCTAAATAAAACTTATAAACGTCAAAGAGACCTCTTCGACCCGTCTGGCTAGCGTGGAGAGTGTTGGCCAAATTCTCTCGAATTTGGCCAACAATCTCGAATACTCGGTTTAATATATGGCGCTGGTAGTACAGAGAAGATCGCGCTCCTGCAGTGGAGACTAAAAAAGATTGGGTGATAATGATGTGTTGCGAATCGCGAAACAAGTCTATGCACACAACGACATTAAATGAGCATGCGAATCACCTCGGTTCAAATCTCAAAAATCTTCCAAACGTTAAATCAGTTAGACAACGGAGTCGCAAAAGGGTTACAGGTGTTCTTTCGCTAATTAGATCATTTTTCGAAACTTTATTTAGCCCTTATCTTGACTACAAAGTCTCCATGCAAATTTTAATAAATAATATGATAGACATTTCAAATGTTGTTTTATTTTTTCGCAGTACATAACACTGGCTACAGAAGTGTTCACCCTGCTGACTGAAGAAATCATTAGCGAGGGCTCTGACAGGCTTGGCCCATCAGCCTTGCAGCTGCACGACGCTCACCAGGCGTTGCTTGCAGCCCTCGCTAAGGACCTGGATAGAGAGACCGCTCGCACTGACACAGGTATGGAAATGGAGCTAATATTGTTGAATTCGATACCCGTACCCAAAAAGTTAAAACGGCGGGACCCTATAACAAAGTCTCTGCTGTCTGTCAGTCCGTGACAGGCTTGGAACTTTTGAACCGTAATATAATTTTTTTTTATCTTTCTTACACTGTGTTTTGAGCATTTTTTGAAATTTAAAATTTAAAATATTTGGTAATACGGATAATACCCGTTGTGTGCGATTCAAACTAACGGTTGGCCTTTTACCGAACTATTTATATGCAACATTTCAACAACGTCCTATTTTTTGCCCATACCTCGAAATAATTTAAGATGCCGGGGAGGTTTGCAATGCTGCGCCTGGGAATGTATTATACTGATTAACCTTTCCCATGAAACATTCTATTTATTGGTGAAAACTGCAATTAAAATCCAAAAAGTAGTTTGAAAGATCGAAGCGAACAGACAGCGGCATTTATTTATTTTATTTTTTATACATAATATAAAGATGAAATTTATGCAAGATTACAATATTTAACTAATAATATTTTTTGTCTCAGGAACAATATCTTCGTGTTTCGGGGCCCGCCTGGGCGGTCTGTACGGCGGATTCAGCTCAGCATTAGTCCGCTACCTTCATAACCTAACTGGAGCGCCTGCATTTGCTTCCCTGCAACCCGCTTTGCAGCAGCAATTGCTGTCTGCGGGATCTGAGAGGACCAACATGACACCATTACAGGTGAGTTAGTGTAATATTCAAATTGGGGGATTGGGGCTATACAATGTGTTAAGTATTACGTCTTATGGAGAAAATGCGCTGTGCAGTTCGTAGCCGCTCTTCTGCACTCTGCTTTGGAAGCTGCATAAAATTTAGCCATAAGTAATTTACTGACGTCAACAATTTTCAGTTGCGAAACGAAAAGGTCAAAGGAAACTGTATTGAATAAATGTTGAATTGATATACCGACAATTTGAAGTTACTTTGAACATCAAAACGTACTGAACAATTTTTTTGTGATAAAGCCAAAATCAAAGAAAATAATCAGCTGGGCCATATATTTTTCTTCCAACTACGCTGCAATTCTATGATAACTGCACTACATATCCAGCACAAAGCGGAACTTTGCTGCACTAGAAGTAAAAAAAAAACTAAACAGTGCAGTAAAGGATTTCCATACATTTTTGCTGCTCTAGTGCAGCAAAAATGTATGGAAATCCTTTACTGCACTGTTTAGTTTTTTAAATCGTGGACAATAGTTGTCACCTGCCTTAAAGGAGGTTGGCCAACCTAACGGCCGTATGGAGTTAACAAAGGGACGTGTGTATTACCTTGCCTAAAAAAAATACTGGCCATAAAGAAAAAAAGCGGGAATGTGAACAACAAATTTTTAACTATTGTAATTTGTCTTCAGTTTTATTTTTCAACTACTTTTATTGCTGTAGTTGAAAGAAAAGCAGATTATGCACCTCGCATTAAGTAAGTTAAATTGCACTCGTGCTTTTTAGAGCCCTCGCTAGCGCTCGGGCTCCAAATAAACACTCGTGCAGCAATAACTTACTTTCTGCTCAGTGCAACAATCTACTATTAAATCAGTAGTTATTCGATTCACTATGGAGCAGCCTCAGCAGCTTATTTTTATTTCTCTTTTTCAGGCTTGGTCACAGATTATTATAATGAATAAAAAAAAAAAAAATTCTTACGCACATATTTTCTTTTATAAGACGCATTATATTGATGTACGGGGATTTTATTTCGTGGATTTTACCTATAAACTTTCGTAAAAAGAGTTTTTTGTAAAATGTAGTAATTTATCAACTTTTATTTACAAGTGTTTCGTATCTCCGTAGTTAACCAATCTCATTCTAACAGGTCGGACCTCGCGTAGTAAAACTGCTCGGAGGAATGGTCCTGAGCAAGTCGGCGGCCGAACGCGAGAACAGCATCCTGGCGATGTGGCACAAGATTGTGAACACGCTGCAAGAGTGCGCTCTGCAGGCGCAACCCTCACAGGACCACGACTATGAAGGTATAGTAGTTTGTTCCTTAACAACAACTAGTTGTTTTCCGGCGACTTCCGCGTGGCGCTTATGTTACCCGCTGATCTTCGAGCAACACGGCCTCCGTACGACCGCTGATAATGAAGGTTTCTATTGCTTAAAAAATATATTTGGTTCTATTGTTTTTTTAATAAGCAGTTGAGAATAGAAGGAGTAGGATGATTGGTAACTTAATACGACATGATGCTTTCTTTAAAAACATACTAGAGGTAAAGGTTAAAAAAAGGTCCAGGGAGACCTTGTATGGAGATGTCATGCATCAAGAACTAAAGTCTAAAGCAGAGGATAGAGAAGTTTGAGAGAAGAATTAACACTTATACGCCTGTAGCCTCCTTACAGTCTTGGCTAATGTCAAATTGTAATTTCTATTAATGTTTTCTTATGTTTTCGCGATTGTTACACATTTAAATAAAATTATTTTAATACTGTTTTTATCGCGTTTATTACATTATACACCTAACGTTTCGAGCACTTTACAGTGTTCGTGATCGCAGGTAGAAGAAGTTGACATTTGTCTAGTTTTTTATAAGAACTGCAAAATCTACCGCCTAAAATATTTATTGATAACGTTCCGGATGTACGCAGTATTGTCTCACGGTGTCTGAAGGTCTTACAGTCTTCTGCTTAGCTTGAGATTTGATTAAATTGATGACTGGATCCCAAGCTGGTGGTAACTGCCAACCATCCTCTCTATTGAAATTAGGATGTTTTTTTTTAATTTCAATTCCTCACGGAGCATTCTTGGAATGTATCTGTTTTCTTTTGCAAGGACTTGAGGATTATCAAAACGCATATAATGGTTGGGTTTGTCTAGGGCATGTTCACAGACTGCAGACTTCGTTGAGCGCCTATGCTTCATGTCAGCAATATGTTCTTTTATACGGGTACCGATGCTTCTCTTTGTATGCTTGCCCAATGTATAATAAACCACACTTACAGTCAATTTTATAAACTCCAGCATCTTGTAACGGGATATTAGATTTGACAGGTCTTAAAAGTTGGTTTATTTTCTTGTGCGGCTTGTAGTAGGTCTTGATTGAAGCACGCTTAAGTATATTAACAATTTTGTCCGTGACTCCCTTTACATATGGTAAGATGGCAGGAAAGCGATCAACTGTGTGAGTCTTTGGGCGGCTTCTGTGATGTGTTTTTGGGAGGTTGAAACCGATTTTACTTGTTGAAGCTCCTCCTTGAGGTGGTGGGTGTCACAAATGCCATGTGCTCTCTGAAACAAAGATTTACCAACGGTAGCCAACTGACATGGATGATGATGGGATTTGCCATTGAGATATTTGTCCGTATGGGTAGGCTTTCTATACACAGTATGACTAATAGTATTATCAGGATTTCTAATTATTAAAATGTCAAGAAAAGCTAATGAATTATTTGTCTCAGTTTCTAAATTTAATTCACCTTAGAAACTTAGAAATCATACAAGACAGCGTTTCGCGGTACCGCCAATGTTCCGTTCCGGAACGCTTCCGTTCCGCATTAGCGGCTGTGAGCTACAGGCGTTAGGAGAGTGTAGGCCAAATCCTCTGACGGCACAAGCTAATATTGTAGTACAGGTAGTACTGAGAGGATCGTGCTCCAGCAGTAGAGACTAAAAAGACATGATGGTGAAACACTTTTTGTTATTTATTGTTTGCAGATTTGAATGTCGAGCACGCCCAGCTGTTGGTGTACCTGTTCCATTCTTTGACTCTGATGCAGAAGAAATCAGTGCTTCTGATGACTTCCAATGCCATCATCAAGGTGAGTTATATGATATTTTATAGAATACTGTAAATCTATATGTACATGATAATTTTTATAAGTTGAATGTACATCTGCTATGATTATTAGATAATCTCTGTATAATAAAATTTTTGTGGAGCATGTTTCATATCTAGTTAAGACTAGTTTCAACCGAACTCAGATTTTTATCAAAAGCGTACAAACGGGACCTTATTACTGGGACGCCGATATCTGTCCGTTACAGCAGGGCTTGTCTATTGAACCATAGGTTGAAATTTTCACATAACGTTTACGTCTATTACCATTTTAACAAGAAATAATAAAATAAATAGTTATATACCATACAAGTAACATGTAACACTTGACGGTTTATTACAGTTGTACATGTTTTTAGGTGGTAGAGACTCTGGCTGTAAGTGATCGCAAGCGCGCGATGACCCTGGCGCCGCACCAACTCATGCTGAGCACCCGCCTCATGCTGCTGCTCGAGTATCTCATGCGGCACCTTTATGATGCGCCGCAAACGCTACTACAGCAGGTAAATATACGAATGATTGATAATTCCGCCCTCTGGCTGTAAGTTTGTGATGGCCCTGGCGCCATACCAACTCATGCTGCTGCTCGATTATCTCATGCGACACCTGTATGAAGCGCCGCAAACGCTGCTACAGCAGGTTATATACGAATGATTGATAATCCCGCCCTCTGGCTGTAAGTGTGTGATGACCCTGGCGCCGCACCAATCATGCTGAGCCTATGGCTCATGCTGCTGCTCGAGTATCTCATGCGGAACCTGTATGATGCGCCGCAAACGTTGCTACAGCAGGTAAATCACCACTTCAACTTGTTTTTAGGGTTCCGTACAAAAATTGAAAAAAGGAACCCTTATAGGATCACTCGTGCGTCTGTCTGTCCGTCCGTCCGTCTGTCACAGTCGATTTTCTCCGAATCTACTGAACCAAATTAAATGAAATTTGGTAAGATGGTGTAAACCTATGACCCAAACACGGATGTGCAAAGTAAATTTATTCTTTTTTAAAATAGTGGTCAGTTTAGGGGGATCCAAATAGAAAATGTTAAAAAAAAGTTTTGCAAACCTTACTATAATAAGTTCACCTAGGGAAATAGTTCACTAAAACACCACTAGATAGCGCTAGTCAATTTAATAAAACATTTTTGCACATTGTGTGTGTGTTCACGAAGCATATTGTACGGAACCCTCATTTCGCGAGTTTGACTCACACTTGGCCGGTTTTTTTTTGTCAGAATAGAATGGTTTCCCAGTTGGCGGCATTGTGACGAGAGGGGACAGAGCCGTCAAAATCATCATAATTTGCCGCTCATTGTATTGTGTGTGTGTTTCGAGTTCTGTATGTTTTTATATAATGTATTTTATTGATCATAGCTGTCCTAGCTTTTAAAAATATTAAATTTTGCTCACTTACTATACTTTTACTAATATGTTTTTATATTACTGTTTCTTTTGTTGTATGCGGTACGGGGTAGTTAAGTTTCGTATTGCATATTTATCTCTTTAGATGGACCTATTTGAAGATGGTCTCGTAGCACTCACAAAATTAAATAAAGCTAACACTCATTAGTTCATTCATTAAATTAACTTTAAATTTCAGATCGAATGGAACCTCGTGATCTCGCCCGGGCTTGCGCAGCCCTCGCCCGACTCTTCCACCAACGGCGCTAAGACCACCACTGAGAGCGGCCAGCTGAAAGCGCGCATCTACTGCGAAGTGCCCTTCATAGAGCAAGCTTACAGGCGGCTCTCGCAGGACGAGACGTCCATGAGGCCGAAGTTCTATGCTTTGACTAACGCGGAGATCAACAACCAGGTAAAGGACAAAAAAAATTAAATTTATGATCTCGCCGGGGCTTGCGCAGTCCTCGCCTGACTCAGCCACCAACGTTGCCAGGTCTTAAAACCGAAAAGCCAGACAGACCAGCCAGTTTAGCTGGCTGTTTGGGTAAAAAGGCAGTATATGCAAAGAAGGCAGTCATAAGATTAATTTGTCTGTTCATGTCTGGTTGTGGCACCTTCACTACCAAACGGACGAACGAAATATACTGCGATTTGCAACTGTGCTTGAAAGTTATTTCAATTGAAATTGTTCTTAGCTATATTTGATTAAAATCTGTTTTGCCGTTTGCTAGAAGGTGGCAGGGGTTGCTCGATTTTAAGTTTATTTAACTTTTATATTAAATTTTAGTATATAACAAAATTTTTACAAAGTAATTCATGTTTTTATTATCATTTATTCGTACTCAACTTTCAAAAAGTCAATCTGGTCGGACACAAACAAAAACCTGGCTATGACCGGCTTTAACTGGACAAGTTGCAGCCCTAGTCCCAACAGAAATTCTAACGTAATTTCACTTACCACAGGAAAATCCCAAATTCGACGGGCTAGCGTGCAACTTCGTGCTCGGCACGCCGCACAAGCTGAAGTATCCCTTACTACTGGACGCTCTCCTGGCGCTGCTCAACTCGGCGTGCATTTGCGACAACCCGCAGTACGCGTCCTCGCCCAGCGCTCTCGCCGCGGCGCACTACTGCTTCCAGACTGCTTGGAGGTATGTCTACGATTCACAGGCGCAGCCAGGCTTTAGTATCGGGAAGAAAATAAAACTACTATAAATGCAGGAATAACTAGCATAAGTCGTTCAGTCTGAATGCAATCAGATAATCGACGGCGGCGGCGGGTATCAGAGAGAACGACATACTTATATGTGTGATACTATATGACTACAAAATTATTATTATAAATTAAAGCTGTGGCGGTTCCCTCTCCTTTTTTTAATTACTAAATATTTATTTCGGGAGGGGTTTCGGAGTTACTTATGATCATGGATGTAAGATTCAGGATAGGTCCTTCAGAATTGTAAGAGTAATGTTAATAAAAATACATATAAACGTGTCGCGACACTCGCTCATAGCACACATAAGCACGCCAGCCTGCGACACGAATGGACCCTGGTTTCATCCCAGGCCAGGTCATGACAGAAAACGTATTTTTTCAGATTGGCAAATTCTAATCATATCCAAACTAATATTATAAATACGAAAGTGAGTTTGTATATTTGTTTGTTTGTTTTATATACTGAACCAATCTAATTGATATTTAACATACACGTTTATAATGCTACGGAAAAGGACAAGGCTATTTACAAAAGATAATAGGTAGTCGAATTAATTAATGTTGAACGTTATCCCTTTTGTACAGACTAGTGATAAGCATGCCGCCCGCCACGCCTCACATGGAGAAGCTGCAAGCGGGCACCACAGCAGACCTCCCGTCGCCTCTACCCTTACACGCCGTGGTGTGGGCGCCCCGAGCTGACAACAAAAAGGTGTTCAACCCTTGGTTAAAGGACGCGCTCGTCAAGCAGGGCATGTACACACAGGTATTGATATGTTGAATGTTTTAGGTCCTCACACGACTGACCGCGGTATCGGCTTAAGCAGGTCAAAATCTTTTGTCTATGGAATAAGGTTATCGCTAATCAAATATGCATCGGCTCTGCGCGGAAGATGCGAGGCAACTATGGCCGGCGGTGAAACGAGCAGTTTGCGGGTGTTATTTGATCAAAGCTACCTATATGCCGCGCTAACAGTAGCCGATCACCCTCGTCGACAGGGTTAGTCGAGCGGCGTTGATATGATCCGCTCAAGCCGAATCCACATCCATAAGTTCTCCCCTAGACGACATAATTTTGAACAGTATAACCAAACTAATCGATTTAAAATATGACCACACACTAGCTCAGCCACTGATAATATAGTTAAAGAATCTTGTTTACTCATACAATTATTTTAACTGTGTTTTTAACGGATTCATTTGTTTTTAGTATGCGGAGAATCTTCTTGCTGGTGTGAGTACAGCGTGCGACAATATAAAATACACAGCCTGGTTGGCTTCTGAAACAATCAAGCATCTGAAACAGAACATCACTGGTGAGAATAACTTACATATTTCGAGCATAATTGGGTTCGCATTGTACATTTGTTCTTTTCGACTCGCTCCCTTGGCAACTACATCACATTCCTTTTGTACTCATATACTCATCTCATACAGTAGTACCTCTTTTATGAGTTACCTCGGCGTTGTTCGATGGCGCAGAATAGCGCAATCGACCGCCGACTCGGGCCGAATGAAAACATTAGTGAAATAACGAACTTATTGCTACAACATAAGATTTGAATCCAAAAGCAGTAGGACTCGTGCTATCTCGCTCACAATACTTGTACGCTCGCCGAGATTGGCCGAGACGCCGCACGGCGCGTACGCATCAGCCAATAGCGGACGCATATTTTCGCGCCATGCAAAAATTTGATTTCTGCGCAGGTACATTGGTGTAACTTATAAAAGTGGTAGTACTGTACTCATCTTTAAAATTTTAACACATTCCATCAATTTATACTTAGATCGTCATCCATACCTGGTTCTTTATTTATTTATCACTAGCAACCGGCGGCTGCGCCCTTAAATGTTTTATACTAATAAACCTTCTTCAAAAATTATTCTAATGTATTTCTGAAAATTACATTAAAATCCGTTGAAAAGATCTAAGCGAATAGACAGCGTAAGCGACTTCATCTAATACTATAAATAATAAATAAATAAATATATACGAACAAATCACACAGATTGAGCTAGCCCCAAAGTAAGTTCGAGACTTGTGTTATGGGATACTAACTCAACGATACTATATTTTATAATAGATACTTATATAGATAAACATCCAAGACCCAGGTCAATCTGAAAAAGATCGTTTTCCATCTTGACCTGACCGGGAATCGAACCCGGGACCATCCGTGTCGCAGACTGGCGTGTTGACCGCTGCGCCACGGAGCTCGTACTATGTAAAGATAAAGATATGGATTTCAAGTGTTTGATACTCTACGCGTTGTTCAACGTCACAAAGTGATATAATAGGAGAAAGAAATAGAATTAAGAGAGAAGAAAAGATTATCATTAGAGTAAAGATTATGGTTACTACAATAACTTAATTTATTTCCAGCCAATGGACTGCCATCACTCTTGGATGTGATCTCCTGCGACTCGGTGCTAGTGAGGCTAAAAGTGTGCCTAGCGGACACTACGTCGGCGACAGAAGCACATCAGTTCATGCCCGACTTGTTGGATTTGTTGGAGACCATACTTGACTGCTGCCGGTATGTCACATTTCGTGTATTTTAGTTTACAATATCATTATACGCGAGACAGAATTGATATTATATCAAACGATTTCACTCACAGAGAAGTATCAAGGACTCCGCGACCTGGCAGTTGTTTGATACTCGCCCGTCTCTTGTAATAGCTGCAGTGTACATGTACAATACAGTTTTATTTGAATCACCGCTTCATTTAGATGTTCTGATGAAGACAACAATTATTTTCTACTGTGTTTAGGAAACAAACATGAATAATATTATAAAGAGGAAAGATTTGATTGTGTGTTTGTTTGTATGCAGTGGCTCCGAAACTACTGGACTGATTTTTAACTTTCACCTATAGAAAATTAACTTATCTGCGGGTGAAATAGTCTATAATTTACGCGGACAAATTTGCGGGAAAATTACTAGTTTTACATAACAAGATTGTGTCTTTGATACTCCTATAGTTTTTTTTAAATTTTAAACTGTTTGTGCTTACATAGCCTTAGCGCAAGTGCGGAGCTGGAGTCTCTAATGGAGGCGTCGAACAACGCGTCAGAGGCAGCGGTGTGCCGCGCTCGGCTGCAGGTGTGCGGCGGGGGCGCGGGCGCGGGGGGCGCCGCGGCGGCGGGGGGCGCGCCCCCGTCGCTGGCCACGTGGCTGCGCGCCCATCTGCCGCCGCCCGCCGCGGCCGCGCTCGACAGGCTCGCCTCGCCGCCGCCACTCGCCTGCATGAACCTGGTGAGTTTCATTAGTTCATTACACACTCCAGTACAGTAGTACCACTTTTATAAGTTACCTCGGCGTTGTTCGATGGCGCAGAATAGCGCAACCTACCGCCGACTCGGGCCGAATGAAAACATCAGTGAAATAACGAACTTATTGCTACAACATAAGATTTGAAATCCAAAAGCAGTAGGACTATCTCGCTCACAATACTTGTACGCCTGCTGAGATTGGCTGAGAGACCACATGGCGCGTACGCATCAGCCAATAGCGGACGGATATTTTCGCGCCATGCAAAAATTTGATTTCTGCGCATGTACATCGGTGTAACTTATAAAAGTGGTAGTACTGTACACGTTGACAATATTATTGGCTGCTATCATACCTCTAAATTGTTGATAAAGGCAATCGAGACGAACTTGAGTGAAAGTGAGTGATTTTTACAAAAACGCTCAGAAAAATTCAACGTACACGTAAATTTGTAAACAATAGGAAAGTAATTGTTAAAATGATTTGAAGGATTATCCAGGGCAGAACAAAATTAGAAATGATTTCTCCATTTTCTGTCAAATAATTTATTTCACAGTGGACTGGACACTGCACTGGACTTCGAAAACTTCATGTATGGTCTCAACTACCCGTCAAAAATAATGATATATTCATTCAATACGAACTAACCGAATACAAAATATAACCATTTCCTCTACAGGCTTTCTACGCGTCAGATATCATCCCATCAGAGAGCGCGGTGCTCAACCTCGTGACGTCACACTGCGAGCTCATTAGCGCCAATCCCAAGTACTCCATCGGACCGTCGCTCATGATGCTGGCGTACTCTGCCGCGAAGCTGCTCGACGTCGGGGCTATGAAGCTGGCTGACAACCCTGACCTGATGAAGAAGACGCTGGACCTTATTATTCCAGCACTGGTAAGTGACACCTCATATAAAAGTCTGATATATTCTTATTAAATTTAGGAATAAGATATGCGAAAAATGGTGACGTCACACTGCAAGCTCATCAGCGCCAATCCAAAGTACTCCATCGGACCATCGCTCATGATGCCGCGAAGCTGCTCGATGTCGGGGCAATGAAGCTGGCTGACAACCCGATGCCCGAAGAGGTATATTAATAAAAAGCTTTTAAGACCTTACCTACATGTTTTAATAATGTACTGTAAAAAATATTTATAAATAAATGAATATGAATGATGTGGCTAAACGCTCCTACTACAGATTCATATAACATGGCGACTCTGAACTTAGCTGCGAGCGCTACAAGCGGTGGAAGGGGAACAGCGGGTCGCGGTATGCTAGAGGGCGGGTGTGCCTCGGCCTGAGTCGGCCTCCCCGCGCTGTAACGCCCCGCTATCACCTAAATCTCGCTACTGCGACGCGACTTGTGAATTAACTTTACAGACGCCATTCTATTTGATTCTAACAGTTGAACTGAAACTTATTCACACTTACATATAACTGGTCCTAGCCTACTATTGTGAAAGACTTCTATATAAACTGAGATAGACGAGCCGTACGTACCAAATTCTGAAGTGTTCAACTGGAACTAATTAACACAGTTGTGCTTAGTTCACACCTAAACTCTGTACCGTGAAGACGCTTCTACATCACGAGACACGATTGCTTTTAAATGTCTGTTTCATGGAGTAGGGCACATCTACCTCTACCTTTAAGTCTTTGACTATTGTAGGCAACTTTCAGTGAATGGTCATAAAATTCCGTATTTATTTTCTAGACGGACGGACGACTTGAATTCATGTCGGAGCCGTTGACAGCAACACTCAACACCCTAGTGCCGCAGCCGCACAAGTCGGAACAACTCATTCACGAGCACATTCTCAGAACTACCTACATAGTGCTTGTGGACCATCTACAGCCATCCACTGAGAAAACTCTTAGGCATATGGTAAGTTGTCATGTTATAAAAATTGATCAAGGAGTTATCTTTTTATATAGGTACTAGCTGTTGCCCGCGGCTTCGCCAGCATGATATATAGCCTATGTCTTCTCCATAGCATACAAAATTTCATGATAATCGGTTTAGTAGATACGGCGTGAAAGCGTAACAAACAAACAAATAAACAAACATTCGTATTTATAATATTAGTTGGGATAATTTCTATCATTTGTGTTAATAAGATACTCTTGTATGTATAAAAGTGTAAAATGATATAATTTTTAAGTATCATATTTAACCACTGATGAATTTAGATGAAACTTTTTTGATTCAGGAAGCTCTTAGATCTGAAATACTTAAATTACTTGCTAAATAGTACCGAGTGAGCAAAAAAAAATATATTTTACATTTTCTCATCAATAGGTGAAGTACTGGGAGAAGATCTTGGACCGCCAGCCCGGCAGACTCGCGTACGAATCAGTGTTCACAGACAACTCGAGCTACTCGCTCGGAAAAATTCTGCTCTCTGCACCAAATGCACGGAACCCATACGCTGAACGAGTTATCAAGTAAGTTCCTTCCTTACCCTCCTCTTCTTCTTCCTCGCCTTATCCTTATTTGGGGTCGGCTCTGTATGTCGACTCTCTCCATAATTTTTTGTCGTTTACCATATTTATATTCACCCCACATTCCCTCATATCCGATCTGACACATTCATTTCACGTCCTTCTTGGCCTTTCGCGTCCTCTACTTCCCTCATCCTTCCATCCTTTCTTACCCTCCATTCGTAAAAAAATTAATATTACAGCAAGCAGCAAGCATTCAAATAGTGCCGTGAAATTTTTGTTACTATGTAAATACTCCAACTCAATATTTGAGTTCATGGCAGATAAGTCAAAATAATTAGGTCGATTTATATTAGTTTCGAAACCCGGCAGAGTCTCCTTGTGAGGTCGGCGTTGTCAGTCGAATTAATAAGCGGAATGATGTATTTTTATCTATTTTGTTAAGGTCTTTAATCACATAATATAGGTACCTAAAATTAAACTGGACCCTTCAAACCAGTTAGCGTTGCTGTCTGATATATGTGGCAAATATTTGCTTTACAAATACGCTAAAAAAAATCGACTTTATTGACCTGACTTTAACACCTGATTTACCATCTCACTGTAGATTACAGCTCATTGGAGCAACCGTTTGTTCTAATTATGAAGCATTTATGCCATGCAGTTTTTTCGAGTTCTTATTAAACTTCTTGTTTTCAGGCTCTTCATCAAGATCTTCACCGGCTGCGAAGGCTCAGAACTGGGCAGCGCACTTTGCATCTCCGTGTGCAAGTTCATTGGCGTTGCTGACCATCAGAAACTGTCCTGCTTGCTGTCTCACATCTGCTTAGGCTCACCTTGTAAGTTTTATTGAGTAGTTGTAGTTATATTGATATAAGTTATATTGAGTTCCGAGGTTTGATACAGAATCACGCGTCATCCGTTAAACGAACTTATACATAATATATTCGAAGTCCATATACAAAATATTTGCTTTTAAAGTGGTGTGCTGCTAGGGATTCTATTAATGCTTTATTGCACCATCACTTACAAGTGAACACATGAATTAAATAAAAACAAATAAACGAACTTATCGGTACAAAACGCGGGCTTATCGAATATCGCAAACCCTTCCAGGCAACCTTTGCATCAATATATTATTTAGCTTAAAATACATATCATATTATAGTAAGATATAGAACATACAGTAGGATTATGTATGTGTACAGAAAGAAAAAAACTGTTTAAAAATGTCAGAAATTTGAATTTTATGAGATCTAGTTTTGAATCTTAGAAGAAAATATAACGCTTTTGTTCTTCGAAGCGACATCAGCGGGGTCGCCAGTAACGGCGAACGGCACGCCGACCGAGACGGAGCTGCCGACGCCCACGTCATCAGCGCCCGACGCGGGCGGCAACCCAGCCTCCTTGGCATTGAGGAACGCGCTGCGAAGCGTGTTCAGGGTCGACAGTGACTCGACGCAGCGGACCGACTCCGCTGCCCAAAGAAATGACTCGGATCTACCCGTTTTTGACGCACCGTGAGTATTTAGACTTCGTCCACTGCCGAAAAACTGTCTTTATGGATATTTCGGCATTAACGGCGAACGGCACGCCGACCGAGACGGAACTGCCGACGCCCACGTCGTCAGCGCCCGACGCCAGCGGCAACCTGGCCTCCTTGGCTTTAAGAAACGCGCTGCGAAGCGTGTTCAGGGTCGACAGTGACTCGACGCAGCGGAACGACTCCACTGCGCAAAGGAATGACTCTGATCTACCCGTTTTTGACGCACCGTGAGTATTTAGACTATATCCACTACCGTAAAACTGTCTTAATGGATATTTCGGCATTAACGGCGAACGGCACGCCGACCGAGACGGAACTGCCGACGCACACGTCATCGGCGCCCAACGCCAGCGGCAACCCGGCCTCCCTAGCTTTGAGGAACGCGCTACGAAGCGTGATCAAGGTCGACAGTGACTCCGCTGCGCAAAGGAATGACTCCGACTTATCCGTTTTTGACGCACCGTGAGTAAATCTATTTTGTGAAATGCTGACAGAAAGAAACGATTTTGCGCAATGCAATATAATTTCTACAGAATTTCACACATATATAAATTAGCGCAACATGATCTGCAACGCCGCACTCGCGCGTTGCCGACCCTGAAGAAATCTTTACACGCGTTTAACTTAAGAATAACGGATTTTTTTTAACTTTCGCACTTCAAAGACCTTTTTACTTATTTGTTTCCGCTGACGTTTAGATGGAGTTAAATAATTATACGGGAGTTCTTGGCAGGAATTTTAGCGGCCTACACGGTGTCTGTTTTGGATTGTTTGGCAAATTGATTCTAGTGGACTTTATAATGTGAAATTGGTGTTATTTTGTGTTATAAATGCCCATATTTATGAACAATGTGTAGAATAACTAAAATAGACTGTCATTGTGCGGCTGTAGTGAGATTTACATAGCGGGCTGGTGGTTGTCCGCCTTGCTGCGTCGTCAATGATGAAACCAGTGGATTCGCGAAGAGTTGTCGCCAGGGGCTCCGTGAAAACAACGAAATGAATTACACCATCATTTCGTTGACAACCAAGAAGAATAACTCGCCATCTGGCAAAATAAATGAAGAAAGGCTCTAAAGGACTTGTATCCAGGGCCGTAAAACAATACTTAAAAAAAAAAAATTATACAAATAATGGTATACGCAAGATGAAAATACTTAATCGTTCAAAAAAACCGTCAATAATAGTGGTATAAACAATAATTTTTCTTTTGCAGCTCTCCAGCTCCAAGAGCGCAATCTGACACGGCGCAGCAATCTGCAAATTCAGGTAACTTTTACTTAATATTGGTGTTAATATTACGCCATTTAATGAATGCTACGATACATTTCTCAGATACATTTAAACGGTGTCCTAATTTTCTTCATTGGATTTGTCAACAGAGAGCTGCAGCTGGTCTGACGGAAGTAAGGAAAGCGCCGTGACCACAGGAGTGGTAGCCTTGACTGCGGAAAATGCACCGCCACCACTGGCCGATGCTGCCAACGATAATGCGACGCTGCTCACTGCTCTATGCAAGCACATTGTTCTACACTGGTGAGGGACTTTTGAAAGTGACATTTACATAGTTTGACCTACAACATTTTTAAACTAAAACTGCAATGCAGTAGACATTAATTTTTGCGAGTTTAATATATTTGCACAGAAAGTAATAATAATGCCGCGTGTCAACCCGCGCCCGTCTAGCAGGCGAAAATCGCATACTCGGACTGTCAGTTTGTGCTCTAAAAATGCCCCAATGTGCTGTGATATGGTATCATAATTACCGTAAAAAGGTTCATAAATAATATTATGATATCTATAGCAGAAGTAAGTAGAAAATAGCAATTATTGCATTTATACAATTATCTTGAAGCCCAAAACCCCAATAAATGGTACCGCCCCCTGACACGCTTGTTTTGTAGGAAATATTGAAAAGGCATCTCTAGTAGCGCGCGAGCTACTGTCACATCCCTCCTCTGTGTATATTTGTAACGTTTTTAATAATTTACCCAGCAATGATGAAGTGAGCGAGCGTATGCTGATCACCTTGATCGGCGTGTGCGGCGAGATCGCTTGCTCGCCGCTACTCCTGCGAGAGATGTGCCGACTGGCCGACGCGCACGCGGGCCGTCATCACAAGCAACTGCTGTCCGCTGCTCTGCACTGGCTAACTACCTGGTGAGTACTCACTCGTACTCATTGTATCTCTCAACCTCTCTGGTCTCATTCTTTCCCTATTTTTCTCTTCCCCTGTCTGGCCATCTCTTACATTCTATTACCAAAAGAAAAAGAAAGTAACATGTCAGGCTTACATTAACTATTAATATAGATAATATAGATGTCTGTTTTAATTTTTAATACACAGGCCCTTACTCATAATAATAAAATCAAAATCATAAAATATATCAAAAATAACGTAAAAAAGTGGTGATATCTCTTGAATCGCATTTTTGAATCGAGCGCCATCAATTCAAGAGTAGGGATGAGTAATTCATTTTTATTTGTAACAGCGTGGACAATCTAAGCAGCCCCGAAGTGCTGGAGAAGCTGGAAGAGGGACAAGTGGACGGCAACCTCGCGCCTCAAATAGAGTCGGCTTGCGTGCTGCTGTCGTACTTATCGGACGCGTTACACGCTATCAATACCACACAACCTCACAGTAAGTGGTTGGAAGTCTTTTTTCAATTTCCGATTACGCAAAAGCAGATAAGTGCATGATTTCTCGAGAATTGAGTAGTTGGTGAAAATAATGTTTAGTGTTCAGAAACCTAAAACTGTTGTTCATAATAGTGGACCCCGGGCTCTAACACACAGATAAGAATGCCACCGAGAAAAACACTTTGATGAAGTGAATATTCTTTGGTGAATATTAGGTTTAATTTTTACGTCCTGGCATACCGCATATCCTTATTTTTGTAGTTTTTGTGATGTTACGCTTGCACTTATTAATTAAATTGTCTTAAGTGATTCACTGTAATAAAGCAAGCATTTATTTTTAGCTTTGCGTTCAGTGAGCCCAACTTGGGAATCACCATCGGATCTTGGATTCGACTTGGATTATACTGATGAACAACAAGACGATGATGACACAAGTGCTGATGATTCTGTAAGTATTGAGACATTAACCTTTCTGTAGTATCCATTTTTTTATTCTGTACTGTCCATGTTTTTATGCTGTACTGTCCATGTGTAGTTACTAAAATTGTTAGTTAACGTCGCATGGAGAAAATGCGCAGTGCAGTTTGTTGCCGCCTCTTCTGCCCTCCGCTTTGAAAGCAGCCTAAACTTATAAGTAAATCACTGATACATTTTACAATTTTCTGTGGTAAAATATGACAATAAGTTTTCAGACAAACCTATGTTTACGTTTTGCATCTTGAATCTTTGTATTCAAAGCATTGACTGAATGAAAAAGAAACTATATATCGTGAAATTCAGATTTCAAGTTCAATCCAGTTTTGTTTGTGTATTTTATATTGTAACGCGAGAAGTTCTGAAAGTTTGTAATTTTAACACAGGACGAAGACGCAATGCTCCAGTACAAACTGTGTACATTCACGGTGACACAACGGGAGTTTATGAACCAGCACTGGTACCATTGCCACACCTGCAAGATGGTGGATGGCGTTGGTGTGTGCACGGTGTGCGCTAGAGTGTGCCATCGCGGACACGACGTCTCGTACGCCAAGTTCGGCAACTTCTTCTGCGACTGCGGCGCAAAGCCCGACTCTAGGTAAATGTCTATACTATACTGACATCTTAAGTTCATGAACCAGCACTGGTACCACTGCCATACCTGTAAGATGGTGGATGGCGTTGGTGTGTGCACGGTGTGCGATCGTGACCATGACGTGATGTACGCCAAGTTCGGCAACTTCTTCTGCGACTGCGGCGCCAAGCCCGACTCTAGTTAAATGTCTATAGTATACGGACAACGCGACTTCATGAATCAGCACTGGTACCACTGCCATACTTGCAAGATGGTGGATGGTGTAGGTATATGCACGGTGTACGCTAGAGTGTGCCATCGCGGACATGACGTGCTTTTATTAGTTAGGCAATTTCTTGCGGCGCCGAGCCCAGTTCCAGGTAAGCATACGATCAAGGCAGCTCAACCCTTGACTTCGCCCGAGGTATGAGGTGGGAAGTGGGGAGTTACAAGTCGGTTACCTTGACATTTACCACTACGTAATAGTTTTTACGGACTTGCTAGAATATGTTTAACTGCTAGTCATGCTTTTGTAAAGTTTAAAAACGGCATGGACGCCTTTCATTTCCGATGAATAGGGCTGTTAGACATTAATATTTTCTGTCATTTGTCAGCTGCCAAGCCCTGGTGAAGCGATCAGTGACACTAGGCGGCGCTCGCGGCGGCGCAGCGGGTACGGACGAGCCGCCGCCGGCGCCGTCGCTACGCCGGCGCGCCTCCAGCCCCACGCCGCCCGCCGTGCTGGCGCAGCCGCGCCGTCCGCAGCTGGCCGCTAACATACAAGGTACGGCAACCAGCCACCAGGTAGCCTTATATGCACATGACTATTTGTGTCATTCCATGTCAAAACCAACATTTTAGTCGAGTAGATGTTGTTGTTATTGGCTTTATAATACGAGTAGTTTATAAGACTGTTAATTATTATGTAACGCTGTTGGTTTTCTCAATAAATAAATAAAAATTGGTAAGGAATTACGTCGCGCCGATAGAATCTACTCTACGGTTTTGTACACACCGTCACTGAACACTGGTTCACCGGCTAAACGAATCTGAACAGGTTGTTTTAGAAGAGTTTATTAGGTTGGATTTATACGCTTCCGCGCGACTGAGTGGCCGGCTGCTACACCGAGAAATTACAAGCAACTGTATGCAACGGATTATTTAAGTAGATTCTAAAATGTACTGAAATGTATCTTGAGTGACAGCAAAATATAAGATGTATATGAGAAGTATACGTAAGTTTATGAACACGTTTGATTTAACGTGAAACACCAGCCGACAAAGGTCACTTTTTGAATAAGGCTTTGACTGACTTGAGATAAAATAACTACGAGTAAGCGAAAAGGAGAATGCGCGAGCGAGATGGCAATAATTTAGCTGCGCATATTAATTTAAAATAATTTAACAGGCTGCCGTTCATACCTACAATCTTACACCGGCTGGTCCGCTTGCCTCGACCGCGTGCGTCGCCTGCTAGAAGCGCTGTGCGGCCCCGTGCGCGCGGCTTGCGAGCGCGCAGCGCCCACGGGAGCGCACGGACGAGCGCAACGGGCGTTAGCTCAGCTACACCTTGGAGAGAAGAAGTTCACACATACTGATACCCTCATGCTGCCCACTCTTGGTAAGTTTGTGATTTGGATCTATCTATATTTCTACTCCAACCAACTGCTATTTGTGCAGAATGGAAATCGATGAAGGGTTTTGTTCCAATCAAACCAACACTTAAAATCTCGTTTGACTATGCCTTGCGGAGACAATCATCATCATCGTCAGGTCTTTCTTAGTCTCCACTACTGGAGCATGACCCTCTCTGTATATTAGCTAGAGCAGTCGGAGGATTTAGCCCACACTCTCCACGCTGGCCAGACGGGTTGGAGAGGTCTCTTTGATGTTTATAAGCTTTGAAAGCTTGTGTTTCTTAAATTGCCTTCTACGACATCCACAGGAAGACTTGGAGTGCTCCTATTCTACTCTGCCGGGAACCACACGGCAATATCCCATAATCTAATAATGGGTATCTCTTGGATAGGCATGTAACATCCTCGTCTTCATCGTCACTTACCATCAGGTGAGATGGAAGACAAATGCCTAATTCTATAACTAATAAAAAGAGTGCAATGATGAATGATTATGGAAGAATCCATCGTTGCACTCTAAAAGTAAGTACTGTAAGTTTTGCAATGATGATTATTCAGCAATTCTGACTGCGCAATTTTTCGTTGTTGTTCGTACAGGATCTCAGGAGGGCGCCTTCGAGAACGTGCGCATGTCGTACACGGGCGAGAACGGGCAGACGATCCGCCAGCTCATGTCCACGCACAAGCTGCGCCGCGTCGCCATGTGCTGCCTCGCCGCGCCGCAGGGACGCCGGCAACATCTCGCCGTGTCGCACGAGAAGGGTACGTACCATAAAAGACTTCTATAATACTAAGGAAGACGAGCCTACGTTCATAATTCTGAAGCGTTCATAGGGAAAGTTTATATAGAAGTCTTTGACTTATCACTGCCGAGAAACTGCCTTTATGGATATAAGGGTATAGAACGCGCGTCAATTGAGTTTGAATTTGTGGCTCCGTACACGGGCGAGAACGGGCAGACGATCCGCCAACTCATGTCCACGCAAAAGCAGGGACGCCGGCAACATCTTGCCGTGCCGCACGAGAAGGGTACGTACCACAAAGACTTGTATATAAACTAAGGTGATCAACCAAAGGACTAAATTCTGAAGCGTTCATAGGGACTGATATAGAAGTCTTTGACGTATCACTGCTGAGACACTGCCTTAATGGATATAAGGGCATAGAACACGCGTCAATTGAGTTTGAATTTGTGGCTCCGTACCCGTCGAGAACGGGCACACAATCCGCCAGCTCATGTCCACGCACAAGCTGCGCCGCGTCGCCATGTGCTGCCTCGCCGCAGGGACGCCAGCAACTTCTCGCCGTGTCGCGCGAGAAGATTCGTATCACAGACTTCTATATAAACTAGAGTAGACGAGCCGTATGTACCTAATTCTGAAGCGTTCGAAGGGAGTGTTTATATAGGAGTCTTGTCACTGCCGAGGAAATGCCCATACGGACATTAGGGCATAGGATACGCGTCAATTGCGTTATTTGCGTTAGCCTAACTCCAATATTTGTCTATGGTCTCTCTCTATTGCCTAGAGAAAACAAAAGGCAGATGGTGGTCTGATACTTGTAATAGTAGTATCTTCTTCGTAGTTTGTATCGTGATGTCTTAAATCCAATTCCTAAGTCTCTCTCTCACATCTGAGCGCTTCTACGGTTGTATCCTCCAGCTGGAGCACTGGAGCTCTTTGGAGCCGGGGTCCGCTTTCCGACTTTTTCTTATCTACCTGTCTTAAGTTTTGTACGCTCCCTCTCTCATCTGAGCGTTTCCTGCCGGATTTCGGCTTTTTCTTCTTCACTTCACAAGGTCTACAGCAACATGTGAGACCATTGACACGAATATCCTCCTTAACATTTTTGGGTCGCAAATGACATCAGTCACCTCACGCCACTTTACCCACGCTGTTAGTTCAATACCCAGTGTACTGAAAAGGTGAAACAGTCTGAATAAATTTTATGGCGGCTTGGATATTAGCTGCAAACTGCGCAGAACGATCCCCGTCTCCCCGCGCGCACCCCGCTGTACCTAATATCGTGTACTGCGCAATCGACTCGTGCGATGTTTCGGGCCGCCATAAAGTTTGATTCGAACTGTAAAAAGGACTTGCGAGGAGGGGAAGGGGATTGATTAACCGATGTTCAAGTTTTTCGTTGAAAATGTTTACTAACGTGATATTATTTTTACAGGCAAAATTACCGTCTTGCAGCTGTCAGCGCTTCTCAAGCAAGCCGACTCATCGAAACACAAACTGACGCTCACACGTCTGTCATCGGCGCCCATCCCGTTCACGGTGCTCAGCCTGAGCGGCAACCCCTGGAACGAGGAGCTGCTGTGTGTCTGCGGGCTCAAGGAATGCCACGTGCTCACCTTCAACAGCGGCGGTGAGTCTGTTAATAGTGAACAACATAGTGACGTTGCACGCCGTCATTGGCGCCCATCCCGTTCACGGTACTCAGCCTGAGCGGCAACCCCTGGAACGAGGAGCTGCTGTGTGTCTGCGGGCTCAAGGATTGTCACGTGCTCACCTTCAATAGTGACGGTGAGACTGCAGTTGAAAGTGTAAAGTGACTTCACTGTCTGTCATCGGCACCCATCCCGTTCACGATGCTCAGCCTGAGCGGCAACCCATGGAACGAGGAGCTGCTGTGTGTATGCGGGCTCAAGGAGTGCCACGTGCTCACCTTCAACAGCGGCGGTGAGTGTTGATGTTTTTAGTGAAGACAAGTGACGTCACACGTCTGTCATTGGCGCCCATCCCGTTCACGGGTGCTCAGCCTGAGCGGCAACCCCTGGAACGAGGAGCTGCTGTGTGTCTGCGGGCTCAAGGAGTGCCACGTGCTCACCTTCAACAGCGGCGGTGAGTGTGTTGATGTCGATAGTGGACACAAGTGACGTCACACGTCAGTCATCTGCGCCCATCCCGGTCACGGTACTTAGCTTGATTGGTCCAAATAAATCAAGTTTTAAAATTACACTCTGCACCCGTAGCATACGGCACGCGCGACGTCCTTTAAAAAATTGACGCCGTAAAATTATCCCCATTACGGTTTGGTTAATACATTGCAGGCATGAATCACCTGATTGTCTGATAAGAAAGATGATTACGTGCTTCGGAAAGCACGTTAAGGCGTTGGTCCCGGCTGCCATCTGATAGTCGTTAAAGGAACCACGTCAGAGGCCCAGAGGCGGTTCTGAAGAACTCTGACACCAGGGTGTGCTTGGTCGACTGACCGTGTCACCTACTCAAAATGAATTTTATGCAAATAAAATTCTGATTCTGATGAAGATGACGGTATTACGGAAAATAAGATGGCGATAATCGATAAACATTGTCGCGAGTGCCATGCTGGAGGGGCTGTTGGCAGATCCTACGACGGACTAGAGTCTTAAGTTTCCGTTTCAATAGGGTTAGTCATCATCGCCATCTTTTATTTTTAGCGTGGGGGCCGACATCGTAATGGCCGGTATACATTTTGATTAGTGCAAGTGCGAATTCATATATTTCCTACTAAACGTTTTGTAGCAAATGTATGAACTTCGCACTGGCACTAATCAAAGTGTATACCGGCCATAATGAACTTAAACATTTTTCAACATCTTTTATTAAATTTAAACAACTTTTCCAGGAGCCGTAGCCGACCATCTCGTCCTCAACACTGGTTTGGAAGCTAACAACTACGTTATCAAGTCCATCTGGCTCCCGGGCTCACAGACGCAACTTGCACTCGTCACGTCTGACTTCGTCAAGATATTTGACCTTAGCAAGGACTTGAACAACCCGATGCATTACTTCCTTGTACCTAGTGGGAAGGTAAATACTTTTATATGTTTGTTGTGTTATGCTTAGATATGTGTAAAGTCATTGGCGAGACGTAAGACATAAGACGGCTTATTTTTTTTTTATAATGACTTATTTGAGTGCGTTTTTTGCTCTATCTTGCCTAATGGAAAGCAACGATAAGGTCTAGGGTGGTAGTTTTACCACTTTTATAAGTTACACCGATCTACCTGCGCAGAAGTCAAATTTTTGCATGGCGCGAAAATACCCGTCCGCTATTGGCTGCTCGACCACTCACGGCAGTCGTACGAGTATTGCGAGCGAGATAGCACGAGTCCTGTTGTTTTTGGATTTCAAATCTTATTTTGTAGCAATAAGATCTTTATTTGATTGATGTTTTCAGTCGGCTTGAGTCGGCGGTAGGTTGCGCTATTCTGCGCCATCGAACAATGCCGATGTAACTTATTAAAGTGGTAGTACTGTACACGTATACGCAAACTCAAATACTGCCTATTCACTCTTGCCTTGAAAATCTCTAAATTGTTCGAATCGGGAAACGGCAACGCGTGGAGGGAAATTGCGTAGTACCGAAGCCGATGGTCCCGGCTGCCATCTGGTAGTCGTTAAAGGAACCACGTCAGAGACCGAGAGGTGGTTCCGAAGATTTCTGACACCAGGGTGTGCATGGTCGATTGACCGTGTCACTTAAACGAAATGGTACTCAATGAGAGGTGCAGAGCCAGAATATTAACTAAACGGCTTTGTTGACGATTTACCTAGTGAGTTCTTCAATCTTACAATGCGTAGGCCCACCGCTTTGCCAAAATTGCACTCGTGTTAATAATACTAGAATTTATATTCAAAGAGACTAGATTTTTACTGCCCTTATGTCTTAGTTTGAGGGTTTTCTAAAATAAGCGGTGGCAGTGCTCAGTCGTCGAGTCTAGTAAGCCGTTATTGGGCAAATATGTAACGCTGCCACTTTTTTGTTAAATATTATCCAATGACAGTGGCTTATCGTACCTAACGACTCGGTAGTGTCATCTGATGGTAAGCATTTCAGAAAACACACAATACTAATGAGTGTTTTCTGAAATGATCGAGTATAATTACAATTTTGACCTTCATATTTCCTCCCAGGTGCGAGACGTGACGTTCGTGAACCAAGACAGCGTGACGCACATGCTGTGCATGAGCTCGGCCGGCCACATCTACTGGCAGCCCATGAGCGAAGAATCGCGCGCTGCATTAGGAACTTTCTATGTGACCAATACCTTGGAGGTTCTCCACCCAGAGATACAGGTACGAAGCTGTAAACAAGCCATCTTTTTTTTAACAAGCCAATTTATTTTCTCTGGGGCTTATAGAGACCTACGCAACAACTTTGACGGCGATGATGAAAATCAATGCTTTTGTACCTCTTTGCAAAATAATAGCTGACTCATGGCTGTTTTGTCTTGCTGCAGCACGCAAACGACGTGTTTCCTCATGTATAGATTTAGATCAGTTGTTTAAAACTACTTGTCTGTTTGTGGCAACTCAAATAAAAGCTTCAACTATCTATCGATTTGACCCTTTTCTTCTAACTCTTTAACAATCTTTTATAAAACATTGTTCGGATAAAAAAATATATATTTTATTTATACCAGGATGTAGCTGGATTAGTGGGCGGTGGAGGAGTATCCATTTACTATTCGCACACGCTGAAAATGCTGTTCTTCTCGTACGCCCAAGGCAAGAGTTTCTTAGCGCCTCTCAACACAGTCGAAGAAAGCCTCAAAGGTAAGTTCCACTCAGTATTTTTTTATTAGGTATGTCTTGTGCAATGGTTAGAAAAAGTCGTCGCTGCAACATCAAAGTGACGACTTTTTCAAAACGTAACAAAAAATAGTCAATAATTTATATAAAACCATTTTTGAAGCAAAGGATGGGTATGAGTTTATTGGATTGAGGGAACGGGATTTGAGATGCTACTTGCTCGGAAGGATAGGGGATGAGAAAGTAGCAGCTCTGGAGGCCAGGCGCGCGTACCCGGTGCCATACCTGCAACCATTAGACAGGCAGTTGAGAATGACAACACTCATCATCATTTCGTGTAGGTGACACGGTCAGTCGACCATGCACACCCTGGTGTCAGAGTTCTTCGGAACCGCCTCTCGGCCTCTGACGTGGTTCCTTTAACGACTACCAGATGGCAGCCGGGACCACCGGCTTTACATGCCTTCCGAAGCACGGAATCGTCTTTGTTATCAGACAATCAGGTGATTCATGCCTGCAATGTCCTAACCAAACTGGAAACAACTTAAAAGTATGCTTTCCACGGGAATCGAACCACGACCCCCGGGTCAACAAGGCAAACGCCTTAACCACTGGACCACGGAACCATTAATGAATACTTATTTGTTGGTGCAGGCACGGCGATGATCACCCTGTCGTCCACGGCGCCGGCCAAGGAAGGCGGGCGCGGCAAGCAAGGCTTGCAGTCTCTGTGCCAGTGGGCCGAGGTGGCGGGCCATCCCGGGCTGGTCACCGCCGTCATGCAGGCCTCCAACAACCCCGTGGTGCTCATGCTGACGCCCACCAACATATTCGTGCAGGAGATCAAGGTACGCGGTATACTGGTACCTCATATATATGTGGCGGTATACGGCATGGTCACGCTTGATTTTGTATCGGGAAAGAGAAAAAAATAACAGTTTGGCTTCTATTGCTCAAGGAGTATGTTCAAGTACACTTTACTGTAAATAAGACATTTGATTTTTTACTTTTAACATCCTACAAATTAGTTACATGATCGTGACGCTGTAACATCCTTCAGCCAATGTTTGTTTAGCTCTGTGCTAATGTACCTAGAAATTAGTAGGCTCGCTTTTAAGAGAAATGTATCTTCGTTAATGTCACTAATTACAAGATAGATCTTCTTCTGCTTTATATTATGGCTTCCACCGAGGTTTTGGTGATTCTGCCAATGTCTAGTGTATTGAGACCTAAGTATCGGTGTTGTACGGTGTACAGTTTTTAAGTCTATAGCAGTCCGTATGACAGTTCACTTTCACTATTTCACACTGCAAGCAGCATTATAATATGATTTTATAATATGATATTGGTGTAGTATGGTGTTAAAATCCAAAAATTAATTTGCCAATTTATCTGATCCCCTTGACTTCCCACCAAAAACCCATTTAGATCTTACATGAAGTCATCATACTAATATTAACGATAATTTGCAGGTGTTGCCAGCCAAGGCTAAGATCACGGACATGGTGGCCGTCCGCCACTGGTGCGGCGGCGGCGGCGAGCAGAAGAGTACACTAATATTACTGTGCGAGGACGGCAGCCTGCGCATGTACGCGGCCAGCCAGGAACACACCGGCTACTGGCTGTCGCCCGCCATCCAGCCCACGCACGCGCCGCGCCGCAGGCCGAGGCTGCTCACTCACCATGCCAGCCGCAATAAACAACAGGTAAGCTTAACATCCATCCAAGTTCAATCATCATCAGGTCTTTTTTAGTCGCCACTGCTGCAGCAATCAGTAGGAGCATGACCCTCTCTGTGTGCTACCAGAGCAGATTCAGAGGATTTGGTCTACACTCTCCACCTTGGCCAGACGGGTTGGAAAGGTCTTTTTATGTTATAAGCTTTGTTTCGCTGTGTTTCCTAAGTCGCCTTTGGGCAATCACACGTCTTATTCTATGTGTAACGGACTCAGAGCTTTATAGCGTCACAGTCGTTGCAACAAGAAGGCTATAAAAGATAGATAAAGAATGTTACGTATACGTAAATCGCCGTTAGTCTGTGTTTGGAGAAACCCGATAAACTTTAGTTCATACGTGAGGCGTCAAGAAAAGAAAGTGTGAGACTGAGTGAATTATTCCTCAAGTTTACTTTCTAACGTACTGCCAGCGGGAAGAAGACTGCTATTGCGAAGTAATTGCAAACAATGTTGCGTATAGAAGAACCTAAAAACGTCGTTAACTGATCCGAGAACCATAAATTTATTTAGAAACTGTACTATTTGTAATCTTATTATAAAACGTATTTTAACAAAGGCTTGGGTTTTCAGGCTGCCACAAAAGCCAATGCGAGTGGGGCTCCGCAGTTCCCGATCGACTTCTTCGAGCATTGCGTGGCTATGAGCGACATCGAGTTCGGCGGCAACGACTTGCTGCAAGTGTACAACACGGCGCAGATCAAACACCGCCTCAACACTACCGGTAACAACCAGTTTCAACTAGTAATGCTTGCGTTAGAATCTCTATTATTCGATCGCCTTCTTCGAGCACTGCGTGGCTACGACCGACATCGAGGTCGGCGGCAACGACTTGCTACAAGTGTATAACATGTGTAGATCAAACACCGCCTCAACACTACCGGTAACAACTAGGTAACAACTAACTCCAAAAAAACTCCCGATCGACCGGTAACAACTAGTTTCAGCTAGGAGTGCTTGCGTAAGAGTCTCTATCATTCCCGATCAACTTCTTCAAGCACTGCGTGGCTACGACCGACATCGAGTTCGGCGGCAACGACTTGCTGCAAGTGTACAACACGGCGCAGATCAAGCACCGCCTTAACACTACCGGTAACAACTAGTTTGAACTAGTAATGTTTACATAACAGTCTCTATCATTCAGCTTTGATCTTTATCATTTTGACATTGAGTTCAGTTTACAACAACAAGTTTAACAATAGTAGTCAATCTCATTTGATCATGACCCTCGTTCCTCAGTGGTTAATAAGCCAGCCTGCGACACGAGTGGTCTCAAATTCGATCCCCGGCCAGGTCATGTATCGTTCTGTTGTAAACTCCAAATATTGTGTTTTACACAGGACTGTACGTAGTATCAACAAAGATGAGCGGCTTCTCCATGGAAGTGATAAACTCTGATCCCAACATGGTCATCTGCGGTATTAGAGTACTGCTCGGAACACAAGACGTCGCCAGGACGCCTTCTTATGTGGAGGTAAGAAATTTTCGTATAAAGAGGTTATTTCTTCTTCTTTTGTACCTTATACTGATAATCACAAATATCAGTTCTTTCTATTTAATTCCGACGCTCGCTATTTACTTTGTCATGTTAATACTATTTACATAGTTCATTCATGTCTTTTTATTTGCATTATTTTGTATTAAAACTCTTTTGACGCGGAAAAATTCGAAATTTTTAAATACCCCGTCTGACAATTAGGCGATTTCATAGAGCACTTATCAGTGCTTGCTTACAAAGGGGGTTGAATAAATGTTGTATTGTATGTAATAGCCATATATCAAGCTTTGAAATCATATTACGATTTTATTTCGAAATTTCTTTTAGGTGTACGGAAGATCTATTCAGACAATAGTGGTGCGCAACCGCTGGTTCGACATACCGCTTACTCGTGAAGAATCGCTGCAGTCTGACAAGAAACTCGTCATCAACTTCGGACCTTCACAAGATCCCGATGGAGTCACCATGGTTGACTCTGTCAAGGTAAAACTCTCTTTCGTTAATATTATTTTGGATTTATGTCAATGAGGACAATATTAATGAGTCGTTAATGCTTTAGGTATACGGCAAGAACAAAGAACTATTTGGCTGGCCAGAGGAAAACGAAGATCCTTCAGCTTGCCCGTCATCTAGCAAAGTTGCTCAGGTATGTATAAATAAAATTAAGATGGTAAAGCTCTGAGTTTCTTTGTATGTTTCTAAAGTTTTGAGTATTTCGTCTGCAGGAATCTGAAGGTAACAGCGGGGCTTGGAAGCCTAGTTCTCTCGAGCGTTTGGCATGCGCAGCGCTTGAAGCGCTTGAGCTCGGGGCCGGTGCTATGCCAGCGGCGAGCACTCCAGCGCCTGCAGCTGCTGCCAGCTCTGCTACTCCTACCGCAAGCTCCACTCCTCTTACTGCTGCAGCGATTGGTGAAGGAGGTGCCGAAGCCGCAAGGAAGTTGTTGTGTGCGCCCGCCGGAGCGCATCTACATGCGCGAGCGCAGTGCCTGTTGAGAGCGCTGCATCATACGCACTATCACCAATATAAGGCAAGTTGTAACAAACTCCTTAGAGCGGTTTCGTACAACGTCAATCTGTGATCGATCACATATAGCTCGCCGAGTCACGTCATTCTCCGATTCATTCATTCCCCACCGCTTTCGCTAATTCTTTGGTCGAATAGAGATTCACGGACGGAGAAAAATCGGATCTACTATGTTGACTTCCATATTTTCACGGATTTCGATCAAACGAAGTGAGAAACCGCTCATACGCTCAGAATTTCATTATTTTGAAAATGACAGCTAGAAAAGTTGTATATTATTAATTAAACATATTAAACCTTGTCTGCCTTTAGGACCAAGCTATTCTCAAGTACGTGTGCACATCCCTGCAAGAGTTGCGCGACACAGCAGACGCGCGTAACATCGACCCCGAAGCGTACTTCCGGCTAGTGCTGCTCGCACGTGGAGTCGCCGTCGCCAGGCCGCAACATCTTGTCAAGTATAGCGCGCCCACGCCGCCGCGACCTACCAATGGTTAGTAGTGCCATATAAAAATTACGCTAGTAGGGCTGTGGGTATTGATGATTAATGAAGTTTTTTCCTATGAGTTCCCAGTTTGTTTCCGTTCTTGTAATTGTTCAGGCATTTTTAGTGTGGCGTTTGAAGTTAGTAGTTATTGCGTTGTAGGTCAACTTACCCTTGAAATTAGGTACATAATGTAACAAGTATACTCAGTAAAAAACAGAATTAGAAATCTTTTATTTCAGGCGATTGGTCGGTCCTTCTGAAAGTTGTTCTTAGCACATTATATAGAAAACTAGCAGCCCTCCCCGGCTACGCCCGCGCATTTATTATACATACATATAAACCTTCCCCTGGAATCACTATCTAATAAAAAAAACAGTATTAAAATCCGTTGCGTAGTTTTTACGATCTAAGTATATACATAGGGATAGACAGATAGCGGGAAGCGGGTATGTTTTATAATATATAGTGATAGTGATAAAGTAAAAACAAAATACGAGATCTTACTTTTATTTCAGGTGACTGGTCGGTCCTCTGGAAAGACGCTGCCCAAGAAGGCAGAGAGAAAGAAAGCCACCTCTGCGCCCTACTGACGAGCGTGCTATGGCGCCTCGCTGGCTGCAAGAGCTGCACGCCGCCCGGCATCCTGACGTACGGACTGCGGCACGCCGAGCACACGCTGCACGCGCTCGCGGACATCGTGCACGCCTTCCAGATGCACGCCGACGCCGACTGTGTGAGTATCAACGCGAGTTAATTAGCCAAACCTCGATATTGATATTTCCCACTTCAACAGATTATGCCACATTTATACTTAGGGCCACTGCTCCTCTCACTGCCGGAAATATTTCCCTAAATACTTCTGTGGCAATAACGACGCGAGTGATTATTCATCCCCCTCTTCATACTTCTTTATTTATCAACTTGCAAAAATGACTATACAATCGCTCTTCCTCGTGCTGCTTATACTTCCGCGCGAAAAACCGACAATCAAGGTAGTGCCGGCAGTGGCAGCTGCATGAGCAGTGACAGCGCGAGTAACCTATTTACATACACCGGCTGCCCACTTCCCTGCCCAATTAGGCTGAGTGTATAGTGACATTACAGCAGTCAACCAACCACATCTTAATCCGTCTCATGGCAAAAAACACGGATAACATACGTTTCAGAATTCTTTGGTTTCAAGTTCAAATTAGAGGCGTTATTTTCAAAGTTTCAATGGATTTTAATCAGATATTTTACTTTGGTCATGTTCGTAACTGTCATAATTATTGATATAGATTTTCTGTAGTGAATCATTAATTCAGTTATCTTATTCAGTTTAGATTTAGTTAGCATGGATGTCATGAAAAGTTTTATTATTTCCCAAACAGATCGAACTCGGAAATCAAATCTACCTGTCCTTGCTGCTTGCTGAAGACCAAAGCATCAGCTTCGGCGCCAAGGCTGCGCTCATGAGGGTCCTCAGACCGAGAGTCAAGAGGCGACGTGTTTACATCCCGTCACCGCCCAACACACCAGGTAACTTTCTGAGTATTAATCAGACGAGCTCCGTGGCGCAGCGGTCAATACGCCGGCCTGTGACACGGATGGTCCCGGGTTCGATCCCCAGTCAGGTCAAGTTGAAAAATGATCTTTTTCAGATTGACCTGGGCCTTGGATGTTTTTCTATACCTATATGTATTTGTTATAAAATATAGTATCGTTGAGATAGTATCCCATAACACAAGTCTTATTTAAGAACTTACTTTGGGGCTAGCTCAATCTGTGTGATTTGTCCGTATATATTTATTTATTTATTTTTGGCCTCTCTGTGGCAAAGAAAATTTGAACCTTAACTGGGCTTTCACCGCCGTGTGTTCCCGGTAGAGTAGAATAGGACCACTCCAAGTCTTTCTTGACCTCTCCAACCCGCTAGCCAAGGCTAGCGTGGAGAGTGTAGGCCAAATCCTTTGACTGCTCTGGCTAATATATGTCTCTGATAGTACAGAGAGTGTTGTGCTCCCTGCAGTGGAAAGTAAAAAAGGTACGATAATTATAATAATGGGCTTACACCAATCAAATATCAATAAAAGGTCAGTTTGTGAGAGTGATCGTTAAAAGCGAACAGCTTGAATAATGATAGAGATACCTCATTGGTGCAAAGTATCCATTGTATAATTACTCTTTTTTTAAGGTTCCGTACCCAAAGGGTAAAAACGGGACCCTATCCACGAGACATCGATGTCCGTCCGTCTGTCACCAGGCTGTATCTCAAGAACCGTAATAGCTGGACAGTTAAAATTTTCACAGATTGTGTATTTCTGTTGCCGCTATAACAACAAATACTAAAACCAAAATAATAATAATAATTAAGGGGGCTCCCATACAAAAAAACGTGATTTTTAGCCCTTTTTCATGGCTACCACTCGCCGAGCTAGATCTTAGGAACCGTTATAGCTAGACAGTTGAAATTTGCACAGATTATGTATTTTTATTGTGGCTACAACAAATACTAAAATCTAAATAATATTAATAATTAAGGGGGCTCCCATACAACAGAGTAGTTGTTGACGTTTTTTTGCTGTATCTCATGAACCGTAGCAAGGAGGTTAAAATTTTTACAAATGTATTTTTATTGCCGCAATAATAAAAAATACTAAAAATAAAATATAAAAAATATTTATTCCATACAACAAAAGTATTTTTTTACCGTTGTTTTCTGGTACGGTACCCTTCGTGCGCGAGTCCGACTCGCACTTGGCAGGTTTTTTTTTAATGTAAACTGGTTCTGTATTATTTGTAAGAATAATACTAACTAACTTCTCTTGTAATGAATAGGCGCAGGCTCCTCAGTCACAACAGCACAACCGACCGGCTCGATCACCGAGGCCGTGGCATCAGAATCTGAACTGGGCGCCAACCGCGACGAACAGCAAGACAATCAGTTCATGGAAGTGGACGACTCTCTGGAGCCCATGGTGTTACTGGCGCCCGATGGAGGTATGGGTTTTCCAGATTCATTACTTTTGCTGTTAACTTAACAATAACTTAAAAAAGATATCCTCTGCAGATAAATTAGATTTTTATTTTCAATATAGATTGTTAAAAATAAACATTATATATATTATATTATATAAATAGCAGACGAAAAACTGTTTAAAATCGTTTTCATTACGGGCGATTTTCACCTTTGTATGTTCAAAATAATTTTTTCTCAAACATGCTCGGAAATGTAGGCATTACTGTAGTAAAAAGAAGACCGGAAGTTTGTAATTCTTGGCTCATTCATCGCATTGCCGGCCTAGGCCAGGAAATAAGTATGAAAATTACTTCCCGGCCGCTGCTCAAAACTTTTTAATTAATCTATGTAACGTAAATTATGTCACTTGTCATACAGCCAGTTTACTACCACTGCATTTTTAAAAAATGCATATAATACGTGAATATAACTACAATTTCATTAAAATATCGATATGTGATCATACGAAAATATGCTTAATTTTCGTTGCGAGAGAAGAAAACAATAATCTATGATCTATTAAATTTTTTGTGAAAAATATGACTGGGCTCTATGGGCATTGTTTCCTTTGCTGGAATTGACAACTGAAAATAAAAAAATTAAAAACTCGGGAGATCTGTTATTTTCACTATACCCGTAGTGATTAACGCCACTGCCGAAAAACTGCCTTTACGGATTTTAGGGCATAGAACACACGTCAATTGACTTTGAATTTATGGCCCCCCATAGAAACTCAAAAGGAATTGTATGGCATTTTTTTCATTTTCACCCTCACTCCATTATTTGTCTATGATCCTTATTGCCTAGAGAAAACATATGGCAGTCGGTCGTCTGATACTAGTAATAGTATCTTCTTCGTAGTTTGTGATTAACGCTTTGCAGTAATTGATTGACATTGATTGTTTTCGGTAAATATGTGCAAAGTTGGTTATTTATTCGAAATGAAACGGTTCAAAATGAGTTTTAGTGATGAAAGCAACACTGCAATGGATTTTAAGTACCTACTTCGCCTAATTTGAAACTTGAAAGTGGAAAAATTACTACCGGCAAATACCTAGTAAGGGGAAATATTTAAGGCATGTAAGTTTATGTGTAACTTTAAGTTAAATTTCCTCACATTTATTGAGAAAATCTCTATACTTTCCTCGGCGGGAAAGGGATTGCCGGACTCGTAACTATTGTCAAGGCCTCGCTGACGCTCGGCCTTGAAAACTATACTCGTCCGGCAATCCCTTACTTCCCGGCCTCTGCAGTAATGTACTAATAACTCGTCTGTATAATATTTCATCATCATCATTATCATCTCAGCCACAAGAAGTCCACTGCTGGAAATAGGCCTCCCCTAAGGATTTCCAATATGACCGGTTAGAAGCGGCATGCATCCAGCGCCCTCCTGCGACCTTCATTAGGTCGTCCGACCACCTTCGGGATAGGGTATATGGGATGCTACTTGCTCGGAAGGATTGGGATAAGAAAGCTCGGGGAGGCCGGGCGCGCGTACCCGATGCCATGCGTGCAACCACCGGACAGTCAGTTGAGTATGACACCCCTGGCTTATACTATTTGATATATCTCGTATTTTCCTATCAGGTCTCGAAGCTCTACTGGACATTCCACCCGACGCAGACGACGAGACGATGGTGGAGCTTGCGATCGCTCTATCACTGCAAGAACAGCCCCGTCGAGCTCCCCCCGCACCCTCCGCGCCGCCGCCGCCTGCGCCTGGCTTCAGTGACGCTACTGCGTCACCTACCGGGTATGTAACTCAACTCCATACAGGTTTATCAGTCGTACTGCTACTTTTTAGTGCAAATTGGAATCGGTGCAAGTTTGGAAATCAAAATCGGTCTTGTTCAAAAGTTATCCTATTCTTCAGATCTGACGACGAAGGCAGCACCGCAGCCACGGACGGCAGTACACTGCGCACGTCCCCGGCCGAACCGCCTGGCTCTGCCGGTTCTGAAAGCGGTGGTTCCGGCGCCGACAGCATTGGAGGAGTGTCAGGACGGAGCAGTGCATATGGTGAGTCTTACATATGAAGGAATTTTCTCCCACGCATAGAGTTTATCGATCCAGCTTGGGGCTAGGGCGCGACTTTATAGGGGATTACAGCAGTGGATAGCTTGCTATTCAAACTAGATTATATGTACCTTTAGCAGCCGTCACGTACGTCAGATGCCGAGAGGCGGTTCCGAAGAACTCTGACACCAGGGTGTACATGGTCGACTGACCGTGTCACCTACACGAAATGATGATGATGAGCAGCCGGCGGAGATTTATATGACAACGAATATCGCCACTCGATCTGCCTAAACTGAAGTAACTTACATATAATCGGAAAAATCTGAACTATAATAACACTTACTTTAACATAATATGACTTTCTCAGATAGTGTACATTATTAGTCCGCAACTTTAGTATAACTCCAAGCGTTCAATTTCCCTATAAGGTTGTTACTTTTTCTACTTATTAGTATAAAAAAAAACGTCTATTTATGCAATCGCTTATATGTATAGAAATGCAAAGTGTAGCATTATCTATAAAATTGGTATAATATGCTTGTACACTATCAATTTGTACGTACATGACCTTTACACACAATTTCAAAACAATAATTTCTGTAATCCCTTCACAGTCGCCTCAGTCCATAGGCTTATCAATCAAAAGCCAATATTTTTACGTCAGTAAAAAATAAAAATGTTGTAGGAGAAATGGTGGGCGTCTCAGCGGGCAACATGCCTTCCTCCAATGCCGCGCCTGTTGCTAATGCAGGCTAGTATTTTAAACAGTTATTGTCGTATTTTGTTAACCTACACTATCATTAGTGTCTAACTCATGATATTATGTAGGGTTTGTCTTTTCATTCGTACGCCATAATTTGTCATAACGCAAAACATATTTACTTACAATTTGTAAACATCACGGCATTTTTGTAACTGAAATATGTGAGTAGTAAGGGCGTTTACACATATCGCGACATTGTCGTACTCGTCACATTTGAATTTGTATGGATCCTTTCACATATATCTATCTACATATGTGAATGTCTATACATACAAATAAATAAAATATTCATTTATCTATCGTAACATTTTACATTTAACAAATTCATTAGCCACTTGTAGTAGTAAAACATACCCAAAGTAAAAGTCGCGGTAGCTACGGCACCATCAGTAAACGCTCTTATTAAAAAGAAGTTCTCATATTAATTAAAACTCCTTGTTTTAAGCATTATCTACCATTCTCACTCTTCACTGTATTTCTTACTAATCTTTTACTTTGAAAGACGAATTTAACGATTTTGTGATATTCATAAAACTAGTTTCATTTGTTCTCTCTAGCTGGTCCATCGAATTCGTCTTCGCAACCCGTCGCGTCCACGTCTCGTGCGGTCGAAGCCGAGTCAGAAACGCGCAAGCTCCACACTCTACGGCTGGCGCTACTATCGGCCGCTTTGGATGCTCTACCTACTCTTAGAACTCTGCCTGGAGTGAGGGCTATACCATTTGTCCAGGTATGTATCATTTAATCTAGTTCTCATATCGCGGTCGAAGCGGGCTAGGATGCGAGCAAGCTACACTATGACTGGCGCTACTATTGGCCGCTTTGGACTTCCGTCTCCTCCTCCTTGTTTTCTCATTCTCTCTCGATGCCCTTTTGTGGAAAGAAACTGCAACAATGAACAACAAACAACAATCTTAATGCCTTTTCTAAATTACAAAAAAAGAAATTTCAAAATCAACACGATACTTCGTTGTTTAGGATTTTTTCTTAAACTTTGTTAATCGCCAGGTGGTGCTCATGCTAGCCAGTGACCTCGACTCCAGCGTTGAAGGCGATCGCGCCGTACTCGACAGACTTCTAGAACTGCTAGTCACCGAATTGGATATCCAAGGGGAAGAGGCCTCCTCATCGGAAGATCGCACGGACAGACGAGAACTGCAGCTTGCCATCATGCGCTTGGAGCTGCTTGTTTCGGAGTTGGACTCTGGCGAAGAATCCACGCCGCCGATTCATGAGAGGACCAACAGGAGAGAGTTGCAGCTGGTGATCATGAGATTGCTAAGTAAGTTTTTTTATCTAATCTTTGTTACAAATATTGTAGCGGAAAAGGCAGCTCACTATGCCGCCCTTTTTCGATGGATCTTGAGAGTCGCCTGGAAGCGCATGTCTCCATACAAACGGAAAAAGGGAATTGTGGCAACATTTGATAATTTTAGGGCAAAATTAAGCATCCAATCAATTAATCTCATTATAATTTACGTACGTTCCTATATACAGTTTGGTTAAATTATCAAATGTTTGAGAATTATACGCCTCTCAAGATTTCCATACAAATTTGAAAAGGCTTTTAATTCTCAAACCATTGGTATTTTAACCAAGCTGTATAGAAACGTACGTAGATTATAATGAGATTAATTGATTAAATGCTTAATTTTACTCCTAAATTATCAAATATTGCCACAATTCCCTTTTTCCGTTTGTATGGAGACATGCGCTTCCAGGCGACTCTTAAGTTATTTAACATAAAACAACCGCACAGTGAGTTTGAAAGATTGCCAAAGTTATGTCTATATTCTTACAAAGTTCTCAAACTCTCAAAAAGTATTCGTAAAATGCCTAGCAGTTTTCGTAAAATATATGAAATCTAAAATGGGGGTTTTCTGAAATGCTCAACACCTGCCACTAGCTCGCAGCACTGAGGCGTCGATCTCGATAAGCAGCTGTCATTGGATATAATAATATTTGACGAGCACCAACACCTGGCAGATTAGGTAGGGCCCAGTAGCAGCTTACCGGACCCAACGCCTTCATGCTGCCGCTGCTAATTTCAGAACAGTCTTATTTATTGGGAAGAATCACTAAAATTAAACTCTTTCGACTAATCTCCTGATCATCCCCTAGGCGTGCTGATGGCTCGCTGGAAGACATCCGGCGCGGGTGGGACCAGCAGCACGGGTGGATCAACCGCTCGCTCAGAGGTCACGGGGAGCGCGTGTGCGGCGCACGTGTCGAGACTCGCCGCGGCCGCTCTAGTGCGCGCCGGCGCCCCGCATCACTGTTACCGCGTGCTGTCAGCGCTGCTGCCCTACTGGAAAGAGAAGACCAGCAGTGAGTCTCTGCTATGTATATTGTGTTAAGACATCCTAATGGCTCGTGGGAAGACGTCAGACGTGACCACTGCTCGCGCAGAGGTCGCGTTTATGGTAATGGTTTCATAATAAAAGTTGCTATAAATTTTGCAGACTAAAATACAGTATAATTGTAATTAAAGATTTTCATACTTTAAAAAATGGTCCTATTCACCCAACTTTAAAGAAGCTTTAAGATCACTTAACGAATCGATATCAAATTAAAAGTGTTCTTTTTAGTGTTTTTAGATAAATTAGTCTCACTAGAAACAAATTTTATATAATCTTAACATTAGGCAACTACCGTATTGTTGGTTGGAAGACGTCTGGCCAACAGAGGTCACAGATTAGAGGAAAACGTTCAGAACAGAGGGAGAGAGACATAGTTTCGTTACTTAAAAGTTTCAGTTACAAGTTTTTGTACGTTTTCTCAATAAACTTATTTCCTTTAAAACAAAGGCGAGTTGAATAATGCATCTCGCTCATACTGGTGAAACAAATAGCAATAATTTTGGAATCTAGTCTACAGTCAACTTGTACGGCACGAGTTGAATTGAAACGAACGGTATGTAGACTTTTCTAGCCCTCCTACCTCAAAATTAATTGTAGAAAAATGATAATTTCCTATCCATTCATTGTAGATGCCGGTACAACAACTCCTGGACAGCAACTGTTGAAGCCTCAACCACCTCAACCACTGCCAGATATGCAACCATTCTTCGTCAAGGAATATGTCAAGAGTAAGTTTACTTTTTAAGCTGCTCAATAATGGCATTGTAAATCACCTTTCTACTCTATAACATGAGATTGTGGCGACCTCTACATTCACCACAAAAACTAACACGAAGCTTCAACTGTGAATATGGCGACACAACAAATTACTACAAGACTTTTCACAAGATGGCGCGCAAACAAAGTTTCTTCGAATCTGGACATTAATAAAACCTCCGACATAAATCAGTTGGAGCCGTATACGGTTCCCTGGGCGCACACCTTGCCCAGCGGGAATGTAGAGGCTGCCACAGTACTCCCTCCCAAGAACACGCAAAGTTGCAAGTGGGGACGAAAAGCTACTATTTAATACTTGTAATTTAAAATATCGCAGGCCTATTATGTAATTTAAAAAAATGTCCCAATTTTGTTTTTTCTTCCCGATTAGGTCATGCGCTAGACGTGTTCGACAACTACCCTCAGCTACTGATGGAGATGGCGCTCCGCCTGCCCTGCCAGATCCATAAGCATTGCGACCCTGCCCACTTCGACGCGCGCTGGCGAACGCTACTGTGCGAGTACATGATGAACCAACAGACGCCGCTCAGGTAAATACAACTATATCATACTTGATATGATTCCGCTTATAATGACAAACTGTTTTCATATTCGTAAGTGGTATATCAGTTTTGTAGAACGATGTAAATTAATAATAACAAAAGACTTCCATTAACTAAATGTCAAAATATCTTTGGAGTTGCCATGTTTTGTGTATTCATTTTTTTTTATTGGTCTCAATCCTTCGACTACCCCTTTGCTACGAAATTCTGAATATTTGAAACCCTTTTTGTTTTTTTTGTAAGTCTAGAAACATACTGATATATTTTTAAATGATGTTCGCTTCCTATAATCTATGTTCCCTTACCAATCAATGTCATTATAATCGGACTCATCGTTTGAATTTAATGTACTTAGTAATGCCAGTAGCAAGCAGTAATTCTGATGTTTTCTTGTTGACCATGTAAGGAGGTCTCTCATACAGGACGCGGTACCGCGCATCACCGTACTGTGAGTACTCTATGCGTTTAGTGTCCGTACGTCGGTAGCCGTGCCGTTGCACTTACAGTAAATAGAAGGACCATGACGGTTTGAACGATTTTTGACAATAATTATTCACTAACGAATTAAACCAAGATCACGACGAGATAGAAACATAGTGCACAGCAGAGTAACGAGGACTTCACCTGGGCACGCGATACGGGAAACACAAATGCGGTAGCATATCTCACACACACCCACTTTCCCCTCTGCATTTAGGCAGAGTCTGAGTGATAGAGCACTACTTCGAGGTGTCCCGCGCTTTACCATGCACACATTTACATATTTTTTTCACAGTTGAATCTATTTATTAAATCTTGGCTTGGTTGATCATTAATCACGGGATCTGTAACTCTAATTAAGATTTGGGTCTGTATCCTCTATTTAGATTTTCATTGGCAAGAAGATTAACGTTAGTATTTAAGAAATCAAGAATACATTTTCTTAGCCCACAGTAACACAGCCTTTCACCTGGATTCGTCACTATCCGTCTTCCTACAAAAGACAAAACGCGCGTCAAAAATTCGCTCAATCTGTCTTGGCTCCAATCATACAGGCAAAGAGCAAATAATTCACAATTGAGCTTTGCAGCGCGTCGCAACATTCTTGAAGTCCATGTTTTGTTACACAGGAAGCAAGTGCGAAAACTGCTATTACTGTTATGTGGTACTCGCGAACGTTACCGCCAACTGCGTGACGTACACGCGCTGGACACGCATTTGAATGCGGCGCGCGCGTTGTTGACCACTGATCCGGCTTATGATAAGCTTGTGCAGCTCATGGACCATCTTAAGGTGAGAATTACCCTATCATATTAACTCTAAGCGTAAAAATTACAGATAGTGCGCGTGGCGCAGATACGACGCACACATGGAACTCTGTGATAGAATTTCAAGCCTTGTTGTCATACTCAAAACGACCAGCGTCGCGCGAAAAAACGTACCCGCAAGATGCCACGTGCCAAAGGAGGCGTAAATTTTTGCTTGCGATATTGGTTGTTTTTGATATGATAATAAGTCTGAAAATGTCCTGCGCCTCCACCGTATCTGCACCGTGCCTTTACCGTACGCTTTTTCTGCGTATTTTATGGCTTGGTGTGCACTTGTTATTCGAGTAGATATATTACGTCGTACTTTCATGACATTATCTTTGCACCAATTCAAACGAATAATCACAAATTGTGTAGACCTTAGTTTCCATGCCATGGTAAATCTGTATTAGCATGTTACGTAGTTCTACACTGCAACTCCCGTTTTGGGGTTTTAATTAATTGATTTATCTAAAAATAAACGCCCCCCATCAGTTATTATTATTAAATCAATTCACAAGTTGGTAGACTAATTCTATGAATGATCAAATACGTGGCTAAATAGAAATTGTAATAAATGATGGAGGACGTCCAGTTTTAGTTTACACAATATTTTAAATGTACCACATTTAAAATAGTGTCGCTTTGGTATATGTCTTTTGGTACCTTTAAATTGTATTTTTATTTCAATATAGAATAATTTGATTCCTAAAGGCATGCGCCGAAATAGTGAGTGCCCGCACTGGCAACTGGCAGCACACGTGCGCTAGCGAGCGCGTGACGGCGCTGTCGTGGTTGGTGACGGTGGCGCGCAAGGTGCACCCGCACGTGGCGCCCACCGTGCTGCAGCTGCTGCAGTGCGCCCTGTGCGCGCCGCAGCACCACCAGCCGCCGGCCGCCAACAACACCGCCAAAGTAAGTTTTCTTGCGAAAATCCTTCCAATCCTTTGAAATCAAAGATTTTTTTATAAACTGAGGTAGACGAGCCGTTCGTACCAAATTTTGAAGCCTGCAAAGGGAGCTAAGCTTTAAAGCAGGCGCACTAGTTACCACGAATGGCTGAACTCATCAAGACCGCAAGGCCAAATAAAAAAAAAACCGTTTTGCGCGCATTTTCTTGTTTTATTTTGTTGCACATTGCAAATATACTTCCTCGCTATCATGATAAAAAGTGTTCAACTCTTGTGTAATTGATCTCTTACAACCCTTATATAACAATCTACTATGTAAGCGTCATGTATTTTAAAGAAATTTTGTAAAGTCCTTTCGTTTCAGGTGCCATCAAATATATATGATTCTAAGACCAAAATAAAGTTTTGTAGCAAAACCATCTTACCACAAAACGGTGTCTACTTTTTTTACACTTGTTATAAAATTAACTTATACTTTTTACTAATAATAAGTTTCCTAAATATCTCTATCAATTTGGGACTAAAAAAGTGCTTTATATCTAAATTCTTGGTGAAATAGCTAAAACACCGTTAATTTGTCGCTCTTGACAGCAGCCGCAGCCGGCTTCCTCGGACTGGCCAGAGCGTGAGCGCAGCGCTGATAGCGACGCCTTCGTCTCCGACGGCTCCAAGTTCCAGGAGCAGAGAGTGCCAGTGCTTGTGCAACAGATTCTTAAACAGGTGTGTGTTTTGACGTAAATAAAATAGATTAATAACAAACAGATTCTTCGTATTTGCTAGAAAATGTACAACATTTTTTTTTTTTACTTTTTTAACATGTTAACCCAACAGGTTGTCATAAAACACTGTTACCGATATCTAAACGAACTCAATGGATTGAATCACAGATTTTTACAGATCTGTGGATTGAACAAAAGTTTTCAGTATATCAAGATAAAATTTTGCAAACGGATCGATCAAAAATAAACACGCAGTTGAGAGGTTATCAGAACAAAGTTCAAGATATTATGTGATTGCAGGTTCCTCAAGAAGAGTTGAAGATGTTCGTCAAAGCCTTCTTGCTTGAGACCAACTCGACCGCTGTGCGTTGGCAAGCTCATGCCTTACTACTGGCCATCTACAAGTGAGTTACTGGTGTCTTCCTTATTTCATTCTTAGCTAATCTACGACTGGCTGAATTCTTAGCTGATTACGATATAGCTATTTAGAAATTCTATTTTAAACCTAGAATCGCCAAGTCTAAATATGTATTTTTTTATTCAGTAACTCGCCACAACCTGACCAAGCATCGCTGGTATCCTTACTGTGGGGTATCTGGCCATCGCTACCGCAGTACGGCCGCAAGGCAGCGCAGTTCGTCGACCTATTGGGATACTTCACGCTGAAGACTCCCAACATTGACACTGAGAAATACGTCGGAAGCGCTGTAGATCTCCTGCGCAACCAAAACCAACTGCTCTCATCTCACGGCAACGCAGCATTGTACGCTGCGCTAGGCGCCTACGTCGAACTTGACGGCTACTACCTCGAATCCGAGCCTTGCTTGGTCTGCAACAACCCCGAGGTTCCCATGACGACTATCAAACTACCCACTATAAAGGTTGGTAGACTCGAAAATATTTCATGTTCTGTCTCTCCTCAATCTCTCGTGTCCAATGAGGAATAAAGCAGTGCCACAGAGGAGGTCAGTGTTGTTTTGTATTCATTTGACCTCAAGTTGAAATCGGGCGTTTTCATCATTACTCGGCGATGGAAACGGCAAGAATTATTTTTGTTGGTAATATTCATTATTTGAAAGCTTAGTATATTTTTCGGCACTGATACTAAAACTAAAAAAATACTCGAATTGGCTAAACACGAGAATCAAAAAACATCGTAGAAAGTATTGCTTGCAACCCAATAAATAAGAACTAATCCGTTGTACCGCACGCAGATCGACTCGAAGTTTACGACGACGACGCAGATCGTGAAGCTGGTGAACAGCCACATGATCAGCCGCATCAGCCTGCGCATCGGCGACATCAAGCGCAGCAAGATGGTGCGCACCATCAACCTCTACTACAACAACCGCACCGTGCAGGCCGTGCAGGAGCTCAAGAACAAGCCCAGTGAGTATACTATAGCACTGATCAAAGATCTCTATACAAACAGAGGTAGACGTGCCCTACTCCAAGAATCGTGTCACGTGACGCGGACGACTTCTTCACAGTACAGAGTTTAGGTGTGAGCCTAGCGCAACAGTGTTATTTAGATCACTTTTTGTTTGCTTCAGACTTTGGTAGGGACGCCACGTCTACCTTGGTTTATATAGAAGTCTTTGGCGCTGATACACTTTCTTTCTTCTGAAGGTTGACTGAGAGAGAATGCTCTTAGCATTAAGTCCACCTACTGTAGCTCTATGGGCTCAATAAGTTTAATAAATAAAATAAAAAAATACACAGTAGGGAAAGTGACTATCGCTCGCGCGTTACTAAAAACTCCTTTTCAACACATTTCGTCCCCTGTGCGCACACGCAGCTTCCGATAGAATGCCCGCGTTGCACGTGAAATTGAGAAGTTTGTAAAGCAACTGTTAGGTATAGTTCATTTGGACCGGATAGAAACACAGGAAAATGGACTTTATACACAGTGGCACGAATATTTAAATGACTTGGCGGCTGTCGCCAGTTGCCCCTTTTTTCAATCGGTCCACTCAGTGTATTTCGCCTATTAGAATGATGCAACGTGGTCCCACATTATCAATGCTAGTTGTTGAAAACGTTAATATTCACGTTACTATTGTCGCAGGCATGTGGCACAAAGCCAAGCGCGTGCAGCTGCAGTCCGGCCAGTCGGAGGTGCGCGTAGACTTCCCGCTGCCGATCGTCGCTTGCAACCTCATGATGGAGTACGCAGACTTCTACGAGAATCAACAGGCTACTGGTAAGATCCCTTATAACAGAAAGTCTGTAACATCTCCTATTTCCCGGTTCTTATGCAACAAATACAATACAAACACTATACATTTATTTGCTAAAATAACAAGAGTTAGGAGATGGCAATTATATAGGTCTTGTTCCCTATGTAACTTGTCGGTTTTGGAGTATTACAGAGCACGCCCGCTTTCTCTCTGCCAAGATTTTCAGAAATAACGGGCCCACACGGCCCTAATAACAGTGGCAATATCGGGGAAGTGGGCGCCTCCCCACAGGCGCCCTAGATTGCTCCTTTGATTGATAAATCATTACTGATTGATTTGCTTACACGTAGCAAGTGCCAGAGCGATGCCTATTTTGATCTTGAGATTGTCGGCGGCATCTGGGATTGACAAGCGCTGTGATTACGTACGGTTACGTACCACGGTCGGTTACGTACTTACTGGCAGGAACGTATGTAGAGTCGTAGCCTATTTTATCTCTCTACCATCACTCTTCCGATAATGCTACTGATATAAGGTACATGTGTAGACCGTTTAAAGATACCTTACCATTACAGTAGTCCCTAACACGATGCTTCTACGAAGCTCTGTATATCCAACATAGACCGCATGGACAGCCGTGTGTTGAAGCTCGCGTTCATCTAAACATATACCTTGCATAGAAAAATCTTCTTGATGGTAATAAGAATATTCAAAATTTTATTGTCTTTTCAGGCGAATCTCTACAATGCCCTCGCTGCTCTCAATCGGTGCCTGCGAACCCTGGCGTCTGCGGTAACTGCGGCGAAAATGTTTTCCAATGCCACAAATGTCGGTGAGTATTTCACAGATTTTTTCATACATTTCAATTTACTATTCCATTCCATTTACTATTCCATATTCACATCTAGTATCGAATACGAATCATTATATTCGTGTGAATTATAAACTGATTTCGTATTTGATGACTCAACCTATTAAAAAAAAAAACTATTTTTTTCCTTTTTCCTTAGTGCTATAAACTACGACGAAAAGGATCCCTTCCTGTGCCACGCCTGTGGCTTCTGCAAGTACGCGAAGTTCGACTACACGCTAACGGCTCGCCCGTGCTGCGCGGTGGATACTATCGAAAACGATGAAGAGAGGAAGAAGATGGTGCAGACTATTGGCGCTTTGCTGGACAAGGCAGATCGAGTATATCGTCAACTCGTTGCCAACAAACCGGTTCTGGAGGTAAGTCGCACTCAACACAATCTTACTTAGATATTATCGGTGAGCCACTGAGTAAACGCGATGAGGAATCTGCTATACACCATTTCATCTGGTGAAATAATCACAGTTTTTTGGCTGGAGATTAAATTCAAGTTTTCAACATGAATATGAACATTATGTTGAATACTTACTGATTCAAAATGTATGGAGCAGCTGAAATATTTTTCTGGATTTCAGGCTTGTTGATATAACAAGTTATTCGTTTTCATGTTGAAAAACTTCAATTTAAATTATCGTTAGTTCAATACCAAACACATTGTTATTTATTTATTTATATTGATCAGTTTATTGTGATATTCGAATATTCACAATATAGAAAAATGAAATCACAGCAATGACTCCTGCTGCATAACTTAGTACGTTCGATGTGCTAAGTGCTTTTTTTCGCTGGAACTGTTCCAAGCTATCAGCGTCACTACTTTCTTTCAGATTAAAACTGTCAAACCTGTTAAAAACAGAATTGTAATGATGTGTCTGTATGTTTTATTCGTTGTTTTGTCTACAGTCTCTACTCCACAAGATCAGTGAACATCGTCTGGAAGGACGCACAGGCGACGAGAACAGCAACGCCAGCAACACTTCGTTCAGCGGCGCTCAGATCAACCGCGTCATACAAACGCTCGCGCACAAGTACTGCGTGGACAGCAAGGGACACTTCGAAGACCTCTCCAAGATCATACAGAAGGTGCTGGCTTGCAGGTAAGAAATACAAAATTTGTGCTTAGCCCAAATTAAGACTAAGATGATGATGGTGATTGGTGATGAACAATGAAATATGCGCTGTGTGGTTCCCGGTAGAGTAGAAAAAATATAAAATGTGTGCTTAGCCAAATTGAAGACTAAGAGGATGATGGTGATTGGTGATGAACAATGAAATATGCGCCGTTCGTGTGGTCCCCGTCATAGTAGAATAAGTCCACTCCAAGTCTTCCCGTGGATGTTGTAGGAGGCCATTTAGGATACGCAAGCTAAACAAAGCTCATAAACATCAAAGAGACCTCTCCAAGGCCGGCCAGCGTGGAGAGTGTTGGTCAAATCCTCTGACTTCTCTGGCTAATGTATGGCCCTAGTGGTACAGAGAGAGTCGTGCTCCTGCACTCGAGACTGAAAAGGACCTGATGATGATGAAATATGGAAAATTGTTTTAAATCAAGTGTAGTCATGTGTAGCTTCAGATCCCTTATTTTTATCATGCCTGATGTTGAATTTTACGTTTCTTTTTACAAATACGGACAACACGTCTTCGTGAGTAAATAAATACTTGTTTTGTTGACAGGAAAGAGTTGGTAACCTACGACCGGTCTCAAAGCGAACAGCTGAAGGGTGACACTCTGCCTGTGTATGCCGGCCTCGTGCAAAACTACGACGGTGATTTCACTAAAGGTCAGTTTCCAAAAATTTCAGCTTTTTGTAAAATAAGTTCTGGTTTCCTTAAAATTATATTTGACTGCGTGAGAGAAGCAGTAGCGGTGGAACTTTCTTTTTCTTGGTTTGGTGGCAGATCCATTTTTAAGTAACAAAGTATGCAAGTCTTCAGAAATGCCAACAATAACACAACCACATTAATTATAATTACTGGGCAAACCGACAGTTTCGTGTGAGATATGATCCTCTTTTTTCTTTAAATTTATATCTCTCGTTTAAAACTTTTCCCATGAAAGATCTGTCATTGTCATTCCGACGATCACGTCTGGACATGATGGCGACGCTATTATACGGAAACGTACGTCAAATATGAACTAATCACTCTACTAAGAGCAAGAACTAAGCAAACTATTCAGATTATAATTCCAAGACATATTTATAACCTCCAAACTTTTATTTATCAGAATCCGGTGGCGGCTGCTACGGCTGCTCATTAGCGTGCGCGGAGCAATGTCTGACGTTGCTGCGTGCGCTCGCGTCGCAACCTGAACACCGCACGCGACTTTGCCGCTTCGGACTTGTTCACGAATTGGTCCAGCATAACTTGCATCGTGGAACACCACAGGTAACCGTGGATATTGAATTGAGTTGTAGTTTTCTTAATTTAACATTTATTACATATACAAGTAGTGTTTTGATCGGCAATAGTGGAGTTCAAGCGCCTGTTAAACCTTTCTACAAGTCCGTTCGCAGTTGGTTGATAATGCGCTGTGAGAAGATGCGCTGTGCATTTTGTTGCCGCTTCTTCTGCACTCCGCTTTAGCAGCGGCCCTTAGCTTTAAGTATATTACTGACGTCATCAATAATATAACATTGTAAACAAATTGTCATAAAACTGGACGTTCACCAAATTATATTTAAAATTATATTTGACACAATAATTTTAGATTAGAATACTTAGTATTTGTGTATATCAACGCGTATTCGACAGTCTGCTTAATGTATATTTTACGATAAATGTATTAGCAAACTAATGTATTATGTATCATGGACAGTGCCAGGAAGAGGTCCGAGCTCTGATCTGCCTGGTGACCCGTGACAACTTGCCAGCAACTGAACAACTCTGCACAATTCTATCGCAGAGGATTACGCTTTCTCTAATGGGCCACGCCGCTTCGCAAGATCATAACAACTCGGTAAGTGCGTTTCCAAATTAGTATTAAACTTTAGTATTCTTAATTTAGGGAACATTTTTACCAGTATCGGTTACTCGGTAATAAAGCTTAGCCAGTAATTATCCTATATGTTTATAATGTCAATTGTTTTGTAGGTTCGACCATTAGTGCTGCTGTTAGGCTCGCTTGTGAAAGTTCAAGATTCTACTGAATGCTGGGAGGCAAGACTACGCTGTATTGTGAAGCTTTGGGTCTGGTAAGTTGGTCGTTAAATCATCCAGTGAAAAACATTTGTAAGTCTTTATTTACTATGACTAATTGTTTCGGTCGTTATAGGTGTTGCCCACAACTGACAGAGGTGGCTGGTATACCGCCTGCCGCGCAGACAATATTGAAATCCGATGCTTTGGCCGGAATACCAGGCATCAATACTTCTTCGCCCAATTGTAAGTATCGAAATGTTTGCTGCTCTAGGTCTTGAATTCACGGAGGCCAGAGTCATGATTTAGTTTAGGTACATCGCGTTTTGTGCGTATCGGTCTGTTTGAAGTATTGCTAAAATAAATTAAAAATACAAAGTTTTTTGATGATTAATTTAGTCATTAATGTTGACGAATTGACTGACAATGATACGAATGAGTTAACTCTATTCTAACTTTACCGCTTTTTAATGTGAATTCTAATTAATAAAGGAGAAAGCTTACTTTACTTTTCAACGCTAGCGGAGCCGCGGGCGGAAGCTAGCAAAATTATAAATATTATCTAGCATACGTATCCCCTTAGTAAATCCAGCCTTCGCGAATTGAAAGAATTGCACTCTGATTCTGCCCTACTCGAGGTATGCTAGCCTATGACAATAAAAATTATTATGTTTTTAGCACACCAGTTCGCGTTGCAGCAGGTTGCGTTGCCTTGCTTGCGCTACATGCAGCAAATCATGGCGCCTGTTACTGCAACGCCATCTACAACTTCTACTGAGGCTGATCAGAACAAGGATGCTAAGGTATAGTACCATTTGAGTACAGTCGGGGTTAGATACGCCTACGAACAGATTTTAAATTGAGGTGTATTTGCCCCTGACCTTAAAATGACCTTTATTTATTTGGTATCTTTGCCTCACAATTGCTCTTGCCATAGCGCCGTTTCTGCTTAGCGCTATTGAGGCTACTAAAATTTGCTACAAAATTATTGTCCCTGTCGAACAGATTTTTTTTTTCGATCGTCTATGACTGCTGTTGTTGCTCTTAGGAACCTGCAGCAACAATAACAACACCTAGCGCCCTCGCTTCATCTACCGGCAATGTCGTCGTGGATCTGGCGGCGTGGTTGGCCGGTAGAGTGCCGCATTCGCAATGGAGGAGACTGGTGCCTACGAGGGAGCCGCTGCCGCCTGACGCAGTGCCGTTCCCTCCAAGAGACTTGCATCTGGCCCAGAAGTACCTCGGCAAATGGCGCGAAAAGGTAAAATCTACTTTGAATAGTTACGTTTAATTATCTGTGAGAACCAAATGACGTGAGAAATATCTAACCATTGAGAAACTTATGGCTTTTGAGAAACATCAGTTTCTCGCCGAGTTTTTCAATGTGACACTTTGTTACGCTAATCTTACAATCATTTCAACACGTGTTCTTTTTGTGCATTCATGATGCTGTTCTGATTCATAATTAGTAATGTAGGAAATAAGATATAGGAAATAATCCTGCTCCCGTGGAATTTATCCCATAACTTTTATATGTAATAAAAATATAAGCTAATCTTACATTTATTTCAGTCGAGATTTTCGAAATATATGTTTCTCATGTCTCAATGACCGCCAGTTATAATGTGTATCACCGAATGTACGATCAATATTAGATATGATAGAAATTGATTGTAATAGGACATATTACTGAAAGCTGTGCCACCGGAGTGCACCAGTGATACATACAGTAAAAAAGGTTTGACACTGCCATGTACGTGTCAATGTCAAAGTCGCAATTAATTTGTAAAATTATACATTCCTTTATTAGTTTGATTTTAAAATACCCCTATGAGTATATATAAAAATGCTTTTGTGCTGCGTATTCGTATGTAAAATAAAGGAACTAGCTGTTTCCCGCGGCTTCGCCCGCGTAATATATAGCCTATGTCCTTCTCGATACCCTAACCTATGTGTATGCAAAATTTCATGATGATCGGTTCAGTAGATACGGCGTGAAAGCGAACAAACAAACAAACTCACTTTCGCATTTATAATATTAGTTGGGATTGGGATTTATTGCGAGTTTGACATACTTGTCAATGTCAAACATTTGTTTACTGTCTGCTTATGCTGCCCTCTGGCGGGAGAACATTGCAGTATTATCTCCTATTGATTGTAATGTTTAATGCGACAGACACTCCTGTCGCACGGCATGCGACAGCTGTCGCTGGAGGACGGCGGCTGGCTGCGGCCCGTGATGTTCGACCCCAGCTCGAGGATCGCGCGCGACACCGCCTGCCAGATGGTCAAGTCTCTTTGCGACTCCTACGAGAGGACCAAAGCGGTAAGTCACCCAATGTGATCCTCCTGATAGCTCAAAACTTTCGATGGACTGAGTTTTGAAATTTATTCATGAGGAAACTGTATTTTTTTATTTGGTATAATCTTTGACTTGATCACAAGATTGAAAAAATCTGAATGTGATAGTATCTACCATGGAGATATATGAACTACGTACTTCATCATCATCATCATCATCATCATCATCATCAACAGCCTTCTGCATCCCACTACTGGGTATAGGCCTCTCTCAATGCATGCCATCCATTTCAATCTTGTGCCTTACGTACTTAGTATAGACAAAGACAATATAATACTACCGTAATAGACTGCCCACCTCATACAAAAATATTGGACCAAATTAAAGTTGCGAAAAGCAGGCGAATGTATGGCGCAGGAGAGTTGCTTGCTACTCTATACTAGATGGCGGTATTCTGCGTTACTAAATATACGGTATCATTTTAAAATATTATGCCTAAAATATTGTTTTGATTTTTAATAAGATATATTTTGTGAATCATGTTTTTATATTCTCATAATATGGTAGATACAATGTTGTGTAGTTTCGAGTGGCGCCATCTATGCGTGTCTCTGAGAACAAATCGTACGATTGGCGTTACATGGTACAAACTAGAGTTGCGCTCCAACTATACTCAGCCGCTACATGCTATATTTAATAGATATAATACAACTTATTAAAAAAAGCATTTTCAATTATTGCATCTTAACAATTTAGATTACATTTTTATTAATTGAATAAATGCGTAACAAGCTGTGGACCTAACGGTGATTTTTTGAAACTTAGCTTGCCAGAGCGTTTGCCATGGCAAACTTCATATATTTACATTATAATTTGACAGGAATATATGTCTAATCTGGAGGCACCCCTCCAGATTAGGCATATATTCTTGTCGAATTATAATATGTATAGCTCAGATTTTTTTTTGGTGAAATTTATAGTTATATTCTTTCAGGTATTGATTCTACTGACGAGTTTCTTACCCGAGGTGGGCGAGGCTGGAGAAGCGAGTGAACAATTCTTGCAACTCTATCAAGGTAAGCTATCCTTTTGGGTAGTAGTACAAGACAAGGTACCTAAACCTGCTTAGGTTGATAGTGTATCAAACTGCTGGCAACTCACGATGCTCAGGGACCAATTTCTGCGGCGTGCTGTGCAATAAATTTGATGGATTCGAATATGGTCATTCTAAATAAGGAGGGTATCTGAATTACTCTACTTCTACCGGTTGGCACAAACTGTGCCAACTTGATATTAAGTTTTGTCGCTTACTATATCGCTTATCACAACTTTTCCAAAAAAATCTATCTAAATAATGGATCTAAGAAACATAACAGTGATGCAAATACGACATGCAAACGTGTCGCAATACAAGCTCACGCACACATCGAGATATTATGCACAAGATGCACTTATGCGTGCATTTTTTCCTTACCCCTGTTCAAAATTAAAACTCGTTCAAAGGTTATTTACTTATGCTGCACACATTTAACGTAAAAAAGTGTGACTTGTGACTTCACTTCGCTCGGTTCATATTAGTGACAGTATGTAAAGTGACATTTTTATTTCCTCTATCTTTTTATAGGCTTGGCGTCTGAGGCGCCATGGAAGCAGTTCCTGGCATTGCGCGGTGTGTTACAACAGATCGCTGATCTGATGACCAAGGAGATCGAACAGCTGCATCGCCTTGAAGAAACCACGCTCACTTCCGATCTAGCTCAAGGTAATTTTCATAAATAGATTAATAAATTGTCATTTATTTCTACTTAACATTTCAACATTCACATGTGCATATTTGAAGTTGTTGTTGAATTAACAAGTCAGTTTGATAGCAAGTCTCCTTGTTGTAAATGTATTTTGTGTGTGCATGTAAATGAGGGTTATCAGATATACTGTTCTACCAGATAGCTGCCCTAAATAATAAGGTTTGATAAGCCGCTGTCATTGGAACTAATTGAAATATAGTAACAACTGACACGTTGTTGCCCAACAGCGGCTAAACGGACCCGAAACTTTAGTGATGCCGCCTCACAGGCCTTCAGTAAACCCTCATTGCGCACTAAAAGTTGGAGTTCTTGGCGGGAATTTGAGCGGACTACACGGTGTTTGTTTTGGATTGTTGTGCAAATTGTTTCTAGTGGACTTTATAATGTGAAATCGGTGTAATTTGGTGTTATAAAAGCCCATGTCAAGGAACAATGTGTGGGATAACTAAAATAAACGGTCATTGTGCAGCTGTAGTGAGATTTATATAGCGGGCTGGTGGTTGTCCGCCTTGCTGCGTTGGCTATGATTGATCCAGTGGGTTCGTGAAGGATTGTCGCCAGGGGCTCCATAGAATCAACGAAATGAGTTTACACCATCATTTCGTTGATAACAAGAAAACTCGATAAAGCGCGGGAAATTTTTTACTTGATACTGGCTAAATACGTAATGCGTGAAAGCCATAAAACATAAAAAAAAAATATATACTAAAAGTTCATGGTGCCCATTCGTCCACGTCAAGCGATTGAGCAAGAATGAGCGACAAACACTGTTCTTGAAACCGGCGTGGAGTGGGGAAATCGGGCGGGTGGTGGTGACGTATCGTATGTAATGCATCATGTTTGCGCAGGATATGCCCTGAAGCGGCTGACGGAGCTGCTGGGACTGATCCTGGAGGAGGGCGGCGCGCGGCGCACGTACAAGACGCGGCTGGTGGGCGCCGTGCTGGGCGGCTATCTGGCGCTGCGCCGGCTCGTTGTGCAGCGGACGAGGCTCACCGACGACACGCAGGAGAAGCTGCTCGAGCTGTTGGAGGAGATGACCACAGGTACATACTTCCTTCCTCATCACTGTATAATAACAAGTGGAAGACCTACTTGGGCTTTACATTATGCAAAAGATTTTTCTTGAAGTTGTTAACCACCTGTAACTTTTTGATTTAACGACCTTTGGCATTGTCCACTCCGTTGCGGACAAAGGCGTGTATTGTTTCCTTAAGTTATTAGAAACTTATCTTATAAAATAAAATAACCCACAGGCACCGAGGCCGAAACGGCAGAGTTCATGGCGGTTTGCATCGAAACAGTAAAGAAGTACCCGCTGCACGACTACCGCACCCCTGTGTTCATCTTCGAGCGGCTCTGCTCCATCATTTACCCCGAGGAGAACGACGTGGGAGAGTTCTTCCTCACGCTCGAAAAGGATCCACAGCAGGAAGACTTCTTGCAGGTAAAGTTGAAAAGTACCCTCTGCACGACTACCGTACCCCCGTGTTCATCTTCGAGCGGCTCTGTTCTATCATCTACCCCGAGGAGAACGACGTAGGCGAGTTCTTCCTCACGCTCGAGAAGACTTCTTGCAGGTAGAGTAGGAGGTTCACAGTCTGATACGGAACTATCGATAAGGGATCGATATTTGTAACACGTCACAAATTAGTTAAATACGAGTAAATATATCAAATCACACAAATTGAGCTACACAGTAAGTTGTGAAATTGTGTCTTGGATACCAAATTAACGATACTACATTTTATAAATGAAGGCCGTGAATGAAGTGCGTTGCAATTCGGCGAAACGTCACATTGGAGTTATATTAGCTACGTACTGCATAGGGCAGCGAAATCTAGGGTTTTAGGGATAAGATATCTGGATGGGAGAACTTGTGAGAGGAAGATAGAAATTCAAATTGTTACAACTTTAGCTTTACTTGCTAGCTCTCTGAATTTGAGTTAGAAAAGGTCAAGATGAAATCCTTGTGTCTTTATCTATTGATAATCCCGTCGCCCTGTAAATGTCGGCCTGTAATAGCTGACTTCATTCGTGAGTGACCCGTATTTTACATATTGTTAGGTTAATCCCAAATGATCTCGTGGATGTTTCGCCTTTATTCAGTCTTTATAACATTGTTAATATTGTATTCAGTGTCTTTGATGAGACAGGTCTGTCTGTGATTTGACCTCCATATTAACTTGATTCCTGTTTCAGGGCCGTATGTTGGGCAACCCATACTCATCGCTGGAGCCAGGAATGGGTCCGCTCATGCGCGACGTGAAGAACAAGATCTGTACGGACTGCGAACTAGTTGCTTTACTGGAAGACGACAACGGCATGGAGCTCCTCGTTTGCAACAAGATCATGTCGTTGGACTTGCCCGTCAAGGAAGTCTATAAGAAGGTAATTTTTTGTGAAAAGTATTGCTGTACTTTTGATACAATAGCAAATGCAATAGCGGCTCGGAACATCGTGCGAGTCGATGAACAGTATGTAATATTAGGATCAGCGGGGTGCGTGTGGGGAGGCGGGGCGCGTACTGCGCAGCTCACAGCTTATATTCGAACGCCATAAAGCTTGGTTTGGATTGTATGTGTATATAGTGAATTTACTAATGCAACCGGCTCACCGGTTGGTAAAATTTTCTGTACAATAGTTTCGAGGAAATGAGTATTTAGCTATGCAGGTGGTATGTGCAGGTCAAAGCGTACTCACAGCGTGCAGGATGGTATGATGGTGAAAAGAGTGAAATTGTCCAAGTACACAGCAACACGAAACGTTATTTAACACAGCACAGAACAGTCACAGCATAAAGTTTACAGAAGGGCACGAGAGCAGAGTATGAAAGAAGAATGAAATATGAAAGGATAGAATGAAAGAAATAACAAAATGATATGCGTAAGCGCAGCGCGTAAGTAACAGCGGGCAAGTACGATAGCGACAGACATGCGATCAGCGCAGAGTAGATTTGCGGACTGAGGCGGCGACCGAGCGCAAGCGGTTTTAAATGACCGGCCGCCGCCAAGGTCAGTGGGCAGCGTTGCTACGTGCAAAAACCACTATATAAAATGAGTTCGCTTGTCCGCGTCAACGTACAAACGCGCAATAATAAATAGTAATAAATACTAATAATTAATTAAATGTATTTATACAAAACTATGTATTGATTTAATATTTACGTTATAAGTTTATACAATACTATATTTGTCTATATGTATAATGTATTTATGTAATATGAAATTTATGTATGTTTATATAAAACTATATCTAATGCTATAACATAATATATCTTCTTATGTATACAAGTAGATTTATAATAAGTAAGGAATTAATATATTTATATAAAACACAAAGTTAAGTTTAACAATAAAAGAAATAAAAGTTAAACAGGAAATATAGTGGAGGTACGCCACATCACTCCCCTCCTGAGACCGTCAAGGGCGATAATAGGAAGGAAAGCGCACAATACGGCCTGAACGAGTTCTTCGGATGTCATTACCTTGGGTTTCAGGGAGTGTACTATGTTCTGGTGTCCTGACTTGGGTATTTTTGGGAGTTTTAGGAGGTGGGGTTACGGGAGTGGTGTCCATGTCACGCAGTATGTAGGCCGGCTTAATGCGGTCTACAGATACTGTGACCGGTTTGCCACGAATAAGGACTTTAAATGTCTTGTCCCCTCTCTCTAGTACTTCATGAGGTCCGGAGTACACTGGAGTGAGAGATCCACGGCATGAGTCATCACGCAGGAAGATGTGCGTGGCGGTAGCGAGGTCTTTGAAGACAAAAACTGACTGCTTGCCATGTCTAGCAGCAGGTACGGGTTTTATCTTTTGTACGAAAGACCTGAGACGTGACAAGAAGTCAGTCACATCCGTGGTGTTCTCACTGCCGTGGCAGAAAAATTCACCAGGTAACCTCAGAGGCTCGCCATATGTGAGTTCAGCTGAAGAGCAAGCGAGATCTTCCTTGAAGGAACTCCTGATGCCCAGCAATACGAGAGGAAGCGAGTCCACCCAGCTTGAACTGGAGTGGCAGGTAATTGCTGCCTTTAATTGGCGGTGGAATCTCTCCACCATTCCATTGCAAGCTGGATGATAGGCAGTTGTACGCCTGTGCTGAAAGCCTACCAGCTTGGAGAGGCTCTTAAATAGGGCCGACTCAAACTGCCTTCCTCTATCAGTTACGATGCTGGCAGGGCAGCCAAACCTTGCAATCCAACCTTGTAATAAGGCTTTTGCTACGGCTTCTGCTGTAATCTCTTGGAGTGGCACTACCTCAGGCCATCGAGTATACCTGTCAATTGCGGTGAGGCAGTACCTGTATCCTTGAGACAGAGGCAATGGGCCAATCAGGTCAATGTGGATTGAGGTGAAACGGGAGCTAGGCAGGTTGAAAGAACCTAGTGGTGAGGAGACATGCCGAGTGACCTTACATCGCTGACAAGCAAGACAGGTCCTGGTCCATTCTCGACAGTCTTTCCTCACACCAGGCCATACGAAACGGTCCGTGACAAGTTTCACCGAAGCATTAGCGCCTGGATGGCTCAGAGAGTGTAGGCAATCAAATACTTTCCGCCGGTACACTTTAGGGACGTATGGTCTCACGTTTCCATTCTTCTCCTCGCAGTACAGTTCTGACTGGACACCTGGCAATCTCATCCTTCGCAGGTGCAACGAAGTGGCGTTTTTAAGGAGGAGCTGCAGTTCTGGATCTGAGTCTTGAGCAACTGCTATTTGACTCAGATCAACAGGCTGTGCAATCTCCTCTATCCTAGATAGAGTGTCGGCCACGACGTTGTCCTTCCCAGAGATGTGTCGAATATCCGAAGTGAATTGGGATATAAAGTCCAGGTGTCTGAACTGGCGTGGCGAACAATTTTCTTTGCGAGATTGGAACGCGAAGCATAAAGGTTTGTGGTCGGTGTATACCACAAAATCCCTTGCCTCGACCATGTGCCGGAAGTATTTGATCGCCTCGTAGATAGCCAGAAGCTCACGGTCGTATGGCGAATACTTACGCTGAGCAGGATTCAGCTTCTTTGAAAAGAACGCAAGGGGCTGCCATCCTATGTCCTCCTTGAACTGCTGCAATGCTGCTCCAATAGCTGTGTCGGATGCATCCGTCACGACGGCTAGTTTGGCTTCACAGTCAGGGTGTGCGAGGAGGGCAGCCTGGCAAAGTCCCTTCTTGCATGCCTCAAAAGCTTCTGCCTCCGTGGAAGTGAAATGAACGGGATGTGATCCTTTTACAGAACCCTCCAACAGTCTGTTCAGGGGAGATTGGTGTTTTGCTGCACCTGGAATGAACCTCCGGTAAAAATTGAGCATCCCGAGGAACCGACGGAGTTCTCGCACCGTTTTGGGCTCAGGAAAGTTTTGGATGGCCTCGACCTTTGTAGGGAGGGGCTTGGTACCTTCGGCTGAAATAAGGTAGCCTAGAAAAACCACCTCCGAGGCTCCAAAAATGCACTTGGAAGTGTTTATGACCATCCCGTACTCCTGTAACCTAGCGAACAACTTACGGAGGTGTTCCTTATGTTCCTGGGGATCCCTAGAAAAGACCAGGAAGTCATCCAGGTAGGGATAACAGAAATCCAGGCCCCGTAGCATCTGATCTACAAAACGTTGAAACGTTTGGCCCGCGTTACGTAGTCCAAAACTCATGTACGGGAACTCAAAAAGACCGAACGGCGTAGAAATCGCAGTCTTGTGAATATCAGCTGGATTAACCGGGATTTGGTAATAGGCCTTCATTAAATCGATGGTAGAAAATACTGTACAACCAGAAAGACTGTGAGAAAAGTCCTGGATATGACGGATGGGATACCTGTCAGGAATGGTCCTCGCGTTCAACATCCTGTAATCACCGCAGGGACGCCAACCGTTGTCCTTTTTAGGGACAAGATGCAGAGGAGAGGCCCAGGACGACTCAGAGGGTCTGGCTATGCCACTCTGCAGCATAGTCGCAAACTCCTCTTTGGCTATTTTCAGCTTGTCGGGGGCTAGCCTGCGGGGGGTACACGAAATGGGTGGGCCGGGTGTGGTACGGATATAATGTACCGTATCATGAGTAGGTACACGATGTGTACCATGGGGGCGGGTGATGTCAGGGAATTCACGTAGTATATAGTGATAGTCAGACTCACCGGTTACACTTTTCACCGAAGAAATGACATCCGACGGTCGTGCAAGCGAAGCCACGGTGGAAAGGCTAGTATTGCTATCGATTAGGCGCTGGTTCCTGCAATCGACAATTAAATTAAAAAATGACAAAAAGTCCACCCCTATTATTGCCTTTGTTACATCGGCCACAATAAATTGCCACGCAAAGTCGCGGCGCAAGCCTAAATTCAAAACAAGATTTACTTGGCCGTATGTTGCTATCGGCGAACCGTTTGCGGCGCACAAATTATATTCACTACGAGTCCGACGCTCTTTAAAATAACTAATAGGAAATACACAAAGGTCACTACCTGTGTCCACTAAAAACTGGATTTTCGTCTTTTGGTCTGTAACGAATAGGCGACCGGTGTTTATGCAATCGTCAGTCGCCATTACCGATTGCCGGTGTAGTTTTCCGACGACGCATAGTCGCAGGGTTTAATGCACCTGTCCGCCTTCTCTCCGTATTTAGCATGGTACCAACACTTGGGAAACTTTCTATAATTAGAGTGGGACCGAGTTCTGGAACGTGAACGGGAACGACTTCTGTTACGGCCGCCAGAACGACGATGGCCATCTCTTGACATCTGGCTTATTTTGGTCGTTAGGGCAGCTACTTGCCTAGTCAGCTCAGCTATTTGTGCGTTCACTGGGTCACTGTTCCTACTAGACGTTGCTGTACCTGATGTCGCGGCAACCTGCAGACTGGGGGAGACGACGTCATGCACTCGATCAGCTAACTCAGCTAACTCCTCCAAATTGGCCTTCGGCTGGGAAGCTATGATCGTCTGGGTCCCCGAAGGTAGACGGCTGGTCCATATAGTCCTGAGAAATTCCTCAGGAACGCCAGGGCCCGCCAAGTTCTGTAGGTGGCGAAGGAACTGCGATGGCTTCCGGTCTCCTAACTCCTCGTGGACCAGGAGCTGCTTCACCTTACGCTCCCTAGACGCAGACAATCGTTTGATGAGCTCCGCCTTGAGCTTGTCGTACTTATTGGTCGCTGGTGGCGAGGTGATGACGTCCTCGACTTCTGACGCATATTGTGGCTCCAATTGACCAGTTGCGTAATAGAATTTTGTTTCATCCGCTGTTATTTTGGCTAGCTGAAACTGGCCTTCTAGCTGCGCAAACCACAGTGCCGGTTTCTCCGGATAAAATGGAGGTACACGTACTCCAACTCGAAATGTCTCGGCCGCCATTTTGTTGTCTTCGTTTTCGAAATTGATGCTCATCTTGAGTGTTCTATTGGGTCACCAGTTTAGCTATGCAGGTGGTATGTGCAGGTCAAAGCGTACTCACAGCGTGCAGGATGGTATGATGGTGAAAAGAGTGAAATTGTCCAAGTACACAGCAACACGAAACGTTATTTAACACAGCACAGAACAGTCACAGCATAAAGTTTACAGAAGGGCACGAGAGCAGAGTATGAAAGAAGAATGAAATATGAAAGGATAGAATGAAAGAAATAACAAAATGATATGCGTAAGCGCAGCGCGTAAGTAACAGCGGGCAAGTACGATAGCGACAGACATGCGATCAGCGCAGAGTAGATTTGCGGACTGAGGCGGCGACCGAGCGCAAGCGGTTTTAAATGACCGGCCGCCGCCAAGGTCAGTGGGCAGCGTTGCTACGTGCAAAAACCACTATATAAAATGAGTTCGCTTGTCCGCGTCAACGTACAAACGCGCAATAATAAATAGTAATAAATACTAATAATTAATTAAATGTATTTATACAAAACTATGTATTGATTTAATATTTACGTTATAAGTTTATACAATACTATATTTGTCTATATGTATAATGTATTTATGTAATATGAAATTTATGTATGTTTATATAAAACTATATCTAATGCTATAACATAATATATCTTCTTATGTATACAAGTAGATTTATAATAAGTAAGGAATTAATATATTTATATAAAACACAAAGTTAAGTTTAACAATAAAAGAAATAAAAGTTAAACAGGAAATATAGTGGAGGTACGCCACAAGTATATTAAAATGGCAGTGCGGTGCAGCATTGAATATGCGCCGAATGGAAAGCAGACGTTGATATCAGATCGGTAGATAATACAATAATCTACGTTGCTAGATGCAATCGCTTTTAATCGGCCAATGTTTTTTTCTTAACTGAGTTCTTTTTTATGCAGGTTTGGTGCACTTCCGGAGAAGGTGTAGACGCCATGCGCGTAGTGTACCGCATGCGAGGCTTGCTGGGCGATGCGACCGAGGAGTTCGTGGAGACGCTCAGTCAGACTAACGCTGAGGCGGTGGATGACGAGCAAGTGTACCGCATGGCGAACGTACTCGCGGACTGCGGTGAGATTATTGGCACTTTGGTTTATTTTATGTTGTTCCACCACAAGTTGTCTAGGCAGTTGGCTAGCATGAATGGGTCGGCTCGTCCGGGGAAGAACACTCACAGAAAATCGACGTTTGAGTAGTACCTTTGCCGTTTCAATGCTTCGTTCGGTGAGTGAGAGAGCTCCATCCAAGGGGAGTGGGGCTCCGACTCTCTCACTCACCCCTCTGGAGAGGGAAAAATAAAGGCCGACAACGCTCTTGTAACACTCGTGGTGTTGCAGTTGTCCATGGGCAGCGTTCATCACTTACCATCAGGTGACCTGCTTGCTCGTTTGCTGTCCTAGTCACAAAAAAGAAGGCAAAGTAATGCCAAATAAAAGGCCTCCAACCACATTACTTATCCCAACTAACATTATAAATGCGAAAGTGAGTTGGTTTATTTGTTTGTTACGCTTTCACGCCGTATCTACTGAACCGATCATCATGAAATTTTGTACACACATAGGTTAGGGTACTTTCGCATTTATAATATTAGTTGGTATTGGGATTGAAACTTGGATCGTTATGTCGATAAATTTATTTTATGGTCATTGCAAATGTATGGAAAAACGTATAATGCTCGTACTCGGTCTGCTTGCTATTATAGTCATCAGTTAATGGTTACATAAAATAATCAACAGACACAAGTCTTGTAGCATAATTCAGTTGTAATTTATCAACACGTGTGACAAGGTTAATTTTTCCCCAACAGGCGGTATCGAAGCGATGCTGCAGCGCCTAGCGGCCATCCAGCGCGTGGGTCTCGCTCGCTCGCTGTGCTCCACTCTGCTCCGCTTGCTGTCGCTGTGCACGCGCGTGCGCCGCTGCGTGCGCGTGCTGACGCGTGCCGACACGCGCGCGTTGCCCGTCTTGTTGCACGCGTTGCATCTCGCGGCCGATGAGGAGAAGGACATGCCTCGAGCACACCTCGTGTACCAGCTGTTAGAGGTACGTCGTGGTAATCTATACTAATATTATAAAAAGGAAAGATTTGTTTGTTTGCTTTGAATAGGCTCCGAAACCACTGGACTTAATTTCAGAATAGAAGATAATACTGCAATGTTCTCCCGCCAGAGGGCAGCATTAGCAGAGACAGTAAACAAATGTTTGACATTGACAAGTCTGTCAAAGTCGCAATAAATTGCCTTTATTTTGCAAACAAATACGCAGCACAAATACGTTTTTATATTTAAATACTCATAGGAGTATTTTAAAATCAAATTAATAAAGGAATAATGTATAATTTTACAAATTAATAGCGACTTTGACATTTTCAAGTACATACTTTTCAGTGTCAGACCTCTTTTACTGTATGTGCTAGTGGTGCACTCTGGCGGCACAACTTTCAGTAATATATCCTATTCTTTCGCCTATAGAAAGCTCATTTATCGGCGGGTGACAATTCACGGGGATGAAGTCGCGACAATTACTCGTGTTGAAAAAGCACACGATGTGACTTGCAGGAACTACAGAGCATGAGAAACCATTGTAATAGGGCGAGAAACCTTCTAACTTTTTGCAAATAAATATATCCTATTCTGTTGTGCTTATAAATTGTATTGTTGGTAGACGGTTTTATTTGTAGAACAGTTAAAAATTAGGATTGTGATACGTATTTATTTCACAGATCATGGAGCGAATACTTTCCGTGGCAGCCAGCGAGAGCCTGGAATCGTTCCTACAATTCTCATTGACGTTTGGCGGACCCGAATACGTCCAAGCACTACTGAACTGCACCGAGTGTCCAGGTAAATGCGGTAAAATGTTACTATACGTAATGATCTTAGTGGAAATGGTTATCGCCACTGACTAAAAGGGCGAGAATCTTGTTGCAATACTGTCTTCATGCTACCTATATACAGTGGTGTCGTCATATATAACTGCGAATGCGTTATGATTTGGGTTATTGTTCGTGAAGCTGGTATATCTGAAATGTTACATTCCCGTAATCAAAAGCTTTCTGTTTCTGAGTTATTGAATTTGTAAAGAAAATTTGTTAACTTCTTTGACCGATTTTGCCTTTGATTTCTTTGAACTTGATATGTTTTATGCCTTAACTAGGTATACGCAACAACCAAGTCGCGTTGGGCCACCTGACTCGAGTGCTCGCCGCTCTAGTCTACGGCAACGATCTCAAGATGGCGATGCTAGTCGAACACTTCAAGCCAGTATTAGACTTCGACCGCTTGGACTCTGAACAGTGGACCGAGGAGGAGTTCCGTATGGAACTATTCTGTGTTCTCTGTGCCAACATTGAGAGGAACTCCATAGGCGGAACATTGAAGGATTATCTCATATCCCTTGGTGTGGTCAGAGACGCGCTCGAATATATTGTGGTGAGTTTGTAAACACTTATGTAATCAGTATTCGAGAGAAATTTATTGCTCCTATCGATGTTAGTCGAACACTTCATGCCAGTATTAGACTTCGACCGCTTGGACTCTGAATAGTGGACTGAGGAGGTCCGTATGTAACTATTCTGTGTTCTCTGTGCCAACATAGGACTCTATCGGTGGAACGCTCAAGGATTATCTCATATCTTTCGGTGTGGTTAGAAATGCGCTCGAGTATATAGTCAAGAGTTTAAGTTTTATTTAGTAAAAAGTTATTATGGTGTAGATGAGCGCTAGGTGCTCTAAACTACGTAAAGATCTATGGTAATTGTAACGATTGGCTAGATAATGGTCAAAAGAAAACCCATTTCATATTGAAAAATATCATATGCAACTATTCAGATTTCACTTCTCTATGCGCGTTCTCTCCTTTATGCGAATATAGAACGGAATCCCATCGGTTAAATTTTGAAGGACTATCTCATATTGCTTGGTATGGTCCAAGACGTGTTCAGGTTGGAGAGGTCTCTTTGATGTTTTTAGCTTGTTTCCTAAGTCGCCTTTTACGACATTCCCGGGAAGACTTGGAGTAGTCCTATTCCACTCTGCCGGAAATCACACTTAATAATAGTGTTGAACAGTATGTTTTAAAATTATATTTTCGTACAGAAACACGCACCGTGCGTAAAGCCAACGCTGGTGTGCACGGACTCGGACGAGCTGAAGGAGTTCATCAGCCGGCCTGCGCTGAAATACATCCTGCGGTTCCTCACTGGACTCGCGGCCGACCATGAGCCCACGCAGGTAAGCTGGGAAGCTAATAAGGAATTGCTATAAAGCTTTTGATATTTCCTGAGGCATAACAACACAGAAAAGGGTATGGTGAAGGCACGGCGCAGATACGGTGCAGGTGTGGGATACTATGATAGTATTTGATGCTTTATATGTAAAACGATTAATATCACAAGAAAAACCATGATACCTAACCATTCCGATAAACCATGATAAAACTAACCTTGTTTCAGATGTTGGTGTGCGAGAAAGTGATTCCGATCGTGCATCGGCTGGAGCAAGTGTCGTCTGGCGAACACGTGGGCTCGCTAGCGGAGAATCTTCTGGAAGCGCTGAGGTCTCAACCGCAGTGCGCCGCTAAGGTGCAGGAAGTGCGGGATTTCACTAGACAGGTAAAGACTGCGTCAAGGCTCTTGAGGTGTTTCTTTATCGATTTCGGCCTTTATTTTATTTTATTTTATATAAACGCACATAAAACAGATTATCATCATATTTGAACAAATAGAAATATTACAACCTATGTACTAGACAATAATCCTAAGCTTATGCGCATAAACTGTAAGTCATGTTGTTTATTATTATTGAAGATTTGATTGTGAGTGTGATTACATAATTAAGTTCCAAAAAAATTTATTGAAATTGTCAGATAAGGTTTTCATTTTAATTTTTTTTTTGCATGTCAATGTCAATCATACAAAGCCCTTCAGACGAGTAGGCGACCAATAAAGTTTAAATGCGTTTCTTTCGGTGTTTCTTCTCTACATTGGTCGATTCTGAAACGCTAATAGTCTGTATATAACCTAAGAGGATCTTTTTTATTGACGTGAAAAAGCGCCTGAAAGACCGAATAAATGTTTTGAACTCTTCATCTCGCGCCAGATATTCTTTGACATGTGCACAGTTGGGCCTGATTTTCAAACCTGATTTTTGTAAATACAGGAGAAGAAACGCTTAGCCATGGCCGTTCGCGAGCGTCAACTCGGAGCCCTGGGCATGCGCAGCAACGAGCGCGGGCAGGTGACGGCGCAGTGCTCGCTGACGCAGCAGGTGGCCGAGCTGGCGGAGGAGGCGGGCGCCGTGTGCTGCATCTGCCGCGAGGGCTACAAGTACCAGCCCACCAAGGTGAGTGTAATTACGTGGCGACACTGCTAGCTGGCATGTCAGCAACGCGACTTTCGCCTTCGGAGGTGGACACGCGGTATTATTATTACTTTCGGCCAAAATAATGCGCGAGCATTCCGTGCTCTGTGGTTTTACTACAGCTAGGTATTACATCTTATAACACTGTTGCCGAAATAAGAAAAAATTAGATGCTGAGTATGATGTATGATCTTTGCCCATATTCTGATAAAGCATTTCTTAAAATCGTGTGTTTCATCATTAAATGTTTTGATGACTAATGTTTATATTAAAGATTATTCTAGACGACACATACACTTTTTTTTATTTTTAAAATGGTTTTTTCCTTCCTGCAGGTGCTCGGCATCTACACGTACACCAAGCGCTGCCCGGTGGAAGAGTTCGAGGTGCGCGCGCGCAAGACGCTCGGCTACACCACGGTGTCGCACTACAACATCGTGCACGTGGAGTGTCACATGGCGGCCGTGCGGCTCGCGCGTGCCAGGTACGTGTAATACAGGCTGAAGTCTGACAAGAAAGTTCCAAAAGCCGTCGTAGATCTGTCTTACCACCTCTATGGCGCAGTGGTTAACACGAGTCTCTGGTTCGATCCCCGGCCGGGTCATGACGGAAAACAATATTTTTCAAATTGGCCTGGGTCTTGGATGTCATATCTATATGTAGTATTTATAATAAATTATAGCATCGTCGAGTTAGTTTCCTACGACACAAGATCACAACAGTTACTTACTGTGCGGTTAGCTCAATCTGGGTGATGTCCCTATATATTGATTTTTTTTCTGCTAGGGCCGGGTCATTAACTCATTCATGAGTTTGACGTTGACCGCTAGACAATTGGCTATCAATGCTATTTCCGCGAAAGTTACTGAAAACAACCCATGTTTCACCCAGTGATTTTTTAGGACATGATTTAGTTTTGCCATCCAGAGGATACCTGTCTTTGGATGGCAAAACAAAACAAATCTATTGTTTCTTCGTGTGAGCTTTTTGTGAATTGTTAATAATAATAGATACCAAACTTACTTATTTAAATCCCATATCCAAACAGGGACGAGTGGGAAAGCGCCGCCCTGCAGAACGCGTCGACGCGCTGCAACGGGCTGTTGCCGCTGTGGGGGCCGCACGTGCCCGAGTCGGCCTTCGCTAGCTGTCTGGCCAGGCACACCACCTACCTGCAGGTCGGTATTATATTCTATGAATATACAAAACTATAGTTTATATGGGATTTATTTTGCATTCACTATGCTATTTTACCTTATTTATTAAATAAAGAAAATAAGAAATGGTGAAAAAAATTTACGCGGGCAGGACTCGAACCTGCGTCTTAGATCTCTGTACGATCTATTCGTTGCCAATTACGCCACCGTATATAATAGTAATATACAAAACTAGTCAGAGGCCGAGAGGCGGTTCCAAAGAACTCTGACTCCAGGGTGTGCATGGTCGACTGACTGTGTCACCTACACGAAATGATGATGACAAAACTAGAAGTATGTTCAAAACTTTTCTGTCGTGTTTAAACGCTTCATTCGATTTATTTAACTGGTAAAATAGCTGTACCGCAATTTGGTGCATACATACATATTATCAAGTCTTTTTCCTGGGGTAGATAAGAGCCCAAGATTATAAAACCCAATGGCCACGTTTAGCGTGTTAGTGGAAGTAAAGCTGGAAAGTTCTAGTTATGGTAGAGTCACGCTACCGGCGAAATTCACTAGCTAGCATGAAAGGCGGTTCCTTCGGGGAAGTACCACACTCTCACAGAAAATCGGCGTTTGAGAAGAAGCTTTATTGCTTCTATGCTTCGGTCGGCGAGTGAGAGAGCCAGAGGCCCATCCTGACCCTCTGGTGAGGGAAAAATAAAATGCCGGCAACATTATTGTCACACCCCTGGTGTTACAGTTGTCCATGGGCGCAATGATCACTTACCAAGAGGCGACCCGCTCCGACTCCTTTTCTCCCAAACCAGCATGGAAGAGATTTCGTCTTTGAGTATACAGTCCGAATCAAATTTTATAGCGGCTCGGATATTAGTTGCGAGCTGCGCAGTACGCGCCCCGCCTCCCCGCGCGCGCCCCGCTGAACCTAATATTGTGTACTGCGCATCGACTAGCGCGAAGTTCCGAGCCGCCATAAAGTTTGATTCGGACTGTTCATACATTTTATTTCCTCCCAAACCAGCATGAAAGAGATTTTGTGTTTGAGTATACCTTCCTTATGGTATGCAGCTCCGCATAGATACGATTGTATTCTCTTTTAGTCGATCGTTGTCGATTTTAATAAATAAAGGATCTAACCTATCCACATGTGTCCAGGAGTGCACGGGACACCGCGACATCGGACACACGTGCACGGTGCACGACCTGAAGCTGCTGCTGCTGCGGTTCGCGCGCGGGCGCACGTTCCACGACGACACGGGCGGCGGCGGCCCGCTCTCCAACATGCAGCTCACGCCCGCGCTGCTGCACATGGCGCTCTACGTCATCAACACGTGAGTCGCTTGGATTCTCTGCTACTCATTTCAGAAATGTTATTTTTCAATGCATTTAATTTATGATTACACTAGCTGTTACCCGCGGCTCCGCCCGCGTGATATATAGCCTATGTCCTTCTCAGTACCCTAACCTATGTGTATGCAAAATTTTATGATGATCGGTTTAGTAGATACGGCGTGAAAGCGTAACAACAAACTCACTTTCGCATTTATAATTTTAGTTGGTATTGGGATTGAAACTTGGATCGTTATGTCGATAAATTTATTTTATGGCTCAGCATTGTTTGTCATTGTTGTTACAGAATTATTTGTCCCACTGTTTCTTAATTTCTCTACAAAGTGTACTAATGGTGATTACACTCGGTGACAGGTCCCGCGTGGCAGCGCGCGAGGTGTCCGCGCTGGAGGCGTCGCTGGCGTGGCCGCCGGCGCGCCTGCTGGAGTCCGCACACGACGCCGAGGGCCCACTCTACTTCCTCACTCTCACGCTGCTTCTCTACCCGCACGCCAAGTGAGTCATCGTCATCAGGTCTTTTTTTAGTATCCACTGCAGGAGCACGACTCTCTCTGTACTACTAGAGCCATATATTAGCCAGAGCAGTCAGAGGATTTGACCTTCACTCTCTATGCTGGCCAGACAGGTTGGAGAGGTCTCTTTGATGTTTATAAGCTTTCTTTAGCTTGTGTTTCCTAAGTCGCCTTCTACGTTCACGGAAAGACTTGGGCTGGTCCTATAGTATGCCGAGTACCACACAGCCAAGTAATTTTCTTTTTCAAGTTTTTTTTTAATTATAAGTACACGAGTGCCCAAAGAGTGAGTTTCATATATCACCACCAGCAGTGTTTCCAGTGACTTCGTTCGCGTAAATTATACCATATCTCACCCGCAAATAAATTAGCTTTATGTAGGATGAAAGAATTATGAAAATCGGTTCAGTTAGTTGTTTCGGAGCAATTCAATGCAAACAAACAAACAATCAAATCTTTTCACTTTATAATAAAGTACATTGGAATCCTTTTTATCACTCTGTGTAACACTGCAAAAAAAAGTTAAATTATTATTTCCTTTATTGTGATGCAAGCTCGACTATAGTATATTATGTAGGAAGGGCGGTAAACAAGACATAAACGAGTAACTATTAACAAGTACGAGGGAATTTGAAAAATCCCCTGTGTACATTATAAAAAATTGTAGTTGTTGAGTACTTACATTATAAAAAAAATTATTTCAGGTTTCCAGTCCTGGTACTTTTCAGAAAGTGTCAGATTTTATTTCATGGATTTCAATTTTAAAACTAGTAAATCCTATCGATGTTCAAGTCTACAGTTCTTGCGTATAATTAAATAAATGTTCTAACAGATGGCGGTCGGTCCGCGTGGAGCAGCTGAAGCGGCTGCTGCTGGTCGCGCACGTGCGCAGCGTGGCGCCGGCCGGGCCCGCCGTGCGCGCGCTGGCGCCCGACCAGCGCGCGCCCAAGCAGTGGCCCGACTACAAGCCCTACGCCATGCTCGTCGCCATCGTTGACCAGCTCTACAACGTCATGTTCAAGGTCATTATTATCAATCTCTTCTTCTTTTTAGCGTTTCGATAGCAAAAACATTAAATTGTCGCAGCCTAGAAATTAATCACCTTAATTGCATTGTCAGTGGCAGCCATTAGATCCTGCTGCTTTTAGTTGTTCGGACACGCAGGGCACAATAAATCACCATATATTATAAAACAAAATCCTGCGCTGCTTCCATCTGTCAGTTCGCGATAAACCCTAAATACATAGAATGATTCAAGAGCCATGATCGGTTGATCGGGTGCTTATATACCTAAACTTCTTTCCACAAAAGAATAATGTGGATATTCCTACCTGAATTACTAAGTAATTCCGGATTCCCGGGATTACTTAGTAAAACGAGAGGGTACATTAGCATTATTCTGTTATTCTCGAGCTCCGTGGCGCAGCGGTCAACACGCCAGCCTGCGACACGGGGGTCCCGGGTTCGATCCCCGGTCAGGTCATGATGGAAAACGATCTTCTTTAGAATGACCTGGGTCTTGGATGTTTATCTATATAAGTATGTTATAAAATATACTATCGTTGAGATAGTATCCTACGACACAAGTTCACAACTTAATGTGGGGCTAGCTCAATTTGTGTGAAATGTCCCTTTATATTTATTATTTATTATTCAATAAAATAAATCGTTTTCACAAGGAGATGTAACTATATTTTGTATGCAGGTAACATTAGAAAGCATATCATAGAATAAAAAAATTGAAGTTTAGGTATATTAGCATCCGATCACTGTTCATGGGGAAGGTTTATAAATATAGTAGACGCCCGGGCGCAGCCGGGGAGGCCTGTCATGTTGTGGGACTATAGCTCGGCCTGTTGGAGTGACAGTAGGAGTAATCCTTACTACACAGACAAAGGGCCTATGCGGCAATGCGTAGAGATATTATCGATATGTTTACAGTTTAACTGCTGTGCCGATACACCTAACAGACAAAACAGTTCTCGAATGGACTTCTTGAAAGCAAGTGCTGAATTAGACATTGAAACTATCATCTTGATGCGAATGATGGGATGCCAAGGAGTAATCAATTTTATCGATGATACCTATATTGATTTGGGAAAGATTTAGAAGTACATGACTTAGCGTGTAGAACCGATGGCTGATAGGGCAGATAAGATCTCGAATGGACACCTAACCCACCGGGACGTCGGACGACCAAGGTCGCAAGTAAACGCTGGAAGCAGGCCGCATCCAACCAGTCATTTTGGAAATCCTAAAGAGAGTCCTATGTCCAACAGTGGACTTAATGCGACTGAAATAATGAATATGGTAGGAGATTAAAGAAAGTAATGCAAGTATGAGATGAATAACATGTCTTAATGAAGAAAGAAAATAAACTATCAGTGGTATCTGAAAGTCAGATCAAGTTCGCAAGGAGACACAAGAATAAAAACGTTTCCAAATGTTTAGTTTTAAAGAGTAATTTTTTTTCTACGTATAGTAAAACGTTTGTAGGGATGTAATGTAATATGTCGGTTTTGCAGACTTAATAGTAGATTGTTATACAAGGGTTGTAAGTGATCAATCAAACCCGAGATATATAGGCACACGAGCGAGCGAAGCGAGTGTGGGCGCTTTAGTTCGAGGGTGTAATTGATCACTTACAACCCTAGTACACACTCTTCTTTTCATCATGATTGCGAGAAAATATATTTGCAATTTGCAACAAAGAATAAAACAAGAAAATGAGCACTAAACCGTTTTTTTATATGGCCTTGCGCTCTTGATGCTTTCAGCCACATTTGTGGAGGCCAGTGCGCTTGTTTTAAAAATAAAATTATAAATATTATATAGTAGCCGATGCGTGGCCGCCTTCGATTTTCAACTTACCACCCTCCCTAATCCCTCGATTTACATCCTTATGGAAATCGAACTTACAACCCGGATTTTGAGTTAATTACAACCTCCTTTCAGAGCTTGAATGATGAAAAACATATTACGCACCTACCTAATATAACATAGCTCCATCCCATCTGTTATAAACAGTTTACGATGAGGAAGTAAATAATCAATAGATTTACGTGTTTCAAATAGTGGGGCATAAAGGAGTAAAATTTTATGAGCTTATTAAAACTACTAATGTAGTAATAATATTAATGTATGTGCACGTAATTCTAAGACCATAATCAATTGTCCTTTTCAAATCAGTGGCTACGACGTACTAAGTTAATCACCAATATAAAAACATGTTTTGGATTTCTTTGCTCATGCTTGCTTATGCAATCGCATTGACACACGAACAAAAGCTCAAATTAATCATGAATAATGTGTTTGCATTCGTCATATGCAGCCTAACCCAGAATAATGCACATTTTTGACAGGACAACTTGACTTGACATTTCGCTGATTTATATAAATAGTTTTGAAAGCGGCGCGTCATGGCGGCCTCAGCACTGAATTCCACTTTGCAAAGTTCACGGTGATAAAGCCGTTGCAACGAACACGCCCTCCGGCTACATACAGATCAATACAGTTCCGAAGAATGGTACCTTTAGAGCGGCAGGAAAATAAGTAATGATTAACGTTTCCAATTAACAAAACGTAGCGTAAAAAGTAAAGGTAGCGCTATGCTAACGAAAACTCTTACTGCTTATATTTTTATTGTAAACCGTATCCATATAGTTTTCTATCGCATTCTTAATGGTACGAGTATACCGATCTTTTCGTCAATGCCGTGGTGATTATCTGCTGATTAGGCATTCCTTATATAAGTATATAGGGAAAAGTCACATAGTTACTTGCCGATAGTTTATTCTTTGACGCGATCGGGAATAACATGATATTATTCCGCGTAGTGCGCTATTCTTCAAACACTTAATAAAACGCTTCATAGCTTCGAGTATTCACTGTTATCCACATTCACAGAACGTGGCGGCAACAACGGTGGACCAGTGGCCGGTGAAGCTAGCCGAGTACATCCGTCACAACGACGAGGCGAACGGCAAAGCGGCAGAGAAGATCGTCACGACCCTGACGGACGAGCTGCTGCCGTGCGCGTCGTTCGCGGAGTTCTGCGACGCGGCCGGCCTGCTCGAGGAGATCCCAGAGCCCGACGCCTTCCTGCAGGCATTGCTCGACCAGCAGCCTTGAGGAAGGCCTTTCGTGCCGCACTGCCTCAGCTACAACGGATGCATGGCATGTTAACGTCACAAACCCATAGACAATCTGTGTAATCCATTATCCAACGTGTAACCAGCATTTATATCGCACTGTTTAATCCTCTTATAGCCACGGACCGTTTCATTACTTTGAAAATTAAGTTACCGCTAATGGTATCGATGTGTCTAAATAAAGAAATATCGGCATTTAGCGATAGACACACCTACATATACTAAAACTGGTATTTTTCGAATATCGATACTAAAAATAACGTCTCATTATAGCAATGAATACTGTAGCAGCGTGAAATAGTCCAATTTGTCAAGTGATGCGTGCGACCGCGACGCGTCAACACATCCCTTTCACTGCTCTGGGTCATGGCCCGCCACATTATAGTAATAATCCACATTAATAAATGTCACATACAACAATTATTGAATGCTTGTAGCCATTAAATTATTCGGTTTGTCCTCGTGTATCCTCTTGTATTCGGTGCTTGAGTTCTAATAGCTTTGTGTTTATTTAATAAATAGTTTCTGCTTCAAATGTTTGGTTTTATTATATATGACTTCATTAGGTATCCTACTAATGATTATTTGCTACGGTGGGTAGGCTGTTCTACTCCTGATAATGACATAGTTGACTACCTTACTTTATATCATACTTTATAGCTGAAGGACTTCTCTGGACATTACCCAAGTAGGATTGGATTATGGCAAGCTGCCGGCTATAAGAACTAAGCCAAATTATATGACCTACCTCATGATTGCTGTCGTAATAGCGGACCCAGGTTTCAATAAGGATGCAAGCGAGAAAATGTTTTAAGCCCAAGCCGTGCCTAAAATAAGCGTTTCGGACTGTTAGTTCCCCTTTCAGTTCCTCAAGGGAACCAACAAGAACAACTGCTTTTCAATGCTACAATATCATACCAAATAATTAAAAATATTCAACCATGATGTTTCCGTATCTGGATACGACATGGCTCCTCAGTTCAAACATTTAGACTGAGGAGCCACCTTTATGTTCATGTAGCTTTTGAATTATTATACTACAAAATCGGGGATCGACCCTACAGTATTTTTTGAATGTACTACTATATCAATATGGTAATTTCGTTAAGATATGAAAAATGGCTCCTCAATCCAAACGGACATGATATTTAAATGTACAGTCGCCTGCAGAGAAATCTGACCCCCTTACAATTTAAAATCTGTGCGGAAATTAGTGGAAGACACTACTGATACCGGTTACACCACGATTAGCAAGAAGAATTCTCGCTATAAATAGCTCGATAGTACCTAGTTGCTCGTAGATACTTAGCTCACGAAGTTCAGCCGTGACAACAGGAACCTCGGGGCACACGCGATGGCAGGTGATGCGCCAGATTGCGCCGCCGTCACGACGCGATTACGAAATCTGGATCAACCAATGTCAGACCCTATCTTTTATGCCGACGTCACGCTTCTAAGATGGGAATTTCGCATAAAGGCATAGAAAAAAACTCGTCTTTCTTCTTTGTTGTTTTATGTGAGGAAGTGGCTTAGACTAGTGTCAGATTTTTCAAGCTGCCTAAAGGCATCTGATATAGTTTAACGATTGCCATCAATGGTCACAGCCGGGACCAACGGCTTCGAAACAACAAATTGTCTCTCTCAACCTTATTCTATGCATATAGGTTAATCGTACGTTATCACTTATGTTTTCAAAGAAATGAAAAGCTCTAGGACGAAAGGCTAATTTAGCTTGATGGTGATGATGGCATAGATATTTGCCCATTCCCTCAATCGGTTTGTACTTACAGTGTTCTCAGGGAGTGAAAAAGATATATACATTCTGTTTTTGCGGTTCCGTACACAAGGAGTATAAATGGGACCCTATTATTAAGACTTCGATGTCCCTCTGGCTGTTTGTCTGTCTGTCACTAGGCTAGGTATAAACCGTGGTAACAAGACATTTGAAATTTTTACAGATGATGTATTTCTGTTGCCGCTATAACTACAAATACTAAAAGCAGTATAAAATAAATATTTGAGGGGGGGTCTCTAATACAAAAAACGTGTTTTTTTTGGAGTTTTTGCTCGATAGTCTAATGTTACGGAACTCTTCGTGCGCGAGTCAGACTCGCTGGGTCAATTTTTATTTCTTTTTTCCATACGAATAAGTAGATGCTACAAAATGTACCTACTTAATTTAAAATACTGGGACTAAAGCTCTCTTTTTTGAAGTCGGTTATAAATCTCATTGCACTGTTTCTCGTAAAAGTTAGGAAGTAAGTTGTGTTCTTTCGAAAAAAAAACTATAACTTCACTACGAACGAATAAATACACCAAGTATTGTTTTATGTGTTTATTCAAGCGTAATGGCCTCTAGTTTTATTACATGCGATATAAAATAAATACTTACACATTGAATATATCACATGACATGATTTTCAATGCAGTGTCATCCTACAAGCAAAACGAGGCCTTGTGCCATCATGCCATCGTTAATCACCATCAAGCATCTCATCATCCCGACAAAGCTGCACTCGCACGCAAGTTCATTACCCCGCGAAGCTTTCGAGGCTTTTTGTTGCGCGAGAGCTTTTTGTACTTAGGACGTTGATCTTGAGCAAATGATCGGCCAATGCCACATTAACGTTTGGGTTTGGCGCAGGCTGCACTCTGAATTTTAAATTTAATGAGTGTATTTGCATTTTTTGAAAGGTATTTCTACAGGTACTTTTTGGGAAAGGTATGCTTTTTATTAGCATGTCAATTAACGATTGCTAATACAGGTATTTTCGCAGACATGCTGCACCTAAAGCATACCTAGCCCGAGAGCTTTTTGTACTTAGGACGTTGATCTTGAGCAAATGATCGTCCAATGCCACATTAACGTTTTGGGTTTGGCGCAGGCTGCACTCTGAATTTTAAATTTAATGAGTGTATTTGCTCAAGGTATGCTTTTTATTAGCATGTCAATTAATGATTGCTAATACAGGTATTTTCGCAGATATGCTGCATCTAAAGAATACCTACATGTAACCGTTACCATGCTATGAAAGGAAAAAATTAAAAAGATTTGGCGACCATGCTCGTATTCTTAGCGACAGTTGTATAGAAAGCCTCTAAAATAGTATCCACTAGCACTAGCTTACCAAAAGAAAGGAAAACAGATGAAATAAAATACTTTAATTTGCAATAATTAAAATATATTCCAAAATAAACACTTTTTATGAGATATGTTAAAATAACGCCGTTCGTCATTTATCGCCACACATACATAATGAGTATAAATGTGTTATTTTAACTTCAGAATTATAATTAACTTAAAATAATTTATTCACATTATATAAATAATCTTAACAGTTTATATCTAGATCACTTAACTAACTTATAACCTTAGAAGTCCATCTGAAAGAATTGGAGTTGTATGTGTTTCAGTAAGTGTGTTTGTACGGAAATTAGCACAAATAGAGTATTCATTCATTACAGCACATTGCTAGGTAGGTAATTTATTTATTAGGTTTCCAATGCGTATTTCATATGTTTTATTATTGTACTTATAAAACCGCACTGGATATATAAGTGGCTGTCATTTGAGCTGTAATGAGTGTGGACTCGTAAGAACTATCTTATTAATATATAATTATTAATAGGACAGCATCTTCAAAATGAGTAAGAAGCACTTTATGAAACACAATGCAACTCACCACAGATACCATTCAAGGATTTCATATAACAATTTCCGTTCGATATATTGGCTTTGGATTATTTCACCTTGTCCAGGAAAACAAAGTGCATTTGAACGAAATAAATCGAATATGTAGAGCCCATTGATAAACACATCTATATTTATACTGCTTTGTACATATATAAATTTTAATTTCTTTTGTAACAGCTTTCTATCTATGGGCTCTACCCCCTACACCCCTCAGGGAATGTTTGTAATAAAATATGTTTCATAGCGCTCTGATTTCTCGTTATCGAATAAGGTAAAGGCACATGATGTGAAGCTGCGAGTGGTCGCAACTCGCAAGACGCACAGTCTTAGAAGTCGTAGGAGCCGCTCTCGCCCGCTTTGCCGATGCGGAAGATGAATCGGTACAGGACACCAGCGATGACTCCGCCGACGATGGGACCCACCCAGTACACCTGAAAGAAATAATACAAAACATGAGAAAATATTGCATACCAACCTATGGATAGTCGTTCGGACAGCTCAGTACTGGGGATCGAAACTTTAATTCAGACATTATCTATCCCACATCAGGCTAAAATAAAGGCTTTTCTCTACTTTTTCGAATGAATCGATGGACTTAGTTATCAGTTTTAGCTCAAACTAATACATCTAAGTATACCTAAGTCACTCACTGTCTGATACAATAGAAATTCTCATGAGTGGTTTTTTTTTTATGAATAAGGACGATGATAGAGTTACCTCGTCATAAAACACGCATTTGAATCTACACTTCATACGCACTCTCTCATTCATTCTCTACTCTCTCATACTCTCGGTACCTAGTAATTAGTTACTACTGATAGAGTCTGTCAATGTGCTAAAGGAACCTAAAGAAATAAAAGGTGGGACTGATTTATCTGCGGAAATGGAACTTAGTACGACGACCAGAGCTTTTAAAGAGATAGTCGATAATCTAAACCTTTCGGTTTTATTATGGTTATAACTAAACTTACTTATCAGGTAACTTTCTCTATGATGAGTAGAGTCGCAACTATATATATATAAATCGATTGTTCACACTTCAGTAATCGTATCCGCAAACAAACATAAATCTCGCAATATCTTGCTGTTCTCGGTTTATAGGTATTACTTACATAATCTACAATTTATACTCCAGTAATAAATGTGCCAATGTATCAATATCGACTTGAAAATCCATAAATAACGCGTTAGGCGCACTATAATATATTAAACGATCTAAGTACCTGTCACTCAAGATGTTAAATACCTCTATGTAAAATCAGAATATTTTAGAGTTGGCAAACTTGACACAGGCTATTTAGAAACATCAAAAGTGTGTTAATTTAAGTGAAATGAGAAAAGCTTCATGGTGGTTTGGAACAAAGATTGATTGCAATATCTATATCATACGATACAAGTTCACAATTTACTGTGGGGCTAGCTCAATTCGTTTGATACATATGTCCCCATATATTTATTTATTGTCATTTTTTATTTGTAACTTGCAATGTAGGTATATGTATCTTGTTTGCTTGGGTTATAAATAAATAAATAAATATATACGGACATATCACACAAATTGAGCTAGCCCCACAGTAAGTTTTGAACTTGTGTCGCAGGATACTAAATCAACGATACTATATTATATATACTTCTTATATAGATAAACATCCAAGACCCAGGTCAATCTGAAAAAGATCGTTTTCCATCATGACCTGACCGGGGATCGAACCCGGGATCCCCGTGTCGCAGTCTGGCGTGGTAACCACTGCACCACGGAGCTCGACAATCTCGGTTAAATCTTGCAACTAATTTTTAAACCAGTTTTCCTCAGCCGATTAAGCTGAAATTTAGTATATTGTGTAAGTCGGATGACAATACAATATTATGGTGTCAATTATGTAATACAGAATTTGTATGTATAAAATGCCTACTATTTAGACATCTTCATACACAGACACACACTATATAATTTAATCCCAACGTAAGTTCTATAACGTGACTATTTAAATTCACGCGATATGCTTTCAATGTAATACACTAAGGTAAGGTATTAAATTGATTGGTTTGATTTAATCTGAAGTTTATTTTCTCTTTAGCAGTGCATTTATATGAAAACTTGTTGTTTTTATGTATTTCTCTTTTTTTCTACTTATTTGTGAAATTATATTAAATAATTTGCGGCATAAACCAACTTTTTCTATGTATTTTACTTATTAATTATGAATCATACTTTTAAAATTTAAATGTAAAACTATCATAACTATTTTATAAAATATAAGTCGTAGTGTAATATCGCTACCGCAGTTTATTTTATAACATTTTAGTCTTAACCTACATAGTTTTTTTATTAAAGTTTTAGTCACGTTTGATAAAATCTAACTTTAGACTAGTTTCGTTATTATTCGACCTACATCTATTTTAAGTTCGCGTTAAAATAGATGTAGGTCGAATAATGTTGTTGTTTTTCGTATGTGTAAGTGGCTAACACTGGTGTCAGATTTTTCAAGCTGCCTTGAGGCATCTGACATAGCTTAACGACTGCCATCAACGATGACAGCCGGGACCAACGGCTTAACGTGCCTAAACGTGGTCGAATAATAACGAAACTAGTCTAAAGTTAGATTTTATCAAACGTGACTAAAACTTTACTTACTTACGAGTAAATATCTACCTATACGTGCACAACGTGTACGTACAAGTACTCATGTAGACGAATTTGAAAGTTTACAATCTGCAACTACTCTACAAGTTATTTATTTATATCCAGAGGTGAACCTCAATTGCTATCGAAATATGTGAAAGTGAAATGGCTGACTGGGCATGCAATTATTCATCTTCACAGCCCCGACCAGTCGTGTTTACGATACGAGAGTAAGCACATGTTACTCGATCATTATTTATGAGTGGAGAGCATCTCGGCCCAAATCTTAATCGCTGTGTGTAACTAATTCACATGTGATCAATGAAGTTATATAAGAGAGGTACTACTTACATAAATATGTGATTGGCGCATGCAATTTGAATTCAATTTCACAAAATTAGACAATTGTTGTAATTTCATAGATACTCCATCTCAGTAGAGACGGCGTTGCTATTTTATTTATAAGCATATTGTGTTTATAGTATATTGAAATCAAATTTGCACACCAACGTAAATAATAAAATATATGTTAGAATTTGATACTGTACTTCTTACTTAGTCAATTAAGTACGTATTGTAATCACTAATAATCACATATGTATTTGCAAATAAATAGATACAAATCTTTATCTCTCTCAGCATAAGTTTTCGTACTACTGAAATCTACTTCGTACTTCGAGTAAAAAAAAAAATGGCTCAAAAAGTAGGCAACATCATCTAAGATTAATACTATACCTACTACTTGTTTACCTAAATCTGTTGAGTTTTTCAATAGCAAGATGACCAGGTTAATTCGGTTCGTTGCGAGAACTTCATCTGATCTCAAAATCACTGCATTTGTTACATAAATCCCGCGTATCCGTAATACTTGACACACACACATCGCATTGTCCACGCTTTCTGCAGTTTAAGAAATCGGAACAATGGCGTTATCAGCGTAATTGGGAGCTCAGAGCACAGCACAATAGAAATAGTGCAGTTAATGCGGCATGCGCGTACGGTGGTACATTACAGCATTACAGAAATGCGTGGAGAATGGATTCGCCGGCGGCATGACGAGATGTGTCACTCATATTGTGTCATGTTACGTTTTGCAGCTCTTTAATGGCTGTAAGCATCGAACGTACTGAGATTATCGTTTATTAAATGCTTACGTAAAGAATAGGTCAGTTTCCTGGGTCAAAATAATAACATTCAATTAGTCTGTTAGTTAGATAATCAAAAAATATTGGTCACATTTTTTTGTCAATCCCATCCCAACCAATATTATACATGCGAAAATGAGTTTGTTTATTTTTTCGTTACGCTATCACGCCGATCTACGGAACCGATCATCAATGAAATATTGCATACACATTGTCTGGAGTACAGAGAAGGACATAGGCTACCTTTCATCCCGGAGAAAGTGCATTAGTATTTTTCTTAAATGATTTAAGGGTTTGGGAGCGTGTCCTGATTTGCACCTGATCGGGACATTTAGCAACCCGATCAGGTGTAAATCAATCCATTCATTAACAACGTTTTTACTAGGAATCAATCAAACTACGTATTTTTTAGTCATTAGTCATTATGACTATGACGAGTGCGACATAAAACAACGTCACCAATTTTACTAACTACTTACTACTGCGATCTCCTTAGAATTTCTACTATTGGACAAGTAGATAGCAAGCAAATCAAATTATTATTGCACAATTAAACTAACAGTTTCTTATACTATAAGAGTCGGGAAAAGCAATTTTAGTAAATAAAATTAGTTTTTCACATCCATAACCCTAAATACCAATTTGTTTTACCTTCCACCCCGATTTTAAATAAAGTACGGAATCTTCTTTCTTTTCGGATAATCAGGTGAGTCAAGCACGATACATCGTAACTAGACTGGAAACAAGTTTCAAAAAGAATGTTTCCCAGCGGGATTTGACCCCACGACCTTCGAGTCATAGGCAAACGCCTTGACCGCTAGATCACAGAGGTAGTCTATTTACGACCTATAAAGATATAAAAGACTAAAGACTTTTCACAATAGTCTTGTTGTAATATGCGTACCAATGGTCTGATCACAAGCAATGATGCTAAACACCGTGCGAAGTGGAGAAGAAAAAGTCAGAAAGCATACTCCGGGCTCCAAAGCACTCCAGTTAAGGATGCAACCGGGATAGTGCTAAGATGACAGAGAGAGAGAGAGAGAGAGTCTTGTTTTGTTCCATCATTACTTAATCGCGTTTTGGTAATATCCGTACATACATAAGTTTTACTAAATAAATTTTTACGAAGTCTGTCTAGACAACAGAGACATTATCGTCACTCGAAGTAAAATGCCATACGTTTTTATAGTTGGAAACATTTAAACTGCATAGAATTAACGACGCGATCGGTGAAAGCAAATAACCGTAGGATTTTGTGCAATTTCTGTCTGTCTGTTCTCGATATACGATTCAGGATTATCTCGAAGTGAAAGTGTGAAATAGGAGATTACATAGACCGGTCGCATCCGTGCACACTCGTTCTTTAATATACGCTTTGCAAATGTCAGGAGGTCGGCATCATGTGATTTGTTTTCGAAACTTCCTATAACCAATATCTCACAATGCACCTAGATTAAGCACTCATAGATAAAACTACCTGTATTGGAATTTAATATTAAATTTAGCTCTGCTTATGCTTTTGGCTTATCTACATGCTACAAGCATAACTTTATTGACAGGTGACAAAGTTTATTTTAGGCATCTTATCCTCGTTTCTTATTAGTCTACCCTTCTTATGTCTCCCATAAGAAGGGAAGAGCAGAGGATAGGGGTAGAGAGAGTCAGCTCTCATATTGAATTGATTACACAATGACACTTACCCAGTGAGAAGCCCAGTCACCCATAACGACTGCAGGTCCGAATGATCGCGCAGGGTTCATACTCGATCCAGAGAATGGAATCTGTTGGAAAAAAACCGTTTTTAACACCTTCCTTAACAACTTATTGTTAATTAATATTAACACGCAAATAAACACCTTTTGACTGACTTAAGGGAGTAATTTGCCATCACCATTCACACATAGACTAAACAATGATCGACTATTTAGTTTGCTTATTATATTTTCTAACTGATCGGTAAGTGATATTGCTGGTAATATCGTATAGCATATTAGATCAAAAGGAATTTTCGAAGTTTTTACTGCAAGCTACAGCAAACAGGTTTCAAAGAAAAAAGTAAAAATCTGGACTCTGTTGACCATTTGACTGTTACTTTCTTTTCTTCAAGCCATCAAACTTTATCACGATGGCACAGAACTAATAGTTAAGATTGCTAAGCTTTAATACATGTAGGTACTTACACAGGCACAGTGGCAAGCAGTGATGGCGAGCCCGATAGCAAGGGGCGCGGAGCCCTTGAGGTCATTGCGGCTGGCATCGCACACACCCATCACTACCATCACCAGTATGAACGTGATCAGCGCTTCCACCAACAGGGCCTGGTTAAAAAAAACAAATACGTACGTTTCTAGGAAAATGCACTTTATAGATGATATCAATGTAACCTTTTGCACTCCGCTATAAAAGCGGGGCACTAAACTTAGCTATAGTCAATTACTGACGTCAACAATTACAAGATTCAAATATATGATAAAAAACCACAATTCCTTAATAATAACTAAGAATGGATGAATAAGATTATTAATTAACTTATAATTTAAGTGTATATTTTCCACTTACCTGGGCATCTGTGATTCCAGCTCCGGGCTTGGTGAGTCCGAAACCATAATTTAAACTGTCTTCAGGGACAGACAACTGCAACAAAAAAGGACGATTAATATTTTTTGTTACGTCTTAATTATGATTCATCATTATATGAAATGATGATCATTATCTGATGCTGTGTGGTTCTCAGCATAGGATCACTAGAGTCCAACTCCAAGTCTAGGATGCAACCAGGAAAATGCTCAGATGAAGTGGATGAGAAGGAAAGGGAACTGCGTTTGAATCTTTGGTAATGTGTCGTACATATAGCGTGTAAATTAACCCTCAACATTCGCTTAAAGGGGAACTCAGCCCATGAATTTATTTTTGACATTTCCATACAAATTGTGAGACCGGCTGAAAATTTGAAAGGAAATGTTGTTTTTTTTTTGTGTTCCCAATATTTTTTTTTGTCATAGGACGGCAAACGAGCAAGTGGGTCACCTGATGGTAAGTGATCAGCGCTGCACATGGACTAATGTAACACCAGGGGTGTAACGTGAGCGTTGCCGGCCTTTTGTTTTTTCCTCCCCAGCCTATCTAGGGGAGGGGATGGGCCTCCGGCTCTCTCACTCACCGAACGAAGCATAGAAGCGGTAAAGCTTCTACTCAAACGTATTTTCTGTTGTTTGTGAGAGTTACGATTTTCTGTGAGAGTGTGGTACTTCCCCAGAAGAGCCGGCCCATTCATGCTACTAGCAAAAGTGATTTTCACCGGAAGCGTGGCCCTACTACAATTACACTACATATAGGAAAAGTTTTCCATTTGAACGGGCTGAGTCACCCCTTTTAGGCAATGTCGGGTAAATTAACACCCTGTATACGGAGCGTTAGTTTGTAGTATTGTTAGCCGTGTAGTTCTCGGCAGAGTAGAATAGAACCACTCCAAGTCGTCCCGTGGATGTCGTAAAAGGCGACTTAGGAAACACAAGCTAAACAAAGCTTACAAACATCAAAAAGACCTCTCCAACCCGTCTGGCCAGCGTGGAGAGTGTAGACCAAATCCTCTGGCTACTCTGGCTAATACTCGTATATTGCTGTGGTAGAACAGAAAGGGTCGTGTTCCTGCAGTGGAGACTAAAAAAGACTTGATGGATGGATGGATGGATACAGAGCGCACGCAGGTTTGGAAATATTTTCGCACGCTAACCTCTTATTACGTGTCTTCCGGGAAAAAAACAGTGTACAATACGCACTCACGCAGTCCATCAGATATTTGTTAGAGATACTTGATTCAATAAACCGCAGATCTCCACTTCACATGATTATGTTACATCAAGAAATTTACAGATGCGGCACATCAAGTTCGTATGCTCTAGAAAACAGTGGTGTTATAGAAAAACATGCTATAAGACAGTTCTACTCAACTCCAAGAACTTAGGAATCCCATTTATAACTAAGTTTCTTTTTTATGGACACTTACATTAAGTTGCGGACATGTTGTGGGCACTTACTCAACGAACCTATATATTATAATAAATAGGTACTAATATTGATAAACATCCACATCCACAACACTTCGTGAGCGCGCGTCTCGGTTCACAATCGCACTGAGGAAGACCACCGGTTCGAAACATGTCGGCTTGTTGGTTGAAACCTACCTTTGTAACTCATAATCGTTTATTGATAAAGAGGCAATGATAAGAATTCTGACATGAGTGTGATCGAATCCGAACTCCATTTAAAACTACAACACTCAAAAAGCCTACATATGAGCTCCTTTCAACTCTTAAATTTCTAGTACTTAGGTATTGTAGATCTACAGGAGTTTAACATCTGTTGTGTATTTTTTCTGTACATTGTGTGGCAGATCTCATGATTTGGTTACGCGATGGCCCGTAATCGTGGGAAGCGCGGCGTCCTGTCCGTTTGTTTATGCACGTCGCGAAATGCTCTCCATGCAAATGGTAGAAAGCGGACGCTTCTAGTAGCATTCTTGCTACATCTCGTGATAAACTAAATAACGGGTTACGCAAGTTTTAAGCTTGTTTTGTGTTGCAGACAGAAAAAGGAAATTAAATAAATATTCATTGTTAACTGTTATAGATATGACGTTCGCTACATTAACTGTTACCATGCTGCTACCTGATAACATCCGGTGGATATAGAAAAATAGGATGACCAGAAATAATGTGGTCAGATGGTATAAGGACATTTGATAAGAACTGGAAAGATACCACCAAGAATCAAGAAAAATGGAGAGAGGGAAGGCTTTTGCTCAGCAGTGGGACATAGAAGCTAGTAAAAAAATTGCTACCAATCCTAATTAACGTCTTCACGGAGACTTTGCGGTGCTACCGTGAATCGAAGTTAACATTCTTGTTGGTGGAGCTTTTTTCTTTCTTCTTCAGATATCTCTGTTTAGAATAAACTTAGATATAAAGCGAAACAGAGGTATCTTTTTTAAATCAACGAAATATTTTTTTAGAGTTATTTATTATCTATTCTTGTTTCAAAAGTAGATAACAAATGATGTCATGTGGGTGTCGGTAAACATCCTGTAGGGTCACTTAATTATCTTGAGACCGTGGCGAAGGCCGGCGGAGTGCTCCTATTAGGTCTTTACACTCATGAGTGTCACGGCGAGCGAGCCAGTTAGAACATACATGGCTCGTAAGGATGCAGAATGCGATCGAGAAAATTCTACGACCGCAAACGATGGGAAACCGCTACTTTGTAGAAGGCTGTTTTGAGAAAGATGTTTAGTGTATGCTAACGAATATAGCTTGAGATCGTAAAATTTCTTCAATAACGATATGTCAAACAGAAAAAAGAGACAAATCAGCGCTTGATTCAGGTTTGACCCCCTTTTAAACTGAAATTCGTCAATTTCGGATACATAAAGAGTCGTAAATAGAAAAACCGTAAAGTAAACCAAAATACATGCTGAGATGTTTATCGTTTTGGACCCTTAAAACTTTTCCTATGGGGGCAATGCTGAAAACACAAAAAATTACATTTCCATATAAAATTATTTAGCAGGTCAATTTGTATGGGAATGTCTTTTTATTTTGAGTTTTCATTTGTTTCATTGATCCCATAGAAAAAGTTGTTTATATTTACGGGTCTGAATCATCACTTTGTGGGTCTATAACGATTAAAATTTTGCAATGTATAGTTCCCAATGCTAATTAACAAGATGTTAAGTAAATAATATTTGGCCTTACCCTGATGAAGGCGGCTCCTGCAACTGCGCCAAGAGCCTGCACCACGATGTAGAATAATGCTTTGATCAGCTTGATGTCTCCGGCCGCGAAAAGTCCACACGTCACCGCTGGGTTGATGTGACCGCCTGATACATGGCCGATGCACTGTAAAAGAAAATTAATTTAGGACAAGGTAACATTAGAAAACATTAAATAAAGTTAAAGGACGCCTTGTGTGTATAAAATTTTACGTTTGGAACGACTTTCATATACCTAGTGGCAAAATGAAGAGGGGTACCAGACATCAAGACAATGCAAACATTTTATGACTTATATTAATTACTGTCCATATCATATGATGTCAGGAAGCTTTACGTAAGCTCGATCAGGACCAAACATATAATGACGATGACATAATTATTTATTTCAGGCGAATGATGCTAACTGCTGAAAAATGTTCCCACGAGTATTCCTTGCGAGGTCTCTAAGGTTTTTGGTGTAGTTAATCGTAAATTCTTGTTATATTTGTAAACTTTTGGGTTAATTATATAAATTACAGTACTAATACTGTGCCGTTGGATTTAGTTATGTAATAAATAAATATATAAAGTAAGTAAACTCATTTCGTTATCAGTTGTTTGTTGACGGTAGTTCAACTTATATACGAGTAAAGAATGCAAGTTTTTAACATTAGTAATTTGATTTTATAGTCTTACTAGCTGTTGCCCGCGAATTCATTCCAGTGCCCTTAAATTTTATCGCGCAATATACTTTTCTGCTTTTTAGTTGAAAAATCCTTTTCAGTTACTTAATGTTGCAATATTTTAAATATATCATAGAATGATATGACTTCCATAAATTTTCATAGTGGACTTTATAGATTTTAAAACTCTATTTATAAACCTTTAAACAAAGAGATACAAAAGCACAATCGACGTAACAGTGACATAATTAAGACTGCAATTAACCATAACTGTTAAAAACAACCTTAAAGTTCACATACAGAGCAGTTTTTAACCATCAGCGTCAGCATCAGTTGACCTATGACATAACAGATTTTGAAAGCTTATATAGTTTTTTATCTTTTATTTTAGTACAATTTTTCAATATAAATATATACGGACAAATCACACAGATTGAGCTAGCCCCAAAGTAAGTTCTTAAGAAAGACTTGTGTTATGGGATACTAACTCAACGATACAATATTTTATAACAAATACATATATAGATAAACATCCAAGACCCAGGTCAATCTGAAAAAGATCGTTTTCCATCATGACCTGACCGGGGATCGAACCCGGGACCCCCGTGTCGCAGGCTGGCGTGGTAACCGCTGCGCCACGGAGCTCGTCGATGAGTCAAGCGATCGGGCCGGCACACCCGACGCACGCGGCGCGGTCACGAAACGCAGCAATTATATTGGTTCACCTCCCAGATCACAAGATACCCACCATTCAACAGGGTACTTGCATACGTTTTCGTCGTGCTGACGAAAGACCTACCAAAATAGGCATATGAGTGAAAAAATACCTTGTTAACCCAAAATCTTCTTTTTTTCTATCTTTTACTTTATCGGATGACTTTGAACGTCCCAGGAATGTTTAATCTCAGAATTAGGATCTCTAATAAAACACATACAAACCTGAGTTAAAAAGGAAAACAACAAAAAACACTTAGACCTCCCATACTATAGGTGGTCTACTTTCTATGGGTAACCTAATATTTTTTTAGTATTTTACTTTATTTTTGCGAATCATATTTTATTACAGATTCTGATTCTGAGATCAAAATATTGCCAGCCTTCTTATGTTACATAGGTATTGATATTTTTTTCAACTCGCCCAAAACTGCATATTGAAAAATAGTAAATTTCTTCGCCTGATAATTTATTAACTATTTCGTTTTCGGGAATGATATTTCTTGTTTGAAATATTTATATCCTTTAACACTTTTAAAATATGTTTGCCCTTAACTTTGATTAAACTTAACGTATCATAAGAACTGCAATAGATGGATGGATCCAATAGACGGCTATGCCGCCTCCACCGGGCCCGGCAGCAGGTGGAAACCCAAGAAGTGCTGAATTGATACCGTAAAAGAGGATGCGTGCCAATGGTCTCATAATCAAGGATGCAGAAAACCGTGCGAACTGGAGGAAAAAAAGGCAGACCCCGGACTCAAAAGTGGTCCAACTGAGGGTGCGACCGGGAACACGCTCAGATAATAGAGAGAGACACGCTACTTAGATGTTCACTATACTTCATAATCCACTGATCATGCAAGTTTCCTATTACTGTTCGCCGTATAGATCACCAGATATCCAGCATTCAATTACAGAATATCGCTGGTGGCAGCGTCTAATTGAGATTTATAAGCTTAACGGCTCATGCCTGATATCGGCGACGATAATTGCAGGTTGGTTGTAAAATATTTCAGTGCTAAGTACTGATCTTATGTTCTTGCCTTCATTATAGCATTTAGCTCATAATTTAGAAAAAGGACGCGGAGAACGCCCCAATAAACTACCTACTGTTAACGGGCTACTCACTATGTACAAATTATCCTGGACAAAATAAAATATTCTCTGATTTTTTATTCGTATTACTACAATTAAGAGATTATTAGTATTTTGTTTTTCAAAGCACAATAAAAATACGACAGCCAATATAATATAGCCTATGTCATTCGGGAGAGCGTAAAGATTCCAACGAAATACCATACGTTCAAATCCGTTAAAGTATAAAGTTATAGTTGATTTAACAAAATCGAACAGATATGATCTCTAATAACTAAAAACGTTACAACCTTTTTTAGGCAGTCGCGTAAAATTATACATGTGCAAATTTGACCTTTCAGATGTACTGGTTATTTTAATAGATATTGACTTGCTAAGACAGTCATATAGTTTTCAATATTTTTTTCATAATAATTTAAATCAATCAGTTTTATTTATTACCATTAGAAATCACTGATTTTCAAATAAATTAGTAGCTAATCTGTAAAATGGCGATCGGAAATGATGATATTTAATTAACATTGCGAATTAAAATAATTTGACCGTTTAGTGCAATGCTATTCTCACGTTCAAACATATTACAAACGGATTACTTAGATTTATGGGTTCATACTCATAATTTTATGCGTCACAACATATTCTTAATTGCTACCTATATATTTAATGACCTAATACAGTAGTTAAATTAACAGCCAATGACATAATTTTGAGGTTAAATGTGAAGGACCGTGACACTGAATTTTATAATGAGAAACGATTATGGCAATTATGTTATGTACGAATTGATGAGATGCTGACTCATACAGACCTTGATTGTATAGTAAATTAGTGTAATATATGAACCATTTCCTTCACTAATTATATTAATAAATATAAATTGGATACGTCAGTAAGTTATCGAAGACGGAAATCGGGTTAATCATAAGTATATTTCTCGAATGTTGCCCAATACTTAAAATTTGCAGTTTATTGCCCTCGAACTAATATTACAGTTGTACAAACTCGGTGAAGTGTTATAAAAACTAGTCACTTCACTTTAATTGCCCTGCGTGTTCAAAACTGACTGTTATGAGGTAGGACAGGAAACTGCACCCATTCAGAATTATTGTCGAAACTGTAACACTTATGTATAAATAGACACATTCGACACATTTTAAACTAGGAAACGAGTTATTTCACTTGACCTACATTTTTTATTAAATTTTAAGTTATTTCGTTTCGAGTTCATTACAGAAAAAATGTCACATTTCGATTATAATCGTATTTATATTAAAATAGCTGACCTTTAAATTACCTTAGTAATATATGTCTTTAAATTCCCTATTTCAATTAGTATATGTAATAATGAAAATAAGCGTTATATAAGAAAACACATCCTCTAAATATTTAATTGAATCTTTTATAATCAACTTCCTTTTACCACTAGATGCAGTCACCTTCATTAATATTTATTTTCTTGGATATCCGGAGATGTTTCTGATGATGTGTTGGAGGACCACATGTTTAACACCTTTCTGAAATATTTTAATGTAAAGTTTTTCTAAAAATCTTCATATTGCTTTATTATAACGATAATGCAAATTGATAAAATATAATATTATTATGTGATGGACATTTTTTACTCCTTTCCCTGAAAGCTTGAGAACAGATTTTGATAAAAATTTATTGTAATTTTTACTACGTACCTACCGTACCACGATTGATTTTGAGATGCGTCTCATTAGAGAGTATATAGTCAAAGGTCTCATATTACAGTTAAATTTGACCAACAATGTTACAGGTTAGACATCAGAATAGCACTTGCACCAATAAATTTTATTATTTATTGATACGATTTACATTTATATTGACAATATTTTAAGTACTTACATATACTTATGTGTCTAAAGTACTTGCGCGTAAGCTTTCAAATGTACCTACTAAATTGTACTTGACGTCCGGTTCGCAAACCCCAATCTCGTATCGAGAACAAACTACTAGCCGCAGACATAAGTCGCGTGTGATTGAGACACAAACATCGGGCGTGAGTGGCCAGCATGGCGCGCATAGATCACACATGCACTATCAAGGGCGCCTACAATCCCTAACGCATGCTCGCATGTGGGAAACTTATCGCATTCGCTATCGGAACTACGCGAATCAATTATGCGATCGAAAACTAAATATCTTAGGGCTCGTATATTTGTTTGGTAATCTATTTTGATTCCCATTTATTCCTACGCACTTGCACCATTATTTCTTCATATGGCTAATAGGATCCGAGGGGCTGTGTAGCCAGTAAAGAATAAAAATGTAATAAGTATTGTGCCAGATTTTTCTAGATAAACCTGTGAAAGAGTTTTATCAATCCTTTGGCTAAACATTTTGTTACGAAATGGAAGATTTGTCGGCGTAGCTTACTTTGACCCGAAAACGTAGGCAACAAAGAGATTGTAAAATAGAGTTTAATAAATTTAATAGCCAATAAATGCGTAAAAAGTAAAGAACTGACTACTAACATAAGTGCTTTTAATAAAGCCGAAACATTTTTAATAACAATATTAACCAAAATTACAATATTTACACTCCACCGTCCCAATTAAGTTTAATTGAATTAACTTTTACAGCGTAATCAGCGCGCCGAATCGCTTGTGACTTGTACCAATTGCTAACGGTAACACACGCGCCCAACGCGCGTTCTCCACTGCGCGCGCGCCGGATGTACACTTCAATAGATAAATATAACGTTGGTGACAATTTTTGTTTTAGTAAAACATTTTGAGTTTCCATATGTCTCTCTCTCTCTGTTTTAGCTTTTTCCCTTTCGCATCCTTAGCCGTATTCTTTCGAGTCCGGAGTCTCCTTTTGAGTTGCTTTGAGTAGTTTAAATAAAAAAATATATATTAACCGTAAGATAAATTTAAATATTATTTGGTGGACGTAAACTTTTATTACACAATAGTGTTTAAAAATAGCATATTATTGTTGATGTCCATAATTTACTGACAGCTAAGCTTCCAAAGCGGCAGAAGCGGCAACAAACTGCACCGCGTATTTTCTCCAAATGAAGTCAATTTACAAACTACACATACCAATTTGAACTTTACTTAAATTTGCACATTAACAGTGAACTGTAAACTTCAATTTTCGTAATCAATAGACGAACGCTCATTTTTTTTTGTATTGAACTCAGTCCAAAAGTAATTTATTTAATTGCCATCGTAACCTGCAAGTAGATCACGATAATTTAAATTTATTTTGAAGATCTTGTTTACGGCCGAAATGTCCGTAATTAGGCTTAAGAGCCGTCAATGATACCCGTATTTCAATTTGAAGGCTTGGCGGAGGTGAAGACCGGTGCTAATTAAGGTCGAAAGTTCAGTTTTATTAGCGAGTGAGAAATCTTCTACATTTTACACAATATATTAATAAAACCCTGTTACATCCTTAAAGGGGCCAGCCGGGCAAATTGTATAATATACATGGAAAATTAATTAATTAATTTCCTCAATAGGATATGCACAAAAAATGTAGTTTGATTACAATTTTGCACAATATTTATTTAAAATTACATTTGATTATAAAACCATTTCGTTTTATTTTATACTTTTATTATTTACTAGTATTTTATATTTATAGAATTTAAGTAAGAAAAACTCTAATAAAGCAGTGGTTTTATTATAGTTTTTCTTACTAACTCCTGAATTGGACACTTTAACCTGACCAATCCTTCAAATTAATCAACACACTGTGCTGTAATTAATAGTCGTGTATTTATTTAAAAGTAAACATACATAACCGAGCTTTATCTCGCGTCATTGGAGAACGGCATCAACAGAACTGCGCTTGAGCGCATTTAAATTCATTCTGTCACTTGTGATTAGCGCTGAATTTATCGAATCAGGCCGCCATGCCACTCCTGCAAATAATGGCCACGTATGTATGGTACGAGTCAATTATACGGCATTTTGATCTTTGAATGCACCTTATAGACTGTCATACTGAACTGTGACTAAAATTGTTTTTTTGTAGTTGATTAAAATTGTGAATAGCGCCGAATTTATCCAATCGCCAATGCCACTCTTGGCCAGCCACGTATGACAATATGTACGGCACAAGTAGCATATGGTCTTTTGATCTTTTACTACACCTAGTAGTGCATCTACTCCCGTTATAAAGCTGTTTGTGTGCTTTCATCATCTTAAGATAAGCGGTAAATTTATCGAAACAAGCCACCAGTGCCACTCCTGGCGAATATGTACGGTATGAGTATAATAACGGCCTTTTGATCTTTTAAAAAACCGCCATATTGAGCAGTTTTATATATATTAATGTTTAAAATGAGGTTCTGATTATTTTTTTTTACTTACAAATAAGCATAACACGTAAAAACAAATCGAAATCGTTATAGCAAAAATGAATTCAATTACTTTTTTCTACCTGTATACAACATTTGTAACAATTGATAACTGTTACAAAGCTACATGACAACGAGCGTGACATCCTTAACAGAGTCTAATAAAATCTCAAACAAAAAGCCAGAGTTCAAGAACAGATTTTTTATTTTCAAAAATAAAAGTTATGTTTCAAAATTTAATTCTAGATACTTCCACCTGCTTATCCAACACGATATACAGGTTTGCATCTCACGTGTATGTTAATTTACGTTTCAAATGTCAGTCATTAAAAATATAAAAATAACAACTATTTTTAGTTCGTTTATTTTTGATTAAAAAGCGTGATAGATGTGTGGTAGATGTAAATACACACAAAAACTACTACAACAAACACAATTAGAAACTCACTTTTGACTTCAACTTTTTAGATATTGTTACAGTTTAGACAAGAAACGCCTTTATCGAATTATTACTGCCTACTTACACGCCTTTTTCCCTTGCGAGGTATACAGAGTCCAGGTCTATTAAACCTCCAAGCCAATCCCAGCGCCGTTACATCCGCACTCTTCGTGTTTGCATGTAACTGTACGATGTGTCTGATGTACCACAGCCGGAGTTCAGATGTAGCTGACAGTGATTGCAAATGAGAGGATTTGGGGCGAAAGCCAACGACCTTGTTGAAGCTTTTGTTATTGTTACCAAGTGCTTGTTCGTATATTTAGATAGTGTTTATTGAATGTATATTTTAAAGATCGTCTGTCGAGAATGAGTCAACTTCAGAAGTAAACAGATATATTTTTATATACCTAAATTACTTGTAAATGTATGATGTAAATCGACATAATCTATCGGCTTAATTAACATTTTAAATCACCAAACAAATATTGGTGTTACGTTTACCGCGATAGAGCGCGTTGATGTCTTTTACTTGGTCCTTAGCTCACCAAATTATATCTTGTTTATTTCTAACTGAAACAAGTAAAACTATAACATTTTGTTTATAAGTATATAATCTCTGTCTAAGTTTGTTTTCATGTGTTCTAAGGCTACATTCGCTCAATACACATGTTTGGTTGGTAAGTACCTATTCACTGACCAAACGTGCGAAACGCCCCATTACAACTAGGGCAAAGACAATATAATACTAACACTAGGGCAAAAATTCTTTGGTATGTATGTCCGGCTGTTTGTTTTTATTTTGTCGTCGACGAGAGGGATAATTTTACTGAAAGCGTCCTCGGCACAAATGCTGAGTTGGTTATAGATAAATATAATATTTGATACCAATTGGAAGTGTGAGTTCGAACCTAGGATTGATGTTAGGTTTACTTTTAAAATTACATTTTTAATAAATATAACTGCGATAGATCCCATTTTATATTGCGCGATTCTGTCTTTGAATATATTCAAACTAAATAATTATTTTTTAGTTTCAATATGTCTAAAGATAGACTCACGAGATCTACAGCTCACGGAGCCACTGCCTTGTGATCTACTTACTATTACTATATTACGTTTATTAGTATTACAAGATAAATAAAACTAATGAATAGCAAATGCAGATCACTATGTAACACTTGATCGGTGGCCTATTGTACCCCGGTCAATACCGATTACACGTCCAATTAATAACAATTACAGACTTGTAAACACACATAAACATGTCCTGTCAGTCAACTCGCGTTTCTATGCGCAGGCCTTGACTTTTGAGACTGTTTTCATTGAAACTTTAATTTCTTAACATGATCGATGGAACGGGCGCAGGTCACTGCATGATGCATGCAAAGGGTCCTCATTTATATACAATAATCAAGAGGAAAACATTTAAAAAATGGCAAGGAATAAATTATAAAAACTAAAACTGCCTGCCAACTTATACAAACAAAAAATAAAAAATAATAATTGAATTACTTAAGAGCAAATAGTATTAAAGGACAATTAACGAAACAATTGATTCTTACATTTAATAATCAGGTATTTTTTGAAGTTGGTGCCCCCAACTCAACCTTTGAAGTAAAACGTTGTATCAATAAAAAAAAAAAGAATCATTAAAATCGATTCATGATTGGCCGAGTAATGTAACAAAATAAAAAATACTGCCAAATTGAGAGCCTCCTCCTTTTTAAAGTTGGTTAAAAAGCCCCTTTTATACATACTCCATGAGGAATTACCTAATCCTCATTTATTTTAAAGGATGTCGATACTGAACTTATTTACCGTAGTATGTTTTCGGATATAACAAATACGAACATGAAACAAAATCACATTTAGCAATAAGATTGATTAATTTCTATAGTGTCTGGTGTCTAGTACATTGCCTATCAAAAAGTCTCTCTCAGTCTTTTCATCTTTTTTTAATGTTGTCACGTCAAAGTCAAAGATTTTTATTCAAAATTGGATAATTGTATCTCTTTTTGAACGTCATATTTTTCTTTCTTATTATTATTTTTAATTTTTAATATGCAAAATCGAAAATCTAACTCGTTTCGTAATGACCACTGGTGAGAAGAATACGCCGAAGGAAACTCAATCCAGACTTGATCCCTACGTGAACTATAGGACTCTTCTAAAATAAAGTTTTAATGACTTAAACTGAGTAAAACCCGATATTGCACCTTTAAATAAAATGTTTGTAATTGGAATTATATATTTTACATCAATAAGGAAAATAACATTGCCCTCCGAAGAAATTGCCACTTGGAGGCTTTGGAGGTTAAAGCATTTCATTTGCATGGAAATGGCGGCACCATAAGTGTTAGTTCCAAAGACATAACCATAAAGAAGAAGCTTTTAGTAAAGTCATACAAAGCCCTTAATAATAATAACTGAAGACATCATCGTTATTTATGTTACACTATTTCTGTGCGTCTGTGTTGTTAGGGTTCTCCTGGTGAAGTGCCGAAAAATTAAATTATAAGACTTCACGATCTATTCAACTATTTTGCCACAGAACTGGACCTATAGAAGTGTTATTAATATCTTAAACTCTCGAGGCACCCCTCACACCCGAGTAAAATTTACACGCGTCTTAAAGTTGTTTATATTGATGGACTGAATGGTGACTCGTTAATATGAACAGCTTTTCTTATAGTATAACTCAATATAAATTCAACATTCCCATTATTTCCCATATAAATATTTCCTACCATTTGTACTATAGGGCTAAATCACCCCTTTAAGGAGGAGCCCGATGGTCCAGTGGGTGTGAGCTCTATGAGCGCTTACGTATGTTAAGCAACCCCTGTGCAGTCCCTACTTGGATGGGTGACCGCAAGTGGCATAAAAATATCTCGAGCTCCTCCGTGCTTCGGAAGGCACGTTAAGTTGTGGTAGAGCCACGCTACCGGCAAAAATCACTTCAGCTGGTAGCATGAATGGGCCGGCTCGTCCGGGGAAGTACCACACTCTCACAGAAAATCGACGTTTGAGTAGCAGTTTTACAGCTTCTATGCTTCGTTCGGTGAGTGAGAGAGCCGGAGGCCCATCCCCCCTCCCCTCTAGGGAGGGAAAACAAAAGGCCGGCAACGCTCTTGTCATACCCCTGGTGTTACATTAGTCCATGGGCAGCGGTGATTACTTACCATCAGGTGACCCGCTTGCTCGTTTGCCGTCCTCGGACATAAAAAAAAAAAAAAAAAAAAAAAAAAAAAAAAAAAAAATAAGTCGTTGGTCCCGGCTGTCATCGTTGATGGCAGTTGTTAAGCTATGTCAGATGCCTTGAGGCAGCTTGAAAAATGTGACACCAGTGTTGGCCACTTACACATACGAAAAACAAACAAATAAATCCCTTTAAGAGAATGTCGAGGAAACATTTAGACGCTGTATAGTAAAACGGTTATAATTAACCAAAAAAAAAAAATAACTCAGGTATTACGCCATTGTCACAAAGTAAGTGCTTTATCTCCAAAATATCAACTATTCAAGAACCCTGTTTTCTCGAAATAGTACGGAACTGTTGATATACATATCCAAATCCCACTTGGACTGCGTTTTAAAATTATGCAGGTTGCGCATACCTTATTAACGAAACCCATCCAAAATCCATTTCTCTCCTATCGTGCGGCCACATTTCGTATTACCGGCTTTATATCCACATAAATTATCAGTAATAGTACAAGATGTTACCTAATTCCAAATAAATAGGCACCTTCACTCGTAAAATCTGATTAGAATGAAACGCTTAGGACTCAAATTTATATGTATATAAAATCGAGGTAGACTTTGAAGTACGACGAGAGCAACAGATCCCGCGCAGCAAGTGTTGGTCACCATCATCTTTTTTAGTCTCCGCCACAGGAGAATGAACCTGCAGTCAGAAGATTTGGCCTACACCTTTCACGCTGGGCAGACGAGTTGGAGAGGTCTCTTTGATGTTTATAAGCTTTGTTTAGCTTGTATTTCCTAAATCGCCTTCTACGATATCCACGGAAAGACTTGGAGTGTCATATTCTACTCTACCGTGAAACCGCACGGCACTATTACCATTAGTAGGTATTTGCATGTAATCACGGCAACAACTCTGGTTTTCCTCGATGGATGAACTTCTCGATAAAAAACATTCCATACAAATCCATAGCGTCTGTACATTTTTTTGGTAAATAAATAAATAGTAAACTAGTAGTGTCGCCGTTTGCGGTATCTGGTGTCACGCGACACGTGTCGCTTCCGCCGAACTCGAAAGTCTGCCTTTAGCATAAATCTCCAATTACGCTGCAACGAGATTTAAATATGGAGACATTAAAAAGAATGAGTGTAAATCAGAGAAGGTGCTTACGAATGCACCTTTGACAGTTTGACTGAATTATTTCCGTATTTCTTATGGAAATTCGAAGAATTCTAACCAAGATTCTAACGGTAAGTAAAGTTTATTGCTATATACGAGTAAATATTCGGTAGGTGGTCGGTTGGCCAAAGAGAACCCATACAAAAGGTTTCGGATTATAGTTATCTTTATCGAGATGTATTATAATTTTTCATGTACAGTATTGTTCATAGATTCACCATTTACTGCCGGAGAAAAAAAAGCACCGTGAGGCAATCTGCTTATAAATTTATTCACTAGTGTGAAAACAAACTTTACATACAAAACGTAACATACGAATGTAACAAGTGATTAGCCTAACACAACGAATGCAAGTGAAATATCGGCAAGTGTCAATATAGTTATACATTATATCAACCATAGTTTAATACAGAGTTTAGTATGGCGTAACTCCCCCTAGGGCCAGTAACCTTTGTGTCATTAAATGTAAATTAAAAGCTATCGATATGCAAAAGAATTCATAGCGAGCAGCGCCAGTCTGCTTGACGCCGGATGTTATGATGTATTAATATTATTTCATGGATATTCATCATCATGGAAGGCACAACAGCTGCAAATAAGCCTAGGCCTGAAGGCCTAGTTGCTAATAAAAATACAGCTATTTGCCAATAATATGGGCAAGTCAAAATAGTTTTACAGGTTTGGTCCCATAAGCACAGAATAATAAATAGTACTAACGTACAGAACGGAAACTCGCAGCGTTCCCCCGCAATATGGCGCCCCGCACCTCTCTCCCGTGCTAAGGGGAAAATTAAGGGCACTAATTATAGGTTAGTTAGTTGCATGCATATGCATATGCCATAAAAGTTGTGCACATCGAGCGACTGAGACCCTTATCGCATATGTCAACCGTATATTTATTTGCACACGACATATACATACATTACGAGTTTTGACCTAATCAATTCAGACTGAACGCAGAGATACACATGCGATTTCTAGCTAAAACAACCATATATCAATCACAGGTGAACACTTTAACATTTAAATCGATAATGTTTTAGTACAGAACGCTTTTAATACATAATTACCCACTCATGCCCACATATAGTTATCATAAATTATTCGAGTCGAGTCAAATTTCATCGCATGAATCAATCACAGTGATCGCGGCTATCAAAATACTTCACTATACTCTCGGCTAAATTAATTGATAACGTACTTATTGATTGTTGTAGGTAGCGACTTGTTCCCATGGTCTTGAGGGAGGTAGGGCAGTCAGGGTCGAGTAGTTAAAATCAGGTTTCATTCAAGAAGGTCTAGTAACTTTTGAACTTTTGGTGCTGTTAAATTTTAAATGGAATTTGATCATGAGGTCTCATATATTTAGTAGCTTTTTTAAACTTGCCCTGTTAGTTTGATTGGTAAGATCAAATCTAGCAACTCAGTTACAACTGCACTAGCAGTATAGATCAACAATAGTCCCTTTGAAAAGTTAGGTGTGTAAATTCTCCAGCTTAGTGCGATTGTAAATGAGTATTATCGCGATTGCTAGGAGATGCTACTGATTCGTTCTGTACTTTATTCATTCCAAGCAGCCCCCGTAGCATGGCTCCCGCGACGCCGTTTATATCGCGCGATAAACTATCAACTTCTCGCTCTTCAGTATAGCGAAAAACAAGATGGCGATAGTCGATAGACGTTTCGCTCGTGCCATGCTACGGGGGCTGGGCAGCTACTTTTATCGACTATCGCCATATAAACAAGATGACCATAGTCGATAACGTAGTTGCAGATGTCTTGCTATGGGGGGTTGATGCTGTTGTAAACACACGTGGTCGTATCAAAGAGATACAACGTACTAGCATTCCAAGCTTGTTGACCGACCAGATGATTGACGTCACATGAAAACAACAATAGAAATCAGTACCAGCACAATAGAAACAATAGCATTAATTTACGAGTTGAACGGCCGATTGTTTCGGAGATCCCCCGCGGCCACAATCACCGATTTACATTATAATTATCGATAGCTAGATGACAGGTAGGTGACCTATTTTGGGTTATTTACTACTGGATATAAGGGTTTAGATACATAATGCAAAAGAGGATTATCCTGGGATAATCACATGTTATCTAGATATCTTAAATATCAAAGAGTATTAGGGGTGCTACAATTGTGTGTTGTATCCCGTAGCCGAAATCTTTGAAATTTCAAAATTTTCGTTATTGTTTTGCCGGCGTGTTCCAAAAATACAAGTCCTGGGTACGCCACTGATTAATAGATTACTTACAACCTTTTATTTGACTGTTTACCTTGTGTTGTTGCTGATTATACCTTTACATTTTTAATATCAAGAACTTCACTTGCATTACTTGAGTTAAGATCATTATGCAGGTAATAAATAACTCTACGTCTACCTATTTAACCAACAAATTCAGTAGCAATTTCTAATCAAAGTAAAAAATCGATTTGATAACAATATGGACAGTTGGTCATCGACCTTGAGTTGTTCGCGCATGGGGTCGCATGTCAGAACAATAGTGGCGAGTGATAGGCGATTGATGATCGATTAAATGTGAGCTGACAACTGTATTAGAGTAATAGATTGATTGGTTTTACCCTTGATTCTTATGAAATGACACTCAATTATAGAGAGGTCTACAAAAAGCAAGTGGTTCAGCCCTGAATTTTTTATCTACGGTGTTAAATTTTTCTATAGTAAGTAGACTGCTTTAATTTGATCGAAAACGTAGCCGTTAAACTATTAGAAACTCGCTGTTACCCGCGGCTTTGTCCGCGTAATATAAAGCATATGTCCTTCTCAGTACCCTAACCTATGTGTATGCAAAATTTCATGATAATCGGTTCAGAAGATTCGGCGTGAAAGCGTAACAAACAAATAAACAAAGAAACTCACTTTCGCATTTATAATACTTACTAGCTGTTACCCGCGGCTTCGCCCGCGTAATATATAGCATATGTCCTTCTCGGTACCCTAACCTATGTGTATGCAAAATTTCATGATGACCGGTTCAGTAGATACGGCGTGAAAGCGTAACAAACAAACAAATAAACAAACAAACTCACTTTCGCATTTATAATATTAGTTAGGAAGGATTAAGATTAGGATAGGATTAGGATAGTTAGGATTAGGATTAGTTGGGATTGGGATAGTTGGGATAATCAAAAAAATGGCGTATCAATTCGTAAGAGTCGCAAGTAACAATTTACTAAAATAGTGCCTACTCTTAGATTAAACTTATATTTTCACTGTCGATATGAATAGAAATTTGAATGAAAAGTAAAAAAAAAAATAACCTGCCGCCAGCTGCCAGACTAATCTTACAGTTTTGACATGGAGAAAGTGTCACAATTCTATTACTTTCACTACATTGAAAAACCGATTTGTAAACGTTTTTGCAGCGAATTAACTTTCATCTCGCTGCAAACGTGATGCGTTAGGTTTGATAGTTCATTAACATCGGACAGCATGATAAATACTTTTCAATGAGTATCATTTAAACTTATTAACAACGAATGAGTTATGATGACGCGAGTGCTCTTTAGAAGTATCATAAGGATAATATTTTGAATAATTTTCGTAATTAATAACATCCGTGACCTACTTAATTAACATGATAATTGGGTTAGAAATCAACAAATCTATTTTAAGGACAAAACGGCAATTTCCTGTGGGTGACGTACGTGGATGTTCGGTGACGGATCGTGTCGGAGCAGTTCCGTCCGGCCGGACCGCGGACCGGTCGCATGTAGGTCAAGTGCACGCGTGTGGTGGTCTGCGAGCCGACTGCCGTTACGTCACGAGCTCTCACCTTATCTACTGTTTATAAATAGAATAAAACTAATAGAAACAAGAAGTACAAAAAGTTACGAGGACAATGATCTGGCCTTTTAAATAACACTGGGTACTTAATGTAGGAGTACTGGATACTTAATGAGGGTACAAATGAGTTATTATAAAAAAATTGTACCGGGTACAATAATCTATAGGTATTGAAAATAACAAATGCCATCTAGTGTTACTTTAAACCTATCCTAGAATTCCTTTTGGTTTACCCTTTGGGTTGCGGAGATTAGATGGCAGTCGCTCTCTGTAACAAACCAGTATGCTCGTCAAATCGGGATATGTAGCGGATCCCGGGCTCTGAAGCGTTACTTTTTATTTTATTTTTTTTATTTTATTTATTAGGCACATCAACAACATAAACATAGACATTACATTTGAACATTTGTAAAACTTATTCTAATGTTTACATCTTTTACAGATATGCACAGCATTAACTATCTCATTAAAAAGTACATTTATTATTTATTATGATTAAATCACAAACAGTTTAGAATTAGGAAAATGTAATAATCTTATTATTTTTTTTATTTTAATAATATATCTAAATTATTTCAAATTATAATTTTGCAAGATTTTGTCTTTAAACGTTTTGGGCTTGTCATGGAATATATCTAAATCGAGGATTTTATGCCAATCATTATATGTTGATATATATCTAGACATAGGTGCATGCATACCCAACCTGGTTTTACATGACGGAACCGAAAAGTAATCTTTTATGTACTTCCGACGGCTATATATTTTTGGGACACAGATTTACAGTTACCGTGAGGATGCAACCTAGACGCTCAGATGCTGATGAACCAGTTCTAAAAATCTTGACTGCCTTCCTAGGTTGCAGCAAACCACAACTATAAACTAAGATGGATGGACACTAAAAACAGTATAATGTGACAGCAATATTACATATTTCTTAAACTGAATTCAATTTAATAAAAATTTGCAATGTGCTTTAAATACAAGTGAAATTAGATAAGTAACAAATAATTACATCAAAATAAAACTTATCTACAAAAAACAAATCATAATATTTATTAAATAAGAATCTATTTCTAAGCTCTATAAATAACGTAGCTTCGAATCTTATAAAATACGGCCTTACCTTTGAATTGTTTAGTTAGACACATTTGTTAGGATGACCGTCTCAAAGCATTCTAATCTGAAAGTTACGTCATAAGCTAATTATTTGCGAATAAACTAATATAAGAACACCGTTTACTAATTAAGCAAAAATATCCAGTATAGAACGCAACAGATCTGTCCCGTTATTTTAATAAGCCTTTCATAAAGATAATCGCTTTGAAGACCCTCTCTACTGGAAGTCAGATGTCAAGCAGTGGACCTTTCCCTGCGCTATTAAAATTAAATATACTTAAGTACTCTTATATAATTATTGTGATATTTATACAAGAAATAAACTTGAAGTATATAACTGTCAAAAATAGCTGTGCTCTAGCACGCTTCCCATTGCCTTTTACACCATTTTTGTCTCGATACTCGACTCCTGTACATGATTTTTCACCATTGAATTTGTTCAAAACTCCTTCAAACTGGTAAGTTTTTGATCGTCTATTTATCGTCAGGCATCTAAAACGCACGACTTTACGAGTATAGATTTCTATTTTGTACTATAAGTATTATTTGTAATTTATGGCTAATTAATATTACTTAACACGTTTAACCGTGGGTAAATAATAAAATGGCTACCGGCTACTATTTCGCGCGTCATTAATTAAGTTTCGCAATTCGAGACATTGTCAATTATCCCCCGAGGCTCTGCTACCAACCTACATATGTGTTTTTTAATATAATCGTGACATGCTTTAATTGCAATGCTATTTGCTAAACTAATTCGATTCAATCAGATAAATCTAAATCTGATGACCTCAGGAATCGGAGTCATCGTTGCGCTTATGGAACATAACTTTTGCTTAACAAAATTTTTCAGTGCTTAGTTATATGGGGTGAAGATTCACCTTAGATAGTCATCATACACATAGTCTTGAAGTGCAGATGCAATCCGTCAATATGAAAAAAAAAATCGTAAATGCACAATACACATCTCCCGATAAGCTCAACACTTGTATGAGAAGAAGAGACAAAATTGTTATTCAAGTTCACAGAAATGTTTCCCAAAAGTTGTTCATACTAGCGGGCTGTATCAGCCCTTCACGGTTAGCACGAGGGTAACTTTAAACCTAGTATTTTGTTTATTAAATAGAGTGCGTTTGACTTACATCTTGCCTGATGGGAAGCAGCGATGAGGGTAAGGGTGGTACACGCAATCTGAAATAATGCCTATTAACTTTTGCCTTGAAAGTTACTGAATTATACTTGTCAGGAAACAGCGATATACGGAGAGAAGTCCATTGCTTGGCGTCGTTTAGCAGCAAGAATATCACGCCGCGTTGTCCGATAGTGACAATACTGAATCTTATATCTGTATTTTTACTAGAAAGAAAATGAACTATATTCTGTCTAAAAGTAAGAATACATAAACTGCGCTAAAAAAAAGAAAAAAATACCATTGATAGTGACCAGTTTAAGAATGGAAGTTTAATTTACAATAAAATATATTACTTCTGCTGCAATATTTCAATGCGTCCTGATTGTTATAATGTTAACAAGCGGCATTACAAATCAACTATCCGTAGGTAAAATGAAATTGACATGTTCTCAGTCCTCGTAGACTGAATGACCAACTGATTGACATATTGAACATCCAAAGCACATGATTCTATGATGAATAGGTACTTATATTACGCTTCTACTAAGAACTTGTAGAGCGAGCGAGTCGGCATGCTTGACCGATTTAATACAATATTAACTCTACAACACCTTCGTAAAACGAACTCTTTCAAGTCATCTACACTTTTATTGAGTATGTTGTAGCTACTTTTCGTATTATATTAATTGAATATTTTAATATGAATTTAAAAAAATAAATTAGGCAGTTTGGATGTTTTTGTATTTCGTTATTAAATCCTAATCCTAACTCATAATATAAATACGAAAGTGAGTTTGTATATTTGTTTTCTTCACGTTTTATCTACTGAACCAATGTTCTTGAAATTTGGCATGTACGTATTGGGGTACCTACTGAGAAAGACATAGAGTACCTTTAATCCCGGAAAAAGTACTCATCCCGTGTTATTTGCGATAAACGACTCGGCAAACTTATACGCGAGAGAAGCCGCGTGTAAAAGCTAGTAATACCTAAACTGCGTTGTTAAATGGCACAGGCATGGCCCATCGAGATGTAGGTTCGAGAGATGCCAGATAGTTCGCGAACAAAATATAATTGCACGCAACCTAACTGGTTTTAAAATATTTGATACACTTTAAGTGTACTTCTAGCAATGATGTGACAAGCGAGTTACGTTAACAATACGTCAATGTTTGAAACACTTTTACTTTTGCGTGTCATACATTTGAAATCTTAATTATCGTTATGTCATAGGTACTCTTATGTCAGATATCGCACAGATATATGTATTACACACATTTTACGCATCTATTATGTCAGCTTGATATGATAAAATTATGTTTTAAGAATTTAATATGATCGGCTTCTTATAAAGGATTTTAGTGAATAGAAGTTAAAAAATATATAATAGATTATTGGCGTGAGCATCCCCTTATGAATTATTGCGGATTGAAAATTGAGAAAACATACATAGGTTTATTTTTAAAATTTTCGCGCTTTAAACACATAATTATTAATATTTTTACGAACCTTTTCTTAAGCTGTTTTTCCGTATTTTTAATAGTTTAATCATTTATTGCTTCCTTCATGGCTTACAATTTTAAATAGCAAACTTATTCTAAAATAAATTACAACCTTAGCGTCTCTTATGCAAAGGTGCTTAATATACTAAATAAAAGGTTTTAAAAAAAGTTCGCACTAAGTCCCGTTCGTATTGATAATACCTGGGTACTTTGTTGTATACAGCATAGTATTGTATTTACCTATATTAAAGTTTCACAGATAAAATATTTCGCTTTTCCACGACACGACGAATATTAATTTATAATAAGTTTTAAAAAAATCTAAAAAAACGCTAGTCATGTATTGTCATCAGAACTCAGAGCGTGTGCAAATTTTCATCTTAATCGAAGACCGGGAAGTGGGTCAAATTAGGATTCCAAGATTTTCTTACATACAAGTGAAGCTAATAAAAGCGTGTTAATTAACCTCAATAGTGACATGTAATCACTATGAACCAAAACATAATTACAAAATTTAAAAGTCATTAGCTTTGGGGTTATTTATTCTTCTTCCTCGTTCAGTTATTTCAACTACGTGGGGTCTGTTCTTTAATATTATTTATTAATAAATGATATTCATGTTTACGAAACCGAGGGCGCCTAACACCCGTAACTTCACGTGACCGGTTGAAATAAAGATTTAGCAGAAAACTGCAGGTAATTACACGGAAACCATTAAACAACATAATGGCGGCTGAACTTCTGTAACCGATGGCGAAAACGTTGCACGAGCTGAATGCACTGACGCTTTGTTCTATGGCTGTTATGATGTTTTGAGAAATAAGTGATTTTACTAGTTGGAATGTTGCTTCATAGCTGGGCAAAATAAAATTACGAGTGTTATAACAGCCTTTTTATTGCAATAGTGCAACTGTCGCAAAAGGTCGTAGCACTCATTAGTAAAAATCAATACATTTGAGCACTGTGAATAACTTAGATATTTACGTAATTATAGGAAATTAAACTTTTTTGCATCCATATGTATTTCACGACTGCCAACAAAGAAGTGTATTGTTTTTATGGAGGTCTTTATGTATGTTTATTTATTCCACCATAAATATATATGCTCAACTATACTATACGCCTCAAGGGATTGGGACGCTATAAGTAAGTACCCTAACGATAGGATATCGTTATACCACTTGTGTCCTTTCGAATGCCATAGGCGAGGCAGACTTTGTTACAAAAAAAAGCTTGTATTGAAATAAGAATGTGTTGGTTTTCTATACTACAAACGGTATCCGTATCGATGATACAATTCTTTTTATCACAAATAATAATAATAATGGCAGGTAAGGGGGTTAGTTATATGCTAGGTTAAATTGGCTGTTACTATGACTGTATGCCTGAATCAGAAAACACTTTAATAAAGATAGAGCATAAGACAGAAATATTGATATCTATGTAGATGAAGTAAAAAGAAAAAATTTGCCAACGACTGTTGTGGAGCTTTTAAAATCAAGTCTCAAGAACTTACTTAAAAATTTGCGCCTATAATAAAATTAAGTACCGAATTTACTTACTCTGGTACAGGTTAGTTACTTTACATAATAAATTAATACGCATTATCAATTCATTCATGCTTTAATAAAAGGACATGCCGACATAAAAGAGGGCACTTCGCAAGTAAGGTACAATCATTAAGAGAAGTGGCGAAATCGGAGCGGGGAATAACAATATTCACTTGCATTTTAATCTTTACAGGTTTCGAGCGATACTTGCGAAATGTAAGGAAAATGTCACGGCCAGTTATCAAAGTGATTCAGTGGGGTAATTTCTTTTAATTATAAAAAAATGAGGACTTAGCCGGCGTAACAAATCCTTATAAAAAAAATCTATGGAAGTCCTTACTAAACAATTTAAGGACTTCCATATATACAGTCATCTTGGGTAACCTTAAATTTCATTATAACTTTGAATCGCAATCGAAAAACTGTGAAGATATTTTTATCGTTCATATTTAAAAATAAATATTTACATGTTTTTTTGATATGATTCAAAGTAAGAATGAAATTCAAAGTTACCCAAGATGACTGTTCTGTCTTTGAGTAATTAAGATAACTACAAGTCATTAAAATAATACACGGTGAAATATTGATCGTTTTGAGCCCTTTAAAGGGTGATTCAGTCCGTCAATTTAAACAACTTTTCCTTTTGAACAAATGCTGAGATATAAATTTTTCTGATATTCTCATACCAATTGACGGGGCGACTGAATAATTTTAAATACTCTCCTAACTTCTCCTTTGGTCATAACACCAATTAATTATCGTAAATTAATGTTTATTTGACGTAAACAACCTTTTTATAAATGAATTGAATGCGTTAGACCTGTGTTCTAATAAACATTTTACATGACAAACGCATTAAATATCAGTCAGCTGCCAGCAGAGTCAGTGCGTTGCTCAAGAGGCAGTCGGAGGCTCCACGCAGTCTGCTACAAGCTCTGTTGCACAAGGATAGGCCTGTATTATGTGGCAAATGCATAATATTCTCGTTACAACAGGGCTATTATGTGACTGCATTTAGGTGATAAATAGAAGCTGTATTTTGAGAGCATATTTTTTTTCTTTTTTAACCAAGTATACAGTCAACCCACCTGGTAAAAATTCCTAACTCGTTAATTGTCAACATGTTAAAATGAAACGCCGAAGGAAACTTTTTGCAAAGAGTTTCCTGCGTCTTTTAGAGATCTACTACCACCGGGATACAAGCGCACTGCCAACCCTAAATAATGACATCTTTACAAATGATTTGTGTGCTCGCCAGTATATTTAAATAACTGTCAAGGACAAAATTGTTTGATATTCTATAGTTAAACTAATTGGTGTATTCTCTCGACGGTCAATCGAATAACAAATAAAAATTATCTGTTTTTATATTTATTTGACTTTGCAATTTAATCCAATGCTAGCAAAAAGGACGCAAAAAACGGACAAAACCCATAAAAGCGAGCTTTTGGCGCATGATTTGTTGAAATTGTGAGCAAAGCGGTCACGACACGGCGCGGGTCACGAAGCCCGGTGAACCGGTTGCTGCCGGTTACGGCACGGAGTCAAGGTCGCCGTGATCTACGCGTATCGATCAATGATCTATCAGTGCCCTGATCAGTCATACGCCTCAAGGAAAAAGCAGTGAAAGTAATGGGGGCTTAATATAAAAGATATAAAATTAGGTAACCTTAACAGACAACCTGCCCTTGTATATATATAGACGTACAATTTTGGACGCGTTTTGGGACAGAAAAATTAATAGACTACCTAGTAAATGAACATTATCTGACTTATGAATTATATTTAAGTGAGAAGTTAAAGGCCTATTTCCCTTTAAGAAAGTACTATAGGTTAATTATATTTAAGAGAGAAGTTATGGACCTTAATGCTCAGAAAATGCTGTGTCTCTGATTGAGTTGTGACAGATTTTTGTTTACATCAATAAAAATAAGTAATAAGTCCGTCAGTATGATAATCAAAAATATTACATGTTTTTTTAATAATTTTATGATAAAGAAAAAGCGCGTCGAAGTTCATAAGTGGGTGCTCGTAAAGTCACAGTTTGCCAAAAATTGTGGATTCACACAAAATACTAACGGGTTATGTTTTGTTTGTCAAAAAAAAATATGTAAATCGAATATTTTTGATTATCCTACCGACGTACTAATTATATTTTTAGGTAACGAGCCTCTTAAATGAAATCATGCGTTGTGAATTGTTAAGTTAATATAAAAACTGACCTTTCTTGACATATTTATATTGAAATATGTACAAACCACTTCAACATTACTTGTTCTCTCTTTTTCTTTACTAATATTATAAAAGAGCGAAACAACTGGACCGATTTTGAAAATCCTTTTACCTATTGAAAGCTAACTTACTGCCTGGCCACGGGGACGGGCGACGCGAACGACGGCACGACGGGCGAAGCGACCAATTGTGCGGCGCGATTTGCAGGCCACGGGATAGTCGCGTTCGCCGCGGCGACCAGAATAGACGGAGATCTGAGAGCCTAATGTCTTTATCAAAGTTATCTCGAATTGGCAAAGAAATTAAACATTTTTAGCTAAAGACATTATTTGGAAGAGATTGTGGAGTACATGATTTGAATAGAAGTCGGAGTATAGGCAGATGGAAAATTCATAAGAAGTACAAAAAATATAGAATGTACCTACAAAAAAAATTATTTCGAGAACAATCGAACGAAAATATTCAACTAGAATTGGAGACAAAAGTATTAAAAAACCGACTTCAATTTTTCTCTCGTACACATATAATCTATCTCAAAAAGTACTCAACCGATTTTGATGAAACTTGCAGTACCTTACCTACCACAAAAAATAATTTCAACATCTGACTTATAGTTCCGAGATATGCATGGACAAACATACAAAATCATACAAAGCATACAAAACATACAAAATCATATAAAACATACGAAATTACACAAAATCATACAAAACATACAAAAACTGACAAAAACATAAAATAACATACGAAATCATACAAAAACATAGGTATCCATTCAAAAGCGACTAAAAACATTTGTTCCTTGTACTATTCGCCGCGACTGCCGCCTCGACCCCGTGGCATGCGCCGACGAATTCAAGATTTTGTTTCACTCGCCCACCGCGCCGTTGGTCGCCCGCGCGATTCGCCTGATACAATTCGACGGTCGCGTCGCCGGTCGCCGGTGCGCGTGGCATGCTCGGTAATTTTTTATTCTCTTGTTTCACTCGCCGGTCGACTCGTCGTTCGCGCCGCGCGAAAATTCGCCACGGCGAATGTCCCGTGGCCAGGCCGTTATCTGCGGGTGACATAGGCTATAATTCACGCAGACGAAGTCGCGGGAAAATTACTAGTAGAATATAAATTATTCAATGTAACAAAATATAATTAACTTAGCCTGCCGATGAAGACTAGCTACGTAACTTAAGCTTTTCGTAGCATCGTCGTAGGCTCGTAGCAGTTTCATTTCCGTTGTGCTATTATTAAGTTATCGATGTAGTTCATTTTTATCTTATTAATATTGTATTTTTGAATACTAAGTTGTTTGTTACTCAACCAAACAGTTGTGGCTCGAATTATAATTTCCCTTTATTTATTCATTTAATATATTTAATGTGTTTTCTACCTAATATTTCCTGATCTATTTGAAGTCTTTGCCAAGCCAAAAATAATCAGAACATTATTACTTACATACTATCACGTCTTTTCTTTTGCGGGGTAGGCAGAGCCCAGGTCTATAAATTCTAAAGCCACGTTTAGCGTGTTGGTGAGCTAATATGTAGAGAACGGAATCAAAATAGGGATGGGTTGCTAGCCGCATCGCGTGTTGACATGATTCCTCACGTCTATATTGGAAGTTTAGTAGAAAAGGGAATAGGGATTCTTCTAAACTTCCAACATTCAATAGAAAATATTTGAAAAATGTATTTCCATGTTCTTGAGTTTTATGAAACATAGTATAGAACTCAACCAACAGGTGGACAGGGATATATAAATGTTGGATGAAATGATGGATATCTGAAAAATTCATGGCAGGCTACTGCCCTGAGTTTTCCCTATATATATATATATATATATATATATATATATATATATCAATATATAGAGAAAACTATCACTGCTAAGTAAGGTTAACAAGTCTAAGAGTTATGGACTAACTTCTAAAATGACGTCATCATGATCATCATCAAAAGCAGTTGCTGGCAAATGATAAAGTAATGGTATAGTTGAAGACATGGATATCTGTACACGACATTGAAAGCTTTTCTGTGCCCTTGTTAAAAAACAAAACGTAGTTGGGTAATTACCAAATGTTGTAAAATGCACTTCGTTTTAAAATGTTAAGAAACGTGGGTTTTTAAAAACTTAGCTTCAGAGTTCACTGCTGACAATTGACAAATTAATGACACTGTACAAGACTGTTGACATCACTACTTAAGTAGGAATTACAACTATTAGCTACTGCAGGTTATTTCATAGACAGCAATTACAGATATTAAAAATGTCTTGCAAATAAAAATCTTAATAAGTAATTATTCAAACATTAAACTAGTGGTCCTTATGAGTTGTAAACCTCGTGAGTATTATAACAGTAAACTCACAATTGGTCTAAGCGCCGTAGACTAAATAGCGCTTAGGTCATTTATGCCAATTTCTACTTTTATGAAAACAAACCTATAAAAATTCTATATCATAATCAAACAAAAATGTTCACAATTTTTTTAAAAACGCCAGCGTATCTTTATAAATAAATGGTTTGTGCGAACCCCCGTTAATATTAATAATTAGGTATTTTATAAGCAAAAGTTTAAAAAATAATATAGCTGGTGAAACAGACTGACCGACATCTGAACACACGTGAGACTTAATGCTCAAGCTAAAACGGCCGTTAAAAACATTTATACATCAATTAACTGATGTAACTAAACTGAAAATATCAATAAATAGACATGTGTAGAACATTACTTAAAAAAATATACATACTCGTACACCTCACGTGACATATTCGCGACCTTAAATGTAAATAGCGTCTATAAGCGATGGCTAGACTTTGTAATAAATAAAAAAGAGCATCAATTCGGATCGTGACCGCGGGTCGGTCGCGTCGAGTTGTCTATTTAAAAATAATAGCCGTCTTAATAGTGGACCACGTTCAAGGCGACAACCCATCGATCAAACTCTATGGGAACCAATGCTTCTGCAACTTGTCCTTATCTGTGCTAATTGATGTAAGTATGCCTAATGTAATGATTAAAGATCAGATATTCCAGCGCATATTTACCTAAACTTCTGGGAAGTACATAAGATAGAGTGGTAATACCAACTCTATGTTTCGTAGTTCTCAAAGTTAGGTAAATATGCACTAGAATATCCGATCTTTTGTCATGATAGATGTTAAAATAAATAAATAATTTAAAAAATAAAATAATATGTTCTGAACACGGTAAGGTTGCACTTGGCAATAAATTTAAATACTGAGATGGGTTCGTTACATTTTTAAACAAAAAATAAAAACTTCTATATGCATCTGTTTTTATTTTGCAATCTTCGTCGTTTGACTTTCGCTCCTCACGGCTACGCTTTCAAGTTCTATTTAATCGATACAAACTCATGCAAAGTCCATATACTTATATTATATGTGATACCTGAGACGTTATACTAATAACCCAAACAGTAGTCACGAAGAAATCATGATCGATGTTTGTAATAACAATACAATTATACGACAATCATGACAATAGTTTGCAATAGTCAGCAAGTTAAGTATACCGGAAATTCATAAAATATTAAATATATTTTAATTAATCTAAGTGTTCTGGTAATATATAAATAAGGTAAGTAGTAAAGTAATGTGGAATTGCTTTCCATCCGTAATTAAATGTATACCGATAAGATCTTGTAAAAGCGACGAGCTCTTTCTGGTCAAAGAACCTATTTATTAGACAAGGATCAGCGGCGTGGCGGTGACATTAAAGATGGCATCGACACCGTTACGCTATTTGATACACCACATACACCATTACAAGTGCGTTTAACCGTTTATTGACTTTTGCTCGCATGTAGGCGGGCATAAGACGCGCCAAAAAAGAGAGTGTGGAAGTATAACGTATGAAGTTATCTAAATATTTTTTCAAAACGAAAAGTTTCGCTATTTCCAATCATCATCATCGGTTATCGTTTTAGCCTCCACTGCAGGAGCACGACTCTCTCTGTCCTACCTGAGCAGTCAGAGGATGTGGCCCACAGTCTCCACGCTGGCCAGACGGGTTGGTGGTGTCAAAGCCAAAGGTGTCTTCAATGTTTATAAGCTTTGTTTAACTTGTGTTTTCTAAGTCGCCTTGTACGAAATCCACGGGAAGATTAGGAGTGTTTCGTGAAGTATTTCCACTCACATATACCAAATACATGAGACTAACAGAAAATAATAACAGATTTTAAGCTATTTAAAATTGGTCTAAGATAAATTAAATGGGCAAATTCCCAAAACGCTTAAATTACTGGCATACTTAAGTTTTAACTCCGCACACACAAAAATATAGCGGAACAAAACATAATTTAAGTTTGAACCATAATCATTGTATGTAGTAAAGTAATGTGGAATTGCTTTCCATCCGTAATTAAATGTATACCGATAAGATCTTGTAAAAGCGACGAGCTCTTTCTGGTCAAAGAACCTATTTATTAGACAAGGATCAGCGGCGTGGCGGTGACATTAAATCTTAAATTAATCCCGGCTGCCATCTGGTAGTCGTTAAAGGAACCACGTCAGAGGCCGAGAGGCGGTTCCGCAGAACTCTGACACCAGGGTGTGCATGGTCGACTGACCGTGTCACCTACACGAAATGATGATGATTGTATGTAATTCTGTTGAAGTTGATGAATCAAAATATTTTATTTGAAAACTCACCTAGGATCTACGATCATAAAACTTGACCAATTAACAGAAAATTCTGTAAAGACAGTGCAGCCGAAAAAAATTGCTTGCCTATTTTACGAAGTGTTACTTCCACACGCTCTATATTTTACACCTGAAGGCTCTGTAACGGTGGCTGTCAAATGTGCCTAATATGGTACAAAAAATGATAGCCTCGAGCACCGCTGTACAACTTTTATTGTGAATAGTTAACGGTTGTGTTTTATGTACCTTCGCAATTTAAAATGGAGATAACATAGAAAGGTATAATCTAATTTATTTTTTGTAGCAGATCTCTTTAGATTTGTAATTTGGGAGGTCATATTGGGCTAAAAATAACATCCTTATTTATACAGCGTGTAAAAGAATACCCGCAATAAATCAAAACACGGGCTAGCTATACTAGATCTTTGTAAAACATGTATAATAAAATTGAAATATCAGTAAAAACAACAAAAAAGACACATCAATAAAAAAGCTACAGCCGCGTGGGAAATTTGTATGGGAATGACGATATTTTTGTTGCTTTTTGACTGTCATTTTATTTAATTATACTAGAGCGATCTAGTTTAGACCTGGCTTGATATTTACGGGTATGTCTTAGACACGTTGTATAAATAAGGTTCAATGGTTAAATGAAAAAACCTTAACAGAATTTTTTTCACGTTTATATATATTTCCATGCTGGTCTGGGAGAAAAGTAAAAACGTAGAATGTCCCAGCTGCTTATCTTTCCGCGCAGATCGTAAAAGCCGATCGAGGGAATGGGCATCAGGAATCATGTCTATAGGCGATGCGGCTAGCAACCCATCACTATTTTGAATTCGATCTCACCTACAAGCCCACCAACATGCTAACCGTGGCCTCAAGGTTTTACAGACCTGGGGTCGGTCTAACCCGCAAGAGAAAAAAACGTGATAGTATGGATGAAGGATTTTTTTCTCTTTCGCCTCATAACCCATAAAAGTATTATTAACATGTCATATAGGAAATTCACATTGCTAGATAATTAAGTATACAAAATAAAAAATAAACGGCCATTTGTGTCCAGTTGTTATAAATTAATTCTTTAATTTCATATAAACTTTTATATTATGCGAGAATACCTACCTATTTTTTTTTATAAATATGAGGAAAAAAGCGTAACATTAATTCATAATCGTCAATTTAGAAAACGTGTTGAATTGGGAAGAGGAAAATAGTCATCGAAATTTATTTCTCTCTTACTTCGAAACGGCACCTACAAATGTTATTGTTACAGAAATGAAAAGGTGCTATGAATGAAGATTGATTTCACTCATATAAATAGGTAGATTGATATCGAGATTTCTTTTCTTACTTATTATCATTCATATCTAGATACACGTGCTATTTAAAAAAATATATTGTCCACACCATTGATAAAAATTTTAAATAAATCATTTGAAAGAAAACGGAGACATCATTTAAAATTTTGAGCTCGGAGGGTCTAAAGCCTCTTCCAACTATTTTATGACCTCAAGCTTGTCTTTGCGTTATTGTCTAAAACGGCCACCTTTGGCGACAATGCAAAATTAAGCTATATGATCACACTTTAAACTGTTAGAAAGTCGTTCATAAAATAGTTTGAAGGGATTTTTAGACCCTCCTAGCTCAACATTTTAAATGATATCTCCACTATCTTTCAAATGATTTATTTAAAACTAGCTGTTACCCGCGGCTTCGCCCGCGTAATATATAGCCTATGTCCTTCTCGGTACCCTAACCTGCAATGTAGTGTAGTGTATGCAAAATTTCATGATGATCGGTTCAGTAGCTACGGCGTGAAAGCGTAACAAACAAACAAACTCACTTTTCCATTTATAATATTAGTTAGGATAGGATTAGGATAGTTAGGATAGGGGCAGCACTGAACCCCGTGTAGCGTCTTAAAGTGAGGATAGGGTAACCCAAAGCCATAACTGCTACCACCGGACAAGTAGTTGAAGATGACACCCCTGACCTGATGGGGTGATTAAGATAAGGCAACGAAACACGATCTGGTATAAATAAACTAAGTTGAGTATCTTTCAAAGTGCATCGGTTATTGCGTCGATATTTGCATTCTGTCAAGTGAGTCGTAATGGGTGTTTTAGGTTGTTTTAGAGATAATTACATGCAGCCATTACCATAAATTTCAGAGTGACTGCACTCATCTATCTACGAGGTGTTGAATGTTAAATTTATGTTATCTAAAGTCATTTATATTATGCGACGTTTAAAATTGTACATTTAATACAAAAATATAGAATTATTGCAAATGGCGTTGATTGAACATTCTCAAAAACGAAATATATCTACTTTTGGAGTGTCAAATAATAAATTTCAACTTAGGGTTTTGATTAAACACGATATGAGAGAAATATTGGGAACATTTTTTTATATTACCTAATTAAAATGTAATACTATAAATGTATTGGTAACGAACAGTAAATTTTTTGGTGTGATGATTCCTCTATATGAGGTAACTCATATTCACTTACTGCCGAAGATTCTTCTAACTTGTTACTCAAAGGCACTATTAACAATGACATAAAAGAGTGAAGTAGCGTATCGAATATTTATAACAAAATATAATAGAATGCACCTTTCACAACCTTCCCAGAAATGGATAAATAGTAATGTATTTTAAGGGTAGGATGTTTCATTCATTGCTAAAACAAAGCGTGTACGCCGTAGGTTTATCTACAAACAATAGGTAAAGTAACAATCGCAAATATTTAGACATTTTCAAATCAGCAAATGCAGGCATTACTGTTTTGAAATATGCAAATTATTATGTATTACAATGTGTTAGAGCCCACTTTTGCGGTTCGTCGTAAAATTTCGATGGCTAGTGTAAGTACAATACTCAATACATAGGTGCGGATTGGAGGCTAAGAATGTATGGTGTTGGAATATTTTGTAACATTCGCGATGCATACTGCTTTATGTCTGTTGTTTAACAACTTAACCGACTGTTGACGAGTAAACATGTCTTAACTGGCGTCTTAATGTTTTGTGGTCTTTAACAAAGTTGTAAGCACTCATCTCGACACAGACAGTAAACGATGTGGGTCATTGATCATTTGAGTCGTCATTACAATTAGTGTTTAGATACTATTAACCTTGCCCTATTTTAATCTTTTTTACAGACCACTAAACTAGCTTTTTTGAAAATTATATATTCACATACATTGTATAACTACGTCATTATTCCGATAATGCAATAATTGACAAACTTATTTGTTTTTGTGATTTTTTTCTTTTTGTGATCTAATGGCATCAGGTGATGCAAACATAAAACAGAATGCTTTTAGTGGTTGGTATTCGTCTTACCAACTTATAATTCTTTGGAAAGTATATAAAGATACAATAATTTTATATCCAACTACCTGTTTTCTCGTGACATCATCCACGTTAATTTTAACCTATGTAACCTTCTGATAAAGAAGCTTTCCATAGGTAAAATTAATAAGATTGCGAAATTTTAGTGAGGATTTGTCGTGTTAAATTACTTTATGATCATAAACATAAAACGAACGATCTACGAAATAATTATACAGGATAAGTGAGTGAACGTCTAGCAGTGAAAGCTCTACTGCTTACTCACCGTGTTAAAGCGTAGACATAGCTTTCTCTAGCTAGATAGAGCTTAGAAAATAATTTATGAAAAGACTAGTTTTTGCCTCAGGGGGTGGATTTCGGAAATTCCTTTCTAAGCCAATTCTTACGCCATAATAGGTAACTTTTTACGTGCCCAATTTCATTTTTCAAATTGAAGTGTAATTTAAATAAGCTCATGATTGTTGGTTACGAACGACATTTTGTGTCAGTTAGTTGTTTTTTTTTTGTGGTAAGGCTTTTAAACACAGCTTAGTTAATATTACAGTCAACCACAGATTTTCGGAAGTAAATTTTTTTTCGGTATAGAGCTTGGTGTGGTAGAGAACCCCTGGCTTCGAATCATCTCAGCTGTTATGGTTTTCATAAACTCGTTATGGGCCTTGAGTAAAAGTTGTTCGTATTGATGAGGACATTGATCACCTTTCGGCTCACAATAGCCCATTCGAACACAGCTGAATACATGATAAACATGTCAAGTACGGTGACAGTAGTAAGCACAAAAGCTTAAAATCACGTGATATCTGTGGTATTGGTAAAGGGCTTCATCACTGTCGATATTTCCAGTGAAAACATCGATTATACCTGTCAATTTTTTCTTTAAGTAATTTTGGGTAATTCCCACACCTATACACACCTCAGGCCGGAGAAGAAGGCCGGAGTTGTGTATAAAATTCTATGGACCAAATTTAATTACGAAGAATGTTACTAGATCACTATACGTACGTACGTTGTTTAAATCTTATCTCTTATATCTTTCTCTAAGAATGTGACCTAATTAAAACAAAATCTACTTTAATGCGCCATAAAAATATACTAAAAACTTATGGTAAATGTCAACAACTAAGTGGACAATAAAACACATAGCACTAAGATCTTTTATCCGTTAAACACTTATGAACAAACTTAGCTAACACAATTTTTAATTTTAATTTTCCTAGAACTACAGATTAATACTTATTAAATAAACATGTGACTGTGAATCGATCTTAGAATCGTCCGATAGCATGGGCGCATTAACTAAATGTTACTATTTATTCTTCTTCTATCGAGTCGTAGAATGGCAATATTTGTCCATATTAAATATGTTTTAACCAGCGCTTTGCAACTATGATTGCCCGTTCGTTTGCCTCATTGAGATCCTGCATAGTGCAAGAAGTTTGGTTTTCTGGGCACACCAAAAGGTGATCCATAGACTGGACAGCACCGCAGTCGCATTCAGTATTGCTGGAGCTGCTATTTATTTATAACACATAAGAATTACATAAGTTTATGACTAATTACAATGTTACATAAACCAAATCTGGTATTTTCTTTGGTAAACTATCGATAGTGTCAAGTAAGTTATTTCGTGTCCCAGCACTATTAGAGCATAGGTCTCATTGTCCTATTGTGATGGTAATCCACGATTGACAGATGTTATATTGCGCAAGAGTGCGGCGCGATTTGATTTGCTCCACGCGACCACGACGAACCAGTTTCGAGGCACATAATGAGTGCAAGCTGCTAAAGGTCGCAAAGTAGGTGCTTGCAGGGTCATAAGTACATACTACATATACATATAGTCATACATTAATGAAAAGGCTTGATTTTTTTTGGAGAGCCAAACCCTACATAAAGTTCAACAGCTTCGTCTCCAAATTCGCAATTAAAAGTATGCAGCTATTTACTTATAAACTACTAGCAAAACTACTAGCAATTTTTCCGCGACGTTGTCCGCGTAAATTATAGCCTATGTCACCCGCAGATAAATTAACTTTATATAGGCGAAAGAATTTTGAAAACCCGTCCAGTAGTTTTGGAGCTTTTATATTATTGGCCTTATTGTTTACCTACAGGGTTTACTCGCAGTAATTTATAAATTAAAATATTGTCAAACATCAAGTCATACACTTAAAATTATATAGTCTTTCTGTTATCTTTTTAACTGACTTAAAAAAGGAGGAGGGTCTGCCTTTCCTCAATGTTAAAGATTTTGCCTACGTTATGTAAATATAATCTAAATGAAATAGAAAACCAAACGCTATTACTAGTTTTGATAAAATAATAATAACAACTATTTAAGTATACACGATAAACGTTATTCACATAACCCTTTAGCATGACTAAGTATTCATTACACGTAAATGGACCATGCAAAATGATAAATGTATCGGCTAGTTAGCTCAGTTGTGGATTGATGAAATCCGTGTAATTATGTATGGCTATTGACTGATAGATTCCGAGATAGCTAATAAGAAGTGATTGGGTGACGGGTGGACCATTAGTGAACTAGTACATTCATATAGGTATCCTCGAAGATCACTGATAGTCGTTAAATTGTATTGTGATTTAAGCTCTGAAGTATTAATCAAGTGGTGCTTATTGGACTTGAATGCAGAACAAATATTTAAATTAATTCTTCACACCTGGCAAAATTTTATGTCGGCATCAGAAACCCTAACAGACCTTACCCTACCCTAAGATAAATAATGAGAAACGATAAAGAAATTCACCGATCAATCAAGGTCCAATTTATGAAGTTTCTTTTTTTTTATTTTTGGCTACACAAAGGTTAAAAACGAAACAAATACTGAACTGGAATAAAATAGACATTGACAGAGAGCAAAAAACAAAATTGATTATTTGCCGTTTTTGCTATATTGCCTACACGATGTTCGATAGTCCAATGATGTATAGATAATGGTACCGTTCCCTTCGTGTGTGTACAAGAAGAAGAATGTTTAATTATTTATTGGTTGCGGCATTTAACTTGAGGCAAAACTAAAAAAAAAACAGAGAATCGAATAGTCTTTCATTCATTTGGTAGTTATTAAACTCTAAAGACAGAGAAAATGTAATGTAACCAACTGAAAAAGAAAACATCCTTCGACTCATGAAGTTTTCTCAGTATAGCAAGTTTTACAGAATCTTGATTAAAATTACAATTTGAGGTGCCTATGACGAGTAGAGGAAAAATTCATCAAACGGTTTTTTATTAAGTGGCGTCATTTTCAAATAAAACATAATAAGAACATGATTGTGTTTGCATAATTTCCAAGCAAGCACTTAAAACCTGCGCGAGATCATAATGCGCGTCGCTCTCCATTGTCAAAACGTCACTGAACATCAGCTCCGACATTGACGCAGCAAACATGTCAACTCCAAAAGATCTATCACTTTTCAAAAACCCGCGCCCCTGACCTTTGCTGTAATAACAAAATAAAAAGCGTTCCGCGCGACTGCCGATATAATATGAACACAAACAAACTTCGATAAATGTTTAATTTGCATATGCATTTGCGTTATGGTTCGCTCTGTTCATGGTCAAAGGTTGAAATCTGGCCATTTGATAAGTAGGTATATTTTTTTGTCAGGTACTTTTATCGATCTCCTGTAATTATCAGAGGTATTATAAAATATATTGAAACTATACATATGTTTAATGGGACAGCTAGTCCATGAAACTGACTAATTTTCTTCACAAAAAATACCTAAACCGAAATATTTTCTTTTTTTTATAACTGATCAGAGATTTCATTTCGTATTCCAGTATATTGGAATACGCGTGTCATCAAAAGGATATGTGAGGCTTATAAGGAAGGAGGAAGGAGGAGGAAAGGTTGACATAATGGATCGTCCATCCTTTAATAATACAATAAGTTATTTTACTTTTGCTGCAGTCAAATAAACCATTCAAGAATAAAGCAAGTACCTACTACTCATTCACTAAATTTTGCCGATTCAAAGAATAATTATGTTATTCTGTGAAACTGGCTGACAAACTTGTTATAAACTTTGTGGAGCTTTCCATTAGGTAAATATAACAAGAAGACAATTGTAAGATAGTAGATACCGTAGTGAGTGCCAAAGAAGTATAAAAAGCAAAACGATGCTACGATAAAACTACTTCACACGAAATCGTACCCGATTAAATCGAAAATTACATGACAATGCATGTTACCGTTATATCACAAATTCGATCAATTTGCGCAACATCCAAATCTGCACTTGTGCGTGCGTGACACTCCGGAGATCGTGACTATTCAAGTGACTATTACTAAGCACCCGTAAACTCTTGTATGGTTATAATAACATTTATAAGCCATCAATATAGCGTATCCTCAAAATAGGTCACGACATACCTCTAAATACAATTTGACGTGTTATTTTAACGTGCATACACCCACCAAGTCAGCAAACTCTTGTCTCCAGATTAGGCGTGTAAGTGATATTACTACACCATTTGCACGATTGCACTCCTACAGACATTGATCCATGGTAATCCGTTTATACCGACTGCGAAAATTAATCTTTTATTGTCTGTTTACAATTCTTGTTTTGGAATAGATTGTTGACGCCCACTGCACACTAAAATTTGAGGTTGATGCAATGTGAAATTGTTGCAATTACCATAGTACGAAACACGATTTGCGGTGGACGTTACATCGTATATTTGACAGATTAAATAAAATAAAATTTTTAAATTGCTTCTAGAACTCTATCATAATAAATTAATCTTCCTCAAATGAAACGCAAAATCTGGCAAAAGGTAAAGTTTTTCAAAAATGTCATTGCATCCCAGTCTTTCTTTACGAGATGACATGGTATGACTCAATAACTATAATTAACAGAGAGTTTACATTATACTCAAACTAGCCGTCACTCACGGCTTCGCCCGCGTGATATATAGCCTTCTCAGTGCCCTAACCTATGTGTTTGCAAAATTTCATGATGATCGGTTCAGTAGATACGGCGTGAAAGCGTAACTAACGAACAAACAAACAAACGCACTTTCGCATTTATAATATTAGTTGGGAAGTTGGGATGGTAGATAATCTTATTTCGTAAAAGCATACCACAAAGATACCAAAAAAAGGCATGTTTTAAGGTTTTTCGTAAAAAGTGAAAAAGTCCCATACTTTCGGGCCCCCAGGCAGGTAAAACGTTGCGAACTTGGGTATAGGCTATTCTTAACCGTCTCTACAATTTATAAAAAAATCACCGTTACATGCGCGTTTGCAATATTTGCATTTTTTTGTGTCGATATTTACTGACCTTGATTTTTCTTCGAAATAGATATTATGTCATTATTTTCTTTCTGTCTAAAAATACGAGCGAAAGTGAATTTAATAACGAGTTCATATTAGGAGCTACTTCATCGTAAGTCAAGGTTAATAAATTCATTTATTTGCATATTGGCCTTTTGACGTTATTGCCTGCGACATGTGTTATAAATGTTACGCGTGAGTGACTACGGGTGCGCGACCGCGTGGGAAAGGCCGGATGTGCGCAGGATGTCCGATTGCTATTATTGACTGCGACATAGGTGACTGCACAAAAATCTCTAGAGATAATTCGATTAAAGATGAAAGTGTTAACGACCGTTATATTTATAAATAGCCTGGTGACATATAAAATATAAATATACCGGTTTCTTCAAATTAGTAGGAGGTCCATTTCATTTACATTTTATACTAATCAACACGCAACTAAACCAAAGATAAGTAATTATAGGTCATTTTAACAACACAGATTTAGTGTTTTATTGACGGCATATGTATATTTTTTGGACAGTTCAATTTATGGAAAATTTATACAATTTTTGTTCCAAATTGATACTAGATAGATATTACAGAGAATGTTTTTCTATATAACGAGAAATTCGTTGTGTGAATCTATGTGCAGATAGCTAACTAGTGATATGTTTGTTTGTCACTATTTATATAAATTCCTGTTTCAAAGAGCACCTTCCATATAAACCGATCGTTTTAGCTGCCATTTCATTGCGGTCGTTATAGGAGTACCGTTTTGAAAAGTAATGCCTTACGTAGATGCAAAAGAATCTTCCTTTTTATCTCATTAATATTATACTTAATATTAAAGATTGTATGTATGTGAAGATACGAAGATGTTATGTTACTTTTGGCGTAAATATGTGTTTGTGTAGTGGTAATAATGTGTTTTGGTATAAGTTGTAAATGTATAGCAAACTAACAATTTTCTCAATTCGTCCGCGTAAATTATAGCCTATGTCACTCGCAAATAAATTACATTTTTATAGGCGAAAGCATTTCGAAAATCGGTCCACTAATTTCGGGCCTATTGAATTCAAACAAACAAACTAACAACAATTAAATATTTCCTCTTTTTACCCGACTGCCAGGAGGGTTATGTGTTTAGCGCGTATCTTGTATGTATGTAATATTCTTTATTACCTTGTATCTCTAGAACCGTTGAATGGATTTTCACATTTGAGGTATCGTTAGATTTGTCTTAATAGCCCGAGTGTTCTTAGGTAGGTGAAATATAAAATAATTGTAGTTATCCATGCAGGCGGGTTTTTTGTTTTTTAAATTATTAATATAAGTATAGATAAGTACAACAGAAAAACACATAGGCGATAAACTAATTCAGACAAAGTCGCAGGAAAAGCTAATGGGAACTATCATTGCATTCTAAGTAGATTTCAATTTAGAGGAAAGTATGTCTGCTCTACATTACGCAGATAATTTACGTAATTGAAGTCCTTCCTTATCTTTTGTTATTCTTAGCTGTGTGCTTTATAAGATTAGAGGCAGTGCCAGCTTTGTTAGGAATATAAAGATAGCGCGGCTCCTTGATAACTCTTTCTCAGATTTATTGTGGAGGTTATATTCACTGAATTTATGAAGGTAATTAGAATACATCATATGCTTTTATATCATTTGAGTGTTTATATATTTATAGGTGGCAGCCGAGAAACATACTTTTTCTTCTTAATGAAGTAATACGTGAATATCATCGTCACACATGGTGCCACACTGCTGTTAAAAATGTTTACAAACATTTTCTAACATTCATATAAAATAACTTATTGTTGTAATTTTCGTTTTAAAGTCAGGCATATGTTTTATCAATATTAGTTGTAATAGATTTTTATTTTCATGTTATTATGTATTTTTAGTTTTTTATTTAAGCCGTGTGGCTTCCGGCAGAGTAGAATAGGACCACTCCAAGTCATCCCGTGGATGTTGTAGAAGGCGACTTAGTAAATACAAGCTAAATAAAGCTTATAAACATCAAACAGACCTCTCCTACCCGTCTGGCCAGCGTGGAGAGTGTAGGCCAGATCCCCTGACTACTCAGGCTTTTATATGGCTCTGGTAGTACAGAGAAGGTCGTGCTGCTGCAGTGGAGACTAAAAGGACCTGATGATGAAGATGATGTATTTTTTATGTTAGAACATGTTTGTAAACATTTTTTTAAATTCTACTTTAGTAGGCTATAGTAAGTAAAATTTTTTACTCAATGTAATTTTGAGTGGTTTGACTTTACACTTTTGTCGGAAATTTGCTACGCATAGCTATTAAATTAATGTTCTTTATTGTGGTAAGTATTTAATAATTTTACTAGCAAATAAAGAACTCTGACACCAGGGTGTGCATGGTGGCAAATGATGATGATGACTAGCAAATAAAGATAGCTTTGCCTACGTGTTTAATAATATTTATAGATTTCTTTAAACAAGTAAAATAAATTAAATCCCAACATGACGAACGATATTATTTTTATCTCTTTTCAATTTGGTTTTAAAAAAATAACTGTGATCTTAGGTTTTTGAGAAAATCATCGCGGAAATGAGACTCGAAAGGTCAGCCTTTGACACCGCCTATAGGAAGGCATCCGTGCGAAGCCGGAACGGACTATTGTTAGTACGAGAAAACAATATCTCCTAAACAATAAGATTGGTGCAAATTACGCGTTTGAGACGAAATAATGCCAGCTCTGCATAGGGTTGCCAAAAGTATTATATTTTGGAATCGATACCACTTGTATGTGGGTAAATACATGGTGAAATTTTGATCGCTTTGGCCCCTCAAGTTGTTCATATCAACGGGCTGCATCACCCCTTAGAGGGTCCATTGAGAGTCCAAAGCGATTAAAATTTCGCCGTGTCTCATTCTTAATTTCTTACTAAATATTTTTAAAGAATAGATACAATCTCTTTTCTTTGCGATTATTGAAAGATTTTTTATCTCAGCAAAACAGCGAGAAATTTTGACTAAATTAATTTGAAACTGTATGAAACGAGACTAAACGAGAGGCTTTTTACCCAATTTATTCGTATAACTCATTAAAGTCTGCAACAATATGAGAAACCAATGTTATACTATGATTTATTTCAAAATAGTTAAGTGTCTTGAAATTTTATATTCGTAGACAATACCTGTAGAGGGGTACAAAAAGGATTTAGGGTATGTTGCGACCGCATTTACAAGCAAAACTTTGCAGTTCTATCTATATTTTTTACGACTCTTCGGAATTCTCCTATATTCCTCTTACTAGTTTTACCAGCCCTAAAATTGCATCACTTAAAAAACGGAAACTTTAGGCTGTTACATAAAAACACGTACGATTTTCACGTATTGTAATTTGTACAGGTAATAAATATAATCTATCGAAAATAATAGAACGGTTTCTATTTTTGTATCGTCTATCGATTGAAATTGATGTTTCAATTAACGCTTTAAAGTTTTATTGTGTTTACTCTTTAATTGGCTTCCAATAGTTTAATTTGTTAGAGATACGTGTTCTATAAGAGTGGTCAAAATGACTATTGCGTGAAAGGTTTTTTATCCTGTAACATAACCTAACCAACCATTATCCTTAAAAGACCTACATATTTCCAAAAAATTGTGAAATCTAGACATGTTTTGACAAAATTTATAACGTTAACAAGAATTTTTCAGTTAGGTACAGGTTTCCTTTTTTTAGCGATTGACGTCATCCAACCGATATGTTAAGAAATATACACACTGACACTCGCAAAAACTACAAAAATACTACTAATACATAACGTAGTTTAAGATTAGAACATGCTTAGAAAACTTGGTGACTATGCCTATTTTTCAATGAATAGTTTTCTTCGGTGGTACAACTTAATCTAGAAGAATCACATAGGAGCCCAATGGCCCAGTAGACATGAGACTTGAAGACATGTTACACAGACTACAAGTGGCATATACGAGTATGTATCTTGAGCTAGTCCTTGCATCGGAAGGCACGTTGGTCACGGCAATCATAATTTTTGGCAGAAGTAGTGAGTTAAGCTATGTCAAATACCTCTAGGCAGCTTGGAAAATCTGGCACCAGTGTTTGCCACTTACACACACGAAAAATATACAAACACTTACCTGGACGATGGTGGCGACGAGCAGGCCGAAGCAGAGCGCTATGCTGGTGGTGTGCGGCGCAGCGGAGGCAGAGATGGTGATGCAGGCAGCCACGCCCACCGACGTGAGCAGGAAGGTGCCCAGCAGCTCGGCCACCAGCTGCCGCCAGATCAGCTTGTTGTCTGTCACGTCCGACAGCCCCACGATGGAGCTAGTTCCTGGAAATAACAGTATTATTAGCTTATTTTTTTAAACTAACGCGAGATACTTTTATTATTTACAATGGGCTACTATTGTAGTTCCCGGCAGAATAGAATTGGCCACTCCAAGTCTTTCCGTGGATGTCGTAGAAGGCGACTTAGGAAACACAAGCTAATCAAGCTTATAAAAAACAAAGAGACCCCTCCAACCCGTCTGGCCAGCGTGGATAGTGTAGGCCAAATCCTCTGACTGCTCTGACTCATATATGGCTCTGAAAAGTAAACTAAGCAATAGTCATCATCGCCATGTCTTTTTAGTCTCCACTAAAAAGACATGGCGATGATGACTATTGCTTAGTTTACTTTAATAGGGCCTATAGCTGACTTTGTAGGTGAGTAACCCGTAATTTTTAATTGTACCTAATGGCCTTAGACTCTGACTAGCCCGTGATTAGTATGTAATATGTATATGTCAGAATGAGACAGACTATTTTTTATTTACTAACTTTCCTACTCAAACTTTTCCTTTTAGACAGTAAAGTTTTAACAAAACTGATTGAAACATAAACGTCATATTACGTCAACGTGCGTCAAAATGATAACTATATCACAACGGCACGTACATAAGTACAACTGCTAATATTGACTCTCTATTGAAAAATGTATGATAGCATTAAAATGCTTATGTTAAGAGCCGCCTGGAAGCACGTGTCTCCATACAAACGGAAAAAGGAAATTGTGGCAATATTTGATAATTTTGGAGTAAAATTAAGCATTTAATCAATTAATCTCATTATAATCTACGTACGCTCCTATACAGCTTAGTTAAAATAACAATGGTTTGACAATTACAAGCCTTTTCAAATTTGTATGGAAATCTTGAGAGGCGTATTAATTCTCAAACATTTGATAATTTAACCTAACTGTATAGGAACGTACGTAGATTATAATGAGATTAATTGATTGGATGATGATGAATTTTGCCCTAAAATAATCAAATATCGCCACAATTCCCTTTTTCCGTTTGTATGGAGACATGCGCGTCCAGGCGACTCTTAATGCTCTAGTATTTTTTTCTTGTGTTGATTAAATAGGCTACATAAATTAGAATTGTAACGAAGGCAGTATATATAAAATAGGAAAAAAACATAGGTATCTTATTGTGTTTAAATTAGACAAAAACATGCTAGAAATCATGCTTTTCAGCATGTCATTAAATTCCAAAACTGGAAGTAGACAAAAGTTTGAGAGATGCATTTTTGATCGTGCTAGGAAGTAAGCCTAACACACTCTGGTAGTATAGGTTAAAACCACGTAAAGTTTTAAAAAATGTAAATCTTCTGGAACATTAGGTACATAGAAGCGATGAGTCAAATTTCCCTTATTTATATCACAGTGCGCATAGTTAAGATTTTTCCACGAGATTTCCCGCAAGATATGCACAGTACGCGGAAATTATGGTAATTTTATCGCGTGCTCAATTTGAGTTTACATAGAAAAATACGTTATTTGCTCTCAGCTGCGGCTGGGGCGAAGGAAAGAAACAATTCATGGAAACAAGCATACTAGAAGATAATAATGGTAATTAGGCCTTTATAGTGGCGCCACTGGCGAACGTGAAGTGATGAAGTTTTATATTTAGACATTAAAAATATCGAAGTTTTATAGCTAGTTTTTTTCTTCCATTCTCAGGTTTTTGTTTTCCTTAAATAAAACAAATAGATGATTATTATTAACTTGTTTATGCTGTGTTAGGTTTCTAAAAACCAGATTGAGTAATTCTTATTTTGGTATAACAGGTTTGTTATAAATCAGTATTCTCAGGTTTTAGAATATAAAGTCAATACACATATTTCTCAGCTTAATTATTATAAAATGCCCAAAAATATGCACGAAAAGTATTTAAGTATCAAATATCATGATAAAACAGCTGAATGTATATGGAAATTAGTAAATATGACGGCACAAGTGGTATTACAAATGATAATTTCTACCAAAGCGTAAAAAAAGTTGAGTCACAAAACAATTGGAAATTCTGTAACAATTAAATTACGTACATAGCGTAACTAAACGATTCTTACATAAAATTTACCACACTAGAAACGGTCTCATTGGCCTCGAAAACTGTAGTTGTTACTTCCACGCTTGCATGTAATTAAATTTATGGTATTTGCTTTTAATGAGACTAATATTGATACTCCCAAACTTATTTTAATTTATTTTGAAAATAACTCAAAACTCATCGCGGTAAGTCGCATGTAGTATCGTATGACTGCAAAAGCTCAAACTCTAAGCTCCATTTAGTGATTCCGGCAAAAATCAGGCAGGGGTGATAATCGTAAATGTCATATGCAAAAGTATATGTCTTTCATGTAATATCACATGAATGAAGCTAAGAATCTTGATAGTTGTTGATTTGATTTTGTTTTACATCTAATGTCTAAAATAATAGTTCAAGAAGATAAAGTTTGGCTGAAACTTTGAAATTCTAGAATGCTACAATTATCCGTACTAAGGAAGGCAACTGATCTTTATTTGAGTAAAAATTCAGAGGTAAATGCCTCTGAATTTTTACTCAAATAAAGATCAGAAGTCACTTTTTATTTTTTTCCGTAATACCACTATTTATATGAGAAGAGAGAGAGAGAGAGAGAGAAAAAACGAAGGGGTAAAATGAATTGTGGCTGTAAAATGTAGTTCATACACTTTTGTTACGCAGAATCGAACGACATAGTCACATTTTCCAGAAAATGCACTTGAGAACTTTCGTTTTCTTATGGTTGCGTGCTTAGAAGTCCGGAGTTAGAATTATTTAACTTGTAAGCATTCGTACATTTATAAATAATTGAAATTAAAATTAACAGTATTTCTACTATTGGAATAAAACTCGCATAAATAAGTTTCAATAAACCTAGCCTTCAAACGTAAGTGTTAGTTATCTACTGTAATTAAGTTTTCAACAAAAACCATGGCTTTTGAATAATTTAAACAAATTGCGGCGAAATAACAGGTTGTATTGTAAATAAAATCGTGTTTCGGACCTTCCCAAATATCTGCTATTTTTACTTGCGATCATCACTTCCTGAAGATTGTTATTATACTCATTGCTATTCATATGCCATGTTTGTTAATTAGTGAGATTTATAATACCCTTACAAATCTACTGGCTACTAAATTTAGTAATTTATTTCAATGCGAAGAGGAAACAAGAAGACATTATGAATATAAAAGTAACCTACAAAAGTGACTAAGGAATAAGGTTCCAGTGTAGCTAGGCCTTTTAACCTAAGATGAAGCGAGAAAAATCCTCGTCTTCATCGTCACTCACGGTGAGATGGGAGACAAATGCCTAATTCAATTTATTAATATTGACGTCAACAAAATTTTTTTGTTGTAAAAATTTGGAACACAAATATGACAATTAATAAGTGTTCAAAGAAACCTATATTAAATAAACGATTGAATCTTGAATCTTGAATCAATAATTAATAAAAAAAAATAAAAAATAAAAAAAAAGAGTTCTATAAATTCAGGAGTGTCATCGTCAAGTGCCTGTTCTGTAGTTGTAAACATAGCATCGGGCATCGGGTGCGCGCGCCCGGCCACCAGAGCTGCTAATTTCTCATCCCCCATCCATCCAAGTAAGTAGCATCCCAAATACCTATACCCTATTCCCCAGACCAACCAACTCCTAACCTTTCCTCGCTTGTAAAACGTAACCGATATAAGCCAAGCAAACTGTGCTCACCAACCCAAATGTGATGTGTTTGGTAAAACCCCCACAACCATGGAAATCCTTGTGGGAGGTCTATGTCAGGCAGTGGACTTCTAGCTGAGATTATGATAATGAGGTTTGTTAGGATCTTAGTAAATAGAGGTCAATTTAGTGTCTGTCTGCCCCTAAGGGAAAGAGGCGTGATATTATGTTTTTCAATTTTCTATATTGTTAGGCATAAAAAACCGAATCGGAAAGGCTAGTTATGACAAATGATCAATTGACATAACCTAGCACTTGTGTATGAAAACACCTATGTAGAGATGAAAATATTTCCAATGGGAAATGTAAGCAGCACACCGTTGTGATTGTATGAACGTCTAAGTTTACAATATCTTTGTATTGTAAACTTAGACGTTATATTACTTAGATCTTGTGATTAGAAATGAGAAATTGTTATAACTAACGTTAGGTAGGTATTGCACAGACGTTTAATGTTAGGTATAATATTTATGGTTTATGAAAATCTGCTACAACAAAGGCTCCGGGTTACATTATCGGGTAAATACTTGATTACTTTCGGGGTATAGACAGATCCGAATACCATAAGACCAAAGACCACGTAAAATCGTAAAACTTGTTGGTGAGGGAATAGGTGGAGAACGGATTCAAAAGTGACAGAGTCTGCTAGCTAATTCCTTAGATACACGAATTGTTATATCTATGCCTAAATTATGCTCCTGTAGTGGAGACTAAAAAGGGAAAGACCTGACTATAGTATTAGATGATGTCTAAATTATTATATTGACGAAAATATGAGCATAATAAAAAAATTCTTAAGTTCCTTAATTTTTAAAATGTACCTATATCTGTAATCTTTTTTAATAACTAGTACAATGTCAGTTTAAATAAAATGTATAAAATAAACGTAGATATGGAAAAAGCGGTCAATAACAGTTGTATGTAAGACGTAGTTATGAATGCTCCCTTTCAAAGATAAGGAAAATTAAACAAAACTGAATAAACATGTAATGTACACAATGTCTGAATCGGAAACAACTAAGTCGATCACATGATTAATTCATTTGGTATGTAATAATTTTATATTGGTTTTGTTCGAAAATATGCCTATTTAAGGAGCTCAATCTACTTTTGTCTTGTTAACCTAATATAATCAAAATATAATTTTAATTTAATTCATTTAACCCTTTTTTTTATTTATTATCGCGTTTATTACAGTAATATGTAATAAACGCGATAAAAAATTATTTAATTAATTTTATTTAATGTGTAATAATCGCATAAACAAAATATATTTTTTTAATTCTTTTTGAAAAAATCTTCTATTATTGTTTATCTCTATTATCATTCTTCAATTCATGACCCTGGATATGTGATTAAATAAAAAAAAATACATAAATAAAATAAGATATTACTCGTATATAAAAACATGTTCGTCGTAGAGAGAAAGAAACCAGAAGGAAGTTTTATCACTGTATTATTTATGAACTCACCAATAACAAACATTGTTTATGGTGATTATAATACGCCACACTAAAAATGTCAACTTCGCTCCGATTCGTGCAGAAATAATATTATTTAAACACAAGATAGCAATTAACAGGTGGATTTCACTGATTTCTATATGATTTTAAGCTTTCGCGGTCACAATCACTGTTATGTTCACTACGGGACGTACCGTGATTATTTTTGAGTTCTGTCTGATATTTCGACAAACATTGCAGCTGCCATTTTCACAGACTAACAGTCTGTGAAAATGGCAGCTGCATATCGTAGTGAATATAATATTCACTGATTTCTACGAAAGTGAAAAACACATTAAATATCCGTCACTATATTTTATAGTTGCTAGATTGTTATAGAAATTAAATATTATTTGCATGACTTCGGCGATTAAATTTTAATAGACGCATCGTGCAAACACTGAAGTTTATATTCTTTTTTGTATTAATATTATTTTTTTAGTTTCCAATACAACTTCTTTTGGAAAGTATCAATAATAAACTGACAGTTTGTCGAGCATAAATGCTTTTTATAAGGCAAAACATTAAGTAATTATTATGTAAGAGCAATAAGTAATAAATTGGAAAAGCTATTAGTTTATCAAATTTGGAACAGACATCGCGGATACAAATAAAGAATCTTCTTGATTCATGAAAATGAGCTTGCTTTAAGGCAATTTATATTTTATCTCTTCTTTAAAGAGATGTTATTACACACAGAATAATTTTAAAAATGTTACATTTAAAAAATACTATCTAGATAGATAAAGCGCTAACGTACGTTTTGTCTTCATTTGGTTCATACGGAGAGTAAAGAGAAACGAGACTATAGTTATCTACTGGTGCAACTAAGTACAGAATACAAAAAAAACGACTAAAATACTTTTTTGAAACACCATATATTAAAAGCAATGAATAAAATTCAATACATCTGTTTTTTCACGAAATTAACCGTTAAATATTTCTACTAAACTAAAGTTCATTGTTGAAAAAGACCTTTCTAAAATACTCTTTTTAAAGGCAAAAACTAAATAATTGATTTTTGAAACGCCGCATATAAGAAGCCAGGTATGAACCAAATTCAATACAACTGTTTTCTTTTTATGAAATTAACCGTTAAATATTTTTACTAAACGAAAAGTTCATTGTTGAAAATGATCTTTCATATTAAAAAATTGAAGGTTGAAGAAATCGAAGTAAAGGAAATGACATCAGAGTTCAGACACAATTTTATCTGAAATAAAATACCTTTAAAAAAATTTCGACTAAATATAATTTGATATTTGTGCCATATTCTTAACAGGAATAGTAAATCTTTTCATATCGTAAAAGCCGCATACAGCATTACATAAATTCTAGTGAAACTAATCATAGAATTTATAGGTTTCTGATTTACGGTTTGGGTTTAGTAGGTTTCCTTATCAATAGCTCAATTATTGTTGCAACTTATTTCAGATCTTATGGTTTCCATCAGGAAAATGTGATGGAAATATTTAATCTAAAATTCGTAATACAACTGCAGTGTTTTTAATCCCGGCTTCGCTTGAATAGATTAGGACTGACGCCAAATATTTAAGTATTAATTGAATATTATTAAGATGAGTTAAATGCATCACGTCGTATGTAATTTAATACATATGTTGTCCATAGAGTTAATTATGTAGACTGCATGATTTTTAAATTGCCAGCAGGTAATGTTTATATTGTGATTTAACATTACGTCGTTAACGTAACCTTTTGTGGTAGAAAAATTATAGTAAAATATATATTTATATATATATATAGCTATATTACGTTTATTTTTGATAATATTTTTTTAGTATTTTCGATAATAAGTAAATAGAATATAATCACTCGCTGAAAATGTACCTATCTTTGTGTAGGTGATAGAATTTCTAAAATCGCAGCAATAGTTTTTGATGTATCCAGAACAAACGAACACACAATCAATTCCTTCCTCTTACATAAATAAGTATAAACCATATTTATTTTCTCTCTTTTATCAAGGACTTGCTACCACAAAATATCGCAACAACAACACTTACTCTTCTGCATTTCATCCATAGCGTAATCCGTTTTCATTTTAACAACGTACACTAATCACTGGATAATTTATAAAGTTGACAACCGGCGCGGACCGCAACGACGAAACCGAGGTATTACAAATTTGTAATTGAAAATTCCGAGATGAAATGTAATTGGGAGCTGCGTGCGCGTGGGCCAACCTCTCAGCGTCGCTACATGCACTTGAATGTGCGCGCGCAGCTGGGGATGGCAGGTAAGTTACTTTTTTCGGGCAGGTTCGAAGATGGCCAGTTGCCGGTGAGACGACCGGTCAGACTCGTGAAATTATTCATGAAAAGTCGACAGCGATGACATTGACGACGATAAATAATTGTTTAATCTGTAATGGCAGAGGAGCATATTGAATTGTAGTTTGTACCTATAATGCAGAATATTGATGTTTGAATTTTAATCTATACCAATATTATAAAGAGGAAATATTTCATTATTCTTTTTTTTCGCATCAGCGGAAATAAATAATAAAAAAGCTTCGTGCTAAGTTCTGTTAATGTTAAAAAATATTTGATTGTTTCTTTGTATTGAATAGGCTCCGAAACGAATGGACTGATTTTCAAAATTCTTTCATAGTAAGCTAATTTATCTGCGGGTGACATAGGCTATAATTTACGCGGACGAAGTGGAACAATTTCATCTATAATGGCAGAGGAGCATATTGCCTCTGACTATATATCATATTGCATAATTGTAATAACCCTATTATATATCAACAATCTGCACCTGCAGATTGTTGATATTCGTATTTCAAGTGTATATGATAACAATTTATGAATAATGATAAGAAAAGAATGTATCATCTGCTTCTCTCCTTGTAAAAAGAAATCAAGAAATGGCGGTTAATAACTGAATCCTTTTATAAAAACACTGGGCTACCAAATCTAAGACTATATTATAATCTAGGCTATAATTTTTGTTTTTGACTTGGGGGTCCCGATCTTGCTAAACAAAACTATTGGGTTTAACTGGTAGTGTTTATAATCGCAAATGCAAAATGATTTGCATTAAGGGGCCAACTTTTGGGCACTGTTCGAAATACCTAAGCGCTAATTGAACAGCTATAGTGAAAATATTAATGAAAAGACGCCAGCGGTGACATTGACGGGTATTCGATCCTCATGCGAATAATAATTTAATTTGTGCCGGCTGACGGGCCTAGCTAATTGTACGTTAGTTGTTATTAGTTTGTCATTGTTGTGCTGTTCTGGTATTTTATTTATTCCATGTAGTTTAAATTATTTCCGATCTATTATCGATATCGATATTTATATTGAGGGTCGCCGGGAGTCCGCCGTGCTGGACTCAGCATGCACAAGACTACAATTTGTAGCGATCTATGGGAGAGGCCTATGTCCACCAGTGGACGTTCCTGATAGATAATAGATAGATTATCTTGAATTCCAGGTCGTTTAGCACTTACTTAACATGTTTTCTTTCTTGTTAGTATTGCAGGGACATAACTATATTACTTACCTATCTCTCGTTATCACGCACAGAAACTAACATGCCATTTAGGTTAGATAAGTTTATATCTTCGAATTTCTTAGAAAAGAGAACATCCAAGACCTAGGCCGATCTGAACAGATCGCAGGCTAGCGAGTTACCCGCTGCGCCATAGAGGAGAGGGAGGAGGAGGACTGACAAATAACATATGTCCATCTGGTTTATGTAACCTAAATACCTCAATTTAAATTCCATTATTTCAATAATTTCCTTCAGAAGAAATCCCGTGCATTAGAATCGGAATACCATACGCAAAGCAGGCAGCAGCTTGCGTGTTTGCGTGACGGACAACCATGCAATCACAGTAATGAGATAATTTACTTTTGTGCAAGTTCACACCTTTGTTGGAATGAAAGTGACAAGCTGTAAATGACTGGTTTGTTCGTGACCACTTCCTAAAGACTGTCTACAGCACAAAAATATTATAACCACTAACTTGTGAAAGAAATACTAAATCATCACTTTTTTACATACTTGACAAGCGATATTAAGAAATGTATCTATAGAAATTAAGAAAGGTTATTAAAATATTTTTCTTGTAAATTTTGTACTGTTTTTGGTTGGTTGAATTCGAATACATTTGGAATGTTTTCGCTATTATTACGTCCTTCTGTTTTCCCAAGTATTCTGCCCATAGTTGGTTTGAAAAGATTTCTAAAGTGACAAGTTTGGTTTTTGTATGTTGTACCAACTCTTGTTTTTGTTTTATTAGTTATTTTATTTGGTGCAATATAGTTTCTTTTAATTCTCTATTCTAAATACACACAGATAGAGCGCTCTGATTTTTTTTTTTGGTGCACAAGCTTAAGTTAAGTATAGATACATATTAGTATTCTCCCGGTGTTGCATGTTACATGGAGAACGTATCTTGAGATACCTTCGCGTTATCTGGCGATCTGACCCCAAGTAGCTCTCATTTTATTATTGAACGAAAGTTAAAATGAAATACTCTCACTTTTAACTATAATAGTTTTCGTACGAAAGCTTGATCAAATCATATTATTGTTTTGTTTACACTTTATATGTTTTATAATATCAAATACCTCAGCTTAGCTCTAAGTATTTCATGCTCAGCATACCAAGAGTCAAGCTCGACTATGGTTATCAGGTTATGTCCCATGCATGAATGATTCACTATTGTGTCCCATAGTACTAAAACAGGAAAAGTATTACCATGCTAAGTAAACTAAGCGCCATTTATTTACAAACTCTCTAGACTTCTGAGTCAGTATTATGTTATTCTGTGCCAATATTGTGTAGATTCATGTCATTGATCTTTTTATTTACGTCAAATTTAACTGATTTGCTGACTCATTTGTAACATATTTTTTGTAGCTGAATTAGATTTGAAGGCGGAAATAAAGCTTAACTACTGCGTGTTGTTCAACTCGCCATAATGATGTGTGGAATCTTGGTTCTGACGGGAAAAAATGAGATAAACAAAATCGTTGCGGTATATTTAAGAATCGGAGTCTCTTCCGGTGGATTCTTAACATTATGTTTAATTTTACGTATGTATATGATTGTAAACAAACAAGCCGCTACCCTGCGAACGAAAAAAATAGCAAATGAAAACGGATAGACGTATGTCTATTAAAAAAAAATCCTGACTGTATTTTTTTACTTATTTGCCCCTCTATTATTATTTATAATGCAATTACGTCTCTTACTGCCTGCGTAAATTTGGATGACTAAAGTATTATTTAAAAAAAATTAAACACTTCTTTTATGTTTTAGTCCCAATCGGCCACTTTTAAGTGAACTAATGAGAAATAAATGCTTTCAACCTAACGTAAACCTAGTCCAGTTTGGTCACAACACTAACATAGCAAATATACTGTTTATCAAAGGTAATAAAAATTCAGTAGCTGCAATGTGTGCGCGAGATAAGAGCCTGTTGTCATTGTGTTAAGAAGATTGTTTGCTCGCCACACTTCTGAAGTTATCTAGCATTACACACTGTTTATACACCCACTCGCTCGGCTGGTCTTATTGTGAGAACTGTGGGAAAGAGTGCCATATGCACTTTAAAAATATAAAAGAGAATCGTTAAAAGATTAAAATCGGGGAAGTGTTAATATTAGAGTTTGTAGAGCCTGTAAAGTCGTCATCATCATCCAAGGCACTACAGCCGCGAGTGGGCCTGGGCCTGGTCAAGTAAATATTTTCCATTCGCATCTTATTCGGGCTTTTTGTTTCCAGTTTTTACGCCGATACTCTTAAAGTCTCCTTCAACACCATCCAACCGTCTCAGCTTTGGTCTTCCTTGGCTCCTATGACTCTCTGGCCGACTTTCCATGAGGCGTTTGGGCACTCTGTTCTCATCCATTCTTACTACGTGTCCTGCCTAACGTAGCCGTCCAATTTTGATAATTTTAATGACATTTGGTTCATTATACATTTTGTAAAGTGTTGTAGTTTAATAAATATGTCACTGCTTTTGATTAAATTAGTAGTGCTCAATATAGGAAGGACAGGAAGGCGCTGTATACAAGCCGCTTCCAACCGGTCGTATTGGAAATCCTGGGGGGACTTTTTGCGCCTGAGGTGATGATGATAATGGGGAATGTACTTCCAAAGAAAATGTTTAGACTGTCGAAAGCGATGCTTAGCCTGTATTAAATCAAAAAAGGAAATATTTCGGACGTTAAGCGACAAAAATAGGTACTTATTTGCCTTGTAACCTTGCTTTTTGATTATACAATGTCAGTTGACTCAATCAATGTTCATAACTATCTTTTATTTGAGAACAAGAGGTGCCTTGCAGGGACCTTCAGGAGCTAATTTAAACATTTACGGATCAGCTTTGTAATGATCTAAATTTTATTTTAGATCACTATATATCAATTTCATATTTAATGTTGTTTTGCTGCATGTACGAGTAACATGCGTTACGTTCGCACCATCGCTAGTAGAATCGTCAATGTTTTTATTCCATGTTGAAATCTTGCCAGTACCTACGTAAAGCTACTTAGTGAGGTTAGGTGAAAATGAACTCTCGCGAAAATGATCCCATCCTACGATAAACCGATTAGATTCGATAAGGTTTTCAACTTTTTCTTACTTGAATTGTATAAGCCATTACTTACTTAGAAAGTTATTTATAGCGAGGAAATACAACTGAGAAGTTTTTGAATACATTTGTTTTATTAAAACCTGTAATCACATAAACTATCTAGATAAAAAAAAATATTATCCAGTTTAATAAGACGAAACTACCATCCTCACTAAATTGCTAGAGATCTCTCTCCCTCTCTCAAACTAAAATAATCACTAAAATACAAGCTTGTCCACGAGCGTGTCAAAGAAATATGCGCATTATGACTTCCTGTATGTATAATATTTACGGAAGTATGAGCAAAATTGTAATGCGTCTTTCTGTCAAAACAAGCGTTGTAAAAATAAAAAAGATGACTTCATAAGTATTGTAATAAAATCTGCTCGTTAGATAACTTAAGTATAGATTTATGACAATCAGCTATTAGATATACTTATGACCTCATACGTTGCTATGATCTTTATACTATTTTTTTTTTGTTCTGTTAATGTGCAAAAAAATGTTTAAATTAAATATCTCTATGTTCTATACAAGTCGACGAATACTTGTAAGCATTTGACAAGCGTTGAATGGATAAGACCAAGAATACATATAAATGTGAGGAAAGAGGAGAGGTTTTTGCCTAGCTGTGGGGACACTAATGGCTAACAAAAATATAGAATCTGTACACCCCAACAAGTTTGTGAACCCGCCATAATTTAGATTGTTATCATGAGTTATCATAATTTATCAATAAAGTTTAAGTTTTAATAAAATCATACAGAATGTAAAACAATTGAATTAACTTTTATAATATCATTTTCGAAACTCTAAAGCACCTCTCCCATTGCAGCGCCCGTCAGGGTCCTTAATGTCTACTTTAACTTAAATGAAGATCTGTATGTTATGTATACATTAAGGAAGCAATAAATGATTGAGTATTGACTATTGTTTATTATTAATAACACTGCACAAATTACAGAAATAGTCACACGTCAATTCCAAATGATTCAATTTATCTAAAATAGTTCAATAATATGCTAGTACTAACATCTTTTGCGCAATCCTGGCAAGTTTTAGCGTTTGATATTTAACAGTAATAGCACGTAATATCGAGATTTAAAAATGTTCATCGGTTTTATTTATAAACATCTTTGTGCTAAAGTCAAAGGCAACATGTGTTTAACATTATGGGCCTATTCCACGATACTAGTGGCGTTCTAGTGGCCGAGTCAGGGCAATGGCTTTGAGCAATTGGAGATATTAAGGTCCCACACTAGGCACACTAGCGACGCCAATAATTTAATTCCTAATACTTAATAAATAGAAAGAAATTCAAGAATGTAAATCATATAAGTGTCATATAAATAACGTGTAAGTGTGGGGCCTTAATAATGATGAAGTCAGGCCAGTAAATTCCAATCAATAAAAATGGATGGACTGGGAAGGCACGTTAAGCCGTTGGTCTCGGCTGTCATCGTTGATGGCAGTCGTTAAGCTATGTCAGATGCCTTAAGGCAGCTTGAAAAATCTGACACCAGTGTTGGCCACTTACACATACGAAAAACAAACAAACAACTGGATTAAAGATTGGCTTACTGGTCTAGTGTGAACAAACAAACAACTGGATTAAAGATTGGCTTACTGGTCTAGTGTGAAATGTCTGTTATTTAAGTTTGTTGAGACACCTTATAGGAACAAACAGAGTCGGTACGTCTAAGTACCTATTGTTTGGGCAGTAATGGGTACCTATCTACATATTTGATGTTAGAAATAGAATGTCGTTATAGTATATACTAGCATGACATGTTCAAAGTAAGTGATGTACATAATACTCTAAACTAATTTAAATATATTTGTATCCGCAATACAGGCTTTTTTAGGGTTCCGTAGTAAGGAATCCTAATAGTTTCGCCATGTCTGCCTGTCCGTCTGTCTGTCTGTCCGTCCGCGGTTTTACGCAGTACGCAGTATATATACTGAATTTGAAAGGAAAACTATCAGAGCTGAGTACTAAGTACAAACTAAAAAGTTATAGGCAACCAACTTATAAAATGTACTAGAAAATGTAAAATTTCATACAATTTTCATTGTTAGTTTTTGGTCGTTAAACTGTGAGGTGCGAGTGTGAACATTGTGAACTCAAAGTTGTCATTCGCATCGTAACTACGGAACCCTACACTGCGCGTGGCCCGACACGCACTTGGCCGGTTTTTTATAGTGTAGTAACGTCAGTAAAAAATAAAAATTTACTGAAATAATAAAGTTCATGTACAATGTAAGTATGTGTCTCTGATAAATTAAACTGCCGTTCCAAAAATAAAAAATTCGAAGATTCCGTATTAAGTCGGCTATTTAAATATTTTTCTATAATATTCCTTTGGGAAAGCAATCGGAGATCATGAGACCAGTAAATCAGCTAATTTTACACTTTGCGAAAAAATGCTTACGGACTATTCAGTTGCCAGTCACATCATAAATTGGACGTCATTATACTTAATTATAGACCTATAATTACTGTTGATCAGGCTATGAGAAGTGATAATTATAACTGTAATGAATCACTCAATCATTACAGGTAAGGTGACGAGCTCCGTGGCGCAGCGGTCAACACGCCTGCCTGCGACACGGACGGTCCCGGGTTCGATCCCCGGTCAGGTCAAAATGGAAAAATGATCTTTTTCGGATTGACCTGGGTCTTGGATGTTTATCTATATATGTATTTGTTATAAAATATAGTAGGTATCGTTGAGTTAGTATCCCATAACACAAGTCTCGAACTTACTTTGGGGCTAGCTCAATCTGTGTGATTTGTCCGTATATATTTATATTTATTTATTTAAATAGATAATAACTTCCTTTATCATCATTTCGTATGGCAGGCTACCTACTGCAAGAATCCTATACGTCTAGTTTTAAATTCTTCAGCCATTCTACAGCTTTCGGCGTCTAAGAGTGAAGTTCACTCAGTCCTCCTTTATTAGAGTAACTCATAAAGAACCTATTGGTACGATTGTACCTTATCGAATGAAACTGTCAGTACTATTTTCACAAATGATGTTATTATTTAGTACTCATTTAGACAAAATGCATTAAGCTTTGTTTTGTCTAGTGCCTGTCAATATTATATTAGGTTAATGAGATTAACTGGACGTGATATCGTCACTAAAATCAAAGTAGATATACTTATAGCTAGGAAAAACAAATTTATTAAAAACAATATAACGAGGAAAAGAAACAACAAACACATCGCACAAAGTTCATTCTACAGAGAATAAGTATAAAAAAATACTTTAGACAGACAAATAAGGATATATTTAATTATGACAAAGACAAAAACACGGTCCTTTAATTAAAAAAAAAGAATTTACATACCTACTGCACAAATCAATCTACTTTACATTGAAAGTTATTTCTAATCCGACTCAGAGAGTAAAATGTGTGAATCTGATTAGCGTGGCACGGACTGTCGAATATTCATTACCCCTATTACCAAGCGGATTAACAAAGGACGCTCTTGACACACTTGTCAGTGATCCATCAAGCGGCCAGCTAATGGTTATGGGAGCAAATTGGGCCTGGCTTATCAGTTATCAGCCTTTTATGGCACGGTGATAAGCGTGCAGGATCTATTTGGTTAGCACAATCTCAGTTGGTGAAAGGAATCAAGAGCTTTTATATTGAGCAATTTGTTACCTTAATGTTCAGCCCTCTAGATTTTATCAATGCAGTGTTTTGGTAGGTGGTGAAAAAGTTACAAAGATTAATGATTTTATTTAAGACTAGGAATTTTCTGCACTTTGTCCGCCTAAAACTTTACGCCCTGTTTCACCCCCTTAAAGGATGAATTTCTAAACTTCCTTTCTTTGCGCTCAATTTCTTCATGAAGGGAAACCCCTGTACCAAATTTTAAGTTTCTAGGTACAGTACGTAGTTTTGGCTGTGTGTTGATATAAGTCATTCAGATTTACCTTTTATATATATATGGTTCTTATATTTTAATTTATATTTATCTTATATGTAAGAGACAAGGGTCAAGTATAAAAAAATATCAACTGGCCAAGCGCTTTTTAACCGTTCCTTTAATGGTTTATTTGTCAAGCGATGTGAATTGGTCCAATTGACGTCAATAATTTACATAGCTTCGTGAAGTGCCACTTTCAAAGCGCGAGTGCAAAATAACTGGAAACAAACTGCACTGCAATCTTTTCTCTAAAAATGTAGGTATAATCCTCAAACACGTTTCGACTGAGACATTATGAGTGAATTTCAAGTATAACATAATCCTTAAAATGACAGTCTCCATGGCGTAGTAGTTAAAATGCCATTTTCATATGTATTTGTCCGGCTGGTCTCGGCTGTCATCATAAATGGCTAAGCTATGTCAGATCCCTTTAGGCAGCTCGAAAAATCTAACAGTAGATTTGGATACTTACACGCAAAAAACAAACAAACCATCGAGAAACTCATTTAAAACAAGTGAAACGTCCTTGTGATCCTTGTGCGTCTCAACCTTTGAACCCAACATAAATATTTTGTGTTCATTTATACAAATGCGTTCACTCCACTTTAGATTGGTCTCATCCACTGAGTAAAAGGTGCCCCAACCGATGTAGAACGGTGGCTAAAATGTAGACCTGTTAACGTCATCAAATTGTTTCCAGCATTATTTCAGCTATAATATTTACTCCGTGGTCTTATCAGATGCAGAAGTCAGTCAATTTTCATTCATACAAATACTTACACATGCAAACAGAAAAGTGAAAATTAATGAAAATGCTAGTAAATGACAATTGCGTTAAGCTTTCTTTTACAATTAATTAGAAACGCGATAATTTACAATTAAATTCGTGACATATTTTTTACGATCGATTTGATGATAAACTGCGAGAAAGAAAATTTGTTTCTATCTAACTGTCGCTATAAATTGTGAGTTTATAGCTAAGGGGCCGTTCAATAATCACGTGAGGCTCGAAAGGGGAGGGGAGGGGGTTCACGATCACAATCACGAAATATCACCATGGGGGGGGGGGTGTAGTAGGATATTACGTGTATTTATTTTTTCCGCAACCACGCGATTTGCAAACCATAAAACGGCGTGTAGTGTGACCTTAGATTATAAATATTGATACTCTAAGAGTGTGACCTTGATTCGCCGTTGTCATTCTGTAATTTTTATCATGGTACTTAATTGTCTAGAATAAAATTAGGTTATACTTTATACTTAAATATAGATAATTTTATAAAAAAATTAGGTTCTTTGTAGATACTAAAAATACACGTGATATTGAGTGGGGGAGGGGGGGTTAGTTTTAAACCTCACCACGTATCACCAAGGGGGAGGGGGGATTAAGAAATGCAAAAAAAACCTCACGTGATTAATGGACGGCCCCTAAGTAATCAGTGCATGTGCAGTACTTTACTCATTGAAAATACCGAGAGAAATAAACCTGGACATGTATAAATCGGAATAGCATTTTAAGGGTATATCACAGGGATAGTTCATGAATATTATGGGCTCCAGAGCTGCAAGACACAAGCGGCCGTTTTTATTAAAAAAAAAAAACTAAGAAAACCTTCACGTTCTCACTTTGAAATTGAAACAGTAGTTCGAAAACTAGTCTGCCACTATCTAAGACTTCGCAGAACAAAACTTTGAATGATATCTACGGTTTCTTTCAAATGATTTATTTTGAAATGGGAGCAGTAATGTGTTCCTTCTAACACCGATAATTCATTCTTTAATTATTTTTTCATACCTGTTTGTTTGTTGTTTTTCGTGTGTGTAAGTGGCCTGGCACTAATGTCAGATTTTTCAAGCTGCCTTAAGGCATCTGACATAGCTTAACGACCGCCATCAACGATGACAACCGGGACCAACGGCTTAACGTGCTTTCCGAAGAACGGAGGAGCTCGGGATAATTTTTATGCGACTTGCGGTCACCCATCCAAGTAGGGACTGCGCCCAGGGTTGCTTAACATGTGGTAGCGCTTATAGTCCTTACACCCTTTCATACCTGATTATAATAGAAGCTATTAGTAACACACACATTCCATGTTTACTTATATCAGTCGCAGTCATCTGGTTGAATCTGCTATTTGATTGAATGACTACAGGACAACTCGTCAAGTCGTTGATTGCAACGTTCAACGTCTTGACTATACGTCATTTAGCGAAGTCGTTAAATGGGATACAGCATGGATATAGCCAACTTTGTAATGTTTGATTAGGGTGATGAGTTCGAAAAGTTAACCTTACTTTAAATGAAAAATAAATGAATTATAAAATATCTCGTTAAATAAGATCCTTAAAAGGTAACCTTACGTGCCATCCATCCATCGTACCGTCATTTAATCAAATAGCAGATTCAACCAGATGAGTGTAATATATTTAAGGCTTCGCAGAGCAAAATTTTAACTGATAACCCCGTTGTTATACGGAACATATTCCTTCATTTATTCTTCCATCATTATTTTTTTTTACCTGATAATAATAGACGCTATTAGAAATTATTATATTGTTTGCCATTACACGGACATTTCGTGTTTACTTTTTTTTAGTTTTAAAATATATTTATAGCCATTGTTGGAATTATCTGCATATTGACCTTTAAATTGTACTCGCATCTTGTAATATAATAAATTATCTTAGAGTAATGTTTTATCTTTATGAATATACAAATGTGAACGTGTGAAACGAATTATGTGTAGGACAATGGGATAACTTCCTAGTAAGTATAAATATCATACATACGTGCGAAATTGTGGAAAGTTAAATGTAAATATTAATAGCAATTATTTCCTTGGGAATTCGCCATGATGTATGTTATTATTGGAAGGTAAGCGTTCCTGCGTCTTCTTCCTAGATTTGAAACCTTAGTTGTAAGTAGACTGTATTCAAACTAGAATAAAACTATTACAAGTAGGAAGAAATTCACAGCACTTATTGAAAGAAAATATGTATAATAATAATCTTGCAGATAAAAAACTATCTTCAACCGCACTATTAAACCGGTTTATATGAAAGTTCTTTTTTTTAATAAGTTCCTAAATGACAGAGTAATGAAGTAATAATCATACAAGAAACCTCACATACAGTCGAATTGAGGACCTTCTCCTTTTATGAAGTCGATTTAGATCTAACACATAAATACCTTTTACTTTTTTTCCGACAATTAATTCCGAGTAACATATAGGCGAATAGGGTATATATAGGATATTATGCTCATTCTGCTACTTCTCATCGTCCATGTTTATTAATAACGCAGGCATCAGATGTCTTTAGTTAAAAAAAAGTAAAGTCTGACTTGTTAAAAACGACCGCTGGAGTAGGATCCAAGGGCACGCTTTCGAAACATATTTTGATCTTTGATCATGATTGTGTTTTGTTTTGGGTTCAGAGGATACTTAGAATTGTGATAGTTTTGATTAGACAAGAAGCCTTAATTTCTTATTAATTAGTAATTATTAAGTATTTAATTAGATAGTTTTGATTAGACAAGAAGCCTTAATATCTTATTAATTAGTAATTATTAAGTATTTAATTAATTATTAAGTATTTATTTTAAATAACACGACTTTTAATTGTATTAATTAAATTAATGTAAACATGTAACGGCCCTTAATTATTTTATTGTGGTTTTAATTACTCAATCAATAAACCTGATATACCTACCTACTACCTACCAATAATAAAGCCAGTACCATGGCTTTATCTTGGATATATAAAAACTGAATAAATCCTCTGCCGCATGCATCCGGAAAGGTGGGCTCGCATTCTTAAGACTATCCCTTCCAATGGATATAGAAAAAGAGGAAGACCAAAAATAAGGTGGTCAGATGATATAAAGACATTTGATAACAACTGGAAGGATACTACACTACACTACTACTACTACAAAGAAGAATGATGGAACGAGGGGAGGCTTTTGCCTAGCAGTGGGATATAGAAAGCTAGCAAAAAAAACTTCTCCACACACCTTAAAATTCTGTTACTATTGAACCTGGTGGTCACAGAAATTCACGAGAAACGAATCAGAAAAGCCACCTGTACAGCCGGACAGACTAGGAATAATAGACTTGAAAAAAAAATTCGTCTTGAATATTTTGCCCAAATTGAAACAGTAGGTCCGCTTGCGCTTCGCGCTTGTTCGGTCCATTAATTATATTATTTCTTGATATTTTCGATAATATTTAAAAATATACATTTGTTTTTAAAGTAATTATAGTATATTCTGTGAATATTTCATGCGTCCTTCAGTTGCCGTTATTGATATCGAGCAGAATAAAATTACGTTTGTTGTATGATATTAAATATTTAAGTAACTTTTTTTATTTTTCATCTCACCTACCCTTAAACAGTGTCATTAAATGCAAGCAAAGTGGGCTGGATGGTCCCTATTACGACCGCGGGCTATAAGATTTCATACAAATTCCATAAAGCCCGAGAGCGCGTAAAGTATATTTTTTAATTTAATAGGGCACGATACCATGCAAACGTGTTAAATCTTCTACATCCTAAAAGTTATCTAGTCGAATATTCAAATTTCGAATTGGTAGTGAACCCGATAAAAAAAAACATTTGAACTATACAACGAGATTTTTGTCCTTAATTCAAATTTAGAATTGTTAATGGCTGTGGTGGCTGGCTGTTTGTATTCATCGATCTTTGACTTCCACTTTTTGGATAAAACATTTTCATTATCTGTGGAGTCCTCGGATACATTTTATGCGCACTGCAGTTTGCCGCTACTATTTATTTTTGGCAAAATATTTAGAAGTAATCGTAATCTTCATTAATTTGGATGAAATACATTCCTTATGATAAATAAATAGATGATCTATAATGTTGATATAGATAATATAATCAGCCAGCTTGCAGACGCATAAATATTAATTTTCAAGGTAAATTATATTCATACTATACAATTTTAACCATACCATAATATAATATGAAAAATATTTTTTCTGCTCTACTATTTACTCGGTGAGATGAAAAACATTGTGTGTATCACGGCCGATATTAGACATTACAAACTCGGACTACTAAAAGCACTCGGCTTCGCCTCGTGCTTGTTAGTAGTCGCTTGTTTGACGCAATGTCTTCTATACCGCCCTTGCTACACAATGTATTATTATTTCTAGTACTTGCAGTTACAGTGGCAACAGAAATACATAATTTTTGTGAAAATCCAACTGTCTAGCTATTACGATTCATCTATCTCATGAATCGTAATACCAGCCTGGTGACAGAGAGATGATGGACGGACATCGACGTCACAGGCCAAACGGGAGCCTGTTACTTAAACAGGGTCCCGTTTTTACCCTTTGGGTACGGAGCTCTTTAAACTCTAGATTTATAAGTCTACTTCTAACAACTTTACAATACTGAATTTATTCCTACACCTACGAAGATGCTTGCAAACAAAAAAAAACATACTGTAAAATCACAATCAAAGTAATCTATACTTTGGATTTCACTTATTTATTTCACGTATTTTATTGAAATAGCTCGTGCTAAACGTCCATGACAATGACTGTTCAAGAAATAAAATGTGATGAATGGTATGTATCACCGACAGAGCTCGGTACGGAGCGTCTAGAATACGAATCACTACTATTGTCTCCCTTTATATGCATTTACGATGGCAGTTCACTAAAATATATCTTGTACCTAGTCCTATTGTTTTGATCATGTTTGTTGATAACCGCATGTTATTATGTTATCTTCGTTACATGCAGAAAGTTTGTGCAAACTATTCATAGTTATGTGCAAAATAAAAATTGTTACAATTCAAATCTCGAATAAATTTATTAACTCGTAAGTATTTCGTTTTAGAATCGTAGTTTTAATTACGAACCAAAAATCAGTCAGCCACATTTAGGCTGGCTACGTTAGGTACGTAGTTATGTAGGCTTTTAGTCAGATTACTTAAACTATTGTGAAATATTTGGTTTAAGTTAATGTCTTTCACGTTCGTCCTAATCAAATAATTCACATATTAAAACGAGTGGATTAGGACAACTTCGTGCTCGCATCGCGATGAGTTTGAAACATGTCGGCCAGACGCTTACATTTTACATGAGAAATTAGAATAAACGTTGGATCCATTAAGAATAATTCTCAAGTTAGACCCATTTTCCTGTAACAAAATTTAAGAAAAAATTTCATAACATAGTCAACGCGTCAATTTATTTATTTTAACATCATTCGACTTCTAATCAAACTCATATGATTAAAAAATCAGCCACCGACGTCTAAAATACAAATTCATACCACTTATCAGTGACAACACGACAGGGGCTATAACTCGAAATACAAACATACCGTGGAAAATTGGCCGGCCCTGACAATGATAGGCTTCGCGGGACGATGCTAATACGAGTGATTTGTAGACGTTACCTACCTAATAGGCTCTATGAGTTGATGAGTAAAACACTAGTTTTGATAACAATTTTGGGTAATCCGTCCCTGGATCTTTGTGATATACCTACATAGGTTTCTTGAAAAATTGTCTGTCCGTGAAAATATCAGGAGCCTTCCGCTCAATTAAAGGTCATAAAAAGGAAACCCTCAAAAATAGGCCAAGTGTGAGCTGCACTCGCGCAATAAGGTTGCCGATCAAATGTTTTCTTTTTTTATATTCGTATACAGTATTTTTGATGACTTAAAAATTGTCAGATGCAGCTTGTTTTTATATGCAGATGGACCGAGTAATTGTATGCGGGACCCGTTTTACTTTTTGGAGTAAGGAGACCCTAAAAAAAGATACTAGTTCTTGATATTAGTATCTTCAATCTGAAGAGACTACTTAATCGAATTATGAATATAAATACAATACAAAAACATTTAGTAGGTACTTCGAGCAACACGGAAGGGAGTAGCCATACGCTGCATTCCCCTCTGTCAAGGTACAAGCCAAAATTAGGCATATGCATGTCTATGTGTTAGTTGTGTGACTCATCTGTACACAAATTATTTTTTCTTTTTTATGTCATTTTTTGTGACAATGTCATAATTACTATCAAGTGACAGTTTAAGTTTTGTATGTAGGTGTGCGGAACTAAACTTGTGTGCACATTTCCCCCCGCAAAAAACGCCAGACAAATTGTCATAGTAAATTGTCGCTTTGCCCACTCCCTCCGTCCGGTACGGAGGCCGTGTTGCTCGAAGAGTAGGTATAACAAAGATCTTGTTAAGCAAAAAGAAAAACGGAATTTCAGAGTTTACTATGTCCATTGGTTTGACAGACTGTAGCTAGTTTAAAAATTGTACGTATACTACATCAGATGTCAGTACTGTTATCAGCACTGCCGAAAATGTATATTAGGGCATAAAACACAAGGAAATTCAAACTTTATTGTATTACATTTAATCATTTTTACCCTCACTCAATATTTGTCTATGGTCTCCATTGCCTAGAGAAGACATATAGTAGTCGGTCGTCTGATACTAGTGATAGCATCTCCTTGCCTTACCAGGTAATCTCTATCTTAGTATTTGCCTGTCTCGACCGTGACAATGAACGTCGCACGCGCACGTCGGTCGCTAATCATCTAAATTCACTTAGCGCCGCCACGCAACACCGGCAGATATGAAATGTACACAGCTTATTACTGAGTTTACTTGATTGTGTACTCTTACGTTTTCTTATGTAATGTTGTTACGTTTATAATTTGAGATTCGGTAAGATGTCTCTAAACTACAATGAACTAGCAGCCTTTATAAAAACTATATAAAATATATTTAAAAAGGGAGGGATCCTTTTTAGGATTTCATAAGATTGGACAGACACAGAGGACAAACTTTAAAGCAAAATTAATTTCTTTTTGATACTCCTTGGGTACAAGAACGTGACACCTTACAAAAGGAAGTAAAAAAATAAAAACTGAAAACCAAACTTGTCAACGTCGCGTCCTCGACCTTGCAAAAACCAATAAAAAAGAAGATAAACTCTCCGCAAAGTTGATAATTACCGGAAGTATCGTCGAAAATGCAACCTTCAACCTTAAACGTTGTACGGGCGAGTCATTGTGTTTAAATGAAATATTAATCTGATGACACTGCCGCACACCTTGCTGCGGGCATCGAATAAATCCGTTTTAGGCTGCGGTTTCAGAAAATAAAGGACACGTGTGATATGGTGAACTTTACCTTCTATACAGTGTGGAAGTTGACCCTCAACATACCCTTAAAGAGGTGAGTCTGGCCGTCAATATGAACATCTAAGCAAGGGGCAAGTTCTATAAATGGTTACTTATTCTATTCGATAACAGCGAGTGAAAAATATTTTTCAGTGTAGCTTTAAGAGCTACTCACTGAAAAATAATTTATACTTTGAACTGGTACATATTTCATTTATTTTCTAGAACAATAGCGTTTCACTTGTTTTACTTAGTGCTATGAAAATTTGATATGGGAGGAAAAATTTTTGGCTGGCGTCACACACAATGTTCTATCAATCAATCAAATATGACATTTCTTGTACCTTGAACGAGGTGAATGACGTAAGAGGCTCATATTGTTATTTATTATAGAACAATGCATTTTTTGTTGTGTAGAAAATATTCTAGAGAATTTAATTAAGATAATCAAGTCAGTAAGAATATTTATAGTTGATATATAAAATATATGATAAAGATTGGCGGATCGTAGCCCTTGAAGCCGGGGCCTATGGAAGCCGAAAGGGGAGGCTTTTGCCCAGCAGAGGGACACACAAACAGGCTAGAAAAAAAAAATAATATAATATCGTTGAGTTAGAATCCCACGACACAAGTTCACTACTTACTGTGGGGCTAGCTCAATTTGTGTGATATGCCACTATATATTTATTTTATAAGTAAATTCCAAAGTTAGTCTGAGAGCTAATATAAAACATAAAATGTGCCCGTTGCTCCATTTCAAGCGTAGGTCGTAAAGTCGATCAAAAGTATGGGCGTAAACTTGGGGTTTATTGTAAATAGACAACTAAACTTCCGTGTTTTATTCATATCGTTGTTCTTACGACCTTTAACACTATCTACCCCGTACAGTGAACCTGAATGTATTCCAAAGCAAAAACAATGGTTGAACGTAGCTTCACGGTTGACACTATAGCGCGATGCGTAGCGTATCAATCAAGCACGACATTGAGCGTCCTTGAACTTAACCTAAGTCATAGAAGGAAGCGATATTTAAATTTTAATGCATGTTTGAGGTGCAATACATTATTATTAATTGATGAAACATCCAAGCAACTGGTAGCAAGGGTCATGCATATCGTTTACGAGTAGGTAGTCCAATATGCTTGCTAGCAGTAACGAATATCTATTATAAGTATCTAAACATAACAATGCAGTAGCTTACAAGTAAGAACGAGGATAAAAATAATTGCACGGAGACTGCCTTTGAAAATTATGTAGTGTGAGATAAAGGGATTAGTAGCCAATTAAACATTATGTAATTATGTAAATGCAACTAAAATCCTCATATAAACAGACAGTCTGCAAACCGTCACGGATGATAGTGGACAGTGCGATTCGTATCATCAGACGTGACATTGAGTGGCCTTGGACCTTGAGTGGGTGGTGCAAGTTATAAGAATTTACTATCAAGTGTAATTTGTATGAAACTAGTAATAATGCACGGAGTTTTGTCATATTTTCGAGCGAAGCTGACGACCGCCGCGCCACGAGCTCCGTGGCGCAGCGGTCAACGCGCCGGCCTGTGACACGGATGGTTCCGGCTTCGATCCCCGGTCAGGTCAGGATGAAAAATGATCTTTTTCAGATTGACCTGGATCTTGGATGTTCATCTATATATGTAAATGTTATAAAATATGGTATCGTTGAGTTAGTATTCCATAACACAAGTCTTACTTAAGAGCTTACTTTGAGGCTAGCTCAAGTTGTGTGATTTGTCCGTATATATTTATTTATATTTCAGACCTGGTTATACTAAAAAAAGGTCGACTGTAAACTGCCTTGGTAGATTTCAATTTTCAATTTTCAATTTATTTATTTCAAAAAAATACATATTACAATAACTCGTACAACAACAAACAACAAAAGTACTTGGTATACCTATGTATGGACACCGACCATACTCCCCGGAAGACCACCTCCGAACTAGACGAGGACGAGATGGAGGATTTAATGTTTATTAATCAGACGTTCGTATGTAAATTAATAGTTATTTAATAGACAGAGAACAAGCTGTAAAAGCTTACATGGAATTCGGGATATTAGGCTTAAGAATTAATTGGGAATGTTAAGTGTTTGAAGGCTTGAATGTTTGATTATACTTATCATGTAAAATCTACTAGACTCCCCTAATTACGTACTAACATTTATCTTTACATTTATATTTACTGTTATTAGTTGGATCACAAAATGATATGTTAATTTTTTTTATAGAAAAACTTTCTGATCTTCATAAAATTATTATCTAATAAATGGAGAAAACACATATCTACCTCCGTGTACATACGTCCACAACTTAAAGCACCTTTCGAAAAATTACTCAACGCACTTGAAGAAATTTCACTTCAAAATTCTCAAATACTACGTATAGGCCATGAATGACAAGTTTCGCAAAGACGTTGAAGTCTTTATATGTAACGGTTGTCACTGTGCCATATGCGTGCATATTCTGTTGATATGTTTGTCGTAGTTCTGTTTGCACGGCGCGACCTTGAAACTCGCAAAAAAATACAATTTTGAAAACTGTAAAAATGTGCTTTTAATGTACACAGTTTTGACGACCGACTGCTTTAGCTCATTTATTCACGAGCATTTTGCTATAACTTTCATATTACAAAAGATATATTGAAAGATATATTTGAAAAATGCATTTTTCGTCGAATGTAGTGTTTATTTTTCTTCTATTAAAGCAATCAAATTATATAAATTATGACCGACAGCTTTAGATAACATATAAATTAACATATATATTTTTCTGATTAAAACTCGTTATAGTTAACGAGAAAAAACCTTTTTTCCCAATCGAATAACAAAAGAGCGCCTTAAATAGAAGAGACGCTACCCGCTTCAGCCTTATGTTTAGACCGCGAATGAGTAGTAAGAATCGCAAAGCCGTCCATGTGTGTGGCGGCTGCCACCGTACGATATGCGTGCAGAATCCGCTGTCATGCTCATTTCCTTTTCGATTGTTCTAGCACTGCAAACAAAATTGCTATTGTCCAGTCGTACTTCACGCTGCTTCTAAAGTAGTAAAGATTTATTATCATAATATTAATATTTTCGTTGTTGTAGGAAGTATGGTTTAAATGCTGATTTGTTTTTCGTAGTTTCGAAAAGGTAATGGCAAACCACTATTTTATTTATGCCGAAAATAATTTAAATAATAGTTTATTTCGTTCAACACAGTGACACTAATAAATTTTTAAATAATTAGTTCTGGATTGTAAAGATTTATTTTATTTTATATTTATAATTTGGTTTTATTTTTTAGTGAACAGAGAAGAAAGTTTATTCCTTGTAAACTTATTTTGGCATCAAATAGTAAAGTTTACAGAATGATATAGGAGGTATTATGATTCAAGTGTACTAAGTTGATCATAACAACACGATATGTTTTAACAAAAATACTATTGTTGTTATTTTCAAAATATCTAACGACATCTCATATGACGTTTTTCAATAGAAGTGTCAGTAAAGCTAACGATAATTACTATATTTCTAAAACGTGTTTTGGATAGATATTTTTTATTAATTTTTTTTTCGATTCATTTGGTTATGCTCCCATTTAGTGTATTTTTCATATTACTACTTGAATTCAACAGCCACTTTGCTTCTTTTTATGAAAAGTCATTTTGTTAGTGTGTCATATGAAATATTTAAAGGGATAAATTTAAAACACGGAAATAATATCCGCAACATACGAGTACCCGAGCGATAAACTGACTCACAAAGCGTTGCCTTGAAATAAGCATTAAAAATAAAAGTCTTTGAATTATACCATATTTAAATATATAATCTGCTATTCAATATTTTATTCATTATAATTTGTAATTTTTTTAAAACTGATGATGATTTGTACTTTTTTTTTAATGAAAATCGAAAGCTAATTTTGCATTGGTAAATGCGTCGCTTTATGAGTTAATTAGGAATTTACCCGAGTTAATAATTTTTTTCGTCCGCATAAATTACAGTCTATTTCAGCCGCAGATAAATTAACTTTCTATAGGTAAAATAATTTTTAGCCTATTCAATTCAAACAAACAATCTAATCTTTCTTCTTTATAATATTAGTATAAATCGGTGACTCCTAAGAGTCACTTTATGACATGGTGTGTTGAAAATAATTTTTATAGTTGAAGTATTAAAAAAAATGTCGATCGGGTAAAGAAGATTTTTATTTATTTGGCAACCAGCGTAATGCATTAATATCTAGATACTTATGGTGTTTTTCCTGTGTAAATAAATAGCTTTATTCAAATGTTAAAGTTCAAAGCGGTCACCTCATTCAATGGCAATGCGCAGTTTTTCTCGTTGCAACGAAAACAATGTGACCCCATGTATTTATTTTATTTCTGAATGTTTACATCTAATTATATTTTAAAAATAATTGCCTATTTACACTTGAATGAGTTATTCTACTTAATGATATCTACTGATTAACGATTTAATAAGTAGATCGATAGTTAAATCTATACTAATATCTATAATAATATTAATGCTGTAGAGTTTATTTGTTTGTTTGATTGAACACGCTAAATCTCAGGAACTACTGGACCGATTTCAAAAATTCTTTCACCGTTGGCATGATGATGGAGTACGTATGTAACACGGACAAAGCCGGGGCGGACTGCTAGGAGTCTAATATTTGTAAGACTATAAATAAATATATATATACGGACAAATCACACAGATTGAGCTAGTCCCAAAGTAAGTTCGAGACTTGTGTAATGGGATACTAACTCAACGATACTATATTTTTATAAAAGATACTATATTTTTTTATGCCAACTTAATGTTATTATTTTATGTAATTTCAAAGCATTCTTTCGTACTTTAAGTAAATAATTGTCTAAGTAGTCATTTTAAATTTTTTCTTCGTATGATGCAAATTTTTGTTGATGAATAAAATGATTTTGATTTTGAAAAAAAAAAATCTCTTTTGTTGAGATATACCGATTTCACTGACAATTTTTTTACATTATAGTGCCTAGTCTACCGAGATCCGGAACCTTTTACATTCTCTCATAAAAGGTAAAGGTACTATATGTCAATAATCAATAGGTCAGAATTCTTAAAATTAAAAAATAACCATGTGTGTGAAATCATTTTTTTGCTGAATACATGCCTAAGATTTCGGCGAAAGAAATTGTCGCACGGTCATTGGCCGTTCTAAAACGACATGACTTCTCACCGCGGTTCCACGAATTTTCTCAGGGTAATCTGATCAGAGTTTCATACATTTGCCAAAAACATTAAATAGACACATCTGCGTTGGATTTTCTTACGAGAACAGACAACGCTTATTTAATTATCCTTAAGGGAAATTAGAATAAATTTTACGATTTTTTAAGGAGCGCCGTTTTTAGAAAAAAAGTTAAGAAAGGGATAGAAAATAAATATGTAATTGAAATAAGAAAATAAGGTTTTTTACTAATTCGTTTCCTTTATGAAAAATCATTTATATCGATGTGTGTTGAAGCTCACAGAATTTTACGTCCATGATTTATATAGGTATCTATTTAATTGGGACTTTGTCTTCAGGGTCGCATAATAGATCGAATGTACCTATTACAAATATTTGCATACCATACTTAAAAGCACAAAAAGTCCAAATAAAGATAAGCGCCGTGTTTGACATTGGCACAAATTCCCAATTTGGTCATCTATGATGATTTTACAAGTTCAAAACTTTTTGCCACAACTATTCTGCTCAAATTTGGAGACGAAATAAACCACGATTGTGTAACATCACTTGTCGTCTAAATACTTTAATTTTGTATGTCTTAATTTGTGTAGATTGTAGTGTGCGATTAAATTTGGCACGAAGACAATGCCATTTCTGCTTTTAGCGAGAATTCTATGAGAGTTCGTGTCGCCAAGGCCGCGTTACTCAGCGGGAAAACAGAATAAGGATAATATTTCAAGCTTTGAGATTGATTTATGTTTTATTTTAATGGCAGTTTTTGTAGGGAGCTTTTGTAAGATTAAACTGCGAATGAACAGTCTAGCTAAAAAGAAACAAAATTTTAAGACTAGATCAGGTATCTCTTTGGATATTTTCGTATAATTAAAGCTTTTAAACTAAAATATTTAAATTTTATTAGTATTTGTTATTCATTTTTTGGTTTTTATGCACAAAATAGCTTATTCATTGCTTTCTTTTCCGGTCATGTGACTAAACATTATTAACGAAATTGGCTTTTAAGTCGTTAAACTAATAAGATGATGTTAATGAACTTATAAGGAAACAATATTACGGATCTTAAAATAAAACAAAGTTGATGACAAAAACATTTCCTATTTTTATCTTTGATAAACAATAAACATTAGAAAAGTCAAGTTAGTTTTACATAACATATTGTTTTATTTTTATAACTTTTCAAAATAATTTATTTTTATTGACACAAGGACAATTGACTAAAGAAAGCTTTTTTTCACCAATCAGCAAAATTCTAATTACTTCTGGTCTGAACACGCGCTGACGTCACTTTTAATTAGGTACAACAGTTCCATAAATATCTTCTCCAGACACGAAATCATTTATCATCTTACTCAAGCAGAACTATTTAAAGGCAACATTAGCAAGAACATTACCACGCAATATTTCAAGCCCTTCCACATGTTTCTCATCAGTATAAAGGTTCAAGTCGCAAAAGCTTTTAATCGTCAAGAGCAGCAATTGGCGATGATGCGGAGTATTGTCGAGAGCTATAAAGGGAATTGCCAAGTGTCTCTAAAATACATCTACTCCTACGTAGCAATAGAGTCATCGGCCTAGTTTTGGATCAAAGTCGTTCCGCTTGTTGAGGATATTAGATTTTTATAGGCTCAAGTTGAACCTATAAAAATATAAATAATATATTTGAAAGTTCAAGAGAAGTTTGGCGCATACTCCATCGACAAGAGCTATAAAGCTCTTAAATAAGAAGAATAAGAAGAAGATAGGCTCAAGTAACGACAATTTCGAGAATTCGCATCAAGGATATAAGGTTTTTCTCATGACAGAAATATACCACCATAATGCGCTGTGAGCTCTCGAAGGTTACTGTAGCAAAATTTATATTTTATAGTAGGTATTTTTACGCAAATCCACCGAGATTATGGTTTTGCTCTAGAGGCTTTAGTATTTTTAGTGTCAATCTCTCTCCATAACCAAATAAGAATAGTTCAGCTTACTTTTCAATTTAAGATAACACCGTACGATCGATAGCAACCTCCTTTTCTTGTAAAGTCCTTTTCAAAAACTAGAGGTAAAGTCGATTGCATTGATTAGGAAGGCATGAATATTTAGCAAAATCATGCACCCTATGACATACAAATTAGGTTAGAATTACTGTTATTTTTAAACAGTATCCGTACCTACACATTATCATCAAATTCTAATGGATTTTGCAGGTGACTGTCCTTTGTTACGGTGTCAAGATATTTCTTTTTCAAGATATTTTCTGGCAAAAATAGTTATATTTTTTTATCAGCAGTGTAAATCGTTCAGAGGGATTCTTATCTCTTTCTGGTGCATGATAAAGTATGTAGCGCATAGCTTTGATTATGCCGAACATGTATCAGAGTATGATATACAAGTCTGACAGTTAAGGAACTGGTACAGTGACACGCCATCCACTTGTAACTATATGACTATACAGGGTGTGCGGTATAGCTGATCTAGTCTTTCAGAACGAAAATTTTAACACAATAATTATATTTTCATCTACATACATGTATTTACGATCAAGTAGACAGAAGGTTTAGGTAATCACTTTTTATTTCTAAAAATATTTTTCGTGTGTGTAAGTAGCCACCATCAGTGCCTTAAGGCATTTGATATAACAATTGTATGGTTTTAAACTGTTCCAAAGTATTTTATTATTTTATGATAAATAATTTTCTTTACCTTCAAAAAAATATGCCTACCAAAGATATAGTTATCTTATACAGTTTATTTCTGGTTTTTAATTAAAAAAGTTTATTATCACGCCACAACAGGCACAAGTTTTAAAGAAATTCTAAATAGCTGGTTTACCAATCACCCTGTACAAGTGTACCCATACAATACGAGTGCGTCGATTAACACATATTCTGCGTAGTCACGCACCACTTTGTCTAAAATCTAGTTTTTGCAATACGTTACATTCCGTTCGACTAAATTGTCGTTTGATGGATTGTGATGCAATCAAACCAAATGGTTTTATTTGGAGCACTTTTTGTTGGACCTGTCTAAAAATAACCAATTCTTTGAGATGTGCGTCATTCATATCAATTTGAGAAACGGTGACTGGTTCTTTTATCTATAGAAAGGTTTAGACGAGTGGCAGCTTACGTTAGAGACTATTTATTTTCCCAATCAATATGAATCCTAAAAATTGTCTCAAACAAGTTACTTTGAAAAACACAAGTTACCTCGTTGGAGCTTTAAAGCCAAAGTGCATTCTTAGAAATTCAAAGATTACGAGTAGATCATTGCAGGCACCTTCTGCAAGGAGGACGCGTTAATCTACTTAGCCACCGTAGCCAGCAATTGGTGCGAGTGGGATCGCCAGCGTGGGAGAACATTAACGTGTTGCTGTGTTGTCCCACTGCTTCCTGTGGCTATTTATACTGCGTCACTGTATGACATAATCTACTTATTTAGGAGTTATTTGTTATAATCTTATTATGCTACTACTAAAATTTGCTCTCTGTGATATAAGGGCTTTCCCGATTGCAATCTCAGCTGTGACGCGTTGGAGCCCAGGTTCCACTATTACGATAGCATAGATGCTGTAATATGATTTAGCATAGTTTTTATCGCTGGCCACCTCATTTCATCATCATTTCAGCCGCAGGAAGTCCACTGCTGTCATAGGCCTCTCCCAAGGATTTTCAAAATGACCGGTTGGAAGCGGCCTGCATCCAGCGCTTCTCTGCGACCTTGGTCAGGTCGTCCGACCACCTGGTCGGTGGGTGTCCAACGCTGCGCTTGCCGGTACGTGGTCGCCATTCGAGAACCTTTCTGCCCGATCGGCCATCGGCTCTTTGCACTATGTGCCCCGCCCACTGCCACTTCAAAGAGCTAATCCGCTGGGCTATGTCGGTGACCTTTGTTCTTCTACGGATCTCCTCGTTTCTGAATAGATCTGCGCCGGCCACCTGCCTGACGCCATTCCTACTTGGGCAGCTCCAGAACAGCGGGCAAATACGTGTAAAATAGAATACATGTACATATTTGCCTTTGAATGATGCTTTTTATGGTCTTATATTTAGGTATGGTATTATATTTTTGAATACAGGACTCTAACCGTTTTGGGTATCAAGTTATGATAGATCTGATGAAGACTGCTATAAAAAAGTACTACCAATTATCCTTTTACAGATATTATGTTTTGTACAGCTCATTGTATGCATTTAAATCAATTAAGTTAAAGAAAAATAAGCAAAATAAATGCGTAAGGTATTTTGTTTATCGTGACCGTAATAAAAACCAAAAAAGTACTTATATCTCCAAACAATGTGATCGACTTTGCTATCGTAACAAAGTCATAACAATGATATAACGACATTATACAATGACCACGACCAATAAGTAATGGTAATATAAGGCTGCGTTCATATATACTCGTATATGGAATGAATGTGAGCTACAACGTTTATTTGCGATATTGCTTCTGCTTGTTATTTTGAGTCAATGAAATGGCTAGTAAGCTAGTATTCTTTTATTATTATTGGATAATATAAAAGTCACGGATGATGTTCACACTTTGTACTGTAAACAGTAGTTCATAAAATAGATTGAAGAGCTTTCTAGGACCTCACTAGATCAAAATTTTAAATAATATCTACGTTTTTTCTTTTAATTTCAAATTGTTTATTTAAAATAGGGGCAGCACTGCCGTGCCGTGTATCGTCTTAAACAATATTAACGTATAAATTGATCGGTTGATAAATAAAGAGTAAGTTGGTTGACTCTCTTTATTATAATTATTAAGATATCCGAACCGCTCTATCTGTGAACAAGGCCTTAGTAAAGGTATCATCTAAACTTCACTCGAACTACGGCGAAAGGGAACGGACGCTTTCTCAGAATCCTTTCACTCATCACTACGGCATCTCTATCAGCAAAAAAGCTTTTATGGCCTTGGAAATAAAGCTCATCGATTTAAGGCTAGTTGGATCAGGTTTGGAATCGATAGAACATGAAAAAATTAAAAAAAAGTTCGTACACCAGACGGCTACATGCAACGTAATTGGTAAGCTAGAAAGTAAATTAAAATATCTACTTATACATATATATTATGTATGTATGTGTATGTTAGTGTGTACTATTATTTTGATGTTAATTTATAGTGGTGATAAATGGGATAGTTAACCCAACCTGTAAGAATAAACACTGATGGTTTAGGAGTAAAAAGATATCATTTGGACGTATCTGCATCATCATCTAATATGATAGTTACAGTCTTGATCTTGAACTCATGAAGTATCTACCAAATTTAATTACTTATTTTCTAGAAATAAAGCTTGTGTCATTACACTTAATATACAGTTTGCAGTGTATGGATGGATAACAGACGGTAATTTTATTTTGTAATTGTTGGTTATTCCGCTATTGTATCCCAAAGCACACAAGTCACAAGATGTCTCGTTTTTGTGTAACGGTTGAGTTGGATTTTGTTAATAAACCTATTCGTTTCTAACATCGCGCGAGTCGATGCGCAGTACACAATTTTAGGTTTAGCGGAGCGCGCGCGGGGAGGCGGGGCGCGTGCTGCGCAGCTCGCTTGATTCGGACTGTACTATAATTAATGTAACTTCTAACGTTTCTAGTATATATGAATGAATAACAACAAGTAGTAAGCTTATTTTGTAACTGTTGGTTATTCCACTGTTCACCACTGTCACCCAAAGTATACAAGATATCTCGTTTTTGTTTTACGTTAGATTTGGATTTATTAGAATCCTATTCGTTTGTAGAAACTGAATGAGTTACTATAATTTAATGTACGTGTTCCTAGCATATGGATGAATAATAACAGGTTGTAAGCTAATTTTGTAAATGTTGATTGTTCCGTCATTATTACCCAAAGCACACAAGATGTCTTATCTATGTGGTACTCTTGAATTGTATTTTTTTAGCACGACTCTCTCTGTACTACCAGAGCCTGAGCAGTCAGAGGATTTGGCCTACACTCTCCACGCTGGCCAGACGGGTTGGAGAGGTCTATTTGATGTTTTAAGCTTTGTTTAGCTTGTGTTTCCTTAGTTGCCTTCTACGAAATCCACGGGAAGACTTGGAGTGGTCCTATGCTACTCTGCCGGGAACCACACGGCCCACGACATTTTTTAGTAAACCTATTCATTTCTAGATACAAAATACTACAATAAATGTACGTTTTCCTAGTATATGGATGAAAATAACAGGTAGTAAGCTAATTTTGTAATTGTTCTTTATTTTCCATTGTAACCCAAAGCACACAAGATATCACGTCTTTGTTTTACGTTAGATTGGGATTTATTAGAATCCTATTCGTTTGTAAAAACTGAATGAGTTACTATAATTTAAGCATATGGATGAATAAACGTGTTCCTAGCATATGGATGAATAACAATAGGTAGTAAGCTAATTTTGTAATTGTTGATTATTCCGTAATTATTACCCAAAGCACACAAGATGTCTTATCTATGTGGTACACTTGAATTGTATTTTTTTAGTAAACCTATTCATTTCGAGATACAAAATACTACAATAAATGTACATGTTCCTAGTAATGGATGAATAACAACAGGTAGTAAGCTAATTTTGTAATTGTTGGTTATTCCGCCATTGTGACCCGAAGCGCGCAGATGTCTCGCTGATATGATTGTTGAGCGACGATTTAGATGCACGGCAGCGCGCGGCCTTGCATGATTAAGTTAAACGTTAAAAAGAATTCAGTCAGTAATGCAATAACAATAAAATCCCATTTATTTATGGATTTCGTGTACAGTTGTAGCGAAAAATCTAAACCAATTTAATCGAGCTTCAGGGCTAACAATGGAAGAGAACGGACCAGAAGCAAAAATTATGAGATGAATAGGATAACTCCTTGAAGTTGCATTGGGTGGAGCGCGCATACGGTATTACTAAAAGTATTACAATCTCTTTATTTGTAAATCATTTACAGCGAAGGGTTTGACTTAATTTATGAGTTTTTAAGGCTGCAATGATGATGGGAAAAGTACAATTTTTGGAACTAACTTTAATAATGATAAAAAGTAGTTTTGAATCAAATAAATACAATACACACATTGTTTTGAGATACAATTTTATCTAATGTTAATTAATTAAAATGACCTCCGTGACAATAAATAAACGACTGTCAATAGATACTCACAAATCTATTTTAAATTACCTCGATTTTATCTCTTTATTAATGTCACCTTGTTTTACGAGGGGACTGAATCAATCGTATGGACTTTCGTTAATTTATCGTAATAGACAATTAAATAGTTTTTTTGATAATGTTGTATGCTGAGTACATCTATTTATGCATCTGTCTAACATTCGATTTTGCAGGCTCTGTCTTTTAATTGAAAAACATTATGAATGTAACTTGTTAGATGTTCTTAGGATTTCACATATTTACTTTTTACTACTATTATTATATGGTGACTTTTTACTACTACATATTTATGAATAAAGAAACAGAAATGCGATTATTATTGTTGATGTCTAGAGAATTTTGTCTTATCGATCTCATACATTGACTAAATTCTCGAGTTTTTTTATGATCTTTTCCTTTTACCATGCTAGTTTGGGGGAATAGAAAAAACACACAATATACTAATCTGCTTTTCTTCCCACACAGACCGTAAAAGCCGAACAAGAGATTGGGTGAAAATCTAAGTAAGCATGTTAGTATGCGATGCGGCTTTGGGTTATATGATCTTGGGCTCTGTCTACTCCGCAAGGGATGAGGACGTGCTAATATGTATGTATATTTCACCAGGTGGTTTTTTGATCAAAATCTACGTGCCATCTTGTGATTACAAGTCGTACTCTTTGTCTACAGGTCCACGAATCCATTCCCTTGCCAGATCCTGACATAATATGACAATAAGAATTCACACAGAGTAAAAATTAAGCAAACTGTTTTAGTGATACGTGTACATACTTTCAACGCACACCCGTATCACCTTACATAGGTAGCGGGCTATTCATAAATTCTAGTCAAATTGCGATGCAATCGCGACAAGATGTATCTGTGTCTTTTTTCTCGAAAACGGTTACATTACTTCAACCTATTGTCTCACTATGTTACATAATCGGTTTTAGAAGAGCGATCGTAGTAAGGAAATCTATAACTCTTCTTGGTTTAAGTTCGTTTTTAGATGCTGTCTTTGCACGAAGAAAACGCATTGACATCAATGTGGTATTACCATGTAGTCTCAACTCCTTTGGGATGCGATTTGTTTCAACATAGGTTCATAAATGGCGCCATAAATTTAATCAAAACTATTTTCGATGCACTATTAATGTGAAACTGACTCTATCTGTTTATCTTCTCGCGCTAGGAAAATGAAAGAGGCGAATTTTATTTATAAAATTTGAAATGCAGATAGTTCAGCCCAAAAAAGGACATTAACCTTGAAAAAAGAAAGTACTTTTTCAGAAGGACCTACTCTGTGACCTACACTTACGCCGGGTATTTCTTCGTATTTTATGTGTATAAAGTGATGATAATACCTTCGATTATGCCGTATGTACCAGGGTTGTTTTGACACTATTAGATAAGTATTTACAATCTACAAAAAGTATATAAAAAGCTAAAAGAACAATTTCCCGCATTTTTTACTATTTCTTATCTGATTGTCTATTCAAATGTGTCAGATAAACAAATAACAATGTTATTATAACAATTATATATTTTAAAAAGTTTATATTAGAAACAGAAATAAGGAAAATAGACTGCAAATAAAATTGTGACGTTTACTGCAGTTCCATAAACACTAGCATGAAGTTGGTATTGGTATTGGTGGTAAACCAGCGAGAAATATGTACTTACGTACCTACTTTTAAGCATTTTCTGCCTGAGAATACATACTCGATTATTTAATTTGGAATGTTGTTTGTATAACAATACTGAATGAACATTGTAGACATCTTTCCATACCAAACTGATGACAATACTTCATACTGTGCCTGCTGACGTCAGTAAAATAACTCAATAATTGTATTTAAATCAACTCTTACTATTCAAAGTAATTCTCTGGGTACGCAATGACAGAATAACACATGCAGTGAATAATGCATTATGCATACTGCACCAAAACAACAATAAACACTGTTAGGTCTTTGATACATATTCTGTCGGTTTGGATTTCCTATCTCTGAAACTGTGGATTATATTAAATTTTTGGTTGATTGGAGTAAATGAACTGTAGGTATATTTCATTCGATGTCACTTAACAGGTGATTTTCGCTTGACGATGTCGGTCGTTATAAAAAAAATATGATATAAATAATTGAAAAAATGACAAGTATGTGTTTCAATATGTTGTTTGGTTCCACAGACTCCCATGGAAGATTTTCCTCTGTCATGAGAGGCAGGTTTCTTCAACAGGTAAATAGTTACAATTTTTATTAGGCATAGTCCGAATTAAACTTTATGGCGGCTCGGAACATCGCGCGAGTCGATGCGCAGTACAACACGCGGCGTATAAATTGAACTAAGTGTGAGCGAGACACACCTATATTAATCAGTGGCAATGTATTGCGGTGTCCTACTCACACTTAGGTCAACTTATTTGCCGGGCACTGTACACAATATTAGTTTCAGCGGGGCGCGCGCGGGGAGGCGGGGCGAGTTCTGCGCAGCTCGCAGCTAATATCCGAGCCGCCATAAAGTTTGATGCGGACTGTAACGACGGGTAGTTTTTATATAAAAAAATATAAGTATGAAATAATATATTATTGAGTAAGGTTAAAGAGTACTCCGTGAAGTTCCCGGCAGAGTAGAATAGGACCACTCCAAGTCATCCCGTGGATGTCGTAAAAGGCGACTAAGGAAACACAAGCTAAACAAAGCTTATTAACATCAAAGATACCTCTCCAACCCGTCTGGCCAGCGTGGCGAGTGTAGGCCAAATCCTCTGACTACTCAGGCTAGTATATGGCTCTGGTAGTACAGAGAGGGTCGTGCTCCTGCAGTGGAGACTAGAAAGACCTGATGATGAGTAAGGCTTATCAATCCGCAGTCGTAAAAAGAATAGCATTGAGTTTCTGGTTATTCAGTTGAATTTACATTGTTATCGCCAAGTTATGTAGGTACCTGTGGATGCTGGCACACGCCCGACTTTTATAGCCTTCAATATTACCTACGATATAGGATTTCTCAAGTGCTAAATAATAATCAGTAAATTACTTTACGAAATATTCAATGTTTCCTTTTATATGTAATAAATAATAAATAAATATATACAGACAAATCACACAGACTGAGCTAGCCCAAAAGTAAGTTCTTAGGTAAGACTTTTGTTATGGGATACTAATTCAACGATACTATTTTTCATAATAGATACTTTATAGATAAACATCCAAGATCCAGGTCAATCTGAAAAAGATAATTTTCCATCTTGACTTGACCGGGGATCGAACCCAGGACCATCCGTGTCGCAGGCAGGCGTGTTGACCGCTGCGCCACGGAGCTCGTCAATATGTGTAGACAAATTGCTTTTTTTTTTTCGTATTTCCAGTATCAGTCCTTTACTAAAAGTTGTTCATATTGACTGGCTGAGTCACCCATTTTAAGACTCAAACAGGGTTTTATTATTATTGTAGTTGACTTACTACTACTAAGTAGGTTAAACAAATTATATATAAGTTTAATTAAACAGATAAATTTAGTTTTTCACTCCCTGTGTTAAGGTGGATTATCAGTGCATAGTAAAAAAGTGCTATTTAAGTGAGTAATAATTAGTTGCTTAAGTAAGTAAAAAAATGTGCTTTGAAAATAAATATAGATACTTACTTAGTAGAATAAGGTAAAGTATATCGCATAATACCACAGAGCGCGGAATAACATTCCCTTTTCTATGTATGCCCTACTAAGCCCATGTTTAAGAGACATAATAAAAAAGAAAAAAGGTAAGTGCAAAGACAAAAATGAGGTAAGACATGCTACATTAACACAGTGCAGGCCCGTGCTAGCGTGCGTCTTACCAGCCAGCCACTTCTTCGGAGCCGCGCCGGTCGTCGGCGCTTGCGCCTCTTCTATATTCGCATCTGTAATCATAGGCACTTTTCGTAAGACTGTCATTTTTATTAGACGAATAATATAGAACGCAATATCCATTTTTTTTACATGACGCTTCTAAAGAAAAATGTACCTGAAATAGGATATGTTTATAACTATTTAATCAGGTAAATCAATAACAATAGAACATATGCTGCGTGTCTAATATTTATTTTATGGCAAAATGTTACAAATTGCAACTGCTTTTTTGGAAAAAATCCATCTATAAAGACGTCCTACGTGGAGTCAAGGATCTATTTGCATGTAAAGCGATTATAACCTAAATTATACACTACACATGTCCCTTATTGAAAATATATGAGGTGTAGATGAATATAGCAAGAACAAAAAATTTTAGCTTTTTATTATTCATTCTGAAAAACCGTGTTGATAACCTTCTTGTGTTTGATCGTTCAAACAGCATATTTACATTTTCATAACATTTATTTTACTGAAATAACACGCGAATTGTGCCAACAATCTTGTACTATATAACTCTGACGAGGACCATTATTGCGGCAGATCCGAGCCAACGGAAAAACTAATCGGAATCACCTCAATATGTCACCGAGATAAATTTCCACGTCATTCGACTGTCTGCAGTCTCGTGAAAAGCTACGAGTATATTTTGAAATCTTGGACGGAACGACGCATCTATTTTTATTTACTACAAGATCATTGTTGTTTGATAGCGTGGGTTGCAAGTAAACAAGTTTTTTCACACGACTACCAAAAAATGTTTGTTGTACTTTTTCTGGAGTTCGTGTGTGTATGTGAGTTTATTTCTTTCAACATAGCTCCCAAATGCCTCAACAAATTTGAACGTAATGAGTATTGTTATTATTATTACACTCTTCCAAATGACATACTACAATTTTTTGGCAAAAAAAGCCTGCCTCTATGTAATAGAATCTATGTAGAAGAAATCTCTTAAAAATAGAATTTGATTCTAAATATATAGATATTTAGAATCAAATTCTATTTTTTCCTGAAGAAAAAAAAACGCGTCTAAAATTAATGTTTTCTGATATTTTCACAATTGTTACATAATTAAATAATTTTAATACGGTCTTATCAAAATTTTTACATGAAAAATTAAGTCTGCCTGCGAACATAAACACTCTTAAAGTGTTCGAAACGTTAGGTGTTTAAAATGTAATATACGTGATACAGCCGTATTACAAGTAATTTTATTTAAGTGTCTAATATTTTTGACTACAAAAGATATACTTACAAAATAATAACGAATAACAAACTTCCAAGAAGCGTTCTATAATAACAGTGGCCAGGCCCAGAGTAAAAGTAATTTAACCCACACAAATTACTATCTGTGCGGTACCTAATTGTGTGCAAATACTTCTTCGCCACAACCTATCATTACTAAGACACGTCGGAATCCAAACTTGTTATTTTGAAATATTGCATCTTCCGTGACAGGATGGAATGTTCACTTCAATTTGGAGTCCTGATATAGGTAGATAAAATTATAACGAAGCACATTAGTAATTATCACGACAAGTTGACGTTTTAAACACAAGCTACTTGTGAAAGTGACGTAATTTCGCGAAAGTCGAGATAAAACGCACCTATCCAAACGATCAAGAATGAATTTTTGAATAGACGACCGTTAGATTTTGTATGGAAAATCGCTCGTATTATGAAACTAAGTACGCGTTTAAAAATAGTACCCCAAATCGCTGTTGTGCGATCGCGTGATTGTTTGTATATTTTGCATTACGTTTTATTTTAATAGGCATACTTATCAATCAATTCGTATTTTTCATCATCTATAAATATTTTAGATATGTTATAGTAAGGTAATCCCGAATAACTCACATTCTTTGAATTGTGTTTGCAACCAGTGTTACTTTTACTATTTTTATAATTCATCAAAGCTTTTATAACTATAATTTATATATGTCGTTTCTGTTTAAAGAATTCAAATAATTAATTATTGTTAGTTAAAAAATGCAGAAGAAATATATAAGGACTTAGTTACGTTATATGTTGTCTTTAAAAATTATGTAAACAAATTTGTCCAAATAAACAAATTCAAAGGAAAAGATAGTAAAAAAAGGTATTTTAATTTACAGCTGCAGCTGCAACAACCATACCGTGAATTGTCTTTCTGTTCATTGTTACAATAGTCGTCCTCATGGATTCAGCTTTGCTTGTGAAAGAAAATTATTTTGTCCGTGGCTATAATTCTAATAATAGGTACTTATCCCTAGGAAAATTATATTCCCAGACGAAATCAATCCTTCCTTCATCACTATATAATGCCAAAAATATCTTTTTTTAAATGAAACTGCAAAAATGATAAACATATCAAATAAATATAAGTTCTAAATATTATACTGTATCTCTTGAAAATACTCATAAATTACATATAACGTTAGTTTGTTCATTTACGGCTGAAAGTCATTAGACAATGTGTATAATTTAGGTTAAATATAACACTTTGACATAACAGTTGCCATCCACCATATTCAGAGCAATCAAACAAGTCCAGTGTGTATCGCTTACGTCTAATGTTCAATGAGCCAGTTAGTCTCACCACCGACAAAGACAATATACTAATAACTACTAACGTACCGTAATATTTAACATATCTATCGTATCTGTCTATCCTAATCCTAACTAACATTATAAATGTGAAAGTGAGTTTGTTTGATACGCTTACACGCCCTATCTACTGAACCGATCATCATGAAATTTTGCATACACATAGGTTAGTGTACTGAGAAGGACATAAGCTATATATCACGCGGGCAAAGCCGCGGGTAACAGCTAGTCATTTTTAAACGTTGCCGTGATTTCAATGACGTCAGTCCTGGAATTGTCATGAAATCTCTAGCGTTGCTTGCGAAAATAAAACATTTTATCCACAGCTGAACTCTTTACAGTCAACCGGGCAATAAATTAGTATTCATTTTTGTATAAAAGAAAGATCTACAATTATCAAAATTCGTAAAACTAACGTTTTTGTTCTCTAATATAGCAACGTTATGTACAGTGTCATTTTATATTTAGTTCTCATTCACGGCTTAAACCTCATAGACAATGTCGGTTACATATTACTTATAACAATATTTGACATAACAGTTGTCGTCCACCATATTCAGAGCGATAAAACAAGTCCACTTTGTATTACTAACTAACATACAACAAGCGAGTTAGTCTCGCCACCGACAAAGACAATATAATACTAACGTACCATCGAGCAGCCACAACAAACAACCCAAAGCAGTCACGAATACGAACAATATTTACATATCTATCGTATTTGTCTACCGTTTATAAACGTTGCCGTGATTGACAAACATTAGTTGGTGACAGTTCATTTTTCCTAAGACTTTCAGTTGCTTTTCATTCTAATCAAAATTGGGGAGGGTTCGTTATATCATAATGCGGATCATTGCAAATAAATTCCTTTGAAATTCTTGGTTGATTCGCAATTTTCAAAACTATGATTAAATTAGCCAACCCTTATGTTTTCGATAACAAACCTACTTGATCTGATGTATTTAAATGATTTATGTAGGTGCGTTCATATTCATTGACCATCGCTTGTTTCCGAAGAATAGAGTCGTATAGAAAACCTTATTTCTACATGGTTATTCAAAAGTGTAAAAGAAATGGCGATGGTTTAACTCACCACTCTGCCCAATATAATATTGTCTCAGATCTACTCAACCCAATATAATATTGTTTTTTAGTTACAGAGCATATTAAACTGATACCAGTAACCAGGCAGAAGCTTATTTCGTATAAAAAAATAACAAATCCAGTTTTAGATCGATAAAAGTTTAAGGTACACAAAAACAGGGGAATCCCTTAAGTATAGATCAATGTTCGAACTGATGTCTTTACCTCAAAGTTTTTGTCGTCCACAGTTGATAATATTCTTTTCGGAATTTTTTTCTCGAGCACAAACCACGTCCATGAATCATGATAGTCATTAACAATCAATTTACAATCATTTTTTACGACTAAAACATACCATTGTCGAAACCCACTCAAAAAACACTGGTCAAAATGTAATTATTTTCTATATTTATATCAAATTATTAGGCAAAAAGCTCAAAGGTTTATTCCGCCGTCATTATATTTCCGTCATTTTGATAAAGCCATTAGATATTTTGTTCAACGATATTCGGTTAGTGATACACCTTTAGAGATAAACTCAGAGCGACGAATATAGAATGCATAAGATTTATTATTTATAAAATATGAAATTAAGTACATACTTTAATCGTATTATGAACATGGGAAGAGATAAAATAAAATACGTACTTATGTAAAAGTATAAACAAAAGGATAGTTATCTATCTAAACAAGATATTTTTACTAAACTATAATGTGCATTCTATTATACGTCTGCAAGTTTTCTTAACACATTTCTAAACTACCACCTGATTTTCAATTAAAAAAATCTCTTTCAGAGTATAGCGCCGTATATTTTTGCTATGTCATACCAGCATTGATAGGAAATCTCATTAGTTCGTGGATATCAGCTTTCAAATCGCCGACTACACGTGGTTCTATAAAAAACCGTGTTAGTCTTTGCCAAGTACTGCTAACAACTAGGAAATATGTCGAAAATATTTAATTAGTTAACCATTTGTTTACGGTACTGATAACATTTGTAAATAAACACCGTGGCGTCAAAATTCTCATAGGTATTACACAACAATCGATAATCTTGTATCTGTTAACAATCTTATCTCACAGTGGTGGTGCTAATGTTGCGATCAAATCTAAACTTTAACCGTTTTTAGGGTACCGTAGGCGAATGCCAAAAAAACGGAACTCTTATGGATTCGTCATCGTCATATCTATCTGTCCATATGTCACAGTAATTTTGTTTTGAAACTATAAAGACAACATAGTTGAGACTTGGTGGTAGATGGATTCTGTAAACCACTTTACGATTTTTGACTTGGAAGCGAATGATAATAGTTTCAGTTTCAGGTTTTGGAAACCCTCTTTCACCAAACCATACCATGTGTGGTATCTTTGGATAGGTATTTAAAATGACATTAGGGTTCCTTTAACCATTTTTTTCTCAAAGTCTAACTTTGAAAGGTAGGCACTGCAAAGTGTTAAAATGTGTGTTCAACATAATACTATTCTAAACGTACGCTGTGTCTTGAAATATTTTTTGTATAAAAGATTTTGAATAAAATCAATATCATTCTCACATTCCGGACGAAAATAGTTCGCTCTATTGTTTTTTCAACGTACCTAATCTTACTAGATGTTTTTGTTTGACTATCATAAATAAGACTTTAATGAGGATTTGCTGTTTGGATTTCGTCGATGTTATTTATAAAAGTTACTTTTAATTTACAATTATATAACATCGACGAAATTTTTAAGAGATCTCGGAGTCTGTTAAGAATTAGATATCGGGTTGTCAGAAGTTAACTGTGGAAAGTATGATGCATGAAAATAAAAATGTGTAGCGAAATATAATCAGCTAATTAAACTTTTATGAGGAGTTATTATTGTTGCACTTTGACAAACTTACTCTGAAGTTTTAGATGAAACATTTTTTTTAAATTGACTACTTAGAGTATTGAGACGTGAGAGTAGAGTGGCCTCAACTTATGTAAGGCGAACATCACCAAAGGGCCCCCAGGAGGGACGGATCTAGGCTTTGGGCGTTGCCTGTCCGTGTGCGCAAGGCTTGGAGAGTAAGCAAACTCTCATATGCCTGATGGGCCGCGATTTGCATGCATAGCCTGAAAGGGCCGAACTGAGAAACAATGAAACAAAGTATATAACGCAATACTTATATTTTCTAGAAAACATTGTACCTGCATGATGACTATGCGTCATTTTACCTATATCATACTCGTACGGGAAAGATGTCGCATACTTGACCCTTTCGCATTATATTTTCAATAATAAATCGATTCGTATAAATGTCTCAGACTTGATAAGTTTTTTACAGCAAACAATGATCGGCTTCCTTGATTGGCAAAACTGTCGGCAATCATTATTTTACAGCTCTGTATCAATTGAAAAATTCACGTTACATGGACCTCTTTATTGCTGCTGAAAATAATAGGAGAATCTCTAAATTTATACTACTTAAATACTGAAGTAGTTATGGTGATGGTTTCATTAGCAAAATGGTAATTTTTTATAAAAAAGTTCAAAACTGAAAGTAGATGAGTAAAATCTTTATTATTTTACTTGTTCATACTAATATTATAAAGAGGAATGACTTGTTTATTTGCATTGAGAAGACTCCAAAACTACTGGTCCGATTTTCAAAATTCTTTCAACTATAGAAAGCTTGTAGCACTATTCTTTCAACTATAGAAAGCTTGTAACTGCATTGGCAGGAGACATGGGCTATAATTTACGTGGACAATTTCGCTGAAAAATTGCTAGTTTTAAATATAACCGAAAAAGGACGAACTATTTAGGTCGCAGACAAACAAAAGCTTTTGTTGATATAAAGTGATTTGTTTTAAATCAGCAGTTATAATAGATATACGTATGACACAATGACGAAATAAGTATAACAATTGATTGTTATAGAATCTTTTTGTGTTATTTTTCTTTTGAAATAAATAAACAAACAAAATAAAACTAAATCGTGAAACTTTAATATAAAATTAACGCATGGAAGAACGCCATCTAGTAAGAAAATGAAATGGCGGTTAATAAAATAAGTCTAGCATATATAATAGCCACAGGAGAAACTAGTCCATTAAATAAATTGAAGATATGTAGCAGCCGCGCCTTAGCCGCCCTTGGAGCCGCCATTTGTGCTCTAATTAAAACGTCGATGGCTGTAACTCTAGCCTGCAAGGGTTTATGGTTGTTATACAGCCTTGTCTATGCTAATGGTGCTTTGATGGCTCTACACATAAACTAGCACACACTCTACTTTTTTGTACCATATCCGTCTAGTATAGAATACTAGAATATCAATGAAGCTAACGTGAGATAAATATGTACATTATTATTGATCGGCGTCGCCCATCCCGTATTCTCCTTGAAAATGGACTCCTGATGAGTCCAAAACTATAGACGGCAATGTCGACAAAACAGCACGTCAGTAACCCGTTTTTAAACCTAATAGAATACTAGTAGAGTCGAGCTTGTCTCGGGTATGAAGACGGTAGATTAGCTGAGCCTGTGTGGCTCTACACACAAACTTGCACACACTCTGCGTTTTTGTACTTTTTATAGTCTGGATTATAGTACAACCACTCGTCTTAATTTTGCTTGGGTAAGACGCGCTGATCTTTGTATGAACTAAGGGTAGGTCAATTAAATAAATGATAGAGACGGTAAAGTAACCGTGCGTGTCGTTTGTGCTCTAAGAAACCATCGATGGATGGATGGGTTTATGATTGTTATACAGCCTTGTCTATGCTAATGGAGTTGTGATGGCTCTACACACAAACTTGCTCACACTCTGCGTTTTTTGTACTTTTTCCAGTCTTGATGACTAGTCCTCGCCTTAGCTATGTTTGGGTTGGGCACGCCGATCTTTGTATTAACTAAGAGCAGGCCAATTAAATACATGGTAGAGTAGCCGCGCCTGTCTGTGCTTTAAGCATAACATCTATGGATGTAGCACCCTGCAAGGCTCTATGGTTGTTATAAACTTCTCTAAGCTAATGAAGCTTTGATGGCTCTATTCCTTTAACTTCAATAAATAATATTTGATTAAAATAGATAAACACAAGTCAAACTGCATTGCGTACTCAACTATATGAGTTGCCGGTAATTGAATATACATAGCGAGATATAATTGTTCATTCTAAACCAGATGCATGCATTTCCAATAGTTTTGCGATAAACAAGTAATTAATTTACAATTGCAGATTTCGATTTGTCATTAATTATGCATCGACATGTTCCCCGAAGTACATAGTGCATGCAAAACACTTACTCATAGTCATACGCGTTAACTTAACAAATATTACTTTGGCTGCATTTCCTAAAGAACTTAACAAGCTTAGAAAATTTGTATAATCTTTATGAAATTTGAATTCATAACGATTTATTGTAAATGAATAATGCTTTATAAAATAAATGAGTAATGGTTTATATGTTATTTACTATTTTGTACACAATTTCGAATGATTTTAATAGATATATACATATATACTAAACGCACTTACAATTTTAAAGAAAAATATCATCACAATCATTATTAACCACAGAACTATATCAAGAGTTCTGTGATCTTAACGATGACGGTAAAACAAATATAGAATATATTATCTGCTCATAGTCTAGTATCGAACAGTCAGCTGATGTTTAAATTCGACCAATCTTTTAAAGAAAGATTATTCTTAAAGAAAATATGAAGCCTAGCTACGTACTCTCTATAAAAAAAACAATCAAGAAGAGCATAACCAAGGTATCCATTTGCATGCTTTTATTTTCTTTCATGCTATTCCCGTCATTCACTTGGTCTTTAATTGAAATCCCGTAGCATGCCTTCAACCTTACCGGTAGTAAGAGGCAAGTAAGCCCGTTGGCTTTCTTCAGGGTGCGAATGTACTTCAGCCACTACATTCACCGAGGCCTCACCAGGACTCTCAATGAAAGTGCCGTAGGAAATGTTGGGAACTGCGGATGTTTCAATAATAATATTGATTAAATAGAAAAATTTGTTTCTTTCAAATTATTTTTGTGTCCAGTTTTTATTATGTACGTTATTAATCTGTAAATTGCTTTTGAAGACAAATCAAAAGAGCCCAAACTCAATAAATAGAATAGGTTTAGAAACTCCTTTGACCATCTTGCGAGTATAGCGTTGGACTCGTTGACTTCATAATATTATACTGTTATTTAACTTATATAATTATACATAATTTTCTTATTATGCTCAACCATACCTCAGAAAGTAGTTCTAATTTACTATCTAATATTAAACCCATAACTGAGTAGAAAAGTAAGTTAAAAAGCTTCTGAAATATAAATGGCTGTCTAATTAACATTAGAGTAAAGAACATAGGCTTCTGAAATATAATAACTGTCTAATTAATACTACAATACAGTAAAGAACAAAAAATAAAAGTATATTTGTTTATTCATTCTTCACGTCAAAACTATATAACAAACGGACTGCACGTGATTTCGTAAGTCACGAATGCAGGAAATTGAGGCATTTTCAATTATAAACTTACAGCTCTGTTCACTAAACGGCAGCTCGTCGCGAACTTAAACTTTGCGGACATTTATTTTAATATCTCATGAACTACTAAAACTTGAAAATTGTGTTAATATTAACTTAGTAGGTTTCAAACTTTAAAAAAGTAAAAAAAAAATATTGTATTTTAAGAGGACATAAGATTTGGTGAGAATATATGTGCTCGATGAATGATTTACCTATTCTTGTGTGTTTGCAATATATTTGTTTAACCAAGGTACACTGAGTATTACTATTTAGGAAAATTATGTGTTTGTGACTTGGTATTTTTGTGCTTTCTGTAGAAACTATTATCATGATTTCGTCTAACATTTAAGCAACCATTAATTGGTAGTCGTTTGAATCAATAATTTTACTTGGCATTATTGTACTTTCCATAGGAACAATTATCTTCTCAGTCAAATATTTTAACAACAAACGATTACGTCTCAAATTTTAGGTACCATCATTTGTTTACTATTTGAATAAATAGTTTCACTTGAAACTATTATCATCTTGGTCAAATATTTAAACAATAAATGATTTCATCTCAAACAATACATACATTTCTTTAAACATTTATCTAATCGCGGTCATTATGCCAGTGCAGCGTTCGGCAAACATGGAATTTTACGCTATAGCCGAAAACAATATTTGGCACCGCAATAATAATGCTCAAATATATACTAATATATAAAGCTGAAGAGTTTGTTTGTTTGGTTGAACGTGCTTATCTCAGGAACTAACTATTGCCAACCAACATCAACCCAACAAAAGCCCCTAAAGCTCGAATGGAGCAGTGGATAAGTAAATATGCACCATTACCGTCCCAGATTCCACCTGCTGAAAAACTACCACCGGGAGGAAATCTGCCCTGGCCAGTTTGGAGGTCTTTAAAAAGACTCCGCACTGGGGTCGGCAGATGCCTGGAAAACCGAGTCAGGTGGGGTTTTTCCAGCAATATCAATTGCAACTGTGGCGCTGCCCAGTCAATGGACCACCTATTGGTGTGCCCTGAATATCCAGCTTCCGGCACTCAAATAGACCTTAATGAGGCAAATGACCGAGCAGTCATAGTTGAAAGTTACTGGTCAAGGCAAATATAAAACTAGCCATCTACGACTCGAAAGAAGAAGAAGAAGGATTGCAAAACTTCTTCCACCGTTGGATAAGCACGTTATCCCTGAGTACCATAGGCTAGGTATGTACTACGAGCGAAATCGGGACGGAGTGCTAGTATAATAATAAATCCCAAGCAGCTTAGCAGATTTTCTCCATAGAACTTTTTAAAGACACAAATACCAAGGTGGTGAAACAGACAAACAATGCGTCTTATGGGTCTCACTCTGAGTAATTTTTGTTTTTGTATAGAACATCGGATGTTTTATTCGAAATTAAAAGTTGCTGCTTTTGACGCACTGAATATAGATATCTCACCGGAGCCCTTTAGGTCTAATGAACTTGGACTCCTTATAATAAGTAAAAGTATGTATGTAACAGCAACCCTTAAATCACTGTACACAAAAAGACCTCGAGGAGGCAAATGACAAGGAGTCGCTGCATACTGGTTAAAAGTATTGTAAAACAATAAAATAAAAAAACAGACATTACGACTCGAGAAAAAAAAGAAATAACCCTAATATGTCAAATCTGTGATTTATGCTAGCAACGAGAATTAAATTTCAACTCAGACCCAATTCACGGTTAGAGACGCTCGGTTAGTTTAACGCGCACATCCTGACCGCAGTTTCGTAAGGAAGGAAATGTGAAATGTATTTGTAAGCCTATAAAGCCAGATATTCTCCAAATATATTTTGATTTCAAAAGGGTTTTTTTTTATCTCGTTTAGTGATTCACTCAAAAACACCGAATAAATCTGTACCTATACTGATTATAATATACAACATTTCCTTACATGGGACGAATCATGAAAATATATTGGGTTCCCAATATACGAGTATATCTGATAATCAGCTGGTCGATTTAGTATTATTGGTAGGCCAATTTTTTTTCATGTTTCAGTTTATATTCGTTCGGGAATGTTGGTCAATATGATCCCGTGGATGTCGTAGAAGGCGACTTAGTAAAAAAAGCTAAACATAGCGTATAAACATCAAAGAGACCTTTCCAACCCGTCTGGCCAGCGTGGAGAGTTTAGGCCATATCCTCTGACTGCTTTGGCTAATAAATGGGTCTGGTTCGACAGAGAGGGTCTGAGAATATGGCAAGGTTACAGATTTACACGGTGTACGGTGTAGATACTTATAGCAGTTTATGTATTTAGTGCCCAGTTGTTAACATTAATATATGGATGGGTGTACTTATATTACTTCGGTAATATTGTTCGCATGGTAATGCAAAATTAAAAAATAATCAGTACTTCTAAGGTAGATATCATACTATGTCCTACCTACATGCAGTAAGTAGGACATAATATGATATCTAATCCGATTATATGGGATTATTGTATTTGACTAGATATGTGCTATCGTCGTGTCGCTACTGTTTGGCGAAATTGTATGATTGGGTACTTTTGGTGTACAGGAGTACGTAGGTATAAGGAAAATACAAGGTTAAAAAGAAACCTTTAGAGGATCACTCGTTGATCTGTCAAGAACCTTTTTTTCATGACCGCGTGGACATATCAATATTGAAACATATAATTGAAACCTACGGTCGTTTGAAACTACTGCGTAGCCAATATCCCAAATTGTTCAAAATGGCCAAGGAATCAAAACCTAAAAGTTACTTTCCAGTTGACATAAAATTATAAAATTTTGCTTAAGACAAGGTCTTATAGCTCAAGTACAGGGAAAAACAGAGCCGTTACAACTACAAAATAACACTAACTTTTGTACGGAACAATCGGTGTGCGAGTCCAACTCGCGCTTGAATGACTGTATATTTTTCTATCATGTAATAACATTTTAAATACACACCTAATCGAAGTCTTAATCATAATTATGACAAAAATATTTAAGTAGATACTTATTAGATTTTATCTACGACTTTCATTACGAATATGTAAGATTATTATTTGGTCCTCGGTGTCTTAGATCTTTAGGAAAATAATTTTAATACTGCATCCTTGTTTTCAGCCCCAAATGTGATTGCTAGTGCTAGTTTTAACTAAAGCTCGATGTGACAACTAGTTTTATCTGAAAATCAAATAAATCAGTGGTAAACTCTAGTTTTAACTATGTATTTTCTAGTTATTACAAAGGCATTTAGTAAAATCTAGTTTCAACTAGGGAAAACGAGTTCTAACGAAAAACGGGTTCTAACTGTAACATATATATCAAAATTATCTGAAATATTTGTTATGGGATAAAAATTATGTCAGTGTTTGAGTCATTAAAGCATACGAAAACATGATGCTTTATGCGAAGATAGAAGACAGTTTATAAACAATTATAATTATTACAACATACCTATTTGAATAATCATATCCAATCGTGGTTTCTTCACACGAATGAGTTTATTTATATTTCAATTTGCATGTGTAATAATTTAGAACAATAATACCGAGAGTCTTCGTTGTTTTGTAAAGCATATTGAGTGACAAGGGCTTGGCCTAATTTCGAGATAAATATAGACTCTACCTACACTCAACTAAAGCAGAACTACATTTAATTTTTTGTACAAGGAAATAGGCGAACGGCTTACGGACCTGATTGAAAGCGGTTAAAGAAGCCTATGGACACCTGCAACGCCAGGGGTTACTAGTGCGTTGCTGACCCCTGGAGATATCTTATCAATTCTTTCTTACACCTAGTTATTCTTAATGAAAACTTATTTAATTCATGTTCGTGCTTTATAATTGATTTCGTTGAAATTTACCTTTTTTTATATAAGAAGTGTTTGAATATGGGGTTTTCCATTTTAGTTGCAACCTAATTTACCTCCGAAAATAGTGCCTAGACTTTGTGTAACGCTAATTTTGGAGTAACATACTTTTGAATTATTTCAATGAGGAAGGTCTGACGTAAGAAGATGAAGTACTTGTTTGAGACATCGGGTATAAAAGAGTAAGAACAGAATCAGCCAAAGAATTTTTATTTAAAAACAAAACAAACACAATCTGTAATACCTAGTTTCTGATAAACTGTTTACAAAAATGATTGGTCAGGTATTCGCATGTATATCAGATCCACCCAGCTTTCATCATAAAATCTAACAGATTGCTTCAGAACAGATCAAGTTAAAAATAATTTTACTCGAGAAAATTTACTAGCAAATTCTAGTAAGAAATAAGTTGAATATTATTAATTAAAACCGGTAAAAAATAACATTATAGTGCACGACGATCCTAATTATCTTAACAATTTAAAGTTTACCTAGATGAGTTTAGAGAATTAGCGCCTCCCATCATTTTATTTATTTTACCACTTAAATAAACAAATAATTCAATACTGCGGCAGTAAATTACTTGAAGTAGTTTTGGTATTACTTCCTCAATATCATCAAAGTAGAACTTTTCATTACCATATTATTTAAGGTGGCCACTTTGGCGGTAATGAGTAGTTCTCTTAATGTACCTAATTTGAATCAAATTGAAAATCTCTTATTAGACTAAATCAGATGAAATTGAAAAAAACTATTCTAAATTATTTTATAAAATACAATTAGTAATACTACATAAGTATATATATACTTATGTAGTATTACTAATTGTATTTTTTTATTAATTTTCATTGTTTTCCATTTAGTAAATTGAGAGAAAAGAGTAAAATGACGCGTGGAGCTAGGCTCGCCGATCTAAGCATCTTAAGGCTGTAACGATATCGCATGATAACTTCATGCTGCATCTTGCACCTCATTTCTCAATCACTATCATCCTATTTTTACTTTACTTTTATTTTGAAACTTTATAAAATTAAAAATACCTAATTCCTTTCTAAATCTTCATCACAGGCCTTTCCTCATCATCAGTTATTCCATCGGTACGTCGTAGCCACTTGACCTTTACTCGTAGGCACTCGCCTAATACTGTTGTTTTTTAAAATCAGCATCTGTATTTGTCTATCAATAAAATCTTCTGAATATTGTGAATCAGTGAATATACCTAAATATGTGATGTGTGTTCTCTCCTTTGTATCTCCTTTTACCAGAGCTCTCTCTCCGCTGAGCACCTATTACACCTATTATTTCATGTTGGGCCAACTTTAACTACAGCTGGGTGAGTAGGACCCGACAAGGCTAAAGAAAAGCTAGTAGTCTGTAGCTTTTGAACAATTGATAAATACATATTATCTAATAAGATAACTTTAAATATGATATGACGTGAAAAAGTGCCTGAAAAGGCCTATTTTCTGAATAAACGTTTTGATTTTGATTTTGAAAACACGAATAACGTCAGTGTAAGCGTAATGCATAACACAAATAATTTATTCCAGATAACAACTTGGACTCTCAACTGTAAATATTGGAATTTGAATTGCGTAAATCTGTTAAACATTAGGTAATTAATAAATTATTACACAGACTGCCAAACAAGGAATATCTTGTTTTTAAAGTTCATGTATGTAAGTATGTATGATGTGAATTTCATTATACCAATAACTTCTAAATGTGTCAATGGACTTATAATTTTTTTGCTGAGGCAATTGTGTTTTCTATTGAATAAAAAGCTTGTTTTAATAAACTAACATCAACAAACGTTGTTCATCCGTTAACGTTGTGGTTAAAACGTTATTTTCGTTAAACGCCAGGTTCTGGGATCGATTCCCAGCGCGCGGACTAAGTACCTAGGCCAACCTAGACGCACGCTATGCAACGAAGTTTCATACATATGTGTTTGTATCAGAACTTTATCTTCCAAAGATTTCTAAGGAAATATATACCGGCTATTCATCAACAGCATTGTGAGTAGGTTTACCTCCTATTAATCATTTATAAAACTTCTTCAAATTGCATGCGACTAGGTAATATTTTACTAAGATAAAGATGAGAAATTTATATACCATTCGTGATTTGTGCCATTTTTTAAATGGTATTATTTCATTTATTTTTCATAAAACGGTCGTAAATTAAATAATTTCGCAAAAACAACAAAATGCTATTAACAATAGCCAGATATTTAATATGCCAACATTTCACGGTTCATTTTTATTGCGCTTATACAGAAGGATTAATACTTATCTGGCTCTCTCTATGATAAGAGTACATAGGACCAACATTTTTTTGTGTTATCTTTCTGAATAACATTTTTGCAATAAAACGGCTACTTATTTTGTGTTTTAAATTAACGTGCCATTTCACCTCTAAGTGGATGGCGCCGTATAGACATTTATTTACCTTTTAAAGTTATACTCGTAATTGTTTTTTTAGAAATTTTTAGGTATCAAGACAGATATGAGGTTTGACAACTGCCTACAGGCACCAGGCAATAGGTAAACAGCAGCTTTATCATCGTCAGGTCTTTCTTAGTCTCCACTGCAGGAGCACGACCCTCTCTGTACCACCAGAGCCATATATTAGCCAGAGCAGTCAGATGATTTGGCCTATACTCTCCACGCTGGCCTCTTTTATGTTCATAAGCTTTGTTTAGTTTCTGTTCCCTAAGTCGCCTTCTACGACATCCACGGGAAGACTTGGAGTGGTCCCATTCTACTCTGCCACGAACCACACGGCTAAAACCAAAACAGCAGCTTATTACTTTATAAATGGAGTCAAAGTAATAAATAATAAAATTTTGATCAACTCCGGTAACGATTGATAAATATATCTATTCATCCATATCCATAAAAATATATTTTTTTATTTACGTAATGTTATCTTCAAAGAATTCTTGTAGCAATTTCAGTACATTGATTGATTATATATTTCCGTTCCAAATCTGATTGATTGTTTTAGATAATTTGGCTATAATGAGTGTAAATGGGTAGTTATCATTTATTAGTAGGTAATTATTACTTATGTTCATGAATTAGCTGTAACATTTACATGTTATTTGTGTTTAACATTCTATTCTTAGAAAATATTTTAGAATTCAGTTGGCACCATAGTACTATCATGTGATTAATGAATTATCGACGCAATATTGAACTGCGAAGAATTTGAGACGTGTTTACATATATACGAGTAAAATCTTCGATATATAAATATTTTAATAAAAATCATTATAGTTATCGTAATGGTATCTAAAATATGGGTAGGTATGATAAGTAAGAAAATACGGTAACGTAGACAAAATGTTGTTACATTACATAATATTTTCCTTGTGGATGCTTTCTTTCGGTTATTTTTTTTTTAGTAGTCATTTCAATAGAAGCAATCATAAATAGATTTAACAATTTGGTTGGTATAGGTATGTACCTATAGTCCTCCAGAAATTTAAATAAATTGTGTGATTGCTAAAATTTATTTACCCTCATTACAAATTTGTTTTTTGTACATATAAGTAACCTAATCAGATTAAAGTTTTTTTACGTATTTGACTTTTATTCGATTAAAGTATTTGGTAATAATTCCGGTTCGCGCATTGATATCATTTTATTATGCACTGGTATCATTTGATTATTTCTCTTATCTTATAAAATTAATAATTTATATAGTATCTATAATTATACAAATTATATAAAATATATATTATATAAAAAAAATATTATTTTAATGTTTAAAATATTAAACTTACCGGTAGTTTTCGTTGCCATTTCAACTGGAATTCAACAAACACCGATCGAAAGTAAACAGTCACACACGACGTCTCGTAGGCCTCTACGACAAGTGCTACGAGAGCCAACTACTATTTAAAAATTGAAAGCACTGAAATTCGTTCGGGATCCGCGTCCGAACCGCACTGTATTCAGACTGAGAATGCTCCCCGAGTACTGCCAGCAGGGTTTGATAATGTAAATCACGGCTAGTACATATCACATTATGATGGATGCGGCGGTGACATCTAAGAGCTCGCGCGACTTGCCGTCATACTCATGTTTATTAATTTGCTCTACAAGCATAAGGTTAGGCGCTGGTTCGGTTAGGCGTCTTATTGAAGGTATTTTCGAGTTAGAAGTAAGTTTTGGTATTTCAGGGAAATAAGCCGTTCCCTATTTTTGGCTTTTCGTGCCTATTTAAACCGTCAAGTGTCTATCAACAATTGCACTGCCGAAAAACTGCCTTTACGGATTTTAGGGCATAGAACACACGTCAATTGACTTTGAATTTATGGCCCCCCATAGAAACTCAAAAGGAATTGTATGGCATTTTTTTCATTTTCACCCTCACTCCATTATTTGTCTATGATCCTTATTGCCTAGAGAAAACATATGGCAGTCGGTCGTCTGATACTAGTAATAGTATCTTCTTCGTAGTTTGTGAACAATTGGCATATGACATAATGTGAAGGATTAAAATTAAAATGTGTAAATTGAAAAAGGATGATTTCTCAGAGGTTAAAATGTTACATTAGGAATGTATTTAAAATTAGGAAGGTTTGTAGGAAAATAGCTTTGACTAAGTATAAACTCAATAGATAGACTGTGTGATGTGATGTGTGTGTGAGAACCAAAACTGACGCGCATAAAGTAGCGGGAAATAGCTTGTCTATAATAGTTGTACAATATCTTAACAAAACCTTCACCTCGTCATTATGCAACTTTTTTAAGGGACTAATGCTGAAAACTCAAAAAGAAAATTTATGGAATGTTGTTTTTTTTTTTATTTCCAGCAACAGCCCCAAAGGAACAGTTGTTCAACGTTCATATTGACGGGCTGAGACGCCACTTTAATACCGGACAGGGTTTATTAACATATTGTATAATAAAAACTTTTTCAATGTCATGAACAACTTACTGAAGTAGGAGTAAAAAATCGCCCAAGTGTGAGTCGGACTCGCGCATTAAGGGTTCCGTACGATTATCTTTACAACATTACACTGTCGAGCAAAAACGACAAAAAATCATGTTTGTTAAATGGGAGCGCCCTTCAATACTTATTTTATTTTGATTTATTTTTTTATTTTGAAATTTAATATACAATTAAATATTCTATGAATATTTCAAGAGTACCTGTTGGCGTTATTAAATATCTAGCAATAAATGTCAAAAAAAAATATGTTTGTTGTATGGGAGCCCCCTTAAATATTTATTTTATTATATTTTTGGTATTTTTTGTAATAGCGGCAACAAAAATAGTCTAGTTATCACGGTTTACACACGGGATACAGCCTAGTGACAGACAGAGGAACATCGAAGTCTCGTGAATAGGTCCCGTTTTAACACTTTGGGTACGAAACCCTAAAATCATTATTCAAAAAGACACCTGCATAGTGTATTTTTTTATTTATTTTTTTATGTCATAGGACGGCAAACGAGCAAGCGGTTACCTGATGGTAAGTGATCACCGCTGACCATGGACTAATGTAACCAGGGGTATGACGAGAGCGTTGCCGGCCTTTTAATTTTCCCTCCCCAGAGGGAAGGGGGGATGGGCCTCCGGCGCTCTCACTCACCGAACGAAGCTTAGAAGCTGTAAAGCTAGTACTGCAACGTCGATTTTTGTGAGAGAGTGGTACTTCCCCGGACGAGCCGGCCCATTCATGCTACCAGTTAAAGTTATTTTCGCCGGTAGCGTGCCTCTACCGCAACTAAAAATAGTGTATACTGTATGTGTAATAGATTCTAATGAAAATGTTACTACCACAAAGAACCAGTTTTTGAGTTATAAATATATTTCTTGAGGCATAAAGACATTCGTGCGTAACATATGAACAAAAGTCACTTCGTATCATCGAAGTATATGAACGTATGTACTTACCTACTGAAACAAACAATAGTAGCAATAAAACATTAAATGCCTGTCAATTTTTGTTCTAATGTTGCCCTTGTATGTACAAGTATGAGGAAGTGATGCTAGCTGGTGTAATAATATAGTAGCAACATATAAAACAGTCAGAATTGACCATTGTGTACACGATTCTCAGATAAAATTAGACTAGGATTTTTTATGATGCATAATGACAGGACTGTTTATGATATTTGAAAGTTAGACGCCTCACGGTGTTATTGTGCGGAAGAAACAAATCCATAGATTTTTTGGCACTCTTTTACACACTAGTGAATAATTCATCACTATAGTACATGATGCAAGTAAGGCAAGCTGACACACTGTCTACTATACAGCTACATACTGTCACGTCTTTTTCCTTGCGGGGTAGACAGAGCCCATTAAAAACCTAAAGGCCACGATTAGCATGTTGGTGAGATTGTAGGTTGAGAAAGAAATCAAAATAGTGATGGGTTGCTAGCCGCATGGCAACGGAAACACTTAACATAACTTACTTTACACAAGATATTGATATTAAAAAGTGGTACGGTGTGTGTTGAACTGGAGAGAGCTCCGTACAATAAATTAATTTTTTTTTGTTCGTTAAGGTTTGGATCCCCATTGTGCTCCTCATAATTAACCTACACATTTCCAATAGGTTTTCCTGTAATCTTCATGTTAAACCGGAGATGAGGTAGGGACAATGGTCAATTTTCTTTAATTTTGTTGAATAACTTTTAAACGATGTATTGCAAAATGTTACAAAAAATATTATAGATATATTCGTGCATTATTTTAAAGCTAAATATTTCTTATTATTTTATATATTATATTAAGTATAGATAAATATAATTAACATCCTTACAACAAGCTCTTTCATTTGATATGTCACACAGTAGAATTAGCAAAACTTTATATTTTGTTACCCCGTCACTGTATAGTAGACGTCGTCGTATAAGTGCCCCAAACATAATTTACTGTTACTTACGCAACATGTTCGTGTAACAAAATGTTAAATTATATAACTACGCTAAATTTCAAAATAATAAGTTCAGTAGATTCGAAGCAAATTGACTGTGACAAACGGACAGACCGATACACGAGTGATCCTTTAAAAATTCCGATTAAAATATAAAAAAATCCGATAAAAAAAAAGCAGCCTTATGGAAACTGAGTATAGCTCAGGAATAATTTGTTTTTTGTAGAAAATTTTTAAAAGAGTTAGAAATTAATTAGCGAAAGAAACTATCTTCGCCTATTACCATAGAAAATACACATTTATTATAATCTTTTAATAGCATAAACAAATTTCAAGATACGATATCGGTGTAAGTTTAATAGGGATCTATTAAAATAGGAAAATCTCGATCTTGTCTTATCTGTGACGAAACGCAACTCTTCGTTTAAGGCGAAGTGGAATGCGAAACCAGTGTCACCCAGCAATCATTTATTTTAATCTTTAACAATATCAAATTTTAAAACACTAGTAAAGTACTTGTAGTATTTTGGTATTTCTTTTCATTCATATTCGTTTGATAAAACAAGAGAAAAACTGGCTAACGGCATAGTGGCTACTTTTGGCGTTAGCCCGTTTTTCTCTTACTAAACTTAAACAAATCAGATTTTTTAATTTAGTATGATATAGGATTAAAAGTATTGGGTGGCGCTTGTGTCGCATACCACTACACCTTAAATAAACATAGTAATTCTATTTTCGCTTTAGCTGATATCAATACTATCTCTATCTACATTTTTACACGATATAATAAGTATATGTGGTCTGATATACATCGACTCGTACGTACTGATATGAAACAAAAAGCTTGTAGTGAAGATCATTGATAAAATATAACGATAAAATGTATGTTCTATACTTATACAGATTTATATATATTCGTAGTCATCGCTATCGTCACGTCAGAAATATTTGAGATAAAAATATTTAAAGAGGTTTGTGGTGGGAAGTCAAGGGGTGCAGTTGGGGTCTGCCATGGACGATTTTGCAAATTGATTTTGGTGGACTTTATAATATGAAATTGGTGTATTTTGGTGTTATAAATGCTCGTACTCATGAAACAATTTGTGAAATAGTTAAAGTGGACTGTTATATGGACTCGTATAGACTTGTCATCATAACCTCCCGACCACGAGGCATCAAAGAACATACGCCATCTTTGATGCTAATTGTTACAACTTTACCGTACAACACTGATACTTAGTATTTCAATTTACTGGACATTGGCAGAATCACTGAAATATCGGTGGAAGCCATTTTATAAAACAGAAGAAGAAGAAGAAATATTTAAAAAAAAAAAACATTTTTGAAAGTTTGTTAGGAAATTTTCATTCGATTTGTAAAGCTGCTCTATCGATTCCAACAAATTAACAATATCGTTTCAAATAAGAAGAAAGATTCAATTAGTATTCAATCTTAATTAAATATTGGGTTTGGTTGACAATATGTGCCTTAACTAAATTCAAAAATGGATAAGATTCTCAATTCAATTGTACTAAGTACTGTCTTTTTACTAAAAAAGACAGTAGTACAGTTGAATTATATCCCCACTTATCCGGGCCGTGCCCGGGACATATTGGCTGGCAGGAGCTTCACCGTGTCGATACTATACCATGCTCCGTGTCCCGTCAGGGGCTGTCTGTTCACACACGTCCAACAAAGACCTTCTATTCACACACACCACCATAGTCATATTCATTTTTCCGCTGTTTAAAATTGAACTCTTTGAAATGTTAAATTAGTATAATTTTAAACTACCTATGCTGCAAACATGTACTTAGCTTAAAAAGTTGGCGTCACTTGTGATACATCGTGCTCTTTTAATGGATGCCCGTAAAATGGGCGACTTGCATCACTCACTCACCCATGACAATGAAGAATAGTATTCTCGTAGGATTCAGATTCAGTTTATTGCAAGTCACAAGTTCAAGGTTGTTACATATAGATAACTACATGCAGGTAGGAAAGGAAAATAGATATCATCTTCTAATTCTATAGTGTCAGCCTACCCCTATGGGAAAGAGGCATAACATTATTTATGTAAGTAGAAAAGGAAAAAAACACAACTGAGACACATGCGATCGTCATTCTAGAGTTCTCGTAGAACTTATCATGGAACCTCTGTTCAGTTTATGCTATTTTGCAATCGCACATTACTGACATACTTACCTACCTAGATTTTAGAAGATAAAAATAAACAAAATATCTTACAATACGTTCACCTTATAACCAATTTAATAGAAAGGTCTAGAAGACAACAATACTCATGACGAAGTCAATAAAACGCCTAATTTGTCGACAAAAACTTGAGGTAATAACTAAATTGCATTCAGAAAAAACGGGATTCGCTTTTTGCAATTTTATGCTGGATTTCCCATTCAATTTGGAAATTCTTGACATTCAGTCAGTGGTCAATGGAATAACTATTAAATCTCACAATTTTGCTGGGTGAGTTCTAATAATTTTATTCTTCTTATTTATCTAAAAGTATTTTTATAAAAATCCATAGTCATTTCGAATAAAAGGGGACCATCGTAGCACGGTTTCTAAGTGTTCAGTTTTTTACTACTTTGCCGCTGTCATTCAGCCGCTAGGTGTATTTAGTTATTAACTAGCAATTAAAAGAATTAATTGATTAGCCTGTTTGTTTTCATGTGTGTAAGTGGCATCTGTTGTCATATTTTTCAAGTGGCCTAAAAAACTTTATAACTGCCATTAAGAGTCGCCTGGAAGCGCATGTCTCCATACAAACGGAAAAATGGAATTGTGGCAATATTTGATAATTTTGGAGTAAAATTAAGCATTTAATCAATTAATCTCATTATAATCTACGTACGTTCCTATACAGCTTGGTTAAAATACCAATGGTTTGAGAATAACAAGCCTTTTCAAATTTGTATGGAAATCTTGAGAGGCGTATAATTTACAAACATTTGATAATTTAACCAAACTGTTAAGGAACGTAGGTAGATTATAATGAGATTAATTGATTGGATGCTTAATTTTGCCCTAAAATTATCAAATATTGCCACAATTCCCTTTTTCCGTTAGTATGGAGACATGCGCGTCCAGGCGACTCTTAATAATGGCAGTTGAGACCAAAGTCTTAACGTGCCTTCCGAAGCACGGTTTGTGCCACTCATCTAAGTGAAGACCGCGATCGCACCAGGGGTGTTGCTTTAAATGCGTTTACTTACAGTGTTCATACCGGACCATCGAGCTACTTATTGATTATATGAGAACACAAGACTAATGAAAAAGGCATATATTAAAAAAAATACGTCTTGAAAAGGTAAGCTTACATCACTATAAACACACTTTTCGAGGCCATAAGACATTCAAATAGGATTGGGACGTTATTACTTTGTTTTAATAAAAAAAAATATACAATAAACAAGTCAAACTATTTATTTACTTACGCGAAAATTGATCCAGTGTAAACTTATTTGAGTTTTTAAAATACAATAAGTACATTGACCTAAGTTTTTAATGAGATTTCAAATGAAAAGGAAGTGAGTTGGCACCGGTGGTAGTGACTCACTCAAAACTATAATTGTGTGCAATTTTTTGCATGTTTTCGCGGCAAAAAATGCTTGTTCGTCGAAGGTGAGATCTCAACAATAACAAAATAAGGACGGAAGCAGTAATTATACCAGGATTACAGCTGTAACGTACTTTCGTAGAGTCGTTAAGATCTATGGAATAAAGTTTAAATTGGCATTGACATATTCTTTAAACCAAGAACAACGGTCGTGTCGATCATCGTTTTAATCAGAAACATGTTCTCAAGCAAACAATCGTATGTAGCATTTAACTATAGACTTTTGGGTAAGCGGAAGTCACTGGAATTTGTGCTAACTAAGTTTTAAAAATTATGCAAATTCTGCTTTGTTTAGATACCTATATCAAATTATCATCATTTCGTGTAGGATCACGGTCAGTCGACCATGCACACCCTGGTGTCAGAGTTCTTCGAAACCGCCTCTCAGCCTCTGATGTGGTTCTTTAACGTCTACCAGATGGCAGCCGGGACAACGTGCCTTTCGAAGCACGGAATCATCTTTCATATCAGACAACCAGGTGATTCATGCCTGCAATGTCCTAACCAAACTTGAAACAACCTAATAAAGTATGCTTCCCGTGGGAATCGAACCCAGATACGGTATATCAATTCATCATCATCAAGTCTTTTTTAGTCTCCACTGTATATCAAATGATAACCCTTATATACTTAATTTTAGATAGGCTTTGATAATCGATCTTATCTTCTGTTGCTATAACTCTATTAGTATTCCAATGGGAATACCCATAGAACTGAGGTAGGTACTTAAAATATTTTTCTTTTATTTTTGATTTCAAGGATAGCCAGAATAATTTATTCGAAAAAATACTTCTAACATAGATTTATTCAAATTCTATATACTTAGGTTAATTTGGCTAATAAATCCTTTTCAACATTTGAATGGGACTTGGAAGAGCGTACGTTTTATGTAGTAACCAAAGAGTTATAACAATACTCAATGAATTCCTGAGTATAAAATACCCTATTTCTAGGTAAATATAAATTAATAAATAATATTACAAGAAATCTCCTTTGAAATGTAACGCATCTTCGAATATAACTTACAATTATTTATTCTGAGAAATAGGCAGTTTCCTGTTCTGCAATAATACAAGTAGTATTTAATATTTTACATTAATTTTATTAGTGGCTATTAAGAAACTTCCTTGAACCTCAGTTAATACTTATTTGTAACCATAAACAATGCGCATTAACTTTACCACCTTTGGCATAGTATAGTATTTTTTATTAGTCATTTCAGTGCGTTTGACCCTATCTTTCCTGATGGGAAGCAACGAGAGGTCTGGTGGTGCACGAAAATCGAAAACTTGAAAATCTCCAGTCTGCTACACAAGAAGCTGTGGGTTCAATTCCCTGTACGGACAATACTTATACTTAATTTTCACAGGTATTTGTTTATGGTTCTAGATATATCTATTTTTATTTTATTTATTCAAGATACGCCAACAGTACTACCATATTATATTCAAGAATACAATGTTTCCTTATTGCTAATTCTAATGTTAACACCAATGACAGGTATACACGACATTAACTAAAAACATCAAAACGGCTAAGGAGAGTTGGTGTCAGACAAGCGGCCGGCTGTAAAAACTATGCCAAATCATATTACGACAGAAATGCTGTGTTAATAGCAGATCCCGGGCTCCAACGACAATAGTAGAGGATGCAACCGGGATACGCTCTGGTGAGGAGAAGAAAATAATGACGCAAAGCATTATTTTTAGTAGGTACGAGTAAGATACATGATGATTGCATCAAAATTGATTTCTTTGAATAGTTCCTTTTTTAATTTTAGTGTTAGAGTAAAAACATGACCTATTGCTATGACCTGTTAACATACGGTCCCCTTCATACTGCCAACAAAGTATTCTCAACACAATTGAATGTAATGACACGAAAAACAAATAGGTACTAAGTATTTTTTATTCACAAAAAATATAACTTATAATTATAGTCTCCAACAAATCTTCAGTCAAAATACAAAAACAATCAGAATAATTAAAAATTATTAACTTTCAGTACTTAAAACAAAGTTTAAACGTTTAATTTATGTATAAAAACCTAAACAATAAAATCTTACTTTTTCTTCGGTTAGTACTCGTAGTAGGTGCCTATTCGTACTGAAGATCATAATTTATTAAATCTGTTCCATGTGGGTGCTTTAACAATACGGGATGGTGTCACATCCTCATAAAGGCGACATCATATACTCCTACGTTGCATGTAATGTTGCAACTAATCGGAAAGGACTGGAGCTTGTCCTTTTTTTTAACGACTTCAAAAAAAGGAGGAGGTTCTCAATTCGTCTGTAAGATTTTTTTTGTTTTTTTTTTTTATGTATGTTACGCGAATACTCAGTCAGTTATGGATTGATATTAGTGATTTTTTTTTTCGATAGGTAATGCTCTAGAGGTGGTCCCATAAAATTTTTGTCGTAATGCCTAGAGCACTTTTTGAAAAAATAAACAAAAACCGAAAAAAAATTGTCTAAGGATGCCGTTTGGTTTAAACTTTGTGTGACGTGATTACTGCTAGTTATGGATCGATTTTAGTGATTCTTTTTTTGTTTGATAGAATGCTCCAGAGGTGGTCCCATGAAATTTTTGTCGCAATGTATCAAGCACTTTTGAAAAAATAAACAAAACAAAAAAAAATTGTACAAGTATGTATGCCGTTTGGTTTTATTTGATTTCTGTTTAATTCTTTCGCGAATCAAGACAAGTTGATTACGACGTTGTCCCTCTATTTTGATTGAACTACCACACCCATTTACGTAGGTATAGGGTTGAAGTCAGTTTTAATTTTTTGTTAAAAATAATTATTTTAGTGGACTATGAAGACAAGACATCACCAACGGGCCCCCAGGAGGGACAGGCATCGGCGTTACCTGTGTGCGCGAGGCTTGGAGAGACAGCAAACTCTCATATGCCTGATGGGCCGCGATTTGCATGCATAGCCTAAAGGGCCGAACTGAGAAACAATGGCAAAGCCTTTAGAGTGCAGTAACACTCATTTTTTACCATATGTACCGAAACTGGAGCTTGTCCTGACTAGACCTTAACTATATAGGTACAACCCCCCTGACTTGAAAGTAGGATCCACCCTTGGGTTTATACCCGGCTATCGAGCCGATCTTCGGCTGTGTGTGTTGCTATTGCCACCGAATCGCTGCCGAACCTACGCCCAGCCGAAGTCCGGCTGTACGCTATATTGCGGCTTACTTTACTTTCGGCATAATGTATCGTCTCTTATACAAAAAGTAGGTACCTATTGCAGATAGGTATGGCCCGCCGATCTTCGGCCGCCAAGTGTTCCTACTTAATTGTATTTTGTATAACCATAATTCAATAAGTTCTTCGCGAATATAGGGCGGAGTAGATCTCATATAAATCAACAACCCATTATGAGACCAACACGATTTTCTATTACTACTTAATTACTTACGTAGTAACAACAAATAAACATTTAAAAATTGGCAAACACCAAATTTTCGGCGCCAAAACTCATGTTTGACTTTTAAACTATACAATAACATATAGCATGATTGAATCATTAAACCAAAGATATTGTTAATGAAACAATAAAATTTTACGCGTTAACAATCGCATCACGACTGTTTCAAAAAACTAAAAACAGCTTGTATTTGTAGTTCAAAGTGCTGTAATTTGACCCAATCTATTATTAAAACATACAAATTATACAAGATTCATTTGAATTTTAAAATTAAAATGACCTACGTACCAACATTTTTTTAGGTAAAAACCCATCACAAAAACTTGGGTCTTTACAAAGTCGTTTGCCCTAACCAAAAATGAACAAAAACTGTAAGTTTCAAGTCTGTAAAGTTAAGAGAACATTTTTCTATCGTAAGCATCCGTCGAAAAATGTTTGAGAAAAGTCAACTTTCTAGGGGAATAACTGAATGCTCTATTCTATAATATTTATAAGATATTATAGAATAGAGCTATAATATCTATAATATATTATAGAATAGAGCATGCCGTGGGGGATACAAAATTTCAAACTCAATTGGCTGTTATTTAATACATAAGTATACGTTTTATTTTTGACCATCTTTACATCACTCCAATGTTTGTCTATGGTCATCATCATCAGCATCATCATCAGCCTATACTCGTCCACTGCTGGACATAGGCCTCCCCAATTGCACGCCATCGAGATCTATCTTCGGCTGCTCGCATCCAGCTTCCATATCCAGCTTCCATACCAGCCATCATGCACAAATCATCACTCCTTTTATGGTCTGTTTTGCATAAAAAACATAAATAAATAAATACGGACAAATCACACTGATTGAGCTAGCCCCAAAGTAAGTTCGAGACTTGTGTTATGGGATCTAACTCAACGATACTATATTTTATTACAAATACATACATAGATAAACATCCAAGACCCGGGTCAATCTGAAATAGATCATTTTCCATCTTGACCTGACCGGGGATCGAACCAGGGACCATCCGTGTCACAGGCAGGCGTGTTGACCGCTGCGCCACGGAGCTCGTCAACATAGAACAGTACGAGTAGGTGTCGTCTGATACTAGTAATATCTGTCTTCCTCGTAGTTTGTAATGTACTGGAAATTTATTTTCTTTTTCCTCGCCTTTCCCTAATTCTGTCAGCTTTGTATGAAATTTGCTAAATATCTGTTTCTCACCGTAAAAACATGATTCTAATCCACCTTACTTCATTTTTTTTTTCATAAAAGCATTTAATTACAACTTTACGCGGGCAGATCCACTGGCAACTAGCATCTGGCAGGTCTTGTTTACAATTTACAAACACTATTAGAACAAAATTAAAAAGCCATCATTGTGCCATGATATTATTGTAGGTGGTTTCCACTTGGACAGGCTTATGTCATCTTTCCCCATGACTTGTTGTCCGTCCCCACAGATATATGATAAGGATGCAGATACGACATGTCAGATGTATGTGAAATGCCAAAATCTTGAAGTCCCAGATGTCAAACTTCTAAACAAAGAAATGTCAAATTAAATCACTAAATATAATAAAAAGAAAAATACTGTTTTCTTACAATTCAAGGTTTTGTGAGTATTGGTAGGTATTTAAAGTACAACCCCATTTTTATTAGTCAACTAAATCAGAGAAATATTTACGGAATATGCATCACTGCAAATGGCACCAATATCATTTTCAATGTGACATATAGACTTTTTTCAATTTCTAAAAAATGAAATGTATATGTAGAGTCTGTATAGAGCAAAAAAGTCATTTTTGGGTTCAATCCCTTACCATCTCAGTACTCACCTCCTAAAATTCTTATATCTTATGAACAATTATGCTAGAATCTAGGCATGTGAAGCCGCTGGCAGCAACTACTTCCTTACAATTACATACACAATTACAATAACATTAAAAAGCCATCATTGTGACATGATATGACTGTATGTTTCCACTGTTGGACAGGTTGACATCCACTATGTAAGAAGGCGCGGCTGGTTCTAATTAAAACCATACATTATCATTATTAACCTCTACTCATATTTGTGTCTAGTTAGGTTTTTACTTACTTATATTAAAGTTATGTTTTAAATTATTTTAGGTAGGTTATCGATATTGTTAAATTTGATAGTTTTTCGATATATGTCGATAATTAAAAAAATCATGCGTTCGTTTAGCAGGGGTACCACAGAACACCACAAAAATACAAGTATCAAGTCATCGCGGTCGTCTACAATCTTAAGGGGGCGGACTAGGCCAACTAGCGACACTAATAATTTTATTCCTAATACTTTAGAAATCAAATCAAATTCAAGAATCTAAGTAATATAAGCCTTAGTTAATAACCTGAAGTACGAGTATTTTTGGAATCATGATTTAATATTATGAAAATCAGTCATTAAGAGAACTATTGTTTACCGCCCAAAACGGCCGTTTTTAGCGGTTAATAGTAGTTCTCTTGGTGCCGCTAGTTGGCCTAGTGCGACGCGTACCGACTAATTTGATACTGTTTAAATAAATTAATTTTTCAGCTTTTTTGGTTATTCGATCCTATTTTAATTTTTTAGTTTTAATTTAAAGGACCTGTATAAAACGACCTGTATCAAAGCATTTGTGGTATATTTGAGCTTTTCTTAAATGTGAAAAAGTGTTATTTTAATTTACTCAAAAGTAGTCTTTAATTACTTTGGATTACGGGTTAAGTCGTTATTTAAAAGGACGCCAATGAATTTTAAATAGGTACAACCTGTATAACTTCATGATGCTGTAATAACTACTTATTTATGCACATAGTTTTTTTAAATAGTAGATAGGTCATTGTCATTGCTAGGTCATGCTTTATTGAATAAATATTACATTTTCAGGAAACACAAGAAAGACGTGGCGTCACCTTTCCGCCCAATTGCGCACCTTCATTACTGCGTAGGTGGATATCTTCTATTTGCATTACGTAGCATAATTTTATACTATTCATGTTATAATATGATTTCGCAACGTTTTTATACTGGCTCTTTGCCTGACGCTAAAAGTTCCTTTGGATCTGTTAATCTGCAGACCTATACAAAAAAAAATTATAAGCATTTTCCCGCGTTTGGAATTGAACCCAGAGCCTCTCGGTTAACTTGATTGTGCTTACTACAGCTCTGCAATGCGCCACGTAGCCACATGATTTTACACAACTTTACGAATACAACTCTAATTAATCAAACACTCTTCTGTTTATTTTAATTAAGGAGCTTGCTGGCCTAATAGTCGTGAGCATTATTAGCGCTTACGCATGTTAAGCAACCCCGGGTGCAGTTCCCACTTGAATGGGTGATCGCCAGTGGCATAAAAATGTCTCGAGCTCCTCCGGGCTTCGGAAAGCACATTCAGCTGGTTGTTCCTGGCTGTCATCATTTGTAGCGGGAGCGAAGTGGTATGCTCGACCGCCACAAAGGGAAGATCTTCCCGCTGGGCAAGGTGTGCGCCCAGGAAACCGTACGGCTCCGACTGAGTTCTGTCGGAGGTGTTACTTATGTCTCAGATTCGCAGAAACTTTGTTTGCGCGTTTCAGGATTGAGCAGCGCCATCTTGTGAGAAGTTTTGTAGTTATTTGTTGGGTCGCCATATTGACTGTTGGGTCTTCGTGTTAGTTCTTGCGGCGAGTGTAGAGGTCGCCACACATTGATGGCAGTCGTTAAGCTACGACAATGTCTTTAGATCTGACGCCAGACGCCAGTGGTTGGTGTTTATAATTATTTTTTCCATACCAGCTAAACTGTATACTGTATATATAAGTCTTATTCCTAAATTTGCGTTGTTTAATATATCTCCTCAATTTAATAGACACCAGATTCAATTTAGGGTTCAGATTTGCTACAGGCCTCGCACTTACTGTGGAACAATAAAACACCGCCTCTGGAGGCATTGTTGACGTACGACGGATCTCTGAACATCTATGTAGATCGCTGCCATAGATAACTTAACCAGTTCACTAAGCATGCGACAGGTAAGGATATTTCGTATAAAGTAGATGCTGAGTCAGGTAGCCGTATCTTCTAAGTAAAAACAATTTTAAGAACTGCAGTAACATAAGTGTTTTAAATGTTCTAAGAACTGGTTTAACTACTGACTTAAAATATTTTATTCCTGTTGCGGTATATAGCAGTAAAATTTGTTCAGCTGCAACGACTGTAATAATATTGTTTCTTCTTAGCATATCTATGTTCGTTCACCCAATGAGATTTCACAGATAAAAACAGTTTTTATAAATAATAAATAAATAAATATATAGGGACATATCACACAAATTGAGCTAGCCCCACAGTAAGTTGTGAACTTGTGTCGCAGGATACTAACTCAACGATACTATATTTTATAATATATACTTATATAGATAAACATCCAAGACCCAGGTCAATATGAAAAAGATCTTTTTCCATCTAGACCTGACCGGGGATCGAACCCGGGACCCCCGTGTCGCAGGCTAGCGTGTTGACCGCTGCGCCACGGAGCTCGACAAATTTCGACTTCGACAAATTTATGGATTTAACATGCGTCAATTGAGTTTAAATTTGTAGCCCTCAATACAAATTCAAACTCTATTGTATTATTTTTGTTATACTTACTCTCTCTCTCCAATATTTTTATTGTATTTATAGGTTTTCTCTCGAACTAATATAAAAAAAAACTATTATCTCGAGAGAAACCTCGATGATCAAGTTGGCGCGAGCATTATTAGCGCTTTCGCATGAAAAGCAATCCACCGACGCATTCCCACTTGGATGGGTGACCATTAGCGGTGTAAAAATATCTAGAGCTCTTCCGTGCTTCGGAAGGCACGAAAGGCGTTGGTCCCGGTGGCCATCATCATAACATTGAAAAATCTGATACCCCTGTTGGTCACTTACACACACCACAAAACAATCTAAAAAAATTAAGCACAACAAATCCGCAGTAAATATTATTGCTATTCCTTATAATTGTCACAGATGCTTTATTGAATTTAAATTGTAGCATTTTTATAAATAACATTATGCATAGAATCAATTAATGATGTAAGGCAGGATGTGGTTTTTCAAGTGTCTATTCTTTAAGTAGTCCTCGTCCATCGCAATTATAAAACAATTCATACAGCGGAAACATTGTAATAGATACGACCCTCCATCTACCGAGATGTTCTATGGAAGGCGCATTACTTGTAATATAATATTACCTGGAATTATTATGACAAATCATATAATTCAGCTAGTCTCAGAAAAATTATACTTCGCATATCTAACGCAGAGCGCTTATTGAAATTATAATTGCAGAAAATATAAAAGGAAATAAACCTATCTAGTTATGTGATTTGTCCCTATTTACTTATTAATTTGGTTATGTAGAATACTAACTTGTAATAGTATAGGAATGTTGGTAATGCTAATTAGTATAGGTATTGATACACGTAATGAAAGTTTGAATGTTATTCACAATCACACAATCCTATCAAACTGATGTGTACAATATACTTATAAGTGTAGCTAAAATGAACAACTTTTGCTATCAATGCTGGGAACTCTAAAAATCATTTGACTTTTTCATACAACAGTTTTCAACAACCCGGAATTTTTTTGCGTGAATGTCCATCTTTTTTTAGGTCCCTGCTTTGGAACTATAGGAAAAGTTGATTTTGACAGTTTAAGCTACCTATTTTAAGAAATGTCGAAGGTCAATTGACACGCTGCATAAACTGTAAAAAATAAGATATTTTTTTTACGTCAGGTAGGTATTTAATTTTAATGATCGGATTTTAAAATATACATGTGCGTAATAAATGTCATACGCTAACATAACATACCATATATGGGTACTATTATCGCAAGGAAAACATAATTCAGTTACTAGATCACCGCTAGAATAAACACAGGAACATGGCGCTTGGATGGATAGGGTTGTACTGTTAACAATTTAACCGGTTTAATGTTAATTTCGACCAGGAATTGGCAATGCCGACGGTGCGAAAGCTTGGTGCAATTATGTCCCATAAATTGCATTAAAAGAGGCAACTAGATCAATTAACAGGTAAGCCATCCGCTCAAGACCACAGCTGCAGAGAACCTAGTAGAAACAGGCAGATTTTCCTATAGGAATAAACTTCCGCATCCGCGTCCCAAACTGCCAGGAAAGTTTATTCGATGGTATTTTATCTGTAGGTTGTCGCATTCATAAAACAATTGGAATCTTCAATTGGGTATAGGTATGATCCGCCCATCATCATTACCAGGTCTTCGGATGGTCCCGGGTTCGACCCCCGATCAGGTCAAGATGGAAAATGATCTTTTACCGACTGAACTGGGTCTTGATGTTTATCTATATATATATGTACCTATTTATTATAAAATATAGTATAAGTATCCCATAACATAAGTCTTACTTAAGAACTTACTCTGGGGCTAGCTCAATCTATGTGGTTTGTCCGTATATATTTATTTATTTATTTGTTAGTCTCAACTGCAGAAGTATGAGACTTCGTGTACTACCACAGCCATATTTTTAGCCAGAGCAGAGAAGGATTTGGCCTACACTCTGCGCTGACCAGACAGGTTGAAAAAGTATTTTTGATGTTCATAAGCTTTGTTCAGCTTGTGTTTCCTAAGTCGCCTTCTATGGCATTCACGGGAAGACTCGGAGCGGTCCTATTCTACTCTGCCGGGACCCACACGGCAATATGATCCACCCACGCCGCCATTTTCGTGGCAACCTTATCGCAGTGAAAGTGATAAGGGAGGCTGACCGTGACGCAATGTGTGTTTGAGATAAACCGGCGCCATTGTGAACGAAATCTTTTAGTTGTTTGCACGCAAACAATCTCGCCACTGGTTGAAGGTCGCTGCATTTTATAGTTCCCTAATTTATATCACTATTATTCATAGCAGCCATAAAATGTGATGTTTTATACACTTTTAGACCCAGAATCTAAGCGGGACGCGAACCACGCTTGGGGATGTTTAATATGGGCTATCATCATCATCATCAGGTCTTTTTTTTTCTCCACGGCAGGAGCAAGACTTTCTTTGAACTACCACAGCCATATATTAGCCAGAGCAGTCAGAGGATTTGGCCCACACTCTCCACAGTGGCCAGACGGGGTAGAGAGGTCTCTTTGATGTTCATAAGTTTTGTTTAGCTTGTGTTTGGTGAAGCCACGGGCAAAAGCGTTTTAATTTTAATTTTAAAAGATTTCGCATAGCAATAAAATTAATGATCACTAAAAATGTAATACTATCTGTTTGTTCTCATGTAAGTGGCCAACACTAGATCAGATTTTATTTAACATAGCTAACGACTGTCAACAAAATATCAATCAGACCTTGCCATGTTATGCTCAAAAGATCAGCTCGGGAGGCTGAGCAACATTTGTATTAAAATGTCTTTTTTTTTATATCCTAGCAATGATCCCATTGTAAAAGTTGTTCATATTAAAGGGCTGAGTATATATAGAAAAAAATAAGTCAACCCAAGAGAATGTCGAGAGTCGATTTACGCTGTATGTCCATCCTAACTTTTCTTTTTCGTTTCTATAATATACATAGATTTACAGTGCGGTTAATTCATACAAGCGTGAAGGTTGTTCTCACGATGTTTTCATCAACCGCAAAACAGGTGATGTCGAGAAAACCGATCGAGATACCACTTGTACGAGTAGAATGTAATAACTTTGCGCTATAACCGCAGAATTAAAACTGTGTTAACTCTGCACGAAACCACAATGGAGAATTATATTTGTTAAAATAAGGGCTGCGGGCTGGAACGAATGATTTGCACCCTCGTTTTGATATTTTGTTGAATCTTGATACGTCTGTCGTAACTCTGTCGGAGGTGTTACTTATGTCTCAGATTCGCAGAAACTTTGTTTGCGCGTTTCAGGATTGAGCAGCGCCATCTTGTGAGAAGTTTTGTAGTTATTTGTTGGGTCGCCATATTGACTGTTGGGTCTTCGTGTTAGTTCTTGCGGCGAGTGTAGAGGTCGCCACACATTGATGGCAGTCGTTAAGCTACGACAATGTCTTTAGATCTGACGCCAGACGCCAGTGGTTGGTGTTTATAATTATTTTTTCCATACCAGCTAAACTGTATACTGTATATATAAGTCTTATTCCTAAATTTGCGTTGTTTAATATATCTCCTCAATTTAATAGACACCAGATTCAATTTAGGGTTCAGATTTGCTACAGGCCTCGCACTTACTGTGGAACAATAAAACACCGCCTCTGGAGGCATTGTTGACGTACGACGGATCTCTGAACATCTATGTAGATCGCTGCCATAGATAACTTAACCAGTTCACTAAGCATGCGACAGGTAAGGATATTTCGTATAAAGTAGATGCTGAGTCAGGTAGCCGTATCTTCTAAGTAAAAACAATTTTAAGAACTGCAGTAACATAAGTGTTTTAAATGTTCTAAGAACTGGTTTAACTACTGACTTAAAATATTTTATTCCTGTTGCGGTATATAGCAGTAAAATTTGTTCAGCTGCAACGACTGTAATAATATTGTTTCTTCTTAGCATATCTATGTTCGTTCACCCAATGAGATTTCACAGATAAAAACAGTTTTTATAAATAATAAATAAATAAATATATAGGGACATATCACACAAATTGAGCTAGCCCCACAGTAAGTTGTGAACTTGTGTCGCAGGATACTAACTCAACGATACTATATTTTATAATATATACTTATATAGATAAACATCCAAGACCCAGGTCAATATGAAAAAGATCTTTTTCCATCTAGACCTGACCGGGGATCGAACCCGGGACCCCCGTGTCGCAGGCTAGCGTGTTGACCGCTGCGCCACGGAGCTCGACAAATTTCGACTTCGACAAATTTATGGATTTAACATGCGTCAATTGAGTTTAAATTTGTAGCCCTCAATACAAATTCAAACTCTATTGTATTATTTTTGTTATACTTACTCTCTCTCTCCAATATTTTTATTGTATTTATAGGTTTTCTCTCGAACTAATATAAAAAAAAACTATTATCTCGAGAGAAACCTCGATGATCAAGTTGGCGCGAGCATTATTAGCGCTTTCGCATGAAAAGCAATCCACCGACGCATTCCCACTTGGATGGGTGACCATTAGCGGTGTAAAAATATCTAGAGCTCTTCCGTGCTTCGGAAGGCACGAAAGGCGTTGGTCCCGGTGGCCATCATCATAACATTGAAAAATCTGATACCCCTGTTGGTCACTTACACACACCACAAAACAATCTAAAAAAATTAAGCACAACAAATCCGCAGTAAATATTATTGCTATTCCTTATAATTGTCACAGATGCTTTATTGAATTTAAATTGTAGCATTTTTATAAATAACATTATGCATAGAATCAATTAATGATGTAAGGCAGGATGTGGTTTTTCAAGTGTCTATTCTTTAAGTAGTCCTCGTCCATCGCAATTATAAAACAATTCATACAGCGGAAACATTGTAATAGATACGACCCTCCATCTACCGAGATGTTCTATGGAAGGCGCATTACTTGTAATATAATATTACCTGGAATTATTATGACAAATCATATAATTCAGCTAGTCTCAGAAAAATTATACTTCGCATATCTAACGCAGAGCGCTTATTGAAATTATAATTGCAGAAAATATAAAAGGAAATAAACCTATCTAGTTATGTGATTTGTCCCTATTTACTTATTAATTTGGTTATGTAGAATACTAACTTGTAATAGTATAGGAATGTTGGTAATGCTAATTAGTATAGGTATTGATACACGTAATGAAAGTTTGAATGTTATTCACAATCACACAATCCTATCAAACTGATGTGTACAATATACTTATAAGTGTAGCTAAAATGAACAACTTTTGCTATCAATGCTGGGAACTCTAAAAATCATTTGACTTTTTCATACAACAGTTTTCAACAACCCGGAATTTTTTTGCGTGAATGTCCATCTTTTTTTAGGTCCCTGCTTTGGAACTATAGGAAAAGTTGATTTTGACAGTTTAAGCTACCTATTTTAAGAAATGTCGAAGGTCAATTGACACGCTGCATAAACTGTAAAAAATAAGATATTTTTTTTACGTCAGGTAGGTATTTAATTTTAATGATCGGATTTTAAAATATACATGTGCGTAATAAATGTCATACGCTAACATAACATACCATATATGGGTACTATTATCGCAAGGAAAACATAATTCAGTTACTAGATCACCGCTAGAATAAACACAGGAACATGGCGCTTGGATGGATAGGGTTGTACTGTTAACAATTTAACCGGTTTAATGTTAATTTCGACCAGGAATTGGCAATGCCGACGGTGCGAAAGCTTGGTGCAATTATGTCCCATAAATTGCATTAAAAGAGGCAACTAGATCAATTAACAGGTAAGCCATCCGCTCAAGACCACAGCTGCAGAGAACCTAGTAGAAACAGGCAGATTTTCCTATAGGAATAAACTTCCGCATCCGCGTCCCAAACTGCCAGGAAAGTTTATTCGATGGTATTTTATCTGTAGGTTGTCGCATTCATAAAACAATTGGAATCTTCAATTGGGTATAGGTATGATCCGCCCATCATCATTACCAGGTCTTCGGATGGTCCCGGGTTCGACCCCCGATCAGGTCAAGATGGAAAATGATCTTTTACCGACTGAACTGGGTCTTGATGTTTATCTATATATATATGTACCTATTTATTATAAAATATAGTATAAGTATCCCATAACATAAGTCTTACTTAAGAACTTACTCTGGGGCTAGCTCAATCTATGTGGTTTGTCCGTATATATTTATTTATTTATTTGTTAGTCTCAACTGCAGAAGTACGAGACTTCGTGTACTACCACAGCCATATTTTTAGCCAGAGCAGAGAAGGATTTGGCCTACACTCTGCGCTGACCAGACAGGTTGAAAAAGTATTTTTGATGTTCATAAGCTTTGTTCAGCTTGTGTTTCCTAAGTCGCCTTCTATGGCATTCACGGGAAGACTCGGAGCGGTCCTATTCTACTCTGCCGGGACCCACACGGCAATATGATCCACCCACGCCGCCATTTTCGTGGCAACCTTATCGCAGTGAAAGTGATAAGGGAGGCTGACCGTGACGCAATGTGTGTTTGAGATAAACCGGCGCCATTGTGAACGAAATCTTTTAGTTGTTTGCACGCAAACAATCTCGCCACTGGTTGAAGGTCGCTGCATTTTATAGTTCCCTAATTTATATCACTATTATTCATAGCAGCCATAAAATGTGATGTTTTATACACTTTTAGACCCAGAATCTAAGCGGGACGCGAACCACGCTTGGGGATGTTTAATATGGGCTATCATCATCATCATCAGGTCTTTTTTTTTCTCCACGGCAGGAGCAAGACTTTCTTTGAACTACCACAGCCATATATTAGCCAGAGCAGTCAGAGGATTTGGCCCACACTCTCCACAGTGGCCAGACGGGGTAGAGAGGTCTCTTTGATGTTCATAAGTTTTGTTTAGCTTGTGTTTGGTGAAGCCACGGGCAAAAGCGTTTTAATTTTAATTTTAAAAGATTTCGCATAGCAATAAAATTAATGATCACTAAAAATGTAATACTATCTGTTTGTTCTCATGTAAGTGGCCAACACTAGATCAGATTTTATTTAACATAGCTAACGACTGTCAACAAAATATCAATCAGACCTTGCCATGTTATGCTCAAAAGATCAGCTCGGGAGGCTGAGCAACATTTGTATTAAAATGTCTTTTTTTTTATATCCTAGCAATGATCCCATTGTAAAAGTTGTTCATATTAAAGGGCTGAGTATATATAGAAAAAAATAAGTCAACCCAAGAGAATGTCGAGAGTCGATTTACGCTGTATGTCCATCCTAACTTTTCTTTTTCGTTTCTATAATATACATAGATTTACAGTGCGGTTAATTCATACAAGCGTGAAGGTTGTTCTCACGATGTTTTCATCAACCGCAAAACAGGTGATGTCGAGAAAACCGATCGAGATACCACTTGTACGAGTAGAATGTAATAACTTTGCGCTATAACCGCAGAATTAAAACTGTGTTAACTCTGCACGAAACCACAATGGAGAATTATATTTGTTAAAATAAGGGCTGCGGGCTGGAACGAATGATTTGCACCCTCGTTTTGATATTTTGTTGAATCTTGATAATTCCTGAATGTGAGAGTGGCAAAAAAGTAGTGCCATGTATGAACACGTCACAGGGCGAGATTATTTTCGATTTGCACTTTTCTCCCTTACCACACGAAATGGTGTGACACCCAACAGAGAAACACTGTCAAACTAAGACAACTGTCACTTTTGTCCTTCGAATTAATAGTAAAAAAATATTAGGAGGTTTGTAGTGGGAAGTCAAGGGGTACAGGTTGAAGTTTGCCTTAGACATTTTTGCAAATTGATTTTAGTGGACTTTATAATATGAAATTGGTGTAGTTTGGTGTTATAAATGCTCGTGCTCATGAACAATTTGTGAAAAAGTTAAAGTGGACTCATAAATGGACTCGTATAGATTTGCCAGCAGAAGCTCCCACGAGGCATCAAAGAACATACGCCATCTTTGATGCTACTTGGAAAAACTTTACCGTAAAACACCGATACTTAGTATCTCATTATACTGGACATTGGCAGAATCACTGAAATTTCGGTGGAAGCCATAATATTAAACAGAAGAAGAAGAAAAAATATTAAAGCAAACGATACGGATGGCACCTTTATATATTTTCTTTTCATTTTTATATTTATAGTGATACTAGCTTTCTCCCGCGATTCTGCTCGCGTTAGTGTCAATCCCTCGGGAATAGTACTTTTCTCCGGAATCAAAGGCAGCCTATGTCCTTCTCCGTACTCCAGACAGCTTGTATGCCAAATTTCGTGATGATCGGTTCAGAGGCAGGGCGTGAAAGCGTATCAAACAAACTCACTTTCGCATTTATAATAATTGGTTGGGATTGGAATAAACATCATCGTCAGCGTCAGGTCTTTTTTAGTCTACTGCAGTCACATGACCCTCTCTTTACTACCAGAGCCATGAGAGTAGCCAGAGCAGTCAGAGAATTTAGTGATATAAACATTCTAGAATTAATTAATTAAATAAGTGAATGTATTGTATACTATAATAAAGCTTTAATTTGTCAAAACCAATAAAGGAATTTGAACTTCTAGAATTATTTTGCTTACTAATTTGACAAAAGGCAAACTGCGTAATAGCAATTTGATGGCGGGTCCCCGTGGACTGGCGGGTAATTGGCGGCCGCCATTATGTGATTATGTCGATCTTGATAACATCAGAACTGGGTTGTTATTGTCTAACAAAATGACTGGTTGAACTTTGAGAAGCAAACACATCTATTTAATTGATGCGCTGGTAGCAATACTATTCGATGTATCATCCAACAACTGGACTGTGAACACTAGGGTCTGAAGTAAGTAATACAGACGAGGAAGTATATGTTCATCCCCAAATCAAGATTCGTCGTTTAAAACAAGGAAATATTTGAGCAAACGATACAAAATTAGTCCATTTATTTATAGTTACCTATATAAACATTTTAGAATTATTAATTACAAAAGGGAAACTGCGTCATAGCATTTTGATGGCGGGTGGCCGTGGTCTTGCATAATTGGCGGCCGCCATTATGTGATTATGTCGATCTTGATAACATCAGAACTGGGTTGTTATTGTCTAACTAAATGACTGGTTGAACTTTGAGAAGCATACACATCTATTTAATTGATGCGCTGGTAGCAATACTATTAAATGTATCATCCAACAACTGGACTGTGAACACTAGGGTCTGAAGTAAGTAATACAGACGAGGAAGTATATGTTCATCCCCAAATCAAGATTCGTCGTTTAAAACAAGGAAATATTTGAGCAAATGATACGATTAGTCCATTTATTTATAGTTACCTATATAAACATTTTAGAATTATTAATTACAAAAGGGAAACTGCGTCATAGCATTTTGATGGCGGGTCCCCGTGGTCTTGCATAATTGGCGGCCGCCATTATGTGATTATGTCGATCTTGATAACATCAGAACTGTGTTATTATTGTCTAACTAAATGACTGGTTGAACTATGAGAAGCATACACATCTAATTAATTGATGAGCTGGTAGCAATATCATCCAACAATTAGACCGTGAACACGGCTCTGAAGTATCACAGACGAGGATGTAAAAGCGAATACGTTTTAATGAGAGGCATTTACATGTCATCTTGTGATGAGTTTTAGCAAAGATATCATATTTCTATAGTAATTGATATCTCATCCGGCGATGCGGGCTCTGGCAAAGGCGCTGGAAAAGCTTAATTCCTAATTACAACGTTAGATGACAAAAGACCCTCTACTCGTTGTTTAAATAGACTTAATGATTTTCTGGGGCATCAAAATAGATATTACGCAATTTAAAAGATAAAAATTTAATCTGAATATAAAATATAAGCGAATTATTAGTTATAAAATGAATATTATAATATATACGTTTTGGACGAGATGTGGCTTTTACAAAGGATACTAAATTTACAAATGTACTTGTATGCTATTTGTTTTGAGTCTTTATAGAAATTCTACCATTAACAAATTAAACTAAACCGAAATAAGTGACGTCGGGGTCCCATTGAATAGCGGGTAACTGGCGGCCGCCATAATGTAATTATATCGTTCTAAATTATATCACTAGGTTTGTACCTATTATTTAACTCAGTCCTTTTCAAAGTATTCTCCGCGGAACCCCGGCAAAACTTCTGTCAAGGCTCCGCAAAAATCCTAGCATTTAAGAAAATCGAACTCTCTCAATTTCACTCTATGGCGGAAGAAATAGCAATTTTGAAGAGATTTAAAATTATCATTTTCATTTTATCTTTTTCTTTCCTCAAAGTTTGAGAGCCACTGGTTTAAGTAAATGACTGGTAGAAATATGAGTAGCATACGGTAATAGTTACATCCGTTTAATTGATTAACTGGTAATACTATTAGATGTTTCATCTCACGACTAAGCATTTTGTGTTTTTCCACAAGAAAATAAAATTTATGGTTAAGATAAATACCCTGGATTGAACCTGGTATTCTTTATAGCCCAGAAATTTGTCATAACCCGCATGTAGGTTAATAAGCTGTACTTACAGCTTTAGAGTCACATCATCATCAGCATCAGGTCTTTTTGATCTCCACTGCAGAAACATGACCCTCTCTGTACTGCCAGAGCTATAATACACCCTTATTTTTAATTCAATACACAAAGTTTAAGAGGTGACTCAGCCCATCAACATGAACAACTTTTGTGAAGGGACAAATGCTGAAAATTCAATATTATTTTTACCTTTTCATAAGCTATGTCTTAGTTCTGAACTTTACGTTATTTCATAGGTATAAATAATTAATGTAATAATTACATAACTTTACATGATTTTGCAGATTCTATAACTACTAGTATTTGAGGGATTTCTTTAACTTCAGATATATAATAAGGAACATAGCGGTTAAGTATTTATTAAAAAATAAAAAGCTGCATAACATAATATTAAATTTTTAGGCAAAAACTTCAGTAAATAATAAGTTTCCTCGAAGGGCCATTTGTATATACTAAAACCACAAACTTAATGCACAAGTCAGGAAAAGATGTTCTCAGAATTTACGGGATTCAATTTAAAGCTTCGCTTGTTGTTTTCCTTAAAATATTTTTCTTTTGACTAAGTGCACTACAACAATAAATACATTAATATTGGTTTGTTAAACTTATAAATAACAATTACCTACTCGTAAGTAAACATATTACAATTTATCGAGGCCTGAATAAGAACATAAAATAAAGCAATGTTATTTTCCTTCGTAAGGAAATATTGTGATAGAATATGTTTCACTTTAATTCTGATGTGCACCATACACGATCGGGGACAATTTTAAAAGGATCTTTTATGGGTTCCATACCCAAATGGTAAACGGTTTTGGCAGTTTACATCAGCCATATTGATTTTTTGCTGACGCCATATCCATCATCCCGTAGGCTATTAGGCAACACTGGAACAAACATAATACCTAAATGCATACATACATACATACGCGCGAAAGCATTACGCTCCTTCTGGGTGGGTCAGTCGGGTAAAAAATAGAAAAACATTCAAAAAAATTCTTACAGTCAATCTTAATCTGCAAATATAAACGTTAAGGCATGAATTTTTACGACCACAGATCATCTGATTACTATGATAGCTTACGTTTCATTGCGTAGCTCTGATAAGAGAGGATAATGAAGTGTGATTTAGATCAAAGTATTATCTCATATTAATATAAAAAATACGCAATCATCAACCACGTGTAAGCATAGAATATAAATATTATCAATATCAATGCTAATTATCTAAATGCTAAGATGCTTGTCCGTCCGTATTTTTCAGAAGCGAGGAGATCTGTAGACGAACTTAGGTCACTGACAAAGCTCAGTGGATTAGCTCTTTGAACCAATGGCTGAGGTCAGGAAGGAAAGGCGACCACGTACTGCCAAGTTTAGCGTCGGGCACCCACCGACCCGGTATTTTGACAACTTGACCAAAGTCGCGGGAAGACGCTGGATGCAGGCCGCATTCAACCCGTATTGAACCCGAACCCGAATTCGAACCCGATCACACAGTTCAGAGCGTTCACGATTCTCACCTTACGGGGACAACATTTCTTGTATTATTGTAGATCTCTGTGCAAACACCCATTGCCTGACACACCTATGTCCGACATTCTTTGACCGACACTACAATTACCTGACAATTACCGATAAACTTAGATTACCTGACACCGATTTTCCTCATATGTGTGAACACAGATCCCGGAGTACCCGGCCCTGGAGGGAAGACGGACTCGGCTGGCTCGGAGATCAGATGGCCCTTACCTGCAAATGTGTGAACAGCGCTTAAACCAGATGATAAAAAACAAGTAAAAACCAGTTCAGAAGCAAGTTTATTATTTCATTGCTGTAATCACTACAGCTGGTGACGAACCCGGCAACGCCTTGATAAGAAAGAAACTGCTACGAAAACTGTTCTTTATTTGCACGAGTGGTAACAGTTACAGAACTGAAATTCGTACAATACCTGAGACTTATCGATAACTATTGTAGCCTTGTTTTATCGATAATACAATGCACAGAATGCATTGGCATACTTCACGCTAGCAAGTACATGGCGTTATTGATAAGCAGATCATGCTACGAGGAAAAATATAATGAGGCTGGAAATGGAGTGTTAACGAGAGGGAAGGAACGCGTGGTGAATGCTGTACAATGGCTAAAATTCTTAGCTGCTTAGTATGTGACCTAGTGCGTCTATTGTTTGATGCCTACTTCCGATTTTTTGAGGATATTCATACTACTTCATTAACAACTTTTTGACAACTTTATCACTTCACAGAGCAAGTGAACGAATAAAGCACAGAAGCCGCTTTGAAGTATCGATTACGTCAGGTAAACTCGCCCTGGCAGAATTTTCTTAAGGAGTTGTCCTTTAAGTAAATTCTGGATCTGTCCTTTAAGAAAATCCTATAAGAAAATTAAGGAATAAATATTTCTGTGTTCACGAGTCTTGATATTACCATTGGTTTCTATACTGAATGTTTTGTTTTTACTTGATCGATGACCTGAACGTAATTAACGTCTTAAGTTGTTTGCTCTGTCAAGAGCTGTCATTTTACGTGGTCCCAATAATTATGAGAGTTTAAGTAAGGAAGGCTACTTCTATGTATATTACTTTGGTATATTAGTTCACTGCGGCCACAGTACAGCCTATTGAATTTATCTGCGGGTGACACAGGCAACACAATTGATAGTAATAACATATACACTAAAATAAATATTGTGCAAATTAAATACTGCTAAAAATAACACGGTTTGAATAAGAAACGAGCACACTCTCATGCATCATGAACGAAGCCACCAGACGAGCCTCCTCATCATTCCTCCCGCGTAGCTAATGATAGGCCCTCGCACGTCACCTGCATACGGAGATGTCTGACGGTCAATGCCGTGCCTCGCTAACCCTAATCCTTCCTCAAACCTTTGCCAAAAACAGTGAATGAAGTCCAAGGAATGTTATGTTTCCTGTAAGGGACAAATTATACTTAAAATAGGTACCCACTTAAAGGAAGAAATTGAGATATGTGTAATAAAGATTAAATAATTTAATTTTATTGTTCTTTTGTTTGATAACAAAAATATAATGGCTACAGACACAAATCTTACTTCTTTTTGTAACTTTCGCGCTTCAAACAATTTATTATTAATTTTAATTGGACTTAGCCCGAACCTTTTACTTATTTATTTCCGCTGACGTTTCTATACAGTTACGAGTACATCATAGTCACAGCGAGACTCAGCGGAAATAAATAAGTAATTTTTAGTTGATGACCTATTACTTCATCAATGTTTACCACAATCACAACTTCTATGGGTCCCGTATAGACCCATAGAAGCTAAATATAATATGTAAAATGTTCTAAATAGATGTTACATTACCCATCCTGCACAACAATTTAAGATCCATACCTAAATGTGAATATATCACCGTCGAAAACAAAAAAACCTACCTAAAATGCACCGGTTCATCTGTCAAGATAAAACTACGCATATAGGCTGGACACCCGGATTCTGATGTAAGTAATTTAGGTTTTTTATTCCGGTTAGTGTACCAAGTACGTGACCTGGTCGCTAAGTACAAGTTTTATACTTATTTAGCCCATGTTTAGATTTGGCGATTCTTGAGGCTCTCACTTTTTCGCTCGTGTGTGCGATTCAAAATACTTAAACCTATTGTAGCTATTACGACCAAATCCAAAAGCAATTAAATTGTGAATAGTCTAATGGCCGGAGACGATAAGCCATATTATAATAAGCCGATAAGTCATAATCATAACATAACCAAAAATTCCCGAGTTTTCATACTCGGCTTGACACTGAAAAATATTTCATGTGCCGCCACTACCATCTTCCACTAGGTCTGCACATTTCGGCTTGGGGTAGTCCTATTCTACTCTGCCGGGAACCACACGGCTTCCATACATTTATTAGCGTATAACTAATGGTTCTATGAAAAGCACTACTAGCACGTTAGCGTTACTCGCCTCATCTGAACTCATCCTTATTTACAACGCATAAAGCCTAAATAAACGCACTTAGCATTTACGTCACGAGTCTGGCGCCTAAAATTATCGTTTTTCGTTGGAGCAGTTTCCTACTTTGTTTATTTTTTGCTTCTGATGTAATCTATGCCGATAAAATAACACCAAAGAACCCAAAGCTAAGGGTTGTTCTTTCTCTTTCGTATGTCGTGGAAGCCGGCCGAGGGAATAGGCAAAAATCTAAGAAATTACATCAGTAGGCGATGCGGCTTACAAAACCATCACTATATGCTTCCGTTTCCATACGCCCACTGGGCTTAGTCTACCCCGTAGAGGATAAACACGTGATAATATATAAGTAGATATATAGTGGTCACTGGTGTATTTTTAGGGTTCCGTAGTAAACTAGGAACCCTTATAGTTTCGCCATGTCTGTCTGTCCGTCCGCGGTTTTACTCAGAGACTATAGGTACTAGAAAGCTGTAATTTGGTATGGGTATGTATATTAATCATGGCAAAAAAGTGGTAGGAAAAAAAACTTGAAAAAAAATCTCCCATACTTGTAAAGCGGGGGAGTAATTTTTTTTCTCTACTTACCCATTGTGTGGGGCGTCGTTAAAAAGGTCTTTGAAAAATATTGTGAGGTTGAGAACACCATAAACGGTTATATATGGATACGTGAAAAAAATTACTGCAGTAGAATAAGTATATACTGAAGTTGAAAGGAAAACTATCAGAGCTAAGTACTAAATGCAAACTAAAAAGTTATAGGCAACCAACTTATAAAATGTACTGGAAAATGTAAAATTTCATACAATCTTCATTATTAGATGTTTTTGGTCGTTAAACTGTGAGGTGCGAGTGTAAACAGTGTGAACTCAAAGTTGTCATTCGCAACTACGGAACCCTACACTGCGCGTGGCCCAACACGCACTTGGCCGGTTTTTTTACAAGCTGTCTAAATCTTAGACATTTGACTTAGCTAATGTTGTGCGGTACAGGGGACTTTACCGGTACCCGAATAGTGTTTTTAACTATGTTTAAAGTGAAAAATTGAATCGATATAAAAAAAATGTAATCCCTTGATTCTTGAATCTGTTTTCTAAAATACCGGTTCACAAGTGTTAATAACTGTTACAGTCCCTGGTGCCATATACCAAGCAATTTGTTTTAGGGATAAAAAGAAGACTGGAGTTAATATATGGTTTTGTGTATTATTGTTAAAGACTACTTTACCTACATTAACACACAGTAAAGCCCTGCAGAATTTTAAACTAATGTGAATAATGGGCTTTAATTAATCTTATCTTATCTTATCTTAATTGGGGCCGATTACAAATCGGAAGCACGTCTAACCTTTGGGTTATTTTGTACTTACCCCATACCTTACTCACCCACACGGTGATTCCTGAAGAAGGACTGCATGAGCTTCAGAATATCACCTGGTGCGTAGTGCCTGTAGTCCTCCAGATCAGGATAAGCCGATCCAAAGAGGTCCAACCGCTTACCAGCCAACGAGTCACAGCGACACAAAATGTGTCTCATTGTTTCCTCCGATTCCTCACATACCCTACATAGTGGGCTTTCGACGATTTTCATTTTGAATAGATGACTGTTGTTTTCAAAATGACCGGTCAGGGCTCCCATTAGAATCCTTGACTGTTTTCTGCTATATTTGCAGATCCTTTTATACCACCTAGCGTTGTCCATACCAAGTGTCTCCTTCGAGTGTGTGTGTCCACTCAGGTTAGTCCATTCACGTTGATGTCTGCTGTCGACATGTGCACTTATTGCAGTTGCTACTGTGCTGTATGAAAGGCCTAAGAAAGGTTCGGGCCCTATGTATGGTATATTCGATCCTCTCCTTGCCAGCTCATCAGCCCTCTCATTGCCCTCAACCCCGACGTGACCCGGCACCCAAACCAGTCTCAGACTGTTGTGCCTGCCCAGTTGATTTAAGGCATTCACACCATCCAAGACCAATCCGGATACGATTCTGTCAGAGCTAAGTGCCGTGAGAGTCGCCTGGCTGTCACTTAAAATGTAGATATGATGATTTTTCAACCCTTTATCCAAATTCATTTTAGCACAAACAGTTATCGCATACGTTTCCGCTTGGAATACGGTAGCGAACTGACCCATGCTCTGAAACAGTTGTTCGTTCTCAGAGAAAATGCCCGCCCCTGTCCCTTGATTTGTCTTTGAGCCATCTGTGTACCAGATTGAGCATTTTCGTTCAGAAGGGCAAAATTCTCCCTTCCATTCATTCCTTGTTGGGATATATACCTTGTAGTTCCTTTTGAAGTTGTATACGGGGAGGAGTTTATCACTTCCCATGTCCAACAACCTATCGAGCTCATGTGTTGTCTCCATATTTGTATGCCTTGTCCTTGGTGCATGCCTGCTCCAAAGACCAGTCGAAGACAGTCTGTATAGTGCCTTACATGCTTCGCCTTCAATATATAAGTGTAACGGTGGCAATCGAAGGATCATTTCCATTGATGCCGTTGGTGTTGTAGTGAATGCCCCAGAAATAGCACAACATGCCATTCTTTGTATTTTCCTGAGGGCATTTATACATGTCACCTGTCTTACCTTCGGCCACCAAACCAATGCTCCGTAGGTCAGAATGGGCCTCACCATCATCTCATATATCCAACGTAGGATATGCGGCTTTAGGCCCCACGTTTTGCCATAGGTATTTCGACACATGCCAAATACTCTGGTGGCCTTTGTTATAGTGTTAGTAACATGTGTGTTCCATGTGAGTTCTTTATCTAGCGTAACTCCTAGATATTTCACCTCATTAGACAAGTTGAGCGCCATGCCATTCATTTTGAGGCCATTCAAGGCCGTCAAATTCCGGCGCCTTGTAAAAGGGACAATCGTGGTTTTGCTGGGGTTGATACTTAGATGGTTTGTAGCACACCATTCCTGTACCTCCCTCAAAGCTTTATTCATGATCTCTTTCACTGTGTCGGGAAATTTCCCATTGATAAGAATAACTATGTCATCTGCATATCCGACCGCAGTGACCGGGCCTTTATTTAAAGACACTATTAGTGAGTCTACCACTAGACTCCAGAGGGTCGGGGATAAGACTCCTCCTTGTGGGCAACCTTTAGTCGTTGCCGCTGATAATTCTTCACCTAATAGTTCTGAATTAATTATCCTGCCCTTTAGCATATTTTCTATCCATCTGCAGAGTGTTATTGGTATTCCATGCTCAGTCGCCGCCCTGCAGATGGAATCGAAGGTAGTCCGGTCAAAAGCTCCCTCCACATCCAGGAAGGCTCCCAGACATAGTTCTTTGTTTTCTAGTGCTTTCTCAGCCTGACTAACAACCCAATGCAGAGCGGTCTCAGTTGATTTACCAGGCTGGTAGGCACATTGCATTCCATGTAGCGGATGCTTCTTTAGTGGACCATCTCTTATGTATCTGTCCACCATTTTCTCCAGCGTCTTCAGCACAAAGGACTGTAGACTTATAGGTCTAAAAGCTCTTGCTTCATCATACGTTGCTTTTCCTGGTTTCGGAATAAAAGCAACCTTTACTGATCTCCATGCTTTCGGAATATATCCAAACGCAATGCAGGCCCTAAACAGCCTACAGAGATGAGGGCTCAGTATAGAGATTCCTTGCTGTAGTAAAACCGGGTAGATGCCATCAGGACCTGGTGCCTTATACGGTTGTAAGGTTCCCACCGCCCATTTTAGTCTCTGGTCATCTACAACCTTCTTAGCTACATCCCAGTCCCTTTTAAAGGTTCTAACCTCCCATGATTCAAGGCTATTAAGATTCAGATCTGTTTGTTCCTTATCTGTCTCAATACACCCAGGAAAGTGTGTTCTATACATCACTCTTAATGTCTCTAAACCAGACTCTGTTTGCATACCATTCTCGTCCTTAACAGTTGACAATGGATTTGCTTTCGTAACGGACATGGCCTTCGCCAGCCTCATTGCTTCGGGCATTGCACTGATAGATTCACACTGATTTCTCCAGGCAGAGCCTTTTGCCTCTCTAACCGCCTTACTGTACTCGGTGAGAGCCTTATGATACTCACTAAAATCCTTTTTTACTTTAGCTTCATTAAAGAGTCTTCGCGTCTCCATTCGCTTCTTAGCCACGTCCGGCGTCCACCAAGGATCTTTGAGAGTCCTAGGTCTACGTTCGGGACAACTATCCAGCCATGCATTTTTAATGCCATCTGAAATGCGCTGCGCTTCAAGTTCCAAGTCAACTACAGAGTTCAACTTGGACCCCGGAGCTCCTAATTCAACTTTAAGCAATTCTCTATACGAAACCCAGTCAGTGTGCCTGGGGTTCCTTTTGCGAACAGTTTGTGGTTCGGCAGAAAGATTACTCCTGTACCTAAAGCAAATATATCTGTGATCCGATAAGGAAATTTCATCCGATACATGCCAATCGTGAATTTTCCTTGAAGCCTTATTGCAGGCTACCGTAATATCAATGACCTCCTTTCTCGTGGCAGTCACGAAGGTAGGTTTATTGCCTTTGTTACAAAGAAATAAAGGTGAGCTTACCAGATATTCAGCCAACTTCACTCCTCTGTCATTCGTGTCGGTGCTTCCCCACATTACATTATGGGCATTAGCATCACACCCTATAATGATTTCTAGTTTTTTCCTCTCGACATATTGCACGAGTGTGTCGAGTCCCGATGAGACTGGCTCCTTCACTTCGTATGGCAGGTAAGCCGCAGCCATGACTATAGGCTCACCCGCCCCTTGTTGGACCTTGACCACTGTCAGGTCCCTGTAACATAAAGAAATCAATGGCATAACATTTATACCATCCCTGATATAAATACATGTCCTTGTATCATTAGTAGTGCAGTGATAATAAATTCTACTCATTAGACTACCGAAGCCTTTGATTTGGCCTTTATAGAGATATGGTTCTTGAATTAGAGCCACATCATATTTCCCCAACCGTAGCTGTCGTGCGAAGATTGCCACGGCCGCTTTACAGTGATGTAAGTTAATTTGTACACACCTTAAGACTGCCATTTTACTTACATGTTAGCTGTCGGTTATGCCACCGACCCATTCTCCGCGTCGGATGACGCCTCTAAGTCCGCCTGCCTGCCATAGTCGAGAGGCGATGATGCCTCCATAAGCGCGTCGAGGTCCAGTGGTCCCTCCGATGTTGCAGGGGACAACGCCAATTGTTCGGCGGCATCCACCAGTGTCGACAGCGCTGACGACGGTCGCGTCGGTGGCCTCGTGATAACCAGGCTAGGCCTCGGTGACGGTGCCCGTGGTCGCGTCAGAGTGCTAAGACCCCTGCTGCATAGGTCCAGCGGCGGCTGAGGAGTTGCAATGCCGCTTGGCCCGGGTACAGGCACCGGTTCGGCAGGAGCTGGCGCCGGTACCTGCCCCCGTTTCTGCGGTTGCTGCTCCGTATCCTGCCCACTTTCCATCCGCCGACTCTCATCTCGTCCCTTGGATGGGCCCGACGTCCCCGCAGACGTAGCAACCGAGTCCTCAAGTACTTTGAAGACATCGGTGCAGAGTCCGCTGGAGAGTCTGTACCCCCGAGACTTGATGTAGTCGGAGGAGAGTTGGTCCACGAGCACGATACGTCTCGCATGCCCCTCCTCAACTACCGTGTCCACTACCTTCCACTCTGTTGTCCTCAAGGGCGCGTGGTACTTTTGCAAGAGCCGGAGAAGTCTTGCACTGTCCGTGATGACATAATTCCTTGTCTTCCACGCCATCTTTATGGGCTTTGGAAGGTCTTTGGCAAACACCACCTTGACCTTCATACCATTAATGGTCTCACCATCAAGAGCGTCGCGGAGCCACTTGACATTAGCTTCCCCATTACAGGAGAAATGCATGGCCCCTGCAACCACCCCCTTCATTTCGGCCTCTGGTAGCCCAACAGCCTTCTCTAACTTAGAACACATGATTGGTGCAAAAAGCCCCCATCCGTCACCTTCAAACTTCTGCGTCGGAAAGCCCTCGGGTATAACAGCCATCCTAGTGGCTGCAGCGATTTTGCTAAAAGGGTTAGCCCTGTCGAACTTTACCCTCTTTGCCCCCGCAGCCATTTCAGCGACTTCATCGCTGACCTCACGGTCTCTTTTCGCTGTCGCTATGTCAACAGCCCTTTCTTTCCTTTGCCTCATCAAACGCCGCTTCGCAGAGCCACTCAGCCTCTTGCTACGCTGCGTTTGCCACCCTGAACCGGTATCAGCCTCAGCCACCGCATCCTCGCAGGGTCCGTCACCTTCCCTGGGTCCCTCCTGGCGGGCCTTTGTAGAGCCCTCACCAGTGGTCCCCAGATCCAGGACGGCCCTCTGCTCAGGCGCAGCGACCTCTGGCCGTCCCTGATTCCGTAAACAAGCTGCAGCAGGTGATTGGGACAGAGTATCACCTCCGCCCTCATACCGCCCTGCCATAGCATTCGATGATTGTAGGCAGCTCGAGGCCGCCACGCAATCATCCCGTCTCTCCTCCTCTATCTCTCTATCCTTTCTCAAAGCGCCGTGTTGTCTTTTATAATTCTTATTATTACACGCCATGACACCGATTATTTTATTCGTCCCCTTAACTCCCCACCCGCCATGGAGCCCGCAAAATGGGAGTGTCTGCGAGACACTAGGGCTATTAAGGGGATATAGTACTACTCCGGGGCAACCCACGAGACCAACCCAGGCGGTGACGGCCGTGCGAACAGCGCGTACACGCGTACCGATCACCGCCATCGACTGCGGGCCGCGATCCATCGGAGTACTCGCCAGACGTCGTCAGAAGGACGGACGTTACAGCCGGTTGAACCACTGTTGGCTAGACAGGGCCCGCCCGTGTGAGGCGAAATCCGGGCCGAAGAGGTGTGTTGCCGCAGTCCCTTTGGCTCAACCTCCAGGTCTCCTTCATCCGCCCGTACGGGTCCCCGCGCACGGCAATAACACGCGGGTGATCTTCTCCTCCATACCTGCGACAACCCGATCACATAAATTGTCGCAGGGGACAGACAGGGAAGTTGGTAAGGTGGGTAAATAGGTTTTAGGAGGTAGGAGCAAGGAGTAAGGGAAGGAATGGAGGAGTGACTGTGCCTAGCCGCCAGGCAGGAACTTGCAACCATAGCTCGAGAGCAATGGTTCCATAATTCCTGTCTGTCGTTGCCCAGGGCTCACCAGGCCAGTGTTCCAACGTTCAGGCGAATCACAAGCAGTACTGAGATAATTAGCCAGAACCCGAGAACTAACTGGCTCGCGTGGAGGTGCACAGCCAACGAGCCCCAAACAATTAATTTAATTAATTAATCTTAATTAGTAGTCAATTCCTTACTTAAATGCTAATCAATTACAAGTGGGATTTTCCAACAAGTCTCTGTTTACACGTGATCTTATTAAATGTAGGTATGTAAATAAATAAATATATACGGACAAATCACACAGATTTAGCTAGACCCAAAGTAAGTTCTTAAATAAGACTTGTGTTATGATACTAACTTAACGATACTATATTTTATAACAGATACTTATATAGATAAACATCCAAGACCCAGGTCAATCTTAAAAAGATTATTTTCCATCGTGACCTGACCGGGGATCGAACCCGGGACCATGTCGCAGGCCGGCGTGTGTTGACCGCTGCGCCACGGAGCTCGTCAATTTTGTTTGCTGCTATTTAGGAGTAAGGATAAAGACAGTGGTCCCTCAAACCATCAAATAAACCTGTCAAAATGAACTACTTTACCCACACCAATGCTTGCAATTACTCAAAAAAAATTCAACATTTTCGTACCAATTGCCGCGACTTTTTTAATATGAAAACTGTTTTTTTTTCAATTCAAGGCTTTGGTCCCTTAGAAGTTGTTTATTATAATTACGAACCAGTGCCGGATTTATATTTTTTATGAGTGTAGGCCACTTTGTTTCCGCCGCCCCATGTACATACCTTTCTAAAATAATAATTTTCCATTTGTAGTAAAGGGGCCTCCTTAAAGTATAAAAAAACCATGAGAAAACCAGTGGATGTGTTTGACTTTTATCCTCTGAAATCAAGTGACCGTCCTCTGAAATCTACCGCCCCATAGGCCGCGGCCTATACGGCCTTTTATAAATCCAGGACTGTTACGAACACACTGGGCTCTGTTCTCTTCATCTAAGCGTTTCCCGGTTATCCTAATAGCGTCCTCAGCTGTTAACCTTCATCATCATCATCGTCAGCTTTCTATAACTCACTGCTGGGCATAAGCCTCTCTTTGTCTGCACCATTCTTCTCTATCCTAATCTTTTTAGAAGAAAAATATCCACCAGAATACTTGAGATCCTGACTGGATCACTTTATTGTCGTTTGTAGGAAGGTGGAATTTTCCTACGGTAATATTCTTGACTTTTAAGGTCAAAAAGATATTCTTATTTAATATATAAATAAGTTCATCAGAATTGTGAATGCATAAAAACCCATTACAAAATAAGAAAAAAGTAAGAAACAATACGAACATGTTCTTTTATACAAGATGTCCAAAAAAAATATTACGTATACTATGTTAATTTTATGCTATAAAAATCTTATGATTATTATTAATGTACGAGTTTAGGGCATCACATCAGTTAGACGTATTCATTGCATCATTTATCAAAACGTCCCATTACATCGAGATAAGACTTTGCTAAACGTCTAACATTTTTTGTTATTAAAGCCTGGGTAAATACTGAGACGTAAATAAAACAATGGACATTTTTTGCAGTTTTCCTGTAAGGTTCGTAGCAGACATGCTGTTTTTGCGACCACCACTGTAGTGATATAGATATGTACTTATCAACAGCCAGCTACATGAAATGACTATACCACATAATAAGCATACGGACTAAATTTTTTCGTATTGCTATGAAATAACCTTCCAAAAATAAACACATTAGTGAAAAAATACTTCTCGAAACAAAAACTATATCAGATATAACAATTATAAAGTCACATGTTTTTAGACGTTATTTTTTTAACGTTAAAACGTAATACTAAAATGCCTATACCGTATACATACGTGACGTCATAAATTGTAGCTATATTAAAAACTAGCTGTTACCCGCGGCTCCGCCCGCGTGATATATTAGCTTATGTCCTTCTTAGTACCCTAACCTATGTGTATGTAAAATTTCATGATGATCAGTTCGGACTAAGGACTAGCTGATGCCCGCGACTTCGTCCGCGTGGACTTTATGACTCAGGCATATTAATATACCTTAATACTAACTAAACATGCATAATAGAATAGGTGCTTGTAGCAGTGTTATAAAATTGTATGGAATTGCATTGGCTGTTGCTAAATACTGGAGGGATTAAATATAGAAACTTTTAGACTTTTTGAGCCACCGAAACGATAAGAAGAAGACTATATAGCTAGATCCAAGTGAGCTTGTAGTAAGGATAAGGATTTTGTTTACGGTAATGGCTTCATAATAACACTTGCTATAAATTTTGTGATAGTGAAGTATATTATGATAAAATTGTAATTTAAGATTTTCATACTTTTAAAAATGGTCTTGCCCAATCAACTTCAAAGGGGCATTAAGATAACATAAATCGACATCAAATTAAAAGTATCTATGTATACACGCATTTCAGACTATCCTCAAAACCATGAATTATTTAAATATTTAACCATTGGTATGCATACATAGAAAATATCTTGAAACTAAATAGAATTCAAATTCAAAAAATTTCACTTTAATAAATTATTCTGGTTCCAGTATTCACATCGATACAAAGACTAATATTATTAAGTAAACGCGATTTTGTTACAAGTTTCTACTCTGAATAAATTACCGATAAAACAAACACGTTTTTTTTATTATATATTAAATTTCGACATGTAAACTCTCATAATTGCGTACCCCGATGCAACAAAGTCTTAAAATCACAGAGTAAATTATTAAAATCGTTGTTCCCTAAGACAAAATTAAAAGAATCGCGTCTGCTTCGTCCTTACTTTAATAATTAATCATAAAAAGACATAATGCGCTCGCGCCGATACCAAGAATTATCCGTGATCGACGTCATATCGTTGATTCCTCAAAGCACAAGTGGAAAGCTTTTGATGTAGAACTAGATTATTAGTCATGCGTTAGTAGAATTTTGTACTTTTATGTCTGTTTTCCTTGTGATAGAAGTTTTATTTATGAACAAATTGTATTTTGTGACCAACTGATAACGAGAAGTATCTAAGGGTGATCTACGTTATATCACATTAGAAATTTTAAAAGGATAAATATAAGGATAAATAAATGAAAAGTGTTTAATAGAACTAGATTATTAGTCATTATGCCTACTTTACACATTGATACAAAGACTAATATTATTTAACGCGATCATGTAACAGGTTTCTGCTCTGAATAAATTATCGATATTGCAAAAACTATATTAAATTTCGATATACATGTAAACTCAGATAATTGTGTCTTAAAATGTGCGCTAAAGTTAAAACTAATAGAATCGCGTCTGTTTTGTCCCTACTTTAATAATCTTCTATATATATATATATATAAAACAAAGACGGGTTTGTTACAACACTTATAACTCGAGATCTGCCTAACCAATTTTCATGATTATTGATTCGTTGGATTTGTCTCCGCCTCGAATAGCAGAATACATCTTAAAAACAATGAAAACTCGATATGTGTAATGAATACTTAATCATTGACTGTTAGGCGGTACGAAGTTCGCCGGGTCAGCTAGTTAATCATAAAAAGACATGATGCGCCGCGCGAGAATCATCCGTGATCGACGTCATACCGCTACGTCGAGTAATTCCACCACTCGTCCTAAATCGATTCCTAAAAGCACAAGTGGAAAGCTTTTGATGTAGAACTAGATTATTAGTAATGGGTCAGTTATGGATATCTTGTACTATTCTAGCTGTTTTCCTTGTGATAGAAGTTTTATTTATAAGCAACTAGCTGTTACCCGCGGCTTCGCCCGCATAATTTATAGCCTATGTCCTTTTCGGTACCCTAACTTATGTGTATGCAACATTTCATAATGATCGGTTCAGTAGATTCGGCGTGAAAGCGTAACAAACAAACAAACAAACAAACAAACTCACTTTCGCATTTATAATATTAGTTGGGAAGTTGGGATTTTCGGTATTCAATATAGGAATAACAAGTTTAGTATGTAAAAAATAAAGGGTTAACTAAAACTACTACATATTATTTACAAATAAAACAGGCAATTTATATTTTGTTACCAACTGATAACTAGAAGGGTGACATACGTCATATACTATTAGCCTTTATAAAAACACTAGCTGTTACCCGCGGCTTCGCCCGCGTCATTTATAGCCTATGTCCTTCTTAGTACCCTTACCTATGTGTATGCAAAATTTCATGATGATCGGTTCAGTAGATACGGCGTGACAGCGTAACAAACAAACAAACAAACAAATAAACAAACAAACTCACTTTCGCATTTATAATATTAGTTGGGATTGGGATTGGGACAAGTGGAAAGAGTTTACTGTTGAACTAGATTATTAGGCATCATGCTTACTCTGACAGCTCTCTAAGCCGTGTGGTTCTGGGCAGAGTAGAATAGGACCACTCCAAGTCTACCCATGGATGTCGTTGAAGGCGACTTAGGAAACACAAGCTAAACAAAGCTTATAACATCAAAGAGACCTCTCCAACCCGTCTGGCCAGCCTGGAGAGTGCAGGCCAAATCCTTTGACTGCTCTGGCCAATATATGGCTCTGGTAGTACAGAGAGGGCCGTGCTCCTGCTACTACTGTACTGATGATGATGATGATGCTTACATTGCATTTTCATCTGGATGGTTTATAAATCCGGTTAATTTAATTATTTATGTACCTAAACTCAATTTATTCTAGCGAACTATAGGTAATAATTCTAACTTCAAAAAGCACAAGTTGAAAGTTGGTTGGTGACTGTTGATGCAGAACTAGAGTATTAGTCATGCCTGCGTAAATAGATTTCCTGCATTTTTTATGCAGTATGTAATGACGTAGTTTTATTGCGATCTTGTTTTTGCTTTTGGATCAATAGCGCGCCACTTATTTTTCAATTGACATGAGCTTTAGATTAGCGCATGCTGTTTCCACACATACAAAAAACTCTAAATTTTTTAAAGAAACAAAAACATATATGTGTAAATTTTTATTACATCGCCGCGCTTTAAAAATCCAATTGTAGAACACGTTCGAGTTCCAACGAGTGAACACACAATAGGGGCCGAGAAACCACTTGAATACAGTCTTCTCTGTGTGAATTAATAAAATAATAAAGACAAATTAGTCAAGTCAAACAGAAACATAATTTATTTATAAGTTACTAGCTGTTACCCGCGGCTTCGCCCGCGTAGTATAGTCTTATGTCCTTCTCAGTACCCTGTGTATGCAAAATTTCATGATGATCGGTTCAGTAGGTTGGGCGTCAAAGCGTAACAAATAAACAAACAAACTCACTTTCGCATTTATAATATTAGTTAGGATTAGGATAAGATAGGATAGGATTAGGATAAGGATAGTTAGGATTAGGTATCTCTCTAATTTTTATATCTAAAAGAACTTATTATACTTACCTACAGTTTCATTGTTTTGCTTCTTTTCAAATGTTTTATTCTATCTGATCCAACAGCCACTGTTCTTAGTATTATGACAAGGTCGTGCCCAGTCGTCCGTGAATCTTGACGTCATAGCTTCTACACCTAGGGATACCATGATTAGGGAAGATGTCTTCGGTCCTAACGTGCGCTAGATTTCTTTATTTGACCTATGTTATCCCACTGCAGAGCGGGAACATTTACCCCCACAGTGCACACTGCTTTCTTTTTAAAGGAAGCGTAGCTAGCTCCAAGTAAGCTTTTATTACTTCACCGGATTTTTGAGGTGATGGCAGAGTGCATCACGCTATAAGGCGAACATCACCAAAGGGATGGAAGGGAAGGAGGGACGGACCTCGGCTTTGGGCGCTACCTGTGTGCGCAAGGCTTGGATAGACAGCAAACTGTCATATGCCTGATGAGCCGCGATTTGCATGCATAGCCTGAAGGGCCGAACTGAGAAACAACGGCAAAGCGTTTAGAGAGCAGCAACTTTCATGTTTTGCCGTATGGGCCGTAAGCCAGAAAGGCATATCCTGGGTGCAAATCACCCGGGCAGTCACCAGTAATCGGAGTTCGCACCTGCGGTGCGAATGGTCCAATTAAACAAAAAAGTGGCCAAATGCAAGTCGGACTCGCCCATGAAGGGTTCCATTATAGCAAGCGCATAGATTAACCAAAATACCACTATTATTTTTTGCCAGCAATAATTACTTTGTTTTTCATAGTGTTTGTATGAATGACAAAGTTATATTTGCTGCTTATACATAAGTACAAAACGTGTCTCAAAAACTGCTCTAAATATTCGTTGAAAGTATTCAGCTGTTTCTCACTCTTATTTTAAAAGTCAGAGGAGGACATACATACCTTTTTTTACTTTAGAAGTGCTATCTTTCAAACGATTGACTCTGAGAAAAATGGTTTTAGGAACCTAAACGTCAAATTTTAAAGACCTTTCTATGGATACTTTGCACGATTATCGCATTTTTTTATTAATTTCAGTTCCGTGCATATGGATCGTGTATTATAGAATTGAAGTTGAGGACTACTAACGTGGAGGTTATTTTTATGGGTTTACATTAGTAAGCCCATTAAAAAAACACTCCACATTAGTATAAACCAGCCTGTTCCAAAATAAGCCTTTACAAATAGATGTTAAAAAATTGATCTTGATGATGAGATAATACTTCCTCACGCTAAATATGTTATCTCCTCTCATGAACTCGAAACAAAATTAAACTAAATATTTTATTAACTTACCTGTTCCTACCTTTCTTTAAACCATAACAAACAATATTATCAAGTTCCAAAAATAGCAAGTTATTTACCCACAGCGTCGTCACCCTAAGCTAAATATAATCTCGGCCCATTCTGGGACGCAGCAAAAAACGGACGACCTGTTTTGGCTAACACTGCCCCGGGCAGAACATTCTCGTGTCTTTGTCCTAACCTTGAAGCTTCTGGAGCTTTCGTCCGCAGCTTTTTTCTTTGGGATCATTGACTGGCGCCAGGGTTAATTTATGAAGATAGGGGTCAATGTATGTCAAACTAATTTAAGGAAAGAAAGAAAAAAAATTGTTTGGAGCCACACTCAAAAGTACATTTAATTTAGAATTGTAACTTTTTTATGTACTTCCTATAGAGTACAGCAACTTACTTTTACAAACCAATATCAAACAAGTTCGATGAATTTTATCGTAGTATCGTAGTCGGTGTAATTTTTCTAAATTTCAGTTTATAATATATATATACGGACAAACCACTCAGATTCGAGACTTGTGTTATGGGATACTAACTCAACGATACTATATTTTATAATAGATATTTATACATATAGATAAACATCCAAGACCCAGGTCACAATGAAAAATATCATTTTCCATATTGACCTGACCGGGGATCGAACCCGGGATCATCCGTGTCGCATGCAGGCGTGTTGACCGCTGCGCCACGGAGCTCGTCGTCAGTAATAAGAGGATGGTAAGTTTTTCTAAAGAAGTCTTTCTAGGCGTAGAACAAGAACGTAAGAAATGGAAGATCTACAAGTCGATGAGTTACGAAAATACTTACTTACACATATGCATCTTTTTTACAACAGCAATAGGTGTAACTTATTCTTACTAGGAAACCTAATTTCTTACTTGTAGAACCAATTTTACATAGGTAAAAATAATGGAGGATAAGTAATTTATAATCAGATTTTAAGTAAGTCATCTGCATGGCTTACTTACGAATTTCTGCGGCAAACTAGCAACTTATAAAGGTTTTTTGCTAAAATTGACAAAAAACAGCTTATTTGTGACAAAAATGAAAAAAAACAGCTGCAAACTAGTATTTGTACTATTCGCAAATAACGATACATTTATTTACATAGCCATTTCCTATAGCTATAATTGCTATCATTAAAATGGCATTAAACAACATAGATTAGCTGTAAATAATGCAATATTCGATACCTACACGATATGAAACTGAAACACACTGAAGTGATGCACAGATCCGCGTCCTAATTACAAAAATAGAAAATCCGGATAGTCACACGTCTGCCGGCTTTCACGTTTCACGCTTAACCTTAAAACTAATCAACAGTGATTTAATTCGTGCAAAATGTCCCAAGAAGTAGACGGTTTCTTCAAAAAGTTCCACGAAACTGTTAACCAAAATATAGACGACGTTACAAGAAACAACTTCGCTAATTTAGAATGCAACGCTAAGCGTGCCTCCTACCTGTGCAGTCTCCCCATCATAAAAAACTACGATTTATCTACTGACGTGGAAAAATGTCAGACAGGCGGCCGGTTCCCTGTGGAAAAAGACTTTCAGAGAGCGAAACTGCTGAAGGATGAAGGGAATAAGGCGGTGCAGAAAGGGGACTGGGCCAAAGCGATGGTGTGGTACAGTCAAAGTATGCTTGAAATGCCAGCCAAAGAAAGTAAGTGTGCATTAGTGGCAGTACTAACCGCAGTAATTATTTTCTAGCCCTTCTCTTGGTTCACTTTCTTTGATCTAGGTACGCTGGATTGCGGTTTTTGAAAGTGAAAATTACTTTCGTGATTTTGTACAGACATCGTTTGACTCACTAAGTTTAGTCCCTTGGCGTCAGTAAAATGAGTCCTTAGACCTAAATTGTTGTATTGGTAACAATACATATATAGAAAGATAAATTGTTAATACTAATTGTAAGTGTTATTTTTTAAACGAGTTAGCTAAATATCTACATTTGTATTGATTGAACAGTGGTCCATCTTAAATGGTTAATCGTTTTGAACTTCGAACGCCTGAGAAAAGAACTATGTCGGCTTCAAATACCACGGTCAATTTGTAGCCCACTGTACATACGTATACCTACTATGTCAAAACATCGGATGCGGTCTCGATAAACTCACTAGAACATTCGTGATCTTCTATACATAACACATGCAAGCCAATTACATAAATCTATGTACAAACTACAAACAGACGGTTCAGTAGCGAATCTTGTACCTATACATATGTAAATACTACGTAGCATCTACTTATTAGTATCAATTTGTTATTCTTGTCGCTGCCAAATATTACCGCATAATTTTTATATTACAGAGTTGTGAACTGGTATACAAATAGTACGTACGATAAACTTCTAATCGGGCTGTAAACTTTTTTGCTTCCCATCCCGCAAACATTTTGATCGCGTTTTTCCGCCTCGCAAGTGGTTCTATGAAATATGAATAATAGATTTACATGATCTAACAACGATATTTGTTTGCTCCCTATAATTACGTGTTTAACTTACTTTCTAACTGCATAGTTATCAATAAACGAAAGAAAGGATATACTTAAACTAAATGACAAAGAAAAACGAGAAATGAAAATTTCAATTCTATAGGAAAACATATTTTGAAAAAGTTTAAATAAAACTAAATTTGATCAACCAGTTTTTAATAGGTATAAATATTCGCAATTTTGTTAAAATGATTTTAATATTTTTTAATACTTAGGTATTTTACAATGATGATGTACATTATCACAGATAAGTTTCTTTTGTACCTAATAAAAGTAGGTCAAACACTTTGAAGTCGATTATTTGTATTAGTTAAAAATAATAAATAAATAAAAAGCTTTGTTCTCTCATAGTCTTATTGCATGCAGATCAAATAAATCACAGTAGACAGTGGCTACAATAACTAAAGGCGTTGATGACGGGCATATAAATTTATAGGAAAAGAAAATGAAAATAGTAAAGTGTTGTTTTCTGTATTCCCTTCAAAATTATTCGTGTGATATCGCCCAAAGGTCTTACCAACAAAAAAATATTTTCAGCTGAAGAACTATCGATTGTCCTGGCAAACCGTTCAGCGGCACTGAACCATCTGGAACAGTACGAGGATTCCCTGGCCGACATCAAACGCTGTCTCGCCCTGGGGTACCCTAGACACCTGAGGTACAAAGTGCTGGAGCGAAGGGCGAGGACGCTCCTGGTATTGAAGAGGAATAAAGAAGCCGTCACTGCTTTTCAGTAAGTTTGGCGTATCATAGGGTACTGAAAGAGGAAAAATATTGGTACAATAATAAGCATAGAAGTATGATGAAAAAATATTTTTTTTTAAATCTATGATAATAAGTATTGGTTGGATTGAGTTGTCTGGATAAATATAGTTCAATAGATTTTAAGAAAAAATGCGTCTCCTCAACAGGCTCAGGCTCGTACAAAATTTTGAAGGCCAAATAGGGATTGGGGTTTCAACTTTATAGCTATATACTCAGATTTCTAATTAAATAAGGGTCATTTTTCATAGCGACATCGGTATGATACAAAATTAAAACTTTGTTGAATAACGTTAAACTTAAATAACGGGAAGTTGTGTATTTTTCTAAGTTTTAAACATTTTACGGTATAGGCACGATATTGATGAAAAGTAATGAAAACCTTATGATAGTAGCCACTTATTTAGCGTAATTTTAGTTTAGGTCTCGCGGAACGTTAAGTATCCCGAAGTTCCTGGATTTTTTGTAAATATCCCGGGAGTTTTAGGTACTTAAACCTGACTTAATTGTTTTAAGCTTTAAACTTTAAATTATGTAATTATATTCTCAATTATTTGATCATGACTCAACGCTCGGGTCCCAGAACATTGAAAACGCTGAGACTTCTCAAACCAAAAGAAATCTTATTTCAATCCCAATGATACCTAAGTATCGGATCGTATAAAGTAAGTACTCAATTAATATACATTTTTACAGAGATACAATAAGTGCCCTAGATGAAGCAAGCAAATTAGATAAGGAAAAGCGTTCAAAAATGCGCACCGATGCCAAACTGATGATGGAAATTCTTAACAAAGGGCTTGTCCTAGCTGGAAATCCCAAGGACCCAGAGCCCTTGAAGACTACTCCACCAAAGGCAAAATTACCAGGAAAACATAACCCTCAATACCCTGCTGCTTCTGAAGCTGTACAAATAGATCAAGATGATGCTAGAGGAAGATTTGCCACAGCAACTAGAGATATAGAGGCAGGCGAGGTTCTGCTTGTGGAGCGGCCGTATAGCGGAGTTCTATTAGGCGAATTCTCGAAGACACATTGCCAGAACTGTTTTATCAAGTAAGTTTTATCTAAAGTACTATTAGTACGAGTAGGTATAGACGAAAATTTACACAGGCAATCTCTTGTGGACTGGCTACAATTAAGTATACCTATGTATGATTCAAGTCTTCATAGTACGAAGGTATACGTCTGCACTATGGAGGATTTAGTCGCCAAATATAAACTTCATATAAGATTCGGTAGCGCAAAATTTTATCGCCGCCTAAATTTGCCGCCCTTCAGCCTACTCAGCCTAATGGTAAATCTGCCACTGATGCCGCGCCTACCTAATAACAGGCCTTAATTTGGTCCAATATTTTTACATTAGGTTGCCAGTCTATAAGTTACAAGATACTCGTATTATATTGCTTTCATTGCAGCTATGGACAAATACAGCCTACCTAATTTCTTAGCCGCCGTAACCGCTTTCCATCAAGTGGGCCGTATGCCTTCAGAGTAGTTTAAAAAAAATCTAAAAATAGCATATTTTATTTTCAGATGCCCGATCCCACTACCGTGTCCCAAATGCCCAAATGTGATATTCTGCAGCGAAAAATGCTTGGAATTTGCACAAAAATCATACCACGGTTTCGAATGCTCTATCTTACCAATCCTATGGAAATCTGGCTGTTCGATCACCTGTCACATAGCTCTCAGGATGATCACGCAAAACAAAAAGGATTACTTTATTAATATTAGTAAAGACTTAGAAGAAAAACCTAGTGGTCCGTACAAGACAGACGATTACAGAAACATTTACAATCTAGTAGCTCACGAAGACAAGAGAACTAAGCAAGATTTCTTGCACAGAGCCCAGATGACGGCATTCTTAGTGAAGTTGTTGGAAATCAGTGGTTATTTTACTGGAAAACCGAGGGATAAGCCGCCTACTATGGAGGACTTGAAATCGATGGGGGTAGATGAAAAGTTCATAGATGACGTGGCGCTTTTTGGTGGACTCATACTGAAGAATCTTGAAATATTGCAATTCAATGCTCACGAGGTATTTGAGCTGCAGTGCCCGAAGCCAAAAGTCGGCAAAAATGTTATCAAACATGATGGAAAGTCAGTTTTCTTGGCGGGAGCCGTTTTTCCAACTCTGGCGCTGTTCAATCACTCGTGCGATCCCACTGTAGTCAGGTTAGTCAATATAATAATTCAGATTTTTTTAGGCTAAGGATTTTTAAATGTTTGTACGACCCAAGGTACAAGTTGCACGAAGCATTTTTCTTTCTCGATTTTTTTCTGTGAAAGTAGTTACAAAAATAAATAATAGAGTGTAAGTGGATACCGCGCAGAGCAGTAACTTCCACCACGATTGTTGCACTCTTGACTACAGAGCGAGAACTACTGTTTATATTGAAGATGATCCAAATAGACTGTAAAAAAATATAGGTACGACATCTGCATATACAGGTACCGAAAGGAAAACTGTATAAATTAATAAAATACTAATTATTTTTCATTTCAGATATTTCTGCGGCGAAAGAATTGTGGTGCGCGCTGTCAAAAACATAAAGAAAGGCGATGAAGTTTCCGAGAACTACGGGCCCATCTTCACCACGGTCCCGAAGGAGAAACGGCAGGCGGATATGAAGGAGCAGTACTGGTTCGACTGCCACTGCGTCGCGTGCGAGCAGAACTACCCTCTGTACAGCGACATGAACGAGAACTATATGCGGTTTAAGTAAGTTTTAAGCAGGACCGGAATTATTTTGACGAGACCAGGCACTAGGCTCGACGGCCTTGCTTGGGCAGCAACAGCAACAACTAAGGACAACTTTTATGGCCTGCGAGCAGAACTACCCTCTGTACAACGACATGAACGAGAACTAACTATATGCGATTTAAGTAAGTTTAAGCAGGACCGGATTTATCTTTGACGAGACCACTAGGCACTGTAAGCTCGACGGCTTTGCCTGGGCAGGAACAGCAATAACAAGGGACGATCAGGGTAAATTACTATGGCTGAGCTCTAGATCTTAAATAAGGACCATGGTACTAACGAGAATATACGATGAGTTTAGTACTTTCAATAGTTGTAACTGAGCAATAAATATAGATTTATTTGTGTATCAAAAGTTGCATAGCAATCACTCTGTATTCACAATTGATTGCTATTATTTCAATTGTAGGAGTCAGTATCAGTCGGAGGTTTTACGAAACAAAAAGACTTTGAATAGTACATCGATCACATTCGAATAAATCGTAATCCTAACTAATATTATAAAGCGAAAGTGAGTTTGTTTGTTTATTTGTTTTTTACGCTTTCACGTCCTATCTACAGACCCGATCATCATGAAATTTTGCATACACAAAGGCTATGGTACTGAGCAGGACATAGGCTATATATTAGCGGGCAAAGCCGTGGTTAAGAGCTAGTTATAACTCGGCGGCACTTCGTCGAGTGAGAGATAGAGTAAGGAACAGGTATCAAAATCGCGAAAAAATTAAAAAATAATAAGGTAAGGTGGACATTGACCTTTACTTATTTTTTTTTAATTTTTATTTAATAAACAGCAGGTGAAGAAGACAGTAATGGGAAGACCTTAGGTCTGTTGTAGGATCATTATTTCAAAGTTAATAAGAACTACTTTAAAAAAGTAACATTTCCCACAGATGTGACTCGGATCGTCCTTGCTCCAACGTGGTGCCGGTGCCACATGACTGCAAGGAGTTCATGGTGCAGTGCGGTCTATGTCAGCAGTACACCAACATATTAAAGGGGCTCAAATCTTTGCAGGTAAATGCATTTTGTTTCAGAAGTCCATAACGAGTTTGCATGGCGACCAGAAATGGAATCGGCCCCAGATGTAGTTGCCCCATGTCGCCTACAAATATAGGTAATCATTTCGGGTCTGAAAGTTAATCATAACACAGAGGGCAGGGTGCGCCTGCGTGGCTTTCAACGAGACGGGAGGAACAGTGGCGAGAAAAAAGCAATTATCACTTTCATGAATATTGGGTATGTCACTAATCTCATACCTATAATATACCTAAATTGATTCCACTTCAGGTAATTGAATAGCGGACCCTGGTCTCCGAATAAGACCTGATTTAACCATGTGGCCGGCACATGCATACATGATATACCCCCGCGGCTAATGACTGTGACAATAGCGGGGGCCCACTTCACTGTTTAAGACCCTAAGCAGATGCATTGTTTGTCTAAGAAGAAATCTGGTGCTATGCACCTGGAAGGCGTTTTAATCTGAAGCAAAGCCAAAGATGTACTTTGCCGCTCCTCGTCCAACCCGGCCAGGGTTGGAAGCGGCAATAGGGACGGTGGAAGTGACGCTATGGACAAAGAGTAGCATGCGTGATGTAAAATAAAAAATAGGTTGATACAATTCTTACCTACCTCATTTTCTAAATACTTAGAAAAGTAATCAACTAACGTAAACCTACTGCAAAATTCCGCAAAATTATATTGATACATTTAGTTATATTAGCGCCAGTCGCATCCGTATATGACTAATAATTAGACAGGACACGAAAATTATTTCATATAATAATAGTATCGACACAGTAATGTTTGGTTTAGAAATATTAGAGCACACACTCGAATGAGATGACAATTATTTGAACAGACGCTTTTGGTGATGTGAATTTTCCGTGATTCGGTCATAATCTCCGAAACGTTTGAATATAAATATGTTGCAAAGGGGGGACAGGAGTCCAGTGCTGCCCCAATTGAAATAAATCATTTGAAAGAAAACGTAAAATCACTTCTTCTTCTTCTTCTTGTTCTTCTTCTGTTTTATATTATAACTTCCACCGAAATTTCAGTGATTCTGCCAATGTCCAGTATAATGAGATACTAAGTATCGGTGTGTACGGTAAAGTTTTTCCAAGCATCAAAGATGGCGTATGTTCTTTGATGCCTCGTGGGAGCTTCTGGCAGCAAATCTATACGAGTCCATTTATCAGTCCACTTTAACTATTTAACAAATTGTTCATGAGCACGAGCATTTATAACACCAAACTACACCAATTTCATATTTTCCACTAAAATCAATTGGCAAAATTGTCTAAGGCAAACTTCAACTGTACCCCTTGACTTCCCACCACAAACTCGGAGAAATCACTTGGAATTTTGTTCGGCTCTAGGTGCTTTCTGAGCTATATTTCACAATTATTAGAGTTTTTGTCAAAAGCGGTCATATAAGGCGAAAAAACTTCACGGTAGTTCAAAGTAGTTTGAAGGGTCATCTTGGGCCTCGCCGAACAATATTTCAAACGATTTCTCCTTTTTCTTTCAAAAAGGCAGCACTCGTATATGTAACCCCTTAAAGTTTGGCTACGGCGACAAGTTCCCACTTGGTTCCCATATTTTGTATGAAACGACGGTGCGATCGGTTGCGGTATGATCTGTCATTCCATACATACCTACAAAATGCGCGATACTAGCCGCCTTCAAAGTAGACCTTTAAATAAATACTTAAGGTGCTCCCACACAGTAGTTATATAACGTCATATAACAATGTGTAACAATGATGATATTCTATAACACCATACCGTATGAAGAATGTTATTGTGTTACACATTGTTATATAACGTTATATAACTGCTGTGTGGCACCTTTACAATGAAATAAAAACGACATTTCTAAAATTATTAAAACTTTTTTAATTTGTACTTCAGTCCTAGTAAAAATCTTAGTTAACGACTTATATTACTCGTATAGTAGATTATAGGAGATATGTATATAGTAATATAGATGCTGATAGATTGCTAATAATAACAATTCAGATACTTCATATTATAACAAAAGTGCTACCATGATCTTAGAGTAAAATGAAACACTCAGTTTTAAAATTAAACATCATAATTGAACTTAATACACCTCCTCCAATTGTTACAACTAACAGTTAAAATTATAAAGGCACTTTAATAAATTAATTACTAAAATAGGATAACATCGTCCTACTCAACACATAATTGAATAAAAAAAAACAAGCTAGGTACTTAAAGTCCATACTTTGTGCGTGTATACAAATTGAATTCATAGTTTTTTGGGTTGGTATATAATGTTACATGTGTCAAATCTAGGCCTTAAAAATGCTAATAGCGACTCGGAACATCGCACGAGTCGATGCGCAGTACACAATAAGGCTCAGCGGGGCGCGCGCGGGGAGGCGGGGCGCGTACTGCGCAACGTGCAGCTAATATCCGGATATAAAGTTTGATTCGGACTGTATGTGCGCATAGAGAACTTTAGTTCTTCTTCTGTTTTATAATATGGCTTCCACCGAGATTTCAGTGATTCTGCCAATGTCCAGTAAATTGAGATACTAGGTATCGGTGTTGTACGGTAAAGTTGTAACAAGTAGGATCAAAGATGGCGTATGTTCTTTGATGCCTCGTGGGAGCTTATGTGACAAGTCTATACGAGTTCATATAACAGTCCACTTTAACTATTTCACAAACTGTTCATGAGCACAAGCACTTATAACACCAAACTACACCAATTTCATATTATAAAGTCCATCAAAATCAATTTGCAAAATCGTCCAAGGCAGACCCCAACTGCAACCCTTGACTTCCCACCACAAACTCCAGAACTTTAGTTTATTATGTTCAGTACATATAAACGCCGTAGACGATGGTGTAGCAGAATATGGTGTCGTTCTTATAAATGTCGTCGATGTAGGCGTCAGTCTCGGGGTCCCAGATGCAACGCTGCGCGCACTTCACGCCGGACCCCTTCATTTCTAGTAGTATGGTGTTTGCTATAATTTTGTACCTGAAAAAGATTCAAGCATTTTATCCTCCAAAGTAGATGAGAATAAGTTACCCACGGACGACTTTTATATATTATCTCTCCGTCAGGTAAACTTTTTTTAGTCCCCCGCACACCACTTAATTTTTTACCGCCCGATAATTTAATCGGACTAAGTACTCCGTGGTCCAGTGGTTAAGGCGTTTGCCTTGTTGACCCGGGGGTCGTGGGTTCGATTCCCGCTTTGTTAAGTTGTTTCCAGTTTGGTTAGGACATTGCAGGCATGAATCACCTGAGTGTCTGATAAGAAAGATAATTTTGTGCTTCGGAAGGGACGTTAAGCCGTTGGTCCCGGCTGGCATCTGGTAATCGTTAAAGGAATCTCATCAGAGGCCGAGAGACGGTTCCGAAGAACTCTGACACCAGGGTGTGCATGGTCGACTGACTGTGTCACCTACACGAAATGATGATGAGTGCGCACATTACGCCGATCCGGTATAGAATGTATTTTCATACTGATTAGGGGAGCGACTAAACTATCGGCCGATAGAAAGTCTGCACTGTGCGGATATTCTTAAACCCACATTTTCATGCTGATCTGGGAGAAAAGAAAAACGTAGAATGTACCTATCTTCCCGCGTAGATCGTAGAGCAGATGAAGAGAATGGGCGTCATGAAGCATGTCAATAGGCGATGCGGCTAGCAACCCTTCACTATTTTAATTCCCTTCTCCACCTACAAACCCACCAACATGCTAAACGTGGCCTTAAGGGTTTACAAACCTAGGCTCTGTCTACCCCGCAAGGGAGAAAGACATGATACTATGTATGTCACCTTTTCATGTCAAGTTCCTGCGCTTTCTGCCTGACTGCGTTCGCGATGACCCTGGTCCAGTGCGCTGCCTGGTCCGCGCGATATTGCCTCCCAGTCAGCTGCGCTTGCATCGTTTGGACGATGATCTCTCTTACATTTTCTGCCTGGAACCTGGAATATATTATACATACAGGTGTAACATGACCCTCGACATATCCTTAAAGGGGTGAGTGACACCGTCAATATGAACAACTTTTGCTATGTGATCAATGCTGGGAATTAAAAAAAAAATCGTCAATTTCATACAAAAAAATTTTGCCGCCCGAGTGAAATGTATGGGAAAGCAAAAAATTTTTTCGAGTTCCCAGCGTTGACCCCATAGGAAAAGTTGTTTATATTGACGGTGTCACTCCCCCTTTAAGGATATGTCGAGGGTCATGTTACATTTATCCAATGCCTGTACATTGGATAAATAGCCAACGCAAATGAGTAGATACTAGAATTCTATAGCCCAAGTAAGGAATACATATTTTAACATCATCATCATCATCTCAGCCGAAACAAGTGCAATGATGGACATAGGCCTTCCCTTAGGATTTCCAATACAGGTCTTATTGTTGGTAAAGTTTAAATGCTAGTTAAAGACAGCTGCAGCATTCCAAGTCTACTAGCAAAATAGGGAGGCTTGGTGTGTTGTTACTACGTCAAAGACAATCTGACCCCAGACAGACATTTTTCACAGGAAAAGAATAGCTAATACAATTCCTTTACAAATTGTGTAACCTAAGTAAGCCGATGCTAAGATAGTATTGCCGAAAACATAAGACCAAATCCTCTTACTGCATTGGCTAATATATGGCTCGGATAGTACAGAGAGGTCATGCTCCTGCAGTCCTGATGATGTGATGATGATAATAAATAAACAAAAACCATTACTTTTCACCGAGGCCTGGCCGCACTTCATATTTAGGAGGGGCGAGGGGTTTCTCGACAGCGGGGCCAAGCATGGTGTCACTCGCGTCGGGCGCCATCGATAGCGCTGTCTCTTCCTCACCAACTGTAAGCAAATTAAGTTATCAAAACAAATTATCATGAAGTACGAAGAAGTACCTATAAAAAAAATTGTCTATTACGTTGAGTACAACATCACATCCTCTACAATTATTCTTGGAGTCTGACATATTGATGCATATGAACGAAATGAAAACTTAATTTTCTATGATGATTTGGGAGACATAAAACTTAACAATGTGTTCTCTTCCCGTGCAGATCATTTAATAGGGGATGCGGCTAGCAACCCACCACTATTTTGGTTCCACATGCTTAATATTGCCTTGTAGGTCTTACATTAGATAGACACATATAAAATTTTGCCCAATCATTTTAAATTTTATACATATTTTAAGATATGTACTTGTAACTGCTCAACACAAGGAGTGTTGAGCAGTTACAAGTACATCAGAGGATGCTAGCAATTATGTGTGTACTCAGATAAAAGAAAAGCCAATTCAGCAAGAAATTCAAAATAAAAAAGTTACATACCTTCTTCTTCATCTGCCATGATGGAATCTTATGGTCCAAAGACTTATTCTATGAATGTCTGATCTGTAACAAAACATTGTTTCACTTGGATTGGACATAACAATTTAATGATTTCCTATCTTAAGCAATTTCCAGTAGGTAATTTCATTTATATTTAATGACTGCCAGACTGAACAGTGTTAGTTTTTCCCTTACAAAGGCCCTGGGTCCACAATTGAGAAATTATTTGGGGCGGTTCACATGTAACACATTCCAAAAACAAATACATGGATTGTCTGGCATTAATGATGATTTAATGAAAAGATGAGCCAATATCACCCCTGTACAAGAGTGGTTAAGTATGTAATCCCTCCATCTTGTCTGTATGTCATTGTGTCATATGGATCCATAGTTACCATAGGCCCAGTGTGTATTTTGCAAGTACCACCATCATCATTAACAGCCATTTTTATCCCAAGGCTATAGATAGGCCTCTTACAAAGCATGCTATTCAACTGTCTCGTGCCTTACCGAGCCAGCTTCAACCTGCGATTTAACTGAAAACGTCAACCCATGTAGCTCTTAGACAACCTATGTTTCGATTGCCATTTACAGACCACCAATCCATCAGTATCCTACTCTACCTGTCGTCACCCCACCTTGCTAGGTAACCCACCCAGCTCCACTTTAGTTTCATAACTCTCCTCCCAAGAATTCGAACTCCCACACTTGGCCCAATTATTCATATTTAATCTTTACAGGTTAACTACTCAGTTACATTTAAAAATACAAAAATTGTTTAAAGTTGTCTTTTCTTCTTCACCAGGACACTGAGCTGATGTACCGCATCGGTCGGGCCGCTATGGAAGAAGGGAAATATGGGGAAGCAATGAAGAAGTTTGTAGAAATACTGAAACTGTATGATGCTACCTTGGCTCCACCTTACCGCTCTTATTACGACTGTGTTCAAGATCTGAGGCGAAGTATGCTTGCTATGGGCAACTATAGTATTGTTTAATCAATACATATTGTTTTATGTCTTTATTTATGTTGAAATATTTGTTTGTAGAGATAACAATAAATGGCACTAATACTTGTTCATTACTGTTTTATTGCCAAGTACATAAAGTCTTATTGGCATACATAGCCATATTATCTATTGATGAAAATTAACTTATTTATAATTCTATACGTAAGTATTTAAAGAATAATTAATCCAAAAATTCCTAATGTTTACATTTTTTCTAACCTTAAAAAATAGACCATTATTGCAATACTTAATTTAAAGATACCTAAACTAGACTCAAATCATTAGACAAATTTATGTACTTAATAAATTCTTATAATTACCAATCCCTCACAGTAGGTTTGATTTATTCTTTGTTTCTATTTGTATTTTCTACAAACATTACCATGGCTACCGGTATTTTTGACAATGACATTATAGTGACGTACCAAATCTTATTTTTCCGAAATGATATTGGCACATGAAGAGGTTCATCCCTAGCGTTGTTCGTGATAAAAGAGAACAAACCACTCTTTCGCCGGTGGACCAACACAACGACAAAATTAGAAAAAAACAAAGGTGACAGTTGACAAACGTCAACCAGCGTGTTTTGTTTGTGTGAAGGTAAATAAAATTAGAAAAATAGATTTTAATTGAATTTTAAGCGTATTTGGTAATCAAACAATTATGGCTACTTATGACAACAAAATTTGGCTTTTGAAAAACATCCGCGACGCTTTTATTGCTACTGATGACACAGGTTTATGTGAAATTGTTATGGCTGGAGAAGATTTGTCCAAAATATTTCAAAATAAAGCTATAGAAGACAAGAAAAAGATCAGGGAAGGGAGATTCAGCAAGTCATGTACAAATAAAGGTAAGTTACAATTAAAAAGTCACTATGTTTACAAATAAATCAATTCACTTTCAAAACAACCTCTTGCATCCACTTTCTCGTTAAAGTCTGCTCCGTATGTGTTGTGTTGTTTAAAGAGATCAACAGTAGAATTTAATCATATGCTGTGATGCCTTATTTATCAATCTCAACAATATTTTCTTGTTTTATGATATTATAGGTAAAGAAGGAATGAGTGATATATCTGAGGATGAAGATGAGAAAGAAATAGTTACTCAGTTTGACCCGTATCCCGACATGGAGGACAGTGATGATGACGACCTCATGTGTGGCAGCTACATCCGCTATGAAGAGTTTGGGGGACACAGGTATCCCAAGTATAATTTATGAACTTTCACCATCATTAAATCTATATTTTCCTAGAGGTCTGCCCTGTTTCCACACTGATGTGTATTTTACACATGTGGAACCATTATGGTGTAATACTTGTAGTAAACACCCATATCAAAAATAACTATGGCAATTTATTATCAATGGTCTCGTATACTCAGATTTTACATTATGCCATGTATGGGGCATGTAGGGGGTACGCTATACCTATTGATATCCTTAAAGCATGCTAGATATTTTGTTCAAAGGAGCCTATGTCGTTTTTCTGGCTCCAGACTATCAGTGTACCAAATTTCATTCAAATCGGTTCTGTAGTTTTGGCATGAAAGCGAGACAGACAGAGTTACTTTTGCATTTTTAATATTTGAATGGATTTATATACTTGGTGGCAGCTCTACAGCAGTGTCAATAAATTCTATAAGTATGTTAATTAAATCACATTACATCATCATCATCATACATCAGTTGGCCATCATTTCAAACTTTAACTTATAATTCTATAACCAGAAACAAATTTTAAGAATTTATTCCAGACAAAGGTCAAACACAGCAGCACTGTTAGACAAAAAGGAACAAGCTTTAAAAAAGGCAGCTAAAATCAAAGTGATCAAATGGGAAGACCTCTACACACTAACTACTGAGCAAATGGCGGAAGTATTCACAAAGATGGAGGTAAAGAAAGCTGAGAAACAGAAGTCATTACTTGCCGAGCAACTAGAGAAGTGTCCAGATCTTCCACACCGTCAATATCTGGAGTATGCAAAGTTTGATGGCACGGCGCAGATGGGGCTACCTACAAAATCTTTTAAGATCTTTATGACAGTTCTGCCAGAAAAACATCAGAACTATCCGTTGTATGTGTGCGTCATTGCCAGTGCGAAAATTAAGGATCTTATTGGTTTCACATGCTATAAATACAGGTGAGTATACATTTTATGTGTTAAATTACTTATTCTAATATTTTATAGTCTGAAATCTAATTATTATTTTTTTTTTTACTCAGTCAATGTACAATGCTTTATTCAGCACAGAAAAGATAAATAATATATTACTTCTATTTTCTCAATGAATAAATCATTGAAATGAAAGAAACACGATCATTTAAACTATCTATACTTGAAGAAAATCTGTATCTACAATACATACACTTATTTTAGCCTAGCCTGGCGATTAATACACTACAATGACATGCATTATATTTAGAAATATTGTTTCCACAGCATTGAACATCCAGACATATCCCTTGGATCTGTGCAAAACTATGGGCTTTGTATAGCAGACGAAGACGGAGAAGTAGACTGGGCATTCCCATGCCTTGAAGCCAATGAACCCTGCTCCAAATTTGGCTTCACCTGCCTTGGACTTGTAGACTTGAAGAATAAGAATGCTTTAGCACATGCTCCAATATCAATACCAGATGAAGGATTTTACCGCATAAGTAAAGCATTAGATGTGTTCCCAAAAGCTTCAGACTCTAGTCACAGTCATCACAATTCGACAAGGCATTATACTGGAGAGAGCACAATTTCAGATACAGTTATGAGTGCATTGAAGGCACTTAATGAAGGTTTGTAGTTTATAGCTTATGTTTAAATAAGTAAATATATACAGGCAAATCAAACAGATTGAGTTAACCTCAAAGTAAATTCAAGACTTGTATTAAGGGATAATATCTTATAAGATAAGGGATAATAACTCTTATATAACTTAATTGATTACTTTAATTTTATAACATATACATATGTATATGTTAAATAGTAGATAAACATCCAAGAGCAGGATCTATCTGGAAAAAATCACTTTGCATTTTGACGTAACCTGGTCTCGCACCTGGGAGCTGCAATGTAACTGCCTGGCATGATGACCACTAGGGCACAGAGGTCATCACTTGCTTTGCTTCCTTTGATTCAAACTGTAAAATGATACCTACAGTCATTTGATGCAGCTTGCATTTGAAGAGCGCGTACCTGATCTCCCTAGTGGCATTCTTCGAAAATGATCAATTTTAAAAATGATGACTTTAAAAGAGACGATCTGCCATACAACCCGTATATAGTAAATGTGCGTTTTAATGTAGACTGCATATATTTTGTATGATACATGTGAATAGGATACTTGTTGGACGAACCATTTAGTACTCTCATATCACATCAAATACCTCATTTCAGAAAAGAAAGCAGCAGCAGAGACTGAACAAGACAGGATACAGTCGCATCTTATGGCCACAGAGCCACCCCAGTACAAAACATACAGAGTGCACTTGTTGCGGAAAGTGCGGACGAATACGTCTGTTCAACTCATCATTTCACTGGATAAGATCGAGGTTGAGCCGTTAGTTCCTCAAAAACACGCTTTTTGGGTAAGGCACTGACACATATTATTCCGTATTCATTCCATTCGTATTCAAAGGATGAAAACGAATGGGATGAATTCTTTTCTCACCGTATGCTATGGTATTTCTAATTCCTGTCTCATCCTAAAACAAAACGTTTATTTTTTTCATCCTACTTTATATTAAGGTATTTCTTATTCCTGGCTCTTCCTAAAATAAATTTTATAGTACTTATTAACTATTGTAAACGAAATTATACCTAGATTGGTAAAAAAATAACGATGGGATGAGTAAGAAATTAAAATAGGATGAATAAAGAATAAAAACATAGAATTTGCCTTGGGTTCAGACATGGCTTATTTTTGATGACATGGGTGATAAGGGGAGGGTAAGGGATAACGTGGTGAAGTCGTCAGCAACATTTGTTAAAATAAGAAAGTAATAATATTATAACAACGCTCATCATCATTTCGTGTAGGTGACACAGTCAGTCGACCATGCACACCCTGGTGTCAGAGTTCTTCGGAACCGCCTCTCGGCCTCTGACGTGGTTCCTTTAACGACTACCAGATGGCAACCGGGACGAACGGCTTAACGTGCCTTCCGAAGCACGGAATCATCTTTCTTATCAGACAATCAGGTGATTCATGCCTGCAATGTCCTAACCAAACTGGAAACAACTTAATAAAGTATGCTTCCCGTGGGAATCGAACCCACGACCCCCGGGTCAACAAGGCAAACGCCTTAACCACTGGATCACGGAGGCAGTTGCTGCTGAACAATGCTTACTAAGGGGGAGAGGAGTGTAGAGCTTGTTCTCACTTTTTGTGATAATAGGAAGAGAGGGTTAAATCAAAACTGTGATAATACTTTATGCAGCTTCTATGATATACCATATTTCTATTTATTTTTTGTTTGTTTTGCAGTCAAGGTCAAAGTATTTCCTGCATAGTATAGACTCAATAGCGTGGTGTCAAATACTGGAAGCCAGAGCCAACAAGACCACATTCAGAATAGTATACTCACCCACACACAGTGCGAATTTCCACGATAGAAACACATCAGGTAAGTGATAAATAAATAAATATATACGAACAAATCACACAGATTGAGCTAGCTCCAAGGTAAGTTAGAGACTTGTGTTATGGGATACTAACTCAACGATACTTTATTTTATAACAAATATTACAAATACATATATAGATAAACATCCAATCATCTATCATGTCACAGGCCGGCGTGTTGAGGCCGCTGCGCCACGTAGCTCGTCGATACTGACATTCTAGGTGGTTTTAGCCTTATGAACTTTGTATTTTACGGGATCCAGTACTGCCCCCATATTAAATAAAATGAAGAACAATGTTTACTGTCTAAAATGTGAACGTCATTACTTTATAAAAATTACTCTTCTCTTACAGTAATTGACGAAATAAAGTTAAGAAATGGTTAGAAATTTATTGAATTACTGTGACTCAACGGGAATACAGAGCGACGGTTAGTAACAGTGTAACTCATTGGAAAAAATGTCAGTTGCACTGTTACTCAACAAATTTTTTCCTAATGTGTAGCAGCGTTGCTAATCTGGGTGGTACTCAAGTGAAACAAACGCATCTTTTCCCCAGGTGGCACCAGCTTCTTCCATCCAACAACGGCATACAAAGTCCACGATTTCGAGTGCGATCACGATACAGCCAAGGAGATAGTAGACAAAATAAACCTGATTTTAGACAGGCGCAATAGTCCCTGCCGACGTGAGTACAAGACTGCCAAGGAGAAGAAACTGCAGACGCGGCGGAGTTTTCATACAAAACATATGAGTTGAGTCTGACCAAAATATGTGAGTTTTGTAATATCTTTACGGTGCAATATTGAAATAGGGAGTCTCTTTAGTGATAACTTTTTTTATTGGACACGGCGAAGCTACCGCTGTCTCAGCCGAAATTATATGGACTCCTCAATGTGTTCTATTTATTAGCTTTTGCCTTCCCACTGCTGTGCAACGGTGTCTGTGCTGTAATACTTATGTCTTTCTCATTCTTTAATTAACATTCCCATTTTATGCTACACCTGACCACTACTTTCAAAACTCTTAAATTTTGAAGCGTTAGACCATTGCTTTCTTGCCCTACCATGTTTCCCGTAACCATTTTCGCCAGTCCACTTTGAGATTAAACTGGCCCATCAGTTAATAATAATTAAAAGTTTTTGTATTGTCAGTTACTTCTGTAATGTGATTATGTACCATAAAGTGCCCCACTAGAGCTAGCAAGCTACGCCACTAATAAAGGGTTTTTTTCCGTACAGTTCATGCATAGCTGAAGAGGCGACTCAGCCCATAACCATTTACAACCTTTCCTATGGAATTTATGCAATTCAATTGGTTGACTCGGCTGAACTTTTTTGTATGAGAAGGACGAAAGTTTTTTATATTGACCGGCTAAGTCATCCCTTCAAGTATGTACCCGCCGCCGGACCAGTTGCACCATTGAGTAGTACAATTAATGGTACAACTACCACCTATTTATACCACTAGTATCAGGGACTCCCTATTTCAAAAATAGCATTTTATGGTCTTTTAAATTTTATACATCAAATCAAATATGGAATACGCTGATCCTGATCGAAAACATACCAGTGCTGGACAAAATTCTTATTTCAACAGCTCTTGTTAACAAGTCTTTGTACAGGGTAGAGTAAATATAGTAACGACCTATTTTATAATTTTACTTTGTATCTTTACCTAAACGGTAGAGTAACATGTTAAAATAAAAAAATAGCTTGGAATCGATTCAACTGTTCAATAGAGCAAAACAGGTTTTCCCGGCTGCTTTATTTCTACCCAGTGACCATGACGAAAGGCTTGTAACCTTGTAACCACTTGCCTCAAAATTACAGTGTGAAGCACCCCTGTAACTTCGGGAGAAGTTGCCCAACTTGTGTAGAATTCTGTTTCACTCTGATCAAAGTTCCTGCACCACAGTGTTGTGTTATGAAATTGATTACTTTTATAAACTTTTTTAGTAAAGTCTATGGCATAAAACACACAGAAAAGGCGAACGGGAAAGGCACGACGTAAACGTGCGACACTATGATAGGATTTTAAGCTTTATTGTCACAGTGAAAACGACCAATATCGCAAGAACAAATTGACGCCTTCCGTGTCCGCTCGTGTCATCTTGCGATAGCGCTGCTCGTGATTCTCGCGATGCTCGTCGTTTTGAGTATGCCAATATGGCTTAAAATTCTGTCACAGTGTTCCATGTCTGCGCCGTATCTGCGCCGCGCGTCTTATTTGTTGTTTTACGTCTATAATGGCAAGGGCAATAGAATGACCGTCATAATGAAACTGGTGCTGATGATATTATTATGTCTGCACACCCAAGCAGACAGGAAATTAAAACATCCATCCAGTTTGCCATCTGGTTTGCCTCGTAAATTTTATTTTATTGATTTGTCTTGTTGCCAAAAGTAATTCCAATAGGGATATGCATGAAAAATATATGTGTTATCTTACCAGTTTATCCAAAAATATTCAATAGTAAAGTACTGCAAGTGAAAACAGATTAAAATTTGGTTGAAAAACGAACAAGATAAAATGATTTTACGAAAATATGTCTCTCTCGCGAAAACACTATTTTATATAGCAAATGTATACATGACATAGACTTTGACGTCACTAGTCCATATCGGACTTCTCTTTCTGTATTGCATCTTCGTCTTTCATATTTTTTGCTGTGGTTATTAGGGATTATACTAAGCAAATAAAATAATTACGTGCATATTCTCTATTTATTCTGAAATTGTGATATGAAGAAAATCATTCACATCACAAGTCAGAAGACAAGTATTACATTTTAGTTAGAAAATTCAATATGGCTTCCAGCTCTTCAGTAATGTTTAAGTACCCTCACTGTAATTAAAAACCGCTGATGCAAAATAATTAAGTCAAACATTTAAATTCACTGCCAATATTATGCTTCGTTCATACAATTGAATTGTCAATTGTTTATTTTATTAAGTTTATTTAAGTTAAATTATTTATTTGATTTTCTTGTTTATTTTAAGTAATTTCCACTGTTTTATAGTATTTTAACTAATAGGTATAAATGTTGAATAAAAGATTGGAATATTTACCTTTCAGAATAAATTTTATACTTATGTAACCATTCCCCAAAATGAAAATGAGAGAAAAAAGCAGTTTAGGAATTGCTATTAAGTCATGCCAAAAGAAAGGCCTTGTCCTCAATAATATAACGACTACAAACTGTAATACGTAATGCTGTTGTTGTCAAGTTGTTGATATTTACAGGAACTTCAACCCCTTCAGTGTCGGACAGGACATGAAGTGACCGGGTAAATTGTGACTTTAATTTGTGAAAGGGGTAACAAATTTTACTGAATATATGGTTGATTGCAGATTCTTATTTATTTTACAAAAAAAATAAAGGTTATAACTAAATATACTGAATCTTTTGGGATTAGATCTAGGAATGGAAATTATTCTTATTTAAAATTTCTCGATATTAACAATTATAATGGTCACTTGGCAATTACCTAGTCCAACACTGTTGCTTGATATATGCTTACCAAACTGTTATTACAACTATACTGCCATTTATTATCTCTACTTCTTAGCTCAAATTAATTTGTTATAAATTTTATGTGTTCTTAATGAAATTATTTAATTCCAATTGTATGAATCGAATTTATGTAACATTAATGAAATGTAATTTATTTGTGATCTGAAAATGAAATGTTGAAATAAATTGTTACAATTACATATACTTTATTATTTCTAGAACTTAAAACCTTTACAAAACCATATTTTGAAAAGGAAAGAAAATTTAAAAAAACATTTGTTTCCAAACAAACAGAAGTTATTCACTTTTGTAAAAAGCATATTTAATTTCAGTTAAAAAATCTACAGAATCCTTGTTGCGACCCATAAAACAGTATTTCGGTACCTAACAACACACTAGGTACCTACATCCACAGGTTTATATAAGTTACCTTACATAGGTACTCATACATTTTTCATGATTTTGATTGATTTAACATTAATTATACAGCTTCAAGAGCATCTATGAACTTCTTTAACATGTCTTTATTTAACTCAAACATCTTCTGCCTTTGGCCATTGAATGAATTTGTTGTGAGCAACAATTGTAACAAGGGATATCTCAATGTTTTTAATTCACTCGTACCCAATACCATCTTCAAATGCCAATCAAAATCAACTATAGTTTCACCAAAACCAGTATTGTGGTTTAAAAGAGTGTTGTATAGCAATTCAGTACTCTTTTCATCTAATAAAGAAACAAACCAGTTGACTCTATCACGGTCCCATTCTTTATTTTGTAGTTCACTCTTGACTTTAGTCAAGTCAAAGTTGTGTGATGATATTAATTGCTTCAGCTCGTCTTTTGCTCGTGTAATCGCATTGTTTTCTATGTTTGTAGCTGATTGGCTACAATATAAATTGCTTAAAACTTCTTTTATAGCCTGCAATAGTGAAACTTAGAATTAGTATAAAAAGGGTAAGACAGCATGATGATATGAAGCGATTCATTTCCACAGGTAGTGTTTTATACATTTACATACTTTTGCTTAGATTAAATTTAATAAAAACAAGTTTGGTTATGAACACTACAAGCTGACTACAAGTGAGCCGACTTGTTCATTAATGGATCGATAAAGGTCAATCAATACTTACACTTTTAAATTGGTCTTGAGGTTCTAGCTGGAATAAAGCGTTCATTTTAATATCACCAGTTTTTAGTCACTCCAGTTTTTTATTAAAAGATTTCTTCGTAGTAAATTTTACACTCAAATTGTTTTGGTTTTTTGACATTTCCGATAATGACAGATGAATTTGATTGATGGGTGACATATTTTGATGAGTTTTTCTCAGGAAGGCAAAGGAATCTAGACCATACAGCCAAGTCCTGTGTATTTTTATCCAACTTAAAAAAATAGAGGTTATCAATTCATCCCGCCCGTAGTAATGTATTATTGTTAAGAATTGCACGGTTTAAGACCAGTCTATACCAGCTTCTAAATTGAGTGCCAAACGAGAATAAAAATACAAACAAAACAAAACTTACAAACATCATAGAGATCTCTCCAACCTGTTTGGCCAGCGTGGTGAGTGTAGGCCAAATCCTCTTACTGCTTTGGGTACGCTATTATATGGCTCTCATAAAGGTGCTCAAATTCCAAGGTAAAGAAAGTGGACTAAAAGAGTGTACTTTATTCACGCAGGTGATACCACCTAGGTGATCAAAGTGGAATAAAGTTTTTTTTCCATTGTAAATGCCGTCCACTGACTCCTGACTGGCGCAGATAGCATGTATACTTTGAACATTACAAACTGAACATTACAAAATGAACCGCATGCCTGATAGATAAATTTTTGACATCATTAACCTTACCAAAGACAATATAATACTATCGTAATAGACTGCCCACCTCATACAAAAATATTGGACCAAATTAAGGTTGTGAAAAGCAGGCGAATGTATGGCGCAGGAGAGTTGCTTGCTACTCGATACTAGATGGCGGTAATCTGCGTTAGCCTTTAACTTACTAAATATACGGTGTCATTTTAAAATATTATGCATAAAATATTGTTTTGATTTTTAATAAGATATATTTTGTGAATCATGTTTTTATATTCTTTTAATACGGTAGATACAATGTTGTTAGTTTCGAGTGGCGCCATCTATGCGAGTCTCTGAGAACAAATCGTACGATTAAGGGTGCGCTAGTCAGGTGTTTCGCCATACAAATTCTGTAGGGTGATTGATGACTCCGTTGTTCGATATCGTCTGTTTAAAGTTTTTAATTCTATCGATTTGTTTTGTCGTTATCTATGCTTGTATGGAATCATAATTGTAAAATTATAAGTACTTTAAAAGTTATGAGTCTCAAAACATTCCGTTTTAACACGTAATTTTAACGCATCTTTGGGCACAATTAAATACCGGAAGGAGTATAAAATCTCTTAAAACAAAATTCATACAAGCATAGTTTAGTTATTAAAAAATATAAATTATTTTACTTTTAATAAAAACATTCAGCTGTTTTATCACAAGAACACTTCTCCCAAACGCATACTCGCGAATTTTTAGACGACGAAGATTTAGATTTTCAACAATATTTGTGTTTGCACACACTAGACTGTTGTTCCGATGTGCTTATACATCAGTGTAAATAGTTCCGCACTGTTCAAAACCGAGTCTATCCCTTTCTCAGCGAAATAGCACGCATTTTAGCCACGTGCGCTGACGAGTTCGAGTTCCCGACTAGCGCATCCTTAAGGCGTTGATACCACACCTTATTATTCTTTGTAGCTCCTCTATATGGTTTAGATCATGTAGAATTACCTTTGACATGAAACAAAAGGAGGTTCTTTCAATGAAAACTATAATAAATTAGTAGGTAATTAGTAATTTTATTGTAAAAATATTTACACTAATTTGATATTTAATACCTATGTAACATGATACATTATTTTTACAACTTAGTGATACAAGTTACAAATATTAAAATATTAATTATTTTACAATGTGTTAAATGTATATTAATCGTCCGTAAAATTAAGTAACAGTCCGAATCTAACTTTATGGCGGCTCGGATATTAGCTGGAAGCTGCGCAGAACTCGCCCCGCCTCCCCGCGCGCGCCCCGCCGATCCTAATATTGTGCACTGCGCATCGACTCGCGCGATGTTCCGCCCCGCCATGAAGTTTGATTCGGACTGCAACACACATTAGTATTCAGGAACAGTCTAGGAATTTCAATATGTTTTCTGGTTTGGGAACTTAATCTGGAAAAATGGGGAACCAGATGCTTCTCATTATTTCTTTATTTCAGTGTCTTCCTTTTATATTTTTGTGCCTCGCTTTTTGGCCTGTCTTTAAACATATTGGCCATCCAGGTGCAAACATCTTCCTGGTGCAAAGTAGGGTTGAATTAAGAATTTTTCAGCACCCTTTAATACCCGGCGTCGGGGTACGATGCACCCCTTGCACCCTCGGGTTCAAGACTGCTCTGACGGTGCGAGAACTAGGACCGCTCGCTGCACCAGAGTGCAATTTGTTAACTATTTGTATTAATGGATGTAATAAATGGGATAAAAGGTATGTATGTTTCTATGGTAAATATTTTTTTTTTACAGAATTACCAGATTTTCCTTTAGTGCCCCATAAAATTCATCACTGAGAGTCAAAACATTTGTCTGTTGACACATACACTAACTTAAATTTAAACATATGCTAACTTTCTGAAAACAGTGTTATGGCAGTTATGTGAAAATAAAATCTTACTGATCTATCAGTAACCTGATATGGCACTAGGCCTTAAAATAAATATTCATTGCCTTCACCATTGCATCTCCTTACAAAATATAATTTTATACAGCTATTCCGGCGTTTCCACTTTTACTGGTTCCACTGTACTGTTTTCTAAGATGTGCTCGGTCACAGTGTTGATTTTTTCCTCACAGTAGTTCAGTATTAAGTCATCTAATTCATTTGCTCGCCTGTACAATGCCCGGGTCTCTTTTACTGACTTGTGCAGTTTTTGCTGGCTGTCAATAAGTTTTGAGATGTTTGGTTTTCCATTGAGAAATTCTATGTCTTCTTTTGACAGTGCTGCCAGAGACATTGATATGGATTTACTCGTTGACCTTGCTGCCATTTGATATTGCCTAAAATTGAAAACAAATATAATAAAAATAGTTATTTTGCATCTTTTTACACACACTGACAATAGGCTTGTTGTATAATACAAGTAAAAACTTCCTTGGAAACACAATACACATACATGAGAACTTCTTGTTGTAGTAATTTTTATAAGAGAACAAATATTTCCTTGGCAGATTTAATGGATTTATTGACTTCAGGATCTTGTATACAACATGAAAATACAATAATAAACAAAAAAAAACCAGTCTATTAGATCACTATAATAAAATCAAATTAAAACAACAATCAAAAAGGAGTTTTTGGTGGGAAGTCAAGGGCTACAGTTGTCGTTTGCCTTAGACGATTTTGCAAATTGATTTAAGTGGACTTTATAATATGAAATTGGTGTAGTTTGGTGTTGTAAAAGCTCGTTCTCGAAAACAATTTGTAAAATAGTTAGACTGTTAAATGGACTCGTATAGGTTTGTCATCAGAAGCTCCCACGAGGCAATCAAAGAACTTACGCCATCTTTGATGCCACATACCGTACAACACCGATACCTAGTATCTTATTATACTAGACATTGGCAGAATCACTGAAATCTTGGTGGAAGCCATACCATAAGAAGAAAGAAAGAACAATCAAAAATAAAATCTGCCATTACGAAAAGTAAGAAGTCCTATTTTTTTATTATACTACAGTGACCTAGTATAGCCTGTGATTTTATTTATAAGGCTTGTCTATTGCATGTTGTATACTTACTTTTTAATGACTTATGCTATTGGGCAGAGCAATGGTATCTACCTTTTTTTTAGATTTTTCATGTATTAAGCCAGAGTATTAGAGTAGGCCAAATCCTCTGACTACTCAGGCTAGTATATGGCTCTGGTAGTACAGAGAGGTTCATGCTCCTGCAGTGGAGACTAAAGACCTGATGATGATGATGATGTATTAGCCTTAAAATGGTAACCAACAGCTGCAGTTGTAGCTGCAGGCATGTCACAAAGGCCTGATATAGCTTCTTCTAATTTGACAGTTTATCAGAAACAAGTAGCAATTAAAATAGATATAGTAGAAACTATATACTTATATTGGGCAAGCTTAGATAAATTAAATCGCTAGAAGATACTCACTCCTTCAAGTCATCATATTTATGCCGTCTGCTCTTTACTTCCCGCTTCCATTGCTCTTTTTCTTGTAAGAGTTTGTCATAATACCTGAAACATATAAGTAAAGGTAAGAAATATACACAAGTAAAGATTTCGTACTAGGATAAAGAATTGCAGTGGATAGACAATGGTAGATGAAGGTCTACCAACAAGAGAATAGATGGTGATGTATCATTTATTGCTCATTTGAACAAAGTTCTAGCACAATAAAAATATTATGATTGTGCTAGACCCGACCGAAAGCCGACCGAAAGCCGACCGCTTCCAACCAGTCATATTGGAAATCCTTGGGGGAGGTCTATGTCCAGCAGTGGACTTCTTGCGGCTGAAATGATGATGATGACGATGGGCTATAGAATAGCTTACCATGAACTTAGATATTCTGCAGATTAGAATTGATAAAACTCACTTTCCTCTTTTAAGACATAATTTATAAGTGCAGTGTCATGCTATTCTATGTAATGCAAATTATAAGCTTTAACTTTTATACTTTGGCCATACAAAATAACTAAAACAAAAACAAGTTGGTACACAGAACGTAGGGTAGGTTCATTAGATTGCCTTGTGATCAAAACAGAGTGAGTGAGCATCCCCAATTAAGGGCAAAACCCCAATTTCCTTGTAAATAATTTAGAACTATCATCATCGTCAGGTCTTTTTTAATCTCCACTGCAGGAGCATGACCCTCTCTCTAATACCAGAGCCATAATTAGCCAGGGCTATATTGTATGAGAAATTTTAATCACATCTCTGCCTTTTAAAAAAATATTGTTGACCAAAGCGAGTTCTATTAGATTCAATCCTCAGAAATCACAAATTTATGCTAAGCATATCTAAAACTCACCCTATTTTATTATTAATAAATAACAGTTCATAACCCATAGACAGGCTTATATTATGTTACACCTTTAGTTGTGCCAAAGAACATAACATTTTTGAGATAGCTCTCCTACAAACCTAGACACCAGAAAACATAAACATAAATAAATAAATATATATATATATATATATATATATATATATATATATATATATATATATATAGGGACATACATATCACACAAATTGAGCCAGCCCCACAGTAAGTTGATAGTAAACATAGATGACAGTTAGGTGTGTAAGCTATGATGTGGGAGCATATTACCTTGATAATTCTTGGTTATGTTTCTCATTGACTTCTGTGTTTTTTACAGCAATCGGATCCGAATTCTCTGATAAAAATTGTGGCACTGAAATGTAAATACATAATATCATTCATTATACATATAACAGGCGCTGGTCAAGAACTTTCATTCAAGGATTGTGTATTTAAAGCGTTTTTACATAAATACACAGTAAACATCGAGGAATAAACTGAAAATCCACTTTTTAACACTTCATGAGAACACACCTATGGAGTCCCTTCTTTCAAAGAAAGTAGATCGACGCCGCCGAGGTGGTGACCGAAAGGACTGCTGCGCTTCATTCTCATTCACAGAATTTTCCATTTTTTAGTTTGATACACAATGTAAAAAAAGAATTTTTAAAAGTAAATTCAAAACAAACTGTGACATTACATTCAATCCAAACGGACGCCATTCAACAATAGGGATGGGGCAGTCAAATCTTTTAACAGCTAGTCGAGCGAGTGTCAATCAACTAAAGCTATGGGTTCCCCGACTGCACGATCGTGATCGCACGCTCGTCAGCAAAACGTTGAATGACGTCACCCATACATTTTCTATGGAAACAAGTTTGGGTGGTTTCCCCGGACGGCGTTGTCTACGGTCGTGCACGGCGGCGGTGGTCAAAGTTCACCGCAACAGTGTTCCCAACTGAAAAAATTGCGAGTTTCCAGATTAATCTTTACATTTTTATGTTTATTGATTGTCGATTTAAATGACATCTGAATTAAAAAACAAAGATGAAAAATATATACTACATGACAAACTGCCTGTATTTCTTGAATTTTGGGTAGATCTAATAATAGTTCGTTATATTTTTAAAGTAAGTATAGCCATTCGATTTGGAAGTTTGCCTGATTAAATATTACTTCATGTTGAAACGTATCATTTTATTAAACGAAGTTCCGTGATATTTTCTTCGACTCGGAATGTTTTTGAAACAATTAAATATTTTGCAGAATGTGTCTGTAGTAAACTAAAGTAGTAGACTATAATTATTGTACTCGTTAAGTTGTGACTTTAAGATGAGCAAGAAGATAATTTTGAAATTGTTTCTGCGCCTGTAGAATGGCACACGAGATAACGTTTATCGACTATCGCCATCTTATTTGCCGTAATATTAAAGAGGGAGATGTAAATAGTTTATCGCGCGATATAAACGGCGTCGCGGGTGCCATGCTACGGGTGCTGATGTATTTATGGTATAATTAACATAAATACAACAAGAACAATTGAAAATAATCCAACTTCAAAACACTTTCGTTAAAACTGTTCCATAACTTAGTCTATATACCTAATTTACCTACCATTTTTGCAATCCCATTTCTTATTTTTGAGATATGCACGAACAAGACAAACATAATATTCATACATAATTACACTTTTGGATTTCAGTACACATGTTAAGAGGCTGCTGGAATAGACTGACGTATAGAAAAGAACTGGATAATTTTGACAATATTACATTACGGTGGGCTACAGTACGGATAGGTCGAATTAATCTCCTTTTTTAAACTTTGTTTAAATAGTTTACATTATTAATTTTCGAGCGGTTGCTGTCCGCCATGAGCAAAAAAACTTTTTTTTCATGTTAGTGGCCTTGCTACATTTACTTGCCGGGTAAACATAGCACAGTCATAAAACCCAAAGGCACACGTTAAGCATGTTAGTGGGCATACATACTACTCTATGGGAACCATACGGCCCACTGTGTGAGCACTTAAAAACCCTAATTCCTAAAAATTATCGCCAATATCTCGTACACACATTGTCATACCAAACACTTAAATGATTTTCAGCATAAAATTGAAGGCGCAGTAAGTTTTATGCAAAACTAGCGCCACTATGAATTCTTTTAGGAGTAAAATAATTTAATTCTGGGTGGCACTGGCACTAGAATCGCATATACCACTTGGCTTTAATTTTCACAAAATAGTTATCTAAGACAGACTGGACAGGTTCCAAAGGAACAACACGTATCCACATCAAAGAGTTACTTAAGATAATTTTGAATCCACATAAGTAAGTTATATATTTGTTATCGTGCTAGTGAACAGAGATTTAAATAATGCATTCAGGTGCTAAGCTTTGCGAATGACTCATCTCGTGCTCATCTCATACTACCCATAGATTAGAGAGACTAAATCGTAAAATACTGAACAGGGGTACTATTTTTGAACGCGTGACACTCGTCTGCGAACGAATTTAATACAAAAATCGTTCGAAGACGAATGTCACACGTTCAAAAATAGTACCCCAGTAAATTTATCGTCTATGATATCGATTTAACAAATGGCTAGACTAGCAACACTAATGATTGACGTCCGTCGTCTACAGTCCACCCATCGGATAGCGGCGGCACTGCACGATCGTGCAGTGCACGAGCGTTTGCTCGGGGAACCCATAGCTTAAATCAATGTTTTCATTGAAAAGGTTGAGCAAATATTTTGTTAATAACTTGTTTGTTGATTACCAAATATGTGTAAACTTTTATTTGATTGTAAAATTTCTAATATTTTTACATACATGATGTCACGTCTTTTTCCCTTGTGGGGTAGACAGAGCCCAGAGGTACTAATTTTAAACGCGTGACACATTTTTCCATACAAAAATCGTTCGAAGACGTGGGTCACAAGTTCAAAAATAGTACCCCAGGTCTATCAAACAGACCACCTTATTTACTAACTCGGATGACAGGTGTCGATGCTAATCAGTCTAGGATTTACAGTTACAATGCTAGTTTTGCTTGCTCGAACTTTTTATTTCAAATAAAAAAACCGCATTGTAACATTAAATTCTAGATTGATAGGCATCGCCACCTGTCATCCGAGTTAGTAAATAGGGGGGCAGGCCATGCATGTTTAGCATGTTGATGGACTTTTAGGTGGAAAACAGAATCTTTTTCACCAAATAAACTAAGTACTTTTTTTACTCACTTCAGTGAATCTCGTCTACACCGTGAACTTGGGCTGATTTTCAGAGTCACGTGCAGTCCGAATCAAACTTTATGGTTGAAAGAAAGAAATATATTTATTTTGTGCAAAAAATCAACAAACATATACTTAATTATAAGAACACAAACAAACACAAATGATGTACTAATCTTAATTTTAAACATAGTTTCATTTCTATGTTATGCAGCCAAAAAGGTTTCAGCTCAGCGTTCAAATCAGCGTGTCATGTTTGTGTCTATATGACACAAACATGACACGCTGATTTTCAGCTGAACAATTAAATGTAGAGTCGATGGCTCTACCTCTTAATAAATTAATTATTTTATAACTGAGTAGATTCCAATAAGTATTCGTGTGTGAGCAAAATAAAAAAGGAATATATTCTCTACTCTCTATTAAATATTTATGCAGCAAACATGATCAGGATTGCTAAAGTTTAAAAGATGATCAGCCCCCCTATTTACTAACTCGGATGACAGGTGTCGATGCCTATCAATCTAGGATTTGCTGTTACAATGCGGTTTTTGTATTTCAAATAAAAAGTTCGAGCAAGCAAAATCCGCATTGTAATTGTAAATTCTAGATTGATAGGCATCGACACCTGTCATCCGAGTTAGTAAATAGGCCGGCAGATTTGCTTGAAAGTTGCTCGGATATTAGTTGCAAGCTGCGCAGTACGCGCCTTGCTGAACCTAATATTATATTCTGCGCATCGACTCGCGCGATGTTCCGAGCCACCATAATGTTTGATTCGAACTGTACGTGTTTGTAACTTTGGTCAGAGCCGTTCAGACGCGTGATTTTGATAACATGGTAGTTTCAGTTGAAATGCGCACCGCTGGACACCGCTGTCTAATTCAATGCAAACGTTTTAGTTGTTTTACAGTGCAATAGTCTGAAACCAGCCTTTGACCTCGCGAATATATATTTTAATATCTCGTAAACTACCGAACTGAATTTTATGCACATAAAAACTTGAAAAGTAAGTAATACAAACTAGTAGTACCCTACATGTGCTTTTAATTGTAAAATTTATAGCCGCGGAGTGAACCTATGCTCGCAAAGACAAATAACGCAGGATATGTGACTGACTAGAACGCGGGTTTCATCCCACGTTGTCGCGCTAGCCATGCTCCCCATGAGCTGCAAAAAATCACTTTAATAACGAAATATAATTATAATATGATAAAAGGTTTACTGGTGTAGACTGTATATCTGTAAATATCTCTTTTTCTAAACCAAAACTGGTTGCATAGTAAATTAGTCCTTAGTAGTCAAGTTAATGTTGACTTTCTGTACAAGTGTTCTTGAGGCTTATTATGACATTTTCTGACACAAATCGGACCCAGTTGGCAATAAAATACGTAACTTAAAGATCTTTTATAATTTATCAAACATGCAAATTTAAAATCATGTAAATTTATTACATATCGATTTTGAATATTTATCAACTATGCGCAACACTATTGCTTGCTATTTTTTTTTGTTCGGCGAACAAAATAATTCAATATCGGCTTAGTATTTTTTTGTTGTTACACTTGGCTAAATAAAGTAACCTACCTACTAGATTTGGCTGTGTAATGTAATAGCATTTTATTTCACCTTTTTATACATTTTAATCTTTTATTCATTTTCGCTTACAAAATTGACACGTGAAAAATATTTAAGTGAAATGGAACGTGGCATTAAATTTGACGTTTGTTTGCTATACATAAAATCGGTACCTATATACCTAGATTCGGTAAATCTACGATTTTCCTGAAATTGCAAACAAATTCGCATAAAAACTTGTTAAAAATTACGATGTTTTGTTCTCGTCAGAGAACCTAATATTCAATGGGTAAGATAGATAAGCTCTTATGATAGTTTTCTCAAGCAAAAGGATAGTTTCGTCCGCGAATTGGCTTTGTGATCCCAGTGATGTTTGTGAAGTAAATATATTTTACGGTGTTTCTCCACAGCATACAGTGATGGATCTTAATGAAATTCACACAAATGAGGTATTAGACCGCGTAGATGACGATTTCCCTGCGGTGCGATCTCGAAGTCTGAGCCCGACGCCAGTTTTAACTACTAATGTATGTTGTGATTTGGAAGACATTTTGAGCGAAGTAAGTACCCTGATATTCGATAATTTCTTAGAATTTTTACTATCCATATTCTTACATTCACAACGTTATTGATCTGGTATAACGGTCGCAACGGATGTTACTGCTTAACTACTAATTGCTCTTCTAATTTTGTAATGAAATTGCACATTCCTGTTACTTGAATAATTACTTTTATAATTATGCCTAATTATCAAGCATATGTGTTTAGTTTTCAGTAAAAAACATTAGTTTGTATTTTATGATTTTTATGATCAAGAAAAATTAATAACAAAGGTAATTTATGAAAAAATAAATCCATGGCCAACTGTGGAACAGAGCTTATTTTCTTAAAACCCGTAGCTTAATTTGTTAATCTCAACATGTTTAAACTATGTACAAATGCTATTGTAACATAATAGCCACATCTTTTATGTCAATGTACTAACTATACTATTTATAGTTCATTTGGTTGAATGTGCTAATGTCACGAACTGATGGACCGATTTTGAAATTCTTTCTCTGTTGATTAGGTATAGGCTATGTATGTCCCACGGGCAAAGCCGAGGCGGAGTGCTAGTGACAGATAACAGTAGCTGTAAACTCAAGACTCAAAATAAGACTGCATTCAATTAATTTGTCATTCAATAAATATTACTTTTACCCTGTGCTCAATAATCTTGCATCTTTAAGATTGTAAAATATATTCTCTTTTAATCATTCCTCTTCATCCCAGCATTTTCCTGGCTGCATCTTTAGCTGTGAGACGTCAGAGTTCTGGGTTCGCTATTTTGATAATGCTCATGCTGTGATATGATTTGATTAAAGTTTTAATTCTCTTTCAAACATTATGACTCATATATGAATCAGCATGTAAGAGTTAAGTACTCATTCTCCTGGAAAAAAAAATTAAACCTACCACTTCTAATAACTACAAGGCATAAACAAGTTTGGATTCAAGTATCTTTGTAATAATTTTCATTTAAGGGTTCTTTAGCCAAATGGAAAAAAACGGAACCCCTATAGTTTCATCATGTATGTCTGTCAGTATGTCACAGCCACTTTATTCTGAAACTATTACGGCTTTATGATTTTTATACAAAAATAGAAAACATAAACAATAAGGGGGAACAATAATACATGGAACTACAACTATTTTTTTCTGTAAATAAATAGATAGGTCTTTAAAAATGACATTCATTGAGGTTCCTTAAACCATTTTTCGGTTTTTGGTCAGAAATTGCCTTGAGTAGCAGCATACTATTATATGGAAGAGCTGATGTTTTGTTTGTTTTTTTCTGAACTATAATTTCATTATAAAATAGTAGATCTATAAAGTTTTAAACTCATATTCCTGATTACTTTTCAGGCCATATCAGAATCTCTTCAAAGCTCCGTTCGAGTGAGTCGAAGTCAGCTGATCAATCAAGAACTTAACATAAGGCCAGAAGCTAATATAGAATCAAACGTCCCTGAGGGTTTGGATCTATACAAAGTCATCTTTGAGGTCGAGAGTGATTCTGACACAAGGATGGGAGATGTGGATGGTTCCGCTGTCCAGAACAATACAGTAAACAAAGAGGTCAGTGCAAAAATACCTATATTATTACATGCTTTATTTTTATCCTTCCGTGCTAGTCTGGGAAAAAAGAAAAAAACATAGAATGTGCTGCTGCTATTCTTCCCGCGCAGATTGTAAAAGCCGATCGAGGGAATGAGCGAATCATACTCATAGGCGATGCGGCTAGCAACCCATCACTGTTTTGATTCTGTTCTCCACCTATAAGCCCACTAATACGCTAAACGTGGCCTTTAGGTCTATAATACCTGGGCTCCGTCTACCCCGCAAGGGAAAAAGACGTGATAGTATTATATTTTATTTAACTTACTACGAGTATCATTTACCGTTGCAAAGTTGCAATGGCTGATAAATTATTTATGTCAATCCTAGACCTGTTTCTATGCAGTTTGTATTGATATAATAAGACCTTGTATTATGAGCGTAACTTATAGCATGTTATGGAATGATTAAATCTTTTTGTCATTCATGTAATTGTATCTACAAATTGTTAAGTAGGTTTGAGTATTGTTTACTGGTCGTACAGTATATTTTATCAGTGCAAATAGAAATGGTAGTTTGATGAGATGAAATGGCCGCTCAATGCTTTACATGCCCAACCAACCCAATGGTGTCGACCATGGTCTTTTAGGCTTTTGGAGAACCAAAAAATATAGTGGCACTCTGGAGTGCCGACAGAAGTGAAAACTTGAACAAATACATGTGTATTTTTTTAATCGTCTTGAAATGTTATATATACAGTACAGTGATGTCAGTTTTTTGGTAACGGCCTCGCGAGTTCATTGTTTTTTTTTGTATCTCAAAAATTCCGAACGGGCCTAAGAAATTTTTAACTTCAAAAATTATTTGTGGTTTTTGGCCACATAAACGTCACCAAAGATGTAGATTGTGGCAGGGTCGCCATGTACGTGATTTACAAGTGATACGCTTAAGTTGCGCCATGTGGTCTCAACGCCTTAATCGTACGATTTGTTCTCAGAGACTCGCATAGATGGCGCCACTCGAAACTACACAACATTGTATCTACCGTATTATGAGAATATAAAAACATGATTCACAAAATATATCTTATTAAAAATTAAAACAATATTTTAGGCATAATATTTTAAAATGGCACCGTATAAATAAAATTATTTTAATACGGTTTTTATCGCGTTTATTACATTATTTATACACCTAACGTTTCGAGCACTTTACAGTGTTCGTGGTCGCAGGTACCTGCCGTATTAAACCGTATTAAAGTAATTTTATTTAAATGTGTAACAATCGCGAAAACATAAGAAAACATTATGGCACCGTATATTTAGTAAGTTAAAGGCTAATGCAGATTACCGCCATCTAGTATCGACTACCAAGCAACTCTCCTGCGCCATACATTCGCCTGCTTTTCGCAACCTTAATTTGGTCCAATATTTTTGTATGAGGTGGGCAGTCTATTACGTTAGTATTATATTGTCTTTGGTTGCGCCATTGGTGCTGTCGTGATTAGGCGTAATACTTAAGTTAAGACAGATTTGGGTAGTTTTGCCTCCAACACACACGACAACGAAAGAGAGTGGTGGTTTTCCCTTCCGAATTGACCATTTCATAATTACCAGCATCGTTCAACAAGCTGAAATGCGAAAATAAATCTTTATTTAACGACTAACACCCCATTTTCTGTAAAGTAATAATGAACAAAACAATTTGCCAGCCAGTAACAATGCAATAAAACTGGCTCTTTACCTGCCAGTCGCCACGAGGCGCGTCACCGCGTCGTTTGAATTTATTTGACCGTAAACCGCGAAAGTGGGGCACCAATTCCCGCCGTCAATTGGTTACATGAACTTGCTCGCTAAGGATCCATTGTTAGGTATTTTTCGTATTATATGCACCTTCATATTTGGTGTTATATTTTCTTTCGACCAAACCAAGTCAGAGCAATCGAAATGCGCGGATTCGAATTCCACGCGACCTGACCTGAGTTTTATGTGTCAAACTATTTAATTCAAGTACGGTAATTTTCAATTACTATTTTATGGTGAAGCAAATACCGCGTAAAACTTGTATACATAAGTAACTTGTTTACATAAACATACTTCGAAAAGCACATTATATAATAATATAGGTATAAGTCGTTATTCAAAGTTAGCTTTAAAATCTAACATTAGTGTTAGAATTTTTTAACGAAAGAAAGATATTGATGTTACTGCTAATTTTGTGTTTGTACTGATAACTAATCTACCTATCATTTGATTGTTTATCGATCGATATTATATCAACTGCAATAATTGATAATATATAAACTAAAATACAATGCTTTATATTAAGTTTGACATAATGTCGTCTATTAAGATTGTTTATTTAAAAATATTGAATAATACGAAAAACAATGGGCTTGTTTATAGTGACGATTTTTTGAAGAAGAGAATGGTTAGCAATGTAAATAAGTTTATTACTTTTTACCGGACTGACCCCACCAGAGAAGTGTAACGCTTTTCGCACGTATGTATTTAAATATGTGTGTATGTAAGTCTATCTGCTCCATTGTAGCCTCCTGAAGCCTAAATTGCTTAACCGAATTCGAAGTGTAAGGTTTTATTAGATTAATTCTTTCTTATTTTCATAACATCCTAGAGGAGAAATCGGTGTACAATGTATGTATGTCTACGAATATATGCTGGTATGAATCGAAAACCTGCTTTTTGCGAGCGCACTATCTAAGCCCATAGGCTAATTATGTCAATTCTCCCGCTACAAAACTCAGGAATAATGTTGGAGCTTGAAAGTATACAGCGTCTTTTATAAAGACTATACATGTGTTTCTATTATACGAACTGCACGATGCGTCATGTTGCTAAATGCCTTTTTTAAAAGTCCTTGTGCTCTATTTTGAAAGTATCTTTCGGTAATCATAATGAAATCGTGAATCGATATACTCGTAAGTACTAACTTTTTATATTAGCTCCTAATTGAATTTAAATGGAGTCGGAGAGCATAAACATTCCATTTGCGAGGAAGAAATATCGAGTTATTTTATAACATCGAATGTCTATTATTTTTGGCCTAATAAGAAGAGAGCTTACCCAAAAGCAGCCTATATATTCACTCTATTTTTAAAAAGATTCAGGTTATATGCATTCGGAAAAACAGACGCAGGCAATGCGTTCCAATCCCTAGCTATGCGCATAGTAAATGATTTGGAGAAGCGCTTGGTACGACTATTAGGAATTTCAACCAGATATAGTCCGAATCAAACTCTATGGCGACTCGGATATTAGCTGCGACAAAGACAATATAATACTAACGTAATAGACTGCCCACCTCATACAAAAATATTGGACCAAATTAAGGTTGCGAAAAGCAGGCGAATGTATGGCGCAGGAGAGTTGCTTGGTAGTCGATACTAGATGGCGGTAATCTGCGTTAGTCTTTAACTTACTAAATATACGGTGTCATTTTAAAATATTATGCCTAAAATATTGTTTTGATTTTTAATAAGATATATTTTGTGAATCATGTTTTTATATTCTCATAATACGGTAGATACAATGTTGTGTAGTTTCGAGTGGCGCCATCTATGTGAGTCTCTGAGAACAAATCGTACGATTAAGGTGTTGAGACCACATGGCTGCGAGCTGCGCAGTACGCGCCCCGCCTCCCCGCGCGTGCCCCGCTGAACCTAATATTGTGTACTGCGCATCGACTCGCGCGATGTTCCGAGCCGCCATACAGTTTGATTCGGACTTTAAGAAATGCTCGGTAGTTGTTGAATATCAAAGCTGTACCGCGATGATTAGAGATCGAAATGCTGTTTGCCATCACGGTATTATTCCCAGGACAAAATATCTATGAACAGAGTCGTGATGGATAATGGATCGCAGTCGCTTTATTCATAAATCGTCACAATTTAAAAGTTAATTGACTGTGTTCAGGTGCGATAAACTTTTTATTGACTGTAAAATGTGAGTGGGTAATTGTTAGCAGCGTTTATGTAACAAGTCAATCGCCGTGTGAAACGAGAACGCAGCTCGCGACATTCAAGTGCATAATATAATAGCGAAAATTAAATTGAAGTGTTGGTTTTTGTACCATTCGGTATGCTAGATTGGACGTACAGCGGGTCACATAGAAAGTATATTATCCTCATATTATTGGTAGTATTCATCATCATCATCTCAGCAAGAAGAAGTCCACTGCTGGACATAGGTAGCCCTCCCCCAAGGATTTCCAATACGACCAGTTGAAAGCGGCCTGCATCCAGCGCCTTCCTGTGACATAGCGCGAAGAACCGATGGCCGATGATGGTAAGTGCAGCTTTGGACACCCACCGACCAGGTGGTCGGACCTGATTGGTACTATTATGTGAGTTCTATTCATGGTGTACTTTTCTATGTGGCCCACTGTACTACTGCTGACTAGATTCTACTAAGCGAAGGTTTTCCCTGTGTGTCCGTTTCTCTTTGAAAGTACAGTAAGGTATGAGATATTATTAAACGAGACTGACGTTCTGGTTCAAGAATATAGGTGATAGTGAATATAGGCTAATAAGAACATCGAGAAGAAGGAAAAGAGGAAAGAAAATAGGCAGAGCGACAACAACGTTTAGCTTGTAAATTTTTGACGATGAATTCCAGCCTAGGTAATCTTGACGATGGTGTCTTTCAAGTTGCGAGTTAATGCATAGCGCATTGACAAAGTAGACATTTTTCTCTCATATCTTGATTGCTCTATAACCAGGGGAGGAATAATTGGCTTTATACACTTTTAAGATACTTCTTCACAGTATCATCATCAAGGTAACCCTTGCTTATGTAACCGCCCAGGAGCGATGGGCCTATGGGGGCGCCGTCAGTGGCCAATGACATCCTGAACATACCAAGAGATTGGTAAGGCCGCTATAAAATCGGGCAAAGGGCGCAGGGAAATCCCCCCATCATGCTATCTAAATTTAGAATCGCAGTAATATTCTCGCCCAAGGCAACCGTAATGCTAAATAGTCTCTGCTCTTTTAAAAAGAATCAAGAATACTGGATTTGTGTTCTTTAACTGGAAAAAATGTATTTGTCGTGCTCATTGTATTTGAGCATTGCTTAACTAAGTTATTTAAGAACCTGGGGTCTCGTGTCATTGTGTAGTAATCAAAAACACAATGCATACACACTTAGCAGAAATACTGAAGTGCTTTGTCATTCTCCTCTTCATTTCTCAGACTAGCTCACTGGTTTCATTACGAAGTTTTCCTTCATCGAAACCACATATCTAAATATAAATAACTCAAAGGTAACTGACTGACATAGTGATCTATCAACGCACAGCCCAAACTACTAGACTGATCGGGGTGAAATTTGGCATGCAGGTAGATCTTATGATGTAGGCATCCGCTAAGAAAGGATTTTGAACAATTCTGCTTCTTAACGCGAGCGAAGCCGCGGGCAAAAGCTAGTTGGTAATAATCATCATAATCCTGTGGTAGGTACTGCAAGAATTCTATATTATTTGTCTTGTTTTAAGTTCTTCGGCCAGTCAACGGTTGCTTGAGAAAGGGGTGCAGTTCGGTTAGGCCTCCAGGGAAACGATAGAATGAACATTAAACATTATTCGACAGTACACCGCAAAGTTTTAATTTAAATGGCCTTACATGAGTCACAGTCTACTATAAACTCCTAAGTTGGTTCGCGTGAGGATCGAACCCAAATCCTTTCGGTTACGGGTTGCATAAATCTAACAAGAATAAATAAAAGTAAAGAATGTTGAATTTTCTGTGTATTTAAAAGAACCTGAACCTTGGGTATCGAATGCACATTATGTCATCGTGTAACCTCATGTAACCCCATGCCCCATTCAGCAATACAAAACAGGGTTTTAGTAGAATCGCGTCCACATGATACTTTATTGCAAAAACAGGTTATTTGAGGCAGGCTGCGGTAAACAAGTCCTGTTTGTACCGCAATAATGGTGTAGCTACATTGGTGGAGTCAATAATGTTATTTTTTTGAGTTTGCCCATCTTGCATGGCCTGGAATTGACGTGTATCACAGAATATCTAGGTCTTTCTTTACTACTATCCTAGTTTTAAGTAAAATGTAAACTAACAAAAATGGACTATAATTGTCTGAATAAATGATATATGATATGATATGATTTAATAATATATTAACAAAACTTTTAATCATATTTAGTTGGAAACGGTTTATACGTAATTTTGACACCAAATACCACCAAGGAAAAATATTTTTTCTCATATCTAGAGAGCATTTTTATTTGCATGGAAAGCATTGCAACAATTTTTTTACACACTTTTTAAAAATACCGCTCGAAGTTCATAGGTCGATTCGGTTGGTCGAGCAAAAGTTAAAGTCAATTTATAGCTGAGCAATATCCGAGTAGAATAGGTGTAGATTTTGTATTTGCGTGTGTTGGTTGGCAATATGCATACATCCTTACTTACAGCCTGCTATCAACAAACGTCAAGGAAAACTAATTATAGACATTGTAGAAATGTTTCGATAAAATTGTATTTATGTTTGTACACATAATGCATATTTTAACAACATGAACAAGTAACAAATTAAAAAGGTAAACATCCGTGTTTAAAAAGAAATTTTTTGGCTCGGGTCTTTTAAGTGTTCAATCCAAATACTATCATAATTCCGTCAGATAGGACAATAGTGATTGCCAATAAAGTCCTTGTTATCGAGTATTTACTATAATATGAGTGCCATAGGCATTTAAGCTGGTGCTGAGTAGTAACTCAGCACCAGCCTTATACCTAACTAGCAGTTGCCCCGGCTTCCCCCATGGTACATACCTACGCCTATGGCACTCATGCAGGGATATATACATCGGTGAAAGAATTTTTGAAATTGGTCCAGTAGTTTCTGAAATTAGCGCACAACCAAATAAACAAACTCTCCAGCTTGGTAATATTAGTATAGATTTGGTGAATTTTGACTACAACGATGTGCAACGTTTTGGTCTTCAATTTAAAATCCTAATCCTAACTATATATATATTTTTATATATTATATATTTATAATATATCCCAACTAATTTTATCCTAACTAATATTATAAATGCGAAAGTGAGTTTGTTTGTTTGTTACGCTTTAGACCCACCCTAAGACTATAATTGTCTGAATAAATTATTGATTGATTGATTAAGCACCACATAAATTAACCGACTTCAAGAAAAATAAACGCCTTCATAAAAAGGGTCCTAAAATATACTCCATTATAGTCCAAAATAAATAATCATGCCTCAGAATAATTGCATGTATTGTACAAATATTCTTTTTGCTTTCCAAAATTGATAAATGATCACCAAATAATGTCTTACATAAATTTTAATATTAATACCAAAAACCTTACTACAAATTCGATTGACTGTCATCCAAAAGTAATTTATTGAACCCAGATTACATAAATTTAGGATAAAATTACAATTCCTTTCCTTCATTCCTTCACCAATTTCATCACGGTTATCTAAAAGGCAAGCCTAAGTTGGCTTCTAAAAACTGGATGTTGGCTTCATCAGCTCCTGCTAGTTGACCTGATGCTGAGTAAAGATTACGCCTTGTGGTTCCCGGCAGAGTAGAATAGGATTGCTCCAAGTCTTCCTGTAGATGTCGTAAAAGGCGACTTAGGAAACACAAGCTAAACAAAGCTTATAAACATCAAAGAACGTCTCCAACCCGTTTGGCCAGCGTGGAGAGAGTAGGCCAAATCCCCTGACTGCTCTGGCTAATATATGGCTCTTGTAGTACAGAGAGGGTCGTGCTCCTGCAGTGGAGACTAAAAATACCTGATGATGATGATGAGTAAAGATCTATGATAGTAGCCAATACGCCAAATCGTCGTAGCACTGTTAATTTTCTAAAGTGTCGAGCTAGTCTCTAGGCCGATATAGTATGTGTGTGTCGATCTTGTAGTATGCTTAAAACGTATCATCACTTGTCTTCAATTATCTAATACAGCAGCGATGTTTATAAAGATAATTGGCGGTTGTTTTGGTTTCGTCCATTGTGCGAGCATTGCCGGTTGACGGTCAGCGGTCGCCGGTCAGTCCGGTCCTCGCACGGCGACCGTCTCGTCTTGCTTTTGAGATGTTTCAAACATAATTAAGTATTCGATGTGGGATCAAATAGTGTTTATACTTTTTTTGTCCATTCTGTTATATGTAACTAGATGGACTTACCCCGTTAAAATAGTGACTGTGAACATAAATGACGGTAAAAGTTATAATGGTGAATATCAAATAGTTAGACATGTAAAAATACAATGGTTTAGTACATACAAGTGTTGCGAAGTGTAAATTTGGTGTTTAAAATAATAAGATATGAATATGACTAAATCTAGTGTTATAGTGAAGGTAATTGCAATTATTTCATTTTGTTAAGCTTGTGGCTTGAGGTCAGAAACTTCCTGATTTCAGATGCTTGATTTCATAACTACATTCACATCATAGTACTATTTATAAAAACTAACTCACAAGTAGATAAATTATGTAAGATAATTATGAGTCAAGTTAATTATAATAAGAATATTGATAAAAACTAAGTTTAATATGAACAGTTTCATTTCATCTTAGCCAATCAATATTATGAACTAATAAAGTCTTTTTTTTTACTTTTACTCAAATTTTATTTTTATTAATTTTTCACACAATTTTTAGTTGTATATTCACTTTAAAAATAATCAAAATAAAATAAATATACAAGAAGGTTCCCATACAACAAATGATTTTTTTGCCGTTTTTTTTACTTGCCCCATCTTTTACTTTATTTTGACCATATTATGCTCTATTACATAATGTACTTAACATGCATATATGTATCTACAACAGTAACATTCTCCTTCAAATATACAGTTTAGCCTGCATGTTTCATGTCATCATTTGTATAAATAAATAAGGAAAACTAACAAAGGTAAAATACATTCATTATTTCATTAACCTATTGCACTTTAGTAATACATAAAGTTTCCCTTAATAAATAATGGTCGTTACAATTTCATAACTTACCCAACTGAACGACGTACGTCAATAGTTACAGTTTTCTTCGTTATCGCCATAAAAGTACATGCTAGTACGTCATCACCATGCAGTATTGAATTTGTTATGAAGCCTGCCGATCCTCAGTGAGTCAGTGAATAATCAGTGTCCTTATACTCGCGTAGGAAGGACCATATGACTGCGAAGCTCGAGTAATTAATTAGTTTTTGTACCAAGTGAATTATGTATGAATTTCTTAATGTTCAACCGGGAGTGGTGGGATTAAAAAGACCGAAAATGACTCACGGTGTTTTACGCAAGGTAATTTTTTCATTCTTTCAATGTTGTATTTATCAGGTCTTTTTTTACTCTCTACTGCAGGAGCTCGGCCCTTTCTGTACTACCAGAGCCAGAGCAGTCAGAGGATTTGGCCTACACTCTCCACGCTGGCCAGACGGGTTGGAGAGGTCTCTTTGATGTTTATAAGCTTCGTTTAGCTTATTTCCTATCCACTATGTTTAACATCCACGGGAAGACTTGTGTATTAAACCTCTTTTATTTGATCGTATTCCTGTTGGCATCCTCAGCTAACGCGGCGAAGCCCGGTATCTGCTATTTTGACAGCATTCATGCCGTAAGCTGATTTAGCACAGTTTTACGACCGGCTGCCAGCCCTCTCTGGGTAGCCCAGAACGGCGGATAAAATATCCTACATCATTCAACAATATACTAATGTTATAAAGAGGAAAATTTGATTGTCTGTTAGCATTGAATAAGGTCTTAAACTACGGGACCGATTTTGAAAATTCTTTCATCCATAGAAACCTATTTTATCTGCGGGATATTTACGCGGATGAAGTAGAGGGAAAATTGCTAGTGCTGAATTTAATTATGGGTTATTTCATGAATTTTCTGTATGTATAGGATAGAAAAATTACCACTATTAATAATCCAAATACCTACCTAACATAAATCATTCGCGGAGTGGTTAATTTGGCAACCTTGATCGATATAAATAGCAGATACTTTTAATTAGACTGAAAACAAGTTTACGGCCTAATTTGTGGAATGCTAGTTTCGCAAAGTGTGTGGTAACATCTGCATCAATCGCACTGAAAAAAAAAAAACAATTTCAATAAAATGGGCATACGGAGTTACGGAGTAACCTTTTTTCGTGTTGCTATAGAAATACCTTAAAAAAGTGGTGAAAATACTTTTCTAAACAAAATACTCTTTCAGATATAAAAGTTATGACGTCATCGTATAATTATTTTTAGTCGTTATGAAAACGCATTGCTGAAATGCCTTCGTAACGTCATAGTGGGTATTTTGTATGGATGGCGTAGGAATTTTATTTGGTAGCTATATTAAATATTATACGAAAAAAAGTACAAAATTTTCGTACTTTTAAAAATTGTCTTGTCCACTAAGGATAACAAATCGATATCAAAATAAAAGTAGACACCTTGTAATTTGATATCGATTCAAATAAAACACTGTTCAGTATTTTTAGATAGATATTATTTCCATTTGACATAACTTTTATGTAATCTCAACATTAGTCCGATACCGTATTCAATCGACAACCTCAGTTCAGTTCAGTTCAGTTCTGTGCCCGCCCAGCCAGCGGTTAAGCTGCAAGAGCGTAGGAAGGAGGTCCACTACGGAGTGTGCGTAACTGCGCTTACGAACTCGAGCTTGTCAGGTTACTTCTAGCGCACCTACCACCCTCCGCCTTGGATCACGAATCCTTACTCGAGAAACCAGTTGGGCACGTAGATAGGAATGGGAGTGCAGGGCGGTGCAGCCAGGATGGGGAAAGAAAGGAAGTAAGAACCGACCGAATACCAGCATCAAATCAGTATGGGGAAGATAGATACTATACTTGGTGTGTAATATATAAAAGAAAGGAAAAACAGGCTGCTTTGCTTGTGTTAGCTTCTTCATTCGATTCGCCGTCTGCACCCTTTTGTTTTACCGTGTTGCTGTTCGTCAGCTCTCAATGACAGTATATTCTTTTAAAGGAGATATGTTTTTTCTCTCGGTGAGTCACTGTTGCTGCAACGATGTCATGAAGAACTTTGTATGCGCAATCGATCTGATGTTGGGGTCGTCGATCTTATCCTTTGCGCCCGCTACTTCTGCAAATGACGGCTGAAGTGAAGACTGGGTGTGTGGTTGATTTAGTATTGAGTCATCGGATTCCTAGTCAATCTCCGTGCCTGTTTTTCACTCCGAGTATATTTTGCTTCTTTTTGATGGGGGCTCTATTGTTGAAATGATATTCTTCCTTAGTTTTACTCATGAAATTGGTAATATCATGATATAAAGAGTCTTCCTATGTGATTTAGTATTTGTTCTCATGGTGTTGATTAACTGCTTTACGCAAGTGTGAGATTGGGCGTTGTACTATGCGAGCAAATAAAAAAAAAATCGAATCTTTAATTCCCGCGTCAAAGATTTCTCGAAGTATTTGCCGCTCGTATTTTCTAAGTATCGATTGGTATCTCTGTGACGTGCAATAATATCAATAGTCACTGTCTATCGAGCAAAGTTTACTGGGGTCTAGTTAACTGCAACGCAGGTCCAGCAGGACCTATTTCAGGAACTAATCTCTTCATAAAGCCTACAATGTTATTCAGAGTTAAATAACAGCGTTAAGAAATTAGTTCTTTGTATCTAAGCACACCATTTGTAAAGAGAAAACAAACGTTTACTATAATTTTATTTATTTATAAGCTTAGGTGTTAGGATTTTATAAAATTGATATAAAAAGTAAAATATAAAAATATAATACAAAACATAAAAACTTTATAAAAACCTAAACCTAGTTCGCCGCCAGCAGCGGGGCTGGGCTCAAGCTACCGGCGGTTAAGGCTGCAGAGAGAGGAACCTTCTGACAATGCGTGCCGTGTCTAGAAGTTTATTATTATTAGTTTAACCCGCAAAGTCAGCACGCACGAAGAACGCAAGTCAAGATGTTTCACGCTATCATAGGAGAACATTGTAAACTGCTAGGAATATGCATTTGTAGTTGTATCAGTAAAATCTTTCATTGACAACACACATGCAAAGTAAACATGGATGTATGCGTATTTTTTTATAGGGGCTTTTGAGGCGTTTGTCGACGTTATATTTCTTCAAGCTAATAAACGAGAAAGCAACAGAAAACAATATCAATTAATTTTGTCACTCGTCCATATTTTTCCCGAGATGTAAACTATTGTCTAAATAATGTTATATACCTACCAATAGCATAATATTATTTGATTTTCTGTGCTATTGGGGGGCTGAAAAGGTCGCGTACAACTAATTTCGTTTACGTTTGATTTATGATAAGCCGATGACTTTAACATAATATTAGTTTTGCCGATAAGCCGATTTTGACAAAGTTTTCTCTCCACACTGCGATGAAAGTTTCCCCAAACCCAGCAATGGTCCGCCCCATGAACTGCTGTTTTAATCAACAAATTTTCAATTGTTCAGTTGCTCCTTCAATTTTCATACTTCTTGCATATGTATATGTGTATATTATGTGGAGCTCTTCCTATTTGCGAAGAACGAGATGTGGGTTCAGCTGGAACGTGGCATGTAATTATGAAAAATATTTATTGGTTTATTGGTATTGCCTGATTTCAAGTGCAGGTATACTCCGAGCACGTCCAAGATTTCGCAATTTATCTGAATAGTGTCATATTTATTTTTATTTAGCGATTTAAAAAAGGCGGAAGTTTTTCAATTCGTTGGAATCTTCTTTTTATATTAAAATGGCTATAATATGTATACTATGTTCTTGTGATTTTTTTTCCTGCTAAGATTCAGTTGTAGTGTATTGATTTCAATTCTTCAGTTGCTAGAAGTGTTTCTTGAAGATCCACGATAGTAATGTTGCGATCTGAAAGGGCTTTTGTCAATATTTATTTTTATGGCGTCTCTGACCGCAATGTAGCGTATGCAATCTCGTTGGAAGGAGAAGAGAACGTAGCCTTTTGGAACATATGTATGTGAGGTAAAATTTTTTGTCGAATGCCGTACTCAAAATTACCTTCGATGTCATTTATGTTACCACGTGTTTTTCTAGACTCGTCTATAATATTGTTGCAAGTTGGATTATGCTATTGTAGTGAGTGCTCTTAAATTTTTGCCATCTGCAGGGCTTTAGATGATCGGATTCCGGAATTGTCTGTCCATATATGTAAATGTTGACGCAGTAGTACTTGGCAGCCGCTATAATTGCGACATCTCCTCCAAAAAATCCGTAATTGAATTGTTTTTTCACATGTTTATCGATTTCTTTTTAACTCTTTCGTTGGAAAAGTCTGGAATATGCGATAATTACCTAGATGGAAAGACCAGGTGAATGAATTGAGTAGATTATTCTAACGTGAGATGCTAAGACCCGGCGAGTCATTTTATGATCTGTTGTTTGTCGCCCCCAATACATTTTTCATTTGATCCGCTATTGCTCTGAATAGGCAGTTAGGCAGTTATCATCCCCGGCCAATTTCTTGACAATCGTCTGTAGTATCTTTGTTGCGTAGAAGGCTTTGCCCGGCCGATCTTTTGTTTTCTTTCCGTGTGAAAGCGAGAAGAACAATTGATTTTGGAAGGGTATTTTGGCAGTTTTTATGATGTCCTTTTTATTGCTGCACGTGCATGTCCGCACGACTATGCGTATCTTTGTTTAAGTAACGTAATGGTTCCTTTTATACATCGTTTTTTTTTCCTGTTCTTAAAATGTTTAACAGTTTTAACTTTGCATTTTTGGGTCATTGTTTTAGTCATAAAACCTAAATTACCTTTAATAAAGTACAAATAACTTTTTGCTTTAATAGTCTCGGCAAATGCTTTTGAACAGATTTTATTTAAGAACATTAACTAAGTATAGCCATTTGCTATTTTTGCTAATTGTGTAATATAACCTAACAGCTGTAAACGTATTTTTGTTGTATAAGTAGTTTCAAAGCAATTGTGACTTAATCGTTGTATTGTTTCAGAACCTCTATTAGGATAGGCTTTACTACTCTGTTATATCTATATATTTCTAGATCAGTAGTCAATTAGCTGTTTCCAATTATAGCAAGATGTCAAGTAACGTAGCAGATCTTCTCTTACCAGATAAATTTATATTATCTTGTGCTCAATGCGAGAGTATAGTTTTGTTAAATCCGCGTATTCATGTATTTTGTTGTTTACAAATGTTACCAAAACTATGTGACCCGATATGATTTTTATACTTTTATCTCGTCTGTTACCAATTTAAGATAGGTAGGTTAGTTTTATTTTGGGTTGTCAGACTATTTAAAGGCTATAGCAAGTTTTCCGCGACCTTGCCCGCGCAAACTATCTGATAGACCATATCGCCCGCAGACGAATCTATAGGTGAGAGATCCTTCAAAATCGGTCCAACAGTTCCGGAGCCCATTCAATTCAAACAAAAACAATCTATCTATCCCCTCTATAATATTAGTATCACGTGTTTTTATTGCAGCTGTTCTTACGACCTGGGAACTAGAATCGGTTAGTCGGTAGTAATTCTGAGAAGATTTCATGAGGTTTATACTTTAGGTTTGATATTAGGCTTGATTTTTAATATAATTATTTTTCCTTTATCATTAATTAAGCCATTTAAAACAGAAACAGTGCAGTAAACCGTGGGTATAACGTTTATTTTTATTTTAACTTGATTCTTTTTTATAGTTAATGTATACTCTATAAATTTAATGTTGTTACTATATAGACTTTACTTAGTAAAATAAAACGGTTATGAATAACTCGATCTATATTTTACTTCTACAACCTAGTTTTATATCTATAAACAAGTACTGGTTTATTTAAAAAATAATTAAGCTTAAATTTTAAGTAACTCTAGATTTCTTGTTTATTATAAAAATCTTTACAGGTACTTTTGAAAACAATGTACTTATTACTCTATCCAGTAATTGATTAAGGGGGTATCAAGTACAGAATTACTTGGAAGGAATAAATATAAATTAAAATTAACAATACAAAATATGGATTTTCGCTATAACAAAAGTAATAAGGTAATATTACTAAAGTGTATTTGATTATGCGGCATGCGGCAAAGTTAGTATACCAGAGTTACTATTTTACTATAATCATTATACATTGAATGTTAGTATTAAATGATTTGAACTGCATGCGTGTAATTTGGATTGATCTCACCAAGTTTATCAGCGCCATTTTCTCGGAGTTGGAGGCCTAAGCTGAACGGTGTCACAGATGTTTTATTAATTCGCGACGTGATTTGGATTGGTTTCACCGAGATTTTAACTAGGCACTTTTGTTTACTTTGTATCATCAACAACAACAAGACGGCACTGGATTTTAACCGATGCGTGATGTGCCCGATCACAAAAAAAGGTTTTATGGTTTAAACAAAAGAATTCCCAGGGGCTGAGCGGCCCGCAGCCTTTACGCGAAAATAATAGAGCGCACAGAGAGCGACGTCCGTCCGGGTCCAGAGACCAAACAGAACTCCATATTCAATCGACAACCTTGATTTTTTTCTTTTTATCCGTGTTAGTAGCCAACCTATAAGATTTTAAAATTGCCTGTGGCTATCGATTACTATCTAGCAATATTAACCAGAATCTAAGGATTAGTCTGCTTAGAAAGAGACAGACTATAGACAATTACGTACATATACGCAAATGTCTCTCGTCCCATCCACGTTATCACTAAGTGTGAGTTCAACTACTCAAAACCGCAGAAATGATATCGCATTTTGACATTTGGCACCCTTAACTTACCCTTTCGCTTTATCGTCTGACATTTCATTATATCCTATTTGTCCTAGATTCGTAATTTCTATGCAGACCGTCTGATTCGAACAGTTCACGGCGAGCGGTACAAGGCAATGGTGCAAATTACAATTAGTACTAGTGTCAAGGACTGGTGCTAGTGTACTTGTGTGATTTGTTATGGATGGACTATTATATAGTAATTAAAAAACTGATTTGGTGCCTGTCCGACTCGCCCACCGAGGATTTCGTATAAAAATAATTTATTTTAATTTTATCAGCTACTAATTCCGTATTTTATCATTCTTGTCTCTCCACATATCCATCTCAACATTCGCATCTCTGTTATATACAATTTTATTTCTTTCATCCTTTTACAGTATATCTTAAATACTTTTATGTATAAATATGATAGTTTGTATGGACGGTCGATGTGCCTTCGTCCGTCTATTACCAGGCTGTAATTTTCAAACGACGTATTTCTGTTGTTGCTATATCAACGAATACTAGAAACAGAATAAAATTAATGTTTAAGGCCGCCCATAGGCGAGTCCGACACGCATTAGTTTTTATAATTTTCCTCACGTTTTAATAAAATTTAAAACATGGTATTTACTACTTGCCAATGGTTTAAATTGCCCACGGTAGCACGTATTTTACACTAAATTACTCATAAAATATCCAGTCTGTCTGGTAAGGTGAATGTGATTTAGATCCGTCAAATAAATTTCAACCCCGTGAAACTAATCTAAAGTGTGGCACATTTCCGTGGTAGCGTTTTTATCTTATATAAAAGTTTTACAAACAGTATTGATATTGTTTTCCTTATTGACCAGCTCCGTGGCGCAGTGGTTAACACGCAAGCCAGGGCGATACGAGGGTTCGATACCCGGTCAGTTCCATGATGGACAACGATATTTTCAGATTGCCCTGGGATTTGGATGTTTACCTATTTATATGTCTGTTACAAAATATAGTATCGTTGAATTGGTATGCTACGACGCAAGTTCAGAACTTACTGTAGGGCTAGCTCAATTTGTGTGATATGTCCCTATACATTTATTTATTACCTATTCATAAATAGGTTAATACACGGATTTAAAATTCGTTTGACGTATCTATAATATCCTTTCTCGGCATAAGATCACGTATTAAAACTTCAGATGTGTTTCTTGTTCACAGGACTCGTGCCGCCTTGTCGGCGGGTCCAAGTTCTACGAAGTGATGGAGGGGTCCTCAGCTGCTGCTACCACACCGTCACCGACAGAGAAACACGACCACATGAAGCCGATCGAAAGCGATGACGAAGGTACATTTTTTATACTACTTAGTGGTCAAACAGGCATACGGCCTTCCTGATGGAAAGTAATTAATGACACATACTTTACCACTTTCGAAACGGCTATCTTACAAACTTTGAGAAAAATGGTTTTAGGAAACTCAATGTCATTTTTAACGACCTATCTAAAGACATCCCGCACGTATATGTTGACGAAAAAAAAATTTTTTTTGTCTTATTTCCATATATCAAGAGATACTTAAACTTTTTTTGGGGTTCCGTACAAATTTTAGAAAAACGGAACCCTTATAGGATCACTCGTGCGTCAGTCTGTCCGTCCGTCCGTCTGTTACAGCCGATTTTCTCCGAATCTACTGAACCAAATTAGGTGAAATTTGGTAAGATGGTGTAATCCTATGACCCAAACACGGATGTGCAAAGTAAATAAAGATTTTTTTGAAATAAGGGTCATTTTCAGGGGCCAAATTACAAAGTTTAAAAAATAAGTTTTGCAAACCCTACTGTGTCATATATCAAATGAAAGGGCTCATTATGAGGATCTCAAAAATATTTTTTTTTGTTCGGGTAAAATCAATACTTATGATTTTATTCACGAAAGAAGGCAAAAATTGACCATTCCCCCCCCTGATCTCCGAAACTACTGGGCCGAAAATTTTGAAAATATTACAAAATATAGTTTATTCCTTGAAGATTACAGGAAAAATAATAAGAATTCTATCACTTGAAAATAAAGTGTTAAACTCACTATAATAAGTTCATCTAAGGAAATAGTTCACTAAAACACCACTAGATAGCGCTAGTCAATTGAATAAAACATTTTTGCACATTGTGTGTGTTCGTTCACGAAGCATATTGTACGGAACCCTCATTGCGCGAGTTTGACTCACACTTGGCCGGTTTTTTTTTTGTATAAAATTCGTAAAGCGGTTTACAGAATAAGAAAATTTTCGGAATAAAATTCCTGTGACAAACGGACATACCTACAGACATACCTAGAGACCTAAAGTGTAAAACCGATGGAGGCATAGAACAGTGCAAAACCAGGACAGGGTCCAACAACCGAGGGTTTAGGTGTTATTAAAACTCTTATAACATAACCAACCATCACTTGGCCAAAATAAGAATGAAATAACAAATATTTAATAGTGTTTTCTTACGTGGTCCATCAAATAGCGCAATACGCAAGAGCTTAAAAACGCAACACAAACCGCCTTTGATGAGAAATAACGTTACTTACTTGTTACTTATGCTTGTTTCAGTATCAGACGTGGACCAAGAATGCACAGTGTTCAGCGGAGTCAGCTACCTCGGCGCGCAGAACATAGCGGACCCCAAGTCAGAGAGCGACATCCAGCGCATCATGAAGGAGCTGAGCTCCATGCCTGAGAGCAGAGACGGGATCGCCGTGTCCATATCTATACCGGTGTGCTCGCAAGGCCTTGTCGTGTAAGTGTATCATAGAGCAACATCCAGTGCATCATGAATCTGAGAGTCCCTGTAGACGATCGCTGAGTCCATATGCAACGCCTAATCTACACGATTAGGCCTTGCGTATGGACTCAGCGACTAAGAACATGGTCTTGTTCTGGGCTATCTAATCATAGCGAAGGTCAGTCGCCCAGGTACTTAACTATTCAAGAGGTAAAAAGAATCAGGTTACAAATAAAAATTATCTACGTATATAACGAATGCCTCACAAGTAAAAAGCTTTCAACGCGGCTGCAGGGCATGCTAAAGAAATGTCTTTACTTATTTTGTAAACATTTTTTCGTCAGACTCAGTTGTGTATAATTTATCATTATTTCAAAGTATATCCCAAGGACCTTTTATATTTATAGAAGGACTGAGAACCCATAGTAACTTTTGGCATAGAGACGGAAATGCTACGGGTTGGTGTCCCGCTCAAACATTGCAATTGGATACAAACTATATCTACAGTTACGAGTATATTATATACAATTGTATATGTGCGAGCAGGACACCAACCTGCAGTATTTCCGTCTCATGGTCAACCTTAAATATTTGCACTAGAATTATGCATTTAATTATTAAAACAATAAGGGTAAAGATTGTATATCCATCCTCCAAAATTGAAACAGTTCAATCAGGATACTAAAGAGAAGACGCTACTATATAGATGATACCTCGTTCGCTCTCGCGTTAAAGCGCCTTTATCTGGTCAGGCGCATGTGTTTTCATTTTTATCATTATATAAATCCATGTAATCTTTACAGACTATACCAAGCGGATTCAAACAGCGTGATGACCCGATACGCTGTGAACCGCATCTCATTCTACGCCCGGGGTGCGGCCGGCTCCCCAGTAGCCTCCTGCTTCGCCTTCACGTGGTCTCATGGGGAGACTAAGGAGTCGGCAGTTTATCGCTGCCATGTCTTCAGATGCCATATTGCAGAAGCTGTAAATCAAGTTTCAAGTAAGTACCTGTTACAGTCCGAATCAACCTTTATGGCGGCTCCGCCTCCCCGCGTGCGCCCCGCTGAACCTAATAGTGTGTACTGTGCATCGACTTGCGCGATTTTCCGAGCCAACACAAAATTTGATTCAGACAGTACTTATGTTTAAAAATCGGCCAAGTGTGAGTCAAACTCGCGCAATGAGGGTTCCGTACAATATGCTTCGTGAACACACACACAATGTGCAAAAATGTTTTATTCAATTGACTAGCGCTATCTAGTGGTGTTTTAGTGAACTATTTCCCTCGATGAACTTATTTTAGTGAGTTTACCACTTTATTTTCAAGCGATAGAATTCGTATTATTTTTCCTGTAATCTTCAAGGAATGAACTATATTTTGTATTTTTTTCAAAATTTTTGGTCAATTTTTGCCTTCTTTCGTGTAAAAAATCAAAAGTATTGATTTTTTTGCACATCCGTGTTTGGGTAATAGGATTACACCATCTGACCAAATTTCACCTACTTTGGTTCAGTAGATTCGGAGAAAATCGGCTGTGACAGACGGACGGACAGACAGACGCACGAGTGATCCTATAAGGGTTCCGTTTTTCAATATTTGTACGGAACCCTAAAAACGGATCGCTCACGTGCTATTTTGTTGGAATTGCTGACTATATTTTCGGGCTTATCAGGAGTCCATTTTCAAAGTGGGTTCGGGATATGCAACGCCGAAGAATTCCGGGCCTTTCTGTATTTTCGCGGCGCGCCGCAAGCAGCGCTGATCGCTGGCTCCTCGTGGTGGGGATAGGGGGTTGGGCGGGCTGAAGAGGTGTCGTCATGGTGGTACTAGAAGTGGTAACCTTTTTACTTTTCATCTCACCACACACGAGCACGCAAGTGTTGGGCTAAGGGCTCCCCCACATTACCAAGCTTCGCCTCGTGCTTGTTAACTACGCAATGTTCTATTTTGTATTTATACTGTCTAAACAGCACTGAGAGAGTTCTTTGTACGCCCAAGGTGAGGTTGGGTCAAGTCTTGAAAGTTTCTCATTACCGTAATTGCGGGTTACTTTGTCTAAATTTAAACACTATTTTTACGAATCAAAGTATGGTATCCTTTGTGATTAACATGTAAGGTTTCAAATATTTTTTATACAATCTCAAGGGGTTTATTTAACAAGTTATCATGTATAAAAGAAAATATATGAACTACATTAACACTTTATTTTTTTTTTAAACTTGGGCCAAAGTTGTCCTTAGAGGAGGGTTACTTTTGCGGTCATATTCTTTACTTGATAAAATGATATTTTAAGCCCTTTTGGGCTTATTTTGCCACAATAGTAGGCTACTTTAAATATAGAGGAAGGATTTTTATGCAATAAAAACATTGAATTTTAATAGAAACATAAAAAGTAGCTTTATTTCTTGAAAAAACAAACAAAATGGTAACAAATGTAATATAAAGTCTGTATTTTTTAATATACTTCTAACTAAAAACATAAAAAAACTTCTTTCAAAACAACATTAATCTCTAATTTGGCAATTAAGGAACTTTATAATTATTGTAATGGGGAATCCATATTCAGAAAGAGCTGTTATATGCGCAGCAAACGAAGCTTCTTCCTGCTCTGTGAATACAGTTTGTCTGCCAGGATTGTTTGTATGTTTTTGGCGTAATTTATTTTTTATAGTACTACGAGGTATCTGGTATTGTTCAGATGCAGCTCGTTGTGTAAGCACTTTGGATGTCACTGCTGCCAAACATTCTTCTAATTTATCCTTCGAGTAATCAACATAACGGCGGCTGCCGGGCTTTCTGCGGTAATTTGTCGGCATCGTCATATACTAGGGTCATTCACTCGCTTAAGTTCCACCTAAAAATATCAAACAACAGTTAGATAGGTAATCTATTCTTTAATTAATACTTGATTTAACATCGTCGGGTTACTTTGGCCCATGGGTAAATTTACCCGAAAACATGGGCCAAAATATACCTACAAACCATTTCTAAAATACAATAAACTAAATATCTATAAAACCATTTGAATTTAACATTAACATACTCCTAAATACATGTATTATAACAACAAATAAAGATATTATAGTAAACTTACCAACTTATCAAAGTTAATGATGAAAGTTTGCACAGGTAATTTACGAGCCGAAACGTATGCAAAACTTCGAGTGACACTGACATGTTGAATTTGCGCGCAAAGTCGATAAAGCAGTGCTAAATCACAAACATAATACTGCCATCTATCAATTATTGTTGGAACCATAACGACCGGTCGCGCGGCGATAACGTGGCGGCAATTTCAAACATTTTTTTGATTTGGGCCATAGCTGCCCTCCAGGGCTAAAATAGCCCGCAGTTACGGTATAGAATTTTCTTTATGTCTGTTCGTCGTCTGTCGCGTCAACATAGTAGCGGGCAATATAAAACATTTTCAGTAATATTTAGTCACCAAGCTATCAATTTTATCGATATATTATTAGTTAACTAGATTCCTGGTTCCCGGCCGCTGAAACGAGGAGACTTCCTTTTAATCATATGTCATACTGAATCAAGTACACCCATCTATTAAGTAAACCCTAAAACCGATTGATAGGTATCAGTTTAGATATTTATAGCTGTGGCGAAGGCTCTGGCAAGCTTAGCTCTAAAAGTAAAGTCATCGTTAGATGGCATTAGGTCTACTTCTAGCAAACTAGACTATTGAAAACGTATTTTTTAAAACATATAAGAATGTAATCTGATTAAAAATGACCGAAAATGCTTGTTATTAATTCTAGTCTGAATATGTGTTAAATGTAGCACGTGCAAGCGCCCTCTGTGTTTAGTTACAGCGCAACGTTCGTTTGTATGAAACGTTGAGGAAACTTCAGTTTCAGAAGTGTTTTCATAAGATAACGTTAGTGAGTAACATGAGAATAGTGACTGAAATTAAACATATCATTTTCACGACATTTTAAAAAAGGTTTGTTGAATTTTTCAGTAAAGCAAACGGCACGGTATATAAAATATTGTGACTAAAAATTCCCCTTTCGAGTTTCCCGTCTATTAATATAAATAACTTCAAAATATTCCCCCCCTATCTTGAAATTATTCACGTCTCTTTGTTATACAATATTCCAAAACGTACGCAACAAACGTTCGCCTAAATTGATTCATCAAACCAATGCATGTTTGCGCGGCAGTTATCACGGTTAGAGCCATCATTACGACCAATGACTTCAAATAAATCATTTCAATAACCGACTTTCAGTCCGTTTGTGCTTGGAGCTAGTCGTTTCACTGATTTATATGTTTAGTTTTCGTTTGTTAGTGACTTCGTGGTTATTTTAAAGGTAATTATTATTTAAATCAGTATTCAATGTAAAGTGACGTTTCCCGATTTGTTTTTTTATTCTGTCGCATATTTGTCCCCCAATATATACATATTATGTTTTGTCTGTTTATAATGAAATCTCATAAGCTTTAAGTACTTAATTGTTTTTTTTTTCTACCATGTAGAGAGCATTTCCTTAGATTTCTTAGGGAGACAAAATATCATATGTTACTTAATAACTTATCTTAAAAAATGCACCATAGATTCCATCGTCATACGTATGTTTTTATTATTAACAAATACATACAATAAACTCAAGACGCTTTCAAATCAAATTAATTTATCACTCAGATAGTCATGATTTATGTAATGCACTCTATCATCATCCATCATCATCAATGCACTGTATGGTAACGGTAATTGTAAGAAAACGGAAATATTAATATAATACGCCACTATTGCTATTTTAAAGTCTAATAAAGAGATTTGGTTTATGAAAAAAATAACAACACAAAATCTGATTTTTGCTCTTTATAATATTATAATACTCATTGAATTATTATTATTATTTCGCGTATTTCTTTCGATAGACGGTGAGCACTTAGATACTTTATTTTTTTCCTAAAAATTCTTGTTGCATCTAGTATTCTGAGTATTTCCTATCTACTGTCTATGAATTCAGATACCACGGTGAAATTTTGGCATGATACTTACTGACTCTGACTGATAGCTTGTAAACAGATAAAATTAGACTGATAAGCTTTGCAATGACCTAAATGTAACACTCACCGACGCCATTGTTTTGTGTTGTCATCATCCATCGAGATAATTCATGAAAATCATCGTCAGAGAAATAATGCATGGAAAATTAAATAAATAAATAAATAGGGACAGACCAACACATATTGAAATAGCTTCACAGTATTTTTGTCATGGGATATCATGGGAATATCAACTATAGTATACTTTATGATATTAATGGCAGGTTATAATTTGTATCGCTATTATAAAAGAAATGTATTTTTTATAACATCCTAACTATTGTCATTATTTACCTGACGAGTCCGAAGTAATCGAAGATAATCGTGATACGCATGGGCGGCCATTGATTTTACTTTAAATGTTTAGTAGGAATATGGTACAGTTATTACAACGCATATACTTATCCGTTAATTTTAACTCAGTTTTATTTTTATTAAGTACTAGAATTATCAGTCAAAGATTTCGTGTTTTGTTAGATTATCTTTCTCTTTTATGTGAAATCGGTAACGTGCGTTAGTCCTTTCCTTGATTTGAATGTATAAGACATGAATTTCGGTCTTAGTGGTTCACTAGGAAATGTTTGGTGTAGTTTTGTAGGTTTACAACTGCAATAATTTATTTCTTAAAAAACATTTAAATAGAATGACGTTTTATCTCACGAGGAAATATTTTTTAGATGAGACCTCACCTTATGGGTATAAGTCGATTCAAGCCTTTAAACAACCTGATTTCGAACAACCTGGCAAGATTTTAATATCAGAATCCCTAAGGGAATATAGACCTGAAAGAAAAAAAAATGTGAACAATGAAAAAGTATTGGACCACCCTTACAAATTCACCAATCAGCTTGTCAAATTTTTATCGCTTGTCCAAATATTTTTTAAATTTTTTCTTGATATGTATATTCAGGAATTCTGGTTTCATCATTAAAATATTTCCAGGTTGTTCAGATTCACTTTCATGTCATCAAATCCAAATGTGACTGGAAAAGAATGTCAAATAGTTCCGTACAATGCAAGTGTTTGGAACAGTGACGTATACCTTATCATGATAATTCGTTTGTTTTTATAGTCCGTGCTCGGCGGGCGTGGGAGCGCGTCGCGTGCTATTGTGGCTTAACACTAATTATTTTTATGTGTTTATTGCTATAATAGGTTATTTGAACTTTATCTTACTGAGTTTGACCTTAATTCTGACAGATTTTCTTAATCCTCGATATTTGTGATTATTCAAATAGATAATATTGAATGATACAAGTGCTAGTGAATGTTTATTTAGTGGACTGCGGAGTTTGTTAGTTTGGAGTGCTTACAACTTTATAGGTATGGTTCGAAACACTTTGGGTATGGTTAAAAAATATTATGCGATAATTTTGGATGTTTTGTCACTGTACGGTATGATTATGAGATGGGTATCCAGGCCAGGGCCTGGATACCCATCTCATAATCATACCGTGTATCCTGGCAAACATAATACATAAATCCCTGGATTTATGTATTATGTTTGACAGGATACATATCTCATAATATAACTGAACTTGGAGAACAACAGTCGTAACTTTGTTATTAATTGGAATTCATACTGGGGATATTTATATAATTTATGTTCCGCAATAAATATTGATAAACAAATAATATGAATCACTAATATTATGTATTTGAGGTCATATACCTAAAGTACTTCGTTAAAAATGTATTGTTTTTGTAATCCTTTGACAGAGAACCAAAACATTGTTTTAATAATAATTTATATTATTAAATGCAGTTAACTACTATATAGTTATTTTAGACTATATATACGTAGGTAACTTTTATAAACCAGAATAAAAAATATCCATATGAATTTGTATGTAATTTTATTTTTAGAAAGTAAAGAAACTGTGGAGTTATTTAATTTCCATTTTTACTGGACCAAAGGAAACTGAAAAAATCAAATAAAATTTATCAGCCAGTTTATACCTGCAGAGCGTGTAAAATAAATAGGCATCCTTTTGAACACTTGTATAACATAACCCTCGTTGTTTAAACTATACACGATTCTTCTCTACTTACTTTTACTAAGCGTTTTCGCCAAAAGTGGCCGTTTTTGACCAAAACGCAAAGAAAAGCTTCACATCACTTTATAATTGTACTAGCTGTTACCCGCGGCTTCGCCCGCGTAATATATCCTATGTCCTTCTCGGTACCTTAACCTATGTGGATGCAAAATTTCATGATGATCGGTTCAGTAGATACGGCGTGAAAGCGTAACAAACAAACAAACTAACTCACTTTCGCATTTATAATATTAGTTAGGATGCAGATGTTCATGAATTAGTTTGAAGGGTTCTTGGGGGCCTCATTGGAATTTTTTTTAAATGATGCCTAAATTTTCTTTTTAAAATGTGGACAGCAGAAGGCCGAAAAATTAATGTATCGTCTTAAAAATCCCAGCTGACTGTAGTGAATTCTAGAGAAGATGATAAGCAACGAGCGTAACGGTCGGCTTGGACTGAGATAAGTGAAATGATAGTGAAAGTTCGTTAACTCTGCCGTTTCTGTTGGACTAAACTATCTACATTATGTTAATTGTTAAACTAGTGATATTATATGGAGATATTTCATCGCATATAAGTTATAGGCATAAAATTATTTAATTTAATTATTAATTAATTTTTTAATTATTAATTAATAATAATTTTTCTTTTTGAAGTATTTTTTTTTCACAAATACAATTACTAACTGTTTTCCTGCTCGTTAATTAAAGCCTATGTTACCCGTTGATATACTTAGGTGAAAGAATTTAAAAATCGGTTAAGTCGTTTTTGTATTAATTCATTACTAGCAATTTTCACGCGACTACGTCCGCAAATTATAAGCCTATGTCACCTGCCAATAAAATAGCTTTCTATAAGTGAAAGAATTTGTAAAAACGGTCCCGTAGTTTCGGAGCCTATTCAATGCGAACGAGCAATCAAATCTTCAATTTTTATAAAATTAGTAAAAATACCTATTGACGCCGTTAAGTATAATTTTAGTTTCTTTCGTAAACCTTGAGTCAGGACCTGAAAACTTGTTCTAAGATTTCCGTATGTTTCTAATGCATATTACAAAACTTGAAAACCACCTGCGTAACTGAATTTAACATTTGTTTTTGCACACTAGAATACAACGATTGGCCGCCAGATACCGCCCACCCGTGACATTCAATCCTTCTGGGTTCATCATTATAATGATAACATAGTTAATTTTATTTCATTATGTATGAGTCTCGTTCTGGGATTCGCCATAATCGATTGCAAAGTTTAGAAGGTCTAAACAAATAGACATTTAGAAAAATTACTATGACTTTTGAATGGACCGTATCTACATCAAAATTGTACTACAACACCACACCGTTGCATATATTTATCATATTTGTATGTACGTGTTATCTTCACGACCGAACATCTGTTAAAATATACATAACAAAATTATAATGATATACTCGTACTAACACGTTTCAATTTATAAACTGAACAACAAACATGTAACTAAAATGGTGTGATAATGATAAGGTGATATTTTTATATCGCTTTTGAATGCATATATTTCGTAAAGCTGCGATGAGATTTATCATTCAATACAAACATACAAATTTGTATTTATCTCTTACGGGGAAGATACAGCCAAAACACCGTAAGGAAAAAGTATCATATAATTGAAAGATCAGAAAAAAAAGAAGAAATATGCAATTAAAATCATTCATCATCAGGTCTTCTTAGTCTCCACTGCAGGAGCACGACCCTCTCTGTACTACTCGAGCAATATATTAGCCAGAGCAGTCAGAAGATTTGGCCTACACTCTCAACGCAAATGGAGTGGAGAGGTCTCTTTGATGTTTATAAGCTTTGTTTAGCTAGTGTTTCCTAAGTCGCCTTCTACGACATCCACGAGAAGACTTGGAGTTGTCCTATTCTACTCTGCCGGGAACCACACGGCATATTAATGCAATTAATATACAGATGTTAAAATAAATTCCTATGATTTTCGTCCCTTTCGTCGAATGGCTTTTAGGATCAACAACGTCGTTTTCCATTTTCTTCCAGACCAGCATCGAAGAATGTGATATTTGCTTAAAAAGATTATTTACCGAAGTCTTACAATCCTTTATAATTTTTAATCCGTGGTCACAAAATAAGATAAATAATGACAATAAAAATTTTTAAGAGCGTTTTAAAATTGTAAGAATCATTGTTTGACTTTAACCATTTTACAAATGTCTTACCTTTTTCTTATGTAATATCGTCGAATATTCTTCACTAGCGTGAAGGACGTAACGGCAAATTATTTTCTGAAAACGAAACCGGCCAAGTGCGAGGCCACCACTTACTATAATAACTCTAATTTTTGTTATTTGATGTTATAGCGGCAATAGATATACACATTCTGTCAAAATGACAGATGGATGGTGGGTAAAGGCTTATTATTATCGTCCCGTTTATCCCTTTAGGTAAGCAACCCTAACGATTACCTAAAAGTCTATTTTCTTATCTGCAGGTTGTTTCGCAAAAGCGTTCGAGCGTACACTACCCCGGTCGATGGCGTCGTCCCTGGTCGGAGAGTTGAGCGCAGCGCCCTCTATGACGGGCTCCCTCACCGAAGCGCTGGGGCCCGCCGCCCCGCCCATGCAGCTGATGCATATGCTGGAATGCACTGTCGACATAAAGGAGACTGATGCTAAGGTTATTTTTCACATTTCAACAATATTTTAACCCTGTCGATGACGTTGTCTCTGGTCGGAGAGTTGAGCGCAGCGCCCTCTATGACGGGCTCCCTCACCGAAGCGCTGGGGCCCGCCGCCCCGCCCATGCAGCTGATGCATATGCTGGAATGCACTGTCGACATAAAGGAGACTGATGCTAAGGTTATTTTTCACATTTCAACAATATTTTAACCCTGTCGATGACGTTGTCTCTGGTGGGAGAGTTGAGCGCAGCGCCCTCTATGACGGGCTCCCTCACCGAAAAGCTGGGGCCCGCCGCCCCGCCCATGCAGCTAATGCATATGCTGGAATGCACTGTCGACATAAAGGAGACTGATGCTAAGGTTATTTTTCACATTTCAACAATATTTTAACCCTGTCGATGACGTTGTCTCTGGTGGGAGAGTTGAGCGCAGCGCCCTCTATGACGGGCTCCCTCACCGAAAAGCTGGGGCCCGCCGCCCTGCCCATGCAGCTGATGCATATGCTGGAATGCACTGTCGACATAAAGGAGACTGATGCTAAGGTTATTTTTCACATTTCAACAATATTTTAACCCTGTCGATGACGTTGTCTCTGGTGGGAGAGTTGAGCGCAGCGCCCTCTATGACGGGCTCCCTCACCGAAAAGCTGGGGCCCGCCGCCCCGCCCATGCAGCTAATGCATATGCTGGAATGCACTGTCGACATAAAGGAGACTGATGCTAAGGTTATTTTTCACATTTCAACAATATTTTAACCCTGTCGATGACGTTGTCTCTGGTGGGAGAGTTGAGCGCAGCGCCCTCTATGACGGGCTCCCTCACCGAAAAGCTGGGGCCCGCCGCCCCGCCCATGCAGCTAATGCATATGCTGGAATGCACTGTCGACATAAAGGAGACTGATGCTAAGGTTATTTTTCACATTTCAACAATATTTTAACTCTGTCGATGACGTTGTCTCTGGTGGGAGAGTTGAGCGCAGCGCCCTCTATGACGGGCTCCCTCACCGAAAAGCTGGGGCCCGCCGCCCCGCCCATGCAGCTAATGCATATGCTGGAATGCACTGTCGACATAAAGGAGACTGATGCTAAGGTTATTTTTCACATTTCAACAATATTTTAACCCTGTCGATGACGTTGTCTCTGGTGGGAGAGTTGAGCGCAGCGCCCTCTATGACAGGCTCCCTCACCGAAAAGCTGGGGCCCGCCGCCCCGCCCATGCAGCTAATGCATATGCTGGAATGCACTGTCGACATAAAGGAGACTGATGCTAAGGTTATTTTTCACATTTCAACAATATTTTAACCCTGTCGATGACGTTGTCTCTGGTGGGAGAGTTGAGCGCAGCGCCCTCTATGACGGGCTCCCTCACCGAAAAGCTGGGGCCCGCCGCCCCGCCCATGCAGCTGATGCATATGCTGGAATGCACCGTGGACATGAAGGAGACTGATGCTTAGGTATTTATTTATCACCTTTTTACAATATTTTACTTAGACATATACGCCCAACTATGAACCAAATTAATTTTATTATTATTAGGGTCTGCTATAAGCGCGCTTAACGGTAGCAACGGCGCTGCAATGCAATTTCTTATTCGACTCGTCGTTAGCTTCAACTAGTTAAAACTCAGAAATATTTTTTACAGATAAAATAGTCTTTCTTTTTTCATGATGTGGTGAACACAAAGATGATACAAACTTTTGGTGCTATCTATGCGCCACTATAAGAACAAATTTGATGCTTTATGAGTTAGGACCACATGACTTAGGTCACAATGTTCATTAAGCCTGTATTTGTTACAGATCTTCAAGACGTTGGCTTGAAGATCTGTAACAATTATTCAATTAGATTGTTTTTCTCTATGCCCAACTACTCCTACATTATTACGTAGTATTTTAGAGAAATTTATTTTAATTTCAGATCAAATTCAATATTAATTGATGATGTCATTCTTATTTACAGGGCACATTTAGCCACGTACCAAAGGAAAGGCTCGGCTTCAAGCTCCGCGGGGGCATAGACAAACAAGTGACCATCAACGTGCAGCAAGTCAATAAGAATGCGCAAATTGACTCTGAAGACCCACAGGTATATTTATGAATGTCATCAATATTATTATGTCAACCACAAAAAGTCCACTGCTGGACTTAGGCCTCCGTAATGATTTCCATCATGGGGGGTTTTTGCCATACTCACCCACGCTTGGCAGGCGGGTTGGTGAGCGCTGTTTAGTGGCTTATCTCGGTTCTGTCTGACGCAGCTGCCCATCGAAACTGTTTTTATGCGAGGGAAGGGTACGAGTTTGTTGGTCTGGGGAATGGAATAAAAGTACTTTGGATGCTATTTGCTCGGGTGGATTAATTGGGATAAGAAAGTAGTATTCGGGAGGTCGGGTGCATGACCCGATGTCATACCTGCAACCACCGGACAGGCAGTTGTGAGAATGACATCCGTGACTTTCTTATGAACATCAATTGGCAGTTTAATATAAGAGAATATGACAAGCGAAAGTAAACTGACATGCAGTACTGACCGTACATAAAAAAGGGAAAAGTTAATGAAGAAGATGAATTGGCAGTTTTGAGAATACCTTTTTTTAATAATTTTATTTTGAGCTTTATTTCTAACCCAAAGTACCATGTTAAGTATCACTTTTAGCTGTTTCACTTACTAATTTTGTTTTATCTTGTTATACAGGCATCATACACTGGCGGTCTATACATCGAACGCTGCTTCGGGATCCTCCTTGCTCCTGGTCGAAGTGTAAAGCATTCAGACATGAGACTGTTAGAAATGGTAAGCAAAACAGGTTTTTACATAAGTTTAAAAATTATGCTTGGCCAAAGACTACACAATACTAACGTATAGACTGCCAAGTCGATACAAAATTGTCTAACTTAGGACCTGCTATGGCACGTATTTATAGGCGCAACGAAGGCTAGGGATAGTGGCGGAAGAAAAGTCCGCGACGCGCTCTTATTACTACTAAAATAAGGTTGCATATAGTCTGCGTATGTCCGCCAGGCGATATGAGGTATTGCGCGGATAAAGTGCAACTTTATCACATTACTAATGAACATATGCCGCTTGCCTTTTTGTAAGCCATTGTCCGTCGTATGTGTCGCGCCATAAGGTAACATTCACTGTTATGGTTGTCAACATAGGCAGCAGCGCTGCACTTTTTCACTCGTCACTGGATAGTGTAAGCCTATTCGGTAAGACTTAGGAATAATATTTACCATTGTAAGCATAAATCGTAAGCTAGAAGTGTTGGGATAACATGGCGTGACTAAGGTTACCACTTAACGGGAAACCCCGCTTGCAGTCATAAAACCATTGTTCTTTAGTTTAAAATAATTTGTTAGGCCAGTGTAAAGTACTCCCTACATTTGTTTATCAAATTACATACTCAGACCGCGATATTAGTGACTCGTCGTGAATTTTAGTTATTCATGCTTACCCATTTTTAGGGTTCCTTAGGAACCCTTATAGTTTCGCCATGTCTGTCTGTCCGTCCGCGGTTTTATGATTATACTCAGAGACTATAAGTACTAGAAAGCTGTTATTTGGTATGGGTATGTATATTAATCATGGTAAAAAAGTGGTAGAAAAAAATCTTGATAAAAATTTTTTTTTAGTGTAGCTCCCGTACAAGTAAAGTGGGGGAGGAATTTTTTTTTCTCTAGTTACCTATCTTGTGGGGTAAGGTATCGTTAAAAAGTTCTTTGAAAAATATTGTGAGGTTGACAACACCATTTTTCGATTTAGGGATCCGTTTCCGAAATATTTGGTTTTAAAGTGAAAATTTTTGTTAGAGGTAAGGGTTTAGCAGATAGAGGGGGGGGGGGGGGGGCCTCTATCTGCTAAACGGTTATATATGGATACGTGAAAAAAATTAAAACAGTAGTATATATACTGAAGTTGAAAGGAAAACTATCAGAGCTGAGTACTAAGTGCAAACTAAAAAGTTATAGGCAACCAACTTACAAAATGTACTGGAAAATGTAAAATTTCATACAATTTTCATTGTTAGATGTTTTTGGTCGTTAAACTGTGAGGTGCGAGTGTAAACAGTGTGAACTCAAAGTTGTCATTCGCAACTACGGAACCCTACACAGCGCGTGGCCCGACACGCACTTTGCCGGTTTTTTTAATATATCCTTTGCATTTCGTAATACTTTTATGTCTACCCTCCAAGCGATGAAGTCATGACTCTTTGTTTACAGGTCAGCGGTTCAGCAGGAGGGTACAGTTGTTCAGTGTGTGCTCTGTGGAACGCGGGAGAGTCGGCTCTGGCGGCCTTTAACGCTTCCAGTGGAGACGGCGCCCCTGCTTATATGTCGCTGGCATTGGACCTCGTCATCAGGGGCATTCCGGATCCCCTCAGGTATGGACCTTATGACAACTGACATCTTTGATGACCTCCTTGGCGCAGCGGTCAACACGCTAGACTGCGACATTTGATCCCCGGTCGATAGATTGACCTGGGTCTTGGATGTTTATCTATATATGTATTTGTCATAAAATATAGTTTCGTTGAGTTATTATCTCACTACTAGCCCATAAGCCAAGTCGCGAACTTTTGTCCGTATATATTTATTCATCATCATCAGGTCCTTTTTTTAAAACCCTCTACGTACTGCTAGAGCTATATATCAGCCAAAGCAGTTAGAGGATATTTACTATTATTTAATATTACAAATGTTTTTTATATAGATACATTTATTTAAAAAAGAATACTTAGTATATAAGGACAAATAGTCGTTCGTCGTCGTTATAGTATAGCATTCGTCATTCGTGGTACAAAAGTTATGTTACAACCATTATCTTAGCCAACCTAATACTGCTCAAATTATTTTTGTTAATATTATGTTCCTTCCTTGCAGATTGGTGATAGAGACGCCAGTCAAAATCTTTCCGCCTACTGAGAGGTTCTGGTATTATTCTAAGCGGCCACTCGTTCAGGAGTTCTACATTAATCTCAAAGAGGTAAATATTTATTTGTTATTATGTTTCTCTGGTTTTTCACCAGGCCATGATTACAATCAACGAGTGGTTCAGAAGTCACAAAGCTGGACTCATTTTAGGGGTTCCGTAGCCGAATGGTAAAAACGGATTCCGAAACTATTGAGTTTGAGACTACACAGTTGAAACTTGGTAGGTAGCATGTAGGTAGATGACTCTTGTGAACCGTTTTACGAATTATACACAAAAATAAAATATATTACAGACATACATACATGGAACTGAAACTAAAAAAAATTATCATACCTATAGGCAGAATTCATGCTGTGATATCATTTAGCGTCAGTTTTTGCAGTCGGATGCCCGCTTGACATTATTTTTAAGCCTGCCTGATGCAGGCTGAAGTGTTCACTGCACCACAGAAATCACAACACAACTTTGTTCGCCGTCGTCTACAGCACTGCCGAAAAACTGTCTTCACGCATATTAGGGCATAGAACCCACGTCAATTGAGTTTGAATTTGTGGCCCCCAATAGAAATTCAAACTTAAGTGTATGACATTTTTTTTTCATCTTTACCCTTACTCCATTATTTGTCTATGAACTTTATTGCCTAGAGAAAACAAGGCAGTGGGTCATCTGATACTAGTAATAGTATCTTCTTTATAGTTTGTGGTCTACAGTTCCAATTATCTTTATGCAATTTTTCGTTATTTCCAGAGCGCAGACCCGCTCGGCCAGCTGCAGTACGAAGTCGCGAACGTGGAGACGTCTGGCGAGTTAGACCGCTCAAGGCTGAATCTCCCTTTATCCTTGTCAAGCTTGCTGCCTTCGCCTCTGTCGAGCGCCCCCGCACCCCCGTCCCCTTCCGAGCCAGATTCGGGTGAGTAACAACGAAATTATAACCTGGATTTCTATCTATTAGCCATAACGTCTAATGCTGGACATAGGCCTCCCATAGATCGCCACAAATTTCGGTCTTGTGCATGCCGAGTCTACTGACTCCCGGCGACCCTGATGAGGTCATCTGTTTACTTCTTATTAAATCTTGCCCGCGTGGATTTTTTTTTTCTATATCTTATTTCTTAATTTAATGAGAGTATATTAGAATAGCATTGTAAATGTAAAAAAATACCTATAAAACCTGGAGACTGGAGTTTTTTACCCAATGGACCACCCAGAAGTAAGGTAAATTGAATGGTTTTCGCGCGTATAATATGAATGTATCTATGTAAGAATGTCTGTTCCATTGTTACTTTCTGTAGCTTAAACGGATATACCGATTGTAAAATGTGAGGTGTTATTAGACTCTTATATTTCCCGGAGTGTCATTGGCTATGTAACTTCAGCAAAAATCAATACACACGACATTAAAGGACGTCGGAATTTAATTTTTTGAAGACAGATACGTGAATGCGCACTTTGGATGTAGGATAGGAATATAGAAGTTAGGGCAGTTTGATGAAGACAAAAATTATAAATGGTGAAACGCATCATCAAATTTCTCTTGACGGGTTCAATCACCTTTTTGCTTCTACTTATTTCCGTGTTATCCTTCAGATGGCGACGAACCACTCCTAAGTGGGACTGGTGAGGTTTCCAAAGATTGTGGAGAAGACGTGCTGGTCAACTGGGCTCAAGTGCTAAGAAGGTAAGTCAATTTTTCATTTGTCGAAAAACCTTGATGTGATGAATGATCTTTTGTCATCTCTCTCTTTATAAGATTTCTCTCTCTCTATATAAGAAAAAACGATGATCATCGACAAAGGTCATCACATGCTTTTGCAGATACAAGGACCTTATATATTAGTAGAAGGACTAAGTAGCCATAGTACTTTAGGCAATAGAGAAAGACGGAAATACTACAGGTTGGTGTCCCGCTCGCACATATTGGTATAAAAACTATATTAGTTACGATTATATTATACATGGTGAAATTTTGATCGTTCTGGACCCTTAAAGGGGTGATTCAGCCCGTCGATATGAACCATTTTTCCTATGGGACCAATGCTGGAAACTCAAATTTTATTTCGACATTGTCATACAAAAGTGTTCAGCCGCCCGAGCAATTTGTATAGGAATGTCGAATTTTTTTTCGAGTTTTCAGCATTTGTCCCATAGGAAAAGTTGTTTATATTGACAGGCTGAATCACCCCTTTAATGGTCCGGAACAATAAAAATTTCGCCATGTATACGATTGCATATGTGCGAGCGACACACTCAACCATAAATCTTTGCACAGAATTATGCTCTCTATTCTTAAAGTAATAAGGGTAAAATTCGTATCAACAATTGAAACAGTTCTATTATGGTACTACGGAGACGACGCTAATTATACAGGTGTTTTTTAATTCATTGGCATCCTTTTAAACATAGACTATACCCATGATTGAAAGTAATTTAAGACTACTATCGAGTAAATTAAAATTATACATATCTCAAATTTAAGAAAAACTCAATAACTACCTCAAACGCTTCGAAAGAGGCTATTACTTTAGATAAAAACCAAAAATTAAAACAGGACTGAATTTCCAAAAACACCTAAAAAATAATTCATTTAAACAGTATATAATCAATCGGTCGGTGAAATTTACGTAAAACAAGTGACTTTAGACCGATACACAACCAGCGATTTATTGTTGAAGCAAGATATGTTTTTACGTGTAATTTTTTTTGCGTATGCTAACGAATTCGATTCCACCCTGTATAGATTAGCAGATATCAAGTTTGTCTGTTACTGACAGCTTTACTATCTATTTGGACAGTTGGACCGGGCCACGTCCCCGTGCACTTAACCAGTTGGTGCGCGTTGGGGTTCCGGAGGCGTTGCGCGGAGAAGTGTGGTTGAGGTTAGCCGGCATTGACCAGAACGACAAGCTTATGGAGACTTATAGGACGCTTATTAGCAAAGTGAGTATTTTTTGAGTTATTTCTGTTCAATAATCTTCATAGTTTACGTTTGGTGGCTTTTCACGGGACTGACCAACCCATGTAAAGATGAATGATGTGGTAGCACCAAAATTTCAAGTCCGATGTGTCTGATTTGGGTTATAAATAATTTTCCAGATGTGAAAATGAAACGACACATTGAACGTTTCAGTTTCATCAGTAAGGAATTCAGGAAAATTTTGTAATTTATAAGAGCGACATAAGGTGATGAGGCGTGGACGGCCGCGTTCCGTTTCTCTTTCTTGCTCTAGTTAATGGCGGTTTTAAATTAAAGAAAAGGACAGACACATAGGAAAGTGCGATTCAGATGAGTCTTCTCTCTTTTAAATTTGGGTTGCGGCTTTGTTTGTCGGATATACTATTTGATTTTTGAAAAAAGAAAACTGAATTAATGTTCTCGATTACAATAATTGTACTTTTAACAAACTTAACTTTTATCAATTCCCTATCTGCTAAACTGCATACTTGTTTTATTAAATGGTCATCGCAAATATATTAAAAGAACGTCGTATGATGCTCGCACTCAGTAAGCTGGTTATTTTAGTCATTTACTTTACCTCGTGCATATAAACATATGAGCCCTTGAAAATAATATCCAGCTTACTGTACTTGCATCATAATATACTATTATAAATTGCATTTCATTTGATCATTATAGGACTGTCCATTCGAAGCGGTGATCCAGCGCGACATAGCGCGCACGTTCCCCGCCCACGACTTCTTCCGCGAGGCGGGAGGGTTGGGGCAGGATTCTCTACTGCGCATGGCGCGGGCGTATGCTGTGTACGACCATGAGGTCGGCTACTGCCAGGGATTGAGCTTCTTGGCGGCCACGCTGTTATTACACGTGAGTATAATGCGATCTATGTCCAGCGGTGGACTTCTCACGGCTTAGATGATGATAATGATTATGCGATATTGATTTTTCTATATATCTAGTGATGTATCATTGCAATTGGAACGTATATTGGCTAAGCTAAGACTAATATTATTCAACGACCTTGTTTTTTGACTCGTGTATGTCGGCATGCAACTCTCAAGAACCTGAAATGTATTTATGTCTGCCGTGGTAATACTAAATCCCTTTAGTAGCTTTTGCAAGATTAAGAAAATTTATCAAAATCCCAAATTTTTCGCATTAGTACAGTCTGAATCAAACTTTATGGCGGCTCGGAACATCGCGCGAGTCGATGCGCAGAACACAATATTAGGTTCAGCGGGGCGCGCGCGGGGAGGCGGGGCACGCTCTGCGCCGCTCGCAACTAATACCATAGTAGTCCCATTTATAGATGAATTTATCCGGGCCCCCGGCCGACTCCCGTTCTCCGGACCCTGGGGTCCGGAGAACGGGAGTCGGCCGGGGCCGGGGGATCCGAAGCATCTAAAGTGAGGATGTAATCAAGAACACTCTGAGAAGACAGAGATATTAATAGTATTTGCAATGACATCCCAAAAGTTTCTAGATCTCAAGACCATTATGGTCATGATTTTGGGAAATATTGGGGATTCTCAAAACCATCTCCAACATTTTTTCTAATACCTTCCTCAATATTTCTTAAGTATGTAACACAAAGCTATCCTCAATGCATCCATTGTTCACAGATGCCAGAAGAACAAGCATTTTGCCTGCTAGTCCGCCTCATGTACGGGTACGGCCTCCGCGAATTGTACAAAGACGGCTTCGAAGCGCTTTACATGAGGTTACATCAGCTGGATCGGCTCATGGAAGTGAGTAGCTGTAATAAGTTTATTATATTTCACCTCTGTATGAGCATGTGGTCTCAACGCCTTAATCGTACGATTTGTTCTCAGAAACTCGCATAGATGGCGCCACTCGAAACTACACAACATTATATCTATCGTATTATGAGAATATAAAAACATGATTCACAAAATAAATCCTATTAAAAATGAAAACAATATTTTAGGCATAATATTTTTAAATGACACCGTATATTTAGTAAGTTAAAGGCTAACGCAGATTACCGCCATCTAGTATCGAGTAGCAAGCTACTCTCCTGCGCCATACATTCGCCTGCTTTTCGCAACTTTAAGTTGGTCCAATATTTTTGTATGAGGTGTGCCGTCTATTATGTTAGTATTATATTGTCTTTGGTATGAGGTTGCCTCATTTCATCTACATTTAAGGCTTTGGTGTGCGACACTAGCGCCACCCAGCAATTATTTTTTTATTAAATCGCCAAAAATGGCTGCGTTTGACGTTAGCCGGTATTTCTCTTAATTGACCAAACGAATATTAAAGAAAGTAAGGCCAAAACACTACAAGTATTTACTAGTGCAGTACAATATTACATTTTTTTCATTGGATATGATTTAGGCTTAAAAGAATTAATTACTGGGTCGCTAGTGTCGCACAGCGTTTTAACACTAAGATTTTATATGCATTTGTCTTTAAAAAATAATAAACTATTTATATTTAACAGAAAGGAAGCGTGACAGCGATAACCTATAAAAATATGCTAGTAACAGAAAATTATTAACGTAATAGACATAATCGCTGCTCTACTAGATTTTCCCCTGACATTTACAAGTTAAACGTTCTATCTTATCTTTATTTTGCGTGACACAGCTGTGTTTTTATTTCCAGGAACAATTGACAGACCTGCGCGCGCATTTCCAAGAGTTAGGCGTGGAGCCTCACATGTTCGCATCCCAGTGGTTCTTGACAGTATTCACAGCTAGATTCCCGCTACCTTTGGTAAGTTTTCCTATTTTTAAATATTGGTAAATATCGTAAAAGTATATTTCGTTTCGTAGAGAGTAAATATCTGTCCATGCCGGGAGGACTGAGCTCCGGTAGGAATGGTAAACAAAAGAAATGCTGCGCATCTTTGGCAATAATAAGCCAAAGATGCGTAGTGTAGCACGCGTCACCTTCCTTACATGGCGACACTGCCAAAAGCTAGTCTGAAATCCTATGATACTAATAATACTGGGTTCGTCGTCTTATCGAGACGAAATGGTTGCATACTATTAAATATCTTTTGACCAGTATTTGGCAACGCTAATTGCCCTATCCTGGGTGCAAATTGAACATCGACATTCCCTTGAGGCAAATGCTGGCGATAAAAAAAATGTCGTTAAGGCGCTCTTATAGTAACACTAGCGCCACCCAGCAATTAAATTCGTTAAATCATAAATTGTATCGAATTTTAAAAATCTAACAAGTACAAAACTACTAAATTACTCATAGAATTTTTTGTATATTACAAGTAATTTACTACTGCCATATTTAGAGAGAAAAATCGATTATCGCCAAAAGTGGCCACTTTTGGCGTTAACCTGTTTTTCTCTTAATTTATCAAACGAATATTAGTGAAAATGAATACAAAAATACTACAAGTAATTTACTAGTAATGTACTTGTTAGATTTTTAAAATTCGATATAACTTAGGATTAAAAGAATTTATTGCTGGGTGGCGCTAGTGTTACTATAGGAGCGCCTTAATAATAAGCAACTCGGCAGATGCATGAATTTCTGATAGGCGTCTAGTCTACCTTAAAAATATTTGATATTTTTATCCCGTCCTTTCGTCCGTTACTTTTATCCCGTTCCCCCAGTCCAACAAACTTCTAGCCTCCCCTCGCGGTTGTGTTGGGTAGCAGTGTCGGATCCGATATAAGCCAAACCAACTGTGCTCACCAATCCGTTTGTCAAACGTGGTGAGTATGGCAAAACCCCCACAATGTTGGAAATCCTTGTGGGCTTGTGTCCAACCGTTGCACTTATTGGGGATTAAATGAAGGTGATGTAAGAAGGTAACGGAGAATATATCCTGTTTTATTTTAATTTCAGGTATATCACATTCTGGACGTGTTTCTGCTGCAAGGGGTGGACACGTTGTTCCAAGTTGCTTTGGCGTTGCTTTCGCGGTCACGGAAGGATTTGTTGACGCACGATTTTGAAGGCGTACTCAAATATTTTAGGTAAGTCATTATTTTTTTTATTTATTCTTCACTACTATCCCACAATTTGGACCAAATGAAAGGAAGCGTCCACGGAATGACTTGGAGTGGTCCTATTCTACTCTGCCGGGAACCACACGGCGAAGTTAAAATTGTGTACTGCGCATCAACTTCCGCGATGTTTGAGCCGCCATAAAGTTTGGTTCGGACTGTATCAAGGTAATATAACGGTGCCAGCCGTCAACTCATGTTCACTATTCAATTATAATTTAAGATATTTTTAACAAAAAACAAAAACCGACTCCGACCCTATCAATTTTTTTAATAAGCATAAGAAAAAAAATGGAAATAAGTGTAATCCAAACGGCAAACCTGTAAAATTTTTTTGGTTTTTGTGTATTTTTTCAAAAAGCTCTCGACCCATTTCGATAAAAACTTAATGGCACCATCTGTAAAGTATAGCCTATCGGACGAAAAAAATTATTTCTGAAATCGGTCCAGGCGTCTTCGAGAAATCGGGGAACATACATAAAAAAAAAAGATTACGACGTATTGTAAACCTCCTCTTTTTTTGGAGTCGGTTAAAAATGAACTGAGTGGTGACGTAAACACAAAATTAAGTATTATTATCCTTCTTACATTTCCTTTTGGTGCAGGACGCAGGTGCATCAAATGGTAGGTACCTTATTTAACTACTCCACGTACATTTTGAGGGCGAATGGGTTTTCAGATTCCATTTTTCCCCAGGTGGTGCTGTGATAAGAGGTATTTGTGACAAAAGCTGTCTAAATCCACTAATCATTGGGTGATTTTGAATGCTAATAAAAATACCCCTCGTCACAAATCTTTTTACTTAAAATTGCTAGTTACTTATAATATTGTTCCAAGATCAATAATATCATCTATTTAATTTTTATTTTAGAGTAACTTTACCAAAGAAGTGCCGGGCTGAGGAGGCATCCAGACAGATAGTGAAGTTAGCGTGCAGCATCAAAGTCAAACGGCTAGTCAAGTACCAGGCCGAGTACGAGAAGTTTATCAAAGGTAATGTAAATTTTTTTTTTGCTGTGATGTTTGGAATTTCAACGCTAGTCTAGAACTTCAACGCTGGTCTGGGATGAAAGAAAAAACGTAGAATGTACCAGCTGCTTCACTTCCCGTGCAGATCGTAAAAGCCGATCGAGGGAATGGGCGTCAGGAATCATGTCAATAGGCGATGTGGCTAGCAACCCATCACTATTTTGATTCCGTTCTCACCTACAAGCCCACCAACATGCTAAACGTGGCCTAATGGTTAAGCAAGGGAAAAAGACGTGATAGTATGTATGTATGTATGTTTGTTTGGAATTTAGTTTTAGGAACCTTCATATTGTTAAGGCTCAACAGTAAGTCTGCTTGTGAGTATTTTTTTTAAAGGTAGCTAACTCCAAGTGAGCTTTTACTACTTCACCGGACTTTTTGCGGTGAGAGCGGAGTGCCCTCAACCTGTATATGATTTTAAGCTTTCGCGGTCACAATCACTATTATGTTCACTACGGGACTTACCGCGATTATTTTTGAGTTCTGTCTGATATTTCGACAACATTGCAGCTGCCATTTTCACAGTAGTGAACATAATAGTACCCTCAACCTGTAGGGCGAACATCACCAAAGAGAAGGACGTCGGCTTTGGGCGTTGCCTGTGTGCGCCAGTTTTGAAGAGACAGCAACTCTCATATGCCTGATGGGCAGCGATTGGCATGCATAGCCTGAAGGGCCGAACTGAGAAACAATGGCAAAGCCTTTACAAAGCAGCAACTCTCGTGTTTTGTCGTATGAGCTGCGGCTTATGAGTACAGTACCACCACTGTTATAAGTTACGCCGATATTTGTACCTGCGTAAAAATGAAATTTTTGCAAGGCGCGAAAATACCCGTCCACTATTGGTAGACGAGTACGCGCCATGCGGCGTCTCAGTACTCTCGGCTTTCGTACAAGTATTGTGAGCGAGATACCACGAGTCTTGTTGCTTTTGGATTTCAAATCTTATTTAGTAGGAATAAGTTCGTTATTTCATTGATGTTTTCATTCGGTTTGAGTCGGCGGTAGGTTGCGCTATTCTGCGCCATCGAATAATGCCGATGCGACTTTTTAACGTGGTGCTACTGTGCTCATTATATTATTGAAGCTTACGCGAGAGACATCATTTTTTGTGTCGAAAATGCCAATATGTTCAGCCTAATCAGTAGACCATCTTCAGGGCGAGTGTCAAGGACGTTTTGGCGTCGCTGTCCGATGGTAGAACATCGGCATTTTCCGACTAAAAAATATGTGACGAGGAAACCATTTTGTTTTACATAAAAATAAAAATATATTCTCCTTTTTCAGAATCGGCTGAAAAAGAGAAGATAAACGTGGAACTTGAAAGGTTAAAAGGTATCAACACGCAATTGCAACAGGACAAAGAATCTCTCGAATCACAACTTAATGAGGTAAGTTCATTGTTTTCAATTGAAATATTTTTACTCTCGTCAGATTTAGTCCCATCTTGACGGTTAGTACTGACATAGATAATATAATTCTACAAGAATAGATATCTCAACCGACGGCATATGCTCTAGCAAAGGCTCCGGCAAGCTTAGTTCTAAAAGTCATCGTTAGATGGCACTAGGTCCACTGCAAGTTAACTAAACTCCCCGCCACGAGGAGCTATAAATTAAGTACGTCAATAAACTTCTACTGAGTTAGAGTTACCTAGCGACAATATTATGAGTTAACCAAATACAACTGACTTAAATTGCTATACGGGTAATACGAAACTAAAGACCAATCCTAATTAGTCGGGTTATATTTTAACTATACAAAACGCTGTCGCTTAATGTTTTTTGGTACAGGAACGAGTCCGACTTCGTGAATGTAAACATTTGGCGCATTTCTGAGATATAATAAAGTTTCTGTAGCAGTTTTTGCTATAAGTTGTTTTTTTTTTATTAGCTATTGAGTCTCAATGCAGGGCAAAAGATTTTTTACGTTGCCAAATAATCACTTCACCTGCAAACTCCCTCCATTCTTTATGGAAAAATATTTCTAACCATCTCTTCTTTGGTTTATTTTTGTACACAAAAATAAACAATATTATTTTTATTTCATCCAAATGTTGCGAACCCCTGAACATTTTTATAGCTTCTTATGAAAGGGACTTTAGACGAAAATGCTTTTTATAATTATAATATTTTGTGGATATTTCTTAAACGTCGCACGTAATCCCCTCTGTGTATAGTTGCAGCGCAACTCTAGTTTGTATGAAACGTCGTTGAAACGTTAAAGATGATGATACCACCATGGTGTGGCAAAGTCATGGTCCGTTTACTTATCATGTCAAAGCATTTCTCAAATCTCGTGCTGTCTTAGTCTAGACGATAATTTTAAAAGCTTAGCATGACATACCAGCACGCGATTTAAGAATGTTCTTAGTTAAAATACTTTTCATAATTTGGGCGTTACAAAGACGATACTGAATATTACCTACGTCGTCCTAAAGAAATCCAAATAAAAAGAAATGTTTATAAACAGGCACGGTCTACGATCGAAGAGGCTAAGAAGGATGCGTCTCACTACGCGGCCGTGGCGCGGGATTACCGCGAGATTTGTGCGAGGCTCGACAAACAGCTGCACCAAGTGCAGGTATGATAGATAGCTATTGTTGATTCATGTGTTACTTTGCGGAAGTCAAAGTTACATGCACTTTGAGTTAAGTTATTTTGTGTGCTTCTGCTACCAGTTAGTTCATGACCAGTGATCGGATAATAGGCTGACTGCTAATATACCTGAACTTGAATTTTTATTCCCACGAAAGAATAATACGGACATGCTTTTCAAATGTTATCTGCATACAAAATATAGTTAGAAATTTCATTGTAAAAATGATTTATTTTTATTGAATAATGCTAACATATCCGTCTCGTATTACTAAGTAATCCTGGGAATCCGGATTTTTTTAGTAATTCAGGAAGAAAAATCTACATTATTCTTTTGTGGAAAGAAGTTAAGGTAGATAAGCACCCAATTATCCGATCATTGTTCATGACACATGACGGGACTAACAGTGGGTAGGCGCTGGCTAGCTATCGTTTGTATGAACGAACTGGTGGCACTAAATCGCGAATCGTTTTCTTACACACTGTACATTACCTCTGCAAATAATTATTTGCCTGAATCAAACGTTGTGAACCGCTTTGTAGTTGGTTTATGCGATTAGATCTTCTGTTGTTTAAGGATCCTTACATAATACAATATGATTTTAATTTTCAGGATTACGTCAAAGATTGCGTGAATTGCAGTGTTAAATTAGCGCAAAAGGATAATAAAGAAGGCAAGTGGAATTATTTTGAAAATATAATCTTAAATAACTTAATAGTTTTAGTTCCTTCTACCTTCCGTGTATATAAAATCATCGATCACATTACAAGTTAATCAACTCCCGCCTTGAAAACTATTCTTTCTTGTAAACGGCTAGACCGATATTGATAAAACGTGTCTACGAAGCATCGCTAAACATCTGGTTTCAAATAAAATAAACCGCATCAAATTGGTTCATCTGTTCAAGTGCTACGGTGCCACAGACTGTCACAAACATAGTGGTCAAACTTATAACATTTTTATCCCCAAACCCAAAGAAGGGGTCTTTTGAAGGATTGGTAGACACTTGTATAAGAAATTAAAAAAATAATTCACAGAAACTGAACAAAAAGGAGACGAAAAAGAAGAAGGCTCCAGCGATACCGAAGCCCGCTTGCGGCAGCGCGTACGGGACTTGGAATTAGAATTGGCACAAGTCAAACTTGCGCACGTGCAGGCCCAGTGCAGTAATCAGGTACCATTCTTCTTCTTATTTCAGAGCTATATAGCTCTTGTCGATGGAGTATGCGCCAAACTTCTCTATTCGCTGCTTTTGGACTTTATATGTGTTTTATTGATTTAATTGACTTTACCTTTTTACATGTGTTCTTTGAAATAGTAAAAATCACTACATCACTACATATTATAAAACAAAGTCCTCCGCCGCGTCTGTCTGTCTGTTCGCGATAAACTCAAAAACTACTCCACGGATTTTCATACGGTTTTCACCAATAGATAGAGTGATTCACGAGGAAGGTTTTAAGGTATAATACATGCCCGGGCGCAACCGGGTAGGGCTGCTAGTAAATTAATAAGTCTAAGTAGTGTTTCTGTAAATCTATGTATTTGTGTGTCACAGTCAATGCGAATAAAGTTTTCATTTATCAATTTAGCGCAACTATGATGATCATCCAACGATGATGTCATTTTTCAGGAGCTAAGCCACCAACTAAACGCGGCTCTCCACGAGATGCAGCAAGCCATGAACCAGAGACAATCGGTCGCTCCGTGGCTCGTCCGCACTCTCAGTAAGTATACACATACTGGTATACCAGGCGCGTTCCAGGAGACTTTTTCGCACTATCTTATTCGTCACAATTTTGTAGAAATTGGTTACATACCTAATATTATTATATTTGTATGGAAAAAACACGTCGTGACGTTTGCAGTAGTGGACAAATCACAACTTTTACTCTTTAGTAAAATACCTATAACTTACCCGTTTATAGGTAAAGATAATTTAGTTACAAAATCTCTAAGGATTGGAAGTGATTTTAAAAAGAGCAAAAAATCTTCGTTTCTTCAGCAAACAGCATTAATATGTTACCTTACTATGACCCCTCAGTAGCATTATTCCCTGAAACTACACTTTAAAAAACTCACCGAAAGATATTCAACATTTCTTACCTATTACATGATACTGCATGAACTGTATTTTGTGACCAGAGTCGGACTAACCCGCTCCTGGAACGCACCTAGCACCATGCATCATGCATTCTGTCGCAGTACGTATCGTCCGCGCGTTTTGTTTCGCTTGTGTTATTCATTTCATTGCATATACAGTTAGTGTTCGAATCTCGTTTTTTAAATAGTAGGTTTGTCTTGCATTCCATTACAGACTACCACAGCTAATACCCCCAGTAGCGTTATTCCTCGAAACTCCACTTAAAAAACCTACCCAAAGATATTCAACACTTCTTACCTTGTACATGATACTGCTTGCACTGTATTTTGTGACCGGAGTCGGACTAACCCGCTCCTGGAACGCAACTAGCACCATGCATCATGCATTTTGTCGCAGTACACGTCCGCGCGTTTTGTTTCGCTTGTGTTATTCATTTCATTACATATCCATTTAGTGTTTGAATCTCGTTATTTGTAAATAGTAAGTCGTGCCTTCCAAAACACATTACCATAGCTAATATAGGAGTAACTAAGCAATGTAAAGGTTAACTTTTAAATTTGTCGACAGCGACAAGTGTCGCGCATTTTGTATAAAACTAGCAAATTTTCCCGCCGCAAATTTCGTGCGCGTAAATTATAGCCTATGTCACCCGCAGATAAATTATCTTTTTTCTATAGGTAAAAGAATTTTAAAAACCGGTCCTGTAGTTTCGGAGCTTATACAATGCAAACAAAGAAACAATCAAATCTTTTTTCTTTATAATATTAGTATAGATGACAGCGCGACCAGTTGCGGCACGATCTGTCATTTGATACAAAAGGCGACGTACCGCTGCTACCGAACTTAAAAGTTGACCTTCACTGTTCAGTAGACGATCATGACCACTTATGACCAGCCCCCTTATTTACTAACTCGGATGACAGGTGTCGATGCCTATCAATCTAAAACTTTCTGTTACAATGCGGGTTTTGTTTGCACAATTTTTTTATTTGGAATACAAAAACCGCATTGTAATGGAAAATTTTAGATTGATAGGCATCGACACCTGTCATCTGAGTTAGTAAATAGGGGGGCAGACATGTGTAGTGAGCATAATATTAATTATTTAATAGACTTGTGTCTTGCAGTTGAAATACAGAAGTCGATTAGAGTGTATAGTGTAGTCACTTACCCGCTGTACATATTTGATTGTTTCGATATCTTGGTTGGTCACTACAGCCTTGTTATGAATTCTGAGACATTGTTCATACAGGCACGGTCTAAACATGCGGAAGATTGTGTTATATTTTACAATTCAATAAAAACAGCTGCGACTGCAGAAGCTTGATTAAACGCTAGACCGTCTTCTGTCTGACCGATCCCTTTTTAGTAGAGTGCATATGATTAGTCTTTATCATAGTAATAAAAATGAAAATGCAGTTTTGATTTTGAATACTCACTTCCGCATCTCTGTAACTTATCATTTCATAGAATCGAGCTCCATTATTTTCGCTATAAGTTTTGCCATTTCTCACATGAGAGAGTCTGTGTGTTGTGATTATTATTGTAATGTTAGCCTGCTTATTAATTCTTTCCTATTACCATGCAGTTGTACACGCTAACACGGATGGTACAAAACCAATAAAAAGGAAATTTGCAAGCTTGGATTAATGTGCAATATACTTGCGCTATATGGCATTGTAAAATTCCATAAACTTGTCTGACTCGAGTCCAAGGTATATTATCCCTTACAGGGTAGAAGAGTCTAAGGGTATAACACCCACCCAGTATGTAGAATTATCACGTTGACAACGGGTCCGACAAGAATGCCCACTGCACTAGATATGGTTTAGTAACATTACTGTTTTTTTTTCAAATAGGTTCAATCATGGAGGCGGCCCAAACCCGGCCTACGTTCCAAACGTACGTCCCAAACACAAACCCGGACCAGCCGACGCTCCACAGACAGAGCTCATTCTCCAACACGCAAAGCCACAGCCACACCAACCTCGACCGGCGCGTGTCCGAGCCCTACAGCCCAGACGTGGTCCGGAGGAAGAAAGACCTCAACGCCAAGAGACACTCCATGCTCGTTGAATCGAACCTCGCCAAGGAGACCAAGGAACTAAACCGGCGGAGTCATGACGTCACTGCCGTCAAAAAGCTCTCGATGGGTTGACAGCGACGTTCGATTTTCAAATTTTGGTTAATTTGAGTTGTTTTAAAGAAAATCAGTTACGCGATAGACACGCGTCGCGATTTCTTTTTTCTTCATTTCGAAGTATTGGTTGAAACCGTGTATAGTATATGTATAATGAGTAAGTATTCCGTTATGGTATGTAGAGCGATGATCGATACTCATGCTTATCAAACTGCAAATGTTTTATTTATAATTAAATTATGTATTTTCCGATGGTATCACGTCCACACCATGTGCACATAACCACATACTAGTCAATGTTGTAATTACATATAATACTGTGAGGTAACGCAGCTAAAGTCGAAATGCAATATTTTAATGTTCTATGAATTATCACGGACCATATAATATTTAATATTAAAGGTAATTTAGAGTCAGGTTCCGATCTGGAACGATTATAGGACTGAAATCTATTGTAAAATTTGGTGTTTTAGTAAATTATTTCTCAAAATTCCCAATCAGATGCGGAAATTGGCAATTTGTCGAATTCTATTTATTTACGGAATGAGAAAGGTCGACAGGACTTAATGATATAATGCGTTGACAGGCTTTTATTACGTGCTTTGCGTGTACGAGTACTCGCCGGGAGTTTAATTAGAAACATATCGATAAAGTTCTAAGAGTTACTTAAACAAGCCTCATATGACGCTCCATGGACACAGCGGCGACACTCCTTGTAAGGGAGAGTTCGGGCACCGGTGACCTTAAACCGGGCTGTGTTAGCGTGTAGGGTTGACACCGTGTAGGTAGTCACTCACTACTCACTTTGTGCCTGCGGTGTGAGACGTGCGAGTGACGCAAAGGCAAAGTCAGTTCCGTGGCGGGCGTTAACGCCCCGCGCGCCTGTCGTTGCTCCCGCACACGTCCAGACACTCACACATAGCCGCAAGCGGTTTTATGTGCACACATGCTTAAGTGCCGTTTCGTTTTGCGTAGTGTATACAGACATGTAACATGACCCTCGACATATCCTTAAAGGGGTGAGTGACACCGTCAATATGAACAACTTTTGCTATGTGATCAATGCTGGGAAGTCAAAAAAAAATCGTCAATTTCATACAAAAAAATTTTGCCGCCCGGGTGAAATGGATGGGAAAGCAAAATTTTTTTTCGAGTTCCCAGCGTTGACCCCATAGGAAAAGTTGTTCATATTGACGGTGTCACTCACCCCTTTAAGGATATGTCGAGGGTCATGTTACAACCTGTATATTCTTTGAGGATGAGTTGGCATCATTGCAAATGTTGATGGTCAATCCGATGGGCCCATCAGGTCCCCTTTTCCGTTTATTTATCTCTTTCCAGTCATGGAAGTATTTCACAGCGATTATTCTCGGAGACTTGGCAAAGTCTTTGTAAACTCGAATATGCACCCTTAATTTTCGAATAGTACAAAGACTTCGAGACCTTATTAAAGAAGGCTGTTTTACTCATTAGTTACTTTGTTCTCTCACGCGCTAACGTTCGTTTTCTTTCGCTCGCACATTGCTGCCGCTGCACGGATATTACAGCTGATCGGGTAATGGATGTCAACTTCATAGGAAAATGTTAAGTTGGACACGACCAACTTAGCATTAATACCACTTAATTTTGAAATTCTAACTTCATTCGTCATTTGGAAAATGGGAAAAGGTAGTGCGGGGAAGCGGGCACGATGAGCGGGGGCGGGGTGGGCGATGCGCCTGATTGGTCCGGCTCGGCTCGGCTTTGATGCGAGTTATCACTGAATGCCGAATGCGTAAAACAAGAATATGTGACGTTAATGATTGTACGTACACATTTACTTATTTACTATTATCTTGCAATAACCAAATATCTCACTATTTTCGGGAAAATTTTGGGTTTTCGATTTTTTATCTTTTGTGCTATATAATATGATCAGTAACGGGTACAAAACGCCCCAATTTATTTATTGTACTATACCAAAATAGTAGAAGATATTCATTAAGTCCTGTCGTGGGATACTGTGTCTATGTAGACACAGTAGCTATAGAAAGTGTGCCTTCTAAGGTGTAGTAAGTTAATAAAGATGGTAAATTCCAGTCATTGTAACATCTTATTTAATTGAGACTGATTTGAAAAAAAAAGGAATTCATGAGACGAAAAAATTGCTACGATAATTTGATTGCGGAATATCGCCCTTATTGCGTTACAATTAATGTTTCTTTTCACCTTAAAAAAAGTTAAAAAGTACATTGTGAAGGAGACTTAAGTCTGGTATTATTTGTCACACCAGCAGTACATTAACATAGATAGAAATAGAGTGAGACTGAAAACGACCAACGAAGTTCAATTTATTAGCCCGAAAGCTATTTTGCAAGTTTTAACTAGAATCGACTTACGATCCAAAATAGTCAAAAATATATTTGACAAAAACAAAGGCGTCACATATAGGGACTTTTCCCGGAAAACTAAAAATAAAACCTAGGCCGAATACTACATACAAAGCAGTTCAAGTGACTTCAAGGAAGAACAGGCCCTTCATGTGTGCGCAAGCGCTCATTCATTAAAAAAGGTAGCATTCGACAAAAAACTTAAAGAAATATTTTATTTTATTTATTACACGTTTATTAAAAAAATCTTATGATAACTCAGTATTTTATTCGTTTGTGGAGAGTTTTTTTTGCAATTATTTATATCGAGTTTTAGATGATAATTGATGTTAAATTTATATCGAGATATTATGAATAAATTAAAGTATATCGTAGAGGCCAGATTGGTTATTAGATATTTGTTGTGATGCGTATTTATTCGCGTACAGAACAATGTAATCGCTACTCGAAATGATATTTTTAGGATTTAAATTAGGTACCTATTTGTTTAGATGCACTACTTATTGCAAAGACTTAGCATAGTTGTCATATTTAAAAACCCTGTGAGTACCACTTTGTTTTCGGTTTTATGCGATTCTAATTTAGTAATAAAACTGCTTCTGTATTGGTAGATATTACAAGCAAAAGAGCTTATGTCGTAGTATCATTCCGGGTCGTATTCTCTAGTGGAAACGCAGTTGGAATCCTAGAAACCAATGATAAAATGTTATAAACACTCAATTTCGATAGCGCATCATATTTTAATGAATGCATTATATCAATCATCAGTTTATGCGTTGATAACGATACTGAGCCAAGATATGTTAATCTTAGATGTACTGACATAATAACTGTGTAAAAAGAGTCAAAGATTTAATTTGTGTTTGTCAAAAAAATATTTCTTGTGTATTTCATCGTTGCAGTCAAAGTGTTAAATACTCTAAGTGTCAATACCATCATATATAACCATCATGATTATTTCGTATCTCAGTAACATCACTGCCATAACATCAGTATCAGTAAAGGTCTCGCAAAACTGTGATATTTTGCTGTTTGCTGCTAAGGGAAAGGATGTATAAACCTCGTAGATTTGTAATAGGATCGTTATGTCTCTACCTTAAGTCTCTACACACTAAGGCGTAAGTTAAGGTGGCAAATTCGGCTTTTAGTTCCGGTTTTTACAGCCGCAATATACCTTCTGTTCTTATATTTACTTAGGACCTATTACTTATCTGTAGCTTTAAACTTTGTTGTTGCCGGTAAAGTATTTTTTACGTTTCCCACATATACGACACAAATATTGTGACCTTTTCTTCATCTAGTCTGTGGATACTCTTCTTGAACTATCTCCCTCTTCTCTCGTATTCGTCTTATTTTCCTCGCTTCGCCTTACTAGCGTAATTTAAATGCTAAAAGATGACGGAAAGGGGACGAATTGTCCACTTTCATGATCGGATTGACCAATCTCTTTAGCGCTAGTACTGTTAATGATGTAAACAGCATTATATAAGTAATGATTTTATCGGCAGCTCTGGCTCAATTTTGCACTTACTTCTGCTTTTTGTTCTCGGCATTACTTGTTGGTTGACTGGTAGATAAAGCCTATGGCTTTAAGTCCGCCTATTACTTGATTGTAATGAAGTTTTTAAATAAAATAAATACAAAGTCTGAATGTAGGCAATAGATTACGTCCTGGTGTGTTGAGACTCACTAGTAATAATTCGTTAATTCTGATGTTTTCATGAAATCACCTCTTATAATATACTCTTACATGCATATACCTATAATGCGTTTTTTCAATCTCTTATAGTGTAATATTTGTATACGTAGGTACATTCCGTCTATTTCAAAGCTATTATGGCAACATATAACAAATGCATACTCACTTTATGTATTGATTGTCAAATTAAAAACTCCGTATTCCAAATCGTGAAGACGATAATTTGTTACCCTATATGTAATGTGTTATTGTACCTGTTCTTATGATATTTCATTAACTTAGATGTATAGATGCTAAAATTTAATTCCTATATCGTTTCATTGACAATAAAAATAATTCTTAGCGATATGTCAATATATTCTAATGTATCTTACATATCTAACTCACGAATACTCAAAAGGACCTTTGCCAATGACAGTCTTGTGCTAACTTTGTCTCGCTAGGTAATTGTCTAGACAATCCCAAAACGAGACATAAGAATGTTTTTAGTTTCGATACTGAGTATTCGGGAGTAAATCGTTAACCACAACATATTAATATCTTGACCTAATTTTCATTGTTATTCTGATTTATGATTTGTATTCATTGATGTGATGGATAGACCAAGAATAAAGAATGCTTTGATATGGAATATACTGATTTGAATGAATAATTAATTTATTGGAAAATCATGAAACTATCACAGTTCCAAAATGGAAGCCTTTTTATTCCATTTATTTGTTTTCATGTTCTTATTTTCTATATAATACAATCAGAAAAATAAAACGTCACTAAAGCTTAGCCACATTTAGCAGTGCGTTGGTTTGAGGTGTTACGCCCATATTTTTGGATTCGCGCCACACGCCCTCTCTGTGTGGCTAAGGCTTCGATGATAATGATGATTTTTCTTGTAGTGTCAAGCCAATCGGGCTAGTTCCGATGTGTATATCTTGATCTCTGTGTAAAGGCAATTTTATTGATGATTAGAAAGTTATTTATTACGGAAGAATGCTGAAATATAATCTGAATAATGCTTTTCTTTGTATGTACTATAGAATAAAAAGTTGTAAATTTAGAGTAGACTTTATGTGACATATATTTTGATTAAATTATAACTTATTGATATACAATTTTATAAGAGTTATTAGCTTTTCCATGATAGATCATCATTAATGGAGGTGTGAAGTAGATTGTGTGAATTATTCTATAACAATAAAGAATATTATGTTTTCGCGATTGTTACTCATTTAAATAAAATTATTTTAATACGGTTTTTATCGCGTTTATTACATTATTTATACACCTAACGTTTCGAGCACTTTATAGTGTTCGTGGTCAGTTTGTCTAGTATTTTATTAGAACTGCAAAATCTACCGCCTAAAATATTTATTGATAACGTATTTTAGGCGGTAGATTTTGCAGTTCTTATAAAATACTAGACAAATGTCAACTTAGTCTACCTGCGACCACGAACACTGTAAAGTGCTCGAAACGTTAGATGTATGAATAATGTAATAAACGCGATAAAAACCGTATTAAAATAATTTTATTTAATAAAGAATATTTTAAAGAAGCTCTTATAAAATTGTATATTAATAAGACAACTTAGTGATATAAAAAATCTGACCCAGTCCGTCGCCACTGGCGTCACTCCACTGGTCGCGAATGGCAGTGACTGTAATTTTTGGGTCTAGTTGCCCATTGGGAACGAATCATATGGAAGGTTCTAGTAAGAAGATATGAATGTTTATTAATATATCTGTAAATATAAACTTTTTAATCAAAGTTACAATAAAGTTTTCTTTCATAAATTCGGGGCAAGTGGGATCCGAAGTTATAGTTAGTATATTCCTATTAGTCACCAGTGGCAGGGCGGGCTGTGGTATCTTTTGGCTCACTCAAGTCCCCAGTGGGGACGAATGGAACTGTCAGTGGTAGAATTTTGAAGATGTGACCGTTTGAAAGCGTTTGATGTTTGTATGGAAAAATTGATCACCTTTAAGTCACGCCTTCAAAAATAGCATTACTGGGTATTCAGTCACCTGTTGATGTCACGTCTCACGCCATATATATACATGATGCATATAGCTTACTGCGTTTAGAAGTATCTAACATAGTGATTGTATAGCTTTATAAATACGCGAGGATCACTAATCTGATGCATCTGTAGTGTTGTATTCGCCGAGAAATGTTGTTTTAGTCTATCATTTATGGAAATAAACATTTTACAATGGATAACATGTTTTTTGTTACTTCTTCGAATTAAGGTAACCTATGAGTTTTGTCCGCGAATCCGTTCTTACCATTCCCAAGAAAAATATATTTTCAAATGACTCTGGTGCCCTGGCGAATGGGCCGGCCTTTGGTATGGGATGCTACATGCGTCGATACCCTAGCGTCGTCCCATCTTCAGGACACCCAGTCAAAGGCCGGTACAGCAGCAGCCGCGGCAGAAAGCCTCAAGAGGCGCAAATATGTTAGTATTGGGAATAGCTACATATTTGAGCCTTTTGGGGTCGAAACCATGGGTCCGTGGGGTCCATTAGCCCATCGTCTCTTTGACTTTTTGTCAAAGAGGCTTATCGAGGTATCACGTGTCCAAAGGGCTGGCAATTACTTGGCACAAAGGATAAGCATTGCCATCCAACGTGGCAATGCTGCCAGCCTTTTGGGCACGTTACCGCGAGGTGATGGTTTGCAGGGACTATATAATTTGTAAATATTTTAATTAATTTTAAGTAGGTTTAATTATTATTTCTTTAAAATTTTTCAATACATGTACAAGAGTAAATTTTAGTAATGTGAAAAAAAAATTACATTCATTTATTAACTGATTACGCTGTTTAATTCTGGTAGAGTTTGATACTCCAGTGATATCCTGTATAATTATGAAAAGTAAATTTTGAGGATTAGGTTTATATTATTCAAATTGGTCCATTAATTTAGGAATTATGAGAAGATGAAGTAGAACCTCCGTCTTTTATGTCTGTCCACCAATGCATTGCAGTGCTTTCGAAGAGGCATGCATCAAAATAATATTTACAAAACTTAAACGTACCGCTATTGCGACTTTTATAAAATGATAAATGTATTTAGGCATAAAGAGAAAAATTGAAACCAAAAAAGAGAAAGAGATATAGGTTCCCTTTAGCATTACAGCCACAGAAACAAGGCCTTGTTCAACCGTTCTGTGATTACAGCTGAGGACAACTCCGAAAAGCACTCGAGATGAATGCTGCCATCTAGCGATGAATAGCAGAAGCTGCTAGTGACATCTAGTAGCGAGTGGCAGGAACGTTGAAGTTATTCTAAAGCTGGAAAGCTTTTGAAATTTTTGGCTGCAGTTTTACGGCTTTTGTTCTGGACTCAGAATATGTGCAATATATATATATATATATTAGGTTCTGGACTTCTTTGAATAGATATGAAAATATAATCTGTATAATTTTTAATTTAAGACATGAGCCGTGTGTTTGTTTTGTTATTATCCTTGTAACTTGTTTTTTTCCTTACATTAGATCCATAAGGGGGAACACTAGGCACAGTAGCGACGCCAATCATTTTATTCCTAATACTTTACAAATAGAAAGAAATTCAAGAATATAAACAATACAAGCCTTAGTAAATAACCTGAAGTATTTTTGGAATCATGTTTATTATAATCGGAATCAGTGAGAATTATGAGAATCTGATTACCGCCAAAAACGGCCGTTTTTGGCGGTTATCACTTTTTCTCTCAATGAGTGATTCTCATAATATTAAAACATGATTCCAAAAATACTTCAGGTTATTTACTAAGGCTTGTATTGTTTATATTCGTGAATTTCTTTCTATTTGTAAAGTATTAGGAATAAAATAATTGGCGTCGCTACTGTGCCTAGTGTTCCCCCATAATGCGTACATTTATTTTTTGCAACGTTTGCTTGTTAAAATAAGATCATTTTTTTAGGTATAAATTACTTTGGTATAAATCAACAAACGTATGAGCAATTAAATTCAATCTTGAGGAAAAGTTTCGTTTCGAATATAAACAATCAAAAGCGCTCCTACGCAAGAAGTTCGTCCAGCCAGCGTGTCGTGAATGACGCAAACTAATGATAATAAACAGCTGGTTATTTTTGGCAGGACAGAGCGAATTTACGTCCAATAGAAATCCAACCGTTGGACAGTTTAAAGGGTTCTTATAATTTAAATGTTTTGATGATTTTAAGTGATGATCGAATCCCTATCCTAATTAATATTATAAATGCGAAAGTTAGTTTGTTTGTTTGTTACACTTTCACACCTTATCTGCTGAACCAGTCATAATGAAATTTTGCATACACAGAGGTTAGGGTACTGAGAAGGACATAGACTATATATCTCGCGGGCGCAGCTGCGGGTAACAGCTAGTAAATAATAAAAATATTTGCAAGTACCTACATAAGATTTGAAACGCACATCAGGTGGGCAAACGCTGAGGTAAATACAGTATTATCATGGATCTGTATTAGCAGTGACTGTATCATGTAGCACCGAGAGCTTCCGGTCTATTCCTCAATTAGAAGCGGTAATCAGTGCATAAAGTTTTCGACTACTATTTTATAAAGGGAATCTAGTACTATCACGATAGTTTATCAAGCCCATAACTAGATGGCGCTGAGCGTAACTTAGAACGCGCTATGAAAGTTTTTTCGTCCTCTAATAAGTAGTCCGTCGAACAAAAACGAACGGATTCTTAAACCTAGTAGGTCCTAGGACCAATCCTCCTCACAGTTTCGCTTCGTAAGGGACAGGACAGTGCTGTAACTGTAACTGTGACTTGATAAAAGACATCACAATGCATGCAGTTCGCTCGTATTGTGATTCCTGCTGCACCTCCACGTTATAGTACACTACTCCTTCACTAGGAGAGTTTCTTTACTAAGAAGGTACATTAGGGTACTAAAAAAATTCATTCCAATTCATTCAAAACGTCATTCCCATACAAATTGCCTGACCACCTAGTTATTTATAAATAGGTAAAGATTATGAGCTTCGATTATTGTAAAGAAAAACCGGCCAAGTGCGTGTCGGGCCACGCGCAGTATAGGGTTCCGTAGTTGCGAATGACAACTTTGAGTACACACTGTTTACACTCGCACCTCACAGTTTAACGACCAAAAACATCTAACAATAAAGATTGTATGAAATTTTACATTTTCCAGTACATTTTATAAGTTGGTTGCCTATAACTTTTTAGTTTGTACTTAGTACTTAGCTCTGATAGTTTTCCTTTCAACTTCAGTATATATACTACTTCTGTAATTTTTTTCACGTATCTATATATAACCGTTTAGGAGATAGAGGGGGGGGACACGTACCTCTAACAAAAATTTGCACTTTAAAACCAAATATTTCGGAAACGGATCCCTAAATCGAAAAATGGTGTTCTCAACCTCACAATATTTTTCAAAGACCTTTTTAACGATACCCCACAAGATGGGTAAGTAGAGAAAGAAAAATGACTCCCCCACTTTACTTGTATGGGAGCTACCCAAAAAGACTTTTTTGCCATGATTAATATACATACTCATACCAAATTACAGCTTTCTAGTACTTATGGTCTCTGAGTAAAACCGCGGACGGACAGACAGACAGACAGACAGACAGACAGACATGGCGAAACTATAAGGGTTCCTAGTTTACTACGGAACCCTAAAAAGCATTAAAAAACCGATGTGCGCAATATTTTTTTGTCTTGGCACTCAGAGGAAGAATACGCATCTAATGGCACCTTGCACTTTAAATCAATCAAGCCATGCTACAGGAGGCGACAGTGGAACAGAGATATTTACATAATATGTGTGCACGCACATTAGTATGTGTTCATATTCGCAAAAAACAATACCTCCTTCTGGGTCGGGCAGTCGGGTAAAAAATAATGAAACGCTCGTCGTTTCCTGTCATGGATAGGCGATGCCCTCTGAAACAAAAAGCCGCTCCTAGCTCCTAATGGCCGGATACAGCTCTTGCATTAATATGCATCAGGAAAGTAAGTAGATACGTCTCGCATCAGTGGAGATAAATTTATGTGTTGCGTCGATATAATATGGGCAAAGCAGGTAACTAATGTTGTAAATTGTTTTCATGTTCCTTGTAATTAAGTATTATTCTTTTGTTTGATACCAAATAACGAATTTTCTTCTTTCTTTCTAAAGCTTATTCAGTTAATACGACTATTTATACTGTTTTATACTAAATCCGATCTTCCGAATTACAGTCATTTGCGTTGTACCAACATATTATGTATTTACCTACGTCTAATGAAGGACAATTTTTTTGGGATATCGCAAAATATTTTTTAGGAAAGTTCAGTCGACTATAATAGACTCTTCATTTTCTTTTTCAGCTAAGAGAATAAAAACAGTGATATTGAGGTCATAGAACTTTACATCCAGGAGAAAAGCCCTTTTGGTCAAGCATAAAACAAATAAAATCAACCCGTAATAGTCACACATGTCGCGTTTATGGTACCGTCTCACTTCTACTTAAGTAAGATTTTGTTTTTTCTCTGACATTATATAAATCAAACAGTATTTTATGTTAATATTAAATTCCGCTGTTTACAAGCTAAATCATTTCTACTATCACTTCACTGTAATGGACCTAAGAATAGCTCGGCGTGGGCAGTCGTATAAATAGTTGTAAAACAATGTGAGAGTCGCATGCTACGGATTATCTAAGTGCTATGAGATGTTGACAGAATACCGATAAATGAAATGTATCTTTGACGGTGAGTAGGATGCTACATACATTCTTACAAAAATGTTATTTGTATTACCTAGAAGTTTTTATGACTGTTTGTAAATTAACCACAGTGTGGAGATATTGAGAAGTCGAATACATTGGCCATTTAACTAAGAAAAAGATGCAATGTCCATTACTGGGTCAACTTTACTAACCACCCTAACAGGATAGACAAGGTATAGGGCCTATAAACAAACGCCGAATTAAACGAAATGGTGAGTATAAATTTTATATGGAATACTGTAGTGACGACAGGTTGCCAGCCTCAGCTTCTAATGACACATTTGCTTGAATATTTGCCTATCCCTCCACCTACCATGCACTGTGTTGCCTTAAAGTGTAGTCGGCTCACAAAAAATAAGACACGTGAGTAGTATGTGGATGGGACAGATGTGCTTGCGCCTCCCATCTTACACCCCTTACATGCGTGACTCGTGTGAACGGAAACGCTGAGTTCCACATAGGGTCCACTAAATGAGGGTGTCAAAAAAGTTACCTTGACTTTTTTATTACGGTAGCTATAGTTTTATGATTAAGAAGCTGGACAACTGGCCAAATAATTTTTGTTTCTCTCTTTTTCTCGCATGAAGCACATTTCCGGCTGCAACCTCAACTTTGGAGCTTCGGATTCCATCCACCAATAACATAAAATATCTCGAAATCAGCTGCGCTTGGAATTAAGGAGTCATAATTAGTTGGCAATCACCAAAGAGTTTTTAACCGCTCCGCTTGCAGTTGCTAAAGCTGTGTTAGATACATTGAGGCAGCTTGGTAAATCGAACAGCACTGTTGATACGTGGTCGATACGCACGAAGAACATGTAGATCTAATAAATATTAATAACACGGAAGTCCGATAAATTTAAGTTAAAATAGCTCGCACTATTTTCATGACAATATTCACAATAAGACGTCCATTATAACGATATCTATTGCAGCTGCCACGTGACCTCTCTACTAAATATAAATAAATAAATATATACGGACATAGGTCATAGGTCAAGTATCGTCATAGGTCATAGACATAAATAGGTCGGGCAATTAACAGGTACTAAACGAGTCTGGAGCAGTATAAGGTGCTTGAGACGTCTTTACTCCGTAGGGCCACAAAACGAACCATGCTCGTGTTCAGAAATATTGCCCAGTACTGATCAACTGGATATTTTGAATTCTGGAGAGGCATTCATCATCATCATCAGGTCTTTCTAGTCTCCACTGCAGGAGCACGACCCTCTCTGCACTACCAGAGCCATATACTAGCCTGAGTAGTCAGAGGATTTGGCCTACACTCTCCACGCTGGCCAAACGGGTTGGAGAGGTCTATTTGATGTTAATAAGCTTTGTTTAGCTTGGGTTTCCTTAGTCGCCTTTTACGACATCCACGGGATGACTTGGAGTGGTCCTATTCTACTCTGCCGGGAACACACGGCTTAGGCATTCATAGTTTCACAGCTACCCAGCACATCAGCCCAATGCTGGGCATAGGCCTCCCTTTTTAAAGCCATTTTCTACGGTCTCTATTTACTTTATCCACTTTAGCCGAACAATGTCATCCTACCAGCTCTACTCTACCCTACCACCGTGTCGGGCTACGCGCGTGAAGGGTTCCGTAGTTGCGCGTCAGTTTATTAGTTAGTCGACTATAAGTCTTTGCCTTCTGAACCCTACTCAGCTATTATAGTTTTCTTTGCTAGTTTTCTGTTCTGATAATCAGCAACAAGGATATTGGGCAACATTTGCATCGTTTTCGTGGCTCTCCTCCTAGAGCTATTGATTAGCTCGACCCTAATTACTTGATGAACGCTCAAAACGGCCCGGTTTTGTGTTTACTAATTCTTGTAGGATGCAATGTAGGTATGTGCTTCGGTATGATGAAATATCATGGCATTATTTGAAAGAAAAATCTCCATTCTATTGGTACAATTATAGGAGTATTATTGGTGGTATAGGACACAGGTATAGGTACTTTTCTATATGGCCCACTGTACATGCATACGTAACATCAAGGTTGCTAGCCGCATCGCTTATTGAAATGAATGATGTCTAGATTTTCGCTTATTTTTTGCCCGTTTCCAGAGTTCTACTGTCTGCGCGGAAAGAGAAACAGCTGGTACATATGTATATATATATACATATATATATGTATATTTGCTACTTTGTTTCTCTTAGATAATATGTTGTTAGTGAAATATTTTTAGAATAGGTACCATGTCGCAACGAATTGATGAATTATGGCAGCAAAATATGCGACACGATTTAACACAATATAAAAAATAAAATTGCCTGAAGTCTATTGTAATATTTTCATAGTCTAAAAATTTATTTTTACTCCTGAAATTAAATATACTGACTAGCACAGCCTCCAATACACGCGGTAAACGCGTTGTGTTGGCGGCACAGTGCTAACTATACTACTAACTCTACCAATGTAAACAGCATTGGTAGAGTAGAATACTAAAAATTGATAGAGTGACTAGCAACCACTTGCCTTCCCCCATCACTGTGTTTACTCTATACTCTTCCATGCACTTTACCAATATTTGGTTACTCTAACAATGTATAATACGCTTAGTACTAGTAGACTAGAGTACTAGTGATAGCCGCGGCGTTCTACCATATAAATTACAAATGTAAGTGCAGAAACAAAATTCAAATTCACATGTACCAAAACTGGTAGATTACGCTGAATTGTTAGAGTAGTAGGGTTGTGAACTCTACCATTTACTTTAGGCATGTACTGGAGGCGTTAGTGTATTTTGTAACAAATTCTATTTGGTACCATGTTGGTACCTTGTACTTCAGTATAAGCAATAGCAGTATATAAACGGTTAGTTACGAAAAAAGTATTTGTATAGTAAAATAAAAGTAACGACGAGCTCCGTGGTGCAGCGGTCAACACGCCTGCCTGCGACAACGGATAGGTTCGATCCCCGGTCAGGCCAAGACGGAAAATTATCTTTTTCAGATTGGCCTGGGTCTTGGATGTTAATCTACATAAGTATAAATTATAAAATAAAGTATCGTATCCCATAACATAAGTCTCGAACTTACTTTGGGGGTAGCTCAGTCTGTGTGTATAGTCCGTATATATTATAAAAGTAGGAAAAATATTTATTTTTCAAGTTATGATTTATTGTTGCGTCACCGCCACTGCGCAAGAATTATAAAAATATTGTAGACATTTATAGATTTCACGCTGCGTCGAATCGATCAAATTGTTGTTGCACAATGAAGTTATTAAAAAATTCAGTCCAGTCATAAATTTGCGATTATATAACGTTAGTTTTTTTGCAGATAGTGATTTTTTATTGAGAGTTATGTAGGGTTACCACCTAGGGTTTAAATTTGATTTCAATGTAATTTTCCGAAGTATCAAGTAATTTTTCTTAACTTTTTATCTGAAAGATACCTTATTACAGATATAAAATCTCCGTACAGAATGTCACGGATGAGATTTTTAAAAATACGTTCAATTTAAAAGAATGTCTTCTTCTTATGTATTATATAAAAGGCAATAGTTACTGACTGATCTATTAACCTATCAACACACTTGACCAGTGATTTCTGGTTTGAATATATACTCAGTTTGATATTGCTATACTTAAATTATATTATTCATTTTCTGACAGCCAAAATACCAAAAAGCTATATGATTTATGCTCGTCGTTACTTTTATTTTACTATACAAATACTTTTTTCGTGACTAACCGTTTATATACTGCTATTGCTTATATTGAAGTACAAGGTACCAAATGGAGAATTTGACGAGCTCCATGGCGCAGCGGTCAACACGCCGGTCTGCGCCATGGATGGTCCCGGGTTCGATCCCCGGTCAGGTCAAGCTGGAAAATGATCTTTTTCAGATTGACCTGGGTCTTGGATGTTTATCTATACATGTATTTGTTATAAAGAATAGAATCGTTGAGTTATTATCCCATAACACACGTCTTATTTAAGAATTTACTTTGGGGCTAGCTCAATCTGTGTGATTTGTCCCGTATTTATTTATTTATTTAGAGTATTAGTGTAGGTAAGTATATGTATTTAATATGTAGGAATTAATAGGGCGGGTCGCTTGCTGCCATATATTTTCGCTTCTGTATCGCACGAAGAAACTTTGGTCTTCCCACGGTAATTCCTTTTAATTGTTTAATAACACTATCGTTGAGCTTTGACTGCTATTACAATGGATTCCATGGAAACAACAAATAAATTGAAAGTGACGAGGATTTCACGCCAATTATGAGTCTTTTACGATAAGATCGGGAAATTTTTGTTCAACCAAATAAGTAAAAGAAACGTCGAACGATTTGTTAAGGTACCAAAGTTACTATGTAATTACATATAATGATGTAAGTAAACAAATATCATTTATAATGATTAATCGTCGTCATCATCTCAGCAAGAAGTCCACAGCAGGATATGTACAGTAGTGTACTTCTTGCTGAGACTCCCCTGAAGATTTCCATCATGGGGAGGTTTCGCCATACTTGGCAGATTGGGGGGTGAGCGCAGTTTGTTTGGCTTATCTCGGTTCGGACACCGTCAAAACCGGGGAACGGGATAATGTTATTTGGGATGCTATTTGCTCAGATGGATAGCTCGGGAAGCCAGGTAAGTGTACGCGTTGCCATTCTTGCAAACACTGGCGGGCCATTGAAGATTATTTAATTATTAGGTATTGGTATTGATTAATAATACAGCCAAATTTAAAATAATTTTGATTTAATACTATTACTAAGGCAAACGGGCACGCCCGGATAGCACTAGTAGAATATCTTTACTGTAGAATGTTTATGCATGCTTTACTTCTACATACACAAAAAGGAGACAGGAATTCACCTCAAACCAAGGACGCACCTTCTCGTACGTGTTACGTACGTTGTCGATCATAAAATGATGAATTTCAATTTGTAGATCCTAATTTTCTCTACTTTTAACAAGGCATCTCACAAGGCAGAGCGATAAATCATGCAATGAAACTGAACGAAACCCTTTAGGCGATGCGGCTAGCAACCCATCACTATTTTGATTCCGCTTTCCACCTTTACGTCCACTATGACGCTAAATGTGGCCGTGTCTTATGACTTTCTGCTCTGTCTACCCCACTAGGGATAAAGACGTGATAATATGTATGTATGATCGAAACCCTATAAATAAGTATGGTCTTCAACCTTAGGGCATTTAATGCTCTAAGTCTTCAACGAACGATGCAAATTCCCATAAGTTTATGTGAGAAGTGTATCGTCAACTTGAAGTTGGTCACAAAAACATTTTTTGCCTTTTACCAACCTATGGTTTCAAAACCTTACTTGGTGGTGTGAAGCCCGTCCCTACTCATTACCTAATAGCGAACGGTCTTATTTAAGTATTGAAAAGTTAACTTACGTAACTGTAATGGACTATAAGTGTTCCAAGTAAGCTACACATAATAATTTTTATCTAGAAAGTGGATCAATCTGTCAATGCAACATCGAAGTGCGATATACTTATCTAAATCCTGAGATCTTAAACATATTGAGATGGAAATTTTCATTGTGACTAATAAATAAGGTCGGACATGAAAATGGTTTTAAGCATGACAAAACAGTTTTATCGAAATGCGTTTAACAAAGTTTCTCTTTCTGATTCTCTGGGCGGGACTCAAAGCAATTAATTTAAAAAGCTCTATACCTACCGTTCACAGTAAATTACGCAATGATGAGAATAATGGCATTTTCACGTTTTAATTGCTACGTACAGTAAAGAATATTTAGTAGCTAACCGAAGCTCGCTAGTTCGTCTTGTATCTCTTATTCAATTCTATCGGTTGTTAGGGTTCCGTACTCAAAGGGTAAAAACGGGATCATGAGACTTCACTGTCTGTCCGTCGGTGCTATCATCGCATAATCATATTAATCATAGTCAGCAATCATGAATACTGATATTATATCAGTAGGTATTCATGATTGCTGACTGATCGGACCCAGGGCTCGGATGCATCACGGCTGACGACACAGCTGGGAAAAACACGGATGAAGAAAAAGACATAGCCAAAGATCGCAAAAACAAACGTTTATCAAATAGAAAGAAAACAGAAGTCAGAATGTTTAAACAATTTACTTTCTACATATTTTAACTAAGTACATGGACTTGGTTTTAATCGACATGCTTTTTGTTATTGTGTAAAAAGATATTAGCTTATGTACTTATTTAAATAGCGGCTCTATCTCATCTACACAAGAGTAACGTGCCATAATCATATCCTATACCATAAATACAGGGCCAGTATTCTGTACGGCTTCGGTACGGTGCTCGTAATAATTTTTTGACATATTGACGGAATAACAACAGTTTTTATGGGCTGGCTGTCTCAGTATGAATTTCACTGGTTCGCACGCTTGCCGGTGAAACCCTGGCCGCCTGTAATCACAGCTTTCTCACGCTACCACACCGACAGCGCTGTCGACCGAGGCGCGAATTACGTTGAATGGCGTGTCTTAATTGTTTTCATCACTTGCAATCCGATAATCCATCTGATTGTTATCTCGGAAGTAAGATGTAAGATATGTGTGTAAAGTTAATATTGTGTTTATATTATAACTAGCAGCCCTTCCCGGTTGCGCTCAGGCGTCGTCGTCATCGTGTCTTTTTACTCTCCAGTGCAGGAGCATGACCCTCTCTGGCCACCAGAGCTATATATTAGCTAGAGCAGTCAGAGGATTTGGCCTACACTCTCTATGCTGGCCAGATGGGTTGGAGAGGCCTCTTTGATGTTTAAAAGCTTTGCTTAGCTTGTGCTTCGTAAGTCGCCTTTTACGACATCCGCGGAAAGATTTCGAGAGGTCCTATTCTACGTTAGGCCCCCGTCCGCGAAGCACCCGGGTTTAAAAATTTGTTTGTCCGCGAGGCCCACGGTCGCGAACCCCCGAATTTCAAGTGAGTACTGTTAAGAGTAGAAGTGTTAGAATGAAAAAATATTTTCTCGACAGTTATCGTTGGTGGAGACGCTGCAGCGTGCTAGCGCCTCTGCGGTGCGGCTGATATTATTAGAACAATACCAGGATGATTCCTTTCGACTACAATTCTACAAATCCTTTATTTTGAAGGTCACTAATGGGCAAACCATCGAAAATCTTTAAAGAGACTTACCGTAGCAGGCTAGTCGGCTCCCGATGCAGCAGCAGAGTCCTGGACGGCGCCTTAGTTTGATGTTACACAATCACATACACGCACGAAAATGTCCTGTGGATCCTTAGGGAAGTTTGTCCATGAGCGGCGGGACGCGACGAAGATCAGCGTTCCTCGTGGGGTGCGGGCGACGCGATACGCGACGAAGAAAGGCTTTCTCTAGGCGAGAGAAAGTGCGGACAGAAGGCCTGGAGCGTCAGGCCCAGCGGGTGGTGCTTCACGCGTGCGAAGACACCGGCGGTTGCGAGCACTTGGCCAATTTGAATGACCTAGCGGGAAGGACACGCGTGTGATCCCTCAAAGTGCATGTGCGGAACTGTCTGTTGCGCGACAAAACCTAGCGTGGTTTGCCATATTTAAAAATCTCAAGAGAATGACCAATTAGTGACCTCTCCTGGATTTGCGTTCGAATAGTTACACCACTTGGCGTAACCATCATCCCCCGGCTTGAAAGGACCTACTTTCAAAACGCGATAAGGAAAAGCGAAATAAAACTAAACTTAATAAAATAGCGGTGGGTTGCACATCGTCACAAACTCTATCTGAATCTATGATTTTGATACGACCCTGCGGGGCGGTATAAATGCGATAGAAAAGAAAACTAATCTAATGCACGTGTGTGCAAGCGAAGCGATACTTACACCTAAGCAATAAATTAACCTAAGATAAGTATTGAATTAAACTACTGAGTCGGTAAAGGACATAACTTTACGACTGGGCGGTTGAGTATAACCCCACCGGTTGAGTCTTAAGTGAGGCGACTCTAGCGATTCCGTTAGAGTCCGGAAAGATTTCGGTATTGATACCTAACGGACAGGGCTTAACGTTATCCTGCATAGAGACAACTACCATGCCTATCTTGACAGGAAAGGCAGGAGTGTTCTGTTTTTGTCTGGATTGTAAGACGTGTAGGAAGTTAGGACGCCATCGATTCCGGAGGGAATGGACCAATCCACCCACTGATTCATATCGTGAAATAAGGCGTAAATTCATTTCATCGACGTCGGCAGCAGGCAGAAATACGCGAAACGTCGTAAGCAAGAAACGCGCGGGGTTTAGTGCGGTTGGTTCTGACGGGTCAGAACTAAGAGGATACTGAGATCCTAACTTTAGCGAAATGTTCAAAGGAGTCAACATAAGGTTGATCTCGTACACAAAAGACGTTAGTTGAGTACTAATCACAAGAGTTGAACCTCTATTTGTTGAGGAGCGATTAAATGCTGATGAAAAATGCAGCAATACAGCGGTGCAAAGATGCAACAAGCAAGAGTGACCAACATCTGAAACAATATGCGTGGCCTGAGTCTTGGAGTACACAAAAAGACTTGCGTAAACAATTTTGGCCAGCTGGCCTTTTGGTCTGGCTTTGGTTTTTATAGATTTCCACCAGGAAGAAAATCTAGCGAAGTGATTATACAACATGCGCTTACATGACATGTGTACGTTAGTGCGAACGTGCGAATGTTCAGGGCGAACACTTAACTTCATTTCATGAAGTTTCTGAGCGTCATTAGAATTTGATGACCTCGTAGGCGATGTAAAGTAAGGCAAAATAGGCCATGACGATCCAGTGAGCCAAAGTGGATCCCCCGGCATTCGGGGTGGCGTCAGGCCATGCGATAGGCAGTCACTAGGACGCGTCTGTCCCTTTGCGTGAAAGAAGCGGTCTGCCAGTAAATAATAAGCGGAGCGGTTGGCCACAATAGTGGGCCAGCGGTGCGATTGGGTCCAATTCAAATATACAACTGGAACCAAAGATTCTACGTCAACCTCAGTGGCATGACGAGAAGCGAGAAGCGGATAGCGGAGCGGATGACCCCAACTCGAAGATACAGTTGGAGCAAAATATATAGCCAGCTCGGAGCTAGGCGAGCTAGCCATAAAGTGGACGTCGCAGTCCTTAACAATGTTACGGCGGTGAAATATTTCCATAGTGGAAGGGTATAGTTGACCCTCATCCATGCACAATTGATGGACGGAGCGGATAGCGTAAAATGATGAACTCTTAAGTTCAAAGGAAGGAACTGAAAATTCAAAACCTTGAAATTCGTTTTCCTTGCCAAGCGATATAAAATAGGTTGACATAGGCGATATAAAGGCGTTATATAAATTTTCTGTAATTACTTCATCGTAAAGTAATGTTACAAGTGCGTGCGATTTAAATTTATGTTCAAGACTATAAAATCTATGGTGCGCGATATCAAAAGATTTTCCTAATACGGATGCGGATGCGTCAGTCTTAAACAGTAAAGCGGCGACACATTTCCCGAGCGGCGTGCGAGTTGTGATTGAATTATAAGAATCATCACAACATTTATCATCCACAGTTAAAGTGGAAGTTGGTGACAATTCTTCAGTTTTCCAAAATTTGCGTGAGTCACAACAATCGATACGCGACGTTGTAACAAATGACAGCGTGTTCCTGGAAGGCTCAATAATAGGCGCCTGACCCATAAGAACATAGCCCAACACAGTCTCTAAAGCGTCGGGACAACCAGGCTTACCAGTGATATGGCCTGGTCGCAACAACTTAGCGAAGAGCGTTACACCAAGTAACACGTCTATGTTACCCGGAGATCCCCAAGAGTCATCAGCCAGTAACTGAGGGTCGATGTGGTGCATTTCATTAATGTTGATGCGGCACAATGGAATCTGACCCGTTATCTGGTCGAGTACCAGCGCATTAAGGCTGTACTTGGGTTGTGAGCGGAGTCGCGAGCTAAAAGTAAAATCGACGGAACCTCGTACAGGTTGAGAAGTACCACCTATCCCTTGAACTGTGCTTATGTCATCTGCTCGAATGCTCAAACCGAGCATACGGGAACAACGCGAAGTTATATAATTTTTCTGTGATCCAGGATCAAGCAGACAACGCACTAACATATTCTTTCCCCTTTTATTCACTACTAACACTTTGGCAGTAGCGAGTATTTCTGTCGTGCGTTTAGCGCCATAAGCAGCAGAGTGCGTGCATAAGGCTACATGATCAGAGGCGGCGGGGGGTGCCAGTGTTGGAGGCGCGGCAGCACTTGAGACGGCAGGCGCGGCATCGGTATCTTCCGAAAGACAGTGTGCAGCGGAAGTCTCCGTGTTCGGCGGTAACGAAGACTCGAAATGTAAAAGAGAATGATGTTTGGCTTGACATTCCCTACATGTACCTTTTGATTGACAATTAGACACTGTATGTCGATTGCTCAAACAATTAATGCACATTTTTTTATCTTTTATGAAATTGTACCTAGCCCTAGCCGTCATGCTTTTAAAAGCGTTACATTGGAACAGGTGATTATGGACCGTCTTACAAAGCGAGCATTTAGCGTAAGTTGTCACGTGCGCGTGGGTTACTTTAGCGGCGGGTGCGGCAGAGGAACTGCTTGTGGCGGGGCGCGCGGGCGCGGTCCGATACAATATTTTAACTTGTTCACGAACAAATTTCACAAAATAGTCATAGTCGACATTATGGGAATCCTTTTGATAGCGTAATGACATTTCGTAATGCTTAGCTATATCCGAATCTATTAACTTAAGACCGAGGTGCGTGAAAATAAAGTCAGCTAAGTCATCGATTTTTAATTGTTTTAGACCGGCCACAATAGCGGTAAATTTATCAAAAACTTTTTCAACGTTAGCCGGAGTTGAAGCGCCGGTAAGTTTAAGCGCGAACAACTGTTGTAAGTAGTTGGTCGCGAGCGCGCGGTTATCCAAATATTTATCGATGAGAGCGTCCCATACGATGCGATAATTTTCGGCGGATGGAGTAATTCCAGCGGCTACGTTCCTCGCCTTACCCTTTAGGCAACGCAATAAGTAGTGAATTCGTTCACTGTCCGATAAATCAGAATTAGTGTGAATGACGCGTTTAAATGTTTCGTAAAAATACGGAAAACTTTCAATGTCACCTTCGAAACTAGGAAGTTCGATGCGCGGTACCTTTATATTAAAGGTTTTGTGACCTAAATTCCCACTGGGGGTAGGTGCGGTTTCTAGCGGCTCCAGCAATGAGCTGAGAGTATTTTTTATCTCACTGGCCAAGTCATCAAATGAATTTAACATATTATAACTGGCCTCAAAAGAGTCATTTAATGATAGCGAAAGTGAATTAATGTTGTCAAGTATCTCGACAAACTCAGAACGCAGTGTGTCTATTTGTTTGGCTTTAGCGACAAAACTCTGACGCTGCCTTTCTGTAGCGAGCGTCTTTGAACAATCATAAATCGATTGAATGCGAGCGAAATAAGAATCGCGCTTAGCTATGTACAACTTGAGTTGAATTTCGTCACCCATTATTACGAGCGGGAAAAAATATAAAAGCAGAATATGAAAAATAATATTTCAGTGTAACAACTAAGTGTCTGTGGCATTCACTGCTTGTACACTATTATTAGGCACGGCCTTATAGATTTTTAATGATGCGATAAGTGACAAATTCGTATATAAATTCAAAGGAATAATAATAAATTAAGCGGTCAAGTTGTACAAACTATAATACGTGTACGGAACCAATATCAGTAACGCGCGATACCCTACTAAGCGTATGAGACAAATACTGCGTATAAAGAAACCAAACAAATTTTATTTTGTGTGTTGGAAGTTTAAACACTCCAAACTTATTTAATTGCGAGTGAAAGCGAGCGAAATGGACTGTATATGTATTTAATATGCGGTATATTTCAAAATATTTGAAATAAGAATGCAATTCCAGATGCACCGGAATTATTATAGGCGCGAACAAGCAAATCAATAATGCGACTGATGACTCGAGCCGGCTGCGTAACCGGTTATTACATAACTTATTTGTTATCTATCGAGAAAAAATGATTTCGATGCAATCGTCAAACCAGCCAGCGAATATGTTTACCTGTTCGGGCTAAGCGATACCCAAGGAGGGTTAGTAACTATTAAGAAGTTGCGTACGAGTATGTTTACTTCAGAACGGGGCTATACCCAAGGAGGGTTGGTGTCAGATAGGCGGCCGGCTGCTCAACTACAGCCAAATCAACTATAAGCTATAGAATGCCGGAAAGCGGACCCCGAGTTCCGAAGCACCCAAGTTGAGGATGCAACCGGGAACACACTTAAATGCGAGAAGAGCGGATCGGAGCGGAGCGATAGCGAATAAGATATGTTTGAACTATTTTAATTAAAGTTTGAAATAATTTAAGTTGCGTTTATGTAAACTACCAAAAAATACAACGTAAATCGTATTACGATATATAAGCGACAGCGTTGGCAATCTATAAACAATATTCACGTAAGTTATTTCGGATTTAAAATTATAAATGTAAGCGCGGCATAGACCACGGCGTGTCCCAGCCAGCCACGCGACGACAGCGATTTCTACCCGCCGATTGGCAGCGCGGCGAAAAAATAAATGTAATTTCAACGAAATTAACACTTTAAGCAGGAAATAACTTATTTGGCGATATGAATCAATGCGGTTGTTAGTAATAATGTATAGATTACCTATAGAATATGCGTAAATTATAAATTAGATGAATAATTTCAAAGGCGGTGTCAGAATGACCTTACGACAAACTGATCCCTATATCAAAGGCAGGACGGGTGAGATTCGTGTGACGATGTGCAACAAAGATATATTGGCAGTAAATTTTTTACCAAAAAAAATGAATTTACTGTAATTCGAAATTAAATCAAAAATGGTTCTAAATACCGATCCGGCTCGAAGGAACTTATGGAGACGCTGCAGCGTGCTAGCGCCTCTGCGGTGCGGCTGATATTATTAGAACAATACCAGGATGATTCCTTTCGACTACAATTCTACAAATCCTTTATTTTGAAGGTCACTAATGGGCAAACCATCGAAAATCTTTAAAGAGACTTACCGTAGCAGGCTAGTCGGCTCCCGATGCAGCAGCAGAGTCCTGGACGGCGCCTTAGTTTGATGTTACACAATCACATACACGCACGAAAATGTCCTGTGGATCCTTAGGGAAGTTTGTCCATGAGCGGCGGGACGCGACGAAGATCAGCGTTCCTCGTGGGGTGCGGGCGACGCGATACGCGACGAAGAAAGGCTTTCTCTAGGCGAGAGAAAGTGCGGACAGAAGGCCTGGAGCGTCAGGCCCAGCGGGTGGTGCTTCACGCGTGCGAAGACACCGGCGGTTGCGAGCACTTGGCCAATTTGAATGACCTAGCGGGAAGGACACGCGTGTGATCCCTCAAAGTGCATGTGCGGAACTGTCTGTTGCGCGACAAAACCTAGCGTGGTTTGCCATATTTAAAAATCTCAAGAGAATGACCAATTAGTGACCTCTCCTGGATTTGCGTTCGAATAGTTACACCACTTGGCGTAACCAGTTGGGTTAAATAATAATAACTAAAATCCGGAGTAGGTAAATTAATTTGGGGTCAATAATCTAAAACGTATATATTAATAATTATGGAAATAAATTTCACGAATTAAAAAAATGAATTATTTGAATCAATAATACTTGTATTGTCAACAGGACTTGCTCAAACTTTTATAAAAAAAAAAATTTTTTTTCAAATCGGGGGTTTCGCGACCGTGGGTTTCGCGGACAAACAAATTTAAAAATTCGGGTGCCTCCCGGCCAGGTGCTTCGTGGACTGTGGGCCTAACGGCTAAACCCCCTACTTTGCCGGGAACCACACGGTGCGCTCGGGCATGTATATAATAAGTATATACATATAAACGTTCGTCTTGAATCACTATCTATTAAAACAAAAGCGTAGTTTTAAAAATTGAAGCATATATAGGGACAGCCAGACATCGATATAATGATTTACTGATATGGAGAGTTTTCTTAGTACATTCTATGTAGATTTGTATAGAGAGTTGTTCCATGTCAAGCAATTTATTACGGGTTTTGTCTGTAGGCTATAACTAATACTACTTCATGGTTGAATTTTAGGTATCTAAATTAGGTTCATTCGAGTATACAGACATACATTTTCACAGATGGTGCTTACCTCACGTAATCTTATGTGAACGAGATGCTGATGATAGGTTATGTTAGAAGTTGCTCATGTTGGCAATTTAATTGTGCCATCATCTTTCAAGAGCCTTGTGCAATCTAATTTGAGGCACGGTATAAAAATCTCAGGCGTATTAAGTAAGTAAGATAAGTTCGACAATTCAAAACACGCATGATACATTTGAGTTTCGGACTACTTAAAATGCACGATGCATTCTTATGAAATCAACGTGTCTTAAATCATTCAATCATTTCTTCAATTCCATAAATTGGTAATTGAATTGAACGTGTTAGTGCTCGGAATGCCTGATGACAGTACGATTGAGATTGCCTAACAAGCCGTCGATTTATAAACGAATCAAGCGACGTAAATCAACTCAAATTGGCCAATTATCGTGTTTTTGCAGGCTGGATAAGAAATAAGTTTGCTGGTCATAAGTACTTATTATGTGCGAAATGTTCTTGCATGTAATGCAAGTGCATTCACATTGCTGGTAAATTATTACTTATTTCTTTTAAATATGCTTGGAAATTCGAATAAGTATTTATAATATTTAGAACAATCTTTTTGAGTTAAATGGATATTGCTGTAGAGCTGCGTTTCATTCGTGAAAATGCAGCGAATACAGAATGACATTTTTGATGTTTATCGACATTTCATTAAAAAATTGCAATTTTCAGAGAGACATCCATTGATCTAGTTGAGGAGATAGATGTAAATCTTAATTATATCGGAAGTATTTTTTTCATCTAAGTATATGAAGTTTGAAGGAAAGTTGTTCAGCAAGTGTTCAGCCCAGCTCTGTGAATAGACTTGAACTATTGATATCAATAAGTTGTACTGGGACTCGTAACAGACTGTCGCTTCTAATTTTGGTTTGCTTTCATCTAAAGTCACTCAAATACTCTCAAAACTACCCCAAACTAAATACAGAGAAGCAGTTACTTACACGTGCCCTTTATGAATCAAAGTGGCTACAATGAAAACAAGCCAATTCCGTCTTTTTGATCTCGACACGGCGCACGGCGCTAGCACTAAACACGAATTAATGAGAGGATAGATGTAACGTTTGATAAAATGAAAATTTACTCTTTGCAATTCACAACGGCGTGTATTAAAATATTATTTGCTTCAGTAGTGTGTATCAAAGACCATGGTTATAACCACTAAATTGTGTAAAGATTTAATAAAAGAATCAGGTGACAGCGATACAAATGATTTTTATAAATAAATATTAGGATCATAATAGTAAAGACAATATAATACTTTCGATAGGAAAGGCAAATTACAGAAATTGTGTAAATACCATTGTTAGTTTTGAACCATTTATCAAATAAAGTTACCGGCCTCCGTCTGTTCGCGATAAATTGAAAAACGAATGCACTTATTTTCATACAGTTTTCACCAATAGATAAACTGATTCATGAGGAAGCTTTATAACTTATAAGTATAATAGGTGTATATGTCCAGGTGCAGCCGGGCAGGGCTACTAGTATTTTATAATGGATACATATAGATAAACTTCCATGACCCAAAGTCAATCTTACAAAAGATCATTTTCCATCTCGATCTAACCACGGATCGAATTCTAAGATTCAAAGGTATTTGCGGTACCAAAAAGCCACAGAGGTCGTCGTTTTTTATAAGAATTAAACCATATCCGCTTTTAAGCTAGCTCGACTTGAATTGCATCAACTGTGTGACAGGCGTGGACAATGCTAGAAATACTTACTTGTACGATAGATGTTATATGACAACTATATTATCGAAAAATATACAAAATATTCTCTATTATATATCAACTAAGATTAAATATGGTCATAATTATATAAGTAGTAAAATTTTATTTACCCTCTATTTCAAACTAAAGCCGAATAAAATTTCAACGATAATATTATGTTATTCTTCTGTAGCCTTTTTTGTTTTGTTCCCTAAATAACCAGACGGTTATCCTTGTTGTTTGTTTGTGGTGGTACCGCCGGCGGAGGATTTGAGATGCCTTTTTGATCATATAAGGACACGTTTACTATACTGAGAACGTTTTAGTAATTTCTACGAGGTAAACTTTCAAAGTTCACAACTTCTTCACTTCTTTATACATTTTAATTTGTAGAGCTAGGTCGATTAACTTCTTTTTATATAGATTATTAATTAAATTATTATTTTGGTCGAACTCACAAACTTAATTGGAAAGTACGACTAAGTAATTGCACTATTATGAGTAAATGGTTAGTAAAAAACATTTTCTGAATTTTTTTAGAATTTGTTTATTTAAAAAATATTTTCAATTTATATAGTTTAATTTTTCATACGTTTCTTTGTTGTGGATGCACCCTAAATGAGATTAAGACAGCTGCTCTTTACAAGTTACAATATATGGCCATTGTTGGGGCTATGCGAGTGGATGGTCTTAGTTTATTAGTTTAAATAGTGTTTTGTTAGTTTAAACTTTTTGTTGCTTTTTATTAGACTTTATTATGATTTTTAGCAGTATGTAGGTATATACTTTGGGCCGAATAATTTCATTTGTAAATTGATGCAAAAGTATTTTCTCAACAATGGGACATAAATAGGAAAAAGATGAACAATGGTAAAAAACGGATAAATAAAATCATAAACATTTTTATTTATCAACATTGATATTTTATCTTATGATAATGAATCATGAGATAAAAAAGAATAACAAAAAAGATCAATTCACAAAAGACATTTTTTTATCGCGAAAATACGTGGAAAAAATTATAAATAATTGAATTGGGGACAAATAACGTAGTCAACTTGTGTTGTGAATCGTGGGATAATAACGCAACAATATTTTGTAATAGATATTTATGAAGATAAACATCCAAAACCTAAACCAATCTGAAAAATATCGTTTTCTTTCTTGACCTAGACTTAACTGGTGACTGAACCCTACGATTCAAAAGGCACTTGTTATCTTATGGTACCGCTGAACCACAAAAGAAAAAAGTTGTACCATGGTGATGCAGCTAGGTTTCCACCTACACATCCACCATCGTGCTAATCGTGGCCTTTAAGTTTTATGAACCTAGGCTCTGTCTAGCTGTAAGGGATAACGACGTGAATACTTTTATAAGAGAGCGACGAAAGGCAACGCGCATGCTTCTTTTATAAAGAGGTTTATTTTCACCTAAAGTAGAGTAAGTACAAAATGACGGACTTTCCCTTTCAAAAGTGTTGTCATTTGTCATGATAATGAGCAATGGTGAATAGTGAATAGTGTGGGAAGCTATGAGAATGGCGTAGTTACTTTTTATGTGTTAATTAATTAAAATATCGCACATAGTCTTTTTTTAAAGAATAATTTGCTATAATAAATATAAAAGAAACGCAGGAAACAGTATAATACTTATTGGGAGAGAACATTACAGAGAAAACCTTTCGAACTATTAGTCTGTCAGTATTTCTGCGATTTGGGTTTTTTAGAAGTAATAAGTATAATCTATCTATCTGGCCTATTGGGCGTGCGCATTATTAGCGCTTACGCCGGGCGGAGTCCCCACTTGGATGGGTGACCGCAAGTGGCATAACTAAAGCGAGCTCCTCCGTGCTTCGGAGGGCACGTTAAACCGTTGGTCCCGGCTGTCATCATTGATGGCAGTCGTTAAGCTATGTCAAGTGCCTTTAGACAGCTTGAAAAATTGACACCAGTGTTGGCTACTTACACTCGCGACAGGTCACGTGACCGACAGATTCGTCAGATTGCAAATTCGTAAGATGGACGCGTGACCTGATCGAAAAACAACGTTAAAAAGGAATTTTTTTTTGTTCACTTCTGCTTGCACTCCCGGAGTACAACCCGTTGTTTTTTCTTTTCTCCCAGGCCAGTGTAATAAATAATAAATAAATAAATATATAGGGACATATCACACAAATTGAGCTAGCCCCACAGTAAGTTGTGAACTTGTTTCGCAGGATACTAACTCAACGATACCATATTTTATAACATATACTTATATAGATAAACATCCAAGACCCAGGTCAATCTGAAAAAGATCGTTTTTCATCTTGACCTGACCGGGGATCGAACCCGGGACCCCCGTGTCGCAGGCAAGCGTGTTGGCCACTGCGCCACGGAGCTCGTCTCGAGCTTATAACGTAATAGTAAGTTTATAACGGCATACCGAATGCCACGTCTAATTTCAGGCACACCGCAGCAAATTCCGTGACATTTCGTTCCAATGTTTATGGCATACCTTACTCTATTACTTTTAATAGCCACTAAACTTTATGACTTCATTATTGTTCGAGGCTAAAAGTATTTAAGTATAAATTGTTTCTAGAATTGCTAAAACTGTAAAATGAAAATAACTATTAATACTTCACCTAACACTTCGCTATTTCTATTATGTACTTCTAAGTAAGTATTATTCAAAAGTAAAGTAGCCACCCACGAAGATTAATTAATATGAAAATATCCCATCTATTTTGTGCCGTAGTATTTTTTTCTGTGACATATATATTTCGAAAACCGTGTTAATGTAATATCACTAGTGACATTTTTTTATTGACGACCTCCGTGGCGCAGTGATTAACAAGCAGCCTGCGAAACGAGAGGACCCAAAGGTCATGATTGAAAAACGACCTTTTTCAGATTAGCCTGGGACTTGGATGTATATCTTTATAAGTATCTCTAGCTATACGTACAAAACATTACTGGGGAATTCCCCGATCCCGAAAATATCATCGTATTTATAATCATTTCTCTATTTATAAGTTATATGTGTGATTTAATTTAAAATACATTTTTTTATGTTAGTATTTTTATGTATAATTCTTTTTTTTGGGGCGTCCTCAAAGGATTTGAGATAGCAGGCAACACTGCAAAAAGATCAGACATAATACAGAGGAATCACAAGCGAATAGAATTTGAAACTTATCGACAATTTATTTACTAAGTATTGTTTTTATACTTTGAAAATATTCAAATCGGCACATTGTTTTTATAATTGATGGTATAAGCAAGTAAACTGTAACAAGACCCAGGACCCAACTATTGTGTTCGGGAAATCCCCGTCATATATGTAATATCTTATTCAAATGTATATTGTTTTTGAATGCTTACGTGACGATTTTCGTCAGCCAGTTCCTATTGCAAGGAACTTTGTTTAAATAACAATCTTGTATACAGAAATCTGTATGCTTACAACTAAATTAGAATTTGCTAATCGGCAACAAAAGCTCTGACATGTGGGCGCCATGCATCATCACAATGACTATTACGTATGCTTCGACACTACCGCCGTTTGTACCAAATAGCTTCCTACGTCGGCAAGCGTAATAAAATTTACATGAGACTTTCACAAACACTATTTTATAGCCAATGCAACTTATAGCATAGCTTATTTTGTAGAAAATATTTGGCTAATCGGGATTTGAAGTGTAGGTGAAGTAGTACTGCTGGTCTACGCGAATAAATCTTGACTCATACATATGTATATACATAATTTTAGTTTTCTAAGATTAATTTCTGAAGTTACTTTTAATAAAGGTATATCCGGGTCGTCTTGATCTCACAGTAAGTATTTGGTTTCTCTATAGGTAAGAGTAAGCCCATGATGCTTTTGAAACTGCCTTGTTTTATAGTGATTCTAAATAACCTAGCAAGATTTTATTAGTACCAAAAAAATAGAAAAATAATTGAATCTTCCATACAAATTTACCAAATCAGCTGACCAATTTCTTTGGAAAGTCCAAATGTTTTATATTTTTTTTTACCTTTTTTCTTGCGTATGAATTTTCTATTAGGGATTCTGATACCATCCGTAAAATATTGCCAGGTTGTTCAGAATCATGCATGCAATAAGACAGTTTCGTATGCATCATGGGCTTACTCTACCTATTGTGAAACAAAATACTTATTGTGAGATCTAAACACACACTTATACCCGGTATCAACCTGTATACAGAGGTAAACAATAAGCTGTCAATAAAACTACGCTACTGGTTTGAAACTTATTCTGCAACAACCCTAGATATCAGATCAAGGTAGGTCTATGGCCAGTTGGCCACAACACTGCTTGTGGCTTGTGGGTACTTAGTACACCCTAGACGTATTAGACATTTTGAACGGATACGATCATAGATATCAGAATGATGAGATGCACAAATAAGCCTCAATTGCATCAAGGTGACCAACTTCAAAAATGATGCCACAATCACTTTTAATAATACAAATATGACCGTAAGGGAAAATAAAATAAGCCTACTCTTATTAGGGTTGATATTATGATTCTTTTTTGTAATACTGACTAAAATATTGCTAAAATGTTGAACCTAAGCAGCGTAAAACCCGCTAATTGCATCATTTGGACGCCCTAAATTTCAATCATGCACAATGTAGTTTTAGTGCGGCTTTTACGATAGCTCGTAAACCCTCGATCGAATTGTGGTTGTTTAAATTGTTCCGAATTTAGTTCAGAAACAGTTACCACTATTCGATGGGCATTCTTCGACAGTGAGTGGGTTTGGTAAAAACTTTGATATTCCCTTTTTTATTAGGAAACTAGCTTTTGCTCGCGTTCGGGAACAGTTCTCTCCGGGATGAAGGGTAGCCTATGTTCTTCTCCGTACTCTAGAGATCGAGTATCCAAAATTTCATGATGATCGGTCCAGTAATACAGCGTAAAAGCGTAACAAACAAACAAAGAAGCTCACTTTCGCATTTATAATATTAGTTGGGATTGGGGTGGGATGGTTAGGATTAGTTAGCCAACCTCCATATAAAGCAGGCTATCCTATTTCTGTTGTCATGCTAGGTACATGATCTTTCAGTATTGAATCTTGAAGCCTGAGGATTTTTTAACACTCAAGTAGGTATAGATATTGAGTGATAAGTAATTCATTCATCTAAGTTAGAATAATTCGATCGTAATTCTACCAAAGGTTAAGAAAAGAATAAAGTTAGAAATTGGACAGAAAATCTAGAATCCAATGTTGTACCGGCCTTACATAAGAAGCCATATAATAAGAGATCTTTGATCTCTCTAATCCATTACTAATCAAATGGAGAAAATATAATTAACTCCCAGACTAAAGAGAGGTGCGCCGCCGTCGGGGTGGTCTTAGTTTTGAATTGCAGTCGAAAGCTATCTTTGAATAATGAACATACATGAACCCATGAACCTAGGAATACATTCATGTATGATGATGTATAGTATGAGATACAAGCCTTTACTACCTATATGATTTATGATAAAAAGAATTAATTTCTAGATGGCGCTAGTGTCTCATACCACACAGGTTCTTGAGGAACATTCATAAGGCTACAGCGGTTATCTAATAGTTTTATACCAAGCAGCGTCCCCGTCATACCAATGTTGTAATAGGAAGCAGATGAAGTCACGGATAGAATGCTATTTAGCGTGCGGCTCAGCGGGCGGCAATGGAAAATACGAGTAAGTAATAGTGCTCTTTGTAGATATATTTGTTATGTAAACTGAACTTTGGTATATTAAATCGCAGTCAAATACGAATCCGCAGCTCTCCTTTCGCGTCAGTGTCGGTTCCTCGGGAACGGTATTTGTTTCCGGGATGAAAAGTACGCTATTTCCTACTCCAGAAATGTTAATGATTGGATCAGTAGTTACCGCGTGAAAACGTAACAAGCAAACAAACAAATAAACTAACACACTTTCGCATTCATAGTTGGTAAGTATTAAAGTAAGGATTTTGTGATGAGCTGACTCTATAAAATTTCTTATTCTAGTCCATAATAATAATAAGTAAAAAGAAAGAGCTATTTTGAATTTAAGGTGACTATTCGATTATTCATGTGTCATCATTATAAAAGTTTAGAATTTAGCATAAACTTTTTGAAAAATGTTACTGTATGTAAGAATAACCTTGTATTTCAATGTATAAAAATATCTATATATAGTTTATAAGCTATAAATCTGTTTAAATATATAAATAAATATATACGGACAAATCACACAAATTGAGCTAGCCCCAATGTAAGTTCGAGACTTGTGTGTTATGGGATACTAACTCAACGATACTATATTTTATAATAGATACTTATATAGATAAACATCCAAGACCCAGGTCAATCTGAAAAAGATCGTTTTCCATCTTGACCTGACCGGGGATCGAAACCGGGACCATCCGTGTCGCAGGCAGGCATGTTGACCGCTGCGCCACGGAGCTCGTCAAATATTATGTAAAGATGCGCAAGAAATCAGGTAAAATCGCCAATCTAATCACTTAACATCACAACACTACACATTTATATTAAACTTACTCTTGTCTTCAACTATGATTTCTTTACTTTCTGTATTGGAACGTCATAAGTCATAACATGATACCTTAGCACGATACTTGCAAGAAATTGAAATGAAAAAATGCGAACAAACATAAAAATACCAATTAAAGCCACCGATCACTGTTATGGTAGTATCTTGCAGCATGAATAAACAATGTGTAGTTACGAGAAAGGAAAGTGCCTTTCTGTTTGCAATGGAAATCTGAGTTATGAAGGCGATGTGAACCGAGCGAGAGTTCAACCGTTACAATTGTTACGTCCATAAATTTACACTTTTGATGACGTTTGTGATAGTTCTCACCATGGACATCATCATAACATACATTCATAGTATCAGGTCTTTTTCCCTTTGAAGGGTAGATAGAGCCCAGATCTGTTAAACCTTAAGGCCACGTTTAGCATGTTGATGGGCTAGTAGGGGAGAACAGAATAAAAATAGTGATGGGTTGTTAGCCGCATCGCTTATTGACATGATTCCTGATGCCCATTCCCTCGTTAGGCTTTTACGATCTGTGCGGGAAAAGAGCAGCTGATTCATTCTACGTTTTGTCTTTTCTCCCACACCAGTGTGGAAGAATCATCATAATCATATCATAATTATATTTTTAGTCTCCACTGCAGGAGCACAACACTCTCTGTACTACCAGAGCCATATCTCAGCCAGAGCAGTCAGAGGATTTGGCCTTCACTCTCCACGCTGGACAGGCGGGTTGGAGGGGTCTCTTTTATGTTTGAACGCTTTGTAAAACTTGTGTACCCTAAGTGACAAGTGTAACATGGACAAAGACAATATGATATCCATAACTTCATCATCATTATTATCTCAGCATAAAGCTAACCGAATTTAAAAAAATTTAATGGGATATATTTTGTTATTGCCCCAGTTCTGAACATAGATTTTCACAATTTTTTTTTAATTTTAAATTAGAAATATTTTGTTAATATTGCTTTTATTTACTCATTATATTCTGAACTTCGAGCAACACGGCTTCTGTACCAAAGGCGTGTTGCTCGAAGATTCTGAAGTTGTGGCGCAAACTGTGGTGGTGTGTGTGTGGCGCAACTTATAAAATGTACTCGAAAATGTAAAATGTCATACAATTTCATAGTTAGATGTTTTTGGTCGTTTAACTGAGAGGTGCGAGTGTGAACAGAGTGAACTCAAAGTTGTCATTCAAAACGACGGAACTCTACACTGCGCGTGGCTCGACACGCACTTGGCCGGTTTTTACTCTTCGGGCACGGCATCCTAAAATTAATTATAACGGAACTAATAAAATTCAAGTTGCTCAGCATACAAATAATAATAATAATAATAATATCTCTTTATTTCAGACAACATAGTCCATTTTTTGTTAGTAACAATATTTACTTAAACTAAGTTAGTTATCTTATCTAAATATTAGTAACAAAATCTTAAAACCTAGGTATGTTAGTATTCTATGACTAAAAATGATCGGGTTCGATCTATAAGCCCACTTAGGAGTGGGCTATAAAAGCGACCCGCTATCATTCGCAAAATGCTATTGCGACTGTCGCGAACGTTGCGTAATAGCGTGGCAGATTTTTTGCGCCAAACCGCGTCAAAGCCGTCTGTGTGCGCCTCAGCAAACATTGCCGAAGCACTGCAAAACCGCGGCCGTCGCAACAGAATTCTGAACGCATTATTGAATTGAATTCGCAGAGCATTGTAAGCCTTTTGGGTATATCTGAACCAGAGGGCACTCGAGTACAGAGATGTGCAGTAAGCTTTAAATAAAATTATTTTAACTGCCTCTGTACACCGAGAAAACCTACGAGCCAACATGTTCGCACGAACTGACAATGCTCTGCGCTCCCTTTCCATGTCCAAATCGTCTTTTAAATCGTCGGTCACTATGTGTCCCAAGTATTTAAATTTATATACCCTGTCCAATGGAACTCCATTTAATAAAATAGGGGGAACTATTTTAGGACACCTAGTGCCAGACCTAAAGACCATGTATTCTGACTTCTTAACATTGTAAATCAAGCCATATGACGCAGCATAGGATTCGCAAATGTTAAGAAGTTCTTGCAAGGCGCATACAGAGGGAGCCAGCAGTACCATATCGTCCGCATAACTCAAATTATTCACACACACACCATCAACAAAACATCCGGCGCGTGTGCTACTAAGTTTTTCAATGAGTGCGTTTATATAGAGGTTAAAAAGTAATGGTGAGCTAAGCCCCCCCTGCCTCACCCCACATTGAGGTGTAGACGGCTGTGATAGCTCACCCGCCCATTTTACACGATTTTCCTGGTTATGGTACCAGTGTTTAAGGAGAGATGTAACCTCTGGTGGCACAATACAAAGACTAAATCCTCTTTCGAACATAGACCAAAAATAAAATTACTTATTCTTCTTAATTATAGCCAAAGTTAATTATCATCCAAACATTTTTTGGTGGGAACATAACATTTAGTTATGGCGGAATCGTGCAGACCTTTCACATCGTAACCGCAACGACCTGATGCTCATGTTATTGTTATCCTCGGCTGATGAAAGGCACGACATGTTTATTACCCAACTAAAGCATTTTATTGAGTTATGTAACTTGGTAACAGTGTGAAGTTTAGACGGGTAAAATGGCCGAGTTAGTGGAGAAGTCTAGTTAGTAAATCGATATAGCCGCCGGATGACATTGAAGAAAGACTATGGTCAGTACTATTATTAATTCTGTGCCATAGTATTCATTATTATATATAGAACTTGTGAAAATCTAATCTAATTAATTTACCCAGTGTAACAAACCTAATTGAATTAGAAAATTAGAGAGAAAAACAAGAAAGTACGAAAATATTCAACCTTATGATTTGAATATTTTAACCATTTCGAGCCCAAATGGGAGGGAAATAGACACATATTGTGCTCATGTACCTTCTAAGAAGCTTCTAAGTTAGTTCTTAGTACATATATCTTTTTCATCTTATTATTACAATGCTTATATAAAACTATATACATTATACAAAAGTCTACAACCACCTTTCAAAAAAGAGTTACAGGGGCCTAAGTTTGACATCGAATTAAAAAAACATTTGACTGAGTATTTTCTTGACAAATTTAAAAGATTTTTTTTAATTTTTTTAATTGTTTTTTATCAGGTCTTTATTAGTCTCCACTGCAGGAGCACGACCTGAAATTATTAATATTATATTTTACACGTACAATTTATTATTATTATTGATGACATATGATTATTTTAAAAAGAAATTTAATTAAAGATGATAATATTAATTAATTGAAAATGTTTTAGTTATAAGTATTATTCACAATGCCTAGCTAAGGTAAAGTCTGTAAAGTTATAAGATCTAGATACTATGTCATATGCATGTGTACTCTTTACTTTCTGTGAATAAATGAATATGAATATATTAAACCTATCTAACTTATAACCTGCTTATGAAACCATTAAAAAAATCTATTTTGTTACCCTTATATTTCGCATATCTTTAAGGTACATAAATTTTATTTATTATATCGTATCTTCCAAACGACTGGATTGATATAGGTTCGTCTCATGTTATTATAGTCCAGGTAAGTAGTAGTAGTCCAGGTGTAGTCGGGTTTTTATTTGTGAATAAAAATTATCTACTATTTATATTAATGTAATTTAAAGACAAGCAAAATTTAATTTACTTTCTACCGGTTCTTATGACGTTACGAACTTTCCACTCGATTTAACATTCATTAGACGCCATATTTCAACAATAGCAGTGGGAGTGGGGCAAGTATTGCCTTATTAGAATACAATGAACATCGATACTGGACTATCAGATCAGAGGGCAGATTTTGTGATGTTAATTTCGATTTAGTTATGGAAATCATATCCATTGCGTTATTTGCTTATTCATTACATTTCGATTTAAAGTTAATCATAGTGACTGAACTATGGACATTGCATAGTTTTGGAGGAGAATCATGTAACAAAAAGAACCATAGGTACAAGGGCGTCGTCAGCCTTTGGTTTTTAATATTTTCAGATAATTAATACGTTTAATTCTAATGGTTTAATTACTGTTAGATACATCAATATCATACATCAGGTTGTAACGATGCGCATGATAACCTTCATGCTGCATCTTGCTTTTCACCTCATTTCCCAATCATCATCATCCTGTCCACTTTTATTTCGAAATTCATTTTAAATTCCAAATTATATTCCAAATTCCATTTTTAAATCTTCTTCACAGTCCTTCCTCATCACTCATTTCATTCCATTCAATTCCTTGGTCGTGATCTCTCGACCTAGCTTACAGGCACTCGCCTATAATAAATATTATTTTACTAATTGTATTCACTACTACTACTGTGTAACGCCTGTGTGAAACTTATTAAAATCCGTTATCTGAGTTGTGTTGTGTTCTCTCTCTCCGCTGAGCATTAATACCTTCGTTCATATTCATGTTGGGCCTACTCTAACTAGCTGGGTGAGTAGGACTCGACATTGGCGCCCGTACGTGTTAAATTGCCTACTTCCTACACCTGGAATACCTACCTAACTATACGTGAGTACTGTAGAGTGATTACGTCAAGAGACGCTGGATACAGACAGACTCACTCCTCCACTCTAACTTAAGCATGCGTCGCGACGGTGGATAGTGACCAGCGTCGGTACGCTATCGTCAGCGTCCGACGCTCCGTCGGTCGACATACAAAGAAAACAACAACATCAAGAAATTTATTTATTCGTGAAAGTGATTTAATGAATTGTGATATTTTTTTTAATATCCCTGTATTTTCTATATAGTAATTGTTGCTCCATTACCTTCATTATCATCATTACCATCAAGGTAAGCTCTCCAGATATCCCTGTAACAATTATTTATATTATTAATATTTTAACACTTTCACGTTACCTCCATTACACTTCAAATAGGTACTCAAACAGTACACCAATCCTATAATCTACACACAGTTTCATACAGCTACACAATCATGCTGCCGTTGTGCAGTAGCACAGGACTTTAAGACTCTGGGTTTAAACCTGAACAGGTTATCCTTTGTTTTGGAATCCTATACAATACCGCTTGCTTTAGGAGAATATCCTAAGGTATAGGCCACGTCTTTAGCACCGATATCCCTTAGGCTTTTGCAGCCGACTTTGGGATATCACTTACATACATTCAAACTAACCTACCTATATTAAATATATTTACGTACCTTTGTGGATATCTGGAACAGCTTTATTCTCCCTTTCTTTTTCCTTTGCCTCCCTATTATTATTTTTTTTTATATATTTAATTTCATATCTTCGTAGATAGTACATTTCTATTTCTTTTCCTAAACTGACAATCGACACAAGTCATTTTTCTTCTTTTTCAATACTTTTGTTTATGACATAAATATTAGGCTGATTACACATAAGGATTTTTAAAGCTTCGTTTACACGAAACTTTTATTAGGATTTTTAATTACTTTTCTTTACATTCTCAATCTCTCTAAATTCTAAAACATATCTTTCACAAGATAACCAATTTGATCTTACCTTTGGCAATATTTTTGGCACTTTTAACTACTTTTCACTTTACTTTTTTTGTAATTTTTAACATTGACATATTGATAGATGCTTATTAGTTTTCAATTACTATATTTTCCAATCCGAAGAACTAAACTCAAATTAATTTTATTAATGTCCGACCAAGGGTGGTGAAAAGTTTTGAGAAAGTTTTATAACTTTGATACTTCCTTTTATTTTTAAATTACTTTTATTTGATAAATACCTACCTTTTTTATTACCTACCTATATTCACTTCATTCTTTTTGGGTTCCATTATCATTGACGGATGTCAAACCTTTAATTTTATTCTCTCTTGTAAATATTACTTATCTACTTTCTTTCCTTCTTCTCTTCTATTCTTTTACCCCTTATTTCCTGAGCGGTAGTCAACTCGTTAAATAAGCCTCTAATGACAATTACCTAATACTCTATGTGCGGTTGATAACACATTAAATAAGCCTTTATCGTACCTTTCTTATAAGCACTTAATGCTTATTACCTTACATACATAACTATATCGCGTAAACGTGATTGTTTAGTTAAAAAACTTGTAAATAATATCATCGTGCGGTCGGCAACACGGTAAATAAGCCTAGCTGCCAATCAATTATTTAGCGGGTTGTGACTAACAAAATAAGCCTTCACTAAGCAAATAAGTGGTTTCATGAGAAATTGTACAATAAAATATAATTTCTCTAATTTGAATGATGTTTCAAGTTTGAAAACTTAAGACTGTCACAGAGGTTGAATGGTAAGTGAATGAATGAGTGATGAATGAAAGTCGGAAACGCACTTATTGTAAATACTCACTGTACATTCCACACTCACCACAAAATTTTTTCACACATTTATCATTATTTTTATTTACACACTTATTTTATTTATTTTATCTTCTATTTCTTAAAAAAAAAACTTTTTTTTTTTTTACCCCGGCCCCCCCGGTATTGTAACGATGCGCATGATAACCTTCATGCTGCATCTTGCTTTTCACCTCATTTCCCAATCATCATCATCCTGTCCACTTTTATTTCGAAATTCATTTTAAATTCCAAATTATATTCCAAATTCCATTTTTAAATCTTCTTCACAGTCCTTCCTCATCACTCATTTCATTCCATTCAATTCCTTGGTCGTGATCTCTCGACCTAGCTTACAGGCACTCGCCTATAATAAATATTATTTTACTAATTGTATTCACTACTACTACTGTGTAACGCCTGTGTGAAACTTATTAAAATCCGTTATCTGAGTTGTGTTGTGTTCTCTCTCTCCGCTGAGCATTAATACCTTCGTTCATATTCATGTTGGGCCTACTCCATCTAGCTGGGTGAGTAGGACTCGACAAGGTGATACACACTAAGAGCTGTTACCCCTTCACGCCTTACTACTGATCCAATCGTCCTTTAATTCTGCGTACGTGTTCTCTGGGGCATGGAAAAGGTCAGCTACCATATCAAAAAATCTGCTCCCGAGGGATAGACATTTAAGTGAGAGCGGGAACAGAATTAATAGTACTAACGTACGAAAGGCCGCGGATGAAAGCTAATAAATATATAAATACTAGCTGTTACCCGCGGCTTCGCCCGCGTAATTTATAGCCTATGTCCTTCTCGGTACCCTAACCTATGTGTATGCAAAATTTCATGATGATCGGTTCAGTAGATACGGCGTGAAAGTGTAACAGACAAACAAACAAACTCACTTTCGCATTTATAATATTAGTTAGGGTAGTTAGGATTAGGATTAGGAAGTTAGGATTCACATCGACGTCGTCGTCGTCGTCTCAACCGCAAGAAGTCCACAGCTGGACATGCGCCCCCTAAAGATTTCCATCAAAGGTTTTCTCCTTCTCACCACGCTTGGGAGACGGGCTGGTAAGCGCAGTTTTGATAATCTCGGTTCCGATACCTGCTGCCCATTGAAACCGTTTTTTTTAGGAGTTTGTTGGCCTGAGGGAACAGTCATGGTATTTAGGATGCTACGTGCTCGGTTCAGGGATAAAGGCTGATTTACATTGATCCAGTAGCTGGTGCCAGCATCGCTGGCTTCTGGCGCTGGATCAGCACTGGCACTGTATCACGTCGTTTACACGCGTTCAGTAGTCAGTCTACTTTGTTGCGGTGACTACACCTTTGCATCCTTAAAAAATGAGTGTTTTAGGCGCCAGCGACTAGCGTTTCACTGGCGCGTAGTGTTTATACGGATCCAGTGCCACTGGCACGGGCTGCGCGGCGTGCGGTCACTGGATCGAAAAAAGCGGCCGGCCTATTTCGATCCAGGGCTGGATACTGGATGCTGGACTGGATTAAAACATGTTTACATTGATACAGTGCTGATCCAGCGCTGGAATCCAGTGATGCTGGCGCCAGCTACTGGATCAATGTAAATCAGCCTTAAGAAAGTAGCAGTTTTAGAGGCCGGGCACGCGTACCCGATGCCTGTAACCATCGGACAGGCCGTTGAGAATGACACCCTGACCATATTCACATAAACACATTGAAAGTTAAATAAAGGTTGCAGACACAGATTACTAGTGAATTGAAACCGTGTCACTTGACCAGCCAATGTTCATCGTGACCATTATCCATTATCGTGTCATCGTGATGAGACATTTCACGCTCATGTTGAGTTCGTGAGTAGCATCATACTGCACAGGCGTGGCTCGAGAGCACTTCAAAATAAATCTTATTGCTTTTACATAACACTCGTTTTGGTTTGGTTGTGTGCAGTGATGTAATGACATCTAATACGGAATTAGGATTCAAATATCGATAACGTGATAGTATCATTATGAGAAGGTGAGTATATCTATAAACTTTTCACGTACCTGGCTTATTATTACTAAGGTACATACTTAATTGAAATATTTCGCGACCTTTGTGCCTAGTGGTCACCATGCTAGGCAGTCACACCGCAGGTCCCGTGTTCGATTCCCAGTCCCAGAAAATTATTACCTACCTACTATTAATTATATTTTCAAGATGATTTGGGTCTTGGATGTTTATCTACAGTGTGTTTGGTATTGAGTTAGTTATAATTTAAATTCACGTTCTCAAAATGAAAACTCAAAAATTTTGTTGAGAAAATAATATTAGCTCTGCTCAATACATTTTGAATCACTAAGTCAGTAGGTATTCAACGTAGGTATTATGGAAAAGAATTATTTTTTATCGATTTCAAATTTGAACGTGAATTTAAATTAATCGCGAGTTACATACCAAACACCTACGTATAATATTTATTATAAAATATACCTAGGCAAAGTATTGTTGAGTTAGTATTCCATAACACAAGTTTCGAACTTACTTTAGGGCTAGCTCAATCTGTGTGATTTACTTATATTGATTTAATGATTTGGAAAACTTGGATAAGCTGGTGGAATGATCATTTACTAAGAGCGATCAAAAGATGTTCACGGCATGAATCTCCTTTTACTTTCAAACGGAAATATGATTTGGGTTTCTTGACTGGATTGTACTGCGTATTACAGATAGATGCATAAAGATCAAGAGTCAAGACAGTAAATTAAAGCAATTCCGCGTTTTGATATTGCAATCATAGATTTGAGCCGCGCGTGCGAGCACGAAGCTTTGTCTTCAAGAAGGATAGTGGGCGAACACAAATCTATAGGATTTGAACTAAGCTAGATGCCGTTTAAGGTTGGATTAGCGTGGAAATTGAACGTTTTCTATGTAATTGAAATACGAAAACGAAAAACAAAATGTATATAATTATGCATATAAACAGGGGTCTAAACAGAGACCGAGTCTCTGTAAAAAGACTCGAACTTGATCCGAGCTTGACTGCCGTTTGACGACAACATACTTATGACTGAGGGTCGTGACCACCATAATTTGCCCCGGCCACAAGTTGTTTCCAGGCCGATCTGTTTTGGGCTAGGCGAATTGCAGCCTGGGTGTTGCACTTCAAGGCATTCAGGAGTGGATCAGTCCAGCGTGTTGGTGGTTTGCCTCTACGTCTTACTCCTGCCACGTCACCGACTAGTATCTGCTTTTCCAGATTGTTGGACTTGCGTCGCGCCACGTGACCGAAGAATGCCAATGCTCTTTGAAGGCATATTACTGAGTAAAATGGATACACAATTCATTATCATCATCCTCACTTCAGCCGCAAGAAGTGCACTGCTGGACATAGGCCTCCCCTCAGAAATATACATTTGGAAATTTTGAAAATTGATTTTGTTTTAGTGTAGAACTTGAATTGCTCGGGCTAAGTATTGTTGAGGAGCCCGATGGTCCAGTGGGTGTGAGCTCTATGAGCGCTTACATATGTTAAGCAACCCCTGGTGCAGTCCCTACTTGGATGGGTGACCGCAAAGTGGCATAAAAATATCTCGAGCTCCTCCGTGCTTCGGAAGGCACGTTAAGCCGTTGGTCCCGGCTGTCATCGTTGATGGCAGTCGTTAAGCTATGTCAGATGCCTTAAGGCAGCTTGAAAAATCTGACACCAGTGTTGGCCACTTACACATACGCAAAACCAACAAACAAAAAACAAACAGTATTGTTGAAATTACTTACAAGATCGTATGTATGATTAAAAGTAAAATTGTGAGTTGACGTTGATTGCAGAAAATGCGCTGTGCAGTTTGCTACCGCTTCTTCTGCACTTCACTTCGGACGCGGCACTACATTTCATTATCAGCCTGCTGGATATAGACAATATTGGCCTCCCTGAGAGCACGCCTTTATTATAAATACTTTTGTTTGGCAGCATCAGTTTCAGAATTTTATTGATTATATTGTGAGGTATGAAAATGCAGGTTTTACCGCTGCACTGTCTTAATGATTATTACCTACTTGTACGTTTCACTAAATTAATAAGACGCATATTTTCCTATCGTTTCAAAGGCATAGAGATAAGTACGTAAGATACGCAAGAATGCTGGCGCATGGTTAGCGCCATATTTTTTTCGAGCAAATAAAATGACGCAAGGAAACGATTAAATCTACGTCGCAGTACATTAGTTTAACGATAAGATAGTCATCTCGGTGCTGTGTCGAAACGAAGAGAGAGTGTGTAGCGGAATTTTAGGTTTCTTTTCGCAGCGTCGGGGTGCGGCAGGCACGCAGATTTTGACTCATCATTATCATTTCGTCACCCTGCTGTCAGAGTTCTGCGGAACCGCCTCTTGGCCTCTGACGTGGTTCCTTTAACGACTACCAGATGGCAGCCGGGACCACCGGCTTAACGTGCCTTCCGAAGCACGGAATCATCTTTCTTATCAGACAATCAGGTGATTGATGCCTGCAATGTCTTAACCAAACTAGAAACAAAATGCTTCCCGTGGGCACGACCCCCGGGTCAACAAGGCGGACGCCTTAACCACTGGATCACGGAGGCAGTTCTTTTTCAGATTTTGACTATATTTTGATGATGGAATTAGGACAGAATCAGACAAAAAATATGAAAATTTATTTGGACTTTCCTCGTCGATATGAACTTTTCCTATGAGAATACTGCGGGTAATTCGAAAAGCATAAAATTGCTCGGAAAGTCAACTTCATTCTTCTGGAAGAGGAGCCCGTTTAGGGTCCCGTTTTTACCCTTTAGCTATAAAACCCTAAAAACGTAGAATGCGCTACGTTTTTAGGGTTTTATAGCTAAAGGGTAAAAACGGGCCCTATTACTAAGACTATTACAGACCTTCCTACCGTCTCTCTGTGTGTCACCAAATGGTCTTATGAATTTATTTTCTTCCAGATCAGCATGGAGTAGAATACCTAACCAGTTGCAAATTTTAGATTTCCAGACCAATATTTTTTTGTTTTATTTTTTGTTAACGTACTTTTACAGTCACGAATTCTGGATCAACTATTTTATACTGTAGCTTGCGTGAAATGTATATTTTATGAGTCATTTGAAAACTATGTGGTCTACGGTAGTAGACTCAAATGAAATAATGCCTATTAATTCTTGCCTTGTTTGAAATGTTTCCAACAACTCGATCTGCACATAATTCAGGCCCTTAAAGGCAAGATTACGTGCACGTGCCGGCGGGATTACTAATGTTATGCTGTACACTGCAATGCGATACGTCCATGTGTCTATTAGGTTGTTGCACTCGGGTTCAAAGCAAATCAGCTACTGCGTAAGTGATATCTTGATGTTATTGTTGTTTTCATGTAAGTGGCCAACACTGATGTTGGATTTTTCAAGCTGATTAAAGGCATCTGACATAGCTTTACGACTGCCATCAATGATGACAGCCGGAGCCGGAGAATCAACGGCTGCCTTCTGAAGCATGGAGCTGGAGATATATTTATACCACTTGCGGTCACCCATCTAAGTGGGACTACGCTCAGGGTTGCTTAACATACGTAAGCGCTAAAGAAGCCTACACCCACTGGGCTATCGGGCTCCTCCGATATCTTCGATATGATATGATAAATTCAGTGTCGGATTTATCATCAGGTTGAGCGACTAGAGCGTAGGACGGCAGATATCAAGGGTGCGCGGTGGCTAAAAGAAAGAAAGATTTGAATATCATTTCTATAAATCATGCTTATTAAATGCCCGTCAAATCCTTTGTACTCGAAATCGATTTTCTATCGTGAATATAGTGATATGCATTTTGCATTCGGCATAGAACCGCTAACCTTTTCAATGTGGCTGTAAACCGTTTTTTGATTCTGACAGTCAATATTTCCAGGGAGTTAGGCCGTAGGTATATGATTCTTGAGTTATTCACTATTACCTCGACCATCATGAACGAAAAGATTATAAAATATAAATAAATAAATATCTACGGACAAATCACACAGATTGAGCTAGCCCCAAACTTAGTTATGTTATGGGATACTAACTCAACGATACTATATTTTATAACAAATACATATATAGATAAACATCCAAGACCCAGGTCAATCAATCTGAAAAAGATCATTTTTCATCTTGACCTAACCGGGGATCGAATCCGGGACCATCCGTGTCACAGGCCGGCGTATTGACCCCTGCGCCACGGAGCTCGTCCATTTTAATCAAAATCAATCAAAATCAAAACGTTTATTCAGAAAATATGCCTTTGCAGGCACTTTTTCACGTCATATCATATTTAAAATTATCTTATTAGATAATATGTATTTATTAATTGTTCAAAAGCTACAGACTACTAGCGTTTCGGAACCGACCACTGCAGAGAAGAAACGCCGAAAGAAACTCTTATCAACAGTTTTGGTCGCCTACTCGCCTGAAGGGCTTTATATGATTACGAATATTTATTCCTTATTGTCTTTTTCTTTCTTTTCTTTTTTCTGTTTTTATGTTACAATTTCAAAATACATAGATTTATTATTTTTGCAGCATGTTTATGTTAACGATCGAGTGTGCAAAGATAATAAACAACATATGATACTTAAAGTAGTCTCAAAGAGGCCGAGCAGACCAGTCCCCCCTGACAGCACCCGTTCACGAGTTGACGTGTGGATCAGCCATCGCTAACTATTTATAAGTAATATAAAACGTCTTAGCCGTGTGGTCCCAGGTAGAGTAGAATAGGACCACTCCATGACTTCCCGTGGATAGCGTAGAAGGCGACTTTTAAGAAACAAGCTAAACAAAGCTTATAAACATCAAAGAGACCTGTCCAACCCGCCTGGTCAGCGTGAAAAGTGTAGGCCAAATCCTCTGATTGCTCTGGCAAATATAAAGCTCTAGTATAGTACAGAGCAGGGATTGAATAACCGAAAAAAATACGGTTAAATCGGTAAGCGGTATGACGTCATACCTTTATATTTCGATACCTTAGAATAATGGTACCTTCAAATTACCATACCATAAAGAAACGGTACCTGTACGATTTTTGGTATTGTAATATTGCGGTATCGTTATTTTTTTCGATATTGGAATTATGAAATAAAGGTTTTCATTGAATTTTACCGCCGAGGATTCGCCTCAATGTTTTTTTTTTGTCGCATCATTTTTTCTTTACTGAAAATATTTCAGTTAAGGTACCAGTAATTATAAAGGTATCGATACATAACGATATCGTAAATATATAAATACCATTATTTATTTATATTTAGCTGTATCAAAACCATTGCCAACCCATTTGGTTCTACCTTTAAATCTAAGGTGTATCGTAATTTTATACCGGTACCACCCTTATGCCTTTACCGTTTTCAACCCCTGGTACAGAGAGGGTCGTACTACTGCAGTGGAGACTAAAAAAGAACTAATGTTGATAAAACGTCTCGTATGTAAAGTAGGTACATCATACATAACACAAACATAAAATGTCTCAAAGTTCATTTCCACATCATTGTTTACAAGCACTACACACGACATTCCCATTAACTTGTGTTACGTACGTACGGCGTATCACCGGAATAATAAAGTGTGTGATTGCACTGGGCATATGTACGTAATTACTGCTGAACCATAAATAACAGATATGAGAAGATATAATGAAGTCAAGAAAGTTAACTGAAACTTATTCAATTTTATTTTGTGTTACGATTACAATACGACTTACGACATATTATCTTCTATTATCTCTACCTGTCAAGTGAAAGAAATGGTAGTGGTCGGTGGCCATTAATCTCTGTCATATCTCCTGCCTTCATAAAGTTAACGATGTCAAAAAATCGAGAAAGAGTTGTTTAAGATGGCACTGGTAGGGTCACAAATTTGTACCTACCATTTTATAAGAAAATAAGGCATAGTATTTAAAAATTGTATCAGTTTAAGCAAAGTAAGGTGGATTAACGCCATCTAGAGAAGAGTGGATAACAACTCTGCAGGGCCGTCGTCAACGATAACGCCTACGTTATAGCAGGCCTTAATATGGTCCAATATTTTTGTATGACGTTGGCATTAAATATAGTCGTTGGCTATCTTAGAAGCAAAGTCCTTTTCTAAATATGAAAAATCTGACACCATTAAAAGGGAAAACGCAAATCTTTGAACGCAGTACAAGCCATATCTCCTGCTTTCTCTGATCAATACGGTGAAATGGTAGTGGCCGGTACAATAGCTATTGTTGCTGTTCACACAGGAAGCAGTAGCGCAACCGCCGCCATTGTCTGGACACCACGAGCTTGCACTCCATGCTTCCATAAGGTAATAAGTAGGGAACAGTTTACGGTCTCAATGACCATTCATTAAGTTGTTTTGAAAAAGTGTCGAACAGCTGATGTGGTTTACGTCATATGTATGACTAAGTTTCTTCTGGTAATTTTTGGGAAAAAAAACAATGGCTTTTTTGGAAAATCTCCATCGTAAGAAATAAATAGTCGCAATACTCATTCATACAGTTGTTATTGAAAAACATTGTAGTTTTGAAATGCTGGTCAGCTGGTGTTTTCTGCTATTTTTATGACAGGTACTAATCGGTTACATTGTATGAAAGGACACAATGCTCGGAGTAATGAAGGTTTAAGTAGTCTTTGCAGACAAGCAGACAAAGACTTCTATTGACAGAAAAACAAAGTGGTTTACCAAAACCAAATGGAGTACATTTCACACCTAAGATTTGTAGTGTTTCACACATCATTTTCAACATTTTTCGGTTGACGTTAGGCTTTGTAGGCCTGTAGGCCTGTTTATGTATGGGGAAAAATCTTGAATTTCTTGTACAATATCCTAGATTTATTAATCATACACACTTGACACAGACTCGGTATATTGCTGACAAGACTTCAATCGCAAAAGTTAACCAGTTCAGTTCAGTTCAGTTCTGTGCCCGCCCAGCCAGCGGTTAAGCTGCAAGAGCGTAGGAAGGAGGTCCACTACGGAGTGTGCGTAACTGCGCTTACGAACTCGAGCTTGTCAGGTTACTTCTAGCGCACCTACCACCCTCCGCCTTGGATCACGAATCCTTACTCAAGAAACCAGTTGGGCACGTAGATAGGAATGGGAGTGTAGGGCGGTGCAGCCAGGATGGGGAAAGAAAGGAAGTTAGAACCGACCGAATACCAGCATCAAATCAGTATGGGGAAGATAGATACTATACTTGGTGTGTAATATATAAAAGAAAGGAAAAACAGGCTGCTTTGCTTGTGTTAGCTTCTTCATTCGATTCGCCGTCTGCATCCTCTTGTTTTACCGTGTTGCTGTTCGTCAGCTCTCAATGACAGTATATTCTTTTAAAGAAGATATGTTTTTACTCTCGGTGAGTCACTGTTGCTGCAACGATGTCATGAAGAACTTTGTATGCGCAATCGATCTGATGTTGGGGTCGTCGATCTGGTCCTTTGCGCCCGCTGCTTCTGCAAATGACGGCTGAAGTGAAGACTAGGTGTGTGTTTGATTTAGTATTGAATCATCGGATTCCTAGTCAATCGCCGTGCCTGTTTTTCACTCCGAGTATATTTTGCTTCTTTTTGATCCGGCTCTATTGTTCGCTAAGTTTCTCCAATCTTGATATGATATTCTTCCTTAGTTTTACTTATGAAATTGGTAATATCATGATATAAAAAGTCTTCCTATGTGATTTAGTATTTGTTCTCATGGTGTTGATTAACTGCTTTAAGCAACATTTAAATAAAATTATTTTAATACGGTTTTTATCGCGTTTATTACATTATTTATACACCTAACGTTTCGAGCACTTTACAGTGTTCGTGGTCGCAGGTAGACTAAGTTGACATTTGTGTAGTATTTTATAAGAACTGCAAAATCTACCGCCTAAAATATTTATTGATAACGTTCCGGATGTACGCAGTATTGGCTCACGGTGTCTGAAGGTCTTGCAGTCTTCTGCTTAGCTTGAGATTTGATTAAATTGATGACTGGATCCCAAGCTGGTGGTAACTGCCAACCATCCTCTCTATTGAAATGAGGATGTTTTTTAATTTCAATAGCCTCACGAAGCATTCTTGGAATGTATCTGTTTTCTTTTGCAAGGACTTGAGGATTATCAAAACGCATATAGTGGTTGGGTTTGTCTAGGGCATGTTCACAGACTGCAGACTTCGTTGAGCGCCTATGCTTCATGTCAGCAATATGTTCTTTTATACGGGTACCGATGCTTCTCTTTGTTTGCCCAATGTATGATAAACCACACTCACAGTCAATTTTATAAACTCCAGCATCTTGTAACGGGATATTAGATTTGACAGGTCTTAAAAGTTGGTTTATTTTCTTGTGCGGCTTGTAGTAGGTCTTGATTGAAGCACGCTTAAGTATATTACGTGTGCGTACAACTAATTTCGTTTATGTTTGATTTATGATAAGCCGATGACTTTAACATAATATTAGTTTTGCCGATAAGCCGATTTTGACAAAGTTTTCTCTCCACACTGCGATGAAGGTTTCCCCAGACCCAGCAATGGTCCGCCCCATGAACTGCTGTTTTAATCCACTAATTTTCAATTGTTCAGTTGCTCCTTCAATTTTTCATACTTCTTGCATATGTATATGTGTATGTTATGTGGAGCTCTTCCTATTTGCGAAGAGCGAGAAGTGGGTTCAGCTGTAACGTGGCATGTAATTATGAAAATTATTTATTGGTTTATTGGTATTGCCTGATTTCAAATGCAAGTATACTCCGAGCACGTCCAAGATTTCGCAATTTATCTGAATAGTGTCATATTTATTTTTATTTAGCGAATTAAAAAAGGCGGAAGTTTTCAATTCGTTGGAATCTTCTTTTTATATTAAAATGGCTATATGTATAATATGTTCTTGTGATTTTTTTTACCCTGCTAAGATTCAGTTGTAGTGTTTTGATTTCAATTCTTCAGTTGCTAGAAGTGTTTCTTGAAGATCCACGATAGTAATGTTGCGATCTGAAAGGGCTTTTGTCTATATTTATTTTTATAGCGTCTCTGACCGCAATCTAGCGTAGGCAATCTCGTTGGAAGGAGAGAAGAACGTAGCCTTTTGGAACATATGTATGTGAGAAGAAGAGTGTGTCAAATGCCGTACTCCAAATTATCTTCGATGTCATTTATGTTACCACTTGTTTTTCTAGACTCGTCTATAATATTGTTGCAAGTTGGATTATGCTATCGTAGTGAGTGCTCTTAAATTTTTGCCATCTGCAGGGCTTTAGATGATCGGATTCCGGAATTGTCTGTCCATATAAGTAAATGTTGACACAGTAGTACTTGGCAGCCGCTATAATTGCGACATCTCCTCCAAAAAATTTGTAATTGAATTGTTTCTTCACATGTTTATCTTTTTTTTTTAAACTCTTTCGTTGGAAAAGTCTGGAATATGCGATAATTACCTAGATGGAAAGACCAGGTGAATGGATTGAGTAGATTATTCGGCGAGTCATTTTATGATCTGTTGTTTGTCGCCCCCAATACATTTTTCATTTGATCCGCTATTGCTCTGAATAGGCAGTAAGGCAGTTATCATCCCCGGCCATTTTCTTGACAATGACGTCTGTAGTATCTATGTTGCGTAGAAGGCTTTGCCCGGCCGGTCTTTTGTTCTCTTTCCGTGTGAAAGTGGGAAGAACAATTGATTTTGGAAGGGTATTTTGGCAGTTTTTATGATGCCCTTTTTATGGCTGCACGTACGGACATGCACGGCTATGCGTATCTTTGTTTAAGTAACGTAATGGTTCCTTTTATACATCGTTTTTTTCCTTTTCTTAAAATGTTTAACAGTTTTAACTTTGCATTTTTGGGTGATTGTTTTTAGTCATAAAACCTAAATTACCTTCAATAAAGTACAAATAACTTTTTGCTTTGAAGGTCTCGGCAAAAGCTTTTGAACAGATTTTATTTAAGAACATTAACTAAGTATAGCCATTTGCTATTTTTGCTAATTGTGTAATGTAACCTAACAGCTGTTAATATATTTTTGTTGTATAAGTAGTTTCAAAGCAGTTGTGACTTAATCGTTGTATGGTTTCAGAACCTTTATTAGGATAGGATTTACTACTCTGTTATACCTATATATTTCTGGATCAGTAGTCAATTAGCTGTTTCCAATTATAACAAGATGTCAAGTGACGTAGCAGATCTTCCCTTACCAGATAAATTTATATTATTTTGTGCTCAATGCGAGAGTATAGTTTTGTTAAATCAGCGTATTCATATATTTTGTTGTTTACAAATGTTACCAAAACTGCGTGACCCGATATGTTTTTTATACTTTAAGCTCGTCTGTTACCAATTTAAGATAGGTAGGTTAGTCTTATTTTGGGTTGTCAGACTATTTGAAGGCTATAGCAAGTTTTCCGCGACCTTGCCCGCGCAAATTATCTGATAGACCATATCGCCCGCAGATGAATCTGTAGGTAAAAGAACCTTCAAAATCGGTCCAACAATTCCGGAGCCCATTCAATTCAAACAAACACAATCTATCGCTCCACTGTATAATATTAGTATCACGTGTTTTTATTGCAGCTGTCTTACAACCTGGGAACTAGAATCGGTTAGTCGGTAGTGGGATGCTTTAATTCTGAGAAGATTCATGAGGTTTATACTTTAGATATGATATTTGGCTTGATTTTTATTATAATTATTTTTCCCTTTATCATTAATTAAGCCATTTAAAACAGAAACGGTACTTTGTAAACTGTGATTATAACGTTTAGTTTTATTTTAACTTGATTCTTTTTTATAGTAATGTATACTCTATAAATTTAATGTTGTTACTATATAGACTTTACTTAGTAAAATAAAACTGTTATGAATAACTCGATCAATATTTTACTTCTACAACCTTGTTTTATATCTATAATCAAGTACTGGTTTATTTAAAAAATAATTAAGCTTAAATTTTAAGTAACTCTAGATTTCTTGTTTATTATAAATCTTTACAGGACTTTTGAAAACAATGTACTTATTACTCTATCCAGTAATTGATTAAGGGGTATCAAGTACAGAATTACTTGGAAGGAATAAATATAAATTAAAAACAAAATATGGATTTTCGCTATAACAAAAGTAATAAGGTAATATTGTATGTAGTATGTATTAGGTTATGCGGCAAAGTTAGAATACCAGAGTTACTATTTTACTATAATCATTATACATTGAATGTTAGTATTAAATGATTTTAACTGCATGCGTGTAATTTGGATTGATCTCACCAAGTTTATCAGCGCCATTTTCTCGGAGTTGGAGGCCCAAGCTGAACGGTGTCACAGATGTTTTATTAATTCGCGACGTGATTTGGATTGGTTTCACCGAGATTTTAACTAGGCACTTTTGTTTCACTTTGTATCATCAACATCAACAAGACGGCACTGGATTTTAACCGATGCGTGATGTGCCCGATCACAAAAAAAGGTTTTATGGTTTAAACAAAAGGATTCCCAGGGGCTGAGCGGCCCGCAGCCTTTACGCAAAAATAATAGAGCGCACAGAGAGCGCACGTCCATCCGGGTCCAGTGACCAAACAGAACTCGACTTCAATCGCAAAAGTTAACCAGGGATAAAACTCCTAATGTAAGTTTTGATCGCTTTGCTTACGCTCTGGAAAAGAAAATTAAATAGCACGGATTTTATTTTCCTGAGGAAAAGGCTGTTTCCCTAGTAAAATGATACGCAGTCTTTATAGCGCTATGAAGACAGACAGAACCTCTCTCGTAATGTTTCTGGTTGAAGTCCTGAAGACACAACCGTAAACATTACAAGAGAGACAGATCTGCTGCACAGCCGAAGCCTCTGAATAATCGATTTAATATCAAGAATCGATTATTCATAGGCTTTACAATGAATATGGCCTACTCCACATAAGTGCAGTGACCGTTCACAGCTTACTAACAGAAACCATACAAACTAACCGTGACTCCGGCGTTGCGTGCGCGATCGGGAAGCGATCGAAACTCGGTCAGCGTTCGATTGCGATCCGATTGTGTTCGCGGGTCATTTGGTGCCGACAATGGTCCAAGTGGCGGAGCAATCTGTGGTAGGTCACTGGAAAGTAGGACGGTGATAGGGTACCAACTTCATAATAATTATTATGGAGATGTAGCAATGAGTGGTAAGATGGCAGTAGGTATCCTGCAGAAGTCACACTAAAAGTTGTAGGACCCAGTTGCTGTTGTTAAATTACTAGACGAGCTCCGTGGCACAGCGGTCAACACGCCGGCCTGTGACACGAAAGGTCCCGGGTTCGATCCCCGGTCAGGTCAAGATGGAAAATGAACTTTTTCAGATTGTTCTGGGTCTTGGATGTTTATCTATATATGTATTTGTTATAAAATATAGTATCGTTGAGTTAGTATCCCATAACACAAGTCTTACTTAAGAACTTACTTTGGGGCTAGCTCAATCTGTGTGATTTGTCCGTATATGTTTATTTATTTATTTTGACATAGGAACGAGTACCAAACCTTGACTTATGATACAATTACCACGATGGAGAAGTCAAAACTTGATTTATGTTATAAGATATATTTAAAACTGTGTAACTTGGTCAATAAAGGTAATTATTGAAGACATAACTCCCTTGTTGGAGAAAAAACTGGCAACTACAAATATGTAATAATTAATCTTAAAATGGAACGAGATAGTGCGGACATGAGTAATCTGTCAATACCTGTGGTCAATACCCACAAAGTAAGGAATTTCGAACTATACAGAACGTGGGAAACATGACTACAAATAATTGCATGCAATTTATACTATCTCTGTTACATGCATAAATAAACAAGAAGTTATTCGAATTCCCACAGCCATTTATTTACTGGTGACATAAAACTATACTCATAATGCACCTAGAAATCAACTGAACAAATCTCAAAGGCATGCGATCTTTGCCGGGTCGCAACATCACTACTCTATGTGTTTGAAATGAAATGAAATTTCATTCCAATTTAAATATCATGTTCTTATCTCTTTTTGAAAGTCATATTATTATTATTACTTTTTTGATATTTGCAAAAACGACAAACTATTAGCGTTTCAGAACTACCACTGCTGAGAAGGATACGCTGAAAGAAACTCAGTCCAGTTTTCATTTATCTATTGTATGGAGACAGCTTCAGCTGATTATTGCAGCCCAGCCCGATGCGATCCGCCTAAGTTTGCTCGAACCTTTAAGCATTCGACCATTGCATACCTGCACCGGCCAACAATCATATAGAATTACGCCACGAACAAATATCAAAGACCATGACGTGACACCGCCATTGTCGGTTGCCTTAATCGGCAGAACGTGTTTAGGGATCGTGATGCACTGAGCACACAATTTGCAGTTGCCTAATCTGGAGGTTGGGCATTGCACTTTGCACAATGCTAGGGTCATTAAATTTTGACTAGATAAAGAATTCAAAGTTTTGTCTGTGTTTGCAATAGATTATCGTTCCCTGTCTGACCTGCTTTGAGCGTCATAATGCATTTTCATTAAGATAAAGTTTACAGTTAATATGTAAGGTTTCTTCCGCGTTTGCTCCCCTCATCATCTGCCTTTTCTGATACTCTCCTAACAAGATTACTATGCTAAGTGTAATAGTCAGATGTGTACCAAATAATGCTAACACTTCAGTGTTTGCATCGGAGGTTTTGACTTGCAATGTTAGATCTTTCTTATTTTAATAAGTCAGGATGTATTTAGGTATTTACTTACGCTTACGCTAACGTAACAATAAAAAAAGGTTGACTTAAAGCTAAACAGCATTCTCTATCAGTCGAACCTTTGGCTTGATTAGATCTTACGTATCTATATAATAAAATATACACATATTAAGTATATATATATAACGTAACGTAGGTTAGGTAGCACCTATATTTGATGGAAGGGTAGCAAAAATGTAAAACGTATTCTCGAACTTTAAAGGAAAAATTCTATTACGGTAGACGATTTTAGACCTATATTATATTCATACCGATAATAGTATGCATATTTTTTTACCTTCATATGTTTTAAACTTTAACTTTTTGAAGAAAAGTGTCAACAAAACATTGACAGCATACCAAACTACATCTGGCAAAATGTTTTATCAATAAGGTAAAGTTATTCCGTACGAGTAACAACATAGAAGCAGGTGATATTTGTCTTTTTTTTCATTTATGTAAAGCAGTCTTACTAGCTGTATTTTGATGCTCTCATCGATATAAATAGCATTACATACGGCGTCAACTGCAGTATGTCACGACACGACTCGATAAGATACAACGGGATCATGCGCTGATATGCAGTTATTCGCTCATGTAAATGACAGGTGCTACTTATGTATGCTATGTTTAGCAAAAGTAATATTATTTTTAGGCGCGTAAAAGTTACCGAAACAATAGATTTTTTAAGGACCACTGACAAAGGTAGATTCAAAACTGTAACAATAGGTTTTTTGTAGGTTCGGTGACTGGAGCCCACTGTTTTCCTGTCTTCACTTGGGGCTAAGTTAAATTCACACACACTCCTCACGTCTCTTCCACCTCGACCCGTCTCTTCAAAAGTCTGTTTTGTAGAAATCCTAGGGGTCATTCGCGAAGACAGGATCATCGCGGTGCGGGGTTTGTTTCAGCATAAGATCAGTAGCGTTGCGATGCGTAAGTAAGACTTCACGGAGGGACCCTTAAGAGGCTTAGGTGAGTCAACTAGCACCAATTATGAAGCATTCGTTAGACCAAATTGTTCTTCTGTTGGGTCATTTCTTATCAAAGCCCCTTTCTGACGCCTTCTACCCTCTTCTAGCTGTAGACTAATTGCATAACGTTAAAATATTTCCACAACACTGAACGTTAATACCGTCTCAAAATGACCAATCGTTTCTTGTATTCATAGTCACTTTCGGCAACTTTATCTATGTATCAAGATAAATGTATTGTTCCCCGGAGTATTGTTTATGCGTTATCTGTGACAGCTGTCGGCCTCGATACGATAAGATGCGAATTTATAACGGATTTTTATGTTTTGACACGTCCTTTCACTTTCGGCGACAAGGCCCTAGTTTCGGAGATTAGCCACAGTTTAGTCTGTCTGTGAATTTTTGAATTGTTTCGCGACATAGTTTCTAGGGCACGAAATGACTGATATGTGTAAGTGGATGCGCCCAGAAATGCTAATCTCTACTAATTCAAAACGTGAAAGAGATTTTGTCTGTAATTTTGAAATAATTTGAGCTTGTGCAAAGTAAAGGCTTAGGACTTATTACGGATATTAGTACGTTCTTAGTATTAAAGTACTCACCACTTATTATTTCGCTATATTTTCATAGATTTTATTGTTTGACTAATAGCAGAAATGTTTGCGACTGTTTTGACATTTCAGACGCGTTGATGTCTTTTGTATGTAAAGTGCATAGATATCAGAATATTTGTAAAGTGGCAATGTTGATGTAAAAAACGGCTGATATAACACATTTTTACGATGTATTTAATAAATGACCCTTGAATGCAATTAAGTTAACTGCTCCGAGAATAGCTTTACTATCTGAGGTCGGCAGAGTTATTACATTGTAATGAGGTGTCGCACGCTATTTCCCCATAAAGTTCACATGCATATTAAAAGTTATTAATGTTGTCAGATCATACGAGCACCTTGAACATTGTTAATTGGGTGCTGGTGACCTTATAAGCCTCAGTTATGTCATTGAAACTAACGTGAGATAAAGACATTAAGTAACGGGTCAGTCATGTGCTAATTTGTCGGGTGAAATGTAAACGAACTTCCATGCTGGTTTGGGAGAAAAAGAAAAACATAGAATAAACAGCTTCTTTTCTTCCCGCGCAGACCGTAAAAGCCCGTCAAGGGATTGGGCGGAAATCTAAGTAATCAATAAAATAGGCGGTGCGGCTAGCATAACCCATCACTGTTTTGATTCCGCCTTCGGTTTTATGACCTTGGGCTCTGTCTACCCCGCAAGATATACACACGTGATAATATGTATGTATGAAATGTTAACGTTCAACGTTTCTAGCCGCTTCGAAGGCTTGAATGATGTTTCCTTTTACTAGCTTTCTATACTATACACTATTGTCACAGAATAAAATCTGACTCCATTCTATTCCCTAGCAAAGAATAAGTACTAGACGCTGTAAATAATCCCGCATCGACAAGTCACAGTTTCTCCGTCATTACGACTCTGCTTTCCTCCGTCAATCGATGCTGCAAGTTATGCATGCCACTGTACCGCACAATACAATAAAGACAGCTAAAGAACTGTATATAAATGGGGGGGGAGGGGGGGGATGCGATTCTCAGCTGGAGTTTCTCAGAGTCCGGAGACCGCTTTCTGACTTTTTCTTCTCCACTTTGCACTGTCTTAGGCATCGATGGTTGTGAGACCACTGGCACATATCTCGATGACAGGCACGAATATTCTCCATATGACCACATGACTCAAGTCTTAGGTGGTACTGGTGTGTATCATCGTACATATATGTAACATTGCAAGCTTTGTACTCAGTCTTTGCTACGTTCACGTTTGACGTATTCGCGCGTCGCATCACGCATCTCTCTCTGTCCACGTTCGCCAGTGTTCTGTAAGTTATACTTCTGTTCGTTCTTTAATTCGAGTCTGTACTGCATGGTATCGTGAGAGCAATCTCACTCAATTCACTCATGCATATGTGGAAGTTGTTATAGTATCGTTACCGTTCAATAGAATTGCTGGGAGACATTCATTGGAAAATTAACTGAGCTGAAAACATGAAAATGATGGATGTTGATGAACTTAGTTTAGAAAAGTTGTTTGCGTATACATCGCCAACTACTGGGTATAGTGGGTTTATAGCTTTGTTATGGATCTAAGAATAATTAGGATAGATAGACCCCTAAGAAACGTAACAGTGACGCCAAAAATCAATGCATGCAAACATGTCGCGATACAAACATCGATTTAGAAATGTATGCGATTTTATCTACATTTCCTGTTCGAAATTATAACTCTTCCAAATGTATTTATGCCGCACACATGTAGCATAATTAGTTAGCGTCACTTATGATGTCCTCACCCCGGGCCTTATAATTTCTAGGTTCATGGGCTACGTAAAGCACTGGGCTGGTTGCGCAATGGCAGTTTCATAGTTCTATTGAGATCGAGATCTCTTCTATGTAGGTATGGGAGAAGATGTTACCCTCACCGTCAACTGCTTCATTTGTTTATCTGTCTCATTTTGTATCATCAATAGTGTTTTAAGACCTTGTATGAAAAAATTAGGTGCTTTGTATATTTTTTATTTTCAGTAAACGCTCATTTTAAATGTTCCTAAAGGTATCCAAATTAATAATTCAAAACACAACCTATATTAGGAAATGTCAAATATTTTGGGCTTTATAAATACATTACTATACTTCCATGCAGGTCTGGGAGAAAAGGAAAAGATCGTAAAATATACCAGTTGCTCTCTTTCTAAATATGCGTAAATATAAGGCATTATTTCTATTTTCCAACTTACGCTCACTGCTAATCGTGGTATTATGGCCATAGGCTCTGTCTACTCTATAAAAGATAAAGACGTGATATCATTTATGTACTCAGCTGTCATTTATATAATCAAAAACTTATCTGTAAATGAAATGTAGACAGTTTTGTCTTGTTCAAAAATATGTCTGTGAATTAAGTTTATTTATCGATACTTAATAAGACTAAACTAATAAACATTTACCATATTTAAATTCAAACTATGACATTACCGTAACTACTTATTCGTAATCATGCAGATGGAAACAAAACTCCAAATATTGAAGTCGTTTCCTATTAAAAATAAGTTAAACCCATATAGACCAATTAATAAACATGAATTCGTACTGTTTAAATCTAAGATGCTTGTTATGTACCAGATTGAAACATTGCTCCAAAACGTTATTCAAATTGAAAATGCTAAAAAGAGAATTTTTAGCTATAAATATGAAAGACACTGGAAAAGTACGTAATGTATCGTTAGTAAGATTATCATATATTCCAAATGTTGTTCTGCATATTTTGTTTTTAACCAAAGATATATTCAAAACATTAATAAATTAAAACGAAAACTGCTATAAAAGGAAGAATGCGTAACAAACACAGACAACTCTAGAAATAGAGGGTTTCGTTTAAAAATAAACATAAAAAAGCTATTAATTTATGACGATGATATATTGAAGAGAATTTCTCCAAAACGATATTGAAATTAAAACTGCTAAATCAAGACATTTAAGGCGATACGAGTAAGAATTCGTAATGGACATGGACAACGCTGGAATAGCAATGCTCGGCTGATTCTCGCGGGAAAGTCTCGCGGTTATTCTGATAAATATACAGTAGCGAGCACTATTGTAAAGTATTATCTATCACGTGTGGCCGTGTGGTTCCCGGCAGACTAGAGTAGGACCACTCCAGTCTTCCCGTGGATGTCGTAGAAGGCGACTAAGGAAAAACAATTTAAATAAAGCTTATAATCCCTCTTCAGCCCGTCTGGCCGCGCATGTAGGCCAAATCCTCTGACTGCTCTCGCTAATATATAACTCTGGAAGTATAGAAAGAGGCAAGTCCTGCAGAGAAAACTAGAAAAGCCGTGATGATGATAATGTATCTTCACGTTAACAAACCTTCTTGGCTACGACTTATTTTGTTTTCTTGCCTATTAACTGCCTTCTCCAGTGACTTTTTTGAATGGGATACCTAAGTAATAATGATGTAATTATATATTTTTTATGTGTTTATGTGTGATTTCCAACCTACGCAAAGATAATAACAACCTATCTCTTGTCTCGTCTTTAGATATCATACTGGACGACTATACTCCTAGGCCAAAAGCATTTACATCTCATGCCTAGGAAGCATATCCCCGATCAAATTGGGCATAACGAAAATTCACCCTAAATGTACTACGTGTTTCTACTCGTACATCGAAATCACATAATTAAGCTGAAAATTTAATTAAATATAATAGGCCTATACCTGATTTGTTTTTGTAAATCGGTTAAGAAAACTGCCACTTGTATCGTAAAGTGCCAATTCCGCTGAGTCAATACAATAACATAATCTTAAGCTCGAACATCGATTACAATCGTAAGTCGGTCACCCCGTGTCAGCACTTCAGAATACGGACGCCGACTCGGCATTTACCGTATGTCGTACTTGCGAGGTTTCCGAGAAAAACTGGCGCAACCAGACTGACGAGTGCAGAGGAAACGATACTTTCATTGAGCTCATATCAAATGCAATAGTTTATGGCCGAGCAAAAACACGAATGTGTTGCAAATATTCGCAGTTTTGGATTTCATGCGTTGTTGGGCGCAGGTAATAAGGTTGATTTATGGTAATGTATAGGTTGTCTGCATTAGCATTTGTGGGCAAGTTAGCGCTTGAAAACGTAGATGTAATAAAATAAAATAATGTAACGTAGTATGTTTAGGGAAACGAAGAAAATAAAATAGCTATTAGTATAATAGTAAGTACCCAAAATTCATACTAATAATTAAATGCAAAAGTAACTCGGTGTGTCTGTGTGTCTCGCTTTCACGGCAAAACCAGATGGTCAAGAGACCGAAAGAGGACATAGGCTACTTTTTAATTCGAAAAAGACTGTGTCATACATAACCCACGCGGACGAGGTTGCGGAAAACAGCTAGTAGATAATAATCTCTAAAACCTTCCTTCTCCTCATCTGAACATCTTTCCGGTTCTGTTATGCGTGCCGTGATCCGTGAATCCCAGGTTTGATTCCAGGTTTATTAATTGGTTTAGATAAGCTCGATACGCGGTCTGGGAAGAAAAAGAAAATAAAAAGAATCAGCAAGTTATTTTTCCTTTCCATAATCAATCAAGGTGTTAATTATGGGATTTATGAACTCGCTATATAGTCTATTCCTCTCCATCTCTAAGATATGTACAGTACATCCTTTGGTCTTCATAACGGTCTGTCTACCATAAATAAAACGTGTATAAATCAGCGTTTAATCTTAGAATCAATTCAAACTATTATTTTTCTAATTAACGTTCCACCCTGGCATATCTCACCGGTAACGAGCGATCGCCTTCCGTTCGCTTTATCAAGATATCAGTTGGAAAGTGAGCGGTCATCCATTGTTGAAATACTTCCAGTCATCTATCATGGCCCAAGATTGCACTTTCTCGACAAATGCCGTGTCTTGCAGTGTCATTTTTGCAACAATATCTTTATTAATCACCAGATTTCGAGAGAGATGCATTGTACTGACGACGTAGGTACACTGGCGAGACCCCGAGTTCTATTTCTGACACGGAAAAACACTTGTACTTCATTTTCATATGTGGTTTATTATCATATCATCCTCATGTCAGCCGCAAGAAGGTCACTGAACTTAGGCCTCCCCAAGGATTTCCAAAATGGGGGGTTTTGCCATACTTACCACGTTTGGTAGACGGGTTGGATAGCTAGCGAGCAAAACAAACTGTTTGTCTTATCTCGGTTCCGCGACGCTGCTTCCCATCGAAACCGTTTTTTTAAAGCGATGGTAGGGTAGGAATTTGTTAAACTGGGGGATCCGGATGAAGGTATTTGAGATGCCTCTTTCTTGCATAGTTATGAGATGAGAATGTAGCAGCTCGGATGGCCGGGCGCGCGTACCCGATGCCATAGTTGCAACTACCGGACAGGCAGTAGAAGATGACACTCCTGCCTGACCCTTTGACAAATCTACCCATTTGACACCCCTGACCTGCCTTATCCTATAACTCGTAGGCAAAAACTCGGAATATTTGCCTACAAGTATTGTGTCCATCGGACACAATACTTGTAGGCAATGTCGTTGTTTATATATAGTTTATGTCGTTGGGTGTTGTCCAGTGGTGTTCACTATATGTTAGCCATAGGATAAACAGAAACAGATACCACATAGGTACTGTACATCTAGGAATGTTTCCTAGATGTACAAATCTCCATTCGTCAGATCTCTGCTGCAGGCCGCGAAAGCTTCGTCAATGAGCGTGCGCACATTTGCTGGCGAATTTCCAACTACATTACATAGTACATGTTACAGAATGAAAATAACGATAAATTATAAATTGAAGATACACGTGGACACAGAATCGTCAGTATCCTATTTATTATATTTCAATTAGCTAGAATAAAATATTGAGCCATATTGAGCCAGAGCAGTCAGAGGATTTGGCCTACACTATCCACGCTGGCGAGACGGGTTGGAGAGGTCTTTTTGATGTTTATAAGCCAGAGCAGTTAGAGGATTTGGCCTATACTCTGCACACTGATCAGACGGGTTGGAGAGATCTCTTTGACGTTTATTAGCTTTGATTAGCTCGTGTTTCCTAAGTCGCCTTCTACGACATCCACGGTAAGACTTGGAGTGGCCCATTCTACTCTGCCGGAAACGACACGGCATCTATTGTATTATAAAGTTTACCTACTGCTATTTTTAATACTGTACCCATTGTGAGAATGTGAAATGCATCATATTAGCGTTTGTTTCTTTCCGTGCAGTTTCTTTGTCTCCAAGTTAATTCGAAAGTACTGTCACGTTCACAAAGGAACATTGTCTTCAGCCGTGGTGGGCCTTGGTAGTTGACAGTCTTATCTAGTCATTACTAGTATCTGCTTATCAATTAATGTTTTAATATGTTATTGTGTTATCTATTCGACTGTATCGGTCAAACTTCGTATCTTGCGATTTGATGACCATTTTTATGGAGAAATTTATTAAACTTCTAGCAACAATCATTATTTTTTTAGAATGTAGAACAGTTTTCAATTATTGTTTATTACGGTACCTCAAGGTTAAAAGAAACCCCTTAGATAGATCACTTGTTTGTCCGTCTGTCTGTCAAGACCATTTTCTCAGGTACGCACTAGATGTATCAAGTCAAAAGTTGAATCACATATTTAGTCTTAGATCTACAGTCTCTTGAATCTGTTAAAAAAAAACAATATTTTAAATCAACGATCTTTTAAGTCAGTCTAAAGATATAACCGTGAATGTCGCTAATTTTGCTTAAAGGGTAATAAATTAAATTTGCTAATTTTCTGTTGCTCTAGAATCCTGAAATTCGGCACAAGGTCTTCTAAAACAAAATAATAAAAAAATTTGAGCTAACTGATTAAAACACACACCTTGATTAAAACTTTTTTTTATACTGAACCTTCGGTAAGCGAGGGCGGCTCGCACTAGCCCTTTTTTGTGACGATGGATTAGTAATTATAACAGAGTGATCAGACTGCAAATGTTATCTAATCAATATGTGCCTATTTTGTTTTTACTTTTGACAATTTTGAAGAGATCTTCAAAATTGTCAAAAGTAAAAAAAAATCACAGAATAGTCACAGAAGAAAGATAATCTATCTCTTCAAAACTGCATAGCGGAAAGTTAATATTGGTATACTGAGGGCCGTTTAGTAATATGTACAATAAATGTTTAGATTTAATTATAATAATTGATGAATCCGCCTTCTTGCGAGATTATTCTTAAAAGTTTATATTGTTTAAAATGACGAAACGAAATCTAATTCCAAATATTACATTAAGTTGACTTGAAAATAGTATTGAAGTAGGTAAAAATAACACTACATTGGAAGAAAGTAGATCATTTCCGTGGTCCAGTGGTTAAGGCGTTTGCCCTGTTGATCCGGAGGTCGTGGGTTCGATTCCCACGGGAAGCATACTTTGTTAAGTTGTTTCCAGTTTGGTTAGGACATTGCAGGCATGAATCACCTGATTGTCTGATAAGAAAGATGATTCCGTGCTTCGGAAGGCACGTTAAGCCGGTGGTCCCAGCTGCCATCTGGTAGTCGTTAAAGGAACCACGTCAGTGGCCGAGAGGCGGTTCCGAAGAACTCTGACACCAGGGTGTGCATGGTCGACTGACCGTGTCACCTACATGAAATGATGATGAATGACGAGCTATTACGTGTGGTTCCCGGCAGAGATAAATAGGACCACTCCAATTCTTCCCGTAGATGTCGTAGAAGACGATTGAGGAAACACAAGCAAAAAAATCTTAATTCAAATATTACATAATAACTTGACTTGAAAATAGTATTGACGTAGGTAAAAATAACACTACACATTGTAAGAAAGTAGATCATTATGACGAGATATTATAATAAGCCCTTAGAGCCGCCTATGTAGCGCGGATGAGTGATAGAGCTGGCCCGGCGCCAACCTAACGACTATTATAAAGAAGCTTTCTGTATCAGTAGTTATAGGTATTTGGTAGTACAAATACCTATAACTCCGTTTACAAATAAACGGAACGTTTATGTTTTGTTATTGAACGCTGTATTGTGAAGATGCACATAGTTTTCATTATTCTGCGTTGGGCTTTGGTTTTCTAATTTAACAAAGCTTATAAACATCAAAGAGACCTCCAACCCGTCTGAGAGAGTAGGCCAAATCCTCCGACTGCTCTAGCTAATATATGGCGCTGGTAGTACAGAGAGGGCCGTACTCCTGCAGCGAAGACTCACAAAGACCTGAATACGACGATGATTTGACTATGAAACTACAGCGGGAAGAAAGTAGATCATTATGACGAGATATTATAAAAAGCCCTTAGAGATATTATAAAAAGCCCTAGAGATATAGCGCGGATGAGTGATAGAGCTGGCCCGACGCCAACCTAACGACTATTATTTACAAGCTTTCTGTATCAGTAGTTATAGGTATTTGGTAGTGTAAATAAATAAACGGAACATTTCAGTTTTGTTATTTAACGCTGTATTGTGAAGATGCACATAGTTTTCATTATTCTGCGTTGGGCTTTGGTTTTCTAAATCAACTTCATTGATTTTACCATTATTATAAGTCGTGTGGTTCCTGGCAGAGAAGAATAGGGCCACTCCAAGTCTTACCATGGATGTCGTAGAAGGCGACTGAGGAAACACAAGCTAAACGAAGCTTATAAACATCAAAGAGACCTCTCCAACCCGTCTGGCCAGCGTGAAGAGAGTAGGCCAAATCCTCTGACTGCTCTAGCTAATATATGACACTGGTAGTACAAAGAGGGCCGTGTTTCTGCAGTGGAGACTAACAAAGACCTGATTATGATGATGATGATTTGACTATGAAACTACAGTGGGAAGAAAGCAGATGATTATGACGAGATATTATAAAAAGCCCCTGGTGCCGTGTGGCTCCCGATTCCCACGGGAAGCATACTTTGTTAAGTTGTTTCCAGTTTGGTTAGGACATTGCAGGCATGAATCACCTAATTGTCTGATAAGAAAGATGATTCCGTGCTTCGGAAGGCACGTTAAGCCGTTGGTCCCGGCTACCATCTGGTAGTCGTTAAAGGAACCACGTCAGAGGCCGAGAGGCGGTTCCAAAGAACTCTGACACTAGGGTGTGCATTGTATGGTCGAATGACTGTGTGACCTACACGAAATGATGATGATGATGAGTGGAGACTAAAAAGACCTGATGATGATTATAAATAGGCCTTAGAGCCGCCAATGTAGCAAAGACGGATGAGAGATAGAGCTGGCCCGATGCCAACCTAACGATATATGGTAGCTGTCGGTATCGGTAATCGTCGGTGTCAATAAACAGAACGATTCGGTTTTATGTTATTGTTCAAACGTGCATTTCGATGGTAAGACGTAAGACGCACTAACCGTTGCAGCGTTGTTCCGGGATTTGTCTTATGTATTTTTACCCATTCCGTAATGGGTAAAAAAAAATTCAAAATTTCCAAAATCTTCTGACTGCCCTGATTAATATATGGCTCTGGTAGTACAGAAAGGGTCATGCTCCTTCAGTGGAGACTAACAAAAACCTATTGATGATGATGTTTTCCCGACTGATGGCAGTCGTCAAGCTATTTCAGATGCTAATAGGCAGCTTGAAAAATATGATACCAGTGTTGGCCACTTACACATACGAAAAACAAACAAACTGACCAATCTAAATGGAGGATGAGAGAATGATTTTTACATTACCATTAGTATATGACATGCATCGTCATAGAAAAGTTGTTTAATGTTTCTACTTGTATTTCCAGAATACTACGATGGAGTGTAGGCTGATCATGTACTTAAGTATGTATTTGATTCCTTTAATAATAAATAAATTCTTTATTAATCTAAATGACTACCAAAATACAGAGATCCTTAAAAACTACAGTTACAACAATCTACTTTCATTTCACTATGGACCCTGCACTAAGCGTGTGTACCCTTTGTGTTAAAAGTTGTTAGGTTCTATGATTAAATGTGTAATTGACTAAAATAAATTCAATTATACAACCTAACAAATGTATTTTTATGCTGTTATGAAAAAAAAAAAACAGTGAATTGTTTGGAATCTGGGAATCTCTAAAAACTAGACACTTTTCAAACCTATCATACATAGGCACGTTCTCACGATTATACTTAGATCCCTCAGAATAAATGTGAACTGTGACTATCCATACTTAATATTATAAATGCGAAAGTAACTCTATCTGTGAGTCTGTCCCGTCTTCACGCTATAACAACTGAACCGATTGAAATAAAATTTGGTACGCAGATAGCTTAGATCCTGAGAAAGGACATAGGCTACTTTTTAATTTGAAAAAAAAGGGTTGAAATGCGGATGAAAGGTCGTATAAATATCTCACTACTCCACGCGGACCGGACAAAGTCGTGGACACAGCCAGTACGTAATAAAGCAGACATATTCTTTTTTTTTGTTTTGGATATAAAATCACTTTCGTGCTTACAAGATATAAAGGTCGGAGTATAACTGTAATATGGGGGCGAAAAGTACAAAAAAGTATAAAGGGAGTTCAACGTGGCGGAAATCCGGTGTAGGTGTGGGTAGCGGTTAAAAAAACAACCCCAGTTCGATTGGCAAAGGTCAAAGTTCGCCGACTTGGATTTACTTAGTCTACTTGCCAGGATTTTAATTAAAACTACCTTAAATAGATTGAGTTATTTTTGTAACTATAAATTCTTTATAATTTGTACCTAAATGGTTTAAGGTTTGTTTTGTACATTATTGATTATACGAGTCTTTGACAAGTGGTAGTTAAAAATGTATAAAATAAGTACTTTTTTGTTTGTCCAATCTTAATGCAAATTAGGTAATAGGAAGTAAAACCCTTGTATAGGAACTAGATAGGAACATAGAAAAAGAGCCAGCAATATCAACAGAGCATACAAAAATATATGTTAAAACAAGCGACAATCACCAGGGCGCTAAGAGCTCTGAATGGGGTAGCTAGCAATATAGACCAGTTCATGTTCAGTAGTAGCTTGACTGAATTCACAAAAGCCTTATATATGAATTATGTTACTCGTATAATGTAAGAAATATTGATAGCTAAGTGTTAACGTAGTGTAAACATGTAATTTAAGTAATTAGCTACCTACTTTATTGCATTGGGTAATACTGTAAAAATAGAGTAAGTTAATGAATGAATAAATAATATTGTATGGCCTTTTTTACCTGACTGGCTACAAGACCACGCGCATATTTTGTATGTTTGTAAATTCTTTTATAATCTCGTATCTTCTAAAGCGCTGAATGGATTTCTACAGTTGAGTTTCGTTAGGTTCGTCCTAAAACTCCAGTGTTTTTAGACAGGTAACAAAAGAAAGCGTAGTCGGATTTTTAATTTTTGACACAATACCTACTTGTTGCCGAATATATTAGGGTACTTTATTCAATGTACTTAGTAGGTAGTTAAAATCGAAAGTTTTCTCTCTTCATTAACTTATATGAGCAACTTATGTCCATAATTACTTGGATGTTTATCTATATAAGTATATATTATAAAATATAGTATCGTTGAGTTAGTATCCTGCCACACAAGTTCACAACTTACTGTGGGGCTAGCTCAATTTGTGTGATATGTCCCTATATATTTATTTATTTATTTATATTAATTATAATTACTGCGAAGTTCGAGACTTTCTTTTTAGGGTTTCGTGTACAAAGGTGGCAGAGGAGCCACTTCTATTACTAAATAGTCAGGACCCGATAAAAAAAAATCTATTTGCATTCTAGAATGCCATGTGGATCTTGTGAGGCTAATGCTACGCTGTCTGTCATCTTTTGATCCCGAACCATAACAAAGTTAGTGTGTTTTAATTCCTGAGGGCACTTTAACAATGAAAGATAGAAATTCTAAAATAATTTTGTAGTTTTCCTGATTACACTGGTGTTATTTGACGCTTCCCTGAAAGCAGTGATGTGATTTTTTTAGTGTGAGTGGTTAAACATATCGGTATCACTAAAGCATTTAACATTTTATTTATTTATTTTATTTTATTTATTGCTCAAAATCCATAGCAGGAACGTACAATAGAGCTTGACGACTACCCTCAAATCATCATAATTGACATTTGTTTGCAGTTTGTTGAAGTTGTTTTTCTTGGTGCTTGATATTTCGTGTACTTTTGAGTTTTTTTTGTGTGACTGCGACTTACTCTTGGGTAGATTTTTATTTAAGTACTTAGCCGAGATCCGTATCGGCTTCGCTTCAATAAAATTGCGATTTCACTATCTCAAGCGAGATCGGATAATGCACCGGTAAGATAAATGCCAAATGCGTTACGGTAAACAGAAAAATCTTACTAATTTACTGACCGCGTAAAATATTTTTTCTATACTTCCATTATAAAAGCACTCTCAATCATTCAATTTTTGAAAATAAAGGCAGTATGTACTTAACTAATTCACATATAAGTTTTGTTACTTATTAGTCTACAAATATTTTTACGGACAACTTTACGTATTTATACAATACTACGTTAGTACTAAATTATTAATTCTTTGACAGTACCTCAAGATTTAAAAAGATCATTGATTAGATAAGAAAAGGGAAATCAGTATTTCCTATAACCACTAACAAGAGTTTTTACATGGCAAAGTTTATTTTATATTTAGGAAAAACACTAAAATGTTATCAGTTTTTCCATACTATAATGGGAACATGCACGTTCTTTTCTTTGTGATAAAAACAATAATCTCAAGTATAAGAATGTTAGTAAAAAAATACCTCGACAACTCAATGCATGAAAAGTATTGACTTTTTTTTGCGTTCCCAGTTCCCACTTTCGGTCCCGTAGTAAAAGTTGTTCACTTTGACGGGCAGATTTGATGGGTTGACCCTAACATCCTGTATAAGGATTATTTTGCTAAAAAATCATAACGGCGCACGTAGTATTTTATTTATAAGAGACTAATAAATTTGTGAAACTATCGGTAAATATGCCCTTCATACAAGTTCCCATTGATTATTACAGTACCTGACCAGATTTTACTCGAAATGTCTGAAGTAGGTAAAGCACGCCCACGAAATTGGGATTCTTATGGAAATTACATGTGTTTGTTGTTCTGTGGAAATTACTATATTCCAAAGGTCAATGAACAGCACCCAAGGCAAGGCCTATTTACCCATAATGTTCTAAGTAACATGCGGGCACGCAAGCAGGTCAAGTTTTGTGCTCAATCCCATTAAACTATGCTTTCTCCAAAATCATCGGTTTAATGACAGATACGAGTAACGCAGTGGTTAAGACGGCACGGGGGCACCGGGTTTGATTCCCGGAAAATATGTTTCTCATTTTTACAGGTATTTGTCTGCTGTTATGGAGCTGCCGAAGTGACAAAAAAAGGAAAAAAAAAAACTGTTATACAAAAGTGTTTGGCTTGCCCGACAATTTGTATTAAAATTTCGATTTTTTTTTATTGATTTCCTAGCATTGGCCTCATATGAAAAGTTATTGTTTAAGACGTAAGCTATCTAGTACTGCGAGGGTTTTAGTGTTTTACAAATTCCCTTTCAATTACCTGGATGAATTTGAAATGAATGCTACTTTAGAAATGATTATTCCGGGGTTTAAAACTCTATTTCCTTTAGCGCCTTCTACTTCTTCGTTGGAGGAGAAGATACCTAACAAAATACTAAACATAATTTTTTTTGCTGAATCACGAAAACAAACAATTTCGACAGCTCGAGGTAATCGTGGGATGGAAGTTTAATTTGACGGGACTAAAATTAGGACTGCCCACCACGCGTCGGAAAGGATAGACTGGAAATAGACCTGTGTTGGAGAAATCAATACCAGGTTAAGGATGATATGCTATTTTTACGCTTAAGAGATATGTTTTGTCTGACTTTGGGAGCGGCTTTAGGTTTTAACGATCATATATATACATACATACTATCACGTAAATTTTTCCCTTGCTGGGTACACACAGCCTAAGTCTATAAAACCTAAAGGCCACCTTTGTTGGTGGGCTGTAGGTGGAGAATGGAATCAAAATAGTAATGAGTTGCTGGCCGCATCGCCTATTGATATGATTCCTCACGCCCATTCCCTCGATCGACTTTTACGACCTGCTCGGGAAGAGAAGCACCTTGCGTTTGTTCTTTTCTCCCAGACCAGCGTGGAAGACAATTATAAGCTTTGTTTAGCTTGTGTTTTCTTAGTCGCCTTCTACGACATCCACGGGAAGACTTGGAGTGGTCTTATTCTACTCTGCCGGGAATCACACGATTATATGTTAGTAGGATGTTAGATATATACAATATGTTAATGAAACCCTGTCGGTACCTTAAAGGGGCGACTCAGCCCGTCAGTATGAATAACTTATACTATGGTACTAATGCAAAAAATTCGAAAAAACTTTTCATATTCCCATACAAAAGAGTTCAGTCTAACGGGCAATTTGTATGAGAATGCTGATTTTTCGAATTTCTAGCATAAGTCCCATATGAAAAGTTTTTTATATTAATGGACTGAGTGGCCCCTTTATGGAAAGAACAGAGTTCATTAACATTTTGTACATACCCAACATCCTGCTAACATATAATCATTGCAGGCTGAGTCGCCACTTTACGGATCGGTCAGGGTTTTATTCATCATCATCATCAAGTCAGTCGCAAGAAGTCCACTGCTGGACATAGGCCTCCCCCAAGGATTTCCAATATGACCGGTTGGAAGCGGCCTGCATCCAGCGCCTTCCTGCGACCCTTATCAGGTCGTCCGACCACCTGGTCGGTGAGTGTCCAACGATGCGCTTGCCGGTACGTGTTCGCCATTCAAGAACCTTTCTGCCCCATCGGCCATCGGTTCTTCGCACTAAGTTTTATTCATATCTATCCTCTATACATAATTTATAAAACTGAAGAGTTTGTTTGTTTGGTTGAATGCGCTAATCTCAAGAATACTGGACCGATTTCAAAAACTCTTTTACCGCTGGATAGGTACTTCATCCCTGAGTGCCATAGTCTAGGTATATACCATGGACAAAACTGAGGCGCACTGCTAATATTGTGTAAACAGGGCAACTGAGTAGATACATATATGGCATAGAAAACACATAATTTAGATTTTTTTTTTATAATTTAGATAACGGCCTACATATACATGTAAGGCTTATCTAAATTATGTTTATACTAATTAGAACTTGCATACTTTGTGGTGGGTGGACACCTGCCTCCTTTTGTAGAAAAACTTTCTTTATTTTGTGTTATGAAACCTTTGCTTCAAACACTTCAAACTGTTTTTCTTGAATCACTGAGTAAAGCTTTACTTACAATGCTTACCAAAATTGGCAACTTTTGGCAACTTTGAATTGTATTTTATAAAAGAATTTAATTATTTGGCTACGGCTTCGCAATACAACATTTAAAATAACATCTCGGTTTTCCTTAAAATAATTTATTTTAAAATGGGAGTGGCACTGGGCCTTGATAAATTTAGGTTTCCCCATAATAATTTTTCTGGCTAATACCAAAGATAATATAATACTAATACCTAAGACTTATGGCAAAGAAAATACAAATAAATTGCCAACCTCATACAAAAATATTGGTTCACATTAAGCTAGGTGAATACCTATATGGCTATGGCTTGCTCTGACCAACATACAAAAGGTGCGAATTTGAAGATACAATAACACGTCTTTGTTATAAAGAACCACAGGTCGTAGAACCCAAAAGTGAAATTTAGCAAACTTAGAGTACCTACAAGAGGTAATAGGCCACTTAACTATATAATTTTTTATATTATACTTTACACCGTTTATTTAAATTTAACAAAAAATCTTAATCATATAATAACAAATAAAACAAAAAAAATATTTATATATATGTATACATACCTATACATATAAATTGACCGTCGACATTTTCTTGAAGGGATGATTTAGACCTTCAATATGAACAACTTTTCTTATGGAACCAAAGCTGGGAACTCGATAATTTTCTCTCTCGGGCGGCTGAACAATTATGTATGAAAAAATTAAATAAAAAAAAAAACTTCCAATCATTGATCTCATAAAAAAAATTAGTTATTCATATTGACGGTTTGAGTCACTCTTTTATGGGTAAGTTGAGGGTCAATTTACGTGTTGTATAATCTAAGTAAGTTGAACGGGTACAACAAGAAGTATACTAGCTCATCGCTTCCTTATCAATTTTTATTATGTGCGCGGAAGTGGAAAGCGGCTGGGTTTAAGTTCCCACCCAATCGAACGAGAAAAAAAATGTTTCAAATTTCTCTGTACTGTCTTCAAATTCATGGGGGAAATTTTTATCGTTCCTTTAAAGGGATGATTCAGCCCTTCGATATAAACAACTTTTCAAAATTTCGACATTCCTATACAAATTGCCCGGACGGCTGAACACTTGTAGAGTCCAAAATTTGGCCACGTATCTTTTTGAAGAGTCTATTAGAGTAATTGGTGTTTCGGAGCCCCAGTATAGCGTTGAAAGGCCTTAGTCCAAATGTCAACAAACGTAGTGGCGTGGACATGATGTTGATGCTATGATGATCATGATATTTGAAAGCGTAATTATAGAGATGGATTTATGGTGTATGATTATGGTATTTGATTCGGTAGTGCGCAATTATAGTAGTGAACATTCTCTTTAATGTAGAGATCAATTTGTGGTATTGAGATCGAGACACGCAGTGTTTGGGGAAATGTAGAGTCGGAATAACGAGTAACCAATATTAATGTAGAGGCAAAATTCTCTCTCAATATCAATTTCATATTGTTGATGTGCCTTTTAGCATTACTAGTATTATAAAAAGGGAGCTAAGTTCCGTTACTCTGGTTGGTTTGGACAAATGTAGAGTCAGCACTCGGAATCGGTTTTGATGTGTTAAAAGTAGGTATATCGACAATGTTTTTAGGTAGGTAGGTTTTTCTATTGCTCTAAGCCAATTCCAAGAGCATTAAGAACCTCGCATCTTTTGACATCGCATTGTACAGTAACGCAAAAACTGTTCATCACTAGCTTGTCTTCAAAAGCTTCGAGACAGCCGACTGGTTTTTCGAAGCCCGTAAATCTAGTTTGTCTATGGTTTCCGTCCAAGGGGCACCGGCACAGCTGGGCCGGCGGCTGCATGTTTTTTGTTGCAGCAGACGTGGTGGAGAGATCGCAGCGCGCGCGACGCCGGCCCGCGCCGCCAGTCAACCGCCGCTCCCCGCCGCGCGCGCTCGCATATCGGCAGAAGGTATTTTTAGTTCACCTGCCAGCGCACCGAATCGTCGACCGTTATCGCCCTAAATGACAGCCTAATGGACGAACGAAGAGGTAGTCCATGCATGCTTGTGCTAACGTAGTGACCAGTGGAGTGCAGTGTTGTGTATGCTATGGAGGAGGTTCGGATCTCGGATTGGCCTGATCCACCTGGGTCACATGCATGGCTGCCTGCTTATGGTTTCCAGCATGAGATAATGGATAAAGACGACTATTTCTGTTCCAATGGTGAGTGCCGCTCTCTCCGAGTTGCGGTTGCGATTCCGTTCCAATCTCTTCAATTAAGAACTGGAACAAAACAAGTTAAGAGCATAGACGTCTGAGACTGAGACTACTTGTTTAGAAGTTTCTTTCAAAAAGTTACGCTCGTAATTAAAGTCATTGAACTAAAGCTACAATCGATAGACCTTGCCGAATTTCATGAATGTTGGTCATTAGATGCTATAGAATGGTTTTTGTGAGACGATTTCGGTCAAGTCGTGACATTGATGATGAAATAGTTCAAAGCATGGAATGTAAAACTTTAGTCGTTGTTTGATCCAAACAATCACTTAGCTCTAACAATAAAGTAATTGTTTTTCTTTGTTTCTCTAACAATCTAAATCTGCATGGTGTTAAACACTACAGTTACAAAAAGGTTGATCATGTTTAGATAAGAGCATTTGTTTTGTAACAACATTAATTGCTTTTGATGTAAGACATTTGCGTTACAACAATGGATGTTCTAAGTGATGGGCAGATGGTAGAGGTTGTGTTTTGGAAACATCTGCCTGTACAATCGGACGTTGAGAAGGGAACTCTTTTTGATGGGCAAAACTACGCAATAATAGATCAGGTACCTATAAATGTAGAGAAATCTACTTGAATAAATGTTTTAATGTATATACTTCCAAACCAACATTCAACATTTAGCGTTCACAAGATTTAAATCCCAAAAACAGTGCTTAAATAATTTCAAAAGTTTCAAAGCTCATATTAAGTCGTCAAGTTGTGAAACCACACAGTTACGAGTAGCTTTCAAAACCAACAACAAAGATTTGACCGTAAACGACAACGTTAGAGTAAAAACCCGCAAAGAGGTAACGAGACTGGGGTAAACATTAACATCAATTCAGTTGAAATGAAAATAAACTATAGTTTTCGTCTGCACGCAATTTAGCTTGATGCTGTAAATTACTGAGAAGATATCAATTTGTAACTCTAATCATCTGAAAGTAGATTTCGCAGGGTTCCTTTTTTCAAAACCTAGTTACGTCTAAAGACAAAAGGAATCTAAGTTTAAAAGCATGATAGATGTCAGAAACTACATTTTAATCCCACTTGTACCTAGATACATGCCTACGTAGGTGTAAAAGCGCTCTCTACAAAAACCAAACACTCTTCAAAACCTGATCTGAGGTGTAAATATATTTTTAGTAACAATTCTACTGAAAATCGTTGCAGAATGGTGAATTTTGTGTAATTTGCTAAAGTGAGAGTTCCAGAAATTTTCAAAGGAAATAATCGTCATCCATTTTAATTATTTTAACATTCCCAGAGAAACGAGTAGTCAGTGAAAGTGTGTAATTACTGGATTATGGAAGCTCGAAGTATCAAATGTCTTAAATCATCGACACGAAGCATAACCAAATCTCTATTTGGATTTTACTACCGTCTAGATAGAGAAACTTGTGATTCATGCATGAAATTTCTAAAATATACGATGAATTTTATTACGTGTTTTGTTTCTCATACTGTTTGAACAACTGTTCTCATAAGTTGTGTACGCACGCACTTATAAAAACTACTTAGTTAAGAAAACTAAGTTTTTCAAAAAAGATCTAAGTTGCGAAAATATTTCCAATGGTGAAAAAAAAAGCGTCGCAGCCAAAGCGGTACAGAGGAAATTATGGAGAGGTAACCTGTACCTAAGTAACTATTCAAATTGAAAAATTAAACTAATGAGCTCAGGCAAAAAAAACACGGGGAACCCTTAGTTAATCTGAGATAATGTTTAACTATTTCGTTTCTTACCTGGTTTGTCGTGTGCATTAGGAAGTGTGTCGACCAGACTCGATTTATATAACAAAACACGTTGTATCCTAATTGTAAGATACGAATCCACAACTACTACACCTACTTAAATGTGAAAGCAATCTCGTTTGAGCTAAATCTGTGCACAAACTGGTCGCCATTTTACTACCGCGATTAGCCACGAAATAAAACTAAATGAAGTCATGATCACGTAACTTTTGGTCACTCCGCAAAAAGTTCAAATCTAGTGGTTCGGGTTAGAAAGACAAGTCAACGACCTCCTAATGAATTCGCTTTACATATTCAATGAGGTGACGTCACTACACATTACCACGCAGCTTTTCACATCATCCTACAATTTACCGTGAATTACCAGTAATTAATAAAATAAAAGAATAACGGCACAGCCTTGATTTGTGTTATTAATTGGATTCCAACACGCCAACATTTTCTCGGCTTATGGGAGTGTACTTTTTATCATCACACGTGAAATTAACTTTACGGCGCGTCCATTAACACCTTCCCAATTTTACATTTTATAAGATACGGAACTTGTGACTATTTATCTAAACACAGACATTTGAAATTGGAGATATGTGAAGCTACAGAAGATTATTTCCAAAGAAAGAGGTTTATGATTGCAAGCTTTCGCGGTTTCAGTCACTATAGGTATTATTTTTTCTAGGAGATTTACCGCGATTTATTTTGTTGGAGTTTCGTCTGATATTTCGGCAACATTACATTACAGCTGCCATTTTCTCAAACTGATTGAGGAGCTGCGGGGGTGTAGGTTGAGCTGTCAAGGAATATATACCAAAACCAATTCCAGTAGCGAAAATAGTAAGAAAGAGGTGGGTTTCCGTTACGATTCACGTGTATTGGATGTGATAAATAGAGACTAAATAATTTCAGAAAATTTTCTTGTTTCCAAATTGGCCTAGCACGAGTATTAATGAATGCTTTCCTTTTTGACCATGATCTGTTCCTGAAGGCATAAAATTTTCAATAAACCAAAAAATTTATTAGAAATTATGAATATTTTTAAGTAACTATTTCAGAAACCTGTTGGATTTAGTAGTCATTATGTGAAAGTTTTGTCTGTTAATATTACGTCACGCCAAAACTATTGCACTATTCTGATATCACATTAACAGTCAAACTTGCCGGAGTAAATCTAATAAGCGATAATCAATTTTTCCGACGTTTACAATGTTAAATCAATTTTATCGACATTCACATTATAATTGCCCGACCGCCTGAACACTTTGGTATGGGAATGTGGAAATTCTTTTCAAGTTCCCAAAGGAAAAAAATGTTCATGGTAGTTTACACACCTGATACGATATAATGAATGTTTATACAACTCGGAAGGACGCAAGAGATAGTTATCATATAATCCGTGATCACGATGATGTTGTTGATGTCATAATATGAGTCAGAGTAAGCTCAAATGTCTTTGACCTACCTTTGACACGCTATTAGAAGATAATACAGAGTTCGGTGATGTGAAAATTATACTCATTAACCGGACAAGAAGATCCAGGCAATTGGTGAGAACCATGAGATTTGTGTGTGCGGGACATTTAAAGTTGTATCTGTAATGAGAATAATGTTTTGTGATAAGTAGCAGAAGGTCGGAGAAGATGAAATGAAGATGTTTGTTTTGTAATGGATTTCAAAAGTACTGTTATACTATCAATAGAAACTATACGTATATAATACGCGAGTAACTTAGTAAAAAGGATATATTTAATTTTCAAAAATAATAGGTATTCATTGGAAAATTGCATTCGTCGTTATTAAGTATAAGCGTTGGTAAAATTATGGTGTCTCTGCCATCAAGCGTTGTTGCTGCTACATTCTCACCTGAGAATCCTGAGATGTTTCGGAACCTGAGGGCTGGAACTCATCCCCGGGGCCCCGACAGACTGCGTAATTACGAAAATCTACGTGAAGTCACGGGAAACAGCTAGTTCTAAATAAATATCCAAGTCTTTCGGGAATCTAAGTAAGGCACTTACGTAAATTTTTTTTCGTTGTGTGACAAAAAGATCTCTAAAAAACTTACTTTGCTAGCTCAAAATGTCTTTAAGATAGAAAGACAGTCACAAATTTTCCTCTCGGTTGCCTTGTTTGCGAACAAGGCAAATGACGTCATTTCGTAGCATTACAACATAGAAGTACTTATGAATACTCTCGATTTTTTATTAAATCTATGATTTTCAATGAGTGATGGATGTGAGAGCTTTGTTCCTTTTGTACTTTTGTTTATTAAAATGGCATCTTAACAAAAGTTGCTTTAGATTTTAAAGGTATTAAATTTTGTATGTTTTTACATTTCATACTCTCGAAATGGTATTTTCTAACTGATTTTAACCAGAAATAATGTATCGAAATCGGATTAAACGTCTGAATGCTAACATAATCAGATTTTCTTTAAAATCTTCTACTCGTAACTATTATGCAAGTATAACCGTTGTTTTAAGTTACTTCAAACAAAAAGTCGCGTCGTTGACTATGTTTTAAAGTGAAAGAAGAACCGACCTTAACATTCGAATACCAGTAAAGATTTCTACGACCTTGGAGCTTGCTTTTCATAAACAGACTAACCGCACAGTAAATGTTTTCTCGATACAAAACGAAACCGAAGAGATTTTCAATGAAACCCGTTTTACGATAGCGCTCGGCGTTCGGTATGAGGCGTTATAAATTCCAGCTCCGAGTCGCAGGTAACAGGCCTTACTGCAAGAGGCATAAGGTCACGTTTGAGCTAAAGGTTGGTTCGGGTTCGACTGGCGCCGAAGCATGCAGTCCGACCAGTCGCAGCCCTAAAGGTCATTTGTTATCTGTGGGCGAATCACATGCCTTGCATTCCGCGTATTCTCAAAAACTTCTGTCAACATCGGGTCTTATTTTTTGTCAATGTTGACGGAACCTTAATTATTATAAAAGAAACAAATCCAAGGTTTTCGAAATAACATTGGTACGAGGAACTTGAAGGCTTTATTGAAATATTGAACATAAAGGTAGAAACCGAAAAAAAAGATATTATGCCGTTGCCTACACAAATCTGTATTGGGGTACCCAAACGCATCCAAACTTTCAACTTTGAGGAGCTGAAAGGCAGTAAGCATTATAAGCGCTTTCGCGTGTTAAGCAGCCCAGGGCGAAGTCTCCATTGGGATAGGTGGCCACAAGTGGCACAAAATTTTCTCGATGTTCCTCCATACTTAATTTGGAAGGCACGTTAAACCATTGGTGTCGGCTGTCATCGCTAATGACAATCGTTAAGCTATGTCAGTTGCAGTAAGTAAACTTACTGCAAATTCTGCCCAGACTGGCCTAAACATATGTATATTTTTGGGCAGAATTTTCAAGCTGATACACAATAAACTTCCAACTTTGACACTCATGTACTCCTTTCTTTGGCTTTATACAATTTGTTGAGAAGTAACTGTCGGTTAACATTCCTTTTTATCTAATTTGCTTCTCTCCAAAAAGGTCAACGCTCGCAAGTTTTTACCGTGCAGCAGTAATGTGGCAAAATAAAAGAGAAATTCGATTATTGGTATGCAGTAAGAACTGTATTTGGAAATAAGAACATTTTTGAGACGATTTCCTTCTTTGTCGGTAAATTTTAGAAAGTACTTACTGAATAGTTTCAAGTATTTAATTTTTATACCGTTTTTTCTTCAATACGGTTGTACTTTCTCAAAACGGAAAGGTCTTGCAAAGAAGCTGTTTTTTTTCCAAAGTTGTATTCTACATAAGGTAAGGACAGTACTAAGTCACAAAAGTCAGTCACTACCGGTCGTTTTCACCTGCAGATATACATAGTAGAGTACATGTAAAAATTAGTTTCAATAGTCGACAAAATTTTCATGGTTAGCAAATTATAATTTATGGTGTACCACAACGTGTCGATTGATGTATGTTGGGTAGTTACCTTATGAGACTCATGATAGAAAGTAAGGGCCTCTACTTAAAAGTCTATCGTAGCAAATAGAAAATTTCCGGCCCTACCTAATTGTCTGCATTCAATGGTTTGCGGAACTATCTTAAAAATATTATAATTGCAAATTGCCCCTACATCTACTTGCGGGACTATCCCGGGGTTGGTCACCATATCTTGACTATCACTACATCACTACATATTATAAAACAAAGTCCTCCGCCGCGTCTGTCTGTCTGTCTGTTCGCGATAAACTCAAGAACTACAGAACGGATTTTGATGTGATTTTCACTCATAGAAAGAGTGTTTCATAAGGAAGGTTTAAGGTATAATACATGCCCGGGCGCAGCTGGCGAAAGATGCTAGTCTTATATAAAAAATATTCCTTGTGAAAGTCTGCTAGAACTAGACGTGAGCCTGTAAGACAGATCACCAGGCCAGGAACCCCTCCCCCAATTGTACTTTTTTCTTCGAAATAGAAGTTGTATCCAGAAAATACGTAAAGACCTTGTACAAATTTTATATTGACTGTTACATAACTATTTCGGGTACGGGTCGGAGAAGCTTCTCAAAGTTTCTATCATTAAGTTTACGTTTTAGTTTACGTATAGAGCGTGCTTAGTTCTAGCTGTACCTATATCATGGTTTCCTACACCATACCGCAAATTGTATTTCTATAGCATTTCAATTATATTTACTTTACATGAATCAACAAATCACTAAAAAGCGATATTTATTTGATATACTCTTGCCAGATAAATGCAGTCCTTGAGGTGTCGCGTCTTGACATTTGAGATAAACCAGAGATAACTGCAGCCCGACCAATTTTAGGAGACACAATTCCAAGAATTATCCGAGGCGATTTAGCTGCTATTCAAATACTTCGTGTTTTGTTTTGCTCATTTATGTCTAAAGGTCTGTTCATAATCGCTTTACGCTTTGCAGGTAGCTCTTTCACAAGACATTTGTCATTTTTATTTTTTATAGACTGCCCTAGTGTATTACAAGTACTTTAATATTTGTTAAATTTTCTTTTTTTACACTACAATCCGAAATAATAGCTGCTCAAAGTGGTTCAAATTTCCACGGAACCTTAACTTAATTTCCGCTAAATGTAAAAAAGTACACACACGAGGTTGATTTACTAGGTATACTTACTAGCTTTTACCTGCGGCTTCTCTGCCTGTACTAACTATCCCATAATATCTTTATTTTCTCGCGTATCTGAGAAACGCGTTTTTATGGCGTCCCAGGTTATTAACAATATTTTTGCCGGTTTTAGACTACCTCCGTGGCGCACCGGTCAATAGGCTAGCCTGCAACACGAATGGTTCCGGGTTTACGATCCCTAATCAGATCATGATGGAACAAGATTTTTCCAGATTGGTTTTGGTATTTATATTTATAATCTTATTGACATCTTCAGTACCCTGAGGCCGGCTGTCCCAGTTTCTTGTCTCGAATATTGGAAACTCTTTGGCTCGCAAAGCTGTTTGATTCGGCTCTCCGCCAGATTTATTGCGTAACAAACTTCCGCCCGCGGGTTTGTCTATTTTAACTGAGTTTAAACTGACAGAAATTGGTCCTTCGAAAATTTGGCAACCGCAAATGACTTTTTTACCAAAAGTACAAAACATTTTATATTTCAGTTACTTTTAAAGTTCTTTTGCCTTTTTGAAGTTGCCTCTGCCTTTTCCCACTCTTCTCTGTTTTTTCATGTCTTGTCTAAAAAGTCTTCTCTCATCTAATAACTCAAGTAAGTTAAGGAATAAAGAAACCACAGGGCTCGAACTACAAAAACGTCTCTCATTATGTATGAGAGACGTTTTTGTCTTCACTTCTGTGTTGTGTGTCCAAGGAGGATAATGCACACACTGAGAAAACGTCACACTGATGAACCATACTTAATACACTTTGTTCTATTAGAATCATATAGAAGATAATGCAATGATACCGTGGCATGAAAATGAGGGTAATAATCGTAGCGACAATATTACTAGTCATAACAGCGACGCTTATTATTCTGTCCTGGATATTAAGGCCGTGTCGGTAGAGAACAACATTCCGAATGGTTCTAGTAAAGAAGCAAATAATTTCACACCGACAGAGTTAGTTTGTTAAACAATATATTGAAGTAAACTTGTTCCTGAACTAATACCCTGTAATTCTCGTCTCCCTGTAATGTACGTCTCCTATGTATTTTTTATTTGTCATAACGTCTTAAACATGCAAACCAAGCATTGATCGATAGCGGCAGAAATGAAGTCGATCGGGCTACTTAAATTGGCTTGCGTTGAATCTCGTTGCCCAGGAAAGCACTTTGGTAAGCCTCTTGGGGAACATAAGTGGTTTCCGGCAGCGTAGAATAGGACCCCTCCAAGTCTTCCCGTGGATGGCGTAGAAGGCGACGTAGGAAACACAAGCTAAACAAAGCTTATAAACATCAAAGTGACCTCGTCAACCCGTCTGGCCAGCGTGGACAGTGTGGGACAAATCTTCCGATTGCTTTGGTAGTACCTACAGAGAGGTTATGCTCATGCAGTGGTGACAAAAAAAAAGACGTGATGATGATACCTTTTTGCATAATTTTTTTTATACAATTTGTCAAAATTTATTTCTTTTATAAATAAAAAACGTGTGGAATGCACTCGACGCGTTTGTGAAACCCTACATCCTAATTAACTAGTTATCCTAACTTATATTATATTGTGAAAGTGAGTTTATTCGTTTGTTACGTATTTTCTCCTATACTATCGTTGTAAAATTTTGCATTACGTCCTCGGGGGTACTAAAAGACACTGTTTCCGAGGTATCGAAATTAACGCAAACAGAGGTGCTGGCTAAATCTAGTCTTAGAAGATTCTAATAAGATTCCAGTATAACAGTTTGAAGGGAAGTGAAATAATATGAGAGTATAGTTTAAAATATAGTCACCTTTAATTATTAAGCCTTTAGCGCGTAAGATGTAAATGACCGGTGGCAAAACTTGTTCAACGGTAGTCTACACAGTTTATTGTCTATCGATCGTTTATGGTTTATCGGTGTCAGCTAAAACTGATACTCAGTATAAAATGTCTTTAAATTTTAAGTATTTGGTCGAGTTTGGACTCAACTTCACAAAGAAGATGAGAAAATGAATTACACTCACCTAGATGGTGAATTATACTCACCATATAGGGGAGTATAATTCAGTTACTCGTATTCTTTTTGATTGGCATCTTTCTTACTTGCAAGCCAATAAGTTTTCTATACCCATTCGTGACTAAACTGGAACAGCCAGCCTCTGCAGGCATGATTAGTACGTCAATTAAATTGTTAAGATTATCTAAATGGCACCAAATGAAATTAAGGGCAAATAGCCCAATTAAGGGTATCTGATTTAGGTAGACTTGTTTGAATGATTACGGCTTACAGTTTTTCCGTTGTTTAGGAACAACCATTGCTTTTTTTCTTTGATAGCGGTTCAAAAATAATTCTCTGCAGAGGAGGTATTTAATGAAAACCTCGCGCGGCTAGGCACGCCTCTCCCTAGTTTGTCTTAGAGATAATGTCGGTCTGAAAATAAAATTGTTGGATGCATTTTAACTATTATGTATCTTGCGACATTGTAATAAAATGTTGTTAATGACGCAGAACCTTACAAAGCTGAATAGCTCAATGACAAAAGTGTTGTACTCAAAAAATATATTTTGGACTCATTTGTTTGTATAGTGGTGTTGTAAATTTACTCAAAATATGAGAAAAACTTCGAATGCACACCAAAGAAGATATTATTTAAAAGTATCAAGTATGTACAAAAGCAAAAACACATGTTTCAGAGTCCGATAAGCCACGTCGATATGCGACTGCACTTATCTTGTAATCAGTCATGCGAATCTGACTGTCGTAAACTCATAATTCATCGCTGCAAGGAAAAAAACAACAGACTATATCTTTGTGATTACAACAAATGTTGTTTTTAGGTTTCTGTACCCAAAATGGTAATGAGACCCTAGTTACGAGCCTCCACTGTCCGTCACAGGGACATGGCTGTATCTTATTACATTTATCTTATATCTAGAACATTACGGTTCTAACTTGAAACCACAATTGTGTTAGAATGATGTATGATAAAAGAAAACCGACCGAAGACTATGCAAAATGGTGTTTTACTTGCCCTACTCGTAGGTACATGTAATCATAATCTTCCATAATAAATATATGGAAATAGATACTAGAATATTTTTTTAATCCTATTTGTTTATTTTTGCGTTGAGTTTTTAAGAAATATCGCAGAACTGTGTGATCAATTCACATAAGTACTAAGTACATTATTTGCAATACATAGGTACGGTATTATAATTTTTATAATCTTCTGCAGATAGAGACGTCATAGTCTAGGTCACAGCTTATCGTTGGATTAGCTCACTTTTTGTATGATATTTTGAAGTAGTTACTTATTGTTTCTTTTCGGAAGATTTTTTATTTTTTTATGTCGGTACTTTCATTAAAACTTAATTTTATCGGTAGCTACGTATAATTTTTTTTCAAACTCTCCTAAATACTTATTTAAAAAAAACTGTAAGTAATGCTATCATGGAAACTTGTCTATATCCTTTTAGATCTATACTTTCGTGATTGCAATACTAAAGAATATCATTTACCGTCGCATTCATAGATATCAGAATATTTCTCTGTGGTCGCATTAGAAAATAGACAGCTAATAAAAAGAAAAAAAAATTAATTAAACAAAATAACCTTTATCATATTGGATTCTAGTCACATATAGTCTATTATTATTACTTTTCGAATTACAAAAGCCAGAATGCGTAAACACTGCCAGGATTTTATAAAATTTATCTTTAATGCATTTCCGTTTATAAATTTGACGCTATCTATATCAAAGCATTAACCTGTAGTATCATTAGACGAGACAACAAAAAAAACCGTTGAAAACATCGATTGAGTCATGTCTCATCAGCTTACAAACAGATCTTTAAGTGGAAGAGTTCGCCGGTACATCCGTTGAGGTTTATTTGGAGAGATGCTAACTCTATTGATTTTTTTGCTGTTTTTCCAATTTGTCAAGTTCCAGTTGAATATCTTTTGAAGCGGTGTTTAGTGCAGTACCTACCTTATTCATGAGCAAATAAATGCATCATTCATTCAGTTGTATTCAGATTCCACGATTGCCTGCGTTTGCAGATATTTTGAATAAATCATGAATAAATACACTACACACACACAAACGGTTTTCGGTGCAGATTCAGCCTATAATACTTGAACATTTTCCATACACGTAGATGTATAATATTTTTAATGAAGATACGTTACGTAACGTTTAATTAAATAACTAAGTTTTATTGTTTTATGACAACGTGTATGACGATGTGTAAAACTTAAAAAATTTGTTTATTTACTTCAATAAACAAAGATATTAGGAGTTTGTAAAACAGCAGGGCTAAAGAACGAGACAAATGCGTGACCTGATTTCTTGACCCAAACAGAATGAAATTATAATATATCTTTGGACGCATTTAACTCATTGTTTGTCCATTATTTACTAACAAGCAGGTCTCAAACGTTTTGGCGGGAAAACGTCGTCCATCACCGCGACCTCTTGCGGCTATTGTCCCACTTCTCGCGACTTTGCGACACGGCCAACATAAATAAACATCGGTACAATACCATACTATAACCACACTGTCTGCCGCGTGGTTCCCGGCAGAGTAGAATAGGACCACTCCAAGTCTTACCGTGGATGTCGTAGAAAACACAAGCTAAACAAAGCTTATAAATATCAAAGAAAACTCTCCAACCCGTCAGGCCAGTGTGGAGAGCGTAGGCCAAATCCTCTGACTGCTCTGGCTAATGTTTGGCTCTGGTAGTACAAAGAGGTTCATGCTCCTGCAGTGGATACTGGAAGGACCTGCTGATGATCATGATGATAATGATGATGACGTAACCACTCCTTACAAAGTTTATATAAAATCTTCCCCTCAGTAGGTACTTTTGGACTGTTATTAGTTTAGTTCCCTTTACTTTTTAGTATGTAATCAGCTTTAGATTAGATATATACTATGTTGTTATAATTAGACAAGATATCCGAGGGCGGCCTAGCTACCTGTAGCACAGGTACATTTAAGTACCTATTTCAGGAACTAGCGTCTCCACAAAGATTGATGTCTAGTCTACCTAGTTTTAGTCCTACTTTTAAGAAAATTTTATAATCTTTGGAAAGACGAAAATTAAACACTTTTGTTATTATTTTATTATTATTCGCTTTCATATTACTTACTTTATAAATGTTCATCTTCCAATTTATACGTAATGATACCCATAAAAATTGCTTCATGCTTTAAGCATTGTATATATTTTTTTTAAATTTTTTCTGTTCTTCAAGTATACCTACTGTTGCGATCTCATACCTAAAAAATAAAGATGTGAATCTTAGTTATTAGATTATTTTAATTGTATATTCGAGTCATTGGGTTAAACATGAGATATTTTTCCCAAAATTGCAGATGTTTTCAGTTTCAGCGCCTAAAAATATAAAAACAATGTAAGGTCACAACGTTCAAGTTAATTCTACTTTTAATGAATACGACTTGATATTAGTGCAAATGTCAAAAACGAGATATGAACTAAATAATACTTAATTGCTTGCCTACCAACCTACAACGCTGACATAATACCCATTACATAACTACTTAATTCAACTGTTTTTTTTTGTTCACAAACGCTGCAGTACGAATGAAAATGTAAATAGTGCAAGAGATAAGCGAATATTTGTTAATGTTATCAATAGGTCTTTAAACTTTTCTTTACATTTTAAAACAAACATAACTTTTGAGTTTTTTACGTCTTAATACAACTGGTGAGGACATTGAATCGTTGCAAACTGAAAGCTGAGGGAAAGTTACTTTTTATAAAACTGAGTAGGCAACAGGCTATGACCCAGCCTATGGACGCCTGCAACACCAGGGGTGCACGTTCCTGCGTTTCCGACCCTGAAAAAATCTTTACACGCCATATTTGAAGAATCTCATGATGTAGTGACTTGGGAAATCCATTGATTCCATAAGCTAAGCGTACGTGAAAGAAAGTTCCTTTCATATAGAGAAGTAAAAAAAATTTAGATGTAGGCTACAATCGTCCATAGTTAATAAAATTACTAGTTTGCTTTTCACTTTGCTCCACTGACTGCTATTGTCCAGCAGTCAGTGGAGCAAAGTGAAGTAGAGGAAAAAAGAGAAATAGGTCCTTTGAAATTTTTCTACTAGTTCTTGGCCATATACATGGCGAAATTTTGATCGTTCCGGACCCTTAAAGGGGTGATTCAGCCTGTCAATATAAACAACTTTTCCTATGGGACAAATGCTGTAAACTCGAAAAAAATTTCGACATTCCTATACAAATTGCCCGGGCGGCTGAACACTTTTGTATGAAAATGTCGAAATAAAATTTGAGTTTCCAGCATTGGTCCCATAGGAAAAATGGTTCATATCGACGGGCTGAATCACCCCTTTAAGGGTCCAGAACGATCAAAATTTCGCCATGTATAGGAACCATTCTAAAATATCGGTATCGCCTTCAGCGTTTTCTCTGCTAATTACGAAGAGTCATTATAGAGACGGCCAATTTCCTGCTACTATTTCTTAAAATCAGAAAATGAATGGTTCTTATCAAAAACTCATTATGCTAAAATATTTATCATTTCATCATCATCTCCATCATCATCATCATTAAATAAATAAATAAATATATAGGGACATATCACACAAATTGAGCTAGCCCCACAGTAAGTTGTGAACTTGTGTCGTGGGATACCAACTCAACGATACTATATTTTATAACATATACTTATATAGATAAACATCCAAGACCCAGGCCAATTTGAAAAAGATCGTTTTCCATCTTGACCTGGCCGGGGATCGAACCCGGGACCTCCGTGTCGCAGGCTGGCGTGTTAACCATTGCGCCACGGAGCTCGACAAACGATCATTAAGTCTACTGTACGAGTTAGAAAGGTCTTTTGATGTTTATAAGCTTTGTTTAGCTTGTGTTTCCTAAATCGCCTACTACGACATCCACGGGAAGACTTGGGAGTGGTCCTATTCTACTCTGCCGGGAACCACACGGCTCATCATTTCATTTATTTGATTGTAATTCGATTTTTTAAAGAAAGAATAAGTATAATAATAAATAATAAAATACAACTAAAACCTTCATCACGCGTGTAAAAAAACACTAAACCGTACGCAATTTACATAAGTGTTGTAGGTAGTGAATCACAACAACATTGTAAGCTAATGCAGCTGTTCTTAGAAATACAACTGGCAGCGATTTACAAGGCGGTAGGAATTGCATTGTAGATGTATGGGGAGAGAGTGCTAAGTATGTAATGAACCTGTTTTATTGTTATAGAAAATAATATTTTCTTTTTATTCTGTAAAACATAATATAAAAAGTGTTTTTAAATATTTGAGCATGTATGTTTAAATCTCGGAATTAGATTAGAATGTCCGATGAAATACAGAATTGTAAGAAATAATAGTTTAAAAAACTAAAAAACACGCTTAGTAATATGACGCTAGTCATGTATTGCCATCCATCAGAACTCAGAGCGTGTACAAAATTTCATCCTAATCGAAGACCAAGAAGTGGATCAAATTAAGATTCCAAGATTTCTTACATACATACTTAGTTACAAGCGTGTTAAAAAGGGGGGAAAAACTAGTGTTCAGGCATAGACGGCCGATTTATACCATTTGTCAGTGTTTACATTACTTAGCATACTTTGATAACCTTAGTGCTATTCTAAGTTTGTATATAAATTCTGTGATTTCCTTTAGTAGACCCCGGTCTTCGAAGCGTAGAAGCTCAACTGGATGTGACCAAATTTGGCTTTGTTATTACTTTTAACTAGCAAACCGCCCCGGCTTTGCCTGTGGTACATACATAGCTTATGGCACTTAGCAATAACTTACCTATTCAATGGTGAAAGAATTTTTGAAATCGGTAGAATTGTTCCTGAAATTAGCGCGTCCAACCAAACAAACAAACTCTTCAGCTATATATATAATATTAGTATAGATTACGCACTATGTAAACACCTGGGCAGGAAAGACAACACAACTTATGAGTTGTGCACAAGTGTATATTTAATGTACTTACCTATTTTCCTAATATGACACCGAAAATAATTACAAGTTCCTTACATGACGCATGCAGGATCTGTGTGTGACGTATACTTTGAATGTAAACCAGTGGTGAATGAACTAATAATGCGTGTGGTATTTGTCTCTATCACAGAACTGTTATGGTTCTGTGGTCTCTATGGCCTAGCTGAGTTCTTCTCCGAACGATACAGTAAAGAAAAAAAAATTGTAGTTCCTACACTTCCTAGGCTTAGTTTTTGTTCTACTCCTACAGCATTTTGTACATCCTAGACTAAGTTTTGTACTACTCCCACACTATCTGTATCTATTCTTTCTGAGGGGAGGCCTGGTGTCCTGTAAGACAGGTTCCTCTGGATACCTAGTTCAGGCACCAGTTCTTCACAACAGATTATTTTTTAATGTGTCCATGTACAATAACTAATGTCATATTCGTTAAGAGTTTTGTTGTGGAGAAAAATAAAGTTAAAACCACTGAACACTCTTAACACTCAAAAATTTTCTCTTTAGATGTTGTCAATAATTTTAATAACGTAGAACTTACAAATTTAAACCTTTACAGTTATTGCTTTCTTGGATAATTATCGAATTTATTATAGTAAAGTTTAGTATGTAATGTAAAATATTAAAACATAATATTAAGTTCACAAATTTCGTGGGGTTGGCTCAATCTGTGTGATTAGTCCCTATTCGTTATTTAAATATAGAAAATGTTGTGACAACTTTTTCATATGACTCACTTATAAAGATTCTGTAAGAAACTCACGTACAATGAAATATATCGTGAGGATCAGATTCCCAAATATAATATCGATTTTATCAGTCTATTTACGTGCAGTAGTTACAATAGAGCTTGAAAGAAAATATTCTTGTCCTGAAGAAGAATCTTTGTTAAATAAATGAAACGTATAATAAATCAGACAATAATAGCTACTAGACTAGTCTGCTAGTTAGAGGATAATACGCTGAAAGCTTGCATAACATATTCGATCGTACACGTGTTCAGTTCTGACAGGCGTACATGTGTGTGACAGACATAAGTCTGTCCCTTATTTATTATGAACTAGCTAATAATAGCTAATTCATAATAAATAAGGGACAAGTGATTAACTTTATAGTTCGTGATAACGTTTTGTAAGGTTTCTTCTAAGTCATGGAATGAACAAACTGACATGGTTTTTCCGAGATACAACAACCTATCGGTTCTTCAGAAAGGACGCAAAGAGATTTCTTCACGGCAGCAACGCGTGTTTGGCATTCCTGGTATTGCAGGCATCCTTACGCTACCACCCTCCTGCCCTGTCGCACTTGCCACCGGAATAGAGTGCGTAGAGTAAGATTAGCTCCGATTTCTGGCGACCACCCGGCGGTCCCGGGCGACGTGCACTCAGAAAAGGCCTCTCTGGCAACGTAGCTTTCGGCCCAAACGGCACAACATGAGAGTTGCTGCTCTCCAAAAGGCTTGGGGCTTCAGGCTATGCAAGCAAATTGCGGCCCATCGTGTATATGAGAGTTTGCTGTCTCTAAGGCTTGCAGAGCTGAAGTCCGTCTCTAGTGGCGACCCTTTGGTGATGTTAGCCTTACAGGTTGAGAGCATTCTGCTCTCGCCTCAAAAGTCCGGTGAAGTAGCAAAAGCTTACTTGGAGCTAGCTACGTAGTCCATTAAAAAAACCTTAGGCAAAGATAATATAACTTACGGTAAACGCATATTATGAGGTGGACCGGCTGTATGACTGTTTGCCTACTTCATTGTATTATATAATAACCGCAGCGGCAGTATTTTCCATAGTGAGTCGGGTTTGGATTGTTTTATATGATATGCCAAACCATGAACTTAATATGTTTTAATGAATCATCAATATCATAATCATTTTAACCTCAAAAAGTCTGTTGTCAAGTAACCGCTGTAATCAAGGATTACCAATACGTATGACCGGTTTGGTATTATCGGTTATTTACTTTTTTGGAGATCCAATTGTCGTTATCATATATGTATAGTGAACTATTTCATACTATCCTTTATGTTCAGTAAACTATAATACCAGTAGTTCGTTGCGAACTGGGACCTCGCGAAAATTTATTTAAATATCTCATGAACTACTGTACTTATTTTGATGCCCATTGAACTTAAATTTTTTACTAATAGTGCCTACATATATTTTAAATTTTCATCGTATTTGAAGCACCTTTTCGAGAGTTAGTTATCGCGGAACAAACAAAAATGTGTTTATCGTTTGACTTGAAGATCTTGCTCTTCGCCTGCTCGGTCAAACATCCATCAAGTCAAAGTTAGTCTTACATCATTAATAAATCAGGCTCATGCCGCGCCGCATATTGCCCGTATAACTCATGTGCACGTAATGTATTGGGCATTTTGTCTAAGTCCATTGTCTCCGCAAGGTTACTGGCAAGGTTTCTGTCGTTGCTCTTTGTTATGCTTGTATTTTTTAATTGGCTGCGTCCATTATCACCTTTGCGGTTAATTTTATCATACATACATACAATCACGTCTTTTTCTCCTTTGCGGGGTAGACAGAGCGGTCTATAAAACTGAAAAGCCACGTTTAGCATGTTGGTGAGCTTGTAGGTGGAGAACGGAATCAAATAGTGATGCGTTGCTAGTCGCATCGCCTATTGACATCCCTCCATCGGTTTTTACGATCTGCGTAGGAAGAGAATTAAGCAGCTGGAATATTGTACATTTTTCTTTTCCCGAGACCAGCGTCATCATAATTATCATAATCTACATGAATCAAGGTTTATGTGCATACAGTTATTGCTCTTTTTGTGTGTGTGTGTCTGTGTGTGAGGTACGAGAGATAGAGCGAAAGTTAGTTTGCATATTTGTTTGTAACCATCAATATGAAATTTTGCATACACATTGCCAGGGGAGAAAGTTAATGATATCATTCAAGCATTCACCTTTCATCCAGGAAAAGAACTGATACCGAGGGATTATTAATTTAATGTTATACTGCGATATAACAAGTATATTTTTAAAATAAAAATTATGATTACACGATAGGTATTAGACCATGACAAAAATTTAATTGACTTCCGAAAAAAAAAACTTTCGGTCTAGCGCGTAAATGTTGAGAATATCTATTGCTTAATTCATGCCAAATGAGGCAGAACGGCTAAAGTCTAGAACCTAGATTTCGTTTTGCGTAATATAGAAATCATTGTCGTCTAGACACGACAATGACTACATATAAGTCATATGAGTCATACATAATAAATATGATTTAAAAGTTAAAATTAAACGATATTTTACACAGTTTGTGAGTCTATCATTCAAATGTCATAAAAACTACCGAATACAGTACGTAACAGAGTCAGTGACCCGAGACACGAAAATTTCAAGGCGAAATTATTGAGGAAATTAGTACACTATACTATTTGATTTAACTTGGCTTAAATGTGAGCTGAATGTTTATTTTCAGACTAAAGCCGACCTTGAAACACGCTGTGGTAAAGAGGTAATCAAGACAAGACTAAAATAGACATGTTTCTTTGGGACATAGTATTTAGTGTCATGCAAATCATTAAACAGGTAGGTAAAACAGACTTTAACATAATGGAAATTTTGAATAAATTATTTTGAATTCTAAGAGTCTATACAATATCTTTATTGCTTATAGATAGACTGATGTTCTGGAGCACGGATAATAAGTCATGATTAAAGACAATAAATCATTATCAAAAAATAATAATAATCATAATCAAAATACTTAATAACATTTAAATAAGAACAATTGGAAAGTATATGTAGGTAAAGAGTTTTTTTTTTTTCAAATCGGTTCATATAAAACCGAGTAATAAGGTAACGAACATTAAGAAAAAAGATTCCGAAGAATTGAAAACCTCCTCCATTTTTAAAGTCGTTTGAAAATAGAACAGCCAACTTCGACAGAACTTAACACAATAGATGTTTGCAATTTGCAGCCATTACAATCGCAAATCAAGTATCAACAGCTGTTAATGCTAATCTTACAACATTCGCAGTTTATAGGGCGTAGAGATGTGGATCTCTCGCCCACGCGTAATTGTTGGAAAGTCGGCTATGGCTGCTAGCCTGTTGCGAAGATGTTGCAAATGTTTAGCTGGAAGATCATTATCCTGAAGACACTCACAGAACTAGCGGCTGTAGGAGCTGTAGACCTCGTGAATATTTTAACGCATTGCTGATACTAAACGAGACACAATAGAAGTTTTATTGTTATAACAGCTATCTGTGCAATATCTAAAAAAACAAAATCTAAAGTAACAAACAAACTCACTTTCGCATTTATAATATTAGTTAGGAAGTTTTTTTAAATATTTAAAACTACTTTCTATATATTTCAAAATCAATTTGAAACAAAAGTCAAATTAAAAAAAAAAACAAAATCAGTCAAATAGACCGCGTCGAATTGTGGCCGATGCAAAAGTGCCCATGACACTTGCAGCATTCCCTCGCTGTATGGCGAGGGATATGCGTTGCACCAGGTACGATTCGGCGCGGGGGTAAGCACCACTATTTCTAAGACGAGTTAGGAAGTTAGCATTAGGATTCCTCTATTTTGAATAATTATCAGAAATAGAACTGACATAAGAAATTTGTGCAATAATCATCGAATCTACCCACAAAATGTTATGGAAATCGGTTGAGAAATGCGACCTGTAGAGGATGACGCCAATTTTTGCCATTTAAAAAAATATTCCGTTTTTAGATATTTTTTTAAAGGCAAAAATAGGCGTCATCGCTTCATATTATTTTTTTTAAAACGATATAGATACATATTAACATGCATAAAGAATAAAAAGTGCTTTAAAGTGTTAAGACTTTTAATTTTCATAGTATTAAAAGAATACAGGAACTCTACAATTTGTTACACATATCGTAGACTTGGTGGAATAATAAGAAAAACTAGCGTAAAATCGGTTTTTGCATAGGTCTTTGTTTTCTTTCAGCCAAATGAATGACTCATTCTCCTATTGTATTTTTGTTTGTTCTACATTTGTGCAAAGTTTTGAGTTTCAATTGAAACATCTTTGCTGAAAGTCACTTCATCCGTTTGAATAACAGGATTGATGTCTCAGGATAAACCTTAGCTCGATCATCTTATCTATAAGATTTAGCTCAACTATTACTTTTAGGTAATAGCCTAACCATCAAATACTCTTCTTCTTATTCTGTTTTATAAAATGGCTTCCACCGAGATTTCAGTGATTCTGCCAATGTCCAGTTAATTGAGATACTTAGTATCAGTGTTGTACGGTAAAGTTGTAACAAGTAGCAGAAAGGCGTATGTTCTTTGATGCCTCGTGGTCGGGAGGTTATGGTGACGTCTATACGAGTCCATATAACAGTCCACTTTAACTATTTCACAAATTGTTCCATGAGCACGAGCATTTATAACACCAAATTACACCAATTTCATATTATAAAGTCCACCAAAATCAATTTGCAAAATCGTCCAAGGTAGACCCCAACCCCTTGACTTTCCACCAAAAACTTCCAATCAAATACTCAAATGAATATTTACTAATGACATTCTTAAGTGTCGTGCTGTCTAGACAGTGATAGACGAGCAGTGAGCAATAGCACGTTTTTTATTTATTTATTTATTTATTCATTTATGTACACAGAAAAACATGTTAAGACAATATGTATACAGAAAATTAGTACAAGGGAACTACTTATTCCTAAAGAAATTTCTTCCAGTAGCCCCGAGAGAGGAGAACTTAATAATAAAGGCAGACTGGCGTGTGCATAAATAATAATTTTAATAACTATAAACTTAAACACAATTATAGACAAATAATAATACACATATAAAGATATATATATATATATATATATATATATATAAACTACGTACATACATATAAATACATACATATATTACGAAGATTTAGAGAGAAAGTGATCTTTTACTCGTCTTTTAAAGATAGAAATAGATTGAGATTCACGAATAATAGGCGGTAGAGAATTCCATAGCCGGACCGCATGTACAGAGAAGGAGTAGGAGAAGAAAGAAGTTCTATGAGTAGGAAATTTAAGTAAAGAACGCAAGTGAGATCTACAAGAAGAATCAGGTGATTTTAAAAAGGAAAAGCGTTCCCGCAGGTAGGAAGGGAAGGAAGGATTAAAAAGAATATTAAAAAGAAGGCAGAGAATGCGAGAGTCTCTACGAAGGCGTATTGGAAGCCACTGGAGTTGCTGACGAAATTGAGATACGTGGTCGTACTTTCTAAGACCAAAAATAAATCGTATGCAGAGGTTTTGCAGACGCTCTAACTTATTTAAAAGATCTTCAGATACATCTAGATAACACGCATCCGCGTAGTCGAGAATAGGAAAAATAAGACTCTGCATTAGGGATAGTTTAGTTTTAAAGGGCAAATAATATTGGAGACATTTAAGAGTGTGAAACGAGAAGTGCAACTTTCGACTAACTTCGTTAACGTGAGCAGACCAGTTAAGGTTGGAATCCATTATAAGTCCTAAATTTTTGGCTTTGTCAGCAAAGTCTATCTTCGAGCCATCATAACAAACTGGAGGCAAGTTATCAGTATCAATCTGACGTCGTAAATAATTGCCACCAATCACTAGTGCCTGAGATTTAGCAGGGTTAACCTTCAGTCCGAAACATGTCGCCCATTTGCAAATACGCTCAAGATCATTATTCATCTCCATTACAGCAGTTATAGCGTCAGTCACTTGAAAGTGTCGATACAGCTGTAAGTCGTCTGCATAAAGATGAAATTTACAAGACAAAACTCTCGTGACAGAGTTTATAAAAACTGAAAAAAGTAAAGGAGAAAGGACACTTCCTTGAGGTACACCACTACTAAGGTTACACCAATCAGACAGAGACTCCTCAAGGCGTACCCGCTGTGACCGCCCTCGAAGGTAAGAGCTAAACCAATTTAAGGCAGAAAGAGAAACATTAACAGACTGAAGGATCCCTAAAAGAATGTCAAAATCTACAGAGTTAAAAGCACTACTGAAATCAAGTAAGACAAGTAAGGTAAGAGACTTGTTCTCCATAGCCCAGCGGATATCGTCAGTTACATTAAGTAAAGCCGTGGCAGTACTGTGTCCAGGCCGAAATCCAGACTGGAGTGGACTAATGAGATGGTTTTGATAAAGAAAAGTAGAAAACTGGCTATGAACTATTTGCTCCAGTACTTTAGAGAGGTAAGATAAGATAGATATGGGACGTAAGTCGGAGAACGAGGATGGATTAGAGGATTTAGGGAGAGGAATAACATGCGCTAGTTTCCACGCTGACGGGAAAAAGCCCAAAGAAAGAGACAAGTTAAATATGTTTGTGAGAACAGGTAGTAGTACAGGAAGGATAAGAGAAATCATCTTTGAACAAATTGAGTCATTTCCAATAGCGTTAGAAGATATTCGCTGAATGGCTTTTTTGATATCCTCTTGGGAAACTAGGGAAAATTCGAATGAAGGATAAGTAGGCGTAGGCAACTTTAATAAATCATCTAAAGTGGAAGACTTGATTGAAACATCAAGAGAAACGAGGGGTTGGGAAAAATATTTATTGAGCTCATTCAAGTCAAAGTCAGAACGATTAGAATACGTATTACCTACGCCCACAGATTTTAAAAATTTCCATACTTCCGCTGGGCTACGGTTTAAAAGGGAATTGTGAAAATACCTTCTTTTGGCATCACGACACAAGCGACTACAACGGTTACGGAGCGTCTTATAATACTGTAAATTGCGATCGGATTGACATCGTTTGTATCTCCGATTAGCCCTATCTCTACGTGCCATGAGATCTTTGATTTCTTGCGTAATCCAAGGGGCGGGTTTGCGTTTTATTTTCACACGTCGGAGTGGAGCATGGCTGTCAAATAGTTCCAGGATAAGTGAGTTAAGCCGATTCACTATATTGTCAATTCCACTTACTTTCAATACTTGGTTCCAATCAACGTCACACGCGTCTTTAATTAATGCCTCCAAATCAATGTTTTTAAAATTACGAAGCATAATATAGTTTGGTTTACGCTTAGGAGGACGTATTGAATATGAAAGATATAGAAGGTCATGGTGCGAGAAAGGAGCAGCAAGTTGGCCATGAGTAGAAACATTTTCAGGAGAAGATACTATAAGGATTTTTTGTTGAAATACTTTTCAGTATTTCGGGCGTAAATAGTATATGTAAATATGAAAAAAATATATACAACTAGCTGTTTCCAGCGACTTCATCCGCGTGGGTTACGTTTTTATCATACAAACTTTTTTCGAATATTAAAGTAGCCTATATTTTTTCTCAGTTTCTTGTTCAGTAGTTTTGGCGTAGAGTAACTTTCGCATTTATAATTTAGAAGTATCTATAGTTTATATGGGATTTATTTTGCATTCACAATGCTATTTTACCTTATTTACTAAATAAAGAAAATAAGAAATGGTGAAAAAAATCCCCGCGGGCAGGACTTGAACCTGCGTATAGATCTCAGTACGATCTATGCGTATCGTACTGAGATCTAGATGCAATTTTTTCACCATTTCTTATTTTCTTTATTTAGTAAATAGAAGTATCTATTTGTCCTGTTTGGGGATATAAGGTGCCTTAGTAAATATTTTTTACTTAAAGAAAATATCCAAAACAACTGTATAAGCGATTTCCCATAGTGCTAAATGTATCCATGTAAAGCGAACTAGTACTCACCATAAATAGCCACTTTTTCCAATCGGTACGTTTACCGATTGGAAAAAGTGGAAGAACCGTTGTTCTTCCAAGAACAAACTCCTTACTGCTCCCAGGCATTGTGTTGTGGTTCCCATATTATAGAGCATTGTAGATATTCTGCCTTAGAAAACAATGTATTTAGATAGCGACGCTTAAGCCTCTGGTGCACGCGTGGAATAAACGGTAGAGTATACGGTAGAGTACTATACTACTAACTATACCAGTGTAAGCAGTAATGGTAGAGTACTAGAAATTGGTAGAGTAGAGTATTTTTGTCGTTTTTCGGCAACTACTCTACCACTTGCATTCCCCCACCACCGCGATCATTTGACTCTACCACGCCCTTAAAAAAATATTTGGTACTGTTAACATGATTACGCTCAGTGAAGAAAATTACGAGTTCTTTTTAACATAATTATGTTATGTTAAAAAGAACTCGTAGTAACTGCTGTATACGCGTGGAGTAAGTAGTAGTAGAGTAGAGTATACTAGCTTACTTCTCTGCCAATGCGGGTACTACCATTTCTGATTAAATTGAATTAGATTAGTAGATATAGAATGCCGCAGACACCACTTGTACCAGTAAATTACGCTAAAAAGCGTTTACATGGGTAGAATAACAAATTTTTGGTAATGTTAATTAACCAGCCTGACACGCAGAGCATCTTGTACTTGTATTCCAATACTTTTTAATCAGAAACATTTATTTTAATTGAGCTCTACCAATAGGTAGGTGTTATAATTTATTATTTGATTGACAAAAGAAAAGTATTTTTTTTCTTTTGTTAATTAAACATTAAACGGATAAATTTTAATAATATTTTTTTGACTTAGAAATCCAACCTGTTTCTTACAATGTTTACATGCACGATCTTATCACATCGAAGCGACTACATGTTGAATATGGTTTATACTTTCTAACAGGTTTCTGTATCATTTAAAAGCTGTTATTTAGCTTACTGTGTTATCGTGGGTCAAATCTTAGATTCTATTGAAAATTTACATACTCATGTTAGTCGGATGACAGTACAATATTGTGAAATTGTGAATTGTCAAAGATGATTTGATGCTGAAAAACTTCTAACGCTAAAGCCTGGTCACAAAAATTTTACATTGAATTTGACGTTTACAACTATCTTAGACATAAGTTACTATATTATTACAACAGAAGCCTGTTGTTATACTATAGTAACTTATAAACTAGCAATACCTGTAATTTTATTATTGTACTCCTAAATTAGATCAAATTAAAAAATCTACGTCATTACTTCGATAGTAAGTTACTTGTAGTATTTTAAGTATAACTTTTCTTGAATATCATCATTTCAAATTAACAAATCTACTCATCACCGCCTAAAGTGGCCGCTTTTGGCGGTAATGAGTAGTTAAATTTCTTAATTTACCGATTTGTTGTCTTGACGTCGAGTCGCTCCACGTCGAGTCGCTGCGACATCTACTTTGAAATCTTTTATTCCCGCCTCGTCGCAAATGCAAAGTAATTAAAGGGTTACTATTACCTTTCATTACTTAGCATTTGTGACGACAAAAAACACTATAAGTCATTTACTGCCAAAGTACTGACGTAGATTTTTTCAATTTGATCTAAATTTAGTAGTACAAGATGAGGGGTGGCGCTACTTGATCGATGTTAGCCGCTTACTAAAAGCTTGGTAAAAGATATTTCTTTTTATTCTTAGCAATGCGAAAACGCCCAACAATATTAATTTTAACCAGTCTACAATAAATTCAACGTTATCTTACATCATAAAAAAATCAAATTAATAATTTTGGCTTATGTTTTGTTACCTTTTGTGTTCGCGCGCGTGGGAGAACTGGCCACGCTATGGTATTTCGAGCGTGACATCACTGATAATAATATAAGGCAGCTTCTTAGGTTTATTAGCCTCTCTGGTCATCAAAATCAGAATTGTCATATTATTCCCAATTTTTGTACACCAAAAAAAGCAATAATATAACCATCTTGGTAATTTTTCAAAACTTTGTAATGAGCTTAGTACATAATTATTTATATAAACAGGACTTAGCAGCTGCGACCACGACGGGTGTAGCCCCATAGAAACGTCAGCGGAAACAAATAAATATAAGGTTCATGCTAAGTCCTGTTTATATCAATAATTATGTGTTCAAAGCGCGAAATTTTAAAAAAGAACATGTGCTAAGTAATTCATTATTTTATACTTAAAAGTATGATTTTGCCCAAAAAGGTATGCTTAACACAGCAGTAGCTGACTTCAAACCAAGAGTGCACCCGGACAAAAGATAGCGGTATGATTTTTTCAGGTGACATAGGTATCACACGAATTCAGCTAGCTAGCCCCATAATAATTTGTGAACTTACGAGTACGAGTATGTCTTAGGATCATTCATTACTCAACGATAGTATATTTTATAATATATATAGATGAACAATTAAGACCAAGGCTAATTTGAAAAAGTTTTTTTATCATGACCAGGGGTCCAGTCCAGTGTTGGAGAGGCTGGCAATCTGTCATACAGGTTTTCCTAGTAGGGACGCCAGTCTCTCACATAGATGTATCAATTGCTATTGTACCTACACTCTATTCTATGTATTTTTGTTTCTGTGTGAGAGAAGAAATAAAGATGTTTATGATTATGAGGGGTGCTATTTTGAACGTGTGACCACTCGTCTTTGAACGATTGTTGTATCGTATCGCCGTTCGCAAACGGGCGGTTTTGCAAAAATGTTATACCCCTGACTGGGGTTCGTACCCAGCACCACTCGTATTGCAGACTGATCTGTTAACCACTGCGTCATGGAGGCCGGGAATTTTGAGAGTTAGGTATAATCCAGCCGCTGCAACGATACCAAAACTTGGAATACCACTTTCTACGTGCTTAATCTTAAAACCTCAAGCCAAATTTGACGCAGGATAAAAAAACTGGTTTATTATTTAATCAAGCTTCGCTCATATTTTGTTGATTTATAATTAAGGCGCGTATTCCGAATATTAATTTGTTGCAAAATTTAATAGCTCAAAGACGAGAGAAAATATTAATAGAGAGAAAGTACATGTTGGCCCTTCATCTTTGAGTTAAGTTGTAATTTAAAAGTAAAAAGTAAAAGTAAAAATGTGATTTATTTCTCCATAAAAAAGTAAACAAAGTATGAAAAATCTTACAACTAATAGTTTGGAGACTGACGACTGTAGAAGGCTAAACCTGTGTTACAGTTCGCCAGTGCTCTCACATCTGGAAGTAATTATTGAGGCGGTTTACGTTAAGTACCTTAATTATACAATATTAAAAAAGAAAATAAGAAAATATTTGGGCGCCTACTTATTTTGTTAAATATATATATATATATATATATAAATATATGAAAATACATGTGATATGTACACAGAGGTATATATTTTAAATCTTCGTTATTTAAACGTGTTTTTATTATTATTAGTCATTTAAGATAAGCAAGTTCAATTTCGTAGCGTACCGTTGGCAAGCTGTATTTTTTCGGTCGGTTACCTTCAGTTACTTAACTTTCTCTTTTTGTAAGTACTTGTTGTGATGATTCAAGTATTTAATCGAACTCGTGAGCCAACGACTAGTGCACTCAAACAGAATTTTAAGGAATTCAAGTCCTTTTTTGGGATAGTTTATTATATCAAATATTGTTTAATTGATTTTAAGAGTATTCACACCCGTATTCTTAGTTGCTTTCTCAAATTTTCCTCCACTGAAATTTATTGGACATCGTCTTAAATTTGTCTCTGTTTGACAGTTGTTTCCGCACTTCCTCCGCGGAAACTACTAACTTAACGATACATTTTATAATAAATACTTATCCTAACTATCCTAATCCTAATCTAATCCTAACTAATATTATAAATGCGAAAGTGAGTTTGTTTGTTTGTTTGTTACGCTTTCACGCCGAATCTACTGAACCGATCATCATTAAATTTTGCATACACATAGTTTAGGGTACTGAGAAGGACATAGGCTATATCACGCGGGTGAAGCCGCGGGTAACAGGTAGTAATATATAAATAAGATACACATCCAAGGCCCAGGCCAATCTGAAAAAGATCGTTTTCCATCATGCATGACCTGACCGTGGATCGACCCCGGGATCTCTCGTGTCGCAGGCTGGCGTGTTAACTACTTCCCCACGTAGCTCGCCATAATTAAAATTGATTTGTTCGATCTTTAGTGACGATATATCGCCAACAAACCGGATTCGTATTTGCTTACCAATAATCGTGTAAAGATCTCCAAACTACGATCATGAATGAGGATGGTTTGTTTTAGTAATTTACAAGTATATTCAAATATTTGTATAATACACATATTTACATATTCACGTGTCTGCGGCGCATTCCTTGCCTTAGATTTACATAACCGACCATTAGAGACGCTGGGGACGAACTGACAGACTGACACACACACACTGGAAGCCTTGGTCTTGACATACGGTCACTCAGCACGCATATTAATAGATTCAAGTGATGTGAATCACTTTAGTTCTACGAGGCTCTTATGAGGAACGAACGCGCGATATGACGCTCCAACTAAAATGATCAAAATGAGTGGAAAAGGACCAAAAGATGTGCAGTGATGTGTGCGTGTGTGATTTCCTCTCGGAGGTGCAGAGTAGGTCAGTATGGAGGAATACGGCGGAATCAACAAGTGCTCCTTATCAATATGACATTCCTCTTTGGCATGCTGATATTCATTGTAAAGTTTGCGCAAGTCCTTTTTTGATAGTATAAATAAAATAAAATCGTGTATAACTCTATTTAAGCATGAACTAGGCTAGTTAAAACATATTTTTTAGAAAAATAACAATCTAATTTTTTTGATTCTCGTTGATTCGTAAATCATAACATTTAAGATAATTGCATTCAATGATTTTTTTCTCTTAATCATCGACTTTCTAAACTAGAGTTACTTTATGTATAGTATATAAAAAGAACTAAAAAAAGTTAGAGGACCTGAGCCTGAGAGATTGTCGGGATTACATAACACCGGTCACATATTTTCAAAGGAGATAGTACGTGACCAGGTTTATGACGACTAATAATTGATTCGAAGTGCCATTACTCTTTCATTTAAACACTATTCTTATATTGATGTATATATAATTTAAATGCTCACATATTCGAATTGTGGTTAAAATTCATATCATCCTACATCATTGAGGCACTCAACCAATAGCATGATAACAGCTATACTAATATCAACAGCACACGTGTTTCACCTAAAAATAAAACTTTCTATACTCAACCAGCAATCATATTCAAACATTAATTCAAAAACGTTGTAATCTTCCAATTACTCGATGACATAGCAGTATTTCCTGATGATAACTCGATGAAACAAGCCGACAAACGGTACACGTTATTTAGATACGGTTTCTATAAGTTTTGAGAGCGTTTTTTTACGCCACGTCCCACTTGCTCATTGGTCGACTCTTGAATTGCATTGTCTGCAATTTAGAACTCATAAATATCCATGCCTATTACACAGCAGGAGGCGACTTCTCAATTTAATGGATCTACTTCTATACAGAACATTGCAGCTCTTTCAAGAGAATACCATTGAAGTTTATTTGATGCTTCAATATTCGCTTTCTATTGTTAAATTAGATTCTTAACTAGCTGTCACCCGCGGATTCTCCCGCGTGATATATAGCCTATATCCTTGTCAGTACCTCAACCTATGTGTATGCAAAATTTCATGATGATCGGTGCAGTAGATAGGGCGTGAAAGTGTAACTAACAAACAAACAAACTCACTTTCGCATTTCTATTAGTTAGGAATATAGGATAAGGATTAGATGTTATTAGCAAAAACTAAACCTCAGTTTTGTCAAAAGCTGGATTCAAGTTAGATATATGACTTCAAAGTGCTATGCCACATAACTTTTTTCAGGATCCTACATTTAATTCTTAATTTCGAACACTACCTTGATTAATTATTAACTAAATTACTTACGTCGTGATGTGTTCACAATCAATACTCACTATGAAAATAGAACCAGTGCCAGTGAGTGTTTAAATAAATTGTGATGTGATACGTCAATTTGAGTTGGCGGCAATCGACCAGAATAATATATTTTTCATATGTACAATACATGAAATACCTAAACATCACAACTGAATAAAATGAAAACAAATACACCTGTGTAATTAATCATTCTGTTTTGTTTATTTGACAAGTATTAGTTTGGTACCTGTTATACATAGATAGTATACATACCTATATATAAAGTAGAGACTTAAAGAAATAGATCCTCGTAGGACAGGATATAAACGAAATCCAGGACTCGAGCTACAAAATATATCAAGAAGACTTTAACAGTAAAGACATGATGTTAAAATAATAAAAACAACTATTAACAACATTTTGTATCGTAATAAAATTTACTGGGACAGGATATAAAACCGGTTGGATATTACCGATAGTATGTACATACAATGCGACCGCGGAATGTAGCGACACAGTGCCTTGGTTGATATGCCAATAATGCGCGTGCGTTCCATGTAGGGTACAGGTATTTTTTGCTATTTGGCTTCTTAAGTCTGAAACAGATGCGAGTTTTTTTACTTTTAATAAATGAATATATTAATTTAATCAGAATATAAACAAACATAAGTTCTTGATTTAAAAATATTTTTATCATGCCAGCAATGAAGTCTATGGTGGAGACTTTGTCTGTATAGATGGAGACATTGGAGCAAGGTTTTGGAGGTATGACATAACAACTGATACGGATAGCAATCTTATTTAATTTCGCCTATTCCGGTGATATGTCCGCCTAGAAACAAATCTTGCATGTACAATTTGACCGACTCCCGCCCGATGTCCGATAGAGCTGAAATTGTGCATGTTAGTTTAAGTCGGATAACAATGCAAAATGACGTGGACGAACTGGTCTCTCATGTGATACTCAGTAACTAGCTCGATACCCAATTACTGCCTCTGTGGTCCAGTGGTTAAGGCGTTTGCCTTGTTGACCCGGGGGTCGTTCCGAAGAACTCCGACACCAGGGTGTGCATGGTCGACTGACCGTGTCACCTACACGAAATGATGATGATGGTAACCAAATTATCCCTCACAATTAAAGCTTGTTCCAAAAATCTTTTGGGACAAAAGGAAAAAAAAGGATAGTAGGTATTAATATATTTTTTATTTTATTTTATTTAAAGATATAGAGTTTGCTGACTAGGATCGTCAAACGATTACACATATCTAGACTAAGGTACAATACTACGACTACATATACATATATTAAGTAATATGTGTGCAAACATCATCGCTATCCACAGATTGATTAATGCGAACGTGTGTTGCTACAAATCAAAAATACCAGGGACTAATGAACAGATCCCATAACTATTATAAAATATAAAAATGTAATCTGAACTGATAGTTAATCAAAAATGCTTTTTATGGTAAGTTGTTTCATGAATATCTATTAAATATTTCGTTGCGCCTTCTGTATAAAGTTGCAATTAATTTTGTATGAAATTTCGTGGACAAGTCAAAGATAGTAGTGGCAACATACTCGTTGCTTTTCTGTTTTAGCCGTACTGGTACGTACCACGATGTTCCAGTAATGTAGTCGGACACCCGTATCATTCATGCATTCCTGCATATTGCGTTGTGTGCACAACGCAATAAAATCATTTTCATAAATTTTCTTTTTTCTTCATCATGTAGTAGTTTAAATTTTAGTTTTACAGTTTTGGTTATAAAGCTTGCCTTTTTCTAGTAGTAAGTTCTAAAAGTTCTAATAATGAACTTGATAATAGCCTTCTTCAAAATTAAATAAAAATTAATAATTTCCTTTTTTTAGTTTTATACTATTGTCTGGTAAAGCTACGTGAAATGTTCCCTTATCTTTATCAAAATCTTGTATCAAGTTCAATATAAGCAGGTATGATCATTTCATCCCAAACATAAGTCTCATAGGGTAAATCGAGCATTATAAATAAACTGAGAAGTTTGCCTGTCAATCCTTTCCCGATGGTTCTCTTAAAAAGTCAGAAAAATAAGGCTTTTCGTCCTTATATGATACTAGCGGAATTCTCGCAAATATTGAAAGTCCTTACTCGGTATTCCTGGCTATCGGTTATTTAATCTGTGGCAGCGACCCTGAGACCGGTTTCGTTTCCTGGCCTGACTGTAATTACGGGCCACGATAACAATTTAATTGCAGGTTCCAACCAGCTTTGAGGACAGCAAGCTCTGCTCTATGGTTTGTTAAGATCTAGACATAAACAGCTATGTTTGATTATTATCAGTTTTCCAGTTATGTACTTTAGAAACGGCATTGCGTTTTTTCTTCCATACTGGTTTGGAAGAAAAGAAGAAACATAGAATAAAATTACTGCTGCTTTTCTTCTCACGCTGACTGTAAAAGCCGGTAAGGGATTAGGCGAAAATCTAAGGAATCAAAAGGCGATGCGGCCAGCTAACCAACACTATTTTGATTGGGATTATCAGCTTAACCCCCACTGACACGCTAAAACGAGGCCTTAGCATTGTATGACTCTGTCTTCCACGCAAGGGAAAAAGACGTTATAATACAACATATGTATGTATTGCGTTTTTTTATATACGTCATGCATTCTCTATCATTGATATCTCTCTTTCTCATTTTATCGTGTTCCCAGGTCCCTCATCCACAGATTGATAAATAGTTACCTCATTGAACCCGGGGTCTGTCTATCTTTTTGACCAACCTCAAAATATGCCTATCTTTTTACCTACCAAAACGCAGGAGACTAAGGTGATAAAATGTATAGGTATTAGTGTTATAGGTAAGTATAATCTCTTAGTTATTGTGCATTGTGTTATTCAATGATTGCGAAAGTCACAGAGCGTTTCTATTGCACTTTTGTTACAAAATATAACGATAGATATTCGGAAATAATTACGTAATCCCAATACTAATTGATCTGATTTGTATGAGATAAGGTCTTTCGTCGAAATTAACCTCTCGTCATGAAGAGGATTAGCTAAATTAATGAGTCATATTCGAGTTTCAAGATAAGATTTTAGTTTTGGCTGGTCACCGACAATATCATTACATCAGCTCACATAATTTTCTATTTTCATGCCTTCTTATGAAATAATATTTAGATTAATTTATACATATAGTGTGGTGTGGCCGTGTGGTTCCCGGCAGAGTAGAATAGGACCACTCCAAGTCATCCCGTGGATGTCGTAAAAAGCGACTAAGGGAAAACAAGCTAAGCAAAGCTTATAAACATCATAGAGAACTCTCCAACCCGTCTGGCCAGCGTAGAGAGTGTAGGCCAAATCCTCTGACTACTCAAGCTAATATATGGCTCTGGTAGTACAGAGAGGGTCGTGCTCCTGCAGGGGAGACTAGAAAGACCTGATGATGATGATGCTGATAAATAGTTTGAGGTGAATTCGTAAAAAAATAAAATTTACTGAGATAGCATTTTTACTGCTTAACTTTGAAAAACAAGAAAGTGTTCGGCCGCTCCGGCAATTTGTATGAAAAGTATCAAATTTTTTTCCGAGTTCTCAGCGTTGACCACATAAGAAAAGTTGTTCATTTTGACGGGCTGATTTGATTTTTGATGAGGTTTTAATAACTCGTAAAAACCATTAAAAAGCTCATGAACAGTTATCCTGATCAACCGTTCGCTACATCTTATATTCTTATTATAGGGTCTATTATATAATAAATGACTTCATAACAAGTATTAGTGTCTTGAAATATCATTTAGCATAGTAATTTAATTATGAGATTTGCCTCGACACAAAAAGAACTGATATCAAGCGACTGCGTCTTAATGTAGTACATACTAAGTACTATCAGCCTACAGCTTGAACTATATCATATATTATTTATTTGCATAACAAGAATAGTTTTGCAAGGTCTTATCTAGGTATATATATATATATATATATATATAGGTATATACCTTTTGCATGTCAAGATAGAGTTAATATTATAAAATCCATATAAAATCCAATGCTTATTAGTCATCATCATCATCAGGTCTTTCCAGTCTCCACTGTAGGAGCACGACCTTCTCTGTACTACCAGAGCCATATACTAGCCTGAGCAGTCAGAGGATTTGGCCTACACTCTCCTCGCTGGCCAGACGGGTTGGAGAGGTTTCTTTGATGTTTATAAGCTTTGTTTAGCTTGTGTTTCCTAAGTCGCCTTTACGACATCCACGGGATGACTTGGAGTGGTCCTATTCTACTCTGCCGGGAACCACACGGCTTATTAATATTTTTTTTATATTCAATAGGAGTTTTTATGCATTCAGAAAGCTATTCTGATATAAAATCTGGTATATTATTCCATGCTTGACTGGTAGAAAAGAATAAACGTGGATCATACTAGCTGCTTCTCATTCCGCGCAGATTTTAAAAGACTAACGATGGTATGGGCAAAACTCTGAAGAATTATGTCAATAGGCAATATAGCTGGCAATCCATTACTATTTTAATTCCATTATTCCACCAACACGCCCCCCAAGAAAGTAATAGTGGCCTTTAGGTCTTCTAGATCTAGGCTCTGTCTGCCCCGCAAAAATATATATTATTATGTAATCTGATATACTCTTGTTAAACCTATAGTTTAGTGAGTGTATATTGGCGTGAGTAATCATGTCATTAATTAAATTGGTTTGCAAATCGGTTCTCCACCTACAAGCCCACCAACATGCTAAACGTGGCCTCTAGGTTTTATAGACCTGGGCTCTATCTACCCCGCAAGGGAAAAAGACGTGATTGTATTAATGTATGTATGTATAATTATTTTCCTTCCGAACTTAGTGCTTTGTGTATAAATTAAGGATTAAAATTATGCACTAGTTGCGTGCAAACTATCTAATCGAATACAAATTGTTATGAGGCAACGCCATTGAATAATTCCATTCAAAGCAGAACCAATTTTGAAAGGAATTTATTACAGCCGCGCCTCGGTCGATTGTTTCCTTCATTATTTCGAAAGTTGTTCAAGTAGTAAGGCGAAAGGGTAATTGAGTTTTTGCTCGACGCTGCAATAGTGCATGCGCTTTACAGACTTCATTTTTATTTGCAAATATTGAAGGAACTGAAAGTGTAAAGCAGCGGACGAAAAGTTGTCAGTCTTAAGTGAAAGAGACCACAATGTGGATTCCATAAAATGGAAAACAGGACCGCGGAAGGACCTGGAAGAGATGGAAGGACTTCAATCCTACCGGAAAGACTGGCTTTCAATAGCATTAGACCGCGATATTTGGAATGATAAAATCCCTTTCATCATTGCAAATACAGGTAGGAACAGTATAGGCTACATATAGAATAGAAAGTATAACGTCCTGTGAAGTTGATTCGTGTTGGTAACTATATGATACGGAATTACTTCTTCAAGAAACTTAAAACGGAATATTACAATAATAAAACCCATAGAAACACGGATCAGGAGACCTCGGCCTATGAAGCATCTTAGCTGAAGATGTAACTGACTACGCTCAGAAAATAGAGAGAGAGAATCTCCAACCAGCAGGCTCAACAAAAATATAAGACAAAATGATTGAGTTACAAACAAACAATTTTTTTATACTGCTGAGAGTACATCACTGTCTCTTATTGGTTGTTTTAAGCAGCATTAATACTTCGAAATCAAGTACCAATTTATAATCTATTCTGAGATATAAATTAAGTTTTTTACCCAACATTTCTACCAAATGCACTCTCTGCTCATGCACTTACACCATCATTTGGGGTGCCCTAGTTTTGGCAAGTAATCATATATCTATACTTTTACATCATCATCAAGTCTTTTTTAGTCTTTACTGTAGGAGCATGACCTTCTCTGTTCTACCAGAACCACACATAACCTAAGATTCGGCCTACACTCTCCACGCTAACCAGACGGGTTGAATGCTAGGCGAACGACGGCTCTTGTTTTGCTTTTGTTTCCTAAGTCGCCTTCTACAACATTCACGGAAAGACTTGGAGTGATCCTATTCTACTCTGCCGGAACACACGGTACATGCTTTTTACATAACATCAATATTTTATCTGAATTCCTCAGTTTCCTCTGAGGCCATACTTGCCTTAGATTCTCGTATTGACGTTGACGGGTGGCTCACGATAAATTATTCAAACCGCGACGATTTCTCAACGGATTCCTGAACGCAGCTGCAACCGTCACCGTCTATTGGTTGGCGGACGCCATTTTCGAATCGGCCTTTTTAGGGTTCCGTAGGAAAATATAGGAAATGTGCGCGAAATCATTAACTCAATTTTTGAATTCCGTCAAAAATATATCGTTACTTTATGATTCTTAGGAATCAAAGAAAAATATGTTTAAACCTAAATATCGCCAGCGGTTAAGCTCGCGTGAAGTAGATCCCTCGGGATCGCATCTTTTTACGAGATGGGAGGCACACTCTAGGTCCTTTCTCAGGCCTCTATCTTTATACCGAATTTCAACTTAATATGTTAATACTTACACCAAATTGTCGCATTTATAATAATACATACATACATACCTACAAAGTATTAGGTCTTTATCCCTTGCGGGGTAGACAGAGCCCAAGGTCATAGGTTAAGGTTGAAAGCGGAATCAAAATAGTGGTGCGTTACTAGCCGCATCGTCTATTTACGTCATTTCTTGTATTAATAATATTATAATAATACTATTGATAAACAAAAAGACATTTTAGCGAACATAGAGAAAAACAAAATATGCAATATTCACTGCAATATAATTTTAATAAATTATCTTATAAAAACGTCATCTATAAACTGTACAGAACCCTCGCATTGCGACTGCATTTCCCACTTGTCCGGTTTTTTGTCATGTGCCATGCACCTTGGTTTTTGCTGGGCAACGTAATTTCTGCTTGAAAATATTACAGTGTATTGGAAATCGATCGTGTCGTAATTGTGACAGCTATTATTATACCTAAAATGTAGTGTAACGTTACGTAGAGTAATATTATCTTAGAGCTTTATGAATGATTTAAAATTTGTTTCTTTTTAAGAGAAGCTACAAGTAGTGGCATTATTTGTGATTGGTTTTCAAAATTTAGATTTATTTATTAAAGCTGGCAATAAGGAATTTCTTTTAACCCACTTTGTACATGTAAAATTTATATATTCTTATTTTAGCCTTCAGTGAGGATGTTTAAACAGTATTTTTAGAAGTTTATAAGCACATTATGGCAATTTGAATCATCTTCTTTCTTTATTTCTTCTTTTTAATTAAGGTTTTCACCGAGATTTCAGTGATTCTCTGATAATGTGATACCAAGTATCGGTGTTGTACGGTATGTGGCATCAAAGATGGCGTATGTTCTTTGGTGCTTCAGATGACTATACGAGTCCATTTAACAGTCTTCTTTAACTATGTCACAAATTGTTCTCGAACACGAGCATTTATATCACCAAACCAAAGACAATATAATATAGGTTATATTGTCTTTGACCAAACTACACCAATTTCATATTATAAATTCCACTTATATCAATTTGCAATCGTCTAAGGCAAACGACAACTGTACCCCTTGACTTCCCACCAAAAACTTCAATTGAATCATCAATTACCAAACAAGTGAATAGGAGTCAAAAGAACTTGACTGTTAAAATGTTTACATAGATATAATATACATATTATGAACTCTGGTGCTTGCTTCACGTTAAATAAGCAGCAGTATATCAAATACGTCAAATATCGCCTTTAATCCATTAACAAATCAAACGTCGGCCAATAACTTCCTTGTTTAACCACCACGACGTACGGACAGACAGCTATCGATTGTTGATAGTCAATAAGTCTTGGCGGTTATGAAATTCGATCATTCTGACATACACAGTCACCTTGTGTGCTTTTAATTGCAGAAAATTCGAATTGAAGTCTTAGAAACTCTACGTACCTACTACACCTTAACTATCTACTTACTTTCTTCATTTTTTTATAATATTTTTGGACACCACAGAATCAATAAACAAAAAGACGATAAAACATACATACATACATACATACATACTGTTACGTCTTTTTCCCTTGCGGGGTAGACAGAGCTGACACGATAAAAGACCAATGAACCATCGGCCTTATCGCTACGAGTAGATGGAGGCTTCTGGCTTTTCCATAAAACGCAGTACTGTAGTGTTTAGTGTTGTTAAGTAATTAATTACGTACGAAGAAAATAAATTAGAGCCGTCTTAGTTCCCTCTTTCTCGACGTCGTCATCGTCTAAAATTAATTTAAAAACATCATGGACTAAAGAATATCCTAAACATGACATGTTTAATTTTTTTGATAGATTTGACACTTTATTATTATTGTCTAAACTCAATCTCATTTGACCTTTGAATAATTTTTATGACTAATTTGTAATATTTATCAAAGTTATAATATATACCTATTTCTTTTATATTTGCATGCCGCTTTTGGTGAAATATGCTGCTCTAAATGTATTTTAACTTAACATCATGTACTACCATATTTTAAGCAAATAAATAAATGATTAATAATGATTAAACTTTGACTATACCCTCTAGACGCCGTCATGCCTTTATTTCAATGATTAGAAAACTGGCCAAGGTGTAAATGCTTGTATATGTGACCATTTTTGTATTAGCAGTGTTAGCACTAGCGTCCTGTCAATTAATGCCATCAAAATCCGTCAAATTGGTAGCTATATGTGTTTGCATTATAGACTATGGGTTGGACCCAAATTTTTTCCTACGCTTTTAGGCTAATAGAGTCTATCTAGGCTATATAATTTAAGATCCTAAACCAAGACTTCTAACAATAGCAGCGTACGAAAATATCATGATTGCCTTGCAGGCACGAGATGATATCAGGCCTCGGGCATCCATCACGGCGTTAATCATTGCAACGTGACTTGCAGCTCGATTGAGGATATATGCTTCCTCGTCTCGTTGTTAATTTGCTTATACAGATTTAAGAAGGCAAATTTGCAATAAGATTTAGCTTTTATCATGGAACACCTAATCAATGTCTCGTTCTTGGGCATTTTCCTTATTTCAAACTCCAACTCAAATATTTCATTCATCGTTAGATATTTAAATATTATTTGGTTAATTTTCATTACAATTTATTATAATAATGAATTTCATTTCTGAGTTCTTCTGTTTATCTTTTAATTACTAATGAGGAACTAGGCATATATAGACATAAAATGCAATTCTTACTAAATGCGCATGCGCATTCTTATCCAGAGGTCACAAAAGACGTTAAAATGCATATCACTTGTTATTGTCATGTATTTACGTAAAGTATTCATTGCTATCTTCTCAAAATATACTAAATAATAACTTGTTGAGAGGCGTTCGTTTAGAAAATAGAGTGTCTAAGTCTAAAAACGGAGAAAAACTTTTAAAGCCACAAAACATATTATCACGTAGAGCCATTGTAACATGCAAGAATTCAAATTGAATTGAGAGTAACAAATTTTCGGGTACATGCAATACTGTGCTAAGGTGTTCAATAATACAGTATCCACCGCTAAACCTTGTGGGCTCAAATACGTCCCCTGCCTCAGTTTATCACGCGTATGTATCACATGAACCTATTGTCACGCTTTACGTAACACGCAAGCATTTACATTGAGACAAATGTGATTAAGAGAAGAGTGCAATCAAGAGTAACAAATTGTCTGGTATATCCAAGATTGTGCTAAGGTGTTTTATAGTTTCTTATCCACCGCTAAACCTCCCTGTATCAGTTTATCACACGAATGTATCACATGAACCTATTGTTCCGCTTTACGTAACACGCAAACATTTACATTGAGACAAATGTGATTAAGACAAAAATGCAATCAAGAGTAACAAATTTTCTTATATATTTATTCAACGATTATGCTGATGTGTTCAATAGTTCAATATCCTCCGTTTTACCTTCTGGGCTAAACTTCCCTGTATTAATAGTCTTGGAGGTCACAAATAAGTATATCACGCGTATGTATCACATGGACATATTGTCACGCTTTACGTATCACGCAAGCATTCACATTGAGACAAATCAGCGCAATTAATGGAATAGAGCACAACTCTATTTGACGAATTGAATGGCGTTTTCAAGGTGATTGCAATTCCTTCACGTGATCCATTGATAACTGTAAAGTGCCGGTTCTTAATTATTTTTTATTATATTAGTAGTACAGTGGAATGAACATTTACATAACATTCTCGATCGATACTATTAAACCTACATTTATGCAAATAAAGAATTTTGAATTTTAAATTATAAAGCTCCACTTCTAAGCAAAACTTTCCCTTTAGTTATTAAATATTCCCAATTTTTTCTTTCCCGAAGAAAACCTCTTTGGTGACACCCAAATGAAATATGACATACCGGCGATCGCCTTAGAGTGTCCTCAATGTTTGTTTGTTTTCGTAAATGTAACAGGGTGTTTCTATTAAACCCCCCGTCCCGCACTCCGGCGTCTGGGGGTGATACCATGTCGACCGCCCCCGGTTGGGTGCTAGCTATGCCATTGCTTAAATTACGAAAAAAGCTGGTTCTTAAGGGCCCACACTAGGCACACTAGCGACGCCAATATTTTTTTCCCTAATACTTTACAAATAGAAAGAAATTCAAGAATGTAAATCATATAAGCCTAAGTAGGTTAATAACCTGAAGTATTTTTGGAATCATGTTTTAATATTATGAGAATCAGTCATTAAGAGAAATAGTGATTACAATCAGGATGATGATGAAAATCAGGCGGTTACCTGATTTTCATAATTCTCACTAATTCTGATAATATTGATTCCAAAAATACTTCAGTTTATTTACTTAGGATTATATGATTTACATTCTTGAATTTCTTTCTATTTGTAAAGTATTAGAAATAAAATTATTGGCGTCGCTACTGTGCCTAGTGTGTGGCCTTAATATTTTCTGTGGAAAGACTTATCGTTCTATTCTGCGAGTATTAAGTATGTAAGCACCATTTCTTGTGTTAAAATTACGAATCCGCAGAACTTTTTGCCGATATCCGAATCGGTCAACTTGCTTCCGTTATAACCGCGAATACTTTTTGTCATTTCGTCGAATGTCCGAATAGCAAAAAATAATATTCGCATAATAGGCTTCATAATACTCCCGTTACTCGCTTTGCACGTGTATCGAGTGGTTGCGTCGTCAGCGAGACCGCAAAGTTACTCCCAACCATGACGGGATAGCGGTCCCACGAAGTCTTCCTATAATATGTACACTCAGCCACAGAATACATAATAGTACAAGACTCAGCTGCTCAATCCATAACGACTTACTATTGGTATTTTGTAAATTAGATTAAGTATTTGGACGACTCGGAAGTCGTCGATTCAGAGCCGAAATGTCGTGGAAAGCCCCATAGGATGATTGTTATAAAAAAGGATGTTGCTAGCAATTCGTTATCACAATGGTGTGAAGGGATGTCCTCCGTGACGATGCGGTCTACGGTTTTGGTACTACCGTAGGATGATTGGCAATCGGCTGGCCTCAAATAACTACATTGCTAAGCCGTAATTCTTCTCAACAATCATCATTTCGTGTAGGTGACACGGTCAGTCAACCATGCACACCCTGGTGTCAGAATCGCCTCTCGGCTTCTGACTTGGTTCCTTTCACGTCTATCAGATGGCAGCCGGGACTAACGGCTTAACGTGCCTTCCGAAGCACGGAATCATCTTTATTATCAGACAATCAGCTGATTCATGCCTGCAATGTCCTAACCAAACTGGAAACAACTTAACAAAGTATGCTTCCCGTGGGAATAGAACCCACCACCCCCGGGTCAACAGGCAAATGCCTTAACCACGGAGGCTGTTAAGTTAAATTAGCACTAAACAAGTCTTCTTGTCTACTTTTTTTTCTTTACGTGTGCATTGACTGGGAATGGTGTATGTAATGTAATAATTTTTAACCTGTCTTACTTCACCATTTCTTATTTTCTTTATTTAATAAATAAGGTAAAATAGCATTGTGAATGCAAAATAAATCCCATATAAACTACAGATTTATAACTATACTGCTACCAAGGAGTCCGAAAAATAATGCCTCTGACTGTACTTACTCGTGGATGTTATACACTTACGGAACACCTTGTTAAGAATAAAAGTCATTGTTTACCATTGGTTGCCCTTGGTTTCGTCGAAACCCTTTAAAGTCTTTTTGTCAAGTAAACTTTAGGGAGAGGAACCCCTTCGTATTTTTATTTATTTATTATTTCCCGTTACATTACTTACGATAAACAACTGCAATTTATTTATTTTAAAATCTTTTTAAAAGAAAACCTGACTATTAAACAGTGTGATTGTAAATTTTTACATAACGACGTTTTAGACTTAGGTAGAGACTTATCACTAAAATATGTTTGTGATTTGTTATTATCTAAATAACTGTAATTTGTTTAACTAAAGATATTGTAACCTGTCTAATAACTCCATAGCAATAATTCTAAATATGATTATTTAAGTATTTCAGAATTTTTGCAAATAGTTGCCGTTATTTGGCAAAAATTCCAAAAACACCGTGAGAACGTAAAATTGTTTTGTTATTATAAACTGTTGTTTAAAAATTTTAAACAGCAGTTGAAAAAAAGTTTGATGGGATATCTAAGAGCATCACAAAACACAATTTTTAATTTATACAAAATTCGTGATCCTTAAAAGTCATGTTTATCCTTCGTGATCATTATCCTCTTAAAAAAATAAATCTATTTAAAAAACAAAGATTACGATATTACGTAATAAAATTGTAACTAATTGTTTACCCTCGTTATCTGTTTCGTAATCTACCAAAACCAACGCACAACAAAACTATTTTGAGAATGCACACAAAAAAGCACCCATGAGGGAAACATAAACCCATGAGATTGCCATAAGGAACTATGCAGTAAAAAAGTTTGACCGCGTTTCGTAATGGGAAGTTTTAGTTTTAAACGCGGCGTATTTTAACTTCGAAGCTGAACCTATTACTTGTTTTTGCCGCCCTATTTTTGTAACCCTATTATATATTATGCCCTATTTATATATTACTTAAAACAAAGGACTAAACTAATAGATAAACTAAGATTATAAACTGAAACTCAGATTAAAAGAAATACTTGCCTCCAAAAAATAAACATCAAGTTATATAAACCCTACGTTTTATTGAATCAAAAATTTTGCTTCGGCGTCCATTTGAGTTCCTTTTGCTTCCTTTTACCTTTGCTTCGCACTCTGTGAACTGCCCCTTACACTACCCCACCCTGAGCCGTGGCTCTTTTAATACGCTACTGGTTTCACAGCCATTTAGAGTTGAGCTGATAGCTATACCGGGTGTGGATATCAATTGTGTTGTAATCGTGTTTAATATTCTCACTGGGATGTTTTCAAAAATTTACGATAAAAGAAATTGCTATGGCGTAATCTGTGATGGTTTCAAAGTGTTAGATTTAGAAGATAAACATGAGATGGCTGGTCTTTAGCATAGTTCTACGAAAATGTCCTCTTTTATGTTACAAATATCATGGACTTTTGTGAAGTCACTTTTGTTTTACCTAACATTGTTTTTTATCATTGACTTTAAAAGGAAGTTGTTAATTTGAATGTTTTTAAAATTGTTCAAATAAAAATTTAAAAAGGTTAAGGGCAACCTTCCTCTAGTCTGGTGGACACGGGATAATGCCAAGGAGTAGAAAGTACTAAAAGAAGAAAATTGGGTAGAGCGTAGCTCAGGCGAGAGTATATAGTCAAAGCCTCAGGCATATGAGAGTTTGCTGCCTCTTCAAGGCTTGCACACAGGAAACGCCCAAAGCCGTATCCTTTGGTGATATTCGCCTAACAGGTACAGGGCACTCTGTCCTCGCCTCAAAAGACCGGTGAAGAAGCGAAAACACACTTGGAGCTAGATACATCGTCCATTTAAAAACAAGAAGGTACCTAGAAATAGTACATGCCTAGGCACAGTTTAAACTGTTAACATGTACCTACCTACTCCTACTTACATCAGGATATTTTATAACCATTTATAAAACTAATCAGCAATCTTACGCCGTAGCGAATAGGAAATTGCGTTCAAGCGAGACGCTCGCGGATTTCCGATATCGGTTGCCAACATCAATAACATTATGCGTTGAGATTTAACATAAAGCATGATATAATAACAACAGGATCTGTTATATGTGTGGATAACAATTAACAACTTTTTCACCTTTCAAATCTAATGAAGAACAAGGTAAGCAAGCTTCTCGGAGGCACGAATATGTGAATTAAGTGATATTGAGGTCGCTCAAAACTCCTATGTAGACTACTTTCATGTAAAGTCTTAATATCCGCTATTAAGAGGCTTACATCAGCAAAACTAGCGACATCCGTTATATAATTCTTTTACTCCAAAACAAGAACAAATTGAAAAATTCTTCGTCAAAACTTCGGTAGTAAGTTACTTTTAAAAGTATTTCTAGTATAACTTTTCATCAATATCATAATTTTAGATTGAGAGATCTACATATTATACCGCCAAAAGTGGCCGCTTTTGGTGGTAATGAGTAGTTCTCTTGAATTACCAATTGCAAAATAATGAAAAGTACAACCAAAAATACTACAAGTTATTTACTACCTAAGTACTTACTTAGGAGATGATAGTAGGTTGCGCCAAACTTTATTGCGAGTCGAATATTAGCTGCGAGCTGCGCAGAACGCGCCCCGCCTTCCCGCGCACGCCCCGCTTAACCTAATATTGTGTACTGCGCATCGACTCGCGCGATGTTCGGAGTCGCAATTAAGTTTGGCGCAGCCTTGAGGTATGCATGTGAAGAAATAAAATGAAGGTTGGCGCTATTAGTTGGTTGGTCTAAGCGCCTAATTAAACATTATGTTATTAACAGTAACGAGTGATTTGTACTCGGTTGATTGACGTACACTGAAGGTCTCCTTATAGGTAACTGTAACTCTGTAGAGAACACAGATTTAAGATCAGTAGAGAAACTGTTTGTAAATATGCCAATTCAGCGAGCTGTTAAAATTTTGATTGCACTGTTACTGCGCGTGATTACAGGAGAGATAAATAGCACTAACATGGTTTAGTATATTTCAGAAGGAACATTTATTTCCTACTTTATGTTTATTCTTATAACAACGTAGTTATATAAAAAAATTAATAATTTGTTAATCTCTAGCCACGAGTTTGAAAAGATTTACAAGAGTAGGTATAGTAATAGGATAAAGAAAATTAAAACGAAAAGTCATTCAAATAAATGTAAAAATGTTTTAACTTTCTATTTCTCATGATGTCTATCTTTTGTTAAGGGGGCTCCTTGGCCATTTCTACTATGTTTAATCTTTATAAAAATGGTCAAAGCATAATACCCAAAAAAAAACATATATTGTAGAATGGTTTTTAATTTTTACTTGCTGAGGAGGACTTTTTTCTAATGTTCATAGTTTTGTCCCGAACAGGAATCACAGATGTAGCTTTGAAGGCCGCAAAATTGAAGTGGGACTGGGTTGGCCACATATACCGTAGACCTAATGATTTCTGGGCAAAGATCACCTCCTGCTGGATCCCTAATAATCCTAGAAGACTCGGTAGACCGAGAACGCGATGGCGCGATGAGCTGGACAAATTTAACAAAGAGTGGAAGGAGATAACGCAAGACCGGACTGAATGGAAAAAGTGGAGGGAGGCCTTTGCCCAGCAGTGGGACACATGATGGCTCGAAATAAAATAAAAACATAGTTTTTTAGAAAACAAAGTACCGCGTACATCGATTTTTATTGCAAATATTCATTAACTATAACTCTTTGTCTTAGAGTCACGCAATTTTTATGTTCAATATAATACCAATCAACCTCCAAACTCTTTATTTTACAGATTATTCTTCTTTTTAATATTAAATTTATGTTATTTAATATTTTGAATGCGCGCGGGCGACGGGCGGCAGTCGACCGCTGACTTTCTGTCGGGGAACTAAGGTTCAAAACTCGGCCCATATCCTGAAGGTCATTAGCGCATGTATACGAGCCTTAACTTACTTAACTTAATTTTGCTGTTTCTAATACCAAGTGTTTCGTTACCGTCGACATTTTCACTTCGTCTCAATCTCACTTAACATTGGCTGTATCAAATGTGTAGTATGTTACTTTTTGATTTAGCTTGAGCAAGATTAAGCCAGTAAGAACGAGCTTTATCGTTTGATTTGAAGAGTATTTTATACTTAATTCATTAAATAATAATTTCAGCATTTCGCGTCACATGATAAATAGAAGGAAATAGGTAAGGCACCTATAATCCGTCCGGATGCAGAAAATGTTCCCATTTTTCAACCTCTCCAATAAATATAGTTTCTGAAAAATATTACGCCGTAAAAATAATTAATTATGATTATCATATCCTGAATGGGCGATAAACGTGGGTTTACAACTGGAATCACGCATAAATTATTATAGCCGGAAGTCGTGGAGTCGAGTAGTAGAACGCGTCCGAATCTCGTTGTTTATGGTCTAAGTTTCTACCATAATTTCTTACCTCTATGGTTTCTACTTTTTCTAGTTCGCTTGTTTTGTGTTCACCACGATGCTTTTTATTTATTTACGCTTACACAACCACCCAGATCACATTAGTATGTGCAAGCAATGTTTAAGTATGCATAAAGACAATATTTTAAAACTATTTTAAATCTACTTTTAGAAGATCAAAACAAAAAAGAAACTTAGAAAAGGAGAAAAATAAATAATTGTTGGTTTAATTAATTTACTTTTTTTATTGATATATGTATTATACGACACATGTTAGACTTAAGTGGCTAATTAGGTCTCTAGAACTTATATATGACATAGACTTCTAGGGACCTAATTATCACATTTGATGGCAACATTTGACATGATGTGATATGACTTCGGGTTATACAATAAAAGGATAAAACAATTACTTACATTACAATCAAATTTAAATACCAAAAGGTGCAGAGATATTTTTTGAAAAAAATTGTAATAGTTACATACAAAGTTTAATAAGTTTGATTTATATGATTTTAAGCTTTCGCGTAAGTCCCGTAGTGAACACAATAGTGATTGTGACAATCACTATTGTGTTCACTACGGGACTTACTGCGATTATTTTTAAGTTTCGTTTGATAATTCGACAACATTGCAGCTGCCATTTTCACAGACTATATCAAACTCAGATTTAATCGCGGTAAGTCCCGTAGTGAACATACTTATTTTGAAGTTTCGTCTGATAATTCGACAACATTGCAGCTGCCATTTTCACAGACTATCTCTCTAATAAGTCCCGTAGTGAACATACCGTTTGATTTATTTACTTATTTTTACTTTGCTTTTATGCAATTAAACAAATGCAACTGCACGCAGTCTAGAAAGTAGGTGTGAAATAATGGAGCAATTTTTTACGGATTACAAGCTGTCGACATAATAACTCAATTTTGTAAGTGCATTCGTTACATAATGATCGATATCCGTTTTGTACATATCAGCTATAAATACTTGGTCTAGTTACCCGAAATACTCGAAATAGAGCCTTATATCACTAAAGTTAATGTCGGGTATTGAATGCGATGGATACGACGCAAGAAGCAACGTATCGAAGTATGCTTAATGAACTAATTAGTGGTAAATTGCCGTATCAATAGACAAACAAATTATCAAGATATTGCGACGCACTTTACTCAATATGACACCTCAAATAGAGGCCTTTCCGACGCTCGATAATGATTTTTTTAAACTAGCCACAGAGAAGGTTTTCGTTCAGTCCTCATTATGCTTACTTATATCCGAAAATAACAAAACCGAAATAGTATCTATTGCTAGGTTAGTATTATATTGTTTCTACTATTCTCTACCCCTCTACCTAGACAACTATAAAAAATAAATAGGAATATTTTTGAATGCATTATGATCCTGAAAAAATGCTAACGTTTAGAAAAATGGCGCCAAGATATATAAAAAAATAATAAGTGCAATTTTGGTCAAATGTAGTAGCCAGAAAAGATGTTGAATGAAGATGCGTGGGAGGTGATGGGGAGATCTTAGCCCAGTCGTGGGACAATAAGGGTCAATAAAAGAAGTAAATGCAATATTATTCATATATCAGGCGTCTCGTGTGGTTCTCGCGACAGAGTAGAATAGGACCACTCCAAGTCTTCCCGTGGATGTAGTAGAAAGCGACCTAGGAAACACAAGTTAATAAAAGCTCATACAAAGAAACCTGTCCAACCCATCTGGCCAGTGTGAAGAGTTTAGGCCAAATTCTCTGACTGTTCATGCTATTATCTGCTACTATCCTAATGTTATGTGTTAAGAATTGTATTGTATTATTCTGTGGAAAATAGATATTTTTTTCATTTAAAAAATATAAAATAAAAAAAATTCTATCTGGCTCTGCTAGTACAGAGAGGGTCGACCTGGAGTGTGACTAAGAAATACCTGATGATAGTACCTAATGAAATACTTACATCTTCCGGTGCATGTTTTCATTTCAAATGCAGATACAAACTTGTTTTTTGTATGTTAATCCCTCTTGGCGCCTCTTAGAACCAGTGGCGCCGCACCACGCTCGGGTCGATGGCCTGTGATTCCATTAACTTAATGAACCAAAATAAATTAGAAATTGTCAACTGATTGTGACCTCTACATTTTGACGTTGATTAATATCTGGAATTAATTACGGATATTGTTAATTTGGATAGAATTTCAATCGATTCTAAGCTTAGAATGGAGGATGATTATTTACCAAGCGGTAGTGTGGGTAATTTAGGATCTTTATTATGCAGATGTCTTACCAAGTTTATGTTGTTAAATTGAGTAGATAACGATTTAAACTCCTTGCTTTTTCGGATTGTAATGATCTGATCCATGCTATCTAATGCTTTCTTCTAAAGACTGTCCTTTCCATCCTAGTGTAATTAATATATTCTGACAAAAGTAAAAACTTGACTAGTAACCACAGGAATTGTTAAAACGTCATAAAGAACTCGTTGGGCAACTTAAACAACAAAGTCCGTGCATTCGATGAAATACGATTAAGTGAAATTCACTCTAGGCACGTGTCCTGAGTAGGATTTGAACACATGTACCCTGAATACGAGTCACCGTTATGGCATCGCGTCCAGCACAGAGCAAATGTTACTGTAACAGGGAATGTGACTTTAGCTCGCGCGGCACAAGAGAGAGACGCCTTTTCAATTGACGACCTCCGTGGCGCAGCGGTCAACACGCCTGCCTGCGATACGGATGGTCCCGGGTTCAATCCCCGGTCAGGTCAAGATGGAAAATGATCTTTTTCAGATTGACCTGGGTCTTGGATGTTTATCTATATAAGTATCTATTGTAAAATATAGTATCGTTGAGTCAGTATCCCTAACACAAGTCTCGAACTTACTTTGGGGCTAGCTCAATCTTTGTGATTTATCCGTATAAAAAAAAATACATTTCATACGAAACAAGCGTGCCAGGGGGAGGTTTTGGGTTTTAAGGTAATTGTAGAAATGCAAAAATCTGCTGTTTTTTTACTTACTTGTGATATAGGTTATATAAGAACCTTTATACTGTAATTATGATACCATATCGCAGCACATTGGGGCATTCTTCCATTTACTTAGAGCACGAACTGACAGACTGAGTAGGCGACTTTTGCTTACTACCTGGGCGCGGGCTGAAACGCGGTATTATTATTACTTTCTTATTATTGTTGCAGTTGTCCATGGACAGCGGTGATCACTTACCATCAGGTGACCCGCTTGCTCGTTTGCCGTCCTATGACATAAAAAAATAAATATTATTGCGCGTACGAGCGACATACCTTGCTCTGTGGTGTCCAACCAGTGATGTCGTGTCCGACAGGTGTTTGAATGAGCAACATTTTTTGCTCTGTGGCGTCCAGCCAGTGAAGTCGTGTCCGACAGGTGTCCGTGGACCGCGGGCCGTTCCCACCAGGCGCGCATTTTGATTTGTAGAGCAACCTGCTCTATGAATACTAATACGGTCATTGGGTGCTTGTACTTTTGTACATAAACAGTTTGTTGTGTTGTTGTAAATAGGTTGCTAGTAAATAGTCTCGATAATTGAATAATACATACGAAGAAGGTGTTAAGTATTTCAATTATTGAGAACGGAAACACTTCCAGCAATTGGGTCAGTAAGCGGTACAATTATGAAGAAAAATTTACTCAAAAATTTTCAACCACACAGTTTTCAAAATGATTACACGTGTTATTGTCAAGTAAATAATGTTTAAGCATTTGATTGACCCACGTAGAAGACCAAAAAAGATACCAAGTCAATTAAGTTTTTCTCTCAAACGAGACATAGAATTTAGGGCACAAAATAGGTATGCAGAAATCCAAGTATTACGGAACGGATCGACATCAGAATGGAAACAGATTGCTTTGCATTAATAAAAGTTATTAATGTTAAAGCAGTTAAAAACTGTATAAAATTAATCTTTGCGTGTGATAGAAAATCATCGTTACATTCAGAAACTTTACTATCAAGACAACCTTCACATTATTATTTAATTTAATGCCAAGCATAAAATAATATGCAATAACCAATTATCTACGTATCTGAAAAAAGTTGTAGTGGGCGGTGCTTGGGCAGCTGATGGACAGTTGTAAGTTGTTCACAAACAAGCAGTAGTAATTGTTTCTATCAAAATGTACGCAATCTAACGAGGTGTGAAGTTTTGCAATGCAAATAATGAGTCTAATGATATGAAATTAATGTCAGTTTTTACATGATACATGTTTGTACATAAAGGTTTAAGGCCGCAAAAATATCGATGAGAAATAATATGTACGAGTATGTACTTACTCAAGTTTTTTGTATAATTTAAATAAAACATAAAATAAAATAAAAAACCTATTTTATTTATTTATTCAACACTTTATTGCACACATAAAGGACATTCATAAAAACAAAATAACAAAACAGATATACAAAAGGCGGCCTTATCGCAATAGCAATCTCTTCCAGGCAACCTTAGGGTAGTTGGAAAAAATAAAGAGATAAAATATCAGGCAAGGTGCAAAAACGTCAAGGAAAAATTATAAGATAGACAGAATAATATATATTGATGGCAAAAATTAAAATACATACATAAATACATACATATTCATATATACTACTATTGTATACAGTTGTGCGCGATCTGGACGATATACGAAAGGAGAAGAATTACAAAGAAGAAAGGAAATGTGATTTTACTTGGGACTTAAAGCTGGCTAGCGTTTTAGCGCGCCGGATAGGCAGTGGTAGTGAATTCCAAAGTTGAACAGCCCTGACAGAAAAGGAATTAGCATAAAAATCTGTAGAGTGGGGCGGAATTCTCAATCGCAAGGTTTCAGAACTGCGTAAACCTCGGTTTTGTGACGTATGTGCCAATGGTTCGCTATAAAAAACGAAGTGTTCTCTTAGGTATCTTGGGGAAGTGGGATTAAATAAAATAGTGAATAAAAGTGAAAGGATATGCCAATCTCGGCGAAGTCGGATCGGGAGCCACTTGAGTTCAGAACGAAACTGAGAGACATGATCATACTTGCGAAGACCATATATGAACCTAATGGAGAGATTTTGAAGACGCTCAAGTTTATTAAGTTGCTGTTGCGTGAGGTTGAGGTAACAAGTATCAGCATAATCAAGGATAGGGAGTAGAAGGGAATTTGCAAGCATAACTTTGGTGACTATTGGTAAGAATTTACTAAGACTTTTCAGTGAGCTAAAAACACCAAAAAGCTTTTTACTGACCTCTGCAATTTGCGGCATCCAAGACAGCTTACTATCCATCCAAATACCTAGATTTTTAACCCTGTCACTGTAATCTATGACAACTCCATTGAACACAATTGGTGGTAAAAGCTCCACGTTAAGTTTAGAAATGTAGCTGGGGCTGCCAATGATTATTGCCTTAGTCTTGGCTGGATTCACTACAAGGCCATGCGACTTACTCCAGACTGATATGCGTTCCAGATCCTGATTAGTTTGACCGATTGCAACTGGTAAATCATTTAAACTGGCTTGCGAATATATCTGCAAATCATCTGCATACAGGTGGTAGGAAGACTGAAGTTGTAATGTGATAGCATTAATAAATAGAGAAAACAACAGAGGAGATAGAACGCCACCCTGTGGTACGCCAGCAGTGACATCGCACCAGGAAGAGAATTTTTCTTCAATGTGCAAACGTTGCCGACGCCCATGCAGGTAAGAACGAAACCAATCAATAGCCGTTGGAGATATGTTAAGAGAACGCAACACACCTAACAGAATTTCATGATCCTACTTAAGTACCGGAGTGAATTCATACTTCATGAGTGTTGTGTGTGCTTTGATTACAATATAATCAAAGGTAAGGAACGTCATGTAATTGATTACGGGTCATTTCTTTACTCAACGCATTTAAAATGTTTTGTTTATTGTGCTAAAAAGAATTGGGGAAAAGACGGAACCCTCAGAAAAACCGAGCTTAAGGTAATGTTAAAAATACGTCGTTTAACAAAATACGTTTATTATATCTTGAATTTTCTCGGAGCACACTTCTATAATAAAATTCCCGCAGAAATATCGGGTCTACCTTTACATAAGTTTAAAACCAGTTAGTAAAAAAGGCATATTATTGTATTAATGATTATTTAAATGATAAAAATGCGTGGCAGTAATTTAATTGATTGTAATTTATTGTAATTAATATAAATAACATTAGAAATAAATAAATACTTGTAAAATATTGTAATCGAAGCCCTTCAGGCACGTAGGGACCAAGTCTGGATTGAGTTTCTTTCGGCGTATTCTTCTCACCAGTGGTCATTACGAAACGCTAGTAGTTTTTCGATTTTGCATGTTAAAAATTAAAAATAATAAGAAAGTTAAAAAATATGACGTTCAAAAAGAGATACAATTATCCAATTTTGAATAAAAATCTTTGACTTTGACTTTTTCGAGAGGATGTAATCATGCAAAAGAAATTCCAGTGGAGAAACCTATTCAAAGCCTTGGGTTTATTGTTATAATCAGTATTATTAAAATAATAACTTAGTAGTTATTATTTTAACGATTTATCCTGCTTTGTTAATGATAACAATTGCGAGCTCAGCGTTTTTTTTATTGGAATTTCCGCTGTTTTGACTCAATCCGGAGGTTTTCTAAGGAGTTTGTATATTATATTAGAAAAACTATGTATAATATTAAAAATTTATTTGTTCAGTAGGTATGAATAAAATCACATTGACGTTCGTGACTTTATTGACTAATTTAAACAACCTAATATTATACGGAAGAATGATTTTATGGTCAGTTTGCATAGAAACGAAACTTCGAAACTTCTGAACCAATTTTCAAAATTCTTTTACCAATAGAAAGCTTACTTCTTCGCGGGTAACATAGGCTATAATTTACGCGAACGAAGTCGCGGTAACAATAGTAACTAGCCTCACTAGACTTCCACGATCATCTTTATTCCTTCATCAAAAATGAAATTTGTACGGTAGCCAACGTAATTCTTTATTTAATCTAAGGTCGCCAAATTACAATGAGAAGATTAATGTGTTTACTGATCGAAGTGTTCATGTTCACCCGTGAGAAAAAGATCGCCTTTCGTCGGCCGCTTCCCAAGAGAAGCGGTTTATGCCGGCGCCATTATGTTATGATTATTATGACTGACGTCACTCCTTTGGATAAACTTCCTTCTTTCTTAAATATACCGATATTAAATATTGGTGTCATAATCTGGCTAAATAATGGAGTAAACAATGGAATATAATGATATGTGTAAATTTGCAGATCCAACAAAATATGTTTTTTTTTTATTTCGTGACTATACTCCGCGCTAAGGCTCCACGTCCACGTTATAACCAATCCAGCCAAAGGTTAAACGTAACCAATCCAGCCAAAGGTTAAAAGATTTCAAGATTAAAAGCTATTCTAGAATTGTTCAGATTGCTTAGAGGTGCTTTAAATTATATAGCTAAACAAAACAAAGCTTCTGTGTGTAGCTTTGCCAATGTTGCCGCGGATAAATGCGATTTTTCTACCTCCTAACTGAAATTCTTTAAATGACGATACTTGTGTTTAGTAGTGTGTGTTTATAGACGATAATTTTGCGAAGTGTTTTATAGGTGCCAGTTTTGCCCTACTGCTAATCAAAAACCTCCCTTTACTATTTCCTATAATTGATCTTTATTTTGTTATCATCAATGATCAGTGAGCATAGTGTTGTAAGTATTCACAGAGCAGGAAATGTGACTGTCACTCGGTTGTATTTTTGATAGGTGCTTTTGAGAGCCTATATTTATTATGACCTTCTGTTTTATTGGAATGATTAAAATCAATGAAGCTTACATCAAGTTTTCTTGCAATATCATACTTACGCTATTGCGACTCTACAAGAGCTTTACGTCCGCCATTTTCTTAGCTGGAGCAAAAACTATTTAAATTAAGACGTGAGCTGTTCTCACGATACGGAATGTGTCATGTCACGACACCAAGTAGGAAGTAGTTAATGCAACATGTGATCATAAAAAAATCGGCCTGATGTCCACGCAAGCGCAGTTCCCGCCATTCGGTTCGCTGCGCCGGCGCCACCTGCCGGCCGTTCACCTCGCACGTAAAGCTGGGGTCATGATAGTCACTGTATAGCGGAATCATTTTAGGGTTCCGTACCCAAAGGGTAAAAACGTGACCCTGTTATTGAGACTTCGATGTTTGTCTATCTGTCGGTCACCAAGCTGAATTTCATGAACCTAACACCCAAGTTAGGTAATTTTCTTTCAAGTCCGTCATTGAGAGTGAAGTGAGAGGTTCGACGCACTAGAGCGACTAAAAACTTAAGCCATTTTTGAAACAAATACACACAATGAAGAAGAATAAATAAAAACATGAGAGTGTGTCACAAAATTGATTTAAAAATAATGGAACTGAAATCATAACGATAGTTTTATTGATTCCGTAACAATTAAAACTCGTTATTTTTACGCGTTGAATTTAAATATTACTTCGTTTATATTATTTCATAAAAATAATACTCAGCAATAACTTGAACGTTTAATTTTACTTGCTGACGTCAACACAACTAAACCGCCATACACTTACATAATAATATAAAATCTCACACATTACTGTTTATTACGAAATAATCCAAAAAGAGCTTTTAAGGCAATTACGTGACTATAGCTTTAGGTACCCGCCCGCGACTCCGCTCGCAAGAATATAGATCTTTTGGAAACAGTACCTTCTTCCTTCCGAAGATAGCCTTAGTGCCTATCCTTTTAATTATCTTATTCTATTGAAACTGAACAGTATAAATCTATCATTGTACTGATGATATGAATTATAATGTTATTCTTCGCATTGCGTACATATACCTATCTAACTCAATCATCTGCTATAAGTAAAACCTGGGCTCTACAAGTTGTGATCTTTAACTTATGTAAGTACAATATTCTGTCGACTTCCTATATCATAGGTATTCATTTTAAATAGAATAAAAAGTGGGCATGTTCAAATCGGACATGCCCATGAAGGGTTTCGCAGTAGCAAGCTTAGATTAGCCAAAATGAACACTATAATTTTTCGCCACAAAAAAATTACTTTGTTCTTCATAGTGTTTGTTTGAATAACAAACCTTTACCACTTTGGAAGAGCCTATCTTTCATTTTTTTTAAAGTATTGTCTTTAAAAAAAATGAAAGATAGGCTAAGAAAAAACGGTTTGAGGAACGTAAACGTCAGTTTTAAATACGTATTCAGTTTCAGTTCCAACGTCATTTTTAAATACGCATTCCGTTTCAGTTCCAAGGCCGATATTATTTATTTTTGTATAAAAATCGTAAAGTGGTTCATAGTATATGTCTACCTACCAAGTTTCCACAGTGTAGTCTCAACAGTTTAGAAATAAAATGGCTGTGACATACGGATATACAGACAGACAGAGTTCAATTTTTTGCCATTCGGCTACGAAAACCTAAAAAGTATTAGGTATGTTTTTCGTTGAATACCCAGCTGGTGAGGCTTACAAGTAGACAATCTGCTAATTGAAATTAGGGAATATATTTATCCACCCTGGTGGAAAATGACAACATAAATACTTAACAAACATTTAATTTTCTATTTTTCATCAATCGTTGTTATCAATTGCATATATCGCACCTAAACGCACACTTTTAAGCTTATAATAATTTCTACTATTGGAATCTGCTTTTTACGGCTCCGTAAAAAATCTTAGTTCTTATATTTTTTATTACTAAACGTTTTGATGGATGTACCTTAGTTTCCAAGGCACGTTTGTTATTTTGTAAACAGATATCCTGCATATGATGCGTCGTAGAGCTAAGAAAGTTGGCTGCATTTCTTCAATTGTTTGCATATTTTCCAATTATTCTTTTTGCTTTTGCGAATTAGCCAGAGGTGTCAGGAATTATTTATTAATTCGCAGTAGTTCGTATGGTAATAAAGGTCATGCCATTGTGCCGAGATTCCTGTACAAAGAGCTGACAGATTTGATAAATAGTCCGACGTCTCGAGGTCGGCAAAAAAACGTCTAGGCAAAAATATACGGATGCAAACATGCTTCTGAGCTTGCGAAACGGAACTCTATTTAGTTATAAAGCTTATCCCGAAATAAATTACATTTATTAGTACATACTTAAATTACTTACCTTTCTTAATATAAAAGATCTTCTAGGTATATAATTTTTAGATAAAACTCTCTCCCCGCCAACCTACCGCCAACTCTTCCTATGGAACTAATGATGTAAATTGGAAAATAACATTTTGATACAAATTTCCCGCCGGCTGAACACTTTCGTATGGCAATGTCAACTTTATTCGAATTTCAGGTTTTAGGCCTATATGAAAAGTTGTCCATTTGTAGATTATTCTTTTTATGAGAGTTCATAAAGCTATTCTAGTTAAAGTCAAACTAGATTGTTTTATTTTGATCGTTAATATGTCTAGGCAAAGCGAGTTACTTTTGTTTTGTGACTATTTGACCTTATCGGCATTACGTCAATGCACGCAGAGAAAGTGTGTCGGGAACAATGCCCAGCGATTAGATTGTTTACTATTGCAATTTTATGCTTAATCGAGCACACTGCTGTTCTGTGGCATTCTTAAATAATGAGTCAATTCATGAATGTCCACTTTGCATTTTGTTGTTTTTTTCTTTTGGTTAGGAACCTACTTTTACATCTACGATGTTGTAAGAGTTTCAGATGGTTTCAGATAATTAAGAAAATCGTGAGGTATCAGACCGGTGCTCCCTGAAAATTAGATACTTTCTAAAAAGCATACGAGGTTGATCATCATCATCGTCAGGTCTTTATTAGTCTTAACTGCAGGAGCACGAGTATATATTTAATATTGACTTGATTGAAACTTTACATAAAAACTGAAGACACAAAAATAATACCTACCAGAGAAATAATATAAATAAAACCAACTTAAAAAAGCTTTTAGCGCCATCTTGTACTATTATGCATTCTGTGGTGCCATCTATGGTCGAGTAGCAGCGACGATTCAACATTAAATAAAGAAGATTATCAGTTTATGTAATATTGTCTTTGTAAACGGGAACCGAATCCTAACTAATATTATAAATGCGAAAGTGAGTTTGTTTATTTGTTTGTTTGTTTGTTACGCTTTCACGCCGAATCTACTGAACCGATCATCATGAAATTTTGCATACACATAGGTTAGGGTACTGAGAAGGACATAGGCTATATACCACGCGGGCGAAGCCGCGGGTAACAGCTAGTAAACCATAAGGTAGAAAAATCATTCAAAATTGCTTTATTTAAGGGGCTAAGATAAGCGAAACTTGCGCCATCCAGTAGAATGTCCTGGCGAGAAGTCCACCATCCACCATTTATCCGACAGTTATGGTTTTTTTTTTGTGACTTCAGCTTATGATAATCTTTAATATGTTTCCCGCTATTGAAAACCATGGTGATTTATTTCAACTTTTTGTTACCCTCTCGATTCTTTTCATAAAGATCAAATCATTACATTATTTTATTTCACACATTTTTTTATAAAAATTAGAAAAATTATATGGAAAATTACTACCCTATTTACTAACCATTGATTATCTTTGTCTACAGGTGACAATGGCAGCACTCACGCTTTATACCTCGAAACGATAGTAGAGGAGACGAGCGATGATTTACGCTCAGAGAGATCATCAGCAGCCACTTGGCTTTCTGATTCCGATGCAGACTCCGTCATCCATGTACGAGGTGCGGGAGGTAATTTTTAAAGTTAATAATATTGTAGTTAATAACAAGAGGAAAAATTAAGAACAATTTAACAAACAACAGTACTATTTTTTTTTATAGCGCCATCTATTGACGAGTAGCACAACTATGAAAGCCACTTATACACTGCATGGTTTTAATAGATATATAGTTTAGTGGGATATGTACAGATGGCGCTGTTCCAAATTAACATTTCAAAACAATGTAACGTCACTAATCAGCTGCCGCTGCTATTATAATTCCTTGTTTGTTTTGTTTTTTAAACGTCAATAAATTTATACTGACTTTAGTGACAGAAATATCCATACTATCCTCAGATACTATCATTGGCTTTGCTTACTGTTATGATTTACTGTCAGCGTGGCAATCAGGCCTAGTCTACTGGCTTCCGGGGGCTGAGAAACCTAGTGGGGCTTAAAAACGCAACGATTTCCGGTAGAAAATAAAATAAAATTTTAAAGAAATCTTTTTATAATTTTGTTAGTTTTTAAATATAAAGTTATTTTTAAGCTTTTTGTAAATTAATATGTCCCATAAAAAGCTAAAAACAATGAATTCAAAATAAGTGTAGTAAGATTTACTATCATTGTTATGGCAACATCAATGAACTCGGCTTGACATATTACCCGACAAAATTATATTGATCATTCCTGGTATATTGATATCTCTTTCACACTTACTATATTCATATTAAAAAGATAAAGACAAAATACATTTGAGGATACTATTAACAAAAAATTAAGAAAATACTGTTATGGCGTTTTTTCGTTTTGAAAAATCACACGGTTTTTACTGCAAATTTCGCCATTCTTTGCATTTTATGATCTCGGTACGACGTTGAGTTGAGTTTCGCTCCTCCGTTTGTCTGTGCATAAAGTGAAAAGGTAAATTTTGTGTGTGAGACATTGACTCTTATGATATAGACTTGTATTCGTGATTCTGTGAAGTCCTGTGATAATTCGAGATATTGACTCAGTTTAGTGGCTCTTTCTTTTCATGGTAAATATCTGTTTTGCAATGGCTGACAGAGAAAGCAAAAGAACCTGCTTTAAATGCGGGTGTTCGCCAGCCGCTGACGGTGTCAAACTTTTCCGATTTCCCAAGCCTGCTGTAAGGAATCTTATTCGGTAAGTAGTACCTATGAACATATGTATTTAACGTATAAAACTCACATAGTACTTAGATGGCCTTTAGAAAAACGTATTTATTTCTTAGTGTGGAAGCAGAAGCTAACAAAGAAGTTAATTGTGAGCTTCTGGTGCAAACACCAAAAAACTATATGCTGTAAACCCACTTAATTTAAAAACTATTCCATATTCATCAGATGAGTTCTGTTCGATCCAATGTAAAATATGAAAGTTCATGCTTCCTTTTTCCTTAGGGCACTATTAAAACTTATGCGCCATGTCTTTCTAAAAAATTCCATAGTTGCTTATCATCGCCTGTTTTGTATTATTTAATTCAAATTTAGTTTAGAAGACATGAAGTAATTTAGTACTGACTTTTTTCAGGTGTGAATTATGGGCAAAATATATTTTCCCGGACAGAACCCCATCTCTGGAGTTGCAGAGAAAACTGCACTCTGAACACAGGATGCTGTGTCAAAATCATTTCAAAGATGAAGACTTCACAGATAGTTCTAAGCAATCTCTTCTGAGGGAATCAGTTCCATGTGATGTAAGTATATAAAAATATGTATCTTGTACATTATGTAAATATTATCAGCCCTCTTGCCTATAAGGGATGCAGTGAATATGAATTTACTAAATCAACTTATTAAAAGTGAATGCATTATGACCGAATGCTCAGTCTACCAGCAAGGGGTTAAAGATGTAAATAAGTATGGGCTTAGGATGTAACCGGGAAAATGCGCTACCTAATTATCAGACAGCAAAGAGATGTTTATTCATCCAAGCTAGCAAATGAATGTTAGACAAGATAGGCAACTATATCTACTACATGTTAAGGGAGACCCTAGATCCATAGTATTATGGTTTGGTAAAAACTGAAATTTAGTTCATTGTTTTATAATCTCCAATATTAAAAATCTGTAAATTTTTTCAGGAGGACTTCATTCAAGAAACCATGGAACCGGAAGCTGGACCTTCACATAGGGTTCCTTTTATGGAATTGGGCAATGTTGTTTGTCTCAAAATTGCTTTTACCAATGAAGTGAGTTATAAGTTGATTCAATTATTAAGAATACATTAGTTGTAGGCATAAAAGAACATCTTTAACTATTGTATATAGTTTTAAATACCCTTCACAAAATGAACACTATATTAAAATGTCTACCGTATCAAAATGTCCACACCACATATTCATCAGGGTTGGAGAGGTCGTTTTGATGTTTATAAGCTTTGTTTAGCTTGTGTTTCCTAAGTCGCCTTCTACGACATCCACGGGAAGACTTGGAGTGGTCCTATTTTACTCTGCCAGGAACCAAACGGCCACTACATCAAAATGTCCACTATTATCATGCTTATGAAACATTGCTCTACTCTCATATCAGAATGCTTGTCACTAATCTGTTATATAATCTATGTATTAATTTCATTTTTCAGAATAAAAATTCTGGCACGTTACCCATAGCTGGACCATCACACAAGTTTCCTCTTTTGGATACGGTCAGTCATAAAAAAGCTTCCACTAATGAAGTAAGTTTAATTGCAAACTATTACATTAAATTTATGTTTATGCGCACCAATTTGCTAAACATTGCCTTTTATATATTTAGTGGCCTAAGACTGTGTCTACCATGTAAGGGAAAAAGACGTGATTTTATATTTGTGTGTAAAAAAAACTAATCGCTCTTGTACTCATAATGTGCCTAGTTTAATTAAGAATGTATTTTTTCAGAATGAAAATATACCTTCAATTGTGGGTTCCATGACAGATGGTCTTTCACATAGTACTCCTTTTGTAGTTGATACTATTAAAAGAGCAGAACCTGAATCTGCAGAAATGGTCTGTGACATGATAACAGTGTCTTCAAAACAAGAAAAGACAAAAGGGAACGCAAAAGCGGATAAATTGTATGAAAAGTGCTCAAAATATATGAGACAGACATACCAATTAAGAAATAGAATTAAAAATTTGAAAAGGAAACAGGTTCTCAAAATACTCAATGAAGAGGATTGTATTAAGAAGTTATCCAGTAAATTAACCCCTACGTTTGCACTTTTACTGCAAAGTCAGATAAAAAATTCCAAGAAGAAATTGACTGGTCGCAGATGGAATAAAGAGGAAAAAATAACAGCATTGCGTATTTTTAAAAGATCTCCAACGTGTTACCGCTTACTCAGAAGGATGTTTCACTTACCTGCACCAACTACATTGAAGACTATGCTGAATAAAGTCCCATTTAATGTGGGACCAAATGAAAAAATATTTAGCATCCTGAATAATTACATAAACAGTCAAAAACAGTCAGATAATAATTTTGTATTAATGTTTGACGAAATGTCACTAAAAAAACATTTATATTATAATGTGAAGTATGACTACATTGAAGGGTACCAGGACCATGCAGGGCAAGGCAGATCACACTTGATAGCATCATATGCCCTCGTGTTTATGATTGCTGGGATAAGAAAGAGAGTGAAGCAGCCTATTGCACATTACTTTTCAAGTGGATTTTCCACTGCAGATAGATTAGTAGTGCTGATTAAAGAGGTATGTTTTAACTATACTTTCCTTTTTGTTAATAATATTTAATCAGTGACTTTAGTTCACTTTAGTTAAAATTTAAATTATGAAACTTTAAATGCATATTAAAAATATTTTTATTTTACACTACCTGTTACCCGCGGCTTGTGATATATAGCCTATGTTCTTCTCAATACTCTAACCTATGTGTATGCAAAATTTCATGATGATCGGTTCTGTAGATACGGAGTGAAAGTGTAATAAACAAAATCACTTTCGCATACATAATATTAGTTGGGATGGGATTAGCTTTCACAGAAGATTCGCCGCATTGAAATTAGTGGAATATCTGACAGAATTAAATCAAATTAAACAAGCATATAGTTTATTACCTTAACAAAAGGTTTTTAATGCCTAATAAATAAGTCGATTTTAAAATATTAACTTAAAATTTCAGGTCCTGCTTCAATGCTTTCAAGCTGGCATTAATATTGCAGCTATTGTGTGCGACATGGATGGAGTAAATCGACGCGCACTTACTACACTAGGTGCTACAATGCATCAACCGTGCATAACTGTACATGGGAAGGAAATTGTAACCCTTTTTGACTCTCCACATTTATTGAAATGTTTCCGAAACCTGTTCTTAAAATACGACATAGAATACAGTACAAATATTTCTACTGGGGAAAATATTACTGGAAAAGGTAAAAATAACAATTTATACTATTACATTAGAAATAGCATATTTGATCTTCTTATCAAGTGTGCTAGCTACTCGTACTAACACTGGTGTCAGCTATTTCATCCTGACTAACAGCATCTGACGTAGGCTAACTACTGCGTGCGTGTTGCATGGATCGAACCCTCGGCCTGTAGATTACCGCCCTAATATTTTAACCACATGGCCAAGACACTGCATACCTAGCCAAATAAAGTTTGATAAATAAATGTCTTTATTACTAACAATATTTTTCTAATTTGTAGGTATCGCCAAATGGTCTCATATAAAAGAATTTTACAATATTGACAGTGAAAATAGAAATTTTGTGTATGCACCTGCATTGAGGAGAGAGCACCTTGATCCCAACACAAAGCAGAAAATGAAGGTGAAACTAGCGGCGCAAGTATTTAGCCATTCAGTTGCTGGAGGAATGTATTCCAAAATACATAGAGGTATGTAGGCAAATTTTATATGCTTCTTTTAACTACTTTTAGCATTTTTTTACAGAAAACATATTTCAGGGATCATCATCATCATCAGGTCTTTCTAGTCTCCACTGCGGGAGCACGACTCTATCTGTACTACCAGAGCCATATACTAGCCTGAGGAGGATTTGGCCTTCACTCTCCACGCTGGCCAGACGGGTTGGAGAGGTCTCTTTGATGTTAATAAGCTTTGTTTAGCTTGTGTTTCCTTAGTCGCCTTTTACGACATCCACGGGATGACTTGGAGTGGTCCTATTCTACTCTGCCGGGAACCACACGGCCATTTCAGCGATATTGATAATATTTATAAGAAAAATGAGGTACTAATTAAATATTTTTGTTTTCCCAGGTGAACTTTCTGCTGACGCTATTACTACTGCAAACTTGCTGAGCGACATTGATAAGTTATTTGACTTAGTGAACAGCGACCAGAATGATTTACGCCGTGGAAAACCACATGCAACAAATATGGGCGAAAATACGCCACACACGGAGTTTTTTCAAAGTATGAAAAAAAAAATTATAGGTATAAAATTTATCGGCAGTACACGAAAACCACCCTCACAGGAAGGGTGGGTGTGGACATTGAACGGAATTGAAAAAATATGGCAAAAATTAAAAAAAGATTACAAAATAAATAGATTAGCCACGCGCAGATTGCAACAGGATGCGTTAGAAAATCTTTTTGGTTGTATTAGAGGGAATTGTGGCTCGAATTCAAACCCTACAACGGGTCAATTCATAGCTGGCTTAAAAACGGCCATTTTAAGTAATTTAGCCAATATTGGCACTACAGGAAATTGTGAAACTGACAATAATGTCATTATAAATAATCTCGACAAATTATTGTCAGTTTCACAATTTCCTGTATCCAAGTATCCAGATCTTCCAGAAGAGGCTACTCCACTAGATACAGAAAGTGAGTTTCTGAATATCGACATAGAAGACGATATAGAAGATTGTCCGGAGATTCAAGCTTGTACATATGTGTGCGGATTTTTAATATCAAAAATGTCATTGCAATGTGAATTATGTAAAAATATTTTCATTGCAAAGGATATAGACCTGCATCACTCCTTTGTGGAATGGCGTGAATATTCCGACTTAAAAAAAAGTCTTAATTACGCGTCCAAAACTTTAGTTTATTGTGTCGAGAGTTGCGCCAATTTTATTAATACTTTTTTGAATGAAAAGGGTCACCTTGTAAATGTTAAGGAAACGTCGAAGCAACATTTATTGCAGGCAATAAATTTTGATTTTCTTAATATGTGCCACGAACACAAGAAAAAAAACGTGAATTTTATTATTAATAATGTTTTTCAAATTTGTATTAAAAGATTCTGCACATTACAGAACCGAAAATTTTCTGAAGAAGCATCATCTCAGGCATTAAAAAGAAAAATGAAAATCATAGTGCATAAATAAAAATGTTTATTTAGTTACATATAATATTATTTAAAATAATATTATATGTAATAATAAATTAATAAAGTATTCATATATCATTATTTATTGCTGGCAATCATTTGTTACTTCTCTGTGATCTTTACTGTATGTTCAAAATTCAGATTTAGATATGTAATATGTACATAAATGGAGTCCTATGGGGAATCTATTTTTGTACATGTCATGCTTGTTTCCCATGGGGACATTATTTCCTCTTAGTTTTGTTTTTATATGTCTAGTTCTGTTCTCGCGTACAAACTATTTGACTAGCTCCGTGGCGCAGTGGTCATGCCAGCCTGCGACGCGGAGTGACCAGGTTCGATCCCCGCCCAGGTCATGCATGATGGAAAACAATCTTTTCAGATTGACCTGGGTCTTGGATATGTATCTTTGTATGTATTTGTTATTAAATAGTCTCATATATACTCTTTGAGTTAGTATCCCATGACACAAGTCTTGAAATTATAGTATGGTAAATGGAGATCCATAGTCTCTGCCTACCCCTATGGGAAATAGGCGTGATAATATGTATGTAGTATCAAATAAAAATGGTTCAAGTTGCACAGGCTTAATGCTTTTGGCTATATATTGTCTCTATTGCATATAATTTACTAAAAACTAATAGAAGCAAGAATTATGTTATAAGCTAAAGCGCAAGGTTTTTATGTTTTTTTATAGTATCGGCAGTACAATTCAACCACGTGTTTAATTAATTTTGATATAGGTCCTAAATAGATTATCATGCGTTTGTTATTTTTGCAAAGATTGAGAAAAAGATAATAATGACTTATTACTTTTTACCTCTTGTCAAAACAAGTACCTGCCTGACCATTAAAAGTATGTTTGTAAATTATAATATTTATATAACCTATTGGCTTAAACGTTTGCCTTAGATGATTTAGCAAATTGTTTTAAATGCACTTTGTGTAGTTTGGTAGTATTAATACTTTTGCTCATAAAAATTTGTCATATAATTATATGGACTCGTATAGATTATCACCAGAAGCTCTCACGACACCATCAGAGACTGCTATTTGTTAAAACTGTACCGTACATCATCGATACTTTGTTTGTAAATGATTAATTTGTAAATGCTTTTATTATCACATCACCATAGCTTATAATATTGAGTCAGTAGATATAGAATATTCTGTAAAAATTTAGAACTGTTACAAATAAAGAAAATTTAAAGCTTATATTATTTTTATTTTAAACCCCGTTGCCTATTTACTCTGAATTATGTATTTTCACTCGTATGAGCTTCTATTTAGGCTCCTATGAGTGAAAATACTTAATTCAGAATATATACATTTTCAGAATAGAATATTAATTAAGAAGTCCTTTTGAATTTTTCCGCCAGGAGTAACTTCTGTGGCGATAAATAGATGGCAGTAGTATAAAATTTCCGGACGATTTAATTTGTTTTTTTTTTGTATGAAGTTGTCGTTCTTCTCCGCTAGGAGTAATATTGTTCTGTGGTGGCAATGGATTTGGGACGTTTTGGACTGCATCCAAATGATTGTATGATTCAAGCCTGAGATTTAAATAATATGGTGTCACTGTCATTACCAGCGTTACACTGAAGCGACGTATTGAGTGTTGTTTTATATTACAAAGACTTGCAGTAGTACAATAGTTGAACTTGTTCGTAGGTTCGGAGGACAGCGAGTCGGAGCGGGAGTGGGCATGTCCGGCCAAGCGTAGACGGCGCGAGCGGGCCTCATCACCAACCAGCTCTGGATCACTCTCGCGTTCCTCCAGCCTCGCGCAATTCGAATCGCTCGAACGTTCTTGCGCTGCCCCAGCCTCACCCAGCTTGTCTCCAGACTCCCTCGAGTCACCTCCCGCGTCGCCGCCGCCGACACGTGCTCCTGCACCTCGCACGCATCTCTCCGCCGAAAACCTCAGCGAGGACAGCGGCTACAGCGAGCGCTCGCGGCGGCCGCTTCCGCCCGCGCAGCGCCGTCCGCCAGAAATAGCCCACCGGCCGCCGGCCGCCGGTAGTGCACCGTGTCTCGCTTCGCCCAGTGCCGAGCGCCGCCCGCCGCGAGCTGCGCGCGCTCTGTCGCTTCCTGCTGAACTGGACGTGTGCGCCGAACCGCGGCGGCACATCACACACCGCGCTCATTTCCGACAGACCTTTGAAGTCAGTGACAGTCTCACCGTCAGCGTGGCGGACCTGACCGCCCTCGACTACCGCGGCGGCCCGCGTCGCCCGCGGTTGCCGCCGCCGCCACCGCCTCCACGCGCCGCCCGCCTACCACTGCCGCCGCCTCCGCCGCCGCCGGTAGATGTCGTCACGCGGCAACCCTCCGCTTCGCCCTCGCCGGCCCGCGAGCCGAGCGCCGGCAGTGACTCCACCACCGAGTCAGAGCGCGCCTTCGCTCGCGAGATGGAGACCACCGCGAAACGTCTCGACGAAAGTGCCCGGAAAGCACTCGCGGAAAGTGGTGATTTCGATCGTGGACTGTCAGTGTTGACCGCAACGAGGCTACAAGAATCATGGGGTGTTTGGGATGATGTACTAGATGAATTAAGAAGACGTATGGAACCACAATCGGCAACCCCGACACCTCCAAGAACGCCGTCCCCAGACCCCATAAGAGAGCCAGCATTTACGTCGACACCATTAAGATCTGGTGACGCTCGGGTTCGATCTACCCCTGAATTAAGAGCACGAGCTACACCGCATCGTGAAACGCCAGAAGAACTCCGTGCTTCATTACAGTTAGTAGCGCCGCCGCCACCGGGCTCGGCGCCCCCAGCACGCTCAGTGTCCGCGGGGTCGAAGGGTGTAACATTCTCACCGGTAGTGGCAGAAGTCAGCTGGCGAGAAATGAGCACGACCACAACAGAGAGCGAGACAACCTCGAGCGACGACGCGGCCGACGCTGAGGTAACCGTGGTGGTGGAGGGGGGAGGCGCGGAGCCGCGCGCGCCGGCCACAGAGCGCGCTGCCGACATGACGGACGCGGGCGCGCGCGCGCCGCGCAGCCGCATCGCCGGCTTCCTCTCGCGGTTCGCGAACTTCCGATTTTCGGGGCGCAAGGAGAAAAAATCGAGGGGCGCAGGCGCGAACGGGAGGCCGAGCCAGACGGTGGCTTCAGCGGCAGACGCGGGGCAGGGACCGCGCGGGGCGGCCGCCGGGCCGCAGTATGTGCGAATCCCACTGAAGGAGGAGGGTGTGTCGCGTGCCGCGGCTCCCCCGGCGCCGGGCGGCGTGGCGCACAAGCCGCCGCGGCCGCGCCCGCCGCCCGCCCCGGCGCCCGGCGTGCTGGAGACCGATGTGGACACCCAGCGCACCGTGCTGCATGCGCGCTCACTGCTCGCACTCGCGCCGCCAGATCAGCGCACTCCTCGCCCGCACAAGTCCATGGAGTTCCTGCTCGACAAGGAAAACGCGCAGACCATACAGGTGAGTCTAATTTTCCATAAGTCGCGAAGACGCCCAATGTTTACAAACAGCGCGATCGATGCCGGCCGACGACCCCCGCCGCACTCCGCACGGCCCTGCACTTTACTTGTAAGACATCTGATCATTCACACAATACATACATGACCCGCCACCGAAAGCGGCGAAAGTTCGGATACTATCACGTCCGAACTCTGTACGTGATAACTATGCAGCTGCAAACCATTTCGAGTTCATAACTGTTCCCAGTAAACCAATGACAAAGAGCCTATATAAACATTGATGCCGCGTCTAACCCTATAAGCCATAAACTAGCTCACGCGGGCGATAACTAGATACGTAATAAATTACTCGGGCCCGCTGTCCCGAGAGGGCCATTACGCCATTCGACCGTGTTCACACGCGACGCATTCACAGGACGGAGGTGAAAGTGCGCACATCTGCACATTGCTGCTAAGCATTATACTCGTACTAGCTCCACTCCATATCTGCAGCCACAGTGGGCGTAACTGTAATTTTATCGCGGCCTGTGCGTACCTACTTGCTGACAATCGACCACATTCCTAACGCAGACACATAACACTTCATTTTAAATCCTACGTTCCATCTTGTTCACTATCCTATAGAAACTATTTTCGTTTAGTCATAGAATTCAACTTGAGGGTTGAATAAGATCCAGATAATGTAACAAAAGAACCCCTAACAATGGACCCCGAAGCTGAACAAACACGGACTCATCTGGCAATTATCTACGAAAAATTCCCACGCGTGCTAGACTCAAATTACAACAAGGTTACCTGTCAACTTGTGAAAAATATTAAAATACCTCGATCTTATGTCGAGATTATGTATAATGATGATGATTGTCAGTATGTCATTCAGTCAAAGGTATTCAGACAAATACCGTATGTTTGTCTGAGCTAACATATTGTATGTACGGTTATTTCTAGTCTGGGTGTGGCATATGGCTTCTGTCGGCCTCTGGTACTAATTCAAGAAATGCGCACAAAAGCCACCACATCATAAGAAAATAAAAATCAGTCCTGTGTATTATTATTAATTGATCATCATATTTAAACTAGTGGCTCTGTGAGCTGTAAGTTTCGTAAGTATTTCAGTCGTTAAGTTGTAAAACATGCTAACGAAAATCATCATTCAAACACGAAAATCAAAAATAAAATTAGCTTACTATTCCGCTTAAAAAACATTATTTGAGCCTGCTCACAAAATTTTACGCGAAACGGTTGAGAAATGCGACATGTAGAGGAAAATAGCAGCACATTGGCAGCCGGACATATGAAAGAGATTTTGCTCATGCTAAAACGGAAACGCTTCACTCTGGCTCGGTTAACAAGAACAACTTTAAAAAATACACTACATACTAACAACTTTATATAGTCAGAAGAATAATACGACTTAGTATGATTTGACAATAATAATTGTAGACGTCAGTAATTTACTAAATTAAAATAACTTAACCAAAAAAAAAAAAAACAATTATTCCTGTCTAAAAAAAATACCTATGAACAAAAAGATATACAGAGATTTGTGCGTAATATACGACTAAGTATCTTCTTAGTCTAATTATTACGCACAAATCCCTAGCAACCCTTGCATAATGCAACAGTATGCACTGAAATGGAACCGAGTCCCAGTGGAACAGTTAAGAAACCCGATCGTAATACGCCGACTGCGCTTGCATAACAATGATCACCCATGACACACTAATCGATGTAATGATGTCATCCGTACGCGTAAACAATGCTACTAATTTATTTTCCTCCATCGCTGACAATTTTCATATGTACTTCACATTATACAACATGCATACACATTATACAAATTTTGACAAATTCCGTAACGCAGCGGTCAACACGCCGGCCTGCGACACGAGGATTCGATTCCCAGTCAGGTTAAGATGGTAAATGAATTTTTTCAGACTTTTTCAGATTGACCTGAGTCTTGGATGTTTATCTATTTGTATATGTATTAGTAATAAAATATAGTATCGTTCAGTTAGTATCCCCACAAGTCTCGAAAATCGTTACGGGGCTAGCTCAATCTGTGTGCAAGGTATGCAGCGTCTGTTTGTCTGTTCCTGATAAACTTAATATATAATAATAATATCTTTATTGCCTGATAACTATAATCCATTTTTTGTTAGTAACACCTCGCTTAAAACTATGTTACCTAGTACTTAATACTACTTATGTGACAAATTGTATGACTTGTAATGTGGCACTTTGTGCTGCAGTGGCCCTAACCGTACATTTAAAAACTATATTCATGCGGCTACTACCAATAGCTAGAGTGAGTGATGAGAAAAGTTTATTAGTATAAGACAATATTAAAAGCAAGATCACTACGGTTTTTATTTTGTTTCATGATTTAACGTGAACAAAATACATAAAAAAACAGCTTCAAAGTAAAAACATTCAAATAACTGATTATTTAGGGTTAACAAAACTTTGTCATATCTTTCCGTGAGCTAAGGAATCGATCGATCTCAGCCGACATTCCTTATCCTTCGTCAAATACGCGGGAGAATGTCAGAAAGGTTACCTTGAGATGCTCAAGAAAAAATTATGAGAAAATAAATTTTATTGCCAGAGAAAATATTGTTGAGAGCCTTTCAACTCCGATCTGTTTAGATAGCCTAGAATTCTCAGACTCTGTGCTATCACAACATTGCTATAAATAACATTTTCAACGGATTTTCAATCAGCTGAGAATATTTGTATCTGAATGTTTGATAGATCTGCAGTGACCATGACCAATTTCGTCAACTTTAACCTCGACGGGTATGTTCTCTTTCGTCATGTCTAAATAAGAATTTTTTCTAAGTGGAGACACGTTCTTGTTCTACCGTAAGATCATTTTCTGATGATAAAGTTAAATAAACATTTATACTTAATATTTAAAGTTAACAACAAAACGTTCCAAATAGAAGCTAAGAAGATATTCCACGACGACTTGTGAGCTTTTGATGAGGAATGGCAAGATATGGCGCTAAATAAGACAAAGTGCACAGTGAAGGGGAAGGCTTTTGCCCAGTGAGAAATAAATAGATAGAAAAAAGTAAACACGACAGTAAATAAGATAAAGACACAGTTGGTTATAAACTTGACATCATTTGATGGATTTTAGCCTTGTCCTATTGTCCGCTTTGAACACAAAAGCATCGATAATATTGACTTAGGTTACTTGTTAAATAGACAAATATATACACGAGATATTTAACTACTTTCCAACGTAATATCTTTGTACAACGAAATATGAAAGAAAATACAATTTAAATCATTTGATAATACACAAACTTGAAGATGCAATGTTTTGTAAAAAGTTTTATCGTTAAATGTCTTGTAGATTCCTTATATCTGTTGAAAAAGATGATCAACATGAACTGAGTGTAATTTGTCAATCAGAAACAACTCTGTTTCTTCTAGAAACCCCTAAGCAAGATTGATCTTAATTGGTCGTAATCCTCGTATCACGTCGGAATTAAAGGCTTCGCCTGTAGATTGCGATCTACACATTCCGGCTAATTCCACACTCACGAACTCTCGCCTCTTTCCGTTTCAACAAATAGGCATTGACTGCTCGTGACCTAATAAATTAGGAAGATTCTTGCGTATACGGAAATAATTTGGAAGATCTGTAATGTAAACATTCCACGTTTACGAACAAAGTGCTTTAAAATGTCGAAAGTTTTATATGCTTGAGGAAATTAAACATTTTTATCTATAAGCTTGAAATAGTTTAGTTTTATTCTGTTAGTATACATAATAAATATATTAATTATGAATACGTTTACCAGGTAGGCATGAAAGATTTTAAATTTATTACGTCATTTAACAAAATTTATAGAATAGAGTAATCTTTCTTTGGAGTTTTAAAATGTCTTCGATGCACCATCGGATAAGCAAACGAGTTACAAATTTAAATAATTGGATAATGATAAAAAACATATTATTAATTTTACATATTACTACTACTATTCATGCTATAGGTATATTTGAAGCATACAGGTGATAACATTATAAGAAATTACGAGTATCGTCTACATGAGAGCATACTTCGTGAAAGTGCACACGATAAAGAGGTCATCAATCATCTCAGCGATATGTCTTCCTTCCTTGGTTAAGTAATGCTCCCATTCATATCAGACGATTGTAACTTACAGCCAGAATATATGAAGGAAAATAAATTAAAATGCTGAAATATCGATCTAGGTTGCTTATCCAATTGTAACCCTTATTTTTAAATCTCATAAAATAGTCATTGCAAAATCTGTTTTTCTATTTGGTTAAACATGTCTCGATATTTTGTTTTCAACTGGATAAAGATTAAAGAAAATGGCATTCACGTTTTTACAAATATAATAGAGATTTAAACTTCGACAACTGAGGCGATAAGCGTTTTAATTAAAAACGCATGAATCATACACCATGGGAACCATTATTGTCCAAATAAAGGACAGGGCCATTTGTATAATAGCAAACATGTAATTTTAATTACTGTGACACGAAAAAAGAACAATCTGTGATAATGGAATAACTGTACTTTAATATGCTTAAAACTATTATACACCTATTTCATAAAAAACACGAATTACTAAACCACAACAAAGACTGAAACCCCGACCGTGGTGGGCATTTGCGTATATACTTGTATAAAAAAGATCATTTTTCGAAGACATAGAGACGTTAAAAACCGCCTCGAGTTTGAAAAGAATTTGTAATGTGGCTTAGGATTTGAAGAAATCGTCGGTATCTGTCCTCAGGTTGATTGATTCAGGAGACAACTACTCGTCGTAGTACGACAGAGGTGATAATGTGAGAACCACGACTCTTCCTTACTGGTTAGATTGATTTCACAAACACACGTGTGACGTTTGTCAACAATGACCAGTTCGGTCGCCTTTTTTTTTTGCAATGGAGAGTGTAGTGAGCCTTCTACATTTACCATTTCTGCTTACTCTACCAGTATTGAATGTAGTCTTACCTAAATTTGTTCTGTATTTTATAGAAGAGATATAACGCGTAACTACAAACAACGTTACTCGTGACTGCGTTTTAATCTATCTGTACTAGTACAAGTGCGAGAAGGAGTAAGTAGAGCCACCATCTCCCGCGTGCCAACCTTAGGTGCCGACGGCTTTAGTGGGTCTTTATCAGCATTTTAATCTATATTAATGTTATAAATAGGAGGCTCTTCCATGCTGGTTTGGGAGAAAAGCCAGCTGCTTTTCTTCCCGTGCAGACCGTAAAAGCCAGTCAAGGGATTGGGCGAAATTCTAAGGAATCACATTGATAGTTAGGCGATGCGGCTAGCAACCCATCACTATAGCCCGGTGGTCCAGTGGGTGTGAGCTCTGTGAGCGCTTACGTATGTTAAGCAACCCCTGGTGTAGTCCCTACTTGGATGGGTGACCGCAAGTGGCATAAAAATATCTCGAGCTCCTCCGTGCTTCGGAAGGCACGTTAAACCGTTGGTCCCGGCTGGCAGTCGTTAAGCTATGTCAGATGCCTTAAGGCAGCTTGAAAAATCTGACACCAGTGTTGGCCACTTACACATACGAAAAACAAACAAACTATTTTGATTCCGCTTTCCACTTTTACGCCCACTACTATGCTAAACGTGGCCTGTAAGTTTTATGATCTTGGGCTCTGTCTACCCCGCAAGGGATAAAGACGTGATTGTATGTATGTATAAATAGGAAATATTTGTTTCATTGTTTATAATAAGAATAAACTCGAAAAATTATTAAAACCATTTAAAATTTCTTACGCCTATAGACTACATTATCAGAGGGTGACATAAACTATGATTTACACGGAAGAAATCGCGGCATAATCGGTTGCACTCAAAATTAGACTACTATGTGTAATTTCGTCTCCTTTTAGTAGTAAAACTACATTGACGCTATTTGTAAGAACCTCTTCGTTTCCTTGTTAGATAAAGGGTGAAGCAAACGTGTGCCGTTTGTCAATAAACAGATGTAGTTGTGTCAACAATGATCCTAGCATACATAACAGGGACCGGTTTGGCCACATCTTAGTGTTAGCGGCCTTGTCATGCGCCGCCTCTTGCATAATCTGTGCATACTGGGTTCGCCTTATAAGTGCATTGTGGGATCTGCATAATTTGATATGCTCTGCTTTATTCATTATTCGATATTGTTATTCATTCTCTCTTAGTCACTGTTGGATATTTTTAGACGAAGTTACGCTAATGAAGTAGATACAATATACTTAGTATATATTCCTTCAAATTCTCTGATATTGTCTAGCTTTAATGGCTGCCTTCGATTTGGTGAGCGTTGAGATCATTTACTGTAATTTATGTCTATGTAAAATATTTTTGGTTGTAAGTAACCAAAAAATGGGTCACCACGTACTTGCATTTTCGTCAGGATTGTCAAATATAGTTTCGGACTTGTGAGGAGCCCATTTTCAAGGCGAGTGCGGGGCTCGTGGTGTAGGGCCTAGGCCCCACAGGCTTCTGTCGGACAAATCCAAAACTATAATAAACAGTTCTGATGAAATAACACGTGAATGACACGTTTTCATACATAATGTCTTTATCTCATATTAGTTTCATTCAATGATATAAATAAAATACTAATACTATCGAAATGTCTTTTTATATAAATAGTCTTCGTCACACCATAAACAAACGCGTTTGAGAAGTTATCACGTATTCTGAACAATATTTTCCCACTTTCAATTTAAAACGTAATCCCAGCCGGCAACCGGGGCGGTGGGCGAAGCTTTCCAGCTAATTATTATTGGAGCTTTGTTTGACGAGCGAAAACACAAATAGATTTCCACAAATCGAAAAATTTACAATAAATCGTTTGTTTTTAGTTTCAATTCCTGGAATTCTTTATTTATGATATGATTTCATAGAATTTGCAGAACATGTTATCTAAACTATTATGATCAGAACTTTTTTTAGCAGAAGATACCTATTTGTTAAATCTATCAAACCATTTCAAAAATTTCTTCTCTGAGTTTTCTTAAGTTGGATAAAAAAGTTTTTCCATGTCTCCCTATAAAATACCTAATTGAAATGAGTGGTCCTCCTAGACTACTATAGCATTAACTAGGTAGGTAATGTACTTTGAGTAAAATTGTTCTTTTGACTCCTACCGTCTTCTACAACAGAGCTAAGAGCTCCGCAGCATAACCTTACCTTTAATATTTTACTACTTCTACTATTTTTATACGCAATAACCTTACCTTTAATATTTCTCTACTACTACGATCTTTTATATCTCAGATATTATTAAATAGAACGTGATGCAACTCCGCTGTTTTTAATCTTAAGCTCATCTTTTGATTGATGAAAAATTCTAATACTTGTTTTCATATTGCATATCAACAAGACCGTCTGGTTATATAAAGGATCTTCCAACAAGGACGGGTCGATGTTAAAATTGAATAAAACAAGATGTGTGTGAGATATTAACGAAATTTATTTTTTATTTGAAAGGCCCATTTATGCCATTATGGATGGAATATGACATCGTTCAAATGTCCGCCGCGACTTCGTATGGTGGCACGAATCCGAGAGGTCCAATTTTTTATGACTCTACTGCATAGATGCGGCTAACAATTAACAAATTTATACATACAAAATATAACCTAATAGTACGCGACAAATTCAAAACATCTTTGAACTCTACAAATACTGAAGTGTGGAATAACTTGGACTTCGGTCTAATTATATCATGGCCTCCCATAACACAAGTTATTAGTGGCAATAAACACTGGTTCGTTTGAGCCGGTGCTTTGGTGGTATGGTGAGTTGTGGTGGGGAATAATAAACTGGAGTGCAGCTTCTAAGCTATGATTGTACGTATGTATTGTGCGCACGTGTATGTGAATCATCGTGGCTCGCAATAAAAATGATACAGAAGTTGATGTCTGATGAAAATGTAATTCTGCGATTTAGAAACAGATAAATAAATCAAAACATAACCAGCTTAAATGAAATAAATAGATTAAACGACAATTTTCTTTGTTTCCTCAAACTTTTCTTCTTAAGAGTCGCCTGGAAGCGCATGTCTAAAAGGGAATAGTGGCAATATTTGATAATTTTAAGGCAAAATTAAGCATCCAATCAATTAATCTCATTATAATCTACGTACATTCCTATACAGTTTGGTTAAATTATCAAATATTTGAGAATTATACGCCTCTCAAGATTTCCATACAAATTTGAAAAGGCTTGTAATTCTCAAACCATTGGTATTTTAACCAAGCTGTATAGGAACGTACGTAGATTATAATGAAATTAATTGATTAAATGCTTAATTTTACTCCAAAATTATCAAATATTGCAAAACAATTCCCTTTTTCCGTTTGCATGGAGACATGCGCTTCCAGGCGACTCTTAAGTGGCGATAGAAATTTGTTACTCCATTAATAAAAGTGTTGCAAGCTCTTTTAGATCTTTACCCTAGTATCCAATTCTTAAATTTTTTAATTACGTTGTCTCCAAATGAAATATCGAGCAACTTAAAATTCATATATTTGTCAATCTTATGTGTATCCAATCAACTGATATTGTTTTGGATAAAAATCTAATAACTACTTTATCGGTTTACTCTGTTTAAACTTTCATGTCTTCATCAATGTTATGTGATGCCCAATCAGTTACTCTTTGTGCATTTCGCTATAATATGCCAAAATGGATAAAAATTGAATACGATCAATAAGTTCAACTTTCATACAATCTCTATTTTGTGGGTTATATAAAGTGTGGTGTAGGAGCTTTCAACACAACATCGGAATGCGATTCTGGAGAAATGTTTTAGTATTCTATCAAGTTGTTGCTTTTCAGTATAATCTATTTTAATCATAGGAAGGGATTTATTCAAAGATATTTAGATTTTCAACTAAGATCAGATTTTTTTTTAACGAATAATGAAGTCTGTTTTAAAAATTAATACATTAATGAGTAATGACGTATGATTCGTTCAACGCTGAAAATAACGGCTACAGAAACATATGGTGTGAAGGCCAGTTCTCCTGAAAAGGTCTCTCTTTTAGTTATTTTTTAATTCAACAGATTTATAGCCATTATGATTAAACAATCTTAATTTTTTTCAGCATATCTTTTTTACATTTATTCAGATGACCGCCAGCTAGATTGATGTCTTGGATTACTCAATAACAAACGACAAGCCAAATTAAACACTCAAAATCAATTATGAATTTGGGATGTAAATAATTTGCCGTGTCACAGTATATTTCTGTTACCTACAAACCAGACAATGATCATATCATTAATTACGCTATTGAATGCTTTTTTACATTAATTATAGAAGCTATGGTGGTAATAATTTATAAATGTCTCAGCCGATTTGGATGTATAGAGTATCGTTATAATCTCTACATTATCCAGAGTGACAAAGGCTATAAATATTTTGGCAGGGACGATCGTGTTTTAATGATTCATTGATGAAACTTTGTCGGCTCTATATGTCAGCTCTTTTCTCTGATTTTTATTTTTCATAATATTCTTATAACTTATGCGGTATATGTATTATACGTATATACCTTTTCTGAAAAATGTATAATCTATATGTCTATAAATAATAAGTATAGACAAACCTCACAAACCTCATTATAATCGCGCTATTAGTTTCCAATCACATTCAAAACGTGTCAACCCCATTTTCATCAAATAACTAATCAAATATCTATATATATCCTTCTTCAAAGTGTCTATATACAACATACTTAAACTAAAACTAACTAAAATTAAAAAAGTAATAAATAAAGCTAAAAATAACAATAATTTCTATTAACAAATCAATTCATAATTAAATTAATTAATTAATCATCAATTCTTATTCACATTTTTCATATTATTATGAATCTTTATTTTTTTGTTTCATCTCGGAAGTTGAAATAAAAGACAATAACCTACCTAAAAACATAAATTTAAACTGAGTATAGTTAAAATAAATTTAAATTAGAAACATCGGTGAATAGTATTTTTTATATTGGAACGGATTCTGTGTATTATTGATCGTATCCCAATTAACACGTTTTTCAAGTTACTACAATAGTTTGTGGATCAAAAACTTTTAACTGCTGTCTATAATTACAGCCCACACTCTATTGAATATTACTTTCGCGATAATAAACGGTTGTAGCTTCATAACCCATTACAAGGTGTGGAGTGATTTGTTTTGTTATTTCTCGCCAACAGTTACTTACGTATGAGGTGATTGTATCACATTACAAGTTCACATTTATGATTAACTAACTTTGGCCCGCGACTTCACTCGCGTCTATGTTGATCCCTCGGGAACAGTACGTTTTTCCAGGATGTGGTATCCTATATGTCCGGAGAACGTGTGTGCGAAATTTAATGATGTTCGGTTCAATAGTTACGCCGTGAAAGAGTCACAAACAAACTAACTTTCGCATTTATAATATTGATTGAGTGTGATTTGTCCTAAATAAAAAAAATAGATTGGATATGGGATGGGATTTTGTTTTATAACAAGGTAAAAATAATTGAAATCATCAATATTTTCATCATTTACACAAACGCTTTTGGGTGGTTCCCTCGCAATGATAATGACTTTCTTTGTTTTCTTGGATTCCATTTGCCAATAGAAATTAAAACACTAGCCATTTGTAGGTATATCACCAATTTCATCTACCTCTTTTCTCCTTACACAATCCACAAATGTTAACCCAATGTCTGTCATTAAATTACAAACGATTGCAAATATTATACATAGATTATGTCTCATGATAGTGTTGCATTATGTCATCGTCATTACCTTTGGAGTCACCTTCAGCGTTTGCACATAAACCTTATTATAGCCTGAATTAGTGTCAGCTGTTTTTGTATGTACAATAACATACAAAAACAGCTGACACTTATTACGTCAAAAGCGAGATCCTAGAGCATCCACATACCATTTAACTACTACATTCTTTGAGTATTGTACGAGTATGTTGTACTAACTATAACAGCCCTCCCCGGTTGCGCCCGGGCATGTATTATACCTATAAACCTTTCTCATGAATCACTCTACCTATTAGTGAAAACTATTTGGAAATCAGTGCAGTAGTTGGAATGTCTCAGAAACATTGGAATTCCTTGATCTGTGTTTTATACTATTAAGTGCTGATACATACTCACCTACTACTGAAAGATATTGAAAACTATATCACCGATTAAATATCATTTTGATATTCTTATTTGTTTATTTTTATATGTAAGCCGTGTGGTTTCTGACTGAGTAGAATAGTACCACTCTCCCGTACATATCGTAGAAGGTGACTTAGAAAACTCAAGCTAAACAAGGCTTAAAACATCAAAGAGACCTCACCAATTCTGACTGCTCTGGCATATATGACTTTGATAGTACAGAGAGGGTCATGCTCCTGCAGTGGAAAAAAAAAAGCCTGATGATGATGATGACACAAAGTTTTAGACAGAAGAACAATACTAACGATTGAAGCCCAAAACACCGTGACAAAATATGTGTCTCGCCTTCATTACTCTACAAAGAGTGAAGATTTGGTGGAATACATAAAAGTAAAGACGAAGCTCAACTTGAGGGTCGTAAAGTTGGAATCGCGTCACAATGTGAATTTCAACTCATATGTGGTGCGAATCCCAACTGCTCAGCTGGAGACCTTCACCTGTGAAGATTTCTGGCCGAAGGGTGTCGTCTTTCGGCGTTTTCGCGGAAGGTTACCCGACACCCCATCACCGTGTAGTGCGTCACAGTCATTACGTACAAACTAGTGATAGTTAAGTTAATATATTTTATATATGTTAGTCTGTAAGGTATATATTATATGGGCCATATTTTGTAAAAAATTGTAGCCTGAAATAAATGATTTATTATTATTATAAAACCAACAGCCTGTCGAAGGTGTTTAAAATAATGTAATCTAACCTACAATTTATAGATGAAAGTAAACTGATCTGATCACAGGATATGATTGATTGCATCATGTATACGAGACCAGCAGTAAAATGTCGCCGTCCCTGGATACGGATATTGGTATTGCGGATATCCGGCTCGGCCGGACGTACCCGGTTAAATTAAACTACGAATTCACCTCCGCTCCGTTCGTACTCTATGCTTTACGCCCGTGCAATTCCAGTAGATATTGCCTTTGGAACATGATTTTCTGTTTAGTTTTGTCGAGTCGAAATGGTTTTCTTTAAGGATATTTTATATCTTTTGACCAATAATTTTGGCCAAGCCTTATAGTTGGCTTCATTGCAAGTAGTGAGGCAGTTATTCTGTATAGTATACGAAGAGGTTAGTATTTAAATTAAGATTTTCAATGGATCCTTTGGATATTGTAGTCGATTAACTGTAGGAACAAATCTTTAATAATTAATTTCCATCTTAGATTGCATTTGCACTCGTATTGGTTATATACACTAACTTAAAATTATAGGTTAAAAATTAATGGAGATTGTGGGTAGTTCCAAAAGCTCATTCAGTTTATGAGTAACTTTCAAGTTTCAAATATGCAATATTACTTAATTCTTTATAAAAATTTTGTTTATCGATATGTATTATTAAATTTATTTTTGTCGGCAATGAAATTACCTTAGGCCAAATTGAGGTCAATAGCAAAAAGACATTTTAAATGTACCAATGAAAAGCGTCGATCAAAAGCAACTTGTTCTTAGTAAAACTGGACACCTTTTATGAGCTAGATCCGCGCATGAGACTGTGGAACATTATTAGATAATCTGTGTACATAAATTGTTGAAATTATAAAACTGTACTCAGTTACTTTGCACAAATTGCCCACAAAATACCTCAAAGTAAAGAAATAAGCCATCACAGCTAAACGGCGGCGATTTTGCCGTCGTTAATATATTTTTATGGCTCTAGCTCCAGACGCCTGAACGGTCTCGGTGACGTAACATTTTTTGTAAAACTAGCAGATGGTGATCAGCTGTATGAAAGTACGTTCACAAGTGTACTTGTTACAAATAGACTTTGTTTGGTTACAGTTTCTCTTTGTAGAATAATCGACTACCTCGTACTTAGATATACTTACTCATTTATTAGGTAAATATTCCTTAATTTTTAAAGGGTATGTTGTCTTGGATTTATTGACTTAACAGTTCAGTATGAGATCTCGTAATGCAGGTAGTAGGTATGTAAAAGGATAATATTGTCCAAGGATAGGTTTAGTAAACGATTGATACAATTTATAGTCATCAAATCAAATCATTTATTTCGCATAAGTACATAAATAGGGCACTTAGCTGGTAAATGGACCTAGTTGTCCTATATCACAGCTTGTCTCTTTCCAGCCTTTTCCTTTTTTTTCCCTTATTTTCCCTTTCAAACTACGTCTAAAAATATAAAATATCTTGCTTAACAATTTTCGTAGCTACATACACAGGTAATCTTTGAGCAATATCATGTTATATATTGTACCGCTCTCAAACAATATGTGTCACCGAGATAGGATCGTGTAAGTAGAACAAACCGTTGTGCTGTAGGTAAGGCCGTTTCTCAACGGATGACCGGCTGGGTGAGCGCCGGATAAGCTATATCTGGAAGTGGGGCACCGGATAGACGAGCCGAGGCAAAATTTTCAGCTCGGTACAATATGGGTGGATATTTATTTAACTACGAAGACGAGAAAATGGATATTTGTAGTAGCTATAGAAATAATAGGCAATAATTTCAAAATATTCTTGATTGCTTAGTTACGGTTAGTACTATTATTAACTCCGTGGCTTAGACGAATACGTAGTCATAAATAAAATGTATTTTTATCGTATGTGTAAGTGCCCAACACTGGTCGAGACGGACTTTTAAAGCTGCCCAAAGGCATCTGACATAGCTTAACGATTGCCATTAATAATAGATGATAGCCGAGGCCACGGGACCAACACTGGCGCAGGCTCAGGCAATGTATTTTTCTTTACCTTTTATGGTCAGCGAATCAGTCCTAATATAAAATTTTACCACTTAGATATTCTGCGTTGATGACTTCTCTATATCTATAAAATAAATTGCCCTAAACCGTATAATCTTTAATATTATCATCTCCCTAGGCTATGAGGAAGAGACTAGCTGAACTGGCGCGCAAAACTATGACAGTTAATGAACAGAACAATAAAGTATTATTATTCGATAGAAGTTAATACAGAAGATTGTAATCAATACTGCGTATTTGTTAATTAATTGTGCTACAAAACAGCTGATAACCAATTCTGAAAAGTTACTTTTGAACGTAGCTATGTACCTACGCGTATACAGTATTCCTTGTTCACGTTCAACATTATTTGACGTTATATAGGTATATTAACTATTAGCTAAATCTTGATGAATATATCACATTACACATATAGACCTTGCCCTTTAATTCGCACAGGTTCAACACGATCCATTAATTCTCATCACACGACCTTTCGCTCGCAAAAACGTCAGAGGACACATACATCAATAACTTATCCAATCTACGCTATCAGAATAGGAATTGGATCCGCTGATACCTGTCTAGATTCCTACCTAACAGTATCCACTAGAATTAAATGGCAGGAGACGACATATGGACGACATATACTCATTGGACGGACTTTCGATTAGATTTTTAGGTGAAGATCGTACGCTCTTCTATCCGTTGTTCAGTCCTGTAAAGACTATAACAGTAGCTACATCATCATCAGTTCTTTTTCTCTACTGCAGGAGCATGACCCTTTTTACTACCAGAGCCATACATTAGCCAGAACAGTTAGAAGATTTGACCTACAGTCTCTACGCTGGTTACACGGGTTGGTGAGGTCTCTTTGATGTATAAAAACTTTGTTTAGCTTGTTCCGTATCTCGCCTTCTACGATATCCACGGAAGACTTGGATAGGTCTTATTCCATTCTGCCAGGAACTTTCCAGTTATTTCACAACACTCGACACTGCATCTACAACAATATGAAACAAAATCCCAAAACAATAATTACTGATGACACTTTTTCTGGTATCATTTTTTTGTTTACTAACTTTTCGTGTTGCTAACAGCTAATCTGGGCGACAGTAATAGTGGGAAACTGAACGTCACCTGTCAAACTGTCAACAATTCGTTTCCATTTCCTTTTAAATCATTAAAGAAATTATTTTTTGTAGTCTATTTCAGTTGTTAGGCCTTGTGATGCTTACACTATGAAGTCCAATATATTTAAATTAAACATCGAATCAACCAACTCAATGTGAATACCACAACGGTACGTCAGACACCACATTGAGTAACGTTTAGCGGAAGCAAGTTTAAATTTGGAATTACATCGCAACCATAGATACGATCGTCGAATGTTAATTCCATAAGCAATTTGAATTCGGAACGCACTGGCGATTGATACTTTCCGTAGCAGGTTGGATTGCTTTATGAAAATATTTACCCGAATGTATTTATAACTGGATGTGTCAGACGGTTTATTGTGAGGTGAAGGTTCGCATTGCTCTCTGTAATGGAAGATTATAATGATAAGCTGTCAGTGCATTTACTCGACAAAGATGCGTTGATTAAAATACGAGCAACAGTTGTGCTTTAGAATTGCTTAGCACGAACTTGTAATTTCTGGGGATTGGATCTAATACTTAGAACTCGCTTTGCTTGTTCATGGTTTGGTTGTAAGTAACCTAACCTACCCGCTATGACCGTGTTGTGTAGTTGTTGGCCGTAATGAGTGGTCGCCTTAAGTTAGGGACGCTCGCTTATTTCGCTCGCTCTTGTCTTGGTCACAAAATCTAACGAACTCCTGAACATTTTCGCCAAAAGTGTCCAATTTGCTGCGCGATAGATCCAAGTAATTTTCTAATTAAGCGCCTAGGCAAGACGACCATAACAAATTATATTAACTCAGCGGCTTTGTCATCGCGAATAACAAGCAGATCTAGTTACACAGCAACACGGATGCTTTAATTCTTGAAGAATTACGTCCACTTTCGGTTTTACGTCCGTTTTTATTGAAATATCCCTTTTACGACGCGATAAAAAGAGTTACGCCGTCGTTCCCGATCCATTGGCGCGGCCGGCCGAAAGACATTAAGTTTCAATAGCTTAACGATTCAATGTACGCGGAAATTCCTGTATCTCCAGACAGCGGTGTAAGGGCGTCAGTTTATGGCCTATATCTGTGCTGCTGAGGTCGTAATAGCGAAAATAGTTCGTTTTATTTCCGCAATATGGGCAACTAGTGAACCGAGAAATGGAAGCAGTAAAAACACAGGGAAAATGGAAAAGTGATAGACGATAAGCGATGAATAAGTTCGCAATTGTTGTACAGGAAAAAATGTACTATAGAATTTGAAATTAAATGTAAATACTGTTTATCAAGAAAATTATGTAGTCTCTTTCTGATAAACGACTATTTGCTGTGAAATATTGAACAAACATAATGTGACAAATTACTTTCTCGAAATGCATTCATTTTGTATGACCGTAATCAATATTCAACCTCTTTGCCCTTTCCCGCGTTATAGGTAGACGTTTTATGGATCGGCAAAGAAATTTTATTATTCTGCATTCAATGTTTATTGATCGTAGTGTGATACAAACATTTAATGCTCATGGTCTAAGCATTTAATTTTAGTACCTTGTAAATATTATAGTATGATTTTTTTTTCTTAATCGTAACCTGGTTTAAAATCCAGTAAGTTCTTTTATCAAAAGTTGATGTCTCGGTTCTTTTTACGATGATATATCTCTATCGCATATGGGCCCGCAAATGGTTTAAATTAGTGTTACCGGTGCTAGCTACGTAGTCCATAAAAAAAAAACCGGCCAAGTGTGAGTCAAACTCGCGCAATGAGGGTTCCGTACAATATGCTTCGTGTACACACACACAATGTGCAAAAATGTTTTATTCAATTGACTAGCGCTATCTAGTGGTGTTTTAGTGAACTATTTCCCTAGATGAACTTATTATAGTGAGTTTACCACTTTATTTTCAACTGATAGAATTCTTATTATTTTTCCTGTAATCTTCAAGGAATGAACTACATTTTGTAATTTTTTCAAAATTTTCGGCCCAGTAGTTTCGGAGATCAGGGGGGGGGAACGGTCATTTTTTGCCTTCTTTCGTGAATAAAATCAAAAGTATTGATTTTACCCGAACAAAAAAAAAAATAGTTTTGAGATCCTCATAATGAGCCCTTTCATTTGATATATGACACAGTTAGATTTGCAAAACTTTTTTTTTAAATTTTGTAATTGGGCCCCTGAAAATGACCCTTATTTCAAAAAAATCTTTATTTACTTTGCACATCCGTATTTGGGTCATAGGATTACACCATCTTACCAAATTTCACCTAATTTGGTTCAGTAGATTCGGAGAAAATCGGCTGTGACAGACGGACGGGCGGACAGACAGACGCACGAGTGATCCTATAAGGGTTCCGTTTTTCAATTTTTGTACGGAACCCTAAAAATATATATCATTACTTGACTTGTTCTTATTCAGACAGCATCTTAAAATAGTATTCTTAAAGCATGAAATTTAATATTCTATACTATTATCATGAAATCGAAACTAATAAAATCAATTGTATTTCAACCAAAACCATTTCAATTCAGTATTTTTGTTTCGATTAACAAAAACTCATCAATTAAGATTTTTTATTCTTATTTTCTGTGTGATCTGTATCGCATTTTATGCAGAGATCGTATGGGTCTTATGATATTAAGCTTATTTATCTGTGGCTTATTATGTTGTAGCGCCTTTCTCTAGCAATGAAATTAAACACGTAAATAGCTATGTTACAATTCTAGGTTAAAAACAGTCAACATTTTGTTTCCGATCGTGATTTTGTTAAAATCAGTTCATCCGTTTCAAAAGCAAAACAAAAAAAATATAAGACGGACAAACCAATCATTTTCTCTACACTTGCGAGAACCACTAATTATTATAAAGTAATTGTAGTCGATTCAATGGTATGTTAATAAAATTGAAAATATATGATGAAAAAGAATTCAATCACTTCAAGTTAATTAATTTACATGTTCCAACCAGCCCCTTAGGAACCTAAATAATTAATTAAAGTAAGTAGTATAACTACACAAGATATATTTTACTTCATTCGCATCGTCCCTATGCAAAAACACATCATGAATATTGCTAGTTTGAAAACCCGCCCGTGCAACTGAACCAAACTGAAATGAGGCTTGATACGTACGAGTTTTCAGGTCACCTCATTCCCGCTGCCGACTCCACTCGGCAATATTGTGAATCTGTTGTGCCACAGATAATCTTATTGTATCGGTTTAGAAAGTTGTCTGTGAATGGAAACATGGAAAATTCAGATTCATAAATGTTTTTACGACCTCCGTTACGCAGACACGCCTGGGGCACGAGTGGTCCCGGGTTCGATCGCCGGTGTGAGGTCATGATGGAAAACGATCTTCTTTAGATTGGCCTGGTCTTGTATGTTTATCTATTGATGTATCGATGAGTTTGTATTCTACGAAAAAAGTTCACAACTTACTGTGAGGCTGGCTCGATCTGATTTGTTCCTATATAAATAAATAAATTCTTTATTGCTCTGTACATACTGTAAAATACATTATCATAGTGTCAACAATATCACTGGTCCCACACTAGGATTCCCTGTGTCGTGGGACGCAGTCTCTTTCGTCTACGAATTTTATATCTATGTAGGTATATAAAACAAATTGAAATTGTAACATGAAAACAGAAAAAAGAAAAGAAAGAAAAAGACAATAAGGAATAAATATTCGTAATCAAATAAAGCCCTTCAGGCGAGTAGGCGACCAAAACTGTTGATAAGAGTTTCTTTCGGCGTTTCTTCTCTGCAGTGGTCGGTTCCGAAACGCTAGTAGACTGTAGCTTTTGAACAATTAATAAATACATATTATCTAATAAGATAATTTTAAATATGATATGACGTGAAAAAGTGCCTGCAAAGGCCTATTTTCTGAATAAACGTTTTGATTTTAATTTTGATCAAAGAATGAGAAAAACAAAAGCAAATTGTTTTCTTTCCGTTTTCTTAATCTATGCAGAAATTTGTATTTAGATTGTATGATAGAGAGGGGAGGGGTGTATATTTGTATGAAACCGCAAAATTATTTTGAACATTACTTGAGTACTATTTGTAAATGATGTATGTACTGGAAAGCTCAACTTTCTTCTAACATTTCATACTCAAGTTTACACAACTCTCTGCCATCTGAATGTGTTCATCAATCAATCAATCAAGGTCCTCAGTCAATCAATCAGCTAAGCTGAAGTAACTAATCTAAGCCTACTATGTTTTCTAAATCTATCCTTTGACCTTAATAATGTAAAACAGTAGGTAGGCAACCCACTGTATACTGTAATCCGAGACGTTTTGCGACCTCAATCCACATAATTTTTGTCAAATATAATTTTCCGAATGACCTATTTCAAATCCAAGTCGGAAGACAAGCATTTCGAACACCGTTTACTTAATGTAAAAGTTTATAATGCTGCTCATTCAAAATTAGCTCCAATTTATTTCTAAATCACAACACAATGTTTCAGTCAAATAACAAACTTTTAATTCATTCAAAACTTGGACGAAACACGCTGACAACAAAATGTCAACAAGTTTTCATCACCCGAAGTAGCTAAGTAATTTTACACCGCAACGGAGAATATCATACAATTCGCAATTTGCATAATTTGACAAAGTTGTTAGAAGCAGGTAGTGGCAAAGTGATGTGGAACTCTGGCCTATTGCCAAATGGCAGGAAGATATGAAATCAGCTCTCGAAGCGCTCTTCCGAGCACGTTGACTCCAATTTTCCACGTTCATGCACTTGGCGTAGTGCAGTTACATGCATTTCTACAAATATAGCAGTTAGGAAGATTGCCTGAAGTTAAAATGGAGTTGTTAGGTATTATATTATAACTATCAGGAACGTTGTACTGTTAGTGTCCATTTATTGAAACACTTGTATTCGGGGGAAAATACTGACTTTACTGGAAGTTATTTAGAACTTGTATTTGAGGGAAAAGTTTTTCCTTAGTTTTTTATTGAAGATTTTATCCAACTTAATAAAGAGACGGAGTGGTCCTTTAATATTCCAGAACCAAACGGCACTTTAGCTTAATCTTTCATAACAACTATTTAATACATTCTATCATACCCTCAATATATCTTGGATCTGGCGCGGTTCCAGAGGAAATTAATAATAAATCGAGTAAGAACGGCTTGTGTGTTTATCATAAGTCCATGGAGCTTTCATTAATGTTATGGGCCATTCGTTTAATGGCCGCGATTGCGGGAGACGGGATAATACGCCTCGTATTTGTCCAGAGATTACGGGGTCTACGCCCCGGGAGCGAAATGTGGATTGCTAGATTAGGAAACATTTTTAGGTTGCAAATTTTTGTTAGTGAAATCCGGTATACTTTTGTTTTTTTAAGATTCTTAATATAAAAAAATACAAAAAATGCTCAGCATTGATCCCATAGGAAAAGTCCCAGCTTATATTTCATGTCTTTCGTATCAATATATATTAATACGAAAGACATTAAATATATATAGCCGGGACGTATATTTTTAACAACATCCACACATTTCACAAATTTAATCATGCTACTATTACCTCGACCGAAACGCATCTAGTCTGGCATGCATTTCCGTGTCTCCAAAAATAGTTCGCGGGATGCATACCTTAGGTAACATACCCACCATGGGTATGTAAAAAACTCTACCCTTGTTTGCTGCGTTGTCTTCTGCCTTAGCATTAGGAGTAATTCGGAACCCACGTAACTATGATGACAAATAGAATGTCAGGACGTATAAGTTTAACAACAGTCACATATGTCTCAAATTTGATCATAAAACTATTGCTGCGCAATGATGCATGCGTATACAACACCTTCATCCTTATCTGGTGCTTTGTAATTTTGAAATTTATGTAATTATGATGTCAACTATATGACAGGAAGTATAATTTTAACAACAGACATCCAGAACTTTGATCATGCAACTATTGCCGCGACCAACAAAACGCATCTGGTGGGGCATGCAGTTCCGTATGTCTCTAGAAATAGGCGCGGGACCGCCTCATACCTAACTTAACCAACCCACTTTGAGTTTACAACAGTTCTATCGTTGTTTGGTGCTTTATCTTCCGTTTTAGCAACAGGGATTATGAACCCATGTGATTAAATAGATGTCAGGAAATAAAATTTTAATAACAGCCACACATTTCCCAACTTTGATCATACAACTATGGCCGCGGCCAACAAAACGCATCTGGTGGGGCATGCAGTTCCTTATGTCTCCAGAAATAGGCGCGGGACCGCCTCATACCCAAGTTAACCAACCCACTATGATACACAGCTCCATCCTTGTCTGGTGCTACAGATTTTAAACCCATGTAATTATGATGACGAATAAATGTCAGGAAGTATAATTTCAACACCAGCCACACATTTCCCAACTTTGATCATACAACTATTGCCGCGACCAACAAAACGCATCTGGTGGGGCATGCAGTTCCGTATGTCACCAGAAATAGGCACGGGATCGCCGTAATCCCAACTAAACCAACCCACTTTGAGTTTACAACAGTTCTATCCATGTTTGGTGCTTTATCTTCCGTTTTAGCAACAGGGATTTTGAACCCATGTGATTAAATAGATGTCAGGAAGTATAATTCTAATAACAGCCGCATATTTCACAATTTTGATCATACAACTATTGCCGCGACCAACGAAACGCATCTGGTGGAGCATGCAGTTCCGTATGTCTCCAGAAATAGGCGCAGGACGCCGCATTCCAGTCACAAGCTCACGCGTGTTTGGGGGCTTACAGACAGACCGCCTGGATTTGTTTAATCCGATGTATATGGCACGAGATACTGTTTTAACAAAACAGGCTGAAAATTCCAATGTAGTTATAATGTCTATAACTATAACGATTAAGGTTCAGAGCAGATGCAGTTAATAATTGTGTTTGTGTAATTTTTTAATATCCTATACATACTCATATAAATTAGTAAAAGGTTCGTGCCATACCTATTATATTTTAAAGCGCAAAATTTAAAAAAAGAGTAATTGTGAATTTTTAAGAAAGTAAATATTCATAATTATGTGTTTGAAACGAGAAAGTTTAAAAAAGAATATGTGTAAATCTTATAAAATAGAAATAATTTATTTAAGTATTTAAACATGTTTTTACATTGTTGGACCTGACTTAAACTATAACGGTACCTTGACATGCTTCTGAGTAGTATAGTTTAGTACGTTAACAAAGCCAGTCCTTATTTGGTAATAAAGCATATGAGCAATTTGTCAATAAAGTCACATGCCAGCTATTTTCCGTGCAAGCAAGCAGCAACCACGTTTAACGTGACTTGTGAGTATAATGTGCTAAAAAGTTGGTCAAAGAACATAGTACCTCGAAGCTTAAGTACTGCTCTCTCTCTCATCTGAGCATATTGCCGGTTGCATCCTCAGTTGGATTGTTTCAGGGCCCGGGGTCAGCTTCCCGGCTTTTTCTTCTCCACTTCGCACGGTCTCCAGCATTAATGCAAACAGGAAATGGTTGGTGTAATGTGTTAAAAAGGTGGTCAAAGACCATAGTATGTCGATGCTTAAATACTGCATAATTATTATCATGGAAATGTAAACAAGTTTGACGTAATTAGTCCGTCGCCAATAATAGCTAAACGACCTATTAGAACTTTTGTTACGACATATAAAGAAGAAGAGATAGAAAAATTAAATACTCCAGAATTAGTATTGTTTTGGGATTGTAAAACTCCTCACTTTCACTCCTCAAAAAGACCTCTTATTTATATAATAGTACATTGCAATTGAAATCAGCTATTATACAATTTGCGTCATAGTAGCTAAGACATGAATGAATAGCGTGTTTGTCATACAAACGGGCGTTTTTCTACTAAATTGTATTTTATTTTACATTGTTCAAGCTATTTGTCAGTGGATGAGTGTCATGACTGAAATAATTAACAATTAGAGTCTAAGCATGAATAAGTGCGGTTTGTGGCCGAAATAATGAATAGGAATTAGTATTCATTTTAGTTTTATTGCATCGCTGCTTGAAATGATGAAAACCTGTGTTTTTCTCTGTAAGTGCTCGTAAGGTGTATTCAAATTTTCATGACGATTGGTTGAGGTCTTAGATCATTGAACTAACGTTTGGTTTATTGATCTAACGTTAAGGTAGTTAAAGCGTGAAAGTGTAATAATCTTACAAAAGAAATTCGGTTGCGCGTATAAAATTTCAATTTATGGTATTATTAAAATTTATTAGGTCTAGTCGTATTACTAAGCCAATACTTATGATGCATTTAATATCACGTCGGTTATGTTTAAGGCGGTAACATCAACGTCATATCATATTTTCTAATGTCTTCGCGATTGTTACACTTTTAAATAAAATTAATTTAATACGGATTTATCGCGTCTATTATATTATTTAAACATTTCGAGCACTTTACAGTGTTCGTGGTTCGTGACAGTCTACCTGCGACCACGAACACTGTGCTCGAAATGTATAAATAATATAATAAACGCGATAAAATCAATATTAAATTAGTTTTATTTAAACGTCAAATAAATTAACTGTACATCTGAGAAAACAGAAATCTCTACACACAACTTCATTTAGCAAATAATAGTGACATAAAAAGCCGTTTATTGCCGTCAGCTTTCTTTGATAATTGCTTTCTCAGAATCAATATAAAGCCAATAGACTAATGGAAAAATAACCTACAAAAACAATTGAGAGGTCAAACCATTGGCATTTAAAATACCGTTTGACATTCGTTGTGAACAAAAGACACTCTGCCTTCTTCGATGAAAAAGGTTTGCCTTTAAGGGTTGGTGATAAGATGATGGATTTATATTTAAGTTAATATTATAGCTAACAAGTCATGTTTTATTTATTAAATCACTAACTGTTACCCCACGGCTTCGCCCGCTTGATATATAGCCTAGATATGTCCTTCTCAGTACCCTAACCTATGTGTATGCAAAATTTCAAGATTCAGAGAATTTCAGTTTTAGTTGGGATAACAAAGATTTCCGTTATTAAGTACGAAGCTGAAATTTTGCACTTATTTATTTTGAACACGAAATTCGTCAATTACAGAAAGGAGTTTTAAAAAAGAAATCCTTAAATGATACTACGAAATTGAAAAAATATTAATAAAGTAAGTAATAAAACCGCTTTGTTCCATATTCGTTTTAGCTTTACTGGTAAAGGGCTGGCGCATTTATTCCTAGAAAGGCAGGCGGCCACTTCAGTGGACTTTAGAGGCGGGTGAAATTATCTGCACATGCGTGAACTCTTTGATGTGCGCCGATGAGGTAGAGCGCTGGATAAGCTGGCTGTTTTTATTGAACCGGATTGTTTCCTGAAAGCACATTGGTCAGCGCATAAATTTACTTTTATTACGGTTTTATAGCGTTTATTACATTATTTATACACCTGACGTTTCCAACACTTTACAGTGTTAAGATTCGTAGGTAGGCTTCAAGTGTTCGAAACGTTAGGTGTATAAATAATGTATTAAATGCGGTAAAACTCGTATAAAAAGCTTTTGCCCACGGCTCCGATCGCGTTAATGTCTTTCCCCCGGGAATAGACACTTTTATAATAATCAATAATAATAATAAAATATATTTATTGTTTCCAAAGTCTTATAACTACAACATGAACATTGATAAAAAAAAAACTTTTGTCCGGAATGAACAGTCCCTATGTCCTTTTCCAAGCAACGTCCATGCAATTTTTTTAATGATGCTTTCAAGCGTAAAAACGAACGCCCTTTCGCATTTTAATATTATTGAGAAAGGATTCGTTCATACTTTGTTTAAATTTATGTCCCTTTTTTATTCCTGTTTGTTCTTTATATTTATTCCCCCTCTGAAAATTAATACCTAGGGATCTTTTCGACGTCAGTATACTTTTACCAGCCTTCTTTAATAATGTAACTTTCAGAATTTACTTAGGTTATTCACGAGATCTTCTATCTTAGTTACTTCTTCAAAATCAGGTTTAAGGCCTTGAAACGAATATTTATTTATTCATAAAAATAGTATACTGAATAAGTACTTATCACTAGCACACCATATACGGCGTTTGAATTTGAAACACAATACTACGATGGTGACACATGACTTGATTGCAAAAACGCTAATCGCTTTACGATCTGTCCATTGTTTTTGTCGCGTCCAGTAGTTTCCACCGCCGTCCATGACCATTGTTTATGGTGTATTTGTAGAGAAAGCCGGCCTCGCTGCGTTTATTGCAAACGGATCTTTTGTCGGTGGCTCGCAGTACAAACATTCATTACGGTGCGCCACAAAGGGTGCCTGTTCCATTAATCTGTAGATCTACGGAATTTTTGAACGCTCGCGTGTTCCATTTTTAAGTTGATTGAATTAGTTCTTGCTCGTCGTAAATGCCGCAGAGTTTCAAATTGAATCTTTGGAACAATTATGAAATTGTTTTCGTTTCATTTCTGTCTTTTATAGAGGAGGTTATTCTCTGTGAAATTGCTTTCTATTTTAAGAAGATATAAACAGAAAATATAAACGTTATGTAACTTGTACTCAACGCATTTTAATTTAACTAGTGACAGATATTTAATCACACCAATATATATTTTGAAAACTTCCGTATGGATCTCAGATCTATTACGGATCTAATGCAAGCCACTGCTCATCTTTTCTTAAACAAAGGGATATGAAGTAAACTGACCGTCTTACCATAAAGGAAGTCTAAAGTTACACAATTGTCGGAAAAAAATACATTTCCAGAATTCATTGACACTGGCAGCATTTAGCAAGCATTTAAGTTAAGATCATATTTTGTGTATGTCCGAACTCAGCTCGAGAAAGTTTACCATGAATCCTATAGAGGAGCTAGATCGATTGTCCGCCCCTGAAAACTCCTATTTCATTTCATCATAATTGTTTTACCCGTTTCCGAGATATGTAATTGAAATACTGTTGAAAGAGTTTCAGTCGGCGTTTCTTCTCTACGGTGGTCAGTTCCAAAACGCTAGAATTAAATATATAAATATATTTAAGTAAATTAGAATTATTCAAAAATGTAATGACGTGCAATTTTTTCTGAATAAATCTTTGAATCTCTTTTTGTTCGTTTGATAGTGTAGGAAAGACGAATTTCTCACAACCAAAGCTCGTTATGTTTACAGCAGGAGCATGCTCTCCAAAAAGCAAACAAACGAATTGTTGTAGAGAGCTTGCCAATGGCTCGGCCTCGACTCGAACGGCACCTTGATAGTGAAGCTATTTCGCGCTCACTCGATTACCGATCGATTCTATTCTCGAATCGCTTTATCAAGAGCAGTAGTATTTATGCGACCTTTATAGGGCTAAAAGCAGCCTACCCTGGCTCACAATATAGGCATTGAAATATTTTTTTCACTTATCTGTGAAATGAAAAAGCAATGGTAACTGTTTCATTACTCATTTAAATAAAATTACTTTTAGTACGGTTGTATCGCGTTTATTTCAATATTTATAGACGTAAGGTTGACATTTGTGTAACAAAGTCTGCGAAAATTACCACTGAATTTACTCAAAAAGACATAACATAACGTCATATACATGAACAAATTAAATAACATTTAAAAACAGTCATGCAAAACAAACGAAATAATTAATTAGTTCATAGCGAGTACTCGCGTACTCGATCAATAAATTTATTTTATATGTGTAACAAGCGAAAAAATATAAGAAAACATTATGCTTCGTTACTTTTGCCGAAATTGTGATTGTACGCCTTTATTAAGCTACCGACAAAAGCCTAAGTCCTGAATAATAAGAGATAGTTGCCTAAATGAAGTGTAATTGCTTAGTTGGTTCTAGTTAGTGTCAGACTTTATTTGGCGTACTGAACATACAGGATTAGAAAACACAAAACTATTTTATCCATAAAGTCGCATCATCTGACACTTCATCATATTATCCCTTACAATATCAAAACTATCCTAAATATACCTAAATACCTAGTACTATCTACTACTATCTAAGAACTAGTATTATCTAATTCCGAAATAATTTGAATTTAAATCATAACAGTTATAAATATGTATAAATTAACGACACTCAAGCTACTTAAAATTCCATCGACTAAATTTGTCCGGAATGACAAAGGGAATATCAAAACATAATACCTAGTCGTATTGTTGAATATCGTGAAGGAAGGAAACTGGTGAATTTATTGTCAAAGATAATAAGTAATTGAGTATTTTTCCTTGTACGAACACAGCTATGTTATGTTTTCTTTTGTTGAAACACGTGTAGGTATCGCTGAAACGATAATTATTATATACATAAATATGTATATTCTTAACTACATTTTGCTTGTTCTATTTAAATACTAGTTTTGATGATTTGATGATGATCGGTTCTGTAGATAGGGCGTGAAAGCGTAACAAACAAACTCACTGACGCATATATTCATTGCATTCAGCGTTTCAAAACAAAATATTATATTGTTATGAAAAAATCCATATATTGGGAAACGATGACTCATACATAGTAAACACATTTGAATTTTAATAACTTCGACAATAGCACGCGCCCCGCCCGCATACCGAGAGGACCACTTATGACTCATACAACACATGATAGCCATTATTACCATAATTATGAATTAATGATTTAGGGGAGAGCCTGACAGACACGTTCACAGTCTAAGGCGAGGGAATTAATTAACATAACATTTCACAGGAAATAGAAACTTTTCATCCAAAAGAAAATAAATACTGTTCCCGTGAGTGAAATCGTAGAATATTTATATGAGTAATTTTCTTTTAAATAGTTCCTTCATCGACCAATAACTCTTACACGTATTTTCGATATCACGTTACACGTATTTTCGATATCACGTATAATTTTCTTTTTCTTCCGTCCCTCAAAAGAAACTATAAAAACATCGCAAGAAGAGATTCTACTATACATACAAAATATCTTTAAGGTATGAGAGTTAATAGTTTCATGTAGTCTGTCACTGCAATCTGTCTGTATTTAAATATATTTGGTACAAGTCCGTGCCATTACAATGTCCCGTAACAACGCCCTTATTTCCTAACGTACAGTTACCACAAAACCACGATGAAAATAAAACTGAAAGTCATAACACATCACACACGCACCATCCATTTCGATATTTTGCGTCGCGGGATAAAAATAGAGCCGCAACGTATTCAGAAAACATTAATCATTTAAAGGGTTGAGCTTGGTAGCCGTGGAGAAGCCGGATGCCACAGATTTGTACCGCATTGCCCTGTTTATTTAGACTTAGAACGTGCTTAGTAGTTTACTGTCCTTTCAGTAGCAAACGAGGATTGCAAGGTGCCAGTATTTTTGTCGCTGCATACTACGAGATTTTGGTTTGCCGTGTGGTTCCCGGCAGAGTAGAATAGGACCACTCAAGTATTCCCGATTGGATGTCGTAGAAGGCGACTTAGGAAAAACAAGCTAGATGAAGCTTATAAACATCAAAGAGACCTCTCCAACCTGTCTAGCCAAAATGGAACTCTCCATGCTGGCTAGACTAGGGTTGGAGAGGCCAAATTATCTGACTGCTCTGGCTAATATATGGCTCTGATACTACAGAGAGGATCGTGCTCCTGCAGTGGAGACTAAAAAGACCTGATGATGAGGATGATACTACGATATGATGGAACCTCGAGCACTAGACGGCCAAGACTATGACCAAAGGCTGCAACGACCAGATTAACTAATAGCGGTCAAGAGCGCGACGTTTATATGGTTTCTTTAATTAATCTGATGATAGCCAGTACCAGTGACTGGTATAGTGCGAGAGGTGCCTTAGGTAGAAATATTCTTTCCACTATTATATTAAACAATAGTTGCGCTTTTATGGTGTTATCATAATTTATTTTCGAGATTATTGCATGCAATTTATCTTTTCGTATTGTTTCTTACTGAGACTATATTATAAGTTTATTTTGCTACTATAATACCAAAAACAACGCCTATTTTTGGTAGACAGATGTGTATCTCAACTCACCTCTCAATTAAACCCACGAACTAAGCCCGTGTGAAAGGGCAAACTAAAATCATTCGGCACACGTGCACTTGCTGGATGGTGCCCATTAGTTTTCGTAATCCATTCGTACGAGTTGACTCGTATTTTCATCAATTCTGCACACACATTGAGGAAATTCCTTCCTTGACGTGAACTTGAATAGTACGACGAGTACTCAAATTCATTAATTTAGAGAATGAACCAACCACTCACTATAATATGTTGGAGTATGTTTTAACTGGAAGTTAAATAAAACATATTCACTATACTAAACATCCTGGCCATATTTTATTTATATTAGTATCCCAGATAGAATATAGATCGCCAAGAAAAAAGATGGAAAAATGTAAAAAAAAAGAATTATACGTAAATACTTCAAATTTTTTGGGGATTTTGATTTGGTTAGTATCGCTATGAAATCGCCATAAAAATGTTTCAATGTCGTTAAACCTGTATAGCGTCGGTTTACGTAATTTTGACAAAATGAATACAATAGAAAATTAAAATAAATAACCTAAAATTAAAATCCATCAACATTAAAAACCAGTTTTATTGTTCTATTATTTAATTTGCATTTATTATTTACTAGCTGTTACCCGCGGCTTCGCCCGCGTAATATATATAGCCTATGTCCTTCTCGGTACCCTAACCCATGTGTATGTAAAATTTCATGATGATCGGTTCGGTAGAAACGCCGTGAAAGCGTAACAAACAAACAAACAAACTCACTTTCACATTTATAATATTAGTTGGATCATCAGAGGTCAAAAGTGCATAATTATATTTTGACGGACAATGGTTTGAGAAATATTGTACATTCTCGTTATTTGCGTGAAAGGTAAACTAAGTAGGTTAGGTATCTCTTTTCTTTATCCTTGACTGTCTTCATATGCAAAATATTATAGTTAAGTCGTGAAAGCAAAAAAATAACTTTCATAAATTAGTTGAAGTAATTAATTAAATCTATCCATTAAGGGAGACCCACTGTCTGCATCTAACGCAATAGAAACGGAAGCGGCCATCTTGATGACGTCACGGCTTGCACCAGGAACCTAATCCCTGGAATGCGCTGATAACGACGTGGGGGGCCGCATAATTCTCCAGATAAACTCACGTACTTAGATAATTGCGTTTATGATGTGGTTTACATGCCTCATCTTGGTCGGTGGCCGCTAATAGTGCTTCGACAGACTTCGATTTACCAGGTGGGGGTAAGTATTAGTTATAAAATATAATATCGTTAAGTTAGTAATAACACAAGTCTGGAACTTACCGTGGGGCTACTTGGGGCAAGCTCAATCTGAATGATTCATTCGTACAATTTATTTTACAGTATAATTTATAGTCTTATACCATAAAATCTTCATGAACCACCGTCCGAAATTTAAAAGCTAGACTAGTTGGTGGCATTTTGTGGAAAGAAATGCCCATAATTACTATTTTTGCAGAAATAATGGAGTAGTTTACCATCTTCTTATTTGCCACTTTAGTTAAAAATCCACTAGAATTCAGGTTTCTTCCGATGTTTTTATTTTTGTAGTAATCAGGAAGTGATCCATGAAAATTACCATACTTAAGTCAGTTTGGACTATACACTCAAAAGCTTCCGGTACACGCGTATATAGAGTAAACAATACAACACAATACAAGAACAGTTTATTGCACCAAAAAAAAAATGAAGAAAATAAATACAATTTGCACGAAAATTTAGTAGACAACAGGCAGAACGATCTCTTTCTGGCAACCGTTTTAAGAAAGAAAAAATAACTAATAAACGGTAGAATAAACAGTAAAGCAGTTAGGTACTTGCTCCTTACTAGTAGTACTTACAAGGCAGCTTGAAAAATCTGACACCAGTGTTGGCCACTTACACATACGAAAAACAAAACAAACAAACTAGTAGCATAGTAAGTACTCTGAACTCTCCTTAATTACATAATTTTTTGATAGAGAATATAATATTGTTAAAAATAGCGGAAAATATATAATACCTTTCTTATAAAAAATTCTTTAAAATTATACCTTTCTTATGGTATCAAATCCATTCAGGTGAAGTAAAATATCTTCGGTAATGTTGTATGGATACAACATTACCGAAGATATTTTACTTCACCTTTAAACAAACAAAATTAGTTTCCCCGACCTAATTTATAAATTAGTACCTACAATTCAACATGATTATAGAAACGAGTGGAAGTAAACCAAATTTGCTGTAGCCTTCAACGTCGCTCGCGATTAGAACGCCGAGGTTTATTTATTTATCCTCGGCACCTCACAGACTCCGGCTAAATTAACTTAGTTGACGGGAGAGCTGGTAATCCAATTCTCCCGGTAATACTTTATAGATCTATTTAAAAATGAACATCCCCCAAACAAATTATGATAATTATTTCAACGTTTGAGAAGATTATATTTATTGCCTTAATGCAGTGCTTGACTGGTCTGCGTATGGTAATCGTCAACTAATCGAGTCATCAATCCAGGTAATATCAAAGTATGAAGTAAGCGCAACAATTGTATGAGATGACATGTCCTCTGTCGCACTTTTATACTATTAATACACAGGTGCGACGTCAAATAAAGCAATGTCTTCTTATATTGACCAACAATCACGTCTTCACTTTATCACTCTTCATTTTTCGTTTGTTTAGCGACTGACTTAGGTATTGCAGGTAAAACCTGTCTATAAATATTGTTTTTATTTTTTTTATTTAAACGTGTCTATCTTTTTTTTTTTTTATATTATTTTACGGCCCTGGATACAAGTCCTTTTGAGCCTTTCTTCATTTATTTCGCCAGTTGGCGAGTTATTCTTGATTGTTGTCAACGAAATGATGGTGTAATTCATTTCGTTGTTTTCACGGAGCCCCTGGCAACAACTCTTCGCGAATCCACTGGTTTCATCATTGACGACGCAGCGGCGGACAACCACCAGCCCGCTATGTAAATCTCACTACAGCCGCACAATGACAGTCTATTTTAGTTATTCTACACATTGTTCTTAAATATGGGCATTTATAACACAAAATAACACCAATTTCACATTATAAAGTCCACTAGAATCAATTTGCGAAACAATCCAAAAGAGACACCGTGTAGTCCGCTAAAATTCCCGCCAAGAACTCTCAACGTGTCTATCAATCATATGAATTTGTCGAAATTATTTTTAAGTTCCCAGCATTGATCTTATAGAAAAAGTTTATCGTATTGACGGTCTGAGTACGAGGGTCATTTCACACGCTGTATACGAATACTAGCGATAGTACTAAGTATTATAAGTATGAAATAGTACTTAGCTTGTTCGTGGTTGAATGAGAAGGAGGTTTTAATCCGCCACTCAAAGTCGCTCAAAGCAAGAACACTCAGCTACCGATTACCAACTTCAAAGACCCTAAACTTAACCACGTCTGCGACAAGAAAGGATTAATCCTAAAGATGGATTTGCCGCGGTGACAGATCTTTAGACGTCATCGTAATAATCATTATATCTTTGATTATCAATCTCTTGTTTTGTTTCTTTTGATAGGTGAGTTATTTGGATAATTAAACGTAAGTAGGTAATGCAAAAAAAAACATGCGAGGCAGTCTTTGAGTGAGGACTGCCGATAGAAGTGACTAAGTAACTTGATGTTCACGCAAAAAAGTACAAATCGTTCGGTGACGATGACGGGAGTTCCATGATTTTTTTCACCCAAAAAGTACTCAACGCGCATAAAGCAGTTTGCACTTCAAAAATATTTTTCATAGTTCCATTCTTGATAATTATTTCCGTATTTTTAATAAAACGCTGGAATTTGATTATGCTGATAAATACGTATGAAATATCTCTTTTATGGAACATAAAATTTTATTAATGGTATGTAAAAAAATATTTATTATAAATAGGTATATAATAAAATTATACAAATCTGCCTTTTGACTTAATGATTATCTAACGAACCTAAACTTCAGATGGTTCATAGAAACGCACAGATTAGAGGCAGATATTGTTTACCGAAAAATCTCTACAAAATAATGCTTTGTCTACACAATCACCGATGGTCGGCTGTTATTTGACGATTTACCGTACATTGCTGCGTTGGATAGAAAACTCTCAGATCTTTTGTGAGCTTAACAGCAATGTACAAAGAAACGTCGCGTTGAGAGCCGATCATCAGCGATTGTGTAGAGTACTCATAACTGTGACAAGAAACAAAAGTATATAAATCTAAAGAGAGAATTATGTGAAAGCGGTGAAAGATCTTGTGTTCGTATATAATCGATTCGATTCGATTGTCATGGGTTACATTTTCTTGTCTCAGGAAGCTTTTTATGTGATGAATCGGTTGCGGTGCAAAATAATATAGCACGCAGTAATACCTTATTTATTCCGTAGGAAGGTTATTATCTATGATATCTATTATAGGCGAAATTTTTTTAATTTGAGTCGTCTCTGTTTATCCTTAATATCAATTTTAAATATATATTTTTTCGTATTTGTTGTTATAGCGGCAATAGGTGAATCTTATAGCCAATTTAAACTGTGCTGTTAAGGAACAGTTTAAAACAGGTCTCGTTTTGTACTATTTGGATGCGAAACACTAAAAATCAATACCTTAAGTACGGAACGTGCCATAACTTTAACTCGATCGGGGTATTTGTCACCGCCTACGTACCTACGTACCCCAGTTACCTCCAATTAGGAGTTGTAAAGTTTAGAAGTTTGAAGAGTCGAGACTTTCAAACACTCGATTGTGGGCGGGTTTCTTGCAAATGCCTCGAATTTAACTTTGTTCTCGTACCTACTTCTCTCTCAGTGATAGGAGTAATTAAAGTGAACTGTTATGAGACGTATTCGTATATATTTTATTAATCATTTGAATGCGTTTGAAAAAAATCAAGATAAGGGTATCTTGCTTGATGAGAAGCAACCAATAGGTCTAGGGTGGTACAAGCAAACTCAAATAATGCCAAAATTTCAAGGCAAGAGTAAATAGCCTTGATAATCCCTAAATTGTACGCGTCGGGAAACCGTGACGCAGGGAGGGAATTCCATTCCTTAACGGTTCACATAATGAAGGAAGAGCCGAATCCAGAGGTGCGCTGAGCAGGAATATAGACCACATATGGTTGGAATCCCTGTTCACGCCGTGTCGTCCAATGGTGAAATGGTGCAGGGGGAATTAAATCATGCAACTCCTGTGCTCATCCACACTCTCTAAACACCCCTGCACCCGCCGATTAGTTGTGTCAAAAAGACACAACTAATCGGCGGTGTTTGAGGCCCTGAAGCCGTGCTGCCGAAAAGGCACCATCATCAACTAGTCATTTGGCATGTTCGATAATTAATCCAATGCTTCGAGCTGATAGTGGATCCACCCCACAGAACACTTGAGGGCAAAATGACAATAGTCTATACTGTATAATGAACATATATAAAGGTACTAGCTGTCACCCGCGGCTTCGCCCGTCCTTTTCAGTACCCTAATCTATGTGCATGCAAAATTTCATGATGATCGATTCAGTAGATATGGCTTAAAAGCGTAACAAACAAACTCACTTTCGCATTTATTTATTGAAATTACAGGAAATTTCACATAGAAAAAAATATTGGCATGCAAACCATGTTTTCGTGAATTATTTACACTCTTAATCATAAATTATGAAAAACCGGCCAAGTGCGTGTCGGGCCACGCGCAGTGTAGGGTTCCGTAGTTGCGAATGACAACTTTGAGTTCACACTGTTTACACTCGCACCTCACAGTTTAACGACCAAAAACATCTAACAATGAAGATTGTATGAAATTTTACATTTTCCAGTACATTTTATAAATTGGTTGCCTATAACTTTTTATTTTGGACTTAGTACCCAGCTCTGATAGTTTTCCTTTCAACTTCAGTATATATACTACTGCTGTAATTTTTTTCACGTATCCATATATAACCGTTTAGCAGATAGGGGGGGGGGGGGGGGGACACGTACCTCTAACAAAAATTTTCACTTTTAAACCAAATATTTCAAAAACGGATCCCTAAATCGAAAAATGGTGTTCTCAACCTCACAATGTTTTTCAAAGACCTTTTTAATGATAACTCACACGATGGGTAAATAGAGAAAAAAAAAATACTCCCCTACTTTACTTGTATGGGAGCTATCCAAAAAAAAGTTTTTTTTCAAGATTTTTTTCTACCACTTTTTATGCCATGATTAATATACAGACCCATACCAAATTACAGCTTTCTAGTACTTATAGTCTCTAAGTAAAACCGCGGACAGACAGACAGACAGACAGACAGACATGGCGAAACTATAAGGGTTCCTAGTTTACTACGGAACCCTAAAAACACTATGCAATCGAGTAGTAAGATGTTTAATAAAACATTTTCATCTCAAGATAGGTTTAAGTACTTATCTTACGGCTTATAATTGCTAACCATATTCAATGCATCATATAAATTGCTAATAAATAATTTCTTAGTGTTATAAGTGTTTATTATCCATTTCTATTATATTTTAATTTATATTAATATTTCAATTTATATTTTATAGGGTCCCTAATCTATAGTCAAAGTCTTAATCTTTAGTCTGTAATGGCTGTAGCAATGGTAACATGTTTTAATTTTATCCAGTTTTAGCAGTGCCGTTAGTACTGTTATTAATTCTGTGACTGTGCTTTGTAGGTATTTAGACGTATAAAGGGAAACGAATCAATCAGTATATTTCTATTTAATAGTGTATTAGTGTCTATCTTCTATAGCGATTCAACGCCTGCAATATAGCCAGGTATGTGGGCACAGCCCACACTTGTAATACTGGTTGGCAATACGGTAGTTGCCTAATGTTAAGATTATATAAAATTTGTTTCTAATGAGATTCATTTCTATCTAAAAACACTATAAAGAACACTTTTAATTTGATATCGATTCGTTAAGTGATCTTAAAGCTTCTTTAAAGTTGGGTGAATAGGACCATTTTTTAAAGTATGAAAATCTTTAATTACAATTATACTGTATTTTAGTCTGCAAAATTTATAGCAACTTTTATTATGAAACCATTACCATAAACGAAATATTTCGTATAGCTACCAAACAAAGTTCTCACGCCATCCATACAAAATACAAGCTTGTGACGTCACAAATATGTAGGCATTTCAGCAGCGCGTTTTCACGTCTAAAAATTTACGTCTAAAAACATGTGTCTTTAAAACTTTTATAACTGAAAGAGTTTTTTGTTTAGAAATGTATTTCTGTCACTATTGTGTTTATTTTTGGCAGGTCTTTACATAGCAACATGAAAAAAATTTTAGTCAACATGCCCATTTCGCAAGCTTTTGCCATATGGTGTTTAGATTTACTGCGCAAACATACAATAGCCTATTATATACACTAGTGAACGAAAGTAGGCATTGGAAGATACATAAATACATACTTACATATATTGTCAAGTCTATTTCCCTTGCGGAGTAGAGGAGATGTCAGCCATCTCATATATTTGAATAATGGCCCATTAAACTTACCGTGTCATTTTAAGAGTCCAAGCAGTAAAAACGGGACCCCTATCACTGAGACTTCAATGTCAAAACAAATACTAAAAATAGATGAAAATAAATATTTAAGGGGCTCCTATACGTTTTTTTTTTTTTTGCACGTTATTGATAACACTTGAAATATTAATATATTCAAGTTAAAAATAAATATTTAAGGGGACTCTAATACAACAAATGTGATTATTTGCCGTAGAAATTAGTTCTTAAAGTTTACTACAAACACCGAAATTCTGAATCACCAAACAAATTTAGTCAGATTGCTTAAACTCGAACTGTCGCTTTATTTGTCCGAAAAGATTTAAAAAAGCAACATTTCATTTCATCAAAGCCCGAATCTCATGACCCGGTTCTCACGGCCGGTATTACGCCTCGAATCTAAACAAATTGCATTTACGAGTAATAAGGTAATCATTCTGACGGTGCAGTGACCCGCCCAATTCTGACGCCATTCTTCAATAAATCAATTGATGTAATTGGTTTGAACTTATCTTCGCTGCGAAACGCACTCTAAGCCGTTAGCTTAGAATAACTATAATGTCTAGATAGGCTATAAGAAAAAAATTGTGTCCAACTCATAGACTATGATATGGACCGGCTCGTCCGGGGAAGTACCTCACTCTCACCAAAGACAATATAATACTAACGTAATAGACTGTCCACCTCATACAAAAATATTGGACCAAATTAAGGTTGCTAAAAGCAGGCGAATGTATGGCGCAGGAGAGTTGCTTGCTACTCGATACTAGATGGCGGTAATCTGCGTTAGCCTTTAACTTACTAAATATACGGTGTCATTTTAAATGTTATGCCTAAAATATTGTTTTGATCTTTAATAAGATATATTTTGTGAATCATGTTTTTATTTTCTCATAATACGGTAGATACAATGTTGTGTAGTTTCGAGTGGCGCCAATGCGAGTCTTAGAGAACAAATCGTAAAATCGACGTTTGAGTAGTAGCTTTACAGCTTCTATGCTTCGTTCAGTGGGTAAGAGAGCCGAAGGGCCATCGCCCCTTCCTTCTGGGGAGGGAAAAATAAAAGGCCGGCAAAGCTCTTGGCACACTTCTGGTGTTGTATTAGTCCCAAAGATATATAATACCAACGGTAGCGGTGATCACTTACCTAGGTGACCCGCTTGCTCGTTTGCCTTCCTATGACATAATTCTTGTGTAATTTTTTTATGCAGATTCGATTATTACATAGAGTTATGGTGGATATGCGCCATGGGTCTATTGCGCGCTGGACGATTGTAAGTTTTCTGTGATAAGACAATGGACCTAAAATAATACAGAACGGGCGCTGAGGATGTCACAGGTGACGCAAACTTTTTTGTGCGGCATAGGTAGATACGAATTTAACATTTGGAAGAGTTTGTATTTCTAACAGGGGAAAATGTCCAAATTTAGATATGATGGGAAAATGTGTTGCCTGTATGCAGTTTAGATGTTAACTTTAAGTAATTAAAAACAAAAAATAAATAACGGTACTATTATTATTATTAGTGTACCTCCTTATAATTCCTAATAAGATTTTATCATCGCCGAGCTTTCACTTATCCATCATTATTGTAACACAACAAATGTAAGCCCATCCATCAAAGCTAACAAAACATTAAATTCATTACATCCGACATGCAAAGTAATAAAATAAATGACGCTCATCCATATACGCATAAAAGTATTGACATACCAATACAACTAATAGGTCTTATATGTGCGATTAGAAAATAAATAAATATATATGCATGTGAAAAGTGAACCTGATGGACCTAGGCGCAGGGGTAGACCGAAGACGAGATGGCGCGATGAAATCGATAGGTTCTTGGGAGGTTGGCAGCAAGCTGCATTGGATAGACATCAGTGGGGAAAAGAATGGGAGGCCTTTGCCCAGCAGTGGGACACAAAAGCAGGCGAAGAAAAATATATGTATGTATGAAATGGATGTATGGAATTGCCAATTTTTAGGGTTCCGGACAAAAGTTGAAAAACGGAACCCTTATAGAATCACTCGAGCGTCTGTCTGTCCGTCCGTCCGTCTGTCACAGCCGATTTTCTCCGAATCTACTGAACCAAATTAGATGAAATTTGGTAAGATAGTGTAATCCTGTGACCCAAACACGGATGTGCAAAGTAAATAAAGATTTTTTTGAAATAAGGGTCATTTTGAGGGGCCCAATTACAAAATTTAAAAAAAAAGTTTTGCAAACCTTACTGTGTCATATATCAAATGAAAGGGCTCATTATGAGGATTTCAAAAATATTTTTTTTTGTTCGGGTAAAATCAATACTTTTGATTTTATTCACGAAAGAAGGCAAAAATTGACCATTGATCCTGATTGACCTGATCTCCGAAACTACTGGGCCGATAATTTTGAAAAAATTACAAAATATAGTTCATTCCTTGAAGATTACAGGAAAAATAATAAGAATTCTATCACTTGAAAATTAAGTGGTAAACTCACAATAATAAGTTCATCTAGGGAAATAGTTCACTAAAACACCACTAGATGGCGCTAGACAATTGAATAAAACATTTTTTGCACATTGTGTGTGTGTTCACGAAGCATATTGTACGGAACCCTCATTGCGCGAGTTTGACTCACACTTGGCCGGTTTTTTTTTTTATTGTTTATTAAGGCAACAACGAAACGGATAAATCGAACAGTGAAAATAAAATGTTTATTTTTAAAAGTTTAAAGCCAAAGTTTATAGTACAAATTCTTATAGCAAATCTTAGTTACCTACCAAAACTTCTAGAAAGGAGAGGAAACAATAAAACAAAATAAAAACACTGCTCTCAGCCCTTTTTATTTTATAATTCAACAGATTCTAGGATCTAATTATTCTATATTGTTTTCTGCCAAGTTTCCGCGAAACAAATATTTGTCTTCATAAAATATTCAGAAAGCCAACAAGGGATCACAAATATAAATTCAGATGATGCTCTGAATTCTAAAATAATCCTCATTATTTTATTTGCATTCGATGAAAATTTAAAGATAAGGTAATTACTTAAATAAAAGAGTTTTAACTACAAATGTTCTGAATAATTTAATTCTTCATTAGAAAATGATATAAGCAAGCAGCGACGTCCTATAATTTATTTTTAAATATTTGCAAGTTACAAGTATGTCGTCACTGCCCAGTAAGATCAATTTCACTCTCGCTTTCAATTAATTTAGTAAAAAAACTTAGTACTTACTATCTAATAAAAATTAAATAAAATTATGTAAGACGCATTTTTAAGTTACTTAGAACACTAATATCGATGTGTTTCCTGAACGCGAATCTACTTACTGCTACCTTACCATTTTACTGTGCCCACACTGTGCCGTTTGACCTTAAGTTTTTTAAAAAAGAAATTTATTAAAAACATTAATTTCCATAAACAATCTGTACAACCAGAGAGACGAAATTTTTTTTTTAAATCTATGTGTACAACCTCCTTTTACTAAACTTATCCTCCTAATTTGAATAATAATTAAATTCCTATCAAGCCTTACAATGTTTTTCGTTTTGTTTCAGGTAAACATCACTGCCGCCAATTTCAATCTACTCTTTAGCTCTTCGAGTGTCTGGTATGTCAGGTTCTTTTGTTGTCGACTCTCTCTCTCTCTCATCTCATCATCTCCAGGTCTTTTTTTGTCTCCACTGCAGGAGCACGACCCTCTCTGTACTACCAGAGCCATATATTAGCCAGAGTAGTCAGGATTTGGACTACACTCTCCACGCTGGCTAGAGGTATTTGAGAAGAATCTTTGATTTTTATAGTTTGTTTAGCTTGTGTGCCCTAAGTCGCCTTCTACGACATCCACGGGAAGACTTGGACGGGTCCTATTCTACTCAAACCTCTGTGGAAGCCATAAGATAAAATAAAAATGTGAATAGAAGAAACATTGCAATAAAATTTGGTGAGTAAAATCATCTACACTGGACTCACTGGATACAAACCGGGTAGCATTCGCGCCGCTCTCGCGTAACGACTGTAGGGTTAATTTTCCGTTCAGCATCAAATTGGATTAACCGAGAGCTGCTGAGTGCTCTCGATCCAATTAACCGCTTTTACAACGGCTGCGTTTTTATATGAACGATCACATTATCGTGATATCGGAAATTAAGGAAATTTACAGGCCATTTAATTGAAAACTCAAACATATTTTATTTGAGCGCTCATATCATCTTCACCATCACCAAGTACAAAATTAAAATCAAATAAATGTTTAAAGGGGACTCCCATACAACAAACATTATTTTTTGTCGTTTTAGCTTGATAGCCTAATGTTGTACACATAGGTAAGGAACCCTTCGTGTGCGAGTCCGACTTGCACTTGGCCGATTTTATTTCTTTTGTCCCAAAGTAATATGGAAGAGTATTTTTGCATAACCTTACTTAGAAACACATAAGTATTGCAATCGAGAAAGGAAACGCAGCCAGCGTTCTTGGCACCATGCCGCACGAATAGATTTTTTTCGAATTTTAATTTTTTTATCTCTAATATTTTCTTCGTTTAGTCTCTGCATTACTGAAAGTTACTTTTTTCCTGTATACCAGTAATTTTTCCTAGCCTAAATAAAAAAAAAAACAATAATTACAAGCTACTATGTTATTCATATCATACACGGCAGGTTCCCAAGACATAACGTTCCAGGTGCACCTGTAGAGCGGAATGAAAGAGTCCTTTGAAAGCGGCTGAATGCGCCGCGAAATGAACGCTTGCTGAAAAGCTGATGCCGCGGGATGAATGAGCCAGGATACCGGGATTTCTCTCGGTGTTACTGTCCTCTTTTCCAGTTTGCATTAAAAGATGCTAATATTTTTAGGTTCGTTTGATAAATAGGGACTTCTATTAATCTACGTCATCATCTTAGCGTTTTTGACAGCGCCTCTGCCGGCCCTTGGCAGAAGGAAAAAACCCAAGAAGTACTGACTTGATGTTGTACAAGATAATATGGACTCTCAACTAAGGATGCTGAAAATCGAGTGAAGTGGAGAAGAAAAAGCCGGCAAGCTTAGTTTGCGGCAAGAAACGGGCAATATTACCCACTACGTAACAAAATATGCAATGAAATAACCAAAACTCAACATTTATCTTTCTCAAAAAAATGTGTAATCTGTTTGCGATACGGGTAATAGTGGGCATTTTATTAATCCCACAGCTCCCTTTCTGAAAAATGTGTAAACTGTTTGCAATGCGGGAAAAAGCGATATTACCCACTGCATTACAAAATATGCAATGAAATAACCAAAATAAATGCAAGCCGTGACGACGTTGTGCAACGGAGTGTGCCAGAAAACTCCTGAAATAATCTCGCCCTGTTTTTGCTGAGCACATAACTTTGGTTAACGAGAGGCGGCGGCGACGCGGGAAATAATAGGTGGCGAAAACACCAATATGGCGTTGGCGTTTTGCCCTGTGGTTAACCCTGATAGTTTCAGGTAGCGGTCAAACGAACATACATACCCGTCGTCCCAACTTAGTCCCAACGCGATTTTCTGGAGTGAGAGATTTGGTGACTATTATATATAAAGATGCGCACTTCTTTAGCGATCATTTATATCTAACTTCTTACATCCGGGTAGGAAGAGATATTGTGGCAGATAGAAAATTTATAAAAAAAGAAAATTGATCGATTTTGTTAAAATTCTTTACGTGTAAAAAATTTGTGTTAGTGTCAATATTACATTTACATACTTATGGGTCGCATTGATAACCTCCTTTTTTTGAAGTAAGTTGTAACAACTGGTGAAAATACCCATATTGGCGTTAGCGTCATGTCCAGAAGCTAAATTCTAAAAGGTCGAAAAGCTTTTGATTACCGATTTTGTATCCACCTATTCAATATCAGTATCATGAACTAGGCCTAACCTTAAAGTAGTTAGTGCACACCATAAAATTTCTATAACAGTTTCAGAAACTGGCTATTAATGACCATCATTACGTCAATCGTTTTTAAAGACCCTTATTACTTTACAGTTACATAAAGTTCTATTAAAGTTTCACCCTATACCTTGTCACAAGTGCCCTGAAGTTAATTTCAGGGTGCGGTTAAGAAACTCAACCTGATAATTGCTCATTTTGTATAATTTCTTGTAGTATCAGTGTCAAGGACCGGCCCCACCTCATAGTAGATTCATTTATCAGACCTTTTACCTATGAATTGTCCTAAAGAAAAGTCCTTATAATTTTAAGCAGTCAAAAATGTATTCAGGTTTGCTGAAAACCGATTTTTCAAAACGCTCCATTGCATCAAAGCTCGGTTGACTAGATACTAAAACATCATCATCATTTCGTGTAGGTGACACGGTCAGTCGACCATGCACACCCTGATAATAACTTAAATAATTGAACTGAATTCGATACGGTTTTTTTTGTGAAAAGCAGGCTTCTTAGCAATGGTTCTTAGGCCTGTTTTATCAAAATCGGAGCAGCTATAAACAAGATGGACGTTTTGTCGCGTTGCATTATAAAAGTAAGATACCATTTCAAGTAGAGCTTTCGTTATCAGTCAAAATAAATATTTTTTAAAATAAATAACATGTTATATAAAATAACAAGTTGGTGTTGTTTGCAATTTTATTGTTTTCAATTTTATGTAACTTGTTTTTTTTATTTTTAAAAAGCTCTATATTGACTGATATCGAAAGTTTTACTTCAAATGATATCTCAAATAGTACATTCACCGTCCCAACTGCTTCCAATTCATCCAGTGGGTATCAGCTGAACTCATTCGCTTAATTAACTAGGCGCGTCTCCCGCGGACCACCCTTTAGTTCTAAATTTATTTGTTCCTATCCACTAAGGAAACTACCGTCCATCACTTAGCCTAGGGTTGCCGACTATTGTTTTCAAGAACAAGTACTGCATTTAAGGTGTTTGTGACATTTAAAATGTCCCTCTATCTAGCAGCAGTGCCAGTCCAAAGAGTGTGAACGATCCGGGTTCAATCCCTACACAACCAGTCTTACTTTTTCTTTAAGATAATAATACAAATGTATAATGGTAATTTTTATTGACCATCACTCTAGATACTTCATGATAAGGGAAATAGAAAAGGCATATCATTCCATTATTTTTACCTTAAATAAATTACATCATATATATTTTTGACTAAGAGAAACTACACATACTCGTACTTACTGAAAATACTGAATGTTGGTGTTTTATCATAAAATATTACAATACAGCCACGAATGACAGGTTCTAGTACTTTTACCCTGTAAGGGATAAGAACTAAATAACAATTATATCCGTGAAAACTATGTATTTCCAAAAAAGCCACTTAGCGTTGGCAACCCTACGTTAGCTAAGACACGCTAAGACCAAAGGCGCCTCGTACTGTCTATTTTTGGAAAACTTACTTTGTTTACATCTGAACGACTTCATTCAGTTTTTACGATGACCGATGATCTTGTTAATTGTAGTCATTATTTTTATCTGTTTGTTGGAGAAAGTGACGATATTATTATGTCGTTACTTTGAAGTTTCTTTGAGTTTTATATAATGTTTTTGACTGAATTTATAAGCAGCTATTAGAATACGCGCGATGGCGCTTCGTCATTTTAGATTCATTTTTAAACATAGAAAGAAACATATATAGAACTTACCTTTTCCCGCGGCTTCAAATTTTGGACTCTCGTTTCACCACTTCAGAATTGGTGGTGAAGTGGCCTACCACAGGGAAAATTTAATAGATGAAAAAAAAACCTTTCTTAGCGAACACTTACCTGTGCTAAATAGTGCAAACCGTTAAGTAATTTTAGCTGTGTGTTGATAGATTTGTCAGTCAGGAACGATTGCTTTTTATACATTCAGAAGAAGAAAACGCTTTTATTCCTTACGGAATAGATGAACACGTAACGCCTCAGATATTCATAAGTTAACATGTATCTCAATCGACGTAGATAATTAATCAAAATGGTAACGTGCTTTTTTACCACTACACATACTGAAACTATTTCCCAACGTTAATTTCCTGCATTGGGCTTAACGAACTGCATATAAGTAGGGAACAATCTTTGATCTAAGGTAACAATATAGATCATTGACTATTCTTTTCAGATTATTTAACAAAAGCAAAAGGAACAGCATGTTTAAAACTTTCGTTTATGAACTTCCTGCAGCTTTTTTAAAAACTGTTTCCCAAGTTCCCTCGTTACTACTGCTTCACCAACGCCAGCCTCGGGCTCTCAGCAGCTCGTTACTGTAATGACTGCGTTAGGTAAGTACCCGTGCAAATGACCCTCAGCGAACAGATACAAGCTACCAGCTTCCTCATATTTTTATACATCTTTATTTCTGAGGGAATAGTGATACTGTATTCTTATTGCAACAATTGCACAAAAGTCTTTAGTTTTAGTACGACTAAAGACTAAGCACTGCCGGTTAAAATACTCCCGCATTTTTTACCAATATTTATTCCACAATTCAAGAATATTCCAAATAAAAGTATATGAAAAAACCGTGATTATCTTTAACCTGACTAAAAATATGACTTCTCAATTTTTCTTTATTGGACAAATCTAACCTCAATTATTAAACACTCCAATACAAATACTGTCAATAGACTTATCACCAACAAATTGCTTCTCTATCAACTCTTTATGCCAGGTTCCAATGGACATCAGTCATCGTTAGCCCACAGAAGGATTTCCAAATCGGTCCACCGCGCGCTCAATTTAATCCAATTGAGCTTCCCGCTGCCCCCACTTAGCTAGATTGGTACAGACGGACGGACGGGATATGGATTAGGTGTTGACTTTTATATACGATCCTATCCTGACACTATTTGTCTGGGCTCCGAGGTGGGAACGTTTTTATGCGGCAGAATACGAGTTTTATGAGGATTCGTTACTTGTAGGTTTTTGAAATTTACTTTTTGTAACGACACGAACTGAATAATCTGGATACTAATCGGTCGCAGAAGTAAGATCTAGTGGTAAACTTGAGTTTTATATACGATCTTAAGATAGGTATGAGCTTCTTGAAAAATATAACCAAACTTTAAACTTTCTGCTAGATATTTTTGAAGTGTCTATTAGCATCAGACGTATACCTACTAACTCCCTGCGAACTTTCGTTGTGGGTCAGAAACAGTCCATAATATCGTTTTCACAATATTAAATACGATTTTCATTTTCAGAGTCGAGCCCAATGCGATTCGGGACTTCGTGATTGTTATTTTTTTTTTAAGGAATGATTCAGTCCCTCGATTCGAACTTTATTTCCTCGGGGACTTTTGCTAGGACCTCAAAATTGTTTCAGACAATCGCATATAATTCGACCGGGTGACTGTTTTTTGTATGGCAAAATTAAATAAAAAATGACTTCTTTAGTCCTGTAGGAAAAGCTGTTCAAATTGACGGGCTGAATCACTCCTTACTTACTACCACAACGCTAGCTTAAAACTAAAGAGGAATTCATGGGTTACTTACCATTATAATACCATAGCGCTATACGAATAAATATTAGCAGCGGCCAATTCTCCATCCATAGCCACCATTACCTTGGTCATGACGCTGCACGTCTACCACCATTAGCTAACATAGTTTATCACCATGACACGCAGGAACTCCCAAGACTCGAGCGATTAGATGTTTTCCACATTGGGAGAGTATAGCGAGTCTCTTGCTTGCGAGTAAAACATAATGTCAATTTGAAGTAAAACTTGCCCTCTTCGATGGCGCGATTACTTGTCATAATCTTTCAATTAAGTTCTTTATAGTGCTGGAAGAGAAATAGAGTCAAAGTCACAAAGTTGTGAAAATATATCATTATCAACGTAATAAAACACAAAATTTATAATAAATCATTGTAGTCGTTTCGACGAGTACACTTCTAAAAAGTGATCTTACTACCATTTTGGTTTTTATTAGGTTAGGTTCGTATAGAAATAAGAAATCCACGATGACCGCGATATCGCAGTCATATATCATAGAAGCTAAGAGACACATAACACAAATTATCTATATTACTTGACTCATCCGCTCGTCACTCCGTTCGCCCACTCGCCTCGCTCAATGTGAGTCATTTACCTTGCACTTGCCATCCATTTCCATTGCGGGTGCAATGAACTCCAATTAAGGATATATTTTCCCCCTATAAAGTTAGCGTGAGATAAGATAGCGTGCATGCACTGACATAACTCTGAACAAAGTTAAAAATTATGGAAACCCAAGGGTATTTATTTTTGCATTTGTATTTAAATTAAGACTAAACGATGTCTGTAGTTTTAGTCTAATTGTCTGTTTTCATGTGCATTTTATATTTATTATTAACTACTTTCTGTTTCTTTTAATTGCGTAAAATGCGTGTAATCCTTGACGTAAACAGTCATCTAATTATCCTTACTACACTGTGACTTGTTGATTGAGCAATATATAAATAGAATCAAAACAATAACTGCTAAAACTGCCCATTAAAAATAATGGGAGCATTTTCATAGAGCCGTGTTTGCAGTTATTCTTTTTTGTTTAGTACATTTTGTTTTATTTATTATTCAATCTTAAACCGTCAACCAATGTTCCAACTTCACCAGTTTTGAAACTAGTTTACAGCTGAGGTTTTGTGACTGACAGTTAAGAGCCACACTAGTGAAAATTGGTAAGTTTTCTTTGGTGCCAAGGGAATGGACATTTCTGTAGCGTATTTTTAATACACATACATACTCATTAGACTCATAACGTAAACAAGTTATAGAATAGAATAGGATTTATTTGAAGAAAAACACACACTAAACATAAGTCAAAGTATACATAATAAAATATGGGGTTACATCAGAAATAGAACAAGCAAAGCCACGTTTCTTGAAGACAAATATTGTCGCTAATTTCTCTGCATTACAACGCTTCTATAACAGTTGAAGGTGTACCTAATTGGCACATTTATTCATTCTGATTTTCAGGCCAGAAAATGTCGAATATTTCCCGAAGGATAAACGTGAATCGACCGCGTATAATGAATGGCATAGAGCAAAAAATAATACGTATAAGTTATAGGTACCTTTATTAAGGTTTTACACAAAAAGATCATCTACATATTTACTGCATACTCATATTTTCCTTCTGTTTCTGTAACCATGCATAGTCAAAACCTTTCTGTGTTCTGTGGTCAAAACAACTAAGACTAAAAAGCTACATCGTAAAAGAGTAAATGTGAAAACGAACTTTCAGTAATTTAAAACTAAGATTTGATACAGAGCCTCTAATAATAGCTAAAAGAAAATAACTTACTTCTGTGATAATCACAAATACTTACATATGCATTTTGAAAAATGGCACCAGTACTGGCCCCTTAGACACAAAAACAAAAAACAAAACAAAAAAGAATTACAAATCTACTCTTTCAGTCGTAAAGAGAATGCAACGAAAAGTGCATCGATGTTGGCATGCGGCCAGAGCGTCAGAATGAAAACTGCCGAAACGATTGCAGAGCGATAAAAATGAATGTTTGTGTTTATGTCCGTACGTCCTTCGTGGACGGAAACCCATCAGCATTTAAAGCCGGGTTTGTATGTTACGGGTTAAGAATATACGGGTAAGATATAATATGGAATTTATGTGCTGTGGTAGTACTTTCAAGGATTAGTATCGTAATATAAATAATAAATAAATATAAAGAGATAGATAAATCACACAAATTGGGCTAGCCCCAAAGTAAGTTGTGAACTTGTGTCCTAGGATACTAGCTTTACGATACTATATTGTAATACATCCAAAACCCAGGTCTATCTGAAAAAGATCGTTCTGCAAGATGACCTGGCCCGGATCGAATTCGGGTCCAACCGTGACGCAGATTGGCGTGTTACAGGATGCTGTTAAAAAATTTACAAATAAAAACATACCTATCTAATTATTTTATTGCGCGTCAGCATACCTCACAAATTTCTAGGCATTCACTATAGAAAATTTGTAGATATAGTATTTAGATTTCCGTACATTTGCAATACGTGACACAAGAGGTTTACACTTTATGAAAATATCTACCGAATTCCTGAAACATGACTTGATAAAGAACTTGATAAGAGAGAGAATGTCAAAAAGTATACTTGATGAAAAAGGACTAAGAAATTTTAAATCCCGAAAATGTCAGCTTCATCCGTATGCTTAATTCTTAATTAAATAGCATTTGCTAAACTTCCCAGTTTTTTTTTGCTGTAACTTACTGAGTAAGCTGTAACTTACTGTGTAAGCTTTAAAACTCTACATTGATTAAATCAAAATGCTCTAGTGCGATCCCAAACACTCTAGTTCATAAAATAATTAAACCATTCATAAAGTATGAAGCAAGCATGGCCGAGCTACGATCAAATAACCGTATTGCCTCACCTGACCGCCGGTACGGGCCGGTCCGGTGTCCGGCGATTGTGGAATCGCCTTCCGTGTCAAAATATTTCGCTGCGGTTAATATTGTCGGCTTAATAACGCTTAGGGATACCTGTCTTTTTTTATTTTTATGCTTTATTTCTTTTTGATTATAATGCGTGAAGACGTAAATATATGATAACGTCTGCGAGTTGACTCTATAAACCATAGAGAAACGTGTAATTACCCAATCAACTAATAAGGCAATAGTGAACAGGCATTATTTGAGTTAGCGTTATCGCAAAAAATTTAACAAACTAACTTAAAAACAACAATGATGGTTTGATGCGGTGCACAATTAGGAATAAACGTAAGTTACAAACAGAATTAAAGTACATTTCCGAATTTTTGGTACAAAATATTCGCTGCACACTATTTTAGCTTATTCCACTGTGACCTGAAATATTTAATCAGACTGACTAACCCTGACTGTTAAAGGTGGTTTGATTTATTTCTAGCAAAGTCGCCGTCGAACGATCTCTCAATACAACTAAGACACACAAAACCATTGAATTTACACAATATTTGGAGAGCTCATACTCGTTATAAATATTTAAATCATAAATAAAAAAATATAAATATATATATACAGATTAGGACAAATCATAAAACAGACCGAAACTAGTCGGTAAATCCGGATCTCGCGTAAGTTTTAATATTAATATTTTTAGTATCTTATTATAACTAAGTAGTACTTATTTGTTTTTAAAATATTCGGAATAGTATACCTATTGTTTTCTTATGTTTTTGCGATTGTTACACATTTAAATAAAATTATTTTAATACGGTTTTTATCGCGTTTATTACATTATTATCCGGAACGTTATCAATAAATATTTTAGGCGGTAGATTTTGCAGTTCTTTTAAAATATTAGACAAACGTCAACTTAGTCTACCTGCGACCACGAACACTGTAAAGTGCTCGAAACGTTAGGTGTATAAATAGTATACCTATTATTACATTTAATACGAAAAAAGTTTTAAGCCTACTTACAACGAAGACCCCTTCACCCTTCTACTTGACGAAGAAAAGCTCTTACCTTTGAAGTGCTTTTCAGAAAATCCGCATTATTAATTAAAATCGCATTGTTTTGTAATTAAATTGCCCTCTGTGTTTCGACCTTTGGCCGAAAATGGCGTATTGGGCGTGAAATCAAATTATGATAAAATTAATTAATTTAACACGACACAATAATGTTAATTACATCCATTCCTTTGGCTTTTGACCCTTTATTTGATTATATAAGGTTTTAGGATAGTGATTATGAAATTTTTTGACATCAACATAAAAAATTGTATTTTGGCCTGAGTTCAAGCTAAGCTTTCTTTGGTTTGCTTAAAATTAGGTATTTCGTCGGTAGTAAATCGTATTGAATGGTTATAAGCTGTACTATTGCTTACTGGTTGTACCCACTTTTATTTTTATTTTAATATTTGTATGTATACGTTCTTCTTCTTTTCGAGTCGCAATGTCCTGCTAGTAGACATTACGTGGTGAAAGGATCAGCCAATCTGCGTTACCGACTAGACTGTCCTCGCAGATTGTTGCCCAGGGTGCGCCGGACGCATAGGGGATCAATACGTCACACGGGGAGGCTCCTTTGCATGCACCCTATATATGTATACGTTGTTACATATTCATCAGATATTTATGTAATGTATATGTATTATATCATTTATTATTATTCTCAAACCATTGATATTTTAACCAAGCTGTATAGGAACGTATGTTTATTATAATGAGATTATTGATTACTTAATTTTACACCAAAATTATCAAATATTGCCACAACTCCCTTTTTCCGTTTGTATGAAGACATGCGCATTCAGGGCCCTCTTAAATCATACTCCTAAGCGTATTCAATTCATTTTCGTGCGCATTTTGCTTGGAATTAATGATACTTTTGGAAACTACATGTGAAAAGAACGAGTTAGAAAAGTGTAAGCACACAACTTTCACTATTTGAGTTTTAAAGGTCAATATACCATTGCCGACGGATTATGCAAAGGTATGAACTCACTGCACTTAAGGTGTCATAAAATATTCCGAATCATGTGAAAGCAGGCACAATAGAAATATTTAGTTTACCTAAGCTGCCGCTCTATACAGACTTGACCGACTTCTAAACATTTCTGAATCGCTAATCGGTTGATACGGTTTAGAAATCCGGAAATCAATCCTTTTTAAGTAAGTTGCCTTTATATCTACTACGATATTATTAAGGTGATTTTTAACATGCTTTTATTAGCTTTATTTGTATGTAAGAAAATCTTGGAATCTTAATTTGACCCACTTCTCGGTCTTCGATTAGGATGAAATTTTGCACACGCTCTGGGTTCTGATGACAATACATGACTAGATGCTAAAAGCGTATTTTTTAGTTTTTTAACTAATTATAAATTATTTATAGTTTGAGAGAGTTTTACCTCTATCTTGCCTAACGGGAAGCAACGACGCGGTCTAGGGTGGTGCACGAAAATTCAGTCTTGGGTTGAAAATACTTAAATTGTACGAGTCAGGAAATAGCGACGCGGGTAGGGAATCCCATTCCTTAGCGGTTCGTATAACGAAAGAGGAGTTGAATAAAGAGAGTGCGATGAGCGGGAATATTGACCACATATTAATGGAATCTTTGCCGATGTCATGTCAAGAGGCGAGAAGGAAAAAGATCAGAATTGGCTTTACATTTTGTTTAGAGGCATTTTATCATTACTTATTTCTCGCGCAACCGCGGGCTAAACAAAATAAAGACAATGTAAAATAATTCAATAAAAATCAAATTATTTAGTAAATAATATTCACTGCTATCTGTTACCCATGACTTCGGCCGCGTGGGTTTCGTTTTTGTTGTCTGAGATATTAATAGTTTACGCAGTGCTCGCCCAATAATGACATTTATAGGAAAATTTTTGATACATTTGTACGGATCCCTACTTTTTTTTTAAATGACTTTTACTCCTTGATATAGGAGGCTCCATAGCATTATATTGGTGAACTATGAAGACTTAAACTACATCAAAATAAATATAAAAATCTACTTCTAGATAGTCCAGATTAAAAAGAGGCCCAATTTCCGCTTTAATATTGAATTTTCAAATGACGGAAACTTACTAATTGTTGGCCCTACAAAGGTCCAGGGCAAGTTCTGAGCTGATAACGACGACCCTTCTTTGTCTTGTCATAGCATTATCCTCAACTTTATTATAACTATGTTCAGAAGTTGGAACTTAAGTCTTAATTAATCTTTGCTGCTTGAAATTGTAAAACTTGAAAACTTAGATATTGGCCGGGATGACTGACAGATCGAGCTGTCAATTGATTTCTAAAGATACAAGGGACCAAGTGGAATTTTTGGTGGAAGGTCAAGGAGTTCAGTTGGGATTTGCCTTCGAAGATTTTGCAAATTGATTCTAGTGGAATTTATGATATGAAATCGGTGTTACTTGGTGTTATAAATGCTCGTGCTCTTGAACAATAAATAAATAAATAAATATATAGGGACATATCACACAAATTGAGCCAGCCCCACAGTAAGTTGTGAACTTGTGTCGCAGGATACTAACTCAACGATACTATATTTTATAATATATACTTATATAGATAAATATCCAAGACCCAGGTCAATATGAAAAAGATCTTTTTCCATCTTGACCTGACCGGGGATCGAACCCGGGACCCCCGTGTCGCAGGCTAGCGTGTTGACCGCTGCGCCACGGAGCTCGACAATGTGTGAAATAAATAGTCTGTCATATGGACTCATATATATTTGTCGCGAGAAGCTTACATAAGCAATCAAAGGGCCTACGCCATCTTTGATTTATATTTGTTAACAAGATACCATGCAACACCGATTCTTTGCAGAATCGCCGAACGCTCGGTGAAAGCCATAACATAAAGAATAGGGAACCAAGAATAAACTTGAAGGAATCTTAGTTGTTGTTACAAACTGCTCAATGGCCCATTGGGGGCTATATTCACTTGCCTATGGTATGGTGAAAATGTGGTAACGACCAATCCGCTTGTTTTCGCAGCCGCAATTCGTAACCAGTTGTCAACCAAGAATTTCTACTCCCTTCGTAACTAGTTGTCAACCAAGCATTTCTACTACCTTCGAAACCAGTTGCAGCAAAAGATTAATGATAAGACCATATTACACCTCAGCTTTCCAGCTATTGAAATCCTTTGCTCTGTGGGTGGCATCGAAAACGTAACTTATGTTAGCCTTGAAAAACTATGTAACAGATGGAGCTTTCACACCAAGTTCAAATAATACATCGATTTCTAATGCGATTGTCTTTGGCATTGGCCAAGAACTAATAAATATTCTAAGGTGACGGCAGCGAGCAGCAGTACGTAACAAAATAAAGGACAGTCTATAAATTTTAGAGAAAAAAATTATGCTGTTGCAAAGGCCTACTTTTGCGTGGTTCCGAGAAAAAAAGTATTGTTTTCATTGACATCGTTTCGCCTTATTGTGTACGCTGTATACATATTTTGATAAAATCAGTAAGGTAATTCGATATGTAATAAAATAAAAACTCGGTATATAATTGTAATTAATTAAATATTGTGTGACTCTCGCGACTCTCATTTCGTTTCTCATACAAACACTGGCCATTGCGATCCAGCGTTTTGGGCACCTTTTGTACGTGATACGCATAAGAAGCGGTCTAATAGTGTAGGGGGTTGCTTAACATCTTTAATTTTTTTGTTGTTGTTGTTAGCACTTCCATACATACTATCACGTCTTTTTCCCTTGCGGGGTAGGCAAAGCCCAGGCCCGTAAAACCTTGAGGCCACGTTTAGCATGTTGGTGGGCTTGTAGGTGAGATCGGAATCAAAATAGTGATGGGTTGCTAGCCGCATCGCCTATAGACATGAATCCTGATGCCCATTCCCTCGATCAGCTTTTACGATCTGCGCCGGAAGAGAAGCAGCTGGCACATTCTACGTTTTTTCTTTTCTCCCAGACCAGCATGAAAGCGCATCATGTCTGTTACACTTTCGTCAATGAGTATACCAACGTTGATACGAATCAACAAATCTAAATAAGAATTTGAGTATAAATCAGCAGCATTTGTTAAGAATGCTTTCAAACATATATTTCAATATTTCTAAATAAATTATCGCCATGTCTATTCATCTATTCACTTTATATTCAACAATGGCAATGAAATAATTAGCATTCGTCCACGTGATCCCACGACGTTCATCAGAGACATGACTAAGTTTACAATGGTCAAGTCAATCGGGCGAGACAAATGGCGAGTGAATGTCATGTGGAGACTTTGGATTTATTTTTACAGACATAAGCTAATTGGAGTTTTCGAATTTAAGTACATACATAAACCAAAAAGTTGTCGAATCGAAGGTTCGTCCGCTATGAAGCTTTAAATTAAAAAAAAACTTGTTATTATCATAAAAAAAAGCAGTATTATGAAAACAAATCTAAGTAATCGAAAATAAATGTGATAACCATCGATCATACCTACCATGATGGACCATCGATCATCAGAGCATGGTACGCCAAATAAATAACTAGAAAATACTTAACTTATAAATATACCATCAACAAGAACGTCGCTCTTAAATTTTGATGATGATGTTCAATAAATACTTAAAAATCTATTGAAAAAAATAAGAGTTTCACACATTTTCTTAGGGAAAAAAAGTATTTTATATTATTAACTTATAAAAAAGATAAAAAAGCTGTAGTACTTTTTTATCGGAAGTATAAACTTTGCATTGCAACTCCTATTAGCTGTTGGGACAGAAAAAATGACCCACAAATTGTGGGACTGACCAACTATGGAATTGCTGCGTATGTGGAACCTATCATTTGACGGCCTCCATAGTGCATTTGTCCCGGGTTCGATCAGGTTATAATGGAAAACTATCTTTTTCTGATTGGCCTGGGTGTTGTATGTTTATTTATATAGATATCTTTTATAAAATATAGTATATGCAGTTAGTATCCTACGACACAAGTTCACAACTTAGTGGGGATAGCTCAATTTGTGTGATTTGTCCCTACGTATTTCTTTATTTATCGAGATGAGAGTCAGCTCGCCCAATATGGAGTTTGTCTCATCACGGAGACGACAATTAGGAGTAACTCGAGGCTCATTAGTGGGCGAGGCGCGAATTGTGTCCATTAACACATGCAGCTGTACTGCACTATACATCACTACTGAATAGTCGCTAATTTGAAGTTGCTGCAAGGGAAAGTATAACTTTCTTTTTATTATTAGAAGGTACTATTTCTTTTTATTACGGTTATTGATTCTGTAATAAATATCACAATAATAAATTTTCAAGTTATGAAAGACACTTGAAATATATTACCGGATGTATTCTTACATAGGGATTAGAATACTATGGCGGATACCCAAGGAATTCCGCCTAACGACATCATGACTAAGTCGTTAGGCAGGATATGTGTGCCAATGGAATGGAACCAAGGACGCTAAACACCAAAAGAAACCAGAAAGTGGAACCCGGGCTCAGAAGCATTCCAGCTTAAATAAGAAAGAAAGAGTGAGACTTAGAATGTTATATATGGATAGAAAAGCATTTGACGTTCATGATGGTGAATATAACATTTTTGAGCAACTGCTAAAGCAGCTGTATAGGTACACCTATACAGCTGCTAAACAGTTGAATTTGAGCAATTCGAAGCTGGTATAAGAAAACTTATGGCTTTCTTTTGGTGTTGTTGTTTTTTAATTTTGAGGAACACAAAATTATTTTTTTCGCTACTTTGTTATATTTTTCTTTCAAAGATGTTTATTTTTTCAAAGATTTTTCTTATAAAATACTAGACAAATGTCAACTTAGTCTACCTGCGACCACGAACACTGTTAAGTGCTCGAAACGTTAGGTGTATAAATAATGTAATAAACGCGATAAAAACCGTATTAAAATAATTTTATTTAAATGTGTAACAATCGCGAAAACATAAGAAAACAATAGATTTTATGTAAAAAGAATTGTGCTTCTAGAAGCAGTTTTCAGCGAGAAAATAGAGAAATACATTTGTATGGAAAACGCACTGCTAGTATACCCTCTTAAGAGAACGAATTTTTACCGCCAAAAGTGGCCACTTTTCTCATAATTCGTTATCTTAAACTTAGATTATAATATCTATGAAAAGTAATAAAAAGAATACTACAAGTAATTTACTAGAGCAATCAGCTATTACATTTTTTAAATTTGATTTGATTTAGAAGATTAGAATTAATTGCTGGGCGGCGCTAGTGTGTGAACTCACTTCGCCTTAAGTACTTATTATAAACGCTAGAACATCGTTAAAAAGTTGCGCTACGAGAAGATTTTCCTATTCGTTCGAAAATAAATTGCACGAATTGGCTACGTAGTTGTTATGCTACGATGCTACGAATATCGATAGCTGCTACGATTTCTCGTAGCAATGGTTTATGAAACGAATGCGGTTGGTAATGTAAATATTCACTACATTGGTATGATTTGCTTGTATGCTTGTATGTATCGCTATCGCACATAGTACTTTGTATGATATATGAAACTGTAGCCTCTTGAATGTGCGCTCAACATATTTTTGAATAGGTGACTCTGACCTTCTATACAAACAGCCACTTTGGCTATGGGGCCAAAAAAAAACTTCAGTTTAATTTAGCTAGCATGGCGTACTATCACACCGTACTGTACACAATATGTAGCTACATATTGACCCGTGGTTTGTTCTATTTCGAATATATATTTATAATATAAATAACATATTAATCATCATCATCATCAGCCTATACTCGTCCACTGCTGGATATAGGCCTTCTCAATTGCACTCCATCGAGATCTATCTTCGTCTGCTCGCATCCAGCTTCTGCCAGCGATCTTGCGCAAATCATCACTCCAAGCATTTTATTTAAAAAGTGGACAAAGCAGGAAAAATATTTATAAGAAGTATCTTAGAATTAAATTCGTAAGCAATCCTTTAATGTTTAATCTATTACTGTGATCAAAAGATATGCTTCGTAAAACGGAAGGCTAAAATTACGTAAAATATTACGACGTAAGTAAACTGTTAAAAGTTTTATTTTCCACGCAACGAGTTTAAAGTTTAACCTAATAATGTCCCGTTTGCGTGTCACAAACCTTTGTTGCTCACTTTCACTCTTGCCATTATGTAATATTTTTCTATTACAATAAATTACGAACAATTTAGCTGTTCACATAGTTTCCCCGTCACTTTCGTTACATTGTAACTTAATTTTTGTAGTCAAGTGGCGATTATATTTTTGTTTTCTATGATGATCTGTCTGAAAAAAAAACACTTTTATCTGGCACAAGTCGTTCAATTTTATTTAAGAAATGAGCGTAAAGTGTAATTATGTTACTTATTTTATTTAGTCACTGTTCTTACTAACATAGTCCTTTAAATTAAATACATTTCAATAAAAAAAAAAAAACTATAAATGTGTTCCTAAGGACATCGAAAGTTAGATAGTATTTTTTTTTTCACAGACTTAGCCCTTTTTGTTAACACTCGTTCAAACCATTTTATAGTTATTGCAACTGTATTGAAAAACGTCGTATGATGCTCGATCTCAGTTAGCTGGCTATTATAGTCATCGGTTCATTATAAGTACTCGAGTTGGCTTCGTGCCTTACCGTACGCGCATCATATTCATAATGTACTATTAAAAAAGTGATAGTATCAAATTATTATATAAATATATATATAATTAAATATTTTTGTCTAGAAATGGTCGCTATCTAGTCAGACATATCCATTACCTATCAACTATATGTAGGAAGTATATTGTCCCAGAATCTAGGTCAGGGTCTCTTCTCCATTCATTCTGTCAACCGTCACGAAGCGGCACATCCACCCTACTCTTACTTAATGGAATAATTTATGAGGGTTATTAAACTCCCATTGGACTAATATGCTTTGAACTACTTGAATATTTACTTAGCTAAGAAGATGACTCTATGGTAACAAATTTTCTCGTTCTTGAGACGACTTGATACTTTCGAGTTTTATGAGGCAATATTGCGATTGACAATGAAGGTCGTAAATTAATTAGGTTGCCCTTGTTTCCCGAGGTCATTTGGGGTCACTAGGGTCACGAAATGGAATGCCACTCCTTCGGAAGAAATAAGCAAAGTAGGTTATATCCCAAAGTACATATCAATACTTAAATTAAAATATAAAATGAAAAAATCATCGACAGGTAGTATTTCAACTTAAAAACCACATATTTTTAATTTAAAATTATTTCACATATTAGGTACAAGTACAACACTATTCTAAATAATTAATTACTAAAATACTTAACATGTCTTTATGTCATAGAATGTATGTTTAGCGTAATTGTGGGCTTAAATGGAAACAGAAACCAAAATAGGGACGAGTAGCTATTCGCATTGCTTATTGGTATGATTCTTCTTCCGCTTATTCCCCAGGGCAGAATTTACGATCTCATATACGATCGATACATTCTACATTTTTCCTTTTCTCCCTGATCAGTGTGGAACATCCATCACAAAAGGTTGGCTACTTTTCCAGAAGATAATTTAAAAAAAAAGACTTCTAATGCAGCTAAATCAATTCGAATTTCATCATAGTCCAATTTAAAGATATAACGAAAAAATATTTTAAATTTTATGAATAGAGCAGCCGGTTTGTGATAACTGTGTAATTCTCATACAAATAGCTGAGATGAATTACTACGAAAATCTTTAAATACAATCTTTAAATTCATCTTCAAAAACAAGAGTTGGTTGCTACGCCAATTTCAACTAGTCAATATCCACCGCACTTCCTTTGTTGTTCTCAGTGCTGACGACAACATCATTGATAAACTGAGATGTGAGCCTAGAAAGGATAGACATGTCAGCTTGTATTAGCTAAGACAAAGCTCTGAAAAGCTGACTCATTCATTGTTAAAGCCACTAGGAACTTAGAAAAGAAAGGCATTTTACGCAGAAAATGAATTGAATCTTTTATTTGTAGAGCACTCGCTTTGTAAACTGCGATTCTCGCAAACAGTTGGGATGAAATGCTGCCAGAATCTTTATTACTTTACTGCGCCAATGGGCATGTTGACTAAAATTTTTTTCATGTTGCTATGTAAAGACCTGCCAAAAATAAACACAATAGTGACAGAAATACATTTCTAAACAAAAAACTCTTTCAGTTATAAAAGTTTTAAAGACACATGTTTTTAGACGTAAATTTTTAGACGTGAAAACGCGCTGCTGAAATGCCTACATATTTGTGACGTCACAAGCTTGTATTTTGTATGGGTGGCGTGAGAACTTTGTTTGGTAGCTATACGAAATATTCCGTTTATGGTAATGGTTTCATAATAAAAGTTGCTATAAATTTTGCAGACTAAAATACAGTATAATTGTAATTAAAGATTTTCATACTTTAAAAAATGGTCCTATTCACCCAACTTTAAAGAAGCTTTAAGATTACTTAACAAATCGATATCAAATAAAAAGTGTTCTTTATAGTGTTTTTAGATAGAAATTAGTCTCATTAGAAACAAATTTTATATAATCTTAACATTAGGCAACTACCGTATTTCTAACAAGTAAATATCCACCGCACTTCCTTATGACAACGGAATAGCTAAACCATCATGCAGGCCTGAAAAGGATTGTCGCATGTCAACTTGCATTACCTAAGACAAAGCTAAGAAGAGCCGAGCCATCACAATGTTTATTGTAGAAGCCAGAAAAACCTGGAAAAGAGTGGTGATTTTACGCAGAAAATGAGTTAATTTTTTATTTGTAGGTAACGCTTTGTAGGTAAACTGCGATTATCGCAAACAACTGAGATGAAATGCTGCCAGAATCATTATTACGTTACTGCGCCAATTCGAAACAAGTCAATATTCACCGCACTTCCTCTGCTGTTGACAACGGCATTACTAAACCGGCCTGAAAAGGAATGTCGCACGTCAGCTTGCATTACCTAAGACAAAGCTAAGAAGAGCATAACCATCACAATGTTCATTGTTGAAGCCACTAGAAACTTAGTAAAGGGTGTGCAGTGTACGCGTGCGCGCTCGCCAAGGACACGCGCCGCGCCTCAGTCTCGCGGAGGCAGCGCCGCGGCCGCCAGTCCCCGGCCGCTCTATGTACCACGATGCGGAGAGCCGCAGTGGCCGCCGCGTAAGACCGAGCCCAGCGCCGCACGCAGGGCGCAGCCCGGACGCCAACCCACCACGCAGGGCGACCTTAAGCTCCGAAGCCCCGCGCTCGCTCCGTTTCAGTCTTGTAATTGGATTTGTCGTTCAATAAGCAACGTTATTCAGATTTGATTGGCGAACGCTTTCCGCTTCGATATTGCAGCTTGCTTCTTCACTTCCTCTAGGAGGCTCTAGTAGCTTTGGATGTAGCGCTTTGTTTGTTTTTCAAGTTTTTTATCAGTGAGATATGAGGACTTACGTAACGGTATTACGGAATCACTGGTGCATTACGATGCGATAATAAGATACATGCGGGTACGAGGTGCAGCGGACCGGCTCTGTGTGACTCTGTTTGGACATGACTTGCTGGGAGAGCGTAGGACTGCTGGGCCCGTGCGCGCTGCTCGCTTCCTCCGACCCCAGGGTGAGTCCCAAACCCGATGGTAACGCATGGTAACGATAATCTTCCGCATTCTCGGCCAAATCCCAAAACAACTTAAAGTTTTACACCTAATGCCAAGAGACCCCTGAAATTGTTCCAAACTTATTTTCTGAATCAGTGAGCCATGCAGCGAACTAAACTTTGTAACAGTGAATGTTACAATAGTTTTGGGTGATTGAATAAATTTCACATAAGTGTTGTTCGCTACCTATCAGAGATAAGTTATTAACCTACGTCTAAATAAACAACCATTTTTCTAATGGTTATTCCCAGCTATCATTAACTAATTTTTGCATCTTCAAAACATCTTTAATTATAAAAATGTTTACAACTCATTAAAGATGCAAAATATTCCGTTAAAATAAAGTTTAGCACAGTCGAGAGTTTGACTCGCTCGAGCCAACAACTACTTAACTGAAATGGTGTCAATAGTGCTTTTAACTACCGAAGAGGTGCTTCAAAGAAATGGATTTTGGCATTGTCTGGACAATGTATGGGTGACTGAAGAACTAGAACCATTCGAGGAAGTGAAACCGGAACATTTGTTTATCAAACCTCTCTCAAGAGACTTCTATTACACGAAGTTTCCTGATATACCAAGAAGTGAATCGGAAGATGAAAATTCAATAAGTGTTAATGGATTCAGAATCAAACATCACGAATGGAAAGCTAAGATTATTGTGAGACGGTTCGAAGCTCAACGTAGAAATACTAGCCAATCTAATGCAAGTGTTCGTTCTAGTAATGTATCAATCAATGATGCATCGAGAAAAGCTGCTTCTCTTGGAAGTGCCACTAATTTGAATTCTAATAATACAGTCAACTCAAAAGCAGACGATGAAAAAGTTCGTGATTTTTTTCAACGTTTACTACAAAGTGTTCCACCTCCGCCTTTGGAAGATTTACAGCGTTATAATTCAAAAATAGATGTTTCGATAATCCAACCGTCACAGGAAATTAGAAGTTTGGATGATATAGATGTACCTGATTATGCAGACTTCGAGCGAAATAAGATATCGCAACCAACATCAGAAATTAATGATAATCCGGGTACCTCGACTTTAAAGAGGCAACAAAGAAAAGTTAGTTTCAACTTAGGATCTCTGAAACGTGATAGCAGTGATTCTTGGTACGAATCCATTTTTGGTGTATCCGATTTGATGGTACAGAATTGCGATGGAAATAATACCTCCCGTAGTATCGGAGATGAATTAAGTCGTCAGAACATGGAAGATATGAACAATTCTGGAAATTTCACCGACTCTGAATATTTTGCGTCTTGGAGTGAAATAATAAACGAATGTGGTATCAACGGAAGTATTCTAAGAAATGAAGATTGTTCTATTGAAGAACTTATAAGTAGATCACACTGCGTTGAATCTCAAAATGCAGATTTGTCTAAAGATGAAGACGAGGATGATGAAATTGGATACGCTAGATTTGCTATCTACAAAATACATCAAACCCTGAAAATCGAAGATGGAATGATTGATTCGTCGCCATTAAGGAATCTCAATGAAAAGGACAGTGACGATGAGTTAGGAAATCAAATTATAACGAGCACTTCCTTCCGAGGATCGCTTTATCGTTTAGCGCCTAATGATATAGACAAATCGGTAATTGTAACTTCGAATTTTAGTTAATAAATCGTCTTAAATCTAACAGCTGTTTAATTTTGCAATTTAGGCTTTCCTTGTTGTAGTTGGGCGCTGATTTAGGTATATTTATTTTTTCTTTGTATTTTACTATTGATTAACAAAAAAATTTATTGCTCACTTGTTATATTGTTTGTTTCAGCCTCCTGAAAACGAATTGCAGAAGAATTCTGACCGCGTGCTCTCAGAGCACGAGCTTCGGGTACAAAGATCGCTGCAGAAGCTCAATGTTCCGGAATGGTGAGTGCTTTTATTGTTATTATTTCAAGATTTAATTTAACTAAGCCTGTTAGGATGTGTGGGTCACATCTTCGAAACAAAATTTTATTTTCCTGTTTTTAAATTTAACTCAATTCTAGCAGCCCTTCATATCACACTCACAATACCCCGAAAACAAGCCAGGAAAAAATGTGTAGCAGTTACCCTTTTGTGAACACATAGACATGAACTCTATTTACGAACCCTTATACTTCTTGAGAGTCGTGGAAACTATTGTTCTTTGTGTCTTTGAAAATGTAGAGTATATCCCGTTCCAACATCAAAGTTTACGAGCTGTAAATACCAATGACCACGACTTCAGAATCGAAGAATCTTTCAAGAAGTTTTCACAGCTACCTACTTAGCGTACCATACGAAAATGCTATGAGTTGCACTGTACTTTTGAGCTCCTTTTTAAATGCTAATAAACTTTTATTACTAATACTACTCGATAGATTTATTATCATTGATATATTGAGTTCTTTACTGTAGCTATCATGACTTAGCACACTAATAGCATTTAACTATTATTCCCATCACCATTCCCATGTTTCTTAAAGTAATTGAGCTTTCAAAGATTTTAAATCCTGGAGCCAAAAATAGCATAATACCTATGTAGACACTCGTAGTTCTTTAATGAGTTGATATTAAGCGTACTGTTTTGTTAGGATTATTACCTACAATCAGATTGATATGTGTGCAAACCTATGAAATTAAAAGACATCAACGAGCTTTGCAGAAAATGACATGACCCGATAAAATTCTGATAATATGCTAAAATAACGAAACTTCTGAAATCATTTTTAAATAATAAAACACGTGGAAATTCCTGGCAACATTAAAGGTACTGAAGGAAAAACCTATTTTAGGAATAAATCAAGATAAGCTTTGCATAATACAATCTGCTATTACACGTTCATAACGTCGAATATAATCACAGAAAACCTATCTTCCTTCAGACTTTGCTGAGCGAATATTACATAACGCATATTGTCCTTGTTAACACATTCTCACGCTCTCGTCGCCTTTGTTAATTAAATGCTAATTGTAACGAGCGACTGTCATCTGTGTAATCTTTATGGGCTTGTAGACACGAAGAAACTTTTGTTTTACATGCATTGATTTTGTTTGAGCTCATTCAAATGCTAATTGTTCTCTTGCGAGTGAAATAATTTTGCTTCACGACCAAGATATTTACTAACGTGAGGTATTAACATTATTAATATGTAAAATACGGGTCACTCACGTATGAAGTCAGCTACAGGCCGACATGTTGTAACCTCATCCGGAGGTCTTCGTCAGGTCCTCAGGGCGAATGTGAAACGAGACGCGCGCACGAAGTCGTCCCAGTCCGCACTGACTTCATAAGTGAGTGACCCGTATTTTACATATTAATAGATATTTACTTACTGGAATATTTAGATAACTGATATTTAATAATTTTGAAACTTACGCGAGATAAATTCATTATGGAAAGCCGGCTTTACTTACTTTTTATTTCGTCGGATTCGTCGACTAGTTTTGGTCTGTTACGAAGACCAGCATTGGGGTGAGTGTTAGGTTAGGATAGTTTAAATTAAACTCGCCCTCGAAACTAGTCAGCGATTCCGACAAAATAAAACGTGAGTAAAACCGGGTTTCGATAATAACTGATATCTGTTGGTGATAATTCATTAGTTGCCAAATAATTGGTGTTTGGTTTTGGAGTTCAATACAAAGTTACTTTTTAAAAGCAAGTTTAATGGTTAGACTTAGAACTAAAATCTACTCATTAATTTGAAAAATAGATGTTGAGAAAGAGTTCTCAAAACAGACATTTGATTTACAAAATATATGTATAATCTAACTGTTTTTTTAATTAATATTATATGTTATACATATTTATTCGGTACATGGCCTATTCTTGTCCTGTTACAAACTTTAATTAGAAGCTTTGACGTTTTTTTAACCGACTTCAAAAAAAGGAGGAGGAAATTTACAATTCGTCGTAATCTTTTTTTTTTATGTATGTTCCCCGATTTCTCAAAGACGCCTGGACCGATTTAAGAAATTCTTTTTTTGTTCGATAGGTAATACTTTACAGATGGTCCCATTAAATTTTTATCGAAATCGGTCGAGCGCTATTTGAAAAATACCCAAAAAACAATTTACAGGTATGCCGTTTGGATTACACTTATTTCCATTTTTTCTTATGCTTATTAAAAAAAACTGATATTGTTAAAGTCGGTTTTTGTTTTTTGTTAAAAATATCTTAAATTATTTACATATAATGACTATTTCATAGCAAACTTTTAGCTATTGCTTTTTCTTCAGAAAGACGACATTTTTTTTTCTTTGGATTTTTCAGAGCATTTACAACTGTAGTAACTAGCACATCATTTCTTTACCTATTTTACTATACTATTCAAGCATTAAGCATAATATTATTGTTGAAACAGACCGATAAGTGGTTGATATGCGTGTAAACTCAGCGTTCATTTCCACGTCCAAAGATGTTATCAAACACGGTGTCAGTTTGCAGTTGGTTTTCAGCGATCAGTCGTATCTGGATGATATTATTATCTTGTGCTTTTCACATCATTTAGGAGTATATTGCTACAGAAAGTTGAAACTATGTTTGAAAGTCATGTTTAGTCCACAGTAAGGTAACCGCACATCGGGTGGGCCGTATGCCTGTGTGCCAACTAAGTTGTAAAAAAGTCTACCACAGGGGAAAACAATATAGAGCAATGAATTCTTATAGGTATTTCTGAATACGATCACGGTCCATGAGATAAATGCTGGTAACAGACAGTCGGATAGGCTGACGGTGAAGTCTCGTGAATAAGGGTCCCGTTTTTACCATTGGGTAAAGAACCCTATAAACGAAAAAATTATAATCGAGTTCCATAAATACTCGATCATCTGGATTGATTAGTTATTTTGTACGGGAGGTTAATGTTTTTATCTCGTATTATCGCAAATTGACCCAAAGGGGTGATTCCACGTGACCATATGACAAATTTTTCCTATGGGATTAATGCTTGGAACTCAAAAAATCACATTTGTAGGATAATGTCGCAATTTTTCGAGTTCCAAGCCAGTGGCGTAACTATACCATTTGGGGCCCGTGGCAAATTCTTTTGATGGGAAAAATGAATCAACATCTGTTTATTTAGGTTGGTTGAAATGCTTAACGATTAACTCGAAATTGTATTATGGTCTTTAGTTGTCTCACTTTGGATTTTAAGTATAACTTTCAAATAAAATTAATTACTCAGGTATAATGTAAAAAAATATTTTTGAGTTCGCGGCCTCTTGGGTCGGGGGCCCGTGGCATTTTGCCAGCCTTGCCACCCTATTGTTACACCACTATTCCAAGCATTAATCCCATAGGGAAAATTGTTTATATTGACGGGCTGAGACACCCCTTTAAGGGAATGTCGATGGTCAATTTACACGCTGGCTTTCTTGGTCAATTAATTTTATTACATGTTGTGTAATGACTATATGATGACTTGCGAAAAATCGATGACTGCAGGGCACAAGTCTTTCCAAAATTCAATTCTTCTGGCAACACCCATAGCCCGATTACGTACTCATAAAGATCCAGGCCCATTGTTGGTTATGTTAAGAATTACACCTCCTCATCCTCAGCAAATAGCTTTTTTGGCAAAATATATTGGTTTGTTACAGAAAATTTTGAACCCCTTTTATATTAGCAAATTTACCATCTGGTGAACCCAAATGGAGAGCCGAATCTCCAGTCCAGTATTTCAAAATGTTTCACCGTAAAATCCCAGACGTAAATATTGCTAATGGTCAGTCGGGTTCTTTACATTTTTTGCCTTTTTACATTTGCGTTATACGTAAATTACATACCTATATTCGTACCAAGGGAGGTCGTTCAATAATAGGGTGATCTTATCCATTAAATATTAATTCTCCGTTCTGAACTTATGAAATGAAGTCTTCTGTGCCGCGTTTCGCGTGGTAGTAAAGCTTAATATTCCTATTGTTGAAGGGTTCTACGTTATTACTATCTGTAATATCTAACTTCTGAAAAGGTTTTCTATTACCTTTAATCTTCTTATTACTTTTTGCTTTCCTGTTGGTATTTTAGTTTCATAATAAGCATTGCAACTATAGGTATATACCTACTAAGAGGTTGAGTCAATTTTCAAAATTGATACCAATTTGATACTTTCAGTCATTTGTAGATCTCTCTGAACAATAATCATTCCTTTATTTTGTTCGTGTTTTTATTTTTTCTTCACAGTGACACGTGACGAGAGCGATAAATATTTAATATTAAAGTTTTGACGATTTCCGCAAACTCCACCCGACTGGAACCAATTTAACTTTTCGCTGTAACATCGCATGTCAACAAATTCAATGAAAAATCAAAAAAGTTAGGCATACATGGCCAGTTATTTTATCCGGAACTTTTATATACATACTAAGCTTTGTAGTGTAGTGTCGATCCCTCGTGTGATAAAAGGTAGCCCAAGTCCTTCTCTGTACTCCAGACAACGTGTAAGTATGCAAAATTTCTGATGATCGGTTCAGTAGATAGGGCGTGAAAGCGTTACAAACAAACTCAAACATTAAAATTTTATCAAACAACGCCGAATATCTTCCACAAAAGTATAGACACTTGTTAATTTAATTATACTTTTGAAAATTAGGTCACCATGCTTGTCTCGAATATGTACTTTGGTACTCCATTCTTTGAAATGGCTCCCCTGTTTTACGTCCCCATCTTGTTAAGTAACTTTCTTATCACAAATTAAGGGGGCTCACTTGAAGTACTCACTCATGTTAGACGTGAGAACGTGGGTTACGAACCACACCTGTGGCGACGTTTTGCTTCAACTTTAGACGATTGTTTATAGTTCAAAACTCGCAAGTATGCTTTTACTCTGCATTCTAATAAAAAAAAATTATTTACCCTGTTTAGTGCTACGTTGTCACAGACAGACACGAACACTTATAACACTCCTCTTTTTGCGTCTGGGTTTAAAAACAATAACAAATATTATTCTTTCCAGGTACAAGAACGCGCCTGCCCCCCGCGAGGGCTTCCTCCTCCGTAAGCGACTCTCTGACGCATCGGCCTCAGCGACGCGATGGAGTGGACTCAACTCGAAGACCACGTCTCTCGGTAGTCTCGGCGGTGCCAACGCACAGCCACCGCCGCCTCAACTGTCCCCACACACAACCAGCTTCGGCCGGTGGTCTACTAGCAGACTCAACTCGAACCAAGTAAGTTCCAGTTCATGAAAGAAAGAACGTCTCTTGGCAGTCTCCGGAGTGCCAACGCAGAACCACAACAGTCCCCATATTCTACCAGCTTCGACCGCGCGGTCGCGGCGCGGTGGTCTACTAGCAGACTTAAATCGAGTAACCAAGTAAGTTCTGATGTGCTTGAAAGAAAGACCACGTCTTTTGGTAGTCTCGATGGTGCCAACATGCATCTCTCTGTCGCATCAGCCTCAGCGACGCGACGCGACGGAGTGGACTCGACTCGAAGACCACGTCTCTCGGTAGATGGGCGTTAGTTTTATTTGATAAAAAATAACTTTATTTCTTCTTTGCAGACATCTCCGTGCTCATCGACGCGTAGCAGCATCAGGGGCACGAGTCCTCTGTGCTCGCCATCCGCCCGCTCTTCTTTTAGCGCGAGGCAACCGTACCTTGGCTGGCGGAGTCAGGAACGATTGAACAGCACTCCGCGAACGCCACATGAAAGGTACGCATACCGTCTTAAAACAAAAAACACTTCTTTATTTAAATTGAAATAATTAAGGATCAGTTTTGCTCCATGTTAATCCATGATAAAGGTTCAAGAACCAACAAAATTTTCAACAGCCTTCGAAATACTGACTTAGAATGATTTACTAGGAAGTCATGGTGGAAACGGTCTTTTCAGTAGAATAAAAGCTACTCCACATTCCCTCAGTGCAGCCCTATCGCACGCCCGATAGACAGTGCAGCACTGCATTTTATAATTGCTAAATGGTTCCTAAAGAAGCGTCACCTAGCTCAAATTTTTCCGTTTCTATTTAAATCCTTACTCTAACCATGGAATCTATTTAAGAATCTTCGTTGTTAACCAAATTATCTTCTGTTCTATTTCAGGCTAGCTTCATCGCTTCTCCAGCAGTCAGCGTCTTCGAAAGCCTCTGAGGAGATCCAGACGTCAATAAAGGAAGTGACGTCAGCGATAGTCCACTACGTATCCGGTCTAGAGCCAGCCAACGGGGACATCGACAGGCAACCCTCGCCTCGCTCCAGTCAGAAACTCTACTGGCTTGAGAGCTCCTTTGTTGGTAAGTTCTTCATTTACATCTTCTTATGTAAGTCTCCGCGCTGTTGTCAGATTTTTTTTTCAAACTGCTTAAATGCTAGTCTCTGTATCATGACGGAAAGCAACATTTCACTATCTACGCACATTTTATATAAAACATATTCTTAGTATAGTAGAAGAATAACCATACAAACGCATACTCGAGACGAAAAAAGTTTGCAAATAGAACGGTTCAACAGCCTTAACTAAGCGATTCTCACATTATTTTTCAGGTACGAAACCGCTAGAATCACCCCAGACACCCCTAGTAGTGTCCGAGACGCTACCTCCCCCCCACCCCCGGCCACCGTCTTCCCTCCGCCTCGACCACCGCGCGGCGCCCGGTGAGCGAGCGTGACTACACCACGTTGATCACTGCAGGTTCAGATAAATGATCAAACGCCACATTCCCTCAGTGCAGCGATGTACGACGAAATTAACGAAAAGAACGCGTTACTTTTACGGGGGGAAAGCCCTTTGGAGCCGCGTTTAGTGTTGCTAGCAAACAAAAGTCTGAAACATTTCGGGAACAAAAATTATGCATTTAGTTTTCAATATCTGAACCTCCAGTGTTTTGTTAATTAATGTTACGTTTAAATACTCGTGCGTTATTTTTTGTGCTGTTCTATGTATTTAGTTATTTGTGAAATGAGCCCAGTTTGTGAACTGAGTTCATTTTGTTGAACCTATGTGTAATAGAGCTTTATATACTGTGTTTAAGACTCAGGACCATTACCATATGTTATTATGTATTATTTGTGACTTTATGCACTATTTCGGAATTCCAATTTATATTCATTTTGTACAAGTGATACACTATGCATTGTGGATTGCACCAGCTTGTAGTGGCTTATTATTTTTATGTATGTGTCTTACACGTCTTAGCTTGATTAAGCGGGTACAAAAATAATCTGTGCTGCCAGTACAAAAATTTAATACAAATCAAAAATGGCAGGAACCCGCCAATTTCAAAATGAGACATTCGTTGATACCACTTCAAGTTAAATGTGAATTGCATTTCTATTGTGAGGTCTATTCTTATTTCATAGTTAAGTTATTTACGACTATTTTAAACATATCAATGCACCCATTAGTGAATTTGGTACCTTAATCAATTTAAATAGTCAATAGTTAAGAAAATCTAGAAATATTGCCATAAATGTAATTTCATTAGCAATATCTTACAAAAAACCAGTTATTACTTTTGCAATTTCAATTAATGTACAGAATAAATTATTTTATTTGTGTGTTTATTTTAAATTCTTTAGTTTTAGTTTAATGCTAGCGTACGGTGTTGTAAATAAATATTATGTTGCTATATTTTATTTTAGGTGCTAACTTATAATATTTTATTTGTATTTCACTGCTGTTCATTTTGTTACTTTGCTTTTATTATATTCAGTCGTAACATTCAAGCTTTAACGAGTCACAAAGCAGCCCACGCCAGTCGCCTGTTTTATATATTATTTATATGTAAGGCAACAGTTATCAGAACCATAATATAATGTGGTGGTGAGAAGTGACCTTTAAGACTGAAGTCTAAAAAAATCAAGTTCCTTCTACTTAAATCACCTCGTAATTTATGTTAGGGCTTTGAGTAGTCCTTAAGTAAATTACTCAGGTTCTGATTAGGTTAGAAAAACGTTTTGCGTTCAAAATTCGCACCGCCGAAACAATTCGAATTCGCGCCACGAACGTTTAGTCTATGGATTAACGTTTAGAAATTTAAAGAGCTTCTTATTTACATTTATTGTATCATACATAATGATATTATTCAATTTATTTTCATAACAGGCGCCCAACCAGTTATTGTTAGCTCTCTACATTAACTACATGATTCCAAAAAGCGTAGGTACATACATGCAAATGTTATACTTACTGATACGTAGTAGAATAGTACCTAATATATTATGTTATAGAATCTCGGTACCTTTGTATGATTACTGAAAAAGAAGACGAAAATATAACAAGTCTTCGTCAATATAAATTTGATCATTGTACGTTTAGTTATGTTTTAATTATAATGATTACTGAATATATTCATTTTTATTTTATATGTTTTGTTTTATTTTGTTTTCTTTTTTCTTAAGTTGAATTGTTTTATAAAATATTTAGGTATTACTTAACAATAAATTTTCCAAGTTTTGGTACGTGACTAACAGAAAAGTAAGTATTCATTTTATTACATAAATTATGAACCCTTACATTGCATCGCATCAATTTTTACAACTAATACAAACAGCTTATTTTTGCACAACAAAACTTTTTTTTTGTTTTGTCCTTTTTCCACATACGTAGTGCAATTTTTTACTCATAATCCGTTTTCATTTTTATAAAAAAAAAAACATTTAAACTTTATTATCTATCTACCTTTATTTTAAAAAATCTCTTGGGACCAGATATTTTACCCAACAGTGTCCTTAAATCCTAATATATTTTTAACAATTTTCCCGATTAATCTACAAAGAATAACTATCGACACTATATTTAAATTTGTAGATTATAATTAGATGCCTGGAGGGTAGTTTGCATTTTTGCATTTAGAATCCTACATGAATGGGTTCCTGTTTCCAGACTGGCAAGATTCCCAACGGTCCCTGAACCTGGGCATAGCGAGGCCTTCCCCTGGTTCTACGACTTTGGAAGACGTTCTGGACTCATTGCTGGGCTTGCCATCCCAGCCTGCCAGGATACCTACTCCACAACCAAGTCCTCGAAAAGCGAACAGCCCTTATTATCTGATGGGCGGAAAGGTAAAGTATAATCTTAATGATTTAAGGAATATATGCAGAGGAAAAAAATGGTTTAGCAAGAATTAATTTAAAAAATATCCGTGAACCTTTTGCGAAATTAACCATATCTTCATGACATCATGTTGAAATTACTTGAAATAATAGCATATTTACAAAGGAAAATAATATACTCAAATATTCATTATCATAATATCTCCATGATAAAGTGAAATACTTAAATTTAAATATACCTACAGCTGAAAATTATACTGCTGCTGGTGAGAACACTTCACGCAGGTACTTATTCAAGTGCGCTTTCATAGCACTGCCGAAAAACTACCTTAATAGGTCTATCGTCCATACCCATTAAAGCAGTAAGGCATAGAACACGTGTCAATTGAGTTTAAATTTGTGGGCCCAATAGAAATTCAAACTCAATGGTATTACTCTAATATTTGTCTTTTATCTATTGCCTGGAGGAAACATAAGGCAGTCGGTCTTCTGATACTACGTCTTCGTCGTAGTTGTGTGTCATACGCATCTGTAGGTACAGTAAGGGTCTCCTTTCCAAATATAAAGTCGTGGTCATACGACGTACCTGATGCATGTTTTAATTCCTCCTATACGAGTTCATTCTTCATCACAATATAAACCTCCTTCAGAGTCCGCGATACGAGCAACTGGCCAGTAGCGGGCACAGCAGCAGCTCCCCTGCCTCCCGCTTCCTCGGCACCCCCAGCGAGGGTCTCAGCTCTAACACCGACCCAAGTCCAGATCGACCAGGTAGGAACGATATGTAAGTCTGAGCCGTTCCAATTTTTATATTTACCTACCTTTAGCACTAATCCGTAACGTCTGCCGTGAGTTTATTACTAGTCGACTTCGTAAGCATTTAAATTTAAAAAAAGTTAAACCTATGAAAAAATCAACTAACTATGTTAAAAATATTTCGCTTGTCATCGCTTGCGGAAGTGTAAGAAACTGTTAAATATACTCTTTGCAAATGTAAATTCACTAAATGTACACCTATAAATTTGCTTTTATTAAATGTGTAATGGAGTATATATTTCTTTATTTATATTATAAATCATTATTAAAATTTCAATATTCAAAATTTTTAATACACATTTTATTGCCAAGTTTATTTTGCTTAAAAAAAATTGAAATACCCTGCATATACTTACTCCCTAATTTTGTGTAAGTAATATAAATAATTTATGCCAAATGACCTACTTGAGTACACTAGAATAAAATTAAATCAAGTAAAACCTTAATGTACAATAAGTCGTGTGAAACCTTGACTTTGTAATAAACTCATTTATGACGTTCTTCAAGATCATGGCGCAATTTTACAAAGGAGTAACAAGCTTTGATTATAAGTCCCTAAGCTTCTTACTTGAAGGGGAAAGTTAGATTTTAAAATAAATTACTTGTCATGTAAATTTTGCGTCATGTTTTAAACATAATGCTCCTCTACACAAAAATTATTTGAATCATTAATTTTATGAATGTTTTTATGAATTCTAGGAGTATGACATAACACACTTGCTTTCGTAAGTGTAGATATTACGATAAATTTAAAATTATTGAAACATAAGTTAAAAACATATATTTATTTTTACGACATTCTCTTTAATTGTTATACTTACTTTCTAAATCACTTTTAATACTTGCTTCAATATTTTAAAAATGCCTACAACTGCAAAATGTGTAGTGCAGCTATTTTGTAATATTTTAGCACTTCATCAAATACGCCTTATAAGTATGTGCTTAGATACTTACTTTATGTAAAATACCCTGAAGTACCTACATTAAACTAATATACAATCCCAAATAGAAGTTTGTTTTTAAATTCTTTTTTAGTCAATTATTAAAAAAATGTGTAGAGCAGCTATTTTGTATTCTCTTAGCACTTCAAATAAATCCGCTTTATAAGTATGTACTTAGATACTTATTTCGTGTTAAATACCCTAAAGTAAATGGAATTAATATACTTACTATACCAAATAGAACAGTTTGTTTTTAATTTTCAATGTATTTTTATTTAATGGCTGTCTAATTATCCCTAAATAATCTGTTTGTAATTGTTATTTCATCAGAGATAAGTACCTGATAAAGTGTTGTAAGTATTACTTGTTTGCGTAGGAATCCTGGCGTTGTTATGTATAGCATGAATGTCCCTGTAGCATGAATGTCCAACTTTTAATTTTAATGTAAGTCACGTGAAATGTATAGTCCAAAGTGGTTCTGAGTCTTAAACATGCATTTTGCAAAAAGAAAATACTATTTCACAGTAGACTTTATAGAATGTTTACTTAAATTGACTAGTTCTTATGCATCGTTGTATATTTTCAGGCAAGGATACAGTTGATACTCCTGGCACGATGCAGGAGTCGAGGCGACCGAGATCGGCACAAGGCGAGCACTCCCGCCGCAGGAGTGAACCCTTCGCCCAGCCCAGCGTATCCTTCGACCGCCGCACCAGCCTCGATGCTGCAGCCCTACGCCCCTCCGAACCCCAGCTCACCCACCATGACTCCAAAGCCTCCTTAGCCTCCTTACAGACAGAAAATAGCGCTGATGAAACTTTCGTCAAATGCAAATACCCTAAATGCACCTCCAAGGCTCCTCTAGCGGATGCCAAGAGGCATTACAAAACGTGCCACAATTGCACCACCATGTACTGCTCCAGGGAATGCAGGCGAGCGCATTGGGAAAAGCATAGGAAAGTATGCTTGCATTCCCGAGCCAGTGCGCTCTGCCGGCAGATCATAGCAGCAGCGAAAGAAGACGCCGACTCGTTGCACCAGATCAGCACGATAGCACACAAAGGTTACCTCGCGCTGGGGAGAGGAGTCGTCAAAGTGTTTTTCACCAGTCCAGAGTCAGCTGAAAAGTTCGCTACCCATGGCTACCAATATCTGTCTGAGCCAGAATACGTCAAATGGACTTCTCTCCAACCCAATGAGATGGGAGTAGAGCTATACACCGAAGTAGTGAAATTATGCAAAGCTTACAATCCGGAGTCGCGAGTCATCTTATACGTAGCAGTCTGCATCATCAGTGAGGTACCGACCAAGGGTGCAGTTAAATGGGAGCGGCAAATGGTGTCGAGATGCGCCAAATTGCGACTCAGCAAAACGGTCACAGCCGCAATACAGGAGCAGAACCGACGACGTCACAGGAGAGACAGTAAAGGAACGCCGGAGGACAGGGAAACGTTGATTTTAACATCAAAAGCACCAGCCCAGCAGGGCGAGAAGAACGCTGCAACAGCTCATAAGTTTAGAGAAATATGCTTTCAAAACATATCGAATGAGCTCGAGAAGAGAGGTGTTGCGCTGAAGAAGCATTTTCCCGAAGTCTACTCGAGACTGGCAGCGTACGTGGACGGAACAAGTGATAGGTTTATTCCTATGACTATTTATCCAAAAGACGTTACCAATGGAAAATCTTTTATGTGTGTGATTATGCCGGACAGTGAAGTAGATAGCGTAACACCAGTAGACGGAAAAGTTGTGACAGTTGACGTAGGAGTAGACCGGTCGAGGCACCAGCTATCAACCCCTATGTGAGGGAGAGAGCTCTTTGCTAGTTAGATTTTATCAAGTAGTCTAAACTCGGCGTAACATCCATGTCCGATGCTTCTCATTTATCATCGTTGCTAAGATGATATTTTTTTATTTAAAATTTAAACTCCGATATGAATCTCGTGTGTAAAATGAAATAATGTTTAATGTGCCCTTAAAATTTTATGATTATTTTAGATACCTACTTACCTAATGTTAAGGCCGGGGGTATACTTTCCAAGTAGCGTTTAACGAATTTATAAAAACATGACGAGGTAAAATTTAAAAAATGGATATAAATGTAAACTTAGAGAGTATACGCTCGTGGATATGTCTTATAAGCATGAGATGTCGCAAGTCAGAGACCATCTTAGTACTCTGGGTATAATCATAGAAAAATATAAACTCACATAGAAAAATACTAGTCAACAAATCTGGTGTCTAATGCAAAACGTGTTCTATTTTAGTGCTTATTACTGTTGTTGTTTTCCTCTTAAATGAATGTGCACTTATTTTAGATAATTTAAGGAAATTATACAATGTTGTGAGGCGTTTTACCAAAGTATCTCTTGTATTTATAAGCATTTTATGTACATGTTAGTTAAGAAATTGTTTCTGCAATTCGACAATAGTTTAAATGTTACAAGCCAGTTAGGCACAGAGGAATGTATTTAAGGTTCTTTTTAATATGGAAGAGATTGAATATTATGCTTTATGATTCAAAAGATGAATTTTTATACAAAATACCTAATGCTTAAATGCATGCCTGCGCATAGTGAGACATACTACATGAATAATTAAATTTAAGTGTTTTGTCTTTAGATAGATGAAAAAACCGTGAAGCCTAGTCCCAAATAGAATCAATATAAAGTTTATTCTGTCTGTAATAAGGGGGTAATAATGCGTCCTATACAATATTCAAACCTTTCCCAATACGGAAGACAAAAAAAACAATCTTGCAGTGTCAAAATACTGAAACATTAACCACAATGAAATACTGATACATTCCATTTTATAGGTTGTTTAGTGGCACAAAACGAAATATATTTTATAAATTATAGTGCCAATCAATTTATACTTACAATGTTAAAAAAAATTGGTAAGTACCTATCGTTAAACAAGCATCATCGACAGATATTAATATATTTATTATTGATTTAAGAGCATTGAGGCTGGTCTATAAGACTTTTTAACTTGTGGGTTATCATATTACAATTAAGACCAGTTAATAATCATTTCAATCAACTTTTACGTTCTTAAATCGTGAACAACCCACACAAAGCCATGAATAATTTTTACTTAGTATGCGTAATACTCGTATTACGAGAAATGAATTTTTATCTTTGACTTAATTTATGTTTTTGGTATCAAGGTGTTCTTTTTAATACAATAAATTATGTATCTATAATTCCAATTAAGTAAGATTAAATAAGTACAATATCCTAATTGATAGATCAGAATCATAACTATTTATTCAAATGATTTCTTATCTATGTTACCTATCTTCCATTAAAATTTCATTGTGACAAAGCAATTAATTGTTGTCTATCCAAAGCTGAGATTCAAAGGTCCTATAAAAAGGTACACACCTGAAACAGTTCTAATTTTTCTATTACTAAATAAGAAACCACGACCGATACATTTTTCTACCTGTTTTTAAATATAACAAAGTACGTAGGTACCTCATATTTATGTACCTACTTACTTAAATTCTACATAAAAATTATTTAAAAAGTTTAACGACTCTAATAAACATTTTAAAAGGTACTCTATGATATGAAGTATAATAAATATAATTTAGACTTTTTTTAAACTAATCTATACCTACCTAGTAAACGCCTCGTATAAAAAGATTTTCATACATTAAAATATATTCATAATGTTGCCATATCAATTGTTTTTTCTGTCTGGAATACAGATTTTTTATCTAGTTGTCCCTATATGTATTTCAAATAAACGGCCCAGCTATATATATTTTGTTTTGTTATTTACCTGACGTACCTTCCTCCCCTAAATCCTTCTTTATCCATCAGGGCGTAGACAGACACGAAGGATTACGAGAAATAGTCAGACAGCCTCCGTGGCGGAGTGGTTTGTTGCAGCCTGCAACACGAGGGGGTCGATCCCCGGCCAGATTATGACCGAAAAACGGAATATTTAGAATAGAATAGAATTGAAAAATCTTTATTCCGTGATTTACAAACGGTACAGTACAATAACAATAGTTAACATTAAGTTAGTTTCAGTTCACCATTTTGGAAAAATAAAAAAATAAACAGTTATATTTAAACCATATTTCAGATTGGCCTGGGTCTTGGATGACTTTATCTATACAACGTGTAATGAAAAAGCGCAAGACCTCAGACACCTCAACTTATTTTTTATTATAAAAGAACTAACTATATAAATTATCAAATTTTATTTACGAGGATATTAGATTTTTTTTTTTCTTGTGTTAGTGTTGTGAGTTAAGTAATGATTAAACACGGCAAATATTTTTGGTAAAAATTTGTCCACTATTTTTTATTTGTGGATTTGATTCTACCTACTCTCGTATCTGAACAAACTATTTTCAGGTTTGCGCTTTTTCTGTACCACGTTGTATAAGTATTTATTATAAAATATAGTATCGTTGAATTAGTATCCTACGCCTACGATGTAAGTTTAGCTCAATTTGTGTGATTTGTCTTAAAAAACATCCCTCTACCCCTCGCTACGCATCCTCGCACACCTGTGGTGGAAACGCAGCCTGGCTCGGAGTTCGGACTGCAAATATCAGAATATGTTCTGTTCAGAGGGCGTGCTGGTGGCCTATGCATAATGTACTCAGTACCTACTCAGTTCAGATTTCTTCCGGGCGGCACGAACACAAACGAAAAATTTTGATGTGAAATGTCTAAGCCTGACCGCCAAACCACCCTTAAATCGTTATCCATGAATCTCCGTTCGGATAAGATTAAGATAAGATGGACGGAAATATTCACAAAATTATTTGCACTTATGGGCACTCGCGCACTGCATCTGACCGAACCGCACCGAATCCGAGCTGTGGACGAGGGGTTTTTGAGAGAGATGATTCGGAGAGCGGAATATTTTTTGGTATTTATATATTATTATTAATTAGCAAATTAATCATCATCATCATCATTTTCGTGTAGGTGACACGGTCAGTCGACCATGCACACCTGCACCCTGAATCATCTTTCTTATCAGACAATCAGATGATTCATGCCTGCAATGTCCTAACCAAACTGGAAACAACTTAACACACAGTAGTATGCTTCCCGTGGGAATCGAACCCACGCCCCCGGAGTCAACAAGGCAAACGCCTTAACCACTGGACCACGGAGGCAGTTAGAAATTAATGACGTATGCCAAGCGGGTAGCCTCTGCCTGAGTTCCTTTTTGGATTGGATTAAGATCGGAGATCGGACTAGTAAGTGCATAATCTGAATTTAGGCAGTATTTCAAATCCATGATCACGGATTTGGATTGAAGAGATAGTGCGAAGAGTTGGTGAAAAACTCATGGTAGGTATATGTGCATATATCGGAATTCAGGCCGAGTTTTGTAGATCCGAATTTTCACGTATTGGGATTGGACGTAGTGCCAATACATATTCTACTTAGAACGGTTTAGCGTTCTAAGTAGAATATGTATGGAATTATGAAAAAGAAACGTGTGAGACGCCGCGCCGTGCGTGACGTGACGTGCGTGATCACTCGTATGAACACGGATTATGATCGAACGAACCTAAGATTATTAAAACACAAACTGAAATTAAATGAAACTTGAAGATAACATACAATATCTAATCAAACTATAAACATCTCTAAAATATTTTTAATAGTGATTAAAATGGCACGATGAATGGCTGTGTAAACATAATTTCTGCTGTGTGATTTCAAAACGAATTTCTGAACGTAGTCTATGCTATGACCTTTGACCGTTTGACATTTTTATGACATTTCAAGTGTTGAGTGCAAGCAGTGCATATTGCGTATTTTCTTGCAAAATTTGTAAAAATATATATATATACAACGAAATTTAAAATGGTTTCAACGACAGTTCTTTACGCGGCTGTCCCCATTTCAGTGATTGTGGCATTTGGTTTGATTCGTAAGTGGAGGTCCAGGAACTGGGCGAAATGTTTGAGCAATACTTGCCTGAGGGGAAAAACTTTCCTTATCACCGGAGCCAACAGCGGCATTGGCCTGGAGACGGCCAGGGCCTTGGTGAAGAGGAAAGCCAGAGTGATTTTCGCTTGCCGAGACGTAGCCAAAGCAAAAGCAGCTATTGCCCATATTCGAAAGGAACAGCCTACTGGTGGTGAACTGGTGAGTTTTAATCACAGTACATATGAAATAAGATATTGCCGGTATCTCCTGTATTATTGATTGTCACTTAACCTAAAATACTTACTAACTATATTTTATTTTTTTCTTATGAAACTGGCTGTGGCATAGTCTAGAAGAAGAACTTAATTAAGAAAGAATAACTCAATACGGATTTTTCTTTTTATTTCTTGGTTAATATATTTGTCAAGCCTGAAGTAGTGTAAATAGGTATCTATGTATTTAGGAACACTCATACTAACAGATGTAATTTATTAACATTTCAGATTCCCATGCAGTTGGATCTAGCCTCCTTTGATTCAATAGAAAAATTTGTGGATATTGTTAAAGCTGGTTTTCATAAGATAGATGTTCTTATAAACAATGCTGGTGTTGTGGTGCCTTTAGATAGAGATGAGAAAACCAAAGAAGGCTTCGAGATACACCTTGGGGTGAACCATTTAGGGCACTTCTATCTGACTAACTTATTGCTGGACCATTTGAAGAGAGGTGCACCTAGCAGGTAATAAATGTTTTGGTTGAAATTTAGAATCGTGCGCCCATGTGCTTTTCTGCCCTCAGTCGTTCCGGGTGGTCATAAAAAAAATAACCTCAACCTAACTTCTTTTCTGCCCTAAGTCGTTCCGGGTAGTCATAAAAAAAAATTACCTGAACCTAACTTCTTTTCTGCCCTCAGTTGACGAACCTTTAATGAAATTATTAGACAGGTTTTGATTCAAAATAAAAACAATGTTGATGCCCACTTCCAATAATGATGTTGTGAATAAGAGACTATGTTTCCAAACAGAGGGGTTATGAAATTTCACTTCTTCCATGACACAAAATTCTATGGAAAATGACATAGCTAAAATGCATGCAAACTAACACGATCTAGTGACAAGTGAAAAACAACTATGTAGTGCGGTCGTCTAACTATGAAGCCTACCTTGTAGCAGGCTTTAATTTGGTCCAATATTTTTGTAGGAGGTTAGCAGTCAAGTATTACTTTGGAATTGAGTTATAAATCTTATCTTTAAGTTGACTAAACAATACAAAAAATAAAGTTAAAACAAATTGTATCTGTTCTAGTATCTTACCCGAATTTGTCAGCAACATTATGCTCATTACATATTTATGTAATAACTGTAAATTAAAACAATAGGTTGCTTTTGGAATAAATTACGTATGAGCATCATTAAATATTCAGAGCCTTGTGAAACCTTGTGAAACTAATGGAAGGTGCTAAAATATTTTTGTCACATTGTCATCACATGAATCTTCATAGAAAGATTTATTTCGATCCAATACCATGCGTGAATACCACTGGTATTACTCTGAATTTTTAATTATTTTCTATTCCGAACACATACCACTCTTTAAATTAGAAGTTGTTGGTGACTATAAATAAAAGATATTGTTTAAGTGGTAGAATTGATATTTACCTAAAGAAAGCCATACTACTGCACCCAATAAAATAAAAAAATGCCTTTTGTTAGGTGAACTTTGAATTCTTTGCTAGCCGTTTTCCTGTGACAGTCTGCATATTAGCATTATATCACCTGCTGATATCTTTCGATAGGTAAAAGATGTTTTTTTTTTAGTTTTTTTTTATTATTCATTAAATACAAATGCTATAAAACTTTTCTCTTTATAATATTAGCTTAAATTCATGTTTCTTCAAGTAAGAGTGTGAGATGGCCTACCTATTAGAAGATTAGAAGTGTAAAGCAGAAGAGTGTTAATTTCAGAGCAATAATTATTCCCTTGCTAATCATTATGACCTGGTTTCACTGATTATCACTGACCTTTCGAAAACTGCACTTTTGTTTATTGCCTTGCGTAATTTGTTTTTGGTAATACTGATACATTATTTTGCTATCAATGACAAAGTTCATAAATTCATGAATGGTAGGTACCGAAACTGTTAAGCAACCCGGTTGCAGTTCTCACACGACGCAAATAGGTGAATAGGTGGCATAAAAATATCTAGATCTCCTCCATGCCTCCCTCTAATGAAAGTCCTAGCTGTCATCATTAGATGGCAGTTGTTGGTTTATAACTTGAAAAATCTGACAAGTGCCACCACATACGAAAAGCAGAAAATCAAGCAGTTTCTTTGAGCTTGTTTTTAAAATAGCAGTGTTTGTACAGTAATATAAAAGTTAAATTAAAAAAGCAAAGCATACAAACAGCTAAAATAGCTGAATTATGTTTGAAATAAAAAAAAAAAAAAATTATATTAATAATTAAATGTTTTGTTACAAAGTCCTCAAAAGTATGCTATAATACATATTATGAACATGACTTTTATCATTAGCATATTAGTAAACAAAGTTAAAATTAAAGTATTTTATTGCTGTATTTATTATCTTTTAAACTTTCACATTAAAGTCATGTCTATGAAACTAGATGACAAAATAAAACTAGGTATTTCCTTACTGACTTAATGAAGATAAGGATTATCTCAAGGCTATCGCATGATCTTGACCTTTGAATCCAGCGCCACAGAATGTGTTTACTTTGATTTTTTTATTGTGCAATAGGTAGGTACCTAACTGTAAGAAATCCTTGAGTATTTAATTGCATTATATCACTCGTCATTTTTATTTTTCTTATCCAAGTGTTCTACTGGTTGCATCCCCATTCCAGTCAGAAGCAGTCAGTCTTGAGCTTGGAGTCCTCTAGTATAAAACATATATGCCATAATATGTGGCGGCGGTTTTTATGGCCGGCTGCCTGTCTGTCCGAAGACCTGTGATAATGAAATACAGGTATTTGCTCGCGCCAAAAAGCGAACCTGAAGGCCCTCGCTTAGTATTGGTGTGCTAACACGCCATTATTGATTGATTTGAACACAATTAAGTACTTGGAAGTAATTGTGTTGTCTAATCTTAAAAAATACATGTGTAAATAAATAATCCCCATGATTATTTAGTGGGATTATGATTTTATGTTATTGCTCAATAAAGATTTAACTATTTTATAGATTACAAAGTATATTGATTCATTGCTCACAATGGCCAAAGAGACTTATTCAAATGAGTTTCATAGTACAATCTAATTAGCTAAATTAAGCTCAATTGCTTTACAAACGTTAAAGAAAAGCTTGTGCATTTAATATTTTATGATCGAGCAATAAAAAAATCCTTGTTATTAGTTATTTCTTGTCTAAAATGAAACAACTTAAAAATATTTTTACTTCCAGAGTCGTGGTCGTATCGTCAACTCTCCACGAGAAAGGCAAACTCAACTTTGCCGACCTGAATTTAAAGGCGGAAATCGAAGCAGCGAAGTGTGGCAAAGGCAGTCGCCGTCACAACCCTGGTTACTGCAACTCGAAGCTGATGAACTGCTACTTCACCAGGGCACTGGCTGATAAGCTGAGTGGAACTGGCGTGGATGTGAATGCTTGCTGTCCAGGATTCTGCTACACAGGATTGTTTAGGTGAGAGCATTATCATTTCAACCCCATACTTGGGTCTCGTTTGGGAGATACATCAGAGAAAGGCCTTTTGTTAAGGGGGAACAGTAGGCACAGTAGCGACGCCAATCATTTTATTCCTAATACTTTACAAATAGAAAGAAATTCAAGAATATAAACAATACAAGCCTTAGTAAATAACCTGAAGTATTTTTTGAATCATGTTTATTACTATCGGAATCAGTGAGAATTATGAGAATCTGATTACCGCCAAAAACGGCCGTTTTTGGCGGTTATCACTTTTTCTCTCAATGACTGATTCTCATAATATCAAAACATGATTCCAAAAATACTTCAAGTTATTTACTAAGGCTTGTATTGTTTATATTCTTGAATTTCTTTCTATTTGTAAAGTATTAGGAATAAAATGATTGGCATCGCTACTGTGCCTACTGTTCCCCCTTAAGACGAAAATTAAAGAAATGAAGCTCAGCGAAGACCGTGGCTACTGCAATTTGAAATTGATGAACTTCTCTAGAGCGTTGGTTGACAAGCTACGCGAAACTGGCGTGGATATAAATGCTTGCTTGCCAGGCTTCTACTACACGGAATTGTTCAGGTGAAAGCATTATCTTTTCAACACTATAAGTAATTGGGGTCTCGTATATGATTCAACATCAAAGAAAGGCCTTTCGATAAGTTTAAGAAATAAAGCTTAGCAGAAACACGGGATAGTTCAGATGAGAGCATTATCATTTCAACCTCAGCTTGGGTCTTGTATAGGACACATCATGAGGGAATAGTCTTTCATCAAAACGAAAATAAAGACAAGTAAAGCGTGGCGTGACTAAGGCAGTCACAATTCGAATTTGAGAAACTGCTATTTTATAAGTGCCCGGCCTGACTAGTTGACTAGAACTGGTGCAGATGTGAGTGCTTGCTGTCCAGGATTCTGCTACACGGGCTTGTTCAGGCGAATTCAACCGCCTCACCTCCACTTAGCAGTAAGGTCACGTATAGGAAACAATAGACAGGCCTTCACTCATAAGGAAATGGCCTTGTAATGCATGGAGTTAAGTGAGTGAATGGAGAGAGCTGGGGCCCACTAAAGGAAACAAAAATTCACTTATGTCATATGTGCTTTTAGCCTGCTTAAGTTGGGCTTCTGTTTTTGGACGAGGTTGGCAGTTACGTTAATATTATTTTGTCTTTGAAATGGCCAGCAAGTTTCCCGATTTGTATGTTACTAAATCCTTGGCCGCACTTAGGCTATAATTTACATGGATAAGCTAATAGGAATATCATAAAGGAGTCTTATTATCTTTAAGCTAAACAAATAGCAGTATATAAACTTGTTAAGATAAACAAAACATTGTTTCTATTTCAGAAACTCAGTAAAATGGTACCACTACGTTTTGATGGCCCCCGTGTTTCTCATGTTCATGAGATCAGCGCAACAAGTAAGTTGAAATTACTTTTTTTTTTGTATTACATCTATAAACAGTGGCAGATCCAAGATTGGCTAGAACCCTAATGAGGGTAGGTTTTATCAAGTGAAACACTAAAAAAACACTTATGTTTTTAAACTTGCTGTTTAGTGTTCCATATTCCTAATATTCCTAGATATCAAGCAATAATCATGACCGAGATCTGTCTGTATTCATATTTGTTATCTGTTAATACACCTATGAATTGAAATTTTTCAGGGTTCGGAAACAGTAGTGTTCTGCGCGACCGACTACAGCATCGAAGGCACAAGCGGCAAGTTGTACCGCGACTGCAGCCCGTACGACTCCAAATACCCCTTCGACAAGGAGGAGGAGCTCAAACTGTGGAACTACAGCGAGGAGCTCGTTAAGGCCAGGAAGCCAGTGCCATTGTAATAAGAACTCTGTGTGTATACTTACAGTGCTGTTTCAACTGTCCAAGAGCTCGTCAAAGCCAGGAAGCCAGTGTCATTGTAATGAGAACTCTGTTTGTGTACACTTACAGTGCTGTTTCGTATGTCCAGGAGCTCGTCAAAGCCAGGAAGCCAGTGTCATTGTAATTAGAACTCTGTGTGTGTACACTTACAGTGCTGTGTCATCTGTCCCTTCGGCTGTAATCGGAATTACTAAATCTGATAGGCCCGTAGCAACTATTGACAGAACGATAAAAATGCCTAGTTCGCACTAAGCTAGTAAATTAGTCGAGTAACTAGTATTTGCCACAACAACAAAAAATGCATAGTTTGCACAGGGCTAGTAAATTAGTCGAGTAGCGATTTTAGTACTAAAACAGTCGCCACTGCCCAAAATCTGTTCGCACTGGTCGAGTATAGTTCTCATTCTCAAGTATGTATTTATTTAACAGCCACTAACAAACTCAACTTAAACGACCCGTTTATGTTGTTTAGCGAATGTGCGAGTAAGCAGTGACGGTGGTGGGAGGCGCTAATCGCCAAAAAATAGAGTAGATTCTATCGGCTCGACTAAATTCCTTACTAATCTACTCGACTAAATGTTGGTGTTTGTTACTAACGCCTGTAGCACAGCCGCGAATGCGGTATGATTTTGTTTGGTGCGTCTTGCACAAGCGGAACGAAATGGAAACGGAATCGTACAACAGCGTTTCGCGGTTCCGCCAGTGTTTCGTTCCGGAACTCTTCCGTTCCGTATTCGTGGCTGTGTACTACAGGCGTAAAATACTCGTTACTCGAATAAAATACTAATTGTTTGCGAGCTAGGCTTTAGTGACGCTCCAGACTCCAGACGCCGATGGCACCCAAAGTAACAGTGGGAGGTGCTTATCCTGCTTGACTCTTAAGTCAATGTGAGTTGAGCCTTCAGAAGTCAATAGACAAGGTCACGGCGTAGCGCTAGTCTTCAGCACTTATGCATGTGCAATTGATTTTATTTTATCTGAATTTTTTTATAGATTTTTTTTTGTATTTATTTATTTTTTTCAATTGTACGTCTTTAATTTCATAACTATGCTGTCTGATAAAAATACAGATATAAAGAAAATATATAAGTATATAAGATTACTATTAACTAATAACCTAATATTCTTTCAGAGCAAATTCAGTCCATGATATTATCTCAACTAGTTTCCCAGGAAATATAATACAAGCGAAATAGTATTATATATATATATATATATAAATCAGTTTATATAGATTTCGGCCATGTATAATATGTATAAACCTTCCTCGTGTAATCCTATTACTGAAAACTGCATTAAAATTCGTCGGGTAGTTTAAAAGATCTATACGCAGACATCGGTGGGGAATTCATTTTAGTCTATGTAAAGAGAGGGTTTCTTTTTATATTCCCTGGGCAAATGGTTCAGTGACATGGACTTAACTTGCCCTAAAGCCTATTAGAGTTACGTACGTGCGTAACGTAATCTCTATGTACGTGCCTTTGCGTTCAGCACTCCACTAAATTGTTTCGTATATTATTGTTGTGCCAGGTTGGAAGTAGATAGTCTATTGTATGTTACGTCTAGTTGTATGTCCTTAGTCATTTGTAAATATTCGTGGGTATGTAGCTTAGCGTTCCAAAGAAGTCACAAGTGTTTTAATAAATATGTGGGTATGAATGTTTGTTTTTTTTTACTAAGTAAGAATATGTAGGCTGTGCCAGTCGTAGGGTAGACGGTGCGGAGTAGTTACCCTAGGTGCAAATAAGGCTAGGGGCACCAATATTCTACCAAAGGGCAATAATAGTATGCCAAAGGGTAAAGACAATTTTGTTCCACCATGATGAAATGCCAGGGCCGGCAAAACTAGACATTCGTCCATCTAATAGAATGCTTTAGATGCCTTTTCTGCTGGGCAAAGTGTGCGTTCAAGAAGCCGTACAACGTCAACGCTCGTCTTTATCATCAGTAGCAGCCCAGATAAACCAGTTTCAAACATTCATCTTCGACGCCTCTCTCTTACTTGGTCAGCAGCAATTAGCACTCAATCCGTTAGCTTACCACGGGTCAGTCATCACTTAAATCGCAGCCATCTAACCGAGCTTCCTGGTCTTGATACCAAGCACCCTCTTACTCTTCTAATTCAGCGACCTGCACATCTACCGCAGCCATTCACTCCAGCGAGGCACATTGGCAGGAAATAATTCTTAGACCCGAATATGACCTCCGTTGCAACATAGTCGGAGCCGTACGGTTCCCTGGACAAAATGTGCAAAAGTCGCAAACTAACTAACGGTCCCGCTACACCTTCCAACGTCAGGGGTGACAAGGACACTATACTTACAAACTAAACTAGTATAGTTTAGTTTGTACCGTGCCTTTCCCACAAACTTACCTTACATGCGATAAAAAAATATTTTTATTGTAAGAAAAACAAAGTGTTTTGTGCATTTAACAAACCTTTATTTTACATATTGTAAAAATATTAAGCACTTCTGACTAACAATATACATTTCGTATAAATCACAAGATACCAAAGTTTAACGGGCAACTTACAATAAATAATGACGTATGTAATACAAGTTCAAGCGATACCATCAACATATAAGGCCGTGTCCAGATTAGACGATTTGAGTCACGCGATACTAGTTTCGAAAACTTTGTAACGCAACGTTCCATCGTCTTATCTGAAAGAGGCTAACTTCTTTCATCTCTCATCAAGGTCTCTTAAACATTGTTGCGTAGACGTAACTAAGATATCAGAAATAAATTGTAGTTTATTTTGAAATATACTTTTATATAAAATCGATATCGAAAAACTACAAGCAAGTTTAAAGAGATATTTTCTAATATTTAGATGCGTCAACGACAAAATGGCCTTTAAAGAAATTAACTTTTATACAATAAAATAAATAAATAATTTCAAATTAAACATCATACTTAAAATTGCGAAATATACAATCACAGACGTATCGTATCAGGCCAGTATTTAATCTTGTTCTGACATCAGCTTCAATCTGAAATATAGTGAGTGAGGCTGACGACTGACCGTTGGTACATACAACACACGTGTATTATCACTGATGATACATGTCATCAGAATAAGGGCTGAAACAAACTACTCCATTTTTTCAATTGAAGTATTTTATAAGCTAATAGAAACCGACAACGACACAGTTTACACGACCGCCGTGTGCTACAAACCACAGAAATAAGGCTAAGGTCGAGTATGGTATTCTAGATACGCCAAACTAATTTTAAACCCGAAAAACAAGTATATTATATAAGCTATAAGTACAGGTGATTCTGAACAACCTGAAAAGAATTTAAGTGTCAGAATCAGAATCCCTAATATAGACCCGCAAGAAAAAGGGGGGAACATTAAAAAAATATATTGGACTTCCCATACAAATTCACCATTCAGCTTGGTAAATTTCTATGGGACTACCAAATATTTTTATTTTATTTTTTAACTTTTTTCTCTCACGTATTTATTCTGATATAATCATTAAAATATAGCAACTTCAATTTAAAATAATCGGATAGTTTGAACTCAGCCTTAAAACTAAATACGGCCTACAGAATACATAACAACCGAACGCCAAAGTCTTTATTATATCTATTGCACAACAAAGAAGCTTATTTTTGGTTTGTTTATGTTCCCATTGTTTGTAGTTTTTATATTAAATGCTACCAAGTCTTGAATGTTTAAGTAGAATCTCTTATAATATAAGGCATGTAAAGTGGGTTGCCTAATGACTGTACAATACTAGATCATTATTACAGACGATATCATGAAATGAATGAACTATAAAGACAAATAAGTCTTAGGGGACGCTTCCACGAGCAAGAGAATCGCAACGAGTCCACATCTTGTAGTATTATACTGCGTGTAACTTGATCCTCGACATTCCTTTAAAGGGGTAACTCAGACCGTCAATTTGAGCAAGTTTCCTATGGGATCAATGCATGGAAGACGAAAATTTTTTTGGACATCCCATACTAATTGCCCGGGCGGCTAAACACTTTTGTATAAAATGACGATTTCTTTTCTAGAGTTCCCAATATTGATTCCATAGCAAAAGTTGTTCATATTGACGGGCTGAGTCACCCCTTTAAGTGTATGTCGAGGGTCAAGTAACACGGTGTATAGTATTCAATTCCATAGGCGATGCGATTGACATTAGCTGGCACTCTGCCACTCGTCGGATCGCCGCGATCCGAAATACGTACACGGCGACGAAATCGCCGCGATTCTCTCGCTCATGAAGCGGCCTTTAGGCTCGGATTACAAGCAATAGTTGTAGTTCCGTCCTAATGACGGGCACACAACTGCATATATACGTTTGATGGATATTTCCGGGTCTAAAACGAAATTCCAGAATCAAATTCCAGAATTTCCAATCCAGATCAAAACAGCCCATTAAAATAAAAAATCTTTTCTATGGGACCTAAGCTGGGATAAAAAAACGGCTTTTTCATACAAATTGCCATGCTGCTTTTGTAAGAAATTGCCGATATTGTTTTTCGAGTTCCTAGTATTAATCCTGTAGGAAAAGTTGTTCATTTTGATGGGCTAGTTTCATGGTTTCGAGGATAAGAGTGTTTGAACCCTAACACCCTGTTTATGTAATCTAAGGGCGATTTAAGAAAGTTTTGTAAGTTTTTAATTGGGACATAATGAGAATTTTCGCCCTTTATACAAAATTTTTTTGAGGTCTGTACTACTCCCATTTGAAGTAAATGATTTAAAGAAAAAATCGACTTCTTTGCTTTGAGGTAGGTTTCACAAAAACTGTAAATCAAAGATATTGTCTTAGGATACTTAGGTATGTGTAAATAAATATGACGTAATATTCTATAAAGAAATCACATTATTTAAGTGCTTTAGCTGCGGCAGTGTTTATTCTTTTTAAGCCTATTTGGTTGTGTCTATCTACCTACCCTCGGGATTGCGCTGCGATGCGAGTAACCGTTAAAGCAATTTCTTTTGGACATTGCTTTTCACATTGAGCATATTTTGATACATGTTCAGGATGATAAGTGAACTTAATAAGCAATGTACTTCGTTCAGGTTGCGCCAAACTTTATTGCGAATCGGATATTAACTGCGCAGTATGCGCCCCACCGCCTATCTTACATTGTGTACCAACGTATCGTCTCGTGCGATGTCCTGACTCGCAATAAAGTTTGGAGCGGCCTGTAAGTAACAGACCAGTAGGCTTGGTTAAACTTTGTCCTTGTGTATTATCATTATATATTTAAGAACTTTATCGGTGGAGTATCTTCCATCTTTCCCTATCCTCCGCTATCTCTCTCACCTCTCTTTACAACACGACTTTTGCCTTGTGAGTACAGTTCTTAAAATAAATATTAATAAATATATCTACAAAGCTGCAAAACAGGTTCAAATTTTTTATAAAAAGGTATACTTACCCGAAGCTGGGTCTCATCAATATGAAAAACTTTTAATTACCCAATCGAAAAATATTCAGTATGCGACATTTTGCCATAGACGAGTTATTGACTTTCCCACTTGCCACTTAAACATCAAAAATTGCCTCTTTGTAAAAGTTTATCATATTGGTAAAGTACACTGAACCCTCTTTAACCTATTATTTCCCATTAATGCTGTCTGTATTATGTATACCATACTATCTACTATGAAGCTAGGCACTTAGTGAGATTAATCTATTTACACCACCCACTCACCACATTATTAAAATTAACCTAATGAGATGACAATTAACCGTGTACAGTCGGCTACACATCAAGCGCAGCACTTCAATTCTAACACAAAGCAAGGACCAAAGGAAAATGTTACGCTGATGGTCGCCTACCGTATTTTATATAGGCTGATTTTGAACCTACGAACTACCTATATTAAAATCTCTCAGAATCACTAAAAGAATACAGGATTGTATGAAAAAAAAGGTGAAAACCGAAAAAAAAAATTAGACTTTCAATAGAAATTCGCCCAGCTAATCGGTGGCGATAAAAGTCAATGTAATAAGGTCTAAAATGGAATACAATTGAATACTTATTACGTGACTGGTACGCTAAAACATCCTTCATCTTTATATATCATATTTCCCCTTGACATTCTCTTGAAGAGGCGACTCATCCGGTGAGAATGAAAAACTTATCCTACGTAACCAAGGCTGGGATCTCAAAAAAATCGTCAATTTCATACAACCTGTCCGACCTGTTGAACACTTATGAGAATATCAAAAATAACAGCATTTCCTATAAGACCATGCTGGAAATCAAGTTTATTATGCATTGGTCCCATAGGAAATGTTGGTCATATTAATGGGCCGAGTCGCCCCTTCAAGGAAATTTCAAAGGGGTATAGGTACACTTAATTTTATTAATATAAAGTTAATAAGATCTCTAAGTTAGATTTATTAGTAAGATTAGAACGCATATTTAACCAGTTCTTTGGATATGTGTTACAGTTCCCATATTACATTATTTTAGTAGGTGAAACTTTGTTTTACATTTACAAGTTAGTGATGTATGAAACATGCCAAAAACTTACTAAAAGTCTCGACTCTTTGGTTTAAAAACCTTACACTTTAATATGCATGTGTATAACATAATGGATCACGTCTTTCAGCGATAACGGACAAGACAGACCCAACGGTCGGCCAAGTATAGCAAGACGTGCTTTAAGATGTCTACAAATATGATAAGATAATATTTTTTTTTATTGATTGTTAATTAATCAGAATTAATCACGTACAACTTAATCAATGACTAATACTGCTATCGCTATCATTTGATCATTAATTAATTGTTTTATAAAAGACAGTCAGTGGAAATGTTTTTCTTTTTGAGGGGAGGGGGGATGGGCCTCCGTCTCTCTCACCCACCGAACGAGGCATAGAAGCGGTAAAGCTACTACTCAAACGTCGATTCAGTCGATTTTCTTTGAGTGTGGTACTTCCCCGGACGAGCCGGTCCATTCATTCATGTTACTAGCAAAAGAGATTTTCACTGGTAGCGTGGCTGTATGTAACCCAACTAAATGTATATTTAATTTTGATGATGACTCGTGTTCCTTGATGGTAAATAGCATGACGCTAACTTACTTTTGCCATTTGTCACTATTTCCATGAGTTTCATCTATCCGCCGGGCGGTCGTTATAATATGACGGCAGAATTTTTTATCCTCAATTAAATAAGAAAGTGTTAGCAACCTATTTCACAACCAATATCAGGCGCTTGTTTATAAGATTATAAAAACGCTTTTGTCATTTGTTTTAACGGACTTTTCTATAGTGTCTGGTAAATGTCCCCTAAAGTGAGAAGTATGTGCGTGGTTGAGATTCAACAATTGTTTAATTTCTGGTTTATAAACAAATCTTTTCCTAAAAGTTTGGGACAATCGCTTTTATAGCAACTAAGTAATAATTACAAACGCTCTATTTACATAATAACATCTAAAAATATACAAAACTATCTATTTATATCTTTGTAGCTGCCCTAAAATTATGTGCGAAATCCTGTTAAAAAATCTTATTTGTAAAACCTGACTCGGTCTTTCGGGATGTGTGACACCTTCTGGCTTAGCCATCATCACCAATTTAAATTCTGACCATATCAAAAATTACTCAAGAATTAGACGAAATTAGTCGCCTAATATGAACAAAGTAAGATATTTTTAACGAAAAAAAAAAACCGACTTCAACCCTATCAATTTGTTTGAATAAGCATAAAAATAACATGAAAATAAGTATAAACCGAACGGCATCCTTGTAAACATTTTTTTGGATTTTGTGTATTTTTTCAAAAAGCACTCTACACATTTAAAGTATTACCTATCGAACAAAAAATATCGGCGAGATATCGGCTCGCTCGACCAATTTTTAGATTTAGTGACTGATTTCGACTAATTCTCGAGTAAATGTGGACGAAACAGATCGTTGCTGGGTGTTATAATTTCGGAGATTCAGAGGTATCCACGCCAGAAAGCGGTAATAAATACGTATGGGTCATTTTAAGTCTATTTTTATAACAATGTTATAAAGTATTTGGTAATAATGAGGTTATGTTTATCAATATTTAGTTAGAAGTCAGTCAGAATCGTACGTTTGTTCTATACACGCAAGTAGCAATAAGAATTAAATATTATTATTTACCAAATCTAAAACTCTATTCAAAACAAAAAGAGAATAGGCGTAAAATTTGGGGATGCATGTTGATAGACGTTTACCCCTTTCCGACATGATTTTGGAGAAGAATCATAAGAACAAACGATACTGCAAGAGATACAACATGAATACAGACATACGTCCTACTTTATTTATTTATTGCAGGAAAACACAAACAGGTGGACTTAATGCCATATAGCATTCACTGCCATTCAATCCTTGAGACCAATCCGAGATATATTTGGTGGGGCGATAAATGGTCTAGACAGATTGCTATTCTTCAATACAGACAGGTACTTAGCCTGCTTACTTAGTAGTGCTTGCGGGTCGTTCGGAAAAGCCAATAAACTAATATTTAAAAATATATTAGAAGCTTTATTTTTTTATAGTGTCGGTTCCCTTTTATGCCACGCCTATTCTCCTTCTGATCTGAATAGAGGCTATCAAAGAATGAGTCGCCGAGAAGACGCTGATTTTCGTGGTTTCATGGGTAAAATACAATATGTATAATTACGAAATATTTTAAACAGGCGGATTAGCCATACAATCGAGATTGTGTTCCCTAGCAGGGCCCTAGCCCCGCAGCTCGTCTACTCTCAGCAATATATTTACCGTAAAGATACGTAGGCGGGCCTATACAACAAAGAATAGATCCGGGAAATATTTCCTTCATGAAAGATTTTGTCTATGGACATCTTTGAGAAGTACTCCACCATGATTAATTTTCATATTATGGAGTATAAGGCTTGATTTATATGCTTCCGTGCGCCACACTGCGAAATTACAAGCAACTGTATGTAACGAATTATTTAAATAGCGGCGCTGCCGCTCGCCAGATAGGCGAGGTCTGTTTGGAACGGTGAGCAGCGGTCGCGCGGCCTGACAAGTATCACTGTGTTCAGATCTATCAGTGCATTTATTTATTTTTCTTCTATTAAATATTAAAAACAAAGCAATGTATAAATTTGTCACGACCTAGTTTCGTGAAAAGCCAAGCCGCTCGGTCGCACGGACGCATATAAATTGACCATTGAAAGCAAAACAAGGAATGTGACGAAATAGATTAAGTCCAGTATAACATAAATAAAACCGAAGACTTTTTAACCCATACACCTCACGCATTAAGGTCCTAAATCGGGCGCACCTGCCACGCGATAATGAATCATGCGTCGGTGAACCGAGAGCAGCAAGTTGCTCGGATGGTGGACGCCGCGCTGGAGCCGTGCAGGGTGACTGTATCAGGGTGGTGCAGCATGCCGAGTTCTCGCTCTGCTTTCTGCTCTAGGTCCACCCATCTGTGAAAGAAAGATTTTGTAAGAAGCTTTATTTTTAAAAATTTTAAGACGGCCAATTTTTTGGTAGTTTAATACCGCCATATTATTGTTTTGCTGACGTCACATGGCCTATGTATGTGACACTCTAATGAAGACAATCAAATTTCCCTATATCTAGGGACACTATACATAAAATGGCAACACTGTCCGTTTGTTGGAATTAAAAAAATCGGACGTGTATTTCCACTTTCGCTATCGTAACGATCGTTGTCATATCACAGACTGTCGCTGTATCGCGATGAACTGCCATATAATTTAGCCACATATATTATAGGTATATAACGATCAGGTTGAAATAGGACTAACATAGGTTTTTTGCCCAATTTTAACCGTATTTAGAGCCAGAAACAAGCTATCGCATGTTGCACAATAAACTAGGAAAAGTTATAGATTAAAAAAAATTAAGATTTTATTCCGATAATAAACCATTTCAGGTCTTTTTTATGTCATTCCATATTTTCAAGTATTCTAATTTTTCAGACATATGTTTATATTATTTATTATATTACTCTGGGGAAGACTACCTGTTTAGGCTACAGGAAGCGACAATAGACCAAACATAGTATTACATATTATACATACATACGCGTGAAAAACATAAACCTCCTCTGAGTTGGCAGTTGCGTAATATATAAATATAACTCTTCTTCTTCTTCATCAGGTCTTTTTTCTCTCATAATTCATAATTCTCTCTGTACTACAAGACCCATATTAGCCTGAGTAGTCAGAGGATTTGGCCTACACTCTCCACGCTGGCCAGACGGGTTGGAGAGGTTTTTTGATGTTTATAAGCTTTGTTTAGCTTGTGTTTCCTTAGTCGCCTTGTACGACATCCACGGGAAGACTTGGAGTGGTCCTATTCTACTCTGCCGGGAACCACACGGCACCTGGAAATATAACTCTACATGTATATATTACTTAATTCACAATATTGAAGACCTTTGTCAGAGTTTCTTGAAATGGGGTGGCAATCGGAAACCAGGTCAAAATCGACCGACCCTGAAGATTCGACCTCACCAATAACTTCATGTGTTCAATCAATTCAGTCTGCAAGGACAAAGGAGGACACGCCTCATGACGCCTCACTCGTCAAATCATTTAACTTAAATTTACGTTTCAATAACTATCATATAGCATGAAAAATATCAAGACGTTATGATACTATGGACAAAATGATATTGTAGACCTTATGATACTATAGACTTATGCATCGGAAGGATTTTAAGCTACCTCTGACACGAAAAAATCCATCTTAGCTTGTAGATGGCCGCACCGATTTTGGTGAAATAAATATATCTAAGAACTATAGCTAGAAAATCAGCTATCGATTCACCCGTCTTAGAGCTACGGTGCCACAGACACACACCAAACTTTATTTTGCATGGTATGTAATGGGTTTAATCGATGGCGTGCAAGTGGACAAGTATAGGCTGATGATGATGATGATCTAGCCAAAAGACAAAGATATGACGTAAGATGGAATGAGCTTACCCAGATTAAGAAGACTAATCATTATTTTTAAAAAGATTCAGTTTATATGCCCTTGGAAATATAGACGCAGACAATTAATGCCAATCTCTAGCTATGCGCACGATGAAAGATAATGAGAAGCTCCTGCTACAAATTCTGGAACTCCTTCTCTATGATCTTATGTATTTTGCAAGTGTCTAATTAATTATAATCTTCATCACGGAACAGAAAAAAACAGGATCCAATGTTGTCAATCGTTTAGGCCATGCTATAGTCCGAATAAAGTTTTATGGCGACTCGGAATATTGCGCGAGTCGACGCGCAGTACACAATATTAGGTCCAGCGGGACGCGCGCGGGGAGGTGGAGCGCCTACTGCGCAGCTAGCAGCTAATATCCGAGTCGCCATAAAGTTTGATTCGGACTGTACTTTGATAGTTGTTGATATTCGCAGCGTTTTCTGTTCTTAAGTATTTATTATAAAATAAGTATAGCATTGTTGAGTTAATATCTTACGACACAAGTTTACGACTTACAGTGGGGCTAGCTCAATTTGTGTGATTTCTTCCTATTTATTTTTTTATCAATCAATTTATGGAGTAAGGTACCTCTGAACAGCCATGGAGAACGCTTCGACGACGTTGTTGTCGTTCTTCGCCGATGTCTCTATGTATGTAGCAATCTTGTTGTCTTCGCACCACCGCTTCAGCGCGTCGTGGGGAACTTCCCTGTCCTTCGAAGGGACGTCGGACTGAAAAAAAATATTTCCAAGCTTAGATTATGTATAAAAAACTAGAAAGAGAGAGAATGCCGTGTGGTTCCCGGCAGAGTAGAATAGAACCACTCCAAGCTATCCCGTTGATGTCGTAAAACGCGATTTAGGAAACACAAGCTAAACAAAGCTTATAAACATCAAGATACCTCTCCAACCCGTCTGGCCAGCCAAATCCTCTGACTACTCTGGCTAATATAGCTTTGGTAGTACAGAGAGGATGATGCTCATGCAGTGGAGGCATAAAAAGATCTGATGATGATGAAAAAACTAGATACACAAATATGCATTCACATCATAAGAAATCTGAAGGTCGCTCATTGCTATGGAGAGAATGAATCGAAGAGATTCATTGCAGAACAAGGTTTATTGACGTGACTCAGTAAACTTATTGTTTATTTAATTTTTTAAATTTCTTTGTTCATGGACTTATTCTATCTTTATAGAATTTTAATCCAAGGCAGCAGAATAGACATTTTTAAATACTTATATATTTCTAGGTAAAAAAAAAAAAACTATAAAGCAGCAGCCTTTGTGCATCAGAGTTACTACTTATTTGTGTCACTGAGTCATACACTTGCAGTCCAAACTGCCTTCGGTATGTCATCTCATTCATTTTGTATGCCTTTTGTAATTTGTATAAATTGTAAGTGTGTGACTTATTTTGGTGCCAATAAATCAATTTCTATTATATTCTTCTACTTTGATCCACACAGTCTTCATATCCTCCTGTGCAATATAAAACACTGAGGAGTCGTTAAGTTATATATCAATGATAGTCATCCATTTCTACAATACGGAAGATCATTATAAACCCATCAAGAGAAATTGTTGCATTACACACGGGTATTACTTTCACATTAAAGTAAAGTTTATTTCTTCGAAACTTCAAGATGGTTATTGACGTTTGCGTCGGTTTAACATTTTCACTACTTAGCACCGTGTGATCCTCTGACTACTCAGGCTAGTATATGGCTCTGGTAGTACAGAGAGGGTCGTGCTCCTGCAGTGGAGACTATAAAGACCTGATGATGATGATGATGATGATGATGATCACGAAGTTGTTAGCGGAAAGCGGTTGCGGAACACGATTTTAAGACTTTATTGTACTTAATTGATTACCTTATGGAGTATCCATTTTTTTTTCAAGATTTGGTCTTTTGCACGATGTCCGAATAAGAGCCTTGCACCGCTAAGGATCAGGGCCGGACCGAGAGTTTAGGTAAAACTTTTTGCGCCCTGGGCTAAAACTTCTTAGGGGCCAAACTAATTATTTAAAGTAAGGAACAAAATTTAATGAATTGAATGGGTTTGATTAAACGCAGGATTCGCAAGGCTGCAAACGTTAAGATATTTTAATTATGGTATTTTTCACATTATCGTTTATTTTCGATTTGAATTAGCTGGCCCCTGGAATCCACGGGGCCCAGGGCTGAAGCCCAAAAAGCCACATGATTGATCCGGCCCTGCTAAGGATGCAGCCAGCTAGGGACACGATTGGACGAGACAAAGAGAGAAAATGTAATGTTCATCAAGAAATATTTTTAGATTGAACTTTGAGTGAGCCGATTAATGGGGCATAAACCATTGTCTATACCTATAGGTGAATCCTTATACGTCATAGGCAGGGACATGGGGAGAGGATATATATATTCCAGTCTTAGTAACATAAAATAAAATAGTCGAAAATGAGGGTGGCTTCGTACCAAGGGATCAAAAAGTTGGCAGACGACAGATAGATGGAGAGTGCCACCGACAAGATCTTCGCTTTTTAATTTCATTGATGATGATGAAGCCGCTACCACAAGTGAAAGGTCAAAACCTCTTGTTGGATAGATCTAGTTATCAATTTTCCATTTTTTCCAGGAGAAGCCAGGACGAGACGCTAATAATGTACAAAGAAATGCCCTCATTGTAGTTTTGTCGGCTGCGGTTGCGTGGGCGACCCCAATCAACTAAACTGCTAGAACTTAAACTAGATCTTTTACAAAGATAGTTTCTTCAGCCAGAAACCAGGACGGAACAGATTACTTAAATAAACTTTCATAAATGAATTTCACATCATAAATGAACTTGGTGTGATGCCGCAAAACGTGGCAGCTGAAAATCAGTGCGCACTCACTGTAGTAGAACATACACACAAAATAACGCATGAGTAGTAGGTAATACATTGTTGTTTTTGTAATAAACATCTGTTATTTCTTTCTTATACCATTATGTAGGTATGAATCTTGCTTCCAGGAGATCCCGGTTTCACTTAACGAGACGCCAGTAAAGTACAAACCAAGCAATGACCTCATTGAAGTTTTCTCGGCTGCGGTTGCGTGGGCGACCCCAATTAACACTGTAAATCGGGCCGCTGTGGCTTGCGGTCGGAGCCGTCTTTTGTCCTCATGCGAAGGACGGTAAATTCAAGTTACTTGCCCAAATATTTACTCAAATCCTCGCGCCTTGTTGCGGGAATTCACAGGCTATATAAAAAGCTGCCAGCAGGCCAAGTGCCAGTCAAACTTATGCAACGAGTGTACACAATACTTTAAAAAAACCGGCCAAGTGTGAGTCAAACTCGCGCAATGAGGGTTCCGTACAATATGCTTCGTGAACACACACATAATGAGCAAAAAATGTTTTATTCAATTGACTAGCTCCATCTAGTGGTGTTTTAGTGAACTATTTCCCTAGATTAACTTATTATTGTGAGTTTACCACTTAATTTTCAAGTGATAGAATTCTTATTATTTTTCCTGTAATCTTCAAGGAATGAACTATATTTTGTAATTTTTTCAAAATTTTCGGCCCAGTAGTTTCGAAGATTAGGGGGGGGGAATGGTCAATTTTTGCCTTCTTTCGTGAATAAAATCAAAAGTATTGATTTTACCCGGACAAAAAAAAATATTTTTGAGATCCTCATAATGAGCCCTTTCATTTGATATATGACACAGTAAGGTTTGCAAAACTTTTTTTTTTTATTTTATAATTGGGCCCCTCAAAATCACCCTTATTTCAAAAAAATCTTTATTTACTTTGCACATCCGTGTTTGGGTCATAGGATTACACTATCTTACCAAATTTCATCTAATTTGGTTCAGTAGATTCGGAGAAAATCAGCTGTGACAGACGGACGGACGGACAGACAGACGCTCGAGTGATCCTATAAGGGTTCCGTTTTTCAACTTTTGTACGGAACCCTAAAAAGTACGTTCGTAGTCTACGACGGTAATTAACTAAAGACTACGAATTGCGGACATATCCTAGACCTTGATTAATGCCAAATTTCAATATAGTACCCTTACGACCCTTAAAGTAGGCTTTGAATTCCTTCTGAAAATGCAAAAATATGAAAAGTTTGCGATACCATTGACTAAGAATTTAGGTTTGATTTTATTTTTAAGAATTTAGATTTAATTTTATAGATAGAACGAACTGGTCTTTTAAGGGTTCCTTTTTAGTTTTGGATATGACCCCTACCATATGGTGAACGCAGCCCACTTTTCATCATCAGTAACGACATTATGTAAACTGGCATGTAACTGATGCTGACTCCTGACGGTAAAGTGAAGACCAACTTGTGTCTACCGAAAAAAATGATAATTTCGAAGAATAGTTACTGGTAACCAAAGTAGACAACTAGATGAGTTACAATAATAAGAGATAACAAATTTTCAGTCATTTTGTAGAAGTATTTCTTTTATTGCATGGAAATGGGTATCAAACAAATCACACAAAAACGCATCATTACAAACGATCGACATTCCTGATTTCATAATATGACTGGTGAAATATCAGTTTTGTAAGACGATACGCAACTAGGGTAGGCTCGGTCAATACGTTGCGGCTTGTTAACTACTAGTACAAGAATACAAATATCAAAATATATACAGGTGTTTTTTTATACATTGATCATTGGCATCCTTTTAAATATAGACTATGCCCATGATTGAATGTTTTAATTTTTGGAACTATAGTACTACTTTTGAGTAAAGTAAAACTACACATTTTTCAAATTTAAGAAAATCTTCAGAGATAAAAACCAAAAATTAAAACAGAACTGAATTTTCTAAAACACCGAAAAATAAATTCATTTAAACTGTATAAAATCAGTCGGTCGTTGAAATTTACGAAAAACAAGTGACTTTAGTTAGACCGATACACAACCAGCGATTTAATGATGACGATAGAAATGTTTAGACATGTAATTTTTTGCGTATGCTAATGAATTCGATCCCACCCTGTATAAATATAATTATTAAGTTTGTATGTTCTTTATAAATATGAATGGAACTGGCCGCCTGATATACCTATCAGGCGGCCAGTTCTTTTTAATCCACAGTCAACATCTCTGTCTGTAATTTACCCTTTGTTATTTTTGTCTTTTGTGCAATGTTTTTGATTTTTTGTTTTGTATGAACTTTGTTTATGATGTACTATTTTTTTCTTCTTCTTTCTTTCTTTCTTTGAAGGCGTACAAGCTGTCTTGGAGTAAAATACCTTTGGGCCTGAAGAGCCAGCCTACGCTCTAAACGTGACTTTGAGCCCTATGGCCTTGGCCTTTGTCTGCTCCGTTAGTAATAAATACGGGATATTATGTATGTTACGATCTTTGTATGTATGATCTGTATCATAGCCGAATACAAAGAGGTAATTCTGTATTCGACACGTACATTTTATCGAAAACGGATGAACCGATGATATGATTCATTCAACAGCGCAATTTACAAATCGCCTGAAAAGATTGGGCACACATTTGCATTAATATATTAAAAACCGGCCGAGTGCGAGTTGGACTCGCACACGAAGGGTACCGTACCAGAAAAAAAGCTAAAAGCTGGTGCCATTAAACACTTGTTGTATGGGAGCCTTTAATATTGAGCAAAAAAACTATTAAAAAAACACTTTTGCTGTATGGAAGCGCCCCTTAAACATTATTTTTATTTTTAGTATTTTTTATTATTGTGGCAATAAAAATACAACATCTGTGAAAATTTTAACTTTCTTGTTATTACGGTTCATGAGATACAGCAAAAAACGCCAACAACTACTTTGTTGTATGGAAGCCACCCTTAATTATTATTATTATTTTGATTTTAGTATTTGTTGTAGTAGCCTCAATAAAAATACATAATCTGTGCAAATTTCAACTGTCTAGCTATTATGGTTCTTGAGATCTAGCTCGGCGAGTGGTAGCCATGACAAAGGGCTAAAATATCACGTTTGTTGTATGGGAGCCCCCCTTAATTATTATTATTATTTAGTTTTTAGTATTTGTTGTTATAGCGACAACAGAAATACACAATCTGTGGAAATTTCAACTGTCTAGCTATTACGGTTCTTGACATACAGCCTGGTGACAGACGGACGCACGGACAGCGAAGTCTTAGTAATAGGGTCCCGTTTTTACCTTTTGGGTACGGAACCCTAAAAATTAGCTAAGTACGAGTCGGACTCGCGAACAGGGAGAACGTACAAAAACTTCCCCGGGAATAACCCGAGCTACGAGTAGATATATCTAATCTAACTCATTTCTATCCTCTCGCTATTTCACACCTGCCATCCATCCATCCATCAGGTCTTTTTTAGTTTCCACTGCAGGATCATGACCCTCTCTATACTACCAGAGCCACCTAGTAAGCCAGGGCAGTCAGATGATTTGGCCTACACTCTCCACGCTGGCCAGACGGGTTGGAGATGTCTGTTTGATGTTTATAAGCTTTGTTTAGCTTGTGTTTCCTAAGTCGCCTTCTACGACATCCACGGGAAGACTTGGAGTGGTCCTATTCTACTCTGCCGGGAACCACACGGCTACATATTCACACCTGAAGCACACTTCATCGAAATTGTTCAGAAAAATTCCATTTGAAATCTTACCTTATTTCCTACAACCATGAAGGGAAACTTCTCGATCCCGTTTTTAACGCCGGCGTAGTGCAGAAACTCGTTGAGCCACATCTTGATGTTGTTGAACGATGATCGGTCATCTATCGCGTATGCCAGGATGCATATGTCCGAACCGCGGTAGAACGGTGTCCGGAGGGATTTGAATCTCTCTTGACCAGCTGTGTCCCATACCTAAAATATGGTGAATCGAATTAATTATCAAATAAAAGAAAATTTCACTTAATTAATTTTATCGATTTTGTGCTGCTCCTGCCCTTTCATGCTGGTTTGGGAGAAAAGGAATAACATAGAATACACCAGCTGCTTTTCTTCCCGCGCAGACAGTAAAAGCCAGTCAAGGGATTGGGCTAAGGAATCACGTGAATAGGCGATGCGGCTAGCAAGCCATCACTATTTTAACTCCGGTTTCCACTTTAACTCCCACTAATACGCTAAACGTGGCCGTTAGGTTTTATGACCTTGTGTGATAAAACCTAAAGGCTATGTCTACCCCGCAAGGGAAAAAGACGCCAGTACGGTAAGCTGGATATCATAGCTTAAAGGTGCTTATAATAAACAGATGACTATAATAGTCAGGTTGGAGAAAAGACTTGGCCCAGAGCAGCACGCGACAGAAAGGAGTGGAAGAGGCTGGAGGAGGCCTTTGCTGAAGGGCAATCAGAGTTACAGACGAAAAGCAAGGCACAAAATAATAGAACTGGCACAGTAGGAAGTCTCGAAACAAGGCTAAATAAATAATAATAGTCGGCTTATTGAGTACGAGTATCATACGACGTTTTTCAATAAATTTGCGATTACCAAAGTAAAACTGGAATGCAGTTTAGTACATTAGGAATTTATTAAAGGATTAAAGCAGCTTATAAAAGTACAATCAAGTTATTTATAAGAAAAATTTATTAGTTTTTTTTTTACAAAAATCATTCATCTCTCGAAGTAGCAGAAAATTTTCATGCTCAGCATGTTATTTTAATTAATTACTGTGTGTAATTTTTACAATGACTTATTTTAGAAGTTAATTTCGAGAAAAATATACATCCAGTCGTAATTAACTTCTTTCAGACTTCCTTGTTGGTATTGCAAAGATGTCATGTAATGCTAGTAAATATGATTCTGATTGAAAACTATATTACCATATCTCTAAGTTTTAATAACACTTTACGTAAGTGCCTTTGAATCGCAAGGGCCAGGTCATTATGGAACTTGATGGAATTGATAGTCTTGGATGTATATCTTTTGAATATATCTATTATTCTAATATAAAGTAATTAAAGTGTCGCTCAATTAGTATCCCATGCCATGAGTTCACAACTAACTGCGAGGCTAGCTATGTATGTAAAAACAAAATTATTTACCTCTCAAAAAAATATCTAAAATACTTGATAACCCTGTAAGACTTAGAGGCCAAATCTCATACGTATGACTTCAGTGATAGAATTATCACCGATGAAGTCACCTTCAAATATAATTTAGGTGTGGGAAGAGCTATGTGATAGTGCTAGTTAAGATAAGCCATATTTATGATGTTTACAATGGGCTGAGATCTTTATTATTTATGACTGTATTTTATTTAATACTTGGTTTTATAAAACATCAGATATTATAATAATGCTTCAGGCAAAACTAAAATTAAATATAGATACTCAAACTTATTTCAATCCAATTCATTTTTAAAACTTCATGGCTGGAGCAAGTATCCACTTTAATAGTTTAAGCCACATAGATACTGGTAATGTTGACACATCACAGTTGTAGAGAATTTCTATGTCAACACTTATCTAAAGGAGTCAAAAACATGCCGCTTTCATTAGACAAAGTTTTATTAGCAGTAACAGTATTTTTGAGAAAAAAGGTGCCCTATGTCTTTTCCATACCCAGACAAGATTTATGAATAATTTTATGATGGATGAATGAGTAACAAACAAACATGGCAAGAAAACAAATAAATAAACAATTGAACAAAATTTGCAAAATTACAGCGCATACAAGTTTTCGATACGAAACTTCAACTCGCTGTAATTTTGTTAGGTATAGTTTTTAAAATTAAAATCTGATTATAAACACCAATATGCCTTATCCAGTCGTATGTACGAAATTTGGTTGAGATTGGCTTAACTGTTGTAAAACTAAAACGAAACTACGTTTGTATGGGATTGCGGCTTTACGTGGGACTCTTAATATTGATTAGAAAGGATTATTGGGCTAAACCAGAATTCTCAAAGTGGAGTATGCACTAACACTCTGTATTGATGAGCATGAGCGATTTGTAATGTAGTAACATAAATTAGTAATTTGCTTTGACCTAGATAGAGGGAATTTACTATAGAAGGCATTTAATAAATTCAATCATAGAAACGAGTACTGAAGGCACTGCTTTTATTTCTGCACAGAAAAAGGTATTTCCTACTAGCAGTTGCTATCTAAATTACGCTTATAACTTGTTCTAACGCTCTGCAAGGTCAATACCAAATGCTAATGCTGAAGGTTACACAGCGAAAAAATCCTCGGCAAGTGTAAGAATAGTTTTGTCAGTGTTTATTGAAATTTATTATTAGATTCTTACATGGTCTTGTTTCTAAGTATGCTTATTATATATACTATAATCGTATCGATACTAACGAGATATTAATAAAAATATCGATATTGTAGGTATTAGTATTTTTGCATTTACTTTATGCATAAAAATATTTGTTATTTTATTTATATAAATGTGAACTAATATTTTTATACTTTTAAGGGTATCGATAAAAAAATATTGATGTTTTATTTAAAAAAAATATTTTTTCCAAGTTGTCAGTTCACTGCACGCATCACACGCTCGTCTGTCCTTGTATTATTTCATATGTACGAAAGGAAAGCAATTAGTTATCTATGGGTAGTGTTGTTGTCGAATATATTGGTATTAAATTAAAGTGATAGTTCAAAGTATTGATACAGAATACTAATTTATTTAACTACTTAGATATGAATAAAAAGGTATTGATACTTCTTGTGGTATCAATATAAGTCCCTGCTTCTTGCACTGTCTTTCAGCACACAAAAGCAAGCCATCGAAAAAGTTTACAATGAATCAATCAAAACATTTTTGAAAATCCATCCACTTCTTATCACCATGAAAATTCAAGAAAATTATATTTATAAAAGGAATATGGTAAGTTCTGTCTACATTGTTTTAGAGACGTACCAAGTAACTTTTGGCCCTTGAACCAGTGGTTTTTAAAAGCATTATAGCCTAGTTTTCTGCCTGCAAATCTTTCTTCATATATTGTCTAGAAATTTAATTTAAGATAAAAAGTAGCCTATTTATTAAGTTGAGATAAAGAGGTGGTTGACGTGATATTGAGTACCAAACATTTAATGTATTTAGGTACTGTAAAATTTACAGTATTACTTATGAGACCTGTTACTTGAAACTGCTTACAACCACATTACAATAAGCCAAAATGCCTCCATTTTTATGTATGGCAAATTTCTATGTAAGTATAACTTGTAAATATTTTCTAACGTGACTCATGAACGTTATTTCGCTGAGTGTCTGTTAAGTACACAAATTTTTCTGGCAGTTTGTAATTAGAGTTAAAACTGACCAGAAAACCTAATCCTAAGCATAATAATAACCATTCGGTATTTTCTGTGCACAACACTGCTTAACAATGAGTCAGGTCAATAGATATTTTCAATAGGTTGTACAAATTAAACTTTAACAAACTATATTATGTACCAGAGCATTTTATAAGTATATATTTGGCATTTATTATCTAAATTAATTCATTAAATTTGCATAACCACTACTGCACTACATACTCATTAATTCATTTAGCAAATAGACAGCAGTCAGGAAGGAATATTAAAATCAGGTTTTGTGATTTTGGCACAGCTCAAACACTTACCTTCTTAAATCACTTTAAATTGTGCCTATTGATGAAGAACTGTTGAATTGTTTATAAAATTAATAAGCATTTTAATAATATTTTAATGTACCTGTAATGTATACTCCTTGCCATTCACTTCAATAGTCTTATTCATGAACTCTACGCCAATGGTATGGAAGCTGTGGTCGTCAAAGTGGTTCGATATGAACCTGCTCATCAGACAAGACTTCCCCACTCCTCCATCGCCCAGGATCACGATCTTAAGCAGCGTATTCTTGTTCGGGGTCCTGCCATACGGGCGCTCATTATCCTCGACCATTATGTTAAGTAATCACCATTATACGAACTATAATGCTACTTTACAGGCTTAGCCTTGAAAGTTACACACAACACGCTTAATTAGTGACTCATAGCTCCAATTATTTTTAAGAACCACTGGAGAAACGTCCGTAGATACGCACTGCGATCTTACGCGTTTCAGGTGAAATTTATTACAATGAAAAATGTAAATGGGTAATTTTAATTATAATTATTTTGCACACACTGCACAGCTGTTTCAATAAATCCACAAACGTCAATTGACGAGTTTGTCATTTTGTAATGTCATTTGCTGTCATTCTGACAGTCAGTCAAATGCACAAAAAATAGAAATATACTGAACTGCGATAGAACGCCATCTATTGAATGTCTCTCGTACTGTTAAGTAAATGGGGATGGCGTTGGCACTTGGCAATAGTGAAAGAGTAGCGTTGTTTACGATTGTTCCTAAACCAACCTCCCTTTTTCTCCATATGATCTCGTAAAATAAACTATTGAAATGTTTATCTTTCTCATGTTCTATCTGACTAGCCGTGTCTCCGTCCGCAAAAAATTTACTATTGGTCAAGTCTCCAGTTCAAAGCGACAGCGTATCAAACCTGTGCCTGTGATTTTAAATTAGGTTTTCAGAAATACAACTATAACCAAAATACTAGTTATCAATCTATCTACTTTCAGGGATGAATTTTCAAGAAACTGTATTCAATCAATTTAAATCAAAATCGACTTTTACAGATAAAATTTACCTAATAACTTGAATCACAAAAAAATATGGCTTATGTTTAACTGACCACCTGATTTAGTTAAATATAACGCCAAAAAATACACTTTTGAGACCCAAAAACAGTAAATGATCACCAAAATTGAATACTCATTTTAACCTAAAATGAGAATCAAGAATATTAGAACTTGCGATCCTATTTAAATCCTAATTAATAGTTTACATTATTTAAATATAATAAAAGACATCTAAATATACTATCCACACTTACTTAATATTATAGATGCAAAACTCTGTCTGTCACCCTTTCACGGCTACACCACTGAATCGATTTTAATGAAACTTGGCACAGAGATAGAATAGACCTTGAGAAGGGATATAGGTAATTTAACCGGCTGCAAAAAATAAGGTGTTCACAATAAAACAAAATGTGCAAGATTGTGTGGAATTTCGTGATTTTAGGAGTGTTATGCTGGCATTTTTTTAGGTTTTTAATTACAGACTTTTTGTCTCGGTCGCCTATGTGCGCACATAGGCGACCGACCTCCATACAAACAGTAGTGCGGGAGACAGTTGCGTCACCTCTGTGTGCTGTCTCTAAAGCCCGCTCCACACTCTCGGCAAAACTACACGAGAATAGGCGAACACGAGAGTGTGGAGGCGAATTCGAGAGTATTCGGCAAGTCTCGGCTATATATAAAAAAAAATAATAAAATAAATATATACGGACAAATCACACAGATTGAGCTAGCCCCAAAGTAAGTTCTTAAGTAAGACTTGTGTTATGGGATACTAACTCAACGATACTATATTTTATAACAAATACATATATAGATAAACATCCAAGACCCAGGTCAATCTGAAAAAGATCATTTTCCATCTTGACCTGACCGGGGATCGAACCCGGGACCATCCGTGTCACAGGCCGGCGTGTTGACCGCTGTGCCACGGAGCTCGTCTAAAATAATAATATTCATGAAGTCTCCATGGTGGCGGTATTTCGTCTTTTTTAACGCCTTTTAATAACTAGTTTTTTCGTTGTAAGAAGTATAATACGCTACAAGACATAATGCTATAAGGTCGCAGCAGTTTCAACGTCCATCTTCAATGTGAGGACATTAGCGCAGTTGTCTGTTTGAGGAAACAGACAACTGCGCTAAGCGAGAGTGTAGAGAGCAGTTCTCGATCTCGTCTTGTTTCGGCGAATACCGGGAACGAAACCTCTCGACGAGAGTGTGGAGCAGGCTTAACTCGTGACGAGACCTTGTATTCGGAGGCAAGAACAGCGCGGGGCACGGAAGGCGCGGGCGCGCAACTTTTTGCAGTCGCTACAAATGTCATATACCTACCATATTATTTGATAGTTTAATAATATTTTTTGGCAATCAAACGACAAATTTTGGTAGAAAAAGAACAATAATTTGCTTGTCAAAATTTGATGATCATTTGGTTTTAAAGTACAATTTAAAGTGCAGTCATGGCTAAGTTCTTTTTTGGTGTTAGTTTATTTATTTTGCTGATTGGTACCTATATATAGTTGGTGGTAGAGGCTAGAGGTCACAATTTTTTTTTTGGTGGTCATTATATTTATCCCCAAAAAATATTATGGGTCTTATTTATTTTTGAAAAGCAATCATAGTTAAAACATGAAAACTCACGGACTTTCATATCATACAAACATGTTTCCCCTATTGTTACCTCATTAGGAGATAAATTTCCAAATCCCTTCTTAGAGCTCAAGGCCAAAAAGGCTTTAAATAAATTATATTTTAGTTTAGAACAATTGTACGCAGCGACATATCTTTATTAACTTTAGGTTCCCACCCCTATGAACTGTTACAACAAATCAAAAAGATTAGTATATTTTTATATATAATATAAAATACTACGAATTCAAAGTTATGAATTTATGATGCGTGCAAAAAGATATTGTATCAAATCTGTGAAGAATACAAGCAAACAAAACATTGTAAAAAATTAAAACAAAGAATAATACTTAATAATATTTGTTTCACAATTTTATGCATAGATGGCGCTGTACAAAGTTTTGTTTTGGCGGCCAACAAGATCGAGCGTACAAGTTGTCACGTTCATATTCTTTTTAATTTGTGGTCACGTTCACCCGTCGCTCGGTCGACCGACTCCACTCGATTCGATTTATTCCGCTTTGTTTTGCGGAGGTGAGAGCACGAGTGTGTTGATAGCTTGCATTCAACGGTTGTGTTCAATGTTTTTCTTGACAAATGTAGTTTTTGTGTGAATAGACAACAATATTTTGTATAAAAAGTGTATTCTTATTAGACTAAAGACTGTGTATGTGATAGAAAAGCTAAAAGATTTCCACATTTGCGCAATCGTTGGTGAGACTTGATGTCAATAAACTTGTCGGTGGTATTTTATGGGAAAGGTGTGCCGCGTCGTGTTGGTACCTGTACGAGGAGAACGGGTGTTTGGAGTTTGCATGGTGACTGAGGGCAGGCAGGGTGCCTGAATCTGGTGCCATGGAGAAGCAAGGAGTGAGGTGAGTGGCATTAGGTAGCGTTCGGGGCCGCGGCAAGGCAGCGGCGGTTGCGGGGCGCGCGCGGGGGGCGAGCCAGCGTGCATTCACCTCTGACCCGCGCGGGGCGAGCGGCGCTCAAGGTCGGTGCGCCGCCTGAAGGTCGCTACTCATGTGACGCGGAGGGTGCTCACCCCCCGCCCTCGCCTTCCCGCCCTTGTTTGTTTGGGTGCACAATCGCAAACACAAGTGTTTGGATTATTTATGAAGGTTTCGGCAGTTTGTTTTCTAAACTAATCATCTGTTGTAGATATTAAGTATATCTTCCGAGGTCTACTGTTTTGCCAAAAAGGTATTTATTATTATCTAGCTGCAGTAAATAAAACAGGAGTTCATTGTTATAGGTACCTTAAGATGTGCATTATTAACATTTATATATTTTTGGTAAGGACCTTTATCTATTTTCTGTTTTATTTTATCCCCTGATGCATCGTATATTCTTACCTATATGTGTAACGAACGTGACCCCTAGCAAGCACCCTTTCATTTATTTTTATAGCTATTGATCGATAGGTAGGTAAAGAACGCAAAGGTACCTTGAAAGTTTGGCAGATATGATACCTATGGACAGTTGCCTTTTTCCTTGTTTATGCGTAATATTATGTATGACTTAGTTAATTTTACGATCAAAATGTTGTCGTAGAATGTTACCTGCAAATGTTTGTAAATCCTAACGAAAGATCAAAAATGCGTCTTTATGGAATCCTAGGAATAAGTTAATTTAGGTAGTTGTTCGTTTGTTACGAGTTCACGCTACTGAACCGATCATCATGCCCAATTTTTACACTCAGACTAGACTGTAAAAATTGGCTGATTTAGGGTTTAGGGAAAGACATTTAGAGTAAGGTACCTACCATTTTTTGATCAAATAGTAACAGCTTTGACCTGTTGTATTACAATAAGAAAGGTATATGCTTTGACCCATAGAAAAGAAAAAAATAGATTTAAAAAATCCATGCTTGCTTACATAGATTAAAAAAAAATCCTACTTCTATGCTTGCTTACCAAACATTTGTTATACCTAGGTAGGTAGGTACCTACTTTCTTTTTTTACATAAATTGTGCATATTTTTTCCTATCATTAATTTTATCACTGCGTTCATTAAATTCAAGTGTCTCACACATTTAATCCATGTTTATCAATAGTACCTAAGTAAGATATCCATGATCGTGTAACTCGTTATTTCAGGAATTGACGATTTCAGGTAAACCCTAAGGCAACTTGCCTAAAGTAAACCTGACTGACTCACTAAAGCCCGCTCCACACTCTCGGCAAAACTACACGAGAATAGGCGAATACGAGAGTGTGGAGGCGAATACGAGAGAATTCGGCAAGTCTCGCCTATATTCGTGTAGTCTCCAATCTCCATGGTGGCGGTATTTCGTCTTTTTTAACGCCTTTTAACTTTTTTCTCGTTGCAAGAAGTATAATACGCTACAAGACATAATGCTATAAGGCCGCAGCAGTTTCAACGTCCATCTTCAACGTCCTCAAACAGACAACTGCGCTAAGCGAGAGTGTAGAGAGCAGTTCTCGATCTCGTCTTGTTTCGGCGAATACCGGGAACGAAACCTCGCGACGAGAGTGTGGAGCGGGCTTAACTTATTTATCGACGCATAGCCCAAAACTACTGCACACCTACCTATCTAGAAACCTAAAAATGGGTACAGGGGTTCCTTTAATGATGTAAGTGAGCGCTAAGAAAGGATTTTTTGTTTAATTCTACCCCTAAGGGGTCAAATAGAGCGGTGAAGTTTTATGTTGACGAAACGCGTGAAAATTGCTAGTAAGATATTATGTGATGTGATGTATCATCCATCAGTGCATTTATAGGTACCTACCTACTGTGTGTGACAAAGAATTCGCCCATACCCTGGCGGTGCTAGACAGACGATCAACGAAGGTTACGCTAAATCGCAAAGTAAAAAAATAAAGTACCTAGTCGCCCCCTCTGGGCTTCCTACGCTGTCTGTGTCCCTAAGCCCGGTCTTGTGTAGTCCTGTAAAAAGATATGAGTACCAGGGGGTACCTACAGTCAAACAAAAGTACGTAACTGACGGGTGTTGCTTATGAGCTGGGATAATCATGAAGGTTTTCTTTTTCGGAATAGGTATTTTGTATTTTATAGACTGCCAATAAAACCGTTAACGCTGAAGTAATATTTAATAACTATAGATATTATTAGATTAATTTTCTTTCTTCTTTGACCAGTACATAACCTTAAATAGTTATATTTCATATCATCAGGCATATGAGAGTTTGCTGTCTCTCCAAGCCCTGCGCACCCAGGCAACGCCCAAAGCCGAGGTTCGTCCCTCCTGGGGACCCTTCGGTGATGTTTGCCTTACAGGTTGAGGGTACTCTGCTCTCACCTCAAAATGTCCGGTGAAGTAGCGAAAGCTCATTTGGAGCTAGCTACATAGTCCTTTTAAAAAAACCCATAGATCTTATAACGTGTCATCTGACGTATGTATTTCATTTCATATATAAACTAACATACTATACATTAGTGCTCAAGTTTTCTCACCTTTACATGAAACCGTTAAACAATTTGAAGTATGATGCACATTTTGCGCAACAATAAAAGAGCAAGTATCGAACAGATGATTCATATATAACTACCACCTGACAAATGCAGGTGCAGTTCGAATTTTGAACGTGCCAGTGTTCCAAGTACTTTTGCTTTACAAAGCCAGTCATGTTTTTGTATGAAAAAAAAAAATATATATATAAAGTTTTTGATTACGAGTTTCCACCTCGCATCGATAACAGAGACGAATTATCATGAAGGCATAGTAGGAATTGGCTTAGGGGCACACGAGTCAGTGTGTTAAAAATAGCAAATGTACAAAGTGGAGATTTAGATTGTTAATCAGCTTCTGCAAGCCTATTTGCTAACTTTTGACCATTGCTGTAAACCGTTTTGATGGTGGATGTTGATGTAACATCCATCATGCATTATTGACCGAGGGAGCGTGAAGCGCGTTTCTGTTTCAGCTTGGGCAAAATGTTCCTGATATGTCGATCCGGTTGTTCTACTTTACAGATCGCATTTCTCAATCAATTCTCATGAACTTTTATGAGAAGGTTCAATAATAACATCTATTTTTTCCCCATCATAACAGCTTCTGGATTTTGTTAAATGGTGAAGTTGGCACAAAGGGCCTATGCGCCAAAGTGGTTAGAGGCACTTATGACCATTGTAAAATCCTCATTATTATATAAAAAAAAAGTTATTTCGTTCTGTCGCATTACAGCGATCTATATTAATTTGGTTGGAGCAAAAAAATATTTTTCTTTAGAAGAGTTTTTTTTTTGGGATAATGTTACACCTTGACATCCAGCACATTAGAGGATCAGTACTAAGCTGAAATTAATTCCTTTTGCTTGATATACAGCTTGGACAATTAAGTAGTTCAATGGTTTACACTACTAGATCTTCATGAAACTAGTTCAGTCATATCTTGAGTTAAGACCAAACACTTTTTTCTGCAAGGAAGACAGGATATATTTTATTTTATTACTTTCGAATTAATTAACAGTTTCTCGATAGTTTTACAAAATTCGATTCAAATTAATCAAACGCTTAAAATAGAAAGTAATGTAGTCTGTAATAATCTAATAATAAATTATGACATTTAGATCTTATTAATAGGTGAAAGCAGCAAAATGTACTTATGTTCCACAGTTGATTCGAAATTACTACATATGAATAATTAATGTGGTAAATGTAATGAGAAGAAAAAATATAGTTGAAATAATTCTATTTTAATACATTTTTATTATTTGTTTTTCTTTAAATGAAAATATTAAGATATTCATGTGAAAATGTATTGTTAAATATAAGTCGCTCATTTTGTGAAAAAGTCTATTTTTCAAATGTAACAAAATTTTTGGACGTTTCCTTTGAAAAGTTTCCTAAGGTTTTAAACGCAAAAGTACAAAAATATGGACAGACGGCATTCCTATTACAATAATTAAAATTGCTATTTTTAATTATTAACAACCTTTGTGTACCGAACTACAAAAACTAAACGTGGTTACAAAATAAGCTACATAAAAAATATTATTTTTCATCTCATTTTTTAACTCATTTTTTAATTGAAAATACTTATACCAAGCATTGAAATGCTTTTTAAAATAGTTAATTGATAAAGCTTTCTCCACTTTAATGAACTTTCAATTCGTCTGATATGAATTAAGTTAGATAGGTGCCACACTTCTAAATAGTGGATGTAAATTAGATTACGCATGCCTCGATTGCGTGTGCCTAAAATATGTGATAAGCAAATTCGCCGCGGTGATATGAAGCAACGGCAGCTGAGATAGTTGAGACTATTAGATACTGTTTAGGTAGGTTTAAGAAAACGACTCTACGACACTTTAAGATACAAAATGAAATAATATTAAATCGGACAAACGTCCGGATCGGGTTGCTATATGAAAATCGTATTACCTAGTTTTCTTTTATGTCACGCCACAGATGATCTGTGTGTCACGCCTATTCTACCTTCATCACGGAGTCTACATGCATGCACATCGGAGTTAAAATATAATCATGATGTCATAATAACTGTTCAAAAACCAAAAATATCGATACACATACACTAACTGCCATAGCAACAGGTTTCGTAAAATGGTCCGCTTGAGTCATGTTAAAAGTTGTAGTACCTTGGGCACAGACACGCCTTCGAACAATAAGCCGTGGTTTCGTCACACCGTCTGTGGGTGGTAATTGTTGCCGATCTCAAAAACCGATTAAGTAAATATATACGGCTAGATTTACATCTAATTAAAACAACGGTTCTCTAATAAGCCGTTCGTTGGGCAATAGCCTTGCATGTTAATTAATTGCAACTGCATTGCTATCCAATTACAATTACAAATGTGTAGTGCCCGTCAATATATCTTAGATTTTACACAGTGCCTTTACGTCTATTATAATGGCATGATTGTTTTGTGCTAGCCTACTCAATCAAAGGCTAGACAATGCTTTTATCTATCAAGCAAAGTGATAAATGTACTACGTACTTATTTAAAGAAAGTGTGAGAAGGAAACGGTACAATATAATAAATTGGTTTGCATGTAAATTGCAACTGCATTGCTATCCAGTTACAATCACAAATAATGGCCGTCAATATAACTAATTTTATGAGCCATGTGTTGGACCAAGCGAATAACCGTCTAAGAAATGGATTAAATGTTTAAGATGTTGAGTTAGTTAGTACCCACGACACAAATTCACAACTTACTGTGAGGCTAGCTCAAGCTGTGTAATTGGTTATATATCACGAATGTCTAAAATGTAGAATTGTAAAATAATTATTTTTCTGAATGACTTGCAATCCATGCACAGCTGAACGAAGATTTGACCCCTGAAGTTTTGAATAGGTTTTTTATCGTTCTACACAACAAAAAAAAAGAAAATAAATAGATATTCATATATGTTCTGAAATTCAAGAATGTTAAGGATAAAAATACTTACGCGTGTCAAAAAGATGTGAAAATGCAGTTATTTTGAAATTTGTCCACGCCACGCTGAAACTAAGACGCTTCGCGCTCGCTCGGTCAGTGATGAAGATAGATAACAATGACTTGGGAATACTCTATTTTATTAATATGACTATAAAGATCACATTTGGCAAAGACGCTAAATAAGGTTGGAGACCGGAAAGGCCCAGACACCTTAATTAATTAAATTGGTGAAAAATAAAGGTTACTACTAAAAGTGAAAGAATTGGCGGAAAATACAAATGAATGGAAAAAGGTCAATTGATATAAGAGCAATATAGGTATTTAAATTTTATGATGAATGGTTAATAATATTCAGTTCATATATATGATATAATATTAAAATATAGTCGCGCTTGTGCAAAAATATACAACTTAAAATTACTTGCGGTTACTAAATCTTAAATTGATCTGCCATTAATGTTCATGAGAACTAATTCATCAAACACAAATTACAGTAATGAATGATAATGGCCCTTAATAATGGTGGCGACACTATTTATCCAACTACGGTGAAACTAAGGCTATGATTTCAGGATGACACCCTTTTTACACGAATGCCACAAAAATGAGTTAATGCATGTGAGTTTCTTTATTCCGCCATATCTCTGAAATGTCTCAATGGATTTGGACGTATCCATCATTAGGATTCACACCTCTCACACCCTGCCGAATGTCATAGGCTGTACATGTTTGTCAGGGCAGATGTGTTTTTATTTTGCTTTGAAAAAACTTATGTAGTATGTTAATATGTATGCTAGTTTCTTTATTTCACTATAACTACTAAATGTTTCTCTTCTGATAGCTAAAATCCTTGCTATATTTTTTTACAGAGTTGCGTGTTGTTTCTTTTAAACACTTCGTTTTATTTTCAAATTTATTTTTTTCTTACTCCCTTTATTATCGCTGTTATCTTTCGGTATGTACAGTCTGCTTTTCATTGGTAGCTAATTGCAAAATGAATGTTGAAATAGGATCTCGACTAGCATTGTTTGTAAGCCGGATGGAATTGATTAATGTTCAGCGCCAGTAATTAGCCATCGGCTTTACAGTTACGAGTGATGAACATCAGCAAGATCAAAGAAAATCTTGATCTCTAATATCTTCTTTACTTCTTTCATGGTGGTTTGTGATCAACAAGTTCCTTTCTTCAACGGAAAATTTAAGTCGTACTGCAGGTTCTAAAAAATGCTCGAGCGCGATGCGATTGTTTCAGGCTGGGGAAAATGTTCTTGGTATGTCTGTGCGACTGTTCCCTTCTACTCGTGAATTTTTGTAAGCAGTTTCAATAATAACATATATTTTTTTCCATTTAGCTTTAGGATTTTTTTTAAATGGTGAATTTTTCACATAATATCTAAGCGCCTCCGAGTTTAGTGGCGCTTATGACCATTGCAAATTGCAAGCCACCGGTGATTAAAACAAATCAGGGAGTAGAGTATTATTTTATTTTGTAATCGACAAGACGAATAATTTCACTGACAGTGTCATTGGGAGAATAGCAGAAGTGGTTATATATACCTACATAGCTTTAATCAGAGATTAAATCTATCTATATATAATAACAGAATTATAAATAGGCGTGGTTTTGTAAGACAATATTGTAAATTTTTACTCCCTCCTATCTTAATCTCACTTAAAATATTTCTTTCTGTGCATTATTTTTATTCAAAATTTTAAACTTTGTGACGTCACACTTTCAAAGTCGGTCTTTCTTGAGTTCTTTATTGCTTTAAGAATAATTACATAGGTTTCGAAAATACTGTATTCAGACGTATATTGTATAGCATGTCTTTACATTTTCTTAAATTAAAATATGTGGCGTATAATATGATTTCTTCTTTTTCATAATGTAACAAGGAAGGGGAATCACTGGCCATTTAATTCTTAATATTGTAATAACAAATTTTACTCGGTCTTAACATTTTACTAATCCGCCCTTGTTATTTTGTTTTGGAAAACCCACTACTACATATAAGTACTGGTAAATGCGGGTTATTGTCAACATTGGCAAAATTATCGCTTTTGGCTAAACGATGGAGCCTTAAACCTAAAGAAAGAAAGAAGGACGGGGAAATTGATGACTTAATGAATGAATGGCCAATTGAATTCCTTCTTATATGATCAATAAATCCTTTCTCTAATTTTAATTATATTTTATCATGAACAATAAGTTTCTTCAAAATTAAAACTTTTTGAGTGTTTTTCTATTACCTACTACTCTGTAATACAAAATGGCTTTACATTAAAATTCAACAATTTCAATTGCAGATCGCCGTAGCGACCTCGAATTTTATTTCCACAGAAATAGACTTGTTTTGACGGCCTCTACTGCTGATCTCGGATGCAATAAAAAGTGGTCCTGCACAAAAATATTCCATAGACAAAATACATAAATGTATATTTTTTATCAGATTGATAATAATGCAAATTAAATGGACTTTTCTTGATCTAAAATCTTAAGCTAATTTTCCTAATATACCTATCTATCTGTATCAGTATCCTGGAAATTCAATGTTGAACATAATGAAACTTTTTTTTACCTAAGATGATGTAAAGATTAATGACTAACTTCTGCACGCCATAATTTTTTTTTTATCATATTGATTATTTATTTTAAGTTGATAAGATATTTCCACCCGAACCTAAATTTTAAAAGTTATTTACCATTACTTCCACGTTAAATACTTGTTTTAAACCAATGTAAATATATGGTAATTCGTTTATCAAGAAATAATGTGGGCAGCAATCCTGTTGATCTGATACTACTCTCCACTTTTGTATGTAAAAAATATAAAAGATCTCAAAAATCATTGCAATAACGAGCGCGAGTGTACTCTCACTACTTTCACGTTTGGTGGTGTGTGTCGCTTTGTCTGTGTGCGTGGCGGCCGGTGACCTTGCTATCAGGCGGAAGCGCGCGGCCGCGTGAGTCAGCGCGCGTCTGCCGCCGAGTTCGAGGGAGCAGGGACCTTCACGTTCCGTCTATTCCCACTACTTATTTCCACTAAACACCTATTCAGATCACAATTTTATATGGCAGCAAACTGACATTTTTAAATTTTAATAGAATTATAGGTATTATAGCGCCATAATTTAAACTGTCTATTGGCACAGAAAACATTGATTTTGTACCTAATTGGAACCGTTATTGCAATCCTTTGTTCGAAGTTCGAACCATCGGACGTTCGAATTTTGAATTTCCCGTTCCATTTTCTTATGACGTCAGGTCACTTTATTTTTGCGATGATAACAATTCCCGCAATTTCAACTCTACTTATACTTATATGTACGGTAATAAAGCAGATAAAATAATTCTTGGAAGTATTGTTATGGATAGCCTTGATAGGCAGCGCATGACGTGTTGTATGGAAATTAAGATACGTTAACCTCGTATGTACTTGTAGGTACATTAAAATTACATGGTCGTTAGCAATAGATTGCAATTATTTATCATCCTCGGGGCAATAATGTTATTGTTGTCATTATGCTCTGTTTTGTCACATAATAATTACCCGTTTGTTATCAACATAGTACTTGAAGACATACACGCTCTGTCTGATATTCGTACATCTATAGTCTTGCATTTCATACTTAGCTTCATGCAAGGACAAGCAGAGTTACATGAGTAGAGACGACTTGGTGTTCATAGTAACACTTTCTACAGTAATTTAATATATTATACGATTGAAAAGTATGAGTGAAAAGGGCAGTCTTAGCTATCTCTATCGTCCGTCGGTTATCCATGTAGGTGTACGTGTGTTCTGGACTCGAGAGTTTTCTTGAGCAGCATCATGTCAAATTAGCCATTTTAACGCTAACCCATCGCTAACCATTGCTTGTTTCTGCTCTCTTTATTGAACTAGTTACTACCTCGTCCTCGTCACTCGCCGATTAGATAGATACTCGTATTTCCATCCTCGCTTTCAAATTTGGGTTGCTTGCTTTTCGTGCGTTAGTGGCCAACACCTGGGTCAGATTTTTAAGGTGCCTAAAGGCAACTGATATAGCTTGACTACTGTTATTTAGGTTTTATAACAGTCGGGGCTAATAGGGATTCTGATTCCGTCAAGGACTTCAGATTGACCCTGTATTCGTCTCTAGGCCCGGTGCCCCTAGTTACATCTGGCGCCCAGAGTGACCACTCCACTCGGAAGCGCAAAGAAAAGCGCATAGTAATACCATATTGAATTACCAATACTATTCCTTTGTTTCCACTATTTCAGTACGGATACACATGCTACAGTAGCATATCCGTACTCATTTTGAGCACGTGCTACTTAGTAGCACGTGTGAACAGTGTGAGCATCCATGGATTGCTACTTCAAACTCAAAATTTCTATGAACACGTATTAATTGTCATATTTCAGTTAACAACTTTTACAAGAATAAAAATTGTTGACGTCAATAATTACTAATGGCTAAGTTTCGGCCGCTTTAAGCTGAGTGCAGAAAAACTTATTAGTATGCTCATAAATCGATCGCTGGTCGATTTTTGAGCATGCTACTTGAGGTAGGGGTGGAAGAGAGATGGGTATTCATTGAGTTTACAAACAAGCATGCTTATTTTAAACACATTACACACGACGTGTATACGTGAAGGTCGTATGCGGGACACAAGCATACTCATCAGTAGCATGCTTATAATCATGCTCGAAACTAGCATGTGTATCCGTAGCTTCAAGTAGACTAGATAGGCACATGTCACATAGCGGTAGTGGTGTGACACGATTTGTTCGCGAGAACCAACTCGATTCCATCCGATGCTCCGCCGTTATTCGATACCCGGTAGTTTGCGGCCAGTGTCATTGATATTTTCTTCTAGCCTGGAAGAAAACCGTTAAGGGGGAACAGTAGGCACAGTAGCGACGCCAATCCTTTTATTCCTAATACTTTACAAATAGAAAGGAATTCAAGAATATAAACAATACAAGCCTTAGTAAATAACCTGAAGTATTTTTTGAATCATGTTTATTACTATCGGAATCAGTGAGAATTATGAGAATCTGATTACCGCCAAAAACGGCCGTTTTTGGCGGTTATCACTTTTTCTCTCAATGACTGATTCTCATAATATCAAAACATGATTCCAAAAATACTTCAAGTTATTTACTAAGACTTGTATTGTTTATATTCTTGAATTCCTTTCTATTTGTAAAGTATTAGGAATAAAATGATTGGCGTCGCTACTGTGCCTACTGTTCCCCCTTAATTGAACAGATTGGAAGTAAAGTTGGTAAATAATAGTAGTTAGTAGGAACTACTTCTTGTACAATCCATGATTTTTGAGTCATATATTATTTGGATGGGAATCAGAGAGAACCACACAACTGAGGCAGGAATGCAATATCTACTGAACCCGAACAGGAAGCTACTTTCTCGTCTAATTATTTTCTAGTCAAAAGCACTTTGGATTATTCTTTTGTATTCTTAAAATTGACGGCAAAACAGTTTTACATCAAACATTTCATGAGACAAACTAGATACGTATACGTAGAATTAAAATATATACTTTTTCATCTCACCTATCCTTAAACAATGTCATTAAATGCAAGCAAAGTGGGCTGGATGGTCGCTATTGCGACCGCGGGCTATAAGATTTCATACAAATTCCATTGAGACCGAGAGCGCGTTAAGTATTTTTTTTAAATTGAATAGGGCACTATACCTCGCACAAGCGTCAAATCTTCTACATCCAAACAGTTTTCTAGTCGAATATTCAAATTTGGAACTGCTAGTGAACCCGATAAAAAAAGAACCTTTGAACGATACTGCGAGTTTTTTGTCCTTAATTCAAATTTGGAATTGTTAATGGCCGTGGTGGCTGGCTGTTTGTATTCATCGATCTTTGACTTCCACTTTTTGGATAAAACATTTTCATTATCTGTGGAATCCATGATTACATTTTCTGCTCACTGCAGTTTGCCGCTATTTATTTTTAGGCAAAATATTTATAAGTAATCGTAATATTAATTAATTAGTATAAAATACATTCCCTATGATAAATGAATAGATGGTCAATAATGTTGATATGGATAATATAATCAGCCAGCTTCCAGACTCACAAATATTAATTTTCAAGGTAAACTATATTCATACTATACAATTTCAACCAACATAATATGAATAATATTTTTTTTTACTCTACTTTTTACTCGGTGAGATGAAAAACATTGTGTGTATCACAGCCGGTATTAGACATTACAAACTCGGACTACTAAAAGCACTCGGCTTCGCCTCGTGCTTGTTAGTAGTCGCTCGTTTGACGTAATGTCATCTATACCGCCCTTGCTACACAATGTACTATTATACTCTGTAATAAAAGTCTTAGATCGTCAAGCGGCCAAAAGATTGACTGAGGGAGGAACCAAGGAAGATAAATTCAAATTAGAACTAATCCATCCAAAATAATCGATTTAACCTTAGAATAGTTTCGAGACAAGGATCTCTCACCTTGAAAATCTCAAGGTTCCGCACAAGAGGCGGCGGTGAATCATCCAAAAGCTCGATTTGATGGCTGCATATTTTAACCAAACAAAAGGAAGCAGGAAAGTTTTAGATGTAAGATAACATCTTACAGCTACAGTTTTATAAAATACTCTGCAAAATTGTTGTATGTTACTAAACATGAGGTGAAAAAACTGCTTACAAGGTCTAATGAAGGTAATTGAGCTATTATAGTACCGCTAGGTAGTTAATCTCAGTCCCACCCACATTGACCACATCAGCCATGGATTTGCTTTATGATTTTTAGGGTTCAGTAGTCGAATGGCAAAAAACGAAACCCTTATAGATTTTTCACGTCTATCTGTCTGTCCTTGTGTCACAACTACACAGTTGGAACTAGTGGTAGGTAGATTGCATCGTGTGAATCGCTTTCCGATTCTTCTACAAAAATTTCAAAAAATTAAGTTTACATGGAACTGAAACTGATAAAAAAATTATAGAATTTTTATGTAGATCAGTTTTTGGGAAGTATAAGAGATGACGGAAATTGGCACACAGAAGGGTCTACAAAGCTAAGACCAGCATGGCGTTAGTACTATTAAATTAATATTTCGGTGACCATGGTGACTATTGTAAAGGAAATACCTATCTTGTGCATGTATAAATAAATCTGCAGGGTTACTACCGGTGTACAACGGTTTAATCGTCACTTCAGAATACATTGCGGGTTACGTATGATTGACAATTTTTTTTAAATATATCCAAACTTTAGTGGATGTTTAAGTGACCATCAAAACGTCGAACACGGTAGTTGTCAAAAGTAAGCAAAAGTAAGCATGTAGCTCCGCTAATAGGTCTAAAAACTACGGCTAAAGTTGGCCGCCGAGCGGGCCTGAGCGACCATGCATAGCCTTTTACTTTTGTTGCAACATTTTACATTACGTCCCGGGGTCACTGCGGGACTCAGGGTTGTCGATTCATGTTCACATTTATTATTCAGTGTAAACAAAGTTCGTTCGTCTGAACTCTGAACGGAGACTGGCCACCTGTCCTGATGTCACCTCGACGTATCTCTATTCTGGAAGAAATTATCGTACGATAAGCTCCAGGAGCAATAGTTTTGAACGGGGTCCAGGCGACTATTCGTGCATGCATAATGAATAATCTTTTAAATCACAATCGGTTCTGCAAAACTACTTTAAACTACTGTTATTGTATCCGTTTAAATGTCATACAAAATTTTAACTGATTTTAATGAAATTTAAATGGGACTAATTTAAGAGTATATTTGCCGCCCCAAAAGATTATTTTTTGGAAGTCATCCTTAAATGACAGTGTTATGGGGTTACAAACAAACAAAAAGATATACAGTCGAATTAAGAACCTCCTCCTATTTAAAAGTCGGTCAAAATACTCTCAACCCTGTAACAAATGCATCAGCATAAAACCGCTCTTATATGACCCTTGATCCCTTGCGTTATTCGAATAATTATCTCAAATACGTTCATATTACGTTCATGCGAGTGGGGATTTCGATCTGCAGTTTGGAGATCTGCTTTTAAATGTGACGTATGACCCAATATATTATTCGAATATTTTCTCAAACTAATACGACATTTACCCAGGTGGGGAAAAGAATGGCTGACTCTAAAGTCAGCAAGTTGTCATTTCCAGTTTGGAGACCTGCTTCTTCTGCTAAGCCTGTCATAATTAAAACCGCTTCTGTTCTTTACGCCGTTGTGTTATTCGAATCAATGCCGCATATACTCGAGTAAGGAATTTTTAAAGATAAAGCTCTAAACACGCCTTTAAAGTCAGCAAATTGGCATTTCCAATTTAGGAATCGTTTTCATCTGCTAATCCTGTCAAAAAATACCTCAAGGTTGAAACCGCATCTGTCCCTAAGTCGTTGTTTAATTCGAATCATTATCTCAAATAAATACCACATGCCGCATATACTCGAGTAACGAATTTCAGAAGATAAAGCTCTAGGCACGCCTTTAAAGCCAGCAAATTTTAATTTTCATTTAGTGTTTAAATGTGCTTGAAAATCTACTGACCCTGTCAAAAATACATCAAGCTTGAAACCGCTTCTGACCCTTGATGTTTTCGTTGATGTCATCCGAGTGGTGTGGTAGACGTCGCATGGTACTGAAATAAATGTGTTCATTATATTTATTTTATTCATTATTAATAACACCTTTAATAACACCCTTGACCCGTTATATTATTCGAATAATTAATTATCTCAAATAAATACCGCATACACTCGAGTGAGGAATTTCAGAAAATAAAGTGCTAGGCGCCCCTTTAAAGTCAGCATGTAGTCCGAGATGTGCTTCAAAATCTGCTTACCCTGTCACAAATCATCAAGCTTAAAACCGCTTCTGACCCGTGGCGTTATACGAATAATTATCTCAAACACCCTTATATGTACTTGTGTAGGAAATTTCAGCAGATAAAGCTTTAGGTGCGTCTCTTAATTATGCAAATTATCATCTGCCAGCTTGGAGATCTTCAAAAACTAACCCTGCCCAAAATGCACCAAGTTTTAAACTCTCTTCTGACCCTTGATCTGTTGCGTTATTCGAGTAATATCAGAAGCAAAAACCGCATTACCGCGAGTGGGGAATCGATTAGAAAGGCATTTGCTAAATATACTGAATCTGCGTAATCGTATGAACAATTTTAATTGCCCTAATTTTATTAAACTTTTTAATAAATTATAGGGACGCTACTGCATGTTCTCTGAACTGTCCTGCCTGGTAGTATCAGATTATCATGTTTTCCGGGACCCACTAATCTGAAAAGAACTTAATTTGACTACGTTTGGATTTTTAATCAGGCAGGAGGAGTTTGAGTCCTTCGTAGAATATAACTAAGAGCCAAAGACTTGCTGTCATGCTTTTGGGTTAATTGATAGAAATCTTTGTGTTCTTTGTCAACCTATGACGATCGCTACTATTAGCGATTCATCCCGGCATAAAAGACGCATCAAATCGCAGAAAGCTGAACACAAGTAGATATAGTCTTGATCATATTTGTTGTTCCATTTTTAACGCTGCTGGGATGGAAAGGGATTATGAATGAATTGTATTGTGTGTATATACCAACCTCAAAGCATTCAAGATACTTAGTAAAATCAACAAGCTTATAACGCCAGCTGTCAAAATATGAAAGATTTAAAAGATCGAACAAAGACTCGGCACCTATTGTTCTCTCTCAGGCTTGGTATTAAAAATCAGAGCGTCGGAACTTTCTCCGATATCCTTCGACTCGCTGATGAGGCATTCGAGGTTTCGCAATCGTTCGCGAAATTCTGCGAATTCGAAGCTGCATGACTCACGCTCTAAAGGCTGCGTTTATTGGCTCGAACAAAATGCCGTCGAAAGCTGGAGGAAACAAGTTTACACAGAGTTCGCCTGACTTTTCAAAATATGTATTTCAAATCAAACTCAGGCAGAAACTAAATATATACTCGTTTAAGCAGGTTTAAGGCAGAATGTCCTGTTACGGTCAGTCTCTAAAAATACGTCAGATGGCTTTAGGTAGCTGCTATGGAAAAGGTCGGAAAGTACCTACGAAAAAGAATCTGGAAATATCCCTGAATGTGTAATGTAATAATCTACTGCTTAGCATTGATGTATTTGAAGTAAATGGGGCGCCTAGGGCGAATAAAGAATTGGCGCTCAATGATAGTAAATAGAAATGTAAATTATAACAAATAAATATATACGGGCAAATTGGACAGATCCGGCTAGCCCCAAAGTAAGTTCGAGACTTTGTGGTATATGGGATACTAACTCATCGATACTATATTTGATAATAGACACCTTATATAGATAAACATCCAAGACCCAGGTCAATTTGGAAAAGATCATTGTTCATCTTGACCTGACCGGGGAACGAACCCGGAAACATCCGTGTCACAGGCAGGCGTGTTGACCGCTGCGCCACGGAGCTCGACAAAATAATCAATGTAATAAATGTAATACGCGTACAAAACGAGTACAAAAATCTGTAGGAGTTTTTAAATGAACGTTATTGTTAGTATTATTTCGTGTAAACTATACGTGAAATAACAGACACATTACTCACCACACGAGGTTTAGAACTTTAACAAATATTGAGTCCAAAGTGGCCGATGCAGCTGAAAACTTCTAGTAAGCTACATACATTCAACAAACATATACAGGAGAAGTTTAATTTAAAGGATTCCAAGATTTTAGTAATACTCATTTGGACCTTGGCGATTGAATTGAACAAACGTGAGAGCAAATCTGCATGTGGCGAGTTGGTGACCCGACCCAGACACAACACAGTCATATCTTGATGATTCAGACTTCAACTCAACAAAAAGTTGCTCCATCGGAAGCGCATTCTAACTCAACAAAGGAAGCTCATTTTTTGGACAATTCGAAGGGAAGAGATTCTGCAAGATGTGTTCAAGTGTCGAATCGAATCAATTGAGTTTTCTTTTGTGTTAAAACTTAAAAATCAAGCTAATTAATGCTGCCGGTAATAAAATATACCTATGACTGAACGCTCCACATCCATAATATTCCAAACACGGTCAAAAGACGTGATCACACAGCATAGTAATTTCCGGAATACTTTTTTAGTATGCGGCGGCGGACCAATTAAGTTGATTTAATTTCGGCGCAGGAAAACGCAGCCACCGACCGTTGGACCGGTTTGGCTAGGCCAGCGCTTCCCAAATGGGCCTTTGCTGCGACCCCTGGCACAGGGATATGAAGATCAAGCTTGTTGTATTTGTTAAAAGTGTTAAGGACGATGAATTAATATGTAGTGATAATTTTGCCATGCTACCTGCTTAACACTAATTATTTTATATGGATTTTAAATCATTATCATCATCATTTCGTGTAGGTGACACGGTCAGTTGACCATGCACGCCCTGGTGTCAGAGTTCTTCGGAACCGCCTCTCGGCCTCTGGCGTGGTTCCTTTAACGACTACGAGATAGCAGCCGAGACCAACGGCTTAACGTGCCTTCCGAAGCACGGAATAATGTTTCTTATCAGACAATCAGGTGATTTATGCCTGCAATGTCCTAACCAAACTGGAAACTTCTTAACAAAGTATGCTTCCCGTGGGAAACCCACGACCGGTCAACAAGGCAACTGGACCACGGAGGCTGTTAAATCATTAAAGAAGCAGGATTGATTTCTTTATTAAGGTAACACTGTTACTTCAGCTTCTTCATTGTCTTTTTCAGGATTGTACCGGATTCTCGATCCAATTTATTAAATAGAGCGTAATACTTCAGTCAGTATTTTGATTTAAAAATACGAAACGATAACTCTCATTTACGTCTCATCTACCAAGCATCTACCAGACGTCCGTTAACCAAAGTATGCTAGCTCTCTGTTTTCTGTGAAAGATTATTTTTATTTGTGTGATACACTTTTTAGGAGTTGAAACGTATCGAGCGGAACAAGAGTTGTTTTAATTATAAGTTTAGGAAACACTGGGCTAGACAAGAGATCTGTGATCCGAAGTGTGATCCTATATTGCGTGACGGTAAGCGATAGGTTAGGATAGAAGAGGTATTATTTCGATAATCCCTTAAATTGATTATCAATACGTTTATGGCCGTCAAATTAATTACGATACGATACATAAAAGTTACTGGTCGTTTTTAATGCAATTACAACTTATTTAACGAAAAGGAAGTGACGTTGGCAAATCTATAAATAATAGCTATTAATTGCAGCATTTCATAATTTTATCATTTCATTTAATTTAAGCAACACCTATTCCCTTGACTTTTAAATATCGTATGGAATGATTTTGTTAATTTTACTCTCTAATTCGAAGGATATTTTTTACGTTCACAAAATGAACTGGCCTTACAAAATAGCAAAGTAATATTTATTTGATTCCTAGAACTAGACTATATTAATTATGTTCTATCCATATTTTATTAATACTTTAAAGTGGTTTAATTGAATGTGTACAACTGAATTACTTAAAGGACTTTATTGCTTTAAATTAAAGTTTCTTTTGATCGAGTAAGTATGTCTTGGTCACTCAAAGCATTGATTGCAAATTATTTATCATAAATACATTACTGTTTTGTTGTACTTAGAAAAATCTGTAAAAATAACAATGACGAATAAAACGACTTGTCCGTATCAATTGTAATAAAAACATTCATAGAGAGGGCTCTATCGGCGACACCGCATTACATTTTCTGAGGAACGCGAAAAAAGATCTTCAATAGAAATACGATCGATTCGAATGATTAAATGTAGTATATTCTCTTTTTCTTTCTTCTTTTAAATTATAGCTTCCACCGAGATTTCAGTGATTCTGCCAATGTCCAGTTTAATGAGATACTAAATATCGGTGTTGTACGGTATTTGGCATCAAAGATGGCGTATATTCTTTGGTAGCCTCGTGGGAGCTTCTGATGACAAAACTATACGAGTAACATCTGTACTACCATATATCAGTCTACTTTAACTATTTCACAAATTGTATTTATAACACCAAACTACACCAATTTCATATTATATGTAAAGTATATTCTCTACCAATCAAGTTAATTGCAATCCCAGCGTCACACGTCACGAACCTTTTCGCAAAGCCGATCGCATGCTCAATTTTCCTGAGAAATGTCAACCGCCGCGGAATGCGGCTGCGGCGCCCTATTTACCATGGCGCCCCCTGCACCGCGCTCCGCTGCCACCATCCCCCCTCCTGATGGTGGGTACCGGTCCTGCGTGCCCTCGATGCGTCGACGATTCCGCCAACCGCCTCGCGAAACTGTCGTGTAATGAAGAGGTTGGCTGCAATTTTCTATATTCAACCTTCTTGGTTGATTTACTTTTTAATCTGTCCTGTTCTAATCAGTTCTAATGCTAATCTCGGCCCTCTATGTTTCCCTGTGTCGATGGTTCTGTGGTTTTATGCCTCTACCGCCTCTACACAACCGCTGATGAGCGGCTCACGTCGCGACGATTCACTGTACATTGTAGTTTAACTCTTAAGCTCTTGATAATTTACCTATGTACTCGTATAGTGTAAAGTCGGGATGGCAGCCCGATCATCGGCGAGTGTGTAGATTGGGCATAAAATCGTTATATTCGAAAAATTTTAAACCCTTCCTAGATCCATAAAATAGAAGAACAAGTCGAGATCGTCAGTATTGTTTGATATGACTGACTAAGGTTCGTGGGTGTATTTAGGTATGAGTAACACGTTTTCCTTGTGATGTGCTTAAAAAACTTAACGTCATATGTTCTCTTGAAAGGGCATGACTGACACACTTGTCTCCAAATACCCCAACATCTCTTAAAAGCAAAAGAAATATTTGTCATGTCTGTGGTTTAGAGTCAAGAAACATTACAAACAAATGCCTAGTTATAAGCAAAAGAACCACTCGAATTCCATTCAACTTAACAATAAACAAGGCTTAACCTAAAATCATTAGGGTACAGCTTGGTACAGCTAAGCCCCTGAACCGCGTTCAAAGTCCGCATTCTTCGCAAAGAGACTGTCGATGACAATCTCTAAATGCACACCTAGGGCTCTTACGAGATAATCAGATATCCAAAGAATGTCCGTTCCCCATTATCAATGAAGGTCAGCATGAATCACAGTCTTAAAATAAACAGTTTGTATGCATTAAACATTTTGTCCTGCTATTTGTTAAACAGTTGTGGATTGTGGAGCCATAACAATCTTCATGATAAGGAGTTGTTGTATTTGTGATGTCATTGTGATATGGTTTATTTATTATCTCCGTCCTTTGTGTAAGACAGATTTGACAACTACTATACGCCAACTTCTTATTTTTGATTGTTAGAAGCTGTCATCTTTGTCAGTTTGTGTGAACTGCCTAAAATCAATACTCCGTTCGTTTGATTGCATAGGGTTTTCTACTTGAGTCTCAAAGTCGGTTGACCGATGGTGTCTTCCCTGAAGTACATGCGTCCAAATTACTGAAATTCCAGAACATCAATATACCACTATTTCGACTAGTCATCTATCTAAGTGCTTAGTATGCTAGGCTTATTAATTTGCTCGCTCAGTTCATGTTTACTCTACATTTTCAATACATGATCCATTTAGATTTTACATAAGTCAGTACAATTTGTTGAATTTTTTTCCCGCGTGCATGGATTCAACAAAAAAGTGTGCATAGATTAAACAGTCAGTCTTTAACTCTGATTGTAAAATTAGTTTTATTTGCACAGCTATTGTGCTTCCAGTAGACGTTAATTTTCCGTAAGAATAATAGGAGCACCATTTTTAAGACCAGTCATCCCAGCATTAGATCAACGACCGTACTGTCGTCATACAACCACTAATGCGGAACCAAAACTAAATGAAAAATGCGTCACTGGTTCACAAGTTGGACGCACGTGGTATGGTTCATCATCATTCTACGAGTAGGTAGGTTCCTATTTAGGAGCATTCATGGAATGAAGGATTATTATTATACTAGAAATTTCTATAGGGGAGAGTTTCGGTCCAGAAGTTTCGGATCTTATTCAATGCAAACAAATATTTTTCAAAACAGCTATAATTTCAGTGAATTATTTTAAAGTTTACAAGGGAACAAGTGACAGTAAGTAAGAATTAAGCGGCAAGCTCTATTTGATACACAACATATTTTTTTTAACTTTGCCGGATCTTATTACAGCATGAATGCTCTGTGGAATAGTGGCCCTCAGTCTCCGATACAATGGAAAATGTTTTCCTATGATTTCGAAAACTCTGACAGCCATTGTGTGGAGAGTGGAGTGTAAGGATTAAAGAATATCTTTTTGACATTCATTTGTGTTGCTGCTTCAGGATACTCAGAAACATTTTACAGAAAAAGATAATATATCCAATGAGGAATACATTATACTTATTTATCTATTTTCTGACCTCTAACACCAGAGTATTCACAACCGAGAAGACCACCTGTCGCGATACAAGCAACGCATTTATTCTGCAGCAAGTGAATAGAATGTCGAGGTCGAGATAGAGCGGAGCTAAAAGGCGCATTTAATTTTGACTAACGCACTAGGCCTTAACCAGGTTTGAGTGATGTCGAAATTAAAGCCCAGCAGTTTTTGACTTACAGTATCCATCCATCCATCCATCCATCAGGTCTTTTTTTTTTTAGTCTAGAGCACGACCCTCTCTGTACTACCACGCAATATATTAGCCAGAGTAGTCAGAGGATTTGGTCTACACTCTCCACGCTGGCCAGACGGGTTGGAGAGGTCTTTTTGATGTTTGTAAGCTTTGTTTAGCTTGTGTTTCCTAAGTCGCCTTTTACGACATCCACGCGAAGACTTGGAGTGGTACTATTCTACTCTGCCGGGAACCACACGGCTGACTTACAGTAATTAAAGGGTAATTGTAATCTATACTAATATTATAAAGCTGAAGGCTTTGTTTCTTTGGTTGAACGCGCTAATCTCGGATCTACTGAACCGAATTCAAAAATTATTCTACTGATGGATAGGTACGTTAGCCGTGAGTGCCATAGGCTAGGTAGCATCACGGGCGAAGCCGGAGCGACTTAACAGTCCGTACGTACTTCTAACGTAAATAAATAAAGTTTGCAATTGTAATAGAAATACCATTCCGCAGTGTTTTACTAATAACATTATAACATTCAGGTAGAGAGTTTTACTTTTTACTCTTTTTGCCATACTTCTAGACTAGGGCAGTGGCAGATTCCAATGTTTTTTCATTATATTCTCCCCTTCAATAACCCATAATCATCATAAATCCAAAGTTGATTATAAGAAATACAAAAATCTTGAAATAAAATATGACCAACTTACTTAGAAGCCCGTATTTTCAAGGGTTGTTTTTAAGATAAATCGAAGCAAAGTTAACATGTTCTGTCATCATTTTCTATCAATTGAGCTAGGAGGTCGTACGTCGTTTAACGTCATGTTTTATAGTGAAGCTAAGTAAGGGAAATAGGTTAGACCTAGACGCCATTGTTGCTTCACATCAGGCAAGATAATTCATTAAAGACAGGGGTCAAAAGCATCATGCATATAGAAAAAAAGAAATGAATTTAGGTATTTGCTAAATGCCTGCCACCACGGTCATGCTATATCGGTTTTGTTTCCCAGAACCGCCAACGGAAATCGTTTTTTAGTCAGCTTTCCTAATTTGAATATTTTTTGCATTAGGTTTTGTCCACGTTATGCCAAACTGATTGTAGTGAACGCATAATAATACAATGTGCAATTTATAACCTTTTTCTATGTACTAAATTAAAAATTAATAAATGTCTATAGTAATGAATTATATTATATTGCTTGCCGTGTGGTTCCCGGCAGGGTAGAATAGGACCACCCCAAGTCTTCCTGTGGGTGTCGTAGTAGGCGACTTAGGTCACTCAAGCTAAACAAAGCTTATGAACATCAAAGAGACCTCTTCAAACTACAAAATAGTTTTGTAGAACATCAAAGAGACCCCTCCTAAACTATAAAATAGTTTTGTAGAACAATTGGTAAACACCATATTTATATGTGTCTGACGAGCTCCGTGGCGCAGCGGTCAACACGCCTGCCTGCGACACGGATGGTCCCGGGTTCGATCCCCGGTCAGGTTAAGATGGAAAATGATCTTTTTCAGATTGACCTGGGTCTTGGATGTTAATCTATATAAGTATCTATTATAAATATAGTATCGTTGAGTGAGTATCCCATAACACAAGTCTCGAACTTACTTTAGGGCTAGCTCAATCTGTGTGATTTGTCCGTATATATATATTTATATGTATGTTCTTGAATAAATAAATAACCCGTCTGGCCAGCGTGGAGAGTGTAGGCCACATCCTCTGACTCTCTCTCTCTCTCATCTGAGCGTTTTCCCGGTTGCATCCTCAGCTGGAGTGCTTTGGAGCCCGGGGTCCGCTTTCCGGCTTATTCTTCTCCACTTCGCACGATCTTCGGCATCCTTGGCTGTGAGGCCATTAACACGCATATCCTGCCTAACAACATCAAGCTAGCATTTCTTGGGCTTCCTCTGACTCATCCTCTGACTGCTCTGGCTAATATATGGATCTGCTAGAAAAGAGAGAGTCGTGTTCCTGCAGTGGAGACTAAAAAAGACTAGATGATATGATATGATATTATTATTGCAACAAATTATAACAGACTGGTACCCAAGTGATGGAAAGAGAGGTCGAGGACGACAACAAATGCGCTGGGAAGATGAGCTGAAACCTACTGCAGGCCCCAAATGGAGACGAATTGTCAAAGATAGAAATAAATAAATAATAAATGTATGTAATACACGAACAAATCACCCAGATTGAGATAGCCCCAAAGTAAGTTCGAGGCTTGTGATGTGGGATACTAACTCAACGATACTACTATATTTTATTGTATTACAAATACATATATAGATAATCATCCAAGACCCAGGTAAATCTGTACCCTTATAGTTTCGCCATGTCTGTCTGTCTGTCCGTCCGCAGTTTTACTCAGAGACTATAAGTACTAGAAAGCTGTAATTTGGTATGGCGTATATTAATCATGGCAAAAAAGTGGTAGAAAAATATCTTGAAAATAATTTTTTTTAGGGAAGCTCCTATACAAGTAAAGAGGGAGTAATTTTTTTTTCTATACAAACCCATCGTGTTGGGTATTGTTAAATATCTTTAAAAAATATTGTGAGGTTGAGAGGTTGAGAACACTATTTTTCTATTTAGGGATCCGTTACCGAAATATTTGGAAATTTTTGTTAGAGTTACGTGTGTCCCCCTCTATCTGCTAAACAGTTATATATAAAAGTTAGATACGTGAAAAAAATTACAGCAGTAGTATATATACTGAAGTTGAAAGGAAAACTATCAGAGCTGAGTACTAAGTACATACTAAAAAGTTATAGGTAACCAACTTATAAAATGTACTCGAAAATGTAAAATTTCATACAATTTTCATTGTTAGATGTTTTTGGTCTTTGAACTGTGAGGTGCAAGTGAGAACAGTGTGAACTCAAAGTTGTCATTCGCAACTACGGAACCCTACACTGCGCGTGGCCCGACACGCACTTGGCCGGTTTTTTTCATCTTGACCTGACCAGAAATCTCACCAGGGACTCGGGACCATCCGTGTCGCAGGTTTATGATTGGTGGATTTTGACAGCTCGACCTCTCGACACAGTGCCGCCAATTCGGGGAAAAATAAATTCTGAAAACCCTCATTAATTACTTTAAGAGATCCATTGCAATCAGCCATTTCAGTGTATAGCATCATTAAGGCAATTTGCAACATACTACAAATACTAAGCCGAGCAATGTCGGCCGGTAAATGTTGAACACCTTGGTGAGAAGTGTAATTGCGAGGTAACCGCGTCCGTAATCACTTTAAATATTCTACTAGTATGTGTTCTGATTCGGAATGACACGTTATAGTGAGCTATTAAGAAATAGATATAAAATACGGCGTTCAAATATAAGTATTGACGAGCTCCGTGGCGCAGCGGTCAACACGCCTGCCTGCGACACGGATGGTCTCGGGTTCGATCCCCGGTCAGGTCAAGATGGAAAATGATCTTTTTCAGATTGACCTGGGTCATGGATGTTTATCTATATAAGTATCTATCTAGTATAAAATATAGTATCGTTGAGTTAGTATCCCATAACACAAGTCTCGAACTTACTTTGGGGCTAGCTCAATCTGTGTGATTTGTCCGTATATATATAAACCTTCAACCATATATCACTCAACGCATGATTTTGTTACTGCGATGATCATGGATGATCAACGCAGAGAATCATTAAATCGTAGAATATCTCGAGTTCCTCCGTCCTTCGGAATTAAGCCGCTGGTCCCGGCTCTCATTATTGATGGCAGTCGTAAAGCTATGTCAGATGCCTTTAGACAGCTTTAAAAATCTGAGACCAGTATTGGCCACTTGCACACACGAGAAACAAACCAAACTAAAACGTGATGAAACTTCGCTATAGTAAAAACAACGCCGATCGCCGATGTCAAAAGTAGCATGCGTGTGGAGGCTCTTAAATTGGTACCTACCCGTGCAAAACCAAGTAGTTCTAAATAAAGAGAGCGTAATCAAGGGTCAGGCTTAAAGAAATAAAACATAGTTGTGTGACAGAACGTCAAAAATCCTTAAACAACATGCATAATTGGTAACTATTCAAGAACGTCACTATAACGTAATACACACTTGGTAGTCAATAAAACGCCGATCGCCGATGTTAAAAGGAGCATGTGTGTGGAGGCTCTTAAATTGGTACCCACCCATGCAAAACCAAGTAGCTCTAAATAAAGAGAGCGTAATCAGATTCAAAGGCTTGAAGAAAGAAAAGATAATGGTGTGAAAGAACGTCAAAAATCCTTGAACATCAGATAAACATAATCGGTAACTATTCAAGAGAGTCACCAAAACGTAATACAGCTCCGCTATAGTTTAGCACTATTATCAATTCTGTGGTTATAGTAACAAAAAACGCCGATGGCCGATGTTAAAAGTAGCATGTGTGTGGAGGCTATTAACTAATTATTAGCCCCACCCACCCATGCAAAACCAAGAAGTCCTAAATAAAGAGAGCATTATCAAAGGTCAAAGGCTTGAAGAAAGAATGGATAGATGTGTGACAGAACGTCGAAAATCCCTGAACAACATATAAACATAATTGGAAACTATGCAAAAGACTCACAAAAATATGAGACAGCTTCGCTACATTCAGAAAAACGATGATCGACGGTGTTCAAAGTACCATGTGTGTGGAGGCTCTTAAATTGGTACCCACCCGTGCAAAACCAATATGTTATAAATAAAGTTATCAAGGGTCAACGGATTAAAGAAAGAATGGATAGAATATGATACATATGTGACAGAACGTCGAAAATCCTTGAACAACTATTCAAGAGGCTTCACCTCTAAACGTCTGTTTGTTCGCTTAGTTTGAACAGCTGGTGTCTGGTCTGGAAGCAGAAAAACAAAAGGCCAAAATAACGTCCTCCGTTAATTGACTTGTATTGTATGTAATGTAATATGTGTAATTTATTTATATCTATAACTAATACTAATATTAAAAAGAGGAAAGAGGCCCCACACTAGGCACTTTAGCGACGCCAATAATTTAAATTCTAATACTTTACAAATAGAAAGAAATTCAAGAATGTAAATCATATAAGCCTTAGTAAATAACCTGAGGTATTTATGGAATCATGTTTAATATTATAGTGGCGTCGCTAGTGTGCCTAGTGTGGGGCCTTAAAGTGGCTTCGGACCGATTTTCAAAATTCTTTCACATAAAGAAAGCTTATTTATCAAAGTCAAATATTATAATCATCGTAAGATATTTTAAATATCATTCAATAAGAAAACTGACATTCACGATGTCAGTTTTCTTTACAACTTGTTAACATCTGTGGGTAACATAGGCTATAATTTACGTGGACGAAGTAGCAGGAAAATTGCTAGTTGATAAATACTACTAAGTATACTAAATTGTTGAAAACCCAAAAACTGGCTTTGATGGCTAAGATGCTAATGGTATCTCAACTAAGGATGCTGAAGAGCTTGCGAAGTGAAGAAGAAAATGCCGAAAAGCGGACCCCGGGCTCCGAAGCTCTCTAGCTGAGGATGCAACCGGGAATGCGCTCAGATGAGAAGGACTCGTATAGGTAGTCAAATTTACGGCTTGTATGTATCTTGTACTAAGAAGATTTTGTTTTTAAACCGACTTCAGAAAAATGTGTTTTTTATGGCTATCCGTCATCAAAGTGATCTTGCAAAATAATAGAAATAAACGAAGCCAGATTGAATCTTTTTTTCTAGTATTTGCGTCAACGATGAAATAATACGAAATCTTAGACAATATCTATGCACGGAACGGTAGTTTTCATAAACACAACAATCAACTCTATAAATAATAATGAACCAGGAAGCTGACTGACTGAGTGAACTGGTGACATTCTTCTGAATATTTTGCTGCTTATGCGTCTAATACATATTGAAATAAAATTATGAATTCATCTATATTCGCTTGCTAGGTAATCATTACAGATATTTCGCGACAACAACATTAATTTGACGTCATATACATTGGCGACTCTTCTTGTCCACAAGAACATAATAAATATAATATCTAAACTGGCTAAACTGTGACATTTAATAAATTAAACTAAAATAAACTAATTACATATAAAATAATTTTGAAAAATTAACCTAAAACTAAACTCCTTAAAAAATATGATAAAATACCTAAAATATATTATTAAACCCTTTAGGCAAGGTTCCAAAGATACTGGCAGCATTCCCCCTTTGATATATTTTATATCTAAACTTATATGTCATAAATGTTCTCTGTCATTTAAAAAACAAAAAAAGTCTATCAAGATTGAAATAAATAAAATATTATTAATTGCAATGTTTTATTTATTATGATTTTTTGGTCTTGTTCACAAAAACATAATTAATAAAATATTCAATGATGACGATGATGACGATGATAGAGGCGCCAAGCGCCAATGCATCCACACTACTATTACGGGGTCGGCACAGCATGTCAGTTTCTTCACAAACACCAAACACCATGTCTTCTCTTAATAGAATAAATATTTACGGACAAATCACACAGATTGAGCTAGCCCCAAAGTACTCAACGTTACTTTATTTTATAACAAATACATTAATAAATATCCAAGATCCAGGTCAATCTGAAAATGATCTTTTTTATCTTTCATGATGTCATGATGGAAAACGATCTTTTTCAGATTGACCTGGATCTTGGATGTCTATATAAGTATATATAATAAAATATAGTATCGTTGAGTTAGTATCCTGCGACACAAGTTCAAAACTTACTGTAGGGCTAGCTCAATTTGTTCATATGTTCCTATATATTTATTATTTATCTTGATCTGACCGGGGATCGAACCCGAGATCATCCGTGTCACAGGTGTTGACCTCTGCGCCACGGAGCTCGTCAAGTTATCTTTGGTGTTCCTATTTCTATGGCCTCTACAAACAACTTCCAGATACAGAAGTACTTCTATAAAATAGGGACGTGAAATTATATAAAACATGATACTCGTACAATTACGAATACTAACTCCTTTATCGGTTTCCCTGTTGTCGTCACCGAATAGCTAGGTACATTACCACCAAGTTATTACTTGCACCTAATAGGTACCCACAAATTGACAAGTAAGACATTAAAGTGGATAAAGCTAACAGGACCAAAGCTTAATAAATAATATCGCCTAAATGACACTTCAATAGAACCGCGGCGTCATAGTTTGTGAGAAACAATCTAACCCGTCCAGTTAACGGCTTGTCAAGGCAAGGCAATCTAAAAGCTGTCTGGTTGTAAGCTATTTTGCTATGAGTAAGTAAATTCGATTATGAAACGTCAAGTAGAGAACATTGTTTATATGTAAAGATTGAAGACACAATTATCCTAACGGAATTTATTTGTTAATATTTTCAGACCTAGAAATTAAACGGCATTTTATAATCATGGACCTAGGAATAATATGGACCCGGCATTAGACACATCAAAAGTGAAGCATAACTTACGTCACATCAAGTCACATGTGTGCAGCATGTATTTGACATTTGGGAAATTTGACATTTCGTTCGACCGGGGAAAAGTGTAGGGATTTTGTGCCGATGTGTGCGTGCGCTAGTGTCGCGACACGAGTGTAGGGATTTTTATGTGCGTCACTGTTGTATTTTCCAAGGGCATATCCTGATTATTCTTAGATCCATGTTCATAATATATAATAAATAGGCGCCAATAAAACATGTCTCTCTTAAATAGGGATGTGAAATTGCAACATTATAAAATTATAATATCGATAAAAATTTCCCATGACTACCTTGTAATTTGCAAATAACAGTTATTCGGATATTAAATAATCCATTTATAATTCTTAATATTAAAAAGATAATTCATATAATTGTATTTGCTTATACGAAAAGACGTTTGTCTTTGAAATTAGAATCGTGCCAAAATATTACTATCTTTATTCCGCATCCAGACTCATAAAGTCGTTTTATTAGATCCACCAAGAAACATCGCTTACCTTGACTTGTCTCATAACTCTACTATAATTATGTTTTCGCAAATCTCAGTTCTAAAGATCACATTTTATATGGACGTATGTAATATTTTAGCAGGTTATATGGCATTAGAAGATTAATATCTACTTCATTTCGGTGTTTTAATGTAAGTTTTACTTATTTAATACCTCTGTTGCCTAGAACATATCTTCAGAGTATATACTCTTTTCTACGCAACAATTTTTAAGTAAAAGCTTATGTCAGCCACTCTTTCTACGTCCATATTTTATCTTATCTACTGAACATAAAATGACAAGTCTCAATAGCCTTATAATTAACTGCTTTGTGTTTCTACGCAAACAGGTGAAGCACCATCGCTTTGTTCGTGCTAGGATCCGCGCGGCTATTGACCTCATCTATTTCAGAGCGCGTGGGCGACAGGGTGCGACGCACTCTAGGGGATACATGACCCCTCAGCCATCGAGGTCAAGGACAGCTGATTGCATTGTCAGTTTGGCAGTTCCGTTAATCGCCTAAAATTGGCTTTAGTTACAGTATTAGAACAACAGTTGTCTTGATTTGTACTCTGTGTATGCGTAAACCTACCTACTAAGGAAATAGACAAGGTGCGACGCACTTTAGGGGATACATGATCCCTCAGCCGTCGAGGTAAAAGACAGCTGCTGCTTTAGTTTCAGTATTGGAACAATTTTTGCAGTGATTTACTTTCGGTTTAGGTATGTATTAGGCATTTGCTTAGGAAATAGACAGAGTGCGACGGACTATAGGGGTACATGACCCCTCAGTCATGGAGGTCAAGGACATCTGATTGCATTGTCAATTTGTCACCTAAAATACGCTTTAGTTACAGTATTAGACCAATGATTGCTGTGATTTACCTTCGGTGTAGGTATGTGTTAGGCATTTACTAAGGAAATAGATACAGTGCAACGCACTCTAGGGGATACATGACACTTCAGCCATCCAGGTCAAGGACAGCTGATTGCATTATCAATTTGGCAGTTCCGTTGATTGCCTAAAATTGGTTTTAGTTACAGTATCAGAGTGATTTACCTACGGTGTAAGTATGTATTAAGCATTTACTAAGGAAATAGACAAAGTGCTACGCACTCTAGGGGATACATGACACTTCAGCCATCCAAGTCAAGGACAGCTGATTGCATTGTCAATTTGGCTGTTCCGTTAATCACTTAAAACTGGCTGTAGTTACAGTATTTGAACAATGTTTGTCGTGATTTTCCTTCAGTGTAGATATTAGGCATTTACTAAGGAAATAAACAGAGTGCGACGTACTGGGTTAAATGAACCGTCAGCTATGGACTTCAAGGACAACTAATTGCATAATCAATTTTGCAGTTCCGTGAATCACCTAAACTGTGTTTTATAGTTTTTGTCACAGTCTAGCTGAGTGATATTTGCAGTTATATTTTAGCTAGGAATAATGAAACCCAGAATAGCCGACTGCTTGGCACTTTAGGGGCCTGATACATGGCCTTTCAGCTAATGAGATCAAGGACACCATTCTATAAATCAATTGGTCTGGTACGTGCCACATATGCGATACTATTTTTCATAATACACTTTCAGACTGTGCAATATGCGCAGTGAATTTAAGCTGTATTCAGAATTGTATGTAGTCAGGAAACAGTTGTAGTAGCAGTAGTTTTATAGTAGTAGAGGAGTAAGCTCTATAATTGTACTAAATGCTTACGACGTCAAGTAATCTTGGACATGGCCACATATTGATTGATGTCAATATAAGTGCCATAAAATATCCCTACATCTGCAAAGAGATCAATCATTCGACGATCCTGGTTATTCGCACTCGATGAGAGTTGTTAAACGATCCATCCAACAGTTTAAAAATGTGACACTATTGTTCTCTAAGAACAGTTGTATTACATTACACATACAAAACTAAGAAGATTAAATTTTATTGCTTTATTCCTCCACGATTAATATGATAACAAATAACCTTCGTGTCTATAAAAATAAATAGCACAGTTTATACTGTGATCGTTGGTTGTTTGTGACTGTTATCAGCTAATTCTGATTATTTTTAAGTAGTTACGTACATTTTGTTATGTTTTACGACATGAACTGTAAACAAATAGATCCTCTCATATTTCTTTATTGCAAATCCTTTACTGCATGCGGATATTTGCATTAAGATAGCTTTAAGCGTTTGCCCTTGAATTACTTGTATTTATTGAGCGTATTGAATTTAGCAGTTTCGTTATCAGCGTGAGATAAAGGAACTGTTTTTATACACCTGCCTTTCACCCCGCTATCGGCATGGCACCATGTCGCGTCACACAGATAGAGCTGCGACCTTAAGATAATTATCGGTCGACGCCTCACACAGCTTATCGATAATTCTCCGCAGCAAGGGCATCACTCACCCAAACCTATAAATATAGCTCGAATAGGTTTTCCTTGTAAGTTTCAGCTGCGTGCTACTTAAGCAATCGTCTGGGTGCAACCGAGATAAGTTGTTTACTGGTAGATTTACTGTTAAAGTATGGATATTGTGTAACTTGAGTTATCTAGAAACGTAGTTTTAAATAAGTTATTACGAGTAATGACTCGTAACGACAAGAGTTCACTCTTGTCGTATCCAATAACTATTCCATCTTGCACGTTTATTGACTATATCGCAGGGACTAATTAATGTCAAAACTATGAACGTGGTCTTACAAAAATTTACGGCATATCTTACGAAAGAAACACTGGGTGAATTTATCTGAACTAATTGTAATATTATGAATATTAAAAATTGATACTTTATACTGAGATCAAAAACACACGAGCTACTGTTCTTTCTTATTCTAAACCTTATTTTAACTATACCTACCCTTATCCTTAAGCTGATAAACCTATCGACACGACATATAAAATTTTCCATGACTATCAAAAGTAAATACAAGTACACAGACAAAGCACTCGTCTGGCGTATCGTACAAATGACCGCTCGGCCTTGTCTAGGCCACGGTGACGCCATCTTCGTGCGGATGAACTCCTTTTATTGGGACACAAAATGTATACCCCTCTCGCTCGCTCGTTAAACATGTCTAATCGGAAAAAAGAGATAGTTAATCGCCGCAGCTTGTTATAATTATGGAGCAGTAATCGTGGACGTCATTGCCGGATTAAGTTACTTATTTATCGCTGTTTTTCCTTGTGTTATTTTTAATTTCGCTTGCAGTACCTACTATAAAATGAATGTAAAGTGATTGCTATTGTAATTATTCTGTTTATTCATTAGTGCCATGCTGGGTGGAAAGAAAATTTCATATTAGTTTTCTACTCGCGCGAAAGTCCATCAAAAGAATGAGCGCAGACCTGAGGACATATCTAAAATAAAAATAAAAATACCCGTATCCCTGATTATTTTTCCTTGTTTAGACCCTTCGACTTGCTTAACGAAGTCTATGAATTTCAAGACCCAACGGCACTGTTTACCCATATTACATATAAATTGTTACAGTATATAAGATTTAAACTGACATAAATAGACAAGTTATAGATACCGTATCTATAACTTGTGTTTTGGCTGTATTGGTAGGTATCATTGTCACAGCTGTATAGAATTTGCGCACAAAAAAACCTTTTACCTGCTCTAAAACTCGGGCACATACAGTTTTTATGACAATAGCCACAATTTAGCTTACCGTTTCCAAACAAGTCATTGTGCAATGCCAATTAAATGGTTGCCACGGCAACACTGGTATTGATAACTGAGACATGTCTGGGGGCAAGGGACTCTATAGGAGACTAATTGGGCTGCCAGACGATTGTGACTGATATCTTTCCCTTTTATTGTAGACATACAGGAACTGTTGAATTATTAAGAGCGACAAGATTTGTACTGAATTATTTACATTCTTGGGATTGATGTTTGCAAACGGGCAAGTAAATATAAACTTAGATAGTAAAGTGACATAAACTATGGGGTTGCTTTCATGTGAATTCAGTAAGATAATATTTTTCAATTATTACATTTTACTTTATCTTTGCCATTAAAGTCTAATTAAGCTACTGTTTTCTTATTATCACATGAGAAGTAAATATTATCATCAAGGTATCCTTAACGAGTGACCCCTATAGTATTTGCGTCTACCTTAATTAAAAATAAACAAATGAGTTATAGGTAGTACCTGAAAAAGGTTTTGTAAAACTTTTACATTTTAATGAAAAGCATGGAAACAGCATGAAAGTCTTTGCATCAAATCAAAGTAGGTACTGATGAAAATAACGTGTGATCTTCCATCACACACGTTATTGACTGTATTAACTTGCAACTCGCTATTGGGAGCGGCGACCAGTCCCGCGCGAAAGGCGAAATGCTCGCGGCCGGTCGCTCCAACCGGCTCTGTGAAGGCCGTGTACCTCCCCCTCGCCTCTCCGCTGACTGAGCTTGCCATGGCTTTATCGATACACTCAAACAAAAGTTTTAAACCAACTTGAATTAAAATATTCCATTAGTCTCCAACGCGCGTTGAAATTCACGTTTCATTCAATAAAGTACCTCTGACGCATTACCTACGTTATCGCTGCGAGCTTCGCCCTCGGCGGTGTAAACAAAGTGCCAATGACATGGGGTCGGCACGTCGACGTCGCTCGTATCGATAATAAATATCGCAGCACTAGTCGGGTGTGCAAGGCCGCGGCGCGACGCGTCGCGTACGTGTACCTACCCAAACAGTTTCGAAACTACACCTTCTCATTCCAAATTTAAATCGTGCGTGAATCGTTCTTTTTATTTTTTTGTTTTTAAAGATTGACGGTTATGTGTGGGCCTTTTTGGTAATTTATAAATGGCCAGTTATAACTGTTAGTATCTATATTAAACTGAACGAGTCTGAGAAAACATTTAATAAGTTTGTGGATTTTATTTTGTGGATAATTTTAAAATTGTTTTCGATTTGACTTGCAAGTATTAAATACAATTTTTCTTTGTTCACAGGTAGATCAAGATGCTGGTTTCATCTGATCGCATTCCGATACAAACACGTTTGACTGCAAAAAACGTGTCTGGATATTGCATAGGCATAGAAAATCAGAGCAGAGCATGTAAGATCGACACCGACACCTCAAGACTGACATTCGATGCCTTAAAAATGAGCAGCGATGCAAGATGAGGATGTATCGTTTACAAAAAATTGACATTATGCGGAAGAAACAAAATAGTTTTTGAAAATTTTCGAACCATATTTTTGGATGTTTTTATAGACAAATGTGAATGGTGCTTTGTAGTGTAGAGAGGTGACACGTCGATAGTTGCATATCGACAGATTTGTGGTAATGTGAAAAGTGGTATTTGCTGACAATACCGCGATGTCGAGTGAGGCAGACGCGGTGAAGGTGGAAGGAGTCCACGTTTCAGTGACCACTATCAGCATGACGGGACCTGAGACGAGTAATGGTAAGTTTCATACACGTACTTATTTATTTGCTTTGCATGCACTCAGAAAAGATAAGAGCTCAAATGTAAGACATTTAAATAGCGATATGCATATCCGTTGCCGAAACAAATATCTGTACACAAACAACCGCATTGGTGAGATAATATGAGTCACATCACATATTATAAAAAATGTGATAACGGTGGGGTTATTGGCCTTAAAGGATGGGGTCCGAACTTGTCCCGGCGGCCAGTGTGTATAAATGCTAATATTAAATACAAATTAATGGCTATCATTGGCTGATATTTTTGGCAACACCTGAGAATTTAAAAATCTTAAATTACGATCTACTATTTTTATACGAATAATATTTTTTTTTTCAGACTGTTTTAGTAACTTTTTCATAAATTCTTATTATGTAGGGTTAATCGGACGAAATCCGGGCTTTGAAGCATCTTAGCTGAGAATGCAACTAGAAACACGCACAGATGATAATTGGAAAAATAAATTGTCTATGATTTAAATGAAGGCAAATTTTAGAGGTATACCGAAATATTTAAAAATACATATATGTACTTATATAATAACTTCTGATGATATCATTTAATTAAACATTTTTATCATCGTTATGGAAATCCGGCTTTACTCACATTTTAATTCGTCGGATTCGCCGACTAGTTTCGGTCTGTTACAAAAACAATCATCGGGGCGAGTGATAGAGGTGGCGACACGACGGTTACGCTTCCCTCAAAGTAATACATTTTTATCATCATTAAATCAGACATAAACTTTAATCTGCCATAACTTACAATTGATTTTATTTGCTTTCCTTTTTCAGTTCAATTCTCGTACAGTTCGAGTGGCGTTCGCATCAGTGTGTCTTCAGATCCACACGATGAAGACTCCACTGATGCTGAAATCTCCAAGATAGACTTCAATCAACATCAACATGAGGTGAATAAAATTTTAGTTACATTTAATTTTACCATCATCATCGGGTCTTTTTTAGTCTCCGCTGATCTATCAGAGCCATATATTTAGCCAGAGCAGTCAGAAAATTTTGCCAACAATCTCCGCTCTGCGCAGACGGGTTGGAGAGTTTTCTTTGATTTCGAAAGCTTTGTTTAGTTTATGTTTCCAAATTCGCCTTCTACGATATCCACGGGAAGAGTAAGGGTGGTCCTATTCTACTCTGCCTGAAACCACACGGCTAATTTTGGCCAACTAAGGCCTGAAGCATTTCGGGAATCCCATCACTTACAGCTTTGTCATCTTATAAAATAATAAGATATCAATTATTCAATGTTTCAGGTGAACATGCGCAACAAAAAGAAGCGCTCGTCTAGCGGCACCCAGTGCGACAGCCAGAGCAACGACAGAGAGCGACCGATGTCTTGGGAAGGCGAGCTGTCTGACTCCGAAATGGTTATCGATACTAGTGTCAATAACGGTGAGTTCCCATCACTACTGCTGTAGAGGGACCTAACCCTCGGTTGATATGTTCATTATTATCCTTGGAGATGGTTATCAATTATATATTATAATGATCTCATACCCCTTTTCAAAACAAGTTCAAAGACAAGGGGTCCACATACATTTTATCAAAAAATATTTGATGATTATCCTATCCTAATTCTAATCCTAACTGAATATTATAAATGCGAAAGTGAGTTTGTGTTTTTGTTGCCTCTTCACGCTTTTCCACTGAATCAATCTTCTTGAAATTAGGCATATACGTTGATATTGCTACTGAAAAGGACATAGGCTATATATCACGCGAGCAAAGCCGAGACAACAGCTAGTATTTTATTATATCATACAGCAACAGCCCTTTACAAAATTTAGATTATATGATAGCCTGAAGGTTACTTTTGAAAGCCATTTATATCGTACTAGACCTCGACGGCCTAGTGGGTGTAAGCACTATAAGCGCTTCCACATGTTAAGTAACCCCGGGCGCAGTCCCCTCTTGGATGGGTGACCGCAAGTGGCATTAAAATATCTAGAGCTCGTCCATGCTTCGGAAGGCACGTTAAGCCGTTGGTCCCGGCTGTCATCGTTGATGGCAGTCGTTAAGCTATGTCAGATGACTTAAGGCAGCTTGAAAAATCTGACACCAGGGTAGGCCACTTACACATACGAAAAAAAAAATCGTACTAATATTTCTTAGCTCATTTCTTTTTACTGAAAGCAAACTGATTTTATATCTTATTATTAATTTTTACAGCAATAAGTGTTATGATATTGTTGTGTTCCAAAGTTATTACCGCAGAACTCTGACACCAGGGTGTACATGGTTGACTGACCGTGTACATGAACTGATTGATGACCTAAATATCAAATTTAACATTTTATTATTATTTCCGTATTCATTTTCAGATGAGAACAGCAGCTCCTTAGACCTCCAATCATCGCGGGATTCCATCGACACGCTTCGCAATGTGACCATAAAGACGGAGCCTTTGAAGACAGAGGCCTTCCAATGCGTGGACGATCAGAGAGTGCTGGACCTGAAATATACGGCGCCGTTACAGCCGCATCAGAGAAGCCATAGCATGAACAGGGTAAGTAACAAGAAGTAGAAATACATACATACAGATACACTTAGATTCTTAGTATGAGTATTTCAAGTAGCATATAGGCATCTCTAATAGTTGTCAGAAACTGTAGTGTTGGTCTTCTCCCGAATTGACGATGTTTTTCAATTTGGTCAATTGTGCGGAGTCAGGCAATTCAACGTTCAAGAAATTGAAAGGCAGTACTGCAAACAGAATCCGTGCTTTTGTCCAACTAAGGCGGAAAGGAAACTCGGAGTGATATGACTGTTTAGTAAAGGAATTTTGATAATGAGCCATAATATTAAAGACAATTTGACTTGACCTTAAGAAGTCGATACTAATGCACAACATAAAATTTTTGAAAATTTTAGTTGTGGTAGAGCCACGCTACCGGCGAAAATCACTTTTGCTGGTAGCATGAATGGGCCGGCTCGTCCGGGGAAGTACCACACTCTCAGAGAAAATCGACGTTTGAGTAGTAGCTTTACAGCTTCTATGCTTCGTTCGGTGAGTGAGAGCGCCGGAGGCCCATCCCCCAAAGGGAAAAATAAAAGGCCGGCAACGCTTTTGTCATACCCCTGGTGTTACATTAGTCCATGGGCAGCGGTGATCACTTACCATCAGGTGACCCGCTTGCTCGTTTGCCGTCCTATGACATAAAAAAAAAAATGCTTTGCGTTATGAGGCGTGCAAAAATGTCAAATGCTTTAATAACGATTATGAGTTTTCATCATTTAGATAAAAAAAGTGTTAGCTTTAACAGTTTTCATTTTTATCCATTAAATATCTTTTCATCTCTTTTTCTTCCAGATATCGGTTCTTACGGACAACTCTTCCCTCTCACTCGCGCGGCGGCCGACGTCTCCCACGAACAGTGCCAAATCCCTCGGCCTCAACGATCAGAACACGGCGCCGATGATGCCGCAGACCTCTTTGGGTGAAGTCCAGAACTTGACCATAAAGAAAGAGACGCAGCTGTCAGGTAAGAACAACTTAGATGGTTGTCACTGTCGAAAAACTGCCTTTACGGATTTTAAGGCATAGCACATACGTCAATTAAGTTTGAATTTGTGGCCCCCAATAGAAACTCAAACGAAATTGTATGACAATGTTTTCATTTTCACCCTCACTCCATTATTTGTCGACAGTGGGTCGTCTGATACTAGTAATAGTATCTTCTTCGTAGTTTGTGATTGTTGTATTTATCCTATTCCTAATCCCAACTATCCGTTTCTTAATCTCAATCCCAAATAATATTATAAATCCGAAAGTAAGTTTGTATATTTGTTTGATACCTCTTCACGCTTTACCTACAAAATGAAATTTCTTGAAATTTGAAATATGCATAGGTTAAGGTAATGAGAAGGACATAGGGTATGGTATGGTAGGGTATTTTCTTTTCGGAAAAAAGTACTGTTTCGATAGACTTTCCTTAAATTCAATGAAGTACAGTGGGCCACATAGTAAAGTATACCACAAATAATACTCGTATAATAGTGCTAATATAATAGTATGGGGATAGTACTTTTCTATGTGACCCAAGGTACTTGGATTTAATACAATATTGTTGAGAGTAGTTATTATTTTTTTTTCATTTCAATATGTTTTTTTGTAATATAATAGGTCGGGGAAAAAGTAATTTCGTATTTTTATGTGTAAAGTTGTAATCAAATATCTTTGGTAATGTTGTATGTATCTGGCTGAATTAGATACCATCTGAAAGGTACAATTTTCAAGAATAATATAGAAATGTACAAAATATTTTCTCTTAATTTTTTAACCGTTTCTTTGTTTGTTAAAAATGTATCAGATAGACGGAAAAAATTGTCATTTTAAAAAGTTAATTAAAAAATAAAGAGATTATGCAAAATACGCAGAAAGTGAATGTTGGTATTTATGAACATACCGCAGTCCCAGTAAAAATAGCACAAAGTTGGTTTAAGCGTTTTGTTTTTGAGAATTTTGATGTCAAAGTTACACCTCTTTTGTATGGACGGATAAAATCTTCATACAAAATACGAAATAACTTTTTTCCCGACCTAATATGTTGTGTTAAGCATTTGTCGATATCGATAAAAAATATTGACCAACTCAATCCCTAAGTAATGTTTTCTGTGGTTATGTACTATGACATAGATTACACACCTGATTATGAGTGATTCATTTTCAAAAAGGTACGTCCATCGTTTTATAGCGGTTTTTTTTCCTAAAGTAAAGAAATGATTCATCTGAGCCAGAAGCGCTGTACGTTCCCAAATTTAACCTACTTTTTTTAAGGGTTCTTTGAAACAACCCAAGTGGAATCCTCTGGAGAAAATTAATATAAATAGTGAGAATAATATAATAACAGACTATCATTGCCTCCCTTCTAGAACTAAAATGCGAGCCCTCAGTGGGTATGGAGAAGTTACTTGGCGCGCTACACGGCTCCCCACTGCTGGGCCGCCTTCCCAGAGTGCAATCCAGTGCCAGTACAGACTCCGCGGTACATTCCATGTACACACACAGGTTAGTGATATTACTTACAGGATAAAATTTAATTTCTCTCCCAAACGTAGTGGTTTGACGAGCTCCGTGGCGCAGCGGTCAACACGCCGGCCTGTGACACGGATGGTCCCGGGTTCGATCCCCGGTCAGGGTAAGATGAAAAAAAACGATCTTTTTCGGATTGACCTGGGTCTTGGATGTTTATCTATATATGTATTTGTTATAAAATATAGTATCGTTGAGTTAGTATCCCATAACACAAGTCTTATTAAGAACTTACTTTGGGGCTAGCTCAATCTGTGTGATATGTCCGTATATATTTAGTGGTATAAAATATCTGACACCAATTTTGGCAAGTAATAGACACGAAAAACAAAACAAACCAAAACGAACTATATGTGTATACAGCATATCATCATCCCTAAGATTATATCGTCATCATTAGGTATTTTTTAGTTTCCTCTGCAGGAACACGACCCGCTATGTACTACCAGAGCCATACATACATTAGTCAGAGAAGTCAGAGGATTTGGGCTACTCTTTCCAAGCTGGCTAGACTGGTTGGAGAAGTCTCTTTGATGTTGATTAGGTTTGTTTAGCTTGTCTTTCCTAAGTCGCCTTCAACTACATCCACGGGAAGACTTGGAGTGTTCCTATTCCACTCTGCCGTGAACCACACGGCTTGTTCAATGTTCAGACATGGAGTCTGCACCGTATTTGCGGCGCGCGAATTGCTGTTAATTTTACGCCTAATAATCGTTCTCATGCATGAATCATAAGTACGATTATTAGGCGTATAATTAACAGTTATTAACAATTAAGAAGAACTTTTACATTTCTTCATAGAATCATGACTCATGATTCTATGAAGAAATGTAAAAGTTAAAATAAATACATAATAAAATAATATATAGAAATGCAAAAGATTTAAGTTATTTATTTGCCATTACAGTGTGTACAGCAGTCCTTCAGCTAGTCCGCGGGCATCCCGGCACTACACGCCGTCGTTGTCCCGCAACAACAGCGATGCGTCCCATTCCTCTTGTTACTCGTATAGCTCGGAATTTTCGCCTACACATTCTCCAGTACAGGTAAATATTCATTGGTCATCATCATCATCATTTCGAGTAGGTGACACGGTCGGTCAGTCGGCCATGCACACCCTGGTGTCAAAGTTCTTCGGAACCGCCTCTCGGCCTCTGACGTGGTTCCTTTTACGACTACCAGATGGCAGCCGGGACCAACGGCTTAACGTGCCTTCCGAAGCACGGAATCATCTTTCTTACCAGACAATCAGGTGATTCATGCCTGCAATGTCCTAACCAAACTGGAAACAACTTAACATAGTATGCTTCCCGTGGGAATCGAACCCACGACCCCCGGGTCAACAAAGCAAATGCCTTAACCACTGGACCACGAAGGCTGTCAAATAGCATAAAAATATAACGGTGGTATCATCTTTGACGTGTCCACGAAGTTTCATAGTAAATAAATAAACATAGGTGTATATGGACAAATCACACAGATTGAGCTAGCCCCAAAGTAAATTCGAGGCTTGTGTTATGGGATACTAACTTAACGATACTATATTTTATGTTAGATACTTATATAGACAAATATCCAAGACCCAGGTCAATCTAAAAATATCATTTTCCATCTTGACCTGACCGGGGATCGAACCCGAGACCATCCGTGTCGCAGGCAGGCGTGTTGACCGCTGCTCCACGCCGACGCTACAACTGTACACGGATGGCGCTACGTGCTATAAATATTCATGATCACGACGAGCTCCGTGGCGCAGCGGTCAACACGCCTGCCTGCGACACGGATGGTCCCGGGTTCGATCCCCGGTCAGGTCAAGATGGAAAATGATCTTTTTCTCATTGGCCTGGATCTTGGATGTTTATCTGTATAAGTATCTATTATAAAATATAGTATCGTTGACTTAGTATCCCATAACACAAGTTTCGAACTTACTTTGGGGCTAGCTCAATCTGTGTGATTTGTCCGTATATATTTATTTATTATTTATATTAAAAGACAGGGAAAAAGACAACACAAAATCTATCCTTCGGCTTCAACAAATGACGGAATAAAATTTCAGGGCGTAAATATTTTGTTTTGTCTTGACTTGTTTTCAAAATCACAAATTTTAATAGACCTAGATGACGTTGCTCTTGTAGTTTTTAAATTAAAAATATTTATCTTCAGGGCCGACATCCACACGTGGTATACCGTGAAGCAGCAGCGCCTATATTCCCCGCGTCACCGGCACATGATGAGGACGCCGACACCACGGACGAAAGACTACATCACCACCAGGGTATCAGCAGACAACAACTTATCAACAGGTAGCTGGCTTAAATAATCTTAAGAACAAAATTCTGTTCTTTGAGAAACAAATGTAACACTGAGAGACACACTTAACACTGAGAAACACACGCAACACTTAGGGACACATTAACACTGTAAATCAAATGTAACACTGAGAAACACAGTATCAGCAGACAACAACTAATCAACAGGTAGCTGACTATAATAATCATGAGAAAAACATGTTGTCCTTTGAGAAATACATAACACTGAGAAGCACATAACACTGTGAAACAAATGTAACTATGAGAAACATATATGCGAACATCGAGAACCACATAGACTAACATTGAGAAACAGTATATCCATTAGAATATTTTCATGTTACCACTAATGCCGGATGTAAATCGACCGAATGAAGGGGCGACCAGTCCATCAATGTCAAAAATGTTTTGGACATTCCCATTCTAAAGTGTGAAGCTGATCGGGAGATTAAGATGAAAATATTAAAGCGTTTTTTAAGTGTCCAGCTATGGTCCCATAGAAAAAATTTGTTTATTCTGATGGGCTGAATCGCCCCTTCAAGGAAATTTTGTGGGTTAATTTACACCCGGTATATTATCTACATATTCATAGTGTCTAGTGGGTTATTTAATCAAAGAATGACACGACGACTCCGCTATCAGAGCTTATAAATTGCCTGTGTATCGGAGAATGTTACTTAACACCTTTTAAAGAATGTTAAGCCAATATTACTAAAATATTCCGGTGTACCTCTTAGTTTATGGAATTAACTTTCTTTTGATTATGGTTTATTGTAAGTAAAGTAAACACTCTTATTTCTAATTCTTGTATTAGTGAGACAGCAAGACAACTAAAGGGGCTTATCTTGAAAATGCGTCTTTTTTTCCAGCCCATGCCCTATCTGCGGAGACAAGATCAGCGGTTTCCACTACGGCATATTCTCGTGCGAGTCCTGCAAGGGCTTCTTCAAGCGCACCGTGCAGAACCGCAAGAACTACATGTGTTTGAGAGGAGGGAACTGTCCGGTGACCGTCGCTACGCGGAAGAAGTGTCCGGCGTGCAGATTTGATAAGTGCCTCGGGTGTGGGATGAAGCTCGAAGGTATGAAATATGTTCCCACAATCAATAAAATATTTTTGATAGATTTTTGCATAGAGCACAGAGTGCTCGCTCACGCCCTAGTCGAAGCGAAAGTAATAATAATATCGCGTGTCGCAAACTCGGTCTGCCAGTTCGTGCTTAAAAAGAAGTAAAAATGCCCCAATGTGCTGTAATAAGGTATGATAATAACAGTAAAAAGGGTAATAAACAATAATATGATCTAACCTATAACACGAATAAGTGATGAGCTCCGTGGCGCAGCGGTCAACACGCCTGCCTGTGACACGGATGGTCCCGGGTTCGATCCCCGGTCAGTTCAAGATAGAAAATGATCTTTTTCAGTTTGACCTGGGTCTTGGATGTTTACCTATAAGTATATTGTATTTGATATTATATATAGAATTGTTGAGTCATCAGTATAGAATCATCCCATACACAAGTCTCGAACTAATTTTGGGGCTTGGGGTTTATTTATATACGTATCTATTATAAAATATAGTATCGTTGAATTAGTATCCTATAACACAAGTCTTACTTACGTAGAACGCAGAAAGTAGAACTTACTTGGGGGCTAGCTCAATCTGTGTGATTTGTCCGTATATATTTATTTTATTTTAAGTAGTTGAAACACAAAACTTCAATAAACGGTACCGCCCCCTGACACGCTTGTTTCGTATGAAATGTGTTGAAAAGGCGTCTATTTAACGCGCGTGCGACAGTCACATTCCTTGCTCTTGTTTTTTTTTTTCGTTTTACGACGAATTCCTAAAAAAAAAATATTTTATACCTAGGCAAATCACACAGATTGAGCTAGCCCCAAAGTAAGTCGACACCTGTATTATGGGATACTAACTCAACGATACAATATTTTATTACAAATACATAAACATCCAAGACGCAGGTCAATCTGAAAAGATCATTTCATCTTGACCTGACCCGGGATGGACGGGCTGCGCCACGGAGCTCGTCTTTGATGAGGAATGAGGAGGACACCCCTGACTTACGAACTAGAACACCCTCATTGTTAGGGAGCTTAATGTAATGAATGTTTCCAGCGATCCGCGAGGATCGGACGCGAGGAGGCCGCTCAACATACCAGTGCTCGTACTCGCTGTCCGGCGCCTCGTCCACGGGCTCGCTGCTGTCCGCGCACGTCCCCACCACGCTGCGGCACGCCTCCTCGCTCACTTGTGTAAGTACTCCACTTGGTACTAGTCTAGTTTTTATTTCCAGCGATCCGCGAGGATATTGGGCGAAAATCTAAGGAATCACATTGATAGGCGATGCCTTTAGCAACCTATCAGTATGTTGATAGTGATAGGTTGCTTTCCACCTTTACGCCCACTACAATGCTAACCGTGGACTGTAGGTTTTACGTAGTTACGTACATACATACATCTTTATCCCTTGCGGGTTAGACAGAGTTGTCTAACCCGCAAGGGATTAGCGAGGGAAAGATGTATGTATGTATGTATGTATCCGCGAGGACCGGACGTGGGGAGGCCGCTCGACGTACCAGTGCTCGTACTCGCTGGCCGACGCTTCGTCGAATTTGTGACTTGTTTATTTTAACCATTCAATATAATTTGTTATCATTTTAGGTCAATGGTCCAGGATCATACACAAACAGCAGAGGAGAGTCTAGTAACAGTCGACTAACGCCAGACATACCGCCGTTATTACAGGTAAATACCAATCTATACCTATACAGCAAAGTAGATAGATAAATAAAAAAAAATCTAATGTTCTCGCGATTGTTACACATTTAAATAAAATCAATTTAATACGGTTTTTATCGCGTTTATTACATTATTTATACACCTAACGGTTTGAACACTCAGTGTTCGTGGTTGCAGTAGACTGTCTACCTATCTTAATCGTAACCTCATTGAATCAACAAGTAATACCCATACAAGGCTAAACTTTTAGAAAATTAAAGTTTGCGTAACAGCTAAATTGACATACCTTCTCTACTTTGCAGGAAATAATGGAAGTGGAACACCTCTGGCAGTACAACGAGTCTGAACTCAATCGACTTGGAAAATCCACTGGTAGTCCGTCCGCAAACCCACTGTTAGCAGCCAGTGGCATCACCGCGCAAAACTCAAGTCCCGACTTCTTGGCAGACCTGTGTAACATCGCAGACCACAGATTATATAAAATAGTCAAGTGGTGCAAGAGTCTCCCGCTTTTCAAGAACATTTCCGTGAGTATACTGACTTTGCTACACCTTCTCTTGTGTTAGCCAATACGAGTGCGAACTCAACTGGCTTGGCAAGTCTACTGGTAGTCCGTCGACCAACCAACTGTTAGCAGTTAGTAGCATCACTGCGCAAAACTTAAGTTCAGAATTCTTGCTTTTTAAGAACATTTAGAATAGAAATATAATAAAATAGAATTCTTTCCTTGAGTACTAGTAGTCTTAACAATTAAAATATATTATACCACCTTGTCAAATGTCTGATTATTTTGCCTGCGAATCTTTCATCGGTTGCTCGTAACTACAGAGTAAAACTCCGAGCACCAAGTTTTTAGAAAACCCGTTCTGAAATATGTATGTAAGCGAATAAGTCACTAAGAAAATATAATGTATACTCGTACTTAGGGTTCAACAGTTTTAATTGAAGCGATTATACTATACTAGCTGTTACCCGCGGCTTCGCCCGCGTAATATATAGCCTATGTCCTTCTCGGTACCCTAACCTATGTGTATGCAAAATTTCATGATGATCGGTTCAGTAGATACGGCGTGAAAGCGTAACAAACAAACAAACTCACTTTCGCATTTATAATATTAGTTGGGATCTTCAGATTTCCATTTCTGCAGTCATACAGTCACGAAAATCGGTTTATAAGTATTCCATTGTATAACATTTTAAACCTTATTACGTTGACTTTAGAACTGATGTGTTTACATAGTCATGCTTTTGACTATATACATAGGATTGCCTCAGGGAAGTAAACTAGGTCCTACCCTAATTATTAATAAAAATAATGATGAAACTGTACCAACTATTTACTGGTGTTATATGTAACTTCTCCTTTGCAAAATTGTATATATAAAAAATTCTAATATTTTTTTTTGTACTTGTCTCATTGTGAATAATGAAAACACAGCGTGTAAATTGACTGTCGTGATTAACCTTGTAGGGATGACACAGACCGTCAAAATGAACAACTTATCCTATGGAAATAAAGGCGGGGACTCGAAACAATTTTTTTACTGTCCCATGCTAATTCCCCAGGCGATTGAACGATTTTGTATAAAAGTGTTGAATTTATTTTTTAAAATAAACCTTAACTATAGTTTTCTTTTTCATACTTTGTTTTAGATCGACGACCAAATCTGCTTGCTGATCAACAGCTGGTGTGAGTTGTTGGTGTTGTCATGCTGTTACCGCGGCGTGAGCACGCCTGGGGAAGTACGAGTGGGGGGCGGGAGGGGCATCACTCTCTCACAAAGTGCCAAGTAAGTACTTGTAATTTGGTTCATTCGTACAGCGAAGCAAGCTTATTTAATGACATGAGACAAAATTAAAAGAGGGCTTTAATTTTTGTCTCATGTCTTTAGAGTTCCTCTGAACTCATCCAGAATTGAGGAGAAGACGGCTTTGCTGAATAATAGTATAGCTACTGGAGACTTTTGTGCGGCAGCCGTTGGACGAAGCAATATGGTTCAATTGCACGTACCATAGATAGAAAAATATATTTCGTCTCTTTATCTTCGTAGTTCTTTAGCAAGCACAGGACATCTAGCAAAATAAGTGTAAACTAAAAGCAAGGTTTGTCAAATGTCTAAAAACGGACCCCAGGTCCGAAGCACCCCAGCTGAAAATACATCCGGGAACCCGCTCGGATGAGACATAGAGAAAAGCAAAGCTTAGACAATCGTTAGTAAATGATGGATTTCTTGCAGTTACTTTTAGACAATCCTTTACAGACGCCGGACGTCTTGCAGTTACTGAATCTGACACAAACTTTGTCATGCATCATTTAAAAACTTAAAAAAAAATTATTCCAAGAGGAAGATTTATGGAACCACGTTATATTATGATAATTATATTGCACTTTGTTTTAGGCTGGGATTGACGCCTTGTATAGAGAGAATGCTAAGCTTCACCGACCACTTGAGAAGATTGCGAGTGGACCGATACGAATACGTCGCCTTGAAAGTCATCGTACTGCTCACTTCAGGTATATTGTGATTTGACAACACCTTTTCTTTGTTTTTTTCTTCATTTATGGTCGGAATATGAGATATATAACCAGGCCAGGAAACAGTACAGTATGTAAGTCAGGACACATATATCATAATCCGACGACGTACAAAAAAATTATCTCACGAACAAACTCTCATGAAAACGTTACAAATGTTAACAAACAGCTCTGAGGTGAAACTAAAATTATTTGAATTGGTCAACCATAAAGAAAGAGATTTTTTAAACATTTTGACCTTATATTAAATTTTGGGCAAAGTCTAAACGTACCTACTATGCATTTTTCTTTTTCCGCAGATGCGCCAGAACTACGCGAAGCGGAGAAAGTGCGAGCATCCCAAGAAAAAGCGCTAGCAGCGCTTCAAGCGTACACCACCACGCACTCACCCGAAACTCCTGCCAAGTTCGGCGAGTTGCTGCTTCGTATCCCCGAGCTGCAGCGGACTTGTCAAGTAAGATTAATTTATTGTAGCTATACTATAACCCAAGAGAAAGCGCTGGCTGCGCTTCAAGCGTACACCACCACGCACTCGCCCGAAACTCCTGCCAATTTCGGCGAGTTGCTGCTACGCATCCCCGAGCTGCAGCGGACTTGTCAAGTAATATTGCTTATATGTATACTTTTTATTGTAGAGATACTATAACATAAGAGAAAGCGCTTGCTGCGCTTCAAGCATACATCACCACGCACTCGCCCGAAACTCCGGCCAAGTTCGGCAAGTTGCTGCTACGTTAGCCGTGTGGTTCCCGGCAGAATAGAATAGGGCTACTCCAAGTCTAGGAAACGCAAGCTAAACAAACCTTATAAACATCAAAGAGTCCTCTTCAACCCGTCTGGCCAGCGTGGAGAATGTAGGCCAAATCCTCTAACTGCTCTGGCTAATATATGACTCTAATAGTACAGAGAGGGTCTATGATCCTGATGATCGGTCCTGATGATGATGATCCCCGAGCTGCAGCGGACTTGTCAAGTAAGATTACTTTGCATTGTAGCTATACTATTATAAAGGAGAAAGCGCTAGCAGCGCTTCAAACGTACACCGCCACCCACTCGCCCGAAACTCCTGCCAAGTTCGGCAAGTTGCTGCTACGTATCCCCGAGATGCAGCGGATCGTAGCAATAACACAACAGAAAGTAAATTTTGTAATTGAATATCTTTCTGTGTTGTTTCAGTTCTTCATGCAAGTCGGCAAAGAAATGCTCAACCCAGCCAACAAAGGAAAGGACGGCGACGGGCCAAGCTTCAATCTCCTCATGGAACTACTCCGCGGTGACCACTGACCTTGAGCTGACCTCACCGGCAGCTGGGTACGTCCCGGTACGCATTGCTCAAGAAAGAAATTCTAGTTTTCTATGACATTTACTACAAGACTAATGGATGATTGGAACACAATTGAATTTGTAAAAGATGTGTGCTTTCACTTCTAAATGTAATGTTGCTCAACTCATTTCAAATTCATTTTCATACTTACATTTTCATTTTAAACAGACTCTATCGGAGATTCAATTTGTTCAACCTGTGCCTTCTCCTTGGTATTTAAACCAGGGTTATTTATAATATGCAGGTGCAGTAAGGTAAAACCCCCTTCGGGATGACCTATACGCTCGAACCAAAAGCATTAAAGGTAGGTATCTATCAAATATCCACAATGAATTCAACAAATTTGCACCTTCCTTGGCCTTTAATAAAATGTCGTCATGTTATCATCATTCTATTAACCCAAAACATTTTTTTAGACTTTGTATTTATGTTCTTCATCATCGTTGTTGGTCTCCATACTCATCAACCGACGATAAAAAAGGAGGCGATTATCAATTCTTCGTAATTCTTCATTTTATTTTGAATATATCAGCCTCTATTATTCGTGAACGCGTGGATTTGGAAAAAATATTTGAACAGAGGATACTGCAGAATCGGTCCCATTCAAATTTCATCTAATTAGGTTCAGTAGTTTTGTTAAAATCAATCAATCATCAATTATTTTAGGCCATGTCTATGAAACATTTTTCAAGTAAGACATATTCACTCAAAACTAATTAACACTAAAGACATAAAAGTACCACACATGCAGGTGCTAACTATAAATTAGTGGTTAACGTGTTTAGTGTGTGAGTACGACCGTTTTATAGTAAAGCAGATAATATTTTATACATTCAAACAACTATGTTCTTCCTGCAGGGTTTCATATATGGACAGAACAATATTGTTTTATCTGTACTCAAAGCTCAGAATAAAAGCTTACTAAATAAGCTCAGCTCTGATGACATAACAACCACGATAACTTTTAATAGGTCTACGCCAACTTGCTTTTTTGTGACGATAAAGATCGAGATGGCGCTAGTCCTCAGCGCGATATAGACTTTATCGACAGTTTATCGATTCTGCTAAGCCGCGGAATTCGCTAGGGTTAAATTTCCGTGATATCATGATGCCTCATTATATAAACCTATCACTGCCACTATGCTTTTATATTATACTATTTGTAAGGCCAGGGGAACAACTATTGAGTAGTAATATTTTGTAATAATATACTAAGTATGTATTTTTGTATACTTATTGACATTTAGCGATGATATGTCATTTTTTTTCCCATGTTCCTAATATTACTTAGGAATGTTAAAAAGTTTTAGAATTGCCGCATGAAATAATTTAATGTGGATGTGTAAACGGCTTGAACATTTGTTACATTTTATTTAACCTTCACACTTTTAGTATCTTTGATATCTTATATCTTGATAATTGGAACTGAAAGTAACAACGATAAAAAATGCCAAAATATTTCGAATTAGGTAAGTACTGTTACTGATACTCAATTGCCTTATACTATTACCTAATATTAGGCATGATAATTTATTTTGAAATCAAGTCTTGCCTTATGCATTTTATTAGGACATTATATTTAAATATAGGCACAGAGTTAAGGTCCAATTTGGCATTTATAATTTTGCAATTATAAATGTTACTTTAAAAAGAAAATGTAAACATAAATATCGTGATAAAAGTTACATTGACTTTTGTGATCGGCGCGTGATTTAAGTAAAACCATAGATATTATAACTCAGCAAGGGGAAACTGGAAGTAACGTAGTCGATTTTTTGTATTATATATAAAGGTATGTTGTAAATAATTTGATAAGTTCTATAATACGCCATAAAATAGGAACCAAGAAACTGTTCAATATATGAAGGACGGTTAAGAAATACTCACTTGATGAGTTGACTACATGTTATCGGTATCAAAAAAAAATGTTCCTCAGGTTTGAAAGTCCACGAAAGAATTTTTTGTGTAATTGGATAGTACGGATAGATACGGCGTGCCCTATGAACATGAATATATTTGAGGAATATTTTTAGAATGAAAAATGACGTGAAGTGAAGATATCGAGAGCATGTAATACCATGCAAAGTTCTTCTAGTTTTTGAACCACCATAAAAAAGTCTATGCTAATGACGTCATCGCAAATTGTCGCTGTAACTTTTATAATACTGTTTTAAAAGAAGAAAGACGTTTTGCATTATTTATTGTAATTTTGTGTAAATATGACTAGTGGACGCGACCCCATACGCGGGGTCTGCTTGTAATCATTGCCATTTTGAATAAGTTAAATAGTTGTGCAGCTTAGATAAGTTTAGTTAATGTATTGAAGGTATAACTTTCAAATGACCAGTTCTAAATGCTGAATTTCTCATTCAAACATAATAAAAATAATTATTTTTTGTTATTTTCGATAGCTATGAAATTTACAGACATGACTTTATGAATAGAAATGCAACTTTAACATGGTGCCCGCGACGCCGTTTATATCGAGCGATAGACTATCTACATCTCACTCCGTAATATTACGGAAAATGAGATGGCGATACTAGTTTTGTTTTCGATTATTAACGTTGTCGCGCGTGGCATGCTACGAGGGCTGTTTTCCTTACGGAAATATGTTCCAATAGAAATACGAAATAAAATCAAACAGATCAATTTCCATTCCACAGTATTTCGTTCACTAGATTGGTTAATTTATATTTAATATTTTACGAGAAAGGTGAGACAGAAATAATATAATATCTTATATAGATAGGTACATGACATACCTGAGTATTCGTTGTTTTTCGCTTAATGTTCTAAACACAAATGTGTGTGAATCTTTAAATTTGGTGGCTGTCGAAAACAATACAAAACAATACACTGTCTGTATGGGTAAATTCATTCAAAATTGACGAATGAACTTTGAATTATGTTTTTTTTTGTTTTGTGCAATACACAGCATAAAGTATTTAAACCTGTTCTATTTTTATACTGACTTGTAAGTCGAATATTTATTTATTTTTTTATATCTTTATGCTACGTCTGCACTGTTATGTAAAGCTGGATCATAGCTTCTAAACCAGTCATTCACTGCCGATATATTAAATAAGAAATTGCTATGAGCAAACCGTTTTTGTTGCAATACTTATTAAATACAACGGTAATTCTCGTTTAGTTTTATTTAGTTAAATAGGTAGATATAAAAATAGTAGTAAAACGCAGATACAGAGTTGCCTTAACGTTGAACGTTAGATTTCTCTCTTTTATTTTCAAAATTGCTTTAAGTATTTACTTTTTCTAAATATTCCTTATGTAATAAATTCAGATAATCTTACTCTACAATATAGCTCAGACATTAGCAGTGGTTCGTGTTATACTTCTCGGTTTAGCACGACCCGCTACCACGCCGTGACCTTATTTTTTAATCATTGACGACAGTAAAACAAGTATTATATAACAAGTAAATATTATCATCAGTGTATGTAATATAAGTGGGGGTCGTGCTCCTGCAGTGGAGACTTCTTTCTAGACGGTCTTTCTAGACCTGATGATGATGATGATAATGTAATATAAGGGCACAAGTACTTCAGTAGGTGTAATGTGTCGGAGCTCAGTAAGTTAAGAATGTAATAATAATTTGTTTTTAAAACAACGTGCCACGCGACGGTCGTGACAACTTGCTTGCACTTATATGCATAGTGATTTAAACTTAAATGTACAGTTGCCTGCCACAGAATCATAACTCAAGCATTATTATTCTGAGATAGTTGCCAAATAAGATGTTAATATATATCGCATAATCATGGAGAAATATGTATGGTATTCATATTTACATGTCTCTTTCACTCGTCGTATATATTTTTGTTCCGTCTCTTTCAACTGATCAGCAGCAAATAGGGGTAAAGATTGTCTGTATATAAAATATCATGTCATCTGCTATCTACTGTAATAGTACTCTTTTTAAAACCGTATTTATGTACTATCAGTGGATTTTTAACAATTTACATACAAGTCATATTATTACAGGAAACAGGGTGCTTATTATAATAGTACTTACATACATATTGAAATTTTTTATTGATTTTTATATGTAGGACTAACAGTATTGCTAAATGTTTCATATAATGTGTAAAAGTCATATGTAATAATAAATCGTACAATATACTCGTAGTTTAGTATAGGTTGTACGTAGTATTTTTTTCCTCCGTTAATTATAGTTTGCAAAAACTCATTAAAATCCAACCAGTGGTTTTCGAGAAAATCAATTCAACTTTGTATGTACCTAAATTTTTTACACAAGTTTGGTGAATTATTTTGTATGTAAATAACACTTTGGTTAAATTTGATATCATGATTGTTTTTATGATTTCATTATACTATACACGGCGAACTTTGCGTTTGATTTTTTACGTTTATATTTGTTACACATTGTATAATTTCCTGACCACTTATAGAAAAAAAAATAGTTTAAACCTCTTTGTGCCAGCAAGTTGCCACGATTTTCCATCGAGATTTAATGTATGTGATTTTGTAATTTCGCATTCGCAAATTTGCCTATAGATAGCTAGTTTGTAAGAAATAAGCGGCATCTATACATTGTAGTCTTGTAAACTCTATTGAACTGATACTTTAAGATGTTAGCCGTAAGGAATTATTTTTGTATTCATGAAATGTATGAGGGCAGAGGGTGGATGGTCCGAATAATTTTTATATTAAAAATTACCAGGAGCGAAAGAATGGTGTTGACGTCCAATATCTTATATTTTTACTTTTGTTATAATTTTATAAAGTAGTATTATAGTGAAATTCAATTCTTTATTTTGTAGAATTATGGAAAGATTTTTTTATATATAGAGAAAAAATAAATGCAATTTTGATTTAATGTATTATTTTGTTTTAATAAAAATAACCTCATTAAATGAAGGCCTTCGCAGACGAGTAACAGTTCTCGAGGTACTTTTTGTCAACCAAAATTTATCCCTTTTGAACTGTATCGAATAATGCACACAAGATAATGAGAGACCGGGTTGAACAAAAAAGAAGTTCCCGTCGGAACTAAAGTAACTAGATGAAATAGCGGGAATAGGGGGTCAAATAAAACGTTTATTTACAAGAAACTTCAGTTATCTTTACTTATTAATAACGGACCTTATAACAATACTTTCAGTCTTCATCATCACGGCTCACCACCAAGCCCCAGGGCAGTTGTAGTGCCGATTCACCCTGAGCCAGTCCACAGTGGTCACGTACTCTGTTTGGCCCATGCGATGCAAGTAGTCCTGTAAAAATATGTGAGATGGTTTTTCCCGTCCAATTACGTAGATGCTTTGACGTAGATGTTCAGTACTGGAGCACTACTGCTTCTTCCGTGTTAGATTTTCTAGCTTGGCCAACATCACAGATTATAATACTGACCATGCCAAAAATTACTCGAGAATTAGCCGAAATATTTTGGCGACTAATTTATTCTAATTATCGAGTAGTTTTTGGCATAGTCAGAATTGTCAATAACTTCTTTCGGTTACTTTTCACTCTAAATGTAGAGCGACGGTAGGTTCTCCATTCAACCTGTAGCCTCTGTATAGTCACATCACACACCTAATTAATAAAATTACTAATATAGAACGGAAACTGGCAGCACCCCCGCAATTCGGCTTCCCCGCACCTCTCCCCTGTTCTCCGGAGTTCTTAAGGTTTTGTAAAACTGTTGTAAGTACATACATACGTTACTTAGTGCTTTAATTATTTCTGAAGTGGCGACCCTGAGTGTTTACTCACACGTTGCCGTGTGCAAGGTTGTAAAATTTTGTGTGTAGTGTATTAGGCATAAATATGACTCCACTTGTATGAAGCGCTATACTTGTGGTATAGTGCATGTTACGGTCGGATCTACGTAAGGCCTAGTTGCCACTCGAAACTCCATAGAATCAAGTCGTGGTAGAACATTTAGGGGCAATTCATGCTAGCGTAGAGTCGAAGCGAAGCGAAACGATGTTAATACGATTGAAAAACAAAAACGCTCCGATCGCTCAAAAGGCTAACAGCTATTTAGTTTTGCTCCGCAATCTTTAATCGAAAACCCTAGTATAAAGTAATTATTTTATAACGTATAATATATCATTAGAAAGTTTATTAAGTGTGCAATAGTGTAGTGTATATAAATTCAACAATAACGTTCGTGCTTGTAAGTAACATTAAGAAACATTTTAAACTAACAAACACCTAAACATTGCAAATCATCTCCGAACGCCGACGGCCGGCCGCTTGCAACCGCTGACTCATACCCGCTTCAAGGTCACACGCACTGGCAGCGTATCGCATGTACATAGACTGTGGAACGCATAGACCGCTTGCATTCATTAACAGGGATCATGACCGACAGCAATAAACAGGTATGCTCCGGCTGCCGCAATAGCATCTCATCGCGTCAATTTTTGATTTGCTCATTTTGCAATCTTGTCTACGACTTGGAATGCGCGAACGTTCCCGAAAAGCGATTTTTTATAATGACACCAGACAATAAAACAAAATGGAAATGTCCGGAATGTTTCAGTAAACAGCCTAAGAAAAATAATTCGAATACACCTGTACGAGCTGCGGCTTCTGACAACACTTTTAAGAGTTCGTCAAGTGCCTCTTCTGCGAAGTCATCTGAAGGTGGCAATGCATCAAAGCGCAAAAAACCGGACAACTCGAGCCCTCCGACTTCCCCTTCTGCCCTAACCGAGGATAATATTAGGGACATATTAAAGCAGGAATTGTTGGTCGTTATGAGAGCAGAAATGAAAGGACTACATGATAAAATCGACAATTTTCAAATAGCTGCAGAATTTATGAACAGACAATACGAGGACCTCAAAGCCGTCGTTGAAGAAAAATCAGCCATAGTTAAAGACCTCCAAGAAGAAAATTCTGCCCTTAGAAACTCTGTTCATAATTTGACTACCAGATTAGAATTAGTAGAACAGCATCAAAGAGACTGCAACGTTGAAATCAACGGTATTCCTGAGAGCAGAACAGACAATAATCTTACCAACACCATTCTGAAAATCGCAAGCACTGTTAACTTCTCTATGGCTGATACCGACTTGCTGCAGGTTACCAGGGTAGCTAAAATTGACAAAACCAGCGCGCGACCACGAACTGTAATCGCTAAATTTCAGACTACTCGCCATCGGGATAATTTCTTAGCATCAGTGGTGTATTACAATAAGAAAAATCCAAAGGACAAGCTCAACACTCGTCATTTGGACCTTGGAGAGTCTAGCAATCCCGTATATGTGTCCGAGCACCTGACGCCGAGCAACAAGTCACTTCATGCCCAAGCGAGAAAGAAGGCGAAAGAAAACAATTACAAGTTCGTATGGGTACGAGGCGGACGCGTATTCGTGAGGAAAGATGAGTTCTCTCAGCCTATCCTCATTAGAAATCCTCTAAGTCTGGAAAAAATTAAATAACTTTTTATGCATTTTTATATTACTCTGTGAATTTTGTAGCGATTTTTGTACTGTTGTTTATGGATATAAGCATATATTATCAGAATACTGGAGGTCTTAAGACCAAAACATCAGAAATATATGACAATATTGCTATCTGTAACCATGGTGTGGTGGTTCTTACGGAAACTTGGTTAAATAATAGCATACACAGTAGGGAATTAATAGACGATAGATATATGGTATATAGAAGGGATCGTGATTTTTCTAAGAGCTCCAAACAGGATGGTGGCGGTGTCATAATTGCAGTTTAGAAAAACATTAAGTCAGTCCGTATGCAAAGCTGGGAGAGCGAATGTGAAGACCTATGGATTACTGTAGATCTTATGATAGAAAGCAAAATAAAAACTATAGCTATTTGTGCTGTATACCTTCCACCACCAATCAAACTGGAACAAATATCTATGTTTTTTAGAAAAGCCAGTTTAGTTTGTGAAAATTGCAAAGATGTTATAATATTTGGTGATTTTAACATGAGGTTTATTGATTGGTCTGCAATATATAATGATGATACATATACAATTTCAAATAAACATCGTAAAGAAGGTAATGCTCTACTGGATTTTATCTCGATTAATCATTTCACACAAGTAAATAACATTGCCAATGAAGAAGGTAAAATGCTAGACTTAATATTGACCACTTTTCTGAATGTAGAAGTATCTAACCATTGGATCAGCTAAGTAATGTTGTTCCTAGACATCCACCTTTGTTATTAAGTTTAACAGACCGGTCTTCCAATCACCTTCCACCCGCTAGTCGAAAAGATTTTAATTTTTATAAGGCTGATTATGTTAGTATCATTCGGGAACTCATTAATGTAGATTGGTATAGTGAACTTAGCGACGATGATATTAATTTACAAGTTTCCGCATTTTATAAAATTTTGAGGAACTGTATTGAGAAACATATCCCTAAACGTAGAATAAAGTCAGATAAGTCTCCTCCATGGATGAACCAAAGCCTCAAAAAATTATTGTCTGAAAAGGAAAACATTAGGAAAAAGTATCGAAAATACAAAAACCCCCGTGATAAATTAGAATACGAACTTCTTAGAAGTAGATGCCATACATTGCAACAGAGAGTACAAAAAAATTATTTTATTCACACCGAAAAGGACATTCAACGCAACCCCAAAGCATTCTGGCGACTAATTAATGACAAGCGTAAGACTGAATCTAACTTTCCAGCCCGTATGTATCTTGAACATGAAACAGCTGAGAACGGAAAGAATATCGCGGACTTGTTTGCGAGGTACTTTGGGTCGAATTTTGCGAACGGTAACGTCTCTGATGGTTTTGCTCATCTCCCTTCCAATATGCATCAAACTTTATCAAGCATTCCTATTACTCCAAAGGATATTATTGTAAAAATACGCGCATTAGATATTAACAAAAGTGCTGGGCCCGATGGTATTCCACCAATTTTCATAAAAAGATGTGCCGCGGCATTGAATTTACCTCTCTGTATGATTTTCACTACGTCCCTTCGGACTGGACAGTTTCCAGAAGAATGGAAGAAGGCGCGGATAGTACCAATATATAAAAAGGGCGATCGAGCTGACATTCGCAATTTTAGACCAGTTTCTATATTGTCACTATTTCCCAAGTTATTTGAAACAATTGTTGAGCCTCTAATTAGATATCATCTTAACATCCATATCAGTCAGTTTCAGCACGGATTTCGAAGTAAGCGCTCTACGGAAACAAATTTAATGACGCTGGTTTCCGATTTGTGTCATGACGTTGACGCAGGGCTACAGGTTGACACAATTTACACGGACTTTAGCTGCGCATTTGATAGAGTTAATCATTCTCTGTTATTGGCGAAGTTAGAAGCATGCGGTATTCATGGATCCCTATTAAATTGGTTTAAGTCTTACCTAGAAAGAAGATCTCAAATAGTCGCTGTTCTTGGATACGAATCCCAGGTGTACTATGCCGATTCTGGAGTCCCTCAAGGCTCGCATCTTGGGCCCATTCTCTTTTCTCTTTTCATAAGTGACTTACCGAATGTCATCACGAACTCCAAATGTTCTATCTTTGCGGATGATACTAAAATATATAAAGTCATACGTTCTCCTAACGATGCCTATCTATTACAAAATGATTTGGATCACCTGGTTTCCTGGTGTCATGCAAATGGCATGGAAATCAACATAAAAAAATGTAATCATATCACATTTACAAGAAAAAAGAAACCAATTGAAACAAGTTATAAAATAGGTACGGAAGAACTCTCAAAGGTTAATGTTGTTAAGGACCTTGGCGTTTGGTTGGATTCGAAGCTTTCATTCGTTGAACACATTGACCGTATTGCTACGAAATCAGCAAAGTTGCTGGGCTTTCTTAAAAGAAACTCCAAGCAATTTCGTTTTATTGGCACAAAAATTTTGCTCTTTAATACGCTAGTGAGATGCCACCTAGAGTACGCTAGTTCTGTCTGGAATCCAACATACGCGGTGCACTCACAGCGAATCGAACAAATACAAAAAGCTTTCACCAGACACCTGGCATTTAGCGCACCTGGTATTTCTCATCGTTGTCCTTATAATGACCGACTAAAACACTTTGATATGATGTCTTTGTACGATCTTAGAAGAAGTCATGATATGATATTCCTGTATAAAATACTAAACAACCTCGTAGACTCAAGTGAATTATTATCGTCGTTTAATTTGAGGGTTCCGCGTAGACTGCCGCGACATCCCATTTCTAGGGTTCTGAGTGGACGGCCATTTCGCACAAACTTAGGCTGCCATGCACCTATTAACCGAATGTGCAGCACGTACAATTTGCTAACCCGCGATTTTGAGGAGTTAGATATATTTGGTGATAGTTTGAGGGTGTTTAAAGATAAAATGCGGAAGCTTATCAATAACCATAGTTAGTTTATAAGTACTTACGATTATATTGTTAGTCTAGTTGTTTTTAGTCAATGTCGTGTATACCTGTTATTGGTGTTTACATTAGAACTTAGCAATAAGTAAACATTGTATTCTTGAATGTAATATGTAAATACTGTTGGTGTACCTGAATAAATAAAATAAAATAAATAAAAATGACGCACCTTTACCTACGATATTAAAATGCTCATTTTCTTCTGAGATTCAGATGCGAGCGTCGTCGATCTCAGAAGGAATATGACCATGTGAGTTTGCCATATTAACACGTTTCGCTTCGCTTCGACTCTACGATAGTACGATTTGACCCTTAGTTATTTTAGTCTGAGGATATAACTTACATAATAAGGCACCAGGGTGGGTTGCCCATTAACGCTCCATCCGTAGCCATTGTAATGCATGTTGCTGTCGTATTCGTACGGTAGGCCGTGGTTGCCCACTAACTCCGTGGTGTAGCTGTCGAAGTTGTGCTCCATACCTACGAAAAGGGGCAATAATTTCACTTAGGCACAGTCCTAATCAAATTTTGAGGCGGCTCGGAACATCGCACTAGTCGGTGCGCAGTACACAATATAAGCGAATGTTCAGCCGTGTGGTTTCCAGCACAGTACAATAGGACCACTCCAAGTTTTCCAGTGGATGTAAGGCGACTTCGGGAACACAAGCTAATCAAAGCTTTTAAATATCAAACCTCTTCAAACTGTCTGGTCAGCGTGGAGAGTGTAGGCTAAATCATCTGACTGCTCTGGCTAATACTATATGGCTCTGGCAGTACAGAGGGTTTTTCTCCTGTAGTGGAGACTAAAAAAGACCCGATATTGTTGAAAATGTGAATCTTGGATATTTTTTTATCCAAAAATTAAAAACGAATCTAGAGTAAGGTAGTTGGATTTCTAGTTGTCTCGAGCCAACGAACGACATCAGTTACATAGCTGGGGAGTCGTTAATGGCGATAGCCTGGATAAAAAATATAACGCGAACAAATATTAGCTTTTGTGGTCAGATTAACTATTTTAATATTGAAAGAAAGAACAGTTAATTTAAATGTGCTACCGGCATCGCCAAATTTTAAAAGCTTTGCCCCAGACAATAGGATATGCCTCCCCTTATCATTTTATGACAGTCGTCTGTAAATTGCATAGGAAAAGGCCTCTCCAACCCGTCTGGCCAGCGTGGAGAGTGTAGGCCAAATCCTCTGACTGTTCTGGTAAATATATGGTTCTCCTAGTACAGAGTAGTTTTTTCTCCCAGACCAGCATGGAGAGTGGCAATTGACCCGTTTTTCAATATAAATAATGTGGTCTTATATACCTGGCCACATGTTCTCCCACAAGACTCGCACGTAGTTGTCCCTATTGTAGGTGGACTGCATGTGTAGCATCCCGACGATGTGGAGCCACTCGTGGATGATGGTGGTGTGACGGAAACATCCACTGCCGGGAGTGTCACGCGCGAGGTTGTAGATATGGACCCCGCGCCAGGGCCAGTAGCCCACGTTGGCGTAGCAGCCGTCTGAGTAACCCTGAAAGAGTAGGTATTCAATCAAAGGTAGGTATTTTCTGCGATTGACATGCTAGTCCACTAGTGGAAACTCTGGATTCGATTCAACTTCAAGTGTGATGCTGGAGATTGTGAGTTTGCGTCAAACATTGCCAAATTATAACAGCATGATAAGTTTCATGTTGCGATGTTTGATTAAACTTCCGGTGCCGCTTCCGGAGGAGCCCGGTGGTCCAGTGGGTGTGAGCTCTGTGAGCGCTTACGTATGTTAAGCAACCCCTGGTGCAGTACCTACTTGGATGGGTGACCGCAAGTGGCATAAAAATATCTCGAGCTCCTCTGTGCTTCGGAAGGCACGTTAAGCCGTTGGTCCCGGCTGTCATCGTTAATGGAAGTCGTTAAGCTATGTCAGATGCCTTAAGGCAGCTTGAAAAATCTGACACCACTGTCGGCCACTTACACATACGAAAAACAAAAACAAATTAAACTTCAAGTGTGATACTGGAGATTGTAGAACATGCGTCAAATATTGTGCCAAATTATAACATCATGATAAGTTTAAATGGTAATACGATGATGTACCTAGGTACTACAGCAGAGCTTTAAAGTGGAATTAAGTTCATCAAGGTAGGAGAAGCCCAGATTAACGGTACTTGGTTATGATAATAGATGAGATGAAGCTCAACCATCATCATTAGGTACCAGCCTCACGGAATATAAAAACCAGCCTGCTGTTGCAAATCCAATTTAAAGAGATATTATAAATTAATTTGTGAGTTTTCTTGGCTTATAAAAGGACCATATTTAACTGAATGTTACTGTAAGTCTGACGTAGTTAAACTCCCCGGGATTTCTGCGACGGAACCTCACACAAGTGTTTCGTTCGACCTCCTCTATGCCTCTGATGATGGCTGCTTGTTGCATTGGATCTAAAAAATAAAAATAATCATAGTAGGCTTGTTTGCATGAGTAAATCAACCAGCTTGGCTCTTGTGTCATTGTTTTTTGGTCAGCAATAGGCCATAAACACAAAGAAGGTACTTACCAAATTCGCCCTCTCCAAATTCATACACTACAGTATTGTTAGGCCACTTCGTGTTAGGCCAGATGTAGGCCTTGCGGCCCATGTAGTCATCGACCATGGCCTCGATCTGCTCATCGTCCAAGATGATGTCTCCTTGGTACTTCCCGCTGTTCTCCCACTCTTTCGCTTTGGGGTTGGCTGCCATGCGCTCTGTGAGGGGCACGCCATCACCTAAACATACAGACCGTCAGGTCTAATATATTCTAAGATTTTCTGGTTCGCGTAGATACAATTTCCAACAATCACAAGAAAATAAAAAAAATCTTCGTAAATAATCCGCTATAATTAAATTATTTTTTTAATAAATTTGAAAAACAAGTTTAAACAAGTTGGAAAACCGTTTCTTTAAAAGACAATAGGTACATTCTTATATTTGTGCTGTGTTCTTACAAAAACTTGTAAATTAGCTTGTTGCAGCCGTAGTGAAGTGTGGAAAAAAACGTCTGCAGCCGAGTTTCTTTTAAATGAAACTCCCGTTTTGCCTTCGACGGTAAGAACAACGTACTTATTAGTAAGTTTGAATAAATGTATTATTATTATAATGTATTTTATGTGATATTTAATTCCAGCAATGTGAATAAAGCACCGAATACATATGGTGGAAGTAAAAAACAGTATCAGGTACAGGCTACTTGGACACAAAATGATCAGCAGATGGAAGAACCCACAGTATCACCCGTACCTTCGAACATTAGTTGGCCAGAAGCTGATTCTGCTATTGAAGATCAAAAATTGGTTGTGGAGTATGATCCACTTGATAATTTGGCTGGTCTTTCGGGAAACAGAATGGTTGATCTTGCACACGTACTGCAGTGGGCATTTAAACTTGAAAGGCACCGCTCACAATGTAAAGGAAGCAGAAGCAGTATCGAATATGTGAATGAATTACGAGATGGGTTGTACAGCATTTTTATTTTCCAATGCAGTATGTGTGGGAAAGAATTTAGGAAGAGTAACATAATGTAATAAAAACAACAAAAATAAAACAATAACGCCTTTTTGTCATAAGGAGGAAGACTTGTTACATGTCTTGATGGAATGTGGTCAGTATACTGCCCTACGACCCAGGTTCTTAGCTGGAGTACCTATGGAGAATGGATTGCTAAACACAGTGTTTAGCAATCCATTATCACATCCAGCAAAATCAGTATACCTCTTATGGAGGTGTATAATGTCGCTAAGATATTTTTTATACTAGAGGTCCCCCATGAGGCTGGCATAGTCACATCAAGTGTACTAAAGCCTCGAAAAAAATAGATTGAAAAAAAAATTAACACCATCTATTGACGGTGCGGCTCCTAGCGCACCGAATGTGTCAGTTAGTGTTAATAAGTTGAAAATCAGTGGCAGCAGATATAATCAATCCGGAAAAAAAGAAAAAAATTGGGGAGGTCTATGTCCAGCGGTGGACGAGTATAGGCTGATAATGATGATGACGATGAAAGAAAAAAATGAGACACACACACACACACACACACACTGCGCTTTAAAATTAATGACACGCAAATGTTGTGTTAAGTTTAAAATTCCAAGAAATCATAGGTTTAAAAAAAATATTAGAAAAATATAAAGACAAATCACAAAAATTAAGCTAGCCCAGCAGTAAGTTGAGAAATTGTCTCGTAGACGTAGATACTATATTTTATAAAAAATACATATATACCTATAGATAAACATCCAAGAACCGGATCAATCTGATAAAGATCATCATCATCATTATCATTTCGTGTAGGTGACACGGTCAGTCAACCATGCACACCCTGGTGTCAGAGTTCTTCGAAACCGCCTCTCGGCCTCTGACGTGGTTCCTTTTTTTATCGACTACCAGATGGCAGCCGGGACCAATGGCTTAACGTGCTTTCCGAAGCACAGAATCATCTTTCTTATCAGACAATCAGGTGATTCATGCCTGCAATGTCCTAACCAAACTGGAAACAACTTAACAAAGTATGCTTTCCGTGGGAATCGAATCCACGACCCCCGGGTCAACAAGGAAAATGCTTTAACCACTGGACCACGGAGGCTTTATCATTTTTCATTATGACCTGGCCGGGGATCGAAACTGAGATCCCTCGTGTTGCAGGCGGATTTTATCAAATTATTTTTGGACTTGGGTTTAAGACTGCGAGACCCTAGCGAAACCCCAGCAAGAGAGAGGCCCCGGAAAAATGCCTGTCAGCCATCTCCAAATGCCACCCGTGTTTGCATCATTACTTACCCTTCTTAGAATTTTCCAAGAAGTTTCTGAAGGATTCGATCTCCTCTCTGGTCCTTGTTACAGGAGGACAGGCGACCACTGCTCCTAATACGCACAACAACACAGCCAATTTCATGATTACGGATATTAATTCCGTACGGAAAACTGCTTTTATATAGCTACATACAAGGTGCATTTCTATTATCTCTGCTATCCTCGATAGTCGGCATCTTTATCATAATTAAATTATAATATTTCAATGTCGCGCCATTTTGTTATTGAGTCGTTGATAAATATTTTAATCCCTAAATCAATTCAATTAGATTCACGATTTAATTTTAATAATGATAACTGTAATCTCGAGTCTAGTTTGTCTTATATATCCTTAACCTTTTGTGTTTGCTTATTATAACCCCACACTAGGCACACTAGCGACACCAATAATTTTATTCCTAAAATTCAAGAATGTAAATCATATAAGCCTTAGTAAATAACCAGATGTATTTTTGGAATCATGTTTAATATTATCAGAATCAGTGAGAATCATGAGAATCAGATTACGGTAATCACAATTTCTCTTAATGACTGATTCTCGTAATAATAAAACATGATTCCAAAAATACTTCGGGTTATTTACTAAGGCTTATAAATATGATTTACATTCTTGAATTTCTTTCTATTTGTAAAGTAATTAGGAATAAAATTATTGGCGTCGCTAGTGTGCCTAGTGTGGGCCCTTAAGCAGGGGTACCTATACTAGAGGCTAGAGGCTATTTACTTGTTTCTAGTTTCTAGCATAGGAACGTTTTGACATCAAATATCATCAGGCTTTGGTAGGTATATTTGGCCATATAACTTCTAGTTCTTCCTACCTATAGGACTAGGGGTATTGCTGACAGACCGTCAAGTGCATAGAGAGGTCCGTTTGCACCTTTGGGGTACGAAATCCTAAAAGAGTATCACTATTTACAAGAAAATCATTCTGTGAGTGTAAAAAAGGTGATGAAGTTTTGTTTGGCAAATTTGAAGTTTTACTAATATTGGGCAAATATTCTATAAATTACGTATAAATGCGCATTTACGGGTTTTTTAAATTTCTTTCTCAAAGGGTCTAAAATGCCTGCCTCACGCCTGGGTAGCTCCATATTAAACATTTGATTTACAAAAATATTTGTTAGTAAATTAGCTATATAATGTGCAATTTTTATGGCGGGGAAATAATGAAGTTATACGCAGACAGACAACGTAATTGCAATACGTTGTCTGTCTGCGTATAAGTTCATGTCGGAGAGCACGGAATGTTACTCCCGCCCTTAGAGCATTTACCCAAATTTTATATACTTACATATATAATTTGGGTAAATGCTCTAAGCTCGCGCCCTACTAGAGATGAAGGTAATAATAATACCGCGTGTTAGCCCGCGCCCGGCTAGGAGGCAAAGCCACACACTCGGCCTGTCAGTTCGTGCTCCAAACAACTACAAAAAATGCCCCAATGTGCTGTGATATGGTATCATAATTACAGTTGAAAGGTTATTACGGGTAAAAATTCTAATGTTACCTTATCACAAATAAGCCATGGCATCTAGAGCCTTAAAGGACGACAAAATCCGGCGGAAAGGTGGTCTGAGAGATGGGTCAACTCTGAAGTGGTCAACAAATTCCTTTTATCCGACCCAAATTTGCCAGTGCCGGGTCTTGACCTTCCACGCAAGTACTGGACCCAGATAAACAGGTGTCGAACTTCGCAAGGAAGATGTGCTGAGCTTATGTGCAGGTGGAATTTCGCAACTGACCCTTCTTGTTCTTGCGGGGAAGTCCAGAGCATGATTCATCTCACTGACCACTGCCCGCTCTTCTCTATCGAGGGTGGCATCCGAAAGATTCATGAGGCTGATGAAAAAGTTTTTGAATGGATTGACAGCCTTACTTTCACTTTATGAGTCTTGCTGCAATGAAAACCATTCGCAAATAATAATACAAATAAGTAGAAATTATAAGACTTTGTATTTCCACGCTTATTTTGTGTGAAATGTGTTGAAAAGGCGTCTCCTGTAGCGCGCGAGCGACAGTCCCTCCCTGCTCTGTGGTTCATATTCTTTAATCACTCTTATCACCGCATTTAAATTTATCAATGACCAGACAAAACGTACAACTTTATTAGTAGTAGTTTTTGATCGATCATATTGTACACGTAAATTCCGACGTGTGCGCCGACTTTATTATCTATCATAAGTATCATGATCATATCACTGATTTTATTCATCGCATAAATTAGGTGGGGAAAAAAGTAATTTTGAATTTTGTAGCTACCTATGTATAAAGTTGTAATCAATATCTTTGGAAATGTTGTATTTACTTGGCTAGATTTGATACCATTAGAATATATTGAGGCAAGTTACAAAACATTTTCCCGCTATTTCTCAACGGTATAGTGTCTAATGAATGAAGCAATTTGTATACTTTCAGTTTTTCCGACATTCCTTGACTTTTAAAAACAGTAATTAAACACAGACAAATCACACAGATTGAGCTAGCCCCAAAGTTAGTTCGAGACTTGTATATGGGATGATTCTATACTGATGACTCAACGATAATACATATATATAATATCAAATACAATATACTTATAGGTATACATCCAAGACCCAGGTCAATCTGAAAAAGATCGCTTTTAGGGTTTCGTAGTAAACTAGGAACCCTTATAGTTTCGCCATGTCTGTCTGTCTGTCCGTCCGCGGTTTTACGCAGAGACTATAAGTACTAGAAAGCTGTAATTTGCTATGGGTATGTATATTAATCATGCCAAAGAAGTGATAGAAAAAAAACTTGAAAAATAGTTTCTGTGTTCTGTGGTAGCTCCCATACAAGTAAAGAGGGAGTAATATTCTTTTTTCTATACAAACCCATCGTGTTGGGTATTGTTAAATAGGTCTTTAAAAATATTGTGAGGTTGAGAACACCAGTTTTCGATTTAGGGATTGCAAATGTAGGGTTCGGGAAATAAACGAACGTCGTTTATAAAAGAAATCTTCTTTATTTCTCAATAAAATAATTAAAAAACAGTACAGAGCGCGTGAATCGTCAATCGTCGTATATCTCAGTCTGTCTGTTCGTTTCACTCATTCGTTCTCAGCTCATTCCTTCCTTTCATTCGGTCATATCTGCGTTCCAATCCTTACTATCTTTACTGATGCGTTCCTACATTCGGCCATCCTGCTTTCATATTTGTCCTCAAATATGCTTACATCTTAACACAGTACATAGTTCCAAGTACAATCCACAAGGAACGCACATGTTCATAGATTACAATACAATACAACATCTCGTATCAATACAACTTAGTTACATAGTTCGCTGTCTAGGGGTTTACATATTTACTAACACTATTATACAATACTATGCCCACTATAAAATGATCACACTTTAAACGTGATTATGCGGAAAGTACTCCATTCATAACAAAAACATAAAATAAATCAACATACACACAAAAAATAACTATGACACACATAATATACCTGTCAATCCTCCCTTTGTTCAGGCCAAGGCTTCATGTGGTCAGCTGAGCTCGAAGTTTTGTTTGGACCCTCTGTATCAACATATAGCTTCTCCACATCATAACGGTCATTCCGTTTGACCTTAATCACCTTGTAAGGTCCTAGATACTTGGGTTTCAGTTTCTGGCCTGGTCCAAATTGAGTTTTCTTTATAGCTACCATATCTTCTACCGCATACTTGTGACTCTCTTTCCTTTTCCTATCATAACTTCGTTTATTTTCCTCTTGAATCTTCTGAATTTGAAGTTTTGCATTCTGCCTTAAATTTTCTCTATCTTCATTAAATTGTTCTATATTTTCCTGCTGCAATAACTCCACTAACTCAATATCTTCTTTACATCTCATCTTCACTCCTGTCATTAACTGAAATGGGCTTGTGTTTATGCTTCTTTGGTAAGTACTATTTAAAGCTTTTTGTACTCGCCCTACATGCCTATACCATTGTGTTTTATCTTCAATACACATCTTTGTTAGCATAGGAATCAAGACCCGATGAACTCTCTCAACCTGTCCATTGCCTCTCGGTACTCCCGTTGTTATTCTCACATGCTGAATCTGCTCCTCATCACAGTACTGCTTGAACTCTGTGCTGGTAAATGCGGTTCCTCTGTCTGTTACAAATCTGACCGGATTCCCAAAACTTTGCTGATGAATGCGTAATTTATTAAGCACTTCAGCGCTTGAGGTTGACTTGGTTGGGAACAGCCAAACAAACTTTGTAAAGGCGTCTATCATCGTCAATATATGGTTATATTGTTTCCTGGTTTCTGTTAATGGACCGATGTGGTCTAAATGCACAGTGTGTAGTGGAACTCCTTCTTTATCAATTGGGTTGAGGTATCCTTCTTGTTTTCCTTCTTTTCTTGTTGCTAATAAACATGGTATGCAACTAAGCACCACCTCCTCAATTTTCTTATCAATATTTTTAATGTAGTAATCTTTGTTTACTGCCTCCTTCATTTTCTTTACCGAAAAGTGACCATTCTGATGTACTTTTCGTAAAATTTCTTTTGCCATGGCATTTGGAACCACAATCTGTTTCTGGTTACCATGGTATAATATTCCATTATCCATCCAATAATCATTGTAACTGCCTTTCTGCCTCACCAGTGCTTTCAGCGCACTAAGTTCTTCGTCTGCCTCTTGACCTTGTCTGATTTCTTCATGTAAACTTGAAATGGTTCCAACATAAGGAATACGACTAAGAGCATCCGTGTGTGGCATCATGGAACCAGATCGGTGTACAACTTCATAATCATATTCATCCAAAAATAACACCCACCTTGCGACCTTGGGAGTCAAATCTTTTTTCTTTAGTGTTAATTCAAATGCCTTGCAATCAGTGACTATTCTAAAGTGTATACCATAGAGATAATGCCTAAACTTCTTGACACCTTGCACTATTGCAAGTGCCTCTAGCTCGTAGCTCGAATACCTACTCTCCGCTTCACTTGTTTTCTTGCTCATATAGTGTACTGGGTGCAACTTCGAATCATGTCTTTGCATTAAGATTGCTGCAATTGCTAGGCATGAAGCATCAGTATGTACTTCAGTTGGTAGACTACGATCATAAATTTTTAATACAGGATCACTCGTCAATTTTTCTTTCAAAGTATTAAATGAAGCTCTCTCATTACCACCAAAATTAAATTCACTACTTTCTTTCAACAAGTCTGTCATGGGTGAAGCAATACTTGCATAATCTTTTATATATTTTCTAAAATAGGAAGTTAATCCTATAAAACTCTGTACCTGCTTCAAGTTCTTCGGTTCAGGATAACGTACTACGGCCTCTATCTTCTCAGGGCTGGGTCGCACTTCTCCATCTTTGATAACATGGCCCAGATATTCTATTTCTCGTCTTATCACCTTTGCCTTCTTCCAATTCACTTCTAGACCATACTCTGCTGCCACAGCAAGTACCTTCTTAAGTCTGTCCACAGCCTGACTTGTATTTGCCGCTGGAATAATAATATCGTCAATAAATATCATCATTACCCCTGTAGAAATCAGTTCCCTGAATATAATAGTAATAAATCGCATAAAATATTTAGGAGATACAGACAAACCAAATGGAGCTTTTAGAAATTCATACTGCCCGTGATGGGAAACAAACGAGGTATACTTTACAGACTCCTCGCTTATATTCAAATGAAAAAATCCATTTTTTAAGTCAAGCACACTGAAAACCTTTGCCTCCTGCAACTTATCTATTAAATCATCTATAATTGGGAGAGGAAACTCATCTTTGACTATTTTATTGTCTAATCTACGATAATCAACACATACCCTCGTTGAGCCATCCTTCTTCTTAACCAAAACCAGCGGACTTGCATACTCTGAGTGACTTACCCTAATGATTCCATTTTGTAACCATTCTTCTACCTGCTCCTCAACTATTCGTTGTTCTGTCAATGACAGTCTCCTAGGCCGGGAGGCCACAGGCACTTCATCTTTTAAAATAATCTTAAGCTGTATGGGAGCTTCCTTAGTTTGCACTGGCCTGTAATCTTGAATAACTTGTGATACCTCAGCCCGAACAAGTGGATCCGTTATGTGACCTGTAACATCCAAATCGGTTACGACACAATTCACTCTCACCAACCATTCATCCCCATTATCAGGTAACACATATACAGCACCTTCTCGCATAATCATGACTACATTTTTTAAAAATTCTTGACCTAAAATCATTTTATAGGGCATACATTCTTGGGGCACTATATGAAAGACAACGTTATCGTATTTAAACTCATCAACTACAATACTATCATAAAATTTTCCGTAAGAACGCACTTTCGATAGCCCTAATCCTGACAATACGAGGTTATCATCTATGTTTTGAATACACATATCACGTACACATTCGTCCGTTATTAAATTCACGTCGCTGCCAGAGTCTATCAGAGTATTAATAAGTTTTCCGTTGAAAACAACCACTTTCACCGCTTTCTTCGTCGGTTTTTCTTGAACAATGTTGTTGCTTACAATCTGCATGACGTCTTCTCGATTGACGTTGACAGTTGGCGTTTGGCGGACATCTCCGTTATGTTGCCGATCTGTCACTCCAAACATGGCTGACTGTCTATGATTCCGGTCGCGTTCACTCTCCGGAAATGAACGATTTCTAGCTGTCATCTTCAACTGCTCTTCCCGCCTTGAGTCACCAACAATACCCTTGCAATGTCGGCCAATATGGCCGAACTGATTGCAACGAAAACATTTCAATCCGTTTGGGCACCGATTCGCCGTATGCCCCTCTTCACCACAATTATAGCACCGCCTTTGCACTGATGTTGACGCCTGCTGTTTCTTAAATCGATCAGCTTCATATGGTCTACTTTTGCTTCTTATCTTCTCGTAAATCGCCAGCTTGTCTTTCATCGCTGCGAACGTGGTGCATCCGTACAAAATGGTCTTGTTTACTTCACTATCTTGAATGCCATCGATTATATACTGCATGGAAACGTAATCCGGGAATTTCGCACGCTTTCCCATTTCTTTCATTACCAACATGTATTGATAATAGGTTTCGTCTCGTTTCTTCTTCCGAGCCGCCATTAGTTCGTGCATTTCCTTGACGTTGACCGCGTCCGGGAATTCTTTTTGTAGGGCAGTCTTCAAGTCTTCAAAGTTTTTATGCACTTTCTCCGTTCTTAGCCATAATTCAGCGGTACCGGTCAGAGCTCGGCGTGCCACGATAAGTTTTTGCTGCGCCGACCACCCAAAAATTTCGGCATTCTCCTCGATGTCCTGCGCCCATTTCGCCGAGGAATAACCATGATCGTCACCGCTAAACTTAGGAACACTTGACTCGATCATGCTGAAAACAGTTTCCTTCTTTTCCTCTGCCATCTTCGTTATTTCTTACTTCGTAATATGCAACTTGCCGCGTCACGCCGCTCAAATCTTCGTCGTAACCGTCGTTTCACTTCTTCGTTCGTCGCCGTCGTTGGAGAATTCGCTTATCCCGGACGAGCCCCCAAATTTGTAGGGTTCGGGAAATAAACGAACGTCGTTTATAAAAGAAATCTTCTTTATTTCTCAATAAAATAATTAAAAAACAGTACAGAGCGCGTGAATCGTCAATCGTCGTATATCTCAGTCTGTCTGTTCGTTTCACTCATTCGTTCTCAGCTCATTCCTTCCTTTCATTCGGTCATATCTGCGTTCCAATCCTTACTATCTTTACTGATGCGTTCCTACATACGTCCGAGGGGTCCCGGGGCTCGTCCGGGATAAGCGAATTCTCCAACGACGGCGACGAACGAAGAAGTGAAACGACGGTTACGACGAAGATTTGAGCGGCGTGACGCGGCAAGTTGCATATTACGAAGTAAGAAATAACGAAGATGGCAGAGGAAAAGAAGGAAACTGTTTTCAGCATGATCGAGTCAAGTGTTCCTAAGTTTAGCGGTGACGATCATGGTTATTCCTCGGCGAAATGGGCGCAGGACATCGAGGAGAATGCCGAAATTTTTGGGTGGTCGGCGCAGCAAAAACTTATCGTGGCACGCCGAGCTCTGACCGGTACCGCTGAATTATGGCTAAGAACGGAGAAAGTGCATAAAAACTTTGAAGACTTGAAGACTGCCCTACAAAAAGAATTCCCAGACGCGGTCAACGTCAAGGAAATGCACGAACTAATGGCGGCTCGGAAGAAGAAACGAGACGAAACCTATTATCAATACATGTTGGTAATGAAAGAAATGGGAAAGCGTGCGAAATTCCCGGATTACGTTTCCATGCAGTATATAATCGATGGCATTCAAGATAGTGAAGTAAACAAGACCATTTTGTACGGATGCACCACGTTCGCAGCGATGAAAGACAAGCTGGCGATTTACGAGAAGATAAGAAGCAAAAGTAGACCATATGAAGCTGATCGATTTAAGAAACAGCAGGCGTCAACATCAGTGCAAAGGCGGTGCTATAATTGTGGTGAAGAGGGGCATACGGCGAATCGGTGCCCAAACGGATTGAAATGTTTTCGTTGCAATCAGTTCGGCCATATTGGCCGACATTGCAAGGGTATTGTTGGTGACTCAAGGCGGGAAGAGCAGTTGAAGATGACAGCTAGAAATCGTTCATTTCCGGAGAGTGAACGCGACCGGAATCATAGACAGTCAGCCATGTTTGGAGTGACAGATCGGCAACATAACGGAGATGTCCGCCAAACGCCAACTGTCAACGTCAATCGAGAAGACGTCATGCAGATTGTAAGCAACAACATTGTTCAAGAAAAACCGACGAAGAAAGCGGTGAAAGTGGTTGTTTTCAACGGAAAACTTATTAATACTCTGATAGACTCTGGCAGCGACGTGAATTTAATAACGGACGAATGTGTACGTGATATGTGTATTCAAAACATAGATGATAACCTCGTATTGTCAGGATTAGGGCTATCGAAAGTGCGTTCTTACGGAAAATTTTATGATAGTATTGTAGTTGATGAGTTTAAATACGATAACGTTGTCTTTCATATAGTGCCCCAAGAATGTATGCCCTATAAAATGATTTTAGGTCAAGAATTTTTAAAAAATGTAGTCATGATTATGCGAGAAGGTGCTGTTTATGTGTTACCTGATAATGGGGATGAATGGTTGGTGAGAGTGAATTGTGTCGTAACCGATTTGGATGTTACAGGTCACATAACGGATCCACTTGTTCGGGCTGAGGTATCACAAGTTATTCAAGATTACAGGCCAGTGCAAACTAAGGAAGCTCCCATACAGCTTAAGATTATTTTAAAAGATGAAGTGCCTGTGGCCTCCCGGCCTAGGAGACTGTCATTGACAGAACAACGAATAGTTGAGGAGCAGGTAGAAGAATGGTTACAAAATGGAATCATTAGGGTAAGTCACTCAGAGTATGCAAGTCCGCTGGTTTTGGTTAAGAAGAAGGATGGCTCAACGAGGGTATGTGTTGATTATCGTAGATTAGACAATAAAATAGTCAAAGATGAGTTTCCTCTCCCAATTATAGATGATTTAATAGATAAGTTGCAGGAGGCAAAGGTTTTCAGTGTGCTTGACTTAAAAAATGGATTTTTTCATTTGAATATAAGCGAGGAGTCTGTAAAGTATACCTCGTTTGTTTCCCATCACGGGCAGTATGAATTTCTAAAAGCTCCATTTGGTTTGTCTGTATCTCCTAAATATTTTATGCGATTTATTACTATTATATTCAGGGAACTGATTTCTACAGGGGTAATGATGATATTTATTGACGATATTATTATTCCAGCGGCAAATACAAGTCAGGCTGTGGACAGACTTAAGAAGGTACTTGCTGTGGCAGCAGAGTATGGTCTAGAAGTGAATTGGAAGAAGGCAAAGGTGATAAGACGAGAAACAGAATATCTGGGCCATGTTATCAAAGATGGAGAAGTGCGACCCAGCCCTGAGAAGATAGAGGCCGTAGTACGTTATCCTGAACCGAAGAACTTGAAGCAGGTACAGAGTTTTATAGGATTAACTTCCTATTTTAGAAAATATATAAAAGATTATGCAAGTATTGCTTCACCCATGACAGACTTGTTGAAAGAAAGTAGTGAATTTAATTTTGGTGGTAATGAGAGAGCTTCATTTAATACTTTGAAAGAAAAATTGACGAGTGATCCTGTATTAAAAATTTATGATCGTAGTCTACCAACTGAAGTACATACTGATGCTTCATGCCTAGCAATTGCAGCAATCTTAATGCAAAGACATGATTCGAAGTTGCACCCAGTACACTATATGAGCAAGAAAACAAGTGAAGCGGAGAGTAGGTATTCGAGCTACGAGCTAGAGGCACTTGCAATAGTGCAAGGTGTCAAGAAGTTTAGGCATTATCTCTATGGTATACACTTTAGAATAGTCACTGATTGCAAGGCATTTGAATTAACACTAAAGAAAAAAGATTTGACTCCCAAGGTCGCAAGGTGGGTGTTATTTTTGGATGAATATGATTATGAAGTTGTACACCGATCTGGTTCCATGATGCCACACACGGATGCTCTTAGTCGTATTCCTTATGTTGGAACCATTTCAAGTTTACATGAAGAAATCAGACAAGGTCAAGAGGCAGACGAAGAACTTAGTGCGCTGAAAGCACTGGTGAGGCAGAAAGGCAGTTACAATGATTATTGGATGGATAATGGAATATTATACCATGGTAACCAGAAACAGATTGTGGTTCCAAATGCCATGGCAAAAGAAATTTTACGAAAAGTACATCAGAATGGTCACTTTTCGGTAAAGAAAATGAAGGAGGCAGTAAACAAAGATTACTACATTAAAAATATTGATAAGAAAATTTATTTACATATAAGTTTAAAATATTATTCATCAATTAACTAAAACTAACAGTATAAATTAAAATTTTAAACTAAAACTAATTTTAAAATAATAATAACAAATAGGAGTACCTAAAAACTAAACTTAAGTAAAATTACAAAATAAAGAAAACCTATAAATAAAAAATATCGCGCAGATCATTGCCTTGCGGCAGGGTCCCCAAAAGGCTGGCTGCATTGCCACGTTGGATGGCAATGCTAATTTGTTGTGCAAAATAATTACCAGCCCTTTGGTCACCAGATACTTCGACCAGCCGTTTACTAACTTTTTGAAAAAACTTATGAGCTGAGGGACCCCACGGACCCAAAGTCTCCACCCCAAACGGCTCAAATATGTAGCCATTACCGAGGCATGCATATTTGCGCCTCTTGAGGGTCTCGGCGTTGGCCGCAGCTGTGCCAGCCTTGCAACTGGTGCCATGGAGGTGGGAAGGCGCGAGTGTATCAACACAAGTAGCGTCCCAAACTAATGGTCTCCCCAATCTCCAGGGCACAAGTGTCATGCCATCCGGTCTCCTGCCATCATCGCGCGCCAGGCCATTTGGTTCCAAAACAGACGGCAGCTCAATGGTGACAAGAGCGCGGTGGATGATGTTGTTTATATTGGCATGGCGACCCATGCGGCCAGCACTCCTGGAGCATGAAAGTCCGTGATGTCCAAACTGGTCAACTGCATCTCCGCAAAGGCAATGATGCGGGACATTCGTACAGGCTCCTAAACGAAGACACGTCGCTAGGCGGAAGGTGTGGTCATCTAGGAAAGTACCCAGGTTAAAAGATGGTACAGCCTGCAACCATAAACCAGACTCCCACTCACTGGTGGCAAGGAGACGAGCACGCTCAACAGAGTTGTTGTCAGAAGATTGAAGGAGATTACTCTGAACAACTCTGCATAGCGGCTCGTCCCACTGCCTCTGCAATGAAGGAATATCGGGAAATTTTGAATTTAGACTAACCTGTGACCATACGAGTTTGGCCTCCGCCACATAGGTTACTTCATACGTAGGTTGTTTAAGAATATTTTTAAACAGATTTTCAACGCTATGAGCGGAGGACAAAAAAGCAGGCAGGGCAACACTGGAAATTTTGCGTATTCCGAGCCCCCCTAACCTGACGGGTAAGGAAGCTTGGTTCCAAATATGTTCGTTAGTCAAATCAATGTTCAAAATTGAAGATAGTGAATTTCTAATGACATCATCTAATTTTGAAAGGAGGTCCGGGTATTTCCATAGGTGGCTGCATCGGAGATTATATGTAAAGTTTGGCACGAACAGGCAATATTTTAATATGGTAAAGGCAAAATGAGAATGTATAACCGAAAGGCGGTCACTGGCCAGCTGAAAATTTTGAATTTTGTCTTCAATGAAATTTGGAAACGATTCGTCATATATGGGAGATCCTAAAAGACGGAGCGTGGACTTTTCGATAACTTTAATATTAGGAGCTAAAGAATTAAATTGTGATATAATTTTGATTTTAGATAACAGTGGCAAATCCTCATTTACATAAATCTCACACTTGGAAAAATTAAGAGATAGTCCAATGGCCTCAAATTCAGTTTTAATGGTCATTAAATCGCCTAAAACTGTGGCCGCACTTGAACCCAGTGTAGTGTCATCCAAAAAAGACACATTGTATTTTGACCTTAATTTTTCAAGTATAGGATGGATGGTGAGGCTGAAAATAACCGGACCCAGAGGATCACCTTGCTGGCATCCAACTTCTGAAAACAGAAGATTGTGCTGGTACATTAATTTAGAATTTTGACTATAAGAAAATTGAGGAGGTGGTGCTTAGTTGCATACCATGTTTATTAGCAACAAGAAAAGAAGGAAAACAAGAAGGATACCTCAACCCAATTGATAAAGAAGGAGTTCCACTACACACTGTGCATTTAGACCACATCGGTCCATTAACAGAAACCAGGAAACAATATAACCATATATTGACGATGATAGACGCCTTTACAAAGTTTGTTTGGCTGTTCCCAACCAAGTCAACCTCAAGCGCTGAAGTGCTTAATAAATTACGCATTCATCAGCAAAGTTTTGGGAATCCGGTCAGATTTGTAACAGACAGAGGAACCGCATTTACCAGCACAGAGTTCAAGCAGTACTGTGATGAGGAGCAGATTCAGCATGTGAGAATAACAACGGGAGTACCGAGAGGCAATGGACAGGTTGAGAGAGTTCATCGGGTCTTGATTCCTATGCTAACAAAGATGTGTATTGAAGATAAAACACAATGGTATAGGCATGTAGGGCGAGTACAAAAAGCTTTAAATAGTACTTACCAAAGAAGCATAAACACAAGCCCATTTCAGTTAATGACAGGAGTGAAGATGAGATGTAAAGAAGATATTGAGTTAGTGGAGTTATTGCAGCAGGAAAATATAGAACAATTTAATGAAGATAGAGAAAATTTAAGGCAGAATGCAAAACTTCAAATTCAGAAGATTCAAGAGGAAAATAAACGAAGTTATGATAGGAAAAGGAAAGAGAGTCACAAGTATGCGGTAGAAGATATGGTAGCTATAAAGAAAACTCAATTTGGACCAGGCCAGAAACTGAAACCCAAGTATCTAGGACCTTACAAGGTGATTAAGGTCAAACGGAATGACCGTTATGATGTGGAGAAGCTATATGTTGATACAGAGGGTCCAAACAAAACTTCGAGCTCAGCTGACCACATGAAGCCTTGGCCTGAACAAAGGGAGGATTGACAGGTATATTATGTGTGTCATAGTTATTTTTTGTGTGTATGTTGATTTATTTTATGTTTTTGTTATGAATGGAGTACTTTCCGCATAATCACGTTTAAAGTGTGATCATTTTATAGTGGGCATAGTATTGTATAATAGTGTTAGTAAATATGTAAACCCCTAGACAGCGAACTATGTAACTAAGTTGTATTGATACGAGATGTTGTATTGTAGTGTAATCTATGAACATGTGCGTTCCTTGTGGATTGTACTTGGAACTATGTACTGTGTTAAGATGTAAGCATATTTGAGGACAAATATGAAAGCAGGATGGCCGAATGTAGGAACGCATCAGTAAAGATAGTAAGGATTGGAACGCAGATATGACCGAATGAAAGGAAGGAATGAGCTGAGAACGAATGAGTGAAACGAACAGACAGACTGACATATACGACGATTGACGATTCACGCGCTCTGTACTGTTTTTTTAATGATTTTATTGAGAAATAAAGAAGATTTCTTTTATAAACGACGTTCGTTTATTTCCCGAACCCTACAAATTTTTGTAAGAGGTAAGTGTCCCCCCCTCTATCTGCTAAACGGTTATATACCTGGTCGGGTCATAAGATCTGTCAAAACCCTATTTTTTTTTTTTAATACTGGCTAGATGAACTTCACCAATTTTAAAAATAGAACGTTCGCGCTTGCCTAAAATAGAAAACACATTAATTTTTATTGATTTTCAAATAAGGAGTGGTCGAAGAAAGAAGATAGAGTAGCGGTTATCGCGTTGCACCGCTGTGGTTACGCGCCAAAAGAAATTTTTCAATATTCTACAAAAATTGAAAATAACCCTACGATTTGTTTATCGCACTATCAAACGATTAACTGAAGATTCAAGCTTCGAAGATCGTAAGAGGACCGGCCGACCTCGTACAGTTAGGACACCAGCGATCATCAAAGCAGTGAAGGCGCGAATCCAACGAAATACTGTTCGTAAACAAAAAATCTTAGCTCTTCAAATGGGCCTAAGCAGAACCAGGTCAGCAGCAGGTCAAAAGAGTGATAAATGAAGACCTAGGACTACGAGCTTATCGTAAGAAGACCGGACATATTTTGAACGAGCGTTTGAAAAAAATTAGGCTGGATAGATCCCGCGCTTTGTTACGGCGGTACGCGGAAAAAAATACCGCGAAATTTTGTTTTCGGATGAAAAAATTTTTAACATCGAGGAATGTTATAATAAACAAAATGATAAGGTGTATGCCCACAGCAGTGAAGAAGCCAGCACGCGTATTCCAAGGGTTCAACGAGTACATTTAAGGACAGTTAACTGAGGTGTTTTTCTGTGAAAAAGGTGTAAAAACCAGTGCCGAGTTGTACCAAAATACCGTCTTAACAAACATAGTGGAACCTCTTTCTCAAACAATGTTCAAAAACAGACATTGGATATTCCAACAGGAATCTGCACCAGCTCATAGAGCACGAAGCACGCAAAACTGGTTGACCGCCCGTGGAATTGACTTTATCGGACATGAAGACTGGCCCTCTTCTAGTCCAGATTTAAACCCACTGGATTACAAGATATGGCAACATTTGGAGGAGAAAGTTTGCGCTAAACCTCATCAGAATTTGGAATCTCTACGAGCATCTTTGGCTGAAGCAGCGGCAGAAATAGATATGAATGTGGGCGTGCTGCGATTGATGATAGGCCGCGTAGATTAAGGGCATGTATTCAAAATAGGGGAGGGCATTTTGAATAATGTAAATAAAATTGTATTCTAAATTAAATTACCTTTAATTTCATTTACAGGTATAAATATATAGTTTCTTTATAAATATCAAAAAGTGTAACATAAATTTTATAAAAAGTTTTTGACAGAACTTATGACCTGACTAAGTATAGATACGTGACAAAAATTAAAGTAGTAGTATATATTCTGAAGTTAAAAGAAAAACTATTGGAGCTGAGTACTAGGTACAAACTAAAAATATATAGGTAATTAACTTATAAAATGTACTCGAAAATGTAAAATTTAATAAAATTATCATAGTTAGATGTTTTTGGTCGTTAAACAGTGCATTTGAAATAATCGTGCGACGGAAAACGAAGGTATCTTTCGAGGCCATCGATAACCATTCAAACTATTTTATAAACTTCTAGTTTAATATAGTGTGAACGTAAATCTTTTATCGGGGGGCACGGCAGTGCCCCCGCCGAGTCGAGCGCGAAGCAAATACTGCCGTATCATCCTTTACTGGAACCATTTCGCCGCATTTTCAGGCCCCTATTCGAGAACCTCTGGATAAGACTCTGGCGCAGAAATTTTGGTCATCCAGTAAGCTATAATCACAAACTTAATTAGCGTTTTCGCCAGAAGTTGCCGTTTTTCACAAAAACGCTAAGAAAAGCTCCGCGTTACTTTAACTATAATCAGTTGTTCATACAATAGATTGAAGGGTTATCTAAGGCTTCGCAGACCAAAATTTGAAATGATATCTTCATTTTCTGCCTAACGATTGATTTTAAATGGTAGCAGCAACGATTTATTTCAAATATATGCATAAGCGAAACTAGTAAATTTATGGAATTGAAAAGTCCTACGTCAATATTTCGGTAGTAAATTAAATACGTGTAGTATTTTTAGTACAACTTTTCATTATTTCAAATTAAGAGAACTACTGATTACCGCAAAATAGGCTTTTGGCGATAATGACAGTAATGCAAAATTAGGGAAAGTAATACAAAAATACTATAAGTAATTTGGTTTTAATTGCTGCCGAAGTACTCTCGTAGATTTTTAAATTTGATCTTATTTAGGAGAAACAGAAATAAAATGAAGGGTGGCGCTCGTTGGCTGGCCGAAGCGCCTTAAGACTATAATCTTCTTTTATAGAACCGGGTGCAGTCTCCATCATCATCGAGGTCAGCGAATGGTTTTTGGAATGCATGTACAAATATTCCGCAGTGTGGTTACCGTTAGAAATGAATAGGACCACTCCAAGTCTTCCCGTGGATGTATGTAGTAGAAGGCGACTAAGGAAACACAAGCTAAACGAATCTTAAAAACACCAAGAGTACCCGCCTGGCCAGTGGGAGTGTGTAGGCCAAATCCTCTGACGGCTAGGGCTAATACATGGCTTTGGTAGTAGGTACAGAGAGTGTCGTCCTTCTGCAGTGGAGACAAAAAGACCTGATGATGATTTACAAACAAGACACAAGTCCAATCAGATTAATAATTAACGATAATCATTATCAGCACAGATAGCTAAGGTATAAAAGTCAAAGCTACGTCAGTTCAGTGTTAAGTTAGGCAAGATGTTGAAGGTGGTAGTGCTGATCTGTTTGGTAGGTCTGGCTGTGGGAACTCCCTCCATCGTGAGGAGTAGGGAGGAGATTCAGGCTTTCAGACATTACTTGGAAAGCACCAAGTCTGGTAAGCAATTCGTTTTGATCTTGTTCTTTCCAGATCTTGCCTCTAATTGGTTACCGACCGAATTTCTCACAGAGTAGAATGTACTCTGTAGGAAATTCGGTTGGTAGCCAATTAATTCTACTCTGTAGGAGATTCGGTCGGTAGCCAGTTAGGGACATTAAAAATCTACCATTTTTTAGGCCGTCTAGAATATTTGTTCACACAACATCTGTTCTTTTGAAAAATCTATTAAGTAGTAAAAACTATTATAAAATAACCGTAGAGGAAAGAGTTAGGTAAATTAAATTTATTTTTATCGTTTCATGAACCAAAAATAATCTTATGCAGAAAAATAAGTAAGTAACTTTATTCACAACATTTATTTTATTTCTCCAGACGATGGCAATTTCATTGCCCGCACCCACGCTAATCCCTTGGCTAACCCCGAGGAGAACAGCGGCAAGTTTGACGGAGACATCATCCTCGACGACTTTATCATCGAAGACATGATAAAGGAGTACGCCATGGGCCGAAACGCCTACACCTGGCCCAACACCAAGTGGCCCAATGACACTGTAGTTTGGGAGTTCGCAGAGGGCGAATTCGGTGGGTAACATCACGGATCAGCTTAGAATTACGTCATCATTAATGATAATAGCAACACTTGAACGTCCAATAACATCGTCGTTTGAGAGTTCGGAGAGGACGAGTTCGGTAAATAACTTAACGAAACAGCTTGGAACTACTTCATCATTTATCATGAAGGAGTACCTAACACTTATTCACGTCATAGACTGCAATCTAGCTCAACACCAAGTGGCCCAATGACACCGTCGTTTGGGAGTTCGCAGAGGGCGAATCGGGTGCCGTAACATCGCAGATCAGCTTAGAATTCCTTCATCATTATTGGTGAAGGCGTAATAGTTACGTCTGAAGCTACAACCTGGCCCAACACCAAGTGGATCAGGCGTAGCAGTTTTTAAAACCCTATAAATTCAATTTTATTTTCTAAAAAGTCAGTGTAAGGATGATGTGACTCTCTGTATATCCAGGAAGCCCGTTAATGGAGGGTAATGTTTTTCGCACGTATCTATGTAAATATGTAGTATGTTCCTATGTATGTTTGTAAGTATGTCTGTTCCATTGTGGTTTTCTGTAGCCTAATCGGCTTGGCCGATTTTGAAGTGTATGGTGTCACTAGATCCTATTCTTCCCCGAAGTATCATAGGCTATGTAACATCAGCAAAAAACAATATGTTGAACGAAAAATGTCAAAAAAGCCAGTCGGGTTTTTTTTTTTAATAATGCCACTTGTTTGCTATGAAATTCCAGGTCCTGTGCAGTCCGCCGCTATCGAGGATGGCATCAAGGATATCGAGGCGCACACCTGTGTCAAGTTCCGCTACAGGGAGCCTGAAGATACCGTGTACGTCAGAGTTACTGTAAGTCTCACATGCATACCGGATTCAAACATGTGCCGCCTCTAAGCTATTTAATTATGAGGCGTTCTATGGCCTAGCCCCTAGACCATTTAATTGATGCCGCCTCAACATTTTTTTGACGTGCAACGACTTGCTAGGCCAATTAAATATTTTACCAGGTTGGGCTTTAGAATAGCTTAGCATGACCTTAGATATTCTGTGGATTGGAATCGATAGAACTCATTTCCTCACACCATTTTTGAAGACTCTAAAGTTATAAAGCTCATCCTTTTGCCGCCCTTGGCTGTTGGCCTCTTGCTGCCTCTCATCAACTTTATTTATTGATGTGTGTAACATGTGTGACGGGGATAGATTTGACTTTGGTACATTCATAATTCTTAATAATGGCCCAGACCCCATCGCAACTGCTGAGGATGCAACCGGTAAAACGCTCAGGTGAGAAGAAGCAGATGCATCTATGTGAGATTTTAGCTGTCTAGGTCTAAGTTAGCTGGATTGAAAACCGGATCCCACATTCATACTGGTTCTACGTGCGACTAGCCGGGCTTAGCTCCGAGCGGCATCTGCAAGGGAAACTAAAATCATAATAAACTATGCAGGGGCTAGAGATGCGGGGCGAGAAAGTACTCGCAATAGAGCCGGCAGAACGTCTGGTTGTGGGTGCAGGGCCGCATTGTTCCCCGTCTCCTCTTGTCGTAATAGAATTGGATGCGCCAATTCGACCACTGCACCACGGAGGTCGTCTTGCAACATCTATTTCTCAACGTTGAATCTTTAATTGCCAGGGTTTTTCTAACGGTTGCTACGCCCACGTCGGTTACTGGGAGGCACGTGGTGTCCACACCCTGAACTTGGCTTGGAACCACCCCGGTTACGGCTGTTTCCGCCACGCTACGATTGTGCACGAGTGGATGCACATCCTGGGATTCTTGCACATGCAATCTACCTACAACCGTGACGAGTACGTGAAGATTGTTGAGGAGAACCTCCGACCTGGTTAGTATTCCCCAATAGAATTTTTTCACGGTTTGGGAATAGACAATACCCAAAGATGGGACTCCAATCTGAGAGTCCCGTGGTGTCCACATCCTGAACTTGGAAAAAAGCAATCGCAAAACCCCAATAAAATTATAAAACTTTTTCTTTTTCAGGTATAATAAATAAAATATATGTCTTATTCTGTCATAATTATTCATGTTTTTACAGGCACTGAACACAACTTCAACATCTACGCCAGCGGCGTGGTGAGCAACCTTGGCGTGGAGTACGACTACGTGAGCTGCCTGCACTATGGGCCATACGCTTTCACCGTCAATGGCCAACCCACCATCATAGCTCTCCAGGTAAGAAATTGCTATTTTTAATCGGTTTTTATAAGAAGGTAGGTTTTAGATTTTCCCCAACAAGTAGAATTTTTCGTGTAGTCTATCGGAAGTTTATTTACAAGTCGGTTTCATTCTGTGATTTAAAAAATTGTCCTCGTCTTTTAAAATAACGATGATGGTGAAACATGTTTTGCTAATGTCTTTAAGAAATAAACTACTGAACTCTGATTCAGATTAAAGATTTGAGAATAAAAAAGGAATTCTTCAGGTGATGTGGATGATGTGACGTCATGGTAGTAGTAACTCCAAGAGGTACCTAACCGTTTCGTCATCTTCTGTATCTGATGACGCCTATTGTGTGAGGAAAGAGCTACACAATACGGTAGTTGCATAATGTTAAGATTATATAAAATTTGTTTTTAAAGAGACTAATTTCTATCTAAAAACACTATAAAGAACACTTTTAATTTGATATCGATTCGTTAAGTGATCTTAAAGCTTCTTTAAAGTTGGGTGAATAGGACCATTTTTTAAAGTTTGAAAATCTTTCATTACAATTATACTGTATTTTAGTCTGCAAAATTTATAGCAACTTTTATTATGAAACCATTACCATAAACGAAATATTTCGTATAGCTACCAAACAAAGTTCTCACTCCACCCATACAAAATACAAGCTTGTGACGTCACAAATATGTAGGCATTTCAGCGGCGCGTTTTCACATCTAAAAACATGTGTCTTTAAAACTTTTATAACTGAAAGAGTTTTTTGTTTAGAAATGTACCTATTTCTGTCACTATTGTGTTTATTTTTGGCAGCTCTTTACATAGCAACATGAAAAAAATTTTAGTCAACATGCCCATTGTGTCGATCTCTACTAGCTCTGTGTGCTTTAGAATATCTTTCACTTGTAGAACCAGTCTCGAGGTTGCGGATAATGTCCAACCTACATCTCGATGGAAGTTTGGCCTATGACTGATCTCTACGGCCTCTCTTATTTTTCAGGGGAGGAAAGTCTTTTCCCGAGCCAAGACTCAGGTCTTATCAAACCTATATTCGGTTTGATATAACCAGAGTCTTGGCTTTTGGCATAGGCGTGGCGCATCCCGAACTCGTCTTGAAAATGGACTCCTGATGAGTCTGCAACTGTAGTCGGCAATCCCGACAAAGTAGCACTATAAGTATATTTCATTTCACGTTAGTTTTAATGATAAAATGACATGTTTCTGTTGCCACTATAAAAATAAATACTAAAAACAGAATAAAATAAATATTTAAGGGGGCCTCAATTTCACACACGTGATTTTTTACAGGTAGACTCTTGAAATATTCACAGAATATTTAGTCGTATGTTGTTCTAAAAAATAAGTATTTAAGGGGGGTTTCGATACGAGAAACGTGTTCTATTTGCTGTTGTTATTTGCTCGTAAGTCTAATGTTGTTTCTATAGACAATGGTACAGAACTCTTCGTGTGCGAGTCCGACTCCATATTAAAACTGTTTCTTGTTACAGGAGCACGAAGGTACCATGGGCCAGCGCGAGTACATCACGGAGAAGGACTGGATCCGCATCAACAGGCACTACAATTGCCCCGGCGCCTGGGACTAAGATAATTGCATATTATATATTAATTATGGAAATTGCAATTAAATAAGAATTATTTGATCACCAGGGCTTTTTTTATTATTAATCTAAGTGGCCGCTTGGAAAAGATCTCCCCTCATCTTCATCATCATTATTGGGTCTTTTTTAGTCTCCACTGCAGGAGCACGACCCTCTCTGTACTACCAGAGACATAGAGGTACATATAAGCCAGAGCAGTCAGAGGAGTTGGCTTACACTCTCCGCACTGGCTAGACGGGTTGGAGAGGTATATTTGATGTTTATAAGCTTTGTTTAGCTAGTGTTTCCTAAGTCATGCCTTTTAAGACATCCACGGGAAGACATGGAGTGATCCTATATTATTCTAGAAGAAGAAGAAGACCTTTCCGACATTCTTGTTTTACGCCATTCAATTCTGTTCGGAAAACTGAGATTATGACTCTAGAGATTTCATTTTCCAACTAAAAAATTGTTGACGTCAGTAATTTACGTATGGCTTAGTTCAACACCTCTTCTAAAGGTGAGTAATAAAACGGAATCATTCGAGGCCCTAGCTATCCATTAAACTTACTTATATTCCCGTTGGCCCCATGATTTTCGTCCCATTATGGGACCAAAGAGTAAGTTAAAAAATTCCTTTCCCGTTGACCCCATTGTTCACTAGGCAATGGGGCCAACGGTAAGTTAAAATTTCACGTGTCATTGTCCACTTTATTTTATTTTTTTACACGGATATAGGGCTGTTTGTCTAAGACTAAAATGAAAGATATTTTGTGAATATTTAATACTCGTAGATTTTAATTGAAATACAGACACAAATATGATTTTTAAACACAACTCGACTTAACTTTAAATCATTTGAAATTTCAACTTTATGGGGCCAACGGGAATTAAATTTAATTATTTTATATAATTCCCGTTGGCCCCTTGACTAGTATTGCGGATGGGACCAACGGGAACAAATTTTAATTATTTTATTAATTTCCCGCTGGCCCCATTCATGGGATGACGGGCGATGGGGCCAACGGGATACACGTAAACTTATTTTGTTTATTACTATTTAGTTTAAAGTGTGAACGTTAAGCATTAATGAACGTTTTCGCCAAAAGTGGCCGTTTTTCACAACGCTAAGAAATATCCACGTTGTCTGTAGTTCATAAAATAGATTTAAAGGTTAATTAGGGCTTTACGATATAAAATTTTAAATGATATATCTACGTTTTCTGGCTAACAATTCATTTCAAAGAGGGGTACTATTTTTGAATTTTCGCCGTTCCCGAACGAGCGGTTTCTCCATACAAAAATTGTTCAAAGACGAGTGCCCTGAAAAATTCATACTTCCCCTTAAGACTATAATCTACCCATATAGGACCGTGTGCAGTCTCCATCATCATCAAGGTCAACCAAAGTTTTTGGAATGCATTTACAAATGAGACACAAGTCTAATCAGATTAATAATTAACGATAATAATTATCGGCACAGATAACTGAGGTATAAAGCTAAATAGCTACGTCAAATTAGTGTTAAGTTAGGCAAGATGTTGAAGGTGGCAGTGCTGATCTGTTTAGTTGGTGTGGCGGTGGGTACTCCCTCCATCGTGAGGAGTAGGGAGGAGATTCAGGCTTTCAGACATTACTTGGAAAGCACCAAGTCTGGTAAGCAATAAGCTTCTTTTTTTATAAAATTTTTGTGATAAGGCTTTTATTATGGGCATCATAGTCACCTCAGAAGTCTACTGCTGGACATATAAGAAAGAAAAAAACATGTTTATGTGGCACTAAAGGAAAAATAATACATAATTGATATGCACACAACAATTTTGTGCAAATCAGCATAAGCTGTGGTGTGGGACACGATACTGGTCTTCCGTGGATACCATGGATACCATATTGTCGCCTGAGGAGTTCGACGAGGAGAGTATATAGTCAAAGGATTTCCTATACCACTTGTTAGAAGCGGACTGCACCCAGCGTCTTCTTGCGACCTTGGTCAGGTCGTCCAGCATAATCCGTTTATGAGCGATTCATACTGAAATGTGCTTGCCAAATTTCAGCTCAATTCGTGAAGAAGGATAAGCGCTTTTAAATTTGGTTGCCATATTTGACCCTCATAGACAAACAAACAAACTACAGGTTAAATAAAAGCTTGTATGAAATACATCAATTTGTTGGATTCAAGGGTCCAAAGACTACGGGACCGGTTTTCACAATTCTTTTACCTATATAAAGCTAACTTATCTGCGGGTGACATAGAGATTTACACGGACGAATTCGCGGATAATTTCTGGTCTGTTAATAAAAAAAAGATATTAAACAATCACATTTAAAATATATCTTTCTAAAAGAAACATCAGTAATAAAAATGAAATCAAATATTTTCGATCATACAACTAAAAAAATCTTATGCGAAATAATTTATTTCATAACATTTATCGTCTTTTAGACGATGGCAATTTCATCGCCCGCACCCTCGCCAACCCCCTGGCTAACCCCGAGGAGAACAGCGGCAAGTTCGACGGAGACATCATCCTCGACGACTTCATCATTGAGGACATGATGAAGGAGTACGCCATGGGCCGAAACGCCTACACCTGGCCCAACACCAAGTGGCCCAATGACACCGTCGTTTGGGAGTTCGGAGAGGGTGAATTCGGTGAGTAACATTGTGAAGTTACTAGGTATCAGCTTGGCTAAGATATGTTTTTTTATGATATAGGACGGCAAACGAGCAAGCGGGTCACCTGATGGTAAGTGAGGAGTTGTTCTTTTTTTTTAATGGACTCCGTAGCTGAGCAAATGAGCTTTCGCTACTTCACCGGACTTTTTGAGGTGGGGGCAGAGCGCCCTCAACCTGTAAGACAATCTTCACCGAAGGGTTCCCAGGAGGGACGAACCTAGGCTTTGGGCGTTGCCTGGGTGCGCAAGGCTTGGAGAGACAGCAAACTCTCATATGCCTGATGGGCCGCGATTTGCATGCATGACCTGAAGGGCCCAACTGAGAAACAATGGCAAAGCCTTTAGAGAGCATCAACTCCCATGTTTTGCCGTATGGGCAGTGAGAAGTAGATTCCACAGTTCGGTCGTACGTGGCAGAAAGTTTCTTTTAAAACGTATAGTGGTTGACTGCCAGTTATCCAGGTGGCAGGGATGAAACTTTACTTTCTGTCGGGTAGTACGGTGGTGAAATTCTGTGGCAGGTATTAGGTATCATTAATGATGAAAGATTTTGCCATGGGTTAACGCCTATACCGGGCCCAACACTAAGTGGCTCAACTGCACCATCGTTTTGAAAGTTTAGAATGGAAGAATTTGGTGAGTAACATCACGGATCAGCTTGGGATTACTTCATCATTAAAGATAAATAATTATCAGCTAGGATTTATATCATACGTAGAATATCATACGTAATGGAGCAAAACGTGTTCACGAATCAGCTAGAATATTTTTATTTAACTTTTAAATATAAGTTAATTTGCCGTGTGGTTCCCGGCAGAGTAGAATAGGACCACTCCAAGTCATTCCGTGGATGTCGTAAAAGACGACTAAGGAAACACAAGCTAAACATAGGTTATTAACATCAAAGACACCTCTCCAGCCCGTCTGGCCAGCGTGGAGAGTGTAGGCCAAATCCTCTGACTACTCAGGGTGGTATATGGCTCTGGTGGTACAGAGAGGGTCGTATTCCTGCAATGGAGACTAGAAAGACCTGATGATGATGCACCTGTATATCAGGAATCTCGACAATATGTGATGCGGTTATATTAACCTTCATTATATTTGAAACGATAGTTTAAAAATAATTTAATGAACGCGATAAAAATGATTTAGGTACTTTAAATAAGTTCTTATTGCAGTGAAAAATTTAAAAACAATAGTATGCAAAACCCAATACATTAAGATAGCAAACAAAATCAATAACCGATAGGTTACCGATTATAACTCTGATATTCTGAAATACGTAAGCTGAGATAAAATTTCGGTAATCACGCTTTTATTATTATTGAATAGAGATAAATAAGCTATTAATTTGATTAATGTGTTCGTGATATTAATCAGTTAATTAGTTTAGTGAACCAGATTTGTCCGGTTATTGATCGAACGAATGCGAAGCGTGCTTGGGTAAAAACTCTTTTGTATAGGCTGCTCTCCTCTATAGTTCGCATTTATCAATCGACTGTCGTGAAATTTTGTGAACAAGTTAAGAAATAACATAGAATAAACACGGAGTGGGCACGGGTTCCGTCCATATGTGGTCGATATTCCTGCTCATCGCACCTCTACATTCGACTCTCCTTTATTATGCGTACCGTGAAAGAATGGAATTTCCTCCCCGCATCGCTGTTTTCAGACTCGTTCAATTTAGGGATTTTCTAGGCAAGAGATCACTTGAGTTTGAGTGTATACCACCCTAGACCTTACCATTGCTTCCTGTCAGTCAATATACAGGTAAAACTCAAATTAAAAAAATAACGGGTTGCTCTCCTGGAGTGCTGGCAGAAGTGAAAACTTTAATAACATCACTTATAATTTAGTACCTTTCCTAACAGCAGTCACCATCCATGGATGTGCGTAGCACGCTGTAACACAAACTCACACGCACATTCGCGCAAGCGCCCTGCGCCGTCTTAAGAAATTTCTGTGTGACGGTCATGTGATCTAATGTTTTCTTATGTTTTTATAAGAACTGCAAGACAAAATGTCAACTTAGTCTACCTGAGACTACGAACAGTGAAAAGTTTTCGAAACGTTAGGTGTGTAAATAATGTAATAAACGCGATAAAAAACCGTATTAAAATAATTTTATTTAAATGATCACGTGATCTGTTGCGAGTTTAACATTTTTTCCCATGACAAAAAGTGCACAAAACCGGTAAAGAAGTTTTCACTTCAAAAAAATTGTTGATAAAGTTTATTGAATCATATTTTATTTGCTATGAAATTTCAGGACCTCTGCAATCCGCTGCCATCGAGGAAGGCATCAAGGACATTGAGGCGCACACCTGCATCAAGTTCCGCTACAGGGAGCCCGAAGACACCGTGTACGTTAGACTGACTGTAAGTTCTCACATGCAATATTCAGATATAGCCGCCGGTAGGCACATTTCGTTTTTAGTTGTTTCCGCCTTCCATCGACGTGCGACTGCTTGCTAGCCCAAAAAATATTTGGCTACCCCTAGGCTATTTGACTATTGCTGCCTCTCGTCAACTTTCTTCAATTTTTTGACGTGTGACGGGGGTAGGTTTTTTGTTTGGCGTCAGGCAGGCGACCAACCTAAACTTTGTGAAATCATCATCAATAAAAGCGCTGACTCCATCGCAACTGAGGATGCAACCTGGAAAACGTTTAGGCTTAAACGCAACTTTGCAAGAAAGACCGGATCTATGTTGGTTCTAGCCGGAGCCTAACCCCAGACGACATCTTCACGGGAAACCGATAATATAATATGCAGAGGCTGGAGGCGCGGGGGCGACAAAGTACTGGTAGAACGGCAGATTGTGGGCGCAGTTAATTTGTCCCCGCCCTTCCTGTCTTTGTGTTTGACGCGCCAATCGGTGTTGACCACTGCACCAAGAACTTAGGCCGTCTCATCATCATCAGGTCTTATTTTGTTTCCACTGCAGGAGTACGACTCTCTCTATACTGCCACAGCCATACAGAGAAGAGGCCGTCTAGCAATATCTATTTCTCATTGTTGAATCTTTTATTGCCAGGGTTTACCTAACGGTTGCTACGCCCACGTCGGCTACTGGGAGTCCCGTGGTGTTCACACCCTGAACTTGGCTCGCAACACCCCTGGAGTCGGTTGCTTCCGCCACGCCACGATCGTGCACGAGTGGATGCATATCCTCGGTTTCTTGCACATGCAATCTACCTACGACCGTGACGAATACGTGAAGATTGTTGAGGAGAACCTCCAACCTGGTTAGTATTGCCTTATAAAATATCTTCATTGCTTGTGGGATAAACAACGCCTAAAGATGTGACTCCATTCCGGGAGTCACGTAATGCCCATACCATGAACTTGGCTCGCAACATTCCCGGAGTCGGTTGTTTCCGTCACCGGTGATGACTTTCCACCCGCTTAAAAAATATAACCCAGGTAAAACCTCTGGAGTCGCCCATAGCACAATCCTGCTGTTATGTCATATCATATTGTATTTGCAGGCACTGAACACAACTTCAACATCTACGCCAGCGACCTGGTGAGCAACCTCGGCGTGGAGTACGACTACGTCAGCTGCCTGCACTATGGGCCATACGCCTTCTCCGTCAATGGCGAGCCCACCATCATAGCTCTTCAGGTACGAATTTGCTTGTTATCAGTCTTTTTTAGTCTCCGCTGCAGGAGCACGACCCTCTCTGTACCACCAAAGCCATATGTTAGCCAGAGCAGTCAGAGCATTTGGCCTAAACTCTCCACGCTGGTGACCCGGATCGGAGAAGTCTCTTTATCGAATCTGTGATGTTTATAAGCTTTGTTTAGCTTGTGTTACCTGAGTCGCCTTCTACGACATCCACGGGAGGACTTGGTGTCGTCCTATTCTACTCCGCGGGAACCACACGGCGATAAAAAATATTACGTATTAAAACTGTTTCTTGTTACAGGAGCACGAAGGCACCATGGGCCAGCGCGTGTTCATCACGGAGAAGGACTGGATCCGCATTAACAGGCACTACAATTGTCCCGGCGCCTGGGATTAAGATAATTGTATAGTATATTAATTATGGGAATTGCAATTAAATAAGAATTACCAGTACTTTTTTTATTAATCTAGACGGCCGCTTGGCAATAATCTCCCCCCCCCCATCGCCTTTCAGACAATCTTATTTTACGCCATTTCAGTTCAATTCTGTCCGAAAAACTGAGATCAGACTCTAGGCTCTCAGTCTACTTACTGTAGAAATACAAAAAAATATATATGCAAAAGCGCGCCGTTGACGTAAGAACATCTAGAAAATGATGGCGCTCTCTCTTTTCCAGGCCTATCCCGCTTTCTGTAAATAATTTTGCAATTAATTCATGACAAACATTATTTAAATAAAGAAATTCAATATTAAGCCTCATGCAGCTACTTTACTGGTAGATATAAAGTCATATCGAAGAATCATCTTGCATGATAATCTTCGAAAATATTTTAAAAAACATACCAGCATAAGAACATCCGAAAGTGGCGCTTTTTCTCCTTTACAGGCCTATCCCGCTTTCTGTAAATGATTGTGGGAACCATTTTGTAACTAAGGTGGTTCATCAGGCATGATGTATGTATTTTCAGTGGTAGATATAATGTCATTTGGAAGAATAAACTGCTGATAATTTTTGGGAAATATTAAAACATACCCAATGTTTTTATTATTCCAAAAAAGTATTCAAATATGCGCCCGTTCGCCGTCGGCGTAAAAACATCTGAAAGAGCGCCAATAAGATATTATTTACAAAACATACAGGGCGATTTTTTTCAACTGCTCCCCAAGGACGACCCGACCTCCTTGTTGAACATGTGACGTGCTTTGATCTGCTCCACCGAATATAATCGATACAGAAGTATATCTTTCTCTTTGTATTTTACACGAGTAGGTATATCGCTTTCTGATGTGAATTTTGGTATAAAACAACTCCAAATAACAACAAATAACAAATAAATAGGAATATATCACACAGATTAAGTTAGCACAACAGTAAGTTCTGAACATCCAAGACCGAGGCCAATCTGAAAAATTCCGTTTTTCATCATAACTTGGCCGGCTGGATTGAACCCCGGACCTTCGTGTCACGGATGGGCGTGTTAACCACTGCGCTACCGACGCTGTCTTCGCTAATAAAGATGTAAGTGTTTGATTAAATCAGGATGTTTAAGTCAAAGGCTTTTTTGTTCAAAAATAACTCCTAATTGTAACGGAAAAACACGGAAGAACTACTGTTAAATATAAAGGCACATTATATTTTTTTATAAAAAAAGAAATTCTTAAAAAGTAGGCTTAGTTTTGTATATTCGGCCGCTTTGATGTGTAAGCATTAGCAGTAATGTTGTAAGTTGTGATCGTTGTTTTTGTTTCATATTTTCATGTTGTCCAAACGCACAGTGTCTGAAGCGAATTCTGTTCTTTCATTAATTTACGTCTCATCAGACTGTCATTATAAATATCTTCGGGACAAATTTCGACGCTTTGAAATTAAATTTAAACTGATTTGATCAGATTTATTACATTGACTTCAAGTGGTGGGGTGGGCAGTAAAGAGTTTGTTTTGATAGGTTAGGGATGTTTGTTCTTTATTTGCGCGATGATGAGTGTGTCTGGGTTTGGTGAAGTTAGTCATTCGATTGATGAGTAATTTGAACTTTGGTCTCAAGTGAAAGAACTGGCGATGTATTGCAAAAACCTGCACCGAAAAATAACCTTTACCTATATATTATAAAAAGGAAAAACTTGATTGTTTGCATTGAATAGGCTCCGTAACTACTGGACCGATCTCCAATTTCTTTCACCAATAGAAAGCTAATATTTGTGCGGGTGACACACCTACCGACCAGGTGGTCAGACGACCTGATAAAGGTCACAGGAATGCGCTGGATACAGGCCGGTTCCAAACGGTCGCATTGGAAATCTTCGGGGGAGGCCTATGTCCAGCAGTGGACGTCTTGTGGCTGAGATGATGATGATGATGATTAGCGGGTGAAATATGATATAATTTACGCAGATAAAGTCGCGGGGAAATTGCAAGTAGAGCATACAGATATTTAGAGCGGAAAAAGATTGTAGTAGTTGAGTGAGAGCCCTGCTGTTCCTCACTTCTTGTGGTCCTAACTCCTATAGCGCACGTTGTTTTTATAACGCTCGCTTCGCTCACTCAGTGCTCAAGACGGCTCGTGTTGTTGTAACTTGTAATGATCATCTTGTACATCATACTAATAGAAATTATTCCACCACAAGTTGACATGCATTTGTTTAGTTTTAGTTCGTTATCGTTTAAATTCGTAAGTTTAAATTTTATTTATAACTCTGCCAGCCAAGAACTCCCAGAAGCGGACTGACAGACAAGTACAGTAGCTGTGTCATACTCGTCATGGTCTAGTGACACACATGTTGACAGTGCGGTAACCGATACGATTCCCGGTGGAGTTCGGGGAAGAGACAGGGTATTGCGTTACAAGTGTCGGTAAGTATAGCCTTTTTGACTTTTAAGTTATGTATAAAAAAAGTATTTTGGAATAAGAACGAATTCGTATCTTAACTTAAAATCAAAGGTTTTAAGTTAATTTCAATAGGAACCGATATCACGATTTTATCATTTAGGGAGTAAAGCGTATAGCCATGTTTAGGAGAATGATTTTTATTAATAAATAAATTTTCTTTGACCTAAAAAAATAAGGATTATCTTTTACTACATATCAAATCAAAAACTACATTTTTTGTCGTGTGGCAATTTATATTCTACTAATATTATAAATGCGAAAGTTTTTATGTTTGGATGTTTGTTACTCAATCACTCCAAACGGTTAAAGGAATTTTTTTTAGTATTGTTTTACGGCCCTGAATACAAGTCCTTTAGAGCCTTTCTTCATTTATTTTGCCAGTTGGCGAGTTATTCTTGTTTGTTGTCAACGAAATGATGGTGTAATTCATTTCGTTGTTTTCACGGAGCCCCTGGCGACAACTCTTCGCGAATCCACTGGTTTAATCATTGACGACGCAGCAAGGCGGACAACCAACAGCCCGCTATGTAAATCTCACTACAGCCGCACAATGACAGTCTACTTTCGTTATTCTACACATTGTTCTTACACTACTTCACACTATGGGCATTTATAACACCAATATTTCACATTATAAAGTCCACTAGAATCAATTTGCGAAACAATCCAAAACAGTCACCGTGTAGTCCGCTAAAATTCCCGCCCCTGATGAAATTTTGCACACAGATAGTTTTTTACCCCGATTAGCACACAGGCCACTATATCCCGGATAAAGTTACTGTTCCAGGGAACGATCATAATGCGGACGAAAGTAAGTAGGTATTTCATAAAAATAATTCTTCTCAAGTAAGCTGGTCGTTTATATATTTCATATAAATAATTACACACAGTTTCTTCAAACGGAATTAAATCAGAAAAAAATTCAGTATTTTACAGTAACAGTTAAGGGACTTACCGATAATTAACACTTAAGTATCTCTTCATTTTTATCTACTTAACGCAATCTGGCTTCCTGAAAAAGTGTCAACACCGCAATGACGTGACATGGGCTCTTATCCTTTTTTACCTCAACATTAAAAAATAAAACCGAACACATCTGCAGAATAAACGCACGTCAAACTAGCACTTTACTCCCTAGGGAGTGAAGGCGGTAACCACACAAGACCGAAACACTGTCGACCACTTAACGGAATGTCAAAAACAGAGATAAAACCGTAAAAAAGTGTCAAAGTTTAACGACATCGAACTAAAATAAGATTAAAAAGTCAAAGAGATACTTGACGCTTTTTGTGGGAGTGTTTCTGATTAAAATTGTAGTTTTGAGAGCACAAATTACAAATTTCCTCAGGAAACGGCTGATTAGCTGATATTTTTATCAGGGTTATTTGTAAGTCTTACTTTTTAACGCAATGGTGATAAAAATGAATCTCCAAAGACAAACAGATGTCCCGGTCGCACTTTAGATTTACTATGCGAATCGAAAAAGTCTTATTGAGGGCGACATGATTTTAATGTAAGTCGGAACGCGCATGCACGAATCATACATATTGTCACGTCTTTTTCCGAGGTAGACAGAGTCTAGATCTACAAGACCTAGGTCAAGTTTAGATGTCTTTATGTGTTTAGTAAAGTTTAGCTTGTCGTTGAGTGTGTAGTGATGGGTTCTAGTCACAGAACACAGACATGTTCTTGTCGTAACGCTTATTCAAAGATTCAAAAGATTCAAAGATTCAAAACGTTTATTCAGAAAATAGGCCCTTGCAGGCACTTTTTCACGTCAAATCACATTTAAAATTATCTTATTAAATATTAAGCATTTACTCATTATTGTTCAAAAGCTACAGACTACTAGCATTTCGGAACCGACCACTGCAGAGAAGAAATGCCGAAAGAAACTCTTTTCAACAGTATAGGTCGCCTACTCGCCTGAAGGGCTTTGTATGATTAATGATTATATTATATTTCTTTCTTTTTTACTTTTCTTTTTTTTTTTCATCTGTTTTCATTTAACAATATTATTATACATTCATTATTTTTGGAACATGTTTATGTTTACGATCGAGTGAGCAATTATTGAAATGATTCCTCAAATTTTCGCCAAACACGATTTGCGCGGGAAGATCAGCAGCTAGTACTTTCTAAGTTTTTTCTTTTACCCAAACCACCGCACTAAGTCGTCCCAAATACGTGTCTGACTTTATACGTGAATAACCCGTATTTCGCATATAATTGTTATTAAAGTGGGGTAAAGATGGTTAAAAGTAATAAAATGAGTAGGTATATTATAATAATCAATTGAGATTGAATTTGTATGTACTTATTAAAGCATACAAATTCAAACTCAATTGGCATAGAATTCTATGCCCTAATATCCACAAAGACAGTTTTTCGGCAGTGGTGCCACCCACCTCGAAGTATTTTGAAAGATTCCCAAATTAGGTAGTTCCATATATCTAAAAAACCGGCCAAGTGCGTGTCGGGCCACGCGCAGTGAAGGGTTCCGTAGTTACGAATGACAACTATGAGTTCACACTCTCACCTCACAGTTTAACGACCAAAAACATCTTACAATAAAAATTTTATGAAATTTTACATTTTTGCCTATAACTTTTTAGTTTGCACTTAGTACTCAGCTCTGATAGTTTTCCTTTACTTCAGTATATATACTACTGCTGTAATTTTTTTCACGTATCCATATATAAACGTTTAGCAGATAGAGGGGGGCGACACTTACCTCTAACAAAAATTTGCACTTTAAAACAAAATATTTCGGAAACGGATCCCTAAATCGAAAAATGGTGTTCTCAACCTCACAATATTTTTTAAAGACCTATTTAACGATACCCCACATGATGGGTAAGTAGTTGGTAAGTAGAGAAAAAAAAAATTACTCCCCCACTTTACTTGTATGGGAGCTACACTAAAAAATTTTTTGATTAAAAGTAATATTACTAAGTAAGTTTTAATAAGTATTGGAGCATACAAGTGTTCTAGGCCCTAATATCTGTAAAAGGCATTTTTTCAGCAGTGGTGCCACCCACCTAATAATATTTTAAAGGGATCCCAAATTAGGTAGTTATTACAAAAAACAGCAACATTTTAATTTAGTCAACAATCGATCACCGGGGTCACAGTTGATGCTTAATAAGCTGTGTTGATGTTTCAGTAAAATTAATGGCGGTTCTCGCAAACGGGCCGTGCGATTTGGGCATGTCGTCTTGCTTCCGGAAGGATGAGTGTGGGAGGCGCCACTAAAAAAACTGTTTAGAGAAGATATTTTGAATTCATTGCTATATAATATAATGCGGTGTAACTGATTAGATATTTTATAAAAATTTGGGGTTATTAACTGGAGTAATTTTATAAACGAATAATATAAAAAATCAATTTATTGCTTTACGCTAGGTACCTAAACTTCCATTACTTAAAGTACATGTTGATTGTTTTATCGTACATCAAATAAACTACTCTTTCTATGGCACCAAATTGAAATAAAAAAAAAACAAAACTTCACAGTATATGAAAAGTAAACTCATGACCTTCATAAAAGTTAGCATGCCCTAATAACATCTGAATAATATACTCGTATTTTCACAACAGTGACGGCACGATGATAACGCTTTTGAATGGGTATTGACGAGCTCCGTGGCGCAGCGGTCAACACGCCGTCCTGTCCTGTGACACGGATGGTCCCGGGTTCGAACCCCGGTCAGGCCAAAATGAAAAGTGATCTTTTACAGATTGATCTGGGTCTAGGATGTTTGTCTATATATGTATTTGTTATAAAATATAGTATCGTTGAATTAGTATCCCATAACACAAGTCTTATTTAAAAACTTAGATACTTTGGGGCTAGCTCAATCTGTGTAATTTGTCCATATTTATTTATTTATACGGGTTTTAAGTATGAAAAATGTATGACATAATAAGCATACATTATTTTCCTCACCTATACAGTAAATTACAACTAAAATCCTTGACACATTCTTGAGAAACAACATAGGTATCTTGCAACTCTCTTTGCCTTTACAGAGAACTCCTAATGTATTAATTCTTCAAAATATTTTTAAACAGCATCCGAAACACACGCTTGGAATTCAGCTTCTTCGGCTTTAACCACTATTCTTTTTTCATAAATACACACTTTTAAGGCAATTGCCTACTTAATACTATTCTTTAGGCACTCAGTCCAGTGACTAACCTCATATTTCACATTAGTTTAGGCGTTAATACATATATACATAAATATATAAACATTTATTTTAAAGTATGTAAGTAGTTATAAATGTTTATACACATACATATATATACGTAGTTTAAAGCGCGAAAGTAAAAAAAAGAGTACTTCAAAATATTTTTAAACGGGTGGCGCCTCCCTCGAGGCTTCCGGAAGCGCGCGCGCAGATTCCGCGCTTCGTTTGCTAAAACCGCCATTAATTTGGCAGAGATGTCAACATGGAGTGGTGTGCGATGAGGCAGAACGCTCCGATGATGGATGGATGATGGTGATTCCATGTCCGTTTTTGTGCATCTTGGAATTGCCGTATTAAATATCGACGATGACGATCCGGGGCGGACTTATTGACTAGAAAATTAATAAAATAAATTCACGTGTATATTTCAATATTCGAATGTATAAATGTTATCTTTGAATATTTATGTACAATAATATAATAAATTTATTTAAAAAAATATAAAGTTTTTTTGCGCAACGTTATTACTAGTAGAGAAGCTGAAATTCAACTAACTATTCTCCTGCGGACTCCTGTTTCTATCGATGCTTTGATGCCTTGTGAACTATTGACAATGAAAAATTGCAAAGCTGATGTATTTTTACTTCTATTCGTTTGATCTGCATATTAAGATTCGTCACATATTCTTAGACCTTACATTTGAAAACAATACATCATCAGTTAGAGTCGTATGTATGCGTAAAATTTAATTGTGTTTTGAGCATTTTTCGAGTGCTAAAATTACCCTAATTAATCGCTGGGGTGCGCGACAAGACTGATGAGCTTTCTGAACTGATGTAATTGCGAAGACCGAGAGTGTGGTGGTGTCCATGAGATTGAATGGTTAGAGATAAACCTTGTTAATAAACTATAGTAAGGTACTTTTTGGATGCGCTAAAAAGACTCTGGAGACCCTGGAATAGTTCACATACAAGCCAAAAAGTTGTATTTTACAGTTTTAAAAAAAAAATAGTATCATACCGATGCCTAGATTTGCCGAACAGTAATTTAAAAATATATAGTGAAATGTTTTATACTTACATTATTGCCAATGTCAGTTTTGAAAAAAAAAAGTCTTACTAGCCCTTAAAAAGTTGCGAATTATGCTAGTTGATTTGGGCCTACGAAGCGTCTACGATGCCACAAAGGTTCTACGTCACCATCGTATGACGTAGAACCTTCGTAGCGTTAGTAGCGTAACGGTCAAACGCTACGAAGTTTCTACGATGATGCGAAGAAATAAGTTGAATTTTATTATAGCCAATATATGTGTACGTAAGTTATAAATACCTATAACTATACGAGTATTGAGCACAACAAAGACCCATGTCTAGACAATTTGATTTGAACCACCAACATTGGTTGGTGCTATTTAGGATCCCGTACCAAAGATAAACGGGACCCTTCGCGAAACTCCGTTGTTCGTCCGTCTGTCCGTGTGTCACCAGGCGGTATCTCATGAACCGTGATAGCTGGACAGTTTAATTTTTTTACAGATGATGTATATTTCTGTTGCCGCTATAACCAAAAATACTAAAAACAGAGTAAAATAAATATTTAAAGGGGGCTTTTTTTGCGTTTTCTGCTCGGCAGTTTAATATTGTACAGGTTATAGGTCCGGAAATCTTCGTGCGCGAGTTTGACTCGCACTTGGCTGATATTTTTCTTGTTTTCCAAGTTTGTCCAATTTGTTATATTGTGGAGCTCTCAATTATATTTAAGCACTTGTAAAGAAAACTAGGATACCAAGTGAAAGAGACCATCCTTTTTAACACGCTTACTTGTATGTAAGAAAATCTTGGAATCTTAATTTGACCCACTTCCCGGTCTTCGATTAGGATGACATTTTACACACTCTCAGAGTTCTGATGACAAGACATGAAAAGCGTGTTTTTTAGTTTTTATGATGATGGTCACCATACCGGATGATGTGGTGACAAATGTTCTTGGGCACGCATTATTGAGACGCCACCACGAGATGAACACGTAGCCAATAGACCACACCGTGTCGGAGTCAGAGCCGTGGCACAAAATGTATGATTTATAGTCTGTGATGAGTATGTACCAATAAAAAAATAGTAAGTAGTCCTCGAATCTATTTATATTTTAAACTGTTTTTCTCAAAATATGTGCAAATAATAATTTGGACTGCTCTTTGGAAAATTGGGAATAAGGAATTCCAAGAATATCGGGCATTAATGAGGCTATTTTTTATCAATTTTTTAACATCGGTACTTAGTAGTAGCAAGTATGCTCTCTATTTAACACTAATTAGTATATTGCGGTATTAAATATTACGTAAGCAGGCAGTTTGATACCTTTTCCTTCATATCAGCGCACGTCTTAGTTGTTTGATACATATTTGTTTGAATTTTCGTATTGTGTATGTATTCGGAAGGCATATTAAACTATTGAAAGCAATGGTTTAACGTGCCTTTCGTAGCAGGGAGAGGTTTGAGTTACTCTCATTACATTTGTGGTCACCAACACCAAAAGGTTACCACGCCGTGGGTTGCTTAATTAGAGTTCCTCATGTTTTTATGAAGCAACTATACCATAGAATTAATAATAGTACCAAAACTATACTCAGAAAATTGCTTGGCTTCCTACAATTTCTACGAGCAAAAACGGATATAGGCAATATTCAATTCAAAATTAAATTACATTCGCTTTAATGTCGGTCCGTTTATATTATTATCAAAGAACAGACGAGGGAGTTCGTTCTCGTTACGCGCGCGCGCAAACGAGCTGTCTTGCCCGCGTCCCCACCGACAACTGTCATCCCCAATTATGGCCGCCATGACATTTTCGCGCGCTTGCGATTGAATTTAGAATGTTCTTTTTTATTGACGAAATACTAAATAAAATTATTCCTGGCTGGTATGCCGATGGAAGTTATATGCATGAAAGTATCGTAGTACCTATATTATATCTGCATTAAATTACCAATAAAAATAATATAAAATCAATTGAGTTTTGTCTTGCGTACCAAGTTCCTAAAGTTTCTACGGCAAAACGGTACAATAAGTCGGAGTTTACGGCAAAAAAATATTGTAGAACTTGCCTAGAAAAGGTATTATGTTACAAAAAATAAATAAAAAAAATGTCTTTAAAACATGTTAGTTATTTAAAGTATCAGTACATACCTTTGAAGCTAATAAAAGAAAAAAAATCGTCGCCCCGTTCCCGTTACACAGTGCGTATCGTCGCAAGTGTACGCGGCGAGCGTTTTTCATGATTTTACACTAATTCAAAGCGACGGGTCGCCGGTTCTATTCCCGGCGCGGCAGCAGACGAGAAAGTTGGCCTGAGCGGCAGATGCCTTAGAAATTACAGCCGACCGCAAACTTTGATGTTAATTTTGTTTTAGAATATAATCAAATAAAATACGTTCATTACGTCTCTCTTTTATTATTTTCACAATTGGATATGACTAAAGAGTAATGTTAGTTGAAAATCAAATGTTTCGAAATTGAAGTTGAGAACTGTTTTCGTGTTAATGTCCTTTGTATTTAGAATGAATTCCTATCTCTAAAACATTGGGCACCTACCGGATGCGTATACGAGCCTGCTAAAACTATGAGGAATACTTTAATATATGTAACTCCGAACAATAACTATACCTAGATGTTTCCTTTTTTGACGAACTCCGTGACGCAGCGGTTAACACGCTAGTCACCGACACAGATTGGTCCTGGGCTAGATCCCCTCCTCATGACATCCCTGTCACGAAAACGATTACAGACTAGCCTGGGTCTTGGATTTTCTATACCTATATGTAAGGAAATATCTATTATAAAATACTGTATCGTTTAGTATCGTCAATCTCGTTCACAACTTACTATGAGGCTACGCCGATTTGAGTGATATGTCCGTATAGTATATTTATTATAATTTATTTTTGACTATTTAATGTTTTATTACAAAAGTTTTTATCGCAATTGTTTATATGAAAATATGTAAAATTGATTTTTTTGTCATTATAGTGCATTGTGAATTTACTGCGGTAAGACTAGCGCTTTTTATAATCTGTGACATTATGGACTTTCTGTTCTTACCAAGTACATTATATCTCCATGGTTCTTACCACGGAAGTATAATAGTACGTAGTACATATATCTCCATGGTTCTTACAGAAAAATCCTGGAAATATATTTTAAACAAACTCATGACATGTATTCATGTAAGCAGTCTTTCTACGGTCCACTCCCTTATGATCCCTTTTTATTCATCGTCACCATGCATAATATTCAAATGTGTATACGCACATACCTGTTTACAAGTGATTGTTCTTTATTCTACTATAGGCAACGCCTTGCTTCGCTTTTGGCAAAGACTTGCTTGTTAATTTGAACCAATAATCTAATTGGACAGAATTTCTTGGCAGATCTGCCAATATGCCGGGGATTTTATTGGCCGAGACAATAATAGATTCCTACAGCGATTGGAATAAGGCATGACAAAGATCTTCGGAGAGTTGATCCGAGAAGAGATGCAAAAATACTACAGTCAACTAAACCTCGCTATTGTAACATTTCGTACAGCTATTGCGATATCGAGTTAGGTGGCATTTTCTTGGGCAAGTCATTGAAAATAAATCACCTAGGATATATTTACACAACAGCCCTAAAAGGAGTTTAATGCTTTCAGGGTTTATGGAAGACATGTACTTAGAATGTTTTATATCCTACCATATCTAAGTTCTAATGCCAGATTTGGATTTGTGAGGCGTCGTTACAATCCTTGGCTTTCACACGATTTATATAGGTACTCTGTATGTTTTACCAGGCAGTCGTCTTTTACCCGATTGACCCTCCTAAATGAAGGATAATGTTTTTCACGCGTTTTTATGTATTTACGTTAGTATTTATGTGTCATTGTCGTTTTCTTGAGCCTAAACGCCGTGACCGATTTTGAAGCTTATGATGTCATCAAGTACATTTGTATTCTTTCCCGGAGCGTTACAGGCTATGTGACGTTAGAAAAAATCGGTCATGTCGGCTCTGTACCGGTATCGAACGAAAATGTCAAAAAAATCACGTTTGTTATATGGGAGGCCCCCATTTATTTTATTTTATTTTTAGTATTTGTTGTTATAGTGGCAACAGAAATCATCTGTAAAAATATCAACTGTTTAGCTATCACGGTTGATGAGATACAGCCTGGTGACAGACAGACAGACGGACATCGAAGTCTGGTAAAAAGGGTCCCATTTTTACCCTTAGGGTCGAAGGGGCAGTCTTTGTATTTTGATATAGTCAAGGCGTACCGTTTTTCTATTTTACTTTTAAAATACTTGTTCCCTATTCATTCAAAATACTGATATTACAACGAACTAAGTATAAGTATGAACATTTGCAAGTGCTCACTACGGAAAGGGAATATTGTAGGTTACAAATCCATCAAATCTAAGCAACAGGAAATCGAATCCAAAAGTCTTCACAAAAGACGTCCAGATATAACCAAAAGACAAACAAAAATCTCACTTCTAATTCCGTCTGTCGTAAAAACACATCCTACCGTTTCGGCGCAACATAAACTTTTCAGAACCAATTACTTAAAAACTTTATACTAATTTTCTTCCCGGCCCACTATAAATAATACACGTTGACGTGTCAATTATTGGTCTAATTCGTTTCCCGCTCAAAAATACTTTTTTCTTTTACTAAACGGGCGGGATTTGTAAAACCACGCCTCGTCAAGATTTGAATCTTCAAAATTAGAACCACATGGAACATCCTACCCTTATAAATGAATTCAAAAGCAACTCTATTGTAAATAGGTTACGGAAGCTATTGCAATACCAAATATGTTATCTGAATTCCAATGTTCATCTTTCGAAATTGGAACTTGATACATTTGGGAATAGAGATGAATTTATTTTTTTCTTAACTGCCAGTGGGTGTGTTTGAAAAAGAGATGTTTACAAGATATTTTTTGAGCCACACATGTCTTGGGAATGGCAACGGATAAGCCAGATCGCTGCAAAGACTCCATTAGTTCGCACATTAGGTTGAGTTAGTCGAATAATTTAATTAAATAAAGTAATTCAATAAGTTAGTGGATTAATAACAATTATTCCAGTTAGTTCGCGATCAGAGTTGGACTGGACAAGTAAAGATTTTAATTTGAAAAAGTCTAAAGTGATTTCTAATAGTGATTTTTGTGAAGATTGTCGGAAGATTTAGTAATTGTGATGGATCAGAATAAAGGTCAGTAAATTATTATTTTCGTCTCTAAGATTTCAGTAATAGATTCAGAAATGAATTAAATTCTCATCGTAAGAATCAGTATCTTACTAATTGTCATATGGAAATCTAAGGTATGAAAAACACAATATTCTACAATTTACAAGTAGGATACAAGAAGGTGGTTTTATTTATACCATTTTTTTGTTGCACAAAGTGAAGTTTCCAATGTTATAAAAAAAAAATACGATTAATGGTACAGTGATATTATGATTTTAATTCTCAAAGTGAACTTATTAAGTAATTTTAAATAAACATAATTATTAAGTATGTAATTATTTTAAATATTCAACATTTGATTTACACAAAAATAGCTTGTAGATACTAAGTAAGAGCTCCCCGGAATCCCAGATATATCTAAAAAAAAAAGATACGTAAAAACAAATCGATAAAGAAGAAGATTGCAGAGGAAAAGAGTAAAAATTAAGAATTTAACTTTAATAAAATAATGTAGATAAAATAACCGACTAAATACCTACTTAAAAATATTACGTACAGAGCATTTTTTAATTCATTTCAGTCTTTTAAATATAGACTTAATATTCATTATTCAAAGTAATTAGTACTTTAAAATAAAATAAAATTACACTTTAAGCATTTAAGGTATATAGTCAAAGCATTTAAGAAAACTTAAAAAAACCTCGGGAGATTTATTTTAAATAAAAACCAACAATTAAAACAATGATTCATTTAATAACCAAAATGCGGAAAAATAAATTTTCTAAACAGTCTCAAATTGGTCGGTCAGCGAAACTAACATAAAACATGTGATTTTAGGTTGATACAGAACCAGCAATTTCGTAATAAATGTTACATACATACTGTCACGTCTTTTTCCCTTGCGGGGTAGACAGAGCTCAGGTCTATAAGACCTAAAGCCACGATTAGCATGGTGGTGGGCGTGGAGATGGAAAACGGAATCAAAATAGTGATGGGTTGCTAGCCGCATCGCCTGTTAGTGTGATTCCTTAAATTTTCGCCCACCTCGATCGACTTTTACGATCTGCGCGGGAAGAGAAGCAGCTGGTACATTCTATGTTTTTTCTTTACTGGGAGCTCAGACTGGGAGTAAAGAAAAAATAGCGTGGGAGTAATAAATGTTTTTTCTCAAACATGCTCGGAAATGTAGGCATTACTGTAGTAAAAAGAAGACCGGAAGTTTGTAATTCTTGGCTCATTCATCGCATTGCCGGCCTAGGCCAGGAAATAAGTATGAAAATTACTTCCCGGCCGCTGCTCAAAACTTTTTAATTAATCTATGTAACGTAAATTATGTCACTTGTCATACAGCCAGTTTACTACCACTGCATTTTTAAAAAATGCATATAATACGTGAATATAACTACAATTTCATTAAAATATCGATATGTGATCATACGAAAATATGTTTAATTTTCGTTGCGAGAGAAGAAAACAATAATCTATGATCTATTAAATTTTTTGTGAAAAATATGACTGGGCTCTATGGGCATTGTTTCCTTTGCAGGAATTGACAACTGAAAATAAAAAAATTAAAAACTCGGGAGATCTGTTATTTTCACTATACCCGTAGTGATTAACGCCACTGCCGAAAAACTGCCTTTACGGATTTTAGGGCATAGAACACACGTCAATTGACTTTGAATTTATGGCCCCCCATAGAAACTCAAAAGGAATTGTATGGCATTTTTTTCATTTTCACCCTCACTCCATTATTTGTCTATGATCCTTATTGCCTAGAGAAAACATATGGCAGTCGGTCGTCTGATACTAGTAATAGTATCTTCTTCGTAGTTTGTGATTAACGCTTTGCAGTAATTGATTGACATTGATTGTTTTCGGTAAATATGTGCAAAGTTGGTTATTTATTCGAAATGAAACGGTTCAAAATGAGTTTTAGTGATGAAAGCAACACTGCAATGGATTTTAAGTACCTACTTCGCCTAATTTGAAACTTGAAAGTGGAAAAATTACTACCGGCAAATACCTAGTAAGGGGAAATATTTAAGACATGTAAGTTTATGTGTAACTTTAAGTTAAATTTCCTCACATTTATTGAGAAAATCTCTATACTTTCCTCGGCGGGAAAGGGATTGCCGGACTCGTAACTATTGTCAAGGCCTCGCTGACGCTCGGCCTTGAAAACTATACTCGTCCGGCAATCCCTTACTTCCCGGCCTCTGCAGTAATGTACTATTACATTGTAATACTTTTTTCGGAAGTCAATGACTTCAATTACCCCTGGAGCCCGATGGTCCAGTGGGTGTGAGCTCTATGAGCGCTTACGTATGTTAAGCAACCCCTGGTGCAGTCCCTACTTGGATGGGTGACCGCAAGTGACATAATAATCTCGAGCTCCTCCGTGCATCTTGGTCCCAGCTGTCATCGTTGATGGCAGTCGTTAAGCTATGTCAGATGCCTTAAGGCAGCTTGAAAAATCTGACACCAGTGTTGGCCACTTACACATACGAAAAACAACAACAAACAAACACCCTGAGTAACTTATAATATAACGTTATTTGGTTTTTAGATCTGTGAAAAGGAATTTCTTCATGTAATCTCTAGATTTTATATCCATCCATCCATCCATCCATCAGGTCCTTTTTAGTCTCCACTGCAGGAGCACGACCCTCTCTTTACTACCACAGCAATATATAAGTATTAGACAGAGTAGTCAGAGGATTTGGCCTACACTCTCCACGCTGGCCGGACGGGTTGGAGAGGTCTTTTTGATGTTTGTAAGCTTTGTTTAGCTTGTGTTTCCTAAGTCGCCTTTTACGACATCCACGGGAAGACTTGGAGTGGTCCCATTCTACTCTGCCGGGAACCACACGGCGTATATCCATACCAAAGACAATATAATACTAACGTAATAGACTTCCCATCTCATACAAAAATATTGGACCAAATTAAGGTTGCGAAAAGCAGGCGAATATATGGCGCAGGAGAGTTGCTTGCTACTCGATACTAGATGGCGGTAATCTGCGTTAGCCTTTAACTTACGAAATATACGGTGTCATTTTAAAATATTATGCTTAAAATATTGTTTTTATTTTTAATTAGATATATTTTGTGAATCATGTTTTTATATTCTCATAATACGGTAGATACAATGTTGTATAGTTTCGAGTGGCGCCATCTATGCGAGTCTCTGAGAACAAATCGTACGAGACCACATGTCCATACTAATATTATAAAGCTGAAGAGTTTGTTTGTTTGGTTGAACGCGCTAATCTCAGGAACAGGAACTAACGGAACCTTATATCTCAGTGCCATAGGCTATTAGGTATGTACCACGGGCGAAGCCGGTGCTGACTGCTAGTCGTCGATATAATCTCAACTAATATTTTAAAAGCGAATAAACTAGACATAGGCATGTAGTCCCAACGCCTTTATCGTACGATTTGTTCTCAGAGACTCGCATAGATGGCGCTACTCATTGCTACAAAACATTGTATTTTCCGTATTATGAGAATATAAAAGCATTATTCACAAAATATATCTTATAAATAATTAGAACAATATTTTTGGCTATTTATTGTAAAATTACACCTCAGTTATAGTAAGTTTTAGGCTAACTCGATACTAGATGGCAATAGTCTGCACCGCCATACTTGGCCAGTCATACACCTACTGTTCGCCACCTTAATTTGGCCCAATATTTGTGTATGAGGTAGGCAGTATATACGTTAGTATTATATTGTCTTCGACATAGGGTATGTTCAGAGTATTCTGAGCAGCCCTAATTCTGACGCCACCTTGTATTTGTGTAGTTTAGTGGAGTACTGCCAGTAAACTACACAAGTACTGGAAATTTAATTATAGAATACTAGCAGCCCTACCCGGCTACGCCCGGGCATGTATTATATCTTAAAACCTTCCTCGTGAATCACTCTATCTGTTGGTGAAAATCGCATGAAAATCCGTGCAGTAGTTTTTGAGTTTATCGAGAACAGACAGACAGACAGACAGACAGACGCGGCGGAGGACTTTGTTTTATAATATGTTAGTGATTAGTGAAGGTGTATAATTATAATTATATGTTTGTATTTGTAAAGTGTTATGTTGTAACGACTTTGTATCGATGGAGCTGCCATGTCAAAGAGACAAAAGCTCCTAAATAATAAAGATAATAAAAAAAATATTGTTAATGCGAAAGTGAGTTTGTTTGTTACGCTTTTATAACCTAATGATCCGATCATCATAAAATTTTCATACTCGTTATCTGGAGTACGGAGAAGCACATAAGCCTAATTCCGGAGAAAAGTACCGTTCTCGAAAGAGTAGGTAAAAAAATACCGATATTATCAACCCGTTATTGTATTTTCAACTCATTGTTTTAGATTATGCACTTTTCACGGATTACTTTTAACTAGCACAAAAAAACTATTAAAAAAATATTAAAAGTAAGTACCTATGAGGTACCAAGTCTTCGAGTAGATGTCGTAGAAGGCGACTTGGGGAACACAAGCTAAACAAAGCTTATAAACATCAAAGAAACCTCTCCAACCCGTCTGGCCAGCGGGGAGAGTGTAGGTTAAATCTCTTACTGCTCTGACTGGACGAGTATATGGCTCTGGCAGTGCAGAGAGGGTCGTGCTCTTGCAGTGGAGACTAACAAAGACCTGATGATGATGATGATGACCTATAAGGAAATGAAATGTAGAACCAAAAACACTAAAAGTTTCTTTTCGTAGCACTTCCGCCACCAGTGCCACCACAGATAGAGAAGCGTAGACTGCGTAGTTCGTAGACTCAGCTACAATGCCTACGATCTACGCAGCCTACAGGCTACAACCTCTACGGCTTCTGGAGCTTTTATGTATTTGGCGGTGCTACTTTCCAAATATGTACATTTCTAGTAAAACGAGTTTGTTTGAAGGTTGTGTACTTAGTTCGTCGCAAATATACTGCTCAGTCCGTGACGACCGTAAACGGGAGATAAATAAAAAATCATACGTCAAAGCGACTTTACTATTGTAGTTACCGAACTATAATGTCTTGAATATTTTCGTTTTTATGCCCTTAATTAAGGTCTATCACATTTTCATACACTTAATATTTTTATTTATAATACATGTTTTATCGATTTAAGACTTGCTTGCGGTCTTCTGGTAAGAAGTTCCAAAGTTGTACAGCTTGCGTTGTAAAAGATATTGACATAAAATCAGAATTAAATAGTGGGATATAAAGCTTATGAGAATCGGAAAAGCGAAGAAATTTGCATTTCAAGTACTCAGGAGAATGTGATTTTTGGGTATAGAAAAAAGCGAGCACGGTAATCTCTGTTGTCTACGTAATTGAATGGGAAGCCAATTGAGTTGAGATCGGCAAGTAGATTGTGATTGTATTTACGCCACATTTACGTAGACAGAAAATAAAACTATCTATCCTATTAGCCAGGGACGTTCACTGCTGGACATAGGCCTCCCCCATAGATTGAGTTATTTTTAAAAGTATTGTTGACACATTTTTGGTTATATTTTTTAAAAGTATTGTTGACACATATTGACACATTTCGATATAAGTACATATAACTGCTGATAATCGTCCTTTCTTACAAAGTAGGCTAGTCTGCGGGTTCGTCGGTAGTTTTTGTCAAAGACCACCAAGAAAAAACACATATGTGTGAAAACTGATATCGATATGCACGCGCCGACGCGCCATACAATCAATTTTTTTTATGCGGCTCATTATTGTAAGCAAAATGTAATTTTGATGCTAAAAGAATACTTGAGCCACTGTTAGTAGCGGCCGTCTTAAAGGACACCGAGAAACAACAAACCAACCCAAGCCATGTAGGTATGTGATATGATAGTAATACGGACTTAAATTGCCGACGCACCATACAAAGACTCCATTTCATGCGGCTGCTGTTGAAATTAAACAGTAGAGATGAAGCTACATGCTCATTATTAAAAGCCATTTTGACATCAGGTTAAAAAAATTGAGCCATTGTAAGTAGCGGCCGTCTCAAAGGCCACCAAGAAACAACAAACTAACTCAAGCCATGTGTGTGAAAACTGACCACACAATCACTCCAATTTATGTGGCTGCTCTTGCAATGAAACAGTAGATCTTAAGCTAAATGCTCAATAATGTAAGCTTAAAATTATATTTTGACAAGAGGCTAAAAGAATACTTGAGCCTCTTTTAGTAGCGGCCTTCCCAAAGACCACCAATGAACAATAAGTAACTCAAGCCATGTGTGTGCAAACTGATATACGCGCGCGCGCCGACGTACCACACAAGCAGTCTGTTTGTGCGGCTACTGTTGAAATGAAACAATAGAGCTGAAGCTGTATGCTCATTATTGGAAGCTTAAAATTATATAACTGTGTGCAAAGTACAGTGCTATGGACTTGCCGAAGTGCCACCCAAAGACTCCATTTTATGTGGCTACTGATGAAATTAAATAGTAGAGATGGAGCTATATGATCATTATTGGAAGCCTAAAATACTATTTTGATACCAGGCTAAAATAATACTTTAGCCAATATTAGTGGCGGCCGTCTCAAAGACCACCAAGAAACAACAAACCAACTCAAGCCATGTGTGTGCAAACTGATATCGATACGCGCGCGCCGGGTGACGTGCACCACAATCACTTTTTTATGCGGCTACTTGCTACTGTGTAGGTGGCATAAGAGCCGATAACCGTTTATTAAGTGTACTATGGAATCCAAAATTAATTCGTACATTTTGATATTGATACAATGGCAATGTGTTTGGTATTGACTAACGATAATTTAAATTCACGTTCTCAACATGAACACGAACAACTTTTGTTCTGTAACCAACTCTGAAATCGAGATAATTTAATGTGCTTTAATACCTATTGATCCAAAATGTATGGCTGACATTTTGTTCTTGATTTCAGGCTCGTTTTCAGAACCAAAATAAGTATTTCGTTTTCATGTACGTAAGAGAACGTAAATTTTAATTATCGGTAGTTTAATACGAAACACATTGTATATTAGATGGGTATTTAATTTTACAGTTCTCATAAAAGTTGTTTGGATTGATAACTTTTGATACCTTTTCGGCTCAACATAAGTAGGTATACACTCTGTTTAACGTCGATTCGTTTGGCTAGTCTGTAATATAGAGGTAGTCCATCTCAAAGACCTCCAAGAAATAACAACCAGATTCAGCTCAATGCAAATTGTAAGCCTAAAATGTTACCTATTTTGACCAAGCAATAAGAATACTTGATTCACTGTTAGATTAGCGTTAGCAGCGGTCGACTCAAAGACCACTAAGAAACAGTAAGTAGTTCAACTTAAGCCAGTGCGTGCAAACTGATAGGGCTGCGCGCGCGCCGACTCGCCACACACGTCCTCTTTTCATGCTATTTATACTGCTGTGGCATCCTTGTTCATTTGAATCTGAATAAACAAGGACGCCGCAGCAGATATAAGAATTACAGAAACATAAATTGACTATAATTAACCAGCAACATAGCAGGTTATTGTAGTCAATTAGTTTTACGGCGCCCGCGGCGCCGTTTATATCGCGCTATAAACTATCCACATCTCGCTCTAAAATGTTACGTAAAATGAGATCGCGCTTGTCGCTAAATGTACACTTCTTCTAGTTAAATCTTTTGCAACAATATAGGCAGAGAAGATGACTTACGGGCACATAACTTTTTTGCTTTCACTTTTCTACGATTGTGTCATTTTATATGACGTGATTAAGGCTATAAAAACCGGCCAAGTGCGTGGATATGGATTATACAGCCTACACTTGCTTATTAAAACACTTTTTTCCAAAAAATAACCTAATTAAATATTTTCTGATGAAAGTACCTCAATATCTTGATAATACATTGTAAATTGATTTATGGAATATAGACAAAAATTGCTACGAACAAGTTCATAGTAAGAAATCATTCATATTAATCGAAGCCATATGGTGAGTAAATCAGTAAATCTGCAAACTGATAGGGCTGCGCCCGCCGACAAAGCGGCCCACACCGAGCCCGTTCGGCCGTATGCTAAATTACATATGCTGGATCTTACTGTGTTTACGAGACTGAAAAGATGGCAGAAAGCGTTTTAAGAGGCATACATATTCGTATTATCATTTTTAATCAATGGTGGTGAATATAGACGCACAAATTCGTCGCCGGTAAAATGCAGAATCAGGTCTTACCTATATCTTAATACTTTAAATAGGTACCTAAAATCGATTGTTTTTTTTTTCATGTGTGTAAGTGGCCAATACTGGTGTCAAATTTTTCAAGCTGCATAAAGGCATCTGACATAGATTAACGACTGCCATCAATGATGACAGCCGGGACCAACGCAACGGCTTAATGTGCCTTCCGAAGCACGGAAAACCGATAAAAAGGTTTGGTTACTCCCACCAATATGGTTCAGTTTTAGATATATACTTACAATAGGTAAGACGAAACAGTCCAGTTAGTAGAAATACTAATAAAATTCTATTGAACCGGATTGAGCTAAACTGAGTCCACTTTAAGCTCGTGGGCACCTCCAGATGAATCATGGCAGATACCTTCTTCGTGGCTTACAAATGAGTTATCTGATCTAGAGAACCATCAAAGCAAAAAATGCCATACCACCTTCTACATAAAGCCAGGCCAGCAAATAAAAGAGATATAAGTAGAATTACATTTTATGATCATGGCGATCGCTCCATTAGATTGTCCTTTTCGAAGTACCTAAGTATGTTGGACTAATTTGAAGAGGCATGGCTTGTATACAGCCTTTGAATATATCTACTAACCCGTATGGATAATTTTAACCGTCTTTAACAACTTTATAACTTCTTTGTCTACAGAGATTCACAACAGCCGACAAGATGGAATCACCAAGAACTACGAGACGAAAGCCCAAATGCCGGTCAACTACAACGTGCCCAACGGAAACTATCCCGAAAACCATAACCTGTTCCAAATGATCAAGTGCCACGAAGACAGCCTTCTGAGACTCCACCATCTGACAGCCGGAAGACAAATGAACGCGAACTACGAACCTACATACCAAAACGATATACCCTGGTACCCAAAGGATTTACAACGCCAATATATCAAACCTGTCGGGTACTTAGCATATGAAGACATGAGAAGGAAGTATGATGAAGAGAAAACGAAAGAGAAAGAGGTACAAAAAGAATCAGAAGAAGAAAGAGATGGCAAAGTAGATGAAAGGAAAAAGCCTAGGCGGAATAGGACGACGTTCACAAGCCAGCAGTTGGCCGCTTTGGAGAAGGTTTTCGAAAAGACTCACTACCCTGATGCGTTTGTGAGAGAAGACTTGGCGACGAGAGTGAATTTGACTGAAGCAAGGGTTCAGGTAGGTTAATTTATTAAATAAAATTATTAGTTAGCTTTAAAGCCTTATATTATGTTTTGTAGGTAAGACCACTTACGTAGATTAAATAATTTCATTAGAAATTTGACACAAGAAACACCTACACCACGGTAAACAAAAACTATACTATACTGCACGTATAGTTTTTTGTTTATCGTGGTGTAAGTGGCCAAACTAGTTTCAGAGTTTTAGGGTGCCTATATTGCATCTGATATAACTTGACAACTGCCATCAGTTGATAAGAGCCCGGACAACCCACTCAAACTGCCTTCCAAAGCACGGAGGCGCGCGAGATATTTTATTTGCCACACAAGTGGCATATTGTCACCCATCTTAGTAAGGACTGCACTCGGGGTTACTCACCCCATGTGGAAGAAACGTCTTCCTGGGATATTACTAGAGAAGTGGTACTAATGCGAATTTTAGGACTTCGACATAGTTTACAAAATATTGGTAATGCTTATAGTTACTAGTCCTAGTAGCAATCAGATTTTCATAAATGCTTTTTATTTTGTTTGTTTAATTAAAGTAGGTGGATATTTTTTTTCACTTCCATAACATAAGTTTTTTCATAAACACTCGATTCCTAGGATCATGCGTAATCTTCATGTCTACACAATGCACGACCCTGTGTCCACCGGCTGTTATTCCTATTCCGCGCAAGCGACCCATATTTTGGGAAATCCTGTACTATAGAGCTGAATGTACAAGGATACTCTAAGTGACAAGCAGGTAGCAAACTTTAAAATTACCCAATCATTTAACAGCGTGTCACTGCGCCACGGCACAATCTTATTACCTAACTACCTACATGTGTATCTTAAACGATTTTTTTCTTTTTCAGGTGTGGTTTCAAAATAGAAGAGCAAAGTTTCGACGAAACGAGAGGTCAGCCATCTCCAGTCACAGAAGTTCAACTAGCCAGAGTTCTCCTGAGCCAGTCCCCGTACCTATTGGAATCCCGCACCAGGAATCACGTCAAGAATATCCAAGAAACGCCAAAGAACCCTGGCTACATCATTTCCAAGCCAACAACTTGAACCTTAATTTAGGAATCCCTATTACTAATTCTGTATATCAAAATGACTATTCGCTGATGATGCAGAACGTGGGTAATAGACAGTACGTGCCAAATTCTAACACTCTGATGGGTCAAAGTATGGTAGGTTATGGAGGAAGCACCGAAAATAGCTACGGGTCCTGCGCTTTGATAGGAGGGTATGGTGGGTCATTACAACCAGCACACCATGGTTCGTACAATTTGAATTTGAGATTGAGACCGCACGATTTCAGTATAAATAATATTACTTTATGATTGATAATTATAATTTGTGAAGCTGTTCTTAAAATAAATATATTGTTTTGTGTGTTTTTGTTTGATTTAATAAATTATTAAGGATTTAGTTAGTTTTGTGGTGGGAAGTCAAGGGGTGCAGTTGGGGTTTGCCTTAAATGATTTTGCAAATTGATTTTAGTGGACTTTATATAATATGAAATTGGTGTAGTTTGGTGTTATAAATACCTACTCATGAACAATTTGTGAAATAGTTAAAATATACTATTATATGGACTCGTATAGATTTGTCACCAGAAGCTCCCAGGAGGTATCAAAGAACATACTTAGGTACGCCATCTTTGATGCTACTTGATAAAACATTACCGCTGGACATTGGCAGAATCGCTGAAATCTCGGTGGAAGCCATATTATAAAACAGAAGAAGAAGGATTTAGTTGATACCTTCCGGTGTAAAAAGAAGTTACTTACCTACCTACCTACATTATACAATCTTGCTATGAGTACATAATTAGCTCTAGTAAATAGCTATGTACTGATAATCATATTCTTTGGTTCTGTTACTGTTACCGTATCAATAATGCGATAAACATAACCATCTCAGCAGTCGGGTGAAAAGATACAGCAAGGATTTAAAAAAATCGTAAATAGAAATTCTTTTGCTTCATAAAAAAGTTTTAAAAAAGTATAATGTCAACTAATGTCATTGTCATTGTCTAAATGTCATTGTGACATTTCCGTAAACAATCTTCTTTCTCTTTTCAAGTTTTTGCTATTCTCTGCGCGGGCTTTATGGCTGAACTACAATTGTAAATTGTAATGAAGAACTTAGTGAAAAGAAGAAGAAATGCTAAATTATGATATTTGCCAGAAATCTGTGACCACTTAGTTTCTACCGACAACAATATGGTGTTTAAAGTTTACTTAAACTTTTTTTTATTGACCATATCTCTTGCACTTGGTTCGCAATTTGCTTATAACTACTTGAAAACTAAGAAAAATGCACGGAAGGAAATCCACGAAGTAATTATGTTTTCTTACAACCTCGGCGAGTTCAGGAAGAGCAAATATTCCCGGTGTATCATCAGCCGCAGTATGGATAGGCTACTCTATTATTTGAATTCTCCAAAATATACTTTGGATATCTGTATGTATGTCTTCACGAATTCAGATATTGCCAACGTCGTGCTGAAGATGCGTTTGAAAGGTGTTAAGGTTCGGGTCATAGTGGATGCAGACATGGCCTATTCTCAGGGCTCGGTAATCAAGAAGTTGGAAAAACATGGTATTCCTGTGCGGTGGATGAAATCAACGAATTTGATGCATCATAAGTTCACGCTCATAGATGCTTATGGTGATCAAGATAAGGTTACACCATTGGTTATAATGGGATCACTGAATTGGACCAACAATGCGTTAAGTGGGAACTGGGAGGATGTGGCTGTGACATCGCAAGAGGAGCTTATGAAACAATATAGAGAGGAATTTGAGAGACTGTGGTCTTTATTCCAAGTAGTTTATCTGTAAGCAGAAGATTTATTGTCACTTAATTGATAATAAGCCTTTTGTTTACTGATAAACTATTTGGATTTGGTGCTCAGTATATAGGTTAAGGATAAAGTGAAATTACTACTTATCTGTCACTAATGCATCTCTAAAATTCTTATTTTGTAGAAAAATATGTTAAAAACTATACCTGCTTTATAGACATTCTAAAATATGTTTGATCTGATATTTATTAATTCACAGCCACTGAACCACACTCTATATATTATGCATGCAGACCGAAGTATCCCAGAAAGTGTAAATACTATTCCAAATAGACCAAAACTATAGTTAATGTATATGTAGTGAATACACATACTTCTCATGTGTGACATCCAAATAATCTGATTATCAGTGTGCACTCCATAAAGTACAGTTGGCAAAATACTAAAACTAAGCATAAAAAATGTATTTCAGCTATGTAATACTTACGTAGTAGGAACTGTGATAAATGAAAACTGTGTAATGTTTTATAATCAGAGGCCTAAGGTGCCTATAGTGTATAAGCACAGATCAGCAGGCCTATTTGCTAACTTGGTGGGTGTGTTGATCCATTACGGTTTTCATATTAAATAAAAATAGTCAATTCATAAGGAAGCCCTAATTAATATTGAAGTTACTATCAAAGTGATGTATACTGTAGTTTTTAAAAGTTAGTAAATAAACCTGTAGGTTGATGCTAAAGTATTCCAACTGAGGATGCGATTGAGAAGTGCCTTTATGAAGTGCATCTGTGTGCTTCTATTGTTATTGTGGAAAGTAGAAATTCGTGTAAGTATGTGATGCTACTAAGAGATTTTTGCATTATCAAAAGGTAGAAGAGATTATTTCTGTTTCATAGCCTAAGTAATATTTTTGTAATTTGATCTTTGATTGTAAGCAATAAGCTTTATAGATGTTACTGATTTGACTGTGTTCAAGTGCTTAAATAAATTTAACTTTTATAATAGTTTTTTGTTATTCTTGTTCAATCCTTAGCTATAATATGAAGTATTCAGGGTACTTTTGAAACATTAGTAACCTCGCTGGAGTAGGTAACTAACAAACATCAAGACCAAGTTTAAATTTAAAAATTTTTTAAATTTAAATTAAATTTAATTAAAATTAAATTTAAATTCTTTTTGCGATGAAGCCAACAGAAAAGCATAATTTTTGTATTAAACTTGGCTCTCCTTTTTACAGTTATGTTGTGGGTGGGATATCATTACTTTTTGTAAAGATATTCAGATTTACTTCTATTCTGTGTATAATTATGTGGTGCCGCGTGCTGGGGTACTATTTTTGAACGCGTGCCACTCGTCTTCAAACGATTTCTCCATACAAAAATCGCTCGAAGACGAGTGGCCCGCGTTCAAAAATAGCACTCCTGCCCGCCGACGACACACCGTTGGCGGTTGCTTAGCGCGTATTAAAACCTTTTTTTTTAAAGGGGACACCACTATTTTTTGTCTTAACTGTATTTTTATATTTCTGTTATATAGCAAATACCTACATATATTGGGATAGTTTCAAATATCTGCTTGTATCGTTGCAACGGTTCCAACGCTACAATTTAAAAAAAAATGTTGTATGGGGACCTTTATTAAACTTTTTTTATTTTTAGGTTTTTTCCTACGCTTTCACACAATTACCGATCTGTAGGCCTATTTGCTAACTTTTGACAGCTACGGTGTACATCATTTTCATGGTAACTTCATTATTCATTACGGCTTCGGTATGAATGACTATTTTTATTTAAGATATGAAAACTGTAATGGATGCTGAAGTGACAATCAAATCGTTGTACACCGAGTTAGCAAATAGGCCTGGTGGATTCCAAATTTCATCCTTCTAGGTGGAAGTAGGTTAGATTTAGGAACTATATGTCAGTCAGTCAGTCAGTGCTAAAAATTTACAACTTTTTGACCTTCATATCTTTATAACTGTTTGAGCTAGCGTCATGAAATTTGGGCTTCTAGATGTCCTTATGGATATAATTAAACACACGTAGTTTAATGTGTTTACGTTTAGAAGGGTCAAAAGTGGCACCAAGTGGTTCGTGTAATATTATACTCGGTGCTGGCTAGCCAGTTCCTCTGCTTGAACTTGGCTTGATGCGCTGCCGCGTGTCTATCCCAGCGACATAGCATGAAAATATATAAATTGTTGACATTGACATTTTGACTCTGACACTGACATAATGTTATTGTGTTATCATCACCTGTCATCACCTACCTTATCCATTGAGGTATAATTCTATATATAATATATTTATAAAGTCAGTGACCTTATCAGCCGGCCTATTTACTAACTCGGATGACAGGTGTCGATGCCTATCAATCAAGAATTTAGTGTTACAATGCGGTTTTTGTATTTCAAATAAAAAGTTCGAGCAAGCAAAACCCGCATTGTAACAGTAAATTTTAGATTGATAGGCATCGACACCTGTCATCCGAGTTAGTAAATACCCCTACAGATTAGCCTCAGCTCAGCGTCAGCCAGCGTTATCAGCGCGAGAGAGAAGGCAGCGGTTGATTATAAAGTTCAAAGTCAACTATTCTTTTATAATTTTCATTAGATTTTATTTAGTTTTTCAAACATAAAAATGGTGTCTGGTTTAGTAGCTGGAAGACTTGCTCTCGTCACTGGTAAAGTACTGTTACATTTGTTTACAAAGGATAAATCTTATTTCAATACTCATATTCTAAGTTTAACATTTAAAAGTTAATAAGTAATTTCAGTAGTGTTTCGTGGAATAAAAGGTTACAATACGAAGGTTACCTTTTTAATCTTACTAACACATTTAACATACAATAACCTTCTCTTTATGACCTCTCTTCTAAAATTTAGTTTTTTTCTTTATGTATTATTAACAAAAAAAAAATATTTTATGTAGGTTTTTATTAATAAGACCAGAATAATAAACCAGTGGTCAGATACTATAGCAGCAAAGATTAAGTACCTACTCAATAATATTACAAACTATGGTGACTTGTAACATAGAAGTCGTACATTTTTTTAAAATCTATGACTAGTAACCTGTATTTTCATACCTACTGGCTGAAAATAATATTCTTAAAAAATGTTTCACTAAACTACCAATACCAAACAGTAAATTTTATTAGCGAATATGACTAAATATTGAGTTTTACACTAGCTATTTATAGATACAAATTTTGCAGATAACTATTTAATTTTTTTGAAAGCTTTTGTAATCTTTAACGTTTTTAATGTATATTTTATTCAGGAGCTGGATCAGGATTGGGTCGCGCAGCTTGCCAAGTCCTTTCTCGAGAAGGTGCTACAGTAATTGCTGCCGACAAGAACTATGAAGCAGCCATGGAAACTATCAAAACTCATACGGCGTTGGCTAGTGGGTCCAACGGTTAGTAAAAATTAACTTACTATGACTTAATTAGTCTAATATTACTTTTAAGGGATAAGTTTTATTGTGGACCAATTCATACTGCTAATTGTTGACTGAGGTATACAGCAATCGTTTTCTATCACTTGACAGGTTTTGACATCATTGAATAGCATTATCAACTCAATTTTAAATCCTTAAGCAATGGGGGTTTTCTGAAATGCTCACCACCGGATTGCAGCCCTGAGATGTAGAGTTTGATAAGCCGCTGTCATTGGATGATTTTTGACAAGCAGCAATCACAGCTTACAAGCCCCGTAGCCCCAATGCTGTTGAGCTGAGATTGTGTGTACTTATGAAAGTCGGGTGACAAACAATAACAACAATATAAAAACGTGATCTGATGTTCCAATTGGATGGTGGCCATAGACATTTCTAAACTAATGAAGATAAATCCATTGTGTTTGGGTTGGGCTCAGGGCTCAGTAAATTGTCTTTGAATCTGCATTTAAAAATAAACTATGAATTTTTGGCATATTTTTTTTTATTTGGTTTAATATGCTGTATTCTGAGGTGTGTGATCCACCTACCTAATCTTAAACATTAATACTACTTAATTTAAATTGAATATTTTTTTATTCCAGCTGCCGAGCACAGTGCTGTTGAGCTAGATGTATCGGACTCAAGTGCTGTCCAAAAACTAGTCCAAACCACTCTGAGGCAGTACAAAAGTCCACCAACCATCGTTGTTAACTCTGCTGGCATTACGAGAGACAATTGGCTATTGAAAATGTCTGAAGAAGACTTTGCTATTGTCCAGAATGTTAACTTAAAGGTTGGTCCTATAAGATGTTTCCACTTTTCTCTTTCTCGTGCATGTTAGTGGTCAACACTTTGTCACTTGTGATTGTGACAGGCCTATAGGCAGCTTTATCAAGCTTTGGTTTTTTTCCATATCTTTCTTAATTTAATATAAGTATATCAGAATAGCATTGTGGTTGCATGAAAACACCTATAGAATATCCGAATATCCTAACATATAAGTACTTTGTCGTTTAATAATGACAGAGTTCCACAGTACAAAGAGCTAGCCGCAAAGTAAGTTTGAGACCTGGGTTATGGGATACTAACTCAACGATACTATATTATATAATAAAATATCCTGACATATACATACTTTGTCATTTAATAATGACAGAGTTCCACAGCTCAAAGAGCTAGCCCAAAGCAAAGAGAATATAATACTAACATACCCAAAGTAAGTTCGAGACTTGTTTTATGGGATACTAACTCAACGATAGTATATTTTATAATAGATACTTATATAAATAAACATCCAAGACTCAGGACAATCTGAAAAAGATAATTTTCCATCTTGACCTGGCCGGGGGTCGAATCCGAGACCCCCATGTCGCAGGCAGGCGAGTTGACTACTGCGCCACGGAGCTCGTCACGTCGTCCTTGACGAAAGTCAAAGATTTTTATTCAAAATTGGATAATTGTATATTTCTAATGTTATTTATATTAATAACAATAAATTACAATCAATTAAATTACTGCCACGCATTTTTAATCATTTAAATAATCATTAATAGAATAAGTTGCCTTTTTTACTAACTGGTTTTTAAAAGCATAAGAAATAAAGCATAAGCATAGAAAATGTAGTTTCCATTATCATATAAATGTCACGATTCGGCGGTCGGTAGCGCTATTCTACGCCATCGAACAAAGCCGTACCTCGGCAAAACTTATAAATGTGGTACTACTGTATGTTTAGTGTAATTTTACTTCCAGGGCACGTTCCTCGTCATGCAAGCATTCGCCAAGGCGATGACAGAAGCCTCGTTGTCGGGTTCCATCGTAAACATTTCCAGTATCGTTGGCAAACATGGAAATATCGGTGAGTGTCAGAATGCTGCGGCTCAGTAGTACCGTGAACTACTATTATAAATGCGAAAGTGAGTTTGTTTGTTTATTTGTTTTGTACGCTTTCACGTACTTCCTACTGAACCGATCATTGGCATACACATAGGTTAGGGTACTGAGAAGGACACAGGCCATATATCACGCGGGTGAAGCCGCGGGTAACAGCTAGTAAAAAATAAGAACAAAAAAGTGGCCAAGTGCGAGTCGGACTCGCCGATGAAGGGTTCCGCACTCAGCAAGTGTAATGTGGTGTTGTAGTTGTCCATGGGCAGCGCTCATCATTTACCATCAGGCGACCCGCTTGCTTGTTTACTGTCCCGTTTAATAAAAAAAAATTCTATGATATTGACCACTGAATTTGACAAAGTGCCCGTTAGATACAAGATTAAAAGATTAATTCAGAATAATTGCACTTTTTCATATTAATTCATATTTTAAATAATTCTCTTATTTACGAATACAGACTACTAGCGTTTCGGAACCGACCACAGCAGAGAAGAAACACCGAAAGAAACTATGTTAAACAGTAGATACAGATACTTGCCTGGGTAAAAGATGGATAAAAATACATCTATTTATTACAATGTTTTTGTCTCAGACATTTATTTTATTTACAGGTCAAACTAATTACGCGGGCAGTAAGGCCGGCGTGGTGGCTATGTCTCAATCAGCCGCTAAGGAGTTAGGTAAATTTAATATAAGGTAAGAAATTCGCACGCTCAATGTAAAATTCAAAATTTAAACGATTTTCCAGAATATATCTGCAAATGCCATCTTAGTATTTCTTGCAAAACTAGCGCCACTCACACACAATTTATTATTTTACTTGAGAATAGCCAGTTACCGCCACAAATGGCCTGTGGTGGCCACTTATGGAGGTAGCCGGTTTTTCTAATAAAATTCGTCGAACGAAAATTAATGAACGGTAATACCAAAAATACTTAGTAAAGTTATTTCAGTGCGTGTTCACACCAAACGTATAGTCAGCCGCCGAGTGTAATGTGAGCAGGTACAATTGGCCCATATAATAGTAATGGCGTATTGTCGGTTTTTGGTGTGAACGAAAAAGCGAATATGTATGGAATTACAATAAACTGCGTAACGTTCGCTCACTGTCGGCGGCTGACAGTCAGTTTGGTTTGAACACGGCCTTAGTGCAGCAAGGAATTTAGATTTTTTCAATATGATCTGATTTAGCAGTAAAAGATACTTGCTGGGTGGCATCCATGGCGTGGTATCCCATATCCTAGCGACTTAACGTACGGACTGGCTAGAACCGTAGATTTTTTCATGCAATGAGGGTTTTCTAAAATACTCACCAGATGACAGCACTGCGGTAGCGAGGTCGGTAAACCGCTGTTATTGGATAATATTTGACAAGCAGCAAAAACCTTGTGTTTTATATTCCGTTTTGTGGCCCAACTACAGCTTACCGGACCCTACGCCTCAGTGCGGCTGTCACTTATTTCAGTACACCCTCATCATCTCATGCACTCAAAATATTGTTTATTGGTCATTCATACGACCCTTAGAATGATGGACACCCAAAAAATGTAATCTGTGCTCTTCTTTTCAGAGTAAATGCTATTCTGCCAGGCTTTATAAACACGCCCATGATCCAGACTGTCCCTGAGAAAGTTATCACTGGCATGCTGAAACTGGTTCCTTTAGGAAGGCTGGGAGACCCAACAGGTAAGGAATTTGTTAACACCTACTTCTGTGGTCCGAACTCCTATTGCGTACGATTTGTTTTATATTTATCACATAGATGGCGCGGACTTTGTATGCACCATATTATAAAATACAAGAAAAAAATATTTTTGTCGGCATTTAAAAAAAAAATTAGCTTTAGCAAGTTTAGGCCACAGATATTTAATACTTCTTGTATTCATCATCATTCATCTTGGCTATGCCACCTAGTGACAGTTGCGAAAAATATTTTGTTCACACACATCAACACGCAGCGCTACTGCCGCCGGCCATAGTGGCATCCATTGCCGGGCACCTTGTACATTCTTATAAATATTTTTGTATCAAGTTGTCGGTCTATACATTAGCAAAAACAATATAATAATATCGCTTAGACTGTCGACCACAAACAAAAACAAATAAGGGCCTGCTACAAGGTCCGCGGTCATAGTTAGACGACGGTGCTGCATAGTTGTTTTCCACTCATCACTAGATGGCGTTAATCCGCGTTAGCTTTTAAGTTGCTTAAATTAAGATACAATATTTTTCGCATAATATTAATAAATTATTTATTAATATTATGCCAAAAATATTGTACAAATTTTAAATAAAATATATTTTATGAATAATGCTCTCGTTTTCTCGATATAAAGTTGCTATCTATGAACAACTGTCATAAAACAATAGGTAGGTACCAACTAATTTCATGTGGTCCCACATGAAATGAGTATTAAGTTATAAGGGAGTGCCGATAGAAGTGAAAACTTGAAAAAAATATTCAGTTTTTTGGTAAAGGTGTCGCGATTTCAACGGTTTTTTCTCATTTCAAAAACACCCAACGCGCCTAAAGAAGTTTTCACTTGAAAAATTTCTTTGTTTATTTTTCAGAGGTGGCTGAACTGATCGCATTCCTGAGTTCGGACAAGAGTTCCTTCATCACCGGGGCTTCCATCGACGTAACCGGAGGATACTAAACTTTACAAGATCATTCTGCGACCGTTTACAATTTACACCAGTGGAGTTCACCAAGGCCTCTATCTAAGAGTAGTATAGCCCAGCCCCCTTATTTACTAACCCGGATGACAGGTGTCGCTGCCTATCAATCTAGAATCTTGCTTGCTCGAAATTTTTATTTGGAATACAAAAACCGCATTGTAACAGCAAATCCTAGATTGATAGGCATCGACACCTGTCATCCAAGTTAGTAAATAGGCGGCAGGATTGCCGGCAGCCTGTGTTGACTATCGATAGTCCACTATCGATCGAATTGCCACGTGTAAATACTATCGTGCCACATGTCAATACTATCGATAGTTTTTCGTCCGATACTATCGATAGTTGTTCGAGCACATTTGGCCGACCCGTGCCCTACCTTATGTAGGGCAAGAGTCAGCTGTTTTAGTTAAGTAACAAATTGAGAAACTATCCAGCCGAGATAATATCAAGCGGCGGTCAAGTGCTGCTGAGCTGCCATCGAGAAGGGACCCGTCACGCCCAGCTACAGACATGTAACATCAAGAGAAATTAACAACTTTCTACGTGACGTGATCTTGTGTCTCCACACCAACATCCACATCCAACATCTCGTCATGTATGATGTATGGCTTGTTAGCAATGTTGTTACATTGCCTGCACCGTAGAATAGTATGGTTTAAGTTCCAATAGTATCGAAACTATCGATAGTTCCGTAACGCAGCCTCCCACACGTTCAGCACACACATTTGTAAATCATCATCATCCGAGCGTGTTTTCACAGTTGCATCCCCAGCGGTAATGCTTCAGAGCCTAGCGTCTGCTACCTATCCTAAGTGTTTTGACGATAGATACTGGTTTTAACACAGAGCGTTTACCGTTTGACCTTCACAACCCAAAAGGTAGACCAGCAGGCCTATTTGCTAACTTTTGACAGCTACGGTTTACATCATTTTCATGGTAACTTCAATATTCATTACGGCTTCGGTATAAATGACTATTTTTATATAAGATATGAAAACCGTAATGGATGCTAAAGTGACAATCAAATCGTTGTACACCGAGTTAGCAAATCGGCCCGCAGAACCAATCCCAGGATATGTTAACACATATACACTAGCAATTATTCCGCGACTTTGCCCGTGAATTTCTAAAAATCCTTTCTTAGTGGTCAATTACATCATGAAAAGAACCCCTGTACTAAATTTCAAGTTTCTAGGTACATTAGTTTTTTTTTATTAATTATAGAATAGTTTTGGCTGTGCGTTGATATATGTATATGTGCGTCAGTCAGGTTTGCCTTTTATATACATATTTAAAATATAGGAGCCGTGTAGTTCCCGGCAGAGTAGAATAGGACCACTCAAAGTCATCCCGTGGATGTCGTAAAAGGCGACTAAGGAAACACCAGCTAAACAAAGCTTATTAACATCAAATATACCTCTCCAACCCGTCTGGCCAGCGTGGAGAGTGTAGGCCAAATCCTCTGACTACTCAGGCTAGTATATGGCTCTGGTAGTACAGAGAGGGTCGCTCCTGCAGTGGAGACTAGATAGACCTGATGATGATAGAATATAGAAGATAGATAATATTACCTCAAGCAGCAATGCTGTGATAAAACAGTCATGCATAAATCCTTAAGCAGTGTATGAAAGTTAAACGGTTGCAGTATAGTCACTATCAAAAATATGTTTTATATATTGGTGTTGGTTGCATTTTTTATTTACATAGTATGCTTGTTGTGTAGTTTGTAAGAGGAGATATGAAATATTGAATGGGGCCAGTAGATAGTACTTAAGTTTTTATTTATCAACGCCAGGTTGTAAACTTATTAGTCGGTCTTTTTTAACTTTTTACACTGTACTGTAAGAATAAGAGAAAAATGTATGTCTATAAGTTTATAGTATCTGGGTTTAGCTACACATCTGACGTCTACTGAATACGTTTGACATTCGCTTGCACACTACGTCCTAAGTAAAATAGGGTTGGCAGTTAACAGTTGCTACTATTCTCAGTCGCACGTTACGCGCCGTCTCTTTATACGCACGTTAGTTTCATACTTGAATTCATTATGCAGTGTCGATCCTGATAGATAACTCACACACAGACGTGTGTACGGATGTAAAGTTTTATTTGTAGTAGTTTTAGGCATAAATATAACTCCGCTTGTATGAAGCGCCATACCTGTGCCTTTGTTATAGGTACATAGAAAAATATACATAAAAGAAAAAAACACTCATTGTAGATGTCGCGCCGATCGTCCGCGCAGCGGCCAGCCCTAAACTATCTTACACAAAATACTAGTCAATCCCTTTGAAGACAGGAATAGCTGATGATTGTACATGGTGGTTGGAATTAAAAGTGCCTTGTATCAATTTCGAATATCATGGTAAAACCTACTTGTCATTTAAATATACAACAGTATATTATATGGAATTATATTTCATATTTCTTTAATAATAATGTATGGTCACCTGTAAAAATTCATCTCAGTGAAAAACGATTGCACTGGCCGGGGATAATTATTTAGATAAAAATTTATACCAGTGAATCTTATGCCATATGCTTTAGGTTGAAAGTGCTGTAATTTTTTATTAGTATGGCTATGGCTAACATATGACTTTTTATAATTTACGTTTACAGTTGACTGTACAAGTTAAAATGTTGCTTTTGCTACCTGTAGTCTTCCAGTGCCTGTGATATCTTCCTTACCTTTTGTACAATTTGTTATATCACATTTTTGTATAATAATTATTACAATATTTTTTAATAAAAGGAATAAAGTACTTTTGCTGTTTTATTGTTACAATCTGATCTGTATAATATGGTTTAATCTATACTTATATGTTACCTATAATATTTATGTTTTACTGGTCCATGGCGCTCTTCAGGGCTACTCTCTAACATGCTTTTAAACTTTTGCGTTGCATGATTATTAAATGCAATATCGGGAATTAACGCGAGACATACTGGATGTAACCATGGTCGGTGTAACCCGGCCGAAACGTCTGGAGAAAAACGGTATGTTTCGCGTTAATTCCCGATATTGCATTTAATTTAATACTCTTAACATTTGACAGCAACGGTGTCAGCCTTTTGATCATCAAATATACATTGAGGCTTGCAAATCATTGACTATTTTTATTTAGGATATATGTCAACTGCCTCCTGGTCCAGCGGTTAAGGTGTTTGCCTTGTTGACCCGGTTGTGGGTTCGATTCCCACGGGAAGCATACTTTGTAAAGTTGTTTCCAGTTTGGTTAAGACATTGCAGGCATGAATCACCTGATTGTCTGATAAGAAAGATGATTCCGTGCTTCGGAAGGCACGTAAAGCCGTTGGTCCCGGCTGCCATCTGGTAGTCGTTTAAGGATCCACGTCAGAGGCCAAGTGGCGGTTCAGAAGAACTCTGACACCAGGGTGTGCATGGTCGACTGACCGTGTCACCTACACGAACTGATGATTATGATAATGATTATAGATGTAGTCCTACTGCAGTGCTCAGTGGGCGGGCACACAACTGCCAATTTTTTTATGACAGTGTCCATGATTATGACTTGTAATACTTCTTCTTCTTTTGTTTTATAAAATGGCTTCCATCGAGATTTCAGTGAATCTGCCAATGTCCAGTAAATTGAGATACTAAGTATCGGTGCTGTACGGTAAAGTTGTAACAAGTAGCATCAAAGATGGCGTATGTTCTTTGATGCCTCGTGGTCGGGAGGTTATGGTGACAAGTCTATACGAGTCCATATAACAGTCCACTCTAACTATTTCACAAATTGTTCACGAGCACGAGCATTTATAACACCAAACTACACCAATTTCGTATTACAAAGTCCACCAAAATCAATTTGCAAAATCGTCCAAGTTAGACCCCAACTGCACCCCTTGACTTCCCACCACAAACTCCTTGTAATACTTAAAAACCTGTTAGGTGTCGGATGCTACCATAAAGGAGGTACTCTGATAAGAAAAACAAGACATACTTTTATAGCAAAAACATTTATTAACTCTTGGCCTTCTTCTTAACACTAAGTTTATTCTTCTTAAGCTCTGCCTTGTTCTTATTTCGCTTGTCCTTCATGAAGGTTCTGTATTCTCTCTTCCTATTGTCATCTATGATTTCCTTGTACTTTTTCTTGTTGTACTTCTGGAACTCTGCATCAGCTAGGAGCTCATCAACCATGGTCCTTTTCCTCTCTTTTCGTGTCAGACGCTCATTGACGTGGTCTAGTGGGGAATCCATAATTTTGCCAACCTGAATAAAATGTCCATTTAATTGTACAAAAAATGTAGTAAATTAATACAAAATAAATCACAGCAAGGGTCGTACTCCTGCAGTGGAGACTAAGAAGACCTGATGATGATGATGATGAAATCACAGCAAAATTATTTAAAGAAATATAAGAGGATCAAGCATTATAAAAAACATGTGTCTCTGGGAATTTTTTCGTAATTCTATGGTGCCAAGAGTTATGTGATTTCTCGAGTCACTATAATGCTAAATACAACTCTTATCTATCTCTGCAGAATAGCAGTTCAAGGGTCAGATGCAGAGAACAACACTCCTGGATATGGCATGCATAGTCAGAAGGTTTGTTTCAGCCTGAAGAGTCGCCTGGACGCGCATGTCTCCATACAAACGGAAAAAGGGAATTGTGGCAATATTTGTCAATTTTACGGCAAAATTAAGCATCCAATCAATTAATCTCATTATAATCTACGTACGTTCCTTAACAGTTTGGTTAAATTATCAATAGTTTGAGAATTATACGCCTCACAAGATTTCCATAAAAATCTGAAAAGGCTTGTAATTCTCAAACCATTGGTATTTTAACCAAGCTGTATAGGAACGTACGTAGATTATAATGAGATTAATTGATTAAATGCTCAATTTTACTCATAAATTATCAAATATTGCCACAATTTCCTTTTTCCGTTTGTAAGGAGATATGCGCGTCCAGGCGACTCTTAAGCCCGTAACACACGGTCCGATCTGGCAGGAACCGACAAACTACCTACCGTCGGAAACCAACCATCCTGCAAGCCTACACACCTTCCGACCGATATCATCCGACGAGCCCCGATCAGTGTTGCCAATGCTACAAGGTATCTACAATCTAAGTTACCCCTACTCTGGGGAAAATCTAATGAACTAATGGAGGTATTGTAAATACACGCAAATATTAATGGTTCATTGTGTATTAAAATTGAATAACCATGAAATGCATATAATTACGTGGTAAGTTATTATGACAAAAAAAACAATAATTGCTACAGGATTTCGCTACAACGCTATTAAATTGTTTCTGCCAGACACGGGAAAATAGTCAGATCTAGCTATAAAGTTGATAAGTTAGTTGGTAACGCTGCATCTGACTGTCTGTATATGTCGCCTCTTACATAATTCGCTACATTTTAAAGGATTACGTTGTAAATGGATTTGAAAAGTTCGTTTATAAAGTAGATAAAGTATTTTATTTTAGTAATAATAAGTAGGTAAAAATGTTGGTTATAGAATTAAGCTACCAAATGAAAAAAAATGTCGTTAACGATGTGGCTAAAAATTGGCTATAGTGGCAACATTTTGTCGGACCGACCGTCGGAACATCCTTCCAAACGCACCGATTTGGCAGATGGTAGGAAGCCGACCGTGTCGGAAAGCCAACTACTCCCGACCGGTATAATTATTATTAATACTGGTCGGGAGTGGTTGGGTCTCCGACGCGGTCGGCTTCCTACCATCTGCCAAATCGGTGCGTGTGGAAGGATGTTCCGACGGTCGGTCCGACAAAGTGTTGCCACTATAGCCGATTTTTGCCCACATCTTTAGCGACATTTTTTTTATTTGGTAGCTCTATTCTTTTCCATTTTTAACTACTTATTATTAAATAAATACTTAAATTCAGTAAAAAATTGTACTTTTTATGTCCATTTATAACGTAAGCTTATAAAATGTAGCAACAGAAAATAAAAAATAACATGCAACTGAAGCACACTTCATTGTAAGATTAAGATATTATGTATATGTATATATCATGTACCTATATCAAGATTATGTATATATTAATAACTGTATTTATGTATTTATTTTATATCTTATTTTTTAAGTATGTATGTTTATAAGTTTAAGTATTTATATCCGTTATGTAAAACTTTGTTGTATCTTTCTTTGAACAGCTTCTATTCGTGACACCTATTTATTTATTCTCTGTTTACGTTATCCCAAAGGTTGACTGGGAGAGAATGCATTTAGCATTAGTCTACCTATTGTAGCTTTTATAGGCTCAATAAAGTTTTTAAATAAATAAAAAAAATAAGTAGGTAATAAAAATATTATTTCCATTTTTTTTTATTTAGTCACTTTGGCTGTTAAATCATTGGTACTAGTAACGTTTACCCTTAGATTTAGCTACTTCCCCGACGTCACTGAGGACTGACTCTTTGACTTTGACAGTTGCATTCACAACGTCCGAGGAAGGAGACATTAAAATGGAGCAGGGGGAATCGAACATAGGAGCCGGTGTTATTACGGAACGATTGTTATTACAAGTAGGTATGTGCGTAAGTAATTATGTATAATATAATAATAAGTGATTAGGAATAATAGATGTGTAGTTAGTTGAGTCGAAAGACTTACATTATAAATAAAAATGATTTGTGTATGTGTAAGTGTGTAATGGGTAAATGAAAAGCCCGACGGCCCTGTAGCCATTAGCATTATTAGCGCTTACGAATGTTAAGTAACCTCACGCGCAGTCTCCCCTTGGATATCTTCGCAAGTTGCATCAAAACATCACGAGCTCCTCCGTGAATGGTGACCTTCGTGGCGCAGCTGTCGACACGCCTGCCTGCGACACGGATAGTCCCGGGTTCAACCCCCGGTCAGGTCAAGTTGGGAAATGATCTTTTTGCAGATTGACCTGGGTCTTGGATGTTTATCTATATAAATATCTATTATAAAATAAAGTATCGTTGAGTTAGTATCCCATTACACAAGTCTTGAACATAATTTGGCCTAACTCTATGTTATTTGTCCGTATTTATTTATTCCTCCGTGCTTAAGTAGGCTCGTTAAGCCTTTAGTCGCGGCTGGCTGTCATCATTGGTGAGGGTATGATATATATGATAGCTTGAATAATTTGACACCAGTATTAGCCACTTACACATACTAAAAACAAACAAAAATGGATAACATTTTTCACAATTAACATAAACGTCAAGATTGAACGATGGCGGCTTAAATAAACAAACATTATATTGCGTGAAATACATGTTGATGGTGGATGCGTCGGGTCCTTAACGGAAAGAAAGTTTTAGAATGTTAATTATTAGTACACCATTTTTAGGGCACTGTAAGTAAGTTCCACTCAGCATGGATACATTTTCATTGTTATTCAGTTTTAATACAAAATAAACCATTCATTTCTTATTTCTATGACCTCCGTTATTTCGTTATATTTCCCCAGAGTAGGGGTAACTTAGATTGTAAATACTATTTGTAGCATTGGCAACACTGATTGGGTGCTCGTCGGACGATATTGGTCGGAACGTGTGTAGGCTTGCAGGATGGTTGTTTCCGACGGTAGGTAGTTTGTCGGCTCCTGCCAAATCGGAACGTGTGTTACGGGCTTTAGTTTCGTTTAGAAATCTATTCTTTATCATGGTTTACATTTCCATCTGTAAAATTTGCTGAAATGATAATGGCTTCTAACTCGGTTTTACATAGTTTCGTACATCTAAATTCAAGGGTAATATAAAAGTAAAATAAAATTGTAAACAAAGTAAACTACAATCCTTTCTATAAATGCGAAAGTAAAGCCCGTAACACACGTTCCGATTTGGCAGGAGCCGACAAACTACCTACCGTCGGAAACAACCATCCTGCAAGCCTACACACGTTCCGACCAATATCGTCCGACGAGCACCCAATCAGTGTTGCCAATGCTACAAATAGTATTTACAATCTAAGTTACCCCTACTCTGGGGAAATATAACGAAATAACGGAGGTCATAGAAATAAGAAATGAATGGTTTATTTTGTATTAAAACTGAATAACAATGAAAATGTATCCATGCTGAGTGGAACTTACTTACAGTGCCCTAAAAATGGTGTACTAATAATTAACATTCTAAAACTTTCTTTCCGTTAAGGACCCGACGCATCCACCATCAACATGTATTTCACGCAATATAATGTTTGTTTATTTAAGCCGCCATCGTTCAATCTTGACGTTTATGTTAATTGTGAAAAATGTTATCCATTTTTGTTTGTTTTTAGTATGTGTAAGTGGCTAATACTGGTGTCAAATTATTCAAGCTATCATATATATCATACCCTCACCAATGATGACAGCCAGCCGCGACTAAAGGCTTAACGAGCCTACTTAAGCACGGAGGAATAAATAAATACGGACAAATAACATAGAGTTAGGCCAAATTATGTTCAAGACTTGTGTTATGGGATACTAACTCAACGATACTTTATTTTATAATAGATATTTATATAGATAAACATCCAAGACCCAGGTCAATCTGCAAAAAGATCATTTCCCAACTTGACCTGACCGGGGGTTGAACCCGGGACTATCCGTGTCGCAGGCAGGCGTGTCGACAGCTGCGCCACGAAGGTCACCATTCACGGAGGAGCTCGTGATGTTTTGATGCAACTTGCGAAGATATCCAAGGGGAGACTGCGCGTGAGGTTACTTAACATTCGTAAGCGCTAATAATGCTAATGGCTACAGGGCCGTCGGGCTTTTCATTTACCCATTACACACTTACACATACACAAATCATTTTTATTTATAATGTAAGTCTTTCGACTCAACTAACTACACATCTATTATTCCTAATCACTTATTATTATATTATACATAATTACTTACGCACATACCTACTTGTAATAACAATCGTTCCGTAATAACACCGGCTCCTATGTTCGATTCCCCCTGCTCCATTTTAATGTCTCCTTCCTCGGACGTTGTGAATGCAACTGTCAAAGTCAAAGAGTCAGTCCTCAGTGACGTCGGGGAAGTAGCTAAATCTAAGGGTAAACGTTACTAGTACCAATGATTTAACAGCCAAAGTGACTAAATAAAAAAAAATGGAAATAATATTTTTATTACCGACTTAATCTTACAATGAAGTGTGCTTCAGTTGCATGTTATTTTTTATTTTCTGTTGCTACATTTTATAAGCTTACGTTATAAATGGACATGAAAAGTACAATTTTTTACTGAATTTAAGTATTTATTTAATAATAAGTAGTTAAAAATGGAAAAGAATAGAGCTACCAAATAAAAAAAATGTCGCTAAAGATGTGGGCAAAAATCGGCTATAGTGGCAACACTTTGTCGGACCGACCGTCGGAACATCCTTCCACACGCACCGATTTGGCAGATGGTAGGAAGCCGACCGCGTCGGAGACCCAACCACTCCCGAACAGTATTGATAATAATTATACCGGTCGGGAGTAGTTGGCTTTCCGACGCGGTCGGCTTCCTACCATCTGCCAAATCGGTGCGTGTGGAAGGATGTTCCGACGGTCGGTCCGACAAAGTGTTGCCACTATAGCCAATTTTTAGCCACATCGTTAACGACATTTTTTTTCATTTGGTAGCTTAATTCTATAACCAACATTTTTACCTACTTATTATTACTAAAATAAAATACTTTATCTACTTTATAAACGAACTTTTCAAATCCATTTACAACGTAATCCTTTAAAATGTAGTGAATTATGTAAGAGGCGACATATACAGACAGTCAGATGCAGCGTTACCAACTAACTTATCAACTTTATTGCTAGATCTGACTATTTTCCCGTGTCTGGCAGAAACAATTTAATAGCGTTGTAGCGAAATCCTGTAGCAACCATTGTTTTTTTTGTCATAATAACTTACCACGTAATTATATGTATTTCATGGTTATTCAATTTTAATACACAATGAACCATTAATATTTGCGTGTATTTACAATACCTCCATTAGTTCATTAGATTTTCCCCAGAGTAGGGGTAACTTAGATTGTAGATACCATTTGTAGCATTGGCAACACTGATTGGGGCTCGTCGGATGATATCGGTCGGAAGGTGTGTAGGCTTGCAGGATGGTTGGTTTCCGACGGTAGGTAGTTTGTCGGTTCCTGCCAGATCGGACCGTGTGTTACGGGCTTTAATCACCTGTAGCTAAAGCCCTGTCCCGCTGCCATGCGGGGTTACCCATTCAAAATGAATAAAGAGTGAAATGATGATAATTTTTACCCAGAAGGAGGGTAAAAGGTCTAAATGATTTAACTGATTTTGAAGTCTGAGGTGTCATTAGATTCGTGTTCTTCCCCGGAGCATCATAGGCTATGTAACATCAACACAAAATCAATATGGCACATGTAAAGTGTCAAAAACGCAGCCTGGTTTTTCATTTTTATAATACAACTTATTATTGTTATATTTTTTTCTTTACCAACCATTCCAAATAGGTTTCATAAATATTTACCTGGAAATACTTAGGCAAGACTTCCATGTCGTTCTTTTTGTAGAAGTGCTTAGGGTCCAAAGCTGACCTCATCTTCAGAATCTGGAGGTCATGCTTCAACTCCTCGTTCACCTCTGGGGCTGGCAAGTTGAACCAACCAGGCCCTTTGGTCTTTTCTCTTTCTTTCTGTAAGTAACAACATTATTATTAAGTAATACGAAGGTAAATCTATAAGTTTATTTCACTAAATTGCAATAGATGTTCATTGAACAAGTTTACTACTTTTGCTCCTAAATATCACATGTACAGGGCTGGTTGGTTACATACATGTCTTATTACAAACTACTGTTTAACTGAACAGTATCATTGCACCTACATTTGAGTAGTTCAAACATTTAACATCAAAACTAGAGTTCATTATTGGAGTTAACATTGAAAGGTAATACTGTTAGCAACCTCCAAAAGCGGCTATGACAAACAATACCTACTTGTTGAATAATACAAACAACATGAAGCAAGTACCTTTCTCAAAGCCTTAAGTTTTTTGTCACTGACATTATAACTTGGCAGCTTATGTTCTTTCTCAATCCCTGGCTTCAATACTGACTTCTGCATTTCTTTCTCTACATCCACAGACCCCAATTTCGACTTCAATGTTCCTGTTTCAACATCTAACTGGTCGAAATGAAATTTTCTTTTCTCATTGCGTTTTTTAACAGCTACAGAGTAACTCCATTTCATTTCATCGAAAAATTCATCAAATAGGTTGTCTATTTTCAACCCTTTTAGTTTTATTTGGATTTCTTCTTCAGCTTCGGCTTTTTTGTCCAACTCGTCCTTCTTCTTTTCAAATAAATTTAAGATTGCTTGGTGTTTGTTTTCACTCTCTATAATTTCACAAAGAACAAAAAATTAACTTAGTTATTTGAGATATCATTTATTTATTTGTTGTTTATGTAAAGCATAAATCATGGTAAAATACCTGTGAAAAATGTGTCTTGTTCATTCAACTCGGTTTTCAAGTTCAGCTCATAGTCTCCCACTGTGTCTATTATAAAATCCATATTCGTGAGATAATATTACAAATGATGTGTGTATATTTTCCATGCAATTAAAAATTGAAAAAAATCTGAAATAGGTATACTCAAAACACGCGTGTTGATATTTTTGACGTATTCTTTCTTGACGTGACGTCTGACGTCTTCTATACATGACGACGTGACGTTGACATTTTCTATGACAGTGTCAGCTCTTCGTGATTTTTTTATTGTTGACAGGCAAAAGAAACTAATTATCAATATCAAAGGTGCGATCTTGGTTTCTTTTCTTAATTTTATGAATTTAAGTATGTAAGTTTGTGTGTGTTGATGGATCAATGTTTAATATTCTCGCTCGATAGCCCAGTGGATGTACCAAAGTATTATTAGATTTACGACGTTTAAAAGTTAGCAATTCCAGCGTGATTCCCACTGGGACGGGAGGCCAAAAGTGACGTAAAACTTTCTTAAGCTCCTCCGTGCTTCTTACGTCACGTTGGTCCCGGTTACTGTCGTTAATGGCAGTCGTTATGTTATGCTTATGTCAGATGCATTTGGGCAGCTCAAAAATCTGACACTAGTGTTGGCCACTTACATACCTACCTACATGAAAAACAAACAGCGGAAATAAAGGATATTGATTTCTAATAATAGGTACCTACGTAAGCATCAGAATTCGTTCGTATCGTTGGTATGGCGAATGAAAGTCTTACCTATATTATATTGTCTTTGGTATAGAATATAATAGAATAGAATAGACTTTATTGGTGAAAAAACAAAACAACACATACAAATTAAAAACGATTAATCGACACATACAAAACAAATAACATTGTATCGTATATAGATTTAATTATTGTTCCAAGAAAAGTACTTTCTTATCAGAAATTAGTATCAAATAATTCATTAACTGTAAAAATGATTTAAATTCATAGTGTACCAACTTATAACATAAGGCTACTAACTGCTTGCTTGTTATTGAGTTATTGAATGCCAAGTGGGTTGGCCGTGACGTGACTTTGACGATTCAAAGGGAAGGAAGAGTCCTCAGCCTGGCGGCAACAATGACCAACGTCCTCCAGACGCATTCGAAGAACCTTAAATAATTATGCTCCGGATGTCGAAATGTGGAGCCATAAAATTTCAAAGAGGTTATCAATTCGACCCAAATGTATACATGTAATACCACAGAATTAATAATTGTACTAATTACTGTCAGAATTACACAGTTCATAACACGTCTGCCAAATTTTAAGTTTAAGTAAGTATACATGGCGAAATTTTGATCGTTCCGGACCATTAAAGGGGTGATTCAGGCTGTCAATATAAACAACTTTTCCTATGGGTCAAATGCTGTAAACTCGAAAAAAATTCGACATTCCTATACAATTTGCCCGGGCGGCACTTTTGTATGAAAATGTCGAAATAAAATTTGAGTTTCCAGCATTGGTCCCATAGGAAAAATGGTTCATATCGACGGGCTGAATCACCCCTTTAAGGGGCCAGAACGATCGTAATTTCGCCATGTATAATAATATACCTACATTTATATTATGCGCGGACAAACATACATAATTATACTATACCTACATGTATGTTTGTCCGCGCATATCGCAAAAACTAAGCTGGATGACAGTAATTCTTTTTTTGTTACACTTGGTATTCAATTCCAATTTAGGTGCAATTTCATCGAAATCGGTTCAGTAGTTTTTAAGATAAAGAGTAAAGTTTGTTTCAGCCATGAGAGAAAAATTGACGTATGCTTATTTTTTTTAAATAAGTGTACTTAATAGAGTACATAAATTGCTTTTTACTAGCCAGGTATAGAATTATTCTAAGTGATCTCAAATTAAAATCAAACTCAATTTATTTTCTAACTAAGAAATAAGAGAAGATAATAAAAGAAGATAATAAAAGTAAAAAAATTATAAAATAAGAAATACTTAAAGACGCAGTTCGATTCCTGCCCGCGTAATTCTTTTTTCCCATATCTGATTTTAACTAACAGTAGGTATATCAGAATAGTTTCATAAATGCATAAAAACACCTTTTAAATATAACAGACATTGTTTCCACGCAATGACATCAAGAGCCGAGCTCTTAAATTTCAGAGAGAATTGACCAAGTGGGGTGGCCGTGACTGGATGGCCGGTTCAAAGACAAGAGTCCTTAACTCCTCAGCCTGGCGACAGTACCGGTCGGGAGGGCCTTTTAGACGCACTCGAGAGACCTTGAATAGTAAGAACCAAATAATGCAAGCGGATGAATATAATAAATACCTAAATATAATTCACCCGAGTTGACATGAAACGCTAAGAATAAGAAGTAATACCTATGAGCAAAGACAATATAATGAGTTTACAGCTACCTACCTGTTCACTAATTGTGTTTCTTTCCACGCAATGACACCAAAAAGCTCAGCTCTTAAAAATCAGAGAGCATTGACTGCTTGATTGCCAAGTGGGGTGGCCGTGACTGAATGGCCAGTTCAAAGACAAGAGTCCTTAACCGTCACCAGCCCCTATTTACTAACTCGGATGACAGGTGTCGATGCCTATCAATCTAGAATTTACTGTTACATTGCGGGTTTTGTTTGCTCGAACTTTTAATTTGAAATACAAAAACCACATTGTAACAGTAAATTCTTGAATGATAGGCATCGACACCTGTCATCCGAGTTAGTAAATAGGCCGGAGTGGTCACTGTACCGGCTAGGTTCTTTCAGATGCACTCAAGGAACCTTGAATAATTAGAACCAAAAAATGTAAGCGGATAAAGATTAAAGGCTAGTCTTTAATTTTAAATTTAGCTACACGTCTGAGGGTTAATGATTTGCATGAATATTTTTTTCGGTACTACTCCAAATGAGTGATCGCAAATTCAAATTTTAATACACCTACTCTTCATAAGCTAAGAAATAAGATTGGTCTATGGGAAAAATGGCACCAATAAGAGCCCAGCTCTTAACAGAGAGAGTTGACTGTTTGATCAAATGCCAAGTGGCCGTGACTGGATGGCCGGTTCAAAGACAAGAGTCTCAGCCTGGCGACAATACCGGCCAGGGCCTTTCAGACGCACTCAAAGAACTTTGAATAATTAGAACCAAAAAATGCAAGCGGAGGAAGATTTTTTAATATGCTTCGGTTTTGTAAGGCGAGTCCAATTTTATATTTAGCTACACAGTCGGTAAGTTTGATGATTTGTTGAGACGAGTGACTGTAAATTCGAATTTTAATACACCTATTAGCCTAGAAAGGAGATGTACATAGGTCTGCGAAAAAAAAGTACACGCGGGCAGAATGTGGCACCAATACGAGCCCAGCTCTTAAATATCAGAGAGAGTTGACTGCTTGATCAAATGCCAAGAGGGGTGGCCGTGACTGGATGGCCGGTTCAAAGACAAGAGTTCTCAGCCTGGCGACAGTACCGACCTGCCCCCCTATTTACTAACTCGGATGACAGGTGTCGATGCCTATCAATCTAGAAATTACAATTACAATGCGGGTTTTGCTTGCTCGAACTTGTTCTTGAAATACAAAAACCGCATTGTAACAGCAAATCCTAGAATGATAGGCATCGACACCTGTCTTCTGAGTTAGTAAATAGGCCGGCAGGGCCTTTTAGTCGCACTTCAGGGACCTTGAATAATTGGGACCAAAAAAATGCAAGCGGATGAAGATATTAAATATGCCTCGGGTTTTCGTGAGGCGAGACTAATTTTATACTTAGCTCGGCCGACAGATTTATTTGCACGATTTTTTTGTTCATTTTCTTGGGTAGAATAGAAAACCGATTGTTGACAGTGAATTACACTGTGATTTATTTCGATATTCGGTAAGTATGTTCAATTCAAAATCCCAACTAATATTATAAATGCGAAAGTGAGTTTGTTTGTTTATTTGTTTGTTTGTTACGCTGTCACGCCGTATCTACTGAACCGATCATCAGAAATTTTGCATACACATAGGTTAGGGTACCGAGAAGGACATAGGCTATATATTACGTGGGCGAAGCAGCGGGTAACAGCTAGTCAATTTATAATTTGGCAAAAAATTGAGTTACCAGAATTTCAACTTGATTTGCTAAAACCGGTATCGATAAGTTAGGGAGGTAAGTAAGCTAGTTACAGTAGGTAGGTAGTACGTAGTTGAATAATCTGTCTTATCAACGAATCTATCGAGAAGCGAATCTGCCGAATCACGAATCTAATCCAGAATCTGTCGTACCCACACAAACGGATTTTTTTTGATGAACCAAAGAGTAATTTTTAATGTGGGCCTTATTAGGTAGATGACATGCATGAATAACGTACTTGCATAATAAATCCAGGCTCAGGCTAAGCCTGATTATGTAGATTAATGTTACCTCGGCGGGAGATAATCTAATTGGCTCGTGCATTTTGTACATTAATGGCTGTCGCTTCCCGTGCTATATATTTATGGAACTTCTAAAATGACATCCGCCTGTTTTTGTTGTATTTCGGAGTCCACTGTTGAGTGTATGTTACAATTTGTATGCAAAGTTTTTACGGCCGCCTATCTGATGCCAACCATCATTGGGTACCTATGCTGTCTAGTCCTCTGATATATACTACGATGGGAAGAAATAGAGTTATATAGGCTATATTTTGAAACGACTGTCAAATATTTTTTATTATAAGAATTATATTTATCACTTACATTTATCATAATCGTAGGTATATGGACGTATGTGAGGATGATTTAGTCCTTCATGTAAATACTACGGTGTTAATAGAATTGGATAAAACTTGACCATGCTATCATTTATACAATAGCTATTACATAGAATGATTTTAATCAACCAGGCGATATATTTGGACTTTCCTTTACAAATTCACCAATCAAGATCATTTTGTACGTGAGCCGACGACAGCCGTCAAGAAAAATGAAAATATTTCTTTTAAGGGTGCCGTACCAAAGGGTAATAATGAGACTCTAATCACGAGACTTCGATGTCCGTCTATCTGTCTGTCACCAGGCTGTATCTCATAATCCGTGATAGCTTGAGAGTTAAAAATTTTAAAGATTACGTATTTCTGTTGCCGCTTTATCAACAAATACTAATAACAGAATAAAATAAATATTTAAGGGGGCTCCCATACAACAAATAATGATTTTCTTGCCGTTTTTGCTCGATAGTCTAATGTCGTATATGTAATAGTACGGAGCCCTTCATGCGCGAGTCCGAATCGTACCTGGCCGATTTTTACCATTTTTTTTTGCGTATGATAATCTATCAGGGATTCTAATTCAGGCATATTAATAATATTAATATTCAGGTACGTTAAGTCGGTGGTCCCGGCTGCCATCTGGTAGTCGTTAAAGGATCCACGTCAGAGGCCGAGAGGCGGTTCCGAAGAACTGACACCAGGGTGTGCATAGTCGACTGACCGTGTCACCTACACGAAATGATGATGATGATGAGGAATTCTGATTCCATTACTAAAATGTTGCTAAGTTGTCCACCTCGTATGATACAGGCAAAGTTGTGGATTATAAGTAATTCATGCGCGCATCCAATACCTAGGTATTGTTTTAAGTCGGTAGATAACTAGATACCGACCGTACCTTGATACGGTAATAATATAAATATTGAACAAGTATTGTCTTTGACAATGATATATTTTATGGTCTCAATCAAATGGCAGTATTCCCCACTAGAGTTCTGTACCCTTGCGCGTTGATTCATTCCCCTTCCACATAAATATTTATGGAACTTTACAAGATATTATGAGACACGGAACTCACAAGGGCTGTAAAAGTTTTCATAAATTTTTGGTTTGGATTCAGCTTCTTGAGATTATTTCACTCCTTGAATTTATTTTTTTTGAATAAAATTGTACCGTGTGGTTCCTTCCTGGCCACTCCAAGTCTTCCCGTGGATGTCGTGGAAGGCGACTTAGGAAACAAAAGCTAAACAATGCTTATTAAAATCTTCCCTTGAATCCATGCTGGTTTGGGAGAAAGGATAAGTACATAGAATATACCAGCTGCTTTTCTTCCCGCGCAGACCGTAAAAGCCGGTCAAGGGATTGAGCAAAAATCTAAGGAATCACATCTATAGGCAATGCGGCTAGCAACTCATCACTATTTTGATTCCGCTTTCCACCTTTACGCCCACTATGATGCTAAAAGTGCCCAAGTCTTATGACTTTCGGCTCTGTCTATCCCACTAGGGATAAAGACGTGATAATATGTATGTATGTTGAATGACCCCTAAATAAGTGTCGTGTGAGTCGCCCTCGAGGCAGGCAGGTGCGCGAACATCATAATTTCACTTATATTGTGCTTTGTCTCCAAGTCGGTGCTACTGAGCTTTATGCTAAAATATACCGCCCGCAATATACGTGTGTAATTTCACTTCTCTGTGATTTGTGTGAAGGTGTATGCCCTTTTCTGTTCTTGCATTTTATTCATATTTAGTAAAGTAAAATTTTGTTTATTTTCTCTAACACAAAATAACATAACAAAGGTTATACTATATTATACATAAAAGTAGAAGTGTATAATTATATAATTATGTTGGAGACTGGTGCTTGTTTAAAGCAGGGTCTGTATTACAGTGCACCAGTATATGATTCTTAAGTACAACACAAGTAAATTCACAAGGAGTTTTCTTTTAAGAATTCCGTAACCAAAGGGATAATTGCACAGAGAATAGAAAGGTTCTGAATTTCTGGGCCCATAACCTGAAGTACAGAAAATAAATTTACAGTAGTTCTATTTTTAAGAGATCCGTGACAGTTCGTTACGATGTAATTGGGTCAGGAAACATGAACAAATTAAGAAGACACGAACAATCTTTCAAGAAGCTTTTTTTAGGCTTTCCGTTAACCAAAGTGTGTTATGGTAGGTTGTGAGAACAAAGTTATTGGGCTGGGCCTATAATTTGTCACGTGGAAAACAAATTTAGCTTGCTATTTTACTATGATTCGTACACAGGAAGTTTTTGTTTAACGATTACAACGATCAAAATTACAAAGAATGAAAATGAAGAATGTAAATTTATTTCCTGTGTTTCAGGTTATGGGCCTAGCTAGAAGCTAGGCCCATAACCTGAAACACTAAATTACTATATTTTATTTTATTATATTAACGTAATAAATTTATGGAAGTTCTATTTTTAAGAGTTCCAGAGTTCCGTTAACCAAATAACGGCTACTTTATTATGTGCGTAATTATGATTGTCATACAGAGAGCGCCTATTGTTTAACGATTACAAAGTAAATAATTAAAATTAAAAATGACCGTCCGTTGTTTCAAAATATTTCATTAATCATTCATCAGGCCTGAAAGCAACATTATCATCTTAATAGCAGCTGCCAGGCATTGTTAGAACATTGTGATGTTTTATTCAGTTCTTGTGTCATTTATCATTTTTTGACAGCTGTCAGGGGTGTCATTGGACAGAATAATACGGGTGTTAGACATCAATTTAGATTAAAATCGTAGTCAATTACTTTTAAAGATTGCATGAGTTTTTGGTGGAAAGTCAAGGGGTTCAGTTGTCGTTTGCTTTATACAATTTTGCAAGTGGACTTTATAATATAAAATTGGTGTAGTTTGGTGTTATAAATGCTCGTGCTCGAGAACAATTTGTGAAATAGTTAAAGTAGACTGTTAAATGGACTCGTATAGATTTGTCGCCATAAGCTCCCAGGCTGCCAAAGAACATACGCCATCTTTGATGCCACATAACGTACAACACCGATACTTAGTATCTCATTATACTGGACATTGGCAGTATTCGATAGCGATTTCACTTAAGTATAGAAAGCCATTATTAGTTATTAAGTATAAAAAAACTTGTTTAGTTAAGGTAGTAAACGTAGATAATCAGCCGTGTGGTACTCGCCGGAGTAGGATAGGACTATTCCAAGTCTTCCCGTGGATGTCGTAGAAGGCGACTTGGGAAACACAGCTACAAAGCTTATAAACATCAAACAGACTACTCCAACCTGTCTGGCTAGCGTAGAGATTGTAGGCCAAATCCTCTGACTTCTCTAATATATAGCTCTGGAAGTACAGAGAGGGTGTTGCTCGTGCAGTGGAGATTAAAAAAAGACCTGATGATGATCATGACAGATATTTAGACAATATGGTGGCAGTGTCTCTCCTATCTCAGAGACAGACACAATTAAGCGCTACCTATACTAATTCAACTTGTAGTATTTATAACTTACTAGCTGTTATCCGCGGTTTCGACCGCGTGAAGCCTATGTCCTTCTCTGTACCCTAACCTATGTGTTTGCAAAATTTCATGATGATCGGTTCAGTAGATAGGGCGTGAAAGCGTAACAAACAAATAAACAAACGAAATCACTTACGCATTTTTAATTTTAGTTGGGATAATTTATCGATACTCTGTGTTTAACGCTTCTATAACAAAACTTGGTGACATACTCTTTAAATGTTTATACAGGAAAGTATGTAGCTACTTACCTATTAAAATTTTATGAGAGGATAAACACCTATTTTTGATTGGAAAATCCGTTGTTATCCATGTTTCGGAACAACGAACGACGACAAGCTAATTGGCTTGTTGAAAACCGCAGAATCGTCAAATGAGCGGTCACTGCCGTTGACAATCGTGAATTCGTGAATGATATATAGGAATGAACATCTGATTTTGAACCTATGAGCTATATTAAAATCTCAGAATTAGAATACCTAATGGTATACAGAAATGTAAGAAAAAATGATGAAAAACTAAAAAAAAAAATTGAATTCCCATTGGAATTCGCCTAACTGGATCGGTGATTTTGTGTGGGCGGTCTAAAATTTTATCGTTTTACATCTTTTTTTTATTGCAATTCTGTATCCCAATACAGATTCTGATTCCGAGATCTCAATATAGCTCATAGGTATAAAATCAGCTAATATATTTACGTAGTCCCTTTATCCTCCTATCCGGTCCTATGGGCCTCATACTCATAAGAAAGCTCAAGGCCGCTTATAGAGCTATGCTCTGTGTATGGTGCCAGCACCATACGAGAGGAAGAGGTGACGTCAACATGAGTCCCACGGAAGACCAGCGTTGGCTTTATAACCAACATATTCTGAGTTGGGACCAATTTGTGTTTTTTGTACAATGTTTTATATTCTGTACTGTGTGTTTTCAAATAAATCATTCATTCATTCATTCAGATGTTGTTGCATGCTAGGTTAAAGATGGTGGTGTGGAGATACAAGATCACACTACGGAGAACATAATTAATTCTTGCTAGCTCAAGTTACATGGTGATGGCTGGGTGTGACGGATCCTTTTACTATTAGTTTAAAAAGAATTAACTTCGGTTAGCATTAAAAACAAATAAAATGCAATTACGTTCATATGAGACTCTACGGCACGTCAATTACAATTAATTCGTGTCAAGAAAGTTTGTACAAGAAGAAGAATTATTTCCGAGTACCTTACACCTGGATCTCCATAAGGTCCCGACTTTATTGACGGCAGAAATTATCCGACGTAATGAAACCTTGTAATTCAGAAATTCTCACTTATTGATCATGAAAAACAGGAGATATGGAAATACCACCATGTTATCATAACAATGTTATTACAATTATAGAATTGCATTTCTCTTTTATCGTGATCTGATGTTTAAAAAGGAAAAAAAAATAAAGATGCTTATACGCCTCAATTACTGTATTATAGACTTTGATATTTTATTATTGAGCCAAAGTACTTCTAAGTCTTTTGCTTTCGGTGGGTGGAGCTCTAAAAAATCTTTTAGCGTTTTTTTGTAGTTTGAATTGTATTTTCTTAATAGAACAAACAACATCTCCTGCTTTCTGTGGTTGGAGCTCTGAACCGTATTTCAGAGCGTTTTAATTTGCGGCACTCTCCAAAGTCAGCATTCCAACGTAAAATTAATTTCACTCTTATCGTGATCTGTGCGTTTTTTGTAGTTTAAATTGTATTTTCTTAATATACTAAAGAACATCTCCTGCTTTCTGTGGTTGGAGCTCTGAACCGTATTTCACAGCGTTTTAATTTGCGGCACTCTCCAAAGTCAGCATTCCGACGTGAAATTAATTTCACTCTTATCCTGATCTGTGCGTTTTTAATGCGGTGCAAATTGATAGCACGTTTTCAAGTGTGGTTATAAAACGGGAAGTTAAATAACTTCCAGTCATAATTCAGATAAAGGGAGGTGAGATTTTTTTACCATTTGTTGATTATGGTTTTCCTTATTGTTTGAGAGGTCCCAGTTCCTTCTCTTTTCGCAAACACCGATCGATCGAATGGGTTAAAATTTTTAAGATCATGACAAAAATTCATTGCGGCTAGTTTCCCGTTCACCCACTCAATGCCTACCATCACACTAAGCTTCTTCTGTCCGAAGACTGTTTCTACCTCGATCGTGTAGATTGATCGACTAATCGGACAAGAGCTTTAGTTGATGTGTGTTTAATGAATCTAGATGATAGTATCGCCAGCCACTACATCGATGGTCACTGTGTTGAAAATGCAATAAAACCTGGTACCTAGTTGATGTATTTTAATTGAGTTTTATTTAGAGTGATGTTTTATTAATCCGAATTGAGAAGAGATACGGCACGAGGGTTTCAGTCAGTGCTGCAGTGGTTAAAACGCCAGTCTACGGTACGACTGGCACTAGGTTCGAACCCTGGTTCAAATACTGTACTTAATCTTCACAGGGTCACATATATTATGATAGTTCAGCAGTTAATTATAAAAAATCGTGAATTTCCTCCATAAAGTGTCATTCACTAGCCGGCACAGCGGGTAAAGTAAAGTTTCCGTGTCCCACGCATATTGATAATACCATTAAGTTAACTAACCGTTCAATCAATATGCCCCCATTACATCAAATCCACTCCGAGCACCCAAGAGGATATTGTACCACCAATTTTTTAGGCTCTATTTCGGAAATGCGTCCATCTTGATTATTACTCAGGCCCTTGGGACACGTTTTGTGATTGCCGAATTAAGTTATTGATATTTATAACTAAAGTTTATAGCTTTTTCCGCAATTTCATTTGCATAATTAATAGCGTACTAGCTTTATATATTATTTATATAAATATTTTCCGGGCCGCGTCAAGCCAATATCTGTGTACACTACAAGATGTACTCCTGTATGGTACAACGCCCGCAAGTGCTTCAAGGAAATTGTCTTGCATTCTTCAAAATAATCATCATCATCATTTCGTGTAGGTGACACGGTCAGTCGACCATGTATATATGTATGTGAAACCTTTTTTGCGTGAGCTCCTTAAATATGAGTTATTTATGCAACAGAATTTGTTCTATGACATGCGTTGAATCTCGCGCGACACAGTTATCTCTTAATAATTTAAGATATTTTAAACAACAAACAAAAACCGACTTCAACCCTATCAATTTGTTTGAATAAGCATAAAAATAAAACCGGCCAAGTGCGTGTCGGGCCACGCGCAGTGTAGGGTTCCGTAGTTGCGAATGACAACCTTGAGTTCACACTATTCACACTCGCATCTTACAGTTTAACGACCAAAAACATCTAACAATGAAAATAGTATGAAATTTTATAGTTTATAAGTTGGTTGCCTATAACTTTTTAGTTTGTACTTACTACTCAGCTCTGATAGTTTTCCTTTCAACTTCAGTATATATGCTACTGCTGTAATTTTTTTCACGTATCTATATATAACCGTTTAGCAGATAGAGGGGGGGGACACTTACCTCTAACAAAAATTCGCACTTTAAAACCAAATATTTCGGAAACGGAGCCGTTAATCAAAAAATGGTGTTCTCAACCTCACAATATTTTTGAAAGACCTATTTAACGATACCCCACACAATAGGTAAATAGAGAAAAAAAAATTACTCCCTCACTTTACTTGTATGGGAGCTACCCTAAAAAAAATTTTTTTTCAAGATTTTATTCTACCACTTTTTTGCCATGATTAATATACATACCCATACCAAATTACAGCTTTCTAGTACTTATAGTCTCTGCGTAAAACCGCGGACGGACAGACAGACAGACAGACAGACAGACATGGCGAAACTATAAGGGTTCCTTGTTTACTACGGAACCCTAAAAATGGAAATAAGTGTAAACCGAACGGCATACTTGTAATCTGTGAAGTATTACCTATCGAACAAAAAAAGAATTTCTTAAATCGGTCCAGCCCCCGTAGCATGGCTCCCGCGACGCCGTTTATATCGCGCGATAAACTATCTACTTCTCGCTCTCCAGTATTGCGAAAAACAAGACGGCGATAGTCGATAAACGATGTCGCGCGTGCCATGCTACGGGGGCAGGCGTCTTCGAGAAATCGGGGAACATACATAAAAAAAAAAAGATTCCGACGAATTGAGAACCTCCTCTTTTTTTGAAGTCGGTTAAATAGAGAATATCTATCCTTTACTTGTTTTTGTGTTAATAGGCTAATCACAATACATAATATATGTGCCAAATTCGGCGCGAGTTGAAATAAGACTGAAAGTGACATATTTCACATTTTGTTTTCCATTCGAGTCATTTTAATATTCGACGTAGCGAGAAATTGTTAATTTAATTGGAAGCTCAATTACTGATCTCGTAAAATGTCGGTTTCAAGTAGATTATTATATAAGCTAATTAAATCCGATATTTTTCGAGGTCGTTCAGTGAAATTATTCGTCGCAGTGGGGGAACTGTGAAAACACCCGCTATACTACACAAACACAGTACGACGATTTGGTAGATAGACCTCGTGGTGATAGGACGTAATCAGCCGAGTACTTTCATTACTGTAACTGTGGTGTTTATTTGTGCAGTGAGTATCATCATCTTCGGCTCTACAGCCACATGTGGAACTTGACCTGGTCTTACTGGACCACTCCACTCTCCAGCCGTTCATGTTTTTGGCTTTTTCCTTCTATCTTCTGACGTCCAGTAGTTTAAGGTCTTGTTGCACTCCATCCAACCATAAAGGTTGAGGACTTCCGGGTGGTGTTTGTCCTTCAGGTTTACGATGGAGGAGGCTCTTGGGCACTCTACCAACTACCAATATTTATGAGTGAAAGATCATCACGTAAGAATATTGATTGTTGGGTTAGAATCAAAGTGGTGTTGGCCGAATTTCTAATAATGCGATATTCATAGTGTAAGGTCATTCATTGTGGATATTGAAGGGATGTTTCCAATGTCCAAGACTGTGTGGCTGTTATGATAATAAATGGAAACAAATAAGTACTGTTGAAAAGAGTTTCTGTCGGCGTTTCTTCTCTGCAGTGGTTGGTTCCGAAACGCTAGTAGTCTGTAGTTTTGAACAATAATTAGTAAAATAATTAATACTTAATAAGATGATTTTAAATGTGATTTGACGTGAAAAAATGCTTGCAAGATTTTCTATTTTCTGAATACAGAAAAAAGGAAATCCTACAGGCACTTTTATTTTTTAATTTAAATTTTGCCGAGAAACGTAGGAGTGATGATTTGCGCAAGATGGCTGGCAGAAGCTGGATGCGAGCAGCCGAAGATAGATCTCGATGGCGTGCAATTGGGGAGGCCTATGTCCAGCAGTGGACGAGTATAGGCTGATGATGATGATGATGATGAGTTTGAATTTGGTTCCTTCTCTGACGATAAGCCGCAGTGTGTTAGAGAGAATAAGTAAAGAAGGTTGTAATCTTATAGAGTGTGTGAGGCCGGAGCCGTACCTTATCGTTAGAGGCGACCCCTTTTAATGTCTACTTGACCCCTTTAATTTGCTCCATCCTCTGATTACACTCCTCTGTTAGTGGATTCCCACGCATTTCTATTATTAGCGATATAAACGTAACTATAAGGATGTGCTAGTAACAAAATTGAGTGGTACATTCTGTACTAAATATTAATTTTCAATATTTTATCATTTTTATATTTCAATAACAAAATTGAGTGGTACATTCTGTACATAATATTCATTTTCAATATTTTTGTCATTTTTCTATTTCAATAACAAAATTGAGTGGTACATTCTGTACATAATACCTATTAATTTTCAATATTTTGTCATTTTTCTGGTTTTTGGATATCATTAAATTGTAATCTTGTAGTGATTTTTTTATTACATAAATAAATTAAAAAAAAAATCAATTTCTTTGTTGTTGTACAAATTGTAAGCTCAAGTATGAACTAATAAGTGTTCCAAGAAACCTATATTAAATAAACAATTGAATCTTGAAAATTGTCCCAATTTTTAGGCTCTATTCCGGAAATGATCCCATTTTGTTCACTTTCATGTAGCCATTACTAGCCTCTGGAGACGCCCTTTGTGACATCCGAATCGAATTAAAGATAAAAGGCAACACTCTTTGATTTTTGTTTTACTAGCGGGATTTTTAGCTAAAAACGGCTTTGTCTCATCTTTGGATTATCCCCGTAAAAGATACTGTCTGCATGTACGAAAACGGATTGATATTTCCGAGGAAAAATACCATACATACAGACTATCACGTCTTTATCCCTTGCGGGGAAGACAGAACCCAAGGTCATAAAACCTACAGGCCACGTTTAGCATTGTAGTGGGCGTAAAGGTGGAAAGCGGAATAAAAATAGTGATGGGATGCTAGCCGCATCGCCTATCAATGTGAGTCCTTAGATTTTCGCCCAATCCCTAGACCGGCTTTTACGGTCTGCGTGGGAAAAAAAGCAGCTGGTATATTCTATGTTTGTTCTTTTCTCCCAAGCCAGCATGGAAGAAAAATACTTACCATGTAGAGATAAAATCCTTCTACTTTAATAATTCAAAGCATCTTTTTAATTTGTATTCCAACCAAAATTTTGCCTTTTTAAGTCGGTTAAAAGTGTCTTTGTTTAGGCGATATACCTAGTTCTATCATTCGGCCACACACACTGTCTTATCCTTAATCTTACACGCTATCGTCTTAATTTCATTTATAAACCTATTTTTCGATTATTATTATAGCACAAACTTTCTGAATCTCAGATTCACTGTATCTCCTCTGTACATTGTTAACATTCACCAGTGTATTTCCGATTCAAGTATAAATAAAGAAAAAAATATCTGAATTACACTATCAAAATTGGGGATCGCTAACATACACCAGTGCTTAACATCTACTAATATTCGACATTTAAAGTAACTTACCTTATCTAAATATATATAACTCAAAGGTGACTGACTGACTGACATAGTGATCTATCAACGCACAGCCCAAACCACTGGACGGATCGGGCTGAAATTTGGCATGCAGGTAGATGTTATGACGTAGGCATCCGCTAAGAAAGGATTTTGATCAATTCTACTTCTTAACGCGAGCGAAGCCGCGGGCAAAAGCTAGTTTTAAGTTATAATCCCTCTATTATGATTTATAATGTATGATTCTTTTTGGCCAGCAGTTATATAAGTGACTTTAAAAAGCGTTTCAGAGGTCAACAATTTTAATTTAAAGATACTTTGGCAGTGCGATGTAAATCTAAATATATATAACTCAAAGGTGACTGACTGACTGACATAGTGATCTATCAACGCACAGCCCAAACCACTGGACGGATCGGGCTGAAATTTGGCATGCAGGTAGATGTTATGACGTAGGCATCCGCTAAGAAAGGATTTTGATCAATTCTACTTCTTAACGCGAGCGAAGCCGCGGGCAAAAGCTAGTTTTAAGTTATAATCCCTCTATTATGATTTATAATGTATGATTCTTTTTAGCCAGCGGTTATATAAGTGACTTTAAAAAGCGTTTCAGAGGTCAACAATTTTAATTTAAAGATACTTTGGCAGTGCGATGTAAAATACAATTTAAATCATATTTGTTTCTCAGTCTGAAACCTTTTAACTTTGTTTATTGAGGCTTGCTTGTTTGCTCACAAATTCACGCAATGTATTTAATACCAACTTTTTAAACTAATTTTAAATTTTTCTTATAAGAGAAAATACAGATTTTTTTAGTTTTCAGTCTACCACTGAATTCACAGAGACCACTTTTTTCCTTTTATACGCTTGGATGCCGTGTGGTTACCGTAAGAGTAGAATAGGACCACTCCAAGTCTTTCCGTGGATGTCGTAGAAGGTGACTTAGGGAGCACAAGCTAAACAAAGCTTATAAACATCAATGAGACGGCTCCAACTCGACTGGCCAGCGTGGCCAAATCCTCTGACTGCTCTGGCTAATATATGGCTCTGGTGTGTCGGCAAAAAGCATTGAGGTGTTGACTCCGATAAGTTACTGTCATTGGTTAATATTTGAATAATAATATAATAAGCTGCAATAACTGACACATTGTGGCCAAATTACAGAATACCGGACCTGATTGAGCCTGGACTGAGTTTCTTTCGGCGTTTTCTTCTCACCAGTGGTCATTACGAACGCTAGTAGTTTTTGACTTTGCATATTAAAAATAATGAGACAGAAAAATATGACGCGAGTGCAAAGTGCGAGTCGCTCTTAGCTACGAAGGGTTTCGTACCATTATCTATACAACGTTAGATTATCATACAATCCTAAAGGACACAAAATTATTATTATGGTTATGAACGGAAAAATAACATTAGAAATAACAATTATTAATCAGTCTGCAAATCCTACTGATGACAGACGGACGGACATTGAAGTCTCAATTATAGGTTCCCGTTTACTCTCTAGGTATGTATTGAACCCTAAAACACCAATAATATAAGTACACATATTAATTTTACTCTTCGATCTTCTGTGTAACATAATGTCTTGGTAATATTCCCACTCATTCGCTCCGTGATCCGTGATACCCCGTAATTGCACGCCATCGCAGGGTCTTTATTTATTTTTTTACTCTTCGGTCAAATATTTGACGTTGACACTTCTGTACCTACGTAATCTATGTCCTCGTAATGTTCCCGCTCATTCGCCCGTAATGCGATATTTTAATGCCCCGTAATTGCACGCCATCGCAGGGTTATTATTTTCATGACTATACTGTTTCAAGTAAATGCTCTTCGTAACCATCGACAAGACTTTCTTTTACATAAGACTTATTTTCTAAAGAAATTGTGTTTTTTTTAAGAAGGTCTATACGTTGATGATGTGATCATCACACAAGTAGGTACGTTAATTTTAAAACAAGGAGATTTTTTTAAAATCTGGATTTCTTAATATGGATTGAATGGATTGATGGAATAACTCAAATTTACAGCACAGATAAAAAAAAAACACTTAAGCAATGGGAATTTAAATTATCAGCGATTAAATCTAGCGTTTTCATTTAAAGAAAAGGATCCTTGCTATAAAATAATGCAACCCAACTAGGGTTACATTACTTATTGATATCTAAAAAAATTAAATTTACAGTCAATTTTAACGTTATTATTGGGGCGAGCGCGGCGACTAATGATTTCACTGAGATCTAAGCATGTTCTCTCTCGGTTACATCCTCTCCTGAGGTGCCTCGGGACCCGGGGTCCGGGTCGGTTGGACATCCCGGGGAACCCGGAACGACTGTGATAAAATTGCAACCCACGCGAATGAAAACGAATTGTCAATAAAACAAAAAATATTTTTTTTAATTATTGTATTTAAAAAACTTAAACATAAATATTGACTTAATATAACTGGAAAATAAGGTAGAGGTAATCCAACACAGTGATTTTATAAGTATATTAAAATATTATTTGAGTAATAATAAGAGACTGGTCTTACTCTGATTAAAATGTGGAAACTTATCTTGGTGTGGGTTGAATCACTTCTATCATTCGTATGACATTATCCTAAAAATAACTTCACTATTGTAAGTAGTTTTCGCTATTTTCGGAACAATGAACTGTACAAATATGATGGTAAAAATATGATAGATAAATGATCTTTGAAATGTTGTTTTTACATCAAATCTAGATTTTTAATATTGTGACTTATAGCGGTTTTATTTAATTATAAAAAGTTTTATTTTAAATATTGTGTATCTACTTAGTACAAAAAATAAAACCTGATTGCGTATTTGTATGCAGGTAGAGATTGAATAAATAATTTTCGTATTTAAAAAAATAATTTTGATGATAAATACCGAAGTAAGACCCTTGAACCAGATTTGATTAATATATAAGTATATTTGAATATGAAAAGAGAAACAAAATAATCACAGTCTAAAATAGTTGTTTCCTTTTTAATGATTTTCAGATCGTTTGAGTATTTATTCTATAAGTACCTTAACATCTTTACAATTAGTATTACAAACTAATAATTACATGACTAAACTAATAAACTTAATGAAGTATAAATACTTCTACACTTATAAGCCCTGTTGATGTGACATCTTTGCCGTTATTATTGAAAAATGAAAAAATACTTAATGTTTTGCATTTTATAAACAAAATATATAAAATATTTGTATTTTTATTTTAAGTTTGGATTATAGTATTTCAAATAGAACATGACACTATGGAAGTTGCTTTCAGTATTAGAATTATATAAAAATACATTTCTATCGCGTCAATAGATATTGAAGAAGAGTAATTGTAACTGACAACTGAAGATCCACAAGACAAAAGTCTACTCAGTGTCTGAAGATCGGTATAAGCTTAAGGTATATAGGTAATAAGGTAGCTTCGCAATCATAGAGTCTTCGTGGCCGATACTGCCTGCACCTATTTGGTTTACTAACTTACCCATACATAAGATCATCATCAAAGTATTAGGTATCCAATGAAAATCACCAAAACGTAATTAACTTTTGCATTAAAGGTCTTCGTTTGAACTTTTCCATGCGTCAATTGGACTGTGTTGCCATTTAAGGAACATTGTCCCCAGATCTAGGGGTATTTGTTTGTCTTTAGCATAGATATCAGAATATAGTCTTTAGTAATCTTCTTGCTCAGAAGAACCAATTAAATGTGAAGAAGATGATGCCGAATAAGGTAAAATTAAATTGCTGCCTTTACAAAATCGATTCTTATTTCTTCGTTATGTACTTACTTTAAAGTTAACAATAGGTTTTTTGTTGATATTGGTTTAAAATTTTGGATTTTTCATGTAGGGCTTTTCTTATTTTTTAAAGGCACCACTGTTATCGGCTTGAAAGCAATTCGAACGAGTATTCCTTTTATTCACATCACTGTTTTACGCAAATATGTCACACTATCAAAAGGCAGAAGAGGAAGTTCACATGGTGGGAAGGAGTTTTTGACTGACCAATCAGAAAGGAATAGTTTCCCAGGTATGTGAAGGAGAGAAAAATCTAGATAGCTTAGTTCCTAGGCCGTGGGCGTCCCGGCTGGCCGTCCTGGAATTCCGCATTTTGCGATGGTCTCTTCGATATGTGTGGCTGTGGAGCCTGTAAAAAAAGAAAACATATATAATCGGATCCGCAATGATGTTTTAAGAATCATGTGCTTGTGTTGAATATTTACTTTGTAATTTAGACTTGGAGTTCTATATTTGAACAAGCTAAAGATATAAATAAATGCAAATAGCTCTTGTGAAATCGCCGGTTGAATAGGTTTTTTTAATTCTAATATTCAAAATATTTTCATACTGTAAGGTACCTTTCACACTAATCCGTCTTATTATAAAACAAAGACTAATTTAAAAACTTGGTTATTCCATTTCCCAACGAAAATAAATTAACACTTATCACTTTTATATTTTATTCTAGGTTTAAACCGAGTACCTATTTACTTTAGATCGATTTTTATGATGAGACGGATCGAGTTTATCTTGTTTAATTAAGGAATAATATAGTTCTGAAAGGAAATTTAAAAAGTGTTGGGTTGCTATTTCATTACCTATAAAATGTTTCTCCATTAGTTATTCCCAAAGAAACCACAATGTCGATTCCACAAAATGGAAAACAAGAACGCGGAAAACCCAGAAAGATATGGAAGGACGAACTTCAATCCTACCGGAATGACTGGATTTCGGTAGCCTTAGACCGCAATAGTTGGAATGACGAAAGGGAGGCCTTTGCCCTGCAGTGGGACAGTATAGGCTAGAAATAGAATAAATAGAATAGAATTAGTTATTCGCCCATCACTTGACAATGTCCTTGGAAAGAGAAGCAGTTGGTGCATTCTATGTATTTTCTAATTCAGAACCGTGTTGAAAAGTAAACAATACAGTTTGAAAGGCAAATAAAATCCTGTAGATCTTTTATATTCCATCTCGTCAAACATTATTTCCACTTTAATCTACCAAATAATGTATGCTTCACCTAAAAGCATTTAGATATTTGATGCCCACAAATAGATAGGTATTCCATTATCAACAAAGTAGCCTCGATAAGTCCAGTGAAATGTAGGTATACGAAAATCTTATAAAGGTAAATAGTGTTGTCCCGAATCGATTTAGCAAATTTAATCGGACACACTCTCGTGTCCCAAACGGTAATGGTTTTCTAAATCGAATACACCTAGTTTAATTTGAAACTCGATTTAACTAACGCAATCGGTAAAGTCGATTTTGGACATTACTTATGAGGCAAAAGGTTGTAATTATTACCGTCATTATTTGAGGCTTTGGGTCGTAGTTTCGAGAAATTCTAATATTAGTTTCGAGGTCATATTTGAAACTTTTGATTAAAGGGTCTATTTCCATACTTAATCATATGTGTTATACATATTACGTGAAATGTGTAAATTGAAAAATCTTGTTGCTGATATTAAGATGAGTTTCAGACAGAAAAAATCAGAAGGACAATGGGAGTTTATAATCCTCCCTAAAAGACAATTTCTTTGGAAAATAATTCCTTTGTATCTGGGGAATCTTGTTCAATAACAATATATGGTAACAGACAGGAGACAGGATTGCATGTTTAAGTGACAATGTGCCGGACACATAGACTGGAGGACGGTTTGCAGTTGGGGTATCAAAGTCTTGCAGTGGCGGCCACGAACAAGGAAGCGCAGCATGGAACAACCCTCGACCAAGTGGGCATACGACCTGCCCCCTTATTTACTAATTCGGATGACAGGTGTCGATGCCTATCAATCTAGAATTTACAGTTACAATGCGGGTTTTGCTTGCTTGAAATTTTTATTTGGAATACAAAAACCGCATTGTAACAGCAAATCCTAGATTAATAGGCATCGACACCTGTCATCCGAGATAGTAAATAGGCCGGCTGCAGGCCTATTTACTAACTTTTGACAGCTACGGTGTATATCATTTTCATGGTAACTTTAATATTAATTACGGCTTCGGTATAAATGACTATTTTTATTTAAGATATGAAAACCGTAATGGATTCTAAAGTGACAATCAAATCGTTGTACACCGAGTTAGCAAATCGGCCTGCTGGTCAGAGTCGCTGGGAGTCGGTGGACTGTTGAGTCACAAGACTGATGCACAAGACCGCAATTTGTGGCAATCTATAGGAAGAAGTTGTGGACGTCCCTGGCTGATAGATAGATAGAATAATATTGTATAGCAGAAATGATATTGTCAAAGGTTATGTAGATAATAAATCACATGGTGTAATGTAGAGGTGAAATATTTTGTGCATCTCTTTAAAAATAGCGCTTGTATTTTTGTACAGACATTGGTCAGTAGTGAACTAGAATCAGCGTCATGCCTACAATAGCATCATCATCGTGATATAGTCTGGAAGATGAATCAAGAATTGACAGACTGACAGATCATCGTGCTTGTAAGTATTTTGACATACGTCTTTTGCTGCCTTTGACATGAAGACTGCTCGAATCGCTTGTCGGTAACGTACCTAAAAATAACTGATTTTATGAAATCGAACAGAAATAATCGTATGCTTTGTCTGTTATATCCTCCAGACTTCGTCATGCTTTTATTTTAATAATGACAGCTTCGTGTTAGCACATGGGTCATGTTAACTTATGTCATGAAATCGGCAGCTATGAGTTTGCATTATAGTCTATGATTTGAATTTTTTTCACCCTTTCGGAGTCTATCTAGACTTAATAATCTAAGCCCGTACGTATATTTTTTTAATAAACGTAATTCAGAATGGATTTATTATTATTTCATGTGCTAAAACTACTATCCTGCAGCTTACTGTCTTGATGACACTGACGTAAGGATGATTGAATTTTTAATTCTTAAAATTTTCGAGATGTATGTTGTGTGTGGCGTTGTCGTTAACAAAAAAAAGTTATATGGCCCTCACCATCACCTCTTCTAGAACCAAAAAACTAAATTACAAATGGGAAAAAGTCCACGTGCGCAGGATTCGAACCGTTATTGTTGACTAAGCAGTCTTTTTTTTCACACATAGAGACTAAAGATTTGCCAGTTCAAATCCTGCCCCCGTGGAATTTTTCCACATATCTATGTTTTTATTTTACTGTATATCAGAACTGCATTGTGAATGCATAAAAAATACATATAAAAACACGGAAGTATATATTTTCGCTTCATTGCTTGTCTCACATCTGAATCGGTAATTCCGAAGGTAAAGGTATCATTGCACTGAGATCAACTAATTTCTGAAAATATTAATGTAATTTTTTCAAGTTATTTAACGTCATCTTACCGGTCTGTTCTCTTCTTCTTCTGGTGGAGGGGCGGTGGTGGTAGGAATGTCACAGTCCTCTGTGGGCGGCACCACACATCTCAGCGATCGCCTGTCGAACACCAGCATGGCGGGGCATCTCTGCAGGCGAGGGTAGCCACCCTGGCACTGCCAGTAGCGGTTGCAGGACTTGCCGAGAGGCACGTTGCCGTTAGGGTCTTCATTGCAGAGAGCTAGAAAAGAAAAATATCTTTTGTAAACTAATCTGACTAAAGTATGTTCATTTTCATTGATAAGTTTTTTCTGTTTATTTCATTTCATATTGCACGTCACATCAATTTTCATAATAATGCTCTGCACTGTAATTACAGTAAATACAATATGAACCCTGTCGCATCATCCATTAAGCATCAGAGGAGTGCAAACCATTATTATTTTGTTGTTTGAAAAAAAGAAATATTACAAAGTTTTGTATGATATGTCTAGGTTTTTTGGTTGGCCCGGATGTTGGAACCAAAAAACCTAGACATATCAAGGTATCAAATTTAAAACCTTATTAGGTTTTTGTAAGTAAATGCAAAATACGGTAATTCACGTTCTCGTACAAGGTCGCCTACAGCCTACCAGACCAGCGCTAAAGGTCATAACTAGCGGTTCGGGACAATCTCGTTGGCGTCTTCACATTTACCTCGAAAGCCTCCGGTACACACGTAGAGTAGACCGTACAGTACTTACTTTGCTGTTAACTAAAGTCCCTTTCATAAGAAGCTATAAATTATGTAAACAAATATTCAGGGGTTCGTAACATTTGGATGAAATAAAAAATAATATTGTAGATTTTTGTGTAAAAAAATAAACCAGAAGAGATGGTTAGAAATATTTTTCCATAAAGAATGGAGGGAGTTTGCAGGTGAAGTGATTATTTGGAAACGTAAAAAATCTTTTGCCCTGCATTGAGACTCAATAGCTAATAAAAAAAAACAATTTATAGCAAAAACTGTTACAGAAACTTTATTATAAATCAGTAAGACTCAATAGCTAATAAAAAAAACAACTTATAGCAAAAACTGCTACAGAAACTTTATTATATCACAGAAATGCGCCAAATGTTTACATTCACGGAGTCGGACTCGTTCCTGTACCAAAAAACATTGAGCGACAGCGTTTTGTATCGTTAAAATATACCCCACCTAATTAGAATTGGTCTTTAGTTTTGTATTACCCGTATAGTAATTTAAGTCAATTGTATTAATTATTATTGTATTTGGTTAACTCATAATATTGTCGCTAGGTAACTCCAACTCAGTAGAAGTTTATTGATGTACTTAATTTATAGCTTCTCGTAGCGGGGAGTTTAGAAGTATATTGAGTAGTTTACCGTCAACTTTACCATCTACAATACCGTCTATACTACCGTCTACTCCACCGTCTACTGTACCGTCTACTCTACCGTCTACTCTACCTTCTACTCTACCGTCTACTCTACCGTCTACTCTACCGTCTACTCTACCGTCTACTCTACCGCCTACTCTACCGTCTACTCTACCGTCTACTCTACCATCTATTCTACCGTCAACTTTACCGTCTACTCTACCATTTATTACGCGTGTACCGCTATATAGCGGTTCGGGCGCACGTCTTCACATTCGCCGCGAAAGCCTCCGGTTTACGCGTGAAGTAAACGGTAGAGTACTAACTATGCTACTAGTAGTTGCTGCTTACTAGTCGTAGTAAGTACTCTGCCGTCTAGAGTAAACAGTAGAGTAGACAGTACTGTACTCACTTTGCTGTTAACTAGTAGCATAGTAAGTAATCTACTGTCTGCTCTACCATTTATTCTACGCGTGTAACAGAGGCTGAAGAGACGGATTTCTTAAATCTATGCTCGAAGACCTCTGGATGAGGTCGAAACATGTCGGCTTTTAGTTCACTTTGTAGGTACGTGAGTAATTATATCTCATTTCAAAATAATAATTTCTTCCTTATATAAAAAAGCGTTGGTACAAGGCAAACAAAGGATATTGCTTGTAGGATATTAATCTAAAAGTCCTGATTACCCTTTTTACGAAGAACGCGAGAAATGGGAAATAAAGCGAACAAACGTGATATGAGTGGGAATCCGTAAAATAGGGTATGTTCACTAGAATTGCACGATCTATCGTAAATTTCATGGTAAATGTAAAAAAATGGTTTCTAGACAGTGATAATGTTCCCTTGTGACTAAAGGTATATGCATGTATAGTTTACAAGCTGTTACCGGCGGCGGCTCCGCCCGCGTGATACATAGCCTATATCCTTCTTAATACCCTAACCTATGTGTATGCAAAATTTCATAATGATCAAATCAGTAGATATGGTGTGAAACCTTAACAAACAAACAAACAAACTCACTTTCGCATTTATAATATTGGTTAGGAAGTTAGGATAGTCCTGGATCATTTAATCCCATATTATTCTAATAAAGTTTAAACCTAGCGAATTTTTGCTCAATTCTAATGTCTCTTTTAGCACGCTTTATTAGATATATTAAAACGAAAATAGACTAACGGCATCCGTGGCGTAATGGCTAACACGCCAATATGCCTCGCAAATGGCCCAGGGTGCAATTATCTGCGGGTAAACATACTTCATTTTTGATGTTTCTACTGCACGGTTCTGTAGCTACCCAAACAGGTGGCGTAGGGCTGTCGGCCTGCCGTTTACACTATGCCAAATCCTATCACAGCTTAAATCATGTGATAAAAGCGGACGCCGGACTCATCACAGCTGAGGATGTAGGAAAAAAGAATTTATAAATGGACGAGTAGATACGGTCAGTTTCGACTTGGATGGGTCGAAAGACCATAAGATTCGAGTGAATATACCCGAAAAATAGACAACGGTAATAACCTCATACATATTAACTTCGGGCAAATAGAAGTCTTAGTTAGGTACGAGACGTATATTTTTACATTATTTCTGCGTTCGTAGGTATTGGTCTCTTTATTTCATCAATCTACATGATCAATTCAATATTTGTGTTATCTATTTCTATTGTTCTGAATAAGACAATACAAATAACATTGGAAAACAAGTCGTAGCAATATTTAAAAAGACATCCTGACTGCTCACGGAAAACAATCAAAAATGTCAAATTGTTAAGTAATGATAATTAATATCTTTATGCAATAAGGAATTACTGTTAAGTAGAGTATTCTCTATGGAAATACCAGACTAAGAAGGCCCTATGGAAAAACCTATTTTTAAAATTAAAATGCAGACGACCGCTTTCTCAGAATTATAAAACAATTCTATTGTATGCAATGTATCATTGATACTTTTCGGATACCGCTCGGAATCCATAATGACGTCTAGTCTACCACAGAGTAAGGAATGTCGCACCGATGACAATCACATTTCCTGCTCTGTGATGTCTGCTCTGTCTAGATACGAGGACCTTTTGCTGATATACTTTAGTCTTAAAGGGTACACAAAAAAAAATGTAGGATCTGTGTCAAGTAGAGCTATACAAACACAATTTATGACTATACTAGCTGTTACCCGCGGCTTCGCCCGCGTGATTTATAGCCTATGTCCTTTTCAGTACCCTAACCTATGTGTGTGCGAAATTTCATGATGATGATGATGACGATATATAAGTACCTACACAAATTTATGGTGGTCGTTAAAATTTTCCGTCATCATATCAACAAATTAGCATTGAATTTGCCTAATCGTTTTCTTCCACAAACAATATTTAAATTGCAAATTAACTGCTCACAGCAATATCAATCACTCCAGAACAAACATTAAAAAAGTAATTAAGACGTTATTTTATTACGAGGTTTGCTCTTCTATATTTAGTCGGAACTAGTACTTGCGTTGATTGTTATCCTACCCAAGAACGGTTGGTGTCGGGTAGGCAGCTAACCCTAAATTTTTTCCAAATCAATCATGTTACCCGACATAATAAAGGGCCCCAGGTTCTGACGCGTCACAGTTGAGGTTTTTTTTTGTTATGGCTTTCACGCTTAACGTATTTAGCCAGTATCAAGTAAAAAGTTTCCCGCCCTTTTTTAAGTTTTCTTGTTCTCGACGACATGATGTTGTAAATTCATTTCGTTGATTCTATGGAGCCCCTGGCGACAATCCTTCACAATCCTGGTTTAATCATAGCCAACGCAGCAAGGCGGACAACCACCAGCCCGCTATGTAAATCTTACTACAGCTGCACCATGACTGTTTATTTTAGTTATCCCACACATTGTTCTTGAACATGGGCCTTTATAACACTAAATTACACCGATTTCACATTATAAAGTGCGCTAGAAACAATTTGCACAACAATCCAAAACAAACACCGTGTAGTCCGCTAAAATTCCCGCCAAGAACTGACAGTTGAGCATAGATTTAAAAAAAAAAATTTCGGTTGAGATTGCAATGAACTACATTAATGTTTTTTTTTACCGTAAAATCATTTACGAAAAAGTTCTTATATTGGTCTCTTACGAAGAAGGTTTTTTTTTGTTAATTTCTCTTTTCGAATGTTGAGTGTTGAAACAACGGGTACCACAGTACTTTCTTGTGTAAACGCTCACGCATGATAAGCGATCTCAGTCTTATTAGCCACTCGGTATTGTATGTGTGAGGCACCATCGATTGGTGAATACACGCATTTAAAATAACCCTGAGTATGATCCCTACCTAATAAGATGAGTGACCACAAATTTACATTTAAATATCAGCATAGATAAAATAATTTGAATATTTTTAACAAAAAACAAAAACCGACGTCAACCCTATCAATTTATTAAATAAAGAAAATGAGAAATGGAGAAAAAATTCCACGCGGGCAGGACTTGAACCTGCGTCTAGATCTCAGTACGATCTATGCGTTTAATAAGCATAAAAATAAAATGGAAACAAGTGTAATCCGAACCGCATTCGTATATACATTTTTTTGTGTATTTTTTCAAAAATCGCTTGACATATTTTGACTGTTACACCCTATAACCTATCGAACAAAAAACGAATTTTTTAAATCGGTCCAGGCGTCTTCGAGAAATCGGGGAGCATGGTACTTACATAAAAAAAAGGATTCCGACGAATCTCCTCCTCCTCCTTTTTAGGGTTCCGTACAAATATTGAAAAACGGAACCCTTATAGGATCACTCGTTTGTCTGTCTGTCCGTCCGTCCGTCTGTCACAGCCGATTTTTACTCCGAATCTACTGAACCCTTAGAGTAAAGACTAAACCAAATTAGGTAAAATTTGGTACGATGGTGTAATCCTATGACCCAAACAAGGATGTGCAAAGTAAATAATTTTTTTTTGAAATATGGGTCATTTTCAGGGGCCCAATTTTAAAAAAATTTAAAATAAAGTTTTGCAAACCTTAATTTGTCATATATCAAATGAAAGGGCTCATTATGAGGATCTCAAAAATATTGTTTTTTGTTCGGGTAAAATCAATACTTTTGATTTTATTCACGAAAGAAGGCAAAAATTGACCATTCCCCCCCCTGATCTCCGAAACTTACTGGACCGAAAATTTTGAAAAAATTACAAAATATAGTTCATTCCTTGAAGATTACAGGAAAAATAATAAGAATTCTATCACTTGAAAATAAAGTGGTCATCATCATTTCGTGTAGGTGACTCGGTCAGTCGACCAGTGGTAAACTCACTATAATAAGTTCATCTAGGGAAATAGTTCACTAAAACACCACTAGATAGCGCTCGTCAATTGAATAAAACATTTTTGCACATTGTGTGTGGGTTCACGAAGCATATTGTACGGAACCCTCATTGCGCGAGTTTGACTCACACTTGGCCGGTTTTTTTTGAAGTTGGTTAAAAAATGGATGCTTTAAAGTCTCGAGATACAAACAACTCGTAAGTTTTTAAATAGAAATTACAAATTAATAGAAAAACGAAGAACGCGCAATGATTAACAGCATTACATAAGACAAAGATTTAGGGCGCTACCTTATTGGACGCGCTTAATCGACACATCGACTGATCAGGTTTCCAAACTAGCAACAGGTTATTGCAAAAATGTAATGACTTGCAAAGTTTAAACCTTTTTATTTATTATTACCTTTTCCCGTAACTTTGGCTGTTATTTATAGCTTAAGCAATATTCCTTTTGGTACTGTAACAGAAGATGAAGCTGATTTTTTTCAAGTCAATATCAGTGGATTCTGATCTTGATGCTGATATGAATCATCATCATCTAAATTTAAGCGCAAGAGCAACCGAAAAGAGCTTCTCTTGTCGGTGGAGTTCCCTCCATCTGTTTCTATTCTCTGTTAATCTTTTAACACCCTGGTATGAAACACTTCCCACTTTTTCCTTTATTTCTTTGATGTAACTGTGTTTGTGGCTGATATGAATAAACGATTTAAGCATAAATTATTTGAAAAAGCGTTCGTTTCCCTCGCAGTAGCGCAACCCAGAAGCCATATTTTAACCAGAACCTCGGCTTAAATTGTTTTGTTTTGTTTTTCGTATGTGTAAGTGGCCAACACTGGTGTCAGATTTTTCAAGCTGCCTTAAGGCATCTGACATAGCTTAACGACTGCCATCAACGATGACAGCCGGGACCAACGGCTTAACGTGCCTTCCGAAGCACGGAGGAGCTCGAGATATTTTTATGCCACTTGCGGTCACCCATCCAAGTAGGGACTGCACCAGAGGTTGCTTAACATACGTAAGCGCTCATAGAGCTCACACCCACTGGACCATCGGGCTCCTCGGTTAAAATGGCGGCTCGGCTTAAATATGGCTCTGGTAGTACAGAGAGGATCGTGCTCCTGCCGTGGAGACTCAAAAACGCCTGATGATTGACGTGTGGTAAGATCTACAACTGACCGTCCATCCACGGGAAGTTGGACGGCAATGTGAGGACTTGTACTCACTAAACCCATCTTCTTCTTATTCTTATTTAAGAGCTTTGTAGCTCTTGACGATGGAGTATACGCCGAACTACTCTATCCTCTGCTTTAGACTTCAGTTCTTGATACGACATGACACCAGCCTTCTTCTTTAGTTGATCAACAAAACTTTTTCTTGGTCTCCCAGGACGTTTCTTTCCACTAAACCCATACGATGTCGTAATCTAATCCGCATAAAGCCGGGGCCGTGTGCTTCCATATGCTCCATAGCTCCGGCGGTTGCTTCTTAGCAGCCTCATATAGCTCCAGCAGCTCCATGAGAGGGATCTGTCAGCCCGTATCCATGAATGACCTGCCTCAACTGACCTCACACAATAATTTCGATTTCATCTGTCAACTAACCATTAATCGATAAAACTGATCGCTATCAATTACCAGTTTCATAATAGAACATCGATTAACCAGCCTATTATGCTATTATACGCTTTATTGCGCGCGGCTGTTAGGGTGAAAGTTGTGTGATGATTGATGAGTGAAACGCTTACTATTCATGATCGATTATCATCGAAAATTGTTCGTGAATGAATGAGGACGTCATTAGTGTAATGATCTAGATAATGATGCTGAAGTATATAAGCTATTGTGTCGTTAATCGTAGTGATGAGATTTTTTTGTAGATTAGTATTTCTTTGCAAGTGCATTGCCACTAAGTTGTGTAGTTTTTTGTAATGTTAGACACAAAAATAGGAATACCTTCCAGCATATCCAGTGTCTGGTGCAAAAAGTGTCGCTGCCGAAGATGCCGTAGGAGAACGATTTTAGAATTATTAAAAACCACCATGACGATTTCCATGCTCCTGACGTCCGTCAACATTATTCACCTAGACGCAAGGTCATTTTTATTTTACAGCAGACCTCCAAAATACAGATGCTTTGTAGAAATTTTTGCTAACGCGTACAATATTCAAAGTGGTAACTTTCATTATACTGAAAACCTTTAAATTTTGTGACATTTTTATTCCAATACGTCCAATATTAGATGCAGAGGAACTTACTCGTTAATCTAAAGATGGCGTAAGAGAATAAAAAGATAAAAAATATATTGCAAACTTACGATGCTTCTGACATCCATCCACATGCTACGGCCAGTCGCAAGAGTGAGCATACTCGTTGTAGAAAAGACCACTAATACACAGTTGCTCAGTAGGTAGGCTCATGGCCAAAGATGCCATAAGATAATAAGATAAAAGTTCGTTAACACTTGTTAGCCAGATCTGAAGGTCCGTGTACTGGATTGCACAGTTTCTCTGTAGCAGTTCCTATCCAACACATCCAATATCTGGCCCAAAAAGACTCATATCCGTTGATGGCGTAAGAGAACAAGCATGTACAATATATAATATTATGTAGAAAACTTACGATGCTTCTGACATCCGTCCACGTTCTCAGGCCAGTCGCAAGAGTGAGCATTCTCGTTGTAGAGGAGACCACCAATACACAGTTGCTCAGTGGCAGTGCCGTTCCAACAGGTCCAGTATCTGGTACAGGAGGTCTCGTGGCCAAAGATGCCGTACAGCCAGTCGCAATGCTCGGTGCCGATTGGTGGGTCTGAAATTTGGGAGAGTAAGGATGTTAAGTAAAACTTTTTGATAAAAAAAATGTAGTTCTTGGAGGACTGCGTTTTTTTTATTCGTGTAGATCTTTAGATTCATCATCATCCGAGCGTTTTACCCTGTTGTGTCCTCAGTTGTGATGAGTCGGATCCCGAAGTATACTTTTATCATAGCCTTCTTGCTGTTATATGGTTTGGTGAAAGTTTTTTGGCAAAAGGCGGGCTGCTGCAGAAACACAGACATGTGAAAATGAATTAAAGTGATTTGCTTATGCTGGGAATCTAACCCGGTGATCCCATGTGACAGCCGTACAGTCTCTATAGACAATCACTTGCAGAGGTGATTCAGCCCGTCAACTAGCTCCAAGTGAGCTTTTGCTACTTCGCCAGACTTTTGAGGTGAGGGCAGAGTTCCCTTCAACCTGTAAGGAGAAAATCACCAAAGAACCCCCTGGAACGACGGCCTTGGCTTTGGTCGTTGCCTGTGTGCACAAGGCTTGGAGAGACAGCAAACTCTTATATGACGGGCTGCGATTTGCATGCATAGCGTGAAGGGCTGAACTGAAAAACAATGGCAAAGCCTTTGAAGAGGAGCAACTTTCATGTTTTGCCGTATGGGATTAACAACATGGATACTATACTCACTTATCTGCACTTTAGGGTACTCGCAGTAGTTTGACCGCCACGGATAGTCGCAGCCCTCTGTGACTCCTCGATGCTTTCCAGCGAAGACCAAGCCGTTAGGGCAGTCGTACTGGATCGACTGTCCATTGTCGCACTCCCAGTATTTGTCGCAGTACTTATCGTCGGCGACTACCCGCGATTTTGTCTTGCATGGGTCTTCAACTTGTGCGCAGGAGGATAACGCCACTATCGCCACGAAAACTGTTGACAAAAAGAAATCCAGAATAAATAAAGATTTTAATGAATAATTAATGATACGAATTTTGAGTTAGGATAATAAAGTTTATTATGACTGAATTCAATGATAGGCATTTTTATTGAATTCCATATTCTAGCTCTCATCTTAGTTATAATCTCAGTTAATAATTCGGTTTACATATCTTCAATCAAATACTCAAGCCAAGTATGCAACCATGTCACATGTGTGCGGCATAAATTGATACAAATGTAACATTTGGACGAGTTTGAATTTCAAGCAAGGGAGAATTTACCAAAAATTGCATGCATTTTTAATTTCGATGTGTGCGTGAGCTTGTGTCGCGAACAAGGTTGCATGTATTGGTATTTGCATCACTTTTACACTTCTAAGGGGCCTATCCTGATTAATAATAGATCCACGATAAAACCGAATTGAATTCACTAAATCTACACCATAAATTGTAACACCGCTTTATCAAACAATATATCTTAATTAATGAATATTCAGATGTAAATCTGAAGTATAAAGGGGTGCAGGTGTAGTATTATATTAGTACCAACGCAAAATAGATTTTTGCTGTATAAAATGTATGAATATAAATAATCGATACATATATTATAAAGCTGAAGAGTTCATTTGTTTGTTTATTGAACGTGTTAATCTCAGAACTGCTGGGCCGATTTCAAAAATTCTTTCACCGTCGGATAGTTACCTCATCCTTGAGTGCCATACGCTAGATATATACCACAAGCAAGCCGCGGCGGATTGCTAGTCATAACATATGGCTAAAGTTACATACGTAGACGACCGAATACATTCAGTAAATCATCTTGAGCAACGTTGATAAGGTTTATAAAAACAGTTATTTATCATTTCGCTTTAAATTTATAAAGGATCTCCTAAACTTTATCCAAACGACAAGAAACAAGGATTTTCTATTTTATTTCATTCCGACCTCAATCCCAACTTTCGGTACTTATCGTCGACAGTCAAAAATAAAAATAAATATTTTGTTCCCTCTGAATAAGAAACGATTTGCAGAGTTTAAAGGCTTGGGTCCGGAAACGCTTGTCTTTTGACCTGCCATCACAATCTTTTTAAAAACCCGAATTTTACGTTGAAGTGAAATAAATAAAGTTGGATTTGAAAAGAAATTCATAGGAGTGGAGATGGAAGGTTTACGTTGTAGGTACTGTACAGTATTGTCCGTTTACGATTCTTTGTATCTAAGTGCTAGTCAAAAATAGGAATAACAGAAAAAAAAGTACTTGATCTCGTGGTCTCCATTTAAGAACCTTTCTGCCCCATCGGTTCTTCGCGCTATGTGCCCCGCCTACGGCCACTTTAAAGAGCTAATCCGCTGGGCTATGTCGATGACTTTTGATCATCATCATTCCAGCCGCAAGAAGTCCACTGCTGGACATAGGCCTCCCCAAAGGATTTCCAATATGACCGGTTGGAAGCGGCCTGCATCCAGCGCCTTCCTGCGACCCTTATCAGGTCGTCCGACCACCTGGTCGGTGGGTGCCCAACGCTGCGCTTGCCGGTATGTGGTCGCCATTCAAGAACCGTTCTGCACCATCGGCCATCGGTTCTTCGCGCTATGAGCCCCGCCCACTGCCACTTCAAGGAGCTAATCCGCTGGGCTATGTCTTTTTCTACGGATCTAATCGTTTCTGATTTGATCTCGCAGAGAAACACCGAGCATAGCCCTCTCCATAGCTCTTTGATCAACCTTGAGCTTTCTTATCAGAAATAAAAAGTGCCCATACTTTTTAAGCTAGACGCTTACATAATCAGTAAAATTCTTAGGAAAATATTCTATAAGCAAGTTTCCCATTCTGTTATATCTTTCTGAATCATCAAACGTTTGTGAACGAAAAATATACGTTTTGAAACGTCTTTGAGCAAAGTTCATATCTTTTGTGAAGAGTCGGATAAAAGGTTGTTTCCGAACTTCTGTAATTTCGAGATTCAAAGTTGCGAAGAATGAGTTTTAATGATATATTCTTAGGATATATAACGTCTTCATATTTGGTACGCGAGGGATTCGGGATATGGACTGGTTAGGCGATAAGTAAATTTGATGTCTAGGTATATCAATCAATCGATTAATCATTTATTCAAGCAATTTCAGACCATTTTTGTTAGTAAACATTTTACTTAAACCTAGGTATGCTAGTAGAATTTCAAATATATTCATAGTTAAAATGTTTATTTTTATTTTCGGTATCGAAGATTGATACATTGTAAGAAGGTATAATGTTGACATCGCATGTTACGCCAAAAAGTAAGATAGCCTAGGAGCGTTAAATTATGTTTTGGGCTACTATTAGCCTCCGTGGTCCACTGGTTAAGGCGTTTGCTTTGTTGACCCGGGGTCGTGGGTTCGATTCCCACGGGAAGCATACTTTGTTAAGTTGTTTCCAGTTTGGTTAGGACATTGCAGGCATGAATCACCTGATTGTCTGATAAGAAAGATTATTCCGTGCTTCGGAAGGCACGTTAAGCTGTTGGTCCCGGCTGCCATCTGGTAGTCGTTAAAGGAACCACGTCAGAGGCCGAGAGGCGGTTCCGAAGAACTCTGACACCAGGGTGTGCAAGGTCGATTGACCGTGTCACCTACACGAAATGATGATGATGAGTAGCCTATTATTTTGAGATTTTAGTTTATTTGGGGACCTATAGGACCTCCGCCCCACCGTCGTCTCACGTTTGATTGATAGATGGGAGGCGGCAATAATTAACTTGCGTACGGGTGATAAATCTATAAATCCGACTCAGTTTGGCACAAATCGTCGAATTAATGTTTGAGAATTTATTCAAAGTAGGTAGTAGCAATCTGAAGATAATGAAGTGAATTGTTGCTTGTCCCTCGTCTCACTTTGTATTATTATAATGAACATAATTTTTACTTGTATTACAGTATATGTAGTAACTGTATACCATGTTTACTGCTTATGCTCGTAAAACAATATGTGAGCCAAATTTTTTCTCTATTCACAGCTGATTCATTATTATGACCTTACTTAATATAATAAAAGGTGGTTATCTATTCTACCTTGTCGAGCTCCGTGGCGCAGCGGTCAACACGCTAGCCTGCGACACGGGGGTCCCGGGTTCGATCCCCGGTCAGGTCAAGATGGAAAAAGATCTTTTTCATATTGACCTGGGTCTTGGATGTTTATCTATATATGTATATATTATAAAATATAGTATCGTTGAGTTAGTATCCTGCGACACAAGTTCACAACTTACTGTGGGGCTAGCTCAATTTGTGTGATATGTCCCTATATATTTATTTATTTATTTATTTACCTTCTAAGTTATATATACTTCTATTCATCCTATATGTTTGTAATACTAGCTCTCGCACGCGGCTTCGTTTGCGTGAATGTTCCACGGAAACTGCCAATGACACCTATTGATTTGTTATTAGTTGGTATATTTGCTTTGAGATAGCTTAAAATCTGAGACACGATTGTTAGCATAGCAGAACAAAATCCAGGCTCAATATTATTTCACCCCGCGAGAGGTCAAGTGTAATCGAGTCGAGTCGAGTTACTATCGATCAAATCCGTAATTCGAGCCAAACGCTCTTCAATACACCGCAGCAGCACTTGACACGAGTTGACACACTGAGGTACATTAACACACAGTACATAACCATCTTTCTAACGTATTACTAGGTACGAAACATTTTTCATAACAAATTCACCAGAATCATTATTATTTTAACCTATGAGAGGGCAAGTGTAATCAAGTCGAGTCAAGATAATATCAATCTGATCCGTAATTCGAGTCAAACGCTCTTCAATACACTGCACCGGCACTTGACACGAGTTGACACACTGAGGTACACACAGTACATAACCATCTTTCTATCGTATTACTAAGTAAGAATCATTTTTTATAGCAGATTCAACAGAGTCATCATTAAATTATCCTGGAAGAGGTCAAGTATGATCGAGTCGAGTCGAGATACTATCGATCTGATCCGTAATTCGAGTCAAACGCTCTTCAATACACTGCAGCGGCACTTGATATGAGTTGACACGCTGAGCTACATTAACACACAGTACATAACCGTCTTTCTAACGTATTACTAAGTAAGAATAATTTTTAATATCAAATTCACCAGAGTCATTATTATATCATACTGGCAGAGGTCAAGTATGATCTAGTTGAGATACTATCGATCAGATCCGTAATTCGAGTCAAACGCTCTTTAATACACCAGAGCGGCACTCGACACGACTTGACATGCTGAGGAACATTAGAACATAGTACATACCATATTTCTAACAGATCACTAAGTTAAAATTATTTTATACTAGCAACCCGGCAGCGCCCGGGCATGTCTTTTACCTATAAACCTTCCTCATGAATCATTCTATCTATTGGTGAAAACCGCATGAAATCTGTGCATTCTTTTTTGAGTTCATCGCAAACAGACAGACGCGGCGGAGGATTTGTTTTATAATACGAAGTGATTTTACCAGAATCATTATTCTTTTACCCTGTGAGAGGTCAAGTGTGATCGAGTCGACTTGAGATGCTATCGATCTGATCTGTGATTCGAGTCAAACGCTCTTCAATACAGCGCACTTGGCACGAGTTAACACACTGAGGTACATTAAAACAGAATACATAACCATCTTTCTTACATATTCCTAAGAATCATTTTTATAGCAATTCACTTGGCTCATCATTAGGTATATCACCCTGTGGGAGGTCAAGTGTGATAAAGTCGAGTCGAAATACTATCGATCTGAGCCGTGATTCGATTTAAACGCTCTTCAATCACTGCAGCAGCACTCGACACGAGTTGACATACGGAAGATAAAACAGAGTACTAACCAACTTTCTAACGTATTACTAAGTACGAATAGTTTGTTAGTTATATGTATAATAATTTGTTGTAGCATATTCACCAGAATCATTATTATTTCACCCTGTGAGAAGTCAAGTATGATCGAGTCGAGTCGAGTTACTATCGATTCAAAAACTTTTGTTTTCATTACACGGTAGAAGCCGAGTTGACACGCTGAGAAACATTAAAACAGAGTACATAACCATCTTTCTAACATTTAACCAAGTAAAAATATATTTTTTTATAGCAAATTGAGCAGAATTATTATTATTTCACCCATTAAGAAGACAAGCATGATCGAGTCGAGATATTATCCATCTGATTCGTGTTTCCAGTCAAACGCTCTTTTTTAACGCTCAAAAACGGCCGTTTTAGGCGGTAATCAGTAGTATTGGTGTCGCTAGTTGACCTAGTGTGGGCCCTTAATTACGCCTAAAATGTCAAATGGAATTTAATATATTTTGACACGACACAAAAGGCTATGCAAACGATTGCATGTGTGCAGACCACCTTAATCTTAATGTCTCCATTTTAATACCTATATGTATACCTGTATGTATGGTAGTGCAGAGAGGGTCGTGCTCCTGCAGTGGAGACTGGCAAGACCTGATGATGATGATGATGATGTATACTCATACAATTTATTTTACATCTGATATAATGAATATAATTTATTTTTATGTAGGTACCTATACATCGCAGATACGGGATTCTGCTTTACCCCAGTTCTGAGTATACTTGAGACTACAACTAGATAACTGCTTAACTCAACATTGGTTTGTGACAACTAAATTAGTGAAACCTTATCAAATAAGTAATGTTCTATCATATTCACATTATAGTAAAATAGTTACGTACTTGTTTTGCACATTTAAACAATTTAATGTTTATTTTTTTTACGTTTAGGGTACGCGCGTCCGGCCTTCCGAGCTGCTGCTTTCTCATCACCAATCCATCCGCGCAAGTAGCATCCTAAATACCTTTATCCCTCTCCCCAGATCAACAAACTCATAACCTCTCCTCGCTTAAAAACGGGCAATATAAGCAAAAAAAAAAAAGCTGCGGTCACCAACCCGTTTGCCAGGCGTGGTGGGCAAAACCCCCAAAATCAAGAAAATACCAAGAAGGCAAATAGGAGTAGACTTCTTACGGCTGCGATGATGATGATGATGGTCGTAAGCACACAAAAATTACAATTAGAATCTACCAGCTACATCTTCTGTAAATTATTTTTGTTAAATACGGACTCATTATGTGTTGCAAATTAGAAATTCAAATTTCAGCTTCATTGAATAATTAAAGAACTTCGCCAAATTTATAACAAAATCTAAAGTACACGAATAGGTAGGTAATTTTCAAACGCAAACAAAAGTGTCGCCATTAATGAAACGTCACGGATCATTTAATTTTATGAACAAGTTCGTGACGGCGAATAAAGTGACAAATATTTCAATTGCCATTAAACGTATTGGGACATCGAATTAAATATCTGCAACCGACTTAATAAATTTAATGGAGTATATCTATGACTATAAAAATATTTTGATACAACCTCTATAAAAATAAATATATAAAAATATTTCACTTGCCGTTAAACGTATTACCCTCTTCAAATCAAAGTATTATGTTTTATTGAGTATAAGTATGTAATTTACCCTCTACATACATGCTCCCCCATGTGTGAGACGTAATGTTGCCTGTGCTATAGAAAAGTGCAAGCGCCAGACTTTCGGCATCCATTATATGGTCATAATTCACCTCCATTACAATTAATTATCAGTATTGTATGATTTTGGAATAAAGGAAGCCCGAAGGCAAGATTGGAGCATCATCCATCCTTACTGCTAGCCGAGTAGCTTTCACCAGGTAGCAATCTTTCCAGAGTAGTATGGAAGTTGCTGAACCGACTCCGGGCTCGGTCAGTCTATCAGTCGGTCAGGCGGTGCCGAAGATCTCTGACACCAGGGTGTGTATGGTAGACTGACTCCGGGCTGGTGTGGGGAGAAAGGGGGTACTAGGAAAAGTGGGTTAGGTGAGGTTGCTCCGGCAATAGCATATGCAACTGCGGCAATGTACAGTCAAATTACCACCTTTTGACGTGCCCTAAATGCCCCACTGTCGCCACGTCGCCGCATTCTGGGCAAAACAAGTGTAGATAACTGAAAACATAACGACTCAAAACGAAGAAGAACAAGGAGAAAAAATTGACAAAAGTTTTTTCGATGTCACAGCTTCGGTTTCATATGAAGAGTTGTTCATATTGACGAACTGAGTCGCCCCTTCAAGGGAAATGTATGTGAACAGCGCAATTTTGAACCACCGTGGTCGCCGCGAGACTGCCGCAGCAAGACCGTTGATTGATGCAACTCTATTGAAACGTCAGCGTAAACAAATAAATTAAAGGTTCGTGCTAAGTCCTGTTGATGTACATAACTATCATCTCAATGATAGGTTCAGACGACCACAGATTCTCAACTACTACGAGCATCTGCGTAGAAGACATTATTGTTGTTTAGAAGAGTCCAGAAGTGAATTCAATAAACACAAATTCAGTTCTGAAAATGGGTTGACCTTGAGAAGTAGAGAGTGATACACAACCCCAAACACTCCGCGTCATGCGGCGTGCAAAAAAATGTTAAGTCTTCTCTAAACAACTATCACCTCAATGATAGGTTCAGACGACCACAGATACTCAACTACGAGCATCTGTGTAGACGACAGTTATTGTTGCTTAGACAGTAAAACGGGGAGAATGACCTCAATTTCAGGTTTCAATTTCATAAAAAGGTTTTGTTCCCCGCGAGGGACTAAAATGTGTATTTTAATACCACTAACAATTTTATTTATTGGTGGCCAAGGACATTATTTTATTGGTTGGCAGTCAGACAGGACATTAACACATACATGTTGGTATTTATGTGTTGTTTTGTTCCAAGACATTTATGTATGTAGCTTGAAATATTTGCAACTACTTCTTTACAAAAAAACCGGCCAAGTGCGTGTCGGGCCACGCGCAGTGTAGGGTTCCGTAGTTGCGAATGACAACTTTGTGTTCACACTGTTTACACTCACACCTCACAGTCTAACGACCAAAAACATCTAACAATGAAGATTGTATGAAATTTTACATTTTCCAGTACATTTTATAAGTTGGTTGCCTATAACTTTTTAGTTTGCACTTAGTACCCAGCTCTGATAGTTTTCCTTTCAACTTCAGTATATATACTATTGCCGTAATTTTTTTCACGTATCCATATATAACCGTTTAGCAGATAGAGGGGGGGGACACGTACCTCTAACAAAATTTTGCACTTTAAAACCAAATATTTCGGAAACGGATCCCTAAATCGAAAAATGGTGTTCTTAACCTCACAATATTTTTGAAAGACCTTTTTAACGATACCCCACACGATGGGTAAAAAGAGAAAAAAAAATTACTCCCCCACTTTACTTGTATGGGAGCTACCCAAAAAAAAATTTTTTCAAGGTTTTTTTCTACGACTTTTTTGCCATGATTAATATACACACTCATACCAAATTACAGCTTTCTAGTACTTATAGTCTCTGAGTAAAACCGCGGACGGACAGACAGACAGACAGACAGACAGACAGACAGACAGACATGGCGAAACTATAAGGGTTCCTAGTTTACTACGGAACCCTAAAAATGGCAGTGTTTTCATAGTGAAGGTTAATACATACATAAATTATCACGTCTACGTCTTTATTCCTTAGGACGTAGACAGAGTCTAAGTTCGTAAGAGTTAAGGGTCGCGTTTAGCGTGTTTGGCAAGTATTGGTGGAAAACGAAATCACAATATTAATGGGGCCAGCCAAATTTATCTATACGGTCTGCGCAGAAAGAGTGGTAGTTAGTACATTTTTAATTTTTTTTCTTCCCGACCAATAAAGATATAGAACGTAGTTCGTTTAGTAGATACCTTTAAGTTGCATTATTTAAAAAGATAAAAAAGCCTGTCGTTATGGACGATTTAAGTTCGCCATATTGATTTTCTGCTGACGTTACATAGCCTATGACACTCCGGGGAAGAATACGAATCCAATGATACCTCATACATATCTAAACACGCGTATAATATATATATATATATTTATATATATACGCGTGAAAAAGTACCCTCTTTCCGGGTGGATCAGTTGGATTAAAAAGGGAATAAAGAGTGACATTGAGATATAGCCCATCGCATTCTTAAACTTATTTATAAGAATTCGTAAGTTCCCTTATGATCTCTTACGATCGGTGCGGTATGAGCGGTCAGTAGGCACATCCGTTAATTTTTACTAGCAATTTTCCCGCGACTTCGTTAGCGTAAATTATAGCCTAGATCACCCAAAATTCAAATAACTTTCTATCGTTGAAAGAATTTCGTTAAGCAGTTCAGTTTCGGAGCCTGTTCAATGCAAACAAGCAATAAAATATTTCCACTTTAAAATATAAGTGCAGACTGGCTTCGAGGTCTATGTGCAAGAGAGTAATCTCTTTAAGCTGTTGGTTGTCTTCCATGCCAATCTGGGAGACATGAAAACATGTAGAATGTACTACCTGCGTCTTTTCTCGCGCTGACGTTAAAGCTAAGCAAGCATGTCAATATGCGATGCAGCTAGCAATCACTTTTTTGATTCCTATTTCCACCTATTATTTTTCTCTCCCCTCTGGGAAGGAAAAATTGTTCGTTTGACGTCCTATGTCATTAAAAATTTTTAACCGACTTCAAAAAAGGAGGAGGTTCTCAATTCGTCTGTATGTTTTTTTTTGTATGTATGTTACGCGATTGCTCAGTCAATTATGGATCGTTGTTAGTTATTCTTTTTTTGTTTGATAGGTATAATGCTCCAGAGGTGGTCCCATAAAATTTTTGTCGCAATGTATCGAGCACTTTTTGAAAAAATATTTACAAAACCCAAAAAAATTGTAAGAGTCTGCCGTTCGGTTTAAACTTATTTGTATTTTATTCTTATGCGAATCAAGACGATGATGATGAGAACGTTACTCCTCTGTTTTGACTGAACTTCAAAGGTGGTCCTATAATATTTTTATCGAAAAGTATCCAGTGCTTTTAGAAAAAATCAACAAAAATTGTACAAGTATGCCGTTTGGTTTAATTTTATTTCTGTTGAATATTTCGCAAATCAAGTCAAGTTGATGACGACGTTGTTCCTCTATTTTGATTGAACTTCCACACACCCACTAAAACCTAATTTTAAGTTCCAGTTTGTACATTTACGTATAGGATTGAAGTCGGTTTTACTTTTTTGTTAATTTCCCCATAAAGTCCCTTCTGGTCTCATGGCCTTAGGCTTTGTCTTATCCACGAGATAAATGTGTGATAATATTTATGTACGATTATGTTGAAAGCTTATAATTATTGTAATTTTACTTCTCAAAATTATCTTATAAAGGTGTCTCATGACCAGAGGGCTGGCTTATATTTTGGCCAAAAGATTAGCATTGCCATACAACGTGGCAATGCTGCCAGCCTTCTGGGCACACTACCACGGGGCAACGAGCTGCCAGGCCTATTTTATTTGTAAATAGTAGTTTTAGTTTAACTTTTATTTTTTTCTGTAAATATAATGTGTATTTATATAACTAGAGTTGTTATATGTAACTCTTATAAATAAAAACGTTTTAATGAAATTGATATCGTATTATTATTTAATTATTTACTTCCTATTCCATCCTTCCTATTCCTTACATCTATATACAAAGTCAATAATATAACTTTTTGAATAAATGATGAGTTTTCATACGTCGGGGAAAATATAACAATGAGCGAAGGGATACCACCTACGTCAAAGTCTGAAGTTATTTAAGTGGAAGTCATGAGTAACAAATGAGTAAGGGTTGGTCTCCAATGCTTCTTGTTTTTTTATACGAAAATGTCCTTATTTTATAGTTCCATAGTTATGTATGTGTGTGTGGTATGGCCCTGTGGTCCCCGGCAGAGTAGAATAGGACCACTCCACGTCATCCCGTGTATGTCGTAAAAGGCGACTAAGGAAACACAAGCTAAACAAAGCTTATTAACATCAAAGAGACCTCTCCAACCCGTCTGGCCAGCGTGGAGAGTGTAGGCCAAATCCTCTGACTACTCAGGCTATTAAATGGCTCTGGTAGTACAGAGATGGTCGTGCTCCTGCAGTGGAGACTAGAAAGACCTGATGATGATGATGAGTTATATATGGTACAAGGAGCCCTTATAGTTTCGCCTTTTCTGTCTGTTTGTCTGTTCGCGGTTTAGCTCAGAGGTTATAAGTCTAGAAAAATGTAATTAGGCAGAGGAATTATATTATTCACGACGGCAAAGAGGTATAATATAATTGAAAAAAAAAATAGGGCTTCTCCCATATACTTATAAAAAGTGGGAATATTTTTTTCTCATCAATCTTTGGCATCCTTAGTTCTGTAGCTACGGAACCCTGCTCTGCGCGTGACGCACTTGGACGGTTTTTTTTTAATTTTAATTTCTTTTTAGGGGATTTAGAGGTCAAAAAGTCGATCTAACATAATCCCCAGGGAACCCTCACGAATGAAGTTTGGACGTATTAGTAGAATTAAACATATGGTCTCTTTGATGTTTATAAGCTTTGTTTAGCTTGTGTTTCCTAAGTCGTCTTCTACGACATCCACCAGTAAAATCGAGTTCCTAACATTAGTCCCATACGAAAAGTACTTCATGTTGACGGTATGAGTCACCCCTTTAAGAGAATTGACGACGAGTTCCGTGGCGCAGCGGTCATCACGCCTGCCTGCGACACGGATGGTCCCGGGTTCGATCTCTGGTCAGGTCAAGATGGAAAACGATCTTTCTCAGATTGACCTGGTTCTTGGATGTTTATCTATTTAAGTATATTTGTTATAAAATATAGTATCGTTGAGTTAGTATCCCATAACACAAGTCTTTTATAAGAACTTACTTTGGGGCTAGCTCAATCTGTGTGATTCGTCCGTATATATTTATTTATTTATATGTATATTAATTGCGTGTTTCATGGGAGGTATAGACATTACAAGCTCAGCGGCCGGTAACAGTGACAGCTGGTCTATCTTTGTGTCTATGTAGCCTAAGTGCTTGTGGGAGCTATGTGGCCTATTCCTAAGCCCGCATATGATGCGAAGTTTTGGCATCGTTTATTTACATAACATCCAGCATCCTCGAGGGAATGAATTCATTTCGTTGGCTCCTGTTTGTATGTTTAGATAAACTTAACTTTGAGTATGGTGTTTGTGGACTTTGACTATATACTCTCTTTGTGAAGAGTTGTTTTTAGTTTCAAGCATAAAACATTTATCTACGGGCATGGATCAGAAACTTGATTCATTATATATGAGCGTAATAAGAAAGTTTTATGAGAAATATACGGTTTCATGGACGAAGAGGGCTAACGGTTTTTCTCTAGTTACCAAGTCACAAACGATTCGTAGAAAACTAAAGTGAATTAAGTACCTCAGCGGATTAACACTATAGTAGATGTAGTGAGACAGTTGTCTTAGAGCGTGACCCATGCATACATGAACTTTTCGGGGTTTTCTAAGATTGCAATTATTTTTTCACTATTCGTTTTGGAAATCCTTTAAGAGTTCTGAGTCCATCAGTGTCCACTGCTCCTCAAAAATTAATAAATTAAATGCAAAAATTTATCCGGCTGACAGGATGGAACTATCAACAAAACAATACTGATCGTTATATTACCAAACCAAAATCCTTTTTACGTTGGTTATTAATACAGTCCTTATGACATCGAAATTTGGTGATGTATTAAACGGTCTAGGTCCTTTTCTTTATACCAATTACAATTCTTCATTTTATGGTAATCGCTAATGTATGTAAAAACCGTCGTATGATGCTCGTACTCAGTAAGCTGGCTTTTATTGTCATTGGTTTATTATAAGCACTCGTCTTTGCCTGTTTCCTATAAACACCCCGAGTGTAATATCCAACTTACTGTACTTGCATCATTATGTACTATTATGTAATTCCATTAATTAAAGTAGCGTGAAACAACATGTATCATGCAACTATCAATTAAATAAAAAAGATGATTGAGTGTGATGTCAGTTATGTCAGTTGCGTTTTTAGGAAGACTTTCGCTTGACATAACTTGTGTAATTACAAACAATTGTTCAAACAATTTAGAAATTGGCCGTGTCTAATTCAAGTTGGACACAGCCAATTTTCTAACTAACGCAGTTTGTTTTTGTTTCTCGTGTGTATAAGTGGCCAACACTGGTGATAGATTTTTCAAGCTGCATCTGACATAGCTTAACGACTACCATCAACGATGACAGTCGAGACCAACGGCTTATCGTGCCTTCCGAAGCATGGAGGAGCTCGAGATATTTTTATGCCACTTGCGGTCACCCATACAAGTGGGGACTGCGCGCAGAGTTGCTTAACATGCGGAATCGCTTATATTGCTTTCACCCAATAAATAAATAAATATATAGGGACATATCACACAAATTGAGCTAGCCCCACAGTAAGTTGTGAACTTGTGTCGCAGGATACTAACTCAACGAAACTATATTTTATAATATATACTTATATAGATAAACATCCAAGACCCAGGTCAATATGAAAAAGATCTTTTTCCATCCTGACCTGACCGGGGATCGAACCCGGGACCCCCGTGTCGCAGGCTAGCATGTTGACTGCTGCGCCACGGAGCTCGTCAATGGATCATCGGGCTCCTCTAACGCAGTATAACGAATTGTTTAACTGTGACACCAATGTGTAAACTGTTATTAAACACGGTTTGTTACTAAATGGCCATCCAAATCGACCATAAAGTTTTGTAAAGGGTCGGGCCACAGTAATCAGGGTCCATATTGTTGAAAAGTTAAGCTACATTGTGTAAATATTTGTGGTAAAGGCACAGAATAAATAATCAGTGAGGTTCAGGATTTAAAATATTTCACGATTGTTAGAAATTGAAATAAAATTACTTTTAATACGCTTTTCCAGCATTTATTATTCTTTTTTTGCAGGTAGACTCTACCTGCGAATAAGAACGCTGTAAATTCGAAACGTTATGTGTGTAAATAATGTTATAAAATCAATCAAGCCGTATTAGAAGTATTTTTTTAAAGTGGTTTCAAATGTGGGGCGGCCGAAAAGGATGACATCTTTTTTTATACAGATAGACATCTGAGTCTTAGTAATAGGGTTCCGTTTTTGCCCTTTGGGTAAGGATAAGAAGTTTTATCAAGTTTTTTGTGATTATCTGTCTTATACAATACCTACCTACTTACTAGAAAGGTCATCTCAAAATTGATTCACACAGACAGACAGACGTAAGTACAACTTTCAATGTCACGAGTTAAGCCTGCGCTTGCGCAACTCGGAAGCGCTTTCCCTGCGCTGACATAATGCGCACAGACAATGCAATGTTTGGACACGCCAATTTGTTAAACAAATGTTTGCCATTGTTTTAAAAATGTGTCAAATCGTGTTTGACAGTTTCTGAGAGGTCGATAAATTGTTCTGTAGCACTTTTGTTATGAATGAACCCCGAGTTCACGGTAGGACGTAGTCTTCTGATGACTCTCGACTGAAACTCGAGTTTCTGATGTTCAATATTGTGTTTGGAGATTACTATACATGAATGGTCACTTCTTTAGTGAATATCTGTACTAATATTATAGAGCTAAAGAGTTTGTTTTTTTGAACTACTGAACCGATTTCAAAAATTCTTTCACCGTTGGCTAAGTAAGTTCTCTTTCAGAGCTATAGACTAGGTATGTTACACGGGTGAAACCAGGGCAGACTGCTAGTATATAATATATAATATCCAATTTCTTATCCGATTTTTTAAATGTGATTTGACGTGAAAAATTGCCTGCGAGGGCCTATTTTCTGAATAAACGTTTTGAATCTTTTGAATCTTAATATTATAATTATTGGATATATAATAATTGGACGTTCTAACAAATTGAATAATTCAAAACTCTGATTTTGTTAAAATTGTATGTATACCGTATGAAATTCGGTGCAGTAGTTTTTGAGTTTACCGCGTACAGACAGACGCTGCGCTGCGAAAGACTTTGTTTTATAATATGTAGTGGTACTGATTAACAATACAATGCTCCAATTTTAAGCTTATAATTATTCAAGTGTAGTAATATATCTATCATGAATATCATTAACCTAAGGATGAGAAATCAAAGGAAATCCTTACAAATTAATTAGAAATCAAATACAATGTATTAATACACAGGATCCGAGATAATGTTTTTATTGTTTGATTAATTTATTTGCACATGGACTGTCAATTTTTAGGGTTCCACATAAAAAATGAATGCCGTGGTGTTCCCGGCAGAGTAGAAAAGGACCACTCCAAGTCTTTCCGTAGATGTCGTAGAAGGCGACTTAGGAAAAACAAGCTAAAAATATCAAAGACACCACTCCTACCCGTCTGGCCAACGTGGAGAGTGTAGGCCAAGTCCTCTGACTGCTCTGTCTAATATATAGCTCTGGTAGTACAGAGAGGTCATGCTTCTGGAGTGGAGAGTACAAAGACCTCATGATGATGATGACAAAAAATTAAAACACGGAACCCTTATAAGATCACTCGTTCGTCTGTCTGTCCGTCTGTCACAGCCAATGTTCTCCGAATCTACTGGAACAAATCGGGTGAACTTTCTTAGTCACTAGATTGTCGGAGTCTAAAGTGGTCAGAGTTGCTAGGTGTATTGTGACACTGTATGTATTTACATACGTGTCACAACGTTGCATGTATTGTATAGAAGCGATGGTGGTGAAATGACTACGTGCCTACACATTTATTGAGGCGTTTAACGGTTTATTGATTGTTAAAACGCTGTGCGGTAACCGATTGTTTCTGTGGTTATTTAAATTACTGACGCAAAAACAGTCCGGTCATTTTATTGTTATTGGTTCTCTCTCTCTCTCTCATCTAAGCGTTGTTCTAGTTGCATCCTCAGCTGGGGTGCTTCGGAGCCCGGGGTCCGCTTTTCGGCTTTTGCTTCTCCACTTCGCACGGTCTTTAGCATCCTTGCTTGTGAGACCATTGGCACGCATATGATCCGTAACGACATCAAGCCAACATTTTGTGGGTTTCCCCCTTCTGCCAGGGCCCGGGCGAGGTGGCATGGTCAGACATATGTTCCCTACGTAATTTGCCGGTTTTCGCAAAACGTGACCGTACCAGCGTAGGCGGCTCTCTTGTAACTTGTCTGCTATGTCACGGACATGAAGGCTGTCGCGGATGCGGGAGTTTCTCACTCGATCTCTTCTTCTTCTCTTTTTATTGTTATTGGTTATCCAACTAATATTAAAATGGAAAAGCATGTTAGGATGTTTATTTGTCAATTGCGGAAGAGAGCAAATCTACGTAAAAACCGTGTAAATCTGTAACTTTGTCATATTCTAGAACGTATCCCACAATAAATAAATAGATAGGGACAAATTACTCAAACTGAGGTACGCCTTGGTTTTGGAGGATACCAACTCAACAATACCACATTTTATAAAAGATACATATATAGATGAACATCTAAGACCTAAGCCAATATGAAAAAGAAAGTTCTTTCAAGACCTGGCCGGGGATCTAACCTGCCTCTTGTCGCGGGTTGACGTGTTAACAACTGCGCCACGGAAGTTGTTCCAGACAGGGACAAAAAGGGAGGGACAGAAATATCAATACTTCGATAGTATCGATACTCACGAGATATTAATAAAAATATCGATATTGTAGGTATTACTAGTTTTGTATTTACTTTATGCATAAAAATATGTATTATTTTATCAATATGTGAACTAATATTTTTAAAATTTTTAGGGTATCGATAAAAAATATTGATATTTTATTTAATAAAAATTATTTCTTTCAAGTTGTCAGTTCACTGCACGCGTCCACGCTCGTCTGTCTTTGTATTATATCATATGTACGAAAAGGAAAGCAATTAGTTATCTATAGGTAGTGTTGTTGTCGAATATATTGGTATTAAATTAAAGTGATAGTTCAAAGTATTGATATAGAATACTTATTTATTTAAATACTTAGATATGCATAAAAAGGTATCGATACTTCTTGTGGTATCGATATAAGTTCTAGTATAAACATATAACTAGGTACACATTTTATAATTACTCTACGAACGAGAACCTTTTAGGAAGTCAATTAAAAAAGTACTTGATAAACATTACTCCTGAAGCAAAAGTACATCTGAGGAATCCTCAAGAGCTCTTATATAAAATTGCATGGCATCCCGTCCTTCCGAGGGTGTAATCGCCTCCATTATCCCGCGGCGTAACACACCACTTATAGGAAACACCCCCACCCTACATTAAATCTTAAGATGTCCGCCATATCGAATATCAATATCGGCAGAGTAAGGTGTGTAATTAAATCGTGGAGCTCCATGGCTTCGGCACGTTAGTATCCCAACTAATATTATAAATGCGAAAGTGAGTTTGTGTGTTTGTTACACTTTCACGATCCATCTACCTAACGTGTACCTAACCGATCATCATGAATTTTTGCATACACATAGGTTAGGGTACGCACAAGGATATTTTTTACTTAATTTCTATTATTTAGTCGACCCAAGACAAGTTTTATTGTTTTTAGTCCTTATTCATCCTGTTTTAGTTCCTTACTAATCCCATAGTAAATTAATCAATGTTTGTTAAATTAAGTTTTCAATTCAGACTCAGAAGTTGAGTAAGTCCTAATATTATAAAATTTGTTTTAGGATGAGGCAGGAATAAGAAATACTAAACGTAGGATGTAAAAAGAAAGGTTGAGTTGGGAATTCAATTTTGGAATGAATTAAGAACACCAGGGATGAGAACGAATGCGATGAATACGAAATAACCCAGTTATATTATATGTATTTATGAGTAATTACTGAAAAAGCCTGTATTTAAATGATACTAAAACAAGCTATACAGATAATAGAGCAAAATTAAAATGCTGGAAAATTGATAATACATATTATAAACCCCAGAAGCCTATTTGAATAATTTTACGCCCATTGTATCCATTTCATTTACATAATAACTACAAAATAATTCATAAATTTAATAATAGGTAGGTAGTTACCTAGTCAGTAAATATATGTGTAAGCTTGACATTTTCGAGCCATGGTAATAAAAAAAAGTAATGGATGGTAATAGCGGTCTTTCACAGACCATTATTTCTATTTTGGCCTCCACAGGCTGAGAGCGTAATGGGCTGACGGGTTATTAGAATTTCTCATGTTAAGCAATCGTGTGCCTCATACAATTGGATGTATCCTGGAATTGTATAAATATCCCATGATTTTGGGAAGTTAAGCTGATAGTCCCTGCTTTGACCATTATGGAGATAAACTAACAAGTGAACGATGACACTTATATATATATATATAGGGACATATCACACAAATTGAGCTAGCCCCACAGTAAGTTGTGAACTTGTGTCGCAGGATTCTATCTCAACGATACTACATTTTATAATATATTATATATTATTATATAGATATTATTATTATATAGATAAACATCCAAGACCCAGGTCAATATGAAAAAGATCTTTTTCCATCTTGACCTGGCCGGGGATCGAACCCGGGAGCCCCGTGTCGCAGGCTAGCGTGTTGACCGCTGCGCCACGGAGCTCGACACTCGACACTAAACACTAAACTAACTAACTGCACAAAAGTATATACGCAATAGCTCCAAAAATATTTAACAAGCTTTCAAATTATATTCGTTCTTGCCAGGACAAAAATCGTTTTAAGAGACTTGCGTTTACATTTTTATTTGGAAAAGCATACTATTCTGTGGATGAATTTCTATCTGACAAGTATAAAAATAATAATAAATTAGTAACATTGTAACATTCACTGACAAACCGAATTCTAATTCCTAGAAATAAAATTTGTATGCCTGACGGCGCAGCATGACGCCTTATATTGTACTAGCTGTTACCCGCGGCTTCGCCCACGTGACTTATAGCCTATGTCCTTCTCAGTACCCTTACCTATATGTATGCAAAATTTCATATTGATCGGTTCAATAGATACGGCGTGAAAGCGTAACAAATAAACAAACAAACACACTTTCGCATTTATAATATTAGTTAGGATTAGGATAGGATTAGGATTACTAATAAATGATGTACTCATGATTGACAAATATTAACAAGTAATTTAATTAAAAAATTTAAACATTCCGCCTGACCATTAGCAATACCTATTTACGTCTGGGAATTTTACGGAGAAACATTTTGGAATACTGGACTGGAGATTCGGCTCTCTGTTTGGGTTCACAAGATGGTAAATTTTGCTGATATAAAAGGGGTTCAAAATTTTCTGTAACAAACCAAGATATTTTGCCAAACTAATATTTGCGTTTTTTCTATGCTGGTCTTTGAGAAAAAAATAAACTTAGGATGTACCAGCTGCTTGTTTCTCTTCCCGCGCAGATCGTAAAAACTGATCACCGAAATGGGCGTCAGGAATCATGTCAAATTAGAGATGCGCCTAGCAAGTCATCACTATTTTGATTTCGTTCTCATCTACAAGCCCATCAACGTGCTAAACGTGGTCTTAAGGTTTTACAGATCTGGGCTCTATCTACAGTAAATCATCACTGGTAACACCATATTAGCCGAAGATTTTTGCATCAGTGCCCAAAGTTAAAAGTCCTCGGCGCCAATATGTATTTTGGACGAGAAGACACTGTGAAGCTTCCAGAAAGCTGCCCAGCAAAGTCAGATTCACTGAAAAACCTTGTCCTTGGACTGGAGCTTCTTACCTATATCAATTGACCCTGTTAGCAGCAGACTGTAGTTGGAGTAGAAAAACGATACCTCGAGCTTGCTGAATACCTACATGTTTATTTACGTTCAAAAGTAAATGTACTGCTCTACAGGTTCAAGGGTTTAGTTTCCAACAATCACTGGAGAAGGCGCAACATGAATATTCGACATCATTTTTGTCTTATCCATGATCTTTCTTCTTGGGAAACTTCATTGAGGTTATTGAGCATGGTCCTGAAATGACTCCGCCAGTTTCAGAGAAATGATGTCTCCCTTCGATATAGCGATGGTCAATACGGCATCACTGGAGAGACCGAAGTACGAGTATGGTCTATGTTTCAATTGAATCGAAGGCTTTCTCATAGTCCACATACGCTAAGTATAGTTGGTCTACTGTATAACCTGCCGCTGCGTAGTGATGTGATCTATGGGACTAATAGCATTTTAAACCGATCCATCTCAAATATCTGAAAAATTAAGAATATTTCTATCTTCCGGAATCAACTTGTTATCCCTTTTGTCACGCTTAGAACATTGTTGTTTATATGTCTTCACTTTGCATGTTTATTGCGCCTTATACTATGATGTATTCTGTGGTTGCAGCGCTGTAGTACACTAGCGCCACCCAGCAGTTATTCTTTTAATCCTATTAAATTTAAAGAAATCTATCATGTACATTACTAGTGAATTACTGGTAGTATTTTGGTTAATTATATTCATTTGATAAATTGAGAGGAACACCGGCTAACGCCAAAAATTACAACTATTAGAGTTCTTTGTTTTAAAACACGGTGTAGCTAGCTCCAAGTGTGCTTTTGCCACTTCACCGGACCTTTGCGGTGAGGACAGAGTGCCCTCAACCTGTAAGGCGAACATCACCGAAGGGCTCCACGAGGGACGGACCTCGGTTTTGGGCGTTGCATGTGCACGCAAAGCTTAGAGAGAAGCTAACTTTTTTACGCCTGATAGGCCGCAATTAGCATGATCGTAAAATGGGATTCCTCTGACTATTTAGAGCCGGAGAGCTTTCAGTAACGAAGTAGTTCCGTCATTCAGTCAGTCAAGTCAGTCAATAGCGCGATTTAAAATTGCTCCAGCGCCATCTAGTTCTCGTTACAGGAACTTAGTATTTACTCCTGCAAAATTGTTAATTTATAGCCGAAAATATATATTTTAACTGACGTTACATGGTTCACACCTCTCCTGGGAAGACCACAAATCTAAAGAGACCTCGTATTTCAAAATTGGTCAAGGCATTATAGCTACAGGAAGGGTCAACTTTTTGCCAGTTTTTGCCAGTTAACGTCCGCTGTATATTTGTTTTTTTGACGTTACATAGCCTATGACACTCCGGGGAAGAATCCGAATCTACTGACACCTCACACCACAAAATCCGTCCAGCCGTTTAGGCTGTAGGATGCAACAATGGAACAGACATATTTACATACATAGATATATACATACATACATACATAGGCTCGAAAAACATTACCCTCCTTCTGGGTGGGTCAGTCGGGTAAAAACAAATGGCATTTGGTCCCGCAATCAATGCAACATCGTATGATGAAATAAATAATTTGGTTGCATCGCCCTTTTATATATGAATTCTTCGGGGTCCATTGCTAAATTATTTATTTTATCGGGCATAGATGGGCACCCCTATAAAATAAATATTTTGGAAAAAAACGCCTTTCCCTATCAATAAACTTTTCACTATTAATTAACTTCAGAAATTTACTGTGCATCTACACAGCAAGCTTTGCAATTACTTGCTTGAGTGAATGTATTTTAATGCTGCAAACAATATCTTTTTTGTTTGCTGTACAAAGCTATATGTATCTAACTTCGTTAATTGATATTTATGTTTTGAATATTGTATAAAGATACAATCTTTCTATACATGGCGAAATTTTGATCGTTCCGGACCATTAAAGGGGTGATTCAGCCTGTCAATATAAACAACTTTTCCTATGGGACAAACGCTGTAAACTCGAAAAAAATTTCGACATTCCTATACAAATTGCCCGGGCGGCTGAACAGTTTTGTATAAAAATGACGAAATAAAATTTGAGTTTCCAGCATTGGTCCCATAGGAAAAATGGTTCATATCGACGGGCTGAATCACCCCTTTAAGGGTCCAGAACGATCAAAATTTCGCCATGTATAATTGGTCCCATCGCAACCCATGACCAATTAGGCCAGCACCTTAAGGCAGCGCCGCAGGCTCCAAAATTTAAAAGCTCGGAAAGTTTTGTCGGTTGTGGTGGCCATTAACATACACAAAATAATAAAGGGGCGTCTAGTTGATGTGGGTGTCCATTGCCACTGACACACTGAACTTTTGCAACGTCCGATGAGTCTGCACTTTGCTTGACATGGGTCAATTTGACGCTGATTATCGAGATGATAGAGTCCAATAATGATGTCTGCCCTTCGAAGGGTTGACCTTCACTAATACGTTTTTTAAAAGTGCGCTTTTTAAAGTAGAATACGTTAAAGCTCTGAAACCTCTAAATAGTTAACTTATGATGGTAAAAACGATCCAAAAATCAATTTTGGGGACACTGGTTTTTCTTATAAGTTACTAGCTGTTACCCGTGGCTTCACCCGCGTGATATATTATATAGTCTATATCCTTCTAAGTACTTTAATCTATGTGTATGTAAAATTCCATGATGATCGGTTCAGTAGGTTGGGCGTGAAAGCGTATCAAACAAACAAACAAACTCACTATCAAATTTATAATATTTTGGATTAGGATTGTTTTACTAAGCCTTTAAATGCTTTTATCAATTTTTGAAGTAAAATCTTATAAATTCGAATGTGTCATGTAACTGCTAGTCCCAAATAAGCGCGACATTCGTGAGTGAAAGCCCCATTCTCGTAGATTTTTGTCGTTTACATTCCACGATCCGACATTACACGACCCGATGTTTTTTAGCAGGATGTGACTGTGAGAATGTATTATCTAGATTGTCGCGAGTATCGTGAGATCACTTTCATCTTACAGCCATTATGAGACTCATTTGAGTAATGGGTCCCAAGGCGTAGGAGATAAAAGTCGACATTTTAAATTCTTTTAGCGATAAAAAGTGAATTGTGTTGCTAGTCTTAAAAAGAAACTTTAGGAACTTTTGTTAGTCATGGAAAGAAATGTAGGAGATAGACTAATTAGCTGTACTAATCACAGAGCCACTAGATTTAAAAAATCAACGTGACAAAGGTGAATCTCGTGGAAGCAACCAAAAGGGTGGCAACATTGAAGAGCAATACTTTTAGAAGCCATCATGGTCAGGGGTGTCATAATCATACATTCATACAAACATTACTGATATAATGTGTATTTAATTATTTATGACTTTTTTGTGTAATAACAGTTTTCGATAATTTTATTTAGTCAAGTATTAAATTATTTTATTAAGTAAATAAAGATTTTTTTATTGTATTGTATACTCAACTGTTTGGCCACCGGTTGCAGGTATGGCATCAGATACGCGCGGCCGGCCTTCCGAGCTTCTACCTTAATCTAGCAGAGGATTTCATGCGACCACGATGATGATGACTATTAAGAAAAAAAAGGCCAACTATTTTGTGCTCGAATAACTTATCCAACTATTTATATCTATCTATTCAATTTTCAGGATCAGGGTCCTGACGTAAAAATGGCCGTTTTTGACAAATATGCTAAGATAAGCTTCATGTTCTCACTTGAAAACAGTATAGTTCATTAAATAGTTATATGTTTACCGAACAAATTTTCTATTGCTATCGCCGTTTTCTTCCTCCTTCCTTAAAAGAAGCTATATACAAAAGAAACTTGTAAAATTGTAGAAAGGTAACCTCTTTATTTTATAATAAGAGAGTAAAATTACGAAGCATATTTATTTAAAAGGAAAGTCTCCGCTGTTTCCTGATTTATGCAGATCTCGGAAATGCAGTTTCCTGAATTTACCAAGTGCAAACTTTTGATGAGTTTTCTTTTAAATCTCTTCCATTCAAACCTCACTGTTCCGTATGTCAAAAAACGCTGAGTCTTTAAATTTAAATATGCTAATAGTTTTTAATTTATTTTCTTAGTTTACTTTTAATTTTTTGAAGTATGTCGAGACGAGTGACAAAGAAGGCGAGGGGGCGTGGGGGCTGCGGTACGCCGGGTCACCGGCGATCGCCTCACTTGCGAATCGAGCAGCTAGGCACCGGGCGTGTCCCATAGATTAATGTTTTTTACTCACCAGTATTATACCTATGGAAATATTCTATTTGTTTTATTCCCAGTTTCCTACGTTTTATAAGCTAGGACAGTTAGGGAGATATTAGCTTTGCTGCTGCAGCTTCAAAGTAAAAACTTCTTTAGCGGAACTGTGCTCGTTTTGTGATGGAGAAAAAAATGTTAAACTCACGACAGGTCACGTGACCGACAGATTCGTCAGATTGTAAATTCGTAAGACGGACACGTGACCTGATCGAAAAATAATTCACTTCTGATGGCACCCCGAGAGTGCAACCCGTTGTTTTTTTTATTTAATTAGTCTATTATATTACTACTAAAATAAAACTGCGCAAGAAAATATGAAAAGCCTACCTAGTGTCACCAGAGACAATGTAGAAAGTTAAAGATATTCTATTTTACTTTTTTATCAGTCAGACCAAATAAACGAATCAAAAACATTTCAATCAGGCAGCCACTGACGAAAACAAAGCATTTTGTCTAACAAGAACTAAGTAAACATTTCTATTGTTAATGTGAATTTTATAGGGTATATACAGTCAATCAAGATGGTTGATGCACTAAAAAAATATCTATACAAATATTATAAATAGGAAACATTTGATTTGTTTGTTTGTTTGCATTGAATAGGCTCCGAAACTACTAGACCGATTTCAGAATTCTATATCTGTTGAAAGCTTATTTATCTGCGAGTGATATAAGCTAAATACCCGATGCCCAGTGGGTGTGAGCTCTATGAGCGCTTACGTATGTTAAGCAACCCCTGGTGCAGTCCCTACTTGGATGGGTGACCGCAAAAGGCATAAAAATATCTCGAGCTCCTCCGTGCTTCGGAAGGCACCTTAAGCCGTTGGTCCCGGCTGTCATCATTGATGTCAGTCGTTAAGCTGTGTCAGATGCCTTAAGGCAGCTTGAAAAATCTGACACCAGTGTTGGCCACTTACACATACGAAAAACAAAACAAACAAACTCATATTACAGTCTTTTGGGGTTACCTTGAGAAATTGTGTAAATGAGCTATCAAGTTCTTCTCCAACTGTTACAATAACTAGCACAACTTTCACGAATCTCCGGAAAAATGTCTACTCTCTGTGACAATACATTTTTCTATTTCACAACGGTACCCTAAAAAAGCGTCTATTGTCTCACGAGACTCATCTTTTGTCCGGTTTCTTTGCCTTTGTCTGAGATATTCAAGCGAATGAGTACAAAACTTTTAATTGTAAGATAGAGGAAGATGCTGTAATTGGATGAAGTGATTAAATGATATACTTAGTACTGTGTCTGAGAGTATTGTCGAATACTTTGTGAGTTACCTTTGTAATTAAAAGGAAGTAGTTAAGTATTGTTGAGTTAGTATCCCACGACACAAGTTCACAATTTAGGTGTGGGGCTAGTTCTTACATTATAAATTATCCATATCTTGTTTTTTATGGGCTAGCTCAATCCTGTCGATTTGTCCCTACATATTTATTAAAAACTTTTTAAATTATTAAATATGTTGAAACTAGATGTAGAGGACTCCGAGATCGGCAAAATTTTGTGATAACACGGCCAATCAGAAAGCCTACATTTGTTATATTTATCGGCCTTTTTATTGGTCATAAATCACCGACCAATCAAATAGATTACATTCTCAGGATTCTGATTGACCGATGACTAATTCGTATAGTACACTAACAGGGCATTTGTAAATGTATAAATGTCGAGCCCTGCCAGTACTGAGCATTCAGTGTACATCAAGCAGTTATCAAGAAAATAAATCAAAGAAATCGAAGAATTGTTTTAATTACTACAGTCCACTACACTAGACTTTTCCTATTGGTACTCTCTTGTTTCTAGGTAAAAGGTACCTATCTCTGTCTTTATCTGTACTCATCATCATCATTTCGTGTCGGTGACACGATCAGTCGACCATGCACACCCTGGTGTCAGAGTTCTTCGGAACCGCCTCTCGGCCTCTGACGTGGTTCCTTTAACGACTGCCAGATGGCAGCCGGGACCAACGGCTTAACGTGCCTTCCGAAGCACGGAATCATCTTTCTTATTAAACAATCAGGTGATTCATGCCTGATGCCCTAACCAAACTGGAGACAACTTAACAAAGTATGCTTCCCGTGGGAATCGAATCCACGACCGGGTCAACAAGGCAAACGCCTTAACCACTGGACCACGGAAGCAGTTATCTTTACTGACAAATAGTGTCTTTAAGCAATGGGAAAGACACGATAATATCATATCTCATAGGTATTATCAGGTTCAGCATTTTTTGAAAAATTTTTCTGCATTTGACAGTCGTAATGCGCTAACATATTACCTAATAAGCAAACAACCTAAGTTTCTTTCTGGCGAAGATAAAAATAATGTTTTTGTTACTGTTTCTTTTTACTATTGTACTGTATTGTACTGTATTTGACTGTTATATTATAGGGGTTCAAATTAAACTTTAATATGTATTACTTACAGCCGTGTGGTTCCCGGCAGAGTAGAATAGGACCACTCCAAGTCTTCCCGTGGATGTCGTAGAAGGCGACTTAGGAAATACAAGCTAAACAAAGCTTATAAACATCAAAGAGATCTCTCCAACCGGTTTTGGCCAGCGTGGAGAGTGTAGGCCAAATTCTCTGACTGCTCTGGCTAATATAAGGCTCTTGTAGTACAGAGAGGGTCGTGCTCTAGCAGTGGAGACTAATAAGACCTGATGATGATGATGATGAGGTATTACTTAATTGATTCTCAAAATCCTTATCCAATAAAAACACTTAATGTTGTGATATAGTCTATATTTCACCCGTGTGAAGACAGTGATCCCGAGGTGGGTATAAAATTAATGATAAAATTGCAGACAGCACTATCATTATCAAACCTTTGAGTCGTTAACCTCATTCAATCGATCACACTTGTATTTCAGCAAGGTAAGCCTACATAGGAACAATTAATTAGGCATTCACTCCACAAGGTCGTGGGATTGTCTCCCACTGCAACAATGGAACATAAAGCTACTAGGTTTGGGTATGTTGCAATACGCCAGTCTTCTGCCAACTTTGAGCTATTACGAAAATTTTGTGTTTTTCCATCTGCCCCCTGACCCTGACTAAGATTAACCAAAAGAATTTAACCTGTTCACAGTCCGTAAATGAGACAAAATAGTCATTTGAATCTGACCACATAATAGCCTGTGGGACTAACCAGTTCATTTAGGCTTACTTACTTGAATTAGTATTAAAATGCGGCTTTTAGAATACAGATATTTGTACTATACCTAGTAAAAATACTGAGTGTTAATTTACTCTAAGCATTCCCTTATGGGGGTAAATCCATCAATATGAAAAAATTCAACGGTGTAATAGCCCTGTAAGGTTGAAGAAAACTAAGTGTTATAATTTTCTATCTTTGGTTTGATTTGCTGATTATTTAGGGTGGTACCTACCTAGAGTTAATTTACGTTCGGTTCGGGGAATCGTACGTTCAAGGAAACTTCAATCCGTCAATATGAACATTTTAACGTCAATATTGGCCTTCATGGTTTCTCACCTATGTTTGTTGAAACATCAAATAAATTTGCATTCTAAACTTTCCATGGGACTGAGATTACATGAGTAGATCCAAATCTACTACGTTTGGATGTTTTGCAATGGGAGTCAATCTACTTTCAACTAGTTAGATCAGACACTATTGACCTTAGGCTAAAGTTGTTCTAAATTAAACTACGGTCTACTACGCCCAGCAGGCATATTTGCTAATTTTTGACAACTACGGTGTACAACGTTGGATGGTCCATGGAACATCCATTACGGCTTTTGAATGATTGTCTTTTATTTAAGACATATAGACCGTAATGGATGTTGAAGTTACCATTAAATCGTTGTACACTTTAGTTGCTCAAAAGTGTTTAATATTTTGTTTTCCATCTGCCTAAATCAGAACAGTAAAATTTACATGTACAATATTGTATGTTTATTATTCTCACTCAAATTTTTGACTTAGCAACACTTATATTTACTCTTACATATTCCAGAAATATATATTAACATACCATTCGGTCCTTGACCCCAAATATTGGTTAAGTTTCCAACCCGCCGCGTCTACCTCGAATTCCGAATTATAACATCAATTTATATTTACCTCCGCCCTTTGAAGGCTCTAAGCAAATCGAACCTACAAAGCCAGCGACCAACATCGAGAAAACAAAGACATATAATACAAAACCAAATAGAACGGACATCTTTACTATTTTCCGACTGGATATTTCTCGAATGGGACATTTCCTACCTGGACATTATTCTAGTTGGTCATTTTGAAATTTGGACAAATGTCGTTTAATCCATCCATACCAACTATAATATTTTCAGTCACTGTTTCCCTTCTTAATGAGTGTGTTAGTAATCAATATTAGTGGCAGATTCTGTCTGACTCAGAAATAGCTTATCGACAGCCACTTTATGATGAAAGCAAATAGAAAAAGCTTGAAAAAAATATCCCAAAGCAATTATGCACGTTAGCTTGTCATTTTATACTTATTACAATTGTGGTTACCAATGCAAGTGTAAGTCACCAACAGACAGGAGGTTGGTGGATGGCTATGCGTAAAGTTAGACTTCAAAATTTATAATAAGTAGAAACCAAATTGAGTATTTTAACAGAATTTATGGCATAAATTAGTCTAGGATTTTTTTGTTGATTCCTGGAGATGAATTACGCCTATGTCAACCTGCCAGGTTCATATTTTTCACAGCAAGTTAGTACAATTGGTTGTAAATATTAGCTTTGCGTTTTGCTGAAAATGTCCGTTCTATCAGTATAGTATTAAATCTCTATGCCAGCAAACAAATCATAAGTTAGATGGGAAAACTTTGAGAGCCCTCCTTTAATTACAATTATTTAAGGACCTTTACTAAGCCAATTAGAAATCGTAAGTTACCGTAGTCAAACATAAACATTTATATAATAAAGTGATATCTAAAGTGAAAATTGTTTTTAATAAATATTCTGCAAGTATTATAGTCTTTCTTTTGTATGTTTTACCCTAAACTGGAGTTACTTCGCAATCTGGTTCTAATTTGGTTCAAATTTCATTTAAATCGGTTCACCAGTTTTAGCGTAAAAGCGACGAGCGAAGACAGACAGAGATTTCGCATTTATAATATAATTACGTATGGATTATTAACGTCCGCTAAGCATAGACTCAATTTGCGTTTTTTTCTTCAAAATTATATCACTATCACTACAATTATAAAACAAAGTCCTCCGCCGCATCTATCTGGTTGCGATGAACTCAAAAACTACTGCACGGATTTTCATGTGGTTTTCACCAATATATAGAATGATTCGTGTTGAAGGTTTACAGGTATTATAAATGCCCGAACGCAGCCGGGGAGGGCTAGTCTACTATTAAAGCGTCATAAATAATAGGTTGACCCCATAATGGCTTAAGGGCACATCGTAGCAGTATTATCATTTGTACTACCAGTTGTACTTTTCGGTAGTACTTCTGACACGGAGCGTATTTTTTCAGTATGTTTTCCATACAAATGTATTTCTCAATTTTCTCGCTGAAAACTGCTTCTAGAGACACAATTCATTTTCATAAAATCTAGTACTAAAATAGGCATATGGCCCTATGTTTTATTTAATTTTAAAAAACTTACTTTACTTTTATACAGTTTTTTAGAAAAAAATAAAATATAATGGGCCATACCTCTTTTAGTACTAGATTTTATGAAAAATGAATTGTGCCTCTAGAAGCAGTTTTCAGCGAGAAAATTGAGGAATACATTTGTATGGAAAACATATTGCTGGGATACGTTCTTAAAAGAACAACTTTTTCAGTAAAAGTCTGCAGAAATCCTGAGCTTTCAAGATATTAATTTAAAATTTCCCATTCATCAAACTAATCAGGTTAATGCAGGGAAAAAACGCTTTCCACCACGTCACGCTAGGCAGTTTCCTGGATAGCGCTGTTAAATTTTGAAGTGCTTTTTCATTATCCTGCTTTTTGGTGATTTCCACACCACTTTTGTTATTACTTGACTGACCTCCACCTTAATGAAGGGTAATGATTTTCAGGTGTATCATCATTTCAGCCGCAGGAAATTCACTGCTGGACATAGGCCTCTCCTAAGAATTTTCAAATTATTCTTATACCGCGTAAATGCTACTTAAGTATTTTACTGCGAGTAAATAAAGAGTGCGCTGTTTTCACATGAAAGTTAAGTAATTTTGCAACACAATCTTAAATCATGGGCCTAGGAATAATATGGACCAAGCGTTAGGAACGGCACGTCCAATGTAACGCTAAATTACGTTGCCTGTGTGCAGCGTGGGGTGGGGTGACTGTTGTGTCAGAAAAAAAAACCCAATAATTAGGTTAAATATTCTAAGACTCACGTATGCAATACCTTTTGCAATCTATACGTATTTATCCAAAACGAAATCACAAATGACAAATTCCCCCGTTTTAACCTAAAATAAATACAGAAACTGCAAATGCTAGATATTTCAAAACTCACCGGCCAAACTCGTCCAATGCCGACCTGCAGCCATGTTGATTCGGTCAACTGAAACAGAATACACAACGCAGTGAGTTATTGAAATCTGTTGGCAGTAGAATGTTGATAGACAGAACATGGACATAACCAATTTTGAAATTTAAAAATCGAGCGTATGGAATGGTTTTAATAATTGAAGTTTTCTGCAACGTGGCTGGAAATGGAACAATAAAAAAAAGAACATCATCCATGAAAATATAAAATATATTCGTTTCAAAACCGGCACAGAATATTTTGAGCAACTCTCAATGTAGATGTCTTGATGATGAATACTTTGATGAAAATAATTTTATTGTTGTTATCCATTTTTCTTCAAAAATGGCAATTTGTACAATTACAAAAACTGGTAGATATACCTATACATATATATTATAACTTACTTAAAATATAAATAGGTATTTACATACGTATACATATATAATAAAGTCCCAGCAAAACGTCACCTTGCGTGTTCTTGAAAAGATAAGAAACGCATACATTTTCAAAGAAACTTAAATGCGTAATGATCTGTGAAATTGTGTAATGTCAATATTAGTCTTTCAAAATTATTGGCGCAAACCCTAGACCATCTAATACATGTAGCTCATAAATGCAGAGCCACGCTCGTTTCTCGCGCAACTATTAAATACAAATAAATACTTGTGTCAGAGTTTGCAATGAGCTTTCTCTTGAGTCTGCACGCGGTCAAAGTTTTGTTTTTGTTTTTCGTATGTGTAAGTGGCCAACATTGGTGTCAGATCTGGCCAAAGTGCATTAGGTGTATATCCTATACCTACTGTCAACTTTAAGCCGAAACCATTATTAGTAATTAACATAGATTTAATAAAAAAAAATTCTTCTACTTCTATGGTAATTAATTTACCAATTTCAAATGAAATAATAAAAAAAAAATGTCGCACTATAATTTTCCTTCTCTCTAAACATTGGTAACATTTTTGAAGCTCCGTAATATCGTCTTGAACAGTTTTAACTTGTATATGCATTGATGTAAGCATATATATATATTTCGGTCGGTAGGTTGTTGAATATCCGCCTATTTTTGAAGTAGAAACTTTTTAGCGGCGCTGTGTACTTTTATGATGGGGAAAAAATGTTAAACTCGCGGCAGCTCACGTGACCGACAGATTCGTCAGATTGCAAATTCGTACGACGGCGCAGGGCGCTTACGCGAATGTGCGTGTGTGTTTGTGTTACAGCGCGCTACGCACACACCTGCTGTTAGGAAATGTATTTAATTATAAGGGATAGTATTTACATTTTTGCTGGCACCCCCGGAGTGTAAACCGTTGTTTTTTTTTTATTTGAGATCTTTACACCTCTTGTCATCAGATCGTCCGACCATCTGCGGCGTAGCTTGCGCGAGCGACAAGATATTCGATGCTCTGTGGTTCTACGCTTTATGTCTGGTAACGAGCAATAAACAAATAAATGAATCAGCGAAGAACTTTCTCTCAAGTGCCGCACGCCCGGTCAAAGTGCAATAGGCGACGGCACTGACTTCGTTTACTCAATGACGTAATTGTGCTGTTACTCAATGAAATCTATAGAGTAGATGCTTTTCTTACAAAGATGCTGTAAAGAAGCTCGGTGCTAATATAATTTACAAGGATATTGCAAACTGCGGTAAATTACGTTAATATTCACAAGAGCTGAGATGCAATGAGAGATGAGAGTTCTGAATTATCAAAAGCTCCAAGTGAACTTTTGCTACTTCACCGAACTTTTAAGGTGAGGTTAGAGTGCCCTCAACCTGCAAAGCAAAAATCATCAGAGTGCCCTAGGATGGACGAACCTCGACTTTGGGCGTAGCCTGTGCTAGGCTTGAAGAGGGAGCAAACTCTCACATGCCTGAGAAACAATGGCATAGCCTAAGAGCGCCAACTCTCATTAGTAGGGAGTAGGGACGATCTTGGGTGCAAGACACCCAGGACCGGGCGGTCCCCTGTAATCGGAGCTTATCTTACTCTACGCTCTCTATTCCGCCGAGTATATTAGACGGCTTCCACGATACTGGACTTATTTATTTTCGAGTGGCACGAATTTGAACTTCGTTGGATGAATCTATAATTCCATTCTCTATTTTAGTTCTTTTTACAATATCAGGGTCAAGCTAGGAAGTCTATTGCAATCGTTAAATACAAACAAAGCCAATGTAAGAAACATATCGTGTTTAAAACAACGGAGATCTCACGCGATCGTTGGATCAGTTCTAAAACTTGTGTCTTCGGAAAAAAATGGTAGTTGCAAATTGGTATAATTCATAAAAAGTTCCGTAGCTTTTTTATTAGAATATCTTTTCCTATGAAATTAAAGCTGAGACCTATAAAATTTTCGGAAAAATATTGTATTTTCGAGTACCCGGCATTGTTCTCAAGGAAAACGTTTTTTTATATTGACGGGCTGAGTCACCCCTATAACGTAATGTCAAGGGTAAATTTTCACGCTGTATACAACCTTTCTATAAAACCCTATCCGCCCCTTAACGGGAAATTTTAGCCCATCAATATGAACAATTTTTCTAGGGGACTCATGCTGAAAATGTGAAATAAAAATCAACATTTCCATACAAATTGCCTAGCCAGCTAAAAACTTTTATATAGGAATGTAAATTTTTTCGGATTTACAACATTAGTCCTATAGGAAAAATCGATCTTTTTGACGGGCTGAGACGCCCCTTTAAGGATCAGGAAGGGTTATTGTAAGCCAATAACTTTCTTTGACTATAATAAATAATCAAAGATCTCTGCTAGTGCTTGCGGCTGGGACGGAATTAGCATTTTATTCCTAAAACGTGCTAGGGACTTTGTTGTTCCACTTATTTGTAAATTAGCTAACCTCTGCTTTAAAACTGGAGTCTTCCCTCAAGCTCTTAAGCGGTCTATAATAACACCTGTTTATAAACATGGAAATAAGACTGAGGTTAGTAATTTTAGGCCCATTTCCGTCCTAACCGCAATTACAAGGATAATTGAGAAACTTATTAATAGTAGACTGACTAACTATTTGAATAAACATAATATTATTTCTAAATATCAGTATGGATTTCGCAAGGGAATATCCACCCAAGATGCTATACTGGATTTGACTTCCAATATAATAGAGACTGTCGACAAGGGTGACAAAAGCCTTACTGTATTTATAGACCTCAAATCCGCTTTTGACACAGTCTCTGTCCCGATACTCGTGGAGAGGTTGGAGAGTATTGGGATCAGGGGGGTTGCTCTATCTCTCTTTAAGAGCTACCTACAGGATAGAACCCAAGCTGTTAAAATTGATGGTCATATTAGTGATGAAGAAACGGTTACATTCGGGGTCCCACAGGGGAGTGTCCTTGGCCCGACATTATTTCTCATTTACATTAATGGACTGTGTAACTTAGAGGGTGTCGGGGGAAGGATATTCTCCTATGCAGACGACACTGCCATCGTTTTTTCAGATAAAACTTGGGAAGCCGTGCATAAAAAGGCTGCTACTGGTCTAGTTCGGGTGTCAAAATGGCTAAGGGATAATCTATTAACTCTTAATATCCAAAAGACCAATTACATATGTTTTGCTCTTTACAACACGTCGCAACCAGGTCCTGATATGACAATCAAACTACATAATTGCCCTGATCCCGACGATCGCTCATGTAACTGTCCTGCTGTAAATAAGGTGTCTCAAACAAAATACCTTGGTATAATTCTTGACCAAAGACTTAGTTGGCATCCGCATTTAGAAGCGTTAATAAATCGAATTAGGAAATTGATCTGGGTTTTTAAATCATTGAGGTACGTTATGTCTAGTTATCTCTTAAATAGGGTATATACTGCCTTAGCACAATCAATCATCTCCTATTGTATACCGATCTGGGGGGGAGCTACTAAAACCGACTTCTTAGCCCTGGAAAGGGCACAGAGATCTCTTATAAAGGTAATGTACTTTAAACCTCGGAGATTTCCTACTCATGCCCTATACAAAATTAGCAATATACTTTCTGTCAGAAAGATTTTTATACTTAACCTGATCCTAAATTTCCATAAATCATTGCCTTACAAAGTAGTCCCCCAAAATAAAAGACGTAAGGTTAGAGTAGCCTCCACTCCTTTTGTACGTACTGCTTTTGCTAAACGTCAATACCCATTTCTATCCGCTTTTGTATATGAAAAACTCAGTAATCTTCTTGGAATTTATCCTATGCAGCTATATAAGTGCAAAAGAACTTTGACCCATTGGTTGGATACACTTACTTATGATGAAGTTGAAAACTTATTACTATCTAAACCTATCTAAAGTTATTCGTTTAATATTTATTCAGGTTCTCTAAGGCATTCCTATTCTTATAAAAAAATCACACATATTAAGCTATCCCCAAAGTGATTCTGGCTCAACTATACTATATTTTATAACAAATACATATATATATAGATAAACGTCCGGGTCCCGGGTCAATCTGAAGGGGATCGTATTTCATCTGGAGCTGACCGGGGATCGAACCCGGGTCCGTTTGTGTCACGGGCCGGCGTGCTGACGGCCACGCCACGGAGCCCTTAATATAGCCTATTACCTAATTAATTTTATCGTTATTTATCTTTAGGTCTTACGGCCTTAGGCTCTGTGTACCCCGTAAGGCATAAAGACGTGTTGCTATGTATGTATATTATTATTGTTATTTATTACTATTTACAGAACTCCTACGAATTTTCATACTTATCACACACCATTCGCTCTTGACATTATTTACCGCATACTTACACACGCACAGACACTGTCACATCCATATTTCCATTATAAATTTACAAACAAGGATAAAAATAAAGAAGCAAACAAACAAACTCGCAATAAATGTTCTTGCTTGATTATAATTACATATAAAAAAAAAGATTGTTTCTCTTTTCTCTTTTTTTTTTTTGCTTGTACTGTACTTACACTATGATTGTAGTCTTATTGTATACCCCTAAAGGAAGCAGCGGGTCATTCCCATCACGAGTATCATTAGATTACTCACTGGGAAGTCCTAGCATCACAATGTAACCAAGATTACTGTAATAAATGACTATTTTATTTTTTATTTTATTTTAAAGATAATTTTCTTGAATTTTTTAAACAAAGTATTTGTCAAAAGAACCCTGTCACCCAGTTATGAAGTCGCCACTGTGACTGATGAGACGAGAGGGTTCCTTTTTACCATCTTGGTGCGGGTCCCTAAATACTGTGTGTCGTAAGACAGCGAAAGCATGCAATTAGTGCATGTGATGTAATGCTCGCCGAATCTGGCTGCTGGCTTCAGCTTAAAAGGAGCCTTTTCCGTCTCACTGGAATTCTAGCTGGTGTGTGTAATGCAATAGAATTTTAAAAAATAACTGGTTCGAGGAAAATAATTAAAAACAAACCGTATTTGTAAACCACGTGGAAGGTTTTTTTTACCTGACTGAATGTTTAACAAATAAATGTAAATTGAAAATGACTTTAAAAAAGGAAGAGGCTCTCAAATCATCGAAATCTTTTTTTTATACCCGACTGAACAAGGGTAATGTTTTTCACACGTATTTATGTAAATATGTTTGTATTTATGTATCTATATATGTATGTAAGTATGTCTGTTCCATTATTGCCTGCTGTAGACTAAAAGGCTTGATGGATTTTTAAGTATGAGGTGTCATTCATTAGGATCGTATTTGTCCTCGAAGTGCCATAGGCTATGTGACGTAAACTGTCAAAAATAGGCAGACGCAAATTTTTTTTTAATGTAGGTACATGTAACTACCGAATATACTCTGTTGCAACTGGTTAACGACAGCCTGCGACACGAGTGTTCCCGGTTTCGATTCCGGTCAGGTCATGATGTAAACGATAGTATTATTGAGTTAATATCCTTTTTGTGATCTCATCATCATCATCATCATCAGGTCTTTTTTAGTTTCCACTGCAGGAGGACGATCCTCTCTGTACTACCAGAGCCATATATTAGCCAGAGCAGTTAGAGGATTTGGCCAACTCTCTCCACGCTGGCGACTTGGAGAGGTCTCGAATCTAGAATGGTCAGGGCTCCCTCAAACGAACGGAAGTCCTAAGTTGAAGAGGTCTCTTTGTTGTCTATAACAATCAATGAGACCTCTCCAACTTAAGAAACATAAGCTTTGTTTAGCTAGTGTTTCCTAAGTCGCCTTCTACGACATCCACAGACTTGGAGTGGTCCTATTCTACTCTGCTGGGAACCACACGGCTTGATGTGATTTGTCCATATAGGTATATTTATAAAATTTATTTACGGACATTCTAATAAGCACTGCACAGGAAACCATTGGCACATCGTAATATTCAACTATTTAGTATGTAGTAATTACTAAGTGTGGATGCAGTAACGCGGACGTTGCACAAGTGTCCATGTGTGACATAACCACTATCTCGCTATATGTGAAAAAGTACGTTTTTAACCGACTTCAAAAAAGGAGGAGGTTCCAATACATTGATTTAAAAAAATGTGTTATGGCCCCGGATACAAGTTTTTTAGAGCCTTTCTTCATAATGTTTTCTAATGTTTCGCGATTGTTACACATTTAAATAAAATTAATTAAGTACGGTTTTTATCGCGTTTATTACATAATTTATACACCTAATGTTTCGAACACTGCAAAGACGTATTAAATTAATTTTATTTAAAAGGCAGACAAGCAGCCATCTATGTAAATCTCACTACGGCCGTATGTATGTAGCATCATTCATACTTAATTATTTTTTTTATTTCTTAGGGTTATAGGTAGTTATAGTTTCTTTGCAGTAGTTTGGTTGAAGTAGGCTTTTTTAATGATTATTACATTATGTTATAGCTGTACATTATCCGTTTTATTGATGTATCCGACACACAATAAAACCATTCTACCTTTTTTGATGGACGTCGAAAGAGTAATAACTCAAGGGAAAAAGCACTAACATACAAGTGTTCATGTGTGATGTAACCACTTCTAGCCACACGAATTACGCACATTTGAAATTATGTGCGTAGTTTATACATTATAGTGTGTTCGTTCTTTTAAAAAAAACAAAAAAAAAAAGAAGGAAAGAAAAATATTTTATTTGTAGCCACACACAAAAGAAACATATATTCCATTTTAATTTGTACATCATATCCTAAAGAAAAGGCACCAAAAAGGGGCCACTCAGCATAAAGCAGTATGCAACTGACATCACGCCGCTGATCATAAGCTGAAAATAAGGCCAATATATCTATTTCTAGGACATCGAAAGACAAATAGGAGAAAAAAAAAAATCTAACTAATAACAAAGTGTTCATGTGTGATACATAACCATAACCACCATATTTTGGCATGTATGAAATTGCAGATAGCTTTATATTTCATTTTTTGTATTTGTGCTGTGTGGTGACTAGGTAACAATAACATTACGTTGAATTAAATTAAAATACTGTTTTTATGTCTGTTATCTGCATAGGTAGTCTCATTTGTAACTGTATCTATGATTCTATCCAACTGTATTTTCGTATTTTTTTTATTCTTATTGCCTTAACATTAATAATCTTTGTGTATAACTGTGTTTACAATAGTTGTCATGCTGTGTGTGCACGTTTTTGGGTCACAGTCTAGTTTACTGTGCTAATTTATTGTCATTTATACCATGTTGTGATTGTGATCTGTTGTGTATACCTTAATAATAAATAAATTACTTCATCATCATCATCATCAAGCGAAGCAATAAAACACCATTTAGCCAGGTTAAGTTATTTGAATTAACAAATAAGGAGGCGCGGCAAATTTTCATAAAGCGTTTAAAGCCCACTTTATACTGTTTCTTCCATGTTTTTCCGAGTAATGAACGATCAAAGGGAAACTGTGTCAATAAGTAATTTACTTTTGACGTAAATATTATACCTACCATCAAAACATAAAATGTGAAAGCATACCAAGTTCATTAACGATTAGGTACTTTAAACTCATAGAAGGCGTGAGATCTAACTGAAAATTAAATTCTTTTGGGGCTCCTTAAATAGCTCCTGTCATGAAAACCAGTCTTTCGTTGCTTTTAAAATTTGGTTTGTACTCAAAAGAGCGACTCACTCGTCATTTTGATAAGTGAATAAATCCGACAGCTAGAGATGCACATCCGAATGTTAAAAATTTCAACGTCAAACTCTCGTAAATGATGTCTTTTGTTGAAAATTTGTATTTTATACTTAAACAAGTAATTTAATTTAAAAATCTAAAGAACCCGACTGACCATTAGCAATATTTACGTCAAATAGATTTTAAGTGGCTGGAAGGGCATGATTGGTTTGGATAATATAATCTACAGCCCGTGTGTCGAGAATTGCTTCGAAAACTTGGCTGACACACTGCCGTGTGTATATTGTGGAATGTGTGTGTGTGTATTTATGGAAGTTTGAGACTCTCTTTGAGGAATACAAACTTACATTTTGATATTAAATAAACGGCCTCATTAAAGCGTATGTTGGTATTTACTCTATTTAATGAAGTTTTAGCAGTTACTTAAGTGCTTAGTTGTAACAGGGATTTATGTGTAGAATTTACTATTTATGGCAACCTAGAGCGTGGAAAATGAGGAAGATGTTTCTTTACAACACCGCCGTGGTGGTTTTTATGTTCAATAGTCAATTTATCTTAGTTTACTTTTCTTCAACACATGTAATATTCTGAAAAATAAATCTGATATGACTCAACGAAGCTTTATATTCGCTTAAGCTTAGCACGATTTTTGAGAATTGAATCTAATAAAATTCGCCTTGCTCTTCTCAACAATATTTTTTTGAAAGCGCGGATACGTAATTGTATGCTAGCTTTATTTGTCTATGAATATAATATTAATATATTTACAAATTACTGTAAGGGTTTGAGGTAATTTGTAAATATATTAATATTATATTCATAGACAAATAAAGCTAGCATACAACGTAATTGAATGTTTCATACAAATAAGCACTTAATTTTTTACAAGAAACAAAAAAGTAAATTGGTACCTACATTATTAAATAAAGTGTAAGTATACAATATTTCGAGACTGAGTCACCACCTTGTTATTAAGCATTAAAGCAGGTACCCATTTAAGAACTCTCTCAACAAGAGTGTATAGGCGTCATTGTTAAGTATAAGTGCTTAAATATTTGCCTTGTATTATTACCACAAAGTACTTTGGTATTGAAAACAGTAATTTGCATATTGACAAATGGGAAGTAGGGTTACGTTTATTTATTTTGACTAAGAAGGAAGTATGAATCAGTTAGCCTATAGACAGCTTGAAAAATGTCAGAGATACTGTTATCAACCTCAAGTAGAACTGGGCATTGCACCTGACCAAGAAGATGGAGCAAGTCATTGTCAAAATGGTGGCCTAAAAACAAATAAAGAGAACTATGCAAAAACTGCGTACTTAGTTATGGCGCACAGACTTGGGACGTTGGCAAAAAAGTCCAAACTCGGAGTCTGTCGACGTGGCATGGAGAGAAGCATCCTTGGAGTAAAATTAACAGGCCGCATACGAAATACTACTATTCGTTCCAAGATCGGGATTATAGATGTAGGGAGAGAGGCAGCTAAACTCAAATGGGATTGGGCGGGACATTTGTGTAGGATGCACCCAGATAGGTGGGCTAGGAATGTTACTTAAAGATACCTGCTGGCTGGCGTCGCAAAAGAGGCCGCCCAAGGGCAATATGGTCTGAGGATCTAGCGGTTTCTGACTCAAATTGGTTATCAATCGCAGAAGATAGAGATGAGGGGCGAAACAGAGAGGAGTCCTTTTCCCAGCCGTGGGACAGTGTAGGCTAATAAAAAATGCAAAAAATACCGCTTATAATAAAAAATGAAATCGAAATGAAATGTGATGCTAAGCGCAAATCTCGAGAGCAGCTGAACCGATTTCACTAATAACTTTTTTAGAATAATCCTTGACGTACCAGGGAGTCAATTTTTCAACCAAGAGAATCGATCCGCAACTCGTTGTCAAGCTTCAATTAAGAAATAAGAAGAATTCGCAATTTTATTTTTATTACGCCACTTACTGAGAAGACTTCGTCTATAGTAAACATATAGTATATCTTGTTCATATTTAACTGGTTTTTCTACGAAAGAAGATTACGAAAAACAATTGCCCAAAGACAATCAAATTCCCCTAGAATTAAAGACACTGTACCTAAAATGGCAACACCGTCCGATTGAAAATCGGACGTGTATTCCCAGCTTAAGCTATTAATTTTGGTGTGCATTCAATTATTCTGGCAACCGTTACAATATTTTTTTTGCTGGCAACTCTAAGCAATAGAACCATTCGCACGGTTCAAAAATACGTAAAAACAGGCCCGCTCGTTGATTTTATTCACATGTGAATGCGAACCGAGTGCTGACGTCACAACGAGTGGTGGATTGATTCTATTAGTTCAAAAATTGACTCCCAGGATGGTTCTCACGGAGGGAAAAACAAATTTATGTACCACGGGAGAAGCCGGGGCGAATTGCTAGTTGTTAATAAAGTTAAAACTCGCATGTCGTGTATCACACAATGCAAATGTTATAGGCGGCCTGTCCTGAATGCTAACCTTTCCCGCAATTGGTTTTTATTATTATCGCCGCCACGTGACTCTATCACCATCGAAATTTGTCCCCGTTGTTAATAGGAAGTAGGATTAAGTTTATTTATTTTGGCTAAGAATGGGTAAATTGAAATTTGGCAAATATGGATGCAAGCCGCTTCCCATCGGTCGTATTGGAAATACTTGAGGCCTATGTCCAGCAGTGGACTTCTTGCAGCTGGGATGTTGAGCATGTGCTACTTTAGTACGTGTGAACAGCCATGGATAGTTACTTAGTAGTATGTAAAAAATCGATCGGTTGATGTTTTAACACCTTTTAAGGCGGGGTAGAAGATCATTGAGCTTACTGCAAACAAGCATGCTTATATTTAAGCACATGTGTGCAAAGCGTTTGCGGGATACGAGCGTGCTCATTAGTAGCGTGCTTATAAGCATTTTAAAAACTAGTATCTATGTAGCTTTACACTAGAAAAAAGCTTGGCTTTATTCCCCTTCTCACCGTATTCCACTTCATTAAACGACTTCAAAAAAAGGAAGGGGTTCTCAATTCGTCGAAATCTTTTTTTTTTAATGTATGTTTCCCCGATTTCTCGAAGACGCTAGGACCGATTTAAGAAATTCTTTTTTGTTGGATAGGTAATTCTTTACATAATATGGTGTCATTAAATTTTTATCGAAAATCTATCGAACGCTTTTTGAAAAATACACAAAAACAAAAAAATTACAAGGATGCCGTTTGGTTTACATTTTTTATGCTTCTTAAAACAAATTGACAGGGTTGAAGTCGGTTCTTGTTTTTTGTTAAAAAATCTTAAATTGTGATGGGTCGGGACAACATGCAACTCTTTTCTCTACTTTATCTCTTTTTTGAACTAATTGTAAGAGAGAGACAGCGAGGGATTTTTTGAATGATTCGCACGCACAATGCAAAGATATTCAAATGCGTATATGCCTAAAAATACCTATTTTACATAAAATTATTACATATGTAAATTTGCGGTACAAAATTGCATATCGCAAGAGTCCGGGTCATGGGTCAAATAGAATTTTAATGTCATAGATACTCGTATAATCATAATTGCAACTTAATGAATATTTAAACCATATAATCATTTCTCAATAGTATAATAGAATTAAGAGAATTAGATGGTTCATAAAGATTTTGATACAAAAGTCTTCAATGAAATAGGAGAAAAAAGCAACATTTTGAAAGTATTTGATAATAAAATAGAAAAGAACATAAGAAGTAAGCTTGACAGTCGGAAAAAAGAATATAAAGGACCAGGAAAAGCAATAAATGTTCATAAGTAAGTAAAAGAGGAAGTATGTTGCGACTTCTAAGAAGTGCAAAAACCCAGTGGTGGAAATAAAAATATGGCAAATTATAAAACGAAAATAGTAAGATATGTGTGATATATCGCCGAGAGTTAATAGTTATACATATTATCACGTCTTTATCCCTTGCGGTGTATACAGAGCTTAAGGTTATAAAACCAATAGGCAACGTTCAGCGTGTTACTGACCATTAAGGTGGAAAGCGGAATCAAAATAGTGACGGGTTGCTAGCCGCATCGACTATGACGTGATTCCTTACATTTTCGCCCATTCCCATGACCGACTTTTACGGAAGTAGCTGATATATTCTGTGTTTTTCTTTTCTCCTAAACCAACAAGATAACGATTATCGCCCAATCCCTTGACAGTCTTTTAAGGAAGTAGCTGGTATATTCTGTGTTTTTCTTTTCCCCAAACCAGCAGGGAAGATAACAAGTTAACAGTTATGCCAGCAATATTACTAACAACATGGACAAACAAAGGAAAAGAAAAAATCCACACTCATAAAAATAACTCATTTTTTGTGTCACGAAGGGCTTTGCAGACCGCATACCAATTAGTTTAGCACCGTTATAAGAAACAATGGTTAAAAATAACTTTCGCCTGCAGCTCCGCTCGCGTAAGTGTCGACTCCTCGGGAGAAGTAGTTTTCTCCGAAATGAAAGGTAGCTTAAGTACTTCTCAAAATTTCACGATGATCGGTTCAGTAGATAGGGCGAGGAAGTGTATCAAACAAACAAACTCACTTTCGAATTATTATATTAGTTGGATAGGATGGGATGCAAAAATAACTCTGCATTGAACCGAAAGACATAAAATTTAGGACACACGTTTTCGAGATATCGAGAATAAAATAAAAAAAATAAAATTCATCCTTCTTACTAGCTAATAAAACATCAGTCAGTGTATAAATTATTTTCTTTGCTTCGCTACAGATGCGAAATGACAGGGTAACAAGTTAAATTTTAGTTCAAAATATATTCGTTTTAATGTCTGGAGAAAATAAACATCACGCGACGTATTGCAGTACTGCCTCTGGGAAATCTTCGTCGCCATTCACTGTGTGTCCGTCTGTACGTCTTTTACTGTCGTCTCATAAAGCCTTCTATTTTCTTTCCATTTGCACTTCGCTCCACCCTTTGTGCTGGACATTCAATCTACAACACAAAGGGATCTTTTGCATTACTTTTAGTAACATCGGTATGCATGGGCGTATTTATAGCTTTCGAATAGGGTGAGGAGGATAAGGGGGTTTTAGTCCAAGGAAACAATCATGAATTGAATATTTTCTGACATGCATTGAGAGAGGCCTATACCCAGCGGTGGGATATAGATGGCTGTCGGTGATGATGATGTTGATGAAATTTAATAGAAGAAGAAGTTATTGTGAAACAAGGAAACTTTCAGTTCTCTCGGCTCTTCAGGCTTTGTATGCAAATCGTGGCCTTTCAGGCATATGAGAGTTTGCGGTCTCCTCAAGCCTTGCGCACACGGACAACGTCCAAAGCCGAGGTCAATTCCTCCTGGGAGCCCTTTGGTGATGTTAGCTTTACAAGTTAAGGGCAATCTGCTCTCACCTCAAAAGTCCAATGAAATAGCTATAGCTCACTTGGAACTAGCTACGTAGACCATAAAAAAATAATACCGGCTGAATTCAAGTAGAACGGAAAGTATAAGAGATGGCACGTGTGACTGAGAATAGTAGCAGCAGATCCTCCTTTTCCAAACGTCAAGAAATCCTTAGGACGGGGGAGAGGTGCGAGTGAGGGGACACTATATTGCGGCGGAAGCTGCGAGTTTCTGTTAAGTGCATTAGTATTATTATATATACAGTAAACTTAGTTGTAAGACTTGTAAGTAAACTACTGATGTCAACAATTTTCAGTTTGAAATCAAATATGGCAATTAACAAGTGTTCTAAGAAAACTATATTTTATGAATGGAAGGGGGTTCCAGACCCAGACCCCATCATATTTACGCCCATGTCCGAATGTAAATAAGATCGATTGGGAGCAAAAACCCTGTTTTTAGCTCACGCATTCAAATAAGAATCCTTTTTGTATTGTAGGCCAAACAGAAATTTTATTTCAATCTGTTACATCGTAAAAGTATTTGATTTTTCATTTGTAATCGATTTTATTTTTGAGTTCTCCGTAATTTCAGAGGCTTTTTTTTCATTCCAGTATTCACAAAGAAGTTTTAACTAGAGATATATAACTACGAAACTATGTAACGAAGGTTATAAGACCGCTAAATACTGGCTATAATTATTAGTATAATTATATTTAAAAATTAATGAACTCTTTTCTTATAATCGTAACTATTTTGCAAATGGCTGCAAACGGTATTAGATTGATGTTGAATTATACAAAACTTGAGTCAAATGTCACTAATCTATCTAAAAATACTGCTAAGAACACTTTTATATTTATTCGTTACACCTTAATGTTTATTTAAAGAGTGGGATTTTTTAAAAATATGAATGACCTTCTGGCCAGTCAGACCTGATGATGATGATGATGACACTCAAAAAGTAACAATAAATAAATAACAGATGTAAAACAAGTAACAAAAAAAGAGTAAGCATCACATCACAGAGAACACAACGCATGCAAATAAATCAAAAAATCCGATCACGATTGGTTCATTCAAAATTCTAGTCGTCAGTCGAGCGTGGCGACCTCTACGGCCGTCAATTATGTAACGACGGACAAATATTGCAAAATTTTACTATACCGGACTCGTTGGCTTGTCGGTTATTACGTCTGGTTTGTGTGAACTTAGTCTTTAACGAGTTGAAGTTAGTTGTTTTACGAAGTGTTGCAATACTTGCGATGGATGAGTCTATGCAAAGCGTTTTATAAAGAAAATGTTTCAATATAACTACAGAAAATCGCATATTATCTAAATTTTTTTGTATCTAATATAGGTTAAAATTGAGCCGCTGCCAAGTCTCAAAAGGCCTTAAATACAAAATCCTAACTAGGCTTAAAATAACTTTAAATCTCTCATAGAAATTTGATCAGCCATCAGTAAACTAAACGTGATTTTTTTGCCCTTTTTTCGCTACAGGCAGACATTTCAAATATTCATAGAACATTAAGTTGTATATTAACTTTGAAAATAAAAAAATAAAGTCCTAAAAACACACTTTAACCATTTAAACAGTTTTTTTAAAGATAAATATTATTCAAATTGCTATATTTAGCCTGAACATCAGTCTGATCCCGTATAAAAGTCATTTTCGCTTAAAAAATTAAGGTGTCACAAGTGAGTCCTTAATTTCTTTAAGTCTTTACTTCTGGGAACATTTAAAGCCATAGTCATTCACACAACTTGGATTCTGCAACGCAAACTGTGGATTATGATGGCCAGCCATGTATTGCATTGTAGTAATAATGGTTTTAATAGTCATGCAATCTTAACGTGGGAATGTGTCATTGCCTTTGTTCGAAATCTAGCAGTTGTTTGGACAAACTTGCAAAATCTTTCAAAATAGTTTTAACTTTTAAGATGTGATTTCAACAATAGTTAAAACGAAATCATAAATAAATAGATTTTGTTTTCGTAAGTTTCTAATACAATATGCTAATAAAAATAAAACCTTGCCTTAACCTGACAATATTGTACAGTATTAGTGAAGAATTTATTGGTCTTTGCGAGAATTTTCGTAGCTTTAACAGTTTTTAAGATAAAATATGAAAAACTCGTTAAGGACATAAATGGGAAGAGGGAATGGGAAATAATAATTTTTCGACGTGTTTTTACATATATGAAGGCTAAATTCATGTCAATATTCATGCTTTGTTCCAGATGGGACCTTATTTCAAATTAGAGACCCGTACTATGACATCTATCATCATGATCATCATCATTGGCAGCCTTCCATATCCCACTGCTGAGTATAGGCCTCTCTCAATTCATGCCATCTATCTCGGTCTTATGCCTTACGAAAACAGTGTCAACCTTCGATTTTTTCTAATATCGTCAAACTACCTCGCTTTTGGATGGCGATTGATTGTTTGTTTGAATAGAAAAGGCTCGGAAACTACTGCACCGATTTTCAAAATTCTTCCACCTGCAGAATGCTAATAATTTGTTTGTGGGTGACATCCTAATCCTAACTAATATTATAAATGCGAAAGTGAGTTTGTTTGTTACGCCGTATCTAATGAACCGATCATCATGAAATTTTGCATACACATAGGTTAGGGTACTGAGAAGGACATAGGCTATATATCACGCGGGCGAAGCCGCGGGTAACAGCTAGTAGGCTATAATTTTGCGGGCGATGTCATGGGAAAAAAATTGGACTTAACCTAAAAATCCTTCTCCCATAATAACTATATAAGAAATTCCGGGTACAATTTATTTTTAAACTTCAGAAGTCGTCCTAAAGGAAAGTGGTTTGTATTGATGACCCTTAGTGGCCCGTGTTGTATAAATATGGGCAACACACATTACACAGGTAACTTTAAATTACATAAACGCATCGAATATTTACAACATCGAACTGGTTCGTCGCTTCATGTTGTAATGTGCGTAATATTCAACATACTATTATAAAGATGAAACATGTCTGTCGTTATATGAAGTGTTTTTCAAAGGACGGTTTAGCAATGGGCTTAATATAAGGTTAGAGCATACAATATTATTAAATTGAGAAGTGCGGTTATTTAAAATATCGGTGACATCGGCATTCGCTAAGAATAGATTTTCCAGAATTCACGCCTAAGGGGGCGAAATAGGGGGCTGAAATTTGTATTTAACACTACGAGCTAAGTCAAAAGCAAGCTATAATATAAATCTTATTTATTAAAGCTAATAGTGAGAGGTCCTCGGATGAAATCACGAGCAAATACTAATTTGATTGCAAAGTGGCGATGTTGCCGGCGTCAATCAACGGCGTCAATGACTTGAATCAAACTTGGTTACTTGTATGGCGAGTTACTCGTTTCATAATAAATTCGTCAATATCAAAATTTCAATTTGGAAATAAGTCTTCACAGGCAAGTCACATTTAAAATGATCTCGTTTCGTATTATGTATTTTATTAATTATTGTTAAAAAGATACAGAAATTCTGCGTTTTGGCAATATACGCGAAGAAACTCTTTCAACAAGTACTGTCCATCTAATCGCCGGAGGGGCTTTAACTTTTTATCTCTTTTCATGTTAAAATTGTATAATATTACAATTAATTATAATTTATACGTATATAATAATAATAACTAAAACTACTTAAAATTAATTACAATATTTACAAATTATATAGTCCCTGCAAACCATCACCTCGTGGTAACGTGCCCAAAAGGCTGGCAGCATTGCCACGTTGGATGGCAGTGCTTATCCTTTGTGCCAAGTAATTGCCAGCCCTTTGGTCACGTGATACCTCGATAAGCCTCTTTGACAAAAAGTCAAAGAGACAATTTGCTGATGGATCCCAGAGACCCATGGTTTCAACCCCAAAAGGTTCAAATATGTAGCTATTCCCAATACTAACATATTTGCGCCTTTTTTTCATGTTAGTTTATATATGATTACTACCACTTTACTTTTTCCCAAACTGTCCGCGAGTAAAGTTTGTTCGATAAATCGAAAAATTTAATATTATTTCGTATAGATTTTATTGCGAACGGTTTTAATTCGAAACGGTTTTAATTAAAAATAATTTTTACTAACGCTAAATTTGTGCAAGCATTAGTGAACCGCGGATACAATCGCGGGAAAGAGCTAGTTTGGTTACAAAGTCGCCGACAACACGCAACGAATCCACTTAGTTACTAGCATGGCGAGTTACTCGTCATTAGTCACATAATTAGTAGACCGATTAGAGATGTCACGCTGCGCATAATTTAACACCTACAAAAACGTGACGGGTTTAATAAACCATTTTTTAGGGTTCCGTAGTAAACAAGGAACCCTTATAGTTTCGACATGTCTGTCTGTCTGTCCGTCCGCGGTTTTACTCAAAGACTATAAGTACTAGAAAGCTGTAATTTGGTATGGGTGTGTATATTAATCATGGCAAAAAACTAGTAGAAAAAAATCTTAAAAAAAATTTTTTTTGCTTAGCTCCCATACATGTAAAGAGGGAGTAATATTCTTTTTTCTATACAAACCAGTCGTGTTGGATATTGTTAGATAGGTCTTTAAAAAATATTGTGAGGTTGAGAACACCTTTTTTTCAATTTAGGGATCCGTTTCCGAAATATTTGGTTTTAAAGTGCAAATTTTTGTTAGAGGTAAGTGTACTCCCTCTATATGCTAAACGGTTATATATGGATACGTGAAAAAAATTACAGCAGAAGTATATATACTGAAGTTGAAAGGAAAACTATCAGAGCTGAGTACCAAGTACAAACTAAAAAGTTATAGGCAACCAACTTAGAAAATGTACTCGAAAGTGTAAAATTTCATACAAGTTTCATTGTTTGATGTTTTTGGTCGGTAAACTGTGAGGTGCGAGTGTGAACAGTGTGAACTCAAAGTTGTCATTCGCAACTACGGAACCCTACACTGGGCGTGGCCGGACACGCACTTGGCCGGTTTTTTTAATGTTAATTCATTTGTGTTGAATGCCCCGGTGTTGATGTGTCTATTTTTAGTTTTTTTCGGACCGACCTACCCAGAGGGAGGGTAATGCTTTTCACGCGTATCAATGTATTTAGGATTGTTTCTTTGTTTGAATGTATGTTCCATTGTTGCCTCTTGAAGCTTAAACGGACTGACCGATTTTGAAGTGTAAGGTGTCATTCGATTTGTATTCTCCCCCGGAGGTCATAAGCTAGTAACGTCAGCAAAAAATTATGTAAAGGATGCAACTATCAAAAACGGCAATCGGTACAACTTGTTTTATTACATAGTGGTTTTTCTTAACTTATGTTATAAATAAATAGCGAAAGTCAATTTATTTATTTTCGTAGGTACTGAGGAGATAAAACGCAATTGTTGCGCATTTTATCTGTGATGGCACGACGACTATTTCATGCCGCTGACCCCGATCCTCAAACTATATCTTTAATTTATAATAAACTAGCAGCCCTAACCGGCTGCGCCCGGGCATACCTTAAAACCTTCCTCGTGAATCATTGTATCTATTGGTGAAAACCGTATGAAAATTGGTTGAGTAGTTTTTGAGTTTATCGCGAACAGACAGACAGACAGACGCGGCGGAGGACTTTGTTTTATAATATAAATAAAATATAAAATAAATAAATATATAGGGACATATCACACAAATTGAGCTAGCCCCACAGTAAGTTGTGAACTTGTGTCGCAAGATACTAACTCAACGATACTATATATTATATCATATACTTATATAGATAAACATCCAAGACCCAGGTCATTCTGAAAAAGATCGTTTTCCATCATGACCTGACCGGGGATCGAACCCAGGACCTCCGTGTCGCAGGCTGGCGTGTTGACCGCTGCGCCACGGAGCTCGTCATCAATACGTAGTGATAGTGATATTATTATAATTTCTATTAACATTATATTTATATTGCTATACTACACTAATTTTATTAACAGATTGTCAGTGGTACTAAAAAGGAACACCTCCAAGGAGGATAATCCAAAGAGCTATGCCCAAAATGCAAAATAAAATGAGATTTATACCGACACCTTAGACTGACACAGAGAAACTTATTCACATAAAATTACTCCTTTTTAGAGGACAGCGGAAAAAAGTTAGAATGTTTAAAACTCGACTGTTGTATTGATTTCTCTAAATGCCAGCACGGACTTAAGAACGGCTCTAAGTATTTATGGAGGGTTTAGCCCGCAATCGACTGGAAGTGACCAGGCAACCCTTTTTCGACCTTTTAGGCCAAAGTTCCTCAAAGTGGCTTAAATAAACCTTCAAGGATCTCTCCTTCGTTTAATTGAGCTTTTTCGCGTTATTTAATTCTTTAATCAACTTTTTATCGTTCCATGTAAGTTGATGATTCTGTTGTGTGTCTGTGTTGATGATTACGTGACCGTAGTATCGTCAGCCGGCCCCAATGATTGTACCTATTTATAATGATGTTATATATCTAGTTTTATATGAAGAAATATCTGGTTTTATAGAAAGAAAGTGGTTTACTAGACGTAAGTAAATAGGTAATAAGGTGCATAATTATGTATATAAACAGGACTTAGCACGAACTTTTATTTATTTGTTTCCGGTGACGTTTCAATGGAGTTGCATCATCACAGGTTCGTGCTAAGTCCTGTTTATATACATAATTATGTGTCTAAATCGCAAAACTTGAAAAAAGATTTTTTTAGTGGACTACGTAGCTAGCTCCAAGTGAGCTTTCGCTATTTCACCGGACTTTTTGAGGTGAGGGTAGAGTGCCCTCAACCTGTTAGGCAATCATCACCAAACGGTTCCCAGGAGGGACGAACCTCGGCTTTGGGCGTTGCCTGGGTACGCAAGGCTTGGAGAGACAGCAAACTCTCATACGCCTGATGTGCCGCGATTTGCATGCATGACCTGAAGGGCCGAACTGAGAAACAATGGCAAAGCCTTTAGAGAGCAGCATCTCTCATGTTTTGCCGTATGGGCCGAAAGCTACGGTGTCCTAAGGACCTATTCTGGGTGCAAATCACCCGGGACCGCCGGGCGGTCACCAGTAATCGGAGCTAGTCCTACTCTACGCACTCTGTTCCGGTGGCGAGTGCGACGGGGTCGGAGGGTGGGATTCCTCTGGCTGTTCGGAGCCGGAGAGGATCTGGACTGGGAAAGATAATACAAACCGTTATGGGCTTATATGAAGGTGCCCCATAAGAGTTTTAAGGTGCGCAGCGAGTGTTGAAGTGTGTGACTTAATTTCTGCCAAAGTGCCAGATTATTATCTCCACCTCTCATCAAATACAAATAGCTGGAATATCAATATAATATTCGTGTTTATGTTATATTTTTTTGTGTTTTGTGGCAAACAATCAACACCTTAAAAAGTTTGGGCACCTCTGGTTCAAAGTCGTGTTGTGTCAACAACCAAGGCCACTCGAAGATTTTTGTTCGATCAGTGAGTTATGGCCCGGTCCTGTTTAGGAGGTAGGTTTTATACCCATGGGTCCGATTTGCATTTTATCCTTATGAAGTGTAGGTATGAGGGTTGTGTTTTCCTTTTACCTTTAGCTTCGTGCAAAGAAATTGCAAGATCGAAAGCTTTTTGCAAAAAAGACCGATCTTAGGGTTATGCATCATTCATTTTGCACGCTGTTTTGTCGTGGTTATACTAGGTAGTTGGTCATAGTAATATGACCACGAGGCAGTTATATTATCATTTTTAGAAAACATAATATGGCTGCCTTAAAAAAAAACATAACGGGCTTAGGACCGTTTACGTTTTTCTGGTCCTTTGCTGTATTACTTCAGAGCAACATAAATTGGGTGGAAATATCAAATTCAAACATGTATATGTTCATATGTAAGGTATGAATGTAAATGTACGTACCTCTTTACGTTTTAACGTCTTAATGGATTTTAAATTCAATTTGGTATGGAGGTAGTTTGACGTGGGAACAGTACTTTTCCCGCAGATTCTAACTCTACATTTATGAGCGCGGAGCCACGAGCGATAACTAGTAAATTATTTACAATGGGCATGTTGACTAAAAATTTTTTCGTGTTACTATGTAAAGACCAGCCAAAAATAAACACAATAGTGACAGAAATACATTTCTAAACAAAAAACTCTTTCAGATATAAATGTTTTAAAGTCACATGTTTTTAGACGTTAATTTTTAGACGTGAAAATGCGCCGCTAAATTGCCTACATATTTGTGACGTCACAAGCTTGTATTTTGTATGGGCGGCGTGAGAACTTTGTTTGGTAGCTATACGAAATATTTCGTTTATGGTAATGGTTTCATAATAAAAGTTGCTATAAATTCAGCGGACTACAATACAGTATAACTGTAATCAAAGATTTTCATATTTTAAAAAATGGTCCTATTCACCCAACTTTAAAGAAGCTTTAGGATCACTTAACGATATCAAATTTAAAGTGTTCTTTATAGTGTTTTTAGATAGAAATTATTATCTTAAGAAACAAATTTTATATGATCTTAACATTAGGCAACTACCGAATTATGATTTAAAGATAAGAAGGTAATATCACGTCTTTCACTCTTGCTCTGTTTATCTCTTATCGGATTATTTACCGGTTGCACCTTAGTTTTGTTGCTTCAGAGCCCGAGGTCAGCTTTCTAGTTTTTTCAAAGAAAACAATTAAGAAAAAAAAGTCAAATTATAACATGTTCGTCCATGTTATGCTTATAAGTAAGGTACGATCTAAATTTTCGTTGAGGAATTTCGAACAATCCTAAAATATCACCGAACTAGCAACAAGGGACGGAACTATCTTTTTCGTATAAATATCGGGACGTCGATTTATGTAAGGTGAAATTGGTCGTTGAACGCTATTCCCGTGGGAGAGGGCACTCAGCGAGCAATTATGGTGATGTATGGAACCGCGTGTATAGGAGAATACGGAAAATAAGTGTCCTACAACATCAATTTATTTCTCTTCATGTAAATATCTAGCTAATAAAAAAAATACACTCCTGGAGTGCCGATATCAGTGAAAACTTGAAAAAATGTAGATCCAGAGGTATCAGTTTTTTTGATAACAATGTCGTTAGTTAAATGGTTTTTTCCACACTCATCATCATCATTTCGTGTAGGTGACACGGTCAGTCGACCATGCACGCCCTGGTGTCAGAGTTCTTCGGAACCGCCACTCGGCCTCTGACGAGGTTCCTTTAACGACTACCAGATGGCAGCCGGGACCAACAGTTGCTGTACATTTTCCACACTCAAAAATACCAACTTGCCTAAAGAAGTTTCCACTTAATTTTTTTTCTTTTTTGGAACATGTTTGGGAATGGCAACGAATGTTTTGGCAAGAATATATTTTTAGACACTCACCCCTCAAGATGCGCCAGAAATAGATAATTAAATAATTTCATGCGTGAAGCCGTGCAAGAGAGTAATGACCGATGATATTAACTTCAAAATGTTCTGGAGGAAAATATTAATTTATATTTACATTGTGCTTGTTTAACCTACTTTTAAAATTCTAATTGTGTGTAAATAAATCCTCTCCATAAAGGAGAACGCCCACAGATCTATGGAGCCCCGTCGCTCATTAAAAAAATACTACAGTGTATGAATAACAAAACTGCACAGAATAAGTCGATCAAAATACAATAAATAAAATTAGAACTCCATATAGAATTTTCACATTACTTTTATATGTTATATGAAAAAATATGAATTTAATATAAAATTTAATTTTATGCTCATACACGAGATAGATCTATCTGCTTATAGAAATTTCAACAAGAATGTTACGGAAAGTGTTAACAGCTGTGTCGGTGGAAATTTTTCCATTCGTCTCTGTGTAACACTGGTCTTCGCAATGTTGTAATGTCACCAACATAAGATTTCTCAAAATTCAATACACAAGATTAATTATATATTTATTGGGTTTTTATTACCTGAAAATTAACCATTTATATGTTTAAAATAAAAATAATAATAAAGTGTTGTTTGCTCTGCGAAGTAAAGGGTCAAAGGTATCTATTCCTCTCTTCTATCGCGGTACCCTTTTTCCTTTTAACTTTCCTTCAATGATGTCTTTGTTTAAGTTATTCTGCGGGGATAGGAGTTCCACTATCTTCCCTTTTCGACTCTCAATTAGTTTTCTACCAACTTCACAAAGGTTAATAATTTGTCGCTTTTTAGGGTTCCGTACAAAAGTTGAAAAACGGAACCCTTATAAGATCACTCGAGCGTCTGTCTGTCCGTCCGTCCGTCTGTCACAGCCGATTTTCTCCGAATCTACTGAACCAAATTAGATGAAATTTGGTAAGATAGTGTAATTCTGTGACCCAAACACGGATGTGCAAAGTGAATAAAGATTTTTTTGAAATAAGGGTCATTTTGAGGGGCCCAATTACGAAATTAAAAAAAAAAAATTTGCAATCCTTACTGTGTCGTATATCAAATGAAAGGGCTCATTATGAGGATCTCAAAAATATTTTTTTTTGTTCGGGTAAAATCAATACTTTTGATTTTATTCACGAAAGAAGGCAAAAATTGACCATTCCCCCCCCCTGATCTCCGAAACTACTGAGCCGAAAATTTTGAAAAAATTACAAAATATAGTTATTTCCTTGAAGATTACAGGAAAAATAATAAGAATTCTATCACTTGAAAATTAAGTGGTAAACTCACAATAATAAGTTTATCTAGAGAAATAGTTCACTAAAACACCGCTAGATGGAGCTAGTCAATTGAATAAAACAGTTTTTGCACATTGTGTGTGTGTTCAAGAAGCATATTGTACAGAACCCTCATTGTGCGAGTTTGACTCACACTTGGCCGGTTTTTTTATATTTACTGTACATATGATACCATTTATAAGTGATCAAAGATATAACCACATAACTATCATTTATCTACAACTTATGTCAATTTGTAAAAATATATTATTTTGGTTATTTTTACCCGACTGACCCTGAAGGAAGATTTTATTTTTCGCGCATATGTATGTCTGTATCCTTGTTGCATCCTGTAGCCTTAACGGCTGGATCAATTTTGAAGTGTAAGGTGTTAGCAAAAATTTTATATGGTGAACGTAACCTGGCTGATTACTAAGTAGAAAATATTTTGCGAAGTTGTCTCCACGAAAAGTAGTCAAAATGAGAAATAGACAGTTTGAGAAGTAGACCCCTGGCGCCTGATCGGTCAAAACGGCAGTAGTTTGTTTAAAGTCGGTATTGTTTCTTAAAGATTAATTTGTCTTTATTTCTCCTACGGCTTTTAAGGCTTCTTTATAAATATTGATAGCGAAAATAAACTTGTAAAGAGCTTAATGGTCTCGATGACATTGAGCGTATTCCGAATATTAAGAAAGCATATCGAAATAAACACCAGTGCTTTGCATAATCATGTAGTCGGATTCTTGAATGATAAAAATCGGTCAAGTGCGAGTCGGAATCGCGCTCAAAACATTCCGTACCATTATTTATACAAGATTATACTATCGAACAAAAACGGCAAAAAAAATCATGTTTATTGTACGGGCTCCCATAAAAAAGAAAATTATTTCATTTTTTAGTATTTGTTCTTATAGCGGTATCAAATACCTCATCTGTGTAAATTTCAACTGTCTAGCTGTCGAACCATGATAACGGTTTATAAGATGCAGCCTGGTGAACCCTAAAAACGAGAAGGCGAAAGGTCAGCGATGTTGGAACTCGTATTATTGGAAAAAAAGTAGCAAAACATCTAGTTGCTTTTTATTTTTAGGAATAAATATATTGTCTGTGTATTTGAGTCGGTACATGAACATACAATATGTTAATAAAACTCTGTATGATCCTTAAATAGGCGACTAAAGCTGAAAATTCGAAATAAATACATTACCACAAGTAATCAGACGGTCGGGCAAATTTCGAATTTTCAAAATAGTTTTATATAGAAATATTAATTAATAGTGCTCCTGCAGTGGAGACTAGAAAGACCTGATGATGATGATGATAGTAAATATTGTTCATTCATTGACGAGCTGAAAGGGGTGATTCTTTCTTAAAGGTGTGACCCCCTAAAGAATCAGTCTGGGTTTAATTGACATATTTTCTATGTATCGAGTTTGAGCCTGCAGCATGTCTCGCGTTAATATCTTTAATTAACAATATTTTTTTATGGAATACAAGGTATGGCCTCCTCCGCACCTCTGACAATGCTTATGAGTAATTTATAGATGATTATATAGTTAAGGTGACAAAGCGTATCAAACAAAAAATATACATGTACTCAATTTCTGGTTCGAAAATTTATTATATACGATAGGGTTGAATTGTGTAGTATATTATGGAGGACGGGTCCGCGCTTCGATCACACATAAGTTTGTGTACCTGTATGTTAGTAATTTTGTTTTTTCATTATTAGTTTAAATATTTTTCGTGAACATTTACTGTTTTAAGCTAAAAGATTTTTTTATTATTTTATGACTGGTTTCTTTGGTAGGTAGTCGTATGGTTGATAGATTATCAGCAGGTGTGTTCGGCTGGCCCGGCAATTTGTATAAAATGTAAATTTTTTTGAGATCACAAAAGGTATATCCAAAACTATTGACAGCAGTGAGTTACTGGAAAAATTTTGCAAGAGGAAGTAAGTTTTTACTACGAGTAGGTACCTGTATGACCACAATTATGAATGGCCTTTCTAATGAGCTAAAAAGGGAAACAGAGACCAGTTATCGTCTCAGTTTTCATCTTATTAAACTTAATAGTATAATTTGAGAAATCTAAAAAAAACCGGCTTATTTTTTTAACTGAAGTTTGTAAACCCATCCCCTTCATCAGTTGTAAGATATAAAAATATGCACAAAAGGAGTAACTTTTGACATATTATTATTTTGCGTTTTTCTATGCTTCGAATCCACGCGACGTCGGTCCATACATGAACAGATAAAATCTCATTGAGTACAGTCTCCGTACATCTTCGTAACCATCGAACTAACTATTCCACTTTCACTCTCTATGTGCTCACAGACGTATGACATAATGCATGCAGTTACACTTTATGATCATTACACTAAGCCTTTTATGATCAAGAAACTGTTAGCCGTCTAAAAATAAATTATAACGGTCCGGCACCTATACTCGCTCCAGTAACTTCTACTAAAGGTTTAATGGCATGAACTTTTAACAAGTTTATTTGTCGGTCAATATTGGCGTAAAAAAATATATTTTACAATGAAAAATTTTGTGCTAAATAAAAGAAATGAATAAAAATTAAAACTTACAAAAAAGTTTGTCCTGACACCGAAACTGGCAACACACACAATTCGAATAAAAAAAACGCGTTTGAAAATGGAAGCAGCGGGCTCGGTTCACGGTGCACGACTGCGGAATAAGCGCTCGCGCAGGTGAATGTGAACGTCACTTACCACTCTTGTTTTGCCAGTGTTGGCCACATTAAGGAACGCACCTTGCATGGTTATTGCCAATGAATTAAAATATCTCCTCAAATTGGCAGTGTTGCTTTATTTGTCATGTCATGTGCATTGAACTTTGCCGTCTATTTGTATGATGAAGATGATCGCGAATCGCTACGCTTCTTTCATTTTTTATTAGCGCTTTGTTCTAAAGGTTCATCAAGAAGGCTGGTGTAGCATTTTTCCATTTTTAATCCTGGCGCCCATTGTTCTTGTTTGAGCTCTGTGAAACAGGAAAAACTGGGAATGAAACCGTACGACAGTTTTCACAGGCATTATATTGGAGAAAACAATAAAAATTTGATGAATAATAAATTGATTTTCCTTTGTGTTTTCATTATGATACAATTCAATGGATCTATGAATTCACTATGAAGTATTTTTATCTTGTTGTGGAAAGATAACGAGCGCTATATCGTCAAAATAAAGAGCAACCATTAAAATCTACACTACATTTTTTAAAAGAAAAATATAAGTGGTTATCCTTTTATTTGGTATGAAAAGATAAATCGCTAAGCCTTAGATCGTAAGATTTCACGAGAAAAATCGGAGTTACTCGTTCATTTGGGAAGAAAATTAATATTTTCCTTGTATTTCTAAAGCTGGTACATAATTGGCTTAATTTGCTCAAACACCTTCGCGCTCCCCGAGGCCGTAGGGCTCAGGGCTTTGTCTAAATTAAAACGCCTCCGTGTTATATCGCATCCAGGGAATTTGTAGCGATTACCCACAAATTGGGAATATTTTCATTGTTAATCGTGAAGAATTTTCGAAACGTTATTGGTAGAATTTGTAGGTTGAAAGGGTCAGCAACCTTTCGGTATTTTTGGGAGATTTGCGTGGGTAGAGTGGGATCCGAAAGGTAAAAAGGCTTTTGGAAAAGGAAGTAAGTCAATATATAAGTAATGTAATACTCGTATTAAAATTATTATTACCATATATAGATTCTTTTTGGCTCTACATTATTTTGGTAAAATAATAGAGACTAACAGCTAGCGACGTTGACTGCTTAAAACTTCACCCCCTATTTCTCTCCTATAGGGGTAGAATTTCTAAAAATCCTTTCTTAGTGCTCATTCACTTCAGGAAACAAAGCCCTTCTATAAATAAGCCATGTATGTAGTACGCCTACGTAGGCTAGAGTTATTCACGTCGTCATATACCAACTAAATCACCAGCATGGAATCCTTTTGATGAATTCTTTAGTCCAACCATACCTGTACGTAGGGCCCTACATGAATACCTACATGACATAGATACTATCACATACGATGCCAAGGTTAGTCGCGTGCTGCATGACTTAGGTTTTAAAGATAGATTGAGCCAGGTTTTATCGACCTGAATAATTCCAAGGTGTTCCCATTGCAAAGGTTTATATTAATAAAACGATATTTTTCAGGCTGGCGTTGAGCCTGGATGTGTATCTAATTTCAAGTGAAAAATTCGTTTAGTTTAGTGCTGTGCACTCTTTGTGATGGGAAAAAATGCTATACTCGCGACTGGTCACGTGACTGACAGATTCGTCAGATCGGAAAACACTCCCGGAGTGCAACCCGTTGTGTCCCACAGTTGGGCAAAGGCCTCACTCTACTTTTTTATGTCATAGGGCGGCAAACGAGCAAGCGGGTCACCTGATAGTAAGTGATCACCGCTGCCCATGGACAACTGCAACTCGAGGGGTGTTACAAGAGCTTTGCCGGCTTTTATTTTTCCCTCCCCAGAGGGGGAGGGGATGGGCTTACGGCTCTCTCACTCACCGAACGAAGCATAGAAGCGGTAAAGTTCTTACTCGAACGTCGATTTTCTGTGAGAGTGTGGTACTTCCCCGGAAGAGGCGGCCCATTCATGCTACTAGCAAAAGTGAATTTTGCCGGTAGCGTGGCTCTACCACAACTAAAACTACTTCTTCCATTCAGTCAAGTCTTTATGTTTGGATGTTTATCTATACAATACGTTTATAAAACCCTGACCGAGCCTAAAGGGATGACTCAGCCTGTCAATAAAAACCACTTTACCTATGGGACTAATGCTGGAAATCCTGAAAAAAAAACGGACATTCCCATACAGAAGTGTTCAGCCGGCCGAGTATTTGTATGAAAATGTAGTTTTTTTTTTATTTTATTTCCAGCCACCATCAGAGTAGAATGGAAACTAGAGATGAAGGCCTTTTTCTAGCAGTGTGATTAAATGGGATATAATACCTATTAATAAAATATTTTTAATGCGTAAAAATTATCATAATAATAAATTGTCAGATGCCTTTGGGCAGTTTCAAAAATCTGACACCAATGTTGGTCCCCACGAAAAACAAAAAAAAAAAAGAAAAAACTACAGGTATGAAATTAAAATATTTTTAACAAAAAACAATAACCATCTTCAACCCTTTCAATTTGTTTTAATAAGCATAAGAATAAAATGGAAATTAGTGGAAACCAAACGGCATTACTGTACAATTTTTTTTGGTTTTTGTGTATTTTTTCAAAAAGCGCTTGACACATTTCGATAAAAATTTAATGGGACCATCTGTAAAGTATTACCTATCAAACGAAAAAAGAATTTCTTAAATCAGCTCAGGCGTCTTCGAGAAATCGGGGAGGAAATATAAATATTGATCTTTTGTACTGAAATATAGTATTTTCACGTACTATATATTTCTTCAACAGTATATAGTACGGAGCCCAAAATATAGTACAATATTATATATTATAGTACTATATACTTACGTATATATATAATACTATATATTATACTACTATATATTTACGTTAAAAAAAAGATTACGACGAATTGAGAACCTCCTCCTTTTTTGAAGTCGGTTAAAAGAGTCATTTTTCGTGCATCCATTGACTTCCCCAAACGATAGAATTTACAACTAAATAAGATTAACTAAACATAAGGAAGACAAATACTAATGTATCCCGGGAAACAAGTTTTTTTTTGTTTTTCGTATGTGTAAGTGGCCAACACTGGTGTCAGATTTTTCAAGCTGCCTTAAGGCATCTGACATAGCTTAACGACTGCCATCAACGATGACAGCCGGGACCAACGGCTTAACGTGCCTTCCGAAGCACGGAGGAGCTCGAGATATTTTTATGCCACTTGCGGTCACCCATCCAAGTAGGGACTGCACCAGGGGCTCCAGGAAACAAGTGAAGGTCTGAAAACAACTGAATAATGATATTATGTTACTATTGAGTGAGTATGAACATGGCAGGAATTTATTAATGTAGGGAGCAAAAAACTTCTCTTTCCATAAAATATGGTATTTGAGTGTTTAATATGGATATAATATAAATAGTTTTATTTGCCATACCCACAGTAAATGTACAGTTTTAAAAAAAAATTGTCTTACATCATTCACCAATATGTGAGTTAGTATCCCATAACACAACACACGTAATGAAAAGTTTTGATATAGAATAACCTAATCTATAAGTACAGCCTTTTAGAATAATATCCAATAGATATATAGTAGTAGTGCACCGTCTACTGTCATTATATAAACATCCTTCGTCTATATCAAACTAGAGGCTAGCGGGTAGTAAGAAGTTTTGATTATTTGAGATCAAATATCATCAATAACATTTGACGAAGAAAAGCTCAAAATTTTACTAACACGTTTACCTTTAACCTGCTCATGTTTGACATAAAACAGAGAAAAACCGTAAATAAAATATTACTTATCGGCAAAAGGTCAAAGAGTATTTTCTTTATATCCTACTTACTTTCATAATACATACATACTATCAAGTCTTTTTCCATTGCGGGGTAGACAGAGCCCAGGTCTGCAAAAACCTCAAGGCCACGTTTAGCATGTTGGTAGGCTTTTAGGTGAGAGAGAATGGAATCAAAATAGTGATGGGTTGCTAGCTGCATCGCCTATTGACATGATTCCTGCCTGACGCCCATTCCGTCAATCCCTTTCCCTCCTTCATTTTACTTTCATAGTCGTTACGATAACTCGAACATTTTTTGGCCTGCAGTTCGTGAAATGATATTAGGTATTTGACAAACTTGAGAGCATTCCGGCAGTCTTTAAGTTACTTCAGGTTCCTCTAGGCAGATTCAAAAACATCAGTGTTGGCCATTTATACACACGAAAAACAAATATCAACATCTCAGTAAACCTATAAATAAAATAGCACACATCGGAAAAACTCCGAAAGTATATATTATTTTCGTACTGTCATCTCGTGAGCATCTTAAGCTTTCAAGGTCAACAGGTGACTGCTCACCGACACTGGTTCAATAAACCTCGCAAATAAAAGTAGAAGTGTGTATTTAACCGATTACGAATCCATCTGAAAAGTGGTGTTTGTATTTATTTGTTATACCAAAATCTTTATTATTGTTAAACACTTATTGCTTCCTTAATCACACAGTCTTGGTTACCTACAAATTATTTGCAAGTGACAAGCTATAGCATGGCGCTCGCGACACCGTTTATATCGCGCTCAGTTCAGTTAGTAAACTATCCAGCTCCCGTTCTTTAATATTTAAAAAAAATGAGATAGTATCTAAGTATGTATTTTATATGAAATCGTCATACACTGTTGACGCCGGCTACGGTGGTACCACTCGCCACGCGCTTCTTCAAGTTGCGGCGATTGTGGCTGTGGTTAGTGGCCCTTGTGCAGTGAAGTTAATAGTTTTACCCATTTCAGGTAGGCAGACATGACTTTTGTCGCATGCGGCCAGAAAGGAGGGCAAAACTTGCCTACCGGACCAATTATTGGGCCCCTTGGCCTTAGCTTATTAACAATGTCTCTCTCTAAATTCAAGAAATAAAAATTTATTGCCTAAATTCAAAATAGCTTCGAGCAATAAGGTTTAGTGAGAAAAATTCTTTTATTTTAGTATTTTTGCCTCCTAAAACGCCCCCAGGGTTCTGACACTGTGATGTCAGGATTCCGATCTCCTTTTACGATATTGGAAAAGTTACAGCGATAAGTTAGTTTCTATCTTCGATGTTATTTGATAGATTGGTTTTAAATTTATACGAAGTTATTATAATATTTGGTTGTTGCTCTTAAGATAATTATTAAAACTAACGCCAGATAAATTCAATATGAAAAGCCAGCTTTACTTACGTTTTATTTCGTCGGATCCGCCGACTAGTTTGGTCTGTTACGATTCGATTGTTCGTTGTGTGTTGCCTGTTGTCGAGTCGCCACCCCTATCACTCGTCCCGATGATGATCACCGTAACAGATCGAAACTAGTGGGTGGATCCAACATAATAAATCGTGAGTAAAGCCAGGTTTTTATAATGCATGGACATAACAAATTAAGATCTTATAAGATCTAAGTATTAAGACACGGCTAAGTATTAAGATTTAGGATGGGTATCGAAAATCTTAATCTTTGATTTCTGGAAAAAATGGGACTTCCCTACTGTAGTTCTAACGGTAAGTAAATAAAACTGTATTTACATAGGGTACTGGTTATATTAGTAAGATAAAAATACAAAGTTGGAGATATGTGTGTTAGAACCAGAGGCCACAATTGAAGTCTATAGAATGCTAACTATAACAGCAAAATTTTGAATTTAACTCCCACGCAATGTGCCAGTGCGAGCGTTTGCGTTTTGTTTATATATTTCTTAACAAATTCAAGAAATCAAAATTAATTGTAATGCAACAGACTCGGGCAATAAAATTAAGTATGGAACTTTGTTATTTCAATACGTTTGCCTCGTAAAACGTCCCCGGCTTCTTATACTGAGCCGACAGAATTCGAATCTCCTTTTACGATATTGATAAAGTTACCGGAATAAGTAGGTTTAGATCTCTGACATTGTTTGTTACGTCGGTAGGTACGTACTGAATTATATTCTTCGTTCATCTGAAAATTGTGATCCTTGGAGGGAAAGGAAAGGAAAAACAAACAGTGACAGCAAAAGACGGCTAAAGAAGACGCTCTTTGGAAGGTCTTCGAGCTTTAAATTTTTTTTTCTTATAGCAGCAATAGGCAAAGAAATTATAAACAAAAAACCGGCCAAGTGCGTGTCGGGCCACGCGCAGTGTAGGGTTCCGTAGTTGCGAATGACAACTTTGAGTTCACACTGTTTACACTCACACCTCACAGTCTAACGACCAAAAACATCTAACAATGAAGATTGTATGAAATTTTACATTTTCCAGTACATTTTATAAGTTGGTTGCCTATAACTTTTTAGTTTGCACTTAGTACCCAGCTCTGATAGTTTTCCTTTCAACTTCAGTATATATACTATTGCTGTAATTTTTTTCACGTATCCATATATAACCGTTTAGCAGATAGAGGGGGGGGACACGTACCTCTAACAAAATTTTGCACTTTAAAACCAAATATTTCGGAAACGGATCCCTAAATCGAAAAATGGTGTTCTTAACCTCACAATATTTTTCAAAGACCTTTTTAACGATACCCCACACGATGGGTAAATAGAGAAAAAAAAATTACTCCCCCACTTTACTTGTATGGGAGCTACCCAAAAAAAAATATTTTTTCATGGTTTTTTTCTACGACTTTTTTTCCATGATTAATATACACACTCATACCAAATTACAGTTTTCTAGTACTTATAGTCTCTGAGTAAAACCGCGGACGGACAGACAGACAGACAGACAGACAGACAGACAGACAGACAGACAGACAGACAGACATGGCGAAACTATAAGGGTTCCTAGTTTACTACGGAACCCTAAAAATCTAGTCTCGATCCCGGCCTATTACGGCTCAAAAATATAGTTAAGTTAAATAGGAACAGCGAAAGCAAAGTACGGCCAAAAATAGATATTCCTTGGAAGGTTTATGAGTTTTACATTTTATTTTATTTTATTATAGCAAGAACAGGCATATAAATCGAGAAAAATTCTATTCCTATTATGGCTCAAAAATACAGCTCTGTGACCGATGAAGGCAAAGACAAGAGGAGGATTCATAGGGTCCTGTTTGCACACCCTGAGGACGGAAACTTAAAATACCATAAGTATTATTATGACTTGTACTACGTTGTAATACAGCGTGTAAATTGATCTCTTAAAAGAACTCAGCCCGTCAATATGAACAACTTTTCCTATGGGATCAATGTTGAGAACTCAAAATATTTTTCGACATTTTCATACAAAAATGTATGGCCTGTATAAATAGGTGTTCCCAGCATTGGTCCGATAGGTAAAGTTGTTTATATTGACGATTTCAGTCACCCCTTTATCGGAAAGTCGAGGGTTAACTTATGTACACACTGTATAATTCCCTCTTGATTGCGTAAGCACTGATCAGTGCTCTTTTTTTTAATGTCATAGGACGGCAAACGAGCAAGCGGGTCACCTGATGGTAAGTGATCGCACCAGGGGTGTGACAATAGCGTTGTCGGCCTTTTTTTTCCCTCCCAGAGGGGACCTCTCCCCTCTGGGAGGGAAAAAAAAAGGCCGACATGGGCTTTCGGCTCTCTCACTCACCGAACAAAGCATAGCAGCGATATAGCTACTACTCATACGTTGATTTTCTGTGAGAGTGTGGTACCTACTTCCCCGGACAAGCCGGCAAAAGTGAATTTCGCCAGTAGCGTGGCGTCTACCACAATCTATGAAATCGCTTAATTGTCAGTTGGGCGAATTTTAAAAGTTAACTATAATATCTTTGTATAAAATATAATAAGGCCCGTAACTTCAAACACCGAATTTTTCCGTCCGTCCGTTAATTCAAAATTTTCAAATTTTCGTCGCTTTTCCGCTACAAAAGAGAACATCAAACACCAACCAAAGATTGCGGATAACAGTTAAAGACTTTTTTTACACAAATGTTATTGGTAAAATGCTTACCTAGTTATCATATTGATTACAAGTGTAAGTTTTAACCTTCCTCCATTTTTCGCCTCTGCTAATTAACCGCACCAAGGCTATGTGTTTACTGTGCCACCAAAGCTGAGAGAGCTTTTGTTATTATTGTACTAATATAAAAAAGCAGAGGACTTCTCGAAGTTATCGTTCAGACAGATTTTTTTTTTAATTTATTGGACCTAAACCCATTTCACTAGATAAACGGTCAACAATATTTCCAATATAACAGATTGATATCCAATATGTAATAAAGCGCGGTTGAGTTCCAATTTCATCATCTCATCTCAGCCACAGGAAGTCCACTGCTGGACATAGGCCTCCCCCAAGGATTTCCAATACGACCGGTTGGCAGCGGCCTGCATCCAGCGCCTTCCTGCGACCCTTATCAGGTCATCCGACCACCTGCTGCGCTTGCCGGTACGTGGTCGACATTCGAGAATCTTCCTGCCCCATCGGCCATCGGTTCGTCGCGCTATGTGTCCCGCCCACTGCCACTTCAAAGAGCTAATCCGCTGGGCTATTTCGGTGACCTTCGTTCTTCTACGGATCTTCTCGTTTCGCTCTTTGAGCGACCTTGAGCTTTCTTATGAGGCCCAGGGACCACGTTTCGGACCCGTAAGTCATCACTGGTAACACACATTAGTCAAAGACTTTCGACTTTAGGCACTTAGGTATTTTGGACGAGACGACGTTGCGGAGCTTACCGAACCGAGTTCCGATTTAAGCCTGTTTATTTCGACTTTTCTTTCGAAATACACTTTGTTTATTTGTAACTAGAAATTTCTGTGGTTGAAACAATTTTGAAAATCAGTTCAGTAGTTTTAGAGCCTATTAAATGCAAACAAACAATAACATTTTTCCTCTTTATAATATTATAGTATAGATGCGTGGATACTTAACTAAAATAAACTGTCATGGTGCAGCTGTAAAGAGATTTACTAACATAGAGATCAGAATCTTTACTGAGCAGGCTGGTGGTTGTCGGTCTTGCTGCATCGTCTGTTGCATGACCAAGCCATCAAGAATTCATGAAGAAATGAGAAGAATACGTCACGCATAAAAGCCATACACAAAAAAATACAGTGTAATTATCAGTTGTCAGTTTGCTAAGAATAACCTATGGACCGTGTTTCCTAACCATATAAGCTATTCAAATATGATTATATAGACAGTGAGAAGATGTAAAGATATGCCACAGCTATTGTTTTTGCTTACATAATGTGTTATATAATTTTTGAAGAAACTCTTGTTCTCAGAATTGTTAAATTATCAATGAATATTGAGTTAAAAGTTTTTATGGTTCCGTATAGATCTCCCGACATTGAAAAAGACTTGACAACGCCGCCATGCTTTGATACCCGACTGAACCATCCCGAAGGAGGGTAATGTTTTTAAGTATGACGTATACTTAGATTATATAAAGCCTAGATTCTCTCTTAGCCTAAAACCGTGAAAAAAGTTTCTTTCTTTTTTTCTTTTTAATTATGGTTTCCACCGAGATTTCAGTGATTCTGCCAATGACCATTATAATGAGATACTAAGTATCGGTGTTACAACACATACCGTACACGGTATGTGGCATCAAAGATGGCGTATGTTCTTTGGTAGCCACGCGGGAGATTTTGGTAACAAATCTATACGAGTCCATTTAACAGTCTACTTTAACTATTTCACAATTTTTTCTCGAGCACGAGCATTTATAATACCAAACTACACCAATTTCATATTATAAAGTCCACTTAAATCAATTTGCAAAATTGTATAAGGCAAACGACAACTGAACCCCTTGACTTCCCACCAAAAACCCTGAAAAAAAAAAGTTATGTCCAAAATATTGTCTTACTCAATGTATAGGACGAAATAATAAATAATATTTATATTTATTCCACTTTATTAAAGAATTAACTAACAAAATTAGCTATATTAATATCCACCATTTAGCCTTTTTTCCAATCGACCATCCAACGTTCTGTCTTTTGTTTTTTTAGCTATTACTTTTCTGACGCTGATTATTAGTGGCCAGTCTTATGCAGACAATAAAAAGGTTGCATGCTCTTAAAATATAATTATTGCTTAATAATCATTTGTTTCTTTAGTCAATACAAATATTATTATCTGCAGATATGTATCAGAGTATATGGTTTTTCATATTTAATTAGTCAGTATATCATTACATTTATTTAATAGGCTTACAAACGCTTATTCTATTGTGCCAACACATAGCTACCAATTTGACAGATTTTGATGGCATTAATTGACTGGACGCGTGTGCTAATTGGTGCTTACACAAAACTGTATAATATAATGTAAGAACAGGGTGGCTAACTTGAAGGTATACAATTTTTTTGGTTGTTTATTTATTTTGGCGGTAAATATGACTGATTTTGCATGAAAATTACTTTGTGTAGATACGGAAAATTTGTTATGAAATGTTTTACGATAGAACAAAGTGTTTTAATTATTAAAACGTGTTAGAAACACAAAAAAGAGCGTTTCCCGGTTGATTAATTTCTAGTAACAGCGACATTTTCTGTGGGTCTATCTAGGGCCGTGTCAATGCTATCAGGCCAATGAACCTGAAGGTTTTATTGCTAAAGCAATAAAAACAAAATATTCGAGGCACAGTTACAGAGATAACGCAGGAAATGTGTGAAAATGTGATGAAACCGCGATGAAAAGGGTTCACATCTGCGATTCTGCTGAAGGTGGACATTTGCTTGACATTTATTATCCATGTTAAACTGCCGGCCCCGCAAATAATACTTAAGGAATACTTAATATTTTTTAAATTTTGTAGAATAAAATTACAAAACTAAAGCTAATACCAGTTATTTGGCCACCATGTTAGTAGATTTTGAAGTGTAAGCAATGTCTTTCTATTGATATTGTTCCCCGGAGTGTGAACCGGTGACAAACTATCAACAGTCTGGTTTATTATTTTTTTGAAGTAATTACTTGTTATTATTAAAAACGGTTGCACTCACGTTATATTTAGTCGGTATTGCCGACCGGGTTTCGGCCAATTCAGATGGCCATCTTCAGGGCGAAACGTGAGTGCAACCGTTTTTAATAATAATAATTATGTCTCGCGTAACATTTAATAATTTAATTTACTTATTCCTGACTTCTTTCTCGAGCATGTCGTAAAGGATGATCAACGAAATGAGGACAGTCTGGAAAAACGGTTCAAGAGGCCTTCGACTGTCAGCTCGTAATGATTTAGTATTTTTGTATTTACATACATACTCTTTTTATTCTTGTCAAATTTCAGTGTATGTATGAACAGGTCTTGTTACGAGTTAAATCTTGAGGTGTGCATGTGTCTCAGTTAATGCAAACAAGTTTTGATCTATCTATCTTTCTATGATAATTTTTATCACTCATAGTGTAAACAGTGCTCAAGGTCTAGGACTTGACAGCTGAGCTTGTGGGCTGACAAGTGGAGGATATAATTAAAATACCGATGGTCGCATAATTTCCAGCCGCATCACCTATTGACACGATTACCTAAATTTTTGGCCATTCCCTCGGCTGGCTTCTACAGTCTGGAGCGGTGAAGCACCAGGTACTTATTTGTAGTACCAGATACATCTCACGTAAACTTCTTTTCTCCCAGACCAGCAAAAAGACTTTGTATATTCTTCGTTTTGTCAGAAAAATTAAGTTATGGTGACAGTTTGGGTTTCAGCATAAAATCTGCCACAACCATACAACTTCGGACTCCGTAAATTAAATAACAATATCACATACTCAATATCCTCAATCTCGGTGACATTATGAATGGTCTGAAACAAGTATTCGTTATATAACAAAAAAACAATCACGGCCGCGTTTATCAGCCGCCGTGAGAGATGGAATCGTTCACGGAACCTTCGCGAAAACATCTTTTTATGGCGAATATACACTAAGTTATAAATGATATCTCACATTTCATTAATTTGAGCACTTAAAACAGATATTTTATTCAATAAAGATCAATATATCACAGTCAATATCCTCAATCTGGGTAACATTATAAATGGTCTAAAACAAGTACTCGTTATATAACAAAAAGTCACGGCCGGGTTTCACAGCCTCCGTAAGACTATAGAATCGTTCGCGGAATCTTCGAGAAAACGTCTTTTTACGGCGAATAAACAGTCAGTCCGAGTCGAACTTTATGGCGGGTAGAAACATCGCGCAAGTCGATGCGCTGTACATAATATTAGGTTCAGCGGGGTGCAAGCGGGGAGGCGGGGCGCGTACTGCGCAGCTCGCAGCTAATATCCGAGCCGCCATAAAGTTTGAATCCAACATTAATAAATGATATCTCACAATTTTATAAATTGCATCTATTGAGACAGATATTTTATTCATTAAAGATCAATATATCACAGTCAATATCCTCAATCTGGGTAACATTATAAATGGTCTGAAACAAGTACTCGTTATATAACAAAAAGTCACGGCCGCGTCTATCAGCCGCCATGAGAGTATGGAATCATTCACGGAACCTTAGCGAAAACATCTTTTTATGGCGAATATACGCTAAATTATAAATGATATCTCACATTTCATTAATTTGAGCAATTAAGATAGATATTTTATTTAATAAAGATCAATATAACACAGTAAATTTCCTCAATCTGGGTAACATTATAAATGGTCTGAAACAAGTACTCGTTATATAACAAAAAGTCACGGCCACGTTTCTCAGTCGCCGCGTCGTGAGAGTATGGAATATTTCGCGGAATCTTCGAGAAAACGTCTTTCTACGGGGAACTTATCAATCTTGCTCAACGGCTATAAATAAGTAAGCCTATATTGACTGTGCCATATAGGAAATGTCATCTTGGCAAGAAACTCATAAGTATTTATGCCGTATTCCTGTTTGACTGCGTAGTACCTAGTAATATTAATGGCAAATAAAATAGATTAGCCGCCGTGTATAGTTCCCGGCAGAGTAGAATGGGACCACTCCAAGTCTTCCCGTGGATGTCGTAGAAGGCGACTTGGGTAACACAAGCTAAAAGAGCTTATAAACATCAAAGAGACTTCTCCAACCCATCTGGCTAGCGTGGAGAGTGTAGGCCAAGTCCTCTGTGGTCTGTGTGGTCCTTAATGACTCTGGTATTCTGGTAGTACAGAGAGGGTCGTGCTCCTGCAGTGGAGACTATGACTGACCTGATGATGATGATGAAAATAGGATAGCTTACCTTATATTTTGCAGTTAATTCAGTAGACCGTTATCCGACAAACACTTTGCAGGACTGTCCAGATTATTGAATTTGTCGGATTATAGTTAAAGGCTCTCAGAAATCCCATTTCACGACAGTTCCATCGGTCATCCATCACACTCCTCTATGTTTCACGTTAAATCTATACTAATATTATCAAGAGTACAAATTTGATTGATTGTTTGTTTGTTTTCATTAAATAGAATCTGAAACTACTGGTCTGATTTTCTAAATTCTTTGAATTGTTCCACTTAAATCACCCGTCAAAATTAGCCGGGTGATTTAACTCCACAAAATAGTGTACTTAATGCACCTGAGGCCAGGAGACTTAAGTCGACTACAAAAATTGTATTAAATGGATTCCACTTAAATCACCCCTATAAAATCAGGTGATTTAAGTCTACAAAATAGTCAACTTAAATACCTCGAGCCTCGGAGACTTAAAGATAATATTTTTTTTAATGTATGTTTATTGCAAATGTAAAAAAAAACTCCTAAAATCTCAGATTTTTTAACTTCACAAGACAGTTACTTCAAAACAGTTGACTTCCAATATCACCTCAGCTTAAAGAAAATGGAGTAGAAACTCAAAAATTGTTTACTTTCCTTGTATAGCCCAGTCAATATCGACATCAAACATTGCAAACGTGCATGTATCGGCGATTTTTTATATATTGTAGAGACCACTTAGAATAGTCTACACCCAAGTTTGCGACTTTCCTAACCCTGTGCTACTGGGTACCTGGGAGGCCCGAAGGTATGGTACTTTTTTCAGTTTTTACAAAAAATCTACCTTAAGAATGCCTTTTTTGGGTATTTTTGTGGTATGCTTTTATAAAAGTATCTCCTTGTCACTATCATTTTATTTGAAAAAAAAAAAACCTAAGTCACGGCACGTTTATGGTCAAAACGAATTAGGTACATGAAAAATTAAAAAATAGCAAAAATAAAATCGCCGATACATGCGCGTTTGCAATGTTTGACACTTTTTGTGTCGACATTGACTGGCCTAGTAAGTATTTCTGTTTTTACTTGCATAATTTTCTTAGGCCGTTCAGTTCGTTCTGTTCTACCTAACAGTTTTTTTCCGCAGTGGCAAGCTTAAATGACAAAAGTAATAAATTTTTCAGGTTTTCTAAATTTAAGTATTCAAGAATACCAATATAGAAATACGAGTAGCTATATTTGCTATTTTTTAATTTTTCATGTACCTAATTCGTTTTGTCCATACACGTGCCGTGACTTAGGTTTTTTTTTTTCAAATAAAATAATAGTGACAAGGAGGTACTTTCAGTGTACGGAATACTTGTTTTCATGATGTTTAAAAAATAAAAATAATGGTGATTTATCCAGTGTTTTACTTAAATTTCATTTATTAGATTGTAGCTAAATATAATTATTGAATAAAGACATAATAATTTGGACTTCATTTTAGTTTGTAGTTTTTGACTTCATAATCATGATTTTTTTTAGGCGTTGTTTCACTCAGACGCGGATCTCGAGTTGAGTTGAAAGCTGGATTCGCTTGCTTTTATTAGACATATAAGAAAAAGTCTTGTATATATGTATAGGTATCTTATCTAGGACAAAACTAAGCTAGGGTATTTAAGTTGTCTTTTTTGTAGATTTAAGTCACCTGAAATATTTAAGGTGATTTAAGTAGACCGATTTGGTAGTTGACTTAAATCTCCTGGCCCCAGGAGAATTAAGTACGCTATTTTGTGGAGTTGAATCACCCGGCTAATTTTGTCGGGTGATTTAGGTGGAACAATTCAATTCTTTCACCTATAAAAAGCTAATTTATCTCCGAGTGGCTAAGGCTATAAAATGGAAAGAAGTCGCGGGAAAATTGCTAGTCTTAATAATAATAAAGGAAAAAATCTTATTTATTGCAGCGAGTTGAAGTTTCGTATCGAAAACTTGTACTCGCTGTAATTTTGTATAGGTATTTATTTTTAAAATTGAAATCTGATTATAAACATCAATCCGATCGTATGTACGAAATTTGGTTGAGATTGGCTTAATTGTTGTAAAACAAAAAACGAAACTACGTTTGTATGGGATTGCGGCTTTACGTGGGACTCTTAAATCTTATTAAATTGACTAATAAGATAATTAAAAATCCATGCGGACAAGAATTAAACCCATGCGACTTAGTCTTTGTACGACAAATGCCTCACGAATTAAGCCACCGCGCTTCAATCCTACACGTCAAATTTCTCCACCATATCCTATTACTCTTGCGTAAGGTAAGATCTACTCTATCATTATAAGTGTGGTATTTGATTTAACTCACTTTACATGAAAGTAGAAATTAATTAACATGTAAGAAGAGTATATCAGAATAGCATTGTGATTGCATAAAAACACCTAAAATAAACTTTTTAACAAACAAATTAATCCGCCGAAATAAACTGAGAAACAAAAATCTATTATCCCCGGTTTTCCTACCCCTAAAGTTGTTATTTTTTTTCCATATGTTTATGTAGGATTAACTTCATCATCATCTTCATCATCTTCAGGTCTTTCTAGTCTCCACTGCAGGAGCACGACCCTCTCTGTACTACCAGAGCCATATACTAACCTGAGTAGTGAGGATTTGGCCTACACTCTCCACGCTGGCCAGACGGGTTGAAGAGGTCTCTTTGATGTTAATAAGCTTTGTTTAGCTTGTGTTTCCTTAGTCGCCTTTTACGACATCCACGGGATGACTTGGGATGGTCCTATTCTACTCTGCCGGGAACCACACGGCAACGGATTAACTTCAGGGTATGCTATTTTCAATAAAATAAAAGAACTATCAAAATTGGAGCATTGCGTGGTCAAACATAAAAAGAAAATATACGCGTCGACTTGATAACCTCCTCCGGTTTTTTCGTCAGTTAAAGATAAGAGAAAAATCCCTTTGGAAGGAAACATCACACAAGAAAATTGATTAAAGAAAGGAAATTGCCTGAGTCATGCCTCTCTACCTGTAAAACAAACCGCACTATCAGCGAATTCAACACGCACAACCCGACCTCTGTCCATTTAAATTATGTTCCGATACCTTTAATTTTATTAGGGACAGCATTGTGAAAAATTTAAACCTGTAAGTTCGACATTTGTACTGAAAAATGAGCTTTATGTCCTTGTAATAAAACTCGCTCTACTCTTTCTAACTTTTACATTGCGTAAAATCTGAGCTAGCGAAATTAGCTAACTCAAGATTTAATTAAAATATTCTTGCTTATTGGCCCTTACCGTCATTTACATGTACGTTTTCTTTTATTTTTCTCGTACTCTGGAATCTCAAACAATACGTGATAAAATCTTAAAAAAGTAAAAATCTATAAATCCTTTCTGTCGGCACATGAATAAACATACTAATTTATAAGGACGGGAAAGAAGCACTTTTTTATGGATAAAGCTTTCAAAAGTACACAGGAATAAACTAAAATACTTGATAGCCCAAGAACTCTTTGAGCTTAAGGTTGGGTTACAAAGTTACAATGTTTTCTGTCGCCCTAAAAGTCCTTAAGAAAAAAAAAGACCAGTGACGTCATTTCTTCTGCATTTTGTATGGCTGATGTGAGAGCTATGTTCGGTAGCTATGTTATAAATATTGCATGTTTGGCTTCATGTAGTTATTTATACCTAGTTATACAAATTTCAAAAGTCATCCGTTTCCTCAATCCAAAGCTTTCATTTTGCAGTATATCTCCCAGATTATCAGTCGGATTTTAAAGAATTTCATTTGATCCCTAACTTCACTATATTTCCTCAATATAGTCATACAAATTTCAAAAGCACGTCCGCATGCTCCCCGATAAAGGGAATCCAAAGCTTTTACATTTAGCGGCATAAATACCAGCTTCTCAGTCGGATGTCCGCAGATCAGCAGATGTCGGCCAAGGCATGCTTACAATGGGCCCCGGCGATGGTGGGAAACTCCCAGGCTGCGTGCTCGCCCGATTTTGAGAATGGCATGGCTTGTGGCTTAAGTTATAGGAGGCAGCGAGCATTCCAAACATTTTTTTGAGACGAGCAAAATTATTTTTAGTTGAATATCTATTTATATACTCAAATCGCATTATATTTAAAAACAATAAATTTTAAAAAATTAGAATGGCATGGCTTGTGGCTTAAGTTATAGGAGGCAGCGAGCATTCCAAACATTTTTTTGAGACGAGCAAAATTATTTTTAGTTGAATATCTATTTATATACTCAAATCGCATTATATTTAAAAACAATAAATTTAAAAAAAATTGAATAAATCTATTCTTTGCTCAGGTATTGAGTGAATGACATGAAAATAATAAAGTTAGAATAATGGAATATTTATGAGACCATTGAGTAAATGATGAAAAAGATTTTTAAAAAATTACTCACCTTGCAGATGGAGAAAGAGAACGTTTAGTAAAAAATACAAACCGCTTAATCTTACTGTACGGTCTTAAATTCTTGTATTAACTATTTTAAAAGGAAAAGATTGACCCATGGTAATGGGTGGTTTCAGCAACTGGAGCGATTCAGTTGTGACAATTTAATAGTCTATCTCAATTTGAAAGTAAAAATATTTCTTATTTATTATCATCCAGCAAAGCATTAAAAAAAAACTCTTTTGTAAGAGAATCGTATTATTTAGTAATACATGCATCTCTATGAAAGAGTCTCATATGAGAAAATTTATTTCCTGAAAACGCTTTTACTTTTGACTTGTACCTTTACTAGTCACCGGAATGAATTTGGCGTCGACCTTTTCATGCGTTTATCTTACAAATTACTACGGCTTTTAATTATTTAGATCCGTTAGCAGGGTCTTTTCAGCAGTGAAATATATTCCTACCTGTTTGTCTCTTTTTTTCTATCATCTAACCTTTTCCTCGGCTACATTTTCAAGTTTTAATCTTTGTTTTTACAGCTGGTTGCTGCTTGCCTTAAACCTCATTGTTTTTTTTTTATATCTGTATATAATAGTTAGAAAATAGGACGCATAGTAAGAATGTTCCACAGAAAGACTTAGCTACAGTCCAGAAGTGGGACATAAAATCAATAAGTTAATAAAAAAATCTTGCCACAAAGCTTGCAACAACATAACTAACTTGCACAAATTGCCATAAGAGGAGAGTATTTTTTAAACAATTCTGGGTAAACAGAACTTAGTATCACTTAAAGAGCCATGTTTAGATTTATGTTAATAATGACAACCCGACATTGAAGTAACAAAAAAGGTGATTTGATTAAAAAAAATAGTGACGGATTGCTAACTGCATTTTCTATTGACGCAATTGTTTCGAATAATTTCCATGGGATGCATCTTTCTACATTTTAAGTTTTATCGTTTTTGCTAGACCGCAGGTAGGGCACAGAAATAGAGTACGGCTTGCAAATTATACCATTAGCTATAAGCATGATGTCAGTCAGCTTCGCATAGAGAACGAATACTGTTATTAACTAATTATAGCTCCAGCCTTTGATTGACAGCAATAGCCTTAAGCGTATTTACCTTTTCATGAGTCTATCTCCTCTAGAAACTGAGTGCAGAAATCGCTAAAGATTAAACCTTATTTGTTTTTAGCTGATCATGTTTAGAGGCAAACTTTTTATGCACCTATGTTTCTTAGAAGGAAGATCTCAATTTCATAATACGTAACGCTATCTCAACTGCCTGTGAAAAACGTTGTTATACTCGCAAACGAATCGAATTCAGAAAAATGATGTAGAAACACAAATCTTTACTTTAAACAAACGACACTATTAACTCCAAATATAAGGCTTCAATGTATCGTTGAGTTGTTATCCCATTACACAAATCTCGAACTTACTTTGGGGCTAGCTCAGTCTGTGTGATTTATCCTTATATATTTATCTATTATTTATTTAATGCAGAAATCGCTAAAGTTTGCACCTTGCACCAATAGCCCTAAGCGAGCGTATTCAGTGGCGACCTTTTCATGCGTCTATCTCGCATATAATGGAAGAGCCTGAGTCATTTGTGGTATAAATAGCTGTTTGTTAATATTGTTAGCCGAATTTAAATGGAAGTAAAATTGAACACACATTACCGCTTTCATTTTCACGTCGAGCAAAAGTTGGTACAGTTTTAATTTTGTAACTTCATAACCTAAGGCAGGTTAATGAAAATACGTATTACAGAAACTTTATTAAGGTCCATATACGTAGTTCAGATCAAAGGAGAATAAAGACTACATTAGAAAACAATAAACATCTTGTGTTCATAAATATTATACCTTTGTTGAATATATCTCATCCAATAGTTCAGATCTGCGACCTTATATTTATAATCATAATCATTTATTTGCCAACTAAGTGTATTTTGATTTAAGACAATATTATAGTTTTATATTTTGTACTTAAAACAAGCAGAGTACTTAGTGAGATCAGGATGAGAGTCATATCACCAAATATTCAGGTCTATAAATATATGTAGCAGGTAGGTTTTTAAAAATTATCTACATACTAGCTGTTACCCGCGCCTCTGCTTGCATTTAAGTCAATTCTTCACGACAGTATGTTTTTTTTCGGGATGAAAGAAATCCTCTCCTTCTTCCGTATCCCAGACAACGCGTATGCCGAATATCATGATGATTTGTTCAAAAGTTACGGAGTGAAAGTTTTTTTTTAAAAAGCTCCAAATGAGCTTTCGCTACTTCACCGGACTTTTTGAGGTGAGAGCAGAGCAAAATGACCTTAACCTGTAAGACAAACATCACCAAAGGTTCCCCAGGAGGGACGAACCTCGGCTTTGGGCAAAAGTTACTACAAACTCACTCACATTTATATACTAACATAATATTAGACGCCGTGTGGTTCCCGGCAGAGTAGAATAGGACCACTCCAAGTCTTCCCGTGGATGTCGTAAAAGGCGACTTACGACACACAAGCTAAACAAAGCTTACAAACATCAAAAAAACCTCTCCAATCCGTCTGCCCAGCGTGGAGAGTTTAGGCCAAATCCTCTGACTACTCTGGCTAATATATTGCTGTGGTAGTACAGAGAGGGTCGTGCTCCTGCAGTGGAGACTAAAAAAGATCTGATGGATGGATGGATAATATTAGAAATAGAATAGTTAGGATTCTTATACATAAAATAAACGATACCGCTTCTTCTTCTAACTTGGTCAGAGAGGACCTTGCGATGAGACCATCTTGCTTTAGAAAGGAAGGAACCTTGCTGACCGTTTCCGAAACGAGGGCATTTTGAAAGTTGTCTAATTCGAACCATAGTCACCGGTACTCACCTCCAATTTTATGACCTAGTATCCTTGAAATTATATAATGATAATGATTCTCTTGACAATGCAGAATAAAATCACTGTATAAAATCTTTTTAAGCAGCCAAAATATAAATATAAATAGATATAATAGCATAGGTATTAAATAAGGTATGGTACGCATTTAATCAAATTATCATAATATTCATACTTTTAAATTTTAAAGATAAATAAGTTATACTCGTACCCTAAAATATGATGGATAAGAATTAGACACAAACGGCTAGGATAGTTCCCTAAAATACCACTAACATTAAGCATATATTCTCGGTTACTTTAACACAGCAAAATGCATTCATCTTGAAACATTTTCAGAACTTACTCAAGTTTAAATATTTTAAAAGCTTTCGCAAGTTATAAGTGTGATATATTTGCATACTTTAACCCGTTACTTATTCGCACATATTTAATATTCTTTTTCTTTGTTCGACTGTATAACTTTTAAGTAGCCTTGAATAGTTAAAGAGGCTTTAAACTTTGTCCTTTGTGCATACCGATAGGTTTATAACTTAAATTGAAATATGTACAAAAGAAATTCGATGCACAATATTGTTGCAAGAAAAACCTTAAATTCTGCTGTGTAAATCCATTCCAATTTTATAATTTTATTCACAGTAAAATTGGAATGAATGAATTTGGCATCTAATTGCAAGACCGAGTTCGCAACACTGAGATCCGGCGTAGGACGAAAGTTCACGATGTGCTCTCAAGGGTTGCAACTCTGAAATGGAACTGGGCGGGACACCTGGCTAGGAGGAACGATGGTAGGTGAAGTAAGGCTGTCACCGAGTGGTATCCCAGAAATGGGAAACGTAGTGTTGGACGTCCGGTAGCGAGGTGGGCCGACGACATAAAACAGATTTCAGGAAAGAACTGGATTGCGAAGGCTAGGGATAGAGAAGGATGGCGCAGACAAAAGGAGGCTTATGCCCAGCAGTGGGTTATGGAAAGCTGATGATGATGATGATGATGAATATAATAAATTGAAAGAAATTGTTCTTGTACTCGAAATTGACTTGTGGTCAATTTATTTATTTAAAAAATATAAATATTACTTTTTGCAAATACAAAGTATAGTTGATTGTGAATGTAAATAAAAGAAATAAACTTTATATCAAAGTAATGATATACTAAAATTTGTGTAATTTTCATTATTATTTTGCTTCACTCTGTTTAACAATCAATATTATCATGTGTTTTGTTGTAAATTAATTAGTTTATGTAAAACTTTTTATTGCTTGCTTGGTGATTTGGTTTGTATATTTATTTCTTTCGTTTTGTTGAAATTTATTAAAAAAGCAAGATAAAAAAAAAATACGTTTTTTATTTGAGAAAGATACCACCACAGACTAAATGCCTCCATAAGCCTAGAGATGTGATGTGCCAATCGACACAGAAAGGGCTAAAATGTATTATTCTAACAGGTTTCTCTACAAGTTTCTCTACAACATAAAGTTCCATATCCCCCGTTTTGATTTTGAACTTGGCAAGTATACCTGAAACAAACAACATGCGTTTCGGAACTTGCTCACATAATAATGCTTTCCGTCAACTCTGCCCTACTATATCGCCTGTAACTGACATGATAATCTTCACTCAAAGACTCTTGTGTTGACAACATTAACAGTCTATTTTCAATCTTGTATTGGGGTAATAAAGCTTAAATTACATTGCATTCTATGTGTGTAGTTTTAATTGAGGCGATTCGGGAACGTATTTCAATTTGTGAGTGCCAATATATGATTCCAAGTCATTGTAAAGAGGGAGAGAATGCATTTAGCATTAAGTCTACCTATTGTAGCTTTTATACGCTCAATAAAGTTTTTAAATAAATAAATAAATAAAAATAAACGTTTGTACGAACGTGTGTCTGAGAACAGTAGCAGCTACTTAACCCTCTTTATTGAAACTTAAGGACTCCTTAGGACGGTGGAGCGGGGGAGAGGTGCGGGGTCGCCAAATTGCCAAGGACACTTGCGAATTTCCGTTAGTTTAATATTATATATTCTGTGTCTTTGATAACCTGTGTGATGAAGTCGAAACCCACACAAATAAGTCGCGATAACAGCTAGTCATTAAAGGGTAACGTAAACAAAGCGAGTATTCAGTCGATTTTTTACGTCTAAAATGGCTATTTATTAATCTGCACATGTTGAAAACAGTAGAATGTGAGCCACAATACGGGCAATCAATCTTCGTGTCCGATTTAGACCAAATGACCCAAAAGCATCAGTTACCGTCAATGTAAACGCAACGCGTAACTGAAAAGGTCTCTACGTGTTTACAGGTTCAGATATTTTAGGCGAAAAATTAGTAGGCATTGTAATTAATAAATATACCACCACCATAACCACTGCGCGTGGTTTAACACGCACTTGGCCGGTTTTTTTTACAATTTTTAACATCCACTGCAGGATATAACACTCCCCTAATACACTCCAACGATTTCGGTCTTTTGCCATTCTACTCCACCTAGGACCCGCAACCTTGGCGATGTCATCACTCCAGCGAGCTAGCGGTTTCCCTATGGTTTCTGTGTCCTATCCTGGGTAATCTTTGTCAATCTCTATCCATACAATATGTTAAAAATGCCGTGTCTGATCCTAAACCCCTCAATATGAGAAAAATCCAATGGAATTTGATGAGGGACTTCCCCAAACAAATGTGTTCTACCGGCCGGGCAATAGGTACGAAGATGTTGAATGTTTTTCGAATTTTCAGCATTAGTCCCATAGGAAAATTGATTCATATTAATGGGCTGAGTTGCCCCCTTTAAGAATCGGACAGGGTTTTATACAGTCATTTGTTAAAGCCCATAAATTATTGTACATACTTAAAAACGAACCAATTACTTTGTAAAAAGATTTTGGTCTGTAGGTATGAGAATACCCGAAGTAGAGGCTGTTTTTATTTATGATTACTGACAACTTCTACCTGCGATTTATCGTGTGTTTGGGACAGTATCAATGACCAGTGACAAGCCAGTGATGAGGAAGGTTTCAGTTTACGGAGTATATTTTTGTGCTATTCAAATGATATTTGTTACAGTCATCTGCTAATGTCTTTATAAGAACTAATAAAGTTGAAGAGTTTGTTTGGTTGAACGCGCTAATCTCAGAACCTGATAATTACGATATCCCTGAGTGCTCTATGCTAGGTATATACACGGGCGAAGCCAGGGAGGACTGCTAGTTATAAACATAAACCATCCTCTTGAGTCACATTCTCTATAATAAGAGAACCATATCAAAATTCGTTGCGTAGTTTTAAGGCGAAGTGAGTTCACACACTAGCGCCACCCAGCAATTAATTCATTTACTCCTAAATCCAACCAAATTTAATAATCTAATAGCTGATACTTGTAGTATTCTTTTTGTTACTTTTCATAGATATGATTCATCATCATCATCATCATCAGGTCTTTCTAGTCTCCACTGCAGGAGCACGACCCTCTCTGTACTACCAGAGCCATATATTAGTTTAGGATTTGGCCTACACTCTCCACGCTGGCCAGACGGGTTGGAGAGGTCTCTTTGATGTTTAGAAGCTTTGTTTAGCTTGTTTTTCCTTAGTCGCTTTTTACGACAACCACGAGATGACTTGGAGTGATCCTATTCTATTCTTCCGGGAACTGGGATTGGGTGAACGCTACTTAATCGAGTTTTGGTGTCGTGTGATAAGTTGGAGCCCAGGGTTCACTATTAAAGCATTCATACTGTAATAATATGTGAGTTGATGAACGTTCTTACAGTCGGCTGCCTGCCTGACGCCAACTCTCCTCGGGTAATTTCAGAACTGCAGCAAAATACCTGTGAGATTGAAGTACAAGCATTTGCACGCGCCGGGAATTGAACCCGTTGCCTTCGTGTAGCAAGCGTGTTAACCACTGTGTCACGGACGCTAGCTCTATTGAATGGATTGTTGAAAGTTTGCTCTAATAGAAGCACTAGGCGTTTGGCGTTGTAGTTTGATTCTGAGCTCCGCAATATTTTAATGTCAGAATCAGATTTTATATAAAATATTTCCTAGTAATGCTTCTAAACCATTGACGGGCCTGGTGAAAGGTTTCTAAACACATGAGCTAGTTTTCATGACTGTATTTTATTATGTTTCGTATATTTTTCGCACATATTTCAGAAACTATAAGTCGGCGGAAATAATTAAGTTGTTGGAATAGGTACAGGTTAACTTAGAGAACAGTGCAAGGGTAGTCAAAATCGGTACAGTAGTTTTTGTGATAGAGAGTTAAGTCAGTTAGCTGAAAAACGGAAAAATTTAAACCCAGTTTATTTTTTCAATGACCTCTCGTTGCAGTGAATGTACTTACAAATAGAAGCTACTTTTTGATAATTCTCTTGTTTACTCCTATTCCCTTTTTTGGCTTTTACAAATAATTCGGAAAAATCACAAAAATTCACTTCAGCTACTGGCATATTTTAAACACGTTGACTCAAATTTTTATTTGACATTTCCATACAAATTGACCGGGCGACTTTTGGCTTTTGAATAAAATTTAAAAAAATTAGTTCTAAGCATGTACCCTTAAGAAAAGTTGGTCAAATCGACGAGCTGAATCACTTCTTAAAGGGTCCAAAACAATCAATATTTCACCGGATATATTCCCAGCGCCCGCATAAAAAAAAAAAACTTAAAACACAACTACACGTAGCGTAGAGCGTTAGTACTATAAAACTAAGTTAAAGTTGTCTATTTGTCTGGCTATCTCTATTGCGGAATCATCTACTGAAATGACATCCGGGAGCAGACTAGTTATAAGTTTATCTATTGATCTGAAAGTTCTGCTAAGAAACTACGAGTCCTAAGGTGATCACTGATTGTTCTTAGTTTGTTCTATTTATATAGCAAAAAAATGGGGTAACAAGGCAAGTTATAGTTAGCTATGTTAGTGATAGACAGAACGTAGGACCAATCAGGCCCAAAGGTCAAAGTGTACAAAAAACAAATCATGTGGCTCATGAATTGTTTACATAGAATCAATATCAAAATATCTTGAACTCCACCTTGCTTCTGAAATCGGTCAGGGGTAGTATTTTTGAACGTATGACCGTATGAACGTATGACGTATATTTCCAAAGATTTTTGAATGGAAAAACCGCTCGTTTGCGAACGGCGAAATTTCAAAAATCGTTTCCCTGATAGGTTAAGTCTACACTTACAAAACGGACAACAAGACAACACAATATCCAATATAAACAGATACCTATTAGAACCTTCAAAAAACGAGTCTATGACTTTTTAAACGCTCTTGTCACATCCCTGGTGTTGTCCATAGGCCACGATGATCACTTACCATCAGGTAACCCTCTTGCTCGTTTGCCGTTCTATTTTATAAAAAACACAAACATACACTAAATAAGGTAAAATCGTCTATTTTAATGCAATCTATGTCGCCAGATAACAGCTTAAATGTCATCCAAGGGTGGAATGACTATGATATATCTATTGATTTGAAAATTCTGCTCACAAACTACTAAATCTTGACCCTAAGACGTCAATACTTTTTTCTTTCTTCTTTTTTTAATTATGGCTTCCACCGAGATTTCAATGATTCTGCCAATGTCCAGTATAGTGAGATACTAAGTATCGGTGTTGTACGGTATGTGGCATCAAAGACGACGTGTGTTCTTTGGCAGCCTCGTGGGAGCTTTTGGCGACAAATCTATACGAGTCCATTTAACAGTCTACTTTAACTATTTCACAAATTTTTCTCGAGCTCGAGCATTTATAACACCAAACTACACCAATTTCATATTATAAAGTCCACTTAAATCAATTTGCAAACGACAACTGAACCCATTGACTTCCCACCAAAAACCCCTGTCAATACTTTTTATGCCTTTGATGTTTTTCGTATATGTGTGAGTGGCCAACACTGGTGTCAGACTTTTCAATCTGCTTTTTGCTATTAGAGTAGCAGTGGCAAATATTTCTACTCGTTTTGGTTATTTTCCCGACTGCTGAGAACGGTTGTATTTCGCACGTAAGTATTTAATTACCTCTATTTATTTTGTCAATTTACCTCGTATATTCTAAACGACTGTATGGATTTCAACAGTAAAGGTGTCGTAGAATTCATCTAGTAAGTTTCGTCTAAAAACCTGCGCTCCCTAAAAGCTTTCAAGCCCTGTGGGTTTTCATCCTGATCGACGTCGGGGCGAAGGTTTTCACAAACTCTCTGAAGCACTCGAGCCCTACTCTTTTCTACCTAAAACCTCAAGGTGTTAGGTAGAAAAGAGAACCCATTTTTTTTTTCATATTGTATCGTCCTTGTTTTAGAGTTCAACTTGATATCTACCTATCACTAATGTAGGCCACTAACACGAAGAAGATCAGAGAAACACAATATCCAATACACACATACACCTATATACATACAAGTTGGCTGAAATCGTCTATATATCTAGCTATCTCTATCGCCGGATTAACTACGTAAGTTACACCGAGAGCAGACTAGTTATAAGTTTTTCTATTGATCTGAAAGTTCTGCTCACAAACTAAAGTGATAAGAGTGACAGTACTTACTTAGTTCTATTAATCTGTGGTAATAAGATAATAACTAGTTTGGATAAAATTAGGTCCTCATAATTGGGTGTTAGCTGGATTAGATAAAAGGCACTTAGTGCAGAACTTAGTAGCTTAATTAATATTTTTCATATTCTCGATTTGGGTACGGGTACACCTACAAGTAGAGTCGTCAAACCATGAAACTACTTAATTCTTTTTATTTTGCGAGTGTTAGTGACTAATACCGTAACTTTAATCAGGCTGCCCAAATACATACGTCAGTAAGGTCAGGCAAAGACCAGGTCACGTTTAGAATCATGATTGGATGTAGTTGAAAAAGATAAATAAAAATAGCAACATATCATTTTTGACCATACTCTTTCCTGAGTTTTACTATAGTATTTTTTAATTTTTTTATGTCATAGGACGGCAAACGAGCAAGCGGGTCACCTGATGGTAAGTGATGACTGCTGCCCATGGACAACTGCAACACCAGGGGTGTCGTGTAGCCGGAGTTATGAATTTTTTAATACGGAACGGCTTAAAAACGTGACGTTTCGGGCGGCTGTCGGGCCGTAACTTAATAGAGGACATTAAGCGCAAATGGATTCTAATAAGTGTTCAACAAGTTTCTGCCAAATGTACCTTGATGGGCCTAAGCAAACAAAGCCTTGGGCTAACAAAAATAAAGTCTGAGTTTGGGCAGCAAAAATATGAGCCACTAAATTATGGCCGTCTTGCCTAAATATGGAGAAATGGGCTGGTTTGTTTTCTGTTTAATACAAGATGGAAAAATACAATTAACGATTTTATATCAGTTTTCCCCGAAAAAAATAGATTAACCTTATATATACCTGGGAAGGTTATAGTCTGTAGGAATTAAAGGCCTTTATTTTCTACAGATTAGTGAGAACCATTAACTTAGACTTGTCATATTTAACTGTTGGTTGGATGTCTAGATAGAAAACTGATTACAAATAGTCAAAATTTGCTAGCCGCATCGCTTTTGTCATTATTTCTCATTATTTTTATCTACTTCGTTGACCAGTTCTAATGATTTGCATGAAAAAGTAGCCGCTAGTAAAACATTGACAAACTTACACTCATATTAACCCATACCGTGGGTTAAAAGAAACGGTTTTCTTGCTCGTAATGTTACTTAACATTTTACTCTCTGATAAATGAACTACGCGCCAAGACATAATAGAGAACATAAGCGCAAATGGATTCTAATAAGTGTTCAACAAGTTTCCGACAAATGGGCCTTGAAGGGCCTAAGCAAACAACGCCTTGGGCCACCAAAAATAAAGTCTGAGTTTGGGAAGCAAAAATATGAGCCACTAAATAACGGCCGAAGGACGTCCTGCCTAAGTTTGGAGAAATGAACTGGTTTGTTTCTATTACAGGATCAAAGGTACTCATCATCATTATCATTTCTTCTGGCAGGTTACCTTCTGCAAGAATCCTATATGTCTAGTTTTTAATTGTTCAGTCATTCTTCAGCTTTCGGAGTCAAAGCGTGAAGTGCGCTGAGTCCTCTGGAGAAAGATGATCTGGCTCACCGGACTGTTCTCGAAGCGATTTGCGACTCTCCCGGTGCTATGGCTGCAATAACATCAAAGGTACTTTGCTATTAATATTTTCTTTTATGCCAAATGTCCAGTCTCTAAGCTATGTCAGATACCCCTAGACAGCTTGTAAATTCTGACACCAGTGTTGGCCACTCACACACATAAAAAACAAACAAACCAGATGTGTATGAAAAAAAAATTATGTAAAATACATATTATAAATAACAGGACAAGCCTGCCAAAAATTAAAGCCTATGTCCCTCGAAGTAATCCAAATGGGGGATCCAAAACAGTGCAAGCGTAGGTTATTGTGTGTTAAAAAATTCTACATATTAGGTCAGGGAAAAAGTAATTTTACAATGTTATAAAATATATTCAGTTACGTATACCTAACTTGATTTTTTACCACTAGAAAGGTACTATTTTGAAGAAATATATAAGTAGAAAGGTTCAAAACATTTACTCACTATGTTTAATATCTTTGTCTTTTATAAGGAGTTTAACACATATTTATTGTAAATAATGCAAAATAAACCGGAAAATTATATTGACATTTGTCACAAAGTTGGTTCAAGCGTTTCCTGACTGAGAATTATGATTTCAAAGTTACAGCTTCTTTGTATGGACGAAAAAAATAACCATACAAAATACAGAGAGGCTTTTTCCCACAATGAAATACATAGACTCTGAAACATAACACTCATTTTGGCACTTGTGTAAAAGGTAAGGAAGTATTTACCCCATTTATTTATTACGTGGCTGCCTTTTTGTGACAACACACGGGTCTCATAAGAAAGCTCGTAGCCATCGACTAATGACTCGGAAAAAGTGACAAGTGATGACGGATGAGACAATTATCTGAGTTCGTAATGCGTTTCCTTGATATCAAGCCTGAGGCTCTTAATAAGAACATCATACAAAGAAAACGAAGAAAAAAGTCTTGTCGGCTCTACAATTTTACTTTTAACCAATATAATACGCGATTGCGATCTGCCTGAAGTAAAAAGCAGCTCCGATGTGTTTTCGTAAAAAAGTTTTGGGGAAATTTAATTGATTTGGATAGATAATAATATTAAAACTTACGCGCGATAAATTCATTATGAAAACACGGCCTTACTCACGTTTTATTACGTCGGATCCGTCGACTAGTTTTTTTACGAAGACCATCATCGGGGCGAGTGAAAGGTGTGGCGATACGACGGTTACGCCTCCCTCAAAGCACTCAGGGCCGCCTCGCGCGTCGCCCTGATGATGGTCTTCGTAACAGACCGAAACTAGTCGGCGGATCCGACGTAATAAAACGTGAGTAAAGCCCTGTTTTCATTATGATTTCGATAGAGTTTTCATTGCTCAAAATTACTGTATAAGATCGTCATGGAATCTGCCTCAACGAACGACTTGTAGACCGAATTTCTTAAAATTAAAACATCAATCAGTCCCATCAAATTATAGTTTCACAATTTTTGGTTTTTGTGTTAAATTAAATCCAAAATTATTTAGACAAAATTATGATGTGACAAGGGAATATCGTGGCAGATATCTTAATAAGCTCGTTTTGCCCGTTATGTCTTCAGCTCTTTACGATAATGCTTATCCTATGGCTGTTCGTATTTATAACATGTTGCCGAAAGAGATTAAAGATTTACCTGTGTCAATATTCAAAAGAAAGTTATGTAGCCGCCTTGTAGAGGATTTGACCTGTACTCTCAACGCTGCCCAGACGGATTGGAGAGTTCAGTTGTTGATGATGTCAGATGAGATGTTTATAAGCTTTGCTTAGCTTATGTTTCCTTCTACGACACCCACGGAAAGACTTGAAGTGATCCTATTCTCCTCTGCCGGGACCACACGGCTGTTGTATAGATACAACATTTAAATATACAGAAAAAAGTAACTGATTTATCAGTTTTATTTTACTGGAAATTGAGGGCATGATAAACCGGGAGATAACGCTACTAACTCTACCTAACAGTCTAAATTATCCACACATCCAATGTTTAACAAACACCATCAAACACAGACCTACATATTAGAGCAGGTACCTACTGCTATTATGAAGTGTTCAAAGGGCGAACACAAAAGGCATCCTTTTTCCTCCCTCCACCCCGAAAGGGCTGATGGGCACGCACCTTTGCCCTTAAAAATGACTCTCATCTTCTTTATTAAAATGTTAAATGACGGTACTTTTTTACAGGTAATTAGTTTTCATGAACGTTTGAGCCTTTTTTGTTATGAATATATAGCTTGTTTTTTGAGTTTCATAATATTTTTCAATTTATTTTTATGTTTGTTAACAAGTAGTGCAGAGTACATAATTTTGCTACAGTAATCAAAAAAGGAATCTAATTATTTCTTTATGCTTGTACAGATTTCGATTTGTTAACTTGGAATCTTTACATCATCTCAAATGACCATAGATGCAATATCCACGCTCTTCCACTTTGGGGCTAGCTCAATCTGTATGATTTGTCAGTATATATTTATTTATTTTATTTATTCCACGCTGGTCTGGGAGTAAAGAGAAAACATAGAATGTACCAGCTGCTTCTCTTCCTGCGCAGATGGTAAAAGCCGATCGAGGAAATGGGCGAAAATCTAAGGAATCATCACCCACCCATCACTATTTTGATCCCGTTTTCCATCTCTACGCCCACCACCATGCTAAACGTAGCTTTAGATCTTATAGACCTGAGCCCTGTCTACCCCGCAAGGGAAAAAGACGTGACAATATGTATGTGTGCAATATTTTGGGAAAACATTGTGAGATATTTAGAAGTTATGGTTGAATAAATAATAACTAAAAACACACTCCTTAAAAATAAAAGGTACTAAGATTCAACGAAGACAACGAAGTCTGCAGTCTGTGAACATGCCTTAGACAAACTCAACCATTATATGCGTTTTGATAATCCTCAAGTCCTTGCAAAAGAAAACAGATACATTCCAAGAATGCTTCGTGAGGCTATTGAAATTAAAAAAACATCCTAATTTCAATAGAGAGGATGGTTGGCAGTTACCACCAGCTTGGGATCCAGTCATCAATTTAATCAAATCTCAAGCTAAGCAGAAGACTGCAAGATCTTCAGACACCGTGAGCCAATACTGCGTACATCCGGAACGTTATCAATAAATATTTTAGGCGGTAGATTTTGCAGTTCTTATAAAATACTAGACAAATGTCAACTTTAGTCTACCTGCGACCACGAACACTGTAAAGTGCTCGAAACGTTAGGTGTATAAATAATGTAATTAACGCGATAAAAACCGTAATAAAATAATTTTATTTAAATGTGTAACAATCGCGAAAACATAAGAAAACATTAGGTACTAAGATATAACAATTTCTATGAATTAGAATTTTATCGCAATAAAGCAACACTTTTGGCTATATTATAAAATTGTTAATATTATTGCTACTTGCAAGCATGAAGTCTCACTCAGGACTTGATAAACCCATTGTCAACGGATTATATCCGTGCGACCAGACGACTTGGCAATAAGATTAAGCTAAGACAATATACCCGTTTATCAGTGGAGCTTTTGTCAAAGCTGTTAGTTATCAAGTGATAACTAACAGGAACGTACGACTTATAAGTATAAGTCGTACGTTCCTGGCTGATAGATAGATACATACTTTCTATCAGCCAGGGACGTCCACTGCTGGACATAAGCCTCCACCATAGATCGCCACAAATTGCGGTCTTGTGCATACCGAGTCTACCGACTCCCGGCGACCCTGATGAGGTCGTCCGTCCACCTGCTCGGGAGTCGCCCCACACTGCGCTTCCCTGTTCGTGGTCACCACTCCAGGACGCCGATGGCCATCCATCCTCCAGTACTTATAAGAACTTTCAGTAAATTAAGAAATAAGATCATCATCATCATCATCATCAGGTCTTTCTTGTCTCCACTGCAGGAGCACGACCCTCTCTGTACAACCAGAGGATTTGGCCTACACTCTCCACGCTGGCCAGACGGGTTGGAGAGGTCTCTTTGATGTTAATAAGCTTTGTTTAACTTGTGTTTCCTTAGTCGCCTTTTACGACATCCACGGGATGACTTGGAGTGGTCCTATTCTACTCTGCCGAGAACCACACGGCTACCGAGAACCACACGGCTAAAAAAATAAGATATGGGAAAATAAATCCACGCGGGCAGGATTTGAACCCTGCGTCTCCTTTAGTCGTTGTATGATTTAGAGTGATACTGCCTTCGTGAAATTTTTCCTCATCATTGGATGACTGAATTTTCTCCCGTCCTAGACTTTCATTTCGTCTGGAAGATGTCATTATAGTGCATTACGATACATGCAGTACGGTAAACTGGACATTATAGATAAGTGAGGTGACTTAAAGCAACGCCAAAAGCTTTAAGTTGAATCACAATTTCTGTGCTTTTCATAAACCAATGGAATTATAGTCAGCTTACTGAGTAAGAGCATCATACGACGTTTTTCAATAAATTTGATGACCTTAGAATAAATTGAGCATTACAATCCAAGTGTTGATGTCAAACTTAGTGATTGTATTCTCAAATAATTTTTCAATGTACTTAGTTTGGCCAATTGCAATAGTATCAGAGGTTTGCTCCAATCTCATTCCTAGGCAATCGTTAAGCAAACCAAGATCCTAATAGCAAATGTATTGAAAATCAGATTTAAATAGAATGCCGTGCAAATACTGAGCTACCTATTCATGAAGGATGGGGAAGAGTAAGTCAGCGCCGGCGTCGACGCACATACCGCGACCAGATTGCGGACATTCTTGCCAAAGGGCAAGTCAGGAGTACCCAAAACCGGTGAGCACGTGAGAAAAGAGCGATGGATATAGATGAAGCGAGAGAGATTTGTAAGGATCATAGCAAGTGGAGGTCCTTGGTCTCTGCCTACCCCCATGAGAAAGAGGCGTGATAGTATGTATGTATGTACCTATTCATATGGCAAAATAACATCTAAATATATATAACTCAAAGGTGACTGACTGACTGACATAGTGATCTATCAACGCACAGCCCAAACCACTGGACGGATCGGGCTGAAATTTGGCATGCAGGTAGATGTTATGACGTAGGCATCCGCTAAGAAAGGATTTTGATCAATTCTACTTCTTAACGCGAGCGTAGCCGCAGGCAAAAGCTAGTTAAGAAATAAAATGCTTTCAAAGTCCAGTTTATGAGTTGAAGCATAACTAAACTGCATATATAATGGGATATGATCAAACAGCATTGCCGAATCGATCTGAGGGACCACCGCACAACTCCGAACTAACAGAACTATTGACTACAATATTAACAAGTTTGGCCATGCTGAATTAAATATGCGGCGGATACTTTACCTTTGACGTAAATGGAATAGTTTCTAGTTATTACTTTAGGTATTCGTGAGGAGGAATCTGGCGTAGGTTTAAAACTGCTAGGTATCTAATTTTAACATCTCGTTTTGTTCCAAAGCACGTTCGCACATTCGTCTACAATTAGCTAACGGTGGAACTCCTACGCTTAATTGTAATTTCTATTATATATTTTTTTAAGCCGTGTGGTTACCGGCAGAGTAGAATAGGACCACTCCAAGTCATTCCGTGAATGTCGTAAAAGGCGACTAAGGACACACAAGCTAAACAAAGATTATTAACATCAAAGAGACCTCTCCAACCCGTCTGGCCAGCGTGGAGAGTGTAGGCCAAATCCTCTGACTACTCAGGCTAGTATATGGCTCTGGTAGTACAGAGAGGGTCGTGCTCCTGCAGTGGAGACTAGAAAGACCTGATATTGATGATTATATTTTGAAATTTTAAGTGGTTGTTTTGGCGGTTAAATTATTTGAAACTTATAGCAAAATAATACTTCAATAGTAAACGAAAATTAAAGGACATACTTTATAAATGCAAAAAATAAAGCGATTATCTTATCTAGAAACAAGCATGTAAAGAAAATAATGTTTTTGCAGTTATTACAAAGAGTGTAAACAATTTACCTGCCTATAAGCCTGTCTGTTGCCTTACTTACAAAAGACCATAATATTTTTACTGCTTAAAGGTATAAAACTGCTTACTTGGTGAGCCGTAAAAACCATCCAACCTAGAAAATAAGGTAATGTATGAAATTCTGTCGGAATAACTAGATCATCATCTGCCTTGCCTTATCTTTTCTTTTCTTCTATACATTATTATCTTCTATTATACGTTTGTGAACTGATGTTAAGATTAGAAAACAAAATGTGTCAAATGTTAGCAACATTTTTGTGAACACTTTTTATTTGATATTCGTTGAATTCGTTAAGTGATCTTAATTTAGTGCTTCTTATAAATTGGGTGGATTACAACTTTTATTATGAAGCTGAGAGAAATAGCTGCCAAACAAAGTCCTCTCTCGCAACCCCTTACAAATACTTAGTTGTGAAGTCACGACTATGTATGTAGGCATCTCAGCAATGTGTTTGCATAAAGTCTAAAAATATGTGACTTTGTAAGTTTAATATCTAATAGAGTGTTTAAAAATGTTTTTTTTGTAGAGCTCCGTGGCGCAGCAGTCACCACGCCAGCCTGCGACACGTTGGTCCCGGGTTTGATCCCCGGTCAGGTCATGCTGGAAAACGATCTTTTTCAGTATGACCTGGGTCTTGGATGTTTATCTATATAAGTATATATTATAAAATATAGTATCGTTGCGTCAGTATCCTGCGACACAAGTTCACAACTTACTGTGGGGCTGGCTCAATTTGTGTGATATGTCCCTATATATTTATAATTTTTTCCACTTTTCTATTAATTTTTGGGATGTCTTACCATATAACATGAAATAGATGAGTATTTTACAATCTTTATTCCCCGCCATAACATACCTCTTTACACAGTTCTACACTGTTTTATAAATGTGTTTTACATTTTAAGAACTTTAGCAACTGAGTTTCAACAAAACTTTGCATCCTGAAGAGCTTTTAGCGTTCGTGGCTTCCCGGAATCCAGAAATGCGGTGGGCTGTAAAATATGGGTTATTTGCAAGAAAAGACATGATTCAGTAAAACAGCTGCTATTTTTGACTAAAAAAAAGAAGTAACATAAGGTAACGTAAGGTTGAATTTTTAACAGTTTGGGTGTTTTGAAAGCTATTTTCATAAATACTGTGTTATTCCGCGAAGATGGTAAGAGCAGTTCAAGCACCAGTTTCGTTTAGGTTTTTTAAATATAGAAAATAAAATATTTTCTTTTTCTTTGGCCAAGTGCACTAACCTAACAAAATATAGTTTTAAAATTAAAGATTATCTATAACATTTTTACCTGACTGACCCACCCAGAAGTAAAGTTTTTCCGCAGATATATGTATGAATAAGTCTGTTCCATTGTTGTCTCTTGAGAATAAAGGGCTTAACCGATTTTGAAGTATGAGGTGTCATCAGATACTTTCTCGGAGTGTCATAGGTTAGGTAAGCTTTCCCGGAGTGTATGTGTGGCTATGTAATCTGAAACCTAAACACGAAAAAATCAATATGGCGGCTATATAGTATGGCGAACGAAAATAGTCAAAAACGGCAGTCGGGTTCTATGTTTTTTTAAATTAAAACTTGTTAAACACGTATGGTTCTCGGCAGAGTAGAATAGGACCACTCCAAGTCACCCCGTGGATGTCGTAGAAGTCGACTAAGGAAATACAATCTAAACAAAGCTATAAACATCAAAGAGACCTCTCCAACCCGTCTGGCCAGCGTGGAGAGTGTAGGCCAAATCATCTGACTGCCCTGGCTAATATATAGCTCTGGTAGTACAGAGAGGGTCGTGCTCTTGCAGGGGAGACTAACAAAGACCTGTTGATGATGATGATTAAACACGTTGTTACTGTAAAATTTAAGTATCTATCTACAAACTATGTATTTTGATTATGCGAATAATGTTCATATAAATGTAATTCTGTTCTTAGAATAGTGCGGAAAAACATGACATAGTATTTTGTGCTTCTAGGTTCTATATGGTTTGGAACTGGTTGCTTCTTTATAGGAGCGATTTATCCATATTTTTGGTACGTGGTGATTAAATGTGTCCAAAAATATCACTCTTGGGGTTAGTCCAATATCATTGCGATATAACACTTCTGATAATCTAGGCCCCAACTTGAAACTGGTTTAAACAGTAGTTTTATGTTTATCATCATCATCATCATCAACAGCCTTCTGTATCCCACTGCTGGGTATAGGCCTCTCTCAATCCATGCCATCCATTTCGGTCTTTTGCCTTTTGAAACCAGTTTCGACCTTTGATTTTCCTAACATCATCGACCCACCTCGCTTTTGGACGACCTACGCTTCGCTTGCCATCAATTGGCCACCATTCTGTCAAGGTTTTATGTTACTTCACTATAAAGAAATAAAGTACCTATATATTCGTAGGAAAGCCCCTGTGCGTGACATGACAATTTGTGATCGTATACTCTGTAGCAGAATTGTGGTTTTATACGTTTTACATCAGGCGTTTCGGTACTACGTATATACTTACACATCTCTCTCTCTCTCCGGCGGGCCTATTTGCTAACTTTTGACAACTACGATGTACAGCATTTTCATGGTAACTTTAATATTCATTACGGCTTCGGTATGAATTACTATTTTTATTTATGATATGAAAACCGTAATGGATGCTAAAGTGACAATCAAATCGTTGTACACTAAGTAAGCAAATTGGCCTGCCGGTCTTTTTTGTTTCCTTGGCAGGAGCACAACCCTCTCTGTACTACCAAAGCCATATAAGCCAGAGCAGTCACTTGGACTTGCAAGTGACTTGGTTAATAAAAGGTCCATACAAAATGCCATTTCACTATATACACCCTTATTTTGAATTCAATACACGAACTTTAAGCGGTGACTCAGCCCATCAACATGAACAACTTTTGATACGGGGTCAAAGCGGGGAAATAAAAAAAAATTACATACCCACAAAAAATGTCCAGCTGATCGGACCAAACGTATGGAAAAGGTTAAAGTAAAATTGAATTTTTAGCATTGGTCACATAACAAAAGTTGTCCAAGTTGATGGACTGAGTCACCTCTTAAAGTTTGTGTATTGAATTCGAAATAAGGGTGTAAAATATATTTATTTTTAAAATTAATCATTAAAATTGCGGTTAATAAGGCCCACGTGCAACGTGCAATAAAGCCTTGATAGAAACCGAGTTTGCTGAAAATGTTCTGTTTATACACAAATAATGATACCTACCTTATTTAATTAAACAACGACGAACGCTTTTTGTTTGAATACAATTAGAAAATAATTTCTAATATAATTTCTTTTCCGAAAACATAAAAATGGATAGAGCTTTAATAAACTACCCGGGTTATTTTTATTTAAATTGTAGTAAGAATTATGATGCATGAACTCGTGTATTATATTTGTATGCATGTTTAAATTTACAAGAAGCATTACAAGTTGACCTAAAAAATTGCTTTTTTCAAGCAATAATGATATAAAGTGGTTCGAAATTAAGCAGGCCTTATTTGGGTCCAGTTTCTTACTCGAAAACAAATAGATAACGATAAAACAGAATATATAGTAGTAAGTACCTCCTCTATTAGGTTTAATTTTGGAAAAATAACAATAGTTCAGATTTTTTCATTTTACTCGTACGTATGCGTATGACACTTTTTATTGCGATTATCTCTACAAGATAACATTTTGACGCAAATAGACTCTAAAATTATACGCGTTCACTTAAAATAGTAAAAAATCCTTATTCACCTAATGTCATAAACAACGTGAATGTCTATAAGCAGTGCATACAGCAACGTAAACGTGTTTATCTACAATCTTTACGACTTTATTCTATAAATACAAAACGTTGTTTTGTTTTAAAACAAACAGAAAAGCCGCGAGCAAAAGCCACAATTCGTTATCATCAAGCTTACAATACAGAGATACCTATATACTTGTTGCATGGTACAGACGCACGCAAACTTTCAGTGAACTGAGCTTCAGTTTCAGACCGTCGGTTGCCAAACGCGGCTGTCCACAGCGCGCGCGTGTCAATTCCCGCGTTCCGAAATTTTAAAAAAGAAATTAGTAAAACTTTTTGGTGTTGTGTTTGAAATGGAGCTGGCCGGTTTTTGAATGTTAGAAAAAAAACGTTGGATTTTTTGTGCTAGTGTTGTAATTGTTGCCGAAATCATGATTGTGATTCGTATGCAAGTGGCATAGTCGCAGTGAAGTGGCATATCGATTGCACATTGTTGATTTCTGCTGAAGAGTTATTGGTAAGTTTTCGTTGATTATTCGAAAAGTTTTTATCAAATAACTGGTTGTATTTACTTATAATATTGAGAACAAATATTTATTAATATGTTAGGGAATATTTAAATGTTCACTCGTATTTTTTTTAATAAAAAGCCTATTTGTATATCGTCTTACAAACTTGAGATTATGGGGTTCTTATTGTAAAATAATCTTTTCTACATATTTTGAAGCGCTTTTTTGTATTATATTAAAAAGGTTTTGCAATTAGCTGCGTTAAAATTTTATCTATATTAATTTCGCAAACCCGTATCTAGAATAAAATGCAGCTAAGTAACAGATAAGTAACTCTACGTAGATCATAGGAAAAATTTCTAAAAACCTTTACCTTACAAAGGATATCTTTCAAGGCCGAATAATAATGGCGAAAATGCTTTTTTTTCCAGGCTTTCTTAAATTTGACCTCCAATAAATCAATACATAACAAAATATATTTTGGTTTAATAATTCATTTTTATTAGATTACTCAAGTATTTATTAGACTTGCAGACACGTGAAGCTATAGAAGCTTTTCGAAAATACAAGGTGTTAAAAAAGAGATGTGAAAAATTGAAGGACAAGTTAAATTGATGCCGAATAGTTTTCTTTACGCAGGATATACACGTAGCATGAAAATATATTAATTATATGAAAATAATTTTTCGACCATCCATAAGAACTTGAACAATCAATTGCAAATTTTATATGGAATATCAATTTATTTTGCCCTGAGGCTCTGGAGCTACAAAAAATCTTAATAATTTTTTAACTAGATACCTAGTGCTAACATAATAATATTAATATTTTATTGGCCTTTGCCCAGCAGTGGGACACATGATGGCTTGAAATAAATAGATAAATATTTTATTAATATCATTTATTTATTTTATAGTATTATAACAATAGGAATGCGTGCCTACTGTAATAAGATATTACTAACTCGAAGAATATCACCCAATTTAATTAAATTAATTGAGTTTAAGCTTTCTGGATGACAAAGCTCATTTAACAATGGCGCCCACATTTAATTTCACCAACCGTGCGATTAATTAAGTACTTTTGATTCATCTTAAAATTTGTTTGTTGATCCTTACTTTTCCTTTGATATTACTTCTTGAGAACCTTTAACAATTTTGGATTTTGCATGCAACATACAAACACCAAGTTTGTATGCAAAAATCACTACACGTTTTATTACATAACTAGCTGACCCGGCGAACTTTGTACCGCCTAACAGTCAATTAGACAACCTATAAAAAGAAATTTACACTTTTTTTTAAAATAAATTTCTGAACGCACACATTATTTTTAAGATGTATTCTGCTATTCGGGGCGGAGACAAATCCAACGAATCAATAACCATGAAAATTGGTTCAGCAGATCTCGAGTTATAAGTGTTGTAACAAACCCGTCTTTGTTTTATATATATAGAAGAAGATATACTATGTGGTATTGAACTAGCTATTATTTAAATTCACGTTGAATATCATGAATACGAGCAACTATTGTTCTGTGGCCAATTCTGAAATCGAGAAAAAAATGGTCTGTTCCATAGTATGTTGAATAGGTATTCAACTCAATAGGTACTGAGCCAATATGTATGGAACAGAATGTATATATATTTTTTATATTTCGTGCGTGTTAGTTGAACAAAAGTTATTCGCTCTCATGTTGAGTACGTGAATTTATATTATCGCTAATTCAATACCAAACACATTGTATATTTGTATCGAAATAGCAATAAGTTGCTAACCGCATCGAAGGTGGATATTATTATTTTGATTTCCGGTCACTTAAACAAGTAAACAAAAATAATTCTTAGTTCAAGACAGGTCTCAGTCACAAGTTCACTGCTGGACCTCGCCAAGGATTTTCAATACGGCTGGTTGGAAGCGAACTGCATCCAGCGCCTTTCAGCGGCCTTAGGTCGTCCGACCCCTGGTGGGTGGGTGTCCGACGCTGCGGTTGATATACTGATTTCCAAAGAAATTTGATTATATCCTAGTTACCATCAACAGCTTTATAGATTAAGCTAATATTAATTGTTACTCTGCAAATTACGTATCTTCTTTTAGTTTAAAAATAAAACAGGTGTTCAATGCGCAGTAAGAATTAGTGTTCTCTAATACTCAGAACCATTGTTCCAAAGTGTGCTACTGAATAAATAAATCCCTGGTAATACCTTGCTCAAAGGTTGCTCAAAGCTGGCTGTACTCAAAGTATGACTAAACCACAAGTAGTGGTTAGTTAACTTCGAGACTTCGCCTTAGTGTTGAAAAGAAACAAATTTCCATGTTCGTCTGAGGGAAAAGAAAAAACGCAGAATGTAGCTTCTCTCTCCTCCCTCCCCTTGCCGTAGAAACCAACTAAGGAAATGGGTAATACTGATAAAGTAAGGATTCAAGTTAAATGTCAACTTAATTAGGCAATGCGGCTAGCTACCCAACACTAGTTAAATTTAGTTTTACACCTAAACGCCCATCAACATGTTAACCTTGGCTTTTGAGTCTTATAGCCTTAGGCTCTGTCTGCCCCGTAAGGTATAACATACATAAATATTATCACGTCTTTATCCGTAGTGGGGTAGACGAAGATCAAAAGATCCAGCCACATTTAGCATCATATTGGGCGTAAAGGTGAAAACGGAATCAAAACAGGGTTGCTAGCCGCATCGCCTATGGGATTCCTTAGATTTTTGCCCAATCCCTTGACCGGCTTTTACCGTCTACGCGAGAAGCAGCTTGTATATCCTATGTTCTTTCCTTTCTCCCAAACCAGCATGGAAGAGTAAAGACATGGTAATACACATATTATATTTATATGTAGGAAAACCATATTGTATTCTGAACCGTCAGAGTTCGTGCAAACAAGGAATATACTCCATAAATTCCAGGAGTTATACTGAATAAGTAACAGGCTTCTTGCTATTTCCCTATTCTATTGTTGAAGGCGGGATTAAGCCACTAATAGTGGTTAGTTAGCTTAGTGAACCTTCCAGTTAACAATGAACCTTGAACTTGCGTAAGCCTTGTTCAATTCAATATTATTAAGCAGGAGTTTGAAACATAATAGTGCTAGTAATAACATTAGGAATTAGTTTCACCCTCTTAGGGGTTGAATTTCTAAAAATCCTTTCTATGTACGCACTTACATCATTTTAGCAGAACCTTGAACTTTCGTAAGCCTTGCTCAATTAATAATATTCAGAGGCTTATACCAGCGAAATAAGCGACACCCGTAATAAGATCAAAATAAAAAAAATGTACGACTGTACTTCTGTAGTAAATTTCTTGTTTCTTAGTATCATCATCATCATCATCATCATCTCAGCCACAAGAAGTCCACAGCTGGACATAGGCCTTAGTATAACTTTTCATAAATATCATCATTTCAAATTAAGAGAACTACTATTGGTAATGATAATGACTCTTAAGGGTGCGCTAGTCAGGTGTTTCGCCATACAAATTCTGTAGGGTGATGACTCCGTTGTTCGGTATCGCCTGTTTAAAGTTTTTAATTCTATCGATTTGTCTCGTCGTTATCTATGCTTATATGGAATCATAATTGTAAAATGATAAGTACTTTAAAAGTTATGAGTCTCAAAACATTCCGTTTCAACACGTAATTTTAACGCAACTTTGGGAACAATTAAATACCGGAAGGAGTATAAAATCTCTAAAACAAAATTCATACAAGCATAGTTTGGTTATTAAAAAATTTAAATAACTTTAGTTTTAATTAAAACATTCTGCTGTTTTATCACAAGAACACTTCTCCCAAACGCATACTCGCAAATTTTTAGACGACGAAGATTTAGATTATCTATAATGTTTGTGTTTGCACACACTTGACTGTAGTTCTGATGTGCTTATACATCGGTGTAAATAGTTTCGCACTGTCCAAAACCGAGTCTATCCCTTTCTCAGCGAAATAGCACGCAAATTAGCCACGTGCGCCGACGAGTTCGAGTTCCGGACTAGCGCATCCTTAATTTAAAAAAACAAAATAATGAAAATACCAAAAATACGAAGTTATTTAATTCCGAAGTACTTTCGTAGTTTTATTCAATTTGATCTTACTCAAAAGTAAAGAAATAAAATGAGAGGTGGCGCTAGTTGGCTGGTGTAAGCGCCTTAAGGAAGAGTTTGAAATATAATAGCGCTAGCAATAATATCATGCAGAACATAAATTCATATTGTTACTTCTTTATTTCTCACGCATCTTTTTCATCCCTTAGGAACTGTAGGGCATTTACACATGTTGGCGTTTAGGGCAAAGCGCGGTACACCGGCACGGTCCCCACTTGGATGAAATCACAAGTGGCATAAAAATATTTCGAGTTTCTCTCTGCTTCGGAAAGTACGCTAAGCCTTTGGTCTTGGCTGTCATCATTGGTGACTATGTCACTGTGGATGATGACAGCAGCTTGGAAAATTTTACAACAGTGTTAGCCACATTATGCCTCTGGTAGTATAGAGGGGGTTGTGCTCCTGCAGTGAAGACTAAAAATACCTGATGATGATGGTGACGCACAAGAAAAAACAAAATCCAATAAATAATCCAACTAAAATTGTCCTAAAATACAAGTTTGCAAACTTTCAGCTACATCGTTTTTCTTTTCTCGGTGACACCACGTCTCTGAAATCCGACACTCGCGTGGGGATTATCCCATTATTTTTTCTGGGAAAAAGGAATTTCCGGAACAAAAATACCTTCTTATACCAATACCCAAAATCGGGTTAGCATCTTTATGATACAGTAAGTATAAAATAACAACTTTTTTATTATTATCACTACGGGACTTAGATACTGCGATTTTTTAGGGTTCCGTAGTAAACAAGGAACCCTTATAGTTTTGCCATGTCTGTCTGTCTGTCTGTCCGTCCGCGGTTTGATGCAGAGACTATAAGTACTAGAAAGCTGTAATTTGGTATGGGTATGTATATTAATCATGGCAAAAAAGTGGTAGAAAAAAGTCTTGAAAAATATTTTTTTTTAGGGTAGCTCCCATACAAGTAAAGTGGGGAAGTAATTTTTTTTCTCTATTTACCCATAGTGTGGGGTACCGTTAAAAAGGTCTTTAAAAATATTATGAGGTTGAGAACACCACTTTTCGATTTAGGGATCCGTTTCCTAAATATTTGGTTTTAAAGTGCATATTTTTGTTAGTGGTAAGTGTCCCCCCCCCCGTCTATTGCTAAACGGTTATACATAGGTACGTGAAAAAAATTACGTTATTAGTAGTATATATATATATATACTGAAGTTGAAAGGAAAAGTATCAGAGCTGAGTACAAAGTACAAACTACAAAGTTATAGGCAACCCGCTTACAAAATGTACTTGAAAATGTAATTTCATACAATTTTCATTGTTAGATGTTTTTGTTCGTTAAACTATGAGGTGCGTGTGAGTATGAACAGTGTGAACTCAAAGTTGTCATTCGAGACGCACTTGGCCGATTTTTTGAGATTTGTTTCAATTTGTCTGTGAAGATGGCAGCTGCAATGTTGTCTAAATTACAGAAGTTTAGTGTGGAAGCCCTTATTTTTTGGAGGCCCCGATTTGTAGCTCCGGTTGTCTTTTCCTGAATCCGGCCCTGTCTGTATACAAACCAATTTGATACGAAAAGAAGAAGTTATGTAATGTGAGCTGTAGAACATTCTATTTTTTTGCTTTTAAACTGACCTTCAGAGATCTTACAGACGTCTAGACAAAATGATACATTATATTTTAAAGGTTCAATGTTCAAAAACAATGCCAGTAACTGCCTGCGTCCCTGACCTCCTTTACGTCTGCTTCCGTATGAAAATAACGAATTAACCTTTCGTTTTGTCCTGGCTTGTAATGAGCCTCGAATTATTCTATTAATTGTCATTTGCATATGCAAATTAATATTTTCTCACTTTGTAAAATTGATGTAAAGTTTTAAATAAAAGTGGCGACTAAAGCCGAAATAAAAAAATCGGCCAAGTGCGAAGCGGACTTCGAGGATTACGTGCGTACAAATAATATTTTTTTAGTTCCATTATCAAATTTACAGTTGGTAAATTAACTTGTGCTAAAAGACCTTGCTTCATGCTTAATTTCACGAATAGGGTCAACGGGAAAGGTTTTGATTGCGTTTTAAAGCAAATTTACAAAATTTACGACATTAACGGCCTAGTCTTTTGATGGTGTTGACTCAGAAGTTTGATTGCTGACTCTCGTGCGTTTTGCTCGCTAACTTTTGATATCATCATTATACCTAATAAGCAGTTCCTAATAATTTCTCAGATGTAATAAGGTGCACCAGCTATAAGTATGTATGTATTAAATATGAAAAAGTATCTTGTTTTAACTTTTCCAAATTTTAAATTATGTAAGTACTCACAAGCCGTGTGATTCCTGACAGAGTAAAAAAGGACCACTCCAAATCTTCCCGTGGATTTCGAGAAGGAAACAAAGCTTATAAACATCAAAGAGACCTCTCCAACCTATCTGACCAGCGTGGAGAGTAGTAGGCCAAATCCTCTGACTTCCCTGGCTAATATAAGGCTCAGGTAGTATAGACAGGGTCGTGCTCCTGCAGTGGATACTAAAAAATACCTCATGATGATGATGTATAAACAAGCACACTTTCATATGTTTAATGTTAGTACCTACCATCTAAATTATTCGTAAAGAAGTTTGTAAGGATGAAGAGATGTGAGAATGCATGCTACTTCAATAGATAACATTTTAAAATTTAATGGCCTATTAGCATCAGGTTAATTACACGGACATACTTGCAAGAAAACGGTAAATATGTATAGATATAAGAATGATTATATAAAATGCCAGTATTAACCGTCATTGCTCAAGTGTCAAAATTCTATTCCTTTTTACACTCGTAATTTTAACGAGTGTAAAAAGTAATAAACAAAAGGACATTGACTCTAGATCATTAGAATTCTGCACACTAACGATAGATTGAATGAAAAACGGTCTGAACTTAACTTTCCCATTTATTACGAAATCAAAGGCCACCGTCCTGAAATCGGCACCCACGTTTTGGAAATAACTTCATTCCGTTTCTCCAGTAATGAAAACTGAGACGTGAACTGTTTTTGAAATTACGAAGCAACCTTAAAAAAAGCGTTTTCCTCGTCCCTGATTTTTTTTTATTTATAATTAAAAATATTTTGCCTTTTGCACGCAAAATTTTCTACGTAAAATTTTTAGAAATGGACTAATGCTCAATGTAGTTGAATAATAAAACGTTTTTAGGGTTCCGTAGTGAACTAGGAACCCTTATAGTTTCGCCATGTCTGTCTGTCTGTCTGTCTGTCTGTCTGTCCGTCTGCGGTTTTACTCAGAGACTATAAGTACTAGAAAGCTGTAATTTGGTATGAGTATGTATATTAATCATGGCAAAAAAGTCGTAGAAAAAAATCTTGAAAAAATTTTTTTTTGGGTAGCTCCCATACAAGTAAAATGGGGGAGTAATTTTTTTTTCTCTACTTACCCATCGTGTGGGGTATCGTTAAAAAGGTCTTTGAAAAATATTGTGAAGTTGAGAACACCATTTTTCGATTTAGGGATCCGTTTCCGAAATATTTGGTTTTAAAGTGCAAATTTTTGTTAGAGGTACGTGTCCCCCCCCCTCTATCTGCTAAACGGTTATATATGGATACGTGAAAAAAATTACAGCAGTAGTATATATACTGAAGTTGAAAGGAAAACTATCAAAGCTGGATACTAAGTGCAAACTAAAAAGTTATAGGCAACCAACTTATAAAATGTACTGGAAAATGTAAAATTTCATACAATCTTTATTGTTAGATGTTTTTGGTCGTTAAACTGTGAGGCGCGAGTGTAAACAGTTGAACTCAAAGTTGTCATTCGCAACGACGGAACCCTATACTGCGCGTGGCCCGACACGCACTTGGCCGGTTTTTTGATTTTAGTAAAACTAGACCTTATGATCATTATTTAACTTTTTAACGAGTAGCATTCTCGTTCTCATCATCTTCAGCATTCAGAGATGTTGTTGATGCTGAAATATGATAGTATTATATTTTTTGAAATATTCGTAACTGCCCTTCTAAAACAACCTAATTTTAATGGAGGGGATGGTCGGCAGTTACCACCACCTTGGGATCCAGACTGCAAGACCTTCAGACACCGTGAGCCGTACTGCAAACATCTTTAACGTTATCAATAAATATTTAAGGCGGTAGTTTTGCATATTTTATATAAAGTAAAACGTTATTATATTCTATTCTAAAATACTAGACAAATGTCAACTTAGTCTACCCACGACCACGAACACTGTAAAGTATTCGAAACGTTAGCTAACACCGTATTAAAGTTAACTTTATTGAAATGTCTACATATTTAAGTCTACTTAGGTATCAATTTTTCAATATCACATGCCGACTAAAAAGCAAAGGAATCTGATCCTCTTTGTAGGGTTCAGACAACAGGGTTTTTTGGATCAACAACCTCTGTTTTATTAAACGTTTCTTAGATCTATACTGATTTTTTCCGTGAAAAAATGAGTATATTTGTTGTTATCCGAAATAAAGTTAATTTGATATTGTTATTAAAAACATTAAGCATTATTTGATTTACTTACGTATCAATTTTCCTATATCACATGCCAACTGAAAAGCAAACGAATCTGATCGTCTTTATAGGGTTCAGACAACAGGATTGGATCAACAGCCAGTTTGAACACTGAAAATTTATTGAAGCGCGTCTCAAATGGGGCGTGAAGGGGCATCGAATCAGAAAATTGAGTGATCAAATCGCTATAAAAAACAGAATATGCAGTAATATTAAAAATATCAGATAAACGAAAAACTATTTTAAATCCATATAAGTATACAATATTTTCAGCAGTCTAGATTTCAAATGAGGGATCTTTTGTATAATAAAGCAACAAGACCAGTTTTTTTTAGATACATAAAACATCGACCTATTCACTCTTGCCTTAAAAATTCCTAATTGTACATGTCGGGGAACAGCGACGTGGGGAGGGAATTCCATTCCTTAGCGGTTCGCATTATGAAGGAGTAGGCGAATCTAGAATTAGGCTAGGGATAAAGAAGGATGGCGCAGACAAAGGGAGGCTTATGCCCAGCAGTGGGTTATGGGAAGCTGATGATGATGATGATGATGAGGCGAATCTAGTAATGCGATGAGCAAAAATATCGACCGCATGTGGCGAGCTCCGGAGCGCAGCGGTCAATACACAGGCTTGCGGCACGGATGGTCCTGGGTTTGATTCCCGGTCAGGTCAAGATGGAAAATGATCTTTTTCAGATTGACCTGGGTCTCGGATGTTATCTATATATGTATTTGTAGTAAAATATAGTATCGTTGACTTAAGGATGCGCTAGTCCGGAACTCGAACTCGTCAGCGCACGTGGCTAATTTGCGTGCTATTTCGCTGAGAAAGGGATAGACTCGGTTTTGAACAGTGCGGAACTATTTACACTGATGTATAAGCACATCGGAACTACAGTCTAGTGTGTGCAACACAAATATTGTTGAAAATCTAAATCTTCATCGTCTAAAAATTCGCGAGTATGCGTTTGGGAGAAGTGTTCTTGTGATAAAAAAGCTAAATGTTTTAATTAAAAGTAAAGTTATTTAAGTTTTTTAATAACCAAACTATGCTTGTATGAATTTTGTTTTAGAGATTTTATACTCCCTCTGGTATTTAATTGTGCCCAAAGTTGCGTTAAAATTACGTGTTGAAACGGAATATTTTGAGACTCATAACTTTTAAAGTACTTATAATTTTACAATTATGATTCCATACAATCATAGATAACGATAATATACATTGATAGAATTAAAAACTTTAAACAGACGATACCGAACAACGGAGTCATCACCCTACAGAATTTGTATGGCGAAACACCTGACTAGCGTACCCTTAATATCCCATAACACAAGTCTCGAACTTACTTTGGGGCTAGCTCAATCTATGTGATTTGTCCGGTTATATTTATTATTTACATGTGGATGGATTCCGGGCGCACGCCATGTCATTCTGTAACCGACTCTCCCATTGAATATTAAATGTTTTTAAAATATAGTATCGTTTAGTTAGTATCCCATAACACAAGTCTTACTTAAGAACTTACTTTGGGGCTAGCTCAATCTGTGTGATTTGTCCGTATATATTTATTTATTTATATTTATTTATTTTAAGATGCTACACATCAGATCACCATTGCTTACAAGAAAATGCAATATTCATTTTCAATTTATTCGGTTCATACAGGCATGAACGTTTGATATGCCTATCTACAATGCATATTGTGACGTTATTACACTTTCCATGGCGAGTCTTGATACAGTTCGAATGAAACTTTATAGTGGCTCGGATATTAGCTGCTTACTGTGTAGAACGCTCCCCGCCCCGCACGCCCCGCTGAACCTAATATTGTGTACTGGGCATCGACTCGCGCGATGTTCCGAGCCGGCATAAAATTTGATTCGGACTGTACTTTTGCTAACGTGATTTAATATAGGGTTATAAAAAGCAAAAAATATTGAATATCCATCAAATTATATTGTCAATCATACTTTTACCTGTTCAATCTACCTAGATTCTACAATTTTCTGTTGTCTAGATACCTTACTCATATCAAGCGTGAAATTGTTTTCTAGGGCTCAGCAAACAACTAGTATTTTGGATCAACAACCTCTGAAATCCCAACTAATATTATAAATGTAAAAGTGAGTTTATTTGTTACGCTTTCACATCCTATCTACTGAACCGATCATCATGAAATTTTGCATAAACGTTGTCTGGAGAACGGAGAAGGACAAAGGCTACCTACCTTTCATTCCGGGAAAAGTACTGTTACTGAGGGAGCTACACTAAAGCGAGCGAAGCCGCGGAAGAAACATAGTTTACAATGAAAGTATGAGAAATATAAAGTCAAAGAGCGGCATGGAACCAGTAAAGGACAAGATAAAGTAGAAAACTTAATATAGAACTTAAAATTGCGAATTAATTTCTGAGTTTTTTTTTTTTCAAGTAAAATAATATTTGTTTCACCAGACAAATCACTTTTTTATTGAATCCACTTATCCAATCTTCTAATTTTTACAGCTGACTAGATATCAAACGTGTGATCGTTTTGTAGGGTTCAGTAAACAATTGGTATTTTGGTACACAGACCTCTAATATTGGATTACTGGACGTCAAATTACACAATAGGTATTTTGGTACACAGACCTCTAATATTGGATTACTGGACGTCAAATTAAAATTCTTTTTGATGTGAGAAGTCGCACCAGTGAAAAGTGTGGCCTTCTCAAATGACATGGGTCACAATACTTCGGCCAATTAAGTTTATGTGTGACTGTGGAAATACTGGCATTATTAATAAATATATAGGACGGTGCTTGACTGATAAATATATCAACGCACATTCAAATGTACTGTACGTACCTAGAAACTTGAAATTTGGTTCTGGGGTTCCTTTCATGATGTAACTGAGCACTAAGAAAAGACTTTGAGATATTCAAATCCAAAGTCGCGGGAAAATTGCTTGTGTAAAATAAATTACTTTAAAGAAAAAGGAGCTATAATTTAAAATTTTGTTCTGCAATGCCCAGGATAACCCTTTAAGCAATTTTTTTGAATAACTGTTCATAGTTTAAAGTAAAAACCTGATGCCTTTAAGATTAGTGGCTTAATTAGCCTTTTATGTGCCCGTGACGAACCTATATACTATAGCTGCGCCCTTGAATTTGAACTGGTCTAATTATTTCAGCCTTCTAAGGACTCTGCCCTACGCCTTGGCATCGCTGGTACCAACCTGGTTAGCACTTCTTCTGTCCTCTAAATAATATATATCCTCTCAGATTACAGATTGTTCTGTAATCTGAGTATATCCTAATAAATAAAATACAAAATTCAGATTTTAGTTTTTATGCGATTCTAAGAAAAACCCTTTCGTGTACTCGGGACAATCTGGTTTCAAATCTCATTATGTAGTACGCTTAGCTATATAACGTACGTTTAAACTCATTGCTGAAATTGAAGTCTTTTCCATCAAAGGGGTCTCAACGTGGCTACAAATGTTGACCTCAGGCAATCCTTTCCCATCGGCAGATTTAATTTTCCCGTCCTTTGTCCGTTTGTTGTCGGTTCTGGGAACTTCTTATATTTGCACAGCGGGTGTTACCAGTAGTTTACATATTAAGGGGCTTTATCCTTGAAATTATTCATTGTGTGAGGTTGCTCTGGGACATTTATATTCAAATATTTGAAAAATATATTTAATACTATTACAGTTAAAGAATTAATTAGTTGGACTTTCGCACAGGTTCCCTGTATCCTTGAATTACAATTAAGTTAAACTCTTCTATAGATAAGGAGAGTCCAATACGAATCCATAATTACGACCATGGATTTAAAAAATGTTTAAAATAGAATGCATATGATGAATAACAATTAAGCATTGTCTGCATCTTTCAACAAAGGCACTTTTTAGACAACTGCTAAAAAGAACAGTATTTTATTTTCGACTTCATGTATGTATGTTGTCGATCAATAAATCTTTCAACGGATTTGGCCCACATATTACCTACTTAAGGCGCTCTTATAATAACACTAGCGCCACCCAGAAATTACATTCCTTAAATCATAAATTGTATCGAATTTTAAAAATCTAACAAGTACAAAACTACTAAATTTCTTTTAGAATTTTTTGTATGTTATAAGTAATTTACTAGTGCCATATTTAAAGAGAAAAATTGATTAACGCCAAAAGTGGCCACTTTTGGCGTTAACCGGTTTTTCTCTTAGTTTATCAAACGAGTATTAGTGAAAATTAATACAAAAATACTACAAGTAATTTACTAGTTATGTACTTGTTAGATTTTTAAAATTCGATATAGTTCAGGATTAAACGAATTAATTACTGGGTGGCGCTAGTGTTACTATAGGAGCGCCTTAATACCTGAAACAGTACATATTGTTAGACTCTCTACACTCTTACGAGTGGCTTAGGCTATTTTTTAGCAGAACATTTTTATTTTAATGAATCTAGTCAACTACTTAAAAAATAGTATTTTTATTTATTTAGCATTTGTCCTTTCAAAATGGAGTGCTTAATTTGTTTCTTTATGTAATGTGTGGATTTTCTTCTATCTTGTTCATACAATTAAGAAAAACTCCATTTAATTTCCATTCGCCTTACAAAATATCTATTATTTTATGTGATCAACGTAATCTATCAAGCAATTTCTTAAATATATTTTCTTTTCTTTTATTACAAGCTGTTAGAAAATTGGCCATTATTTTAGTCGAGTTTTCTTGTTATGGACGTTTCGCTATCTTTTCTAGTCAAACGGATGGTACATACGAGTTTTCAACAAAGCAGTTGGTAACAAAGAACCAGTGTAGCCTCATTTTATGACATCTTCCGGCACGGACAGTGCCTCTATTGTATAAGGAAAGTTGTGGTTCTTAACTAAGAAGATATTCCACAATATATCAAGTAACAGGTTGCTTTATACTAAAAACATTAATAATATATAGTCGGGTATTTTTAGTCGCTGTTTTTGACAGTTGACGTCTGCCATATTGATTTTTTGCTAACGTTACATAACCTATGCTATGCTCCGCCGAGGAAGTATACGAATCTAATGACACCTCACACTTCAAAATCGGTCCAGCCGTTTAGACGTTAGAAGCAACAATGGACAGACATACCTACATTCATACATAGACATATATATACATATGCACGAACAAAATTACCCGTCTTCTGAGTGGGTCAGTCGGGTAAAAGTCCACTAGCGAATTTGTCCGTTACTAACCGCAGTGTTAATTTCCATGGAAGACAGAATTCTTAAAATCAGTTAGTACCTAGTTTTTGATTTTATCTGCAACAGTATAACACTCGTTTGGATGATATTAGAAGTATTGGAACTATGGCACTGCTAGTTTTAATGTAGGCAATAAGCTACCTGTTTAAAGGTATAGAGGAGTAGCTGTTACCCGCGGCTTCACCCGCGTGATATATAGCCTATGACTTTCTCAGTACCCTACCCTTTGTGTACGCAAAATTTCATGATGATCAGTTTAGTAGATAGAATGATGAAAGTGTAACAAACAAACAAACTCATTTTTGCATTTATAATAATAGTATGGTAATATTAAAACTTACGCCAGATAAATTCATTATGAAAACACGGCTTTACTCACGTTTTATTACGTCGGATCTGCTGACTAGTTTCGGTCTGTTACGAAGACTATCATCGGGGCGAGAGAAAGGGGTGGCGACACGACAGATACACGACACGACACGGCAGATCCGACGTAATAAAACGTGAGTAAAGCCGTGTTTTCATAATAATAGTATGGATAAGGATTTAAAGCATGGATGAAGATGAAAGTGGTTTATTTTCGCGGCTGTACTTGTTACCTAGTAATTGCACTATTCAAGTGATTTCTGAACAATCGTTGACTTACTTTAAATGGAGACTTGACCTACTAAGTTAAATTACTGATCGCAACAAATTGGTAAGGACATTCGATACCCAATTTGGGTAACGAGTTTAGGAGGGATAATGGTGTTCAGCGCATTTTGCTGACATCTACCTTTTCACTTTGAATTTCGTCTGATTGCGACAAATTCAAACGCCTTTTGCATGAAAATTAGATTAGGTATATTACCATTGTTCCTTACTTACTTAAAGATAAAGTTTTGTAATTTTGGCCTTTACGCCCTGGGCCCTGGACGCGCATGTTTCCATACAAACTGACGGTGCGTGCCAATATTTGATAGTTTTAGGGTTAAATTAAGCATTCAATCAATTAATCTAAAAATTATCAATGGTTTGAGAAATATAAGCCTCTCAACATTTCCATACAAATTTTAAGAGGCATGTAATTCTCACTCTCTTAGTTTAGTAGTGCCCAACCAAAGACTGCGACAGGTAACACGAACGAGAGTGTTCAGGGTCCCCACTGCTAGAACACAATTATTAGAATACGCTCCAATGACGCAGGCTATAAAAATAATGAATGAAGTGTCCCGAGATATTGATCTATTTCAGTGTACATTGGCGGAAGTTGATAGAGCAGTAATGACGTATCTTTGTTACAAATGAGAGGCTATCTAAAGCTAATTTAACGAATATGATAAAAAAAAAATCTCATGTTATGTATTGGCTAGTCTTTAAGGTACATGATGATATGAAATAAATAAATATTTTAACCAAGCTGTATAGAGGAACGTACGTAGATTATAATAAGATTAATTGATTGAATGCTTACTCCAAAATTCAAATGTTTTTGTTTTTCGTATGTGTAAGTGGCCAACATTGGTGTCAGATTTTTCAAGCTGCCTTAAGGCATCTGACATAGCTTAACCACTGCCATCAATGATGACAGCCGGGACCCTTCCGAAGCACGGAGGAGCTCGAGATATTTTTATGCCACTTTGCGGTCACCCATCCAAGTAGGGACTGCACCAGGGGTTGCTTAACATATGTAAGCGCTCACATCAGCACCATCGGACTCCTCAAAATTCAAATATGGGCACAATATCTTATATCCGTTTGCATGGAAACATGCGCGTCCAGACTCCTCTTAAAGCAAACAGAAATATTAAAAGAGTGCAACTTGATTCTGATTCAGAAATTGTGCGCAACTTGGGAATTATTTTAAACTAGGTACCTCTTAAAGCAAACAGAAATATTGAAAGTGCCACTTGATTCTGATTCAGAAATTGTGCGCAACTTGGGAATAATTTTAAACAAGCTATTTGCCCGTGATTTGGTTCGCGTAAATTATAGCCTATGTCACCCGCAGGTCTTTTTGTAGATGAAAGAATTTTGGTCCATCAGTAGTTTCGGAGCCTAAAATCTTTTCTCTTCATAACATTGGTATAGATGATGGGCTGGTGATTCACCAGCCAATTATACCAATATTTCTCCTTTCTCCCTCTTTCTGTCACCTAAACGTGTTTGTGGTTGCATCCTAGCTTCGAAGACCAGGATGTGCTTAGTGACAAGTTAATTCTAACCTAAAAAATATTGTTTGTATAACCCAAACGAATATTAAATAAACAAATAAACCAACACACTTTCGCAGTTTTACTGTTAAAGTTAGGATTTTATTTCGATTAATATTCGGAGTTCCAGAAAAAGCGCCAGGAAGTCTTACTTGACGTTCGTTTGTTATCCCCCCATTTAAAAATACCACTCTTTTATTTCGGATTAAGCGTCCTTAAATGAGTTTCTTAGACAATGTGCTAATATCAATTGGAGTTAATCACAGCAGATTTAATTACAGCCACAGCCACACTTTATTAATTGAGATCAACTGTAATTTGCATTTCTTTTTATTTTTTGCGATCTCGCACGTTCGTAGTATATTAGATGACTCAAACTTTCTTATTAGCAAACTTCGTGGTCCAGTGGTTCAGAGGTTTGCCTTGTTGACTCGAGGGTCGTGGGTTCAATTCCCACGGGAAGCATACTTTGATAAGTTGTTTCCAGTTTGGTAAGGACATTGCAGGCATGAATATCACCTGATTGTCTGTTATGAAAGATGATTCCGTACTTCGGAAGGCACGTTAAGCCGTTGGTCCCGGCTGCCATCTGGTAGTCGTCAAAAGAACCACGTCAGTGGCCGAGAGGTGGTTCCGAAGAACTCTGACACCAGGGTGTGCATGGTCGACTGACCGTGTCACCTCCACGAAATGATGATGATGATAAGCGAACTGGATATTTATGTTCACTAATGAAGTAACTATCCGTGTATAATGTTGACCCTTTACAACAACAAAACAAAGACGAAACCGAGAAGCAGAAAGGAATTTACCAACTATTATTTTTTCCAACTATTAGTTCCATTACTTATCTCTGTATCTCAAAAACCACTGAGCTGATTTTGATGGAACTTACACTGTTTTGTATGTAAGACTATATCTAGTGTAATAAAAAAGATTTTTTGCAAAACGACTTATGGTTTCTGAGATATATTATGACGACAAAAAAAAACAAGAATACATACCTACACTTACATTTGGTACACTGTACACTATGTATAGGACATAAAAAATCGACACCATGATACCCACGTTTTTATACCATATTCCGTGACAATACCTATCGCTCCCAAAATCTGCTCTACTTTCCATTACGTGACTATACTCAATTCGACTAAAAAATATTTCTGGATTCCTCAGGCACTTTAAAAGATCGTAAATCTTATAAAATCTAGATTTGGCGACTTTAACTGATGCCTGACCACTGAGCCACTACCGAGCCGCACAGTTCATTCGTGACACGAATACGGGTGTCACAAAAGAATTTTTTATATTTTGTAAGTCGATATAATAAAAAATAATATGTCTATATAAATCATGTTTATTTAGTACTAGCTGATGCCCGCGACTTCGTTCGCGTGGACTTTATGACTCCGGTGTATTAAAAAAATAAATTATATAAATAAATATATACCAATATATAATATATAAATGGTCGGAGTTAGCGCAGAAAAGAGAGGAGTGGAAGAAAATGGGGGAGACCTTTGCCCAGCAGTGGGACAGCATAGCATAAGTAAAAAAAATAAAATAATATATACGGACAAATCACACAGATTGAGCTAGCCCCGAAGTACTCAAGTACTTTTAGTAAGACTTGTGTTATGGGATACTAACTCAACGATACTATATTTTAAAACAAATTCATATTTAGATAAACAACCAAGACCCAGGTCAATCTGAAAAAGATCATTTTTCATCTTGCCCTGACCGGGTTCCAACCCGGGACCATCCGTATCACAGGCCGGCGGGCGTGTTGACCGCTGCGCCACGGAGCTCGTCAAACTAAAGTCGATATATAAGCGTAATCTGTGAATTTGACCTGCTGTCATGCTGCTCAACCTATAAAGCGCACATATCAAAAGGGCCTTCGGGAGAGACGGACCTCGGCTTTGGGTGTTGCCTGTGTGTGCAAGGCTTGGAGAGAAAGCAAACCCTCATGTTTTGCCGTATGGGCTGAAAGCTACGTTGCCAAAAAGGCATATCCTGGTTGATCCAGCACCAACAGGTAGGTATACAAATTCTTGTAATATATTCGTTAGGCCCCCGATACGCGACGCCCCCGGCCGCGAGGCAACAAACTTTCGACCGCAACATTTTATTATGTCAAAGAAGTTTACGTTTCACTTCAAAGAAACTAACTTCCGCGTTTTTCAGGCCATAAATCTTTTAAAATCTAGATTTAGCTACACCAAATGCCAGCCCACTAACCCGCTAATACACCGCGCATTTGCACGTAATGACTGGTTTCCATTCGTTACACAAATATATTTGTCAACACCGTAACACGAAATCGCAGTTTAACGAGTTGGAGAAACTATGTTGCTACTTCTACTTCTGATTGTTCAGTGAACTTTTGTACTTTCTTAATATATTTCGACGTGCCAAATTTGCTCATTGACTCGATTTTTGACTACAGACTACGTATAAGAATCCCACGCTGATTTCTTCTTAGTGAACCTTCCAAAACTTCAGTAGTTCATAGTATTCATTTTTACAATGAAAACAATATATACGAAAAGTGCCCTTGGGGAGGCTTATGTCTAGCCGTGGACTGCAATAGGCGGAAGATGATACGAAAAGTGGAGTACATACGAATGAAATGATTTTTAAAAATAGAGAATTATATCCTAATTTTAAATAATAATTTTGGTAATGTTTTTGCGAAAGTTATACATTTCAAAGAAAGAACCTTTAATATGGTTTATAACAAACGCGATGAAACCGTATTTGAAGTAATTAGGTATATTAAATCATTTTGATTTTATCCCGAATCCCGAAACTAAAAGTCCTTCCCGGCTGTCGAGAATGGATTACTTATACACCTTCCTCATGCATCTATCTATTGCTGAAACTACATTCAAATCTCTTAGGTGGTTTAAAAGAATAGGTATCTAAGTGATAACAAACTAACAGCGACTGCATTTTATACTATTTAAGAAAAAGGATAAGGATATGACGTTGCTCGAAATATTATTTAAAATCATTGAAACCTGAACCATAATTTACACACAACCTACTCTATTTTTAATGACTTAAACCCGTTCGATCAAAATATGTCCACGTTCTTTTCAGACACTTTAAAAAGCCGTTAATCTTGTACAATCTAGATCCAGTGGACACGTCATCAACTACTGCTGGTTACCAGTTGTGACACAAATGTATGTGTCAACTCAGAAATTGCAGTTAACGAGCTCGTACAACTTGGAGCTATTGCCAGATTGTTCATTGAACTATTGACCTTTCTTTATTTGTTTTAAATGTCTTTTCCATAAAAGAGAGTTATGACTTGTAGAGTGTTGTGTGCAACTTTATATCATTTTTAACAGCGCACCAAATAGTATGATAATTCAATTTAATACTTATTCAAATTATCATTGACCATCATCACCACCAGGTCTTTTTTGGTCTCCACTGCAGGAGCACGACCCTCTCTGTAGTACCAGAGCTATAATTAGCTTTAGCAGTCAGAGGATTTGGTCCACTTTCCACGCTGGCCAGAGGGTTGGAGAGGTCTCTTTAACGTTTATAAGCTTTGTTTAGCTAGTATTCCCTAAGCCGCCTTCTGCGACATCCACGGGAAGACTTGGAGTGGTCCTATTCTACTCTGCCGAGAACCACATGGCTTATTCAAATTATATGAATATTATGCTGTTGCAAATACGTCAACGCATATCTTGCTCAATGCTCATACATCTAACTTGCAAATGGCACAATGAGTCCAAAATGAATTTAAATTTTAGACGGTATAGACCAAACTATCTTTATATATTCATATATTCTATACATTCAAATAACCCCTGATTTTTTATATAAGGTTTTGTATCTCCATGTTTTCGTGATACCGAGTGTGGGTTATTTCGAAATTAACGTCGGCTTCTTTTGTGACGCTTTATCTATGAGCAGCGCACATATAATGAAGTTGAAATAAGGTGGTATTAGATTGCGATATTAAATTTGATACGGTAAGGTCTTAAATATTAAGGAAACTAGCTTTCGCCCGCGACTTCATCCGTGTGGAGTTTGGTTATATCGTAGCGTAGGAAATATGTACATTTTTTGTATAAATCTTCTTTTCTATTTCGTTATATATTTTTGTGCAATTTTTGTGTAAAAATTGTTGTTTTCATAATCAGCGACCCGATAAGCGATAAAAACAATACCCATGTTGATTTTCAGAATTTGTCACCCCTTTTCCGCCTTTTAGGGGTTGAATTCTGAAAGAACCTGAACCACTTTCTTACTCATTCATTCATAGGAGTAGTTCTGTGAAGTTTCGAATAAAATCATTTAAGAATTAACTAAATCTTGTTTCCCCATACAAACTTAGAGGTTTAATTTTCAAAAACCCTAGGTCACGTAATTCGAAAAATTACGAAGTTCCATACAAAATTTTAACCCCTTTTTCATCCGCCTAGGGGCCAATTTTCAAAAATCCTTTCTAAGCGTCATCTCAACTATCTGTATGCCACATTTCAGTAAAATCCGTTCTGTAGTTTCGGCTGTGCGTTGATATATTATGTGTCAGTCAGGTTCGCCTTTTATATATTTGTAGAAGAAGAAGACAACAAATAAATTTTAAAAAGTCATTATCATTATCATTAGGTCTTTTTTAGTCTCCACTGCAGGAGCACGTTCTTTTTTGTACTACCAGAGCCATATATTATTAGCCAGAGCAGTCAGAGGACATGGCCTACACTTTTCACGCTGGCAATGTTTGCCTTTATTAAAATTGAAAATATGTGATACCGTCACCGCGTCGAATTCTGTGATTCGAAGCCACGGTGGTGTAGTTGATAGCACACTTAGGGCGCAGACCTAAGGCTGTTCGATTCGAATCCTACCTGTGGCGAATTCTTTTTCATCACATATTTTCAATTTTAATAATAAACCGAGCATTGTAATGCTATTTAAAAACCACTTAAATGTTTACCTTATACTGACTCAGAACCTTTTCGTAAATTAATTAAGACAAAATTTGTACTAATTTCTTACTTGAAAAAGTGTTTGTATCTTTCGGTTCTCGTGATAAGGACCCTTAGTTATTTGTTTCTTACTAAAAATTAACGTCGGCTCTTTTATGAGGACGAAAGTTATAAAGGTAAAAAAGGAGGAAATTTAATAATATAAGGTCTTAATTTTATTTTATGTTTACAAAAACAAAAGTTGAAATTGTAGTCTTACGAACTTTTTTTGTAAATTAATTAAGACAATAATTAGAAGTGAAGTGAGGTTTGAAGTGTGAAGTGAGAAGGCAAGTGTTTGTGTCTCATTGTTGTCATAACGACTCTTAGTTATTTGTTTCATAAGGAAAATTATCAACGTCTGCTCTTTTCTGAGGAGTACTACGAATATAATGAGGGTGAAACAAGGAGGTATCTGATTGCGTTATAAAATTTAGTAATGTAAGATCTTTATGATATGTTCATAAATAAACAGCTTACAAACAAACTGTCATACAATCGTTTTAGGGTTCCGTAGTAAACAAGGAACCCTTATAGTTTCGCCATGTCTTTCTGTCTGTCTGTCCGTCCGTCAGTCCGCGCTTTTACTCAGAGACTATAAGTACTAGAAAACTGTAATTTAGCATGAGTATGTATATTAATCATGGCAAAAAAGTGGTAGAATTAAAAAAAAATGTTTTTTAGGGTAGCTCCCATACAAGCAAAGTAATTTTTTTTTCTCTACTTACCCATCATGTGGGGTATCGTTGAATAAGTCTTTAAAAAATAATGTAAAGTTGAGAACACCATTTTTCGATTTAGGGATCCGTTTCCGAAATATTTGGCTTTAAAGTGCAAATTTTTGTTAGAGGTACGTGTCCCCCCCCTCTATCTGCTAAAGGGTTATATATGGATACGTGAAAAAAATTACAGCAGTAGTATATATACTAAAGTTGAAAGGAAAACTATCAGAGCTGGGTACTATGTGCAAACTAAAAAGTTATAGGCAACCAACTTATAAAATGTACTGGAAAATGTAAAATTTCATACAATCTTTATTGTTAGATGTTTTTGGTCGTTAAACTGTGATGTGAGAGTGTGAACAGTTTGAACTCAAAGTTGTCATTCGCAACTACGGAAGCCTACACTGCGCGTGGCCCGACACGCACTTGGCCGGTTTTTTATTTATATATCAGTTACTTTGTACTTTCTTTCATTTCTTTCTTCTTTTAATAATAATTATAAGCATGATTTTCTAAGCAAGTGTTTGCAACAGGGAGATCCTGCTTGTCGATCGTTAAAGAAAACCGTGTGGTTCCCGGCAGAGTAGACTAAGACCACTCCATGTCTTCCCGTGGATATCGTAAGGTGCCCTAGGAAATAGTAAGCTAAATAAAGCTCATAAACATCAACCTCTCCAACCCTTCTGGCCAGCGTGGAGAGTGTAGGCCAAATCCTGTGATTGCTCTGGCTTATATATGGCTCTGGTAGTACAGAGCAGGTCATGCTCCTGCAGTGGAAACTAAAAGAATACCTGATGGTGCTGTTTATGAATAAAACAAAGCTTAAAATTCTTGTCTTAGATAAACTCAGTGAGTACTTTTTGTAAATTAACTAAAAACATGAGTAATTTCTTTTTTGAAAATTATTGTTCTCTTTTTACAAGCTAGGCAAGGGCAAAAAGGCAGTCTGGTAGTACAAAAAGGCAAGCAAACAGCATCTCCCTGTGTCCTGATTTCTGGTGATATAACGACTCTTCGTTATTTGTATTTTCCTTATAATTACTGTCAGTCTCTTTTGTTCCGCTTTATCTATGATCAGGAAGGACAAAAATAATGAAGGTGAGACGAGGTGAAAATTAGATGAGATATAAAATTTACTTTCACGTTTACTGTCTTATAAAACGTAGACTATAATTAAGTAAAGACTAACTCCCTTATTCATAAAAACTATCAATTGCTTATTAAACCTATTTTAGTTAAAAATGTATTGTCTCGTTCTTTCAATGTCAAACATTAGAGCGTGGGATAAAGACAAAACATATTTTAACTAAAATAGGTTTAATAAACGTTTGTTTATTTTTGTGAATAAGAGGGACGACTGTGAAGTAAACCTTGCCTGTCAAAATAATAACTATATTATAATTAGAGATTTTATATGTTTCGCGAAATGACGCCAGCTGGCGATCGTCATTTATTCGAATAATTCCAAACTGCTAAACCGGCCAGAAAATTTTTCATCGGGCAGATCCGTACATATTTAATGCAACTCTAAATAGATCTCAAACAAAATGGCGTCCAGCTAAAATGCCCGTTTTGGAGATTTAACTGTAATTTTGTGCAATTTTCTGAACAAGGCATTTATTTTGTAGCTTGGAATAAGAATCAAGGTAATTGTAGACTCAGTTGTAATAATATATCATCTTATTTGTTTTCACGTTGTTCTGTCTTCACTGCTAATCTTATAGGTAGTAATAAACAATATCTGTGCAGTAGTGGAAAATTTTCTGACTTAAGATTCAAATCAATTTACATTTTAAAGAATTCTTCAAGATCATCATCATCAGGTCTTTATTAGTCTCTGGAGAACGTGCTGCACGGGAAAGTGTAACCTATTCTACTCTGCCGGGCATGACACGGCTTTAAACGGCAAAGAATTCTTATTTACTTATAATCAAATCTATTTTTCAGTTACTGACAGTAAGACGCGGTAGGCACAGTCTATGGTAAAGATACTTAAAGTATTGATGGGTGTGTAGACGGAAAACGTTAAGTAATGAGTTAGGTATAACATTATAAATTTACTTAAATAGGTATCGTATGAATCAGTTATTTATAGGTCAATACCATAGTTTACTTTTTATTCAGCTAATCAAAGTCATCATTGTCGGAAAGTTGATTGAAAGGTCAAAGATTATAGAGTTCGATGCTTTTAGCGTTTTATTTATTTTTAGAAAATGTGCATAGACTATCTTTGGATTAACCCGCCCTCGCATGTTCAATATTCTATCTTTTCGACCTGTATCGTTTCTGTAATCTTCATCTTTTCATGTGTGTCAGTGGTAAAAAGTTATAAGGTATTACACGGCTGCCAAGAAAAGGGATATATTTTCAGAATTCAAATATTATTATGTACACCCACGAGAATTACTTTGTAAATACATCTGTGTGATGTTTGTAAGGTAGGTCGAGAATTAAAACAAAATAATACGTAGGTACATAATTTTTCTGACTGCACCGTAACTTTGAAATTATGAAATCGGGTTAAAACTAGACTAGGCCCTTTTACTTTACATCAATCACAACTGCTTAGTAGCTCAAAGGCACAGATGCCCCATTGAACCTTTTTCATAGAACGAGAGCAAGTTTTCATGTCCAGCATGAAATGTATGCTAATTTCTTCTTAATTTCCATACCTTTATTCTCTATTATGTGGGGTCAGCAATTTTACTAGTGATAAATCTAATGGCCAGTTGTCGTTACAATGTCAAGTACAGTAGCTGGTGCTAGTTCCAAAAATAATTATAAACAAATTCAGCGCACACCATCTCTCCCCTTTTCAAACTTTTAGGACTCTTAATGTGATCTCATCAATGCTTCTCTTACATAAGTGTCATTTTTTATTCGGCAAAATTAAACCCTTAAATTTTATTAAAATTAAACACCGGCCATGGGCACCGTGGGTGATATAATAAGTAAAAACATTAATATCATGTAAAATAAACTAAATAATCATTAAACCGCAAATCGTTAATATCATTAAAATTTATGATTTAACTACGGACCCTCGGACTTGTTTCTTGTCATAGGCATACTTAACGATCCTTTAAGGTCATTAGTTTTGATTATCTTGCAATGAGAAAATAATTGATAATACAAAATGAAATCTTTCCTACCCCGTATTATCTTTCTATTTACATTTCTGGAATTCATGATTATATATTACTTTGTCGACCGCAGCGCGAATTTCTAGGAAACAAGTTACAGAGAGCGGTAAATTGAAGGATTAATTATTTTAAGAATAACTTACACGAATAAAAATGTGGAGGGTCCTGCTCCTGCAGTGGAGACTTAAAAAGACTAGATGATGATGAATGTCATTCGCTATGCATCGTCATCGAGTAATATTTATGTGTGATAGAAACGAAACTTACATCCATACACACGTGAACATGTGAGTTAACAACCAGAGTCACTGCAGCAGAATGAAATAAGGTTCTACCATACAAACAGTCGCAGGTAACCCTGCATTTGAAAACTTTCTCACAACTAACAATGGGTTTTAGATCCGGGGGCACCATATTGTGGGGAACGCTGTGAGTTTCAGTTCTGTACGTAAGTACTTATAATTATTTGGTTCAGTTATTAAAAATATAATATAAATAAAACTGTAGTGCAATTAATTTTCGGAAAGCCATTTAAATTACAACATTCGTCCATTTTCGTAAATCATCGAAGTTCTGACATTTATGGCAAAAGCACTTGGCAAAGACATGCAATTAATTTTATGTAAGTTACGAGTATGTATGACGGCTCAGGAATTATTTATTGTACATTGTAGTGAAACAAAAAATCTTTAATGACCAAAAGCTTTTATCTACTGAACCGATCATCATGAAATTTTGCATACACGTTGTCTGGAGTACGGAGAAGAACATAGGCTACCTTTCATTCCGGAGAAAAGTATGTTCCCGAGGCAAAATCAAATCAAAACGTTTATTCAGAAAATAGGCCTTTGCAGGCACTTTTTCACGTCATATCATATTTAAAATTATCTTATTAGATAATATGTATTTATTAATTGTTCAAAAACTACAGACTACTAGCGTTTCAGAACCGACCACTGCAGAGAAGAAACGTCGAAAGAAACTCTTATCATCAATTTTGGTCGCCTACTCGCCTGAAGGGCTTTATATGATTACGAATATTTATTCCTTATTGTATTTTTCTTTCTTTTCTTTTTTCTTTCTTTTTACTTTTTCATGTTACAATTTCAATATACATAGATTTATTCAAAATCAAAATCAAAATCAAAACGTTTATTCAGAAAATAGGCCCTTGCAGGCACTTTTTCACGTCATATCATATTTAAAATTATCTTATTAGATAATACGTATTTATTAATTGTTCAAAAGCTACAGACTACTAGCGTTTCGGAACCGACCACTGCAGAGAAGAAACGCCGAAAGAAACTCTTATCAACAGTTTTGGTCGCCTACTCGCAAGAAGGGCTTTATATGATTACGAATATTTATTGTTTATTGTCTTTTTCTTTCTTTTCTTTTTTCTTTCTTTTTTTCTGTTTTCATGATACAATTTCAATATACATAGATTATAATAATAATAATAAGATACATATATTATTTACTCAAAGAGGCCGAGCGGACCAGTCCCGCCTGACAGCACCCGTTCACGAGTTGACGTGTGGATCAGCCATCGCTGAGCTCAACCATATTAGAGGGAACTCAACATCATCGATCATCGGGCATCGACACTACCCTGAGTGGAGCCCCATGCGAAAGCTTATACTTTAAGAGTCCCACGTAAAGCCGGAATCCCATTCAAACGTAGTTTCGTTTTAGTTTTACAACAGTTAAGCCAATCTCAACCAAATTTCGTACATACGAACGGATAAGGCATATTGATGTTTATAATCAGATTTCAATTTTAAAAACAATACGTATACAAAAATACAGCGTGTACAAGTTTTCAATACGAAACTTCAACTCGCAATATGTATATATTTTTGATACGAAACTTCAAGGCTTTACGTTGGACTCTTAGGTTTCATAAAAACAAATGCACAACCCAGATTGCAAAGGTCGCTGGATGCAGGCCGCTTCCAACCGGTCGTATTGGAAATCCTTGGGGGAGGCCTATGTCCAGCAGTGGACTTCCTGTGGCTGAGATGATGATGATGATGATGACCCCACATTGTGGTTACCTCGTGGGCCAAGTTACGGTGTACTGGTATTATAATCTGTGGAATTGGATATCGATTTTTACTATACAAAAGCAACAATGCAATAATTCAAGCTGTTGATAATGCAATATGATTAATTTATGCAAGCTGTGAATGCTAGCTGTCAGTAAATTAATTTTGACGATATTGTTCGGTTCATTATCACACACGGTGAATATTCAATCTATTGTAATCAAAATAATTTGTGATAAAAAAAATTTAATGTTTATATTTATTGTATATAACTTGACTTTTATTTTACTTTCTATTGTCAAGGTTGTAGGTTGTACTGTACCTGGATAAGTTGTGCACAGGATCGGGACGGATGGCGGAAACGAAGAGAGGCCTATGCTCAGCAGTGGGCGGACGATGGGCTGATATGATGATGATGATGATGAACGTGACTTTTTAATAATGTACCATTTTAACATTTGCATGCCTTGCTCTAAGGTTGAATACATGTACCTAATAGTAATTTTAACATCTATGTATTACTGTATTCTTGCAAATAAATATAGATTGATTGATTAGTCCGAAGGTTCCTTAAAACTTTGGACTGAACCCTAAAAAGGAAAATACATTTGAACATTTTATACATTGAGATTTATTCGCGATCCGTTCTTTCTTTGATTCGAACCTTTCTTCCAAATGTACCATTAAGAAAGCAATATGAAGTGTGAAATGCTTCACAACTCACAGACTTTCTCATTATGACTAATGGTCATAATGAGAAAGTCAAGACAAATGTCAAAGTACTTATTGTTTTACTGAGCCATAAAAATGATAGTGGAAAATTTTATCGATGTGGTGGGTAATGGAAAACTATAAAACCTTAACAGTATTTGCGAACAATAAGCTTGGGTGACTTTTATATTGTGAGTAGCTTTATGAAAAGCTAACTGTCGCCCGCGGCAAAGACAATATAATAGGTACTAACGTACAGACTGCCAACCTCATACTAAAAAGACGATTTGTTTAAAAATCTATGTATAAAAATATTGGAACAAATTAAGGTAGGCGAATGTATAGGGCTGCAGAGTTGTTTTCTACTCGATACTAGATGATGGTAATATGCGTAAGCCAAAATTTACTAAAACTGTTCTAATTTTTAATAAGATATAGGTATATTGTGAATATTGCTTTTTAATTCTCATAATGTTGTAGCTAAAATGTTGTGTAGTAACGAGTTGCGCCACATAAGTGAGAAAGGTAACTAATCGATATAAATAGCATTATCCGATTGTATTTGTAACAGTACTGTAAATTAATTAGATAAAGATAATTTGGGTCTGGAGACTTTTAAAAACAAGTAAATCGTACGACTTAGGGGTTGGGACCACATGCCCGCGGTGACTCAGCCCGTCAATATGAACATCTTTTCCTATGGGATCAAAGCTGGTAACTCTAAAAAATGGGACAATTTCATACAAAAGTGGCCTGGGCAGTTACTATGGGAAAGTAAAAAAAATGTGGTCCCATAGGAAAAATTGTTCATATTGACAGTCTGATACTCACTCCTTTAAGGGAATGTTGAAGGTTAATTTCTACGCTGTTCATCAGTCAGTAAACATTTTTTATAATGTGAAATAAAAACTCCTAAAATTTAAATATATGATTTCATAAACAGCTTTTACACTTACGCTAAGGCCATTGTCCTATATCGGTCAAACATGATGCATAGAAAAACATGATGCATTAAATCCCAACTAATATTATAAATACGAAAGTGAGTTTGTTTGTTTATTTGTTTGTTTGTTACGCTTTCACGCCGTATCTACTGAACCGCTCATCATGAAATTTTGCATACACATAGGTTAGGGTACCGAGAAGGACATAGGCTATAAATTACGCGGGCGAAGCCGCGGGTAACAGCTAGTAAACTCTAAAATTAATTTATAGTGCACATAACCGTGTATTAAGTAAGATTTACAAGAAAAAATTGTGCTAATATAATACTCTCTATCACTCTAGCTGTTTCTTTCTCCAATAAAAGCAATACTTTGATCTAAATAATGAATAGCATTTTCTAAAAGTTAACCGATTCGATAACTTATCTAACAACGTTCTAAGTTTCTTATAAGCACTTAGATCTAATGAAATACTAGTAATTAGCACCCCTCGATAGTTCCTAATCATTATTCAGGCTGCGAAGCAGTTCAGACATTGAGCTTCATTGGATTTCCATTTATAGCTGAAAGTTACATGAACCTTTTCCAAAAGGTAATACTTACCGATGAAAATAGCTTCATTAAGTAGTTTCTGTAAAAAATAAAGAATTCTTTAGTTAAGTTAAGTCGGCTATTTTTATGTAGTAGAAAGTAAGAACTAACATGGGTCTCCCCAATGATAAATAATAAGTTTACTCTGTACAAAACGGTGACAGACTGGTGCTGAAATTAAGTACAAATTTTGTCAAATGTAACGAATATTTATATAAAAATGTTGTTATGGACACAACTAAACATTGATTGCTAATTGAAGTTGGGTGGGACAGACCATTTATAAAAGTACAAAAATTTTGCGATCTAATTACACGTACACCATAATACATTCCACTAAATTTACCCATAGCCGTAAACTTAATATTGAATATAGTTACCAACCAAACAAAGTTCTCACGCCACTCATACAAAATACCCACCTATGACGTCGCAAATGTTTAGGCATCTGAGCACTGCGTTTTGACGTTTAAAACATGTAATTTTCTAACTTTTACTTCGTTTTCATAGATTATTTTTAATACATTATACATATAATGTGTTTATTTTTGGAAGATCTTTCCATAGAAACCCCAAAAAATATTCCGTACAGCACTTTTCGATTGTTCCTAATCACTATTCAGACTGCGAAGCTCTTCAGACATTAAGCGTTATTGGACTCCCATTTGTAGCGGAAAGTTTCAATTAACCTTTTCCAAAGGTAAGTTATCGATAAAAATAGCATTATTCGATTGTATTTGTAACAGTACTGTAAATTAAATATATAAAGATAATTTGGGTCTGGAGACTTTTAAAAAGGAGTACTTAGATTGGAGGATATTAATATAATTTCGTATACATGTAAGTTTTTATATTTATACAAAAAATTTGCAAAAATTATGGGCAAAAAAATGTCAGACACCGTGAGCCAATACTGCGTACATCTGGAACGTTATCAATAAATATTTTAGGCGGTAGATTTTGCAGTTCTTATTACATACTTGTTTATATATAATTAAATGTCAACTTAGTCTACCTACGACCACGAACACTGTAAAGTGCTCGAAACGTTAGGTGTATAAATAATGTAATAAACGCGATAAAAACCGTATTATAATAATTTTATTTAAAAAGAATTTAAATAATGAAAATAAACAAACAACGTAACAGATTAGCAAAAAATGTGTTATATAAAGAAGTTCGTTAGTTTACTAGCTTTTGACTGCGACTTCGTCCGTGCAAATCTGCTTCCTTTCTTAGCGCTCGCCTACGCTACAATTTAACCAAACTCCACGCGGATGAAGTCGCGGGCAAAAAGTAGTAACTAATATATCTGAATGTGTCATTTACCAATTGTTTGTACATGTGCTCTCATTATTCCAATATATTATTATGTACATACGTACTTCACAGGCCCCGTAGGAATTTATCGGATACATCCATACATATTAGAATATAGTAGATTTATCGGTGCCCTTGATGAACACTGGCGAAGATGACACTTCATCTCTTGGCTAATGTATAAAACGAGCATATCCTGTGACTTAACTTGTTCTCGCTGTTAAATAAACTATCTATATGTAATTCTTTAACTCGTTCACAGTACATAAATGAGACATAAACAAACAGACCATATCATGACATGACAAATAATTTTTTTTTTATTTATTTATTGTATCGATTAAAATTTGACATAATATGTACATAGATCATAGATATATATTTGACATAATTAACAAATTCGTGTCTATTGCATGTCAATGTTGACTTAACATGCGATAGCTTTTAATTTTACTACACCAAATTGTTGCCATGTTTAAAGACATGTTTAAAGAAGCAATAAAGCTTATTTTATTTTATTTCATATGGTCTGGGGGACTGTGCCTACTACAAACTAGTTAAAATAGGTTTTAATTTTTTTTGTGTTTATTCATTTTAAACGATTCTTTATAATTTTTGTATAGATAAAAATAAATATTTGGTATAAAGCAGCAAAACCCCCGCGAAAATCCACAAATCATTTTAATAGAACTACAACAGAGTTTACAACTTTGCTTATATTTTTGTTACAGACAAATTTAATAAGGTTGCTGCACTTTTTGTTTGAGTAACTTTAAATTAAAATTGTACTTCAATTTGAAATTTAATAACTACGGTTTCATCTAGTTGTCTGAACGTATCTATTTAAAATAATATTGTGTTAATATAATATTATTTATCTCTCAAGTACTACTTACCGTTCAATAATTTGACGCTATAAATATGGCTGTCAATTATTTGATATTCGATTATATGATATTTTTCGAAAAGGTTATACAAAGTGAAAGGGACATACATACCCGTAATCACTGTCTGTGCCCGTAATAAATCGAACCACGGGTTAAACTAGATCGTTTTATTATAATGAAATTAAAATAGCAGTCAAGAAACAAAAAATAAATTCGACGTTCCCATACAAATCGCGCGGGCGGCTGCACACTTTGTATGGAAATGCCGAAATTTATTTTTATTTTTTGGCTGTTTGGTGTTTAGTATCAATGAGTAGCGTTAGCCTGTGGCCTCTCTCATGTAAATTTCTCGGAAATATAGGAACATCGGATTTATGTGGCATAAATGCGTATGCTTAGGTGGATGTGTGGTATAACGAGGATGGATAAGATTCGGAATGAATACATAAAATAGCCTTATAGTCGCACCTATAGTGGATAAACTGAAAAGCCATCGCTTGATGTGGTAAGGTCATGTGCAGAGGAGAGATGCCGAACATCTGTCCAAAACGAATGGCTTAAGTATTTGGGAAGTAGGGGACGCGGAAGGCCAAGAAAAATGTGGAATGAATGTGTCAGATCGAATAAGAGGGAATGTGGGGTGAATATAAATATGGTAAAAGACAGAAAATTATGAAGAGAGTCGACATACAGAACCGACCCCAAATAGGGATAAGGCGAGGAAGAAGAAGATAAGTAAGCTTTTACCGACTTCATCTTCCCATCAGAACTTCAAACTACATCCTTCCCAAATTTCATTTCAAAGGTGCTGTGTTTTGTTGCAAGCTAAACAAAGCTTAATTACATCAAAGAGACCGCTCCAACCCGTCTGGCCAGCGTGGAGGGTGTAGGCCAAATCTTCTGACTACTCAGGCTAGTATATGGCTCTGGTAGTACAGAGAGGGTCGTTCTCCAGCAGTGAAGACTAGAAAGACCTGATGATGATGGTGCTGTGTTTGAAGCATGATGCGATAACAGGCAGACCGATAGCTTAACAGATAGATAGCCAGAGTATGAAAATATTTGTATTCTGAAATTTCTGACATTTGAGTTAGTCTCAGATTGGTTGCATTTTGGTGAAAGAAAATCGTATAATGACATTTTTTGTCAGAAATAATGGAAAGGATTGCCATTGTCTTTTCCATTTCACATACTACAAAACAATTCACTGGAGAGTAGGTTGAGTTAAACTTTTAAATACAGAAAAGTTCTAACTTTATACAGGAGTAAAAGTTCTAAATGCGACGCTTTATAAACGCGAGATGTATTCCAAAGTTAGACAACTCTTTGAAAGTCAGCCGTGTGTGACTTATAAACGTGTTCATCCAACGGACATTTCTAAATTAAAGTGAACGCAATCAAGTGTACCTTTTGAAAGCACCCTGTATACTAAAAGGCCTTCATTACTCGGTTTTAATGAGTTGACATGAATATTTACCGATATACTCGAGGTAACAGACGCACGGAGATAATGTTTACAGGAGCTGATTATATCCTATCACAAGATTAATTTGTACATACTGTTCTGCTTTCAGGACAGTCTGTTCATTTAAGGGAACGCTATTCAGGTGTTTCGCCATACAAATTCTGTAGGGTGATGACTCCGTTGTTCAGTATTGTCTGTTTAAAGTTTTTAATTCTATCGATTTGTCTTGTTGTTATCTATGCTTGTATGGAATCATAATTGTAAAACGATAAATACTTTAAAAGTAATGAGTTCCAAAACATTCCGTTTTACTTAACACGTAATTTTAACGCAACTTTGGGCACAATTAAATACCGGAAGGAGTATAAAATCTCTAAAACAAAATTCGTACAAGCATAGTTTGGTTATTAAAAAAAATAAATAAATAACTTTACTTTTAGTTAAAACATTCACCTGTTTTATCACAAGAACACTTCTCCCAAACGCATACTCGTGAAGTTTTAGACGCCCGAAAAAATATGACGTTTTAAAAGCGATACATTATATCCAAATTTGAATAAAATTTCACACATTTTGTGTTCGCACACACTAGACTGTAGTTCCGATGTGCGTATAAATCGGTGTAAATAGTTCCGCACTGTTCATAACCGAGTCTATCCCTTTCTCAGCGAAATAGCACGCAAATTAGCCACGTGCGCCGACGAGTTCGAGTTCCGGACTAGCTCATCCTTAACTCTCACTTTTTGCTACGGCTTTAATGTTCTGAAATATAACAGACTCATTCACAACTTTGTTGTATTAAAAAAAATGTTACTAAACGATTTATAAGTGTTTATGGATTTAAAAAACCGTATTAAAAGTAATTTTATTTAAATGTATGATAATCGCTAAAACATTATAAATGATTTGTCCGTGATTTGCGCGTCGAAAAACATATCTAATTGCAGCAAAAAATACCTAATCAGTTTTAAAATGGCAAAACTTCCTCAAAAAATATATTCTCATGCGAAAGAAAACATTTGAGCTCCCTACCTGATATTTCTCATTTCCGTCAACTTTGATTTAGATGTTAGAAGATAAAAAGAAAAAGTTATTGCCAATGCCATCCCAATAACAACATTACCTTCGTATGTGGCGCTAGAAAACATTCCAAATTGTAGCTTGATTTTCTCATTTCCTCGTAGCAACATTGATTCAGATGGTACAGTGTAAAACTAACATGGAAGGCATCATCATCATCAGGTCTTTTTAGTCTCCACTGGAGGAACTCGACCATCTCTGTACTACCAGAGCCATATATTAGCCAGAGCAGTCAGACAATTTTGGCCTACACTTTCCTCGCTGGCCATACGGGTTAGAGAGGTCTCTTTGATGTTTATAAGCTTTGTTTGGCTTGTGTTTCCTAAGTCGCCTTCTACGACATACACGGGAGACTTGGAGAGGTGTTATTCTACTCTGCCGTGAACCACACGGCTCTAGAAGGCATACGGTGCAGATACGGTACCGGGTACAGGCGTGGGAGTTATGATAGAAAACATTTCAGCTCATATCTGTATCTGTCTCATATTTTTTCATATTTATTCGATGTTATAAGACAACAAACTATTCTTGCCAATTTCACCTTTATAAAAATATTTCAACACACTTGCTCATAAAGTGGCTCTATGGTCACTGCAATTAGGCACAGAATGACACCCATAATCAAACTGTGACTTTTTCATTGCTCTCACTCACTAGTGAGTTATAGATTTTTTTTTTAATTTTATTGGTTGAGTTGCTTTGTTCTTAAAAAAGTTTTTATTAAAAAAAGATCGTGTTCAATAGAACAAATAAATTAATGTTCCTATTGCTTGCTCATTTCAAGCAACTTCTTATTTAAATAGATAATTTTAACTCGTACGTGTTTAATAAATAAAACTTTCACTCAAATATAACTTTTGTTTTCTCTGTAATAAAAGAAAACTTTAAATTCCCCATTTGTACGTGGCAGAATAGAAGCAAATCCTTTGCGCGGAAAATAAAAAAAAAATCTCATCCCTTTAGTCTGTGGCCGATCGCAATGCGCGCGCATAGGAAAACTGTTTAATTTTTCCCGCCATAGCGAAACATTTTTTCACAACTCGTTTTCACTATTGAAATTATAGTTATTTATTAATTAAAATGTCTACAAGTACTAGTTACGAAAAAAAAATTATTTATGTTGTACACCGCCCGATATAAGATGTGAAGCCCTTAACGTTATGGAAAGTTTACTACCTGAAAACTCCAAGGAAAAATATCTATTAGCATACCAAAATTTCATAAAATGGCAAAACAGCAAGAATACGCAGTCTTTTTCAGAAAATGTGTTCATGGCGTACTTTAAAGAATTATCTTCTAAGTACAAACCTAGCTCTTTGTGGTGTTTATACTCAATGTTAAAAAGTACAGTCCGAACAAAGAATGGAGTGGACTTAAAAACATACTCTAATTTGTCAGCTTATCTAAAGAGACTATCCGATGGATTTAGAAGCAAGAAATCAAAGGTTTTATCGTCTGACGATATAGAAAAATTTATAAAAGATGCTCCAGATAACCAATATCTGGCTACTAAGGTTAGTTAAATTAATTTTAAATATCTACGCGTCTTCAGCCTGTGTTGTATGTTGAACTTAATAATTATTGTTTATTTTTTTTTCAGGTTGCTTTAATATTTGGTGTAACTGGTGCCTGTAGGATATAAGAATTAACAAATATAACCGTAAAAAACATAGAAAACCATGGACAGATGCTTTTAGTGAAGATACCTATCACGAAAAATAAAATACCGAGGTCATTCACCATACACGGTCCATTCTATGAAATTGTTAAGAAGTATGAAAGTTTGCGGTTACCAAAAGCAAAAACTGACCGTTTCTTTCTAAATTACCAGAATGGTAAATGTACCTGTCAGCCTATAGGTATAAACAAATTTGGTTCTATGCCTAAAGAAATCGCAAAGTTTTTAGGTTTAGCAGATGCTGAGAGCTACACTGGACATAGTTTCAGAAGAACTTCAGCTACATTGCTGGCTAATTCAGGAGCTGATATAATGACTTTGAAGCGTCATGGTGGGTGGCGATCTAGCAATGTAGCAGAATCATACGTAGAAGATTCCATACAAAACAAGAAGGAAATTTGTGCAAAAATCACAAAAAGAATTAAACTTGATTCTGAGGCGCTTCCTACTGACGAAACACCAAGTACATCCAATGATTGGATTTGTCCTACCTACACGAATAATGAGCCATCTCAAATTACAATAGAACATGAAAGTATTTCAATAAATAATCTATCTGATGAGACCGCTATGCCATCAAAAACAGTTAATTATAATTTTACTAACTGCACATTTACTAATTGTTTCTCTAAATAAACTTTTTATCTACTAAATAAAATGAGTTTTTATTGTTATTTTATTCACAAGTGTGTTGAAAAACGTCGTATGATACACGTGTGTATTGATGATTACCGTCCTTGGCTCTCTTAAGACCCTCGCCTGCGGCTCAGGTCTCAATGGCGCCTCGGCGGTAATCACCAATGTTACACACTAGTACCATAATGTACTAATCCTCAATATATTGTAAAAGACAACATTTAAACCTCTAACCCAATTTAATTATTCATTGATCCAGATGGAAGATAAACAAGTAAAATAAAAAAATACTGTTCGACATTTTTATATCGTGTTGGGATAATCTTCACTTAGATTTCTTACTATATAAAAAAAAATTCGCGTAACAAAAAATAAACTAGTACCTTGGCTATTATAGTTAGGTCTGTTAATAGAAAATTGAAGCTTCCAATATTCTACGTCGTTTAGTAATATTACCTCAATAAAGATGGAAAACATTTAGATATTAATCGAAGTCTGAAATATCTCATTTCCTTGCACGGCAACATTGATTCAGATGTCAAAAGATAAACGAAAATGATAAAACTTCTCTTGGTACCTAATACAGCTTCGATAAAACATAGTCAACAAGCAACACTTTGTAATAATACAAAACTAGTTTATTGGTTGTGAGTACTAACTCACTTAGATGAGTTAGGTACTTATTTTTTGTCTTATTTTTGTCTTCTTTTTCTGCACATGCCCCGTGTATTGTACCCATACCTTTTGTTTTAAATAAAGTCGGATTTCTTATTCGTGAGGGGAGAGGCTGGTGTACTGAGATACAGCTCTGCTTAATTCAGACACTAGTCTCTTACAATCTTATCATAAGTATACAATTTGTACCAAAATTTGTATTTGTGGGTATAGATATAGATTGGAGAGAAAAACAAGCATTATTGAATTTTGAATTTGAATTGAATTGAATAGTAAGTACTTCAATATGTCATGACAGAAAATAAGCTAACACTCAGATTTTTTTATTTTCTAGAGCGCATATTAATTCACATATAAAAAGATAAACGATACGACTGCTCGATGATTTTAAGCGTGTTTAATCATTTTCCTCACCTTCATTTTGCTATTTTTTTAAATAGGATTTTTGATTGCACCATGATTGTAATGCCAAAGCTTGACTTTAAATAGAGAAGCGCCGGCGAGATTCCGGTCTCGTGTCTCCCCTGATGGCTCCACTAGGGGAGCCATTAGGATTTTTTTTAGTCTTGGTGTCTTCCCTAGGTCGGGGAGATGCACATACTATTTGTATTCTTTTTTATTTAAAGTTATAGGCAATTATTTAAGAAAAACTTTATTTTTGGGATGTCACATACTTAAATACTACGAACATATCAAGATAAATAAGTAATTAATGTCTTATGAAATTAAACGGCTTATTTTTTTTTCGGTAACTGCGTAAGTCTCGTCAAGAATGTAGTTCATATGACCAAAATTTTTAGCAAATAAGGTAAATGTTATAAACACAATTTTCAAAGTTCTCTTTAAACAAATTATGAAATTTAGTAGAATCAAATTTTTGGAAAAAGAATGCATACCTATTTTCCGAAGAACGCAGATTTTCATGCTTATATTGAAAATGAATTGCAGATTAGAAATATAAAAAAATAATATACAATAAAAACATGGCTTGCAATTTCGGAGAACACAATATATGCTTCAAGTACGATGACATCTGTTTTGTTTTTGATTTATGAATTTTCCTTTGCAAATTCAGTTTCTTGATATGACAGTTGAAGGTGACGATGACATGAGATGGATTTCTTATTTTAAAAATATGTTTTTCTCTACATTATATGAACCACTTTTTTCTATTAATAATTACTCGACTTCAAAGAAATTAAATCATTTTGACATTTAGTAGGTACGATGACTCTGCTACTGTTTTGACTTTTATTTGTACATAAAACAAATCCTCTGTAGAGTAATGACTAGTCGTTATGTTTTCTACCTTCAATTAGCTTATTGTAGTCTCATTGAAATAATTGATAAAGGCACTTATATGAGGTTAATATTTGACAAGCAGCAACAATTGAGAAATTGTCGCCCAATAACAGCTTACGGGACCCGACGTCTCAGTGCTGTGCTGATGTCTGTTATTTCAGAAAACTCAATGGTACTTCAATACATTCAAATCTGGACAGGTATTTAGAAGATATGGTGGAATAAAGTAACTCACACACATACTTACTCCTTTAGAGGACTTGGTACTGGTATAATATCTCGAGCTCCTCCGTGCTTCGGAAGGCACGTTAAGCCGTTGGTCCCGGCTGTCATCGTTGATGCCAGTCGTTAAGCTATGTCAGATGCTTTAAGGCAGCTTGAAAAATCTGACAATAGTGTTGACCACTTACACATACGAAAAACAACAAACAATTAAGAGGACTTAGTAAATAAACTTTAAACATTATATTTATATTATTTTCAAACAAATTTTTATTTATACAAAGATATAGTCTTCCAACTATCGTACGACGCAATTATTAGTCATACGACATATTAAGGCAACGTGCCTAAAATACTGGCAGCATTACCGCGCTGTATAGCAAGGCTAATGCGTTTAGCGAAATAACAGCCTCCGTGGTCCAGTGGTTAAAACAGCCTCCGTGGTTCAGTGTTTAAAGCGTTTGCCTCGTTGACCCGGTGGTCGTGGTTCGATTCATTTTCAGTTTTGCATTTGAATGCCATAGACTAGAAGTTGAGGCACTAATTATTTTATTGACGGTCTGTTGGGACCGTGACCTTTGGACAATAGGCTAAAATATGGGTACAGCTGAGCAAAAAAGTACTTACTCGTTTGCTTTGATACGGAAAGGATATGGGCTGATGCCCCGAATGATAGCAGACTATTAGCATGGTGGTACAGTCGGAATCAAACTTTCTGGCAGCTTGGATAATAGCCGCGAGCTGCGCAGTACGCCCCCCGCCTCCCTGCCTACGCCCCGCTGAACCTATATTGTGTACTGCGCATCGACTCGCGCGATGTTCCAAGTCACCGTAATGTTTGATTCGGACTGTGTCAAGTTTTATACAAACGCTTTTGAGCTCGAGTTGCGCTCCTAATATACACAGATGGCTCTACGTGCTATATTTAAAAGATATATTTGCATTTACTATGATAAAACATTTTTGATTAATTGCATTTTTATCGTTCAAGTAATAGCGTACTATCTTTTTTACGTTTGATCACATTCTAATTAGTCTAGTTAAATAACAATGGACATACTGCCATCTAGTGGTGATTTTTTTAAACTTAGCTTGCCTTCTAAGGAGACATCTATTCCTGTAGAATTATAGGTACATATATAAATATAAATATATAGGGGACATATCACACAAATTGAGCTAGCCCCACAGTAAGTTGTGAACTCGTGTCGCAGGATACTAACTCAACGATACTATATTTTATAATAGATACTTATATAGATAAACATCCAAGACCCAGGTCAATATGAAAAAGATCTTTTTCCATCTTGACCTGACCGGGGATCGAACCCGGGACTCCCGTGTGCAGACTAGCGTGTTGACCGCTGCGCCACGGAGCTCGACAAGGTTACATTATATGATTATAGGTACATATATGTTTTAGTTTTATATTGGGTGGTTCTCTGACCTGGACACATCGTCTTGGGACTAAGTTCAATTCATCACACTTTCACTTATTGATTTTAGGGATCCTAGTGGTTAATTCGGAAAGATCAAAGGCGCGGCGGGTTGAAAGGGTTGTTGTATCACCTTAATATGATCAAAGGAGAGGCGCGGTGTGTGAAGACGGTATCACCTATATACTGAGTTTTAGGGTTCCGTGGTAAATAAGAAAGCATTATAATTTTGCCATGTCTATCTATCGGTAAAGTGTAACTTTATTATAAGTTTCTCCTGTAGACTTGAGTAGAAATTTTCTCTTTTTTATTTTTGATATAAAAATACTACGAAGTGAAGACAAAAAAAGTAACTAAAACTAAATTAACCTTTAAAATAAAAAATATCCCACAGGGCAGTGCTCTGCGGTAATGTGCCCAGAAGGCTGGTAGCATTGCCATGTTAAATGGCAATGCTTATTCTTTCACCTATATACTTAATTACCAGTCCTCTGGTCATTCGACACCTCAATTTTTCGGTCGTTTCTCTTTCTTGACGTGAAAGTCAGTATAACAGATGCACTTTAGTAGATTGTTATACAAGGGTTATAAGTGATCAATTACACCCGAGATATTTAGCGAGCGAGGGCGCTTATAGTTCGAGGGTGTCATTAATCATTTACATTCGAGTTGAACACTCTACTTTTCATCATGATCGCGAGAAATATATTTCCCATTTGCTACAAAGAATGAAACAAGAATTTTTGTTATGGTCTTGCGCTTTTAATGCCTTCAGCCATTTATGGTGGCCAGTAAGCTTGTTTTAAAAACAAAAATAAATTTGTGCATATTATATATAGGAGCCGATGCGTGGTGCGTAGCCGCCTTTGATTTTCGAATTTACTTACCTCCCTAAGGATGTAAATCAAACTTACAACCCGAGGTTTGAGTTAAATAGAACCTCCTTTCAGAGCTCGAATGATGAAAAACAATTAAAATACTTAATTATTAATATTAACAGGACTTAGCACGAATCTTTTTACTTATTTGTACGCTTTGTCTTTGTCTCGCTGCGACCACGATGGATGTAACTCCATAGAAACGTCAGCGAAAATAAATAAGTAAAAAGGTTCGTGCTAAGTCCTGTTAATATTAATAATTATGTGTTTGAAGCGCGAAAGTTTAAAAAAGAATAATAAAAATACTGTATGAATACTGCGAAAAATTTGGCTGAACAAACATTTATGACACTATCTGTACTTGCATTGAAGCTTTATTTGACTAACTAGAATTGCGCACGTATTCGGCGGTCCAATGAACAACGCTTTGTGCTCGCCTAAATATGTTCTAGTATAGCATTCAATGCCTGGAATGGAACGTGTTCTCCCAATTCCTTCGGGTTACTACATTTATTTAAAAACTTCAATAAGACAGACTTAAATTAGCCACACCAAAGACAATATAATACTAACGTAATATAGACTGCCCACCTCATACAAAAATATTGGACCAAATTAAGGTTGCGAAAAGCAGGCGTATGTATGGCGCAGGAGAGTTGCTTGCTACTCGATACTAGATGGCGGTAATCTGCGTTAGCTTTAACTTACTATAGATACAATGTTGTGTAGTTTCGAGTGGCGCCATCTATGCGAGTCTCTAAGAACAAATCGTACGATTAAGGCGTTGAGACCACATGGCCACACACAGGCTTTATCTACCAGCCAACCAATAAGTGATGCAAACATAATTGATTATTTTTACAGGTATCTTTGTGGTATACTTTACCGTTGATGGCCTTCGTAACAGACCAATGGAGTAGGCGAAAAAAATCCGACGAAATAAAACGTGAGTAAAGTCGGGTTTACATAATGAATTAGTCTTATGTAAGTTTTAATATTAAGATTCTCATATGACATGACACAACCGGCCGGGTTCAATTTGTAAGGAAATGATGATATTTTTTGTAGTGTTAGTCGACCTGACATTACAGTGGCATATTGGTAAAAAATCTGGTGGTAGAGGACTCTGAACCACTGTGTCGTGAAGACCGTTGTAGTCGGGCGTAGTTCAGGCATGGACCTTGTATATTAGAAGGACTGAGTACCCATAGTATTTTTTGCCATTGTATAAAAACAGTTATATGTAATTGCGTACACGCCAGCGGGACACCAACCTGTAGAATTTCCTTCTATCGGTCAACCATGAATCGTTGCACTTTTCTTTTTCTAATATATGTTTAATAAATAATATAATTTAACAATAATTGGTCAATTATAGCAACTGACAGACACAAATGGAAGCGAGAGAAAGAGGCCTTTGCCCAACATTGGGACATTCTTTAATGGCTCGTAATAATAATAATAATGTTTAATAAGCGTTAATATCGCGTATCAAAATTGAAAGAGCTCTATCAGGTTTCTAAAGAGAAAACGCTAAATATATAGGTATAGATAATTTGGGTAGAGTTTTACCAATACTTTATTACAGTTGATATGTGCTATTGTGCATAGAAGTTGGACCCACCGCACACCCACGAATGTCCTTGCCCCTACGTTTGCATGACAATGCCCACAATCTGCATAAAATTACTCCCTTGCTTTCGTTGCTCTATGGGGCAGCCAGGCGAAAGGCAAAGTTCACTGCATCTTGCTCGCTGTTTGGTTGGTATTTTAAAGACTACCCAAAGTATATGAATAAAAATTAGCAAAGTGCGTGTCGGGCCACGCGCAGTGTAGGGTTCCGTAGATACGAATGACAACTTTGAGTTCACACTATTTGCACTCGCACCTCACAGTTTAACGACCAAAAACATCTTACAATGAAAATTGTATGAAATTTTACATTTTCGAGTATATTTTATAAGCTCTGTAATTTTTTTTCACGTATCCATATATAACCGTTTAGCAGATAGAGGGGGGGACACTTACCTCAAACAAAAATTTGCACTTTAAAACCAAATATTTCGGAAACGGATCCCTAAATCGAAAAATGGTGTTCTCAACCTCACAATATTTTTTTTTTATTGACCTATTTAACAATACCTAACACGATGGGTTTGTATAGAAACTCCCTCTTTACTTGTATGGGAGCTACCCTAAAATATTTTTTTTTTTCAAGAATTTTTTCTACCTCTTTTTTGGCATGATTTATATACATACTCATATCAAATTACAGCTTTCTAGTACTTATAGTCTCTAAGTAAAACCGCGGACGGACAGACAGGCAGACATAGTTTACTACGGAACCCTAAAAATTGGCCAAGTTCGAGTTGGCCTCGCCAATTAAGGGTTCCGCAACGTAGGAGCAAGTTTAGATTAGCCAAAATAGGTACCTTTATAATTTTTCGACAGGAAAGATACCTATCGATTTGATGACATAAATGTACATGACGCATGTGCTAACAATGACTTGTTACAAATAACATCTAAATTAGGACTTCATAGTTCCGGACCTTACCCTATGTCAGTAAAAATATATAATAAACTCCCTAAATGTATAAAGGAAGAAACTAATTACAAAAAGTTTTTGAGCTTGCTCAAACAACATCTTTTAAATAAATCTTATTATTCCGTCAAAGAATATTTACAAGATCCTTAGCTACAGAATATTGTCTACCTTCCTCTCGTCCCATTGCAATGCCTGACAAGGTGCATATGTATTTAGACTAAATATTTAATATATTTATGTGTTGAATCATATGTAATGCAATGTTATAAATAATAATAATAATAATAACACAAAGCTGTCACGCACGTAAACACTGAAAACGTAGCCAGTTTTAATCATTGAAATTAAGGCCTGGCTTATGAAGTGTAGGTATGCAGTGTGTAAATTTGCCCTCCACTTCCGTTAAGGATTGACTCAGACCGTTCTTTAAGGATTTTTTTTCACTTTCCCATACTAATTCATAATTATGAAGTATTGAAAAAAAAAAATGCGTTCCCAACATCCCGTAGGAAAAGTAATGTCGAGGGCATGGGTCAATTTCCTCGTTGTATAGTCAAAAGAAGTCCCCTATTAAGTACCGAAGAGGAATCACTGTATTTGTTCATGACATGTTGTTGTACCCATGTTATATGTGTTATCAATATTTCGACAAAATTATAAATTTAGTAGTTGTAATATTAGAAATTCATCACGTCGACCCTCATCAGACCTCATAGGCCATTCTAATTATTTCGAACACGGCCGCATGAAAACGGATATGTAAAGTGAATATTCCTTTAGGCTAAGACAAATAGAAGTTACCTATAATTAGCACCAGATAAGACATATATATATATATATATATGCAACAAGAAAAAATGTGAAATATCACCTTTTTTGTTGTTGTATTGATCTTGTGATATAACTGATAGCACAAGCACTATCACTGATCTTACCAACCAGCTTGCATATAAGGAGCAACAATGTAGAATGAACAATTTGGAAATTTCTGGAGTACCATATACTAAATCAGAAAATCTTGTACACATAATGCAAGCTATCTCAACAAAAATAGGAGTATCCTTGTGCTCATCCGATATTGACCATATCCATCGTGTGAAACGTTATCCTCAGACGAAAATGGGTACAGACAGTAGTGGTCAATCACCAGCACAAATTCCCAACATCATCGTCAAATTCACACAACGTCAGAAAAAATCAGATGTGCTAGCGGCGGTCCGCGCGAGGCGCGGTCTAACTACCTCCGATGTGAATGTTGACGGCCCTGCACGACCATTATTCGTAAATGAACATCTATCGCCTAGCAACAAAATACTGTACAATAAAACGCGTAGACTAGGTAGGGAGTGTGGATATACCTATATTTGGATTAGAGATTGTAAGATCTTTGTAAGGAAAACCGGCCAAGTGCGTGTCGGGCCACGCGCAGTGTAGGGTTCCGTAGTTGCGAATGACAACTTTGAGTTCACACTATTCACACTCGCACCATACAGTTTAACGACCAAAAACATCTAACAATGAAAATAGTATGAAATTTTACAGTTTATAAGTTAGTTGCCTATAACTTTTTAGTTTGAACTTAGTACTCAGCTCTGATAGTTTTCCTTTAAATTTCAGTATATATACTACTGCTGTAATTTTTTTCACGTATCTATATATAACCGTTTAGCAGATAGAGGGGGGGGGCACTTACCTCTAACGAAAATTCGCACTTTAAAACCAAATATTTCGGAAACGGATCCCTAAATCGAAAAATGGTGTTCTCAACCTCACAATATTTTTGAAAGACCTATTTAACGATACTCCACACGATGGGTAAATAGAGAAAAAAAAAATACTCCCCCACTTTACTTGTATGGGAGCTACCATAAAAAAAATTTTTTTTCAAATTTTTATTCTACCACTTTTTTGCCATGATTAATATACATACCCATACCAAATAACAGCTTTCTAGTACTTATAGTCTCTGCGTAAAACCGCGGACGGACAGACAGACAGACAGACAGACAGACAGACAGACAGACAGACATGGCGAAACTATAAGGGTTCCTTGTTTACTACGGAACCCTAAAAACGATCTAGCAAAACCTATATTAATTTCTTGTGAAGATGATCTTGCAAAAATAAAATAAAATGACTACTTTTCGCTGGCATATACATGTATCGTAGATATTTTTATTGTTTGTTACATTATCAATACCTTTTTTCTCCCATGAGAACATATAAATTTCCAACTATAAAAATTCATATAATACTTGTTTATCTCAACTCATATATAAAAATCAGATATTGTTATAGACGGCTTATATGTTCTTTAATTTTAATTTTAACTAAACCTAAGTACTTATATTTTTCGTGTTTATTGTTGCGAAGCGGTTGGTACGTTTGTTTCCTGCGTAGAATTTTAGTAAAGTACATTAACAATGACTGAGACACAAAACTTACTCGTTTACTATCAAAATGCGAGAGGATTGCGTACTAAGTCTGAATTGTTCTTACGTGAAGTCTTAAATAATAATTACGATATAATTTGTATCACTGAGACCTGGCTAAATGATGGTTTCTATAGTTCTGAATACTTTGATTCCCGGTACGATATATTTCGATGCGATCGTAATGTGGACGTAAGTGGGCTAGAGCCAGGAGGCGGGGTAATGGTTGGTGTGCGCCGTGAGCTGTGCGCGGCCGCGCGACCTGAGTGGTGCGCGCCGCCGCCGGCCGACGAGCTGTGGCTGAGCATCCCGCTGCGCGGCCGCGCCGCCAACCTGCGCCCCGACGCCGCGCCTGCCACTAGTCACATCTCATCATACCTCTACTTGGGTTGTACTTACATTCCCCATTCACCTTTACATCGAAGTACTTTAGCCTCTTTTTATGATCGAACTGCTGACTTATTGCACTCAAAACCTAATGACGTTTTCCTGATACTCGGTGATTTTAATGTCACTAAAGCCTCATGGATCAATGACCACGATAACAACAGTATGATTGCAGAAAATATTAGTGATGCACCAACAAGTCTTACTATTGACTTTATGAACTTTTCGTTATTACAACAGTACAATAAAGAGCAAAATATTAATAATAGATTCTTGGATTTAGTATTTAGCAATAAGTTTTGTTCAGTTACCCACTCCAGTAAACCCCTAGTGGTGGAAGATCCGCATCACAAAGCATTAGATATTTGTTTACCAGCATGTTCGCCTATCAATACACTTGAAAGTAATAAAACAATTAACCCTTAAGTACCTGCCACCAATTTTGGTTACATAAGTACCTGACTGCGGTCATAGTGACCGCTGACGTAAAACCTTGTTTTATTATTATAGAACTCGAAAAATGGCAATACAATTAAATAAAACACATGTTTAGGATATTAACTTTATATTAAAAATAAAAAAAGAACCCTTTACCAAATACTTTGTTCTGAAATGAGAAAAGTCTTAATAGATGCACATGTTACCGAAAATGAACAATCATTTTATAATTAAGAGATCAACATTATATGTAACAAAAATTTTAAGCTACTTGTTTTTTTTTTCTTAAAATCGAATAATGGTGTTATAATAAATAATAAAGAAAATGTGAAAAAAATAACAATTTCTACAAAATTGCAAGTGGTAAAGTTCACAATTTTTCATGACAATTTTGGCACAGTTTTTTAGTACATTCCACACAGATGGGCGCGTTGCACATAAAACATAGATGAAATGTTTTGCGCTTCTTCTTATGATCGCAGGTGGAGCATGTTTTTCGTTTTTCGAGTTTATCTACATTTGAAGTACTTGGCATCTCTTCATCAATTTTCAAGATACGCCGAATAGCAGTTTTGACGTCTCGAGGAGTGTGTTCATAACTTTCTCGCCGTTTCATATGTGGTCTAGTCAAGTCTTCTGCAAGCTCCAAACCATCTTGCAATAATTTCGTCTTCTTTATCCATTTTTTACACTAAAACAAATAATAAAATAACACATGAAATAATCACACAACTGCCTGCTCGCGGTCACTATGACCGCTAACGAACTTTGTTTACTCACCGAAGCTGAACGCGCGCACGTGATATCTTGCCGATCGCTAACGCGGTACTAACCATAGTAAAGAAAAGGTACATAAACGCACAAAATTTCAAACTACCCACAAATGGAGATATTCAAATTTAAAAAGTCACAGCGGTCACAGTGACCGCTGTCAGGTACTTAAGGGTTAAAAAAATATTTTACAAAGCCGACTACGAATCTATCAATCGAGAACTTAGTTCACACAACTGGATGTTGTTATTTTCGTCCCTGGATGATGTAGACAGTTGTGTTAATTATTTCTACGACGTTTTGAAAACATTAATAGATAAATATGTACCTACAAGTTATTCATCAATAAACAGTAAGTTTCCTCCCTGGTATAACAAGCCATTAGTTAAACTAAGTAATGAGAAAAAAAAATATCATCTTAAGTGGAAAACATACGGTAATTTTTCTGATTATAGAACTTTCTCCCTACTAAGAAAGAGGTTGCGTAAATTAGAACAAGCTCAATATAATAAATATATTACCATGTCTGAAGATAGAATTAAAGATAATCCAACCTATTTCTGGAAATATGTCAAATCAAAAAATCAACAGAGTGATATCCCCAATATTATGTATGATACAAATAATGACCCACTTATAACAGGAAAAGATATTTGTGAGGCTTTTAACACACATTTCCAGTCTGTTTTCATAAATTCAAATTCTGCTGCACCTCCCAATTCTCCTTATTTACCTGAGAATAAACAGTCTAATTCAACTATAAATACAATTAATTTAGATAAAGAGACAATCCTATATGAACTTAAACATATTAACTTAAATAAAAGTGCTGGAGCTGATGGTATCCCTCCCATTTTCATTTGTAAGTGTGCCGATGCTTTACTTATACCTATATATTTAATTTTCGAAAAATCTATTGATATTGGTATTTTTCCAAGCAAATGGAAACAAGCACTTGTCACTCCTATACCTAAAAATAAACGCCGCGAGTTAATCTCAGAGCACAGACCTATTTCTAAACTAAGTAAATTTGGGCAAATTTTTGAAAAAATCGTCACTAGACAACTGTCCATTGCACTAAAACATACCATATCTGAAAAACAACACGGGTTTTTCAAACAAAGAAGTGTCGATACGAATATGGTCACTTTTGTGGACTATTTGTCGAGTGCGTTAGATAAGGGTACTCAGGTGGATGTCGTGTATACTGACTTCTCCAAGGCGTTTGATAAAATCAATCATAATTTGCTTATAATAAAGCTTCGGAGGGTCGGTGTACACGGCAACCTACTTAGATGGGTTGATTCCTACATACGAAACAGAAGTCAAGCTGTATGTGTCAAGGGTTACTGTTCTAGTTTCCTACCCATCCCATCTGGCGTTTCACAGGGATCCCATCTTGGCCCAGTTCTCTTTACCGTATATACCAACGATGTACATGAAGCTCTGAAGAACACTGATCAGCTTTTATACGCCGACGATACTGAACTTTTCAGAGTGGTTACTAACACCGATGACTGTTTCAAAATTCAACAGGATCTAGATTCTCTGGTTGACTATTGTGAAAAAAACCAACTTTACCTTAATATTGATAAATGTCAAGTTATTACATATACTCGCAAAAAACATCCAATTAAGTATAACTACCATCTGAACAATATTTTAGTCACTAGAGTTGATTCACTTCGGGATCTGGGTATTGTGATGGACAGCGAACTATCTTTTAAACGTCACTTCGACTATATTATTAGAAAATCATACAAAAACTTAGGATTTATTAACAGGGTCACTAAACCTTTCAAAAATACTAGCACATTAAAAACTCTATACTTCAGTTTCGTAAGATCGGTTTTGGACTTTGGCTGTATTGTTTGGAATCCCTTTTATAAAGATGATATTAATGTAATCGAAAAAGTCCAAAAGAAATTTGTCAAAATACTAAACTATCGGAATAACGTTACTGACCCTACATATGATGTCCCCTTAATCGTTATAATATTCTCTCTCTTCAGAACCGTCGGACCCAATTCGACATAGTATTTCTACACAAAATTATAAATAGTCTTATTGACTCATCTGTACTCCTTTCTAAAGTTAATTTCATAGCCAAAGCTCGACTACCGGTTCGTTCCTCTCGCAAACTTCACATCTTAGTACCACCTCATCTTCGCAAGAATTATACACGAAATAACTTTTTCTATCGCTGTCTGGTAAGCTATAACAATAATTTCTCAGACATAGACATTTTTTCAAATTCTCTGTCGTCTACAAAAAATAAAATTTGCACGAAATTAATTTTTAAGCAGAATACTTAATCATTTTTTCAATGTCTTTTTTTTTTGTTATATGTAAATATATAGGTGTGTGTGTGTATGCATGTATATGTGTACATATTCGCATGCACATGCTTGTGTATTAGAATTTTAGATATCGCGAGGCTTGTTAACACGCATAGTCTTAAAGTATAATATTTTATAATATATGATCGGCACTGTTTGGTCTATTTCTCAAAAACTATAATGTAATCAATTATTATTTGTATGACTGTTTGTGCCACAATAAATAGAAAAAAAAATAAAAAAAATAACTGGTTATGTAGTGTTACATTTCATGAAAATCAGCCTTGTGTGAGTCGGACTCGCGCACGAAGGATTCCGTACCATTCTGTCCATCTCTACAATATTAAGACTATCGAGCAAAAAACACACGTTTGTTGTTTTTATTATTTTTTGTTATGACAGCAACAGAAATACATCATCTGTGAAAAGCCGTGTGGTTCCCGGCAGAGTATAATAGGACTTCTCCAAGTCATCCTGTGGATGCCGTAAAAGGCGACTAAAGAAACACAAGCTACACAAAGCTTATTAACATCAGAAAGACCTCTCCAACCCGTCTGGCCAGCGTGGAGAGTGTAGGCCAAATCCTCTGACTACTCAGGCTAGTATATGGCTCTGGTAGTACAGAGAGGGTCGCGCTCCTGCAGTGGACACTAGAAAGACCTGATGATGATGATGATGAAAAGTTCAACTGTCTAGCTATCAACTATATATCTAGAAATCGAAGTTTCAGTAATACTTTGTATACAGAACACTAAAAAAAGACAACGGTCACGTGCGAGCTGACTCATAATCAACGAGACAGCAAAATCAAAGGACAGAAATCCAATCTTAATAAACATCCTCATCAAAGGAGCATTAAGATAACGAATCAATGTCAAATCAAGGTGTCTACAATAGTATTTATTAAATAAATGTTCACACCACAAGATCCGCGGCGCAGTGGTTACCACGCCATCCTGCGACAGGGTCCCGGGTTCGATTTCCGGTCTGGTCATGATGAATACGATCTCTGTCAGATTAGCCTGGGTCTTAGATGTTTCTGTATTATTAAATATTGTATCGTTAAGTCAGTTGGTATCCCACGTCACAAGTTCACAAATTACTATGGGGATAGCTCAATTTGTGTGTTATATTGCTTTATTCATATTAGGTCCTTACCTATGAAATTGGCGTTTCTTTCCCGCTTGCCATTTTGTTCCTAGTAACAATAATTTTCAGGTTAACACATTTTTATCGCTTTAACTTGAAAGTAGCATATTATTTACATTCTGCATGCATTAAAATTTTTGTTTATAAGTATTTAATTATTAGAAAATGCTCATGGAAAGAACTCGTTTCAGGTTTGTCCGTTTTAATCAAAAATGTAGCAATTTTACTATTATTTTTCTATTTTTTTGTAAATTTTATAATGTCCAAATTAAGCTAACTGTTGTCCGTAACTACATGCAAAATTTCACTTTTGATGAATTTATCAAACCCTAAATATTTCTAAAAACGTTTGTGTGAAAAATTCACTTTGCTTAAAATTCTTTATAGAAAACGTTTCAATTTCATAGGTAAGTACCTAATATTTTATATTATTAAAATTTTACAAAAGTCAAATATAATTTCAACATCAGTTCGATACTGTATTGTGTGCGTTTTCTTCCCTTTGACTACATACATTTCTTCCAAATGATATCGACAAGAGGACACAATTTTTTTTAAATCTATGTACAAGCTCTTAAATATCGAACGGTCAAAAGTATGAGGCTATAAATTCATTTATGTACTACCAAGATCTTAATAAAAAGAATTAAATCCTAAAGCAATTTCGAATTGAATTACGTCTCGACTTATCCAGGAAATGGCTTACTTAATAAAGGAAGCTCCATTTAGAATCACTGATAAAATTTCCATTATGGACGGAGTTTAAAATGGCCTTTGAGATAAACAAGCTATGACATTTATGTAGGTGCTGGTAAAGGGTAGTGAATAAATTTAATGTTAATTTATAGGAATTCATTAATTCAAATTTTATAAATGTGAAGGAAACTCTGTGTCTATTACCTTCCTACGCTAAAACCGTTATACCGATTTAGACGAAATTTGGAGTAATAATATGAACGCAAACAAGGAATAAACACGAGATAATTCTATCCCTTAAAAGTGTTAAAAGAGGAGAAAGGGGTAGTTAAAATTGTGTATGGGGAATCAATATTTCTTCAAGTAACGGTTAGTCGAAAGAAAACTACATCTTACCGCCAAAAGTGGCCACTTATTACAGATATAAGTAGTTTTCTTAATGTACCAAATGAAAAATAATTAATTCTCACAAATACTAGAAAAAGATATCATCAATTTATTCTGCTTTTGGAATAAAAGAATACAATGATGAGTGAATAGTATTGAAGAACAAAGATCACCGACATAGCTTAGCTAATTAGCGGTTTAAAGTAGCAGTGGGCGGGGCACATAGCGCGAAGAACCGATGGCTAATAAGACAGAAAGGTTCTTAGGTGACCACGTACCGGCAAGCGCAGCGTTGGAGATCCACCGACCAGGTGGTCGGACGACCTGACCAAGGTCACAGGAAGGCCATGGATGTAGGCAGGTTTCAACCGATCGTTTTGGAAATCCTTCAGCGAGGCCTATGTCAAGCAGTAGACTTTTTTCGGCTGAGATGATAATGTTGATGATAGGTTGATTCATTTTTGCTAATCTAATAATAAATATATAGGGACATGTCACACAAATTGAGCTAGCCCCACAGTAAGTTATGAACTTGTGTCGCAGGATACTAACTCAACGATACTATATTTTATAATATATACTTATATAGATAAACATCCAAGACCCAGGTCAATATAGAAAAAGATCTTTTTCCATAGTGACCTGACCGGGAATCGAACCCGGGACCCCCGTGTCGCAGGCTAGCGTGTTGACCGCTACGCTAGCTCGTCGAATCTAATCAATCAATTAATACAAGGTATTACCTTTGCAAGGACATATTTTTCCCTAATTTGCGTCGCCCATTTGGGTCATTGAGTAAAATATTCAATCGGGCCAAACATCTGTGGCTACCGAAACTGATAAACAAGTTTGATTTACGTCTTCCGTACTGCAGTGTACCTGACAGAAATGTTCCCTTTGAAGTTAGGCTGTAAATCTTGGTAATCGACATTTTTTTTTTGAAGCTTGTTACCTTTTTTCACGTTTTTTAGCAATGAACACTCATGTTATTTGTATTTTACAACTTTTATTTTGTCGGGTAGCTAAAAATTTTTTACTGTCTTTCAGTATAAGTATTTAATTTGTCTTGGTTTTCATCATAGATTTAAAAAAAAAATTCGTCTTTTTCATGCCAGGCTATTCTTAAAACAGTTTTTAAATTCGTTTTCCGTGCTGCAGTGTACCTGACAGAAATATTCCCTTAGAAGTTAGGCTGTAAATCTCAGTGATCGATATTTTTTAATTGAAGTTTGTAGAATTTTTCATGTTTTTTAGTAATTAATACTTATGTTATTTGAATTTTGCAGTATTTACTTTGTCGGGAAGCCAAATTTTTTGTTTATTGTCTTTCACTATATTTCATTTGGCTTGTTTATCGTGCCAGGCTGTTCTTAAAAAAAGTTTGATTTACGTCTTCCGTACTGCATTGTACCTGACAGAAATGTTCCCTTTGAAGTTAGGTTGTAAATCTTAGTGAACGAAATTTTTTAATTGAAGTTTGTAGACTTTTTCATGTTTTTTAGTAATTAATACTTATGTTATTTGAATTTTGCAGTGTTTACTTTGTCGGGTAGCAAAAAATTTTTTATTGTCTTTCACTATATTTAATTTGGCTTGTTTTTCGTGCTAGGCTATTCTTAGAAAAGCGTTTAAATTTGTTGTCCGTGCTACAGTGTATCTGACAGAAATTTTCTCTTTGAAATTAGGCTGTAAATCTTGGTGATCAATATTTTTTAATTGAACTTTGTGTCCCTTTTTCTTTGTTTTTTTTTTTTTTTTAGTTTTTTTTAGCATTTACTTAACACTTATATGATTTGTACTTTACAGTTTTTATTCTCTCAAGTTGCCAAACATTTTTTTTATTATCTTGAAATATGTCCCAGTCAGATTTATTATTACCTATCTACTATTTATAGGCCAGTCAATATCGACACAAAAAAATGAAAGCATTGCAAAATTTGCAAACGCACATGTAACAGCGTAGGAATCTTAGAGAGAATCTATCTTAGAGGTCTCTACAATACAAAAAATCGTCGTAACATACGCGTTTGCAATGTTTGGTGTCGATATTGACTGGCCTAATGATAAGGCTAGACTTTGTGTTATTTGATTGTGCAGTTTTTATCACATGGTATGTGGTGGCAACCATAAGAAATTTTCACATTTGGAAGTAAAGCTTGTCACTAGTCACTACCAACTAGGTGCCCTAAACCTATGCAAGTCTGCATTTCAAATCTATATAAAAGTGAGTACTAAGAAAGGATTTTTTGAAATTCAACCCCTAAGGGATTGAAATAAGGGGTGAAGTTTTATGCGAACGAAGTAGTGGAAAAATTGCTAGTTCCGGAAATTTTTCATGGACGTGTGTTCATAATTTATTCTTTTATTACAAAAGGTTGACTTCGAATTTCGGCGGTAGCGGCAAATGTCACGCATTTAATATGAAATTACAGAGATGTCGATCGACATGTCATTTCATATAACGTGGGCGACATGCCTCTGTCGCCGAACTTCAAAGCCAACCTTTAACTGTCAATTATTTATCTTCTGAAACTTTGGCCAAACGGCTTTTCTTCCGAAAAAAGAAGAGTTAACTGAATTTTTAGGTTATATATCTAATTCACTCCGTTTCAACTCATATTTTAATATCGCGCTTCTTGATTGGGCATTTAATAACATGTATTTTTTTAAATATACGGATACGGACCGACATAAATGACATGTATTTAGAGAGACTTATATCCAACTTTTGGATATAGAAGGCTGACGATAATGATGATATTTGTTAACTTCTTCGTTTGTAATAGCTATGTCAAACCTTGTCAAACGTGCTAAGGATAATTCATTAACTTTCCAAAACTAAGCTGAGACACTTTTTCTTCATCATAATCAGGTCTTTTTTAAATAAATAAATATATACGGACAAATCACACAGATTGAGCTAGCCCCAAAGTAAGTTCTTAAGTAAGACTTGTATTATGGGATACTAACTCAACGATACTATATTTTATAACAAATACATATATAGATAAACATCCAAGACCCAGGTCAATCTGAAAAAGATCATTTTTCATCTTGAACTGATCGGGGATCGAACCCGGGACCATCCGTGTCACAGGCCGGCGTGTTGACCGCTGCGCCACGGAGCTCGTTTTTTAGTCTCCTCTGCAGAAGCATGACCCTCTCTGTTACTACCAGAGCCATATTATTAGCCAGAGCAGTCAGAGAATTTGGCCTACACTCTCCACGCTGGGCGACGGAGACGAGTTGAAGAGGTCTCTTTGATGTTAATAAGCTTATGTTTCCTAAGTCGCCTTCTACGACATGCACGGGAGGACTTGGAGAGGTTCTATTCTACTCTGCCGGGAACCATACGGCTAAGATACTTTATATTTACACATAAATATAAAACCTGTATGTGTATTAAAGGGCTCAAAGTACCTGCGCGAGTTATGGCGCATAATAATGATAAAAAGAAGAACATATACATGAAGCTATGAACAAGAATGATGGCGCATTAAATATTTTTCATTTCATGCGTTTAACCCACTTCTCAACGCATTTTTTTTAAATAAAGTGTTTGGTTTGGTCAATGTTTTAAATATATAAATAAAAAGTAACTAAAAATCCCGGTAGTGCAATGAGCTTAGCATTTATCAGCGCTAACGCATGTTAAGCAATCGGGGTCAGTCCCCACTTAGAGGAGGTCACCCTACAGCTTTGCAAGCAAGTATTATATAATTTCAAATTTTTCAAGAGTAAATTATCACCGCAATTGACTAGAATTTCATTTCCCGTATTAATAAAAACAGAATGTGGACAAAACCTAGAGCCGCGTCTGCCTGCTCAACTAACCACAGTGTTGTAGCCTAAAATCCGTGTTAAAATCCCTACTAAAAATAAACTGAAATTCAATTTTCTCATATTAATTTACCAGTAGAATCTGGACGATAAAAATGCAATAACCAGAGCGTGTGCTCTACTGCTCAGCTGTCCATATTTTTGAAGAGTCGCAGCCTTTGTGAAAAAACATGGCGGTTTGTACGGCAAACCTCGTTTAAATTCCTAGTGAAAATAACATGAAATTTAATTTTCCTTATTAAAACGCCAGCGCAACGTGAACAATGAAAGTGTAATAGCCGCGTAGGCGGATCGCAAAACAATTTTTTTTTGGATTAACCTTTACAAAAAAAACCGGCCAAGTGCGTGTCGGGCCACGCGCACTGTAGGGTTCCGTAGTTGCGAATGACAGCTCTGAGTTCACACTGTTTACACTCGCACCTCACAGTTTAACGACCAAAAACATCTAACAATATATATACAACTGCTGTAATTTTTTTTACGTATCCATACATAATTGAAATTTAATTTTCCTTATTAATACGCCAGCGCAACGTGAAAAATTAAAGTGTAATGACTGGAGTGTGGGCTGTTCACAAGCCACATTTTTGTAGAATCACCTTTACAAAAAAAAGCGCTTATCTCATGAACTTCCTACTGGACTGATGTCCAAAATTCTTCCATCGTTGGATTGATACGTTATCCCTAAGTGACTTAGGCTAGATTATAATACCTGCGAAACCGTGGCGGACTACTAGATGGGTTATTTCTAGAGGAAATAAATTGAAATTTAATTTCACATGTTAATATGTTAGCGCAATCTGGAGTGGACATTAAAAATGCAATAAACGGAGCGTGAGCTTGCTCACCAACCACATTATTTTAGTCGTGCCTTTGTAATAAAAATCGGCCAAGTGCGAGTCGGACTCGCCCAATTCGGCCAAAGCCCTCCGTTCGTCCCTCCTGGAGGCCCTTTGGTGATGTTCGCCTTACAGGTTGAGTAGCAAAAGATCACTTGGAGCTAGATACAAGATCTTTCAAAAAAACTGTCGGGCACGAAGGATACCGTCCCACGTCCCACCATCTACAAATCATAAGGCTATCGAGCAAGAACGAGGTAAAAAATATTTTTGTTGTATGGAAACTCTTAAATATTTATATTATTTTGATTTATTATTTATTTTTTTAATATTTCAAGTGGTACTCTGTTGCCATTATTAATAACGAATAAAAGCAGCAAAGCAATTACATATGTCGTATGGGAGCGAACCCTTTAAATGTTTTAATTTTGGGTTTGTTGTTAGAGCGGCAATAGAAATACATCATCTGTAAAAATTTAAACTGTCTAGCTATCACAGTTTATGAAATACAGCCTAGTGACAGACGGACAGACAGACAGACGGACACCGAAGTTTTAATAATAAAGTCCCTTTTTAACCCTTTGAATACGGAACTCTAAAAAACATGGAGATTTCTGCGGTAAACCGCGCTTTATTTAAATTTATGCGCTCTGATGGTGCATATTTATTTCAATTTGCTGCTAGAGTTATTTCACGTACAACTTTTTCATTCTGCACGTGAAAAATGCCAATATCACACACCTGAAAATTCAACTAACAACAAATTTTTATTATAACGAGGCCTTTAAGGTTCATCATTTCAACCGCAAGAAGTCCACTGCTAGACATAGGACCTCCTCCAAGGATTTCCAATACGACCGGTTGGAAGCGGCCTGCATCCAGCTCTTTCCACCGGTCATCACTGGTGGTCCTATATCAGGTCATCACTGGTTTATTATAACAGTTTTTTAACCTTGAAGGTTAAAAAACCGGCCAAGTGCGTGTCGGGCCACGCGCTGTGTAGGGTTCCGTAGTTGCGAATGACAACTTTGAGTTCAACTGTTCACACTCGCACCTCACAGTTTAACGACCAAAAACATCTAACAATGAAAATTGTATGAACTTTTACATTTTCCAGTACATTTTATAAGTTGGTTGACTATAACTTTTTAGTTTGCACTTAGTACTCAGCTCTGATAGTTTTTCTTTCAACTTCAGTATATATACTTCTTCTTCTTATTTAAGAGCTTTATAGCTCTTGTCGATGGAGTATGCGCCAAACTTCTCTATCTTCTGCTTTAGACTTTAGTTCTTGATACGACATGACACCAGCCTTCTTCTTTAGTTGGTCAACAAAACTTTTCCTTGGTCTCCCTGGACCCTTCTTTCCTTTTACCTTACCCTCCAGTATGTTTTTAAAGAAGGCATCATGTCGTATATATACTACTGCTGTAATTTTTTTCACGTATCCATATAACCGTTTAGCAGATAGAGGGGGGGGGGGGGGACACTTACCTCTAACAAAAATTTGCATTTTAAAACCAAATATTTCGGAAACGGATCCCTAAATCAAAAAGTGGCGTTCCCAATCTCACAATATTTTTTAAAGACCTATTTAACGATACCCCACACGATGGGTAGGTAAAGAAAAAAAATTACTCCCCCACTTTACTTATGGGAGCTATCCTAAAAAACTTTTTTTCAAGATTTTTTCTACCTTTTTTTTGTCACGATAAAAATACATACCTATACCAAATTACAGCTTGGACAGACAGACAGACATGGCGAAACTATAAGGGCTCCTTGTTTACTACGGAACCCTAAAAACTGTTATGTCTAAGATAAAGATATGTCAACTACATCTGCCTGTCCGGTGGTTGACGGTATGGAATCGCGTACCCGCGCTCAGCATCCTGAGCTGCTAAATTCTAATCCACAATCCATCTGAGGATGTCATCATCATCAACAACAACATCATCATCGTCATCATGAGCCAAGACAAACTAAACACTGTGACCCCACTTCCATGATAGGAATCATTGGGGGAGGCCCATGTCATGGTCTTCTTGTGGCTAAGACGACGACGAATTTTAAGAAATGGATTTGTAATTATTTTTTTATTATAATCAGTAAAATAGTATTATTTCAAATTTATACGTTTGTATTTCACTGCATAATAAAACAGTAGGAAGACTAATAGACTGACGGATAAATATGTGATAAAACCAAAACCCACAAAGACGAAGTCGCTGGCCACAGCTAGTGAAAAGTAAAAATTGCCAACTTGAAATACACACAGGAAATTTATGCAGAAAAACAGTGCTCTTTAAAAATGTATGCACTCTGATGGTGCAAATTTATTTCATTTTGATGCTTTTGTAGAATTAATGTACGTAACTTTTCCATTTGCAGCATATTTTATCTACTCATGAAAAATATTATTATACATTTATATTATTATTTTGATGTTTATAAGCTTTGTCTAGCTTGTGTTTCCTTAGTCGCCTTCTAGACCTCTCCAACCAGCCAGCGTGGAGAGTGTAGGCCAAATCCTCTGACTGCTCTGGCTAATATATGGCTCTGGTAGTACAGAGAGGGTCGTGCTCCTGCAGTGGAGACTAAAAAGCCGGATGATGATGATGATTATTATTTTAAAATGTTGAAACCTTACTGACTCACTGACCACATACAAAACAACTGTACCTAGTACTACTGTACTTAACATAAAATTTGGTACAGGGTTTCCTTTAATGGTGTAAGTGAGCACTAAGGAAGGATTTTTAGAAATTCAGTCCTTAAAAGGGTGAAATAGGGGGATCGCCGTGTGGTTCTGGTAGAGTAGAATAGGACCACTCCGAGTCATCCCGTGGATGTCGTAAAAGGTGACTAAGGAAACACAACCTAAACAAAGCTTATTAGCATCAAAGAGACCTCTCCAACCCGTCTTGCCAGCGTGGAGAGTGTAGGCCAAATCCTCTGACTACTCAGGCTAGTATAAGGCTCTGGTAGTACAGATACAGAGAGGGTCGTGCTCTTGCAGTGGAGACTAGAAAGACCTGATGATTATGATGATGAGGGGGATAAAGTGTCACACAAACAAAGTCGCAGAAAAATTGCTAGTATTCAATAATGTACTAATAGTTCATTATGAGTACCTACTAGCGACGTTTTTCAATAGGTACATTTGCGATCAAGATCGAAGTTCAGCACATAAAGAATTTATAAAAGTTAGGAACTAAAGCAGTTTGTTAAAATATATTTATAATAATCAGTTACATTTACTCAGGTTTATTTTCTCCAAAAAGTACATTGATAACCTCCTTTTTGAATTTGGTTAAAAAATCACATCTCACGAATCAGAAAAAAGTTATCATACTGAACTTGAAACTCTTTGGTCGGATCTATGAACATGTTTAAATTTTGCATCTGCGTGGCATTGGGCTATTGAGCGGTTGTGATTGGTGTAAAGTAAAAGCACTAGTGCCGTAAAATGCATCATTACGATACAGATTTCGATGTCATAAGTACCGTATTATTAGCAAATGTATTGAAAAATAAATATTAAATTTGTAGTCTTTGTTTTTCAAAAATTCAGTCATTCATTACATTCGTTCGTTGGACAGTCGCAAAGATAGATTTGTTACAACATTACTGTCTCTAATAGAAGGCCCGTCCGCGTGTCCATTTCTAAATCATTATTAACGACTTCTGTAACGGTTATGGAGACGACAGATTCTGTTTCCAAACTGAAATAAATAACGCTAAATGTCAGTAGACCGCATCAGGCTGGATGCCAGAATGATTTAAATCTCGAGAAATTCTATTACATATGACACGTGCATCAAGCTTATAGAATTACTAGCGGAACTCACAGACTGCATCTGTGTTTCAGTGGTCAAGGCACTTGCCTAATGACCCGGAGGTCGTGGGTTCAATTCCTGCTGGGAAACATAGTTTGTGAAAGTTTTCTCCAGTCTAGTTAGGATATAGAAGGCTTAAATCGTCTGAATAATTACAAAAATATGATTGCTTTGGAAGGCACGTTAAGATGTGGAGCCCAAACGCGATGTAGCGTTTGGTCAAACTAAACCTAGGAATGGTTCTGGTCTATTTTGGGTTGCGGAAGTCAGACTGCAGATGCTCTATGTAAACCCAGTAATTTCGTCAAATCTTCTAGGTTAAGTAGCGGACTCCTGACTTCAAAAGTGAGCCCCTGGCTTCGAAGCGCTCCAGCTGAGGATGCAACCGGGACTACGCTCAGATGAGAGAGAGACCAACGGACCGGTCTATTGACTCGTTAGACTTCGTCCTGCCCGGAATAGCATCGCCTATTTAAATGACGAATGTTGACAAAAATATGAATGTTTGAAATTTAACATAAATATTTTTGCCATTTTGAGTTCAATCAGCAAATCGAATTTTGTGTCATACCAACACAGCGCCACCTACCGGGTTTAAAAACTGTTTTAGACCTATTTAGTCACCCATTAAAATAACATATACATACAAAAATATTATACAAGTCGGTCGTTCATCATCAGGTCTTCGTTAGTCTTCACTTCGCTGCAGGAGCAGAACCGTCCTTGCACTACTAGAGCCATATTTTAGCCTGAGTAGTAAGAGGATCTAGCCTACAATCTCCACGCTAGCCAGATGGGTTGGAGAAGTCAATTCTAATCGGTCGTTTAGTAAATTAAATTTGGTGGCATACCAGCAATAGCGCCACAATAATCAAAGAGCGCCACCTACCGGGTCCAATCATATTTTTAAGGGGGCACACTAGGCACAGTAGCGACGCCAATAATTTTATTCCTAATACCTTACAAATAGAAAGAAATTCAAGAATGTAAATCATATAAGCCTTAGTAAATAACTTGAAGTATTTTTGGAATCACATTTTAATATTATCAGAATCAGTCAGTAAGAGAAAACGTGATTACCGTATCCTAGTGCTTATATGATTTACAATCTTGAATTTCTTTCTATTTGTAGAGTATTAGGAATAAAATTATTGGCGTCGCTACATTTACGAGAAGTTGTTCTTATTATCGAGCTAAGTCAGCCCTATAGAGATGCGACAAGCGAAAAACCAATGAAATTGAATTAACTATTTCATGTTTACCATCATAATTTAGACCTAAAAGCTACTTTCGGATTAAATGAACTTCAACTCCTCTAATATTGAGGCAGCCCTGACATTTCATTCTATCGATTTTCAGCAAGGAGCTTACAACTGAATCAAGATTGTAGAAAAGAGTTCTTAGTTATAAATTTGTGTATTTTAGGCTAATTCCGATTAGGCACGTCGATTTTCTTTCATATGACATGAACACCAAGGCGAATACCAATGCGAAGCTTTTAAAAGCACTTATCTTTGTAAAAGCTTACTTATGTTAACCTCATTGGATCAAAGTTAAATAGTTCTGCGAGTCACAGACTTATAAAGTCTGATGTTTATAAAAGTTACTAAAAGCGTTTTTGTTTCGAACAATGTAATAGTCTATAAATTATATTGAAGATGTACAAAAATCATTAAAAGATTTAGCTTTACTCAGGAGCGTTCAGAGATCATCATTTATTTAGAGAAGATACAACAAAAGTGTCTTTGAAGTTTAAATATCTAACACTGACTATTATTCACTATCAGGATGGATGAAAAGAAGCAAGCTTAATGTCATAATGTTTTGAATAAATTTATTTCTTGCCTTTTTTGTTGAACCAAAAAAGAAATAAGATAAAGGCTTTAATCCTTAAGATAGCACCTGGTTGAATGGAGAATGTGTGTAATCTTGACCTGATACGTATTGAATGAGTACGTTTGGTCTAATACTTTCAATGCGATTAATTTTTATTAACTTCGTTGCATTCATACTTTTGTTGCATTCATCCATACTGTATTGCTTTAAAGCAATTAAAAGATATACACTTAAACCACCTTTCTGTTTTTTGTTTTATAAAATTTTGTTGCGTCGTCAGTTCAAAACTATCTTTGTTTTATCTTTCAAGTAGGTTTCAAAGTGGCGACTAATACTATAAATTACTTATCTAGGTCTCGTCGCAAACAGTCTTACGTTATCACTTTTATTGACCCATTTCCCTTAAGTAGAAAAATATCTCATATAATATTCAAAGACAAGTCCCATTCACTTAACTCAATTTTCTGAGATACCTACTAACTTGTTTACCCCAGTGTCTCGTGGAGGGGATTAACTGCATAATGTCTTATTAGATACAGCAATTCTATTAATTCTGTTTTCCTATCTTCTAATATTTGTCTGTAGCTTATTTCCTGGTTTCGCACTTGTGTTATTTTTTAAATAACGATCGTGATTTTGAGTATTGCACTCTCCAATTCTTACAATTGTGAATAAATCTTTGGTTACTAACGCAACATGAGGTAATATTTTATTGTGTTTATTTCTATGCTTGTATGTTTTTTTGTAATAGATATATGATAGAAGAAGTGCGTGCTAAACTGTAAATCCAAGACTAATGATCCGATTTTTTTTTTGCCTATATAAAGTTATATTATCAGCGCGTAATGGAAACTATAATATAGGTCAAGGGAAAAACAACTTGTAATTTATAAAATACAACGGCCTATCCTTTAACGGTGAATTCATTTCTTGTTAACGCCAAATGTTAATTTCGAAATTTCAATTATTTATGACCTATATTCATGAACCTCCCGCTAAAAAGAGTTTTCTTGCAATTGTTTTTCCATTTTTGTATTTTCAATGTATGAGGTAGAAACTTTGTGCAAACACAAAGTTTGGCGTAATTGCTACTTATATTTAATATATTTAAAATAAAATTATTTTCCACTGGCTTTAAAAAGTACGTTCCCACGAAAGATGTGCTATACCTAGCGAAGCGGTGCTAAAATGCAAAAATATATGGCGAGGAGGGGGAAAAGTGTGTGTTGCAATGTGTGTAGCCAGGATGAGGAACAAATTCATTTCAAAAATTTATTAAGTCAAAATGTCTGTTAACACAGTTTACACAGAAACCGATTTTAGCTGCTAATGCCATATACATAATATTTGGCATAAGCTTAAATAAATAAAAAAAAATATAGGGATAAATCAAACAAAAATATTTAATATAAACAAACATCGGAGATTTGTTTTTAAAATTAGGTTGTATAAAAATACTTCTTCCTTTTTTATCTGAATACTAACACCAACACTGAGTTGTGTTTCTTATTACTTATTCGTAGTGTTTAGGTCTATATTTACTACAATATTGGTGATTCTTTTCAATTTCTTTTTTTGTTTTCAGGTAATCACCAAAATGACGACGGACAACGCTCTTAATTCTCAACGGTAAGTCGGTCTAGTAGAACTTACTTAAATTCTAGATTCTAAGCCTAACCCTACACTGCTATTTTTTGTAAGCAAACATACATACTATCACGTCTTTTTCCCTTACGGCGTAGACAGAGCCCAGGTCTGTAAAACCTTAGGGCCACGTTTAGCATGTTGCTGGGCTTGTAGGTGAGAACAGAATAAAAATAGTGATGGGTTGCTAGCCGCATCGCAACATGATTCCTGACGCCCATTCTCTCGATTGGTCTTTACGATCTGCGCCGGAAGAGAAGCAACTGGTACATTCTACGTTCTTTTTCTTTTTTCCCAGACCAGCATAGAAAAGCAGTATTTTTTGTAAGCTGTAAGTAAGTTGAGGATACTAAAAAAAATACAGGGAAAAAAGAAGATATGCAAAATGCGAACTGTGACGTATTGCTATGTTTATATTAAATGTGACGGTGCACACCCCGGCACCTGGACAATACTCCGGTATAAGTCCCGGCTGACGGACGTGCGTAAAGGTCAAAGCGAAGCCTTGTAGTTATTATTTCATCTTCCAGATAAAGTAAAAAACCGGCCAAGTGCGTGTCGGGCCACGCGCAGTGTAGGATTCCGTAGTTACGAATGACAACTTTGAGTTCACACTTTACCGACCAAAAACATCAAACAATCAAAATTGTATGAAATTTCACGTATCCATATACGAGTATAACCATTTAGCATATAGAGGGGGGGGGGACACTTACGTCTAACAAAAATTTGCATTTTAAAACCAAATATTTCAGGAACGGATCCCTAAATCAAAAAGTGATGTTCTCAACCTCACAATATTTTTTAAAGACCTATTTAACGATACCTCACACGATGTGTAAGGAGAGAAAAAAAAATTACTTCCCCACTTTACTTGTATGGGAGCTATCCTAAAAAAATATTTTTTTCAAGATTTTTATATGTATTAGTATGTTTATGAAAAAAAGACTCTACCTTCACTACTTAAATACTGCTGGAAAAGCGGGTAAGCTAAATATATGAATTATTTATCCGTTTTCACTTAAGTAAATGTACATATTGGGTAAAAGAAATATATGATGTTCTTGCCTTAATGAACGGTCCTATGAAATGCTTTTAACAATCTACAATCTTCCATGCTGGTTTGGGAGAAAAGAAATGATGGATGGTCCCGGGTTCGATCCCCGGTCAGGTCAAGATGAAAAATGATCTTTTTCAGATTGACCTGGGTCTGGGTCAAGGGTGGAAAGAGCTTGATGAAGTTGTTTGGGAATGACTCCAGTGGTAGACAAAACTATGGGTATAATACCCATAGTTTTGTGACTTTTGATAAGTTCCACATTCTGCTTATTTCTTCTTTTAGATCGGCGTATTTACTTATTTTCTCAGAAATTGTTGATTGGAGATTGTGAGTATTCGTTATTATTTTTCTTTTCCCTTTTTTATCTCGAAATATACATTTCGGTATACGACTAATACTAGGTACGGGTTTACACCAAGTAAGTATCAGCTTCAGCAGAATTACTAGAGCATGGTGGTCATCCTGTAAAATTTTTCTGACAATACGACAGATATTTAATAAATTAGATATATATAATACAATTTGTTATTATTATTATTATGTTTTTATTTGTTTTTCTCAAGTCTTTTATGGAACTTGGTAAATTAAGCTTTTGTGGGGCCTGAGCCAACACATTATTATTATTGATGGGCTGAGACAATCCTTTCAGGATATGTTGACCGATTAATGAGATTTTCTGCTATTATATAAGTAGTAAGTGATTTACCACTAAACCTTGTACTAATCACTTAGGTTATTGTAATGGGAATTCGATACTTGTGAATACACACATTTAACGTCTTAAATCAATATAATCATTTCAGGTAGAGCATTGCCCTATTGATTAATTAGATTATATTTGAGCCCGCCTACAAACAACATTACATTGCAGAGTATTAAACCAGTAAATGTAGGTAGGTGTTGTCATTTATTTGAGTAATTCCGGAACTCGTTCCACATACTTACGGCCCATTTGGGACGAATTCGTCCCTTGTTTATAAATGGTAGATTCAGTAGAAAATGTGTTTGTAAAGAAATAATAAACATTAAAATCAAACCAATAAATTAACATTCAAATTTGTTCCACATCTAGTGAATAATGAAAAAAATATTTGTCTTGTCTCACTGAGTGTACCAAGCGCTGATAAGGTTTAAAACGCCATAACAAAAAAAAAATGGGACGACTACAGAATGAAAATATTTAAATAGTTTATCCCATAGGAAAAGTTGTTCGTAATCACGGGCTGAATCATCCCTCCAAGCCTATGTCAAAGGTAACTTAACACGAGTCAATAGCATTAAAACTAACGTGAGATAAAGACATTATATATAACAACGGGTCACTCACTCACCGCTCACCGAAACTATAGTCGGCAATCCCGACAAATAGCACGTGAGTGACCCGTTGTTATAATAACGAGGCAATAGCGTTTAGTACAAATGACTGACTAAAGGCAATAAATAAATATATAGGGACATATCACACAAATTGAGCTAGCCCCACAGTAAGTTGTGAACTTGTGTCGTGGGATACTAACTCAACGATACTATATTTTATAATATATACTTATATAGATAAACATCCAAGACCCAGGTCAATCTGAAAAAGATCATTTTCCATCTTGACCTGACCGGGGATCGAACCCGGGACTTCCGTGTCGCAGGCTGGCGTGTTGACCACTGCGCCACGGAGCTCGACATCGGATAAATAAGATGGAATAGCTAAAATAAATGATCATACTCGTAGTGTGGTTTTGATCTTCTTGAAATTTGGCAAACACGGCGATAATGCTACTGAAAAAGCCATAGGCTATATACCACGTGGGCGAAGTGGCGGGCAACAGCTAGTTTTCATAAAATGTATATAATCTAATTTTGGCAAGTATGCCTATGACTATACTTGACTCTCGACATTCCTTTAAAGAGGTGGGTGGCTCAGACCATCGAAATTAACAACTGTTCCTATGGGATCAATGCTGGGAAATAAAAAAATATTATTTATGAAAATGTCGAAATTTTTTTAGTAAGTAGTAGTTCATACGTGCTGAGTCACGGTGTATAAGGCTGACTTTTTAAATTTCAAGAACAACACTCAATTGTTTTTCCTGAAGAATGTCTTTATTTATATGACTATATCTTGTATTTCCGCTTGCAGGGTCTTCAAAAAGTCATCTCCCAACAACAAACTGACCCTGTATCTGGCATCCCGTGACCTCGTGGTGGAAAATGGCAGCATCGACAAGATCCAGGGGGTCTTACATGTAGACCCCGAGCATTTGGAGAACAAGAAACTGTATGGACAGGTCACATTAACTTTTAGGTGAGCAATTTTTTTTGTTCTCTTCATTATCATCAGGTGTTTGTTAGTCTCCGCTGCAGGAGCACGACCCTCTCTGAACTACCAGAGCCATATATTAGCCAGAGCAGTTAGAGGATTTGGCCCCAACTCTTGACGCTGGCCAGAAGGGTTGGAGAGGTCTTTTTGATGTTTATAAGCTTTGTTTAGCTTGTGTTTCCTAAGTCGCGTTCTACGACATCCACGGGAAGACTTGGAGTGGTCCTATTCTACTCTGCTGGAAACCACACGGTCAATAACAAACTCCTTTGTTCACATAACAATAAGTACCTAAAATATTTTATCTGTATCACAACACAAAGGTACAAATTCTATAAGACTAGCAATGTTCCCGTACGTCATCCGCAGGTAAATTAGCTTAAGGTGAAAGTTATTTTGAAAATCGGTTCTGTAGTTTCGGAGCCCATTCAATGTACAAACAACCTAATTTTTCTTCTTTATGCTATAAGTAAGATATATCTAAACGAGATGTGTTGTGTTGTCGGGATTGCCGACTATATAATGTTTTCTTATGTTTTCGCGATTGTTACACTGTTGGTAAATCTGACACCAGTGCTGGCCACTTACACACGAAAAACAAAATAGGCCCAGTAGTTTCGGAGATCAGGGAGGGGAATGGTCAATTTTCGCCTTCTTTCGTGAATAAAATCAAAAGTATTGAATTTAACCGAATGAAAAAAAATATTTTTGTAATCTTATAACGAGTCCTTTCATTTGATATATTATTGTGACACAGTACGGTTTGCAAAACATTTTTTTTAAATTTTATAATTGGGCCCCCGAAAATGACCCTTGTTTAAAAAAATATTTATTTAGTTTGCTCATTCGTGTTTGGGTCATAAGATTACACCATCTTACCAAATTTCACCTAATTCGGTTCAGTAGATTCGAAGAAAATCGGCTGTGACAGACGGACGGACGGACAGACAGACGCACGAGTGATCCTATAAGGGTCCCGTTTTTCAATTTTTTGTACGGAACCCTAAAAATAAAGCCGCAAAATGGTCGGTATATGAAAGTTTCGTAAGTTCGCTTGAATTCGCTAAAGTCATGAATAAATTCCATGATCCAAGTCACTCTTTATTTAGCTAGTGTCCTTGACCGTCGTACGAAAATGGCCGCTAAACCCGCCATCATTTATATTAATTCGGTCGCCGGGAAGTATTTTATCTTCCTTAATGGATATTGTATTGTTAACGCTGCTATAGATCTTTGAAATATGTATTATTCATGTATTTTGGCGTTTATGATGCTGATAATGCTATAAAGGACTTGTATCCTTGTACTCAGACTACCGAAGATTTTCTCACGTAACAAAATTCTAATAAATTCGTTAACGTACAACGCATATCTCCGTTAATGATAAAGAGTAATCATTGTTTAGATCAGTGAATTTTTAAGGTAGGTCAATCTATATACAAATTTTTGCGATGGGAAATATTTAAAAAATGGCTTATTTTAGTAGCATTTGATCCAATGCCGCTTTCGTATGTAAACTTGATAATATATTATTCGTTTTATTTTTTTAGTTTGTAGCTTCGTAGTTTTTATATATCTTCATGTACATACCTTTTTTTTTCCAAATGAACTAATTAATGTGTACTTACATACATTATTTACACCACATTGTATGTAAAACAATTTACTTAAAACTTCTACTATTTCTTTCTCACCTTTATCATAAGGCTGTGTATTTCAACCCCCCATTTTCTTTTCTATCTTATATGCACTAGTTCTCCATTTCTTCATACCAGATGGCTCACATTCCTTCCACAGAGTGGAAAATCATAACAAGCCTACGACAACAGAAAAAAATGTAGGTATGTGAAAGTTAAGCACAATTTGCCTTAGCTGGGAGTTAAAATCAGAGTATTCCGTATGTCATACCAGCATGTTTTTAATACGCCATTTTTAGAATATGAAAAAAGTATCAAAAAGGGTTCACTTGAGTACAATATAAGCTATCTACTCATGAAATCCCTTTTACATGTGCAAATGGTATTAGCAAGGGGACATTAATTAAGAACGCAACAGAGCGGCGGCAAATTTGTATTTAGAAGGACCCAAATGCTGTAACTAGTGTTGTGAAAAAACTTCGAGTTTACAGATCTGGAAATAAGTACAAGGCTCGATGAACTTAAAAGAAGTCATAAGTTTTGTTGATTCGATTGCAAGTCTTTGGAAACGTACTTATACATACATACATATCACGTCTTTATCTCTTGCGGGGTAGACAGAGCCCAAGGTCATAAAACCTACAGGCCACGTTTAGCATCGTAGTGGGCGTAAAGGTGGAAAGCAGAATCTAAATAGTGATGGGTTGCTAGCCGCATCGCCTATCAATGTGATTCCTTAGATTTTCTCCCAATCCCTTGACCGGTTTTACGGTCTGCGCGGGAAAAAAAGCAGCTGGTATATTCTATTTTTTTTCTTTTCTCCCAAACCAGCATGGAGAGAAGGAACGTACTTATACTAAAAACCAAATTTAAGGTGGGTGTTCGATTCAAGTTCCGTTCAAAACTCGAGTCGGATCAAATATGTACAAGTATATAAAATAGTATACTAAAAATCCTATTTTTTCAAACTCCCAGTCTGCACCCAGTGTTTCGCCAACAATATTGAGCATCAGTCATTATTTAATTGACCTATCGCAATACGCGTGCATGTGTGGTCTCTCTCAAATTTTGGCGTTACTTTGTTATCAAGATTTCACAAACGTTATCAAGATTTCATCAAACACCAAAGGCACTTAAGTAGAAATTGATGCAAAAGTAATAAAATATTCGAGTCGATTCATAAAATGTAGAGTGGCTAACTCGAGTATTTTACAACACTGGCTGTAACTCGCTTATGCATACGAGCGACTGTATTAAATGGATGAACGCCGTTACATTTTAACGCGTTTTAAACACATTTTGTTGATCTTCCTGTGTTTTTGGGACGTGTAATGTTTTGTTTCTTCCAGAACGATAATAGTACATTATGATGCAAGTAGGGTAGCCGAAGTATTTATAGACACGAAGTAAAGCTGAGGGCTTATAATAAGCCGGTAACTTTAATAGACAGCTTACTAAAATCCTACTTTCGATGTCAAAAGGACCGTATTAATAGCAAACGTTTAGAACATTCTATTCATCATCATCATTTCGTGTAGGTGACACGGTCAGTCGACCATGCACACCCTGGTGTCAGAGTTCTTCGGAACCGCCTCGCGGCCTCTGACTTGGATCCTTTAACGATTACTAGATGGCAGCCGGGACCACCGGCTTAATGTGCCTTCCAAAGCACGGAATCATCTTTCTTATCAGACAATCAGGTAATTCATGCCTGCAATGTCTTAGCCAAACTGGAAACAACTTAACAAAGTATGCTTCCCGTGGGAATCGAACCACGACCCCCGGGTCAACAAGGCAAACGCCTTAACCACTGGACCACGGAGGCAGTTAACATTCGACGAGCTCCGTGGCGCAGCGGTCATCACGCCTGCCTGCGACACGGATGGTCCCGGGTTCGATCCCCGGTCAGGTCAAGATGGAAAATGATCTTTTTCAGATTGACCTGGGTCTTGGATGTTTATCTATATATGTGTTTGTTATAAAATATAGTATCGTTGAGTTAGTATCCCATAACACAAGTCTTTCATTAGAACTTACTTTGGGGCTAGCTCAATCTGTGTGATTTGTCCGTATATATTTATATATTTATATTATATTATATATTCTATTATAACACTAGAGCAAAACGTTTATGAACAATTTTGCCTATAAGTAATCATTTTCATTTAGATCATGGAGATATATTTTAATTTCTATACATGTTTTGTATATAAATTAATATGCGATGTCACAAGCGGGTATTGACACGACACATTGGATGGATTTTTAGATTATAGTACATAATGACTGTTTTGTTTGGTTGTGCTACGCGATTTCCGTAATTTAATAAAGGTTTAGATTTGATTTCTAATAGAGAAGTGAATATAATATCAAATCAAGGTTTTGACATGAAATATATTTTTATTTTTAAATCATTACGTGTCCCAAAAATCTGCTAAAAGCGCCTGGCTTCACACCAATGGGAATATTATTTAATGTCACCATTCGCGATAGCTTCGCTGCAACTCCTCAGCTGCGACAACTGGCACAAACACGATTGTTTTCTGGCACCACACCAACCAAATGCGTTATAGTTTCTCATATTTATGTGTGAAGAATTTACTGTGAAATTAAAATTTTTACACGGTCTTATTTGAATTTAATACAACTCCGCTTTGCTTCTACGCTGGTCTAGGAAAAAAAAAACTTAGAATTTACCAGCTGCTTCTCTTCATCTGAATCATGTCAATAGGCGATGCAGCTAGCAACCCATCACTATTTTGATTCCGTTCTCACCTACAAACCCATTACCGTGCGAAACTTGGCCTTAAGGTTTTACAGATCCGGGCTCTGTTTACCCCGCAAGGGAAAAAGACGTGATAGTATGTATGTATACAATCCTAATCTTTAATCATTACGTGTCCCATAAATCTGCTAGAAGCGTCTGGCTTCACACCAATCCTAACTAATATTATAAAGGCGAAAGTGAGTTTGTTTGTTTGTAATACTTACACGCTTTATTTACTAAACCGATCATCATGAAATTTTGCATACACATACGTTAGGGTACTGACTGAGAAGGACATAGGCTACATATCACGCGTAACAGCAAGTGGGAATATTATTTAATGTCACCATTCGCGATAGCTTCGCTGCAACTCCTCAGCTGCGGCAACTGGCACAAACACGATTGTTTTCTGGCACCACACCAATCAAATGCGTTATAGTTTCTCAGATTTATGTGTGAAGAATTTACTATGAAATTAAGATTTTTAACGGTCTTATTTGGATTCAACATCACTCCGCTAATCCCTTCGCTATACTCACTACGCTTGGCAGACGGGATGGTGAGCGTAGGTGTTTGGCCTTGGTTTAGACGCTGCTGGTTATCGGAAGGGTTAGGAGTTTATTGAACTAAATGAACGGGATTAAGTTATTTAGAACGCTCTTGCCCCGTGGATTGGGGGTGTTCTAAAGTAGCAGCTTGGGAGTCCGGTCGCGCGTACTTGGTGCGATATATCAACCACTAAGATGATATCCCTTACCATTCATCATCATCATCATCATCAGGTCTTTCTAGTCTCCACTGCAGGAGCACGACCCTCTCTGTACTACCAGAGCCATTTACTAGCCTGAGTAGTCAGAGGATTTGGCCTACACTCTCCACGCTGGCCAGACGGGTTGGAGAGGTCTCTTTGATGTCAATGCCAAGTCATCCCGTGGATGTCGTAAAAGGCGACTAAGGAAAAACAAGCTAAACAAAGCTTATTAACATCCCTTACCATTATATTACATTAAGTATACATTGTTATAATAATATTCTTTTTGTTAACAGATATGGCCGAGAAGATGAAGAGGTCATGGGGCTCAAATTCTGCAACGAAGCCATCATGAGTCTAGCACAAATCTGGCCTATGCACTGCAACCACGAAAGGGAACCCAATACACCGTTACAGGTACGCCAAGTTTATTTTATTGTATTGTGTTCTATTAAAATCCTTTGAAATTTGACTATGCGCAGTTGTTAATACGCCAGCCCGCAACATTCCCCGTGTTTTCGGGTTCGATCCCCGGTCAGGTCATGATGGAAAACGATAATTTATCTGATTGACCTGGGCCTTGGGTCCGTGCGATTCTACTACCTTTCTTAGCGCTCGCCTACGCTACGTTTTTTTACGATATAACCGAACTTCACGCGGACTTAGTCGCGGGCAAAAACTAGTAGGTATAATATAAGATTATAGATATAGCCTTTTTGACTCGAAAAGAAGAGGAAGAAGTTGAAATTGTACCAAACGATATGGCAGCAGCCAAAACGGCATTGTTTGATACAATTAAGTATTAGGTAATTAAATAAAGAGAGGCAATGCAATAATTACTCTGGTAGGTAAATTTATTATCTCTCGAGATCGGAATACTATGTTATCAACAAATCACTTAAGAGGTAATTATACATACGTCTTTCTATGTTGATTTATTACCAGCATAACTAAAAAAAAAGAAAGAAAATAATACTTACGATAAGTACACTTACAACGCCAGTGTGCGTAATTTTAATAGAAAATTGTGTCTTAATTTTTCCTTTCTCCGTCCGCAATGATGTAGGTCATCTAATTAACGACAACAGTAATAAATCTTAATATTGTGGGCACCTTAACGACCCAGAGGCTAAAATTATAGAGATTTACAGAAGAAACAACTTGTGGTTATTGCAAGCCATGCCAATCGTATAAAAAAATTTACTGTATTCCATAAAATGAGGTAGTTTTGCTGGTGGGATAGCGCCAACTAGTGGTCTTACAAATTAAGGCTCTTGGTTTTATCATCATCTAAGTACAAAATAACCCAAAGGTTAGACATGCTTCCGATTTATAATCGGCCCCAATGAAGATCATCGTCTATAAAAAATACTTTTATATAAAATCCTATGTGTTACCGACAGAACTGTTACCGACAGAAATACATATATAATTTTTTTTTAATTCTTCTCCGAGGACCTAACGTAAGATGCATCCAATCCTATCTATTCAAAGTGATCCAACGACCACCCGACAACTAGGGCTGCTTAACCTAATTATAAAAGAAGAAAACTACATTTAAATCTGACCACCCGTTCAGTCACCACATGTGGAACACAACTTATAATACCCCCTTTTTGGTGGAGAATGAAAAAATGAAAATGTGAGTACCTGACATCTATATGATAATTTAAGAGGTAGACTCTTCTAACGTTAGATTTTAGTTATGATAGTTATTTATTTTAATAATGAAATGCTTTGTGTTCGAAAAATTGTAGAAGCGACAAAACAAACAAAAATAATCTTGCAAAATTGTAATAAATTAATCGAAATCTTCACGTTCCCAGCTCTAGAGCCGCCTGTTTCGCATCTGCTTCCACTTTTATTTGCGATTGAGGTAATTTTAAAGGTAGGCTATTTAATCAAGAAATACTCGTAAATAGTTATTTATTACCACAAAATATTCGCTCGAGAACTAACCAATGTAGCGTTGGAAACCGCGTCGTTTATTGGTTTAGGTAAATTAGGTTTCATTTCCATTTTGAGCAGATACTTTGTAGAGATTTATTAGCTAAAATTGTTAGACAGCCTCTTTTCCTGGAAACGTTTTTGTAGAAAATATTTGAAAGGCACTGCTGAAATTAGCCGAAATTAAATCTAAATGTGTTGCTATTGGTGACTGAGAGGCTAAATTAGAGGTTTTTGAACTTTTATCAACAAATCAGAGCAACAAAATTTTAGTAAGATATATAAACATGGACATTGAAGAGCGTTGGAGCGCAGTATGCTAGGTATAAAGAAACAGATCATGTCAGAAATACAACACTGCGCTCCATGATACAACTTACAAGTAGTCGGTTACAATATTGGATTGAAATCTGCTAAGTTGAAGGACAGGAGATCTGGTTGAATTTGCTATTTGATTGAATGACTAGCGCGTTCATTGAATGGCGACGTTCAATTGAATGACTGAAGGACAGCTCGTCAAGTCGTTGAATGTAACGTTCAACGTCTTGACTGAATGAATGTCATTTAGCATGATTTCATTTTTCTTAGTTTTTAAAGTAGCCGGCGGCGGCGTTATAATAGGTAAATCCATAATGTCATACTATTTTATTACAAATAACGCATTTTTAAGTAAATTTAATCGAAAAAAACATCAACATCGTGCCATCTGTTCGAGCTGTTTGACGCCATATTTGTTTTGGTGACTACTAGCGCCGCAGTGGTAAAAAAATTAACTAAATTTGAATCACCTGACTGATTTTATGTCCGCTATGTTCAAAGGGCTATGTTACAACCCGCTAACTAGTTGGACGTTGAGCGACGCTTGTTCAATCAACGTTTGGCCTAGTCATCCAATTAAACGTGGTCATTCAATGAACGCGCTAGTCATTCAATCAAATAGCAGATTTAACCAGATGACTGCGACATATCTACCTCCTCACGAGAAGCGATCAAGGGGCAAACCTTATACGTGATGGATAAAACTTGGAGAGAGATAGCAAGAGATAAAGTGAGGTGGAGACAGAATGGGGAGGCTTTTGCCCAGCAGCGGGACCTTAATAGATAAAAAAATGGATATTGAAGTGACCATCAAAATGTTGTACCTACACTGTGGTTGTCAAAAGTTATTAAATGTGTCTGCTAAAGTGGAACAGGTACAGTCTGAATCCAACTTTATGACGGCTCGGAACATCGCGCGAGGTGATGCGCAGAACACAATATTAGGTACAGCGGGGCGCGCGCGGGGAGGCGGGGCACGTTCTGCGGAGCTTGCAGTTAAGGGTGCGCTAGTCAGGTGTTTCGCCATACAAATTCTGTAGGGTGATGACTCCGTTGTTCGGTATCGTCTGTTTAAAGTTTTTAATTCTATCGATTTGTTTTGTCGTTATCTATGCTTGTATGGAATCATAATTGTAAAATTATAAGTACTTTAAAAGTTATGAGTCTCAAAATATTCCGTTTTAACACGTAATTTTAACGCATATTTGGGCACATTTAAATACCGGAAGGAGTATAAAATCTCTAAAACAAAATTCATACAAGCATAGTTTGGTTATTTAAAAATATAAATTATTTTACTTTTAATAAAAATATTCAGCTGTTTTATCACAAGAACACTTCTCCCAAACGCATACTCGCGAATTTTTAGACGACGAAGATTTAGATTTTCAACAATATTTGTGTTTGCACACACTAGACTGTTGTTCGGATGTGCGTATAAATCGGTGTAAATAGTTCCGCACTGTTCAAAACCGAGTCTATCCCTTTCTCAGCGAAATAGCACGCATTTTAGCCACGTGCGCTGACGAGTTCGAGTTCCCGACTAGCGCATTCTTAATATCCGACCCGCCATAAAGCTTGGTTCAGATTGTACCGTATTAAATTGTGCCTGAAGATGACTCCTCCAATAGCATCCCATAACGCTAAAGATTTTGGATTACAACAACAACAACTTTACGTAATAACGTTTTGTATATATTTATATAATACATATATATTTATTTATTTTATGTAAAGTAAAAAGAGGGGTAATGTCGCCAGCCTACTGGGCGTTCCTCGCGGCGACGGGCTGGAATCTCTTTTTTGTTTATAATTAGGCTAGTTCAGTCTTCTGTAAATATATTATTAAAGATGTGTATATAAATAAAAAAAATTATGTATGTAATATGTACTTTTACATGATATTGTATATATTATTTTATGTAAGTTATTTTATTAAACAGATTAATTATATTAGGTTGTATCATGTCTATTCTATAATTGTAATTTATGGTACTCTTAATGTATTGTACAAACTTCTACCGTCCGTTATGTTTAAACTGTCCTTAAGCTACTGGTCGACTGGAAGTGCTCCCTTTTGGGATAAGTCCACCATTTGTACATATTTCTTGTATATTCAGTTTTGTGCAATAAAGATTTTCAAACAAACAAACAAACAACAATTGTAAAACAGTTTTGCAATATATGTAAAATACGGGGCACTCACGTATGAAGTCAGCTACAGGCCGACATGTCTTGCAATGTTAATATCCAGGAAAGTTTTAAAAGAATTTTTTAAACATCTGCTTTTTAAAATATTTTCTGCAGAATTTTAAATAATGTTTTCTTTCCAGGATGCCCTCATAAAGCGGCTGGGTGCCAACGCGTACCCGTTTCACCTAGAGCTTACACCATTGGCCCCTCCCAGTGTCCAGTTGGTACCAGCCAAGCAGTACCATGGCGCACCCATTGGGACCTCTTATGATGTCCGAGCGTATATTGGTAAGTTTGTAGCTATTTAACGTTTAGTTTTATGTCTGATGTAATGAAACTGATCATCATTAGGTGTACTGCAATTTCCCCCATATTCAAACACGCTTTTTTCAAAATCTTCGTGTATGTAAAAAAGGGCTAACGGTTGTAGTATTAAAAAGGCTGTAGTATGTTAACACATTAAAGCTACCTACTGGGAGACACCACACGACGCACTCACCGCAATCTCTTTTAGGTTTTTTTCTATTTCACCCTCCTGCATACGTTATGTATATTAGCAAAACTCAGCCACTATGGGGCCCCGTCTTCACGAGCAAGAAAAACCTAACGTGTCTAAGCTTCTATCTTATGTTGTAATACGATTGACCCGCACAATGCAACTCGTCGGATTGAAGACGCTTCTGAGTATAGAAATACGTAGCCGCACACTTGCCGCACATAACCGATGGCCGATGGGCCAGAAAGGTTCTTGAACGGCGACCACGTACTGGCATGCGCAGCGTTGCACACCTGTTGACCAGGGTGGTCGGATAACCTGATAAAGGTCGCAGGACGCAGGCCTTGATGTAGGCCACTTCCAACCGGTCGTATTGGAAATCCTTGGGGGAGGCCTATGTCCAGCAGTGGACTTCCTAAGGCTGAGATGATGATGATGAAATACGTAGCACGGCTATAAAATCTTACGGTGCAACTTCATTGAAACTTCAATGAAATTATGCAATGCATTTCAACCAAGCAATTGTATTTATATTCATTAAAACTATCTCTGACATTTAATTTATGGTCCCACTCATTTTAACCGATATAGTAAATATGTTTTTTTGTCCCCAGCGGACCGTGCAGATGAGAAGGTATCACGGAGAAACACAGTGCGCATGGGCATCAGAGTACTCCAAGGCCCGGGGCGGCCCATACCTCCAGCGTCATTGCCGCCCCACTCACCCCACCATACACTGAGTGCGCTAGCGCACCACAATGTTTTGAGGTAAGTCTACTTGACCCACCATGCTTATGGATATTAGACTGCTCGGTGACCTAGGGCGGCCTATGTCTCTAGATAATTGTGCCTCACTCACCCCACCATATACCGAGTGTGATAGCCCGCCACAATGTTATGATGTATGTTCAGTTGAATCACAGCGCGTATACTCAAGGGCGGCCCACTCTTCTAGCGTCATTGCGTATTCAGATTCAGATTCATTTATTTTGTCAGACATAGGTATAACATGGTGTTAATAAATAACTACAGTGCTCTATGCTGCGCCATTTGGCATACAAAGTTTTGTTATGTGTTTAAACTATGAACAATTAATTTATGTGTTTAAACTTTCAATTCAATAAATTAAAAACCACATTAGTCGAAAAGAAGAAAAATATTCATGCAAAATATTAAATAAAGTTAAATTGTTGGATTATTTGTAAGCGTAGCAAGTCAATATATTAAATGTCAATGTAATAGAATAATAGTAGTTGCGGCCCTACTTGTCCCACCACATTGTTCTCCACAATCGTAACACTAAACTTAACTAAAATATGGCAAAACTATTTGCTATATGTGCGTGTAAGTTCACTTGAACCACATTGCTTCATTTATTTTTTGGTTTTTACGATTTTTTATGGAAAATACCTAGTTCTGTTTCAAGTAAGTAATGAACCTGCTGTATAAATTTGGATACTGTTAAAGAATCGCCCGGTATATCTCATAATATGAATATGGTATAAGAAAAGTGTGATACGTTATATAAGAAAATATAAAAATAAATGTGCAAATCAGTTTTAATTAGAAAAAGAATTCACTTACCAGAATTACTGTAGGTATAGTAGAGTGCCGCTGAAGTCAGTGAATAGGAAAGAGTCCCATCTAAAACGAGATCACTGAGCCGACGTCCATTTGAGCCGTCGTTGTGCTGACGAAGATTTTAAGCTGCTAAGTTGCTTGGAATAATTGGGTATTCGTAATCAAAGGTAAACTTTTCTTTTAAGGTTTGACTTGGCTCATGGTTTCATGTGTACCTACCGTCTATTTTTGGAGTAAAACCTTTTTGATAGCACGCTTCGACCTTTGGTAGAGAAAAATCAAAGCCCGTTTCGTTTTGCGTGGCGGCGGTACAAGTAAAAATATAATAAGTACCTACCTATTCCTATCCCAAAAGGCCCGTTTCAATTCTACCAGACCAGTCACCTAAGTAAATGTCTGCATAAAATAATCCAGCAAGGTTCGAGTCGGACTCGCGCTAAAAGGTTAATTGTCTATACATCATCATCGAGCAAAAAACGGCACAAAAATCACGTTTGTTGTATGGGAACCCCCCTTTAATATTAATTTTGTTCTGTTTTTATATTTTTTTGTTATAACGGCAACCTATAAATACATGATCATCATCTTCGTGGGAAAATTCTAGCTAGTAGCGGTTGCCTAGCTTTCACGGTTCCTCAGATACAGCTTGATGACAGACGGGCGGACGTTTGGACGGATGGACATCGAAGTCTTAGTAATAGGGTCCCGTTTCTACCCTTTGGGTACGAGGCCCGTCTCTACCCTTTGGGTACGGGTCCCATTTCTAACCTTTGGGTACGGAACCCTGAAAAGATTATTTAATACAATAGAATTCCAAAAATAAAGCGATCCCGCAATTAATTTTGTAAGCTTCTAACCATCAAGTCTGGTTTTAATTTTGTTGATTGTAAATAACCTGTCAATCGACGAGCTCCGTGGCGCAGCGGTCATCACGCCTGCCTGCGACACGGATGGTCCCGGGTTCGATCCCCGGTCAGGTCAAGATGGAAAACGATCTTTTTCAGATTGACCTGGGTCTTGGATGTTTATCTATACATGTATTTGTTATAAAATATAGTATCGTTGAGTTAGTATCCCATAACACAAGTCTTTCATAAGAACTTACTTTGGGGCTAGCTCAATCTGTGTGATTTGTCTGTATATATTTATTTATTATTATTAATCAATCAATAACATTGAACACACACAGTGGAAATTCCGGATATTGGTTGCCATATTTGATAGAGAAGCCGTCGTGGCGATAGGATATTTCGTAATATTAAACAATAAAAAAACCGGCCAAGTGCGTGTCGGGCCACGCGCAGTGTAGGGTTCCGTAGTTGCGAATGACAACTTTGAGTTCACACTATTCACACTCGCACCTTACAGTTAACGACCAAAAACATCTAACAATGAAAATAGTATGAAATTTTACAGTTTATAAGTTGGTTGCCTATAACTTTTTAGTTTGTACTTACTACTCAGCTCTGATAGTTTTCCTTTCAACTTCAGTATATATGCTACTGCTGTAATTTTTTTCACGTATCTATATATAACCGTTTAGCAGATAGAGGGGGGGGACACTTAGCTCTAACAAAAATTCGCACTTTAAAACCAAATATTTCGGAAACGGAGCCCTTAATCAAAAAATGGTGTTCTCAACCTCACAATATTTTTGAAAGACCTATTTAACGATACCCCACACAATAAGTAAATAGAGAAAAAAAAAATACTCCCTCACTTTACTTGTATGGGAGCTACCCTAAAAAAAATTTTTTTTCAAGATTTTATTCTACCACTTTTTTGCCATGATTAATATACATACCCATACCAAATTACAGCTTTCTAGTACTTATAGTCTCTGCGTAAAACCGCGGACGGACAGACAGACAGACAGACAGACAGACAGACAGACAGACAGACAGACAGACAGACAGACAGACAGACAGACATGGCGAAACTATAAGGGTTCCTTGTTTACTACGGAACCCTAAAAATTGATGGGTGTTTATCCGCTTTCCAAAAAGGCGAGAAAAATATATTAACGGCCAGTCTGCGGACCCAACCGAAAGTTTTTGTGGGATATTGGTAAACTTTTCTTCGTCTGTTTATTACAAGCATGTTTTATGTTGTGTCCTCAGTTGGTTCGCTTTTGAGTCTAGAGATCTCTGCGAAGAAAGCGAAAGATTTCCTATAATAGATAAATTATCCTACGATGAAAATATACGTCAAAGTGTTGCTTGCTAGCTTATCTTATCTATGAGTAAACACTTTAAATTTCATCGTTTGAATAACGGTACGGTAATACGGTTTTCACTCCGCCGCGTCTATCTGTCTGTCTGTTCGCGATAAACTCAAAAACTACTCCACGGATTTTCATACGGTTTTCACCAATAGATAGGGTGATTCACTAGGAAGGTTTTAAGCTACGTTTTAAGGTATAAAACATGCACTTACACATTTGACCATGTGATTGAAAACGCACGGGATTGACTAAAGCAGAAGTGTCGTCACCTGCTTGTAAACAGTAAATGTCAGTCGGGGGCACACACAGAGAAATATTCTGATATCTATGGGGGCACACTAAACATACTAGCGATGTCAATAATTTTATTCCTAATACTTTATAAATAGAAAGAAACTGAAGAATGTAAATCATATAAGCCTTAGTAAATAACCTGAAGTATTTTTGGAATCATGTTTAAATCTTATGAGAATCATCTGATATTTAATAATAACTTTACTGATTACCGGTAATCAGTAAAATTATTGGCGTCGCAAGTGTGCCTAGTGTGAGGCCTTAAAGCAAGTTTCTTTGCAAGTTGCTTTCAAAAGCAAAGCAAGTTCTTAGACATGTTTTATCAAAATCGGTTAAGCCGTCAACAAGGAAGGAGGGATTTTCATGCCGGGAGTTGCTTAAATTTTTTATTTATAACTTGTGTTTATATTTTTAGGTACAGATAACACGTTCTGTCTAGAACTTAGTAATAGGTCAAATCGAAAATGTGAATCATTATTTGCAATTTTCAACGATATGAATTCAGTCAGTCTCCTGTCAAATCTGTTCACAATCCCCGGGCAAACTGCTTGACTTGCTATTTTCCCGCCTCCATTCATTATATCTGAACAAATAATTGTTTTTCTCCCTTCTTTATGAAACCTGTTTACCAATTTGGCGTGATTTTATCGCGACAAAAATCCAATTTCCGACCTTCTCTGTAACACCATTCATGATTTCTGAAATACTCGTGGAAGCTAGGTAAAATACGTCCAAATTAAAGAACACCTATTTTCGTTGCTTGTTTGTTATTTTTAACTAAGAAATTAGTATAGTTGGTTAGTGTTTATTATATCCAGTAGACCAGATCAAGAAGAGGAAAGTCTATAAATAGAAAGATCACTTTACTGCGCCATACTAAGTACAGTTATAATGCAGTGCTGTGCTACTTCTTCATCATCATCACGTCTTTTTAGGGTTCCGTAGTAAACTAGGAACCCTTATAGTTTCACCATGTCTGTCTGTCTGTCTGTCCGTCCGCGGTTTTACTCAGGGACTATAAGTACTAGAAAGCTGTAATTTAGTATGGATATGTATATTAATCATGGCAAAAAAGTGGTAGAAAAAAATCTTGAAAAAAAATTTTTTTTCGGGTAGCTCCCATACAAGTAAAGTGGGGAAGTAATTTTGTTTTCTCTATTTACCCATCGTGTGGCATATTGTTAAAGAGGTCTTTGAAAAATATTGTGAGGTTGAGAACACCATTTTTAGATTTAGGGATCCGTTTCCAAAATATTTGGGTTTAAAGTGCTAATTTTTGTTAGAGGTACGTGTCCCCCCCTCTTTCTGCTAAACGGTTATATATGGATACGTGAAAAAAATTACAGCTGTAGTATATATACTGAACTTGAAAGGAAAACTATCAGAGCTGGGTACTAAGCGCAAAATAAATAGTTAAAGGCAACCAACTTATAAAATGTACTGGAAAATGTAAAATTTCATACAATCTTCATTGTTAGATGTTTTTGGTCGTTAAACTGTGAGGTGCGAGTGTAAACAGTGTGAACTCAAAGTTGTCATTCGCAACTACGGAACCCTACACTGCGCGTGGCCCGACACGCACTTGGCCGGTTTTTTTAGTCTCCACTGCAGGAGCATGACCTTCTCTGTACTACCAGACCCTTACAATAAGCCAGAGTAGTCGGAGGACTACTGTGCTACTTCATCCTGGCTATATTTATTTTTATTTATTTATGGACGTTAGAAATTGTGTCCTCTTGTGATAGTTTGAGTCGAATTATGAATTTAAGCGACTTTCCCAATTTCATACAAAATACATTATATCAATAAAAATAAATAGTCTCGTCGGTCAATCCCCGAGCGAACGCTTGACTTGCTGTTTATCCACGTCCATTAATTATAATCCCATTTCAATTATCGCAACTAATATTATAATTTGCATAGGTCCGCCTTGTCCGGAGTACAGATAAAGACATAGAGTAGGTACGTTTCGTGCCGGAGTACTATTCCCGAGGGAACGATATTAACGTGAGCGGAACCGTGGTTGAACGCTAATCTTACAATAAATGTATTTCTTATTTCTTTACGATACCTGTTTACAAATTTGACGTGATTTTATCGGGACAAAAGTCCAATTTTCGACCTTCTGTGTAACGCCATTCATGATTTCGGGAATGCTCTTGGGAGCTAAGAAAAATACGTCCAAATATAAGAGTCATTTATTTTAGATGCTCGTTTATTATTTTTAGCGGAGAAATTAGTTTATTTATACACCAAACGTTTCGATCACTTTATAGTACAAAAAATATTAGAAATTTCTAGCTTCAAGGGATGGGTCAAGTCGGAATACCCCACATTTTGCCCAATAATATAATCAAAAACTACTACTACTCCAATCGGATGTCTGTTTCAGTTTGACTCACAACCATTCAAGAATTCTTGTTGGAGCTAAGAAAAACACGCCCGGATAAAATAATGAGTTTATAAGAGTCATTTCACCTATTTTCGTTGATTGTTTGTTTTTGTGGGTAGATCAGGTTATAGATAAAAAGTAAGTTCAAGGTAATCAAAATCAAAACTTTTATTCAGAAAATAGGCCTTTGCAGGCACTTTTTCACGCCATATTGATGTTTTTGTCCGTATTTATTTATTTATATATTTGTTATACTGTGTATCCTGTCATCGCGTCTTTAAGACAAAGTTTGGTTTCGCTAGTCACATCAGAGCTCACCGGAATAAGGACCAAAATTAATTACTTAATCATGAACAATAGGAGTCGCCATCGCCGGATACGGTGTGGATATATATAAGTCAGTATATTTAAAGGAAAGTACTGTAGAAGTGCATGAAAAAACTTCTCAATGGATTTTGGGAAATGCAGAGCGATGATAATGTTGATCGATGTAAAAATCTCACGTTTTTGAGCCCTTTCCCACATTTAGCTACCAATGAAGTGGGACATGCTTTTAGATCAAGTTCCGCAGCGTGTTCGCCTATTGTAAACATAAACAACGCTAATGAAAAGGACAGACAGACGGTATCTAGTATGGATTCAAAAGGGGAATGAAATAATATATTTCCTTTTGTACGTTCAAACGAAGGAGCTCTTTATAGTCATTGCTAAATGGAATCGAATTGGACAAAAGCAGACTGATTCTAAAGATGATGATCAATTAGAAAATTTCAGGTTTTGATCCCTTGTCTCACATTTGCCTGTTGTCAAGCCAACTCAACATGAATTTGGGTTTTCTGCAAGTTCTGCATCGTGCTTGGTTACTGTCAACATGAGCAATGGCTAATTAAAGAGTTTGTTTGCACCAAAAATAACATGTTTTACTATGGATATTAACCGCGTTATAGTATAGAACTGATGAAGGATCCATTTAATCGATTCTCTTTTACCCTGGAGAATCTTATATCCAATATTACTTCTTCTTCTTCTTTCGAGTCGTAGATGGCTAGTTTTATATTTGCCTTGACCAATAACTTGCAACTGCGACTGCCCGGTCATTTGCCTCATTACGGTCTATTTGAGTGCAGGAAGCTGGACATTCAGGGCACACCAATAGGTGGTCCATTGACTGGGCAGCGCCACAGTTGCAATTGCTATAACTGAAAAATCTCCACCTGACTCGGTTTTCCTGGCATCTGCCGACACCAGCGCGAAGTCTGTTTAAAGACCTCCAAACTGGCCAGGGCAGATACTAAGAGTAATATTACTAAGAGTTGACTAAAGGATACAAGCGGAGAGATCCTAAAGATGATGATTGATGAGAAATTATTTTAGCCCTTCTCTCATTCTTCTGTGGCAACGTACATTTAAGTCAGGTTCTGCAGCGTGCTCGGTTACTGTAAACATAAAGAACGTCTCTTGAAAGGATGACGACGGTGTTATAATATAGATTCGAGTAGGGAATGTACTGTACATCCGACGAAGGATCTATCTACTGGATTTTCTTTATACTCATTACTCTAGGTTGACTAAAGAAAAAAAAACAGAGCGATTCTAAAGATACTGATCGATGAGAATTTTTCAGCCCTTTTCTCACAATTGCCGGTTGTCAAGTCTGTGCCCACGTGAATTTGGGTCAAGTCCCGTAGCGTGTTTGATTAGGTACTGTAAACATAAACAACGGCTCATGAAAGAATGACGACGGCGTTATAGCAAAGATTCGAGTGAGGGAATCTACTGTTCATCCGACGAAGGATCTATCTCCTACGAATTCTCTTTATACCAATTACTACTAGGAATCGCCCGAAAAAACAAAATTGAAGCGATCCTAAAGAAATCGATGAAAGTTTTTCAGGTTTTCAGACCTTTTCTCACAATTCCGTTATCAAGTCTGCAGCAACGTACATTTAGGGCAAGTTTCGCAGCGTGCTCGGTTATTTCATGATAGAATGACGACAAAGCTATACGTGTAAAAAATGTATGTTCATCCGCAAAGGATTCATCTACTGGATACTATTTATAATCAATACTGCCTGAAGCCGACTAAAGGACAAAAACAGAGCGATCCTAAAAATGATGACTGATGAGAAATTTTCAGGTTTTTAGCCCTTTTCTCACCAGTTTCTTGCCAGTTGTCAAGTCTGTGGCAACGTACCTACGTTTAGGTCAAATTCTGCAGGGTGATCAGTTACAGTAAACATAAACTACGTCTTATGAAAGGATAACGATGATACAATGTATACGTGTAGTTCAAATTTGCTGTTCAAATATACTGTTTGACGAATAATCCTTCTACTGGATACTATTTATTCCCATTACTATTTACAATCGGCTAAAAGACAAAAACGGAGCAATCCTAAAGATGATGACTGATGAGAAAATTTTTAGCCCCTTTACTCACAATTCCCTGTTATCAAGTCTGTGGCAACGTACATTTAGGTCAAGTTCTGTAGCGTGATCGGTTACTGTAAACATAAACCATGTCTCATGAAAGGATGTCGACGGCGTTATACGTGTAGTCTAGATTGAAGTGGGGAATGTATGTTCATCCGATGAAAGATTCCGATGAAGGATCCATCTACTGGATCATCATCATCATCAGGTCTTTCCAGTCTCCACTGCAGGAGCACGACCCTCTCTGTACTACCAGAGCCATATACTAGCCTGAGTAGTCAGAGGATTTGGCCTACACTCTCCACGCTGGCCAGACGGGTTGGAGGTAGATACTATTTATAATCATTACTGCCAGGAGTCGACTGAAAGACAAAAACGCAGCGTTCCTAAAGATGATGCTTGATGAGAAATTTTCAGGATTTTAGCCCTTTTCTCACTATTGCCAGTTGCCAAGTCTTTGGCAACGTACCTAGGGCAAATTCTGCAGGGTGCTCAGTTACAGTAAACATAAACTACGTCTTATGAAAGGATAACTATGATACAATGTATACGTGTAGTTCAAATTTGAGTGAGGCATTGTAGGTACTGTTTGACGAACAATCCTTCTACTGGATACTATTTGTACCCATCACTACTTAAAATCGGCTAAAAGACAAAAACGGAGCCTCAAGATGATGACTAATGATTTCCTTTTATCAAGTCTGTGGCAACGTACATTTAGGTCAAGTTCTGTAGCGTACTCGGTTACTGTAAACATAAACCATGTCTTATGAAAAGATGACGACGAAACGTGTAGTCTAGATTCGAGTGGGGAACGTACTATTCATTCAACGAAGGATCCATGTAATGGATTCTCTTTATATCCATTCTAGGAGTCGATTTTTATTCTTTTTATCCTTGCTTTTGCACAAAGCACGGAATGTCGCTCGCGTCCTACCAGAGGATAAAGTAATAATAATACCGCGTGTCAGCCCCGAAAGTAGCATACTGCCTGTCACTTCGTGCTAAAAAAAACTGTGCATAAAATACCCCAATGTGCTATGCGATCATAATAACCACCACTGTAAAAAGTTTACAGCTTTGTTTGTAGCCCGATACGCATTTTGTAGGTATTTTAGCATTGACAAAGTCGCAGGAGCTTTAAATTAATTTAAGTATTTTTCAATTTCCTCACAAGGTTTTAACGATTTTAGTATCTGCTATCACTTCCGCCGATGTTTGAAGCAAAGAAATATCATTTCCTGCGAAGCGAGGAAGTTCTTGTTACCGGTATTTATTATAATTTGTACTCGTCTTCTCTATAGCTTTATAATTGATTTACCGGTAAATCAATTATAAAGTTATAGAGAAGAGGAGCTTCTGTTTTTAAGGCAAAGGAAAAAATATTGTTACTTTTCATCCAAAAGGCAGGTAAAAGTTAATATTTTGAATAATTTCACACAACATTTTTACATCCTTATGCACATCTACAAGAAAAAAATAACAGAATTAACTAGCTCCAGCCACTTTAATCCAGTCAAAGCAGAGAGAATTATAATTATAGGCTTTGCAGCTAGCAAACCGTCACTACTAAATTCCGTTTTAAACGTATATATTTGTACACACCCACCAATGTTATCGCATTGCCAAGGCCCTACTGTCAATCCCGTAAGGGGTTTAAGCATGATTAGTACGTATATATTATACAGTGTGTTAACCCTTGAGGTATTTTGAAATTTAGGATCAAAATCTCTAGGAAGCAAGATAAAAAGGAAAGTAACGATATTCTCGAACATTCATTTACTGATCAAATTGAACAGCTTTTCTGAACATAACATAGGTCAAAATGTAAAAAAAGAATGGTTTTTTCATACTTAAACGACCTATTTTTTTTTTTAATTTCGAACTATGTTCCTTTGCGAAGCATTTTATTACATACTTGTCGCCTATATAGAGAAATTAAATTTTGTATTATCGTACGCGCAAGTTTTGGGAGAAAGCGGCGTCTGCAAAGTAAACAGGCGTTGTTGGGGCAGCTAATTAGTTCCCAAACTCCGCTTCTGGTCTAATTACGGAAATTATGGCACGGGAACTTTGAACATCATGTTTGCAATCTTTAAAGAGTTCTATAGGTATTCAAAGGTTTCTAAATTTTCCCATCGGAGTACATCATCATCAGGTCTTTGTTAGTCTCCACTGCAGCATGACCCTCTCTGTACTACTAGAGCCATTATGATACGATTTGGCCGTACTCTCCACGCTGGCCAGACGGGTTGGAGAGGTGTCTTTGATGATTATAAGCTTTGTTTAGCTTGTGTTTTTTGAGTCGCCTTCTATGACATCCACGGGAAGACTTGGAGTGGTCCTATTCTTCTATGCTGGGAACCACATAACGGAATACACTTTGGGTGTATTCTTTTTCTTCCTTTGCCTTATCTTACTATGGGCGTTACATATTTACATCAAAATATTGCAAAGTTATAACACGAATAGTACAGGAAGCAGCCTGCTCTATAAGGGGCACCAAATTCGATTCTCTGCGCGTAGAAATACCTACCTAATTTCATTTTTAGCTACCACACACACACACACACACACACACGCACACACATTTCAATACATCCATTCCATCCATCCATCAGGTCTTTTTTTATCTCCACTGCAGGAGCACGACCCTCTCTGTACCACCAGGACCTGTATTAACCAGAGCAGCAGCAGTCAGAGGATTTGGCCTACACTCTCCACGCTGGCCAGACGGGTTGGAGAGGTCTCTTTGATTTTAGTACATGAATGATGAATATTTGACTGTTAAGTGATGGTGCTGTTTGGTAACATAAAGAAAGAATTCCTTGCTCTGTATTTGGTAATAAATGCTATACAACAATGACGCTTAAAACAACTCTGTCCTAAAAAAACAGAATTCACAAATTTTATTTATATCTAGAATGATAAATAAACAGTGTGATTGCTGAGATATGTTATTTCCAAACGAAATCGACATATTTCGGCCTAATGAGTTATTTACATACTGACTTGAGAAGCAATGCGCTGTAAAAACGTGGGCGTTTCGTTTATCTAATTTTAATTGCGAGTACCGAAGCGCGCTGAAAATACTCGTTCTGGCAGAATTTACGAATGTTTTGAAAGAGATTTCTAAATAACATGTTAGTAGGTACTCGTATCTGTTAGATAGTTTGGGAATACACTTATGCAATAATGCAGACAGGAAATTAAATTAAATTAAATCATTAATTGTATGGAATTTTAAAAATCTAACGAGTACAAAACTACTAATTTACTTATAGTTTTTTTTTGTTTATTACAAGTAATTTACTAGTGCTATTAAAGAGAAAAACAGGTTATCGCCAAAAGTGGCCACTTTTGCCGTTAACCTGTTTTTCTCTTATTTCATCCAACGAATATTAGTGAAAATGAATACAAAAATACTACAAGTAATTTACGAGTTATGTCCTTGTTAGATTTTTAAAATTCGGTATAATTTAGGATTAAAAGAATTAATTGCTGGGTGGCGCTAGTGTTACTATAGGAGCGCCTTAACGATGAACAAAAAAAATATCATCCTGCCAAAAAACTATTTATTTAACAGTTTATGCACACGAAGAAAAAATGACAGAAAAAACTTAAAACAAGAGATTTCACGTACAAAGGTACTGCTTATTTCATTTGAAATCTCTTCCAGCAGACCCGTGAGAGGAGAGTATAATATTAGAGGCGACAGGCGTGTTCATATTATAAACATAGAATTATGACAAAATAATGAAGCTGACGGCTACTAACTATGTAACTCGGAAGAGTGTAGGAGTCTAATGTTACCCCATGTACATCGAAATCTATTGCGATATTTAAAAGTAATCTATTCTTATATTATTAAGCTGAAGAATTTGTTTGTGTGTTTGGTCGAACTGGCTTATTTCATGACCTCCTGGACTGATTTCGAAAATTCTTTCACCGTTAAATTGTTACGTTATCCTTGAATGCTATGGGTAATTGTACCACGGGCAAAGCCGGGGCGACCTGCTAGTGGTGGAATAAAAGTCTCATTTAAAAACATAATAACACTTTAATGCTGGTTTGTGAGAAAAGGAAAATCATAGAAAATACCAGCTGCTTTTCTTCCCGCGCAGACTGTAAAAGCCGGTCAAGGGATTGGGCGAACATCTAATTAATCACATTATATTATTATGCGATGCGGCAACCCATGATTTACCTATCCTCCTTTTAACGCCCACTAATACGCTAAATGTGGCCTTTAGGTTTTATGACCATGATCTCTGTCTACCCCGCATGGGATAAAGACGTGATGATATGTATGTAAATCAAAATGTAAGTACGAGGCACACGAATTTAAAAAAGAAGTCTTCGCACTTGAGTAAAAATAAAACTCATAGAAACATACAGGTAATCGTATTTCAAAACAAAAACATAAATAAGCGAGGAGTTTTAATTATGATAAATTAATTGAGCGAATAATGATGACCGCTTTTGTTACAGGATGAAAAACAAAGCGAAATTGGAGTCGGACGAAAACTGCCGCCCGAAGAGAGGGGAAATAGGTAAGTTGAAATTAATTCTACGTATTCCGTATGCCACTTTTAATTCTTCATAATTAATAAGTGGTAATTATTTCTAAGGGGAAGCATTAATTTTTGTCCACAAATTTGATATCCACAGCAACGATAGAACAAACAAAATAAACGCATAGGTATCCACAAAAAAAAAAAGATTTTTGTAAATCGAAAGGACGTTGTAGTAAGAGACTTTGTTTGTTTTTCGTCTGTATAAGTGGTCAACACTAGTGTCAAATTTTCAAGCATCCTCGAGGCATCTGACATAACTTAACGACTGCCACCAATGATGACATCTGAGACCAATGGCTTAAGGTGCCTTCCGAAGCACGGAGGAGCTTAATATATTTTTATGCCACTTTTGGTCAGCCATCCAAGTGAAAACCGCGTCCGGGGTACTCAATACTCAATGTTTTATTGCAAACCATAAAGTACATAAGATGACATTAATATAAAAGGTACAAGTTTATTTATGGACCCTGTTGGGCGCAGCAATATGGTTAGATCAGAAGAGGACGCACTCAAGTATAAAATTAATTTAAAACAAAGTTTTTTTTTGTAAAAATATATGTATGTTGCTATAAACATGCGTAAGACATCGAACTTCTTCTAGCTCTTTAAAAAAATGTAATCGTTTCTTTCTGAACGGAGCGTCTTCTTTAACGTTGTGGTAAATGGGTAAAATAATGGACCATGATTGTGGTAAATGGGTAAATAATGGGTACGTTATTCTTAACCTCAGTTTACTTACATCATCTAAAAGGGCTTTATTGTATTGAAACTCCTCACGTATCGCACTGCGCATAATTTCAAGTAATAATGAAATATTTGGATTAGAATTTGACATTGATATAAACAAAAACAGCAAATCCCAAGTCACCTCTTAATAACAGACGCGAATATAAAAGTATGAAATTTATAGGTATGTGCCATTTAATTAAGTTAATAACTTACAGGGGGTGGATCAAGGTGACGTTACACATTTAACCAACCCTTTTTAATTTGCCAAAATTAAATAGAATTACTTAAGTATTTTATGGAAATATTATGTACGTTACATTAAGTTACTACGCGTAAAGTGTATTGTTTCTATTCACTCGAGTAGTTTTTCGCCACGGTATCATTCGTTGGAATATTCAGTGCCTATTGGATAGTTGAAAATGCCGTGTGGTTCTCGGCAGAGTAGAATAGGACCAATCCAAGTCTTCCCGTGGATGTTGTAAAAAAGCGACTTAGGGAACACAAGGTTAATAAAGCTTACCAACATCAAAGATACCTCTCCAACCCATCTGGGCAGCGTGGAGAGTGTAAGCCAAATGCTCTGACTGCTCTGGCTAATATATATGGCTCTAGTAGTACAAAGAGGATCTTGCTCCTACAGTGGAGTCTTACAAAGACCTAATGACCGCATACATGGCCATTATTCATGGGCCTAGGTCAGCGTCCGGCAGGACGTACTTATAAGTAAGTACATGGATCCATGTACCTACTTATAAGTGTTATTAATGAGTGGAAGTTATAACTGACAATCTAGAAACATAAAATACTGTTAATTTGAAATTAACCAACTTAAGTCAGAAGTATACCATTTATTTTGTAAGATGTCAGAGCCCAATTACAAACCCCCTTTTAAAAAATTTTACGATATTACCATAGTAGAATTATACGTATTTGACCAGTTTCTTTGTACGTTTCCTTTTCAAACGTCAACGAAAAACAAATTTTAAAAATGTTAACATGCAATTATTCCAGTTTCTATTGAGGCGTCTTTAGAAAACTGCAAACATATACAATTTCGAAAATAAATTGCACGTTCAAATATTATGAACTCGATTTGCAAAGAAAAATGTAGTAAAACTATTGTTTCATTCAACTGTAGCATGTAATTTGATTCCGATGCATTGAGTCCTATTTTTCTATTATTCTTGTGAACATACAGTGCATTTAGTTCACAATGCATTGGCTACATCTTGTCAGTTCAGTAAACTACACAAGAACTGGAAATTTAATTATAGAATAAGGTGTTTTATAGTATTTAATTGTATAAACATATGTTTTTATTTGTGAAGTGTTATCTTGTAACAACTTTGTATCTATGGCGCTGCCAAGTTAAAGAGACAAAGGCTAAATAAATATAGATAATAAAAAGCAAGAATCTTGTCAGTTCTTCGAATAACAAATGCCAGAGTCAATTTGGTTGAACGCAAACAATTTTATAGCTGGATCATACACATGTCAATCATCATCATCAGGTCCTTTTTAGTCTCCTCTGCAGGAGTATGACCATTTTTTGTACTAGCAGAGCAATATATTAGCCAAAGCAGTCAGTGGATTTCGCTTACACTCTCCACACTAGCCATACGGGTTGGAACACATGTCAACAAAAAAAATGTTTTGTAATGTCCCCTCAACATTGAGACCTGCGTGGGGACCGAACCTTGGTCCGTCGTGTTGCATGCTAGCGTCTTAACCACTGTGTCACGGAGGATATCTGGAACATAATATATATAGTTGTATATATACATGGCGAAATTTTAATCGTTCAGGACCCTTAAAGGGCTGATTCAGCCCGTCGATATGAACCATTTTTCCTAAGGGACCAATGCTGGAAACTTAAATTTTATTTGGACATTTTCATACAAAAGTGTTCAGCCGCCCGGGCAATTTGTATAGGAATGTCGAAAATTTTTTCGAGTTTACAGCATTTGTCCCATAGGAAAAGTTGTTTATATTGACAGGCTGAATCACCCCTTTAATGGTCCGGAACGATCAAAATTTCGCCATGTATATATATGTATCTCACATACACATTTTTTTTTTTACGGGCAAATCACACAGATTGAGCTAGCCCCAAAGTAAGTTCGAGACTTGTGTTATGGGATACTAACTCAACGATACTATATTTTATAATAGATAAACATCCAAGACCCAGGTCAATCTGAAAAAGATCATTTTCCATCTTGACCTGACCGGGAATCGAACCCGGGACCATCCGTGTCGCAGGCAGGCGTGTTGACCGCTGCGCCACGGAGCACATTACACATAGGTATAATTTTTTGAATAGACTATTATAATTTATGTACACACGGTATACATAATATATCAATTGTAGGCCAAATCCTCTGACTACTCTGGCTTATGTTTCGCTCTGGTGTTACAGAGAGGGTCATGATGCTGCAGTAGTAACTAAAAAGGAGGATGAGGAAGATGAGGATACATAATATAATTTTTATAAATAGACTACAAAACAAAAGTTCCAAATGTGAACGTCCCTGCCGTTAATATATAACTAACATTACTTTTCTTTTCAGAGAACGTTGAGCCCGCACCGCCCCGAGCCGCTGTCGAAAAGCCCTTTTTGTTATCAGATGGCAGGTGGGCTCCCTTTCTATTACTCATTTTGTTTGTTTTATGAAACGTTAAGATACCGACTGTGTAGTGTTGAAGCTTCTTCGAATAAAATGCGACAAGGACGAATTTTATGTTTTCAAAAATACTGACGACTATAGGAGCGCAGGTAGGTGTTATTTGATTATCTAATTTTCATGATGTGAGATTTTGACGTTATAATTAATTAACGGTCTTAAATAATTCACTAAAATTAATCGACAACATGTATACTGGGAACTACTTTATCATTTAATGACGCTGTCCCTATTGAAATCATTCTTATGTCGCTTTGAAATAAAGATAAATAATTTGAGGTAGACTCGACATAATTTTAATAATAATCAAGAGAAGTTAAGGAATAATTCGTCACGTAAAATCACTTTTGTTGATGGGGAACTTGCATACATTTTATTTCGTTGTGCCTTGAAAAAAGCTCTGTAAGATAAGGATCTCAGTGACAATATTAACTAACCCAAAACAACACAAAGTTTAAAAAATTTCCTCTCAGCGGAAATCCACTTTCCTTCATAACAAAAGTTGCTTTAATTTTAAAGACTAAACCTATGGTAATATTTTTATTTTGTTATTTCCGTACTTTTGAAAGGGAATTTCTCAACCTGCTCGTATTTTAACTATATGAAGTATCGATATTTGATTAAATTTTTCATCTACACACATAATCAGGAACATTTTCCAAAATATTCTCTTGACGTAAGGTCCCGTTATTCCTGCCTTGACGAAGATATAGTTTTGTCAACTTTAAATAACAGCATTGAAAAGTCTTTTTATTGCTGCTACTATATTTATTTATTTTATTTGCTAGCCTGTTAAATCCCACTGCTAGGCAAAGGCCTCCCTCTCTGCTCTCCATTCTTCTCTGCTTTGGACTTTGTTTGGCCAGTCTTTGGAGTACGCATCTAGGTCGTCGCTCCATCTCCGTCGGGGTCTTCCAGGTCGCCGGTGTCCCTTACTTGGGGTCCACGATGTAGCAATTTTGGCCCAAAGCACTGAAGGCATGCGACTGACGTGCCCAGCCCAATCCCAATCAAAATGCTACTATATGTAATTACAATATTAATGGCCACTGTTGGAAAGCCCTTTTTGTTATCTGCAGACATTACACATTTACTACACGATTATGTTAAGGTTTTTACACTCCTTTTTTGTAAATAGAACGCGTCTTGGCCACGAGTAATAAAAACAAACTTTTTAATAATTAATTACCATGAAAACAGCAGCGTAGTCTTGTTCCTATTTTGATGCGTATTTGTTTTCGCTACACACGGAACGACTCGACTGCTCGACTCAGTGACGCAAACCAAAGCAATAAAACGCTTACAAAATTATGTTTCCAACAAAATAAATAGAATGTCGCTGTACATCGCACGTTTTATAGTAAAAGTGCAGAAAAAGAAACACTGGTAAAAAACTTTGTGATTGGGCGAGCAATAAATACGGGACCAATTTAAACTTTTTTTTATGTTGTCTTCAAATTTCTACAGGTTTTTGAGATGGACTTTAAACTTTTTTTATATTTGTGTCCAAATTCTTGCAGGTGATTGAGAGAAAATTTTTAAAAGTCTGCTCGCAGAAGTCACAATCAAAAACTTGTTTAGTATGAAAATAATACATAGTATAAAACGAAGTCGCTTCCCGACTGTCTGTCTGTTTTTATGTATGCTAAGATCTTTATAACTACGTAACGGACTTTTATGCGTTTTTTAGGGTTCCGTAGTAAACTAGGAACCCTTATTAGTTTCGCCATGTCTGTCTGTCTGTCCGTCCGCAGTTTTACTCAGAGACTATAAGTACTAGGAAGCTGTAATTTGGTATGGGTATGTATATTAATCATGCCAAAAATGTACAAGAAAAAAATCTTGAAAAAAAATTTTTTTTAGGTTAGCTCCCATACAAGTGTAGAGGGAGTAATATTTTTTTTCTATATAAACCCATCGTGTTGGGTATCGTTAAATAGTTCTTTAAAAAATATTATGAGGTTGACCACACCATTTTTCGATTTAGGGATCCGTTTTCGAAATATTTGGTTTTAAAGTGCTAATTTTTGTTAAAAGTAAGTGTCCCCCCCCCCCCCTCTATCTACTAAACGGTTACATATGGATACGTGAAAAAAATTACAGCAGTAGTATATATACTGAAGTTGAAAGGAAAACTATCAGAGCTGAGTACTAAGTACAAACTAAAAGTTATAAACAACCAACTTATAAAATGTACTCGAAAATGTAAAATTTCATACAATTTTCATTGTTAGATGTTTGAGTGTGAACAGTGTGAACTCAAAGTTGTCATTCGCAACTACGGAACCCTACACTGCGCGTGGCTCGACACGCACTTGGCCGGTTTTTTTTAAAGATGGAGTGATTCAACAGGCACGTTAATATATATAATAAATGCCGGGTGCATATGAGAAGGGCTGCTAGTTTTAAGATAAAAATAAGTCTCTAGGTACCTATACATATAGGTTCAAGATATAGCCATGTAAAGGATGAACAACGAAGCTCAACGAAACCTTAGTAATAGGGTCCCGTAGGCATTTTTTGGGTAGGGGACACTAAAATACTTTCAAATTAAACATGATTTCTGGAAGAAATAGCAAAAAAATCAATTTAAAATGTTTCTTCCAATAATACTCAATTGTATCTTTTTCTGTGAGGACTAAGCCTTATTTTTAGCTCATTGGCCTTCTGTTTGTGTCAGGTATGGCACAGAGCAGGAAATATGACTGTCGCATGCGCTTTTCTAGAGACGTCTTTTCAACAACACATTTCATACAAAAACATGCTAACCCCTAGCATGCTTTTGTATGGTATCGTTTATTGAGTTTTGGGTTACAATGTGAGTGTAGAAATGCAAAAATTTGCTATTTTCTACAAACTTGTGATATAGATTACATCAGAATTTTGTTTATTAACCTATTTACTGTAATTATGATACCACATATGGTATGAGTTAGAATCCCATAACACAAGTCTTACTTAAGATTGTCTTATGAGATTGGTTGTTATGATTTTGGGCTAATTTAATCTGTGTGATTTGTCTGTATATATTTATTATAATATATTACAGCACATTGGGGCATTTTTGAGACTTTTGCCTACTACCAGACTGCTGGCGGACACGCAGTATTATTATTAATTTCGTCTCTAGTATGGCGCGAGCGATATTTCTTACTCTGTGGGTGAAGCTGAGATTTGCGGCTGCCTGCCCGAGACAGCCATCTTGACCCGGCTGTGTGGATATACCTCGGTCTAATTTGTCCTACAGTAATATGGGGAAATAAATGAGGAAATGTAGCGAGAAAATAATTACAAAGTGACCTCTTTTTGGGATAAATAAAGGAAGTAACTAACGCTTATTCTTATCAACAACACAAATCATGCAGATTAAGTTAGCCTTACTGTAAGTTGTGAACTTGTGTTGTAGGATACTACTCGTAATTTTCACGACTATATTGTTATTTTAACACTAATAACAATTGTTACAAAATAATGTTTACCTATACAGATGTTCATTTTCGCATGTTTTATGTGAAGTTGGTAAAAAAAAGGTTCTAAACAACTGTATACATGTATGCCTGCCCGAGACAGCCATCTTGACCCGGCTGTGTTGATATACTTCGGTCTAATTTGTCCTACAGTAACGTGTTAAGGGAATAAATGAGGAAATGTAGCAAGAAAATAATTATGAAGTGACCTCTTTTTGGGATAAATAAAGCAAGTAGGTAACTTACGCTTATTCATTGAGTACTGGCACTCTTTGGATACGTTGGGTGGGTGGGGCGTTGGGACCTTTGAAATAAAAATAATAAGCACTTTATTTGGTAGAAATATCAAAACAATAAATGTAAGACGTTTCTTACAATAATACTCAATTAAAAGGTATCGTATTCCGTAAGGGCTAAGCCTTATTTTTAGCTCATTGGCCTTCTGTTTGTGTCGGCTGAGATTTGCGGCTGCCTGCCCGAGACAGCCATCTTGACCCGGCTATGTTGATATACCTCGGTCTAATTTGTCCTACAGTAACATGGGGAAATAAATGAGGAAATGTAGCAAGTAAATAATTAAGAAGTGGCCTCTTTGTGGGATAAATAAAGGAAGTAACTAACGCTTATTCTTATCAACAACACAAATCATGCAGATTAAGTTAGCCTTACTGTAAGTTGTGAACTTGTGTCGTAGGATACTACTCGTAATTCCACGACTTTATTGTTATTTTGAGACTAATTACAATGTTTATACACCTAACGTTTCGAGCACTTAACAGTGTTCGTGGTCGCAGGTAGACTAAGTTGACATTTGTCTAGTATTTTATAAGAACTGCAAAATCTACCGCCTAAAATATTTATTGATAACGTTCCGGATGTACGCAGTATTGGCTCACGGTGTCTGAAGTCGAAATCGAAAAACCGTATTAAAATAATTTTATTTAAATGTGTAACAATCGCGAAAACATAAGAAAACACTAATTACAATGGTTACAAAATAATGTTTACCCATACAGATGTTCATTTTGGCGTTGGTAAAGAAAAAGTTCTAAACAACTGTATACATGTATGCCTGCCCGAGACAGCCATCTTGACCCCGCTGTGTTTATATACCTCGCGTCTAATTTGTCCTACAGTAACGTGTTGGGGGAATAAATGAGGAAATGTAGCGAGAAATTATGAAGTGACCTATTTTTGGGATATGTAGTAAATACTTTTGTTTATATTAAAATTATACATGAAAGTAATCTTCAGAATGCGTGCTAAAAGATTTCATACAGATCAATGTACTTCGTTTGTTTTTACGATGGTATTTTCATTTTGAAAATGTTGTTTTGAAATAATTATGAGTAATGGCTGACTTTACGTTTGCTGATTAAATCTTTTTAGCACAAATAATAAACTTGAACTATTATATTATTTTACCAATACGGTTATTATCTACGTTCTATACAGAGTGTACACATTTTTTTTGGCTTGTGTAGAGGTTATTGTTCGTGAAAAAAATATTATTGAAAAGTTCGCAGCGCTTGCGAATTTTTTTTGCGCTCGCCGGGACGTTGAGGTGTCAAAATACGCGAGCGGGCGGACGTCAGAGCGGATAAATAAAGCAAGTAGGTAACTTACGCTTATTCATTGAGTACTGGCACTCTTTGGATACGTTGGGTGGGTGGGGCGTTGGGACCTTTGAAATAAAAATAATAAGCACTTTATTTGGTAGAAATATCAAAACAATAAATGTAAGACGTTTCTTAAAATAATACTCAATTAAAAGGTATCGTATTTCGTAATGGCTAAGCCCTATTTTTAGCTCATTGGCCTTCTGTTTGTGTCGGCTGAGATTTGCGGCTGCCTGCCCGAGACAGCCATCTTGACCCGGCTATGTTGATATACCTCGGTCTAATTTGTCCTAGAGTTTGTTTTTCGTATGCGTAAGTGGCCAACACTGGTGTCAGATTTTTCAAGCTGCCTTAAGGCATCTGACATAGCTTAACGACTGCCATCAACGATGACAGCCGGGACCAACGGCTTAACGTGCCTTCCGAAGCACGTCCTAGAGTAACATGGGGAAATGTAGCAAGTAAATAATTAAGGAGTGACCTGTGGGATAAATAAAGGAAGTAACTAACGCTTATTCTCATTAACAATTGTAATAATTATCATTATACGGATAAATTGGCGACCTCCGTGGCACAGCAGTCAACACGCCAGCCTACGACACGAGTTGTTCCAGGTTCGATCCCCAGTCACGTCATGTTGGAAAAAGATATTTTTCAGATTGACATGGGTCTTAGATGTTTAAGTCTTATCTATATAAGTATTTATTATAAGTATAGTATAGTACGACACGTTCACAACTTACTGTGGGGCTAGTGCAATTAGTCCCTTTAAATTTATTTATTTAAACACGCAGAATGAGCTAGCCATACTGTTACACAATACTATATTGTTATAGTAGAAAATCTGACACCAGTGTTGGCCACTTACACACATGAAAAACAACAAACAACAACAAGTAGAAGAAAGAAATAACATCCAAAACCTAGGTAAATCTTAAAAATGACCGTTTTCCATCATTACCTGACCGGGGACAGAACAACTGTGGTAACCAGTGCGCCACGGAGGCTGTCAAAATAAAAAATGATACTAGACTAGTTTCGATTAGTCACGCTGCCTAATGGCATCATATTTATTTATTTATTATTATCACAATCACACGCAGACTTACAGTAATAACACCAAGTCATACGCATGTTAGAAGAAACAATTAACCAAACTATACATTCGATTAGCGACTTACATTTTTAAATCATTAAAAAACAAGTGATACAATTTCAGGTCAAATTAAACTAAAATCATGTCAAAGTTACCTTAAATAAAAAAGAGTGAAGTATTAGTACGAATTAAAGAAAAATTATTGGTAATTAAATTAATTAAACAATAAAATCAATAGAATTCAGATAAATCATAACATTATTTATAAACTTATTAGTTTTTAGTGATACCTATTTGTTATATGATTGTAGTTTACTACTTTCATCTAATGACAACATTGCTTTACAATAAATACAATGATTTCATAATTTCCAATATCATCATTGCTTTTTGCAATATAAAAAAGAAAACAAATGGTAACTTTATCGATATAATATTTTGAATAAATTCGGACTCTATTTGATCGAAAAATTCCTATCAAAATTATTAATACAGGCGCGCATAAAACAATATTCGGAAATGAATGCAGTTCTATGAAAGGTACGTAATCCGAAGCAGCAATATTCGCTTGGAAATTGTTGCAATCGATGAAATACGTGTTGTAGCAAAAAATATTATAATCTTTCCTTTGTTAAAAAACTTATTTATATCCTGACTGAAAACAATGCTTTGGAACACAAGTTAAGCTATGTAATTTGTTATTTATTTATTTCTAAAAGAAAAATACTTACATAACAAATAGGTGTATAAGGATGTGCAAAAACCTAGTAAGGTTTGTCCGCACATCCACTCACTCACTAATACACTTTAATGTCAGATGCCTTTTTTAAGAACGGCTAGAGAAATGATTAAAAATAATCATGCGGGTAGGCAAGACTCAAACCAGTACCGAAACCCTTGGTACTTTGTTAACATATGGGGGAAAATCTTGGGATTCATTATTTATAGAATTGTTTTTTTAACTTTTTGTTGACCAACCTCACCTCACTATAAAACATACCAAAATGAGCATATGTGTGGTAAACATTATTTTGTTATCATTGTACCTAATTAATTGTAAAATGACCACAAAGCTGAAGAATGGGTCAATTGTAATACATATACAAACTTGTCAGATTTTTGTATGAACTTTACTGCTCAATAACGTCAATAGGCAAGCTGCATTGATATTTGTAATTCCAAAACATGTGACTATTAGGTATTTGTATTTGTATTTTAGACAACTCTCGGGAATCAAATTTTGGGGTGAGGACGGTTTCACCCTTTCGCTTTTAGGCCCGCCAGTAAAACCTTTAGCGATTCGCAACTTGTCTCGTTTGCAATATGTCCTATTCGCGGTATGTCCCGTTTGCGGTATATCCCGTTTGCGGTAGTCCCGTTTGCGGTATGTCCCGTTTGTGATATGTCCCGTTTGCGGTATGTCCCGTTTCCGGTATGTCCCGTTCGCGATATGACATTTTCACGGCCCGTTCGCAGTACTGGAACATGTTGTAAAAAGTTTTGTTTTAAAATTAGAACATTTTATTTGCTTCTGAGTCATCTCTAATAATAATATGCCGAGCATTATACTATACATATTGAAAGGATGTTATGAAGAGATAGATAAAACTATTTGAATTTTTTTTACATGTTATTTTTAACAGTTGGCCCCGGATCCATGCCGTCAGTCACGTAGTGCTAATTTCTATTACCTAGTATAAATAAAAAAAGGTATTCCAGATGGATGTTCGTTCGAATAGGTCACTGGCTATAGGCCTCCCGGACTATTACATTTGTACTCGTATACTCGTAGCTTTAGTAGGTTCTATTTTAATATTTGAAAGAGTTTAAAATTTCGAAAATGGGAAAATGTACAAATGTAGATGTCAAGATGGAAAATGATCTTTTTCAGATTGACCTGGGTCTTGGATGTTTATCTATTTAAGTATCTATTATAAAATATAGTATCGTTGAACTAGTATCCCATAACACAAGTCTCGAACTAACTTTGGGGCTAGCTCAATCTGTGTGATTTGTCCGTATATATTTATATATTTATTTAATTTTATTTGCATCACTGTCTTAGAACTAACGTTTTCTCCAGGGTGGAGCTAGAGGCGTGGCTAGACAAGGCTACGTACTCCCACGGAGAGTCCATCAGCGTCAGCGTGGTGGTAGCCAATCACTCATCGAAGACGGTGCGACGTATTAAGGTAGGTTTAACCTAATTGTTTAAAAAAGACCCTGTTTTGCATGCAATTTGCAATGTCCTTGAGGACCAGAAAGCATCTTAAGATGCCATACTGATTTGGAGGGTTAATTCAATTACCCATACTGCTCGTCTCCTTTTCTAGAAGCTTGATGTAGAACGGGCATATAACAATAGTGCACAATTTACTCGCATAAAACGCTCATTTCTCAAAATATGCCCTTCGCATAATGAATATTTCTAACGTTGTACATTTTATACATAATTATGATCAGCAGGAAGGCAAATTGATCGGTCACAAAAAAATTTGCCTGATGAAAAAAGAAACAATCTCTTGGAAAGCGGTTAATATACTATATTATGAAAGCCTGCAACATAGCCTGCAACATCCATGAATTAATTTGCCAACCCTGGGTAACTCAACTTAATTCTACGTAGGTTTGGTTTACTTTATTTAAATTTTGGTCTACAATTCAACACTAGCAGCCCGCCCCGGCTATGCTCGTACATGCCCGTGCTTGTGCCCGTTAACACTTAAGTTTAATACATTAGTAAGACTATTTATAGTATATAGATAAAGTACCCAAAAATTTTCTTAGGAAGTTAAAATAGAAAGTCTTATCAAATTCATGTCTTGTGCATGTTTGCATGACAGGAAAGTACGAGAGGGCGGACATGTCATCTCCTCGTCATACTTGACAATATCTGATAGTTCGATTAGTTGCGAGCATAGATTTAAAACAAAAACATTTTCGTCTCATACTTGTCGACTAATCCGAGTTGACAATTAAGTCGACTCACGCATTCACACAAAACTTTACAATACGTAATCACTTCACACATTGAAATTATCACAATCGCTTAGTTTACAATCTATAAATACTTAAGCTCTCATAACCTCAAACAAATTTTTTTGGGCTTACGTTAAAATTGCATCTAGGTAAGTAGTTATTATCTCGAATTTAAAATTTATATTCTTAGATACGAAAGGCAAGTTAATTACACAAAGTGGCATGCATTGTCTCTGTCTCAGAGTTATTTGAATATAAGAGTGCACGAGCAAAATTAAATTGTTTTCAAGATAAAAGCTTTACAAACGTATTTTTAATAAAATTACAACAAGCTGACTTACTGCCTGCGGCGAAATTCGGTTTCATGTTAATATTGTCAAATAAAATTTAAAATGTTATCCTATTATTTGCATTAGTAAAAGACAATTAATGTTATTAATATTTTTATCAAAATCTTTTCTAATACTCAATACTTACTCATTATTTAATTGCAAACCATAAAGTACAAAATATAAGAATATTTTAATGAACTCTGTGAATAATATCGTTATTTTCTATCTCGGCGACCGCGACTTATATTTTAAATTACACCAATTTGCTTGAATATGCACGGGCACGGGATACACGCTGTCAGAAGAAGTTAAAGGTCAGACAGCTTTATTTTCTTATTGCATTTTGTACAGATAACAACAGAATTAAGTGTGCAGGGCCGCTACTTTTACAAACGTTTATTGAGACAATAATATTGGTATAGTACTATATATCAAGTATTGTGATACTTGACCGTGTAGTCTGAAGACTATACGGTCAGGTCGGCAGGTACGGCACGGCAGGGTCGGTCCTAAGCTGCTACTTCAGTATCATCATCATCATCATCATCATCATCAGGTTTTTTTTTTAGTCTCCACTGCAGGAGCACTACCCTCTCTGTACTACCAGACCCATATATTAGCCAGAGCAGTCAGACGATTTGGCCTACACTCTTTACGCAGGCCAGACGGGTTGGAGAGGTCTCTTTGATGTTTATAAGCTTTGTTTAGCTTTTGTTTCCTAAGTCGCCTTCTACGACATCCACGGAAATACTTGGAGAGGTCCTATAGGGAACCATACTTCAGTATATAGAAAATCTATACCGAAGTAGTAGCTCAGGGTTGTTAACCTTAACTGCCTGTCCGATGGTTGCAGTAATTCGGTATTTGCCTAATGTTAAGATTATATAAAATTTGTTTCCAATGATACTCATTTCTATCTAAAAACACTATAAAAAACACTTTTAATTTGATATCGATTCGTTAAGTGTTCTTAAAGCTTCTTTAAAGTTGGGTGAATAGGACCATTTTTAAAAGTATGAAAATCTTAAATAACCATTACCATAAACGTAATATTTCGTATAGCTACCAAACAAAGTTCTCACGCCGCCCATACAAAATACAAAGTTGTGACGTCACAAATATGTAGGCATTTCAGCAGCGCGTTTTCACGTCTAAAAATTAACGTCTAAAAATATATGTCTTTAAAACTTCTATATCTGAAAGAGTTTTTTGTTTAGAAATGTATTTCGGTCACTATTGTGTTTATTTTTGGCAGGTCATTACATAGCGACACGAAAATTTTTTTAGTCAAGTAGCCAATTGCATCGCTTACGCGCACCTCTCCCCCCGAGTTGCTACTTTCTCATTACCAATCCATCCGAGAAAGTAGCGTCCCAAAAACCTATATCCCGTTCTCCTAGTCCAATAAAGACCCAGCCACCCTTCCCTCGTTTTTGATGGGCGGGACGGCACGGGACGGGTTAAACCGAGAGAAGCTAAACAAACTGCGCCAAGGCACATAATACTCTCTAACGAGAACTGCGCTCACCAAGCCGGCTGCCAAGCGTCTTGTATGTGAACCCCCCCCCCACCCCCACCCCCTCATCCCCATCCCACAATGGTATTTCTTACGACTGATATGACGATGATGATTGAAGTAGCGCGTTCAAAAAAACAGTGGAGGCATCTAACTAAAGTACGTAAAAACTCGGTAGATAGTCTAATAACTCAAGAATATTTTATATTCATATTCATTTAATTGCTTACATGTACATAATAAAGATAACCAATATAATTTTCAGTTTGACATGTAACCAGTTTGGGTGTGGCGATTTCATATTTTAATAAACCCAGCGAATAATTTCTCCTCTAATACCTCCGTGACTACAAATCATATTTAAAATTTGCTTGGATATTACAGGCAAAGAATACTAGCTGTAAGAGAAAGCTAAAGGTCGGTTTTCTTTTCTTGTTGCATTTTGTACAATACTGGGGTACTGCGGCAATAGATACAGAGTAGACGCGCTACTTTCAGCAAGGGATGCTTTAACGTGTAGTAGTTTTTCAGTGGCATATTAGGTAATATCCATGTCGCATACTTTTAAAAGAGTGTTATTTAACTGTTTTTTTAATGAATACACGATCTAAGGGTATCTAAAGGTCAGCTAGCTTTCTTGTTGCATTTTGTACAATACTGGGGTACTGCGGGAATAGATACAGAGTAGACGCGCTACTTTTAGCAAGGGTTGTGTTTACGTTGAGTAGTTCTTCAGTGGCTACTCAAATACACAGGGAAAACAAACATATTTTTTTAAATATAAAATACCGACTTCAACCACACTAGTGAACCGATTTTAATAAAATTTATATTAAACCTTATTAAGTAAAATATATTTTTTTTACTCGGATAATTTATGATAGGGTTATGAGGTAAAACATAAAAAAGAAGCACACTACCGAATTGAGAGCCTCAATTTTATTAGAGTCAGATAAAATGCTATGGATTTACTTTCCTGCTATGTCCATTATTAATACGTTTTGGGGAAAATACGAAGTCAGCAATTCGTACAGCTTAATAGCTTGAATAATTAAAATAATTGAATATGCTAAGGACCTCGGAAGCAAATGCTGTTCGCAACATTTTTCACTTGAATGTGAATAAATGTCAAATTCGTATTATTACAAGAAGATTAATTCGAAAAATAAAATACCCAAGCGACTATTTGACAGTTACGTCTGCGATTTTGGGTTTTTGCTGCAGTAATCATAGCCTATGATTCGGAGAAGAATAATAATGACAACTCATACTTGAAAATCGGTCAAGCCATCATCAATGGCATCAATAGGAACATTCATACTTATATACGTCATATATACATAGATACATACGTGTACATATAATACGCGTTAAGAACATTACCCTCCTTCTGGGTGGGCAGTCGGGTAAAAAGTATCGCGTCTGTTCTCTTATTTATACGTATTGCGGGTAAATCGTATCACGTAGTCCATTATTCGTGCAGCAAACTCAATGATGCTAGAAAATATTTAGTCCGCAAAAGGTTTGGTAGAGAGGTACGTGCTCCTGCAGTGGAGACTAGAAAGACCTGATGATGATGATGAAAAGGTTATTCTTCACCCGAGGATTTGTATTTATTCTCCAGAAGTGATTTCTATTTTCAAGCTCTAACAAAAAAATGAGGAGATTGTCACGGCTGTTTGTTTATTCGTACTCCATCTGCTAAGGTCCAAGGTAGCAAACACTTTCAAATTGGCAATAATTTATACTTGAATCAGAATCAAATGACAAATTTGTATTAGCTACAGAAAAAGTATCGCGTCTGTTCTCTTATTTATATGTATTGTGGGTAACTCGTAACACGTAGTCGTGCAGTGAACTTAATGATTCTAGAAACTATTTAGTCCGTGAAAGGTCAACCTTCTCCTGAGGATATGTAGCTACTCTCATCGATTAACTTCTATTTTCAAAAGCTCTTACAAAAAATTAGGAGTTTGTCGATACGGCTATTTGCTTTTTGTACTCCATCTGCTAAGGAGCAAGGGAGCAAAGGCTATCAAATTGGCAAAAATGGGCTATTTTCCAAAAAAAATTTAATTAGTCCGTTAGTTAGATTATCAAAAAACATTTGACACGTGTTTTTTCTTTTGTCAATCAAACAAGAAATCACAAAGATATAGCCTGCTAAAATTGTGTGTGACGTCACTAATAGCCAGTACACTTTTTAGTGGCCTGTGATGTCACAAGGCCCCAAAACATTGACACGCTTTATATTTGACATTAATTGTTTAATTAACGTAAGAAAAAATACATGTCCAATATCTTTTGATTGTCTAACTGACGGTCTAATTTTATTATACATATTTTGACCCAGGAAAATAGTCTATTTACAATTGAATCAGAATCAAATGACAAATTCGTACTAGCTATGTACAGCAAAAAAGTATCGCGTCTGTTCTCTTATTTATATGTATTGCGGGTAACTCGTAACACGTAGTCTATTATTCGTGCAGCGAACTCAATGATGCTAGAAACTATTTAGTCCGTGAAAGGTCAATCTTCCCCCGAGGATTTGTAGCTATTCTCCTCGATTCACGTCTCTTACAAGCTCTTTCAAAAAAATTGGTGCAGCTTTTGGATACAGCTGTATTTCTAAAATTTACGTTGAGCAACTCTGTGAACCAAGTTTTTTTTTAATGTTAGTTTAAAGGGAGTTCCAGAAAGGTCCCATTTAAATTTTATCAAAATTGATATAATTGGAGTGTGATCAGTGTGTATCCGACACGCTGATCCAAAAAAAATCTAACACAAAACACTTTTTGAACGATTTTCAAAATTTTTACACCTTTACCTAGCTAATTTAGATGCGGTCGACATAAGAAACACTCCAAGTCTTCCCGTGGCTTATAAACAACAAAGATACCTCTCCAACCCGTCTGGCCAGCGAGGAGAGTGTAGGCAGAATCCTCTGACTGCTCTGGCTAAATATGGCTATGGTAGTATAGAGAGTGTCGTGCTCCTACAGTGGAGACTAAAAAGACCTGATATTATGATGAATATAAATAAGACAAGGATATGGGTTTCTTTATTCTTCTATAACTTCAAATGTAACAATTATCGCGAGTGATTAAAGCTATAATATTGAAAGAAGGACATTAGTATTTTTTCTATCATTAAAAAAGCTTATTTTTCTGCATTATTAATATTGAAATTTTATTTTATAACTCTTCGTAGTAAAAACCACTTTAATAAATAACTGAACACTCAGCCTTCTAAAGCTTCCTACTGTCGACGAAACGTGAAAAGTTTTAGAACAAAGTGCACCAAGTCCAAATTTTATTACCCCTGTCTTGGCAATTACGCGCTGCTGAAGAGTAAAACCATGTTTTCTGGAAAACACTTTTATTGCCACTAGAATTTATTTTCATACCATACTCACGTGTATTTGATTGTTGTTCGTATTTCTAGCCTGAGCAAACTCTTGGGAACCTTAGATTATATTTTATTACTAGCGACCCACCCCGGCTTCGCACGGGTACAATACTGATACTAATACTACAGAATGTCTTTAAACCTCTAACAAAACGGACGAAATTTAATCAAAACAAACAAAAACAAATAAATAAAGGTACCTAGTAAAACCCCATGAAATAAGTTTTTTTTTTTCAATTGATAGACTATGATGCAAACAAATACAGTGCTACAAAGATGTTTTAGCACGTGGCCATAATCGGAACTAAAAATGCCATTGCCATCTTGTAAAAGTGACCCTTTACAAGATGACAGCATGTAAAGAGTCACTTTTACAATATGGCTCAAATTGATGTTTGTTGCGGATGTTTTTTTCTTTGCTTTTAATTATATTTTAAAACTAGGAGATTTTGATAGCTGGTAGCCCTAATTACACTCGGAATTACACACCACCTATTTAAATGTGATCTAAGTGCCAAATTATCCTTGTCGCCCTGTAGCTACCGATTTAATGGCATAAGGTGACATAACGCATGTGCTAACACAAAGCTGTAACGTACACAAGTCTGTACACTAAAATAAAGGCATGACGGAGTCAACGTTAATACCCAATTCTTTGTAATGTAGCTACGAAACCTAAGGTCTGTATTTGAATCCGCATACTATTGCACCACACACCGGCTTAATATATTATCTTATTCGTCCACCTAGTTGGGGGTCGTCCCACACTGCGCTTTCTTATTCGTGGCCGCCACTCCAGGACTTTAATGCCCCAACGGCCATCCGTCCTCCGGGCTATGTGTCCAGCCCATTGCCACTCTTTCGTTCTCATGAAATGCATCAAAGTTAGGGGTCTCTTTTTCTACTTCATTTTGTATGGTCTCCGGTATTCTTGGTTATGAGACTATTGGTACATTTATTATTATTAACAACATCAAACCAACACTTCTTGGGTTCTCTTCTCCCGAGGGGACGGCACAGACAGATATTTTTTCCCTATGCAACTTGCCGGTTTTCGAAAGACGTGGGTGTACCATCGTAGGCGGTTCTCATACCGCATCCAATTCATAGATATTTTTATGAATAACATTACAGACCGAAGACCGGGATTATGGATGTAGGGAGAAAGGCAGCTAAACTCAAATGGAATTGGACAGGACATGTGTGTAGGATGCACCCAGATAGGTGGGCTAGGATTGTTACAGACTGGGTACCTGCTGGCTGGCGTCGTAAAAGAGGCCGCCCAAGGACAAGATGGTCTGACGATCTATCGGCTTCTGATCCAAATTGGTCATCAATCGCAGGAGATCGAGATGAGTGGCGGAAGAGAGGGGAGGCCTTTGCCCAGCAATGGGACAGTATAGGCTAATAAAAAAAAAACATTACCATGTATCACTGTTTATCGATTAATCATAATCATGCTTTTATCCGTATCTGTGACGACAGTTTTATCGTTCCGTTAATCTACTCTATAAAGTCGCGGTCTGGTTCACAATGTCTTTTTAACGAGCCCGTTGCGCTGGATACATTTCATGGCCTTTTTATTTATCCATCAAAGTTCAATGTGCAATAGGTGTCTTTCACATTGTGATTGGTCTATCTGCGTCATCGTTTTTTATTCTTTACTGCAACACAGTTTAATACTATCGCGGTTGTTTACGATGCAAATAGTTGATGTATAACATGTTATTTTGTTGCAAAATAAACTCTTTAAACTATTCTTTCTTAGTATTTATTAAATTAAAACGTTAGTTTTTCATTATTTATCCATCAAAGTTTAACGTGGAAAAGGTGCCTTCTACTTTGTGATTGGTCTTCCAGCGACATTTTTAATATTTTTGTCTTTCATAGTATAAATTTTATTAAAGCGGCAGTTTTTCTTTCATTATCCCAACTTCCCATCCCAGCTTCCCAACTAGTATTATAAATGCGAAAGTGAGTTTGTTTGTTTATTTGTTTGTTTGTTACGCTTTCACGCCGTATCTACTGAACCGATCATCATGAAATTTTGCATACACATAGGTTAGGGTACCGAGAAGAACATAGGCTATATATTACGCGAAGCCGCGGGTAACAGCTAGTTTATCCATAAAATTGAAAATGCTTATATTATGACTAGCTGTTACCCGCGGCTCCGCCCACGTGGTTTATAGCCTACGTCCTTCTCAGTACCCTAACCTACTCGTATGTGTATGCAAAATTTGATGATGATCGGTTCAGTAGATACGGCGTGAAAGCGTAACAAACAAACAAACAAACTCACTTTCGCATTTATAATATTAGTTAGGATTATGGTGAGGAACAAACGTTATTATTATTATCTATTTGGAGAAATCGAAGGTTTTAATATTATTGGAATAAACTCGAATCTACGACGCAGCTAGTTAAGTTTTACTAATTTGATTCCGTTTTCCACCTTCACGCCCACCGACAAAGCTTATACCCGTAGTTATTCGGAAACAAGGCGACGCTTTATTGGATATCTTTGAATAATTATAGTATCCTTTGGAAATATCAAGAGATTTGATTTCTCGGAATATCAGCGGCACAGTATATACAGCGGTATTCAGGTACAGGGTGGCCAACTTGAGGTATACAACTTTTTTTTGCCACCATATTGATTTGGCAGTATATCAGTTACATCAAAATTAGTTTATGTACATACGGCAAATTTGTCATAAAGCGGAAATTTTGACGGGACAACGTGTTTTAATTAGTGTCACATAGCACAAGCCACAATAGAAACATTAGAATAAACGTTTCCTAGTCAATTAATTGCGAGAAACGGTGGCATTGATTGGCCTCAAGATCGCTGACTTTGACAAGCTCCGTGGCGCAGTGGTCAATACGCCGGCCTGCGACACGGATGGTTCCGGGTTCGATCTCCGATCAGGTCAAGATAGAAAATGATCTTTTTCAGATTGACCTGTGTCTTGGATGTGTTAAATTTGGGCGACAAATGAAAAAGGCACAGTTAGTATTTAAAATAATAAAATTATTTTAATTCAATTATTTAAGGAGGTGTGTGTTTTAATACGCGATTATAAGCAACGCGTGCGCAGTCTAGTCACAGACGAGGGATAGAGTCGACTAGTACAGGAACCATACACAGCCCTTCCACATATGTTTATTTTAACGTCAGAAAGGGACGAACAATACAACTAATACAATATCAAAGTAAGATAGATTTATTTTTGTCGTTTAGGCTTTATACGCCTATACCAACACGCCCCCTCAAAAATAAATCCCTAAAATATTAATAACTATTGACAATACTATATCACACACACCTTCCTTTGTCTGGGACTAAACACAATTATAAAAATCTAATAATGGTCCAACATTCGTTGCACAGGATTAGGGAAACCCAGAAAAACCTAATCAGACCATTCTTCTTACTACTAATCTTAAAGTATAATACTAATCAATCAAATGCAGTAAATAAAACTTTCTAAAAACTATTTAAAACGAAACAGTGTTGTTAACATTCTTTAAAACAATCCAAGTTTTGTTCGCATATCGGTGAACCGAGCCACTGGTAATGATTTTGTAAGGATGTCTGCCAATTGATTACCTGAGGAAACATAAAACAGTTTAATCACATTTTTTTTAACTTGTTCTCTTGAAAAGTGATACTTGATGTCAATGTGTTTCGATCTCTTATGACTCGTGGGATTTTGTGCAATACTTATGCAACCATTGTTGTCTTCATATATAGGAATTGGACTTGTTATTTCAAGATTAATACTGGCCATTAATGATTTCAACCACAAAGCTTCTCGTACAGCCTCATACAAAGCCATGTACTCAGCTTCAGTGGATGAAGCTGCCACTGTCTGCTGTCTTCTTGTTTGCCAGCATATTACACATTGTTCAAATAATTTAAACAAATAACCTGATGTTCTTTTACGGGTAAGTTCGTCACTTCCCCAATCTGAATCAACAAAGCCACACAATGCATGGCTATATTTATCGTACCGGCGGATGTAAGTCAACTTAAGATCCATAGACCCTTTCAGGTAACATAACACTCTTTTCAGATGTGACCACATAGATTTATTGTTCCTGTTACTAAATCTACTCAAAACATTTACAGTGAAGCTCAAGTCGGGACGGGTACATGCCGTGATATATAATAAACATCCGATAAGGTTTTTACAAGGGGCCTTTGTTGCTTCACTGGAATTCAAAGCACAATAGTCAACTTTGCTTTCCATGGGAGTGTTTACAGTATTACAGTCAGTCATGCCGAACTTTTCTAGAACAGTTTTTATGTACGATATCTGATCCATAGTAACTTTGTTATCGCGCCTTTCGACTTTGATTCCCAAGAAACACTTGATTTCTTTCAAGTCGACCATTTTAAATTCACTCATTAAGTAATTTTTAAAACTGTTCAAAGTATCAATATTTGCAGTTGAAATCACAAGATCATCGACATAAAGTAAAACATAAATGTTTTTCTGAATATCACCTTTATCTAAAAAGTAAATACATCGATCAACTGATGAGTATCGAAAACCAATTTTAATCAAAGCTTGTTCAAACGTTTCAAACCAACATCGTGCAGATTGTTTTAATCCATACAAAGATTTTTGCAGTTTGCATACAAAGTTTTCTTTACTCGGAATACCTTCAGGAATTTTCATATAAATTTCTTCCTTCAGATTTCCATTTAAAAATGCTGTTTCAACATCCATATGGTGGACATGCAAATCAAATTGATTTGCAAATGCTAATATGAATCTAAAACTTGCGATTCTCGCAACTGGTGCGAAAGTTTCATTATAGTCAGTTAGATATTCTTGGCTAAAACCTTTAGCTACTAATCGGGCTTTATATTTCAGAGGTTTTCCGAACTCGTCAGTTTTAATAGTAAATACCCATTTACAGTCAACAATATTTCTGTTATCTGGTTTTGGTACAAGTGTCCAGGTTTTATTTTCAACTAATGAGCTTATTTCTTTATCAATTGCTTTTTGCCATAAAAGCTTATCTTCCCGGGTTTCTATCTCTATAAATGATGTTGGAATTTTGCATGTCAAGGAGTTTGCATACAATATATAATTAACAGAAATATCATTATTATCAGTTTCGTTATAAGACACAACAGGTAAATTTTTAATCCTATCACTTCTCCTTAAATCACGTGAACTCAATCCATTCCGAGACGAAGTCAGTGTATTTTGAAAAGAAGCGCATTCTATGTGCCCTTTGGCAGATTTATTAGGTGGTGGACCTAATTTTGTAGGTATAAAACTAGTTTGTTCACTGCTACTACAACAACCTGATTCCAAATCAGTCACGCACATCTTCTCCTGAGTGTGCTCGCCAGAGATATCACAGTAATCGGACTGCCCGGTCGGTCCAACCATAATAACACCATCAGACTTCGATGGCCTAGTTGACAAGAAATTAATTTCATCAACAATTACGTCTCTGACTTTAACAAACTTTTCATCTACCACATCCCACACCTTGTACCCATTCGGTTCGTAACCAACCAATATTCCCTTTAAGGATTTCTCCTCAAACTTGGTTTTCCTCGTCTTATTAACAAAATAAACAGTTGAACCGAAAACTTTTAAATACTTGAGTTGCGGCTTTTTATCATGCCACAATTCAAAAGGTGTGATATCTATTTTCAGTGCACTCGTGGGGCTGATATTTATCAAATACGTAGCAGTCAAAACAGCCTCTCCCCAGAACGTTTTACTTAACTTCGCACCACAAATCATGGCACGACTTCATTCTGTTATCATTCGCTCAGCAATTCCATTTAAAGCTGGTGTATGTGGCACTGTCAAGTGGTAGCTAATACCTTTTTGCACACAGAACTCCTTCATTTCATTAGATAAATATTCACCACCATTGTCACAATACAAATTAACTAATCTCAAACTGAAATGAGCTTCACACTTTGCAACATAATCTCGAAAAGTTATAAAAACATCTGATTTATGGGCAACTAAATACGTCGCACAGTAGTGGGTGTATTCATCGACAAAAATCACAAAATAGTTTTTGCCGTCAAGTGTTGGAGGAGTGATGGGACCACACACATCGGTATGCACATTAAATAGAGGTCGTTTCAAAACTTTGGACTTACTTTTATTAAATGGTAAACATGCTTGTTTTCCATTTATACAGGCTTCGCAAAGATTGTCATTTGGTTTGATATGATTTAATTTTTCGAAATCAGAAAACATGTGTTTATTTTTAATTTGCAAAAATTTAGATTTGCCAATGTGGCCAAGTCTTTGATGCCATAATTCGTAATTATTGTTTGCGACTCTATTTAATGAGCTATTTATGTTTAAAGCACATTTATTCAGTCGGAATTTCATGCCAATTAAATTGTTCAGTAACTTACCCTTGTTGGCTACCATCTTACCCTTACAACTGTGGTATATTTGTACACCACCGTCACTTCCAAAAATTACTGTCATTCCTGCTTGTTGTAATTTCTTAACCGATAAAAGGTTATAGGGAATTTCGGAGCAGAATAGTACATCTTGTATTATACCATCTTCTCCCAAGTTAGTAGTTATCGGTAAATTTCCTTTCTTTGTTGCTTGGACGTATGTTCCGTTTTTCGCAACTGATATATTTATGGGTTGATCGAGTTCTGTAAAATTCTGTGCCAGGTCTGCTCTGTTTATTAGGTGGTCTGATGCTCCAGAGTCCAGAACAAACATTATAGAGTCTTGAGTGTCTTCATACTGTCTTAGGTTTCCGCCAATCATGAAGGCAAATCCGGAGTAATTTGGATTTTCCATTATCTGTACGGTCTGCACTGTTCTATTTTCTGCGCGTTGTTTAATTTTTCTTGAATAACAATTCCTTTTAATGTGGCCAAGTTTACCGCAGAAATGGCATTTCATTTGTTTTGTCTTATATTTAGCCTTGAAAAACTTGTTATGAAATGGTTTCCGGTAGGATTTGTATCGTGGTTTTTCTGTGATAGTTTCTGCTTGTAGAATTTTCATGCTTGTGTCACGTTTTTCTTGCATTATTTTAATTTCATGATCAAGTAGTCTTGTTTTTACAAACGTCAGAGTCAAATCGTCATCTGCTAGCGTTTCGATTGCTGTTACCACGCCGTCATAACTGCTGGGCAAGGTCATGAATAGATGACACACTTTGTCCACTTCTTCGAGGTTAGCACCTGCAGCCAATAAGTCGCAAATCAAGTCATCAAATTTTTGAAAATGTTTTATTAGAGTTATATCGCCTTCCAGCTTCATGTTCAATATTCTTTTTCTTAATGCAAGCTGCGTGGCTATGCTCTTTCTTGCATAAATTGAATCTAATTTCGCCAAAAGTTGTTTTGCACTGATATCTTCACTAGAGAGGCCAAGCAAAGAATCACTCAAATATTCAATTATCGCGTTTTTAGCAATCCTTTCTTTTCTCAGCCACTTAAGATCCGGTTCCACTGGCGGTTCTTCGTCAATTATATTTAACAAATTAAGTTCATTTAATAAGTTTCTTATCCTTAATTTCCACACACTATATTTGTCTCCGTCGAAAGGTTTAATATTTCTTTTTAATTTCGAGTTGTCCATTTTGTTACTTCACTGTACTGTCCACTGAACTAATTCACCAACACACACAAAAGTCTTTCAAAGTCTTTTGATTATTTTAAATAAAAGTTCATAAAATTTATTTCACTGTGCCCATAATCCAGAGGTCCGTAGATGTTAAATTTGGGCGACAAATGAAAAAGGCACAGTTAGTATTTAAAATAATAAAATTATTTTAATTCAATTATTTAAGGAGGTGTGTGTTTTAATACGCGATTATAAGCAACGCGTGCGCAGTCTAGTCACAGACGAGGGATAGAGTCGACTAGTACAGGAACCATACACAGCCCTTCCACATATGTTTATTTTAACGTCAGAAAGGGACGAACAATACAACTAATACAATATCAAAGTAAGATAGATTTATTTTTGTCGTTTAGGCTTTATACGCCTATACCAACAGGATGTTTATCTATATATTTATTTGTAATAAAATATAGTATCCCATAGCACAAAGTCTCGAACTTACTATGGGGGTAGCTCAATCTGTATAATTTATTTATTTTCTGTGGGGTATTTAAAGGAAGGTGCCTATGCTAACTGGCCAATGAACCTTAAGCAATTAAAACAAAATATTCGAGACACGGCCACTGAGATAACACAGTGTGACAAAAGTGGGAATTTGTCTGACATTAATTAGGTACTTTCCATATTTAACTGCCGGCCCTACATGCTATATGAGGAATGTGTACTTAATATTTTGTATATTTTTTAGAATAAAATTACAAAATTTAAGTGTGTACTTGTTATTTGGCCACCCTGTATTTTAGGTACTAGGATTTCGTATTGTTTGAAATGGGAGCTTTGGAATCGAGGCGTCGCTTTGTTAGTAAATACTGGATCTTTGCTATTCAAAGTATTTGCTAGAGTAATCATAAAATACGGAATAATCTCTTGCAAAGTAGTAAAAAGATTTATAAAGTGTTGCTTTTCTTTGATTTTTTCTTTATTGATAGTTATTTTAACGGACGGCTAGGGCTTGCAATCTGTAGGTAATGTTGACAGAATACCACAATTTTTGGTAATGTTACTCTATACAAGCTTATAAAACAGTGTGTTAAAAGAGTCCAAAGAGTTTTTGCACGCCTTCTTATAGTTTTTGAGATATTTACGTGCGTATCTCAAAAACTATAAAAAGAAGTGCAATAACTCTTTGGACAAACTAGGTATATGTAGTCTAACTTAGAGAAAAATGCAAGTTTTATTATAATTGGTGCAGCGGTGTTTGATATAAAAACTTTAAAATCGGTTTAATTTAAACAAGCTTTTATTTTAAATAACTATACATAACCGTTAATGATTTATGAAAATTTATGCGTTTTATTTCTTTTACTACTAAATAAGATCAAAATCGACGTAAGTACTTCAGTAGTAAATGACTTCTAGTATTTTTTGTATTGCTTTTCATTATTTTGGATTTGATAAATCAAGAGAACTACGCATCATACGCCGCTTTTGGCGGTAATGAGCAGTTGTCTCAATCTGAAATACTGATGTCGATGAAAAGTTCTACTAAAAATACTACAAGTAATTTACTAAGGAAGTACTTACGTAGATTTTTTCAATTTGTTCTTATTTCGGAGAACAAGAATTAAATAACGGGTGTCGCTAGTTTCGGTGATGTAAGCCTCTTAAAGGGTCAAATAGAGGTTGTGTTTGAGTTATCGTATAATTGAATAAATTCATTGCAGAAAAAGAATCCCATGGGATGTTCATAAACGCAAGCAAAGCCGCGTGCAAATGCTAGTATACGTATATTTAAATATTTAAGTCAAGAGTTAGAACTGTCCTGCCTATAAAAGATACAATGGCACTTCGGGAGTGCTGATAAAAGTGAAAACTTGAAAAAATGTATACAGAGGCTTTTCAATGTTTTTCCCATCAACGAAATGCCCAACGCGTCTAAATATATTTTTACTTAAAAAAAATAATACCGTCGGTCGTCAGGGTGATATAGACAATAATAAAACTACGAGTAATCACATTCAATTCTGTTCATTTTAAAATGTACTGATGGTTTCGAAAAACTTCAATTTGTACAAAATTTTCACCTCATCATCAGGTCTCTTTCAAGTCTGCACTGCAGGAGCACGACCCTCTCAGTACTACCAGAACCAAATATTTTCCTGAGCTGTCAGAGGATTTGACTCTCCACGCTGGCCAGGCGGTTTAGAGAGGTCTCTTGATGATCTCAGATATTGTTTATGGTGGGAAGTCAAGGGGTACAGTTGAAGTTTGCCGTAGACCATTTTGCAAATTGATTTTAGTGGACTTTATAATATGAAATTGGTGTAGTTTGGTGTTAAAAATGCTCGTGCTCATGAACAATTTGTGAAATAGTTAAAGTGGACTGATAAATGGACTCGTATAGATTTGCCGCCATAAAACTCCCACGAGGCATCAAAGAGCATACGCCATCTTTGATGCTACTAGGAAAAACTTTACCGTACAACACCGATACTTAGTATCTCATTATACTGGACATTGGCAGAATCACTGAAATTTCGGTGGAAGCCATAATGTAAAACAGAAGAAGAAGAAGATCTCAGGTGTTTAGAAGCTTTGCTTAGCTTGTGTTTCCTAAGTCGCCTTCTTTGACGGGAAGACTTGGAGTGGTCCTATTGTACTCTGCCGGGAACCACAGGGCACATTTTTTTCATAATTGGCATAATATAATATCGCAACGAAAGGATTTTCTGGGAAAAATGTCTGTTAACGGCTATTTATAGCTGCTGTTAAGAGCTTTTCCAAAAATAATATTTTTTTATATTAATTTTTAAAGCAGTTTCCTTGAAATTCCGACCTTTGTATAGCGAAAAGACAAAAAGAGGAAAGATTTAAATTATGACAAATTACCTAACATCTTCGAGCAACACGGCCTCCGTACATCGAGATCTAGATAATGTCAAAGAGGTGTTAAATGGAAGGAGGTTGTAATGCAACCCGTTTAAAAAAGCTTAATCTATATTTTACAGGTGTTTTTATGCATTTAGAGTGCTATTCTGATATTTATATATATTATTATATTTTATTTTTATATTATATGATCCCAACTAATATTATAAATGCGAAAGTGAGTTTGTTTGTTTGTTACGCTTTCACGCCGTATCTACTGAACCGAATATCATGAAATTTTGCATACATAGGTTAGGGTACCGAAAAGGACATAGGCTATAAATCACGCGGGCAAAGCCGCGGATAACAGCTAGTTAAAACATAAAATATCGAAAAAATTTCCTCACGGAATTTGAACCCAGTAGTTTGTCTTACAAAAACTAAATACTGCTGGGCTCTAATTAAACCCTGCCGGGTTTAAATCCTACCGGCGTGAATTTCTTTCTTATGTTTAATTAATAAGGGTCATCTTATTTATAAACGACAAGTTCCATAAATCACTAAAGTATATATTCGCATAAAAAGTCCACTGCATTTTTTAACAGTCGCAATCATCATCATCATTTCGTGTAGGTGACACGGTCAGTCGACCATGCACTGTCGCAATAAAAACACAACTTTTGCTGAAATATAAATAAAAACAACAACAGTTGTGTATTTAGGATCAATCGTTATGTATCTATGAAAATTGGGGTACCTACTGATGTTACATTCGATCGTGTTCATCCATCACTATCCATTCTTATAACTAACGGCGTATACCATCGGCATAGCGTCATTGACTACTTGATACATAGTTATTTCATCAAATAGTGAGTAATTCAGTTACTTAAAGTGTCTGAGCCATATTTTCGTGTAGATGAGAGATTCAAAGATTCAAAGGTTTTATTCAGAAAATAGGCCTGTTTGGGCACTTTTTCACGTCATTTCATAATAAGGTAGAAAATATTTATCGTATTCGTATCGTAACGTTTTCTCGTCCTCAGCCATGTGTGTATAAAAACATTTCTCGTATAAAAGCACAAAATCAATCTTCGAAGAAGTCAAAGTTGTCCTGTTTGCTTTTATAAATATTCTCCTTATAATAGAAGCCTACTTGCAGCTTGATCATATTTATAAAAGATCAAATTTATGAAAAGTATTATATACAGCTGTATTTATATTGGGTTTTTACCTTTAATAAAGAAATTTATTATTATTATATTATTATTATATTTGCACGGGAATGTACGCTGTACTTACTACGAAATAAAATTCGTGAAAATCACCCTTTTCTTTCCTCATATTCCGTATAAAAATGTATACCTATTTTAATTATTTATTTATTATAATATTACAAAAACTTACATACAACAGAACATAAACACATTTCAGAAAAAACCACGGAGGTTTGTGATGAAATGCGGCAAAAAATGATTAAGGCAAAGTGAGTTCACACACCAGCGCCACCCAGCAATTAATTAATTTACTCCTAAATCAATCAAATTTAAAAAATCGAATAGCTGAAAGCCCTAGCAAATTACTTGTAGTATTCTTTTAATTACTTTTCATAGATATTATAATCTTAGTTTAAGAGAACGAATTATTACCGCCAATAGTGGCCACTTTTGGCGGTAATAATTTGTTCTCTTAATTCATCAAATTAAAAATAGTGAAAACTTGTACCAATAATACTACAAGTAATTTACTAGGGCATTCAGCTATTAGATTTTTTAAATTTGATTTGATTTAGGATTTATAGAATTAATTGCAGGGTGGCGCTAGTGTGTGAACTCACTACGCCTTAACATAAAAACAATTTTCTTATCTTTATCTACCCAACTTAATACATATATTTATAGAATTGAAAGAAATAAAAATTTATATTTATTTATATTAAATTTATATTTATTTTTACATCAAGAGATGACTCAATTTTTTCCAAAAAGCAGTAGTTAGTAAGTAGTTTTTTTAATGTTTTTTATAGAAATTTGTTTTTTTTAAAAATCATCTGGCAACTTTATTAGGCGCGGTATCCTATAGTATACCTTAATAACACAAAGTAGGGAATTTGATGGTCACTTTGCGCGCTACTAGATACACCTTTCAACAAATTTCATTCGAAACAAGCCTGTCAGGGGGCAGTACCTACCGTTTATAGAGCTTTTTAGGGTTCCGTAGTAAACAAGGAACCCTTATAGTTTCGCCATGTCTGTCTGTCTGTCTGTCTGTCCGTCCGCGGTTTTACGCAGAGACTATAAGTACTAGAAAGCTGTAATTTGGTATGGGTATGTATATTAATCATGGCAAAAAAGTGGTAGAATAAAATCTTGAAAAAAAATTTTTTTTAGGGTAGCTCCCATACAAGTAAAGTGAGGGAGTAATTTTTTTTTCTCTATTTACCTATTGTGTGGGGTATCGTTAAATAGGTCTTTCAAAAATATTGTGAGGTTGAGAACACCATTTTTTGATTAAGGGCTCCGTTTCCGAAATATTTGGTTTTAAAGTGCCAATTTTTGTTAGAGGTAAGTGTCCCCCCCCTCTATCTGCTAAACGGTTATATATAGATACGTGAAAAAAATTACAGTAGTAGCATATATACTGAAGTTGAAAGGAAAACTATCAGAGCTGAGTAGTAAGTACAAACTAAAAAGTTATAGGCAACCAACTTATAAACTGTAAAATTTCATACTATTTTCATTGTTAGATGTTTTTGGTCGTTAAACTGTAAGGTGCGAGTGTGAATAGTGTGAACTCAAAGTTGTCATTCGCAACTACGGAACCCTACACTGCGCGTGGCCCGACACGCACTTGGCCGGTTTTTTGTTTTAAGGTACCTAATTGTCATCATCATCATCATCATCATCAGGTCTTTATTAGTCTCCACTGTAGGAGCACGACCCTCTATGTACTGCCAGAGCAGTCAGAGGATTTGGCCTACACTCTCCACGCTGGCCAGACGGGTTGGAGAGGTCTCTTTGATGTTTATGAGCTTTTTAGGGATCCGTACAAAAAATGAAAAACGGAACCCTTATAGGATCACTCGAGCGTCTGTCTGTCCGTCCGTCCGTCTGTCACAGTCGATTTTCTCCGAATCTACTGAACCAAATTAAATAAAATTTGGTAAGATGCTGTAAACCTATGACCCAAACACGGATGTGCAAAGTAAATTTATATTTTTTTAAAATAAGGGTCAGTTTAGGGGGTCCAAATAGAAAATGTTAAAAAAAAGTTTTGCAAACCTTACCGTGTTATATATCAAATGAAAGGGCTTGTTATGAGGATCTCCACCTATCGATCTACCGGGCCTAAAATTTCGAAAAATTACAATATATAGTTAATTGCTTAAAGATTACAGGAAAAATAATAAGAATTCTATCAGTTGAAAAAAAAAGTGGTAAACTCACTATAATAAGTTCACCTGGGGAAATAGTTCACTAAAACACCACTAGATAGCGCTAGTCAATTGAATAAAACATTTTTGCACATTGTGTGTATGTTCACGAAGCATATTGTACGGAACCCTCATTGCGCGAGTTTGACTCACACTTGGCCGGTTTTTTTTTAGCTTGAGATTCCTAAGTCGCCTTTTACGACATCCACGGGAAGATTTGGAATGGTCCTATTCTTCTCTGCCGGGAACCACACGGCACCTAATTGTAGGAAAGCAAAATTCTGCTATTTTTTACTTACTTTTGAGGTAGATGCATCCTGTAATTATAATAGCATTTCACAAGGCATTAGGGCTTTTTTACGTTTTTTGAGCACGCACTGACTATGTGACTTTCGCCTACTAGACCGAGCGTGGGTTGACAAGTGGTATTATTTTTACTTTCGTCTCTAGTAAGGCGCAAGCGTCTCTCCATGCTCTGGGGGTATTATGATTACGACCATGGAAAATTACTTAGGTATGAGAACTTTGGCATACACCAAAACATTTCATGGGACATTTAGATAAAAATAGGTGCCATAAATCGTTTCCTAGTGCCTATAATATAAATATTTGCTTCACGGGACAAACTGTCGTAACCGAAATAGGTTTATTACCCGCCGACATACCATACTAAACGTTAAAATAAGGCGGTATTTGCGCATATAAATATTTCATAGCTTCAGTAATGAAGTGACCGATGAGCTGTTATAGCTAAGGATTTGTCCTGAGATAACAGGGTTCTCAATCAATCAATTTTCCGTTGGCAGTGCTCAATTTGGAACAAAATTTTAGAATGTTCATTTTTTATCAGGTTACCCAAAAACCACTCCACATATTGGGGGTTTCTGGGTAGATATAGATTATGAGGAAAGATGAGTGTTTTCATAAAACAGCGTACGATATTTGTAGAGTTGAATGAGAGGAGGCTCTCAGCGGAGCGTGTAACGTATTCGAAATGACAATAGTTCAAAAATCGAATACCAGTAGGTACAGCCCGAACCAAACTTTATGGCGGCTCGGATATTAGCTGCAAGCTGCACGGTACACGCCCCGCCTCCCCGCGCGCGCCCCACAAAACCTAATATTGAGTTCTGCGCATCGACTCGCGCGATGTTCTGAGCCGCCATAAATTTTGATGTGGATTATTATATCTTAATAATTGGTCGTGTCCTTAAACTAGCGATTTATTTAAATATTGTAACTGAATATCTCATCTCCAACCCATCCAAGCAAAAGTCGAATCCCAAAAATACCTTTATTCCGTACCCCCTAGTCTCCCCTTTTAGTCCTACTCTTTCCTCGCTTCAAAACACGGTTTCGATAGACAGCACCGTTGGGACCGATATAACCGAAAATGCGGTCATCGACCCGTTTGCCAACCGTAGTGAGTATGGCAAAACCCCCCCAATGATTGAAATCCTTGATAGATGCCTATATTCAGCAGCTGACTTCTCTCGGCTCAGATAATGATTGTACTTCCTAATTATCTAAATGCAAAAGCGTTATGTTTTGACATCATTGTAGACAAAATTAACCTAAAACCTTTTTTTTTTCGTTGTCCTAGACTTTGGTGGTCCAACACGTCGACGTGTGTATGTTTTCAAACGGGAAGTTCAAGAATGTGGTCGCCCTGGTGAAATGCGGTGGTACTCCTGTGATGCCTGGCCAGACTCTTACTGATACGTACACCTTAACGCCGCATAGAGGTAAGATAAATAGAAAGGTAATCAATATTTGTTCTAAATAACAGACAAAAAAGGAACATACGACGATTAGATAGACATAGAATACAGTTTTAAACACATACATTTGTGTGCTTCAAACATACAAAAAAGGTAAAGCTCAGCTAGTACATATAACATTTTAAAATAGGAATGAGTTTTACAACATATTAGACTCAAACCTGCCTATGCTCTATTTTTTTTTTAAATGATGCATTTTCCAATAGAGACGCCTGCGTCCACCGGTTTCCTTTCGATTATAGTTCAGAAGATCTGTATAAATTGTACATATGAGTGTTTCACCACATACATACAACACATTACACAATTTATTAAGTACATACGATATGGTATACAACAAAAAATAAATTGTTCTCAGGTGTTACGAAGAACTGGATTGCATTAGAAGATTCCTACTCAAAAACAGGAGCAAGTCTTGCTTCGACTGTCCTATGCAACAATACTCCAGAAGACCGAAATGTTTTCGCCATTTACGTATCCTATTATGTGAAGGTCAAACTAACTTTAAGCGCAATGGGAGGAGACGTCTCCGTAAAACTACCCTTCACGCTGACACATTCCTGCATCAACGAAGCTCCAACTGACAGCGTCACAGAAGAAGCAACTCCAAAAATAATCTTAGAAGGAAAAGAAAATAGTGAAGAGGAAGACAACAGCAAAGGCGAGACAGAAAAAGACAATCAAAATAACAATGGAGTTAATGATAATCAAGAAACAGCGTTTAATGACGACGTTGAAGTAAAATCACCAGAAGACCATAGGCTTGTAGCTGATGTTCTTGTCAATATTGAGAACAAAATTGAAAGACCAAAAGTTTTCGAAGGCACTGAAGTACGAGCTGTTAAGCCTAATGAAGAAGAGTTGGACCTAATTGTAAAATACCCGGGTACTGATACGTGATCCGACGAGGAAAGCAACGCAGGGATGGGTGGCAAAAAGACTGAAAGAGTGGTGGCTGAAATGCCAGACCTTGCCACTGTATGTAAAGGGGAGATTCAAAACCATAAAATTGGTTTTGCAGAAAATTTGAAAAGAGCTGTATGTTGTATAGACAGGCGAAGAGAATCATAGCTCAGATCAAAGGACCATAGAACAAAAATAGATGTATATTTTAATGGTCATGTTAAATTCGACTTTTAGAAATATATAAATAATGTAGTATAGTTCTTAGGTTTAAAAATAAATTTCATAAAATGAATCATTGTTAGTAGATATCTTTCTTTAAAAATTATACTGACCTATTTTTCAAAGTTTAACTTCTGTTAAACGTAATGTAAAATAAAAAAAGTTTAATAAACACTGATAATATACTCGTGTCTCGATCTAACTAAATATACGCAGGACTGTAAAGTAGATAAAAACATAATTTTATATCTAAATATTGCTCGTCATATTAATCGATGCACTGAAAATCTTTGTTAATTAACATAACGATGTCAATGTCAAATGTCTGATAAAAACGAATTGCTACTCTAGTCACTAGAATACTATTTGTAAAGGTGTCTTCAATTATTGTTTAGAAAACAAGTCCTATACATACTCAACCAATGCCTATTTGTGTGATAAAAAAAATAGTTATAAATAAATCAGACAACTCATACAAAATATCTGTAAGGTGAAAATAATTGGGTATAGAAATTTCTTCATTATTCGTTTTAATTGTTTGTCATATCAACTAACTTTTCTATGACTTTTACAAAGCAAAATATGTAAGAGAATTTGAAATGTGGCTAGTCAGGCCATTTGATTGATAGTTAATACAATTCTGAATTTTAAAACCATATGTAATGTATATGTCGCAGTCATCTGGTTGAATTTGCTAGTTGATTGAATGACTAGCGCGTTCATTGAATGGCGACATTTAATTAAATGACTAAAGGACAACTCGTCATGTCGTTGAATGTAGCGTTCAACGTCTTGACTGAATGAATGTCATTTAGCGAAGTCGTTGAATCTTAGCCGACTTTGTAATATTTGGTGGTAGCATGATTTCATTTTTCTTAGTTCTTAAAGTAGCCGGCGGCGGAACAATAGGTAAATCCATAATGTCATACTATTTTATTACAAAGAACGCACTTTTAAGTAAATTTAATCGAAAAAATATCAACACCGTGCCTTCTGTTCGAGCTGTTTGACGGCATATTTGTTTTGGTGACTACTAGCGCTGCAGTGGTAAAAAATGAACTAAATTTGAATCACCTGACTGATTTTATGTCCGCTCTGTTCAAAGGGCTATGTTACAACCCGTTTACTAGTTGGACGTTGAGCGACGCTTGTTCAATTAACGTTTGGCCTAGTCATTCAATTAAACGTGGTCATTCAATGAACGCGCTAGTCATTCAATCAAATAGCAGATTCAACCAGATGACTGCGACATATACATATTATATTAATGGTAGACATTTATTTACTAATACCAGTACCTATTTATGGAGATATGTACTTAGTATTTAAATAAGCAGAATTGTTTAGCCTTTGTTTAACTTAACAAAATCTATTTCGCCCATATCAAGGCCATCAGCAGTATACGAATAGAATTGGTAAAAGACACATGAAACGTGCACAGTAAAACCTGAATGGACGCCTAAAAGTTGTTATCCCGATTACAATAACATAAGCTTAGCATATGAACCGGATTTTATAATGTTGATTGAACAAAAGACCCTTTATCGACAATTAAATTGAAAGTGTTATGTCTGTGCGTTTGCAAACTAAAAATTGCGATCAAAGGGCCCTTTTTTTCGGAAGTGCATCTATCCTAAATGAACTTAAATGGAACCTTTATGTCCTAAAATAAAGAAAATGAGTATCAAATCATAATTAATAAATCATTACATAAAGAATCTAAGAACTGGTTAATTCTACAAATATAATATTTTGCGTTTATTACTGATCATCATCTCGTGTGGGTTCTTAAATCAACGAATGATACGAACCCAAGATCAAGATTTTTTGAACTGCTTTATAGGCCTCTTTGTACCAACATAGTGATTTCAAAAAGAGAGGAAACATCTTCTCCAACTTTTATTCTATGGAGGCACCTTTACATTGAAATGTGTAATCATTAGATTTGTAAGAATTTTGTAACAAGACTTGGCTAGTGCCGAAAAGAAGCCTGAATGGATATTACGCTTACTAAATTGTAGTCTGTGTGTTAGTAATATGTAACATAATTAAACAGAATGTTATAATTTTTGTAGCTTTTTAAACTTTCACGGTCACATTAGAATTAGACATATCAGGATTTTTACCGTGACGATCACGAAGGAATGGTCCATGTAACTGTCTATCATCAGCCTATACTCGTCCACTGCTGGACAAAGGCCTCCCCAATTGCACGCCATCGAGATCTACACATTTATATCGGTAAATATCCCAATATGTCTAATTCTAAGGAATGTAATTATTGTTCGGTAATATTACTTAGAGCATAACATTTTTTGTATTTCTTCTTTTGGAATTAATGATAAAAGACATGACAGCTAATCCTTGAAGTAATTTGAGTAATGTATTAATATGTCATATATATTTTTCCTAAAAGATTATTCGCCATCTTTTATACCCTCTTTGATGGATGGCCGGCCTAATCTTTTATTCCTTATGTTAGGAATCTTCAGAATGGCCATTATTATTATATTATATTACATAATTACGGTCATGATGATCAAAGAACCGTTACATTATTAATTATTTCCATCGGAAAACCATTAGAGGGAATCGGTGGTTGAGTGACTTTACATTTATGGGAGAAATACTCTAACTTGTTACAAAACTTTTGTAATGTTTTGTAATGTGTTTGTAATAATTTACTTTGTAAATAAGCCTTAACGAAATCATTTTTAGTTTGTGTAACTACTAATTGAGTTAATAACTTCAATTTATCCACATACCTAAGCCTAAAATAAATTAAAAAATCAATATTCTTCTAAACGGATGTACCTACTTACAATTTTGTATCATTACTCATGTAAATATGTAAATAAAGTTCAACACTTGTTTAAATCTTTTCGTATTTTATTTTTCATGTTTACCTACTTCCTTCTTTCTGTTAATTTCTGCAGATAATATACACTGATGGTCTCTGCATTTGAATTGTCCAACCAGACACAGTACAACTTTTTAATTTTTACTAAACTTTCAGTGTTTCCACATTTCTACAGTGTTATTTAACTGGTTCTAGAGCTTTCCAAGGTGACAAGCTGACTGTGCCTAATACTTTTCCATGTGATATAATGGCATTAATACTGTAAAGTACTTAATTGGACCAGTACGTATTACGTACGTATTACGACCAGTAAAATAAATAAATATATACGGACAAATCACACAGATTGAGCTAGCCCCAAAGTAAGTTCGAGACTTGGGTTATGGGATATTAACTCTACGATACTATATTTTATAATAGATACTTATATAGATAAACATCCAAGACCCAGGTAAATCTGAAAATATCATTTTCCTCTTGACCTGACCGGGGATCGAACCCGGGACCTTTCGTGTCGCAGGCAGGCGTGTTGACCGCTTCGCCACGGAGTGGCGTCAATTCATTATACGTATACTATTAATAAGTTTAGGCTAACGCGAATTAACACCATCTAGTGATGAATGGAAGACAACTCTACAGCACTGTCGTTTGACTATGACCCCTATTCTGTAGCAGGCCTTAATTTGGTCCAATATTTTTGTATGTGGTTGGTAGTCTATACGTTCATAGTATATTGTCTTTACTAAAGCCACAATGACAGATAGATGCGCTAGCTATTGCGACCTCAATAATATTTTTCTCGTCGAAGTAAATTGTGCTTTTGCCGTGTGGTTCCCGGTAGTGCCGTGTGGCTCCCGGTAGTGCCGTGAGGTTTCCGGTAGTGCCGTGTGATTCACGGCAGATAAGATAAGACCACACACAAGTCTTACTATGGATGTCGTATGTCTTTACTAAAGCCACAATGACAGATAGACGCGCTAGCTATTGAGACCTCAATAATAATTTTCTCGTCGAAGTAAATTGTGTGGTTCCCGGTAGATTAGAATAGTATCACACTTAAGTCTTACTATGGATGTTGTAGAAGGCGACTAAGGAAACCGCAGCTAAACAAAGCTTATAAACACCAAAGACACCTCTCCAACTCGTCTGGCCTGCATGGATAGTGTAGACCAAATCCTCTGAGTACTCTAGCTAGTATTTGGCTTTGGTAGAATAGATAGGGTCATGCTCCTGCAGTGGAGTGGGGAAAAAGACCTGATGGTAAATTTTTTACACTTTAGTAGTATATAGTCTTTACCAAACTCGCAATGACAGAGAGACGCGCTAGCTATTGAGACCACAATAATATTTTTTTCATCATAATATGAATTTCTTAGGTACGTCTACTACCTGGTTATTTCCAGCTGTGTGCATCTGCTATGACCTACTTGCTTAATTAGGGGACGCTTATATGAACTAAGGCAAAATTAGGGTCACCTTGCCAGTGACATATTTAACGCTTTGGGATATTTAGTAAACACTGTAAACCAATGTAGGTACTATAGGAATCCTTCTCTCACCTTTTGGGGTTCCGTAGTAAACAAGGAACCCTTATAGTTTCGCCCTGTCTATCTGTCGGTCCGTCCGCGGTTTTTTCCAGAGAGTATAAGTACTAGAAAGCTGTAATTTGGTGGCAATTTGGTTTTGTAATTTGGTGGCGGTGGTGGTATATAAAAATCTTGAAAAAACATATATTTATTGATATGAAAGCGTCGTTCATATCGATAAATATATGTATTACTTAAATAGCCACAAATTACACAGATTGAGCTAGTCCTACAAAAACTACGATACTATATTTGTATATAGATACTTTACATTTATACTTTATATAGATACTTTATACTTTATATAGATAAACATCCAAACCCAAGGCCAATCTAAAGAAGATCGGTTTCCATCATAAGATGGCTGGGAATCGAACATAGGACCTTGCGATTCATAGGTACTTTCGGGACCACTGAACTACAGAGGTCTACAAAGTATTTAAATATACTGTGTAGACCTCTGTAGTTCAGTTTTAGATTTCGACTCATCTAGCACAACCCTCGATTGGATTTTGTGTGGAAAAAATAGCAGCCGGTGAATTCTACGTTGTTAGGGTTCCGTATCCAAAGGGTAAATACGGGACCCGATTCACGAGCCTTCGATGTCTGTCTGTCCGTATGTCGTTATAGGCTATATCTATATAAACCGTGATAGCTGAACAGTTGAAAGTTTCACAGATGATGTATTTCTGTTGCCGCTATAACAATCCCAATCCCAACTTATATTATAAATGCGAAAGTGAGTTTGTTTGTTTATTTGTTTGTTACGCTTTCACGCCGAATCTACTGAACCGATCATCATGAAATTTTGCATACACATAGGTTAAGGTACCGAGAAGGACATAGGCTATATATCACGCGGGTGAAGCCGCGGGTAACAGCTAGGAAATAATAAAAACAAAACAAAATAAATATTTGAAGGGGGCTCCCGTACAACACAACTGTTCTTTGTCGTTTTTCATCATATTTTTTTTTCGTTTCGTTTTTCATCGTATTTCATCAATAAGGGCAACAGGTAGACGCTTGACACAGAATATTTAGCTGTATATTCACTTTAAAATTAAATAATAAAATTAAAATAAATATTTAAGGCCGCCGACATTCGCCGTGTGGTTCCCGGCAGTGAATAATAGGACCACTCCAAGTCATACCGTGGATGTCGTAATGGGCGACTAAGGAAACACAAGCTAAACAAAGCTTATTAACATCAAAGAGATCTCTCCAACCCGTCTTGCCAGCATGGAGAGTGTAGGCCGAATTGTCTGACTACTCAGGCTAGTATATACTAGCCATATGGCTCTGGCAGAACAGAGAGGGTCGTGCTCCTGCAGTGGAGACTAAGTAGAAGGACCTAATGATGATGATGAAACATTAACGGGGGACTACCATACAACAAACTTGTTTTTTTGTGCTGTTTTTGCACGGTAGTTTGATGTTGTACAGATACCGGTACGGAAGCCTTTGTGCGGATTTATTCCAACTTTACATTTTATTTATTTTCTATTCCGAACAAATAACACTCTATAAATTATTTCGTTTCATGTCCGAACGAATACCAAAATTGAATTTGGTACAGTCAGCTCAGTCATCAAATTAAATTAATTTTCTTATTGCGCGAGTCCGACTCTCACTTGAACGATTTTTTATTTGTTTACTGTCAAACCAACATGGAAGCAGGATACAAGTTATTTACTGAAATGCCAACAATCCTAAAATTGGGAGAGATTCAGTTCAACGCCCTTTCCTTCTAAATGCCTCCCGAAATTATTGAACCCTTTTCATATTGACACATTTCAATGAATACATTATATGTAGGAACAAAGTAAGAGGTAAGGTCGTTAACTTCTAATTAATTCAGCTCGAGTCACTTAGTCATAAATTTCTAAATAGCACTAGATTATAGCGAAATTTATAGCATATGCGCTTTAAAGATGCATGAGATCTTAGCGATAAATATTGTAAAGATGTAGGAAAAGTATAGCAAGTCGGAGATATTTGCCGCTACCTCCCCTAAACGCCTCACGTTATTTAATGGACTCTAAGTTTAACAACTTCGCTGCCTACCCCGCATATTATCTGCAGACTACGCCCATATAATTTCAATCGACCAGAATTCGGTCGGCACTAAGCGAAAAACGCTGCGTGTTTCGTGGCCTCCCGCGCAAGTGGAATAGACAAAAAATATTTTGGCCAATCTCATGACACTAGAAACTTCAGCCGGCAGCGAAGTTGTTGAATAAGTAATATCAATTCATCACTTATGTTAAACTTCCTACTATTACTTAAAGAATTAAAAAAACACTAACGACCGTTTTTGGCAGTTTACACCCGCCATATTGATTGTTTATTGACGTTATAAATAGCCTATGACACTCCGGGGAAGAACATGAATCTAATAACACCTCAGTCTACAAAATCGGTCAAGCCGTTTAGGCTACATACGGAAGGCAATAATGTATTAAACATACTTACATCATTTATAAACAAACATATATATATATATATATGCGCGAAAAAAAATTCTCAGCTTCGGGGTGGGTCAGGTGGGTAAAAACTATTGGACCTAAATTTCGTTATCATCATCAGGTCTTTGTTAGTCTCCACTGCAGCAGGGGCACGAGCCTCTCTGTTCTACCACACCCATAAGCCAGAGCAGTCAGAGGATTTGGCCTACACTCTCCACACTGGCCAGACCGGTTGGAGAGATTTCTTTGATGTTCTTCTTCTTCTTCTCGAGTCGTAATGTCTGCTTTTTTATTTATTAATCTACAATAATTTCGTTCGGTATGTGGCCACAGCAACAGCCCGGTCATTTGCCTCCTTGAGGTCTTTTTGTATACTTACGAGTACAGTGAACGGGGCATTAAGGGTACATTAAAAGAGTGCTCATTGACTGGGCGTCGCCGCAGTCACATGTGCTGTTGCCGAACCCCACCTTATCCGGTTTTCCTGGCATCTTCCTACACCAGCCCGGAGTCAGTTTAGCGACTTTCAGATTGACCAGGGAGGATTGCTACCCGGTGGGAGTTTCTCGGCTACCGGTAAATAAGATGATGATTCTGGGTATTTGTAATCTTTGATGTTTATAAGCTTTGTGTAGGTTGTCTTTCCTAAGTCGCCTTCTACGACATCCATGGGAAGACTTGGAGTGGTCCTATTCTACTCTGCCGGGAATCACACGGCTAAATCTCTTTAGCTTCGAACAAATTTCGTTCAAATGCTTTTACAAACTTTGTGAGATTATCGCTAATCGCTTTGTTTTCTCCGTTTAATACAAAATGATTGTAAAATGATTGTAAATCATTTTGTATTAAAGACACAATGACTTGTTATTTTTTTTCTGAATTACGATGAATAACTTAATAATGAATGTTTAGTTCGTAAAGATTAATTTAAATAAATATATGTGCAGATTAATTTTACTCAGGTAAACAACTTTCATTTATAAACTTCAATAAATATTCTTAAATTTAAGTGACATCACTTGATTTTAAGAATATTCATTTTCAGTATCGCTTAATAATTTCTTCGAATAAGGGAGAAAATCGATATTCTAAGTATTATGTTACTTAGAATATCGATTTTCTCCCTTATTCGTATTTTCGTCCCATATATCATGTGTGATGTGATGTTTAAATCTACATAAACAGGGTTAAATCGGGGTTGAAAAACTTTGTCCGCGAATGACGTCACAAAACGCGAAATTTATTTCTTGAATATCTCAGTAATCTTTTATTTTTAAAACCTGTAACATTGAAAATATTATAATTATAGCGTGTATCTGAAAATGGTTTTAGACTCAGCGGGAAAATTTATGTTAAGCCAATTGGATGAGATTTGCTCGTCTCCACCTCCAAAATTAGAGGACTCTTTGAATATTGGCACATTTCAAATATTAAATACTTTAAAACAAAGTTGAAGTAAAGTCGTTAGCTTCCAAATTCAGCTGAAGTGAAGATAATCGCGCGACTCGAACCGAATTAAAATGCTTTTACAAACTTTGCGGGATTTTCGCTAAACTCTTGTTTGCTTAAACAAGTACGAAGTAAGCAGTCACGGAGTAGACAGATCCCTATAACATAACAAATTGTGAAACATATAAAAATAATACATTTAGGAAGCAATAAACGATTGAATTGAATTGAATTGAATAAATGGCTTCCATATGCTGGTCTGGGAGAAAAGAAAAAACGTAGAATGTACCAGCTGCTTCTCTTCCCGCGCTGATCGTAAAAGCCGATCGAGGGACTGGACATCAGGAATCATGACTATAGGCAATGCGGCAACCCATCAATCACTATTTTGATTCCGTTCTCACCTACAAGCCCACCAACATGCTAAACGCGGCCTCAAGGTTTTACAGACCTGGACTCTATCTACCCCGCAAGGTAAAAAGACGTGATAGTGTCTATGTGTGTGTGTGTGTGTGTGTGTGTGTGTGTGTGTGTGTGTGTGTGTGTGTGTGTGTGTGTGTGTGTGTGTGTGTGTGTTTGTGTGTGTGTCATCATTATCATCATCATCATCATCATCATCTCACCCACAAGAAGTACACTGCTGGACATAGGCCTCCCCTAAGGATTTCCAATATGACCGGTTAGAAGCGGGGCCTGCATCCAGCGCCTTCCTGCGACACTTATAGGGTCGTCTGACCACCTGCTCTGGCATATTTTCTCCAGCTCTTGATAGGTCGCCTGGAAGAGATTGCTCATAGTGAAATGAAATAACTTTAACATAGGTACCCATTGTGTCTTTTATATGATGCGATAAAGAATTTTTGTATTGTATTGTATTGTATTGTATAGCAAGTCAGGCAACGGCCTTTTGTCTCAACTATAAATTTTTATGACTTTTCAGATAAAAAATATCACATACTGTACCGATTTTGATGAAATTGAAATGCCTTCAAAATTTGAAAAGTATTTATTATGAAAGTAAAGATAATAAAAACTGCATGTTATAATTTTCGAAAGCCTAGGCCTCTTGTCCATTACACGGTTTCTCGCCGTGAAAATCTACGATTAATTCGCCGCGTGTAGGCACGGTCGCCAGTGTTGTATGGATCACTATAAGAGCTTGTCGACATGCACGGTGGGGCCACGGCACGGCGCCGCGGCCGTGTGCGCCGTGACTGCCCCTCGGCGCGCCGCGTCTACCTACGCACGGCGTGATTTTCACCAGTGAGTGTTGTATGGCAGTCTATCGGGGTGTGTCGACGGCGCCGGACGTACGCACGGATTAGTGACCGATTATATACGCTGTTTCGCGATTTTTTTATAAAATGAATGTCTCGCGCGGTGATTTTGCCGTGTCATGTACAAGCTAGCACGTTTTTTCAACCGTACGGCTTACACACCGTACGGTTGAACAACCGTGTAATGGACAAGAGGCCTTATAAAACTAAATACCTACCAACCTTATAAAACTAAATACCAAATAATAGAAATTTCGCTGAATGTTCGCGGATGTTCACCTTAATGAACGAGAATAGATATAAATCGATCCATCATCCCTTTTTAGGATTCCGTACCCAAAGGATAAAAACGGGACTCTATTCACGAGACTTCTATGTCTATGTATCTATATTTACATACACATTATGTATTTCTGGAGCCGCTTTGGCAACAAATACTAAAACTAGAATAAAATAAATATTTAACGGGAGCTCCTATACAACAAACATGATTTGTTGTTTTTAGCTATATATATAAACAGCAACAGGTGCTTGAAATATTCACAGAATATTAAGTGGTTTAAACCAGCCAACTGCAATACATTACTTGTATAACGTGGAGGTGCAGCAGGAATTACAAGACGAGTTAACTGCATAGTAAGGTCGTTTATTACGTCACAGTTACATCATTGACCCTGGCCGGCCGGGCCGGAGAGGCCGGGAATCCGAGCACAGTATTACATAGTGATCTGTGAGGAGGGTTTGTCCTAGTACTAAGTCCGGGAATCCATACATTAGTATCAAGGAATATATTACTCTCTTCCGTTGTTCGACGGACTACTTATGTGAGGACGAAGAAACTTTCATAGCGCGTTCAAAGTTACGCTCAGCACCATCTAGTTATGGGCTTGGTAAACTAACGTGCTACACTTGTAGTATTTTTGGTATTATTTTTCATTATTTTGAATTTGGTAAAATAAGAGTACTACGCATTACCGGTCAAATCAAGGTCGCCGGGAGTCGGTGGACTCAGCATGTACAAGACCGCAATTTGTGGCGATCTATGGGGGAAACCTATGTCCAGCAGTGAACGTCCCTGGCTGATTGATAGACGCATTACCGCCAAAAGCGGCCACTTAAGGCCGTAATAAGTAGTTCTTTTAATTTGAAAATATTATATTGATGAAAAGTTGTACTAAAATTACTAAAATTCACTTACTACCGAAGTATGAGTGTCGCTAGTTTCGCTCATGTAGGTAAGCCTCTTAAGTTGTATATTCACTTTAAAATAATAAAAAATCAAGTTTTATTTACTTTTATTTTCTCTTCGCAATGCAGTCACAATTTACATCATAGATTATATACTAGCCGGAGCAGAGTTGGAGTTGTTGCATAAAATAAGAAAAAATCTTAAAAAAAAGATTTTTTTGAGTATGTCCCATACAAGTAAAGTGGGAGTAATTTTTATTTTTTTCTTCTAACCTATCATGTAGGGTAATAGGTCTTTAAAAAATGTTGTGAGGTTTAGAACACCATTTTTCGATTGAGATTGAGAAATTGGTTTTAAAGTGCAAATTTTTGTTAACGGTTAGTGTCCCCCTCTATCTATTAAACGGTTATACATGGATACGTAAAAAAAATACAGGACTAGTATATATGACGAATTTGAACTGTGTCATTTATACAAACACTATGAAAAACAAAGTTATTTTTGCTGGAAAAAAATTATAGAGGTTTTTGGCTAATCTAAGCTTGCTTCTACGGATCCCTTCATGGGCAAGTTCAACTCGCACTTGGCCAATTTTTTTTCAATAGTATATTGACAATGATGGAGACCCCTTCGTGCGCGAGGCCAACTCGCAGTTGGTCGATTTTTTCTATGTCTGCAACTTACGCGTACCTAGATGTATATCAAACAAGGAAAGTAAGACAAGTACGTAATATCCGTCGAGAGACTTATTAGGAGCTAAATACCAATAAAAGTCCGAACAAAGGCGGAATATCGCAAATGTTCGCGAAGTTTGGAGATTTACCTGAAAGTGCTCTTACCTAAATGGCGGGAACGAGATCCCTGAAAGTATTCGCCGACTACAATGTCCCGTGGAGATAATAAATATCGCTACATTATCGAAAATCCCTTTTGTATAGTAAGTATCACTAAGCATAATAGTTTGTGTTCAATATTTTGAAGCAAAAGACCGCGATAACTTTAAATATTGTATGAGTGCAAATTATAACGATAATAATTTTACGAGCTCCGTGGCGCAGCGCCGTCAACACGCCGTTTGACCTGGGTCTTGGATGTTTATCTATAAATGTATTTGTTATAAAATATGGTATCGTTGAGTTAGTATCCCATAACACAAGTCTTGAACTTACTTTGGGGCTAGCTCAATCTGTGTGATTTGTCCGTATATATTTATTTATTTATTTATCAAAATATGCAATGATATCTATAAACATATTTAGTACATCAGCCAATATGATTGAAAACTTTGATGAATTGAATTGAGCATGTAATCCTTAATTTAAACTTTAGTTATTTATGTTCTTAACTTTCAGTTTAATACCACTCACAATCAAATTACTTTGAAACTAAATGTAGCTTAAAATGGAAAAGTTTTTGTAATTTTCAATTTAAAACAATTGAGAGCTGTATATCAAGTTTACATGCTGTGTTCGCTCTTGCTCGGCTGGCAACTTGTATGCTTTAATTTGTATGTGAATTATACTTATAATGTTCCAGTTAGTGAACCTTATAAATAAACAAAAACTTAGTATTTGACTACTATTAAAAAGTGTTCAAGGAGCAGCAGGTTTCTCTTCTAACGTATTGAAAGTCGCGCCAGTAAGAGAAAAGCTCCATAGTCATAGACCGAGTTAGTATGGGCATGTGATGTGACGAGGAGAGAAGAAAGTCATATCACAAGAAAGTTATCAGACTTGAAAGTGGATGGAACGCGGATCAGAGGGAGACCTTAGAAACTATGCATCGATTTTTATTATCTAGGAGAATAGGAACAGGGAGTGACAAAGGCTATGGCAGATGACAGATCAAAATGGAGAGAACTGACATACTGTGCCGACCCCACAAAAAAAAAGTGTTGGAGTTTATGGTGGGAGGTCAAGGGGTGCAGTTGGGGTTTGCGTTAGATGATTTTACAAATTGATTTTAGTGGACTTTATAATATGAAATTGATGTTGTTTGATGTTTTAAATGCTCGTGCTCATGAACAATTTGTGAAATAGTTAAAGTAAACTGTTATATGGACTCGTATAGATTTGTCACCAAAAGCTCCTACGAGGCTAAACATACGCCATCTTTAATGCTACTTGTTAAAACTTTACGTACGACACCAATATTTAGTATCTCATTATACTGGATATTGGCAGAATCACTGAAAATTCGGTAGAAGCCATAATAATAAAACAAAAGAAGAAGAAAAAAGCAGAATAAGGTAAAAAAAGAAGAAGAGCGTTATACGAACAAAATATGGACCCATTAAAACTCGATCAGCTACTCATCATCATCATATCGTATGGCTAGATATTCAGTTTCAAGTTTTTTTTTTTTTTAAATAAATATATACGGACAAATCACGCAGATTGCGCAAGCCCCAAAGTAAGTTCTTAAGTAAAACTTGTGATATGGGATACTAACTCAACGATACTATATTTTATAACAAATACATATATAAACAAACATCCAAGACCCAGGTAAATTTGAAAAAGATCATTTTTCATCTTGACCTGACCGGGGATCGAACCCGGGAGCATCCGTGTCACAGTGTTGACCGCTGCGCCACGGAGTTCTAAAGCTAGTCTTCGGCTTCTGGAAAATAGAAATGAAGGTCATTTAGGCCTCCACGGGAAACGATACAGTGGGCACTCTTCGACAATATGCCGCAACGGCAAGTCGAAAGTGTCTTAGATCTTTCATAACTTTGCGTTAACACCCTATTTAAGTATTTTCAATAGTTATTTAATCCTTCCAATAATGAACGCGATCTAAATTTAGTATCTTTATATCTATTACGTAGTTTCAATTACTGCTGGATATTTGAACTGGCGTTGAAAATTATCGCCTTTTAACATAGGCTTCCATTACTCCGAAGGCTTAGGACGGGAATTAAATTGGGGAATATTGCCGCGGTAAATTTATTCAAACGGCTACGAATTGCGTCAACTGCGATCAATGCTGTCAATAAGGGGATAACATTGTTAATGAACATTCATTTTCTTGAAAATGTTAGTAACCTACTTATTTTCCTTCTTAACAATTGATATGGTTTCATCTCATCGTCAAGTCCCCTTTTAGTCTCCACTGCAGGAGCATACCCTCTCTATACTGCAAGAACCATATCTAAGCCAGAGCATTCCAAGGATTTTTCCTACTATCAAAGAGACCTCTCCAACCTGTCTGGCCAGCATGGAGAGGTCTCTTTGATGTTTGCAAGCTTTAAGTCACCTTCTACGACTTCTATTTTATTCTGGCTTTGGTGTTATGGTCTGTTAAATATTGTATGGTACCCGGCAGAGTAGAATAGGACCACTCCAAGTCATCCCGTGGATGTCGTATAAGGCGACTTAGGAAACACAAGCTAAACAAAGCTTATTAACATCAAAGATACCTCTCCAACCCGTCTGGCCAGCGTGGAGAGTGTAGGCCAAATCCTCTGACTACTCAGGCTAGTATATGGCTCTGGTAGTACAGAGAGGGTCGTGCTCCTGCAGTGGAGACTAGAAAGACCTGATGATGATGATGATGATGATGTAGAATAGAAACTTTCGTATGCAATCCAACTCACTCTTGGCTGATTCGGTTTCAACGGCCTAAAAATATGTGTAATGTTATCCAAGTTCATGTAGACAGGAAATATGGAAGTACCTATGTGAGTTTCTTTAATTAACCATAAATAACTTCTAAATGCCTGAAAAAATCGGATCTGAAGCTAGTTAGATTTTTGCCATATCCCGAGAAAAATATGCTTTACATTTTGGGAGGTTAACGATGTAAGTAATTATCTTTGTTTAAAAAAAATTCTGGATGCAAGCCGCTTCCAACCGGTCATATTGGAAATCCTTGGGGGAGGCCTATGTCCAGCAGTGGACTTCTTGCGGCTGAAATGATGATGATGATGAAAAAAAATCTTGCAATAAATAAAGCGTGATTTGTTCGATTAGACAGTGTGCAAAAGTTTGGAGCCCGTCATGTGTGAATAAGACTTAATTCACTTATTATATTTGCCTGAATTTAATTGGAATTAATTTCACTTCACGATGAATATTTTTAATTTAATTTACTTGTTTAAACTTAGAGATATCGTAACACTTATTTATGTCTGAACTTAATGTACTGTACACCATGACTGCGCGTGTATAAGCTACACGTCAGATGCAATAAATGATGAAGTTTGTATTTGAGACTCGCACTTGGCCGGTTTTTTTAGATGTCAACTAGTTAAAGAATCGCTGACATCATCCTAGTTAATTTAAGCAGGTCGTTGTAACGTGAATTAGAATTCATGAATCTCAATTACCCGGCAATTACTCCGCGTCGACATTTTTGCAGAATTCCTCGTTTTCCTATTTCGTGACAAAATGTACGGCGAGTTTCAAATTTTTGCCGTGGCTTTTTTGAATTGGGAGTTTGCACAGATTTCAATAGTAGGGAATAGCTTTGGTGGAGTCAGTGTTCTTTTAGCCTATACGCTCCAACTTTGTGCATGAGTTCTCTAAGTTATTACAATAAATACAAGTACCTATGGACTCAGCAGAGTAGAATAGGCGACTTACGAAACACAAGCTAAACAATGCTTATAAACATCAATTAGACTTCTCCAACCCGTCTGGCCAGCGCGGAGAGAGTAGGCCAAATCTTGTGACTACTCTGACTAATATATGGCTCTGGTAGTAAAGAGAGGGTCATGCTCCTACAGTGAAGACATAAAAATACCTGATGATGATGATGATCACACGAATTGAGCTAGCCCCACAGCGAGTTGTGAAATTGTGTCGCACCAACTCAATGATACTATATTTTAAAATAAGTAGATACTTAAATAGATAAACATTCAAGATCAAGGCCAATCTGGAAGAGAACATTTTCCAAAATTTACCTGGACGGGGATCGAACTCAGACCCCTCGTTTGTCCTTGGATTTTATGGTCGAGATTTATATTAGCACGAGGCAAAGCCAAGTGCATATGATAAACCGATGACTGCAATAGACATTACGATTCAAGTTCCGAAGTTATAACGTACGTCTTCTTCAGCCCTTATCAAACCGTCTCGATCCTCTGGCTCTGCGTAGTCATGTCGCATCCTTGTGCATTCTTTATGGCATCTATCACGGGGCATGCTCCGAGGAATTGTTCAACGTAATACCTGCCGCAGAATTTCACCACCGTACTACCCGATAGAAAGTAAAGTTTTATCCCTGCCACCGGGAAAACTGGGAGTCCACCACTGTACGTTTTAGAAGAAACTTTCTGCCACGTCCGACCCAACTGTGGAATCAACTCCCTGCGGCGGTATTCCCCGATTGATACGACCTTCAAAAAACGAGTTTATGTTCTCTTAAAACGACGGCAACGCTCTTGTCACATCCCTAGTGTTGCAATTGTCCATGGGCAGCGGAGATCACTTACCATCAGGTGACCCGCTTGCGCTCGTTTGCCGTCCTATATCATAAAAGAAAACCAATGTTGGGCTTTGACTATACCTATATATATACTCTCTAGACCAAGTCAAGCCTTTATTTCAATGATGAAAAACTGGCCTGGGCAATTTTAAATGCTTGTGTGCGTGACAACTTGGTGTTAGCACACGCGTCCTGTCAATTATTTCTATCAAAATCCATCAAATTGGTAGCTATGTGTTTGCATGATAGACTTTAGGCTAATAAAGTCTATCTAAGCTTTATATAGTTAACCTAAGCTTATTTTTTTTATTTTATTTTATTTATTGAGAAAACCAACAGCGTTACATAATAAGTAACAGTATTATAGACTATTATAAAGCCAATAACAGGTTTCCCTATCTGTTACAATAACGTTATCGCAATTGGTGAAATTAACGCTAAACAATAAGCAGTATTTAATATTTGAATAATGTCTCGGGAGGAGGCTAACGATATACTATTTTTAAGTTTAACAACAATGAAACAAAGCTGTTGGGTAATATGCCTCCTCACTGATACGCCATTCTTCCCTGTCTTGGGCCCTCATATCGAATAACGAACCCTTTCTCATAATCAACGTATTAATAGCAAATGTATTGAAAACATAATTCACAATCGCTTTATAACGAACAAAACCATATCGGAAGTAATTAACACACGTATTTCTCGCAAGTGACGTAAACTTAAGGTTAAATTTAATAATAATTTAGAAGCCTTAAAAGGCGAAGAGGTTATTTAACACCGCTAAGTTATATGACGACGAAATTGTGTTTAAGTAAATGCCTATCAATTATATTACTGATGTTCATGTATGATGTCAGTACCCTCACCCTATATATTTGCAAAATTTCATGATGATCAGTGTAGTAGATACGGCGTGAAAGCGTAACAAATAAATAAACAAACTCACTTCCGCATGTATAATATTAGTTAGGATTAGGATTTTCAACTCCAACCGTTAAAAAGTGTAGTGTGAGTGGTAATCCATACTTATATTCTAATGTAATAAATGCGAAAGTAAATCCCTGTCTGTCTGTCCTCTTTTATGCTCAAACTACGGAACCGATTTAAATGAATTTAATACACGTTTAGCCTAGAACCTGAGGAAGAATTTTGCAGGTATTATTTATCTATGGCTACCCAAGGAGGATTGGCCTTACGCAGACCGTAAAACGTTTACAGCATATATGCTTTCATATAATGTACCTTGGACTACAAAGAACCACACAGTTGACGATAGAATGCAAAAAAAAACTGAAAAAATATAAAGTATTTCTCAAATAATTCTGTTAACGCTATAAAAAAAATAATGCAATCACAATTTGTTATGAGTTATAACGCATTATTTCTATTTCACAAAGTAAAACCGTTAAAAGTATTTTTAAGATATTCTCAAGAAATAAAAAAGCAATTTATTTTAATAAATGAAAATGACAATTTTATAAAACGCTTGTAACTTTTTAATCACCTTCGTTGATGTACAAGTTCGCTATAAAACTTATTGCTTCGAAGAATTACGCGAAAGAAAATTATTACCGAACTACGACACTTTAAAATTTAAATAGCTTGCACGAGGGTCGTGGGTTGCCTTGATTGCTATAGTGTTTTCGTATAACTCTTTGATTTAAAGTTATAAATGTCTAGAGGTGTAAGTTTTTTATCTATTTTCCTTATAAGAGTTGTGATCAACTGGCCAATCTGAAAGGTACAGGTATTTTGCAATCATACACGTAAAACAGACTGTTAAATTCATTTTCAACTCATAACGAAGCTTTGAATTTCATTAATTAGTTTGAGAATACCTGCTTGTATTTCACTAATTTTCATGAAACCTAGCTTAATTATTATATTTAATCATACAATGTTGTTAACATTTTAAAATGATAAATACGAAACTTTAGATGTTTAATTAAAACAAAAATTACTGAAAGAGCTTGGATGAACAAACTTATGATGGCACACAATTTCCACGAATAAGTAAATCACAATGAGTCGCAATCAATAGCATACACGAGTGATACTATAATCTTCTTTTCGAGTCGATATGGTTATATTTGTTTAGGTAGCCACGGCGATACCTTTGTCATACTATCACGTCTTTTTCCCTTGCGGGATAGACAGAGCCCAGGGAGTAAATTTTTGAACTAATAGAATCAATCCACCACTCGTTGTGACGTCAGCACTCGGTTCGTATTCACATGTGAATAAAATCAACCATCGAGCCTGTTTTTACGTATTTTTGAACCGTGCGAATGGTTCTATTGCTTAGAGTTGCCACCAAAAAAAAATATTGTTACGGTTGCCAGAATAATTGAATGCACAGCAAAACTAGTAGCTTACACTGGGAATACACGTCCGATTTTCAATCCGACAATCGGACGGTGTTGCCAGTTTAGGTACAGTGTCTTTAATTCTAGGGGAATTTGATTCTTCTTTCGTAAAAAAAACAGTTAAATATGAACAAGATGATACCAAAAACGAAGTCTTCTCAGTAAATGGCGTAATAAAAATAAAATTGCGAATTGTACAAAAGCCTTCTTATTTCTTAACTATGTTTTCTGATTTTATTAACGCAGTGATTAAGGCACATCTAGGGAGGTTTTTATAGCAATTTCTTTTAAAATCTTAATTTTTTTCATGTAGGTGTAAGGAATTTCTTATTTTTTAAAAGGCAACGCTGCAATCGGATCGGAAGCAAATCGGACGTATATTCCCACTTTTTGTAGACAGTTGTGGCAAAAACGCTAGGATCTAAGGTCGAGAATTTAAGAAAAAAAAATTTGGTCAGAGTCAAACTTGACATTTTGCACGCGTAGTCCGGTCCGAGTGCTCTCGTGCGACCATTCGGAAAAACCATTCGAATAAAGTTTCAAAAATAGAGCCAATTAAGATTCACCATGCGGAAACTTGACAACGAGTGGCGGATCGATTCTCTTGGTTAAAAAATTGACTCCCAGGTCTGTAAAACCGTGAGTCCACGTTTAGCATGTTGGTGGGCTTGTAGGTGAGAACGGAATTTAAATAGTGTTGGGTTGCTAGCCGCATCGCCTAAAGACATGATTCTTGATGCCCTTCCCTCGATTGGCTTTTACGGGAAGAGAAGCAGCTGGTACATTCTACGTTTTTTTTTTTCTTCCAGACCAGCATGGAAGTTTAGATCCTATATCGTTTGCTTCATTTCGGTCTTTAATAAAATTATTAATTATTAAAGTAGTGGTGGTTTAATGGTACTATAATTATACACGTTGTATTAACAAACACATTGTGACAATTTCATATGACAACCTTCCCTCATTGATGAATTTCTCCGACGACCAAAGCTAGTATTCTGGTGTACTATTTTGATGGTCACTTTAACATCAATTACGGCTTTCGTATGATTGATTATTCCTATTTAATATATTAAATGTTTTTAATGGATGTTGGAGTCACTATCATATATGGTACATCTTAGTTGTCAAAAATTAGCAAAATATACCTGCCGAGCGTTTTTTGAATACTAGCTTAGGTCGTCGGAAAAATTCATCAACCTTTTCACAGATTGGCTTGCTTTTTGAGTTGCCACAGAACCGCACTAAAATGAAACGACATCTGCAAGCAAGCAAAGCAATTTATGTCAATATTAACCATTATTCAAATTTCCGAAAGTTAATTTCTACGTTAATATGAACAATTTGTATGTTATTATCAAAACTGCTTACAAAATTTTGATATAATCGAATAAAAAGCGAATTGTAGATGAGAACTTAAACTTAAATAAAATATTATGCAGATAGTACCATGGAGTTCGTATCCTACAATACAGTTGACAACTTCCGCTCTTCTAGCTCAATCTATGTATATTGTCACTAAACGGAGACGTTTCGCCCGCGCTTCGTGCTCGTAATAGGATGTTTTAAAAGATACAGCTTTATATCAAACGCACCAGACAGTGAAGTAATAGGATTTCTTTAATGCCCTTATATGGGTACGGAGCTCTAAAATGTTGCAGGCATTTCAGGATTTTCAGGTGTAGGGGACGAAATGAGCTTAGTAGGTATCTAACGTACATAATGTAGATGGTAATCACACCACAGAGGCCATAAACACACTGACAAGATGCTGACAAGCAAATAAATAAGAATGTTATAATTACGTCTACTCCTTCGTATATCGTAAATATCGTACATGCAAATTTGTGGATTTGCATAGAGTTGGAGATTAATAAACTACCATTCGCTTACCAGGTGTATTTCACGGACAAGCAACCTTATTCTAATAATAACAAGTTGCAATATTTAAAAAAAACATATGCTTTCATTGGCAGTTTCCATCTGCCATATTATTTTTTTACTACGGCAACAACAGAACAGACATACCTACTACCATACAGACATATGCGCAAAAACATAACTAACTATCCTTCTGGGTGAGTCAGATGAGTAAAAAGAGCGCGCCGCAGACTTTTTGCTCGCCATTGCTTCTTATCTGCGTCACGCAGTATTGTATTGTGGATCTCTTGGGAACAGTATTGTATTCGAGATAAAAAGTACCTTTTGTCCTTCTCCGTATGTGGAAACCCTTAGCTCGTTAGTTTTTTTCCAAATTATGTGCGGATCCCTAACGGAGCAAACTAAGGCCTAAGTCCCACGTTTACCGTGTTAATAAGCGTAAAGTGAGAAAACGAAATTGAAATATTGACAGATTGCTAGCCGCATCGCCTGTTGATATGATTCTTTAGGGTTTTGCCGTTTCGCCAAGCCGGCTTCTAAGGTCTATGCGGGAAGAAAAACTCGTGATTCACGAATACATTATAAATTTTTATTTTCTCCTACATCCATCAAAATACAATCTAAACTAATATTATAAAGCTGAAGAGTTTTTTTGTTTGGTTAAACGCACTAATCTCAAAAAATACTGTTCTTAATTTTAAAAAGTATCTTTCTTTTGGATAGTTTTTCATTATTATAGAAAGTTTTAAGTTATTTAACATCATGCTGTGGCTAATAGGAGCGAAGCGTCAATGAAAATGTAGCAAAAAACGGTAAAATCGCTGCGTAAACGGTTGCAGTTACGCAAAAATCACGTAATTGTTCCTCTTTAAATGTTCTAAGTTACCTAAGTTTGCGACGGCAATGTCTATCTTTAAGGATAAGTTATAATAAATAACCCACCGCGATAACTGTTATTTACGCGGGACACGCGAGAAACAGCTAGTAAATTATACAACAAAAGCATTCTAAAATGGCTTCAAGCTATTAAAATGCGTATTTACAGAGCGCATTAACAGCCGTACATATTTGCGCAGTGAACGATCAGTAACAACGCAAATAACAGTTTTAATAACGTGTTTTCGTTATAACGCTTCTGATATGCGAGCAAAATAAACCTTGCAGAGTTCATAACATTTTTACGTTCTTAATGTTATGGTTATACGTTTTAAAGTTTTAACCTTCAAGCTTATGAGTTAGGTTTACGAGCAACGGCACGTCGGGATTTAATAATACAAATACGTTAGTATCCGTAACGGGATAGACAGAGCTCAAAGAGTAAATAATCGTCAGCTTCAGACGGCGACGGTTTCATTTTACCTGACACACTTATATTTCGTAAAACTGACACTCAACTTTAAATTTAAATTAAAGCCGTTAAACTTTTATAAACCCTCCAAGGCCAATACTACTAAAGGCCTTTAAATAAATATTTAGTTTTACATAATATTGAATGTTCATTGTGGTGATGGTGACATGTGGCTGAGTTCGGTTAGGTATTACCTAACCTTACCAACTTAGCTTCAGACCGCGTCCATTTCATTTAACCCTGACACGCTGACATCTCATGAAAGAGACACTCAGTTGGAAACTTTAAATTAAAGCCGTAATTTTTTTTGTGAACCCTCCAAGATTCTTACATCTAAAGGATTTAAAAAAAAAATTGCTTCAAATAATAATGGATGTTTATTGTGGTGATGGTGGTAAGTTGCTTAATTCAGGCCGTTAAACTTATATATACGTTGGAAGGTTCTTACTCAAAGCATTTTCAAATAAATACCTATCTCGTTTTAATATAAATAGTGGAGGGCTCTCATTTGTTGTGGTGATTGTGATTGTGATATGTGGCTGAATTCAATTATCACCCTTACTTACATAGCTTCAGACGGTGTCTATTTCGTTTAACCCCGACACGCTAACATCTCGTTAAACTGACACTTAGATGGTAACTTTAAATTAAAGGTGGTATACTTTTATAAGGTTCTTACTACCAAATGTTTTAGTAAATATCTCGTTTTATATAAATAATGCCTTTCATTTATTTCTGGTGATGGTGATATGTGGCTGAGTTCAGTTATCCACCTTAACAACTTAGCTTCAGACGGCGTCCGTTTCATTTAACCTTAACACGCGGACATCTCGTGAAACTGACACTCAACTGGAAACTTTAAATTAAACCCGTTAACTTTTATGAACCCTCCAAGATTCTTTCTACTTAAGGTTTTTAAATAAGTATTTTTTTCACATAAATATTGGCTCTTGTTTAAAACTAATTTACGTCATTGTTACTTTCAGATATTATAAACTTGTCTGTGATTCATTTACATACTAGCAAGGTGTTTATTTATTGGATCTTTTAGTAAAAGGTGTGGAAGGAATATGTTTTATTACACCGACACTTAAAACTAAACAAAACAGGAAAATTACAGACAAATTTATACATTTGTCGGTACAAATATCGCTCCTGGATGCGTTATCAAAGCTGCAAGAATTTCATTGTTTACTACGTCTCAAAAATTTTGTACCTACGCTTAAGCCAGCGTTAATTTCATTTAACCTTGACATGCTGATATGAAGTTAAACTCTCGGCTGGAGACTTTAAATTAAAAGCAGATTGCATTTTCTACCTTCTAAGGTTCATAATATGGGCACATCAAAAACGTATGCCTTATGTATTACGTTTAATTTGTATTCGATCACAATTAGAGCAAGAGAACTATTTTTGAACCCGGACGAGTGATTTTTTCACACAAAATTCATTAGTTTAAGACTGCTACATAAATGGGCCTCTAGGTCCTAAAAATGACATTTATTTTAAATTTTGTTTAAGGTGTAACGTGATTAATTGGAATTAAAGATTGGAACGAATTCATTGGATTGCATCTTTCAATTTCTTTTTACTTATCTGTGCAACAATCCTACGAAGATTTATTATTTACTTAGAAATTTAGAACCCACGCGTGGCCTGGCTTCAATCACCTGACCGTTAGTATTATATTTTCTTTGACCTGACACAGAATTAAAATAAGTCGTGTCGTAAAGCTGACACTCCGTTTGAAACTTAAAATTAAAGCCGCTATAGTTTTATAAACCTATAAGCTATATAATACTATCACATCAGAAAAGCACTTAATAATAAGTCGTTTGTAGCAGTTTTATGCACTCCGCTTATATAGAGCGCCAAGTTGCCACAGAACACATAATAGTACAAACCACAGCGGACAAAAACTAGGAATTAGGTTAGATAGGTACTTACTACGTTAAAAAATAGGCCACGCTCCCCGGAACAGGGCAATCTTGATGCTTGTAATATGAAGTCCAAGCTCAAAGGTCTCTCCTGATGAAATGTCGACATTTTTATACCCAGTATTTTTTACCTGGTGGTTCTTAGTCGTCAAAGGGAAAAATACTTATTTACTTAAATCACGTAATATTTAAGTATGTTTAGCAAAATTTAGCTCTGTTTACGCTGCAAATGTTTACAAAACTGCTGTAATGTCACTTACAAATAATTAGGATAAAATTAATCTTTGGAGGTCTCTGCCCAACAATGTAATTATGCAAAACAAAAATCTAATTAGGAAAAAATAATTGGTGAAATCCTAAGGAAAATTAATTCCACCTCAATCTCTTTGGAAATTAGGGAGAATGGCGGTTTAGGGAATTACTGTTACGTTTTAATTAAATCTGACGTAGACAAGTGGTTATTATGTAGGTACATAGTATACAAGGTGCTAGTGTGAACAGTGTTCTCCATTTCACCAACAGACCAACCCGTCAAAATGAACAACTTTTTCTATGGGACCAATGCTGGTAAGTTAAAAAAATTTCGTCATTTCGTCGTTGAAAAAAATTTTGTGTTTCCAACATTGGTTCTAAAAGAAACGTTGTTCATTTTGACGGGCTACTTTATTGGTTCAAACGATAACACAAACACCCTGTAAATATTTTTTTACATTTACCAGGTACTAAAGTTCGTCCTCGTTTTATAATAGACGGTTTGAGTTTCCGCACCCCCGACAATTTGTATGAAAATGACGATTTTGTAAAAATATTTTTGTGTGACTTCCTAGCATTGGTCCAATAGAAATGTTGTTCATTTTGACAGGCTGAATAACCCCTTCAGAAAATTTTGGTAGTAAATCTTCATTAAATATCTTGATTTAATTTATCTACTTCATTTTGTCAATTTTATAAAGCGCAATACCGAGTACCGTGTGATAAATTATCCACATTATTAAAATATCATAGACAGTTTCATAATATAACAGATAATCTATGTCCCGCCATGACGTCATAATTCACTATTTATGCCTGTTAGATAACAGAGCTTTTCAGCACTTTATCTATTAATGACAGAAAGCACTTGACGTACATTATTCGGACCTATTACAAATGTTCCGCTAACACAACAATTTTCATGTTCGTCTGGAAAAAAAAGGGGTCCAAAATGATCAATAATTCCTGTGTGCACGCCAGCCTGCGACATGCCTGGTCCCGGGTTCGATCCCCGTTCAAGTCATGATGGAAAACGATCTTTTGCAGATTGACCTCGGTCTTGGATGTTTATCTATATAATTATATATTATAAAATATGGTATCGTTGAGTTAGTATCCTACTACACAAGTTCACAACTTACCGTGGGGTAGCTCAATTTGTGTAAAATGATCCTATTTATTTATTTAACCACATGTTATTCGTGCCCTATAGACTTTGTCTACCTGCTGGAGACAGTCGTCAACTTAGGTTTTACAAAACAACCGTATTTGCGCACACTTTTGTTTGGAAGTGAGCTTTTGCTTTTCAAAACTCACTGTGCGGCGAGCTCACTGTGTGATTTGTATACTTAGTAGGTATACGAATAAATTTAGTCATATCACTTCGAGTGTGTAACAATAAAAAGGCCCTCTTATCTTGGTTTGGAGGCAATTTTGGGGTACGTTTTATCAGCCTATTTATTATCTAAATCCCCGTTAACTCGCTGACGGGAGAGAATGTGATATGGGATAGGGAAACATGATGCATTAAACAAAAACAAAATAAACTCATATGAAAAATATATATTTTTGAGTCACAAACGACTGGCGTTTATTGAAACGTATTTAAATTCATTGTATATTACTATTATGTTCACTACGGGACTTACCGCGATTATTTTTGAGTTCCGTCTAATATTTTGACAACATTGCAGCTACCATTTTCACAGAGTAACTGAAGAGACAGACAGTCAGTCTCTTCAGTTACTTTGTAAAAATTTATTAACGTTATAGCATCGCAGCTGAGGATTTAACCGATGAAAGAGGATCCTCTTATATCAGTTGAGATTCCCGGTAGGATTTCGATTAAGAAGGAGGGCCAATTTTAAGAATTAGTTCTTCGAATAGTCAACGGGTAGTTTTGCCTCATCCAGAAGTAGTAAAATATCTTTCGCGCATATGTAAATGTAGGTATGTATGTATATATCTATGTATGTAAATATGTCTACGTTCTATTGTTGCTTTCAGCTAGAATTACGGCTGGACTGATTTTGAAGTGTCATTAAATTCGTATTTTTCTCCGGAGTGTCAAAGAGTATGTAATGTAATGTCAGCATAAAATCAATATCGTTTTTTTTTTTTTATGTCATTGGGCGGCAAACGAGCAAGTGGGTCACCTGATGGGAAGTGATCACCGCTGCCCATGGACAACTGCAACACCAGAGGTGTCACAGGAGCGTTGCCAGCCTTTCATTTTTCTCTCCCCAGAGGGGAGAGGGAGATGGGCCTCCGGCTCTCTCACTCACCGAACGAAGCATAGTAGCGGTAAAGCTACTACTCAAACGTCGATTTTCTGTGAGAGTGTGGTACTTCCCCGGACGAGCCGGCCCATTCATGCTACTAGCAAAATGATTTTCGCCGGTAGCGAGGCTCTACCACAATTAAAATCGTCGTCATCATCATCAGCCTATCCTCGTCCACTGCTGGACATAAAATCAATATGGTGGACGTAAATCGGCAAAAAAGGAAGTCGGGTTTTTTATTTTTTAATAATCCATTTGTTTGATAGTAACCACATCACAATATTCGGTCCACATAAAATAATATCGCCTGATAGAATAGGTTGAGCAATTTGGAAAGTCTTAGGGTTTTTATAGGTGCTTTGACCGGCAAAGCGGTATTCAAAATGGCCGTTTTCGGACCCTTATGCCGGAATGCCCTGCTTATCGGCATTCTTACAGGTTTTCAGATGATCGCCTGGTGATAAAGAATGTTTTATTATGCGCTACATATTACAATAGGGTTATTTTTTTATTTGAATAGTTTTTACTCATATTTAAAAAAAATTTTCTTTCGTTCACATGATTGATATAACTGTGGTGATATAAGAGCTCCTTTTTAGGGTTCCGTAGTAAACTAGGAACCCTTATAGTTTCGCCATGTCCGTCTGTCCGTCCGCGGTTTTACTCAGAGACTATACTTAAGTACTAGAAAGCTGTAATTTGGTATGTGTATGTATATTTATCATGTTAAAAAAGTGGTAGATAAAAATCTTGAAAAAAAATTTTTTTAGAGTTGCTCCCATACAAGTGAAGAGGGAGTGATCATTTTTTTTTTTTATACAAACCCATCGTGTTGGGTATCGTTAAATAGGTTTTCAAAAAATTGTGAGGTTGTGGGCACCATTTTTCGATTCAGGGATCCGTTTCCGAAATATTTGGTTTTAAAGTGCAAATTTTTGTTAGAGGTAAGTGTCGTCCAATTTGTATGGGAGGTCCAGATTTTTTTCACAGATTTTCGTCTTTTCTTGTGGGTCTGTATTATGTTAGGGATTATGATTCCGGTATTAAACGGTTATTGATGTTTCACAAATAACTATATTGTCAAAATACAAATTTATGCTTTTTGTTCATTTATTTTTTCATTTATTTATTTCCAATAACAATATAAAATCGTGTCGGAATTTAACTTAAAACTAACAATTTGATGCTAATTTTTTAAATATTATTTTTAGCTCTAAATTATATAATTCAAATTTTTAACTATAAAACAATAATGTCATAAAAATTAAAAAAACTAATCAAATGGTCAGTTGTACATAAAATTACAATCTTAGAGCCTCACTTAAAATAGTCCTTAATGGAATAGAAGGACCTATCCAGCAAAAACTTCTTCAATTTTTTCTTAAAGAGCTTAATGCCATGAATATTTTTAATCTCTTTAGGTAGTTTGTTAAAAGCCTTATATGCTTGATACTGAGCACTGTGTTTCATAATTTCCAACTTGGGAATTGTATCATGTTTGAGATCCATTCTCCGAGTACCTTCGCGTGACAGTTTCTCCTCATTGGTCTCTATCGTTGGCAATTGCTTTTTGAAATCAGTCAACAAGACAAATAGATACAAACACGGAACCGTCAAAATGCCTAAATTAATGAAATGCTGTTTGCACGACTCCCAAGGCGGAATACCAACCATAGCTCGTATGGCTCTTTTTTGAATAGCAAAGCCTCTGTTTTGATTATACTGGTAACTATTACCCCATAGTTTGATGCTATACCGTAATTTGGATTCTACTAGAGCGTGATATACTTTTTTTAGACTGATCATCGAAATTTCATTTCGGAGACTTCTAATGGCGTAGCAAGCCGATGAAATGGAATCTTCTAATGCTTCCAACTCTTTCTTCCAGTTTAATAATTCATCTATTTGTATACCTAAAAATTTTGTATTGTTTACTATGTCAACCTTATTTCCATTTAATTTAATGTCAAGTTTATCGGAATTTCGAGATGTCGATTTGAAAAGAATTACTTTAGTTTTATTAAAATTCAACTTTAAATTATTGACACTAAACCACATATTGAATGCATTAACAATTTTATTAATTTTAAGATTTAAGTCATTGATTATATTGTCAGATATTACAGCATTTGTATCGTCGGCAAATAAAACTAATTTTATGTCAGGATATAGATTTTGAATATAGGATACTAAGTCATTTGTGAAAATTAGGAAAAGTATGGGTCCTAAAATAGATCCTTGAGGGACTCCTCTTTTTACTGCGAGTGATTTTGATCTCACAGTATTTTCGCTCTCGGCTTCGATTGATTTGAGTTCTACAAACTGTTTTCTGTTTTCAAAGTAAGATTTGAATAACAAAAGTAAATTACCACGTATTCCGTAGTGCTCGAGCTTTTCTAACAGGATGTCCTGATCCACCAAATCAAATGCGGAGCTCAGGTCAAGAAAGAGGCTAGCTACTCTTTTCTTATTATTTAGATTTTTAACAATTTCGCTTACTAGTGCATCTATTGCATTTCTAGTTCCTATACCATTTCGATATCCATACTGTTCATCTACCATTATCAAATTCTCATTTAGATGTTCTAGAAGCCTAGTCTTAATTAGCATTCCGAATATCTTCGAAAGGATAGAGAGCACCGAAACGGGCCTAAAATTACTAGGGTCCTTTTTAGAGCCTTTTTTATGAATAGGCACGATCCTTGCGATTTTTAGTTGGTCTGGAAAGGTATGTGACTCTACACACAGGTTAAAAAAATGGGTCAATGGTAGCGCTAAAATGTCAATATTATCTTTAATTAATTTTGTAGGTATGTCGTCATAACCGCAGGATTTTTTACCGTCAATTTTATTAACAATTTTTTCTATCTCTTTAGGTGTCACATTTCTCCATTTCATTTCAGTTCTCACCCTTCCAATATTAGCCTTTAACATGTCTATAGGATCTATATTTACACTTTGTGCAGCAGATTGCACAGTAAAATGACTTCACAAGATGTCGGATACTTCCTGTTGATTATAAATATTCTTACTGTTGGTTTTGAGAGTTATTTTATTATGAACTTTTTTGCTTACCTTCTGTCTATGTCTATTTATTATATTCCATATGCCTTTGTTAAGATTTTTTTCCCTTTCTATTTCTAAATTAACTGCTTTTTTTTTAGCCATTTTAATTACTCTCCTGTAGATTCTTATATAATTTAGTTTGTAACTTTGGACAGATTCATGGCAATCTTCCACTTTTAAGTTTCTAGAAAATACACATACATTTTTAAATGCAATGGCTGAAGTTGAGGAATAAGAATTCTCATTATGTCGAGCGTCGTCGCCACTTTCGTTTTCTATTCGCATATGAAATGTTAGAACGCGACTGCTCCGTGTTGAAATGCAATTTTTCAGCGAACAGTAAGTGACTTCTGAATATTGAAAGCGTGATGTTGCCCCTACTAATGGCATCTAATAAAAGAGATATTTAGGGACAAATCACACAAATTATGCTATCGCCAATTAGTTGCGAACTTGTGCCGTGGGATAGAAACTCAATGATACGATATTGTCTAATAATAGATACTTTTATGATTAAGGAAAAATATCGTTTTCCATCATGACCTGATCGAGGATCAAACCCGGGGAACCTAGTATCGCACGTTAGCGTATTATGGACTGCACCACGGAGGCCGTCGAAGTACAGAATACGTAATTCGTATAAATTAAGTGAGATACTCAATCATATCCTAATCCTATCCTAACTAATACTATAAATGCGAAAGTTAGGTTTTGTTTGTTTGTTTATTTGTTTCGCTTTCACGCCCAATATACTGAACCAATCATCATGAAATTTTGCATACACATAGGTTAGGGTACAGAGAAGGACATAGGCTATATATCACGCGGGCGAAGCCGCGGGTAACAGCTAGTATATCTATATAAATCTTACGATTGCGCCAACAATAATAACAAGAAGTAAAAGTATTATTCATTACCTAGTTAACAGAAAATAGGCGTGAGGGTTATTTTTATCCTTTGCTTGCTGCAGGAAATGTCGATAAAAGAGTTTCAATGATCGCAAGTGCACTCACTTGCATTTGTGCTCGTTATGAAAAGCGTAACAAAATGTAGTGCAGAGCAACAATAAAAAAACCGGCCAAGTGCGTGTCGGGCCACGCGCAGTGTAGGGTTCCGTAGTTGCAAATGATAACTTTGAATTCACACTGTTTACACTCGCACCTCACAGTTTAACGACCAAAAACATCTAACAATGAAGCTTGTATGAAATTTTACATTTTCCAGTACATTTTATAAGTTGGTTGCCTATAACTTTTTAGTTTGCACTTAGTACCTAGCTCTGATAGTTTTCCTTTCAACTTCAGTATATATACTACTGCTGTAATTTTTTTCACGTATCCATATATCACCGTTTAGCAGATAGAGGGGGGGGACACGTACCTCTAACAAAATTTTGCACTTTAAAACCAAATATTTCGGAAACGGATCCCTAAATCGAAAAATGGTGTTCTCAACCTCACAATATTTTTCAAAGACCTTTTTAACGATACCCCACACGATGGGTAAATAGAGAAAAAAAAAATACTCCTCCACTTTACTCGTATGGAAGCTACCCAAAAAAAAATTTTTTTTCAAGATTTTATTCTACGACTTTTTTGCCATGATTAATATACACACTCATACCAAATTACAGCTTTCTAGTACTTATAGTCTCTGAGTAAAACCGCGGACGGACAGACAGACAGACAGACAGACAGACAGACAGACAGACATGGCGAAACTATAAGGGTTCCTAGTTTACTACGGAACCCTAAAAAAGGAAAATTTTATTCAATATTAGTTAGCACAAAGTAGGGGTTGGTGTTATTTCCATCCTTTGCATCTCGCTGCAAGAAATATCGATAAAAGAGTTTCAATTATCGCAAGTGCCTTCGCTTGCGTTTGTGCTCGCTATGAAAAGCGTGAAACGTAGATTGTTAGTGCCAACAATGACAAAAAAGTAAAACTTTATTCTATACCTAGTTAACATAAAGTAGCGAGCAGTGTTATTCACCATGCAGCAGTGTATGTTCCACCCTTAAAATATGACGTTCAAAAAGAGATTCAATTACCCAATTTTGAATTAAAATCTTTGACTTTGACTTCTTTTGTGACTGGCTGCAGGAAATGTCGGTAAAAGAGCTTCAATGGTTGCAAGTGCCCTCGCTTGCGTTTGTGCTTTCTGTGAATAGGGTGTGAAATTGGTGTGAGCGCCAACAATAATAAAAAGAAACAAAACTTTATATAATACCAAGTTAACACAAAGTAGGGCTCAGTGTTGTTTCCATCCTTTACAACTGGCTGCAGGAAATATCGATAAAAGAACTCCAATGGCAGCAGTGTCCTCGTTTCCATGTGTGCTCGCTATGAATAGCGTGAAAAGTTGGTTTTAGTGCTAACAATAATAAAAAAGTTAGACTTTATTCAATACATAGTTGACATAAAGTAGGGGTCAATGTTATTCCCACCCTTTGAAACTCGCTGCAGGAAATGTCGGTAAAAGAGCTCCAATGGTCGCAAGTGCCCTCGCTTGCGTTTGTGCTCGCTTTGAATAACGTGAAAAGTGGAGTGTTAGCGCCAACAATAATAAAAATAGTAAAATGTTATACAATACCTAGTCGTCACAAAGTAGGGGTCAGTGCTATTTCCATCCTTATATATATTGCAACTCGCTGCAGGAAATGTCGATAAAAGAGGCCGCTAGTTTTATAGCGAGCACAAACGCAACCTTAGAAGGTTGCGTTTGTGCTCGCTATAAAACGAAAAGTGAAGTGTCAGCGCTAACAAAAACACTTTTTTTTACACCGAATTGTCCTGTTTCAATCAGTTTTCTTCCACAATATCTCCGTTTTATACCAGTAGAGCAGATATTCGCTTTATTTAAAAACCTTCTTTTTAAATGGCTATTTTTTTTTAAATGGACACTTTACTTTTGTGTTTTTATGGCTTGTTGATGCGAGAATTTGTTCGGCCGCTTTGTTAAATATGTTTTTTTTTTTTTTTTTTTATTTATTATAGAATTAGGCATTTGTCTCCCATCTCACCTGATGGTAAGTGACGATGAAGACGAGGATGTTACATGCCTATCCAAGAGATACCCATTTATTCTGCTTTTGAATGTCCCGGGATTGTACTTGTCTGGGAATATAGACGCAGGCAGTTCATTCCACTCCTTAGCAACTCGAACCAAAAAGGAACTGTCGAAGCGTTTAGTACGACTCTTTGGAATTTCTACGACAAAAGGGTGAAATTTCTCTCTGCGTCTCGTAGTCCTATGGAGGAATGGTGAGGGTTCTACTAGCTCAAAGAGCGCCATCGCACACTCGCCAAAATGGATCCTATAAAAAACCGATAGGCAAGCTACTTTACGGCGATGCTCCAGGGATTGCAGTTTTGCGACCACATCATCATTTATTAGGCTTCTGGCTCTTCGGTCAACAGAATCTAAAGCTTCAAGCTGGTATTTAGCTGAGCCATTCCAGAGGTGACTGCAGTACTCCATGCAAGAGCGAACCTGGGCTGTATAAAGATTGAGCAGCCGTTCAGAGCTGAAGTACCGCCGAACCTTAGAGATAATGCCCAACTTTTTGGAAGCAGTTAGTGCCATTGACTCTATCTGTTGGCCGAAACTGAGTTTAGACGTGACAGTGACGCCCAAAAGCCCAAGGTGGTCAACAATCGGCAAGGAAACACCTTGGAAAGTGGGTGTAAGTCGGAAAGCACTCTTTTTTGCGGAGAAGAGACACGCCTGTGTTTTGGACGGGTTAAACTTAACTAGATTGGCGTCACCCCAATCGGACACTTTTTGTAATTTAGAGTTAACCCGTTCAATCATAGACTCTCTCAGAGACTGGACTTCTTGTGGACTTGCACTGGCACTGGACATATATCTCTCTACAACGGTGCTGTCATCGGCATAGCCAATAATGCCTGACATAAGAAGGTCATTAATGTGCAGCAGGAACAAGGTTGCAGAGAGAACAGATCCCTGAGGTACCCCGGCATCAATAACCATTAGGTCGGAAGAGCAGCCATCCACAACCACTCGAATCGACCGTTCCCTCAGGAAATCGGATATCCAGGAGCAAAGGCCCTCTGGTAAACCGTACGCTGGAAGCTTACTTAAGAGAGCTTCGTGCCAGACCCGGTCAAAAGCCTTGGATATATCGAGTGAGACGGCAACTGCCTCACCGTGACCCTCCAAGGCTTCACTCCATAGGTGCGTGGCATAAACTAGTAGGTCACCGGTTGAGCGACCCTTGCGAAAACCATATTGGTTGTCACTAAGGAGCTCGTTGGTTTCTAGGTACGCTAGGAGACGATTGTTTAATACACGCTCCATAATCTTGCACAATATGGAGGTGATCGTAATAGGTCGATAATTGGCCGGGTCAGAGCGGCTTCCCTTTTTAGGTACAGGTTGTACATTCGCAAGCTTCCAGGACCTTGGGACCTTGCCAGTCTCCAGAGAGAGCCTGTAGAGGCGTGTCAGCACAGGAGACAACTCGGGTGCACAGTGTTTCAAAACCACTGCTGGGATACCATCAGGTCCACTAGCCTTATTCACATCTAGGTTAAGCATGCATTTAAGTACCTCCTTTTGATGAATTTGTAGGGCTCGCATCTTGGGGCCGTACGGAGGTAACTGGGGTGGGCTTTTACCTTTACTATCTAGACGCGAATTTTCTGCAAATAGATTAGCAAACAAGTCTGCTTTCTCTTTTGCACTATGGGCAAGAGAACCGTCAGGTTTCTGCAATGGTGGCAACGACGGGCGACAGAAGTTCATCTCAACTGACTTGGCTAGAGACCAGAAAGCTTTACTTCCTGAGGGACAGGAAGCTATCTTATCTCCAATACGGCCAACGTGGTCGAAACGAGCTCTTCTGAACACCTTTTTGCAGGACTTGGCAGCAGCATTATACAATTTCTTCCTGTCTCGGAGATCATCCGCTTTGCTTTTGCGAGCATCAGCCCAGGCCAAGTACGCCTCCTGCTTACGCCTTTCAGCTATGAGGCAGTCAGCATTGAACCAAGGGCGAGCTTTGGTTTCAAGGGATACGTCAGCAAAAGGAATAAAATACTCCATTGCCTTACCCATCACACTCGAAACAGCATCAGCGCAACATGATGGATCCCCAGAAGAGAAACAAACCTGCCGCCAAGGATAAGATGCAAAAAAATGTCGCATCTCATCCCAATCTGCCGACTTGTATCGCCACACTCGCCTGGTGCCTTTGGGGCCGGTGTCAGGAGGCGAGTAGTATGATACAGATTTCACCACACAGTGATCCGATGTTCCGAGCGGGGGTGATACGGACACCGAATGTCTGTCAGGATCGGTTGTCAGTAGAAGAAGGTCCAGGCAATAATCAGTGTGGCCAGCAACGTCAGGAATGCGCGTCGGCTCGTTGACAAGCTGGGAGAGACCATAAGTCAATGCAAACTTATAGGTTTCTCTCCCAGCGTGGTCGGTGTCCCGGTACGGGAACAGCCACTCTCCATGGTGGGCGTTAAAGTCCCCCAGAAACACCAACTGCGCAGATGGAAAACGTTCCTGGACCTTATCTGCAGCACCACTGAGATATTCCATGAGCCGAGTTGCCTCAGAGTCTCCACTATGCGAACGGTAAACACAGGCGTAAACAATACGATCAAGGCCAGTATCTACATGAACCCACAGAACAGAGAAATCCGGAACTTCCAAGTCACGGAGACGCCGACAACAGATCTCATCCCTGACATACACGCATACGCCCGCATGGGGGTGAAACTTAGCCTCCAGGACATAGCCTGGGTAATTCAGGTATGACAGGTCTGACGGATTACAGATTTGCGTCTCGGTCAAAAATAGCATAGCCGGCTTGGCAGTTTCGAGGTGGTAATGGACTGCATCAAGATTGGAATGTAATCCCCTAATATTACAAAAATCAACTGAAAACTGAGGGGACACGGCCGAAGAGCGCTTGCTATTAAGCTTGTTTTTTGGATTTGCAACCTTCAAAAGCGGAATTTTGCCCTCCCCAGAATACGTAGGGCAGCCTGAGCATTGTTGCCCAGGGAGGGATTCTCCTGCGCAAGGACGCAGGTACCCTCCTGGGGTAGTTTTCTCTTTAATTGCCGCTATCATATTGGAGAAGATCTGTAGGGGTGTTGTTGTGGTTATGGAAATTACTTTGTAACAAAAATAGCGTAAATTTTAATTAAAATTATAATCGATTGTAATGCTTTTAGTATTACCTTTTAAAAGCCATTTTAATTAAATTGATATAAAATTAAGAGTTTTTCACCAAAACTTTAATAAAAGATTTCAGCCAAAATCATTACTTTTTATAAAATTTGAATGAGACCAATCTGGAGTTTTAATATTTATCGGTTCCAAAATGACGGAATTTTGAGACAACAAACATACCAAAATACAACACTCAGCATAATCAGCTCCGTGTCTCATAAGTCTTTGACACAGACTTTTCGACGAGCTCCGGGGCGCAGCGGTCAACACGCCAGCCTGCGACACGGGGGTCCTGGGTTCGATCCCCGGTCAGGTCATGATGGAAAACGATCTTTTTCAGAATGATCTGGGTCTTGGATGTTTATCTATATAAGTATATGTTATAATATATAGTATCGTTGAGTTAGTATCCTGCGACCCAAGTTCACAACTTAGGCCCGTATTAATAAACCTAGCTCAAGACAGCTCTCAAGTGCGAACTCAGCTGAGTCGCACTCAAGTTGTGATCACGCACTTAAGATCGTCGCTAATTAATAAACTTACATCAACGGCGTATCACTTGAGATCGATCTCAAGATCAGGATCTCAAGTAAACGTCATTTTTGAGTGAATGATTAGGAATGGATCGAACGAATGGGTTAAAGTTTCGTTATTGCTAGTACAGTTGCTATTAGTTCTATTGATATTTTGCAATTTTAGATATAATTATGGACTACAATCGACTTAAAATATATTCATTTCTTCATTCATTCATTCATTGAATATTAAAATAAAAAGCTTAACTTTTTGAATAAAAAAAAGAGAAACGAAATGCGCATTTGACATTTTGTGGCGTGGCGTCACGGCTTTGTTATTAAACAAAGCAACGTACAGCGTGCCTAGTTAATTTTAATTTTATTTCGTATTTCGTTCGAGTCATATTAAACTTCACCATGTCGGCTAAAAAACACGTTTTTACCCCTATGGAAAAAAATGTTTTTAAGGATCTTTTAAAGAAATATGGAAAAAAGAAAGGAATACGGTCGAAGGAAAGGGCATGAGGAATCATGTTAATAAGCGATGCGGCTAGCAACCCATCACTAATTTTGATTACGTTTTCCACCTATGAGCCCACCAATATACTAAACGTGGCCTTTGGGTCATAACCCAAGGCTCTGTCTACCCCGCAAGGGATACAGACGTGATGAATAAATGTAGTGTATAATAAATAATAGTAATAGTATGTATGTACCTATGTTTAACTCACCTGAAACGATGCTGTAGCATAAAATCGCAATATTAATAACACTGCTATTTCGGGAGATATTGGGAGGCCCCTCTGGTCACACGTTTCGAGATCAATTTTTATTAATGATGTAATATATAAAACACTATTTTGGTGAAACCTGTATCTTTTCGAAAAGTCTTCTTCCCGCATTTAGAATGGATTCTGTGCGTCCCTAATATACTTTTTTGGGTAGCGGTAAGTATACATCCAAAAGATACTGTCATAGTAGTCCATTTCATCATAAATTTCGTTAATAATATTTTCAAGATCCATTTTCAAATACACAAACTATCGTCTAACCACCGTCACAAGTCGCTCTCAAGTGAGGGTTGTACTGCACTCAGCAAATACGCTCTTGAGTTTCATCTTGAGAGCACTCTTAAGTGCTGATATTTGTTTATTAATACGTCTGTCACTCGGCTGATACGCGGAACTCAAGTCATAACTCAACTAAGATTTATAAATTAGCAGAGCGACTCAAGTGCGCACTTAAGATCGAACTTAGAATTGAGTGTGATTTATAAATACGGGCCTTACTGTGGGGCTAGCTCAATTTGTGTGATATGTCCCTATATATTTATTTATTATTTATTTATTTCCGAGAGAGAGGGAGAATAGTAAAATTAAAACACAGTGTTATAAGCAATTGAGAATTCTGGATGGCATTTTACATGATTTCAATATAACTAAATTAGAACTACCACGTTATTCTTAGACTTCTCGTTAATAATATAATAAATATCAGAATGTCAATTTCGCAGTCGTCTAGAATCTAGACACGGTTTTAGATCTTTGAAGTTATGATCAAAGTCGAAGCGACCACGACCATCGAGATGAGCGGAATAATTTATATTATTCCAGCAACAGGCATTAATATTTTACAGCTCTGGAACTCTGGATCTTTCAGAATCTGGACATTTCAGTTGACCGAGTTAGGATTAACGAAATAATTTATCTTGTCTCATGCATTGCTTTGAACATTTTTAATAATACTAAGTAGTTTTTTAGGTTAATTATAATTATATCAGTGGAAGTAAATCGGCCGAAAAAAAAACAAACTTAATGCCTTATCTATATATCTAATAAATCCGGTCTTAAACTATTCTTTTAACCAGATTTTAGTTTTTGAACTCTTCCAAATGCATTAAGTATATTATCGTGATTAATCACTAACCTTTTATTTGTCTCAGTTCTTCGAAGTCCATTTATATGTATACTTACATAAAAATGCTAGCCGGAAAAAAAGTTAAATACTTGAAAAGTTTTACAGCCCAGAGATCCCAATGCTTAATTTGCCGGCAAGTTTGCTCTGGATTTCGTTCCATAGCGGAGGCATTTTAAAATTGCAAGCTCGAGTCGCTCGGGATGTCTCCCGACGAGCTGTCAAAGCGTGTAGTCGCCAGTGAATGTAAAGGTAATGTCTACCTTTACATTCACTGGCGACTACACGCTTTGACAGCTCAACCACCTTTTATAACAGTGTAACATAGTAATTTTGACCATCAGTTATAATCATCAAGTCTTTTTTAGTCTTTACTTTAGGAGCAAATACCCTATCCGTACTACCAGAGCCATATTTTAACCAGAGCAGTCAGAAGATTTGGCCTGTTCTCTCCACGCTGGCCAAACGGGTTGGTATCGGTCGTTCAATGTCTTCATACCACACTTGCTGACACCTATCAAAAACTAAAGAATATCTTTCACCAATTTTAAAAAATAAATCAGAAGCTTGGCGATTGGCAAGTTAAATATTTAAAAAGCTAATCTAAAAGTTTTACAGCCCAGAGGTCCCAGTGGTAAATTTGTTGGCAATTTGGCTCAGGATTTTGTTCCATTGCGGAGGCTTTATAAAAGTTGCAAGCTTGTGTCGCTAGGGAGACTTTACCTTTACATTCACTGGCGACTACACGCTTTGAGCTGAGGTTAACCACCTTTTATAACAGTGTAACATAGTAATTTTGACCATCAGTTATAATCATCAAGTCTTTTTTAGTCTTTACTTCAGGAGCAAATACCCTATCTGTACTACCAGAGCCATATTTTAGCCAGAGCAGTCAGAGGATTTGGCCTGTTCTCTCCACGCTGGCCAAACGGGTTAGTATCGGTCGTTTAATGTCTTCAATACCACACTTGCTGACATCTATCAAAAACTAAAGAACATCTTTCACCAATTTAAAAAAAATAGAACAGAAGCTTGGCGATTGGCAAGTTAAATATTTAAAAAGCTCATCCAAAAGTTTTACAGCCCAGAGGTCCCAGTGGTAAATTTGTTGGCAATTTGGCTCAGGATTTTGTTCCATTGCGGAGGCTTTATAAAAGTTGCAAGCTTGTGTCGCTAGGGAGACTTTACCTTTACATTCACTGTCGACTACATGCTTTGAGCTGAGGTTAACCACCTTTTATAACAGTGTAACATAGTAAATTTGATCATCAGTTATAATCATCAAGTCTTTTTAGGTCTTCACTTCAGGAGCAAATTCCCTATACGTACTACCAGAGCCATATTTTACCCAGAGCAGTTAGAGGATTTGGCCTGCTCTCTCCACACTAGCCAAACGGGTTGGTATCGGTCGTTCAATGTCTTCAATACCACAGATAGAATGGGGTTAAAAGTCATTGACACCTATCAAAAACTAAAGAATATCTTTCACCAATTTTGAAAAATAAAATAGAAGCTATTGGCAAGAAAGCTAATCCAAAAGTTTTACCAGCCCAGAGGTCCCAGTGGTAAATTTGTTGGCAATTTGGCTCAGGATTTTGTTCCATTGCGGAGGCTTTATAAAAGTTGCAAGCTTGTGTCGCTAGGGAGACTTTACCTTTACATTCACTGTCGACTACATGCTTTGAGCTGAGGTTAACCACCTTCTTTAAAACTGTAACTAGATAGTTAATTTGACAGTCAGTCATCATCATCAGGTCTTTTTCCAGTTACACACTCTCTGTACTACCAGAGCCATATATAAGCTAGAACAATCATAGGATTTGGCCTACTCTCTCCACGCTGGCCAAACGGGTTGGTATCGGTCGCTCAATGTCTTCAATACCACAGATAGATTGGGGTTAAAAGTCATTGCTGACACCTATTAAAAACTAAAGAATATCTTTCTGTCTTCTATGGTCGTTACTTCGGAGTAAGAATAACGATGTCACCAAACTTTGAAAAAACAAAAGAGAAGCTAGGCGATTGGCAAGTTAAATATCTCAAAAACTAATCTCCAAAACTTTTATAGCCCTGAGGTCCCAGCGCTGAGTTTGTCGGCAATTTGGCTCACGATCTGTGCCAACAAGCAGAATTTATAAAAATTGCAAGCTGCTGTCGCTCGGGAGACATAATTTACTTTTGTTTTCACTGGCAACCACATCATTGACCTGACGAACATATACTCCCCTACTCCCCTACGTTACTGTCACTACCTCAGAACACTGAACGTCTTTTTGTGTTCTGTTATGAAGTAAAAGGAATACCTCGTGTCGCTCAGGAGACATTGCCTTTGTTTTCACTGACGACCACATTATTGTGAGCGTTTAAAGTGTGAATAGATAGTAATCTTGACAATCAGTATTCTTGTCAAATCATCTCGTTTTATTGTAACCTCAGACAAAAATCTACATTATTACCTAGTTCACCTTCACTTTATACTTATGGACCATGCTTACTTAATTCAGTGCCTAACAAATCAAGAAAACTAGGTCCGTGTTTTATGGACCCTGACACGAACATGCAATATACTCCCCTACGTTACTGTCACTACTTTAGAACACTGAACGTCTTTCTGTGCTCTGTTATGGAGTAGAAGGAATATCCAAATACGCTTAGCATGCTTTAAGATGCTCTCTGGTTCTCAAGGACAATTTTTGCATGTACAGGATTTTTAAACGGAAACATAAAAGAGAAGCTAGGCGATTAGGCGATTGGCAAGTTAAATATTTAAAAAGGTAATCTCCAAAACTCTTACAGCCCTGAGGTCCCAGCGCTCAGTTTATCGGCAATTTGGCTCTGGATTTAGTTCCAACGAGCAAGATTTATAAAAATTGCAAGCTGGTGTCGCTCGGGAGACATTACCTTTACATTCACAGGCAACCACATGCTTTTTGAGCCTTTTAAAAAAGTGTGAATAGATAGTAATCTTGACAATAAATAATCTTGAGAAATCATATCGTTTGACTTGACAAACCTGAGATAAAATAATCTACATTATTAGTTCACCTTCACTTTATATACTTATGGACCTTGCTTACTTAATTCAGTACCTAACAAATCAAGAAAACCAGGTACGTATTTTTATGTACCCTGACACGAACATATACTCCCCTACGTTACTGTCACTACCTCAGAACACTGAACGTCTTTTTGTGTTCTGTTATGGAGTAAAAGGAATACCTAAATACGCTTAGCATGCTTTAAGATGCTCTCTGGTGTCGCTCGGGAGACATTACCTTTGTTTTCACTGGCGACCACATTATTGTGAGCCTTTAAAGTGTGAATAGATAGTAATCTTGACAATCAGTATTCTTGTCAAATCATGTCGTTTCTATTTTAACCTTAGACAAAAATCTACATTATTAGTTCACCTTCACTTTATATACTTATGGACCTTGCTTACTTAATTCAGTACCTAACAAATCAAGAAAACTACGTTTTAAAGCCCGTTGGGTGATTGGGTGTGTTCAATGTAAAAAGTAGACTGACACAAACACACCAATACTCCCCGACGTTACTGTCACTACCACATAACACTGAATGTCTTTCTGTTGTCTGTGGTCGTAACAACAGAATAAGAGAAGAATTACCCCTCCAAATCCCTAGGCATGGCTTAAGCTTAGATTATATAAAGCCTAGATAGACTCTATTAGCCTAAAAGCGCAGAACAAACTAGTGCCCAACCCATATTCGGTCGCGCGCACACGGCCCGTATTAATAAACCTAGCTCAAGACAGCTCTCAAGTGCGAACTCAGCTGAGTCGCACTCAAGTTGTGATCACGCACTTAAGATCGTCGCTAATTAATAAACTTACATCAACGGCGTATCACTTGAGATCGATCTCAAGATCAGGATCTCAAGTAAACGTCATTTTTGAGTGAATGATTAGGAATGGATCGAACGAATCGGTTAACGTTTCGTTATTGCTAGTACAGTTGCTATCAGCTCAATTGATATTTTGCAATTTTAGATATAATTATGGACTACAATCGACTTAAAATATATTCAAGTTAAAAAAAAATATTATTTATAATTTTCTTATGGTTATCATTGAATATTAAAATAAAAAGCTTAACTTTTTGAATAAAAAAAAGAGAAACGAAACGCGCATTTGACATTTCATGGCGTGGCGTCACGGCTTTTTGTAATTAAACAAAGCAACGTACAGCGTGCCTAGTTAATTTTAATTTCATTACGTATTTCGTTCGAGTCATATTAAACTTCACCACTATGTCGGCTAAAAAACACGTTTTTGCTATGGAAAAAAATGTTTTGTAGGATCCTTTAAAGAAATATGGAAAAAGAAAGGAATACGGTCGAAGGAAAGGGCATGAGGAATCATGTTAATAAGCGATGCGGCTAGCAACCCATGACTAATTTTGATTACGTTTTCCACCTATGAGCCCACCAATATACTAAATGTGGCCTTTGGGTCATAACCCAAGGCTCTGTCTACCCCGCAAGGGGATGAATAAATGTAATGTATAATAAATAATAGTGATAGTATGTATGTACCTCTGTTTAACTCACCTGAAACGATGCTGTAGCATAAAATCGCAATGTTAATAACACTGCTATTTCGGGAGATATTGGGAGGCCCCTCTGGTCACACGTTTCGAGATCAATTTTTATTAATGATGTAATATATAAAACACTATTTTGGTGAAACCTGTATCTTTTCAAAAAGTCTTCTTCCCGCATTTCGAATGGATTCTGTGCGTCCCTAATATACTTTTTTGGGTAGCGGTAAGTATACATCCAAAAGATACTGTCATAGTAGTCCATTTCATCATAAATTTCGTTAATAATATTATCAAGATCCATTTTCAAATACACAAACTATCGTCTAACCACTGTCACAAGTCGCTCTCAAGTGAGGGTTGTGCTGCACTCAGCAAATACGCTCTTGAGTTTCATCTTGAGAGCACTCTTAAGTGCTAATATTTGTTTATTAATACGTCTGTCACTCGGCTGATACGCGGAACTCAAGTTATAACTCAACTAAGATTTATAAATTAGCAGAGCGACTCAAGTGCGCACTTAAGATCGAACTTAGAATTGAGTGTGATTTATTAATACGGGCCTTAGCTACCAATTTGACGGATTTTGAGGGCATAAATTGACAGGACGCTTGTGATAACACAAAGCTGTCACGCACACAAGCATTGAAAAATTGGCCTGTTTTTCATCATTGAAATAATATATGACTGTGTCTAGAGAGTATATAGTCAAAGGGCTTAAGATGCTCTCTGGTTTTCAATGACATTTTAGGCATAAACAGGGTTTTAAAGAAGAAAATAAAATAAAGGAGAAGCTAGGCACTAAATGTTTAAAAATAAAATCTCCAACAGTTTTATAGCCTTAAGGTCCCAACGCTCAGTTTATCGGCAATTTGGCTCAGGATTTAGCTCCAACGAGCAGGATTTATAAAAATTGCATCTGCGCCGATTCCCAACCTCGTGTCGCTTGGGAGACATGAAATACACGGGCGACTACACGCTTTATGAGGTCGCAGACCCCGGTCTTTCTAGCAACGGTTAAAAAACTATAACTAGCAACATTATTTCGGAAAATGTCGTTTGTTTTTCGATCGTGTACACTGTGTTCGCCATTTACATATACAAACAGATTGTTGAAGCTTCTTAAAGGGTATTTAGATATATGACAGCCAGGACAGCCGTCTTATCGTAGGATACCTTCCGAAATACGGAGAAGATGATAATATTAAAGATTGTGTGCTATATAAATATAAATAAATAAATAAATATTGCATCCCACCACAATGCGTAAGCGCTAATAATGCGTATATGTAGTACTAAGCCGTCAAACTTCTTATTTCCACTGAGCCTGGTTTTGTACCTAAAGGGTAGGTACGGAATTCTATAATTATTATTAACCCTTTGCTGTCCATTCGTCACAGTCATAGAGCTGTAATTGGAAGACTTTTCATTTTTAGGGTTCCGTACAAAAATTGAAAAACGGAACACTTATAGGATCACTCGTGCGTCTGTCTGTCCGTCCGTTCGTCTGTCACAGCCGATTTTCTCCGAATCTACTGAACCAAATTGGGTGAAATTTGGTAAGATGATGTAATCCTATGACCCAAACACGGATATGCAAAGCAAATAGAGATTTATTTGAAATAAGGGTCATTTTCAGGGGCCCCAATTACAAAATTTTAAAAGAAAGTTTTGCAAACCTTACTGTGTCATATATCAAATGAAAGGGCTCATTATGAGGATCTCAAAAATATTTTTTTTTGTTCGTGTAAATCAATACTTTCGATTTTATTTACGAAAGAAGACAAAAATTGACCATTCCCCCCCCCCCCCCCCCTGATCTCCGAAACTACAGGTCCTAAAATTTTGAAAAAATTACAAAATGTAGTTCATTCCTTGAAGATTACAGGAAAAATAATAAGAATTCTATCACTTGAAAATAAAGTGGTAAACTCACTATAATAAGTTCATCTAGGGAAATAGTTCACTAAAACACCACTAGATAGCGCTAGTCAATTGAATAAAACATTTTTGCACATTGTGTGTGTGTTCAACTGTGTTCACGAAGCATATTGTACAGAACCCTCATTGCGCGAGTTTAACTCACACTTGGCCGGTTTTTAGTGTGTTATTCCTATCTATAGCATTGCGCATATGACAACAAATACTTAAATCAACGTAAAATTAAGAATTAAGTGGTTACGGGCTTCACAAATCGAGCGTAATTTTTGTAGATAAATTATGTAGGTGCTAAAGACAGAACCCATCCCGCATCTAAATACACTACTTGTGGTAAGAGAAATAGGTACATAGGTACAATAACTATCAGTTCCAATCGAAACAAATTTATGCATGTTGGTGGGCTTGTAGGTGGAGAACGGAAACAAAGTAGTGATGGGTTGCTAGCCTCATCGCCTATTGACATGATTCCTTACGCCTATTCCCTCGATCGGCTTTTACGATCTGCACGGGAAGAGTAGCAGCTAGTACATTCTAAGTTTTTTTCTTTTCTCCCAGACCAGCGTGGAAGATTGATTTGCCGTAAGAAGTGTCAAGATATATTTTTGAACATATTTAACACTAGCTGATGCACGCGACTTCGTTCGCGTCGAGTTTATGACTCCAGCGTATTAATATACCTTAATAGGAACTAAACATACATAAAAAAAACTAAACAGACTTATAGCAGTGTTATAAAATTGTATGGCATTGGCTGCTGCTAAATACTGTAGGAATAAAATATAGGAATATTTTAGACATTTGAGCCAAGGGCACGATAAGAAGAAGACTATATAGCTAGCTCCAAGTGAGCTTGCGCTACTTAACCGAGCTTTGAGGTGTGGGCCTCTGCCCACACCTCAAAGCTCGGTTAAGTAGCGATAGGTAGTAGAGATGTGCGATAGGTTGAAGGCGCTCTCACCTTCAACCTATCGCACATCTCTAAAGGGCCTTCGGGAAGGACGAACCTCGGCTTTAGGTGTTGCCTGTGTGTTCAAGGCTTGGAGAGACAGCAAACTTTCATGTTTTGCCGTATGGGCTGAAAACGGCGTTGCCAAAATGGGGACCGCTGGTCACCAGTAATATGAGCTAATGTTCTCTACGTACTCTATTCCAGAGGAGAGTGTGACTCTGTAAAATTGTCGATATAAAATTTAACATGGTAGTGTATCAGATGTTCTAAATCTTCGATTTTTTTTGCCTCATCAAAAAATAGTAAACAGGCTGAACAACTTTTGCTAAAGCGAAATTTTTGTATTACCTATAGTTTGCCTGGACCATTATAGTACTGCGTCAGATGTTCCAAACCTTCAATTTAAGTACCTCAACAAAATATGCTCATCAGGTTGAATAACTTTTGCTTTCATTTATATATTTCTTATAGTTTACCTGGACCATTATGGTTCTTCATGAGGTGTTACAAATCTCTGATTTTTTATACCTCAACAAAAATGCTCATCAGGCTCAATAACTTTTGCTAAGGCTCCACTTTTATATTTCCTATAGTTCAGCTGGACTATTATGATGCTGCATCAGGTGTTCCATTTTTCAAAATCATTTCTACCTTATATGTTTCCCCGGCTTAATGGCTATATTGAAAAAAAGTTTCATTCAAATCCGTGCAATATTTCCGGAGATAAAAGTGATCATACATACAGACAGACAAGAAATTCTAAAAAAAAATTTTTGCTTTCTTTTATTTTTTTAAGTGTCCCTCTATCCATTTCAGTCAAAAATACTAAATGTACAGACAATTTTTACTGTTTTATTATATGTGTTGATTATATACATACATCGCCCATATATCTATTTTCCTATAGTAGAATATAAAGGTAGCCATATCTGGTTGCTTCCATGTCGCGGTGTCCGGTCGTTGTCAAAGCCATAAACGGAGCGCTGCTTATCTCGGAGTTTATAACCCTACTGTGTGGCAGTTTACTACAGTTTGCCCACAAAATGTATCTTATCTTGATTAAGGCAGCCTTTCAGGAGAGATCAGAAAGTTTCAAAAGACTAGTTAAAGTTTGCAATCCAATAAACTTTATTGAAATTTTATGTACCTACTTAGTTCTGAAATATTTTGTTCAAGCTTTTGCCCTTACAGCTCCTCTTGCGTTAGTATAATTCAAGCAAAATTTGTAGTTCCCTGTACTGGTCCCATAGGAAAAGTTATTCATATTGAAGGTCTGAGTCACCCATCCCGCAGTGACGCTATCGGCTTATTCAGTCATAACCGAAGATGTGGCATGAAATTACAGAACACAGCCGCTGCAACAATCATCTGTAAAAAATGTAGTGGCCATTGATGATATTCTGCCATCCTGCATCAACCGAGGCTGCTTTCTCATCAAAAGACGGTCCGGAATCCGAGGATAAGTTTAGTCCCAATTTTCGTAACCCTAATCGGTGTATTTAAATTAGCAGGGCAATCGTAATTAGGAGATACATACGCAAGAACGGGATGTACGGACGTGATGATGTGTACAATCTCACTTTACTGGGTCTAAGTTTGCTAAATTCAAAATTTATTTTAGAAACGTTAACATTACACTAGGGTTCCGTAGCCAAATGACAAAAAAAGGAACCCTTTTAGATTTGTCAAGTCTGTATGTATGTCTGTCCGTATGTCACAGACACTTTTTTTTCAAAAATTAATTAGACTACACTGTTGAAAAAATGTATTCTGTGAACTATTTTATGTTATTTACACAAGAGAAAAATCTTTAAAAAAAATATGCGGCTCGATCTTAAAAGAACAATTTCGACGAAAATTGTCTTGAGCGTGATAATTTAGAACAAAGCTCTCAGATTCTCAGAAAATTACCGTTGGTATAAATTAATTACAAACCTATGTACATCTTAACTTGATATTGTCAAGTACTTTTGTTTGTATTATTTGGCAATGCTAATGACCAAAATTTATATGTTTTATTTATTATCAAGTGACTGCTTTTTGTCTCATTGAGAAATAAAGATCTTTAAACTTTCTTCCATGTTGGTTTGGGAGAAAAAGAAAAAACATAGAATATGCCTGCTGCTTTTCGTCCCGCACAGACCGTAAAATCCGGTCAAGGGATTGGGCATCACGTTATAAGCGATATGCCTAGCTATAATATATAAAGCTACATTACCACTCACTGGCTCTGACTACCTCACAAGGGTTAAAGAAGTGATAATATGTATGTATGTACTTAATGCTTTTGTCATTACCAAGATCCTTGAATAGTGAACCCTCAAATTTTAGCATACAATTCGAAAACTTCTTCTTCTGTTTTATAAAATGGCTTCCACCGAGATTTCAGTGATTCTGCCAATGTCCAGTAAATTGAGATACTAAGTATCGGTGTTGTACGGTAAAGTTGTAACAAGTAGCATCAAAGATGGCGTATGTTCTTTGATGCCGCGTGGTCGGGAGGTTATGGTGACAAGTCTATACAAGTCCATATAACAGTCCACTTTAACTATTCCACAAATTGTTCCATGAGCACGAGCATTTATAACACCAAACTACACCAATTTCATATTATAAAGTCCACCAAAATCAATTTGCAAAATCGTCCAAGGTAGACCCCAACTGCACCCCTTGACTTCCCACAACAAACTCCATTCGAAAACTTAATAAAAATTAATTTAAACATTTCACAGTGCCACCCTAGTAACGAACTTGTCGAAAAAAGAATATACTCACGCCATTTTTAGGCATAATGAAATCATAATACTCTTAGAATTTCGCCCGCCTTATCAAATTACTCTGAATAGGTAATCATAGATTATCCAATTACGTACAGAAGGTAAACTCGGGCGTCATGTCCGATCTAATTAGAGGCCGTTGTGTTGGAATTCTTGAGAGGGTATGAATTAAAATTACTTTGAAGCTCCCGAGAGGAAAATAAGTTTTAAAAGGCCTTAAATTGAATAGAATATGTATGGAAATATATCTGAACTGTGGATAGAGGTAAAACATGCGTGACATAGAAAACTGCATACAGTTGTTCCTCCATTACTAACCTCCCTTATAACTTCGTAAGCAAACGCTTCCATTTTTTTCTATCATTCAAAATAACACTAACATCCTAATCCTAATCCTGACTAATATTAGAAATGCGAAAGTGAGTTTGTTTATTTGTTTGTTACGCTTTCACGCCCAATCTACTGAACCGATCATGATAAAATTTTGCATACACATAGGTTAGGGTACTGATAAGGACACAGGGCTAAATATCACGTGGGCAAAGCCCCGTGTCCCAGTGCCGCGTGGTGCCCGGCAGAGTAGAATAGGACCACTCCAAATCATCCCGTGGATGTCGTAAAAGGCGACTAAGGAAATACAAGCTAAACAAAGCTTATTAACATCAAAGAGACCTCTCCAACCCGTCTGGCCAGCGTGGAGAGTGTAGGCCAAATCCTCTGACTACTCAGGCTAGTATATGGCTCTGGTAGTACAGAGAGGGTCGTGCTCCTGCAGTGGAGACTGGGAAGACCTGATGATGAAAGCCCCGTGTTACAGCTGGTTATAAATTAACGCACAAAGTAGCGCGCGACCGACCGTCACATTCACTGCTTTGGGGTAGTGCCTGTCGTGAACTCACCAAATGTCTATTACACGATACGATACGACACGATATTCAGTCTCTGACAAGAGACACCGCAATACGTCAGACACTCAAAGCGATATCTCATTACGTGTCTAGCGGCGTCCTTCTCGTCAGAGACTAAATATCGTGTCCTGTAAATGCCACTTTAGCAGGGTAAAGCTGCCCCTGAATATTTAATGGCACCGTCTGCGGGTCTTGTTCAAACATGTCTCTTGTTACTATTTATAATGAGGCTTCAACTAATAATGAGGAACTTGCATGAAGGAGAGATTTTGAAAAAGTTTTCAGGTTATGTAAGCATTTTACTCTAAAAGACTGTAAAATATATTTTTAGGCTGACATTGGTAAGTTAAATTAAAAGTTTAGGTTTGTTTCCATTACAAAAGTTTGAAAATTATAAAAACTTGTATTTATAACCATAAGAAATTCTTTAAAATATAATCTTTAAAACATCAGCTCTTTTCCCGATGGCAAATTCTCTTATTTGTTTCATTTTGCACCTTAGTTCGTCGCTCGCTAGTGTGGTGGTCTATGTGTAACCATAACCTAACTTACCTTTCATTACCAGATTACCCTACCTAAACGCAAACCATTCTAGCTTCTCCAAACTAGTCGCTTTCGCAACTATCAGTGAAACATATACCTATTACAAGAATTTGTCATCGGCAAAAAGACCTTTCGGTAATTTTGCGTTCGGCCAATCAAATAGTGGCGAAATAATGACTGTAGAAAATAGGAGTACGATTTTTGAAATTTTGCCGTTCAATCAAAAAAATCGTTCAAACACGTTCAAAAATAGTTCCCGAAGGTCGCTACCGTAGAATTCATTCAAGTGCTAATTAACGTATAGGAGACTTCGAGCAACACGGCCTCCGTACCGGACGGAATAGGAGACGTTGGCCGTACATGGTGTTAGGGTTAATACTATTGTACCTCAAAAAGGAAAAGTTGTTAATATCAAAGAGCTGAAATGAATACTTGTCCTGTGGAGCCAATGATGGGAACACAGAAAATTTCAACATTTCCATACAAATTGCCGGGACGGCTGAACACTTTGTATGATAGAATCGATTTATTTTCGAGTTCCCATCATTCGCGGTCCCATGGGAAAAGTTGTTCAATTTGAAGGGCTGATTTGAATATTTCAGGGCAAGGTGTTTACACTTACATTTTGTACACAATAAAACATATGCTATGCTTGAGTCTCGTTACCTACGTCTTTAAAACACCTACTGTTTTAAAAAATGTAAACAGAAAACGACCAAAAATTTAAAAAAAATCGGCCTAGTGCGTGTCGGGCCACGCGCAGTGTAGGGTTTCGTAGTTGCAAATGACAACTTTAAGTTCACACTGTTCACACTCGCACCTCATAGTTTACCGTCCAAAAACATCTAACAATGAAAATTGTATGAAATTTAACATTTTCGATTTCGATTAAGTTGGTCGTCTATAACTTTCTAGTTCGTGCTAAATACTCAGCTCTGATAGTTTTTCTTTCAACTTCACTATATATATCACTGCTGTAATTTTTTTTCACGTATCCATATATAACCGTTTAGCAGATAGAGGGGGGACACTTACGAGTACCTCTAACAAAAATTTGCATTTTAAAACCAAATATTTTGGAAACGGATCCCTAAATAGAAAAATAATGTTCTCAACCTCACTATATTTTTCAAAGACCCTTTTTAACAATACCCAACAAGATGGGTTTGTGTAGAAAAAAAAATATTACTCCCTCTGTACTTGTATAGCTACTCTAAAAAAAATTTTTTTTCAACATTTTTATCTACCACTTTTTTGGCATTATTAATATAATAATAACAATAATAATATAATTAGTTAAAAATGAAACCAGAAGTTTAAGCAGTTTCTTACATATTTTATCAATAATATCACAAAATGCATATTAAATTAAACAGAACCATAACCCAGAAAATTGTGACAGTGATGTGTCAACATTTAACATGTCATAAAATAAATTTTGTAAATATCAATATGAAGACTAAATTATGTTGACGAGATCAGCGGCTCGTCGTGCACAACTACCAGCTCCGGACCCGTCGCCCAGCTCCGCCTCGCCACGGCCCGAATCCAGCCCCATCGTGAACGCTGTGACACGGGCCGTGGCAGTTGCGTCGAGCTCGAGCGACGAGTATTTCTCTCCGCCCACGACGCCACCACCAGTTCGTCGGCGGGGAGGACGCCGGCCGCCGGACGGCTTAGGACCTCGAGGCCCACCGGCCTCTGATAGGGTCCCAGCTCCCGGCGGGAGTGTGCAGCGCATGCGATGGACGCAATCCATCAATGAAAATGTCATGCGCTCATACTATGGGGCTACAGAGGGAGGAAACAACCTGACCGCGTACCGTGTTCGGATGCTCTCTCTGTTTCAGGTGCTTGAGCCAGCTGTTAACGTGTCGGCGCAACGACTGTCGGATCAGGTGCGAGTCATCCAGCGTAATCGTATGTTGGATGACAATGTACTTGATCGCCTGCGAATTGAAATGCAGAGTAGCCATGTCATTGCCCCATCGGTGCATGCTGAAGTATCAACTCAGCATAGCACAATACCGGTAGGTGCTAATGACGTGAGTAATGACATGGTTACTAGTGTAAGTAGCCAGTGCAATGAGGAAGTGAGGAGTGCTTTGGAGGGTGCGATTCGAGAATATCGGTTCATGCAACCCGACCTTAGACCACGAATACCTCGTTTGCCCATGCATAACAAAAATAGGGTGCTGATGGCTGTTCTGGATTCGCAGTTATCAAACTATTCGAAGACCTCATTGATGCTCATTCAATCTTGTATTGTGCGGCTGTAGCGGCATGTCGAGTAGCTCATGTCAAATTTTCTGATGACAGAGCTACACGACCTAAACCAGCCGTACCGGCATGGCAGTGCAGGATTGAACGACGTATTGATGGGGCCAGAGCACTTATCGGCAAACTGATCAGCTTCAGGGAGGGCAATACTCGCCCTAGAGTGATGCGTTTTGTTAGGCGGGCGTTCTCTGGGACTGATATCAGTCCTCAAGACTACATGTCCCGTGTAACAGAGCGCATCGACTTCCTGAAGCAGAAAGTGTATGCATGGGCAAGCCGTATCCGTAGGTATAAGCGGCGGGTGGACCGTTACGTTCAAAATCGCACATTCCAAAGAGATGAAAGGTGGGTTTATAGAGCTTGGGAGCGACCGGACCAAGGTGTGGTTGACACGCATCTGCCGGATGATGATGCCATGTGTTCATTCTGGCGCAGCATCTGGTCGGTGCCTGTTAGCCATACCGAGGATGAATGGACTCAGGGGGTCGAGCGGGCGTGCGATCTAGTACAAGAAATGGGGGCAATTACTATCAGCCCCCAAGATGTAGTTTGTGCAGTCCGTCCGTTACCTAACTGGAAATCTCCAGGGCCGGATGGGCTGCACAACTTTTGGATAAAATGGTTCACTAGTTCGCACGCTCGCCTGGCAACTCTGTTCCAGTCAGCCTTAGAGTCAGGGTCGCTTCCCGAGTTTTTAACAACAGGTATAACCCATCTGCTCCATAAATCGGGTAGTACTGCGGAACCCAAGAATTATAGACCGATTACCTGTCTTCCGACAGTCTATAAAGTTCTTACATCTATTTTGAGAACTAAAATAAACAAACACATTGAAGACAATTCTATCATGTCTGCTTCTCAAAATGGATGTAGGAACGGGTCTCGTGGTACTAAGGAGCTACTCCTCATTGATATGACCATTAGCCAACAGGTCCGCCGTTCTCGAAGGAATCTGTCGACATGTTGGATAGATTATAAGAAGGCCTATGACTCGGTGCCACATACATGGCTCATGAGGGTGCTAGAGTTGTATAAAGTTGATGCAACTCTGCGCACCTTCCTGATGTCGTGTATGAGACAATGGAGAACAGTCCTTCGCTATCCAGGATGTCGGCAAATTCAAAGGAATAGCGAACCTATAAGGATAGAGCGAGGTATATTCCAGGGTGATAGTTTGAGTCCACTTTGGTTCTGCTTAGCCTTAAATCCTCTTAGTACGCTGCTAGAGGATTCAGGTCTAGGCTACCGGTTGAGGAGAGGTGGTCAAGTTATATCTCACCTCCTTTACATGGATGACCTGAAACTCTTTGCCCCCAACGATTTGCAACTGATGGAGTTATTGAAGGTAACTGAAACCTTTAGTAGTGCCATCAGGATGGAATTCGGTGTGGATAAATGTGCGATCATGCATGTAAAGCGAGGGGAGATTGTGGAATCGGTGGGAACCCAGCTCACGGATACCATAAATTTTAGATCCCTCTCAGCAACTGAAACCTATAAGTATTTGGGTATGTCGGAAGCGCTGGGCATCAATGTTGCTGACATGAAGCGATCGTTGAAGGATCGATTCTTTGGCCGCCTGAGGAAAGTATTTAATAGTCTTTTATCAGGCGGAAATAAAGTGCGTGCCTTCAACGGTTGGGTCATGCCGGTTTTGATGTACTCTTTCGGCATACTCAAATGGTCTCAAACAGAACTAGACACCTTGGATAGGAAGGTCCGTACACTGCTGACGGAATATCGAATGCATCACCCACGGTCTTCAGTTATGAGACTGTATATCCCGCGAAGGTGTGGGGGTCGAGGCTTTTTAAATGCTAAGACCATTCACAATCGCGAGATATGCAGTCTCAGGGAATATTTCCTTAAAGTTGACGTGGGGATGCATAAAGATGTAGTCACAGTAGACAAGGGCCTCACCCCGCTCTCCTTGGCTAAAGAGAACTGGCTCAAACCTGTAGTGCTTGACACTAACGACCGCAGGGAGGTATGGCAGAGTAAGGAGCTTCACGGACGCTTTTTCCGGGCCTTGCATGGGCCCGATGTAGATCTAACAGCGTCCGTAGCCTGGCTACGTTCTGGTGACCTCTTCGGAGAAACTGAAGGTTTTGTCTTTGCAATTATGGATGAAGTTATCATGACGAATAACTACCGGAGATATATTGTGAAGGATGGCACGGTTGACATATGTCGGGCATGCCACCGTCCAGGCGAATCAATCCGACACATTATCTCTGGGTGTTCTCGTCTAGCTAACGGAGAATACTTGCATAGACACAACCTTGTAGCCAGGATAATACATCAGCAACTTGCCCTACAATACAGCCTTGTGGAATCGGAAGTTCCATACTACAGGTATGTGCCCGACCCAGTTCTAGAAAATGGTAGTACCACATTGTACTGGGATCAATCCATCATCACTGACAGGACTATTGTAGCCAATAAACCTGATATAGTGGTGGTGGATCGATCAGAGCGGCGCGCAATGATTGTTGATATAACAGTCCCGCATGATGAGAACCTCGTGAAAGCCGAAAAAGATAAGCAAATTAAATATCTTGACTTGGCTCGCGAGGTTGTCGACATGTGGGATGTTGACTCAGCGATCATTGTGCCGATAGTAGTAACAGCCCATGGCTTAATTGCCAAGAGCCTCGATCAACACCTAAAGAGGCTCTCGTTAGGCAGCTGGATCAAGGGCTTCATTCAGAAGGCAGTACTTTTGGACACGGCCCGTATTGTAAGGAGGTTCCTTTCCCTGGAGCCCTGACCGCCGGTAGCTTGGACCCTGTTCCCGATACCGGTGGGCTACTATTTTTATATTTTTAAATGTTTTTTTTTTATATATTTAAATATTTAAAAATGTAAATTATATGTGTTAAAATAAATAAAGGATAATAATAATAATCCAGGTTACGTAAATTCTTTTTCAATAAATCTGAAAACTCTCAACTGCACAGATTAACAACACACCTAGATAAAAAACACACCCCATTAAATTTAAATAGTAGAATTGCGCAATCTAACGAGACACAAGTATCCATTGCTGAAAAAAGACAAACTTGGAAGCAAAAGTCTCTTCACGGTAGGCACTTCGTTGATTTAGAGCAAGTACATGTAGATAAGCGCTGGTCAAATGCATGGCTGAAACGTGGTGAACTATTTCCCGAAACCGAGGCGTTTCTTTTAGCAATTCAGGACCAAGTTATTCTTACTAGAAATTATAAAAAGTACATTATTAAAGAACGCAACTTACAGACCGACTTATGTAGACATTGTAACAGCGCAAGTGAAACAATCCAGCACATCACTGGAGCATGTAAAAGCCTTGTTCAAAGTGATAACAAGCACAGGCACGACCAGGTTGCTGGAATCATACACCAACATTTAGCGTTTAGAAATAAATTAATAGACCAGAAACTTCCTTACTACAAATACACACCGGAAAAAATATTAGAAAGTCAATCTGTAAAAATCTACTGGGACCGTACTATAATAACAGATAAAACTATCCACTTTAATAGACCGGACATAACAATTCTTGATAAACTCAACAACAAAGTATATCTGATCGACATAGCAATTCCTAATACACACAATTTACAATCAACCCATACCGAAAAAATTAACAAATACAAAGATCTAGCAATTGAAATACAGACGCAATGGAGAGTAGAAAGTGTCAAAATTATACCAATAGTTATTTCCACCACAGGCGTCATACCGAGAACACTACACGCAGGATTGGACATACTAGACATTTCTACTTCCACTATACACACACTTCAGAAGGCTGTCATCCTAAATACTTGTCGCATTACTCGGAAATTCTTACAATAATTTAAAATAATTCAATTTTTATACTAGGCATTTCAATTTTAGCTTCATTTGCACTTGGCTCAGGCCCGTGCGTATTACCTCTTTACATAGTGAAGAGAGAAAAATATAAAAAAGAGCGCGAAATAATAATAATAATATAATATTTATTTATCTCCACACATAGTTGACATAAATCTATAAAACACAAAACATTTGGTAGATGGAGCAAAATGAATGAAAATAAATCATGTACCTCTAGTTCCTACACTAGGCAGTGCCTGTATTGTAGGCAACTAGTTTATGACCTGAAATCAATTATTGTTAAATACAAAGAGAAAAAAAAAATCTAAAACTATTTTACAAAAAAAAAAAGAGGAAACAAAAGGAAAGTTGCTTGTGGTATGGAGAGTGTTTGTGAAATAAGTGTGTGTGTGTATGTTTCGGTGTGTGATGAGTGAATGTATGTCTAACATTTCATGGCAAACTAGGAGTGTAATAATTATTGGACCCCTTTAAGAATTAATTCAATGTCAGTGTAGTCTAATGTATTGAGCCAGATTGTAATCTTTTTCTTTAATTCTCTAGTGGTGCAATTTTTAATAAGACACTTTAAATTGACTTTATTATATATATATGGGTGAAGATATGGACTGAACTTTCTAGCAAATTTAGTGTTAAAAGATGGAAGAGGTAACTTGAAAAGTCTGGTTTTAAGCATGTTTTCATAGTTTGGTGATTTGAGAACTTCTTTAGGTGTTTTAATCATTACTCTTAGAATAAACAATCCACGCACGCTAAGAAAGCCAAACTCTTCATAAATTGACTTAGTAGATATCTGACTGGTTTTTTATATACATACCCATACCAAATTACAGCTTTCTAGTACTTATACTCTCTGAGTAAAACCGCGGACGGACAGACAGACATAGCGAAACTATAAGGGTTCCTAGTTTACTATGGAACCCTAAAAATGTGACAATTATTTCATTCCCAGAAACTCGTGGGTTTTATTTTGCGTCACTTAATGAATTACCCTACGTACGAAATACATCCTTATATCCTCATAACCCCATAAATAATACATGAGGAAGCTATGCTTATATGAACCCGTCAAATAAATTCTGCTTGTTTTGCATGTAATGACGTTAGGATTATGAAATGAGAGCTTAAATGACGCACATTGCTCATTCTGTTTGCTATCATTTTGCGCTGTTTTTGTTCATTAGCTTTCGCCTGCGGCTCCCCTAGAGTATTTTCAAGATTAAATATAGCCTATGTCCTTTTCCGTACCTGACACAACTAGCATGGAAAATTTTATGTTGATTGGTTCAGTTGTTAAGGAGTGAAAAAGTAAGCAATAAATAAACTTACAATCTCACTTTGGCATGAATGTTAAAAGGGATTAAATATTCCAAAGGTAGTTAATAGTGACCGACAAATTAAATACTGAATTTCAATGAAGATATAAAGTCTGACACATGCGCTGACCTAAACTCAGAATTTTAGACAAAACGAGTCGAATACGTTATTATAGAAACGTAAAAAGAATCATAGACCCCGCGGAGTAGTTTTAAATGAAATTGGTTTGCGTAGTAACGTTTTCATGACCTACAGCTATAAGATCATATAAAACGTCTGAAAACAATACAATTTATTAAAATTGAATTTATTTGACGAGCTTTTGACGAAAAGTTTGAAAAAAGAGCTCCGTGGCGCAGCGGTCAACACGCCTGCCTGCGACACGGAAGGTCCCGGGTTCGATCCCTGGTCAGGTCAAGATGGAAAATGATCTTTTTCAGATTGACCTGGGTCTTGAATGTTTATTGATATAAGTATCTATTATAAAATATAGTATCGTTGAGTTGGTATCCCATAACACAAGTATTACTTAAGAACTTACTTTGGGGCTAGCTCAATCTGTGTGATTTGTCCATATATATTTATTATTATTATTTATTTTAGTCTACACTTCTTACTATCGTCTTCAAGGCAGGAGTAAATAGACATTGTGTGTAACTCATCATTACTTCCCATTAGACAAGATAAAAACACATTCGAAAAAAAAAAATTATAACTTAAACAGGTCGGTTTTGATAACAGCAATCTCCCTTATTTACCGTCAAGTAATTTGTCTTATCAAAATCTTTACTATTAACTGTATTAAATCTCAGAGAGATCATTTTAACACACGAGCTTTCTCGCAGAATATAAGCGCTTTCTTGGAAGCTTGAGTGCGCTCCATGCACTTGTATGCAAATGAAATGCAGCAGTGATAAGTAGAAACGTGTCTGGATACAACGGATACATTTACTTGTATCCAGACACGTACAAATGAGTTTGTAAACATTAAAAGAAACTCAAAAAACATTCAATCGTGTAATATTCGTTCAAAGGGGTGACTAAGCCCATTAATGTGAACCTCCTAACCTTATAAAAACAAAAAAAGTCTGTTTCATACGAAATTGTTTTGCAGGCCAGACGTTTATAAAAATTGGTTGAAAATGTCGCTTTGTATAAAACTATACTAATATAGAGCCTATGTCCTTCTCAGTACCCTAACCTATGTGTATGCAAAATTTCATACTGATCGGTTCAGAAGATACGGCGTGCAAGCGTAACAAACAAACAAACTCACTTTCGCATTTATAATATTATTAGTTGGGATATATGTCCTTCTCAGTACCCTAACCTATGTGTATGCAAAATTTCATAGTGATCGGTTTAGTAGATACGGCGTGAAAGCGTAACAAACAAACAAACTCACTTTTTTTTTTCGTGTGTGTAAGTGGCTAACACTGGTGTCAGATTTTTCAAGCTGCTTAAAGGCATCTGACATAACTTAACGACTGCCATCAGTGATGACAGCCGGGACCAACGGCTTTACGTGCCTTCCGAAGCACGAAGGAGCTCGAGATATTTTTATGCCACTTACGGTCACCTATCCAAGTGGGGACTGCGCCTAGGGTTGCTTAATATGCAGAAGCGCTTATTATGCTCACGCCAACTAGGCCATCAGCTCACTTTCGCATTTATAATTATAATATTATTAGTTGAGACTAGCTGTGACCCGCGGCTTCGCCCGCGTAATATATAGCCTATGTTCTTCTTGGTACCCTAACCTATATGTATGCAAAATTTCATGATGATCGGTTCAGTAAATACGACTTGAAAGCTTAACAAACAAACAAATAAACTCACTTTCGCATTTATAATATTTATAATAATTAGTTAGGATACAATGTTTTGTCTATTCAATACCTACAATATGACTTAAAAATGTTGTTGTGTGTGTGAAAAATCAAAATCCATCCATCCAATCCAACTTCCAACTAATATCCAACTAATATTATAAATGCGAAAGTGAGTTTGTTTGTTTGTTTGTTTGTTACGCTTTCACGCCGTATCTACTGAACCGATCATCATGAAATTTTGCATACACATAGGTTAGGGTACCGAGAAGGACATAGGCTATAAATTACGCGGGCGAAGCCCCGGGTAACAGCTAGTAATATATATATATTCTGTTACTTTCAATTAGTTTGACCGATATACAATAAGTAGGTAGGTAGTTTTTGAGATATAGCACTTTTTTATAAACACTATGATGAGATGTTTTTCATAGTGCTGTAGAGGTTTTTGGCTAATTAAAGCTTGCTTCTACGGTACCTTTCACGGGCGAGCCCGACTAGCACGTGGCCAATTTTTTGCATTGTAAGTTAGCGCAGACACATCCGCCAAGTGTCAGTACATTTTGTCCATTGTGCGTATTTTAAAGAAAGTTACCTCTTTTATTACATGACTCCTCGCTTAACATTTCCATGTGCCATTTCACAACCCCTTTATCATGTAAGCTCTGCCGTCAGGGTCACACTATTATTGTGGCTACAACACATTTCTCAGTGTGAATCGAGCAGTGAAGTGCGAAGTCTTGTCCACAAACAAAGCGCTCCGCGGGACGCCAAATACAATGCTCTAGTAAGGACGTAGGTATTGTAAGTACTAAGTTATGTACAAGTCGTCTTCGAAAAATTATTGCACTATATAGCATATAACATTTTTTCATTTCATTTATTTATTTATTTCACTTTTACAATTTTTGAACTAAGTATAACTGATACAATATAAAGCAATCCTAGTGAATTCACCCAGAGAACATGTGAATAAATCAAGGTTTTCCGCAATTTGATTTAAAATGCGCATGGCCTGCGTTAGGCGCCTGGTCAAGCTGGTTAGTGCGCCCGCGCGGCACTGCCAGCAGCGGCGGCCGTCGGCGGCGCCACACATATCGGTCGGGAACATTAAAACTCTTCAATATTCGCATAAACGTAACTGAGACCGTCAATATGAACAACTTTGCCCGTGAAACAAATGCTAGGAACACGAAATTTTTTTTGACTTTCTTATACTAATTACCCGGGCGGCTGAACACTTTTGTATGATAAGGTACCTAGAATTTTTTTTGAGTTCCTTGTATTAATCCAATAGGTAAATTTGTTCATATTGATAGCCTGAGTCACCCTTTTAAGGAAATGTCGAATGTCTTTAAGTTACACGCCTTATATGAGTCTATAAAGTCACGAACGAAGTATATTCATCAAATAACTGTAATTTTATGAATTTCTATGCTGATCTAAGAGGGAAAAGACCCGGCCAAGTATATATCGGGCCATGTTCAATGTATGGCTTATAGTTGAATATTAATGGAATTCCTACGAAAGATTTCGTCTACAAATAAGATACATTTTTAAGTCCTTAACTTTTAAATATTTCTTAGCTGCGATAGTTTTCCTTTTTACTTCTTTACGTACTTCGAGATTGTATTTTTCACAAATCCATAAAAAAACCGTTTACACTGTCCGATTTTATTGATTAATATTTTATAATCAGCTAAAAAAAACATTAAAGCAAACTATCCAATGCAGTCAACACCTGGATTATTTTTTTTTAATATTTTAGTTTTGCCGTGTTATGAATGTTTCGCTAGGACCGCATTATTTCCATAAACTTTATCTAAGGTTTCTACATAACAAGGTAAAATTATAAGTGGAGGATTTTCCAAGACGCGGACAAACTTTGGAAAAGTTTCATAATCTCCACGGTGTAATAAACTTTGCGGTAATAACCTGCCCGTGAGTCCTGAACTCTTTAAAGAGTTAAAAACTTTCACTTTAATAAAGAAATCCTGAGCATTTTGTTCTAACGGAGAAGTCGTTGCGTTTACGAGAGGGTTTTCTTTTTTTTTATCAATTTGTAGTTGCATGGAGATACCAGTACCTAATAAAAAAAGTTGCCTATGTAAATGTACAGTATTAAATACATCTTTGAACATTTGATTCTGTATTTGTTTGCCATCACCGTGTGAGTGAGTAAGGCATGGGGTAAGTACAAAATAGCCTAAAGGTTAGACGTGCTTCCGATTTATAATCGGCCTCAATTGAAGATATCTTATCTTCAATTGAGGCCGATTAAAATAAGGTTTTCGAGCAAATCTTATTTGATCAAACGGCATTAGATTTCAAATATGGGAAACCTTAAACATTAGCTGGAGCCTACTAAACAATTGTCAAATTAAAAACTTGCAGTTAATAAATATACAAATAATTTAAATAACAAAGAGACAAAAAACTTATTTCTTCAAATAATTCATTACATAGGAATAACATTATCCAACCAGTTAACCACACAGTTAATAAATGTTGTTACATGGCAGCTAGCCAAGGACACTTGGCCGCGAACACGGTTTGCGTCAGACCCTAGAGGACGAATAAAAAGAAAATAATGCTTTCGCAGCACGTTTGAAGGATACTGCGGTGATTTTATCAGAATGCGACGGAAATATGTTTTGTAATTACTCTGATTTGTTGACATTATTAGGTATCTTCATATCTTAGATTGTATGTATAAAGTCTCTATAGACTGTATAAGCCTAAAAGCGTAAAAAAAAATGTGTCCAACCCATAGATTTAAAAAAAAAGTTTTTTCGTCTTGTCCAACCTTCGAGCAACACGGCCTCCGTACCGGACGGAGTCCAACCCATGGGTCTATCATGCACACATACCACAGACACACACTGAGCATACCTCAGATTAATAACAAGTTATAGTTCTGTGGAGCATACACAGCTACCAGTTGACGGATTTTGATGGCATTTATTGACAGGACGCTTGTGCCAGCCAACACAAAGCTGTGTAAGCAGCAAACGCACAAGAAAAATTGGCCAGCTTTTTAATCATTGAAATAAGGGTATGACGGTGTCTTGAGAGTTGAGAGTATATAGCTACTTATATAGTACAGCAGCAGACGGCAATAGAAGCATTGATGATCGAAAGTTAGAATGTAGACCGAGGTGAAGCCGAGGCACACATACGTAAGTCCATTAATGCCTGACTGCGGCCAAGGCTGGTATAGTGCTTTTCTTGATTTTTTGTTTGTTTGTTATTTTTCGTGTGAAGAGTAAGTGGCCAACACTAATGTCAGATTTTTCAAGCTGCCTTAAGGTATCTGACATCGCCTAATGACTGCAATCAATGATGCCAGCCGGGACCAACGGCTTAACGAGTCTTCCGAAGAACGGAGCAGCTCGATATATTATGCCATTTACGGTCACCCATCCAGGTGGGGACTGTGCCCAGGGTTGTTTATGCGGTTTATACGGTGGTCATAGAATTTTTTAATTCGGTCCAATATTTCCTAAGATAAACGCGTCCAACCAAAAAAACCATTCAGGTTTATATTATTAGTGTACTTATAAATTATACAGGATATTAGGGTAAACACCATTATCCCTGAATCCATCTGTTCTGTGATTTTCATACAAAAGTGTTCGACCGGCCCGTCAATTTGTATGAGAATGTCGAAACTTTTTTGAATTCCCAACATTGGTACCATAGAAAAATTTGTTAATTTTTACAGACTTATTTGATGGATGTGGATGTAACAACAATCTGTATATATTATAATTAGAAAGAAAGAAAGAAAGAAAAATTGTTTATTTGGCTACATTGATCATCTGTTTAAAAATAACACAATTCACACAAGCATGCACCAAAACGGCCTTCGCTCAGCATGTGTCGTGGACCATGGTATGAGCCACGACGCTGGTCTTCCGCGGATGCCGATTAAATTTCTAAATTAAATAAAAATAATAGAATATAATACATAACAAATTGATAAATTACATGACCATTTAGATTCAATACATTATATATAAAATTAAATTGAATATTATTATTAATATTTAAACATTATCAATTATAAATATTAAATGAATAAATGAATTCCCTGCTCTACTTTTATGCTCCCAAGGGATGCCAGCAGAAGAAAAAGCAGCTAATATAGGTAGGGAACAAGCCAATGTCCTTTTATGGCAGGTACTTATATCGATACCACAAGAAGTATCGATACCTTTTTATGCATATCTAAGTATTTAAATAAATTATTATTCTGTATCAATACTTTGAACTATTACTTTAATGTAATTAATAATACCAATATATGCGACAACAACAGTACCTATAGATAACTAATTGCTTTCCTTTTCGTACATATGATATAATACAAGGACAGACGAGCGTGTGACGCGTGCAGTGAACTGACAACTTGAAAGAAATAATTTTTATTAAATAAAATATCAATATTTTTTATCGATACCCTACAAATTTAAAAAAATATTAGTTCACATATTGATAAAATAATACATATTTTTATGCATAAAGTAAATACAAAAATAGGTACTAATACCTACATTAGCAATATTTTTATTAATAACTCGTTAGTATCGATACCATCAAAGTATTGATATTTCTGTCTTAGTTTTATGGATGTTTATTAAAAGTCTAATTGATAATAACAGGAAATAAACTATACGTACTACAATAACGCTATGTGTCATTATATTCTAACAATAACTATTTCAAAGTTGGATATAGACGTGCACGTACCTAATAAACAACCTATTTCCTTTAGTTATGACCGACGGGGTTTCCATACTTTTCTGAGTGGTCCGTACTCAAAAGGACTATTAATAACACTAGTAGCTCTGTGAGCTGTAGACCGCGCTAGTCTGTCTTTCATCATCAGGTCTTTTTTTGTCTCCACTGCAGGAGCATGACCCTCTCTGTACTACCAGAGAAATATATTAACCAGAGCAGACAGATAATTATGGCCTACTTCTACCTCTTGACGTTGACCAGCCGGATTGCAGAAGTCTCTCGATGTTTATAATTTTTGTTTAGCTTGTGTTTCCAGTTTCCAAAGGCGCCTTCCATGAAGTCCACGGTAAGACTTGTCCTATTATACTCTGCCAGGAACCACAAGCCTGTTTGTAGTGTAGTCTGTCTTAAAAATGAACAAATTGAATCTTTTCTGTATTGATAATCAAATGAGAGTTATGCAAGCAAAAAGCAAGCTAGCTTGCTTTTTGCTTGGTATGTAATATGGTAATGTATATATACATTTTAAAAAAGTTGAAATACTCGGTGAAAAAAAAACAAGACATAAAAAATTACCCTTGCGCTCTTCCTCAAATCAACTCAAGATTACCAAATACTCTTTTACCACTAAATCCAACCACCGTAACTATTCTGCCAATGATAATGTCAGTAAAATGATTCGTCTTCTTGTTGACAAAATAAAAATAATAAAACTGATTTCAGTTGGTGGTTTGTTTCATAATCACCACAAACTAACAAAGTTCATAAGCGCCCCTAATCTTAGTGGCGGTTAGATCTTTTGTGCCGACTTCGGTATTACGAAAAAATTAATGTTGTAATGATTCAGTTGATCAACATAAAAGATTCTATGTAATTGTAATTTTCGAACCTGCTCCCAAAATATTCCAAGAATCGGTTGAGAAATGCGACCTTTAACGGAGAATAGCCAGACAGACATCCACATACATTTTTCTGAAGCTATAGAACTTCGGTCATGCATAATAAATATACCCGTTGACTTGAGAACCTTCTCAGTTTTTTTTTTCGGTTGAAAAATAATCTACGTAATTTTCAAACCTGCTCCCAATATTTCACGACAATTGGTTGAAAATGCAGGTCGCATTTCTCAACAGATTATCGTCAATAGTCTTCGAGCAACACGGCCTCCGTACCGGACGGAGGGAGTGGGCAAAGCGACAATTTACTATGACAATTTTTCTGGCGTTTTTTGCGGGGGGAAATGTGCACACAAGTTTAGTTCCGCACACCTACATACAAAACTTAAACTGTCACTAGATAGTAATTATGACATTGTCACAAAAAATGACATAAAAAAGAAAAAATAATTTGTGTACAGATGACTCACACACAACTAACACATAGACATGCATATGCCTAATTTTGGCTTGTACCTTGACAGAGGGGAATGCAGCGTATGGCTACTCCCATTGAAGAGGAGAACAACCAGACAGACTTCCACATACATTGATTCAAGCACGCCTCGCGCTCGTTCGGTCAATGAATTATAAATATATATTTTCCTTTAGCAATAAACTGTTTTTTAATTGTTTAAGGAAAGATATATCCATATATTTTATTATAATAAAACAGAGTCTGTTAGTGTTGCAGTGTACATTGAAGAGTTGTCACGTCGTCTTTTATATCATCAACAAAATTTAAGAGTAACTTTCTTGTCAGTGGAACTCCCACCATCTTTCCTTTTCCTCTCTCTTAACATCCTGGTATGAAAAACTAGCCACTTTTTCCTCTAAATATAAAATAATAATGGTGTGTATTTCAAAGATGAAATGAAGTGTATAGCAATGTTGTTTCAGTATAATACAAACCATTTATAAAGTGTATCTTATTATTATAGGTGAAACAAATTACATAAATACAAAAGAGAACCAATCCACAAACAGTTACATCGACATTATGGATCTCAAGTAAGTTCATTGTCACCTTCTTAGTACTTATATAATTTATACCTATACCAACAAGCCAGGCTGCGACACGGATGGTCCCGGGTTCGATCCCCGGTCAGGTCAAAATGAAAAACGATCTTTTTCAGATTGACCTGGGTCTTGGATGTTTATCTATATGTGTATTTGTTATAAAATATTCTATCGTTGAGTTAGTATCCCATAACACAAGTATCGAACTTACTTTGGGGCTAGCTCAATCTGTGTGATTTGTCCGTATATATTTATTTATTTATTTTATTTATAACAAAGATTTTAACAAACAGTTTATCTTTTTTAGTTTAGAAATGCGATCTGAGGATGCATGAAGACAGAAAAAGGCCACAAGCCTCTTTCCGTCTTCATGCATCCTCAGATCGGGTCTAGTACCATAATATTGCATTGTCACCCTATTCACATAAGTACACAAAATAACAAATTGAGTTTTAAGATTTTACCCTCACATACAGGCAAGTTAAATAAAACCTTGTATTAATAAGCTCCTGCCAAAAATATTTTCAATGTTCTCGGATAAAAATAAAGCGACACTTAATAAAAAGGGGTGTTAGTAAATACGCGTGATACTTTATGCAAAAACTGGACCTCCCAGTGCCTCCCACACAAATTCACCGATCAGCTGGTCGAGTTTCTATGGAAAGTCTTAAATCTTTTCAGAGGTAATTATTTAAAAAAAATACTAGTATTGACACTATCAATTTGGTATTGGTTTGTATCTTAATGCCCCTTTGAAGACGGGCAAGCAATACTATTTTTAAAAGTACTTTAATCATCATCATCTCAGCCACAAGAAGTCCACTGCTGGACATAGGCCTCTCCTGAGGATTTCCAATATGACCGGTTGGAAGCGGCCTGCATTTAGGGGGGTTTTGCCATACTCACCACGCTTGGCAGACGGGTTGGTAAGCGCAGTTTGTTTGGCTTATTTCGGTTCCGATGCTGCTGCCCATTAAAACCATTTTAAGCGAGGATAGGGTAGGAGTTTGTTGGACTGGGCGAGCGGGATAGGGTATATGGGATGCCACTTGCTCGGAAGGATTAGGATAAGAAAGTAGCAGCTCGGGGAGGCCGGGCACGCGTACCCGATGCCATGCGTGCAACCACCGGACAGGCAGTTGAGTATGACACCCCCGGTGGCATGACACCCCTGGCGGTATGACACCCCTGGTGGCTTAAAATACAATTCATACAATAACAATTCCCTATATTCACTTTGTCTAGGTTACGGAAAAGGTTAAGTCAAGTCGGGGATAGAATAATAATTTTAAATTTTACTCCTGTTTCCAGAAAGTTCACGTTGCTGCTCACTATCATTAGTTTAACTACTGCACCAGACTCCTGCCCAGATGGAAAGACCCTGATACACTCACACCCGTATTTTGACGACAATATCACCGATGAGGAGTCCTTACTATTCCTAATTGATGTCATGCTAGCACCCTTCGCCATTGATGATGATGTTAACAACTACGGAAGCCCTGGTGGTATATCGTTACAAAACGTACGGACGTGTGATTCAGGAAAGTATATGGTTCAAGGAAAATGTTTAAGTAATGACGATGATGATGATTACGCTTAGGTTATAAAATAAATATATAGGGACATATCACACAAATTGAGCTAGCCCCACAGTAAGTTGTGAACTTGTGTCGCAGGATACTAACTCAACGATACTATATTTTATGACATATACTTATATAGATAAACATCCAAGACCCAGATCATTCTGAAAAAGATCGTTTTCCATCATGACCTGACCGGGGATCGAACCCGGGACCCCCGTGTCGCAGGCTGGCGTGTTGACCGCTGCGCCACGGAGCTCGTCATATTACTAATGCACACATAGCGCGAAGAACCGATGGGCGATGGGGCAGAAAGGTTCTTGAATTGTGACCACATACCGGCAAGCGCAGCGTTGGACACCCACTGACCAGCAGGCCTATTTGCTAACTTTTGACAGCTCCGGTGTACATCATTTTCATGGTAACTTCAATATTCATTACGGTTTCGGTATGCATGACTATTTTTAATTAAGATATGAAAACCGTAATGGATGCTAAAGTGACAATCAAATCGTTGTACACCGAGTTCGCAAATCGGCCTGCTGGTGGTTAGACCTGATGAAGGTTACAGGGAGGCGCTGGAGCCCGGCCGCTTCGAACCGTTCGTTTTAAAATCCTTAGGGGAGGCCTATGTTCAACAGTGGACTACTTGTGGCTGAGACGATGATCATGATGTTGATGAATATTACTAATTTTACCCTTAGGTAGTCTGAAATATATTTCTGTTGACGTACCGTTAAGTTTGGGTAAAGTCAGTTGGGCATGTAAATTTTCATCATCATCATCCTAATATTTTTGCAAGAATATAATTAGCTTAGTTAGTTGGAAGACTAGGTAAGGTCACGGATGATATAGAAATAAATATTCTATCATGAAGTATATTCATTTTGTTATACAGGGTATACAGCAAGTAACCGACCATCGACAGGGTGTGTCAGACCGACAATATGAACAGCTTTACCTATGGTATCAGTACTGGGAGATCGAAAAATTTGTTTACTTTTTCATACTAATATATCTATTTTATGTGCAATAAAGAATTTACAAACAAATAAACAAACTAATTGTCTGACGCGGCTACACTTAAGTAGAAAAATGACGGATTTTTTTTTAGTTCCTAGCATTGATCCTATAGAAAAAGTTGTTCGTATTGACGGGCTGAGTCACCCCTTTGAAGGTATGATGTACTTTTTTATGCAGGTTACCTGTTAGATAAATATGTGTATTTTATTTTGAATAAAGATCTAAAATATACTTTTGACAAAATCAAAGGTACTCTTTTACTTTACTCCTGCTAATCTGAGTATTTCCCGGTTTCATCCTCAGTTGCAGTGCATCAGAGCCCGGGTTCCGCTGTTATAACAAAATTCATGCTGTAATTTCTGTTTTACCAAAGAAAATGGTACAAAAGATGGTTTTAATGCTTTAGCGTTCTCTGCCAGTCAACCTTCAGGATTCATTGAAATAATTTGTTGCAGGCGAATATTAATATACATATTAGTATAAAAGGAATAATATAATTAAAACTTACAACATTTCGTAGGATACTACGGATGTACTCTTTTCTTTAGTAGCGTGTGCTGATGTTCAATTATTTGTGAACCCATGATATTTCTATCTGTAGAATCTATCTGTAGATCTGTACCCCCTTACAGTAGAAATATCATAGGTTCACAAATAATTGACCTTACAGACATCCAATACAATAGCTAAAAAAATATTAACAATAGAGCCAATTATGGGTATAATTGGCTATTGTTAATATTTTTTAGCTATTGTGATATTTTAAAAATAAATTAAAATACTGACTCAACGATACTATATTTTATAATAGATACTTATATAGATAGGCCAATCTGAAAAAGATCAATGCCCAACTGTCAACAAATTTATCAAGTAGACATAAAAAAGCAGCAGCAAGAAAGAATTTAATATAAAACTCAATATAAGGAAGAACCCGAGATCAAAGAATATACGTGTAACATACGGATTACAGCCAATTTGGAGGTCAAATGACTTCACCGTCTTATTACATGACTCCCGTTCGTCAGATATCACCAATTCGCCCCAGGTTTACATACATGGCCGTAGCTAAGGTGACGGGGGCTCTGTAGGACAATGGCCGACCTAAAAATTAGTAGAACTGATAGTATGTATGTATTACGTATTTATTTAACTTTAATTTTTAAACGACTTCATAAAAGGAGGAGGTTTTAAATTCGGCTGTATGATTTTTTTTGTATGTACATATGTTACGCGATTACTCTGTCAATTATTGTTCGATTTTCGTAATTCTTTTTTTGTTTGATAGGATTTAGGTAATGCTCCAGAGGTGGTCCCATAAATTTTTGTCGCAATGTTCGGTTTAAACTTATTTGTATTTTATTTTTATGCGAATCAAGACGATAATGATGAGAACGTTACTCCTCTGTTTTGACTGATCTTCAAAGTTAGTCCTATAATATTTTTATCGAAAAGTATCCAGTACTTTTAGAAAAAATCAACAAAAACTTTGTACAGGTATGCCGTTTGGTTTAATTTTATTTCTGTTTAATTCTTTCGCGAATGACGACGTTGTTCCTCTATTTTGATTGAACTACCACACCCAATAGTTCCAGTTTGTACATTTACGTATAGGCTTGAAGTCGGTTTTACTTTTTTGTTAAAAATAATTATACAATTCAATTAACTCTGTAAATCGCCGCCAAATAAATAAAGAAACTCAAGACAAACAAGAGCTTGCTAATTCTCATTCTGAAGTAAAGATAGTATTCGTGATCTGTTACGTGGAGTCTACAAATTGTAGTTTTTTTGGTAGACTTAAAATAATGTAAAATCAAAGGTAGGTTGATGAATCTAATAGTACATTGTGATACAAGTACGGTAAGCTGGATATTATAGTCGAGGTGTTCTCGGCTTCGCCTCGTGCCTATAATAAACCAACGACTGTAATAGACAGCTTACCGTACGAGTATCATACGCCGTTTTTCAATTCATTTGCGATTATCCTAAACTAAGACAAGATTGCAGTTCAGCAAATAAGGAATTTATAAAAGTTAGGAACTAAAGCAGTGTGTTCAAATACTTTTATCAGGTACATTTACCTAGGTTTATTTTCTCCAAAAAAGTACATTGATAACCTTCTCCTTTTCGAAGTCGGTTAAAAAATCACATCTCACGAATCAAATAAAAGTTTTCATGCTGAACTTGAAATTCTTTGCTCGGATTCCATGAAAATGTTAATATTTTGCCTCTGTGGAATTGGGCTATTGAATGGTTGTGATTGGTGTAAAGTAAAAAGTACTAGTGCCGTAAATACATCATTACGATACAGATTTCGATGTCATAAGAACCGTATTATTAGCAAATGTATTGAAAACAATATTACCTGGTAAGCTGTAAATCGCAAGTCTGTAACTACATTGCTTGAAAGTCTGAGCGCCCTTCCCAAATAGAAGACTGAAATGGCGAGTTAGGTCAGATATTTTGAAAAAATTAAACTACTGAACCAAATAAAATTTGATTATCAAAACTACTTACAAAATTTAAAGTAAATCGGTTACTAAATAAGATCTGTAGAGAAGAACTCCTCGACAGCCGCACAAACAGCTGGACATAGCACAGAAAAGATTTGCGCCAGCTAAAATGACAACGCTATACGCGTGCTTCGCGCTCGCTCGGTGAAAATCTCTAGTTGAAATAATTCAGATGCAAGTAAGAAATCTTCCAGAATTTGCGCCAGCTAAAATGACACCGCTATGCTCGTGCTTCGCGCTCGCTCGGTGAAAATCTCTAGTTGAAATAATTCAGATGCAAGTAAGAAATCTTCCAGAATTTGCGCCAGCTAAAATGACACCGCTATGCTCGTGCTTCGCGCTCGCTCGGTGAAAATCTCTAGTTGAAATAATTCAGATGCAAGTAAGAAATCTTCCAGAATTTGCGCCAGCTGAAATGACAACGCTATGCTCGTGCTTCGCGCTCGCTCGGTGAAAATCTCTAGTTGAAATAATTCAGATGCAAGTAAGAAATCTTCCAGAATTTGCGCCAGCTAAAATGACACCGCTATGCTCGTGCTTCGCGCTCGCTCGGTGAAAATCTCTAGTTGAAATAATTCAGATGCAAGTAAGAAATCTTCCAGAATTTGCGCCAGCTGAAATGACAACGCTATGCTCGTGCTTCGCGCTCGCTCGGTGAAAATCTCTAGTTGAAATAATTCAGATGCAAGTAAGAAATCTTCCAGAATGTGTTCCATGATCATGTAACTCTACCATCCATTGTCACAAACTAAAGCCGATGTTTTTGATAGGTACTATGACTTGCTGCATATGATTGCTGCAACTATTTCCAAGTCACGTTTGGCACGTTGCGATATTTATTGTAATCAATAAGTATTATACAAGAGGAAATACTAGCTTTATTACACCTAATTGTGAAGACCCTATGGGATATTAAAAGAAAGCGTGAACTGTAACTTTAATCTGGTTGATTAAAATACTAATTAAAGCCAAATTAGGGGATCTTCAGAAAGCATGTCGTTCCTCGGTAGAAGTGTGTTTTATAGTTCCCTAATTTGGCTATAATTAGTAGTACGATGCAGTAGTAGCAGTACTTATAAAGAAATACTTATAGAACACCTGTAACATCAAAAAGTAGATAGCTCACCTCATAAACAACAACGTTTGTTCTAAGAGTTTTGATAATTTGTTAGTTTTCATACGAATATAATTTTCTTCTGACTTTTTATTCTATTAGGAATTCGGATTCCGACATTCGCAATTTTTGCTACCGCATATTTGAAGGGTGATATTGCGTTCGTTTTTCAGCAAAATCTGACTAAAAAGAGGGTGTTTTCTGTTTACCTAAAGTAAGTATAAACAACTGCCGTTTTGATAGTTTACGTCTGCCATATGGATTTGGCTGACGTTTCATACTATGACACTCCGGGTAAGAATTCAAATGTAATGAGACTTCACACTTCAAAATCGGTCGAACCATTTAGGCTATAGAAGGAAATAATGTAACAGATATACATACATACGCGCCATAAAAATTGACCTCCTTCTGGATAGATATACAATACATTCGGGTAAATATTGTGGCTCTGTTTGGTCCTACTTAAATAATCTTCGGTACGCCTTGATTTGCACCGCCTATTCTAACTGTGACAGACACAGTTTCCATCACGAAGCTATTTTCAGATTCCATTGAGCGCTTCGAGCAACACGGCCTCCGTACCGGACGGAGGGAGTGGGCAAAGCGACAATTTACTATGACAATTTTTCTGGCGTTTTTTGCGGGGGGAAATGTGCACACAAGTTTAGTTCCGCACACCTACATACAAAACTTAAACTGTCACTTGATAGTAATTATGACATTGTCACAAAAAATGACATAAAAAGAAAAAATAATTTGTGTACAGATGAGTCACACACAACTAACACATAGACATGCATATGCCTAATTTTGGCTTGTACCTTGACAGAGGGGAATGCAGCGTATGGCTACTCCCTTCCGTGTTGCTCGAAGATTGAGCGTGAATTTTTCATATTGGCAGGGGACGTGACGTCATAAAGTTTGACAGCTGACGAGTCGCTTGTCCTTTGTTGGTTTGAGTCGCAGATCTGTATATTTTTGAGTTCGTGTTGATACCAAGGACTTTACATGTTGGTAGAAGGACTGAGTACCCATAGTAACTTTTGGCTAGCACATACGCAATAGGCATGTATCCACTAAGAACAAATGGGTTGGATTAAGGTGTGTAAAAAATAATTATGATATGTAGATAAGGAAAAATCAATCTATTCAACAAAATAATTTACGATTGTTGATATTTTCATAAAACAAATTATGAAAATAAAGGCATCAGGTCATGTGACCGGGAACACCAATCACAAAGCGTTACGTCACCCTGTGCAAAACATAATTGTTGTTGTTGACATTTTCATAGAACAGTGTGTTAGAAGTTATTATTTTACGGTTTTATCTTTTTTCGTCACATTTATTAAGTTATTTAAAGTATTATACTGTGAGAGAACACCATGGAATCTAGATTTATGAAAGGAAATAGCAATAACTTGCACAAAATTGGCAAAATTTTAGCATCAAACAGCGACTTTTGTTCATCGGAATTCCGCAATGTTAAAACTTCGATGTAAGTAGGTATACATGTGATAAAACTATGTGATAAAAGTTAAAATCCAAATTTCTCAGTCTTGATACCTAATACAAGTATATGTGTTAATTTATTGATTATGTTGTGATCACAGTTTTGATATATTTTGAGGTTAAAAATCCAAAGTAAAACAGAAATGATATTTTTAATAACTTTCATGCTTATCTAGTAACAAAAACAACTATAGAATATATGTACCAGCTGCTTAATTTAACGCACAGATTGTAAAAGTCAATCCTAGGTACGGATAAATATCTCAGAAATCATGTTATAGGCAATAATACTAGCCAATCTTAAATTGACTAACGTGGCTTTTTGTTACCCTTACTCTTGTTGAAAGATTAATGTACTTAAATGAATAAACTCAATTTCGGGGCCACCACGAAATTTTTATGGAGATGATGTTGTCAGCCATGTGCAAGTTAAGCGAGAGGGTAAACTATGAAATGAACTGAGAAGTGTAAAATATGCCCAAGCAAAATTCATCTGTGTTGTTAAAATTATGTTTTCGCTGAATTACATTTTGTTAAATATACTTAAATCAAAATGATCTTCACACTAATACATTCTAAATTTGTTGATAAACAATTTGCATCATTCCTCCTTGCAAAGTGTTTTTCCCATATTTTTTGCATTTTTTGTTACTTGGGACAAATATAAATAATTTGTTTGGTATTTTAAAGCTTGTGCTCTCCCACTGGGGCACCATATAGTACTTGTAATACGAAGAATTCATTTTTAATCACAAAACATTTATAATCGCCGTACACAAACAGCTGTGTTTCGCACAGGGTAACGTCACACAAGACGCCATGACAGTTTTAAGCCTTTTCGGGAGAAATTTAATGTCATTTCTTTAAATGCGAAATACAAGTTGAAAATCAATATATTTATTAAAAATATTATTTTTCTCGTGTGTAATGACTAATGTATAATAAGGTATATTGTCTAACAATCAATCAAATTTAGGCAACTAGCTTATTCTATAAATACCATAGATATTAGGTACGATTGCATAAGTACGAGCGGAACATAAATAACAATAAGAGTAAATATCGAATATAAAAATGGAAAGAGAAGTCGCTTACTATATAGATGGTTGATACTCGAAGCTAGACGGGTCGTAAAATATAAAGTTATTTTGTAGTTAGTTGTAAACTAAAGTATTTGATGCTAGGTAATGTGGTTTCTGACTAGACGGGGTAAACTATTATATTTATTTCATCATCGGGACATCATAACAAGCACAAAAACTCCATCTATATTTCGATCAATTATTTATTACACATATTTCATTAAATTGCAACCTCCGTTGTAGCAACATCTGTGGTACTCCAAGCTTCAGAAGTAGAATCTATTTCTTCATCAGCAATGTTGTCCAAGATCCAGTCCTTGAAGTAGTACACCCTGCTGTAGACATCAGGATAGCCACGCGCGCATGGCATTCCCCACGAAACTATGCCCACGATGCTGTCTCCTTCCACTAATGGTCCACCAGAGTCTCCCTGAATGTTAATGTGAGAATTAATTCCATGCTATTCCAGGAGATAATAGAATATAATAGCTGCTTCTCTATCGTCAAATCGTAAAGCCGCTCGAAGCTCTGAGTGACCATATCAATGGGGTTGTCTGACGAGAAATTAAAATCAAAATATTTATGTGTTACTGTTTTGGCAATTTCGATTCTATTTTCTCAATCTTTGTAGATCAGTGGTACCGCGAGAGCGGTTCAAAAACTGCCTCCGTGGTCCAGTGGTTAAGGCGTTTGCTTTGCTGACCCGGGGGTCGTGGGTTCGAATCCCACGGGAAGCATACTTTGTTAAGTTGTTTTCAGTTTGGTTAGGACATTGCAGGCATGAATCACCTGATTGTCTGATAAGAAAGATGATTCCGTGCTTCGGAAGGCACGTTAAGCCGGTGGTCCCGGCTGCCATCTGGTAGTCGTTAAAGGAACCACGTCAGAGGCCGAGAGGCGGTTCCGAAGAACTCTGACACCAGGGTGTGCAAGGTCGATTGACCGTGTCACCTACACGAAATGATGATGACCGCGAGAGCTAATGAATCGCAGGGTCCTGGGTCCGATTTCCTGTCGGGTTATGATGGTAAATGATGTTTGTCAGATTGGCTTGAATCTGGATGACAGGTATAGCAAGATGTCAAAGCTTCTTAATCTAAGAATTTATCAAGTAACAGTGGCTCCGTGGTACAAGAACCCAAACCATAAGCGAAATGTCCCGGATTCAATCCTCACTCGGCCCGACTTTTATATCTGAGTTACTAACTCGGAGATAAAAGTCGGGCCTGAGTTAGTAGTCCAGTCTGGCTCAAACACGATCATATTCATCTTACTGCTAACAGATATGGAAAATTTCATGATGACACAACCTGCACTCTAGTGTTGAAAGGAACAAGACCGTGGCTAACCTCTCTATTATTTCCTCCCAAAATTTGTTTCATTTCACTGTGTGCGTTTCTTTAAACATAACTTACGTGGCAAGCACCTTCTCCGGACCTGGTGAGGGAGCAGATCTGAGACTCAAACACCTCGTTGATACCGATGAAGATGTTCTGGCACTGGCTGATGCTGACTGCGGTTAGGTTTATCACTTGTAGGCGGTCAGGAAGATAGCCAGGGTACTGTGAATAAGAAAAAAAATGTTGTACCCCTTAGACCATTGCTTTGAGTTGGATCCGCCAGGGGATTTAACTTAACTTGCTTCTACTCTCAACTCCCCTGGTGGTGGACATCTTTGTATTGGTCAAATACGTAACAAAGTGTTACTCATGTAATAAGACAGCTACTGTCCAACATGTTTCGTCCTCATCTGGAGGTCGAATGTAACATACATATAAACATATAAGCGAAAAACATTACGCTCCTTCTGTGTGGGTCAATTGGATTAAAATTATTTGCTTACTACTTGAAATGCTCCAGTATGGGTATCATGCTCCGATAGTCTTATTGTCTAGAACTAAACTCAATCAACGGTAAGTATAACGTCAGGAGTGTGATTCTTAGCGTTGATGGTTGTAGGTATGGTATCGGGTATGCGCGCTCGGCCTCTCGAGCTGATACTTTCTCATTCCCAATCCATTCGAAGAAGAAACATCCCAAATACCTTTATCCCGTTCCCCCAGTCCGACAAAATCCTACCCATGCTTCACTAAGGAAAAGGTTTTGACGGGCAGCAGCGTTGGAACAGAGATAAGCAAAACGAACTGCGCTCCCTGACCCGTCCGTCAAGCGTGGTGAGTATGGCAAAACCCACCTATAATGGAAATTCTTGGGGAGACCTATGTCCAGTTGTGGACTTTTTACGTCTGTTGTAAAGATGATGATGAAACTCCATCTATCTTCCTGATACAGCAAAGCCCAGGCTCTAAAGTTTGCCAGAGGATGCTACAGGAAGTCAAAGAGAGAGAGACACACCCTGGCCATAGAGAAAGTACTTACTGACAGTCTCCTCTATCCACTGAGTACTAGGCCTGCTCCCGCATTGGTATCCCGCTCCGGTAGACTTTTAGGCTGAACCCTGGAGCCAAACACACTTTCGCATTCCCAATCAATTCGAGTAAGTCCCAAATACCTTTGTCCCGTGCCCCCAATCTAACAAAACGGTACCCTTTTTTCGTTAAAAAAACGGTTTCGATGGGCAGCATCGTTGGAACCGAGATAAGCGAAACAAATTGCGCTAACCGACCCGAATGGAAATCCTTGGAGGAAGCCTATGTGGTATGATCTTAAACTCGATATATGTTTCCCATACAGCAAGGACTAGGCTCTAAAGTAGGTCAGAGGATTCTACTGGAACTCAGAGAGAGACAGACCCAGGACATTTAGAAAGTACTTACTGACAATCTCCCCCATCCACTGAGTACTAGCCCTGCTCCCGCATTAGTATCCTGCTTCGGTAGACTTATAGGCTGAACCCTGGAGCCAAATACAATTTCTTCGCTAGTCTTGATCACGCTGACGTCATTTGCTATCAGGTAGCTATCGTAATCTTTATGGATGATGATCTTCTCGACAGAGTAGGTCTTCCCGCCTTCAGATAGGCTGTTCGTGCCGACGACGACTTTGACGTTGAAACGAGATTGGCTGAAAATAAGAATAAATTTGGCTGAAGATCTAATAATTGTAAATGGTAAATACTTTACAGTTGTACTAGAGATTCTGGGTTTAATCATGGCCAGGCCTTGACTGGGGCAGCCTCACTAAGAGGCCTTCTTTACGATGTGTTATTGGATACTAACTCAATGATACTATATTTTATAACAAATACCTATATAGATAAACATCCAAGACCCAGGTCTCATTTTGACCTGACCGGTGATCAAACCCGAATATTCAAATCGGTTTATAAATAACGGAGTTGTGATGTGGCAAACATAAAATTAATGCCACGCTACCGGCGAAATTCACTTTTGGTACTAGTAGGAATGGGCCGGCTCGTCCGGGGAAGTACCACACTCTCACAGAAAATCGACGTATGAGTAGTAGCTATATCGCTGTTATGCTTCGTTCGGTGAGTGAGAGCCGGAATCCTATCCCCTCTCCCCTCTGGGAGGGAAAAATAAAAGGCCGGCAACGCTTTTGTCACACCCCTGGCGTACAGTTGTCCATAGGCAGCGGTTATCACTTACCATCAGGTGACCCGCTTGCTCGTTTGCCGTCCTATGACATAAAAAAACAGAAGCAGCTTTTTAAATTTGGCAAATAAAAGAAAAATTTCAGTTTTTTTAAACTCATATTCACCACATAATTTAATTCAAAGATTCTTATGTGACTACAACTGAATAAGTACCTAAGTATCCATTGAGAGTCGAGAGGTCTCTCTTTTGCCCGCAAGAGGCCCTTACCCTTGGCTCGGTCCTATAAATATCTTGGTCTTGCTAATTTTGTTGTCGTCATGAATTTTTTTGACACGAAACAAGAAAACTAAATAAAGGGAGGACGTCAGTGATCTTTTAACTGTGCGATTCAGTCATACCGCAAGTTTCTTTGAATCGCCGGGTCCCGGGTTCGATTCCCGGTCAAGATGGAAAACGATCTTTAACAGAATGGCTTCAATTTTGGATGTTTATTTATATAAGTGTCTATTGTAAAATAACTTATCGTTGTGTTAGTATCCCACGGCAGCCCACGACACAACTTCACACAATTTACTGTGGGGCTAGCTCAATCTGTGAGATTTAGGATATATCCTATACAAATTAAAAGGGGAAAATCGTAGGAGATGCTTATGCCACATTTTGCAAGATTCTGGTTTGTCTACTATAAGTTAGAAAAGGGAATTAGGGTTACTAGCTCACCTATACTTTCTTCTTATGGGCTAATGTTCACAAATCATACCTATTTCAGGTAAATTTAATTACTATAACCATTTTTGTATCAGTCCTACCCGTTCACTGGCTACGATGCCACGGCCAAACACACACGGAAAAATCGAACATACATACTATCACGTATTTTTCCCTTGCGGGGCAGACATAACCCAGGTCTAAAAACCCCCTAAAGTCCACGTTTAGCATAGCATCACCTATTGGAAGAGAAGCCTCTGGTATATTCTACGTTTTTTCGTTTCTCCCAGACCAGCGTGGAAGTATAATCTAAAACTTATGATATAATTCTTTAGGTCGTAGTCTCAAAGTCAAAGATTTTTATTCAAAATTGGATAATTGTAAGTATCTCTTTTTGAACGTCATTTTTTTTCATTCTTATTATTTTTATTTTTAATATGCAAAATCGAAAAACTACTAGCGTTTTGTAATGACCACTGGTGAGAAGAATACCCCAAAAGAAACTCAATCCAGATCAGTCTAAACAGAAAACTAGAAAATATTGTAAGTTATAACAAGGAGAGCTTCTTAACAATCACATTTATATTACAAGTGAAAACTCCTTTTCTCAAGTAAAACCTAAGTTGACAGTCTCATTAATTGAACATATAATTGGAATTGCTATACAGCGCAGGAATGCAGCCAGTGTTCTTGGCACTTTGCCATACGGACGCAACCTTGATTTTGACCTATAGTTTTAAATTATAAATTACTTTTTTTTTAAATCTTTTAGTTTAATTTAATTATTACTTTTTGTTTCATTACTTTAATAGGTTATTAGTTTTTCTTTAAATTAAGTTTACTATCATTAAATAAGATTATATTTGTTAATATGATATGGCTCAATAAAAAAATTAACATTAAAAAAGAACTACGAGTAAACTTACCCCTGTGTACAGTGGGCTGCAGTGAGCACCCAGCGGTTGGTCAGAATAGAACCGCCACAGAAGTGGGAGTTGAACAGCGACCGCAGAGACACCTGGTACGGGATGCCCCCCTCGGCGGCGTCCTGGCCGCCCACGATCCTAGTCTCCCGGAGGTTAAAGTTGAAAAGCGGGATTATCTTTCCTGTGGGTTGAAAATGATAAAATGCACTTTAATCTTAGCGGGTTTCTAACAATGGTTTGACAAAGTTCAAATTATGGCAATAATAAGGTTACAATTCTGTTCCTCTATGATATTACTGGATTGACAGTTTTGTTATTAAAGCTTTTCAAACATTCAAACTGCCTTTATGCAATATGCTTAATATTTTATGAGATGCTCATGCATTTGATACAATTTTATGACTGCTTAATTGATTCTGCTAATACCTTTGAAAGCGCCATCTAGCAGAAAGTTACAGTTTCATTAGAAATTATAAAATTAAAACTATAAATAGTTTACAAAAACCAATCTGTACTAATATTATAAAGCTAAAGAGTTTGTTTGGTTGGTTGGTTGGTTGAACGCGTTAACCTCAGGAACTACTTGGACCGATTTCAAAACTTCTTTCACCGTTGAATTTGTATGGCTTCCTAAGTGCCATAGGTTATGTACGTATCCCGGGCAAAGCCGGGGCGGACTTCTAGTTATATCACAAAAATATTGTATGTGAGGGACAAAGTCTAGCTTGACCGAATATTCGCTCCAAAAATAAAATTTTGAACTGACATACAACATTTCTATTTCAATACCTATTCAAGATTTTTTGTAAGAGAAAGTACGCTAAGGTCTGATATTTATTGTCACAAAATTTTGCGGTTAAACGTTTTTGACAAAGTTTCTAATTTTTATTACTATAAAAGTTCTACACAAAACTATCCACGCTTCGTCAAAGCGATTTGCGGTTTTCTTTTCCCCCAAACAGTAACAATTTAAATTTGGTGTCGTATTCACTCAATTCGCACCAAAAAACCTTCGGGTTGCACTCCAGGAGTGTCGGCAAAAGAGAAAACTTAAATATTACCGTTGAGTTTTTTGGTGGGAAGTCAAGAACAGTTGTCGTTTGCCATAGACGATTTTGCAAATTGATTTTAGTGGACTTTTTAATATGAAATTGGTGTAGTTTGGTGTTATAAATGCTCGTGCTCGAGAACAATTTGTGAAATAGTTAAAGTAGACTGTTATATGGACTCGTATATATTTGTCACCAGAAGCTCCCACGAGGCTACCAAAGTACGCCATCTTTGATGCCACATACCGTACAACACCGATACTTAGTATCTCATTTTACTGGACATTGGCAGAATCACTGAAATCTCGGTGGAAGCCATAATCAAGAAGAAGAAGAAGAAATATTACCGTTGTTTTTCGATCAAGTCACATGTCCGTCTTACGAATTGTCAATCTGACAAATCTGTCGGTCACGTGACCTGCCGCGAGTTTAACATTTTTTTCCCATCACAAAAAGTGCACAGCGCCACTAATGAAGTTTTCACTTCAAAATCAACGACTTTATTGTGCGTAATATATATTTTTTTAAAGATGTTATCATTCTAGATTTTGTATTATTTATTGTGCTTACCATGGATCCCTACAAGTGAGGACACTAAGACAATGAGAATAAACTTAAACATATTGAATATACTAAACTATATAAGACAATAGAAGCCGCAGTAAATAGAAATCCCGATACTAATGCTTTTATAGCATTTGTTAGCCCTCAAGAAGATTATATCTCAATGATAAACTCACTCGAGGCGATTGCTTGAGGACTTTTGTCACATCCGACGTTAATAATCTATTAAATACACAGCTTTGGTAGGTAAACATATAAAATACTATTTTATGAAAGATGATTGACCTGAGGCAGAGATAATACATCGAACCCATGTATTTTAGTTTATGATATGTAATTTAAGATATGAAAAGTCTTCCCTTGTTATGATTCATGGTAAGCATAAAATATCAACCCCCGAATAATATACGGTGCCCTGTGGTACCCGTCAGAGTAGAATAGGACCACTCCAAATCTTCCCGTGGATGTCATAAAAGGCGACTTAGGAAATACAATCTTAAAAAGCTTATCAAAGAGTTCTCTTAAACCCATATGACCAGCGTTGAGAAGGTAGGCCAAATTCTCCGACTGCTGTAGCTAATATTTAGCTCTAGTAAAACAGAGAACAGAGAGGGTCATGCTGCTGCAGTAGAGACAAAAAAGCCGAATGATGTTGATGAATATTGTAAGTTTGCGCAAAATGTGACCGCTTCTACAATACCTTAATATCTAAGCAAAGTCAGAGACAGTGATAACTAATTAAAGATAAGACTTCCAATCATTTTCTTGACTTTACACTCGAAAATTATTATCTTGCTAAGATTCGTCTATTGAAATAATTTCTTAAGATATTGGTATAAATTTGAGTGGTTATTAATTTCACTCGAATAACTTTATGATAACGCACATATATTAGTAAGTATCAATATAAAGTAAATATATAGTGCCTGTCATCAGCATATACCATTTAATTTGAAATTTTTAGTGTTATTTATATTTTGTCCCAACTAATATTATAAATGCGAAAGTGAGTTTGTTTGTTTATTTGTTGATTTGTTTGTTTGTTTGTTACGCTTTCATGCTGTATCTACTGAACCGCTCACCATGAAATTTTGAATACACATAGGTTAGGGTACCGAGAAGGACATAGGCTATATATTACGCGGGCGAAGCCGCGGGTAACAGCTAGTATTGGTATAAATTTGAGTGGTTATTAATTTTCACTCGAATAACTTTATGATAAAGCACAGATATATATAGTAGGTATGAATATGAAACAAATATATAGTGCCTGTCATCAGCATGAACCATTTACTTTTTAATTTATAGTGCTAAGTTTTGACATCAATCATCCGAATACTTAAAAGCATCTTAATTAAAAACGTTCTCAAATCCAGTTGTAATATTCTAGCACGAAAAAGACAGCATGAGATCAAAGAATGTCATTATTGAAGTGGCTTACTCAAATTTTAAATACCCAGTCAATCTATTTTATAGTAAGTAATTTACTCTGAAGACAATTTAACTTACCGCCATACATATTTTAGTATGAATCTATCTCTCCATACCTAGTTATAGACAAATCTTGGACACTACATAAGCAATATTTTAATAAGATTTACACTCTTTTGTAAACATTTTTCTGAGAAAAATTATGTGTATATAGTTAAAATGTTTTACGCAAAAATTAAACCGCCGAAGAGCCAAAACTAACTCTAACCATAAGTTGGATAATTTTTTTCAAATTTATATGGGACCAACTTCGGCGCATACCCTTTCCAATATAAAAAGAAATCAAAATCAGACTACTATAAAAAGTTATGCGTGGTCACACATAATGCGTCACACTTACACATAAAAATAATATACGCTTCCGCCGGTTTAATCCCATGCGCAGCCAAGTTTGGCCGTTACGTTCAAATACATCATCATCAACACACCCCTCTCTGTACTACCCAGAGCCATATATTAGCCAGGGCAGACAGAGGATTTGGCCTACACTCTCCACGCTGGCCAGACGGGTTGGAGAGGTCTTTTTGATATTTATAGCTCGGCTTCTACGACATCCACGGGTAGACTTGGAGTGGTCCTATTCTACCCGGGAACCACACGGCATCTACTCTGTCGGGAACCACACACCGGTTAAATCCCGGGCTCAGCCAAGTTTGGCCGCTACGTTCAAATACATAAATAAAGCGTTATTCAATGAAACTCAGCAAACAGTTTTTCCAACTTTCCTTTCTAATATATCGAATGACGAAGATGTCTTTAATACGAAACTTGTTCATGGTACATTGACCGCGGAGCGTATTGCTAAACTATAAAATAGAATAGACAAAGCTTGTTCTGTATCTTTTCAGACAGTGTCTGAGTTGTTTTGCGTTTTATTTCATATGTTTTTTTATTTATTAGAACAAACTAAATACAATCAGAGACTCTGAACTCTGACATTACATTTTGTACGATGATTTTGAGTAAACTATATCCAAAAGTAAAAACCAAAGGAAAATACGTACTAGGTATATAGTTTGGCAATACGCGACCGTGGCGAGGGAGTTTATTTTTTATCGGCGGTAAAATCTGGCCGCTTGTAAACAGTCTAGACGAAGACCTGCTTCAAATTCCGATCAGCCCTTATTGAGGTCTGACTCGACAGGTTTGGCATTTTCTAAAATACAAACTATTTGTTACAAATTGCGATAGGAGATGTATTCTTAAATAAATTTGAAAATCCCTTAAGTTTAAATAAAAATGTAAAAGTTGTCCGCGCAGCGGTCAACTCGCCAGTCTGCGACACGGATGGTACAGTGGTACTGGATTCGATCCCCGGTCCTGGGTCTTAGATGTATATCTATATACGTATTTAAAAAAAATATGGTATCGTTGAGTTAGTATCCCACAACACAAGCCTTGAACTAACTTTAGGGCTGGCTCAAACTGTGTGATTTGTCCACATATATTTATTTTATTAATTATTAACTTTGTCTGTCTTTTACCCCTTCACGCTTTAATAGGCCAGTCAATATCGACATCAAAAATGGCAAACGCTTGTCAAACCATGTCTTTCCCAAATTTGGCACAATTTGGGGTAATTTTGCTTTCCGGGCCCGTACCGAATCTAATGATCTTACTGCATAGTTGTAATGAAATAAAAGATAGAAGACTATGTCTATATCTCTAAGTTTTTTAACAGTAGAGTAACAGTATCTCTCCCACTGATGATGGGAACTTCAAAAAAATCGACATTTTTATAGAAAAACGTTCAGCCACTTTGTTAGTTTTATGGGATTTTTTTTCAGTTCCTAGCTTTATTCGCATATGAAAAGTTGTTTATACATATATTTGCTGAGTCACTCCTTTAAGTGGGTTAGGAGGGTATAATATTTACACGCATGAATTAGATTAGTTTAAAGTAACTACCCTTATACGGGTAGTTACCGAATAATCTCATTCATCAAAATTCTGAAAGTTTCCAAGAGATCCACAGATAAAAACAAGATTGCTTTTCATAACTTTAAGACTTTATCAATTTAAAATAAATCCTCAAACGAATATACAAACTCGTAGATCTACTTTATTATTATCAGTCATTCTAGCAGTCATTTAACTTTATCTATTAAGTGGGGAATATCTTCAAGCGCCTGATGTCATTGATCTATGAATTTAAGTACTGCTATATGCATATTCCACACATTTGTTAGAAAATATTAAAATACAGTCTCCATGTAATACGACAATTTTAAAATACAGAATGCATGATGTCAGATGTCTTTCATTATTACACAACTGCTAAAAAAAGGGGTGTGTATTTGTCAAGTTTACAAATTGATAATTAAACCCTGACCGACCCTCACTTACTCAGTCAGTCAAGCAGGAAATTAAAATAAATGACATTTCCATACATACATAATGTCACGTCTTTTTTCCTTGAAGGGTAGACAGAGCCCAGGTCCTTACCTTAAGTCTTAAGTCCAGACCTTAAGTCACGTCTAGCACGGTGGTGGGCGTGGAGATGAAAGACGGAATTAAAATAGTGATGGGTTGCTAGCCGCATCGCCTATTATTATTATTCTATAGAGTTTCGTCCATTCCTTCGATCGGTTTTTACAATCTGCGCGGGAAAAACCTCTCCCGTCTGGCCAGTGTGGAGAGTGTAGGCCAAATCTTCTGACTGCTCTGGCATTAGCTCTTTTTAGTCTCCACAGAAGGACCAGCGCCATATATTAATATGGCGACCAGCGCCATATATTAATATGGCGCTGGTCCTTCTGTGGAGACTAAAAAGAGCTGATTGATGATGATAGACAGCATGACCTGTCATTACATACAAACCCTTAATTCGCCAAAGCTGCCGAACTTAAAAGTTAATTTAAGCCGTTTTAGTCTGTATTAGCCTTTACATCTACACACAAAGCACTGCTAAAGGGTAGTTTAAAGATCATAGAGTGCCTATTGAAGTCACGATTACACCTCTTCAACAAGAAACGTTAGGTAATAGATTGCAATAATATCTATTATTGCTTGTCATAAAATTAATTCGTGTCACGGTCAGACAATAGCCACATTAGAATAGATAATTGATTTGAATTTTCTGAGACTCTTATTAATAAGAGGTACAGTTGTAAATGGTTTGACACAAATAATAATACCAGAATTCAGTTGCAATTGCTAATTAATACTCAAGAGGTGCTTGAAATATCAATATTGACATTGTTATTAGTCGGACAAACGTTCGAGCAGTCCAGAGAGAGTGTTCAGAAACATAACAAAACGCAAACTCTCGCGCTGGCAACTCTGCGTGGAAGTTATATTCAAAATTTCCTAACATTCGACGGACTTCAATTTGTGGCCTCTGACACAAAACACATATCTCCACCTTTGTAATTTTCGTCTCATTATAATCAGTACCCACCTATAAGAAATACAGTTTCATTTACTTCCCGCATCATCTACTTATAGTAGGGAAGTCCCATTTTTTCTAGAGAGACGGTTTGGAAATTATCATCCATAAGCGAATAAAATAAGAATTGTTATTGTGTGTACACTATGATTGTTCTTTATATTTTTGCAGCTTATTTTTAATAAGCAATAACAAGCATGCACCAGTGCCGTTAATGCTGCAACTGTCTGTGGTATAGCCACAGGGTATAGCCATTAAACTTTTCATAAGGTTACTGGAATTTTGTAAAGTCCAAAGCATATTCAAAAGTGTGGATTTTAAACATATGTTTTCGTATGCATTGTTGTATTTTATATTTAGCGAAATTTTTTATCGGTTTGGAACCTTTAAGGCCCACATTAGGCACACTAGCGACGCCAATAGTTTTATTTCTGACTAAAACGGCCGTTTTTGGCGGTCATCAGTAGTTTTCTTAATGACTGATTCTAATAATAATAAAACATGTTTTCAAAAATACTTCAGGTTATTTACTAAGGCTTAATGATTTACATTCTTGAATTTCTTTCTATTTGTAAAGTATTAGGAATAAAATGATTGACGTCGCTAGTGTGCCTATTGAGGGGTGATTCGAACCGTCAATATAACAACCTTTCCTATAGGAACAAAGCTGGAAACTTAAAAAGAATGACATTTCCATACATAAAATATTCAGCCATCCCGGTCAATTTTTATAGAAATGTAATACTTTTTTTCAGTTTTCAGCATTGGTTTAAATTTTAATCGTTCTTCGCCTAATGGTGTCATAATAATAATCGGAAATCGGTAAGCCTAAATGGTAACGCAATTTGCGTATAATACAACAAAGCGCATATGCGTGGGATTCGTCCCATATCTCATTTCTTAATTTAATTAGAAAAGCATTATAAATGATTAAAAAACAAAATACTTTCACTTCTTTCTTCAAACACTGAACTTTAAGTTATCACAAATACAAACCACACCACAAATATAAATCACCTATTGTTTTGTAATACCAACATAAAAATAGTTTTACTATAGATATTATAATTCTACATTAATATTATTATGTCTCATTTATGCTGAGCGCAAGTCTGTTAATTGAAATCTATTGTCATAATATTATCAGACTAACACGAAGCAATTCATTGGCCACTCAAAATCCGGAGTCCGCTAAATCAAAATATTGCTTCAATGATCATGGTCTAGGAATCGTGGCAGATTTGGACGTGGTGTTTACATATTTAAAAAAACCATTGCATGCAGTGTGTCTGCCACCAAAATATATGAATAGAATCTTCAATAAGGACGCTTTTCTGGAATTTCATGTACAAAAAATTCTTTTCTATCATTGAATGGCTGTCAACTGAACTGATAATTTTTTCTAATGGGCCCCGACCTGAGAAAGTTAGTTGTTCATATTAACGAGCTCCGTGGCGCAGCGGTCAAATGGATACGGATGGTCCAGGGTTCGATCCCCGGTCAGCTCAAGATGAAAAATGATATTTTTCAGATTGGCCTGGGTCTTGGATGTTTATCTATATATGTATTTGTAATAAAATATACTTAGTATCGTTGAATTAGTATCCCATAACACAAGTAATAAGTAGCACTTATTTTGGGGCTAGCTCAATCCGTGTGATTTGTCCGTATATAGTTATTTATTTATCTGACAGAATTTTCTAAACGTATTGTGTAACGAAGTACACATAAAATCACAGCTAAGTAGGGTCTACAAGTCAAAGATGAATAGTCCACCAACTTAAAATGTTCTTGGAAAAGGATATGAGAATTGATAAATTCCATTGAAAATTAGTTTCACAAGTAACACTATTCAAAGTCAAAGTTTAATTATTTATTTTCTACGGAACCCTACACTGTGTGTGGGACGATACACACTTGGCCGGTTTTTTAGATGGAGGTATTGTTCAGCGGCACTGTGGCGTCATGTCCGGTAAGCAATTGGTTGGTATTGGTCAACAATGTGTAAGTGGTCTTATCAAATATTTTCCAGTGTCAGCAGCTTATCGGACCCTACGAGTCAGTGCTGCCATCCGGTGGCAAGCATTACAGAAAACTTTCACGCTTCTTTACTTTTTCTAATGCTGTGCGGAAGAGTGACTTAATATTTTTTACAATCGGTTAAATAATAATATGGCTCAAACCAAAGAGGAAGAAAGGTCTCTTCAAAAAGTATACCTAGTTATCATACTTAAAAAAAAACACTGTCACTCAAGCCTCCATGAAAACCTGTCATCTGACCCTATCCATATTTCAAATAATTATTATTTGGATATTAAAAACGTTGATATCAAAATAATTTAAGAGGTTGTTATACATCTTAAGGTGTGCAATGAAGAGCAGTTTGACAATAAAAAATATTTTATTGCAACTAATGATACAGCGAATAATATCCCATTGGAACAATATTAAGGCCGCACACTACGCACAGTAGCGACGCAAATCATTTCATTCCTAATACTTTACAAATAGAAAGAATAATAATTGTAAAATGAGATTTATTTTTCTTTATGATATAAAAATGCCTAAGAAATACGAAAATCACTATCACTACATATTATAAAACAAAGTCCTCCGCCGCGTCTGCCTGTTTGTTCGCGATAAACTCAAAAATTACTGCACGGATTTTTATGCGGTTTTCACCAACCGATAGAGACATTCACGAGGAAGGTTTTAAGGCATAATACATGCCCGGGCACAGCAGGGCAGGGCTGCTAGTCGATGATAAAATACTGTCTCACTTTTTACACATCTAATTAAACGAGTCCAGTGGGTGTGAGCTCTATGAGCGCTTACGTATGTTAAGCAACCTCTGGTGCAGTCCCTACTTGGATGGGTGACCGCAAGTGGCTTAAAAATATCTCGAGCTCCTCCGTGCTTCGGAAGGCACGTTAAGCCGTTGGTCCCGGCTGTCATCGTTGATGGCAGTCGTTAAGCTATGTCAGATGCCTTAAGGCAGCTTAAAAAATCTGACACCAGTGTTGGCCACTTACACATACGAAAAACAAACAACAGCAGGATAACCATTTTAAACGTCTTTTCGTACGGAACAGGCTTTTTCCTGCTTCTTCAGAGCTAGGCTGGGTCGCCCTAGTATTGTATAAAAGTGAGGTTACAGGTATTAAATAAACCTTTTGTAGTATGCTTTTTCTTAGTCTAGGTACTGCCTAGTTTAAAGCATGCTTCTTTCTCAGTATGTTTAGTTCTGTTATTTTTGATCTTGCATTTCTTGTAGGTACGTACACTGCGAAGGCATATTATATAGTTTTACGTTTTTTGAAGAAACATTCAAAAGCGTATACTTAAGGATTAAAAATTTTCATATCTTAGACAATCTTTGCTCAAGCTTAGTAACTCGTAAAGCACAACAACTGCTACATTATTGTACATAACTAGTCGTTAGCGAGTCCGTAGATCACTTATGAGCCGTTTATTAATCGTTTTTTTAACGATTTTATGAAATATTCACAAAATAAAGATATTCTAAAGGATTTTACACAACGTCAATAAGTCAATTAATAAGATGTCAGTGCAAGCTTAAGTCAAAGTTCTGTCAGAAATAGCAGACTTACAAATATTTTTGCAAATGGCGTCCACAATATTTTCTTAATGGCGCGATTCTGACCAAAAAACAGCAGACTATGAAAAGTATTCAATGTCTGTCATTTTAGGGCCAGAATGGTTACCAACGATCGTGAATTCAAAATTGCAGACTTGCGGCCGTTGCTCTGGCAAAGTAAGTTACAAGAAGTCCCTTTTATTAAATGACAGGATGTTCTTGCGGACTTCTTGAAATGAGGCTAATCCTAATATGTTTTACCGTAAAAAGGATAATTTTAAAGATAAAAATTTAATCTAAATAAAAGCAATAATCGAAAATGCTTTTTGTTTTTAGTTGTAAGTAATATGAATATCTATTAAAATATAGCACGCATCGCTATCTGTATATGTATGTTGGAAGTGGTTATACCAACCGGAAAAAGACGCTTACAGCTTTATATCCGAGACGAGACAAAAAAGTCCCCCAATAAAGCGACTGAGAGCCTTTTCATTACCGAATGCTAGATAAATATTCATGACGGTGACGAGACGCCTCGTTGACGAACTTTTAGGCTTCGTTTCACTAATATGTAGTTTGGTTTCCTTCAAAATTGGCCGCTGTCACGAAAGAAAGAGTCACGTAACGGAAAAGTTGCAAAGGTTTCTTGCTGTGTCAAATAGTTTCATCCCGCTGATTACCATCCACCTCAAACTCGACATCTGTGTATTATAAGAGCGCAACTCTAGTTTGTATGAAACTTAATGGACAATTCAAAGATGATACCATCATAACATCACCAAGTCTTTTTTAGTTTCCACTGCAGAAGCACGACCCTCTCTATACTACCAGAGTCATATATTATTAGCCAGAGCAGTCAGAGGATTTGGCCTACACTCTCCACGCTAGCCAGACGGGTTGGAGAAAGATGATACCATCATGGTTGTAATATGAATATCTTTAAGTATAGCCCGTAGCCCTATCTGTGTATAGTTGCACATAGTTACAACAACCGACAAAAAAACGCTTACAGGTTTATATCGCAGTTGAAGCAAAAAGTCTCTAAAAAAAGCGACTAAGAGCCTTGTAATGGCGGAATGCTAAATAAATATTCATGAAGGTGACGAAACGCTTCGTTGACGAACTTTTAGCACAGAATACATACCTATCTAGTTTTTATTCTTAGTTTTCACCTATTAGTTCGGTTTCTAATACACACATTCAAATGTGTGGATGGCACACAAAAGCTTCAACAAATTTCCTTTGAATTGTGCATAAAAACCGACAGCGGTCGGAGCGGCGCCAAACGCCTTATCCACATGTTTCAATTCGTAAAACTTTGCGGAAGTTTGCTATAGGTACGTATGGAACTAGTTTTTTGGCCATGCCCTAGAACGGTTTTTACAGATTGTATAAGTTGTGAGGAGAGAAGCAGCTCATTACAGGCTATGTTTGTGAATGTTCCGATAGTGAAACTTTACTTAATAACACAAGGAAAAAACAATAAACATCCTTTTTGCCAAAATACTTACCCCTCTTTGGAGTAACAGACACCTTCCCCATATAATACGAAGTAGCGCGACATGAGGTTTGATAGATGTAGGTCAGTCAAGACACTTAGAGGCGAGCACGATGGCCTAGTACAGGGGTCACCACTTACTTACGTTTTCTTGAAATTTATGAACGTCGCATATCCCTTTTTCGGACAAATTTTATGTCAAATTCATTTTCCCTTCAAGCTTCACGACTCTGGAATTAATTGCCTGTTGACAAAAAAGAAACTTCAACAAAATTCTCCTTCAAGAGAAAAGTTCATTCTCACCTTCTGATCTCTCTATCTTCATAAACTTCCATCTGTCACTATCACTCATCATTAGCATCCTAAATTGTATCTATTCTGTATGTATTCATGTATTTTTAAGTATACTTATAAGTATGAATACGTGTATCTATGTATGTATAAATTTATATAATTTTAGTATATGTAAATACTTTTTTTTACTATATCTTAGATATAATATCTTGTTATTATAAAATAGTAATTTATTTAATCAGGTTACTTTATGCGGCGCACAACTTTCTCTTTTACTGGGAGAGAATGCTCATAGCATTAAGTCCGCCAGTTGTAATAATTTTTTTTGGTACAATAAAGTTTTTTAAATCAAATTAAAATCGTTCCTGCTACGTTTTGGTGACAGATGGGTTTCATGTACCCCTTGTTTTTCAATTTTTAACAACTTTGAAATAAATCATTTAAATGAAAACACAGAGATTATTTAATTATTTTTTCTGCGGAGCCCTAGGTAACCCTTCAAGCTATTTATGAATTAAAGTTTAAAGAGCAGAAGTGAAGCTTTTCGCAAAAATCAGGCGTTTTTGACAAAAACGCCAAGAAAAGCTTTACGTTCTTACATTAAATTTTAAACAGTAGTTCCTTATACCGTTTGACTTCACATCCTGTAAAATTATTATAAACGAATAATGAAGAATTAAGTCAAATCCTCTGACTGTTTTGGCTAATATATGGCTCCAGAGCCACATCCTGTAAAATTATTATAAACGAATAATGAAGAATTAAGTCAAATCCTCTGACTGTTTTGGCTAATATATGGTTCCAGAGCCATATATTAGCCAGAGCAGTCAGAGGATAGGAGATACTACCAGAACAGAGGGTCGTGCTCTTACAGTGGAGAGTAAAAAAGACCTGTGATGATAAAGTGTAAATGTGAAAGTTAATATTTTTATTGGATATATGGTACTCATTTGATCACGTCCAAACTTTCCTGTTATTACACGAAATGAACCGCACGTCATCGGATTTGATAGACAGTTGTGGGTCAGCCTACTAACTGAATGGGGCGCTAAATGACTGACGGGTTTGTTTACGTTATAGCCCTATAAATTATTAAATTGCTTACAGGAAATATTTTTCACACTTCTATTTACAATTTAAGTAAACGAAGTAACTTTTCTAATGATCTTACTGCATACTAGAAATATCACTGGGCTACTAATAAACTACTTAACTACCAAAATACCTATATTCTACAAAAAATATATAAGTATGTCGCAGGGAAAAAGAGGACACCAGGAATTCTACGAGATCCCTAGGAATACCACGAAATCACGGTAAATGTCGAATGAACAAAATATGATAACGATATAAACAGGATTATAACTGAGAAAGTCGGTATGTTTGTCAGTTTGGATATATGTTACTCATTCGATCAGGCCTCAACTTTTCCTGTTATTAAACGGAATGAAACGGGCGTCATCAGGTTTGATAGACAGTTTTGGGTCAGCCTACTAACTGAATGGGACGCTAAATGACTGACGGGTTTGTCAACGTTATAGTGCTATAAATTAAGTGGAAAATGACTGCCGGAAATATTTAACTACACCTCTATTTACAATTTAAACAAACGAAGTGTCTTCACTAATTCTCCAAGTGCATACCAGAATAATCACTGGGCTTCAAGTAAACTGTATAACTAATCAAAAGCAGATGCCCTTTTTTACCAGTTATAAAACAAAAATACTTCCAAACGACTTTATTTAATCGTGCTACAGAATTTCGAACAATAACATCTTGGCCAATGATTTGGTAGAAAGTTAAGGTATCCTTGTGATCAAAACAGGAGCGAGCGAGCAAAGCGAGCGAACAGCACCAGTTTAGGGCAAAACCCCCAATATAACAGAAACAACTTGACCACAAAGGATAGGTTAGGTTCGTTAGATTTCCCTGTGACCAAAATAGGAGTAAGCAAAGCAAGCGTCCTAACAAAAGTAGTCGTTTATTAAGTGATCACCAAAATAATTGACCCCAAGGAAAATAGGAACTTTTAACACAATGCAAATAAATATAAGATAAGAAAGTAATATGCAATTTCATAAAATTAGATATTTCCTAATCAAAGTATACAAGAATTAAATGAAATATAAATAAGATTTTAGATGAAAGAAGAAAACAAAATTTTATGCCAGTAATGATGTATGAAAAATCATCATAAGCTCCAATTGAAATAGATCAATAAAATATAGCCATAATTCAACCAAAATAACTATTATGGTAAGAAAATATTCTGTTCAATAATAAAGCAATATTTTTTATGCTCATCGAATTTCCTACGGGTTTCTTAATTTATTATTGCCTCTTTACTCTTGAATTCGATACCCGCCAAGCTGGAGAAATTTCTGGGAATATTTGATTTCAATCCACTGTCAATCGGTTCATCTATTATTCAAGCAATAGATTTCCTGATTTTTTATTGGCATTCTCTCCACCTTTATTGGTGCTAGGGTAAGTATATTGGAACTTATATTTATATGGACTCCTCACACTACTCTCATTCAAGAAGGCCATTTGTTTTATAGTCCACAGAATAATCCCAAATATCTAACTATCGTAACTTAATATTTAGTGAGTTTGTATATTTGTTTATGGTTACATCTCCACGCTTTATATACTGAATTAATCGTCTTGAAATTTGGCATTCACATCCCTATCCCTATGGAATGAAAGGTCCCTATGTCCTTCTCTGTACTCTTAGGTAAGAGTACTGAGAAGGACATAGGGACCTTTCATTCCGGAAAAAGTATGTACTGTTCCCGTGGAATTTGCGATATACGGCTATTTAATATGCGAGCGAAACCTCGGGTAATAGTTAACTAAATTACTTATAGAACGGAAACTCGCAGCGTCTCCCGCAATGTCGTCCCTGCACCTCTCTGGTGAGCTGGTGAACTGCTACGGCAGTCGCACGTTGCACGTCGTTTTTAGGGTTCTGTAGTAAACAAGGAACCCTTATAGTTTCACCATGTCTGTCTGTCTGTCTGTCCATCCGCGGTTTTACTCAGAGACTATAAGTACTAGAAAGCTGTAATTTGGCACGGGTATGTATATTAATTATGGCAAAAAAGTGGTAGAAAAAATCTTGAAAAATTTTTTTTAGCGTAGCTCCCATACAAGTAAAGTGGGGGAGTAATTTTTTTTCTCTACTTACCCATCATGTGGGGTATCGTTATAGGTATTTGAAAAATATTGTGAGGTTGAGAACACAATTTTTCGATTTAGGGATCCGTTTCCGAAATATTTGGTTTTAAAGTGCAAATTTTTGTTAGAGGTAAGTGTCCCCCCCCCCCCCCCCTCTATCTGCTAAATGGTTATATATGGATACGTGAAAAAAATTACAGCAGTAGTATATATACTGAAGGTGAAAGGAAAACTATCAGAGCTGAGTATTATGTAACATTTCATACAATTTTCATTGTTAGATGTTTTTGGTCGTTAAACTGTGAGGTGAGAGTGTGAAGAGTGTGAACTCAAAGTTGTCATTCGTAACTACGGAACCCTACACTGCGCGTGGCCCGACACGCACTTGGCCGGTTTTTTTTTTATTCTAATCTAGTACTTGAATTCATTCTAAATTGGCGACCCTGATTTTTTACTCATACATTGTGCGTGCATACAGCGTGTGTACGGATGTAAAGTTTCATTTGTAGTAGTTATGGTCATTGGTAGGTATTCAGCATAAATATTACTCCTTGTATGAAGCGCCATACCTGTGCCCAGACAACGTACATTTTATAACAAAGACATTCCATATTCAGTATGTTCTGGGCCAGGAGGACATACTAAATATGGAATTTCTTTGTTATACATTCTATCTTCTCTCGATCTTGGTTCTTCAAGGTTCCATTTCCACCAACTGTATTAAATTAAATAAATATGAGGGACAAACCAAACAGATTTAGCTAACCCCACAATAATTTGTGAACTTGTATCATAGGATACTAACTCAACAATACTTAATTGCAAGTCAAAGATCCGAGACAATATTTAACATCTAAAAGCCAGACTAATCTGAAAAAGCTCATTTTCCATCTTGACTTTCATCTACCAGGAATTGTACACGTTTGACGACTAAAATGTTAGTAAAAATAAATAGAAACTTCACCAAATAATAGACAAAACAAACAAAGGTGGTAAAAAAGCAAAGAAATAAATGGAATGAGCGTACATATTCCAAAATGTTATTTGCTTCAATGAATATACATTACGAGCCTCGGAGTCCTCGAAGTACAAAATAAGGTAGCAAACAGCCTTATATGTTTACATTAAGGCACTCAGAGTTGCTAGTATACAACCCGTAAATTTAGCCTTGACATTCCCTTTAAGGGGTGTGACTTCGCCTGTCAATATGAACTACCTATTTTTATATTGAACCAATTCTGCGGGAACACAAAAAACATTGACATTTGCGTATAAAAGTGTCCAGCCACTCGCGCATTTTTTTGTGGAAATGACATGAAAATTGCAATTGAAATGTCGAAATTATACAAATCGAAATTTATGTAAACTTTCGATTTGTATAATGGGCTGTCCGAGGAATTGTTTGAGATGATGAGATGATTTCATCATCGCACCTCCTTTCCTAGATCCTAAATTTTTACGCACAATACGTTTTGAAAGGAGTTTTCTTCTACGTTAAGGTTTAGGAACGAGTTACATGCTATGATCTTCCCGAGAGACTACAACTTTGACAGGGTCCTTTAAAAAGAGTGATGTTTTCAAGGTTGGCAACACCCCTGGTAATGCAGGCGTCCGTAGACTATAGTAATTGCTTACCACCAGGTGAGCCTTACGCCTGTTTGCCTTTATTATTGTAAAAAAATAAATAAAGAAACCCATAGTGTTCTTATTCCTAAAAACTTTTGCTTTATTGGATACATTACAAAGCCCGAGGTGCGTAAAATGGTAACAACCTTATAAGATTTATATAAAGGCACTCATGGGGTATTGAATAAAGGGTTTTCCCGAAATTCTTAGTCGTATGAGATTATTGATTACATTGTGTACTTCTGGAAACGAACATCGTATAGGACATAAACTTGGTAATTAAACTCTTGGTGCTCCACTCGCGTTGATCTCTCGGGAGCACTACCTTCTCCGGTATGAAAGGTATGCTATGACCTCAAACTTTCTACAGTAAAATATTTCATTAAAATTAAATTTCGTGGTTGAATCATTCAGAGGTAACAGATAGAGATACTTTTGCATTGACTTATACAAAATGTTCACTGTTCAATCTATAGGTAAAAGGGCGACTCGGCCTATCAATATCAACAACTTTTCCTCTGGGAATAATAGCAAAAAAACTTTTTATATTCAAATGGCCATAGACATTAGACATATGGGAATGTCCACATTTTTTTTCAATTTCCAGCATTAGTCCTATTTGAAAAGTTGTTCATAATGATGGGCTAAATCATGTGATCGAAGGCTAAATCTCTTAACAAATTGTGTATACATAGGTACCTATTATACCCACCGAAGCTATCTTCTGGTTATTTATTCTATCCCGCTTAGGACGGAACCATTCGCAGACCTTGCTCGAATTCGGTTACCAATAATACCATCGGAGCTTTATTCCAAAAAGTCTGATTTATATTAGGGAGTCTGTAGAACAGTATTTGGGAATACCTAATTTCCTTCATTTGATATTAGGTATTACTAGTCCTGGAATACAACACAAGGAACTTAGCAAACAACGTTATATGATTTACGTTAGGGTCTCGAATGGCGTGCCCCAAATTTGGAGAGCACTTAGTTTTATGATATTATTGATTTGATTGTTAAGTAATGTTCCTGGAAACGATCCTGTCGTAACGTATACGATATATGGAACATAAATTAGGTTACTCTCGAAGACATAGGTGTTTTGAGGAGCTCCGTGGCGCAGCGGTCAAACGCCTGCGACACGGATGGTCCCGGGTTCGATCCCCGGTCAGGTCAAGATGGAAAATTATCTTTTCCAGATTGACCTGGGTCTTGGATGTTTATCTATATAAGTATCTATTATAAAATACTAGCTGTGACTTGCGGCTTCGCCCGCGTGATATATAGTCTATGTCCTTCTCAGTACCCTAACCTATGTGTATGCAAAATTTAATGATGATCGGTTCAGTAGATACGGCGTGAAAGCGTAACAAACAAACAAATAAATAAACAAACAAACTCACTTTCGCATTTATAATATTAGTTGGGAGTTGGGATAGTATCGTTGAGTTAGTATCCCATAACACAAGTCTCGAACTTACTTTGGGGCTAGCTCAATCTGTGTGATTTGTCCGTATATATTTATATTTTAACGAAGATAATATAGGTGTCAATAATCCCAACTAATATTATAAATGTGAAAGTGAGTTTGTTTGTAACGCTTTCACGCCCTATCTACTGATTGAACCGATCAGCACGAATTCAGCTGATTCCGTGCTTCGGAAGACACGCTAAGCCGTTGGTCCCGGCTGCCATCTGGTAGTCGTTAAAGGAACCACGTCAGAAGACGAGCGGCGGTTCCGAAGAAAGAAGCAGGGTGTGCATCACAGAACAACAAACACATTGTTGTTCTGTGGTGTGCATGGTTGACTGACCGTATCACCGTGGTGTCACCTACACGAAATGATGATGATGATGACCGATCAGCATGAAATTTTGCATACACGTTGTCTGGAGTATGGAGAAGGACATAGGCAAAGACAATATAACACTAACTTCGGGCTACACGAGAAAGGTTTAAGGTTATTTTTACTTTGGCTGGCACCGCCTTCAAATATAAACTGATTATGATAGGTATGAAAGAATCAATATTTTTATTTCTTGCGCTTGGTTTCTAGTAGGTAATTAAATTATTATTTCCTACTTTTTAGTTCCAGGTGGCATACTTACGTATAGGGTTGAAATCGATTTTTGATCTCTGTTTATTTTTTCAAAAAGTGCTCGATACATTGCAACAAAATAATTGAGACCACCTTTGAAGCATTACCACCTATCGAACAAAAAAAAGAATCACTGAAATCGATCCATTACTAACTGAGTAATCGCGTTACAAACATACAAAAAAAAACAAACACATATAGACGAATTGAGAACCTCCTCCTTTCTTGAAGTCGGTTAAAAAGACCTGATGATGATGTTGATGATGAGTGCTTGATAAAATTCTCCAATACATAAATAGATATATTATTTACCACATAACAAATATATAATATTGTGAGTTATTGGATAAAATAAAATTTCATGGCAAGTGAAATGACAACGGAAAATGAAAAAATTCACGCTGTGGAAATAAAGCCACATATTTTATTACGAGCCGGAATGTGAGACACAATAAAACACCAAGCTGATCACAGTCAACATTTATAAATACTTGTAATGTTTTTACCCGACGAAGAAACAGACGAGGTTCTCAAATTACACGCCATTCATAAAAAAGAAAAAATAAATATTCCTACTAACTTCATCCTCATCAGATCTGTTTTTGCGTCCACAGCAAGCTATCAGTTAAAGCACAGACAATATACTCGTAATACTAACGTAATAGACTGCCCACCTCATACAAAAATATTGGACCAAATTAAGATTGCGAAAAGCAGGCGAATGTATGGCGCAGGAGAGTTGATTGCTACTCGATACTAGATGGCGGTAATCTGCGTTAGCCTTTAACTTACTAAATATACTGTTCGAGCATAGCACGCACATTTGGCCGACCCGTGCCCTACATCATGTAGGGCGCGAGTCAGCTGTTTTAACACTATAATTACAACCAAATTAAGTAACAAATTGAGACACTCTTAAACGGCAGCCGAGACACCATCGAGCAGCAGCCGAGATACAATCAAGCGGCGGTCAAGTGCTGCTGTGCTGCCATCGAGAAGGGATCCGTCACGCCCAGCTACAAACATGTAATATCAAGAGAAATAAACAACTTTCTACGTGACGTGATCTTGTGTCTCCACTCCAACATCCACAACCTACAATCAACATCTCGTCATGTATGATGTATGGCTAACACCATTGCCTGCAACGTACATAGTTTTGGTCCTTCGAGCCGGATCCTGCACAGGATTTGTGGTGTTCACTCACATGTCCCTTTTGCGATAGCGAATCGGTTCACCGGCCTCCCACAAGCGGGTCTCACCGGTGAATTGAGAAGGCGCATATATCACAAGGGTGTGAGCACACCGAGTACAGAATCGGCGGCGAACTGGAAACATGGAAAGCCGCTCTACAATAACTTCCCTTCATCCAACTATCGGAAGGGGTCCGACCAGTCATCATAACAACTCAACATTGAAGCGTCTAGCTGGAAACTACATATATTGAAGCTCCGCTGCACACAGTGGTGGAGTCTCCACGTCTAGCTGGACACCACATACATTGGAGCTTCGCCGTACACAGTGGTGGAGTCTCCACGTCTAGCTGGACACCACATACATTGGAGCTTCGCCGTACACAGTGGTGGAGTCTCCACGTCTAGCTGGACACCACATACATTGGAGCTTCGCCGTACACAGTGGTGGAGTCTCCACGTCTAGCTGGACACCACATACATTGGAGCTTCGCTGCACACATTGGTGGAGTCTCCACGTCTAGCTGGACACCACATACATTGGAGCTTCGCTGCACACATTGGTGGAGTCTCCACGTCTAGCTGGACACCACATACATTGGAGCTTCGCCGCACACAGTAATGGAGTCTTCACGTCTGGCTGGACAACACAAACAAAGGAGCTTCGCTACACACAGTGGTGGAGTCTTCACGTTCAGCTGGACACAACAAACATTGGAGCTTTGCTGCCGGCAACAGCCGGGGAGTTTCCAAGTCCAGCCGGGCGTCATACAAACAAACACAAGAGCTTCGCCGCAAACAGCCGGGGAGTCCTCGACTCCAACTGGAAAACATCATCTTTGGAAAATTATTTACGTCAAGATTTTTCCTGTCAATTTGAGATGACTGGAAAGGACTTCCGTTGCCCAAGAATAGAATACTCAGAAGGAGTACATACAACAATTATTAAAAAGATGAAATTATTCGCGACAAGAATATTTTAATATCCTAAGAATGTAATTAATTTCAACAAATCTATCGGAAACACAAATATTACGTAAGATCGTACGATATATGCAAGAAGTGCATACGCTGCAACAGTGGATCACATGTTTTGACGCACATCGGCAGGTCAACGACATGGACAATGGCAACAAGGCCGCGCGGAACATACTGCAAGCTTGCAAAAACCGCTCGGCGCCATGACAAGTGCATGCCTATTGCGATGTAGGTCAATTAATTATTTAAACATCTTCGCGGCGTACAATCAAGCAACATCCAACATCGCATGCTGAGATTATGCACGCATCCTCTGCATCATATCATCTGCATTCTATGAGATTCTACTGCAATTTCGAGTGGACAACTCCAGTGGATCGAGTCGTCGATAGGAAGCTCTGCCAGATCTGCCACAGCAGATCCCCGCACAACGCCTCGATGACCTCAGGGAGCCCCCGAAGAAACGAAGAATTGGAAGAATCATTTGTTTTTAATTTTATATTTACATTTTTATACTTTGTTTTACATATTTACATTATTTTTTCTTGTACTTTACATACAGACATTTGTGGCGTTCCCTTTCTCGATTGGCCTTTCATCCCTTTGGCGTTGGGAGTATGTTCGAGCATAGCACGCACATTTGGCCGACCCGTGCCCTACATCATGTAGGGCGCGAGTCAGCTGTTTTAACACTATAATTACAACCAAATTAAGTAACAAATTGAGACACTCTTGAACGGCAGCCGAGACACTATCGAGCAGCAGCCGAGATACAATCAAGCGGCGGTCAAGTGCTGCTGTGCTGCCATCGAGAAGGGATCCGTCACGCCCAGCTACAAACATGTAATATCAAGAGAAATAAACAACTTTCTACGTGACGTGATCTTGTGTCTCCACACCAACATCCACAACCTACAGTCAACATCTCGTCATGTATGATGTATGGCTAACACCATTGCCTGCATCGTACATAATTATGTACGATGCAGGCAATGGTGTTAGCCATACATGATGACTGGTCGGACCCCTTCCGATAGTTGGATGAAGGGAAGTTATTGTAGAGCGGCTTTCCATGTTTCCAGTTCGCCGCCGATTCTGTACTCGGTGTGCTCACACCCTTGTGATATATGCGCCTTCTCAATTCACCGGTGAGACCCGCTTGTGGGAGGCCGGTGAACCGATTCGCTATCGCAAAAGGGACATGTGAGTGAACACCACAAATCCTGTGCAGGATCCGGCTCGAAGGACCAAAATTATGTACGATGCAGGCAATGGTGTTAGCCATACATCATACATGACGAGATGTTGACTGTAGGTTGTGGATGTTGGTGTGGAGACACAAGATCACGTCACGTAGAAAGTTGTTTATTTCTCTTGATATTACATGTTTGTAGCTGGGCGTGACGGATCCCTTCTCGATGGCAGCACAGCAGCACTTGACCGCCGCTTGATTGTATCTCGGCTGCTGCTCGATAGTGTCTCGGCTGCCGTTCAAGAGTGTCTCAATTTGTTACTTAATTTGGTTGTAATTATAGTGTTAAAACAGCTGACTCGCGCCCTACATGATGTAGGGCACGGGTCGGCCAAATGTGCGTGCTATGCTCGAACATACTCCCAACGCCAAAGGGATGAAAGGCCAATCGAGAAAGGGAACGCCACAAATGTCTGTATGTAAAGTACAAGAAAAAATAATGTAAATATGTAAAACAAAGTATAAAAATGTAAATATAAAATTAAAAACAAATGATTCTTCCAATTCTTCGTTTCTTCGGGGGCTCCCTGAGGTCATCGAGGCGTTGTGCGGGGATCTGCTGTGGCAGATCTGGCAGAGCTTCCTATCGACGACTCGATCCACTGGAGTTGTCCACTCGAAATCGCAGTAGAATCACGATGTTGAAGCAGATGATATGATGCAAGAGAATGCGTGCATGATCTCAGCATGAGATGTTAGATGTTGCTTGATCGTACGTGGTGAAGCAGGTATTTAAATAATTAATTGACCTACATCGCAGTAGGCATGCACTTGTCATGGCGCCGGGCGGTTTTAGCAAGCTTGCAGTATGTTCCGCGCGGCCTTGTTGCCATTGTCCATGTCGTTAACCTGCCGATGTGCGTCAAAACATGTGAATTATCTATTGCAGCATATGCACTTCTTGCATATATCGTACGATCTTACGTAATAATAATATGTTTGTTTCTTGTACTTTTTCGCGATTAAATACATTGAATATTTGTCGGATGGTAAGATGCCGTAGCGAATAATTTTGCGTTATTATTGTATGTATACTCCTTCTGAGTATTCTAATATACTGAGTAAACGGAAGTCCTTCCAGTCATCTCAATTGTCAGGAAAAATCTTGATGTATATCATTTTCCTAAGATGATGTTTTCCAGCTGAGCTCGAATACTCCTCGGCTGTTTGCGGTGAAGCTCTTGTGTTTGTTTGTATGCCGCCCGGCTGAACGTGGAGACTCCACCAATGTGTATAGCGAAGCTCCTATGTTTGTTTATGGTATCCGGCTGGACGTGGAGACTTCCCGGCTGTTGCCGGCAGCAAAGCTCCAATGTTTATTGTGTCCAGCTGAACGTGAAGACTCCACCACTGTATGTAGTGAGGCTCCAATATATGTGGTGTCCAGCTAGACGTGGAGACTCCACCATTGTGTGCGGCGAAGCTCCAATGTATGTGGTGTCCAGCTAGACGTGGAAACTCCACCACTGTGTGCAGCGAAGCTCCAATGTATGTGGTATCCAGCCAGACGTGAAAACTCCACCACTGTTTGTGGCGAAGCTCCAATGTATGTGGTGTCCAGCTAGACGTGGAGACTCCACCACTGTGTGCGGCAAAGCTCCAATGTATGTGGTGTCCAGCTAGACGTGGAAACTCCACCACTGTGTGCGGCGAAAATCCAAAGTATGTGGTGTCCAGCTAGACGTGGAAACTCCACCACTGTGTGCAGCGAAGCTCCAATGTATGTGGTGTCCAGCTAGACGTGTAAACTCCACCACTGTGTGCAGCGAAGCTCCAATGTATGTTGTGTCCAGCTAGACACGGAGATTGCACCACTTGTGTAGTAACGTCCAATGTTGAGTTGTTATGATGACTGGTCGGACCCCTTCCGATAGTTGGATGAAGGGAAGTTATTGTAGAGCGGCTTTCCATGTTTCCAGTTCGCCGCCGATTCTGTACTCGGTGTGCTCACACCCTTGTGATATATGCGCCTTCTCAATTCACCGGTGAGACCCGCTTGTGGGAGGCCGGTGAACCGATTCGCTATCGCAAAAGGGACATGTGAGTGAACACCACAAATCCTGTGCAGGATCCGGCTCGAAGGACCAAAATTATGTACGATGCAGGCAATGGTGTTAGCCATACATCATACATGACGAGATGTTGACTGTAGGTTGTGGATGTTGGTGTGGAGACACAAGATCACGTCACGTAGAAAGTTGTTTATTTCTCTTGATATTACATGTTTGTAGCTGGGCGTGACGGATCCCTTCTCGATGGCAGCACAGCAGCACTTGACCGCCGCTTGATTGTATCTCGGCTGCTGCTCGATAGTGTCTCGGCTGCCGTTCAAGAGTGTCTCAATTTGTTACTTAATTTGGTTGTAATTATAGTGTTAAAACAGCTGACTCGCGCCCTACATGATGTAGGGCACGGGTCGGCCAAATGTGCGTGCTATGCTCGAACATATACGGTGTCATTTTAAAATATTATGCCTAAAATATTGTTTTGATTTTTAATAAGATATATTTTGTGAATAATGCTTTTATATTCTCATAATACGGAAGATACAATGTTGTGTAGCAATGAGTAGCGCCATCTATGCGAGTCTCTGAGAACAAATCGTACGATTAAGGCGTTGAGACCACATGGTTATAAGGATGACACCCCTGATTTTTGAGAACTGTATGTTATTAACTTAGCTTTAGACCTCTCGGGAACAGTTCACTTTTTCCGAGATGGAAGGTAGCCTATGTCATGTGGTCTCCACGCCTTAATCGTACGATTTGTTTTCAGAGACTCGCATAGATGGCGCCACTCGAATCGGAACTACACAACATTGTATCTACCGTATTATGAGAATATAAAAACATGATTCACAAAATATATTTTAATAAAAATTAAAACACTATTTTAGGCATAATATTTTAAAATGACACCGTATATTTAGTAAGTTAAAGGCTTACGCAGATTACCGCCATCTAGTATCGAGTAGCAATCAACTCTCCTGCGCCATACATTCGCCTGCTTTTCCAATATTTTTGTATGAGGTGGGCAGTCTATTACGTTAGTATTACGAGTATATTGTCTGTGCTTTAACTGATAGCTTAACTGCCGGTGGTTGCAGTTATGGCATTGGGTATGCGTACGCGCGATCGGCTTGCCGTGCTTTCTCATCCCCAATATATCCAAACGAGTAGTATCCCAAATATTTATTCCGTTCCCCCAGTTCAATAAACTCCTACCCTTCCCTCGCTAAAAAATGGTTTTATTGGGCAGAAGCGTTGGCACTGGTATAAGCCACACAATCTGCGCTCACAAACCCGTTTGCCAAGCGAGGTGAGTATGGCAAAAACCCCCAATGATTGAAATCCTTGGGACCAATGTCCAGCCGTGGACTTCTCACAGCTGAGATGTATGGAGGATGACTGCTCAAAATAAAATAGGGGCCACCCAGCCGAGTGCTTCCCGGCAGAGTAGAATAGGAGCACCTAAGTCTTCCCTTTCATGTCGTAGAAGGTGACTTAGGAAACCTCTCCAAGCCGTCCGGCCACCGTGGAGAGTGTAGGCCAAATACTCTGACTGCTCTGGCTTATATAAGAAGTACAGAGAGGCTCGTGCTCTTGCTGTGGACGCTAAAACAGATCTGATGAGGATGAAGTTAGTAGGAATATTAATTTTTCTTTTTTATGAATGGCGTGTAATTTGAGAACCTCGTCTGTTTTTTCGTCGGGTAAAAACATTACAAGTATTCATAAATGTTGACTGTGATCAGCTTGGTGTTTTATTGTGTCTCACATTCCGGCTCGTAATAAAATATGTGGCTTTATTTCCACAGCGTGAATTTTTTCATTTTCCGTTGTCATTTCACTTGCCATGAAATTTTATTTTATCCAATAACTCACAATATTATATAGGTATTTGTTATGTGGTAAATAATATATCTATTTATGTATTGGAGAATTTTATCAAGCACTCATCATCAACATCATCATCAGGTCTTTTTAACCGACTTCAAGAAAGGAGGAGGTTCTCAATTCGTCTATGTTTTTGTTTTTTTTTTTGCATGTTTGTAACGCGATTACTCAGTCAGTTATGGATCGATTTCAGTGATTCTTTTTTTTTCGTTCGATAGGCAAAGCTTCAAAAGTGGTCTCGTAAAATGTTTGTTGCAATGTATCGAGCACATTTTGAAAAAATAAACAGAGATCAAAAACCGATTTCAACCCTATACATAGTATACCACCTGGAATTCAAAAGTAGGAAATAATAATTTAATGACCTACTAGAAACCAAGCGCAAGTAATAAAAATATTGATTCTTTAATACATTTACAATTTATAATCAGTTTATTTTTGGAGGCGGTGCCAGCCAAAGTAAAAATAACCTTAAACCTTTCTCGTGCAGCCCGAAGATTTCTTTTCAAAGATTAAACTATGTTTGTTATATTGACCCGTATTGTATTGTATCGGGTTGAAGTCGGTTTTTGTTTTTTGTCTCCAGTGCAGAAGCACGACTCTCTCTGACAATCTGTCAAGAGATTTATTATAAGTAAGTAAAGCAGTCAGAGGATTTGACTTACACTCTCCACGCTGGCCAAAAGGGTTGGAGAGGTTTCTTTGTTGTACCATCAGTAAATAGGGGTGACAAAAGTAAATGTGGATAACTTTTTCTCAGGACCTGATGCTGAGAATGCTGAAACTCTACGAAAAATTCGCCTTCCTCAAATAAAAATTAATTGGCTAATTTGATTATTTATAATATATAACAAAGCGTCTTTCGTGCTATTTTGTCGGTATTGCCGACTTTAGTTTCGGATTCCCATGAGTGATCCGTTGTTATACATAATCCCCCTTCCTCATCAAGTCTTTTTCAGTCTCCCCCTTTTTTTTTTTTTTTATTAGCCTATACTGTCCCACTGCTGGGCAAAGGCCTCCCCTCTCTTCCGCCACTCATCTCGATCTCCTGCGATTGATGACCAATTTGGATCAGAAGCCGATAGATCGTCAGACCATCTTGTCCTTGGGCGGCCTCTTTTACAACGCCAGCCAGCAGGTACCCAGTCTGTAACAATCCTAGCCCACCTATCTGGGTGCATCCTACACACATGTCCTGCCCAATCCCATTTAAGTTTAGCTGCCTTTCCCCCTACATCCATAATCCCGGTCTTGGAACGAATAGTAATATTACGTACGCGGTCTGTTAACTTCACTCCAAGGATGCTTCTCTCTATGCCCCGTTGACAGACTCCGAGTTTGGACTTTTATGCCAACGTCAAAGACCATGTCTGTGCGCCATACGTAAGTACGGGCAGGATACACATGTCCACAAGTTTGCGCTTTAAGGTAAGAGGAAGATCTCCCTCCATAATATCACCCATAGACCAGAAGCTTTTCCAGGCGTTTTGAACTCTCCGCTCGATTTCCTTGTCCTGTCTCTTTTGAAATGAAGCTATCTGGCCTAGGTAGATGTATTCGTTAACATATTGTATATCCTGCCCGTCCACTTTAATTTTAATTTTAGCCCTGTTAGTCATTATTTTGGTCTTAGATCTGTTCATTTTGAGTCCAACCTCGGGGCTCGCTTCGCTTAGGTCATTTAGCATGTTTTGTAGTTCTGCGGGAGATGAAGACAAAAGAACAATGTCATCGGCGAAACGTAGATTTGTTAGCCTAGTTTCTCCCCAAACTCCCATTTTCCGCAATAATAATGTTTTGTAAGCATTTCCTTTGATGTGATTTTGTTTCAGTCAAAAGATGTTTATTAAATTAGAATACAACAAATTTGACATTGAATAGGATATCTTAACTTTGAGGACTATTATCTTTAGGTTTCCTATTTATTTTTAGACCGTCGCGTCGGCATCCCAGCCCATTACGCCGGAGTTTTGTTTGTTGCTGTTTCTTTATATATGAACGCCTTCAGAATGTACGAGTATAGGCCTGTATTACAGCAAAATAGTTTATTCTGATGTGTTGGTTAACCACGAAACTGAAGTTTTTTTTTAAATCTGAGACGCCACAACGAAGTCATTCGCTTCAACAAGGCATTGACCGTGTAGAATCACTAAGCTTTTAAAAATCATAAAGAAAAATCTTGTGTACTTTTTATTATAATTTTATGCTGAATTTAACTACTTAGAGTCGATCGAAACTAAAAATTTCAATCGACAACGACGACGAAGCTATCAGGTTACAGCACAACATGTATCGTACTTCTCCATCTGATGGAGATATTGGTAGAACCGATTTGATGAAACATAAAATTGACACTGGAGATACAGGACCCATTCGGCGGAGGCCAAGACAAGTTCCTTTTGCCCATGAGCAAGAAGTTGAGAACATGATACAGGAGATGACATAAAAATGGTGATAAAGAACCTTCATCAAGCTCATGATGCTCTCCGGTTGTTTTTTCTCGGCGACTTGACGATGTTACCAAAAAGGACAACTCCCCAAAATCAATTACACTTTGGGTTAACTTTGTGGCATTACTTGGTGCTCTACTTTGATTTAAAAACCAGGTATTGTCACTCTACCTTAGACCATAACGGGTGCATAATCCTTTAAAATGAATCTTCGATATATCATACCTCTAACTTGAGGTTAGAACCGTAGTATGGTCGATACGAATTGTAACTCTAAAGTCATAAACTTTAAGTTTCTACCTCTAACTCTAACTTTTCATCTCTATTACCGTTCCCAATATCTAGATTTACGGTGTAAACCCTAACTAATACTAAGTAACTTGCTAAAAGTGAAGTCCCCCGTAAAGAATACACCAACCCCTCAGGAGTGCTCAATGCATATCCTTTTAGTAAAAGATGGTTAGTGTACCGAAAATAACTTTTAGTTGGATAAAACTTATATACTGGAAGAGATAAGTGGAGAACACCTTATTTCAGAACAAAAGCTACTAGTGAAACATTCATCATTATACTTTTCTTTTCTTCTTTTTAATTATGGCTTCCACCGAGATTTCAGTGATTCTGCCAATGTCCAGTATAATGAGATACTAAGTATCGGTGTTGTACGGTATGTGGCATCAAAGATGGCGTATGTTCTTTGGCAGCCTCGTGGGAGCTTTTGGCGACAAATCTATACGAGTCCATTTAACAGTCTACTTTAACTATTTCACAAATTGTTCTCGAGCACGAGATACTTTTATAACACCAAACTACACCAATTTCTTATTATAAAGTCCACTTAAATCAATTTCCAAAATTGTATAAGGCAAACGATAACTGAACCCCTTGACTTCCCACCAAAACCTCATCATTATACTAATCAGCTCGATGAGTTAAAATATAAACATATAATAGTAGCCTCAACACATATGAAAGTATTGCATGTACCAAAGGCAAATGGAGCTATTGAACGGTTTAACCATACTATCTTTCATTATAGTATCCTCTTCCAGTTAACTCATTAAGCGAAAGGAAGGTACAGATAATAAATAAGTGCCTTTAAAATATAACTACTTCTCGGGTTACTTAGAATGACAGTCACTATGGTTTTAGCTATTGTCACACTTGATAAACTTCTCATTTGACCTCTAATATATTTTTTTTGCTGCATAACAACGTAAATATATATCCACAAATCACAAACATTGTTATATTGATTTATGTTATACTTAAATAGCTTTATAAACTCAATTCTATTTCCATACAGGAGTATATACATGAGTTCACCAGGAGTTCGTAAGTCGCCTCTTACAAATTCAATAAATCTTTGCCAAACTTCGTTTCACCATTTTACTCCGAGTAGCGCGCTTCCATTCATAGACCATAGTCGGAAAGCTAATAGGAGAATAAATAAGATTTAAAAATATTAATTTCAGATTTCAAAGGTAGTGCGGCATTCATTTTAAAAAGTAAAGATATTTTTAATAACATATATGTTATTAAAAATATCTTAACTTTATCTTGAAAATATATATTTTCAAGATAAAGTCTTGTATAAGAATAATGCCTATTTTTATCATTAAATCTAGCATTATTTTTGGATGGTAATATCCATTTTCTAGCTTTGGCTAGTATTGGTCATCTAGTTGCAACTCATATCCGAAAAGTGCGATTGTAAATTCAATATACTATTAATATTACTTAGTTGTCAATTAATCGCAAGTGACACAAATGAGTGTCAGTGAGTGAGTAAATGTCAGTGACACTAGATATTATCATGGAGAGTATATACTACAGTGGATATTATATAACACTTATACAATATTATACATTGCACACTAGTGATGTAACTACATAGATAAATAATATGCCCATGTTATAATGTGTCAGTAGATTAACTAAGTCAGATACCTTTAGATATCTCGAAAAATCAAAAGTGTTAGTTATTGACACACACGATAAATAAAAGAATGCAAGCTCTTAGACTACGTATTTTCACTTAGATATCTTTTATGTCTCTGAAACGACAGCGTCAACACTACAATGTGGGAATTCGTTCGAAGCTTGAACAGTGGAGCATTCAACCGTGACTTCGTGATTTTTACATTTTCCTTGCTATTACGTATACCTCACTAAGTTACATTGACGTCGAAATATATGTTAAGGAAAGGAATTTACGCAAAAAGGGTTTCTTTAGTTATTAAATTACGGAAAACATTGCAACAAACCATGACACTTTTCTGAAGGAATTATTTAAATGCATGTTTTGAATTATTTAATGCTATGGCGAGTATGTATATCAAACCACTGTTACCGGTAAAATGTTGGAAAGGAATGACGAGCTCCGTGGCGCAGCGGTCATCACGCCTGCCTGCGACACGGATGGTCCCGGGTTCGATCCCCGGTCAGGTCAAGATGGAAAATGATCTTTTTCAGATTGACCTAGGTCTTGGATGTTTATCTATATATGTATTTGTTATAAAATATAGTATCGTTGAGTTAGTATCCCATAACACAAGTTTTTCATTAGAACTTACTTTGGGGCTAGCTCAATCTGTGTGATTTGTCCGTATATATTTATTTATTTATTAATGGAAATCTTGATAATAAACTTATATACTAAAGTAAATATGTACATGTAAAATAGTAGGGAAGCTCGCTGAGTTAGGAATACGTGTTGTGTGTGATGTACGTACCTACATTGAAATCAACATATTTAACCACTTCCTATAGGTACATCACGTTCGTATTCCTAAAACCGCAATAGCACTAAAGAAATATTTTTTCTATCTCCTAGCAAATATAATGTAAATTTCCAACACTTCTAACTTTTTAGCTGTCCAAAGGCATATTTACGAATGCCATCGATGATGACAGCCGGCACTATCGGTCCGGAGCACGGCGAAGGTTGACATATTTTTATGCCACTTGTGGTCACCCATCCCAGCGCTGAGATGTAAAGCAACCGCGATCGCGGTCGCTTGTTGTTGATGCCCACTCGGCTATCGAGTTACTCCTCTGAAATTAGTGGTAAAACGTAGCTGATACTTTCGCATATCCAGCAGTTTTGCTAATTACTAAACTGGGTCGGTTCGGACGTTGTTTGCTGAACTTGCGCTGTACAAAGTAGCAGTGAAACTGAACCAAAGAATGTACTATTACTGAGTGTACATTTTCTAACTCTAGGGGAATGTCGGTTTGTCTTCTTTTCTAGTTCGTAGCATTTCAGGCTTCATTGGAAAAGTACCTTATTCATATTGATGGCCTGAGCTGCTTCTTCAAGTCTATGTGAAGTGTATCAATGTTACAGTTGGCAAACACAAAATTCTTTGCACTTTTCTCTATAATTCTGATGTGTATATGTCTGTATACACTTTCAAAATCTATCCAGTAGTTTTTGCGTGAAGAAGAAACAAACACATTTACATCCATACATCAGGCCATTTGGAAGAATATTTACCTTAATCATCGTTTCCGTGACACGGCCACAGACTACCATGCACACCCAGAGACCCATGTCAGAGTTCTTCGGAACTGCCTCTCGGCCTCTGGCGTGGTTCCTTTAATGAATTGAAGAACCTTGAATATTACGTTTACAGTTACTATAGGCAATTAAGAGCTACTACTTTCACGAGTTCACCGCTGACCGGAACTACCCACTCTGCTAACAAAGACTTTCACATTTCACGTGATCACATTGATTTTTATCTTGAAAAATCTAACCTTAACCCTTACGAACCCGTACGGGATAAGACCGGCAGAGCCGAATTTAGTTCAAAATCTAACTACATCTTTATCCTTTACAAATTTCGAGTAGGTACTCACAAATTTATTACACTTCACGCAATCAGAATACTCTTTGAGAAGTCATAGCCATTTTACTGTGAAGAATTTAGTTCAAAATCTAACGTTATATCGCCATATCTTTAACCCTTACAAGGTAAATAAGCAGAGCTAGTGGCAATGAATACCCATTATGCTAAAAAAGACTTGCCCACTCCAAATTTAATTTAAGTCGGGCTCCGTGGTGCAGCGTTCAACACGCCAGCCTGTGACACGGGGGTCCCGGGTTCCATCCCTGGTCAGGTCATGATGGATCTTTTTCAGATTGACCTGGGTCTTGGACGTTTATCTATATAAGTATATATTATAAAATATAGTATCGTTGAGTTAGTATCCTGCGACACAAGTTCACAACTTACTGTGGGGCTGGCTCAATTTGTGTGATATGTCCCTATATATTTATTTATTTATTTATTTAATTAACTAACACGATCACAATCATAATCTTTGAGAAATCTCGACTGCACTTATATCTGTATCTCACATGCCGTTCCATTTTTATTGGATTAGTGTAAAAGCCTTTGGAATGTAAATAAAAAAGGTTATTTTTTTTACTAGATTGATAGACAAAAAAGGTTAAAGGACTGTGTAAGTACATTAAAAGCGTTTATTTAAAAGAAATCTCTGTCTTTGAGAAGACTCAGCGATTCTACTTTTTATCTGAAAGGTTTAAGTTTACAGTGTAATGATATATTATCCTTTACAAGCGAAGTTCGGAGAGCCACTGGAGAGAGATACCTGCTTGCTAACAATGCTTTGTTAGCGAGACCCCGACTGCTAGAAGTTCAATTTCACGCGATCATAATAGTCTTTGAGAAGTCGACTACGGTATTATTTTTATCTCACAAACCTTTTCTTTAATAATTCTTTTGCGTTGAAATGAAAAAAGGTATTTTCACTGGAGTGATGAAAAAGAAAGTTTTTAAGGACAGAAACGTCAAGTGCATTCGTCAACAACAAATCGTATAATTAATTTATTGAAATTTTTATTCTCTTATTTTTTTGATTAATATTTGCATGCCTTAGCTTAGGTGAAATACAAGATACCTATAATATAATGAACAAATAAAATGTACTAAATTATTAAATAATTTATTATAACTATTACATTTATTTTATTATAAATTATTATATTTAATATCAGGTTAGTGAAAGTGGTACTGGACTAGTCACGTCTATCGCACCTGGAGAGATGGGCTCGTGTCGCATTTTGTGGACTCAGACAAGTGGACAAGTCTTATTTTATTATCAAACAAAGTAAAAAGGCGGGAAATGGCAGAAAAAATAGGTTCCCATCATTGGTTCCTTATGAAAAGTTGTTCAATTTTACGGACTCAATCACCCCTTGAAGAGTACTGAGGTGGTGAACGGTGTAATAGACTATAATTTACGTGAACAACTTCGCGGGAAAATTGCTGCTGTGATAATCAACCTAAGTTTATCCGGTTTCATTGCACAGTTTGACGATATCACAGTCGTAAATGAGTTTTGGAGAGCTCGTAAAGTTCCGCTGTGGGCAGAAATCGTGTTTCCATTTGATTGCGTTTTGATTCGTGTTTCTCTTGCACACTAGTTTGATTAACAACTCTAAGCCTGCACACGCGTAGAGTAAATGGTAGAGTAGATGGGAGAGTACAAACTATTATGCTACTGTTTACACCGGTGTAAACAGCATCACATGCGTACTAGAAATTGCTTAAGTGACTAGCAACGTGGGCAAGCTACTTTACCATTTGTCTTCCCTACCACTACCTTTGCTGTACCGCATCAAATTTCGGTCTATCTGCCTAATTCGACTTTTAACACTAATCCGATTTAAATGAAATAATTAACTAACTTTATCCTCTTTCATTGCACAGTTTAACGATATCACAATCGTAAATGAGTTTTGGAGAGCTGGTAAAGTTCCACTGTGGGTAGAAATCGTATTTCTATTTGATTGTGGTTTGATTTGTATTTCTCTTGACAACCCGTCTGGCCAGCGTGATCCTGCAGTGGAGTCTACAAAAGACCTGATGATAATGATGATTCCTTTCCCCAAAATTAACTTGGTACTTATCCAAATTAGTAAGCAAATCAATCAGCAATCCAAAATAGTGAGCAATCAATCAATACAAATCATGTAGTTTGTTCAATCCGTTTTTATGTTGACAGTACTTTATAACTGTACTGTATTATATGTATAAGCGAGTTGACAACGAAAAATGGCAAAATAGGAAGGTACCTGGGGTACTATTTTTGAACATCACCACTCGTCTTACAACGATTTTTGATAACCGCTCGTGAACGGCGAAATTTCAAAATTGTACCTCAGCGCGCGCAGTCACGCGTTTCTCTAGCGCCAGTTGACAAATATCTCCAACCTTACTATGCTTCTAACTATACCATTGTAAACAGCCACTCTACAACTAGCCACGCGGGCAACTCTACTAATTACTAGTTAGTAAAATAAAGATCGAGCGTAACAGCCTCCGCGTTCTAATTTCTAACAAAATTCAAATTTACTCGTAGACATCTACTTTACCAAAACTGGTAAAGTACCCTGAGTTGGTAGAGTAGAAGGCTAGTGTATTCTACCACTTACACGACGTTAACCCTCTACGCGTGTACCAGGAGCTTGAATGGTGCAAAATAATGTCGCATTAGTTTAATACGATCAAAAACTAATGCTAAACTACCAAAGATTTAACGATATGTTTCACATTTAAAAATTGTTAAATTGTTAATTATTAATTATTAATTAAAATTGTTTAATTATTAATTATTAATTTTTCACATTTTAAACTTGCCGTGTAAGTTCGTCTCAATTAGCAATACAATGCGAAATTTTTATTGCTTTGAACCCTTAAAGGGACGACTAAGCCCTAAATGTAAACCTTAAATAAATCTGACACTCTAATACAAATTGACCAAGAGGTTGAATATTTTTTATGGAAATATATTTTCTTTTTGAGCTTACATGGAATATCACAGGATAATAGTACAGGAAATCGGGGAACATATATAAAAAAAAAAGATTACGACGTACTGAGAGCCTCCTCCTTTTTTTGAAGTCGCTTTAAAATAATAAAAATAAACATTTGCTCAGAATGCCTGTCTAAATCATTCATTATGAGCGTTTGTTTTCACATAATGATACAAGAGCAAAGCTTTGAAATATCAGATTTTAGTTTATTTAATATTTATTTTACTGTAAATTTATTAAAGCTAATAAACAACTTATACCTATCTACTCAAGTAAATCCTTGATATTCGACGTATATTCTTTGAAAATAACACAATAACAAAATTTTCTGTAAAGTGTACGTTTCTATGTTGATAAATCTAATTTAACGAGTTCTCGGAATAATAGATTTGAATACCGAGAAATTCAATAGCTTTTGATAAAACAAATTCAATATTCGCGTATTTTATCTCTAGAAGAATTCAAATTTCTTTTTAGAAGTTATTTTTATTTATAACTAGCTGTTACCCGCGGCTTCGCCCGCGTAATTTATAGCCTATGTCCTTCTCGGTACCCTAACCTATGTGTATACAAAATTTCATGATGATCGGTTCAGTAGGTTGGGCGTAAAAGCGTAACAAACAAATAAACAAGCAAACTCACTTTCGCATTTATAATATTAGTTAGGATACTAATATTAAAGAAAAATATACATATCGATAATACTATCACGTCTTAATCCCTTACGGAGTAAAAGAGCTTAGAGCCAAACTACGTTGTTTAGCGTGTGGAAGAAAACAAAATTGTGATGGGTTTCTAAAAATCTAACGAATTAAGTATGTCATTAGGCGATGCTGTTCGCCTAATGACATACTTAATTCGTTCGATTTTTATCCACTGCCTTGAATGGTTTACAAAAAAATAGTCATTGTTCTCTTTGTATAAACATAACGTTTAAACATGAAACATATATCTTTCTTTATCATAGACAAATTGGAAAAATATTTTTAAACGAAAAACCATAACCTACTTAGGTATAATTCTATTGTTACAAATTTAACCAAACTACTGGCCCGTTTATGAATTTTTTTCACTAATAATAATTACTCTATCATTTATAAATTCCGCCTGTATTATTTTTGCGCATGGTTAAACCCAAACACAAAACAGGTGAAATGACAACCGCCTTCTTTTTGAAGTTTGTTGACAATGTGAACCCAGAGTGAAAAATACTCAGTTATTTGTGTATTAGGCACTGCGCGCACGGGTGACTTTTGTCACGGTGACAAAAAAGTGTTTGTCACGTCTTCCTCGTGTCTCCGTAATGTCTCCCAAGCGGAGTGCGCGCACGGTAGGCGACAGTGACAAACTATGGTAATCCATGAAAAAACTTTTTAGTTATCAAAGAGTAATTACGTGGTAATTGAATTCTCTTTGGTCATTTGTCCGCATGGATTTCGAACAGACGGTCGTTGTCTGCGAACTCATCTGTTGCCAAAGAAACGTGGAAAAGAATGCTGGGTACACAACACACTCTTTGGAGTGACAGGTTACAACATAGTATAGAACTTTTCACTGAAAGTTCTATACTATTGTAGTGTACTGAGTGCGTAAGTGTGAGACGTCACCTGTCAGCGGCCATAGTATGCAGTAATAGTAAATATACGGGTGGGGGACATTCATCTGTCAGCGGCCATAGTAAGCGGACGTGGTGCGTAATACTGAGTGGCGTAGTGGTGTAGTAAGTAACAATAGTGAGTGTTTACTAGCATTTTACAACTATGTTCATCAAAACTCAAGAACATGGAAATAAATTTTTCAAATATTTTCTATTGAATGTTGGAAGTTAGAAGAAAAGGGAATAGGGATTCTTCTAATCTCTATTCCCTTTTCTTCTAAAATTCCAATATAGGCGTGAGAAATCATGTCAATACGCGATACGGCTAGCAACCCATCCCTATTTTGATTCCGTTCTCTACATATTAGCTCACCAACACGCTAAACGTGGCTTTCGAATTTATAGACCTGGGCTCTGCCTACCCCGCAAGAGAAAAGACGTGAAAGTATGTAAGTAATAATGCTCTGATTATTTTTGGCTTGGCAGAGACTTCAAATAGATCAGGAAATATTAGGTAGGAAATACATTAAATATATTAAATTAATAAATAAATATATTGTCCTTGGTAGATAGGTTGTTTACTGAGTGAAGTTTTTGATTTAATTAAAAATCGCTCATTCTTGTCCGTTGAAATAAATAAATGATTCAGTATATTTTTTACTTTCAAGTATAGTCGCTTTTTTAAGTCGGTCAAATTTTTTGTAACAAAGTTTTTTCCACGTAGAGTAACAATTTTGACACCCGTGCGTGCACGTCTATTACATAAAATGTCTATCGTAAAAGTTTTGTCACCGGCTTGTTCGCTGGTCGACGGACAAAAAAGTCACGTCACTGTCACGTCGCTTCGTGCGCGCACCTCCATACATCTCCATGGACAGGGTGACGGAAACAAAAAAGTCACGGCGACAAAAGTCACCGGTGCGCGCAGTGCCGGCACTGCGCGCACGGGTGACTTTTGTCACGGTGACAAAAAAGTGTTTGTCACGTCTTCCTCATGTCTCCGTAATGTCTCCCAAGCGGAGTGCGCGCACGGTAGGCGACAGTGACAAAACTATGGTAAACCATGAAAAAACTTTTTAGTTATCAAAGAGTCATTACGTAGTATCTGAATTCTCTTTGGTCATTTGTCGGCATGGATTTCGAACCGACGGTCGTTATCTGCGAACTCATCTCTTGCCAAAGAAACGTAAAAAAGAATGCTGGGTACTCTTTGGAGTGACAGGTTACTTCACTAAGTCAGTCAACATAGTATAGAACTTTTCACTTAAAGTTCTAAAGTTTCATAAAACTTAAGAACATGGAAATAAATTTTTCAAATATTTTCTAAAGGATGTTGGAAGTTTAAAAGGATCCCTATTCTTCTAAACTTCCAATATAGTCGTTAGGAATCATATCAATACGCGATGCGGCTAGCAACCCATCCCTATTTTGATTCCGTTCTCTACATATTAGCTCACCAACACGCTAAACGTGACTTTGAAAATTTGTAGATCTGGGCTCTGCCTACCCCTTAAGAGAAAAGACGTAATAGTATGTAAGTAATAATTTTCTGATTATTTTTGGCTTGACAGAGACTTCAAATAGATCAGAAAATATGAAATATATTAAATATATTAAATGAATAAATAAACATATTGTCTGTGGTAGATAGGTTGTTTACAGAGTGAAGTTTTTGATTTAATTAAATATCGCTCATTCTTGTCCGTTGAAATAAATAAATGATTCAGTTTATTTTTTGGTTTCAAGTATAGTCGCTTTTTTAAGTCGGTCAAATTTTTTGTAGCAAAGTTTTTTCCACGTAGAGTAACAATTTTGACACCCGTGCGTGCACGTCTATTACTTAAAATGTCTATCGTAAAAGTTTTGTCGCCGGCTTGTTCGCTGGGCGACGGACAAAAAAGTCACGTCACTGTCACGTCGCTTCGTGCGCGCACCTCCATACATCTCCATAGACAGGGTGACGGAAACAAAAAAGTCACGGCGACAAAAGTCACCGGTGCGCGCAGTGCTTTACTCTCGTTGCAAAAATAGTCGTTTTACCATAGAGCAGGACATGAGACTGGCGCTCGCGCGACTAATAAATACGTCATTTCAACACGTTTATTATGAAACAAATGTGTCAGGGGGCGGAACCGTTTATTGAAGTTTTTGATTGCAAGTTAATTGTAGAAATGCAACATTTTTTTTTTGCTTACTTATGATATAAGTACGTTACATCAGAATCTTCTTTATTAAACTTTTCATTGTAATTATCATACCATATCACAGCATAATGGGGCATTTTTACGTTTTATTCAAGCACGAACTGACAGGCTGGTTATGCGATTTTGACCTACTAGAAGGGCACGAGCTTATTATTACATTCATCTCTAGTAGGACGCAATAGCAGTATTGGGCGAAAAAGCGAATTTGACTATTGAATCGATAAGTATGATTTGTAAATATATTTTTAAGTATTTAATTTTCTTTTTAGTTAGGTTTATTTATGTTCAGTTATTTTTACTTTTTAGTTAAACCATTGAGATTTAACTAAAAATTTTCTAAAAACTTTTTTTATTTTTATTTTAATTAAATTTATTCACAAGAAGAAAAAAAAATCGATAAGAAGAAGAAGAACGTGAGCGACATTCCGTGTTCTGTGGGTTTTATATTAAGGCAGGACGGCGGCATTATAAAGCAAATCTAGATTTCCCTGAGGACCTAGACGCGTTGCTGCTACATTTGCAATCTGAACAAATAAAAGTGCTGTAAAAAGCGTCGTGAAACTGATGCTTATAACAGTACTATTAATTCTAACTAATATTATCAATACGATAGTGAATATGTTTGTATAATGATTTGTTCGTTTATCAGGCTTTCAAACATTAAATTAGTACCTACCTACTTATTCTGCACTCATGTAGCGTAAAAAGATGACGTCACATGTGACTTACTAGCGCCCGGTCCATATTATTCCCAGGCCCCTATGGATTCCAGACATCCTTATTAATGTTTTTCCAGTCTCTATCAAACAAAAATTCATTAAATAAAAGCTATTCGCTAGTTTATTAAAGTAGTAAACTTTCGTATCAGTTTACACAATACTAATATAAACATGTCAGCCTAACAGACAGACAAGTGAGTTGTGACCACTTGCGACTGATAAGAAACATTCGAAGAAGCATCATGAAAATGTCTTCATAAATTGTGTTTTACGAAGTTTTGTAGCACAGGTGCAAGTTACAAAACAAAGTACCCATATTCTGTTCCAACTAAAATAACCTATCTCACAGTTAATATCAAAACATCCTAAGTTTTATTTTGGTTTAATTGTATGTGCCTCAAACTCTTTTCATAAAATTTTAGGGGTAAAATCGAGCGGCATCAAGTAAAACCCCGTTAATCTATTGTTTAATACCTATACTTTTATAAGAGGGAAGATTTGATTGTTTGTTTGTTTGCATTGAATGGCTTCAGAAGTACTGGACCGATCTTCAAAATTCTTTTACTAATAGAAAGCTTATTAATCTACGGGTAACGTAGGCGCGAATGAGGTCGAACGAAAATTGTTAGTAAATAACATATGTGTCTTTTTATAGATGAAGAAGTGCTTGATGATTGTCGTATTGGGTAAAACTAAAAAGTAGTGATTATATGCTCTTTGGGTAAACCGGCCACTAGGCTTAGCGTTTGTGGACTATGAAAAAGCCTTCGATTCGATCGACGCATGGGCCGTGCTTAGGTCTCTCCAGCGATGCCGTATCGACCATCAATATATCGAAGTGCTAAGGTGCTTATACTCCAACGCGGTAACGTCAGTCCGAGTACAGGAGCAGACTACGAGGGCTATTCCACGAATACAGGAGGCCTATGTCCTGCTGTGGACATCTTTCGGCTGAAATGATGATGATGAACAGACATACTTTCATACATAAGAACATACATACATAGATAGGCGCGAAAAACATTACCGTCCTTCTAGATGGGTCAGTCGGGTAACAATCAATATTGCATTGTAGTTCAGCCCGTATGTTTGCGTGGAAGTGGGTCAATGGCGCGACCCCGGTCGATAGGATTCAAGGTACTGTTCAAGGGCGATTTCCAGCAGAGGTCTGCGAAATAATAATAAAAGTTTCATAGCTTTCTGAAAGGACGAGAAAGTGGAGGAATTGATATAAGACATATTAATGATAATAGAAACTGTTATGACAAATAATACATCAATTGAAAATAAAATGGAAAACTCGCTTTTTCTGCACTCTGCTTTGGAAGCGGCGTTAAATTTAGCCATAAGTAATTACTGACGGCAACAAATTTCCAGTAGTAAATAATTATATATATATGACAATTAATCAGTGTTCAGAGCATAGATTTAAAAAAAATTGTTCTGAGCAACCTATATTAAATAAACATTTGAATTTTGAATTTTTGACAACTAGTTGGTGTGTTCACGGGCGTTCCCAGATGTGAGTTTTGGGTGTTCAAATTACGTTCCACAACACACCACGTTAATCTATTTTTTTTTCTTCACCCAATCCCCTGACCAGCTTTTACAGTCTGCGTGGAAAGAAAAGCAGCTTGTATATTCTATGTTTTTCCTTTTGCGAGTATAGTGTACCAAGCACCCGTAAACACGAATGCAATATTCAATCGTTTGTGTACTGCAAACAGTTGAATACCGCTTCGGAAGTTGGTGTTCCGTACAGTTTATTGGAGTTTCAAGGGGCGCCTAAGGCCGGATTCTAAACAACTAGGTATTTATGAACTTACATGCAATAGGACCTTCTTGGCGCAGCGGTCAACACGCCAGCCTGCTACACGAGTGGTCTCGGGCTCGATCCACGGTCAAGTCAAAATAAGAAATGATCTTTTTCGTATTGACCTAGGTCTTGGATGGAGACATATAAATGTATTTGTTATAAAATTATGGTATCGTTGAGATAGTATCCCATAGCACAAATCTCGAACTTACTTTGGGGCTAGCTCAATCTATGTGATTTGTCTATATATATATAAGTATTTAACTATTTTGTTTTATTTAACCGCCCATAAACATGAATGCAATTTTCAATCGTTTGTGCGCTGCAAACAATAGCTCTGGAAGTTTGTTTTCCGTACAGTTTATTGGAGTTTCAAGGAGGCGCCTTAGGCTGGATTCTAAACAACAATTTACTTACTCACGTGCTATGGTTTATACAACGTGTAACATGATCCATGAAATTCAATTAAAGGTGTGACTCAGACCATCTAAATGAACAACTTTTCCTATGGGATCAAGGTGGGAACTCGAAAATGTTTTTGAGTCGAAGAAATTTTTGATGCATTTTCTCACCATCACAGGTGAGAAAATGTATAAAAGTAGATGCCGGCTTGCTAGCTGCTTCGTCTATTGATATTATTATCGAGATATACGCCCATTCACCCAACCAGCTTTTACGATTGCGCAAGAAGAAAAGAAAATACCTACTCTACGTTCAACGATCTTTTACTTCCTAGATCAGCAGAGAGAGATATCTTTAAAGAAAAGAGTCCAATGGCCCAGTGGCCGTGAGCATTATCGCTTACGTATTTTAAGCAACTTCGGATAAAGTGCCTAATTGGATGGGCCGCAAGTGGCATAAAATATCTCGAACAGGAGTTCGAGATATTTTATGCCACTTGCGGCCCATCCAATTAGGCACTATATCTATACTATATACTATATCGGAGGACCGTGCTACGAAAGGCACTGTTAGATGACCTTAGGCAGCTGGAAAAATGTGACACCAGTGTAAGCCACTTACATACATAAATTGAAAACAAAACAAAATAAAACGCACACTTATTTCTCTGAAAACCATATTTTCTGCAATAATATTTCACTCGCGACAATGTCGAATGCAATCCAATATTTTCAATTCAGATACACTGGCGAATATTTTATTATTCTGGAATGATGGCAGTGTTTTTGCACGCATGCCTACCGTACAAGTACATATTGATGTTGTATACTGTACCGCAAAAAAATATTGGGCAAGACTCTATTTTTTATCCAGACCAAAAAAACAAACTATCACATAAGAAATACATACATACATTCTATCACGCCTCTTTCCTTTGGGGGTAGGCAGAGGCCAAGGACCGCCACTTGCTACGATCCTTACAAAACTCTCTCACTTCATCTACATCCATCACTCTTTTCATACATGCTCGCCGGTTTCGGGTACTCCTGACTTGCCCCTTGGCAAGAAATGTATGAACATAAGACACAAAAAACATAAGAAATGTATGTACTATACAACGTGTAAATTGACCCTCGACATACCCTTAAAGGGCATCAATATGAACAACTTTCCAGTGAGATTTATGACGGGAGCTCCTTTCGAGAATTTCATACATTTTGCCCGGGCGGCTGAGCACTTTTGTATGAAAATGTCGAATGTGATTTTGAGTTCCCAGCATAGGAAAAGTTGTCTTCCCGAGCAGAACGTAAAAGCCGGTTAAGGGATTGGGCAAAAATCTAAGAAATCACATCAATAGGCGATGCGGGTAGCAACCCATCACTATTTTGATTCCGCTTTCCATCTTAACGCCCACTCATATGCTAATCGGCCTTCTGGTTTTATAACCTTGGGCTCTGTCTATCCTGCAAGGGATAAAGATGTGATAGTATGTAGTTCAAAAATTTTTCCAAATGTCGTGGGATCATGTTGCACGCTTTAAAGATTCAAAACATTTATTCAGAAAATAGGTCCTTGCAGGCACTTTTTCACGTCAAATCACAAAGTTCAAAGCTACAGACTACTAGCATTTCGGAACCTACCACTGCAGAGAAGAAATGCTAAAAGAAACTCTTTTCAACAATATAGGTCGCCTACTCGCCTGAAAAAGGTTTACAATAATAAAAAGCAACTATTTACATCAAAAATATCCAGAAAATTAAGAAAACGTCTAATAAAAACCTATACCTGGAGCATAGCTTTATACGGATGTGAAACGTGGACGCTCACACAGAGGGATAGTGAAAGGCTTGCTGCCTTTGAAATGTGGTGCTGGAGAAGGATGGAAAAAATCAGTTGGACAGAACGAAAAAGTAATGAAGAGGTGTTAGAAATTGTAGGAGAGAAAAGAAGACTGATAAACGAAATAGAGAATAGGAGAACATGATGCCTTCTTTAAAAACATATTGGAGGGTAAGGTAAAAGGAAAGAAAGGTCCAGGGAGAATAAGGAAAAGTTTTGTTGACCAACTAAAGAAGAAGGCTGGTGTCATGTCGTATCAAGAACTAAAGTCTAAAGCAGAAGATAGAGAAGTTTGGCGCATACTCCATCGACAAGAGCTATAAAGCTCTTAAATAAGAAGAAGAACTCGCCTGAAGGGCTTTGTATTATTATATAACTTTTTACATATATGGCATATTGCGCCCGGTAGCGACCTGCGTTATTGACTGGCGATTTCCGTCTGCCCGGCTCGGTTCGATCCGGTGACACGTTGCAATGAGTCGGACTGGCCTGTTTGCCTTTGAATCGGCTCTGAAGTAGGTATGACATAAATAGTGATGACTTTCAGAACATCAGATTTTTATTCTTGTCTTTTTTTTTCAATTTGCAATGTCGAAAATTTACTAGTTTTTCGGAAATACCACTTGAAAAAAGGAACTCAGTTTAGTTCTAGTTGCTACACGTAAGTTTTAGAGTTGCTACACGTGCCGGCCAATCAAGTGATTCATGAGACATTCTTCCATTTCTTCATATACATACATACACTATCACGTCTTTTTTCCTTACGGGGTAGACAGAGCCTAGGTCTGTAAACCCTTGAAGCCACGTTTAGTATGTTGGTGGGCTTGTAGGTGAGAACGGAATCAAAACAGTGACGGATTGCTAGCCGCATCGCCTATAGACATGATTCCTGATTCCCTCGATCAACTTTTACGATCTGCGCGGGAAGTGAAGCAGCTGGTACATTCTACGTTTTTTCTTTTCTCTCAGACCAGCATGGCCCATTTCTTCGACCATCTTTTATGATCGGCATGACATTCAACATTTTACTAAGCAAAATGATACATTTCAGATAACAGGCAATAAGCGTAATCGAATAAATACGATTGTTCATTTGGAGCTCCCAGACAAAGCTATTTTCGCAGAAAATCAGGTATTGTCCCGAACAAAGAGCGGTTTGAAATGAAAACAAACTTGAGTGAAGCGGTTTGAAATTCTCTAGTCGGGTGAAATCAATTAAATAATGAATTTACGAGTAAAGGATCGATTCTGTTTACTTTGTAACCCGCCTCATTTATTGAAAACTAGTTTGGATAAATTATTCTACTTAAGGCTTGAAGCAAAGAAGAGCTTTTAAAGAAGTACTTAATTCGGTATTTTTTAATTACATAATATGTACAATCTGTTAATGAAACCCTACCCAATCCTTAAAAGAGTGACTTAGCCCGAGAATATAAACAATTTTACTTATGGGGCTACTGATGAAAAATTGGAACAAAAATCAGACTGTGTTTTACTGTAATTATAGGCAATAAAACCTTGGTTCAGTTGGAACAAAAGTGACCGATGCAGATAATGATGGTCCCAGCAAGAGCTTATAGTTAGAACATTCGGTGATCGAAGGAATATTCCCAATTTAATCCAAAGAAAATTAAACAAAATATTTCCTGTTCCATATCTAAGGATCTCTCTTTTCCTAAAGAATATTCCGTTCTTTAACCTATCACAGAAATCGACTAAATACAATTGTTAATTTGGAGATCCCAGACAAAGCTATTTTCGCAGAAAATTAGGTATTGTTCGCAACAAAGGGCGGTTTGAAACGAAAACAAACTTAAGTGAAGCGGATTGAATCTCTCTAGTTGGGTAAAATCAATTAATAATGAATTAAGGGGATCGATACTGTTTACCTTGTAACCCTCCTCATCCATTGTTGAAAATAAATTTGAATAAATTTATCTTTTTATGGTTTTGTATACTTACTACAATGAATAGACAATTAATTCTTGGTTCACTTGAAACAAAATTGAGCAATGCTAATAATGATGGTCTCGGAACAATTTAATCCGAAGAAAATTTTTAACAAAATATTTCCTATTCCTCTAAATATATTTCTTTTCATAAAGTATTTTCATTTCTTTCGCCTATCACAGAAATCGAGTAAATACGAATGTTCATTTGGAGATCCCAGACAAAACTATTTTCGCAGAAAATCAGGTATTGTCCCGAACAAAGGGCGGTTTGAAATGAAAACAAACTCGAGTGAAGCGGATTGAAACTCTCTAGTCAGGTGAAACCAATTAAATAATGAATTAAAAGGATCGATTCGATTTACTTTGTATCCCGCCTCATTCATTGAAAACTATTTGAATAAATTGTTCTACTTAAGGCTTGAAGCAATGAAGAGCTTTGAAAGAAGGACTTAATTCGGGATTTTTTCATTACCTATGTACAATCTGTTAATAAAACCCTATCCTATCCTTAAAAGAGAAATCTTAATAGGCAATAAAACCTTGGTTCAGTTGGAACAAAAGTGAGCGATGCTGATAATGATAGTCCCAGCAACAGATATAAGTAAGAATATTCGGTGATCGAAGGAATATTCCCAATTCAATCCGAGGCAAATTTGAACAACATATTTCCTGTTCCATATCTAAGTATCTCTCTTTTTCTAAAGAATATTCCGTTCTTTAACCTATCACAGACATCGAGTAAATACGATTGTTCATTAAAAGATCCCAAACAAAGCTATTTTCACCGTAAATCAGATTTTGTCCCGAACAAAGGGCGGTTTGAACTGAAAACAAACTTGAGTGAATCGGATTGAAACTCTAGTCGGTGAAATCAATTAAATAATGAATTAAGTGGATCGATGCTGTTTACCTAGTAACCGGTTCATTCATTGAAAAGTTGTTTGAGTAGGTCCTAGCAACACGAACTTAAGTGGCAATATTTTCAGAAATTTGAGCGTTACCGGTGACCGGAAACGTAATACGATTCATGTACCAGTAGGCCTATTTGCTAACTTATTATAACTACGTTGATGGTCACTGCAACGCCATTAGGGGTTTTCGTATGGCCAAATCCTCTAACTGCCCTGGCTTTGGTAGTACAGAGGGTCGTGCTCCTGCAGTGGAGACTAACAAAGACCTGATGATGATGATGATAATATATTAAACGTAATGGATGTTGAATGAGTTCAACTCAAATATATATTAAACGTAATGAATGACCATCAAATGCTGTACTCCGCAGTTGTAAAAGTTAGCAAATAGGCGTATTTTGTTTTGTTTTTGTATGCGTAATGAATGAATATAGTTATGTATATATTTCATGCATTACGTATTTAGCTAGTATTTAGTATTAAAGTTGAAGTTTCCCACGCTTTTTCGAGTTTTCTTGTTTATCAAAGAAATGTGGATGACAATTATTATTGACGACGCTATGTAAATCACACTACAGTCACACCATGACAGTTTATTTTAGTTATTATTATACTGCTACGCTGCAGCTACGGCGTAGCTCTGTTGTCAGCTACACTCGTAGCTTCGTAGCTCGTAGCGGATTGTCAAGTTATATTTGTGGTTTTCAAAAACGTGCTATATCTCAAAAGCTACTGACTATATCTCGCTCAAACCAATTTTCGCTGAAAGCTTTTATTGATATATCTTTCAAACGATTGACTTTGAGAAAAAATGGTTACAGGAACTTCAATGTCATTTTTAAAGACCTATCTTTAGACACATGCACATATACTCGTAGATACGTTTGATTTTTAGTTTTATTTCAGTATATTGTGTTAGTTAGCTTTACTTGGTGTTTTCACCAAAAGTGGTCGTGTTAGACAAAAATGCTGAGAAAAAGGTCACGTTCTCACTTTGAATTGTAAACAGTCGTTCATAAAATAGTTTGGGTTCTAGGGCCTTATTGAACAAAATTATATCTGTTTTCTGTCTAACAATTATTTCAAATGGTGGCAGCATTGGACTTCTAAAAATTCACGCTTTCCTTTATTGAACTACTGTTTATAGTTTAAAGTGTGAACGTGAAACTATATTCGCCTATTTTGCCAAAAATATAAAGAAAAGGTTCACCTTCTTTTTTACTTTAAATTGTAAGCAGTAGTTCAAATACCAATCTAGGGCTTCCCAGAACAAAAAAAATATGATAACTTCGTTTTCCTTCAAATTCAGAAAATTAATGGTTTCCCTTAAGGAGAACAAACGGAAAGCTTTTTCTAAAACAATCGCCGAATCCAAAGCTGTGGTATTTCTTTGACATGATTAAGAAATACCGTTCTCCAATCTCGGCAAAAATAAAAACAGATTGCGAGCCATACAATCTAATGTTTAAATTCATCTCCGATTTCGCCCACAATGTAAAATAAAAAGGGACAGAAGTATAACATATGTATCTAGTACCTACTTATACGTATATTATTAAATTAAAATTTGTGTAAATTTTCTAGCTTCTTTGAGGCATCTCAATTTTATTTCTTTCAGTCACGTTCGTGCGTCTTTTTTTGAGATGTAATATTTTAGATCGCAAAGCTGCTGTTACATAAAACGTATTTATGTTATTTTGTATTTAGCCGTGTAGTTCCCGGCAGAGAAGAATAGAACCCCGTCTGGCCAGGCTGTAGAGTATAGGCCAAATCGTCTGACTGCTCTGGCTATATATGGCTCAGAGAGGATCGTGCTCCTGTCGTTGAGACTGAAAATCTGATGATAATGATGATACATATTTCCGGCATGGAATATAATAGGATCAGAGCTCAAGGAGAACAAATAACACTATTATTACGAGTAACAAGAAACGTGCTGTCTTAGTTGTCTTCTTAATGAAGCACCAGAAACTTTTGCTCGGATGAAATCAGGAGAAAGAGTCGATTAGGAAACTCGTGTTTGTTTTTTTCTTTCTCTCTCATCTGAGCGTATCCTCGATCGCATCCCCAGGTAAGATTTCTCAAACCGTACGGCATATATGTGTAACCCTCTTTAATTTGCACCCACAACAATCCATTTGTATGAGCGGCACGTAACAGTGTTGTCTCGGCCCGATCTCTATCAGCAAACGAAAATTTATATCAAAACGAATTTGCATATACGTATTCATGGGTTTCGGAGAAATGGGCCGCGCTTATCGGCGTTCGTTCCTGTTTCGGTTTGGGGTGTTTGAAGAGAAATGTACAAGATAAACACACATTATACTTTATCTGCTTCAAAGGTTGCTAAAGCTTTTTGGGGCGCAGAAGGGGAGAATTAATTGAAATTCTATGAAGTGGCTGCGTAGCTTAATCCTAAGATTATTCGCAATTATTTCCTGAAGGCCAAAAAAATATCGACGTGCGTGACAAATAATAAGGCCCTTCGTAGGTCATCGCAATAATTTCAAGAGATTTCAAGCTTTTTCTAGCTGCCTAAAGGCATTTGGTCTTGCATGTTGTTACCGCCGTTGATACAACTTCGAAAGGCACGTTAAACCGTCCTAACGTGCCCTCTGAGTGAGTAATTGATCACCACTGCCCACAGGTGCCCGTTCCAACTGCAACCCTAGGGTTGTTACAAGAGCGTTGCCGGCCTCTAGTTTTCCCTCCCCAGAGGGGCAGGGGTTATGTGCCTCCGGCTCTCTCACTCACCGAACGACGAATGGGATGGGCCTATGCGTAGAAGCAGTGAAGTTACTACTCAAACGACGATTTTCTGTGAGAGTGTGGTATTTCCCCAGACGAGCCAGCCCATTCATGCTACTAGCAAAAGTGAATTTTACCGGTAGCGTGGCTCTACCAAAGTTTAGTTAAATTTACACGCTGTAAATAGGCGCGAAAAATAGTACCCTCCTATCCCAGAGGATAGGAGGGTACTATTTTTTCGCCCCATTATTACCCATCCTCTGGGATGGATAATAATTGAAAAACACCTACATAATTCATTACAGTACTCGAGCACTTATGTCCTACACACGTAATGGTCCCTTTACGTCGCACTGTAAAACGAGCAGAGCATAAAAAACATTTCCACATTCTAATTTCCACGTCAAATGTCGCTGTTACAAGCAAATGTAATTCTAACATCATTTTACCGTGTCATACACGTGTAAGCCTTCGTACAACGAAATCTGACCAACTAACTAAATAGACAAGAGAAGATATCGCACGTCTATTTATCATCTCATCCCATCTTCCGCTCACTGCTGACCATTTTCGCCAGCCGTCTGTGCTGTTTTCTTCTTGGAGCGACCTGCGAATTTGATATAGTACTGTATATGATAGATAGATAAAAGATTTATTGTACCATCAAAAACACGCATACAATCAATAAGCAAACAAAACATACTACAAAACAGAGACTTAACAAATAAACCAGTAGGTGCGTGATCGTTTGTGTGTTGCAGTGGTACAAAAGGCAATATCTCAGTACTTATATCACTCGGAGAGCAATGCACTGGTTTTCAGTTACTGCCTGGGGCAGTCACGAAGCGCGCAGCAAAACAGTCGCGTCATTTTTGCGCGTAGTCGCGTATATGCTGCGTAAATCTATTATTAATAATCAGGCCCGTGTTTATCTTACTGGGCGTGTGCAAAATTGCTGATGATGCTCCTTAAGTCCACACGCATGACTTGATAATGGGGAGAAGAAACGAAAACGATCGGCACCTCCCATCCCATTGCGCAGAAGGCGGGGTACGTCCAGCAGGGAAAGAGGAAAAGGTTTACTTTGGGTTAAAACAAGTAACATTGGTCGGTCTTTAGAAGCACTTCTGAAAAACAATGTATTACGAATAACAAATTAATTAATAGAATTTGAGGGAAATAAATTGATGTCAATTAAACAAATATTTCCGGGAAAACGAATTAAACAAGAGGACTCAGTTATACACCATCTAGTAGAGATCCTACTCCAACTAGGTATCTCACACACGTTGTCTATTACTTTTTAAGTCAGTGCTGAGAACTAATCCTCATAAATTAATTTCTCTCAAACGCGTTTTGTTACGTTCATTGACCCTAATTCAATTCTTACCATTTTTTGGGGCAGGAAAAACGAAATAATTTCAGAAAAAACAATTGAAAACAGACTAGGCCAATCCAAGTACAAACTACGCTCTACTAAGTTCGCAGCGAAAAGATTTAAGTTGTCTATTTCATTGAAAGTCTATGTTGAAAACTAATATTCTTCAATTAATTTCTCTCATAACAACGCCCGTTTTGTCACGTTGATCGACCCAATTTCAAACGGAATCTCGCCATAATTTAGGCCAGGGACAATAACGAAATTCATCTCGACGAAGGTGGACGAACAGACACGACCGTCTTTTGTTTTTAGAAGATTTTACTCCTCGCCTCGTTGTCATGGTGTTTGAGAGGGATTGGATCAGGTAATAGTGGGAGAGCTCGTGAACCATCTGACTAACCCGTTTCCCACAAAGCTAGAAATTTTTTAAATGATATTTTATTATCTGCTAATTATAAAAGTACCGGTCTGGCAGGGATATCGCGGTTGCGTCATCAATCCAAAAATTTTTGAAAATGCAAAAAAAAAAAATTTTCGTAACCTTCTGCCACAAGGCTACAATTTTAATATGTTATAATTTGTATTTTTAAGTGTAAAAAAAAATTGCCAACCTATTTTGAGGGTTGCAAGTGTGTGCCAGACGATAGCAAAGTTGTCATTGGGACGGTAATTCATAACCTGCTGCCACAAGGCTACAATATTGAGGGAACATTCTTTTAATTGTTTAAAAAATATATGTAAACAGCCAGACCATTCTAGTGGTTGCAAGTACCTGCCAGACGACGTGGGAGAGCTCGTGAACCACCTGACTAACCCGTTTCCCACAAGGCAAAAATTTTAATATGTTATAATTTAAGTATGTTTAATTGTAAAAAAAAATTCCCAACCTATTTTGAGGGTTGCATGTGTGTGCCAGACGATAGCAAAGTTGTCATTGGGACGGTAATTCATAACCTTCTGCCACAAGGCTACAATTTTAATATGTTGTAATTTAAGCGTGTTTAAGTGTAAAAAAAAATCGCCAACCCCTTTTGAGGGTTGCAAGTGTGTGCCAGACGATAGCAAAGTTGTCATTGGGACGGTAATTCATAACCTTCTGCCACAAGACTACAATTTTAATATGTTATAATTTAAGCGTATTATAGGGACAAATTATGACATAGATTGAGCTAGCCGCACTCAGAGTAATTTACAAAACTAGTAGGATACTAACTCAACGATATTATATTTTATAATAGATACTCATAAAGATAAATATCCACAACCCAGAATAATTTGAAAAAGATCGTTTTCCATCATGACCTGGCCGGAGATTGAACCAGCGTCCACCCCTGCCGCAGATTAACCACTGCCCCAGGGAGGCCGTCTACAATACACTACAATATTGTATTGTAATAATGTATTGTTTCTTTCTAACTTTCTAACTCATACACGTCTGTTGCGCGCGCACTCCCGTCGAGCGACATGACTATTAGTCGTCTGGCAGGTACTTGCAACCACTAGAATGGTCTGGCTGTTTACATATATTTTTTAAACAATTGAAAGAATGTTCCCTCAAAATTGTAGCCTTGTGGCAGAAGGTTATGAATTACCGTCCCAATGACAACTTTGCTATCGTCTGGCATACACTTGCAACCCTCAAAATAGGTTGGCAATTTTTTTTTACACGTTAAAATACTTAATTTATAATATATTAAAATTGTAGCCTTGTGGCAGAAAGTTACGAAAAAATTTTTTTTTGCATTTTCAAAATTTTTTGGGATGATGTCGCAACCGCGATATCCCTGCCAGACCGGTATTTTTATAATAAGCTGAGAATAAAATATCATTTAAAAAATTTCTAGCTTTGTGGGAAACGGGTTAGTCAGATGGTTCGCTAGCTCTTAATCTATAAGTAAGGTTTTTAATTATGAATAATTTAAATTAGATTTCTTATTAGGCAATAAGTACTTAGTTCATACTCATGTTTAAAATTGAAATAAGCTAAATAATATGTCGCTAACTAGTTCCGTAAATGGTTTTTCGTGTTCTTTATGGTCCTACTATAATAAGTACCTGCCAATGTAAATAATAGGGACCCCGATGTCCAACGTACACCAGCCTGTGCTACTTTGGAGGATGCAACCGGGAAAACCCCCAGATGAGAAGGTTTTGATTTTGTAGAAATCGATGGTGATCCGCCAACCCATCACTATTTCGATTGCGACCTGCTCGCCCATCAGCTATCAATACGCTTGGGTTTGTCTACCCCGTAAGAGAGACAGACGTGATAATATGTATTACGCAAGTATTATCTATATCACCAGAATTAAAAATGCATGTTTGTGCGTAAACATCTGTTCCCTCCCAAGTTTTCTTTAGGAAATTTAGCTGTATTCTGCTTCTATGTTGTACCTAATTATGTTTGTTACGTAAATATACATATGGTCCTGACATGTGTGTCCGTGTAATGAGTGATCCCTCGGCGCTAACTTACAAGGTTCCGGGAGTTGTTTGCATACTCTCACGGCTAGGTAGGACAAACATGGATTTACCCTGTTTTTATTTTCTATCTCAAGTAATACTAGGAATGGCCACAAAAACTATTAGATTTTTTACATGTTATTTATTTATTTATTTCATATGATAGCGAGTCTTACAGGCTTATCCTAATGCGACTATGCTATGACAAATCATTACAGTTAATTATAAAAGTTCATTTAACCGAGGTACATTTAATAGTGCCTCATTTGTGAATTTCGCCAACGAAACATTAAATATATCTATATCCTGGCTTAGAGCATTAAGTAAACTCAAGGCTCTAGGCACAGGAGCAAATTTATATAAATTAGTGCGCGACGACGGCTTCTCAAACAAGAGAGGTTCACGCCTTTTAAATATGTACCTATTCATCCGGCACTGACAGTGACAATTTTTTTAAGTATTAATTAGAGCATCACTATTAATACCGACTAAGACTTTAAAAAAACCGGTCAAGTGCGTGTCGGGCCACGCGTAGTGTAGGGTTCCGTAGTTGCAAATTACAACTTTGAGTTCACACTGTTCATACTCGCACATCACAGTTTAACGACCAAAAACATATAACAATGAAAATGTATGAAATTTTACATTTTCGAGTACACTTTATAAGTTGGTTGCCTATAACTTCTTAGTTTGTACTTAGTACTCAGCTCTGATAGTTTTCCTTTCAACTTCAGTATATATACTACTGCTGTAATTTTTTTCACGTATCCATATATAACCGTTTAGTAGATAGAGGGGGGGGGGGGACACTTGCCTCTAACAAAAATTTGCACTTTAAAACCAAATATTTCGGAAACGGATCCCTAAATCGAAAAATGGTGCTCTCAACCTCACAATATTTTTTGAAGACATATCTAACAATACCCAACACGATGGGTTTACCAATTTTTTTTCAAGATTTTCTTCTACCACTTTTTTGACATGATTAATATACATACCCATACCAAATTTCAACTTTCTAGTACTTAGAGTCTCTGAGTAAAACCGCGGACGGACAGACAGACAGACAGACATGGTGAAACTATAAGGGTTCCTAGTTTACTACGGAACCCTAAAAATGTACTTTACATGTGGAAAGAGTGTTATTTTTTTAACGTTCAAGGCCACGTGTTATTAGCGAGTTTGTTGACACTTCTTCTACGCTCCGCTTTGGAAGCAAAAAATTGATCGAAAAACCTATGTTATAAACGAAAGGATAGATTGAATTATCTTCTTTCTCAAATATTAGTGGCCAATGTAAATGCCTATACTTAGGTACTTTTTGTCTAAGAGAATTATAAAATAGTTTAACGTTGTTAGGTATCACCAGAGATAAATATTTACTCCGCCGCTCATCGCAGGAGGGCTGTCTGCTTTTCCGCCCAAAAGATTAGAATTGCCATCCAGCGTGGGAAAGCGGCCAGTATTCTTGACACGAATTTTTAAGTTTGATTTTTTTTTCTATTATTTCATACCAAGTAAGGTTTTGTTTTAGTTTGTAGTTCTAATATCTGATTAAATATACTCAGTGCAACTAACATCATAAACTCAATTTGGCTTAAAATAATATTTCCATTCCTAAGCTACTCAAAAAGTCAAATAACCGTTAAAAAAAGATGGCGCTTAGAAACGCTTGAAAGTTAAGCATTTGTTAAAAACTGCCATGGCTTGCATGAATATTTAATTGCAAAGTGCCAACCCTGATAAATAACAAGAAAGGCCCGCGACAGAGAACGTGGACATAAAAGCCTAGAAAAGACGCAATTATGTTGTTTTTGAAATTTTTCATAAAATATTGATGTACCCTAGTGGGTATGTTGCTGTCACTTCTAGAATGTGATTGTCATAAAGGACTTGATCTTTCTAATGATGAATGTTATGAAATTATAAGTCAAGCCACTAAATTATTTATTGGCCCTGTGACCAAACTTCTAATTTTATAACTAAGCAACGGGAAAATGACATAGCCTCTAATAAACTAATTTGTCTTTTGTACAACGCCAGCTTAATTTTCTATAGAAAGCATCAAGTAAAGTTGCACACCTGAAGAAATCTTTTCTTGCCTTTTTAAAGAACCCCATGCTGTAGTCTCTCGGGAATGTACTTGATTTCTAAACAGATTTTTCCGTCTGCTGTACCAAGACACTTTTTGTAACCTATATCCGTACATGGCATCCGTCGATAAAACATAAAATTGGCCATGTTTCGGATTCAATCTACCCGATTGCTTCGCAATATCCCTGGGGAAACGCGGTGAACCACCTCATGACAAGAACCGGTGACATGGTAATAATTCTATGCTATTCACTCAGAGGAAAAACAGTGATTGTTAAGAGTAAGGTCTACTTACTGTAATAACTTTGAGGTAAACAGACTATTGTATGAAACTTTTTATTTATATTAAGTAAACGGGTTTACTCTTCTACCTTCACCTTATTACCTAATTCTCCTTAAACCATCTAGCCTAGAGGCAAAGATATAGCCTAAGGTCGAGCGAGCTAAAGAAATAAATGAATATGGACTTTGACATTCCTTTGCCATATATCTAGGTGGCCTTGTGGATGTGGGCATTATAAGTGCTTCCGCATGTTAAGCAACCCTGGGTGCAGTCCCCATTTGGATGGGTGACCGCAAGTGGTATTAAAATATCTCGAGCTCCTCCGTGCTTCGGAAGACACGCTAAGCCGTTGGTCCCGGCTGTCATCATTGATGGCAGTCGTTAAGCTATGTCAGATGCCTTTAGGCAGCTGGAAAAATCTGACACCAGTGTTGGCCACTTACACACACGAAAAACAAACAATAGGTGTCATAGGTGTCATAATGTATATGTCGCCACCTCAGGTCGCCACGATAGGTGTCATAATGTATATGTCGCCACCTCAGGTCGCCACGCCATTTCTTTTTTAATAAAGAAGGTACATAGATTTAATTTTGGCAATAAACGATTTTTTATTTATTTATTTATATTTTTAAAAAGATTCAGGTTGTATAGGTATGCAGCGCGTAAACTTTAGGGGGTAATATAGACCGTCAATATATTTTTTATTTTTTTTTTATGTCATAGGACGGCAAACGAACAAGCGAGTCACCTGATGGTAAGTGATCCCCGCTACCCATGGACTAATGTAACACACCCCTGTGACAAGAGCGTTGCCGGCCTTTTATTTTACCCTCCCCAGAGTTGGGACTTCGGCCTATGAACAATTTTTCCTATAGGACCAATGCTGAGTACTGGAAAAAATATTTGACTCACCCATACTGATTGCCCGGGTGGGTGGCTTACACTTGTACGCAAATATCGTTATTTTTTTTTAGGCTCAGCATTGATTCCCTGAAAAAGTTGTTCATATTGACGGGATAAGTCACCCCTTTAAAGGAATTTCGATGGTCAAGTTACACGCTATATACATATTAAAAACACAAGTCTTACTTAAGAACTTACTTTGGGGCTAGCTCAATCTTTGTGATTTGTCCGTATATATTTATTTATTCACGTATAGCGAGATAAAACAGCTTCATCATCATCATCATCATTTCAGCCGCAAGAAGTCCACAGCTGGACATAGGACTCCCTCAAGGATTTCCAATATGACCGGTTGGAAGCGGCCTGCATCCAGCGCCTTCCCACCGACCAGCCCCCGTATTTACTAACTCGGATGACAGGACAGTCGATGCCTATCAATCTAGAATTTACTGTTACAATGCGGGTTTTACTTGCTCGAACTTTTTAAAAACCTCATTGTAACAGCAAATCCTAGATTGATAGGCATCGACACCTGTCATCCGAGTTAGTAAATACGGGCAGGTGGTCGGACGACATGAAAAGGGTCGCAGGAAAAAAGCTTAATGCGTCTGAAATAATTATGAAACAAATATTTGCTTTGAATACCAAAATATGCCGTGGTCCAGCTATAATTTTTTCAAGTTAGCTCAGCGCAGTGGACCGGTAGTGATGAAGGTTTCAATGCTGGCCTATAAATATTGACGGCTCCTACCACGGGTGCATTACTTTTAGTTGCTGACTGACTGAAACAGCCTTCGTGGTCCAGTGGTTAAGGCGTTTGCTTGATGACCCGAGGGTGGAGGGTTCGATTTCCACGGGAAGCATACTTTGTTGTTTCCAGTTTAGTTAGGACATTGCAGGCATGAATCACCTGATTGTCTGATAATACCTAAAGATGATTACGTGCTTCGGAAGGGAAGTTAAGCCGTTGATCCCGGCTGCCATCTGGTAGTCATTAAAGGAACCACGTCAGAGGCCGAGAGGCAGTTCCGAAGAACTCTGACACCAGGGTGTGCATGGTCGACTGACCGAATGATAATGAATGAATTACTGAAACCGTTGGGAGTTTGCCTCCGTGGCGCAGTGGTCAATACTCCAGTTTGTGACACGAAAGGTTTTTGGATTGAATGCCGGCCAGGTTAAGATGGAAAAATATTTTTTTCAGACTGACCTGGATCTTGGATTTATATCAATATAGAATAGAATAGAAAAATCTATATTCAGTGATTTACAAATGGTACAAGTACAATAACAATAGTTCACACAAAGTAAGTAAAGTTCACCAATTTTGTAAAAATTAAAATGTATTAATATATGTATTTGTAATATATATAGTATCGTTGAGTTAGTATCAGTATCACATAACGAAAGTTTCGAACTTACTTTAGGGCTAGCTCAATCTGTGTGATTTGTCCGTAACAATGATGCAAAGGTAGGGAAGAAAAACTGTAAATCTTGTACGTACAGATGGATGTAGGGAGTACTGTACATACGTACCTACATATCACGTCTTTTTCCCTTGCGGGGTAGACAGAGCCCAGGTCTATATAACCTAAAGGCCACGTTTAGCATGTTAGTGAGCTTGTAGATGGAGAACGGAATCAAAATAGTGATGGGTTGCTAGCCGCATCGCCTATTGACATAATTCCTCATGTCCATTCCCTCGATCGGCTTTTACGATATGCGCGGGAAGAGAAGCAGCTAGCACATTCTACGTTTTTAGGGTTCCGTAGTACGCTGTGTGTGTCTGTCTGTCTGTTTGTCCGTCCGCGGTTTTACTCAGAGACTATAAGTACTAGAAAGCTGTAATTTGGTATAGGTATGTTTATTAATCATGGCAAAAAAGTGGTAGAAAACATATTAAAAAAAAAATATTTTTTTAGGGTAGCTCCCGTAGTTCCCATACAAGTAAAGTGGGGGAGTATTTTTTTTTTCTTTATTTACCCATCGTGTGGGGTATCGTTAAAAAGATCTTTTCAAAGAAAAATATTGTTAGGTTAAGAACACCATTTTTTGATTTAGGGATCCGTTTCCGAAATATTTGGTTTTTTATGGGCTTATTTATTTTATGGGCTTCGCGCAGTAAAGCGTGCTTTGAATAGTCGAAGGTGCAAAAGAGCAAAGCGCCGGCCCGTCGACATTCGACAAACCCATGCGAGATTTATTTCTTTTTTTCGTAGTAGGGGATCGACTGAATGAAAAACCATATTGCAGAACCAACGGAACGGAAATTCATGCCTCATTGTGCCACAATCACAAAACGTTTTCATTTCTGCCCGACGAAGGCGATTTTAATGTTATTCCAAGTTTAATGAGATTCGATTCGGAACAATACAATGAGCTTTACCTGTGTTTGTAAATAAAATTTGAGATAGACTATACCTACTTAGTATATAAATTGCTTCTACGTTATTTATTTAATTTTATTTATTTATTTATTTCGAGCCATTAATTGTCCTACTGCTGGGCAAATTCCTCCCTTCACTTCTTTCATTCAATCCGGTCTTGCGTTATGTCCACTCTTTGTGACATTTATGTAGCTCATCACGCCATCGCGTTCTTGGTCTGCCAAGTCTTCTAGGATTATTAGGGATCCAGCAGGAGGTGATCTTAGCCCAGAAATCTTTGTTTAATACATACCTAATAATTGAATAAGGTGACCGAGTTAACGAACTGAAAAAAGGTAAACACAAACACAGCTAATTATATAGAGCCCAAGTCAATCGTCATGGCCAAATGCGGCAGCAGTGTTAGGTAGGTACTAAAATCACATAAAACCAATAGTCGGATGAATAGAACTACTGATTACCGCCTAAAACGGCCGTTTTTGGCATTAATAAGTAGTAGAGAACCAATTGATTGATTCTCATAATATTAATACTTCAGGTTATTTACTAACGCTTTAACTTAGATTATTGACTTTGATTTATAAAGTTTTAAAAATAATTGGCCTAGATGAGAGATAGCTACGCCTTATAGCTGGTAACCTACTAAACGTTTAGTAACAAATGTATGTACTTCGCACTTGCACTAATCAAAGTGTATACCTACCAGCCTACGCTAAAATAATTCTCTTACATTGATGTTAAAAATCTATATAGGGAATTCTTGTTCTGCAATTTATTTTAATGGACTTTAAAACGTAAAATCAGTGTAATTTGGATGCCCATTTTTTTAAATAATGTGTGGAATAACTAAAATAGACCATAATCGTGCGGCTGCAAAAAGTGAAATTTACTTGCTAGGGGCTCATCGAACATGGGGCTGTAGCAAAATTTACTTGCTAGATTGTCAAAACCATGGTCAAATCAAAAATTAATTAGGTACATGGTTAGACTATCATTTCGTTCGTACTAAAAGAATAGGTACAACTTAGAAGCACAAGAAAAAAGATTTTGGAGATATTGGCTAAAAAAAGTACGCGTAAACACTAAAAGAAAAAATATATAATTGGCAGTGACATATGACAGTATGACAGCATCAAATGTTATAACGGGAAATTAAAACGATTTTGTTGATAACAAGTTTCCACTGATTACTCAAATTAATTTAATTTACATATCAACTGCAGGGCAAAGTAGTAGGTCGATTAAATACTACGATATTCCGCATAAATTAGGTGACGTATTAAACACAAGCCCTCCGATTTTTATCAGCTGTTTGACGTATAGAAATGTTATTTTCTTTCTGTCATATATCGCGAACAGGTTATGTTTAGTATTTGATAATATTTGTACTTTATTTTTTATCATGTTCAGAGGGAGACGAGTACTGTGTGCCGCCGTCGAAGGGCGCAAATTGGCCGTAAATCAGATCAGTTTTAAAGACTTTTCAACGGCAAAAGTGCCAGGAAATATGAATGATAAATTCCGATTACCTGCCCGTTATGGAGCCGGGGAGAAAAGTGTCTGGTCAGTATATATTACGTAATTTTTGTTTACTTGGTAACTATAAATTGAAATTCAAGAAATAGTACCTACCTTGCTATCAAAATCAAATACGTTTTTGTAAAGTTATATTAACGTCACTTGTCATCTCCATATTTATTATTCTTTATAATTATTGGCCTCTTTGATAACGTGAGAGTAATGTTTAGATCCACATATACGATCGACATCCACTCAACATTTTTTAATAAGAACAATTAATATGACTACTCAAGGTTTTTATTTATTATGTGCAGTGTTTACAAAAATCATTATATTACAAGAAATTGCATGCCAATTTAAGCATAGCTTTATTAGAGCCCAATTTATTGAGATTTAAGATTAAGTTTAGAACAGAAAAAGATGGCCAAAATCAGGGCACTAAATATTGAATGGACTTTAAAATGAATCAGTACTTCATACTAATGTAACTTCATCTCATTGAGTGTCTAGCCCAGACATTAAATACTAGCTTTTCCCATGACCTTATTCACTTAAATTACTCTATAATAATATAGTTTTTTAAGTAGTTGGTGATGGAATTGATTAAGTAGTAAATTAATTTCGAGTCAAAAATAGATGCTGAAATGAAATTCATCAAATACAAAATCATATGTTTATCTCTTTATAATACCAGGTTTATTTCTGAAACACAGAATGTTTCAGATACTTCATTTATCTGATTTGTTTTAAAGTTTTACCCAACTGGCCCTGACTTCTTGACCCAGAAGTAAAGTAATGTTTTTTAAATTTCTTATAAAATATGTTTGGTCAAAATGAATTTAATGGCTTCATATTTATTTTAAATTTTAAATTACCAATCAATGTATAATTATTATATTGTTTGGTTCTATGATTAATTTCCACAAACTTTCTACTTATATTCTAGGGTTGAGTACATCCAACTGGCAGCAGACTACAAACCAAAGCTGAACCTTGGGCAAGGGTTCCCAGACTACCATGCACCAGAGCATGTCACCAAGGCCTTGGCTAAAGTCACTACTTCACCAGACAATCCTCTGTTGAACCAGTATACTAGGGGATTTGTAAGTGAATTCATCTAACTTTTTGCAGCTATACTTGCGTGAATAGATAGAGGCAACACTAGCTTTTTCCATGATGAATGAACCCAATGTCATTCCCCCGACCTCAAACTGTCTCCCGACTAAATTTCATGTAAATCAGTTTGTAATGTTTCATACAAACTAGAGCTGCTCTGCAACTATACAAAGAGGATGTCAAATGCTGATTTATGCAGATATCATATAACCACTAACAATAAAAATGAAATCTGAATAAATGTAAATAATAATAAAAAAAATTTTTTGGCTAGTGTATTTTTTGTTTTTATTTCTTAATGCATAATATCTAGGTTATGCATTAATTTAAGAAATAAAAACATAGCTTTATTTCTAAATATTTAGCTTAAACATAGTATTATTTATTACCTAGTCTAGTTAACCACACAAACTACAAATAAAATACTAAACTAACCAACAGTAAACCTACTAAGAGCTAATGATAAATTTTGGAACTAAGTTTGCCTTCACAGAATTTAATAGTTTTGGAAATCAACATTTTTTTTTTGTTTTTTCTTCCATGTTGTATGCATATACCAGTTGATTTTCTTCCCGCGCAGACCATAAAAGCTGTCAAGGGATTGGGCGAAAATCTTAGAAATCTCATGAATAGGTAATGCGGCTAGCAACCCAGCACTATTTTTATTTGTCTTTCCACATTTAACTACGCCCACCACGACGCTAGACGATGGGTCTTATTATTGACTAACCCGCAAGGGATACAGAAGTGAAAATATGAATGTATGCATTTTTTTAATTCAACTTAATGGTCTGGAAGGCTTTGCCAGAGCGCTTGTCCCTGGTTAAATTAGTTATACCTGTAGAATCAAAATATCTATGGTTTGACTATCATTACTATGTAGCATGTACCTATATATATGGCCCCATTAGAGTTTATTTACTTTATGAGAGAATCTCAACTGATAACCCTTTATACTGTTATCTTGTGACTGCTGAGCTCACAGTATTCTTGTTTCCTATCATAATTCTTAGATAAATAATAAAGACAGAATGATTGAACAAAATTACAGTTAATTATTTCTTGAACTCTTACTACCTACTGGGTAAACGTATGTAACTAACGAGTTTAACATTTTTTTTTTTAAATCAGCCATCTTCATCGGCATTTAATACATGCTGCTCAGTGATATACATACATATAAATTATGGACTTTATACTAACAGAGTAGGCACGTATTTACAATTCAACAAAGAATATTGTACCTTATCGATATACAGAAAAGGTACATTTCATATTTGATTAGAGTAGCAGCCGGTCTCAGCCGACTCGGTTATTGTTCCATTCTATTATGGATTTTATGTGCTGTGAAGAAAGATCAATTTCCTTTGTTCATTGTTAATGAGAGCCGATTCGGCGCCGTTTGTCTGCCATTGTTACCAGATTTCATAATCAATATTGATTGATGCAAGTTGCCTATACTTAAAACACGTTAACTTATTAGACGCGGCAAGATGCCTGAAATTCGCAAATTTCAAATTTGCGTCATAATATAATACAAAGGATTTTAGACCTTATTTTATAATAGTTTTATAGCAAAAATTTTAAAATCGCCTGCCTGTTGCGTTTGCGATTTGATAGAGAAATTTTAATTGATACTCCAACTCTAGTGGAAATGAAATGAAATGAAATGAAATGAATAGTTTTTATTCAAATTTTGGATCTCATGTATCGCTTTTTGAACGTCATTTATCTTTCTTGTTATATTTTATTTTATTTTTTTGCAAAATCGAAAACTACTAGCGTTTCGGAAAGACCACTGCTGAGAAGAATACGCCGAAAGAAACTCAGTTCAGTATTGGTCCCTACGTGCCAGAAGGGCATAATACATAACAGTTATAAGTCTACACATACATTTAACAAATATTTGTCTAATTCCAAGCATTTTTATCTATTAAATAATCATTTATACAGTAATATGCCTTTTTTATAAGCTGATTTTTAACAGCAGTCTTAAATTTATTAAACGATAGTTCTAACAATTCATTGGGAATTCTATTATAGAAGCGTATTCCAAGACCCAGAAATGAACCCTTTGTTTTCTGCAGCCGCAATGCTGGGGTTGCTAATTTATTTATATTTCTTGTGTTCCTACTATAAATATCACAATTCTTTTTATATAAATGAAGGTTTTGACGCACATACATGATATTCGCAAAGATGTACTGGGAGGGAAATGTCAAAATATTAATGTCCTTAAATAATTCTCTAAGAGAGTCTCGAGCACCTAGTTTATATATTGCTCTAATAGCGCGTTTTTGCAGAACAAATATAGTGTTGACGTCTGCAGCGTTACCCCACAGCAATATTCCATAGGACATAACACTGTGAAAGTAGCTAAAGTATACCAAACGCGCAGTGTCAACATCAGTCAGCTGTCTGATTTTCCTAATTGCGTAAGCCGCTGAACTAAGTTTACCCGCCAAAGTTGTAATGTGGGCACCCCATTGAAGACCGGAATCAACTGTTATTCCGAGAAATGTTGTTTTATCTACTAAATCTAATGTTTCATTATCAACTATTATACGCGTTGGCAGATCTGGGACATTCGGTAGGCAAAATTTGATACATTTAGTTTTTTTCGCGTGGTCTTGTTATCTCACTTTTAGCCATAAATGGTTTAATAATGATTACACAACACAGTAATACGTTATGAGCTATATAAGCCAAGAGTTATGTTAGGTTACATTTGGCAAGAATTGTAAGATAATATTCTACACGTAGAAACGAGGAAAATGGGTACAATCTGCTAGCACATTGCCTATTCTATATGGTCAGGGCTGTCATACTTAACTGCCTGTTCGGTACTTGCAGGCATTGTGTACGCGCCAAACCACCTGAACTGCTACTTTCTAATCCCGTTCCCCCAGTCATACAAACTCATATCCTTCCCTAGCATAAAAATCGGTTTTTTCGTCGATTGAAAATAAATAACGACGGAGGTTGAGGGAACGGGCTAGCAACCGATCAAGAATAAATATAATATAATCCTTAATCATACAAAGCCCTTCAGGCGAGTAGGCGACCTATACTGTTGAAAAGAGTTTCTTTCGGCAAAAGTGCCTGCAAGGGCCTATTTTCTGAATAAACGTTTTGAATCTTGAATCTTTTGATCACTATTTAGATTCCAGTTTCCACCTGTTCGCACACCAACACGCTTGATGTGGACTTAAAATCTTATGGTCCTGGGCTCTGTCTTCCCCGTATGGGAAAAGACGTGTTATGTATGAATCACAAGATCATCATCATTAGGTCTTTTCTAGTCTCCACTGCAGGAGAACGACCCTCTCTGTTCTATCAAAGCCAAATATTAGCCAGAGCAGTCTTGGGATTTGACCTACACTCACACTTGCCAGACGGGTTCGAGAGGTCTCCTTGATGTTTATAAGCTTTGTTTAGCTTGGGCATCCTAAGTCGCCGTCTACGACATCCACGGAAAGTCTTTGAGTGGTCCTATATACCGGTGGAACCACACGACAAATGAATCACAACGAAACTAAGATATTCTTTCCTTATTCAGGGTCATCCAAGGCTGGTCCAGAACCTATCCAAGCTGTATTCTCCGCTGATCGGTAGAGAAATAGACCCGATGAATGAAGTTCTAGTCACCGCTGGAGCGTATGAAGCCCTTTATGCGACGATTTTAGGTAATTTACCTACTTATTTATAACGAATATTTAACAATGGACAGGCATGCACTGTAATAATTTTTCGTAGGTTTGACTTTGAACCTTTATATAGTCTGTCCGGGCAAATGGTTTACAGCACACCCACAAAAGATTATGGAAATTAATGAAAATAATAAAAATATTTAATTTGGAATATATTTTTTATTAGTAAAAAAGATAACCATACAATTTGTTAATAAATACAATACATAAACCTATAAGGACGAAAAAATATTTTTATTCATGTACTTTTCTCGCTGCGTAATAAAATTAAACAGCCGCGTATAAGTACTGCGTCTGTAAGGCGCGTGCCGAGTCTTTGAAGTAGCCGACAGCGGCTTTGGCGGGCACCGACTCTTCTTTTGTCGGCTGCCGGCGCGGCCACGTCAAAGCGCGCAAACCATTTGAACGGATTAACCATACCAAAGACAATATAATATAACGTTTAGACTGCCAAGCACACACCAAAATATTTGGCCATTTGCTGTATGCACGAACAAGATAACGCTTTTGTTAGATGATGGCCTCTCACTCATCATACGGTGCCTAAAGCGGTAAAGCTATCTCAATATCAAACGTCGATTTTCTGTGAGACTGTGGCACTTCCCCGGAGGAGCCGGCCCATTCATGCTACTAGCAAAAGTGAATTTTGCCAGTAGCGTGGCTCTACCACCACAAAAATTCTTGTAGAATTATAATATCTATGGATAGAGTTTGTTTCCAGGTCACGTGGACGAAGGTGATGAGGTGATTATCATCGAACCATTCTTTGACTGCTACGAACCAATGGTGAAATGCGCTGGAGGAGTGCCCAAGTTCATCGCTTTGCAACCAGTAAGTCGCAAATTGATATATGTTACAGTTTTTATCTAAGTATTTATTTTGTGCTATTACTACTTACAACTTAATCTTTCAAATGCTGAAACGGCTTGTAAGAAATAAATCAAGCACATTCAAACGTGAGTCCAACCCTTTCCCAGCCCACTTAATGTTGATCACCATATTGGTTTATCCTGAACTTTCATGATTTCAGGGTCAAAGATGTTTATATTTTTTATTAAATCAATTTTGGTTAGACATTATATAAATCCAAAACCTAAACTTACAGAATTTAACTATGCTTTTGGATTTAATATCACTGTTTTTTTAATAGCAATACATACTATGAAATCTGCCTCCGTGGTCCAGTGGTTAAGGCGTTTGCCTTGTTGACCCGGGGGTCGTGGGTTCGATTCCCACGGGAAGCATACTTTGTTAAGTTGTTTCCAGTTTGGTTAGGACATTGCAGGCATGAATCACCTGATTGTCTGATAAGAAAGATGATTCCGTGCTTCGGAGTGCCGTTAAGCCGGTGGTCCCGGCTGCCATCTGGTAGTCGTTAAAGGAACCACGTCAGAGGCCGAGAGGCGGTTCCGCAGAACTCTGACACCAGGGTGTGCATGATCGACTGACCGTGTCACCTACTCGAAATGATGACTATGAAATTATTTCAGAAAGGATCAAGTGACAAAATGACGTCAGCGGAGTGGGTGCTCGACGATAACGAACTCGAGGCTATGTTCAGCAGTAAAACCAAGATGATCATCGTGAACACTCCTCACAACCCCGTGGGGAAAGTGTTCACTAAACAAGAACTGGAGAAAATAGCAGCATTATGCAAAAAACATAACGTGCTATGTGTGTCTGATGAAGTGTACGAGTGGATGGTGTTCAAGCCGTTCGAACATATCCGGATGGGTGAGTTTTGGACCTTAATGATATCAATTTTTGATTGAAATTTCGATGACATCTGGTACGCACGATATTTTCTTAAACACTCCTCACAACCCCGTGGGGAAAGTGCTCACTAAACAAGAACTAGAGAAGATAGCGGCACAATAATATTGCAAACACTTCTACCACAGAGGAAAAAATGTTCATTATCATCACTAAAACCACCATCAAAAAAACTCTTTGCAACTAATAGGATAAACAGAGTGGTATGAAATGATCAGTTAATTCCGTGCTTCAAGTGAAAGTCGTCATTAGATTCTTCTTCCCCGAAGTGTCATAGACAAAAAGACAGTCGGCTTCTTCATTATCTTAATTAATCCTAATTCTCCTAACTAGTATTATAAATTCGAAAGTAAGTTTGTTTGTTTTTTACACTTTCACGCCGAATCTGCTGAACCGATCATCATGAAATTTTGCAGACATATAGGTTAGGGTACTGAGAAGGACATAGGCTACATATCACGCGGGCAAAGCCGCGGGCGAAAGCTAGTTTGAAGTTTTATTTTTATTATTTCTTTATTTTTCCTTACAGCAACACTACCCGGTATGTGGGAGCGCACCATCACAATCGGCTCAGCTGGGAAGACGTTCTCGGTCACCGGCTGGAAGACCGGCTGGGCGTACGGCCCCGCCAATTTGCTGAAGAACCTTCAAGTTGTGCATCAGAACTGCGTTTATACTCATTGCACACCCATCCAGGTACGTACAGTTGTCTTAGCCGCAACAAGTCCACTGCTGGACATAAGCCAAGCTCAATATGGGAGGATTATGCCTCCGTGGCGTAGCGGTCAACACGCCAGCCTGCGACACGGGGGTCCCGGGTTCGATCCCCGGTCAGGTCATGATGGAAAACGATCTTTTTCAGAATTAACCTGGGTCTTGGATGTTTATCTATTTAAGTATATGTCATAGAATGTGGTATCATTGAGTTAGTATCTTGCGACACAAGTTCACAACTTACTGTGGGGCTAGCTCAATTTGTGTGGTATGTCCCTATATATTTATTTATTTATATCTAAGTAATGTAGGTAAAATGCAGCCTTATCCATCTGTCTGTGAACAGACTTTTCTTCATTCCGAACGTATTAAGTTGAAATTAATAATCTGTGGTCCCTTAAGAGTCAAATAATATTTGATAATTTTGGAGTAAAATTAAGCATTTAGTCAATTAATCTCATTATAATCTACGTACGTTCCTATACAGCTTGGTTAAAATACCAATGGTTTGAGAATTATAAGCCTTTTCAAATTTGTCTGGAAATCTTGAGAGGCGTAAAATTCTCAAACATTTGATAATTTAACCAATCTATATAGGAACGTACGTAGATTATAATGAGATTAATTGATTGGACGCTTAATCTTGCCCTAAAATTATCAAATATTGCTACAATTCCCTTTTTCCGTTTGTATGGAGACATGCACGTCCAGGCGACTCTTAAGAGCGTATACTAGCAGTATTTTTTCAATATGGTTTCCATACAAAAGTATTTCTCTATTTTCTCGCTGAAAACTGATTCTAGAGCCACAATTCTTTTTTCATAAAATCTAGTACTAAAATAGGAATGCCCCTATTTTTTATTTTTTCCAAAAAAACTGTTTTTGTATAATTTTTTTTTCTTTTAAACAGGTTTTTAGAAAAAAATAAAACATAGGGACATACCTATTTTAGTAATAGATTGTGTGTAAAAAGAATTGTGCCTCTAGAAGCAGTTTTCAGCGAGAAAATAGAGAAATACATTTGTATGGAAAACGCACTGCTAGTATACCCTCTTAATGTCGCATATTTTGCTCATTTGCAAGGTAACCAAAACCTATAGAATACTTCCATGAAATGCATGAAATTTGTTATAAAGTAAGGTCTTATAGTTGAGATATACGGAAAAATCCGAAAACCTTTAATAGGAAGTAGAAATGGAAATTTTTATTTATTTATATACCTAGGTGTTTTTATGCATTCACAATGCTATTCTGATATATATTCTAATTAAATGAAGAAATAAAAATGGGAAAAAATCCACGCTCGCTGGATTTGAACCTGCGTCTTAGTCTAAGATACGACTATCCCTTCTTCCCTACCTATTCTATCCTATCTTATTTATAAATTTAATAAGAATTATATTTTATACAGCCCTCGGTACGTGAATCTAACTAGCACTTGAACGGTTTTTATAGGAAGCAGTCGCTCAAGCCTTAGAGTTGGAAATTTCGAGATGGAATACTCCCGAATGTTACATGGTCTCGATAGCCCAAGAGTTGCAAGGGAAGCGGGACCTACTCTACCGTATTCTGAAGGAGAACGGGTTCAACCCTACTCTGCCCGATGGAGGGTACTTTATTATGGCCGATTGGACTAAGTTAGGTATGTGCTCTAAGCGTGTATGCATAAGGGCGACATTCCCTTGAAAATATGTCTTAGCCCGTCTTCTTCTATCGAGTCGTAGAATGGCAATATTTGTATATATTAAATATGTTTTGACCAGCGCTTTGCAACTACGATTGTCCATTCATTTGCCTCATTGAGATTCTGCATAGTGCAAGAAGTTTGGTTTTCTAGGCACACCAAAAGGTGAGCCATGGATTGGATAGCACACCAGTTGCACTCAGTATTGCTGGAGAAACACCATTTTACACAAAATGACTTTTCCTATGAGACCAATGCTGGGAGCTCAAAAAATAAACCATACAATATAATGGAAATGTTGATTTTAGCGGCCCCACGGAGAAGGCCCTAACCAACGTAGAATTGAGAACGATATGTAGATCAGTGACGTCACCGTATTAGTTCCAGTTATTATCCGACTGGCCCATCCAAAAGCAGGGTAATATATGTAAGTTAGTATGTAGCCTAAACGGCTAGACTGATTTTGAAGTGTGAGGTGAATGATGAGGTGTTATTAGATTCTTGTTCGTCCTCGGAGTTTCATAGGCCAAATGACGTCATCGAAAAAATCAATAGAGCAAATGTAAACTCCCAAAAAGTCGGGAGTTTTATTTTTTAAATATTGCATCTTGTTCCACAAATATTTTTATTTTAAATTAAAACACTCCTCTCTCTCTCGCAGCAAACAAACTGGACCTCAAATCGGAACCGGACAAGTACAAAGATTACAAGTTCACGAAGAAGTTCGCTAAGGAAGCCGGCATCCTCACCATCCCACCGACCGCCTTCTACTCCACCGAACATAAGCATCTAGGCGAGAACTTCGCGAGGTTCTGCTTCATTAAGGTGAGCTGTACATTCTAACTTCCTAACTAATATTATAAATGCAAAAGTGAGTTTGGTTTTGTTACGCTTTCACGCCCTATCTACTGAACCGATCATCATAAAATTTTGCATACACGTAGGTTAGGGTACTGAAAAGGCATTGGCTATATGTTGCGCGTGCGAAGCCGCGGGTATCAGCTAGTTTTCTATATATTCTATAGCCATTCAACATTTTTAGAACACAATTCTGTATAAAGGCTTGCTATTACAATGATCCCCAGAGATGGTCGAGTAACCATATAGTGCATGTATTCGAGCTGGCGAAGCTAGAACTACACTTCGCAATATAGAAAGACAATTTCGCCGTCAATGAATGATTTGGTAGCTCATTTAGACCTTAGGCTTCCTAAATTAACTGGCGTCTGCTTACAGGTCTCTTAAGACCAGACTTTAGGAAGTCTTAAGTTTCGAATTTCATATGAACTCAAGTCCCAGTAAGTATCCTCGCTATCCTGCCTTCCGCCTTCTACTCAAAAGATACAGGTTGAGCCGTGCCGGACTTCAAACACGGAAACGTTTCTTTTTGAACGTCAACGGATTCCACATACGGGTGGAATCCGTTGACGTTCAAAACGAAACGTTCGAATGATTAGTTTTCACAGACTTGTTTAAAATAGATACTAACCTTGTTTATTTCATTTGTTACAGAAAGACGAAAACCTCGCCTTGAGTGAAACACTAATGCAAGACTGGCACAAGCGCACTAAGTGATTAATTTCATAAGTGTTCATTTATTCTTAGCCAGCAAGTGTGATCTTGTAACCTCTAATTTTTAATATCTGTGATATACTCAAAAACATCTTAAAACTGATTATAAATGTAGGACACCAAATAATGTCGCGGTTTTTAGCACAATTCTTACTTGAAACTCAATACCACTACCTATCAAGGTACCTACTAATTGGAATGAAAATCTGTAATATGGAGAAATAATGATCATCACATCTCAGAATCTGTCATAATTAGTGATGTACAAGGCTCGAGGCCTCCGAGTTCTTTTGTACAGGGCTCGCCTCGTTTGTGTGAAGCTCGACGACTTGGGAGTCTTTTTCAGAGCTCGAGCCTTTTTGAGAGCCCGAGCCTTTTTAAGGGCTCGAGCCTTTTCGAGAGCTCGATCAATCTGGAGGCTTTTTTACGACTTGAGTCTTTTAGTTGTCTGAGCAACAACTCGAGCCTTCAAAAATTAAAATGAAATCGAGCTTTCAAGAATAGCTGGAGTTTAAAAAAATACTTGATGCTTGATGCTCAATAAGGGCTTGAGGCAAGATTTCAGATAACTTTTAATTATCCAAGGTATGTAAGCAAACATTGTAACTACTATTGTAATCGTATTTTATTTCTAATTTACAATTTGAATCAGTGAACAATCATTACTTTTTAAACACTCTCATCATTGTTTTATATAAAGATGCAGTCGACTTTGTTCTTAATCTGTTTAACGACTTCCAAATGGGCCAGGGCTGATCGTTGCCAGGTGGAAGATTTTCTCGTGGAGCGATAAAATTAGATACAGTGTGATCTCTCTCCCAAAGCTTTAAGCTCGAGTTTTCATTGAAGGCTTGAAGGCTCGAACTCTTTTGAAGCCTCAAGGCGTGGCTCAGAGAGCTCGCGAGTCGGCTAGGCTGGGGTCTTCAAGCCTACCGAGCTCACCGAGTCCTGCCAATCTGCCTCGAGCCTTCAAAAGTAGAACTCGACGCCTCGAGGTTTGTACATCACTAGTCATAATACGTATAAAGTATACGTGATTTGCACCATCTTCTTATACAGAGTCTGAGGGTTATTTACTAAAATACCTGTAACCTAGCGGAAGTAGATAGCTAACATCATAAACAACGTTTGTTTTACAACTTTTAATAGTAGATTTTACATTCATACAAAAATAAATATTAATTTTCCAGTTGAATATTAACAACTCTATGCGCACCGCATCCGTGCGCTAGCGTCGCGTCGTCCTTTCACATGAATGACACATAGACTTACAAATATCACGACAAGACAATAAAAACTTTCGAGATCGTTTTTATTGTATTGAGTAATGTCAGAACTCGTAGAACAAATGTTGCTTTTTAGGATGTTGGCTATTATACTTACCTGTAGTATGTATGTTCATTTTTTATATGAGTTGTTAAGATTGATATCTATATTTTTCTTAATAAATAAAATATTTAATAGTTTTAAATCTGTATTTGATTAAAAGATTGTAAAATTTGCAATCCAAAACGATGGCACTTGGGATTTTGATCCGTATATCCGTGTAATAAAGTTGACAGTCGCTTGTAAAGATCCAAATGAAGACATCAGGCGAAATCTCCGCGCAGCCACCGTTTGGCGTCTCGTGTGTCGTTCCCGTACGTTTTTCCGAATCTAAGGAATAGGAATTATATTTAATTAGTACCTAATTGATATTAATTCACATGAAAATTATTTGTCTGTTCAACGAAATACCATGTGGTCTCCAGCAGAGTAGAACAGGACCAAGTCTTTCCGTGGATGAGGCCACTTGGGGAATACAAGCTAAACAAAGCTTAGGAATATCAAAGAGACCTCTCCAACCCGTCTAGCCAGCGTGGAGAGTGCAGGGTAGGACAAATCCTCTGACTGCCCTGGCTTATACAGGCTGACTGGTAAATCACGTACCTATCATACTTGAGGACATAATAAATCATGATCTTATGTATCGTTAAAAAATATAAAACCAACAAAATACTTATTAATACCAAAGAAAAAAAATTATCAAATTAGTGCACAAAGTCTCTGAATGTTTGGACACCGCGCGCTCGCTACGCGAATCCAGCTACACGGTCCGCGGCCGACACGCAAAGTACCTACTTATCACCGCGCGCAGTGAAGTTTCCACACTTCTCGTTTTTATTGGATAATTTGGTCAACTTTTAAGCACATGTTTTTAGGGTTCCGTAGTAAACTAGGTATACTATCTAGGTATAGTTATATATATACTATCTAGGTATAGTTTCGCCAAGTCTGTCTGTCTGTCCGTCCGCGGTTTTACTCAGAGACTATAATTACTAGAAAGCTGTTATTTGGTACGGGTATGTATATTGATCATGGCAAAAAAGTGGTAGAAATAAATCTTGAAACAATTTTTTTTTTTTTGGTAGCTCTCATACAATTGGGGGAGTAATTTTTTTCTCTACTTACCCATCGTGTGGGTTATCGTTAAAAAGGTCTTTGAAAAATATTGGGAGGTTGAAATCACCATTTTTCGATTTAGGGATCCGTTTCCGAAATATTTGGTTTTAAAGTGAAAATTTTTGTAAGAGGTAAGTGTAACCCTATCTGCTAAACGGTTATATATGGATACGTGAAAAAAATTACAGCAGTAGTATATATACTGAAGTTTAAAGGAAAACTATCAGAGCTGAGTCCTAAGTGCAAACTAAAAAGTTATAGGCAACCAACTTATAAAATGTACTGGATAATGTAAAATTTCATATTTTAGATGTTTTTGGTCGTTAAAATGTGAGGTGCGAGTGTAAACAGTGTGAACTCAAAGTTGTCATTCGCAACTACGGAACCCTACACAGCGCGTGGCCCGACACGCACTTGGCTGGTTTTTTTTAAATATATTTGGAACGAGAATCGTGTACCGAGTGCCCTCTTTCAATATGATACGTGATTTACCAGTCAGCCTGTATATGGCTCTGGAAGACAGAGAGGGTCGTGCTCCTGCAGTGGAGACTAAAGAAAGACTTCGAGAAGTTGGTACAAATTTTTGATCCGTCCAGTGTAACTTGAGCTCTTACTTTTTTAAAAGGCGGTGTGAGTTTAGATGCTGTAATTGATTGTTTTCATGTTTCGGCCCTTATCAACCCACTGTTGGGTATAGGCATCCTCACTGACACGCCATTCCTTCCTTCCCAACAAAAACAAACAATACGACACCTGAACATAGCACCAGGCACGTGTCCCGCGTAGTTGGGCAGCATACCGACGTGCTTGTGGTACAGCTCCGTCGGGTTGATGGACAGCGGCGGGTCGGGTCTGAAAGGTAGAGGACGGGCCGGTGAGGAAAGTGGAGGAGAACAGGATCGGGTATAAGGACAGTAGAAAGTATGCACAATACCAATTTTACACGTGAATATTAAAAAATAAAAATCTATTTGTAATGCGTAGTTGTAGGCGCTGTCTCTATCTCATGCTATTTTAAGGCAGTGGTAAATATATTCTCATCAAACATTGAACCTTACACCTAGGTGATGAGGTCCAAAAACAATCGTTATTTAATATACCTACTGCGTGATAAAGGGTCAACTAATAGGCTGGCCTTACACCGTGTAAGGCCGCTCTTAGTGACCTGTAGTTCGTTAGCCACAAATGGATACGCCATGTGTGTCTCTCGTCAGATTCTGGCTGTGTGAGGCCGGTTTTATCTACGAGACAGACAGTGTGAGACTTAAGAACAAGTATACAGGAGTATATTGCAACTCATTTTATTAAAATCCACCAGTATGTTTTGCACAACATTTTTACATTTACAAAATGTATACAGCTGAAAATCGGCCTCAAACCTTGGTCATCTACTTAACACCAATAAAAAATGTGTTAGGCGAAGGCGACTCAAGAGTTACGACACTTCTCACACACTTCAAATTAGAGGAAATAATATATAAAGTGAAATCTTACGCAAAATCGCCCCCTGAAACTGATAAATGAATCAAAACAATCGGTAAAATATAATAAACTTTTATTTACATATCTACACAAGCATCTTAACCATATAAGGGCCCTCCAAATGGTACCCGATCTTGGCGTAATAGTTCCTGGTGCCGACACCAGAGATGACCGCCATCTTGTCTGAGCCGTGTTCCTCGCGCGCGATGCGTTCGGCTTCCTCCATGAGAAGCATACCAAACCCTTGATGTTGGAATTTAGTGGGGTCACGGGCATTTACCTAAAACATTACAATTAAATTAATTCGAGGAGCCCGATGGTCCAGTGGGTGTGAGCTCTATGAGCGCTTACGTATGTTAAGCAACCCCTGGTGCAGTCCCTACTTGGATGGGTGACCGCAAGTGGCATATAAATATCTCGAGCTCCTCCGTGCTTCGGAAGGCACGTTAAGCCGTTGGTCCCGGCTGTCATCGTTGATGGCAGTCGTTAAGCTATGTCAGATGCCTTAAGGCAGCTTGAAAAATCTGACACCAGTGTTGGCCACTTGCACATACGAAAAACAACATTACAATTAAAGTTTAGCTCATCAAAATGTAAATTGATGGTGTTCTGCCTGCGTGTCATTTGTTAGTCCATATCTATTTTTATCAATTTTGTTTTCGAGGCTTCAGTTCACTTGATGTGACAGCCTCATGGGGGATCTCTAGTATAAAATGTATCTTTTCCATATCGTATGTTTTACCTTAATATTAATGCAAAAATTGCTTGTCCTTGAGTAGTCGAGAGTATACCACAGCGTCAAATGCTCCGCGTTATGAGGCGTGCGTAGTTATCTTAGCTTCGAAGGACAATAAATAAAATTGTACCAATAACTGAACTTTAAAGATTAGTTTACTTGTCTTTAAAGTCTCTTTAGAGACAGTCAAAAAGGTTAACAAAACTAAGACACGGTCACAAAGAAATGAAGAAAAGTAATGCTACAATAAGAAACTTGTCGACAACATTTACAAATTTTCTTGGGAAATAATGCTCGAAAAAAATTATACTTACAGGCACAACAGATCCATATACATGCAACTCTCTCACTATACTGCACTGCTTAAAGTTTGCCTTAGGCCCAGGCTTCAACTCCGGTCTGTAAGTGTCGGAGGCACATTTCCTGAGGCGCAACAATCCCACCAGGATGTCTTGGTCAGGGTCCTCATATGAGATGAAGGTTTCCCAGCCACCGTTGGCGACATAGTCACGTCTTATTAACTCTACCTGAAATAGAGTAGTTTTTATTAACAAATTGTCATATAAAACACGTTTTCAACTTATTATTAGATCTGACTTCTATTTTTTTTTTGTCTTACCATTACATTTTTCTATGTAATTTTATACTGTAAGAATTTAGTATGTTACCTTTTTATTTTATTAACTATTTCACTAATCTTAATTTTAACTAATATTCCAAATGCAAAAGTGAGTTTATTAGTGTGTTGACGCTTTCACGCCTTTACTGCTGAACCGATCATCGTGAAACATTGCATACACATGTTGTATAGAGTAGGTATATAAGACATCCCTCGGGAATAGTTACTTTTTGGCGAAAGTTGCTATCTAATCCAGACTGTGTGTTCCAAAGAGTCAGAGCTTTTATTATTAGAAAGATTTTTGTATAGGGATAAGTTCAGATGTGAGACATATCAGATAACATTTACCACAGAGATCAGTGCTGAGACCTTTGGCCATTTGTCGTAATTTTTGTTATTCTTATCTCAAGGACACTTAAGGCAAATATCATAGGGCCACTTACCTCATAGGGCCGCACCCTATTGTGTATCTCCTGTATCCCCACCTCCCTAGTCCTGACATCTCTGCAGTCTGTACCCAAGTCCGCCATGCGAGCCAGAGCCAGCTCTCTGAGATTACCATGCTCTACTCCCGAAGACACTAGTGGCATTGGTATGTCTCTTTGAACCCTAGAAGATACAACCAACATTTCATAAACACCTACTTAAATGCTTTGTGTTGAGAATCAATCTATAAAGCCTCTCATAACATCAACATTATAGTATAGCATGCAACAGGCAGGCAAGTTCAAGCAAAACAGATCTGAATGCTTTTGCTTGGATAGTGTTTTTCACCAGCATTTAAACTATTAGATTTTTTGTATGGCAGTGGTATGTAATAAGTTCTTTCCCTATTATAAGAATAGTTAACATTCTTTGATTCCTCAAAAAAATCAGTAGATTAATATATTGAAGTAAGTTCTCAATAAAGTACTTATTAACCTGTATACTCTAGTCCACGGAGGCACCAAAGCCAAAACCTTTGCAATCAAATCAACTAGCGTCGAGGGTGGGTAACTCCTGTACCTCCCAGTCTTCCATAACTCGTAAAGACCAGTGCCTCTGATTACCAGAGTGGGGTATATTTTAAGGCCATCTGCACGCAAAGCTGGGTTTTCAAAGAACTCAATGAATTGTTCGACATCTCTCTCAAAATCCACATTTGGAAGGTCTGGCATCATGTGAGCAACAATCTGAAAGAATACATGGAATAATTAATGGCAAAATAATTTTAAAATAATATCAAAATCACTTATCTAGGAATAATAAAACTGGCCAAGTGTCAAAATCGCACACAAAGGGTTCCATATCACTGTACAATATTTTTATACTCTTATTTTTTTATTTCATTAGTTGTTGTTATATCCACAACACATTAAACATTCTATAAAAAGTCCAATAGATACAGCCCTGTGACAGATGGACAGACGTTTTTAACCCTAAACATTCAAAAACTTAAACAGCCTCAAAATACAAACAAGAGAAGTATAAATTTTCCCTTTCTGAGGGAAATCAGTGTTATTAAAAGGAATGAGGACTAGATTTATATCAGATAAAGGAAGCCTTTATTACCTTGTATCCAGCATCTTTTGCCAAATTGAAGTTTTCACATACAGCTTTCACTGTATGTCCTCTGTTAGTGTCTCTGGCAATATCCTCATATACTGATTGTACACCAATTTCTAGTCTGAAATATATTGATTGAATTATGTAATAAAACCACCATAACCACAAAAAAGCTCAAAAACACATTATCTGTGAGAAAAAAGAATATCATAATGGTCGCTACTGTAAATTTGCAAGTGACTAGCTGTAAAAGCCAGATGTAAAACTAAAATTATTTAAAATTAATTCAATAAAGTTTAGAGACAAAATTTCAGGAGAATAAAAATTTTACCTGGTGCATCCATAGTTGAGCATGTCACTCATGTGCCTCTGCAGGCAGTAGTCAGGCCGAGTCTCAATTGTTATGCCGATACACTTGGTCTTAGCTTTCTCAGAGTATTTCACTGCCTCCGCCACACAACTCGAGGTGTGGCCTGACAAAGCGTCATGGAGATTCCTGCAAATAAAATTAATTGGTAATGCAGGCAATTTTTGTACAATGTTGTTACATATTTTGCATAGATATTTCCACTGTTTGCAGTAAACAGTTTTCATCTAAATATGGTGGCATTTCACCCAAACTATCTGTTATTTAAAGCCTTCTCTAACCATGTTTTAAGACATAGGTGCTGGCCCTCTGAAGCTCCTCTCTTATTGTTTTTCAGCTGTAATGTTTGGGGCTGCTATGTTAATTGTATAATGCTAGGAAGTTAAAGTGTTGAACACTTACATACTTCTATTGTATGAAGCTGAATACTCTTGCTATCATTAGCAGGACCAGAAATATCATATGGACTTCACTATCACAAGTAAAATGCATGACAACAAATTATTTCAAAGTTAAATCTTTCTTATAATTGAAATAACTACTAACTTACCTAATAAAATAATCTCTGTAGTCTTCAGGCAAGCTCATGAACGTGCCTCCCATTACAATAAACTCCACTTTATCCACACTGTGACCAAGCTGCTTCAGTTGTTCTACTCTGTGACGCGTCTGTAAGTATGGATTGTACCGAGCGCGAATCGCCCTCATAGACGTCGGCTCGTAGCCTGTATAACTCTGTGTCGAATATTCGAAATCCGAATCCGGCCCGCCCGGACAATACACGCAAATGTTTCCGGTGAAGTTAATGTGCGGACATCTGTGAGGTTTGCACATAACCGCGACAACTGCAATCCCGGATGCGGTCCTGATTGGTTTCGCTTTTAATTTTGGTAATAATATACTCTTGGCGTCTGCGGGAACTGCTGCGATGATATCCACAAGTCTCGGAGAAGTTCCAAGGCCGTATTTGGATGAAATCCTCGTCTTCATCTTGTTGAGGTTAACATCTTTGCCCAGGCGATGAGCCACCAATAATTCTTGGATTATCTCAGATATCACAATCACCATCTTCTCCTCCTTTGACAGATTCGGAAGCGGCTTCTTCTTCGTCATGTTTTCAAATAATTATGAAATATTTTTACGAAAATCAAGAGCGAAATACGCGTGTGGACTTGTGCGTGTTGACAAAATTTTTGACAACGATAACTGACATTGATAGTTGATAACAGTGTTGCAATAAAGAAACGAGCCTTGATGTTGCTACGCTACGTTAATATTTATAAATCAAAATTGTTTCATTTAAAAAACTGACTGAACCAATTTTGATGAAATCTAAACAAGACTTAAAAAACTGGAAAGAAAAGGAAAAGGAAACTCTTTAAAATAAAGAAAGATTTCAAATCGGTTCATACCTGACGGAATTACTTAAGAGAATACAAATGTTATAAAATCAACACAATAATACTTTGGAAATAATACCTCAAGTAGGTAAATATTTGATAAAATAACAAACTGAGGTACTAATTATTTCTGTAAGTAAATACCTATATACTACATATTCACATTCATTATTTACTCATACTTACTTGACTACATTAACTGGAGCCCATTCGGTACTCTGTCTTCTTCGGTAGTTGGACGAGAAGTCACACAGCGCGGAGTTTGTAAGCTTCTTAGATGATTCACCAAAGCGCTGGAAGCCATAGGGCACATGACCAGCGAAACCTGTATCAAAAGGTAGTACAAATATTAAGCACAAATACCTAATAATAAATAGAACAGTTACCTACTGTATATGTATTATTGGAATCCGTTTTTATAGGTAGGTATTATTAGGAGTTAAAAAAAATATTATAATATATCTAACCGAAATAATACACAGCCATGTGTACATAATACACAAAAAGTATAATCATAAAACCTACCAAATAGCCAACCATAAAAAAAATTGAATATTTTTACGATTTGTTAATGAAAAATAATTGTGAACATGAAATCTTGGTTCAAAAATGATGACTGTAACTTGCTAACTCCACTCTTAGTACCTAGCTAAATATAATTAGATACAATAAATAATATGGCATGGTATAGGCGTATGATGCATGCCAGACATTAGGTAGGTATAAGAATTATGTTATATTATACCTAAATCTAAGCCAACCTCCCTACGGTACGTCCAGGCTATAGTGGCTTTAAAAAAATACTAAATGTAAGTAGGTACATGAACAACTCTCATTCACAAGCGCATTATTCGGCTTTTTATTAGAAAATGTTTTTGAGCGTTGACTTGGTTTATACATGAAAGTTCACCTAACTTATATTTTTATCAAGTTTCTACATAACGTAAAATTTAACACTATCTTACGTATGGATTGAGCAGGATTATATCCCCATATTTGATTTCTTACAAACGAGGCGTGGATTTTTGCGTACGACATAGAAAATCGTATAAATTATGCTCCAAAAATATGTTTTACTGCCAATACGCAACTGACATGACAAATTAAAATGACAGAAACCTAAATAAAAAAGGTAGCGATGTGGTTGCGATTAAAAAAGTCCGCAGATTTATCTAAAAAAGGTTATAGTCAAATTCAGCCCTAGACCAACGTAGGTACGTTACTTCCGAAAAGCAGCAGAAAAACAGGTAGCAATTTATTCTTTTGATAAAATAGGTACTGCATCACTGCCAAGCAGACCTATAGTGCAGTGCAAATCAAAATAACGAACGTCAAATCATAGCATTTTCATACTTAATAGATTGATTGCAGCAATGCAGCGTGAGGTTACCTTCAAAATTAACAAATGTACGTCTCAAAAAGTATCAGGCTCTTCTCTGAAGCTAATAATTTAAAAATCCTTCCAAAAAACCAAACCCTGTCCAAAAAGTTGTAAAGATTGTTTCGTTAGTTGTCACATCACCTTTCTTTATAAATTTATCCGGGTTGGCGTTTTCCATAAAGTAAGGACTGACGGAGTGGGTCGCTGGAGACAACTTCGGCTCGTCCACGGGCAGGTCTCTCAAGATGCCGGCACATTCTGGTCTCACCACCACCAAAGGTAGCTTGAACTCCGCTGTGGCCGACTGGTTTGGAATTCAAAGGGTTTAATTAACAGAGAGTTCTTGAAGACTCCTGGACACTTGAGGTTCTTAATGAGGCCAAGGCAAATGAGTTTATATAGCCATTTACCGGAGAACAAAAAGTTGAATAACCATTCCGAATTACTAAGAACATAGATGTAGAATGTAATGAGTGCCTTTCACAGTTCTTATATTCCAAGGACGTCCACAATCATTTATTCTTTTTTGTATATAATAAATATATAAGGGCTCTTCAGTACGGCATTTTGATTACCTATCTATTTCTAACAACTGCTAAACTTCTACTCGGTTCTTATCTAGTAGACCAAACGTTGGTAAGATGAATACTGTTATTATTGTCTCATTTGTCAAACTTTATAAGACATGTCCGATTGGAGCCTGTCTTTTATGTCTTCAAATACTTTCTTCTCCTTTCCAACTTGCTTCCTTATCTCAATCTTCCTTCTCTCTTCATCCATCATCTTTCTTGCCAAACTCAATCGTCTTCATCCATCATTTTTCAGATAGCAATTGCTGGACTTTTAGGCTTTCACTTACAAATCTGTCGACCAGGTCCCATGGCTGTCCTGCTCCAGCCTGAAGGTCAACGACCCTTTCCAGTTGGTTTCTGGCTGATCTCTGATTGAGCTGTAGTCTCTGGAACTCCGACAGGGCTTCGGTAGCGGCCACTGTGTAACGCTGGCCGAACTGTGCGTTTAGTCTTGGTAGAAATCCTGATCGAGGTAAAGTAAATAAAGTCACTCACTACACGTAATAATCTGGGTAAGAATGCTTTATATATGTAGGTTAATAAAAGTTTTCTGTAGAGTTCTCTGCAATTTCAGCCCTGCCATTATAACGAAGAGTAGAGAGCCTTAGTAAAATTGTTCTGCTTTGCTTTATGCGGCATCAGACAGTACCCGTATTTGAGGATTTACGAGATTTTTGAGTTGAAACTTGGAAAAAATAAATTCATCAGGAATTATGATTTTTTTAGGTTACATTTGATCTTACGAGTATTTAATAAGTAAAACAGTTTTAAATAAAAAACAAACACTTATAACGTTATTTTGTACGAAAGGTCATTTATTTTAATGAAATCTTCCGCCCACGTTTCTTCAAAATAAGTGATCAGACCACGATTGATCTCGTAACAGAACTGGTGTGACTGTACGACTCTTTCTTCCTTGACGTGGTCTAGAGTCGTAAAGAAGTCGTTAGGATATTGTTTCCGCTATATAACGACGTGAGCTACAAATACTGAAAGTATAGAAAGAAAACCGAGAACGCAACGGGGCTTTGCGATATATAAACATTTCCAGACTGGGTCAATTTAGTCTGGTGATTTCACAACGCGAGAAAGCTAAACTGAATATTAGAGATACGGCTATAGCCTTATGTAACAGTATATGTTGCACAGTATATTCAAAAAAGTGCAAAACTACCTGATATTTTGAAATTCATTTTTTTGAAAGCCTCTCGATGAATTTTCATAAGTAGCATACGCTTACATTACATTACAACCCTTGTCTTTTACGCGTGGCATATCTGTATTCTCACTTATTTGCGACAAATTTCTCGTTCAGATTCATTTTAACTGTAATTTAACTATTTCGAGTTTTTATTATTGTCGTCGTATTGTGTTCATATTTTATTCGTTATGGCGTATAGCCATTTTGTCTGGTGTTTAGTGAATTGAGGAAACAACATTTAGTTAGTATCTACATATCTTACTATCAGCCAGGGACGTCCTGAACAAAGGCCTCTCCCATAGATCGCCACAAATTGCAGTCTTGTGCATGCTGAGTCCACCGACTCCCGATGAGAAATTTCAACCGATTTGATGAAAAGGATCTCGGATTGTTTTTAATTTTTTAACTCAATGAGTCTGTTTTTGGGTATCCGTACCTAAAGGGTCGTATTACTAAACCTTCCTCTGTATTTTGTGAACGGTTATAGATGAAAACTTGAATTTTTTACAGAATCTGTATGTCGCTATTGCCGTTATACAACAAATAAATAAAATTAAATTTAGGTCGGCCTAGAGCTGTGTTCTGTGGCCTAGAGTAACTGATTATTTCTTTGGGAAATATTGTAGGTACAGTAAAACTTCGTGCGCGTTTTTCTTCAGATATTGAAACACTTTCATTATCATCTTTTCCGACATTTTTATAAACTGACCACAAAGCATTTTTCAATATTCTTCTCGTAAAATATGTATTGTTTATTGGGCTACAAATATTTTTTTCTTTTTATTTTAAAAACCAAAGAAATATTACTAGTAAAAGAAAACCATATGACTATGTATGAGTCATCCGTGCTATCAAACAATGTCTTTTCTAAGAGCTCAATCCGACCCGAACCAAACAAGACATTGGATATGTTTACAATTTTAAGTCTTTACAAATTGCACCTACATTCGCAGGAAACTGAGGCATGCCTTAGACCGGCTAAACCGAGTCTGACTCACGGCTGAATCACCAGCAGGTTCGGCCTTTGTCTACATCCATGTCGATTTCACTAAGTGACCTACGAACTGTCACAAATACCAAACCATGTTTCTAATGTTAGGTCAGATAGACGAAATGTCTCTTAGAGATTTTCTTTTTGTGAGGTTTGATTCCTGGGCTGTAAAATAGGCCCACTCTGTGTCTTTTAAGAAAAACAAATACGTGGCCTGTAATATATAGGCTAAAAAATGAAGCATCATCATATCATCAGGTTTTTTATAGTCTCCACTGCAGGAGACAATCCTCTCTGTACTACCAGACCCATATATTAGCCAGAGCAGTCATAGGATCTGGCCTACACTCTCCACGCTGGCCAGACGGATTGGAGAAGTTTTTTCGGTAGTTAAAAGTTTTTTTTGCTTATATTGCCTAAGTCGCCTTTTACGACATCCACGGGAAGACTTGGAGTGATCCTATTCTACTTTGCCGGGAACCACACGGCACGTTTTAGGTACTTATACTTTCCAATTATTTTAACTGTAATTTACTAGAAGGAGAAAGAGCAGCAGAACGCAGCAATACCATCGATTCCACGTTGCGTCTCGTCTCCTAGACTCACTATCAGACTAATTCCGGAGGCAGACTCATCAATTTTCCTAAACCATTTGAAAATTCGATTGCGTTGATGTCTTTTGTATGAACATGCCTCTATTTAGTTGGTTAAAATCAGATTATTATAGTAAAATTATCAGTTTTAACTACTTTCACCTGCATAATAATGATAGATTATGCTCCTATTTAAAACGTCACAAGGTAATTGTATCGTCATCCATATTCCTTTACAAGTTCTATAAAGCACTGGAATTTAATCTACTTTTAATAAGTCTGCAATTTTCTAGAGCATTACCTACCTTTACATATCTATCGCACGTTTACGTACTTAATAACATTACATAGGTAGTTAAAAGGGCTGTGCTGACGAACATCTTTCTTAACTACCTGTCTCAGTAATTGGATTTGAAATTTCTGCGTTGGATGAGCCAGTTTTGAACAAAGATCACGTGAGATCTTTCGTATGCGCGGTAGCTTTATTTACCATTTATTTACCTTAAGACATCAGAGCATCAACCATGGTCCATGAGTTTATACATTTCATTTACGAGAGTAGTATACGGTAACGTTTATATAACCGTCATAGTTTGCTATACTTTGTCCACCATGAGTACGATATACCAGAGTAGTTTTCGAATCTCGTAATCGAAAACGACTCAAGGTTGAATGTAAACGAATACGATCCTGTGTTTACAGGAACATTTTCTGCGGTATCAGCACCATGAGATACAAAACTGACCTTCGTTTTCTATCGAGTAAGACAATAGTTTACTATTACGAGCCATCGAATAGTTTACTTTAAATCGAATCGTTTACTACTCACGTAATTTAAACTCATGGTTGACGCTCAGCCCATAGTGATACCGAGTCGTATATAGGAACCATTAAGTTACATAAAACAAATAACTGGCTATGCCCCATTTACAAAGCTCGGCAAAAGGCAGATCGATGAAATGGTGCCAATGATGGTATCATCTTCTTCTTCCTTTACTTTATCCCACTTTTTTATGTGGGGTCGGCACAGTATGTCAGGTCTCTCCATTTTGATCTGTCATCTACCATTTCCATTTCCATAATGACATGTATTAATGCCATGTCAATAATTTCACAATCAACTGTCGAAAAAAAGAAGATCGATGCGAAGAAATAAAGCAGAACAGTGATCCCGAAGCAGGGGATCAGAATCAGCATCAGAATTGACACGCAACCGAATATGGCCTCATATGAGAGGCAGATTTTTTTGTATACAACTTGGTAAGCATACGGTCCACCTGGTGGAAAATTACCGTAGTTACATAAAAGGTACTCGTAGTTAAGTACTCACCCTCATACCCCGGTGTCATGGGATGTTTGTACACTGGATCCCCATTCCTGAACCGCGCGTTCACAACATCGATGTCAGTTTGTGGCGGCCGAAATATCTGTTTGGAAAAATGAGGAGATGTTTTAATACTAAGGAAAATGTAGATTCAATATAACTTGACGTATATGTCACTTTATCTGGAACAAAAACTGGTATTGTATCGATCCATCTCGTAAAAATCGGTGGTCTTACCTTTTTCTCATTTGTATATGATTGGTATTTTTTCTACTAGAGCCTGTGTGTACCTACATATTTAGGTCAACGTTGGATTTTCTTCAGACCTGTGATCTATAAAACTTTTTCTTGTAAACTCCGCTTTCATGCATAAGTATTTTCCTGTTATTATACGTTTAAAAGTAAAAAAAAAATACGTCCTGGACCTAGACTAGACGTAATCTGCTATTCTGTATAAGTATTAGCAGCAGTCTCTCGGAATGTTGCACGCTGGAGGTCCAGGAGGATCTTATGCTGTTCTGTCCTAGAGCACCAGTTTCTTACATGCTAGGGTCCAACAGAATTTTATGCATTGTCGAGCCCCAGGTGTCGTCGATTTGACCAGTTCCCCGAACATCACCACCAATGAGGTTGCTAACAACATGCTTACCTGAAAGTCGTCAGCTGTTCTGTCTAAACCAGTCTCTCGGAATGCAGCACGCTAAGGTCCAGGAGGATTTTGTGCATCGTTGAGCTATATAGGTGGCATCAAGGAGGACGAGTTTCTGTGGAATGTCGTCTGTTGTCCTGTCTGAGGGCACTAGTGTCTTATGCTTTCCTGAATGCTAGGGTCCAACAGATTCTCATGCAAAGTCAAGTGTAGTCGGTGCAATCAGTTCTTCAACATCAGTAAGGTTATCAACAAAATGTCTACCTAAAAGTCATCTGCTATTCTGTCTGACAGCAACAGTGTCTTGCTTTATTGCATGCTAAGGTCCAACATAATCTATGCGTCGTGGAGCCCGAGGTGTCGTCGATGCGATCATTTACCCGAACAGCACCACCAATAAGGTTATTAACGATATGCCTACCTGAAAGTCGTCGGCTGTCCTGTCTGAGAGCACTAGTCTCTCTGAATTCTGTACGCTGGGGTCCGGGAGAATCTTGTGCGTCGTCGAGCCATAGGTGTCACCAATTGCGCTACTTCGGCTGCGTGGATATTAGTACTATCGAGGTTCTCTGGGATCTCTACCTGAAAGTCGTCTGCTGTTCTGTCGGAGAGCACCAGTCTCTCTGAATGCTGCACGCTGGGGTCCAGCAGGATTTTGTGCGTCGTCGAGCCATAGGTGTCGCCGATGCGGTATTTGTACTCGGGGCAGTGGCCGGTGTATCTGTTTATAACATTCTTTGATGCATTACAAGTAACAGACAAATATCGGTAAATTATCTAGAATAAGTTGGGTTTGAATTAAAAAAATATATCTCCAAGATCGATCTAATCAATTATGCATGTAATGTCAACATTTTTGTATCTTTTCAAATTAGCCCGTTTACTATATGAAGTTAAATGCTCGAAAATTTCTGTGCATAAACTGACTATCAAAACTACTTGTATTATACCATTGCTTACTAAGAATATTGTTACAAAATCACTGATTTGGATAAAATTATGGTCTACCCACACATTTTTTACCTTTTCTAACATGGATAATCACACTGTCTAAAGGCATCTGACATAGCTCAACAAATATCGAAAATAATAGAGGTACCTATGGACTCAGAGAAAGAACAACTTACCTACCTATTTACTTAATGGAAGAATCTAATTAGTTATCGTATCCAATATTACGAGCAGAAATCCAGCGAATTTTTTTATAAGTACAACATAAATTTTCGTACTATATCAATACGTATAGAACATACTTATTGAGGTCGTTTGAGTAGTAGTTTGACAAGCTCACCAGATGTAACCAAAATAACCTCTGACCATAAACCAAATAAGTAATACTTAAAATTCCACGTGCATTACTTAATACTCGCCCAGAAAGGAGGAATAAGGACGAACACCCGTTAAATGACACGTGCCAAAGCAGCTAAGTGATGAGGGTTTATAGTATTGCGTCCATATTGCGTCACATTGGCGCATCGAAATTTTAAGGCGAATGGAACGGAAGATAGGTACAAATTCCCCGTAATTTTTTATCCCATTAAAAAACATTCCTGTAAGATACATTTTTAAACTCCTTTTTTCAGTTGCGCCGATTTCAAATAACAAGCTCTTTAACTTCCATACTTTGGCTATAATGACTTAGTATTATTGTTTTCTATAAAATGTCTTGCTGGAACTTTTCATCATCATCATTCATCATTTCTTTTTAAAATACAAGGAACTATTGTTCCTTTTCAAAATAATGATATTTTATAAAAATCATATTGTGGAGAAGAGCAAAGTAAATTCTAAGATCCAATCCTCAGATATTACGAATTCCTGCTAAACTTGTCTAGAAAAATTGATTTCAATGAGACTTAGCAAAATGAAGATCACGTTAACCTTCAGGTTTCTAAAAAGAGACGAGAGACGCAAAGGGAGTTGAAGGTGTGCTTTTACTCTCTACTACTAAAGTTATTTGACGAACTCCGTGGCGCAGCGGCCAACACGCCGGTCTGTGACACGGATGGTCCCGGGTTCAATCCCCGGTTAGGTCAAGATGAAAAATCTTTTTCAGATTGACCTGGGTCTTGGATGTTTATCTATATATGTATTTGTTATAAAATATAGTATCGTTGAGTTAGTATTACTTTGGGGCTAGCTCAATCTTTGTGATTTGTCTGCATATATTTATATTTATTTATTATTATTCCAGGGAGTCCACTAGAGCAAACCCTAGGGGACTCCCATATAATAATACCAGATAGCACCAAAAAGTACATACCCCGGTATGTAATGTGGCTGCGCTATACTAACTAAATCCAACGCCATTGTGTCCCGTAAAGCCTAAAATGGTTTGGTTCTGTAGGAAAATATTAACTCATAGTTTTGCGAAGATTTTGTGGAGATAGATCACTTTAATTTTGCGACGTGACAATTCAGTTGTTGTGAAGTTTTTGACAATTGGGTCAGAATATTAAAAAAGCTAAAGTCTGGATTTTGTTTTTAATAGTAAACCTTATTTCAATGTAACTTTTTCATGAGTAGCCGAGCATAAAAAAAATAAAACACATATGCAATTTTTATAATAAAATATTTCAAAAATTGCCTACATCAACCGCAGTTAAATTAGCTTACTACAGGTAAAAGAATTTTGAAAATTAGTCCAGTAGTTTCGAAGCCTATTCAATGCAAACAAACAATTAAATCTTTCTTCTTTATAATACAAACGAGCTGTTACCCGCGGCTTTGCCCGCGTGATTTATAGCCTATCTCCTTTTCGGTACCCCAACCTATGTGTATGCAAAATTTTATTATGATAGGTTCAATAGATATGGCGTGAAAGCGTAACAAACAAACAAACTCACTTTGGCATTTATAATATTAGTTAGGATTAGTATAGATTAGGCGCGATAATATTTGAGTGCGGCATCACTACATCCAGCTAAATACGACTTTATTTGGCTGTATGGGCTACATCCCTTTGCCTTCTTTATACAAGAGGAAATCAAACCAAATAAATATTTATTTCTTGCGGCATAGACAGAAACTATGGACCAAGCAGCATTAAGTGTGTTAGTGAGCGAAAAGGTGGAAAAGTAAATTATACTCGTAATCACGAGTTGTTGGCGACATTGCCTTTTATTCATGAAATGATTCCCTCCATTTTTTTCTATATATGCTTAAATGATTCCACATTTTTTTGCTTTATGAAATTATTCCTTACATTTTTCCCATTTCTCGGCTGGCTTCAAAATATTGGTACAGTCGTGGTAACTTTCTTATGTTTGATAAGAATATCCTCAAAAGAAGAAGGCCTTTAAAGCATATAAAGTTAATAATCTTCATACAAACGAAGAAATGCGGCAATATTTTATATAAATAATTTTGCCCCGACATCTATGTAGGTAATATTCTAATGAAGTTATAAAAAATCTGTTACAGATTTAGTTAAGGCAATGTGGTATCAAACTCTAGCGCCACCCAGCAATTAATTCTATGTATAATCCTAAATCATATCAAATTTAAAAAATCAAATATCTGTACGCCCTAGTAAATTACTTTTGGTATTTTTGTAGTATATTACAATTTACGTTTAAGAGAATTACTTAATTACTAAAGTGGCCACTTTTGGCGGTAATAAGTTCTCTTAATTCATCAAATTAAAAACAGTGAAAACATGTACTAAGAATACTACAAGTAATTTACTAGGAATTCAGCTATTACATTTTTAGGGGTCCGTAGTAAACTAGGAACCCTTATAGTTTCGCCATGTCTGTCTGTCTGTCCGTCCGTCCGCGGTTTTACTCAGAGACTATAAGTCCTGGAAAGCTGTAATTTGGTATGGATATGTATATTAATCATGCCAAAAAAGTCGTAGAAAAAAATCTTTGAAAAAAAAATTGTTTTTGGGTAGCTCCCATACAAGTAAAGTGGGGGAGTAATTTTTTTTCTCTACTTACCCATCGTGTGGGGTATTTTTAAAAAGGTCTTTGAAAAATATTGTGAGGTTGAGAACACCATTTTTCGATTTAGGGATCCGTTTCCGAAATATTTGGTTTTAAAGTGCAAATTTTGTTAGAGGTACGTGTTCCCCCCCTCTATCTGCTAAACGGTTATATATGGATACGTGAAAAAAATTACAGCAGTAGTATATATACTGAAGTTGAAAGGAAAACTATCAGAGCTGGGTACTAAGTGCAAACTAAAAAGTTATAGGCAACCAACTTATAAAATGTACTGGAAAATTTAAAATTTCATACAATCTTCATTGTTAGATGTTTTTGGTCGTTAAACTGTGAATTGCGAGTGTAAACAGTGTGAACTCAAAGTTGTCATTCGCAACTACGGAACCCTACACTGCGCGTGGCCCGACACGCACTTGACCGGTTTTTATTTAAATTTGATATGATTTAGGATTAATAGAATTAATTGCTGGGTGGCGCTAGTGTCTGATACCATAGCGCCTTAATAAGTTATCCATTAGGGGCAATGTTATACTGTTACTGTTATACTCGCCGTGTAGCTCCCGGCAGAGTAGAATAGGACCACTCCAAGTCATCTCGTGGATGTCGTAAAAGGCGACTAAGGAAACACAAGCTAAACAAAGCTTATTAACATCAAAGATACCTCTCCAACCCGTCTGGCCAGCGTGGAGAGTGTAGGCCAAATCCTCTGACTACTCAGGCTAATATATGGCTCTGGTAGTACAGAGAGGGTCGTGCTCCTGCAGTGGAGACTAGAAAGACCTGATGATGATACTCGTAGAACAAAGAAGGTATATTCTTATACAATTTTAAAATTTTCTTTACTTCTAGAGTTGCACGCGCATTGTTTAGGTTCGAAGTTTGAACGAAAGAACCATTCACCGCTCTTGATCATTCACTAGCCTTGTAGACCTCGTTCGTTCGTTCTCTGGCCGCCATATTGGATTTACCACTGGTGGAGATCGGGTGCGCGTTCGGTGGCGCTCAGCGTCGAGTGACAGTCAAGCGATAAAATCCTAACTTTCAAGAACTTAGTGGCATAAAAGTGTATTTATTGATAAATAAACCAGAAACTGTGCAGTGATATATGCGTAATAACTTTACGAACTATATTTCATTCAAACTTATCCATTCGTGACTTCGCCGACTCGAAATGCATGCATTCCACTGAGATTGTTGAACTTAATTTTTTTTCGTATAGTGTACCTTTTTGATTCTTATCAAGTATTGTTTATAACATTTTAACGTGGACTATGAACTTTTCATATTATATTTAACGAAAATGTGTTGTGTTTAAACTTTTCATTGTGCTAGTACAAAGTTAGCATTATTATCGACGAGGATTGCCGAAACATTCAAGGTAAGATTCGTGTGTTGATTTGTAATATTTTATGCCTATCTAATTGTTATGCTCTGAATAAAATTGTGTAAGAACATAAAATTAAACAGAAACAAATGAATGAAGGTAACAATTTTTTTTTAAGATTCTTATGAATACGGATTGACTATATTAAATTCAGTTAGTGTACCGTTATTCAATTTCGATCAATTTGGGAGAACGGTTACCAAAAAGCTGTAAACGTGAATAGTACGGGAAACAATTAGTGAACGATTCAGAACAACACTATTAAGTACGTTTCAATTGATAGAGGCGAGACAAAAACGGAAGAGAAGAAAGAGAGAATTAGACTCTCAAATTTATTTTTTAACAAAATTTTACATAACGTAGGACCGATCTATTTAATGGAGACTTAAGGATTTTAAATGATGACATTATACGTTAAGTCACTGGTTTGCTTTTCTCTTTTGTGGATAGAGTATTGCAAATCGAAACTTGATAAGAAGTAAAATAGACAATCATAATATTAATAATACAATGCAGGTCCATCCTATTCTTAATCTTCACTGTATTAATAACAAGGAATGTCGCTTATACCTAATCCACAATCTATTTATCAGGTAAAAACTTCATCAGCTTTGATGTTTCTCTACAAATGAATTTTCCAGATATTACAATCAAAAACTATGATATTTACCAAAGCTGATTCACCCTGAAAACATTACCACTGCAATTATCTCGTTATCAATTGCACTAATCCTTATCAAAACTGATTGTGATAAAGTCATTGGTACCTACTTGACGCCCGTTTATTTTTATTGACATAATATAAAGGGTAGATACCTATTCAGAGTTTATATGTTTACTTTACTCATAAAATAATTTTATCAAGAGAGTCTCTCAAATCTACGGGTGGCATGATCTAATGCATTCAACTCTTCGAAATTGATCGGAATAAATAGTAGAAGTACCTATTTCGATAACTCTACACCTGTCTTTCTTCATCATTTATAGAAGATGTTTTATTCAATAAACTTGCCCTTGTATAACAGTTGCATCAAATTCTATAAGATCACATAATCATGTAAATGTATCATTTCTCTTTCATAACTTTCTTTCCTATATCCTTTATTGTGCGAAGAAAGTTGAAATCTGTCAGAGCATCCATCAACATAAAATTATAGTGATTCCTATCTATTAATCAAATTCGAAATCCACTGGCCGATATCGGCTCACGATTTTTGCGATTTTAAAGTTCAGGCCAGATTGTTGACCTTAGATAACGATTTTGTTATTGAAGACTTTTGATTTCGAAAGAAATAGTTCCAGAAATATAGGTACCTGAATTATCCTTATTACATTGATAGGTATTGCAATGGATTCTTATTTTTCAAAACAATATATGTACTTATCTAAAGCATGATAAAACATTATACAAACATGTAAAACTACATTAACTAGTGAATGGTGGCCTGTGCTTGACCAGCATAAGAAGGAGCTGCAATTCACGGAGATGACTATGTTGAGCTGGATATGTAGAGTTTTTTGGAAAGACTGCGTGAGAAATACCTGTAAGGCAGTCTCCATGTCCATGACACAGCGTTCAACGGTCACGTTTTGTAAAAACCGGAAAATTGCATAGGGAAGAAATGTCTAGCCATGCCGCCTCCACCAAACCTCGGCAGAAGGGGGAAACTCAAGTACTAGCTTGATGCCATTAAGGAGGATATGCGTGCCAATGGTCCTACAATCAAGGATGTTTAAGACAGTGGAGAAGAAAAAGCCGCAAAGCGAACCCCGGAATTCCCTAATCATTCTGGATGAGTTTGAGTACGTCTGTCTCTCATCTGAGCCTGGTACCGTAAGTAAATTTAAAAAAATTAAATATATAAATTTAAATAACCTGCGGCACAAAGAATAAACTAAAATCTTAACACCAAAGTAATAATATATGTACTTAAATAAAAGAAATCAATGAAAGCAAGTCGCTTTAAAACTAAGCATGAAAATTTGCTTGCACCGATGATTTTCTTGATGTATAAAAGAATACACTCCGACTTAAACTTCTCAAAAAAGAGTTCAGAGGAATTGACATTGTTACTTGCAGCATAATCAAGCCATACAACTGACAGGCTTAGCGACCCTTTTGCGTCGGTACTAGTTACTGGACAATGAAGCGAATACATTCAGACTCCACTGAATATCAAAGGAATCCAGTTTGGTCACCAAGAGAAACAAAACGTCTCGGCAACATCACAAACTCTAAGGTCTACTAAACAGGGTTCTCGAAATAAAACAAACCATTCTACACTCTATCCTTCTACAATAATGCACAAAATGGCATGCCAGTTCTGCATTCAAGGTTTGTTTTTCAACAACAGCCAATCTCGACCATTTTCCGATAATTTTTATTAAGATATTCTCGCCTCTACTTCACGCTTTTGTTTTATCTTGGATTTGCCACTTTCAAGTAAAACCGTTGGTTTAGAAAACAAAAAGTAAATACGGGTACTTACGGAATTTATCTAGGCAATAGCTTACTAGTTAATTCGGTTCGAGATAAGACAAGAAGTAAATTATGGTAGGAGCGGCGCAGTCCGTTCGTCGGCTACCAACGGTATTCGTAGATTCAAGTTCTAAGCATAGGGCACTACGTAAATTATGTGGCTTCATCGAATTAATCGGTCTTCGACGTATCGACCGGTTTGAGATGGTGTGTACGAAAAAAGAAGACCCCTGGCCGTTGATATTCGAGGTCGCAACCTAATTGGGGACCAGTCGCAGGTACGCTTTGTAGTACACTTTCTCCAGTGCGTGACGCGGGCGCAGACGTTTCACTGTATAGAATGTCTACTCCACAGGTGCTTCGCTGATAACATACAACTTTATGATGCGAGATTTTGATACGAGCATGCTACAAATAATGATTTGCAAAAGCTACACTTTCTCCGTAAAAGAGGCCGCAACTGTTTGCGGTGAGGTATTGTAAAGCAGTTGAAAGTGCATGTCACATGTGACGATAAGTGGGTTTGAAGAACGACAGACACAAACAGTCAAGTGGTTTTCGAGAGAAATACCATTAACCCCTAAAATTGTGAGGTCTGATACACAGGCAGAGTCACACGTGCAAAAAAGTAAATTATCATAGCGAAATAACTAGTACGCGCTGAGCCAAAGCACTTTTAGATAATCATAATCACCGACGATCGTTGGAAGCGTTAATACTGCGAATCTTATAAAAAGTGGTTCGACGAGGCAGGCAACAATCGGCCAGAGCCGTATCTTGTTTTCTTTCGGAGGTGAACTAAACTATGTTTGGTAACTTTAAGAAGTATTTTGCAATCGGAGGAATATTCTATGATTGGTTACACTTCATTTTGATGATCAGAAATCGTGACGGCCAGGTGTCTGACATCATATATTTTTTTCTATCCGCAACACAATAACGATAGGAATTTATCGGAACAGAACATAATAACTCTTACACAAGTTGTCAATCATTTAAATTGAAGCAAATTCCTCAGGTATCTTTTGTTGTGTATGTGACAAGCCAATTATTATGTAGATTTCTTTAGTTATGGCTGAATATTGCTTTCAGCTGTTTGGAATGTTTATTTTGCAGTCGTTGAAGAGTTCATTAACATGTGACTTTTGGTTGGCATAAAGGTCAAACGATAAAGTTAATAAATACATGATTAACTAACTAACCTCAAGTCTGAAATGAATATATATTATGTTTTCTTTTAATCCTTGCAATGTACCTTGTATGAGTTCTAAAGGTAAGAGTCGGTTATTTTTACTTAATATCTATTAGTTCTTATCACTTATCCAAATCCATTCTTCATCATCATCATCATCATCAGGTCTTTTTATTAGTCTCCACTGCTGGAGCATGACCCTCTCTGTACTACCAGAGGCGTATATTAGCCAGAGCAGTCAGAGGATTTGACCTACACTCTCAACTATCCACTGTGTTTATTTTCGTTCTATTTTTTTTTTAAATATCCTTATTCTTATATCTCATCTATATTTGGTCTTTCTTTCTAATCGTGTGTTTAGGATCTAAAATGGAATAATAGACATTCCGACCCTAATCCTTAATAATATGAATTTAAATTACTATATAATCTCCATGCTTCACTGATGATGATTTTTTTTAGGGTTCCCTAGTAAACTAGGAACCCTTATAGTTTCGCCATGTCTGTCTGTCTGTCCGTCCGAGGTTTTACTCAGAGACTATAAGTACTAGAAAGCTGAAATTTGGTATGCGTATGTATATTAATCATGTCAAAAAAGAGGTAGAAGAAAATCTTAAAAAAATTTTTTTTAGCGTAGCTCCCATGCCTGTATAAAGGGAGTAATATTTTTTTTTCTATACAAACCCATCGTGTAAGGTATTGTTAGATAGGTCTTTAAAAAATATTGTGAGGTTGAGAACACCATTTTTCGATTTAGGGATCCGTTTCTGAAATATTTGGTTTTAAAGTGCGAATTTTTGTTAGAGGTAAGTGTCCCCCCCCCCCCCCCCTCTATCTGCTAAACGGTTATACATGGATACGTGAAAAAAATTACAAAAGTAGTATATATACTGAAATTGAAAGGAAAACTATCAGAGCTGAGTACTAAGTACAAACTAAGAAGTTATAGGCAACCAACTTATAAAATGTACTCGAAAATGTAAAATTCATTTTCAACTACGGAATTGTCATTCGCAACTACGGAACCCTACACTGCGCGTGGCCCGACACGCACTTGGCCGGTTTTAGGCATTGATTTTAATACAAAAGGTGCCGGAAAGTACTATACATTTACCAAAACTTTATCTACAATGAAATCTTTAAAGCCGTGATGTTCCACAGCAAATTATCGACTTGTCAGTGTTAACATTCATCACAGACAGCCCTAATAGCGCCCTTTCATTTAAACATCCGGTTTTATGAGTATCTTCTTTAGTGCAATGGAAAACACACTGTCTCATTCTGTACATATGACTCAAACTGTGATGCAGGAAGTTATATAGCTGTTAATATCATATTTAATTGAAATGTAGATCAATCACACGGTCTTGTGTTTCAATTGGTCGTTTCATTCATTACGCCTTAAGTGGCTCTTTCTTCGACCTTTGGATTTGAATTCTAATGTCTGCTCTTTAATTATTACTTATAAGACAGTAATAGTGCCCTTTGGAACTTAGGAACTGTTATAATTTTTTGATTACGCTGTATTTCTTTCTTCGACCTTTGGACATTTCAATGTTTACAATATTTTTAAGTCTTGCAAAAATAAATGATGACAATAATATTGACCTTTGTAATTTAATCCATATGCTAATAATAACATATGCGTAGTAGATGCGAAACTATTTCTATTTTTAATTTTTCACGCTTAAACTTGTTAACCGATTAAGATAAAATTTCGCATGGAAATCTGAGAAGAACATTAAATACGGTTTACCCCGGAAATTATATCTTAAATAGAAAAAAAACGGTCAAGTGTGAGTCAAACTTGCGCAATGAGGGTTCCGTACAATATGCTTCGTGAAAACACACACAATGTGCAAAAATGTTTTATTCAATTGACTAGCGCTATCTAGTGGTGTTTTAGTGAACTATTTCCCTAGATGAACTTATTATAGTGAGTTTACCATTTATTTTCAAGTGATAGAATTCTTATTATTTTTCCTGTAATCTTCAAGGAATGAACTATATTTTGTAATTTTTCCAAAATTTTTGGCCCAGTAGTTTCGGAGATCAGGGGGGGGGAATGGTCAATTTTTGCCTTCTTTCGTGAATAAAATCAAAAGTATTGATTTTACCCGAACAAAAAAAAATATTTTTGCGATCCTCATAATGAGCCCTTTCATTTGATATATGACACAGTAAGGTTTGCAAAACTTTTTTTTTAAATTTTGTATTTGGGCCCCTGTAAATGACCCTTATTTTAAAAAAATCTTTATTTACTTTGCACATCCGTGTTTGGGTCATAGCATTACACCATCTTGCCAAATTTCACTTAATTTGGTTCAGTAGATTCGGAGAAAATCGGCTGTGACAGACGGACGGACGGACAGACAGACGCACGAGTGATCCTATAAGGGTTCCGTTTTTCAATTTTTGTACGGAACCCTAAAAAATGGGGATGGAAGTTTGTATTGGGAATCAATCATTTCTCAAGTGAGGGATCTAACACGAAGTCATGGGCAAATTTTAGATACATGTTTGACTACGTCGTATTTCTGTGTTTTAAAATGCAAATTGTATTCCATGGAATTCCAATTTCGAAATGGTTGTCGCGTTAGTGTTTGCCCAGCTGGTGTCAATGCTTCGGAAGGTCGGTTCTTCGACACCATTTCTCGCGAACAATGCGGGTACGTCCTTAGTGCCAACATACATTGTCGGGTATGATATATTATTTAAGTAAATACCTAACTGCTGACAAGAAAATATTGTTCTTTATATATTTAATTTGTCTATTTAAATATTTATAACTGGCAATTTTTCTGCGACATCATCTGCGTAAATTATAGCCTATGTCACTCGCAGTTAAATTAGCTTTCTAAAACTGAAAGAATTTTGAAAATCTGGAGCCTGTTCAATGCAAACAAACCATCAAATTTTTTCACTTAATAAAAAAAAATAGTAGAGACAAGTTATAGCAGCATTCTTTAAGTTGGCTTCACTTCTTATATTACGAATAAAAGATAATTCATGTGGTGACTTACTACAAAATTAAGTTATGATAATGATCCAATAATTCCCTTCTCTTAGTGATCTTCCTTTCAGCTGTTCTGAAGTGATAAGGATCTATCATACTCGTAGGTATTCTGTTTGTATAGATCTTGCTGTTATATATATCTATTGTTAGTGCATTTTTGGTAGACCATTAGATACCTATCTACCCTTTATCTACCCCATACTTGTTTTCAGTCGGTATGCTCTATAGCCTGCTCCATGTATTCATCATCTTCTTTGATAATTTTCCTTTTATTTGAAACTAATATAAACCATAATCGCCGTGTGGTTCCCGGCAGAGTAGAATAGGACCACTCCAGGTCATCCCGTGGATGTCGTAAAAGGCGACTAAGGAAACACAAGCTAACCAAAGCTTATTAACATCAAAGATACCTCTCCAACCCGTCTGGCCAGCGTGGAGAGTGTAGGCCAAATCCTCTGACTACTCAGGCTAGTATATGGCTCTGGTAGTATAGACAGGGTCGTGCTCCTGCAGTGGAGACTACAAAGACCTGTTGATGATGATGATTGATGATAAACCATAAAATAGATCCGGAGCAAAGACAATATAATTAATACTAACGTATCCTGAGTAACATTTTCATTATACACCTTTTACTCTATAAAATAGTATGGCCCAGTGAACATGTGCTTTATTAGCGCTTACGCATGTTGAGCTTAGCTGACCGCAAGTGGCATAAAAATACCTCGAGCTTTTTCATGCTTTGGGAGGCACGTTAAGCCGTTGGTCCGGCTGTCGTCTTACAACTTACTAGTTTTATTGTTAGTTTAAAACTGTTTCACACTCATCGGTATTGAATAGAGTTCTTAGTACAATTACTTATATGTATGATTTTAATCTCTTAGAGCAATGTGATATTAACCCCTTCCATTAAACATAATCTCTTTATTCAATAATGGTATTTAGATCATATGCATGCATATGGCACTAATTCAGCGATTAAGATTGACCAAGAACAATAGGTGATTCATATTCAATCGTGACAATGAAAGCGATATCGATAAGGCTGGAATTTTTCAAGAACACTGTCAGCGCACCATGTCAAAATATTTCGACATAGGAATGCGTCGACACATGCTCTTAATACACCTAAACACCCATTCAGAGTCGATCGATCACGATCTGGTCGGCGCTTGCGCAACTATGTTGAGGCTCTTGTATTATGTTTTGGTAAAACATGATGCATTATTAAAAAAATAAAAACTTGTGCCCTTTTTGACAGTTTACGACCGATATATTGATTTTTTTACTGACGCTACTATCTACTATAGATTACTAATCTAATGATACCTCACACTTCAAAATTGGGCTACAGAAAGCAGCAATGAAACAGACATACTTACATACAGATACACAAATACATATAAAATAAAACCAAAGACAATATAATACTAACGTAATAGACTGCGCACCTCATACAAAAATATTGGATCAAATTAAGGTTGCGAAAAGCAGGCGAATGTATGGCGCAGGAGAGTTGCTAGGTAGTCGATACTAGATGGCGGTAATCTTCGTTAGCCTTTAACTTACTAAATATACGGTGTTATTTTAAAATATTATGCCTAAAATATTGTTTTGATTTTTAATAAGATATATTTTGTGAATCATGTTTTTATATTCTCATAATACGGTAAATACAATGTTGTGTAGTTTCGAGTGGCGCCATCTATGTGAGTCTCTGAGAACAAATCGTACGATTAAGGCGTTGAGACCACATGATAAACCCCTCCTTCTGGGTGGGTTAGTCGGGTAAGATGAATATAATTAGAATTAGAAGGCTGTGATATTTTTGCATTAATTCAAGTTTATATTATTTTGCCTGCTGACTATCTTTGGTCTAGTGGTCAAGGCGTTTGTCCATTTGGCGTTTACCTGGAGGCGTGGCTTCAAATTCGACTGACGAACATACTTTGTGAAAGTTGTTTCCAGTCTGGTTAGGATATTGCAGGAATGGAAGCTAAATGAAAGGATGGAAAAAGAAATAAAAAGAAATTGAGAAATAACTAGAGTCTCAATCATCGTCATTTCGTGTAGGTCTCAATACTCAGAATGAACTGGAAATTGAATAAAAATACGAGCTGGTAATCTTAAGATAGGACATGTAAAGCATTAATATCTATAGTAGTAAATACTTAACAAAAAACCCAGATCTAAACTCTGGAGGAAACGTTATCTAAAGGTTAGAAACCTAGCCACTACTTTAGTAAGAATGTGCAAGCCACAGAAAAGTATGGAGAAAAAAAAACAAATGAAATGGACAGACTTAACTTTGCTTAAGGTAGCTAGAGTCTCAATACACAGAAAGAACTAGAAGTCAAATATAAGAGTAATCTAGTAAAAATGAACAATGTCGTGGATACTTAACACAAAACCCAGAGGATCTTAACTCCTGAGGCGTTAATGGGAAATCGTTATCTAGAGGTTAAGAGCCTAGCTACTGCCTCGGCAAGAATGTGGAAGCTACAGGAAATCGCTAATGGGATGCATTAGGCGAAAATGAACAAAAACGACGGCCGATCTCGGCTGCTTATATAATAGTGGTGATTTTAAGTGTGTTGGTATTGACTCTCGTGTTTTTGTCGTGAATTTCAACCTGAAATTACACATTATGACACGAGATTACGTATCGCTACACATCGCTGAAATTTTCAGCGATGTGTATTTTTTTTTTGAGGGATCAAATTTGAAATAAATTAACGTTCTGTTATAAAATAAATTAAGAGATTTCAACATATTTATTTCTTAACTATAGTTGTTAAGAAGTCGCAACCTTTAAACATGTCAAATTCTGATAATTGCATAGGTAATAGAATAAAACTTTGTCAATAATCCACTTTAAATTACATAACAAGGGTTAATACCTTAATTTCCTTTAATAACGACAATAATAAGCAAGTGATTTAACATTGTCTTAATATTGTCTCCAAAAGGTTTCAACACGTTAGCAAAATGAACACAAGCTAGACAGAAACGGCAAATACACATTGGTTTTAAAGGCTATAATAATATAATGTTAAGACAAGGTATGTTTTTTTTTTTTTCAACAATCTCTGACTGTTCTTTGCAACGTAACTAGTATCATCAAAAACGTTCATTATTGTTCTATTTTCCTTATGATACCTGCACCAGGATGGCTTCAGCTTACGTCAAAAATGTCAGTAAGCTGATAAAGGAGGCCTTGGCCACTCGTAACTAGAGCGCTGATCCAATTTGCCCAGAGGAGCTAAGCTGTTCCAGCATAACGGTTCGGCTGCCACTGATTGATATAGGATGGCAGTGTCAGGACAGCGCTGGCTATAAATGATTTGATGGTTGTTTGATAGAGAGGGTAAAATTGTTGGACTTTACACAATGGAAGATACAACAACATTTAAAGAGTAGTAATTTTACATTTGTATTGAGACCAGTAAGAATTGTAAATTAAAGACCTGAGTATCTTGTCATATGGATTGATGATTCAATGTGAAAAGAATCGTGCAATAAAGATACTAAATACTTAGTTTGATGACGGTAGCTAAATTTATTTATTTTTTTGCATGTATTGCAAATTGCAACATGAAAACAGGAAATTTGGAAACAAACAAATCCTGTTGCAAAAAATTATCCATAACATGCTTCGTCAAAAGGTACAAAATTAGTATTCAGCAACATGCATCGCCATTTTTATTCCAAATATAATATCGCAACACAAACCTACGGCTAATAAGGACTCAAAAGTTCTTATAAGACTTGCGACATTCCCACGTTGTATAGCTATAGAAATGCTATAAAACAGATGCAATAAAGAACGGATAGCTATAATTTTCCTGCTCAGATATACGTCCTAATTTAGCTAAAGAGATTTTGGCCTGTGTCCCAGAAATGAACAAATAATGCAATTACTAATAAACATTTAATAATATTTTGTGCAAAATATACGATTTGAAAGTTTCAATTAACGCCAGCTTTAACGTAATAATGACGCAAAATTGGGCCAATTAATTTGAACAAAAACTATTTGGCTAATTTTGCGTCATAATCAAGATAACAGGCGCGTGCTACGAAGTTATATTTTTACTTTATTGACACAAACCGACAATAAAGTATGCTGATAGTATGTTTGTAACTGCCATTTTCTTTTTGCTTTGTTATACGTCACTACAGCTGCGCAAACTGTGGATTTCCAATCTTGTCAGCAATGTTGCAAAAATTATCATTTTCAAATGCTAAGTACTAAAACAATTAAATAAATACATCTATTAGTAACTGCACAGTGTGTTCTGTTATTTAATAAAAATGCCGAAAATCCAGCGCTCTTGTAAAATAAAAAGTAAGTTTATATAGGTTTAAATTTTATTTAATTTGTTAATTTATTTAGAGTTAATTATAAATCCTAACTAATATTATAAATGTGAAAGTGAATTTGTTTGTTTGTTACGCCGTATCTACTGAACCGATCATCATGAAATTTTGCATACACATAGGTTAGGGTACCGAGAAGGACATAGGCTATATATTACGCGGGCAAAGCCGCGGGCAACAGCTAGTACATAATAAAGTAAAGTAATCATCATTTTGTGAAGGTGAAATATCCTACATACTATATAAAATACCCTACAGTTTAGAACTAAACCAAAACCCCCAAAACCATTACATTCCGTTAAACAGACTTAGAAAAAATATGTCGTATCTGTGATCAGATCTTAAGATTCAAGATCCCATCATCGATTCGGAATCCGAAGCACACCAACTGAGGATGCAACAGGAAACACGTTCTATGAGAGAGAGCTCACACAAATTTACCCACTACGAATAAGCTCTAGTACACACTAACACTGCAAGCTTTTAAAAAGATTTCTTAAAGGCAAGTATAGGTAGCATTTGTCCTTTTCTAGCCAACAGAAATAGAATCTCTGTAACAAAATTGGACACAATTTAACTCTCCTTTTATGTACAGTATTCCAGGAATCATAGCTCGTTATTCCCGAGTATTCTCTATGCCCCTTTGAAACTGCATTGTAGTGCACCATAGACTAAAGTCTATGGGCACGAGCGACAGTAAATGCACTTAGAATTGATAATGGTGGCTCGCTAGCCATAAACGCTTGACCCGTTTTCTCATGTATGGATATCCGGCTGACTTTATAAGCAGTAATAATGGTTTTGTTTGAAGCCTAAACAAGCACAATGTCTCTGCATTCCATTCTATGTATTGTAATGATACGAAAATTTTATATTTTGTTGATTCAGCCGTGTGATTCCCGTCAGAGTAGAATAGGACCACTCCAAGTCATCCCGTGGATGTCGTAAAAGGCGACTAAGGAAACACAAGCTAAACAAAGCTTATTAACATCAAAGAGACCTCTCCAACCCGTCTGGCCAGCGTGGAGAGTGTAGGCCAAATCCTCTGACTACTGAGGCTAGTATATGGCTCTGGTAGTACAGAGAGGGTCGTGCTCCTGCAGTGGAGACTAGAAAGACCTGATGATGATGATGATTTAAATATGTTTTGGCTTGAGCAGTATTGTTTGTTTTTTTTTGTGTGTGTAAGTGGCCAACACTGGTGTCAGATTTTTCAAGCTGCCTTAAGGCATCTGACATAGCTTAACGACTGCCATCAACGATGACAGCCGGGACCAACGGCTTAACGTGCCTTCCGAAGCACGGAGGAGCTCGAGATATTTTATGCCACTTTGCGGTTACCCATCCAAGTAGGGACTGCACCAGGGGTTGCTTAACATATGTAAGCGATCATAGAGCTCACACCCACTGGACCATCGGGCTCCTCATTGAGCAGTATTGCAATTGAGTTATACTGTTCTTTTTCATTAGTTGTTTAATCCATTTATAGAACGCCTGCACTGGAAAAAAAGTTATTTCTTTTATCTGTACCAATATTATAAAGAAGAAAGATTTGATTGTTTGTTTAAATTGAATAGGTTCCGATTTTCAAAATTCTTTCACATATAGAACGTTAATTTACTTGCAGGTAATATAGGTTGTAATAATAAATATATACGGACAAATCACACAGATTGAGCTAGCCCCAAAGTAAGTTCGAAACTTGTGTTATGGGACATTAAGTCAACGATACTATATTTTATAGTAGATACATATATAGATAAACATCCAAGACCCATGCCAATGTGAAAAAAATAATTTTCCATCTTGACCTGACCGGGGATCGAACCCGGGACCATCCATGTCGCAGGCCGGCGTGTTGACCGCTGCGCCACGGAGCTCGTCCCCGTCGTCGTAATGTGGATGAAGTCGCCGGTAATAGATAGTTTGTAAATTAATGATCCCAAAATCGCTTAGAAGTTAAAGATGACTTTCTTTTAAGTATGACCATATCGAACATCTATCACTTCACTTAATTAATTTTAAATCTTGTTCTGACCATATATTATGGCTCTTATTTGTTAATTTACCGTGTAGAAGTTTTATAGTTCCGAAGTCTATTAGATTCCAATAAAGATTTTATATTTCTTTCGATTCCTGTTTGAACATTTTATATTCAGATAAACGAGTCATTGCCATCTTAACTTTTTAATTTTCATGATTGACCTACATCACAAGTAAATTTTCATTACAAACTTTTTGTTAGCGTAATTAAATATTTCTTACAAACACCATCGGTCGTGTATCTTTTTCTAAATTCCTCCAGACCTCGGTTGTATAAAATGGACTTGTAGTAAAGTTCCCAGGCCAAAACGGCAAAGAATGTGCAAGTCCACTTAGAATCATTCACCTTGATCTGATATCCGAAATTAACAAAAATATGGCTAGACCAGACAAAGAGTTATACAATTTAGATTAGATAACTGTTGTGTATTATTTAATACATTGTGGGAATCAAACAAAATTTATAATCCGTATAACTTGTAACAAAGCGTTACAAGAGCATTAACGTCGACTGTCAAGCAAGTCTAATAAATGTAATCTACTTTGTGTATGTAGGTCCAAATACAACGAATATTTGACATTTACTCTCAAGATTAATTTCATAGGTTGTTTTTTATTATAATAAATGTATTAATCCTTTCTAAGATAGACTAGTTGACCGTTTTTCAGCTGTATTATTGGTCGACTAAATTATTTATTTATTTTGTGTCCTCATGAAATGCGACAGCAATAATAACCATCATCATCTTCATCTTTTTTGGTGCAGGAGCATGACCCTCTATGAATGTACTTCCAGAGCCAGCCATAAATTAGCCAGAGCAGTCAGAGGATTTGGCAGGTTGGAGTGGTAATAATGTTTCTTAAACTGTTTTTGTTTAATTTTTTTCAAAAATGAGTATAGACTCGTCACACAGGTCGTCTGTTATGATTTGAAGGTCTAAAGTCTTTTAGTCATCGAATGCAAGATCGTCATCGTTAACCAAGCCACGATTATGTATTGTATACCTATATTTATTCATCTGCGCGACACCTGGCTAACTGAAAACCAGTCCAATCTAGTCCACGGTTCCGCCTCGCGCCTTATTTACGACTTTAGACTATGCTCCTATGGCAACAAGAGTTATACAGTTTACTCTAGGATATTCTAGCTAGCTGCATTGATTGAAACTGATAGGTGCACGTGTCAAGCAACTAGTTTTCTTTGAAGAAAATGCGGTATCACATATCTTTGACGTGGTATCGACGTCGGTTTATCTCACGATGTTAGAACCTCACGTTTGACCGGACACATACGAGTGTTCGTTTTCAATACATGGTATTGTGATTTAAATCTTAAATTATCATTTAGTGTAACCAAAGAGTGTATTTTCAAAACTAAATTTAAAAGTTGGTATTGTATACATATAAATACCTTTCCGACTGATGCCTTTAAAAACTAAGTTATATGTTATATACCTCGGGGTTAGCAATGGCATCAGGCCGGTTGGAAAATTTATCGCCACTTCATATTACAGCATAATTGCAGTCATCATCATCATATCATGGGCAACTCATCTTCAGAACTTATATTGTCTTTATTATTTTCTCTCATACGGGCGACAAGTATGCGTGATTATTTCCTCGTGGTTTCCTCGCTAAACAGAATTTCAAAACACTTCGCTTTAATTGCTCACGTAAAAGAAAAAAAAAAACAAATTATGACATCTAAATAATGGCTCAAACCCATTGTTTTCTTATAATCTATTTACGTAACATCTGTTAATCATAACAAACCTACAACTTCGTCGTGGAATATGGACAAAGAGAAGCCATTACAACTAATCCTCATACAGCCAGGGAATTTTAAAACCTTGTCTAATGAAGTTGTTAGCCTTTTGTTTGGCGCCATTCTAAAAAATAAAACAAAGAGAATTCTGTAAGCCGTTTTATGGTAACCTTTGTTCAAGATCCTAGGCGATTCATTCTTATTTATACACCGGAGTTAGAATCCTTTTTGTTCTCGGATTTGTATTCCCTTGGGAATTATTCCTGTTTGCAATTTACTTGAAACTTAATGAAGGTATTCATTACTGTTTCAAGTTAATTGCTGTTATAAAATAAAGCGCTTAGTATTTTAAATATTTCTTTATAAATAACTAATAGCCCTCCCCGGCGGAGACTGGTAATGTATTATAATTATAAACCTTCCATAACAATTACTCTATCTATTGCTGAAAAATTGCATTAAAATCTGTTGTGTAGTTTAAAACATCTAAGCGAACAGACAACGGAAGCGACTTAATTTATACTGTGTAAGTAAGTAAGTAAACAAAGCTTCTAAACATCAAAGAAACCTCTCCAACCCGTCTGGCTAACGTGGAGAGTGTAGGCCAAATCCTCTGACTGATCAGGCTAATATGTAGCGCTGGTAGCACAGAGAGGGTCGTGCTCCTGCAGTGGAGACTAAATAAAACCTGATGATGAAGGATAAGGATGCAAAACATTAGGCTCTACTTAGTAGAGACGGCCATGCATTTGTTGTTAATCAAAATTGAGGTTATTAAGAGATAAAAAACTGCGCCCAGAAAAAAGAACATCAGGCTTAGTTATGTAGTTTTGAAGTTAATCACGGATAACATAGTGACATGACTGTTAGCTTTCGCCCGCGACTTCGCTCTTGTGGATGTGGATCTTAAAGGTAGCCCAACTCTCTTTTTTTCTTTTCTCTAGTTTTTTTACATTCCTCTCTCGGGCCTCAAAAGGCCTAGGTTATGACAAATTTCACTTAAATCGGGTAAGTCCTTCATCATCATCATTTCGTGTAGGTGACAAGGTCAATCGACCATGCACACCCTGGTGTCAGAGTTCTTCGGAACCGCCTCTCGGCCTCTGACGTGGTTCCTTTATCGACTACCAGATGGCAGCCGGGACCAACGGCTTAACGTGCCTTCCGAAGCACGGAATCATCTTTCTTATCAGACAATCAGGTGATTCATGCCTGCAATGTCCTAACCAAACTGGAAACAACAAAGTATGCTTCCCGTGGGAATCGAACCCACGTCCCCCGGATCAACAAGGCAACCGCTTTAACCACTGGACCACAGAGACAGTTTAAGCGTGAAGATGTTACATACAGAGTTACTTTTAAATTATTATATTAGTAGTAATAGAATACATAGGCAATCATTATCGAGTGGCTACTTGCCTACTTTTAGACGATACTACTAATGTGCATATACGTATAAAAACTTTCACATTCTATCTTAAAGCTGTGATAATGAATAAACTTGCTGCGTTTGGGATTTTACAGTATTAATTATGCAAAGCACACAATATTAACCTCGATACGGTTATTTCAGTTATTGTGTCACCAGATCGTATTTAGTAGACATTAAAAATATAAATATTATGAAGCTCTACATTCACTACTCGTCATGAACTAGCAAACGGTCAATTACGCTTCATTGGACTTCATAAACTTTCACAGTAAGAGAAAAATTTAACGTTAATTCTGTTAACCTTTTAAAACAACTGTAAAGTAAATAGTACGAGTATTTAAGTAAAACAACTTTTGCATTTTTTACATCAATAGGACCATAACGAAATGAGGTCATACCAGGATCTTTTATAATTAATAAATATTAAATACGGATCTACCAACCTACGTATTTTTAGTTCAATATCTACAGGATTCTTTGCAAATCGTAATACCGAACGCAATCAACCGAAATGTCGAACAAAAATATTTATTTCTATACAAACGTGTATGGCAGGAATGTGACAGGTAGGCGGCCAACTGGTTCGCTGGCTTTTTTTACTGAACCCCAAATTGCCAGCCATCCGTTAAATGCACATTTTGTTAAGCAATAAATCATAACACGTTCGTGTGTTTAGCGCTACGAATTTTATTATTCGTAGGTTTAATGTATTGGATTTGGTGGAATGCCAGTGACGTACTATTGCTTTGCGAAATGCTTTTGTTGTTGTCCCTTAGCCACTGTATTCTTTCAGGTTCAATTTTTACCTAGTATCTTTGAACCCAGTGAGACACAGTTCCTTCTTATACCTTTTCAAGGCAGTGGTAAATATATAGCTACCAAAACTTGAACCTAATGCCCCGGAGATAAGGAGATCAGGTACAAAAGCAATTATAATACCTACTGCCTTGTAAAGGGTTAAGAGCTTTGTAGCTTTTGTCGATAGAGTATATGCCAAACTTCTCTATCCTCTGCTTTAGACTTTAGTTCTTGAAACGACATAACACCAGCCTTCTTCTTTAGTTGGTCAAAAACTTTTCGTTGGTCTCCCTGGACCTTTAATTCCTTTCACCTTAACCTCTAGAATGTTTTAAAAGGCATCATGACGTATCAAGTGATCAAGCATCCTACCTCCCCCTATTCTCTATTTCGTTTATCAGTCTTCTTTTCTCTCCTACAATTTCCAGCACCTCTTCATTACTTTTCCTTTCTTTACAACGTCCTTACTTATTCGTAGTGTCCAACTATTTTTTTTTCCATCTTTCTCTATTACTATAGCACAGGCAGCTAGCCATTCACTATCCCTTTTAGTGATTGTCCACGTTACAGACTTCTACGCTAAAAAAAGAAGCTTATCAATACTTTCGTTGTGTTTATCTTCTAAGTTAATAAATGCGGAATGACAAACATAATGATTCTAAGATTCCGAAGGAAAATGCGATAACAGCAAGGGAAAAGGCAAGTAACAAATAAACGGAACAATGTTTATTCTTATCACCCCATTGTTGATAGATTCAGATAAAAGAATCGTTATCAGTGCAGATAACACCTTTTGAGATTAGGGGTCTGTAGTGACCGAGTTTGCGTAATTTTAGACAGATGTTTGTTAAGTAAAGTGTGAAATGACGTCAGTGAGGTACGAAAAAAATAAACTATGATAAGAGACAAACAAGTTTGTTGACGGTAAAGATAGGTATTTTTATGTTAATTTTATTAACTGGCGACAAATCAAAGAAAATAATTGAAGTAGTTACTGAATGAGAAACTAACAGTAAATAGAGAGAGCAAATAATAACACGAAGTTGACAGTTATTATCAGACGTAGGCAAATAATAATAAATAAATATATAGGGACATATCACACATATTGAGCTAGCCCCACAGTAAGTTGTGAACTTGTATCGCAGGATACTAACTCAACGATACTATATTTTATAATATATACTTATATAGATACACATCCAAGACCCAGGTCAATATGAAAAAGATCTTTTTCCATCTTGACCTGACCGTGGATCGAACCCGGCGACTTTTTGAGTTTTTTGAGTTCGAATTTTGAGGGCGAAATTCGCCCTCAAAATTCTCTTAAAAGGGGTGACTCAGCCCGTCAATATGAACAACTTTTCCTATGAGACCCATAGGAAAGGAACTCATTCTTTTAACATTTCCATACAAGTGTTTTAAGCCGGCTGATCAATTTGTACGAAAATTTGAACATTATTTCATTTCATATTAGGTATACCTAATCAATCGTTTAGTTCAGTCACCTTTAAAAAACAGAGTTATAAATGATATCCATTGAAAGCGATACAAACCAAACAAATTGGCCAAAGATTTATCTCAATAAAGTACCATAATCGTGACTGGTCCATTTATATCCAAGGTGGGCGAACGCGGCCGATTGGACAATTTTGACAAAGCTTGATACAGGACACACTCAAGGGTAGCCTGTTTTGCTCTTTCCTATGTACTCGTGTACTACGTGACCTAGGCATTTGATTCAATGTGTTGCAGACGGTCGTGAAATGGCATTAGTACGTACAATGCATCTTGTAATTCCTTGAAATTGTCTGTCTGTGTCTGTTTTGATATTGAGACACGTGTTTCCTCATAATTATTTTGTTGTCAAGTCTTATTTATCTGTCAGCCTTTGGTCCCGCTGTTCTTGGTGGAAGTTGTTTAGCTATGAAAAATCTGACACCATTGTAATGTTGGTCACTTGCACTAACACTGTGGGGCTAGGTCCAAGAAAGTCCTCTTCTCGAACCAAGTCTCTTTCTTCAAGGGCGAGCATACATATGGGATGACAAATGTTCAAAGCAAAGAAATTAAGACCATAACTCGTCACGAATATGTTCTTTATATAAGTAGCTATATTTCCTGACTGTTAATCATGATTAATATCAAGAAATACTTCTACAAATGAGCATACCACCACACAAATACCTTTTTTCATAACCAAAAAAATGGTCGACATTATCTCGAAGTGCAAAATCTACAGCGATCTCAAGCTGCGTTGCCTTCTTTTTTTATCAATGTCATCACAAGTACGGCCACACAGGTTGTTAGAGACACGTATTGTTGCGTTGTGTACCCTTTCTACTCGTAAGTGTCAGCCTCAGGAGATTTAAGTTGATGAAGATTCGTTTAAAGCCATGTGGTTTCTGGTATAGGATCGGATGCCCATCTCTTGTTATTAATATCGCTCTACACAATTAAAAGACAAAAAATATGTAACTGGTTTCGATGAAACTATGAAGAGACCATGAAGGAGAAGTTAGTACATTAGAACATCTGAAACATTGGTGGTAAGCAGACAGCAGGTCGTAGTTTGTCAAATCATTTTACAGAATGCTTGGAATAATCTAGACTCCAGGGTACCGCAGCCAAGATACCATAAAAACACTAAGCGCCTGGTAAGCACAGGTGTGTGATTTTTTTTCTCTTAATTCTGATCATTAAAATCAAATCTGGTACAAACAGTAACACGTTCAGCCTTAGATGAGACCATGTGTTCTTGAGATCGTGACGGAACTTCGCATTCTTGAGCATGAGTAAGACCCTTGAGACTTGAGACTCTTTATACATGGCTAAATTTTGATCGCTTTGAACCCTTAAAGAGAAGCCTGGCCAATTTTTATTGGAATGTCAATTTTCTTTTGAGTTTCCAGCATCATAGTCAGTTATTTTAACCTACCTATATAAAGCATTCTTACCCAGATTATTACGTGTAGTGAGTGACTTTATTTACTTTACCTCGATCAGGATTTCTACCAAGACTAAACGCACAGTTCGGCCAGCGTTACACAGTGGCCGCTACCGAAGCCCTGTCGGAGTTCCAGAGACTACAGCTCAATCAGAGATCAGCCAGAAACCAACTGGAAAGGGTCGTTGACCTTCAGGCTGGAGCAGGACAGCCATGGGACCTGGTCGACAGATTTGTAAGTGAATGCCTAAAAGTCCAGCAATTGCTATCTGAAGAATGATGGATGAAGACGATTGAGTCTGGCAAGAAAGATGATGGATGAAGAGAGAAGAAAGATTGAGATAAGGAAGCAAGTTGGAAAGGAGAAGAAAGTATTTGAAGACATAAAAGACAGGCTCCAATCGCACATGTCTTATAAAGTTTGACAAATGATACAATAATAACAGTATTCATCTTACCAACGTTTGGTCTACTAGATAAGAACCGAGTAGAAGTTTATAAAGTTTGACAAATGATAGAATAACTAGTAACGCACTGCCGCTACCATACAAACGCATGAATAACTGCTATGCGGGCTAGGCAAAGCAATTACAGCGTTCAAAGTGCCCTAGAGATAAGAGGCCAGATGTTTCCACCGATAACAGGCGCGGCTACCAGGAAACCTTGGTCGCCATACGTAGGTGAACTGTTTTGTTTGTCAGCAAATTCCAAGGTGCATAGGAATGTGCGATCTAAATGGCGGCGATGCTACTCATCATGTCTCGTTTCCCGTGGGGGTGAAAAGCTAAGGAAAACCGTTTTGCTACTTAAAAGATCGTAGCAAGTGGAGGTCCTTGGTCTCTGCCTACCCCCATGGGAAAGAGGCGTGATAATATGTATGTATAGAAATGGTAGGAGCTTCGACGCTTCAAGCCCTCACCTAAAACAAAACAAACTGAAAAACTATATATATACATTAGGTCAATATTTTTTCGAACGGCTTTTATAATCCTTCTATTGTGGAAGGACGTTTACAATGAGCAACAGGTTCCACAGGACCACCCTTTTCATTAGGGCACTAAACTTATCATAATGGTTAATTTTACTATACTTTCCTACATTTGATATTAATTTTGTTAATCAAAACATATTAATTAATGTCTCTGTCTTATTAAAATTAAATAAGAAAACAGAATTCTTTCTGCTGCTAACAAAAGACGCTTCAAAAAAATTAAAAAAAAAATAGCTTTTCACCATTAGCAAGACTAATTTTGTTGAGTTGACTCCTCACTTCGATAATAGCGTCCCAATATTTTTTCTTCTGCATCCGGATTGTCCCAAATCAACTGAGATGAGATGTCGAGCAAGACAGCAAGACGGATCTGAAGTCGGAACTAGCTGCAATTACGAACCATTGCCGTAACTAGGGTGGTGGGTAGGCGGTAGGGTGGTGCCAGTCGGACCAGGCACAGGGCGCAGACCCTAGAGGGGCGTAGAAAAGACCTGCAGGCTGATTTGCTAAGTTTTGACGACTTCTGTATACAACATTTTGATGGTCACTATTCACTATCTATTATAAATATAAAAAAAACCGTAATGGATGTTTAAGTGACCATCAAAATGTACATCGTAGCTGTCAAAAGGAAGCAAATAGGCCGGCAGTCCTGCAGTTTAGGCCGGTCATACATTTAAAAAATCGGTGTCCGAATTCTAACTTTTGCAATTCTGGCGCTCGTGTGTCTATGCGTGGCGTGCCTTCCGGCGACGTCTGAATGATTTCTGAAACTTGCCGAATTAGAAGAATTCTAATAAATTGTGACCGGCCTTAGAATCAAGGGCGCGGTTGACAAGTTTGCACCGGGCGCATAACAGTCTCGTTACAACACTGTTACGAACCATACGTAATGAAACTGTCACTTGTATAATAACAGATCAGAGATTATACCAATTAACAACCGGCAAAATATGACCGTCTCAAGAATGCTGGGTTTCGTCATGGAAAAAAATTCAACCGCGATCTCCCACGGACAATAAACAGGTTTTGCTTTTTCTCGTCAGGCTTTATGCGATTTACTTGCAGTAATTTCTTATTTTTTATCTTTTAATTTAAAAGCATACTGTACTTATAATAAAACAAATAGCAAAGAGTGAATCAGGCTCCAAAGCGAAGGGTTCTATCCCCTATGACTTAAACGATGTGGTATAATCCTCATAATATATTTTTGTTGATATAGCGGCTGTTTACATACACACATATCACACATATATTTCCAACTATAATAGCTTAAAAACACTCGTTCTATGTGACGGAGGGAAGGTATCTCTCGATCTGATAAGAGATGCCATTCTAGATTTTTTCCTTTTACGGTTCTTGACATTAAGACCGCTGACAGACACAGTCTGGTCCTGTATGGAGTATTGTTGATGAAGAGTCGCTTACAGCAGGTCGGCTACAAAGCCTCGAACACTACCAATTAGTAGCAAGTGTGTAATGTACCTTCTTTAGTGTGTTTTTAAAGTTTGCACAGAAATTGCACCTGCATGCACCTTTCCACCCTCGGACGACGCCACAAAGGCAGGGATTGCATCTATATGTGGTTGATACTCCTGCTCATTGGACCTCCCGATTCGCCTTCTCCTTCGTGGTTAACATAATGCCAGCCGCTATGAAATGGAATTCCCTCCTCGCGTCGCTATTTTCGGACACTTACAATATAGAAATGTTAAAGGCAAAAGTAAATAGGCATTGTTTGAGTATGCATGTACCTCCCTGGACCTCATCATCGTTACTTCCTATCAGGCAAGATGCGAACAACAAACGCACACAAACCATCAATAAAAAAGACACACGTGTCAGCCTGTTAATAGGGTCCCGTTAACCGCCTTCGAGTACGGAACCATAAAAACGGAAAGGCCAGCGTAATAAGCGTAATTAAACTTTACGAGCGAAAATTAGATATCACGGAAACTGCTGCTGATTTTTTACCTCACACCTGACCTCCGAGAGGGGTCGTTGAACCTCGGCTTAAAACACGTCAGGCTCAACGGACAGACAGACAAACTATAGCTCGTTGAGAATAAACGTCCTATTCTTTACGATGTAGGCAGAGTTATCATAAGATCATTAGACTGACGAGGTGAGATGCGTTTAGGTGAAAAGAAAAATAATGCCAGGTTCTTTGCCCTTTGCCCATTGCATATTCTTCCTCTTTGTGTCCCCCTCTATTCAGCGTGATGTTAAACCTATGAGCAATAAATAAATCTTGAAATCAGAATCCATAAAGTATCACATAGTAAAAGAAAAAAGTAAAAAATGAAGAAAAATATTGCCTTACCGTACAAATGTGACCGATCAGATTATTTATACGGGCAACCTAATATTTTTCCGTTCAACCTAGGGACAAATCGGAACCCTCATTGCACGAGTTCAGAACATACTTCTTTTTGAAGTTGGTTTGAAATTGCAAAAACACGAAAGACAATATCTTTAAGATTTGCGACGATGCGAGAGAGAGATCAGATTTGGATACAAAATTGCTAACACCTGACCTCCGAGATTGGTCGTTCAACTTGAGCTCAGAGTATAAGACTACTGTCACACGGATATAGTAAGACAGTAGAGATTAATTACGCTACTAAGTAAACAAATCGTCAGGTACTACCAGTACCTTTATAACAATTTGTTTACTTAATTTAATCTACTAAATTAAGCACAAAGGTCACAGCCGTAATACTCAACTGCCTGTCTGGTAGCAATGGATACGAACTGTCACTTATCCCATCCACCATCTATTCGAGCAAGTTGCAATCCAAATACCTTTATACCTTTACCCCAGCCCAATAAACTCCTATGTTTCCCATGCAAAGAAAGCGATTTCGATCGGCAGTACAGACGGAACTGAGAAAAGTCAAACAAACTGCACTCATCAACCCATTTACCATGCATAGAGAGTATGGCAAATCTACGTAATCCTTGAAGGACTGAACGTAGGCCGTTCAGCAGAGGACATCTTGGGGCTAAGATAGTAAAAATAACTTTGCCAACTGAATGAAAGTATTGGTAGAGCACTAGAAAATGGAAGAGAAATTAGCAACGTGGGCAATCTACTCTACCACTGGCCTTTCAATACCTCAGCGCCCACTCTACTTTAACTTAACTTTCCCTCAATCAATATTTGGTTAGTAACTCTATTGATGTAGGTCCACGTTTAGAGTAAAGCACGAAAGCCAGGGACGTTTACTAACTAACTACAAATAATTTTGCGTGACTTGTAGAGTTACTCAAATTGGTGCAGTAGTAGGCTAGTATCTAGTTCACTCTACCAACAACTATTCCCACGTACCGAAGGTTTATCACGTAGACTGAACGGCGCTGCGATTCGCTCGGCTGGCTAGTTAAGATGAAAAAATGCTCGTTGAGATTATTTAGAGGAGAAATAGCTGAATTTAAGTTAACCAGAAAATAAGGCAGATGTAGTCATCATTTTAATCTACCTGTTGCTCAAACTGGTTGTCAAATTGTTCCAAAAAATCGTGTTCGTTTGTGAAGATAAATTCATCAATGTTGCAACATTGTATAAGGAATGTTAACAAGGCACCAAGTTTTATTTAAAAGGTATTTCACTTAGCCTGACACTTATTGCATACTGGATTGGTTGACGAAAAAGACATAATTTCGATGGTATAAATCGATCAAGACAATTAAAGAAATCCAGGAATTTCCTTTCAATAGATGCTAGGTTGGGAAACCATTTATTTTTCACCTCACAGAATCTATAATGCAAAGTTAGTAGGAAAACTGACTTCTTTGTCGCTGTGGGAACCATGACTTATTATATTTCCTTGATCAATAACAAGTTCTGACTTCTATGTTATTTACTGATACTTATTAAAACCATTAAAATATAGTTTTGTTAAATACTATATATGAGATGATCCACCATTTTTCTCTTTACGCCTTTAACCCTTACGGGTAGACAAAGCCTAAGGTTAAAAGCCCCGAAGTCCACGTTCAGTGTGTTACTGGACTTTCATGTGAAAAATAAAATTAAAATAGTGTACGTATTGTCATGATTCCTTGAATTTTTGCTTGTACTCCCTTGGCTAGCTTTCACGATCTACGTGGGAAGAGAAGCAGCTGGTACATTCCATGTTTCATTTTTCTCTGACACCAGCTTGAAAGAATTTTTTAATAGTCCGGTTTCACAAATTACTTATTAAACCCTCAGAATGAGATAAGAGAGATCGCCAATAAGGAATGTTAAGTGCAAGTTTATAGGGTTTCTCACTACCGTTTTTCGATTCCGTAAGAAATTCTTGCGTTTATATAACGCGAGTTTTATGGCTTCTTCATACTGCATGCAGGCCTTATCTGCAGCTGACGTGGTTTTATTTTTAGTTGGCATTAGCTAATGTTTACCGACACGGTGGAACAGCGTCTCTTGCACTAGAAAACGGTTGACCGATTGTCCATCATAAATGATATAAATGCGAAAGTGAGTTTGTTTGTTTGTAGCGTAATAATATATAATCTAATATCATTATCATCAGGTCATGTTAGTCTCCACTGCGGGAGCATGAACATGATGACGATCATAGTCTTTTTCATGCATACTGTCTGAACACGGGAACGGAACTTTGGCTCGGCAACGGAGGAAACTTTGACTACCTATCTGTCATTCGGGAAAAATCGAAAACAAATGATTTTGGTACACACATGCGCCGGCCAGACGCTTTTATTTGAAACTAGCTGTAACCCGCGGCTCCGCCCGCGTAATATATAGCCTATGTCCTTCTCAGTACCCTAAGCTATGTGCTAAATTTCATGGTGATCGGTTCATTAGATACGGCGTGAAAGCGTAACAAGCAAACAAATAAACAAACAAACTCACTTTCGCATTTATAATATTATAGTTGGGATAGTTGGGATTATTAAATCTTTTTCAGTTGCATTGCTCCCATTGGAAAAGTTTTTCATTTTAACTTGGGCGTGTAAGTGGTAGGTACATTTACACTTGGTCATTACACTATTGAGCATGGAACTCCTCCAAGAATTGTCTAAATTACCAGTAGGAAGCGTTGTGCATAGATCTGTCATTCTCACGAACTTGGGTCGTATCACAAATAGCTGGCTGGTGTGCGACTTACACTTACTAGAATTCGCTTTGATCAATGGCGGATCTAGGAATTACCAATTTCGAATGGTGATTTTTCCACCTACCAGCACCATTGTTTCCAGTACGGCAATCTTCGATTTCTCAGTTCTAATTGCCAATTTTACGAGCGTAGGGACCGTTAGCGAACATTTTGATGTTATTTCTCGCATGTTCGATTGTTATTAGCGTACGTGCGATATCTAGGGTTGCCTACGGTTTATATAATCAAATAAAATCATAGAGGAAATCACAATACACAATATTCAACTCAAAGTGATATTTGGGCCATTTTGTGTAAGAAATACTGTTAAAGCTTTTAGCTTTAAAAGCAAATTAGACTTAGTTTAGTATAACGACATTTCACTGACATTATATTAGCGTTTTGTCATTTATCATTTTTGGTAAAAAGACGTAATGAACAAGATTATTCGATATTAACCGTAATTTTGTGGTTTCCCTAGGGATTTCATGAAATTCCTAGAGTCCTCTTTTCCCTGCGACATATACACCATTACTCGAGTTAGACACTCGAAACAGACTTGATGACTAAAAGAGACATTTTGAAATTTGTTTGTTTTTCGTGTGTGTAAGTGGCCAACAATGTTGTCAGATTTTTCAAGCTTCCTTAAGCCATCTGACATAGCTTAACAACTGCTATCAGCGATATCAGTCGAGACCAATGGCTTAATGTGCCTTCCGAAGCACGGAGGAGCTTGAGATATTTTTATACCACTTGCGGTCACCCATCAAAGCGGGGACTGCGTTCGGGGTTGCTTAACATGCGGAAGCGGTAATAATGCTCACGCCAGACCATTGGGACCTATTTTGATATGGATAATGGAAACATTTTCTTATATCCGCGTGGTGACCCTATTGGCGTGCGTGTTGTCACAGCCGATTGCTTCTCTACGGTCGGTCCTGTAGCCTCGATGCAAGGAAACACGTGTACATCATACCTGGTTTTGTTTACGGTAATGCACCCGTATGTAGGACAGCACTTGCGTAGGTTTCTACTAAGTATTCATTTCATAACATACTAATTTCTGCCACGCACGCCACGAAACGGGTCGTAAAATTTCATTGGAGGAATGAGCGTATACCTTAGCGTTATTGTATAATAAAATAAGGTTTGAATAGTACCTAAATCATTAACATCATCAGCTATGACGCGTAGGAGTCCAGGGTTTGCATTCTGTGGTATAACTTGGCATTTTTTGACGACATCTTTAATCCTTTTGAGTATGAATATCTCTTAATCATCATCATCCGGTCTTTTTAGGGTTCCGTACAAAAGTTGAAAAACGGAACCCTTATAGGATCACTCGAGTGTCTGTCTGTCCGTCCGTCCGTCTGTCACAGCCGATTTTCTCCGAATCTACTGAACCAAATTAGATGAAATTTGGTAAGATAGTGTAATCCTATGACCCAAACATGGATGTGCAAAGTAAATAAAGATTTTTTTGAAATAACGGTCATTTTGAGGGGCCCAATTACAAAATTTTTAAAAAAAGTTTTGCAAACCTTACTGTGTCATATATCAAATGAAAGGGCTCATTATGAGGATCTCAAAAATATTTTTTTTTGTTCGGGTAAAATCAATACTTTTGATTTTATTCACGAAAGAAGGCAAAAATTGACCATTCCCCCCCCCTGATCTCCGAAACTACTGGGCCGAAAATTTTGAAAAAATTACAAAATGTAGTTCATTCCTTGAAGATTACAGGAAAAATAATAAGAATTCTATCACTTGAAAATTAAGTGGTAAACTCACAATAATAAGTTCATCTAGGGAAATATTTCACTAAAACACCACTAGATGGCGCTAGTCATTTGAATAAAACATTTTTTGCACATTGTGTGTGTGTTCACGAAGGATATTGTACGGAACCCTCATTGCGTGAGTTTGACTCACCCTTGGCCGGTTTTTTTTTTTAATCTCTACTGCAGGAATATGACCTTCTGAGAACCACCAGAGCCATATATTAGCCAGAGCAGTCAGATATTTTGGCCTACACTCTCCACACTGGCCAGACGGGTTGGAGATGTCTCTTCAATGTTTATAAGCTATGTGTAGCTTGTGTTTCCTAATATCTGTCATTATTTCAGCTTTTTAAAATTTCTAGCCTTGCTTGCATTGGATGTTTATTAAATTCATTTTGAATCATTACATAATTCAATAAATACGATCTTACATATAGTTTCTGTGACCTCGATCATTGAAGTTTCTTCCTTATTAGTAATTTCGATTCGATTTAACCGCATACCTACAGAAAGTCTTACAAACGTTAATTTCATAATTTTTTGAAGAATTATTTTTTGCAATTGCAATTGTACTTTTTCGGTAAGAAATTTTACTTTCTTGGGGCCAACTCTTGCAATGTAACCCAGATGTTGGTCTCTACGTTACACAAGGGACTTGAGAAACTCCTCCATTTCTTCGTCGGTTGATAAATTCTGAAATTTGCCTTATTTTTTCTTTTCTTATTGCGACGAACGAAAAAAGGGACACCTTTCTTTTTCCATCGAAGATATAAAGAAGTGATTATTCATATATTTAATTATTTATGAACATTCACTCCAAATCACAGTCCTTTTTCATGTCACTCATTAATCTTTTGTATTTTCTTCGTCTAAACATTTTACCCAGTTGCTGTCATGTTTCGAAGTTCGGAGCCCGGGCTTCGCTATTACGACAGCATTCATGCTATAATCTGATTTGGCAATAGTTTTTTACGGTCGTCTGCATATCTGACGCCAACCCCCTTAGGATTTCCAGAACTGCTAATAAATACCTGTGAATGAAATACATTTGCCCTTGACAGCAATTGCATCGGTATCCTTCGTGCCACAGGAGGCATCAGATTTTTCTTATCATTAATTCCACCCAGCTCTCTCCTATTCCGGTTTTCTCATTGGTCCTTTTATTTTTAACTTATATCATCTAAACGACTCAACCTCATCTCGGCCATGTGATTTAGCATCAAGTTTTTCTACGAATGCAAATCTACATCCTCCTTATGTAACCAAGTGGTTATGATCATTAATCGATCGGTACACTTTATTTCCTGTGTATACTTTAATCATAGTCAACACAACATCGCGTGATACCATTTTCCTGATAGAAAGAGGAATATTAAGTGTGATTCGTGGATAGTCAATAATAGAGTTCGCAAAACGACCTGCAGGATTAAAAGTTTTTTTCGGAAAATGTCCTTTTTTTATTTTGTTAATTTCAGATAACATCTATTCTTATTATAAGACGTAAGATATGCATTTATTGTATTATTTTTTTATTTTATGCCATATTCGTTTACGTGAACGATACGTTCTATTCTATGAGGAGTAGGTATAATATCAAAACTGCTCAACCGTTCTGATGAAATTTTAAAAGCATTTTTGCATATATCAGACGTAAACTAATGTAATATTGCAAACTTAAAAGAGATATAGTGACTGGAGACAGTAATAGTTTTCTATATCTTTAACTAGGTGGTAGCACTGAAACGTCGAGTCTGATGCGCTGTTGTCATTGGATGACATAACAGTAACATTAAATTCATTGGGTCTGGTCATTCATATCAGTGCTGCCACCAAATGTTTCTTAAAACTTGCTTCGGAAAGCCTTTGGTCCCAGCTGATATAGACATCATTGATGGCAGTCGCATGTCTAGCCTTAAGCAGCTTGAAAAATCTGACACCAGTGTAGGCTTACTCACACTAAAAACAACAACAACAATAAGTCATTGTGAGACTTTTTGTAATAGGTCGTTTTACGAATCCAATGTAGAAACATGATTTGTGCGTCTGACCAATCAGCTGTTATAAGTGCGTGTTGTTCTGCCAGCACTTCCATTGTGGTTAGTTTGGGTGTGGTGAAATGGCGTAGAGTGATTGGATTTTATTGTTTACATCTTCGTTGGTTTAAGGCTGTGTTGTGGCGGCGACCGCAAGTGTATGTACGCGTAGATCGTTGTTTTATTTTTAACATGCTTTTATTAGAAAGCTAATTCCAAGATTTTCTTACATGCAAGTAAAGACTTGCATGTAAGAAAATCTTGGAATCTTAATTTGACCCATTTCCCGGTCTTCGATTAGGATGAAATTTTGCACACGCCCTGAGTTCTGATGAATATACATGACTAGCTGTAACGTGTTTTTTAGTTTTTTTAAACTAATTATAAATATTATTTGTTTCTTTTAACGTTTCTTTAATTGGAAACTTACGCCTGAATGCTTAAATGCATCTTAACTAAAATCGTCCTTAAGTCTCATTGTGTCACTGTCTAGATAACCTAGCAAGACAAAGACAGTCTGAGATTTAAGATTGTCATTAGGTAAGATAATTTTGAATATACAATGCTAAACAGTCAATAAACTTTACAATCATAATAATATTTCCTCTCTTTCTTTTTATTTTCTTTGTTACCCAGTAAAAAGTGGTCATATTTACTTTCCTATTTTAGTAATTATTTTTCTTCTTTAATTAGTTGTTATTGGTACAAATTATCTCTCTAAATATTGCCGTAAATATAAATAAAGTCTGTGAGACAAATCATCAGTGCTCATTCACATCATGAAAGGAATCCCTGTACCAAACTAGTTACAGTTTACAGTAGTATCGGCAATCGGCTGTGCGTTGATTATATAACTCAGTGAGTCAGGTTTTACCTTTTAGTATATATATACAGATTTTAATCTTGTTAATATTATTAAACTACCTATCGGTAGTTAACACACGATTACATCGATAGTTTTATCAGTTTATAAGGCCTTATAAATGCATTGTGAGTCCTACAAGGTAGCGTATTGTGTACTTTATTTTTATCGCGTTACGAAAAGCAGTGAAGCGGTTTTCCCATAGCGTGCGCTGGGCCTTTGTTGGGTATTACACACGCTTTCCTTTGTCCAAGGGCGCGATTCTTGGAAATCTACGCTTATTTATGAGAAGAGTAAGATGATCCAAAGGTAAAAAAAAATGATGTTACAACAAGTAAAGAACAGGTTGATTTTGAAAACCTTGGCATTATTGAAATGCCGGTATCAAGGTCACTAATAGAATTCAAAATCATTTTGTCAACAAGTCATTTTGGGCCTCCCATACAAATTCGCCGGCCAGCTGGAATTTCTGTCGGAGATCTTAATTTTTATTTCATTTTTAGGGGTGATGGAAGTAGAATAAACAAACAAAATGATGAAAAACAAAAATAACGGGACAGTCCTTCCTTTTAACGATTTCAAAAATTTTGCTGTTAGTGGTAACTATGTTCTTTACCTCGCTATTGCTCAAAATTATCTGTGTACTTTTTTTTATTAACTAATGCTATTCCACTACTGGGCAAAAACATCCCACTTTATACGCCATTGGACTCCATTATATATATATATATATATAAACGAAAATTTACATTTCTTTTTAATCTTGGGTCTTATACATATAGAGAGGCTACTAGATATACCACTTACAGCTCACTTCGTTTCTTTAAAAATGTTATCAACGTCTCGGTTATTGAGCATTGTTTTATTAAATCCCAGCTATTATTTACCAAGGTGCAGTTTTCTGCCTTTGCGACACTGTGTAATTATGCGCCATACTTATCTTTTACTATAATGGCAGTGGTTAAACATTACAGTCAGTGTCGTCTATTGTCTATGTATTAGGTAAATGCACTAATCTACAACCTTGGTTTAAATGTTAAACTTTGACGATGTTCGTTTTTACTTTTCCTCAATTTTCTGTAATAGCTTTGCCAATGATATTTCCTTTTATATTGTGAGATTTATTTATTTATTTTCGGTTGGTCTGTACTATTATTTTCAAACTTAGTATTTGAAAGTAAACAAAATGTAGTTAAAGAAATATTTAAGTTTTTCTTGCCTAAGAAGAATCAAGTCTTATAGTCATCTAATGAATATTGATTTATTTTTCAATGAAAAAGTCGTTATCCTTAATATTTTGTTGTTTGCTGAAAGATTTAAAGGGAAAAATGAAAGAATTTTAGTTCCATCAATTTGATTTGTAATCATCCATCAATTTGATCTGTATCACAAAACCAGTGAAACTCGAAGTCAACGACACTTCTTAGAATTAATTTCGAACCATTACAGTTATTTTTTTGTAAAGAGTAATCTATCAAAAGCGTATTACGATTAGTGATGGTTTGAACTCATTTAACACTTGTCACTTGTCAAGTGATAGTGACTACTATACAGTTCATAACAATGGAGTTTTTGTCCCGACATATTAGGTAACATGGTCATCGCACGGTGGCAATTGCGTAACGGACTCTTATCACAAAATCTTCGACAAAGAATATTTAATCTTAAACTACATGTTATAAGATTGAAATTTGCTTGAGTTTGGTTTCGTGAGTCAGATCCATGGCGTATGCTGAAGCCATTATATCAGACTACCGTAGTTACGACTGTAATATAGGGTGGACGTGAATTGTGTCGACTTTTACCGAGCTATAAACCTAGAGGAAGTGTCAAAACGAGCGATATATGTGCAGTATTCGTGACTTCACTTCCTGCCTTAAAGCTCGAGTGAATAGTTCAAGCTGTTTACGTTTTACTGGTACCATACAGATCAGATTTTATATGATTTACTACGTAGTTATAGCAATTTACGCAGGAGTTTCAATATTGGAAGCAATAATCTGAAGGAAATTCAAGACAACAATAGAGTTTTACTTTTTATCGTTTGTTATTTTTTATCGTTCAACTACGTGTCTAGACTATTCTTTCTTTATCTATAAAACCTCCTAATTTTCTACAGTTCATTATAAATTAGTAAATGATATAGAATATCACATAACAACTTAGATGGCTTAGTTAAAAAAACTAGAATAGGATATATATAGGCGTGATAAAATATTTGATTGACATACTCACACAATTTCTTGTCTTATTCCTTATCAAAATAAGATTTTCCAAGGAATGTCGAAATTTCGAGACGCGATTGCCGACATTTGATAAGATGAATCGTGATAAACATATGTAAGAAATATTTGAAAAATCATTTTGAAATAATTCAATTTTATCGAATTTTACTAAGTATATTTATAATAAGAAATTATAATTTCTTTAGGCGACGCGACGCGTTACAAATAATGACTTGTGGTGCGAAGAAATATATTTAGCTTATGTTTACATGTTAATATTATTACTATTTTTATCTGTTTGTCTTTTTTATTAACGTATTATGTGAGGAAAACGTTATATATTAAAAATTTCATCATTTTCTTGTATCATATTTCGAATCACTTGATTCTATTTTGCAAACTTTGATTTCATACCCCTAAAACTCCAATCGAATTCCAGCTACTCAACACGTTTCGTTGACCTATGAATATTTAGAAGAGTAGATTTATTATCATCTTTAAAACGTGATTATATCAGGTTATCCATATATAAATTCAATTTTATTACGTCAACATGTTCGGCTAGCTTTGACATACCAGAATAAAGTCACAGTTACTAAAGAATTTGAATAATTTTTATCTTTATAATCAAAAGAAAATTATTTGAGTTTTAATCTAGAAAAAAATTGTAAAAAAATATATATACTTAATTACTTGTTCCACTTCCAATATAATTGTTCTAGTATTTGTTTTTCTTTGATTAAACTGTTAAGTTTTATTTCTGGAGAAATAAAAAAGTAAGATGCTTCTACGTTGCATACCCCTTTGGACTAAAGACTAAGTATTGCACTTGAGAAACAATATATCACATGAAATAACAAGAACAATGCACAATTCACTCCCAATCACAAAGGTTCTATCAGGCGCCATTATCTGTGAGCACAATACTTTTGCATATCGTCAGATCTTTACTAATGAAGTCAAGCGTATCAGCATCATTATCAAAAATGTAATACTCAGATTACGAAACTTTATTTAAAGCAGATCAATTACTTGGATTGCAAGAGGCATAAACATTTTTAGCTGCTTCATGTTTTGGAAGGAACGTTAGTCCCTTCTTTTAGCTTTTATTGCTTAATCCCGTCCTCATCCAACAATTCTCCAGATTTGACTAAAGGTCATTAGTCCAGAGAGGTAGTTATAAACATATCCAACCTAAAGTCTTTTTGAGGCAACTTAACACATCCAACCAGAATATAGCCAAGTCTTATTAGACGTTTCATAGGTACCACTGGTAAATTTACTGACGCTCGATTTGGATTATAAAATGCTATTTAAAATATATCAAAGCAGTGTAGGAAAGGAACTTTTGTTTTAACTCTTTAGTCTCAAATATTTTGATCAACATACACTAATATGATAGTTCAATATCTTCAATCAGCTGTGTAGTGTCCAGTTCTTGGGTTAAAAAATAACGTTTAAAATAGATCAATGCAGTGCCGAAATAACTGATTTTTTTTCACAACTTTGCCACACATTTTAATTCAATATACAATACTATCACAGTAATATTTCCAATCCTCTGCGTAGTAACAACGATGTCACTAATGGATGCAATATCAGCGATCGCGTTATCAACATCTATAATACCGAGTCCTTGGGTTACGAAATCTCGTTTAAAGTAGATCAATGCAATGCAGAAAAGACTATCATTTTGTAACACGCTAAACGTTTGCAAACGTCAAAAATATAGAATTAATTCTTTCCGCAAACCGTTTGGCTTTCTAAATGGCAACGTAACATAACAGTCAATTAATTAAATTATATCATAATCAAATATGCAAAAAATAGTAGCATAAATCACATAGCAACGTAAGAATTTTTGTTAAAATATAAATTTATTTTCTTGTCACATTTTATCTCATTGCTACAGAACATGTGAAGTACAAAGTCTGATGCATTTACAACCGCGATGTCAATGTCGGTGAATTTCATTATCGCCGACCTTGAATACTTTCCTTATCGGAAAAAAATCAGCAACTTCTTATTCGTCTTCGTTTTGTTTCAGGCTTACCAGATCGTTAATTCCGGTTGCATCAACGGAAGAAACCTTGGGGTTCGCAGCTAACTTTGTACAGGAACGCTGTCACTGACGCGAGCGTTTCACTCTGAAACTTAAAAAGACAAACGAACAAAAGAATTCTGCACTTGTGTGATGTGCCGGGAACACCACAGCGAAGTGCAACTGGATGTCACTTGAGAGGATCTCGCCTAGGGTCTGAATGAAGCGCCACGATGAAGTTTTCGTCAGGGTCCAGCTCCAGCAGTCTCGCCAGCGACTCCTTGTCGCGGAAATCCACTTTATGTATCTACACCGACGTGGTGGACGCTCCGGCTCCGCAGCCGCATATCGAAAGGGTGAGTTATTTGTACTCTTCTCAAGCTCTTCTACTACTAAAGTCTACCTAGGATCTTAACTGGCGCTATTTTTAAAATAATATCATTTCTGAGTCCACTTACGGATCGGCTGGTATAAACTAACTAAACAGTCGTAATAGTGGATTTGGAGCATGTAACCGAGAACATGCTCGGAGGAGCAAGAATATTCTTCTATTAGTAGCTCACTACTGCGGCGTTTACAGCGCTGATACTACGCGGCGCATTTAGTGCTTAAATATGTTAAGCATCCTCGGAAGTCACATTAGAATTCTAAACTACAACTAGAATAAGAATAAAAATATCCTGCGTGCTTAGGAAGTCAGTCTACCATCATTATATTGCAGGCTGTGTCCGATGCTTTAAAGCTATTTACAAAATCACTCACAGGTACAAAAACGTAGAAATTCCTACTATTAAACTTCATAAAACGAAAGCAGTCAGTTGCCCGCAATTACCACTAAAGCATAACCGTAGGCTCACGAGAACAAAAATGCGAAAGCGGCCAATAAGGCAACGCAACCTTAACACCCAAACAGCTGGCCAATTTGCTTTCGGTTTTCCACGAGTATAGTACATTAACTTTCAATTTCATACGATAATAATAATATCACATTAACAAAAACAATGCAAAAAGCCGTACGTCCGGGTTGGAGAGTTCGGCAAGAGAAAGTAACATGTCATCTGCCATTGGTTCCGCAAGGCTCCGTTCTGGCTCCACCGATATTTTGCAACACCTTCCATATTTATATTTTTCGCCATCGATATATTTTATATGGGTGTAAAGCCATAAATAAGGTTAAAAACTTTTGTCTGCTTAAATGTTATCCATAAACGTTTTCACAACACAGCACGACAGCGAATAAACAAGTCGAATCTGTTGAGTCGATAAAAATTATGCGATGTTTATTTTGATAGCTATTGCAACATGAAGTCAATTGAAATCAAATAAATTCATTCAATTATCGATCATACTTTATAATGTGAACCTTGGATGCGCAAGACCTTCTGGCTTGTAAGATTTGAGTTATGTTCTTGAACGACAATGAGATTTATAATAAGTCCATGATTAATGATTGGAGTGTCCTCATTGGATTGGCCAATTGTTATTGTTGTTGCGTGTGGTTGTGCCATTGCTCCAGTGCCGTAATGAGAACCATCCCGAGTGTCGTCATAGCCTGTTTTAATGGTTAGGCTGTCGGCATCAGACGTGACGATCACGTCTCACTTTCGCGTTTCTTTCTCAATCGTAATTATCTTCAACTTGCATATTAATGTTAGCTGCATAAATATTAGGTTTAGTATTTGGTCTGACTCAGACTCTGTACCTCATGTGTGTATTATGTTCTAACAAGCTAAATATTTATACGAGAGATGAGTGTTTGATGAGAGATTCGATATGATGTCATTTTATTCACGTCTGTTTATCAAATTTGAAATCATATTAATACTCAAAAATTTGTTGAAAATATCATAAAACAAACTGCTGTAATTAACATAAAACACGTCGAATTTTAAATTTCAAAGGAACACCAAAAATATAATGGTTTTACCGTAGACAAGACAAAAAAAAACCGGCCAAGTGCGTATCGGGCCACGCGCAGTGTAGGGTTCCGTAGTTGCGAATGACAACATTGAGTTCAGACTGTTCACACTCGCACCTCACAGTTTAACGACCAAAAACATCTAACAATGAAAATTAAATGAAATTTTACATTTTCGAGTACTTTTTATAAGTTGGTTGCCTATAACTTTTTAGTTTGTACTTAGTGCGGAAATTTGCACTATAAAACCAAATATTTCGGAAACGGATCCCTAAATCGAAAAGTGGTGTTTTCAACCTCACAATATTTTGGAAAGACTTATTTAACAATAAACGATGGGTTCGTATAGAAAAAAAAATATTATTCCCTCTTTACTTGTATGGGAGCTACCCTAAAAAATTAATTGTCAAGATTTTTTTCTACCACTTTTTTCCATGATTAATATACATACCCATACCAAATTACAGCTTTCTAGTACTTATAGTCTCTGAGTAAAACCGCGGACGGACAGACAGACAGACTTGGCGAAACTATAAGGGTTCCTTGTTTACTACAGAACCCTAAAAACGCCTTACAAAACCCTTACAATCCACCTAAGAGTAAGACGATGCCCTGAGTAGGTACTATAATTCTGAATATGACTGTTAATATCTCGAAAATAGTCCCATATTTTAATATCAACATAAACAGCTATAAGAGGTATAGGATTAGAAATATAATCATATAACGTTTTGATCTTTTTGCCCTGTCATCTCAATAATACGTCTAACTGTCACACGCTCGCGTTGTCTTGTCGACATGACCACATGTTCACAAGCATTATGTTTGCATGAATACTTTTCATATATCATATTATATGCAAATAGGGTTGGCATATAGCATGCAACACAAAAAAATGTAGAATGCGCCCGCGCCCGTGCAGATCGTGGAAGTCAATCAAGCGAGCGTAATAATAGGGGATACTCGTGTATAGGCGATGGTATAGCAAACTATAATTATTTATACTAATTACAGGATTCGTTCTTAAAATAGTAATAAAGGAATAATTTTTTAATCTGAATTTGCACAAAGAGCAATAAACATCTACAAAATGAGTAATTAGGTGATCGAATTTCATGGTATATTAAAAAAAATCTTTACTTATCAAGAGAATTAACTTCGTAACTTTTGAAAAAAACACATGATAAACTCTTATCAAGACGCTGGACATTCATGATTGAAAACGAAAAAAAAAATGACTACAACTATTGAAAACGAAAAAAAAATTGCTGCATCGTACTTTGTTCCTTTTTGCTCTTTCTTACTTTCTTCTTTTTAATTATGGCTTCCACCGAGATTTCAGTGATTCTGCTAATGTCCAGTATAATGAGATACTAAGTATCGGTGTTGTACGGAAGATGGCGTATGTTCTTTGGCAGCCTCGTGGGAGATTTTGGCGACAAATCTATACGAGTCCATTTAACAGTCTACTTTAACTATTTCACAAATTGTTCTCGAGCACGAGCATGTATAACACCAAACTACACCAATTTCATATTATAAAGTCCACCTAAATCAAATAAGGCAAACGACAACTGAACCCCTTGACTTCCCACCAAAAACTCTTTTTGCTCTTTATCCCGTAAGAGTCAAAGATGTGACACTGTCTGTACAGGAAATCCGGCCAATAATTTTTGAATAAAACGTTTAAGTTCGCGTGCCTAATGCGTGTTGAGTTTCACATTTCCTATAACGCAAAGATCGATCGTAAACATGCAATGTTGAACAAGGCTCTGCGTAGTAAACATTATCTTTAAACATTATTTCATTAGCAGGGTTTTTGCTTTGATTGTATTGCGGAATAATAGTTTGTGATTTGTGTTTTTTTCAAGTTTATTTTTAATCAAGACCATTTTATTGGTCTTGATTATTGTTTATTTTCCAATAGGTAGGTTCTTTTGTTTATTCAATGTAATAATCTTCTTTTCATACATCTTACATTACATCTTCGTAATCTTTTTAATAAGAGTACTTATTTTAATAAATCTTAGAGACCATGTGGCTGTTCAGTATTAAGGAGTTCTTCATCGTCAGAACAGCTTCTATATTGCACATACGTAGTAACGTGCGTCAAGTTAAATAACAAGTATTTTTCAAAGAAATATATAAATACGACTGCCCTGCCAATAAATTATAGCCTATGTTGCCCGGGAGTTGTACAAGTTGCTAACCTATTGGTATACATCTATTTGTCACGTTCTACCTATTTTTATTCTCTTAATCTGTTTAAGCTATGTATTTATAAATATTCATCATCTTTGTGGGAACAAAATATACCCATTTGCCTTCCAGACTGGCATGTCTGGAAGGCAAATGGGTATATTTTTTCTCACTATTCAAATGAATAAATGACAATAACATATCATATGTAAGTATTTAAGAGTTGAGGTTGCAGTTGCCAACCCTGTCCAGCTATAAGTTACAGCACGTAACACAGTGGTCCAAAATTCGATTATCTCATATCTGCCGATCGCTTTCGCCATCACTCAGCGTAGGTGTTCAATCACCAACAAACCGAGTCTCGTTGCATTGTTCTTCTAATGAACTTTTACCGGCGAATATTAGATGAAAGTTAATGATTTACACTTTTAGAAAACTGTTTAGTTAATCGATAATTTATCTACACTTAATCGTTCACGGATCATTTATTTTTGTGCTACCGTTGCATCATCAATCAATTTCGCTTGTGCATTTCGTTTTTTTTTTCTTTAATTTTTATTTTCATCTGCAGTAATACAAACAGGTCTCTAGGCGTCATTAGTTCTAGCTTTGGCTTCGGGCGTAGGCGGCTACAGTTTTGGCCAAAGCGGAGTTGGACAAAAACACTACTTATTGTAATTACGTAAGTTTTTGAACTAGTAGTGATAGAAATTCTATTACAAAGTTTACTACTGATTACCGCCAAAAACGTCCGTTTTAGGCGGTAATCAGTAGTTCTCTTAATGACTGATTCACATAATATTGAAACATGATTCCAAAAATACTTCAATTTATTTACTTAGGCTTATATGATTTACATTCTTGAATTTTATTCTGTTAGTAAAGTATTAGGAATAAAATTATTGCCGTCGCTAGTGTGCCTAGTGTGGGCCCTTTTGGCTCTGAATTCAATGTTATCAACAATTATATTCAACGAATACATTTGGAGACAAAGTCCAGCATTTCTACCCTAAATAATACAGCAATAATATACGACCGTTACTAAGGAGTAAGAACTGATGCAGTCAGTTTTAATCATTATATCAAATTTAATTGCAATGTTCTATACGACAACAAGACATTCGACTCTTAAGGGTTCTACCTCATGCTCATTTGGCTGTGAATCCAATGTTATCAACATATTATAGTCAATGATTAGATTAGGAGACAAATTCCAACATTTCTACCGAAAATGGCACAGCAGTAATATTCCAACCCTTACTTTAAGAACTGCATTCAGAGTCCCTTTTTAGGGATGAATATTAATGCTTAGTATATCAAATGTCAGTGCAACGTTTGCTGTAATAACAAAACCTTTGACTCGTAAGGGTTCTACCTCATGCTCATTTGGCTCCGAATCCAATGTAATGGCTTTCGTCACGGCGACCTCAGATTCGTTCCGCTTGTTTATCGGAGTGTATATTTACGCTCCTTTTGTTTTGTAGTAATCTGAGAATTAGTTTGTGGTTAACCCAACTTGTGGCCCATCCATATTGTTCTATATCCGGCTACTTGAACAAAGAATGCACCCGGTATTGATTTGTTGGATAAATAATCTTATCGTGCGATAATTTTGTTTGATAGCGGGGTGACAGGTATGAAATTCTTCCGTTGATTTAGTTACATATATTACTGCGGAAACTATAGCATAGACTTTGCTACCTATAGTAGAATAGCCTAAGAGAAAGAGAGAGAGGTATAGGAGAACATTTTTGACGGGTCTAATAGTTAAAGGGATATGATGTTTTTCTAGGTCCAGTGGTGACCTCTCTCTCTCGCACCAAGTACAAAAAAGATACAATTACTAGTATAGCTGACTGCCTCATGTTTTCTTCAGGCAATAACCATAGACAAATATTGACGTGAGGGTAAAGATGGTTAGAAGTATTTGTATTAAGAGTCCCACGTAAAGCCGAAATCCCATACAAACGTAGTTTGGTTTTAGTTTTACAATAGTTAAGCCAATCTCAACCAAATTTCGAACATACGACCGGATAAGGCATATTTATGTTTATAATCAGCTTTCAATTTTAAAAACAATACCTATACAAAATTACAGCGAGTGAAAGTTTCGTATCGAAAACTTCTACTCAATTCAAACTCAATTGACTCGTGTTCTATGCTCTAATATTCATAAAGGCAGTTTTTCGGTAGTAGTCTCTCGTTACCTTATGACTACGAATATATGATCTCGGCTGCCTACCTGACGTCAACCCTCCTTGAACCAGTGATGACTTCAGAAGACATAAATCAACTAATAAAAGAAAAACGAAGCGGCGCGCACGAGATGGACCGAATGAATTATGTAAATACTCAAAATTCATGATTTTCCGACCAATTGCAAACTAATGTGTTACAAAGACAACATTTTCAATTTGTTATACCAAGCGAGGCTAATTTCCCCAAAGCGACCCAGGATTCCTTCGCACCTGCCTGCAGAACAGGAATGTCGGCATTCCATTGTAATCTAATGCATCCAGGCATTTTGCCATTATTTTAATAAGCTTTTCAGCTCGGTAATCAGTGGCGTAATTTAGGGGTTACCGCCCCGGGCCCATTATATTAGCAATCCCATTAGACTTATTTAATTTTGTCCATTTAGTGCCCAAACGTTGTAACAATTAAAAGTTCGCTTTCTTGTAAAAGATTTTTTTAATGTAATTCCGTGGTCGATGGCTCTAGAAAACTCTTTTAAAAAGATTGTAAGTTTAATAATATTTTAATAAAATACGTTTTCTTAAAAGAGTTTCTCTGTGAACATCCTGTCCGAATTAAACCTCGGTTTTTGCATTCTACGAATAGTCGTAGCAATATTTAGTACTTATACAAGAACACAAAGTTTGATAAATTCGTGATGATTGATAGATTATAGGTGATAGTATAGAAATCTTTAATTTCAGCATCTGTAAGAAGTAATCGGTGCCCTGTGATGCTTTGGCCCAAAGTAAGATACAACTAATATGCAGGGTGTAAATTAATGACCAACATTCCCCCGAAAGATCGATTTTGCCTGTCAAAATGATAAATTTTTCTTATTGGATCTAGGAACGCAATTCGTCATTTCTATACAATTTGCGGGGCGCCGTCACCGCCTTCAAACCTTTTTCCCTCGGCAACTGCTCTTTTCGCCATAGACTAGATACGCCCGCAGTAATAACACGTTGTCTCCATCGCGTGATCGTCCTTGCTCGGATCGTGAGCGTACGCACGATCTTTTCTAGCAGCTCTTACGTCAAGACAAGTAGCTAACACATAGGGCACGTCGAATTTCGCAGAAAAATGTCTGAACACGAATTTCTCTCATTGTTGCACGTTTGGTTCCCATGGTACCGTTTTCCTCAGAAGCTGTTACGCGTACGATTTCGTTTTACAAACATATGTTTTCTTAATTCTTTTGTTTCTCGATTGTCTTTTATTATAATATTCGTAATTAGATTTGTGCTGATATCATCGACCTATTACCGGTTCATAGGTACATACAGGATGTTAGGGTTAAAACTATTGTCAATCAATCAAATCAGCCCGGCAAACTCAACAACTTTCTTCCTATGGGATGAATGCTGGGAAGGCAAAGAAAACGACATTTTCAAACAAAAGTTATAGGGCTGACATGCCTTCTAGGATAAAAGCCCTTTAAAAAAAAACAAGTTTGCGGCCTCCCAGGAAATTTATATTATAATGACGATATATTTTTGCATTACCAGCATAAGTGCAAATAGGAAAAGTAATATATTTTGACGGGCTTATTTCATGGTTTGAGGCATCGCAGTAAGTTTCGTTGTAGTAATAATAGTAAAAATAAAACAGCTCATTCTGTTGGACCTAATACTGACAAAATAAAACTATTAGAATTAAACATTAATTCTTATAGTCTTATTTTGTCAGTATCGGAATATTTACCGTGATTATTCTTTGAGTTTTCGATATTTCGATCCAGTTACGAGTACATGGACCATGATAACTCAGGAACTGAAAAAATTGCGTGTGGTAGCAGGCAGCTGTCTGTTTAATTCTAATGTTGATAACCGTGAAAGGTTAAAAAGCTAAAATAAAAGTGGTAATAAATAAGGAGGTCCACAAGAACTATCAATTAAAAGTAAGCTTTCGTCTGCGAATACTACCTAAATCCTGTATTGAAAGGCAGACATTGGCAGATACCATCGGTCATGACTAATTTAATTAATTAGACGTATTGTTCGTGTTGTCATGTCTTGCTGTTTATCTAGACTTTCATCGCACGACCTCGGGCGCACATTGTTAGGTTAAAACTACGTACATGCTAGATGGGAGAAGATATGATATGAAAGAAAATGTTTTATTGCAACAGGAAGTAAAAGTTGGTTGAAACAATTATAGGAAAAGTGAAAAAGGCTTCGTACCAGGATGTTAAAAGACTGGCAGAGGATCGAGAAGGAAGGAAATAACTCCACTGACAAGAGCGTCACTCTTAATTTTGATGAGGGAGTAAAAGTTGCTTAAGAGTCGCCTGGACGCGCATGTCTAAATATAAACTGAAAAAGGGAATTGTGGCAATATTTGATAATTTTGGAGTAAAATTAAGCATCCAATCAATTAATCTTCTTATAATCTACGTACGTTCCTATACAATTTGGTTAAATTATCAATAGTTTGAGAATTATACGCCTCTCAAGATTTCCATAAAAATTTAAAAAGGCTTGTAATTCTCAAACCATTCGTATTTTAACCAAGCTGTATAGGAACATACAACGTAGATTATAATGAGATTAATTGATTAAATGCTTAATTTTCAATTATTAAAATATATTATTAAAATTATAAATATTTCCAAAATTATCAAATATTGTCACATTTCCCTTTTTCCGTTTGTATGGAGACATGCGATTCCAGGCGACCCATAAGATAAGAATAATTTACAATACAAATGTGAGTCTTACCCTCGATTACTCAAAATAATCTTAACTAATAACATTCTTAAATCTCAGGTCTCATTGACTTGCTTAGTAATAATCTAGACAGTGACAGAACGAGATTTGAGAACGTTTTTAGTTAAGAAGCTTCTAAATTTCTTATGCAGATTTTTATATGGTCTATAGATATTGATAAATATAGAACTAATTATTTAAGACCTCGAGCACAAAGAAACCAACGCTGGTGCAACAAATTGCAGAATCAACCAGGCTGGCCCGCATTCATGGCAACTTACCGTGTTCGTTCCACAACTTTACACGAAGAATATACAATTTGCATGAAGTCCAACCGCATAATGCCCAGTTCGTAAAATGTCTGATACCAAAAACTTAATTTTATGTGATCTGGAGAGGAACAGCATAAGACTGGATCACGATCACTGGTCGAAACGAACATAGGTCTATGCTAAACAATGAGCGTAAAAGCACAATTCGTTTGTGAATGGTTTTCGATGCATCTTGATGCACTCTACGTATGATCCTTGGATCATACGTAGAGTGAATGAACGACTGAAAAGCCATTCAAAAACTCTTTCAGCCTCGTGGATCTTTCGGATGCCACCCTCAATAGAGAAGAGTAGAGAAAACGCGGAAATTATGGTGATATTTGTCGCAAAATTCGGAAATAATTTGCAATACAATCCATCTCTTCGACTAACAACGGGTCTTCCTTCAGAGGACGACGTTATCCATTGTCTTATACATATTAGGCAAGGGACGATGTCAACTGGCGAACAAGTCTCTTTACAAATTGGAATATATTTTTTTAAACAGATTAGCATTTTGGTGAAGCGTCGGAAATTGAAATATCGAGAGTTTTAGCTTCAGACGTGGCGCTGCCAGAAAAAAATGAGACATTTTGTGAATTAGGCCATCTGCGTCCATCGTGGCTTACCGTGTTCGTTCCACCATCGCATTTGCATAGCCGATGCATCCGGTGCGGTGTAAGGAAATGTAGTTAGACCCCTCATGCGTGCTGACAACAACTCGTGAGTGTGTTCGTTTAATTCAATTCGAATCCAAGCGTTCCGTGCTAGTTGTAGGATGTTAGGTTTGTAGGTTGCGATACACATAGGCATCTAGAAAAGCAAAGATAACGAGCTCCGTGGCGCAGCGGTCATCACGCCTGCCTGCGACACGGATGGTCCCGGGTTCGATCCCCGGTCAGGTCAAGATGGAAAACGATCTTTTCTAGATTGACCTGGGTCTTGGATGTTTATCTATATATGTATTTGTTATAAAATATAGTATCGTTGAGTTAGTATCCCATAACACAAGTCTTTCATTAGAACTTATTTTGGGGCTAGCTCAAGCTGTGTGATTTGTCCGTATATATTTATTTATTATTATTTATTTATTATTTAATTCTAACAGTTATACTAATGATAATCTATCACAGCTTGTACTATCATTGTATTTTTTTCGACCGTCTCTAATGAATAAATAAGTATATAGGGACAAATAAATTACACAGATTAAGCTAGCCCCATAATATTTTGAACTTGTGTCGTGGGCTACTAACTCAGCAGATATATATATAATGTATGCTTAATAGTTATATGTATAAATAATTGCCGTGGGAAACGACATGGCAATTATTTATTCACATATATATATAATTAAGCAGAGTAAAATAGGTCCACTGTAAGTGTTCCCGTGGATGTCATAGGAGGCGACTAAGGAAACACAAGCAAAGCTTATAAACATAAGAAACCTCTCCAACCCGTCTGGCCAGCGTTGAGAGTGTAGGCCAAATCCTCTGACTGCTCTGACTCTTGTGTGTCAGTGGAGATTAAAAAAGACTTGATGACTTAATGTATAAATGAAATACCCAAGACCAAGGACAATTTCGATCCTCGGGGATCGAACCCAAGAATTTGCAATTTAAAAGCACTTGCTATACAAGTATACCGAATCGCTGGTAAAATATATACTAAGATTTTATAATCCTTTTCGCATCGCAGCATGAGATCCTTGATAGAATACAACCGCAGAATGTTTCGTAATTTCACGGCTCGCATGCGTTTGTATTGTAATGTAACACAATAAGACTGTTTAAAAAGATGCTGCAAACGTACATACATATCATTAAAGGTGCAAGTGTATTCAGACTGTAGAATTCCAATATCTATAGTAAAGTAGCAGTTTACCCCGGCTTCGCCCGTAGTACATATAATTTTTTCTCTCCTTAAGAACCATCCTTGTACTTCAAGGAATATTCTAAAAAAATAATTAGTGAAATCGGTTCAGATGCTCTCGAGAATTGCGCTTAGCAACACATTCAGCGATTCATTTTTTAGTCAACAAGGAACCCTTATAGTTTCGCCATGTCTGTCTGTCTGAAAGATGATGAAAGATGATTCCGTGCTTCGGAAGGCACGTTAAGCCGTTGGTCAGGAACCACGTCAGAGGCCGAGAGGCGGTTCCGAAGAACTCTGACACCAGGGTGTGCATAGTCGACTGAACCGTGTCTCTACTCGAAATGATGATGATATAAAATTTATCGTTGAGTGATCTGATGACCCTAAATAGGTACAACACGCGGCGTATAAGTTGAACTAAGTGTGAGCGAGACACACCTATATTAATCAGTGGTAATGTATTGCGGTGTCCTACTCACACTTAGGTCAACTTATTTGCCGGGCACTGTATTTATTTAAGCATAATTTTTGTTTGATTTAAGATCGTTTATTTTCTTATGTTAAATAATGATAAGCAATGCTTAAAGATCTTTAAAAATGTTGTTTTTTGTTTTTCGTATGTGTAAGTGGCCAACACTGGTGTCAGATTTTTCAAGCTGCCTTAAGGCATCTGACATAGCTTAACGACTGTCATCAACGATGACAGCCGGGACCAACGGCTTAACGTGCCTTCCGAAGCACGGAGGAGCTCGAGATATTTTTATGCTACTTGCGGTCACCCATCCAAGTAGGGACTGCACCAGGGGTTGCTTAACATACGTAAGCGCTCATAGAGCTCACACCCACTGGACCATCGGGCTCCTCATTTTAGCTTTCATTCGGCTTTAGAAATGAATTCACTTGATTGATACAAAGTAATTTTGGCCATAATCTTATTCTATATATACAAACGTGTCAACTAAAATTGATTTTATCAAGGTAAAGGAAACATGAGCTCAATTTTTATTGTCCGAACATGTTATCTCTTAAATCTTCTGATAATATAGGTACTCGTATCGGGCTTTAACTAACATACATACTATGTGCCTTGCGGGGTAGGCAGAGCCCAGGTCTTTAAACCTAGGCCAGGTTTAGCATGTGGGTAGTAGCAGAGTAACTTGGAAAAACAAAATCTCGAGGAACTTTGAACTGTATTAATTATTATAGAAAAGGTTCTAAATTTTCAACGTAGAGTGAGTAATACCATGTGGTCTCAACGCCTTAATCGTACGATTTGTTCTCAGAGACTTGAATAGATGGCGCCACTTGAAACTACACAACATTATATCTACCGTATTATGAGAATATAAAAGATGATTCACAAAATATATCTTATTAAAAATCAAAACAATATTTTAGGCATAACATTTTAAAATGACACCGTATATTTAGTAGGTTAAAGGCTGACGCAGATTACCGTCATCTAGTATCGAGTAGTAAGCAACTCTCCTGCGCCATACATTCGCCTGCTTTTCGCAACCTTAATTTGGTCCAATTTTTTGTATGAGGTGGGCAGTCTATTACGTTAGTATTATATTGTCTTTGGTAATACGTACCTACTACTAAGCTCATGTGAGAAACTTCTTGGAACCTATACAAGAAGAACATTTTATCGAAACATAACATTGTGATAGTAATCAATTAGTGATTCCCAATATGCGACATATACGGCCATATCTTTTGAGCCCGTTTACCTAGAAGTTAATTTTTCACAGCTTCAAGAAACCGGAGACTTCAATATACTTCTACGAAAAGGAAACCGAAGACTACAATATACTTCTACGAAAAATGAACTTGACAGACAGACAGATGGATAACCGAGTGATCCTATATTATATTACTGTAAACGTTTTGAATTTTGATATACGGAACCCTTAAAAAAAGGAGAGAGACTTTTGACTATCGCTACACAATGTCAAGAAAAGATAAACATGCTGTCATCGACATTGAAGCCGGTAACCAGATTCGACGCTAACTTATTAACCTCTTTATTAACCAAAGTGAAAATTCGAACTTAACGGTACCATAAGTGCCGGAACAATGCTAAACTAAAAATAGTTTTGTGACAAACTTTCAAATCGAATTTAAATGAATATCTAGGTCAAATATTAACATAGATTGTTTTTTAGGGTTCCGTAGTAAACAAGGAACCCTTATAGTTTCGCCATGTCTGTCTGTCTGTCTGTCTGTCCGTCCGCGGTTTTACGCAGAGACTATAAGTAATAGAAAGCTGTAATTTGGTATGGGTATGTATATTAATCATGCCAAAAAAATGGTAGAATAAAATCTTGAAAAAAAATTTTTTATGGTAGCTCCCATACAAGTAAAGTGAGGGAGTATTTTTTTTTCTGTTTACCCATCGTGTGGGGTATCGTTAAATAGGTCTTTCAAAAATATTGTGAGGTTGAGAACACCATTTTTCGATTAAGGGATCCGTTTCCGAAATATTTGGTTTTAAAGTGCAAATTTTTGTTAGAGGTAAGTGTCCCCCCTCTATCTGCTAAACGGTTATATATAGATACATGAAAAAAATTACAGCAGTAGTATATATACTGAAGTTGAAAGGAAAACTATCAGAGCTGAGTAGTAAGTACAAACTAAAAAGTTATAGGCAACCAACTTATAAACTGTAAAATTTCATACTATTTTCTTTGTTAGATGTTTTTGGTCGTTAAACTGTAAGGTGCGAGAGTGGATAGTGTGAACTCAAAGTTGTCATTCGCAACTACGGAACGCTACACTGCGCGTGGCCCGACACGCACTTGGCCGGTTTTTTTTGTGATGGCTTTGTCTGCGATCAGTCGTTGACTATGAGCGGATGAGGTGTAAGCGATGTTTGCACGATACAAAGGTGCTTCCCAGCGGCAGCAGCCCTTGTTAGTGTCGGTAGTCCCTGTATATCAAATCGCTTTAGTTTCTCGTAACTTTTGTTTCCCAGATTAGCTGCTAGTTCGTTGGGATAGTTAGCTAATCTGGATTTGTATCTTTCGGCCATTTGCCTTATTTCCTCCTTTACAGTGTTCATATGCAGGCCTTCGTGTATTTCAGCATTTGTAACGAACCACGGAGAGTTGGCTATGTTTCTGAGAATACCATTTTGCAGTCTTTGCAACATAGAATGTAAAGAAATATTTTTTATCGGTCAAATCATGGAGGCTTTTAGGAAATTTTGCAATTTGTTGCGGATAATGACCCTGACAAAAGAATTTATTTCATAACACGAAAACAAATGTTTACAATATTTTAGCCATATTTCAGAATTCTATGACGCACGTTGATGATGAAAATGAATACTTGTGCCGGTATTTGATTAGATATTCATGCAAAATACTAGGTTTACAAAATGCCTGGACACATTAGTAACTTAGCTTTTCAACATAATTTAAAAACTCTAATGCTATAATTTAAATATCATAATAATGTAAATAATTTTCGTTTATATTACGAGTTAAACTTACGAGCTCCGTGGCGCAGCGGTCTGTACGCCAGCCTGAGACGCGGGGGTCTCGGGTTCGATCCCCGGCCAGGTCAAGATGGAAAATGATCTTTTTCAGATTGGCGGGTCGATGTTAATCTATATAAGTATCTATTATAAAATATAATATCGTTGAGTTAGTATCCCATGACACAAGTTCACAACTTACTGTGGGGCTAGCTCAATTTGTGTGGTATTTCCCTATATGCATATATTTATATAAAAAAAAACTGAAACTTAATAAATAAATATTGCGTTGTATTATACTGAAAAATAATATAGCTCTAATAAAATTATATTTTAATTTTAAAGTTTGGTCGCTAAGAGAGAACAAGTAGCAGAATAATAAAAAAAATACTTTTTTTTGACAGTTTACGTTTGCCATATATTACTAAGCTAGGGCTAAAAATCTTCCGACAGTTTGCTCGTAAGTCCTCCACTATGAATTATGCCCTGTCGGGCCTAAACAAACTCTAGTCAACGTTTTCTAATAAAAATTAATAAGTTTCTTTAAACGTTCATTCAGAAACAACTGCATTGACAGATATTAATAAAGAGTACGACTGAGAACTATCAATTATGAATGGAAATTTGAAAGACTGGATCTGTACGTACAGTCTCATAGAAAACTCAGAAGATCTAGGTTGGAGAAACTAAGATTAATGAAGTGTTCTACACAGGTACTCTTGTTAGTCTATAGACGTAAGGAACATTGTGCATGTTTGTTTGTTTGCTTTAGAAACATTTCAGTATAATTAGTTTAAACTTATTTGACAATAACTACTTATTTATCTAATGTTATTTGAAGTCTGGCTCGTAAAATAAACGTCAATTTATGACAAAACGATTTGTGTCTATGACAATATAATTTAAGATATTTTTAACAAAAAACAAAAACCGACTTCAAACCTATAATTATTTTTTTAATAAGCGTAAGAAAAAAAATGGAAGTAAGTGTAATCGGAACGGCATACCTGTAAACTTTTTTTTTTGTGTATTTCTTCAAAAAGCGCTTGACACATTTCTATAAAAATTTAATAGGACCGTCTGTATTACCTATAAACCAAAAAAAGAATTTCTTAAATCGGTCGGTCAGGCGTCTTCGAGAATCGGGGAACATACATAAAAAAAAAACATTACGACGAATCCATCCATCAAAACCTCCTCCTTTTTTTGAAGTCGGTTAAAAATACTACGGTTTAGTGCGCCCGGACTGGAACCCTAACACAGGCATGATGACTATCACATAAAACATGTACTTTCTGCCTATGTTATCTCACCTCTCACATTCAATCCAAGTTTTTTGTATGTTATTGTATATTATGATTCAAGTAAGCCAAGTTGATCGAACAAAACAAAGTTGCAAAGTTGTTTTGAGCACCGAAAGATCGAAGCGAGCGAAGTGAATAAAAATACGAGTGTTGTTACTAGTTATTATCAAAATAGCTCACAAGAAATTGTATCATCATCGTCATCAGGTCTTTCTAGTCTCCACTGCAGGATCACGACCCTCTCTGTACTACCAGAGCCATATACTAGCCTGAGTAGTCAGAGGATTTGGCCTACACTCTCCACGCTGGCCAGACGGGTTGGAGAGGTCTCTTTGATGTTAATAAGCTTTGTTTAGCTTGTGTTTCCTTAGTCGCCTTTTCCTTTTACGACATCCACGGGATGACTTGGAGTGCTCCTATTCTACTCTGCCGGGAACCACACGGCGTGAGAAATTGTATATATGAAATAATTATACCGGTCAGTTAGGTGAACAAAATCATATTAAAGATTACAAATACGAATCAAGGTAATTTTTCATATTTAAATTAAAAGATTAAGGGGCTCATATGTCTCTGACTACATCACTACAACAGCAATGCAACGATTATACACGGATTTGTCAGTCCGAGAGGTACTTAATACCAACAAATGTTCATACATACATACATACACCCAGTAAATTAATTCTAGCATTCAAAGCCCACACACGCTGTCAAGTTTATAGAGATTATGCGCTTATTGCTGAACGATACGAAGTTTCGCATTAATTTTATTTATACTGACACTTAGGGTGAATTCTTACTAGTGCAGAGTCGAAGCGAAGCAAAACGATTTTAGTATGGCAAACTCACCTTTGACACAACAGCGATGCACATATTCATTTTGAGATCGAAAAAATTACACGTGAATACGCAAGTGCTGCGCAAGTCGCGCTTCTGAATCTTCTGTATCCCGAATCTTCTGAATACTGTAACAGGCAGGCAGGTTACGAATAAGTAAGTTAAAGAGTTGACCACAATAACAACGTTTCGCTACCTTCGACTTTGCGGTAGTACAGGCCGCGCTAAACTTTATTGCGAGTCCGAACTTCGTGTGAGTCGATGCGCAGTACACTACACAATATTAGGTTAGGCGGGGCGTGCGCGGGAAGGCGGGCTGGGTACTGCGCAGCTCGCAGCTAATGTCCGACTCGCAATAAAGTTTGTCGCAGCCTGTACGATTTGGGCATTTATGGTTTAATTTTGTACTTTTCATGTTAGTTAATTTTTTCTCTCTCTGACATTAGGTACTTGTTTATTTGAAATAAAATATTTCAACAACTAATATCCAATTTTACCTTTACATTTAATGTAAAGGTAAAATTGTAAACACCTTCTAGTGCAAGGTAATGAAAATGTACTAAATAGGAACATTTGCATTTTGATGCAGTATTATTCAGTATTATTTCCTCTGACTGCTCTTCTAGTAGAACAGAGAGGGTCATGCTTCTGCAGAGGAGGGAGACTAAAGGGGACCTGATGATGATATGATTATTCAAAATGTGTCTTGCTCCTACTTCTATGAATTTAGTAAAGGGCACATTTGAATGCTTTTGTTTTTAGGAAGGGCATTCAGTGACGTTATCTATCCATTATTTGTCGTAAAATATTTTCGTTTTAGTAAATATAGATATTTATCGAAATTAGATACGAATTGCCGATTGTATCTAACTTAATTCATATTTTCTTATCAAAAACAATTTAAACAATGGCCTTCATATTTAATTATTTCTAGACAGTCTTTTCCATGTTTATTGCACTATAAATATATAAATTATTTTACTAACAGCCAAAAAAATTAAATGTTCTTACCACTTGAAAGAAACTCAATTCATACATACCTTCTGCCTATGGGCTTAGGCCATAAGGCCACATTTGGCTCTGGTAGTACAACAGACAGGTCATGTATGATTTTAAGCTTTCGCGGTCACAATCACTATTATGTTCACTACGGGACTTACCGCGATTATTTTTGAGTTCTGTCTGATATTTCGACAACATTGCAGCTGCCATTTTCACAGACTAACTGAAGAGACTGCGGTGGTGGATGTTGAGCTGTCAAGGGAAACCGTATCGGTCTACCCTCTTTCTTTGTCTTTTATTACACAGGTTTTTACACACAACACTGACGGTGTCCATTCGGGAATTGTTCACTGATGCGCGCGTACACTTTGAACAAGTGTACGCGCGCATCAGTGAGCGCAGTCTCTTCAGTTAGTCTGTGAAAATGGCAGCTGCAATGTTGTCGAAATATCAGACAGAACTCAAAAATAATCGCGGTAAGTCCCGTAGTGAACATAATAGAGACAGGTCATGGTCGTACAGAGGAGGCTAAAAAAGGCTTCGACTTTTCGAATCTGTTTTCGAAACATAATTTGCCCGAAAACCCTTACTCGATTGTCTGTGTCCACTATAGTTTACCACCTCAATGCATCAAAATTTCTAACGATTGCAATATTTAACCGAGTTTTCGAGAAAGTAAAAGTATCGTAAGATCAATCGTTTTAAACACTAAGTTTATTATTTTAAGTGTGAATTTTTTTAAGCAAAACTGATTGCACAAAAGATTCTAATAATAACGCGTAAAATATTCATAACACCTCGTTTTGCCTTTAGTTTAGTTCATCAGGTCTTTTTTAGGCTTCCCCTTGAACGTTGAAACGTCTATAAGTATCTACGGATACTTAAAGACGTTTCAACGTTCTTTATTCGAAGGATTTGTTGGTGACACCACGTGACAAACAATAATTAGCTTTGAAGTTCAGTTAGCCTCAATTCGTAGGCTAGGTATTGCGCGCCGCGCGTCCAGGCATCACGCTATTAGCCGCTACATTTCCATAATTCAGTTTTTGTAACTATCATTATTAAGGGGGAACACTAGGCACAGTAGCGACGCCAATCATTTTATTCCTAATACTTTACAAATAGAAAGAAATTCAAGAATATAAACAATACAAGCCTTAGTAAATAACCTGAAGTATTTTTGGAATCATGATATTATGAGAATCAGTCATTGAGAGAAAAAGTGATAACCGCCAAAAACGGCCGTTTTTGGCGGTAATCAGATTCTCATAATTCTCACTGATTCCGATAGTAATAAACATGATTCAAAAAATACTTCAGGTTATTTACTAAGGCTTGTATTGTTTATATTCTTGAATTCCTTTCTATTTGTAAAGTATTAGGAATAAAATGATTGGCGTCGCTACTGTGCCTATTGTTCCCCCTTAACGGACGTGGCTACACGTTCCGACATTACGTCGGCACGTAAACACACAGTGCAAAAAACCACCTATAAAAATTAGACATAGTGTAGTTTAATCGGATGGTAATGTAAAATTGTATTCATTTATTGTCAAAATAATTATTAAAAGCGATGATAATAATAATTTCTATACTATAAGAATTTTGTAGACTACAAAGGAACGATTTGATTGTCTGTCTGTTTGCATTAAATAGGCTCTAAAACTGCTGGATCGATTTTTAAAATTCTTTCATCTTTAAGAAACTAACTTATGCGGGTAACATAGGCGGACGAAGTCGCGGGTAAATTGCTAGTAACAAATAAATATGCAAACTCACTTTCACAGTAATAATAATAATTTGTGTGTACGGAGTGCAATCTTAAAGTCATCTATCATACAGGCTTATTTATATGAGAATGGATAGACTACACATCTAACTGCAGATGCATTAATAATGCAGTTACCTGATGCACGTCAGTATATTAATAATCATTCATAATTTCCGGTCAATTATGACCCATTAAGAATTTAATTATGGTAATAGTAGTACGAACCTTAGATCTACAGAAAGTTTATGTCACTGACTGATTCTCATGTAAATAATAATAATCTTGTAGCTGACATGGCGAATTTAGTTCCGCTAATTAGGGTAGGTATCAAAAAAATATGTTTAATCGCCTGTTCTAAAACATAAAAGATGTTTTATGACAAGATCTAAATAAAGTTTTAAAATATCCTAAAATTAAGTTAGCTAAATTCGGCAACTGTGATATGATTTGCTCGCTGTTGTAGTCTGCTTTACTTTTTCCATGTCGGTTTTTGAAAATGACGACAAAATTGAATATAGTTTCAAAATTAAATTTGAATATTAACCGGCGCTTTTTAAGTTAAATCTAAAAGGGAAATTGATCCTCAATTGCGTATCTTACTTGTTTCAGAGCACTCTTTACTACTTTCTGATAACATTGTATGCAAGCAGCTATCTCGCATCAGCCAGAGTAAATCAGCACTTTCTGATACAAATCCCTATCGAGCTACGTATCTGGTGGAAACTGCTGTTTGCAACATCGTGTTCGCTACCGTAAACGTTTATGTCAGATTGCGCAAAATTGCGGCAAGACCTTTTATTCCTGCGTAGGGGGAGTACAGACAGGGTATTTTCATTTGCCTTTTGACTGTTTTATTATAGTTTATGAATAGATTTATTTATGAACACTGCCGAGAATCTATTTTTTTTTTTATATAAGGGGAATAGAACACGCGGTAATTGAGTTTGAATATGTGGCCCCCAATAGCAATTCAAACCTAATTATATTACATTTAATGATCTTTACCCACGTTCCAATATTTGTCTATGGTCTCCATTGCCGAGAGAAAACATAAGGCCCGAAGAGTATATTTATAAGGCCGTCGGTCGTCTGTTACTAGTAATAGTATCTTCTTCGTAGTTAGTGCTCCCCTTCATCTCATCTCAATGTCTTCCCGGTTGCATCCTTAGCTGTGATGCTTGGGAGCCGGGGCTCTGGTATTATGACAGCATGCGTGTGGAAATATAATTTTACAAAAGTTTTTACGGCCTATTTTTGTGAATAATATCCAAAACCACAAAAAGTAGGTACGATATTTATCGAATCAAGTTCATTACAATTTCCATTCTCGCTCCGTTTTGTTCCTTTTCTGCAATTTCATTGACAACTTCTTACTAACCGCTTATATCATTAAAAAATTGTTGGAAAAAGAAAACTGTTCACGGAATGCTGCAAGGGACAGGTTCCACATTCAACATTAAGTCTTATCTAATTAGTTGTCGCTGTTAACAGCTTGGAAGCGTTCTAGATATTTTATTTCTAATTTCTTTAGGAAACCAGTGTTCTGGCGCCGTTGGCTTAGGAATGTTAATTAAAACAGCCGTCTCGGCAAAAAGAAAAGGTCAACTCGGCCCGGCACGCGTGGCAGGCCAACCGTGGGAACTGTAAATCATCGAAGGGTTGACTTTTTGCTTGGGGTTAAAAAATCGATTGTTGCCACGCGACTGTGAAAGAACGTTAGCTGGCATGTTGTGCTTGAAGAAACGTTACAAGGTTATGGAATTCAAGAGTTTTTTTTTTATTAATGCAAATTTTTTGATAAAAGTGAATAAACTAATATCAATGGATGCTTATCTAAAGTAAGTAGTATTATTTTTAAAACGAAGACTTCGTTCCGAAATTTTAATTTTTCATATTTTTTGGAAGACTTCCGCCTTTTTATGTAAAAAACATTGTTTCTCGACTGCTCTTTAAAACGTTAATATTTACAATTCTCTTTTATTTTAGTTAAACTCTAGTTTAAACATTTCTATAGATACAGATAAAAATAATCAAAAAAACATAGACGACAAAAATGATAAGCGGTTTTAATCTTGACCTCAAATGCTCGCAAATGTAAACAGAAGCAAGATAACGACACCATTAGTGAAACCTCAGTTAAAGTCTAATAAATCAGTAGATTCATGGTCAAAGATAAATTGTTTGACACCAAAAGAGAATCTGTGACTAATTTTAGAAAACTATTGAGCAATTAAAGTTATAACATTTTATATTTAGAGTTATGCTGAACAACCTGGCAGCGTTTTAATGATAGAATCAGAATCATTAATAGAATATACATGAGCAAAAAAAGGTTGAAATTTAAAAAAAAAATATGTACATATTTTGATCTTCTCATTACAATGACACTATCAGCATGGCACATCAGCTGTAACTGGACCAGCTGATTAGTGAATTTGTATGGTACGTCTAATATTTTTAATTCATTTTAACCTTTTTTGCGTTCGGTCTATATTATCTTATATTATATTCTGATACCAACATTAAAATGTTGTGACGTTGTTTAGAATCATTCCAGCGTTTTATGACCTTCTTTAAAGACTCAAAAGAGTTTCTGTATTCAGCTTTAATGCTCCAATTCAAAAAGATGTCAAGTTGCAATACTCTTATTTCGATTATTCTTTTTTATTTTTCGGTTTTCGTTATTCTTCCATTTAGTACACTAGTACTGTTTTCTAAATACCTATATTTATGTGGATTGAACGCTTTGATGTTGTTTAGTGTGCACTTGAATACAATAGTGACAGCGCTGTAATTTCTCATTTCCGTGACCCACTTATAAGCAAAGTTATAAGCCTATCTTACTAAAGACCTTTAAAAGACACTCTGTCTTCTCCTTAATAGGCTAACCGTTTTTTAGGGTTCCGTAGTAAACTTGGAATCCTTTTAGTTTCGTCTGTCTGTCTGTCCGTCTGTACACAAGTAAAGAGGGAGTAATATTTTTTTTCTATACAAACCCATCGTGTTGTGTATTGTTAAATAGGTCTTTAAAAATATTGTGAGGTTGAGAACACCATTTTTCGATTTAGGGATCCGTTTCCGAAATATTTGGTTTTAAAGGCATTGGCAAATTTTTGTTAGAGGTAAGTGTATATGGATACGTGAAAAAAATTACAGCAGTAGTAACTAATTCGCAACTACAGAACCCTACACTGCGCGTGGCCCGACACGCACTTGGCCGGTTTTTATTTCTCTATAGCAGTTACCCAACTGTTTGTTGCTATGATTTTTATAGGCGACATTAAATCTTTTTATTCCGTTTTGTAACGACGTGATTAAATAACTGCGTCTTCCCTTTGAATCAAACGTCAAAAATATTACCCAACATTACACAATAAGGCTAAAGACCACAATAAAAATAACCGAACATTTGTATGATTGAATAACAAAAGGTTAGATCCAGTGCCGTATTCGCTACATAATAGGCAGGATTGTCAAATGTTATGGGTCCCGCGGTTATCAGGGCCCCGTGCTTTTGCCAAAAATATAACCTTTAATTCCACAATAACCTGTCAATGTCTAAATGACGTTTTTCTCTTTTCATTCCCTCTAAGTACCTACCTGTGGTTTTTCTTGCTGTGCTTTCAAAATGCAATGTTTTACAAAAACGAATGCTTGGATTTAGTTAGTCAATCGAAACATGATAGATGCTCGTAATATGCTGATTTGCAAAATGCAAAGCTGAATTGCAATGGTTCTTTAAAAAAATTGTCTTGAGTGACTTGCTAATATTTAGTAACTATCTAGTAATTTTCGCCGTGTGGTTCCCGGCAGGGTAGAATAGGACCACTCCAAGTCATTCCGTGGATGTCGTAAAAGGCGACTAAGGAAACACAAGCTAAACAAAGCTTATTAACATCAAAGAGACCTCTCCAACCCGTCTGGCCAGCTTGGAGAGTGTAGGCCAAATCCTCTGACTACTCAGGCTAGTATATGGCTCTGGTAGTACAGAGAGGGTCGTGCTCCTGCAGTGGAGACTAGAAGACCTGATGATGATGATGATGATCTAGTAATTTTCTACAAAACAATACAATATTTTTTTTTAAATTATGTACATTTCTTGTGTCCTCCATGGCTGCGTATTTAGGGTATACCAAGTTTGATTGAGAAGTTTTCTCGAGAACCACAGGATGGATTTAAATGTGTTTTGAATACCATTATTATTTTACACCAAGAGTATGTGATATGATTTTGTATACGATACGACAATTCGCTTGCGAACGGTTTCTGTCGGGGCCCTGCGCTGTTCTCTTTTGCTACGGGCCCCATTGTGATATTTGTGTTCCGGCCCTGGTTACGTGACGTAAAAGTGGATCCATTTTAGTCAACTAAGCTATATGGCAATTGGTCAGATGGTAATCGTGGTTTTATTAATATCCCGCTGAGAAAATACCACTGATCTCTATAGACTTTGATAAGAAAGAAGCCTTTATTTTCATGATTATTATACAACAAAACAATTTAATAAACAAAATACTTATCGTGTACTAGCTTAAACCAAAGACTCCACTCTCTTTATTCATCAGATCTAATAATGTTCAGTCAACACCTATTTGACCCAATGTGCCAAGTTTCATCCGAATATAAAACATTGAAATTCCTTTTTTTGAAGCCCTCAGAAAACAAGTCTCTAAACTAATATTATAAATAAAGATTTGATTGCTTGTTTGTATTGATATAGGCTCCGAAGATACTAAACCGATTTTCAAAATTTACACTTAAAGCAAGCTAATTTATCTACGATTGACAGGTTATAATTTACGCCAACGAAGTCGCGGTAAAATAGCTAGTATGAAATAAAATGTACCAGACGGATTTTGCTGTAGTTTTACAATGATATAGCTTTCAAAATAGCATATAGGCTTTAACTTAGGTACACAGACGAAGTTGCGCGAAAAGCTAGTAATACATAAAAATTGTAGGTATGGACAAAAAAAAATTGCCAAAGTTATCAATTGAAAAAGATTTTAATCACATCCTTGATAAATTAAATTAACGATCTTTCTCAATGAAAGTTGCGAATCGTTTTGGATATGTCATCATTAATATCGAATATGAATCCAGGGCGGTATCATTAAATGATAATAGCACTTTCCTTGCTACTTCGCGGTGATTCATCATTAAATTGCGATTTTTTGTCGTAATTTGCTCGAGTTTCGTGAGAAAGTGGTTGGTTTCCGAGATCTGGGCCAGTTAACTATTGGTTCGCTGGTATTTATGAATTAAACACTTCTCCTTTCATGTTTTCACGTTCGTGTATGCGCTTTCAAAACATGTTAACATTTTGCATATTCACTTTTGCCAATGAGAAAAAACCGCATCTTATATATCGGCACTTTTTTTTCTTTGTATGGAAGTTGACAAAAAGTATGTCCTACGAAATAACCCGCAAAAGATAGGTTGACTTTCTAAACTTTATGTCCTTGAAATCTTAATCAGTATTTATTTCTCTCTATTCTACATTGGAAGTATGATGTTAGTATGTATGTATATGTTTTAAATATATTTAGCTGTTACATTTATTAGGCTAATATTTGTATGTAAACTCACTTTTTGCCCCATTCAATTATTATTTTTTCAATTTTTCCTAGTTGTTGACTGTTTGTTTTTGTTTTTCGTATGTGTAAGTGGCCAACACTGGTGTCAGATTTTTCAAGCTGCCTTAAGGCATCTGACATAGCCAGTTGTTGACTGGGAAAAAATGATATAATTCAGTCCGCCTATTAAAAAAAAATATTTTTTATTATTAAAATAAAAAAATAAATAAAAATTGTTATTTTGGTTCAAAAAAAATACAGTTTCAAAAAAATATGCGCCCAACGTGGGGCTCGAACCCACGACCCTGAGATTAAGAGTCTCATGCTCTACCGACTGAGCTAGCCGGGCTTGATGTCGAAGTGTAAAAATACGATTTGGGTCATACCTACTTCCTGTTTAAAAATATGTTACTGCGTTGAATTATGTATCTAATAAATTATTGCTAATAGTACTACGTTAGTATTATATTGTCTTTGCCAATAGTAAACGATACTGTTCTATAACGCATTTTTTTAAATCCATGGTTTCTACACGTGGTACCTCGCTGGCGCGAGCGACGAAACATGTCTTGCTCTGTGTTAACTACTAAGAAAGTAAATACAACAATGTGCCAAATATCCAGTTATAATTAAATTATTAATTAAGCACACACAGCGAGCCGAACTTGAGGTGCTCAAGAAAATAACGAAAAGTCAGTATAGTCATCTTGGGTAACTTGGAATTTATTTTAACTTTGAATCGCATGTAAGTATTTTTTTAAAACGAAAAATGTTACACGTAGGTATACATGAAGTTGGATTTATTTTTATCGTATAAAAAAAAAATAAAACTTAGGTTTGTATTAAAAAATTTGTATGTCAAAAATATCGTACTTTTATCCAACCTAATAAATTCTTTAGATAACGTCCATGAATGGCGGCAATGGACAAAACAGGCGAGGTGCATGGAATGCGGCGAGAAGCAAAGCACGCGCCGCATCTAGGGTTGCCTGGTCTTCAAAGTGAATAGCCGGACAGAGCAGCCAGTTTAGCCGGACATTTGGGTAACAAGGGCCAGAGTCAGAAAGTAAAGTTAAATCCCTACCACCTGGATAACTGGCAGTCAATCACTGTACGTTTTAGAAGAAACTTTCTGCCACGTACGACCGAACTGTGAAATCAACTACCTGTGCCGGTATTCTTAGATCAATACGACATTGAAACCTTCAAAAACGAGTCTCTTAAAAGGCCAGCAACGCTCTTGTCACACCCCAGTGTTGCAGTCATCTATGGGCAGCGGAGATCACTTACCATCAGGTGACCCGCCCGCTTGTTTGCCATCCTATATCATAAAAAAAGTCCCTTATAGTATATAACACGATATTTATTTGATGTAAATCAAGCAGGGTTGTACTATAAAATCTTCATAAATTTTATCAATCTTCATAAAAATGATAAAATTTAAAAAGCCTAACCGAAGGACAATCTGGACTCCGAGTAATTTGGCCGGACGCGTAACCAAAAAGCCTGACTGTGTCCGGCTTTATCCGGACGCCTGGCAACCCTAGCTGCATCTACCTTTCCGGAGAACCGGTCAGGTAGTCGCGAAAGCAGTCAAGGTTGTATGCTTTCTTTATTATCTGTAGGAAAGCGTTCGAAATTCAAGCACTTGTTTCAGTGAAAGATGAATTCCAAACTCAAAACTCAAATAATAACCAATCTGCGTTAGATTGGTTATTATTAGAAAAATAAGTATCCTGAAACGAAAATCCCACTACATTGTAAACAGCTGGACCGATTTTGGTAAAACATGTCTGTTCGGTTAAGTTACTATTTAACTCGAATTAACTAAATTTCAATTAATTAACTTAATTTAATTATTAATTAACTCGGTGTTTTGTATGCTCAGAACTAGTGTCCAATAGATCATTAAGTTAGCATCTTTTATTTATAAAAAACAAGTGCACTATAGGTACTGTACAAGCAACCTTACGCCTTATGATCAAACGTACATGGTCCTTCGAACCATAGCAAAAAACTGTTTTCTTATAAAAAAAAATCCGCATGCATATGTGCCAAAGACAGACTTGCAAACACCTTTTGCATTTGGGGAATGAAATCATGTCTATATTGATGAGCAAGATCAAATATATAAGTTTATTGATGCACACTTAAGTATAATTTCGTTGGTTTGTTATTTCATGTGCCATTTATAGGTTTGGTGGTTAGATGACGTTAAGTCAGCGGTCACGATCACGATTTCAATGTTTGACGATGTTTTATTCATATTTCGTACGTCACGGAAGCTCTGTCTTTGAATTGAACAATAGCAGTGCAATAGCACCTCTTTTTAGACTGTAGATACCTAACTAAGTAGGTACTTTGATGATACCTACTTCAGCACTCAAACTCATTACCATCTTGATCATAACTTAGCAGTACCTTAATATCAAAATATATACTTATTCGTAGATATGTCTACCATCAAAGAATTTCCAAATTACTTCATACTACTTACTACTGATTCTCAACTGAGATACTACTTTTAATCTAACTGCCTCCCCAACTGCATAACTGCCTCCGTGGTCCAGTGGTTAAGGCGTTCGCTTTGTTTGACCCGGGGGTCGTGGGTTCGATTCCCACGGGAAGCATGTTTGGTTAGGACAATGCAGGCATGTATCACCTGATTGTCTGATAAGAAAGATGATTCCGTGCTTCGGAAGGCACGTTAAGCCAGTGGTCCCGGCTGCCATCTGGTAGTTGTTAAAGGAACCACGTCAGAGGCGGTACCGCAGAATTGAATTGAATTAAATTGAACACCAGGGTATGCATGGTCTACTGACCGTGTCACCTACACGAAATGATGATGACTTTTAATCTACAAGAATAAGTAGATATAGGTATATCACTGATAAATACAAATAAAACAAAACTTAGTATCAAGCAGATATTGTCAATACAAGAGACTTGATATTTGCCTGTTATTTTTAGCATTTACTAGCAGCCCTCATAGCTATAAACCTTTCTCATGAATCACTCTATCTATTGGTGAAAACTGAATGAAAATGTGTGCAGTCGTTTTCTAGTTTATCGTAAACAGACAGACGCAGCGCACGACTTTATTTTATACTATAAACCTTCCTCATGAATGACTCTATCTAATTTGGTCAAAACCGCATGAAAATCAGTGCAATCGTTTTCAAGTTTATCGCGAACAGACAGACACGACTGAGGACTTTATTTTATATGTAGTGATAGTGTTAACAATCGGAGATTGACTACAAGACCACAGACTTGATATTTGCCTGTCTATACTCAAATCTAGGCTATTGCCATCGGAACTGGACATGCGAAAGTATCGACTTCCCGGCAGTGAATATTATCGCCTTGTCATATTTGACAACACGATGACAAACACTTTCGAGACGAGACGAGACCTGTCGGCAGTGGAACAAGTTTACTAGTTACTTCGGGACGGCACACACGAGCGACAAAAATAGTTACGTTTCCGAAATTGCGACCATTCGATCATAACCGTTACAAGAGAAGACTAGCTCAAATAAGTGGACGATCAGTAGTTATAGTTAAAGTGTAACAAGATATATAGTGCTTGGAACTGGCATAGTGAACCCTTAGGGTCAGATCACACCGAGGCGCGACGCGACGCGCACTTTTTACACAGTGATAGGATTTTAGGCCTTATATGTATAATGAAAACGACCAGAATCGCATAAAAATTTACCGCCTTCTCTGGCATCTTGCGGCCACTACGAACGAAGTTTTTTCTCGAAATTTTAGTCGTTTTAAGTGTGCAAATAAGGCTTAAAATCCTATCACTGTGTAAAAAGTGCGCGTCGCGTTGCGTCTCCGTATGAACTGACCCTAAGAAATTTTCTTTTTGAAACAAGACATGCCGTACATTTCTAAAATATATCACCGATTTCGTAATACAAAAGTTTTGTTAGTTGCATCATAGCACCTCTGAAACTAATATTTTTCGTGGAAACTTTGTATGATACAGTACAAAATTAACGGAAACTTGCAGCGAAATCTTGGATAGGCTTTCTAATGAAATGTTATTTTTAATGTATTAATTATAAAATATACGTTGAGTTTGTACCTCTCTGAGACTAGATTAATCTGTGTGATTTTTCCGTATATAGGTATTTAGTTTTTTATTACTTTGCTAGTACTTTTTCCCACGACTTCATCCGCGTAACTTATTGCCCTGTGAAAGAATTTTGAAAGTCTGTCCAGTTGTTTCGGGACCTATTCAATTCAAACAAACAAACAGGCAAATATTTCCTCTTCATAATATTAGTATAAATATAGATAATACGAGACTTCGCTTTCTTCAACCTGTTAATTTAACACTATCAGACATGCTTTCGTACAACGATCTGCTAGTAATACTTAGCATGGTCATAACTGTTACTAATAATGACAAGAGGATCTGGTCGGTCTAGAATCTAGCTTTCTTTATAAAGTCATACTCACAGAGCAGGGAATTTGACTGTCGCTCGAGCGCTACTAAAGACGCTTTATCAACACATTTCATACGAAACAAGCGTGTCAGGGAGCGGTGCCGTTTATTGAGGTATTGACTTTCAAGGTAATTGTAAAGTAGAAGTGCAAAAATCTGCTACTTTCTACTTAGGTACTTTTGTGATACGGGTTAGATACACCAGAATTTCGTTTAATGAACTTTTTACTGTAATTATGATGCCATAACACAACACAATGGGACATTTTTACGTTTTTTTTAGCACGAACTGACAGGTCGACGCCTGGCCGAAACGCTGTCTAGTATGATTTTGTTTGGTTCGTCTCACACCGCAAGCGGAATGGAATCGTAAAGGAATCATACAACAGCGTTTCGCGATTTCGCCAATGTTCCGGTCCGCATTCGCGGCTGTGCTACAGGCGTGAGTATGCAACTGTCGCCTACCAGCCGGACGCAGGTTGACACGCGGTATTATTTAGTACTATTATTAATTCTGTGGTATTATTGTACTTTCGTCTCTAGTAGGGCGTGAGTGAAATTCCTGCTCTGTGGTCATACTGCTTATAATCTTGTACGTCCGATACAAGATTATAAGCAGTATGACCACAGAGTTTTTACGCTCGATCCTGTTTTCAACTTGAAACGGATATTGGATGCTTACCTAATTGATAATTCGTGTAACATTATGAGACTGACAGTGTTTTATTTAATACTTAAATATGCTTAAGACAGCAGCAGCTTTCTTTTTTATTACTTTTCGAATTCCGATCTCTGTGTTCAATGCAGGATAAACGTCAATAACTAAACTAGATCTCGAAGACCACATTCTTAGCGAATTAATGTCGTATTAAGATTAATTTAGTCATACATTTGCGAAAACGGTAGTATGATTTATCGGATAAATAGTTACCATCTTAAACATAGACTTGAAGTTTAAAGTCAATCTACTTCACAGTTGACCTTCATTTGATATCTGAACTCCCAAATTTACAGCAATCACACATGTTTATCGATAATTGAATAATCGAAAGTGTATGCCCAACTGACAATACGACCGTGACCACATAACTGATGACTCAACGTGCTAACGACACCTTGTGGTCGATCTCGTGGTAGAAACTCCAAACGCGGCAGTTCGCGACCGTCCTTAACCGAGGCCAACCGATTCGGCACTCGAATTAAAGTCCTCTGTGACTCGAATGTCCGGCTGGCAGAATCGATTAATAGCCGATTGTGCTGTTAAGTGATGTGATTGGTGATTTTAATAGGATGACGTACACAACGAGCTTGACGAACGAAAAACGATATGACTATTCGAAATTTAAAAAGGTTTGCTTTTTTAAACTTAATTGCTATTTCATCAATACATCTTCCTGTTGCATCAACTATATTCATTATAATCATCTAATACCATCTTCATCCTTCAATCTTGAGATAAGCAAGTTAGGTCCAGTTGTATTTCTTCTTTTCAAAATAAGTATAAGTAGCCCTGACTTTTAAGAAAAAATGTGTGGTTATCCTCTCCACCCAACCAATCTCACAGCGTGTAACTCATGTGTAACTTGACCCTCGACATAACATTAAAGGAGTGACAGCTCGTCAATATGAACAACTTTACTATAGGATCAATGCTAGAAACTGAATATTAAGTTGTTTGTATGTCATATTATTCATCATCATCATTATCATCAGGTCTTTCTAGTCTCCACTGCAGGAGCACGACCCTCTCTGTACTACCAGAGCCATATACTAGCTGAGTAGTCAGAGGATTTGGCCTACACTCTAAACATATTATTCACGAGATATAATTTTTTTAACAAACAAAACGGTTTCATCCACATAAAAGGAATAGTATTTTTGTAGAAAAATGTCGGCAGTTCCAGCTTAATCAAAAATGGGTCACCCAAGTCTTCAAGTTAGCAACGGTAAAAATCTGACGTCTCGCATCTGCCGATGCATTAAGAAAGATGAGCTCATATCATACCTTTTGGAATCTAACAGACTGAAAAAGAAAGAGAGGAAGACCCAAAATAAGGTGGTCGGACGAATTGAAGTATCTTTTAAGAGAGACATTGGAAGAAGACAGGGATCGAGACACTTGGAGAAATAAAGAAGGCTATTGCCCAGCAGTCTGACATTAAATGAGCAATAAAAAAATTTAAATAATCTGACACTTATATAAGAAACAAGCAGTCAGTGTTACTGAACAGTTCCCGTGGTACATATATAGCTTGTGTCACTGTGTGGGATAACGCGCCTATCCAACAGTGAACAAATTTTTGAAATCCAATAGTTTTGCGCCTATTCAATTTGAACAAACAATCAAAGCGTTCTTATTGATAATATTAGTACAGGTAGCATTAGAAAAAAATACAGGTATCATTTTGAAATGTATCATTGCAAAGTTACAGCAGATTAATTACATTGTCTTGTTGACTAATGTGATCTAAAACTGATGATGATACCCGAATTTGCAATCAATAGATTACACCAATCAATATGAAACGCAATAATAGTGACCATGATGCAATTCGAGGATACAATTCATATTGCAGCGATATGAAATTAATTGTGTAATCTTCTTCCTTTTACTCATTTAACTAAAGAATTAAGACATTTAACTAAAACCTCGACAAACTATCAAGAAAGTTAAAAAAATAAAAATTTGAAAAAATATAGCCTTTAACACTCAACGTTACTCATACGTCTTTATCCTTTCAGGCATTTAGAAATTATGGTAGAATATAGAAACTCACATACAGACATGTACCTACTCTTAAAAATAATACACTCTTTTTTGGGTAGTCGTGTAAAAGTGGCAGTTTTTGCAATAACTCATAGATATAAAAGCTCCACAATGCAACTTTTAACTATCAGAAGTCTAATAATAGTTTGAAAGATTTGCAAAATTGAAGGCGTCATCTTAGTTTCTCCTTCATTTGTTTCGATTAAACTTTTGGCAGGGACTGAAACTACTTATGAATTGGTGAGACCTGTCTTATTAGACCATGTGAATATGTTTATTGAGATCAAATTGCTAATTTGACGCATATACCTAATAGCTTTGTACAGCAATTAACAACTTCGGCTGCGTAATATGGATGATTCATTATTGTCGCCAAATGTATCTACTCCTTGGTTTAAGCTTTGCTTGCACTTTTAGGTTAAACATATCTAAGTTTAACCTAAAAGTGTGCCGTTTGGATTGAACGGCATACCTGTAGATAATTTTTTTGGTTTTTGTGTAATTTTTCAAAAGGCGCTCCACACATTTCGATAAAAATTTATTGGAGCCATCTGTAAAGTATTACCTATCGAACAAAAAAAAATGTTAAATCGGTCAAGGCGTCTTCGAGAAATCGGGGAACATACATAAAAAACATTACGACGAATTGAGAACCTCCTCCTTTTTTTGAAGTCGGTTATAAATGTTATTTGCGCCATTTAGAATAGTTTAAACCTCCTTATTAGAACATGCCTGATAATAAGTTTACTGAAATTGAGTTGCTACGAGTAATTTCACACATTCCTAATAGCGTAGTGTTGTTAACTATGTAAACAGAAATTACCAATCTCGCCTCAATGGTTCATTATTCCCGCCAAAATGAGTTGATTACGCGCCATTACGATTGTAGTACGTAAATGGGTTCCCACCGAAAATGGCACACTTTCGCTATCATTGTTTCCTTAGAAGCCTAAATGAAGAGCAGTCACGTCATTTTTAAAAGTTGGCTACGTCGTTGGGTTTTCTTAATTTGTCATGAATTTAGCGATATACCTATCAGGGTAAAGAAAGAACTTTGCCGTTTGTCATAAGTGAATTTAAAAAGTTGAATGTAAATTAAAATAAAGATAATACAAATATGTAGTTTAGTATAATATTGTCGATTTCTCCTTTATCGGATACACAAGGGTTCGAAAATGATTAAAATTTTCATATTGGAGTACATACAAAATAAGCTAGGGAAATACGATATGAATCCCCTTTTTTGGAAGTCAGTTTATAGTCAAAAAGACTTCAACGCGCCTCTTTATTTAACTTCAACATATCACAATTCGTTTTTATGTCTCAAATTGATTAAAAACCATTCAAGATAAAGTTAAAAAATATTTACTGACATCATATACATTCGAAGCGCAGTTACATCAGTGTATGAATCATTTTCGATGATTCTCTGTGATAATTGAAACCAATAATCCTCAAGTCGTGACCGACCAGTTGACTGATTACGCGATAGCCTGAATTTGTAAATTAAATACAACAATAAAAGTGGGCAACCTTGCACATATTTAAGTTGCATTGTCCGATTCGCAGAATTTTTGGTTAATTACGAATTTTATATTGAATTATGCGAACTGGCTATTGTCATGAAAAAATAACTTTTGTTTACCAATAGTAAATACGGTGTATTTTGATACGTTTGTAACTGTGACCTTTTTCCCAAATATCAGGTGTGACTGACAACAAGTAGTGCAAATTTTTTAACGACTGAAAAAAGTACTTACCAATTCTATTTCATCGATTAATTCGATTATCGATTAATAAATCTTTTCTAGCTAACTCTTTAGTTTGCCAGGATTTAACGACAGATTTGTATTCACCATCATTAATAACTATGACAACAATAGGCAGTTTCGCAATCTAACTCTTAGTTGAACACATGAACGAAACTGGCTAGGACCATATAAACATTAAAGTAATCATTTTCCCGCCATAACAGTCCAGCGTGGTCAACACCCATTGTGTGAGTGAAAGGTCATGTATCAAAGAAAGTAAGGGCCGTATTTGAATATCTATAACAAAGCGATAATAATGCCATAAACAATTCAATTGTACAATAGATTAGATTGCTTTGTGCTCCTCTGATTTATAAGGTGGGAGTGAAATCGCTGTCGAATTCTTGCAGGGAAATTTGAACTAAGTTACAAGTCTATAGGAGTATAGATTTGACCTGTAGGAGTGGTATTTTCTAAATAGTGACGAAAGATTAAATTTGACCTGACTTGCAAAGAAAGGTTTTTGTTTTGCGCGTATCTTGTATGTATGTTTGCTTGTAAATTTCTTTATATCCTCGTATCTTTTGAACGACTAAATAGAATAAAATGAAAATATTAAACTTGACTTTTCCATAAATATTAAACCATCACATTTCATGAATTCAAATAGCAACAACAACAACATATCTTAAGTCCCATTTTTTACATCTATACAGCTTAAACCAAGGAGCGTTTTAGCACAGTACAAGGAAATAAATGTTATTCTCCAAGTAATCCAACAATCACATCTAGAATTTTAATTGAAAGGTGTCCAATTATACCGTAGTAAAAACGAACAGATGACGTAAACGTCCAACCTTCTTGAGACACACGGAAATGTTTTCAGAAATATCACTGTACTACCTTTTACCCGCGGTTTCACTCGCGTATAATTTTGCCGTATTAATTTGCCGAGTTGTTGCCAAGAAGTGCCAAGAAGATTGGTTCAGTAGATTAAGCGTGATTACAAACAAACAGACAAATATACAAACTGACTTTCGCATTTATAATATGAATTGGCATTGGGATTTTGCTTCATTTATTGTTATGGGTTGGAATTATCTCCGATAAAATTTAATTGCTTGTATAATCTATTTTGATGACTGCTTTATTGTACGTATACTTTATCACAATAACCTGAAAGTAATTTAACAGTGACTTCAATGATATTTAAATATTTTTTCCTTGCAGTAACAAAATGCACATATATATATATTGCCAAATATTGCACCACTTATATATTTTAATTAAAAACTATATAGTCTACATTAGTTTTTAATTAAATTATATATGTGGTGCAATATTTGGAAATATTTTAATATCAGTTTGTTTGGCTTATCTCGGTTCCTACGCTGCTGCCCATAGAAACAGTTTTGTAAGCAAAAGAAGGGTAGGAGTTTGTAGGATTGGGGTACTGGGGTTGGCAGCTCGGGAAACCGGGCGCGCTTACCAAATGCCTCCTCGCAACCACTGGACAGGCAGTTGACAATGACACCCGTGACCATAAGATAACACTCCTGGCTATAGGATGACACCACTGACATTGAGTGAACACATACAAATGTGAAATCATTTTTATATTTTCTTGAGGGACAATCATTCATGTAACCTTTTTAAAATATCATTAAAACCATCGTGAGATAAAGACATTATATATATATCAACGGGTCACTCACGTGCTATTTGTCGGGATTGCCGTTCGGGATCCACCGCCGCGTCCCGCACTCGCCTTAAAAATGGGCTCCTGACGAGTCCTAAACTATAGCCGGCAATCCCGACAAATAGCACGTGAGTGATCCGTTGATATATATATATATATAATGAACTTTTATTTCATTATATATATATATATATATATATATATATATATATATATATATATATATATATATATATATATATATATATATAGATATCCCTTTACGGTAAATGTTGATCAGATGCGACTTCACGCGAGCACTTTGTTGATCCGAAAACGCATGTTGATCCGGCGCCTTTTGTTGATCCAATATGCATCTCTGGTAACAAATGTGGCTCCGACCGGATCAACATCTGCACTATCGGACTTCTTACCTAGCGTTCGCTGAAGTTGATCCGATATACAAATCCACCTTGCGATAGTAACGGATAATGTTGATCCGATTTAAATGAACCAATCAGAGCACAGGAAGCGATCTGATTGGTTGAAAGCAGCCGCGACGTTGCCGTTTTGTATCTTAAACTATCCCAAACTACACAACATTTAATCCAACGTCTTTAGGCTCGTTAGACGAGTTTGGGCTCGTTGGATTTGTCTTGACAAGAGCATTAATTTTTATTAGTGTCGAGGGTCTGATGATGCTTCTTGAAGGTGGCCATAACATCTCCTGAACTACACAACATAACCCTATCGTGTTTGGGCTTATTGAATTTGTTTTGACCAGAGCAATACAGTGCCTATACAAATGACTAATATGTAGAAAATAAAATTACATAAACGTAAAAAAAAAAAATTTTTAAAACAAGCTTTTATTTAATGCTCAGTAAAAAATAAACTTCAAATATCCATCAATGTACTGGTACTTACTTTAATTTTTTTTGACGAATGCCTGGACCGATTTAAGAATTCGTTTTTGTTTGATGGTTATTCATTATAGATGGTCCCATTGCATTTTTATTGAACAGTGGCGAGCGCTTTTTGAAAAAATAAACAAAAACAAAAAAAAAATTACAGGTATGCCGTTCGGATTACACTTATTTCTATTTTTAGGGTTCCGTAGTAAACTAGGAACCCTTATAGTTTCGCCATGTCTGTCTGTCTGTCTGTCTGTCCGTCCGCGGTTTTACTCAGAGACTATAAGTACTAGAAAGCTGTAATTTGGTATGAGTATGTATATTAATCATGGCAAAAAAGTCGTAGAAAAAAATCTTGAAAAATTTTTTTATTTTGGGTAGCTCCCATACAAGTAAAGTGGGGGAGTAATTTTTTTTTCTCCATTTACCCATCGTGTGGGGTATCGTTAAAAAGGTCTTTAAAAATATTGTGAGCTTGAGAACACCATTTTTCGATTTACTGATCCGTTTCCGAAATATTTGGTTTTAAAGTGCAAATTTTTGTTAGAGGTACGTGTCCCCCCCCCCCTCTATCTGCTAAACGGTTATATATGGATACCACGTGAAAAAAATTACAGCAGTAGAATATATAGGTACTGAAGTTGAAAGGAAAACTATCAGAGCTGGGTATTAAGTGCAAACTAAAAAGTTATAGGCAACCAACTTATAAAATGTACTGGAAAATGTAAAATTTCATACAATCTTTATTGTTAGATGTTTTTGGTTGTTAAACTGTGAGGTGCGAGTGTAAACAGTGTGAACTCAAAGTTGTCATTCGCAACTACGGAACCCTATACTGCGCGTGGCCCGACACGCACTTGGCCGGTTTTTTCTTATGCCTATTAAAAAAAATTATAGGGTTGAAGTCGGTTTTTGTTTTTTTGTTAAAAATATCTTAAATTATTTGATTGTTAGACATCAAAGCTTTTTGTTTGTATGGTGAACGTCTGGTGTTCCCCATCGTCTAGTTTGTAATAAATATAAGTACTCATAATCGTAGATTCCAGGTCCACATCTCATCCGACCAAAGCCGATGGCGATTGCAACGGAACGGCTTACCACAGGGCAGTGTTCTGGCTCCTATGTTATTTAACATGTACACTAACGATCAGCCCATCTCCCAGTCCGCTGCAAGCTTCCTTTGCGCCGATGATTTGGCACTTGTAGCTCAAACCAAATCGTTTGAGGAGTCAGAATAAAACCTCACACTTGCTCTCCAAGAGCTAGATAAGTACTACGAGGTTAACTTTCTAAAGCCCAACCCATCCAAAACGGAGTCATGTTTTTTTCACCTGAGAAACCATTTTTCATCCCGTACTCTAAATATTGAGTGGAGAGGGTTCCGATAAAATATAACAGTCACCCTAAATATCTAGGTGTGACACTTGACAGAACTCTGAGCTACAAGCAGCACTGTCACAACACCCGACAGAAAGTTTGTGCCAGAAACAATTTACTCCGCCGCCTCACTACCTCAAAGTGGGGTGCTGCTCCAGGAGTTCTACGCACTACGGGGATTGCTCTTTCATTTTCGGCAGGAGAGTATGCGTGCCCTATATGGGGTAGGTCATCACACGCAAGGCAAGTGGATATAGCACTCAACGAAACCTGCCGAATAATAACAGGATGCCTAAAGCCAACTGCGCTAAACATGCTATACCTTCTTGCTGGCATAGCTCCTCCAAAAGTCCGCAGAGATGTGGCTAGCGCCGCCGAACGCAAGATCCAGGAGCGAGATCCAATCCACGACACCCTTTGTTTGGCTGGTCTCCAGCCCCACAAAGACTAAAAAGCCGCCATAGTTTCCTCGCAAGCGTAGTTGCTTTGGATGGCAATATTCATACGGAGCGGATAAAGCTGTGGGGGAGAGACCACACTGCGGCTAATTTTATCACCCCACAAGAGCATCTTCCCCCTGGCCATGATTTGCCCTGGCCCATCTGGAAATCACTCAATCGATTACGAACACAGATGGGTCGATGCAAAGACAATCTGGCTAAGTGGGGAATGATTGACAAGTCGCAAAACTGGTGCGAATGTGGTCACTCGCCTCAAACTATGGCGCACGTACTTTCATGTCCCAAATGCCCGAACACCTGCACCTTGGCTGATCTCCATACAGCTTCTGAGAAAGGCATTGCAGTGGCCCATTATTGGGCTTAAAAAATATAGTCAATCGTACCATCGACACGAAAAGAAGAAGAAGAAGAAGTACTCATTTCCATTACTTACTTACTGCAGCGTCTCTTGCTGACAGTTTTACTTGTCAGCTTGCCTCTTGCGCAAAGGCTCTAATGATGTCTTCACAGTTGCCTATCTCTTTCTTTACACGCCGCCTCCGTTATCTCATATCCCCATCTACTCTACTGTGCCCCTCTCTTTATTTTCCTATCAAATCAGATGACCTTGACTCAGTTACTCAGTTTGATGTTGAGAATACTTCTTTCAATTTTCTTTTGACCATACTTTTAGACTGTTTCTCTGTTATGAGGCTTACATCAGCGAAACTAGGTAGACTCTTAAATTCTTCATCTCCGTCATTTGATCAAATTGAAAGAAGTCTACGAGAGTACTTCGGTAGTACATTACTTGTAGTATTTTTAATATAACTTTTCATCAATTCAAATTAAGAGACCTGCTGGTAATGTGTAGTTCTCTTAAATTATCAAATACATAATAATGAAAAGTAATTCCAAAAATACTAAAAGTTATTTATTTCAAAGTAATTCCAAAAATACTAAAAGTTATTTATTTCCGATGTACTATAGTAGATTTTTAGATGCGATGCGAATGTGAACAAGTGAACTGTCGCACGCAGAACGCGACGTTGCCGTTTTGTGCTCGAGTACCTATTGGTCAATTTTGGCTCCGGATCTACATTGTCTAAGTAAATGTCGCATATAATTTGAATATACTCTGGATCTAAAAAGTCATATCCAGTATGATTTTTTAAACCGTTGATGGATCAACATATACTGGTGAAATCACCGACGAGTATGTTGAAAACCTGCAAGTGCAGATCCACCGACGTCACACGCGCATCTAGAACGGATCAGAGTATATCAGTTTGCGCGACGCGGATCTGAGTAAACACGTAAAATAGGTGGATCAACAATTGTTCTAACTTCTCACTGGATCAACATTTACCGCAAAAAGTTCATTATATATATATATATATATATATATATAACTCTTTAAAATATTCGTTGCGTGTGAGAAGTGATACAGGTAGCAAGTTTTCATTACTTAGTTGCAATATAGATAAACAATCTAGAATACAGTTTCTAGTTACCAAGATCAATATCAGACGCAAAAACTTGCACCCAAGATTTATTCTATGACTTAGTTAATTTCTCTATCATTATTTATAGCACATTGATAAAACGAGGTCTCCGTATGTCGGAAACTCGATAATGTCTTCACTGGCGCCTTCCATATCTCAGTTTCTAAAAAACTTGTCTTCTAGTGTTCATTTATGGAGCTTGTTTATGATTTAACACTCATTTAAGACTCTAATGCTAAGTGAATAGAGGTTAATTTCAAGCAGAATAGCTATGTGTTACACAGTAATGTTAATTGCAAAGCCCTTTGGTTGGACACCGTTACGTCTTTTTGTTATTGTTCAGGTAATAATAGTCACCTTTTATCTGAAGTGTGAAATGGTAAAGACTTGTCAGCTTCACTGATATTGATGCTTACGTAAGTTGTTTTTAGGGTTCCTTTACTAAAGAAGAATAAAAGGAACCCTATAGAACCGCTTTTGTCTGTTTGTCAAGTCAGAAGTCAGTTGGATATTACTTTTTTCCATGGTTTTAGACAAGTTGGTGGTAGAAAAAAAAACTCTTAATTCAAGATTTTATTTTGTCTACAGATTATTGTGTCGTGTCGAGCAAGTTGAAAAGTTGTTACTCTTACATATACAGGATGTGTTTAATTCATTGGCGTCCGTTTAAATATAGACTATAAGTACCCATGATTGTAAGTAATTAAGACTACTTTTGAGTAAATTAAAATAACACATTTATCTAATTTAAGAAAAGCTCATTAACTACCTCTACCAAAAATACCGATTCCAAAAATTAGGACTGAATTTCCAAAAACGCCGAAAACATAAAATCAGTCGGTCGGTGAAATTTACGCAAAACAATGACTTTAGACCGCTACACACCCAGCGATGTAAATGTTGACGCAAGAAATGTTTTTACATCTATTTTTTTTTTGCGTTAGCATACGCAATAAAATGATGAAAAGCATACGCATGAAAAATGAATTTGATTCTACTCTGTATATAATACAAATATATAAGCGACGAGCAATTTTCCCGCGTATTCGTCCGCGTAAATAATGGCTTAAGTCATCGGCAAATATAAGCTTCCTAAGGTAAATTAATTTCGAAAATAAATTCAATAGTTTCGGAGCCTATTTCAATATCAACAAACAATCAAATCTTTCTTCTGTATAATATTAGTATAGACATACGAGTATAATTAATAAAAGTACTAACGTAGTATAGATAAAGAAAGTGTATAAAGGAGTATATTGAACCCTCTGGTGCGCATTTTCGAATCGCACCTACCCGATATTTCTCAAAGGACCCGACAGTCTTACAGGACAAAAGTACCGAGTATTAAAAGTTTCTCTTTTTTTTTATAGACATTACGATTTACGACTTTTTTACACGCATATCTTATCTTTTAATCGAAATGGTAGGAATAAAACATCGATTAGTGCTTATTTTTATCTTTGCGATTAAATTCAGACTCTTAAATTATGTTTATTGGCGTTTACTAGTGATTTTATGGTAGTAATGAAAGTGAAAACCGTAGGTGCATAACTAACATTCATGAGTTTTTTTAGAGTTTGTCAAACTAAAGTTAATTTAAAAAAATACTGTCTGATTTTTCTTCTTTATTTAATTATCTAATTTTGAATGACAACTGAATATCTCAATCGAAGCAGTGCCTATAGAGAGTGTTACAAATGCTTGTTGCCATGCCTGTAGCAAAAATAAAGTTCAATCTTTTCATTTGTTATGTTCTTTGTCTATTTTAACAATATAGGGCTATATTATGGCCACAGGCTCAAAGGGCATTACATGGCCGCATATCCGAATGGGCTCAAGAAGACGGCCTTGCCGTCGGCTGCTTGACATGGAGCCTGACCTCAACCGTCCTGGCATCCGGGTGGTTGAAAGACACACCCTATCCCTAAGGACGTAACATTCTCATTGCCAGACGTGTATAGTGTGTAAGGTAAGAATAATTAGTCATCATCATCATCAGGTCCTTTTTAGTCTCCACTGCAGGAGCACGGCCCTCTAACTCTGTACTACCAGTGCCATATATCACTCACAGCAGTCAAAGGATTTGGCCTACACTCTCCACGCTAGCCGCACGCTCATCAACCCTCTTTGATGTTTATAAGCTTTGTTAGCTTGTGCTCCTGATTCACCTTCTACGGGAACCACACGGCAATAATTAGTAAATGTATGCAAATAGTTTCATTTGTGATAACAATACGTTTGGTGTCAAATTCCTGAAAGCGAAAGCCTGGCCACTTGTCGACTTCGAATTAGTAGCTGCCCACGTCCTAGGCTGCTTTCGATTTTACCGCGTAGGCGGTATAATGTCTCTATCGGAATGTGCCATATTGGTATTTTAACACATGTTTCCGTAGTTAGCAGAGATACTGCGATTTCTAGGTGTGGGAAAAAAATAAAAAATAAATATGTTTAATTTTGTTTTGAGAGGCCTTATACACTTTAAACTATATAATGAACTATTGTTTTCAATTTAAATTAAAGTGAGAACATGAAGTATTTCTTAGCATTTTTGCCGAAAATAGCCGCTTTTGGCATGTTCATGTTCATAGTTTAAAGGGTTATCTAGGCAATTAAGATTTCAAAAACTTAGCCCCAAGGATTCAAAAACTTAAAAGTACGAAAATAAAAATAACAACCCAAACTGATCATAATCGCCATTTCGCGGAATAAATTTGATTTTAATCAAGTCTAAAATTAACTTGCAATCGCAAGTGAAAACTCGTTGTTATTCTCGGCTTTCTCGCAAATTGCGCATCTAATTAAATTATTGTATTCAACTGTTGTTTTGTTTGTCTTGCAGTTTTATGTCGTGTTTATCGGCGGTCGATGACCTGTGCTTCTTAAGTATTTACTATCGTAGGCAAGCCGCAAATTCAAAGGGGTCAGAAAAAATGTACAGATCTGTGGGTTAAACCCCCACACTGGGCACACTAGCGACGCCAATAATGTTATTCCTAATACTTTAAAAATAGAAAGAATTTCGAGAATGTAAATCATATAAGCATTAGTAAATAACCTGAAGTATTTTTGGAATCATGTTTTAATAATAAGAGAATCAGTCATTAAGAGAACTATTAATTACCGCTGAGATTACCGCCTAAAACGGCCGTTTTAGGCGATAATCAATTTTCCCTTCGTCGTCGGCGTCGCTAGTGTGCCTAGTGTGGGGCTTTAAAGTTGTCTACAATACAGAAACCGGATGAAATTTACCCTCGACATTCCTATCATCATCATGATCTCAGCCGCAAGAAGTCCACTGCTGGACATAAGCTAAAGATTTTCATCATTGAGTCATTCAGTTTTTCTACTTTCCTATTTGGGGCATTAATTCCATAAGCATGGGCATAAGACGTCAGCAAAAAAAACATTATAGTGAACGTGAACTGTCCAAAAAGGCAGACGGTTTTTTTTTATTTTTGAATAATGCTACTTGCTCAGTAGATTACATTGTTCTGAAAACGGACATAACAAGTAAATGATAAACAATATGTTTCTCCACTCCAATCGAAATATGTTTGTTTCTTATCATAACTACTTGTAAAGTAGTGGGTGTTGAATTGATACGGAATATCAGATCACATATGTTTTAAACGTGTGCTACCACTTGCCACTTCATATGTTTACCAATATCATATACCTACTATGTCAATAAATAACCTGTACGCCAGCTTTTTGTTGTAAATATTGAAACATGATCAAAATAATTGACGTTATTTTAATCTCTTTTAAGGGGGCACACTAGGCATAGTAGCGACGCCAATCATTTTATTCCTAATACTTTACGAATAGAAAGAAATTCAAGAATGTAAATCATATAAGCCTTAGTAAATATCTTGAAGTATTTTTGGAATCGTATTTTAATATTATGAGAATCAGTCATTAAGATAAATTGTGATTACCGCCAAAAAACGGTCACAATTTCTCTTTCTATTTGTAAAGTATTAGGAATAAAATGATTGGCGTCGCTACTGTGCCTAGTGTGCGGCCTTAACCGCTGACGCAAAAAGGGTAGTTTTAAAAGTTTGACAGCGCTGTTTGTGCATGTCTGTCTGTGGCACCGTAGCTCTAAAACGGTTGAACTAATTTGAATACGGTTTTTTTTTTAATTTTAACGCAGGTTACCTAGCGATGATTCTAAGACTTTTTATCAAAATTTGTTCGGCCGTCAACAAAATGGAAAGCAAGTGTCGGGGATTACGCAAAATTTTTAATTTTATTTATTACTTGCCGTCCAAACCGGCATCGCCCGTGGTTTATTTAAGGTTAGATATACGGACATAAGTTTCTTTCAACATTATTTTCAAGTTTCTGAAAATGTTCTCTCGAAGAAATTACATTGCGATAACGCCGCCTTTTGCACAATTAGTAAATTCTTAGACTACATAAAAGTATTCCTTTTTGGGCAATAAAGGTTACTGTATTGTCTTATATTTATTTCACACAAAAGAGCACAAGGTGGCTTTCTTTCTAAGAACCTTGCTTTGTCCAGAAATAAATACTTATAATATTTTTCTACGGCAACATAAAATTCTAGAATAGGCATAACTAACTCTATGCTATTGTTTATTTTTTATAACACTGATATTCATCTATATGCAAATTAAACGCAATATACTTATTATTAGAATAGAAAGTCGTAGCATTACTTGCGAGTTAAAGGTCTTTCATACACTATTCAGTAATTTAAATAACAAGTCTGTCCTTATTTCTCCATTTGTTCGATAATTTATTACATCCTTCATTCGTATAATAAATATTATCAGTTCCGCACTCGATAGCTTTCGAACGATACACTTTTTGACCAATGACCTTATATGATACAGAGCCAATATTGACATACTCTTTGTACTCAATCAAACGAGTTTAGTCATTCATCGAAGTCAGCTGTCTAGTCGCGACACTAATATCTCCGCGTTCAAAGTCGTGTATCAATCGTACTTGACATTTAATGTATCGTATCTCGTACTTAACGACGTCTCAAATGGTCTCTATTGACATTAATTACTTCACGAAACGATCGCTGTAATTAATTCTCTAAATCCATGTTATTTATGTCTTCATTTCTTTTTTACAGATGGATAGCAGCTCTGAGGCGATGGAGCTACGGCGGGAACTCGACGCTGTGAGGAGTGCGCTTCAGCAGCAGTCCGAATCTGTATTGAAGCAACGGCATCAGCTCGTGGAAGCGGGGCAGGCCCTCGCCGCTCGAGACAAGCAAGCTGTCCAAGAAAGGCGGCTCCGACAAGACCAATTAGCTTTAGTGCTACGTTCACTTGTCCTCCTCGAATCCCGACTCACGCGCGAGCAGAGACAAATACACGTTGCCTTGAAACAAAAGGAAAAAATAATCAAAACCCAGCAAGAAGAAATAGCGAAGCTAAAAGCCAGAAAGTCTTATTGCAGCAACTGTCAACAACTACTTGGCTTCACCAGCGAACAAACTAACATTGAGACTGACCCAGAATTTCAAAGCTTAGAAAGCACAGACTCGAGATTCCAAAACACGTTTGTGCGAAGTTGTAGTTATCGAGAAAGAAATTCTCCACCGGTTTTCCAAAAAAATACAAGACTAAGTAAAAGTTTCCAGTTGCCCAAGCACGATATCGTGTACGGAAATACTAGTTCTAGCGAAGAGGGAAACAATGCGAGCGTCGGCAGCAAGGGCACTTTTATTAAAAATAAGCAAGCCTTCAGCAGACGTGATGTGTTCAGGAGGTCGAAGAAATACTCGGGAAGGAAAAACAATGCACAGAAAAATGCAAACCAGGTCAATAATAGTAGCAGCGCTGAAGAATGCATAGGCATGAGTTATCAAGTTAACAACGAAGATACCGAGATGACGGCAAACCAAATCGCTAAATATATCAGAAGAGCATCAGAAAAGATAGACCAAATCATAGGAGAGGCTGCTAAAAAAGATCAAAATAACACTGCAAGTGATTCAGATAAAACTTACTCAACAAAGATCGAGAAATTACATGGAATTAAAAGACAAGCGTCAGACGAAATAAAGGCTAATAGGCAACAGTTCCTGAATAACGTTTTAAATGAGGAAGGTAATGAGAAACCATGGTACTGCAATGTAAGTGACCCTGAACAAGACGCAGACTGTCAAATAGGTCTGCTAAGTACGACCAAATCAAAATCAACGGATGATCTTTTGGGTGCTGATTACAATATGAACAGAAAACATGTTCAAAGTATATCCGCTAAAAATGAAGTACTTTGTAACAACATCTTGAAGAATAACCAAACCAGTAGATTTAACGCAGTTTTTGATGACAAGAATAATAACAACCAGACAGGGTTGAACAAACAAACAATCAATGAAATTAATGAAAACTGGTATGCTAGCACCAGCGATGCTGATGATACTCCTTCAAATGAAATATATAAAAATAATCCTGTCCTGGAATGTGTTAATCAAATATTGTTACAAAATTCTCTTGATGACAGTAGTAATGATAATTCAAAATCAAGTGAAACACCAAGTCCGAAATCAACAGCGAAACGCGTCCAGTTTTCAACTTTGAATAGCATCACATATGACGACAAAGTGAGATCTAACGGTAACAGCCACACGTTACCTCGCTCTGATAAAAGAGCAAACAAAATCGTCAAATTCAGTTTGGAAACTGCTTCCGAGCATAGCTATGAGGTACCAAATACCGCTCAGGGCTTCCAGTATGAGATACAAAGTATCTACAGCAATGAGTATGAACCCATCATTACCAAAAATGCTGAATCAAAACCTGTGCCATCAATGAGACAAACACCACCAAACGATAAGCCCAGCATTCCTAAAATAAGAGGCTCTATAGTTAAAAATATAGCGGCAAATATAGAAAGCCGTAATAGCGTAGAAAGAAATGATAATGATCTCGGGTCTATGAAGATTTTCAATAAAAGAAAAGTGCCACGAACTCCTCCTGCATTGCCCCCTAAGCCAAAGAATCTATCAGCAAAATGGAAAGCTGAGAACTCTGTCAAACCAGCGATAGAACCATTAGACTCTGAAGCCGTTGCGGCTAATCAACGGGTTGCAGATGTTAAGTTGAGAAAAGTAGGACAAGTGGCAACTGTTAATAGTGTAGAACCGGACTACTGCTCCATTTCAGAGATAAATGTTCCAGTAGTCAGTAATGGTAAAAGAGAGTTGCTACTTACACAGCCAACAGTAGAGATTCACAATGAACAATACCCGATCCATGCCACAAGTCAAAGGAATAGTGTGGCAAAGGTTGTATCCCTGCCACGTATCCAAAACAAGATCAGTGACAAAGACATTCCAAAACTTCCTCAAGTCACTGAAATCATCATACCTGATGAAGATGACAAGCCCAGTCAGGATCACTCTTTCCAACATTCTACAGACAGTTACTTGACTAATTTCAATATTCATCCTCTGCAACCAAAATTGGACCCTCGCGCTTCAATTCAAATGGGAAATACAGTTTCTTCCATCCTTTCAGAAATAAATAAAGGAGGGAAAAGTGGCAATAAACAGATCAACTTGACTGAACTCGATCATCAGTTCAATCATGGACCCGAGAAGATGCAAACCGCTAATGCGGAAATACATAAAGCGGAATATTTTGATGACATAGATAAGTTTGATTTATCTCAAAATTTTGAGGAGTTTAAGATAGATGATGAGCTCGGTAGCATCGTTGCAGAGGAATATCGCATCAGCTCCGGAAGCAGCGATGGCTCTGACGATATAGTCACAGAGCACCTACGTACCAATGTACCTGATAAAGAAGTTCAGCAGAGCGCTGCTAACAAGAACGACAATAATGCAAAAAACGATACCTTTCTTGAAAACGAAAGTGCCTTAAACAAAGCGTCAGCAAAAAACGCAAAACTTTCAAATAAGCCTGATCTCCTTTCAAATATAGAGAATTTAGAGACTGAATCGGTGAGGAATTCTGACATCGAGTCTAGCAACTCCTCGGGAAGCAACAGTGGCTCTTATAACACAGTGAAATGCGAGCCGAGAATGATTTTGACTAATAACAACCCAGAGATAAATGGAAATAAAACAAAGGGACCTTTCGACTTTTTCCTTGAGACTTCTGGTCTTAGTTCTAAGTCTATATTCTCGCCTAGCAAGAATGGTATCAGGCCCCCTAGGCCACCGAGTGCCAACCACAAGAATGTGCTGAAGCCTAAGGATATTAAGATGCGAGTAAAAAATCCAGTTGCAACGAACAAAATCAACGAAAAACCCATGTTGACTGCTATTAAATATTTCGAACCTTATGTTTAAGTTTATATTGTACTAACTAGTTGTAAACAACATTTAATATTTCATAATAGAAATGTCTATTTATTGTAAAAATGAACTTGCCTGCATAATAATAATGTATTTATACTGGTGTAAATATTTTTGTCTATATTTAGTTATTTTTCAATTATAAAATATTTAACAATTTTGTTATTGTTTAATTTAAATAGGGTTCCCAAATAAAAGATATTAAGTTTGGTTAATAAATAAATAATTTATTGTGTCTTAGTAATTAGGTATGAAATAAACGCATTGTCTTTAAAATGCAGCACAAATATACAATTAACAACAATAAATAGGTTAAAGTTACAGAAAATATATAAGTCTAACTTAGGTCTAATACATCACTGGGTCGCCCAAATATTCACCGTCGGATTTTCTTCCAATATTTCTTCTCGACGAAAGAAACAGCAGTCGCCTTCAATTCTTTGAGGATGCTATTCACTTCACCCTTCCTTTTTTCTATCACCGAATCCAGGGTTTCCGTAGATACACAAATACTATCTTTAACCCCAAGCGTTTCCTCTAATGGTCTTTCCAAATCGTCTATTAAGTCTTCCATAATTCCGAATAGACTGATATCGTCATCAGAACTTCTTGTGTCCAAAGAAGACACAGATCTTCCAAGATCACTCACTGATGGTATTCTCGAAATAGAAATATTCGAGAACGAATCGTTCCTTTTCACATTTTCCTTCCTTTTTCTTCTCTCTTCGATTCTAGAGTAAGGCTTCGGTCTGGATCTCTTGATACTTTTCAAATACTCCTCCGAAGAAAATGTTGTCACTGGTTTCTCTATAACAGCAGGAGTGCACGGCACTTCGGAATCCAACGATGTATCCAGGTCCACAGGGTTTCCCCACTTATGATCCAAAGATCGGAAGGCATATGACAGATGCAGATGTAGATCCATTATGATTTTAAACGGAAGTTGTATGATTAAAAGTCAATTGAATTGTGTCCTGCTTACTAATTTACAGTCCTTATAAATGGAGTCTATTTTCCCCCACCCAATAAATAAATTGATTACTTAATTGTTCACTCAGTAAATCGGCGTTTAATTAATTGCCTTATTAATTTAATTTATTAATGCACTCTAATGTACTACTTAGGGCAAGTACTTAATTGACTATTCATTAGTAAAAGAGTTGGAAATTAATTGCTTGTATCTCAATACTCAGTCGATGAATAAAATAATTAGGTAATTGATGTTCAATATTATACTTCTAATAAATTTAATAATTACACATTCCTTAAGAACCAAACTACTATTTGGAAAACCTAATAAAGGGTTAACGAGACGCGAATTAACCTCCGTATGAAGTGATAGGTAAGAATGCAGTTTTCTGGATTGAAATAATTTAAGATATAAATATAATATTTAAAAAAAACCTACTTCAACGCTATCAATTGGTTTGAATAAGCATAAAAATAAAATGGAAATAGGTGTAAACCAAACGGCATACCTGTAATTTTTTTGGTTTTTGTGTATTTTTTCAGCCCTCGAAACATTTCGATAAATATTTAATGGGACCATCTGTGAAGTATTTATTACCTATCGAACAAAAGAAGAATTTCTTAAATCGGTCCAGTAGTCGAGTAATCGGGGAATATACATAAAAAAAAGATTTCGACGAATTGAGAACCTCCTCCTTTTTTTGAAGTCGATTAAAATATATTTCCAGACTTTAGTTGGTGGACATCAGGTATGTATGGGTAGCCCAGATGTTTACCAGCTAGAACAACGAATTTGACATAGAACGAATTTCTCTAGGGTCGCAGTAGATAGGCAGGTAGTAAAAGGGCCAGACACCTGGCGAGGAGCAATGATGGTAAATGGTAATGAAGTAGGTCTAATGCCACGTTACATTACACGTAATGCACCCAGTGGACCTACCGAACTTTCCTATATAAGTACAAAGAAATGAGTTAAGCCAACTTTTCAGCTTGAAGAGGCATACATGGTTTTTTGGGGTTTAGTCACACTAGCAACTTTTCTCTTCTCTTCTCATCTTCTCTCTTCTAATCTTTTTCGCGACTTTTCCGCGTAAATTATAGCGTATGTCACCAGCTAATTTAACTAAATTAGCATTCTATACGTGAAAGAATTTTGAAAACGGTTCCAGTAGTTTCGAAGCCTATTCAATACAAACAAACAATTCAATCTTTACTCTAATCCTAACTAATATTATAAATGCAAAACTGAGTTTGTTTTTTTGTTTGTTACGCTTTCACTATTGTTACCTCATTCATTTATGATTTACCAGCTGTTACCCGCGGCTTCACCCGCGTGATATAGCCTATATCCTTGTCAGTACCCTAACCTATGTATATGCAAAATTTCACGATGATCGGTTCAGTAGGGCGTGAAAGCGTAACAAACAAACTCACTTTCGCATTTATAATATTAGTTAGGACTAGTTACAGTGTAAGGTCATACATTTTTTTTTCAGGGTCCAGTGCTGGTGGCTGTATTTGAAATAAATTATTTGGAAGAAAACGTAGAGACATTAAAAACTTTGTTCTGCGAGGCGAGATAACTCTTTTAACTATTTAATGAACAACTATTTCCAACTTAAAGTGAGAACGTGAAGTTGATCTAAGCATAAAGTACTTTACTACTAACTAATTAATTACGAAATAGATTCATTATAAATACGACTAACTCATAACAATTAATAAATACCTCTTCAGATGGATGACGCATTAATATAATTTCTGTTCTGTAATCATAATTAAGTAGGGAATGTTGGTTTTTTTGAGGATTACTTGACTGGATTATAGCAAAAAGGGTGTTTAGACAGCTGCGCCAAAAGGAAGGTTGTTATGGTAGAATATTCTTCGAGTGTATGTATGTATGTATATTTCTATAGCAAGCTATGTAGCCAAAACGACTAGAATTAGGATGGAATAAACTTGAGATATGTCATAATAACAAAAATAAATATTTAAATCGTGAATTTGTCGCGTTCTAAAACCTTTCGGATCCGATTTAATTTTATTCCTTACTTTTATATTTTTATAACTGTAGCTCATAGATAATGGTTTAAACCAGTCCTTGTTTTACAACAAGACGGACAGGGTTTAGGTCCAACCATAGATACTTAACAAACAATATGCTTGTGATCAGTTTTTGAATAAAATGGGTTTAAAATAAGGAATAATTAAAACCTTTATTTCCTAGAAAATAAAAGTAAACTAACAAACTAAATTAACTTCTTCTTCTTCTTTTTCTTCTTAGGGTTGCTGTTGTCATCCTTTTTCAAATCTTTCTTCTGAACCTGTAATTGAGAAATAAAAAATGTTTAATCATCATCAACCAACACATCACCCAATGGGCTCAGACAAGAAGCTTAAGGATGCGCTAGTCCGGAACTCGAACTCGTCGACGCACGTGGCTAATTTGCGTGCTATTTCTCTGAGAAAGGGATAGACTTGGTTATGAACAGTGCGGAACTATTTACACCGATGTATAAGCACATGGGAATTACAGTCTAGTGTGTGCAAACACAAATATTGTTGAAAATCTAAATCTTCGTCGTCTAATATTTCGCGAGTATGCGTTTGGGAGAAGTGTTCTTGTGATAAAACAGCTGAATGTTTTAATTAAAAGTAAAGTTATTTAAATTTTTAATAATCAAAATATGCTTGTATAAATTTTGTTTTAGAAATTTTATACTCCTTCCGGTATTTAATTGCCCCCAAAGTTGCGTTAAAATTACGTGTTAAAACGGGATGTTTTGAGACTCATAACTTTTAAAGTACTTATAATTTTACAATTATAATTCCATACAAGCATAGATAACGAGAACACAAATCGATAGAATTAAACACTTTAAACAGACGATACCGAACAACGGAGTCATCACCCAACAGAATTTGTATGGCGAAATACCTGACTAGCGTACCCTTAAGTGTAGAAAATTGCCAGAATTTGCTATTACGACAGCATTCATGCTGTGATGATTTGGCGAAAGTTTTTACCGCCGGCTGCATGTCGCCAATCCTCCAGACAGTCCCATGACTTCATAAGTGAATATTTTGCAAGTTTTATGCTATTCTGTTCTGATGTGTAAACAATTAAAAAATATTCACAAATAGCATTCATCCGCGTCACCCACGGATAATAATAGTTATATATATATATATAATAATAATAATTTTTTTAAATATTGGTTCATTAGTTTCGCAGCAATGCAAAAAAAATCAAATCTATATCTATAGAGAAAAAATTTGATTGTCCTTCACATCAAATCTTCTTGATCTTTGCCACATTTTATACAATATGGCAAAGACATGTATAATAAATTGTACCACATACTCATGGTATAGAATAATGATATATTTTTGATCATGCTGTAGAAAATATATCTAGTGTTTCATTGAGCTTCAGGAATGAATCTCCTGATTGTCTGATAAGATAGATGATTCCGTGCTTCGGAAGGCACGTTAAGCCGTTGGTCCCGGCTGCCATCTAGTAGTCGTTAAAGGAACCACGTCAGAGGCCGAGAGGTAGTTCCGAAGAACTCTGACACGTCGACTGACCGTGTCACCTACACGAAAGATGATGATTGAGCTTCAATAATTCCTGAATACCTCACTTAAACTGGTTCCTTAAATATGCAGCTGCGGGATAGGTACAGGTAGTAGGTAACAATATTTGTACCTACAGAACTATTTTGATGAAAAGTAAATTTTGATTGATTTTTGTTTGGGATAATTATTATAATTTCATTATTCTATAGCGATCTTGTGTAGCCTATGGTTTGATTTATTGCACATATATTCTATCCACCATATTCATTTTATTGTAATATTACTTAGTCTTGTATCTAGATTAAAAACTTATTCACTTTCACAACAACAAAGTTGCCATTCCATCACACACAAAGCATTAGTGCTCACCTTTCCATAGCTACTGAGGAAGTGGCCGACATCATTATTTGTCTTATTCTTCTTCTTTGAGACACCCTGAAGAACGCTCTTGGACAACATCTGCTGCTTCTGTTCTTGTGCCTTTTGCTTTTCCTCTTTCCTCTTCTTCATCAACTCCTTGTAATTGACATACTCTCGTTTTGGCGGTTTGGCACCTGTAATTGAATATGAAATAGTAATTTAATTATTGTAATAAGTAATCTGGAGTAGAATAATAAAAAATTAATGTAACTAATATATATAAAAATGTGTAATTTTGCATACCTCTTAGTGAGGTAAAATGTATGAGGGACATGTATTATATTTAAGATCATTATGTATACCTACATTTTGCAAATAAAGAATTTGATTGATTGATTGATAAATAAAGAAAATTAAAAAAAATTTTGACTTGTATCCATATTATTCCAGCATGGGTCTAACCCCGAAATTTGATTCTGAAGGATAACACTGTAAAAAAGGCTGCAAACATGGCACATATGTGGATAATCCTTAGCTTTTATAAGTAATGGGATTTTAACTTAAACAAACTCCTCTTATACAACTTTGATCACACTATGTCTTAATTAAGTATCCATCTGGTTTTGAAACCCTAAACATATATATTTTATTTTTATCACATTATGTTACAAATATGCGTATGGCTTTGGTAGTACACAGAGGGTCATGCTCCTGCAGTGGAGACAAACAAAGACCTGTTGATGATGATGATGTTACAAATTAAGTGTTGTTAGGACCTAAGTTATATTAAAACATAATGTGCAAAGAGTTCAAGTAAATGATGGAGTAAGAGGCAAGACAGAAAGAATCTAACCTAAACTCACTGCCAAAGCAATTTTGGCCTCCTCTTTCTTTGTGGCATCAAATCCAGACATTCCAAACTTCACAACCTCATGTCGTATCTTCTTTAAATCTAAATCTTTCTTCGAATATTGATTATAATCTGTTTTTGGATCCGGTGTTTTATTATCGTTAATCGCATCCTTCTTTTTAGGTTTATGCGCCTCAAACTTTACGAATTGGAAATTACTTTCAGCATTCTTCAATGCAAGGGCGGCTTTCGTCATTATGAGCGACATTTTAAGGGTTTAATTAAGCACTTTCATAAAATTCAATTTCTAAAGACCAACTCATCGAGTCATCATCACATGTTTTTGTTATGACATTTGAGTTTTTTTTTAAAGACTGACATTATAATTTTTTCAAATAAAGTATGACTTTTACACGTATCATACATTAGCCAGGGGTACTATTTTTAAATACGGGACGCTCGTCATAGAACGATTTTTGTATGGAAAAATCGTTCGAAGACGAGCGTCCCACTTTCAAATATAGTACTCCTAGTTCTGTGACCCCAGACTAGGCATTACATACACACTCATGCATTTGCATGGCCCAAGTCAAAAATAGAGGAATAAAAAAGTCACTTTGACATTGACAGATAATCTAATGGATCAAAACATCGATGGATACAGAGAGAAATTATTTTAGTTGTTTTCGTGTAAAATAAGAATAAAATATATAAATGTCAATCCTCTTAGAGATCTAAAAATAATTAGGATTTTGTTTCTTCGTTTTTCTACCGTCGCGTTCGTTAGCGGCCGCGCCTCCACTAAAAATAATGCAACCAATATTCCTAGTTAATTTTGGAGCAGCAGGTAGCCGAGCCAAATAATATTTTCAGCCAGTAACTGATCTATATTAAACGTTACATTCCTTCAACATTCACTTTCGAATACGCCGGTAACAGCAATAATAGGTTACGGAATAATTAAATTAGAATTTAACTTAACACAGTCTACCTCATTGATAAGCAATATGAAGAATAAATTTAGGAATACTGACAGTGCGATTAAAGCTGGTGATCTTATATTAACTGAACAACCATTCGCGTTCGTGTTGTCGTCCAAGGAAAAGGGAATCCGTTGTGATAACTGTTTAGAAAAGTAAGTACCTTCTATTTTGTCTTTAGCCAAATAAACTATTGTTTATAAAAATACTAAAATGCAACTGAATATTCTTTAGATTTTTAACTGTAAAAGTTTTCAGATGAAAAATGTGTGAATCAAAATTATTTATTTTTTATCAAAGACTACTGAAGCATGTAATTTTGCATCCTTGTATATTTTTATAGACAATATTTTTTTCTATTTTCAAATTTATTTTTATACGAAGCTTTCTTTTTTACCATCAGGTCTTTTTTAGTGTCCACTGTAAGAGCACAACCCCCTCTGTACTAACAGAACTTTCTTTTTTATCTTTAGAAATATCACATATTTATTTAATTCTGCTAGGTAACCCTTTAGTAATTACAATAAGTAATGTATTAATTTTTAAAAGTAATTTATTATGTATAACATTATCATCATCAGGTCTTTCTAGTCTCCACTGCTGGAGCACGACCCTCTCTGTACTACCAGAGCCATACACTAGCCTGAGTAGTCAGAGGATTTGGCCTACACTCTCCACGCTGGCCAGACGGCTTGGAGAGGTCTCTTTGATGTTAATAAGCTTTGTTTAGCTTGTGTTTCCTTAGTCACCTTTTACAACATTCACGGGATGACTTGGAGTGGTCCTATTCTACTCTGCCGGGAACACACATCTATAACATAAATAAAGAACTACAAAACAATAAACAATCGTCTATTTTGATCAATGACATGACCGCTGCTTTCAGGGGCAAGGTGCTCAAGTGCTCCGGATGCCAATTTGTCCACTACTGCGGCCGGTCATGCCAACGGGATGCCTGGGGAGATCACAAGGTACTGTCTTTGAATTCCTAGTATTAATGCTAGGTACACAGTGGTAGAGAGAATATAAGTAATACATTCATTAGGAAACAAAAAAAAAATATTCGTGTTATATTGGTATTATGAGGTAACTAATAAAAAGACAGAGGAAAAATGCAGTCATACATCAGAAGAAATTGGTTAATGAGAAAAAACAGTAAATATGTTTATTATCCTGCGGTAAAATTAGTATGTCTTATGTTTCATGTATATGAAAGGCCGCGTGCACTGCGCGTGTAGTTTTTAACATCAACTAGAAAATTAAATAATGATTTATTTTTGTGTGAAAGTAAAATCTAAAAAAATATCTGAAGTAGAACGTAGAACAAACATTGTTATTTAATTGGGTAAATAGTCTAAGTTGTTAAATGATGTTAGCGAGGTATCTACTCCTGCGAGGTGACTGGTATTGTACAAGTTACCATGTATTTTATGAATGTTGCATTTTTTAAGGATTTTTGGGCCTCTAAAATCCTGGAAATTAAAACTCTAGTAAGAGTGAGAGGTGTGAGAGGGCTCTGCTCTGTGTTTCTCTGCCAGATGAATCAGAAACGAAGAGATTCGTAGACGAACAAAGGTCACCAACATAGCTAAGGATTAGCTCTTTGAAGTGGCAGCGGGAGGGACACATAGCGCGTAGAACTGATGGCCGATGGGGCAGACATGTTCTAAAATGGCGACCACGTAGCGCAAGCGCAGTTAGACACACACCAATCAGTCAGTTGGTCGGACAACCGTTTGGAAGTGGCCTGCATCCAGCTTCTTCCTATAACCTTGGTAAGGTCGCCCGACGCCCTGGTAGGTGGGTGTCCCACACCGAGAACCTGTTTGCCTTTATATCCATCAATCAAAAGATTTAAAGTTGTATTGCTGTCTGTCACCAACTTGGCATTTTAAAAAGTGGTGTCGCCGGCACGACCCAACTTTGATAACAAATACTGCTAATGATTGAAGATGCTTGGTTTTGAAAAACTCCTTGCTCCATGCATGCAACATTAAATGAAAAGCGTATGTTGTATATGTTTTGTTCGTCAGTCACCCACTTGGAGCCTCACGCTCTCGAGCTCGAATCGTAGCACTATTTAGGGTTCCGTAGTAAACAAGGAACCCTTAGTTTCGCCATGTCCGTCTGTCTGCCCGCGGTCAGAGACTGACCTATCACTTCTGAATTTCAACAGTTAATCATTTTCGAAAATCAATAGTTCTGTCGAGTGAAATACATACAGATCCGCAGAACAAGGGTTTATTTATTTAACTTTATACACAATACAGAGTAAGTCAACCAACTGGGTAATGAAGACAAGTGATGAACACAAAGTTAGAAAAATAAAACTTAAAGAATAAAATAAACTAGAATAATAAACTACATAAACATATAGGTATGCATAACTACATAACATATACACGCTAGTACATATAAATATAATAGACGATACAGTCATATACTACATATATATCATGAATAATCTGTAAGACCTTGTAGGAAATGAGCTTTCACCCTATTATATTTTTAAGTCAAACGAGTTTGAGCCTTCCGGATATCCACCGGTAGGGGCATTCCATAATTTGATAGCACGAACCATAAAAGAATTTCCGAAAAACCCACTCCTGTGAACTGGCATATGAAGGAGAAGATTATCAGAAGAGCGAAGTTCTTCCAAGCTGTTGCACGACGTAAGTTCTCGCGGACGTATCATCATCATCATCATCAGGTCTTTCTAGTCTCCACTGCAGGAGCACGACCCTCTCTGTACTAATGCTAGTCGAAAATAAAATACATAAGTTTCGAACTATTATTCCTCGAAATTAAGACCATGACGAAATAATTAACACTCGTCGTTGGGGTAGTAAATCTCTCAAAAGTGGCTCTTATCCCTTACGATTCTCTCCTAGAATATGGAAGATACCTACGTATCTATGTATTAACATACCTTCATCATCACTATCAGGTCCTTTTTGCCTCCGCTGCCGGAGTACGACCTGCACAACCATAGCCATAATTAGCCAAAGCAATCGGAGGATTTGGCCTACACTCTCCTCGCGCCAGACGGGCTGGAAATGTATCTTTGATGTTTTAAGCTTTGCGTAGCTTGTGTTTCGGAAGTCACCTTCTACGACATCCACGGGAAGACTTGGAGTGGTCCTATTCTACACGCCCGAAACCACACGGCTACCTACCAAGCATTTTAAAACAAATTAACTACAATTCGAAACGTCCTAGTTTTACCGGCAAACGTCAGAGAACAGCTCTGTTTGCCGGACGCAAAAGATGCATTCAAAATGTATCGTGCGCGTGTCAATCCTACATTAGCGTTTGCGCGAGAAGAAAAACAGACGCACGCAAATATTTAAAGCGAAGTACACACAGAAACAGAAATATGTAAAGAGCGCTACTAGTTACGGCAGATCACCCGTTTGATCGTTTGCCGTACTATACCATAAAAAAAAACTCCGCGATCATCATATCAGGATTTCAAACCCTGTGAATGGAGACATAGGATTTGAAATCCCTTGACACCTGACGATTACTTCTTTGCCTGAAAATCGGCTAACAAATTAATAGGTCACTCATTAACGTGAAAAAATAATGAAAAATAGAGATCATCCATATAATTTTTCTTTTTTGGTGTGGATAGGGAAAGACCTAGAAATAATCCGGCCCTGCTTTTTGTTATGTTTATCACAGTTAATTTTTCTTTCTTTTCTTTCAAATATGAGTTCTCTTACGCAACTTTTACCATTCTAGGAAAAAATTAAGATAAAATAACAAAGAGCTTTTATTTTATAAACTAAATGATGATTATAATAAAAAATAACCAACACCAGCTTGAGTTCCCCTTTTAACATTAACTTTGTCGTTTTTGTGATTGGGAAAAAATACTTATACACAAAAAAACACTGTAATTTACTAACTAATATTTAACCCACAGATTACAGAACAAAAGGATTTAACCATTCTAGTTTTCCTCCAAATCATTATTTTTCAAACATAAAAACGGAACAACAATTATCAGTTCGATATTGCATTAGTGTGAACCAACCACTACTATGAGACGTAACACCACCGTGGCGCTCTGCCATTTCCTATCCCACTGATCCAATTCTTTATTTCTGTTTAGTTTTATTTTTATTTAAGTTTATTTCTGATACACTGTTTATTGAACTTGTAACGTTTGAGTTTCCGAGTATAAATATTTGCCATTGTATATTCAGATTATTGTGTAATTTCATTTTCTTATAAATGTTATTTGGATTGTATCCAAAGATATCTTGCAAGTTTACAAAAGGATATTGAATGCGTATTAAGTATTATGGTCTATAATACTTAATACGCATTCAATATCCTCCAACCCGTCTGGCCAGCGTGGAGAGTGTAGGCCAAATCCTCTGATTGCTCTGGCTAATTCATGGCTCTGGTAGTACAGAGAGGGTCATGCTCCTGCAGTGGACACTAAATAAGACCTGATGATGATGATGATAAGTATTATAGACACCTTGAAGATTCTTTTATTAGCCGAGTTCAAAAAAGGAGGTTATGGTTAATTCAACGTGTATGTATGAAATAATGTCAAAGTTGCCCAGTTGTTGTGTATCATTAGTGTATGAATGTATGTTTCTCCGCGCATAAGTAGGATTGCAAAATTTCTCTTTTAAAAAGCTATGCGTGCATTTCAGACAACATAATATGGGTCTTAGACAAATGTGTGTACCAGCAGTAATGAGTTACGCGTTCGAAATCTGGTCCCCTACTATGGGCCGCATAAGCAAGCTCAAGATCGTTCAAAGGGCTATAGGAAAGGGTATGATCGGTGTTTCTCTACGATACCAAATCAAAAATGAGGAGATCGTCGGAGAATAAAAGCTACCGACACAGCTCAAAGGATTAGATTAGTTCCTTATAAAAGGCAGAGGGCGGGGAACATAGCGCGCAGAGCCGACGGCCGATGGGGCAGAAAGGTTCTTGAATGGGACCTCGTACCGGCAAGCGCAGCATCGGACACCCACCGACCAGGTGGTCGGACGACCTGACCAAGGTCGCAGGGAAACGCTGGATGCTCACAAATCTCTAGAAGAGGCCTATGTCCAGCAGTGTATTTCTTGCGGCTGAAATTATTTTGATGACGACATCCAATCAAAAATCTCATTTTTTTAATTCGCTTAAAAATCTTGAAAACGTAGAAGTAAACGCTTCACGACTGCTCATGTCAGCTAAAAGTTATTTATTTTTTTCTTATAGTGGGAATGTGCGAATCTCAAAAGAGTCTCTCCGAAGGTGATACCTGATGCTGCGCGCATGCTCGCCAAAATTATAAACCGTCTGAGTCGGGGAGATGGCCATTCCTACAGAGCTTTCTACTCGGCAACTTCGTTTCGGATGTGGAAGGATCTTATGTCACGTAAGTTTTTGTTTTGTTAATATTGAATACCTAATGATGTAATATAGGCACTGGATAGGTCGCATTGGCGAATTTGAAGGTACATCTCGTAACTTCTATGCTATTGATGATAATAACGTCAAATTCGACGAGCTCCGTGGCGCAGCGGTCAACACGCCTGCCTGCGACACGGATGATCCCGGGTTCGATCCCCGGTCAGGTCAAGATGAAAAATGATCTTTTTCAGATTGACCTGGGTCTTGGATGTTTATCTATATAAGTATCTATTATAAAATATAGTATCGTTAAGTATCCCATAAGACAAGTCTCGAACTTACTTTGGGGCTAGATCAATCTGTGTGATTTGTCCGTATATATTTATTTATTATTATTTCCTTTATTTATTTATGCACATATTTAAAAATATTTAAAAAAAAAATAAAAAAAAAATAATTATTTATTATTATTAATTATTAATCATGCCAAAACGTAGATGTGAGGTGTAGATTTCGAAAATACTGTCAGTTTTGGATTCCAAAACTGACGTCATTTTCGAAATCTACACCCCCGAAAAACCTATACAACGACACCCATGTCGATTTTATTTGACAAATCGGGTCCGCCATCTTGGATTCCAAAACTGACGTCATTTTCGAAATCTACACTCCGTAAAACCTATACAACGACACACATGTCGATTTTATTTGACAAATCGGGTCCGCCATCTTTGATTCCAAAACAGACGTCATTTTCGAAATCTAAAAACTATGTCGATTTTGCACGTCTTCGATGAAGGAACGCACGCACACATTCTCACTATCGCGCGGAGAGTGCGAGGCGCGGCGCATGGTTAGCCGTCGGCCCGCTCGCGACGAATGAGATAGCGATATGTCCAACAAACTTAGGCGCTCGCCTCAAATTCGATTTGAGCGGGCGGTCCGCCGGCTTCTTAATGGTTTGAACTGCGAGCAACACGGCCCCCGTACCGGACGGAGGGAGTGGGCAAAGCGACAATTTATTGTTACAATTTTTCTGGCGTTTTTTGCGTGGGGAAATGTGCACACAAGTTTAGTTTCGCACACCTACATACAAAACTTAAACTGTCACTTGATAATAATTATAACAATGTCACAAAAAATTACATAAAAAGAAACAATAATTTGTGTACAGATGAGTCACACACAACTAACACATAGACATGCATATGCCTAATTTGGCTTGTACCTTGACAGAGGGGAACGCAGCGTATGGCTACTCCCTTCCGGTACGGAAGGCCGTGTTGCTCGAAGGGTTTGAAGAATAAGAGTGTTCGTAATAACACCCTGTATAGTCTGAAAATAGAATAGAATACTGAACAACTAAAGTATTAAAACTTCTGGTTTCTGTTACAGATTATTCAGACTTGAAGACGGATACGAAGAGGACGGAGCACTTCAACTCGTTGTGTGGAGTTCTACACGAATTCTTGAAAGACTTATCTTTGCCTAATACTGTTGAGATGATGGGCTTGTTTGGAAGGGTAAGATATCGCTTTCAATTATCATCATCATCAGGTTTTTTTTAGTCTCCACTGCAGGAGCGTGACCATCTCTGTACTGCCTAAGCTATATATTAACAAGAGCAGATTAAGGAGGCAAAAAGGATTTGGCCTCCACTCTCGATACGCTCGTCAGATTGGTTGGAGAGGTCTCTTTAATGTTTTTATGCTTTGTTTAGCTTGTGTATCCTAAGTCGCCTTCTACGACATCCACGGGAAGACTTTGAGTGGTAATACCACTCTATTCTATTCTGCTCTGCCGGGAAACACACGGCGTAATAATAACATAGGTGTCTTCTTACAATCCTATGCTGAAAGTTGGTATTATTATTCCAGATGGTAATCAACAGCTTCACAATCCTGGACATAGACATGAACTCTATAGGCACAGGAGTGTACCTGGCGTGCTCTATAGTGGACCACAGCTGTGAGCCGAACGCTGTGGCCACCTTCGACGGCAAGACAATAAGCATCAGGGCGCTGAGGGATATGCCTTGCTTGGATTGGAATCAGGTGACTATTTCATGTACTATATTAGCAATTTTTCCGCGTCTTCGTATGCGTCAATTATAGCCTACAACCTGCATCCCTGGCTGCGCCCGGGCATGTCAGTATTATACCTATAAACCTTTTTTTTTATGTCATAGGACGGCAAAAGAGCAAGCGGTTCACTTGATGGTAAGAGATCACCACTGCCCAGGGACTAATGTATCACCAAGGAAATGACAAGAGCGTTGCCGGCCTTTTATTTTTCCCTCCCCAGAGGGGGGGAGGGGTGATGGGCCTCCGGCGCTCTCACTCACCAAACGAAGCATAGAAGCTGTAAAGCTTCTACTCAAACGTCGATTTTCTGTGAGAGTGTGGTACTTCCCCGGACGAGCCGGCCCATGCTACCAGCAAAAGTGATTTTCGCCGGTAGCGTGGCTCTACCAAAGCTCTACCACCACAACCTTCCTCATGAATCAATCTCTATTGGTAAAAAATACATGAAAAGTCGTGCAGTAGTTCTTGAGTGTATCGCGAACAGACAGACGCGGCGAAGGACTTTAAGTGTCGAGGATCGAATATGCTATACAAGTCGCTGTCTCTGCAAAGTCAGCTTTTGGGTGAGTTGAAGTGAGTTTTGCAAACATAGCCCACCTAATCCCAATTTACTCTTGCGGTATGAGCTGAGGCGCAGGAGAGAAGACGCACGCCACACGCGCCATCTTTGGCTTAGGGCTGCGCAAGTTCGTGTCGACCGTGTATACATACGGTTCATTATCAGAACTCATACCATGTTAAGTCACCTTAGGTTAACCACGCCTGACGTATCAGCTACAGGAAGCGACTACGTCTATCCCATTGTCGTTTCCTGTAGCCTAAACGCGTGTTCTAAGTTCTAATATCCATGAAAGTAGTTTTTCGTCAATGATAAGCGCGCACCTATACATATACAAAAACTAAGCGCGCGTTCAAAGTCTCTCATCCAAATGTAGGTACCTCAAAACTGTAGAAAAAGAAAGAACTAAAAACACTACTATTCTTATTTACAGATCCGCATATCGTACATCGACCTGATGAAGACGCCATACGAGCGGCAGACGGAGCTGTTAGAGAACTATTACTTCCTATGCCAGTGTGACAGGTGCATGGGTAAATGCTTTGGACGTGCTATACCACACGCGACTCTCGCTGCCAGAATCTCATGATGGAGAGTGCTATTTTTGAAATGGCGTGTCGCTCACTCAGATAGGCTAAGATAGGCCCTACTTGCAACGTAGTTTTCGGTCCGTATGGAAAAACATGATGCGCTCCAAAGGCTTTGCCATTGTTTCTAAATTCAGCCCTTCAGGCTATGCATATAAATCGCGGCCCATTAGGCATATGAGAGTTTGCTGTCTCTCCAAGCCTTTCGCACACAGGCAACGCCCAAAGCCGAGGACCGTCTCTCCTGGGGGCCCTTTGATGCTAGCCTTGGAGGATGAGGGCACTCTGCTCTCACCTCCAAAGTCCGGTGAAGTAGCAAAAGCTCACTTGGAGATAGCTACACAGTCCTATAAAAAAAGCGACGCGTGAGTAACTTCACCGACGCCTTTTTATTTCATTCGTACTATAACGAGGCAATAGCCAACAATGTGGTTGTTGCCGCTTACGATTCAATGCTGCCATTTGATGGCAAGCATTTCAGTACAACTCCATTGCAGTTCAATTTTGTTTTGGAGACACGCCTGTTCAAAAATAATACTCTTAAATTGAGCTACTATAATGCTCTATCCCCGATAAAAAAAATTTATCATATTAGTTTCTATGATGTGATGTGAAGTGAACCCTCTTTTATGTCGATGTTATTAGACATTAAGACCTATAATATCCTGCAACATTTTTTCCATATTATTTTTTTTTTAATTTTATGATTTATTTCTACCCCTCTTCTATTAGGAAAACTCATTGGTCTTGTACTATTTGAAGTTTGAATAGATAGGTCATCATATCTTCAATTTCTTTTTACACGGTGACAATCTCTTAAACACAAGAGTTCTCGTCGAAATTACCCTTTTATTCCTCTATTACAATCAAAACTTACTGAACTATTTATCCATAGGACAAAAGAACCCTCTGATTATTTATATTTTGAATTGTGTTGTTATTATTTTATTCAATGTCCTTCAATGTGCTTTGTTAAATGTCAGCTTTGACACATCTTTTCTGCCATAATTATGTCAATGTGCAAATTATTGGCTTGAAACGTATTTAGAAGAAATAAACTTGAGCATGTCTTGATACAGGCACATCGTGTTGCATGACCGTTGGAATTAGTACGACCCTTTATGTTATGATGAAGAAAATCTTGTCAAAACCCCACAGATCTGTGTGCAAAACCCTATAGTTCAGTTCAAAATAAAGAGCATGTTACTCGTACACTTTAATTACCTGAATACACCTACATATCTTAGTAATTTGACATTTTCTCTGACGAAAACACATATTGCATGAACAGGAAAAGGCTGTTCGCATCGTACACGCTTAGCGTGTTTGCAATACAGAAACGCCGCCGCATTGGCTTTTTTATTACTTATGTGGTAATTAAATCATGAGAGCAAATTCAAGACGAAAAATCTATCTTTTCCATGTAGACTTGGTTTCTTACGTTTCAAAAAGGCTAGTTTCATAAAAAATATAGAACATCAGTTAGTTATATAATCGTAAAACAATGAACAAACAAAAAATTACATATCTAGCCCGTTAATACTCCATGTGAGGTCACTGTCCGGTACACTTTTTAGCAAATTGTGATGTCGCGAGCCTCCTCTCGTTAACTTTGACGCGCTTTATCTAAATACATCATATAGTGTTTAATTAACGAAAGAGTAATACTTGTCCAATATTTTTGGATTATCTAACCGACGGGCTAATTTAGTATTATCATTTTGACCCAGGAAACTAGCCTATTTCACTCTGGACTTTCATAAACATCCCGGGTGTAAATCGTTTTATGTCCTCAATTTGCTCTATTAGATTTCAAAACACAAAATTAATACTATTCTCACACAAACACAAATATCCATACAAAGTTACTTTTAAAATCATAATGAAAAGCACATTTCATTTGCAGACGAGACTCAACTCAAAACGGTCCACGCCGCAAAGTGCCTCAATACCCAATGCGATAACCCAGTGGTCGTACCTTGGAAAGAGAACTGTCAATTAGTCAGAAAACCAGAGCTCCGAAACGAACACAATGGACACGAGACTGGACATAATGGACACGGAAATGGACATCATAACGAAAATGGACATCATAACGAAAATGGACATCATAACGAAAATGGACATCATAACGAAAATGGACAGGATTTTAATGAAAATGGACTAAATAATGAAGAAAGTGGGCGGAATCACGCAGATAATGGAATGGATCATAACGTTGTACATTGTGATAAATGCGGGACTAAGTATACGGATAAACATATCGAAGTTTTTAAGAAGACTATGGAATTCACTGAACTGCATTTGCAGACCATGAAAGGCGCGTCTGTTGCTTGTATCCTTTTTTTCAAAGTAACATTTCTTAGATATTTTTCTTCTTTGCGCCTCAGCTGGGCTGTATGCCATTTTGAAAGTTAATGGAAATTGGAAATTAAAACTTAGGTACCTACTTATTTTCAACGACTCTGAGTATAGGCATAATATACAACATGTTAATTAAACCCTGTCTGACCATTATAGGGGCGACTCAGCCCGTCAATATGAACAACTTATCATGTAGGACTAATGCTGGAAATTCGAAACAATAATTGTCTTTCCCATACAAAAGTGATTTGCTTGAGTTTTACGTCAATCAAGAATATTTATTTACAAGAATTATTCGGGAAAGTTCTAGACTATACTGAGAGCTTCTTAACAACTAATGTCTAGATTTTTAATTGCTTAACTCGTCAAACAGATGTGGACGTATGTAAATACTGCCTAGAGCGGCAAGAAGGCATTCTGCATCCACTGAACGTGATGCATGCGCAAACTTTGGACCACGCATTTGACGCACTCATTCTGGTGCAACTGTGGGAAAAGGCTTGTGGATACGCAGAAGAATTGCTTCCGTGCTTCAGGTATCATTTGTTTTTATTATTAGTCTACGTCTTACTGACCATCCAGGAAACGCTGATCTCTATTTATTATTAGTCTATGTCTTACAATTGTCCAGGATACGTTGACTGACTGTAAAAAATATAAAAACAAACGCGTATACTGTAAAAAACATCTCATGAAAATGCCTTATCATAGAGGAAAAATGTTTATATAGCTTGGGGAAAATACTTTATAGCCCGTAACGCCAGGGCCCGCCATAACTCTGTTAACAACGTACAGAATTGTTATCCGCCCTGCTATATATGTCATCATTATCAATGATTTTCGAAAAAGCTGCTTTTTACAAAGACGGACTGCTGTTTCAAAAGTATGGTTTTTGAAGAATCATACAAGATAGGTTATGAATTGCTCATTAAAATATTTTGTGACATTTGAAACCAATATGAAATCGCCGTCGCCCTTGACTACAGTTAATTTAACGCTGCCTTAGTGTTAATATTACAGAAATTTCCAAGATATTTGAATGTTCCCTATATTTTTATTTACAGATTCTATTACGGAGATCGACATCCACTTCTTGGTCTGCTGCACATGAAGTATGGAAAAATATTACTCTACAAAATGGATCTTGTGAAGGCGTTGCAACAGCTCAAGTGCTCAGAGAAGATATTGAAGATCACGCATGGTGTAAAACATCCTTTATACAAAGAACAGCTGCTGCCATTATTAACTCAAGCGATGATAGAATCTTCTTAGTATTTAATAAAGTTTTCGTGAACTAATTTATAAGAGCTGAAATAGGCTATAAAGAACCATTCAGCTTTAATAGGACGAACGATTAGATTTGGTCTATCACCGAAATGGCTTTGATTTTGATGATAGTGAAGTCCAATGATGCACATAGGCTCATAAGGGTAACAAAATGAATCTGGAGGTTTTGGAACAGCTCAACTGCTCAGAGAAGATACCAAAGGTCACGCACATGTGAAATATGCCATTGTTAACTCAAACCATGATAGAATCTTCTTAGTATTTAATAACGTTTGCATGAACTAAGTTATTAGAGCTGGCAATAATCTATAAAGAACAGCTTTAGACTATTGGACGAAGAATTAGATTTGGAAGGTTGCCGTCATAGCTTTGATTTTGATGATACCACAACTTTCATCAAGTGTTATACTCATTGCTGCACGTACCTGGGCCCATAAAGGTATTCCAGTATCCATGGTTTTCCATGGACTAAATCCAGCGCCTTTCTACTTTGGTTCAGGTCATTCGACTACCTCCTCATGCGTGTCTAATCTGCCAGTCAAGCCACCGAGTCACCATTAAAAAACCTCATTTTCTCATTAGGCATCAGTTATGTCCTCTATGTTTCTTGCTTAAATCGGAACTATTGCGTATTATTATCTGTCATCATATTCTCATGTCGTCCGATTGAAATAATTATGTCATTAGGAGAGTTCATTTTCCACAGAACTTATAACTCGAGTATTAATCCATAGATATCAATTAATATGAGTCATTTTCAGTGGCAGTCATTTTCTGTAAAGAATATGAAAGTCAAAGAAATATATTTAGACACAATACAGAAAGTTTAAATTATGTAAGTAAGTAGAGTCGATAAAATGAAGATGTGGTAATAAATAGAAAAAAAAAATAATATTTTTAAATTGATAATCATCAGTGAATTGAATTACACCAATATTCTAAAGCCTTATTTCAATAAGATACAAATATATTTACATTTTATACATTTTTGTCAGAAAGAAATAAAAATAAGTGAATTTTAATGTTCAATGTGTTTTCCATTTTTAAACATAGTCAATTATTTTTTTGTGAGAAGGCTGTGTGAGCAATAAACTCGGTTGATTTCGACAATTTGTTTTATTATGTTAAACTAACCTGAAACTCTTATGTATGGCAGTGAAAGTTGGGTATGGCAGAAAAGGCACGAAAGTAGAATAAATGCAGTTGAAATGAGATCGCTAAGAAGTATGTGTGGTATAACTTTGAGAGATCGGGTAAGGAATGACGTAGTGCGGGAGCGATGTGGAGTGAAAGATGATGTAGTGACTAAGATTGAGAAAGGAATGTTAATGTGGTTTGGCCACATTGAAAGAATGGATGAAAGAAGAGTAACAAAGAATATATATATAAAGCCAGTGTGAATGGGATAGTTTCGACCTCGTCGAACATACTGTGATCAGATTGCTGACGTTCTTAAGAAAGGAGATGTAAGAAGTACCCGAAACCGAAGAGCATGCATGGGGAGAGTGATGAGTGTAGATGAAGCTAGAGTAATTTGTCAGGATCGTAGCAAGTGGCGATCCATAGTCTCTGCCTACCCCTATGGGAAAAAGGCGTGACTATATGTATGTATGTATGAACTAACCTGATGATGATTACTCAAATGTCGTCACCGCCCTGATTTTCCACTTCAGCCCGACAGAGGTCGGATGGCGTGGCGGTGGCCGCTTTGCGCAGACTCCGTTATGCTTATGGCATTCAAATATGGAATTTACTCACTGTGTAGAAAGTCCAATTTACTTTGTTATACTGCCAATACGGCCAATCTACATGAATTATCCATTAGTATATCCGCACTACATTTGGTCTGAATTGGAGAAAGCCTGCATATTCAAAACCCTTATTTATTGCATCAAAGTACTGTGTGTAAAAGGTCGGGCAGTACTCCACCCCTTGCTGCTATAAAGCTCAAGAGTTACGACGTGGGATCACCAAATTCCCGCAAAAATAGCTTTCGCTATTGAGTATCACTATAGTGCAAATAGAATATATTATGTTAATAATTAGCTTTTGTCAATGAGTATACTAGTCTGTTATAAAGGGATTCGGTGGAAGGGATAACGTAGTTCTGATAAGAACAAAGTCCACTTAAATATACAATGTCTGTCCGTAGTGCAGCTTTACTGGAGGAAAGTGACTTTGAACTTGGTCAAATAAGTAAAGAATAATTTCATAGATGGACAAAAACCTTTATTTCTAATTACATGATATAGGGACACCATCTGTAATGTAAAATAATCATGTATATGTATGTTTGTTCATAAATGCTTGTTTTGGGGACAAAGTTTTTTGAAATTGAAGTTCCATGTTGTCTGTCCTTGTCCTGTTTTGGGTTAGTCTGGTCTCTATATTCTTGGAAATAAAACTTCATAACCTATAGTGTTCTGGGGATAAATCTTTGTCTGTTTGTCTCTTTGCATTTTCTTTTCTGCGGTTAAGACCCTTGGTGGACCGTAGGTGTTTATTTTCTGTCTTCTGGGAATAAAACTTCAATGTCACTAGTCCTTACACGGGATTACAGTTTGTCTGTAGGTCTGAAGTAGATCTCCTGTTTAGGAAATAAAAGTTCAATGTGGATAGTTGCTCAGTTTTATGTATAAGATGTAAAAGTTCCAGTTGTCTGTAAATGTCCTTAAAGTCTATCTAATCTTAGGCAAAAATTATTGACATGTCATTTATCATTTCTTAATCATATCTACTTCTCTTAGGGGGTGCCTCATCTTCAGCCTCCAACACCTTCATGCGGATACCGCAGATTTCAGCCCCATGCAATGTTCTGATTGCCTCGTCAGCTGCCTGAGTAGATGCATAGCGAACATAACCAACTGTTTTATTTGGCAGAGTGTACACATCTATCAAGTCTCCAAAACGACAGAAAACGTCACGCAACACAGTCAATGGAGGAGGCTGTGGCTTGCAGACCAAAAAACATCTTTTAGCAAGGGGACTATCAATGTCTGCCAGTGGCTTCTGGGGAGGGAGTTTGACACTACAGTAATTTAGATCATTACTGTCAGGGATATCCAACTCAGAAGTGCCTTTGGTAGCCATCTTGATCAACTTGGAAGCCTCTGCAATGGCTTCAGCAAGCTGGGCTAAATCAGGAGCAGAAGAATTGGCTGTAGACGAGATTGCCTTCCTTAAGTCTTTTACAGCATTAGGTATATTTCTGAAAGATTGTTCATGTGGTTCAAACCTCGAGTTGTCTGGTCTCACAAAGATTTTAACACCAGGTGGGTATTCAAATTTGTTCAGCTTTTGAACTGCATGTGCTGCAGACATGGGGTTTGAATATGTAACTGTGCCTTTTCCACAGTCCCGCATGAGATCAACAAAGTACTGGCAGTGAGTCATGCCTGGGACAATATCGAACAGTCTCTCAACATGAAACTGAGTGAGAAAAGGTGGGCACATGAAATTGATGCGAGTATACCCGTCAGACTGAACATTCATAGCAGACACAAGGGAAGTATGAAAATTAGCTGATGTATTAGCCAATGTACTGATATTTGATTCATAGGAACTTTCGTGCTTTTGAGCTTTAGGCATTGCAAAGATACCCCTGTACTTCATATCACATTCCTCAACTGCATGTGCTGCTTCTGAGAATTTGCTGAACTTTACATAAGCAAAACCTCGTGACTGTCCACTGTCTCTATCTCTTTGGATAAGTACACTCTGTACATTACCGAACTTTGAAAATTCTTGTTTAACCTCATTTTCCGTCATGCACTTTGGGATAGTAAGGAACAATCTCTTGTACTTTTCGTCACCATCCTTCGTTTGTATATCAGAGCGGTTGGCAGCAACTAACACCTTAAGAGGTCGGCTAGAATTTGGAAGTGACTTAAAGTTCATTTCCTCTAAAGCATGTGCAGCTTCAGATGCTTTAGAAAATTTTATGTAAACAACGCCTTTCGTTTCCCCAGTGTGGTGATCGCGGGGAATACGAATGTCTTCGATAGTCCCAAACGGAGAAAAGGCTTCCCGAAACTGTTGTTCTGTTGCTCGCTTGTCGGTTACGATAAATAACCTTGAATACATCGGCTCGTCCAAAGAGGGTTCCTCATTCCTATTAAACTTACGCTTGTTATCCATTTTGTACTTCCGAACAATACAATACAAAAAAGATACCGTCTTATCAATCAGCACTCGGCTCAAAAGCAACAACCTTCACCAAACTCCAATACAAACTGTAACGCACAAACTATATAGAGATACTACGTATGTAACGTCAAAATTAAATATATACAGGAATAAGCTTGTACACTATTGCTTAAACAACATAGAATTCTAGGCAATAATATTTTGATAAAAATTAATAAGAAACAATGAAAAACAATTGCGAAAATCAGAAATCTCCATTATTACATATCTCCTCGAGTCAATCAATTTTCAGTGATCAAGTCAAGTGAGTGACAGACATGACATGACAGTCAAGTCAAGCAAATAAATGACAGCTAGCAGACGCCATGAATGTCAGTTTTTTTTTTGCTTATTCCAAGGACGCTTGGGTTTCTACAAAATAATGCTGCCATTCCATAAAGCGGTCTACACATGGCCCTAAAATCAGAGGCAATATCGGGGAAGTGGTGGGGAGCGCCCTGGATCGTTCCCTTAATCGCGACGTGTGCAGGCAAATCGTAACCATAATTATTATTATTGCCCCTAACTCTGAAATCAGTTCGGGCTAGCTTACGATTTAGGGACAAAAATAGTCTAGGGAGCGTTTTCGTGTCGTGTGTGGCGAGATCGGGGCCGATTTCGCCGCAGTACACGTGCGTGTGCGGCGGCGACAGGACGGTTTCGTAATTATTTTGATTATTTCGAGTGTGGAAAATGTCGTAGGACAAGAGCTCCTTCGCCTTTGACATTAGAGGCTTGGACAAAAGCCCTCAACCTTTATAAGGAGATGCCCTATCTATGGGGTATAAAAACAAGAAATATTTTAACAGAGATATGAGGCAAGAGGCTTTTAAAATGGTGTTGCAAATTTTTTATGATGAGATGTGAAAAGATTCAACGCTGGTAGATTTTAAGAAAAAGCGGCCAAGTGCGTATCAGGCCACGCGCAGTTTAGGGTTCCATAGTAGCGAATAACAACTTTGAGTTCACACTGTTCATACTCGCACCTCACAGTTTAACGACCAAAAACATCTAACAATGAAGATTGTATGAAATTTTACATTTTCTAGTACATTTTATAAGTTGGTTGCCTATAACTTTTTAGTTTGCACTTAGTACCCAGCTCTGATAGTTTTCCTTTCAACTTCAGTATATATACTACTGCTGTATTTTTTTTCACGTATCCATATATAACCGTTTAGCAGATAGAGGGGGGGGACTCGTACCTCTAACAAAATTTTGCACTTTAAAACCAAATATTTCGGAAACGGATCCCTAAATCGAAAAATGGTGTTCTCAACCTCACAATATTTTTTAAAGACCTTTTTAACGATACCCCACATGATGGGTAAATAGAGAAAAAAAAATTACTCCCCCACTTTACTTGTATGGGAGCTACCCAAAAAAAAATTTTTCTTCGAGATTTTTTTCTACGACTTTTTTGCCATGTTTAATATACACACTCATACCAAATTATAGCTTTCTAGTACTTATAGTCTCTGAGTAAAACCGCGGACGGACAGACAGACAGACCCAAGTCAATCTGAAAAAGATCGTTTTCCATTTTGACCTGACCGGGGATCGAACCCGGGACCATCCGTGTCGCAGGCAGGCGTGATGACCGCTGCGCCACGGAGCTCGTCAATTGAATGAAATTTTACATTTTCGAGTACATTTTATAAGTTGGTTCATAACTTTTTACTTAGTAGGTACTCAGCTCTGATAGTTTTCCTTTTAACTTCAGTATATATACTACTGCTGTAATTTTTTTCACGTATCCATATATAACCGTTTAGCAGATAGAGGGGGGACACTTACCTCTAACAAAAATTTGCACTTTAAAACCAAATATTTCGGAAACGGATCCCTAAATCGAATAATGGTGTTCCCAATCTCACAATATTTTTTAAAGACCTATTTAACAATATCCAACACGATGGGTTTGTATAAAAAAAAATTACTCCCTCTTTACTTGTATGGGATGGGAGCTTATAATATTTCTTTTTTTTCAATTTTTTTGCTGCCACTTTATTGTCATGATTAATAAATATACCCATACCAAATTACAGCTTTCTAGTACTTAAAGTCTCTGAGTAAAGCCGCAGACGGACAGACAGACAGACAGACATGGCGAAACTATAAGGGTTCATAGTTTACTACGGAACTCTAAAAAACGAATGCCAAAGCGATAAAAATCTTTTGGTTTTTTGAAAATGTAGGCGGCATCATATGGACTATTAGCGCTCAGCTACACGGTCGGTCACGTACTAACAGGCAGGGACCGTCAGGGACGTGTGTGTGTAGAGTCGTAGTCGCTCTCCCGATATTGCCTCTGAGTTTAGGGCCGTGTGTAGACTGCTTTAAAGGCATGGACGCGACGAGCGAAGAGGAGATGTTTTTTAAACAACCAATAGAATTGCGTTATTGACATATCTCCTCTCCGCTCAGCTTCAGTGGAGATCGTTGTACGGAGATGTGTAATATTATTGTATGGTGCGATGGAAGCGGAGATGTGAGCTGTGCGCAGATGACGCGCAGCGGAGACGAGAGATGTAAGCGGTGTCAAGTGAGCGATGTCCCCTCCCGCCCGCCAGCAACCCGCGGAGCCACGCGCGCGCAACGTCCGGCCGGCAAATCTCTAGTACCTACCATGCACGCCAGTACACGCTTCCTTTCGTGAATTAAAATTTGTGCAGTTTGTAGTTTTCAACTAGATTTCTTCTCCAAAACATGAGCGATGATTTCTTTTGTTTAGGTAGTATAAAGCTATTAATTCTGCTTCTTCGGACTGTTGTTCTTCTTTAAGTAAAAGAATATACTTTTTTTGTAATAATAGCGACATCGTCTACCTTTCGTGTCAGAATGCATACTAAACACTCAACGCCTTGCATGCACACTCGCAAGGCTAGCCAGCACACATCTCTGCTACACAGTACACATTTCCGCACAGCTTCGGTGAATTCACCCGAGCTGAAAAGCATTTCTTCTCGCACAGCACACAGCACACCGCACATATCTCCGCTTTAGTGGAGTAAAAATCTTATTCCCATTTTGTTTTAGTATCAATTTGTGTTTATATTAACTTCTAAATTCTTAACATCCGTTCCGGAATACTTTCCGGGTGTCTCCTGTCCAGCTGCCTGACGTCTCCTGAAGTCCTTTGAGAATGAAAATTCAACATTAGGGATATAGGGATGGCACCTAAGTAAATGTACCCTTAAGGCGCTGGATGCAGGCCGCTTTCAACCGGTCGTATTAAAATCCTTGGGGGAGGCGTATGTCCAGCAATGGACTTCTTGTAGCTGAAATGATAATGACACCAATGACCTTCGCCAATGACCTTAAAATATTGGTAGGCGGTAGGACTGACTGAACCATTTCGACTCGACAAGAAGAAAACCTCAGACCTGTAGTGCAGTAAATAAAGCTATGTTTATTGAACTGTTGTAAATAGAAAAGTCTAGTGAATCACTAGACTTTTTTATTTACTACAGTGATAGTGACAATGCCCTTGCAATGGAAGAATAATTTTATAATAATCATCTGTGGTAGATCACAACGGTTTTACCAAATTCAAATTTAATTTACATCTGGCAACATTTTTATTGATGTCATATCACCACGGCATTGTACTTCTATTTTGTATGAAAAATTTATATTTTCCACTATTTTCGTCAAAACTGTTCAAATTGTCGTAATCCTTTGTGTTACAAAATATTTATACATGGATGCTAGTTACTCTGTGATAGTCGTGAAATTGTAATGTTCTACGGATTCGTACAACCATGTCTTCGTGTGATAATGTTCTACAAACCATATCGAATTCCCTCAAATGCTTATTAGCTGTTGAGGAGTGCACAACACCCGCGAACTATTATTGTATTCCAGCCTCGGTGCACTCGATGCAATCGATATGTGTGATTAAATATTCGTCGGTATTGAAATAATTTTTCGGGTTTACCCTCGATAGTTCTTGTGTTTGGGACTTACTAAAGACTTCGAAGATGTTTAGTGAATCGTATCGGAACCGTCTGCTGCAGACTTGTAGCCCTGTGAGCAGGAAACAGTCTGTGTCGGTCCAGTCAGAGTGTATGGACAGATTTGTGCCTTGTAGGTTGGGAAACAACTGGCAGACCAGCTTCCAAGGTAAGTTGTCCCTTATGGTATCTTCTCGTTTACTGATAGTGCTGTTTGTTAGTAAGGAAATTTAAACAATAATCAATATTGTTAATAGGATGTTTTTTTTTGTATACTTGCTTTATGGGAGACTTCCTGGGGGTAAACAAAAAAAGACTAGTTTTGGGTTAATGATTTTTACATCTTAGTATTTAAACGAATTATATAACTTGTAAGAAATGTACAGAATTGAAATATAACACAAGCGTTGGGATTTTCATTAACATTCACCAGAATTTTGTCAAATTTGTACAAATAAAAAGTTACCAACGCAACTGTATTTTGATAAATCTTGCTTTAGCACTTGATTTCATAACGTTAGATAAATAAATAATATAATAGTACTTACGATCTTATTCAATTTCATTTGAGTTTTTCTGAACAAAAAGGCTGCAGTTTGGCAAAATTGCATTGAAACTGTAGCAGCACCTAAGCAATATTAGTGATAGCACTTCATCATTTAGAGAGTTCTAGTCCATACAAAATTATTCACCCAAGTCAAATATGTAAGATAGACATGAAGGTAGTTAACCATACTTAATAACCATAGATAAATTTTAACTGACTTGAAAAAAAGGAGTACATTCTCATTAATTCATTTTCTCAACTTTTTTTTATGTATGTTTTCCGATTTCTCGAAGACGCCTGGACTGATTTAAGAAATTCTTTTTTGTTCAATATATAATACTTTACAGATAGGCCCATTGAAATTTTTTGGAGCGATTTTTCAAAAAGTACACAAAAACCAAAAAAAAATTTACAGGTAGGTATGCCTTTCGGATTACACTTATTTCCATTTTTTTCTTATGCTTAAAAAAAAAATTGATCGGGTTGAAGTCGGTTTTGTTTTTGTTAAAAATATCTTTCATTATACTTTTATATTTACATTTATGTAAAAAGGTTTTATTCGATCATGATAATGATATTAAAATGAAGTAAAAAAGCCAAAAAAATTCTATATTGTCATGCAAATTGCCATGGCCATTCACACTTTGTGTGGAAATACCATCTTATTTATTTATTACTGTTAATAAGAGTTAAAACACCAGCTTTGTCCTGCTACCTCATTAATAATGGCGGACAACAGAAACAACTTGGCTACAGAGGGTAGGTTAGGTACATAGATTACCTCAGACCAAAATGTGAGCAAATGTGCATCACTCTTCGCTGTCAAGAACAGCAAAGCAAGTAATATTTGTTTCAATCCTCAGAAATTTAAAATATTTGCTAAAATATTATAAAGAACACCTTCATATTACTTAGTAAAAGATCTAAATTAGTTTTGGAGTCTTGTTGATTCTTTTGTAGAAACCATACACAAAAGTAGTTCTTTTCTTAGATTATAACTCCATTTTTAAGCCTCAATGATTTTGCGAATGTCAAGGTTTACATTGACACTACAATCTAATTATCGAGTGTATAGTTGCACTCTCACTCTCTTTCTCGCTCTAGTCCCTATCCCAACTAATATTATAAATGCGAAAGTGAGTTTGTTTGTTTGTTTGTTTGTTACGCTTTCACGCCGTATCTACTGAACCGATCATCATGAAATTTTGCATACACATAGCTTAGGGTACCGAGAAGGACATAGGCTATAAATTACGCGAGCGAAGCCGCGGGTAACAGCTTGAATATTATATTTCTGAGTGATAGAAAGTATAAAAACATAAAGTGATTTCGTGCAGTAAGATGTAATCTTAACAAATCAAAGCTAGTGAAGTGCTAGTGGGACTTCATGAGTGTTATTGAGCAAAAAAAGGAACAGGTAATACATATGCGATAGTATAGTGACATACTTCAATATTTAATTTTATTTCAATCTAGCTTCCATCCATCCATCTTAGCCATGTGGTTCCCGGCAAAGTAGAATAGGACCACTCCAAGTCATCCCGTGGATGTCGTAAAAGGCGACTTAGGAAACACAAGCTAAACAAAGCTTACAAACATCACAAAGACCTCTCCAACCCGTCTGGCCAGCGTGGAGAGTGTAGGCCAAATCCTCTGGCTACTCTGGCTAATATATTGCTGTGGTAGAACAGAGAGGGTCGTGCTCCTGCAGTGGAGACTAAAAAAGACCTGATGGATGGATGGATGGATAGCTTCCATCTGCATAATAAATAACTCAGGAACCTATCTTTGAAAGAAGCTTTAGCTTTAAAGAGAGGAAGGACATGATGTGCGAGCTAAGTGTCATCCAAATCGATTAAAGGTTTAGTGTAACTAGTCTACACTACAATACATTCTTTAATGCCTTCATATACATAATGCTATTATTTTACAGACAGATTAATTTTTTACATCAAATTTTTGAGAACTCTACATTAACATTGAATAATAGTATAGACTCTCGATGTAACACTCAAACTAAATGCCTCTATAAAAACAAGTTAATAATGTACCAATCAAAAGTCAATATTGTAATCTTTGTCTTTTTGCCCGCTACTATCGAATAATAGCGATTCAACCGAAATCTTGATTCCACACTAATTACACACTGACATGACTTTTATTTTTGCCATTAAGGTCCGTTCATGTATAGCTAGAACTTTTAAAAATAAACTTGATGACTTTTTTTGTTGGACTATGTAGGATGTGAGTCCTACGTGTTGATTATCGGCACGGAAATAATATTAATAGATAAAGGTAGGTACTAAACTACATTTTAGAAGGATTAAGTTTGCCAAACTCACTCATTGACATTGCTACAAGTGACATCTTTATTAAATAGAAGTAGACTAGACTAATACATATATAGTCTCAATATCGGACCATTAATATTACCATATCTGTGCTATCGGTTCCGAGGGGTTTAGGGTAAGTTGGCTGGGAAGAAGCGTTCATAGCATATAGTCTCACTGCTACAGTCTTCATACACTTCCTCATAGTATAAAATGAAGTCGCTTCCGCTGTCTTTTCGCTTATTTATTTATTAAACTTTATCACACAATCGTAAATGGCGGACTTAAAGCCAGAGGCTTTATCTACCAGTCTTCGCTAAGATCTTTAAACTACTCCGCCGGGGATGTCTGTTAGTTATTTATAATTTATGTTAAGACGTATTTTTATAAAGTTCGATATTTGCACGCTACCTGGCCCGTGTGAACGGACCCTTAACTGATCTATGGTTTTAGCCACTGGTTTCGGCGATTTAATACCTCCACGGGGTAACATACGATTGAATTTTCGGAAATAAAGTTAGACAACACATTTACGTAATAATAATCACTACATATTATAAAACAAAGTCCTCCGCCGCGTCTGTCTGTCTGTCTGTCTGTCTGTTCGCGATAAACTCAAAAAGTACTCCACGGATTTTCATACGGTTTTCATCAATAGATAGAGTGATTCACGAGGAAGGTTTTAAGGTATAATACATGCCCGGGCGCAGCCGGGTAGGGCTGCTAGTGTAAGATAAAATATTGTAGCCGCCGTGTGAAAAACCACCAACTTTACCTTTCTCTTAATTTTCTGTAAGTAACTTATGTTTCATAAACTCAACTTCTCATTGGTATAAGTACGGTACTTAATAATTATATTCGTAAAAGAGCATTACCTTAGCTATTTTAACTGCAGAGAAGCATTATTTCACGTTTTATAGCTAGAGAGCGGCCGGCCGTGGCAGCTTTCAAGAGACAAGTATCGGGACATATAGTTGTCTCTTGAAAGCTGCCACATAAGGGAAATATTTTGGAACGGGTGTGTTTTCAAAAACGAGCAATTTAATTCATATATAGATCTTACGTTTTCTAGCTGCCGCCTGTTCGGGAACACGCTCAGATGACAGATCAGATGCAAGTATCTCTCCATCCATCTCTTAGAATTAAGAACACAATAATGCAATCACAAAGATACCAAATGCCTTCAATTTCGTGCTAATTAATGAGTTTGAGCATTATCCGAGTAATTTTGCAATACGTAAGATTTTTGCGAAAACCTATTATTTTTCATGTGCTAAAAATGCGAAAATTTTATACACCCGTGTAAACGAAAAGTCTTAGCCGTTGATATACAAAGCCTATAGGACTAAGAAGATTAACTTGTCTATGCATATGAGGCAATTAATTACCTATGATCGTGCAAAAAGGCATAGAGTTAAATCTGACACCGCAATAGAGACACCAAAAAAAAAATACGAAAAGAAATATCAATACATCATGTGATGGTAAATATGCAAGTTCGCCGACTGTCCCTTGCTAACCTAATCACTGCTATGTCTTATTTAAGTCCTAATCGTGTAAAAATGCAGAACCGCAATGTTTTACCATTGCAAATAGGATCGCTAAGCGCAATCGGATTCTGAAGCGTTCCAAAACCGCAGTCCTCAACCGCGGCATACCAACGCGGGAAATTGGCCCGTGTGTTTTGTAACGGTAGTTTTTATTGCGTCTGAAAAAGCTAATCTTGGCGTCGGAAAATAGATAAAGTCTGTTTTACAGCCATGCGCAGCATTGAAGCAACATTTCATTTGCCACCATGTTTAGGAGAATTAGGTATATGTTAGACGGTAAAAATATCGATAAAAACCAAACAGATTTATATATTTATTTGTATAATTGTTTGTGTTCTATATACTTTCATTTTATTTAGATATATTGGTGCAATAAAGTGTTTATTCATTCATTCATTCATTCAGATCAATGATTTGCAAATTTTGAAGAAAAAAAAAGTATTTTTATGTAGTAAATTCGCATTATACTAAGGTTATTAGTTGTTAGCCAGAGATATTTAAAGTGATGAATTTTATTGTTATTTTTAAATGAAAGTACGAACGTAGATTTTTTAACTACAAATTATAAGTCAGTATTCCCAGTATAACTTGTCATAACAAAACTAATGGAGATTGAAATTAGTGTAAACTCGATTATCAAAGTTAATGATTTGTTCACTCACTTCTATTGAAATTAATCTGTTGGCAGATTTGATTTCATTGCCATTCATTATTACTTATTTTTGTCTGAAAAGTCATGCACAAATGTACGTACGGGTCACATAGGAACCTCTTTTTTTAAGTCGGTTAAAATGAGAATCCCGTTACGTCACTCGAACATTATGAAACGCATACTTTTCTCTCATTAATAAATTAATGTTTAATATAAGACGAAGACTATTTACATTTTAACATAGTTGCCGCTCATTAACAGTACTAATTAAATTAATTCTTGTAGTTGCCTCAGTGATTGTTAGACGGCTCTCCGTCTAACAAACTCTTGCTTGCCATAGCCCTTGATCAAAAGGGCCTTTGGCGCCCGTTTAAGGTTAGAATAAGTAATTTTTTTTAAATTTTCTGATTCTAACCTTTTAATTAAGACTATAATCACATGTCTTTGGGCACCTAGGGCAAACAAAAACCGATATGTGGCCTTGTATACAGAACAGACAAAAGATATAGAGACGATAATCAAATGCATTCAAACATAAGAGATAACTATTCTGAAATGACGGTGTTGAGTCCAGTAAGCTGTTATTGAAAAAAAAAAAAGAATGCAGCAGTAGTTGCTTGTCAAATATCCAATGCGGCTTAGGAAACAAAGCATAGTTACTAACATTATAAAAATAGCAAGATACAATTGACAATAGCTGGTCATATAGTCGGATAAATGGACTCGTGGTGGAGATGCTTGATGCTGATTGCTGGGGTATCCTTTTTGTGCCATGGTCCCCCATGTGACAGAAAGCGTATTGTAGAAAGGCCACAAATGTGATGGTAAGACTACATCAAAGACATTACGTGCAGCAACTGAGTTTTAAGTGCCCAAAGAAGAGAATAGTGGCGGAAACTTACGGAGGCCTCCACATAATATTCTGTTGAGCAAGGCTGAAAAGAGAGAAAAGTCAGCGGCTCAACCCTACAAAATAGCGCCGCTATCTAAAGACAAGCATTTCAGAAAACTATCGTTACATGCATTTTATCGCCCTTTGATAATCCAGCCTCTAGATACGCTTCACTTCTTACTGCCCTAGGACCGACGCTTAAGACAAGGTTAACGGCCCTACACGCGTTCTCACGTAATTAAGGTCTGATAGCAAAATTACTAATGCACCAAATCACAGTCCGTATAAACAATGGGTCTATTTGCAATTCATAATGCTGCGACACGGTTGGCTACCTGGATCCTGTTGTTCATGTATGAGGGTGTAGTATGGATGTCGAAGGCAATGGTGGGTGACATTGATTTGATTCGAATAGAAATAAAACAGTTACTGTCTAATTTTAGAGATATAGGTATATTTTTTCATCAATCAATTGAATGCGTTGAATCAATTGAAGGCCTTGTCTATTCCGCAAGAGAAAAAAAAAACCGGCCAAGTGCGTGTCGGGCCACGCGCAGTATAGGGTTCCGTAGTTGCGAATGACAACTTTGAGTACACACTGTTTACACTCGCACCTCACAGTTTAACGACCAAAAACATCTAACAATAAAGATTGTATGAAATTTTACATTTTCCAGTACATTTTATAAGTTGGTTGCCTATAACTTTTTAGTTTGTACTTAGTACTTAGCTCTGATAGTTTTCCTTTCAACTTCAGTATATATACTACTGCTGTAATTTTTTTCACGTATCTATATATAACCGTTTAGGAGATAGAGGGGGGGGACACGTACCTCTAACAAAAATTTGCACTTTAAAACCAAATATTTCGGAAACGGATCCCTAAATCGAAAAATGGTGTTCTCAACCTCACAATATTTTTCAAAGACCTTTTTAACGATACCCCACAAGATGGGTAAGTAGAGAAAAAAAAATGACTCCCCCACTTTACTTGTATGGGAGCTACCCAAAAAAAAATTTTTTTTCAAGATTTTTTTCTATAACTTTTTTGCCATGATTAATATACATACTCATACCAAATTACAGCTTTCTAGTACTTATGGTCTCTGAGTAAAACCGCGGACGGACAGACAGACAGACAGACAGACAGACAGACAGACAGACAGACAGACAGACAGACAGACATGGCGAAACTATAAGGGTTCCTAGTTTACTACGGAACCCTAAAAACGTAATAGTATGTTGCAACTTCTGCTAAGTTTGCACATTTCAAGTCGGTAGGTGCAAATACATTGCAAAGATATTTTCTACAAATAGAATACTTCGTAAATGGCAATCGATAAAATCAGTAAACTTAGAAGACGACTGAACGAAATGCTTGAGTGTGCTCAATGCTAACCGCAAGCCCTTTCAATCCCGTTATTCTCTTGACTAATCAGGTAACTGTCACTTGAACTTATGTATAGGTAAGGGCAAGAACAGACGGACGGAAAGCTACGTACTTCATTAACTACATTGCAATTCATTTAGAAAGGAGTTGTCTCATAGATTGCTTAGGCCATAGAATCATGGGGTATCCAAAATGATGTTCAGAGTCGGCACTGTAAAAAAGTTTTGCTATGGTAATCGATTCAAACTATATGTATTTAGAAAATAAACTATATTCTGTTTTGCTTGGATTGACTGAACTTAAGTAACCAGACTGAGTATTAATAATATTTAATTAATATTTCTGTGTCCCTAATGTAAGATTCGTTTTTTGCATTTCATAGAACCCCAATAAATTAAATCGTAAAGTTCACTTAACTTCCTCTGCTTAATGATTGCAAAAGTTTTTCAAGGAACAGCAAAGCACGGAATCTCTCGACTGTGGAGCATTAATAAAAGATAGCGTAGCGCCCGTTAGGTCCCAGTGTAGCTCCCTGGGGTCAACCCATGCGAGACGAAGTAACCCTGATTGTTTATGTCGCTAGCCGATTCGCGTGTTGCCAGTAATCAGTTTCAGTGGCTGCTTCATCCCGACTAGGTTTACGTAACTTGGGATCATTATAATCAGTGCAATGGTCGTCATGCTTCACGAGGTCTGAGCTAGCGCGAGCTATTGTAGATTCTTTACATTCATAATTACATTTAAATTGTTTGGAGTTCGTGATAAATAAAATCTTTATTTTAATAGTCTTAAAAGTAAACTTATTTGTATAAGAGGTATTTCCCATCTCTATTAACTAAGTTTACAGCAACCTTTATAAAGGTTAGATAATTACAGGGATCAGAAATTAGGGACAGTTTATAGACGGACGACGCCATATACATATCCTGCAGTTATGCTAATAGTCTGTCAATTATGCCAATCTTGAACCCTCATTTCGTGTCATAGGGCACTGGAGTCAATTACTAATTGTACAATTATGCACTCCTCGTACTATTAAGTATACTTAATTTGCCTGAGTTTATTAGTTGCTAAGTTGCTCTTAAATCCCATGCTTTATTGTTATTTTATCAATGGAAGTGTTAGTTAATTGACTAAATTAAATCACAAAACCTCATTAAAACGGTAACGACTATCATCAGCTCCCATTAGAATTCACTTAGTGGATTGTTTCTATTGAGTTAAACCTTAATGACTTAGTTAGATGTGTAATTTTATTAATTCAATGCCAGAAGCAGAGCGTAGATTAATTTTCTAAAATATGTTGTGTTTTTTAACCACTGTCTCATCCCATTTTCTCATCGTTCTAATTTTATTATACATTTTTAAATCAATTGCTAGGAAGTAGCATTTCTGCCTCTTAAATAGTTTTAAACTAATTTCAATTCATGTCAAAGCGGAGATGTGATGAATTACATATTCTATTTTCGGTTCACAAAATTGACCTTATCCGTTACTTTGTAATTGAAATTAGAAGGCGTAGAGTAATTAATAGAACATTAATCATCAATGCATGATTTGTTCTTTTTATCGCTTTATTTTGATGCTTATTGTTTGAAATGTTCCTTGACGACAAAATTTCGATTATTTCTTATAAACATTTAAAATTGGGCGTCTGACCTCTATTTGGATAATGTTTACTATTTAATAAGACGCAAAATCTCACGTAGCTTATCAGACGAATGGACCCGAATGCAATTTGCGATAGCTTTGCACCCCTGCACTTCCAAACATGATAAATTAATATTTTTACACGACTGTCCTACTAACACCAGAACAAATTGCTTGACTTCTGATAAGTTATCGTTATCGCATGATAAGCGAGTAGGCATGTATTAAGGATTTGCAATTATTTTTACATCATCAATGTTGACTAGTCAAGATATACTTGATCTGTAAACAGGTGTACCATTTATTAGTCTGAAGATCATCTGCTCTGTGGATATGATTCTATCAAAAAATGCAAACATTACCCAAATATAAATTGTAACAGTTATTATCTTCTTGTTTACGAGCGAATCATTTTCTTTAGGTTTTTTTTTATTCAAGGCACTAGCAATGCAATTTATTAGTCATACGCTAGAATAATCGGTAAATATTAAAATCTTAATTGATTACTTAACTAGTTTTAACACGACACTAAGGTTTTATAGAATGCTTGCAGTATATTTTCCTACAGGAAAGGTACCCAATGTCCTTTAATGGGCTTCATACCACCTCGATACCAACTGAATTCAATCAGTGGCTGAAGCGTGAAGGTAACAGACGACAGTTTGATAGAAACATATGGATTACGGTTCCTTTTATGAAATTATTCTGATATGCTGATGGCATCAATAGAATTTCTATAGATTAAGTAACTCGAGGAAATCGTTGCTTGTGCGACTATAGCTGTTTCAGTTGGTGCCGAAACAGTCCAACACGTTATTTGTCACTATTTCTTATGATTACAGTTAGGTGCGAATTGTCCGTTAAGCCTTAAATCAACATTGCAGTTTCCACAAACGAGATATATAATACGTGCAGCTGTGTCAACAGCATTTGTGTGGGCCAATGCATATTTGCAATTGGCAAATTAACACTTTCGGTCACATCAAGTGCAAGTGCTGTTTTTCCATGTTTATTGCAAAATTTTGACGTATTCTACCCAAATTTCGTAGGCAATGTATTTTTATCTTTTTAACCTTTATTTGTATTTTAAGTTATCTTAAGTGTCTCAAGAACTTTTTCAGATTGTAGTCTGAGTAAATACTTTATTATCTAGTTGTAACCTCTTGGAGAATGGAGTAATGTTAGGTATTTTTTTATGGAAAAGAAAGGCCAAGGAGAGCATTCACAGACGTAATAAAAGAGAAGGCAAAAGTCCTGCTGTACATAGAGGTCAAAGAGATAGAGGATAGGGAAAGATGGAAAATTCTCCATCGACAACAACAAAGTTCATAAATATATGATGATTATCTCCTATTGTTTGCCTTCACTAAGACGATACTTATTTGTTTTCTCATTTCAATTTGCAATTTAAACGAAGATTTTATTTTCTTTGTCAGGCGTTTAATAGCCATTTAAGTTACATAGTAGAGGCCAAGACGGGGTATGACTCTTATGTTATGTGCACACCTACGTTTCCAAGCGACATTGACCAGCCTTCAACTTGGAATCAGCTGTGAAGATGATGTCACCAAAATTATTATGTAACGATGACTGTCAAGTCTGGTAAACAGCAGGAATTATTTTTTCTGGACTTCATGGATTTTAAACTTAATAAAGTTTAAACTTCACAAACAATACAACATTTTACAAGGAACGAACAATACAAGTATTGTTTGTTACAATGTCCCCGAAAGGAAATAAGTTGAATGCCCTAAAGGTAACGTGTAGAAACTGATAAGAAATGCGGCAAGTAATTAATTTTAAACACTCAGGTGCTTCAAACGTTATGAGTGCTTGCAATTTAGAAGTTCAATGCACCGATCAACTGAGTCAACATAACTTTTCATTTGTTTTGTCATATAGATTTTAACACCAATGTCCCCACAATGTTGCAAAGGATACGATATTTTGACTTGCCAACACGTAAAGAAATACAGGACAGTTTTTTGTTTCCCTGTTTTTACATCGCACGTTTTATGGGTTTGAAGCGAGAAGTCGATTTTTCTGCATACGATTGTACATCAATCAAACGATGTATGATATCATCGGTTTTATATGCACCTTAACAAATTCGGACATTAACTTTTTTTCCTGTAGTGATTTTTGACACGTCTAGACACGAGAGTTTGACCAGCCTTCACCCTGCTCACCACCAGATCAATTGTGGCCAGGATTTTGGCTAATATGACATCTACATATTGTTTAACATTCATCATTTATGTCATCGACTTATGATTTTAAAATTGCTTTATTTAAAACATAACCCTAACTCGGATTTCATGTTTGTTTTTTGGATGGTGATTCAATAAGATGTAATCCGTTTTTTAGATGCTCATCACATCATTCTGATATGTGGATAGTTTTGTATTTTTGGATTGTGTACCTAACAATTTGTTATACGGCGTAAGACATTGTTAATTCAGCATCTTGTGGGAGTAACTGTTCAAGATTTCTAAAGGTGTTTAGACTTGGATGAAAGTAGGTCAGAGAAACCGTTGTACTTGGGAAAGGCGCTGGAGCATTGCAGCTGCGAAGTATATGTAAGTTTGATAGGTTAGTAAATAGGTAAAGGCGTATTGTAGGACATGAAAAGTAATAATGCTAATGGGAAAGTTAACTGTTCTTTACAAATTCAAGCATAGTTTTAACTTGTTCGTATGACAGATTTACCGCTATTACCAAATCTATTTTAAAGTTTAATTTGTATGATATAATCTTCGTCATCGAACTGATTTATAAATCCTAACTATAATGTTATTCGTACGAAAGTATGCTTGTTTGTGTCCTAAGCTTTCACGCCGCAACTACTGAACCAATCATCATGAAATTTTGCATACACATTCTCTAGAGTACGGAGAAGAACAAAGGGTACATTTCATTCCGAAAAAAACTGTTCCCGAGGACTCGTCAAAGACATGAGCGGAGTCGTGGGTGAAAGCTTGTCTAACACCCTGATAACTTAATGATTGATCCACTTCTCCCTATAGCAAACTTGCTTGTCCATGTCGATGCCATTACATAAACAAGTGCGCTTCTGCCTGAAAGTGCTATTACAGACAGATACAATAAGTTTCTCTCGATTTGATATTTTGCCGCGTCACGTATTGATGATAGCCTAAAATTACCGGTGGCTTAGCACCCGGCGGAGCTGTTACAAAGGTAAACAATACAACGAACGTTACAATGTTTGTTCTCTTGAGCCAACACTAGTGGCCTCATTGAGGGGCCGCAGGCGGTAGCTACCTGTCAAGTGGCCAACTAAATACAGCTATCAGAAAAAAACCTATTACACCAGCTTAATAATCAGCTAAGGTCTGATGACTACCGACACCGGCTAAAATGACTAGATAATAATCTAGAGGTTGCAATGACACTGGCGCGTAACAAATGATTGTCTCCTCGGATATTGTCAGCGCTGGATTTTTTGCTCTTTCAGCATCGATCATAGACCATCCTAACATTCTAGTGTATGTAAATATGATCTGATATTTCTCTATAATAAGAACACTGTCACAAAAGGCTTTGAAGTAGAGTGATAAATGTTCTAGACACAAGTAACAATCGTAGTTCTAGTTTTATATTAACTGCTACAGTTTTTTGTATTGTCTCTGCTCTTGACACCTGAGACGAAGCATAAATCAGTTGTCACAGTGTTGAATTTAGGCCGATGGCGCACAATGCTGGGTAATCAATAGATGTCTATAGGAATTGCCGGGCTGACATCATCATATGTTACTAATGCCTGCTGAACTTTGACAGGCCTGAGCTCGATCGTGTCTAGATTATGGCCGCATGCAGCTTATTTGAATATTTTTTCAACAGGCTTTTATTTTGGCACTAGAAAAAAAGTCATGTTTTCGAGCTCATTACCGACGCAGTTGGTAACCGTTGGCAAAAACGTCAACACATTCTATTTGTATTAAGTAAAATTAGACAAAAAGCATTTAGCATGTAAAAAGCAGCACGACCTATGTGTTAAGTAATGATCCACGTTTTTGGTTCAATGCACTCGGTATCATCATTTTACAGGATCTCCTATACCGTGACGATGAATTCATTTGTACCTGCGCTCATTATTTGCAATGGCTGCACGATTCTTTTGATTCGAGTTGCTCATGTGATTTTTTAGATGGCTATTTTTTAGTGTTTAGTTTTTATGACGCTCGCATGTACAGATTAGTCTAGGGGGTAGGCATAGCCTGCGATTGTGATCACGCATTGATTAGTTTCATCTCCATAATTTGATAGTTGAAAAAACTGAATTGGTATTCAAGGCAATATTATTTCTTAAAAATATCTGCACTTTTATCAAAATGTTAGCATTGATTGCTTCGAGCAATTATAAAATTGAATATTCTGCTTACATCCTAATTTGCATTTTAGTATAACGACCGTGGGTGGAAATATGGTCGAAATAGATCTGAATCACGTCATTAGCAAGGCACAATTGCGATGGTTCAACGGCCTCGCGAGGTTCTCACAGACATTTTCCGTTTTTCACGCGGCGGCCTCGCTACTGTTTCGAACGTGCTCATAATTTGATGGTGTTGCGCCGTACGTGGTTTAGTTCAGAATATTCTTATAATGATTTGTTTTGACGATCTATTTTATAGTTTTTGGTTTTACATTGATTCAAGTTTAAAATCTTTATTTATTAATAAGACAGAATCGGTCACTTACTTGGGAACAAACAATCCATAAAAAAATTTTGGCCGTTACCACTGCCATAGAATACAAACAAAAATACTTGACAGTAGCAAGTCAAGATGTACATAGGTAACTAATTAAATGAATTGCAGTGGTATTTTTTAAGAATATTTAAGATTTTCGAAGATTTTTGTTCTAAATTAAATACATTCAATGAACCTGCTATTTCTATTTATTGGAGGAGTTTAATAACTGTGTTTTCTTCGAAGATAAGCATTCGGTTACCATAGTTTGTACGATACTTAGAGTGAGAAAACTAGCAAAATTTTCACCAGCTTCCTAAATCTGATCATCTAATTAAAAAACTTTCCTTACATAATTACTAACTAAAAACTTGTGATATTTCAACATTTCGTTTGAAATTTTAACGTTTGCACTTAATGTCCTTTAAAATAAAGGGCAGGCAACGCTATTGTCACATCCCTGGTGTTACAGTTGTCTATGGGCAGCGGTGATCACTTACCATCAGGTGACCCGCTTGCTCGTTTGCCGTCCTATGACATCAAAGAAAAGAAAATATGATTACGTAGAGCACCCTGCCCATTTCGCCTAAGCTTAGTCATCATACCTCTTTCAATGTTTCCATAGCTGACAGTGAAAACGTTTTATTTGCAAGATACTTACAAAGTGCATGTGATAAGGCGAATGAAGGTACAAATATTGGCTCTGATGTTTGCGTAACGAATGCAACTGATAAGCGAAGGTCATACTCTCAAGAGCTACGTGATATTTTAAAACTACATTCAAACTATCCAAAACGCAAATTGTATGATATTGTTGTAAAAATGTTGGGTAAATGAACATAGAAACTAAATAAACATAAACGGACAAATCACACAGATTGAGCTAGCCCTAGAATCCTCTGACTACTCAGGCTAGTAACTATGCTCTGGTAGTACAGAGAGGGTCGTGCTCCTGCAGTGGAGAAAGACCTGATGATGATGAGCTAGCCCAAAAGTAAATTCGAGACTTGTGTTATGGACTTATGGGATACTAATTCAACGATACTATATTTTATAATAGATACTTTATAGATAAACATCCAAGACCCAGGTCAATCTGAAAAAGATCATTTTCTATCTTGACCTGACCGGAGATCGAAAGCGGGATCGTCCGTGTCGCAGGCAGGCAGGTGTTGACCGCTGCGCCACGGAGCTCGTCATCTTGACCGAAATTATAAAAAAATACCTTGTGATTTAATTTACTGAACGTGTTCAGACACGAATGAAATAATATTGAAAATGCAACACTAATTTCGAGAACTGACACACCTAGTGAGTTATTTGTCATACTTATCTCAAATGAGTCAACTCTAAAACTGTAGTTCAAAGAACACGTGCATACAAAAAATGTACAAAAGAAGTACATAGGGTCACCGAGATAAAGTGAAAACGATAAATGCATTCTCAAAGGAAGCTCGCTGTTCGATAGATAATGCAACAGAAAAGCTTTATGTACTTGATAACTTTAAGGTTAAAGAACTCATTGAGAATGTATGTGCAGTTGCATTCTATTTGGCTATGCGTTTGATGCGACGTTTACCGTTACTCTAGGCAAGTACAGCTTTGGCCTAGAGATTGGAAAGTTCTAGGAAATTAAGGTGCAAAGAGAGAGGTGCATTTAGCGTCAGGAGTTATAAAATTTATATTACTTAAAAGACAAGTGACTGACCCACTTCTTAGCGTATCGACCGGGCAAATTATATTTGTGTTGACCAAAACTCTGCTACTGATAACTATAGCGCTATCAGTAGCATTGTATAGATCCTCGTGTGTACAGGTGGAGGACACGCAGGGCAAGATAATAAGTGTGCCATGGTCTGAGGGGTGGCACCCACCACAGGAACAGACTCACTGACTTACATATATATCAACGCAAAGCAGAGACAACGTTACCTAGAAATAAAATTTGGTACATGGGTTCCTTTCATAATGTACTGAACACTAAGAAAGAGAACCTAGAAATAAAACCCCTAGGGTGGTAAAATTTTACGCTGATGAAGTCGCGGGAAATTGCTAATAAACTATAGAGCTATGGGTCGCAAAAACAATTATAATGCAGACGTCTGGTTTAAAAGTTGAGTCGACGATGCAATGACCTAATGCATCCATTGTTTAAATGTTCAGTGGTAGAGTCGACGTAGGTCAAATTACGCCACTTGGAACTGCATGTGGTAGTTATAGTATTTAAACGACAATAGATTTGACTATCTTGTTTGTTTCTTTGAAAATCTTTATTGCACAAAACTGAAGGCATACATTATAAAATTAATATACAAGAAAGATATCGAACAAATGGTGGAGTTATCCCAAATGGACATGGATAAAGGACAGTTTAAACATGACAGACGGTAGAGACTTGATGAGATGTGGACAGAAATATCAAATGGCATTTTTGACATCATTTACATTAAATTATGTGCAAGTTGCTCCTCTGCTTCTTAATTTACATTTTTGAATACAATCATTCTTGTTTGATTTATATGAAAGCTACTTCCGAAAATATTAAGTTTTGTCTTGCATGACAAGCTTTAGCTCCAAGTTCAATTGTATATTTTCTATGTAGGTGTTTAGCTGTTATTCATAAAATAAAATTTTAGAAACATAAATCAAATCATATGAAGAAGTACTCATGTCTATATTATTATATATGTGGTCAATACTGTGGTCCTTCGATAAAAATAACAGCTAAAGGAATTTACCAATCACTTGTGATCGTGGTCGTGTAAATACAAGATGGCGGTGGAAATACTTGAAATTATGCAACCTAATGCCACATCATGACATGACTTCATGACGCAAACCAATGACCACTTTTGAGAAATACTCCGTAGGTACCATATGCTCTTATCCTTATGGATTCCTTCAAATGGTCAAGTGGCTCAACTGATTCATACTATTTGGTGACCAATATGTCACCTCCAGCTTTTTTAAAGACTACTTTCAACTTTAAACTATAGAATTTGAAAATGATGAGTAGATTAATTTTATAAAATTCTCTATTTTATTTATTAAATAACAAGCTGATGCCCGCGACTTCGTCCTTGTGGATTTCGCTCTTAATCACGCAATATATCCAGGTCCCGATTGACACCGGTCCCGTACTTCTTCACGTGAGGATACTACCGGACACAAGCTATCTATTTGGGCCCCGAGTCTACCCCAAGCCCCGAACCACGGGTCCTAAACTATCTCAGATGATAATGCGCGGAAACACGATGTTAGAGACAGAGAAATATTAACGATAATTTTGGTAGCGCTTGCCCAATAATTAGGTTTATTTATAGGTAATTTTTCACACCCTGGGTTACATTCGTAAAATTCCCGTACGGATCCCTATTTTTTTTTAAATAAAGTTATCTTTTGTTACTGGCTGATGATAGTGTAGATTTTATTTCCAGAAATATTTTATTAAATTGAATGAAGCTCTAAGCAGTCGCTGAGTTTATTAATTACAAACAAATGCACAATTCTTTCTTCTTTATAATATTTATCTAGATTTAAACATCATAACTATCATATCTTATGTCAATAATACCCATTGCTACTCAAATTCTATTAAGTAAAAAAGTCATGCAGTGTAAAAATATATGAAGTATATGGGTCACGTTATCGTGTTTAAACAGTACTAATCAGCACCTGTTGCGTGTGTCGATACTTTTCTACGCATACTCATGCATGCACCATTTAGGGCTGCCACCTATACTATTAAAACAGTATATACCTTTTTGTATAGTATATTGGGTCGTTCCCCCGCAGTGGAGACTAAAAAAGACCTGATGATGATGATGATACCTTTTTTCGCTCATCAATACATTCAATAATAAATAAGTATGCAAAATAATATTATTGGCACAACTGGTACTTTGGAGCTGCAGGCCCTATGTAAGTTGACAGGAAAACAAAAATATGGCTTCTATTTTTATTTATGATCATTTTAAAAATAACCATAAATTTTACAAGAGTTTCTAAAATATCGTATAATACATTTTACTTTTTTTTTAAATACCGGTCATTTTATTTTTCAAATATTAATATCTGTTTTCTCGTTAAAAAAGAGTTTGGCAACCCTAGCACTATTGCATATAGACCTGTAGGTGGCATTCCAACAATGCCTTGAATAAATAGTCTGGGTACTTTGGGATTTCGATGCGGATTTGAATGTAGGCAAGTGAAGGGTTTCTTGGCAATAGACGTTTTCTCAGTATATAGTAATAGATAAATCACTTATTTTGTTCAATTGTCATACATTAAACATTTATCATACATTTAACACAAAAAAAGTAGTGTCACCGTGTGGTTCCCGTTAGAGTAAAATAGGACCTTTCCATGTCTTCCCGTGGATGTCGTAGAAGGCGACTTAGGAAACACGAGCTAAAAAAAGCTCATAAATATCAATAAGACCTCTCTAACCCGTCTGGCCAGCGTGGAGAGTGTAGGCCAAATCCTCTGACTGCTCTGGCTAATATGTGGCTTTGGCGTACAGAGAGGGTCATGCTCCTGCAGTGGAGACTAAAAAAAGACCTGATGATGATGATGAAGTAGTATCAACATAAATCTCACTTATGCAAAAAGGATGTGTGCTACAACATAAAAATGTAGCTCAGAACATACCTGTTACCATGTTGTTGTACTTTGTATGACAACACTTTGTAAATCAAGTATTTAGTGCTTTAACTATATTATTACTAGGATAAGTTGTTTACATGGTTTTTTATCCCCATGTTTTTTTTTTCTTTATCTTTATTTATTAGTGAACAATGCAGTCCAGTCAGTGAGTTACTGTCAGAAATTTTTGTTTACCTAGTATAAGTGAAACTTACGAAGAAATAAAGTTTATTATTATTATAACATGCTGCTCGGAAGAAGCATGATTCGGCTGATTTTCAGTTGCCACCCAAGTTGAGTAAATAGTAAATAATATGATGAACAATATTTTTATAAAGTTGGATGATATTAGACTGCACAGGTACTATTTAACCCTCAGAATATATTTAACCCGTGATTTCACAAGACTGATCTCGTCATAGAAAAATCATAATACTTTTTCGAGCGATACATATTAAAAATGGCCCTCCATAAAATCGTTTGGTGAGATCATAGTCATCAGGATCGTAAGAAATTGTGACGTCTCTGTCACTAGATAGTAAAAACAAATTCTGCATTTCTGTTTGTTCGCGATAAATTCAAAAACTACTGCACGGATTTCCAGGCGGTTTTCACCAAGAGATAGAGTGATTCATAAGGAAGGTTTATAAGTATAATACATGCGCGGGCGCAGCCGGGGAGTACTGCTAACGCAGGATAAAACTATGAGTCAACATAGTGAGTGACTGATTTGTAACGTTTATGGTATTGTACAACACTACAGTAATCTTTTCACCTGCTTCAGAATATAGATAAAAACAAGTGCGTGACACACCTTTGGTGAATTTCTATGATAACTTTTATCTTTGTTTGTCTACTTAAAGGTTATCATTTTCTAAAGAACCAAAGTGGAATGCCTTGCCATTTTTACCCGACTACGGCGAAGTCAAAAGGAGGGTTATATTTTATGGTTTTCGATTTCTGTAGGTTAGATGAAATATTAAACAGTAAGTAAAAAAAAAATTAAATAAAAGTGCACGTTTGTCACTATTTAATACAGAGATAGATACAAAAGCATCAAATATATATATTAAAGATAATGTAAGTCCAAAAATTTTCATAGTAAATTGTGTAGGTGTGTATGCATGAATTTGTTTATTGCACAACAAAAAAAAAGTTTATACAAAGGCGGAATTATCCCTCGTCTAATCAACCAAGTGGTTGAAAGGATATAAGGAAAGTTAAGAGATAGTGTCTGTTCTGTACTTATAGATCTTAGTGAGTTCATCGTCTATACGAGTGTAATAAAACGAGCTATGTTACCTCTGATCTAGCTACAAAGTCAGTTCAATTCAGGCCAATTCCCAACTATTCTTGCCGAAGGATTGGATGTGGGTAGCATCCATGTAGGTGGAGGCCTCGCAAAAGACGGTTACCATTAGATTTGCACGTTTAAATACAGAAATATAGACTCTAACTCCTTATAATTCAGCTTCAATTCGCTTTTGCAGGATGCGGACGAATTTGGTTGTGTTCTGAATTAATTGCGACTTTGCGACCGTTGGGTTTGTCACGTCTGCGACCAAATATAGCGAGGACTATGTCGTGCCTTGTATGGCTCCTCAGGAAGGAAAAGGTGTGATTGAACTGCGGTAGTCTTGACTTAGTTAGTGATTTTGAGCACATTATAGGGTGTTTCCAACGCGTCCGTTTCGGAAGTGCATCGACCCGTAGGAAGTTTACGCAATCGGTCTATTGTATTGAATTCTCCGATAAGACACGTGTGCTCTTTGATTTCGTTTGTTATTCTTTATTAGTTTTTCTATGGCTTTTGTTCTTTTATGTAATTTGAATGCTCTAAACTATTGCTGTGCCTTTTGAGTGTTTTTTTCTCTCTTCAAAGCCGAAGCCGCCATTATAATTATTGTCTACTCTTTATAAATACGTGAATACAAGGTATTAATGCTCACACGCTCACGTTTTCTGTATTACCGAAGACTACGTGCCAATTAATGACTAAATTGCACTCTTAATTCTATATTCACGGCTCGTTGTGGTTGGTTTCCACCTTCTTAGCACACTCGTAAGCACCTAAGCATTGTGTGTGACCTGCAGGCCTATTTGCTAACTTTTGACAGCTACGGTGTACATAATTTTCATGGCAACTTCAATATTCATTACGGCTTCGGTATGAATGACTATTTTTATTTAAAATATGAAAACCGTAATGGATGCTAAAGTGATAATCAAATCTTTTACACCGAGTTAGTAAATCGGCCTGCTATAATGCCTACATGAATCATAAGTTTTATTATCTAACATCAAGAGAGTATTTCGGTACCTTGACTTTCCGGGATATGCTACGGTAGCAATTATTTCCTGTGCAGTGAATCACGTTGCGCCTGCGCTCCTGCCGGGGATATTTTTGGCAATGTCTCCCAAGTGGCAACTGTTCCATTTTGGTGACAGTGACACGTCATTGAGGTGAGGTCATTAGCATTTGATATTATAGCCGAAGATGCTGCCATGCATGGTATAATATGGATGATTAATTATTAGGCTCTGAAGAACGGAGTTTCTTTCTGCGATTGCAAAAATATTACTTACACTAACTTCCCGGTCTCTGCAGTACTGTACTATTGTAAAATATGAGAAATTTAAGAAATATTGTAGTTCCTTTTGGAATGTAAGTCATACCAGAAATATTGTATCAATGTTGGTGGTGTTTCTTATCTATCATATGAATAGAAACGTTTGTGGCTACACAAAAGGGCCCTTGTCTCTTTGAAACTACTGCACTGTAACCATAAGTATATATGAGTTTAACTTCAAGCTATTTAGAAGGTGGTTTTAAAAGGGCACGTAGAATCTCAAGCCAATAAAAAGTGGCCAAGTGATAGTCGGACTCGCCCATGAAGGGTTCCGTCGTAACAAGCATCGATCACCTTACCGTTGTAAGTATTCATCAAGGCTAACTGCTTACACAGATACATATACAATAGGGAGATACACATTTTGCCACTTTAGAATTGCCTATCTTTCAAACGATTTTTTTAAGAAATGATTTATAGGCACCTCATGTCATTTTAAAAGACCCAACTATGGACATCACCGTAACTTTTAAATGGCTCTATGAACGTGCGCGTTCTATCGTTAGAATCCTTATAACCTCCCAAGCAGCATAGGCTATATAGTTATTATCAAGGCAATCGTGTTTTTTTAAAGAAAGAAAGTTACAGTAGCAACTTTTATTCTTCTGAAGAAAAGTGTTTCTTTCTAACAATATTTATGTCCGCATGTTTTCAGGACGGTCAATGTCGAAATCTAAAGATTCGTGTGTCTGGTTTCCCTATCTCAAGAATAAGAAACATGCTCGCATTCTTCCCATTGTAAGTCTAAATGAAGTCTTCATGCAAATCACCGCCAATAAAATGGATTAATTAGTTGATCTGTATCTCTATCATTACTGGCTTTAATTACTTCAATACTAAGAAGGTTCCTGTCGGTGTCATTGTTAGAAAGATCGGATACTAATAAAGTAATTGCTTTAAAATGTAGTGGGTAATTGGTTGCCCGGTAACAGTGATATATCAGTGCAATTACATCCGAATACTCAAAAGCATCATAGATGCATCTTTCTCAAGTCTACTCGTATCTAGACTAACATATACAATAACTGAGTTATTTAATTCAGAATAACTCAGTTATATATTATATTGATAACCTACTTTAGATGTCGGTAAAAAACACCTCAACATAAATTTAATTTTTCACACTCAACTCTGCGAAAATTTTAAGTCTCGCTCTATTACGGTTCAAAAGATACGGGTTGGTGGATGGACAGCGGAATCTTAGTAATGGTCTCGTTACCTTTGGGTACAGAACCCCTAAGAAACTTAGTAATGGTCTCGTTACCATTGGGAACAGAACCCCTCAAAACGTTACACTCATTTTTTGGGCAGTCTTCTTCTGATAAAATTTTATCCTTTCTTCGCAATCCTAAAACACAACTCCAAATCGTTACATAATTAGTTATTTTGATAGCCCGATTTGTTATCATGTGCGGAAATGGCGTATACAATTTCATGAAGGTGTCGAGAGAAGTATATTGTTGTGACAATATCCGATTTCATAATTTTATATGTAACCGCCGCGCCGCCCCGTTCGTTACTTACTTTTGCTTGGGCCCCGAATTAGATCTGGGAGAAAAAATAAGACTATGTTAACTCCTTTATTAATAATAAAATAAAAACTATTTGAGCAATGGCAAGATAAGCCGTCGGTCCAATATTTTAGATGTCTATACATACATGTCTGTAGTAATTTACGTTGCTCAATATTATCTTTATTTGATCGATTGTCGAAAGTATCAGAGTATATACATGTTGTGTTGTGTGTTATAGAACAAGATTTCTAGTTTTTACCTTGAAAGCGCAGACGCTTTCATACAAACGTGTTTCCCCTATTTAACTCCCATATTTAATTGTAAATCATAGTTATGGGATCTGTTCATTAGTCACTGGCATTTATTTTACATTGACACAGCATCAAAATACTTTTTTCCATGAATACCTTCTCAGTGCTCACTTACATTATAAATATTACACAAACAGAATAAAGACAGGTACACTCACTTTATTACTTTATTCATCGTCGGCATTACCACGTTTTCTTCACTAAAATAATCAAAAACAAATAAAAGTAGCACTATCCCTAAAAATATCAGCCAGCCATCTGCGCCACATTAAGTCAGAGATAGAAATAATTTCCGCGAAATAAGCGCAAATGGATGAATACCGGAAGGATCCCTAAAAAGCGTTATGTTATATATTTTTATGCACGCACGAGCCAATGTTATCCTCCAGGCCATGTGCAGGCGCGTGCCATCGCTGTAGGGTGTCCAGTCCATCGAGCTACTTTTGTACGGTGATATGACGAATCAGTCAGCTGCATCCTGCCACTCTATTCTTATCTTAATGGATTTTGAAGAATTTGCTATTGGTGGCATAGTTGGAAAAACAGTTTCCAATTATGTTTTTTTATTAAACATTCTAAGAACCATCGTAAAGAGGCTTGCTTTCTAATAAATAGAAAAACGCATCTAAATCGGTTCACCCGTTTTAGAGCTGCATTGCCACAGACAGACACATAGCCAGCCACGGAGACAGATATAATTTCTGCGAAATAAGCGTAAATGGATGACTACCGCAAGGATCCCTAAATAGCGCTTTTTATGCACGCGCCAATCTTACCCTTCAGGCCATGTGCGCAGGCGCGTGCCATCGCTGTAGGGTGTCCAACGAGCTACTTTTGTGCGGTGATATGACGAATCAGTCAGTTGCTTCCTGCCACTCTTTTCTTATCTTAATGGATTTAGAAGAATTTGCAATTGGTGGCATAGTTAGGATATCAGTTTTTAAGTCATACTGCATTTTGTGGCTCTCTAGATCGTGTGGTATTTGATGATGATAATAATGATGACATCTAACAGCTCACCAGATAGAACAGAACATGAAAGTAAAGGTGTTATGCGACGTACGTAGAGTATAATGGTTGGTGCTCTCTGTCTCTGGGGATTCCGATTTTTATTTTCTCTATTTTAAAACGTTTGAGTCTGTCTTTCAGATAAGATTATTACGTTAAATCAACTAATAATAATGTATCAAAAATTAAAAAGAAAATATTGAATTTTAAAACCAGAAACACATGGCCATAATGTCTGCGGTGGGTGATGTGAGTCATTTGTCAAAAGTACACGCCTTGTTTGACACTAAGACAATTACCATATGATATGTACTCAACACGAATTGTGATGTAGGGATTACTCCGTCTGCCTGTCAAAATGCTGTTTGATTTGATGTGCATTATTTTATTTCATTGGTTTTGATTAAAGAATTTATTCTACAGTATGACTGCTTTAACAAAGATAGAGTAACACTAGAATTTTAGAATACAAGATCCCATATATAGGATAGCCTATCTGTTGACTTTTCAACATAGTTTCCCTTTTACCATACTGACCCAGAAGGAGAGTTATGCTTTTAAGCAATAATCCACTTGTTACCAAACGGTTTTTCTTAGTGCACCTTTTACTCCCAATGATTAGTAATTCCGATATGAACAATGTATTAACGTTTTTTTTTTCTTTCCAGCTATCCGCCGCGGCACAGAAAACCAGCCAGCAAAGAAAGCCCGCGGGGATGGAGGCGGCACAGACGGGACAAGCGGGGGTCGAGACCACCTCGCATACGCTTGCCTCCTCAGGAACGAGCTCCTCGGAGCTCAGATAGAGGAGCTGAGAGGGCCCCCAACGAATTGTGCTGATGGCAACAGAGCGGCTATTGGTGCGGTGCAGCAGGCGTCAGCGGCGAAGGCGGCGTTGGCGTACTCCCCCTCGGTGTTTAAGTTTAGAGCGCCGAATAGTAATGCTGAGGTAAGTCTTAATAATAATCTATGAGGGAAGACTGAAGAACGACTGTCGCTTCGAATAATGAGAAAAGTGTTGAAACGTTCTCAAATCTTGTTCTGTTATGTATGAGACAGTTCATCGGTCGTCAGCATAAGGTTTACGAACGAACGCTACTAATTAAAATGTTTTTGAGTATTTGTTCGAGTTAAGCGTGGATCGTAAAGTGCATAGCTATAAAAAGCAAAAGTAATCTTGACGGAATGGAGATACACATACGAGTAAGTTGCGTCGACAATTCTAACTGGTGAGGTTTCTTGAATAATCCATTGCTTCTAAAGTACCCTATTGTGACAGTATACTATACATGTTGGAAGTAATATGAATAAAATTTTGGCCGTCCGTCTGCCCAGAGACATAGCTTCTACAGTTTGTAACCATAGACCAAAGTTGATGATTCTCAAGTGACGATGAAACGGAGTAGGTTATCAAGTCGACGCGTATATTTTTTTTTATATATGACCATGCTTTACTTTTTACAGAGTATACTGATTTCGGTAATTCTTTTTTATTGGAAGTGGTATAATCGAAGTAGGTCCCATATAAAATTGGAAAAAATCCAACTTTAAGGATTAAAAAAACAGGGGACGATTGATTTTTTGCTTTTCGCCAGTTTCATTTTTGCGTTAAAATATTATAATCTGGTAATAAATAAATCGTGGTAATAAGCCTTAACCCTCTTTATACCTTCTCACTTTACTCTAAACTTCTTAATTGTTTCCAAAATTTCATCATTAGCGGATCTCCAAATAAAGAGATTTTTATTACTAATTATAATAAAACACACAAATGCTCTTATCATACCAAGTGCATTCACTCAGCCTTAATGCGTTTTATAAATAAACAAGCCATCAATCGACGTATCAATCGTAACGGACGTAAGGACAGTAAAATCAGTTCCTTTACCCCAAATTACCAAGTCCAATAAACCCCCAGCAAGCCGCATAAACCCCACTCGAAACCATTCGAGATTCAATTCACAGCGCATAAAAAATGCATGTCTAATTAACGAAATTTCGACCAAATCTGCAGAATGTATCGCCGCGAACATTTTGCTGTGTCTAATTTGGCTCAATTTTTATTGGTCGATAAAAGAAATTGAAGAATAAAGGATAATTAGCTTTTCGCACGATATTCAAAGAGTTGATTTACGTCAGTCAGTGAAGCCATATAAGTCACAATGTTGGGATTATGTAGTGACACGTCGATAAATTTGGCTCTGAAAGCGTGGTGTTCCAAGTGGCTTTGATGTCATGACGATATATGGACTCATCACGGTGATGTGTTCAGAGATTTTGGAGATCCGTATTACGTTTTCGGGAACCTGTAATGGACTTACAACTCGCTCTCTCTCTCTCAGCATAAATTAATTGTCATTTTTGCCGTTTTTTGCTCGATATTAATTAAGTACGGCAGGTAGACTCTTGAAATATTCACAAAATATTTAGTTGTATCTTTATGTTATAAATAAATCATAATGAAATAAATATTTAAGGGGGCTCCCATACAACAACAAACATGATTTTTTCCCGTTTTTGCTCGATAGTCTAATGTTGTTAAAATAATAGTACGGAACCCTTCATGTGCGAGTCCGACCCGCACTCTGCTGATCACCTATTTGAGAATAAGCGCTGACGGAACCCAGTGTATCATCATACGCGACCATTTAAAAAAACTTGACGTGTTATTTAGAAGATCATTGACATATTGTCGACTCGCGGTGCTCTCGCTTTTTATTCTCTTTTATCTCGATGTATGTAATGCGCCATCATAAAGGATGTTTAACAAAATATCGAAACAAATTGCAATCGTGAAAAGGCATGATTATTTCTCCGACTCAAAAACCCGAACGACCCGGAAATATTACACCATTCTCCCTAATTGCGACTTGACCTCATCATGACCCTTGTAACTTTTTAAAACCCAAATTGAATTTGCCAATATCGATTCCTTTTTCCAGTAAAATTCCATTCTAATGTGAGCAGAAAAATGTTGTGACAGTACGTGGACTCGAGTGTGGATTTTAAATGTAAATTTTATTATTCGATTTAACTTGGATTCGGAAAGGCGTAACGGCGGTGATATCGGATTCGGATACGAGTGTCAAAATGTTGGCTGCGCCGTGGTGTCTTTATTGCTTTAATGTGACAAGGCTTGATTTTATCTGGCAAGCAATTTGGTAAATTAAATGAACTTGCTCATCTAATAAGTTTCTTATGACATAAGTACTTTTCTTGATATCTGAGTGTTTTTTTCGATTGAATAAAATATGCATGCGAAAGATGATGATGCGAAGTTGCTAACCGCATCGCCTATTGACGGGATTCCTTAAATTTTCGCTTTCGATTTTCTGCCCAGTCCGGTTTTTGATAGGCTTAAGGCCCCCCCACACTAGGCACACTAGCGACGCCATTAATTTTATTCCTTATACTTTACAAATAGAAAGAAATTCAAGAATGTAAATCTTATAAGCCTTAGTAAATAACCTGAAGTATTTTTGGAATCAAGAATCAGTCATTAAGAGAACTAGTGATTGCTGCCAAAAACGCCCGTTTTCGGCGGTAATCTAATTCATCATTCTCACTGATTCTGATAATATAAAACATGATTCCAAAAATACTTCAGGTTATTTACTGAGGTTTATATGATTTACAGTCTCGAATTTCTTTCTATTTGTACCTAAAGTATTAGGAATAAAATGATTGGCGTCGCTACTGTGCCTAGTGTGGCCCCTGTGATATTTATATTCTTGAATCATATAAGCCTTAGTAAGGCTTATATGATTTACATTCTTGAATTTCTTACTATTTGTAATGTATTAAGAATAAAATTATTGGCGTCGATACGCTTTTACGATTTGCGCGGGAAGAGAAGCAACTGGAACATTCTATGTTTTTTCTTTTCTCCCAGACTAGCATGGAAGAAAAGTGGAGGACCACCCCTGACTGTATCATAATAGTATAGTATCTGTATAGTACTATATCTGTATAGTAATAGTAATTTATAATTCACTTTGTTTGTCAACTGAATTTCCCGCCATTTTTTGCACTTCATGCATAACTTTCAAAAAGAAATGCTTGTTACTTTTTATAAATAATCATTCTTAAACAACTGTATTTTGTTTCGTTGTAATGCACAATTGTATTGTATCCGTCAAATTTACACTTTTACTTAAACGTGAACTTAATTTGAGCTAATTTATGCAAGTTATGTACGCATATTTTTTGGTCGGTTAGGTTAATTTTTAACCGACTTCAAAAAAGGAGGAGGTTCTCAATTCGTCATAATCTTTATTTTTTTTATGTATGTTCCCCGATTTCTCGAAGACGCTTGGACCGTTTTAAGAAATTCTTTTTTTGTTCTATAGGTAATACTTTACAGATGGTCCCATTAATTTTTTATCGAAATACAACGAGCACTTTTTGAAAAATACAAAAAAACCAAAATTTTTTTTACAAGCATGCCGTTTGGTGTACACTTTTATAAATTTTATTCTAACGCTTATATTTAAATAAATTGATAGGGTTGAAGTCGGTTTTTGTTTTTTGTTAAAAATATCTTAAATTATATTATAAAAAATGTATGGCTTTTATTCATGTACCCACCTAACTTGCTGTTTTGTGTACTTATGGACAATAAAATAAAATAAAAAAATAATCAGAATACAATCCTGACACAGTTGCCTTTGTAGTAAATTCAGAATCAACAAGTCACGTTTCAATTTGTCAACAATTACGTAGACGGTTTCTGCTAACTGCTAACAACAATTGCACCGCGCCATTCGGCACCTTTGTAAGTCGCATTGCCGCATCTGCTTACAAGAAACGCTGACGTGATCTGTAATAAGAATCGGCTATCGAATATCGTTTACTCGTATCATTTCTGTAATTTGACAAATAAGTGCATGGCACGAGTTGCAATTATAGCAGACTACCGTTACCCACGGCTTTGCCCGCATGTTATATAGCTTATGTCCTTCTCACTACACTAACGTATGTGCATGCAACATTTCATCATGATCGGTTCAGTAGGTAGGGCGTGAAAGCTGAACAAAAAAACAAAATTCACTTTCGCATTTATAATATTAGTTAGGCAACAATTACGTAAATTATTTTTGCTAACTGCTAACAACAAATGCATCGCGCCGTTCGGCACCTTTGTATATCGCATTGCCGCATCTGCTTACAAGAAACGCTGACGTGATCTGTAATAAGAATCGGCTATCGAATATCGTTTACTCGTATCATTTCTGTAATTTGACAAATAAGTGCATGGCACGAGTTGCAATTATAGCAGATTTTGTTTTGCTAATACAAATAATAATTGTGATGCAACGTACTGACTGTACTAATGCCGTTTCTAAGAGTATCCGCACACTGCAGACTTGCTATCGGCAGATAGTTTAGTTGGTCTCCTAATTAGTATGAAAATGCAACCGATACAGAATCAGTGCAACGTGCGCCGTCTTACGAATTTTCAATGTGTCGGTCACGTGATCTGTCGCGAGTTTAACAATTTTTCCCCATCACAAAGACGCATAGCGCCGCTAAAGTTTTCTCTTCAAAAAACTTGTTTATTTTCATTTATTCATGCAAGTCCCACTGCTGGGCAAACGCTATTTATTCGTTTGTCTAGCATCTCGGCTATACGCTATCTCTCTACGATCTCGTCCGACCACCTTGTTGTTTATGAAAATTGTATTAGAATATACAATTTTCATTTCAAGGAATAGCGTTTATATTGCCATTGGTAAGCCATAAATAAATCAAATTATAATTAATTAAAGCCATGTTTATAATAGTGGGAGAGCTCGTGAACCATCTGACTAACCCGTCTCCCACAAAGCTAGAAATTTTTTAAATGATATTTTATTGTCTGCTAATTATAAAACTACCGGTCTGGTAGGTATATCGCGGTTGCGTCATCATCGTTTAAATTTTTGAAAATGCAAAAAAAAATTTTTTCGTAACCTTCTGCCACAAGGCTACAATTTTAATATATTATAATTTAAGTATGTTTAAGTCTAAAAAAAAATCGCCAACCTCTTTTGAGGGTTGCAAGTGTGTGCCAGACGATAGCAAAGTTGTCATTGGGACGGTAATTCATAACCTGCTGCCACAAGGCTACAATTTTGAGAGAACATTCTTTCAATTGTTTAAAAAATATATGTAAACAGCTAGACCATTCTAGCGGTTGCAAGTACCTGCCAGACGACGTGGAAGAGCTCGTGACCCACCTGACTAACCCGTTTCCCACAAGGCTAAAATTTTAATATGTTATAATTTAAGTATGTTTAAGTGTAAAAAAAAATTGCCAACCTATTTTGAGGGTTGCAAGTGTGTGCCAGACGATAGCAAAGTTGTCATTGGGACGGTAATTCATAACTTTCTGCCACAAGGCTACAATTTTAATATGTTATAATTTAAGTATGTCTAAGTCTAAAAAAAAATCGCCAACCTCTTTTGAGGGTTGCAAGTGTGTGCCAGACGATAGCAAAGTTGTCATTGGGACGGTAATTCATAACCTGCTGCCACAAGGCTACAATTTTAATATGTTATAATTTAAGTATGTCTAAGTCTAAAAAAAAATCGCCAACCTCTTTTGAGGGTTGCAAGTGTGTGCCAGACGATAGCAAAGTTAAGTAAGAAAGTTAGAAAGAAACAATATATCTATTGTAGTGTTTGACGGCTTCCATGGGGCAGTGGTTAATCTGCGGCAGGGGTGGACCCTGGTTCGATCTCCGGCCAGGTCATAATGGAAAACGATCTTTTTTATATGTAGGTATTCTGATTTCTCAGAAATTTTGATATCAGGGTTCCTAAAAAACGATTAAAATACGTAGTAATAAGTACCTTCTCACTGTTAAAACACTTATTAGGTTCTATGTAGGTACTATCGTAACATAGCCCCATAGTTACTGCCGCGTGAACGACTCTTAACTACGCCGAAAACTTAATCCATACTTATAACATATAGGGAAATTCGATAGTAACTGTATCTACCATCTGTTACCTTTTCAAGCTGAAACGGCTGGCCTAAAATGTGGCATGGAGATACTTTAAAACATAAGGACATAAATAAGTTTTGGTCGCAAAAAACGAGATCCACGCGGGTGAAGCCGCGGGCGGTAGTGTGTAATTATAGGGACAAATTATGACATAGATTGAGCTAGCCCCACTCAGGGTATTTGTGAACTAGTAGGATACTAACTCAATAATATTATATTTTATAATAGATACTCATAAAGATAAATATCCACAACCCAGGACAATTTGAAAAAGATCTTTTTTCATCATGACCTGGCAGGAGATCGAACTAGGGTCCACCCCTGCCGCAGATTAACCACTGCCCCACGGAGGCCGTCGAACACTACAATAGATATATTGTTTCTTTCTAACTCATACACGTCTGTTGCGCGCGCACTCCCGTCGAGCGACATGACTATTATATAGTCGTCTGGCAGGTACTTGCAACCGCTAGAATGGTCTGGCTGTTTACATATATTTTTTAAACAATTGAAAGAATGTTCCCTCAAAATTGTAGCCTTGTGGCAGCAGGTTATGAATTACCGTCCCAATGACAACTTTGCTATCGTCTGGCACACACTTGCAACCCTCAAAAGAGGTTGGCGATTTTTTTTTAGACTTAGACATACTTAAATTATAACATATTAAAATTGTAGCCTTGTGGCAGAAAGTTATGAATTACCGTCCTAATGACAACTTTGCTATCGTCTGGCACACACTTGCAACCCTCAAAATAGGTTGGCAATTTTTTTTTACACTTAAACATACTTAAATTATAACATATTAAAATTTTAGCCTTGTGGGAAACGGGTTAGTCAGGTGGGTTACGAGCTCTTCCACGTCGTCTGGCAGGTACTTGCAACCGCTAGAATGGTCTGGCTGTTTACATATATTTTTTAAACAATTGAAAGAATGTTCCCTCAAAATTGTAGCCTTGTGGCAGCAGGTTATGAATTACCGTCCCAATGACAACTTTGCTATCGTCTGGCACACACTTGCAACCCTCAAAAGAGGTTGGCGATTTTTTTTTAGACTTATACATACTTAAACATATTAAAATTGCAGCCTTGTGGCAGAAGGTTACGAAAAAAATTTTTTTTGCATTTTCCAAAATTTAAGGGATGATGACGCAACCGCGATATACCTGCCAGACCGGTACTTTTATAATTAGCAGATAATAAAATATCATTTAAAAAATTTCTAGCTTTGTGGGAAACGGGTTAGTCAGATGGTTCGCTAGCTCTTAATCTATAAGCATTTGTCATACATAAATATGCGGCCGTTTCCCGTTATCCTCAGCATACTGATTCAACGATAAATAGAAGTGCATTTACCGCTAATGAGTATCTAAATATTTGCTATGTACGAATAGGTTGTTGTATGGCCAGGGGTTTCCCGAGGGACATGTAGTTTTACAAAAAAGGCATCAAGCCTTTTTTTATATCCTACCAGCTTGAACCGTCCTTACTCTCTACAGCTTCATTACCTTGGCTTTCCATCAGATGGTCTGTATGCCTGCTCGCCTATTTGAGAGTCTCTCTCTTTTAAGAGAAGAGAGACTATCAAATAGACTCTCAAAAATTCTCTACCTTTTTTTTACTTCTATAAGTATATAGATAGAGAGATTGTTTGCTCCTTTTAATATTGTTTGACTTGGCGGAGGCACTTCCGCGCCCCCAGATTCAAGTCTTCATAGAAGTTTAAAAAGAAGGCATTACTCTTCATCATCATCAGGTCATTTTAGTTTCCAGCTGCAGGAGCACGACCATCTCGGAACTACCCTAGCAATATATACGCTAAAGCGTTTAGAGTATTTGGTCTACACTCTCCACGCTGGCGCGACGCGTTGGAGAGGTCCCTTGATGTTTACAAGCTTTATCAGGGTTGCCAACAAAAAAATAAGGTCCCTCGTACATGTGCAGCTGAAAATCTCGTACATTGACTTTCAAACCTCGTACATAAAAATTTATTATGCTTTAATGTTGCATATGGCGCTACTTACGGTCACTATTTTCTTCGTTATCACTCATAACGAGACTTATTACATATAATACATCACTAAACAATGGAAAAAACAATAGAAATCTTAATTTTTAGAAAATAATCAATTTGCTACACAACGTAGTGTAAATAACTAGTGCAAAGATACGATATTCTTAATCGGATTTTCCGGTTGAACTACCATATACGTGATGATTGTCTATGGTACCTATGCCGTCAACCGGGAAATCCCCGGCAGTGCAATTTATAACGTAAGAAGTTCCTACTATTTTTGATAGATGGCACAAGTTTTCACTAATTTATTATGGTGATCCAAAATGACGGTAAAGCCTAGAGTCCAGTGAAGTGGTGAAAGCTCATTTTGAGCTAGCCAGCTACATAATCCAATAAAAAAAATCGCATGGCCATAATATCATCAAAATCTCGTACATAACTGTACGAGGTTGATAGCGTCCTCGTACCTCGTACGGAAGACCACAAATCTCGTATTTGTACGAGGAACCTCGTACGGTTGGCAACCCTGAGCTTTATTGTAGCTTGTGTTTCCTAAGTCGCCATCTACGGCCTCCACGGGAAGACTTGGAGTGGCCCTATTCTACTGTGCCGGGAACTACACGGCAAGCCGTTTTCTCGTAGTAGAATAATAAAATAGAATATAATCTTCCACGCTGGTCTAGTAGAAAAAAGAACGTAGAATGTACCAGCTGTTTCTCTTCCCGCGCAGATCGTAATAGCCGATCTAGGGAATAGGCATTAGGAATCATGTCAATAGGCGATGCGACTAGCAACACATTACTATTTTGTTACCGTTCTCCACCTACAAGCCCACTAACATGCTGAACGTGGCCTTTAGGTTTTATAGACCCGCCCTGTCTACCCAGCAAGGAAAAAAGACGTGATAGTATGTATGTAGGTAATAGAATAAAAAACCGGCCAAGTGTGAGTCAAACTCGCGCAATGAGGGTTCCGTACAATATGCTTCGTGAACACACACTCAATGTGCAAAAAATGTTTTATTCAAATGACTAGCGCCATCTTGTGGTGTTTTAGTGAACTATTTCCCTAGATGAACTTATTATTGTGAGTTTACCACTTAATTTTCAAGTGATAGAATTCTTATTATTTTTCCTGTAATCTTCAAGGAATGAACTATATTTTGTAATTTTTTCAAAATTTTCGGCCCAGTAGGTTCGGAGATCAGGGGGGGGGAATGGTCAATTTTTGCCTTCTTTCGTGAATAAAATCAAAAGTATTGATTTTACCCGAACAAAAAAAAATATTTTTGAGATCCTCATAATGAGCCCTTTCATTTGATATATGACACAGTAAGGTTTGCAAAACTTTTTTTTTTTAATTTTGTAATTGGGCTCCTCAAAATGACACTTATTTCAAAAAAATATTTATTTACTTTGCACATCCGTGTTTGGGTCATAGGATTACACTATCTTACCAAATTTCATCTAATTTGGTTCAGTAGATTCGGAGAAAATCGGCTGTGACAGACGGACGGACGGACAGACAGACGCTCGAGTGATCCTATAAGGGTTCCGTTTTTCAACTTTTGTACGGAACCCTAAAAAGTATGTAAAATTACAACTCTTTGTATGACAATTAACAGTTTAACATACGCTGTGTTTAGCGTGTCCACGACAATGAGGATATGCTAATCAGTGGTGCTGCCGTTTACGACATTTGTCCACTCGGTGGGGTGGAAACCATTTCGGGCATTCTTATTTCTTTTCGGATTATGAAATATGTACCAAGCAAAGCTTTGGACATTACAGTATGTCGAACATATATCTCACAGTCCGACCGTACATGAATCACAGACAACCCGTTGGGAAATATGTTATTGTCTATCAATTGTACGAATTGCTTCTACCGTCGGAAGGTCTTCTTACCGTACCCTGTAGATTTGCGGCCCTCATCTTACACTAATACAATTAATATAATAAATAGTATTTTGCCTAAAAAAGTTATAAACTGGCAGAGGTATCAAAATTTTTGTTTACTAAATATATCCTCAAGATGTCGAAATTCAAGTGAAAATAGGAGCTTTAATTCGGTAAGAAGTTACTAAGCGTCGCACGCATGTCTAGGAAACTTGGGACAAAGTAACTTTCAAATATTTTGCTTCCTAGATTCTTCAATACATATTCTGTTATTTCAGTTATTTCAAAGGAATTTCAGATGTGTGGTCGAGTCTCTTAAATAGCCTATCAAAACAGGAAATAACATTCATATCAGTAAAATATTGCTATAAAATAGTGGTGTTAGATTATAAAAGTAAATGTACGAAACGCTCTAAGCCCGTCGTAATCTCGTCGCCGAATGCAAATCGCAAAGATATTTTTAAATATTTATCCTTCTGCAACTTTTTTCGCGTCCATTACAATGCTATTGTTTTTTTTTTGCATCGCGATTTTGGCGAGTCATTTGTCTGTCTGACTGACATCACGGCGACAACGACCTAAAATAATTATTTATTAGAATTTTTATGTGCACGCTTAGAATGTAAAGGCAACGTCTGCCCGCTTGCATTTTAACCTGGTCGTGGTAGGTACTCATTTGCACTTTCAATCGATTGAATTTGCAATGGTCAATCTTGAATTTAAATTTGCATTGTATTGGAATCTCGTTATCTTGCACGCAGTGCGGATTCACGTCATTTTGCGTGTCTTCGCTTTGATTTCATTGAAAAATCACATTCATAATTTCTTGACCCCGTTTTTAGGAAGCACTCGCCTATGATTGATTAATTATTATGCACACTTTGACAATACGCATTTTACTCACGGTTTTGTAACGATATCACTGAATTTTACCCACTAAAACGTTTATGAAAATAAGTTTTTTTGGTTGAAATCATAGATATCAGAATGAAATAAACTAGACTCTGAAACTGAACGCTCTCATTCAAAAAATGGAAAAAATGGAATTCTTTTAGTTAAAAAAAAAAATGGTTTACGTAAATTAAAACTCTCACCACATCACATTACCATTTAACTCATTAGAGCGTATTGTACAGTAGTAATGATAAGGCATGATGCAGCAAAAAGCCGATTCCCAATTATTAAAGTAAAATTAGAAAAAAACTCGAATCACGAAACACTATTTTTTACACAACAGTTGCTACAACATGCATTAGTTGAGAAGTGATGATGGCTCAGGTTCGCACGTCTCACCCTGTCAACAGCTTGTTTAGAAAAAGGTGAAGCCAAAAAACCTAGTGGATTAATATATATTTATAAGATTTTAGAATGATAGACGCTAAATAAAAAATAGCAACTTCAACTTCTACCAGAACATGACAAAGTTCGATTTTATAATCCCACTTTACCAATATGGATGCGGATTTTTACGTAATTATGTAGTTGCTTTCATAATTGTAATCTTGGTGGCTAAAAAGGTTTGCTTTTTTATAAGCATAATTCACTTGTACATAAATAGTATTATTTCTTAGTACTAGGACAAAAATTACTTTTCATACAAACAACTAATAATAAGCGCTCCCAACGGGAACGAAATTCGAAACCTAGACATAGAGTTGCAAAAAATCTAATAAAAATGTATGATATTCAACATCGGTTCCATAGGTGCACACCCACTGTATTACTGTTTGCTTACACATGGAATATATTCGCCGGCGTTTAGAAAAAATGCATTTGTATGTGATTCCATTCCCGACGCGTCTGCACATAAATCTCTTGTTTCTGTCGATCCAGTTTGTCTGCAGAATACATCACGAAATACTCGACGTTTTTTTTTTTCCATAATTTAATGCCTTTTTTGTACATATTCCTACTGACCATCATTTCAATAAAACTCTAATAAAATCATCTCAGATAGACTAACCGAAATCACAGGTAGTTTGATTTATAGTGCCATAAAAACAGCTTCATCTAGGCGATATTCAAAAGCCTAATGATACCAATAATCTCTGAAACTATCATTACGATCAGTAATTCCGATTGCGCCTGCTTTGATATCGTCTGCAATTATATTAAAACGTTCACCGTGTTGCCGATGCGCAGGCGCGACGAATCGAGATGTCACGGAGTCGTCTAATCCTTTTTGCTAAGTCCTTGAACGGATAAAAGTCTAGACGACTTGCTATTTGCAATTTTTCGGATGATGCGTGCGACTGCGATCCAAAAGATTGTTACACGCCTGATTCTGCGCTATGCCTTTTTTCCGCCTCTGAAACGTCCAGGATAAGACCGTGATCGAGATTTTTAACGCACGAAATGTACACCGTGACGCAATTCTGCACTATGCAAAAAGTAGATGTGGCCCAAATTGGCTTTTAATGTTAATTTAGTAAAAAATATCATGTTTTTATTCATCCAGTTCACGCTAAATCTAATTGATTGGTCGATATTATACCAAGAAAGGCTTTACGCTCAAATGCTATCAATTCGGATTACAGATGGTCACGAAAGTCTTGCAATGCTATAGATGAACACGTGAGTTTATAAATTGTTTCGCCTGCAAAAACTAATGTATTAACAATTAGCCTCATCCAAACAGAGATTGTTGAACATCGCGATTATTTAAAAACGCTCGTATACCTACTGGAGAATATCGAAAAACATTTGCAGTGTAATACTTTTCGATATGGCGACTAGTAAAAAATCACTACTGATAAATTGTATTTGCTCATCAAATCTTCATTATTTAGTTTTTTTAGTGAAGTCCTGACCAAAATAGATAAATTCTAGTCTAGACTTCGGTCATTGCCTGTCCGGGGGATGATTCGTAAGTTTTGCGATGGCTGTTTCGGCGAATGCATTTTTTTCTTTGAATTTTTTATCTGGCTGCATGAAATCGATTTCTTTGTCGTTGTTTTGGACACACGTTGGTCGGCTGCCGTGGTGTTACAATCTAGATCATGTCTTAGATTGTCCCCGGATTGCACAGTCACGTTTCGGGATCATTGTGTGGGTGCTCTTTTAATTTCTGAGACATCTAGATATACATTTCACGTTAATTATCTAACGAAATCATTTTTTTACCAGTAAGAATTAGACAGGTAATTGCAACCTTGGATCTGGTCTGCCATCTAAGTGCCTACGTGATTTTTTCGACTGTCCGGTATGGAAAGTCCGTTGATTGACATATACAATTTGCTAATCAGAATGCAGATGTTCGGATTGTTATCTGATACGGGACAAATATCATTTCCAAATATGACAGGAGTGATGAGTGACGCATCGCACGCGGGCAATGTATCATGACAATGGATGTTGTGTCTAGCCTTTATTGGCACGTTAGGTATTGTTATTATGCGCGTTCTAAACCTAGGTTTGGCATTGCTATTTTTGGGTCTGTTCGTTTGTCGCTATTGTTGTGCAGAAATATCTTAGTGTATTGAAATTAAGTATGAGAACAAATCTAGACAAAACAAATAGATTTGAGCTGAATTCGTCAAGCATGAATACAGCGAAATACCGGTTATATTTTCAAGGAAACATTAAGACTAAAAGGAACGGGTTGTGTAATCCTAATGGCTGCAAACATGGCTGCCGGCCCATCATCAGGCGTTGAACCGACGATCACAAGTGCCCATCCGTGTTCACTTCGCTTCGTGTTTGCTGATACAACATCTACTACTACGCCAGGGAATTCGCAAGAGGTTCGAACCGTTTTGGACGTATGGCTGTTAATCGCAGAATGTAGTTAGGTATTTTCGGTCACAGGAAAGCTTGAAACTTATTTGTTACTTCGTTTAATTTTTGTTAAAGGCTCCTTTTTTTATCTCGTTTGATATTATGTAATTCGGCATTTCCTAATATGCTGCATAAGTCAAAATAAACGAGGAAGTTCTCACATGTCTTTTCAATTATTTTCGTCAAATCCAATTATTTTAGTTTTCTTAAGTTTACCCTATGTAGTCACCCCTTCGTTTTCCCGATGAAGCCCTTGTCCACGCAGTCACTTCATTGTCAAGTAATCCACAAGCGTGACGTTCTTTAACTTCTTGGTTGCTTAAGCACTGATCAGTGCTCTATGGAAATCGCCTAATTGCCAGGCGATCGAATTTTCAAAGTTTTCTTTAAAATATTATATCATTAGGTATAAAATTTGAATTTTCCGCAAGTTCAAATTTTCGCTGTTTTTTCCGCAAGTTAAGAGTTAAGTAAATATCAAAGCACGAAACGGTGTTTGCCCTTCCCAAGAGGCTTCTACTTAATTTTTTCTACTTTATTGACACTAGCTATTTGGCCAGTCTTTTTGCGGGGCCCGATAGGGTTACAATTGTTTACACTGTTAAGTAAATCGATCCGACTGTAGGTTCTCGGAGGTCAAGTGGCCTTGTTGACTCTGCGAAATCTGGCAGTAAAAATATAACGGTCCACACTTGAGCTACAAAGGGAGAAAGGGCTTCATTAGATATAGCTGTATCGTATTACTATGAGACGTGGACTACTTCAATATCATTGACCGTTAAAGAAATGCTCTACTTGCAATCGATATCGAAGTAATCAAACGTAACAATAGGTTGTTACGAGAAAATGACGTTAGAAAGCTTATAGTATGCGGTTGCTACTGTAGCAATCATTTTACTATAATAGGCCGATATTTTATAAGTAATATTTTTATTGAATTCATTCTCTGAGCGTATAGGAATACGGTTGCTATGTAACCGGGAGGTTGTATCCTCAGCGGTAACTTAAGCCCACAGACCGTCACGTATCCTAGGTGATTTGATGTTGTTACTTATTTTAGACCTAGCTAAGATCAAATAAGAGTAATAAATGAATATCTCCATTGCCCTGCCCTGAACAAACATGTGCTATATATCCTGTTCTTGCTCGGCTTCCATATGAAATAGGTAATCGAAAGTAGACATTTTATCCTGACCCAAGTCTACAGGTTCCTTACATTTTTTAATAGTTACCGACCGTTAGGAGCACATTAGCCAAAGTTTCCATGTCTAGGAGAGTCTCAAAGGATTGAACACATTATTATCTTATCTAAATATATATAACTCAAAGGTGACTGACTGACTGACATAGTGATCTATCAACGCACAGCCCAAACCACTGGACGGATCGGGCTGAAATTTGGCATGCAGGTAGATGTTATGACGTAGGCATCCGCTAAGAAAGGATTTTGATCAATTCTACTTCTTAACGCGAAGCCGCGGGCAAAAGCTAGTTAAAACATAAACGCAAACTGACCTGAGGTGACTGACTGTCTACATTACATCAGTACGGTCCAAATTAGTTTTAAGATAGGTCGCCAGCCGTTGACAAGTACCTGACGTTCTCAGAAGCCTAACTACCGCAGTAAATTTCCAGACGACGTCTCTCTCTGATTTATTTACATCTTCCTCGGATTAGCCGATAACAAGTCCTCCGTCTGCCAAATTTAATATTCGGTGCATGTAATACTGAATTACAGCCCGCACTCTGCAGTGACTCGTTAATTTTATTGCACTGTCTCAACGTGACATGTTTCCAAACCACGTGGGTCACCGTCACAGTCACAGGACCTGTCAGTCATTCGTAGTACCAATCAATCTGTTATCTACATCTAGCCACTACCTGGATTCTAGCTTTTTATGCGTCTGCCTCCCGAGGTGAACAAACTTGGATTCTGATTGCTCATTCATCTTACATCATTGTGGTTTGCATTTAGATCCTAATTTTTCTTTTACTTTTCAATCTCGTCAATGCCTTGCATTACGTCTGATTCGTGTCTTATTTTTTCGATTAAGCTCTCGCGGATGGCTATCGGATGCCTTTTATTAGTCGCGTCTTAGATCCCCTTTGTAGTCTAGAGCTAGGCACGCAGCGGACAATTTGTGCCCTATTGTACTGAGCTTTTTGTCTATTCGATTTGAATAGGGCAATTGTGCATCCAGGAAGCAGGCAATTGGCTCTGATCTGTACAAATGAAGACTATTACGATTTCCAGTTGAGGATGTCACGCTATGCTATGTTACTTAATCACAGTCATTACCAAATCGTGATATTTATTTTCGAAACGAATTACAGGATGTTAAATATTATTTCTATCACGAGTAGCCTCTTCACACATTGATGACTCTCCTTCACAAGCTTGTAAAGTAAACTTCTATTCATTACAATATGCCGTGACTGACAATTGCCTAGTTTCGCGATTGCGTAAAAAAATCTAATTCTCGTAATCAAAACGGCATTAGCAAAACCAAATTGTTATGTTTTCTTTTTGTCTATGTTCGTAGCTTCTTAATATCCGGTTGATTCGTCATGCACCACTTAATTCTGATGTGTAATGATGTCCATTTACTCGTTAGGCTCCAAATTAAGATATTTTTATAAGCTTTGATATAACTTCACATTCATGATTATTTCTTCCAAATGACTTTAATCATGCTTGTTTTTCACTAGCAGTGAACCCAAATTTGGGTTTTCCATGTAGCTTCGTTGGCAAAGCAATAATAATTTCCATGGTTTTGCTATGCGACTGATATGAGGTTCATCATCATCAGTTTATACTTGTCCACTGCTGGACATAGGCCTCCCCGATTGCATTGATATTTAATGGTAGTCTTTTCTTCAATATTGACATTGCGCTTTAAGATGCAACACTCTTATTAACAGCTAATAAACGGTTAATAGAACGATTAAAAAGATTAAAAAGTTTTTTTATGAATAATTTGAATGCATTTGACCTCTATCTTGTCTGATGGGAAGCAACGATGAAGTCTAGGCTGCTACACGCAAACTCAAATAATGCCTATTCACTTTTACCTTGAAAATCCCTAAATTGTACTAGTTAGGAAACAGCGTAAACTTTAAGGTATTGCATGAAAAAAAAAATAAACCTTTTTCATATTACGGTAAACTAGTGTTATCCATTCGTACGTAAATGTGATGACCGCTGCGTTAACACATTATGAAATTTTTGGAAGCAAACCACGCGTGCGCCCGAACGTTACGGCAATTAACTAGACTTTAATGTATTTATTTGATATTTAATTGTTGTAACTGTGCGCTCTGTTGTTTATGACTTTTAAACAATGGAGCTCATTAGTGCTTCTATATGATCAATCGCTTCGGTAATGCACAATATTGTTAGTTAAACTTACCTTATTTGGATTTCTGAAAATTCTTTAACGACTCCAGTTGTTAAAATGTTTATGTGCTTTACTGTGAGAAAACGCTTAATTTTTACAACAATGATGTTCTGCGGTGTAATAAACTCGAAATGCAGTAGCATCATGAACTTTGTGGGCCGTAAAAATGTTTTGATGAACAGAACAGGTTGTATCTTACTTTGACAATCTAACAATCACTTTAATCTGCGCATTTCATACACAGCGTCTGTGACTTTATTTTGTAATTTAAATACCTACCTTTTTGCATTTATCATCAATTCACAACATCCCTTTTCTCGATTTTTAGGAATTGAACACATATAGAAGGTCTAGCTTTCTGTGCCTAGACAAATAGCACGATTTAAGATTTTTTATCTCTATTATGACTATAAAACAGGATTGATTCGTGCAAGAATCGATTTAGATTTATCAATCAATATTTCAGTCTTTCGAATTAATTATTTTGTTAAATGAAAAGAGGCTTGTTTTTATTGAATTTTAAATTGCCAATTTAGAAAGATAATTGAAAAATCACCGATAATTATTTTAATGTGTGGCAATAGTGAATACTTAATTGCTGTAACTTTTTCTGGATTTCTAGCAATATTGCACCAGTGTAAGTCTAGACATATGACATCATCCAATAAAAAAGAATGAAAAAAATTTGGCGATAGACGATCGGCAGTTGAGGATCTGTCATCTGTCAATGTTCGTTTATAATTCACCTGACTCAGAACCAGTTGCAATTAGCTTTAGCCCACGTACAATCTACCACAGATATAGCATATCAGCTGCGCGGTTTATGACGTTGGTCTCTTCGAGCAACACGGAAGGGAGTAGCCATACGCTGCATTCCCCTCTGTCAAGGTACAAGCCAAAATTAGGCATATGCATGTCTATGTGTTAGTTGTGTGTGACTCATCTGTACACAAATTATTTTTTCTTTTTTATGTCATTTTTTGTGACAATGTCATAATTACTATCAAGTGACAGTTTAAGTTTTGTATGTAGGTGTGCGGAACTAAACTTGTGTGCACATTTCCCCCCGCAAAAAACGCCAGAAAAATTGTCATAGTAAATTGTCGCTTTGCCCACTCCCTCCGTCCGGTACGGAGGCCGTGTTGCTCGAAGGTTGGTCTAGAGTCCATTTTACAACAAAAGTGTAAATAGTTTATTTATGGCTCACGGACTAATAGATGTCTTCTTATGTTTTCGCGATTGCTACACATTTAAATAAAATTATTTAAATACGGTTTTTATCGCGTTTATTACATTATTTATACACCTAACGTTTCGAGCACTTTACAGTGTTCGTGGTCGCAGGTAGACTAAGTTGACATTTGTCTAGTATTTTATAAGAACTGCAAAATCTACCGCCTAAAATATTTATTGATAACGTTCCGGATGTACGCAGTATTGGCTCACGGTGTCTGAAGGTCTTGCAGTCTTCTGCTTAGCTTGAGATTTGATTAAATTGATGACTGGATCCCAAGCTGGTGGTAACTGCCAACCATCCTCTCTATTGAAATTAGGATGTTTTTTAATTTCAATAGCCTCACGAAGCATTCTTGGAATGTATCTGTTTTCTTTTGCAAGGACTTGAGGATTATCAAAACGCATATAGTGGTTGGGTTTGTCTAGGGCATGTTCACAGACTGCAGACTTCGTTGAGCGCCTATGCTTCATGTCAGCAATATGTTCTTTTATACGGGTACCGATGCTTCTCTTTGTTTGCCCAATGTATGATAAACCACACTCACAGTCAATTTTATAAACTCCAGCATCTTGTAACGGGATATTAGATTTGACAGGTCTTAAAAGTTGGTTTATTTTCTTGTGCGGCTTGTAATAGGTCTTGATTGAAGCACGCTTAAGTATATTACCAATTTTGTCTGTAACTCCCTTTACATATGGTAAGATGGCAGGAAAGCGATCAACTGTATGAGGCTTTGGGCGGCTTCTGTGATGTGTTTTTGGGAGGTTGAGGTTGTTGCTTCTTAAAACCGATTTTACTCGTTGAAGCTCCTCCTTGAGGTGGTGGGTGTCACAGATGCCATGTGCTCTCTGAAACAAAGATTTACCAACGGTAGCCAACTGACATGGATGATGATGGGATTTGCCATTGAGATATTTGTCGTTATGGGTAGGCTTTCTATACACAGTATGACTAATAGTATTATCAGGATTTCTAATTATTAAAATGTCAAGAAAAGCTAATGAATTATTTGTCTCAGTTTCATTAGCTTTTCTTGACATTTTCTTGACTATTGAAATTAAAAAACATCCTAATTTCAATAGAGAGGATGGTTGGCAGTTACCACCAGCTTGGGATCCAGTCATCAATTTAATCAAATCTCAAGCTAAGCAGAAGACTGCAAGACCTTCAGACACCGTGAGCCAATACTGCGTACATCCGGAACGTTATCAATAAATATTTTAGGCGGTAGATTTTGCAGTTCTTATAAAATACTAGACAAATGTCAACTTAGTCTACCTGCGACCACGAACACTGTAAAGTGCTCGAAACGTTAGGTGTATAAATAATGTAATAAACGCGATAAAAACCGTATTTAAATAATTTTATTTAAATAATAGATGTCTATTATTCGGCTTCTGAGGCCGGTGTCTCGACGAGTCATTGGGGCGGGTCTAAAGTCAATATCTCCTTAAGAGGCACTTGTGAATTAATCATCTGCACGCGAATGCACTTTCAATCTTGTTTCAGCTGTTAGTTGTACTACAGAATTCATTCATAAATGTTCTAAATCTAGACCTGTTTTTGTTGTAGTTTCCGGTTGGCTGAATTTGATTATTTTTAGCACATTGAGTTCATTATAATAAGAAACTCACGTAGATTAACTCCATATATGGTATTACTATTTTAAGCTCACATGCTAAATGGTTTGATATACGTGATACAAAGAGATTTGTAAAAAAATCGGTTTATTTACCTACATGTTCATTTAGTTAATTTTCATTTTATATAGTCTCTACTTACGGTTTTATGAGTCAGTTACGACTAGTCTTTACCGACTTCGTCCCACCAGTTACATAGAAGTAGGAAAGACACGCAATTTTCATTAAATCTATGTCCAGTTAATATATCTTAACATGTTACCTATCACTCTGCAAGAAATTAAATTTCGTGTTATGATCTATTTCTTTCAGTTCACCAGAAGGTTGCTAAGAAGTATGCGTATGCAAAGCCGCTTTACTAAACTTAACCAAATCAGGTTTTTGACAATATGTCAGTCGTCATACAGTCTCTTCTTAAACTTAGTATTATTTGTCCAAATTGGGACAAATAACGGTATCATATACGATATCTTGTAGTATAACATGTAAATCCTCCCTTTATCAATGATATTTATTGTGAGTGCGCTTAACTTAAACATTCATGTTTATGTCCCTGTTCCTTATGTTTTTGGTTTGACGTAGGCGTTACAATCCAATTTCGACCCCACTTGAATTGCTTTGCTTTAAAATGTATCCAAAAGTAAAGATGCGTCCTTTGTTGCCTCATTTCCTTAGCAATAATGTTTAGTCGTTCCAAAAGTTACTACCAATATTTCTCACCCACACTCCAAATTCTATGTTCGCAACAATAAAAGGATTATTATCAGACTAAATTTTTGTATATGGTAATGCTGCCCACGTCTGAAAAAACGCGTCTCGCCTTCCGAAGGTGTTATTCATCTAGATTACTTAGCAGATGCAATAAAGGAAGGTTCACGGACATAAAATTGCCAACACTTTACGAGAATCGTGCACTTTTTTTGCACAAAATTTACTTAGTAACTGTCGCGGTGTTTGGCCAGTGCGAAAATTCGCATTAAAATTGTCAACGTAGTGTCATTTTAGACGGTAATAAAGAATATGAATGCACGCTTTATTGCTGTGTAAATAATTACTTTGATCTTTTAAAATGTTGAGTGTATTTAATAATACTTTGCTCTGGTTCTAATATGGCATCTATTGTTATATCCGTTCACCACAAATGGGCAGCAGTAGCCGCCGCCCATTAATTACGAAGTGTTTTAATTTCGGTTGTCAATAAGACTAATCAGTGCGGTCCATAGGAATTGTTGTTATGATTAATTGTAAGTCTCAAATAAAAAAATCGCTGACAAATCGAGACGCTATCAAATATTCTCTTTAGGTGATGTTTTTTCAGTCGGTTTTTACACACGTTTCGCATAAAAGGCTTCGGGTAGTCGAACCTTCAAGGACTCGCTGTTCCGCTTCAGGGGTTTCAAATGTTTTCCTGTGTTGCTACTTACTACACTTTTTCTCTATGACATTGCGAAATTAAAAATTTTAATTACGCTCACAATTTTGTGAGTGATTTACTTTATTGTTTCTTTATGAAGGCGACTATTTCCATTAAAATGTAGATGTTTTTGTGGCATTTTTTGCTCTTTCTAAAACTTTGTCTAACGTCAGACGTCGATTGTTTTTAAAATGCGCTTTATGAGATTTTTTCTTAGCGTCTGCAATCAGCGAAATATGTTCGGTCGGTAGAGTGGTGTTTAAAATATTAGATTCAATTTGTCAGCGGTTTTTGTTACATCACAATTTTCTTTATTACTCGCTTAGATTTTGGCTGTTTTATTACTATTTGGAAGCATAATGACTCAATGATCATTTATATTCTTTACACCGTTCGTATTTTTGTTCAGAATAGTTATGAAGATTAATTAACAGTTTAGAAAAATTTTAAGCTTCTTTCCGTTCTATTGTTTGTGTTTCTCAGGCTTGTTACTAGTTTTCAAGTCCGGGAATGTAAAGTTATGATAAATATTACATATTTACTTTTATTGACATTGGCTTCACTGTGTAGTGCATATATTTAACGTTATCGTTTTATACATGTACAAAAAGTATTTGTTTCATATGTGGGCGTAAACGCCTGCTACCCAGTTTTTATGTATTTGTTGGTTATCATTTACCCAAATATTTTTTACGGTTTGTAATATTACAAGGTATAAAAAGATATGAAAAGCCACCTTATTTTACCAGCCCTTTTAGTCAAGATACAGTTAACTAAGGTTTCATTTACTTAGACACAATTTCAGCCCCCGTAGCATGGCACGCGCGACAACGTTTATCGACTATCGCCATCTTGTTTTTCGCAATACTGAAGAGCGAGAAGTAGATAGTTTATCGCGCGATATAAACGGCGTCGCGATAGCCATGCTACGGGGGCAGGATTAATAAAAGAAAAGAAACTTATCAGCGTCTTTATGGTAATTTTGAAATTTCCATTGTTTCAGGAGAACATAGACCCGTCGCCATACAGCCTTTCTCCCGTCTCCGCCAAATCCCAGAAGCTGCTGCGCTCCCCCCGAAAGGCCACCAGAAAGATATCGCGCATCCCGTTCAAAGTACTGGACGCGCCGGAGTTGCAGGACGACTTCTACTTGAACCTGGTGGACTGGTCTGCGCAGAACGTGCTCAGCGTAGGCTTGGGGAGCTGCGTCTATTTGTGGAGTGCTTGCACTAGTCAGGTGAGTCTTTAATGATATTACACTAAGGTATAGTAGTTCTCGGGATTGCTGTGAACCTGTTGGACTGGTCTGCGCAGAACGTGCTCAGTGTAGGCTTGAGGAGCTGCGTCTGGAGTGCTTGTACTAGTCAGGTGAGGGCTTTGATGATCTTACAGTGCCTTTTCATGTTCATGTTCAAAGTTCTGAAAGATATCGCGTAACCGTTGAACGGTTTCTGAATGCGCCGGAGTTGCAGAACCTAGACTTTCTAGACTCGTCTGCGCAGAATGTGCTCAGCCTAGGGATAGGGAGCTGTGTGCATTTGTGAAGTGCTTGTACTAGTTAGGTAAGGCTTTGATGATCTTACAGTGCCTTTCCCGGAAGTTACAACACTCTAGGGAAAGACTACGGTCACCAGGAACATGTTCAAAGTTCTGAGAGCGCTGATGTTCAGAAAAACTTCTACTTGCACCTGGAGACAGTGAAGGGCTTTGTAGCGGTGTGTATTTGTGGAGTACCTGTACTATTCTGGTTATTTTGACGCTCAATAGTGGCTCTCAAACTATACTTTATCATGAGTTAGTGTCGGCAAATTCTTGAAGTAAGAGGCATCTTCAAATGTATTGGAAGTATTACGTGCCACAACCATTAGCATCAAATAAATAAACTATCTATGAAATCCTTTGCTATTTCTCTTAAACACTCGTCCTAAGTTAAGTAAGTCAAGTAACACTATCAGCAAATTCGTGACATGTTGAGGGACAGATGAAAAAGATGAACAGAATTTAAAACAGTACAAATTAGAGCATTAACGCAAGAATAAAGCATGGTACGTTAGATTAATGGTCATTTGCAACATTCACGTACTATTGTAACAAAAAACGGGAGGGAAGCCACGGGCTGATAAATATGTATTAGCCCGCGGCTTCGTTCACATTAAGTTACGGAAATGTTTTGTATCCATTATTTTTTACCCCTAATCCCTGAATGACTTAACATCTTAATGTGTCCGCTGGCCGTTCGAAACTATGTACGTAAAGTAGTGATTATCGAAATATTTGTCAAAAATGCCAATTTTTATGATTTTGCTTTTACGATAGACAGTAACTAAGGTGGCCAACCACATAAACTGTTTGGTTGATTCAATTTATTCAAATACATAAAATTCCAGATGCTTTTCCATATCTTTTCCTAGGCTCGGTTGTTTTTATTTGAAATGGCGTGCCTACGTTTTAGTCGATATCTACACCGGTGATGTATCAAACATCAAGACTGGGAAGTGAATTGCCCTTTAGAAATTTTCTACGTGGCGTGGCTAGCCATTTAACTAGAAACTAATGACGTTTTTGAATCGACCAGTCCAATAATCGTTATAGCCATCTTGTTTTCACATCTGTATGTATGATAAATCTATTTGCCTCTTGCATATAACAATCTTTTTTCTGGATAAGATTTGGGTGTGAATTAAAAGATAATAATTTGTTGTCCCCAGGTTACCCGACTGTGTGATCTATCGTCTGAAGGCAACACAGTGACCTCAGTGGCTTGGAGCGAGCGTGGCCACCACGTAGCCGTCGGCACGCAGAAGGGACATATTAGCGTTTGGGATGTCACCGTCAACAAGGAGGTTTGTTCGCTGTTCTCTCATTTGTTGTCCCCAGGTTACCTGACTCTGTGATCTATCGTCTGAAGGCAACAGTGACCTCAGTGGCTTGGAGTGAACGTGGCCACCACGTAGCCGTCGGCACGCAGAAGGGACATATTAGCATCTTGGGACGTCACCGTCATCATCATCATCATCATCATCGTCAGGTCTTTATAGTCTCCACTGCAGGAGCACGACCCTCTCCGTACTACTAGCGCCATATATTAGCCAAAGCAGTCAAAGGATCTAGCCTACACTCTCCACGCTGGCCAGACGGGTTGGAGAGGACCGTCAATTATTAGCGTTTGGGATGTCACCGTCAACATGGAGGTATTTTCGCTGTTCTCTCTGGGTGTATCAATATCATCATCGGGTCCGTTAGTCTCCACTGCAGGAGCACGACCCTTTTGAGCCATAATATTAGCCAGAGCAGTCAGAGATTTTGGCCTACACTCTCCACGCTGACCAGACGTGTTGGAGAGGTCTCTTTGATGTTTAAATGCTTTGTTTAGCTTGTTTTTCCTAAGTTGCCTACTACGACATCCACGAGAAGACTTAGCGTGGTCCTATGCTACTGTGCCGGGAACCACACGGCAACTACACTACACTCTGGGTGTATGTTCAATGGCAAATTCCTGTGAAAGTAGAGCACAAGTACTTGCCCGCGCCGAAAAATGTCTGCTCATCGTGTCACAGGCTGGCGAGTAACCTATATAAAACGCTTATATAAAAATTCAAGAATTTAATATAAAAATATACCTACGCAAATGTATCCCATTTCAAACACCTAGTAAGTAGGTGTTTTACATCTAGATCTTTGACGAAGATATATAGTGTTTGCAACAAAAACCCTTTCAGTGCATGGCAATAACAACTGGTTTTAAATGAAAGCACATAATCCTCGTAATAAAATATCCATCAGTTATGTTAGTGTGTGTCGTGCATTTCATATGGTGTTCATCTACGGATATTTATAGGGCTAGATGCAGCTTGAGGTTTTATTTGTATTAATCCGTACGAACCTGGCACATTTTCCAAATTCAATATATAACCGAGTTCAACTAAACTCCTGAAACAATGTAGCCAATTAAAATTATTCCAAATAAATAAAAAAGATTCCTATATGACAGAGCTATGATGTAATAAAAAATAATTCAACGAAGTTAGGAACTTCCTCATTTTTAAGGTCGGTCAATAAATAATGAAGCTCTTCACTAATGATATATACTTTCCTTTTACTCGGGTCTATTTCCTATTTTTTGCGATGGATAATGATTCATTTCAACTCAGTTTCAACCAAAAAATTCAGTAAGCCATCGACGCCGTTTCCAGCAACAAAATAATTAATTTACGAACCAATGATAGATACTTTTCTTTTACTCGGGTCTATTTCCAATTTAAGGTTTTGCAATGGATAATGATTCATTTAAACCTTAGTTTAAATTGAACCAAAAAGTTCAGAACGCAATCTTCTTGACGCCGTTTCTAACAAATAATCAACAAAAAAATTAAAAATCTCCTCGGCGCTTAACTTAACTATCACTCAATTATTTCATTTTGAATTGATATTCCTTATTTTGCTACGGAATAAAAAAAAGTCGATTAAAACTTTATTTTGTGTTGAAACGGAAATTTTTTGACGCCTGAATCGACGCGTTTTGTTTTCACAGCTGACAAACATGAACAATGAACATGTATGCACAGAAAGTGAGAGAAACACTCAAACTCGATGCGTGCCTCACAAGCGTTATCTAGCCTTTATAGAAATCTGTGGTGTACCTATCCCATATGGTCATACAGGGCTCGGATACCAGGTTAAAATATTTAACCAGCTCATTAGAAATTCCATACAGAAAAAAAAGGAGCCGTAACATTTCGATTCCGCTCGACCGGAACCGATATTATTTGGGTTCTGATCAAAGAGCAAATCGTAAGTGTTTCAGTTCGTAAAACTGGGTTAATTTCGTTCGAATCATTTTGGCTCCGCCTACCGACACCCTTTACCCGCGCGCCTGTCTTTTTTGATTTATAAAATAAGTAGATCGCTGCTTAAAAAAATATGTATCGTGTTCGTGTCATATCAAACCTTATGGAACAAACGTTATTTGTTACTTATTTTGCTAGCTATATACTCCAGTGAAATTATTGATGTTTTAATAACTTATTAATAACGATTGATTTGTTATTGACTAAAACTTGTCTTCGGTTTTTTTCTGGGAATAGATGCTTCGTTGTATTTCTAAATATCGTGTTTTCGATTGTTCTACAAGAAAATTTTTAACAAAAAAAAAACCGATTTCCACATGACTGATTCCTTATCATGGTACCACCCTTGGGATACCCCCTCCAACAAACAAAAATTGATCTTGTAGTGGCTAATATTGCCAAAAATAATAGTCTTATAGGAGCCGTATTATCGTTAACAAGGGTGCGTTTGGGCACAATTTATAAAGACAATAACTTTATACCCTTCTTATGGTTGCTTTATTGTCAGCTTTTTTTCCTTATACGTGTTATATAATGACAAAGAACAAGGAAATTAAACTTATAATAGCAAGAAAAAAGCTCCTAAAAAGCCAATATTACTAATAAAAAACAATAAAAAGCGATAATACGGGCAATCATTCTTATACGTGTTTTATTATGGTCCCATACAAGGAAGTTAAACTCATTGAGGCAAATCAGAGGCTCTTAAAAATCCGTAGACCCTTTAGCTATTTGTTTATGATTCTGCAATAAGTCTTTTTTGTTAGTGATTTACATTTTCGCAACAGTTTGGGGAAGAAAAAAAAACATGAACGTAGTAAGTTATTATTTTATGTAGTTTATTTACCTGATTTATGTGCTCGTTTATAGTAAAATCTGTATGGGAATTTAAATGCATGGTAAAATGTGGTACGTTGTGTGTTGTAGTATTAACGCGCACTTGATTTTGGGCTGTTTTTGTCCTAAAAACATTATTAATTTTTAGTCATGTTATAAACAGTGCTATTATAAGAGCAAAATGATTCGCACATCGTCTACAAGGAGTCTATGAGAGTGAAGACTTTATAATGGATACATTTGTTGCTTATGCTATCGCCATTTTACATGTCGATAGGGTTCCTTTCACACGAACAAAATCCGGAACCTAGCTAGTCTTGTTCCTATACGTATTAAATTTATTTCTCGCTATAGTTGCGTTGGCTTGGCTGGAAAAAATCTGTTTATTTTACTTAAGCTCGCTTTTTTTGAATTTTGTGCTTGAAATATAATTATAATTGTAATACACAATAAATAATATAATTATATATATATAAATAATATGTTTGTTTGCAGATACTGCAATGGTGGTATACATATTGGCAGATGTTGACAAATTTCTACAAAGAAAAGATCTTAATTTACATAATATGCGACGGCCATGGAAGTGGACACATTTTATTCTAAGAAAGAAATGTTTTTGTTGTACATATCCAAAAAACATAATTTGTAAAAGACCAAGATGTAGCTCCCAAATCAGGCACTATCCACAGGTTATGTTTAAACAGCGATTTCTATTGTGAACCCACCGTTTCTCGGGCTAACTGAGAGAGCATTGAGGTCAGTCTGTAAACTAACAAATACAAAATTAGCCTTGCCTGATTTGAGAGCCACTCTTCTTCTGGATTTCAAAATACAGTGGCATGATAGCCTAAAAAATTATGACCGTCTTTTGAATCCATTATTTAAATGAAATTTCCGCTCCGTAATAAATTCACACAATCTGCTGTACTTTATAAATGGCGAGTCTAGTTATGTAAAATATTTTAATGTAACCATATAGAGAATAATATCTTTGTAATCACTGTTTAAGAGAATATATTTGCTTTTATCCTTGTTTAGATCATATAAGATGTAAGAATTCGTTAGTTGAATAGACGCCTTATCAAATGCTAGTATAAGTTAAAAAGCATCATAGTTACCTTGTGCATTACTTTTCAAAGAATAATTGACCATATAAAAGCCTTTATATGACTTTTAATATTATACGGCTAAAAAGCAATGTAACTAGCCTCTATAAAAACAAATTTGTAACCCTTATTGTAGCCGTATTAATTAGATTTATTAACGTTTACCCAGCCAAATTGAATATAGGTAATATTAGCCAAATCTTCTAGTAATGTGCCATTATAAGGAATATTGACAAAATGAATGCTCTTTTATAACAGGTAAAAGAGTTTAGACCTTACAGACTTAATTTTATAAGTTTAGTTTGTTTGTTGGGTTTCCAACAAAAAAAGAATATATAAATCGGTTCATAAACAACAAAGTTATCCGCGAACACACATAAAAAATATATATATATATATACGGTCGAATTGAGAAACCTCCTTTTTTTTAAGTTGGTTAAAAAATATAATCATCCTTTGACTTTGATAATGTGTTGCACATTGTTATAACAATAAGCGGTTAGTAATAAAATTTTAACAAAATAAAATTCTAAATGGTAAATTTGTTGTCAATTAATCGGTCAAGTATTTTTCATCCGCGTAAATAAACAAAATAACGCATAAAATGGACGAAAGATATCAAACAAGAAAGAACTTGTCGTGTAAGGTGCCGGGAAACCCCGCCCCCAAATCGTTTGAAATTTACCTGGTTAATCCCGGCGAATATAAAGTTCGCGTAGCGATTCCGCTCCTAGCGAGTGTTCGCGAAAAACCTGGTCCGGGATTATAATGAGCTGGTATTTTTTGAACCGTTCCCTAGCCCTGTGGTCATACGCCTTGCAATAAATCTAGAATGCAATATGCAATGTAGGTCAGATGCGGCAATAAATTGTGGTCGAAGGCCTGTTATGTTCATTCATATTATGCAGCGGCGTGTCACTTGGCAAAGAATTATAAATCTTATTGCTTAGAGTTTGATGAAAACCTAACGGTTTAGCCCATATGTCCGTAACGAGATAGGTCATTGTTTAAATGATAAAATATCTTACTACTTAAACAGAATTCGAATAACATTCAAAGTTAAAGAAAAAGCATAATGGATTTCGTTCCTGATGGGGGTCTCAAGACCTGACTACCTTGTCACGGACTAATTTCAATGGAATTTGACTGATATCGGGGCCTTGAATGTTATTTAGTTAGCAAGCGTTATTGTAATTTTAACCGACTCCAAAAAAAGAGGTTGTCAATTCGACCCGTTGTAAGTCTTTACTAGATTCTAAACACGTGTGCCAAATTTCATAACTGTAAGTATTTATATTTGTATGTGTATCACAAAAATTATAAGTTGGTTGACAATAACTATTTTAAAGTTGAACTTGGTATAGTCCAGCGTAGAGGGCAAGTTTCATCGAAATTGGTTCAGTAGTTTTTGAGATAGAGAATTAAGGTTCAGTCTTTGGGAATTATTCTGGTCGTAGATTTTTTTTTAATGATTACTTATCAAAATATCTGTTCCCAGGTGACGAAGCTCCAAGGCCACATAGCGCGAGTGGGCGCTCTGGCGTGGAACGGCGACATATTAAGTTCCGGCTCGCGGGATAGGCACATACGCCAAAGGGATACGAGATGTCCGCGTAAGTACCAAGATTCTTATCTTCTGTCAATGAACCTCTCAAACCTCCACCTCAAAAAGGGCCTCTGTCTCTCTTGAGTTTGCATTTACATTCCCCGGAAAAAAAGTATGAGTGATCCCCACAGTAAAATAATTTTCGAATATGCAGAAGATACATTCTATTGTAATATACAACGTGTTAATGAAAAGGCAAAAAAACCTGAAATTAGTTTATTCAGAATCGAGTACAATCGATTACACAAATAAAAAATAGGAGTCACATTTAAACATACATACATGAATATAATCGTAAATAATCTGCGAAAATTAAATTTAATAATTTATATATTTTTTATAATAACAATAATGAGAGCACAACCTCAGACACCCGAAGTCTGAGGTTGTGCTCTTTTTCATTTGACGAGCTCCGTGGCGCAGCGGTTAACGAATGGTCCCGGGTTCGATCCCCGGTCAGGTCATGATGAAAAATTATCTTTTGCAGATTGGCCTGGGTCTTGGATGTTTATCTATATAAATATCTATTATAAAATATAGGATCGTTGAGTTAGTATCCCATAACACAAGTCTCGAACTTACTTTTGGGCTAGCTCAATCTGTATGATTTGTCCGTATATATTTATTTATTAACACGTACAGAATTCTAAACTCTATTCCCTGAACTGTGTTCCCAGTTGATGATGCAACCGAGAACATGTTTAAATGAGACAGATTAAACTCCATGCTACTAAGTACTGTATGTATCCGTACCGTACCTTTAGTGTCCTAAGAGCCACGAAAAAGGATGTAAGTGAGAGCGCGAGATTTAGAGTGCGATGAAATTAATAAGATAACGCTTTACTATCACATTTTTTTTTGTTACAGCTCAACAATCCGGCCGTGTCTTACAAGGGCACAGGCAAGAAGTGTGCGGTCTCAAATGGTCGCCCGACGGTCAGTCGCTGGCTTCGGGAGGCAATGATAACAAACTGTTCGTCTGGTCGATGGTAAGTTTTATTTTTACTTAGGCTGCTTTTCCTAGATTGTGTCGATGGACGGTGGGCAGAGCGGGATGATACTATACTGGGTGTTAGTATGAACACTTTTATCCTTCAAATGATCGAAGTAACCCTTCAAAATGAACAGCTTTTTCTATCGGACCAATGCTGGGAAATAAAAAAAATACGACATTCTCATACAAATTGTAGGGCTGATTAGATGGTTTGAAGGATAAGCGTGTTGTTACTTACATAATAGACCGAGAAATCGGATAAAGTTCCCAAAGAAATCAGACCAGCTTTCCTGTGTATTTGTATGGTTTAGGAGGTACGGGTTGTTGATTGTTGATATATTTACTGAAACTGAAATGCTATTATAAAACAAACATTGAACGGTTTGTTTGTCACATACTAGTATGGGCACTACTATTCTTGTGAACTATTGTAATTTTACATGAGCCTTTATTACAGTAGGTATTTAAATGTATTAGTAAATTGTTTTTGATAATAATTTACTTTTGCACAATAAGCGTAGATAATTTCAGAATGTGATAATGATAAGGCATGGGAAATAAAAACCAAAAACCGCAAATAAATGTCCTAACCACATTCCCAGCTCTTGTTTCTAAATACACTAAAAATAATAGGTATGATAAATGGGTTTAAAAATAAATTAATATGGGATATTGTTCTTCTTAACCTCATTTTAAAATGTATGTGAAAGCTAATAAAATAATCCTTAACGGTTACTAGCATGACAATATATTAAATATTTTGACATGTGTATAATGTTTTTTCCTTCCGCGATAATATACTGCCCATTGTTGTTCTAAATATTACGTAATCAGCGAAGGGGAAATGGGGATGGTCAATATTTTTTTAAATATATAATAATTTTTTGTGAAAATAATACCGATGTTTACTCAAGCTCGGGGGAAGGAAGAACTTTTCTTACTTTTGCTCACAATAGCGAGTCAAAATACGTGATATTCTTCTTACGTAGTTCTTGAACAGCCTCTAAGTAGGCACATTATGGGTCCTGTCGTACGGTATCGTAAAATTAGCAAATAGTTTTAAATACTGCACAAAAATAGACGGCTTTTTTGTTACAAACATTGTATAATTACGAGCGATGTGGGCTACATCTTTCTTAAAAAGAAACTCGCTTTTAAATTGTTTCAGCACTCGACCTCGCCCGTGCAAACGTACTCAGCTCACGTGGCGGCTGTGAAAGCGATCGCGTGGTCTCCGCACCAGCACGGCTTGCTAGCGTCGGGTGGAGGCACCGCCGACCGCTGCATTCGCTTCTGGAACACCTTGACGTCACAGCCTATGCAGTGCGTCGACACAGGTATTGGACCCTACCGCGATGTTCACCTTTTTATGCGAGCCATCATGTGTCCCATTAATGGGCAAAGGCCGCCCTCCGCTTCTTCCGTTTAGTCCGGTCTCGCGCTATCTTCTTCCATTCTGTGATTAATTTATTTAACTCATCAATCACTCATACATAACTCGATGTTCACTTACATAACAGAAATGTGACTATCGCTCGCGCGCTTTTGGAGACGTTTTTTCAACAAGACTTCTTTATAAACTGTGGTAGATGTGCCCTACTCCAAGGAATAGACATTTAAAAGCAATCGTGTCACGTGACGTAAACGGCGTCTTCACGGTAGAGAGTTTAGGTGTGAGCATAGCGCTATCGGTACCATATGTTACCGGTACCATTTATTGAGGTTTTGGGTTTCAAGGTAATTGTATAAAGGCAAAAATCTGCTATTTTCAACTTACTTTGATATAAGATAGGTTTCATCAGAATTATGTTAATTAACCTATTTACTGTAATTATGATACCATATCACAGCACATCATCATCATCTTCAACAGGTATTTTTAGTCTCCACTGCAGTAGCATGACCCTCTCTGTGCTACCAGAACCATATATTAGCCAGAGCAGTCAGAGGATTTGGCCTACACTCTTCATGCTGGCCAGACGGGTTGGAGAGGTCTCTTCGATGTTTATTAACTTTGTTTAGCTTGAATTCCCTAAGTCGCCTTCTACGACATCCACGGGAAGACTTGGTCCTATTCTACTCTGCCGTGTGGTTCCCCACTCGGCACATTAGGGTATTTTTAAGTTTTTTGAGCACGAACTGACAGGTCGAGTATGCGACTATAGAAAGCTTATTTATCTACTGGTGACATAGGCTATTAATATACGCGGAAGATGTCGCGGGAATATTGCTGGTATATAGTATGTTAAAATAACCATATTAATCTCTTGCAGGATCTCAAGTTTGCAACTTGGCGTGGTCGAAGCATTCCAGCGAGCTGGTTTCCACGCACGGATATTCACAGAATCAGATCTTAGTTTGGAAGTATCCGTCGCTAACACAAGTGAGTATTTAGCTTGATGCATTGATCTTTTATCTTTTATCCAAAAACAACAGTGTTGTGGCTAAACTCAAGCTTGTGTTGAATAACTGTTATTCTCAATTTGTATAAATAATTATGTATGTGTAGCTCAAGTGGTTCAGATTTATGCTAGTGCATCTGAATCGCGTACTAGTTTCAGTATGTTTAGAAAAAATTATGTCATAGAAGTGAGGATCTAATACGGCTGACGTATTATAGCCTTCGCTAATAAGCTTCGTAGCTAATGTCATAAGGCACTTATTTTACTAACCACCAAAAAAGGCGCTGCTATAGTAACACTAGCGCCACCCAGCAATTAATTCTTTTTTATTCCTAAATTATATCGAATTTTAAAACGCCCACCTGCAAATTTTGTGTCAATGTTATCATCACGTCTTTTTTAGTCTCCACTGCAGGAGTACGACCCTCTGTACTACCAGAGCCATATATCAGCCACAGCAGTCAGAGGATTTGGCATACTCCCGCTGCGGGCCAGACGGGTTGTAGAGGTCTCTTTGATATCTTTTAGCTTTATTTAGCCTTTGTTGCCTAAATCGCCTTCTACGACATCCACGGGAAGACTTGGAGTGGTCCTATTCTACTTTGCCGGGAACCACACGGCGAACCATGCAAGTATGTATGTAATTATGTGTACAGTGTTATTTTCCATCGTTTCAGGTGGCGAAACTAACCGGTCACTCGTACAGAGTGCTGTACCTAGCGCTCTCTCCAGATGGAGAGGCGATAGTGACGGGCGCGGGCGACGAGACGCTGCGCTTCTGGAATGTCTTCTCCAAGACCCCCTCGCACAAGGAGAATAAGAGCGTGCTTAACCTCTACACCGCGCTCAGATAAACCATAGACAATGCAACCGTAGTGAATCGTGGCATAGACAATCGAGCTATAGTGGAAAAGACAAGAAGAACAAGAGCGTGCTTAACCACTACACTGCGGTCAGATAAACCATAAACAATCACGGGCGTAGCCAGGTTTGAGGGCCTTTGAGGCCTTTGATTTTTGGAATCATGTTTTAATATTATTAGAATCAGTCATTAAGAGAACTACTGATTACCGCGAGAAACGCCCGTTTAGGCGGTAATTAGCATTTCATTATATTTGTCAAGTATTAGGAATAAAATTATTGGCGTCGCTAGTGTGCCTAGTGTGGGCCCTTAAGCGGGCGCCCGACGCGGTTGACCCGCGACACGGATAACGTAGCGGCACTCAATGTTACTTTTGTAGAAACAGCTTTGCTACTACCGCGTACTCGGTCGCGCGTACACACGAGTGGGACCCATCGGCTGTCTCGCCTCACGCAGCGCTGCTCTATGAGATAACTTGAAACCATCCCTTCTCCCCTCTGGGAGGGAAAAATAAAGGCTGGCAAAACTGTTGGCGCACTCCTGGTGTTGCAGTTGTACATGGGCAGCGGTGATCACTTACCATCAGGTGACACACTTGCTCGTTTGCCGTCCTATAACATAAAAGCACGCGAAGCGGACGCCGTGCGCCCGCTTAACGCAGCTAACGTCCTAAGTATCGGGGAGGGTTCAAGAAAATAAAAATTGACTGTTTAATTCATGAGAGCTGAGCCGTTCGGTCTGTATACGATCGGATAATCGATAGCGGCGGCGTGTAGTAGAGATGGCGAATCCAAACGACATATGTGTCAAAAAAATCAGTAATGACCAAGTTATGCCTCTCGCTTCTCCTTATTTTATAGTTATAAAAGTTAATACACTTTGTTTTCGGTAGGGGTTTGGATCCCCAAAACCCTCCCCCTGGCTACGCCCATGTAAACAATGCAACCATATTGAATCGTGGCATAGACGATCGAGCCATAGTGGAAAAGACAAAGTGGTGATGAGATATAGTGAATTTGATGAATCTACATGGATTTTCGATAATGTTAATTTTATTTATTAGTTGTAAAGGATGGTGTAACAGTGTTCCATCGGATTAAGTTTATTTATAATCCCATATTGGGATACGGTTATGGAAGATATCCTTAATGCAATGTGTAGTTTATTATTGCCTCATCGTAAGTATCAATGATGGGGCAATAGAAAACTTTTTTTATAATAATGTGTCTCTGTTTGGTCTCACTCACAGAAGTTATTTCCTTATCATCATGATAGTAATGGTTATAATAAAATTGTAAGCAATTGGGTTCAAGTAGTAAATCAAGGAAAATTATATAAAATAAAGTTTATTTTTATCATGTTGGAATAATAAATTTATTACTTCGGTTACACCATAAATCATGTCCCATTATCTTATATAAATAGGGATATATAAAGTAACATAATTAATGATATTTTTTCCACACCGGAAGTTTGAGGAAATCGACAAAAGTTATTAATATTCATTTATTTTACTTCGAAAATTATGATATGTGGTGTATTTATTATATAACATAGAAAAAACTGTTCGACCAAGAGACACATTATTTCTTGCCAACACGAGAAATTTCTGAAATATACGTACAATTGTATTTTGTAATACATGTACATACGTTTGTGTAAAGATTTACGTTGTGTATAAATATTTAATAGCGATCTGTTTGACGTTTGGAAAGAACTTTAGTTTTGATATATTTTCCATTTTGAAATTGCTTTTCATTCGTCAGACGATGTTGTATAATTAGATTTTTATGTTCACTTAATTAAAATAGCCTTTTTTCTGTTTCAGCAATTATTAGTGTAGCTTATCGCAGATGAGAGAAATATTTGTATTATCGTTAGCTAATAATTATTTTTCTCATATGTTTTATAGTGGCACTAGGCGGTTCCGGATTAAGTAGATTTGGTAGTATTTTTCTGCCATTCAAAAGCAGCACTTTGTACAGGTATACCTAAAACTCTTATTTCCTTGCTTTTGATTGCATAGAGTGAGTTTACGAAATTTTTGGTTTGTTTAAAAGTTTGTTTACTATTATTTTGAGTGTGAAATGGTTTTGGTCTAATAGTCATTTAGTATAAATAAAGCAAGGAAATAATATTTAAATTGATGTCTGAAATTATAATTGAATGTATATAATGCAATTAGAATTGTAATGAAGAATATGTTTACGGATATCTCTGATCTCTTGTCTTAGACGATAGAAATATAGAGTCGAGCCAAAGAATATAAAAATAAATTAAAAGCTTCTTGTTTAGAAGTTATTCTTGCATTTATTGGTATTTAAGCTTTTATAAAGAAGTATATTTATTATTTTCAATCATTCAAAACACATCTGTCCTTTTTTCAGCGGAATACACTATAGAGACCTTAAACCTTACTAGACCAAGGGACAAAATTAACCATTTTAAATTGGACCTTATGACCCTGTTATAAAGCTCAGAACATCTCGCGCAGTGAGCACAAGCATATCTACTCTTGCCATTAAGTATGTCTAGTCTCATTTGAAGGTCTATTGTTTTACCTGGTACTGTTTTGAAGTTTCAAAAGACTTTTACGACAGATACTTACCAGTATTTCGGATTGTAGATCGCTTACTTGACAAGACCACCCTGACATTAAACTCTCAGGTACAAAACTCACAGAAAAGGCGTACGGCGAAGGCACGGTGCAGATATAGTCGTGATAGGATTTCAAGCCTTATTTTAATATTCAAAACGTCCAATATTGCAAGAAAAAAATTAAGCCTATGTCCGCACGTGGCATCTTGCGTAGCTAGCGGCTTAGTTTTTTCTTGCCTCGCTGGTAGTTTTGAATACCACAATAAGGCTTAGAATTCTATCATAGTGTCCCACGCCGCCAACGTATCAGAACCATATGCCTTCTCTATTAGTTTTACGCCTTAGGTGTGAAAAGAGTGCTTGTCGCGCCCCGGTCACTTTAATATATATCTACTGAGTACAACTAAAGATCTATATTAAAATGACAGTTCTTGATGTAATTGAGGCAGTAAGTGATATTCATCTTATATATACTCTCATATTTTGGCAGCTGTTTTAAAGATCTAGTTAGTTATTAAAATTATGAGGTAATCCTAAACATATTCTGATGTAAATTAATTTCGTCTCTGTGTGCAATGTAGGTTAAGTTAGTTATTATCTATACATATTTATAAATATGTTGTGTGAATGGTTTGTATATGAATACAATATTAAGAAGACCAAGAACCAAGTTTTATACTAGATCGCTATGATGAGATTAAAAGCTGTAAAAAAAAAAAACAAAATTGACATTACTATACAAATTGCCTGGGTTTACTTACTTTTATATGGCAATGCCAATTTTTTTTGGGACTTTAATTTAATTTCTTTATACTATAATGATCTAGTAGAGCCCATAGATCGATTTATTAAGCATATGCCCTTGATCCGTTGTATATCGGTTACGGCTATTACTTTTCACAAAAAGATATTTTTGTTAGTACATTAACTAATTTGCCATTTAAATTTTCGTTGAAAGTGTTTTATATCATATAAAATTCTTTACTTTAGGGGTGTCGAAACAGTTTATTTCTCCGAGTGGAGAAGGCGGTTTTCCTTTTACAGTAAGTGAATATTATATGGCCCTTTAGGCGTAAAAATGCCAGATAATGCGCGTGGTGCAGATACGGCGCAGATAGTGAAGACTTTAATAGAATTTAAAGCCTAATTGTTATGACAATAAGGCCTTAAACACTATCACAGTGTTCATTATCACTCAAAACGACCAGCATCGCGAGAAAAAATCCTATTGCTAGATGCTACGTGTGGGCAAGAGGATGCGTCAATTTGTTTTTGCGATATTGGTCGTTTTCAGTATGACAATAAGGAATAAGATCCCATCATAATGTCCCAAGCCTGCACCGTATCTTCGTCGTACGCATTTTCTGTGTGTTTTGTGCCTTACGAAGGTTTGGTTGGATATTGCCCGACTTGTTCTTACCTCTCTGATTAAGATTCTTCTCTGATTACCTCTTTTGATAGCCTTAGATAGTTATGCCTGTATGTTGGTGTAACTAGTTTAAGGCTATCGAAACAGGAGAAACGAAAAAGTATGTACTTACAGCTCCGTTAAGTAGCCGTAACAAAAGAATCAGATCATTATACCGACGTGTCACGTGATTGAGGGTAACCAAATATAAATATGTATTGGAATTAAATTGTTTGTATATTGTCTTGAAGCGATTGGGGGTTAATGTCTTGATTATTTGAGCAACTTGATAGTTTTGGTCTATTATAGTTTATTCATAATAATAATGTAGTATTGTTGTCGTCTCAATATGTATGAACAGTGTGTGGAGTTACAAACAAAAAGTGGGTTTATACGCTGAAATTATCATATCATTAGCCCTCAAGCGTTATTTAAATAAAATCATGTTTGTCATAAAGTAACCTGATGTCATGTGATTTAGGCTGATTTGTAGATTACAAAACGCAAACTACGGTGCTTCGGAAGGTGCAGCTACGAGCACATGAAACGTATACAAGTTAATAATTTAAAAACAAAAAACCCGCCTGCATGGATAACTACAATTATTTTATATTTCACCTACCTAAGAACACTCGGGCTATTAAGACAAATCTAACGATACCTCAAATGTGAAAATCCATTCAACAGTTCTAGAGATACAAGGTAATAAAGAATATTACATACATACAAGATACGCGCTAAACACATAACCCTCCTGGCAGTCGGGTAAAAAAATAAAGTATACAGCGTGTGAATTTATCCTTAATTTTCCTTGAATTGGGTCACTCAGCCCATCAATATGACTAATCCTTCCTATGAGACCAATGCTGTAAATTTATTTTTTTGTTTCTTTCATACAAATTGCCAGATCGGTCCAAAATTTTTTTGTATGAAAAAGTCGATTTTTTGGTTCATTGGTCCTATAGATAAAGTTGTCCACTTTGACAGTCTGAGCCGCCCCTGAGATGGATTATTGAGGGTAAGGCATGCTGTACAACAAGCAAAAGACGCACCTTATATCGGAATACCAGCGTTTGTAGGCATATTTGCGTGGGTCTTTTCTATCATGTATGTGCATTACCCACCTTTACTAACAAATGTATAAATAGAGTCACCAGAATGTTTTCTAACATAGTCACCACCTGAAGACAGGTGGCTCCTATTGGTTCATCAAGGTCAGCTGAACTTTTCCCATTGGATAATATTTAACAACAACAAACATTGTCAAATGTGTCAAGTATAATTTGGCCAATGTTTGCTGTGGTCATACAGCTCAGTGGAAATCACCTTTCCATGATCCTAACTGGCTTAGATGAGTGAATCTAAAGTAAATTATTTTTACAATTTTTGGCATTTCTTTTCATCAATATCATTTCGAATTAAGAGAATTACTTATTACTCCCAAAAGTGGCCACCTTTCATCGAAGCCTCTTAAAAAAGCCAGTTTATTAAAGTCTAATGATCGGGCGAAGTAAAGTGGTAAAGTAACTTTTACTGGATCTGGTTTTTTGTTTTTCTGTTTGAAAGCTAGGTGTTAGGTATGTGGCGGGTAGTGTACATACATATAATACCAAAATAAATTGTCTATGTAAAATAGTCTTTGAGACTATTGGATATGAAATATCATTAAAGCATAAAATTGTGTAAAGTTGTATACAAACCGATGTATGTAAGAAAATGACTTGTAAAGGGGCCTTTCGCTTTCAATAGTTCCTCTTAATTTTATTAACACAAGTGATTGGAATACTCGGAGTATGTTTACCTAAACTTCGAGGGATTGTCTGATCATTGGTCATAGAGTAGATAATACCTGCTCCAAGTGTATTGGGCGCGCTTTTACCGCTAATGGTATTATTCGCTCTCGTGATATACTCGCAAAGATAGGTAAATATACCCCAACAATTCCGACCACTGCAACCTGCACCTATAATTCTTCCTTATCATACTAAACCTTTTTTTGCACTATGCATTCTTACTAAAACGCGAATGACTCCTATAGATTATATCATAAGATAGAATATTTATTTAAAGATATAAAGAGATAATATATTAAATGCACTTTTGTTAATATAGACTGATAGTGTGCTGTAAAATCAATGTTATATTAAACCTAGTTCAACTAATAGCTCACGGCAAACATTTGTTAAGGTTCTAACTTTAATTTAACAGAAATAAAGGACAGGTCGACCTACCTTTGTTTTTATTAACATGTTATGGTATTGTTTGATAAACAGTTACAATATATTTTCGACATAAAATATAACTTTTAATACTTTGTTCACTAAAAATATCTAATTTACTTAAGATGTAAGTGTACCGACAGATTCAAAATAAAAAAAAGCAAACTAAAATATATTTAAAACTGGCAACACTAAAGATAGCGCGGAGCTGTTAATTGCACGAGGTGGTGTACTTTAAGATTAAATTAAACATGTGTGATGTAAATTGTAGTTTTAAATGAAAGCAAATCCTACCATAAAGCAGTTATTCTCGAACTTAAGGCGAGGTGAGTTCACACACTAGCGCCACCCGGCAATTAATTCTATAAGTACTAAATCATATCACATTTAAAAAATATAATAGCTAAATGCCCTAGTAAATTACTTGTAGTACTATTGGTACAAGTTTTCACTATTTTTAATTTGATGAATTGAGAGAACGAATTTTTACCGCCAAAAGTGGCCACTTTTGGCGATAAAAATTCGTTCTCTTAAACATATATTGTAATATCTATGAAAAGTAACAAAAATAATACTACAAGTAATTTACTAGGGCAATCAGTTATTAGATTTTTAAATTTGATTTGATTTAGGAGTAAATGAATTAATTGCCGGGTGGCGCTAGTGTGTGAACTCACTTAGCCTTAAGGTCAATCTAAAGGCAAGGGCACCCCTTTATTATCATTATTTTTTCAAGATAAGTGGAATAAGGGACTAACAATGGACGAGGACGAGCTCCGTGGCGCAGCGGTCAACACGCCAGCCTGCGACACGGGGGTCCCGGGTTCGATCCCCGGTCAGGTCATGATGGAAAACGATCTTTTTCATAATGACCTGGGTCTTGGATGTTTATCTATATAAGTATATGTTATAAAATATAGTATCGTTGAGTTAGTATCCTGCGACACAAGTTCACAACTTACTGTGGGGCTAGCTCAATTTGTGTGATATGTCCCTATATAAAAAAAAAAATGCTTACATAACCGGCAATTTTTTGATTAAAACAACGTTAACGGTTTATGTATATAAAAAAGGTATATATATATGTATATATATATAAATAAAGTACGGTTTATGTTTATAAATAAAGGTAAAAAGGTATAGGGTACGGTTTATGTTTATAAATAAAGGTAAAAAGGTATACCTATAAAAAAAAATCGGTAAACGGTAGGACGTTTACTGAATTTTTTTTCATGCCTTTCAATAAATATAGCCGAAAATGTTATGGTACCGAAATTATTCAGATCGCTGTAAACCAACGGCACTATTATTTCATATTTTATTTACAAGTTCACAACTTACTGTGGGGCTAGCTCAATTTGTGTGATATGTCCCTATATAAAAAAAAAAAATGCTTACATAACCGGCAATTTTTTGATTAAAACAACGTTAACGGTTTATGTATATAAAAAAGGTATATATATATGTATATATATATAAATAAAGTACGGTTTATGTTTATAAATAAAGGTAAAAAGGTATAGGGTACGGTTTATGTTTATAAATAAAGGTAAAAAGGTATACCTATAAAAAAAAATCGGTAAACGGTAGGACGTTTACTGAATTTTTTTTCATGCCTTTCAATAAATATAGCCGAAAATGTTATGGTACCTACCGAAATTATTCAGATCGCTGTAAACCAACGGCACTATTATTTCATATGTACCTAAATCTAGACTTCTAGACTTATATGTAGGCGGGGGGATTTGATAGCTGAAATTATAAAGATGATAAAGGTAAAATAAATAGAAGTGAAATACCACAACCACCCATCCCGAATGGCCGTGTGGCCGTGTGGTTCCCGGCAGAGTAGAACACCGCTCCAAGTCTTCCCGTGGATGTTGTAGAAGGCGGCTTAGGAAACACAAGCTAAACAAAGTTTTACATCCGAGAGACATCTCCAACCCGTCTGCCCAGCGTTGAGAGTGTACGCCAAATTTTCTGACTGCTCTGGCTAATCACTTTGGTAGTAAACAAAGGGTCATGCTCCTGCAGTGGAGACTAAAAAAGACATGATGATGATGATGATGACTGCACCCGTCTAGTGGGTAGTCAACTAAATTATTCCTCGTAGCGCACCTTTTAGTTGCGCTCACGATTGCAATTTTAAATATATAATTTGAGTTCCTGAAGCGCACTTATGTTCAAAAAAGATCGTGGCACTAAGTACTTGTTATAGATAGTTTCAGTTAGTTCTCAGCTCTATTCAAAAGTTAAAGATAGGTGCGCTTTGCGGAATAAAATTGTAATATTTATAAAATTGCTATCGTGAGCGAAACGCTAGTATTTAGTAGCTTTTGAACAATTAATAAATACATATATCTAATGAGATAATTTTAAATATGATATGACGTGAAAAAGTGCCTGCAAAGGCCTATTTTCTGAATAAACGTTTTGATTTTGATTTTTGATTTTGAACCAAAAGTTGCGCTCCGAGGAATAATTTAGTTGCGCTTCATTAGGTGCGCTCCAAAATGGTTGCGCTACGAGGAATACCTCTCTAAACTGGATCCCAGCTACATCATCAACTGAGATGCTTCTAGACCCGGGTTGTAGGGCTAGGGTTGAACCCAGGGACGCGGATAGACTTGATAAATAGATATGTCTGTCATTTAAGCATACACACCTACTTCGAGAGCAGAGATACTTCGGAGACCTAGGGCCCGGATAGGACGATAAAACAAAGACTATGATAAAACCACGCGGATGAAGTCGCGGGAAAAAGCTAGTTATAAAAAATATAGGTTACCCGTACAGGAGTGCCATTTTTGAACGCGTGCCACTCGTCTTCGAACGATTTTTGTATGGAAAAATCGTTCGAAGACGAGTGGCACGCGTTCAAAAATAGTACCCCAGGGCCTTGCCTCCGTGCCGCTTTTAAAACGTCAGATCGCAGAAGGCTTTTATATTGGCTTACTACCTTTCGCCAGCGGCTCCACAAGTGTTAAGGGGGCACCCTAGGCACAGTAGCGACGCCAATCATCTTATTCCTAAAACTTTACAAATAGAAAGAAATTCAAGAATGTAAATCATATAAGCACAAGTAAATAACTTGAAGTCTACGAATTCTTATTCGTAGCTTGAAGTATTTTTGGAATCATGTTTTAATATTATGAGAAACGTGATTACTTACTAATCTTATTCTCATAGTTCTCACTGATTCTGATAATATTAAACATGATTCCAAAAATACTTAAGGTTATTTACTAGTGCTTATATGATGTGTGCATTTCCCCAGCGGAAAAGTGTTGAATAATAAATGTTGAATATACTAGATCGTTAGTTCAAAGCTGCCTTCGAATGTTTATCGATGAATGAAATTCGTGTATTCAGTAATTTTTGAGAAATTCGTCAAAAACATATTACGCCAGAGAAACGTTTCCCTGGCGGAATTTTGTCAGGGATCCAAAATTTAATTAGTAGAGCAATTAGTTAATCATAAGAGAGAAATGTTTATGCATAAATGGAATTTGTGTGTCATAGGCCTCCGAAGTTATTCAAAATGCCGCTGGGGAAATGTTCGGCCTTTTGCTGGATCTCATAAACGGTTTGGACTACGGTCTTGGATTTTTTTACACACATTGCTATTAATTTGTTTATAACGCCTATAAAAACAGAATCCAAAAAAACACAGCCACTTATGATTAAAAAATATATACATAAAAGTAGGTATTTTGGTTCTAGTAGCTGAACTAAAGGACCTGATCGAAAGGTTTAAACGTCTATTTATATATTAGAACTGCCTCCAACATCTGCGAAAGTATGTTTGTAATAGAGTAAGTATAAAAAAAGATACAACAAAAATAATGTCTCACGGACATCATGATTTTGAATCCGTCTATTGTAGGAGTTTTATATTATGTGGCAAGTTGTAACTAATTTCAATCGTTTGTTTATTTATTCATCTATACGCATTCTAATAATTAGCTTGATCCAATTAGTAAAAAAAGAAAAATCGTAAAAAAACCAGTGGCACTTAGAACTTAGTTATAAACCGACCAATTTCGGATGGCTATGAAAAAGCGACCGCTCAGTACAAGTATCTTACTTCTGAAATTTGCAATATTACTGACGTTATTGGGTACAGACGCATACTCAATACATAAGCGTTAAGTTAAAATAGATGCTTAAATACATATTGTAGTTCCCGGCAGAGTAGAATAGGATCACTCCAAGTCATCCCGTGGATGTCGTAAAAGGCGACTAAGGAAACACAAGCTAAACAAAGTTTATTAACATCAAAGATACCTCTCCAACCCGTCTGGCCAGCGTGGAGAGTGTAGGCCAAATCCTCTGACTACTCAGGCTAGTATATGGCTCTGGTAGTACAGAGAGGGTCGTGCTCCTGCAGTGGAGACTAGAAAGACCTGAAGAGAAGAGAGAAATACATATTGCTTATTATTTAGATTTACTCTTTTAAAATAAGTATTTAGTAAATAAGTATTCGTGCGTATAGGGTAAAACAGTACTTTATTACTAAGACTCCACTGTCTTTCCATCCGTTTGCCTGTTTTTCACCAGGCTGTTTTTTATGAACCGTTATAACTAGGCTGTTGATATTTTCACAGAGAATGTAGGCACCTATATCTGTTGCCGCAAACAACATTTACTAAAAACGGAATAACGTAATTATTTAAGGAAGGGCTCCAATGCCAGAAACCTGATTTTTGTCGCTTTTTTGCCTGATATTTTATAATAACGGTACGGAACACATCGTACGCGAGTACAACTAGCTCTTTGCCGGTTTCTATCATTCGTAAGCATTATAGTTTGTATATAAGTTCTTATGGTACCTATTTTGTATATTTCTATTATTACTGATACCGAGCAACCGGTAAACGTGTAAAATATTACTGAGCTGTAAAAAAAAATTACCAGAAGTTTATTTCTGTATGGTAGACAAATCCTGCATTTATCATCTAAGTACTTATAAAAGAATATATTGACCGTCTAACAGACCTTAGCTTTTCATATTTGCAAATTTCCCGGGACTTCGTGCTCGTATTTTATGACCTATGTGACCCGCAGCTAAATGAGCTTTATATAAGTGAAAGAACTTTGAAAATCGGTCCAGTTTTAAAGTCAATTGTATGCATACATAAAAACAATCAAATCTTTTCTCTTTATAGTATTATAGTAATAGTATACATAACAGATTGACGTTTTAAATTTGTATCATTATTGAAAGTTAAAGTGAGGTATATACAGTCTCCCATCTACTCAGAAATAACACAAATAACTACAAACAATTTATAGATTAATACTGTAAATAAGACTTGTATCCGCGCCTGTACCTCATTTATAGTGGTATTACATAGTAATGTTTGGAATGACAGCAATTTATATGAAATGGTCGCTTTTTCATAGCCATCCGAAATTGGTCGGTTTATAACTAAGTTCTAAGTGCCACTGGTTTTTTTACGATTTTTCTTTTTTTACTAATTGGATCAAGCTAATTATTAGAATGCGTATAGATGAATAAATAAACAAACGATTGAAATTAGTTACAACTTGCCACATAATATAAAACTCCTACAATAGACGGATTCAAAATCATGATGTCCGTGAGACATTATTTTTGTTGTATCTTTTTTTATACTTACTCTATTACAAACATACCTACTTTCGCAGATGTTGGAGGCAGTTCTAATATATAAATAGACGTTTAAACCTTTCGATCAGGTCCTTTAGTTCAGCTACTAGAACCAAAATACCTACTTTTATGTATATATTTTTTAATCATAAGTGGCTGTGTTTTTTTGGATTCTGTTTTTATAGGCGTTATAAACAAATTAATAGCAATGTGTGTAAAAAAAATCCAAGACCGTAGTCCAAACCGTTTATGAGATCCAGCAAAAGGCCGAACATTTCCCCAGCGGCATTTTGAATAACTTCGGAGGCCTATGACACACAAATTCCATTTATGCATAAACATTTCTCTCTTATGATTAACTAATTGCTCTACTAATTAAATTTTGGATCCCTGACAAAATTCCGCCAGGGAAACGTTTCTCTGGCGTAATATGTTTTTGACGAATTTCTCAAAAATTACTGAATACACGAATTTCATTCATCGATAAACATTCGAAGGCAGCTTTGAACTAACGATCTAATATATTCAAAATTTATTATTCAACACTTTTCCGCTGGGGAAATGCACACTATATGATTTACATTCTTGAATTTCTTTCTATTTGTAAAGTATTAGGAATAAAATGATTGGCGTCGCTAGTGTGCCTAGTGTGCCCCCTTAATATGGTTCTTTCGGGAGTTTCGGGAACAGTACTTTCCTCGGACATGAAAGTAGCCTATGTCCTTCTCCGTAGGCACAACGTGTATGCAAAATTTCATGATGATCGGGTCAGTACATAGAGAGCGAAAGCGTCACAAACAAACAAACACATTTTCGCATTTATAATATTAGTTGGGATGGGGAGAAAAGAATCTACTTATGTAGTGCCAGTGGATTCCACTGGCATTCCACAAACGTCAATTTCATAGCCCCATAGTGACTGTGGAAATTTTAAAAAAATATTTCCTACCTTTATACACAAACAGACATATACATATTATAACGTATGTTTACCCCAACAGGTGAGATGGACCCCAAAAGTCACGTATAGCGTATTACTGGGCTTTTATATAGAAAATGCAATTGAAAAAGTGATGGGTTGCTAGCCGCATCACCTATTGACATAATACTTCTCCTTAGGTTTTCGCCTCTTCGTCATGCTTATACGGATACGGACTGAACGGGAAGAGAAGCGGTTGGTATATTCTATGATTTTTCTTTAATGCTAGACCAGCATGAAATACTGATGTTAACATGTCATTAAATATTCATAAAATGTTCATATAGGTACAACAGGTACAACATTTGGTAGAAATTATGGCGCCAAAATCCTGAATTTTCATATTCTTTTTTTCTTACTAGCCAGGTCAAATTTGAAATTCGAATTTTGTAACCTCCATAGTTGAATTATTTCGCAGCAAACTCGTCGTTCTATTTTTAAATAACACGACAGATATGAGTTTTCATAGTAACTTTGTCGGCCGCTAGAACACGACAAGGATTTTCATACTTACTTTACTGGCGTGTATTGGCCAGTACAGCAATATCGATTTATCCCAAACAAGGTTGTCAAATTAATTAATGTGAGAATTTCCAAGTATGTTTGAAAAAATGTATTTCTCTATTTTCTCGTTAATTTAATTCTAATTCTCTTAAAAGGAATCTCTTTTTTAGAAAAAATAAATAAACCAAAGCGGCACATACCTATTTTAGTACTGGATTTTATGAAAGAAGAATCGTGCCTCTAGAAGCTGTTTTCAGCGAGAAAATAGAGAAATACATTTCTATGGAAACCATGCTGAAAAAATACTGCTAGGATACACTCTTAATAAGAGCGACTCCCGTTTAGCGAAGGTAGGTAAACTGCATGACTGCATTATAGGTCCGTACTTTTACGAAATTCACAGAGGGCTAGCAGCATAGATTAAAAAAAAAATGCCAGCAGTAACTATTCTTTTCCCACGTTACGCAGTTGTTTTGTTCCTCAACTGCAAAAATCTGAGAATTATATTCGGCTGACACGTTCCAGCAGGATAAGGCTTCGTTGCACACCATTAACAATTCGTTGGATGCATTTCATGAGTTGTTCCTCAAAAAAGTGATAGCCTAACTTAATAGCCCCACCTGTTATTTTTCTTGTAGGGTTATCGTTTACTGTTCCGTGGGTTATCAGAAGAGCGTAGTCTGAAAATAATCAATAATCCAAAAGAGTTTGACAGATTTAAGGAATCATGTTGAAGAAAAGATCGGGTATTCCTTGTTCGTGGTTGTTTGTTATTGTAATTGATAGTAAATGCGAACGGTTTGAGTAATGCCGCGATTATGATGCTTTTAATCCTAAATCATACCAAATTTTAAAAAAATAAGCGACGGAGCGCAGTACGAGTATGTTAGGTATTAAAAGAACAGACCGTGTTAGGAATACAACACTGCGCTCCATGACACAAGTAACCTAGCAGATTTTAATCCGACGACCACGTTAGATTGAAATCTGCTAGGTTAAAGTGGGACTGTCCACGTTTGCCGAATGGTGCCAGAGAGGTGGGCTTATAAAACTATCTCATGGATACCTACTGAGGGGAAGCGATCAAGGGGCAAACCTAAAACGAGATGGACTAAACTTGTCCCGTTTTGACAATAGTTGGAGAGAGATGGTACGAGATAGAGAAAGGGCAAAAACCTCCCTTTTTTGTTTCTAACAAAAAAAACCGGCCAAGTGCGTGTCGGGCCACGCGCAGTGTAGGGTTCCGTAGTTGCGAATGACAACTTTGAGTTCACACTGTTTACACTCACACCTCACAGTCTAACGACCAAAAACATCTAACAATGAAGATTGTATGAAATTTTACATTTTCCAGTACATTTTATAAGTTGGTTGCCTATAACTTTTTAGTTTGCACTTAGTACCCAGCTCTGATAGTTTTCCTTTCAACTTCAGTATATATACTATTGCTGTAATTTTTTTCACGTATCCATATATAACCGTTTAGCAGATAGAGGGGGGGGACACGTACCTCTAACAAAATTTTGCACTTTAAAACCAAATATTTCGGAAACGGATCCCTAAATAGAAAAATGGTGTTCTTAACCTCACAATATTTTTGAAAGACCTTTTTAACGATACCCCACACGATGGGTAAATAGAGAAAAAAAAATTACTCCCCCACTTTACTTGTATGGGAGCTACCCAAAAAAAAATATTTTTTCAAGGTTTTTTTCTACGACTTTTTTGCCATGATTAATATACACACTCATACCAAATTACAGCTATCTAGTACTTATAGTCTCTGAGTAAAACCGCGGACGGACAGACAGGCAGACAGACAGACAGACAGACAGACAGACAGACAGACATGGCGAAACTATAAGGGTTCGTAGTTTACTACGGAACCCTAAAAAAGGGAGGTTTTTGCCCAGCAGTGGGACCTGAATAGCTAAAAAAAATTGATCAGTTTTAAAAGAATTAATGGCTGGGTGGCGCTAGTGCCTGATACCACTTTTAAATTAATATGTAATATAATTTTAAATATGTATTGTTTAAAAAGTCAAGATTCTGTTACTTATAATTGAGTTTAATCAAAAAATACAAATATAAAAATAAGGTATTTTTTATTGTTTTTATTGAAAATTGTTAGGTCGTTTTGATGCTCCCTGTTGTTTCTAAATTTACGAAAATCTATTTAACACCAAACCATGACTTCCAGGATGACTTTGGAGTTGTGGCGATCGCGGCGGCTTCGTCACTCTCATCGTACTCATCGTAATCTGAGTCAGGTGCCCAACCTAACCCTATTGACCAGCTTCCAGATGTCTTTTTTTTTTTAAGTCGCGGACCTGGAGTTGCAGTTTTACCTTTTGTTTGAGAGCCTTTACCTAGTTTTAACCCTTGACCTCCTGTTTGAGACGCTGTACCTAGTTTTAACCCTTTACCTTCTGATAACATCCCTTGACCTCCTATTTGAGAGCCTATATCTTCAGTTAACTCTAATGAAGACGTTCCTTGGATTTTCGTTTGAGAGCTTCCTGCTGTCACTTTGCTTTTACTTTCCTCATTAGAGCCTTCTAAATCTCCAGAAGACGTGTCTTGGTTTTCTGTTTGAGAGTCTAAACCTGCAGGTTCCACGTCTTGACTTCCTAGTTGAGTGTCTAAACCTCCATTTCCCGTGTCTTGACCTTCTACTTGAGTGTCTAAACCTCCATTTTCCGCGTCTTGACCTTCTACTTGAGTGTCTATACCTCCATTTTCTGCGTCTTGACCTCCTACTTGAGTGTCTAAACCTCCATTTTGCGCGTCTTGACCGTCTACTTGAGTGTCTAAACCTCCATTTTCCGCGTCTTGACCTCCTAGTTGAGTGTCTAAACCTCCATTTCCCGCGTCTTGACCTTCTACTTGAGTGTTTAAACCTCCATTTTCCGCGTCTTGACCTTCTATTTGAGTGTCTAAACCTCCATTTTCCGCGTCTTGACCTTCTACTTGAGTGTCTGAACCTCCATTTTCCGCGTCTTGACCTCCTAGTTGAGTGTCTAAACCTCCATTTCCCGCGTCTTGACCTTCTACTTGAGTGTCTAAACCTCCATTTCCCGCGTCTTGACCTTCTATTTGAGTGTCTAATCCTCCATTTTCCGCGTCTTGACCGTCTACTTGAGTGTCTAAACCTCCATTTTCCGCGTCTTGACCTCCTAGTTGAGTGTCCAAATTTCCATATACCACGTCTTGTCCTCCTGGTTGAGTGGCCAAATCTCCATATATCGTGTCTTGACCTCCTAGTTGAGTGTCCAAATTTCCATATACCACGTCTTGAACTCCTGGTTGAGTGTCCAAATCTCCATATATCGTGTCTTGACCTCCTGGTTGAGTGTCCAAATTTCCATATACCACGTCTTGTCCTCCTGGTTGAGTGGCCAAATCTCCATATATCGTGTCTTGACCTCCTAGTTGAGTGTCCAAATTTCCATATATCGTGTCTTGACCTCCTAGTTGAGTGTCCAAATTTCCATATACCACGTCTTGTCCTCCTGGTTGAGTGTCCAAATCTCCATATATCGTGTCTTGACCTTCTAGTTGAGTGTCCAAATCTCCATATATCGTGTCTTGACCTCCTGGTTGAGTGTCCAAATCTTCATATATCGTGTCTTGACCTCCTGGTTGAGTGTCCAAATTTCCATAAACCACGTCTTGTCCTCCTGGTTGAGTGGCCAAATCTCCATATATCGTGTCTTGACCTCCTAGTTGAGTGTCCAAATTTCCATATATCGTGTCTTGACCTCCTAGTTGAGTGTCCAAATTTCCATATACCACGTCTTGTCCTCCTGGTTGAGTGTCCAAATCTCCATATATCGTGTCTTGACCTTCTAGTTGAGTGTCCAAATCTCCATATATCGTGTCTTGACCTCCTGGTTGAGTGTCCAAATCTCCATATATCGTGTCTTGACCTCCTAGTTGAGTGTCCAAATTTCCATATACCACGTCTTGTCCTCCTGGTTGAGCGGCCAAATCTCCATATATCGTGTCTTGACCTCCTAGTTGAGTGTCCAAATTTCCATATACCACATCTTGAACTCCTGGTTGAGTGTCCAAATCTCCATATATAGTGTCTTGACCTCCTAGTTGAGTATCCAAACCTCCATATATCGTGTCTTGACCTCCTGGTTGAGTGTCCAAATCTCCATATATCGTGTCTTGACCTCCTGGTTGAGTCTCCAAATCTCCATATATCGTGTCTTGACCTCCTAGTTGAGTGTCCAAATTTCCATATACCACGTCTTGTCCTCCTGGTTGAGTGGCCAAATCTCCATATATCGTGTCTTGACCTCCTAGTTGAGTGTCCAAATTTCCATATACCACGTCTTGAACTCCTGGTTGAGTGTCCAAATCTCCATATATCGTGTCTTGACCTCCTAGTTGAGTATCCAAACCTCCATATATTGTGTCTTGACCTCCTGGTTGAGTGTCCAAATCTCCATATATCGTGTCTTGACCTCCTGGTTGAGTGTCCAAATTTCCATATACCACGTCTTGTCCTCCTGGTTGAGTGGCCAAATCTCCATATATCGTGTCTTGACCTCCTAGTTGAGTGTCCAAATTTCCATATATCGTGTCTTGACCTCCTAGTTGAGTGTCCAAATTTCCATATACCACGTCTTGTCCTCCTGGTTGAGTGTCCAAATCTCCATATATCGTGTCTTGACCTTCTAGTTGAGTGTCCAAATCTCCATATATCGTGTCTTGACCTCCTGGTTGAGTGTCCAAATCTCCATATATCGTGTCTTGACCTCCTAGTTGAGTGTCCAAATTTCCATATACCACGTCTTGTCCTCCTGGTTGAGTGGCCAAATCTCCATATATCGTGTCTTGACCTCCTAGTTGAGTGTCCAAATTTCCATATACCACGTCTTGAACTCCTGGTTGAGTGTCCAAATCTCCATATATCGTGTCTTGACCTCCTGGTTGAGTGTCCAAATCTCCATATATCGTGTCTTGACCTCCTAGTTGAGTGTCCAAATTTCCATATACCACGTCTTGTCCTCCTGGTTGAGTGGCCAAATCTCCATATATCGTGTCTTGACCTCCTAGTTGAGTGTCCAAATTTCCATATACCACGTCTTGACCTCCTAGTTGAGTGTCCAAATTTCCATATACCACGTCTTGTCCTCCTGGTTGAGTGTCCAAATCTCCATATATCGTGTCTTGACCTCCTAGTTGAGTGTCCAAATTTCCATATACCACGTCTTGAACTCCTGGTTGAGTGTCCAAATCTCCATATATCGTGTCTTGACCTCCTAGTTGAGTATCCAAACCTCCATATATCGTGTCTTGACCTCCTGGTTGAGTGTCCAAATCTCCATATATCGTGTCTTGACCTCCTGGTTGAGTGTCCAAATTTCCATATACCACGTCTTGTCCTCCTGGTTGAGTGGCCAAATCTCCATATATCGTGTCTTGACCTCCTAGTTGAGTGTCCAAATCTCCATATACCACATCTTTACCTCCTGGTTGAGTGTCCAAATCTCCATATATCGTGTCTTGACCTCCTAGTTGAGTATCCAAACCTCCATATATCGTGTCTTGACCTCCTGGTTGAGTTTCCAAATCTCCATATATCGTGTCTTGACCTCCTAGTTGAGTGTCCGAATCTCCAAATGTCGCATCGAGACCTCCGGGACCTTCGTCCATAATTTCAGTTACCAAACCTTTAATTTCCGTGACCAGATTTTTACAAAGTAAAGCTCGATCTTCAGGTGTGATGTTTATATTTATGTTGACGGTGCTTTCGCCTGGATTTGGCGCCTTGTCTGGTGGCCTTACATACAAATCTACTTCTTCCGGAGTCACAGTTTTGAGATCACAGTTTTCCTTATTCGAAAGCAATTGCAATACTTCGGCCGTCGCGTGCACTACACCAAATACATTAATGGGTGCTTCCAAGTCCGTAATCAAGTACTCCACTTCTTTGTACTTTTTAGTAGCCACAATAAGATCTTCTGAAACTAAAATCTGCAAGGCAAGGTTGGATAAGGCGGACTGTAGCTCCCTCTCTTTTAAAGACAGGTAAGGCTCTGGTTTAGGTTTTGGAGGACGTTGGTTATTGTCGTTTGGCTGTTGTGGTGAGTCAGATTGGTTTCCGCAACATTTACAACAGTTACAACATTGATTTCTTCGCGTTCTGGCGCGGGCAGCCCTATTATAAAGAGCTTTAGCTACAGGCGTAGCTTTTCCTGCACGACGTTTCACATGCTTTTTATGGCGTCTCATCTTAGGGTTCTCATCAGAGGGATCCTGTGGAAAAAAAGGAGCTTAAATGTCTTTTTGCTAGTTAGTACTAAATAAAATGAATAAGTAGTTTTTATTCAAATTTTAGATCTCATGTATTTTCATTTCATTTATCTTTCTTGTTATTTTATATTTTTATATTTGCAAAATTGAAAAACTACTAACGTTTCGGAAAGACTACTGCTGAGAAGAATACGCCGAAAGAAACTCAGTTCAGTATTTGTCCACGTGCCTGAAGGGCATAATACATAATAGTTATTAAGTATACACCTAAATTAACAAACATTTGACTGATTCCAAGCATTGTGATCCATTAAATAATTATTTATACAGTAATATGCCTTTTTATGCCTTTTTAATATTCCGTAGTAAACAAGGAACCCTTATAGTTTCGCCATGTCTGTCTGTCTCTCCGTCTGTCTGTCCGTCCGCAATTTTACTCAGAGACTATAAATACTAGAAAGCTGTAATTTGGTATGGATATGTATATTAATCATGCCAAAAAAGTGGTAGAAAAAAGTCTTGAAAATATTTTTTTTTAGCGTAGCTGCCATACAAGTGGAGTTGGAGTAATATTTTTTTTCTATACAAACCCATCTTGTTGGGTATTAAAAAATATTTGAGAGAGAGAGGTTGAGAACATCATTTTTCGATTTAGGGATCCGTTTTCGACATATTTGGTTTTAAAGTGCAAATTTTTGTTAGAGTTAAGTGTCCCCCCCTCTATGTGCTAAACGGTTATATATGGATACGTGAAAAAAATTACAGCAGTAGTGTATTTACTGATTGAAAGGAAAACTATCAGAGCTGAGTACTAAGTACAAACTAAAAAGTTATAAGTAGGCAACCAACTTTTAAAATGTACTCGAAAATGTAAAATTTCATACAATTGTCAATGTTAGATTTTTTTGGTCGTTAAACTGTGAGGTGCGAGTGTCAACAGTGTGAACTCAAAGTTGTCATTCGTAACTACGGAACCCTACACTGCGCGTGGCCCGACACGCACTTGGCCGGTTTTTTTTACTATTTGTTGTTAAAGCGGCAACAGAAATACATGATCAGTAAAAATTTCAATTAAAATACCATTCATTTGAGACCAAACACAATACATTTCAAAAGTATATCAAAGTTAATTATTCGCGGACGAAGTCGCGGGCAAAAGCTAGTATATAATAAATACGCTTGAAAAGCATACCCTTATCTGGGTGAGTTAGTCGGGTGATAAAGTCGCTACGTGGAAAAGTACGTGGACCATAGAAGTAGGAATAGAGAGATATTTTTTTAATCTATGAAGTGGACTGATTCTTTCGAATGTTTTTCATCTGATCCAAAGTGCGTTTTCACACTCTACGGACATTGCGAAAACATCTCCATGTTGGCAAAAATGGCGGCACGTTGGTCAACAGCCTGTAGATGTGAATATGTCACTATCTAAGCGAACGAAAATGGTTGACAAATTAACGTATGTTACAGACTGTTGCTGCTGGCCTCTTATTGCTAAGTCTGTCTCGGAAGAGGTTAAATGCTCAGTTAAAATGTGATGGGGTCTTAACGCTAAAATAGCTCAAGAGCACTTACCCCACATCCTTTATGACAATTATTGTGTTGACGGTCGTTATTGTTCTTGACATTGTTATAGTCGTTGACATTGTTATTGACTAGATTCGTTCCACTGCCATCAATGAACTGTGTAAAAAAATTAATAGGATGCCTCTTTAAGGTCTATATCGTGCAGCACATATTCATACATTTTGTATGAAAATATACTAGAGCGCTTCAGTGGATTGAAGCGCATGCGGATTTTTGCAATGTGTATGGCACAGTGTGCCCCGCATAATGTGCGCGTACCTTTACACAACCGCTGATGATCGGCTGCCATCGTGAGTTTTAACTGTACAATATTAGTTTGGAAAGAAAACTCGCAAGAGCTTCAGTGAGTTACACAGCAATATGCAGTAAATTATCGGGATGACAGCCAATCATCGGCGACTGTGTAGAGAATGTGCCATTTATGGCTCTACACACTGAAGTTGCCGACCCACCGACAAACGCGAGACCCGTATAAAATTTACTTAAATTTTTCATGTAAGTAGCATGGCTTGACACGCGTGTCCAGATGACTTATTAAATACAAGGAAGTTGGGTTTTCCTAATATTTGAATTTCGGTATCAGTGTCACTGGAAAATAGAATACAAAATCAATAGTAGGTAATAAAAAATTTGTTCCATAGAAATTTGTCTATTTTCAGCATAGTGAATTTTTGGGTGAATTTTTAGGGAATATCCGAATTCGCTGTGCTAAATTTTTGCTTCACATGGCTGAATCTAAAACCATTTCGAGATAAACGCTCAAATAACAACATTTTTGATGCTGCAGATTTAAAAACAATGGATTAGTTCAAGAAATAAATTTCGCGTTTTGTGACGTCATTCGCAGATGCATTTTTTCCAACCCCGATTTACTCCTGTTAATATAGGTAGATTTTTCATACGAATAATTATTTTTTTAATTTAATAATGTACTTCACAATAGTAGAATCGCAGAAATAGCGAAATTAGTTTATTAAAATAATGTTTTCTTTCATATAAAAGATGAAATAATAACTTTTATAAAAGTTAACATGCCCAATTATATTCGTTGTCGTCTCTTTTAGATAGTTCAATACGATATACGTACATACGAGTCGCATTGATAACATCCTTTTTTGAAATCGGTTGAAAACCTAGCTAGCAGCACAGGAAAGACTTAAACTTAATAGCAAGTAATATTATTTTGATAAATCGCTAATTTCTCCACTCTTATCAACATTAAGTATTGTAAAGTTATCGCATACGTAGACGTGGATAATTAAAAAAATCGTTTAGAACATTACTTTTTATAACACACCAATCTTTTTCTTATTTTAAGATAATTAGATTCGTAATTTTCTTTAAGGCCCCACACTAGGCACACTAGCGACGCCAATCATTTTATTTCTAATACTTTACAAATACAAAGAAATTCAAGAATTTAAATAATATAAGCCTTAGTAAATAACCTGAAGTATTTTTGGAATCCGCCAAAATAATCCGTTATTGGCGGTAATCTGTTTCTCATAATTCTCACTGATTCTCATAATATTAAAACATGATTCCAAAAATACTTCAGGTTATTTACTAAGGCTTATATGATTTACATTCTTGAATTTCTTTCTATTTGTAAAGTATTAGGAATAAAATGATTGGCGTCGCTAGTGTACCTAGAGTGGGCCCTTAACTGAAAAAAAATGCACGAGCAAGCATGATGCGGTTCTGAAATATGTATAGCTCCAAATCATTTGTCTTACGAATCTAGTTATGGATATTGGGATTCAAAGGACAGTTAGTTACTAAATTAAAAAAATCTAACTTCTCTTAGATTATGGTGTATCTCTATGGATTCTATGCTCACTACAACATCCATTACTTTCGCTTTCGTATGATTTTCTATTTTTATTTAAGATATCAAAAACCGTAATGGATTGGGGATACGCAGCCTTAACGTGCTGGTTCCGTTTCCGACGAAGCATTAAGGCACTACGGTTGTTGCACGTAGCGCCACCTATTCTTAAAACTTAATAAAATTATCGAAATGGTTCTCGCGTGGCTACTACGGTCAATATCTTTCACTTAGCGTTTTCACTAAATATTTTTTCTTTCTTTCTTCTTTTTAATTATGACTTCCACCGAGATTTCAGTGATTCTGCCAATGTCCAGCCAGTATAATGAGATACTAAGTATCGGTGTTGTACGGTATATGGTGTGGTATGTGGCATCAAAGATGGCGTATGTTCTTTGGCTGCCTCGTGGGAGATTTTGGCGACAAATCTATACGAGTCCATTTAACAGTCTACTTTAACTATTTCACAAATTGTTCTCGAGCACGAGCATTTATAACACCAAACTACACCAATTTCAGATTATAAAGTCCACTTAAATCAATTTGCAAAATTGTATAAGGCAAACGACGACTGAACCCCTTGACTTCCCACCAAAAACTCCACAAAATATTTATAGATGGCGCTAAGTTTGTATACGTCACTTTGACAAGCACGCCACTGACATTACTTTTCAATACACGTATCGTAATGGCAGCACGAATTTTATTCTCTCTCCCACAAGAAAATACCAACTAACTAGTAGACGCGTAGACAACGGTTGTGCAGCGACGAAGAAGAAAGAGCTTCTGTTCAGACGTAAATACTACACACAAACTTGTATAAAAATGGTGATACAAAACCTAATGCCACATTTAGACTCAACTTTATTGGGCAGGGAAGTGAGCTTAGGAGGAAGTGGGAAGCGCTTGAAGTAAATGATTACTCGCGCTGTCACTGCTCATGCCGCTGCCAAAGCCTGGTGCTCCCTCCCCTCGACTGTCGTTTTTCCGCGCGGAAGAAAAGAATATAATATACACTACGCGAAAAGAAATGTGTGTACGTAATCACTTCCGGCTATGTGTGGGTGTCTGGATGTGTGCGGGGGCTGCGAGAGGTGCGTGGGGCGTGAACGGTCCGCCACTGAACTGAAGGGCTGTCTGTGTTGAGTTCGTATCTCGCACGTCTCGCACCGCAGGCACGAAGTGAGTAGTGAGTGTTTACCTACGCGTTGTCAACCCTACGCGGTCGGCCCGACTCAAGGTCACCGGTGCCCGAACTCTCACGTACAGGGAGTATCGCCACTGTGGCGGAAGTCAAGGGAGCGCAACGCGAGCACAAGCGAGTGTTGACAGCCATATTGCGATTTGATAAATGAAGAAGTATGAAGACTTAGTTTGAATGCCTGCTCGCGTCGTTATTGCCGCTGAAGTATTTCTGAAATGGCTGAGCGTAAATGTGGCATTACTAATCAGCAAAGCTGTCTGTGAGCACCCACCTGTTTAGGTCTTATGATGACCTCAAAGATTGCGGTCCAAGGGCCCCAATTGTTGTTCGAAGAGTCGGTCGACGAATCGGTTGATGCGTCGTTCGAGTCTCCACATGAACAGTTACAATTTTCTTCGTTATCTTTATCGTTATCCTGGTCCTTGCCTTCGTCGTCCACTTCATCTTCGTCCTCGTAATCGGACGGGACGAACTCTTCACTGTTAAAGTAGTCAATCTGCAAATAATTTTCTCTTAACTATTTCATTTTTGATTAACAATAAAAAATTATACTTATCAAAACTAAGTATGTCGTCAGCTTACTCTAAGTACCTGTGTACATGAACACGGCAACATGTTCGAAACGTTAGGTGTATAAATAATGTAATAAATGCGCTAAAACCGTAATAAAAGTAATAAGGTATTTAAATGTGTAACAATCGCGAAAATATTAGAAATCATTATAATTTAATGTTTATACTGTAAATTGCTTTTTAAGTCAAATTGGTATTTGGTTTAAGACATTCATCATCATCATTATCATCAGCCTATACTTGTCCACTGCTGGACATAGGCCTCCCCAATTGCACGCCATCGAGTTAGTTTAAGACATTGGTGGCCTCCAAATATTAGAAAATACATTTTCCTTCGAAAATTTCAAATAATATATTCGTTCATACTCGCGAAATCCATTACCGTCCGGTGATAGTATGAAGCTTTTTGTTTCTATTACTGTTTAATGTGTACATGAATAAATTAATAAAAAAATCTAAGAACCCTGTAAAATCGTTGTAGGAACTATGACAGAAAAATACTCACACGAACAGTTTTATGAGCTAGTAAATCGAGAATCTCTATCAGACGTCCGGCCACAACTTTGGGGTGCTCGAACCCTTCCAATAAACCTGCACTTACTATGGAAAAGTACGTGGAAACGTAATCAGAAGCCCTGTAAAAGCACAATAAAAAAATCTTTATTCACCACCTTGAATTTACAATATTCAGTAAAAACGTAGTCGGCGTTTTATAATAAGACTAGTGTTTTTATGCATTCTCAATGCATTTTTAGGGTTCCGTAGTAAACTAGGAACCCTTATAGTTTCGCCATGTCTGTCTGTCTGTCTGTCCGTCCGCGGTTTTACTCAGAGATTATAAGTACTAGAAAGCTGTAATTTGCTATGGGTATGTATATTATTCATGGCAAAAAAGTGGTAAAAAAATCTTGAAAAAAAATTTTTTTTGGGGTAGCTCCCATCAAGTAAAGTGGGGGAGTAATTTTTTTTCTCTACTTACCCATCGTGTGGGGTGTCGTTAAAAAGGTCTTTGAAAAACATTGTGAGGTTGACAACACCATTTTTCGATTTAGGGATCCGTTTCCGAAATATTTTGTTTTAAAATGAACATTTTTGTTAGAGGTAAGTGTCCCCCCCCCTCTATCTGCTAAACGGTTATATATGGATACGTGAAAAAAATTACAGCAGTAGTATATATACTGAAGTTGAAAGGAAAACTATCAGAGCTGAGTACTAAGTGCAAACTAAAAAGTTATAGGCAACCAAATTATAAAATGTACTCGAAAATGTAAAATTTCATACAATTTTCATTGTTACATGTTTTTGGTCGTTAAACTGTGAGGTGCGAGTGTAAACAGTGTAAACTCAAAGTTGTCATTCGCAACTACGGAACTCTACACTGCGCGTGGCCTGACACGCACTTGGCCGGTTTTTATTACATTCTTATTAAAACAAAAAATAAGTTATGGGGAAAAAATATCACGCGGGCAGGATTTGAACCGACAGTCTTTACTTTCTGTACGAGTAATGCCTTACCAATAAGGCCACCGCACCGTAGGTCCTCCAACTTACATAAAGCAACATCATCATCATTTCGTGTAGGTGACACGGTCAGTCGACCATGTACACCCTGGTGTAAGAATTCTTCGGAACCGCTTCTCGGCCTCTGACGTGGTTCTCTTAACGACTACCAGATGGCAGCCGGGACGGATCAACGGCTTAACGTGCCTTCCGAAGCACAGAATCATCTTTCTTATCAGACAATCAGATATATAAGCATCAAAATCACATAGATTATAATTTTAATATATAAAAAAGTGGGGCGTAGAAACCGGGCGCAAATCTAAGGAATAATTTAAATAGACGGTGCTGCTAGCAACCCATCACTATTTTGATTCTGTATTCCATATTTAAGCCGATTAACATGTTAAACGTGACCTTTCGGTCGTACGGCCTTAGGCTCTGTCTAGTCCGTAAGGGATAAAAACGTGATGCTATGTATGTATGTAGAAAAAAATACGTACGAACATGATCCAGCCAATTTAAGAGCTACGTCAATGAGTGTGTACATCACTGCAGTTTGATGAGTTCCGTCATCCTTCAAGGTAGGGTCTGGATTCTCAATTACTCTAAAATTAGAATAAACATGTTTTAATGATGTTAAACTAACACATTTTATTCTAGAGTCGCCTGGACGCGCATGTCTCCATACAAACGGAAAAAGGACATTGTGGTAATATTTGATAATTTTAGGGCAAAATAAAGCATTCAATCAATTAATCTCATTATAATCTACGTTCGTTCCTATACAGTTTGGTTAAATAATCAAATATGTTTGAGAATTATACGCCTCTCAAGATTTTCACACAAATTTGAAAAGGCTTGTAATTCTCAAACCATTGGTGTTTTAACCAAGCTGTATAGGAACGTACGTAGAATATAATGACATTAATTGATTAAATGCTTAATTTTACTTCAAAATTATTAAATTTTGCCACAATTCCCTTTTTCCGTTTGTATGGAGAAATGCGCGTCCAGGCGACTCTTAAGGACTATCGCATCAGCCCGCGCATCGCAACACTTTCTTTTAAGATTGGCCTGGGATTTGAATGTTGATCTATACGTATCTATAATAAAATATAGAATCGTTGAGCTAGTATCCTATCTACCTGGATAACAGGCAGTAAACCACTGTACGTTTTAGAAGAAACTTTCTGCCACGTACGACCGAACTGTGGAATCAACTTCCTGCGGCGGTATTCCCAGATCAATACGACATTGGAACCTTCAAAAAACGAGTCTGTGTTCTCTAAAAAGGCCTTCAACTCTCTTGTCACACCCCTGGTGTTGCAGCCCCCCTATTTACTGTACTGTTACAATGCGGGTTTTGCTTGCTCGAACTTTTTATTTGAATTACAAAAACCGCATTGTAACACTAAATTCTTGATTGATAGGCATCGACACCTGTCATCCGAGTTAGTAAATAGGCCGGCAGGTGACCCGCTTGCTCGTTTGCCGTCCTATATCATAGAAAAAAATCCTACGACCCAAGTTCACAACTTATTGTAGTATGTCCATGTATGTCATGAGGTTTCTGGCAGAGTAGAATAGGACCACTCCAAGTCTTCCCGTGGATGTTGTAGAAGGACTTAGGAAACACAAGCTTAGCAAAGTTCATAAACATCAAAGATACCTCTCCAACCCGTCTGGCCAGCGTGGAGATAGTAGGCCAAATTCTGGCAGTACGAGGGCCGTGCTCCTGCAGTGATGATGATGATGTCACTGTATATTTATTTACTTTGACATAACCGCACGTAATTCTTTTTGATCACTAGGTGCACATCAGAATGAGGAGATACACGAAGGATAAATAATAGTGGCTATGTATAAAATAAAGTGGAAATGAGGGTTTTCACAAATTCTTACCACCAGACGGTTACAAATAGTGGTAGGGTAAGATTGATTCTATGTACCTACTTGTATCAAGAACTTTCACAGAAATCAGAACATGGATAAGCCTTTTCTCGGGAATAACTAACTCTACTTTCTCGAAATGCACGCAAGCGAAGCCGCAGGCAACAGCAAATGCTGATATGTCTTCATTATACACATCCTACATGTTCCTAACTTGTTGTCTTTCTTAATCTTGAAATTCCGGGAAAATCTTTTTGAAATCCCGGAATTCCAGAGGGATGTCCATATTGATATACATATACGTTTCAGGTTGTTGATACCAAACCAATCTACCTACTCCGGCCTTTGCTGATAAACCTCATTGGATTTTGACAAGCAGTAGGAACTGATACGCTATATACGCTATTGCCAGATAACAGATTTTAAATTAAAAAAAAAAAATAACACGCCTTTATGCTGTCGGCGTAATTTAAAATCTGTGTTTCAAATAGCCCCAATTAGAAACCGTATAATTATTAAGTCCTTTTATTCTTTGTCGTGATAAGTCCATGGAGAGTAAAATATCGCTAGTTAAAAAAATGCTCGATATTCCTGTCAGTATTGCATGATGGCAAGAATGTTGCGTGAGTGTCCACCATGAGTAATTCTAGAACTCGTCCCACATGCCCACGGCCCATTTAAAATTTCATTCTGCAACTTGCCCCATATTTTTAAACGGTACAATCTATAGAACAAGTGTTAGAGTAAAAATAATAAACATTGAATTCATCATAAGAAAATGCACCAGAAAACACCGCAAAATCTTATGGAAATATATAAGTATATTAATTTTGTCTCACTGACCACTGTACCAAGTGTTGATAAGGTGTAAAATTCCATACCAAAAAATAATGGGACGAATAACAGAATGAAAAATTGTAAATTTTGATTTTCTGCAATTCGTCCCAAATGGGCCGTAGGCATGTTGGGCGAGTCGTGGAATTACTCTCCACCATTGGATAGCAAGGCTAATCGGTTAACCCAATGCAAAAGTAGCCATCCCTTTTGTCACCGGCAGAGGGGATGCCTTTTTTGCATAATTTGGTTTGTCCTAATATTGATCGGCATACCGATTTTGGCATAATGTTAATTCGCATAATCTCCTTACGCGTAATAACGTTATGACTAAAATTATTAACGCATAAAATTGTAGGAATAATAACAGAAGCAAAATTAAGTTATAATATAAACAACCTTACGTTAATGTATGAATAACTTTTCCGGGAAAAAATAATAAACAATTAGGGAAGAATCCCCAATGTAACTAAAACAATTTGGCCACAACGGGTAGGCGAGTGACCTCAACTTAGGCCGGGACCCCCAATATTACAAAAATTTCTAACAATTTTACATATTGCTCCAATAAATATGTACTCATTTGAGTACGTATTTATTGGAGCAATATGTAAAATTGTGTAGTATTGTTTTTAATACTTTAGGAGTTCGATAAATTTCGGCATGACGTACAAATCTTTTTCGTATTGCTATGTAAAAACCTCCCAAAAATAAACAAAATAGTGAAAAAAAATACAATTATAAACAAAAAACTCTTCTGATATAAAAGTTTTAATGTCACATATTTTAAGACGTGAAAACGCACTCCTGAAATGCCTACATATGCGTGTTGTCGTGACAACTTTGTTTAATAGCTGTACTAAATATTTTGTTTCTGGTAAAGGTTTCATAATAAAAGTTGCTATAAATTTTGCAGACAACATTACAGTATAATTGAATTTAAAAATTTTTACCCTTTAAAAAATGTTCGTATTCACCCCTTTAAAGAAGCTAATAAGATCACTTAATGAATCGATATCAAAAATAAAGTGTCCTCATCATTATTTTTAAAAAGAAATTAGTAACATTTGAAACTTTATATAATCTCAACATACTGTATTATGCCTATAAAAGTTATGCGTAAATATCATTATGAGTAAGCGTAATTAGGCTTTAGAATAATATGTTTAACAATTATTATGCTAATACTAATGATGCTTAAAACCAGCCAGATAACGGTAGGAAACGATCTTTTTCAGATAGGTAGGCCTGGGTCTTGTTTGTTTATAGATATAAGTATTTATTATAAAATATAATATTGTTGAGTTAGTATCCTGCGACACAAAACAATTAACTCTTACTGTGGCGCTAGCTCAAACAGTGTGTCCCAAAGAAAAAATTGCGGACCCCAAGCTACGACACACCACTGAAAGTTTACATTTGCTATTTGCTTAAACTATCTATAACCTTACCTCGCCGCTATCGATCTGCCCAACTTTTCTACTTTTTTCCATAAAAGCCAAAGTGCTTTTGGATCATTTTGATCGACGGCCAAAGTATCCATAGCAGCTGCAGCATTGTCTTCCGTAGCCCCTAATCCATTGTCCACATCCTCATCAGGAGGTATTGTATCATCTCGGTAATGTCTCAGTGCGTAGAGCAATCTATTAAGCAATTTGCCCTTACGATGGCTATATTTTCTAGTCGACGAAAAGGAAGGTTGTACTACTCTCCACCCCGGTAGCGCAGAAAGACGGCGAAGTGGCTCTTTTAAATGTGACAGTTCGTTTTTACTGATTTTGTGGTCGTTGACGCTCACGGACGCCCTCACTATTAACGCAGCTATAATCAGTCGAATCATAGTTGGTGATGCCTGCAATAAAACAAAAAATCATTCGGCCAAACAATAATTATATGAAAAATGTTTGATGCTGCCAAGTAAAATTCGGAGTATCAAGATTCTGCCAGTTAGACAAGGACCCAAAAAACCAACTTGTTCTAAACTACTAAACCAATTTCGATCTATTTTTTTTTCCTATGGGACCAATACTGGACTAATTTTTTTTTGACATTATTATACAAAAGTGTTCAGCTGCCCAGGCCGTTACTTTGGGAAAATCAAATTTATTTTTGAGATCCCAGCATTGATTAAGGAAAAGTATTTCATATTGATGGTTTAAGTCACCCATTTGAGGGAATGTCGAGGGTCAGGGGTAAGGTAGGTACGAAGGTAAGGGTTTGTTTACTATGGAACCGTAAAAGGTAATGTATATTCACAAACTGACAAGTTCAAGACAATTAAAACCATAACCCTCCTTTCACGCCGTCGAGTCAAAGCAGGCAAATTGTGATATTTTCTTGGCACTTACCAATAGCAACTATAAGCGTGACATGTCAGCAAAAAAACTATTAGCCATTTATAAAGACCGTAAAAAGCTAATAATGATTATAATTTGTCACCGCGTAAAGTAGGTATGAAAATCATTTTCCTAACAAGTTTTTATTTAACTGCCGTGTTAGTATGAACGTTAGCATGTCTGTGTCAAATCTTGAAAATTTAATTAAAACCACTTCACTTCCACTTAGCTCACGTTTGGACTTATAGACTCGTGGGGACTGGTCTGCTTGTGAGGCTCTCACGGCCTCTTTGAGACTACTTTATGTTGCTTACCATCCTTAAATCACCTTCAAATTACGTCACACGTTAAGGAAAAGGGGTTAATGAAGTGTGATGAAGTGTGACAAAGTGTGACAACAGGATGGGGGAGCAGTCATAAGTTTTGTGACGTCAAACGTACAAGACGATCACCGGAACTTTTCTTATTTAAAAATCAATATCCATACATCCTCGTGATACATGTTATATTCGAAAAACTGAAAAAATATAATGTCTTAATTGATTATATGCTTTATTAAATTAATTCCGAATATATATTATCGTTAGATTTGTAGTTTTGATATTTCCTTAAAATAAAATATGTGACGTCACGTTAGGGGGTTAGGGGTTAGGGAGTCATACAAATGTGACCATCTGTGACAAGGACATGGAGAAGTGTCTAAATATCATGAAGATAGTGTGACTTAATTTATGTATGGCCTCTTAAGTTGTTTTTATAATTGCCGACTGATTCGTAAATATAAACATGTTCCAAAGAATTATTAATGTACCATATCAAATTTCTAATAGGAAAACAGATGAAAAAAAGAGAAGTAAAGAAAAAAACATCATACAAAACCTTTCAAACGAGTAGACGACCAATAATGTTGAAAAAAGTTTCTTTGGCGTTTCTTTTCAGTAATCGGTTCCGAAACGCTAATTGTCTGTAGAATTTGAATAATAATTACTAACAAAAATACATTATACATAATTAGAAAGTTTTCAATGGGATTTGACGTGAAAAATCTTTCTTCTATATTACAAAAATGAATCGCTGAATGTATTGCTAAACGCAAATCTCTTAAGCGGCTAAACCGATTTCAGTAATTCTTTTTTTTACGGAGAGTAAAAATTATATGTTCCACGGGCGAAGCCGGGGCGAACTGTTAGTTCAGAATAAATTTTCCTTATTTACTAAATATTCTTTTCTACGAACTGTCTTCATTTTCCGATAAGTAATATCATTGGCGGCCTTTTTAGGGTTCCGTAGTAAACAAGGAACCCTTATAGTTTCGCCATGTCTGTCTGTCCGTCCGCGGTTTTACGCAGAGACTATAAGTACTAGAAAGCTGTAATTTGATATGGATATTATAGATTTTATAGGGTAATAGGCGAGAGAAAATAAAAATAGATTAAATAAATACGTTAGAACGTATATTCAAAATTATAACAAGGATGGTATAACGTCTGTCTCCTAACACAGCGTAAATCGAAAATGAGAGAGAGAGTGGGGATGACGATTGTATTTATACAGAATATTGAGGGTGGCCATAATAATAATATTACCATCAATAATTATTAATTAATTTTTGTTATTTAAATTATAAAAATGTCAACACGCCCCCTCAAAAATTAATCACTAATTATTTACAATCATAATTTTGACTAACCAGAACATTAAAACCATCCAAGTATTGCTGGGAAATCACAATGTAATATGGTCCAACATTTGTTGCAAGGATTAGGGAAACCCAGTAAAACCTAATCAGACCAATAAATAAGCAAATCTTAAACTATGCACTTAAGTATAAATTATGCATTTATCAATTGATATAAACAAATAAATAAACAAAATGTAGTTACAAACATAAGTTCATCTCATCTCTGAACTGTCTAAATGCGACGACAGGTAACGGCTTGGTTAACGCATCCGCAATCTGTTTACCTGTGTGGAGATACAACAATTAAATAACATTGTTTTCTACTTGTTCTCTAGAGAAGTGGTATTTTATGTCTATATGTTTAGACCTTTTATGACTCGTAGGATTATTGGCTATACTTATACAGCCATTATTGTCTTCAAAAATAGGTATCGGATTATTAATATTTAAATGTACACTTATAATTAAAGACTTTAACCATGACGCCTCTTTCACAGCTTCAAACAAAGCCATGTACTCAGCTTCGGTCGAAGAAGCTGCTACAGAAGTTTGTCTTTTAGTATTCCAAGTTATAGTACAACTGTTAAACAATTTAAACAAACAACCTGAGGTACTTTTTCTATCGTTAACATCACTACCACCCCAATCTGAATCTACATAACCACACAAGATATCTTCAAAATTATCACACCTTTCGTATTTTAGTTTTAACTCTATGGTACCTTTTAAATACCTAAGTACTCTTTTGAGACTTTGCCATAGCTCTTTATTATTTTTGTTTGTATACCTGCTCAAGATATTGACACTTACGCTTAAATCAGGGCGCGTACATAACATAACATACATTAAGCAACCTATAAGGCTACGACAAGGCGCACTATATTCACTACCTAAATTTAGAGCCTCATAATTAGGCTTATTCTCTAAAGAAGTACTTATTGGATGACAGTCAGTCATACTGAATTTATCCAAAATAGTTTCAATATATGAACTTTGATCTACCAACATAATTTTCCTTATTAACTATACCATCTGGCACTTTCATATAAATTTCTTCCTTTAAAGTGCTATTTAAAAATGTGGTTTTTACATCCATATGATGTACCAATAAATTAAATTGATTTGCAAAACTAATTATGAATCGAAAACTTGCTATACGAGCAACTGGGGCAAAAGTCTCATTATAATCTGTCAAATACTCCTGACTAAAGCCTCTGGCAACTAGACGTGCCTTATATCGAGATGGATTACCAAACTGATCATTTTTAATACTAAAAACCCATTTACAGTCGACTATATTCTTATTGTCAGGTTTAGCCACTAGCGTCCAAGTATTATTTGCTAAAAGTGAATCTAATTCTTTCTTAATTGCACCTTCCCAAAGAGCTCTATCGTTTCGATTCTTAATCTCATTAAAAGATGTAGGTATTACGCAATTAATTGACTGAGCACACAAAAGAACTTCATCTAGGTTCTTATAAGATATTGGTGTACGACTTTTTACTTGAGCCTAGCGCTCCTCAATTGACAAGAATCATCGATATTTTTATCAAAACTACCAGTTGATTTATAACCAACCAGTTCGTCTACATTTACCTCTGGCATTTCATATGACTCGTTTAGCTTACGAATCTTTCTACTAGAAACAGATTCATCAGATTTTAAACTATCTGATTTTTGCTCAACTGATTTAACAATATCCGATTTCGTACTAACTGATTTCGTACTATCAGATTTCGTAGAATCAGATTTTGTACTATCCGATTTCGTACTAACTGATTTCATACTATCAGATTTCGTACTATCAGATTTTGTACTATCCGATTTCGTACTAACTGATTTCATACTATCAGATTTCGTACTATCAGATTTTGTACTATCCGATTTCATACTATCAGATTTCGTACTATCAGATTTTGTACTATCCGATTTCATACTATCAGATTTCGTACTATCAGATTTTGTACTATCCGATTTCGTACTAACTGATTTCATACTATCAGATTTCGTACTATCAGATTTTGTACTATCCGATTTCGTACTAACTGATTTCATACTATCGGATTTAGTACTATCAGCTTTAGACATATCAAATTTAGGACTATCACAGCATTGAGGTTTTATTTACTCTGACTTAGGTGTCAGTTCAGTATTTTGGAAATGTTCGATGACATCTCATTCAAATCGCAACTTAGGCCTTGACTGCAGAAAATTAACCTCATCTACTATGACATCCCGAACCGTTTCATATTTTTCACGTCCTATGTTCCATACCTTATAGCCATTCGGTACATATAAGTTAGTTAGTAGGAAAAAACCTTTTAATATTTAATTGCAGGCTTTTTATCATGCCACATTTCGACCGGGGTTTTATTTTGTGTCAAAACGCGGGTAGGAGAAAAATTCATCAAATAAACTGCAGTTAATACTGCATCTCCCCAGAAACATTTCGGTAATTTAGCACCACTAACCATAGCACATGTTTTTCTGTTATTGTCCTGACCATGCGTTCGCTAACCGTATTCTACTGCGGTGTCCTAGGAATAGTTAAATGGTATGAAATCCCTCGGGACACACAGTACTCTTTCATCTCATTAGATAAATACTCCCGTCCATTATTACAGTATAAATTAACCAATTTTAAATTGAATTGTGCTTCACTTTTGGCTACAAAATCTTTAAAAGCTGAAAATACATCTGATTTATAGGCTATCAGGTACGTAACACAGTATTGGGTATATTGATCCACAAACAACACAAAGTAATTCTTGTTATCGATTGAGGTAGGAGTGATCGGCCCACACACGTCAGTATGTACAACAAATAATGGTCGTTTAATATGGCTTTTATCCTTAGATATATTAAATGGCAATCGATTTTGTTTCCCATTTATGTATGCTTCGCACAGTTTTTCATCAGGCGTTATTAAATCAATTAAACCAATGTCATCAATCATAGAATTCCTTTTTAAATCCAAAAACTTTTGTTTACTAATGTGTCCTAATCTCTGATGCCACAAGTCGTAATTATTTTTATTATTAATGCACAACTGAGAAACAGATCGATTAACACACACTTCTAAATCTATTGAAATTAAATTATTAATTGACTTTACCTCGCATCAGTACTGTACCGTCGTTACTGATATAAGTTCCGTGTTGATCGAAGGTGACGGTCAACCCGGCGCGCTGTATCCTCGATACGGTTGTACGGCACCTCCGGACAACAGTACATCCTCCAGAGTTTCTTGGATGCCAGAGTCATTAATTACTTGCAGTGTTCCACGTTTGGTGGCTGAAACAAATTCACCGTTCTTAGCTACTGAAATTCTAAAAGGTTTATATGTAAAATTGTATAGGTACTGAAAATATCTTCCCTGTTAACAATGTGGTCGGAAGCTCCGGAATCCAACAGGAATGTTATTTGTTTCCTGTTTTCGCCAAATTGGTAATCACCAGCCATGAATGCAAACCCGGGGACTGGAAACCATTGCCTCCTCAGTCAGTTCCACTGCTTGAACAATTCGAGGTCGTTCAGCCGGTTTCTTCGAGCTTCGCTCCAGCAGCCAAAAGTTCCGTCATCAAATCATCAAAAACCGTGAGGTGTTTGACTAGTAGAGTATCTCCTTGTAGTTTCAAACCCAACAGCTTCTTTCGTATAGCCAACTGCGTTGCTAAGCTTTTCTTTTCGTACAAGGCATCCAGGCTTCTAAATATGTCTTTTGCGGTCAGTTCTTCTTTGGCAAAACTAAGAAAGGAGTCCGACAAGTACTTGACAATAACGCTTTTAGCAATACGATAATTCTTCTGCCATACCTCGAACTGTAACACGGGTTCTTTATCGATGACCTTGATGACCTCCAATTCGGTTTTAGCGAGCGGATACGAAACTTCCAGATGCTATATTTTTCGCCGTTAAAAGGTTGGATGTTTCGCTTAGTTTTCAGGTTATCCATAACGAAAATGGTTTTGGTTAAAGTTGATTGGAGGACACGTGTGTTTTTAGAAAACAAAAAGAAATGAATTTAAGGAACTACAGCACAATACTCAAGGTAGTATGGCTGGGCCCATAACCTATAGATTTTATAGGGTAATAGGCGAGAGAAAATAAAAATAGATTAAATAAATACGTTAGAACGTATATTCAAAATTATAACAAGGATGGTATAACGTCTGTCTCCTAACACAGCGTAAATCGAAAATGAGAGAGAGAGTGGGGATGACGATTGTATTTATACAGAATATTGAGGGTGGCCATAATAATAATATTACCATCAATAATTATTTATTAATTTTTGTTATTTAAATTATAAAAATGTCAACAGATATGTATATTAATCATGCCAAAAAAGTGGTAGAAAAAATCTTGAAAAAAATTTTTTTTACGGTAGCTCCCATACTAGTAAAGTAGGGGAGTAATTTTTTTTCTCTATTTACCCGTCGTGTTGGGTATCGTTAAATAGGTCTTTAAAAAATATTGTGAGGTTGAGAACACCATTTTTCGATTTAGGGATCCGTTTCCGTAATATTTGATTTTAAAGTGCGAATTTTTGTTAGAGGTAAGTGTCCCCCCTCTATCTGCTAAACGGTTATATATAGATACGTGAAAAAATTACAGCAGTAGTATATATACTGAAGTTGAAAGGAAAACTATCAAAGCTGAGTACGGGAATATACATTTTCTTTTTGGTTTCTTAACTGCGTTTTTATTTTCATAATAATATAGATTGATGGGTATATCTTAGGTACACGTTAGTAGATAATATAAATTTAAATTCGTAAAGTTAATTTAATATAGGTTTCTTACAACACTCATTGTCATACTTGAATATCATTTTACAACTGAAAATTGTTGACGTCAATTTACCTAAGGCTTAGTTTAACACCGCTTCCAAAGCGGAGTGCAGAAGAAGTGGCAACAAACTGCACAACGCATTTTTTCTAATCGTCATCAACGTACAATCTACACTTATAGTATTTGATTCGAACGCGCTTATCTCAGCAACTACTGGACTGTTTGTACCACGGACGAAGCCGGGGTGGATTGCTAGTTGTAGATAACCTTAAGGGCCCGCACTAGGTATACTAGCGACGCCATACTCAGTCCCCGTATTCTTGTTTTTAAGGCCGCACACTAGGCACAGTAGCGAGAAAAAAATTCAAGAATGTAAATCATGTAAGCCTTAGAAAATAACCTGAAGTAATTTTGGAATCATGTTTTAATATTATGAGAATAGTGATTACCGCCAAAAACGGCCGTTTTTGTTGATTCTCATAATTCTTACTGATTCTGATAATATTAAACATGATTCCAAAAATACTTCATTTCTAAGGCTTACATGATTTACATTATTGAATTTCTTTCTATTTGTAAAGTATTAGGGATAAAATGATCGGCGTCGCTACTGTGTCAGTGTGCCCCCTTAAAAAAAAGATTATTAAACTGAGTATACATGCCCTAATTAAATGTCATGCATGCTCAATTGAATACGAAATAAATGATATATGAAAGTTATGTTTTAATTTAATTCGTAATAATAAGGAAGCACGTGTTTATCCTTCACGGGGTAGACATTACTCAGAACAACTAAATCAAAATGCCAGTCTGGTTGAAACAACAAGCGCCGAGATACGTCAGAAAATTTTCCCTATGATGTGTGAGGCCTTTCCAAAATACATGCATACATACATATTGTTACGTCTTTATCCCTTGCGGGGTAGACAGAGCTAGGTCTAAAATCCTAAAAGCTACGTTTAGCGTGTTAATAGGCGTTAAGGTCGTAAGCGGAATCAAAATAGTGATGGGTTGCTAGCCGCGTCGCCTATTAACGTGATTCCTTAGCCCAATCCCTTGACCGGCTTTTATAAACTGTGCCGGAAGAAAAGCAGCTGATATGTTCTAAGCTTTTCGTTTTCTCCCAAACCAGCATGGAAGAGACTTTCCAAAATATAACTCCCCCCGAATATTCAAAATAATCTTAATATTTTTTTTTAAATATATACGGACAAATTACACAGATTGAGATAGCCCCAAAGTAAATTCGAGACTTGTGTTATGGGATACTAACTCAACGATACTATATTTTATAATAGATACTTATATAGATAAACATCCAAGACCCAGGTCAATCTGAAAAAGATCATATTCTTCTTATTATTTTTCTTCTGCTTTATATTATGGTTTCCACCGAGATTTCAGTGAGATTCTTCCATGCTGGTTTGGGAGAAAAGACAAAACATAGAATATACCAGCTGCTTTTCTTCCCGCGCAGCCGTAAAAGCCGGTCAAGGGATTGGGCGAAAATCTAAGGAATAACATTGATAGGCGATGTGGTTAGCAACCCATCACTATTTTGATTCCACTTTCCACCTTTACGCCCACTACGTTGTTAAACGTGGCCTGTAGGTTTTTATGACCTTGGGCTCTGTCTACCCCGCAAGGGATAAAGACGTAATAGTATGTATGTATGTATTTCAGTGAACCAATACTCATTAAAGTGGGCAATCAAGAGCTAATGCCCACTTTAATAAGTATTGGTGTTGTATGGCGTACAGCAGGCCGATTTGCTAACTCGGTGTACAACGATTTGATTGTCACTTTAGCATCCATTATGGTTTTTATATCTTACATAAAAATAGCCATTCATACCGAAGCCGTAATGAATATTGAAGTTACCATGAAAATGATGTACACCGTAGCTGTCAAAAGTTAGCAAATAGGCCTGCAGACTTGACGAGTAGCAATCAAAGATGGCGTATGTTCTTCGATAGCTATTAAAGAACATACGCCTTTTTGATGCTACTTGTTAAAACTTAAACGTGCAATACCGATACTTAGTATCCCACTATACGGGACATTGGCAGAATCACGGAAGTCTCGGTGAAAGCCATTAAACAAAAAATTTAATAGAACAGTTAAGAGGCTATCTTAATTGAGTTTAATTATTTAGGTGTAAGCGTTTTGAATTTTGCCGGAGTGAGCAGAAACGGACGCGTTTTCTACGCTCCATATTCCATGCTCCAGGTGGATATATTACTCCAATAATTCGTGAATTACCTATTCTGTTGTAGATATATTTTTTTAAAATATCAGTGAGATGATTGAATACATCCATACTATCCATACTAATATTATAAATGCGAAAGTAACTCTGTCTGTCTGTCTGTCTGTCTGTCTCGCTTTCACGCTAAAACGGCTGAACCGATTAAAACGAAATTTGGCACACAGATAGGCTATAGCCCGAGAAAGGACATAGGCTACTTTTGATTTCGATAACGTAGGTTAAGCAACTCTAACCATGGTTCTAATTAGGATAGGTGGCCAAAACTAAAACGGCTGAACAGATAAAAACGAAATTTGGCACACAGATAGGCTATAGCCTAAGAAAGGACGTGGGCTACTTTTAATTACGATAACGCAAGTTAAGCAACTCTAACCATGGTTCTAATTAGGATGGGTGGCCAAAACTAAAACGGCTCAACCGATTAAAACGAAATTTGGCACACAGATAGGCTATAGCCCGAGAAAGGACATAGGCTACTTTTGATTTCGATAACGTAGGTTAAGCAACTCTAACCATGGTTCTAATTAGGATAGGTGGCCAAAACTAAAACGGCTGAACAGATAAAAACGAAATTTGGCACACAGATAGGCTATAGCCTAAGAAAGGACGTGGGCTACTTTTAATTACGATAACGCAAGTTAAGCAACTCTAACCATGGTTCTAATTAGGATGGGTGGCCAAAACTAAAACGGCTCAACCGATTAAAACGAAATTTGGCACACAGAGAGGCTATAGCCTAAGAAAGGACGTAGGCTACTTTTGATTTCGATAACGTAGGTTAAGCAACTCTAACCATGGTTCTAATTAGGATAGGTGGCCAAAACTAAAACGGCTGAACAGATAAAAACGAAATTTGGCACACAGATAGGCTATAGCCTAAGAAAGGACGTGGGCTACTTTTAATTACGATAACGCAAGTTAAGCAACTCTAACCATGGTTCTAATTAGGATGGGTGGCCAAAACTAAAACGGCTCAACCGATTAAAACGAAATTTGGCACACAGATAGGCTATAGCCCGAGAAAGGACATAGGCTACTTTTGATTTCGATAACGTAGGTTAAGCAACTCTAACCATGGTTCTAATTAGGATGGGTGGCCAAAACTAAAACGGCTGAACCGATTAAAACGAAATTTGGCACACAGATAGGCTATAGCCTAAGAAAGGACGTGGGCTACTTTTAATTACGATAACGCAGGTTATGCAACTCTAACCATGGTTCTAATTAGGATGGGTGGCCAAAACTAAAACGGCTGAACAGATTAAAACGAAATTTGGCACACAGATAGGCTATAGCCCGAGAAAGGGCATTGGCTACTTTTGATTTCGATAACGTAGGTTAAGCAACTCTAACCATGGTTCTAATAAGGATGGGTGGCCAAAACTAAAACGGCTGAACAGATAAAAACGAAATTTGGCACACAGATAGGCTATAGTCTAAGAAAGGACGTAGGCTACTTTTAATTACAATAACGCAGGTTAAGCAACTCTAACCATGGTTCTAATTAGGATGGGTGGCCAAAACTAAAACGGCTGAACAGATTAAAACGAAATTTGCCACACAGAGAGGCTATAGCCCAAGAAAGGACGTGGGCTACTTTTAATTACGATAACGCAAGTTAAGCAACTCTAACCATGGTTCTAATTAGGATGGATGGCCAAAACTAAAACGGCTGAACCGATTAAAACGAAATTTGGCACACAGATAGGCTATAGCCTAAGAAAGGACGTGGGCTACTTTTAATTACGATAACGCAGGTTAAGCAACTCTAACCATGGTTCTAATTAGGATGGGTGGCCAAAACTAAAACGGCTGAACCGATTAAAATGAAATTTGGCACACAGAGAGGCTATAGCCTAAGAAAGGACGTAGGCTACTTTTAGTTACGATAATGCAGGTTAAGCAACTCTAACCATGGTTCTAATTAGGATGGGTGGCCAAAACTAAAACGGCTGAACCGATTAAAACGAAATTTGGCACACAGATAGGCTATAGCCTAAGAAAGGACGTGGGCTACTTTTAATTACGATAACGCAAGTTAAGCAACTCTAACCATGGTTCTAATTAGGATGGATGGCCAAAACTAAAACGGCTGAACCGATTAAAACGAAATTTGGCACACAGATAGGCTATAGCCTACGAAAGGACGTGGGCTACTTTTTATTACGATAACGCAGGTTAAGCAACTCTAACCATGGTTCTAATTAGGATGGGTGGCCAAAACTAAAACGGCTGAACCGATTAAAATGAAATTTGGCACACAGAGAGGCTATAGCCTAAGAAAGGACGTAGGCTACTTTTAGTTACGATAATGCAGGTTAAGCAACTCTAACCATGGTTCTAATTAGGATGGGTGGCCAAAACTAAAACGGCTGAACAGATTAAAACGAAATTTGGCACACAGATAGGATATAGCCTAAGAAAGGACGTGGGCTACTTTTAATTACGATAATGCAGGTTAAGCAACTCTAACCATGGTTCTAATTAGGATGGGTGGCCAAAACTAAAACGGCTGGACAGATTAAAACGAAATTTGCCACACAGAGAGGCTATAGCCTAAGAAAGGACGTAGGCTACTTTTAGTTACGATAATGCAGGTTAAGCAACTCTTACCATGGTTCTAATTAGGATGGGTGGCCAAAACTAAAACGGCTGAACAGATTAAAACGAAATTTGGCACACAGAGAGGCTATAGCCTAAGAAAGGACGTAGGCTACTTTTAGTTACGATAATGCAGGTTAAGCAACTCTAACCATGGTTCTAATTAGGATGGGTGGCCAAAACTAAAACGGCTGAACAGATTAAAACGAAATTGGGCACACAGATAGGCTATAGCCTAAGAAAGGAGGTGAGCTACTTTTAATTACGATAACGCAGGTTAAGCAACTCTAACCATGGTTCTAATTAGGATGGGTGGCCAAAACTAAAACGGCTGAACAGATTAAAACGAAATTTGGCACACAGAGAGGCTATAGCCTGAGGAAGGACATAGGCTACTTTTGATTTCAATAGCGCAGGTAAGGAGCGGCCGCATATTATCAGAAATTTCTGTTAGAAAAATTCTGACGCTCGCCGGAAGGCACTCCGTGATACATTTTGGATTAGCTCCCGCACACTGTTAGAAAAATTCTAACGGGTCGTCCGTTTCTGATGCCCGCCAGATGGCACTTCAGCCGGATGTCAGAATTTTTTCTGATAGAAATTGCGGAAGGCGTGTTTTCCATACATTTTGTACTAGGCCCCCCCGCACACTTTCAGAAATTCGCGTCAATTTACCGTCCGCCGCCGTACGCTGCACACGTGTTTGTTGTATTTTAGGAACCTACGTTCTTGACGAAAATGAGTTAAATCAAGATTTAAGTGCCGATGTGGAAAAATATCTTTGTTTGTGGAACGCGATGTTGAAAATGACCAGAATAAAATACACAGAGACTTAGCTAGGAAGCGAATATGCCAAATATTAATTGAGAATTGAAATCCATATTTCAATATCAAGGTTTTTAGGGTTCCATGTCCAAAGCGTAAAAACGGGATCCTATTTACGAGATTTCAATGTCCGTGTGTCACCATCATACATAAACCGTTGTTTGTTTGGTTATTCGTATGTGTAAGTAGCCAACACTGGTGTCAGCGATATTTCAAGCTGCCTTAAGGCATCTGACATAGCTAAACGACTGACATCAATGATGACAGCCGCTACCAACGGCTTAACGTGCCTTCCGAAGCACGGAGGAGCTCGAGATATTTTTATGCCACTTGCGGTCACCCATCCAAGTAGGGACTGCACCAGGGGTTGCTTAACATACGTAAGCGCTCATAGAGCTCACACCCACTGGACCATCGGGCTCCTCAAATACCTCTCCTCATAAACCGTGATTACTATACAGTTAAAATTTTCATAGATGATGAACTTATTTGCTTTTGCCGTAAACACTAGAATCAGAATAAAATCCTAATACAATATTATACGAGTAAATGCGAAAGTGAGTTTGTTTGTTTGTTTCTTTGTTACGCTTTCACGCCCTACGAGTATCTACTTAACCGATCATCATGAAATTTTGCATACACATAGGTTAGAGTACTGAGAAGGACATAGGCTATAATTCACGCGGGCGAAGCCGCGGGTAACAGCTAGTTAAAAAATAAACTTCAATGTATCATACACTAGCTGTTACCCGCGGCTTCGCCCGCGTGAATTATAGCCTACTAGCTGTTACCCGCGGCTTCGCCCGCGTGAATTATAGCCTATGTCCTTCTCAGTACTCTAACCTATGTGTATGCAAAATTTCATGATGATCGGTTAAGTAGATACTCGTAGGGCGTGAAAGCGTAACAAAGAAACAAACAAACAAACTCACTTTCGCATTTACTCGTATAATATTGTATTAGGATTTTATTCTGATTCTAGTGTTTACGGCAAAAGCAAATATCCTAATTAGAACCATGGTTAGAGTTGCTTAACCTACGTTATCGAAATCAAAAGTAGCCTATGTCCTTTCTCGGGCTATAGCCTATCTGTGTGCCAAATTTCGTTTTAATCGGTTCAGCCGTTTTAGCGTGAAAGCGAGACAGACAGACAGACAGACAGACAGAGTTACTTTCGCATTTATAATATTAATATATATATATTATATATATTATATTAGTATGGAAGTATGGAAGTATGGATTAAGCCATTTATAAATCTCCACTTATAGCAGTATACATATTACATTTTATCGACATGCTTTTCAGGAGCTTAGGAATTATTGATTAAAGTTTTTATCTAACATATACCCTATGTATACCAGAGCCCGGGGTGAAAAGGCACAGTTTGATGGGTTTTTTCGTGTTGATATGCTTTCATGTATATTCTTTGTAGATATATACTTACATGTGCCACAAAAATCACGTCAATATTGAGACCCAAGATGGCTGACACAACTTTTCATGAAATGTTTTGACCCTGAATAGGGAAATAGCGAGGAAGTTGATGATGATGGTGAACAATCAAATAAAAGGCACACACTATTTGAATATTTTATTACGATTCATAAGTGAATAGCTCGCTATTATAGATCGTGTCAAAGTACAACGAAGCGTAAATCTAAAGGTTAATTGTACATTAAAAGTTAATAAGTAAGAAGTTATAGATAATACAGATAATTCACCGTTACCGTAATTCTGAGATTGAGAACGTGAAATTTGCGTTCAGACGCGCGTATTCCAAAGTTCACACGTATTTTTATCACAGGAAAATTTTGAACATTAGCACCCTTTGTTGCAGGCGTCATAGGCTATGGTAACCGCCTTCCTTTAAGTAGGCCGTATGCCTGTTTGGATTTGGACGTATTGCGTGTCGCTGGAATCCTTACTGGGTATTATTTATAAGCATATACTTATGGTTAACAAATTGTCTAAACTTTTACACAACTGAGGAATATTGCTAAAAACATTATTTGCCGATATTAGCTCTTTTATCAAACAAATCGTGTGCTCTTTGGCTTATAAAGTAAAATCGACTTCCTCTGAAGTGGGCCCATAAGAAGGATTATCTAATTCATCGTATGCCCAGTCTCCAGGTGCGACCGAATTGATATCCCGCGGTAACTTAACTTTCAAAAGATTACATTGCGTATTATTGGTAATCAGTTGTAATATTTCGGCCGCTGCATGCACTAGATCAAATACATTTCTGTATGAATTCTCATTCTGTAGTAAGTAATGTACTTCTTGTTGAGCCAGAGTAGCTGCTATCAGTTCTTGTGAGTCTAAAATCAACAAGGCAAGATTAGCTAGCCAGAACTCTAGTATTCTTTCTTTAGGTGTCAGCTCTGGTGGGAACTCTGGGAATCGATGCAGAGTCAAACGTCGGATATCAGCCGCGCTGGACACAGCTATTAAAGGTACAGCTCTTACCCTGCGTCTATGGCGTTTGTAGTGTGTGTACTGTGGAAAAAAAATTGGTTAATTTTGCTATTGACTAGTAGTACCTATGTACATAGCGTGAAGAACCGATGGCCCGAGTGGCAGAAAGGTTCTTGAATGATGAACACGTACCGGCAAGGGCAGTGTTGGACATCCACCAACCAGGGTGTCGGACTGATTAAAATACTAACTATAATTGCATATTGAGCACCCAAGTTTAGTAAAAGCCGATCAAGAGAATGGACGTGAACTAAATTAGAAAGAAGGTCAATACACCTGTCACAAATACTGTTTCCCGTTTTCTATCTTAAAGATTTGACTCGAAAAGAAGATTATCTTAAAGTACTTAAACCCTTTGGTAGGAAGGTTACGGTGGCGGATTTGCCTCAAAGCCTGGAATGCAACAAACCCCTTTTTGTTGCACTGGGACACAAAAAAGGGTTTATCAAACTGGCCTAATATCTGGCTCTTTTGGACATCATCATCATCAGCCTACTGTCCACTGCTGGACATAGGCCTCCCTAATTCGTCTAGACAATTATAAAATAATAAAACCACTGATAAGACTGAAAGCTCGCGCACATTACGATGAGCCGCACTGCACCGCATCGTACAAGTAACTATCATCATCATCAGGTCTTTGTTAGTTTGTTAGTCTCCACTGCTGAGTTATATGTTAGCCTAAGCAGTCAGAAGATTTAGCGTATGCTTTTCACGCTGGCCAGGTGCGTTGGAGAGGTCTGTTTGATGTTAATTCTTTAGCTTGTGTTTCCTAAGTCGACGACGTCAACGACATCCACGGGAAGACTTGGAATGGTCTTATTCTACTCTGCCGGGAACCACACGGCACATGATAAGTAACTATACGCTGTGAAAATGGACCATAGACATTCCCATTAAGGGGTGACTCAGCCAGCAGCTCAGCAAAACAAAACATCTTTTCCTACGGGAACTGCAAAAAGTTCGCTATTTGCATACTAATTGCTTGGCTGGCCGAACAAATTTTGTAAGGCAATGTCGATGGCTTTTCGCTTGTCGATTTTTCGGGTTCCCATCATCGGCCGTGCAGAAAAAGTTGTTCATTCTAACGGGACAACTTTGTAATTAATTTACAGGGTATAGGCATGATGGTGCTACAAAGGAGTGCTTGAAGTTTTTCGTAGGTGTAAGTGGCAACACTGGTGACAGATTTTATAAGCTGCCTAGAGGCATCAGACATATTTTAACGACCATCAATGCACGGATTTTTTTTAATGGACTACGTAGCTAGCTCCTAATGAGCTTTCGCTACTTCACCGCACTTTTTGAGGTGAGGGCAGAGTGCCCTTAACCTGTAAGGCAAATGTCACCAAAGGGTTTCCAGGAGGGACGAACCTCGGCTTTGGGCGTTGTCTGGGTGCGCAAGGCTTGGAGAGACAGCATACTCTCATTTGCCTGATGGGCCGTGATTTGCATGCATGACCTGAAGGGCTGAACTGAGAAACAATGGCAAAGCCTTTAGAGAGCAACTATCATGTTTTGCCGTATGGGCCGAAAGCTACGTTGTCCGAAGGACCTATCCTGGGTGCAAGTCACCGGGCGGTCACCAGTAATCGGAGCTATCTGTTCCGGTGGCGAGTGCGACGGGGTCGGAGGGTGGGATTCCTCTGGCTGTTCGGAGCCGGAGAGGATCTGGACTGGGTAGAAGCACGGAGGAGCTCGAGTTATTTTTATACCACTTGCGGTCAACTGTCACCCATCTAAGTGGGGACTTTGCCCGGGGTAGCTTAACATGCGTAGGTGCCAACATCCGCACTTACCGGATATCCGTAGATTGGTGGAACATTGGCTCCATAAAACTCATTGCATTTACATTCTGGACGTCTGTAATTCTGTAAAATAAGGATAAGAATGAACCATGTTCACATAGTTAACAGCCTTGGATTTTACTTTTGGCTGAGCAATAAAAATTAATAATACCACAAAAAGTAACAAATTTTGTAAAATTTTTGGCACTTAGACTGTAGCATGATATGTAGTTTGTTTTTAAAATGTTATTAACATAATTTGGAAAATGTAATAACTGAACGACTTTTAGCACAACACATTTTTGCAAAAGTAAATGTCGATAAGAGTGAAGTAGCTTACCTATTTATCATATTGATATTCCTTCTGATATTGAAATTAAATAAAAGACTTCCACAAATATTCCTTAGAAAGAAACTGCCTTCGGGTGGTCTTCAATGGTACAATAATCTTCAAGATTAGTCCATCATTTATATAAGTGTACAACATTTTATCCTTACTTAAAAATATTGCGGCTTTTTATATATATAATCTATTATATATATATGATTATATATGCGGCCTCTTTATGTTAGAGATTTAAACCGTTATGGATGTGGAAGTGACCATCAAAGCATTGTACACAGTAGTTGTCAAAAATTCGCTAGTAGCCCTGCGTTCCATACAAAAAAGGGGAAAGTATATTAACGGTATCGGAAAAAATAGTACGCATCTTTTCAAATGGTGCTGCATTAAGTATGGTCGCTATGAAACCAACAGTAGTACAGGTTGTGCCAAATTTTATGTCGTCTCGGATATTAGCTGCGCGCCTCGCTTTACCTAACATTGTGTACTGCGCATCGACTCGCGCGATGGAGTAATTCTACAACTCGTCCTATATACCTACGGCCCATTTGGGACGAATTGATAAAAATCTATATTAATTAATATTTTACTCTGTAACTCGCCCAATGATTAAAAATGGAACAATCAGTAGAAAAAGTGTTAGTGTAGAACAACGAATTAATCATAATAAAATGTTATCATCATAACATTTATTCTTATAACCAGAAAAGTACGTATACAAAAAAAAAAAGATTAAATAACAAATACAAAGGATTTTACTAATAAACTAAAACTGACAGCTCTGCTAATGCTTTCCAGTTCTATGATGTACTCGTTACACTAAAGAAAATTTTAAAGTTTTTATTACGGTCTTAAAATTGATAATCACATTTTTAAAGTATTCTAGTAATAAACCAATAATTCTTAAGATCTGAGCCGCAATTCATTAGTTAACTAATAATTATAAGTTAATTCGAGACCTACGTACTTTTTAGGGTTCCGTACAAAAATTGAAAAACGGAACCCTTATAGGATCACTCGTGCGTCTGTCTGTCCGTCCGTCCGTCTGTCACAGCCGATTTTCTCCGAATCTACTAACCAAATTAGGTGAAATTTGGTAAGATGGTGTAATCCTATGACCCAAACACGGATGTGCAAAGTAAATAAAGATTTTTTTGAAATAAAGGTCATTTTCAAGGGCCCAATTACAAAATTTTAAAAGAAAGTTTTGCAAACCTTACTGTGTCATATATCAAATGAAAGGGCTCATTATGAGGATCTCAAAAATATTTGTTTTTGTTCGGGTAAAATCAATACTTATGATTTTATTCACGAAAGAAGGCAAAAATTGACCATTCCCCCCCCTGATCTCCGAAACTACTGGGCCGAAAATTTTGAAAAAATTACAAAATATAGTTCATTCTTTGAAGATTACAGGAAAAATAATAAGAATTCTATCACTTGAACATTAAGTGGTAAACACACTATAATAAGTTCATCTAGGGAAATAGTTCAATAAAACACCACTAGATGGCGCTAGTCAATTGAATAAAACTTATTTTTTGCACATTGTGTGTGTTCACGAAGCATATTGTACGGAACCCTCATTGCGCGAGTTTGACTCACACTTGGTCGGTTTTTTGTAATCATAACTAATATTATAAATGCGAAAGTGAGTTTTGCTTGTTTGTTACGCATTCACCGCTTAACTAAAACCATCGTCGTGAAAATTTCAATCAGTTGTCTGGGGTTTAAAGGCAACCATTCATCCCTAAGAAGTATTTACATTGATGCTACTGAAGTCGCGGGCGATAGCTAGTCTTACAAATCTCAAGCATAGAAAAGTTTTGACCTTAAATTTGATAACAAACTAATTTTATTACTATATAAATAAAAAGACAAATAAAAAAGATAAAGAGAAAATGTGTGACGGTAGTTGGAAAACTAGGAATATGCTGGTGGATGAAGAAGTCATCGCGCCGACGGGGCACTAACACCGCTGCAACAGTCATCCAGTGACCACGGTCGGTGTAACCTGGCCGAAACGTCTGGAGAAAAACGGTATGTTTTCCCGTTAATTACCGACATTGCATTTAATAATAAATAAAAAGATACAAAGAAAAGTCAAATGAAATTCATTTAAGATGTTTATTCACATTTACAAGCGAATAAAACATTTATATTGTTTTGTATCAGTTTACAAACTTAAAAAAAAAAGACGACCACTAATGATGCAGGAATGGCTTTGGCGTAGCAATGACGTTTCATCTGGTTCTGTGGCATAGGTTTCATAAATGGGATCGAACTTAGTATTACAATCACCTGACATGTCTCCCTAGTCAGTTGCCTAACCAAACCACGATACCTTACCTCCGCCAGGTCGGCTGCCTACACCACTTACCCCTAAACTGGCTCCACCTAGAGCAAGGTTGTTTAGACCTCCTGTTAGAGAGCTTAGCCCTAATCCTCCAGATGATGTTCCTTGACCTGTTTGAGAGCCTATATTTGCTTGTAGCCCTGAACTTCCAGATGGCGCTCCTTGAACTTCATAACCTGCATTTTCTTGACCTCCTGTTTGACTTCCTATATTTCCTTGCAACCCTGAACCTCCAGATGAAGCTCCTTGACCTCCATAACCTGCATTTTCTTGACCTCCTATATTAAATTGTAGCCCAGAACCTCCAGATGGCGCTCCTTGACCTCCATAACCTGCATTTCCTTGACCCCCTGTTTGACTTCCTATATTTCCTTGCAACCCTGAACCTCCAGATGGAGATTCTTGACCTCCATAACCTGCATTTCCTTGACCTCCTTTTTGACCTCCTATATTAAATTGTAGCCCAGAACCTCCAGATGGCGCTCCTTGACCTCCATAACCTGCATTTCCTTGACCCCCTGTTTGACTTCCTATATTTCCTTGCAACCCTGAACCTCCAGATGGAGATTCTTGACCTCCATAACCTGCATTTCCTTGACCTCCTTTTTGACCTCCTATATTAAATTGTAGTCCAGAACCTCCAGATGGCGCTCCTTGACCTCCATAACCTGCATTTCCTTGACCCCCTGTTTGACTTCCTATATTTCCTTGCAACCCTGAACCTCCAGATGGAGCTTCTTGACCTCCATAACCTGCATTTCCTTGACCTCCTTTTTGACCTCCTATATTAAATTGTAGCCCTGAACCTCCAGATGGCGCTCCTTGACCTCCATAACCTGCATTTCCTTGACCCCCTGTTTGACTTCCTATATTTCCTTGCAACCCTGAACCTCCAGATGGAGCTTCTTGATTTCCATAACCTGCATTTCCTTGACCTCCCTTTTGACCTCCTATATTGAATTGTAGCCCTGAACCTCCAGATGGCGCTCCTTGACCTCCATAACCTGCATTTCCTTGACCCCCTGTTTGACTTCCTATATTTCCTTGCAGCCCTGAACCTCCAGATGGAGCTTCTTGACCTCCATAACCTGCATTTCCTTGACCTCCTTTTTGACCTCCTACATTAAATTGTAGCCCTGAACCTCCAGATGGAGCTCCTTGACCTCCATAACCTGCATTTCCTTGACCTCCATTTTGACCTCCTATATTAAATTGTAGCCCTGAACCTCCAGATGGAGCTCCTTGACCTCCATAACCTGCATTTCCTTGACCTCCTTTTTGACCTCCAATATTAAATAGTAGCCCTGAACCACCAGATGGTGCTCCTTGAACTCCATAACCTGCATTTCCTTGACCTCCTTTTTGACCTCCAATATTAAATAGTAGCCCTGAACCTCCAGAAGAAGCTCCTTGACCTCCATAACCTGCATTTCCTTGACCTCCTGTTTGACTTCCTATATTTCCTTGCAACTCTGAACCTACAGATGAAGCTCCTTGACCTCCATAACCTGCATTTCCTTGACCTCCTTTTTGACCTCCTATATTAAATTGTAGCCCTGAATCTCCAGATGGTGCTTCTTGACCTCCATAACCTGCATTTCCTTGACCACCTTTTTGGCCTCCTATATTAAATAGTAGTCCGGAACCTCCAGATGGTGCTCCTTGACCTCCATAACCTACATTTCCTTGACCTCCTGTTTGACTTCCTATATTTCCTTGCAACCCTGAACCTCCAGATGGAGCTCCTTGACCTCCATAACCTGCATTTTCTTGACCTCCTTTTTGACCTCCTATATTAAATTGTAGCCCAGAACCACCAGATGGTGCTCCTTGAACTCCATAACCTGCATTTCCTTGACCTCCTTTTTGACCTCCTATATTGAATTGTAGCCCTGAACCTCCAGATGGAGCTCCTTGACCTCCATAACCTGCATTTTCTTGACCTCCTTTTTGACCTCCTATATTAAATTGTAGCCCAGAACCTCCAGATGGAGCTCCTTGACCTCCATAACCTGCATTTCCTTGACCTCCTGTTTGACTTCCTATATTTCCTTGCAACCCTGAACCTCCAGATGAAGCTCCTTGAACTCCATAACCTGCATTTCCTTGACCTCCTTTTTGACCTCCTATATTAAATTGTAGCCCTGAACCTCCAGATGGAGCTCCTTGACCTCCATAACCTGCATTTCCTTGACCTCCTGTTTGACTTCCTATATTTCCTTGCAACCCTGAACCTCCAGAGGAAGCTTCTTGACCTCCATAACCTGCATTTCCTTGACCTCCTGTTTGAGAGCCTAAACCTCCATTAACCCCGAATCCTCCAGATGACGTTCCTTGGTTTCCTGTTTGAGAGCCTATACCTGCAGATGACGGCTCTTGACCTCCTATTTGAGTTCCCAAACCGAAATTTAACCCAAGACCTCCCAATAATCCTTGGCTTCCTGTTTGAGAGCCTGTACCTGTATTTATTCCAATTGTTTTTTGTATGGTTAAACCTCCCATAGGTCCTTGAATTCCTAAATTTTCTCCAAAACCTCCAGATGACGCTCCTTGGTCTCCTGTTTGGGAGTCTATACCTGCAGAAGCATACTCTTGACCTTGTGTTTGAGAGCCTACACCTGTATTTACACCTAGGCCACCAGATGGCGTGCCTAAACTTCCTAACACAGATCCTATAACTCCACTTATCCCTAAACCACCAGATGATGTATCTTGACCTCCAAGTTGGGTGTCTACACCCCCATATATCGAACCTTGAGCCCCTACCGTAGTATCTAAACCTCCATATACCGCATCTTGTCCTCCTAGTTGAGTATCTACACCTCCATATAGCGCGTCTTGACCTCCAAAAGTCACGTCTAGGTTACCAGTTGCATCATTTGTACCTTCGGCTGCCACATCTAGACCTCCAGAACCTCCGTCCAGATCTCCAGTACCAGAACCTTGCATTCCTAAGTCCAGACCTCCATACACCGTATCCATACCTCCAAATGTCGCATCGAGACCGCCATATGTCGCGTCTAGGCCTCCAGGTCCCGAGTCCAGATCTCCAACTCCCGATCCTTGGATGCTCATATCCAGATCCCCATAAGCAGAACCCTGTCCTCCTAATGTCGCATCTTGACCTCCAAATGTAGTATCGAGACTTCCAAATGACGTGTCTAGACCTCCAGATCCCATGTTCACATTTTCTGGTACCGAGTCCTGAACTCCAGAGTCCAAATCTCCAGGTGCTAAGCCCAGACCGTCAAATCCCACATCTAGGCCTCCAAAAGTAATATCAAGACCACCAGATCCTGAACCTTGATTTCCCATGTCCAGATATCCATTCGCTGTGCCTATACCGTCCAATTCAGTATATACACCTTCCGATGTCGTATCGAATCCTCCAGATGGCCCATCTAGATCTCCTTCAGCTCCCAAGTTTAAATCTTCAGATCCCGTAAATTGAAGTCCCATGTCCAGATCTCCATCTGTTGAACCTCCAGGTGTCAAGTTTAGGCTTTCAGAATCGGGATCTATATTAACCGAGCCTTCGACCTGATTTGGCGGGCCGCCAGGTGGTCTCACATACAAATCTACATCTGCCAGAGTCGCAGAGTCAAGATCACATTGGTCCTTACTCGAAAGCAATTGCAATACTACGGCCAGAGAATGCACTAGATCGTAAACATGAATGGGAGTTTCCAGCTCGCTTAGCAAATACTGCACTTCGTCGTAGTTTTTAGTTGCCTCAATCAGGTCTTCTGAAAGAAGAATCTGTACGGCAACATTTGATAGGGCGAACTGTAGCTGTTTCTCTTTTGGCGACAGGTAAGGCTCTGGTTTACGCTTAGGCTTTGGAAGACGGGGCTTAACGTTTGGCATGTCGTTTGTCATGTCGTTTGGCTTGTGATTCGGCTTGTTATTTAGTTGGGTGGGATTCTTTCCGCAACATTGACAACAGTTACAACACTGACTTCTGCGAGTTTTGCTCCGCACAGCCCTGTTTAATAGAGCTTTGCCTAATGGCGTAGCCTTTCGTACACGGCGTTTTGCGTGCTTTCTATGGCGTCTCACTTCAGAGTTCTCATCAGAGGGATCCTGTGAAAAAGAAACAGAATCTTACTTAGATTCTAATTTGATAGTTTTAAAAAAACTTTGTTTATCAATAGTAAAGATTGATATCCTATTTGACGCACTATGTTGTTGACATGCTACAAGGTTCTGGTTCCAGAGTAGGTATGTAATTGTCATTAGAGCAATGCGGTTTGACGGGTTGTAAAACTTCAACAAATCAAATTACAGCATGAATAGCATAAACTAATAAGCCTTGGCTTCAATGTACCGCTGAGGATGCAACCGGGATCTTGCTCCAATATGCAGATAATAAATAATAAAATAAATATATAGGGACATATCACACAAATTGAGCTAGCCCCACAGTAAGTTGTGAACTTGTGTCGCAGGATACTAACTCAATGATATATTTTATAATATATACTTATATAGATAAACGTCCAAGACCTAGGTCAATATGAAAAAGATCTTTTTCCATCTTGACCTGACCGGGGATCGACACGGGGGTGTCGCAGGCTAGCGTGTTGACCGCTGCGCCACGGAGCTCGTCAAGATAGAGTGAAGGAAGCATACTTGTACATGTAGTGCGCATAAAGTTATTTAAAAAAAAATACCTATACAAAATTACAGCGATTTGAAGTTTCGTATCGAAAACTTGTACTCGCTGTAATTTTGTATAGGTATTGTTTTTAAAATTGAAATCTGATTATAAACATCAATATGCCTTATCCGGTCGTATGTACGGAATTTGGTTGAGATTGCGGCTTAACTGTTGTAAAACTAAAACGAAACTACGTTTGTATGGGATTGCGGCTTAACGTGGGACTCTTAACATTTAACCGGAAATTAAATTATTATTTATTTCAGTAAAATGTAACAAAATATCAAACGAACAAAGATGTCGTGTGTAATTTAGCTAATACTGCGAGGCTGGTATTTTTCAAGTAATTCTCTAAAACTTCAAATTGCCAGCATTGGTCCCATAAGAAAAGTAGGCCATTTAGACATGCTGAGTAGTCTATGTGTATGTATGTGTATGTAATAGTGTATCTTTAAAACAAAGTCTCTTCCCGCTCTCTGTCTGTTCCGTTGTATGCTTACTTAGAGCATTAAATGCTTAGATCTATAAAAATACGAAATGGATTTTTATGCGCTTTTTTGATAGATAGAATGATTCAAGCGAAATGTTTAGAGTTTGTTATAAAGTGCGCGACGCTCGCCGCTGCCGCTTAATATAAAATAATGAAAAGTATAGTAGATCAGGTGATTAGAAACTAGACTGGGCGGAAATGAGAATCCACATTTTCCTTAATTATAATCTTTATCCACCTTCTTTTGTCAAAAACCCCAGAATTCTATCAAGTAGCCTATGGGAAGAATCAACAAAAATCTTGAAAGGCTACTTTTAAGAAACGTATCACAATCTTTTTGTTTCTGTTTTTTCCATTTATAATCACCAGTTTTAGGCTCTGTCTTCCCCGTAAGAGATAAAAATGTGATTCGTGAATAGAAATAAAGTCTGTATATCTTACGACCTTTACCCGTTATTGTACCTTAAACATTTAGAGTACTCAAGAACACTCACCACTCCTCCCTGGTTTTGACAATTACTCTTCTTTTGAACCTGATTTGGACAGTTATTGGCTGGTTGCGATCCACTGCTGCCGAACTGTGTAACAAAGTTAAGAATGTGCCATTTATGGGCTCTACACACTGAAGCCGATACACCGACAGGAGCGGCGTTACGGTAGGTCGCGGTTGTGCAACGCTCAGGGGCGCTGGAGGACGACATTGGCGAAATATATATGGATAGGAGCGCCATTAAAATCGGGCAGATAATCAGTTTGCAGCTAACCATCACTTATTGAGCGCGCCGATAAAAATCTTGCTGGGGTACCGGTAATTTAAAGTCGGCACTGCCCGCAGTCATAGACTTAATAAAATCATGTAGGCGACATCTTATCCGTTTGCAGTATCGGATTAAGTTCGCGGGGGCCCCCAGCAAATATTTTGCTGAGCCCAATATTACCTGTTAAAACTCCGTATTTTGCAAGTTGAGTTTAAACTACTTGACAATATTCATGTCCCGAAATCAGGAAAATACAAACTCATAAGAAAAAGGTAAAATTAGAAATATTTATACACCTCGCATGGAAGCTAGCTGATCAGTGAATTTGTACAGAAAGAAGAGTTAGTTCGTGCCGCCGACTTAACTACAATTATTTTGAGTCACCGAACCCAAGCTCCACGTCAAAAATGTTAATGCACTGTCGGCGACTTTGGTGTGAACAACGCAGTTTGCATCTCAAGAAGTAATATTAATATGCTTAACAAATCGCTAGTTTTCTTCACTCTCATCGACATTAATTTTTGTAAGGCTATCATTGAATACAGATACTTAGAAATAATTTTAAAAAAATATTTAGAGCAAAATCAATAATATTCATCTCAAACACGCAGACAAACAGCTGTATGTGAGCACGCACCTGTTTTGGCCGTATGATAACTTCAAAAATGGCGCTCCAAGGGCCCCAATTGGCTGTCGAGGCGTCGGGCGTCTCTTCACATGAACATCCACTGGTGTCGTCATAATCGTCATCGTCATCGTAGTACTCGTCCCCACTCGGGAGGTTTCCAGGGAAATGGGAAGTCTCCATCTCGTCTTCATCCTCATCCTCGTCCTCGTCCTCGTCTTCGTCATCGTAATTGGGTGGGAGAAAGTCATCACTATTAGCGTGATCAATCTGCAAATAAATTTCTTACAACAATTTCTTTTTTGTGGCAGGTATTTATATGGACGCCAGACCCACAGGGTTGTAGTAATGTAGGAAGCAAGTTTGTTTTGTTAGTGGTCAACACTGGTATCAGAATTTTCAAGCTGCCTATAGGCATTTGACATATATTAACGACTGCCATCAATGATCTCAACCGAGACCAACGGCTTAAGGGTACGCTAGTCAGGTGTTTGCCATACAAATTCTGTAGGGTGATGACTCCGTTCTTCGGTATCGTCTGTTTAAAGTTTTTTCTATTTTAAATTCTATCAATTTGTCTTGTCGTTATCTATGCTTGTATGGAATCATAATTGTAAAATTAGTACATTAAAAGTTATGAGTCTCAAAACATTCCGTTTTAACACGTAATTTTAACGCAACTTTGGGGACAATTAAATACCGGAAGGAGTATAAAATCTCTAAAACAAAATTCATACAAGCATAGTTTAGTTATTAAAAAATTTAAATAACTTTACTTTTAATTAAAACATTCAGCTATTTTATCACAGGAACACTTCTCCCAAACGCATACTCGCGAATTTTTTGACGACGAAGATTTAGATTTTCAACAATATTTGTGTTTGCACACACTAAACTGTAGTTCCGATGTGCTTATACATCGGTGTAAATAGTTCCACTGATCGTAACCGAGTCTATCACTTTCTCAGCGAAATAGCACGCAAATTAGCCACGTGCGCCGACGAGTTCGAGTTTCGGACTAGCGCATCCTTAAGGTGGCTTCCGTAGCACGGAGGAGCTCAGGATATTTTTATGCCACTTGCTGTACCCATCTAAGGCGGAACTACGCTTTGGGTAGCTGCTACGTAAGCGCTAGTAATGCTAATGAGCACTGAGCCATCGGGCTCTAAGGAAGACCATCAGGAAGCAAGTAAGTTTGAATAATCTCGTTTTATAGTAGGTTCTTGATAAATTTAGGAAATCCAAAGAACACCTTACGACTTCACCGTCTGAACAGTTCTTTGATCCCAATACGTCTTACTGCCTGACTCAGCAAACCTTCAGCTCAATTGAATGTCAGGAAGTATCCCTCATTGATTTATTCAGAATCTTAGGAAGAAAATGCATAAGCTGTCACGCAATGATATTGATGATTATTTGATTTTGACGTAGTTAATATGCATTTAAATAAAATTATTTTAATACGGTTTTTATCACTTTACAGTGTTCGTGGTCGCAGGAAGACTGCAGTCTACCTGCGACCACGAACACTGTAAAGTGCTCGAAACGTTAGGTGTATAAATAATGTAATAAACGCGATAAAAACCGTATTAAAATAATTTTATTTAAATGTGTAACAATCGCGAAAACATAATAAAACAGTAGTTAATATGCATTACCAGATGTACTTTAAAAGGAAGCTTTAATTGTTTGGGATCCAGTCCAGTTGATTTGAAACAAAACATTTGACAGGGGCAACACTGGACCCGATGTATCTCCTTTAAGGATTGGCATCTACTGGTCGTGATGCCAAAGCCGTGTGGTTCCCGGCAGAGCAGAAAGGACCACTCCAAGTCTCCCCGTGGATGTCGTAGAAGTCGACTAAGAAAACACAAGCTAAACAAAGCTATAAACATCCAAGAGACGTCTCCAACCCGTCTTCTGACTACCCTAGCTAATATATGGCTCTGGTAGTACAGAGAGGGTCGTGCTCCTGCAGTCAAGACTAAAGAGACCTGATAATGATGATGGTCTAGGTCTAGTGGCAGCAGTAATTTTTAAACACTAGTGACCTAGAGTTCAGTTCCGTTACCATAATGATTTCCTTCACGTAATCCTAGACGGTCCAAAAAATTTAGCGTAACATAGCAAGGTTTATTTAGCTCGCATGAAATACTAAGAACTTTGCAAATGATTTAAATAAATATATGGACAAATCACATCACATGGACACAACGATACTATGATACAAATATAAGAAGATAAACAACTAAGATCCAGGAAAATGTAAAAAGATCGTTTTACCGCTATAAGTTGGTCGAGGATCGAACCCAGGCTCCTCGTTGTAGGCTGGCATATTAACCACTACGGAGGCTGTCAAAGGACTTACTAAAAACTTGTAGAAGGAAAGAGCAATGCCAAAATTACTCACGCGAGCAGTTTTAGAGGCTAGCAAATCGAGCAGCTCTATCAGACGTTTGGCCACATCTTTGGGATGTTCGAACCCTTCCATCAAACTTGTACCAACTATGGAAGGATATGTTGAAACGTACTCATAGGCCCTGCAAGAGGAAAACAGCTCAGACAAATATACTCAAATGAAATATTATATACCTTTCTATTAGGACGACCTCTGTGGTTCCATTGAACTACCTTTGAATCACCGCGTCCATCTCGAGATGGAAACGAAATTCATAGGTACTGTAAATTATTAAGTTTATCTTCTTTAGATTACAAGTTCCTATCACCACCAGACTCCGTGGTATCGATATCGCATTGTCATTCAATAAATAAAAATGAAGGGACAAATCACACAAAAACTAGCTCCACAGTAAGTTGAGAACTTATATAGTAGCAGTTTACCAACTCCATGATACTAAGGTAAAGTACCCTATTACAGACCTAGTCAAAATCGGCTCCAATTACGGTCCTATTTTTATTTTCGTGTTTATTTCTCGTTACAGTATAATTATATACATTTAAATTAAATTTACTCATTTATAGTCTATTACTACAACACCTGCCGAAAGTTTACGTGTGTGACATAGACGCAAGTTACTAAAAATCACCAGTCAGTGCCGAGACGGCGACGCGGCCGGGTTTTTCATACAAACACGGAGCGGCTCAGGTAAGTGTAGTCATATTTAATATCTAAGATTTTCAATATTTATGTGACGTTTAACTTCGTAAATATGTAATACTTAGTTTTTTATGTCATTATAGTTTGCATAGTTTTGTGTTTTATTCTATTTATGAGAGTTTTTATATATTTAAATTAAAAAACAAAATAGATCCGTATTAGGCTTCGAAATTTATAGGTTGCTCCTTATATGGCGCTAGAGTCCGTAATAAGAGAAATACTTAGTCATGTTTATTTGCTTATACATTTTAGTATAATCACTTAAGAAGTATGTTCTTAATGGATTTAAAATAATTATTAATATTAAAAGCTAGTTACCTATTTCTGTCCTATAAAATATCATCTAGGAATCTTATTTTAATACCAAAATTGTTGATACAAAAATGACAGTTTCTTAGAAGAGCATAAAAATGTAATGTCTATTTTAGTTCATCAAAAATCAATCATATTATATAGCTGTTGACGTAAGTAATATATATTTGAACGAGAATATCATTCTTGTTTGATTAAGTTGTCCACAGTACTCATGTATCAACAATTTCATGGGTCAGAATAAGGATAGTTAAAATACGATCTGTACTCCTATTACTGATCTAGGATTTTTAGGTCGCTCCGTAACAGGCTCTACGAGCTCCTAAATCGGTGTCTATGGCTCTGTAATACAAGCTCCATAGTACCCATTACGGAGTGATTTCTATTTGCTTTTAGGGTCCCGTATTTCGGTGTAGTCGTGAAAATAGTTTAGACGTAGTGTAAAGTACCCACGTTAGCAAGCTGCTAAAATGTAAGAATTAGGTTACAAAGCACTATTTACTTTCCGCTCACGGCTTTGTCATTATATGTCGCTTATCGCGACCAAAGTTTATTTTTCATTTGCCGACTTTAAAAAACAGGAGGTTATTAATTGGTTCCGTATTTATGTAGATAATTTTTCCATAACTGCCAGTTTTCGTATATGTTTCTCTATATCAGCTTCTGAACAAGTGTGCCAAATTTCAAAAGTATATGTCAATTTGTCCTCGCATATTTCCAGAACTATAAGTTTGATTTAAATAACACCTTTTTACTTGAACTAGGTAATATTACAACTTAGGATATACTATAAGTGTCTTCACAAGCGGTTCAGTAATTTTTGAGATAGGGAAAGTTATGATTATGAATACGGTTAATTTTTTTAATATCTTGTTTCAGAAGATATGGATACAAAACAACGCAAATGTTATACAGATGCCCAGGTGGCTGAAGCACTGTCATCAATTAGACAAGGGATGAGTATTATCAAGCCTCAAAACAATATAATGTGCCAAAGACTACATTTAGAAACCACAATAATAACGGTAAATATCCCGAAATATTTAATTCTAAGGATAAGAAATGCACGTTAATTTCAATTTTATTTTTCACTCTTAATTGTTGGAATTTTGTATGTTTAATAAATATAATAAAGTGATTTTTTAACGATTTTAGGCAGTATTATTTCTTCCTATAACAATATAATATTAGTTTAATAGTTTCACTTGCAAAATACTCAAAATCTTTTTTTTTATATAATGTATGTAATTTCATTTTGTCACACACAAAAATTTCATTAAAATCGATCTTAAAGTTACGATTTTAAATTTGATACACATTAATTTTCGCTTAAATATACTTTATTAGAATATTGTAAGGAACCACTATACATTGAAGTAGCCAGCACTCCGTATTAGGAGTCGACTAGCGCCGTATTAGGATTTTCCATTCATCATAGATCCGTAATAGGGAAAATCTACATGCGTGTTAAAATATTTTTTTTCAACTATAATTTCTTTAATATTAAACAATGTGTCTTTAGAAATATAAAATAGAATGTATATTATTTCACTAAAAAAATAATAATGTCAGTTTTGATGCTTACAAATGCATAATTTTTGGCCTTATTTTCAAATGTTGTCATTTAACTCCGTAATAGGAGCGTTTACCTTATATTTTATAATACACACTTATATAGATAAACATGTTAGACGCAGGCCACACTCAGATGATCGTTTTCCAACATGACCTTCTTGCACCGTAGGGGATTTGTTGGAGGCTAACAATCGCGCCGTCCAGGTGGCCAAATTCTGGTCTAATATAATATAATATGTATAAATATAGCCGTTTTGACTTGAAAAGAAGAAGAACATGTCCTGGCCAGGGATTGAAACCGGAACCCTTCGTATTGCAGGTTGGCATGTTAACCGCTGCGCCACGAAGGTCGTCAATCTAACATATTTATGTACTCAAAATTACAACTAGGTTGATGTTAACTATGACAAGATTCAGTTGCAAGATTTGATCCGAGCAACAATCAACAACAGCTAATATATTAAAAATGTCATAAGAAGGATACATACGAGCATGTCCGCGCCAATTTAAGACCCAAGTCAATAATTGCGTACGTCACTGAAATTTGATGCGGTTCAGGATCCTTCAAGGTAGGTTCTGGATTTTCAATCACCCTAAAAATGAAATAAGGGTAAATATACACGGGCTGAAAGTCCAAGTTGCCGAGATGAAGATGCTCTGGTGGATGTCTAGACGTGACAAAACTCGTAATAATTACGTTACATCTATCATTGCTCACAAAATGCAAAAAAGCCGCCTTAGGTGGAAGGCCATAACAAAATACCACTTCCGGACCTCATGAGCAGAGTCAGTCACTATAGAGACGACTCAAAACAAGATGGAATGTTTTTTTAATAAATGGATTGTGAAGTCACCTCCATGTGAGCTTTCACTTTCGCTTTCGCCGTGTGGTTTCCAGTGAGTAGAATTGGACCACTCCAAGTCCTCCCGTGAATGTCGCAGAAGGCGAAAAAAAAAAAGCTAAAAAAAGCTTGTAAACATCAAAAAAACCTCTCCAACCCGTCTGGCCAGCGTGCAGAGTGCAGGTCATTTCCTCTGACTGCTCTGGCAAATATATGGCTCAGGTAGTACTGAGAGGGTCGTGCTGTTGCAGTGGAGACTAAAAAAGACCTAATGATGATGTAGAGCTCTAGGGATGGTGTCAGATGATAGTGAAGCGTGAATTTTTAATATGCTGACAACGGAAACCGGGTTACGCTGCACTACAGCACAGTTGGGGTCCTCCTCAACTGTGCTGTAGTCTACACTCCTGTGTAGTAATTCTATATGCTCCATCTGTCTTTAACTTACTTTGCCGCTATCAATCTGCCCATCTTTTCTACTTTTTTCCATAAATGCCAAAGTGCTTTTGGATCCGGATTATTTTGCGGGTCGGTGAAATCATCCGGTAAGCCAATATTTTCTACCATAGACTCTTCTTTATAGTCCGTATCCTCCTCTTTCCCCTCGTCAGGTGGTAAGGTATCTTCTCGATAATGTCTTAGTCCACTGAGCAATCTTTGAAGCGATTTTCTCTTACGATAACTTTGTTTTTTAGGCGACAAAAGATGTGGGGATCCTGCTCTCAATCCTTGTAGCACTGACATATGACGAGTTGGATCCCTTGCATATGAAAGTTCGTTATTACTGACTTTGTGGTCATTTGCGCACATCGATGCCTTCACGACTAACGCAGTTATAATTAGTCGAATCATAGCTGGTGATGCCTGTAATTACATCTATATATTACACAGAAATAATCATGACACGTAAAAAGAGTAACTTCTTCTTCTCTCGTGTCAATGGCAAACAAATTAAATGTGGTGTGCCCAGTAAGTAGCCATATCAATGGCTTTTTGGTTAGCCTCAAACAGGTCGTTTTTAGAACAGGACGCCGTAGACGCGGGGCACGAGAGCAGGTGTTCCATAGACTGGACATCTCCACAAGAACATGTCTCATTATTGGAAAAGCCCCACCTAGGCGGCGGTTAGCGATTAGGCGGTTTAGCGATCTCCAAAAGAGTAACTAATGAAGAGGAAAAGGGAAAATTTCGGAGAAAAGGGTAGGAGAAAAATGCACATTTTGGAATTATTGAGGATAAAAGAGGAAAGATAGTAGGACATCTATAGCGACACAATGATTTAATCAAGAACATCATAAAAGGTAAAACAGAAGGAAACAGGGGACTGAGAAGGCCATACACACTTTTACGAAACAAATAAAATAAAAAATCAGGTTACTTTTTATAGAGAACTGGATGAACTAGCGGAATAAAAAGAGTGATATAATAATAATGAATACATACGGACAAATCACACAGATTGAGCTAGCCCCAAAGTAAGTTCGAGACTTGTGTTATGGGATACTAACTCAACGATACTATATTTTATAATAGACACTTATATAGATAAACATCCAAGACCCAGGTCAATCTGAAAAAAGATCGTTTTCCATCTTGACCTGACTGGGGATCGAATCCGGGACCATCCGTGTCGCAGGCAGGCGTGTTGACCGCTGCGCCACGGAGCTCGTCAAAAAAGTTCCACCGTTAAGAAACCAGGTCTTTAATTTGATGATGATGTATGTATCACATCATCACGCCAGCACAAAGAGTACCGGGTTCAATTTCCGGTGCGCCAAAATACATGTGCCTCATTTTTGATATTTTCAGAATCGTGACAAGTCAAACTTCCTTGGTAGGTCTAAGACAAACTAGGCGGGTCTAATTCAAGGTGGATGCTATATAGGCAGGTGACCGGTCGTTAAAACTTTATCAAATAATATTACATCAAGAATGCTGCCAATGTTGCCAACTCTGTGCCCCAACAAAGCATAGACGTACATACATTAAAACAGGCTCCGATCAAGTTGGAGGAAGCAGTGAGTATTAAAAAATATATGTGGATGAGGATGGATGGCATAAGCACTGATTACAGATTCATTCATTCATTTCGTGTAGGTGACACGGTCAGTCAACCATGCACACCCTAGTGTCAGAGTTCTTCGGAACCGCCTCTCAGCCTCTGATGTGGTTCCTTTAACGACTACCAGATGGCAGCCGGGACCAACGACTTAACGTGCCTTTCAAAGCACGCAATCATCTTTATTATTAGACAATCGGGTGATTCATGCCTGCAATGTCCTAACCAAACTGAAAACAACTTAACAAAGTATGCTTCCCGGGAATCAAACCCACACCCCCTGGTCAACAGGCAAACGCCTTAACCACTGAGCCACGGAGGCTGTTTATAGATGATCTGTACTCAGTGCATATGCCATCTCAGAGGTCGCAGCAACAGGACAGGATGAAGGTTGAACAGGTTCTTATTCACGTCTTCTTGGTGAATTGGTATTTATATAACTACCAACTAAATGGAATAGATGTATTAAGAAAGCCAATTGAGAAATCAAACAACTTGCCTAAATGACAATGTTGCCAGACTTACTTTGGCAATATCTACAGACACGCGTATTCTAAATGGAGAGTCAAGTCTTTTTTAACCTGAATTATTCAAATCGATATTTCCACAGTATTAGTAAAATCATCCCTTGTGTTTAGAATGTTTCTTGAATCAAAGTGAGAAAAAAGTTTCACTGTCAACTTGAAGTGACCTTAGCTGAAATTGTTTGAAGTAAAGTTGGGCAAACGACTTACAATACGGATGTATTTTTCTTGTAAGTATATCATATTGGATCATCGTTTAACTGCCTCCGAGGTCCAGTGGTTAAGGCGTTTGCCTTGTTGACCCGGGGGTCGTGGGTTCGATTCCCACGGGAAGCATACTTTAATAAGTTGTTTCCAGTTTGGTTAGGACATTGCAGGCATGAATCACCTGATGTCAGATAAAAAAGACGATACCGTGCTTCGGAAGGCACGTTAAGCCGGTGGCCCCGGCTGCCATCTGGTAGTCGTTAAAGGAACCACGTCTGAGGCCGAGAGGCGGTTCCGAAGAACTCTGACACCAGAATGTGCATGGTCGCCTGACCGTGTCACCTACACGAAATGATGATGATCGTTTAACACCTCTGTTTAACACCCATAGTCCTAGAATTAGTAGTCTTAGAATTTTTGTGATCTATAAGTACGGGGTTATTTGTAAAACATCAGTAAACTCTCAAACTCGCAGGAGCAGATAGCTAACATCATAAAGAACGTTTTTCTACGACTTAAATTTTGAATAATTAATAGCATACTATTTATTAATTTATTAAACAAATTATCAATTTTGTAAAAAAATACAATATTTAATCAAACAAAACGATCTGCGCGAAATGATTACCGCGCTTGTTTTTATTTTCGTCATACTGAAAAAGGTTGCCCGCCTCCATTGAGATTTAATTCTAGAGGAGGTACGTATAATGGCATAGTTCCATTCCTCAAAAATTAAAATTTAACGCTGCAGCGCTAAAACGAAGCGTCCAATCATACATAACTCAATACCTCAGCGCTATATTTGCTACTCTCACGCGTTTCCATAGCAACATGTTAACGTAATGCAAAATGGCGGGAGGTAATTATATTGATTTTTTTTTGTAAAAAATAATGTATTTGCTGAAGAAAATTTGATCTTTTGCACTGTGCAGTGTTTGATAAGTTATTACTGCAATAACTCAATACACACGAAGGCATTTTTTATGATTTTTACCAAGATTTTGTTTATTATTCGTGGGAAGTACCACAAGCGAAAGAGCTAACAACCGACTGAGTGAGTTGCGGTGCGATGGCCGCAGTTGAACGGGACAAAGTAAGTACCACCAAACTGTTTGGAATTTGCTGTTATAGAATTTGGACGAAAAGTCAAAAATGGTCATGCACAGATGACTACCATAAACGCTTAGATATTATCAAGAAAGATTTCTATACTCTACAGAGCCGAAAAACTCTGCGACTAACTGAGTTTAGATAAGCCCTAGCAGACACGCTATGTGAGTTAGAAAGTATCCCAGGCACTTCTTCACCGTCTCTCAAGCGTGGCAGACTAAGCAGTGCTTCATTGGAAAAGGAAATCCAAGAAATAAAAAAAGAAAGCCCCAAAGACGTTTGGTTAGGTTTGATAGCTCACCGGTGTGGTCTGATAGTGGAAGATTCAAGTATCCCTCCTGTAAAGGATATACTTAAACAATGTTTGATAAGTGTAGAGTTTTCCTATGTTATGGTAAGAAAAATAATCGTTTTCGCCAATACCATGTTGTAACCTAAAAAAATAAATAAAATAAATAAATATATACGGACAAATCACACAGATTGAGCTAGCCCCAAAGTAAGTTCTTAAGTAAGACTTGTGTTATGGGATACTAACTTAACGATACTATATTTTATAATAGATACTTATATAGATAATCATTCAAGACCCAGGTCAATCTGAAAAAGATCATTTTTCCATCTTGACCTGACCGGGGATCGAACCCGGGACCCCCGTGTCGCAGGCTAGCGTGTTGACCGCTGCGCCACGGAGCTCGAAAAAAAGTTAAATAAAATAAATTATTGAGATTTTTCTGTTAATTACACATTAAAAGAAAAACTCACTTTGATTGCCGTGTTGTAAATTTTCAACTCTCTATGTTTGAAATAAATATCGTCTAAATTATTTAAAAAAAAATATATATATTTTTCTCTTCAAACATAGTGCGAAATAGAGGTAATTTTTTTTTTCAAAAAGAACAAAACCTGGCCCATTTAAGGGTTAAAAATTATTTTTGTTAAATATTCTGTAAAAATGACGTAGTACGACGTAATCTGTGAGTTTTATTGCATGAAGTCCAAATATTAAAAGAATACTCAATCAAATTAAAATCTAGTAATTTTTTGAAGGCAGTTACAATAACACTTAATTGTTGATTTAACGAAATTGTATACTTACTAAAATAACGAATAAAAGATACTTTTTTAATATGTATTAAGTTTAGTATGTATTAAGATTTTTGATATTTAGTATATATTAAGATTTATTATATTGGTTGTTCCAAAAGTACTCCAAAAAAAGTTCCCGAACTGCTTAATGAAAATTTTGATTATGTTTCATTCTACTCCATGAAAATATTAAAATTATCTCAAAGTTCTCAACCCCATTTTAATAAAAAAAGAATAGTTATATTGAATAAGAACCAGCTTTAGGAAATTATTGTAATTAATTTTTTTATAATTATTTAGATGGAGTATTTTGTGAATTGCTTACAAATAATAAGTGCAGTACATTGAGAATAATTCTAGATACAGATGGAGCAGAATAGAAATAGAATAATAAGTATTTTTAAATAATATATTTTTTTTAGTAACTTGGGAATATATGTACTCGTATGATATTCTTATCTCTTTGGAACAAAACAATGGAGCACTTTGGGTATAAAATTTCAATTCCATTAATTAAAGCTAAACTTTGCTTAAGTTATTATATATGTATATATTAAGATTTTTCCGTCAAAATTGGCTTTGACATTACTTAACTATACAATTTATAATTGCGTATTTTTGTAATTAAAATAAAAAGTAAAAAAAATAAAAAGGTTGCGTCCTCAGCAGTAATGCTTCAGAGCCGGTTCATTACAATTTATGTTTATATATATCTTAAAAATACATAAAAACAAAAATATTTCCAAAAAAGAAGTTCATGATTGCAACCGAAAATTAACGAAATATAAATGAAAAACTAACCCTTCCTACCCGCAGACGAGCCAAAGCAGGTAATGTTACTAGCCCGATAATGATAAATTAAAAAAATATATTTACTTGGCACTTACCAATAGCAACTCTAAGCGTGACATGTCGGCGAAAAAACTCCATTAGCTATTTATAAAGGCCGTAAAAGGGTATTAAAAAAACAATAATTCTAATTTGTCACCGAGAAATGCAGGTGTCGAAAACAATTCCTTATCAAACCGAAAATTTTATTTATAAAGGGCTTGGCGTACTAACAATATGATTTTTACATTGTTGACCTTCGCCGCGGTGGCTAACCCACCAGCCTGTGACACGGGGACACCGGCTTCGATTCCTGGTGCTGACAAATACTTGTAATTCTTTTCTACAGTATTTTCTTTTCTTTCAAAAGGGGTTGATTAGAGAAAGACGCTAAGAAAAACTTCACGTTCTCACTTTAAATAGTAAACAGTAGTAAAATTTTGTTTGAAAGGTAATATAACGTTAGGTCTATGCAGAAAAAAATCTTTAAATGGTGGAAGCACTGAACCCCTAAAAATACATGCTTCCCCTTAAACCGTAAATAATGATCTGTCCATACTTATTTATAGAGGTAAGTTTTATATCAAAGTAATGTTAATAAGTATTTGTTTATAGATTCTAGTCAAAGTTCCTGATCAAATATTGAGTAAAAAAGGTTGGTTACACCTGAATTAGTTACCTGAAGTAAAAGTAATTTGTAATTCGCTTATTAGTACATTTTTAAGGTACATAATTCCTAAGTGTAGATACCTTGTGTGGATTGTAAATAATAAGTGGATATTAAGTACCTACTTTTTACGGTATATGTAAGTTTTGATTATACCTATATAATACTTAAATAATAACATTAAAACGATTAAATTGTTTAGTCAACAGCATGAAATTAATAATGTCAAAGATTGTTTTGTTATTTACCACATTCATTCAAATTAGTAGTTGATAAAGAATTTTCCAAACAAATATGCCTAAAATATCGAAACTGTGTAATTAACATTAATGAAAACATAGAATTAAGTATGTAATATTTACGAAGTCATTTATTCTTATGTGGGCGTACCTAGCTTCTGGGGGAAGGGGTATTAAAAACTTAAACTACATAAAGACATCTACATAAAAGATTAGCAGGAGAAACAATAGCAGGTAATTCAGTTAGTCAAATTTCCGATGAGAACAAGAAGTTCAGTTATCGAATAAAAAATGAAATAGGTTGCTGTTTAGCCCGTTTAGTTCATAAGTTAAGGTTGGTAGACCCATTACTTTTAAGATAAGTAGGACTAGGAATAAACGTGGGACAGAATTGGTAGGATCTTCAGTCAAGTATCGGAAAATCTTACCCTGGACAAACCCAACCATTATATGCGTTTACCTAATCCTCAATTTCTTGCAAAAGAAGACAGATACCAGATACATTATAAGAATGCTTCGTGACGCTTTTGAAATAAAAAAAAAAATCAAAGGAGTGGATAGTTGGCAGTTTCCACCAGCTTGGGATCCAGACATCGATTAAATTAAATCTCAAACTAAGCAGGATGCTGGAGGATCTTTAGACACCCGGAGCCAATACTGCCTCATTTAGTCAGTAGTTTAACACAGAAAATGGGCAAATGTTATCAAAGTCCACCTGCAAACATGACTGTAAAGTGTTCGAAAGGTTACGTGTATAAATAATGTTATAAACGCGATAAAACCGAATAAAAGTACTTTTATTTAAATCTGCATCAGAATTTTACTCTTTCCGACTTATTATTTATATTATAGTTTAATTGTATTCTACAATTTTCTTCAGACGTATAGTCTTCTTTTAGCAAAATCTTGATGTCGATTATCATAACTACATAGCTGATGTCTATAGGCATCTTAAAACAAGTGTTAGTCCCAATTAGGTATATTTTAAGAGAAGAATGTAGCCATGAGCGGTATTGATATTTAATTGTCCTTTGCTTCCGTCCCCTGGATACGCCTAAAATTATATTTAAAGCTATTGCGCAATTATGGATTATATAATAAGAGTTTCATTACACACAAATTAACTTTACATAGACTTCGGGATAGGTGAAAAATAAAAGCTTATAAAAACGAAAGATATTACACAACTTTTCTGTGACTATTAACAAATGTGTTAATTCTATTCTGTGACGACCTCCGTGGCACATTGGTGCCATGGTAGTGTTTTGTTTATACAACTACTAGCAGCCCTAACCGGCGGCGTCCGGGCATGTGTCACACCTAAATACCTTCCTCGTGAATCACTCTATTTGTTGGTGAAAACCGCATGAAAATCCGTGCATTCGTTTTTGAGTTTATCGCGAACAGACAGACAGACAGACAGAAGCGGCGGAGGACTTTGTTTTCTAATATGTAGTGAAGTTGGCAAACAAGCATACGCCCTACCTAATGGAAAGCGGTTACTGTAGCCTATGGACGCCTGCGGGGACGGGGTGATGTGCGATGGTGGAATGTAGCCGTAGGCAGCATCTCAAACAATAGTCAATTGTTTGAGATGCTGTGTTTCATCTTGAGGTGAAATTTCCAGCGAGTGAAAAAATCAATTGTACTTTATTCTCATAGGTTCATAGGTAGGTTGTCTGCGGTTCTGGGTGTATTGTGAAAGTTTATTTTTGTCTGTATCCATTGGATCTTGGATGTTTATATGTATAAGTATCTATTATAAAATATAGTAACGTTGATTTAGTATCCCATAACACAAGTCTCTAACTTACTTTGGGGCTAGCTCAATCTGTGTGATTTGTGCGAATATATTTATTATTTAACATCTCTCCGTATACATACACCAACTTATTAGTATACTTGAACTGGAGAGTAGCTTTCCGTGTATGCAAGAGGCCGAAATTGGTATCTTATCACAAACTACCTAAAGGCATACATGAATAAAAGCGCAGTTTCATCAAAAGTGTCTCTACGGGGAAAGTGTATCGTTGGAATAATTCCTACAATCTAATGATGTCAGCCGAAACTAACGGCTTAACGTGCCTTCCTAAGTATGGACTATCATAATACTAACTAATATTATAAATGCGAAAGTATGTTTGTTTGTTTGTTACGCTTTCACACCGTATCTACTGAATCGATCATCACGAAATTTTGCATACACATTGTCTACGGTACTGAGAAGGACATAGGCTATATATTAGGCGGATGGAGCTGCGGGTAACAGCTAGTCATAGCATATGATGATAAATTCATGCTATCCTCTTTGCAGGTGTTATAAATGTGATTTGCCTGCATGAATCTGTCGCCCGGTACCGCGGCGATTGCGTCCGGCACCGGACCGGCTCCGGACGCAATCGACGGGGCGACTTCCGGCGGCCCGCTTCCGGTCGCCGTATCGGCTACCTGGCTTTATTGTAAAATTAGCTGAGAAACTTTTATTCTTGTTTTATTTTTGTCACGTACCTAATGTTTTCCACCCGACTTAGGACTTAGGAATATTAGGATTAAAAAACCGGCCTAGTGCGTGTCGGGCCACGCGCAGTGTAGGGTTCCGTAGTTGCGAATGACAACTTTGAGTTCACACTGTTCACACTCGCACCTCATAGTTTAACGACCAAAAACATCAAACAATGAAAATTGTATGAAATTTTACATTTTCAAGTACATTTTATAAGTTGGTTGCCTATAACTTTTTAGTTTGTACTTAGTACTCAGCTCTGATAGTTTTCCTTTCAACTTCTGTATATATACTACTGCTGTAATTTTTTTCACGAATCCATATATAACCGTTTAGCAGATAGAGGGGGGAGACTTACCTCTAACAAAAATTCGCACTTTAAAACCAAATATTTCAGAAACGGATCCCTAAATCGAAAAATGGTATTCTCAACATCACAATATTTTTTAAAGACCCATTTAACGATACCCCACACGATGGGTAAGTAGAGAAAAAAAATTACTCCCCCACTTTTTTTCTACCACTTTTTTGGCATGATAAACATACATACCCATACCAAATTACAGCTTTCTAGTAATTATAGTCTCTGCGTTAAACTGCGGACGGACAGACAGACAGACAGACAGACAGACATGGCGAAACTATAAGGGTTCCTTGTTTACTACGGAACCCTAAAAAGATCTTCGAAAATATCGGGAACCCCAACTATCCCAACTATAATCCCAACGAATCCCATCCCATCCCATCCTATCCTCATCCTAATTCTAATCTTAATTTCCTAACTAATATTATAAATGCGAAAGTGTGTTTGTTTGTTTGTTACGCTTTCACGCTTTGAACCGATCATTATGAAGCTTTGCATACAATTAGGTTAGGGTACTGAAAAGGACATAGGCTATATACCACGCGGGCAAAGCCGCGGGTAACAGCTAGTGATATTATAAATGCGAAAGTGAGTTTGTTTGTTAGTTTTTTACGTTTTCACGCGCTATCTACTGAACCGCACATCATGAAATTTTGCATACACGTTGTCTGGAGTACGGAAAAGGACTAAAAAATCCTTTAATACCGGAAGAAAAATACTGTTCCCGAGGGATCGATAGATGCGAGAGGAGCCGCAAGCAAAAGCGAGTTCTGGAATAATACACGAGGCTACGATATGGTCTTTATGGTAGTGTTAACACGCCAGCCTCGCGATACTGGAACTGGTTCGATTCCCGGCACAACGAAATACTTGAACATTATTTTACAGATATTTTTCTGCGGTTCTGGAATTACCCAAGGGTGATTGGTGCCAAGCAGCCAGCCGGCTGTTAAAGCCTCCGCCAATTTATAACTGCATGAATGCTTCCAATACAAAAAAGAACAATATAAAAAAGTACCTAAATGTAGAAGTGTTTTTTTAATGGTCTTTGCATTTTGAACAATTGATGATAATGAAATAAATATATACAGACAAATCACACAGATTGAGCTAGCCTCAAAGTAAGTTCGAGACTTGTGTAATAGGATACTAACTCAACGATTCTATAACTATATTTTATAATAAATACATGTATAAACATTCAAGACCCAGGTCAAACTGAAAAAGATCATTTCTCGTCTTTTATTTCATTTCGATTAAGGTGTGCTTAATCGAATGACACCAAAATTTTCTCATTTTGTAAAGGTTTAGGGCGTGGAAGAGTTGTCGCTTTTTGTAAAAAAAATTACAGGTAGTCGATCCTCTTAATTGTCTCAGTAATAAATACAATATTTTAATTAAACCCCAATTTCTCTGACTGTTCTGGCTAATATATGGCTCTAGTAGTACAGAGAGGGTCATGCTGCTGCAGTGGAGTCTACAAAGACCTGATGATGATGATGATGAATTAAACCCCATTCAATCCTTAAAGAGATATCTCAGTCTGTCAAAACGAATAACTATTCCTTTGGGACTATTGCTGGAAATACGAAAAATAATTGACATTCCCATTTGAAAGTGTTCAGCCGACTGGGCAATAGAGAATATGCACGTAATTTTTTTATTTGCTTAGTATAATCCCTAATAACCACAGTAAAAAAATATGAAAGAATTTTAAAATATTTTAATTAGCGACGAAGATGTGAAACTTTAAAGTTTAAATAAGAAAGAGAAGTCCGATATGGGATATGGATAAGTGACGTCTAGTCTATATCATGCATAAATTTGCCATATAAAATAGTGTTTTCGCGAGTGAGATAGACATATTTTCGTAAAATCATTTTATCTCGTTCGTTTTTCAACCAAATTTTTTTCGGTTTTCACTTTCAGTACTTTAGTATTGAATATTTTTGGATAAACTGGTAAGATAACACATATCTTTTTCATGCATATTACCTTTATTTATTTAAAAACATTATTGATCCAAAACAGATACAATAGGTAGATTTAATGCTAAATGCATTTTCTCTTTGTCAAACTTTGAAAAACTTATAAAGAGAAAATAAATAAATGAGTTTTGATGAAATTTTTGTTTTTTTTTTCTTAATCCAGCATTAGTACCATAGAAAAGTGATTCATATTGAAAGGTTGAGTTACTGCTTTAAGAATCGGACAAGGCGTTATTAACATAATTGTATAGAGCATTTATGACAAATTCATGAAAAATCAATGTTCCTTGTATGTATGGCAACCTACTTTAATTTTGAATTTAATTTAATTTTTATTATTTGCTGCTATAACGACAAAAGATGTGCCTACAGGTAGCTAAAGGTACGTGTATTCTGTGAAATTTTTAAGATTTTGCTTTTACGAATGAATAGATCTTCTGGACATCTGAGCCCTAATAATAGGGTCCTGTTGGCGCTCTTTGCATTATGAAAAATAAAATGTGCACACTGTGCAACACTTTTAAAAAAATGTGCACATTCCTTTTTGATCTGATGACCTTTATGACTTTAGTTTATTGTTGGAAGCAATCCTGTATCAAAATTAGTTTAGCCATTGCTAGCTACGGTACCTACAAAAATACAGCACAATATTAAAACACTCTTTTTTTTGCATCGGGATTATAAAAAGATGAGTTCGAGAATCCAATAAAAAAGTTCCAAATCAATTTTACATGCAAATCACAAAAGTTGTACGTTTGTCCACCGAAAATTATTAGACTAAAACTTTGTTATTGGTTTTGTTAAATCTCTAAATGCCACAACGATTATTTTAACCTAAAAAGAAAATGCTTTTCTGAACTTTGGATTTCAGTGGGGCAATGTCACAGAACAAGCAGTGTAGAAAGTCATCCCAACTTGTCCTAATATTATAAATGGGAAAGTGAGTTTGTTTGTTAGACTATATTTTGATCAAACCAATTTTCGTTGAAAATGATTATTGACACCTATAGCATAATTTGAGCTCAGGTTTTTGATTCATACCCACGTTGTGAATCAAACTCAGGTCCAATAGCAAGCTGGTATGTTTACCACCGCGTCATGGAGGTCTGACGCGGTGGTATGTTAGTTATTACTAAATATATACGGACAAATCACACAGATTGAGCTAGCCCCAAAGTATTCGAGACTTGTGTTATGGGATACTAACTCAACGACACAATATTTTTTAAAATAGATACTTATATAGATAAACATCCAAGACCCAGGCCAATTTGAAAAAGATCATTTTCTATCTTGACCTGACCGAGGATCGAACCCGGGACTATCCGTGTCACAGGCAGACGTGTTGACCGCTGCGCCACGGAGCTCGTAAGTATCTAAATTAAATCGGTTTTAAAATAGCATTGCAATGGGCGGTATATTATTGAAATTTAAAATATGTGATGAAATATAACTCGCCACAGAAAGGATTCGAACTACAAGTCTGACGTGCTACCAACTATACCACCACAGATCTGTATATTTTTTCCTAGAATCTGTGTACACCACTGTGACTTCGAATCACCGCGTGGAATTCGGTATTTGCCTAATGTTAAGATTATATAAAATTTGTATACAATTATACTAATTTCTATCTAAAAACACTATAAAAAACACTTTTAATTTGATATCGATTCGTTAAGTGTTCTTAAAGCTTCTTTAAAGATGGGTGAATAGGACCATTTTTAAAAGTATGAAAATCTTAAATTACAATTATACTGTATTTTAGTCCGCTAAATTTATAGCAACTTTTATTATGAAACCATTAGCACAAACGTAATATTTCGTATAGCTACCAAACAAAGTTCTCACGCCGCCCATACAAAATACAAAGTTGTGACGTCACATATATGTAGGCATTTCAGCAGTGCGTTTTCACGTCTAAAAATTAACGTCTAAAAATATGTGTCTTTAAAACTTCTATATCTGAAAGAGTTTTTTGTTTAGAAATGTATTTCGGTCACTATTGTGTTTATTTTTGGCAGGTCTTTACATAGCGACACGAAAAAGTTTTTAGTCAAGTAGCCAATTTCTACCTACTTGTGGCGAGTTCTTTTTTGACGCAAGCAATAATGCGTTTAGGGGGAATAGGATATGGTGGAGGAATTCAACGTGTAGGATATGAAGCCGATGGCCTAATTGGTAGGACGTATTAAGAGTACAGACTGCCGGTTCAAATCCTGCCCGCGTAGATTTTTTTCCCATATCTGATTTGTTTATTTTAATAAGAGTTTCTTTTTCATCAAATATTTTAAATTTTACTAAGATATCTATTTCTATACTTACTTCTAAATCTTTGGGCGCTGCACTCTAGGGGTTGTCTCGGGGTCATCGAACTCGCACCCTCGTCTGCGCTCGTTCGAGTGAGACGGTTACGTAGTAATATAAAATGAACAAGTTTCGTGTCTAGTTAGAGGCCTGATTTGTACAATTTGGTTTATTATAGGAGATTGAATTTTATGAATATTACAAAAAAACTTTAACTTGCAATTTAAGTATATTGAGTTTCCAGCCATTAAGGGCTTAGGCTTTAGCCATTATTCCTCATCAGGGTCGCCGGGAGTCGGTCGACTTAGTATGCACAAGTACGCAATGTGTGGCGATCAATGGTAGGCCTGTGGACGTCCCTGGCTGATAGTTAGATAGAGTTTCCAGGATTGGTCTCAAAAGAAAAGTTGTTCATATTGATGGGATGAATCACCCCATTTAGGATCCAAAGGGATCAAAACGCCATGTATGCATCTTGTCTGTTTGTGTGCGTCAATCTTGCTACGGAATATAGACGCAATTAATTTAATTGCGCTGAAATTTTGTGTAATGATGTAATATGATGACAATGCAATATTATGGTATGAATGTACCTATACCATAGAGTTACTGTAGGAATCTTGGAAGCTTTATTTGACTTAATGTACGATTGAGCTGAAATTGTGTGCAGGTTAAGAATTGGGGCGTAGAGAGAGAGAGAAAGAAAGGCCAAGGAGAGCATATTTGGATGAAATAAAGGTAAAGGCAGGAGTGTGTCATATAAGAGAGGAGAGCATATATGATAAATAAAGGGAAAAAAAGGAAAAGGCAGGAGTGTGTCATATAAGAAATTAAGAGAATGGCTGAAAACCGAGCGACATGGAGAGTTCTCCACCGACAAGAACACAGTTCTTAAATTATTTTTCAGTTCATTATATAGATAGATAGATGTAAGTATACCATGTAGAACCGAAAGCCGATGAGGTAGAAAGTTTCTCGAATGACGACCACATACCAAGCACAGTGTTTGCCACCAACCAGCCATCCAGCTGTGGACTTCTATCAGTTGAGATGATGGAAATCATACGACAATACAATCATCATCATCAGGTCTTTTTGAGTCTCCACTGCAGGAGCATGACCCTCTCTGTACTACCAAAGCCACATATTAGCCAGAGCAGTCAGAGGACTCGGCCCACACTCTCCGCGCCGGCCAGACGGGTTGGAGAGGTCTCTTTGATGTTTATGAGCTTTCTTTAGCTCTTGTTTCCTAAGTCGCCTTCTACGACATCCACGGGAAGACTTGGAGAGGTCCTATTCTACTCTGCCGGGAACCACACGGTGATACAATACAATACAATGGCGTAAATGAACTGTTTAGATAATGACATCAAAAGGTAGAATCAGTGAAATTAAACAAATAATCCGATTTGTTTGAGATTATTTTAAAAAAGCACTTTACAGTATGAATATGCTCATAATAAAATCATGCTACAAAAAATAAATTTTTGATTACAAACTTACTGTATTGAAAAAGTTTAGATTAATTTTATTTACTAGCTCTTATCAGCTAGACTCATTTTGACTAAAATAAGAAAGTAATCCTTTGACACAAACCTCCCACTAAGTATTTAAGGTACTGTAGTAAGCAACACTAGCGCCATCAGACAACTAATTCTTTAAATCTTAAATCATATCTAATTTAAACATCTATCATGTACGTAGCTAATAAATACTTGTACTACTTTTGTATTAGGAATTTTATTTAATTTTACTTTCAATTAACATTCAATTAGAAATTTAATTTTACTTTCAATTAACATTCGTCAGATAAATTGAGAGCAAAACCGGCTAACGCCAAAAGTGACCTCTTTTAGCGTCAGCCAGTATTTTTTTTCAATAATTTTCTTTTAATCACTTGTAGTAATACCAAAATTATCATAATCTTCAGCCACAAGAAGTCCACTGTTGGACGAAGGTCTCCCCCAAGGATTTCTAATACGACCGGTTGAAGCGGCCTTTCTTGGTTGTTGTAAAACCAAAATACTACAAGTAATTTACTAGTTATGTACACGATAGTTTTTTAATTCAGATATGATTTAGGATTAGAAGAATTAATTACTGAGCGTTAGTGTTGCTTAAGAGGTTCGCCGTCTGGAGTCGATAATTTTATTATCTGATCGACGGCAATACCACGCATCGGTGGGCGACAGATTATTTTAATGAACTTAACGAACGCTCAAGGAGTTATGGAGAGGGCTATGCTCGGTTTTATTGCTTTGTTTCTCTGTGAGATCGAACTAAAAACTAGAAGATCCGTTGAAAATCAAAGGTCACTGACATAATCAATTTGTAAAATACGAATGCATGAAATGAGATCGAAACATATCGTAGCTGACTTTATACGTGCGCGTATTTTACAAATAATATTAGAATCTCACTTCTCACAAAAGTTGCCGACATAGCTCAGCGAATTAGCTCTTTGAAGTAGCAGTGAGCGTGGTACATAGCGCGTTGAACCGATGGCCGATGGGGTAGAAAGGTTCTTGGCGACCACGTAATCGGCAAACGCAGCGTCAGACACTCACCGACCAAGTGGTCGGACGACCTGACCAAGGTCGCAGAAACGCGCTGGATGAAGGCTGCTTCCAGCTGGTTGTATTGTAAATCCTTATAAATAAATAAATATATACGGACAAATTATTGATAGTTTGCTAGCTGTATCGCATTTTGATGTGACGCCTTAGATTTAGGATTGATTGATTCCTTAAATTTAGGCAAAAATCACACAAGTTTAGCTAGCCTCATAGTAACTTATAGCGAACTTGTATCCTTCGTATCCTAAACACTTGTACAAAAAAGCAAAACCCAGGCCAATCAGAAAGGTTGTTTTCTATCATGACCTGCAGGCCAATTCGCTAACTCGGTGTACAACGATTTGTTTGTCACTTTATCATCCATTACGGTTTTCTTATCTTAAATAAAAATAGTCATTCATGTCGAAGCCGTAATGGATATAAAAGTTACCATGAAAATGATGTACACCGTAGCCGTCAAAAGTTAGCAAATCGGCCTACTGACCGGCGGCGGTCGAAGCCAGGGTCACTCATGTCGCAGGCTGGCGTGTAAACTACTGCACTACGGAGGCCGTATACATAATTTTTTTACTTACATAAAGTCTGATATTATATATATTTTTTTGTGCAGTCGTGAAAATACGTAAATTTTGTATTCGGGCACGAACGCACGCCATAGTTACGGTAGCACCGTAGAAGCCCTCATTGTAGCATTCTGTAGCTTCGTAGCGTCTGCTACGAAACGAAGTACACAGTTCGTAGCAGATGCTACGCATTTCTGTGCTTCCGCAAGAAGTTATTATTGAGGTGTTTTATTACTCGATCAAAAAGAGTGTATGCGTGTATTGCCGCTTTACCTAAACGTACTAACCTTTAACAAAATCTACCTACCTAAACGTTTCATACAAATAAAACTTGATAAACATTAGTAACGAGTTTAACCGTGTAATCTCGGGCACAATTAAAATTCTGCATGGCTAATAAACCTCCATTTAATAAACCGCAAACTTCTAGTTCAATCTAGCAAAGCGGCCCGGTAAGTCTTCATTACTGTGATAAATATAATTATATATTAAGTGTTGTAACAAACCCGTCTTTGTTTTATATATATAGAATATTAATAGCTCTCTTAAAACAGGTAAAAGTGAATCAATATTGAAAATCATAGATATTTTTATGTAATATATATATATATATATATACATACATACTAGCTGTTACCCGCGGCTTCGCCCGCGTGGTATATAGCCTATGTCCTTCTCGGTACCCTAACCTATATGTACGCAAAATTTCATGATGATCGGTTCAGTAGATTCGGCGTGAAAACGTAACAAACAAACAAACAAACTCACTTTCGCATTTATAATATTAGTTAGGATTATCACATCTTTATCCAAAACCCCAAAGCCACGTTAAGGGTGTTAGTAACGATAAGATCAAAATAGGGATGGGATTTTCGTCTTCTTTCCATGAATAAAAACTATTTATTTTAGAATTATAACAAAAATATTTTGAGATACTCATAATTACCCCATTTATTTGATACACTAAGGTTTGCAAAACTTTTATAGTCGAGCTCCGTGGCGCAGCGGTCAACACGCTAGCCTGCGACACGGGGGTCCCGGGTTCGATCCCCGGTCAGGTCAAGATGGAAAAAGATCTTTTTCATATTGACCTGGGTCTTGGATGTTTATCTATATAAGTATCTATTATAAAATATAGTATCGTTGAGTTAGTATCCTGCGACACAAGTTCACAACTTACTGTGGGGCTAGCTCAATTTGTGTGATATGTCCCTATATATTTATATATATTATTTATATTTTCATTTCCTACTCCTACATCCGTAAAAAAATATTAACTTAAGATTACACCGTCCTACCAAATTTCGCCTGATTTGGTGCAGTAAATTCGGAAAAAATTAGCTGTGTGACAGACGTACGGATAGACAGACGTCATCCTGGGTCCGGTTTATATTTTATTGTTCGGAACCCTAATAAAATGACGGGAGGTGCAAGTTTCACTCATCTAATCTTCTTAAGGTGAAGTGAGTTCACACAATAGCGCCACCCATCAATCCCAACTAATATTATAAATGCGAAAGTGAGTTTGTTTGTTTGTTTGTTTATTTGTTACGCTTTGACGCCATATCTACCGAACCGTTCATCATGAAATTTTGCATATTCATAGGTTAGGGTACCGAGAAGGACATAGGCTATATATTACGCGGGCGAGGCCGCGGGTAACAGCTAGTAATTCCATAAGTCCTAAATCATATCAAATTTAAAAAATCAAGAGAACGAATTATTACCGCCAAAAGTGGCCACTTTGGTGGTAATAAAATCATCAAATTAAAAGTAGGGAAAACTTGTACCAATAATACTACAAGTAATTTTCTAGGGCAATCAGCTATTAGATTTGTTATATTTGATATGATTTAGAACTCATAGAATTAATTGCTGAGTGGCGCTAGTGTGTGAACTCACTTCGCCTTAATTACTTAAACTTTATAGTATAGAGTTGACTGCAGAGATGCTTCGCGTACTAGTCGTGAGTGCGGTATTGGGTTTGGTGCCGACTGGTGCCGTCCAGCGATCATTGCCTGATACCTATTTCCAAAAATTCCAAGTAGTACTTGATGCAAAAGATCTTCTTACTAAAAGTCTGTAAGTACATCATATTATTATCTTACGGGCTGATTTTGCACCTATGAACTATATTAAAATCTTGGAATCAGAATACCTAATGAAATACGAGAATATATAAGTAGTTTATAAGGTAAATGAGTATATATAAGTAGTTTATAAGGTCTAACTAGAATTGTGAGTTGACGTCGCTTGGAGAAAATGCGCTGTGCAGTTTGTTGCCGCTTCTTCTGCACTCCGCTTTGGAAGCGGCCTAAACTTAGCCATAAGTAATTACTGACGTCAACAAAAATTTTTTGTTGTAAAATTTGTAAACACAAATATGACAATTAATAAGTGTTCAAAGAAACCTATATTAAATAAACGATTGAATCTTGAATACAGAATCGAATAAAAGGTTAAAATCGAAAAATAAAATCAGACTTATTACGAGCTCCGTGGCTCTGCGGTCAACACGCCTGTCTGCGACACGGATGGTCCCGGGTTTGACCCCCGGTCAGGTCAAGATGGAAAATGATCTCTTTCAGATTGACCTGGGTCTTGGATTTTTATCTATATAAGTCTATTTATAGTTTATCTATATAATCTATTATAAAATATAGTATCGTTGAGTTAGTATCCCATAACACAAGTCTCGAACTTACTTTCGGGCAAGCTCAATCTGTGTGATTTGTCAAAAAAAAAAATAGAAATTTGCCCAGCTGATTGGCGACTTTGTATGGGGGATCTAAACAAATTTATGTTTTATTTCTTATTTTTCATAAAATTTTGTATTCCATTGAGGATTCTGATCCCGAAATTACAATCTGAGATTACAATATAGTTCATAGGTTCAAAATCAGCTTGTATATCTGTAAGAACACTTGCTGCCATTCCATGCTGATCAACATAATATCAACTATACATACGTACTATTTTTGTGAACTTCTACGACACAAGAAAACAATAAACAAAGTCAAAGTCAATCATTTTATTCATCGTAAGATATTTCAATATTATTTAGTGAACGTCAATTTTTTTCATTACAATTAATTTACAAAAATATATTATTGTTGACATCAATAATTTACTTACGACTAAGTTTACACCGCTTCCAAGGCGGAGTGCAGAAGAAGCGGCAACAAACTGCTACAAAAACAAGCTAATTTATCGGGAATGTATTTCATGCAAATTAATGAAGATTACGATAACTTCTAAATATTTTGCCTAAAAATAAATAGCGGCAAACTGCAGTGAGCAGAAAAAGGCAAAAAATGTATCCGATGATTCCACAGATAATGAAAATGTTTTATCCAAAATGTGGGAGACAAAGATCGATGAATACAAACAGCCAGCCACCACGGCCATTAACAATGGGCATTTGACTAAAATTTTTTTCATGTTGCTATGTAAAGACCTGCCAAAAATAAACACAATAGTGACAGAAATACATTTCTAAACAAAAAACTCTTTCAGTTATAAAAGTTTTAAAGACACATGTTTTTAGACGTAAATTTTTAGACGTGAAAACGCGCCGCTGAAATGCCTACATATTTGTGACGTCACAAGCTTGTATTTTGTATGGGTGGCGTGAGAACTTTGTTTGGTAGCTATACGAAATATTTTGTTTATGGTAATGGTTTCATAATAAAAGTTGCTATAAATTTTATAGACTAAAATACAGTATAATTGTAATTTAAGATTTTCATACTTTAAAAAATGGTCCTATTCACCCAACTTTAAAGAAGCTTTAAGATCACTTAACGAATTGATATCAAATAAAAGTGTTCTTTATAGTGTTTTTAGATAGAAATTAGTCTCATTAGAAACAAATTTGATATAATCTTAACATTAGGCAACTACCCTATTCCAAATTTGAATTAAGGACAAAATCTCGCAGTATAGTAAAAATGTTTTTTTTTTTTAATCGGGTTCACAAGGAATTCCAAATTATAATAATAGGTATTCAACTAGAAAACTTTGAGGATGTAGAAGATTTGACATTTGTGCGTGGTATACTGCCCTATTTAAAAAGAAACTTGACGCGCTCTCGGGATTAATGGAATTTGTATGGAGTCTTATAGCCCGAGAACGTAATAGCGACCATCCAGCCCACTTTGCTTGTATTTAATGACACTGTTTAAGGGTAGGTGAGATGAAAAACACATTATCGTAACTGTTACAGCCCTGTTGACGGAGACTACAACCTGTTCAAGCCTCTAGTACACTACTCGTCGCTGCTTGGAGTGACGTACTATACGGCCAAGGAACTGAAATCATCCAACCAGTAAGTATAATATTATACAATCTTGAAGGAGACCATACGCATTACAAAATTTAACAAATTTGGGCTCATTCTATTTGTCGTGGCAATAGGGCATGCAACTATTGTTAAGGCATAAATTTTAAATTCATGTTTATGAATGAAAACTTTATTGAATGATAGAAATGCTGAATTTAGGAACAATGTTTTCTTTCACATAAAAAAATATTTATAATCATGACCTTAAGGGGGCACACTAGGCACAGTAGCGACGCCAATCATTTTATTCCTAACTAGCTGTTACCCGCAGCTTCACCCGCGTCATTTATAGCCTATGTCCTTTTCGGTACCCTAACCTATGTGTATGCAACATTTCATGATGATCGGTTCAGTAGATACGGCGTGAAAGCGTAACAAACAAACAAACAAATAAACAAACAAACAAACTCACTTTCGCATTTATAATATTAGTTGGGAAGTTGGGATACTTCTCTTCTCTAACCGGTCTAGCCAGCGTGGAAATTGGAGGCCCAATCCTCCGTCTGCTCTGGCTCTGGTCGTATAGAGGGGGTCGTGCTCCTGCAGTGGAGAATAGAAACGACCTGATGGTGATAATGATGACGTTAACTACGGTTTAAATCGCGTTCATTACAATACAGGTCTTCTTGCGATATGAACAGTGTAAAGTATTAAGAAACTTTAGGGATGTAAATCCTAATCCTAACTTCCTAACTAATATTATAAATGCAAAAGTGAGTTTGTTTGTTTGTTTGTTATGTTTTCACGCCCAACCTACTGAACCGATCATCATGAAATTTCGCATACACATAGGTTAGGGTACTGAGAAGGACATAGGCTATATATCACGCGGGCGGAGCCGCGGGTAACAGCTAGTAATGTAATAAGCGCAATAAAACCGTATCATAAGTTATTTTTTTTCAAATTACTAGCTTCGTCTGCGGCTCCGCTTGCGTTAGTGTCGATCCCTCGGGAATTGTACTTTTCTCCGGGATGAAAGGTAGCCTATGTCCTTCTCCGTAGTCCAGACAACGTGTATGCAAAATTTCATGATGATCGATTTTGTAGGTAGGGTGTGAAAGTGTAACAAACTCACAAACTCACTTTCGCATTTATAATATAAGATTTTAAAGATTACTTATAAGTGACTGATAAAAAAAATATCTTAATGAAGATTGTGAAAAAAAAAAAATATTTTTAGGACCGCTGAACTATTGTACGAAGATTCACTTCGCCAGCATTTGGCAGATTTTCATCTAAATCCGGAAGAGACGGTCGAGGAACTTAAAGAATTTATGGATAAAACTCTCAAAGAATTGAAACCAGTAAGTAGGTACTTTATCATCACATTCATCCATTCACTTTCAGCCCACATCAGCCCACTGCTGGGCATAGGCCTCCCTTTTTTGACGCCATTTGCTACGGTCCTGTGCCATTCCTATCCACTGCTTTTTGCTCTATACAAAACTGCGAGATTTTTCAAGTGAGCGTTTCACGGGCTGTATAGAGATTATAAATTGGGACTACTAAGTGCACATAGCCAGCCTCCCTTTCTACAGAATGTATTATACACCGCAGATGGAATGTACTTTGTATACAATATGTACGATTTTATGTACAACATAATAAGAAAGCACTGTTCAATCTATCAAAGAGCCACTGAATGCTTTAAAATGATCAACTTTTTTATGGAACCAATCTAGGTAGTTTGTTGGCTAAACATTTTTGAATTTCTTTTTTCGGGTTCTCAATATGGTCCTTTAGGAAAGTTCGTATAAACAGGACGAGTGGCTCCTGCGTGAACTGAGCAAGGCTTTGCTTATTACCGTAACGTATCATATATTTGTGGCTTCGATGGATAGCGGCGTCGGAACCAAGATAAGCCAAACAAACTGAGTTCACCAACCCGTTTGTCAAGCGTCGTGACTGGTGAGTATGGCAACCCAAATGATGGGAATGCTTAATCTATGTCCAGCAGTGGACTTCTTTTGGCTGAGGTAATGATGATTGTATATTCAACGACTTAAGAGTCCCACGTAAAGCCGCAATCTTTAAGTTTCGTATGGAAAACTTGTACTCGCTGTAATTTTGTATAGGTATTGTTTTTAAAATTGAAATCTCATTATAAACATCAATATGCCTTATCCGGTCGATGTACAAAAATTTGGTTGAGATTGGCTTAACTGTTGTAAAACTAAAACGAAACTACGTTTGTATGGGATTGCTGCTTTACGTGGGACTCTTAATCGTCAATTGTAAACCGAATTTAGTCAGTATCTTAGCTTTGTTTTACCGTCTGTTTATAATTTAAGTAGCCCACCTAAAGTCATAAATAAATAAATACCGGATGTAACATGACCCTCGACATATCCTTCAAGGGGTGAATGACACCGTCAATATGAACCACTTTTCCTATGGGGTCAACGCTGGGAACTCGAAAAAAATTTTTGCTTTCCCATACATTTCACCCGGGCGGCAAATTTTTTTTTGTATGAAATTGACGATTTTTTTTGAGTTCCCAGCATTGATCACATAGCAAAAGTTGTTCATATTGAAGAGCTGGCTCACCCCTTTAAGGGTATGTCGACAGTCATGTTACACCTTGTATATACGGACAAATCACACAGATTGAGCTAGCCCCAAAGCAAGTACGAGCCTTGTTTTATAGGATACTAACTCAACGATACAATGTTTTAAAATAGATACTTAAATAGATAACCAAGCATCATATATGTATTTCAACAGAGCTACACCCGCATCTGTAGTAGACCGATCCTTCGTGAATCCATACTGTTCACCATGGAAGAGACCATTACTATTAAAAAAAGCTATTATTTGATTAAACATTATCTTTTCAAATATTTTACTAAGCGCTGGCAGAATAGAAATAGGGCGGTAATTAGTGGGATCATTCTTATCGCCAGATTTGTATAACGGAATGACTTTGCTTAACTTCATCAAGTCAGGAAAAGTTCCTGTATCTACACATTTATTAAATATAGAAGCTAAATATGGCGCAATTACTTCAATAATACTACTAATGACAGGTACTGAGATATCCCACAAATCTCCAGTCTTCTTATTGTTTAAACTCTTAAATGTATCAATGACTATTTCAGGTGTCACATATTGAAATATTAAATGGTTATTACATTCTGGTATACAACTTGCTAAAAGTCTTTTAGATTCAGCGGGTGATGAACGTAAGGAGGCAGTAATGTTGACGGGAATATTTGTAAAGAAATCTTCAAAATATTGCGCGATATCTTCATTAGTACTAAGGAGCTTATTATTGACTTTTAATACACCTTGTATATACGGACAAATCACACAGATTGAGCTAGCCCCAAAGCAAGTACGAGCCTTGTTTTATAGGATACTAACTCAACGATACAATGTTTTAAAATAGATACTTAAATAGATAAACATCCATGACCCAGGTTATAAGTTAATATTAAAAGAGATTCATTTACATACATACATACTATTACGTCTTTTTCCCTTGCGGGGTAGACAGAGCCCAGGTCTATAAAGCCTAAAGGCCACGTTTAGCATGTTGGTGGGCTTGTAAGAACGGAATTAAATTAAAGATTAATTTAATATATTAATTTCTAGTTCTCGGACCTCTTGGATAAGGTTTGCGCTGACTTAAGCGGCTTCGAATGCAACACACTTATTGATAAGCTGGTAAAGATGGGCGTGTACCCTGAAGTTGAGAAGTCTACGGTCGTGTTGCGAAATGCTTACCCCCTCGCAAACCTGGCGTTGTCCGAAGATAAGCGGTTGAAGGAAGTAGCGGCTGGTTTGGACGTTATACCATACCTGGTTAGCAACAAACTTGATATCATCGAGATAGTTAATCTTCTTGTTAAGCTTCTTCAGCAAGTATCCTGAATGTTAAAAGTTTCGTAGAATCCTGGACCGTGTGAGGTTTGAAAGAACAGGCATGTTTCCCAAAAAAGATCTTTTATAAATAATTAGTCCGTCTTATAGATTATAGAAATATATTAGATACGTATTTTTATTTTTTCAATCAAACAAAAGATTATAAATATATAACGCATCAAAGTGCAAGAGTGGTGCTCATGTCACAACAGGCTGGTAAAAAGTGTACCGGCCATATCTTTATAAATGTTATGTTCGATTGACAAAAGAAAAAAATACGTGTCCATATTTTTCAATAATAGGAGATATTACTGAAAGCTGTGCCGCCAGAGTGCGCCACTAGCACATACAGTAAAAAAGGTTTGACACTGACAAGTATGTACATGTCAGTGTCAAAGTCGCAATTAATTTGTGAAATTATACATTAATCCTTTATTAATTTGATTTTAAAATACTTCTATAAGTATTAAAATATAAAAATGCAATTAATCTGCGTATTCGGATGTAAAATAAAGGCAATTTATTGCAAGTTTGACATACTTGTCAATGTCAAACATTTGTTTACTGTCTCTGCTAATGCTGCCCTCTGGCGGGAGAACATTGCAGTATTATCTCCCATTTAATAGACGAATCTAACAGATAATTTAAAATATTTTTTAAAACAAGTTTATTCATAAATTTTCTTTGTAATGAAGGACATGTTCTGTCAAACTTTACATTCATTAATTTATATCTATTTATAGGTTAAGTTACAGTCATACTCAAAGCGTTGTTTTACAATTTTTATAATTTAGGTGTATAACATTGTTATTTCTGATTGTTTTTATCTCGTGAACATTTTGATGCGACACTCAACGGATCTGATTAGAATTAATAAATCAAGCATTGCAATATGCATTGTTTTATTTCTCATCTCATTTAGTTTTAAAACAAAGAAACAATTGCCCGAAACCGAAGTTCCTTATCTTGGTATCTGATTGATATACAAACATGACTGAACATCAAAATGGAAGGTTCATATCGTAACTTAACGCTCTACAAAAAAGCGTAAGAGTTTTGCTTAAGAACGTTAGGAAAAATTATTGAGGAATAACCAGAGAAACATAGAAGTGTTCTATGTTTCTCTGGTTATTCTTTAATATTTTTGTTTCTCTGGTTTCGCTTCCCCTGAGGACCAAAACTTGAAAAAATGGTAACTAATCATTCCTGAACAACAACCCAAAGTTTCAATTTTTTGCCAACAAAAGCCTGAATTATTTTTTTGAGAAAAACTTATTTTGTAGTTTTAAACTTATATTGTACAAGTATAATATAGGTCTTCACCCCAGTATTCCAAAAAAAATTTAGAGTTCCGTAACGGTTAGGTTAGGTTAGGCAAAATCAAAATTCTAGGCTAGCACATTCTCTTGCCCGCCCGTCGTCGCGTCGCAAACATAGCCTAAATAAATTAGGGCAAATGTGTAAATCCAAATGAATGCATGCGCTTGGTGCTTTTTATATATGACTAGCTGGTACCCGCGGCTTCGCTCGCGTGATTTATGCCTATGTCCTTCTCAGTACCTTAACCTATCTGTATGCAAAATTTCATGATGATCGGTTCAGTAGATACGGCGTGAAAGCGAAACAGACAAACAAACAAACTCACTTTCGCATTTATAATATTAGTTAGCGTAACAAACAAACAAACTCACTTTCGCATTTTTAATATTAGTTAGGATTGCCCATGACAGACCGACCAGAACCGACTATTCTGCAAAAACCGAAAACGAGCCTTGGGGTCTCAGTTTCAAACCCGAAACTCATTTAAAACTGTAAATAAAGACAATTATTTATACTTGATTCTGGACTAAATCCAGTTTATATTTACACAAATACGAAGCGATTAATTATGTTAATAAAATAATCAACAAAGTACATACTTTTTTGAAGTACATATAGATTGGGTAGACTATTGACGTCACGAATTCACCCGAATACGTGAGTTTTCACGACGCCGAAGCTTTGCGCGGATTTTATACCTGGACCGAAACTAGTACTATTATTAATTATGTACCAAAACTGTCGGCTAAACTCTATTTATATGCTGAAATTTACTGAAACCGAACATTGGGTCAGTCTAGAGCTTAGAGCATTAAACTATAAAGTGTTAGATCAGCCATGTTTGAAACGTAGTGCTATAACACGAGCTGCGGTGCTACACAGTCGTAGCTCCCGATCGAGCTCGGCCAACAGGTCTACGGAGAACCCTATTATGCATTTTCGTTATTTAAACCGACTTCAAAAAAAGGAGGAGGTTCTCAATTTGTCATAATCTTTATTTTTTTTATGTGTGTCCCCGATTTCCTGAAGACGCCTGGACCGATTTAAAAAATTCTTTTTTCGTTCGATAGGTAATGGTCTCATTAAATTTTTACCGAAATATGACGAGCGCTTTTTGAAAAAATACAAAAACCAAAAAAAATTTTTACAAGTATGCCGTTCGGTTTACACTTTTTTTAATTTTATTCTTACGCTTATTTAAATAAATTTATATGGTTGAAGGCGGTTTTTGATTTTTGTTAAAAATATATTAATTTATTAAGATACTGTTACCTACATCATGACGTAATGAGGAGAATGAATAATCCCTTCTTCTTCTGTTTTATAAAATGGCTTCCACCCAGATTTCAGTGATTCTGCCAATGTCCAGTAAATTGAGATACTAAGTATCGGTGTTGTACGGTAAAGTTGTAACAAGTAGCATCAAAGATGGCGTATGTTCTTTGATGCCTCGTGGTCGGGAGGTTATGGTGACAAGTCCATATAACAGTCCACTTTAACTATTCCACAAATTGTTTCATGAGCACGAGCATTTATAACACCAAACTACATCAATTTCATATTATAAAGTCCACCAAAATCAATTTGCAAAATCGTCCAAGGTAGACCCCAACTGCACCCCTTGACTTCCCATCACAAACTCCCGGATAATCCCTTAAAAGATCACTCGTTTGCCCACCTATCTGTCTGTCAAGATATTTTTCTTAGGAACGCGTGTACGTATCAAGTCGAAATTAATATCACACATAGGGGTTTATGACTTACTTGACTTATGATCCTAAGGCCCCTAGGTGGGGCAGAGGGCTTCAACAGTCTTTCTCCATCGCGAACGGTCTTTGGCAACGCGCTTTACTTCAGGCCAGGTTAGCCCGATTGTTTTCATCTCCGCCGCAACTGAGCGCCGCCAGGTCTGCTTGGGACGGCCAACCTTTCGCTTGCCCTGAGGGGTCCACTCCAGGACTTGCCTCAGGATGTGTGTGGTTATACACATTAGTTAGTAGTTGGACATAGGGATTTATAGTCTCTTGAATCTGTGAAAAAATCAAACTTTTTAGTCAATGTAATCAGAAGATCGTAATCGATCGATAAGTTGTGTGGTTCCGGCAGAGCAGAATACGACTACTCCAGTCTTCCCGTGGATGTCGTAGAAGGCGATTTAGGAAATACAAGCTAAACAAAGCTTATAAACATCAAAGAGACCTCTCCAACCCGTCTGGCCAGCGTAGAGAGTGTAGGCTAAATCCTCTGACTCTGGCATATATGGCTCTGGTATTGCCGTGTGGTTCCCGGCAGAGTAGAATAGGACCACTCCAAGTCTTCCCGTAGATGTCGTAAAAGGCGACTTAGGAAACACAAGCTAAACAAAGCTTACAAACATCAAAAAGACCTCTCCAGCCCGTCTGGCCAGCGTGGAGATTGTAGGCCAAATCCTCTGACTACTATGGCTAATATATTGCTGTGGTAGTACAGAGAGGGTCGTGCTCCTGCAGTGGAGACTAAAAAAGACCTGATGGATGGATGATGATGTAGCAACCCAACATTATTTTGATTCAACATGCTAATCGTGGCCTAAAGGTTTTACAGTACTGGGCTATGTCTACCTCACAAGGGAAAAAGACTTGATAGTATTTATGTATTTACAGATTCTGTTGGTACCCATCACAGGGTTGGTATAAATAATAAATATAAATATAAATAAATATATACGGACAAATCACAGAGATTGAGCTAGCCCCAAAGTAAGTTCTTAAGAAAGACTTGTGTTATGGGATACTAACTCAACGATACTATATTTTATAACAAATACATATATAGATAAACATCCAAGACCCAGGTCAATCTGAAAAAGATCGTTTTCCATCATGACCTGACCGGGGATTGAACCCGGGACCCCCGTTTCGCAGGCTGGCGTGGTAACCGCTGCACCACGGAGCTCGTGTCTGCTATCCGTGCTGCGTTACGATGTGGCGTAAAATTTTTCACCGAATTATATCATAGTAAGAACGATGTTATAACAGCGGATTCCGGGCTCCTACGTATTAAAACTAGGACACAACTGGACGAGCTCCGTGGCGCAGCGGTCAACACGCCTGCCCGCGACACGGATGGTCCCTGGTTCGATCCCCGGTCGGGTCAAGATGGAAAAAGATCTTTTTCAGATTGACCTGGGTCTTGGATGTTTATCTATATAAGTATCTATTATACAATACAGTATCGTTGAGTTAGTATCCCATTACACAAGTCTCGAACTTACTTTGGGGCTAGCTCAATCTGTGTGATTTGTCCGTGTAAGTATATTTTTAATAATATTAAAACTTACGCGAGATAAATTCATTATGAAAACAAAAAAAAGTAAAAAGTAAAACGTGAGTAAAGCCGTGTTTTCATAATGAAGTATATTTTTATTTATTTTGATAAACACTTAGATTACAGAGAGATTGTGTGTGTGTGTGAATGAGTCGTTCTAGAACTTTTGTTACTGATAACAGGGAGATAGGACGATAACTCAAGACAACTTCTGGTGTAACATACATATATCAGTGGTGACATACCACTGGGGGCGAATGGGAATTGAAATCAGAACTTGTTCTATTCGCCTCCACTGGGGACAAATGGGACTGTTGATGATTTGCCACTGCCATTCGCCATCAGTGGGGGCACTGCCAGTGGTGGCAAGTGGCACAACCAAAATCAAATTAGTCCCATACGCCAACAGTGGTGGCCGCTCTCACTCACACAAAAATTCTGAGGTTGAATTTTGTGGCAAAAAAATCCGTTTATCCGCTTGACTTATAATTTCCCTTTTTATTTCCATTAATTTAGCTCCGGCTTAATCCATGTAATTAAAGCACCAATCAGCCATTCATAATGCATAACATGGGGCAATGTAAACCAAGAATGGCTGATAAGACCATGGATAATCCAATCGCTGTATAAATAGTCTCAAGTTGAATGTTACTACGCAGAACGGCCTGGTTAAGTTTCTGGTAAGTTTTTTTTTCAACTAGTTTCTTAAATGTAGTGTCTAAACATACTGTTTTGTTGTTTTTCGTATGTGTAAGTGGCCAACACTGGTGTCAGATTTTTCAAGCTGCCTAAAGGCATCTGACATAGCTTAACGACTGCCATCAACGATGACAGCCGGGACCAACGGCTAAACGTGCCTTCCGAAGCACGGAGGAGCTCGAGATATTTTTATGCCACTTGCGGTCACCCATCCTAGTAGGGACTGCACCAGGGGTTGCTTAACATACGTAAGCGCTCATAGAGCTCACACCCACTGGACCATCGTAAATCGTAAACATACTATGCCGAAGGCACGCGTCCGAAGTTCCTCGGCTGATTTTGCGTTCCGTCGTGGTCGTATTCGGCTACTATAACATACCCAAATTTTGCGCCGAAATTTTATGCCAGAAATTTGGTTCCATAAAGTTGTGTGAATTGAGATTGCTTGCCTCCCGCTATCCCCCACCTCTGTGCATCCACAATAATCAAACCGAAGTGAAATGTGATGCTATATAGAATACATTGCCACCAGCCGGCCTATTTACTAACTCGGATGACAGGTGTCGATGCCTATTAATCTAGGATTTGCTGTTACAATGCGGTTTTTGTATTCCAAATAAAAATTTCGAGCAAGCAAAACCCGCATTGTACCTGTAAATTCTAGATTTATAGGCATCGACACCTGTCATCCGAGTTAGTAAATAAGGGGGCAGATCGCCGTCGAACTTACGACTTACCGAAGTTCGGCTGTATGCTATTACGTTTCGTCAACTCGACATAATGCATTCGGTTACTAAGTTACTATAATTCAAATAGCATCAAGTATAATCACGCCGAATATCGGTCGCGTATTTTCGGCGTAGTGTGTTACCAGACTTATTTGTAGCTTTTAACAAGCTATGACTGAGCTTGTCCCGTAAGCGTTTGTATTATTGCAGAATCAATACTCGATTTAACCATTTTTATACCACCTTGGTCGAACTTTGTTCGATTATGCTGAAATTTACTAGGCATATTTATGTCAATAACAGTAAAGACCGGCCAAGTGTGAGTCAAACTCGCGCAATGAGGGTTCCGTACAATATGCTTCGTGAACACACTCGCTATGTGCAAAAAATATGTTTTATTCAATTGACTAGCGCCATCTAATGGTGTTTTAGTGAACTATTTCCCTAGATAAACTTATTATAGTAAGTTTACCACTTAATTTTTAAGTGATAGAATTCTTATTATTTTCCCTCTAATCTTCAAGGAATAAACTTTATTTTGTAATTTTTTTTTAAATTTTCGGCCCAGTAGTTTCGGAGATCACTGGACTGGTCAATTTTTGCCTTCTTTCGTGAATAAAATCAAAAGTATTGATTTTACCCGAACAAAAAAATATTTTTGTGATCCTCATAATGAGCCCTTTCATTTGATATATGACAAAGTAAGGTTTGCAAAACTTTTTTTTAAATTTTGTAAGTGGGCCCCTGAAAATTACCCTTATTTCAAAAAAAATCTTTATTTACTTTGCACGCCCGTGTTTGGGTCATAGGATTACACCATCTTACCAAATTTCACCTAATTTGGTTCAGTAGATTTGGAGAAAATCGGCTGTGACAGACGGACGGACGGACAGACACACGCACGAGTGATCCTATAAGGATTCCGTTTTTCAATTTTTGTACGGAGCCCTAAAAGTAAATAAGCTGTTCTGATAATGAAGTTGGAAGGTGGCCATAGGACTCTGTGAGCTGTGAGTTCGTAATTATGCAGTTAGATTCTGAACTCCTTAATGACGTCACCAGTCGTCATTTTTAACCGAATTAAAAAAGGAGGAGGTTCTCAATTCATCGTAATGTTTTTTTTATGTATGTTCTTCGATTTCTCGAAGATGCCTAGACCGATTTAAGAAATTCTTTTTTTGCTCGGTAGGTAATACTTTACAGATGGTCCCATTAAATTTTTATCGAAATGTGTGGAGCGCTTTTTGAAAAAATACACAAAAACCAAAAAAAATTTTACAGGTATGCCTTCGGAATACACTTATTTCCATTTTTTTCTTATGCTTATTAAAAAAAAATTAAAGGGTTGAAGTCGGTTTTTGTTTTTAGTTAAAAATATCTTATATTATCATAAAAAAGGTCGGTAATTTGTAAGAAAATGGCGATTTTTTTATTCCATTCAAGTTGATTCAGTATGATTCAGTAGTTTTTAGGGTTCCGTAGTAAACTAGGAACCCTTATAGTTTCGCCATGTCTGTCTGTCTGTCCGTCCGCGGTTTTACTCAGACACTATAAGTACTAGAAAGCTATAATTTGGAATGGGTGTGTATATTAATCATGCCAAAAAAGTGGTAGAAAAAAAGTGGGGGAATAATTCTTTTTCTCTACTTACCCATCGTGTGGGGTATCGTTAAAAAGGTCTTTGAAAAATATTGTTAGGTTGAGAGCACCATTTTTCGATTTAGGGATCCGTTTCCGAAATATTAGGTTTTAAAGTGCAAATTTTTGTTAGAGGTAAGTGCCCCCCCCCCCCTCTATCTGCTAAATGGTTATATATGGATACGTGAAAAAAATTACAGCAGATATATATACTGAAGTGGAAAGGAAAACTATCAGAGCTAAGTACTAAGTACAAACTTAAAAGTTACAGGCAACCAACTTATAAAATATACTCGAAAATGTAAAATTTCATACAATTTACATTGTCAGATGTTTTTGGTCGTTAAACTGTGAGGTGCGAGTGTAAACAGTGTGGACTGAAAGTTTTCATTCGCAACTACGGAACCCAACAATGCGCGTGGCCCGACACGCACTTGGCCGGTTTTTTCATTTTAGGGATCCGTTTCCGAAATATTTGGTGTTAAAGTGCAAATGTTTGTTAGCGGTAAGTGCCTCCCCCCCCTCTATCTGCTAAACGGTTATATATGGATACGTGAAAAAAATTACAGCAGTAGTATATATACTGAAGTTGAAAGGAAAACTATCAGACCTGAGTACCAAGTACAAACTAAAAAGTTATAGGCAACCAACTTATAAAATGTACTCAAAAATGTAAAATTTCACACAATTTTCATTGTTTAGATGTTTTTGGTCTTTAAACTGTGAGGTGAACAGTGTGAACTCAAAGTTGTCATTCACATCTCCAGAACCCTACACTGAGCGTGGCCCGATACGCACTTGGCCGGTTTATTTCCAAATCATTGTATATACCATAAACCGACGACTATAATAGACACTTACCGTAAGAGTATCATAAGACGTTTTTCAATACATTTGCGATTACTTTAAACTAAAACAAGATTAAAGTTCAGCAAATAAGGAATCTGCCTCCGTGGTCCAGTGGTTAAGGCGTTTGCCTTGTTGACCCGGGGGTCGTGGGTTCGATTCCCACGGGAAGCATACTTTATTAAGTTGTTTCCAGTTTGGCTAAGACATTGCAGGCTTGAATCACCTGATTGTCTGATAAGAAAGATGATTCCGTGCTTCGGAAGGCACGTTAAGCCGGTGGTCCCGGCTGCCATCTGGTAGTCGTTAAAGGATCCACGTCAGAGGCCGAGAGGCGGTTCCAAAGAACTCTGACACCAGGGTGTGCATGGTCGACTGACTGTGTCACCTACTCGAAATGATGATGAGGAATTTATAAAAGTTAGGAACTAAAGCAGTTTGTAAAAATACATTTATAATCAGGTACATTTACTCAGGTTTATTTTCTCCAAAAAGTACATTGATAACCTTCTCCTTTCCGAATTCGATTAAAAAATCACATCTCACAAATTTTAATCAGAAAAAGTTTTCATGCTGAACTTGAAACTCTTTGCTCGGATTCTATGAAAATGTTTAAATTTTGCATCTGTGGCATTGGGCTATTGAGCGGTTGTGATTGGTGTAAAGTAAAAAGCACTAGTGCTGTAAAATACAACATTACGATACAGATTTTGATGTCATAAGAACCGTATTATTAGCAAATGTATTGAAAAAAATATTAAGCTCGCGACAGGTCACGTGACCGAGAGAATCGTCAGATTGAAAATTCGTAAGAGGGACACGTGACCTGGAAGTCAATTTTTGAACTAATAGAAACAATCCACCACTCGTTGTGACGTCAGCACTCGGTTCGTATTCACATGTGAATAAAATCAACGAGCGGGCCTGTTTTTACGTATTTTTGAACCGTGCGAATGGTTCTATTTCTTAGAGTTGCCAGCAAAAAAAATATTGTTACGGTTGCCAGAATAATTGAATGCACAGCAAAACAGTCCGATATGCAATCCGACAACGGACGGTGTTGCCATTTTAGGTACAGTGTCTTTAATTCTAGGGGAATTTGATTGTCTTTAGGCAATTGTTTTTCGTAATCTTCTTTCATAGAAAAACCAGTTAAATATGAACAAGATGATACCAAAGACGAAGTCTTCTCAGTAAATGGCGTAATAAAAATAAAATTGCGAATCGTACAAAAGCCTTCTTATTTCTTAATTATGTTTTCTGATTTTATTAACGCAGTGACTAAGGCACATCTAGAGCGGTTTTTATTGCAATTTCTTTTAAAATCTTAATTTTTTGCATGTAGGTGTAAGAAATTTCTTATTTTCTAAAAGGCAACGCTGCAATCGGATCGGAAGCAAATCGGACGTATATTCCCACTTTTTGTAGACAGTTGTGGCAAAAACGCTAGGATCTAAGGACGAGAATTTAAGAAAAAAATAAAAATTTGGTCAAAGTCAAATTTGACATTTGGCACGCTTAGTCTGGTCCGAGTGCTCTCGTGCGACCATTCGGAAAAACCATTCGAATAAAATTTCAAAAATAGAGCCAAGGATGGTCCAATTTAAGAAATCACTAAGTCCAATTTTGGTGGTTTTGAGTTAGCAACACTGGGTTGTCACATTTTTCATTCTCTTTCGATTGCTGTATTTGATTTTTTTCTGAGAACTCCCTAAGTGCTATTTTTCAAATATTAAAAAAATTATTCTTCATTCTTCAGTTCATAAAACCACTAAGTCCATAAAATCACTAAGTCAAAGAAAATTTTATTAAAAAATCCCTAAGTCCTTTGATTTTTTCTTTAAGTCCATTGGCAACACAGATTACTATGTCAATTTGAAAAAAATTTTTAGACTTTTCAGAAAGTTATTAATTAGTAATAGTATCTTCTTCGTAGTTTGTGTTATTAATTATAAGGACTATATAGTAAAAGAATGCGATAAGTGCTTAAAATGGATCAAGATGACAAACTTAAGAGGTAAGATCTTCAATTTTAGATACGTTTTAAGTTTATAACTTTGTAAGGATCATGTTAAAAGTTATTTATACTTATCTACACTAATATTATGAAGAGGAAAGCCATGACTTTAAACAGTTTACTTTATATAAAGTGGACTTTAGCCGATTAATTAACGAAGCCCTTGATGATTGCTACAATGCACCTTTACTTATAAGGGCCGCCAAAGTTAGAGATTTAAAGCGGTTATTTATTGGAACATGTGCCAGAAACGGAACGAGATTTTTATGAGGATCTGATTGGAGATGATCGGGAGGTCGCAGATGAAGAATGGATTCTGCAGATGAAATTGAGTGATACTCATAATTTGGTTGATTGATGTACTACATCCTTTGAAAATAACCCTAAGTCCATAGATTATGACTCAAATAACACTAAGTCCTATGTTTTGCAATAAGTCCAACGTTTTTGTTTCTTTGTTACTTCGAAAGTATAAAAAAATATAATATGATTAATTTACCAAATAAAGCTATTTGATTATTACTATCGCTTGTATTTTTTTCATATTTTTATCTATACGTATATTATTTCGGCACACATTTGAAACATTAGAACTGCCATATTTCAAAAGTGACTTTTTGGACTAAGTGATTTCTCAAATTGGGGCACCCTTATTTAAGATTCACCATGCGGAAACTTGACAACGAGTGGCGGATCGATTCTCTTGGTTGAAAAATTGACTCCCTGGTCGAAAAGCAACGTTTATATTCAAGTTTTCACTGCTGCCGGCACTCCCGGAGTGCAGTACAACCTGTTTTTTTAAATTACATTGTTGTTTGCAGATTGGCAAGATGTTTCGGGTACTAGCGTTGTGTGCCTTGATGGTGTTGGGCGTGGAGTCATTTAGGAACAGGCTTACGAGGGTCAAATTGGCTGAATACATTCTGAATTCCCATTTGTAAGTTATCTTTATTGATAGGCTCAATCCATACTTAAAAAAATAAATATCTTAAAGTAAACTTTGAAGTTCAAAGTCAATTTTCAAGTGTATTGTAATGTGTTGTAAGCTTCGAGCAACACGGCCTCCGTACCGGGTTGTAAGTGACATTAAACTGAGACACAAACTACGCCAGGTTTGATTCCCAGCGCGGGCACATCTTACTATCTCAGTTTGTCTGTGGGTCTGGAGATATCCAAGGAGAGTTGCCGTCAGGCAGCAGCCGGCTGAAAAACTTTTTGCCACATAGCAAGAATGCTTTCAATAGCAGACTCGGGACTCCAAGGCGTAAAGGTGCTACTTCTAAACGGGTCATGTTTTACTGCAATATGTGGCTGCAACACAGTGGCCAGCTATTACCGGCCATGGTTGCAAGCAATACCAGCCACACTATGCAACATTGCAGTAATGTCCCGGCCATATAGCCAAACATGTTTGGTATAGCCACATATGGCCGGTATTGTTTTGATAGGTTGCCGGACGATCGCCGAGCTATCAATATTAACTGCAATATTGCCCATAGTTCTATTGTTGTTTTGCTCGCTCTCTATTGATTTGACATAGTATATCCTTTTCTACTCGACGCAGTTATTTAACTGCTGTATGTTTGCTGCTGTTTTTTTTTTGATCTTATTTGATGATTTTTTTTTATCTTATTTTACCCCCTTGAAGTTTCCTATCTGTAACTTGATTAAAACCATTTTTTGTGACTTAATTATTGACTGAAATTATCTAAGTTTCAAGCGTATAAAAAAGGTCAAATCCAAAATCTCTTCTTTTTAGGGTTCCGTACTCAAAGAGTAAAACGGGACCCTATTACTTAGCCGCCGCTGTCCGTCCGGACAGATAATCCGTATTGATAAAAAAAATATGCTGGTACAGAACCCTTAGTGTGTGATTTCAACTCGCACTTTGCCGACATAATTATTTTTTAATTTGTCTTCTAAAAAAAAATATTATATAAGCAGCTGCGTGTTTGGTTTCATCAACCATTGTTGCTCCTTTGTGTAGCCCGTTTAGAAGTATGCATGATGGGCCAGACTATCACAGAAATATTGCGACACATGGCCCAGCCATAGATTGCTCGGCCATCAGTTGCGATAAAATATTTTTGTGATGGCTGGGCAATTAATAGCCAATAGAGCAGCCACAAATTGCGGTAAAACATGGAAGTTTTAAGGCGTGCGGCGCAGATATACGGTGCAGACATGGAACACTGTTATAGGATTTTAAACCTTATTGTCATACTCAAAATAACCAGTATCGAGAAATGAAATAAAATGAAATTTTATTTAAATTTGGATATCATGTATCGTTTTCTGAACGTATTTTTTTTTAATTTGCATAATCGAAAAAGCTAGTTCGGAAAGACCACTGCTGAGAAGAATACGCCGAAAGAAACTCAGTCCAGTTTTGGTAAACGTCAGAACCCCTGGACCAATAGCGAAATTTGACGTTTGTAAAATACCAAATTATACTACCTTTACGCTACTATTTGAAACCTAATTTAAAATTTTTGGTACTTCGACCACAAGAATTCAGATGCATTTCATTTTTTAACTCCATACGAAAATAAGGGAATTATATCATATGTATGACCGCTATGTGTGTTTGTGTCTATCTGCGTCTGCCTGTTAAACGGTTGAACCAATTTGGATGCTTGATTAGGTTCCGTAGCCGAATAGCAAAAAACGGAACCCTTATAGATTCATCATGTCCGTCTGTCTGTCTGTATATCACAGTTTTTTTATACCGAAACTATTAATACTACACACACAGTTGAAAATTAGGTAGTAAGACGTATTCTGTTAGTTGTTAAGCTATGTCAGATACCTTAAGGCAGCTCGAAAAATGTGACATTTGTGTTGGCACACATAAGACGCAAATCATTCAATATCTATCAATATTACAAAAAACCACAATCTCAAAATGTGGTACCTATTTATTTGGAAAATAACGCTAAAAGTAGGTTCGTATCTAATAAACTATCGACAAATTTATACGATTATCAAGTCTCAAACCGAATCATAATTTATTAAAAGTGAGTTACATCCAAAGACTCGCTCGGATGTAACTCATTTGCAACGTTTCATCATTCAACATCTATAGATACAAGTCTATAGAACATCTGCTTACGCTCTCCACAATGGCGAAAAAACAATAGGAGCGCTCTATAGTTACGAGTATATTGATACTCTAAGGTCATAACATTGCCATTTCGACTTTCGTCGGCAATGCGATAATATCGCATTGCCGACGAAAGAATACTGTAAGTTGTAAGAAGAATATAACTGCTCATTGTTATACATATATACGCCAAGAAATAAGTAATAATAATTATTGATAATCGACCATGTACCTATTTTTTAGGGTTCCGTAGTAAACAAGGAACCCTTATAGGTTTGCCATGTCTGTCTGTCTGTCCGTCCGCGGTTTTACTCAGAGACTATTAGTACTAGAAAGCTGTAATTTGGTACAGGTATGTATTATTATCATGGCAAAAAAGTGGTGGAAAAAAATCTTAAAAAAATTTTTTTTAGGATAGCTCCCATACAAGTAAAGTGGGGGATTATTTTTTTTTTCTCTATTTACTCATCGTGTGGGGTATCGTTAAATAGGTCTTTAAAAAATATTGTGAGGTTGAGAACAGCACTTTTCGATTTAGGGATCCGTTTCCAAAATATTTGGTTTTAAAGTGAAAATTTTTGTAAGAGGTAAGTGCCCTCCCCCTCTATCTACTAAAGGGTTATATATAGATACCTGAAAAAAATTACAGCAGTAGTATATATACTGAAGTTGAAAGGAAAACTATCAGAGCTGAGTACCAAGTGCAAACTAAAAAGTTATATGTACTGGAAAATGTAAAATTTCATAAAATAATATTCATTGTTAGATGTTTTTGGTCGTTAAACTGTGAGGTGCGAGTGTGAACAGTGTGAACTCAAAGTTGTCATTCGCAACTACGGAACCCTACACTGCGCGTGACCCGACACGCACTTGGCCGGTTTTTTTTTTATTATTAAAATTTATTCTTCATATTTCAGTGTCTGATTTCTAATGAATTCAATTACATATAGGTATCCTATAAACAAATTCTTTATGAGGAAAATTAATTAGCATAAAAAAAAATCTTCTATGCGTAATTTTTTTCCTGTATTTAAAAAAAATAAAGCTTTATATAAATAGTAAGGTACTAAAAAGGTAGGTAATATTTATAAAGAAAAAAATAAATAATGTTATCTCAAACTAGGAAAAGAAAGGTGGTCCAGACATCCTGACGTCAGAATCTCTGGCCATTTTCCTAATTATTTTTTTTGCAGTTCGTCGAAGTACCAAAAATTTTAAATTAGGTTTCAAATAGTAGCGTAAAGGTAGTATAATTTGGTATTTTACAAACGTCAAATTTCGCTATTGGTCCAGGGGTTCTGACGTTTACAAAGTGGGGGATTATTTTTTTTTTCTCTATTTACTCATCGTGTGGGGTATCGTTAAATAGGTCTTTAAAAAATATTGTGAGGTTGAGAACAGCACTTTTCGATTTAGGGATCCGTTTCCAAAATATTTGGTTTTAAAGTGAAAATTTTTGTAAGAGGTAAGTGCCCTCCCCCTCTATCTACTAAAGGGTTATATATAGATACCTGAAAAAAATTACAGCAGTAGTATATATACTGAAGTTGAAAGGAAAACTATCAGAGCTGAGTACCAAGTGCAAACTAAAAAGTTATATGTACTGGAAAATGTAAAATTTCATAAAATAATATTCATTGTTAGATGTTTTTGGTCGTTAAACTGTGAGGTGCGAGTGTGAACAGTGTGAACTCAAAGTTGTCATTCGCAACTACGGAACCCTACACTGCGCGTGACCCGACACGCACTTGGCCGGTTTTTTTTTTATTATTAAAATTTATTCTTCATATTTCAGTGTCTGATTTCTAATGAATTCAATTACATATAGGTATCCTATAAACAAATTCTTTATGAGGAAAATTAATTAGCATAAAAAAAAATCTTCTATGCGTAATTTTTTTCCTGTATTTAAAAAAAATAAAGCTTTATATAAATAGTAAGGTACTAAAAAGGTAGGTAATATTTATAAAGAAAAAAATAAATAATGTTATCTCAAACTAGGAAAAGAAAGGTGGTCCAGACATCCTGACGTCAGAATCTCTGGCCATTTTCCTAATTATTTTTTTTGCAGTTCGTCGAAGTACCAAAAATTTTAAATTAGGTTTCAAATAGTAGCGTAAAGGTAGTATAATTTGGTATTTTACAAACGTCAAATTTCGCTATTGGTCCAGGGGTTCTGACGTTTACCAGTTTTGGTCCCTACGAGCCTGAAGGTCTATGCTAATCTTCGAGCAACACGGCCTCCGTACCGGACTAAGGGAGTGGGCAAAGCGACAATTTACTATGACAATTTTTCTGGCGTTTTTTGCGGGGGGAAATGTGCACACAAGTTTAGTTCCGCACACCTACATACAAAACTTAAACTGTCACTTGATAGTAATTATGACATTGTCACAAAAAATTACATAAAAAAGAAAAAATAATTTGTGTACAGATGAGTCACACAACTAACACATAGACATGCATATGCCTAATTTTGGCTTGTACCTTGACAGAGGGGAATGCAGCGTATGGCTACTCCCTTCCGTGTTGCTCGAAGATGCTAATACATTAGTATTTAAAACAATTTGTAAAATTATATTGATTAATGATGTACATATATATATTCATTTACAATAATATTATTACTCTTATGTGGATTTATCTTTAAGGTAATCATTAATACAATAGTATGCCTTTTTTATGGTTGTACAGAGAGGGTCGTGCTCCTGCAGTGGAGACAAGAAAGACCTGATGATGATGATGATGATGCCTTTTTAAGTAATTGTTTTTTAATTGCAGTTTCAAACATAACTAATGACAGAGTTATAAGGTTTTGTCTACGGAGGGAAGGTACCAAATAAAAGCCCAAGTATTAATATGAGCTTTATTGGCACCGTGAGAACCCGAAGAACTGCCGATACAAAACTCGCTCGGACAATTTTTTTTTTTTTTTTGAATGGACTACGTAGCTAGCTCCAAGTGAGCTTTCGCTACTTCACCGGACTTTTGAGGTGAGGGCAGAGTGCCCTCAACCTGTAAGGCAATCATCACCAAAGGGTTCCCAGGAGGGACGAACCTCGGCTTTGGGCGTTGCCTGGGTGCGTAAGGCTTGGAGAGACAGCAAACTCTCATATGCCTGATGGGCCGCGATTTGCATGCATGACCTGAAGGGCCGAACTGAGAAACAATGGCAAAGCCTTTAGAGAGCAGCAACTCTCATGTTTTGCCGTATGGGCCGAAAGCTACGGTGTCCGAAGGACCTATCCTGGGTGCAAATCACCCGGGACCGCCGGGCGATCACCAGTAATCGGAGCTAGTCCTACTCTACGCACTCTTACCCCGTGGCGAGTGCGACGGGGTCGGAGGGTGTCGGACTAATTAACTCGGATTAATTATATAATCGTAGGTGAAAAAAATCTCAATAGCGCGTTTTACAAATCAGCGAAATAAGACAGCGCCATCTATCGGTGTCACAATGAACTATATACTTGAACAGGTTTTATTGCGAATTACGTGATATTTTCAGCGACAACTACCAAGTTTTTTTTACATCAACTTAATGATCAAAAGGGATACCTAAAAAGATTACAATATTTGGTCATAATTATTGAATGAAAACTGAAAAACACTACCGAAATAACACTTTCAACCTTATTTCTTTACCAGCACGTACTATTATCGCGGAATTACTAGTACTTACTATTACCAGTATTAATAGGAGTTACAGCGCCTTAAAATCATCATAGTGCCCACGCCTGCGTGTATCTGCGCTGTGTGTTTTAGTAGATAGTTATACAAGGGTTGTAATTGATCATTTTCACTTGAGTTGAACACTCTACTTTACATCATGAATGCGAGGAAAAGTATATGCAATTTGCAACAAAGAATAAAACAAGAAAATGCACGCTAAATCGTTTTTAGGGTTCCGTAGTAAACAAGGAACCCTTATAGTTTCGCCATGTCTGTCTGTCTGTCCGTCCGCGGTTTTATTCAGAGACTATATGTACTAGAAAGCTGTAATTTGGAATGTATATCAATCATGCCAAAAAAGTGGTAGAAAATAATTTCGAAAAAAAAATTTTTTTAGGGTAGCTGCCATATAACTCTAGAGGGAGTAATATTTTGTTTTTGTATAAACCCATCGTGTTGGGTATTATTAAATAGGCCTTGAAAAAATATTGTGATTGTCACGGCTCCCCAATTTTTGGGAGCCTTTCCCAAGCAGGGAACCCAGCGGGGGGCACTGCGGGACGCGCGGGCAGCTACGTCGACGCGACCGCGGCTCGCCACGCTCTCTTCCACCCAAGTCAGCGCTAGCGCAAGGACGTATCGATTCGCGAACACTCGCGCGCCACGCGTCCTTTTTGTATCCGTACATAACCTGTGATTTCTGTAACTATCTATTTTCTTGATGCCGCAAGGGTGCGGTTAAATAAGTATTCCTTTATCCAAAAACATCGTTTTAATTAACTCCTTCGGCATCCTCAACTTGCGTCGAGGCTACAACACGGCGGCTTCGACAGTGATGTTGAAAACACAATATTTGGTTTTAAAGTGCAAATTTTTGTTAGAGGTAAGTGTGTGTCCCCCCCCCCCCCCCCCCCTCTATTCGCTAAACGGTTATATATGGATACGTGAAAAAATTACAGCAGTAGTATATGTACAGAAGTTGAAAGAAAAACTATCAGAGCTGAGTACTAAGTACAAACTAAAAATTTCAATTCATACAATTTTGATTGTTTGATGTTTTTGGTCGGAAAACTACGAGGTGCGAGTGTGAACAGTGTGAACTCAAAGTTGTCATTCATTCGCAACTACGGAACTCTACACTGCGTGAGGCCCGACACGCACTTGGCCGGTTTTTTTATATGGCCTTGCGCTTTTGCTTGACGCATTCAGCCATTTGTGGTGGCCAGAGCGCTTGATTTAAAAATAAAAATAAATTAATGAGTATTATTGGAACCGATGCGTGGCGCAGGCCGCTGCCTTCAATTTTCAAATTTACTTACCTCGCTAAGGATGTAAATCGAACTTACAACCCGGATTTTGAGTTAATTACAACCTCCTTTCAAAGCTTGAATGATTTGAAATACCTAACGCATTACAACTACGTCAGCAACCGGAATAATTTTCGGATGAGAAGAACTAGTTCTTTTACAAAATAATATTTTATTTTTTCAGGTCTGATGACAACGGCGTCGGTGACACAGATTTGTCGTACCTCATATTGATCGGTTCAATTTTCTATCCAGCCCTTGAACTGTTGAATTCAGACGGGGTAAAGTGAGTACATACATACATACTATCACGTCTTTCTCCCTTGCAGGGTAGACATAGCCCAGGTCTGAAAACCTTAAGAGGATCGACTACCTGTAATTTTCATTCAAAAAGCGATAACTCTTCCACCCCCTTAACCTTTACGAAATGAGGAAATTTTGGTTTCATTCGATTAAGCACACCTTAATCTAGGGTTAACCGTTTTCTTTATTGATTCAGTTTAGATTAATTGAAATAAATTAAAATGCCCCGGGTAGGTATTTTTTATGTAAAAAATTTGGATATTTACTTAGATGCTCATAACTTTTGTTGTAAGCAATATATCTTAAATACCAAAACGTACAGCCCTACTTCTCCAATTTATTAATAATGTGTAAAAAATATATTGAAATTGGACTACGTTAAAGGGGTGCGAGGCGTTATCGCTTTTTGTATGTAAATTTACAGGTAGTCTATCTTCTTTAGGCCACGTTTATTGGTGGGCTTGCAAGTGAGAACGGAATCAAAAAGTGATGGGTTGCTAGCCGCATCGCCATTCTTGACATTGATTACGATTACGCTGCGCGGGAAGAGAAGCAGTCCTTTTTCTTTTCTCCCAGACCAGTATGGAAGCTAAAGGTAGGTAAAGTGAGTATGCATATGTCGCAGTCATCTGATTGAATCTGCTATTTGATTGAATGACTAACGCGATCATTGAATGATCATTGAATTGAATTGATGATCATTGATTGGGACGCCACTTGCGTCAGTACTTACGCGGCGTCTTATTTCACTAGCACCATGCGGACACCTGGGGCGCGGGCCGCAGCAACCCAAAAAAGAGCAAAATATTCAGTACTAGCTTCAAATTATGATTTTATGCCCGTCGCCGTAGAGACAGCTGGCCCATGGTGTCAGGAAGTAAGAGACTTTGTTAGTGAGATAGGACGTCGTTTAAGAGACTGTGGTTATGACAACCGCTCTGGCTGGTACCTGGTTCAAAGGATATCCATTGCAATTCAGAGAGGAAATGCTGCCAACATAATGGGTACCTTTGAGCCAGGTACCAGCCAGAGCGGTTGTCATAACCACATTTCAGGGTTCATTTTTGAGTGACTTGCTTTTTATGTATTTGTCTCCTTTTTTTGTACTTATGAAATAAATAACTTACGAGTTGAATGACTCCATTTAATTAAATGACTAAAGGACAACTGGGCAAGTCGTTGAATGTAACGTTCAGCGTCTTGACTGAACGTATTTAGTGAAGTCGTTGAATAAGATATAGCTGACTTTGTAATGTTTGGTGTCTCATATTTTTGCAAACTTGTCTTAGTTTAAAAGTAGCTAAATCCATGCTGTCATACTATTTTATTACAAATAACGCACATAAAAGTAAATTTAATCGAAAAAAAAATATCAACCCAGTGCTATCTGTTCTAGCTGTTTGACGCCATATTTGTTTTGGTGACTTCTAGCGCCGCAGCGGGAAATATAAAATGAACTAAGTAAATTTGAATCATCTGACTGATTTATGACCGCTGTGTTCAAATGCTATGTTACAATCCGTTAACTTGTTGGACGTTGAGTGACGCTTGTTCAATCAACGTTCGGCCTAGTCATTAAATTAAATGGAGTCATTCAATGAATGCGCTAGTCATTCAATGAAATAGCAGATTCAACCAGATGACTGCGACACATACATACTTTATAAAATCAAAGCATACATATAGGTATCACGTCTTTATACATTATATTGTATACATTATATATTTTTCATCTAGATTTTTATTTTTCTATATAAATATACTCTTTTGTACTAATTAATGTACTCTGGTTACATTCCTTTCACAATATAAAATACATACATACATACATATTATCACGCCTTTTTCCCATAGGGGTAGGCAGAGACTATGGATCAATCAATCAACAATATAAAATGGATAGAAATATCGATTTAATTAATCAAATAGATAATGTATCTATGCATAAGTCGTATTTGTGTGACCCACAAGAGGTTATTACCTACCTGCCCTCCCATAAGAAGACGTTAACTATTCTCACGCAAAATATTCGCAGCGTATCTGCTAACTTTGATAATTTTCTAATTTTTATAAGTAACTTAAAAGTGGAACCAGATATAATAGTGTTTACGGAATGTTGGATTAAAAAAAACCACTTTCTACCTAGCCTTGAGGGATATAACTATTGTACCTCAACAGTCCCTGTAAATCAAAATGACGGTGTTGCTGTCTACTACAAATCCGAACTACTGGATATCGCTATCTCTGAACCTCTAATTTTAGACGCAAGTTGTTTATTGATTAAATATAATAAAGAAACAGCAATTTTGGGTATATACCGTCCTTGGGCTTTTCGCTCCTATACAAATTTCACAAGGTCACTTAATTCCACTCTGGCCGACTTACGGGGATTTAAAAATATAATTCTGGTCGGTGATATTAATATTGATATTGTTCCTTCTCGCACAGATGAAGATAACGATGATTACCTCAACATCTTAGCCCTCCATGGTCTAATACCAACGCACACTTTCCCCACCCATTCTAATACTTGCCTTGACCACTGCATTTTAAAATCATGTTCCCCTTCCCAAACGTTTGTTATTAAAACTACCATCACTGACCACTTTTCTGTATTTCTAACCTTAGATGCGAATAAACCTACTATCCCTAATACTCCAATTACCCGGGTGGACTATCCTAACCTAAGTATTTCACTTCAAAACACAGACTTCTCTTCTATTCTAAATTCCACTGATCCCGAAATTGCAACGAATCTTTTAATAGAGTCCCTACAATCCCTTATATCATGTCACTCTTTAACTATTATTCTTACCCGTCGTCGTAGACTTCTAAAGCCATGGATTACACCTGGAATATTAAGATGTATACGAAACAGAAACAACCTGTATAAAAAACATTTGAAATATCCTCATAACGAAAATTTTCGCATAACCTATCTAAGATATCGCTCATTCTGTAATAAAGTTATAAAATCCGTCAAGAGAAACTACGAACAATCATTAATTAAAGGAGCAGGAAATAATTCTAAATCATTATGGAAAGTAATAAAAAACGTCACAAATTCACAAAAACAAAACACCCCTGCTAATGAATTATTAAACTGTATGCCTACACCAAAAGAGTCACTAGATAATGTCAACTCATATTTCATTAATATTGGAAAATCTCTAGCAGAAAATATTAAAAGCTCAAACGTCACCACTACGACTTCAAAACCCCCTTCTACCCCAAGTTCACAAAATCAATCTTTTCTTAACTCTCTTGTATTTTTGGATGCCACGTGTGAAGAAGTAAATGATATAGTAAATTCATTAAAAGATGATTGCACAACTGGATGGGATAATATTTCACCTTCATTTTTAAAAAGATATAAAAATATACTTATTCCCCTTATCACCCATATCTGTAATTTATCCTTGTCTACTGGCATATTTCCATCTGCCTTTAAGAAAGCTGTTATCATTCCCATTTACAAAAATGGAGACAAAAAGTTACCAAATAATTATCGACCCATATCTATTCTTTCTGCTCTATCCAAAATTTTAGAAAGAATCATTAATACCCGCCTTAAATCGTATTTAGAAGCAAATTTTATTATTTCCCCCAACCAACATGGTTTTCGGTCAAATAGATCTACAAACGATGCAGTACACGAGCTGACGGATTTTGTTGTCAGGAGTCTTGATAAGGGAGACAGCTGCGTTGGCTTGTTTCTCGACATTACAAGAGCGTTCGATTCGGTTTCTATCCCTATTCTTCTAAGGAAGCTTGAATCTATCGGTATAAGGGGAAATCAACTAAAACTACTCGAGAGCTATTTGACAGATAGATTTCAATGTGTCTCGGTAAACAAGCAGCACAGTTCTGAACTACCCATTGAATATGGCGTCCCTCAGGGAAGTATAATAGGCCCTACTCTTTTCCTGGTCTATATGAACGACCTCCTCCTCATGAACATCCCACACTGTAAAATTATATCGTACGCAGATGATACTGCTCTAGTGTTTTCCTCTAAGAACTGGCAAGATACATATCGCTACGCGCAGTCCGGGTTGGACTTGGTTGTTGAATGGCTGCAAAACAACCTCTTAACTCTCAACTACCAAAAAACACAACTTGTAAATTTTTCCATTTATAACCTCGTCTCTAATAAAAATATTTTACAACATCTTTCAATCGTCCCACATTCACACATTATTAAAGACTCCTCCGCAGAGTGCTCCTGCTCTCCACTACAACCCTCTGAATCTGTTAAATACCTCGGTGTGATAATTGATCAGAACCTAAATTTCAGATCCCATATCAACCTTATGGCTGGTAGAATTCGAAAATTAATATATATTTTTAAAAAACTTAGACTAGTTGCTGACCCAAAAACTGTAAAAATGACATACCTTGCATTAGCACAGTCTCTTCTAAATTATTGTATAGGTTCCTGGGGTGGTGCTTCCAAATCTATAATGATAAGACTTGAAAGAGCTCAAAGAGCTCTCCTTAAAGTATGCACCTTCAAACCTTTTCTTTTCCCTACCTTCGAATTGTACAAGTTCTGCGAGGTTTTGACAGTTCGACAATTATACATTATGAATGTCATTACTAAGCAACATACTATCACTCCATATAACCCTAACCTGTCTAGAAGAAATCGACTTGTAGCTATCACTTCCCTTTTTACTAATAAATTTGCACACAGATTTTTCTGCTTTTTGGGCCCATATCTATATAATAACTTAAATTTTAAACTCAACTTGTTGCCACTTCTAACCTACTCTTGTAAAAAAACGATCTCGGCATACTTATTTACTCTTAATTATGAAGAAACAGAACAACTGTTGCATCCACTTATCTAGAAGTCTTTCCTTATTTATTTCCTGAAGTCTCAGCATATATTTGTTTTGTATTATTATAGTCACACACATAGTTATACTATTCTTAATCCATCTTACTTTGTTTGTTTATAGTTTCAATTTATAGTATTGTTATTCATAGTGATTCCTGCACGTAAGCATAGACCTATAATAGCTTAAGATAAAGTTTACCTGTGTCCAGCTGTGAGAGCACTGGTGAACTGTGACTCAGGCCTTGCCTTAAACAGACACCAGTCTCCAACATTAATTTTAGTGTACAGGGCTAAGAGTGTACTCTCGATCTGTACAATAAAATGAAATAATGCCTAATATTAATCTTTAAACATGTAACAATGGAGAAAATAAATAACTTTTTACTTTACTTTTACTTTACTTTACTTTACTTTACTTTATATAGCGTGTAACTGACCCGAAATACTCTTAAAGGGGTGACTCAGCCTGTCAATATTAACATTTCTTATTATGGGATCAATGCTGGAAACTCAAAAAAACAAAGTAAGGTGAGCTTAAGGCTTAGTGCGAATTTGTTATTTCCGAGGTTTGGCTAATAGAACTTGCCTTGCTCTTCTCAACAATATGATTTTCAAAGCGGGGAGATGTAATTTAAGATACAAAATAGCAACTTAGATTATATAAAGATAGAGAGTAGAAAAAATTAACATCCAACCCATAGTCGGTCGCGCACATGTCGCGCACATACACAGTTGCCAATTTGGCGGATTTCGAGGGCATAAATTGACAGGACGCGTGTGCTAACACAAAGCTGTCACGCATACGCTGTCTGACGAGCTCCGTGGCGCAGCGGTCATCACGCCTGCCTGCGACACGGATGGTCCCGGGTTCGATCCCCGGTCAGGTCAAGATGGAAAACGATCTTTTTCAGATTGACTTGGGTCTTGGATGTTTATCTATATAAGTATGTATTTGTTATAAAATATAGTATCGTTGAGTTAGTATCCCATAACACAAGTCTTTCATTAGAACTTACTTTGGGGCTAGCTCAATCTGTGTGATTTGTCCGTATATATTTATTATTTATTTATTATTATTATTTATTATTTATACAAGCATTGAAAAATTGGCCAGATGATTAATCATTGAAATAAAGACATGACGGTGTCTAGTTATATTTTTACAAGGAACAAAAATGTTGGGGTTTCGCCCTGAGCTGAGGTTGGAATGCAACGGAAAACTGTCCGGTGGTATGGCATCGGGTACATGCGCCCGGCCTCCCGAGTAGCTACCCCATCATCATGCCCTATCTATCCGAGCAAGTAGCATCGCGAAGCATCGCAAACGCCTTTACCCATCCGTCTCCTCAGTCCAATAAACTCCGCCCCTCCGCCGCTTATAAAACGTTAGCGATGGGCAGCAGCATCAGAACCGAGATTAGGCAAACAAACTGGGCTCACCAACCCGTCTGCCGACCGTGGTGAGTATGGCAAAACCTCTCATGATGGAAGAAGGGAGAGGCCCAAGTCCAGCATTGCAATTCTTGCGGCTAAGATGATGATGATGATAATGAATATTATCATCGGTCAAGAATAATGAATTGGGCAATGGGGTAATCTGATAAACTCTTCGAGCAACACGGAAGGGAGTAGCCATACGCTGCATTCCCCTCTGTCAAGGTACAAGCCAAAATTAGGCATATGAATGTCTATGTGTTAGTTGTGTGACTCATCTGTACACAAATTATTTTTTCTTTTTTATGTCATTTTTTGTGACAATGTCATAATTACTATCAAGTGACAGTTTAAGTTTTGTATGTAGGTGTGCGGAACTAAACTTGTGTGCACATTTCCCCCCGCAAAAAACGCCAGAAAAATTGTCATAGTAAATTGTCGCTTTGCCCACTCCCTCCGTCCGGTACGGAGGTCGTGTTGCTCGAAGGATAAACTGAACAAACTACGGCCGTTTGTGAAAATAAGCCATTTTGGTTTGAAGCTATTATATTTGCGAAACGTCGACAATTTCCTTGTCATTTTTAGGGTTCCGTAGTAAACTAGGAACCCTTATAGTTTCGCCATGTTTGTCTGTCTGTCTGTCCGTCCGCGGTTTTACTCAAAAACTATAAATACTAGATAGCTGTAATTTGGTATGGGTATGTATATTAATCATGCCAAATAAGTGGGAAAAAAAAATCATGAATTTTTTTTAGCGTAGCTCCCTTGCAAGTAAAGAGGAAGTAATATTTATTTTTTCTATACAAATCCATCGTTTTGGGTATTGTAAAATAGGTCTTTAAAAAATATTATGAGGTTGAGAACACCATTTTTCAATTTAGGGATCCGTTTCCGAAATATTTGGGTTTAAAGTGCAAATATTTGTTAGAGGTATCGGTGATTAATGTGATTTTTAATCGACTTCGAAAAGGAGAAGGTTATCAACGAACTTTTTTGGAGAAAATAAACCTGAGTAAATGTACCTGATTATTAAAAATGTATTTTAACAAACTGCTTTAGTTCCTAACTTTTATAGGTTCCATATTTGCTGAACTGCAATCTTGTTTTAGTTTATGGTAATTGCAAATGTATTGAAAAACGTCGTATGATACTCGTGCGGTAAGCTGTCTTTTGTAGTCGTCGGTTTATTATGAGCACTCGCCTTCGTCTCGTGCCTATAAACACCTCGACTATAATATCCAGCTTACCGTACTTGTATCATAATGTACTATTAGTGAACACGTAGGCTTTACTTTCGGACCCCAGGGGTAGTGTACCCCACGTTAGGTAACTCTGTTATCTGAACCGAGACTTATTTACAATACATACTTTCAGGGATGTCAACAAACTATATGCAGACAGCCTTCCCGAAATTTTGCCAGCAGTTGAAGAGAACCCTCACAAAGCACTTGAAGACTTAAAATATGTAATTCACCAAAACGCCCTTGCGTTAGAACCAGTACGTATATTTTGATATTGGCGTGATAAATATAAGACAAATTTTACTCGACTGCTCAAAAAAGTAATATAATGTTAACAGAGCGAGAGTATTTGCAAAGACCTATTTGCTAACTTTTGATGTACAATATTTTAATGGTCACTTCTCCATCCACTACGGGTTTACGTAATTATTTTGTAGTGAAAAATTCTGTGTATAGTGGTTCTGTGCACTTTTTGTGATCGGGAAAAAAATGTTGAACTCGCGACAGGTCACGTGACCGACAGATTCGTCAGATTGAAAATTCGTAAGACGGACACGTGACCTGATCGAAAAACAACGATTATACTTTTTTTATAGGTCCATGCGATTATATTTAAGTTTTCACTTGTGCCGGTCCCGGATAGCAACCCGTTGTTTTTTTTTTGTATAAAATGGTAGCGGATAGCTTGACAATTGTCGCAGTCATTTCATACTAAAAGCACGATTACTGCCCGCTGCCGTCATTCTTCAAAGTATATAGGATTACTTGTAAAACATCAATAACCTCATAATATAGGAATCAGAATCCCTAATATAATATAGACCCACAAGGAGATACGGCGAAAATGGAAAAAATTATAATATTAAGACTTCCCATAGAAACTCGACTAGGTGATCGGTGAATTTATATGGGAGGTCCAGTACTTTTTCGCTGATTTTCGCCTTTTTTCCTTGTGGATATGTTAGGGATTCTGATTCCGATATTAAGGCGCTGTGAGTTCAGACAATACGACACACTAGCGCCACCCTGGAATTAATTCTGTAAGTCCTAAATCATATCAACTTTAAAAATCTATTAGCTGAATGCCCTAGTAAATTACTTGTAGAATTCTTTTTATTACTTTTCATAGACATTATAATCTAAGTTTAAGAGACCGAATTATTAATAATTCGTTCTCTTAATTCATCAAATTAAAATAGTGAAAACTTGTACCAATAATACTACAAGCAATTTACTAGGGCATTCAGATATTAGATTTTTTAAATTTGATATGATTTAGGACTTATAGAATTAATTGTTGGGTGGCGCTAGTGTGTCGTATCGTCTGAACTCACTTCGCCTTAAGGGGGCTCACTAGGCACAGTAGCGACGAAAATCATTTTATTCCTAATACTTTACAAAAAGAAGTTATTTATTTATTTAAGACTATATAGCTAGCTCCAAGTAAGCTAGCGCTACTTCACCAAACTTTGAGGTATGGGCAGAGTGCCCTCAACCTATCGCACATCTCCAAAGGGCCTTCGCGTGGCCTTTCACCTGGACCATTATGGTTCTGCATGAGGTGTTCCAAATCTCAGATATTTTATACTTCAACAAATATGCTCATCAGGCTTAACAACTTTTGCTAAGGCTCCACTTTTATATTTCTTATAGTTCAGCTGAACCATGCTGAGATGCTGCATCAGGTGTTCCATTTTCCAGAACTATTTCTACCTTATATGTTGCCCCGGTTTAATAGCTATATAGCAAAAAAAATTTCATTCAAATCCGTCCAATATTTCCGGAGATAAACGTGATCATACATACAGATAGACAGACAGACAGACAAGAAATGTTTTTGCTTTCTATAATTTTTTTAAGTGTCCCTCTATCCATTTCAGTCAAAAATACTAAATGTACAGACAAAATATTTTTACTGTTTTATTATATGTATAGATAATTTTATGCATGAAAATAGCATAAAGTGTTTTCTCTTTTTTTATGTAGGACATAGGACGGCAAACGAGTAAGCGGGTAACCTAATGGTAAGTGGTCACCGCTGCCCATGGACAACTGCAACTGTAAGGGGTCCGTCCAGGGCTATGAGAAGACTGTTGCCGGCTTTTTATTTTTCCCTCCCAGAAGGGCAGAGGAAAGAACCTACGACTCTTTCACTCACCGAACAAAGTATAATAGCGATAAAGTTTCTACTCCCGCCGTGTGGTTCCCGGCAGAGTAGAATAGGACCCCTCCAAGTCTTCCCGTGGATGTCGTAGAGGGCGACTTAGGCAACATAAGCTAAACAAAGCTTTTTAATGTTCTCGCGATTGTTACACATTTAAACAAAATTATTTCAATACGGTTTTTATCGCGTTTATTACATTAATCAATAATTATACACCTAACGTTTCAAACACTAAATATTAAAATAATTTTATTTAAATCTATACAAAGCTTTACATATCAAAGAGACCTCTCTAACCCGTCTGGCCAGCGCAGCGTGGAGAGTGTAGGCGAAATCCTCTCTAATATATCGTTCTGGTCAAAGACAATATAATACTAACGTATAGACTGCCCACCTCATACAAAAATATTGTACCAAATTAAGGTGGCGAAAAGTAGGCGTATGTGTGGCCAAGTATGGCAGTGCAGACTACCGCCATCTAGTATCGAGTGGCTGATTTAATCTGCGTTAGCCTAAAGCTTACTAAAAGTGAGGTGTAATTTAAAATAAATAGCCAAAAAATATTGTTCTAATTATTTATAAGATATATTTTGTGAATAATGCTTTTATATTCTCATAATACGGAAGATACAATAATGTGTAGCAATGAGTAGCGTCGTCTATGCGAGTCTCTGAGAGCAAATCGTACGATTTAGGCGTTGGGACCACATGCCCTGGAAGTACAGAGAGTACTGTCTGTCTGGTAGTCTTGGTCCAGCACTGGAAACTAAAAAAGACCTGATGATGATGACAATGAAAGCTTCTACTCAAATGTCGATTTTCTCTGTATTTTTCCAGCTTATCAAAGTCGTTAGTGAGGAGTGTAGCTCACTAACTGACCATTCATGCAACTCACTGGTGAAAGGACTCCTGAAGAGTGGCAAGCACCCGGACCTCGAGAGAGCTGTTGCAGTTTTGGACAAAGCTGACGTCGCCGCCAGAGTGTTCTTGACCAGGAATCCAAAGTTGGAGAAATTGGCCGAGTCTTCCAAACTGAGGTCGTTTCAACACGTGGTGACCAATCCCCACGTGGATGATCATATTTTGATAGTCTCTGATTGGCTCCGCGCAATTTTGCCCTTAGCAGGTCGACACAATTAAATAACCGTATTTTTTTTTCCTTATTTCTCGGAAATTTCCTAACATAATTTGATAATTTTTTTTTAGAAGCGTCATATGTATAATTGATAGATAGAGATGAATTTATACTGTAGCCGAATTTATGTATAATATAATAAATTATATATTCCAGTAAGTGTAGATTTTAATGAAATTGTCTTTTCAAGGGGTAAACTTCGGCGTGTTGGAATCGCTCATGAAGGGTTCCGTACCATTATCTATACAACATTTGATTATCGAGCAAAAGTGGAATTAATATTTTTTTTTTGAATTTCATTTTATTATTTATCTTTAATATATCATTATATACTCTGTGAATCATAGAAGTATGAATGAGACAATTTTTTTTTAATCTATGCTGTGAATGTTTCAAGCATCTTTTTTTAATATATAGCAAAATACAAAAATATAACGTTTGTTGTATGGGAGCCCTCCCTTAATATTTATTTTATTCTGTTTTTAGTACGAGTATTTGTAGTTATAGCGTCAACATATATATGTCGTAGTCATCTGGTTGAATTTGCTATTTGATTGAATGACTAGCGCGTTCATTGAATGGCGACATTTAATTAAATGACTAAAGGTCAACTCGTCATGTCGTTGAATGTAACGTTCAACGTCTTGACTGAATGAATGTCATTTAGCGAAGTCGTTGAATCTTAGCCGACTTTGTAATATTTGGTGGTAGCATGATTTCATTCTTCTTAGTTTTTAAAGTAGCCGGCGGCGGCGTAATAATAGGTAAATCCATAATGTCATACTATTTTATTACAAATAACGCACTTTTAAGTAAATTTAATCGAAAAAATATCAACACCGTGCCATCTGTTCGAGCTGTTTGACGCCATATTTGTTTTGGTGACTACTAGCGCCGCAGTGGTAAAAAAATGAACTAAATTTGAATCACCTGACTGATTTTATGTCCGCTCTGTTCAAAGGGCTATTTTATAACCCGCTAACTAGTTGGACGTTGAGCGAGGCATGTTCAATCAACGTTTGGCCTAGTCATTCAATTCAACGTGGTCATTCAATGAATGCGCTAGTAATTCAATCAAATAGCAGATTCAACCAGATAACTGCGACATATACATGACCTGCGAAAATTTCAACTGTCTATAGCTATCACGGTTTATGAGATACAGCCTGGTGACAGACAGACATCGAAGTCTCGTGAATAGGGTCCCGTTTTTAACATTTGGGTGCGGGACCCTAAAAAAGAGGTTTGAATGAAGATTATGTGTGGTAGACGGGCGACAACTAACATTACTTGCCTTTTCCGAATGAGGTAGCTCACAGACCAAGTTGGAGAGTTGGTCGGAGAGAACTAGAGCTTTGGCAAAATGTTCTTGGTATGGGAGTCCGGCTATTCTCCTCTCCATCATCATCATCAGCTCTTATTAATATGTAAAATACGGGTCACTCACGTATGAAGTCAGCTACAGGCCGACATGTTTCAACCTCATCCGGAGGTCTTCCTCAGGGCGAATGTGAACCGAGACGCGCGCACGAAGTCGTCCCAGTCCGCACTGTGTGTCAGCCGGATGAGGTTGAAACATGTCGGCCTGTAGCTGACTTCATACGTGAGTGACCCGTATTTTACATATTAATAATGTTAACATCTCACGTTAGTTTTAATCAAAAAATCATCAGCTCTTGTTTAGTCTCCTCTGCAGGAGTCTCCTCTCTGTACTTCCAGAGCCATATATCAGCCAGAGCAGCCAGAGGATTTGGCCTACACTCTCAACGCTGGCCAGACGGGTTGGATTCTTTGATGTTTATAAGCTTTGTTTAGCTTGTGTTTCCTAAGTCTAAGTTTCTACGTCATCCACGAGAAGACTTGGAGTGGTCCTATTCTATTAGAAATAAATAAATACTTGTAAAATATTGTAATCGAAGCCCTTCAGGCACGTAGGGACCAAGTCTGGATTGAGTTTCTTTCGGCGTATTCTTCTCACCAGTGGTCATTACGAAACGCTAGTAGTTTTTCGATTTTGCATATTAAAAATTAAAAATAATAAAGTAAAAAATATGACGTTCAAAAAGAGATACAATTATCCAATTTTGAATAAAAATCTTTGACTTTGACTTCTGAACAACGGAAACCACACGGCATTATCAACCGGTTCTTGTAAAATTTTGTGAGCAAAATGAATAAAGATTTTGAAAAATTTTATTCATGGCCAACCGAGGCTAGTGGTACTTATGACCATTATAAGTGCCCCGTGAGTCCTAATCCTAACTTATATCCCCACTAATATTATAAATGCGAAAGTGAGTTTGTTTGTTTGTTTGTTTGTTACGCTTTCACGCCGTATCTACTGAACCGATCATTATGAAATTTTGCATACACATAAATTAGAGTACTGAGAAGAACATACGCTATATATTACGCGGGCAAAGCGGCGGGTTAACAGCTAGTAATACTATAAATCCGAAAATGAGTTTGTTTGTTAGTTACGCTTTGACGCCCTATCTACTGAACCGATCATCATGAAATTTTGCACACACATAGGTTAGGGTACCCGGTAGCCGCGGGTAACTGCTACTATAAAATAAAACAGGTTTTATATCTCATGAGCCTTGATAGCTAGACAGTTGAAATTTTCACTGACGATGGATTTTTGGGGTTTCGTATCCAAAGGATAAAAACGGGACCCTAATTACGAGACTTCAATGTCCGTCTGTCTGTCACTAGGCTGTATCTCAAAAACCGCGATAGCTAGACAGTTGAAAATTACAAAGATGATGTATTTCAGTTTCCGCTATAAAAACAAATACCGAAAACAGAATCATGTATATATTGAAGGGGGCTCCCATAAAAAAAAAACATTTTTTTCAGGTCTTTGCTCAATAGACGTAGCCGCTTCAAACATTCACAGAATAATGACAATGACTGTCGAGAAAAGTCAAAGAGATAATAGCAGAATTTTTTAAATTTAATATTTTTAATAATAAATTAATAATAGTTTAATAATAAGACTGATTGTGTTGGACTTCATAGTACGTATCATCATCATAATTTCGTGGAGGTTGTTGTTTTTTTTTTTTTTTCGTATGTGTAAGTGGCCAACACTGGTGTCAGATTTTTCAAGCTGCCTTAAGGCATCTGACATAGCTTAACGACTGCCATCAACGATGACAGCCGGGACCAACGGCTTAACGTGCCTTCCGAAGCACGGAGGAGCTCGAGATATTTTTATGCCACTTGCGGTCACCCATCCAAGTAGGGACTGCACCAGGGGTTGCTTAACATACGTAAGCGCTCATAGAGCTCACACCCACTGGACCATCGGGCAGGTGACACGGTCAGTCGACCATGCACACCCTGGTGTCAGAGTTCTTCGGAATCGCCCTCAGATTACTAAGAATCGCCTCTCGGCTTCTGACTTGGTTCCTTTAACGACTACCAGAAAGCAGCCGGGACTAACAGCTTAACTTAAATCATCTTTATTATCTTAACAGAAATCATCTTTCTTATCAGACAATCAGGTGATTCATGCCTGCAATGTCCTAACCAAACTAGAAACAACTTAACAAAGTATGCTTCCCGTGGGAATCGAACCCACGACCCCGGGGTCAACAAGGCAAACGCCTTGACCACGGATGATGTATGAAATGAAATGAAATGAAAATGAAATGAAAATGTTTTATTTCTTTAACATTTGTTATTATCATATTAGTGGCAGGAGCCTCCTTTTAGACTTAACATAGTCTGTGTTAGGAGACACCGCTCTTCCTTAACTATGGTACATACAATGCCTTAAAAGATGTAAGTATGTATGTAGACTTCCAGTGCACTTTCGAGAAGAAAAAGTGTTTTCTAAAGCTATTCTCCAGAAATAGTTACCACGAAATTATGAAAATTATTGATCGACATTTGATAACCTCCGTGGCGCAGCGGACAACTAGCCAGCCTGCGACATAGTTGGTCCTGGGTTCGATCCACGGCCAAGTCAAGAAGAAAAAGGATCTTTTTCAGGTTGACCTGGGTTTTGGATGTATTTCTATACTAATATTAGAAAGCTGAAGACTTTGTATGTTTGGATGAACGCGCTAATCTCAGGAACTACTGCACTGATTTCAAAAATTCTTTCATCTTTGAATAGCTCCGTTGTCTCTGAGTGTCATAGGCTAGGTATGTTGGGCCGGGGTGGACGTAGTTCATGTTCATATGTGTCGCAGTCATCTGGTTGAATCTGCTATTTGATTGAATGACTAGCGCGTTCATTGAATGACCACGTTCAATTGAATGACTAGGCCGAACGTTGATTGAACAAGCGTCGCTCAACGTCCAACTAGTTAGCGAATTGTAACATAGCCCTTTGAACAGAGCGGACATAAAATCAGTCAGTGATTCAAATTTAGTTAATTCTTTTACCTCTACGGCACTAGTAGTTACCACAACAAATATGGCGGCAAACAGCTCGCACAGATGGCACGGTGAATCAACCAAGCTGTATAGGAACGTATACGTAGATTACAATGAATTATTGATTAAATGATTAATTTTACTCCAAAATTATCAAATATTGCCACAATTCCCTTTTTCCGTTTGTATCGTCATGCGCTTCCAGGCGACTCTTAAGATAAAAAAAGATAAATATAAAATAGATATAATGACTGCAAATTCAATAAGAATTGTAATGTAGATTGTATACAATATTCTTCTGCGTAATTTTTCGGTCTATCGAAAAGATGTGAATGTACCTATACAATAAAGTTGTGCAATAAAGTACATTTCAATAGTCATATTTTATCATTACGGTACAGACCCCTTCCAACATTTCAGGCTGCAACCACGTCTAAGCCAGCCGCTCGCCGATAGCCTTAACCAATAAAAGGAATAGATATCTCACCTAGAGACACACGCTCTGGCAACGCTCTGACAAGCTAAGTTTCAACGTAAATATTCTGATATCTATGGTTTCAACAAGGGGCATGTTGACAAAAAATTTTTTATGTTGCTATGTAAAGATCTGCCAAAAATAAACACAATAGTGACAGAAATACATTTCTAAACAAAAAAACTCTTTCAGTTATAAAAGTTTTAAAGACACATGTTTTTAGACGTAAATTTTTAGACGTGAAAACGCGCCGCTGAAATGCCTACATATTTGTGACGTCACAAGCTTGTATTCTGTATGTATGGGTGGCGTGAGAACTTTGTTTGGTAGCTATACGAAATATTTCGTTTATGGTAATGGTTTCATAATAAAAGTTGCTATAAATTTTGCTGACTAAAATACAGTATAATTATAATTAAAGATTTTCATAATTTAAAAAATGGTCCTATTCACCCAAATTTAAAGCAGCTATAGTGTTTTTAGATTAAACAAATTTTATATAATCTTAACATTAGGCAACTAGGTACCGTATTCACTTTTAGGAGTTGCGCCAAACTTTATTGCGAGTCGGATATGTATGTATGTATGTTATTTCTTTATTGCACAAAAATAACTTAAAAGAAACGGTTTTCCAAGATATTAGCTGCGAGCTGCGCAGTACGCGCCCCGCTTTCCCGCGCACGCCCCGCTTTACCTAATATTGTGTACCTACTGCGCATCGACTCGCGCGATGTTCGGACTCGCAATAACGTTTGGCGCGGCTTGTAATAGGTCCACTGCTAGTTAACTAATCAAAATAGGTTTATGCAGTAGGTTTTCAATTTAAATCTATGGATTTATTCGTGAAAATGATAGTAAAAAAATATAAAAATGTAATATGAACAGAACAAATGCAATTATCAAAAACACTTTTAGGGTTCCGTACAAAAAATGAAAAACGGAACCCTTATTAGGATCACTCGTGCGTCTGTCTGTCCGTCCGTCCGTCTGTCACAGTCGATTTTCTCCGAATCTACTGAACCAAATTAAATGAAATTTGGTAAGATGGGTAAACCTATGACCCAAACACGGATGTGCAAAGTAAATATATATTTTTTTAAATAAGGGTCAGTTAAGGGGGTCCAAATAGAAAATGTAAAAAAAAAAGTTTTGCAAACCTTACTGTGTTATATAAGTATCAAATGAAAGGGCTTATTATGAGGATCTCAAAAATAATTTTTTTGTTCGGGAAAAATCAATACTTTTGATTTTATTCACGAAAAAAGGCAAAATTTGACCATCCCCCCCCTGATCTCCGAAACTACTGGTCCTAAAATTTCGAAAAAATTACAATAAGTATATAGTTCATTGCTTGAAGATTACAGGAAAAATAATAGGAATTCTATCAGTTGAAAATAAAGTGGTAAACTCTCTATAATAAGTTCACCTAGGGAAATAGTTCACTAAAACACCACTAGATAGCGCTAGTCAATTGAATAAAACATTTTTGCATATTGTGTGTGTGTTCACGAAGCATATTGTACGGAACCCTCATTGCGCGAGTTTGACTCACACTTGGCCGGTTTTTATTATTTATAGTTAGTTTTAATATGAATGACTATTAAAATATCACATAGCGCCATTTGTATATATATGGAACGCAACTCTGTATGAAACTACTTGGACACCTCAAAGATGATACGTAACATAAAGATTTTAACTTTAAAAAAATAACGTAAACTTCCCGTGGATGTCGTAGAAGGCGACATAAGAAACAAACTACTGAAATTCAAAGAGACCTCTTCTCAATACGTGTAACGAGTAACGAGTGTAGGTTAAATCTTCTGGCTGCTCTGGCTACTTCATACAACGTCGAAGGGACATTACCCGTAATAAATCGAACCACAGTCTATACTAGATCATTATCATAATCCTATCCTAATCCTAACTTCCTAACTAATATTATAAATGCGAAAGTGAGTTTGTTTGTTTATTTATTTGTTTGTTACGCTTTCACGCCGTTTCTGCTGAACCGATCATCATGAAATTTAGCATACATATAGGTTAGGGTACTGAGAAGGACATAGGCTTTATATCACGCGAGTGAAGCCGCGGGTAACAGCTAGTAATATAATAAAATTTAGATAATAGTCAAAATACAAACATTAATTTCGGCTTTTCCATACAAAAGTGTGCAGCCGCCCGGGTGATTTGGGAACGATGATAATTTTTTTTTCGATTTTTTGACTGTTATTTTAATTTCCAGTCTAGGGCCGTGGGGACCCTCGGCACATAAATTATTCAATGCCATCGCCAAAAAATTAATAGAGGTGTCTCATGACCAGAGGGCAGGCTTATATTTGAGCCAAAAGATTAGCATTGCCATACAACGTGGCAATGCTGTCAGCCTTCTGGGCACGCTACCACGGGGCAACGAGCTGCCAGGCCTTTTGTAAATAGTAGTTTTAGTACTTTTATTTTAACTTTTCATACAAAATAAGTATTGTTTATTAATAACGTAATAAAGTTAAATTGTTTTTCAATTTCGTTAAATATAGGTAAAGTCAGAGACTGTGTAGTCCATAGTCATAGACTGAGTTGGTATGGACATGTGATGAGGAGAGAAGAAACTCATATCACAAGAAAGGCATTAGATTTGAAAGTAGATGGTACGCGGAACAGAGGAAGACCTGAGAAACGATGGATCGATGGTGTCAAGGAGAGTATGAACAGGAGGGGAGTGACAAAGGCTATGGTAGATGATAGATCAAGGTGGAGAGAGCTGACATACTGTGCCGACCCCACATAAAAAAGTGGGATAAGGTAAAAGAAGAAGAAGATTTTCAATTTCATTCGATTTATTACGAATATGTCCCTTTCATTTTGTATATGACTCTGGTACAACAGAGAGGGTCGTAATCCCGCAGTGGAGATTAAAAAAGACCTGACGTTACATCGATATAAAGTAAAAGGCAGAGTGTATAATTTTAATTGATATTGAATAAATAAATAAAATAAAATAAATAAATTACGTGGGTCCGACTAAATATATTTATTCTGTATAAATACTTTAAACATTATACTCAAGCAAATTTACCACGCCATTGTGATATCTACACGCCTAATTATACAATTATTGTAAACCATGATAATTTTTTAAATCGGTGTTAGTAATTAAGATTATTATAAATACATGAAGTGTCCATTTTCTTTTCATTTTCGACGTGTAAGTATCTTACTTTAACATTCTATTACAAGGCTGCGTCTCTAACAAAGATACGCTCTGTAGCACAGCTCGCTCGCTATTAAGAAAATCACATACAGGATTTCTTTATTCCTCTTACTTCAATTTGCACAGCTTATGTCCGTTCAATCGGCGTAACGAAAATTTTACTTTTTACATAGTAAATCAAATAACTCGCGCACTCTTTAAAACTTCGGCTCTGGTAGAAACTTTCGTATATTTTTCAGCTTAACAACGCATACTCGTATCGTCCTTCTTTAGTGGAGGTGCAGTCAATATGTTTCCTTTATTTTAATGTATTTGATCAAACGAACCTCATATTTTGTTTTTAATTTGGTTTGCTGAGATAGTATTTCAATCTACTTAAATCTGATGGGGAACTTCCACACATGTTTCCCCTGTCCTTGTGCTTTGAAAATATCCAAAAATCAGTGATAAAAATTACATTGTTAACCCAAAGTCTGTTTGATATGCTAATGTTACTAAGTCACATTCTTTTTTAAACAAAAGGAAAAAAACTTTATTCTTAATTGACTAATGATAGAAAGTGCAAGAATTATTAATATATTAGAAAAAATGTGCAAGAAAATGAAAAATGGTGCAAGAAGAAGAAGAATTATTGAAAAATAAGAAAAGAATAAAGCAAGATTTGGCGAAGGAAATATTTATGTAAATTGATTAAAGTAATAAATATTATTGAAAGAAGCATAATGCTGGGCTGAGGCATTAATTATTGCTAGAAGTCCGAACTCATTGTTTTTGCATTGCAGCTGGGTAATGTTGCGTGCGACTTTCTGTATGGTTGCCATCTGGGCCGTGGCGGCCACACCGCTGACTGGCGACGACGATCCGTATGCACGCAGTGTCGCAAGAGGTAAATATTGTTTAAATTTATTAAAATCGCAAATTAAAAATGGTCGCCATACACCGCAAATTTACGGCTGTACAAGTGAGCTCGTACGGCGAGCAACTGAGAGTTTTGGCGACAACAAAGCTCCTCAGAATACGTTGTATTATTTTTTTGAGGATTGTAGGTCTCTGAACCTCGCCTAAAAACCTTAAATCCTTAAGGAAAAGTCGCGTCCGGAATCTTATATTCCAAAACTGACGTCATATGACGAGCTCCGTGGCGCAGCGGTCAATACGCCGGCCTGTGACACGGATGGTCCCGGGTTCGATCCCCGGTCAGGTCAAGATGAAAAATGATCTTTTTCAGATTGACCTGGGTCTTGGATGTTTATCTATTATGTATTTGTTATAAAATATAGTATCGTCGTAAGACTTGTGTTATGGGATACTAACCCCATAACACAAGTCTTACTTAAGAACTTACTTTGGGGCTAGCTCAATCTGTGTGATTTGTCCGTATATATTTATATTTATTTATTATTATTATTTATTTATTACAGATCTGCACCCCAATGGTATGACACCCATTTCGATTTTTCATGAAAAGTTGCATTCGCCACCTTTCATTCAAAAACTGACATTGCCATTTTTGAGATCTACTCGTACTTAGTTAGACTAAAAAAAAGAAACAACGACAGTCATGTCGATTTTTCGTTGGACTTACCTAGGTTGGGGTTTTTCAAGCTTTATCTTGTTTTACCTTAGATAACCGTTACCAATTATATCTCATATCCCTAGGATTCGCTTTAGAGCAGGATACCACCTACTCGGTTTTCCTGAAGGACATCAAGCTCGCCGAAAAAAAAGTCCGCAACGCCCTGTAAGTAGTACTTATCTTTATAACCTTAGTCGCCTACCTTTAAAAAAAATGTTTTAAAATACTTCACAACACACGCAGATTTCTGAGATGTCTCATTCTCTTTCTCACCCACATCCGAATAAACATTCAAAATTATTTATTTAACTAATAAAATATGAAAATTTGGTGGGAATTTGTATACAGTTTTCCTTGGTTTGGAAAGACGTTCCAAAAATAGATACATCAGTCATAAAAAATCTGCCAAGAGAGAGTTGAACTCGCGCACAAAGGGTTCCGGAGGTATCCCTCGTAGCGCAACCATTTTGAAGCGCACCTAAGTAAGCGCGACCAAATTATTCCTCGAAGCGCACTTTTAAGTTGCGCTCAAGAAAGCAATTTGAAAAATTAAATTTTTATTGCTCGAAGCGCACTTATCTTTAACTTTTTAATAGAGCTGGGAACTGACTGAAACTGTCGGTAACAAGTTGTGCACGTTCTTTTTGTGAAAGTAGGTGCTCTTCGCTGAATTTTTTTTAATATTTTACTGACTGATCACGACCAAAATTATGAATAGAATCGAATGGAATGACTGATGAGGAAGGACTGAGAAGAAGATTTGAAAATGGAATTAAGAATTTAAAATTAATTAAGTTTCGAAATAAAAGTGGATAGGATGATGGTGATTGAGGAATGAGGTAAAAAGCAAGAAGCAAAACAGCATGAAGCTATCATGCGCATCGTTACTAATTTATTCAAAAAATTATGTTGTCCCCTCATCATCATCACATCATCTTTCCTTTTCTTTCTTTTTCTTTCAGTAGGTAGTCCACTTAACACTCATTGATGATTTCAGATTGACGGAGGCACCCAGGGTGTCTGATCCTAAGATGCACGTGGTCTTGGTGCTAGGAATGGTCGATGCTTATGCCCATCGGCTTCTAGACCCTAATAACAATAACAGAACTGGGTGAGTAATACATATTTTATCATCATCATCATCAAACCTTGGGTCTCCACTGCAGGAGCAGTCAGAGGATTTGGCCTACACTCTCCACGCTGGCCAGGCGGTTTGGCGAGGTCTCTGATGTTATATATATAGCTTTGTTTAGCTCGTGTTTCCTAAGTCGCCTTCTACGACGTCCACGGGAAGACTTGAAGTGGTCCTATTCTACTCTGCCGGGAACCATACGGCATAATACATATTTGCATACTTACAAACGTTAACTCTAAAAGCAAAGAAATACAGTTCTGGTTTAGCAGTTGTTAGTTTTTAGTGTGCCTAAGTGGGTAACACTGGTGTCAGATTTTCCAAACTGCCTAGAGGCATATATCATAGCTGAAAGATTGCAATAAATTAACAGTAACTGATATAACTAATAATTGAATTCCTATAAAAATAAAAATAGTACGCCTGACGGCGCAGCATAAAGCCCTATATTGTGAACCGACAACTTATGTACTCACCCATCACTGACAAATAAACAATTATAATTAGGAATATGTATAGAGTTTGTGTTGAGTCTGTGCACTAAAATGATATTTTGACTTTTCAGGAGCCCCAAGAGCGAATACAAATCTGTCGCGAATGAGCAGCTTCCTCTCCTGTTGAAGGATCCAGTGAATGCAAGCGAACACTTGGCCAATGATCTTTCAGCAATCAAATCAGCCCTGCAACCTGTAAGACCGTCCTCTTATTTATACGAGCTCCGTAGCGCAGCGGTCAACACGCCTGCCTGCGATACGGTTGGTCCCGGGTTCGATCCCTGGTCAGGTTAACATGGAAAATGATCTTTTTCAGATTGACCTGGGTCTTTTTGTTAAATCAAATATGATCGCCTACAAAGAATATTAAAAGAAATAATAATTAAAACTACTTAAAATTAATTAAAATATTTACAAATTATACAGTCCCTGCAAACCATCACCTCGCGGTAACGTGCCCAAAAGGCTGGCAGCATTGCCACGTTGGATGGCAATGCTTATCCTTTGTGCCAAGTGATTACCAGCCCTTTGGTCACGTGATACCTCGATAAGCCTCTTTGACAAAAAGTCAAAGAGACGATGGGCTGATGGACCCCACGGACCCATGGTTTCAGCCCCAAAAGGCTCAAATATGTAGCTATTCCCAATACTAACATATTTGCGCCTCTTGAGGCTTTCTGCCGCGGCTGCTGCTGTACCGGCCTTTGACTGGGTGACCTGAAGATGGGACGACGCTAGGGTATCGACGCATGTAGCATCCCATACCAAAGGCCGGCCCATTCGCCAGGGCACCAGAGTCATTCTATCCGGTCTCTTGCCATCATCACGAACCAGACCACTGGGTTCTAAAGCGGCCGGCATGTTAATGGTGGCAAGAGAGCGGTGGATAATATTGTTTAGGGCAGCATGACGCCCTAAAAGGCCGGCAAATAAATGTTGGATGGGTCTTGGATGTTTATCTATATGTCGCGTCAGGGGTGGTCGACGGCAACATCATTGGGTGAATTTCCTCCTGTTCTCCACCAGCTTCCATAATTCTGGGCGAATATGGGTCCATCAAGCATAAGAAAACAAAAGATTACTTGTTCTCACGTATTGGAAACAGACAAGTCCCTTAAATCGTGTTTGCTCGGCTAATGCTATCGCTCAACTGACTGATCTCTAAAAACGACCGTTACACATTCAAACGTCCCCACTATGCCAACCACGACCAAGGGCTTTGTCCAGGAACACCGATAGGTGGCGCCTGCGTTTCCTTTACACGACATTTAATTAGTACCAAAACAAAATATCAGGTGGCGCTATAATCGAATAACAAGTTTACAAAACTAATCACAAGATGGCGCTGTTATTAATTTTAAACAAAAATTACAATTAATTATAATTAACAAATCATATGAGATACCTAGTAGCCTTTAAATTACTAATTTAAAATAAAAACATCCGTGCTCAGTGGCGCCACGCTTTGCTAATTCCGACATATATAAGTATCTATTATAAAATATTGTATCGTTAAGTTTACTAACTCAGCTTGTGTTATGGGATACTTCCCATAACACAAGTCACAACAACATATTTTGGGGCTAGCTCAATCTGTGTGAGTTGTCCGTATTTATTTTTATATTTTTTTGTTGGTGCTCTGCTAAATTGGTCCTATTCTACTCTGCCTGGGAAAAACAGCTCCACAACTAAAGACATTTGTGGTGGAGCCACGCTGCTGGCTAAATTCAATTTTGCTAGTAGCTTGAATGAAACGGATTGTCCGGGAAAGTACCACACTCTCACAGAAAATCGAAGTCTGAGTACCTAGTGGCTTTACCGCTTCTATGCTTTGTTTGTGCCGAGGCCCATCCCTCCTCTTCTCTGGAAGGGAAAAATAAAAGGCCGGCAACGCTCTTGTCACACCCCTATTGTTTCAGTTGTCACGTTGGCGATACGAGCGATTTTTTTACAATGCACACGTATCACCATTCTATTGATATATCTCTGTGACATTGCATTTATTTACAGTTGCTCGACCTCGTCGATAATCTTTGCGTCGGCACCGATGAAAAGACCTGTGACCAGCTGGTCCAGTTGATGGTAGACAAAAATGGAGAGTTGAGCTACTCAGTTGATGTCCTAGAAAGAACTCACTTTTTGGCGGAGCAGTACCTAAATCTTGTGGAAGAGGTTGAGCTGGCTGCAGAAAAGCTCGGCGGCGTAGGCTACTGTTTGCATAATGTTGTTGAACTGGCGGACCTTTCAAGGCAATTTTTTAATGTACTGGTAACTTTGAAAGCTACACCAACTCCTAAACCTTCTACACAAGCTACTTCATTACCTACGCCTGAACCTACTACACAAGCTACTCCACAACCTACCCCTGGACCTACTACACAAGCTACTCCACAACCTACTTCACAACCTGCTTCTGAACCTACTCCACAACCTTCACCTACAACCACTCCTAAACCAGCTCCTACGCCTACTCCTACACCTACTCCTAAATCTACTCCTAAACCTACTCCTAAATCTACTCCTAAACCGTCTCCTACACCTAAACCTTAACGTGTACATATATGTTAATAAATCTGAAGACCAGCAGGAAAGAAAAAAAATCTTACTACATTCAAAGCTGCGTTACCAACAAGTCTGTGGGGTGGTGTGCGATGATCAACTCTACCAAAAAACTAGCATTTTCTCTTTCTTTCTTCTTTATCAAGCCACGTTCAATTTCACCAGAACAGTGCTACTGTGCTGGTGAAATTAATCTGGCAAGAAACAACATTGGCTTGGCAGTCAAACAATGCCGGTGTCTGATACCACACAAAACTGGCCTTATGGATGTTAGGGCAAAGAACACGTGGTACTCATAAGGGATATAAATTCAAACTCTTGATTTTTATCCCTTATGAGTACCACATTCAAATTGTCTTTAATTTAATACATATACGATACGTAATATTTTTTATCACCTTAAAGTCGGAGTCATTCCAGTATTTGTCTATGGCCTCTATTGTCTAAAGAAAATATTAGGAAGTCGGTCCTCTGATACTAATAACAATATCTTCTTCGTGGCGCATCCTATACCACCATTGGCATAGATTTTAGCAAGCTCTGGTGGAAATATTCAGTTTCACAGAGCCTCTGTTGCATTTTTGGACTGCTTCGCGTTTTTGGTGGCAACATTGCAATAAGATAAACATTTGCTAAATGCATCAACCAGTTATAATAGACGCCTGCTTATATGCCATTATCTAGCTGCCTTTGTCAATACTAATTTTAGGTGGATAAAATATTTAGTGAGTGACATTATTTGCAAAAAGTTGAATGTTTCACGGGAGGAAAATAGTTAGACAACGTTTTGATTAATTTAATTAATGTAAACTTAATGTAGCCTTAGTTTGTATTACATATCTTTAAGTATGACTGTGATTAGGATAACCTATAAATAGTTAGCGCGTATAACGGACATGATATTAAAGTAATAATGAGCATCAATATACTGTTTTGTCTTTTGTGTACCTTTTACCGATTTACAAACCGGTTTTGTACTAAAGGTGTATAATTATTTATCAGCACACAAAACAGATCACTTCAAAAAACCGGTCAAGTGGGTGTCGGGCCAAGCGCAGAGTGGGACTGCATGACATTATTTTACATCATCATCAGGTATTTTTTTGTCTCCACTGCTGGAGTATGACCCTCTCTGTACTACCAAATCAGTCAGATGGTTTGGCCTACCCTCTCCACTTTAATGTTTCTAAGCTTTGTTTAGCTTGTGTTTCCTAAGTCGCCTTCTACGACATCCACAGAAAGACTTGGAGTGGGCCTATTCTACTCTGCCGGGTACCAAACAGCATAATTATTATTTTACTATACCTAGAATTAACTTGATTATTGTAATAAATAGCAGTTTTCACTAGAAGTCAACTTAGCTATCATTAAAAGCAGTCTCAATGGGCCCTGACACGCGTGGCAGCATTAAAGTAATTATTTACTACGAAAGCACTAATTAATGAGACTATTAGTTTTCACCTGCGGCTCTGTTCGCGTGGATGAAGATAAATGTACTCTATGCCATTTAATGGGCCTATAACTATATTCATACCAAATTTCATCTTACCCTTCTTTATTACCCCAATGACTCATCTAGAAGAAGGGTAATATTTTTCGCTCCTATATATGTATGTGTAAGTATGTCCGTTCCATTGTCGCCGTCATATAACGTAATAGGCCAGTCAATATCGACACAGAAAGTGTCAAACATTGCAAACGCGCATGTATCGGCGATTTTTTTTATTTATTGTAGAGACCACCTTAGAGAGATAAAATAGTACTCATTTGAAAACTTATAGTCTTCTATCTTTTACCTGTATGATCTTTAGTTTCGTTGTTACGGGCCCGAAAAGCGAAACTACCCCAAATTGTGACACATTTGAAAAAAAATGGGCATGGTTTGATAAGGTATGACTCAATAACTATAACTCACAGAGAGTTCAAATTATACTCAAACGGTAGATAATTACCTCTCCAACCCGTCTGGCCAGCGTGGAGAGTATAGGCCAAATCCTCTGACTGCCCTGGCTAATAAGTATATGGCTCTGGTAGTACAGAGAGCGTCGTGCTCCTGCAGTGGAGACTAACAAAGACCTGTTGATGATGATGATGATGGTAGATAATTCAGTGTATTTTATAAAAGCATACCACAAAAATACCCGAGAAAGGCATTCCTAAGGTAGTTTTTTCGTAAAAACTGAAAAATGTCCCATACTTTGGCCCCCAGAAGTAGCACAGGGTTAAGAAAGTTGCAAACATGGATATACTTAGGCTATTCTAAGTGGTCTCTAAAATATATAAAATATTGCCGATACATTGTGCGTTTGCAATGTTTGGTATAAAATACACTAAATTATCTACCGTTTGAGTATAATTTGAACTCTCTGTGAGTTATAGTTATTGAGTCATACCTTATCAAACCATGCCCATTTTTTTCAAATGTGTCACAATTTGGGGTAGTTTCGCTTTTCGGGCCCGTAACAACGAAACTAAAGATCATACAGGAATGTTGTACTGAAGTAAAAGATAGAAGACTATAAGTTTTCAAGTGAGTACTATTTTATCTCTACAACGGTGGTCTCTACAATATATATACAAAAATCCGATACATTGCGCGTTTGCAATGTTTGATGTCATTATTGACTGGGTTATAAAGGCTTGAACCTGTCAAATTTGTAGTACTTCCCCGAAATGTCATAGGCTATTAATAAAGGATTAAAATGGTAAAAAAAAAAAACAAATACGGTTTAGTTTTTTGAAAAATTTCACTTATTATGGTGATTCTGAGTTTCAAATATCAAAATATTGATTAACAGTTTCAGTATACAATAAACCTTACCTTATAGCAGCTGGTACATTCTACGTTTTCCTTATTTTCCAGTTTACAGTACACATATATTAGTATTACAAGTGTGCTTTTACACTAAGTACTCATGAGTCCCTACTCCCTATTTTACAGCCTCGTAAATTTGGGTCTACCCATCTCATCGATAGATACCGAGTAAGTATAGTGCTACGTCGTGCGTCCTGTCTGCCTTGTCATAAATAAAACGACTGCCGATACGACACTTAACACAGTTTTAGCCTAATGCCTAGCTAACCCTGAGAGGCAAGGGCATTGCCAAGCGGACATGCCTGCCCTGACTTGGATTTATTAAGTTTGTTTAATTTATTAATTTTTGTAACTTATCTTAGGATAAGTTACAAAAATTAATAAATTTTTATGGAAGTATCTAAATACTTCCATTTGCAATGGAACCGTTACTAGATAAAGGTCTTTCTTACCCTTTCAGTTACACTAATAACGTTTCAACTAAATATATCCAACTCACGTATTTTTTGATATTTTCAGCGACAACTACCAAGTTTTTTACATCAACTTAATAATCAAAAGGGATACCTAAAAAGATTACAATATTTGGTCATAATTATTGAATGAAAACTGAAAAACACTACCAAAATAACAGACAAGCGTTTGAACTGAGATCAACTACCGGTACCGCCACTTTCAACCTTATTTCTTTACCAGCACGTACTATTATCGCGGAATTACTAGTACTTACTATTACGAGTATTATTAGGTGTTATAGCGCCTTAAAATCACCATAGTGCCCACGCCTGCGTGTATCTGCGCTGTGTGTTTTAGTAGATTGTTATAAAATAGGTCAAGACACACACTCACGTTCAAATAACCTTCTTTACGGAAGGGTCAATCGGATATAAATAAAAACTTCGTTAGTTTTTTTGCAGTTATACTGTAACGACATCGAGTCACGGTGACCATTAATAAAATTAAGTACAATTACATCAATCAAGTAAAAATACATTGTTAATCCTTGTAAACAATTACCTATCCCTTCGTCACTCATTCTAATGTCATGTGGTTGAAATCCATAAACGAGAGACAGCCCAGATTCACATACATCTTATCACGTCTTTATCCTTGCGGGGTAGACAAAGCCCAAGATCATAATACCCAAAGGCCACGTTAAGCGTGTTAGTGGGCGTTAAGGAGAAAATCGGATCAAAATAGTGATTAGTTGCTAGCCGCACCGCTTAAAACGTGATTCCTTAGATTTAAGCCCAATCCCTTGACTGGGTTTTACGGTATGTATATAATATAGGAAGAAAAGCAGCTGGTATATTGTTAGCTATAGTTTTATTGTAAGGAAGCATGATTATTACATTCCTAATAAGGTAACGTACTTACCTGGACATCTGACCGCAGCGGGTTCTGAGCTCACGTAAAATGTGGTCTCTCTCTAGCAGTGGCGGCCGCTCCTTAAGTGCACTCATGCACTGCACTATCAGATTATTATGTATTTCCCAATTTTTTTTTCGACACAAATATTATTTATCTGTCAGTATGTACTTTACACACTGAAGAAATATTAAAAAAATATTTTCAAACAAGCTTGATCTTTATTACCTAAAATTTTAGACTCATTTTAGCTAAACCAAAAATTGGGCGAGCGCTTTCAAAGTGCGCACGAACCGTCTCCATAGAAACTATATGCAATGAGACAGAAATGTCCCGGCAGGTGAAACGGAAGATGATCCGTACTCAATGTATGATAAAAATTGAAAATTGGGACGGCGCACGAGTCCCGAATACTCCCGAACGGGCTCGCTCGGGCGGAAATTACCCAATAATGAATTATAGTAATGGTTTTCTACTTTGTGTGTGCTTCAAAGTGTAGTGGTTGAAAGTGGCTTTTAAGAGTGTTGTTATTGGGATTAGGTATTTGAAAAGAAAATAGGCTATGGCTTTTTTGGAGGTATGCCGCCTAATCTGTTTTTTTTAAACCATCTCGTGCTTTTCATCCTGAATTAATTACCTAAACTAATGGTAAGTCAAGATGATGAGATATTTCACTGCATGCATACATAAGTACCTGCCTACTATACCTACTTTTTATTCAGAAATGGTTTTACAACATGCACTAATATTAACAAGAATTGAACCTAGAGAAACTAATTATGCATGTACAAATATTATTAGGTAGGTGCATAGGGGTAGTCGACTATAAACACTGCTTTTGAGAGACAGTAGGTAAGCAGATGAACCACCACTCCGTGAAGTCACGAGCCGCCACTGGTCTCTAGCCTCCCAGAGGTTCTTTTTTGCCCAATTCTTCATTTTTTATTCCTTTTCTTCCTTAATGTACTTAAACAAAAGAAGAAGAAGGTTGCTTAATGTAAACAATTACCTACCCTTCGTCACCCTTTTTTCGCGCTTTAAATCGACCCGTACGAGATACAGCCTAGATGTACAGACTATTACCATGTCTTTATCCTTTGCGGGCTAGACAAAGCCCATGGTCTCAAAATCGAAAAGTTTTAGCGTTTTAGTGGGCGTGAAGCTGGAAAGCAGAATCAAAATAGTGATGGGTTGCTAGCCACATCGCCTTTAATGTTATTCCTTAGATTTTTGCCCAATCCCTTAACCGGCTTTTATGCTCTGCGTGGAAAGAAAAGTAGCTGGTATATTTATGTTTTTCCTTTTCTCCCTTAATGTAAACAAAATAAGAAGATGTAAACAATTACCTATCCCTTTGTCACCCTACTTGTCGTGCGGTCTAATACATTACCATTCTAATGTCGTGCGGTTGAAATCGACCCGTACAAGAGACAGCCCAGATTTAACATGTAAAACAGGGTACCCTTTTTCGATTGGGATTGGGATATGATTGCATTAAGAGTATGAGTAGCGACGCATATAATAAGCGATTTAGAAGTTGCTATTTTACTCGATTAACGAAATAGTGAGGCCTGCAGGTAATAGTACATTACTGCAGAGGCCGGGAAGTAAGGGATTGCCGGACGAGTATAGTTTTCAAGGCCGAGCGTCAGCGAGGCCTTGACAATAGTTACGAGTCCGGCAATCCCTTTCCCGCCGAGGAAAGTATAGAGATTTTCTCAATAAATGTGAGGAAATTTAACTTAAAGTTACACATAAACTTACATGCCTTAAATATTTCCCCTTACTAGGTATTTGCCGGTAGTAATTTTTCCACTTTCAAGTTTCAAATTAGGCAAAGTAGGTACTTAAAATCCATTGCAGTGTTGCTTTCATCACTAAAACTCATTTTGAACCGTTTCATTTCGAATAAATAACCAACTTTGCACATATTTACCGAAAACAATCAATGTCAATCAATTACTGCAAAGCGTTAATCACAAACTACGAAGAAGATACTATTACTAGTATCAGACGACCGACTGCCATATGTTTTCTCTAGGCAATAAGGATCATAGACAAATAATGGAGTGAGGGTGAAAATGAAAAAAATGCCATACAATTCCTTTTGAGTTTCTATGGGGGGCCATAAATTCAAAGTCAATTGACGTGTGTTCTATGCCCTAAAATCCGTAAAGGCAGTTTTTCGGCAGTGGCGTTAATCACTACGGGTATAGTGAAAATAACAGATCTCCCGAGTTTTTAATTTTTTTATTTTCAGTTGTCAATTCCAGCAAAGGAAACAATGCCCATAGAGCCCAGTCATATTTTTCACAAAAAAATTAATAGATCATAGATTATTGTTTTCTTCTCTCGCAACGAAAATTAAGCATATTTTCGTATGATCACATATCGATATTTTAATGAAATTGTAGTTATATTCACGTATTATATGCATTTTTTAAAAATGCAGTGGTAGTAAACTGGCTGTATGACAAGTGACATAATTTACGTTACATAGATTAATTAAAAAGTTTTGAGCAGCGGCCGGGAAGTAATTTTCATACTTATTTCCTGGCCTAGGCCGGCAATGCGATGAATGAGCCAAGAATTACAAACTTCCGGTCTTCTTTTTACTACAGTAATGCCTACATTTCCGAGCATGTTTGAGAAAAGGTTATTACTTACTTATGCCAAATAAAATTTGGGATATCGAAAATTCTGCCAGATAGAGGGAAGCCCACATAATATATTATTTACATACAAGAGTTACATGTTGAATTCGAAAAATAATATACCTAACTTCCTTTTGGTAGTCGTGTAAAATACATGCTATGCGCAAATCATATATCTCCATGGTGTAAATAGTGCAGCAAACGGGAGGAAGAGGTGGCTTTCACATTTAAATTAACACGAAATACAATTTTTTTTTTTATTTTTTTTTTACAAATCACACAGATTGAGCTAGCCCCAAATTAAGTTCTTAAGACTTGTGTTATGGGATACTAACTCAACGATACTATATTTTACAACAAATACATATATAGATAAACATCCAAGACCCAGGTCAATCTGAAAATGATCGTTTTCCATCTTGACCTGACCGGGGATCGAACCCGGGCCCATCCGTGTCGCAGGCAGGCGTGATGACCGCTGCGCCACGGAGCTCGTTATATTATTATAGACTGCAACTACTATTAGTTTCAAATAATCTCGCGGGCCACTGACACTCGATACTGTTCATTATACTGATTAGGACTGACAAATTATATTATATTATCTATTAGTAAAATTAAGTACAAGACATTGTTCATCAAGGAAACGGTTGCCTTTCCCTTCGTCGCCTTACTTGTCGTGCGGTTGAAATCGACCCGTACAAGAGACATCCCAGATTTAACATGTAAAACAGGGTTCGATTGGGAGATGATTGCTTATGGAGTTTTAGGGAAGGGACGTACACATTAATCGCTTCCGTATTCTTAATAGGAGATAACCCTAGGGGCTACGCTACCTTGTCAAGAGGCTTAAATCAGCGTAACAATTTAATTTTAGCCATTATTACTTTTAGTTTTTAGGGTTCCGTACAAAAATTTAAAAACGGAACCCTTATAGGATCACTCGTGCGTCTGTCTGTCCGTACGTCCGTCTGTCACAGTCGATTTTCTCCGAATCTACTAAACCAAATTAGGTGAAATTTGGTAAGATGGTGTAATCCTATGACCCAAACACGGATGTGTAAAGTAAATAAAGTTTTTAGGGTTCCGTAGTAAACTAGGAACCCTTATAGTTTCGCCATGTCTGCCTGTCTGTCTGTCTGTCTGTCTGTCTGTCTGTCTGTCTGTCTGTCTGTCTGTCCGTCCACGGTTTTACTCAGAGACTATAAGTACTAGAAAGCTGTAATTTGGTATGAGTGTGTATATTAATCATGGCAAAAAAGTCGTAGAAAAAAACTTTGAAAAAATATTTTTTTTTGGGTAGCTCCCATACAAGTAAAGTGGGGGAGTAATTTTTTTTTCTCTATTTACCCATTGTGTGGGGTATCGTTAAAAAGGTCTTTCAAAAATATTGTGAGGTTAAGAACACCATTTTTCGATTTAGGGATCCGTTTCCGAAATATTTGGTTTTAAAGTGCAAAATTTTGTTAGAAGTACGTGTCCCCCCCCCTCTATCTGCTAAACGGTTATATATGGATACGTGAAAAAAATTACAGCAATAGTATATATACTGAAGTTGAAAGGAAAACTATCAAAGCTGGGTACTAAGTGCAAACTAAAAAGTTTTAGGCAACCAACTTATAAAATGTACTGGAAAATGTAAAATTTCATACAATCTTCATTGTAAGATGTTTTTGGTCGTTAGACTGTGAGGTGTGAGTGTAAACAGTGTGAACTCAAAGTTGTCATTCGCAACTACGGAACCCTACACTGCGCGTGGCCCGACACGCACTTGGCCGGTTTTTTTTGAAATAAGGAAAATTTTCAGGCGCCCAATCACAAAATTTTAAAAGAAAGTTTTGTAAACCTTACTGTGTCATATATCAAATGAAAGGGCTCATTATGAGGATCTCAAAAATATATTTTTTTGTTCGGGTGAAATCAATACTTTTGATTTTATTCACGAAAGAAGGCAAAAATTGACCATCCCCCCCCCCCCCCGGATCTCCGAAATATCCGAAATTACGAAATATAGTTCATTCCTTGAAGATTACAGAAAAAAATAATAAGAATTCTATCACTTGAAAATAAAATTGTTCATCTAGGGAAATAGTTCACTAAAACACCACTAGATACTCGTAGCGCTAGTCAATTGAATAAAACATTTTTGCACATTGTGTGTGGGTTCACGAAGCATAGGTATTGTACGGAACCCTCATTGCGCGAGTTTGACTCACACTTGGCCGGTTTTTTTCATTATTGCTTTTGATAATTTGGTTTTTAATCTGGGGCACGCCTGTCAATAGGTTTGTATGAAAACTTGACAGGCGTGTGCCGTTATCCGGGTGGCTGAACACTTCAGTACTGAAATCTGTTTTGAGCTTCCAAGGTTAGACCCATAGAAAATTTGATGATATTGACGGGCTGAGTCACCTCTTAGGTATACTCTATATCAAGAAAAAATAACACGCTGTTATTAAGATTTAAAAACAATTTGATATTTCATTAAGGTCATCCTTCAAGTAAATAAAATAAATATAAAATAAAGTGTCCCATCTCACTCGTGCGGTCAGAGGCATTACCATTCTAATGTAGCGACGCTCGTAAATTAACACGTTGTTAAAAAGTTATAAAAGCCAATTAAATATTTTATATTCCTTCAAATAAAATATAACCCCTTCGTCATCCCACTTGTGCGATACGTCCCATCCCATCTTACTCCTGCGTGCGGTCAGAGGAAGGAAGTGGAATTACCTATATATATATATATATATATATATATATATATATATATATATATATATATATATATATATATATATATATATATATATAAGTAGTTTATAAGGTCTAACTAGAATTGTGAGTTGACGTCGCTTGGAGAAAATGCGCTGTGCAGTTTGTTGCCGCTTCTTCTGCACTCCGCTTTGTAAATTGTAAACTCAAATAAGACAATTAATAAGTGTTCAAAGAAACCTATATTAAATAAACGATTGAATCTTGAATCTTGAATACCATTCTAATACCGCGCGGTTGAAATCCATCCGTACTTCCCGGATTTAATATCTAAAACAGGGTAACCCATCTTGAGATATTATTGCCTTCAAAGATTATTGCTTATATAGTTTGACATAAGAGACGTAACATATACACGCTGTATGTTTTGAGGTATTTTTACTACAGTGCACTTATAATCTCGTAATCGAACAAAGAGAGAGAGGTGGTTTCGAAGAACTCTGACACCATGTGCTGTGCATGGTCGACTGACCGTGTCGCCTACACGAAATGATGATGATGATCTCGTAGTCCATAAAATATAGGGATACTCAAAAATATGTTCGATAAAATGTACTCATATTCTAGTTTCATCATCATCATCATCAGGTCTTTCTAGTCTCCACTGCAGGAGCACGACCCTCTCTGTACTACCAGAGCCATATACTAGCCTGAGTAGTCAGAGGATTTGGCCTACACTCTCCACGCTGGCCAGACGGGTTGGAGAGGTATCTTTGATGTTAATAAGCTTTGTTTAGCTTGTGTTTCCTTAGTCGCCTTATACGACATCCACGGGATGACTTGGAGTGGACCTATTCTACTCTGCCGGGAACCACACGGCTAGTTTAATACCTAGTATCTAGTTTGATACCAAGGTTGTAGTAATTACATATCGTTGTTGGGTTCACCATGAAGGCAAAGCCCTTTCATAATGCACAATGGGCAAATTAAACCATAACTATCACAATATTCCATGAATGGTATATAATAATAAGTAAACTCAAATCATTGAAATATTTATTCAATCCTTGCGGTAAGTTACCAGTGCTTGCTTGAAATTAAAACATACATTTCTATAATTGCGTGTAGTATTACTGCGAAATATAAATAAAGATTTTATCTTATAAAACGTTGTAAGAATATTGTGAGCTGTTAATTTTATGGCATCGAATTAGCGCCATGTTACAGGCTAAATCTTTAAGGGCGTATCCTAGTTTGTTTGTTTGTATACTCTTTATTGCACACGACATAAAAATACAAATTAACAAAAAGTAAGATACAGTTTTAAGGAAGTACATGTACAGTGGCGGACAGTGGTATTTTTACTTTAAACATACTACAGCCTGAATAGAAATGAATACATTTGTATGGAAAACATATTGCTAGGATACGTTCTTAACTTAGAAAACAGTTATCAATAAAAAAATAGGCTTTGATTTAGAAAGTAATTTTACGTGTTTTTTTACCTAGGCAACTAAGAATCATGTTCCTAGCAATTTGGGCTTTGGTTTATCTGGGTGTTGAGTGTGCCATAGACTATAATACGGATACCGTCAACTATGTACAGGACCTTAGAGATGTAGACGAGGCTCGGAAATTACTTGATTTACATATGTGAGTATTATTTTCTAATTTTAGGGTTCCGTACAAAAATTGTAAAACGGAACCCTTATAGGATCACTCGTGCGTCTGTCTGTCCGTCCGTCCGTCTGTCACAGCCGATTTTCTCCGAATCTACTGAACCAAATTAGGTGAAATTTGGTAAGATGGTGTAATCCTATGATCCAAACACGGATGTGCAAAGTAAATAAAGATTTTTTTGAAATAAGGGTCATTTTCAGGGGCCCAATTACAAAATTTAAAAAAAAAGTTTTGCAAACCTTACTGTGTCATATATCAAATGAAAGGGCTCATTATGAGGATTTCAAAAAATTTTTTTTTGTTCAGGTAAAATCAATACTTTTGATTTTATTCACGAAAAAAGGCAAAAATTGACCATTCTCCCCACCTGATCTCCGAAATTACTGGGCCGAACATTTTGAAAAAAATACAAAATGTAGTTCATTCCTTGAAGATTACAGGAAAAATAATAAGAATTCTATCACTTCAAAATAAAGTGGTAAACTCACTATAATAAGTTCATCCAGGGAAATAGTTCACTAAAACACCACTAGATAGCGCTAGTCAATTGAATAAAACATTTTTGCACATTGTGTATGTGTTCACGAAGCATATTGTACGGAACCTTCATTGCGCGAGTTAAACTCACACTTGGCCGGGTTTTTAATATCCTGTAGGTATATAAGATAATTTTTCGTGATATAGTAAAATTTACTAATATGTTTAAATACGTGTCACTCACGTATGAAGTCAGCAAATTTGTTCGACCGACATTAGTCGGTGTTTTTAGCATACAAAATATCAATGTATAATGTAAATGTGTAATGTAATTACATGTATTAAGAAATTTAACATACTATATTATTTCAGTATTAACAAGGAATATTCCGTAGTTGATCCGGATCTACAATATTTAGTCATGGTGGGCGTGGTTCGGAAAACTGCAAAAAGTTTAATAAAAACAAGTAATGCGCCTCAGGATGTGTAAGTACCCACCTCATTTTAAATCTGAGTTAAGGACAATCTTAATTCACCTAGGCTAAATTAGTTCTCATTACATCTTGAAAAAATGAAAGACATAAATTAGAGATCATTTTGAGAATTTTGTAATTCTCAAAAAGATCTCTAATTTATGTCTTTCATTTCTTCAAGATGTAAGTTTGTACTTACAACTATGAAATATTAGAGAACAGAGAATCTTTGTGATACATCACAATTTATTATTATGAATATTTAACTTTTGTTTTAGGAATTCAACACAATTGTTATTGCATTATCTTCAGAAGTATCCAAGGTTTTTGTCAACACCAAGAAAGGTGGTACGAAAAGTTCAAAGGTTACGAGACCTTACACTTATAAAATTGCAACCGGTAAGTTCTTGTTCATATAATATAAGCGGGATTTAACATGAACCTTTTCAAATAAATTCAATGAGTATTTAGATACATAATAATTACATACTATCACGTCTTTCTCCTTTGCGGGGTAGACAGACCTCAGGTTTATAAAAGCTTAAGGTCAAGTTTAGCATGTTGATGGACTTGTAGGTGAGAACGAAATCAAAATAGTGATGGTTTGCTAGCCGCATCGCCTATTAACATGATTCCTGACGCCCATTCCCAAACACAATGTATAAAAATTCAATAAATAACATAATTTTCCAGCTTGTCTTCTACGTAAAGTACGTTTGCGGAAGTCTCAAAGACAGCGAATGCAACAAAAAGATCGATAGTGAAGTGCAAGAGGATCCTGAGCTCCAAAATTCAGTTACAGCTCTTTCTCTAGCGACTGATGCAGCAAGAAGTCTTCTGGCGATAAACCCTGGAATGGTAGAAGCCGCCAAATATCTCAACGTCATGTCCTATCTGATGGAAAATCTGGAAGAGGTAGTAGAATTGGCGGAAGCGGTAGCGAGATTGATGGAAGAAGTTGATCCATAATAAATCAATATTGTATTTATTTATAGTTATGTATTTCAAACATCTAGACGCTGTTAAAACTGTTAGTCTGTATGTTATTATTTAATAAAACATTAATATTAATCAACTTTGATTTATTGAGGTATTACTGTGTAAGACTTTGAACTATTACTTTATATTGTGATGTTACAATATCAAAGAGCCTAAATATATTTGTTTTATAATCATGTTAATTAATAAAACACTCAATGATGAATTTAGTAGGTACGTGGGAGTTGAAAATTCACGAAAATGTTTCCTTCCCCAGTCTTAATATTTATAACGGTTTTTATATGCAATCATAATGTATTCTAATAAGTATTATGTTATTAGAATAAGATTATAACTATGGAGAAAGAAATCCACACGAGCATGTTTTGAATGACGACTTGGTCTTTTTTCGACCAGACTTTACTTACTAGGCTACCGTGCTTCAATCCTACACGTCGAATTTTTCCATCATATCATATTTGATCACATTTCTCTTAGGGCTTGCGTAACCTAAGAATTTTGATAAGGCTGTTTATCTTTTACGTAGGTTTTAAATTATACAATATATGGAAATATAACCCTGTTATAAAGGGACCCATTCTGCCCGTCAATATGAACAACTTTTTCCTATAGGACAAATGCTGGAAATTTGAAAAAAAAAGGCATTCCCATGTAAAAGTGTCCAGAAGGCAAGGCAATTGGTATGAAAAAGTTTTGTTTTTTTTTCTTCTAATTTCTAGCATATGTCGCGATGGAGAAGATTTTCATATTGACAAAATCCCTTTAAGGGTCGGACAATGTTTTATGAACATATTGTATACTTAAATAAAAATCAACAAAACATCTTAAATGTATAGAGTTAGTCCCGTCCTTGGATATAATGAAATAACCATCAGCCGATCCTAAACTATATCTGATGGGCTTTGCGTAGCCCAAGAAGGTTCACAAAATTAAACTTTATCTCATTTTTATAAGATACAGAATAGCTCTTCGTGGAATTTTCCTACGTTTTTCCTATAGTTCATAAGTTTTGGGAATTTTGTAATAAAATTGTGAAATATGGCAAACCCAGGGATTAACGGTAGATACGATTAAGATCTGGCCATTTCCGACGTCATTTGCTGGAATTGCTGATTTTAAAAAAAATCTCCACGATAAGGGAGATTATATACGAAACAGATAACTTTTTCTTAGTTTTATCACAGAGGTTTTATTTTTACTTTGCTACGGCTAGTATATAGGTTGATTAAATAATTGTAAATCATAACGGGCTGTGTAGTTCCTGGCAGACTAGAATAGGTCTTCTCCAAGTCTTTCCGTGGATATCGTAGAAGGTGACTTAGGAAACACAAGCTAAACAAAATTTATAAACATCAAAGACACCTCTCTAACCCGTCTTGCCAGCGTGGAGTGTATAGGCCAAATCCTCTGACTGCTCTGGTGTACATATGGCTCTGTTAGTACAGAGAGGGTCGTGCTCTTGCAGTGGAGAATAACAAAGAACTGATGATGATGATATCGTAAAATATTTGTATCGTCGCAAGGCACCCAATTTAAATTTCATTATTTTTCCTTCCACGCATTCAATAGGATATTCTAGATTGTTATGGCTGTCCTGAATAATTGATTGTTTGGCCGACATGGAAATAGAATCGAGGCTCTGAAATCAATAAGCTGTCACATGGAGGAGCCATTGGTCGTATTTAAACAAACATTGATTTATCATTCAAGTTTTTATCCATTGGGTACGGAACCCTTAAATCACTTTTAAGGGTTCCGTACTACCCAACAGGTTAAAATTTTTGTTTTTCGTGTGTGTAAGTGACCAACACTTGTGTCAGATTTTTTAAACTGCTTATTAAAGGCATTTATAGACAAAGCTTAAGGACTACCATCAATGATAACAGCCGGGACCCACGGCTTATCGTGACTTCCGAAGCACGGTCCTCCGTGCTTCGTTAATAAGCAGTTTAAAAAATTTGACATATTTTTATATATCTCGAGATATTCATATATGCCATTTGCGGTCACCCATCCAAGTAGGGACTGGGTTCAGGGTAGCTTAACTAGCGTAAGCGCTAATGCTCACGTCCATTGGGCTCCTCGTGTCATCTCATCGGGTAAACATGGGACCCTATCACGCCTCCGATGTCCGTACGTTTGTCACAGAGTTGTAACTATTGAACCGTAATAAGTAGACTTAAAATTTTCATAGAATGTGTACATTTTTAGGCAAGGTAACAACAAAAAAAAAATTTGTTAAAAGATTGTAAAAAATGGAACATGTTTTTTGTTATTTCTCAAAATTATTATGTAAAAGTTGCTACTCATTTACTGAGACGTCAAACCACAGATAATTAAGAAAAATAGTGTCCATGTAAGACTGATTTTGGTTGACGTCACAAGGGAGGTCACATCAAAGAGCCTTGGGATATACCTACATTATAGTCTACATACAAAAAGCGGTGGATTTTGTAGTTATATCTTTAATAGTCAAAGAGTTAAATATTGTGCAGAACGACTGTCTTTTTTATGGTACCAAATGAACCCACTGTTCTGCCCCCTTATTTACTAACTCGGATGACAGGTGTCGATGCCTATCAATCTAGAATTTACAGTTACATTGCGGGTTTTGCTTGCTCGAAATTTTTATTTGGTATACAAAAACCGCATTGTAACAGCAAATCCTAGATTGATAGGCATCGACACCTGTCATCCGAGTTAGTAAATAGGCCAACTGGCCTTCACTAATCTCTTAAACTAATAGGAGATAATACTGCAATGTTCTCCCGCCAGAGTGCAGCATTAGCAGAGACAGTAAACAAATGTTTGACATTGACAAGTCTGTCAAAGTCGCATTAAATTGGCTTTATTTTACAAACAAATACGCAGCACAAATACGTTTTTATATTTAAATACTCATAGGAGTATTTTAAAATCAAATTAATAAAGGAATATTGTATAATTTAACAAATTAATAGCGACTTTGACATTTTGAAGTACATACTTTTCAGTGTCAAACCTCTTTTACTGTATATGCTAGTGGTGCACTCCGGCGGAACAGCTTTCAGGTATATGTCCTATTTGAAAGAAAATAAATAAAACCTTTGCTGTAGAAGTTTCTTCTCTTCTCATGTATACCGTATGAGTAGAAGCCAGCCCAGCAGGCCTATTAACTAACTTTTGACAGCTATGGTGTACATCATTTTCATGGTAACTTCAATATTCATTACGGCTTCGATATGACTGACTATTTTTATTTAAGATATGAAAACCGTAATGGATGCTAAAGTGACAATCAAATCGTTGTACACCGAGTTAGCAAATCGGCCTGCTGGAAATTCGCACAAATGTAGAGAATATTTTCAACAGGCGTAGGTAGCGCCTCACTATTAACTATTTTGATACATTTTATTACGTCTTTATTACTTGCGGGGTAGATAGAGCCCAAGGTCATAAAACCCAAAGGTTAGTGGGAATTAAGGTGGAAAGCGGAAACAAAACAGTGATGGGTTGCTAGCCGCAACGCCTATAAAGTGATTTCTCAGAATTTGGCCAAATCCCTTGACCGACTTTTATGGTCTGTGCGAGAAGAAAAGCAGCTGGTACATTCTATGTTTTGTCGGGTTAGTATCACAATAACTTAGACTACAAAATTGCCTTTTCACTAGAAAGACTAGATCTTAGAACGACCAAGTCTGTAAGAAGCCTTAATCTCAAATTTACAAGGTAGCAAAATGACTGGTTATCTAAATGACTATATCGTTAGACGACCTTATTGTAGAATCACTGGATAGACTAAATTCCTAGTACACTCACGATGAAATAAAAAAAACCGAATCATTCAAAATGTTCCATTGAAATCATTTGGCTTAGTTATTAACTTGAATTTTAGTTATTATAAATACGTAATTTAATTTAAAAAAATGAGAAATACAATGTTACATGCACTTTGAGTTATTGAGGTTTTGTCTTATATCCTAAACCAGCGTGAAAGATTTTATTTCACGCTGGTTTGAGACACTACTATTTTGATCTCTCTTTCTCTTAAATTTAAAAATAAAACAACGTAAGTATCGGTATTATTATTATTATTGGATATTTAAAATGCATCGTTCGGCACTTGGATGTACCATTACATGTCTTTATCTAAACATACATTTAGATGTCTCTATAAGTTCCAATTTGGAAATACAATAAATTATAACAATATTACCCGCTTCTAAAAACAAAACACGAATATTCAACAATCAATCTTTCATTTTCAGGCAAATCGACATTTCATTACATTTGCACAATTTCATCATTTGCATCAACATAAATACAACAAGATCTTAATGTTCCCCACACTTACTGATGACAAGAGCATTATTATTACAAAGGCTTCTCTCTCATTCTTTCAGAACACTCGATCCTCGATGCTATTGTCTGCCATTCTTTATAGAATCAGTCAGATCCTCGAGTCTTTCACACTAACGTGTCCGTGGTCGTCTTGGCTAGCGTTTTTAGTTCAGGATCCAGTTTGTGACTTGTTTAGTCGATTGTTCTTAAGACATCCTGCCCAGACCCATTTCAATTTTGCTGCCTTTCCAGTACCTCAAAATTTATAGTCCAATTCCAAATCAACAAGTACTTAAGGATTATCTTTTTCCTTCCTTCATTTTCTCTATTTTTGTCAATATCTCAATTCCTTTCATTACTTCTTGTCTTTTGCCTTGATAGCAACATCTTATATTATTGAACATTGCTCGTAGATTATCAGTGGACGAAAAATGGATGCTACTTGATTTTATGAAGATTGAGAGTACGATGAATTTGACCGAATGCGAATTGGGGTGAATAGATCATCCATTTATTAAGAGTACTTTGCATCAGTACGTGTGGATATGGCTTTACAAGTTGGATTCTATACACACGTCTAGCTGCATGCCAGGATAAAATTGCATTTTATGTCCACACGTTTCTATTCCCCAAACTCCTAAAACTTTTGATACACAATAGTCATTAAAATTTTATTTCACTAAATAACTTATTATAAATCATTTTCAGATTCTGGTTTATTAGAAGTTTGGATTTTCGTAACACCTGTATTATCCTTCGAGCAACACGGTTTCTGTTACGGAAGGCGTGCTGCTCGAAGGTATTATCTATGCAGACAGCAAACTGTGCAATCTAGGAGCAATTTGATTGTCAACTGCACCAAAGCTGTCACGTGTGTATAGACTTTAGCATGGACAATTCTTGAATATATTGCATTAATCTCATGTTCAGTGAACTAGAAAACATAAATACGGCAATTAGTGAAACAGTGATATCAATTCCAAAGATTACAATAATGAAAACTACATTGATAAGAGCAACTGTAACACCGATTCATAAAAAAATGTCCGAATAAAATCACAATTATACAAAGATAAGCACTTTGGAATCTAATTTCACTATACATAGTATCGTCGACTAGACGCTACGTACATTTAGAAAATCTACATAATTACAAACCTTACTAAGAATCTAAACTCTTTGAATTTTTTAAAGATCTCGTGTTGAAAGGGACAGTTTTATTCTTTTTGTTTTTATTATCTAAAGCATTAAAAGTTTCAGTTCCGCTTGAGGGCGTGCTGAAACCGGAGTTTTTGGAGCTAGGCACGCTGTTGCCGGGGGAGACGCCGGAGTCGGTGCTAACTGAGGCAGGACTGGGGCTGTCACTCGGGTTGTTGCACACCGTCAAGTCTTGGCCGGGGATCGACACGATCTGCCCGATTGGCTTCTGCCTGACTAGATTTATGCTTTGGCACAAATTATTCTTCACTTCGCCATCACTTTCCTTCTTGTGATACCTTGTTAATGTCCCCGCCGATCCGGCGGAATTCGCCCTGTACATTGGCATAAACTGAGACTGTGGGTAGTACTGCATCTCCGGCGGCACCTGACCAGGGACCCACGGGCCCATTGTAGACACTACTGGAGTCATGTGTGGCCACATTGGCATTTGTACCATATGCGATCCATCAGGCATATTGAAACCAGGAGCGACCGGCATTGGCCTTACTACTCCTACAGGAGTAGGAGCGCTGTGAGGCCTCATTGCAGGATGACTAAATTGAGGAACGAATTCTTCTCCTTCATACATTCGATTCGGGTTTGGAGCTTGACCGTACTCCACATTGGGAAATACTGTATGTGGCCCCCGTTGCATGTACGTGAACATTTGCTGCTGAGCCTGTTTCATAGCTACGTATTGCTGTAAGTGAATTGCTGTTTGCTGTCGTTGCTGCGCTAAGTCTTGTGACGTGACGCTAGAAGTAGCATTTCCGTGAATGTAGTAAATATGCGACTGTGAGTTGACTTGAGTTACAGTCGTTACAGGCGTTTGCCTTTGAGTATTATTAAATTTGTTGTCTACTACATTATTTTGAGGATCCTGGTATTCTTCTGGAGGAGCTATAAACTTTGGAGGTGATGGTGGAGTAACCTGCTGCGACATAGGATAACTTATTATTTGTGCAATATATGGCTGTTGTGACTTAGCAGAGTGAGCTGGACTATGCGTTTGGAATGTTGGATTGAATGTTATTTGAGACTCTTGACTAGACCCAGTATCTTCTTTTTGGTTGGCTCTTTGTTGTTCGTTGACTTCATTTTTCTTTGGCTTTTGGTTATATGGAGCCACTTTAGGGTTGTTTTTCCAGTTGGCACCGGCACTTTGTGGTCTTTTGACTGGTGACTTGGACGGATCCTGCCAGTTGTCTCCGTTAATCTGTCGCGGGTCTTGGTGGTGCGACTGAGCACTGTGTGCTCTTCTTGGAGGAGGTGACATGCCATCGGGGACGTGTTGTTGCCGATAGCATCTTCGGGAAGACCCGGGGCTGTTCTGTCGCTCAGGGGGCTGGGGCACGGGGCGGGGAACGCGCCTCCGAGCCGGCGTTGGAGGACTGGGTTGCGACTGGAAGGACTGCGACGATTGGGACGCAGACCGCCATTGGTCTATGAGAATTCGCCTTCGTTCATGCTCTAGCCGTAGTTCCGATTCGCTGGATGAGTCGTAGTCTTTACCCTGGACAGAAAGATGTGAATGTTAATGGCAGTTTGGTAGATGATGATTGTGAAAAGTCAAGATATTACTAAACAGTTTTATTAAGCATAAATTAAAAAAAAATCTCTCGTATTTTAAGTATATCATCACTACATATTATAAAACAAAGTCCTCCGCCGCGTGTGTCTGTCTGTCTGTTCGCGATAAACTCAAAAACTACTCCACGGATTTTCATACCGTTTTCACTAATAGATAGAGTAATCACTCTATCTATTAGTGAAAACACGAGGAAGGTTTCAAGGTATAATACATGCCCGGGCGCAGCCAGGTAGGGGGCTAGTAATCTATAAAATGACTAGACTTAATGTGAAAACTGAAAAAAAAAATCTGTTCTCTACTTCTTTTCAAAAAGGTTATTTATGAATATTCCAAGTTCGATTGTTACAGATATACTTTTCTTATAAGATTACAAATACATTGAGATACATTATGCTGTAATATGCAAAAACAGGCATCTTTTTCTAATATTTACTTCAAAATTTACATCGCATGTAACGCCTAGACCGGTATGGGCGCCATTTTTGCAGGTTAGCCTACCATACCCTATGGTACAGTAACTTTTGTTTCTTTTGTTTACTTTACCTTTTCGATCTTTTCGTCGAGCATTTTAAAGAAGTCCTGCTGACTGGCTGACACCTCACTGCAAACAACGAAAAACAAAATAAGCTCGGAAATTTGTTTGATACTATAATATTCATGGAATACCAACATGGAGCGCTGGCAAAACAAAATTTGAGATTTGTGTTCATACGAATACATAAGGGAGTTTGTTTTTTGTTTAATATATCAAAGTCCATCTTCTGTCATCGCGTTTTACGCAATCGAAAGAAAATTAATCCATATCCCTTAGAATTACCAGAAAAATATAATAAAACAATTTGTTTCTAAATAAGATTAGTGTTAGAGATTGAGAGAACACTGAAACAAGACAACGGAAGAAAGTTTCCGTTATAGCAAAAAGAGAAGCCACTGTAATCTTTTAACCATAAAGAGGATGAAAGATGGATCTAGAAAAACACTGAAGCATGGCTGGCTCACAGGAGCCGAGGATAGGCAGAAGCTCGATGGAAAGATGACATTGTGAAGGCAGCTGGTGCATTATGAAGAAAGAAAGCGCAAACCGAAGAATAGTTTGCACTAGAGGATCGTTTTATCATGCAGTGGATTAAATAGACTGTAAAGAAGAATAAGATTAGCTACATTGACTGCTTTCATCATGAGAGAGCCTTTAACCTTTTAAAGGTAGTGGCAAATATATAGCCACCATAAATTGAACCTTATGCTCCGGAGATAAGGTCCAAAAACAATGACTTTAGAATATATATACTGCCTTGTAAAGGGAGTGTTGGCCATTGCGAATTTAAGAAGTACTCACATAGTAGGTGGGTGTGCAGCAAGCGGCAAGATGTGCTTGCTCTGTTCCTCGTCTTCGTTATCGTCGGGGGGTGCCGCACCCCCCGCCGTGCCCTCTTCCTCATCTGCCTCCTTGTCTGCCGCGCCTGGGAAAGAAGAAAGGGAAATATTTTAATGCTAAAGTAAGTTGACATATATATTTACGTAACTAGTCTAAAACGTAATTCTGGTCTATGAAAAAGTTACAAAATTATCTTTTGATTAAAGAAAACCTACTTAAAGCAAGCAACTGAACCGATTATGATACAATATAAATAGGACCACTTGGAAAGTATCCTATCTAGTAAAAATATATTTTTAAATCGGTTCAAAAAAGACTGAAAAAGCCTTACATAGTTGTTTTTAATAAAAAAAAACACACACACAGCAGAATTGATGGCCTCCTTTTTTGAAGTCGATTTATTTATGGAATGAGCTCTTCTCCTATATCGTAAAAAGGACAAAATTGTGGCCGCATCTCTAAACATGATAAAGGATTTCACGTTTTTATAAGTAAATCAATAAATTTTTGTAATTTTTAAGATATAAGAAGTAGGTATTTTTAAGATAGACGAAATAAAAGTATCGACGACCTCTGTGGCCTAGTGGTTATCATGCCAGGTTGACACCGCAGGTCTTGGGTTTGATCCAGGTTAAAGTCAAGATGGAAAATCTATTATCAGATTGACCTGAATATCAAAGATTTCAAAACATGTATATCTGTAAATATATTCGTTATAAAACATGGGTTTAGAAAAATGTATCGAGTCTTTATTATTTTAGAATTAAAATAATGAAGATTGGGATATTTCCACAGAATTTCCAGATTTAGTTGGAGGAGACACACAAATGCAATTTAACGGTAACTTTAACGGTCCAATAAAGATCTTAGATAAATTTAAAATTAAAATTACATCAGCAAATTTTGTAAGTCTTTAAATAAACAACACAAGAATAGATTGCAGCCAACAGCGCTTGTAGCTTCAACTAATACCGAGTCCATCCAAGTTGATTGTTTCATTTCCCGAGGAAGATCTACGGCGATGTATCGTTGCAATTGGGAACGAAATGTTGTCTTTGCCTGATAACTGATGAATTTGGTTCATTTGCTTGTGGGTAAGAAAAAAATGATATTTAAAAGAGGATTATTCGAAAAACAATAAATCCCTGCTATAGTATACTTAAGTTAGTAACTTCAAATCTCGAGCTCCTCCATGCTTCGGAAGGCACGTTGAGCCATTGGTCCCCGCTGTAATGCAGTCGTTAAACTTAGACAGATGCCTCTAGGCAGCTTGAAAAATTTGACACCAGTGTTGGCCACTTACACACACGAAAAACAACAAACAGTAACTTAGAAGCCTCGAACTTAGTTAACCAGGCCCATGTTAGTCGGGATAAGTCAAGGATTCTATCTAGTCTCAAACTTACTTACCCAGGACTATGTAAGTCAGGATAAGTCAAGGATCACATCAAAATCATTGTTGAGTCATTCATGACTTATCGTAGAACTAGCTTTTGCCCGCAGCTCCGTTCGCGTTAGTGTCGATCCCTCGGGAACAGTACTTTTCTCCGGGATGAAAGATAGCCTATGTCCTTCTCCGTACTCTAGACAACGTGTATCCAAAATTTCAAACACAAGAATGGATTGCAGCGAACAGCGCTTGTAGCTCGAACTAATACCGAGTCCGTTCGAGTTCATTGTTTCATTTCCCGAGGATGATCTACGGCGATGTATTGTTTCTTTGCTTGTAATCTAGTAAATTTAGTTTATTTGCTTGTGAGTAAAAATATGATATTCCAACCAAGGTTCATTTAGAACAAATTCAAATTAATTGGCATCCGGATGAAATTCTTAATCCGCAAGAAATGTTTACATGTACTTAAAAACATTTTTTTTCTTGCATTAACACTAAATCGCTGCTTTGTGTACCGACCTAAATCACATGTTTTGCGTAAGTTGTTTCCAGTTTGGTTAGGACATTGCAGGCATGAGTCACCTGATTGTCTGATAATAAAGATGATTCCGTGCTTCGGAAGGCACGTTAAGCCGTTGGTCCCGGCTGCCATCTGGTAGTCGCTAAAGGAACCACGTCAGAGGCCGAGAGGCGGTTCCGAAGATCTCTGACACCAGGGTGTGCATGGTCGACTGACCGTGTCACCTACACGAAATGATGATGATGACTTAAAAGTAGTCATAACTACTTTGAGTTCAATAATCCCAAATACCCTAGTTTTGGAAAACAAAACTATTCGAAAAAAAAATTGCAACTTCCCTTATGTTACTCCGGATAAGTTCCTAGCTATATACCCTACACATCAAAATCAGTTAAAACACAATATTATTCTGATATATAATAAATTTTTTCCGGTATTTCTGAATTTTATTAGAGAATATTTTTGTTTATATCAGTCGGGTTCTATCAGAACCAGTCTAATACAAATTGAATTCTTAATTCCTCCGAAGCGAAGCTTAACAATTTTTCACGTTGAGACATGGAGCTTATGTAAAATATGGTAAATTAATTCTCAGCTTCTCATACCCATTGATGTTTTGGTGTGTAGATGTGTCAACAGTGCCACAGAATTAATAATAGTATGACAGTGCTCATCATCAGGTCTTTTTCAAAAATATTCATTACTTTTCACAGATTTTTTGACATTACATCTTGGTTTTGGTATTCTATTCCTAAACTAAAATTAACATGACTGAACTATTAATAACATTTAAAACAGTAATTTCTATGAGTTAAATTCAAGGGCATTGTATGACATTTAATGTTACAGTAAATGTAGGCCGAACTTTTAGCAAATTGCTTACTTGCAAACATAGTTTTAGAAAGTTGGAAAAATATTTTTCTTCTTTTTCATACAATGCCCTCAGCCGGCTGAAAACATTACTATGAAATATTCAGGGTAACTTGCAAAACACCTATAACCTTGCAAATGTAGATAGCAAATCTAGTAGGTACTAATACTTAGTTAAACAAAAATACTGAACTTGACGATACACACATACTCCAACCTTCAATTAATGGAATACCTATGAGATTTTATAATTCAATGGATATTTCATAATTTAAACGAAACAGTGTCTATTACACTCAATGAGTGAAAAAGCGTAGTAAGTATTGTAGCAGGGAGGATTATCTCCGTGTAGACGAGCTCCGTGGCGCAGCGGTCAACACGCCTGCCTGCGACACGGATGGTCCCGAGTTCGATTCCTGGTCAGGTCAAGATGGAAAATGATCTTTTTCAGATTGACCTGGGTCTTGGATGTTTATCTATATAAGTATCTATTATAAAATATAGTATCGTTGAGTTAGTATCTCATAACACAAGTCTCGAACTTACTTTGGGGCTAGCTCAATCTGTGTGATTTGTCCGTATATATTTATTTATCTAGGATATTTGAAACGCTTTTGATGCGTTCCAAAAGAAAATATTGTTTCTGATAGTTTATGAAGAAACGGTTGCTTGACACAGTTGACTTCGTAGGCTATTAAGAGGACATACATGTATCAGTAATTATCTAGTTGAAAGAAAATAAATAATAACAAATAGAAGCAGTATGATCTCGATGGCGTGCAATTGGGGAGGCCTATGTCCAGCAGTGGATGAGTATAGGCTGATGATGATGATGATGAAGCAGTGTTATTCTTTCAGTTCAAATACCTAAATGCACACCCGTTACAGTACTCTTCTTCTCAAAATATAAAAATGAAGTTCCCAGTGAAGTGTCTAGGTATATTAAATATCATTGCACATAGCACATTAATTTGAAACGCTGGCTTCCTGCGATGTTTCCCTTTTTCCTTTGAAGGCGCGTATTTTTCACTCTGGCGCCGCATTTTTCAGTTACACAAGTCTGTGAGCAATTTACCGTTACCTGTTCGCTTCAAAGTGATTTCGACAAACGATACTACTCGTACCCTTTTTTAAAAAAACTAGAAGTTCTTCCTGAACTTGAACTTCTAGAACTTCTATTCAAATATCTCGAAATGAACTTGAAAATTGTGCTAGTAGTACCTGCATACATTTTAAATTTCATCGATTTTGGAGCATCGGTGCGAGATTTAGCGCGAATCAAACAAATCTACAAACAACATACATAAATTGACGAGCTCCGACTCGCAGTGGTCAACACGCCAGCCTGCGATACGGGGGTCCCGGGTTTGATCCCCGGTCAGGTTATTATGGAAAACGGTCTTTTTCAAATCAGCCTGGTTCTTGGATGTTTATCTATATAAGAATACATTAAAAGATATAGTATCGTTGAGTTAGTATCCTGCGACACAAGTTCACAACTTACTGTAGGGCTAGCTCACTACGTGTTATATATCCCTATCTTTATATTTATGTATGTACGTAGATTTACTAAGTCTAGCGTAGGTATGGCCCTTTTCTTTGAAGGGGAGTATTTTCAAATCAATTTATCCGTCGTCAATTACCCTTTTCCAGTTACCCAGTCCTTTGGGAAAACTGCTAACATACATACATACTATCACGTCTTTATCCTTTGCGGGGTAGACAGAGCCCAAGGTCATAAAACCTACAGGAAACGTTTAGCATTTCAAAACTGCTAAGTATTTCATATTCCTTTTATCGAATTACAGAACAGTACTGCATCATTAATATTACTCACTTTGAGAAAACTGCCGCGTAAACTTAGCAAAGGAATAAACAGTTATGATTTTCCTGGCAGGAACTAGTTCAAAAGGGATTTAGATGGCTTCTCATAACTTCATTTCCTTTTGCATAGAACCAATTTTCATAACTTAGTAATACTATTAATTAATTTTCCTATGTTTATTATTATGCCAACATGTATTTTTTAATTTATTATTATTTAAATCCATTTCGTGACATCTATTTAAAGACAAGTTTATTTTAAATCTGTGATATTAAGTCAAAATTGTTTTGATTTTGGGAATGTCATAGGTTAAAATAAGGAATATCTATTTCTTGTGGTTGGCTTTATACCTATTAACATCTTTTCATAATGATTAAGTACATTGATACCTTTTAAGATTAACCTTTAGATTCAGAAAAACGAAATAATAATTAAAACTCAAAAGATTTACATACATACATATGTACTATCACGTCTTTTTCTCTTGCGGGGTAGACAGAGCCCAGGTCTAAAGGCCACGTTTTTTTTATTTCGTTTTCCACCTACAAGGCGGCCTTGCAGACGGACGTAGTACGTAGACGGAATCAAAATAGTTATGGGTTGCCAGCCGCATCGCCTATTGGCATGATGAAGCCCATTCCCTCAAGCGGCTTTTACGATCTGCATGGAAAGAGAATCAGCTGGAACAATCTAAGTACGTTTTTTTTCTTCCACACCAGCGTGGTAGATTTAATTTAGTATTCTAAGAACTCAAGTTTAATTCAGTGTTCTGAAGAACATTTGCTAATTCTATTTTTGAATTCATAACAAAAGCTGACGTAAATTGTTGTCTTACAGAGCTTATCGTCAAGCAAGTTACTCACAATAAACAGCTTTCTTTCATAATAGGAGTTATAAACTGTTTGCGAAACAAAGCGAATCCTTATGATTTCGAAACAAAAGACGCGTTTTGTTAACTGGTGTTGCTGTGAAAAATAATATTAGAGTTATAATATTTGTAGTCCAACCCGTCTGGCCAGCGTGGAGAGTGTAGGCCAAATCCTCTGACTACTCTGGCTAATATATTGCTGTGGTAGTACAGAGAGGGTCTTGCTCCTGCAGTGGAGACTTAAAAGGACCTGACGGATGGATGGATGGATTTGTGGTCCAGTTAACAAAACGCAACATGACAGTTAATTTTTTTTATATCAACAAGAAGCTTCTCGGTTTTTGTGGTGGGAAGTCAAGGGCTGTAGTTGGGGTTTGCCTTAGACGATTTTGCAAATTGATTTTAGTGGACTCTATAATATTTTTATATGTCATAGAACGGCAAACGAGAAAGCATCACCTAAAGCGTATTTTTTTAATATTACTTTACACTTGCTTTATCAAAAAACTACAGTATACTGGATGAAATTCATTAAGTATTTCGCTAGACCAATATAATTTACAAAAGAATAATCTTGAATTATTAAGAAAGAATCAGCTGGCATCAAGCTGAACTTGCTTTTTTTATGTTCTATGTAGCTAGCTCCTAGTAAGCTTTCGCTACTTCACCGGACGTTTAAGGTGAGGGCAGAGTTGCCTTAATCTGTAAGGCAAGTATCATCAAAGTGCCCCAGGACGCACGGACCCCGGCTTTGGGCGTTGCCTGTGTCCGCAAGTCTTGGAGAGACAGCAAACTCTCATAGGTATGTATGATGGGCCGCAATTGACATGCATAGCCTTAAGAGCTGAAATGAGAAACAACGGCAAAGCCTTTGAAGAGCAGCAATTCTCATGTTTTGACGTATGGGCCGAAAGCTACATTGCCAGAAGGGCCTATCCTGGCTGCAAGTCACCCGGTCACATGCGAGCAGTCACCAGTAATCGGAGCTAATCCTACTCTACGCACTCTAATCCGGTGTCGAGTACGTCATTGTATTTTGTATTGTATTTACAGCATTCACAATATAAACAATGAAGTTAAAAGTGGACCCTGGCTCCGAAGCGGCACAGTTGAGGATGTAACCGGGCACACGGCCAGCCTCCTACGTTAACACACGACAGATGCCATTAATCACGAGCGTTGAGACCATAAACACGGTTTATCACCTTCATTGAGTGTATATTGATGTGGAGACGACACATGCAGGAGGCAGAATGTCAGTGTTATCCATGGTAAGTATCCATGGAGATGTTATGTAGTGTTATCATACATAGACATATCTTTTTAAGATTGATCTGGATCTTGGATGTTTATCTATATATGTATTTGTAATAAAATACAATATCATTGAGTTAGTATCCCATAACACTTGTCTTGAACTTACTTTGAGGCTAGCTTAATCTGTGTGATTTGTCTGTATATATTATTTATTTATTATAGACGGCGTGTGAGGAAGGCGCTGCGATAAGTACAACCTTTTTGAAATTCTGTAACGCTGAATTGTTATTGTGTAATGGTTTTGCGTTTAAGTTTTTCTCATAAATTTTTATTTTATTTTATTTGAAAACTTTATTTTTGCGGACCTCGGGCTCTTAGGTGCCATAGCTGAGGATGCAAGCGAGAACGAAAGAGAGATTGCTTTGTAACCACAGAACAACAAATGTGTTTGTTTTTCTGTGTTTGTAACAGCAAAGACAATATAATACTAACGTAATAGACTGCCCACCTCATACAAAAATATTGGACCAAATTAAGGTTGCGAAAAGCAGGCGAATGTATGGCGCAGGAGAGTTGCTTGGTAGTCGATACTAGATGGCGGTAATCTGCGTTAGCCTTTAACTTACTAAATATACGGTGTCATTTTAAAATATTATGCCTAAAATATTGTTTTGATTTTTAATTAGATATATTTTGTGAATCATGTTTTTATATTCTCATAATAAGGTAGATACAATGTTGTGTAGTTTCGAGTGGCGCCATCTATGCGAGTCTCTGAGAACAAATCGTACGATTAAGGCGTTGAGACCACATGGTAACAGTCACCTATGTTAACACGCAACAGATGCTATGCTATCAATCGAGAGCATTAAAAACATAAACACGGTTTATCACCTCTATTGAGTTCATATTGATATGGAGACGACACATGAAGACACTATTGGCGGACCCCGGGTTCCAAAGCAACATAGTAGAGGATGCAGCCAGGAATGCGCTCGATTGAAGGAGAGAGAGAGATATTGTAAAAGCAACTCACATTAAAACACAACAGATGCTATCAATCCTGAGCGTTGAGACCATAACTATGGTTATCACCTGCATTGAGTTCATATCCATGTGGAGACGACTCATGAAAACACTATATATATCACACCATAGCTGAGGATGCAACTGGAAATGGAAGGGAGAATGCTATTGTAACCGTCACCCACGTAAACACGCAACATATGCTATAATCGTGAGCGTTGAGCAGATAATCACGGATTTCTACCTTAATTGAGTTCACATTAGTATGGAGACGACACTTGAAAACACTATTTTGGCGGACCCCAGGCTCTGTGGCACTATAACTGAGGATGCAACCGGGAATGTACTCAACTGAAAGAGGGAGTGAACAAGAATTGTATTACAGTACAGTAATTACAGTGTGTTGTAATTCGTGAATTAGTGCTATGCGGTGCGGCTACACTTTACACTCCATAACAAGGTAGATTTTTAAACGTTTCTAGACATCCGTTTGCTAAGCGTGGTCTGTATGGCAAAACCCTTCCTAATGCTGGCAATCCTTGGGGGAAGTTTATTTCCAGCAATGGAATTTCATTCGGATGACAGGATGATAATCACGTCACGAACAGCTAGTAACATTTATTATGTCTGTTCTTGCAATTTATCTCAATTACTTTACAATTAGTTTTGCAGCATACAAGTTGTAGTAATTCGTGAATTATTGCCATGCGGCTACAGTTTACAATGCTTTAAACGAAGCAGTAATTCGAACGTTTGTAAACAAACACAGAAATAAACTAGAAAGGGTTGAGGAAAAAGGGTTGGCAATAATTATTTAAAAGGTTTTTGTGACCAGGGGCTGGCGTATATTTTGGTCGCATAAGGTAAGTATTGCCATACAACTGGCAATGCTGCCAGCCTTTTGGGTACGCTATCATGACGCAACGAGCTGCCAGATCTGTTTAATTTTTTAAAAGTAGTCCAATCTATTATTCATTCTGTGGTTTAAGATTCCCCTTTTTCATCTTTTCCTGCATATAATTTCACCAATTATAATAAAATTGAGGTTTTATTTTAATATCATGTACGTATTTTAAAGAAGAAGATTAAATTTTAAAGCAGTTATCCTCACCAGTCCATGTTATTCGGAAAATAACTTTATTTAAAAATTAAAAATAATAAATAGCTATTAAATTTTATATAAGAGGAGCCAAAAACTCTCTTTATGTGTATGTTTCCCGATAACTCTTGAAAGACTAACAAATATGATCAAAAATTTAACGTATGTAGGCTCTCTGTAGGTAATTATTAGCACAAATTTCATATTTGTTGGAAATCAAAATAGGTTTGGTAATTTATTGAATGTTTAAATAACTATTCGAGATTTTAAGTTTGTGACGAACTATTCTATTAAGAACCCGCACACTAGCGACGCCAATAATTTTATTCCTAATACATTACAAATATAATGAAATTCAAGAATGTAAGTCATATAAGCCTTAGTAAATAACCTGAAGTATTTTGGAATCATGTTTTAATATTATGAGAATCAGTTATTAAGAGAACTACTGAATACCAGCAAAATACTGGCCGTTTAAGGCGTTAAAGTATTAGAAATAAAATTATTGGCATCGCTAGTGTGCCTAGTGCGGGCCCTTAATATAATAAGAATACAACGGGATGCACTCCGGGAGTGCAAGCAGAAGTGAAAACTTGAATAATTACGTTGTTTTTCGATCAGAGGTACTTTTTTTGAACATGTCTCGTCTTTGAACGATTTTTGTATGAAAAAACCGCTCGTATGCGAACGGTGAAATTTCAAAAATCGTTCCCCAAGTCCGTGTCCGTCTTACGAATTCTCAATCTAACGAATCTGTCGGTCACGTGACCTGTCGCGTTAACATTTTTTCCCCTTCACATAAAGTGCACAGCGCCGCTAAAGAAAACAATCAGGCTTTTCGTACGAGACTATTGACTTGCGGCAAAAGCGGCGAAAATATCGAACTTGCGGAAAATTCGAAATTTGAATTTTAAAATTTTTCTTTAAAATATTATGTAATAAGGTTTTATATGTACCTTTTCGTGTTTGCAGATTGTTGCAGGGGTTTTATCGACAATCAAAGTTCTATTTCTTCACACGGAACAAGTAGTAGGTAGGTATTATTTTTAACTTTCTGAAGCACATAATCAATAGGTCTTACTTCATTGCTTCTATCATTGGTTCGTGTTGATCCCATCGGAATCTCTCGTTTTTTCCTTCTCCGAACCCCTCCCAAATTTGGCGACGATACTTTATTCGTTAAACTGTTAATGAAAATTACTTTCGCGATAGTAATAAATATTCTTTTTAAGTGGATGTGATAAGGTCTGAAATGGAATACCGTTGTAAATATAGTAATGCTCATGTCCATACACTGCCGTAACTGTCTTCTATCCACACTGTCGATGCAATTTACTATCCACTACAGTGCGCCGTCGAAACTATACGAGTAAACTTTCGATTTAGCGCGTAATCGACGCAATATTTTTTTTGTTTGTTTTCGTGTGCGTATGTGGCCAATTGGTGTCGGATTTTTTAAGCTGCTGATTTGAGAAAATATCGAACGTTATTTATTACACGCGGTACAATTTTAAACGTCCAATCAGTAGTAACATGAGTGCAGTAATAGCGTATGGAACCGAGTTATTAATGTTGTTGAAAGGCTAACGTACAATATAATTAAGTTGCATCCATATAATTAATTTTATTTATTTAAAACTCACTAGCTGTTACCCGCGGCTTCGCACGCGTGATATATAGCCCATGATCTTATCAGTGCCCTGACCTATGTGTATGCAAAATTTCATGTTGATGGTTTGAGTCACCCCTTGAAGAAAACAACGAGGGTAATTACACGAGATATAATTTTAAACGTACATGCCCAGTCCAATTAGAAGTAACATGAGTGCAGTAATAACGCATGGAACCGGATTATTAACGTAACTTAATGCTATGTAGTTGAAAGTCGAACGTAGAATATAATTAAGTTGCGTGTATTTAATAAAATGAATTTGTTTAACTCATGGCAAAAGGCACACACTACATCGATTGAGCGATACTGATACTTAGAAATACAGTTTTTTTTTTCAATAGGGATGCTCAAACCGTTTTTTAGTAAAGGAAGGGCAGGCAGGAGTTTGTTGGACTAAGAGACGGGGTAAAGTTATTTGGAATGCTACTTGCACGGATGAATTAGGGATGAGAAAGTAGAGGCTCTAGCCCAGGCGTGCGCACTGCCAATACCTACAAACCACTGCCGAAAAACTGTATTTACAGATTTTAGGGCTTAGAACACACGTCAATTGAGTTTGAATTTGTGGCCTCCAATAGAAACTCAAACGAAGTTGTATGACATTTTTTCCATTTTCACCCTCACTCTATTATTTGTCTATGATCTTTATTGCCTGGAGAAAACATAAGGCATGGGTCGTCTGATACTAATAATAGTATCTTCTTCATAGTTTGTGCTACAAACACTTTGACAATTCTGTCAAAATCACTAGCTTTTTTTTTTGTTTTTCCTCTTTTGTGTCGTTTTGTGCGTTTGGTAGCGTTCTTGTCGGTCAGGGTTGGGGTGCCATTTTGAAACGGGTGGCTTGGCCGATGCCGGTGTGAACAAACTGGTGGTTTGTTGTGGTGGCCTGTTCAAGAATGGAGGCCCGGTACTGGCCCAACGTGTTGTTTTTTTTGTATTGTTGTTTTTTGTGCAGATGTCCGTGTAGTCATCAAAGGGTCCAACGGAAGACCAGCGCTAGCAGTTATGAACTGCCAGCATATGCTGAGTTGGATCCTTTTTGACAGCATAGCACACAAATTAAAATTTTTGTAGGTATATTATGTTTGTTTCGGTTTACTGTAATTGTGTTTGTTTTTGTTTATTGTGATTGTGTTTGTGTTATGTTTTTTGTTTGCTTTTGTGTCGAATAAAACTATTTTATCTTTATCCATCTTTATCTTAACCACCGGACAAGCAGTCGAGGATGACATTCATAACCAGGTCAATATGTAATTTGATTTTAAAACACTTATATAACAGGTGCAGCCAAGTATCAGCTGGATCCACTTGACTCGGTCCAAAGACGAGCTGTCAGAATTATCGACGATCCTAATATTACAAGCGGTATTGAGCCCCTGAGTTTAAGGAGAGATTTCGCTTCTCTATGTGTGTTCTACCGTTTGTATAATGGGCTGTGCTCTGAGGAACTGTTTGAGATGATGCCTACGGCTACATTCTATCATCGCACCTCACGCCATCGACAGGGGGTTCATCCTCATACCTTAAATCCTAAATGGTCACGTACAGTACGCTTTGACAGGAACTTTCTTCCACGTACGCTAAAGTTATGGAATGAACTCCCTGCTATGGTTTTTCCGAGAGACTTTATGGGATTCTTCAAAAAGGGCGTGAAAAGATTTCTTCAGGGTCGGCAACGCGCGTGTGACACCTCTGGTGTTGCAGACGTCCATAGGCTACGGTAACCGCTTCCCATCAGGTGGGCCGTATGCCTGTTTGCCAACTTAGCTGTATAAAAAAAAAAAAAAAAACTTATCCGATTGTGCATTGAAATTATTGCTTGTTGAAATTTTAACCTAATATAACTTGTTAATGTTCATATTTTGAATTGCAAATAAAGTTTTAAATCATCAATAGCCTGTGCATATAGTAACTAATGAAATAAATATTTATATATAGAACATAAGAAGCAAAAATCGACATTACAAAGTAAATGTAGAGGGGCCTCGGCAGTAATTACAAGTAAACATTGGTCTGTCTCAGGTTACAGAAAGGTTTGTTTGGGCAGGGAGGTAGATCGGGGGGCAGGAATGTAAAAATGTTTGTTTTATCATAAACCTAGGATGTAAAACTGTGTACTAAGGTTCCGTTCTCACTTACAAGCCCACCAATGCTGAACGTGGCCGTTTAAAGACCTGGGCTCTGTCTCACCCACAAGGGAGAAAGACGTCATATTATGTATGTATGTGCTGAGGATGTCACTAGTAATGCCAACTTTTTAGGTTACATGTGTGCGGCATAGGTAAGTAGTACTGATTTCACATTTGGAATAGTGTGAATTTCAAACAGGGAATATGATTAAATAATTGCATGCTTATTTCTTGTCTATGTGTGCGTGCGCTTGTGGCACGACACGTTTGCTTGCATGGTTTGGTATTTGCGTCAGTTACGTTTTTTAGAAGCCTAGCCTGATAATTCCTAGATACATGATTTTCTTAGACACAAGAAAGGTTTTCGGAATGGAAGATGTGATGGAGGCGCCTAGGTTGGTAGGTAGTAAAATAATAAATAGGGTTGTAAGTAATACCAACATTTTGCGAGTCAGGTCGGAAATAAACCTAGTAATCGATACACGTGTTCTCCTCCTTAGAATTCCCAGATGTCGGGAAATTATAAGTCAGTCTACAATTTTTTCTTTTTACTTCGGTAGTAAATTACTTGTAGTATTTTTTGTAAACTTTTCATCAATATTATCCTTTCAGATTAAGAGATCTACTATTACTGCCAAAAAAGTGTCCGCTTTTGGCGGTAATGAGTAGTTATCTTAATTTACCAAATGCAAATTAGTGAAAAGTAATTCCAAAAATACTACAAGTAGGTAATTGACGACCCAAGTAGTGAAGTAGATTTTTTCAATTTCATCTTATTTAGTGGTAATATTGTTTTTGTGATGTCAGTTGCATCACTGCCTTATGCTGATTGGCCCCTTTTTGTACCTGATTCTTATGGATACAGATAAAAATGTACAACTCTAAATGAAATTTACTTTTCTTTTTGTGTGTAACTCCAAATATTTTTTTTTTCTTTAAAAGGAAATAAAATGAGGAATGGCGTTGGTTGGCTGATCTTAGCCCCTTACCTTATACTCTAAATGGCTCTCTGTCACTACACATATACTGCGGTACCAGTAATGTCGGTCAGGATGTTTCATTAAACTTATGCAAGTTTCAGCATCTATGTAGAGCCTCGCAGGACCTCTTCTGGGAATTCATGTGGTGTTAGTCCAAAACATGTAACTTTAGAGCTAAATTATCCTCACATAATGTGTCTTGGACGACCTCCGTGGTGAAGCAGTCAACAGGTCAACACGCTAGCTTGAGACACGAATGGTTCCGGATTCGATCCCTGTTCTTATCATGATGGAAAACGATATTTTTCCGATTGGCCTGGGTCTTTGATGTTTATCTATGCAGAGGGTAACATGAGCCTCGACATACCTTTAATGGGCTAAGTAACACTCATCCCATCAATTTGAACAACTTTAGCAATGGGATCAATACGGGCTTAGATTATATATGGTCAAGGAATGCTGGAAAATCAAAAAATATGTAAAATAAATAAAATTAATAATTATTTTTAATTTAGAATAAATTTCTTTTCATCATAACATTTTAAAGACCCGCATACTGTTTCCGTATGGCATGGGTGGCAATTCATTACGGGTGTAAAGTTCCTCCTTAAAAAGTTGACGAGGCTTAGGTAATATATACAGTATAGTTTCTATTGGTTGATTGTAGTAATACTGTCCAATCCATACTTTAAATCAAATACTTTTTTGAAAAAGTATGTAATTTTTAGGACAACTTACAAAAATGTTACCAATTGCAGCCGCCCCGGTTGCGCTCGAGCATGCATAATGATAGGAACCAAAAAAAAAAAACGCTACAGTAGTTTCCAAAATTAGTCTGTACACACAGTCAGATGAGGGTATTCAGAATTATTTTTTTCCTCCGGGCAGCTGCTGTCAAAATCCATCAATCATGTTTAAATATCGAATTTATAGTTGAAAATACTTCTCGACACAGTGTCGCCATCTGGGGGAAAAATCAATCCTGAAAACCCTCATCCATAATTTGCATTGATATTTCCGTCTGATTTTCAACTAAAGAAGAATAATAATTATTAATTTGGAATTAATTTCATACTTTTAATCATAACATTTAAAGACCCCCACTCGGATATAATACTATCCGAGTGGCGCAGGCGGCAATTCGTTACGGGTGTCAAGTTTCCCCTTAAAAAGTTAACGACGTTTGCTAAACGATCTGCCGGCTTTTTGTGGAATTTTAATGGATGTGGTTTTTGGACGACTAGACTAGAAATGAGGGAGGTGTGTCTGATAGTAAGGAATAATTGTGGTGTATGAATGTATTGATTAAAACTAACGTGAGATACTAACATTATTAATATATAAATTATGGGTCACTCACGTGTGAAGTCAGCTACAGGACGACATATTTCAACCTCATCCGGAGGTCTTCCTCAGGGTGAATGTGAACCGAGACGCGCCTTGCCACGGACCGCCCGCGCCGCCGAAGCTGCCGAGCACTAACATCAGTGCGGACTGGGACGACTTCGTGCGCGCCTCTCGGTTCACATTCGTCCTGAGGAAGACCTCCGGATGAGGTTGAAACGTCGTCCTGTAGCTGACTTCATACGTGAGTGACCCATATTTTATATATTAATAATGTTAGTATCTCACGTTAGTTTTAATCAATAGATTCATACACCTCCATAATTATTCCTTACTATCAGACACACCTCCCTCATTAGTCTAGTCGTCTAAAAACCATATCCATTAAATCACAATATAATCTACGTACGTTCCTATACAGCTTGGTTAAAATACCAATGGTTTGGGAATTACAAGCCTTTTCAAATTTGTATGGAAATCTTGAGAGGCGTATAATTCTCAAACATTTGATAATTTAACCAAACTGTATAGGAACGTACGTAGATTATAATGAGATTAATTGATTGGATCCTTAATTTTGCCCTAAAATTATCAAATATTGCCACAATTCCCTTTTTCCGTTTGTATGGAGACATGCGCGTCCAGGCGACTCTTAAGAGCAGAAAATACGACATCGACATGAGAAAATATATTGTTACAATAGATCTTGTAAATGCATAAAGCGAATTTGACGTCCATTATATAAACCCTCCTGAAAATTCTATATTCAACAGCTATTATACTCAAGGGGACCCTGATTGATTTGACTATTGTGAGTCTTGTAAAAAGGCCGCGTAAGTGGCCCCTTGCGAAACGGTTTTGCCGGGCATTCTGCTCTTTAATTAGACCTTTTAACTAACTTCGCAGCAAAAGGGAGAGTTTTATCCATGAAAATAATTTTTTTTTCTCAATTGATGCGTGTTCTATTATATCCTTAAAGCTAGTATTCCGGCAATGATTTTATATTATTTTTCTGTAGTGGTGCAGAGTATTGAGTTTTTGCTTTGCAGTGGTGCAGAGAAAAAATTTCGTAGGAAACTCTTTTCAACAGTCTTGGTCGCCTGCTTGCCTGAAGGAATTCGAATGATTATATTTATTTCTTAGAACATGATGATAACGATCGTGTGTGCAATTTATTTATTTTTCTTATGTGTAAGTGGCCAACTCTCGTCTCAGATTTTTCATTATCATCTGACGTAGCTTTACGACTCCCATCAATGATGACTACCAGAACTAACGGCTTAACGTGCCTCCCGAAGCACAGAGGAGCTTGATATATTTTTATGCCACTTGCGGTCATCCATCCAAGTGGGGACTGCGCCCCGGGTTGCTTAGCATGCGTAAGCGCTTATAATAGTAACGCTCACTGGGCCATCGGGCTTCTCTAGTGTGCAATGAAAATAAACAACGTAATACCTTCTAGTACCGATACAGTAGCCACTGCGTTTAATCAATATCTGATCAAGCTACGCCTAGCTAGGCACAAGCAAATTGCAAGCTAGCAATAAGCTATAAATACCTCTGATTAGTTCGTGCTCAACTCAATCGATGTGATTAACTAAGTCCATTATCTCGAGAAGTACTAGAGTTGCACTTTGAGGAAATCATCCTACTGCATTTGAACATTTGCTGTGTGGTTGCCGGCAGAGTAGAATAGGACCACCTTAAGTCTTCCCGTGAATGTGGTAGAAGGCGACGGAGGTAATCAGAGCTTATAAAGAGGTAAGAGACCGCTCCAACCCGTCTGGCCAGCGTGGAGATTGTAGTCCAAATCTTTTGACTGCTCCTGCTAATATATGGCTCTACAGAGGGTCATTAAGCTATGTCAGATGCCTTAAGGCAGCTTGAAAAATCTGACACCAGTGTTGACCACTTACACATACGAAAAACAAACAAACAACAGAGGGTCATGGTCCTACAGTGGAGACTGCTTCCGTGATCCAGTGGTTAAGGCGTTTGCTTGGGTTCGATTCCCACGGGAAGCATACTTTGTTAAGTTGTTTCCAGTTTGGTTAGGACATTGCAGGCATGAATCACCTGATTGTCTGATAAGAAAGATGATTCCGTGCTTCGGAAGGCACGTTAAGGCGGTGGTCCCGCCTGCCATCTGGTAGTCGTTAAAGGAACCACGTCAGAGGCCGAGAGGCGATTCCGAAGAACTCTGACACCAGGGTGTGCATGGTCGACTCCTACATTCCTACATGAAATGATGATGAGTGGAGACTAAAAAGACCTGATGATGATGACGATCAGAACAAATTGCTTTGCTGAGTACTTGAACTAAAACACTTCTGAGATTTTTATGCAACTGAAAAATGACTATCTACAGAGAGTTTCATTAATTTAAGATTTAAAACAATATCATTTCCATTATAACACTACTTCTTTAGACTTGTTTATCTAATTTACATAAACATTACAAGGGTGCATAAATATATAAAGTCCCTAAACTTGGGGTACGAGGGTTGGACACGCCGGAGTTGCGACAAACTTTCTAGTTCACTTTGTTAGGGCCCAAAATTGTTATTTATTTTCTTCTATTTTGTTGTAACTCGAGTGCCGTATATTTGGAAAACTTTTTGAGCATCTGTTTGGATTTATAATTTTCTTACATTCATCATCATCATCAGTTTATTTTAGTCTCCACTGCAGGAGCACGACCCTCTCTGAATTACCAGAGCCATATATTAGCCAGAGCAGTCAGAGGATTTGGCCTAATCTCTCCACGCTGGCCAGACGGGTTGGAGAGGTTTCTGATCTTTAGACGCTTTGTTTAGCTTGTGTTTCCTAAGTCGCTTTCTACGGCATCCACGGGAAGACTTGGATTGGAGCTATTCTACTCTGCCGGGCACCACACGGCGTATATTTCTTACATAGAATCTAAGGAATTATGTCGATAGGTGATGGGGCTAGCAACCCATCTCGATTTTGATTCCGCTTTCCACCATATCGCCTACTAAAGGGCATTTCTACGGGGACGACTATTTGACCTACTGGGGTGAAAAAAGTACCTTTAAAATTTAATTACGTACTTGAAAAAAATCATGTATATTTATCAGACTCTTGCCCTGATGGAGAGCATGTCTACAAGACCGCCAGGTATTACGGATCGCCGAAAAAAATTCTGAAAGCTCCAAAACGGGCAGATTTTGGCTTAAAATGGAGTGTCCGGTTTCCAGAATTGACTCGTTATTGTTTCATAACTTTTGAAATAATAACTTGCTCATTATAATTCTTACATTCACAGTACAAGGGATAGTCAATAAATCCAAATAAATTATTATATTTACTGTAAATCCATTGGTTTTTGTGCAGTAACACATTTAATTTTTGTCCGAAGAGTGTGTCTCAATTCGGTGAAATTTACTTTTACCTACCTATGTCCCTAACTACGCGTCATACGAATGCAAACTACCGATTCCCGCCACCCGCCAGTTGCGCCCGAGCGGCCGAGCAGTGCGGACGGGGGACTCCACGCATTCTGGAGCATTTTTCGAAGGTACGAAAGTATTCGATATTTTTGGGATCCGACCATTTCTCAAATCGGTGTGTGACATTAATTTTGTTTATGAAGTATGTAATGAGATTTGTGCTTAATGAATTGAGTGTTTAACTGATATCTGCTAGTATGTTCTGTTAAAATTGTTGTAATTTATAAGACTTTTGACTTATTCAATGAATTCTGTTATTTTCTTAATTCGGTGGTTCTCAATTACCTGGAAATCGGGCATCGATTTGAGAAAACTTACCATCGAATTGAGAAAACTTACACCGATTTGAGATATCACAATATTATACTAAACTCGATGTGCCCCGGGGCTTCGCTCCCGTGGGATTTTCAGGATAAAAAGTACCCTATCACCTAAGTCAGCCCATACCCTATCTGTATATCAAATTTCATCAAAATCCGTTCAGTAGTTTCAGCGTGATTGACGGACAAACATCCAAACATCTAAACAAACAAACTTTCACATTTATAATACGAAGTATGAAGTATGATGATGATGGCGATCAATAGGACAAATACGTTGCCTCCATGCAAGATCATTTTTATTTATTAAAAAATGTTATAATGTCTTTTAACTTTTTGTATTTTTGGCAATAAAATGACTAACTAGGGCAAAATACACACTGAAAGTAAAATATTTTAATAAAAAATATCGTAAGTTAACACATTCTGCTTAATTTTGGGTTCCGTAGCCAAATGGCAAAAGGCCGAACCCTTATGAATTCTCGTCTGTCTGTCCGTCCGTCCGTCCATTCCATCTATGCGTCCGTATGTCACAGCCACTTTTCTCCGAAACTATAAGAACTATGTCGTTGAAACTTAGTTAGTAGAAGTATTCCGTGATCTGCATTAAGATTTTCACACAAAAATAGAAAAAAAGAACAAAAAAATTTGGGGTTCATCATACTTAGAACTGAAACTCAAAAAAATAGGATCGAAAGGTCTTCAAAAGTGATATTTAGGTATCTTATACTCTTATATTATATTGGTAAATAAATAAAAACGCGATGAAAACCGTATTAAAGTAGTTTAATGTTTTTTCTCAGATGGGAAAACAGAGTGAGGCTGACAAAAAGGAGAAAAAAAGAATTGCGGAAAGAAGGAGAAAGGAGAAAATAAAAAATGATCCGATATTATATGAAAGACTAAAACAAAGGGACAGGGAACGATATGCAAAAAGAAAGGCAGAGGGCAAAATAAAGAAAATGGGCGAAAGACCACCTCGTGAACAAAAAGCTTTAAGAAAGTATTTCAGAGAACATTCAAAGAAAAGTTACGAAAAGAAGAAAAGTAACTTACTTAAAGTACTAAACGAAGACCTCATATCACTTCCTTCTAACCCAAAAATTCTGAACAAACACGATCCTTTGGATACATCTCAAACTCAAACCCTTGTTGCGACTGCGTCAGTAAATATATGTGCTAAAGAACCCCCGTCTCCGATAAGTGACTTCACTAATTCTGCCGTTTCTCCCAATATTTCTGAAACTTTTGTTGCATCCGAAACCCTCGATCATTCTGAGTCTATAAGAAATATGTGTATTACAGAGCCTCAGTCTCCGATTAACAACTTAACTGATTCTTCAGTTCCCGTTTCTCCAACTACATCTGATTTTGAAAATTTATCGCCAGCCTCCCCACTTTCATCGGGATGCTCAAGTTCAACAACAGTACCTTCACCAAGCTCTGCAATAAGCCGCAGATTACGTTCTGGAGTTCATAAGGACTTGCTTGCTGCAGGAAACAGTAGTTTAACAGAAACACCAAAGAAAGGACAATACGTGCGGACGTCACTCTTAAAGAAATATAAATACAGAGTAAATAAGGAATTGAAATTACTGCATCATAGAATAACTGAGTTACAACAAAAAAATCAGTCATGCCAAAGAAAGATACATAGATTAAGAAGTCAAAAAAATAAAGTCTTGACAACATTGAAAAAGAAAACTTCAGCAAGTTCAAGTAAAGAAGAGTCTGCGGAATCTATAAAGAAGTTAAAAATGTCATCAGTAAATATAAAAGAAATGGTAGTGAATTTTTATGAAGACGATGAAAATAGCAGAATGTGTCCCGGAAAAAGAGACTACAAAGTTCAAAATAAAGTAAAAAAACAGAAAAGGTTTGTTACAGAATCATTGCTTGAACTACACAAAAAATTCCAATCTCAACATCCAGAAATAAACATCAGTTACTCACTGTTTTGCAGATTACGACCTTTTTGGGTCATTATACCGAATGTGCAAGCTCGAGAGACTTGCTCGTGCCAAATTCATGAAAACTTTAATTTCGTTGTCTCAGCTCTCCATAAACATAAAATTATCTCGGAGTGTTCGGCAAATCAAATACTTGAAATAATATGCTGCGACCCCAGAATTGTAACTTGTTTATCTCGCGAATGCATAATGTGCAAAAATAAAAAGTTGACGTACTTAGAATTCGATAACAAATCAGAAATTGATTACAATGTATGGGAAAGACAGAAAAAAACTTACGTTAAAAATGGTGCCGAAAAAACAACTTTGCAAATAGTCAAAGTTAAAAAAACATGTTTACCTAAAGACCTAGTAGAGCATTTTGACAAAATACTGTACCCATATATGCGTCATGTTGCTAACATTATATCACAATTCAGATACATCAAAAAAATCAAAGCTGAACTTTCTAGTGGCCAATGCATAATCCATTGTGACTTTAGTCAAAACTATTGCACGAAATACGCCAACGAGATACAAAGTTTCCATTTCGGTAGTAGCAGACAACAGATATCATTGCATACTTCAGTGATTTATTACATGAAGCACGGAAAACTTATTACTCAATCATTCTGTACAATAAGCGAATGTCTTAGGCACGATGCCGTAGCCATCTGGGAGCATCTTATGCCAATTTTGCGATTCATAGAAGATGAAATTCCTGATATTCAATCTCTATTTTTTATATCCGATTCACCAACAGCCCAATATCGTAATAGGAAAATGTTTTTTATCATATCGTCTCTGCATTGGAATTTGCCTAGTCTTAGCTGCATTGAATGGAATTACACAGAACATGGTCATGGTAAAGGAGCACCTGATGGTGTCGGAGGATGTCTTAAAAGCACAGCTGACAAAATAGTTGCACGTGGCCATGACATACCTGATATGACAACTTTCGTTAATCTTTTAAAAAGACACGTTGATAATATCAAAATTGAAGTGGTCGATGAATCAGGCATTTTTGAGAAGGAAATGTTGATTCCAGGTGATTTAGCTGAATTTCATGGAACTTTTAGTGTCCATCAAATAATCTGGAATGCAAATGATAATAAAAAGCTAGCTATGAGAAAACTAAGCTGCTGTCATGAAGATTGTTTGCATAAATCTGTGGAATGTCATCATGGGCTGCACAGAGGTTTCTATGAATTGAAGTCTGCAGATAGCACAAAAGACAGAAAATTATCTATGAAATACAAAGGCAAGCTAGATGTCAGCAAAAAATATTTACTGAAAAAAACTGATTTGAGTAGTAAGCCACAAATTTTGTCATGCGAAATAATAAAACCGGCAACATCAGGAGGTTCTTTGGATGAACCAAAAAGAGCATTAATATCTGCGAATATTAAAATAAAAACTGAAAATATTAAAAATAAAGTCTCAAAGAAGAATAGTGATTTTGAAGAAAAATTTACAGATATAGAGCTATCAGAAAACGATAGCTTTTGGAAAGCCAAGATTAACATAAACGACCTGATTACACCAACACTGGGTGATACCAAATTTACCGACATGCAACTAAATTCAGATTCTGAAGATGATTATAATATATTTTAAGATATCATCATATTTAACAGTGAACTTTAGATATTTAAGACTATAGAAAAGTAAGAATACAAGTGATCTCTTGTCTGTGATTAAACCGGGTACTTAATTATAAAAAAAATAATCTTTTATTGTGATTTGTTAAACTAGTATCGTTTATCGTTATTCAAACTAATATAAAAAAGGAAGACTGATTATTTGTTCTTTATTAAAAATGAAACTTGTTGATTTGAATTTTTGTTTTATTTATATTTCGGAAACCTTAAAGGTAAAAATTAACCAATATTAAATTCGCTGGGCAATTACTCAATTCGGTGATGCATAGTCTTAATTCGGTGGTCCATTTTCTCAATTCGCTGCTTTCTCAATTAGGTGCTTAACTTTTCTTTTAAACCGCTACAGAAAATTTGGAGCCATTGTGTTTTTTAGATTCAGGATGGAGTAAACTTTTTTTTTTGTTAATTAAACTATTTAAAAAATCAAATTTCAAATCGAGCACCGAATTGAGAAAAAATGAGCCTTTTCGTAGAAATGCCCTATAAAACGCTAAACGTGTCCTTTGGGTTTTATGACTTTGGGCTTTGCCTGTAAGGGAAAAAGACAAACAAGTGATATATGTATGTATCAAAGTAGTTATAGATGAGGCGTCTGTTGATAAGATTCCCTACATTTGTGAGTATTTCCTGGGTTGGCTTCTACTCATACGGTTAACATGTATGTATGTTTGTTGACATTGAACAGAATTATACCGAATTCTTCTGTTTCATTAACTCGTTAAACTACAGCAATTGGAAAATCAATGGAAGCAACTTCCATGTCAACTGAGGAGCCCTATGACCCCGTGGGTGCTCCGAAAGACACGTTAAGCCGTTGGCTCCAGTTATCATCTTTAGATCGATAACTTAAGGCAGCTTAGAAATCAGCTATCAGTATTGGCCAATTACATACACGAATAACAAAGAAACTTCCAATCTCAAAGCCTGTTTGTTATAAATGTTTGTTTTCTTTGTGTATTAGTATTTTAATAATGTGTGATGTAAAATTTCCCTACTGGTGAGATTTGAACAAAATTATTAAATGATTCTTACTTGTCGATGCTATCAACTACAAAACTTCGACATCACCGCGGCGAGTTTTTTCATCAGGTACCTACACACAAGCGTAAGTTCCATCACTACTATATGTTAATTGTAAGGTATTTATTTATATGACCATTATGTATGTTAGTCTATAAGGTATTTATAATATGGGCCTTTGGTATTAAACATAATTGTAAGTACAATACTATTGCCTGAAATAAATGACATATAAATAATAATTATTATATAGCAGAATAGAACTTAGCACTCCTTTCCTTTTATTGGGTCGTCCTACATAAAATATATACGTTCTACGACCTAACATAACGGATTCTCGCACAAAATACTCAAAAAAAAGCACTCATTGTCTCTCGATCACGAGATATCTCCATTACGATCTAAAATGATCCCCAAAAAACTCTGCCACAGTTTGCGGCACCATTTTCCGGATGCCCGATGTAATTTCTGACAAACAATTTGTTTTTCCTTGATTGAATCGAGGTTTGGTACCATAGATAAAGTGAGACTAGATGAGGCGATATATCATTGTTACGCAAAATGATAACAGTCGCTAAGCTATGTCAGGTGTCTTTAGGCAGATTGAATAATCTGACACCAGCGTTGGCCACTTACACATACGACAATCAATATTATATATAATAGGGGGCAAGGCGAGTTAAGATATTGGGACACATTATACGGCACGGTTATTTTAATGCAAAATTGGGAATTTACGCGAAAAATACAGCTTTTTCTCTACAAGCGGTTTCAAAATGGTAATTCAAACATCACTATTTTGAAACCGCTTTTCATCTTAACGGCCATTAACATGCTAATCGTGATCTAAGGTTTTATGACCTTGGGCTCTATCTAACCCGCAAAAGGTAAAGACGTGAAAGTATGTACGTAGACTTCAACCGGGTTACACCGACCGTGGTCAGTTCACGACCGATGCAGCGGTTTAAGTGATCCGTCGGTGCGATGACATTTTCATCCACTGACATCTATGTAATATTCCAACTTACGGAATACGGTAGTTACCTAATGTTAAGATTATATAAAATTTGTTCCTAATGAGACTAATTTATATCTAAAAACACTATGAAGAACACTTTTAATTTGATATCGATTCGTTAAGTGATCTTAAAGCTTCTTTAAAGTTGGGTGAATAGGACCATTTTTTAAAGTATGAAAATCTTTAATTAGTATTATACTGTATTTTAGTCTGCAAAATTTATAACAACTTATATTTCGTATAGCTACCACACAAATTTCTCACGCCACCCATACAAAATACAAGCTTGTGACGTCACAAATATGTAGGCAACTCAGCGGCGCGTTTTCACGTCTAAAAATTAACGTCTAAAAACATGTGTCTTTAAAACTTTTATAACTGAAAGAGTTTTTTTTTAGAAATGTATTATTGTCACTATTGTGTTTATTTTTGGCAGGTCTTCACATAGCAACATGAAAAAAATTTTAGTCAACATGCCCATTAGAGCAAACCACAACGGGAATATACCAGTTGCTTTTCGTCCCGCGCAGACCGTAAAAGTCGGTCAACGAATTGGCCGAAAAGCTAAGTAACCACGTCAATAGGCGGTGCGGCTAGCAACCCATCATTATTTTGATTCTGCTTCTTAACGCCCCTAATACGCTATACGTGGCCTTTGGGTATTATAACCTTGGGCTCTATTTACCCCGTAAGGGATGAAGACGTCGTAAAATACTACCATGATTTGGAACTAAAAACTTTTTTATAGATAGCCTTGTCCCATCTAGTAACTTACATCGTAGCTATAGTCAGAGATCGCTTTGTTTCAGTTCCATTGTTGATGTCTATGAATGAAAGCGTTAAATGATAAATGTCTGTTTCCATTTGCCGGTCGATGGCTTAGGAAATTTATTCTTTGCTGTCGGTTACTATTCTTTTAGTGCTTTGATTAACACTCGTCGCTGTCATGGTCTGAATGAAAAGAAAAAAAAAAACGTAGAGCGTATCAATTGCTTATGTTCCGTCAAATCTGGCCGAGGGTATAGGCTATATAATGTGACTAGCAATTCATCACTATTTTTACTCCGTGTTTCATCTATACGCTGAAGGTTACGCTAAACGTGGCCTTTTGATCTTTTTTTTTTATTTTTTTTTTTAATTTTTTATTTATTTATTTGGGACAATAAACAGTTGTTCAATGTAGGTCTTAAATTCAATAAGTAAGCAAGTAAATAATTCTATGTTACTATACAACCAACCACACTATCCACGACTATTTTAAACAGACATTAGAACTATGAGGACTGTGAACAATGTACACAATACATTTATGGTGAATTTACCTCTTGACTATATAATATAAAAATTAATCTTATATACTAAGGATCTATACCGCGTGTAAATTGACCCTCTACATACCCTGAAAGGGGTAACTCAGCCTATCTATATGAACAAAGAAAATATGTCCAGATGGAGGTTTTCTGATGGCACAGACTTGAGCTGTTTGTGTGGTGTGTTGCAAACAATGGCCCACCTGACTTCGTGTTCTGCGTGCCCCAACAACTGCACGCAGCAGAACCTAATGGATGCCACCGACAACGCGATTGGAGTAGCTTAATATTTCTGGGCCGCAACAATTTAATGTTTTTGCCATCGAAACGCTAAAAAGAAGAAAGAATATGAACAACATAAGAAAATTTTTTGACATTTTCGTACAAAATTGCCGTACAAATCAGCCTCCCGGGTAATTGTTACGGGAAAATAAAAAAAAATCGCGTCGCTGTATTCGAAAGAACAAGGGCCGCGTTAAGCGTGCTAGTGGAAATATAATCAAAATAGTGGTGGGTTGCTAGCCATATCGACTTCATCGTATCTTTATTTTCCTTCTTAAGAGTGACATAATTGACGACGATGGCGTTTGAAATCATCCGATGGAGCTAACACATTGAAACAGTCACTACCTACTTGATAATTCCGAACTTTTAACTACAAAATAGCTAAAGTAAGGAAATGGACTCCGTGGTGCAGTGATAAACACAGGCCAGACTGGGGTTCAATTCCTTACGCAGGCAAATCATCATTTTCATCATCAAGTCTTTTTTAGTCTCCACGGCAGGACCATAACCCTCTCTGTACTACCAGAGCCATATATTAGCCAGAGTAGTCTGAGAGTTTGGCTTACAATCACCACGCTGGCTATACGAGTTGGAGGGATCTCTTTGATATTTAAAAGCTTTGCTTAGCTTATGTTCCCAACTAGGTTCCCAAAGTCGGATATTACGACATACACGAGAAGACTTGGAGTGGTCTTATGCTACTCTGCCGAGAATTACATGACTACGCAGGCAATTGTGCAGCTAACCAAGGAGAGTTGACGTTAGGCAGGCCGGTCAGTAAAAACCTGTGTGATGTGATTGCATCAGAGTCTATGATTTGGACTCAAATTTCTTCTACGCTTGTAGGATAATAGTCTGACTATTTTTCGCAAGCATATGCTCACAGTAAATACTTCGGGAAGCAATTTTTTTCTAGGAATTTCACATAGATATCAGAATATTTCCGTTAAACACACAATAAGTATGTATGAATACATCTGGTAGTCGTTAAAGGAATCACGTCAGAGGCCGAGAGGCGGTTCCGAAGAACTCTGACACCAGGGTGTGCATGGTCGACTGACCGTGTCACCTACACGAAATAATGATGATGAGTATGTAATGTGAGACGATATCATAACTTGTGAACAGGCGTCTGAAATAAGAAATATCAATATTATTCTTTCTATAGTTTGTGTCCTAACAGCGCGTGTGATTTACTGCACCAGGGGGAGTTCGAACGGAAAGTTATGCAGATAACGGAACTTGCTCGTGTATCTTATTACGGAACTAGCTTACGCCCCCTGGTACGCTTGCGTGCAATTCCATAGAACTTCAAAGTTGACTTTGTTCAGTAACAACGGCGGGCGTCGTGCACGTATTAATTACATATTTTGTACAATTTAAATTTAATTTTTTTTTTTTTTTTTACTTATAATTATGCTTTCTATTTAATATACTAAGGACAAATTGTACTTTATACTGGAGGTGGGCGTTGACATCTGCGACACAGTTTATTAACTTCTGCAAGTGTCATCGTTTCGAATGTTATTGTAATCAAATTCATGTTCCTAAATAAAGATTTTTCATTTTCATTTCATTTTCATTGCGTGCATTGCACTGCACAAGAATTAGGCGATAGGCTAGCCTCTTTTTTTTTGTTACACGAAGAAGATCCCTTCGGATACCGAGTTGGCCACGGGAAACGAGCTTGGTTATGTGGTTTACAGAGGAGGCCTATGTCCAGCAGTGGACAAGTATAGGCTGATGATGATGATGTGGTGTACGCACTAAAATCTCTGCGGTGTCAAATCCAACCCGCTTTGTGCCGAGGGTGTGTGCTTTTCTCGCTTCACAGCTCCATCGCGACGATCACAGGAGTTAAGCTACGCTAACCTATCTCAGGTCAGGTACTTATATTGTTGCCCGTTTTCCTCCTTTAAGCGGTAGTATTATACAGTATAGTAGAAAAGTACCACTCCAAGTCTTCCCGTGGATGTCGTATAAGGCGACTTAGGAGACATAAGCTAAACAAAGCTTATAATCATCAAAGACACCTCTCCAACCCGCCTGGCCAGCGTGGAGAGTGTAGGCCAAATCCTCTGACTGCTCAGGCTAATAATGTGGCTCTGGTGGTGCAGACAGGGGCTTGCTCCCAGTGGAGACTAATAAAGACCTGATGATGATGATGATGATGATGATAGGCAGTATATAAGTAGGTAGTTGTAGTTAGTTGCGCCATTTCTTTTTTATGCTGCTTAAACTGATGTCAATGATTCTAAGCCATTTAACCACATAGCCCACTAGCTCGCCCTTTAATATGAACAACTTTTTCTGGGGGACCAAAACAGAGACCATAAAAAAACATTCTATACGTTTTTTTTAATTTCCCAGAGTTGATTCTTAAGAATACGGTAGTTGCCTAATGTTAAGATTATATAAAATTTGTTTCTAATGAGACTAATTTCTATCTAAAAACACAATAAAGAACACTTTTAATCTGATATCGATTCGTTAAGTGATCTTAAAGCTTCTTTAAAGTTGGGTGAATAGGACCATTTTTTAAAGTATGAAAATCTTTAATTACAATTATACTGTATTTTAGTCTGCAAAATTTATAGCAACTTTTATTATGAAACCATTACCATAAACGAAATATATAGGCAACACAAATATGTAGGCATTTCAGCGGCGCGTTTTCACGTCTAAAAATTTACGTCTAAAAACACGTGTCTTTAAAACTTTTATAACTGAAAGAGTTTTTTGTTTAGAAATGTATTTCTGTCACTATTGTTTTTATTTTTGGCAGGTCTTTACATAGCAACATGAAAAAATTTTAGTCAACATGCCCATTTATTTAAAATCTCCGTATTGGCATACCGATGGAACATTAAAAGCTGTAGGATATATTATGGTATTACACATTCTAGTGCCATGTCAGGCAAAGAAAATAATACATAGAATAAATTCTCAACGATCACTCTTGAATAACCTGCATTGAAGTCCTGTTAATAGACCAATTAATTACGGTTGTTGGACCTCCATTTTATTATCACCGAAATAAGCTGTCGTTATGTAGGAATGGCGTGAAAACGTATACGACTATAATAAATGTTTTATGTCATAAAATATGTCGCTAATGAAGCGTTTAGTTAGGTTAAATTCACTGAATATATTTTCATCGCAAATTGATTCAAAAATTAAAGAAATTTGGATAATCTGAATGAAATTTGCAATTATTTTTATAATTTAACTTATTAAATAGATCCGATTAGAGTTTGGGTAATGAAAAGTTATGGAATAGATGTAGTATATAGCAACTTCTCCGTATGGTTCCCGGCAGAATAGCATAGGACTCTCCAAGTCTCTAGTCTTCCTGTGGATGTTGTAAAAGGCGACTTAGGAAACAGAAGCTCAATAAAGCTTATAAACATCAAAAAGACCTCTCCAACCCGTCTGTCCAGCGTGGAGAATGTAGGCCAAATCCTCTGGCTCTGGTATAGCAGAGAGGGTCATACTCTCCACTGGAGACTAAAAAAGACCTGATGATCTTTCATTTACTTACAAATTGACATAAATAATGAACACAAAACTCCTTTGTTAGGCAGTTAGATTAAAAAATTACAAAGGCCAAAACATCATAATTCGACTTTTCATTGGCTTTACCAAAGAAAAGACTTGGTAGATCGCCTAGAGCAATTCCGATCGCCTTTCACAAAAGATAAAAGATAATTGGCGGAATTGGCTAACATTTCAGACTTTGAAGACGTTATTTTATCGAGATTGTGGAAGCTAGTCTTCTGTTTTATCTTGGGATGAATAAAAGTAATTGAGATTAATAGAAAAATGCTATTTTTGCACGCCTCACATTGCGGATCGTTTGAGGTTGTGCATTACTCTCAACTCTCAAGGTCAATTTCCAAAACTAAAATTTTATTTTATTTATAAATATTTTTTTATGTCATAAGATGGCAAACGAGCAAGCGGGTCACCTGATGGTAAGTGATCACCGCTGCCCATGGACTAATGTAACACCAGGGGTATGACAAGAGCATTGCCGGCCTTTTATTTAGAACATTGTTTCCGCAAAATACTGCGTTATCAAGTCAGCTGCCTTTATAGGCAGTGATGGCTACTTGACACACGAGAACAAACATATCACAATAATTACACAGTAAAAAAAAATACGCCTCTCAGCTTTGTCGTATTTGACGAGCTCCGTGGCGCAGCGGTCAACACGCCTGCCTGCGACACGGATGGTCCCGGGTTCGATCCCCGGTCAGGTCAAGATGGAAAATGATCTTTTTCAGATTGACCTGGGTCTTGGATGTTTATCTATATAAGTATCTATTATAAATATAGTATCGTTGAGTTAGTATCCCATAACACAAGTCTCGAACTTACTTTGGGGCTATCTCAATCTGTGTGATTTGTCCGTATATATATATTTATATTTAATATGTATGTATAAGATACTGGAGCCAAATAAGGCCTACTTAATTTCGAACCGCTTTATATAATTTTTGCTTAAAAAAAGCAATTTTTTGAGATCAGCTTGTAATTCTTGTAAATTTAAACATACATACAAATAACATGAGTTCATGCGTCATAATTTCAACTACAAATTAAACAAAAATCACGTACAAGTCAGTCTAATAAATATAATATGTAAACAAATATTAAAGCTTTATGTATATTTTCATTATAGAATTTCTCTACAAACTTCTCTAACCCGTTTGGCCAGCGTGGAGAGTGTAGGCCTGATCCTCTGACTAGAATGTGGCTTGGGTAGTACAGAGAGGGTCGTGCTCCGACAGTGGAGACTAAACAAAGACCTGATGATGATGATGTAGGATAATTGCCTATTGTTTTGTAGATCAGGAGAGGTAAAACTTTCTAAATGTAAAAATATACCTTCTTACTTGCAATGTTTTCGACCTATTTGGTATCATAGATATCAGACTGGGGGTAGTCTACAAGCTAAAACCATTTTACTTTGCTTACAATAGATGTTTTATATCAATATGAGCGCACGGTAATTGACAAAGGAACACGTGTCTCCAAATTATTCATCGCCCTTTGTGCTGCCGGCAGAATAGTTTCACGGCGTGACATGTTTCCGGCTTAATATGGCAATATTTTTTAATATTATATTGTAGAGTATTCGAAAGAGTTCTTTGTGTAAATGTCGTTACATAAACATAATTTTAACGGTGAATTTAAATAAATCGCAATTTGAATAAAGTCTTATGTATTCTTATTAAAATTAAGAAATAAAATACGGGAAAAAAACTCACGCCGGCAGGAATCGAACCAGCGGTCTCTCTCTTTGTCTTCCACAAGTAAAAATTGCTAATTTTTAACTGCCTCCGTCCCGGGGGTCGTGGTTTGATTCCCATGGGAAGCATACTTTGTTAAATTGTTTCCGGTTTGGTTAGGACATTATAGGCATGAATCACCTGATTGTCTGATAAGAAAGATGATTCCGTGCTTCGGAAGCAACGTTAAGCCGGTGGTCCCGGCTGCTATCTGGTAGTCGTTAAAGGAACCACGTCAGAGGCCGAGAGGCGGTTCCGAAGAACTCTGACACCAGGGTGTGCAAGGTCGATTGACCGTGTCACCTACACGAAATGATGATGAGTAAAGATTGCTGGTTTCAAATACTGCCCGCGTGATTTTTTTTTTCCATATCTTATTTATTAATTTTAATAAGAATTATCTATACAACATTTGACTATCGAGCAAAAACGGGAAAAAAAACATATTTGTTGTATGGCAGCCTCCGTAAATATTTATTTTATTTTTATTTAATTATTTATTTAGGAAGTGAATATACAACTAAATATTCTGTGAATATTTCAAGCATCTACCGGTTGCCGTTTTTAATATGCAGCAAAAAAAAACCAGCAAAAAAATCACGTTTGTTGTAGGGGCTCCCCTACAACAAACGTGATTTTTTCTCGTGATTCCTTAATTATTTATTTTATTCTGATTTTAGTATAACTATTTCACAAATTGTTCCATGAGCACGAGCATTTGTAACACCAAACTACACCAATTTCATATTATAAAGTCCACCAAAATCAATTTGCAAAATCGTCCAAGGTAGACCCCAACTGCACCCCTTGACTTCCCACCACAAACTCGCCTTCGTATTTGTTGTTAAGGCAGCAACAAAAATACATCATCTTTGAAACTCTCTAGCTACGAGTATCACGGCTTATGACATAAAGCCTGGTGACAGACAAAAAGACGGACATCGATGTCGGTTCAGTAGTTTTTGATATAGAAAGTTAATATACATATATCAGCTACTAGAAACTTTATTAAATAAACCATTTAGAAAAGTTTCACAAAGCCATTCTAGTAAGAGGCCATGCATATTACACAACCATTTGCTCCAAGCATAATGGCCGAAAGTCCACAAAGGAGTTTTGAATAATTTCGAGTGCACACGTGTGACGCAGATGCTACTTCCTTTTGTGCCTCTTTAGAATGGAGGACTACGTTTTGTTATTTAAATCTTGGGGAGGAGTATATTTTGTTAATACACTGTTGTACGACTGACGTCAGAGTTTGAGTTGTTTCTTCAGTTCCAGATTCATATATGTGAATTGAGGAGCCCGATGGCCAAGTAAGCATAAGCATTCATATGTGTAGCAACCCCGGGCGCAGTCACCACTTGGATGGGTGACCGCAAGTGGCATAAAAATATCCCGAGCTCCTCTGTGCTTCAGAAGGCAAGTTAAGGCGTTGGTCCCGGCGGTCATTATTGATGGTAGCCGGTAAGCTATGTCTGATCAATAGATAAGTAATTAGGCTTGTATTAGGTATCCAACATCTCACATATTGAAATACATTGTATTTTCAATTTTTCTAAGTAGTTACTATGACTGAATCGTGTAGTTATGCCTAAGTCATGTGACTATATGTACACGAGACGAAATTTTTTTTAAAATCTATGATTCGCACAATACCTAACTTCCATGTTTACTTGTAAGAAATGAACATGAAATAAATGACCGTAGCAAAATCAAGACTTCGTAGCGCAGCTACGACTAATAAGAAGGCTACGACTTAACCGCCTACGAGGTTTCAAAGTCGTAACTGGCAGGCAAGGCAAATCTTCGTAGCACCGCAAAACATGATTACTCTTGCGGATTCAGGATTGCGAAGGATGGAAGTTCTATTTTGTTTTAAGATTTATTTGATTTAAATTATTAATAGGACTATGTATATACATACGGCTGAAAGTTGTCTTGCATAAAATTAGTACGTCGAGTAAATTACCTATTCTAATTTATTTGTTTTATTATTTTATTAAAATTGTTATATAGCTTTAATAAATAATTTAAAAATATATTACTCGTAGCATCGCCTTTTGACATGGTTTCTCAGATTTTCGCCTATTAAGAGTACTTAGAGGCTTTTATGAACTACGCGGGTAGGTTAGAAACTAGAACATTATATAATTATAGGATAGAAGAGTTTTGTCATAATATTAATGAAAAGTAGATTGTAATTAATTAAATAGCCATATATCATGCCTATTCCTAATTTACTAAGTAACGGCCGTCCTGGGCATACGGAAAATTTAATACAAATAAAATGTGTGTGTCAATGTATCAATTATTGTGGCCTTGCTGTCCCATACAATCCAGACACGCTTCTACTTTCATTAAATATGTTATTAAGAGAGCTAAGTATTTTATGTATGTGTGTTTACTTTGATCAAGTTTTGGTAGAAACCTCAAAATCACTAAAAGATCTATGGAAAGGGCTATTGGCGGTGTTTCTATGCAACACTTAATCAGAAACGAGAAGCTGATATACCTGAGCGGGTTAGCTCTTTGAAGTGGCAGTGGGCGGATCACATAGTGCGTAGGAGCCATGGCTGGTGGAGCAAAAAAGTTCTAGAACCGCGACTAAGTACCGGCAAACGCAGCATCGGATTTATAGACCCCACACAACAGGTGGTGAGACGGCCTGACCAAGATCGCAGGAAGATTCTGGATGTAGGCCGTTTTCAACCAGTTATATTGGAAACCCTCGGGGGAGGCTTATGTCCAATATTAGTCTTATTGCGGATGATATGATGTTTTTCTATTGTTTTCGTGAACTCGATACAATTTCAATCTGAATCAAATTTTAAGGAGTTTCTCATTTTTTAAAAGGCAACACTGCTATCGGATTTGTAGCAAATCGGACGTATATTCCCACCTTAAATACTGATAGAGTCATCATCATTTCGTGTAGGTGACACGGTCAGTAGACCATGCACACCCTGGTGTCTGTTCTTCGGAACTGCCTCTCGGCCTCTGACGTGGTTCCTTTAACGACTACCAGATGGCAGCCGGGACCAACGGTTTAACGTGCCTTCCGAAGCACGGAATCATCTTTCTTATCAGACAATCAGGTGATTCATGCCTGCAATGTCCTAGCCAAACTGGAAACAACTTAACAAAGTATGCTTCCAGTGAGAATCGAACCCACGACCCCGGGTCAACAAGGCAAATGCCTTAACCACTGGACCACGGAGGCAGTTACTGACAATGTAATAGTGGGCCATATAGAAAAGTATACCATCTCCATAGTATTGGTACTATAGCACTAATAGTATAATTGGTGGTATACTTATCTGCCGTGTGGTTCCCGGCAGAGAAGAATAGGACCACTCCAAATCTTCCCGTGGATATCGTAAAAGGCGACTTAGGAAACAAAAGCTAAACAAAGCTTATAAACATCAAAGAGACCTCTCCAACCCGTCTGGCCAGCGTGGAGAGTGTAGGCCAAATCCTCTTACTGCTCTGGCAGTACAGAGAGGGTCGTGCTCCTGCAGTGGAGACTAATAAAGACCTGATGATGATGATGATGATGATGATATACTTATCTATGTGGCCCACTGTACATGTCAATTTCAATTTGCTCAAGTAACGGCTGCCTTCGGCACACGGAAAATTTAATACAAACAAAATGTCGGCGTCAATATATGTTTGGCCTCGTTGTCTTAATACAATTCAGGCACGCTCTATCTTTCTTGATTAAAATATATGTTGATGAGGAAGTATTATAAAATATAGTATGTATGTGTGATATAATTTTTTATTGTTTCGACCTTTATTATTTGATATTTAGGTGAACTAATAATATACATACTCATCATGATATATATATTGTTTAAATAATAATTATAGTTATTTATGCAACTGTTGCATAATAATTAAAACACGAATGTGGGTCTATCAGAGTGTATGTAATAAAAGTATCACCTCCGCCTTCGGGTCTCCGGCTCTCTCACTCACCGACCGAAGGATAGAAGCGGTAAAGCTACTACTCAAACTCCCCTGTGAGAGTGTGATACTTCCCCGGATGAGTTGGCCCATTCATGCTACTAGCAAAAGTGAATTTCGCCGGTAGCGTGGCTCTACCACAACACAAAAAAATAAATGGAATATCCTGTAAAACAAGAAATAAACTTAAATCATATTGGGAGTGGCGTGAAACATATGATGTGGCAGTATCAATTGTGAACAATGCATATTTAATACAATAATGGTGTGATACATAACCACCCAAATCGTCCATTTTGTAATACACGATGGAAATACGCATAAATCTGTGGTTTGATTGGTGTCTTTTCGCCCAGGTCTGCTTTTCCTCATATAATACCAATTTGAATTAATGTTCAAAGGGCAGAAAAGGACCATATCCACGAAATTTACTGTCCTTCCGTCTGTCTGCCTGTTTATCTATCACCATGCTGTATCTCATGAACCATAATAGCTAGACAGTTTAAATTTTCACAGATGATGTATTTCTGTTGCAACTTTAACAATAAATGTAGACAGAATAAAATATAATATATTAGGGGGCTCCTATACAATAGTTGTGATTATTTTCTAAAATTTTCCCTCATAATCAACCGACGAGACGCCTTTTGGTGTAAGATTAACTTATAACTATATAATGGAAGGAGCTTCGTCAATAGGGAGAAACCTAGTTTCTAAGCAAAAAATTGCACAGTTCAGAAATAAAAACCATCCTTCACTGACGTGCCGATCTCCATAACTTAATTAGTGTCGAGGAAATCCAATGATAGGCTTCCATAAATAAAGTTTGAGCTGATAATGTGACGAACTCCGTGGCGCAGCGGTCAACACGCCGGTCTGTGACACGGATGGTCCCGGGTTCGATCCCCGGTCAGGTCAAGATGAAAAATTATCTTTTTCAGATTGACCTGGGTCTTGGATGTTTATCTATATATGTATTTGTTATAAAATATAGTATCGTTGAGTTAGTATCCCATAACACAAGTCTTACATAAGAACTTACTTTGGGGCTAGCTCAATCTGTGTGATTTGTCCGTATATATTTATATTTATAACCTGGTTATTGTCACCTGACTACAAACAGGACCAAATCGACAATATTATTTACTACAACTTTATCGCATAACTGACCCTTTAGAGTATGATTGAAAGGACGGAAATTTATCCTCCTTAGATATGATTTTGTTGAAGGCATGATCTCGTTCGTGAAGTTTTTAAAGCAAGCACTTAACCTTACTTGGAATTCCTTTATCTTTGAGACACCTTGTGGTTTCAAAGTATGAATAACTATTGTCAAGGAAATCTAATGAGTGATGTCTGTAAATAATATTACTACTGATAATCTATAGTCACCTGACGAAATACAGGATCCAATCAATAATATAATTTTCTTCAATTTTATCGCATGACTAACCCTCTAATAGTTTGATTGAAACGACGGAAATAAATCCTTCTTAGACATGCATGATTTCGTTCGTAAAGTTGTAGCTGGCACCTTAATTGTATAATTCCTTATTCTTTAAGACACCCTGTGGTTTCTGGGAACGGTTGATTGATCAAGCAAGAGTGAATCAGTATAACGTTAGGAGCTTCGTCAATAGGGAGAAACCTAATGCATTTTAAGGAAAAAAACACGGTTCAAACAGAAAAACCATCCTACACTGTAGTATCGATCTCGATAACTTAATTACTTAGTGTCGAGGAAATCCAATGATAGGCGTCCGTAAATAAAGTTACGGCTGATACTAAGTGGCTTCCAACGCTGGATATTTTTGCTTTATTTTATTGGCCTTATGATAAAAATAGGTACTTTTTCTGTCTGGATCCATTTAAAGGAAAACCAGCTGTTTCCCGGGACTTCATCCACGTGGGTTTTTGTTTTCGTTATCAGGTCTTGTTTAGTCTCCACTGCAGGAGCACGACCCTCTCTGACTACCAGAGCCATATATTAGTCAGAGCAGTCAGAGGATTTGGCCTACACTCTTCACGCTGGCCAGACGGGTTGGAGAGGTATTTCGATGTTTTAAAGCTTTGTTTAGCTTGTGTTCCCTTAGTCGCCTTTTACGACATCCACGGGAGGACTTGGAGTAGTCCTATTCTACTCTGCCGGGAACCACACGGCAGAGGTTTTTGTTTTATCACTCAATAAAGACATACGGGACAAACATTTAAACAATCATTTCTCGACGTGCTTATTTATAGCTTGCTTATGCACATATACAAGTATATAAGCCATTTTCATGCAAAGTTTCATAATTTCTTACGGATGGGACCATAACATTGATTTTAATGTTACTTGTTGATCTACCTATCAAGTTTTCAAAGAATTGTTAAAATCAGTACAGTAGTTTTCGAGTTTCACCATTAAAAACAAACACAAATCTTTTCTCTTTGTAATATTAGTCCAGCCTGCCACGCGCTGTCATATTAGTTAACTACGGGCACACGTAAGCGGCTTCATACAAGCGGAGGAGTGATATTAGTTTTGTTTTTAGGCATAAATGCCTAAAACTACTACCAAACGAAACTTTACACCCGTGCACACGTTTGGGTGTGAGGTAACTGTCACGGTGGACACCGCAGAATAAATTCAATTACTGATTGAAGTACGCAGTCTCTTATACGTACGTATAAGAGACTGCGCATAACGTGTCAAATCAAAAAAAAAATCAAAAATGTTTATTTCGGTAAGTAGCACAGACTGAGAACATAGCAGCTAACCCTGTTTTTCTCTTTTCCTTGATAACTCCTTAGCACAGGGGAGAGGTGCGGGGACGCCGTACTGCGAGAGATTCTCGAGATACCGTATACGTATGATAAAAAAAAATTAATTCTGTGATACGGAGCTGATAATTTAACCAGGAATGCGTATTTTTTTGTAGTTCCCTGCATTGATCCCGTAAGAAAAGATGTCCATATTAAGGCCCCACACTAGGCACACTAGCGACGCCAATAATTTTATTTCTAATACTTTACAATACAAATAGAAAGAAATTCAAGAATGTAAATCATAGCCTTAGTAAATAACCTGAATTTGGAATCATGTTTTAATATTTTGAGAATCAGTCATTAAGAGAAAAACTGATTACCGCCAAAAACGGCCGTTTTTGATCTTTGATGTCCGCCGTAATCTGATTCTCATAATGATTCTGATAATATCAAACATGATTCCAAAAATACTTCAGGTTATTTACTAAGGCTTTTATATGATTTACATTCTTGAATTTCTTTCTATTTGTAAAGTATTAGGAATAAAATGACTAGCGTCGCTAGTGTGCCTAGTGTGCGGCCTTAACGGTCTGAGTCGCCCCTTCATGGATTAATACAGTTTATACCCAGTATTTATTAAACAGAAGAAAATTAAAAGTGATGTTCCCGTATCGATTCACGATACCCATTTTACATAAAATGAATAAATAATTTTATAATGGCGGCCGGTATTTACAGGCTGTTCGGTTTTAACGTCTGCCTGCCCGAGATTAGACAGGGCTGTCGGATTTGTGATACAATCCGAATTTTGTGCCTTTGTGGTTCCCGGCAGAGTAGAATAGGACCACTCCAAGTCATCCCGTGAATGTTGTAGAAGGCGACTAGGGAAACACAAGCCAAACTAAGCTTATAAACTTCAAAGAGACCTCTCCAACTCGTCTGGCCAGCGTGGAGAGTGCAGGCAAATCATCTGGTAGTACAGAGAGGTTCATGTTCTTGCAGCGGGACTAAAAAAGACCTAGTAGTGTTACGTTTAGTCTTTAGGTACTTCTTAACTCCCAACCAAAAAGTGGGATGTTGTGTTGTGTTACGCCATTTTTGGCAATGAATGTTTCCAAAATCACACACACACACACACACACATACACACACACAAACACACACACACGTACGCACACACTGACACAGACACAGACACACATACACACGCACGCACGCACGCACGAACGCACACACACACACACAGTTGATGAAAACCCCCAATTCTTAATTCTCCTTTTATTTAAACAAAGCGCATTTTAATTTAACATTCGACGTAGAAAGAGGGGTGTCATAACCTGATGTTTGACCGCTACATGCGAGAGTGTGTGAGTGATGTGATTGAAAGCAGGTTTATTAGCGATGGCTTTTAAACATGGATCATTAAAAACAGCAGAGCCGTTTACAAGAAAGAGGGAGTTTATGTCAAAGGCTGCATAAAAATTAATAATTGTTTCATAAGTATGGTAAGTAAACTTAAGCGCTTAAAAGCTGTGTAAGCAGATTTTGCAGTACTTACTTTTTCACAATAAAAGCTTTAGAAAATAAAAATTTGAGTTAACTTGTTTCTTGAAAATGAGTTTTTGTAATATCCTTAGCAGAAGAAAGCAACAATTTAACTACTAAGTCTGTAAAATATTGCAACAAACTGAACTTTGAAAAAGTACTTCAAGAGCTTTGTAGCGCTCTAAAATATGTTATAACTTAGCATGTTTTACGGGCCTCTTAACAATGTTTTTCTTTAGAAGAGTTTCCGCCATGTTGGTGTAAAGTTTTGACTCGTATACACATTTATTGGTGAGATGCAAGAACAGTAGAAGTAGTAAATAAACAAGTAATAATGTTAAAAGTTCACAAACTCGACTTCTAACTAGATATATGTTTTGTAATTTTTTACCCGGCTGACCCACTGAGAAGGAGGGTAATGTTTTTCATGCGTCTGTACGAGTACATATGTATACTAGTATTTATGTATATTTTATCTCTTCAATTGTTGTCTCCTGTAGCCTAAACGGCTCGACCGATTTCGAAGTGTGATGTGTTATTAGATTCGTATTCTTGCCCGGAGTGTCATAGGCTATATAAAGTGATCAAAAATGAATATGGCGAATGTAAACTGTCAAAAACAGCAGCCGGGGTTTTTTTTATTTAAAAAGTTCAACTTGTTGCAATTTTTGTCAAGTCCCCTTATTGTGGTACCACCACAACCGATGGAGTTTAAACAATGAAATTCGAAGACGCTTTGTAGTAAGGCCGTCTTCGCCCAAGGTGTCCAAAAGGTTTGGCGCATAATGGAGGGCCGGGTATTAGGGGTAACGGAAAGGTCAAAAATGTATGCCCCTCTCCCCGCTGGATATACACCACTCCCCAGAATTCAGGCAAAGTCGATAAGAGCCGCTAAAGTGTGATAGTACGTTAGTATTATATTGTCTTTGGTGATAGGCATGGGCGTCAACAATATAGGGTAGGGGGAGCGAGCGGTCTGTTTCTATTTGCATCCCCCTTTCCTTGCCTCACAGATAAGAGGTGCCAGCAATATTTTCTTGGGGGATCTTGATATGGTTAAGAGACGGGCCTGCTCAGAAGAAATCTTCTTTTCAGTCTGTGAATTTTTAAGGTTCATTTTTCAAATTAATGATCACCTGGGTTTTTTGGTGGTTTAACATTTGAAACATACATGTAAGACTCTCAATAAATAAAAGATGCAAGTCGTTGAAATTCGTAAATCTTACAAAAGATACGAAATTCCAATATTTCGCGGGTAACTATAATTACATCTATGGTGAGCTTGTGTCACGCTTGTGTGCGCACTGTCAAGAGATTGAGAAAGTCCGCTCTCCATTCATCCAAAATCTTCACTCGTTGGATTTCCATACTTTTATTCGTTCGTACATCATTCTATTGCCACGTTCAACCAATCTACTAACTTATAATACATTTTTGTACCAATTTGAATTTGTTTGCGGTGCGCGTACTAACTTACTGTTACTTTAATTAAGACCACTCCAATTCTAGTCAAAACTTACATATTTAAAAAAATAAGTTAAGGTAATACAATCAGGGTACAAGATCCCTGTTGACATATTCAGTCGTAAAGGTCGAGCAATGATACTAAATTTAGTCAACCTTACAGGAAATACGTACTTATTTCAAAAAGTGTATTCACTTTCTTGCAACCGAAAAAACGCTAAGAAAATAAAAAACACTCTGGGCGTAATACAATCAAGGTACGACGTCTCTGTTGATATATAATTCAGTCGTAAAGGTCGAGCAATGATTCTTAATTTGGTTAATCGCACAAGACAGAAGTATTTAAAAAGTGTATTTACTTTTTTACAACCGAAAGTATGCTAAGATAATAAAGAACACTCCAAACCTAGTCCTACAGACCCATGATAAAGGCCCCTCCAATCCTAGTTCTAAGATACATATTTAAAAAATAAGTTAACGAGTAAAAGTCCCAGCAATTTATGTGGTTTGCCGCAAATGAGGTAAAATATAATTTACACCTGGCAACCCTGTTCGCTTAAAGCAATTTAAAACGTCACTCCTGCCCGCCTATCTCAGTAATTTACTTGTTTAGCGTCTACCCAATCTTTTTATTTTTATACCTCGAGCGTAATACAATCAGGGTACGAGGTCTCTGTTGATATATTCAGTCGTAAAGGTCGAGCAATGATACTAAATTCGGTTAAACGCACAAGAAAGACGTATTTAAAAAGTGTATTCACATTGTCATTCATTTTCAGATTGACCTGGGTCTTGAATGTTTATCTATATTTGCATTTGTTATAAAATATAGTATCGTTGAGTTAGTATTCCATAAAACAAGTCTCTAACTTACTTTGGGGCTAGCTCAATCTGTGTGATTTGTCCCGTATATATTTATTATTATTTATTTATTAAAACTGTTTATAATGCCTCTTTTTCTCATCTATGTACCTGAAGCCGCTATAATGAATGAATTCATGAATGATAAGTGATGATGTGGATGACAACATTCATTTTATTCGTAATGAAAATAGTGACAAAGTCAAACATCAAAAAATCCACAACATGTTTCGTCGCTAAAGTTACATAAACGCATTCGCAACAGGCTTCGTCGAAAAACAAAATACAGAAATGCATCCGCAACATGCTTCGTCAAGTGGGTAAATTATTTATTCAAGAAACATAGTACAAGATTGTTAATATATAAAAAAAAACAACTTATGGACTTACAAATTAAAAATAAACAATAAAAAAAATCCAGCATTCATGTTGAATTTTTATTTGGCATATACTTTTACGGCCGATCATCTGCCTACGCTCTTAAACTTTACAGGTGTTACAGAACCTGTTAAGTTTAAGAGCGTATACTAGCAGTATTTTTTCAATATGGTTTCCATACAAATGTATTTCTCTATTTTCTAGCTGAAAAATGATTCTAGAGCCACAATTCTTTTTTCATAAAATCTAGTACTAAAATAGGAATGCCCCTATTTTTTATTTTTTCCAAAAAAAACTGTCTTTGTACTATTTTTTTTTCTTTTAAACAGGTTTTTAGAAAAAAATAAAACATAGGGACATACCTATTTTAGTAATAGATTGTATGTAAAAAGAATTGTGCCTCTAGAAGCAGTTTTCAGCGAGAAAATAGAGAAATACATTTGTATGGAAAACGCACTGCTAGTATACCCTCTTAGCAGAACTATAGAGCAATGTAGGCCAAATCCTCTTGATTGCTCTGGCTAATATACCTATGGCTCTGGTAGTACAGAGAGGGTCGTGCTCCTGCAGTGGAGACTAAAAAAGACCTGATGATGATGATAATGATAGAACAATAGTTTAGGAGGCTCACTGCGTCACAGAAGCCTAAATATATTGATCCAGTATAACGAGTTAATCATCATCATCATCAGGCCTTGTTTTTTAGTCCTCACTGCAGGAGCATGACCCTCTCTGAACTACCAGAGCCATAATTAGCCAGAGCAGTCAGAGGATATGGCCTACACTCTCCACGCTGGCCAGACGGGTTGGAGAGGTCTCTTTGATGTTTATATGCTTTGTTTAGCTTGTATTTCCTAAGTCGCCTTCTACGACATCCACGGGAAGACTTGGAGTGGTCCTATTCTACTCTGCCGGGAACCACACGGCAACGAGGTAATGAAATCATATTTTTATATCACTCTACGAATAACTCATGAGTACTTATTCGTTATCACCTCGTAAAAACGTTATTACCGTATGTTTTTAGTACATAATAGTACATTATGATGTGAGGACGGGAGGCTGGATATTATAGTCGAGGTTTTTATAGGTACGTGGTGAAACTGAGCTTATGATAAACCAATGATGATTAACTTACTGACGATCAGCTTACCGAGTTTTTTAGACCCCTGTTAAAGATGATGAATTAAGAGAACGAATTACTACCGCCAAAAGTGGCCACTTTTGGCAGTAATAATTCGTTCTCTTAAACTTAGATTATAATATCTATAAAGAATAATAACAATAAAACTACAGGTAATTTACTAGGGCATTCAGCTATTAGATTGTTTAAATTTGATATGATTAAGGACTTATGGAATTAATTTTCGGAACCTCATAATGGTTTATGTTAAATTTCACGAATTGGTATATTTTGTACTTATCATATTTTGATTTAACATTAAATTTACATTTAATTAATAATTTCTTTATTCGAAAATTATTATTTGACATCACTCATTGAATTTTGAATTATAATTTGACATACCTAACTTATTGAATTTTAACTTATTACATGACAATATAAGCTCACGTCCACATATTAGGTTTTATAGATTGTAGATTGTAAGTTGACGTCATTTGGAGAAAATGCGTTGTGCAGTTTGTTGCCGCTTCTTCTGCACTCCGCCTTGAAAGCGGTGTTAACTTAGCTTTCAGTAAATTATTGACGTCAACAATAACATAACATTGTAAACCAATTGTAAATGTAAATTGACGTTCACCAAATGATATTGAAAATAAAATTTTGACTATTGACTATTGCTGGGTGGCGCTAGTGTGTGAACTCACTTTCGGACTCGCGTTAGGGTGACAAACATTTTTACTAGTCCTTAGCTCGTTTTCAAGGTGCAAAAGATTCCACAACTCATGAGATGAGGCATGAAAAGGAAGCACCCAATTTAAGGGAAACTTAACAATTTGCCTCAAAATTAACTCCCAGACATTTGTATCTGTGTAGCCCATCCTAACTTTCTGTGCCCAAACTTTTTAATCGAGTCATCCTGGTATGCATCGATTCATCAATGAATCGAAAAATCGTTAGCGAAAATCGCACTCACTGTGAAAATAAGCTAAAGATGCAACCGGGAACACGTTCCGATGAAAGGGAGAGTTCCGACTCTGCAAATTGAAGCCATCGATTTGGAGTCAAATCGAGTAGAAAATTCGTATTGGAGAAGCTATCTACACGGACATTCGTTTCACACATCAAGTAACACGACAGAAATAGACTCAACCAATATTGTGAACTTTGAGTTCTATAAAGATTGAATTTTCCTAATTTATATTAGAACTTCTATCACTTATTTAGTACCTTATTACCAGTGCTTTATGTTTAGTTTTCCTCGCTGGCCTAACAGGAAAACGAGTGTGTCAGCTTCTTCTCCTCCCGTTTGGCATGGCATGGGCATAATCCTAACATTACTTTAGGTAACTACAATATTCAACAAAAAATAGGCTGCTGGAGTCTCCGGCTCGACTCCGACTTACAATAGTATAATGTGCTTTAGATAAAGACTCCACAAAATTATGTCGAAAGTCTAAAGACGGCAATTAAACTAAAACAAACGCTCAGGGGGAGACGATTTCAGAATTCAGGTGCCTTCATTAGCATATCGATATCGCTTGTCTACTCAAGTTGAATTCACATTGTGCTAGTTAAATGGATAGTAAAATAGTGAGTGCAAATATCGATATTACTCGGTATGTTTGTCTGGTCTGAAAGAAATAAAAACTTAGATTGACCCAGGTTTAACTGAGTTCCTGACGTATATCTAAATTAAATAAATGCCGTGTGGTTCCCGGCAGAGTAGATTAAGGACCACTTCAAGTCTTCCCGTGGATGTTGTAGAAGGTGATTTAGGAAGAAAAAGCTAAACAAAGCTTATGAACATCGGAGACACCACTTCAATCGATGGCCAGCGTCAAGAATGTAGTGTAGGCCAAATCTTCTGATTGCTCTGGGTAATATATGGTAGTACAAGACTAGTAGTAGTAGACTAAGAATAAGAGTAGACTAAAAAAACCCTGATGATGATGTTGATCTAAATTAAAATAATTGCAGATGAGCACAGTTATTTGTCTCATAATATATAAAAGAAGCATGACACTTGACGTTATAATTTTTCAAGACTTCTTGCAAGTACACAAGAATACACGAGTGAATTCATGTAATGTGTATTTACTAACTCCATTTTTTCGATGCAGATTTCGTATCCAATAGTTACTCGTATTTAGCGAAAAATTCAACTACTTACTACTTCACAAAGAAAAGAATACCTACCTGTTCAGTTTTTGATTTTATCACTGTATCTTGAGCTTGCAAGACCGGCACATTTCTTTTATTTCGACCAGCCTGAAGATTGTCATAGAATGCAAATACAATCCGTATATTTTAGTGCCTTAGAGAATAGCTGATGTTTATCAAGTTCTATGAAATAAATGGAAAGCTTTTGAATTAAGTACCTGATAGAGGCAGCCATAAAATTAGAATAAGGAGGTACCGTAATATATATTGAAAACTCCAAAAAAATTAATTATTCATGTCGATTGATATTCACAAAATATTTCGTCAACGTTTTTACAACAAAATTACCTGCAACATCCTTGTTAATTTTTTTAAATCAAAAGGTTCCTATTTTTTTTGTTCAATCCTTTAAGAGATTTACGATACGGAACGCTTATCACTTGTCCGTTTTCGTATAACCATGAACCAATTCTTTTTCAAAGGCTCTTGCCTTCACCTGCTATGGTTTTAAAGGCAACTGGTACAAAAATGCTGGTTTAAGAAATTTATATTAGAATAAGTTGTGTTCTCTGTTGCCGAGATTTATACTAACTTTTTACATTAACTTTTCATTAAAAAGTCACACTCTAGAATCAGCGATTGTTTTAGAGCCAATATTTTAAACAATTTTGCTAAGGAGAAAAAGAGAAAAAGATAAAGAAAAAACTCGATTTTTAAAGTATTCTCAACATGAAATTATATTTTAAAGGAAAAATTTCCAAATCAGGTAAATTACGAGTCAGTTTATAGTCTTTAGATATCGTAACTAAAACAGATAAACTAACATATTCTTGTTATGTTGTTACATGAAACAATAAATTTATTGAATTGAATATATTTTCTTTACATGTATTTCTTGATCCATTATTTTACCGTGACGTATACCTTTGACATGTCTTTCTGCATATACATATATAATGTTGTGTTAGTTTCCTTTTACGTCACACCTAATATCTTCCTGCTCATAGTATAGAACGCGCTTATATAAGAAGAAGGACAGAACAGTAAAAACTGTTTGCCATTAATTACTAAAAATATTCAAAACTTTCCAGGCATCTGCAGTGCGGTCGAAAGGCATTGTTTATTATTACGGCTTATGAAAACAAAGAGCTGGCTCATAACAGCCGAACACGGTTAAATTAATCTTTTATTATCATGGCGTAATGCGGGGTATATTAAAATCGGGCTATCAAAAGGAGATGGGATTCATAATAAGGAAATTAAACATTTAATTTTAAGCGCGTACGTAGCTTTTATGTGGTGGTTACTTTTTGAGATTTTTGAAGGAAAACAGTTTTTTTTTTGAAATGGGTTTGCTCTTGACCACATAGCTCAGAGGCAAAGATATGGCCTAAGGTGAAGCGAGCTTACCCAGTTTAAATCGCATAACGATTAAATGGGCAAGGATGTCATCCTCAACTGCATATCTGGTGGTTGAAGGTATGGCATTGTGCACGCGCGCCCGACCTCCCGAGCTACTACTTTCTCATGTCCAATTCATTCCAATTCTCAACAAGTAGCCTTCCAAATACCTTTAGCCATTCTTCCAATAAACTTCTTTGCCCACGTTTGCCAAGCCAAGCAATCGCGCTCACCAACCCGTTTGTCAAGCGTGGTGACTAGTGGTGAGTAGATTAAAAGTCAGCTAATGATAGAAATCTTTTAGGGAGGCCTGTGTCTAGCTGTGGACTGTGGACTACGGTTGAGGTGCATGAATTAATTACTATTACGATTTTGCCTTATAATAAATAATTATATTTCTTTCTTGCCTTCTTTTTCGTATTAAGTTTATTTACGTGTTTTCAAAATTGGGTTATATGTTTGTAGATAAATAATAAGATGATATGATACCTTATGTGGAATCTTGCATTAGTACCTAACAAACGTCCGTGGTTTTCTTTTGTAAAGCAGAATATGTTTATTTGTATTTGTTTCTTTAAAAATGATAATAAAGTATAATAATAAAATAAAATAATAATTAACGATCAAACTCCAAGCGAAAGATTTCTAAAGATCGCTGAAGCAAGATAACTACAGAATAGAGACCCAATAACAAACGGGGACGCTGCCGACCCAGAACTAGGTGGTGCGACGAGCTTAAAAGCTACAATAAAAATTGATCGTCTTAAGCAACTGACAGACAATCATGGAAGCAAGAGAAAGAGGCCCTTGCCCAACACTGGGACCTTCAATAATGGCTCGTAATAATTATAAACTCAAGTATTTTCACCCGGTATGGCCAACAAGTTCAGCCTATTCAAAAGCCCATATTCAGGGTGAGTTTCAATGACGTCACCCTCATCAATATCACTTTAAAATGTTCAAATAGTTTATTGAAACCGCTCGTTTAATAACGAACGTCTAGCGTAACTATCATTAATTGATTTCAGATCCACTAATTAAAAGCCGTCGCGCCGTTATTAATAAGGCTTCTTTCTTTGTTCAGACGTGAAGGACAGAAAACAAACAAAGGTTGTGTCCTAAGTAGATATTGGAAGGGTATAAGAATAAATATTTTTGTGCTGTCTGTGACATGTGATTCGATTTTTAATTAATACCACCTCAACTTGAAAGTTCATTAAGGCCCTACACTAGGCACTCTAGCGACGCCAATAATTTTATTCCTAATACTTTACAAATAGTAAGAAATTCAAGAATGTAAATCATATAAGCCTTAGTAAATAACCTGAAACTAAACAATAGATTCGTAAATCCCTGTCCAATCCTTAAAGGGGCGACTCAGTCTGTCAATATGAACAACATTTCGTATAAATCTAAAGCTAAAAATTCGAAAAAGTTTATATGTATTTATTTATTAGCAATTAAAAAGTACTGATAATTTTTTAAGTTTTCAGCTTTAGTTCCATTTTTTTATGTCATAGGACGGACAACGAGCAAGCGGGTTATCTGATGGGAAGTGATCACTGCTGCCCATGGACAAATACAACACCGGGGGTGTCACAGGAGCGTTGCCGGCCCTTTCTTTTTCCCTCCCTAGAGGGGAGAGCGAGATAAATAAATAATAAATAAATATATACAGATGGGCCTTCGGCTCTCTCACTCACCGAACGAAGCATAGCAGCGGTAAAGCTACTACTCAAACGTCGATTTTCTGTGAGAGTGTGGTACTTCCCCGGACGAGCCGACCAGTTCATCTATCAGTATCATCATGCTAGTAGCAAAAGTGATTTTCGCCGGTAGTGAGGCTCTACTACAACTAATAGTATTTTATGCAACGGTTTTATAATAGGGGTCTTACTAAGGGGGAACTAATTATAAACCGTTGCATACAATATTTATTCTACGACTTGCAAAATTAGTAAAACATAAATTCTGAGCTTTTCTTTTTAAATTATTGATCGCTAGACTCTTGAAAAACTATAAAATAAATTTTTCTTAAGTTGGCAACAATGCATTTAGTTCAATAAACTTCTTTTGCAATCACGAAATCTAGGTTTAATAGTCTGTGGCTGCTAGCTGTACCGTTATAGCTACATTATATTACGGCTGTGCCGTACTGTTATAAAGAATAGAGTATAGACTTACTATGGATGTTCTTATGTTTGTGTTCTTGACCATACAAATGACAGATTACAGTACAGGAGTAGAAAAACAAGGAAAAGTTGTTCATATTGACGGGCTGGGTCGCCCTTCCGATGATCGGACGGGGTTTTATCAACATCTTGCTGCGGGCGCAGAGTTGTGTGTGTTTTTCATGTCATTATTGCCTTCAAAACCAAAATGCCTATAAATTTTTACTTTTATATAAATTATTATGGTTTCCATCTTATTCATAACTAGTTATATACCGTGCAAATATGTAAACACAGTAGATAAAAGCAGGTAGGTAATAGAATAAACACTTTTCATGTAGACTCTAACTCTGTTTAACAATTCCTAAGTATTTCCTACATTTCCTCAAACAATTTGATAGGAATAAAAATATCGCAGATATCTTACCTATGCAAAATCCCCAATTTCACCGCGCCTTCATTCCCATACCTGTACATTTGATAAGAGCCACGCACGACCGCAGCTTGCGTGTCCTGAAATATTCATGAAGAGCCGCCAAGAGCCGCCTGAGACTACCGGACTGAGCAAGGTTTCATTATAAATAAATAAAATAAAAATAAATATATACGGACAAATCACACAGATTGCGCTAGCCCCATAGTAAGTTCTAATGAAAGACTTGTGTTATGGGATACTAACTCAACGATACTATATTTTATAACAAATACATATATAGATAAACATCCAAGACCCAAGTCAATCTGAAAAAGATCGTTTTCCATCTTGACCTGACCGGGGATCGAACCCGGGACCATCTGTGTCGCAGGCAGGCGTGATGACCGCTGCGCCACGGAGCTCGATTATTATAGTATGGTATAGTATAGATTATTTCAACGCTGTATTATCTTATTTGAAAATATAAACTGTTAAAGTAAGTACTTAACTGCACTACTTGCTTCAATCGTAGGAGGCAATTGAAACTGATGTCCTTCTCGGTACCCTAATATGTGTATGCAAAATATCATGATAATCGGTTCAGTAGATTTGGCGTGAAAGCGTAACAAACAAACAAACTCACTTTCGCATTTATAATATTAGTTGGGATAAGTTAAAACGGATATTTCGCTCATACAAAACATTTTTCAAACTCACCACGTCTTCAGCCTTATACCTGTATTTGATAGAAGCCACGCACGGATGCGCGGCCTACATGTCCTAAAATATTCATGAAGAGCCTCCAAGAGCCGCGTGAGCCCACCGGATTGGGCACAGCTTCATTATCGATTAATTCAACGCATTGCCTTGTTTGAAAACAGATACTTTAGCCTTTCTGAGACTTGATAAAAACCGCCGGAGCTACCAGATAAAAAAATTACACAGATATTTGTAATATGCAAAATTCATAGCAACGTCAACTTAATTCGGCACGTCTTCTGTCCTGTCTATATCTGTTTTCGGCTGCGCAACTTACTTGTCCTGAAATATTCATGAATAGCCGCCAAGAGCCGAATGATACTACCGGACTGGGCAAGGCTTCATATGGGAAAAATCGACGCTCCATCATCTTATTTAAAATGGATCATTTAAATGCATAAACTACAAACATGAGGTTGTCTTATCTTATAATGAACTCTCATCTGTTATTATTATTACATTAATGCACAAGTTGGTCGACATGTCAACATCGAAATTCTCACAAGATTTTTTTGAAATACCAATAGAGAAGACCAATTGTATGTGTACGTGTATCAATCAAAATCAATCTTTTTAATATGTGAGCGTAAAATGAAATGGTATCTAATAACGGAGGGGCGTTTTGTTTTAGAGGGGGATTGAGGTTTTATCCAGTTTAGTTGGTCAGATCATTCTTTGATATGTCATCCTATTTTCATGTTACACGTTACACAGTTACACGCCTAAATATTTAAATTTTGCAATATTACAGCAGTCGCAAGCGTAGCAATTCTTTTCAGCGAAAAAAAAGGCAAAATACTGAAGCCAACGCAAACGAAGTCACGGGCAACTAATAAAATATAGTAATTAACTTAACAACACACCATCCTTCATTAACGCTTGAATACTGAAACGGATGTGAGTTTTAATAACAGTTTAATTCAAAACGAATACAATCTTTTTCTTTAAATACCACTCTGCCTGTCAAAAAGATGTCAGCCAGAGTTATGTATACGTGATGAAATAATTCAAACGATACGCCATACACCCAAACCTGTTCGGATATTTAGGAGTTCTACTTAAGTAAAGACACTTACTAACAACATACATGTATCAACTCTAAAACATTACACAAAGGTTTTGTTCAGTCGAGTATAAAAATCAAAAAACTCACCTGACTTTTTGGCACTGTGTCCTTTCCCACCATTCTTATTTTTCCTTGGATAGAGGTTAATTTTGCTCTGTCCACACCCCATCACAGCAGCCTACTGATCCATCTTCACTTCACTGATCGCTCCACTTGTCACTTCACCTTTCATTTCACTTTGATCCGTATAGTTCGATTTTACATTATTGGAATTTGAAATTAAATTAACTTTTAATTAATTTGAAATGTCTGTGTACACTGGTCGGCAGCTCCATTTCATTGTATGTTTTTTTGTTTGTTTTTCTCTAACAGCTGTTGGCTGCCATTGTTTTCTCGTCGACGCCATGTTGCCTTTTCTGTAACGAAGAAAATTAATTTTCTTTAGTACTTTGGTAACAACAAAATTGAAAATTGGAGAAACTTAGAGCGTTTTATTGCGTGGTTAAATAAAAACGTAGAATGTGCCACCGTTTCACCACTTGAATACATGATAAAAGTTTAACAAAAGAATAGACATAATTTTAGGGGTTCTCCCTCTCTCCCTCTTGTCGTCTTAAGATTTTAGATCAAAGAAGGACCCGATGGAACCTGGTTAGAGTTAGAGTTATATTTCTAAACCACTTTATAAGTCTCTGATATGATTTCATCTCACGACCCCTGTTAAAGACAGCGACCAAGTCTCGAAAAGAAGTAGTTACGGCGTAAAAGCAACCAAACAAATAAATACGGACTATAGTTAGAACATAGTAGGATATATTCAATGGGATTTATTACATTTACGACTAGCAGCCCTCCCCGGCTGCGACCGGGAATGTATTATACTTATAACCTTCCTCGAGAAACACATTTTTTTGGTGTGAAAACTGACTGGAAACCCATGCAGTACTTATTGAGTTTATCGCAAACAGACAGACGGGTAGACTTTTTTATACTATGTAGCGATTACATAAAGAATATTACTACTACTACTACTACTTGAGGAGCCCGGTGGTCCAGTGGGTGTGAGCTCTGTGAGCGCTTACGTATGTTAAGCAACCTCTGGTGCAGTCCCTACTTGGATGGGTGACCGCAAGTGGCATAAAAATATCTCGAGCTCCTCCTTGCTTCGGAAGGCACGTTAAGCCGTTGGTCCCGGCTGTCATCGTTGATGGCAGTCGTTAAGCTATGTCAGATGCCTTAAGGCAGCTTGAAAAATCTGACACCAGTGTTGGCCACTTACACATACGAATAACAACAAACAAACAAACTACTACATAAGGTACTCCCTGTTTCGAAGTTGGTATTTTCTGTTAACAGGGAAATACTGTTCTCATTCTTCTTGTAAATAAAGTACAAATTCCCAGAATCTTCTGACGTCAATGTATTTTTCTTAAGGCGGATTTTAAAGATGCTTTGTTACATTGAAAATGTTCTTGAAAAGACTTGGAAATAAATATGAAATCCTTTAGTATTCTTTGAAATACCTTTTGTAATGAATGTTTTTCTATTTTCATGTTTATGTAGGTATTGGTAAGAAACACTAGCATTACTTTGTTTAATACTTTCGTTAATACAGAAAATTTGAAAGCACGACTCAGAGGACGTAAAAGAATTAGGTTATAGCTAAATCAATGGTTGTTTTTTTTTTCAATCATATCAACTTTTGATTTCACGCACACTGTAACACATACAATACATGGTGAAATTTAGATCGCTATGAGCACCTACTAACTTACTACTAAAATACATTACAATATACAAATATTTAACTGCCCGGTCAAATTGTTTTTTATACTACTGTGGAGACAAACCCTGATGGAATGTAGTTACCATAGCCTATGGACTCCTGCAACACCAAGGGTGCTACTCGCGCGTTGCCAACCCTGAAGAAATCTTTTCACGCCTTTTTTAAAGGACCGCATGTTATAGTCTCTTGTGAAAACCATGGCAGTTTAGCATACGTGGAAAATAGGGGTAAAATGGGGCTTCTAGATCAACGTCAGTTCCTGCCCTTGATCTAGAAGCCCCGCCAGCATTGTTTAGGAATGTCAGTTTTTTTTTAGTCTCCAGGTATTGTAAGAAAAGTTGTTCATATCGACGGGGTTAAACACCCCTTTGAGGGTCCAGAGCAATCAAAATTTCAGCATGCACAGCTTATACAGCTAATGTATCTAAAGTAAATCTCGATAGACTTTCTAAATTGCTAGATGCCAAAAATAAACTTCCGGACAAAATGACGTCATCCTTATCCCAAATCTCATAGCACCTAATCTTGCCGGCCGTACATTACGTACTGGCGAAGAGAAAATTGCTTTGTCGCAATAATCTCCTTTATGACCATTGTCATTTTTATTCCCGGCCTTCTGCCGCTTCATGAGACATACATTGTCCATTTTATTCCCAAACAGTGCCTCTGAGACTAATCTAATTCATACAGCAATGAGTAACAGTTTGTATCACTTGTACTTATACTAAAACTACAGACTGAGAAACAAATTTTAAGCATTCTAAATTGAAATTTGGAATTTCCCACATATGAGTTAACTCTCAGACTTGATTGTTTTTCTTTAGTTGAAAGTTACTACACTACAACAACAATATGTTACTTAATACGGAATCGGAAAGGCTTGTTTCTTAACGAAGAGAAAACTACTTTGTCGCAATAATCTCCTTTATGACCATTGTCATTTTTATTCCCGGCCTTGGGCCGCTTCATGAGACATACATTGTCCATTTTATTCTAAAACAGTGCCTCTGAGACTAATCTAATTCATACAGCGATGAGTTACAGTGTGTATCACTGGTACTGCTACCAAAATTACAGCCTAAGAAACAAATTTGGAGAATTCTTAATTGAAATCTGGAATGTTCCGCATATGAGTTAAGTAAGTCGCAGACTACTGTTTTTTTCTTTAGTTCAAAGTTAATGTGTTACTCATCATCATTATCGTTTCGTGTAAGTGACACGGTCAGTCGACCATGCATACCCTGGTGTCAGAGTTCTTCGGAACCACCTCTCGGCCTATGACGTAGTTCCTTTAACGACTACCAAATGGCCGCCGGGACTAACGGCTTAATGTTACTATACTACAACAACAATATTAATACGCATTCGGAGAGGCTTGTTTCTTAACGAAGAGAAAACTACTTTGTCGCAATAATCTCCTTTATGACCATTGTCATTTTTATTCCCGGCCTTGGGCCGCTTCATGAGACATACATTGTCCATTTTATTCCCAAACAGTGCCTCTGAGACTAATCTAATGCATACAGCGGTGAGTTACAGTTTATATCACTGGTGCTTCTACAAAAATTGACATACTGAGAAAAACAAATCAGTAGCATTTGAAATTTAAATCTGGAATTTTCGCTCATAAGTTTACTCTTTTGTCTTTTTTTCTGATTAGTCTTTAGTTTCAAGTTAATATGTTACAACAAGAACAATATGTTGCTCAATATTATTTTACTAAAGTACAATTAGAAAGGCAAATTTCATAACGAAGAGAATATTGTTTCGACGAAATAATCTTCTTTAAGGCCTTGTCATTTTTATTCTCGGCCTTTGGCCGCTTCATGAGACATACATTGTCCATTTTATTTCCAAACATTGCCTCTGAGACTAATCTAATTCATACAGCGATGAGTTACAGTTTGTATCATTGGTGCTACTACTAAAATTGAAGACTGCATACTTAGAAAAAAAAATATTTGGAAGAAAAATTGAAGTTTCGAAGTCTGAAGACATAAACCGTATTTTTTTCTAATAATTATGTCCTCAGTTCAAAGTTTATATGTTACTACAATAACAATATGTTAATACTATCTCCCTAAAGTATTATTTGGAAGGCTAGTTTCATAATGAAGTAAAATTGCTTTGTCGCAATAATCCCGTTTATGCGCGCCATTGTCCTTTTTATTCCCATGCGGCCTTGAGCCGTTATGGAAAAAGCGGGATTATTACAACAAGTATAAAACTCTTATATTTTACTTCATGAAGAACAATATGTTACTATTACCAATCGATATTAATTTACGCTAATGGGTTCTTTTAGAAAGAAATATAAATGAAAATACGCTTTTCCTTCACGAATATTTACTTAGACTGTTGATACAAATTAGAATGACAGACAATTTAAAAACAAAAGGTTTATAAAATATAATTTAAAATAAAGAATCCTAAAACTATAAAGAAATCGCAATATCGCAATAGTTACTATAAATATTATTACGATAAATACGTAACACTAATATTTTATCTAACCATGAACAATATGTTACTAAATATTAACCCACTAAAATACATTCGGAAAGGCTAGTTTCATAAAGAAGAGAACATTGTTTTGTCGCAATAATCTCCTTTATGTGCGCCATTGTCCATTTTGTTCCCGGTATTGTGCGGCGCGGCCTTGAACCATTTCGTAGGACGCGAGATTATAACGACCAGTATCAAACTCCAAACTTACAAAAATATGTTATTAATAACTAACTCACTAAAATACATAAAGGAAGGCTAGTTTCATAACTAAGATAAAATTGCTTTGCCGCAATAATCTCTTTTATGTGCATGTGCACTTTTGTCCATTTTATTCCCGCGTGGCCTAAGGCCTTTTCGTATGACGTGAAAATATTCAGAAAAAAGAAGGAACTCCAATGTGTTACTTAACTAAGAACATTATGTTACTAAATAGTAAATCATCAAAGTACATTCAGAAAGGCTAGTTTCATAAAGAAGAGAAAATTGTTTTGTCGCAATAATCCCCTTTATGCGCGCTACTGTCCATTGTATTCCCGCGCGGCCTTTAGCCGTTTCATAATACGCGGGTTTATTACAACAAGTACGAAACTCCAATATGCTACTTAACTAAGAACTATAAGTTACTAACTAGAATACATTCAGAAAGGCTAGTTTCCTATTGAAGACAAGATTCCTTTGTCACAATAATCCCTTTTATGCGCGCCATTGTCCATTTTATTCCCGCGCGGCCTTGAGCCATTTTGTAAGACGCGGGATTATTTCAACAAGTATGAAATTCTAATATTTTACTTCATAAAGAACAATATGTTACTATTAATAGTAACTCACTATGAACCATTCAAAAACGCTAGTTTCATAAGGAAGATAAAATTGTTTTGTCACAATAATCTTATTTATGTTCACCACTGTCCGTTTTATTCCCGGTATTATTCCCGCGCGGCGTAAAGCCGTTTTGTAAGACGCGGCATTATTACAACAAATACGAAACTCCAATATGTTACTTAACTAACAGTGTATGTTCTTAATATAACTAAATAGTAACTCACTGAAATACATTCAGAAAGGATAGTTTCATAACGAAGAGAAAATTGCTTTGTCGCACTAATCTTCTTTAGCTGCGCCTTTCTCCATTTTGTTCACGGTCTTATAAAGGCGGCCTTGAGCCGCTTCATAAAATATGGGATTATTAGAAGGATGAAACTACAATGAGTAATTAATCTCATGTTACTTAACAGTTAACCAACTAAATAAACCACTTTACAGTAATGAAGCTTATAAGTATGGCTTTGTCGCAACAATCACCATTATGTGACCCATTGCTCATTTTGTTCCCGGTTATGTTCCAAATTAAATTAAAATTTTAAATAACCTTCCACTCAAAAATCCTTTCACGTGGTTAACGACTGATTCGATTTTGATAAAACATGTCCAAGAACCAACGCCAAGAAACTAGCTTTCAAATAAAAAAACTCAGTCAATGTTTTACCGTTTAGGGCTACAGTGCCTCAGACAGACACTCACACACACACATATAGAGCGGACAAACTTCTCTTTTGCTTCGGGGTTTTAAAACAAAAGTAGAGACCAGATATATGTGTGTAAAGTTTTGAGAGTACTTTCATAACAAGAAGAAAATGGCTTTGACGCAATAATCTGTTTTATGTGTCCTATGTGCCCCATTGTAGCCGCTTCATAAGGCCGCAGGATTATAATTAAAATCGTAGCTAACAATATATTACTAAACTACACAATATGTAAACTAAGCACAATACATGTAGGGGTTAACTAGTTTCAAATGAGTTCCATGCAACACAGATGTAAAGTTGTATTTTTCATTTTTATTTATAATGGGCTGGCTTGATACGTTTTACCATACTAATATTTTCTATTTATTTTGAACTAGCTGTCACCCGCGGCTTCACCCGCGTGATATATATATGCAAAACTTCGTGATGATGGGTTAAGTAGATAGGGCGTGAAAGCATAACAAATAAACAAACAAACTTACTTTCGCATTTATAATATTAGTTAGGAAGTTAAGATTAGGATTAGGATTGCCATAACGTGTATGAGAACTATTGTACATTTTATTCCCGGGTTTTAACATAAAACAAAGGTAAAGGATAGAGATCAGATACATGTATATGTAAGTATGTCTGTATGCATTCAGAAAGGGTACATTCATAACGAGAAGAAAATGGCTTTTACGTAATAATCTGTTTTATATGCCCTATGTACCCCATTGTCCAATTTACTCCCGCTCTTATTCGCGGTCGACCTTGAGCCGCTTCATAAGGCCGCAGGATTATAATTAAAAGCGGAACTAACAATATGTTACTAAACTACACAATATGTTTATAAACTAAGCACAATACATGTAGGGTTAACTAGTTTCAAATGAGTTCCATGTTACACAAATGTAAAGTTGTATTTTTTATTTATAATGGGCTGGCTTGATACATTTTACCATTCTAATATTTTTTATTTATTTTGAACTAGCTGTCACCCGCGGCTTCACCCGCATGATATATAGCCTATGTCTTTCTCAGTACCCTAACCTATGTGTATGGAAAACTTCGTGATGATCGGTTCAGTAGATAGGGCGTGAAAGCATAACAAATAAACAAACAAACTTACTTTCGCATTTATAATATTAGTTAGGAAGTTAAGATTAAGATTGGGATTGCTATATCGTGTATGAGAACCATTGTACATTTTATTCCCGGTTTTTAACATAAAACAAAGGTAAAGGATAGAGATCAGATACATGTAAATGTAAGTATGTCTGTATGCATTCAGAAAGGGTACTTTTATAACGAGAAGAAAATGGCTTTGTCGCAATAATCTGTTTTATGTGTCCTATGTGCCCCATTGTCCAATTTACTCCCGGCCTTATTCACGGTTGACCTTGAGCCGCTTCATAAGGCCACAGGATTATAATTAAAAGTGAAACTAACAATACCTATATGTTACTAAACTACACAATATGTTAATAAACTAAGCACAATACATGTAAGGGTTAACTAGTTTCAAATGAGTTCCATGTTACACAAATGTAAAGTTGTTTTAGTTTTTTAGGGTTCCGTAGTAAACTAGGAACCCTTATAGTTTCGCCATGTCTGTCTGTCTGTCTGTCTGTCTGTCTGTCTGTCTGTCTGTCTGTCTGTCCGTCCGCGGTTTTACTCAGAGACCATAAGTACTAGAAATCTGTAATTTGGTATGAGTATGTATATTAATCATGGCAAAAAAGTCGTAGAAAAAAATCTTGAAAAAAAATTTTTTTTTTGGTAGCTCCCATACAAGTAAAGTGGGGGAGTCATTTTTTTTTCTCTACTTACCCATCTTGTGGGGTATCGTTAAAAAGGTCTTTGAAAAATATTGTGAGGTTGAGAACACCATTTTTCGATTTAGGGATCCGTTTCCGAAATATTTGGTTTTAAAGTGCAAATTTTTGTTAGAGGTACGTGTCCCCCCCCCTCTATCTCCTAAACGGTTATATATAGATACGTGAAAAAAATTACAGCAGTAGTATATATACTGAAGTTGAAAGGAAAACTATCAGAGCTAAGTACTAAGTACAAACTAAAAAGTTATAGGCAACCAACTTATAAAATGTACTGGAAAATGTAAAATTTCATACAATCTTTATTGTTAGATGTTTTTGGTCGTTAAACTGTGAGGTGCGAGTGTAAACAGTGTGTACTCAAAGTTGTCATTCGCAACTACGGAACCCTATACTGCGCGTGGCCCGACACGCACTTGGCCGGTTTTTATTTTTTATTTATAATTGGCTGGCCTGATACATTCTTCTATTACAACTTATATTTTTTCTTTCTTTTGAATTAAATATTCTAAGTAGCTTCCAGGTTTATTTTATTTTTTATTTATTATTGTTAATACATTCTAGCATAGTCATATGTTTTATTCTTTGTTTATAATTGATTCAGGATGGTTCCAGCAGGCCTATTCGCTAACTTTTGACAACTTGACAACGTACATCATTTTCATGGTAACTTTAATATTCATTACGGCTTCGGTATGAATGACTATTTTTATTTAAGATATGAAAACCGTAATGGATGCTTAAGAGTCCCACGTAAAGCCGCAATCCCATACGAACGTAGTTTCGTTTTAGTTTTACAACAGTTAAGCCAATCTCAACCAAATTTCGTACATACGACCGGATAAGGCATATTGATGTTTATAATAAGATTTCAATTTTAAAAACAATACCTATACAAAATTACAGCGAGTACAAGTTTTTGATACGAAACTTTAAATCGCTGTAATTTTGTATAGGTATTGTTTTTAAAATTGAAATCTGATTATAAACATCAATATGCCTTATCCGGTCGTATGTACGAAATTTGGTTGATATTGGCTTAACTGTTGTAAAACTAAAACGAAACTACGTTTGTATGGGATTGCGGCTTTACGTGGGACTCTTAAGTGTCAATCAAATCGTTGTACACCGAGTAGTAGGTATCTTCCCGCGTGGATCGTAATAGGTCGATGAAATGTGCGAATGGCTTAAGAGGCTTAGATCTCCAAAACTAGCGCTACTCTTCATTTTATTATTTTATTCCTAAACCAGACGAAAATAAAAATGTTATACTTTGCTAATATATTACTTATAATATCTGGTATTTTTTTTTATTATTTTGCATTTGGTATAAAAGAGAACCACTTATTACCGCCAAAAGTGGAAACTTCTAGTAGAGTAGTTCCCTAAACTTGAAATGATAAAATTGATGAACAGCAATACCAAAACTACTACAAACAATTTACCAGCGAAGTAATGCATCAGATGTTTTCAATTTGGTCTGGTTTAGGAGTAAAATATATAAAATTATCGGTGGCGCTGGCCACCATCTGCAATTTGGCTAACACAGTATTACTGTTTTGATTTCCTTTTTAGGGGTCCTTATCTACAGGGTAAAAACGGGACCCTTTCATGACATGACCCTTGTCTTTCACCTGGCAGAATCTCATGAATCGTGATAGCTAGATAGTTGAAATTTTCAAAGATAATGTATTTCTATTAACTCTTTAAGAACAAATACTAAAAACAGGCCAAGTGCGTGTCGTACCACGCGCAGTGTAGGGTTCCGTAGTTGCGAATGACAACTTTGAGTTAACACTGTTCACACTCGTACCTCACAGTTTAACGACCAAAAACATCTAACAATGAAAATTGTATGAAATTTTACATTTTCGAGTACAAGTATAAGTTTTTAGTAGCCTATAACTTTTTAGTTTGATCTTAGTACTCAGCTCTGATAGTTATTTTTTACTTTCAACTTCAGTATATATACTACTGCTGTAATTTTTTTCACGTATCCATATATAACCGTTTAGCAGATAGAGGGGGGGGGGGGGGGGACACTTACCTCTAACAAAAATTTGCACTTTCAAACCAAATATTTCAGAAATGGATCCCTAAATCGAAAAATGGTGTTCTCAACCTAAATTACAGCATGCTGGTACTTACAGTCTCTGAGTAAAACCGCGGACGGACGACAGACGGACAGACAGACATGGCGAAACTATAAGGGTTCCTTGTTTACTACGGAACCCTAAAAACAGAATAAATATTTAAAGATTAAGACCTACTCAATGGTCGTGATTTTTTAGCCGTTTTTGCTCGATAACAGGTAGACACTTTAAATATTCACAGAATATTTGGTTGCATATTCCCTTTAAAAAAAATAATTGAATCAAAATAAAATGCAGTAACAACACGGCTGAGCAATATTTTAAATCGCAATCAGTATGTTTTTTTTTTATATTAAATGGGTTTGCTCTTGACCATCATCTAGCTCAAAGGCAAAGATATGGCCTAAGATGAAGCGAGCTTACCCAGAAAAAGCCTATTCACTCTATTTTTAAAAAGATTGAGGTTATATGCACTCGGAAATGCAGACGCAGGCAATGTGTTCCAATCCCTAGCTGTGCGCATAATAAATGATGAGGAGAAGCACGAAGTGGGAATACCTATTTTTTTAGGGTATTGTACTCAAAAAGGTAAAACCCTATTGGGTTGTTCGATACTCAAACACATCCAAACGGCTCAATAGATTAAGATGAAATTTTGTACACAGATACTTTATTATTATAATGTCGCAACAAAACCTGTCAAATAATAATTATAACTAGGACATTTTTTTTGTAATCTTGATTTGGACCGTCAATGCGGAAGTCCGACTCGCACTTGGCCGGATTTTTTAAATGTTGTATCTTATTGGCTATGGAATTCAAAATCCGCGTTGGATTTTTGGATGTTTGTTTTGTTTTTCGTATGTGTAAGTGGCCAACACTGGTGTCAGATTTTTCAAGCTGCCTTAAGGCATATCTGACTTAGCTTAACGACTGCCATCAACGATGACAGCCGGGACCAACGGCTTAACGTGCCTTCCGAAGCACGAAGGAGCTCGAGATATTTTTATGCCACTTGCGGTCACCCATCCAAGTAGGGACTGCACCAGGGGTTGCTTAACATACGTAAGCGCTCATAGAGCTCACACCCACTGGACCATCGGGCTCCTCAACATTTTTGGATGAACATTACAGATTCATGTAGAAGTGTAAACAGATTGGCCTGCAATCCGCTAACCTGCTTTCGGTATTTATAAGTTTACAAAGAAACAATGCTTCCGCAGCGTTCAATAGGGCTGCCAAAATTGTATTTAAATCGAGCTGTGATGAAAAAACACATTTTTCCGCCATAACACTCGAACTATTTTGGTTCTGTTGTTAGTATTAATGAGTGTAATTTCGATGTTTTCGGTATTTATAAGTTTACAAAGAAATAATGCTTCCGCAGCGTTAACTAGGGCTGCCAAAATTGTTTTTAAGGCCGCACACTAAGCACAGTAGCGACGCCAGTCATTTTATTCCTAATACTTTACAAATAGAAAGAAATTGAAGAATGTAATCAGATTACCGCCAAAAACGGCCGTTTTTGGCGGTAATCACGTTTTCTCTTAATGACTGATTCTCATAATCTTAAAACATGATTCCAAAAATACTTCCAAGTTATTTACTAGTGCTCATATGATTTACATTCTTGAATTTCTTAGTTAGTATTAGGAATAATATGATTGGCGTCGCTACTGTGCCTAGGGTGCCCCCTTAAGTCGAGCTGTGATAAAAACACTTTTTTTCCCGCCATTACACTCGAAGGTGACTAGAAGCCCGATGGACTAGTGGGCGTGAGTATTATTAGTGCTTTCGCATGTTAAGCAACCCCGGGCGCAGTTCCCACTTGGATGGGTGACCTCAAGTGGCATAAAAATATCTCGTTATTCTACATGCTTCGGAATGCATATTAAGAGTCCCACGTAAAGCCGAAATCCCATACAAACGTAGTTTGGTTTTAGTTTTACAACAGTTAAGCCAATCTCAACCAAATTTCGTACATACGACCGGATAAGGCATATTGATGTTTATAATCAGATTTAAATTTTAAAACAATACCTATACAAAGTTACAGCGAGTAGAAGTTTTCTAAACGAAACTTGTACTCGCTGTAATTTTGTTAAACACGAACCTACAGAAGGCCCTCCACGTGGCAAAAGACCGTAACAGGTGGAAGGAATTGATTAGAGAGAAGTTGATTCTGCGGGGGAGTCACGACTTTCAGCAATGAGGAATACGACGCGAGGAGAAGGAAGATTTCATTTAAGTTGACTTACCCGCACCAAAGACAATATAATACTAACGTAATGACTGCCCACCCCATACAAAAATATTGGACCAAATTAGGGTTGCGAAAAGCAGGCGAATGTATGGCGCAGGAGAGTTGCTTGGTAGTCGATACTAGATGGCGGTAATCTGCGTTAGCCTTTAACTTACCAAATATACGGTGTCATTTTAAAATATTTTGCCTAAAATATTGTTTTGATTTTTAATAAGATATATTTTGTGAATCATGTTTTTATATTCTCATAATACGGTAGATACAATGTTGTGTAGTTTCGAGTGGCGCCATCTATGCGAGTCTCTAAAAACAAATCGTACGGTTAAGGCGTTGAGACCACATGCCCGTGCCAACCCTAACTAAAACGCAATCGTAACTAAACAAGCGCAGTCATAAAAATAATTCACTTTTGATCTCTACCGACTATCACAATTTACATTTCATGAATGAAATTGTTTTATTATGCCGCGTAAAATAAAACTTCAAAGGGAATTTACTATTTACAGGTCTTTTATGGGTAAAATAATATTTATTTTTATCTCTTAGTGACGGATATTAATTCTGGCTTACTGGTAAATAATGTATTTAATAGCGATGATCAATTACGTAACATGGTGGTTCCCGGATGGCGTGTGGTTCCCGGCAGAGTAGAACGGGACCACTCCAAGTCTTCCGTGGATGTCGTAAAAGGCGACTTAGGAAACATAAGCTGAACAAAGCTTTTAAATATCAAAAATGCCTCTCCAACCCATCTGGCCAGCGTGGGGAGTGTAGGCCAAATCCTCTGACTACTTTCGTAGTACAGAGAGGGTCGTTCTCCTGCAGTGGAGGTTTAAAAAGACCTGATGATAATGATGATGATTACGTAACTTGCATAAAAAGCATTTTGGTCAGTATTACTTACACCATACACTTTATTCAATTTGAAGAACTCTTGCCAGTCTGATATACGGCTGATACACACTGAAGGTCCCATGTTCAATCTCTGGTCAAGGTCAAGATGCAAAATTAGCTTTTTTAGATGGTCAATACTTAGCCAAACATTTTATTCATCAATTTGGTGAACGTCAATTTTTATTACAAATTGTTTACAATTTTATATTATTGTTTACATCAATAATTTAGTTACTTACAGCTAAGTTTACACCGCTTCCAAAGCGGAGTGCAGAAGAAGTGGCAACAAACTGCACAGCGCATTTTCTCCATCCCCAGAGACATTTTTTCCCATGTCTTATTTTTTAATTTAATAATTGTATATGAAAATAGCATTGTGAATGCATAAAATACCTATAAAAATAGTAAAATAAAGTATAAACAATAGCCAACCCTGACGATTTGTTGGTGAATCAGCAGCAGATATCGTAAACAATTTACACAATGGTTACCGAATCGCGTGAGTAATTGCCGTCCATCAATAAAATCATATTGTTTCGAGCGATCTGTGAAGATTATGGGCTTATTCCACATCCGTTTGCGATGCAGTTGTGCCGTGTGGTTTCGGCCTAGGATAATTGAACACCACTCTTATCTTTGTTATACGTATATTATCCAGTACTCCAGTGGCTACTTTTTCCGCGCAAAGCATATTGTAATCCAGTGCGAATTTGCAGCAAGTTCTCAAGACTAGTTTCATATTTTTTTCGATTTTTAGCTTTTTTTTGTGATTTGTTTAATAACTAGGTTTGTTTATTAGTTTAATTATAGGTATATTCAAAAAGCAGGCCGCTCACGTGGCTTTTTGTCGAGATTGCTGAATATACGTGGTCAGCATTTGATGCACTAAGTTCGAAAGATTTCTCCCCTGATACAATAAAGGACGAACGTCGTATTTTGAAAATTCTGTCTTTATTTATAGCCTTCATCGTTATCTATAGATCTATAATTTTAAAATTATAACGTCTAATTTTTTTTAGGTTAATTTAGTTTTAATCAATTATGTTTAATTTTAGTACTTACATAGTTGTATCTCGGTAATAATGACATATAATTCAATACATGACATATACGTCTAAAAAATTTACCTAAAATTCAACAATTATGCATGATTATTGGATTTCAGGTAAATTTCAGTGTTATAACTACTGGACAGTTTTTTTTTTTTAATTTATGAATGTATAACATCCCATAAATTTATCACAATCCGCCTATTCGCCTAAAGTTGTAGTTTGGCAAAAATTATATTATTTACACGAACGAAGTTGCGGGCCAAAGCCAATGTAACAATGTTACGCTAGTTTCAATCACAAGAATGTCCAAACAACATTCTCAGCGCGTGTTTCATCGAAGCGAACATTACGAGGTATTTTCATCCACAATATGATAATGCACTGTGATTCACTAACACACATCTGCATCCTCTGCACTGACTGATCAACTTTGCGAATATTGAGTGGAATCTTTGTTTTGACAGCCTCTTGGGCGCATCGTTTAACACACCAGCCTGCGACACGAAAGGCCCGGGTTCAATCCCCGGCCAGTTCATGAGGAAATCTTTTTCAGTTTGGCTTTAGTCTTAAATGTTTATGTTGAATTTATTATAATTTTTGTACGCGAATTTCATTGGCCACAGTGGGCAGTGTGAAAGTTTCTAAACAAACACCGTGCTGGAGTTGGGAGATGCTGATAAAACAGTGACAATCTTTGTGATTGCGTTGCCAATCAATTCATAACTAACCGTTTATCGTACTCAACTGCCCCTGTATCTGTACAGGACCTCAATGAGACCAAGTATCAATTAAAGATATTTAAAGAAAACCATTTCGATTTGACAAGTAGGAGTCGCCGACAACACTGGTGTGGATTATTGCGAGTGCCTATAACGGGTGTAAATTTGCAATCGTCATTCCTTCAAAGAGGTGACTCAGCCCGTAAAATATGGACAAATTTATCATCATGCTCAATGACCTCAATGAAGTTTCCCAACAAGTGGGCCTTAAAATGAACATGGACAAGACGAAAATTATGTCGAATGTTCATGTTGCGCCTTCACCAGTCATTGTTGGAAACTTCACCCTTGAACCTGTAGAGCAGTACATTTACTTGGGTCAATTCATCCAGGTCGGAAGCTCCAGTTTCAAGGACGAGGTCTTTCGTCGAATCCGACTCGGCTGGGCAGCGTTCGGGAAGCTCCGCAGTGTCTTCTCGTCCAAAATACCTCAGTGTCTTAAGTCGAAAGTCTTCGACCAATGTGTGTTACCAGTGATGACTTACGGGTCCGAAATGTGGTCCCTTACTATGGGCCTCATAAGAAAGCTCAAGGTCGCTCAAAGAGCTATGGAGAGGGCTATGCTGTTTCTCTGCGAGATCGAATCAGAAACGAGGAGATCCGTAGAAGAACTAAGGTCACCGATATAGCTCAGCGGATTAGCTCTTTGAAGTGGCAGTGGGCGGGGCACATAGCGCGTAGAACTGATGGCCGATGGGGCAGAAAGGTTGGATGGCGACCACGTACCGGCAAGCGCAGCGTTGGACACCCACCGACCAGGTGGTCGGACGACCTGATAAAGGTCGCAGGAAGGCGCTGGATGCAGGCCGCTTCATATTGGAAATCCTTAGGGGAGGCCTATGTCCAGCAGTGGACTTCTTGCGGCTAAGATGATGATGATACCAAGGGCTCCGTACAATAAAAAGACTGACTTTTTACAAATGATTGTTATAGCGACAATAGGCACATTGTGTGAAACTCTCAAGTCTCTATCTATTACGGTTAAATTTGAAGATATTGTATATTAAATTACAATTCACCGAAAAGATCTAACACATTCTACACCCCATGTACATAAATAAATTCATCACGTGTGACCTAATCAGATCACGTGACTTGAGACCGTACAATAGTAAATTAAAGAGAGGAACAATAACAACACACTAACACTACGTTTTTAAAAGAGAGTTTCTTGTGATGTATCAATATGTCGTCTAGACATACAAAAACATATTGGCTTTCGAAATAAAACAATCACTAGGCCAATATTATTGGTTGTTATAATATAGTTATTCCAGTGAAACATAATTTAAAATAAGAATGAAAGACAGAAAAATATTTTATTTGAAGCCACACACAAAAGAAAAATACATTCCATTTAGCTAGTTGTACATCTATAACTATGTATAGTAGTACATATTATACAATAACGCCAATTTAACCAGTCACTAGGCCAATATTATTGGGTGCTATATTATAGTTTTCCCAGCGATACATAAATGTAAAATAATGACATTTTAACCACAGTCACTAAGTCAATATTATTGGAAGTTATAATATAGATATCCCAGCGAAACATAAATGTAAAATAATGACAATTTAACCAGTCACTAAGCCAATATTATTGGATGTTATAATATAGTTATTCCAGTGAAACAGAAATGTAAATTAATGCCAGTTTAACTAAGCAAAACGCCAATATTATGATTTTTCGGGATCCATTTTAAATAAATCATTTGAAACAAACGAAGACATCATATATATTTTTTTCTGTGAGTCCTTAGACAACCAACTATTTTATGAACTACTTATTACAATTTAAAGTCATCATCATCATCATCATCAGGTTCTCCCAGTCTCCACTGCAGGAGCACGACCCTCTCCGTACTACCAGAGCCATATACTAGCCTGAGTAGTCAGAGTATTTGGCCTACACTCTCCACGCTGGCCAGACGGGTTGGAGAGGTCTCTTTGATGTTAATAAGCTTTGTTTAGCTTGTGTTTCCTTAGTCGCCTTTTACGACATCCACGGGATAACTTGGAGTGGTCCTATTCTACTCTGCCGGGAACCACACGGCGACAATTTAAAGTGTAAATATGAATTACGTAGCGTATAGTATTCATCATCAGGTCTTTTTAGTCTCCACTGCAGGAGCACGACCTTCTCTATACTACCAGAGCCATATATTAGCCAGAGCAATCAGAGGATTTGGCCTACACTCTCCACGCTGGCCAGGCGGGAGAGATTTCTTTGATGTTTATAAGCTTTGATGATTTGATGTTTATGAGCTTGTGTTTCCTAAGTCGCCTTCTACGAAATCCACGGGAAGACTTGGAGTGGTCCTATTCTACTCTGCCGGGCGGTATAGCATTATATTATCTTTACTACAAGGTAAACGTGTGAATGACCATGAGTGAGTAGTCTTCTGTTTTCTCTAATTTTACAGCACAATGGTTTACATGACCGGACACGCCAAACAAAAAATAATTAATACGCCATTAACGTCGATTGTAGTTCGTCCACCTGTTGGTCGGTTCATAAAAAGTTTAACGGTTCACGCGCCGTGAATTTGTGAATTACAGCTTCGAGTGTGGCCTCGTTTGAGAAACATTTGAAAGCGGCGCCTAGGGCTATCCGCCTCAAGAACAGCAAGAACAGAATCGTGTACAGTGTAAGTTTTTGTTGTTAGGGTGGATTATGAAGGCAAATTTTGCATAGGTAATATCTGACGCTAAGATTCGCTTAAATGAATCTAACTTTTGCCTGAAACTTTGTTTGTAGGTAGGAATTAATGCACCTTTAATTAACAAATTAATTGATTAGCAAGGTTAAATCACCTTGCTAATTAATTAATTTGCTATCTTCTATTTTTCATTTGCTTTCTTAACATTATAATGTGAAAATTTGTATTTGTAGTATTTGTGTAGAAGCTAATGGATTGTGTTCGATGAAACTTTACAATGTCATAGACGCAGTTTTTTTACCTGACTAACCCGCCAAGAAGGAGGTATTGTTTTTCGCGCGTTTATATGTACGAGCTCCGTGGCGCAGCGGTCATCACGCCTGCCTGCGACACGGATGGTCCCGGGTTCGATCCCCGGTCAGGTCAAGATGGAAAACGATCTTTTTCAGATTGACCTGGGTCTTGGATGTTTATCTATATATGTATTTGTTATAAAATATAGTATCGTTGAGTTAGTATCCCATAACACAAGTCTTTCATAAAAACTTACTTTGGGGCTAGCTCAATCTGTGTGATTTGTCCGTATATATTTATTAAAAAAAAAAATTATTTATTATATGTCTGTTTAAGTATTCTAGTTACATTGTCATCTCTTGTAGCCTAAAAAGCTTGACCAATTTTGAAGTATGAGGTGCGTATTTAGATTCATATCCTTCCCCGGATTGTCATAGACTATGTGACGTCAGCAAAAACAATATGGCAGCCGTAACGTAAAAATAAAAAACTTGTGTTTACGTTCATGCATTTATTAACTTGGTCTGTATTTATTGACCAGAATCTTTGAGTGTCATTGCCATATACTTCAAAACTTCGGATTGAATTTTTTAATTCATTCTGAAAAAAATGTATTTAAGGCAGATGACAATACAAGTGTGTATTTTGACTTTTTTCAAACTACTTTTATTTTATTGTAGTTGTAAGTAGCTTACACATCAGTATAAAACATAGGCTGTATATGACAAATATAGGGAGGTTTCCTTCATAACAATAGGCTCAGAGCAGTCAGATTTAAGTACTTACTTAGTGCGTCCCTTTCCTCCCTCGATACGCATTTTAGTCTCGGCTTAGTTGTCTTGTTAGGGCCGAAATTGGACGTCGAGGTCATTCTGCTCAAATTTATGGAGGTCACAGCGGGGAATTAAATTGTTCCGTTTCAAATTCAGTTTTGTGTTATAGCATTGCTTTGCTACGACGGAAGGAAATATAACCAACAATGAATTCCTAATGTCTACATTCTGTTGGTATTTCGCTTTATGTTTCGAACATTTGGTTAGTTTACAGAGATTGCCTGACACCATCCTTCCTTGAATATGTTTGTGCAGGAGCAAGTGCCTGACTTTGGGCATGTAGAGTAGAGTAGACAGTACAGTACTAGAAATTTATAAAGAAGAGTGACTAGCAAGCAACGTGGGTAAGCTACTCTACCACTTGGCTCCCAAGACCCATGTCAATCTGAAAAAGATCATTTTCAATCATGACCTGATTGGGGATCGAAACCAGGACCACTCATGTCGCAGGCTAGACTGTTGACCACTACGCCACTGCCCACTGAGGCGGTAAGGTAGGTGCGTTTGTAAAATCACTACATATTATAAAACAAAGTCCTCCGCCGCGTCTGTCTGTCTGTCTGTCTGTTCGCGATAAACTCAAAAACTACTCCACAGATTATCATACGGTTTTCACCAATAGATAGAGTGATTCACGAGGAAGGTTTTAAGGTATAATACATGCCCGGGCGCAGCCGGGTAGGGCTGCTAGTAAACTATAAAATGATTCAATGTGTACACACGGAAGAGCAACACAAATAAACGCATCATAAAGCTGCTGTAAATCGCTCTTCGCCGCGCTATCCCGTAAACCATTGTTGAATGGTGAGTTTATTTTTGAATTGAACGTTAACGGGTAATTATGTAATTTCAAGGACGTTAGACTTGTTTAATCCCACAAACTCGAAGCTATAAAATAGTCCTTAGCCAAACAAAACTTGTACGTTCTGAAATGAAATGTTCGTGCCTCGGAAGGCACGTTAAGAGTCGCCTAGAAGCGCATGTCTCCATACAAACAGAAAAAGGGAATTGTGGCAATATTTGATAATTTTGGAGTAAAATTAAGCAATAAATCAATTAATCTCATTATAATCTACGTACGTTCCTATACAGTTTGGTTAAATTATCAAATGTTTGAGTATTATACGCCTTTCAAGATTTCCATACAAATTTAAAAAGGCTTGTAATTCTCAAACCATTGGTATTTTAACAAAGCTGTATAGGAACGTACGTAGATTATAATGAGATTAATTGATTAAATGCTTAATTTTACTCAAAAATTATCAAATATTTCCACAATTCCCTTTTTCCGAAGACATGCGCTTCCAAGCAAATCTTAAGTCCTTGGTCCTTATTGTTATCATGGATGACAGCCGCCCAGCTATGTCAGAGTGCAGCCAGATTAGTTGAATAACCAGATTAATCAGACAGCCCCAAGTAGATTTTCCCCGGCCCCTCAAGCTCGCGGTCCAGCCCTTTATTTGTGGACGAGATGGCTTTTATGTGTTTCATTCACAATTAAAAAAACAAGGAGTAGTTAAACAAAAGCCATGTTAAGTTTCTACTTGGACGCTATTTACCACAGGAATGTCTTGTTGCTCGCAAACTACATTAAAATTCCTTGCTCTGCACTATGTTTACAAAATCAAAACCTAACCTTCGTGGCGCAGCGGTCAACACACCGGCCTGTGACATGGATGGTCCCAAGTTCAATCCCCGGTCAGGTCAAGGTGAAAAATTTTTTTTTTCAGATTGACCTGGGTCTTGGATGTTCATCTATATATGTTTTGTTATAAAATATAGTATCGTTGAGTTAGTATCCCATAACACAAGTCTTACTTAAGAACTTACTTTAGGGCTAGTTTAATCTGTGTGATTTGTCCGTATATATTTATTTATTTATATACAACGTGTAAATGTTCTCTTGAGGGGTTGGCTCAGCTAGTTAATAGGTACAACGTCTCCTATAGCATCAAATCCAGAGACATCAATGAAAAAATCTACATTTCTATATACAAATGAAAGTGTCGACTTTTTTCGAATTCTCAGCATTGGTGCTTAAGTTGTTCATATTGATGGGCTGAATCACCCTTCTAAGGGAATGTCGAGACTAAATATATTAAGAAAGTAACCTACATATGTAAAGACTACTTATACTCTGAAATATCTTGTTGTTTGTTTGTTTGTTTTTCGTATGTGTAAGTGGCCAACACTGGTGTGAAATATCTTGAAATTTATTCACGTACCTACTGATCTATACGTAAAACTAGATTTAAAATTTCAAACTCTCTTGCACAAAGAAAAATCAATATCCGTCGAATCTACCAAGGGGTGACACTTTACAACTAACTACGAGTATGCAGCATAAAATTGTGCCCTCCAAATGTCTAAGTGGAGTGAGAGTACTCAAAACCCTCTGTCTTGCATAGAGCCGTAATACAGAGTACAAATAAGGTAGAGTGTAAGCTTGATATGCTGTAAAACTCTGTGATGAATTTGGTTTACTGTTAACTTATTACAAACTCATGTCGTTAGATTGTGACATGAAGTATTAGTTTAGTAACAGAAACCGGTAGCTTTGTGTATATACAGATCAAACGAATCACTGTTATTTTTTATAAACTGTAATCATTCGAAAAAGCACGTTATAATGGATTAGGCGTGTGGTTACCGGCAGAGTAGAATAGAACCACTCCAAGTCATCCCGTATGTCGTAAAAGGCGACTAAGGAAACACAAGCTTAACAAAGCTTATTAACCCGGGGTTCGTCGCTACCGGGTAAAAAATACCACAGAGGTAATAAAAACTCGCTTTACTTTTTTTCTACATAATTAAACAACTTGCCACTTTTGGTACCTTTTTGCTAAAGATCAAGCGACAATATTCCCCCCTGGCTGTCAATTCGGTCCACAAACTTGGTCACAACAAAGGTCTTAATTAAGAATGGGTGAAAAATACCCGGTAGCGAGCGTTTATGTTCCTACTATTTTTGATAAACTTTACTTTTATATATGTTTTATAATTACGTTATTATAGAATTTCCTATTATTTATAGTATTATTATAAATAAAATATTGCTTGAAATGATAATGTGTTCGCATGTTCGTGTGTGTGACCCGGGGTTCGTCGCTAGGCAAAGCGACGAACCCCGGGTTAACATCATAGAGATCTCTCCAACCCGTCTAGACAGCGTGGAGATTGAAGGCCAAATCCTCTGACTACTCAGGCTAGTATATGATTCTGGTATTACAGAGAGGGTTGTGCTCCTGCAGTGGAGACAAGAAAGAACTGATGATGAATGGATTAGGAAGGACTTTGTCAGAGATCAAAGTTAAGATTAATCATTGTGTTGTTTAGATTGGACAGTCTGTATTTTAAAGACAACGAGCACTAAATGTATGTATCAGGTACCTAGTCGATACATCACATGAGACGTGACTTTAATGCCACTTAATGATATTAATATGCCTGAATGATATCAATATTATATTATATCGTTAATGATAGAGTACAAATGGAATCTCAAAAAAACAGAAGTTTTAAGAAACCATCTTCAATCATTTTTTTATGCACTTGAGAGTGTCTAATAAACTATACTGTTGCTGTAGCAGAAGTTTTTTTTAATTAATGCTTTAAATCATGACTATACTAAAATCCATGAGCTGCGAAATAAAAACTTGCGCCAGCAATTACTGATGGTTCGGTACGGCATGGAATGGAACAATTTAACTTTCAAATGACTTAGCTCGTAAATGTCACCAGTTATTTTTACGCTCCAACAAAACATCTTATACTCTGTGTTATTTTTACTCCGTGGCCCTACTATCGAGAGTGCTCCAACTTGCACCTTTGTTTTAAGTAGCTTTGAGGCAGACCCTTGTTTTCCTCCTCTTTGAACTAATCATGTGTCTACTCCACGGAATACTCTTCGTGGTCTACCCTGATATCTCGCCAGACTAATGACAGCTTTATTATTTACTAGCTGTTACCCGCGGCTTTGCTCTCGTGATATATGGCCTATGTTTTTCTCAGTACCCTAACTTAAGTGTCTGCAAAATTTCATGATGATCAGTTCAGTAGAAAGGGCGTAAAAGCGTAATAAAAAAACAGACGAATAAGCAAACAAACTCACTGTCACATTTATAATATTAGTTAGGAATTTAGAATTAGGATGTTTTTTAACATTTGAGTAGTGACAAACCCTATAGGTAGTAATTTATTGAGAGCTTGGCTTCTGACGCAGTTCACGACTGTAATCTAGCTTAGTCCTTTATGTGTCTTCGAAGCACTAGGAGCGCAAGAGCAACTCCTTGTTACATCTCCTTCAACCGAGCGTTTTTCCAGCAGCTCCCTTTAATACAGTGCTTTGGAGGCCGGGATCCGTAGCATTTTAATTCCATACTTATCTCGGCAAGTACACATAAAAAATAAAATAATCGGTGTTCCTCCGAAAGATTTTCTTTCCACTTTCGCATAGAAAGTGGTAAAATAATAGTTTTTCAAAAGTATAGAATTCATTTTTCCCTCCCCAGAGGGGGAGGGGGGTTGGCCTCCGGCCCTCTCACTCACCGAACGAAGCTTAGAAGCGGTAAAGCTACTACTCAAACGTCGATTTTCTGTGTGAGTTTATAAATGTAACCATGTTAAGTTAACTTTTGCCGTGTGGTTCCCGGCAGAGTAGAAAAAGACAGTCTTTCCGTGGATGTCGTAGAAGGTGACTAAGACCACAAGCTAAACAAAGCTGATAAACATCAAAGAGCCCTCTCCAACCCGTCTGGCCAGCGTGGATAGTGTAGGCCAAATCTGACTGCTCTGGCTAATATGGTTCTGTTAGCACAGAGAGGATCTGCTCCTGCAGTTGAGACTAAAAAACACCTGATGATGATGATGATTTAAACTTTGTAAATGTAACCATGTTAATTTAAGTTACAAGGAAGACCTCCGGATGAGGTTAAAATACGACGGCCAGTAACAGAATTTTCCCGTGGGCAGTTGTTACATACTTTAATAATGTCTATTTATATCTTACGTTAGTTTTAATCAATAAATATTACAACAATGTCAGAAGGATAAACAATTTAATGTCTCAAAGCGTTTGAGCTTTAATCTCACCGACAAGCTTTCAGCGGGGATCAAAGCTGATATTTAAACCTATCAACAAGATAGATGGGCTTATCGGGGGAAGGGAGCGCTATCAAATGCTTGGTTGTATCGATATAATTGTATAATTTGATACATTTTTATTATTTTATAAAGAGTCTCAGTCTCATGAGGCTGTCAAAAAATTCTATACAAAAACTAAATCAACGCAATAAAAAACCAACAAAATCTGGGTATCTCGACGACCTATTGGCTATGAAACTTGGCGAGTGAAGCAAGGTAAAATAAAACATATACAACGTGTTAATGAATACGCGCAACTCTGCAACTCGAAAAAAAAACAGCTATTCCATATATTGTAGTCGAGTAGGTATTGACAATTTGTATGAAACAGCAGATTTTTTTTTGTCGAGTTGCAGAGTCGGCCCCATAGTAAAAATAGTTCATATTCATAAGCACAATCACCACCTGAGAGGTTTTGCGCCTATTCATCAACACGTTGTATAAGTTATATACATCGATTTGTGTGATTTGTTGTCTTTTTTAGTCTCCACTGCAGGAATACGACCCTCTTTGCACTGCCATTATTAACCACAGCAGGCACAGCAGTTAGAAATTCGGCCTACTCTCTCCACGCGGGCCAGCGGTTTGTAGAGGTCATTTCGATTTTAAAAGGCGACTTACGTAACACAAGCTAAACGAAGCTTGTGTTACGTAAGTCGCCTTTTATGACATACGGGAAGACTTGGAGTGATCCTAATATCCTACATTGCTGGGAACCACACGGCTTCTATGATTTATATATCTACTAGCTGTTACCCGCGGCTTCGCTCGCGTAATATATAGCCTATATCCTTCTCAGTACCCTAACCTATGTGTATGCAAAATTTCATGATGATCGGTTCAGTAGATACGGCGTGAAAGCGTAACAAACAAACAAACAAACAAATAAACAAACAAACTCACTTTCGCATTTATAATATTAGTTGGGATGGGATGGGATTTTTTTATTTCATTTATTACCTACCATCAGGATGATTTAAATATAAGAAAAAACTACTTTTTCAAATACCGAACATCATGGAATTCTTCTATAATAGAATTTGACGGATTCTGAATTTTTTTATGTATTTATTACTTAAAATATAATTATGGGATTACTCAATTCATATTTTTAAGGTATATTTCTTCAAAAATAAGGATATATTTTTGAAGAAATATGCATTGCGCATGCACGGAGTACTGCAATGTTGAGCAGCTGATTTAACTGCCCGTTCTCTCGAGCAATAAATCTGCACTTACTTGTAGAGAATGGTCTTGTTTTCAGCGCGAACAACTCAAAGAACTGATTTGCATATTTGTTCATTAAATAATTTGAATGGTGAAGTCTTTTTTCAAGTAGGTATTATTTATTATACACATACAATGCATATTCAAAAATAAAGATATAAATCACGCATAATGGAGTACTGCAGTGTAGTGTAGAATGCAGCTGATTTAACTGCCCCGTTCTCTCGAGCAATAAATCTGCATTCACTTGTAGAGAATGGTCTTGTTTTCAGCGCGAACAACTTAACGGACCGATTTACATATTTGTTCATTATAGAATTTGAATGAAGACATTACAATTATAAGGCACATTTTGAAGACCATTGAAAATAGAAGAGGAAAGATGGTGGGACACCTATTACGGCACGACGACTTGGCCAAGAACATAATAGAAGGAAAAATAGAAGGTAAAAGGGGACCGGGAAGGCCGAGACACACCTTCATGAAACAAATAAAAGAAAAAGTTAATGTTGATACTTACAGAGAAGTGAAACAACTGGCGGAAGAAAGAAAGGAATGGAAGAAGCTCCACCGACAAGAGCCCAGCTCTTAAATTTAATGAATGAGAATTTGAATGATGCTGTTTTTTACGTTTTATTATAACATTTTTCTGTGAATACTCAATGTGTATTTCTTCAAAAATTCCAAGTATCCCAAATTCCCAACTAATATTATAAATGAAAAAGTGAAACGCTTTCACGACCTATCTACTAAACCGACCATCATGAAATTTTGCACACACGTTATCTAGAGTACGGAGAAGGGCATAAGCTACCTTTCATCCATAACGCGAACGGAGCCGCGGGCGAAAACTAGTAAGCATATAAATTTCGTATGCACGGAGTACTGCAGTGTAGAGCACTGATTTAACTGCTCCGTTCTCTCGAGCGATAAATCTGCATTCACTTGCAGAGAATTGTCTTGTTTTCAGCGCGAACAACTCAAAGAACTGATTTACTTATTTGTTCATTAAATAATTTTAATGGTGAAGTCTTTTTTCAAGTAGGTATTATTTATTATACACATAAATATGTGAATACTCAATGCATATTCAAAAATAAAGATATAAATCACGCATAATGGAGTACTGCAGTGTAGTGTAGAATGCAGCTGATTTAACTGCCCCGTTCTCTCGAGCAATAAATCTGCATTCACTTGTAGAGAATGGTCTTGTTTTCAGCGCGAACAACTAGACGGACTTATTTACATATTTGTTCCGACTACGGAATAAATAATCGTATTAACGTAGATTTCATGCGTTAAACACGTTCGCGACTGCGTGTATGACGTCAACCATCATTAAAAGACTTTTTTTTAATTAATGAATTTCAAACAGTCAATGTTACACATCGATCTTCAAATAATTTGTAATAAGCACCTTTGAAATATTTCTACATAAAAATTTTAAACGAAAAATCGCGGAGCCATCTTATAAAAACTCATACATTCATTCTCAAAACTATTCATTACTAATTGAGAACTTCTTACTTTTTTAAAGTATATTAAAAATAAGAACAAAAGTTACCATTCGTTATATTGAGGTATTTTAGGAGTATGCCTACGATGGAGAGTCTTCAGCACCATGTGGGTGATGACTCTTCAGTTTTTAGGCAGTAGTTATTAACAGTTTGCAAATATCTTCTTACTAAGCAACACCCGACATATTCAAATGATTATTTTTATGACACCACAACACTAAAATCTAATAATAAACCAGTACTAAAAGTTATTACAAATTTAACTTCTGATAAACAAAGAACCTCTGTCCCACTGTTGTTGGAAATAGTTAACGATATATTTTATGAACAACTGACCGTCTACTTGACCATTGGTACTATTTATTTTGTATTTGCTCTAGAGGTGTTACTGATATATCAGAACCGATACCGCGAACATAATATGAGCACTGCAGAACATAATACAAATATATTAGGTTATGTGATATCCGAAGAACGCGTTCCCGAAGAACCGTCAAGAACAGTTAATATCCAAAGTATCGTATTGGTGAACCGGCTGCGTTACTGCGTTCCGCGTCCGTTCGCGTTCCGCATCCGTTCGCGTCCTAACTACGACGATACGAAACGAAATTAACTAAACGTTGGTGTAAACTGCCTCAAAAAATAATATCGCCTGCAAAATCCCAGCCTGTTCTTCACCGTTCTTGGAGAACGTTTAACGGAACATAATATCGGTAAACTAATATATTCGATAACATGGTTTTTGATATTTGACCCTAATATAACACCTCTAATTTGCTCTAGTATATAAAAAAGGTCAAGTTTGATATATCATCATCAGGTCTTTCTAGTCTCCACTGCAGGAGCACGACCCTCTTTGTACAACCAGAGCCATAACTAGCCTGAGTAGTCAGAGGATTTGGCCTACACTCGGCACGCTGGCCAGACGGGTTGGAGAGGTCTCTTTGATGTTAATAAGCTTTGTTTAGCTTGTGTTACGAATATTCAAAATAATCTTAACTTACGAATAAAATACTTTATTGTGACTCAAGGTATTAGGTAAGACTTACTTTTAGATAATGGAAGAGCACTTAGTAAAACAGTTATCATAATTAATTAAACAGTACAGCTTTGATTTATTTAGTGCGCAACTCTTGAATTTTTTGTTGTTGTGATTTTTAATTATAGGATTTAATATATTTCGTGTGCATAATTATTGTGCAAGTTAATATTGTTGGTTTTAAAAAGGTAATTTATAGTTATAGGATTAAGTACTACCCATTCTTTAATCTCAAATAGACTTTGCCTTGCTAGATTATCTAGACAGTGAGAGAATGAGACTTGAGAAAGTAAGATGCCTTTGAGTATTCTTAGCGCGGCTTCGTCTTCTCATCTAGCTGAAAAGTTTCTCATTAAATATTTGTTTCAGTATTTGGCCACGCAGATTGTCTTCTCTTTCGCTTCGTTAAGATCCTCAACTGTGCAGGTATGATAAGTGACGGCAGAAGATGTTTGAGCCATAGACTGGTTGGTGCGCATTCACAATCCAGATTCTGCCAAAACCAGAGTCTGACTTACATCGACGGTTTGACACAAATTGCTGTTGCGATATCTCCTAGCACCAGCCCGGAGTTGGATAAGGGACTTCCAGAATGCCCAGAGAAAGGCTTCCGTATTCATCGGGTGCAATATTGAATAAGGTAACTAAAATGTTCTTAGTTCCAATTAAATTAACTGTCTGAACATAACTGTCTCGCCAAAAAAAACCGAAACCATTTAGAAATCCTAGATCCTGGATTATATTATACTTTTCATTGGTCCGTAGTACTTTAGAATACTGCTCATCTGTGTGGTCACCTATTTATCAGATCGATACAGATCGGATTGAGCAGGTTCAGCGCCGTTTTCTAAGAATTCTGTGTGGTAGACTCGGATTGCGACGCCGAATTCCTGAATACGAGGATCGACTGCTTAGATTTAATATGGAAAGCCTGGAATTCCGTAGACATACAACAGACTTATGCAATCTATACAAGATAGCGAACGGATATATGGGTTCACAGTTACTTGAAAAGTTGAGATTTAAGATACCAAATCGACCAGCCAGGTTTCCGCAACTATTCAGCATTCCACCTGTAAGGAATAATGTTGGAGGAAATAATCCCATGATAAGAATTTGTGATTTGTATAATAAAATGAATAATGGGATTGAACAAGATGTATTTGCGGAAAGTTTGTTGAAATTTAAAAATGCGGTAGCACAACGCAACAAATAAATTGTATTCATTTCAAAACCACAATTACGTCAATTTTTTTTTTTTTACTGTTTTGTTTAGTTTATTAGTATTTTTTATTTCTTTTTACTTCCTTTGTTTGCATGTACATTATCTTAATAAATGTTGTGTACAATCTTAGTTAGGATCTTAGAATTAAAATGATATTAGGTGTAAGTTCATATGAAATGTAATGTTCTAATTTCTGTGATTGTACCTTAATCAATAAAATAAAATAAAATAAAAAGAATAGCTTTGTCACTCGGGCGATGTAAGGATTCTGAGGATAGAGATAAGACGTTATTGCGGAATGAAGGAACTCGCACATACATACATCACTTATACTCGATAAAATACGTAGTTTCTCGAACATGAAATTTGTTTCAGAATATTATTTTTTAAGCTTGGAGAAAATTTAGATTAAGTTTGATCTCGATTTTATATTAAACCGTTCAAGAACATAAGAGTCGGGAGTGTTCTTGGAAATAAATATATTACTAATTAACATTAACAATAATATTATTTTATCTATCGTCAAACACGAAAGTTCCTACTTTCGTTTTTTTATCCTTTAATGGTCCTAGGTTATGATTAATTAATACGGAATAAGTCGAGGTCGTACAAATTGCTCGCTAAATTGGTTACGGCGAGTTATGCGCCATTTTATTAAGAAAATAATACGATTTGCGGCGTCGCCTGATCGGATTAACGGATAAAAACATTGCAGGATACAAACATTTATATCCCAGTTTATTCCATAGAAATAACAGACGCATACATTTTATTTAATTCAAATAGACTTTGTCGTTCAATTTTAAATCATAGCCTTTATTTTGCCTGCTAATTTTTGTCGTAAAAAAAATTACATTATATTTTTCTAATCTATACACGAAAGTATATCGATGGTGGTTTATTACAATAACATAATTTTTTTCTTTTCTTTTATGTAACTGAAAACAAAAACAATAATTAAAAAAGTATTTAGTAACGTTTGAGATTATAATTGTATAACTCTAAACGCGTAAAAGTATGTAGATGGTCTTTAATTAATAAGTATGGAATAAGTTGAGTCCGCACAAATTGTTCGCTAAATTAGTTACAGCGAGTTATGCGCCATTTTATTAAGAAAATAATACAACTTGCCGCGTCGCCTGAACGGATTAACGGATATAAACATCGCTTTATACAGACATTTATATCGCGGTTTATTCTTACAAATCCAGGCACATTATTTCTCTCACCTTAGTGCAAACAAACATACATCTTAAATGCTTTGAACAATTCTATTATTCTGTGTGTTTGAGTATTAAGAAGCTTAGATCTACGAAACTAGTGTCACCCGTAATTTCATTCTTTTCCTCCTAAATAAGGTCAAATTAAAAGAATCTACACCAATACTTCAGTAAATGACTTTTAGTGTATATTACTGTGTGGCTCCGAATAAATATTTCTTTATTATTACTATAACTTTTCATCAACATCATCATATCAAATTAGGAGAGAGAACTTCTTACTACGACAAAAGCGGCCACTTTTGGTCGTAATTCTCTCGGTTCTTTTTATTTACCGAATGCTACTCGTAAATAATGAAAGTATCAAAATACTACAAGTAATTTACTTACTACCGAGAAGTACTGACGTAGATATTTTCAATTTGGTCATTTGAGTATCCGGTTACGAGTATGACATAGAACATAAAACAGGAAGTACTACTTTATTTTGCCATCGACAAAAACGAATATACTTTTATTGGTTTTTTCCAAGTTTCCTTAAATCCTTAAATCGATAAGATTTTGACATTACTGCGATATAATACCCCATAATATCAAATGTGTTTTAGCTGTAGTGAACATTTATTTAGTTTTAATACATCCAGCAAACTCGAGAGATCTACAGCTCACAGAGCTACCAGTTAAAATGTTGTAGGGAAGTCCAATGACGATAATCTTTTTTCACTTTTAATTTGATGATGATTTGATTTAATGATGATAGTAGAGCCAGGTTTGTGGGAGAGCCAGAGGCTCATCTCGCCATACATATTGTGTTCTACATACGTTGTGTTAAACATCATTTTTAAAACTACGTAAGTACTACTGACGAGCTCCGTGGCGCAGCGGTCAACACGCCAGCCTGCGACACGGGGGTCCCGGGTTCGATCCCCGGTCAGGTCATGATGGAAAACGATCTTTTTCATAATGACCTGGGTCTTGGATGTTTATCTATATAAGTATATGTTATAAAATATAGTATCGTTGAGTTAGTATCCTGCGACACAAGTTCACAACTTACTGTGGGGCTAGCTCAATTTGTGTGATATGTCCCTATATATTTATTTATTTATCTTATTTTACATTATTTAACGATGTAGGGACAAAAATATTATCCCTCCGCTCTTAAAAAACTTTAGAAAGATCGATGAAACTTCGAATGGTTACTATAAATAACAAAGAAAACCGAGCTTTAAGAGTGAAATCCTTCACCAGATCTGTAATAGGGTAATTTGTTAGTTCGAGCAACGTGATGCTAAACCACGCATGATTTACGATATTCTATTTGTGTATTATAGATGAGCGGGCTGATGTGAGCCGAAAATAAGACTTTTTTGTCACTAAAGCCTCTGATACACGCGTACTGTATGTAGTAAGAATACATAGCTGTGTATCACAATCAGTACAATAACCATATTATTTAATTTAAGCCTGTTTTCCAAGAAACTTTAATTCCCCTCATTCTGTTTGGACCTAGCATGGATTCTGTGAATCCTTACATATTTACGCGAGTTTGCAGACTGCAGGCGTGAAATTAGGGCTTCTTAGACCTAAATTGGATTTGGGCGAGTGGCAGACACACTTCACTTCACAGGTTACACTTCAAAGTTAGTTCGTATATCTAGTTAAATCTTTTTTTTCTTTTCATTATATAAATTCCTATCCTAATATTATTTTGTTTGTTGGTGTACCTAATTGAATAAATAAAATAAAAATAAATACATCGATAGTAGGAAGTAACATCGATCTCTGAATTTTTTTAAAAATGGTTAAAGTGGTTTTGATGATTTAACATTACGAAAGTGAACACGGTACGTTAACTATTATGTTCACTACGGGACTTACCGCGATTATTTTTGAGTTCTGTCTGATATTTCGACAACATTGCAGCTGCCATTTTCACAGACTAACTGAAGAGACTGCGGTGGTCAGATAGTCTGTGAAAATGGCAGCTGCAATGTTGTCGAAATATCAGACAGAACTCAAAAATAATCGCGGTAAGTCCTGTAGTGAACATAATAGTGATTGTGACCGCGAAAGCTTAAAATCAAAATCGTTTGTAAGTTCGACATAGGTAGACACAGAAGTAAATATGCGTTTGCATTGTTTTTTTTTTGTCATAGGACGCCAAACGAGCAAGCGAGTCACCTGATGGTAAGTGATCACCGCTGCCCATGGACTAATGTAACACCAGGGGTATGACAAGAGCGTTGCCGGCCTTTTATTTTTCCCTACCCAGAGGGAAGGCGGATGGGCCTCCGGCGCTCTCACTCACTGAACGAAGCATAGAAGCTGTAAAGCTACTACTCAAACGTCGATTTTCTGTCATCATCATCATTTCGTGTCACACGTTTGGACACGCACGGTCCATCGACCATGCACACCCTTGTGCCAGAGTTCTTCGGAACCGCCTCTCGGTCTCTGACGTGATTCTTTTAACGACTACCAGATGGCAACCGGGACCACCGGCTTAACGTGCCTTCCGAAGCACGGAATCATCTTTCTTATCAGACAATCAGGTCAATTATGCCTGCAGTGTCCTAACCAAACTGGAAACAACTTACAAAGTATGCTTCCCGTGGGAATCGAACTAGTGATGTACAAACCTCGAGGCGTCGAGTTCTACTTTTGAAGGCTCGAGGCAGATTGGCAGGACTCGGTGAGCTCGGTAGGCTTGAAGACCCCAGCCTAGCCGAGTCGCGAGCTCTCTGAGCCACGCCTCGAGGCTTCAAAAGAGTTCGAGCTTTCAAAAGAGCTCGAACCCTTCAAAAGAGCTCGAGCCTTCAAAAAAGCTCAAGTCTTAAAATGAACGCGAACCTTCAATGAAAGCTCGAGCTTAAAGCTTTGGGAGAGAGATCACACTGTATCTAATTTTATCGCTCCACGAGAAAATCTTCCACCTGGCAACGATCTGCCCTGGCCCATTTGGAAGTTGTTAAACAGATTAAGAAGATAAGATAAGATTAAGATTTTATTAGTGGAGACTAATAAAAAGACGATGATGATGAAACAGATTAACTGCATCTTTATATAAAACAATGATGAGAGTATTTAAAAAGTAATGATTGTTCACTGATTCAAATTGTAAATTAGAAATAAAATACAATTGATTACAATATTAGTTACAATGTTTGCTTACATACCTTGGATAATTAAAATGTATCTGAAATCTCGCCTCAAGCCCTTATTGAGCATTGAGCATCAAGTATTTTTTTAAACTCCAGCTATTCTTGAAAGCTCGATTTCATTTTAAGACCTTAGCTTTTTTGAAGGCTCGAATTGTTGCTCAGACAGCTAAAAGACTCAAGCCGTAAAAAGCCTCCAGATTGATCAAGCTCTCAAAAAGGCTCGAGCTCTGAAAAAGACTCCCAAGTCGTGGGGCTTTACACAAATGAGGCGAGCCCTGTGAACGACTCCGAGCTCTGGACAAAAGAACTCGGAGGCCTCGAGCCTTGTAAATCAAATCAAACCCACGACCCCCGGGTCAACAAGGCAAACGACTTAACCACTGGACCACGGAGGCTGTCGAGTGACACTACTGACCATTGGGTTCTCTCTCAGTGATTATAAAAAAACCTATTATATTATTTTATCATCGACTAGATGGATAATTTCACTCACAATGCCATCTGCAGAATAGTTATAGATAGCTAATGTCTTTGTTCTGTGCTAATATCAGAGCATTGTTCAGGCTTTTCCATTCTAGATGAACGGTGTTTAATTATTTTTAATGTTAGTTGTCTTTAATGTTACAGTTTCTTTTTAAATAAATTTAGTTGTTATAACTGCGATAGATCCCTTAATATATTAAAGGCCGTTTACCCCCTTTCGCAAGCTGGCGTTTTAACCACTGCTACACGGCGGGTGTCTAGCTATTGGAACTATTCAATTTCTCAGATAACAAGTGTATAATATAAAATTGAAGTTGATAATATCTTTGAACACCTTTTACGCACCGTTGGACAGTCGTGTCATCTAGAACAAAGAACTAAAAGCAAAATAGCAAGTAACAAAACTGTTTACAAGCGGCTTTGGTTACAAACCTTTCAATTCATGTCGTCTTCAATATTTATTCGAAGCTCCGTCCACTTATTTACACATCGTTATATCAGTTTGTTTACACGACCGTACAGATATCTGCTAGAGTGTTATCATACATTTAATAAAATAGAAAAAAGGTAAAAGTTGATCGAAGGAATGTGCGAAAATCTGAGTAATTATATTAATAGGCGATGTGGCTAGCAATCCGTCACTGGATTGATTCCGTTTTCCATCAACATGCAGCAGCTTAATATGCACTTTAGGTCATTAAGACCTGAGCTCTGTCAACATCGCAAGGGATAAAGACGGCAATATGTATGTATGTATAATTTGAGTCCAAAATATCAACGTTTCGTTTCTTTAATATTATTCAAAACTCTGTTCTCTTACCTCATTATTTCAGTTTGTTTACATGTCTGTGCTGATCTGACTGGCTGTCTGATAAAGTGTTAGCTTTTACGCATTACATTTGCATACTTTCGTGCTTTGAACACATAAGTAAATATTTATATAAACAGGACTTAGCTCGAACCTTATATTTATTTGTTAACGTCAGCGGAAAATTACAGCGAGTTGAAGTTTCGTATCGAAAACTTGTACTCGCTGTAATTTTGTATAGGTATTGTTTTTAAAATTGAAATCTGATTAATAAACATCAATATGCCTTATCCAGTCGTATGTACGAAATTTGGTTGAGATTGGCTTAACTGTTGTAAAACTAAAACGAAACTACGTTTGTATGGGATTGCGGCTTTACGTGGGACTCTTAAGGGTCCTCCTTGGCATTTCGACTATGTTTAACCTCTATTAAAATTATCAAACATAAAGCACAATACCCAAAAAAAACATATATTGTAGAATGGTTTTAAATCTTTACTTGCTAAGGAGGAGTTTTTTCTAAAGTTCATAGTTTTTTAGAAATACAAAGTACCGCGCGAGGTTTTCGTACGTCGTATGTTCCTGGATTGTCCAGTGAGTCCACAAAATTGTTACAACATTACGACCAACTATTTACCAATGATCCGTTCTCGGAAGAAACCATCCAGATTAGTGAGGACCTACAGTCCCAGGTTGGTGAGACTCGACGTCAGCGATGGACAGCCATGGTCACCAACCTTGACCTGACGCATAACTCAAAAAAAGCCTGGAGTTCAATCAGAAAATTAACAGGAGAACTACCAGCTGCTTCCACGCCAGGTCAGGTTACAGCGAACCAAGTGGCCCACCAATTATTACTAAACGGGAAAAGCAATCGTCGGCAAAACTTTCCACCTAAGATAAACAGTAGTCGACACACAAGCAATTTGATTAGCCAACCTTTTGAACTCATGGAAATACTGACTGCAATTAAATCTTTAAAATTTGGTAAAGCCTCCGGTGTTGATAATATATCCAACGAACAACTTAAAAATCTAGGTCCAGTAGCTATATCTTGGCTGCTGGAGCTATTTAACACTTGTTTGGAAACTGCCCATATCCCACGTCTCTGGCGCAAGGCTAAAGTGGTAGCTTTACTGAAACCAGGTAAACCTAGCGATGATCCAAAGAGCTATAGGCCGATATCTTTACTGTGTCATACCTATAAATTGCTGGAGAGAATGCTGTTAAATCGCATAGTCAGTATCGTTGACCCACATCTCATTCCTGAACAAGCCGGATTCCAACCGGGAAAATCCTGCTGTAGTCAAACCTTGAACCTCACCCAACACATCGAGGACGGGTTTGAGATGGGTCTTGTTACTGGTGCGGTTTTCGTTGATCTTTCGGCTGCGTATGACACAGCAAATATCAAACGGCTTTTATGGAAGGTTAGTGAAATGACAGCTGATAACAACTTCACAAAACTTTTGAGTGAGCTACTTCGCAACCGGCGCTTTCAAGTCCATCTTCTCTCTGATAAAAGTCGCTGGAGATCACTCAAAAATGGCCTTCCCCAGGGTAGCGTGCTTGCCCCAATATTGTTTAATATATATACAAACGACCAGCCTTTACCGCCGAACACAAACCGATACATTTATGCCGACGATCTGGCACTTACCTCCCAAGCACAGTCCTTTGAGGCAGTTGAAGGGAATCTTAGCGATGCGCTCGAGGATTTAAGTTGTTATTATTCGCAGAATTCTTTGAAACCTAATCCCTCGAAGACCCAATCTTGTGCATTTCATTTGCGCTACCGAGAAGCCTGGCGGACGTTGAACATCAGATGGCGCGACGTACCGATTACCCACTGCTCTACTCCAAGGTATCTTGGTGTTACCTTGGACAGAACATTGAGCTTTAAGCAAAATTGTCTTAACATCAGACACAAAGTGGGTACAAGGAACAACCTCTTGCGCCGACTTACGTCTACTAAGTGGGGAGCATCACCGAAAGTTCTGCGTACGACCGGATTAGCCCTTTCATTTTCGGCTGGCGAATATGCTAGCCCAGTTTGGAATCGATCGGCACACACACAGCTGGTGGGTACAGTTCTAAATGACACATGTCGGATTATAACTGGTTGTCTTAAACCTACACCAGTAGAAAAACTGTATCCCCTGGCTGGTGTTGCTCCTCCGGACGTTCGCAGAGATGTGGCCAGCTCCCTTGAAAGGGCAAAAAAAAGAAACCGACCATCGACATCCGTTGCACCATCACGAGCCGGCTCCTCAAAGATTGAAGAGCCGGCATAGCTTTGTAAAAGAAGTGCCACCATTATCTGGCGAAGCTTCTAGTTCCCGGCTGAAAATTTGGAATAAGAGATATCCAACTGCATCTCTTATCCTGCTATCAGAGCACCTCCCGCCTGGCCATGATTTACCTTGGTCGACTTGGAAGTCCTTGAACAGACTCCGGACTCAAGTTGGCCAAAGCAAGGAGAATATGAACAGGTGGGGCTACAGCTCGGAAATCTCTTGTTCCTGTGGTGCTATCCCTCAGACCATGGCACACTTATTATCTTGCCCTGCGTGTCCTACCACCTGTACACGCGAGGACCTATACAATGCTACTGATAACGCTATATCAGTAGCAGAGTTTTGGTCAACACAAACATAATTTGCCCGAGTCGATACGCTAAGAAGAAGATAAACTACGTAACTCTTTGTCTTAGAGTCACGCAATTTTTATGTTCAATACAATACCAATTAACCTACAAACGCTCCCGCGGAATTTTGATTTTACAGACTATTCTTCTTTTTAATATTAAATTTATGTTATTTAATATTTTGAATGCGCGCGGGCGACGGGCGGCACTTGACTGCTGACTTTCTGACGGGGAACTAAGGTTCAAAACTCGGCCCTATATCCTGAAGGTCATTAGCGCATGTACAAGCCTTAATATTTTTTTGCAGCACTATGATTGCGGCTGATAGTAGTCCACGAACTATCGTATCGTCATTTGAGCTGTATTTTTACCCGCCCAAAAGGAGGGTAATGTCTTTCGCGTTTATTAAGTATGTACGTATCTATAAATGTATCTAAATATAAATGTAATAGTATGTCTGTTCCGTTGTTGATTCTTATAGTTTCAACGGGTGGACCAATTTGAAGTGAAGTCCCATCACAGCTTACCAGAGATGACGCCTCAGAAGATGAGCATAATAACTACATAAGTACAGACAGTGATAACAGAGACTGTTATCACTGTCTGTACTTATCGATCTGAAGTTGTAGTTAGAGGGAGAGCGACCTTATCCTTATTCGCTTACAGATACTGAAATTTATGATTATGATTATATATCAACATATTAGTATCGTGATGAATCTTTTACGGAATACATAGTGTTGATGGTTGATATAGATTTTTTTTTTGTGTCGGAGAATGAAAAGTTACAAAACTTAATCCTATCCATATCCTAATCCTAACATTATCAATGCGAAAGTGAGTTTGTTTGTTTGTTTGTTTGTTACGCTTTCACGCCCTATCTACTGAACCGATCATCATGAAATTTTGCATACACATAGGTTAGTGTACTGAAAAGGACTGAGGCTATTAATCACGAGGGCGAAGCCGCGGGTAACAGCTGGTAAAATATAATCTCAGATGTTGTCTAAGACAAAGGTATCAATCGTATACAGAAATCTCGGAAAAAATATACAATCTTTTCTAACTATAAGTATATGCCAACGAATCCTAATCCTAACTAATTTTATAAATGCGAAAGTGAGTTTGTTTGTTTGTTTGTTACGCTTTCACGCCCAACCTACTGAACCGATCATCATTAAATTTTGCATAGACATGGGTTAGGGTACTGAGAAGGACATAGGCTATATATCACGCAGGCGAAGCCGCGGGTAACAACTAGTATACAATAAATTCAAAAGTCAGTTTGTTTTATATATTTGTTACGTTTTCTCGCGATCTCACGATGATAATGGAATTTAGTAAATCATTAAGTGATATAAGATCAAATGACAGTTTCTATAGAACATCAAATTATTTTTGGTTATAAAGGTAAACTTAAGGAATTTTTATTCTAATAAATAAATATATACGGACAAATCACACAGATTGAGCTAGCCCCATAGTAAGTTCGAGACTTGTGTTATGGGATACTAACTCAACGATACTATATTTTATAATAGATACTTACGAGTATATAGATAAACATCCAAGACCCAGGTCAATCTGAAAAAGATCCACATTGACCTGACCGGGATCGAACCCGCGACCATCCGTGTCGCAGGCAGGCGTGTTGACGGCTGCGCCACCGAGCTCATCATTCAGTATCGAAGTTTCAGGAATTTTTATTTACTAATAGAAATTTTTCCGCGACTTCATCCACGTGAAACTTCACCCCCCTTTTTAACACCCTTAGGAGTTGAATTTCAAAAATTCATTCATAGTGCTCACTCGAGCTCCGTGGCGCAGCGGTCAACACACCAGGCTGCGACACGGATGGTTCCGGGTTCGATCCCCGGTCAGGTCAAGATGAGAAATGATCTTTTTCAGATTGACCTGGTTCTTGTTTGTTTATCTATATATGTATTTGTTATAAAATATTCTATCGTTGAGTTAGTATCCCATAACACAAGTCTCGAACTGTGTGATTTGTCCGTTTATATTTATTTATTTATTTACTCAGATCATGAAATTACCCAAGCCAAGGTTGTGCGTTGATATACGAGTATGTGTTAGTGGGTCTGGTTTGCCTTTTATACATACATACATACATATTATCACGCCTCTTTCCCATGGGGGTAGGCAGAGACTATGGATCCCTACTTGCTACGATCCTTACAAACCTCTTTCGCTTCATCCACATTCATTACTCTTTTCATGTATGCTCACCGGTTTTGGTGTATATTATAGATTAGCTGTTACCCGCGTAATATATAGCTCATGTCCTTCTCAGTGCCCTAACTTATGTGTATGCAAAATTGCATGATGATCGGTTCAGTAGGTTGGGCGTGAAAGCGTAAAGGTGCTCCCACACAGCAGTAATAACGTTATAAAACAATGTGTAACAACGATAACATTCTATAAAACCATACATTATCAAGAATGTTATTGTGTTACACATTGTTATATGACGTTATATAACTGCTGTGTGGGAGCACCATAACAAACAAACAAATATACAAACAAACAAACTCACTTTCGCATTTATATTATTAGTTAGGATTAGGATAGTTCGGATAGGATTTTAAGTCTACACTAATATTATTCAGTATTCGATATATATTTACACAATATAACAATTTTACCAACTAAATATCAGCAGAGCACTTATTGATTACGTTTAAGACCCTACGGCCGTCTGCAAGAGAGACGCCCTTCACTTGCTCCCTACGTTACTTGAAGGTTATGACTATTTTATTATTCCCTTATAGCCCGCCGGCCCTGATTTGTGATGGAATTCGTTATTATAGGATAAATTAATTTATGACGATCAAAGTCAGTGGGGGAGGAAAATTCTCAAGAAATCATTGATTTATTTCAAAAACATATCTAACATAATGTGTATCATCATTTCGAACTTATTTAAAGGTAGGTGTACTCTTTATTTTTTAACATTATAAGAGTGTATCAGAATAGCATTATGAAGGCATAAAAACGCCTATAAAATTTTCGTATAAAGGTAAGATAAAATATCGCTTCTTAAAATTATATTTTTTTAATAAATTTAAAATATAAAAGCGATATTACTAATCTTAAGCATATGGTAATAAAAAACCAAACTTTGATTTATACTTGCATAACTTAAGGATTTCCTGTGTAATGTTAAAATTCTCATAGCAGGTCAGCTACCTATCTGAAAATATATGGAAGCCAATACAACTCTTACAACAAATCTAACAAAATTTTATTGTTAAAAGATAAACCATTAATTACAGAGAATGCCAAAGAAATACCCATATTATAAAGGTTTGAGAAACTTCACTTTACTTATTACATATACTTTTGACACAGTCGGGTAAAATCCATACAGTATCGTCATTCTCATCACGTTCGTTTTACAACGTGTTTGTAATATTTCTGAGACGTGTACCCTAAAGTAGCTTTTTCATGCGATCTGGAGATTTTATTGACTTTTTTGACACGCTTTTATAAGCTTCACTTGTGTGTTAGAAAATCTCTTCCCGGTCTTCGATTAGGATGAAATTTTGCACACGCTCTGAGTTCTGACAATACATGACTAGCGTGCTAAAGCGTGTTTTTTAAGTTTTTTAAACTAATTATAAATTATTTTAGCTACTAATTTTGTTCAAAAAGTTTATTTTTCTATGGCTTTCGTACATCTGTTATTGCACTTGTTATTAGTTCTAGATTACTTTATCCAAGAAAAATAACTATAGTCGAACTTTCATAGATATGAAACCCCAACTTATTTGATTTCATTTTAAAAACACATATACATATATAACTTCGATAAAATCAACGAAAACATCATCCTCATTCTGAATCAGCCGGTTAAAATCCATACAGTTTCGTCATACTGATCACGTTCGTTTAACAACGTGTTTGTAATATTTTTGAGACGCGTTTCCTGAAGTAGCTTTTTTATGCGATGTGGAGAAATTATTCCCTTTATGTAGATAGATTTAAAAAAGTTTTTTTATCTCATTGTTTCTATGACCTTTGTTTATTTCTTTAATGATAATGATAATGATTATTTATTAACGAAAATAGAGACATATAGATAGATAACTTTAGATAAACTTTCTCTTCGCGCTCGTTGGTTTTTCTTAATCACTATCACTACATATATTATATACTTATCACTGCTAGTTAGGTATAGATTACTTTATCCAAGAAAAATAACTTTAGTTAAATAATGTTTTCTAATGCTATCGCGATAATTACACATTTAAATAAAATTAATTTTAATAGTTAAATTTTATTTGACCTATTATATAAAAGAAGCATTAACTTATTTGATATCATTCAAAAGAAATATATCTTCAATAATTTTCGTTCTGAATTAGTCGGTTTAAATCTATACAGTATCGTCATTCCTATCACGTTCGCTTTACAGCGTGTTCGTAATATTTTTGAGACGTGAGTCAGATGTTTTTTTTTTCAGGCGTTGTGGAGAAATTATTGCCTTCCTTTATATAACAATTTTTGTTTAAGAAAGTTTATGTTTATACCTTTGCTTCTACGTTGTGCATTTCTCTTTGCTATCGTTGGTTTTGTCATCTAGTCTAAATTACTTTACTCAAGAGAAATAAATATAGTCGAACTTTCATACAATTGACGTTTATTTATTTCTTAAAAAAAAGAAAAAACAAATATTACTTCAATTAAACCTACGAAAACATCATCCTAGTCCGGTAAAATCCATACAGTTTCGTCATTCCCATCACGTTTGCTTTATGTGTTTGTAATATTTCTGCGACGTGTTCTCCGAAGTGACATTTTCATGAAATCTGGAGAAATTATTGTCTTGTAGATAATAATTTTGTTAAAAAAATATTTTTATACATTTGTTTCTACGACCTGCGTTCATCTCCCTTTGCAGTCGCCATTTGTTCTAGATAACTTATGCAACGAAAACAACTACTTATAGTAAAACTTTTATACAATTCAAGGATAAACTTATTTGTTTTAATTTAAAAGAAATAAAACTTCAATAATTAAACCAACGAAAACATCATTTTCTTTCTGAATCAAACGGTTATAATCCATACAGTGTCGTCTTTCGTATCACGTACGTTTTACAGCGTGACGTGCAATACGGAGAAAATATAGCTCTCTCGTAGATAGGGACGATAATTTTTTACGAAAAGTATTCATTCGAATATTACAATTTTATTTATGACCGCCCGTCTGTTACTTACGTCTCGTGTTTCCAGTACAAAAATCAGTCGGGTAATAAATAGATAGATAACTTTAGATAAACTAGATTCATATTTTAAATAGAATTACGTTAAGTTTTATAATCTGCCGTGTGGTTGCCGGTAGAGTAAAATAGGGCCACTCCGAGTTTTCCCGTGGATGTCGTAGAAGGCGACTTAGGAAACACAAGCTAAGCAAACAAGAAAAAGGGAGCCTATAAACATAAAAGAAACCTCTCCAACCAGTCTGGTCAGCGTGGAGAGTGTAGGCCAAATCCTTTGACTGCTTTGGCTAATGTGTGGCTCTGGTGGTACAGAGCGGATCGTGCTTCTGCAATGGAGACTGATAGAGATCTGAGGATGAAATTTGATCACGTTTATAACTTTTGGAGGTACCTAGGTAGTTTAATTTGATATTTCGAACATGAACATGTAAAGTGTTCGAAAAGTTATGTGCATAAATAAAGTATTAGACGCGATAAAACCGTATTAAAAGTTATTTTATTTAAATGTGTAACAATCGAGAAAATATTAGAAATAATAGAGATCCATTCGAAACACTTCCTCGTAAAGAACTAACAAAAAATAGTTACTATAACTTCCTCTCGTAAATCGCTAAAGATATGAATATGAGTATCGCATTATTTCTTTGATATATTAAAGCCGAAATAGCTCCAAGGCAGTAAAAATCCCGTAAATCCTCTTTATCCCCACTTCCCAATACCAATATATTCCGCCGATCCGTATACTTGGGAGAAATTCATTGATAATAAATGTGATACGAAAAATTTCGATGATCTTGTTAATAGAGTAGTTAATATACTCGATATACCTTCAAAGGGATGACACAGCTAGTGAAGGTCATCATCATCATTAGGTTTGTTAATCTCCACTGCAGCCCCCGTAGCATGGCACGCGCGACAACGTTTATCGACTATCGCCATCTTGTTTTACGCAAGTCTGAAGAGCGAGAAGTAGATAGTTTATCGCGCGATATAAACGGCGTCGCGGGAGCCATGCTACGGGGGCAGGAGCACGACCCTCTCTGCGCTACCAGAGCCAAATATTAGCCAGAGCAGGCAGAAGCTTTGGCCTACATTCTCCACGCTGGCCAGACGGGTTGGAAAGGTCTCCTTGATGTTTAGCTTGTGTATCATAAGGTTCTATACCACACGGCAGCTCGCCAGTATGAACAACTTTTCCAATAGAAACAATGCTAGTTAGTAAAAAAAAACTACATTTTCATACAAACGTGTTTAGACGTCCGGGCAATTAGAAAGGGAAAGTAAAAAAAAATCGAGCCCTTAACATTGGTCTCATAGGAAAGGTTGTTCATATTGACGGTCTGAGTTGGCCCTTTAAGGGCCAACTCCGTCAACTTACAAGGGTCAACTTACACGCTGCCTCCGTGGTCCATTCGATTCCCACGGGAAGCATACTTTGTTAAGTTGTTTTCAGTTTGGCTAGGACATTGCAGGCATGAATCACCTGATTGTCTAATAAGAAAGATGGTTCCGTGCTTCGGAAGGCACGTTAAGCCGTTGGTCCCGGCTGCCATCTGATAGTCGTGAAAGGAACCACGTCAGAGGCCGAGAGGCGATTCCGAAGAACTCTGACATCAGGGTGTGCATGGTCAATTGACCGTGTCACCTACACGAAATGATGATGATGACTTACACGCTGTACTTTAACAACAAAAAAATACTTCTTAAGAGTCCCACGTAAAGGCGCAATCCCATACAAACGTAGTTTCGTTTTAGTTTTGCAACAGTTAAGCCAATCTCAACCAAATTTCGTACATACGACCGGATAAGGCATATTGATGTTTATAATCAGATTTCAATTTTAATAACAATACCTATACAAAATTACAGCGAGTTGAAGTTTCGTATCGAAAACTAGTACTCGCTGTAATTTTGTAACTGTTGTAAAACTAAAACGAAACTACGTTTGTATAGGATTGCGGCTTTACGTGGGACTCTCAAGAACTGAGTAAACACGTCAATCTATTTTTCTTGAATAAAGACGACCTTTGTGTTGATCGTTGTGAGTTCAATCTCCAGCCAGGTCATAGTGGAAAACATTATTTTTCAGATTAGCCTGGGTTTTGGATCTTTGTCTGTTGCAAACTTTTTCTTCTTTCTTCTTTTTAATTATGGCTTCCACCGAGATTTCAGTGATTCTGCCAATGTCCAGTATAATGAGATACTAAGTATCGGTGTTGTACGGTATGTGGCATCAAAGATGGCGTATGTTCTTTGGCTGCCTCGTGGGAGATTTTGGCGACAAATCTATACGAGTCCATTTAACAGTTACTTTAACTATTTCACAAATTGTTCTCGAGCACGAGCATTTATAACACCAAACTACACCAATTTCATATTATAAAGTCCACTTAAATCAATTTGCAAAATTGTATAAGGCAAACGACAACTGAACCCCTTGACTTCCCACCAAAAACTCCTGTTGTAAACTTAGTATCGTTGAGTTTGGTTGAAAGTTGAGGCCAGCTGCAATCTGATGTGTAAGATTTGTGTATATATACGGTAAGATTGAATAAGGAATAACCCATTAAAGTCTGTTTTTGATTTGGAAGATTATTGTTGTTTTTGATACCTGACAACTGCTAAACAAGTATGATTTTAACTATTATTAAACTTTTGCGTTGCATTTAATAAGTATCATTTTAATAAGAAAAATGGTAGTCCCTGCTCTCATGCTCATTCATGACTTTTGCTAAGTCCTAAAAGAAACATTACGTTACGTTGATTTCAGACTTTGACTTACAAAAATGTAACGAACTGACAGACAAGGTTTCACATGTCCTGAGCACACAACAAACTTAAGCATGTCTTCTAACATGAAACTCACCATAATTATGCCTTAACATAGAGAAATAAAATATGAATAATTCACCAGCTTCTGATTTTTTCTGATTGTTTTACTACTTACGGAATAGTTTTACCGTAATTTTCAAACACAAGCAATCCAACCCGGCTTCGCCCATGGTACATACATAACCTATGTCACTCAGATATTAAGTACCTAACCAACGGTGAAAGAATTTTTGAAATCAGTCTAGTGTTCCTGAGATTAACATGTTCATCCAACCAAACAATCTCTACAGCTTTATAATCATCATCATCAGGTCTTTTTAGTCTCCACTGCAGAAATATAATATTAGTATAGATTTTAATAAAATAAACACAGCTACTTAATCCACTTTAAAACCTGTGGGCTGTGACCTTCCAAGAATTCCTTAAGATCGCGTTAAGTCGAGATAAACCCGCAGTTGTTCCCTTCAGCTTTGTTCGGGCCTCGTTACCGAATTCTTTCGAAGCTATTAAAACTTTTATAACCTTCAAATTCTATTTAATGCTGTAAAATTTGAATTATTCTTGTCAATGATTTTTTTATTTCCTTACCTTTACTCCGTCATGCCTTTATTTTAATGATTAAAAAACTGGCCAATAGCACACGCGTCCTGTCAATTAATACCATCTTAATCCGTCAAATGTGTTTGCATCATAGACTATGAGTTGGACACAAATTTTTTCTACACTTTAATACTAATAGAGTTTTTATGTAATCTAAGTTCTTTACATTTACTTAAGTACAACTCACTTTGGAAAATGGCAACATAACTCGCAATGCATACAGTTCTCGGAATACAGTCCGCTAAATAGCTACAAACTACTTGGCATTCCGACCGAGTTTTGGTGTACATCGTTCTTAGTACATTAACATCGCACTGTCTCCACATTTTACTCGTATCTGAGTAGTTTTGAACCTTTTGCACGCGAGGAACAGGCTTATGAATTTGGAGTATCTATACTTTTTTGGATTCCGTACAACTAGGCAACATGTCGAGCTCCGGGGTGCAACGGTTAACACGGAGGCCTGTGACACGGATGGTCCCGGGTTCCATTCCCTGTCATGTCATATGCAGATTGACCTGGGTCGTGGATCTCTATCTATATATGTATTTGTAATAAAATATGGTATCGTCAAATTAGTAGCCCATAACACAAGTCTCGAACTTACTTTGGGACTAGCTCAATCTGTGTAATTCGTCATGGGTACGTCGACTCGGCTACGGCTAGACGATGCCGCACTTGCGGTTCTTTTACGGATATTTTCAGGATCAATGAGTCATGGAGAGACGGAAGCTCGTGATCAACAAGCCGTAAGCGCGGAGACCGCAAGTAGACCGACTCGCAAAGCAGTTCTTGAGCTGGTACCGAGGCGAGGTGATTAGTGTGCGTTGCAGTAGGGAGTTTCATGCAGATAATACTGAACTGCTCGACTCGAGTAAATACGTTTACAAGTTGATAAGTCTGCTGTGACCTTTAAACACGCCGAAAGATGAATAGGCTTTTTTTTTCAAAGAAGTAAGTAAGCAATAGGTAAATGTGACAAGAACTGCTTTTAGCCTCAAACAGCGCCAATTGGTGGCAATAAGGGTGTTCTATAAGTAGTGGCACTAATGAGGCATAGGGTCCAGTAAGCTGTGATTGAGCCACAATGAGTTAGTTGTTTCTGCTTGTCAAATATTACGCAGTGACATCGGTACTTAGCAACCTCTCATTTCTAATAATTATGGATGGACCTTAAATAAGTACAAACAAAGACTTCAAATTAAAGGAAGGAGAGCTTTCAAGTACAGCAAAATTATATACTAGAGACTTAACTCTATTTCATAGAGTATAAAACAATTTAACGTGAAACATGCAATATAACCCTGACGGCAAGGCAACAGTTTCCGGAATACAGTCCACTGAAATAGCGACAAACTGTTTGACATTCCAACGGAGTTCTAGAGTGCCTATACGTGGTACATATATACCGTGCTACCTCCACAGTACTCTGTTTGGATATTCAAATATTTCTTACACAAGGACTACAAGAATAAGTGAGAAAGCTATTGTAATAAAAGTAAAAGTATCTTTGGGGAAGGACATATTCTCGTATATGTCTTAAACACTCAATGTAATCAAGTACCAGTGCGAATTTGCTCCAGTCACCGGTTGCAACATACTTATAGGATAAAATTAAGTTTTTTTTTTTACTTTTGATCCTCCAATACGATAAAAAGAAGAAAAATAAATTTATAATATAACGAGTAGCTAAACCTTTTTAGAGTCCGTAAACTGATAGGTTCAATCGTGTGTCTGCCGAATGTATATCAAAGCAAAATGTCTCCGAGTCATTACAACTGATTCAATTACAATTGTGTACTCTTAAAATTTAATATATGTGCCCCAAATACGTGTTACGTAAATAATTTAATTTCTTTTTACCCCAATCCAAAAACAGGGGTGTCAAAAGTATGCCGTGTCAGATTGTGTGCGAATTCGCTCTCAAAAATCATTTGATTTTCATTATGTTCATTGGAGGCAATGAATACTTTCATATTTATTGCCCTCAATCCAAAAACATAGATGTTAACTGTGTCTGGTTTTGTGTGCTTTAAGTGCTTAGCCGCTTAACTCTTGTTGCATCATTTATGAAAATATTTCAAAGATGTATTTTTATAAACATTACAGTCATTTATTTACAAATATATAAAATGAACGAAAACCACAATTCCCACCCTCATCTTCAAAACCACTGATTCAAATTTTATTCATCATTCTTCATCATCAAAGTTTTTTTTCGTCTACACTACAGGAGCATGACCCTAAAATTTTATTAAAAACATACAATAATACTAACTACTAGGTATAACAAAACTCTATACAGATAACCTTATCTACCTATTTACCTTACAATAAAACTAAACCAACCAAGTGAAGTTTCCACGTGATCAGTTCTGGAGATCAGAACAGAAGCAATAAAAACTATAAGATGGGGTGCGGCGGATCGATACCGTCCCTTGGATTTGAGGGTAGGCGTCTGGCTCGGGTGAGATTTACAAGTGAATAGTACTTAGGTACTTGTATTTTAAACAGACAAAGGAGGTTCTCAATTGTTTGAGGTCTATTAGAATTGCATGGCTTATAAACTGGTTAAGAGTCGCCTGGACGCGTATGTCTCCATACAAACGGAAAAAGGGAATTGTGGCAATATTTGATAATTTTAGGGCAAAATTAAGCATTTGATCAGTTAATCTCATTATAATCTACGTACGTTCCTATACAGTTTGGTTAAATTATCAAATGTTTGAGAATTATACGCCTCTCAAGATTTCCATACAAATTTAAAAAGGCTTGTAATTCTCAAACCATTGGTATTTTAACCAAGCTGTATAGGAACGTACGTAGATTATAATGAGATTAATTGATTAAATGCTTAATTTTACTCCAAAATTATCAAATATTGCCACAATTCCCTTGTTCCGTTTGTATAGAGACATTCGCTTCCAGGCGACTCTTAAGGTTATTAATCAACCCCAAAAATGTGATTTACGAAAATAAAATAAAAATTTGGCTTGTTTTTATATGATTTTGTGATTTGATAATTTTGCAATAACTAGCTATTCTTAACAAACAATAAAAACAAAAAAACATAACGGCCCTCTGCCCAAGTGACTTATTAATAAGTAATAATCAGTATCACTTAGAATGAAGTAAGGGGTCTTTATATGCACTATTTAAATTTCATTATTAACTTCCTACGGCAGTTCCGCCAACATATTCAAATACGAAATGAATCTGCTATTTATAAGGTCCAATTTCCCTTGCTTCATGTAACATGCGCTCTGTAGCGCTATAACCTTATCCTACGCCCTGAAACCTAACGAATGTGGATTGCTTTGAAAATCTCCAAAAATATTGGAGAGTTTATGCGGCTCTGAGTTTATTGCAGGATAAATAGGTACTAATGTATCTATATACCTACCTCAAGGTATTTGTCCCAGGTTTCTTTTTTAAATTAGTAAGTTTTTGACATAACTACGATTAATTCAGTATCATCAAACGTCTTGTAGCTTTTTGGTGCGTAGTGAACATTTACTTAGTTTAAAATATATCCAAAGACAAGCTTGCGAGGTCTACAGCTACACCTCACTGAGCGACTAGTATTATGAGGTAATTATTAATTAGCCCACAACTTAGGACCTAGAATCCGTCTGTGGTAACTGTCTGACCCTCTTCATCATGTCCTCGTTTTTGTTTCTAGGTGGAAAGGCTTCATCTTAATCGATCAAGAAGGTTGAAGGCGGCTTAAATTGTCAGTTAGTAAATATCTAAATAGAATATTCATCCCAACTAATATTATAAATGCGAAAATGAGCTTGTTTGTTTGTTACGCTTTCATGCCCTATCTACTGAACCGATCATCATGAAATTTTGCAAGCACATAGCATAAGTTAGGGTAATGAGAACGACATAGGCTATTCTATTTATTCTACTAGCAGTTACCCGCGGCTTCGCCCGCGTGATAGCCTATGTCCTTCTCAGTACCCTAACCTATGTGTATGCAAAATTTCATGATGATCGGTTCAGTAGATACGGCGTGAAAGCGTAACAAACAAACAAACTCACTTTCGCATTTATAATATTAGTTAGGATTCACCCCCTTAGGGGTTGAATTTCTAACAACCTTTTGTTAGTGCTCACTTACATGTACTTAGATAATATTAAATAATTATATTAAGGTTCCCTTCATCAGTAATTAAAAGATTTTTTTTAAATTAACTAAGGCTGAACATACCCGACTTGGATTTCTCTTGAACTTTGATATGTATGTAAGGGAGTCTTTCGCTTATGCCACAATCAAATATTAAAATAATATACCGTGCCTGATCCTAAAAGGGGCGATTCAACCCGTCAGTATTGAACAACTTTTCCTATGGTACTGATGCTGGAAATTCGTTTTTTTGTCATTTTTCAAGAAAGTGAAAGAAAACTGAGTTATCATATAAAATTTTGTTCTGTGAAGCTCTAGATAACCCTTCAAACTATTTTGCGAACTACTTCATATTTTTTTTAAATTTTATGAAGGTATTTGTTAAAAAAAAAACACTTTTGGCGGAAACACACTCTAACCTGTAAACAGAGTTCATGAAATATTTTTAAGGATTATATAGGGTCTCGAAAATCAAAATTTAAAATGATATATACCTTTTTTCAAATCTAAGATTCTAGTTGCGGATTAGGAAAATCGCATTGAAACGGACTACCAATAACTACATAAAGACAGACTAACGCGAGAAACTCATAACACCTCTCTTTTTATCATTGAGTTAATAAATATGTTCACCAAAGAATGCCAATGCGAGACCCTCCAGATAATGGCCCTTAACATTTTTATGGCCCATTATTACACCACAATCAGCCATTATATCTGGACCCTATTAAAACTCCTCTTATAAATTAATCATTGTGTTATGAGTACCATACAGCTCTCACTGAAATTTAAGAGCTAGTCTCTTGTCCCTGTTATTGTGAGCCTACCTTTATTTAAGAAGAAATAACGGTATGGTTTGTCCTTCACACTGGTCTACGAATAATTAAAAAATACTGACTTAATAAAATCCAAGTCTACATCGTACATGAAGAGTTCCGTACCACTTAACAATTTTAAATAAAAAAAAAAAAACGCTCAAATATAGGTATGTTTGTCAATTTTTATTTTGTTTTAAAATAAAAGTATCAAGTCTCTTCTATAAAAGTTTAATAGATACAGCTTATAGAGACAGACAGCGAAGGCTTATATGTATATAGGGTTTTGTTTTTACCATTTCGGTAGGGAACCCTAATAATAAAAAATACCAGTTATTTCATCGCGTACGATCGTAAAGGGTTATGATGAAAATAGCTTTTTTTAAACAGGCTGGAAGGGTAGAAAATTTAAATGGATGGGCCATTTAATTTTCTAGCTTTAAGCCTGCAATCTACCAAATTTTTGTTTCTGGACTTGTGAAAAAGTCAGGGACTAATATCGATAGCACAAGAAGTATCGATACCTTTTTATGCATATCTAAGTATTTAAATAAATTAGTATTCTGTATCAATACTTTGAACTATCACTTTAATTCAATACCAATATATTCGACAACAACACTAACTATAGATAACTATTGCTTTCGTACATCACTATCACTACATCACTACATATTATAAAACAAAGTCCTCCGCCGCGTCTGTCTGTCTGTCTGTCTGTCTGTTCGCGATAAACTCAAAAACTACTCCACGGATTTTCATACGGTTTTCACCAATAGATAGAGTGATTCACGAGGAAGGTTTTAAGGTATAATACATGGCCGGGCGCAGCCGGGTAGGGCTGCTAGTATGATATAATACAAGGACAGACGAGCGTGTGACGCGTGCAGTAAACTGACAACTTGGAAGAAATCATTTTTATTAAATAAAATATCAATAATTTTTTTTTACCCTTAGAAGTATACAAATATTAGTTCATATTATACCTATTAATAAAATAATACATATTTTATGCATAAAGTAAATACAAAAATACTTATACCTACAATATCGATATTTTTATTAATATCTCGTTAGTATCGATACCATCAAAGTATTGATATTTCTGTCCCTGATTTAAGTACTTGATACATTATTACATAATAAACAAATATAAAGGAGCAAAATGAAACACAATTCCTTAAATTGGACCAGTATTGCTGAAGAGAGGCACTTCAAAACTGGAGAATAGTTTTCCAATTTATCTTTCACAATACGATATCGGAAAATGCAACAGATTCGAAATTCTTGGCTCTTTGAATTGCAGAATATTACTTTCAGATTGCTCGTAGAACACATATCAACTCAGAAAGGGATTGTCAATGTATTGCTTTTCACCTAGCCGTCAATGGATCTAAGAATAATCAGGATAGGTCCCTAAGAAAAGTAACTCTTCGAGCATAGCACGCACATTTGGCCGACCTGTGCCCTACATCATGTAGGGCGCGAGTCAGCTGTTTTAACACTATAATTACAATCAAATTAAATAACAAATTGAGACACTATCGAGCAGTAGCCGAGACACTATTGAGCAGCAGCCGAGACACTCAATAGTATCTCGGCTGCCGCTCAATAGCGGCAGCCGAGATACTATCAAGCGGCGGTCAAGTGCTGCTGAGCTGCCATCGAGAAGGGATCCGTCACACACAGTTATCAACATGTAACTTCGAGAGAAATAAACAACTGCTACGTGACGACGTGATCTTGTGTTTTCACACCAACATCCACAACCTACCATCAACACATCGTCATGTATGATGTTTGGCTAACACCATTGCCTGCATCGTACAGTAACAGTGACGAAAATTATTATTAAAAGCATTCAAATGTATTGCGACACAAGCTCTCCCACACATCGACATCATCATGCAACTTTTTGTTCGAAACTCAAATTCTACCAAATTAAATAGTATCTATATATCTACTGTTGTGTATTATACATAAATATCATCACGTCTTTTTCCCTTGCGGGGTAGACAGAGCTCAGGTCTATAAAACCTAAATGCCACGTTTAGCATTTTGGTGGGCTCGTGGAGAACGGAATCAAAATAGAAATAGGGATAATAGCCGCATCGCCTAGTGACATGATTCCTCACGTCCATTCCCTTGATCGGCTTTTATGATCAGCGGGAAGAGAAGGAGGTGGAACATTCTACGTTTTTTCTTTTCTCCCAGACCAGCGCGGAAAATGAACCAAACTGATATCATGTTTTAAAAGTGTGTATATAAAGTGTAATAATGAAAGCTGAGCCCACAGTGAAATACCAACAAAAAACTGTTCAGTAGAATACTTCGAAGTGCATATTACTATTTATTTGAATATCGTTAACAAATACTAGGTAACCGTATCACACTTAATTCCCGGGGCTCGAAGATTCATAATCCTCTTGAATACGTACTTTCGCGTTTAATTCTGAATCAGGGAAGGGATCAAAGCCGCTCCTGGCCTTATATACGGAGAATCAAAACTCTTGTTATGAAGACAATTATTTAGGAATAAATAGTTCTAAAATGCTCACAAATGGTAAAGTAAATACTTTTTAAATTTTGTTTAGAGTAACAAAAGAAACGTTTATACACCTGGATTATTATTTTGAGTGTCTATTACAACAAATTAAAAAATGGTTACCAAGATACTGGGTAATCGTATCACATTTAATGCCCGGGGCTCAAAATTCCACAATCTCCTTGAATGCATGCGCTCTCGTTCTAAATCAAAGTAGGGATCAAAGCCACCCCTGAGGCCCGGTCTTACGGGGAATCAAAAATCTTGTTAAGATTAAACAATTTTCTTAATAGTTCTAAAATGATCATAAATGGTAAAGTAAGTACTTTTTCAATACAGTTGCTAATCATACGGTTCTTATGACATGGAAATCTGTACCGTTATGATGTATTTACGGCACTAGTGTAAGTAATTACTTTTTAAATAAAATTATTTTAATACGGTTTTTATCGCGTTTATTACATTATTTATACACCTAACGTTTCGAGCACTTATTACTTTTTACTTTACTCCAATCACAACCGCTCAATAGCCCAATGCCACAGATGCAAAATTTAAACATTTTCATAGAATTCAAGCAAAGAATTTCAAGTTCAGCATGAAAACTTTTTCTGATTCGTGAGATGTGATTTTTTGACCGACTTCAAAAAGGAGGAGGTTATCAATGTACTTTTTTAGAGAAAGTAAACCTGAGTAAATGTACCTGATTATTATAAATGTAATGTATGTATGTATTATTACAACATGCTATAATTCCTAACTTTTATAAATTCCTTATTTGCTGAACTGCAATCTTGTTTTAGTTTATGGTAATCGCAAATGTATTGAAAAACGTCGTATGATACTCGTACGGTAAGCTGTCTATTATAGTCGTCGGTTTATTATAAGCACTCGGTTTCGCCTCGTGCCTATAATCACCTCGACTATAATACCAGCCTACCGTACTTGTATCATAATGTACCATTTACATTTAGTTTAGAGTAACAAAAGAAACGACTAGATACCTGTATTATTATTATTTTGATTATGTGTCTATTACAATGAATAAAATTAAACCATTACATGTAATTCCCGGGCTAAAAATTTTAAAATCTCCTTGAATGTGTGCTTTTGAGTTTAATTCTAAATCAAGGTAGGGATCAAAGCCGCCCTTGAGGCCCGGTCTTACGGGGAATCAAAAGTTGTTCATTTACAATTTAGGAATAAGTTCTAAAATGATCACAAATAAAGTAGGTAGTTTTTATGTGTTATACATGTGTGTGTATATAGAGTAACAAAAAGAGACTAGATACTTGTATACATAATTTAACAAACATATTAAAATTTCACCTTCAACCTTATTGTTGACATTTTACAACCCGATCTGCGACGCGGTATGTCTAAAAAAATAAATAGTGATAAAATTTCATCACAATCGTTTCAGCCGTTTGGTTCAAGTTTTATATTCCTGAATGATTATTTTCAGTACATACAATACATAGTGTCACGGTTTTCTCCCTTGCGGGGTAGACAGAGCCCAGGTCCAGAAGACCGTTTTCAGTACGTACAATACATATTGTCACGGTTTTCTCCCTTGCGGGGTAAACAGAGCCCAAGTCCAGAAGACCGTTTTCAGTACATACAATACATATTGTCACTGTTTTCTCCCTTGCGGGGTAGACAGAGCCCAGGTCCAGAAGACGGACAGTGATTGATTTCTAACCAACCGCATCGCCTATTGACTTGATTCCTCAGATTTTCGTCCGTTCCCTAGATCGGCTTTTACATCTGCGCGGGAAGAGAAGCAGCTGGCACATTCAACGGTTTATCCTTTGCTCCCTTCAGCTTGGGATATGAGACTATTTTCAGTGTATGTTTATAATCAGAGATCAAGTACACGTCATAAACACGAGAGTGGCCTGTGCGGTCCACTGAGCACCTTGCTTACCGAAGGGTGAAATCACCTATTTTTACAACTTTTACTAAAATTTCTTTCTTTTAATTTTAAAAAATGTTTATTAAAAGAGAATTTGTTTGGTTGATTGTTTATATTGAGTATACTTTTGTGGTTAAATCTAATATATACAGCCTCCGTGGCCCAATGGTTAACACGTCAGCTTGCTACACAGGAGTCTCGGCTACACAGGGGTCCCGGCTACACAGGGGTCTCGGCTACACAGGGGTCCAGCTCATAATGGAAAACGATCGTTTTTAGATTGGCCCTGGGTCTTGGATGTTAATCTATATAATTCATTTATTATAAATTATAGTATCATTGAGTTAGTATTCTACGATACAAGTTCGTATCTTTCTGTGGGGCTTGCTGAATCTGCCCGTAGCCTGTCGGACGCCCGAATATATTTATTTATTTAAATACCTATGTACCTATACAATGTACAACTACCATCTCATAATGACAGTGGAGATTAACGGCTTAACGTATCTTTTAATCACCGATGAGCTCGAGTTAGCAAGAGTATATTAACGATGGGTCAAGTTTGCCATAAACTGGGCCGTGGCCTGTGCGATCCACTGACCACGTTGCCCATCGAAGGGTTAAATTGACTATTTTTAGTGACACTACGTTCGCTCCGAACGCCGTGTTTTTCTTTTTTTAAACCCTGTTAGCCATGTCTGCTTACGTATAAACGTATAATGTTTTGCCGTATGGTTCCCAGCAGGGTGGAATAGGACCAGTCCAAGTCTTCCCGTGGAAGTCATAGAAGGCTTAAGAAATACAAGCTAAACAAAGTTTATAAACATCAGGCGAGTAGGCGACCAAAACTGTTGATAAGAGTTTCTTTCGGCGTTTCTTCTCTGCAGTGGTCGGTTCCGAAACGCTAGTAGTCTGTAGCTTTTGAACAATTAATAAATACATATTATCTAATAAGATAATTTTAAATATGATATGACGTGAAAAAGTGCCTGCAAAGGCCTATTTTCTGAATAAACGTTTTGATTTTGATTTTGATCAAAAAGACCTCTCCAAGCCGTCTGCCCAGCGTAGAGAGTGTAGACCAAATCCTCTGACTGCTCTAGCCACTATAAGGCTTTGGTGGCACAGAGAGGGTCGTGCGCCTGCAGTGGAGACTAAGAAAGACCTGATGATTATAATGATCAATGATTAGTATATTGGAACCCAATGATAAAGTTTCGAACTTGTAACAAGTTTCTCTCTCATAAATTTTTGACTTTGGGAACAAATGTTTTATGCGACCTCAATTTCATTTCATAAACCTGTTACGTTTTTTTGTAGTTCCAGTTCCTTGTAGTATTTTCACCCTTATTCTTTTTTTTATAGAATAGATCTACCCACCAATTTCTTTTAACTGCGTAGTAACAGTTTCAGAATAAAATGGCTGTGACATACGGACAGACAGACGAAACGAATTTATAAAATTTTCATATGTTGCCATTCGGCTACGGAAACCTATAAATACCATAAAATTAACACCATTTTCCCATTTCACTATCACTTTGTCCATTTTGCGTCATTCTTGACATGTTTATCCCTTACACAGGGTGTTTGTTACGCATCTGTCGTAATAAAATGGATTTCTCCCTACTTTTTTGTTCCACATGTTCGAGGAGCAAGCAATAATATTGTAATATTGGAGGAAAATATGAAAGAGAAAATATATCTCTTAGATATTTTATTTTCTGAAGGTTGTTTTGGTAGGAGACAATTTGGATGTGTATACTGTATGTTGCATGTTGTTTTCTTAGAAAACAAAACGAGAATAATACTCGCAGCTAGGTATTTGAGGAACAAGACTCAAAAGCTATCCGGAGAGCTTAAACTCGTTTGAGATGAATAAGGAAAAGCTCTTACCCAGAAGGAGGGTAAAGTTTTTCGCGAATATGTATGTAAGTATATTTGTTCCATTGTTGCCTAAAAGCCTTGACCGATGAAGTGTGAGGTGTCATTAGATATGATTCTAAACGATGTATTGTAACATTCACGGAGATAGCTGTGTTGAGGATATCGGAATACTTTACGACGATGACACAATATTAACAAATCAAAATAAAAAGCCTAGACTTTCTGCTCATAGATGGACCTTTTGAACCCGTCATCTTTGTATTAGAAATCTGATAACACTATATCTCGTTCTACCTCATCAAGACTTTTTGAATGAAAGAATTTGATCATTTTGGATACCTCAAAATATCCATGAAATATTGCTATAATTATTTGAACGTAGACACCACAATCGTTATTAAAACTATTGTCAAGCTCGCTCGCTCGACAAAGGAAAACTTTGCATGACTGACGCTACGAACTTTGTAGACACATAGTTGAAAAGCAATATTAAAGCAGTTCGTAATTCGATGACTATGATTTAATGTTTTTGATTCAGCATAACTATATTACTTAGTTCCCGTGGATATCGTAGAGGGCGACTTAGGAAACACAAGCTAAATAAAGCTTTTAAACATCAAAGAGACTTTTCCAACCCGTCTGGCCCGCGTGGAGAGTGTAGGCCAAATCGTCTGACTGATCTGGTTTTACGATTTTTACACATTTAAATAATTTTTATTATAATTGATTCATTCTGCGTATCAGCACACAAAGAGGACCTTCAATCTTTTAGTGAACAATTTCGTCATCTTTGAAACTGATCATCTGATTACACTACCTGTCGTTATATCACATACTTACACATACGAAAGAAAAAAAAAAACAAAAAACATTAAAGTCTTTTCAAATGAAAAAAGTTGAGCATTGACGTTATCCATGAAATATTGCTATAATTATTTGAACCGTAGACACCATTATTCCCGTAGATGACGTAGAAGGCGACTTAGGAAACATGCTAAACAAAGCCTACAAACATGAAAGAGACCCTTCCAACCCGTCTAGCCAGCGTGGAGACTGTGGGTCAAATCCTCAGACTGCTCTGGCTAATTATGGCTCTAGTAGGTAGTACAGAGAGGGTCGTGCTCCTCTAGCGGGGACTAAAAAGACCTGATGATAAAGATGATACAGAGACCTGATGATGATATTACTAACTAGAGGAAAATGCGTAGATTCTCTTTCACTCTGTCATAGGAGCGATGTAGTAATAAAACACAATTAATCTATAAATCCGCCAGTCTCTATAAGGTACATACGTGGCTTCTGAGGGACATTAGCTTTAAGCTTTTGACAGGGCGACGGGTTTTATTTTTCCGTTTATAATAGTACATTGTGTACCAAGGGCGGTATAGAAGACATTACGTCAAACGAGCGACTACTAACAAGCACGAGGCGAAGCCGAGTGCTTTTAGTAGTCCGATTTTGTAATGTCTAATACCGGCCGTGATACACACAATGTTTTTCATCTCACCGAGTAAATAGTAGAGTAAAATATTAATTTATCATAGGGAATGTATTCCATGTAAATTAATGAAGATTAGGATTACTTATAAATATTTTGCCTAAAAATAAATAGCGGCAAACTAGAAAGAGCAGAAAATATATCCGAGGATTCCACAGATAATGAAAATGTTTTATCCAAAAAGTGGAAGTCAAAGATCGATGAATACAAACAGCCAGCCACCACGGCCATTAACAATTCCAAATTTGAATGAAGGACAAAAATCTCGAAGTATGTTTAAAAAAAATTATCGGGTTCACTAGCAATGGGCATGTTGACTAAAATTTTTTTCGTGTTGCTATGTAAAGACCTGCAAAAAATAAACACAATAGTGACAGAAATACATTTCTGAACAAAAAACTCTTTCAGATATAAAAGTTTTAAAGACACAAGTTATGTTTTTAGACATTAAGTTTTAGACGTGAAAACGCGCCACTGAAATGCCTACATCTTTGTGACTTCACAAGCTTGTATTTTGTATGGGTGGCGTGAGAACTTTGTTTGGTAGCTATACGAAATATTTCGTTTATGGTTATGGTTTCATAATAAAAGTTGCTATAAATTTAGCGGACTACAATATAGTATAATTGTAATTAAAGATTTTCATACTTTTAAAAATGGTCCTATTCACCAAACTTTAAAGAAGCTCTAAGATCACTTAATGAATCGATATCAATTAAAAATGTTCTTTATAGTGTTTTTAGATAGAAATTAGTATCATTAGAAAAAAATTATATATAATTTTAACATTAGGCAACTACCGTATTCCAAATTTGAATATACGACTTGAAAACTTTTTGGATGTAGAAGATTTGACACGTGTGCATGGTATAGTGCCCTATTAAATTTAAAAAAATACTTAACGCGCTCTCGGGCTTTATGGAACTTGTATGAAATCTTATAGCCCGGGGTCGTAATAGCGACCATCCAGCCCACTTTGCTTTGCTTGCATTTAATGACACTGTTTAAGGGTAGGTGAGATGAAAAAGAATTTTTTTTAACATACGTATAGCAAGATATATAAATTTAACCCCAATAGAATTGATAAAATAAACATTATAGGTAATGGATTGTGACCTTCAAAATAATGTGATAATTTTACATTGTCAGAAAGGGATGAAATATATTAATTTTACAAATATATCACAACTTAATTTTCTAAATATAGGCACAACATTGGGAATACATTAGTCCAATTCTATAAACAAAAACTCACTAACGACCATAAAGTATATTAGTGTGTATGTTTGCATTAATAATGAACATGAAATCAATTTACGCCCACACACAGTTCAAATGTCACAAATGGAAACGTAATGAATCAAGTCACATATCAGAGAACGCTAAGTGATGCGTAGTACCACAGGGTTATATATCAAATGATCGGAAAGGTAACCAGCTCGTCAGAAAATAACTTGCTAAAACTGAGAAATCCTAACTTCCGAACTAATATCCCAACTAATATAAAAAATGCTAAAGTGACTTTGTTTATTTATTTGTTTGTTTATTACGCTTTCACGTCCTATCTACTGAACAGATCATCATGAAATTTTGCATACATATAGGTTAGGGTACTGAAAAGGACATAGGCTATATATCACGTGGGGAAAGCTGCGGGTAGCAGCTAGTCCTAATCCTATCCTATCCTAATTCTAACTAATATTATAAATGCGAAAGTGAGTTTGTTTGTTTGTTTATTTGTTACGCTTTCACGCCAAATCTACTGAAACCGATCATCATGTTAGGGTACTGAGAAGGACAAAGGCTATATATCACGCGGGCGGAGCCGCGGGTAACAGCTAGTTATATTATAAATGCGATAGTGTTTTTTTGTTTGTTACGCTTTTACACCGTAACTACTGAACCGATCGTCATTAAATTTTGCATACACATAGGTAAGAGTACTGAAAAGGACATAGGCTATATATTACGTGGGCAAAACTGCGGGTAATAGCTAGTAATTCATAAATATAATAATGTGTTGTGTAACTTCAACCTCGACATACCGTTAAAGGGGTGACTAAACTCATGAATTTGAACAACTTTTCCAATTGGATCAAGACAAATCGTATGAATAGGTTTACCACATGTGTGGCACAGGAGGTCATCATCATCAGATCTTTTTAGTCTCCATTGCAAGAGTATGACCTTATCTGTACTAACAGAGCCAAAGCAGTCAGAGGATTTGGCCTACACTCTCCACGCTGGCTGGAGAGGTCTCTTTGATGTTAAACAAGCTTTGTTTAGCTTATGTTCCCTAAGTCGCCTTCTACGACATCCACGGGAAGACTTGGATTGAACTTATTCTACTCTGCCGGAAACCACACGGCACAGTTATGTAGCGCAGCTTTGTAAGCTACCATTTCTCATATAATATTGTGAGATGAAGCACGTGTAGGTAGAGTAGGACCATTATATCCAGTTGGTGCGCAATACAATTATGTAGTTAATTAATAATTATTACCATGCAACGATTCGTAGAAGGCAATCTGTAGCCTACATCTACGAAGACGTAGTACATCGTAGCTGCTACGAGCTTCGTAGAGGTTTGTAGACGTGCATTTTGTAGTTTATAGTTTTTGGTGTGTATAGAAATAGATGTGCATTTTGTCTCCTAAAAATTCTTAGTAAGTTTACATTTCTAGGGGTCTGTACCCAAATAATAAAACGAAATCCTAATACTAATCCTCCGATGTCTGTCCGTCTGACATAGGGTTGTATCGATTGCATTGTAATAGGCAGAGACTTGAAATTTTGAAAGAATGTGTAATTTGCCGCTTTCACAAAAAATAATAAAAAGTAAATTGAATTAAAAATTAAGGGGGACATACAGTCTCTTTCATGTTTGGGAGAAAAGACTAGGCGAATATTTAAGGAATCACATTAATGTGCGCTGCGGCTAGCAACCCATCCCTATATTGATTCCACTACCCACCATTACGCCCACTACTGTGCTGTCTTATGACCTTGGGCTCAGTCTACCCCGCAGGGATAAAGACGTAAAAGAATGTATAGCATATTGTCATAAAGCTCTCAATTTAAATCGTGGTTAAAAGCACTCAGTTATAACCGCGCAAACTTTGTATGCGGGTGTTAATAAAGTGTTAATTTTGATAAGAACTCGATAAAAGTGATTTAGGTCCGACACTTTGTTAACTTAAACTTTGTTTTCAGCTAGTGTTTTACTTATAAAGGTCAATTAATCACTCTATAAGAACATTTCTATCAACAAAAATAAATAAGCATAAAATTACTTTCACACAGATTGAGCTACCCCCAAAGTAAGTTCGAGACTTGTGTTATGGGATGCTAACTCAACGATACTATATTTTAATACAAATACATATATAGATAAACATCCAAGACCCAGGTCAATCTGTAAAAAGATCATTTTCCATCTTGACCTACAGGCCTATTTGCTAACTCGGTGTACAACGATTTGATTGTCACTTTAGCATTCATTACGGTTTTCATATCTTAAATAAAAATATTCATTCATACCGAAGCCGTAATGAATATTGAAGTTACTATGAAAATGATGTACACCGTAACTGTCAAAAGTTAGCAAATAAGCCTGCTGACCGGGGATCGAACCCGAGACCATCCGTGGCGCAGGCCGGCGTGTTGACGGCTGCAGTTAGTTATACAAACTTTGTAAGCGGGTGTTAATAAAGTGTTAATTTTGATGGAAACTCGATAAAAGTGATTTAAGACCGGCTCCGACACTTTGTTTTCAGCTAGTTTTATACTTAGCTAGGATTAATCATAATCATTGGACCGCCGTGTGGCTCCCGTGGTGGCGAGTAGAATAGAACCACTCCAAGTCTTCCCGTAGATGGCGTAGAAGGCGACTTAGGAAACACATTTTAAATAGGTATGTCGAAGATTCTAAGTTGACGTCATTTGGAGAAAATGCGCTGTGCAGTTTGTTGCCGCTTCTTCTGCACTCCGCCTTGGAAGCGGTGTAAACTTAGCCGTAAGTAAATTATTGACGTCAACAATAATATATTTTTGTAAACTAATTGTAATTATGAAAAAAAATTGACGTTCACTAAATTATATTGAAATATCTTACGATGAATAAAATGATTGACTTTGACTTTGAAAAACACAAGCTAAATAAAGCTTATAAACATCAAAGAAAAATCAAGCCGCCTGACCCACATGGAGAGTGAAGGCTAAATCTTGACTGCTTTGGGTAATATATGCCTCTGGTAGTACCATGGTAGTACAGAGAGGGTCGTGCTCCTGTAATGGAAACTAAAAAGGGCCTGATAATGAGGTAGTGAACCCCGGGCTCTGATGCTTTGCCGCTGAGGATGCAACGTGTTAACGTCAGTAATTTACTTATGAATGAATGAATAAACACTTTATTGCACCAATATATCTAAAAAAAATGAAGTAGATAAAACACAAACAATTATACAAATATAGGGCACAAAGGCGGACTTACCGCAATATGCAATTTATATATTTTATATAATTTATCTTAATGCTTTTCTCTGTAGTATCTTTAGCCTAGTTGGTTTGGGGCCCGGGGTCCGCTTCATATCAGAATAAATAAATATATAGGGACATATCACACAAATTGAGCTAGTCCCACAGTAAGTTGTGAACTTGTGTCGCAGAATACTAACTCAACAATACTACATTTTATAATAGATACTTATATAGATAAACATCCAAGACCCAGGTCAATCTGAAAAAGATCGTTCTCCATCATGACCTGACCGGGGATCGAACCCGGGCCCTCCGTGTCGCAGGCTGGCGTGGTAACCACTGCGCCACGGAGCTCGTCAAATATATATATATATATATATTTGACGAGCTCCGTGAAATATATATAATAAATAGTACCCACATCCCAGATTCTAGATTACATAAAATCAGCCTCATCGTCATCATTTCGTGTAGGTGACTCGGTCAGTCGACCATGCACACCCTGGTGTCAGAGTTCTTCCGAACCGCCTCTTGGCCTCTGCCGTGGTTCCTTTAACGACTACCAGATAGCAGCAGGGACCAACGGCTTAACGTGCCTTCCGAATCAGCCTCATGAAAAAGCTAGTCAATAATAAAGTTACGTCAACTTACGTTCGATTCCCACGAGAAGCATACTTTGTTGTGTTTCCAGTTTGGTTAGAACATTGCAGGCATGAATCACTTGATTGTCTGATAAGAAAGATGATTACGTGCTTCGGAAGGCACGATAAGCTGGTGGTCCCGACTGCCATCTGGTAGTCGTTAAAGGAATCACGTCAGAGGCCGAGAGGCGGTTCCGCAGAACTCTGACACCAGGGTGTGCATGGTCGACTGACCGTGTCACCTACACGAAATGATGATGATGAACTTACAAATTACTAAATCTTGCCTTTTCACTTTTGGTACTCAAGTATTTACCTGCAACAAAATAATGTCCTTTAATATTATCATTTTACAATTAAAGGTTGTTATTAGTGACAAAACATGAATCCTTACTAATATTATAAATGTGAAAGTGAGTTTGTTTGTTACGCTTTCACGCCCTAGCTACTAAACCGATCATTATGAAATTTTGCATACACATAGGTTAGGGTACTGAGAAGGACATAAGCTATATATTAAGACGCGGGTAATAGCTAGGTTAATATAAAAAGCGGAATAAGTTGCGTATCCAGCTGTAATTATTAAATTATCTTAACACTTTATGTTTTCTCAACTGTCATTGCTAATTTTTTATATTCGGCCAATGATTTAAAGTTTAAACTGAACATTCATTTTACTCTTTATTTTGTAACAAATCGATGTAGGCAGTTTACGTAAATTCCGGCTATTTGTTCAAACATATCTCGCTTATCAGTATGGTAAAATTCTGGATTTACTTGTCCCAGAACAAGCATGTTTTACATCAGTTTTACGACTCTTTTCTGTAATATCACATATTTTATTGATTCAGTTTTATGGCAAACCTTAGGCTGTGTTTCCACCATATTTATGGGCGTGAACGAATATGCATTCGAGGTAAAAATCGACCGATAATATCGCTTCATTCTCCTAGCCTCCTCTAACCATAGGTATTAAGCTTAATACAGTGATATGTCAGCCTAAAACTCTATTATGAAACTTTACATCCGAGCACACGTCTGTGTGTGAGTTAACTATCAGCGTCGTCACCGCAAAAAAGTATCAACGCACTTAATAGTGGTGACAGTTAACGTGTGACTGAACAGCTTACCCTGTTTTTCGAAACCTTAAGAACTCCAGAGCTCGGGGGAAAGGTGCGGGAATGCCATATTGCGGGGGACGCTGAGCGCTTTCGTTCTGTACATTAGTACTATCTGTGTTACAGTTCTAATTGAAACGATAAAGGTAGTACGAAATATGTTTTGTGCGATGTTAATGCAATTATAGTCAGCAGCTAGGATGCGTTCGAGGCTGTGAAACTTTGTAAAGTGAGTGTTTCATTAGAGTTGAACATTGCAATGGCGAGGTCAACTGTAAGTGTCGGATGAGGACTTTCTAGAAAAGTTGTTCAACTGACAATGTCACAAAACTATCTATATCACAAATGATTTTTTTCTTAGAACCTATCTATTTAATAATCGCCCTTTTTTCTTTAGAACCCTCATAATATGGTAAATACAAAGTTTCGTTTTAAAACGCTACCCAGTAGTGTCATCTTTGTGCAACTGCCAGAAAAAATCGTATGAATAAGAGGGACCACATGCTCATAAATCATTACCATTATAACCTAAAGAGTACATCTAGCGCAGAATTAATAATAGTACCTCTAGCACCATTAAACAACCTCGCACATTTTTCGTGTAAACACAGCCTTATTGTAGTTTCCATGGTGACGTATATCCAGCACCCTCTTTTTTATGGTTCGCGGGGTTTCCTTTGATCCAAATGTCGTTATGCATGCAAAGGCCACTCGAATGCTGTTATGGTGGTTGTGTAAGTAGAGCTTGTTATGATAATGATTCTACTATCTGCTTTTGTTAGAGAATGACCGGGATATTCTGCTGACAACTGTGTAATCAATTTCCTGCGGCGGTATTCCCGAATCAATACGACATTGGAACCTTCAAAAAACGTATCTATCCCAACTAATATTATAAATGTGAAAGTGAGTTTGTTTGTTTGTTTATTTGTTTGTTTGTTTGTTACGCTTTCACGCCGTATCTACTGAACCGATCATCATGAAATTTTGCATACACATAGGTTAGGGTACCGAGAAGGACATAGGCTATATATTACGCGGGCAAAGCCGCGGGTAACAGCTAGTTTCTTCTATAAAGCCGGCTACGCTCTTGTTACACCCCTGATGTTTTAGTTGTCCATGGGTGGCGGTGATCGCTTACCATCAGTGACCCGACAATGATACTTCAGGTTCTCAGTTCCAACTAGGTCCGGCCTAATGAGGAACCGAAATCAAAAAGCGAAACTTATCTAAATGTATGGACAACTACAATTACTAATATTAATAATATGTACCAGTGTATTTTACACTTAGAAATAAATCATGACAATAATGGTAGAAGCATTATTTCAAAACAAAAAACTCTACTGCATTTTTTGCCAGTTTACGTCTACCATATTGATTTTTTCCTAACATCATATAGCCTTTGACACTCCGAGAAAAAATAGGAATCTAATAACACCAGCATAGAAATGGGAGGAGTGACCACACGTTACATGAAATATCCCGACCCTTTCGCTAATTGGACGGCACACTAAGCCGTTAGTCCCAGCTGTGTCTATGGTATACACAAAGGGTATACTGTATATTATATATTGTAATAGACTTACTTATTGTATACCCTACGGGGGTGATATATCCCTGTGTGACAAAACCCCTTTTAAAATAAATAAATATTAAATGAAGTCCGCTGTCTTAATTTATGGCGGTCGTTATGCCTAAAAAAATGTCACACACACTCGAAAAATGGAGCCAAATGAAAATATGGGAAAGGAAAAAGCCAGTCAATAATATGATTAAAACATATCGTCCAAAATTCCTAACATAAAATCTCAACAAACAGAATAAAGAAGCTAGCTATCTACTAACATTAATATCGTTTATATCTCTGCCAAGTTATATGCGAGCCTAATAAAAATGAAGGCCCAAAACATGGGGGTAAGATGTCCCATATTAGGTACTTACGACACAGGCCACGTTCTAACGAGGGCAGACGAAATCATAGACCAACCATTGAAGTAGATGGCATAACGTCGACTAACAATAAATAGATACACAATCAGCAATAAAAACAAGACATGCAAAATGTCCTCACCTTAGAAGCTGCCTAACTTACAGTGGTTTTATTTAAACAAAAGATAGGAATTACCTCAATGTTTGATAATAAACACAAAATCCTAATGTATGAATAATATGAACTGGTCGTCTCCTCTTAGACATTTTAGAGCGAAGTACTTATTATTATTGTGTGGAAAAAATGCACACAATGGCTCCTACGACTATATACTACTAGTTAGTGAAAAACATACTGAATGCTGTTTTTCTCACGGCTTTTTCCTTAACTGAACGCAGGTAGTGTTTTATGAAAATTGCAATAATTGAGAAAATAATTCTTCTTCAAATTTTAAGGAACACATTGGGCCGGGTTGGGGTAGAACACAATACGTACGTATACCTTTTGCTTATAGCTATCGCTCTAAGACTACTGAGACTATTAAGATAGGTCTCTTGTCTTGTTTGTATTTCTTATGTAAGTGGCCGACACTGTGGTATCAGATTTTTCAAGCTACCTCAAGCCACTCAGGTCTCTGAACACCTACTGACTGTCTATGTACCGTAAACAGGTTTAAGCGAGATCCTCATCATCTGAGTGCAGAATGCTAGTATTTGAGTTATCTATTGTATTACGTTATCTGTGGACACTTTCAACACTAGCCACGTCTGAGCGAGGACAGACAAAATTGTCTCGACGCTGGCTCTCTGCCTATTACATGGCCAACTTGACGAAAATTTATCGTTTTACGGATAAAACGATATCGTTGTCGGGAATAGAAGATATTGAAACATAAGTCCGCTTTTGCGACCTCAAAACGAGTAATATTAGTACTTGTTTAAGGGTTTTTGTTTACTTAGGTATATACTTTTTACTACACTTCTACCTACTGAATTTTGTATTCGTCTCAAAAAATAACATGGTTTACTTGGTGTTCGTATGAGAAAAGTGTATAATCAAATAGTCATTGGCAAAAAAACTGTCAAACACTGTCAGTGTCGGATTAAGCTAGGAAGGTGCCCTAAGCACTTTAAGATCAAGGGCTCCATCCCTTTACGTCACTTTTTCGGCTAATGACGTATTTGGTATATAGCACATTGTTCTACCAGAGCGGCATACCCTAAGCAGTTACTTGCTTAAAGTTTGAATATGAAGTTTCACTTAGAATTTTTGCCTTTTTGACAAAACGCTGAAAAAGGCTTCACCTACTTCCTTATTTTTAATTGTCAACGGTAGTTCATAAAACACCAGGGCCTGGAAGGCAGTAGGCAAAAATATACTTAGTAGTTGGTAATAGTACGTGAATAGTACTGAATAATAGTACTAGTACTTTTGTATTTAATATTATGATTATACTATGGACTTTCAACTCTGTCAACCCATCACACTAAGCGCCCTGTTTTGTGATAATTAGCGAACACAGCAACTCCCATCCTGGCTGTCAAATATTTGTGAAAAGGGGAAACAATCGCTCAAAGAGAATGTATTATGGAATTTCTACATAGCTACCGATACAGACATCTTCTCCACGTGGAAGACTTAAAAGAATTTATACAGTGTGTAAATGGACCTCCGTGGTTCAGTGGTTAAGGCGTTCGCCTTGTTGACCCGGGGGTCGTGGGTTGGTGGACATAGACGTAGGGGTAGACCGCGGACGAGATGACATCGATAGGTTCTCGAGGGGTTGGCAACAAGCTGCATTAAATAGGTAGGGATCAGTGGGGAAAAGAAGGGCAGGCTCTTGCCCAGCAGTGGGACACAAAACCATGCTAAGAACAAAAGATTTGAATTAATTCTAATAAAATTGCAGCGTGTTAATTGATCCTCGACATACCGTGAAAGGGCTCAATGTGAATATATTACACGCTGTAAATACCTCATTATTTGTCATTGTAAGTCCTCTGCTCTGGAGACTGCCTCCGTGGTCCAGTGGTTAAGGCGTTTGCCTTGTTGACCCGGGGGTCGTGGGTTCGATTCCCACGGGAAGCATACTTTGTTAAGTTGTTTCCAGTTTGGTCAGTTTGGCAGGCATGAATCACCTGATTGTCTAATAAGAAAGATGATTCCGTGCTTCGGAAGGCACGTTAAGCCGGTGGTCCCGGCTGCCATCTGGTAGTCGTTAAAAGGAACCACGTCAGAGGCCGAGTGTCACCTACACGAAATGATGATGATGAATGGACCGTCAACATTTTTGCAACAGATTTTTGCATGACAAGTCTAATATCTTAGCCATATTAAATTTATGCGAGAAATCCAGAAGCCTGCATTAACTTTATATTGCGAACTGAAGCAAAAATTCGTTTAAAAATAAAACATTACAGTTTTCTCACTATCGCGGCAGGCGACACCTTCCGACTATTAATCATAAAATTCGAGGTGAAAAAGATTAAGAGTTTCAGGAATATTCTCAAGAGCTTATGACATTATTCTTTGCTACCTCTTTGGAATTCTTCAAAGTGTGTGAAGAATCATAAATCATGCAATATGGTTGAAACTTTCTTTTAAATATGTACTAGGTACCTTTTTGTTTTATTCACGAGAGATTTCCTATCTTATGGAAATTTATCCCAACTAATATTATAAATGGGAAAGTGAGTTTGTTTGTTTGTTACACTCCACGCCGTATCTACTGAACCGATCATCATGAAATTTTGCATACACATAAGGTAGGGTACCGAGAAGGCTATAGGCTGTATATTACGCGGGCGAAGCCGCGGGTAACAGCTAGTTTTACATAAATCTTCACCCTCAAAATAAAATATGTGCAATCACACTCGCGACTGCACATATTTTATTTTTATATGACAAAGTGTACCTACCTATTGTCTCTCACTTTAATAAAGCATTCATTCAACTACAGTGCACCCCAATCAATACGAAATAGAACAATGACACCGACTGACGTCAACAAATGTGAATGACATAAAGTTCGCACTACGTACAGAGTTCATAACTAGTTGCAAAGCTCCGTTTAGTTCAAAAGTGAATAACGTAGCATAAAACAGACCACAGTGGTAATAAAGTTATAAAATAGGTGGTTTTTAATAAAATAGCTTTTACCACGTTTTTGTCCGCTTTATTTATAGCGTACTAGCTGTTACCCGCGGCTTCGCCCGCGTGTTATATAGCCTATGTCCTTCTCGGTACCCTAACCTATGTGTATGCAACATTTCATGATGATAGGTTCAGTAGATAGATACGGCTTAATAGAGTAACAAACAAACTCACTTTCGCATTAATAATATTAGTGGGGATGGGATGTGGTGCTATTCTTTCTGTATCAGCTTATCAGCTATAACAATGTAAAGTTTCGTTAAAATTGGACCAGTAATTTTTGGAGTTATTGGTTTATTTTGCACACCTCAAGTAACTTTTTGTAGAACAATGTTTCCAAGTATTACTGATTAATGTACAAAAGCATAAAGTAATTTTTACCCGACTAACACCCAGAAAAAGGGGAATATTTTTCGTACGTAGGTATGTATGAAAATAAGTATGTCTGTTCCATTGTTACCTTCTGTAGCCGAAATAGCTTGACCGATTTTTATGTGAGAAGTGTCATTAGATTTGTACTCTTCCCCGGAGTGTCATGGACTATTAACGTCAGCATTCAATCAATATACATACATGCTATTACGTCTCTATCCCTTGCGGGGTAAACAGAGCCCAAGGTTATAAAACCTACAGGCCGGGTTTAGCATAGTAGTAGTCATCATCATCATCAATTCCTGTAGGTGACACGGTCAGTCGACCATGCACACCCTGGTGTCAGAGTTCTTCGGAACCGCCTCTCGGCCTCTGACGTGGTTCCTTTAACGACTACCAAATAGCAACCGGGACTAGCGGCTTAACGTGCCTTCCGAAGCACAGAATCATCTTTCCTATCCGACAATCAGGATATTCATTCCTGCAATGTCCTAACCAAACTGGAAACAACTTAACGAAGTATGCTGCCCGTGGGAATCGAACCACGGCCCCCGGGTCAATAAGGCAAACGCCTTAAGAGTCGCCTGGAAGCGCTAGTCTCCATACAAACGGAAAAAGAGAATTGTGGCAATATTTGTCAATATTGGGTCAAAATTAAGCATCCAATCAATTATTCTCATTATAATCTACGTACGTTCCTATACAGTTTGGTTAAATAATCAATAGTTTTGAGAATTAAACGCCTCTCAAGATTTCCATACAAATATGAAAAGGCTTGTAATTCCCAAACCATTGATATTTTAACCAACCTGTATAGAAACGTACGTAGATTATAATGAGATTAATTGATTAAATGCTTCATTTTATTCCAAAATTATTGAATATTGCCACAATTCCCTTTTTCCGTTTGTATGGGGACATGCGCGTCCAGGCGACTCTTAACCACTGGACCACAGAGGCTGGATGTAGGATAGTAGTAGTGGACGTAAAGGTGGAGAGTAGAATCAAAATTGTGATGGGTTGTTAGCCGCATCGCATATTAATATGATCCTTAGATTTTCGCCCAATCCCTTGACCGGCTTTTACGGTCTGCACGGGAAGAAAAGCAGCTGGTATATTCTGTTTTTACTTTCTCCCAAACCAACATGGAAGAGCAATATGGTGGACGTAAATTGTCAAAAAGGCAGGCATTGTTTTTAATGGTTTTTTACAACTTGTTTAATGTAAGTACATGTTGCCGTGTTAGTCATCATCATCATTTCGTGTAGGTGACACGGTCAGTCGACCATGCACACCCTGGTGTCAGAGTTCTTCGGAACCGCCTCTCGACCTCTGACGTGGTTCCTTTAACGACTACCAGATGGCAGCCGGGACCACCGGCTTATCGTGCCTTCCGAAGCACGGAATCATTTTTCTTATCAGACAATCAGGTGATTCATGCCTGCAATGTCCTAACCAAACTGGAAACAACTTAACAAAGTATGCTTCCCGTGGGAATCGAACCCACGACCTCCGGGTCAACAAGGCGAACGCCTTAACCACTGGGCCACGGAGGCAGTTAGTAGCCGTGTTAGTGTAAGTCAATTAGTGATGCCTTACATTTGAAAACAGTTAACATTCTATAATTTTCAAGTAGCGTTGCCTAACTTTTTAAAACCATTTTATGATTTTAATGTTAATGGTCGTATGGATGCTATGAGTAAAATTTTACAAATAGTAACAAGTAGCCACAAATGTTACAGATCGTTACCTAATGTTACCAAAATACACAATGTTGCTCCACAAAAGTTAATACCTAGCGGTGTGGATCCACCTTCGATTAACAAACAACTCTAAATCAATACAAACTTACACATATACCATTAGTGGTTGAAAGGATAATGAGGGCTTTGAGGGAGTTACGTTTATATCATTTTATATATAATCCTTTATTTTTGAATCCTACTTGTATAAGTGTAATTGTAATTATAATTACGGTAGCGAATTTATTAACATAGCGAATGTTGTGTACGCTACTAATTGGCATGTACATACGCACAGTACATTGTGTACTTATCTAATAATTATGTCAAAACTGTTTATGTATGTAACTGCTGTAAGCGTGCCTATATTAAATAAATTAAAAAAATTAAATGAATTATGCCACTTACAGACATGACAAACAAACAACAGGACAATAACAGGATATTCAATTCAATTCATTTATTCATAAAAACAACATTACATTGTATTCGAATATTAAGTCTAAATACTAAAAAAAAATAAAATAAGAACTACAATATTAAATGACAATTATATTATAACTAAAATTCACCAACGGAATAACAGCATTTCTCCAACAATAATGCCCTTAGTTTTCTCTTGAAAATAGAAAGATTTTTTTCTAATTTTAGTTCCTGCGGTAACTTATTGAAAATCGTCACTGTTTGATGGCGTGCACTATGCGCCACTATATTGAGCGTCGGGGTTATTACTCTGGTCAGGTCTTTCCGTCTAGTATTCTCGCGGTTTAGCATTTCTTCCTCTGTTTCGAATGTTTTTCTGTTTTTTATGAAATCAGTGAGGAGAACAAATATGTACAGACTTGGGACCGTTAGAATCTGGAGTTTTATAAAATATTCTTTGCAAGATTGCCATGGTGGTATGCGGACCATCGTTCGGATTGCCCTTTTTTGTGCTACAAAGGCTTTATTAATATTACATTGATAGCTTTGCCCCCAATATTTAATACTAAAGCGTAGTCTAGACTCCACCATAGAATAATAAACCGTCTTCAGTTGGTCCATCGTCAGTTCATCCCTTAAAGATCGTAGTGCACAGCAAGCACTGCTTATGCTCTTAACCACGGCTTGTAATTCTGGTCTCCAATTGAGATATTCGTCAAGACTGATACCTAGAAATTTCACTACTCCTACTGGCTCAATAACATCATTATTCAGGCCAACGTCAAGTTTATCCTTGGTCCTAGCAGTTGTTTTGAACAACATCACATTAGTTTTATTCGCGTTTAAATTCAGGTTATTAACCCTAAACCAATGTTGGAATAATACCATAGCATTATTAATCTTTCTATTTAGAGCGTCAATATTCTTATCCCACAGTATGGCATTTGTATCATCTGCAAAAACAACTAAGTTAAGTTTATCAACCAGATAAGTTTAGGAGTGTTGTGCTCGCCGTGTGGTGCCCGGCAGATTACTCCAAGCCTTCCCGTGGATGTCCTAGAAGGCGACTAAGGAAACACAAGCTAAATAAACGTTATAAATATCAAAGAGACCTCTTCAGCCCGTCTGACCAGCGTGGAGAGTGTAGGCCAAATCCTCTGGCTTCTCTGTGTAAATAGCTCCGGTAATACAGAAAGGGTCATGCTTCTACAGTGGAGACTACAAAAGACCTGATGATGATGATGAATATTTAGGAGTTTGTTACTATAACTACTAATAAACTCACGGATCAAAATAAATAGTTACCATCATTATAAAGTTGATTCAGACAGAGAGCAATATGGAATCTGACACATGCTCAACTTTCAGAGAACATAACTTTGTTGGAAAATCATAGTAGAATTATGAGCTTACAGGCTTTCAAAGTTCAGCAGAGTTTCATTTGCGCATGTAACTTTGTATGTACATGTATAATTATCATTCAGAAACATTGTATATTGAAAAGCTTATTGTAATTAATAGAAAAGAAAATTTTTATTTAAAAAAAGGATATGGTTCAGTGCCTAAGAACAACTTTCTTAGGATTTATGCACTATACATTTATTTTATTACCCAAAAAATTAAATGATTTTTAAATGTCTGTAAATACATTGCTAGCGCTTAAGTATGTCAAGTAACCCGTGCGTGGTCACCCTTTGTATCGGTTAACAAAAGGTATGAAATGTCTTAAGCCCCGTTCTTCGAAAGGCACGCTAAGCCATTGGTCCCGTTATTAGACCCCCGACTGTTATATTCAGGCAGCTTATAAACAGTGAAGTAGTAAGCCTATGTCCTTCTCAGTACCCTAACCTATGTGTATGCAAAATTTCATGATGAACGGTTCAGTAGACAGGGCGTGAATGCGTAACAAACGAACCAACTCACTTTTGCATTTATAATTTACTAGCTGTTACTCGCAACTCCGCCAGCGTGATATATAGCCTATGTCCTTCTTAGAACCCTAACCTATGTGTATGCAAAATTTCATGATGATCGGTTCAGTAGATACGGCGGTTCAGTAGAACAAACAAACAAACAAACTCACTTTTGGCATTTATAATTTACTAGCTTATACCCGATGCTTCACCCGCATAAGATATAGCCTATATCCTTCTCGGTACCCTAACCTATGTGTATGCAAAATTTCATGATGATCGGTTCAGTAGATACGGCGTGAAAAGCGTAACAAATAAACAAACTTACTTTCGCATTTATAATATTAGTTGGGTGCGATGGGGATTTGCACAGCATTATTAATACTGTGTTTGTAAGTTTTCACAAATTTTTAAATAAAATTCTTTGTCTTTGTTTATAAAATTGATTCACACCACATGTCAACTTTCAGCAACGGAACTTTGTTCGAATACGATGGAGGAATTACGAGCTTACAGTTCGGCAGACGGCTTTCGAAGTTCTGTCGTTCAAAGTTTCATTTACTCTTGTAGTAACGAGTACAAGATTGAGCTAGTATTTTATTAATTTTGTAACAAAATATAGTTTGTTTTGTTTGTTTTTCGTATGTGTAAGTGGCCAACACTGGTGTCAGATTTTTCAAGCTGCCTTAAGGCATCTGACATAGCTTAACGACTGCCATCAACGATGACAGCCGGGACCAACGGCTTAACGTGCCTTCCGAACCACGGAGGAGCTCGAGATATTTTTATGCCACTTGCGGTCACCCATCCAAGTAGGGGTTCCTTAACATATGTAAGCGCTCATAGAGCTCACACTCACTGGACCATCAGGCCCAAATATAGTATCGTTGAGTTAGTATACCAATCTGTGTAATTTGTCCGTATATATTTATTTATTTATTATCATATTTATAACTTAAGCTCAATGTTCCAGTGGACATATGCATTTTAGCGCTTACGCTTGTGAGCGCTAAAAATGCATAATATAAGTATGCAAGTAACCCTGTTTTTAGTGTATAGGACTGAAGATGGAAACTAAAAAAATTACCTTGTAACCACTCAGACGATTTGTACATTTAAAAATAAACTCTTCCATGCTGTTTGGGAGAAAAGAAAAAATATAGAATATACCAGCTGCTACTCTTCCCCGCAGACCTAAGAGTAAATCCTAAAAGTAGAAGAGACCCGAATAAACTTACATTGGATAAAAATCCAAAATTAAGTCTTTATCACAGACAATGTTATTACATGTGTATAAAAATTTATAATGCTATTCCAAATGATATGAAGACCTTACCTTATTGGCTTAGAGAAAAATGTTTCTACTTTGTGTCCAACATATTTCAGATTTCTGACTGATGATGTAATTGATAGTATTTGACGATAATTGAATGTATTAATATTGTAAATTTACAGACATTTTAGTAAAATTTAAAAATGAATATTTATATATTTGCATGCCAAAATTGGTAAAATATGTGTCCTGTTTGTGCACCTCTAACATCTCTGTAACCATATTTTTAGCAAATAAATGTCTATGACCGTAAAAGCCGGTCAAGGGATTGGGTGAAAATCTAAGGTATCACGTTATAGGCGATGGCCTTTGGGGTCTTCGACCTTGGGCTCTGTCTATCCCGCATGGGATAAAGACGTGATAATATGTATGTGTATGTATATGTAAAAATAAACTTGAGTTCCTATTATTGGTCTACGAAAAGTTCTTCAAATCGACGGGCTGCATCGACATGTAAAATATTGGTTGTTTTAGACGAGCTCCGTGGCGCAGCGGTCAACACGCCTGCCTGCGACACGGATGGTCCCGGGTTCGATCCCCGGTCAGGTCAAGATGGAAAATGATCTTTTCCAGATTGACCTGGGTCTTGGATGTTTATCTATATATTAGTATCTATTATAAAATATAGTATTGTTGAGTTAGTATCCCATAACACAAGTCTCGAACTTACTTTGGGGCTAGCTTAATTTGTGTGATTTGTCCGTATATATTTATTTATTTTATTTAAATAAAATTATTTTAATACGGTTTTTATCGCGTTTATTACATTATTTTGTAATTAAGTTAGTTGACATTTGAAAATGTCAACTTAGTCTACCTGCGACCACGAACACTGTAAAGTGCTCGAAACGTTAGGTGTATAAATAATGTAATAAACGCGATAAAAACCGTATTAAAATAATTTTATTTAAATGTGTAACAATCGCGAAAACATAAGAAATCTTTATTTATTTTATTTATTTATTTTGGACTCATTCCCAATAACGGAAATATTTCACTGTGCTGTAGGTACCTAGCGCACTGTACCTGCTTCCTTGGAGTAAAGGTGAATATATTCTCCACTTAGAAACAAAATATAATCTAATATTACAAAATTCTTTCATGCTGGTCTGGGAGAAAAGAAAAAACGTATAATGTACAAGCTACCTATCTTCCCGCGCAGATCGTAAAAGCCGATCGAGGGAATGGGCATCAGGAATCATATCTATAGGCGATGCGGCTAGTAACCCATCTCTATTTTGATTCCGATCCCACCTACAGGCCCACCAACATGCTAAACGTGGCCTGGGCTCTGTCTACCCCGCAAGGGAAAAAAACGTGATGCAGCTTCCAACACACAAAATCTGTCTTACGCCAAAAATCCCATAATAATCTGGCAAGGATAGATTAATAATATAATACCGCACTCAAACTTCGGCCGTAAGCCCGGAATTAATATCTTACGATAATATTTACATTACGTTACGAAGCATGTTTACATGAAAAATAGCGTGTTGATATTATATTTTAAAGAAAATGATCGCTCATGTTTTTAGCTGGGTTTTTTCACTCTTCCGACAAAAGATTTATGTTTTGGATTAACGCAAATTTTGTCGGTAACTACCTACAGTCTATTATTATAATTCGGTAATAGGCAAATAGTTTCAAAATTATCAATATTACAGAAGAATAATACGTCAGCGGGAGCCACAGGCAGGAGCGGGATATAACAAAGGTATTAGGCTACGTAACCGCTTTCCATCAGGTACGCCGTATGTCTGTTCTACTTTGTTTAATATATAATTTAAGATATTTTTAACAAAAAACAAAAACCAATCCAACCAACATACATATTTTTTTTAATAAGCATAAGAAAAAAATGGAAATAAGTGTAATCCAAACGGCATACCTGTAAACATTTTTTTTGTTTTTGTGTATTTTTTCAAAAAGCGCTCGACCGATTTCGATAAAAATTTATTGAGACCATCTGTAAAGTATTACCTATGAACCATGAAATCACCATCATCATCATCGGGACTGTAAATCACCATAATAAAGGATACACACTCCTCATATCATAAGCGTAACACATTAAATCTGTTACAGAGCTATCCCTGCAACACATTTGGATTTGAAAAACCTGTTATTCTAACAGATATGTTTTTTGTAACCTGTAGTTTGTAACCTGTAATAGTTTTGTAGCTGTAAGAAAACTGTTATATATGAGATGCACAGTACGTTACATACGTATTTAACAGTATCTTCAGTAAAATGTCGAACGTTTTAATAATAATAATATTTATTTGCTAAAAATAGGGTGACACATAATTGCGACATACATACATTATTATGAGCAGATGTTCATTAAAAAAGATAACCAAGCCTATTTTGCCATTTTAAAACATCATGCATTTTTTAGGGTTCCGTAGTAAACAAGGAACCCTTATAGTTTCGCCATGTCTGTCTGTCTGTCTGTCCGTCCGCGGTTTTACTCAGACACTATATGTACTAGAAAGCTGTAATTTGCTATGGATATGTATATTAATCATGGTAAAAAAGTGGTAGAATAAAATCTTGAAAAAATATTTTTTTTATGGTAGCTCCCATACAAGTAAAGTGGGAGAGTAATTTTTTTTCTCTATTTACCCATCGTGTGGGGTATCGTTAAATAGGTCTTTCAAAAATATTGTGAGGTTGAGAACACCATTTTTCGATTTAGGGATCCGTTTCCGAAATATTTGGTTTTAAAGTGCGAATTTTTGTTAGAGGTAAGTGTCCCCCCCTTATATAATGCAAACTATAAACCTATATTCAAAATCAATATTTCATAATATTATAATTTGATAAGAATTGGTCACAATAAATATTTTAACGCGTTATTTAAATTACCTTATTCCTAGTGTTAATTATTACAATGTCATAAATTACCATTATTAGTCAAAAAATCATTTATTGTCTAGAATTATTTGTTCAACAGCCATTTATTTAATCTAAATTTGAAGTAATTCATCGGTAGTTCTCGAATTCTCGAGAAACGAACGAAGCGCGTGCGCAGGCTGTCGTATAATAGTTATACCTATGTGAACCTTATTGGCTGTAACAGTAATGAACCGGTATTTTTGGAAACAGATTGACAGCGTAAAATGTAACTTTATCTGTTTTGTAAAATATCGGTTCATATGTGTTAGTTAATAACTGTTACAGCCAAGGTTAAGGGGGCACCCTACTTTACAAATAGAAAGAAATTCAAGAATGTAAATCATATAAGCACTAGTAAATAACTTAAAGTATTTTTGGAATCATTTTTTAATATAATGAGATTCAGTCATTAAGAGAAAACGTGATTACCGTAAACTGATTCTCATAATTCTCCCTGATTCTGATAATATTAAACATGATTCCAAAAATACTTCGGGTTATTTACTAGTGCTTATATGATTTACATTCTTGAATTTCTCTCTATTTGTTAAGTATTTGGGAAAAAAAGATTGGCGTCACTACAGTGCCTAGTGTGCCCCCTTAACATCTGCTTTATTGTTTAAAAAACAGTGTTCAAAAAAAATTTAATTTGGATACCAGTAAAGTCGCGGATCAAAATAACCTACCCTTGGCTCCGAAGGACGACGGCAAATACATTTGGATGAAGAGGAGTCTTCAGGTCTAAAAATATTTTCAATTACTATATTAGATGTAAAAGGTGGCTGGATGAAATAAAAGGCCCTCTTTGAAGACACAGAAAAAGCATTAATCATGGCCGCCCGATGAATTCCTCAAACATTTAATTTAGAAGCCGCTCTCGGAGGAAGATTGAAAATATTCTGGCTCCATAAAATGTTGATGTGGAAAAAAATATACAGTTTTTTCTCGAAAGCGGTTTAAATATTTTAAGAGCAGTATTTTTCATTACTTCAGCTAGTATACCATTTAATTTTCAAATAACGTTTTTGTGAAAATGTTCTATGATATACCGTAAAGTAGTTACTAAGGTATAGTTACCAAGAAAATATGTAGGTATCTAATTAGACATACATATTTAAATAAAATTATTTTAATACGGTTTTTATCGCGTTTATTACATTCTTTATACACCACTTTACAGTGTTCGTAGATTAGTAGTAGTATTAGTAGCGGTAGATTTTGCAGTTCTTATAAAATACTAGACAAATATCAACTTAGTCTACCTGCGACCACGAACACTGTAAAGTGCTCGAAACGTTAGGTGTATAAATAATGTAATAAACGCGGTAAAAACCGTATTAAAATAATTTTATTTAAATGTGTAACAATCGCAAAAACATAAGTAGACATACATACATACTATCACGTTTTTATCCCTTGCGGGGTGGACAGACCCCTAGGTCATAAAACCTACAGGCCACGTTTAGCATCGTATCCAATTATATACTAAGAAATTTTACAAAGTTTCTTAGTACATAATTAGATACGATAGAAGGAATAAAGACGTGATAGTATGTATGTATGTATAATTGGAACTCCAAGTGAACATTCGCCAACCGATAGCAGCGCCCCTTGTTTTGAGTAGCTGGAACTAATACGGTGACGTCACGGGTCCTTATTTTTGCCGACGTTCTACATCGCTTATAGCATCGTAATATAGGTATTTGATAATATGAAATTAAGTTAAATAACAAACCCAACTGAAGAGAACCAAAATACACAACATTATATCAGTCGTCAAAGTTTAAGTCTAAAACGAAATTACAGCCCAAATAACAAAACGCATTAAACTTTTAATAGTAGGCCGACCTCATTCCTCTCGAATTCTGGCATGAAATAAATTAAAAAATATTAATCGTCCATTTCCCTCTGGCTAGCGACCGCGGTACAATGTCGCTAGATCGATTCAGAGACACGTGGCCTTTCCCATCTATAGGTCTTTGTCACATTGTGCTTAAAATAACTTGCAAGTAAATTTGTTTTTCGTTGTAAATGTTGTAGGCCGATCGTGTAATTGGGCCGATTGCAATATGCCTGGACAGATCGACATGTGCCGCCATATCATCATCATCATCAGACACTACAGAATAAAAATCTTTATACCTATTTACAAATTGTTAGTTATCTCAATTAAACGATCAGGCAATGAAATAAATATAATTTCTGCTTTGTCGATCGTACTATCATACTTCATATGATTTCTATGATTTAAAAGTCATGAAAGATGTAAAATTGTCCTTTAAGCTAAAACTATTGGATATCTAATTAAAGTTTGTTTGTTTGTTTGTTACGCTTTCACGCCGTATCTACTGAGCCGATTATCATGAAATTTTGCATACATATAGGTTAGGGTACTGAGAAGGACATAGGCTATAACTCACGCGGGCGAAGCCGCGGGTAACAGTTAGTATCAAATAAATTTACAATATAATAGGTTATACATCAAAACAACACTTAAGGCAATAAATTAATGACATTGGCGTCACATTTTAACCTCAAGTCACGCCCGAAATGTTACTTTGACGGAGATTTCAAATTAAATCAGCTCAAAGGTTTAAAAGGCTTAGGGGGTGGAGTTTGAACGTGGAACTTTTTGGTTTTTTAGGGCTTTTAGGTAACTAACATTTCTAAGGCCTGTAGAACTTGTGATTTTGTTAAGTATATTAGTTAGAAGGCTTTTAATAGGCAAGCAACCCACCCACTCTGGGTAGGTGAAGATGATATTATTGTTTATAATGTCTTAACAAAAAAATACTTGGGATAGATGTATCACGTGATAATACGTGCAAATCTATTCAGGCATGAAGTTATAATTTAAACTCATTGTATACGTGTACAAATTTCCTTTTAAGTTAATATCAATAGTATTCCAAGACTTAATTTAATTAATTTTTTTATGTAATTACAATAAACGAATTACATGACATACTTTATTACGTACAGTGTGTTAAGAGCCTTTCGTATTTTCAACTCAAACAAAACTGGCTGGTTCGAAAGCTTTTCTTATTGGAAGTAAATCCGCTTAGAGGCAGACAGTTAATGACGCCTTTTGTTTAGTGTTGCCTCGCCTCTTAAAAAAACAAACAGCCAGTGTTTTTCACGTGTGTAAATTAGAGTATATCACCCCTGGCCATGATCAGCCTTGGCGCAAATGTTAGTCCTAATCCTTGGATAGACTGCGGACTCAAGTTTTTTTTTTATACAACTAAGTTGTCAGACAGGCATACGGCCCACCTGATGGAAAGCGGTTACCGTAGCCTATGGACGTCTGCAACACCAGAGGTGTCACACGCGCGTTGCCGACCCTTCTCTTGTCCGTGTGGTCACTCCACTGACACTCCTCAGGCCATGCCACACCTATTGCTGGGCACTGCGTGTTACCATCTGCACTTATAACTCTGTATCAGTCACCCCCAGGCTTCAGTCTTTAGCATACACTCTCTAGACTCCGTCATGCCTTTATTTCAATGATTACAAAACTGCCCAAGTTTAAGTGCGTGACACTTCGAGCAACACGGCTTCTGTACCAAAACGGAAAAGCCGTGTTGCTCGAAGGCGTGACAGCTTTGTGTTGGCACATGCGTCATGTCAACAGCTTATGTTATCCGGTAGCAATGGTTTTTATTCATAGTCCATGAGTTAGACCCATTTTTTTCTACGCTTTTAGGCTAATAGAATCTTCATAATGATCTAGACTTTGTAATATAATCAGGAGACCATCAAAACGATGTACGCCGTAGTTTTGGCCTATTAGGCCAGCTGATCCCCAAGGGCGTAGCCAGGATTCTACTTAGTGGGTTTAAAAATAACCTAGAATATTTGGTTTAATAAATGTCTTAAGTTTTTCTAGTTAACCAGATTGGCATTCAGACGACGTAAAAAATCAAGACAAAATATAAATAATAACTAGAACTAGTTTCATTATTTTAATCTCGTGGGCATTTCAGCCAGCAACCTAACTTTTAAGGGGGGAGCGGCATCACCCCGCCCATACCTCGCTACGCCCATACTAATCACCATTATTCAGCAGTCAATAATCTTGTTAGCTCAAGCCACTTAATTCACGTCACTTGCTTTTAATTTTATTAGAAGTTTACACGCTGTAAAGACTGTATACCGATAATAGTTTAGCCCACTCAGCTATGTCACTGTTATCGTCACTTCAGGACTCATCGCGATGGTACTTTCTTTATTAATACAAAAAAAAAATATTAGTACTAATCAAAACTACTTAAAAACTCACCTTGTTAACTTTAAGCTCAGCCTGCTATTTTAACGACATTGCAACTATCATATTTGCAAGTGACAGTAGACAGTAGACTTAAAACTGCGTACATATTAATGGAGATCTTCTTCTTCTTTTCGTGTCGATGGTATGATTGACTATATTTTTTCAGCCCAATAATGGGCCACTTCAATGCCTTTCTCAGAAGCTGTATGGAGATCGGCCAAGGTGCAGGTGTTCGGGCATTTGGGACATGAAAGTAGGTGCGCCATAGTTTGAGGCGAGTGACCACACTCGCACCAGTTTTGCGACTTGTCAATCATTCCCCACTTAGCCAGATTGTCATTGCATCGACCCATCTGTGTTCGTAATCGATTGAGTGATTTCATGGCCAGGTGGAAGGTGCTCTTGTGGGGTGATAAAATTAGCCGCAGTGTGGTCTCTCCCCCACAGCTTCATCCGCTCCGTATGAATATTGCCATCCAAAGCAACTACGCTTCCGAGGAAACTATGGCGGCTTTTTAGTCTTTGTGGGGCTGGAGACCAGCCTAACAAAGTATGTCGTGGATCTCGCTCCTGGATCTTGCGTTCGTCGGCACTAGCCACATATCAGCGGACTTTTGGTGGAGCTATGCCAGCAAGTGGGTATAGCATGTTTAGCGCAGTTGGCTTTAGGCCTCCTGTTATAATGCAGGTTTCGTAATTAATGCTATATCCACTTGCCTTGCGTGTGATGACCCACCCCATATAGGGCACGCATACTGGAGGAGATTAAAAAATAAATAAATAAAATGCCATAAGATAAACAACAAAAAAGTAGAGTCTGTTATACCAGACAGTTGTCACTCCACTGGGTAATAACATGGTAACAACACACTGTACACTTTTTCATAGGTTTTATCAGCGAAAATGTGTTTGACGACGGGTGGAAAATTGTATGATTTGTTTGACCTTTGCTTTTTACCGGGTGTACGTGTACCCTCATCGCGTAACAATACACTGTACTTTTTCATAGGTTTTATCAAAGAAAATGTGTTTGACGATGGGTGGGAAATTGAACGATTTTTAGGGTTCCGTAGTTAACAAGGAACCCTTATACTTTCGCCATGTCTGTCTGTCTGTCCGTCCGCAGTTTTACTCAGAGACTATAAGTACTAGAAAGCTGTAATTTGGTATGGGTATGAATATTAATCATGGCAAAAAGTGGTAAAAAAAATCTTGAAAAAAAATTTTTTTTAGGGTAGCTCCTATACAAGTAACGTCGTTACCCGTCGTTTGGGGTATCGTTAAAAGGTCTTTAAAAAATATGAGGTTGCGAACACCATTTTTCGCCATAAGTGGCCACTTTTGGTGGTTGAGTGAATAAATACTTAAAATAATAATAAGTGATGCTTTAAAAACTACATACTATAATAAACACAACACATAGCCGTTTGTCCGACGGGATATTTTGAAAAATAGTCTTAGTGTTGAGAAGATTAGAGGAGCTATCTACGCTCGGCGCCCTCTTAACGAAGGTAATATCTGTAACAAAAGTTAGTTAACGTTATCAATATTTTTACCAATTTATAATAACTAGCATAAATCTCTCTCAACGGCACAAAATCTGTACCAACAAAAAGCGTGGGCGAAGGACAGACGGTCAAACAAAATACCTAACCTAGTATAACCAGGTCGGCCAAGCAAATATAAATCCTGTTACATAGGCATACAGTCTAAATCTGAACGATTTATGCATTGTCCGTCTGCGAAGTCTAAAGGTCTGGTTAGATGATATAAAGTCCCTTTCATAAGAAGCTATAAATAATGTAAACGAATGTTCAGGGGTTCGCAACATTTGGATGAAATAAAAAATAATATTGTTGATTTTTGTGAAAAAAAAAATAAACCAAAGAAGAGATGGTTAGAAATATTTTTCCATAAAGAATGGAGGGAGTTTGCAGGTGAAGTGATTATTTGGCAACGTAAAAAATCTTTTGCCCTGCATTGAGACTCAATAGCTAATAAAAAAAATAAATTTATAACAAAAACTATTACAGAAACTTTATTATAAATCAGTAAGTCTCAATAGCTAATAAAAAAAAAACAACTTATAGCAAAAACTGCTACAGAAACTTTATTATATCTCAGAAATGCGCCAAATTTTTACAATCACGGAGTCGGACTTGTTCCTGTACCAAAAAACATTGAGCGACAGCGTTTTGTATCGTTAAAATATAACCCGACTAATTAGAATTGGTCTTTAGTTTCGTATTACCCGTATAGTAATTTAAGTCAATTGTATTTGGTTAACTCATAATATTGTCGCTAGGTAACTCCAACTCAGTAGAAGTTTATTGATGTACTTAATTTATAGCTACTCGTGGCGGGGAGTTTAGTGGGTAGGCACCCACAGTATGCCTACGTTTAAAAGGGTACCATAGTCGCATTCATAAGAAATAAATGAGAATTTTATTATTATGTAAATATACGAGTCCCAGACGTATAAACAAGCGAAGCGAATCCTCATTTCGCGAAAGTGTGCTATTGTTTTTGAGAAAATAATTGAGATCGAGTTTTATTTATTATGTGTATGCGCCTTCTGTTCCATTGACACTTCTACCAGCCTAATAGCGAAAATAACTTACGAAAGCCAAAGTAACTTACATTACCTACTTAACCTTAGAGCCTACTTATACTTAGTCTTGCCATAATCTGTTAATAGTCATCGGTTTATTTGAAACACTCGGCTTCGCCTCTTGCTTTTAAAAAACCTCGACTATAATATCCAGCTTACCTTACTTGCATCATAATGTGCTCGAGCTCCGTGGCGCAGCGGTCAACACGCCTGCCTGCGACACGGATGAATCCCGGACGAGTTCGATCCCCGGTCAGGTCAAAATGGAAAATGATCTTTTTCAAATTGACCTGGGTCTTGGATGTTTATCTATATAAGTATCTATTATAAAATATAGTATCGTTAAGTTAGTATCCCATAAAACAAGTCTCGAACTTACACTGGAGCTAGCTCAATCTGTGTGATTTGTCCGTATATATATATATTAATTTTATTCAATGTACTATTATGGCCAGACTCAGATATGTTTCAAAGATGTTTATTCAGCAATTAGAATCATTTTATTTTATTTATTTTCATAGTTCGCTGAGAGTAATCGCAAATATGCATGACTTACTCAAACGGATCTTAGAAGATGCATTATAAATCATTTTCAAGTCTCATTCTGTCACTGTCTGTCTATATATTATTTAAAATAATTTAACAAAAAACAAACCGAATTCAACCCTATCCATTTTTTTAATTAGCATAAGAATAAAATGAAAATTTGTGTAAACCAAACGGCATAACCGCATATTTTTTTTCGGTTTTTGTGTATTTATTCAAAAAGCGCTCGACGCATTTCGATAAAAATTTAAATTTGGTCCCACCATCTGTGAAGTATTACCTATCAAACAAAAAATCAAACAAAAATAATTTCTTAAATCAGTCCAGGCGTCTTTGAGAAATCAGGGAACCTAAGTACTTACATAAAAAAGAAGATTACGACGAATTGAGAACCTCCTGTTTTTTTGAAGTCGGTTATAAGACAAAGACAGTCTGAGATTCAAGATTGTCAGTTAAGATGATTAATAAATTAAATAACGATTATCTTGAATATTCGGGAGTAATTATAGATTCGGGAGTAATTATTGAAGACCCCGCTCGCTTTTCTCGCTATGTCAAATAATCATACCACATACTTACATGTAAGTGCCTAAGGCATCTATATGACACGTCCTTATTAGGCTGGGCAAAGTTGAAAAGTTGCTATGTAGGGAAGTTTTGCTACATTTGGTGTACAGGGAATATTGCGTACCTACTTACAAGGGTCAAAATACATGCTACCTTGTACGTTAACTTTGTACTCAGGTTTTAGAGATCTATTCTGGTTTCATTAAGAAAGGGATGAAATGGCGCCTTTTAGCAGAAATAAAGAAGCAATAGTTTATATGGGATTTATTTTGCATTCAAAACTATTGTATGGATTCCTACACATTAGTTGATTTTCAAATTAATTGCAAAACGAGTTGAAATCAAATACCGCACTTGTAAAAGTGGGGTAGTTGTGTTGGGTGATGCGTGTAAGAGGAATGGGATATGGTGGAGGAATTCGGCGCCGGGGCTTGAAGCGCGGTGGCGTAATTGGGCATATATCGTACTGAGATCTAGACGCAGCAGGTTCAAGTCCTGCCCGCGTGGAATTTATTCACCATTTTTAATAAATAAAATAAAGAAGCAGTTCGCCGTTAGCTTCTCTATTCAACTAATACACTAATTAGACTCTTCACTAGAATGCATGTTATATCATTTCATTTATTCTTTTGACGATTATTTAATTTAAAGTACAATATGAATACTTATCTGAGATCTTATAACTAGTGTATAGTTATCAGGCTATACAGCTAAAAACAATTGAATAAATCAAGTAAATCAACGAATTAATGAAATATGCGTCATCGCACTAAAGAGGTTGTGTATAAATAAATTCATTATCAGTACAAATTAAGCCACACACATCCAAAAGAGTGCCTCAGGTAATCATCATCATCATTATCATCATCAGGTCTTTATTAGTCTCCACTGCAGGAGCACGACCCTCTCTGTACTGCCAGAGCGGTCAGAGGAATTGGCCTACACTCTCCACGCTGGCCAGACGGGTTGGAGAGGTGTCTTTGATGTTTATAAGCTTTGTTTAGCTTGAGTTTCCTAAGGCGCCTTTTACGACATCCACGGGAAGATTTGGAGTGGTCCTATTCTTCTCTGCCGGGAACCACACGGCTGCCGGGAACCACACGGCTGATATGTCCTTATTAGGACGGGCTAAGTTTAAAAGTTGCTATGTAGGGAAGTTTTGCTACATTCGGTGTACAGGGAATATTACGTACTTACAAGGGTCAGAATACATGCTACTTTGTACGTTAACTTTGTACTCATGTTCAAGAGATCCATGTTTGTGTCATTAAGAGAAGGATATAATGGGACCTTTTAGCAGAAATAAATAATCAGTTTGCTGTTGGTTTCTGTATCACACACTAATTGGACTCTTCACTAGTGTGCGTGTTACCTCGTTTCGTTTTTTGACCATTATTATAAAAAAGTGCAATATTGCTATGTGAGGTTATATAACTGCAGATGTATGTAGTAATCAGGTTATTATACAAATGGAGACATTGAATAAATCAAGTAAATTAACGTATGAATGAAAAATGATTTTTTGAACTATAATAAAGGATAATAAGAGAATACTTATAAAAAAAAATATTATTATCTAAACAATTTTAATTTTTTTATAATAATAAATAATAAATACGGACAAATCACACAGATTGAGCTAGCCCCAAAGTAAGTTCGAGACTTGTGTTATGGGATACTAACTCAACGATACTATATTTTATAATAGATACTTATATAGATAAACATCCTAGACCCAGGTCAATCTGAAAAAGATCGTTTTTCATCTTGACCTGACCGGGGATCGAACCCGGGACCATCCGTGTCGCAGACAGGCGTGTTGACCGCTGCGCCACGGAGCTCGTCAATTCAAAGGGCAGCCTAGTAATCTCTTCCAAACATAGTGTACTAGCTTTTGCCCGCGGCTTCCCTCGCGTCAACGCTGATCCCTCGGGAACAATACATTTTTCCGGGATGAGAGGCAGCCTATGTCCTTGTTCGTAATCCAGAGAACGTGTACCCAAATTTCATGATGATCGGTTCAGTAGTTACGCCGTGAAAGCGTAACAAACAAAAAAACTCACTTGCGCATTTATAATATTAGTTAGGATTAGAATGTTGTCGGATAACAAAAATCTTTTTTGTTTGATTAGTCCTACTTAGAAACAATGCTAGTCTCCTGAAAATTGGTTTATTAGTATTTGAAATGGAAAGTAAGGAATAGTCTCTAGGAAATTTTGAAGTCAGTTTAATTTTTTGACTTAAGTACTTCTTGTTTCATAGAAAAATAGATACCTAATCTAGATAACTACTCTAAAAAATTTCTTCGTTACATTTAAACAAAATTAAAAGGCGTAAATATCCCCATAATTCTCTAGAATTTATCAACGTTAAAAACAAGAAATTCTCGGAAAACATTTTTAACCCGATCTACACGTTCTCTAAATTTCGAGATTAGTTTTTTCTTAATCAGTTCCTGGAAATTTTAACAACCTTCCATGACACAAATACTACGTAAATTAAGGTGCTGTAATTCACGCACTGCCGTAAAACGTCTATTTTTTCGCCGCACAGTTAGCCTTATTTTTCATGGAATACTAGCATGAAAAAAATATGAAGTACAGTTCAAAGATCAAAATAAATGATTGCATCAAAATATTTTCAAAAAAAATATTTCAAGCCTAGGAAAATAAAATGGCAAAAAGATGTATCCAGAAAAGGTTTCGTCGCGAATTACTTGATATTTTCAGCGATAACTACCATTTTTTTACATCTATAAAAAGTAAAACTTACTGAGCAAAATGGATACCTAAATATATTACAATATTTGGTTATAATTAAGGAATTAAATTAAAACCGACAAAAAGCGGCCGAAATGAGAGATACGGGTCCGAACTGAGATAGCCTACCGGCATAACCACTTTTAACCGTATTTCATTACCAGTACGTACTATTATCGCGCGATTACCATTACGTGCTATTATTATTAGGTGTTACAGCTTACTACACAGAGCAGGAAATATGACGGTGATTCGCGCGCTACGAGGGACGCCTTTGCAACACATTTCATACGAAACAAGCGTGTTAAGGGGCGGTACCGTTGTGGTCTTGGGTAATTGTAGTAATGAAAAAATCTGCTATATTCTACTTCTAGTAATATAGGTTACATCAGAATTATGTTTCATCATCATCATTCTTTTTAGGGTTCCGTAGTAAACAAGGAACCCTTATAGTTTCGCCATGTCTGTCTGTCTGTCTGTCTGTCTGTCTGTCTGTCTGTCTGTCTGTCTGTCCGTCCGCGGTTTTACGCAGAGACTATAAGTACTAGAAAGCTGTAATTTGGTATGAGTATGTATATTAATCATGGCAAAAAAGTGGTAGAATAAAATCTTGAAAAAAAAATTTGTAGCTCTCATACAAGTAAAGTGGGGGAGTAATTTTTTTTTCTCTATTTACCCATCGTGTGGGGTATCGTTAAAAAGGTCTTTTAAAAATATTGTGAGGTTGAGAACACCATTTTTCGATTTAGGGATCCGTTTCCGAAATATTTGGTTTTAAAGTGCGAATTTTTGTTAGACGTAAGTGTCCCCCCCCTCTTTCTACTAAACGGTTATATATAGACACGTGAAAAAAATTACAGCAGTAGTATATATACTGAAATTGAAAGGAAAACTATCAGAGCTGAGTACTAAGTACAAACTAAAAAGTTATAGGCAACCAACTTATAAACTGTAAAATTTCATACTATTTTCATTGTTAGATGTTTTTGGTCGTTAAACTGTAAGGTGCGAGTGTGAATAGTGTGAACTCAAAGTTGTCATTCGCAACTACGGAACCCTACACTGCGCGTGGCCCGACACGCACTTGGCCGGTTTTTTAGTCTTCAATGTAGGAGCACGACCCTCTCTTTACTACCAGGACCATATGTTAGTCAGAGCATATGTTTATTAACCTTATAATCAAAATTTACACAGTACTATCGACATTTTGTGACACTTTAAGTTTTTTTGAGACGAAGTGATAGGCTGAGAGTGCGACTTGCCTCATAGTCGGGCGCGAGTTGACACGTGATATTATTATAGTGGGCAGGGCACATAGCGCGAAGAACCGATGGCCGATGGGGTAGAAAGGTTCTTGAATGGCGACCACGTACCGGCAAGCGCAGCGTTGGACACCCACCGACCAGGTGGTCGGACGACCTGATAAAGGTCGCAGGAGGACGCTGGATGCAGGCCGCTTCCATCCGGTCATATTGGAAATCCTTGGGGGAGGCCTATGTCCAGCAGTGGACTTCTTGCGACTGAAATGATGACGATGATTATTATTACATTCATCTTTAATAGGGCAATAGGGTGCAAGCGACATTCCTTGCTCTGTGGCTCACTTTGTCGTTGAAAATACCAGAACACAGAATATATCACCTACTTACATCACAGATCTGTGTAATACATATTACTTAGTTCACTTCCATACTGGTCTGGGAGATAAGAAAAAACGTAGAATGTACCAGCTGTTTCTCTTCCCGCGCAGATCACAAAAGCCGATCGAGGGAATGGGCATCAGGATTCATGTCTATAGGCGATGCGGCTAGCAACCCATCACTTTTTTGATTCCGTTCTCACCTACAAGCCCGACAAAATGCTAAACGTGGCCTTAAAGTTTAGCAAACCTGCCGGCCTATTTACTAACTCGGATGACAGGTGTCGATGCCTATCAATCAAGAATTTAGTGTTACAATGCGGTTTTTGTTTTTCAAATAAAAAGTTTGAGCAAGCAAAACCCGCATTGTAACAGTAAATTCTAGATTGATAGGCATCGAGACCTGTCATCCGAGTTAGTAAATAGGGGGGCTGGGCTTTGTCTACCCCGCATAGGAAAAAGGCGTGATAGTATGTATGTAAGTATGTATACTTTCGCTATCTGTGACTTAGGTACATTTGTTCTCAGTAAAAACATAAATAAACCCGCAGTATATTGCAAATGTAGTAGTTTTAAAAAGTCCATTCTCTCTGGAACAAACAACTGTCCGAAATGCGCCGCCAGCGACCAAATATTTGCCGTTCTGTGTTTATTTGTTCACTGCATATTGAAAAGTGTGCTGAAATCGTTGCAAGTTGGAATCCCAACTAATATTATAAATGCGAGTTTGTTTGTTTGTATCATCTTCACGCCCTATCTACTGAACCGATCATCATGAAATTAGAAAAGGGTACACATACATACAAATAGATAAGGGTACTGAGAAGGACATTGGCTATATATCACGCGGGCGAAGCCGCAGGTAACAGCTAGTTGACTATATTTTACAATCTCAACTAATCCTAACTAATATTATAAATGCGAAACTGAGTTTGTTCTGACTAAATGTGACTGATCATTATGACATTTTGCATACACGTTGTCTGCTAATACGTTGCATTTACTAAAAGTACCAAAACAGATTCGACGCAGTAAATACATTAATTGGTATTGAAAATTTGTACACATTGTATAAAATGTATTTTATATTTTCCAGCTTCCCATAGGACTCAGGTCGTCCGACCACCTGGTCGGTAGGTGTCCAACGTTGCGCTTTACATTCCACAACGTAAATTACATGTAGCAAAATTTTTGTATAACCTATTCAATCCCATCCCTACTACTATTATTAAGTGAATTTGTATATTTGTTTGTTTGTTACCTCTTCACGCTTCATCTACAATACAATCTTTTGTAATTTGGCACACACATAGATTAGGATACTTGAAAGGACATAAGGTACTTTTCATTCCGGAAAAAAATAATTGTTCACGTGGGATATATGATAAATGACTGGGCAAATGTATAAGAGAATATTATACATGAAGCCGTGGGTAAAATTTAGTAGGTAGGTAATATCTCACTAACGTAACTCAACAAACACCAGTATGAGCCACAGATAATGAGTGAGCTTTGTCTGCAGTAAGAGCGGACAAAGCGAGGAATAATGAAATTCCTGGCATTGTCCTGAGATGAACAGCAGACAGGTTCATTAGAGCTATTAATTATGTGGAATAACATGTAAACTGTTACTCTTATTATATCGATACTAAAAGTTCACTTAAGGATCCTTTAAGTTTGACTTTGCATGTCTATTTATGAAAGAAAAGAATAACAGCTCATTTAAATAGCCCACTAAGCTTTATTTTCGGATAAACGTTTAATTAAGCCAACGAACAGAACAATAATAAATATAGAGTGTAACGTAGCAATGTCTTTTTCATGAAGAGTTTATCTAGTTAAGTCCTAAAATGCGTCGATATAACTTTTACATCTAAAACATATTTTGAGGTTACAATGTTTTATTTTAACTGATGCGTTTTATTTAAAGAGGTATTTTTATACCACAGCGTAAAAGCATGAAGCACAATTTAAGTTAGTTTAGATTTAGATTTATCTATTAAGTAGATAATATCTCACTAACGTAACTCAACAATCACCAGTATGAGTCACACATAATGAGAGAGCTTTGTCTGCAGTAAGAGCGGACAAAGCGAGGAATAATGAAATTGGCATTGTCCTGAGATGAACAGCAAACAGGTTTATTACTAATTATGTGAAATAACCATAAAAACTGTTACTCTTATTTATATCGATACTATCCTAAAGTTTAACTTGGCATGTCTATTTTTGAAAGGATAAAAAAAGAATATCAGTTCCTTAAATAGCCCATTAAGCTGTTTTAATAAACGTTGTAATTAAGCTACCGAACCCTACAAGAATAACTATAGAGTGTAACGTTACAATGTCTATTTCATGAAGAGTTTATCTAGTTAAGAACTAAAATGTGGCGTTATAACTTTTACATCTAAAACATATTTTGAGTTTCCTAGGTTTTATTTGAACTGATGAGCCATAATGGAGGTTTATTAGTGAAAATACCTCCAGGTATTTTCACAATAAGCTCAATTTAAGTAGAACCTATTAAGTAGGTAATATCTCATTACCCTAACTAAACAATCACCGGTATGAGCCACAGATAATGAGAGAGCTTTGTCTGCAGTAAGAGCGGACAAAGCGCAGAATAATGAAATTCCTGGCATTGTCCTGAGATGAACAGCAGACAAGTTCACTAGAGCGAGCTACTAATTATGTGGAATAACTATCCGTTACTTTTATTTATATCTATATTATAAATTCTCTTTAAGATTGACTCGGCATGTCTATTTTTGAAAAGATAAGAATATAATAACAACCTCCTTTAAACAGCCCAATAAGTTTTTATGGAAAACGTTTCATTAAGCTACCCAACAGAATAAAAACCTAAGAGTCTAACGTTACAATAACTTTTTCTTGAAGAGTTTATCTAGTCAAGTCCTTAAATGTGTCGTTAGTTATTACTTTTACATCTAAAACATACTTTGAGTATAATATGTTTTTTTTTTTACTGATGCGCCTTATTTTTGTAGGTCTTTTTACACCACAAACACCAGTATGAAGGCGCTTTGTTTGCAGTAAGAGCGAACAAAGCGAGGAATAATAAAATTCCTGGCATTGTCCTGGGATGAACAGCAGACAGGTTCATTAGAGCGAGCGAGAGATTAAATAATTCATAACGTGGACTTTGCCTAGGATTGCTAGGACAGAACTAGCATTAAAATTAGAAATAGGTTCTCAATATAGTACTAGCTGCTTCTCTTCCCGCGCAGATCGTAAAAGCCGATCGAGGGAATAGGCGTCTGTAATCATGTCAATAGGTGATGCGGCGCACCTATCTCCATTTTGATTCCGTTCTCAGTTACAAGACCACAAACATGCAGAACGTGGCCTTAAGATTTTACAGACCTGGGCTCTGTCTACAGTGCAAAGGAAAAAGACGTGATAATATGTATGTATGTAAGTCAAACTTCCTAACAACTAAACAAAGTACCACAGATTTACATACAGTACAGTAATAAATAAATAATAAATAAATAAATATATACGGACAAATCACACAGATTTAGCTAGCCCCAAAGTTAGTATCCCATAACACAAGTCTTTCATAAGAACTTATGAAAGACTTGTGTTATGGGATACTAACTCAACGATAAGTACTATATTTTATAACAAATACATAAATAGATAAACATCCAAGACCCAGGTGAATCTGAAAAAGATCGTTTTCCATCTTGACCTGACCGGGGTTCGAACCCGGGACCATTCGTGTCGCAGGCAGGCGTGATGACCGCTGCGCCACGGAGCTCGTACGTAGCACAGGTATGTCGACTTAAAGTCGCTCTCACATCGTACACCGCCTTCCTGTTTAGAAACGGACTCCCAACTATTCATACAAGTTATTGAACTAACTACAAATGACCGCAACCTTACTCCGGATAACCAAGCCCATTGAAGTGAACATCCCATCCCTCAACTTTCCGTATTTATACAAAGTTACAAGTTGTTTGACGAACACCATTATTCAAGGGCCGGCTCTCGTACTAACTTACTTGAAGCAAATTGTAGATTCCTCTCAGGGGTTATGAGACTGAACGACACATTCGCAAAATGCCACTTTGTCGAAATTGGTCACTTTCACAGAATGTCATTTATATATGTATGTATGTATGTACTTTCATTAGTTAACATAGCCACCTCTGAAAGTACCCAATATTGCCAAGTAACATATCGTAAAGATCGTGTCCCGCTATTTTTATATAAGTATATGGACGTATAAAATCTTCATCACTAACCACTATCACTAATCACAAAATATTATAAAACAAATTCCTCCGCCGCGTCTGTCTGTCTGTCCGCGATAAACTCTAAAACTACTGCACGGATTTTCATGTGGTTTTCACCCATAGATAGAGTAATTCATGAGGAAGGTTTATAGGTATAATTCATGCCCGGGCGTAGCCGGGGAGGGATATTAGTACAAAATAATAAAAGACTTTTTCCCGACCCAATACCGACAAAAATATATTACGATTCTCTTGAAAACATTCAAAATGTGCACGTAAAATATACTTAAAGTTAGTCGGTTTTTAGCCTTTTAACTTTATCTTGTTCTCAAAAGTGACATTTTGCGAAAATTAATTACAGTTAAAAATGCCAATTTCACAAAATGACATTTTGCGAGAGTGAAATTTCGCATTACAACGACCTCAGGCCTCGAGGGAAAAACCACATTTGCGACCGAAAATACACGATTAGGTTTACCCTACGAATAATAGGGTTTACCAGTGTTTCCCATTCATACGTGTCAGATTAGGGCAATTAAATATTTTGAGATGAGCATGTTTTTTAAGGTAAAGGTTTGTTTAGGACGGTTCACATACGTACGACAGCTGTTGTAACAAAAAGTCCAATTGAGTTCGCCCGTATTTTCCATCCCTGTGGTACAAAACGTTTGGAAAGTGCCGTTTTAGGAAGTAGATGTTTCGGGAAGTGGTCCTTTATCATCATCATCAGGTCTTTTTAGTCTCCACTGCAAGAGTACAACCCTCTCTGTAATACTAGAGCCTTATATTAGCCAGAGCAGTCGGAGGATTTGGCCAACACTCTCCCTTTGACTACGAGTATATACTTCACTCTCCACGCTAGTGGTCCTTATTATTATACATTTTTATCCCTTGTACCCCACAAATGCTACACGAAATACAAGCTTTTGGCTGCGATTATGTTGGCGCAATGAGTCTGTGTTAGTTGATTTATAAGCACATTTGTCGAGCTCCGTGGCGCAGCGGTCAACACGCTAGCCTGCGACACGGGGGTCCCGGGTTCGATCCCCGGTCAGGTCACTATGGAAAAAGATCTTTTTCATATTGACCTGGGTCTTGGATGTTTATCTATATAAGTATATATTATAAAATATAGTATCGTTGAGTTAGTATCCTGCGACACAAGTTCACAACTTACTGTGGGGCTAGCTCAATTTGTGTGATATGTATGTCCCTATATATTTATATTATATTTTAATAATGTATAACCATAAAATAAGCATTCTAAATACTTTCTTTTATATACATACAGCCGGTAGTTTATTGTGACCGAGTCTCAAAAGCCTTTTTCCCCATTTTTAATATGAATTAATAAGATTTTTTAGATTACTAGAGTACAAACAGATCTTTCATGGTGGTCTAAGGGCCAGTAAAAACGTAGAATGTCCAGAATTTCCAGTATTAGTCCCAAAGGAACTGTTGTTCCTAAAGACGGGCTGAGCCGCCCCTTCACGGATACGGCATGTTTTTATTAACATACTAGCTGTTACCCGCGGCTTCGCCCGCATAATATATAGCCTATGTCCTTTTCGGTACCCTAACCTATGTGTATGCAAAATTTCATGATGATCGGTTCAGTAGATACAGCGTGAAAGCGTAACAAACAAACAAACAAACACACTTTCGCATTTATAATATTAGTTAAGATTGGGATTGTATACCGTTAAAATCTATAACCTTGCCACATTTTCTAACGTAGGTACTTATAGCCACTGATCATACATAGATTGGTGCCGTGTGGTCCCCGGCATAGTAGAATAGGACCACTCCAAGTCTTCCCGCGGATGTCGTAAAAGGCGACTTAGGGAACATAAGCTTAACAAAGCTTTAAAATATCAAAGACACCTCTCCAACCTGTCTGGCCAGCGTGGAGAGTGTAGGCCAAATCCTATGACTGCCCTGGCTTATATACGGCTCTAATAGTCAGAAAAAGTCGTGCTCCTGCAGTGGAGACTGAAAAAGACCTGATGATGATGATGATCATACCATTGATTTTAAAAAAATCGTTTATGGATCATACTCAACAACTTTCCCCATGGAACATCTGTCTAAATATGAAAAACGGACTCGCGCACAAAGGGTTCCGTACCATTACCTACTTATACTACATTAGACTAACAAGCATAAAAGGCAAAAAAAATATTATTTTTGTATGGGATCCCCCCTTTAATATTTATTTTATTCTGTTTTAAGTATTGTTGTTATAGCGGCAACAGAAATCATTTGTGAAAATTACAACTGTCTAGCTATCACGGTTTATGAGATACAGCCTGGTGACAGACAGACAGACGGACAGCGAAGACTCGAGAATACAGTCCCGTTTTTACCCCTTTGGTATGAAACCCTAAAAACGGGTTCCTCATACAAGACTGCTAATCTGCTGATCGATTTACTTTAAGAAGTCCAAATTTTTTCATAATACTACCTATGTTCCTTGGGGACAGTGGTTCAATATGGTCAGTATAGGTTGGTTAAAGAATATGGCAAGGTTACCGATCAACATTGTATAAAATCACGTTTTTTATTCATGTATTTTGGAGCAAACGAACTATGTAAAACATTTCAAACTATCACATAATATGAGATAGAAGGCGAAACGCGAAAACTTTGCTAAAACCGCGCGCTATTTCATTACCAACATCAAAGATAACTTTAACGGTAACTTGCACATAGTTATATTGTTAAGGGGATACATAAATTTAACGTGGTTCAGTGCTGCCCCTATTTGAAATAAATCCTTTTTTCTTCTTTTTAGAACCTCTTCATTAGTAACTATATATATTGTAGAGAAGAGAAAAACTTGCGGAAGAAAGAGAGGAATGGAAGAAGCTACACCGATAAGAGCCGAGCAGGCCGATTTGCTAACTCGCGGTGTACAACGATTTGATTGTCACTTTAGCATCCATTACGGTTTTCATATCTTAACTAAAAATAGTCGTTCATACCAAAGCCGTAATGAATATTGAAGTTACCATTAAAATGATGTACACCGTAGCTGTCAAAAGTTAGTAAAAGGCCTGCAGCTGTTTTATTTGATGATATTGAACCAATAGTTTGTAAAATCCTAATAAAATTACTGCAAGCGACGTGTATTAAGTGGCTAGAACTAATGAACTAAACAGATTAGCGTTTGCTGAATAGTTGCGATCACTTTGGCATATAATTCAATTTACTGTTGCTTATTGGGGCTTGGGCAAAGGTTAAAAGGTCAAATGGGCTTATTTAGGCCCACGATTTCCAGCACTTGTATAATATTTGATAAAAAACCGGCCAAGTGCGTGTCGGGCCACGCGCAGTGTAGGGTTCCGTAGTTGCGAATGACAACTTTGAGTTCACACTGCTCACACTCGCACCTCACAGTTTAACGACCAAAAACATCTAACAATACATTTTATAAGTTGGTTGCCTATAACTTTTAGTTTGCAATTAGTACTCAGCTCTGATAGTTTTCCTTTCAACTTCAGTATATATACTATACAGCTGTAATTTTTGTTCTCAACCTCACAACAATTTTTAGAGACCTATTTAACAATACCCCACACGATGGGTAAGAAGAAAAAAAAATTACTCTCCCTCTACATGTATGGGAGCTTTCTTTTTTTCTCAAGATTTTTTTCTACCACTTTCTTAGCATGATTAATATACATACCCATACCAAATTACAGCTTTCTAGTACTTATAGTCTCTGAGTTAAACCGCGGACGGACAGACAGACAGACAGACATGGCGAAACTATAAGGGTTCCTTGTTTACTATGGAACCCTAAAAAAGAGAAGTTCCTTTTTTATAAACATACAGGGTAGGTAGGTACTTCTTTAACGTCTTTTTCGGGGCAGACTGACTTATTCGTTTGTTTTTGTGTGTGTAAGTGGCGAAAACTGATTTCAGAATGACTGCTAAGTAATAATAACACCCGAAACCAACTCAAGGTACGCGCACATTATGACGTCATAATGCGCATACTTTTAACGTGCTTTCGAAGACATGGATGAACAAACAAATACCCATCCCAGAGGGGGTATGGGATCCATGACGCGTGGGGTTGCTTGACAATGGCTATTAATGGGTACGCTCTCTGAGCTACCAGACTCTTGTTAGTTGTATTAAGTAGCGTAGGCGTGAGAATTAATAAACTAAACAGATTAATTTGCTGAATAGTTCTGACAACTTTGACATGCAATTCAATTAATTGCTGCTTATTGGGGCTTGTGCAAAGGTCAAAAGGCTAACTGGGCTTTTCCACGACCACAATTTATATTCTTCTTCTTCTTCTATCGAGTCGTAGAATGGCAATATTTGTACATATTAAATATGTTTTAACCAGCGCTTTGCAACTATAATTGCCCGTTTGTTTGCCTCATTGAGATCCTGCAAAGTGCAAGAATTTTGGTTTTCTGGGCACACCAAAAAGTGATCCATGGACAGCACCGCAGACACACAACTTATATTAATATAATAATATCGTCTCTATTTCTTTATACGACTACCTGAAAAAGTTGAATAAGCAGCTAGATGAAACCTGCAGAAACCTGAACTTTAGGTTATCTGTGCAAATGAATAGTGGTTAGGGCATGACAGTAGATGAGGCATGGTCTGATCGGCACCGCAGCTACACAAACTGTTGGTAGAAAAACCCCACCTGACCTGTTTTCTCGACATCTGCCAACGCCAGCTCGGCGTCGGTTTAGGGACTTCCACGTTGCCCGAGAGGTCTGCACCTGGTGGGAGCTTCTCGTCATCATCATCTTCAGGCCTTTTTTAGTCTCCACTGCAGGAGCATGACCCTCTCTATACTACCAAAGCCATAATTAGTCGGGGCAGTCTGAGGATTTGGCCTACACTCTCCACGCTGGCCAGGCTGCTTGGAGAGGTCTCTTTGATGTTTATAAACTTTGTTCACCTAGCTTGTGTTTCCTAAGTCTTTTGTTTGCTTGTGTTCAAAGGAACCTTCTCAACAGGTGGAATATGGATGGACTATGTGCACCTACTCTTTTCAAAAGTATAAGCCTCGTTTTTAAGGATTCTTTACTGTTTCGACTTTTTAATCGCGGATTTCTAGATCAAAGCTTCCAAATCCAGCATAAGACTGCCTCCGAATTTTGTAGCCAAAGGCTACGAATTTTATAAAATGTAATTCAAGGCAAACATGCCTTACAACATTATTCCTAAAGAACAAAAACCTAGCGTACAAAAAGAAAAGCGTAATAATTTAATTCCAGCGTTTTATGTTTACTTTACAGCAAACCGACAAAAGATGGCTAAGCGTGGTGAGACGTCTGAATGCCGTGCCTGTTTTCTGTAGCCCGATTAATCCGGGAAAAGTAATTAAATTTTTTGATTAAAACTAACGTGAGATGTTAACATTAATAATAGTGCGGACTGGGACGACTTCGTGCGCGAGTCTCGGTTCACATTCGCCCTGAGGAAGACCTCCGGATGAGGTTGAAACATGTCGGCCTGTAGCTGACTTCATACGTGAGTGACCCGTATTTTACATATTAATAAAGTAATTAAATGTTACAATTCAAATGCGGTTTCATTATATATCTGGATGTACAAATCATCACGGGCTCCATAATGCTCGTACAATCCAAGAGAAGATACTGTTTTAACCAAGAACACGTTTCACAATTTTTATTTTCAAGGAAATAGACCTTGTACACGCATATACAAAAGAAAAAATTTAATGATTCCAGCGTTTTATGTTTACTTTACAGCAAACCAACAAAAGATGGCAAAGCGTGGTGAGACGTCTGAATGCCGTGCCTGTTTTCTGTAGCCCGATTAATCCGGGAAAAGTAATTAAATGTTACAATTCAAAGGCGGTTTAATTATACATTTGGATGTACAAATCGACACAAGCTTCGTAATGCTCGTACAACCTAAGAGAAGAGATTATTTTGCTACACGCATCTGAAGTAGCCTAATGACTGCCATTTGTAAGTCGAGCTCCGTGGCGCAGCGCTCATCACGCCTGCCTGCGTCACGGATGGTCCCGGGTTCGATTCCCGGTCAGGTCAAGATGAAAAACGATCTTTTTCAGATTGACCTGGGTCTTGGATGTTTATCTATATATGTATTTGTTATAAAATATTCTATCGTTGAGTTAGTATCCCATAACACAAGTCTTTCATAAGAACTTACTTTGGGGCTAGCTCAATCTGTGTAATTTGTCCGTATATATTTATTTATTTATTTAATGATAATTAGTATTAATTAGGGCTAACACTAACGGCTTAACAGCGCCTACGTTGGAGCACGAAAGGGCTCTAGATTTTTATATCGCTTGTGGTACCCAATCCAAGTAAGAACAACGCCCATAGTTCCTTGACATGCGTCAGTTCCAACTTCTAATGATATCTGCCTTACAGGGCCATCGGGTTCCCTTATAACGATGTAAGATTATGATTGACCCGTTTAGTATGTATGATACCTAGAGGCTATAAATTAAGCATCTAACATTTGACATTTTAGAGACCTTGGAAAATTTTAACACTATAATTCGACGGTACGTTTCACAACTTTAATTCCAAAAGAACAAAAACCTAGCGTACAAAAGGGAAAGCGTAATAATTCCAGCGTTTTATGTTTACTTTACAACAAACCAACAAAAGATGGCAAAGCGTGGTGAGACGTCTGAATGCCGTGCCTGTTTTCTGTAGCCCGATTAATCCGGGAAAAGTAATTAAATGTTACAATTCAAAGGCGGTTTAATTATACATTTGTATGTACAAGTCGTCATGAGCTCCTAAATGCTCGTGCTCGTATAATCTAAGAGAAGAGATTGTTTTAAGCATCCATTTTTAGGGTTCCGTAGTAAACAAGGAACTCTTATAGTTTCGCCATGTCTGTCTGTCTCTTTGCCTGTCTGTCTGTCTGTCCGTCCGCGGTTTTACGCAGAGACTATGAGTACTAGATAGCTGTAATTTGGTATGGGTATGTATATAAATCATGGCGAAAAAGTGGTAGAAAAAAATCATGAAGAAATTTTTCCATGCGGGCAAAGTTGCGGGCACAGCTAGTACGAATATATATCCAAATTAAACATAAGTGTATCTGCAGCTTGCCTACAACAGCATCCAGTCTCCAAAACAGCCCAATATAGATACACACTATACCTACCTACACATGTTTCTCATTGTTATAATTGTTTTTTTTTTTTACGGAAAATACGTTTTTACCTTTCTTTACTATATCTGTAATTACTGCTTGTTTGTTAGTACCTAGGTTGACGAACAACATCACACATCAACGCTTTTATTAGTAATTTTAATAAAGCGAATTCTGAAAAACAATTTTCACAGGAGTGGTGTTGGATTCCCAATGGTTCCGAGTAATAAAGGCTCCATGTTAATTAATTGTAATTACTTTGTTTGTCATCAGATTATTGCTGCAAAATATTTTAATTATGGTTAGGCGGTTTCCTATTTAAATATTTCAATTATGAGATTTCCATTAAGGAAATACACATTAGCTGAAAATTCGCGATGCAGTTTTATTACGCAAATTGTAAAATTATAGATAGGGTCTATTGACCTTATAGCTTATTAGCTAAGGGATTTTTGATTTTTTAACTCGCCAAATAGCAAACACAATTTTTTTAATACATGTTAACCCCGTAAAATAAGACCAGAAGTACTTATACAAAAAATATATATAAGGTAGGTATTTGATCTTCATAATACATACGTATTGATCGACGAGCTCCGTGGCGCAGCGGTTAACACGCCTACCTGTGGACATGGATGGTCAGGGGTTCGATCCCCAGTCAGGTCAAGATGGAAAATGATCTTTTTCAAATTGACCTGGGTCTTGGATGCTTATCTATATAAGTATCTATTATAAATTATAGTATCGATGAGTTAGTATCCCATAACACAAGTCTCGAACTTACTTTGGGGCTAGCTCAATCTGTGTAATTTACTTATATATTATTTATTTCGAGCCGTTATGTGTCCCACTGCTGAGCAAAGGCCTCCTGTAATACTTTAAAATACTTTATCTTAAATACTCTATTTATCATATTTAATTACTTTCATAATTACTTTTAAAAAAACTTTTAGCTGTCTTTCTCACAAACACACAGATAAGTAACCTTTTAAAAGGCTATAAATGTATTTTCCTTTAACTTTTCGTTTTCGAAGAAAGGGCACTGTTTGACAATGGCACACATCGTATAATTATTGTATCAAAGCCGGCTCCGAAGGATTCTTTGCTGGGATTAATAAGAATAATGGAGGATACCTACAGCTGTAAGGCTATGAGATTGGAAGGGTTTACGGTCGAAATGGAAATGATACGGATACGAAATCACGTCTTTTTCTTACTTGGCAGACGGTGCATATATGTTAGGGCCCTCCTTTTTTACTTTCGTTTTAACTTAATTATTAATATTAAAGAGATTTAGCACGAACCTGTACCTATTCATTTTTTGCCGCTGAGGATTCCACGGAGTTACGTTCATCGTGGTCGCAGCGAGATCACGATGGATGAAATAGGTAATAGGTATGTCCCGTTTATTAGTAGACGTGTTTAATAAAATGGAAACTAAAACGTAGTAAGTAGATACTAAAAGTCGACGTGAAAATCATCTCTTGAAATTCCAGAGATGTTCTCAAATTCCCGATATTTTTTTCCAAAATGCCTGCGATCTTTCTCGGGACTGGGACTGGGTGGGTACTTTTTTCCAAAGTATAAGCCTGGTTTTTAAGGATTCTTTGGGATCTTAACTAGACTGCCTCAGGAAACAGGAAAAGATCGCGGGAATTTTGGAAAAAAATTCCCGCGATCTTTCTCGGGATTGTTTTCCGACCGGTTCACGGAGATATCGAGAATGACACATAACTAACTAGTTACTGGAGTGATCCATTCCTTGATCAGCTTTCCTTAAGAAAGGATAAATATCACACCTATTACCTACTTACTATTCATGTTCAAATTTATACTTAAGCCTTGAGTACACGCGTAGATTAAACGGTAGAATAGATGGTAGAAAAATAACTAAGTATGCTACTTACTATACCGGTGTTTACAGCATCGGTAAAGTGAAGTACTAGAAACTGGTAGATTTACTTAGTAGCTTGCCCACGTTACTAGTAACTCTGCTGTAGAGTGACTAGCAACGTGGGCAAGCCACTCTACCATTTGCCTTCCCCCACCACTTCTTCTTCTCTCGTTTCAATGGCAAACAAATTAAATGCGGTGTACCCAGTATGTGGCCACACTACTGCTAGAGGTGTTATATTAGGGTCAAATATCAAGAACCATGTTATCGAATATATTAGTTTACCGATTTTTTTGAATTTTTTGAATTATGTTCCGTTAAACGTTCTCCAAGAACGGTGAAGAACAGGCTGGGATTTTGCAGGCGATATTATTTTTTTGAGGCATTTTACATCAACGTTTAGTTAATTTCGTTTCGTATCGTCGTAGTTATGACGCGAACGGATGCGGAACGCGAACGGACGCAGAACGCAGTAACGCAGCCGGTTCACCAATACGATACTTTGGATATTAACTGTTCTTGACGGTTCTTCGGGAACGCGTTTTTCGGATATCACATAACCTAATATATTTGTATTATGTTCTGCAGCGCTCATATTATGTTCGCGGTATAGGTTCTGATATATCAGTAACACCTCTAACTACTGCCTTCGCTGTACTCTACCAATATTTTTAGTTACTCTACCCATGTATACATTCAGTAGAGTGATCGAAAACCTACTAGTGACAGCCGGGGCGTTCTAACTCTACAAAAAAAAATCAAATATTATTTTAGACATTTACTTTACCAAAATTGGTAGAGTACCCCGAGTTGGTAGTGTAGAAGGCTAGTGTAGGTACTCTTACTCAACGCGTGTTCCAAAGGCTTTTATCCGGACTCATGATAAATGTAGATAGACTAGGTTTTAGTTGACGTCACAGAAATGACGTTACTGACTTAAAAAAAAATTAAGTCAGTAACGTCATTTTGACTAAAACTGAAAACTGTATGTTTGGATATTAAAGCATAAAACAAGCGTCAATTGAGTTTAAATTTGTGGCCCCAATACACATGTAAACTCAATTATTTTACGTGTCTATGGTCACTATAGTCTAGGGAAAACATAAAGCAGTCGGTCGTCTGATAGGAACTAGTAATAGTAAGTTAAATTCTTCGTAGTTTGTGCATTTTGATTTATACTGCAGCTAGGTATTTGCTTATGTAGGGTTAGGTGAAAAACAAAATCGAAGGGAAAAGGTTGGAAACGTAGGAAACCTGCACATTACTGGATTCTTCATTTGTGTGAATTGGTGCAAATTACTAGACAACTACACAATTTATATCAAAATTGTGATTTAACAGTCTATTATGTACCTAGAAAGGCAATTGTAAGTATGATAATAACCATTGCTCTCTTACGAAGTATTTAGGTCATAATTGGGTTAATACCTGCTTAACAGGGCTCAAAGGATCTAAAGACTCCCACCTAAGTATTTTACAAGACAGCTCACAGCGGAATCTAAACTGAATCTGATTTTCACCCCCACCCACGGTCAGAAGTAGGAACACTGTTTTATTTTTTTTAAACAAATTTAGGCAAAAATATTATTTTAATGAATTATAATATTCATTCCTTAATTTTAAAAGAATCGGGCACTAACTCTTTCGTTTTTTTAATTTTCGAACTTGGTAGAATTATTAATGAAAAATATCATGAAAATATCTTACCATAAATCCTGGTGCATCGAGCAATCCAATCCCAACAATTATCTTTATCACACCCATATCCACTTGGCATCACCCTTATCACAATATCACAAAACAAAACACGAAAAGTCAATACACGGCACTTACAATCGTAATAATTCCATCACATGTCTGGCATCAAAATCTATTTGTCAAATTATCCGAACGGATTCCATTTTCGAAATCGCACGTAATTATTGGCGGGATTATAAATCATTTTAATTTTCTTTTTTTACTGATGTCCAAAGATTGATGTGTTCAGCCAGCACGCTTGCGCGGTGCCTCCGACATTGCGCGACTGAGTGAGCGAATGAAACGAACAGTCGGGGTCCTACAACGTACCTGTTACATTTTCGAGGGTCTGCGCGTGCGTACGACTACGGAAACATTACGAACATTTAATAATTAAGTTTGAGTAAATCAGATTTATTACTATCGTACTTTGGTCGATAAAATTGGCATTGATTCTGTATGATTCACAAAGCTCCATTTGCTGGTCATTCGTGGAATTTAAGCAGGTCAGCTTTTATTTAAACATGATTGCATCAAAAAGTAGAGTCTCTCTTCACAGCCAAAACGAATTTATTGCTCGTGGAACTAGTCCTTTCTGCCTGAAAACCAAAGATTACTATTCTAAAACTACTGTATAAAATGACTACAGTTTCTTAGGCTCTACCAAAATCTACGAAAAATATATCATTACTAGTATCACACGACCGAGTGCTTTATTTTTTCTCAAGTCTTACTCAGGCAATAGAGATCAGAGACAAATATTGGAGTGAGGGTAAAAATGATTAATGTAGTAAATATTCAATTAAGAATTTCTATTGGGGGCCACTTACGTACGTTCAGCCGCTGCTCCCGGCTGCCATCATTGACGGCAGTCGTTAAGCTATGTCAGATGCCTTTAGGCAGTTGACCACTTACACACACTAAAAACAAACAAACAATCTCTACAAGCTGACATCAATAATTTTTGTTTGCGTGTAACTGTGTCTAAAAACGCGGCGTCGTCGTCCTACCGCGCTTTACACCCGCGTATTGAGGATTTGAGGCAAGCAAAATTTTTCACCTTTATTTTACATCTCATAAATAATTTTGACGACAGTCTACACATACTCTTCCACGCTGGTCTGGGAGAAAATAAAAACCTAGCATGTACCAACTGCTTCTCTTCCCGCGCAGATCGTAAAAGCCGATAGAGGGAAAGGGCGTCAGGAAATATTTCAATAGGCGATGCGGCTAGCAACCTATCACTAATTTTATTCCGTTCTCAGCCCACTAATTTGCTAAACGTGACCTTTTGGTTTTATAGACCAGGGCTCTGTTTACCCCGCAAGGGTAAAAGACGTGATAGTATGTATGCACAGAACTAGAACTGATATGTATGTCTACACAAACGCCGGCCGCCATTGGGCAATTGATATTCCCACACGCCTGCGTCATATATTCTCCAGGCAATAGACCATAGACAAACATTGGAATGAGGGTATAAGGATATTTAAAAGTCATACAATAGTATTTTAATTTGTGTGGGGAAATACAAATTCAAACTCAATGAGGGTTTTCAGAAATCCAGGTGGCGGCACTGTGTCAAGAGGTATTTTAATTTATTCAAAATCCACCAATCATGTTTAATCATCAATTTTATGATTGGTGGATTTTGACACCTCGACCTCTCGGCACAATGCCGCCACCTGGGGGAATAATCAATTCTGAAAACCCTCAATTTTACAGCCTCGCAGTGAAAGGATGGTTCAAATAACCACTGACTTATACAATGGTCGAGGCGTAATTCCAGTCACAGAGTTCTCAACTAACGTCACCATGCCAAGCTCAGTCGTTTACGCGTTCACCTTAGTAAGGAATAATACGGATAACGCGTGTTTAGAGGCAGTTTTTAGCAGTGGATATTCCGCCGGCTTGACGAACGACAACTCATCATCATTATCATCATAGGTCTTTTTTAGTCTCCACTGCATATACAGGTGTTTTTTAATTCGGGTCCCCTACGTGTCTGCGAATCACTTTTCTTCGAAAATTGATACATCGCCAACCTGACAGCGAAGCCTTCCTCGAGCGAAATCTCGATACTGCGAAAGGTTGTTGGTTGTTCATTGGCATCCTTTTAAATATAGACTATACCCATTATTGAAAGTAATTTAAGACTACTTTCAAGTAAATTAAATTACACATTTTTCAAATTTTAGAAAAACTCAATAACTACCTCAAACGCTTTAAAAGAGGCTATTAAATTATTTTAGATAAAAACCAAAAATTAAAACAGGACTGAATTTCCAAAAACACCGTAAAATTAATTAAACAATATTAAATTAATCGGTCGGTGAAATTTACGCAAAACAAGTCACTTTAGACCGATACACAACCAGCGATTTAATGTTGACGCCAGAAATGTTTTTACGTGTAATTTTTTTTTGCGTATGCTAACGAATTCGATTCCACCCTATATAAGCCAGAGCTGACAGAGGATTTGGCCTACACTCTCCACGCTGGACAGAGGGGTCTCTTTGATGTTTATAAGCTTAAGCTTGTGTTTCCTAAGTTGCCTTATCTATACATATAATAAAACAGTAAAAATATTTTGTCTGTACATTAAGTATTTTTGACTGAAATGGATAGAGGGATATTTCAAAAGAATATAAGACTGCAAAAAAATTTTTTTAGAATTTCTTGTCTCTCTGTATGTATGATCACGTTTATCTCCGGAAATATTGGACATGAAACTTTTTTTTCTATATAGTTATTAAGCCGGGGCAACATATGAGGTAGAAATGATTTTGAAAAATGGAACACCTGATGCAGCATCATAATGATTCAGCTAAATTTGTTAAGCCTGATGAGCAGTTTTGTTGAGGTATAAAAAATCTGAGATTTGGAACACCTCATGCAGAACCATAATGGTCCAGGTAAACAGTAAGAAATATATAATTGACGCCTTAGCAAAAGTTATTTAACATGATGAGCATTTTTGTTGAGGTATTTAATTTGAAGATTTGGAACACCTGACGCAGAACCATAATGGTCCAGGTAAACTATAAGAAATATAAAAATGACGCTGTAGCAAAAGTTGTTCAGCCTGATTAGTATTTTTTTTTTGAGGTGAAAAAATCGAAGATTTAGAACATCTGATACACTAAGTACCATGTTAAATGTTATATCGACAATTTTACAGAGTCACACTCTCCTCTGGGATAGAATGCGTAGAGTACGATTAGCTCATATTACTGGTGACCGCCCAGCGGTCCTACCTTTGGCAACGTAGTTTTCAGCCCATACGACAAAACATGACTTTGCTGTCCCTCTAAGCCTTGAACACCCAGGCAACACCTAAAGGCGAGGTCCGTCCCTCCCAAAGGCCCTTTGGAGATGTGCGATAGGTTGAAGGCGCTCTGCCCATACCTCAAAGTTTGGTAAAGTAGCGCAAGCTCACTCGGAGCTAGCTATATACTCTTCTTCTTATCGTATCGGTGGCTCAAAAGTCTAAAAGAATCCTATATTATATCCCTAGCAGCAGCCAATGCAATGCCAAAGAATAATTTGATAATAGCAATGTCATACAATTTTATAGCACTGCTAAAAGTATTTTGAAAAACACTTGGAGTGGTCTTATTCTACTCTGACGGAAAACACACAGCATAAGCTTACCTTTTTATGCCTCATTTTTATACGCCAGTGTAAAGATATCTTTATTCTGAGGATATAGACATCATAATCGATGTAGCAAATGTCGATATTGCATTTCCCAGTTATTAAATGTTGCGGCAGCTAGGTCGGATGCGGACTCGGTAGCTATGACAAATATCGGATCTCACCGCACACTAACTTAGTTGGTCGAGATATCGGTTGCTTTACAAAATACTGTACCGGACTATTTGACATTTAGGTCTGTAGGTATTACCTTTTTAAGCCTCATTTTTATACGCCAGTGTGAAGATTTCTGTATTCCGAAGATAAAGACATCACAATCAATATAGCGTATGTCGATATCGCATTTCCCTGTTATTAATGTTGCGGTAGCTACGTCGGATGCGGTCTCGGTAGCTATGACAAATATCGGATCTCACCGCACACTAACTTAGTTAGTCGAGATATCGGTTGCTTTACAAAATACCGTACCGGACTATTTGACATTAGGTTTGTTATTATCTTTTTAAGCCTCATTTTTATACGCCATTTCTGTATTCCGAAGATAATAATAAATATAATAAATAAATATATATGGACAAATCACACAGATTGAGCTAGCCCCAAAGTAAGTTCTAATGAAAGACTTGTGTTATGGGATACTAACTCAACGATACTATATTTTATAACAAATACATATATAGATAAACATCCAAGACCCAGGTCAATCTGAAAAAGATCATTTTCCATCTTGACCTGACCGGGGATCGAACCCGGGACCATCCGTGTCGCAGGCAGGCGTGATGACCGCTGCGCCACGGAGCTCGTCGAGATAAAGACATCACAATCAATATAGCGAATGTCAATATCGCATTTCCCTGTTATTAAATGTTGCGGTAGCTACCTACGTCGGATGCGGACACGGTAGCTGTAACAAATATCGGATCTCACCGCACACCTAACTTAGTCGAGATATCGGTTGCTTTACAAAATACGATATTGCAATATGTTGGGATTTTATAACTTTAGTCAAATGTAACTAATACTTACCTAATAATACTGTTATAGACACTTATCATTTGATATCGATTCGTTATCATAATGCTCCTTCGTAGTTGGTAGGGTTACCATATCTTAGGAATGTTCAGCATTCCTCATGAGATCTCAGTATTTTCGGACCCTTACTCAGGATAATTCGCTGTGTGGTTCCCGGCAGAGTAGAATAGGATCACTCCAAGTCATCCCGTGGGTGTCGTAAAAGGCGACTAAGGAAAAACAGGCTAAACAAAGCTTATTAACATCAAAGAGACCTCTCCAACCCGTCTGGCCAGCGTGAAGAGTGTAGGCCAAATCCTCTGACTTAGGTAGTCAGAGGATTTGGCCTTTCAGGCTAGTATATGGTTCTGGTAGTACAGAGAGGGTCGTGCTCCTGCAGTGGAGACTAGAAAGACCTGATGATGATGATGACTCAGGATAGCGGTCGGATTTTGAAAATTTCAGGATATCTCAGGACTTTAAAAATATTATAGGACTTTAAATACCTATATTTAGTTTTAACGTTGGGAATGTATATGTTTGGTATTGAACTAGCGATAGTTCGCGTTCACGTTCTCAACATGAAAACGAACAACTTTTGTTCTGCGACTAAAAGTCTGAAATCGAGAAAAATTTGATGAGCTTTTCAATAGTACCTATGTTGAATACCTCTGATCTAAAATGTATGGGTCAGCTGATATTTTATCTCAATTTCAGGCATAGAAGTAGGAGACGAAAAAATTTTTTTTTAAATCTATGATTTCAGGCTTGTTCTCAGAACAAAACTTTTTCGTTTTCATGTTGAGAACGTGAATTTTAATTATCGCTAGCTCGATACTAAACACATTGTGTATGAAAATGGCATGCTTACCTAAATATTGCATTTTATTAGATAATAAAGATTACAACAGTGAGAAGGCAAGGATATACCCTTCTTTTTTAATCAGTAAACTTTAGGGGGTGACTCAGCCCATCAACATGAACAACTTTTGATATGGGACCAACGCTGGGAACACAAAAAAAATTGACATACCCATACAAAAGTGTCCAGCTGATCGGACCAAATGTATGGAAGAGATAAAAATAATATTGAATTTTCAGCATTCGTCCCATAACAAAAGTTCTTCATGTTGATGGGCTGAGCACAAATTAAATATATACGGACAAATCACACAGATTGAGCTAGCCCCAAATTAAGTTCGAGACTTGTGTTATGGGATACTAACTCAACGATACAATATTTTATAATAGATACTTAGGTACTTATATAGATAAACATCCAAGACCCAGGTCAATCTGAAAAAGATCATTTTCCATCTTGACCTGACCGGGGATCGAACCCGGGACCATCCGTGTCGCAGGCAGGCGTGTTGACCGCTGCGCCACGGAGCTCGTTAATTGAATTTAAAATAAGGGTGTATAGAATAGCAGAGGTTAAAAAAAATATCGAAAATACTACACCTACAAGGTAAATGCCTTCGGTTCACATTTATCATTCATATTATCACGATTTTATCCCTTGCGGGGTAGACAAGGGGTCAGGGTCATAAGACCCAAAGGCCACGTTTAGCGCATCTAAAGGTGGAAAGCGCATCGCCTATGATGTGATTCCTTAGATTTTATTTAGGGAAGAAAAGCAGCTGGAAAATTCTATGATTTTTCTTTCCTCCCAAACCAGCATGAAAGGAGTAATAATAAAATAATAAATAAAATAAATACGGACAAATCACACAGATTGAGCTAGCCCCAAAGTTCTAATGAAAGACTTGTGTTATGGGACACCAACTCAACGATACTATATTTTATAACAAATACATATATAGATAAACATCCAAGACCCAGGTCAATCTGAAAAAGATCATTTTCCATCTTGACCTGACCGGGGACCGAACCCGGGATCATCCGTGTCGCAGGCAAGCGTGATGACCGCTGCGCCACGGAGCTCGTCAAAGCTCGTCACGCGTAGAGTATATTTTATTTTATTTATTAAGAAAACCAACAGCATAACAACACTTAATTACAATCTTTTTTTACAGTAATACAGCCAATAATAGGTTTCCCTAGCTTTTACAATAATTTAATCGATATCGGTGAAATCCACGCAATACCTAATAACAAACAATATAATGCTTACTATATTCTATATATATTTATCTATTATTATTTATATATTTTATAGGTATATATATATAAAATATATAATTAAATTTTTATTAAATTATTGTAAAAGCTAGGGAAACCTATTATTGGCTGTATTACTGTAAATGGTAGAGTAGACGGTAGAGTACTTATTATATGCTAGGTACTAGTTAGCAGCAAATTTACCTAAATGCTGTACCGTCGACTCTTAACATTTATTTACTCTAGACAGAGGAGTATACTAAGCTACCAGTAAGTAGCAAAGTAAGTACTCTACTATCTCTACGCGTGTACCACAGGCTAATAGGTACTTACTTATATTTTTTTATACTGAATAATCACACAGATTGAGCTAGCCCCAAAAATGGCCGTTTTAGGCGGTAATCAGTAGTTCTCTAAATTAATGATTCTCATAAGATTAAAACATGATTCCAAAAATACTTCTTTACTTACTTTCTTCCTAGATTCTTGAAAATTCATTCTAGGTATTTGTAAAGTGCGGGCCCTTAACCTGTTCTCTTGTATAGAGAATTCATCATCATCAACAGGTCTTTTGTTAGTCTCCACTGCAGGAGCACGACCCTCTCTGTACTACCAGAGCCATATATTAGTCAGGCAGTCAGGGAATTTGGCCTACACTCTCCACGCTTGCCAGACGGGTTGGAGAGGTCTCTTTGATGTTTATATGCTTTGTTCAGCTTGTGATTCCTAAGTCGCCTTGTACGACATCCACGGAAAGACTTGGAGTGGTCCTATTCTACTCTGCCGGAAACCACACAGCGGATATAGAGAATTATTGAATGCTAAATATCTTTTAAATTACTTACCTACCGATCCATCCTGAGATTTGGTGACTGATTTCGACTAATTGTTGAGTAAATCTGAGAGAAAACAGATCTAGACACGCGGCAGCGTGTCAAGCCAGAGTTCAAGCAAAGGAACTGGCTAGCCAGCGTCGAGTGTAAAGTGTATCCCGGCAAATGATGTGCATTAGAATTAAACATTTCGGGATATTTACCGTGATTATTATGGTTTTTTTGAGTTTTCGATATTTCGGTCCAGTTACATGGACCATGATCACGAAGGAACTGAAGAATTTGCGGGTGGGAGCAGGCAGCTGTCAAGGGCAGACATATCTGTCTACCCTCTTTCTCGTTCGTTTCGTGCTTGTCTCTGGGATATTACTACGCACTTCACTCTCACTATGAACTCGATCACGACACACGACACTCACAGAATCAGTTAGGGTGTTAGGCACATTTTGTTTTTGATGTTTTTTGCACAAACCAAGGACTGGATTCCAAGTGCTTGACAATTTAAAGCCGTCTTCACGATTGAAATTGTCATATTTAGTAATTTCAATCGCCTCCCTCACAATCCTGGGAATGTAATGACGCTCCGTTGAAATCACTTTCGGGTCATGCAGTTCCAACCAATGGTTTGTGTCCGATTGTAGCAGATGTTTTGCTATGGCAGATTTTTCACTGTCATTGTTTTTGACTGCTCTTATATGCTCCTTTATACGACACGCAACTGTCCGCTTTGTTTGTCCTATATATGAACTGCCACAACTGCAGTTTACTTTGTAGACACCCGGTTTTTCTAAAGGAAAACAATCTTTAGGTGATCTTAGATACTGGCTTATTTTCTTGTAAGGAGTAAAAATAGTAGGTATTGAATATTTGTTTAGTAGTTTTCCGATCTTATCTGTCACTCCTTTCATATAAGGTAAAAACGCCGGTTGTCTATCCACTTTTTGTGATGTTTTTGGACTCTTGGTGTGTCTAGATGGTAAGGCCTTAATACAGTTGACAGCTGCCTGCTCCCACCCGCAAATTCTTCAGTTCCTTCGTGATCATGGTCCATGTAACTGGACCGAAATATCGAAAACTCAAAAAAACCATAATAATCACGGTAAATATCCCGAAATGTTTAATTCTAATGTTGATAACCGTGAAAGTTTAAAAAGTTAAAATGATGTGCAGTACACCTACAAGAGATTTTGGAAAGTAAATAAAAAGAATAATTGAATTATATTTAACTTGGAAAATATTTTTATTAGTCCGAAATCAGAACATGAAATATTTAAAAAAACTGCTTCCTAATCAGAATCTTCCGAATCACTTCACCGTGGTCTGCACAGAAATATCTATCGCGCCCTTATGTCATGTTTGAATTTTGACCATAGATAATTTAATTCTAGAATAGATATTGTCTCATCCGGAGGTATGCGCTCTGGCAAACTCAGTTTTATGAAGCCACCGTTAGATGGCAGTAGTTTCACTACTAGTCAAATAGACTAATTACAAAGTTTTTTGGCGTAAAAAGGATAGTACCAAAAAATGTAATTCTGATTGAATGCAATAATCGAAAATGCTTTTTTAGTTAGTTATAATAATCAATATCTATGAAGTACCTATAGCATGTAGCGCCATCTATGCGTAGTTAGAGTACAACTCCCGTTTGTATGGAAATTCGTGGACACGTCAAAGATGATACCGCCATGCTTTTGACCAAACTTGCTCTATTGGATTAAATATACAATGATATGGCGGAAGAAGCACAACTTCGAAACCATTCCTTGCCGCCATTTCGTCAATCACATACTTTTTTTTTTATTCGTGAATTTGATTAGTAAATTACACGAATAAAAAACATTTTTATTCGTGTAATTTACTAATAAAATTAAAAGTCCGTTCCGCGCGATGCACCAACGCACACTGCGTCTATACGGCGTCTTTGAAGCCACCGATACCGCCTTTGACGGGCGCCGACACTGCTTTGTCGGCGGCCGGCGTCGCCTTGACAAAGCGTGCACATCATTTCAGCGGATGAACTATAATATTACACGAACCACTTGGTGCCACTTTTGACCCTTCTATAACTCAAAACCTCTTTAACGTAAATACATAAAACCGTTACAAGCAGATATTTGAAACTATTCCAATATAGTTATGTATTAGATAGGTATTATATTTATAAAAATACAGTTTAGTCAGAAAATAAGTGGTGCCCTCATACAAAAACGCACACGCGAAAACTTGTAATACGCGCTAAACAACCGGCCAACGGTGTGTCGTCGGCGGCGCGCGGCACCTATACCTACACAGAACAGAATCAAATGTACATATCTTTACAAAAAGTAGGTAATGATATCCCACCAAAAACATAAATGTAAAAAAGGAGAGCCAAGTTCAATACAAAAATTAAAAAAAGTATTCAACATTATATTTTATTAATTCTGATAAAAACTGCCCAAGTCAAATCTAACTTACTACCTACCATAGAACTTGGCACTCGTTTATATCTCAATACTTTTTGCAGCCAAGCATAATTTTTGTATTGAACTTGGCTCTCCTTTTTTACATTTATGTTTTTGGTGGGATAAGAGTATTATGGCTCCTTTACTACAGACAAATTTTAATATTTAGGTAGTGACTAATTCTCGATTAATTTTGGCATGGTCAGAATTTAAATCGGTGATTGATGGTTTCTAAGTCACTATGAACGTTTAGGCACAGACAAAGACAATATAATACTAACGGCACAGAATACAATACATAATACCTAGTACAAGTATGGTTTAGGGTTTGGGTTCAAAATTCCCCACGAACTTCACAAATCATGTCTTATTTCCAAGAAGACTGTTACTTATTACTGTAAAATATCTATGGCGTTGCTCTCAAATTTACCATAAATGCCTCAATCCTTGGTTAATCTAGGGTGCCAAATGGATCTTTCTTCGATTCTTGTCTATCCGGCTTTCTCAAGCTTGGCGATACGCGCGTTGGACTTGTTGCCGAGCACGCCATCGCCTCAGTGCCTGCGGAGTTCTTCATAGCGCTCGTTAAAGTTAATCTTGATGGACTCCACCACCTTGGAAAAAATACTATCGATAACATGAAGTTTTCAAGGTCTCGATAGTTCCGCAACACATTGATGCATGCTACTACAATGGTCGTCAATAGCCGTTGTAACAAAGAACACATTTTTGTTTAATCTATGCGTTGTAATAGGCATTGCACTGTACCGCAATCTGTATGTCTAAAATCTGTGGACTGTACGTACAACCACGAGTCATTGAGAATGATCATAAGTATTTTATTTTATTTATTTATTAGAAAAACAAACAGGCACAGTGTAGTACATATGAACATATTAATATATGTAAGATCGAACATAGCCCTATAGTTTTTACCACTAACTAACGCTTAAAGACGTTGTAGGACAAGTGTAGCAATTAATACTAAAATATAAGACAGTTTCAGTAGCTACCAAACAAAAAATTTAAGCTAAAGTAATATTTAACATTTTACGAAATTTGCCCCTCGTTCATGAAATATATCGACATGATTGTAAGATTTATCATATTTATCACAAGCTCTTACAAGAAATCTATTGTGAGCATAATTGGTATAACAAAGTGGAGGAGAAAAAGTGTTTGTATTACGTGTGCGATGAGAGCATTTAAAGTTAATTTTGTTCAACAAATATGGAGAGTCAACGAGGTTGTTGATGATTTTATATAATAAAATTTGATCCCTATGTTCCCTTCTTTTCGCTAGCGGCTGTCTAGGTCTGATTTAAAATTCTTAAATTTATAATGAAGACGTTTGAGAAATTTATTTTGAATATTTTCCAATAGGTTTATATATTTTAAGTACATGGGGTTCCAAACGGTAGAAGCGTATTCTAAATTAGATCTAACAAAGGCATTATAAAGTAAAATAAGGGTGTAAGCATTTTTAAAATCTAAGCTTTGGCGAAAAATTAATCCTAATAGTTGAAATTGTTTAGCTGATATTTTATTTATGTGTGATTCAAAGTACAGTCCACTATCAAGTAACACTCCCAGATCTCTCACCTCAGTCACCTTTTGAAGTTTATAATTTAAAAGGTTATATTCAAAATTAATAGTTGCCTTTTTCCTTGAAAATGTGATGGCATGACATTTTTCGACATTTCAATATAAATTATTATTATTACAATATTGGCATAACCGATTAAGGTCTGCCTGTAGATTGTGACAGTCAGTTTGAGTTTTTATGACAGAAAATACCTATTTTTGAATCATCGGCGTAAAGTAGTATTTTTTAATATTGTAAACTTTTCATAATATCATTAATAAATACGTTGAAAAATAAGAGACCAAGATGAGCCCTGGGGCACTCCAGATGTGATAGGTACAAACCAGGGCCTATTTACTAACTCGGATGACAGGTGTCGATGCCTATCAATCTAGGATTTGCTGTTACAATGCGGTTTTTGTATTCCAAATAAAAAGTTCGAGCAAGCAAAACCCGCATTGTAACTGGAAATCCTAGATTGAAAGGCATCGACACCTGCCATTCGAGTTAGTAAATAAGGGGGCTGGACGTGAAACCCTTTACTGTGACAGCTTGGGAACGATTATTTAAATAAGATATGATCCACCGAAGCAGATCACCGTGTACACCGATCGAGTTTAGCTTGGAAATTAGCATAGAATGATTAATTTTATCAAAAGCTTTTTTATAATCAGTGTACACGACATCCACCTGATGACCATCATTCATAGCCTCAAAAACAACATCCAGAAATTCACATAGATTCGTTTCAGTTGAATATTTCGATCGGAAACTGTATTGTACTGTTTTTGACGCAACTAAAATACTTGGCTTTATTTCTCTCTCTATGTCTCCTATACAATATGGGCAGCAAAAATAGGGGAGAAGACTAATAATAAAACACACAACTAGTTAGGTCTTAACATTTATTGGGCTCAGCCCTGTTTCTGCGCGAGTTCCCGGGCCTTGGCCTTCTCAAGCTTGGCGATACGCGCATTAGACTTGTTGCCGAGCACGCCACCGCCCCAGTGCCTGCGGAGTTCTTCATAGCGCTCGTTGAAGTTGGTCTTGATAGACTCCACGACCTTGGAGAAGGCGGCGCGGTCTCCAGACTCCACCTGCGGACGGGGAAAATGTAAGTTTTAGGCACATCTATTGTTATACCGAGACATTGGAGTTATGAGACACAGTAACGAGCTTATTTTTCAATACTGCCTTGGAAAAACAATTATAGCTTATGTAACTCAGGATTGTATTCTAGATAGACAAGTCTAACTGTGTTTCGAATTTATGGTGGAATAAGGACACATACATACATGATCTCGAAAAACAATACACTCCTTTTATGGCGAGGTGCAGTCGCACTTTACGAATGCAGCTAAAGCCTAAGGGGGAAGAGTACACTAACCTACTACTCGACCAATTTGGGTATTGGTTAAGTAATGTCTACACGTAATTTTGTGGTTTCTTTTCATTGAATAGGCTCCGAAACGAATGGACTGATTTTCAAAATTCTTTCACTTTTAGGAACCCTATTTATCTGCAGGTTACATAGGCTATAATTTACGCGGACTGTCACGGAAAAATTGTAAATAATAGTCAATCACACGAAAGTCGTTAAGTGTTTTGAAGTGACCAAGTTGTCGAAAAACAAGCAAATAGGTCTGATCATGATCATCAGATCTTTGCAAGTCTCCACTGCAGGAGCACGACCCTCTCTGTACCACCCAAGCCTTATATTAGCCCGAGTTGTCAGAGGATTTGGCCTACACTCTCCACGTTGGCCGTCTGGCCAACCCAGTGTTGGAGAGGTCTCTGATGTTTGTAAGCTTTGTTTAGCTAGTGTTTCCTAAGTCGCCTTCTACGACATCCACGAGAAGACTTGGAGTGATCCTATTCTAGTCTGCCGGGAACCACATGGCGTCAAATAGGTTTGCTGATTCTCAACACTTGCCAAAGAAACTATTTATGTATTTTGATTTTATTATTGCCCGCGTTGTAAGTTTTGAAGGCATATTCAGATAAATCTATTGGTGGTAGAAATGTTGTCAGCACAGCGTTTAGATAGCAAATATATCATCATTATATGCCTTCACTAATGGGAACCTGTAAATTTTGTAGTAATTCTGTGTACAGTCGGGGGCAGATATAACTGACCTCCAGACAATTTAAAATCTGCATGGAGATATGATTTATCTGCCTCCGACTGTACATGCCCAAATAATGGTCATTGCTAGCACAAGCCTACAATCATCTACACAAATATCTCCGATACTACTTGGCTACAGAAATAAAGTTGAAATCTGTTAGTATTTTATTAAAAATATAAATTCATTTTAATATCTACACGATACTTTATATGGGATTTTATTTTGCATTCACAATGCTATTTTGCCTTATTTATTTCCAAATTCATTGCAAAATGAAATTCGGCACCGGGGCTTGAAGCGCGGTGGCGTAATTGGCAACGCATAGATCGTACTGAGATCTAGACGCAGGTTCAAATCCTGCCCGCGTGAAATTTTTTCACCATTTCTTATTTTCTTCATTTAATAAATAAGGTAAAATCTGCATGATACCTTCAGAAATAATGTAAGCAGATATCAGCTATTTTAACCCCCTCCTCACTCTCAGTGGCCAAAGTAAGAAAAGCTTGTACTTTTACTTACTCCCCCAAGTGTAAATATTACCATAATTAAAAAGAAGGAATATTTTGAGAAATGTTGCTTGCGTCATCAGCAACCTCCCTGTCCCCATGTCATCAAAAATGAGCCAAGGCTTCGACCCGTCCCCCCTCCACTGTTAATGTAATATCTAGATGACCCTTTCACCAAAATATGCAATAAAACCAATGACATTGAGAGTTATTCTCTGAGTGAATAATACCTTTGAAACGGTAGGCAAGTATCTTTTTATTTATCTTTCAATTATCTGTGCAAGCAATGACGATTACGAGCATTTGCTTATGCAACTGTGCAAGAGTATTTTTTGCATTATAAAAAGTGAAAAATTAAATTTCTTTTCAGACCTCTTACACGTCACATACAAAAATAAACAAAAACAATACATACATGTGTGAGTGCTACGCATGTGCATGTCTTGCGGTGTACGAGGGCTCCCAGACGGGACTTGCCCTTCACGATGCAGTATGGGACGCCCATCTTGCGGCAGAGGGCGGGCAGGAAGAGCACGAGCTGAAATATAAGCACAAAATTCATAATAATTAGCAAGAAATAAGAGATACAATACAAATTTTCTTCTGCCGTACTAAGGTGGTTTGAAGTCCGTCCTTTCAAATGGTTTGAGCACTTCGACAATACCAATCAGGCAGCCGACAAAAGCGTCGGCGCCCGCCAAAGGCGCTACCGGCAACTTCGAAGACTCTGCTCGCGCTGTACAGACGCAGTACATGTCGAAGCGTCACGCGGAACAGCTGTTATATGTATGAACTAATAAAAGATGGTCATGTTTTGTACTATGTAATAAAAAATATTGTCCAAAATCTCATGTGGGTGGGTGTACTACAAACCATTTGCCCGGCCGGCTATACTAGATCCTGTAGATCTTGTTTTATTTCCATATAGTTGATTATGATTGTAGCTCAGAGTCAATTGTCTTCATGCAGCGTGTAAATCATGTACAATAAATTGTCCATGATTATTACAGCCTCAGGTGAAGAAATTCTAACATCACTGCTACAAATGTATTGACCTTGATACTCGCCCTGAAGATGGCCATCTGAATTGGCCGAAACCCGGTCGGCAATACCGACTAAATGTAACGTGAGTGCAACCGTTTCTAATAATAATTATTATGTCTCGTCATTTAATAATTTAATTGATGAATGATATGTTAACAAGCTTTGTTTAGCTCCCTAAGTCGCCTTCTACGACATCCACAAGACGTGGTGGTGGTGAAGTGGTCCTATTCTACTCTACCGGGAACCACATGGCATGTTAGTTTATCAACTATAAAATGAAATGGTATTGGTATACCTCACCAACTAAATAGTTTTTAAAAACAAATACCCACCTCAATAGGGTCAACATCATGGGCGATGACAACCAACTGTGCCTTCTTCTTCTCAACCAGCTTGGTGACTGTGTTGGTGCCAGCACGGAGGGTGTTAGGCCTCTTCGCTGGGGGCTCTTCTTTCTTTGCTACCTGCAATACAAGGACGGCTGTAGAATGTTCTAGATCGAGTAAAGTGTGAGGATGTAGAGAGATCAATCAGAGATCTTGGTGGAAAGGGTCCTCATGGCATTCAGAGCTGTATGTGTATGCATCATTTATAAGTGGCAAAGTTGCTGGGTTTGGTAAGATTTGCCCTAGTTTATTTTCCTAATGAATTAGAATAATTATTAAAATCATTATTTATACATATATTTTCTTATACTAAAACTGGAAAAAGTAGTTAACTTTTGGATAGATTTGACTTTTCAAATGTTGTTGAGAAAGTCTTATTATAATGTCCGGTCAATCACACCGCAGTTATCTTTTGTGTGACAACACTGTCCAACATGGAAACATTAAGTAACAATCTATAGGTAAGGGTACTAGTTACCATTTGTTGAATGTTACTCATCGAGACCATGCCACCAATAATATCAACATCAAGTGTTAACAATTTTCAAATGATTGTCTATCAATGTTACTCAACATATTATACCTTCTAACAGAGCAACATATTATAACTTATTGCTATCAAATGTTGTTCAGTACTATTCGGAAACATTGTTCAACCAAAAGTCTGAACCGTCTGAATTACTATTAATTTTGATGACAACCCATGATGTTCCTTATTTTGAGTTTGATCACACCTCAACAGTTCCATGGATTTGTATGATATTAATTTTATTTTATTTCATAAGTAGGCTTCTGAAGGAAGCACAGAGCTAGCAACAAACTTATGCATGTGATCACAATAAAAAATTCAAAAATCCGATCATACCAAGGTGTAAGTAATAAGAACAAGTCTAACAATGGACTTATTCATTAATTCATACTCTCACGTCTTTTTCCCTTGCAGGGTAGACAGTGCCCAAGTCTGTATAACCTTGAAGTCACGTTTAGCATGTTGGTAGGCTTGTAAGTGAGAACAGAATCAAAATAGTTAAGGGTTGCTAGCCGCATCGCCAATTAACATGATTCCTGACGCCCATTCCCTCGATCGGCTTTTGCGATCTGCGCGGAAAGAGAAGCAGTTGGTACATTCTACTTTCTTTCCTCCCAGACCAGCGTGGAAGACTACTTAATTATTATCATCAGGTCTTTCCAGTCTTCACTGCATGAGCACGAACCTCTCTGTACTTAATTAATAAATATAAATAAATAAATATATAGGGGACATCACACAAATTTAGCTAGCCCTACTTTAAGTTAAATAATATTAATAATCGTACCTTAGCCTCAGCAGCTTTCCTTAACCTTTCTTTCCTGGCTGCCTCAGTCTCTGGTGTGTATTTCTCCAAGATCTTGAACAGACCCTTAGCTGAAATGCAATATGTATATTCGTTACTATGATATAGCGACAAGATAATTACATAACATTTATGAGAAATAATCAGAGTTAAAAAGCTCGTATATTTTGTTGATAATCATAGTGATTCATTGTTGCATTTGTAATTCATCATATAAAATTATATAATTTTGAGTATTTCATCACTTATAGTATAAACCATCAAAACACAAGCTAAACAAAGCTTATTAACATCAAAGAGACCTCTCCAACACGTCTGGCCAGCGTGGAGAGTGTAGGCCAAATCCTCTGACTACTCAGGCTAGTATAAGGCTCTGGTAGTACAGAGAGGGTCATGCAGTGGAGACTAGAAAGACCTAATGATGATGATGAGTATAAACCATCAAAGAAACCAGAACATTAAATTAAAATTCTTATGTCCACTGCTGGACATAGGCCAAATATTTCCATCATGGGGGGTTTATGCTTGGCAGATGAGTCTAAAAACCCAATTCTAAAAAACCATCTAATTGTCAAAATGAACTTGACACTTTAATTTAGATTTCATTGTATTACAATTAATTAGGAATAATAAATGTTAGTTTATAATAGAAAGAGATGGCCAACTCATAAAATTGTGTCAAAATTACTCTTGACGCTACTTTTATAATGATCTTTCTTGTTTTAAAAGGATAGAAATACCCTGCTTGATTGAAAAGCAGGACTGTGACTTTCTTATTTCCCCATGCCTCATTTCCTAACATAAAAAAAATAGAAGAAGTCTGTATCTAATGCTTCAAAATACCCTTTCACCACAAATATTGGACTAAGTCGACAAACATTGTGGTGGCATCCATTTTCCGAGCGTATATTTATTTAAAATAAAATATAAAAAATTTTTTTGGTTTTCTATTATTCTTTTGAAGTGTACTTCTATCCATTTTAGTCAAAAAATACAAAATGTACAGACAAAATATTTTCACTGTTTTTATATGTAAAGATGACCAATTTATGATGGAGATCATAATTCCTCTTGCTAGGGGCACGACTACTGATATAAAGTATCGCAGTATCGCAAATGTAAAATCAATTTGTAGCTGGCATACATATTGACAGTTGCTTAAAAAAGAAAGTCCTACCTGTGGTCTTGTCCAATGTCTGGGTGAACTGGTTGATTGGCGGGGGCACCTTGAGACGGCGCTGGAGCACGGCCTTCTGCCTCTGGATGCGGATGTACTTGGGCCATCTCACAAAGCGGGACAGGTCACGGGTTGGCTGGATATCCTGGCCTGACAATGGGTTTGGTTAGTTATTAAGTACTAACTGTTAACCACGGCTTCGCCCGCGTGAAATGTAGCCTACGTCTCAGTACTCTAACCTATGTGTATACAAAATTGCATGATGATAGGGACTATAGGGAGTGAAAGCAAAACAAACAAACAAACTCACTTTCGCATTTATAATATTAAGGATTAGTATATTACAAACAAATTTATCTTAATGCTATCGTCACACTATCCTACATCTAAGAAAAAACTAACGAGTCAAGATTGAGATAACCTAAAATTAAGTGGAATTTATAATATTTTGTGAGGATGAGCTATTAGAAAAGCTTAGCACGAATTTGTTATTTCTGAGGATCAGATCTAATAGATATGATCTTTAAAGTGTGGATGGTTAAAATGTTCATACAAAGTAGCACATGAATTTTTCCAAGTAACAAAATTGTGGTTCCAACAGTTGACTTGCTTGCTTCGCTTGCTCACTCTGTTTTGGTCACAAGGATACCTACCTTTTTTGGCATTTTATATGTTAGTATGAAAATTTAAACGCTCATAAGTTGAAAATAAATAGTAGTATAAAGAGAAAAGTGTGTTCTATCAATTCTGCTCCGCAGAATATCTAAATTTGTGCTGAGCTATTCTAAAAAATTCTGAAATATCTCAAGAAGACAACCTCAAAGCAGGCATCAGAAACTTGTTCACACTTTGGAATTTATACAACGCCAGGATCTACACTATATGTAGGTTCTTGACAAGGTATCAGTTTGAGAGGACCATATCAGTGTTAAAAAGCTCGTGTATTTGTCAACCACATGGTGATTCAGAACATTTTTTTTTCATCATGTAGGCCCAATGTCAAACTGTTTTCTTTAACTTATCTGCACATGTTGAAAACACAATTTTTGGTTATAGTACAAACATGCACTTGTAAACAAATAATTAATTTGAGAATATACGTACCAATAGCGAAGTTCTTCGTCCTCTTCTCGAATAGAGGGTTTACAACCTTTTTGGGTTCAACTTTTTTGACGACCAAGGGAGCGGCCGCTACCTTCTTTCCTACCTTCTTCTTAGGCTGAAAAATTCGATATTTTTCATTAATATATCTCGTCAGAAGTCTTTAACAGGCGTATAGTAGTGATTATCAGAGATCTTGGTGATAATTAGTCAGTAATCACAACACTTCAGTCAGGTTTTAACATCATGGACTCAATTTGAGGTTATGATTATTTATGAATAATTTTACAAGCTGATATCTAATGCATTGGCGAATATTTTAATTTGTAATAGCGTAACTAATAATACACTTATCACCACGCAGTAAATAAGTCTGTAAACAGTACAAAAACAGTTGGGAGACAAAACATGTCCACAAAAGTTTCACAAGTTTTTCACATCTTTACACAAAAATATATTGATTTACAAAACGCACATGGTTTTTACCTTCTTCTGCACCATCTTGCTTGGATTTTAGATCACTGATCTATTGGCCACGAAAAGATTCGTGTCCGAATCAGAACACAGAACTTTCGGCGTAAATGGCCGAAATAAAAAGATGGAAATCGTAAACGTCACTTTGAAGGATAGTTTCGTGTTTCGTTGTTTATGGTTATCGGTGTTGCCAGTCTTGATTTTTTCCTGATTCAGAAACCGGCTATTTTAAACAGCGCATTAAATTCTATCACTTTGACAAACTAGATGGCGTTAGTATCTTTCATTTACTGAATCCTTTGCAAAATATGAACTAGATGGCGCTATGTACTGTAAAATCTCGTATGATACCGAATCAGGATAGAAATGAACATTCAACATTCACAAACTGGTAATTAATCTCTGAGACTCACGGGTGTTACCCCGGTCCTTTGGAAGGCTTGCGTGGGGATATAGATCCAACACGTAGAGGCCCTTTGGAGAAGTTGATGTAATGTAGGTCTCCAGCCAGAACCCATTCCTGGAAATATCAATGAATGATATGTCCTCGAACAGGTTTTGGCCAGAGGTGGGACTATTGCATTAGAAAAAGGGAAATTAATGGGCTATAGGGCTGAAATATTGGTGGACTTAATGCTGGGTTATTGCAAAGGGTCGGACACCTGCCATAATCATGATAACTAACTACAATTGGCAGGTGGTGGCTTGCCGCCCACTAGATGGGCCCCTCAAAATAGCTGACGATAACTGCCGGCAAAAGGGGCAACACCGGTGCGGGCGACTCAGGGGTGTCGAGAGGTGTGCTGCGCTTTCTCCAAAGTTACTCGCGTCGTTAGGCCTTTAACACTTCCACCCCTGGAGCAACAGCTCTAACGACTCCTCTCTGGACGGCCAACTAAGGCAAGCCAGAGCCGGGAGTCCTGCGAGCCCTCTTGGGTTTCCACCCCGACCGATGAAGACACGTCGGGGGCGAGGGCTCTGACCGACTCTCTGGAGCACTCGGGTCCGTGGTGTCGTTACTCACCAACAGCTCGCCACAAGCTGCCCTGCGGGCGCCACAAGCTGCCCTGCGGGCAATAATTAAAAATAATTAATCTTATTTTTATATCCTCATGAATGCTGTGCTGTGACAGCACTCGTTGTTCTTTATTTTTTATTTTTGTGGTAGCCAGGGCAAGATGGTCAGCAAATTCATCCAAATACGTGGGCGAATCGTGTAGGGTCCCCTAGGCTGGCTGGGATCGCCTAGCCAGTCTTGAAACGCTTGCAAGGCAATGCATAAAGCCGGTGCTCTAGGCATTGCCTTGTTACCGTTCCAAGAAAGAATTTATTGTTAACACGACTGACCCACCCAGAGGAAAGGTAATGATTTTCGTGTACTTATCTAAGTCGTCCCACCAACACGCACAAACAGATAATATCTGTATATAGGTACATACATATTATGTATGTACCTAGCGGAAAACAGACCCTGGGCTCCGAAGTGTTCCCACTGAGGATGCAACCGGGAACACGCTCAGATGAGAGAGAGAGAGTATGTTAGTATGTCGCCTCCTGTAGCCAACGCAAAATCTAATTATTAATATTCATATTTTGTGAATAATGCTTTTATATTCTCATAATACCGAAGATACAATGTCACAGAATTAATAATACAATGTCGTATCACAACGAGTAGCGCCATCTAAGTGAATCTTTGAGAACAAATCGTACGATTAAGGGGTTGGGACCACATGCCTATACTTATGACCACTTATGACTGATCTAACAAAACAAAGTAGTTCAATTTCCAAAGCTATCCTTGAATTTTATGTTTACCCTTCGCAAGTTAAGGTACAGATACACATACAACTTAATATATGCTTCCGTACTAGTTATGAGCATGTGCTACTTAGTAGCACGTGAAAAAATAAGTATGCAGCTAAGTAGCAAGCTCAAAATGGTTACATATTAATAAATCAAAACTTCATCGAGCAAATTTCAAAAGAACAACAAATGAAATAATGAATTTAAAGACCAAGAATTTTTTTAAAAAAACATCTATCGCGGGCGACTTTTGACCACGTTAGGCGAGGGTAGTCATTAAGTGAAAGTCTGCCAAAGACAATATAATACGCTGCATACAGCAAATAAGCATGCTTATTTTAAATATGTTTGTGCAGGTCGTGTACGGGACTCAAGCACGCTCATTCTAATGATAGAGCGTAGCATTCTTATTAGCATGCTTAAAATTAGTATGTGTATCTGTAATGTAACTTCTACACATGTTACTTAGTAGCATGCCAGTGTGTGAAAAGCTATGGATAAAAATAAGCTTGACACTTAGTAGAATAGCTCAAAAATCGTTCGCGGGTCGATTTTTGAGAATGCTAGCTGAGGCGGGGTTTGAAAGGGGAAGGGTATTAATTGAGTCAAATTGAGTTACCACTGCGCACCGCAAACAAGCATGCTCGAAACTAATATGTGTATCTGTAACTTTATTGCAGTTTTCAAGTACAAAACAGTCATACGTAAGCGGAGACCGAAAGTCGCATGACGTGTTCAGTAAAATTAAAACTATAAAAGTTGTTTATAGCCATGGTCTTATTTGTTATTGCTCGTAAAACGAAGTGAGGAAACATGGTAAAATGGTTTTCCGACGACATGCGTTTGAAATTTATTTCCTTGTTATTTTTGGTAAAGTTTCAGATTTTCGTATTTTATATTAAAAAAGTTTTTTCAATACATTTGCTATTAATACGGTCTTTAGCCGAAGCCGAGAGGCTTCGCCTGTGCCTAAAGATGCCTCGCCTTGATATCTAGCTTATCATACTTCCATCATACATTATGTACTTACTATTCACTAAAAAGTTTGGATAGGCACACAATTTTTTTAGGAGCTTTTACATTGTTTTACATATCCGAGGTTTTTCATACTTGATGGAAGTATCTGAGCGTTATTTCAATCATAATGTTTTATTGTTTTTAATCGTCCATAAAGGCATGTCAACTCTTCTTGTCCTGGCGTAATCCTTAAAGATTTATTCGACCAGTTTTTCTAAGGTTATGCTAATTGTGGTGGTATGAGATGAATCGACTCCATCCAATAAAAACCATGATCACCTTCCGTTTTAATGCAAAAATTAATAAATAAAATGATTTCCTAGGAAACATAACTCGACATAGGATTTCATCCAAAAAAATACTGCATCTAAAATCATCCCTATTTTTCTAGCATCATCGTGGCTATGCGATGCCGTCAGTGTGAACATGCAAGGATCATTGAGTCTTGGCAAAGAGGTGATGGAAATGCTGACGAGATACGTAGGAGGAAGCTTGATTATGCCGGACGGCAGACGTGCCATGCCCACAGAACTAGACTACTACACCGAAGCAACCAAATCAGCAGCCCTTTGCGAGAATTTGACATTTTGTAACAACGACCTCAGATTTTTTGTAGATGAATACGTCATTATGCTCGGCAAAGCAGTAGAAAGCATTTTTGATGCTGTAACTAATGGAGATAAGTCTATAAAATATCAGGAAGACACTATCTTTGGAGAAGAGTTCACAAGAGCACTAAAAGAAATCAAACCAGTTTTTAAAATAGCCAGTCATAGAATCAACAACGACAACGAGCAACAAATTTGGACGGGAATAGTCAAAAAGCTAAGCTCAAAAGTGCAAAACAGGGCTCATATTTTCATAAACTATAATCTTGAAGGGAGAACAGAAGATATTATTAGTGTCAGAAAGAAATTAGATCAAAAGTTAATACTTGCTATTATTGCAGTTGAAGAAAGGTATTTAAATAAGCTGTGTAATATTTACGGCGTCTGTCTCAAATATGTTGAATGTACGAGAGCTTTGAATATTTTATTGAAATCTTTCAAAGACTTTGATGAGAAGAAGACTAAAGAGTTTGTGAAGTCGGTTGGGGAAGCTATAGAAGATACTGACTTGTATGCAAACCTAAGAGAAGAAACAGCGAATGAGTTTCAATCTGTACTTCATGAGATAGCTACGACAGATACTGTTCAAGCAAAAGAAGTTCTTTTATCAGTTCAAAAGTCTGTCGACGCTAGATTACACACAGAGAGTACTGCTTTGGGTGTGCGTGGAGGTTTTGACACAAAGTTAATTAACACTATACTTTCAGATATGGATTATGTGTACAGCAAATACAAACCGGATCCTTTCCATACATTTATGAGCAGTTTCTACGAATGGCAGACCAACCCTGATAGAAGTTTCAGTCCTTACTTACGGCAAGTCATGAAGCGTATAGAAAATGAACTAAAGGCAACACATGATGATATTCGTTTCAAATTGTCGAATGAAGTGAGGGTATTTTTAGAAATTACTGTGGATCCATGAGATGTTGGTATAATAAATATATTTTTTAAACATGGTCACAATCACTATTATTTTTACTACTATAATTTAAGTAACCGCGGTTGTTTGTTTGTTTTTCCCATAGACGAATTTTTTTTTTAAATCAAAGTTTTTTCCTATGTGTAAATGTCCAACACTGGTGTCAGATTTTTCAAGTGGGTCCCGTAGTGAAGATAATAAATATTTTTGCACAATTTTTAATTTTATGTAAAGGTATTCAAACGCGGTAATTTTATGACAGGTTGGTTGTTGATCATGGGAATTAATTTTGGACATTAAAGTTCATTTCTCACTAAACTGATCTTGTAAACACATTTATTGGCGGAAGGAGTCATTCAAATATGAGGTGGTAGTAAGCAACCGAAGAGCAAGAAATAACGGGGGTGACGAGAGCACGATAATACAGCAATATTTTGCAGAAAAAAATACAAACATGTTTTGTAAAACGATACCAATGTTTCCTTACGTTTGGAAGAGGGGGGGGGGGGGGGGATTTTCTCTTACTGTCAGTGAGAGGAGGGGTTAAAATAGCTGATATATTATGCTAATTACGTAATACTTGTATTACCCTTGATCTCTTCCATGCTGGTTTGGGAGAACAGAAAAAATATAGAATATACCAGCTGCTTTTCTTCCCGCGCAGACCGTAAAAGCAGGTCAAGGGATTGGGCGAAAATCTAAGGAATCACATTTGATAGGCGATGCGGCTAGCAACCCATCACTACTTTGATTCCGCTTTCCACCTTTACGCCCACTACGATGCTAAGCGTGGCCTGTAGGTTTTATGACCTTGGGCTCTGTCTACCCCGCAAGGGTACTCTGATACCAGGGTGTGCAATGTCGACTGACCGTGTCGCCTACACGATGATGAAGGGATAAAGTCGTGATAGTATGTATGTATGTATTACCCTTTAAAATAAGTGTGATTTAAAAACAATCAAGCAGTAATTTGTTTCAAAGAGAAAGATAAATTGCATCTCGCTGTGGCGGAAAATTGTACAGACATTGGAATTTACACGAGATAGTTCCGAGGAAGGTTAATGTTGTTCAACACCTTTTTGTATCCTATTCTGTCTTTTATTACGGACTTTTATGAAGTACTCTTCAGATTTTGAAAAATATATCTGATTTTGTAAGCATATAGCTGAAAAATACTATAATTTTAGGTCTTGTAGAAGAGTAGATTTTGAAATATATATCTGATTATGTAGCATTAAGCTGAATAATTTAAAATAATTTTTAACAAAAACAAAAACCAACTTCAACCCTATGAATTTATTTTAATAAGCATAAGAATAAAATGGAAAGAAGTGTAATCTGAACGGCATTCGTATATACATTTTTGTTTTGTTTTTGTGTATTTTTTTAAAAGCGCTCTACACATTTCAAATTTAATGGGACCATTTGCAAAGTATTACCTATCGAACAAAAAATAATTTCTTAAATCGGTCCAGGCGTCTTCGAGAAATCGGCGAACAAAATAAAAAAAAAAAGTTTACGACGAATTGAGCACCTTCTTCTTTTTCTGAAGTTGGTTAAAAAGACTCTCATATTACTTTTAATCTCATATCGGCAAATTAAGTTTGGTATACTTATTTCTGAATTGAATTGAAAATGATAAAATTTAATGTAAACTGAAAACTAACAATTAATCCTACCTATAAAAATATCTCTTCATCCTATTCTTCAATTACTATATTAACACAAGACGACAAGTCTACTGACGACAACTACTTAAAAAACATGTAACTTATCAATCTTAACTATTCAATCATCAGGATACCCTCGAAAATAGTGCCTATCTTTTACAAATTTCATCAATCGCTTCGGTCTTTGAAGGGTGAACAGACACTTTCACATGTATAATATTACTAGCAACTTTGTCCGCCTAAATTATTGCATTATTAGTAAAGATTACTTTGGATATGTCGCAGTCATCTGGTTGAATCTGCTATTTGATTAAATGACTAGCGCGTTCATTGAATGACCACGTTTAATTGAATGACTAAAGGACAACTCGTCAAGTCGTTGAATGTAACGTTCAACGTCTTGACTTAATGAACGTCATTTAGCGAAGTCGTTGACTCTTGGCCGACTTTGTAATGTTTGATGGTAGCATGATTTCCAAAGCTTTATTTAATCTCATATTATTGAAATTTTTCTTGGTTTTTAAAGTAGCCGGCGATGGCGTAATATTAGGTAAATCCATAATGTCATACTATTTTATTACAAATAACGCACTTTTTGCAAATTTAATCGAAAAAAATATCAACACCGTGCCATCTGTGCGAACTGTTTGACGCCATATTTGTTTTGGTGACTACTAGCGCCGCAGTGGTAAAAAAATGAACTAAATTTGAATCATCTGACTGATTTTATGTCCGCTCTGTTCAAAGGGCTATGCAACCCGCAAACTAGTTGAGCGACGCTTATTCAATCAACGTTCGGCCTAGTCATTCAATTAAACGTGGTCATTCAATGAACGCGCTAGTCATTCAATCAAATAGCAGATTCAACCAGATGACTGCGACAGATATAAGGCGCCCACACGGCGCCTAATATCATTCTTGGCAGAGAAAACAGGACCACTCCAAGTCTTCCCATGGATGTGGTGGAAGGCGACGTATGTAATTATTGACGTTAAGTATTTAATTAATACGTACTTTAAGTAAATTTTTGACGTCAACAATAACATTGTAGTTGTAAATGACGTTCACCAAATGATATTTAAAATAATCTTAAGATGAATAAGATTTTTGGCTATGACTATAGGACACAAGCTAAACAAAGTTTCCATGCTGGTTTGGTGGGAAAGGAAAAAAACATAGAATATACTAGCTGCTTTTCTTCCCGCACAGGCCGTAAAAGCCGATCAAGGGCGATGCGATAAGCAACCTACCACTATTTTGATTCCGTTTTCCTCCATTACACCCACTAACACGCTAAACGTGGCCTTGAGGTTTTACGACCTTGGGCTCTGTCTACCCCGACAAGTATAAATATGTATGTATGTAAACATAAACGAGACCTTTCCAACCCGTATGGCAAGAGTGGAGAGTGTCGGCCAGATCCATTGACTGCTCTGATAATATACGGCTCTGGTAGTACAGAGAGGTCGTGCTCTTCACTGGAGATTAATAAGGGTACGAAGCCCTAAGAAGACCTGATGATGATTATGTTGAATTTGGATATTCAGAGGGCTGAACTGCTGTCACCTTTTTCTTTTTTAATTATAGGATTAGGCATTTTTCTCCAATCTCACCTGATGATAAGTGACGATGAAGACGAGGATGTTACGGGTACAGAAGGACAAACACACTATTTACAACAATTATACTATTCCAAGACTCCACCATCTTTAAACGTGACCCCTGTTCTTGCTACCATTGGCTTAGTCTTCCACGTATGTGATAAAGATTATGACAATTTAAACACACCCGTTCCTTTAACAAAATTTTGCACTTTAAAGCCAAACATTTCAGAAACGGACCCCTAAATCGAAAAATAGTGTTCTCAACCTCACAATATTTTTAAAGACCTATTCAACAATACCCCACATGATAGGTTAGTAGAGAAAAATAAAAATTACTCCCACTTTACTTGTATGGGACTTACCCTAAAAAAATTTTTTTTTCAACATTTTCTTTAACCACTTTTTGGCATGATTAATATACATACGTGAATTAATAATAATTATTACACCCGGCAGAGTAGAATAGGACCACTCCAAGTCATCCCGTGGATGTCGTAAAAGGCGACTAAGGAAACACAAGCTAAACAAAGCTTATTAACATCAAAGATACCTCTCCAACCCGTCTGGCCAGCGTGGAGAGTGTAGGCCAAATCCTCTGACTACTAAGGCTAGTATATGGCTCTGGTAGTGCAGAGAGGGTCGTGCTCCTGCAGTGGAGACTAGAAAGACCTGATGATGATGATGAATATACATAGCCATACCAAATTACAGCTTTCTAGTACTTATAGTCTCTGAGTAAAACCGCGGACAGACAGACAGACAGACACGGTGAAACTATAAGGGTTCCTTGTTTACTACGGAACCCCAAAAACCGACTTCAAACAACTTAGGAACACAGAACCTAAAATGCAAAAATTATTCAAGTATTCCTATGAAGCTTGAAAAGGAATAATAAAAATATCAACCAAGTCGTCTAAGAATATTATATATAAAAAAACATTTCCTCAAATTTTTCGAGGATCCCTTTATAAGACCTTTCAGACAAAAAAAGAATTTCTTAAATCGGTCAAAACATACCAAAAAAAAGATTCCGACGAATTAAAAACCTTCTTTTATTGAAGTCGAGCTGAGTTATTCCACTCAAAGCCCGTCAATTCTATAAGAACATTTTCCTGAATACTACAGAATCGATGAGTTCCGGGAACGCTGCAATACTTTATGCACTAGTACTGCACTTCATAACTAGCACAAGGCGATATTAAATTCTAAGGCTGTATCACAACATAGCAAATGTTAGTTCAGTATGATATCTTAGATAACATGGAGTCATTTAAAACAAATAAATTCGACTTAAATTTTCCTTCCCCTATTCTATAAGACCTGAGTCAGTGTGCTCTACATCAATGCATCAAAATCTCTAACGGTTAAAAAAGTAAACGCGAATTCTCGAAACATCGTCAAATCGAATCGTGTAATTCACAAAGTATTGTATTATTATAATAAATTATTAGATAAAAATTCCAGCAAAACGAACGATTGACCGAAAATAAATTCCTACTCTGTATTTGAAGTGTATCCGTTTTTCGGGTAACCAAACTAACGACATAAAGATGAGAGTTGTAAGTTAATGTTAAGTTTATATTTTACAAGTTATAATTGCAATCATTTCATCAGTGTTTAAAACGATTTGATCTTACGATATTTCTAGTAATCGCGTTTATCTATTGTAATCGTTAGAGATTTGATGCGTTGATGTTGCAAACTATGGTGGTCATGGAAAATCAAGCAAAAGTGTTCGAGCAAATCATGTTTGATGAAACGGTATTAGATTTCAAATAGGGGAAGCGAACACAACAAACAAGCAAACGTGCTTAGAAGCTGGTATAGACTGACATACAAAAACAAAGTCATTTCTACAATATTATATACCTACGAGTCAAATGGATACCTTCTTTTTTTTAGTCGGTTGAAAATAATAATCCTACACCAACATATACCATGTGTATTTTTCGAATATTTCAATGAATTCTTGACTTGGATATTTAATGCCATCCCTGTGAATATTGCAAAATAATTTAAGATAAGAGCAGAAACATGGACGCTCACAAAGCAGCACATGCACATTATCATGTGGTCTCAACGCCTTAATCGTACGATTTGTTCTCAGACACTCGCATAGATGGCGCCACTCGAAACTACACAACATTGTTTCTACCGTATTATGAGAATATAAAAACATGATTCACAAAATATATCTTATTAAAAATCAAAACAATATTTTAGGCATAATATTTTAAAATGACATCGTATATTTAGTAAGTTAAAGGCTAACGCAGATTACCGCCATCTAGTATCGAGTAGCAAGTAACTCTCCTGCGCCATACATTCGCCTACTTTTCGCAACCTTAATTTGGTCCAATATTTTTGTATGAGGTGGGCAGTCTATTACGTTAGTATTATATTGTCTTTGACATTATTAAAGTTGCACAAAGGGCTATGAAGCGCACCGTGCTCGGCATTACACTGTTGGATCGTATACCGAACGTAGAAATTCATCATAACACAAAGTTTGAAGACGTAGGTAGACGAAGCACACGGTTGAAGTGGGAATGGGCAGGACACTTGGCCAGAAGAGAGGACAGTCGATGGACCTAAGCAAAGTAGTGACGGAGTGGTGGTCGAGAGTGGGACGAAGACCAGTTGGGAAATCACCAGACCGCTGGTCAGATGACATTGTTCGGCTGAGCGGAAAGCAGTGGATAGGAATGGCACAGGACCGTAACAAATGGCGTAAAAAAGGGAGGCCTATAACCAGCAGTGGGCTGATGTGGGCTGAAAATGGAAAATGGAAGAGCCAGCTGTAATAGATATGACAAAAGGGACCTCCCTTTCGTCCCCTGAACCTAGCAGTGGGACAGCATAGGCTAAAATTAGAAATACCTTTAATACAATAAAAGTAGACATAGCAATTTTCAGTCAAGTGAGAGTTTTTATTGAATAATTTGAATGTTTATTGAAATAAATATGAAAAATGGTTACCTTCTTGATATTTTATGCTGTGACAAAAATATGAGGATTGAAATACCTTTGAAGCGAAATCAAAGATAAACAGAAATCTGGAATGCTTGTGAAATTGTTTACTTGCGATAGAACTTCAATGTGATTTATATTAGATTTGTATTCTAGATAAGTAGATTAATATTTATAATTTAAAAAAAAATACTTATATCAAAATTTCAAATGACAGCAAAATATAAACACGACTAAGAAACTCGCAAAGAAAATCGAGTTGGTGTAAGGAATGAAACGATATCCATTGAGACGATATTCCATTTAGTATAAGGCCTTAAACTTAGCTATAAGTATATTATTTACGTCAACAATAATAAAACAATCTTTTTGTAAGAAAATTTAAGTTTACCAAATGATATTTAAAATGGAGTTTTTGGTGGGAAGTCAAGGGGTTCAGTTGTCGTTTGCCTTGTACAATTTTGCAAATTGATTTAAGTGGACTTTATAATATGAAATTGGTGTAGTTTGGTGTTATAAATGCTTGTGCTCGAGAATAATTTGTGAAATAGTTAAAATAGACTGTTAAATGGACTCGTATAGATTTGTCGCCAAAATCTCCCACGAGGCTGCCAAAGAACATACGCCATCTTTGATGCCACATACCGTACAACACCGATACTTAGTATCTCATTATACTGGACATTGGCAGAATCACTGAAATATCGGTGGAAGCCATAATTAAAAAGAAGAAAGAAAAGAAAGAAAGATATTTAAAATATTTTATGTCAAATTAAATATTTGAGTTTGAGTTTATAATTCTGAATGGCAATATTTTAATGATGGAATGGAATCCATAACACAATATACATACCAAATAAAAAGGATTTTTTATAGATATTTGACCCATTATGTGGGTGGTCAATTTTTTTTTCACTTTTCTTGAGTCCGACATTAAAATATTGCTAGATTCACAGAGCAAGGAAATTCAATGTATGTGGCAGATTGTTCAGAACCACTAAAATACAAATACTTTTATTTTGCTTGAAATGTGGTATATAATGAGATCTTATAAAATACATAACGAATACGTCACACACATTTTACTAGTGACTGGCATGCAAAATTAATAATATATTTTTATTTTAATGGTATCAATTTTGAACAATGTCCTTAAAAATAATAACTAATTAGGAATTCATGTGGAATCGTTGGTATTTGTTGCACAATACAGGAACTCACGTCGCTATGTGATTTCTCATTCTCACTTAACTTTTAATAATATATTTTAATGTTGCTCCGATGGTTTCCTCCACGAGTATACAGTTGAGTAGTACTCCGGCTCGGGGGGAGGGGTTGGCAGTCTTGGGCGAGGCTGCTTCTGACGACAGATCGTGGAACGGAGAATCAGTTCAAGTACTGCAGCCATTATGAAGCAAACGCCGAATCCAAGCCCGAAACTGAACGTCTGAAAATCTATCATAAAGAATTGTTTTATTAAGTCTGGAGTAGTACGCATGTTAAACGTAACTTTGGACAAAACATATAATGGGTATTATTTTCTTAACTGTGATACTATGTGCTATATTTAATAAATATTCATATAAGTACATATTAAAAAATCATTTTCAATTATTGCATTTGACAGCCGGAAGAAGTCCACTGCTGAACAAAGACCTCCCTCATCGTCTCCTTAATACGTTCGGTATAAAAGAAGCGAATGTCGTATCGCAAGAATTTCTGTATTCGTCGATTGAGCTGCCGATGTACGTCCTCGTCTTCGGAGTCAAGTATTGCCAAGTATTGCGTTGAAGTCCCCCATAATAATCGTAAAATAGGTTTCAGAAGTATGTATGGCAGCAGAATACGGCAAAAAAAAAACCAATCGCTGGCCAATTCAATGCTCTTGTGCGTGACATTCTTGTGCACATGCCTCATGTCAACATAATAATTAAATGCTAAGATTAAAAAAAAAAATTTTCGTCTTTCTGATAAAATGGGTAGCTATGTGTGTTCTCATATAATGAGGTGAGGAACCTTCAAAGGGTTTTAAGTTACATTACAAGATCGACACATAGTAACGCGAGCGGAACCGCAGGCGGAAGTTAGACTAAATATATATAGGTAAACCTGACTGACACATCTATTAACGCACAGCCGCAACTACTGAACGGATTTCGCTGAAATTTGGCATACAGATAGTTGTAAAGACGTAGGCATCCGCTAAGAAAGGATTTCGTTCCCGAAGCGGGGTAAAGGGGTTAAAATTTTGTATGGACTCCACACGGACAAAAGCAAGTAACAGATATATTATGTGAAAACTCATTTCTTCTATGATGTAGGGCAAACAGGTGTAGTAGATTTACATATAGCAGTTACAAACTTACCATTGTTTGATGGCTTTGGAGTTTCTGTTGTTGCTGTCGGTGTTGAAACTGTAATGTAAATAAATAAATACCCAACTATTTAATGTTATAAATGCGAAAGTGAGTTTGTTAGTGGTTCATTAGTTTTTTTTTTATATATTAGTTATTAGTTGAAAGTGAAAGTGTAACAAACGCTTTCACGCCCTATCTAATGAACCGATCACCATGAAATTTTGCATACACGTTGTTTGGAGCACGAAGAAGGAAATAGGCTACCTTTTATTCCGGAGAAAAGTACTGTTCCCGGGAGATCAACACTAATGTGAGCGGATCTGCGGGCGAAAGCTAGTGATATTTTGGTCGACTAGAGGGGAAGTAAATCCACGAGTTACGCGAGTCCAAATCATGTACAAATTATATTAATTAAATAAAATTATTTTAATACGGTTTTTATCGCGTTTATTACATAAAACCGTATTAAAATAATTTTATTTAATGTGTAACAATCGCGAAAACATAAGAAATCAAATTATATTAACCTATGTGTCACAAAAATATATATAAAAAATGTTCCTTTATAATATGCTACCCAATAGAATAAAAATATTGCATGTCATGAGATTTTAAATCTGAACTAACGACTTTTTTTAATGCAAAATTGCTTCTATTCTACAAATGAATTTGTTGACTGTTGTAAAAATATTCATACTAATAATAATTATTAATATATTTTTCTCAAACATGCTCGGAAATGTAGGCATTACTGTAGTAAAAAGAAGACCGGAAGTTTGTAATTCTTGGCTCATTCATCGCATTGCCGGCCTAGGCCAGGAAATAAGTATGAAAATTACTTCCCGGCCGCTGCTCAAAACTTTTTAATTAATCTATGTAACGTAAATTATGTCACTTGTCATACAGCCAGTTTACTACCACTGCATTTTTAAAAAATGCATATAATACGTGAATATAACTACAATTTCATTAAAATATCGATATGTGATCATACGAAAATATGCTTAATTTTCGTTGCGAGAGAAGAAAACAATAATCTATGATCTATTAAATTTTTTGTGAAAAATATGACTGGGCTCTATGGGCATTGTTTCCTTTGCTGGAATTGACAACTGAAAATAAAAAAATTAAAAACTCGGGAGATCTGTTATTTTCACTATACCCGTAGTGATTAACGCAATAGTATCTTCTTCGTAGTTTGTGATTAACGCTTTGCAGTAATTGATTGACATTGATTATTTTCGGTAAATATGTGCAAAGTTGGTTATTTATTCGAAATGAAACGGTTCAAAATGAGTTTTAGTGATGAAAGCAACACTGCAATGGATTTTAAGTACCTACTTCGCCTAATTTGAAACTTGAAAGTGGAAAAATTACTACCGGCAAATACCTAGTAAGGGGAAATATTTAAGGCATGTAAGTTTATGTGTAACTTTAAGTTAAATTTCCTCACATTTATTGAGAAAATCTCTATACTTTCCTCGGCGGGAAAGGGATTGCCGGACTCGTAACTATTGTCAATCAAAACTATACTCGTCCGGCAATCCCTTACTTCCCGGCCTCTGCAGTAATGTACTATTATTGATATAAATGACATTGCATTATTTAAGAGAGGAGGCCTTTTTGATACAGGCACAAATATAATAATGTTTTAAATAGTGTTTTATGCCCTTTGTGTAACCATGTTTGTGATGTGTCAAATAAACAATTTTCTTTCTTTCTTTCTTTCTATTCGATGATATGACATTAATTGGAGATAATTGTATCAATATAAATAATATGTGCATGCTGTATCATTATGGCGAAAACATGTGAGTAATTTTTAGGGTTCCGTAGTAAACAAGGAACCCTTATAGTTTCGCCATGTCTGTCTGTCTGTCCGTCCGCGGTTTTACTCAGAGACAATAAGTACTAGAAAGCTGTAATTTGGTATGGTATGTATTTTTATCATGGCAAAAAAGTGGAAGAAAAAAATCTTGTAAAAATTTTTTTTTTAGATAGCTCCCATACAAGAAAAGTGGAGGAGTAATTTTTTTTCTCTACTTACCCATCGTGTGGGGTATCGTTAAATAGGTCTTTAAAAAATATTGTGAGGTTGAGAACACGACTTTTCGATTTAGGGATCCGTTTCCGAAATATTTGGTTTTAAAGTGCAAATTTTTGTTGGAGATAAGTGTCCCCCCCCCCCCCCCTCTATCTGCTAAACGGTTATATATGGATACGTGAAAAAAATTACAGCAGTAGTATATATACTGAAGTTGAAAGGAAAACTATCAGAGCTGAGTACTAAGTGCAAACTAAAAAGTTATACGCAACCAACTTATAAAATGTACTCGAAAATGTAAAATTGGAGGTGCGAGTGTGAACTCTAAGTTGTCATTCGCAACTACGGAACCCTACACTGCGCGTGGCCCGACATGCACTTGGCCGGTTTTTTTTTATTCTATTATCTGTACCTACTGTAGTAAGCAAATAAAGATTTCTGATTTCTGATATATATGAAAACTCATTTCTTTTATGATGATGATGTATCTACCGAACTTATTGCACTTGCAAATGCTTACCATGTTTGATGGCTTTTATTGCTTTCGGTGTGGAAACCGCATTGTAAATAAATTTTTAGTTGAACTTTTCATCAATATCATCATTTCAGATTGAGAGATCTTGATTTACCAAATTCAAAATAATAAAAAGCAATACAAAAATTACTTAAAGTTATTTACTAGTGAAGTACTTACGTAGATTTTTTCAATTTGATCTTATTTAATAGTAAAAGAAATAACATCAGGGGTGGCGTTAGTTGGCTGGTGTAAGCGCCTTAAAGGGACAAATCTCAAGCTGGCTGCCACCATTCTTCATGAAAATTCACAATGGGTATCGAGTTGGAGGTATTAAAGCATGCAGACCACAATAATGACGTCAATTTAGGTTTAAGAGTGCTCCTTGGCATTTCAACTATGTTTAACCTCTATAAAAATGGTCAAACATAAAGCACAATACCCAAAAAAAACATATATTGTAGAATGGTTTTTTAATCTTTACTTGCCGAGGAGGACTTTTTTCTAAAGTACATAGTTATTTAGAAAAAAAAGAGTACCGCATACATCGATTTTTATTGCAAATATTCATTAACTGCGTAACTATTTGTCTTAGAGTCACGCAATTTTTATGTCAACTACAAACTCTCCCGAGGAATTTTTATTTTACAGATTATTTTTCTTTTTAATATTAAATTTATGTTATTTAATATTTTGAATGCGCGCGGGCGACGGGCGGCAGTCGACCGCTGACTTTCAAAATCAAAATCAAAATCAAAACGTTTATTCAGAAAATAGGCCTTTGAAGGCCTTTTTCACGTCATATCATATTTAAAATTATCTTATTAGATAATATGTATTTATTAATTGTTCAAAAGCTACGGACTACTAGCGTTTCGGAACCGACCACTGCAGAGAAGAAACGCCGAAAGAAACTCTTATCAACAGTTTTGGTCGCCTACTCGCCTGAAGGGCTTTATATGATTACGAATATTTATTCCTTATTGTCTTTTTCTTTCTTTTCTTTTTTCTTTCTTTTTTCTGTTTTCATGTTACAATTTCAATATACATAGATTTATTATTTTTGGAACATGTTTATGTTAACGATCGAGTGTGTAAAGATAATAAACAACATATTATGATACTTAAAGTAGTCTCAAAGAGGCCGAGCAGACCAGTCCCCCCTGACAGCACCCGTTCACGAGTTGACGTGTGGATCAGCCATCGCTGAACTCAACCACCTTAGTTTCTGACGGGGAACTAAGGTTCGGTCGGCCCATATTCTGAAGGTCATTAGCGCAAGTACCAGCCACAAATGTTTAAAAAAAATTAAGAAGAAGTAAAACATAGACAACAGGCTTACCACTATTTGTTGGCTTCGGAGTTTGTGTTTTTGTAGTCGTTGTAGAAACTGCAATAAAAAGTCATGCATAAAATCAAGTCATTTTGACGAGCTCCGTGGCGCAGCGGTCAACACGCCTGCCTGTGACACGGATGGTCCCGGGTTCATTCCCCGGTCAGGTCAAGATGGAAAATGATCTTTTTCAGATTGACCTGGGTCTTGGATGTCTATCTATATAAGTATCTATTATAAAATATAGTATCGTTGAGTTAGTATTCCATAACACAAGCCTCAAACTTACTTTGGGCCCACACAAAGCGGACTCCAATAAGATCAAGTGCTTCCACTGCGCACATAACGAATCCGGAGTCACTAACCACCGCGCAACCAGCCCACTTTGCCCCCGTCTACAGGCTGCCAAGAGGCGAGTCGAGGCATCCACTGACTTTGGGCTATAAGTGTGACAGACATCATGAAATTCCTACAGGCAAACCTAATGCGATGCTACCGAGCACAACACGAATTCCTTCAACTATTTCTCAACCCAGGACTATGACATAGCTATCGTTTCTGAACCATACATTGGTAAACAAAAATTCATGAAATCAATTCCCGGTATAGATATTTTCCAATTTCATGAAAATGGCCATACTAAAGCAGCTGTTCTCACAAAAAACAAGATTTCAGCCCTTGGTATGGCTCAATACTCTAACAGCAACCTAGCCGTAATAGAAATAAAAATACGCCGTAGTAATCTTTATATAGCTTCTGTTTACATAGAGCCCGACAACAAAGACCCGCACAACACTATGTCTGGTCTTGACCGATTCCTCTTAGCGACTCACGGCTCCCCAAGGATTGTAGCAGGCGACTTTAACGGCAAACACCAAGCCTGGGGGGAAAAGTCTAACGATGACCGAGGCAACGAAATTTATGACTTGACCATGGCATACAACTTAACGATTGCCAACCGAGGCGACACCCCTACATTTGAAGACATCCGCTATGGCAAACCATGCTCTTCGATCGTTGATTTGACACTCTTATCAGAATATACAACATTTGACATCGCGAACTGGGAAGTAAACATGAATATTTGTCCCACCTCAGACCACAACGGAATTGAATTTAAATTGATAACACCTGGAAAAGTAAAACATAAACAAAGCAACTCCACTCGGAAATACGTTATCAACAAAAACAACATTGAGATACGTAAAGACGCCCTGAAACACAATCTCGAAAACAGCAAAATTAACACACAGGATCTGGATATAGCAAAACAGGCTGACATAGACAGCGCAATAGAGGATCTCACCCTCACAATCCAAAAAACTTGTGACAGAACTCTCGGAACTAAAAAACCAGAAGTTAAACATAACCCATGGTGGAATGCAGATTTGGAGGAAATGAAGAAAAACACCATAAAAGCACACCACCGATTACATGACTTAAAGAAAGCGAAGCGCCCAATGGAAGAAGCGATTAAAACGTACACAGACCTCAAAACTGAATACGCAAAAGCTCTATACAAAGCTTCCACGGAAAACTTCAAAGAGTTTTGCCGAAGTCAAGGCAAGGAAGATGTGTGGGGGGTCACAAATAGGATAATTAAATCAACAGCACCAAGGAAACCACCACAAACGCTTAAACTAAACAATACACACACCACAGACGCCCGCAACACAGCGGAGGCACTTATAAAACAATTTTACCCGGATGACAATACTAGTCTTGACACTAATGAACAACGCGAGATTAGACAAAAAGCCCAAGCAAGCCTTGATACTCCAAATGATGCACTTTTTACCGAGGAAGAAATAAGGGATCATCTCAACACTATGAATCCCAACAAAGCACCGGGGATGGACAAACTCACTTCGGACATCTGCCTCGCAGCCTTCGACGCGATACCTGCTCAATTTACCAAACTTTTAAACAGATGTTTTTCTATTGGATATTTCCCGGACCAGTGGAAAAGAGCTCTTGTCCTTATAATACCGAAACCGAACAAGGAAGACACTAATGATGTAACATCTTATCGTCCAATTGGCCTCATAAAAGTATTTGGTAAGCTCCTGGAGAAATTAATAGCAAAAAGACTAACCCATCATCTGGAAGCTACCGATATGAGCAACAAGAACCAATTCGGTTTTAAAGAACAGACCTCTACGACAAACGCATTGCAACAAGCCATCGACTTCATCTTAAAGGCAAAAGCCCGAAAGCACCAAGTGATAGCTGTATCACTAGATATTAAATCGGCCTTTGATAATGCCTGGTGGCCAATACTTCTACACCGCTTACAACTCATTAAGTGCCCTAAAAATATTTACAACCTTATATTTAACTACCTGCAAAATAGAACGGCCACTGTCAAATACGGCGACTCGACGGCGGAAAAAACTTTAACAAAAGGTTGCGTCCAGGGCTCCGTTTGCGGGCCCATCTTTTGGAATATAATACTCGACGATCTCCTAGAAAAGCAACTCCCGCAAAACGTCAGAATTCAAGCATTCGCCAATGATATCTTGGTATTAATTGAAGACAAAGACACTTCCAAATTAGAACAAGTCACTAATGAAACCCTAGAGATCATACAAAAGTGGGGAACGAAAGTGAAGCTTACCTTTGGCCCACAGAAGACACAAGCCATAGCCTTTACACCTAAAAGTAAAACTGCCACCATCACGATGCAAAGTGTACATATCCCACTCTCACGAGAAATTAAACTACTAGGCGTTATCATAGATGAGCGACTTACTTTCACTACTCATTGTGACTCAATTATAAAAAAGGCATATAAGATATATAAAAACCTCTCCACACTGATAAGACCCACCTGGGGAATAAATCCCCAGAATGTTAGGACCATATACAATGCCGTCATTGAGCCAATGTTCACTTACGCTGCGGGAATATGGGGCTCTGCAACGAAATACAAATATATTAGGAAAAAACTCTGGTCACTACAACGACAATTTGCGGTTAAAATTACAAGAGCTTTCCGCACAGCCCCAGGCATAACAGCCCTCGCCCTCGCAAATCTCACACCATTACATTTGATAGTAGAATAACATAAGGAAATCCATATCATCAAGCACACAGGAACATTCTCGGACCTTCCTTCAGACATCAAACTCAGACAGAAAGCAGGCGTAAAACAAAAACTCCATCCAGCAAACCGACAATCTATCTCAGTACAAGAGGCCCAAACACAAGAAGAAATTGACGAATTATCCCGAGACGCTTCAATTCGTGTTTATACTGATGGTAGCAAGCAAGACAACGGAGATACCGGTGCGAGCGCCATCATCTACCTCCCTAATGACTCAACAATCACCTGTAAAATAAAAATGAACAGCACCAACACAGTCTTCATAGCCGAGCTTACTGCCATAGATACAGCATTGAAATGGATTAGTAATCACCCGAAACATATAGAATCTGGATCAAAAATAATACTAGCTTCCGACAGTCAATCAGCCCTTAAGGCCCTACAAGATAGAAATAACTCCGACCCTACCGTAAATTCAATACACCACAGCATATATGGATTGAAGACTGAACATAGGATTCAACTTAAATTTGTATGGGTCAAAGCCCATATCGGCATACACGGCAACGAAGCGGCAGACTGCGCAGCCAAACTTGCAGCAACACAAAAAACCGCCACTTTTCACAATGAATTCCCCATATCGTATGCTAAATACGAAATAAGGAAAAGAACGGCACGAAAATGGAAAGAAATCTACGATGATGAATCGAAAAGCCATTATATACACCGTATACTCCCAACTTTAGAAAACGTACGTAAATTCATAGAACACATACCTCCAACCTTCGAAATAACTCAACTGCTGACCAATCACGGATACCACAGGGAATACTTAAAGAGATTCAAAATAACTGACATAGACACATGCCCCTGCGATGACACAAGTATCCAAAGCCTTGAACACCTACTGAAACGTTGCCCGATATTTCAAAAAAGTAGGTATAACCATGAAATGACATGCACAGATTTTAAAATAGACCCTTACAACCTAATAGAAGTAACATCCAAAAACAGCACAATTGAAACTTTTAAGCAACATATCAACGAAATAGTAAATAATTTAAAAAGGATAAATAAGTAATTTAGAAATACAATAAACACTTTTTGCAATTCGACCATAAATATAAAACTACTAACAAACAATATAACCAAAAATAATACAAACCATTAAGAACATATAACAACTACTATCAGTATCTTTTAAAATAACTAACCAGTAAATTTAAATACCAATCCTGTATCAAATCGCAGGATAAGAAAAAAAAAAAAAAAAAACCACTGGACCACAGAGGCTGTTATTTAATGCTCCTTTGAAGATTAATCATCTTAAAATACAATTTACCATAATAAAAAACTTACTTTGGGCAATCTGTGTGATTTGTCAGTATATATTTATTTGTCTGAATATATTTATATTTTATGTCGCTTGAAGGGCTTTGTAACTTGAAAGGGAATATGGAATAATAGGTTCTCTTGTTTGCCCATTTGTCGGTCTGTCTGTCTATCACGACATTTGTTCTCAGTGACAATTTATTAGAAATAGGTACAGCGATTACCTACTTCCTATATTTTTCTTTTCTATTTTTTATGTCACCGAAAATATAACAAGCAGATATCTAAAATACCGATTTCTGGTTATACCGTAATCTATATGTTTTGAACGTTGGTTTTGACATCACCGTTAAAAAGTAAAACGGAAGTTTTATATTTTGAAAAAGTAGTTGTTATAAAAAATATGTCATTTTCAAACATCAACACTTTAAATGACAGAAAACAATATTGAACTTTATCCTTCACATAAAATTAACCTTAACCTTGTCGGGTCCTACTCACCCAGCTAGTTAGAGTAGGCCCAACATGAATATGAAGAAAGGTATGTTGTGCATTAAATGCTCAGCGAAGAGAGAGAGAGTTCAAGAACACAACACAGATAACGGATTTTAATAAGTTTCACACATGCGATACACAGTTAGTAGTTTTAAATACAATTAGTAAAATAATATTGTAGGCGAGTGCCTGTAAGCTAGGGTCGAGAGATCACGACCAAACTTAGGAAAGGAATTGAATGGAATGAATGAGTGATGAGGAAGGACTGCGAAGAAAATTTGAATATGGAATTTGGAATTTAAAATGAATTATGTTTCGAAATAAAGCGGACAGGATGATGATGATTGAGAAATGAGGTGAAAAGCAAGATGCAGCATGAAGGTTATCCATGCGCATCGTTACAATACCGGGGGGGCCGGGGTAAAAAAAAAAGTTTTTTTTTTTAAGAAGTTGAAGATAAAATAAATAAAATAAGTGTGTAAATAAAAATAATGATAAATGTGTGAAAAAAAAATTTGTGATGAGTGTGAAAACTTACAGTGAGTATTTACAATAAGTGCGTTTCCTCTTTTATTCATCAGTCATTTATTCACCTTTCATTCATCCTCAGACAATATACCATTCAACATCATTCAAGTAGAGAAATATAATATTTAATTCTATATTTCTCATGAAACCACTTATTTACTTAGTGAAGGCTTATTTTATTAGTCACAACCCGCTAAATAATTGATTGGCAGCTAGGCTTATTTACTTACCGTGTTTCCGACCGCACGATGATATTATTTACAAGTTTTTTAACTTAGCAATCACGTTTACGCGACAAAGTTAAGTATGTAAGGTAATAAGCATTAAGTGCTTATAAAAAAGGTACGATAAAGGCTTATTTAATGTATTATCAACCGCGCATAGAGTATTAGTTAATTGTCATTAGAGGCTTATTTAACGAGTTGACTACCGCTCAGGAAATAAGGGATAAAAGAATAGAAGAGAAGAAATAGAGAGAAGAAGGAAAGAAAGTAGATAAGTAATATTTACAAGAGAGAATAAAATTAGAAGGTTTGACATCCGTCAATGATAATGGAACCTAAAAAGAATGAAGTGAATATAGGTAGGTATTAAAGAAGGTAAGTATTTATCAAATAAAAGTTATTTGAAAATAGTGAAAATAAAAGGAAGTATCAAAGTTATAAAACTTTCTCAAAACTTTTTTACCACCCTTGGTTTTAGTTTTACGGTTCAGATAGGAAAAGATGCAGTTTTCTATCAATAGTATGCATCTATTAATATCATTGAGGTCAGTAGCAACATCGTTGAAAGATCTATCATTAAGTTGATTATTATTAAAGTTAGAAACAAGTAAAGCTTTAAGTTCTTCGCAAGAAGAAGATGATTCGAAATTAATATTTCTATGTTTAAGCTCAAAAATGATTTCATGTTTATTTAGTTGCCTAACGTCCATGTTTGAAAATTGATAAAAAAATAAAGAGAAAAATCGTCAAAAGTGCCAAAATATTGCCAAATGATCAAATTGATTAGCTTGTGAAAGTTATCCATGCGCATCGTTACAACCTGTTATGAATAATTTACAAGAGGTTCGTAGATTTAAAGGAAAAATAAAATGCAAGTGAATTAATTGCATAAATCCTTGATAAGTATGTTCAATTAACTGACTAAACGCTTTTGCTTAAAACACATAGTTCAAAAACGGCTAAAATTATTAGATGCGACTAGAATATTTGCTTTATTGATATAGCAGTAAGAGCACAATAGGGCAAAGGAGTCGCCTGGAAGCGCATGTCTCCATACAAACGGAAAAAGGTAATTGTGACAATATTTGATAATTTTGGAGTAAAATTAATCAATTAATCTCATTATAATCTACGTACGTTCCTATACAGCTTGGTTAAAATACCAATGGTTTGAGAATTACAAGCCTTTTCAAATTTGTATGGAAATCTTGAGAGGCGTATTTCTAAAGATTTTGATAATTTAACAAAACTGTATAGGAACGTACGTAGATTATAATGAAATTAATTGATTGGATGCTTAATTTTGCCCTAAAATTATCAAATATTGTCACAATCCCCTTTTTTTTTGTTTGTATGGAGACATGCGCTTCCAGGCGACTCTTAAATGAATAATAAAATAAATAATAAACACTCAACAATAGAGCCTGGTTTTGTCACTACACTAATACTTCGTGTGATTTTTAGAGTCCTGTACAAAAAATGAAGGCTTGGATTTAGAATCGTGCGCCCCGATTTTTTTTTATGGTCACACGGAGTGACTGAGGGCAGAATTTAGGTGAAATTGTGTAATATGGTGTAATCTTATTGTTATTAATGTAACTCTTTGATACATTTACATTCAACTTTAGTTGGTTAATCCAGGCCCCGCCGTAGAAATTCTACGGAGAACGCCCTTATCTATAATTTTACATTAGTTAATGAGGGATTTTCAAGATGACATTAACTTTCTTCTTTCTTTTAAATTATGGCTTCCACCGAGATTTCAGTGATTGCCAATGTCCAGTATAATGAGATACTAAGTATCGGTGTTGTACGGTATGTGGCATCAAAGATGGCGTAAGTTCTTTGGTAGCCTCGTGGGAGTCCATTTATCAGTCCACTTTAACTATTTACAAATTGTTCATGAGTACGAGCATTTATAACATTATTTCACTACGCACGAGCATTTATAACGTTATTATACACCAATTTCATATTATAAAGTCCACTGAAAACAATTTGCAAAAATGTCTACGGCAAACTTCAACTGTACCCACAGAGATTAAATATTCTGATATCTATGACTGTACCCCTTGACTTCCCACCAAAAACTCTTACATTAGTTAATGAGGGATTTTCAAGATGACACTTTGAGTTCGCTTGATGCCTTTTTTTTAAGTATTGTTTTACGGCCCTGGATACAAGTCTTTTAGAGCCTTTCTTCATTTATTTCGCCAGTTGGCGAGTTATTCTTCTTGGTTGTCAAAGAAATGATGGTGTAATTCATTTCCTTGTTTTCACGGAGCCCCTGGCGACAACTCTTCGCGAATCCACTGGTTTCATCATTGACGACGCAGCAAGGCGGACAACCACCAGCCCGCTATGCTCACTACAGCCGCACAATGACAGTCTGTTTTAGTTATTCTACACATTGTTCATAAATATGGGCATTTATAACACAAAATAACACCAATTTCACATTATAAAGTCCACTAGAATCAATTTGCGAAACAATCCAAAACAGACACCGTGTAGTCCGCTAAAATTCCCGCGAAGAACTCCCGCTTGATGGCTTTGATAAAAGGCAAGTGTCAATGTCATGGATGACAAAATTTTATAGAAATTTTATTTTTCAACTATAGCCTCATTTGACACTGGACTTGGATCAACGCCATCTAGTGATGAAAATGGTTATCATTGTTTTTCACAGCCTCTGTGGTCCAGCCAGTGGTTAAGGCGGTTGCCTTATTGACCCGGGGGTCGTGGGTTCGATTCCCACGGGAAGCATACTTTGTTAAGTTGTTTCCAGTTTGGTTAGGACATTGCAGGCATGGCTCACCTGATTGTCTGATAAGAAAGATAATTCCGTGCTTCGGAACGCACGTTTTAAGCTGTTGGTCCCGGCTGCCATCTGGCAGTCGTTAAAGGAACCATGTCAGAGGCCGAGAGGCGGTTCCGAAGAACTCTGACACCAGGGTGTACATGGTTGACTGACCGTGTCACCTACACGAAATGATGATGATGATTGTTTTTTCTTAAATGTCACTTTGAATTGGAGACGAACGACGAACTTACCAGATGAATCAGGCATTGTCAAAAAGACATTAACCCTAAAAGATTTTGATTTCTTGGAAAAATCTTTAAAGATATAAAAATGACAACCAAAACTGGTTCCATTATAGGTCGGGTCCATTTTTAACGTTTTTTCTATGTAAATATTCATTGCTCTTGCGAAGTAGTAATCAATATTGGTACTGTCAATTGTAATATTTTTCCCTGAAATAAAAATAAACAGTCCTGTAAATATAATATAATTATTTTTTTAACAAAAAAGTAAAACCGAGTTCAACCCTATACGTAAATGTACAAACTGGAACTAAAAATTAGGTTTAAGTGGGTGTGGTACTTAGTTCAATCAAAATAGAGGAACAACGTCATCATCAACTTGTCTTGATTCGCGAAAGAATTAAACAGAAATAAAATTAAACCAAACGGCATACTTGTACATTTTTTTTGTTTTTGTGGACTTTTTCAAAAAGCACTGGATACATTTCGATAAAAAAATTATAGGACCACCTTTGAAGTTCAATCAAAACAGAGAAGTAACGTTATCACCAATTTGTCTTGATTTGCGTAACAATAAAATACTAATAAATTTAATTTGGGGGATTTTGCTTTTTTTTTTAGAAAGTGCTCGACACATTGCGACAAAAAATTTATGGGACCACCTCTGGAGAATTACTTATCGAACAAAAAAATAATCACTGAAATCGTTCCATAACTGACTGAGTAATCGCGTAACAGACATACAAAAAAAATCTACAGACGAATTGAGAACCTCTTCCTTTTTTGAAGTCGGTCAAAAAGTGGTTAACACGCCAGCCTGTCACACGGACAATACAAACGTGTTTATCCGCAGTTCTGGCGCTAAACTAGGAGGGTAAGCGTCATGCTTTTGAGGAGCCCGATGGCCTAGTGGATGTGAGCATTATAAGTGCTTCCGCATGTTAAGCAACCCTAGGTGCAGTCCTTACTTAGATGGCAAGTGGCATTATAATATCTCGAGCTCCTCCGTGCTTCGGAAGGCACGTTAAGGCGTTGGCCCCGGCTGTAATCATTGATGGCAGTCGTTAAGCTACGACAGATGCCTTCTGAAAAATCTGACACCAGTGTTGGCCACTTACACACACGAAAAATAAACAAACAGTGTCACGCAGGCAGCTGGCTGTGAAATCTTTCTATAAGGGTTCCGTTTTTTGCCATTCAGCTACATTACCCTAAAAAGCTGTAAGTGAGATGTGCTAGTGAGCATAAAAACGTCGCGGCCCAACCGTTCATTCCTTGTTTACTACGGAACCCTTAAAAATACAATGCATCTATACATGGGGAAAATTTTACCCCTGAGACCACAGAACAACAAACACATTAGAAGTGTTATAACGCGTGATTTCTATGAAAACCAGCGTCGCCTCATTTCATGCATACTACTAACGCAACTTAATACGCACACTATTTGCAAATTCGAATGCCGCTTCGTGATTGCGGGATAGGCGTCACGTGACATTTACTAACTTCCAATCACATAGAAGTAATGCATCCAACATTGGCAGACTTGTACCACTATCATTACATACTGGACTTTTCGAACGTAATGTATTACATTGAGCGTTTACTTCGTTACTATCGAAAGTCAGACGAGTAAATTACCCGCAATGTATATTTTTTGCAATTTTATTTTTAATATTTTCGTTCAGTCGCTATGTTGGATGAATAAAACTAATTAAATATCATATTAATAAGTTTTCTGATTTGCCGGTGATAAGAAACACCTAATTTGATCAAAGTTGCACGGGCACTTGTCACTTTTCACGTTACAAGAGTGCACGCCGGCATATTTTTGGTTTTTTTCACATGTCAATGCACTGTTGTTTCTTTGACGATTGCGAGACAACTATTAAGGTGATTCGCGGGGTCGGGGTGAAGTGCGATGATCGAGCGTAGTGTCGGCGCGCCGGCCACGTTCCCTTGCCATTTCTAGTGTGTTTGTTGTTCTGTGCCTGAGACCCTTAAATGGGTGATTCAGCTCGTCAATATGAACAACTCTTCCTATTAAAACAATGTTGTGAACTTAAAAAAATTACATTCTCACAATGGGCTATTTTACTAAAAAAATATAATTATTCCGTTAGTTTATTATCAATAAACATTTGACTCGTGTTTTTTCTTTTGTCAATCAAACATAAAATTACAAAGATATAGCCCGTTAAAATTGTGTGTGACGTCACTAGCCAGCTTAGTCACACACGCTTTATCTTTGACATTTATTGTTTAATTGACGCAAGAAAAAATACGTGTACATTATTTTTTGATTGTCTAATAGTCTAATTTTATTATTAATGTTTTGACCTAGGAAAATAGCCTGGAAATGTCAGAAACATTTTTGAGGTCCCAGCACACCTTCACACCTTTAAGAGTATGTGATCAAAATTAAAAATATGATCAAAATTTCAGCATGTATGCTTCAATTCCTTCAGATTCCTGAGCTAAACTTTCAGATTCTACCTAATTACTTAATTAGCTTACCTTTAGCGTCTTTTATGACTAGTTGAGTATTTACTTTATACAATTCTTCGTAAACTTTTAATTTTTCTAACAATGAACAGCCAAAGGTTATAACTTCGTTTTTCTGGAATTCGTATGTTTCGCCATTATTAATAGTCTTTCCATTGATAACCGTGAGAACTGAAATATTTGAAATAATATTCAAGGATGTTCAATTGAAATACATTGAGACTGTCTGATCTAGTGGTTAAACTGGTGAAAGTAGTTAAAAAAGATGAAAAGCTAAAAAAACAATTTTGGTATAGCTTAATCATAACATAATAATGATACAAAGTGTAAATCGACACTCGACATTCCTTTTAAGAAGATAAGACTACCTGTAAATTTTCATACAAAAAGCGATAACGCTTCCCACCCCTTAAGCATAGTCCAATTTCAATCTTTTTTTTACACATTATTGACAAATTGGAGAAGTAGGGCAGTTCGTTTTGATATTTTAGATATATTGCTTACAACAAAAGTTATGAGCATCTAAGTAAATATCCATATTTTTTACATAAAAAATACCCGGGGCATTTTAATGTATTTAAATTAATCGAAACCGAATCAATAAAAAAGAAAAACGGTTAGCCCTAGATTAAGGTCTGCTCAATCGAATGACACCAAAATTTTCTCATTTCGTAAAGGTTTAGGGTGGTGGAAAAGTTATCGCTTTTTGTATGAAAATTACAGGTAGTTGATCCTCGGACTCGAACTCAGACTGTCAATATGAACAACTTTAACTATGGTATGGGACAATGCTGGGAACAGGACTTTTATTTTTATTTTCCCATACAATTGGGGAGGCCTATGTCCAGCAGTGGACAAGAATAGGCTGATGATGATGATGATGCTTATTGACCGGCGGCTAAACATTTTTGTACGAAAATGTCGATTTTTAATGAGTTGCCAACATTGATCCCATAGGTTAAGTTGTTCATATCAACGGGCTGAATTACCCCTTCAATGGTTTGACAAAACTCTACACGATGTATAAAGTGTTATTAATTACACAAAATTCATTCTTACTTTGACATGCAGCTAATGTTCCGTAGGCCAGAAGCACAAAGTACAAATAAATATTATTTTGAACAGACATTGGTGTTTAGTTATCACAGACCCCGGGCTCCAAAACTCTCCGACTGAGGATGCAACCGGGAACACACTCATATAACATAGAAAGATTTGTATCCAGGCTATCTGAAACACTGTCAGGAATACAATGGAGGAAAGAGGAAATATTTGTACGAAACACAATTACTGTTATATTTTTGGCGAAGTTATATTTAATACTTATGTCCTTAAACTCTATATTAAAGAGGTGACTCAGACCGTCAATGAACAACTTTTCCTATGGAATCAATACAAAGAACTGGGGCAAATTCTTCTTCGTCACATATTTTCAGTTTTAACTTTGTTCGCGTTTTGACTCGATAATACACGGTTCTTTTTTAAATTTTCGCGCTTTGAACATATCATTATTTATATAAGACTGAGCACGAACCTTATATTTGTTATGATGGGTAACCCCATTGAAACGTCAGCGGAAACAAATAAATATAATGTTCGTGCTAAGTCCTGTTTATATAGGTAAATAATTCGATAATACATTATTATATAGATAATAGTACAGAACCCCTCGAGCGCGAATCCGACTCACACTTGGCCGATTTTTAAGTAAATGTTAACTCCGGTAAGGAAACCTACGTTATCAGCAAGTAAAATCCTAATCAGGAATGATGTCAATAGGCGATGCGGTTAGCAACCCATCACTATTTTGATTCCGTTCTCACCTACAAGCCCACCAACATGCTAAACGTGGCCTGAAGGTTTTACAGACCTGGGCTCTGTCTACCCCGCAAGGGAAAAAGACGTGACAGTATGTATGTAAAATCCTAATCCTAACTAATATTATAAATGCGAAAGTGAGTTTGATTATTTGTTTTTGTTGTTATACTTTCACGACCTATTTGCTGAACCGATCATCATGAAATTTTGCATACACATAGTTTAGGGTACTAAGAAGGACATAGGCTATATATCACGCGGATAAAGCCACGGGTAACAGCTGGTAAGTTATAAGTAGCGCGGATGAAGTCAAAAGATAAACTTTGTTTAAAATTAATAAATGGGGCAATAACAGGAAAAATAAACTGATATTGAGACTCTTAAGGAAATCTGTGGAACCCGAAAGAGACATGAGTAAGCATGAGCTCAGCATTACCATGACAACATACATTTTATTATATATTGTAAATTCCACTTTATTTTGTAGGTAGTACATTACGCTTTCAATGATCACGATGAAGTTTCCCTACAAATGGGCTTTATAATGAACATGCATAGATTCAAGATTCAATCGCTTATTTAATATAAAACAACAAAAATTTTTTTGTTGACGTCATTAATTACTTATGGCTAAGTTTAGGCCGCTTCCAAAGCGGAGTGCAGAAGAAGCGGCAACAAACTGCACAGCGCATTTTCTCCAAGCGACGTCAACTCACAATTCTAGTTAGACCTTATAAACTACTTATATATATGTGGACTGAGTGTGCATTGTACATACATACATACTATCACGTCTTTATCCCTTGCGGGGTAGACAGACAGAGTAAAGGTGGAAAGCGGAATCAAAATAGTGATGGGTTGCTAGCCGCATCGCCTATCAATGTTATTCCTTAGATTTTCGCCCAATCCCTTGACCGACTTTTACGGTCTGCGCGGGAAGAAAAGCAGCTGGTATATTCTAAGTTTTTTCTTTTCTCCCAAACCAGCATGAAAGATAATGGACATGGACAAGACGAAACTAATGTCGAATAAGTAGGTATCATTACGTTGTTTCTGTTGGGAATTCCATCCTTGAAGAGAGATCCGACAAGAATGCATGATGTGCACTTCTGTCTACCTACACTGTCAAACAATATGTCTACCTGCCAATTGATCCAGCTTGGAAATTCCAGCTTCGAGGACGAGGTCTTTCGACGAACCAGACTCGGCTGGGCAGCATTCGGGAAGCTTCGCAGTATCGTCTCGTCCAAAATACCTCAGTGCCTGAAGACGATGACGACAATATTTGTTACCAATGATGACTTACGGGTCCGAAACGTGGTCCCTTACCAATTTACTATGGGCCTCATAAGAAAGCTCAACGTCACTCAAACAACTATGGAGAAGGCTATTTTCGGTGTCTCTCTACGAGATCGAATCAGAAACGAGGAGATTCGTAAAAGAACGAAGGTCACCGACATAGCTCTTTTCTTTAAAGTGGCAGTGGGCGGCCACATAACGCGAAGAACCGATGGCCGATGGGGCTGAAAGGTTCTTGAATGGTGACCACGTACGAGCAAGCGCAGCGTTGGACACCCACCCACCAGCCCCCTTATTTACTAACTCGGATGACAGGTGTCGATGCCTATCAATCTAGAATTTACAGTTACAATGCGGGTTTTGCTTGCTCGAAATTTTTATTTGGAATATAAAAACGGCATTGTAACAGCAAATCCTAGATAGATAGGCATCGACACCTGTCATCCGAGTTAGTAAATACGGGCAGGTGGACGGACGACTTGAACAAGGTTGCAGGAAGACGCTGAATGCCGCCGCTCCTCAGAGGAGGCCTATATCTAGCAGTGGACTTCTTACGGCTACGATAATGATAACCTAACACGTCACACGTTCAAATTATAGTTTAAAAGCTAAATCAATCACTAAAATAAACTAAAATGCGGAATGGAAAATGCAAGTTTTTTTTTCCATAGATTAAAAAAAAATTTCGTCTTTATCACTACCAAAACAAATGAATGATAAAACGAAAATAGAAGCGGGTCCACTGACATTCGTAAAATATCTAGTATTCTGTAAATATTTGCCGAAATAACAGTTTTTGTTTTCTTTGCATTACACAATCTTTGCAATACCTATATATACAAGACGAAATGTACTCCGAGATGTAAGTTAGTAAGTATATCTATTTTGATAATTCAGATTTTGGAAGAAGTGTATTAAGTGATTTCTAGAAAATTACTTATGAGGCTGCTTATTAGTGAAGTTACTACTTTCCAACAACTGAGTCTATCGGATCTAGGAAGTATATTTTTAGGGCTAATGCTACCCTTTTGTAACAACTTTGTCTGTATATTATGAACCGCAATATGAACACAGGGTTTAATTTAATATCAGTTTTTTAATAGAATTAAAACGAATGGTGTTTATTTCACCATACACCACATATACCCTAATATAATATAAAATAATAGGCACAATGTGACTATACAAAAATAATACTTCTAGAAGTAATGCATAGTTGTTATATAAACAATAAAAAAACATCATCACAGAATCAGAATCAGAATTTTATTTGCATAAAATATGGTTACAAAGTTGGTACAGTAAATATAAGTATCACATATTTTGCCACGAGTGGCGAGCAAATATTAAATAGAAATAGCTCAAAACTTTACTACATTATTAAATAATTAATTTATATTTATGTATTTAATTAAAGAAAATATTTGTAAATTATTATATCAGGAATATATTATACACTTCCAGTCAAATGGTTCCCGTCGAAATGATGTAAATTGTATAAAAAAAAATCAATATAGAATTACATGTCATTTTTTATTTAGTTTTTTAGTTATTACTTTTAGTTAGTCTGTTTATCCAGGACAAAAAAAGGTTCCTCACAGATCTGTGTATATCAAAGTCGTTTTTTATTGTAAGTACAATGGAATAAGCACACAAGCGACGCCGCGGGCAAAAGTAAGTAAGATTACTCAAGAAAAAAGTTGTCAAACAGAATTATTCGCTGAAATAAAATGAGTCCGCCGAAATATCATTTCAAACCGTTTCTTTGTTGAGTCTCAATGCTAATAACATTTTGGGTCTAAAAGGGTACAAATACCAGTGACTGGCAGGAATTATAGCCATTTAAAACGAATTAGATCCCCCAATACAAAGAAATATAATAAATTACGCCACCTTATTACGGACTGTTCCATTTTATTAAAAAAAAACCGGCCGAGTGCGTGTCGGGCCATGCGCAGTGTAGGGTTCCGTAGTTGCGAATGACAACTGTTCACACTCGCACCTCACAGTTTAACGACCAAAAACATCTAACAATTTAAATTGTATCAAATTTTACATTTTTGAGTACATTTTATAAGTTGGTTGCCTATTTTCCTTTAACTTCAGTATGAATGCTACTGCTGTAATTTTTTTCACGTATCTATATATAACCGTTTAGCAAATAGAGGCGGGGGGACACTTACCTCTAACAAAAATTTACACTTTAAAACCAAATATTTCGGAAACGGATCCCTAAATTGAAAAATGGTGTCTCAACCTCACAATATTTTTCAAAGACCTTTTTAACGATACCCAACACGATGGGTAAGTAGAGAAAAAAAAATTACTCCCCCACTTTACTTGTATGGGAGCTACCCAAAAAAAATTTTATTTTCAAGATATTTTTCTACGACTTTTTTGCTATGAATAATATACATACTCATACCAAATTACAGCTTTCTAGTACTTATAGTCTCTGAGTAAATCCGCGGACGGACAGACAGACAGACAGATATGGCGAAACTATAGGGGTTCCTAGTTTACTACGGAACCCTAAAAAGCGCTAAGAGCAATAACATACGTATCTTCATTCATATAGGTAGATGTGCGTAAGCATACAGATGAAACACGACTGGGCTCAAAAGCTGCCGGATGAAAATTTCTGATAGTACGCGGGGTGCTTCCGGCGAGCGTCAGAATTTTTCTAACAGGAATTTCTAATAATATGCGGCCGCCAAGGATCATTTGGCACTTTACGACCGGCCAAAAGATCCTTGTACCACTGTATCTAGGTTTACGGGACACTCGCACAGGTGACGTTGTTAAAAGCAATTTGTTGACGCACTATTCCCGGCCTGTTTGTAGTTTGATGCGTGGGAGCCTTTGATGTTGGCCGCGCGACGCCAATATTGGCTTAACACTTAGGGTCTCCATAGTTTCCTCAGATTAAATGGGACATTTTGGTTAGGGCCTCTATGATATTTATGCATGTGAGCCTTTGATACTGGTGATATTGGCCATAAGCCATAAAGTACCAACATTGCCATACATTTAGGGTTTCCATAGTTTCCTCAGATTTAATGGGACATGTTATTTTTCATTGTTTGATGTATGATATGAACCTATGATATTTATCAAATCGGACATAAGCCGAGGGTTCTAATAGTAACTTTAGGATTTAATGGGATATAGACTATTTATTTTCATTTTGATGCGTGAGCATTTAATATAGGTGACATTGGCCATACCAGAACTACAAACACATTTGTTGTTCTGTGGGCCATACAGTGCCAATATTAGCTATACATATACCGTACATTCCATACACCGAATACTAGCCATGTCTCCGCGACTTCTTCCGCGTAAATTATGCCTATATCACCCTCAGATAAATTACTTTCTATAGGTGAAAGAATTTTGAAAATCAGTTCAGTAGTTTCGGAGCCTATTCAATGCAAACAAACAAGCAAATCCTTCTTCTTGAAGTAGGAGTAAAAACAGTTTCCTCTTTGATAAGAATAGATTCATGGTAAGATATGATAGATGGCCGATGAGGCAAAAAGTTTCTGGAATGGCGAACCCGTGCCGGCAAGCGCAGCGTTGGACGCCCATCGACCAGGTGGTTGGACGACCTGATAAAGGTCGCAGGAAGGCGCTGGATGCAGGCCGCTTTTAACTTGTTGTATTGGAAATCCTTTGGGGAGCTTGACATATCAAGCAGTAGACTTCTTGCGGCTTAAATGATAATGATGAAGATGTAATAGGTTTAAATTTTCGATTTTGTACATGTATGGGAGAAAAGAAAAAACATAGAATGTACCAGCTGCTTTTCTTCCCACGCAGATCGTAAAAGCCGATCGAGCGTGAGGAATCATGTCAATAGGCGATGTGGCTAGCAACCCATCACTATTTGATTACGTTCTCTACTTACAAGCCCACCAACATGCTAAACGTGGCCTTTAGGTTTTATAGACGTGGGCTCTGTCTACCCCGCAAGGGGAAGAGACGTGATAGTGTGCATACTATAATAAATGTGGAATTGGTTACCCTACGCCGTGTGGTTCCCGGCAGAGTAGAATAGGACCACTCCAAGTCTTCTCGTGGATGTCGTAAAAGGCGACTAAGGAAACACAAGCTAAACAAAGCTTACAAACATCAAAAAGACCTCTCCAACCCGTCTGGCCAGCGTGGAAAGTGTAGGCCAAATCCTCTGGCTACTGTGGCTAATATATTGCTGTGGTAGTACAGAGAGGGACGTGCTCCTGCAGTGGAGACTAAAAAAAAAAGACCTGATGGATGGATGGATGGATGGTTACCCTACTGTAGGCGATATTGGATGACGTAGTTGCAAAGTGGACAATATCGAGCGATCAATCACAGCGAAAAATGAATGTGCTCATAGCGCGGTGATTGGACGCAGGGTGAATAAAAATCGGCCAAGTGCGAGTTGGAGTCGCGCACGGATGGTTCCCCACCATTATTTATACAACATTAGACCATAAAGTATAAATGCATTTTTTTTGTATGGGAGAATACCTTTGATAATTATTTTTTTTGATTTAAATATTTATTTTAAAGTAGTACAACTAAATATTCTGCGAATGTTTGAAAAGTCTACTTGCTACGTCGTGATTAATATCAAAAAAAAAACGGCAAAAATAGTCACATTTGTTGTATGGGAGCCCCTTTAATATTTATATTATTCTGTTTTTAGTATTTGTTGTTATAGCGGCAACAGAACATCATCTGTGAAAATTTTAACTGTCTAGCTATCACTGTTTATGAGCACAGCCTTGTAACAGACTGACATCGAAGTCACATTAATTGGGACTCGTTTTCACCCTTTGGGTAATAATAATAAAACATAATACTCTTTATTGTACCATAATATAGAGGACACAAGTGACAATAATCTTTAATAATATATTGATACAAAGGCGGGCTTATTGCTTAGCAATCTCTTCCAGCCAACCTTTGGGTAGAAAGAGATGTAAAATAATAAATAAAGGCGGCGCAGACATTTAAAAACAGTACATATATCTACAAATAAATACTATATACCAATACATACACGAGAATATTAAAAAAAAACTAAACAAGGAAAAGTATACATTATAAGTGGGTCGCAAATCTGCAATCCCTGGAGCATCGCCGTTAAGTATCCTATATGCCTATCGGTTTTTTATAGGATCCATTTTGGCGAGTGTGCGAAGGCGCTCTTTGAGCTAGTAGAACCCTCACCATTCCTCCATAAGACTACGAGACGCAGAGAGAAATTTCACCCTTTTGTTGTAGAAATTCCAAAGAGTCGTACTAAACGCTTCGACAGTTCCTTTTTGGTTCGAGTAGCTAAGGTGTGGAATGAACTGCCTGCGTCTATATTCCCAGACAAGTACAATCCCGGGACATTCAAAAGTAGAATAAAGGGTATCTCTTGGATAGACATGTAACATCCTCGTGTTCATCGTCACTTGCAATCAGGTGAGATGGGAGACAAATGCCTAATTCTATAATTAATAAAAAAAAGGAACCCAAAAATTACTTTTTCATTCCTGCTGGGCAAAGTTTTACTACCTACGAGCTTTTAAATTTCCTTTTTACACCCAGACGGAGGGCAATGTTTTTTTGTGCGTATGTATGTTTACACCGTGTATTGTATTGACCGTGTTACATGTAGTACCACCCTTACATTTGCTGATACGTCACGAGCATGAGGATTAGTCAACTTATCGGAACACCACGCGATCGCGGACCACCTGCGGAGTCGCTGACGCAGCAGCCCCGCCTCGATGTACCTGGCCACCGCCCGATCTTCGGAAACGTATTCGTCACTTTTGTATCTCACATCGATCAATTGTCACGTCCAATATTTTATAAGATAATGTAATAACTTTTATTCAGTAATTAAATTAATTTTTAAAATCTTATATTTTTTGCGCCCTCCGGCTACAACCCTCGTATTATCGTAGACTCGTACTTACGGTACATACCCTCAGGTCGTCAATATGAACAAATTTTCCAGTAGGTTCAATTTTAAAAACTCAAAAAAAAAGTCATTTTTGTCACTGCCATCACTGAAAAGTAAAAAAAAAAACAAGTTCCCATTATCGATCCCTTGGAAAAGAATTGATTCCATAAATTAAACAATAAAATATTTTTGGAATCGATTCTACTCTCAATTCTGAACAAACGAATTTCAGTTTTTTGCGCTTTTTCATTAACACCTATATATATGTACCACAGTTGGGTAAATACATAAAAGCCACTTCTACACAAAGGCAGGTAATGTTACTCGTATTTAGTCGAAACGTGTTATTCAGATTCTAGCGAATACGATGCTATGAATTCTGCAGTTGTCATAGCAACCAGCCCACATTTCCACGTATCGGTTTCACGTCGGATAATTTACAGCAGCTATTAATAGTTGGAGCCATTTCTGTATTTTGGAACGTTTTGAAATTCCCCAGTAGATGAATTTTCATTTTACACCCCTCAATAAACAATACTTAGTCAAATATTTTATTCTTAATAATTATTAATGGGCGCAATTCCATTTTCAACCACTACGCCCATCCACGCTTAACTTGGCCTTTGGATCTCATAGCTTGGGCTCTGACAACCCCGTAAGTGATAACATGTACCATACAAAACTACGACGCTTTTACATTTATAATTACTAGTTTGAATAGTGAGGATTAGGTTAAGCTCTGTAAGATTTTGTATTAATATTAAATAGTCCATTTACGAGTAAATAAGATTTTGAATATTGCATGAGATTTAGTTAGGGATTTAGATAAGAGCAGCTTTTCTAAACCTTTTTCTATTATTCCATTTTGTTCAATCATTCTCACTAGAGATTATCCCTGTGAAAAGAAATCTTTAAAAAAATCGTTCCAAGAAAATAGCATACAGAATTTAATCTTTTTTCTAGTATCGCCATAGTAATGTGAAAATGGGACGCTTCATGATGGACGATGGATGGACGAAAATGCGCTTACCTCTTTTTTTTACATCTATGATTATCGCAAAGAAAAATTTTTACGTTCTAGCAATTTTACCGCGACGTCATCCGCGTAAATTATAGCCTACTAGCTGTTACCCGCGGCTCTGCCCGCGTGATATATAGCCTATGTCCTCCTCAGTACCCTAACCTATGTGTATGCAAAATTTCATGATCGGTTCAGTAGATACGGTGTGAAAGCGTAATAAACACGCAAAAAAAACTCACTTTCGTATTTATAATATTAGTAAGGATAGGATTAGGATATTAGTTAGGATGTCACCCTAGCTATTGGTGAAACAGTTTTAAAGCCATTTCAGTAGTTTCAATGCAAACAGACGATCAAATCTTTTCTATTTATTATATTGGCATAGAGCATTTGTATAGCGTATTATATTGTCTTTGGTAAAGAAGTACGTTCGTACGGAGCAGCACTGCGCTGCAGCGGAGATGTACGTCTCGACACGCCTGTAGCACACAGCCGCGAATGCGAAACGAAGCGTTCCGGAACGAACGTCGAACGTCTAATTTGCGAAACCGCTGAACTCGGTCTAGTATTTCACGGTTTCGCCAATGTTTCATTCACGGCTGTGTGCTACATGCGTTACGCATATAGCACACAGCCGCAAATGCGAAACGGAAGCGTTCCGGAACGAAACATTCGCGAATACGCGAAACGCTGTCTAATATGAATTTGTCTGGTGCGTCTCACACTGCAAGCGAAACGAAATCGTTAAATTCAATTTAATAGTATAGTTAAATTTAGTTGTGGTAGAACCTCGCTACCGTCGAAAATCACTTTTGCTAGTAGCATGAATGGGCCGGCTTGTCCGGGGAAGTATCACACTCTCACAGAAAATCGACGTTTGAGTAGTAGCTTTACCGCTGCTATGCTTCGTTCGGTGAGTGAGAGAGCCGGAGGCCTATCTCCCTCTCCCCTCTGGGGAGGGAAAAATAAAAGGCTGGCAACGCTCCTCTGACACCCTGGTGTTGCAGTTGTCCATGGGCAGTGGTGATCACTTACCATAAGGTGAACCGCTTGCTCGTTTGCCGTCCAATGACAAAAAAAATCATACTAGACAGAGTTTTTTGTGGTTTCGCTAATGTTTCATTCCGGAACGCCTCCGTTTCGCATTCGCGGCTGTGTGCTATAGGCGTAAAACGTTAATAATTGACGTATTGTGCTGTTGCTACAACAAAACGGTAACTTGGAACAACAAAATATGCACACTGCCATAACAAAATTCACCTCGTTAACCTCTTGAGATGATAAGATGCCTATGGAATATCGGATTTCCCCTGTGATGTCAAGACGTGTATGCGATATTGTTGGATATTATTAGGTAGTGTAACGTTATAGTCTCTTAGACATATGGTATATGAACTTTGACGATAATTATACTCTCTAGACACCGATGATTAAAAAATAAGCCGATTTTTCAATGCTGTGCGTGTCACCTTTGTGTTAGTACCACACTCGTCCTGTCAACTTATGCCCTCAAAATCCGTCAATTGGTAGCTGTGTGTGTGCGTGACCAACTATGGATTGGACACTAGTTTTTTCTACGCTTTTAAGCTAAAAGAGTCTATCTAGGTTTTATATTAGTCTAAGGATGAACATCAATTTATATAAAATTAATACCGTCTCTCCTACGCCTCTCTCTATGCGAAGATTAATATGTTAATAATAGTGAAGTGACTAGTAATATAATAAAGTCTATCTGAATAACATATTATTTTTCTCTTACAGTTGTGTGACTTAGTCGATAAAATTATTACTATGTTTCTTTCTATATGATCATATATTGGGTGTAAGGATAAATAACGTTGTCCCTCAATCTATCAAATCAGCATCAGCCAAGGCTGGGAACTGAAAAGATTTCGTTATTTTTCAAACAAATGGACGGACAAACAGTTTTATATGAAAACTAGCTGTTCGGCTTCGCCCGCTTGATATATATATAGCCTATGTCCTTCTCATGATGATCGGTTCAGTAGATACGGCGTACAAGCTTAACAACAAACAAACCTATCATCATTATCATTATCATTATCATTATCATTATCATTATCATCAACATGACCCTGTTAGCCTCCACTGCAGGAGCACGACCCTCTCTGTAGCACCAGAGCCATATTAGCCAGGGCAAAACAAACTCGCTTTCGCATTTATAATATTAGTTAAGTTTAATATTTTTTCGAGTTCCCAGCCTTGTCTGTTATTAGCAAAAGTTGTTTATTTTGACGGGCCGATTTGATGGCTTGAAGTACAATTGTGTTAACCCTAACACCCTGTAAGTTCTCATTTATATATTGGAGGTTGCTGTAAATATATTGATTTTATATAATGACAAAAAATGTACATATTAAAAAACTGTTAAGTATTAAGGTATTTTAAAAAATCGATAAATACAGGCAGGACTTGAACCACCAGTTCTTAGGTACTCTTTGTACGAGTGCTACTTAATTTAATAAGAGTGATATGGTTAAAGTGGGCATGACCACCAGGTATCTACCACCTATATCTAGAATCAACGAGAAATAGATGAATGCTAATAACTCTCGTGTTCAGACCAATTAAGATTTTATTCAGTAATCGCTTTTAGATGTTGCTGGGTATTAAATGGACTTTTAACGAACCTCGCTTCATTAGGTAGCGAGAGGTAGGTAAATATTCTAAAATAGAGCTTAATGGTGACCTTTTACAAGGTCATCAGCAACAGATACAATAGGGTAGGTTCCTTAAAAAAATGTAAATATTCCATTATTCACATAGCATTACAATGCTCGGTATATTATTAAAATTGCAAATATGTGATGAAAAAGAATTCGCCACAGGTAGGATTCGAACCCACGAGTCTTAGGTCTGCGCCCTAAGTGTGTTACCAACTACACCACCGTGACTTCGAATCACCGCGTCGAATTCTCTCATCACATATTACCCCGTAGGGTATAACGCATTCAAAGCATGCGTATTTCTTCAATACTACCCACTATTTAGTAGTGTGGTATTCTACTTCATTCATATCATATATTCATTTAAGTGAGTAAGAGCTTTCTTCAATTTAATCAACTTTCTATTCATCTGATATGAATCCTACCTGTGGCACATATTTTCAATTTTAATTCCATTATTCAGTTCATAAAAAAATATTAGACATGTATTTTTAAAAGATAAAAAAACTTAATACATGCGGTAAAGTCGCGGGTTCAGCTAGTATCTAATAAAGAAGGAGTCATAATTAATTAAAACCCCTCTTGATAAAATACAATCAACAAAATGGACCCTTTAATTCACATCTTATTCACCTCGTCTCGCATCTAATAAATAGTTAGTTCACATTCAGCAACATCTAAAACTAATTACTAAGCAGACTCTAAATTAGTGTAAATAGGGACGAGCAAGTTGTTTAGGTCAATTTATCTCTAGTTAATTCAAAGAACAATTTGTATGCACTAATGTAATTAGGATAACCAAGCAATTACATTCTGCTGCTATTTAGGATTAGTCTAAAATTTTCATTTGAATAATGGGTACGTTTTTGTACTCGGAAAATACAATTGGCATGTTGACAGAAAATTTTTTCGTGTTGCTATGTAAAGAGCAGCCAAAAATAAACACAAAAGTGACAGAAATACATTTCTAAACAAAAAACTCTTTCAGATATAAAAGTTTTAAAGACACATGTTTTTAGACGTTAATTTTTTGACGTGAAAATGCACTGTAGCTTTGCCTACATATTTGTGACGTCACAACTTTGTATTTTGTATGGGTGGCGTGAGAACTTTGTTTGCTATACGAAATATTTCGTTTGTGGTAACGGTTTCATGATAAAAGTTGCTATAAGTTTAGCGGACTACAATACGGTATAATTGTGATGAAATATTTTCATACTTTTAAAAACGGCCCTATTCACTCAACTTTAAAGAAGCTTAAACATCACTTAACGAATCGATATCAAATAAAAAGTGTTGGTGTTTTTAGATAGAAATTAGTATAGTTACCCCCGTAGCATGGCTCCCGCGACGCCGTTTATATCGCGCGATAAACTATTTACTTCTCGCTCTTTAGTATTGCAAAAAACAAGATGGCGATAGTCGATAAATTTTTTTTTATATAATCTTAACATAAGGCAACTACCGAATTGGTTTTTCAGTGAATAGGTTTGAAAACGTAAAAAGACTTTGTAAAGATATGGTGTTGTACTATGGTATGTCGTGTCTACATTTTAGGCAGTCGTAAAACACCTTCATGCCTAATATGGAATGTATTTTACATTTTCACCAACAGTTTTAGTGCAAAACCGATATTATAGCTCCAAGATTAATCAGATTCGCCGTGTGGTTCCCGGCAGAGTAGAATAGGACCACTCCAAGTCTTCCCGTGGATGTCGTAGAAGGCAATTTAGGAAACACAAGCTATACAAAGCTCATAAACATCAAAGAGAGCTCTCCAACCCGTCTGGCCAGCGTGGATCTCTTGCAGTAGAGACTATCAAAGACCTGATGACGAATGACGATTAATCAGATGCTTATTTCTGGCTGATCAGAATTGTTATACGTCTAAGAATTTGCTCATTAGTATCAGCTCAAATCTATTTCATATTATTATAAAAACTCCATTGTAGCATTCCAATGCCTCAGATCCGTACTTTCTTTTTTATCTGAGACACACCTGATGGAAAGACAAACTCAATGTTACACTTGACCTTTTTATGATGCGAAAATACATTTTTATATGTATGTTCCGTAATAACTATCCAATCAGACTTCGATTAATATAAAATTTGGGATGTGTTGTTATCAAAAGTACCAACAACTTTCAAATTATGAATCAGAATAGGTTTAGAAGTTAGTATGAGATTTAAAATCAATGTTTGCTTGGTCCAATTTCACGTAAAATACTAGTAAACTAGTATGCACGGGCGGCGCCTAAAATATATATGCATAACACCTTAAAGATGGCCTTCTGTATATACTGAACTTTTCAGTGAAAACCCTTCTTAAATATTTAATAATGTCATCTTGGCAATTCAATAAATAACTACAAGTATAGGCACTTAATTTCAAAGTCATTACTTATACTACTTAAATTCCTTTCACAGAAATTCCAGAATATTCTCGCAATAACAAATCCCTCGATTAGAAATAAGCCCTCAGATGAGATGGGAATTTTTACACGTGCCTCGAATACGGCCGAAGCTGCAAAGCGCTTTCTGCAATAATATTAAACGAGGCAAAGAGTCGCACTGAAATATTGACATGACTTTTATGCTAAAGTTCTTACGATTCACGAGCGTTGTGGTAAAATTTTTCTTCCATGCTGATCGGAGAGAAAAGAAAAAACGATGCATTATTTGCCGCGCAGATCGTTAAAGCTGGTCTAGGGAATGGGTGAATATTGAAGGAATCATGTCAATAGGTGATGCGGCTAGCAACCCATCATTATTTTGATTACGTTCTCCGATCTTTGATTCCGTTCTTTTATGACTTTTTTTTATATAATTATAATTCTATAGTGACGCATGTGTACTTAGTTTATGCATTATTCCTGCACCAGTAATGGCAGAATTTGCTGTGCACCATTAAATTGTAACATCCTTGTAACCATTTTCAGAAGAATAAATGATTCTTGATTCTCGATTCCACCTAAAAGCCCACCAACATGCTAAACGCGGCCTTTAAGTGTTAAAGACCAAGGCTCTGTGTACCCTACTAGGGAAAAAGACGTGATAGTATGTATTTTTAAGATAACATTAGCAGTAAACAACACTACAGTGAAAACAACACTACAAACTCGTTTAGAGTACTTAATCAACCCTTTGAGTGCACGTTCAAAGCTAATTAGAAGCAATTCACTTTTTGCTTCATTCAGGTGTTTGAGATGTTACATCTCATTTTCAAACTTACATTAACACTAAATAACACTACAGTAAAACAACACTACAGAGAAACTTCACTACAGTCAGTAATCAGCCCTTTGAAAGCATGTTCAAAGGTAATTAGAAGCATTCACTATTTGCATCGTTAGCAGAGATTGGAGGCTTCTCTGATGAGGCCGGGTAACGAAATTTCAAGACTTTTCTGAAACTACGTGTTACTTAACTTTCATTAAGTCCGTTGGATAAAATAAACTTAATTTAAGATGAGACCACAACGTGTGACGTTTCAATTATACTTAGAATTATATTAATATAATTTATGTCGAATAAGCTTTCTTTTTAAAAGCTTTGTAGTTTTTTAGTAAAATTCAAAACAGGATTTTCAATAAAAAATTACAAAATACACGACTTACCTGCAAAAAAATTTTTTTTTTTCTCGTTATGATCTAAAAATTCTTTCGGACCTTATTTCTATCTATTGAAAGACGTCCACTGCTGGACATAGGCCTCCCTCATAGATCGCCACAAATTGTAGTCTTCATGGTGAGCCCACCGGAACCTCATCATCATTAGGTCTTTTTAAGTCTTCACTCCAGAGCAGTCAGAGGATTTGGCTTACATTCTCCACGCTGGCTAGACGGGTTGGAGAGTTTTACCTCATCCATCTATCAGCTAGGGACGTACCTCATACCTTCATCGAAACCTATCCAAGCATGTAGAAGTGATGCTTGAAAAATCAACTCACATAAGTTAAATGTACGTAAACCTACTTAAACTTATATAAAAAATAATTGAGTGCGCACCAAAAGCAATAGGCACAGATGGTATCAGATACAATTGAACCCTACCCTTACACCTTGTCCCTGTATGTACATGTACAATTCTAGGCACGTAACAGCTATCTGTATAAAACGAAAGGTCGGTAACAATTGTTAGTGCTTGGGTCATTGCTATGAATTTGTTCCAAAGCCTCATTTATGTGGGCATACTTGGAGCTCACGTTTCGTTTATGTAAAGGGTGCGTTGGGCAACCCATATTTATAGACTTTATTCATATTTTACTTTATTTTATTCAGTTTACCGCCCAGGAACCGTGCGCTGAAGAACAAAGCTCTGAGAAAAGTAGGATATATCAAATCAGCCAATAACCCCCTGTTTTTTATGACTTAAGACGGCAAACAAGCAAGCGGATCGCTTGATGGAAAGTGATCACCTCTGCCCATGGACAACTGCACCAACAGGGGTGTTCCTCAGGAGCTTTGACAGCCTTTTATTTTTCCCTTCCCAAACGAGTTAGATGGGCCTCCAGCTCTCTCACTCACCGAACGAATCATAGAAGCGGTAAAGCTACTACTCAAACGGCGATTTTTTGTGAGAGTGAGGTTTTTCACCGGATGTCCCGGATCATTCATGCTACCAGTAAAAGTGAATTTCGCCGGTAGCGTTGGCTCTATCACAACGAAATATTGTTGTGTATCGATCGATTGGATAGGTTTATTTTCATGTCGATTTGTATTGGAATGGTAGGGCATTGACATAACTTTACGTGCACCTTAATATGCTTTCCAACATATAAAAGCTCATCTTCTTGCTCTTTGTAAAATAAATATTTTGGTTTTGTATTGTTTTTTTTTGGGTTTGTAGGCAACTTCGTCCTAGATCCCGCGTAATTAGAGTTTTTTATTTGCAACAAACACAAGTAAACAAAAAAGCTAATATCTTCGTTAATAATAAGCGAAAATTTAATTTAAAATAATACAATTCTTTATATTGAAAATAAGCTGGAGTGACTGAGGTTTTGCGATTTTTCAGTAACACGTTGTATACATACATTCTAATATGACAAGTAGATTAAAAGCATGTAAAAATGCAGTACTTAGTATCCAGAACACATGACTCGATTCACTGTGACGACGGCCAACTCTCACTCAATCAATGGAGTTTCACAGAGTGGCTGAAATAATAAAGCCTCGGCCAAAACGTGTATGTAAACAACTAGATGAGTTATCGTACCTCAAGATATAAAAATACTTGGGTACATGGCTAAATGAGAATTTGCATAGTGAGCTAGAGATAAAATCCCGTATAGAAGTAGCTCGCAGTGCTTTCAAAAGTATAAAAAACATTCTTTGTAGTCGTAGCATAAACATCGCGACACGCAACTCGTCTACTTCATTGTTACATTTGGCCCATCGTATTGTATGGATGTGAGGCTTGGACCATTAAAGAAGACCTCGAAAGACGTATAGAAGCATTTGAGATGTGGACATACAGACGCATGTTGTCCATTAGTTGGACCCAGAAAATTACCAACGTCAGCGTTCTACAACGGATTGGCCAGAAGCGCAACCTTATGCTTACGGTAAAGAAGCGTAAAACTCCTACCTTGGTCATGTACTCAGACACCAACGATATGACCTCTTACAACTCATAATGATGGGTAAAGTTGCTGGAAAACGAAAGGTGGGAAGAAGAAAGAAGTCGTGGCTGCGAAACATCAGGAAGTGGACCGGGATCGCTAAAGCACCTGAGCTGTTCCGGCGAGCCAGGAAGAGAGAGGACTGTACCAAGCTGATTGCTGACTTTCACTAGTTGGAGAGGCACCTTAAGAAGAAGAAGATATAAAAACAGTGCCGTGCACAATGATTCTAGAGAATCCCCACTTCCTGATCCCAATCCCAACTAAAATCATAAATGCGAAAGTGAGTTTATATACTTGTTAGTTTGTTACCACTTCACGCATTATCTACTGAACCAATCTTCTTGAAATTTTGCACACACATAATTTTGGGTACTGAAAAGGACAATACATTTTTATACCGGAAAAACGTACTATTCCCGTGGGATTTGCGATACACGACTCGGCAAATTTATACGCGTACGCGCCCGCGGGTAACAGCTAGTTAATAATAGTAGACTGACACGAGCACGCACTGACAGGGTAACAAGGCAAGTCAAATAAATGCTTATAATATTCATATTCCTCGCTGGTCATAAAAATAAATTTTTATGAACAGTGAATGAAAAAAGCTATTAATATTATAAAGATGAAGAGATTTTACGTTTGTTTGGATGAACGCGCTTATCTCAGAAACTAATGGATAAATTTCAAAAATTCTTACGGATAAGTACGTTATTCATGAGTGACAAGGCTATGTAAGTACCACGGGCGAAGCCGGGTGATCTGCTAGTTAACTACTTATATACTTAATGAGAATGAAGGCGCAATGACCAAGCATTCGTTCTCTACCTGCTTTCCGCGACGTAAACGTACCAGCAGCCGAGTCTCCAGCAGTGTGACTTCTGTCAGCGTCATGATAGCTGACGTTCATTCGGGAAGGTCTAGAACTAGAAGTTACTAGAGGGTTTCGGGCGCGCATATTTCCACAAAATCGCTATATGATTGCTTGACATGCTACTAATTTTATAATCTATAAAAATCGTTCCCATAAATTAGGTAGGTATATCCAGTGAAACATATGTATTCTTTTCGTTCAGAAACCACGTAGCTCTAACTAAAAGCCATGAATCGTGTCACCAACGCGTCACAACTTTTGAATTCTGAACGGAAAACATTTCTGTGGGCGAAAATTGCATTCAGTTGAATTTTACGCCGTCTGCTGTATAGGAAATATTGGAAATTCAATTTCACATTTTAATTTAAATGTGAAAAAGCTGACAGACACCTTTTTTTAGAGTTCCGTAGTAAACTAGGAACCCTTATAGTTTCGCCATGTCAGTCTGTCTGTCTGTCCGTCCGCGGTTTTACTCAGGGATTATAATAAGTACTAGAAAGCTGTAATTTGGTATGGAGATGTATATTAATCATGCCAAAAAAGTGGTAGAAAAAATCTTGAAAAAAAAAATTTTTTAGGGTAACTCCTGTACAAGTATAGGGGGAGTCATATTTTTTTTTTCTATACAAACCCATCGTGTTGGGTATTGTTAAATAGATATTTGAAAAATATTGTGAGATTGAGAACACCATTTTTTAGATTTAGGGATTCGTTTCCGAAATATTTGGTTTTAAAGTACAAATTTTTGTTAGAGCTAAGTGTCCCTCCCTCTATCGGCTAAACGGTTATATATGGATATGTGAAAAAAATTACAGCCATAGTATATAATACTGAAGTTGAAAGGAAAACTATCAGAGTTGAGTACTTAGTACAAACTAAAAAATTATAGGCAACCAACTCAACCATACGTAAAATGTACTCGAAAATGTAAAATTTCATACAACTTTCATTGTTACATGTTTTTGGTCGTTACACTGTGAGGTGCGAGTGTGAACAGTGTGAACTCAAAGTTATCATTCGCAACTACGGAACCCTACACTGCGCGTGGCCCGACACGCACTTGGCCGGTTTTTCATCTTCTAAATATATATAACTCAAAGGTGACTGACTGACTGACATAGTGATCTATCAACGCACAGCCCAAACCACTGGATGGATCGGTCTGAAATTTGGCATGCAGGTAGATGTTATGACGTAAGCATCCGCTAAGAAAGGATTTTGATCAATTCTACTTCTTAACGCGAGCGAAGCCGCGGGCAAAAGCTAGTTATTCGATAAAGGCATTCATTAGGAGGGAAGAAAGATTTTATTGTTTATTTTATGTTTGTTTGCATTCAATAGGATCCGTCACTGCTCGATCGACTTTAAAAATTCCTTCACTAATTATATACAGGTGACATAGGCAGTCAAAATTTACGCAGGCAATGTCGCGGGAAAATTGCTAGTATATGATAAAGAGAAAGTATTTTGATCATTTGCATTATTAAAAACACTAAATTTTCTTCTGAAAAAAAAATTTCAAGTCTACTGAGCCCGAGGTCCGCTGTTAACAGAGAATTTCGAAAGATTTAGAATTTTAAAAATAGAATGACACCTAATAGGTCGCCCAAAATTAACGCAAGATTTTCAGTAGTAACAGTAGTGGTTTCCGGCAGAGTAGAATAAATAAATAAATAAATATATACGGACAAATCACACAGATTGAGCTAGCCCCAAAGTAAGTTCTTAAGCAAGACTTGTGTTATGGGATACTAACTCAACGATACTATATTTTATAACAAATACATATATAGATAAACATCCAAGACCCAGGTCAATCTGAAAAAGATCATTTTCCATCTTGACCTGACCGGGGATCGAACCCGGGACCTTCCGTGTCGCAGGCAGGCGTGTTGACCGCTGCGCCACGGAGCTCCACTCCAAGTCTTCCCGTGGATGTCGTAAAAGGCGAGTAAGGAAACACAAGCTAAACAAAGCTTATTAACATCAAAGAGGCCTCTCCAACCCGTCTGGCCAGCGTGGAGAGTGTAGGCCAAATCCTCTGACTACTCAGGCTAGTATATGGCTCTGGTAGTATAGAGAGGGTCGTGCTCCTGCAGTGGAGACTAGAAAGACCTGATGATGATGATGAACAGTAGTGGTCCTATTTGGTCCTACGGATTTTAGATCCGTAGAGCCAAATAGGAACACGGCTGTATCAAACAGGAACTATGATAAATTCTACCTATTTACCTATTTTGTAAACTTTTTCCTCTCTATAATGAAAAAGCTGTTCAATCCGGGAAATGCACGTCACATTGAATGCACCGATGTACAGCAATACTACAAAGGCTTTCATTATCCCATTGACGGTTCTTTGTTAATTAAAAATTCCAGGTAACTCACTGAAATACGTGGAAAGCTCAGTTAAAAATATGTTGTTAATTTCTTTTTGATATCGAGTGAATACAAAGTGCATCTCCGTTGTAGCTTAGACACAAACTTTCTGTATGTCCGTTTGTCCTGTCCTGGCTATCTTTCTACTCTACAATACAATTTATTTATTATTTACTAGCTTTTATCTATGACTCCATCTACATGCATGCTTAATCAGGATAAAAAATGAAGGAAGTAGTGAGTAAAAGCTAGTCATAAATTAAGCTAGCGGGCAACTTAACGAGGCTTTAAAAATACTTTTTTGTAATTAAGTTGTTTTTTTGTTGTTAATTTGTAAAGCAAAAAGTTTATGAAAATATTTCTTCAACTTCAACAAGTATTCAGGACATCGATGAATTCGAAGAAAGCTTTATGAGCGCCTACAATGTAAAGCGTCATGTGAGATGGGTGACTAAAAGTGGCATATAGATATCTCGAGCTTTCGTACTTCCGCAGGCATGTTAACCCGTCAGTCACGACTCACGGCTTTCATAATAAACGTTTGCAGTCGTTTAGTTAGTGAAATGTAACTCTCTATACTTTTCAGACCGGGAGGTAGATTTGTCTATTCCTTATTAAAGTTTTTCTTGCGATTTTATATATGCCTTATATAATACGGTAGTTGCCTAATGTTTTAATTTGTTTCTAATGAGACTAATTTCTATCTAAAAACACTATAAAGAACACTTTAAATTTGATATAGATTCGTTAAGTGATCTTAAAGCTTCTTTAAAGTTCGGTGAATAGGACCGTTTTCTAAAGTATGAAAATGTTTAATTATAATTATACTGTATTGTAGTCCGTTAAATTTATAGCAACTTTTATTATGAAACCATAACCACAAACGAAATATTTCGTATAGCTACCAAACAAAGTTCTCACGCCACCCATAAAATACAAGCTTGTGACGTCACAAATATATAGGCATTTCAGCGGCGAGTTTTCACGTCTAAAAACATGTGTCTTTAAAACTTTTATATCTGAAAGAGTTTTTTGTTTAGAAATGTATTTCTGTCACTATTGTGTTTATTTTTGGCAGGTCTTTACGTCGCAACACGAAAAAAATTTTAGTCAACATGCCCATTATAAACTACAAATTTGATTTCTCAAAAAATGCTACGAACTAATGTCAGGGGTGTCATGCTCCACTGCCTGTCCGATGGTTGCGGGTGTGACATCGGATATGCCCGCCCAGCCTTCCGAGATGCTACTTTCTCATCCCCACTCGGGTGAGTGGGGATGAGAAAGTAGCAATATAAGTTTTGCCATACTTAACACCAATCGTGTTAAGTATGGCAAAACCTAAAACCTAAATAAATATGATGGAAATTCTTGGGAGAACTTTATGTCCAGCAGGAGATATTGTACGACTGAGATGATGATAAATTTCATTTCTCAAACATTGGATGTTTATCTATATATGTATTTGTTATAAAATATAGTATCGTTGAGTTAGTATCCCATAACACAAGTCTTTCATTAGAACTTACTTTGGGGCTAGCTCAATCTGTGTGATTTGTCCGTATATATATATTTATTTATTTATTTCTCAAATAATGCTCTATTTCTGATAAGATAAAATAAAAGGAATATGAACGAGCCTACGGGAAATATACCGACCTACATTTCTTTCCACCAAGAATTTTAATTTATTCGTCGCCACCGCAGGATCGTTAGCATATTGTTATTTCTCATTAGAATAATTAAGAATTTCTGAGTCTCAGAAAACTCAGGTGCTCCACTAATTACTGAGTGAAATCGTAAACGCTTTGTTTACGAGTGTTTCTTATTTAAATTTTGCGAGAATTTAATACTGTGGAGTGAATAAATAAGTATTTTGGAAAACTTGTTATAGGCGCGTTAAATGATTTTGACGGATGTAAAACAAAATGAGTTCGCATCGCCAACACACGCATGTCCGTCATCTGGACCAAAGACAATATAATACATAGTCAAAGTGTAATACTGAGGTTAAACAAAATCATATAATTGATGTACGAGTGATGTACGACCTGTCGATCTCAATTTTCTTTTTTAAATTCTTACTAGCAGCCCTCCCCGGCTGTATTCGAGCGTGTTTTATACCTACAAACCTCCCTCATGCATCACTCCACTCTATCTTTTGGTAAACCACATGAAAATCCGTGCAGTTTTTGAGTTTATTATGAAAGACAGACAGACAGAAGCGGCGTTTATAACATGTAGTGATAGTATAGTATAGTAACGCAGTGAATAATTGAATAATTATTTATTTAATTTATTTATTTAAAAACTTCATTACATAGTACATGTAATTGGCGAACTTAAAGCCTAATGCCTTATCTACCAGTCAACCAACAGGTGATGCCGAGAAAGAAATTATAAAAAGTAAGTGCAAATTTAATGTTAAAGCTTACGTAGATAACAAAACAAACTTGTGTCCAAATTAATTTCTAAATTCTGTATACATACCAAATTACATAAATATAAATATAACATAATGATACATACATAAATAGACTACATAAATAATTATAATAATTAAAACTACTTAAAATTAACTAAAATATTTACAAATTATATAGTCCCTGCAAACCATCACTACACAAATATATTATACTCTTTAAATTTGTTGAGAAAAATGTGCGCGTACTGCATTCTTAAATGCCAGACGACTACGGGCCCTGTGAATACTAGCTGGAAGGGAGTTCCAGAGCTGAACGGCTTGCATTGCGAACGATTATTTGATAAACCCACTCCGATGTTGAGGTGTATGGAGAAGGAGATTGCTGGAAGAGCGAAGTTCTCAGACGTGGGTGTCACCCAGAAAAGTAAATTTGGATTTTAGATAAGGCGGAGTTTTTGGGTCAAAGAGGATGGAGAAAAGAGTAGTAAGGATATGCAACTGGCGACGTTGACCAATGGGTACCTAACCATTTGAGTTGAGATCGGTAAGTCGACACATGGTCGTACTTCCGTAGGCTGAAAATAAATCGTATGCAATTATTTTGAAGCCGATCGAGTTAATTCAGGAAATTACAGTTCAGATCCGAGTAACATACATCAACTATCAATACATCAGCATAATCCAAAATAGGAAAATACTAGTGTAATTATTCACTACATACATAATTATACACCGGGAGTCGATGGACTCAATATGCACAGGATCGCAATTTGTGGCGATTTATGGGGGAGGCCTATGTCCAGCAGTGAACGTCACTGGCTGATAGATAGATAGAAGATAGAGAATCCAGATCCAGATCGTCGCCAAAAGGAAGGGTTCCCAGAAGCCTGGCAATACTACCCCTCTACACCATGATGACAGTCCTCTGCTCAAAGTAAGTTACCGGAGTCGGTTCCACTCTCGAACTTTGAGTGATCATATACGTAAGTCAAACCGTTTTATTTATATAAAAGTGATAATTCGAGTAAGATGGTATCAATTTAACTAATAGGTAGACCTGACTGACTCACTGACATATATCAAAAATATCGACATATGTCGAAAATATAGACCTACCTCTTAAAATTTGGTACAGCGGTTCCTTCATGATTAGAGTGAGCACTTAAAGCATAAAGGGTTGTTAGGAATTCAACCCCTAAAGGGGGGGGGGGGGGGTATAGGGGGTAAAATTTTACGCGGACGTAGTCGCTGTAAAATTGCTAATAAAATTGCAGATTTTGCACCAAATAACTACTCACCCTTTAACTGAAAATTTCGACGCACAAACAGACATAATATTGAAAAAGATACTTCTAAATTAAAAATATTCCAGCGTCCTTTGCAGAATTACAAAAGTTTGCAGCAAGCCTCATCCAGCGCATTTTAATTTCAGTCCGAAAAAAAAAGGAAAAAACTTGCATACAGACAGTAACAATGGTAAAATATTCTCTACAAATGAAAACATTTTCAACTAAGTTAGACGGCATTTTTGTACTATTTTATAATTATTGTACTACATCATTGGAAAATGAATTATCGTATCGTATATATTATAGATCTATAGCTACATTTGAAAAGGTTTTATCTGAAAAAATCGTTTTCTGCAGTTATTTTAATGAAAGCGTAATCCAAGTCTCAGAAAAGAATATTTTACTGTTTTTTGCAACCGCTAACATGGTAAAACGAATTTGTTTTTATTCTAATGTTCCTCTTGTAAACATTACAAAATTTTTACATAGCTGAAGATTTTGAAACACAATCAGACATGATATTCAAAAAGATACTTCGAAATCAAAAATATTCCAGCATCCTTTGCAGAATTATAAAAGTTTGCAGAAAGCCTCATCCAGCGCATTTTAATTTCAGTCAGAAAGCAAATAGAATACTAGCATGCAGATAGTAACAATGGTAAATTCTGTACAAATGAAAACATTTTTGTAATAAGTTAGACGGAATTTTTGTCCTATTAATATTGTAATGCTAAAATTGGAAGTTTCACACTACAGCTACAGTTTTGTGTCTTATTCCTGCTGTTATTTTAATTATAAGCGTATATTAAGACTCAGAAAAGAATTTATTGTTTTCTGCATTGGTCATCATCATCATTTCGTGTAGGTGACACGGTCAGTCGACCATGCACACCCTGGTAAAATTGGTAAAATGCATTTATTTTTATTTTCAATACATTTGCTATTTATGTATGATATCCAAACTTGGATCGTAGTATTGTATTTATGGGACTAGGCTTTTTTACTTTACACCAATCACAACTGCTCAATGCCCATGCTACAAATGCAAATCATCATCATCCGGTCTTTGTTAGTCTACACTTCAGGAACACGACCCTCTCTGTACTACCAGAGCCATATTTTGGCCAAAGCAGTCAGAGGATTTGGCCTACACTCTCCACGCTAGCCAAACGTGTAAGAGAGGCATTTTATTTTTATTTTATTCTGGCAACATACAGTCGTATACTTAAATTAACTTATGAGTATAAAATTACAAGAGTAAAGACCTAGAGTGCCAAAAATGTGTACATAATTTACTAGAATATGCAAGACAGAAAGAGTGCGAATCAAAAAGCGATCGCTAAGAATATCAGCAGCTTATATATATAAATGAGGTGACTTACTTATAAACTATTAAGTAAATAAAAAGAAGTATATAGTAACACAATCAGGGTGCGTTAATAAAAATTATGTTTTAACTTAAAACTAGATAATGCTTGTTAGGGGAAAACCCTATACAACCGAGGATATTGCATAGCCACGCAAATCAGGCATCTTTGATATTTATAAGCTTTGTTTAGCTTGTGTTTCCTAAGTCGTCTCATACGACATCCACGGAAAGACTTGGAGTGGTCGTATTCTACTCTGCCGGGAACCACATGACCACAAATGCACAATTGAACTTTTTTTTTATAGAATCCGAGTAAAAAGTTTTCATGTCTCGCATGAAAACTTTTTCCGATTCGTGAGATTTATTTATTTATTTATTTATTTATTTATTTGTATTACACACAGACTTACAGTTTACAACACCAAAACATCTGCATGCTAATCAAAATAGTCACAAAAATAATGAAATAATGTTAAAAATTAAAAAAATATATACAATTTCACAGACTTAATGAATAATTTTTTTTATAATTCAATAAAAAAAGTAATTTTAATTTAATTTATGTCATTGAGAAGATACAGATTAAATAATATAATTAATGGAATTCAAATAATCATGAACATTTTGAATAAAAACATAGAGTGAATCATAGAACACATCCGAGTCATTGCGCTGAACGAGCATGTTACCGAGCAGCTGTAGTGCTCTGGGCGTTGGAGCATTCCTTGCATACTCCGTGCGAACAATACCAGGAGTAAAAAGGCGTGGTCGTCTTCGTGGCTCTTCTACTGCGCCACCTCTTTGTAGCCATCGCTTGGGGACATGGAGCCCTAATTGTCCAAGTGCGGATTCATTACATACTTTATTATTTATTAAAAGGTAGTAATGGATTAAAAGATGCAGTTTTCTCCGAAATATCAATGTATTGAGCTCTACCATACCCAAAACAAACATTGACGGAAAAAGATATGGATAATACCCATATTTTCGTTTGTAGAGCCATCTTGCAAATCTCCTCTGAATTTTTTCCAGCATTAGTGCGTAAGTACTCTCATGTGGATCCCAGATAATTGCACAGTATTCTAGCTTACTGCGGACGTAGGCGTTGTAAAGTGTGACAGCTACTTTTGTGTCTTTGAAGTCTGATGCGACCCTAAGAATAAACCCCAACGCCTTGGAAGCTTCCTTGCATATGTTTATAATATGATCATGAAAGTCGAGCTTACCATTTAGTGTAATACCTAGGTCACGAATCTCTGAAGTTCTTTCAATTGTGTTGCCATTGAGTTGGTAGGTGGCAATTATTGGAGATGGCGAGCGACTGAAGGTAATTGTTTTACATTTGCTTGTATTAAAATGAAGATGGTTATCTCGACTCCATAGTGCCAATGCATCGATGTCGTCCTGTAGTTTGACAGTGTCAGCGTCATTCTTTACACTGAGAAATAGTTTTAAATCGTCCGCAAATAGAAGACACTTGGCAGATGTAATTACTTTCGGTAGATCATTGATCATGATGAGGAAGAGAGTCGGACCCAACGTACTTCCCTGACTCACTCCAGATCTAGTATAGTAACTTTCCGACGTGTAATTACCAAGCTTAACGCGTTGCAAACGATTTGAAAGATAGCTTGCAATGAACCTGAGCAACCCCGGGGTGAATCCAATGGCTGAGCACTTCAGCAACAGTAAATCATTGTCGACTAAGTCAAACGCCTTTTGAAAGTCGAAATATGTCCCATCAACTTGTCGACCACTACTCATTTCCGAGCTGACATAGTCAACGAGGTTAACTAAATTTGTAGTGGTAGATCTACCACTTCGGAATCCATGCTGTGAGTTATCCAACCAAATGCCTATCTGTCTACGTAGATGGGAGTCGATAATAGTCTCAAAAATTTTGTCAAATACAGATTTAATTGCAATAGGACGGAAATTTTTTACCTCACTAACTGAACCTTGTTTATGGATGGGAGTCACATTGCTAGTTTTCCATATGCTGGGGTAGGTAGAATTTGCAAGAGCAAGATTAAATATAAATAAGAGCGGCGCCTTCAATACTTCAAGACAGTCTTTTACTATAAAACCAGGTATGCAATCTGGGCCTGGTGAACAGTGGGGCTTCAATTTCTTTACAGCATCAACTAGATCTGTGCCATCCACTCTCTTAATATTCACCTGTTGTGAACAGCATGAAAATGAAGCGGATCTTTCCGCCTCACTGACGTCTAGTTTTGGAGTTTCGGTCCTGAAGACGGATCTGAAATAATTTGCAAACCCATCGGCAGCTGCCTGTCCTGTAAGATCTTGACCGTTATAAGTGTAGGTGGTACAACTTTGTCTATTTTTTCTTTTATTTTTTATATATTGCCAGAACTTTGCCGGATTGTCAATTAAGTTGTCTTGGGTAATTTTCATATGCTTAGCATATGCACACTCAATAAGATATTTCACTCGCCTTCTATAGTATTTGAACATCTCTCTGTTAAATTCTTTACCTTCTAGTTTAAAACGCTTTAAATGAAAGTATTTTGTCTTAATGTTACTAATTATTTCTGATGTGTACCAATGAGGATAGTGATAGCGTTTGTTTTTACAAGTAGTGTTTTTTCTTGGTACATGACATTCAAGACATTGTTGTAACTTTTCATAGAATGTGTTAGTTGCCAAATCAACATCAGAACAGTTCTTGACTCCCGACCAATCTATCTCTGATAGAGCCGAGTACAGGGCCTGCATATCCGCTTTAAAGAAGTTCCACTGTGGTAGAGCGTTTGTTGTGAGCTCTGTAAGATGAATGTGAGAGTGTGCAAGTGTGCATAAATTTACTTCTATCTCGATTGGAGGATGAAGCACGTCCATGGGAACCAAATGGTCAATAGCAGCAGAGACCTTAATCTGATCGGGAACATGCTCGCTCAGCACTAGGTCTAACATTACACCGAACTGATTATGTATATTGTTATGCTGATTTAAATTACAAAATTCTTTAAATATTTCAAATTGGTTTTTAACATGTTGTGTACAAGAATTTAAGTTAAAATCTCCCACAACATACAGATCAGAATCGGGATATTTACATACTACATTTTCTATACAATTAATCACATTCAAATATTGTTCGTCTGAGTAATTTGGGGGTAGATATACGACACAACATATGAATTTAAGTAGTTTAGTGGTCACTAGTACCACTAGTAGCTCTTTGTCGTCAGTAAGGCCGTCAATATCAGTAATAATTCTGAGATTGTAAATATCTCGGGCTGCCAGTAGGACACCTCCCCATCCCACCTCGTTACCACGGTCTTTACGTACTACGTTGTAACCAGGCGGAAATAGTTCAGCATTAAATACAGAGCTCGTTAAAAAAGTTTCAGTAATAGCTATTAAATCACAGTCACATAACAGCATATTATTATAAAATGTAGTAGTCTTTGATCTTAAGCCGCGTACATTTTGGTAATAAATTTTTACCCACTTTTCTCTAATTTTGGGTTTTGGCACGAAAGTTCTGCCTCCACGGCTTAATACAAATATCCGTGGCCCAGTTTTCAGCTAGTAGTATTTTATTTGCTAGTTTAGGCGGCACGAAGAGTTTAAAAGATGCATAGTCACCTCTGGCTTTAAGAGCTTGAACGGTACACTCATCACTTCCACTTATTGTTGTCAGATGAGCACGCACTTCCGCTTCAGTGGTTCCTTGCTTGACATAGTAGAGATGGAGATATGTCTTCTTTTCAGACGCCTGCAATGGCGTCGCTCCTGGCAGTGCTGCTCCTCGAAGTACTGGTATTGATTTTGTAGCAGCGGAGGAAGTACTCCTGCGCCCAACTTTCACCGAGTCGTCATCATATATCTCATTGGATGAAATAGAATTGGCTGGCATCATACCACTTGACAGTAAAGGCTGAGCACTTATCGAAGAGACGCTGCCTACGCCCTTCACAGCAGCGCTATCAGGATGCTGATCATTAGTTTTAGCTTGATTTCTGACTTGTGATTTGACAATTAATGATTTATCACGTGTCGCTTTATTAGGTATGTTGTTGGAGGATGATTTTGTACGTAAGTCAGAAGTTAGCTTAGATGCCTCTGTCGGTGATTTGATAGTCGTGGATTTAATTAGGATTTCCGGCGCAATTTTCTGTTCCTTCACATCACTATCGCATATCGCAGTTTTCATTAGTGTGTTATATAATTTTTCTTCTAGAGTATCTATTTGGACAGATAGGTCCCTTGTAATAGTTTTAGTTACCTCGTTCATAATCAGTTGTAATTCTTCGCGGATAATAGTACGAAGGCTGCTTAGATTGGGACAGCTGCATTTGGGATTGTTTCTCTGACTACGTCGCAATGTGACATTGTCTGATTCGCAATTGGGCGTTTCATTAACTTTTTCGGCCCCCGTATTCGCTTGATATGTCATTTGGCGAACTGGAGTCAGAGTGTTATCTTTCTTTGGGATTTTGCTTCTACATATGACACAAATCCAAGCATTAAGGAACTCAGTTTTAAGAGACTTATATGTTTCAACTGATAGTCCCGCACAAATTAAATCATAATCTTTATGGCAATCTGAACATTTTAATACCATATCATTATCATCGATATTATGATTACAGCCGGAACATTTACTTAGCGCCATCTTAATAAAGCAATCCGTCGGTATGTTGATATTCGAAACGAATTCTTGAATATTTTACTCGAATATAACTTCTGTTTGCGCACTGATTTACGCTCCAAATTTTCACGTATTACTTGAACTTCACTTAACAAACTTTTGAGCTCAAATTTAGACATATATTCTCAAATGAACTAATTACAATAATTAAATAACGGAAGAGGTCACTTTAGCGTGCGCGAGCGAGAGCGCGAATCGATGTGATTCTTTTACCAAATTCAAAAAAAGAGAAGGTTTTCAATTCTAAATTAAAAGTTGCCTGGAAGCGCATGTCTCCATACAAACGAAAAAAGGGAATTGTGACAATATTTAATAATTTTGGAGTAAAATTAAGCATTTAATCAATTAATCTCATTATAATCTACGTACGTTCCTATACAACTTGGTTAAAATACCAATGGTTTGAGAATTACAAGTCTTTTTAAATTTGTATAGAAATCTTGAGAGGCGTATAATTTCTAAAACTATTGATAATTTGACCAAACTGTAAAAGAACGTACGTAGATTATAAGAAGATTAATTGATTGGATGCTTAATTTTACTCCAAAATTATCAAATATTGCCACGATTCCCTTTTTCCGTTTGTATGGAGACATGCGCGTCCAGGCGACTCTTAATCTGTCTATTTTTAGTCATCGGTTTATTATAATAAACACCTCGACCATTATAACGTATTATTATTTGTATGAGTATCACTGAATCCTAGCTATTATCCTTTTCCTTCTGTCTGTTGTTTTGTTTCTTATGCTTTCACGCCGATCTATATTCTTTATACATCTATACTGTCTGAGGTACGCAATGTTTCCGTGGCGCAGCGGTTATTACGCCAGCCTGCGACATGAGGGGTCCCGGGTTTGATCCCCGGTCAGGTCATGATGGAAAACGATTCTTTTCTGATTGACTTGTGTCTTGGATGTTACCTAAACTATATAAGTATCTATTATAAAATATAGTATCGTTGAGTTAGTATCCTACGTGCTATGAGTTGCCCCTTCCGGGTGACCGGGTTTCATTAATATAATGTACAATATGTTAAGTTAGATACTTATATCTGAATTTAGCTTATTATGCAGATTACCAGAGTGAACTCGTGCTTCACTCATATCCGTGGTGCAGCGGTCAACACGCCGGTCTGTGGCACGGATGGTCACGGATTCGATCCCCGGTCAGGTCAAGATGAAAAATTATCTTTTTCATGAAAAATTCATTGACCTCGGGCTTGGATGTTTATCTATATATGTATTTGTTATAAAATATAGTATCGTTGAGTTAGTATCCCATACCACAAGTTTTACTTAAGAACTTACTTTGGGGCTAGCTCAATCTGTGTGATTTGTCCGTATATATTTATTTATTTATATACATATTTAAAAAAAATCTTTCTTCTAAATATACAAAAGGCAGACCTGACTAACTCATCTATCAACGCATAGCCGAAGTTACTAAACGGATTCTGCTGAAATTTGGCATACGGATAATGGTAATGAGGTAGGCATCCGTTAAGAAAGGATTTTGAAAATTCGTCCCCTAAGCTGGTGAAAAAGGGGTTAAAATTTTGTATGAAAATCCATCATTTTTAGAGCTAGAAGCCTGAAACTTTGTTTGTATGTTAACGATTAGAAACAAACAATAAAGAGGTCTAAGGCTTTTCAAATTTCAACCCCTAAGAGGGTGAAAAAGGCTTTGTATGGGGAAACAAAATTAGTAAACTATTTTATTCGAAATTTGACAGGAGTCCTCCTGTCAATAAATGAGTTGACAATTGTTTCAGGCTCTTTCAGAATACAACCCCAAGTGGAAAAGGGGTGACAAATAACCAAACTCCACGCGGACGAAGTCGCGGGTAAAAGCTAGTGTAACAATTTGACTACCCATATTATAGACCTTGTTTTTGTATCCTAAACGATACTATAACTCAAAGGATTAATTCCTTGATCCACCTCAAACAACAAACAAGTTAAGTACGTCATTATAGTAAATCACCCGAAATGTGAAAGTCATACACTGCTAACTAATCACTACTATATTTTTGTTATGAACTGTTTCCATCACGGCTTCAAACATCCGAAAGATGAAAGTCGTATATCATTTACTACTTTTCGTCTCTGTTATGGCCTTTTAAGGGTTCCGTAACCAAAGGGTAATTTATTTTTTTATTACTTAATAACATACAGTTACAAAAGAAATAATTGAAAGGTGAAAATAGACGCCCATTACAAGCCTAAGCCAAAGATGTCCGTTCGTCTGTCGGTCTGTCTGTCATAGGGTTATGTCAACCCAACCGTGAGAGGCAAACACTTAAAATATTCTTAGCATGTTCATTATGGTGTCACTATAATAATAACTAATAAAAAAAATACTTTTTGTGTCTAGACGTTTTTCGTATACGAAAATTAAGATTATTTTGGTATTTTAGCAATTAATATAGGGAAAGGAAATGGGATCCAGCTAGTACATTTATCTTCATGGATTCAGCCGATACATACCAATCTTCATAGAAGTCTTTGATCACACAATAAAACTCTGAGCAATAAAACGATAGTGTAAACAAGTGTCTATGAAAGAAAGGGTATCACAGAAGAGGTCGTGTATATATAACAGATTTATTGTGTGGTGAGTTGTCCTTATTTAATAATTAAATCTTTTTAGTCATTTGCCATTATTTACCTAATTAATTTATTTTAGCCGTATTTGTTGTAAAATGTCATTTAATAACAAAAAATATACGGCGAAATTTAAATCGTAATCTCATTAAAAAGAATTCATTGAGGGTCCAAAGGGCTCAAGTTTTCACGTGTTGGATTATATAGTGCAAAAATTAATATATGTACCTAACAATGTTCCTTTGTTCTACCTGTTCAACTTATTGTTTATTTGACTCTCCTCATACCTAGTCACGGGATCTTGTAAGACGGACGTATTGCTTCCAAGTGAACGAATATAAAATAAATATTTCAATACCTATTTGATTAACAGTTGATTAAGTATTTTATTTTGACCCCATGCCTCCTATATACATATAGTGGATCGGAACCCTTGTGTGCGATTCCGACTCGCACTTGGCCAGTTTTGTATCATCATGTCTCTACTCAAGCTCACGTATTCTTGAAAAGTTGCCAAAACCAAAACCCAAGCTCACGAACCTCATTCTGTAGATTGTGATGTTAGGGTTATCAAGGTTATAATACATTTACCGGAGGTCAAAAATCATATACATACCTACTAATGATTTCTAGGACCTACATAGGTATATGATGTTTTTCTATTGCTGCCCTCATTTGAAATAATTCTTCTAACTCTTTACTCTCTATCTGTTGGAAGCTGGCGCTAACCACTGGATTGAATTCCATCGAACGCAGGTTCTCCGCAGACTGCATCAAAAGCACCCATATAATTTCAATCGAGAGGACGGCCTCAAGTTGTCACAAAAGTGGAATCGAGTGCAGTGGTTGCAAAACCACAACTCATGTTTGGTGAACGATTCTGTTAATCGGTTGCCATTAACAGACGTAATAAGGACACTATTAGTATGGTGTGTGACGGTAGTTTGAAAACAAGTAATATATTATGCCGGCCGGTACTAACACCGCTGCATCAGTCGTCCAGTGACCATGGTCACACTGACCATGGTCACTGGACGACTGATGCAGCGGCAGCAACCCGGCTGAAACGTCTGGAGAAAAAACTGTATGTTCGCGTTAATTCCCGATTTTGCTTTTAGTTTATATCATCAACAGGTCTGTTAGTCTCCACTGCAGGAGCACGACCCTCTCTGTACCACCAGAGCCATGTATTAGCCAGGGCAGTCAAAGGATTTGGCCTACACTCTCCACGCTGGCCAGGCGGGTTGGGGAGGTCTCTTTGATGTTTATAGCTTTGTTTAGCTTTTGTTTCCTTAGTCGACTTCTACGACATCCACGGGGAGACTTGGAGTGGTCATATTCTACTCTGCCGGGAACCACACGGCAAACTGTTGACAACGACAAAGAGACAAAGTTTATATATGAATGAACTAATTACAGTTTAATTGTGAACGTGAAGCTGTGGAACATAAAGAGCTAGCATAAGATATAGATGTTGATGACCTCTGTGACGCAGTGGTTAACACGCCAGCCTTCGACACGAGTGGTCCTGGGTTCGATCGTCGGGCACGTCAAGATGGAATATGATCTTTTTAAATGTTTATTGTTTGTTTGTTTTTCGTGTGTGTAAGTGGCCACAGTTTTTTAAGATTGATTTTAATAATATTTATAAAAAAAGAGAATCGTACTATTTGCTCGGTATATTAGTTGGACTCCAGGCGTGCCAATAGATATGTCATATAAAAATCACAAAATATATATTTTCAAATCAAATACAACGTGTACAAGACACATGCGTTATAAATTAATCCACGGGTTATACAAGATTACTTTGTTTGAATTTAAATTAATATAACAGACCATAAACGAATAAAAACGGCATTTCCATACAAAAGTATGCAGCCGCCCAGGCAATTTGTACGAGAATATATTTTTTCGTCTTTTATTTTATATTTCCATGTTGAATTAAATAATAAATAAAGAAAAGGAATTGTTAACTTCACGTATTTTCTACAATATTTGCGCATCTTCTTTTTGTAAACGGTGTCGATTATAACGATATCGCTGTTACACCTCCACGTAAATGTAAAATAGTCGTTAAACCTGACCTGTGGTAACCCTGGAGCGGTAATGTTTATGAGAAACTTTATTATCCACGTAAAGCGGGCTTTGGAGCGACAGGTGGCAAAAATTTAACGTCCTCGTTTAAGGGCTTTGTCTTAAGAGTTGGTACTTCTTTAATGGGCTGGCTTATCACTCTGGTGAGCACTTACTTTGAGATATATGTATGTGGATTTCAAGAATGTAAATGGTGGAATAAAGATCGTTTTGGAACCCTAAAGGGGTAATTCAGTCCTTCGATATTAACAACTTTCCTGAGGGACCAACGATGGAAACTAAAAACAAACAATATTTTATACAAAAATATTCAGCCCGGTAAATTTTTATTGAGATGTAACTTTTTTGAGTTTTAGCATTGGTTCCAAAGAAACTTGTTCATATCGACTGACTGAACAATCAATATTTCACCGTGTATAATACTTGAAAACGAAGATGAGAACAACCTTTAACAGTGGGCCCCCTCCCTACACAGGATTGGTTATCATGGTTGACTTTAAAATCGTGGCAAAATTATAATAAGAAGCCTTAAGGGGGAACAGTAGGCACAGTAGCGACGCCAATCATTTTATTCCTATTACTTTACAAATAGAAAGGAATTCAAGAATATAAACAATACAAGCCTTAGTAAATAACCTGAAGTATTTTTTGAATCATGTTTATTACTATCGGAATCAGTGAGAATTATGAGAATCTGATTACCGCCAAAAACGGCCGTTTTTGGCGGTTATCACTTTTTCTCTCAATGACTGATTCTCATAATATCAAAACATGATTCAAAAAATACTTCAGGTTATTTACTAAGGCTTGTATTGTTTATATTCTTGAATTTCTTTCTATTTGTAAAGTATTAGGAATAAAATGATTGGCGTCGCTACTGTGCCTAGTGTTCCCCCTTAATAAGAAGTTTGTTGTAAAAAATGGACCAAAGTTTAAATATTATTTTACTTAGGCCGATTTTTGAGCTTTGTTTAACAGCGACATTATCTTGTAACTTTGCCAAAAAAGACACACTTACAGTGCATGACGTATAAAGTAGTGTACGTGATGCAATCAATTGGACTCCTAACAAAACATCGTAAGAATAACATTGTTCCAATAATAGCGTAACATTTGTTCCGTACAATAATATACTGAGGGACTACGCACCTTTGTGTCCGCTATCAACACAAATTAGTAGTTGAGGGTCAGATGGGCAGAATACTGAAAAAATATAAATTCTTAGATGGTATTATAAACAAAGGTGAGGACTATGCATGACCCATGACAGGAAAAAAGAACGCGCCTTCACGTAAAATAAGTGGAATAATATTTATGACGATGACGAGCTCCGTGGCGCAGCGGTCAACACGCCGGCCTGTGACACGGATGGTCCCGGGTTCGATCCCCGGTCAGGGCAAGATGAAAAATGATCTTTTTCAGATTGACCTGGGTCTTGGATGTTTATCTATATATGTATTTGTTATAAAATATAGTATCGTTGAGTTAGTATCCCATAACACAAGTCTTACTTAAGAACTTACTTTGGGGGCTAGCTCAATCTGTGTGATTTGTCCGTATATATTTATTTATATTTATTTATTTATTAATATATAATAGAAAAACACATTTGTCAAGAATAATAAGGTGCTGAGGGACTGCGCATCTTATGTCAACACAAATAACTTATTAAATGTGGATGAGATGGTCAAAATACAAAAAAATAATTCTTAGACATAGTCTGATAATGGAAGGTAAGGGAAATATATGACGAGCTCCGTGGCGCAGCGGTCAACACGGATGACACAAGCCTGTGATACGCATGGTCCCGGGTTCGATCCCCGGTCAGATCAAAATGAAAAATGATCTTTTTCAGATTGAATGTTTATCTATATATGTATTTGTTTAAAATATTGTATAGTTAGTATCCCATAACACAAGTCTTACTTAAGAACTTACTTTGGGGCTATCTCAATCTGTATGAAAAAAATATATGTCCTATGTAAGGAAAAAACAAAAGTGCCTTCAAATAAAATAAGTGGGATATGATAGAGAAATAGAAAAACACATTCGTCAAGAATAATAAGGGGTTGAGGGACTGCGTCCGTTGTGTTGTTATCACAAATTAGTAGTTTAGAGGGCAGAATACAGAAAAAATATAAATTTTTAGAAATTGTCTGGTAAAGGAAAATAAGCAATACATGCATGACCTATGACAGGGAAAAACAAAAACACCTTCAAATACAATAAGTGGGATATGATAAAGAAATAGAAAAACACATATGTCAAGAATAATAAGGTGTTGTGCTAAGGGACTGTGTCCGTTTGTTAACACAAATGAGTAGTTGAGGGTCGAGTAGGCAGAATATTGAAAAAATATAAATTCTGTGTAAAGGTCTGGTAAAAGAAGGTGAGGGCTATGCGTCACCTAAGATACGGAAAAACAAAAGTGCCTTCACGTTAAATAAGTGGCATATAATAAAGTAATAGAAAAACACATTTGTCCAGAATAATAAGGCGCTAAGGGACTACGCATCTCATGTCTGTTGTGTTGTCAACACAAATCACTTATTAGATGTGGGTGAGATTGGCAAAATACTGAAAAAAAAAACATTCTTAGAAATGGTCTCAGAATGGAAGGTAAGAGTAATACATGTCCCATGAAAGGAAAAACCTAGTCCATTGTTTTTTTTTACGGACTAATCACACAGATTGAGCTAGCCCCAGAAGTTCTTATGTAAGACTTGTGTTATGGGATACTAACTCAACGATACTATATTTTGTAACAAATACATATATAGATAAACATTTAAAACCCAGGACTATCTGAAAAAGATCATTATCCATCTTGACCTGACCGGGGATCGAACCCGGGACCATCGTTGGCGCAGGCAGCGGTGTTGACCGCTACGCCACGCTGGCCAAAATCTCCCCTTGAATTATCTACTCATTTCTATACTTCGCTAAATCTGGTCATCCACGGCCAAATCCCTATTACATCGCCATCTTGGTCTGCCTGTGCCACGTCGGCCGTCCTGTACCCAAAATAAGTGAGATACACTAAAGAAATAGAAAAACACATTTGTCACGAATAATAAGGTGCTGAGGGACACTTCATGTCTGTTGTGGTGTCAACACAAATTAGTAGATAAGGGTCAGGGCACAAACAAATTCAAGTTAGCCGGGTTCGTTTCACAGCCTCTAAACAATGAAGCAGGTGAGGTACTTTGATCTCACCACAGAATTACAAGGTTACACAGAAAGGACTTCAACAGAGTGTTACTCGGTAAAAGTAACGGTGGTTGCGTATAGACAGCAGAGGTTTTAAGTAATAGTTGTTGCATAAATAAATAAATTTATAAGGTCAAACACACATATTGCGCTAGACCTACAGTAAGTAGTGAACTTGTGCCGCAGGATATGAACTGAAGGTTACTTTATTTTATCATCATCATCATCAACAGCCTTCTGCATCCCACTGCTGGGTATAGGCCTCTCTCAATGCATGCCATCCATTGCGATCTTGTGCCTTACGTAGCCAGTTACTTTATTTTATAACCTAACTAATTATTATAAATGCGAAAGTGACTTTGTATATTTGTTTGTTACCTCTTCACGCTTTATCTACTGAACCAATCTTCTTGAAATTTGGCATACTTGTTGTTGATACATAGGCTATCACGCGGGTGAAGCCACGGGCAATAGTTTATTAAAAAATATAATAGAAAAGCGTCGTCACAGAAAAAAAGTAAGATATGATAAAGAAATAGAATAACACATTTGTCACGAATAATAAGGTGGTAATTTATAATATTAGTTAGGAGTTAGGATAGGATAGGATTAGGATATGACTAGCTGTTACCCGCGGCGTCGCCCGCGTTATATATAGCCTATGTCCTTCTCCGTACCCTAACCTATGTGTGTGCAAAATTTCATGATGATCGGTTTAGTAGATTTGGCGTGAAAGCGTAACAAACAAACAAACTTACTTTCGCATTTATAATATTAGTTAGGATAGGATTAGGATAAGTTGGGATTATTTTATTTACTTAGGAGGAGCTCTGTGCCTTCTGCATTCTTACTCTATGAACAGGCTGAATATTAGAGCGGTAGACCGGCCTCGTTCAATATTTAATGCTAGCCAAACGACCCCAGATCTGCAGCAGAGTGGATTACGGGCTATACACAGCTTAACTAATTACTAACGTAGCTTGTTCCTTTTGTTTTGCTTAATTGTTGAAGTAATGGAAAAGTAACGCCGCGAGAGTATAGGCCAAAGGCCAAATTCTCTGATTGCTCTGGCTAATATATGGCTCTGGCAGTACAGAGAGGGTCGTGTTCCTGCAGTGGAGACTAGAAAAATACCTGATGATGACGATGATAGTTTCCTTCCATGCATGCCAGGTTTATGCAGGCAGGGACACGTGGTGTTGTGTGTGCGAGTGATTGCAAAGCAAAAAGAGCAATAGCTACATGCATACATACTATCATGTCTTTTTCCCTTGCAGGGTAGACAGAGCCCAGGTCTGTGAAAACCTTAAGGCCACGTTTAGCATGTTGGTGGGCTTGTAGGCGAGAACGGAGTCTAAAAATAAAATGGGTTGCTTGCCGCATCGCCTATTGACATGATTCCTGACACCCTTTCCTTCAATCGGCTTTGACGATCTGCGCAAGAAGAGAAGCAGCTAGTACAATCTATGTTTTTTTTTTCATTTCTCCCAGACCAGTATGGAAGGTGGGTAATAATTTATAGAAAAACCAGAGAAATTATTGTTTACCTAGGTTGGGAGCTTAAGGCGCTCTTATAGTAACTCTAGCGCCACCCAGCAATTAAATTCTTTAAATCATAAATTGCATCGAATTTTAAAAATGTAACAAGTACAAAACTAATAAATTACTTATAGAATTTTTTGTATATTACAAGTAATTTACTAGTGCCATATTTAAAGAGAAAAATCGATTAACGCCAAAAGTGGGCTCTTTTGGCGTTAATCGATTTTTCTCTTACTTTATCAAACTAATATTAGTGAAAATGAAAACAAAAATAGTACAAGTAATTTACTAGTTATGTACTTGTTAGATTTTTAAAATTCGATATAATTTAGGAATAAAAGAATTAATTGCTGGGTGGCGCTAGTGTTACTATAGGAGCGCCTTAACCACTATTATCGGAGTGTCCCGGGCCATCCGAGAGAGTTGGAAACCCTACGTTCAAATGAGCTTCATTATTCTCATTTGGAATGTATGAAATGTTCGTTTAGGCTCAATTATAATATTGTTTGTGAACGTAATTCCACAAATAATATTAAAATTGAGCTATTAACGCCATTATTAAAATTTATGTTTGTTTTAATGTTTTCTCGCTTGTAACACATTCAATAATATTCCTTTTTAAAACAGTTATATTGCTTTTATTAGATTTTATACAACTGACGTCTCGAGCACTTTCTACCAGCGAACATGAATACTGCAAAGGGTCCAAAACGCTTTATGTTTTTAAAAATAAATAAGAAAGGTTAGGTATAAAAATAATATAATATACGCGAAAAACCGTACTTATTAAAAGTCTTTTTGGTATTTTAATAATAATATTCGTCACTGTATGCTTACAAAAATCTATTTGTTTCGTTTTTATAACTCATACAGGAGCAGGAACTAGAGAAATTTATATTCATACAAAATGAGAAAAAACGTTTTTCCTTGCGGATACTTCAATTTCTCCGTACAATCCAATCTAAGACGACCATTACGAGATTACTTCGTCGTTTAACTTCAGTGAGAAAATCAAGTGCACTTGGTTAACTAACAACTTCTGGGGTTTAACCATTACTAATTAATTTTAAGTTCTACTGTAAAATACCTTTTTTGATGAAATTCGAAGGAATTTCATCAAAAAAGGTATTTTATAAGGTATTTTATAAGGTTTTTAAAGGTACTTATTACTATTAAGAATGATGAGCATCGATGAATGAAAAACTGCTAGAGATGAATATGGACTATTACAGTCTTATTATAAAACAAGGACTAACTTTAGTACCTGATTTAAACCAATATCATAATTCGATAATGCTTCAGCATGGAATTAAATAAAAAGTGAAGACTTTTTATTTAATTCCATGCTGAAGCATTATTTGTTTGCATTTGCATTTCGAATGTGTAAGTGGCCAACACTGGTGTCAGATATTTCAAGCTGCCTAAAGGCATCTGACATAGCTTAACGACTGCCATCAACGATGACAGCCGGGACCAACGGCTTAACGTGCCTTTCGAAGCACGGAGGAGCTCGACATATTTCATGCCACTTGCGGTCACCCATCCAAGTAGGGACTGCGCCAGGGGTTGCTTAACATACGTAAGCGCTCATAGAGCTCACACCCATTGGAGCATTAATGAAAAAATATATACCAGCAGCTTTTTTTCCTATGTAGCTCGTAAAAGCCAATTGAGGGTATAAGCGAAAATTTTAATTTCAAGAATCATGCCATACCTAGAGGAGAATAATACTCAAATAACCCCGTACAATCAGTCAACCATCATGAGATCTCGTCGTCGTTTAACGTCAGCTTCAGTGAGATATCAAGTGCACTTGATTAACTGATGCTTTCTGGGGTCCTACAATTACTAAAGTAATCTTAGGTCCTACTATTCAAAAGCTTTTTTAAAAGAAAATCAAATTAAAAAAAAACAATACGTTTATTCAGATAATAGGCCTCTGCAGGCACTTTTTCATTTCATGTCATATTTAAAATTATCTCATCTTATACATATAATAAAACAGTAAAAATATTTTGTCTGTACATTTAGTATTTTTGACTAAAATGGATAGAGGGACATTTAAAAAGAATAAAAGACACCAAAAAATTTTTTTTTTTAATTTCTTGTCTGTCTGTATGTATGATCACGTTTATCTCCGGAAATATTGAACGGATTCGAATGAAACTTTTTTGCTATATAGCTATTAAGCCGGGGCAATATATAAAGTAGAAATGATTTTGAAAAATGGAACACCTGATGCAGCATCGTAATGATCCAGCTGAACTATGAAAAATATAAAAGTGGAGCCTTAGCAAAAGTTGTTAAACCTGATGAGCATTTTTGTTGAGGTATAAAAAATCTGAGATTTGGAATACCTCATGCTGAACCATAATGGTTCAGGTAAACTATAAGAAATATATAAATGACGCCTTAGCAAAAGTTATTTAACCTGATGAGCATTTTTTGTTGAGGTATTTAATTCGAAGATTTGGAATACCTGACGCAGAACCATAATGGTCCAGGTAAACTATAGGAAATATAAAAATGACGCTGTAGCAAAAGTTTTTCAGCCTTATTAGTATTTTTTGTTAAGGTGAAAAAATCGAAGATTTAGAACATCAGATACACTAAGTACCATGTCAAATTTATTAAATATAGTAGTATAAATTTAATATTATTCTATGAAGTTATTACAGTATTATTATAAGTATTAATATTCTTGGTCCGATAACAGGAAGGTTCTTATATCAAGTGGTAGGCTCCTGAATCGAATAAGCTAATTGAGTTTGGATGCCGAGTGCTGCCGACTATTTACCTATTCCGGCCATTGGGGCCATGCTAACTAAATTACGAATAGTAGGCTTCCCAAGGCCTGTAGGTAGAGCACTTTATTTATCAGCACATAGAAATATGTACTATAGAAGTCAATGTATATTTTTTTCTAGAGATTCATTACAATAAATTCATTGATTTCAATAAATTCCCATGTCACATCACGCGTCACGCGTCACATGGTCGTTTGAAAGAATGTGAGAAAAAAATACGGTGAATGAACTAACATGCTTTGATAAAGCCAACAGCTTATACAACTATAGCAGGTTGTGAGAATATGTGAACCTAATTGGATGTACTTACAGACTTTTATTATTGTATGCATTTATTACACAATTATTTCTAGTATAGTTATCCGATAATAGAAAGGTTCTTAAATCAAGTGGTACCCTAACTGAGTTTGGATGCCGAGTACTGCCGACTATTTACCTATCCCGGCCACTGGGGCCGTGCTAACTGAATTACGAATTGAAGGCTTCCCAAGGTAGTAACTTTCATTTATCAGAACACAGAATTTTCATGGCGATAAAGATCGGTAAAGATCCTTCTACGCTAGTCTGGGAGAAAAGGAAAAACAAAGAATATACTAGCCGCTTCTTTTCCTGCGTAGACCGTAAAAGCCGGTGAAGGGATTGAGCGAAAATCTTATGACATCAGTAGGCGATGCGTCTAGCAACCCATCACTATTTTGTTTCCACTTTCCACCTATACGCCCACTATACGCCTTTGGGATTTATGACCTTGGGCTATTTGTACCCGCAAGCGATGAAGACGTGATAATATTTATGTACCTAATTATAATTACGTATATGTATTTAATTACATGACGTAAGACAATTTTCATTACAATAAAGATGAGATGCCTTTTCAAGTCTGTCTTTTTTTAGTTCTAGACTCAAGGTCTGTCTGTTTATTGCAGCAGCAAGATAGTAGTACATAAAATAACCAACGCTCACCTTTTATAGCTGTTATTTTACCCCCCGGCTATGTTACCGTGAGTTACGGCGCTTTAACTCATACTCGAGCTTACTACAAAATACATTACTAAAGAGATGCCTTTTGTTTCAGTTCTAGACTCAAGGCCAGCCTGCATGTTGCAGCAATAGGATAGTAAGATATGAACGAAAATAATATAAATAATCTGCTCTTACTATTTGTAACAGTTCCATATGTTCCCGGATATATTATCGTGAGTTGCGATGCTACAACTCACCTCCCACTCAAGATCACTGCCATCTAAATTTATAAACAAGCCTTTGGTAACAGGCCTGTCTTTTTGCAGTTTTAGTCTCAAAGTCTGCCTGTATATTGCAGCAACAAGATAGCACATGAACAGGCATAAAATAACCAGCGCTCAGCATTTATAGCTGTTTCATTACTCTCCGGCTATGCCACCGTAAGTTACGGCGCTATAACTCATACTTGAGCTCACTGCAAACTAAATTGATGCCTTTTGTTTTAGTTCTAGGAGCAAGGCTTTGTTCTATATCCGTTTGTGACGAGATTTTAACTTTAACTGACCTGCCCTGACCATTCAGGCACGAGTATGAACTAGTCTATACTTTAATCATCATCATCATCAGGTCTTTCTAGTCTCCACTGCAGGAGCACGACCCTCTCTGCACCACCAGAGCCATATACTAGCCTGAGCAGTCAGAGGATTTGGCCTACACTCTCCACGCTGGCCAGACAGGTTGGAGAGGTCTCTAATAATTTCAAATTTGTATGGAAATCTTGCGAGGCGTATAATTCTCAAACATTTGATAATTTAACCAAACTGTATAGAAACGTACGTAGATAATGAAATTAATTGATTGGATGCTTAATTTTGCCCTAAAATTATCAAATATTGCCACAATTCCCTTTTTCCGTTTGTATGGAGACATGCGCTTCCAGGCGACTCTTAAATGTACAGTTTTAAGTTCAGTAATCATCCTTATGTAAATGAAATAAGGATAGAATTTTGGTATCGACGTTGATGGATTATATATATATATATATATATCTTACTAGAAGAGTTACATAAATAAATCATGTTACCCGAAGCCAACAAAACCCCGTAGGAATTAATATAACTTAAGCAATACACCTAACTTAGTTTCTTCATTTATTAAGGAAAACTCCCGCTTAGCTAACCTGACTTATTTGTAAGCAATTTCTAAGCGGCCAACTTGTTGCCGTTCTCGAGAGATCACAAATTCCTGATACACTTTGATTAGATTTGGCCTCGAACCTCGAACTATTTCGATTTTCCACGTAACTTTGGCCTAGAAAGACTTTATTTACCTTAGAGTGACTAGGTTTAGTACTTACCTGGCTCAGTGGTACCATATTCATTTATTTATTTATTTAAAAACTTAATTACAATCAAGTAATAGGCGGACTAAAAGCCATAGGCTTTATCTACCAGTCAACCAACAAGTGATGCCGAGAACAAAAAGCCGAAGTAAGTGCAAAATTGAGCCAGAGTAGATAAAAACATTACTTATATAAAACTATACATTAATAAACTTACATACAAATATACATACAATACAAAATACTACTACATATATACCATAATGCCTTTAAATCCAAGGTCCTGCATTCGATATGTTGACTGATTGTACGGGGTTATTTGAGTATTATTCTCCTCTAGGTATGGCATGATTCTTGAAATTAAAATTTTCGCTTATACCCTCAATTGGCTTTTACGAGCTACATAGGAAAAAAAGCTGCTGGTATATATTTTTTCATTAATGCTCCAATGGGTGTGAGCTCTATGAGCGCTTACGTATGTTAAGCAACCCCTGGCGCAGTCCCTACTTGGATGGGTGACCGCAAGTGGCATGAAATATGTCGAGCTCCTCCGTGCTTCGAAAGGCACGTTAAGCCGTTGGTCCCGGCTGTCATCGTTGATGGCAGTCGTTAAGCTATGTCAGATGCCTTTAGGCAGCTTGAAATATCTGACACCAGTGTTGGCCACTTACACATTCGAAATGCAAATGCAAACAAATAATGCTTCAGCATGGAATTAAATAAAAAGTCTTCACTTTTTATTTAATTCCATGCTGAAGCATTATCGAATTATGATATTGGTTTAAACCAGGTACTAAAGTTAGTCCTTGTTTTATAATAAGACTGTAATAGTCCATATTCATCTCTAGCAGTTTTTCATTCATCGATGCTCATCATTCTTAATAGTAATAAGTACCTTTAAAAACCTTATAAAATACCTTATAAAATACCTTTTTTGATGAAATTCCTTCGAATTTCATCAAAAAAGGTATTTTACAGTAGAACTTAAAATTAATTAGTAATGGTTAAACCCCAGAAGTTGTTAGTTAACCAAGTGCACTTGATTTTCTCACTGAAGTTAAACGACGAAGTAATCTCGTAATGGTCGTCTTAGATTGGATTGTACGGAGAAATTGAAGTATCCGCAAGGAAAAACGTTTTTTCTCATTTTGTATGAATATAAATTTCTCTAGTTCCTGCTCCTGTATGAGTTATAAAAACGAAACAAATAGATTTTTGTAAGCATACGGTGACGAATATTATTATTAAAATACCAAAAAGACTTTTAATAAGTACGGTTTTTCGCGTATATTATATTATTTTTATACCTAACCTTTCTTATTTATTTTTAAAAACATAAAGCGTTTTGGACCCTTTGCAGTATTCATGTTCGCTGGTAGAAAGTGCTCGAGACGTCAGTTGTATAAAATCTAATAAAGGCAATATAACTGTTTTAAAAAGGAATATTATTGAATGTGTTACAAGCGAGAAAACATTAAAACAAACATAAATTTTAATAATGGCGTTAATAGCTCAATTTTAATATTATTTGTGGAATTACGTTCACAAACAATATTATAATTGAGCCTAAACGAACATTTCATACATTCCAAATGAGAATAATGAAGCTCATTTGAACGTAGGGTTTCCAACTCTCCCGGATGGCCCGGGACACTCCGATAATAGTGGTTAAGGCGCTCCTATAGTAACACTAGCGCCACCCAGCAATTAATTCTTTTATTCCTAAATTATATCGAATTTTAAAAATCTAACAAGTACATAACTAGTAAATTACTTGTACTATTTTTGTTTTCATTTTCACTAATATTAGTTTGATAAAGTAAGAGAAAAATCGATTAACGCCAAAAGAGCCCACTTTTGGCGTTAATCGATTTTTCTCTTTAAATATGGCACTAGTAAATTACTTGTAATATACAAAAAATTCTATAAGTAATTTATTAGTTTTGTACTTGTTACATTTTTAAAATTCGATGCAATTTATGATTTAAAGAATTTAATTGCTGGGTGGCGCTAGAGTTACTATAAGAGCGCCTTAAGCTCCCAACCTAGGTAAACAATAATTTCTCTGGTTTTTCTATAAATTATTACCCACCTTCCATACTGGTCTGGGAGAAATGAAAAAAAAAACATAGATTGTACTAGCTGCTTCTCTTCTTGCGCAGATCGTCAAAGCCGATTGAAGGAAAGGGTGTCAGGAATCATGTCAATAGGCGATGCGGCAAGCAACCCATTTTATTTTTAGACTCCGTTCTCGCCTACAAGCCCACCAACATGCTAAACGTGGCCTTAAGGTTTTCACAGACCTGGGCTCTGTCTACCCTGCAAGGGAAAAAGACATGATAGTATGTATGCATGTAGCTATTGCTCTTTTTGCTTTGCAATCACTCGCACACACAACACCACGTGTCCCTGCCTGCATAAACCTGGCATGCATGGAAGGAAACTATCATCGTCATCATCAGGTATTTTTCTAGTCTCCACTGAAGGAACACGACCCTCTCTGTACTGCCAGAGCCATATATTAGCCAGAGCAATCAGAGAATTTGGCCTTTGGCCTATACTGTCCACGCTGGCTAGATGGGTTGGAGAGGTAGACGGGTTTGAGGGACAGGAAAGAAACCGAATGAGTATGTATTTCTTTAGAAGAAGCAGAGTCACAAACTAACAAACTTTGATTTTGCATGTAAAACTTTTATGATATTGTGATATAAATAAAAAATAAATATATATACGGACACAGATAGAACGAACGGCTCCAAAGTAAGTTCGAGACTTGTGTTATGGGATACTAACTCTATATTTTATTAAAATACATATGTAGATAAACATCCAAGACCCTGGTCAATCTGAAAAACATCTTTTTTCATCTTCACCTCACCGGGGATCGAACCCGGGACTATTCGTGTCGCAGGCAGGCGTGTTGACCGCTGCGCCACGAAGCTCGTCAATGTTGTTCAACATCCATAAATGACTCCCGGGTTGGTCCTTTCAAGAGTTGGCAACCCTTTGCGCGAGTTCAATTACATAATTTAGCTTGAAATAATACCTAGAATTTAGTTCAGAATTAATTAATTTGTATTCATAAATATTATTAAGTCGAATAAGTCGAATGGAGCCGAAATATTACCAATGCAAAATTTTTAAGCTCGAAGTAACGTTTTTTAGGGTTCCGTAGTAAACTAGGAACTCTCATAGTTTCGCTACGTCAGTCTGTCCGTCCGCGGTTTTACTCAGAGACTATAAGTAATAGAACTATAATTTGGTATGGGTATGTATATTAATCATGCCAAAAAAGTGGTAGAAAAAATCTTGAAAAAAAAATTTTTTAGGCTAGCTCCCATACAAGTAAAGAGGGAGAAATATTTTTTTTGTCTATACAAACCCATCGTGTTGGGTATTGTTAAATAGGTCTTTAAAAAATATTGTGAGGTTGAAAACACTATTTTTCGATTTAGGGATCCGTTTTTGTTAGAGGTAAGTGTCCCCCCCTCTAACTGCTAAACGGTTATATATGGATACGTGAAAAAAAAAATACAGCAGTAGTATATACATAGACTGAAGTTGAAAGGAAAAGTATCAGAGCTGAGTACTAAGTACAAACTAAAAAGTTATAGACAACCAACTTATAAAAAAGGTACTCGAAAATGTAAAATTTCATAAAATTTTCATTGATAGATGTTTTTGGTCGGTAAACTGTGAGGTGCGAGAGTGAACAGTGTGAACTCAAAATTGTCATTCGCAACTACGGAACCCTACACTGCGCGTGGCCCGACACGCACTTGGCCTGTTTTTTTTTTGTTACTTAAGTCTTAACGAGAAAGTACTTTGAATAAATACATATCTTATTATGTCAATATTTAGCATTTTTGCAAAGTTGTTTTTAATGTAATAAAACTTACTTTAATTACAGTTTTAAGTAAGATCGTTAAGCTTTTCGTAGCGTTTTAGTCAAAAACTACTACTTTTGAAGAAAATGCTTTGTAAAGCTTCACGTTTACACTTTCGACGATTAAGAGTAATTTACAGCCCCCTATTTACTAACTCGGATAACAGGTGTCGATGCCTACCAATCTAGGATTTGTTGTGACAATGCGGTTTTTGTATTTCAAGTAAAAAGTTCGAGCAAGCAAAACCCGCATTGTAATTGTAAATTCTAGATTGATAGGCATCGATCGACACCTGTCATCCGAGTTAGTAAATAGGGGGGCAGTTCCCAGCTTTGGTTCCATATAAAAGTTGTTCACATTGATGGTCTGAGTCACCCCCTGTGGTCACCCCTTTAAGGGAATGTCTATGGTCGATTTACAGGCTGTATAATTGTCCGAAGGGCGTGGCAGAATAAAATTTTAAATGTTATCTCTCCGTTTTCCTTCAACTAATTTCAAAACTAATTTCAATTGGAGGCAACACTGGACCACGATATAAATTATGTAGGTATACCCATATGGGTTTTAGTAAACCTAGTGCACCTAAACAGGATTCGACACTATTATATACAAATATTCGATAACTTCCGGTACACACGTAGAATAAAATTCAAAATTCAAAATTCTTTATTTGCATAAATGTAGGTAAATACATACGATGTTAACAAAAATTATAGTACCAATACATTTTACCTTAGAAAGGTGTGCAAGAAATTATATTTGTTCCTAACAGTACATACTTTGAGAAGAAAAAAAAAATATTGTTTTAAAAGTTTGATTAAGCATGCAATTTAGATAAGTTATTTACAAAAATCAAATTTTTCTATTAGTAATTCAAGATCAGTCAAAACAAACACAAGATAGAAAAATAAATAAACTTAAATATGTAGGGACAAATTTCTAGACACTTCGTCCGCATAAATTATAGCCTATGTCACCCGCAGATAGAAAAGCTTTCAATAGGTGAAAGAGTTTTGAAAATCAGTCCCGTAGTTTCGGAGCCTATTCAATGCAAACAAACAATCAAATCATTTTTCTTTACAATATTATTACAGTATAAAAAATATATTGAATTGATTAAGCGTTACTTTGCGGAAGTCAAAGTTACATGTAAATAAATAAATAAATATATAAAATATATAGGGATATATCACACAAATTGAGCTAGCCCCACAGTAAGTTGTGAACTTGTGTCGTGGGAGACTAACTCAACGAGATACTATATTTTATAATATACACGATTATTTTTGGAATAGTACAATAAATAAAATGGGGCATTGTGTACCCTTTACTGGTCATATTCGGTGGCACAAAAGATAAGAAATCGAAAACCCAAAATTTTCCCGAAAAAAGTGAGATACTTGGTTATTGCTAGATAATAGTAAATGTGTACGTCCATTCATTTACGTCACATGTTCTTGTTTTACGCATTTGGCATTCATTGATAACTCGCGTCAAAGCTGAGCCAAGTTAGACCAATCAGGCGCATCGCCCGCTCCCGCTCACCGTGCCCATTTTCCACAAGGACTACCCGCTAACTAGCAAAAAAAAATAGTGCAATTTTATCATTGGAAGTGCGCGCGCGTTCCTTTGATTTACAAACGAAATTGTGTGCTTTTAAGGTGGCCCTTCCCCGACCGACTATCGTCAACACGAGCATGGTCGAAAAGCTTGTTCCGTCCAGCGCAATGTCAGATAAAGAGGCAAAGTGAAAAGAACCCCTTGCCCTCGTCTCCCGCACACCTCTTACTGCCTCATGGAAACAACCTAGTGAGTACGTGAAGACATTGAACGAAAAATAGTGTGCGGAAATTTCATTAAACTTGTTTCAAGAAATACGTGTTTATTGGTAAGCCTTACAAGTTTATGAAAAAAACCTTGTATATCTAGACTCTCTATTACATTTGCAAGGTTTCTTAATAAATATTTTCTTTACTGCTACATTTAATGAGTACATTATAAACGCCCAAAGTTCACATAAAATTTGTGCAAAAAAGCGGATTTTTGGAGGCTAATACTGAAGTTGTTTCTCCAAATTTTGATTTTTCGTTTTGATAGAAACCTATATATAGTGCACAAGATACCTATTATTGGAAAATCTTTAAAGAAAGATTTGTTACACCGCCATAATCACGTACGAGCTTTTGTATGAAAAGATAGACGGGTTGGCCGCCCTTAACCCTGTATTCTTCTCGGGAGTGCGTGACGTGTGTGGTGGTAACGCAATGTACGAACCGATGTTAATGTTTACCAAAGGTTACTTTACCACGGTTTATTTCACGCGCTGACGCGGACACAAGGAAGAGGAGGTCAGGAGTATACACAAAACAAGTACGATTGTGTATTGGCGTACTTTGAGGAGGATACTTGCCGGAGTACAAATGACAAATGAAGTTAGAATTTCAAAATTAAGTGCTATTGATCGTAAGTTTTTCTTGTTATTTTTTCCAACTTAACATTTTCCTTTGAAATTGACATCAATTATGCAATCAGCTGTAATATCCGTGCAGCGACAGCAATGTGCGAGCGAAAGTAAACAAACATTAGCGCGAGAGAAAATTATAAATGAAATTTTGACATTACTGCCATATGTCCAAAATTTTAGCAAAATTTTAGGATGAAAACAAACATTAATAACAAAGTAACTAATTAGTAATATTAAATTACGAGTCCACCTATATAATAAAACAGCCTTCTTTAATAAGGCCTCGAAGTACTATTCCAAAATTAAGGGTGTATACTTATATAGATAAACATCCAAGACCCAGGTCAATCTGAAAAAGAACATTTTCCATCTTGACCTGACCGGGGATCGAACCCGGGACCTCCGTGTCGCAGGCTGGCGTGTTGACCATTGCGCCACGGAGCTCGACTTGTATGTACTTTACGTTTAATTAATTTCTAATATTAATTTGACTGAAAGTGAATATAAGTAGGTATATGTACTTAGATATAGGAGTGGGAGTTCGATTTAATCAAGCGTTGCGATGGTCTCTAGGGATGCATCGAGGAAGTCGAGAATTCCCGACTGGGGAGATGAACTCAAATATTACAGTGTACATTGCACATACTACACAGAATATTAATTAACCACCTACACAGGGTGGTACACTGTATTATGTGAACCACTTATTATATAAAATTCTCAGTATATAAAATAAAATAAAAATAAAGAAGAAGGTCTTAGGGGGCTCCCCATACATAGAACTGAAACTAAAAAAACAAATTCGTGCGGGGTATCTTCAGATAAGATCTTTAAAAATAACACTGAGGGAACCTCACCACAACAAACCATTTCTTCTCAAAGTCTATCGTTTGACCTAGTTAGTTAGTCTTAGTTAGTCTATCGGTTTAAGCGAGATATAGTTTGAGATAAAGCAAATATTAATAACCGGCAAATATAATTTATTTATTAATTTATTCACTAATTTAATGATCAAAGTTGTCAATTATTCATTTCATTTCATCATCAGGTCTTTCTAGTCTCCACTGCAGGAGCACGACCGTCTCTGTACTACCAGAGCCATATACTAGCCTGAGTAGTCAGAGGATTTGGCCTACACTCTCCACGCTGTCAATTATTATATAATAATAATAAATTTATTTGAATTATTTAAATAATTAATACATACCCTTCTCTCTTTGGACCACTTACCAAACCAGTTTACTTCATACTGTAAAACAAACCTAGTTCCAATAATTTTTTAAACTTACAATGTCCATCAGAGCCCCGGTGTAGTGGCGCAGAAACTGTTACGCCTGTCATGATAGTTTCCGCAAAGTGAACGCGCAGCGTAATTGATCGTAATTTTACATAGGGAACGATTAATGGGATAATCCTCTGACTGCTCTGGCAGTACAGAGAGGGTCGTGCTCCTGCAGTGGAGACTAATAAAGACCTGATGATGATGATGAATGGGATAGTTATTGTTTAGTGTTGTGTTGCTTGTTATTTACCTATACTAATATAATAATTCTCTATAACTAACAATGTTCGGTCCATCGGAGCCCCGGTGTAGTGGCGCAGAAACTGTTACGCCTGGCATGATAGTGTCCGCAAAGTGAACGCGCAGTGTAATTGATCGTGATTTTACATGGGGAAAAATTAATGGGATAGTTTAGTTTCTGCTACTGCTTCTTATTTATCTATACTAATATTGTAAAAAGGAAAGATTTTATTGTTTGTTTGTATTGAATAGGCTATAAAACTACTGGACCGATCTTCAAAATTCTTTAATCTTATTAATCTACAGTGACAAAAGACGATTTTTTTTTTTTATCTATGACAGTGACCGATGTCCAAAGGCCAGATACATTAAAGTTTTGTTTTCAAACTAAAAATCATGTCGTAGTGGTATTTTCAAACATTACTTTTTTAAAAGGTAGAACCCTCATCATCATCATCATCATCATCAGGTCTTTCTAGTCTCCACTGCAGGAGCACGACCCTCTCTGTACTACCAGAGCCATATATTAGCTTGAGTAGTCAGAGGATTAGGCATACACTCTCCACGCTAGCCAGACGGGTTGGAGAGATCTCTATGATTTTAATAAGCTTTGTTTAGCTTGTGTTTCCTTAGTCGCCTTTTACGACATCCACGGAATGACTTGGAGTGGTCCTATTCTACTCTGCCGGGAACCACACGGCGGTACACACTAATATAATAATTCTCAATAACTAACAATGTTCGGTCCATAACTTCTTTAAAAGGTAGAACCTCTCTTTAATAATTACACTAAACTGAATGTATTACTGTGTGGCTCCGAATAAATTATTTTTCTTTCTTTCTATATAGGCTCTTGTTCTGTGAGCGCCCAACAGGTATTGGCGAACGTGTAGAAGGGGTAATTGTTGAGTGTTGGTTTGTTTGTTTTACGCGTGTGTAAGTGGCCAACACTGGTGTCAGATTTTTCAAGAGATGACAGCCGGGACAGCTTAACGTGCTTTCCGAAGCAGAGAGGAGCTCAAGATATTTTTTATTTGAGTGTTGGTGAGTATGTTTGTCGGATGTGGGCCAATATCTTGGCCCACAATCCGTCCAGATCAAGATCAAAGGGTTGGAGTCGTGATTGTGACGTCATGTCCAACCGTTGGGTCAAGCATTTGTTGTCGCAAGCTTTCAAAGTGACCCCACGCATGTATTAGAACGTTGTTTTTCATTTTTTAATACATATACATGTAGAAGAATTATGATAATTAAAAATAAATTTAAACAGCTGTAATAGCATCAAAATCTATTAATGAAAACTTCGTGGCGATTGCATATTGACCTAAACCAAAGCAGACTGGAAGAGCTTCCAACGTGCGGGTGTTATTACAAACTTTTCGCCAAAGGGCGAACATATTGTTGACCAACATATTGGTGGACGTGAAGAGAAGGTATACAGCGCTACCCATATTTTCGGGCGACCTAAAAAATTCCCTAGAGACCCATTAATTCAAGCAAAAGCGTGATTTACGCAAAGAGGTCATACAAATCCGGTGGCTAAGCAAGCACTGAATAACGGCAACGCCACAAAATAGGGATTTCAAAAAGCTCTATCTGTAATAATTTGGTGAATGATGAATGCTTGACCACGCTCAAAAAGATCTTGTCGCTGGGTAAAGTAAGCTCCTAGGGAACCTACGCCTACGACTATGTTTTTTCTGGACCTATATAGTAAGCTTTCGCTGCTTCAACAGGGCGTCGCTTCAGAGCATAGTAAATTATTTATTTACAAATTTATATTTGAGGTATGAAAATGTGCTATAGGTACCGCAAACACCGCTGATCGTTAAGTGTTCATTGATAACTACAGCATATTTTTTAGATTTCTCACTCTCCTCTTTTTAAAAGAGGTAAATGGCTGTGACATACGGACAGACAGACATGACGAATTTTTAAGGTCCCGTTTATTGTCTTATGGCTACGGAACCCTAAGATCTGAACTTCTGTAGTATGTCTTACTTCCGTACTCTCGTTATCGTAGGCGGTTATTTACGGTCCAGTAGTTATCATAACTCCCAGGCCGGGAGCAGCCGTAAAATCCAATTCTACCTTTGACCGCAGCCGACGCACTGTCGCAATAAATCCATTTAATTTTAGCCAATAAACGCTCAAATGTAGGAGCCAAAGGTCGAAATTACGGTCTCGTTACGTTTTTGTAGCTTCTTGGATTTGAACATTACTACATTCTTCGATATTTAAACATTTTCAACATAATAATATCATCATCATCAGGTCTTTTTTAGTCTCCACTGCAGAAGCACGACCCTCTCTGTACTACCAGAGCCATATATTAGTCAGAACAGTCAGAAGATGTGACCACTAGAACGGGGAAATCTGAACTTCTGTAGTATGTCATACTTCCGTACTCTCTCTCTTCATTGTAGGCGGTTATTTACGGTACAGTAGGTATCATAACTCCCTGGCCGGGAGTAGCCGTAACATTCAATTCTACCTTTGACCGCGGACGCCGTACTGTAGCAATAAATCCATTTCATCTAAGCCAACAAATGCTCAGTAGAGCCAAAGGTCGAAATTACAGTGTCGTTACGCTTTAGTAGCTTCATCAATTAGAACATATTACATTCTTTGACATTTAAAGCACAATACAAATATCATCATCTTCAGGTCTTTTTTAGGCTCCTCTGCAGAAGCACTACCCTCTCTGTACTACCAAAGCCATATATTAGCAAGAGCAGTCAGAGGATTTTGCCAACTATAAATGTATAGGGCTAAATTACACAGATTGAGCTAGCTATTAATAGTTTCGGAATTAAATGGCTGTGACATTTGGACAGACAAGTAGGCAGACAGACAGACCAATATGACGAATTTTTAAGGGCTCCGTTTATTGCTTTTTGGCTACGAACCCTTTAATCATCTAAATGACGATAAAGATGACTCTCTTTTCAATAGAGGTGAGGAACGGTACAGTAGTTATCATAAATTCCTGACCGGGAGTAGCCGTAACATTCAATTCTACCTTTGACCGCAGCCGACGCACTGTCGCAATAAATCAAATTAATTTTAGCCAATAAATTCTCAAATGTAGGGCCAAAGGTTAAAATTACGGTCTCGTTACGTTTCAATAGCTTCTTGGTTTTGACCAAAATATATTATTTAATTTGCAATATAAACATAATAAGGAGTCCCTATTATGGAAGAAAGTAAGTGAGTTGTAGGATACTAAATCAACGATCATCGTCAGGTCTTATTAGTCTCCACTGCAGGAGCACGACCCTCTCTGTCTGCCAAAGCTATATATTAGCTAGAGCAGTCAGAGGATTTGGCCTACACTCTCCACGCTGGCCAGACGCGTTGGAGAGGTCTCTTTGATGTTTATAAGCTTTGTTTAGCTTGGAGTCCCTTAGTCGCCTTTTACGACATACATGGGAAGACTTGGAGTGGTCCTATTCTACTCTGCCGGAAACCACATAGCGTAAATACAAATATCAACGATAAAAATAAATCAATGATGCTACATTTTATCTATACTTACATATATTTTAAGGAAAAGATTTAATTATTTGTTTGTTTACATTGAATGAGCTCCGGAACTACTAGATTTTCAAAATTCTTTCACCTGCAGAAAGCTCATTCATCTGCAGGTGACATGAGCGATAATTTATGCGGACAAAGTTACGAGAAACTTGCGAGTATCTGAATAAATATATAGGAACAAGTTATATAAAAATAGTTAAACCATTTGTCAAAACAAGAAACAACTTAAAATATATATATTCCGACATGAAAGAATTCAAAGAAATACCAAAATCACAGTGAGCATTCCGTATCCTGCCTTATCCTATTAGCAAAAGGCAAAAGAAAAGTATATTTTCTCGGAAAGGCCCCGTTATGATGGGCTGCGGTATTCTCAGGGGTCCCCGTTCAAATTATACAGAACAAAAGGCAGACGCCATTTCGTAAAAAGTTTGCATTTTTTGATAATTTACATTCGCCATATTGATTTTTTGCCGTTACATAGCCTATAAGACTTATAGGTTATGTAAAGGTTATGTAGTTGAATGAAATAAATATTATGAATATATAGGTAATTGACCGCAATAACAATAAAAATTGTTATTTTTTGATAGTTAAGTAAGTAATTAAGTGTATAAGAAATTGAATGTAATAATAATATTTATGTAATCTCTGACTAACAATCAAAGAATATGTATTCTCATAGAAACCGCGTAGTTCTCAGCTATATATTCGTCTCTTTCTTTTTAGAGTATATCAAAAAGAGACAAATATAGGTTTATCAATAAGTGCTAATGATACACTTGAGAAATGTCACTTTTGATATCTTGATATCTTTATGCGACCAATTTGAAAAGACAGTTTTGAAACGGTAATTGTCAATTACTATGTTCATCTTAAATCGTTCGTATAAAATGTTGACTCGTCTGAGTTGGAGGTGCAGTGATAAAATTAAATTTTCGCTGGGAATTAAAGATACTTTCGCAGTGTGAAAGTGTAAACCAGAAACTTTATTAAATGCACAATGTCCTGGACTACGGTGCAATGGGAATCACGCTATGCTGGTAAAGATATCAACTCCGAAAACACAAGGTTTCACCGGTAGGTCAGGTTTCATGTATTTATACACGATTTTCCAGTGATAGACATTGATGTCTTTTATTATATTACTGTAAAATGTAAGGATGTGTCTATATCAAATGTTTTTTGGCTATTTTAAAGCAATAAAACTGAAATATTGTTGTACAAAGATAAAAATTAATATTTTGACACTAGTGTTGTGAAATTTGTATCGACTTTATAGATTATCGATATTTTACGACCATTAAGTTGGGTATACACGTCCGATTTTTCCATCCGACAATCGGACGGTTTTGCCGTTTTAAGCCTTCAGAAAGTTGTAAAGTACTATGGTATGCATTTTTTTTCCTTGTCTGTCGGTATTTTGTGGTTATGCTTTATTTTTCAACCGACTAAATAAAAAGAATGTCATCAATTCGGCATGTAATAAGTAATATTACCCAGTTTGTGAATATGTTAGTCTTTTACAGCTTCTAAACATGAGTACACAATTTCATTAGAGTATGTATACTTGTATAATTGTATGTTCTTCCGCACATATCTTAAAAATCATAAATCAGTTTGCAAAAAATCTTGAACTAGGTATTGTCCAACTTAAGGAACAATTTAAGTTTCATCATAATTGGTTTAGTAGTTATATTTATGTGTTCATTTTTAAATCGTTGTTGTTTACGACTGGATTGATTGATTACAGATTTCCCACGGACATCAAGGCATAAATGGACCGACGTTGCAATTGAGAGTGGAAAAAGTATCACAGTGTTTGTTCCAGACATTTGACAGATGACAGTATAATTATTGTTGAATACGCACGGGCACGGCACGGGCTGAAATAGAATACACTACATCTGCGGGATAACATACATTATATAGTGAAGTTTACTATAGCAAATCTGTGACATTGGAATTTGAAGTCAATCAATAAATATATTTTCACCGTTCGTTACACTTATTGCGATTGGAACTCAAAACCTGAAATTAAATATTTTGAATTCGAATAAATTATATTTAAAATATTATTGTTGTATTATTTAATCCCACATTGTATTATAAAAGCAAAGTTTTGTATGTTTGTTACTTAATCTCGTTGAAACTATATGATTGATTTGGATAAAATTTGGCGCATAGTTTTTTTTTTACCTGAATTAATACGTTGTATTATTTCTATATCGATTTTTAGGGTTCCGTACAAAAATTGAAAATCGGAACCCTTATAGGATCACTCGTGCGTCTGTCTGTCCGTCCGTCCGTCTGTCACAGTCGATTTTCTCCAAATCTACTGAACCAAATCGTTCATTAATTTATTTAATTAATTAATTTTCATCGTCATTCTTCTCCATTTATATTTTGTCTGTTCTACGTTTCATGTTACTCCGCGTGCGTAATTATCATGTAGATATTAATTAATTGATTATTTTTGTCAGGCATCATATCATAAGCTGACTGTATTACACCATAGACAAAAAGACTAGAATCGATATCGGCATCTATTACATGACCGTCGCATCCCTAGTAAAAACTCTATTGTCTACGACCGTGTACGTTTTGTTTCTTCGAAGCTCCTTCTATGAGAATACATATTCTTTGTATCGGTATCAAAGAATATGTATTCTCATAGAAACCGCGTAGTTCTCAGCTATATATTCGTCTCTTTCTTTTTAGAGTATATCAAAAAGAGACAAATATAGGTTTATCAATAAGTGCTAATGATACACTTGAGAAATGTCACTTTTGATATCTTGATATCTTTATGCGACCAATTTGAAAAGACAGTTTTGAAACGGTAATTGTCAATTACTATGTTCATCTTAAATCGTTCGTATAAAATGTTGACTCGTCTGAGTTGGAGGTGCAGTGATAAAATTAAATTTTCGCTGGGAATTAAAGATACTTTCGCAGTGTGAAAGTGTAAACCAGAAACTTTATTAAATGCACAATGTCCTGGACTACGGTGCAATGGGAATCACGCTATGCTGGTAAAGATATCAACTCCGAAAACACAAGGTTTCACCGGTAGGTCAGGTTTCATGTATTTATACACGATTTTCCAGTGATAGACATTGATGTCTTTTATTATATTACTGTAAAATGTAAGGATGTGTCTATATCAAATGTTTTTTGGCTATTTTAAAGCAATAAAACTGAAATATTGTTGTACAAAGATAAAAATTAATATTTTGACACTAGTGTTGTGAAATTTGTATCGACTTTATAGATTATCGATATTTTACGACCATTAAGTTGGGTATACACGTCCGATTTTTCCATCCGACAATCGGACGGTTTTGCCGTTTTAAGCCTTCAGAAAGTTGTAAAGTACTATGGTATGCATTTTTTTTCCTTGTCTGTCGGTATTTTGTGGTTATGCTTTATTTTTCAACCGACTAAATAAAAAGAATGTCATCAATTCGGCATGTAATAAGTAATATTACCCAGTTTGTGAATATGTTAGTCTTTTACAGCTTCTAAACATGAGTACACAATTTCATTAGAGTATGTATACTTGTATAATTGTATGTTCTTCCGCACATATCTTAAAAATCATAAATCAGTTTGCAAAAAATCTTGAACTAGGTATTGTCCAACTTAAGGAACAATTTAAGTTTCATCATAATTGGTTTAGTAGTTATATTTATGTGTTCATTTTTAAATCGTTGTTGTTTACGACTGGATTGATTGATTACAGATTTCCCACGGACATCAAGGCATAAATGGACCGACGTTGCAATTGAGAGTGGAAAAAGTATCACAGTGTTTGTTCCAGACATTTGACAGATGACAGTATAATTATTGTTGAATACGCACGGGCACGGCACGGGCTGAAATAGAATACACTACATCTGCGGGATAACATACATTATATAGTGAAGTTTACTATAGCAAATCTGTGACATTGGAATTTGAAGTCAATCAATAAATATATTTTCACCGTTCGTTACACTTATTGCGATTGGAACTCAAAACCTGAAATTAAATATTTTGAATTCGAATAAATTATATTTAAAATATTATTGTTGTATTATTTAATCCCACATTGTATTATAAAAGCAAAGTTTTGTATGTTTGTTACTTAATCTCGTTGAAACTATATGATTGATTTGGATAAAATTTGGCGCATAGTTTTTTTTTTACCTGAATTAATACGTTGTATTATTTCTATATCGATTTTTAGGGTTCCGTACAAAAATTGAAAATCGGAACCCTTATAGGATCACTCGTGCGTCTGTCTGTCCGTCCGTCCGTCTGTCACAGTCGATTTTCTCCAAATCTACTGAACCAAATCGTTCATTAATTTATTTAATTAATTAATTTTCATCGTCATTCTTCTCCATTTATATTTTGTCTGTTCTACGTTTCATGTTACTCCGCGTGCGTAATTATCATGTAGATATTAATTAATTGATTATTTTTGTCAGGCATCATATCATAAGCTGACTGTATTACACCATAGACAAAAAGACTAGAATCGATATCGGCATCTATTACATGACCGTCGCATCCCTAGTAAAAACTCTATTGTCTACGACCGTGTACGTTTTGTTTCTTCGAAGCTCCTTCTATGAGAATACATATTCTTTGCTAACAATAAGTTCAACATGATTACGTCCTTTGTATTTGCATGCTGCTAAAAACATCAAAATAAGCTTGAAGTAACTAATTATGTTAACATTATATTTAGCCAATAAATTATTTTTGGTTTTTTTTTTCATAAAGTTAGAAGTAATTACACCTCACACTTCAAAATCGGTGAAGCCGTTCAGGCAGTAGGCATCAGACAACCCACACAGAAAGGAGGGCAGTGTTTTTCGCGCGTACATAAATTATACTATACTAATTAGGTATATACGAGTATATACTGCAAGGTGAATAAAATCGTACCTACTATTAAAAAATCGTAAAATAATGTAGGAGGACGTTCCCAATTCGCCGAAAATTTTTAATTTTTTATATATTTACTAGTGTATACTGGCCCCATTTAAATTAATAACCAAAATCGGTGCAGATGTTCGGTTAAAGTCGTTTTTATTGAATCATATTTATAAGTATACTCTTTTTAAATATTTTCATTCATTTATTTATACAAATATGTAATAAATAAACAAGCTATGAGATAATCGAACATTACAAATGCAACCGAATTGAGCTGATTTTTAATCCTTTAAAATTTTTGAAAAATTAGAGCACGTGAAGAAAGTTCTAGACATTTTCTAGCATCATTTCGTATTCTTTTGAGGCTGACCCTCCTATTAAATATTTGGCCAAACGCTGTTGAGTTACATTTCAGTTTTTATTGTAAACTTTGTTCTTACAAAAGAATGAAAAAACCGGCCAAGTGCGTGTCGGGCCACGCGCAGTATAGGGTTCCGTAGTTGCGAATGACAACTTTGAGTACACATTGTTTACACTCGCACCTCACAGTTTAACGACCAAAAACATCTAACAATAAAGATTGTATGAAATTTTACATTTTCCAGTAAATTTTATAAGTTGGTTGCCTATAACTTTTTAGTTTGTACTTAGTACTTAGCTTTGATAGTTTTCCTTTCAACTTCAGTATATATACTACTGCTGTAATTTTTTTCACGTATCTATATATAACCGTTTAGGAGATAGAGGGGGGGGACACGTACCTCTAACAAAAATTTGCACTTTAAAACCAAATATTTCGGAAACGGATCCCTAAATCGAAAAATGGTGTTCTCAACCTCACAATATTTTTCAAAGACCTTTTTAACGATACCCCACAAGATGGGTAAGTAGAGAAAAAAAAAATGACTCCCCCACTTTACTTGTATGGGAGCTACCCAAAAAAAAATTTTTTTTCAAGATTTTTTTCTACGACTTTTTTGCCATGATTAATATACATACTCATACCAAATTACAGCTTTCTAGTACTTATGGTCTCTGAGTAAAACCGCGGACGGACAGACAGACAGACAGACATGGCGAAACTATAAGGGTTCCTAGTTTACTACGGAACCCTAAAAATTATCAATTATGGTATCGTCGAGTTATATCCTACGACACAAGTTGAAAACTCATTGTGAGGCTAGCTCAGTTTGGGAGATTTCCATCCATCCAGCCATCCATCAGGTCTTTTTTAGTCTCCACTGCAGGAGCACGACCCTCTCTGTACTACCACAGCAATATATTGACCAAAGTAGTCAGAGGATTTGGCCTACACTCTCCACGCTGGCCAGACGGGTTGGAGAGGTCTTTTTGATGTTTGTAAGCTTTGTTTAGCTTGTGTTTCCTAAGTCGCCTTTTACGACATCCACAGGAAGACTTGGAGTGGTCCTATTGTACTCTGCCGGGAACCACACGGCTAATTGGGAGATTTGTCCCTATATATTTATTTACCACCAATTTTACCACAGAACACAAAATTTTACCGCGACATCGACGATGTAAATCATACCAATTTTTTAAAAATCGGTGCCTATTAAATGATGTAGTTGGTAAATAATTAAACAAACCAACATTAAGTCTTTCCTCTTTATAATATTATAGTATAGATAATAGATAATTAAAGTATTAACTTAGAAAATGTTATGCATCTTCTTCCGGTCTGACCATTGTATGATCGCTCAGTCTTATTTTTTTTATGTACATCAGAGATCTTCAAACAGATGACAGATATTGCCCGCATGCGAGCACAAAATTATTCCTGTCCAGTGAAGGAAACTAGTAAATAAAAGTAGTTCAGTTAGTACGGCGAGGAAAACAGAATGGTATGAGTATTAACAAAAGAAATCCGTGGCACTCCTGGAGTGCCGATAGAAGTTAAAACATGAACAATTACGTGTATAATCGTTGAATCGGCAGTAAATATTGTGCAGGAAAACAATGTCACGAGTTCAATGGCTTTTTCCATCTCAAAAATGCCCAACGCGCCTAAAGAAGTGTTCGCTTCAAAAATTTCGAATAGTAGTAATAAAACCACCATCATTTTAAGGGTCTTTAACATAAACTCATATAGGTACCTGTTTAGCCCCTCAGGCATATGGAAAACAAAACCTTTCATTCGTCGGAAGCCGTGAAATTAAAAAACATTGTTTACAAAGAGTTACATAATTTGTATTAACAAATAATTTGTTTGTACATCCAAATGTTAGTTTGTGTAACAAATGAAACACGATTCAAAATTAAAACATTTAATGATACTAAACAACCACTGAAGATAAACACTAAGGGTAGAAGCACGTGCTAAAGAAGAAAGGGTTCATCTCTAGAATCGTGATCGGATAATCTACTTCTGGGAAATAAACAAACGACTTCTTCGCCTCGCAATTGCATCCAATGTCCAGATTCTTCAGACACGAACATAACGGCGACTGTGGCTGGCAAGTCCCGCACACTTGAGCGGTGTCTTTGAAGCAAGTGCAGGGATTGGCTCCACAGCTGCATAAAGTGCTGGTTCCAGTGCAGGAACATAAGTTGGGGCAGGAGTTGGGGCAGGTAACGGAACCGCTGATGACTTCAGAGAAGCCGCAGGTTGGGATGTAGACGCTTGGTTCTCGGTATGGTGCTAGGCAGGCTGCGTTGAAAGACTGGAATTTAAAGAGGTTTTGTTTTATTCATCATCATCATCATCATCATTTCAGCCGCAAGAAGTCCACTGCTGGACATAGACCTCCCCCCCAATACGACCGGTTGGAAGCGGCCTGCATAGCGTCTTTCTGCGACCCTTATCAGGTCGTCCGACCACCTGGTCAGTGAGTGACCGACGCTGCGCTTGCCGGTACGTGGTCGCCATTCAAGAACCTTTCTTTTGTTTGATTGTCAACACCTTTTTTACCCGACTGATCCTTCCAGATGGAGGGTAATGTTTTTGTGCGTATGTATAAGTTTGTATCTATCTATGATTGTAAGTATGTCTGTATGGGTCTTGGATGTTTATCTATATATGTATTTTTTATAAAATATAGTATCGTTGAGTTAGTATCCCATAATACAAGTCTTACTTAAGAACTTACTTTGGGGCTAGCTCAATCTGTGTGATTTGTCCTTATATATTTATTTATTTATGGCTGTTCCATTGTTGCCTCCTGTAGCCTTGACGGGTTAACCGATTAGGCCACACATTACTTTATATTGCCACAAAACTGTCAGAATATAAAGTAATCGTCACTGCAAATACTTTCGGTCAGGGTTTGTAATAAATTTTTGGGCGGTACGTAAATGTCGTAAAAGGCACGTCCAGCGGCATCGACCAACAGCAGGCCTATTTGCGAACTTTTGACAGCTACGGTGTACATCATTTTCATGGTAACTTCAATATTCATTACGGCTTCGGTATGAATGACTATTTTTATTTAAGATATGAAAACCGTAATGGATGCTGAAGTGACAATCAAATCGTTGTACACCGAGTTAGCAAATCGGCCTGCAGGTCGTCATCAGTCTATTTCATTTGACATAATAAGAGCGTACTTTGATGCTACAAAATGATAGTTTTAATTGGCAGAAACATTCATCATATAGTAACTTCTGTTCGGAAACTAATCAAAGAAGGAAACTGATTTAATCAACTTTATAGACCATGTAAATGCACCAAGCAAGCCATGGTACTCAAGTGACAACAATAGGTAAATAACTATATATACGATAAAATAAAAGGCCCCATAAAATTTACGGGTATCACGCCGGTTAATTAAAAATGAAACAGGCAATAAATAAAGCATCGATATTATGAAGATTTTATATCGACGTCAATATTACCCTTCGTCTATTGAGATATTTATGAGGCTATTAATTTGTTACTCAGGAATAGAACCAAATACTCGTTAACCGGTGTCTTATTACATAGTACAAGATCCCGTTGCACGGTGTCCTACCTCATTCAGATAACGAATCAGTCAGTCTATTTGGACCTTAGAGCATTAAATTAATACTCTAAGATTTGGACATTGAACTATGATTTGACGAGGATCTTGCTGCATAGAATTTAAACCCGGTAGAAATGATTTCAAACTTTTGTTTCAAGAAAGAAAAATCATTATTTTGTATAATTTAAAGCGAAATAAAATAACAAAACCAATACAAATAAAAATATATCTTTATTTTTATACCAAAACTACATCTCAAACCGTTGAAAAATGAGAAAAACTATTGAGTTGGTAGTGGCTAAACTGATTGTATTTGGTTTCGTATTATGTACTTTGCATTTGGAACTAAAAGTCAAAAAAATGATTTTAAAAAAATTCCATATAATTTAAAAATATAATAGTCTAGGTACTATCCTAGACAAAATTATTTTTTCTATAATCATCACATATATAAATTAGAGTAGGTATTTGCTAAAAACTCATGGCATGTAATACCGATTGTCCTAACATATTTATCAAAAAATGTAAGTTTTTTGTTTGTCCACAGAGGAAAACGTTGCTGCTAAGATGGAAACTGAGTAAAACTTATAAAAGATAAAATAAATCTTACCTTAAAAAGACACAGAGCAAAAAATAACAAACTTAATTTGTACATTTTGAAAATTTTTCTCCGTTCTAAGTCACAACTCACACCTGACACAATTTATCAATACAAATAATCCCACGCTACATTTTCTTGTAATATATAGGTCAAAACATATCAAAACATTCTATTGAAAGTTGTGAAAGAAAGTTTTGAAATTCTCTAAGTCGGTCAAATGATAACGGAAGTTCAAAGAAAGCACGTTTTTTCAATGTGTCATTCAATTATAGTACTATGATAAGTCTATCGTGTATGGTGCAATCTACAAATGTAAGTGTGGTTGTACTACTTCAACAATTTTAATTTTCAAAAATAAAATTGATATTTTCTTTTTTTAAAATAAATACCTCTTTGAATTTTTACTCATTTGTATATAAATAAAATATTTATATCCAAATGAGTGAGTGAGTAAGTACTTTAAGTGTAGAATCTAGGTTGAGAGAACATTACTTTCTTAGGAGAGGTCTGAATGTCATTTTATTTGTTCCGAACGTTTATTTGTATATAACTTCCGACACAATTGTACGTTATAGAATAAATAAATTAAAATTAATTTATTAATCGCCGTAGATCCGTAGCCCCGATCCGAGCCCGGAACGAAAAATATATTTAAGATGCTAGCAAAAATGTCGACATACAAAAACATTTCTTTTTAGGGTTCCGTACCCAATGGATAAAAACGGGACCCTATTCACGAGACTTTATTCTCGTCACCAGGCTGTATCTCATGAACCGTGATAGATAGACAGTTGAAATTTTCACAGATGAAGTAACCCTAGTGCTACTGTAACGACAAAATTTTAAAAACTGAATAAAATTAATATTTAAAGGTGTTTTCGATACAGCGAGATTTGGTCAGAGGTACTTTTTTTGAACGTGTGAAACTCACTCGTCTGTTTTGCAAATGATGTATTTCTGTTGCCGCTTATAACAACAAATACTAAAAACAGCATAAAATAAACATCAACAAATCCATCCGATACAACAAATGTGATTTTTGCCGTTTTTCGCTCGATATTAATACCAGCAACAGGTAGATGGTTTTTGATCCAAGAATATCCAGTTGTGTGATCTTTAAAAAAAATAACTCAATCAACATAAATTAAATATGTAAAGGTTCCCAATTTCCCATACAACAAACGTGATTTTATTGCCGTTTTGTGTTGTTGTATGAAAATACCCTTTGTACGTGAATCCGACTCGCACTTGGCCGATTATTTAAAGATTACAGATCTGTGTAATGTAAATTGCAAGACAGAAAAGCCCTCGCAGCCATTTGAAATGCAAACAAAATGGATTAAATTAAGCACAAAGTAAAGACGTTTTCTTAGTCTAATCCAATTCAGTCGAACAAAATCGGCCATTACCAACGTTGTTTTCTCTTTATTTTGTCTCTCACGGAAAATAATAAAAGAAACAATGTGATCCTGGAAATCATATCTTTAGGAGGTGAAACAAACCCTTGTTTGAAACAAAACGTGAATGGGGAGCGTTCGACGGCATTGGGAATTTAGGAACGACACATCACTACCCAGTGATGTGTCGTTCCTAAATTCCCAATGCCGTCGAACGCTCCCCATTCACGTTCCCATATATGATCCTAACTATCGTTATCCTAATTCTATTCCTAATCTTAACTATCCTAATCCTAACTAATATTATAAATGCGAAAGTGAGTTTGTTTGTTAGTAACGTTTTCACATTCTATCTGCAAAACCGATCATCATGATTTTTTGCATACTTACCTACACATAGGATAGGGTACTGAAAAGGACATAGTCTTTATATCACGCGGGCGAAGCCACGAGTAACAGCAAGTTGTCTAATTAATAAAATTGCAACTTTCCCTGACTCTTCCCGAACTGAAGGAATTTTCTCTAAGTACTAATTCCGCACCGATAAAATTAGGGCAATAGCACACAGTACTAACTTTGTTCCTATCTGTAATACACATATGGACCCCAAAACCGAAGTAGGTAAGTATTCTGTTCCATCTGTAATGTTAAGAGTCGCCTGGAAGCGCATGTCTCCAAACGGAAAAAGGGAATTGTGGCAATATTTGATAATTTTAGGGCAAAATTAAGCATCCAATCAATTAATCTCATTATAATCTACGTACGTTCCTATACAGTTTGGTTAAATTATCAAATGTTTGAGAATTATACGCCTCTCAAGATTTCCATACAAATTTGAAACGGCTTGTAATTCTCAAAGCATTGGTATTTTAACCAAGCTGTATAGGAACGTACGTAGATTATAATGAGATTAATTGATTAAATGATTAATTTTACTCCAAAATTATCAAATATTGCCACAATTCCCTTTTTCCGTTTGTATGGAGACAGGCGCTTCCAGGCGACTCTTAGTACAAATAAAAGAAAGCCCTCGCAGTCGTTTAAAACGCGAAACAAAGTGAATTAAATTATGCACTAAGTAACGACTTTGTTCATCCTAAGTCTAAAGGTTTATCCCCACACGTCTGCACCGTGCCCGGGAATCCTCCAAAAATATCTTTACCATTTTGTATAGATTCGTGGATGTTTTATATTATTACTTAGATCACTAAAAGAATAAGGTAACAGAAGGGCATAAATGAACCGTCGGACTGAGAAAGACAACTTCCTAAAACGATAACATTCCAAAACGACTTATGCAACATTATCAATTGCCGAATATGGCGAATTCCGAATGTTCCAAAAGTAACAAATTGCAAAATTTCTGACAATGACAATTTCTGACACTGACGATTTCCGAAAATTACAAATTAAGGCATCGGTCCTTAGAGCCTCGGTCTATCCACAGCCCTGACACATCACTGATGTAAGATCACATCTTCTGACGGAACTCGGATGCACTGTCTCGACACGGTGATGTTCCTGCCACGACCCGGACACGGCTCTGATGTGGGGGATAGGCCTATACTATACTTCCATCGGATCCCATCGGCCATTAACAACATTGGCCTTTTTTTTACTTGCAAATAAATTAATAAAGAATAAACACGTGTGCTTTTTTGGATTAAAAAAACCTTTTTTTATGCACCCAAAGCTTTAGCTAGCGTTAGCTTCTTAAATTTTCCATAAAGATAGGTAAAGTTCTATTTATGTGAATTTGTTTGCTCAGGTGAGATTCTTGTATACTTGTGTGAATTTTTTCGGACTCTAAATTCTAAATTGAGTGTTTTTTTTCCCCACCTATATGAGTAAAATCTGCGTATACTTGAATAACAGTTTCTGCTCTCTGCTTTGAATTTCAACACGCGCTTTGTTTCCCGCAACCCTCGTGCATTCTGTCTGCAAGTATACAGGAATAATACTTCGTTTTACAACCCAGTTACCCGCATGTGCAGACTGTATAACGAATTGTGAACCCGCGATGGACTTGACGTCTTTAACGCTAGGCTGGGCGTCTTTAAATCAGCTGTCCGAGAATTGCTTCGTTCACACAATTGAATTGCCCTGGAGTGACCCAAAATACAAGGTGTAAAGGCTTACACCGTTGTCCTTCAAACCATGGATACGTAACTCTAAAATATAATTATTAAGAAAATATTTATAAAGAATACACCATTCGTTTTATAGAAGTACCACGATTTGTTATTCCGATATTTTGCGTTATTTCATGGACATTACACGTGTCAGCGACCTTTTGATAGGCGCCGCCGCCGCTCCGGGGCGCGGCTTCATTGACAATGCTACATACCTAGATTACTACGCGCGTGTGTAGTAGGTACCTAGCGTAAGGTATTCGGGTGAAGTTTGTTTATGAAAAAGAAGGACTTTTTTTTTCGAAAATACTTTCTTTTAGATTATGATAGTATTGGACTCTACTCATGATTCTGAATAACTGGTATCAAGGATAACGGTGTTAAACTTTACACCCTGTATAAAAATAAAAATATAAATTGTAACCACTAATATTTTTTTTTGTTTTAAGCTTTGTCGTAAATGTGCTGAGTGCTTTTGTTATTTGCTTGTTCTTTGATTCTGTCCTCTGTAATTTATTATGTATTGTTTTAATTGTAAGTAGTTTATGTTATTAGAAAATTATTTAACCTCATTGTGCGCATAAGCTTAGGATTATTGTCTAGTTCATAAGTTGTAATAGTGTTATGTGTTGTACAAATACGATGATAATCTGTTTTATGTGCCTTTGTATAACATAAAATAAAAAAAATAAAAAAAATCATTATCCTCCTGGACTACCAAGGAAGAATACAACAGAAAAGTCCATTTTGTCGATAAGTAGTGATTGTTTAATTCAAATTGCCAACAAGAAAATAGGTACCTCACAGTGATTCGGAACGCGATAAAAAGTAGATTAAATAAGGCACAAAATAACGACGTTGTTCTACGTTTAATCCTATTTAGTCGAACACAATTGTCCATTTACAATGTTGTCTTCTTTTTATTTTTCTCTCCCGAGCGCGGGAATAAAAGTACCAATTTTATTCCGGAAATCATTCTTATGGAGGTGAAACAGGGTTAAGAAGTTAGATGACTATTAGGGTAATTATTTTTTTCATCAAAATTAGTTCAGTAGTTTTTGGGATGGAGTGGAGAGTAAAGTGTGTTTCAGTCATTAGAAAAAAGTAAAGTTGGTAATTTTTTTAGAATAATTCTAAAAAATATTTCTTTAGAGCATTTCGAGAAAAGTTTATTTTTCATACTAAGGTTTTTTGTATTATTTCGGGTTTCTTCTTATTAAGATATAAAAATATTCAAAATGCGAAAGTGAGTTTGTTTGTTTGTCACTTTAACGCCGTACTTATCTACTGAACCGATCATCATGAAATTTTGCATACACATAGGCTGGGTACTGAGAAAGACAAAAGCTATAGGTACATATATCACGCGGGCGAAGCCCAGGGGCAACAACTAGTTATTATAACGAAAACGTGATGAAACAATTATAATGAAATGTGAAATATCAAATCATTTTGCTGCGAAGGAATAAAAGAGGTCGGATCTTGGCTTTATCGTGTCACTCGCACGAAGTTCCGGAGATGTAATCAGTTTGACATACTTAAGCCGATATAAGGTCGAATGAAAATTTGTTTCTATGGATTTTATATTTAATATGAAAATATTGCAATGCGAAAATGAGTTTGTTTGTTACGCTGTCACGCCGTATCTACTAAACCGATCATCATGACTTTTTACATAAACGTAGGCTGGGTACTATCACATCATCATGCAACATGTCTACACCTCCCGCTACTTTTTCGATTAACTTTTTCTTTCCAGCAATCGTCAAGCATTTATACTTTTAGGACTCATAATAAACTAACGCAATAATCTGTATACAATACAATCCACGAAAGAGTTTGTAACTAAAACTTAACAAACCAATGCGTGCGGAAGTGTGTGTGTCAAACCAAAGACTATTATTACTAACGTAATAGACTGCCCACCTCATACAAAAATATTGGACCAAATTAAGGTTGCGAAAAGCAGGCGAATGTATGGCGCAGGAGAGTTGCTTGCTACTCGATACTAGATGGCGGTAATCTGCGTTAGCCTTTAACTTACTAAATATACGGTGTAATTTTAAAATATTATGCCTAAAATATTGTTTGGATTTTTAATAAGATATATTTTGTGAATCATGTTTTTATATTCTCATAATACGGTAGATACAATGTTGTGTAGTTTCGAGTGGCGCAATCTATGCGAGTCTCTGAGAACAAATCGTACGATTAGGGCGTTGAGACCACATGGTCAAACAATCATTACAAAAACAAATTTCGTTTTGTGCAGGTTGTGTTCAGGATTATGCGAGTATGAAATGTACTTATGTAGGTACCTAATCTATCTCTCTCATTCTCTCCGGAACTTTGAATTGTCGAGTGTTTGACGCCGATAAGTTCGAATTACGCGTCGTTTTGTAACGTAGCGATTTGATTTGATTTGATTTGATTTATTTATTAATGAATTCAACAGCGTTACAATATTGAACTTACAACTAGGAACTTATATAAGAAGTAAGGCCAATTACTGAATTCATGTAAGAAAAATTACAATATAGATATCATAGCAAGCGGAGATAAGCTGGTTACATTTCGAATTAAAGATTATAAGATGACATTTATGTGTACTTCTTGGTCACAATTAGTCGTTTAAGTTGTACAAAAATAATAAAAACATACTGGCTAAAAAAGCGGCGCTACATGAGGGTCGCAATGTTAAATTATAACTGGAGTAAAATACAACACATGTAGACATGAAATGAAATTATTATGCTATGTTAAAGTTGAAGTTGTTTCTTAGTAAGGTGTACTACAAAAATACAAAGATCATGAACTAGTATCTCGTATAAAACAACTAGTAACTAGCTACAAAAAGCAGTGCTGTGCGAATGCTTGAGATATAGTGATAGTGATACGTAACGTCTACGCGTGAATTGAAGTAATTATGTTAAAGATCGAGCCCAATGAGTGTAATAGTTTTCAATAACTAGCTCCACAAAAATGCATAGATTTTAGTATTGGGGCTCACTTCCTTAGCGCACGTAAGAAGATAATATAATGATTAATATATATTAAAACCAATTTACCTGTAATCTTCACAAACTTATGACTTGTTTTTTATTGTTTTTTTGTTTGTTTGTTTGTTTGTTTCCTGCATTCACTTGTCATGCGATGTTAACGTTTGAATGATTAAAAATTTAAAATTAGATTTAGTTAAGTGAAAGATGTCTATTTTTGAGAATGTTTTGTTGTAGGTTCTAACAATCCGAGAAAGAACAGAATTTTGCGCGTAGTTAGTTTTATGACACGGTTCATGAAATGGTTTATGTTTCCTTAATCTAAGGCGACGAGGAACCGACAGACCTATCTGACTAAGTAAATCTGGACAGTCAAGACCACCTCGAACTATATCAAATAAAAGCATCATATCCGTAACTATACGTCTATCACTGAGCGTAATCATATTATGGTACTTGCATCCCTCTTCATATGAATCTATTGTGTTACGAGACTTAAAATTCAGGTAACGAATAAACTTATCCTGAATATATTCTATTTGTTGTAAGTATGTAGTGTACTGAGGATACCAAATACTACTAGCATACTCAAGTACACTACGCACATAAGCGTTGAAAAGCACCTTGATGCTCATTAAGTTAGTAAATGGTTTACTTATACGTTTAATAAAACCTAGAATTTTACATGCTTTATTCGTTATAACATTTACATGAGCATTCATTAGCATTTTATGATCAAAATGAACCCCAAGGTCACGAACCCTCTCGACGCGGTCTATATTGGAACCCTGGATCGTATATGTATACATTATAGGTCTTCGAATACGTGAAAAGGTAATTATTTGACATTTATCAACATTAACGTTAATCCTATTGTCCCCATAATATCTTGATAATGCGTCTAAATCTTCCTGAATTTTACGGCAGTCATCAATATTACCAACTTCTAAAAAAACTTTTGTATCATCTGCATACATGAGGAACATAGAGTGTTTAAAGCAGGTATATATATCGAACAGGTATATATTATACAACAATGGGCCTAGATGTGATCCCTGTGGAACTCCCGAAGGTACATTAACATAGTCTGATCTGTACCCACCCACAACAACAGCTTGAGAACGGTTTGAGAGGTATGATTCAACCCATCTAAGTAAATCACCATGTATACCCAGATGTTTCAATTTGCGTAAGAGGATAATGTGATCTACACGATCGAAAGCTTTTTCAAAATCGGTATAGATCACATCAACCTGTTTACGTTTTTCCATTGTATTAAGAATATAGTCTGAAAATACCGAGAGATTACTAACAGTTGAACGACCCCGCAAGAAACCATGTTGTTGATGGGGGATGCTGTCATGTGCAATGGAGTATATGTGTTCGTATGCTATCTGTTCAAGAATTTTGCCAAAAACTGATAGGATTGAGATTCCTCTATAATTTTCTACTTGTAATTTGGAACCTTTCTTATGGATTGGTACAATATTTGCTTTCTTCCAAATTGTTGGGAACGTTCCCTCTTGGAAAGATCTATTAAATATGATTGTGAGTGGAAAAGCTAGCGCCGGTGCACATCGTACAATAAAACAAGGTGGTACACCATCGCTTCCAGCGCCTTTATTTACATCTAATTTATTTAATATATTGAAAACATCCTCCACAGTGATAAGTGGCATTTTACAATGTGAAAAATTGCTTGGCTGAGAGGAAGGCAATGGTACATGATCGTAACTGTTAGCTGGAGGAACAAATACACCAGAAAAAAAATCATTATAAGAAATATATATAGAATATATATTAGCGATGATTTTTTCGTTAGGTACCAAGTGTATAGAAATGTGTGGGGTTAATTCGAAATATCAAGAGACTAGCTGTTACCCGCGGCTTCGCCCGCGTAATATATAGCCTATATCCTTCTCGGTACCCTAACCTATGTGTATGCAAAATTTCATGATGATCGGTTCAGTAGATACGGCGTAAAAGCGTAACAAACAAACAAAGTCACTTTCGCATTTATAATATTAGTTGGGATTTTCTGGGGAACTCGTTACAGCTTTGAATTACAGAGAGGTTCGAAATAACGCAGGTTTGAAATAACGAGAGTCGACTGTTTTAGTTAGGATTAGGATAGCCTGCCAGCCTCATCCCGCGCAGATCGTAAAAGACGATCGAGGGATTGGGCGTCAGGAATCATGTCAATAGGCGATGCGGCTAGCTACTCATCACTATTTTGTTTCTTTTCTCATCTACAAGCCCACTAACATGCTAGACGTGGCCTTAAGGCAGTACAGACTTGGGCTCTGTCTACCCCGCAAGGGAAAAAGACGTGAAAGTATGTATGTAGGATAGCCTGATAACAGACAGACATCGAAGTCTCGTGAATAGGGTTCCGTTTGTACCCTAAAAACAAAAGTATAATGGTAATTTCGGTTTTGTATTGATTTTCGTGTGAATTTTTGGATACTTCACAATAATTATAATCATCTATTTCACACGCCTTCGACACAATGGTAGACAGGGTTCGATTCCAGGCACGGTCAAATATTTGAACTTCATTTTCAAGTGTACCTATTTGTCTGAGGTTTTGGAGATACCCGAGGAGGATTGGCGTCAGACAGGCAGACTATCCAACTAATATTATAAATGCGAAAGTAAGTTTGTTTGTTTGTTTGTTACGCTTTCACGCTCTACCTACTGAACCGATCATCATGAAATTTGGCATACACATGGGTTAGGTTAGGTTAGGTTACTGAGAAGGACATAGGCTATATATAACGCGGGCGAAGCCGCGGGTAATAGCTAGTATTTTATAGATATCATTAACCTAAAAAAAGCATTTTCGATTATTGCATTAAATCAGAATTGCATTTTTATCTTCCAAATAAATGCGTAAGTATCTTTTCTACGCTTAAAACGGCCGTTTCCGGCGGTAATCAGTAGTTCTCTTAATGACTGATCCTAATAATATTAAAACATGATTCCAAAAATACTTCAGGTTATTTATTTACTAAGGCTTATATGATTTACATTCTTGAATTTAATTATATTTGTATAGTATTAGGAATAAAATTATTGGCGTCGCTAGTGTGCCTAGTGTGGGCCCTTAAAACTTAGCTTGCCAGAGCGTTTACCAGAGTACATGCCTTGAGATGAGACCTCTATTTCTGTAGAATTATAATAAGTGAGTATTAAGGCGCTCTTATAGTAACACTAGCGCCACCCAGCAATTAAATTCCTTAAATCATAAATGGTATCGAATTTTAAAAATCTAACAAGTCCAAAACTACTAAATTACTTAAAGTATTTTTTGTTAATGACAAGTAATTTACTAATGCCTTATTTAAAGAGAAAAATCGGTTAACGCCAAAAGTGCCCACTTTAGCGTTAATCTGTTTTTCTCTTATCAAACGAATATTAGTCAAAATGAATACATTAATACTACAAGTAATTTTCTAGATATCTACTTGTGAGATTTTTAAAATACGATATAATTAAGATTAAAAGAATTAATTGCTAGGTGGCGCTAGTGTTACTATAGGAGCGCCTTAAGAATTAGGATAGTAATAAAACAAAAGTTTAATCATGTAATTGTTTATTTTCAATGTGATATCGGTATTGACTATTATTAGGAATGAACAAACAGCATACACGATTTATTGTACTATATTTTATTATAGGTAGCTTTAAGCCTTTTCTTCATATACAGCTGGAAATGATATGTTAAACTAATTATACAGGATGTTTTGTAGAGTAATTCGGGCTTATGTATCTATTATTTGTTTATAGTTTTGATTTTTAGGAGTGTTAGGGAAAACATTTAGAAATAAATGACATCTTACATATATCTCCAAATACAAAACGAATAGATCACATATTTTTTTATATAATGCATGCTTAAATGCATTTATTTTTCTGTATTAATAAACCTTTGCATAAACAATCAACAGATAAAATAAAATACCTAATGAAATCAACAAAAACACGTAAATAAATTCTTACTTGAAATAAACAGTGTAAGTTATACGAAATAAAAAATAACTTTGCATTTAAACTTTCATTAAAATCAATGAATGCGTCAAATACTTCGTTATTTTCACACAAATATTTTTTCTCAAAACGTTGAATTATTTGCTTTGACGATACAAAAGTATCTCATTTAAGCCAAATGAGATATTCGCATTACAAAGCACACAATTACTCTTTCGTTTCATTAAAAAGAGTTCGCACCCGATTTAACAACTCTTAAATTAAAATTGTGAAATCTCCACAGTCAGTGTTGATAAGTAGAAAATTTTTCGAATCTTTTCCAAAAATTTACCTATATGGTAATACTTTAAAACATGATTATATTTCGTGTGGTGTTATTTAGAATTTGTTGACGTCCAACACCGTTGGTTTCATCCGTCATCATTCTGAATTGATCCGCATTTTTAAAACATCCTGTATAATTAGGCATAATACTATGTACTTATATATTAATTGAAAATTATTACTTTAATAATTGGCACCGAGACATGAATACAATAAATATTTCTAACAATCATTTATTTTCCGCATTAATATCGGTCACAAACATCATATTGGAATTATTACAAAGCAGAGTTAATACTAGTACATGTTGACATTAAAATTAAAGGCCGATGCTTATTACAAGTTGTAATACCTTGTTAGTTTTGAGAATCTTTATAGTAAGCGTTTCCTTAGTACCCTGATAGAATTAATTCAATTTTTGATATACGATATTTACTCTCTTTGCTCTAGCAATAGGGAGCATAACTCTGTGCAATGATTCATGATTGACCGTGAGACGAAATAACCCCCTTATTCATAAAAATTAACATTCGCTTATTAAACCTATTTTTAATAAGCGATTGTTCGCTGTAACCCTTTCAATGACAAACATTAGAGCGTGGGATAAAGACAAAACATATTTTAGCTAAAATAGGTTTAATAATCGTTTGTTATTTTTTATGAATAAGGGGGTAGGGGGTCTCGCTCGCACATATGCAATTATGTAAGGTATATAACTATAGTTATATATACCTACACAGTTCTTTGTAAGGCAGTTTCCAGTTTATTTTTCTCCGATTTTCGCCTTTTTTCTTGTGGGTCATATTTTGTTAGGAATTCTGATTCCGATTTTAACAGGTTATTGATGTTTTACAAATAACCTGTATAAGGTCCTTGGTTTCAAGACAGAAATTCTTTATATAGGTTAAAAAAAATAACAAAATTTCCAAAGACAGCTTGCTGAAGTGAGCGACCTTTTACAATTTGTAATAAATATTGGCTCAAGATTCTGCTTTCAATGTACGCTCTTGTAATAGTATTAAATCTTACAAAGAGAAAAAGAGAAATGGGGAATTTCTGGACATCACACGAAAAATTCAATTCCAAGTAAGCGATTTTCATTTCCCATTTCTTTCTAAGTTTTGTAAATAAACCTTAAAATCAGTCGTGCAAGAAAATTATTTTTTGAAGACCCTTCACAATTTTCTGTTGAACGCAGCTCTAAAATTGTTTTTGAGATCTTATTATATGACAGTTCTGAACATTTTAATAAGAAAACTTTTAGACCATCCAATGCGATGTCTTTTCAACGGAGTATTTACACAAACTTTGGTTCTTTATTTAATTGGCTAACTTCGAATTAAGATCATAATAAAAACTTTGAAAAACTTTGAAGATGTCTCCAATATTTGTTAGAATTGCGCGCAATGTTAAAAGTCAAAATCTTTTCGTTACAACAGCAAACTGTGAAGTCCAAGAGAATCTTAATTAACCTATATTTATGTTTGCAGAGATATAATACGTTCAAGAAATTATTTACAATAGTTCAAGTATCAAGAATAGTGTATCAGTTATCATTTGCCTTATTCAGTAAAGCTGTTAGGTACAACCCTATTAGTAAAGGTACGTCGACTTGTATTTATCTAAACGACTGAATTTCACGAAAATTCTATAACATTTTAATATCCATAGGTTTTTACACCTGAATCCAATGATTGAGCATTTAAAAACCGCATGAAATGAGATCCTTACCCTAAAAACCATCCTTCTATTCAAACAAATCACAAAAATATTATCGTTGCCAAACTTCCGTGAAATTGAAGTCCCGCATTAAAATAATTAAACTCTAAAAACGTGTGAGTGAACATTGTGATGGTTGGGTGTTTGCCGAAGCTATCGCCGAAACAATTTTAAAACCTCTCTCGAACCGGATCCTAAACTTTCCACTGCCAAGAATTTCACACGTTTCAACTTAATTAAAGGAACTTCGGTAGTCGTTCAAGCGTAGCTTTGGGCGTGTTCCAGTGGTATGTTTGACAACTTATTCCCCTTCTCCACCCAATTCTTTAATCTACCCCTCAGTTCTTCTAAACTTTTCGATTTAGCTTTATTTATTCTTTTGTATTTCACGTCTTTGGGTTTTGTGACGTTTCTGTGGTTGGACATGACACGGTTGTATGTGACAACGTGGGTGGACTTTGATTCCTGATCCCCTTCGTCACTTTCCGCGTTCGAAGTAGCCTCTTCATCGGAATCATTGGCTGGGGTCATCCTTTTTGGCACAAAACTGTATGACCAGAGGTCCTTTTCATTCTTTGATTTTAATTCCTTATCACTATCTATGCTCTTAACCTCTGCTGTGAGTACGACGCTTCTCATTCGGAAATTGTCTCGTCGTTGAGCTAAGAGACTAGTCTCCTTATATTTCTCCTCATCAGTTTTGTTTGCATCTTTCAATTCTTTTTCTGTGCTGTTCTGTGCACTCAGACCTTTAGTGGAATCACCATCGGCTTCCTCTTCAACGCTGTAGACCGTTTCTAAGATCTCTGGTCTACGTAGGAAGCCGTTGGATCGCCTGACAATACTGTACTTTAGGTTGGGGTCAATCGCGTCTGATATTGACCTGACTATAGTGACACTGTCAGGGTTAGCGGACCTGAACCGTGGTATGTGAGTCAAGTTGCTGCAGTCTGAATCTACGTCTTCCATAATTACTGCAGAATCAGAATCATTCAAGGAGTCGAAGTCCCCTGATATGTGGGTATCTTGAAGCATGTCCCTGAAGTCAGGGATGGTTTGCGAAGTATCGATGCCGTGTTCAAGTAGTTTGGCTTGAAGAGACTCGATGACTTTCTGTTGCTTGAGTATGATGGTCTCTCGGAAGGCCAGCATGGTGGTTATTTCTTTCTGCTTGCGGACAAGGCGAGATTCGAATAGAAGGAGCTGGCTGGAGAGAGATTTGAGTTGTTCAGCTTTTTCTCGCTGCAAGCGAGAGACAAGTTCCTCCTGGGTGCGGTGAGCTCGGCGCCATGTCAGGAGTTGGTGCGCTTGCGCACGGTACTTCATACGGAGATCTCTGTAAAGAAAAAATATTCTTTAATACCAAATAATCGTTTCTTCTTTATATAATACACGGGACAAGTAGCTTTTAACCCACAAATCCTTCTGCGTGTGCATTACAAAATAAACCAATTTTAAGTCTATTCATAGGCATTATAACAAAAAAGTATCATCAAACTTGATCTTTAAATAAAAGTGTGGTTGGAAATTTCCACCTCATACTGCTCTTAAATCTATATCCACAATTTTTCTGACTATGCAAATAAGGAGTGGTCTACCTGATAGTCCTCCTGGCTTCGTCCAGGGTGTGGGCTTCCAGCGGATCGGTGAGGGAGGCTGCGAGGGACACATCGGGCTCCGTGGGGCTGTTCAGAGCCGACTCGCTGCGGCTGTAACAAAGATAAGACCAGCTTAAGAAACTATTACAAATGCTTTATAAGACGACAACATACATTCAAACGCGCAAAAAAATATTATCCTCCTTCAGGGTGGGACAACTAAATATTTGTAACGGGTTCTCTACTCCATTTCGACTTTATAAGACGACAACATACTCCATATGTGCCTTAACGGTACGATCAATTTTGAAGTGTAAATTATAATCAGATGCGTATTTTTCCCTGTAGTGACGTCAGTAAAAATCGGTAAGGCGGACGAATACTGTCAAAAATTAATATTATTTTTTGAAATAATTATACTTGTCGTGTTCACTCACAGAACCATAACCTAAGTGTTCACTGTTCATAAACCATTGCATTCTAAGAACAGCGCCTATTTCAATCGAACTTTCATAGGCACAATATCATAGGATCATAGTCTTATGACCTTGGGCTCTGTCTACCTCATACGGGAAACAGACGTGTCAAATTATTATGAGATTTTTAATCCCAAGTAACACACGGGCAAAGTCACGCCCAAAAGCGTCCTTCATATTAAAAATATTGTTTTTCAGGCATAAGTTATATAAAATGCCGTGTGGTTCCCGGCAGAGTAGAATAGGACCACTCCAAGTCTTCTCGTGGATGTCGTAGAAGGCGAAGTAGGGAACTCATGCGCAACAAAGCTTATAAACATCAAAGAGACCTCTCCAACCCGTCTGGCCAGCGTGGAGAGTGTTAGACAAATCCTCCGCCTAGTCTGGCTAATATGGCTCTGGTAGCACAGAGAGGGTCATGCTCCAGCAGTGGAGACTAAAAAGATCTGATGCTGATGACGCATAAGCTTCGAGCAACACGCCTTCCGTACAGAAGCCGTGTTGCTCGAAGCGCATAAGCTATTGATATCGAATGAATGACAAGACGTAGCGGGGAGGGCAAAGTAGCGCAAAAGTCAGACTTTATTTTTCTTTGAGATTTAATAATTCACGAGCCTGTCGATACAATAATGGGACCCTTGTCACTCCGGGCGTTTCAATCAATAGCTATTAGCGGTAATATATTCCGAGGCACGAAGTGGCTAGTTTGTCGGAAGCTGATATTGTGCTTCATGTTACTACTAATTTTAGCTGCCAATTGAGTAAAAGTTACTCTTTAGTCTTCCTCTTAGATTATACAGGTTGTTACGCTACGACGAGTTAATTGCTCATCAAACATGCTAGCCTACGATACGGGAGGATACGGTTTCGATACCCAGTCAGGTCAACATGGATATGATCTTTTTCAGATTGGCCTGGCTCTTGGATGTTTATCTATATGTGTAGGTATCTATAATATAAAGTCGCATCGTTGAGTTATCTTACGACACAAGTTCACAACTGAGCGTAGGGCTAGCTCCATTTGTATTTATTTGTTTATTATTTATTTTCAAATAATTGAATATTGCCCATTTCCTTATCATGCATGAGAGTCCAGACGGGCGATACATAATCATAGAAGCCTTGTAACTATACTCCATCGACGTAAGATGATAAAAACCAACCTGCCAGTACAGAATTGCGGGCAAAATCGTGGCCGTAAACGCCACGCCATGGAACGGCTTAAGTATACATGTGGTGATGTGGTACAACTTTATAAGAGAACGCGGGCGTTGAGGTCTGAATATATTCGATCTGGGCATAAAAATGTATTAAAAGCTTTAGCAATTAACTCGCAATTTGCGTGACATTCTTCATCATCTCAGTCGTTAAGAGTCCACTGTTGGACACGACAAAAAAAATTGTTTGTCACTTTGAGGGTTTTCAGAATTGATTTTTCCCTCAGGTGGCGGCACTATGTCGAGAGGTCGAGCTGTCAAAATCCACCCATCATAAAATCAATTTCATGATTTTGACAGCAACTGTCCAAAATACCTCTCGACACAGTGTCGCCACCTGGGGGAAAAGATCAATCCTGAAAAACCTCATTGTGTTGTGACCAAAATGTTCTCCAACTAAAAGACTATATTTTACTCTACGCTTTTCATATAATCTACGGTCTCTACACTTTTTTCGAACAAAATCGCTATCGTCTATGCATTGCCGCACCGCCCACCAAGCTCGTATGTAACGCACCCGTTACTCAATGCCCACAGGCCGTAATTTCGCAACTAGGTTCCTGGTTCAGACCAGGGTTATCGTGTGATTACAGCTGTAATCTCTTGTCAGTCGCAGGACCAGATAAACGGACATTCGACTGTAATTGTAGGGTGTAGTTGTGAGAAAATGTGTAATGTTTATTAAGTACGTCTATTGGTGGTCATTATGGCAGTAATTTTGATGCCGCTATGAAGAAATGAATCTTCTTGACCAGTCTAGGTACTTATGTCTTCATATACAGGAAGACTAGGTGTTACCCATATGTACACCTGTCTGTTAAAACATGCCACAAATACAACTCTCAAAGCTGCAAAGTTACGAACATAATTGTTAAGTGTTTTGACATTTAATGATTGCTGCATCTAACTTATTTAATATGTATGTATATTATACTCGCAACTGGCTGGTTTATTTGTTTAAACTAACTACTTGTTTGTAACTAACCTAACTAACCTAGAATACTCGTCATAACCCAAAGTTAGTCTGTTAGATAATGATTTTAGCATTTAGTCCACCTATTTTGCTTACATTATATTTGTACAATAAATATTAAATAAATAAAGTTGATGTAACAAATAAAATTTTCTAATTGTAAATTATTTTCCAACCGAAAAATCAACAGCGATTCTGTATAATCGCTTTTCCTCCTTTAGAAGGTTCAAGAGCCGTAGGCAAGAATAATAAATAAATTAAGTACTTATATTAAGGCGAAGTGAGTTCACACACAAGCGCCGCCCAGCAATTAATTCTATAAGTCCTAAATCATATCAAATTTAAAAAATCTAATAGCTGAATACCCTAGTAAATTACTTGTAGTATTCTTTTTATTACTTTTCATAGATATTATAATCCAAGTTTAACAGAACGAATTATTGCCGCCAAATGTGGCCACTTTTGGAGACGGCGTTCTCTTAATTCATCAAATTAAAAATAGTGAAAACTTTATTAATACTACAAGTAATTTACTAGGGCATTCGGCTATTAGATTTTTTAAATTTGATGTGATTTAGGACTTATAGAATAGATTGAAGAAATAAAAATAGGGTTGCCGCTAGTCGGCTGATGGCTCCTTAAGGCATTGAAAAATATCTCATATTTCATAATATATTTTTATTTGTTTCATAGTAATTTTTACGTTTGTGTTATTTACCATTGACGCTCACTCAACTTGATACAATAATTTATTGTTCTTTTAGGAACAGGAGCACAAAAAACAATTTGCTTGAGCTCACAAGTCATTGTTTGAATTTTCATTTTCTTTCGTTGTTGTTCAGAACAACATTTGCCGAGCGATCGTAAAAATGACATAAAACGCGTGTTTAGGCTCCTCCGAGAAATAAACAACCAGAATAATAAAATTGTGTGAAGATAACATACTTTGTGGTGAAATGTTCTAGTTGCTTTTGGTAACAGTTTTACTTATTGTAAAAACCGGCTAAGTGTGAGTCGGTTATTTAAATAAAAATTCCGTTCTATGAAATCATAACATATTGTACAATTTTAGGACATTTCTACTTGAAATGTCTTTCTGTTATCTATTTATTTGCTTTACGCTAAATTGCATCATTTAAAAAATATATAGCATATTCAAAAACATTGTTTTCGATTATAACCTGACCTGCAGGCCGATTTGCTAACTCGGTGTACAACGATTTGATTGTCACTTTAGCATCCATTACGGTTTTCATATCCTAAATAAAAATAGTCATTCATAGCGGAGCCGTAATGAATATTGAAGTTACCATGAAAATGATGTACACCGTAGCTTAAATGGTTTTAAATAACATTACAATGCTCGGTATATTATTAATATTGACAATATGTGATGAAAAAGAATTCGCCACAGGTAGGATTTGAACCCACGAGTCTTAGGTCTGCGCCCTAAGTGCTAATGCTATTTAAAACCATTTAAGTGAGTAAGAGCTTTCTTCAATTTAATCAACTTTCTATTCATCTGATATGAATGAAGTAGAATAAATACCACACTACTAAATAGTGGGTAGTATTGAAGAAATACGCATGCTTTGAATGCGTTATACCCTACGGGGTAATATGTGATGAGAGAATTCGACGCGGTGATTCGAAGTCACGGTGGTGTAGTTGGTAACACACTTAGGGCGCAGACCTAAGACTCGTGGGTTCAAATCCTACCTGTGGCGAATTCTTTTTCATCACATATTTTCAATATTAATTAATACACCGTAGCTGTCAAAAGTTAGCAAATAGGCCTGCTGGGATCGGACCTAATACTACTCGTGCCGTAGGAAGGTGTGTTAACAGTAAACTATGTGCAATGCAAACGTCAATAAAATAGATACAAAAACTATGAAATATCTGTTTTGATCTAGAAACCCTATTTGCTCCCCTCGAAAATAGGAAAGCTCGTAAAACTAAGCTGGCTATAAAACTGTTTGTAGTGCTTAACCTCTGCAACTAGACTAGCAACTGCTTAACAGACACTTAACACTATATTGAGGGGCTTCGTTCCTTATTCTTTTACTACATTCCTGCTGTTAACCGACTGGCTGAGAAGAAGGGTAATGATAATGGGTTCCGTGTAAGTCAGCGTTTTATGATGAGTATAAAATAAGTATAAGGTTCGTAGTAAAGCAAGTTGTTTTTTTAAACAACTTTAAAAAAAAGGAGGAGGTTCTCAATTCGTCGGAATCTTTTTTATGTATGTTGAACGATTTCTCGAGAAACACCTGGATCGAAATTTAATGGTCCATTGGATCGAAATTTTAAACAAACTTAACGAACCAATCGCAATCTTTTTGCTCAAATTTGTTTAAGGGTCTTATTAGGTAGACGCTTATTGAAATGAATATTAATCAGAAATGTTTCACAAAATCTACACTTATGCATCTTTCCAATCAAAACCACTCACACACACAAACACAATTAAAATTAATAAAGGTTTACTTAGAAAAGTTAGATCTACTAAGTAATAAATTTATTGCTTTATTAGTAAAACTGACAAGACCGATAGATAGATACGATCCAATTGTTCGTCTATTCTATTTGTTAAATCAAAGTGGTTCAATTCAGTGATTGAGTTACGTACGTCTAGTAATCAATTGGGTAGTCTGAGGATTAGATAAGATAAATGTGGATAAATCGGACCAGACAGAATTAATCAAGACAATATGTTTATATATTAATAAATGTAGTACCTAATAAATTTGTAAGACTAGTTCATTAAGGCCCCACACTAGGCACACTAGCGACGCCAATAATTTTATTCCTAATACTTTACAAATAGAAAGAAATTCAAGAATGTAAATCATATAAGCCTTAGTAAATAACCTGAAGTATTTTTGGAATCATGTTTAATGTTATGAGAATCAGTCATTAAGAGAAATAGTGATTACCGCCAAAAACGGTACGGAAACATATTTCTCACTGATTCTGATAATATTAAACATGATTCCAAAAATACTTAAGGGTTATTTACTAAGGCTTATATGATTTACATTTTTGAATTTCTTTCTATTTGTAAAGTATTAGGAATAAAATTATTGGCGTCGCTAGTGTGCCTAGTGTGGGGCCTTAAGCCGCTGTAATTCACGCACTGCCGTAACACGTCTATTTTTTTGTCGCGCAGTTAGCCTTATTTCGCATGGAATACTAGCATGAAAAAATATGAAGTACAGTTCAAAGATCAAAATAAATTATTACATCAAAATATTTTCAAAAAAATATTTAAAACCTAGGAAAATAAAATAGCAAAAAGCTATATCCAGAAAAGGTTTCGTCGCGAATTACTTGATATTTTCAGGGATAACCACCATTTTTACATCTATAAAAAGTAAAACTTACTGAGCAAAATGGATACCTAAAAATATTACAATATTTGGTTATAATTAAGGAATTATTAAGTTAAAACCGACAAAAAGCGGTCGAAATGACAGATACGGGTCCGAACTGAGATCGCCTACCGGCATCACCACTTTTAACCGTATTTCATTACCACGTACTATTATCGCGCGATTACCATTACGTACTATTATTATTAGGTGTTACAGCGCCTTAATGAGAAGCATTTCAATTGTAATATTTTGTTACTGCGGCATTAGATACACCTATTCTGAGAAAATTTTAGGTCTACCGTTTACCTCTCCCATGCTGATTTGGGAGTAAGGAATAAACCAGCTGCTTTTCTTCCCGCGCAGACCGTAAAAACCGGTCAAGGGATTGGCCAAAAATTTAAGGAATCACATCAATGCTGCGGCTAGCAACCCATCACTATTTTGATTCCGCTTTCCACCTTTAAAAGCCCACTATGATGCTATGATCTTCGGCTCTGTGTACCCCACTAGGGATAAAGAGGTTTTAATATGTATGTATACCTTTTGCGGTTTCAAAGATAAGATAAATAAAATAAGGATTAAGTATAGATAAGTTAAATAAAGTAAGTTTCACTTTCGCATTTATAATATTAATTGGTATTCACACAAAGCTAGCCCCACGGTACGAGTAAGCTGTGAACTTGTGTAGGAAGATATTTACTCAAAGAAACTATATTTTAAAATAGATTCCCGCGACTTCTTCTGCGTAAAGTAAAGCCTATGTCACCTGCAGACAAATTAGCTATTTCATCATCATCATCATCATCAGGTCTTTCTAGTCTCCACTGCAGGAACACGACCCTCTCTGTACTACCAGAGCCATATACTAGCCTGAGTAGTCAGAGGATTTGGCCTACACTCTCCACGCTGGCCAGACGGGTTGGAGAGGTCTCTTTGATGTTAACAAGCTTTGTTTAGCTTGTGTTTCCTTAGTCGCCTTTTACGACATCCACGGGATGACTTGGAGTGGTCCTATTCTACTCTGCCGGGAACCTCACGGCTATTTATAGGTGAAAGATTTTGAAAATAGGTCCGGTAGTTTCGGAGCCTAATAAATGCAAACAAACAATCAATCAAATTTTTCCTCTTTATATATTAGCTTAATTTTATTATAGATAAACATCCAAGACCTAGTTAATCTGAAAAAGATCATTTTCAGTCAAGACCTGACCGAGGATTGAACCCAGGAATACTCGGCAGACTGGCGTGTCAACCACTGCGCTATGAAGGCTGTCATAACTAATGAACAAAGACCACCATTGCTTGTCACTCAAACAAAAGATAAAAATAATGGATTAAAATATAGTCGAGTTTTGTGGTGGGAAGTCAACGGGTACAGTTGAAGTTTGCCTTAGACAATTTTGCAAATTGATTTTAGTGGACTTTATAATATGAAATTGGTGTAGTTTGGTGTTATAAATGCTCGTGCTCGTGAACAATTTGTGAAATAGTTAAAGTGGACTGTTATATAGACTCGTATAGACTTGTCACCATAACCTCCCGACCACGAGGCATCAAAGAACATACGCCATCTTTGATGCTACTTGTTTCAACTTTACCGTACAACACCGATACTTAGTATCTCAATTTACTGGACATTGGCAGAATCACTGAAATCCGGTGGAAGCCATTTTATAAAACAGAAGAAGAAGAAAAATATAGTCCCGTTTTTACCTTCATCTAAAAAATAAACCTTCTTCTTCTGTTTTATATTATGGCTTCCACCAAAATTTCAGTGATTCTGCCAATGTCCAGTATAATGAGATACTAAGTATCGGTGTTGTACGGTAAAGTTTTTCCAAGTAGCATCAAAGATGGCGTATGTTCTTTGACGCCTCGTGGCAGCTTGGGGCGGCAAATCTATACGAGTCCATTTATCAGTCCACTTTAACTATTTCACAAATTGTTCATGAGCACGAGCATTTATAACACCAAACTACACCAATTTCATATTATAAAGTCCACTAAAATCAATTTGCAAAATTGTCTAAGGCAAACTTCAACTGTACCCCTTGACTTCCCACCACAAACTCAAAATAAACCTGATTCTACTTACCATTCAAAACCAGCCATGTTTGAATCATGTCAATTGGTCAAAACAAAAATCTGATTAATACCACTCGACACTTGCTTATAAAGATGTTATAGGTGTATTATTAAAAAGTATTAATAACTAAACAAGTAATGAAATAATACTAAACTATTATTATGGGACTGTTGACTGTATCTACTGATATTATCTTTTACAATCCAATATTCAATAAAATATTCAAGAGACTGATAGATAACAACCACTTTACGTTAGTTTTATCATCATACTATAATAGTATTAACAATCATATGTATAGGGAATAATTGAATTCAGCAAGCAACTATCGTAATATTACGTCATTAAAAATGAGTCACAGTGTAACACAACAAATCAGTGGTATGTAAATTATTTTCCACTTATCACTTATTTCCATTAAATTAAAAGTTTTTTTTTACGGTAACACATTGACCAAATTTTTTTTTAAATAAAAAGTGTCGTTATTACTTATTACGTCACTGGGTCAAAGTTTAAGCCAACAGATCAATGTTTAATAAATCAGTTTCCACTAATCACTCATTTCCATTAAAATTTAATGTTTTTAACGGTCTCACTTTTATCAAAATTTAGTTATATTTTTTTTTATATTCTTTTTTCTTTTTCACAACTTTAAATTCTGTCACCAAAAACCGTTGCACCGGACAGGGACGGACTAAGCAAGTGGTTAACTGTCTCTGATCAAGATTAACTTTTTTAACTAATATTCTATATTTTTTTCTTCTTTTTTCACTAATTTAGATTCTGTCACCAACCGTTGCACTCGACAGGGACGGACTAAGGAAGTGGGCGATCGGTCACGGGCGCTCCTTCGGGCTCCAGGTGCGGCCGATTCGGTCCACTGAGTTGGCTGCACTTGGGCAGGTGGCCTGCGGTCACTTCCTACGGCATATGGTGGAAACCGGCTTAATTTGGTGCATTTTTACCAACTGCGCAAAAGGATGTTAATATTTTTAGGGTTCTGTATCCAAAGGGCACATGGCCGATTTTATTTTTAATTCATACGTACTTACCCAACTCATACGTGCTAAATAAAACAAGTATGATGCCTCCTACATTTATTCAAATTCTTTCAGTCGTTTTTGTATGATGAAGTATCAAACATAGAAAAAAAAACTTGTCGGTACTATAATAATTTAACTACAGATATTGTTCAGAATAGAGGATTATTTAACTACGACTTCCCATTAATGTAACATTAGTTTTATCGAAACTTAAAAATACAGTTTTCTACCCCATACTTCCTTATTAAATATCAAATATTCTTACCAGAACGATCTGCAAAGCAAATAATTTCATACAAACTTTTCTTTCATGTACAAGCGACATTTCTAGGTGACAGGTGTGACGTGCGATAAGCGTATTCCGTGTAAGCTGAAGGGCAAGATTTATAAGACTGTCATAAGACCAGCTTTATTGTATGGAGCGGAATGTTGGGCAACCAAAAAGAAGGAAGAACATAAGATGCATGTGGCGGAAATGAGGATGCTGAGATGGATGTGTGGAGTAACAAAGATGAACAAGATCCGAAATGAATATATAAGAGGAAGTTTGAAAGTCGCTCCAATAGTGGAAAAAATAAAGAGCCATCGTTTAACCTGGTATGGCCATATCGAGAGAAGGGATGCCGATCACCTGGCTAAAAGGATGCTGCACTTAAATGTGCCAGGACAAAAAGGAAAGGGAAGGCCGAGAAAGTCGTGGAGGGAATGTGTGAGGAATGATATGAAGGAACGGGGAGCAAGTGCCGATATGGTTGGTAACAGGAAACTTTGGAGAGAGTTGACATACAGAGCCGACCCCAAATAGGGAAAAAGGCAAGGAAGAAGAAGAAGAAGACAAGCGACATTTCTACGAAACACAAGGTAAATAGTTTTCTACCTCATACATCAAGCTTTCAGTTTCTTATTTCAACGGGACCTTCAGAGGAACATTAGCATGCATGTGAGCGTTCATTTGAATAGCTTGGAATTCATATTTAAAAGTCATACATATGTAGCGGCACGGAGCTGTTGCGGTCGAGAATATTTAAATATATAGTGGGGTACAGTTTTAAATGATATAAAACTCTTATTTTCTTTTTGTTATTAAAATTAATGCTGGCCGTAAAACTAATACAACAACATACATACATATTATCACGTCTTTGTCCCTAGCGGGGCAGACAAGAGCCCAGGGTCATAAGACTCAAAGGCCACGTTTACCGTGTTGGTCGTAAAGATGGAGAGCGGAATCAAAACACAACAACATGGTTTTGAAAATGTCCTCCGTGGCGCAGCGTACTCTGCTTAAAAAAACTCTCAGTATTCAATTCCCGACGCGTGAAAATAAATAAATAATAAATATATACGGACAAGTCACACAGATTGAGCTGGCCCCAAAGTAAGTTCGAGACTTGTGTTATGGGATACTAACTCAACGATACTATATTTTATTACAAATACATATATAGATAAACATCCAAGATAGACCTGGGGTCTATCTGAAAAAAACATTTTCCATCTTGACCTGACCGGGGATCGAACCCGGGACCATCCGTGTCGCAGGCCGGCGTGTTGACCACTGCGCCACAGAGCTCGTTATTTTATTTTCATGTCAATCACAGAAATCGATGTTAATGTTTATTTGACATAAAAATAAAATTAATATTTAACTAAACCGAAACTAACCTAAAAATAAACCGGTCGAGTGTGAGTCAAACTCGCGCAATGAGGGTTCCGTACAAAAAGTTTTGTATAATCGCTTTGTTTATTGAATGCAATATCGGGAATTGTTGGTCCCGGCTGTCATCATTGATGGCAGTCGTTAAGCTAAGTCAGATGCCTTAAGGCAGCTTAAAAATCTGACACCAGTGTTGGCCACTTACACACACGAAAAACAAACAAAAAAACATCGGGAATTAACGCGAAACATGCCTGTTTTCTCCAGATGTTTCCAGTTTCCCGATATTACATTTAATAAACATGCAACGCGAAAGTTTTAAAAGTAGTTATAGTCGCTCTGTTACTTTTTTTGTGCCAAAAAGATAGAAAACTGACCTGACAGAGGTGACCACGACACAAGTTGAAAAATACACAGCCTGCGGGATGTCCCCACGGAACACAAGTCAACAGTGACACCGACTCACTGAATAAAGTGAACGCGTTTGAAAATGTGTAGTTGTACTTGATTTTAGTTCGTATTCTATGATTTTCGTATACCACACAAGTCGTGTATTGAATAGAGAGCAATTACGACTTATTGTACATTCAATTATAAGTGGCCTGTTTCTTAATAGGCATGATGACTGGGTCTTCAGATTCTTAAAAATGTTTCATAATATATCAAAATGTGTCTAAAAAGACTATAAAGTACCATATACCAAAATAAATATTACCAATAAATATGCTTCTAAATATAAAGCAACTTTTATTATAAGACCATTACAATAAACGCAATATTTAATATAGCTGTCGAACAAGTTACTCATACGTCCCATACGTTTTACTCAACCGTCCGTGACGTCACGATAGAGTAGCATTTTCTGGGGAGCGTATCGGTATCGCCCAAAAAATGTGGTATTAAAACTGTAATATCTAAGAGAGTTTTTGGTTTAGCATGGCGTTTTTTCGCGGTTGTGTCTTTTTTTGGGAGGACTTTTCATATAATAACGAAAAAAAATATAGTCATCATCCGTATTCAGAATGAGGTTCCGCGTCACCGATAGCAGTAACAATTTTGCAGTTATTGAAAACACGTACGCTTGTTAAAACAAAATATAATATATATCTTAGGTAGATATTAGAAAAATCACTAAATATGAACATGTACTGTAACTTTTGTAAAACTAAAACCAAACTACGTTTGTATGGGATTTTGGCTTTACGTGGGACTCTTAAGTCGATTCATGTAAGTGTCTTATATTATTAGGATCGAAATGTCACTAACTTACTAAATAAGCAAACAAGTGGTTTTGAAAATGTGCAGTTGTACTTGATTTGAGTTCGTATTCTATAATTTTAGTGTACGACACGAGTTGTGCATTAAATAGAGAGCATTTAAGACTTTTTATGTGTTGAATTAGTGGCCTGTTTTCTGTATGAGTTGCACAGAAAGTCTTTCAGCGTCAATAGAGCTTATAGATTTTGCAGTTATTGAAAACATGTAGGTTAGGTAATGTTTCATCATCATCCATCATCAGGTCTTTCTAGTCTCCACTGCAGGAGCACGACCATCTCTGTACTACCAGAGCCATATACTAGCCTGAGTAGTCAGAGGATTTGGCCTACACTCTCCACGCTGGCCAGAAGGGTTGGAGAGGTCTCTTTGATGTTAATAAGCTTTGTTTAGCTTGTGTTTCCTTAGTCGCCTTTTACGACATCCACGGGATGACTTGGAGAGGTCCTATTCTACTCTGCCGGGAACCACATGGCGAAGGTAATGTTTAGTGAATAGTAATTATTTGGATAAGTCTAACACGTATACACTACAAATGAATGAGAGGTGTTTTATTGCTTGCTTTTCGTGTGCGTGCTTTCAAAGCTGCGTAAAGGCATCTTATATAGTTTAACGACTACCTGACAATGACAGCCGGGATCAACGAGTGTTTTATTGCTTTTGTACAATACATTACATTTTCATGAATTACATTTTCAGTTTAAGTAAGTATTATATATTTTTTTCTTTATAAATCAATTAAACGTTTGATCCCTATCTTGCCAGACTATCTCCGAATGGTCTGTGGAGCAGGCATGCACCAAGTACAAGGCATACGCAAATTGAGACAACACATGAGCTCGATAGGTTGTTGGACATGGGAAGTGATAAACAGCTTCCCGTATACAACTTCAAGAAGAACTATAGAGTATAGATTTTACTATTTTGAGAGAATAAATATTCCGACAAGAGATGAGTGGAAGGAAGAATTTTGCCCTTCTGAACGAGATGCTCAATCTGGTACACAGATGGCTCAAAGACCAATCATGGAAAAGGCGCAGGCATTTTCTCCAAGAATAAACAACTAAATATATATAGGGACATATATATAGGGACAAATATATAGGGACAAATATATAGGGACATATCACACAAATTGAGCTAGCCCCACAGTAAGTTGTGAACTTGTGTCGTGGGATACCAACTCAACGATACTATATTTTATAACATATACTTATATAGATAAACATCCAAGACCCAGGCCAATTTGGAAAAGATCGTTTTCCATCTTGACCTGGCCGGGGATCGAACCCGGGACCTCCGTGTCGCAGGCTGGCGTGTTAACCACTGCGCCACGGAGCTGATTCAGAGCATGGGCTTGTTTGCAACCGTATTTCAAGCAGAAACATATGCAGTAACTGTCTGTGCTAAAATGAATCTAGAGAAAGGATTTTGCATGTACTAATATTTTACAATGAATTTCTCAGAAAATCTTCGCAATACGTTCCATCAGGAAATCTGTATCAAATTGCCTAGAATAAAATTATCTTATCCCTTAGGTGTCCCTTGGCAACATTTGACGTCAAAGTTCGGATCGGAAGGTAATCAAAACATCAAACAGATTCAATCTGGTTTTAATTAATCGTAAACTAGACTCTTTAGATAAATCGGGTTCGATCCCCGGTCAGGTCAAGATGGAAAATGATCTTTTTCAGATTGACCTGGGTCTTGGATGTTTATCTATATAAGTATCTATTATAAAATATAGTTCTCGTTAGTAAAATATCGTTGAGTTAGTATCCTATAGCACAAGTCTCGAACTTACTTTGGGACTAGCTCAATCTGTGTGATTTGAATTGCAATTTCATGAAATGGTCGCATTTCATGAAATGTTTTACTGTCTATTGGCCACATCATGATGTAGATTGGGCAGATCAATGGCAACATATCGTTTAACGATATGTGCAGCCAAACGCGTGGCTTTCTCATGAAATGGTCAAGATTGTTTGATCATATCGTAATAATAAAAAGTAAATAGTTTCTTTAATTACCGGTAGAGGCGCTACAAACGCTTTGTTTGTTTTGTTTACGTGGAAAGATGGCGGCCGTCGGCGAAAACCGCAGTAAAAAGAGAACATTATGTTGTGTAATGATGAAGAAATTGAAAATATAAGAATTTACGGTGAAAAAAATACAAAATGTTCTTAACATATTCTGAATTTTTGTTAATTATATTTCCTAGACACCCTTTTTTACGAACCGGCCAAACGTGAATGACAATATCGTTAAACGTGGACGATTCAATGATCTGATCAAATTAAGTTGGCCACATCATAAAATGCCACCATTTCATGAAAATGTCAATCGTTTCATGAAAAGATCAGTTCTACGATATGGCCACGACATAATAGCTTATTTTTAAACCCGGCAAAAACCCGTTTGTCTGTGACATGATAGCTCTTGAATTAGCGAATTGAATGCGTATTATTATTCTTTTAAAGCAGGTTTTCTAGGCAGAAGCAGGCTCTTACATTAGACATTTTGTACCAATATCGATTCAGCACATTTTCGATTTTCGAGATTTAAGTTCCTTATTTTCTTTAATTTTTGTGGTCCGTAGAGTATTGCTTTTCTGTGAAGTGGCATCAAGAGGTCTATGTCTCTACTTCAGACTTTCTGTAGTATACCTATCGACGTAATTTTAAATTTTTAATGTGAAAATAAAGACAAGAATCCTTAACATAGAACAGAAGAATTGAATGCAATTCTCTCATGTTTACAGTGCTTTTAAATCGTTTTGTAGGTCGGATTAAAATGATAAATCTTTGTTTTCGTACGAGCATGTTATCAGCTTCGCAGCCTAGCTTCTGCAATGCATACTAAATGAGCACTGTTTTACTGCACACGGTTTCATACTAGGTACGTATTACTAGTTACGACCGTACAGGCATGTATAGTTGAGCATTAATATATACACAATTGTTTTCCATTTTTGACCTTATTACATCCAATTAAAAAGTGTATCCATACTTATATGTACTGGCCCCTGTGGCAACGTAGCTGGCAAAATAAGGGTATTGCTGCTCTCCAAAGGCTTTGCCATTGTTTTTCAGATTTGCTCTTTCATGCAATCGCGGCCCGCCAGGATGAGAGTTTGCTGTCCCTCCAAACCTTGCGCACACAGGCAACGCCCAAAGCCGAGGTCTGTCCCTCCTGGCCCTCTGCTCTCGCCTCAAAAACCCGGTGAAGTAGCGAAAGCTCATTTGGGGCAAACTATACAACGTGTAATTTACCCATGATTCAGCCTGTCAGTGTGAACAACTTTGTCTATGGGACCAACGCTGAAAACTCAAAAACGTTTTCTAATTTTTTATTCAGACGTGTTTGGCCGCCGGTCTGTCTATTTGTAAAAAAATTAAAAAAAAAAACATTTTTGAGTTCCCAGCCAGCATTCATGGTCCCAAAGGAAAGTTGTTCATATCGTCTGAGTTACTTGTTATGGGAATGTCGAGGATAAATTTATACGCTGTATATCCATTCAAAACACTAGTCATTCACTGTTTGTAAGATTCAGCTTGATAATAGTCAGACGAACGGACGTCACATCGAAGGCTTAGTTATAATTTGCCCCTTTGGGTACGGAACCCTAGAAAAAGAGTACTTACCTACTCCTAGTTCGTACACGTGGCGCCTAAGCTTCGCTATGAATACTAAACGAAAAGTTTACAGCACTTTCGCTAGTTTTCATAATCTTGCTAATTGGAGGTGCATACAAAACGCTCATTAAAGTACTATGCTGTTACTTTTACTGTTAGATGTAGTTATGTTTACCCGACTGACACGCCCAGAGGGAATATAAGGTTTTTCGCGTGTAAGTTTGTTGTATGTATGTTCATGTTCCTTTGTTACGACAACGGCTCGACTGATTCTAATTAAGACTTGTCATTAGATTCGTCTTTCAAGAGTGTCATTGTTTAGCGTTAAATTTTCAAAAGACTGACGGTTTTCAAGCGTGAATCTTTTTGAAAAAGTTATCAGTACCATATGAGTGCAAACGGGACCCTAACAAAACAACACATCAACATCATCTCAATGCCATCTTTGCACAACTAAGTCATTTTTTATAAGTTTGCGCGGGATCTGAAAATCCTTTTCAAGTAAAGTCTTTCGAGGATTACTTACAAATCCTTTAAAATGAAAATTATAATAAAGACACTTTGGGCCATCAAGATTCTGATTAAACGTTAGCATTAGAACTTTTTAACCCAACCTTGCTTACTTTTAAACTTTCGTGGCAAAATCATTTTCACTAATATTTTGACGAGCTCCGCGCAGTAGTTACCACGCCAGCCTGCGACACCAGGGGTCCTGAGTTCGATCCCCGGTAAGGCCATGATGTAAAACGATCTTTTCAAATTGACCTGGGTCTCGGAAGTTTATCTATACATATAAATATCTATTACAAAATATAGTAGCGTTTAGTTAGTATCCTACAACACAAGTTCACAACTTGCTGTGTGTGGGGCTAGCTCAATATGTGTGATATGTTCCTATATATTTATTTATTTTATATAGGCATCATATAGAGGTTCTACTAAACACCAAACGTGGATCGTAAACGCAGACAACGTTTTTTTCTTCTATTTTTTTTTTTGCTTTTATTTCCTCAGATTTGAAAAACATATTTCATAGTGCAATAGTTGTTATTGCGCTACTTAGCGTTGAAGTTTCAATCATTTTACCAGTTCGTTTACGTCACTATACCTATCTGCAAAGTCGTCTTGATGGCTACATGGATTTCGACTCGAGAAGTATCATACTTGCTTACTTTTAAACTTTCGTGGCAAAATCATTTTCATTAATATTTTGACGAGCTCCGTGGCGCAGTAGTTATCACGCCAGCCTGCGACACCAGGGGTCCTGGGTTCGATCCCCGGTAAGGCCATGATGTAAAACGATCTTTTCAAATTGACCTGGGTCTCGGAAGTTTATCTATACATATAAATATCTATTACAAAATATAGTAGCGTTTAGTTAGTATCCTACAACACAAGTTCACAACTTGCTGTGTGTGGGGCTAGCTCAATATGTGTGATATGTTCCTATATATTTATTTATTTTATATAGGCATCATATAGAGGTTCTACTAAACACCAAACGTGGATCGTAAACGCAGACAACGTTTTTTTCTTCTATTTTTTTTTTTGCTTTTATTTCCTCAGATTTGAAAAACATATTTCATAGTGCAATAGTTGTTATTGCGCTACTTAGCGTTGAAGTTTCAATCATTTTACCAGTTCGTTTACGTCACTATACCTATCTGCAAAGTCGTCTTGATGGCTACATGGATTTCGATTTTTATCATCTTATTGTTCACATTCACAGTTATATTAATTATAAAAAAAAAACTCATTTCAAATTAAATCACTTGTTGAAATTTACCTTCGTTATTGAATTTTTAAGGGCACGTGAGAGGTTCTGGCAGAATTTCAGATGGAATTAATTATTAACAGCGAAGAGAGCTCATGTGTGTCAAGCAGTTGATAAGTGCTCGGTGTTGCGAAACAACAAGCATTTTTCATATTTTTTTACGAAACAATCAGTAGTTTTTACCAATTTTTATAACAGGGTATCGAATATTTTAGTAAAAGATTATCCAGGCCATGTGGTCTATTTATAAGAAATATTAACAACTCTTAAAAATCTTAATTGACATAAGTAGCTATAGATACACTAAAAACTAAATTAATAAGTTAAATAAATAAAAAAGCTATATACAAATAAAAATGGCCGCGTGCCTAGAAGGCTGGCACCATGTGTTCCCTACTCCAGTTAGTACCCCACGACACAAGACTATAAACTTCCCGTGGGTAGCTCAATTATTCTAATTTGTCCCTATATTTATTTATTTGTGTCTATAAACTTGTTCAAAACTAGAAAGTTTATCTATAGCTTCACGTATATAGGTAGCGTGTAAATTTAGCCTTAAGAGCGTATACTAGCAGTATTTTTTCAATATGGTTTCCATACAAATGTATTTCTTTATTTTCTCGCTGAAAACTGATTCTAGAGCCACAATTCTTTTTTCATAAAATCTAGTACTAAACTAGGAATGCCCCTATTTTTTATTTTTTCCAAAAATACTATTTTTGTACAAATTGTTTTTCTTCTAAACAGGTTTTTAGAATAAAATAAAACATAGGGACATACCTATTGTAGTAATAGATTGTATGTATTTATACTTATTTATGGGTATGTTTACCTTTAATTACCCGGCAGAGCCATCGGTTTATAAGAAAATCCACTTTCGCGGCTCTTCACCCGAGCAAAACATTTTCGCTTTCCCTAGAGAGATATTAATAAAAGTGAAAACTGCATTTAATTTGATACAGTTCTTATCGTTTATGTCTTAGTACAGCTAATCTATATTTATCACGCAGATACTTTGTTTTTACAAGTTTTCATTGAAAAATAATGACACAATATTCCCACTAAAAAGGCTGTCAATGTCATTTGGGAATTATAAGGTAAACTTAACTATGAGTGGGATAAGGCAAAGAAAAAAGGATAGTACTTGGCTATCCAGATGCAACCATTCTTTTTTTTTTGGTACCGTAAATTACTATTGTATAATTTAGTATACCTATAGTCATTGCTGGTCAAAAACTGTTATTTTAAACAATCAATAATAGATTGTATTTTATTTAGATTTCTATGAGTTTCCATAATGTTATACAGTTTTATGACAATCTATTCATGCTTTTTTTAAGCACTGCCGTTTTTAAACTTAAACTTTCGCTGGCATTACCTGTGTAACCGAAGTAGTTTGACTAGCAATTATCTAGCATTTTTACTGCGTCTGGGGATAACTTCACCTCCCTATTTCACCCCCTCAGAGTTTTAATTTCTAAAAATCCTCTCCTCAGTGACATTCATAATCATGAAAGGAACCCCAATAGCAAATTGTAAGTTTGGTACGTACTGTAGTTTCGATATATTAAGTCAGTATACAACCTTATTTTTAATTCAATACACAAACTTTAAGTGGTGACTCAGCCCATCAACATGAACAACTTTTGTTATGGGACCAATGCTGAAAATTCAAAATTATTTTTACCTCTTCCATACATTTGGTCCAATCAGCTGGACACTTTTGTATGGGAATGTCAATTTTTTTTTGAGTTCCTAGCATTGGTCCTATTTCAAAAGTTGTTCATGATGATGGGCTGAGTCAACCCCTAAAGTTTGTGTACTGATTAAAAAATAAGGGTGTATAGGTATAAATGACGTCTCAAGAAAAGTGTGAAAAATTCATTGCCAACCGTCTAGCTCTTGATAATAATATCAGCATATAATAAAAATGCGTTGTCTGGCTGACATAGACTAAATTTATTTTTTTATTTTAATACAGTTCAACACACCTACCTATTAAAATAATCCAAATTTTGTATAACGAATCAAAAAGTAAACTACTTTAATACAGTATTGTAAACACCCAGCTTAGAAACAAAACTATGATGCTTTACAGAGTTTACACCCTTCGTTATAATTTAATTTGACACTGAGAGCAAACAAAAGCCTTATTTTCTGCTCTTCTGTCCCACTTGGCCGTCTTGGCTTTAGGAACATGAACCATAGCAGTACTATCAAATACTCTAAAGTGGCTGACATCTGGCTTTCTGCCTGTCCAAAGTTCATAAGGTGTCTGTGTCAATCCAGATGCCAAACTTCTGTTTCTCAGATACACAGCTGTGTTTACAGCTTCTGCCCAGAATTTCTTATCTAATTTGGCGTCAAACAGCAAGCACCGAGCTTTTTCCACCACCGTTCTGTTCATTCTTTTACACAAACCATTTTGCTCCGGCGTGAATTTATTACTTTTCTGATGTGCAATACCAGCTTTCTTCAAAAAACATTCCATCTCATTAGAACAAAATTCGCCTCCATTGTCTGTTCTCAAAACTTTCAGTTTCCTGCCAGTTTGTCTTTCAACTAGAGCTTTAAACTCTTTGAAGTATCCAAAGACTTCACTCTTGGCCTTGAGAAAATAGACAAATGCCATCCGGCTATAATCATCGACAAAGAGTAAAAAATAACGTGATAGTCCAATCGAAACCTGCTCCATTGGCCCGCAAACATCAGCGTGAACCAGATCTAGTACATTCTCGTACCTGGTACCCTTGTGAGAAAAAGGCAGTCTCGCTTGCTTCCCTTTACAACATGTGATGCATTTGGACTTGTTAATCACAGCTCTGTCTATGAAATCAATTCCGTTTACTACACCGTTCTTCATAGCATTTAAATCTGTACTATTTAAGTGTCCCAATCTTCGGTGCCACACCTCACTAGTCATTTTTCAAAACTTTTAACTGGCTTTTTTAGATTCTACCGAAACTGCTTCTTCCGCTGAACATACTTTATTTATGTCCACACCATCGAGAATGAGAAAATTCTCGGCAGCGAACGCCCACTCGTCAAAGTTCTCTCGACCTTTCAATTTCGGCACATTTGCAATGTAACTGCCGGCCATTTTGAACTTGAACTACACGGCTCTCACGACAAAACACAAAACTGCATGCAAACTGCAAATAGTCCTTTTGAAACTGAATTTTCAATTTCTAACACGATTTTAGTCACTAGATCCACAAATCAGTACATTAATACACAAAATAACAACAATACGCAATTTTTTTGGATCGCTGGGCCCATAACCTAATAAAAATGCGTTGTCTGGCTGACATAGACTAAATTTATTTTTTTATTTTAATACAGTTCAACAGCATATACTTAGCAAAATAGCAAGTATGTATTACACTATGTAGTACAGTTCGCCCGCATTCGGTGCTGGGAACACTTTCGCCAACTGAATTATGCATGTCGACAAGGACGCCAGAAACGAAGCAACATGTAGTCCTACCACCGTATTACACGAAAAGTGTAGGCTCACATACAAAATACATGTTTTTTTTTTCGTTTTTGCTCAATAGTCTATTGTTGTAGGTATAAAGCGTACGAAACCCTTCATGTGGCCAATTTTTTAAATTCTTTTCTTTTTACCGCTGCAAGCTAACTATCTCTAGCATTGCTTGTGTAACTAAAGTCCGTATATTTTGAAGATGTCTCCTCACGATTAATACCTAGCTTAGAAAAAATAATTGCTAACAAGCTTTTAATAACAATATCAGCATATACTTAGCAAGTATGAATATCTACAGTTCACCGCATTCGGTGCTGGGAACACTTTCGGCAGCTGAATTATGCATGTCGACAAGGACGCCAGATACGAAGCAACATGTAGTCCTACCACCGTATTACACGAAAAGTGTAGGCTCACATACAAAATACATGTTTTTTTTTTCGTTTTTGCTCAATAGTCTATTGTTGTAGGTATAAAGCGTACGAAACCCTTAATGTGGCCAATTTTTTAAATTCTTTTCTTTTTACCGCTGCAAGCTAACTATCTCTAGCATTGCTTGTGTAACTAAAGTCCGTATATTTTGAAGATGTCTCCTCACGATTAATACCTAGCTTAGAAAAAATAATTGCTAACAAGCTTTTAATAACAATATCAGCATATACTTAGCAAGTATGTATTATACAGTTCGCCCGCATTCGGTGCTGGGAACACTTTCGCCAGCTGAATTATGCATGTCGACAAGGACGCCAGATACGAAGCAACATGTAGTCCTACCACCGTATTACACGAAAAGTGTAGGCTCACATACATAATACATGTTTTTTTTTCATTTTTGCTCAATAGTCTATTGTTGTAGGTATAAAGCGTACGAAACCCTTAATGTGGCCAATTTTTTAAATTCTTTTCTTTTTACCGCTGCAAGCTAACTATCTCTAGCATTGCTTGTGTAACTAAAGTCCGTATATTTTGAAGATGTCTCCTCACGATTAATACCTAGCTTAGAAAAAATAATTGCTAACAAGCTTTTAATAACAATATCAGCATATACTTAGCAAGTATGAATATCTACAGTTCACCGCATTCGGTGCTGGGAACACTTTCGCTAGCTGAATTATGCATGTCGACAAGGACGCCAGATACGAAGCAACATGTAGTCCTACCACCGTATTACACAAAGTGTAGGCTCCCATACAAAATACATGTTTTTTTTTCGTTTTTGCTCAATAGTCTAATGTTGTAGGTAAAAAGCGTACGAAACCCTTCATGTGGCCAATTTTTTAAATTCTTTTCTTTTTACCGCTGCAAGCTAACTATCTATAGCATTGCTTGTGTAACTAAAGTCCGTATATTTTGAAGATGTCTCCTCACGATTAATACCTAGCTTAGAAAAAATCATTGCTAACAAGCTTTTAATAACAATATCAGCATATACTTAGCAAGTATGAATATCTACAGTTCACCCGCATTCGGTACTGGGAACACTTTCGCCAGCTGAATTATGCATGTCGACAAGGACGCCAGATACGAAGCAACATGTACCACCGTATTACATGAAACACCCATCTGTCTGCGTCCGATCCGACTTTACTTATACAATTAACGGATTTCTTCAATCACGTTTCTTTCTCCATGGATAAATTCATGAAGTACTACATATATGTAGTAATAAGTTGCGTCTAAGTGTTACAGAAATATATTTTACTAGCAATTTGCCTTCGTCCGTTTAAAATTTTACCTCCTTAGGGGTAGTGTATGTGTAACCACAGACTTTCCAAATCGTCGTCTCCTTATGACTACCACCTAAGAAAAGTTAGAAAAATTCATTCCCAACCGTCTAGCTCTTGAGAACAATATCAGCATATACTTAGCATTATACAGTTCACCCGCATTCGGTACTGGGAACACTTTCGCCAGCTGAATTATGCATGTCGACAAGGACGCCAGATACGACGCAACACGTAGTCCTACCACCGTATTACACGAAAAGCCCATGTGTCTGCGTCCGGTACGACTGTACAATTAATGGATTTCTTCAATTCCATAGGTAAAGTTTTAATTTTGAGTGACATTTTCATACAAAAGTGTCAGCCGCTAGGCCAATCAGTTCCCAAAATAGTTCAGATAGAAAAAGTTGTTAATATTGACAGCCAAGTCTGACTTTTATTGACCCTCGACATTCATCATCAGGTCATTATTGTGTATGTGATGCTAGCGCTGCAACTCAAATCTTTTTAACTAAACTATCAGAGATACTTAAGCGTCACACAAAGATAATTACTATATCTAGAAGAAAACAGCTTATTAAACCTTGGGTGACACCTGGGCTACTTCGCTGTATTAAATTCAGAGACACCCTACATAAAAGACTTAAAAAAGACCCTAATAATCCTTCTTTATGTCTGACGTATAAACGCTATCGCAACCACTGTAACAAAATATTAAGAAATCTAAAAAGAAAGTATGAACAACAATTAATACAAAGAAACAAAAGTGATTTTAAAAAAACCTGGCGTATAATCAAAGACATTTGTAATATAAACCAATCACCCAAATCGACAAATGAATTAATAAATAATAAGAAGGATCCAAAGACGGCTATTTCAAAAATTAACTATTACTATGCAAATGTTGGTCGAAATCTAGCGAATAACATACTAAAGAAATCGAATACAACAGAGACCGACCTTATTAAACTTTTTAAAGATGATCAAAATAGATCTCCTAACTCTTTGGTTCTTCTTCCCACAGATGAAAGCGAAATTAACAGAATAATTGAATCACTGCGAAACTGTCAATCTACTGGGTGGGATGGGAATGCATCAATTTTGTTTAAAAAAGCATCTCATATTCTTTCTGCGCCTATATCTTACATCTGTAACTTATGCATATCAACAGGTATGTTTCCAGAAGCGCTTAAAAAATCCGTCGTTGTGCCCATTTATAAGTCAGGGGATCGAGACAGTATTACCAACTATCGTCCGATTTCATTATTGCCAATTCTTTCGAAAATACTTGAAAAAGTTATAAATCAAAGGTTATTGGGTTTCTTGGAAAAATACAATTTACTTTCACCAAATCAGTTTGGCTTCAGAAATAGACTCTCTACATCTGATGCTATATTAAAACTAGTGTCACATGTGTATAATCACCTTGATAAATCTAATAAATGTCTTGGATTATTTATTGATTTTGCAAAAGCATTTGATACTGTTTCGATCCCCATGCTTCTTAGAAAACTGGAACTCATAGGAGTAAGAGGGACTGCATATGACTTATTTAAAAGTTATCTCACCAACCGCAAACAAATTACTTCCATAGGATCCCATACTAGTTCAGAAGAAACGGTGTCTTATGGGGTACCACAGGGCAGTGTACTTGGCCCGACTCTATTTCTTATATATATTGATGGTCTTTGCAGGAAAGAACTCCATAATGCCCAAGTTATCACTTTTGCGGATGACACTGTTATACTGTTTCACGGAGAGACTTGGGAAAAAGTGAGGCTATTATCAGAAAATGGGTTATCTGAGGTCATCAAATGGCTTAATTTAAATCTACTTACTCTTAACCTAAGTAAAACAAACTACATTACCTTCAGTATACGAAGTAACACTCAACCTAATATTGATAATTTTCAGCTTAAGGCCCATTCTTGCAATAATCCAAATGATTGCGACTGTACCGTCATAAACCGTACCTCATGCACTAAGTACCTCGGTATTATGATAGACCAACACTTACGGTGGCATACCCAGGTTAATCTTCTGACGGGGCGCGTAAGAAAACTTATTTATTTATTTAAGAAACTCAGGCATATCGGTGATCTATCTGTCCTTAAAAGTGTTTACTATAGTCTGTGCCAGTCTATCCTGTCCTATGGCATTATAGCTTGGGGAAACGCTAACAAAACAACTATGATAAATCTTGAAAGAGCTCAAAGATCGGTGCTCAAAGTTATCTTCTTTAGAAGTTACCGTTATCCTACTACTAAATTATATGAGGACGCTGATGTACTAAGTGTAAGAAAACTTTATCTGAAATCCCTTATAATAAACCAGCACAAGCTACCTATGGACAAGGACCATATAGGAAGAAGACGTAAAGATATCGTTTACAGACTCCCACAATGCAAAACTACTTTCTGTCAATATTCTTCATACTGGCTTGGCCCATATATTTATAATAAAATAAATAAGCAAATCAATATTTCTGACAAATCTCTTTTCTTATTGAAAAAACACATAAATAACTACCTTAAACCACTTAACTACAGTGAAACAGAAAATATTTTCATTATTCCCAAATAAAAAGAAAAAAAAATTGCTAATATTAATAATATATGTGTAACATATGCATAAAATGTATATGTATACCTATGATAATTATGATAATGCTATGGGTTATATAAATATAACATACTAGTGTTACCCGCGGCTTCGCCCGCGTAGTATATAACCTATGTCCTTCTCGGTACCCTAACCTATGTGTATTTAAAATTTCATGATGATTGGTTCCTAGATACGGCGTGAAAGCGTAACAAATAAACAAACATATAAACAAACAAACTCACTTTCGTTTTTATAATATTAGTTGGGATTGGGATAGTATTGTCATATATTACTATACCATAATATAATCTATCATATACTGGACGAGTGGGTTAAAAGTCCTATTAATTTCTAAATATTAATATTTAATCGTCCCGGATATACTGCATCCTTATAAGTCGAATTGATACTGACATATAAATTCTTTATGTAAATCGATTAAAACTTCCTGAACTACTTTGTGGAACCTACATCTTTATCATCATCATCACACTTTTATATATTTGTTTTTTTCTCTATCATAACACAATCTCCACATCCTATACATACACTTTATACATATAATTATTTATAATTCATATATATAAATTTATGGTAAATTAATATAAATAATAAACACATTTAATATACACATTCATTATGTATCTATTAATCTATAAAAGTATTTTAACTCGTGGTACGAATGAAATGTATTCTTTTAGTTATCCACTCGATCGCATCTGCATGTTTTGCCTATACTACAAGTTGTTTACGTCGTCGGACGAGGAATGCTGCCCTGCCGTCACACAGTGCAAACTAGCACGGAGGGTAGAAACAATTGTTTTGACCACTTATAACTGGTAAATAGCAAGCATTCTACCTACCTGTTACCATGTTGTTGTACTTTGTATGACAACACTTTGTAAATGAAGTATTTAGGGCTTTAACTATATTATTACTAGGATAAGTTGTTTACATGGTTTTTTATCCCCATGTTTTTTTTTTCTTTATCTTTATTTATTAGTGAACAATGCAGTCCAGTCAGTGAGTTACTGTCAAAAATTTTTGTTTACCTAGTATAAGTGAAACTTACGAAGAAGAAATAAAGTTTATTATTTATTTATTTATATTTATTATTAGTCTCTACTGCAGGAGCACGAACCTCTCTATACTACCAGAGCCATATATTAGCCAGAGGATTTGGCCTACGCTCTCCAAGCTGGCTAGAGGGTTGGAGAGCTCTCTTTGTTGTTTGTAGGCTTTGTTTAGCTTGCGTTTCCTTAGGCGCCTTCTGCGACATTCACGAGAAGACTTGGAGTGACCTCAATTAACACACTGTATATCATTCTGATGATTGAACATTTATTTTATAATTTCCCAAAGATACTGAAAAAAAAAGCAATGAGCTTTTAAAGCTTAATAAAGTTTTAAATACAAGATAAATCAATCAACAGATCTTACAGCGACGGTACGTAAATCATTTGTAAATCTGAGTAGGTACACATGTTTTTAAGTAAGATATGAAAATGTAAATAAATATAAGAAAATGGCTCGTATGAACGTAAAAATAACATTTTATCTCAATTCTGAAACACTGAACACAAACTCTTAGCGAAGACAAATAAACACATTTGACATAAATCAAATGAAAAGATATGTAAAGGCTGGAAAAGAAAATGTGAATAAAATAGTGAGTGAACGATCTTTCAACTCGAAATACTCAATTTAGCAAATAAAAACATGCGTACCTTTTTATGTTAACATGTCTAGAAACTGAAATGTCTGGCCTGTGATTTCGTAAAATTTGCTTGTCGAAATAATTATTTGTCGAGCTCCGTGGCGCAGCGGTCAACACGCTAGCCTGCGACACGGGGGTCCCGGGTTCGATCCCCGGTCAGGTCAAGATGAAAAAAGATCTTTTTCATATTGACCTGGGTCTTGGATGTTTATCTATATAAGTATATATTATAAAATATAGTATCGTTGAGTTAGTATCCTACGACACAAGTTCACAACTTACTGTGGGGCTAGCTCAATTTGTGTGATATGTCCCTATATATTTATTTATTTTATTTATTTATTTTTGATTTTTAATACCTAATGCAAACTTTTCTAAGGTCGAGTAATTTCTTCAAAAAATCTTTAAAGTTCATACCATCTTACAAGGATCAATTGTATTTAATGGCATGAATTAATTGTTGACTAGCAGCCCTCCCCGGCTGCGCCCGGGCATGTATTATACCTATATACCTTCCTCGTGAATCACTCTATCTTTTGGTGAAAACCACATGTAAATCTGTGCACTCGTTTTTGAGAACGGCGTACAGACACGGCGAAGGACTTTTTTTTATTAGTTAGTGATTTACACTACATAATAAGGCATCCAAGAAAGGGATATTTAAATTTTTGAACGTGAATCTTTGAGTCGAGTCTGTTCAATACTTCAAAGCGGATATTTGAAGAGAGAAATCCAAACATCACCCAAGGGAATCTAAATATATATAACTCAAAGGTGACTGACTGACTGACATAGTGATCTATCAACGCACAGCCCAAACCACTGGACGGATCGGGCTGAAATTTGGCATGCAGGTAGATGTTATGACGTAGGCATCCGCTAAGAAAGGATTTTGATCAATTCTACTTCTTAACGCGAGCGAAGCCGCGGGCAAAAGCTAGTAAATTATAAATTTCCTATTCAATATAAATGCGCGAGAACCTAAGTATATTTGATTTATATTAACTGTACGAGTAAATCCACTTGGATTTACTCTTACAGATAATATAAAACCTTACGAAAAAAGTATAAATATTTAATTTTAGACTAGGTTTCATTACGAATCATTTATTATGCTTAATTCTGCACATTCTGGCAATATTTTAACCTCGGAATCAGAATCCCTGATAGAACAACAAAAACGCTATAAAAAAAAAGACTTCCAAAATCTTTTTCGGTCAGCTGATCGGAGAATTTGTAAGAAAATAAAAATATCTATTATTGGAACTAAGACACATTTTATAAAATAATGGTCAGATGGATGACAGTTGCAGTAGTTTCAAAAACGTATCGCAGATGTGGGTTTTCAGTCACTACCGAAAAGAGAATATTTCTAAATGTTCCTTGAAAAAAAATGTGAGTTAAGTACTTACACAGGTTTGAGGTTAAGGTTACAAATAACAGTAATATCAGTGACTATGTATAATTAAACTACAGTTTATAAATGGTCAATATTTAATTACTGGTTACATTATAACTATTATTTATTAACTATTAATTAATTCTCTAAGAAATAATTGAGCTTCCATCCATACAAATAATTTATAACCATTATTTCTTTAACTGATTATACATTATTAATATGGACGATATTTTTTATGCTTGCTATTCTGTATTCTATTAGGGATTCAGGTCCATTAGCTATAGAATAAATACAAAAGTGTGCATTCCTAAAAAAAACATTACCTACACATGTATTTTGTCATCATTGTGCATCAAAAAGAATATTAACTTGTCACGTGCGTGACCATGTTGGAAAAAGTAATATATATTTGACTCCAAATGTGACCATATGTTCTTTTTTGTAGCAATATCATTGAGTTTGTGATTTTAGACGAACACTTAAAGTCGAGAGGTAAATTTTACTTTCAATAGTCCAAATTCTCTGATGCTAATCTATTGCATGTGATGTAATCTATGCAAAGATATTAGTTATTTTTTTTAACTAATATCTTTTTAACACCGAAAGAAATAAAGGCAATTATGATACAGTTACAGCAAATAAAAGCATACTTTCAATAACATACCCCGCAAGGGGCAAAGACGTGATTGCCCTATATACTTTTATTGGTTATAGGCTAGAGGTAAAAAAAAAATTCATACGTATAAAATTAATATTCAAAATTAAAAAATAATTCGATACAAAAACTCAATAATAAATTAATAATCAAAATGCAAAGACAATTCAATACAAAAACTCAACCTGAGTTAAAGACTTTTCAATATCACTGATTTTTTGTTGCAAGTTATAATTTTTCGTAAATACGTAAATTTGTCTTTTCAATGTTGTGTACCTTTCCTCTGCAGTTTTAATGTTCTTCTAAGACAGATTTACTCAACGCACTGCCATGCCATTGACCATAAGAACCGAGCGTTTTCGTATTGAATTGTATTGTATGCGTTCAATACCACTTACGTCATACGTCACCACATTGTGAAATCGTTTGGACTTCTTCGTTTCCTTGCAGATACATCGTCACACACGTATCATCATCATCATCATCATCATGAACTTTTATGAAATTACGTTAACATTCGTCTAGTCGACGTAAACATAGACATCCATCCTCACAATATTTGTAGCATTTTTGATTTACTTTTGTACCTTCTTTAATTGTAATAAATATAAAAAACCGGCCAAGTGCGTGTCCGGCCACGCGCAGTGTAGGGTTCCGTAGTTGCGAATGAAAACTTTGAATTCACACTGTTCACACTCGCACCTCTCAGTTTAACGACCAAAAACATCTAACAATGAAAATTGTATGGAATTTTACATTTTCGAGAACATTTTATAAGTTGTTTGCCTAAATCATGTCTAAGCAAATCAATGTCCGCGACTTCATCCGCGTAAATCATAGCCTATGTCACCCGGAGATAAATAAGCTTTCTATGGGAGAAAGAATTTTGAAAATCAGTCCATTGGTTTCGGAGCCTCTTCAATGAAAACAAACAAACAATCAAAACTTTCCTCTTTATAATATTAGTACAAGCGTAGATATCAACAAACTCTATATTAAATTTCAATACACAAAAGCTACCATTGGTTATCCGAAAAGTTCTAAATCAAAAGGGTTTACACCACACCTCACCAACTAAAACTATTAATCGTACCAACGATACAAACTGGAACTATTCAGAAATAAAGCCTTGACCTCACTTATAACGATAGTTCAGGCATGGTCAGAAGTTCGCTAAAATATGCTGATGAATGGACCAAGCTGTACAAAGGATTACTGTCCCATTGAAATATATGGCAGGAGATGGCAAGGGTCATACATAAGTCCTTGAGTAATTTGTCAAAGCGAGGCGAAGTCGGTAACTTGCAACTTAGCTCCAATATCATAACTTCTTCCATCCCAGGGGCTGGATTTAGTACAGAAGAAACCGTAGCTTTTTGTTTTTTCTAACTCGTTTTTAGATCTTAAGTATACAGGCAGAATTCATGACATTTGTTGTATATACCTAGGCCTAAAACCCAATAATAATAGGTAGAGTAAAATATTGTAAAATAAGTTTGTCAAGTACACTTTCCACGGTATAATTTTAATAGCTTCTTCTTCTACTATAACTTAATGTAAATTAAACGTGTTTGTTAATAAACTTAATGTGAAGAAAATATGGGCATATTTTGTACATCGTTTTTTAAGTTTTATTTTTCCCCGACTATTGCTTAGCCGTAAGAAATAAGTTTTAACAGTCAGTTTAGTTCAGTTTTACGTCGTTTACATTGGTGTAACTGTAAGTATCTTTCAGGACCCTTTAAGTGACTCCTTCCTATAAAAACCCTATCCGTGGCTCGTCGCCTCTCTGCTACATTTAACTCTATGTCTTAGTCAGTGATTAATAGCATATAGGACGTCGTGAGCTTACTGACAATGGGGCGCTTATCTCAAGCAAATTAATTTAGGGCCGTGATTAGCGTCAGGGCTCCGTACATTGGACCTTCTCGAGCTAATAGGGCCCTGACTGGTATATTGACAATTTTCTTCTTAGATTAGGCGGGGAATGTAAAACAGTGAGTAGACTGGGGTGATCAAAATTAATTTAGGTACTAATTACGCGTTTTTACTATATTTCAGGAATAAGAATATCGTTTGGCAAAAATGTACATATTAAACTACATAGTTAACTAAACTAAAATTGAAATGTATCGTCGTTTGTAGAAAATGCGCTGTGCTGTTAGTTACCGCTTTTTCTGCACTCCGCTTTGGAAGCACACTAAACTTAGCCAGAAGTAAATTACTGACATCAACAATTCTTGTTGTGAAATGAAATATGTACTAACGACAGTTAAAAAGGGTTTTATTAACCCTGTTAACGCATTATATGTTATTTACGCTCGACACAAATAAATTTGGCAATTTTTTTTGAGAATCAGTTTTTTAAAAGGACGTTTTGATTTGATTTGATAACTGAAATCTAAAAAAACCGGCCAAGTGCGTGTCGGGCCACGCGCAGTGTAGGGTTCCGTAGTTGCGAATGACAACTTTGAGTTCACACTATTCACACTCGCACCTTACAGTTTAACGACCAAAAACATCTAACAATGAAAATAGTATGAAATTTTACAGTTTATAAGTTGGTTGCCTATAACTTTTTAGTTTGTACTTACTACTCAGCTCTGATAGTTTTCCTTTCAACTTCAGTATATATGCTACTGCTGTAATTTTTTTCACGTATCTATATATAACCGTTTAGCAGATAGAGGGGGGGGACACTTACCTCTAACAAAAATTCGCACTTTAAAACCAAATATTTCGGAAACGGAGCCCTTAATCAAAAAATGGTGTTCTCAACCCCACACAATAGGTAAATAGAGAAAAAAAAATTACTCCCTCACTTTACTTGTATGGGAGCTACCCTAAAAAAAATTTTTTTTCAAGATTTTATTCTACCACTTTTTTGCCATGATTAATATACATACCCATACCAAATTACAGCTTTCTAGTACTTATAGTCTCTGCGTAAAACCGCGGACGGACAGACAGACAGACAGACAGATATGGCGAAACTATAAGGGTTCCTTGTTTACTACGGAACCCTAAAAAGGGTAAATATTTAAAAACAAGGCATTCTCTATATGTCACTATCATGATACGCAATTATCAAAGCCTATATCCGGCGTCTCATAGTCATTGCATTCGCATTACATACCAAGGATTAGATCAATCGATCCATCCTAATAACGCGTTGCATAGAAGCCGACAACCCCTTTCAGTTACTGAATGAGAAACCCATGATTAATAATGGAATGGAACGTATGGACTAGTTCACACTGACGCTTTAACCGCTCTAATTCACATGATCGTTAAAACCAATTCTGTAATGAAATCATCATCATCATCAGGTCTTTCTAGTCTCCACTGCAGGAGCACGACCCTCGCTGTACTACCAGAGCCATATACTAGCCTTAGTAGTCAGAGGATTTGGCCTACACTCTCCACGCTGGCCAGACGGGTTGGAGAGGTCTCTTTGATGTTAATAAGCTTTGTTTAGCTTGTGTTTCCTTTGTCGCCTTCTACGACATCCACGGGAAGACTTGGAGTGGTCCTATTCTACTCTGCCGGGAACCACACGGCGGCTGTAATGAAATAAATATTGTTAACTCTTTAGTTAACCATATTTATTTCATTACAGAATTGGAATTTGAATTGAAACGTATTGGAAGAAATGCTCTAGTTTAGTGAAATAAAAACCGTGGAAAAAAGCGGAATAAGATAGCTCACAAAAAAAATCGTATTATATTTGTTTGTGAGCTATCTTATTCCACTGAAATTTGTAAGTACCTCATTTGAATGGGAATTATAAAGAAAAGAATTATGTCATTGCGAGTGGTATTTCATCTTATAATTTTTTTTTTGCAGTTAAATTGTTTTCTTTTTTTAACGAAATAGCTTGTATGTAATTTGAGAGCACAGGACGTTATCGATTGTCATCGAGATGGAAAGCGTTGGTAAGCGTTGTGCCGCCGCGGTGCAAACGCTAGCTTAGATTCAGTCTAGTAATTATTCAATAAACTCGTAATACAAACAAGTAATTAGCACACCCTTCATGGATTAGTAGTAATAATACAGCTTGAGATATCTCAATTTCATATTGTATGTCGTTGAGTAGTCTCATAATAATATTGTTGCAATCAAACTCAAACTATATAAGTTAAAAGCTGCGCTTTCCAAGAAAAATATATTAAAATCGCTCGATCTACCTTAAGCAAAATTTTAGACACTACTTCTAGAAATGTTCTATCTTATTTCAGAATGTCTGATCCGATTTAAATCATTAGATACTAGCTATTACCCGCGGCTTTGCCCACGTGATATACAGCCTATGTACTTCTCAGTACCCTTACCTATATGTATGCAAAATTTCATGATGATCGGTTCAGTAGATAGGGCGTGAAAGCGTAAAAAACAAAACAAACTCACTTTCGCACTTATAATATTAGTTAAGGATAAAATCAGGATTAGGAGTTATACACCTAACGTTTGTTGCTTTGTGTTGTTCCTTTCACAAAGTTGTTTTTTTTTATTCTATACCTATTATACATACATACATATTATCACGTCTTTATCCCTTGCGAGGTAGACAGAGCCTAACGTCGTAAAAACCTATTATGCGACTATTACTATTAGTATTTCAGGCACTATTGATGTAAGTACACCAAATTAAAACGTTTAATATGTAAGTTATCTGCATAGGCTTGTTTTCAGAATTAACATCAGGGATCAGCAGTTTAAGGTCGCTATTTGTACCCCATTCGTGTATTTCTTGCATAAAGTTGGTAATTTCGTTCGTATTCACCTGAGTCATATGCATTTGTATGCGACTGTTTGCCCGCGCTGACCTTATTTATGTGCTTTCAACCAGGAAGCTTTTAAGTTCATTGCGCGCACAATTTTGTAACATTACGATTGACCTACATTGCGAAATCTTACACAAACAGATTCCATTTTGCTTTATATTGATTTTGTCCCCGTTGTCGTTATTAGAGAGATGTGGGGGCAAATTAAAAATAAAAATACATCTTCTCTTTGCCTAAGATTCAATGAAATGGCAGTGATTTTGTCTCTAGACAATATAATATATTTAAATTATACGATTAAAATATTATGAAATTAAATTATTATCACTATTGGAATGGAGCTAACCACGATTATTTTTGAGATTTGTCTGATGTTGATTGTTTATCGTGTGTGTAAGTGGCCAACACTGGTGTCAGATTTTTCAAGCTGCCTAAAGGCATCTGACATAGCTGAAAGACTGCCATCAATGATAACAGCCGGAATCAACGTCTGAACGTGCCTTCCGAAGCACGGAGGAGCTCGAGATATTTTTATGGCATTTGCGGTCACCCATCCAAGTGGGGACTGCACCCAGGGTCGCTTAACATGCGGAAGCGTTTATTATGCTCACGCCCACTAGGCAGGCCATCGGAATCCTCATCCTCTGCCTGATATTTCGATAACACTGCAGCTGCCATTTTCACAGACTAACTGAAGAGCTGCGGTGGGTTTATTAACATCTGTTACCTCAAAAATAATCGCAGTTCCGGTAGTAATAATAAAAGTGATATGTTTATCCATCATCATCATCATCAGGTCTTTCTAGTCTCTACTGCAGGAGCACGACCCTCTCTGTACTACCAGAGCCATATATTAGTTTGAGAAGTCAGAGGATTTGGCCTACACTCTCCACGTTGGCCAGACGGGTGTTTATCATCCATATCACTACATATTATAAAACAAAGTCCTCCGCCGCGTCTGTCTGTCTGTTCGCGATAAACTCAAAAACTACTCAACGGATTTTCATACGGTTTTCACCAATAGATAGAGTGATTCACGAGGAAGGTTTTAAGGTATAATACATGCCCGGGCGCAGCTGGGTAGGGCTGCTAGTTCATAATAATTTATTAATCGCAAACATGTCATACAATATACAAAGATGAAATATCATGCGCATGTACTCTGTCTCTGTCTTCTATTCAAAAGTCAAAAGAGTTCATGAAAGTGTGATATGGGTACGTATTGGTGGTAAACTTTTACACCAGCACTTGATGGTAAGATCTAAGCATAGGATATATTCTGCGAGGAGCTAATGGTCCAGTGGGTGTGAGCTCTATGAGCGCTTATGTATGTTAAGCAACCCCTGGTGCAGTCCCTACTTGGATGGGTAACCGCAAGTGGCATAAAAATATCTCGAGCTCCTCCGTGCTTCGGAAGGCACGTTAAGCCGTTGGTCCCGGCTGTCATCGTTGATGGCAGTCGTTAAGCTATGTCAGATGCCTTAAGGCAGCTTGAAAAATCTGACACCAGTGTTGGCCACTTACACATACGAAAAACAACAAACAAACAAACATAGGATATATTCATCCTTTGTGGCTCTGATCTTCCAGCCACTAATGGAAATTTCCTGCAATCTAAACGCATCAAATATTAACGTCACGCTAAGAGCATATTGGAACTGCGAATGAATTACTTACTGTCGAGTTTAAAACAGTGTGGAAACGTACATACATACATATTATCACGCCTCTTTCCCATAGGGGTAGGCAGAAACTATGGACTTCCACTTGCTACGATCCTTACAAACCTCTTTCGCTTCATCTACATTCATTACTCTTTTCATACATGCTCGCCGGTTTCGGGTACTCCTTACATCTCCTTTGTGTGGAAAACATGTGGAAAACCTCTTTTTTAACCGACTTCAAAAAAGAGGAGGTTCTGTATTCGTCGTATCTTTCTTTATGTATGTTCCCCGATTTCTCGAAGTGGTAATACATTACAGATGGTCCCATTACATTTTTATTGAAATGTGTCGAGCGCTTTTTGAAAAAATAAACAATAACAACTAAAATGTTTACATGCATGCCTTTTGGCTTACACTTATTTCCATTTTATTCTTGTGCTTATATTCAAACAAATTCATAGGGCTGAAGTCGGTTTTTCTTTTTGGTAAAAATATGTTAAATTATTACCCTACTGACCGGGCCAGAAGAAGGGTACTGTTTTTCACGCGTATGTATGTTTGTATGTATGAAAGTATGTATTTTCTATTGTTTCATCCTGCAGGCTAAGATATAAAGACAATAGATTCTTATTCTTCCCCGAATCGCCATAGGCATAATAACAGCACAAAATTAATATGCATTTACTGGGACATCGGACTCCTTCTTTTTTCTTAATTTTTAAACAAAGTGGAGTGAATTCATCATCAGCCTATCGCAGTCCACTGCTGGACATAAGCTTCCCCAAGGGCACGCCAAATTGTGCGATCTTCTGCTTTCCTCATCCAACCACTAACAGCGACCTTTCTTAGGTCATCGGTCCACCTAGCAGAGGAACCTAGAGCGGGAGTGGAGTGAATATTAAGATGTATTTACTTACATAAATCTTGAGGAGCCCGTTGGTCTAGTAGGTGTGAGGTCTATGAGTGCTTACGTATGTTAAGCAACCCCTGGTGCAGTCCCTACTTGGATGGGCGACCGCAAGTGGCATAAAAATATCCCGAGCTCCTCCGTGCTTCGGAAGGCACGTTAAGCCGTTGGTCCCGGCTGCCATCGTTGATGGCAGTCGTTAAGCTATGTCAGATGCATTAAGGCAGCTTGAAAAATCTGACACCAGTGTTGGCCACTTACACATACGAAAAACAAAACATAAATCTTAGTATTTACATCCAATTTGTTTATTAAAATTTTAATCTATCCTTCATTTACTATAGCATTTGTAGACTAATGCTAAACATTTATTAAAGGAGACTAAGTAAAGCGGTGACAAGTAAAGTTATTTTCTTTTAAAAGTAGACTAGCTGTTACCCGCGGCTTCGTCCGCGTAATTTATAGCCTATGTCCTTATCGGTATCCTAACCTAAGTGTATGCAAAATTTCATGATGATCAGTTCAGTAGATACGGCGTGAAAGCGTAACAAACAAACAAACAAACTCACTTTCGCATTTATAATATTAGTTAGGATTAGTTGGGATGTCCTTTTCGGTACCCTAACCTATGTCTATGCAAAATTTCATGATGATCGGTTCAGTAGATACGGCGTGAAAGCGTAACAAACAAACAAACAAACAAACTTTCGCATTTATAATATTAGTTGGGATTGTCATTGTCACACACAGTGCGGTACTTATAACCTTTCTGTGTTCTGTGCTTATAACGCGCCTTTTTTGGATCGGGGTTAAAAAATAGACATGCATCAATATTAGAGAGTACTAAAGAAACAGAAAAAACATTTTTGGCACTTTTCGAAGCGCTTACGGTATTATAACTTTAGACTGTGTAAAAGTATCGCTATCCCTCGTAAGAGACATACACTCTCTCTCAGTACAATGCGTGATAGGTTAGTAAGAACACACGTAGTATCTAAAGTCCCATTTGTTTATTCATGTGCTAATCGATCCCTAATAAACTAGTATTTGTTTAAGATAGTAGAGTAATCATCATCATCATCATCATCATCAGGTCTTTCTAGTCTCCACTGCAGGAGCACGACCCTCTCTGTACTACCAGAGCCATATATTAGCTTGAGTAGTCAGAGGATTTGGCCTACACTCTCCACGCTGGCCAGACGGGTTGGAGAGGTGTCTTTGATGTTTATAAGCTTTGTTTAGCTTGTTTTTCCTTAGTCGCTTTTTACGACATCCACGGGATGACTTGGAGTGGTCCTATTCTACTCTGCCGGGAACCACTCGGCGCTGTAGAGTAATGTTAAACATTTATTAAAGGCAGATTAAGTAAAGCGGTATCTGAAACGGATAAGTTGTGGCGGTGACAAATAGTAGTTCTTTCCTGCTGAACGCAGATTTGTCGCTTTAAAACTAAGCTAGATAGACGCGACTAATACGGTTAAAATATAACCTACTAGCTGTTACTCGCGGCTTTGCCCGCGTGATATATAGCCTATGTCCTTCTCGGTCTTAGTTCTCGGTACCCTAACCTATGTGTATGCAAAATTTCATGATAATCGGTTCAGTAGATAGGGCGTGAAAGCGTAACAAACAAACATGAACAAATCTGTGTTGACCGCTGCGCCACGGAGCTCGTCAAAGATGCATGCATAATCAATCAGTTTATTTTTTGTGTCAATCCATCGAGATAGGTTAGTAAGTACATACATAGTATCTAACACCAGCCTGCGACACGGGGTCTTTGATGTTAATAAGCTTTGTTTAGCTTATGTTTCCTTAGTCGCCTTTTACGACATCCACGGAATGACTTGCTGTGGTCCTATTCTACTCAGGTAGTACCTAGCCAGGAACCACACGGCAAGCCACACGGCACAATTACAATATTTTTAGACATTTCCAGCGTAGATTTCCGCTGCATTCATTGAGCACTTTTTGACGAGCTTCGTGGCGCAGCGGTCAACACCGCCGTGGCGCCGGCCGTTCGTGTGACACGGAAGGTCACGGGTTCGATCCCCGGTCAGGTCATAATGGAAAACGATCTTTTTGAGAATGACCCGGGTCTTGGATGTTTATCTATATAAGTATATGTTATAAAATATAGTATCGTTGAGTTAGTATCCTGCGACACAAGTTCACAACTTAATGTGGGGCTAGCTCAATTTGTGTGATATGTCCCCATATATATTTATATTTATTTATAAATATTAACGTCCCATTAGTTTATTCATATCCTAATCTATCTACACCTATATCCCTAATATACCTACCTGTATTTGTTTAAAACTATAGCCAAATGCTAAACATTTATTTAAGGCAGACTAAGTGAAGCGGTATCTGAAACGGATAAGTTGTGGCGGTGACAAATAGTAGTTATTTCCTGCTGAACGCGAAATTGTCGCTTTAAAATGAGCTAGATAGACGAAGCTATTTGTAAAGCTAAATCTAGACTGAAATATATGGTGAAGTGTCTTGAGTTTTGTGACGATTTTTCAACTAAACATTAAATGTGCAGTTGTTCTTAGACATTATAAATACATCTATTACACACATGCACACCCCCATACCAACACATACACACCTCCACACCAACACATACACACACATACATATGTCAATGAATTCAATCTTTTTTTCTGACTGTTTTCATGTATTTGTTAACTAGGCCTAAGTTAATATCATGTGTTTGGAAGAGCGGATCCCCCTGCCACAGGCTTTTTCCAAGCTTACTAGGTGGGTCCCAGAAATATGTGTATATTTATCAACTAAGGCTAAGAAATAAAGATTTTTATTTATTTATTATTATTTATTTACTATCCCATCCCAACTTATGAATGTAATAATGAGTTTGTTTGTTTACCCTTTCACATCCTATTTTCTGAACCGATCATCATGAAATTTGTCATACACGTTATCTGGAGTACGGAGGACATAGGCTTTACCTTTCATCCCGGAGAAAAGTACTGTTCCCGAGGGATCCACACTAACGCGAGCGGAGTCGCGGGCAAAAGCTTGTATCTAATAAATAAATATTTACTTCATTTTAAATATTGCTATTTTATTTAATCTTAATGTTATGTCATCATCATCATCTTCTTCAGGTCTTTATTAGTCTCCAATGCAGAAGCACGACCCTCTCTATACTGCCTGAGCAGTCAGAGGATTAGGCCTACACTCTCCACGCTGGCCAGATGGGTTGGAGAGGTTTCTTTGATGTTTAGCAGCTTTGTTTAGCTTGAGTTTCCTAAGTCGCCTTCTACGACATCCACAGGATAATTTAGAGTGGTCCTATTCTTCTCTGCCGGGAACCACACGGCTAAATTGTTATAGTTATGTCATACATCATAATGTACTATTTATTCCCTCTGTAAATGTTCCCGGTTGCAGCCTCAATAAAGATATGACAAAGATAAATTTGCGCTAACAAAGGAAATTAGATCCAGACTGAATGTAATCAAGTCTCCCAACAAGTTAATGTTGTCAGCGAGCATAAATCACAAGTGTTACCTTTGTATTGTGCCGATTTATAGAATCCGGATTTTCCCACACTATTTCATGATATTTGTTTTGTGACAATGAAATGTATTAATTTAATTTGTGGGCATAACGAAGGTTTGAAACTAATAAAGAGGCATACACAATTTCTTCCAAGAAAAAATGCCATTTTAAACTTCTCGACCCCTTTTAGCAAGTAATTCGACAATATACATACAATTCTTACGAACACTTTAATAAGACGCAATTTATCCATTTCCATAGTTTTAAATTAATTTAATCCATCAAATTATATGGAAAATGTTAAGATCGAGTTTTTGGTTGAAACAGAATGTAGGTCCAATCAGTTCAAAAACATCTAACACTACAATCCCTTAGTAAAAAATTCAAAATTATTTAATATAACATGCAGCAAGGGCTCACCAATTAAGTTTGAAGAAACCTGTATCTGGCGAGTCCCGCTCTTTCACACAATTTCATTACTACTAAGTACATTTCTAAGTAAGAGACATCTAATTATTACTGGATGTAATCAAGTCTCTACGCTACTTCAGTTTATGTTGTCAGCGAGCATAAATCACAAGTGTTCACTTTGTATTGTGCTGAATTAATAGAATCCGGATTTTCCCACACTATTTTATGTTATTTGCTTTCTAACGATCTAATGTGTTTAATGTTTAGATTTAAAACTAATAAAGTGGCAAAAATGCCGTTTTAAACTTCTCGACCCCTTTAGCAAGTAATTCGACAAAATACGATTCTTACGTACACTTTTTTTTACCAAGACAATTTATCTATTTTCATAGTTTTAAAGTTATTTCACTTAATTTAACTCATCAAATTAAATGGAAACGGTTAAGATCAAGTTTTTGGTTCGAACAAAATGTAGGTCCAATCAGTTCAAAAACATCTCACACTACAAGTAAGGCCTCAGAACATTCCTAAGCTTACTTAGGAATGAACTTAGGCTTTTTAGTATTAATCAGATACCTCTTAAGGTATCTGATTATTACTGGATGTAATCAAGTCTCCAAATAAGTTAATGTTGTCAGCGAGCATAAATCACAAGTGTGACCTTTGTGTTGTGCTGATTTAATAGAATCCGGACTTTCCGACACTATTGTGACAATATAATGTATTTAATGTAATTTGTGGGCTTAACGGACATCTGAAACGAATGTAGTGACATTGCAATTGGATGCAATACTAAAAAAATTGTAAAAAAAATTAAAATTGTCAATCCCGTTTTTGCCAAATAACCCGACAATCAACATTTCCTCTACTCACGCTTACTATTTTAATAAGACGCAATTTATTTATTTTAATGGTTTTAAATTGATAAATTACATGAAAAGGGTTAGGATCGAGTTTTTGGTTAAAACAAATGTAGGTCCTATAAGTTTAAACACTACAATTAATTTATTTAGTAAAATGTCAGTATTTCACACATAAAATTGGTTGATTGAGTTTCTTTTGGTTGGAACAGAATATAGGTTCTCATAAAATCAACAAAAACCATATTTCATCTTACACGCTCCTAAGTAAGAAGTGTCTGATCATTACTGGGTATAATCAAGCCTCCAAACATAATGTCGTTAGTGAGCATAAATCCCAAGTGTGACCTTTCCATGTTGATTTAATAAAATCCGGATTTTCCCACACTATTTCAAGTTATTTGCTTTATGACAATGTAATTTGTAGGCTTAACGAAGGTCTGAAACTAATAAAGTGGCTCTGGAAGTTTTGATGTGGGTGTTAATACGATTTAGATGTTAATAATGAGATTATACGAGTTTCTATTTTATTCAGAAATAGGAACATGCACTTTGAGTTAAATTAATTTGTGTGCTACCGCCACCAGTTGGATCAGGTCTCTGAAGATGCCTCGTGTAGAGGCGAAACACGTGTCGCGAGCACGGCGGAAGATGCTGCTGCAACCTTAATGGATGCAGCAACATCGGCAAGGTTCGCACGCTTTTACTATTGGTGTGGCAGCATGACGGGACTAACAGTAGTGAGTGGGCGCTGGCCAGCAATAGTTTGCATGAACTAACTAGTGGCGGAAGCACAAAAAATATTTAACTCAAAGTGCATGTAACTTTGGACTTCCTCAAAGTAACGCCTGCATCAATTCGATATCTTATAAATATAAAAGCAAAGAAAAAGCCTAAAACATTTTGTACATACAAAATTCACCCAAACGCATCAGTATTCATCAAATATTTGTGTACTGAGACACTACTCGGCTCTCCTATTTCTCAAGGGAGCCTCAAGGATGGAAAACCGAAAGCTTGTGTCCGACCGAAGGCTTCCTGGGGGAATTTACGTTATGGATGAGTTTGCTCGATTCAAGGATTCGGCGTTATAAATATTTATTTCGGAATCTATTGGAATCAAATGCAATCCGCTTGCTGAAAATAAATGTTTTAATCTATTTTTAATGCTTAGAAAACCTAACTAAGAGAAAGTGGTTTAAGATCATCAAAAGATCCATGTAAATATGCAAGTATCGAAAACTTGGAATCTAATGCTATTTGCTCGCTGAAAATAAATGCTTTAATCTTTTTTCAATGCTTAGGAAACCCAACTCAGAGAAAAAGGTTCAAAGTCCATGTAAATATGCAAGTATTGAAAACCAAAACATGAAACAGGAACGCAAACAAAAAGCCTAAAACATTTGTGTACATACAAAATTTACCCAAACGCAACAGTATTCATCAAATATTTGTACCGAGACACTACTCGGCTCCCTATTTCTCAAGGGAGCCTCAAGGATGGAAAACCGAAAGTTTGTGTCCGACCGAAGGCTTCCTGGGGGAATTTACGTTATGGATGAGTTTGCTCGATTCAAGGATTCGGCGTTATAAATATTTATTTTGGGATCTATTGGAATCAAATGCAATCTGCTAGCTGAAAATAAATGCTTTAATTTTTTTTCGATGCTAAGAAAACCTAACAAAGAGAAAGTGGCTTAAAGTCATGAATATATTCATGTCAATATGCAAGTATTGATAACCAAAACATGAAATGGGAAAACAAACAAAAAACCTAAAGCATTGTTTGCTACAAAATTCACCCAAACGCGTCAGTATTCATAAAATATTTGTACTGAGACACATCCCGGCCATCCTATTTCTCAAGGGGGCACCGAGGCCGGCACCACAGGCCTGCGTCAGACAGCATCCTGAGGGAATTTAACGTTATGGATGAGTTTGCTCGATTCAGGGTTTTGGAGTCATAAATATTTATTACAGGATCTATTGGAATCAAATGCAATATGCTTGCTAAAATAAATGCTTTAATCTTTTTTGAATGCATATAAAACCTAACTTAGAGAAAATGGTTCAAAGTTCAAAACCAAAATATGGAATAGGAAAGCAAACAAGCCTAAAACATTGTTTGCATACACAATTCACCCAAACGCATCAGTATTCATCAAATATTTGTACTGAGGCACTTCTCTGCTGTCCTATTCCTCAAGGGGCCTCAAGGACGGGACCGCAGGCCTGTGTCACGCGAAGAGGACGGCTTCCTGGGGGAATATCACGTTATGGATTAGATTGTCCGATTCAAGATTTGATGATATAAATATTTATTTCGGGATCTATTGGAATCAATCAAATCATCATTCAAATTTTATTTTACCAGCAACCGTCCCCGGCTGCGGCCCTGGCATGAATTTTATATAATAAAAATTACATGAATGAAATTTTACTAAACATAATACTATCCAGTTTATTATTCTTTTGCTTTACAATTTAAACTAAATAAAACCTAGAACTTAAGTAAAAAAATAAAACTATTTAATAAATACCTAACTAGAAAAGCAAATAAAACATACACAAAAGTATTTTATTTGGTGACTCAATTTTTTCCATTAATAGGGACATGTTCTCAACAATATTTTTAATATAATTATACGCCTACTTACTTACTTTGGAAAATTTCATTTATTTTCCTCTATTTATGACTTGGCGGAAAAATAGATCGTTTTCATACTTAGAACGTAAATTTTAAGTATTGGTAGTTATCGCCAAACAAATTAAATACTAAGGATCATTACGTACGTCTAAATGTAATATTGGAAATCAATTTAGTTAGACCCAATCGAAAAATATTATAAGAAAATGGATGGTATCATTAAACCGATGGAGTAACAGTAACGAACGTTCGCCGACTTGGCTCGTTACCTCCAAATATTGTTTAAACGCCCCAATTTGTGAAAGCAAGTGTAAATAATGATCAAATAACCCTTAAACGGCGTTTACTTTTTATGAAAGTTTGTTAGAACTGCAATTCTATTTCTCCATGCCTCTTTTAGAAAGTGTAGTCAAACAAACCGCTACTACGCTACCGGCAAAAATCACTTCAGCTGGTAGCATGAATGGGCCGGCTCGTCCGGGGAAGTACCACACTCTCACAGAAAATCGACGTTTGAGTAGTAGTTTTACAGCTTCTATGCTTCGTTCGGTGAGTGAGAGAGCCGGAGGCCCATCCCCCCTCCCCTCTGGGGAGGGCAAAACAAAAGGCCGGCAACGCTCTTGTCATACCCCTGGTGTTACATTAGTCCATGGGCAGCGGTGATCACTTACCATCAGGTGACCCGCTTGCTCGTTTGCCGTCCTCTGACATAAAAAAAAAAAAAAAAATTAATATTGGGTTATATGTTTATACGTAGTACATATACATATATCTCCATGGTTATATGTTATATAGGTATTACTTACTGACTTAGGTACTATAAAATTAACTTACATAAAAAAAAACTCATGTCATGAAAGGGCATATATATATAAATGTTTTTTTTTTATAAATGAGTGGTCACTAAAAGGATTTTTAGAAATTCGACCTCTAAGGGGGTGAAAGAGGGAGATGAAGTTTTCCGCGGACTAAGTCGCGGGAAATTGCAAGTGTTTTTATATATTTTTAATATAATATATCTTGTCTTTTACATCAAACCTTATTTGTTGTGACGTTCATCTAAAACTATTTAATTTGACATGCTGTAAACTTTCTTAATCCAACTTCGGACGGCATCAAAGTAAAACAGGCCAGGTGATGTTGACTAAGCTCTTGCAATCCCTGGTGGCCAAACAGCTTGTTATTAAACTTCTACCTGTATAACCAAAAGGCGAAATATTTTTTGAAAACTGTGCCTGCTCACTGATACGAACATTAATCCGTAAAAACGGATGTTTACTAATGTTATACAGAGGAAAGGTTTAATTGTTTGTTTGTATTAATTATCATTTATTGCAATTAACGAAAGAACAAATACGTGTCCAATATTCTTTGATCTAACTAACTGACGAACCTCTTTTACATATAAATAAAATTATTTGAATACGGTTTTTATCGCGTTTATTACATCTATATATAAATTTATTATTTTTTTTAATTAAAAAAAAAAGTCAACTTGTGCAACAAACAAACCTGCGACCACGAACACTGTAAAGTGCTCGAAACGTTAGGTGTATAAATAATGTAATAAACGCGATAAAAAACCGTATTAAAATAGTTTAATTAAATGTGAAACAATCGCGAAAACATAAAAAAAAACATTATGGAACCTCTTTTAGTATTATTATTTTGACCCAAAAAAACTAGCCTATTTTATTATATTAAATTTATTACGCGTGGATGCTACTGAGAAATCCAAACTAATATTATGAATGCGAAAGTGAGTTTGTATATTTATTTGTTTCCTCTTAACGCTATATCAACAGAACAAATTATTTTTTAAATTTGGCATGCACATAGGCAAAGGTACGGAAAAAGTACTGTTCCCATGGGATTTGCGATAAACGACTCGGCAAGTTTACACGGCAAAATCGTACGCGAGCAAAGCTGCGGGTAAAAGCTAGTAATAGATCAATCATTGTTGACTTACCTTTCGGAGTCCATGGCGGGCCAGCTTGCAGAGCTCCTGAAACAACACCGACATGTTTATTTTTCTGTTCATTCCATCAACAAAGGTAAACCAATATTTTTGTTGGCGGTTATTTATGAGACACATTCGATTTTAAAATGTTTTAGTGCGATTTCAATTTATTTCTTGTAAAGATATATTTTCTCGCCTGTCTTCCTTTTTAAGATGGAGCCAAGAAACGGACAAAAGAAAAAAAATGCTTGCGCTACTTTTTCAGTAAGCTTCTACACTAGAGAAAACCATGAAATAATCATAATTATTAAAATTAAATAGATTTTTGAACGGAACGTTTCAATAGAGTTACCTTCAATAAAATATTTATGAATTTACATCGTGTATATTACCCTCAACATTCCCTAAAAGAGGCGACTCATCCCACGAATAGATCAACGTTACCCAAGGTACCAATGCTGAAAATCGAATAAAATATTGACCTATTAATACAAATTTTGGGCCAGCAGGTACATCTGTATGAATATTCATAAATCTTTTGTCAATCGCAAAACTTTTCTCTGAAGCAAAATGTTAGGTCTCGGCTAAGTCTCCCCATCAAAAAAATATCGTAGGTGATTTTACATGAAAATCTCTCTCTAAATTGAATTCAACCTACATAGATCAAATAAAATGCACACAAGAAAGCGATGAATGAATAAATAATTACGCCGCGACCCGTCAAACGTAAATCACTGTATAATTAAGCCATCAAATGTTTTCCCAGCGCTGTAAAAACCGATCGTGGAAAACGGTTCCCATGGCAGTCATTGTGAAATTGATTTACTACTGAACTATATTGCTAACTGCGCTGGTTTTTATCTGGAACAGATGGGGAAACACTGTGGAAAACTATATTGGTTATATTTTACCGTTACATACATACATACATCACATATTATCACGTCTTTATCCTTTGCGGGGTAGGCAAAGCCCGAGCTAATAGAACCCAAAGGGCACGTTTAGCGTGTTAGTGGGCGTTAAGGTGGAAAGAGGAGTTAAAATACTGGTGGGTTGCTAGCCGCATCGCCTATAACGTGATTTCTTAGAATTTGGCCCTTGACCGGCTTTTACGGTCTGCGCGGAAAGAAAAGCCAGCTGATTTTCTTTCCGCACAGATCGTATCCCAACTAATATTATAAATGCGAAAGTGAGTTTGTTTGTTTGTTTATTTGTTTGTTTGTTACGCTTTCACGCCGTATATACTGAACCGATCATCATGAAATTTTGCATACGCATAGGTTAGGGTACTGAGAAGGACATAGGCTATATATCACGCGGGCGGAGCCGCGGGTAACAGCTAGTATTCTATATTTTCCTTTTCTCCCAAAACCAGCATGGAAGTATGCAGCATGAACATTTTTGCGTTAACTAGAATAATTCTTCTTCAATACCCTACAATTTCCCTAACTGAATAAACAACTAAACCAACTCGCAAAGACACCCTGTGAGTGTATTGTCTATATTGTAATCTCTACTTATTTGTATGTGCAAGATTCTATCTATCTATCAGCCAGGGACGTCCACTGCTGGACATAGGCCTCCCCCATAGATCGCCACAAATTGCGGTCTTGTGCAAGATTATTGACTAAGAATTATCCCGGGACTTCGTTAGCGTAAATATACCCTAAGCCAAGCGCAGCTAAATTAGCTTTATTTAAGCGAAATAATTTTAAATCGGTACAAATAGTTTCACAGAGTCTATTCAATGTTAACAATCAAATATTTCCTCTTTCTCTATTCTGTGCTGATAAACAAAGCTTATAAACATTAAAGAGACCTCTCCAACCCGTCTGGCCAGCGTGGAGAGTGTAGGCCAAACGATGTTGATGATGATGATGATGACACAAGAGAGAGTGAAAAGGATATAGAATAAAGAGTTACTGCAGGGAATCGAGTGAATGGAGCGCTACATTCCTTTATGAACAGCAGAAAGGTGTCTGCGAAGGCGCGTCTGGCTATCCATAATGGTGTGTTGTTGCCAAGCCTGATGTATGGAAGTGAAATTTGAGTATGGCAGAAAAAGGATGAAAGCAGAATAAATGCTGTTGAAATGCGAGCGCTAAGAAGTATATATGTGGTGTAAGTTTGACAGATAGTTTGAGAAATGATGTTATATGGGAACGATGTGAGACAAAGACAGTATAGTGACAAAAATTGAGAAAGGAATGTTGAGATGGTTTGGACATGTAGAGAGGATGGATGAAATGAGACTTACGAAAGTTATATACAGCAGATGTGGTGGGACAGTTGGTCAGGGCCGGCCTTGACGAACGTATCGTGACCAAATTACGAACGTTCTTGCAAAAGGAGAAGTAAGGAGTACCCGAAACCGGCGAGCATGCATGAAAAGAGTAATGAATGTATATGAAGCGAAAGAGGTTTGTAAGGATCGAAGGAAGTGGAGATCCATAGTCTCTGCCTACCTATGGGAGAGAGGCGTGATATTATGTATGTATGTATATACACAAGAGTCCAGCCGCATTTCTGCGTGAGATAGTCGGACTAAGCCTTTGATAAAATGTGTTATCTGGGACCCCAGACGTCGATCAGACATGTTGATCTCTCAACACAGCTGACAAGGCCCAAAACTTCACGGCAAATTACACCCCACGTCCCTAAAATATCCATTGCAAATGGCACAAATATACGAGTGTTCTCTGGGACCAAAGAAGTCGATCAGACATGGTGATCTCTCAACACAGCTGACAAGGTCCTAAAATCTCCACGGCAAATGGCACCTAACGGCCCAAAAATATCCACTGCAAATGGCACAAATATACGAGTGTTCTCTGGGACCAAAGAAGTCGATCAGACATGGTGATCTCTCAACACAGCTGACAAGGTCCTAAAATCTCCACGGCAAATGGCACCTAACGGCCCAAAAATATCCACTGCAAATGGCACAAATATACGAGTGTTCTCTGGGACCAAAGAAGTCGATCAGACATGGTGATCTCTCAACACAGCTGATAAGGCCCAAAACTTCACGGCAAATGACACCCCACTACCCTAAAATATCCACTGCAAATGGCACAAATATACGAGTGTTCTCTGGGACCAAAGAAGTCGATCAGACATGGTGATCTCTCAACACAGCTGACAAGGTCCTAAAATCTCCACGGCAAATGACACCCCACGGCCCTAAAATATCCACTGCAAATGGCACAAATATACGATACGAGGGAGGCTCGCTCACACAAAGCCGCGTATGCATGTGCGCAATATGCTGTAATTTGTGTTCCAGACATAACATTTCCCATTTTCCGACGTACAAATATTTTCCCATTTTCTTTTCCTAACAAAATCAGAAACACTAAAGTGTTCCATTTGTTACACCGCTTACCAGACTATTACTAGTAACGAATCTAAAAAACAAACATACAAATGCTCTCCCGCCTAATGTCAGAATACAGTGAGCCACATAGATAAGTATACCACCATTAATACTCGTACGTACAATAGTAATAGTACTCATGTACCGGGATAGTATAATTTTCTATGTGGCCCACTGAACATTAGCCTACTAGGTACTCTTCCTATTCAAATTACTCTGGTAGTTTGGGTATAGTTGATGTCTACACGTAAATTAGAATTTAGTTCTTAGAGTTATAACGCCACAGCTCTCACAACGCTGTAATTTTGCTCTCATCATCATCATCTTCATCATCATCAGGTCTTTTTTAGTCTCCACTGCAGGAGCATGACCCTCTCTGCACTACCACAGCCATATATTAGCCAGAGCAATCAGAGGATTTGGCTTACACTCTCCTCGCTAGCCAGACGGGTTGGAGAGGTCTTTTGATATTTATAAGCTTTGTTTAGCTTGTATTCCCTTAGTCGCCTTCTACGACATCCACGGGAAGACTTGGAGTGGTCCTATTCTACTCTGCCGGGACCCACACGGCACTTTTTTTGCTTTACTAAGCGTAATTTTGCTCAACACCAATTTTGCTCTCTAAGCGTAAACTTATGGGTATAGTATCCAAATATTGGTAGAGTGCATCGTAGAGTGGAAGTTGTAGAGGGGAAGGCAAATGGTAGCGTAGCTGGCCCCCATTGCTAGTGACTCCCAATTTCTAATATTCTATATTCAATACAGTTTACACCGGTATAGTTAGTAGATCAACTGAGAACTGACAAACAATGATTTCCATTTTCTTTCGCAATAAAACCAGAACCACTTTAAAGTATTCCATTTGTTCCACCGCTTGCTATCACTGCTAGAAAACGAGCTAGAAACGAAACATACAAACGCTCTTACTACCACTTGTACTATTTCAAGTCGTTTCTTTAACGCCACTTTGTTTTATCTCTCGATTCTCAGCGGTTAGTGTTGGTCCAATTTATAAAAATGTAGCATTTTGTTCACATGATTTATTTTTTTAAGTATCTTGCAAGTTAGTAATTTGTATCAGAACTTTTACACAAGAAGTTTCTTGTTATTAAAGACCAAACTTTATAAATTCTGACAAACAAATTCATTTTTTTTTTTACCGTAAAACCAGAACCACATTACAGTATTCTATTTGTTCAACCGCTTTCTATTTCGGCTAGAAACGAAACATACAAATGCTCTTAATGCCACTTGTTGTACTATTTTAAATCGTTTCTTTCACGCCACTTTGTTCTATCTCTGCGATTCTCAGCGGTTAGTTGTCGTCCATTTATAAAAATATAGCATGTGTCGAATATCTACTGAAGTTCTTATTTCGAATAATCATAAAAGTAAATAATTAGTATCAGACCTCTTACACAAAAAAAAATACTATTAATACAAGACCCTGCTCCATGCCAAACTTCAGAAACTCTAGATCAACTGAAAACTGACAAAAATTATTACCATTTTCTTTCGCAATAAAACCAGAACCACTTTAAAGTATTCCATTTGTTCCACCGCTTGCTATCACTGCTAGAAACCGAGCTAGAAACGAAACATACAAACGCTCTTACTACCACTTGTTGTACTATTTCAAGTCGTTTCTTTAACGCCGCTTTGTTCTATCTCTACGATTCTCAGCGGTTAGGTGTGGTCCAATTTATAAAAATGTAACATTTTGTGCACTGGAAGTGTACATGTAAAAAAAAAATTAAAAAATTAGTATCAGACCTCTTGCATATAAATCTACTAGGAATACAAGACCCTGCTCACGGAACAGATAAATCTGTGACCCTGCTCCTTGCCAAACTTCAAGGGAGAACTGACAAACAGTATTTCCATTTTCAATAAAACCAGAACCTTAAAGTGTTCCATTTGTTCCACCGCTTTCTGCTAGAAACGAAACATACAAACGCTCTTAATGCCACTTATTGTACTATTTCAAGTCGTTTCTTTATCGCCACTTTGTTCTATATCTGCGATTCTTAGCGGTTAGTCGTATTCCAATTTAGAAAAATATTTGAAGATTTGCTCATATTCTTTGTGGCTCATAACCTCACATTGTTATACATATTTCCTGGTTAAAATAGTGGACTCGCGTGCGATTTTACATTTTAAAACAAAACTCAGTTCACGTTTTACTTGCACTCATGTATCGAAGATTGATCTCTATGGCGTGGAATTGGAGAGGCCTGTGTCTAGCAGTGGACAAGTATAGGCTGATGATGATGATGTATCATCCCTAAAATTGTATCTTTTACATAGTTTCCAATAGCAGTATACTCAATGATTATCATCACCAATTTAAAATTATATAAACTAAAGGTGTTCCAGACAAACGCCAAAAGATTTATTTTGAAAATTTTGCACATTTTCGTATGTTTTATTCACCAACACTGGATAAAAATTATTTACTTTTTGCCTGTATCTAATATTGACAACCTTCAAACATTTTGTTCGTACGCCGCTAGAGTTCTTTTGAGAGTATTTTGAACATATCTCACTTTGAACATATATCACTATTGAACCTAGAACACATAATTAATTCTTTTCTTCTTCTTCTTAGCGTTTCGATGGCAAAAACATTAAATTGTCGCAGCCCAGAAATTAGCCACCCCAATCGCGTTGTCGGTGGCATCTATTAGGTCCTGCTGCGTGCAGTTGTTCGGGCAGGCAGATATTCTTTTTCTAGGTAAAGTTAGACATTCAGGCACGTAATTTAACAAAACCCATCTATTTCAAAACAAATTTTGAATATTTTTATATTAATATTAAAACTTTATTTTGGTAATTGAATAACAAGTTTAGAATGTAAAAAATAAAGGGTTAACTAAAACTAGAAGGCTGGCAGCATTGCCACGCTGTATGGCAATGCTAATCTTTTGGCCAAAATATAAGCCAGCACTCTGGTCACGAGACATATCTATTAATTTTTTGGCGATGGCATTGAATAATTTATGTGCCGAGGGTCCCCACGGCCCTAGAGTTTCAACCCCAAACGGTTCAAATATATAATTGTTACCAATACATTCATATTTGCGCCGTTTGAGGTTTTCCGCCGCCGCCGCTGCTGTGCCGGCTTTTGATCCTGTGACCGGGAGGACTGTGCTATTTTGAATATTGAATTTGATAAAAGGATGATTTGAAATTATCTCTACAATGTTTTAATAGCTAATCCCTTTGGCCTAATTACAGCTTACGAAAGAATTAGTGATGATTGCCACCAATAAAAAATTAGCATATACCTAATGTTACTAACATACTGCTATAAATACTACAACTTCTGATATACTAAAATGTCATCATCATCATCAGGCCTTTGTTAGTCTCCACTGCAGGAGCACGACCCTCTCTGTACTACCAGAGCCATATTTTAGCCAGAGCAGTCAGAGAATTTGGCCTTCACTCTCCACGCTGGCCAGACGGGTTGAGGTCTCTTCGATATTTATAAGCTTTGTTTAGCTTGTGCTTCCTAAGTCACCTTCTACGACATCCACGGGTAGACTTGCAGTGGTCCTATTCTACTCTGCCGGGAACCACACGGCGTCTACTATACTAAAATGTATAAAACATCATTAAAAATTCATTGCTATCGCCAAGAAGACCAGAGGTTGGTTTATATTTTGGCCAAAAGATTAGCGTTACCACAGAACACAGAAAGACATGTCTTTCTGTGTTCTGTGAGCGTTACCATAATACAACATGGCAATGCTGCCAGCTTTCTGGGCACGCTACCACGGGGCAACGAGCTGCCAGGCCTGTTTTATTCCTAAATAATAGTTTTAGTTTAGGTACCCTTTATTTACATTCTAAAGTTGTTCCTCATATGTTTTTAATAAATAGATAGTAGTCTTCCCCCCCACCACAGATTAATAAATAGTTGCCCCTGCTTTAAAAATATATTCTTTGTATGTTATTCTCGCTATGTCCGATGTCTAACGCTGTATACAACCAAGCAGTTTCAATTGAGCGCAAAATCGGAGCCTTGTGGAGGAGCCCATTTTGCGCTTCATGTAGTAGCGCACATTGCTTAGAAAATTGCATCGTTCCGTAGTATGGAGCTCATCGTGTTATCGGAAACTAGGAAACTACATCCAACTTTGTCATCCGGTGTAGTGTTTGATAGTTTTGATCTGTCCTGTGTCACATTGAGTAAAGAGTTTTTTAATGTTTATTCGTTCATTAGATTTATTCTTCGAGCAATGACAGTTTAAGTTTTGTATGTAGGTGTGCGGAACTAAACTTGTGTGCACATTTCCCCCCGCAAAAAACGCCAGAAAAATTGTCATAGTAAATTGTCGCTTTGCCCACTCCCTCCGTCCGGTACGGAGGCCGTGTTGCACGAAGGATTTATTGTAATGTGACCAATACGGTAGTTGCCTAATGTTAAGATTATATAAAATTTGTTTCTAATGAGACTAATTTCTATCTAAAAACACTATAAAGAACACTTTTCATTTGATATCGATTTGTTAAGTGATCTTAAAGCTTCTTTAAAGTTGGGTGAATAGGACCATTTTTTAAAGTATGAAAATCTTTAATTACAATTATACGTTATTTTAGTCTGCAAAATTTATAGCAACTTTTATTATAAAACCATTACCATAAACGAAATATTTCTTATAGCTACCACCAAACAAAGTTCTCACGCCACCCATACAAAATACAAGCTTGTGACGTCACAAATATGTAGGCATTTTAGCGGCGCGTTTTCACGTCTAAAAACATTCGTCTTTAAAACTTTTATAACTGAAAGAGTTTTTTGTTTATAAATGTATTTCTGTCACTATTATGTTTATTTTTGGCAGGTCTTTACATAGCAACATAAAAAAAATTTTAGTCAACATGCCCATTTTTGTTCCATCTATATATTTTAAGTGACAAATATATTGCATGCCTGATTACGGCTAATGTGTTGGTCCTATTCATAATGTAACAACTAATTGTAAACTGTGAAAGAATTGAATTGAAGAATTGAATTTAATTTAATTGAGTTAGATAGAATATTGTTCACTTGGGTGAATGATCAACACGTAATCTTCCATTACTTCTTTTATCATCCAAAAAATTATGTTATTGTTCCTTGGCCTCTTTACTTTGAAAAGAAGAACCCTTACTACTACTAAAATTGAAAATATGTGATGAAACCCACGAGTCCTAGGTCTGCGCCCTAAGTGTGTTACCAACTACACCACCGTGACTTCGAATCACCGCGTCGAATTCTCTCATCACATATTACCCCTTAGGGTATAACGCATTCAAAGCATGCATATTTCTTCAATACTACCCACTATTTAGTAGTGTGGTATTCTACTTCATTAATATCAGATGAATAATATACCGAGCATGCTATTTAAAAACCATTTAACTTACTACTAGTAAGTTTTAAAGTAGCACCCTTCTTTATAACATACTAGTTGCTACCCGCGGCTTTTCCCGCGTGATATACAGCCTATGTCACAATTTCAATATGATCGGTTCAGTAGATAGGGCGTGAACGCGTAACAAACTTTGGCATTTATAATATTAGTTAGGAATTATTATTGAAAGAAATGAGAATTACGTGGTTTTATCTTCCTACCTCATAAGTAGCCTTGCCCTATTAGGTCTCATAATATTTTTGAAGAAATGAATGAAAGCGCTCTTACATTTGCTACTTTTCATAACTGATACTAGTAACACCTTTTTAGTGCATCCCAATACTGGGAAAAGGCCTCTCCTTCTTTTATCCACAGATGTCTATGTAAGCGTCTCGCCAACTTTTCAGAAAGAAACTTCGCTACTAATTCAAGTATTGGTCATTAGGTTTTATCAGACTGTGATCGAGTGGAAAGAATACTGTCATGAATACCTTTCTTCAGAAACTTTATGTGTAGTTAGTATCAAACTTGCCGAGCTAGTGTGGAACTCCTTCGAACTGCTCAAACTTTGTCAAAGTCGGTTGTTTAGTTTTCCTTTTAGCAACGAAAAATTTTTCTATGTGCTTAAAGTTTACGACTAACAGCTTTTCAAATTTATTTCATTTATAGACAATTGACAACCCAATGTACCAACTATATTTATTTGGCAATATCTTAATAAAATACGTAACTACTGTAAAAGACTAAATGATAAAGAAAAACTTAAAACTGGCTCAACAGATCACGCTAGCAGCGTTGCCTCTTTGAATTACACAATTACTCACAGAACAGAGAATTACTGCTTTAAAGATTTCAACGAATTGAAAGGTATACTCACAGACAACACAACCCTTGGTATGTTATGTTGTCTCTGGGTATACTTGAATTCTGACTAATTTTCTTTTCATATTGTAAATGGGTTTGAAATTTGGGTTCGATTCACGTTGGGACAATTCTTACGTAACTACCTACTTCATTTTCACACGTTTTGTCTTCGTTTCTGGAGCTACTTAAATTAGTGACAGGCAGGCGGTTGGCCGTTTAAACTTACGCCAAATCATATAGAGCATGAATGCCGTCATAATACCGGACTCCGGGCGAGGCATCATAGTTGAGGATGCAACCGAGAAGATGCTCAGATGACAATGATGTTTTGACGGATTGATTGAAAGTTGAGAAATTATCAGAAACGGAATGCTGCAAGCACACATCCTATTTCTATTTCTAGCCTATGCTGTTCCACTGCAGGGCAAACACTGTTCCATCATCATCATTATCATCAGGTCTGTTTTAGTCTCCACTGCAGGAGCACGACTCTTTCTGTACTACCAAAGCCATGTCAGAGCAGTCAGAGCCTACGCTCTCCACGCTGGCCAGATGGGGTGGAGAGGTCAGTTTGATGTTTATAAGCTTTTTTAGCTTGTGTTTCTACAGTCGCCTTCTACGACATCCACGGGAAGACTTGGAGTAGTCCTATTCTACTCTGCCGGGAACCACACGGAAAAAAGGCTCCCTTACAGCATTCCAACTATTGCGATAGGTTGATGATCTTCCGATAGGATTTAAGATCGTCACCAGTGGTCATTACGAAACGCTAGTAGTTTTTCGATTTTGCATATTAAAAATTAAAAATAATAAGAAAGTGAAAAAATATGACGTTCAAAAAGAGATACAATTATCCAATTTTGAATAAAAATCTTTGACTTTGACTTTGTCCTTCCATCTCTTTCTGAGCTATCCGCGTTCCCGTTTAATTCCATTTTGTGGAATCGACATTATACTTAATCCACATTTACATAAAGATTTAAAAAAATGAGTTATTCTTACTTCTATGCATTTGCATATATTTCCGTAGTTCCATTAAAACGTTGATTGCAAGCCACTAGGGACGGCTGGCCTTTTATTGCACTTCTGCCTTCTGCGGGCTTCAATTTCAATTCTAATTAGATTTCCTTCTTTAATAACTTTATTTATTTTATGTTTTATATATTATGCACGGCAATGAAATTGCAAGGCTTTCAGTAAAATAGAACACACACACGGTTGTCTTCAATTTCAAACTGAATTATTATCGGCAAGTGCTCAATGAATGCAGTGGATATATACGCTGGAGCTGTTAAGAAATATTATAATTCAGATCAGTTTTCCTTCTTAATTGAATACTTGGGGCTCTCAGAAAGTTTTGTAGTATTATACTAAAAATGTACTACAGGTTATTATATCTTTTCAAAGAACGGTTTCATACGTTTAAACTTTTTTTTTTTTTATCTAAATAAATATATACGGACATATCACACAGATTGAGCTAGCCCCAAAGTAAGTTCTTAATAAGACTTGTGTTATGGGATACTAACTCAACGATACTATATTTTATAACAAATACATATATAGATAAACATCCAAGACCCAGGTCAATCTGAAAAAGATCGTTTTTCATCTTGACCTGACCGGGGATCGAACCCGGGAACATCCGTGTCACAGGCCGGCGTGTTGACCGCTGCGCCACGGAGATCGTCAAAACTAATTTTCAAAAACATTAGCCAGACGCTTTTGCAACCACCTACTCAAATGCAACCAGTTCATCTTGAGTTTTCTCTGGAGACGACTTTTTATTTTAAAGAATAAATAAAATAGTGGCACGGTACCAAATCGGGACAATAAGGAGGTTGACATATAAGTTCGACCAGTGTCAAACTTATAGGTCAACCAAAAAAATCTGCCAAGTGCGAGTCGGACTCGCGCACTAGGTTCCGTATCATTATCTATACAACATTCGACTATCGAGCAAAAAACGGCAAAAAATCACGTTTGTTGTATAGGAGCCCCACTTAAGTATTTACTTAATTCTTTTTTAATATTTGTTGTTAAGCATCAAAAGTAAATCATATGTGAAAATTTCAACTGTCTAGCTATCAAGGTTCATGCGACAAACAGACGGACGGACAGTTAAGTCTCGTGAATAGGGCCCGGTTTTTACTCTATGGGTACGAAACCCTAAAGAAGTTGATTTGAAATCGGGACGGCCTTTTATTGTACTTCAACAAGCTCAATTTAAAATTAAATTAATTTTGACAAGTGTTATTCCAACTCTGCTCTTCTGGCTCTATCGGCGACAAATGGGCTTAAATTGGAATTCTAATAATAATTTTCCAGCCAGCTGAGTAGTTTATCGGTCTTTGTGGTGGGAAGTCAAGGGAAACAGTTGAAGTTTGCCTTAGACATTTTTGCAAATTGATTTTAGTGGACTTTATAATATGAAATTGGTGTAGTTTGGTGTTATAAATGCTCGTGCTCATGAACAATTTGTGAAATAGTTAAAGTGGACTGATAAATGGACTCGTATAGATTTGCCGCCAGAAGCTCCCACAAGGCATCAAAGAACATACGCCATCTTTGATGCTACTTGGAAAAACTTTACCGTACAACACAGATACTTAGTACCTATCTCATTATACTGGATATTGGCAGAATCACTGAAATTTCGGTGGAAGCCATAATATAAAACAAAAGAAGAGAAGTTTGTCAAGAAATTGAATTCGATTATAACGCAGGTCGCCTTTACTTATCCCAACTATGTACTGTTTATTTGTTTGTTACGCTTTCACGCCGTGTCTACTGAACCGATCATCATGAAAGCAGACCCTTTGTCCGGAGTACGGAAAAGGTCATAAGCTACCTTTCTTCCCGGAGAAAAGTACTGTTCCGGAGGGATCGCTACTAACGCGAGCGAAGCCGCGGGTGACAGCTAGTATTTAAATAAAAGCGGCCATCTCTGAGTTGAAATCTTAATCAAAGGGTTCCCATTAAATAATAACGACGTTTTCGAAAAAAGAAAACACATTTCCAAACTGAAATCTAAAGCGCAGGACACATAGAAAAGGCGTAAGACGAGGACGGGGCGCGCACAGGGCGCAGACGTTTCGCGCGACTTTTCAAAACATATAGGAAAGACGAGGCAGACGAGATGCTCGGCGCTCGGTAGTTGTGGGTTATGTGTGTGACAGCGACACGCGAGTCCCGGCGCACGCGCCCCACCCCGCCTGCAACCCCGTTTCGCCCGTCCTCCGACGGCTTGCGCCCCGTCCATGTCTTACGTCTTTTCTATGCGCCCAGCGCTTAAGAGTATATCAGAATAGCATTGTGAATGCATAAAACACTAGGAAAAGAAGTTAGAATGGAAAACCACATTTTCAGTATATCGTACAGCTAAATCTAACTGCAATCTAATACGGTTCAAGCATTGCAAAGTTCTCCGATTAACCTAACTAGTAACTTCGTGTATACGAAGGCTTAATCGTCCGTTAACTAAACGAACTCTTATCGTTTTAGCAATAAGGTCTATTTTCAACTATCAATAAAGTACGATCAGTGATATAAATATCAGATTTCCGATATTGACCTTTCGCCTTTATTTACTGTGACTGTTGTGTTCATTGTGGCAGCCTGTGCTCTTTATCGTTTGTTGTGTGGTACAGATGTAAAGCGACTATCCCGATGTTTTAATTTTACCACCACCCCTTTAATTTTCTTTTTGGTCTAAAAGTTTGGCTGGGAGAGAATGCCGTATAGCATTAAGTCAACCTTTTGTTCACTTTTTTTTTAATTGTGCAATAAAGTTTAAATAAATGTTTAGGTTAATTTTAAGGATGTAAAGCGAGTATGATCTAGATGTGGTAGAGCCACGCTACCGGTGAAATTCACTTTTATTAGTACTATGAATGGGCCGGCTCGTCCACCAGTCCACCACAGAAAATCGACGTCTGAGCTAACCGCTTTTATGCTTCGTTCGGAGAGTGAGAGAGCCGGTAGCCCATCCGGTCTCCTCTGGGAGGGAAAAATGCAATTTTCTATAGACGCCGGTGATAACTACCGTCAGGTGACGCAAAAACAAATAATTTAAAAATTTTGTTAATAAATAAAATTATAAAAAAAGTGGGGTGTCCACGACCGCATGTTATGATTCTTGGGTTAATATTAGCTAAATGAAAATATCCCAACAGTCTATCGCTTGCACAGCGCAACAAAGGCAACATCGGTCGTACAACAATCGCAGTCGGCGTTCGATTCCGGCAGCTTAGACAGGCCGCCGCTAACTCCGCTTATCTCATTATAGTGGCTCTGTTTGTTTGTTTGTTACTTGCAATGGACATGCATGACACAAAATGCTTTTATCCCAACTAATATTATAAATGCTAAAGTGAGTTTGTGCGTTTGTTACCTCTTCACGCTTTATCTGATGGCCTAATCTTCTTGTAATTTTGCATACACGTTGATAATACTACGGAGAAGGACATAGGCTATAAATCACGCGGGCGAAGCCGCGGAAAACAGCTAGTTATCATATAAATTATCCTTAGGTTGAATTTTTTTTAAGATGCGGAGGACATGTTAAACCCAATAAATAAATTTCTTTAGATCATAAAGTTTAATACAATTTTACTCTGAATCCAACAAAAACATTGCTTTCTACAAGATATCTTTCATTACATAAAAAAAATTAAAAAGGAAAGATAATAGCCGACGCCACACGGAAGAGAGTAAAATAAAAGTACATATTAAGATATATTTTTCTCGAATAATAATGAAGGTTTGAAACTAAAACGGAGAGCTATAAGATTTCCATACTCTCAGTAAGAATCAGGAAACGTTTGAGCAATAAGACCCAAAGAATTTCCAATTTGACGGAACCTTATAAAATTCGTAGAGGGTCGTAAAATGGAGCGAAAATACATTGAATTATTTATTACTTTGAGTTTCTCGTAACGCGTGTAAGGGTTTGGAGGGAAAGTCGGTAAGTATTAAAAATAATGAGCGCTACCGGAAATATCAACGTTATTCGTAGAAATAAGTACTCATTTCATGAAAAAATCGTAGCGTCGGGTCCGTAGTTGCGCGTCATTTTATAAGTTGGTCGACTATAAAACTTTTTGACTTGTGAACCCTACTTAAGGGTCCCACGTAAAGCCGCAATCCCATACAAACGTAGTTTCGTTTTAGTTTTACAACAGTTAAGCCAATCTCAACCAAATTCCGTACATACGACCGGATAAGGCATATTGATGTTTATAATTAGATATCGAAAACTTGTACTCGCTGTAATTTTGTATAGGTATTGTTTTTAAAATTGAATTCTGATTATAAACATCAATATGCCTTATCCGGTCGTATGTACAGAATTGCGGCTTTACTTGGGACTCTTAACTGAGATTGCTTTTCTTTTAACTTCGTTGTATATGCTACGTACCACATGGCGACACAATGTGGTTCCCGGCAGAGTAGAATAGGACCACTCCAAGTCTTTCCGTGCATGTCGTAGAAGGCAACTTTGGAAACGCTAGCTAAATAAAGCTTATAAACATCAACAGACCTCTCCAACCCGTCTGGCCAGCGTGGAGAGTGTAGGCTAAATCCTCTGACTGCTTTGGCTAATATATAGCTCTAGTAGTACCGAGAGGGTCGTGCTGCTGCAGTGGAGACTAAAAAGACCTGATGATGATGATGACATGCTACGCAAGTACGTACTTTGATTTTTTATGTAACCATAAACAACCTTTTAGCCTACGCAGGGGGTGGGAAGTGGGTATACACTTGACTCCAACAAAAGTTAGCACTTTGAGGCTGACCAAATATTGTCACAAACAGATCTCCGTGTCAGTGTTTAGATTCTAAACACTATTTTCGATTCGGAGATCTGTTTGTGACAATATTTGGTAAATATAAAGTTTTTGCATCCACAGTTCGCGCTTACTTATAGGCGCCGCCAAGTTCAGTTCCAAGTGAACAGTTATTTAGCAAAGCTGGTTTAATTTATGAACCCAATGGGATATCGTTTAGTAGGCGAAAAAGCCGTAAAGCTGTTGTACGTAAAATACATATAATTTGCCTCTTCTCAATTTTGATTTACGCATATAATTACTACTTTATGAAAGAGTACCATGAACAATGTATGTATGTCGCAGTCATCTGGTTGAATCTGCTATTTGATTAAATGACTAGCGCGTTCATTGAATAACCACGTCTAATTGAATGACTAAAGGACAACTCGTCAAGTCGTTGAATGTAACGTTCAACGTCTTGACTGAATGAACGACATTTAGCGAAGTCGTTGAATCTTAGCCGACTTTGTAATTTTTGGTGGTAGAATGATTTCCAAGGCTTTATTTAATCTCATATTTTTGCAAATGTTTCTTAGTTTTTAAAGTAGCCGGCGGCGGCGTAATAATAGCTAAATCCATAATGTCGTACTATTTTATTACTAATAACGCACTTTTATGTAAATTTAATCGAAAAAAATATCAACACTGTGCCATCTGTGCGAGCTGTTTGCCGCCATATTTGTTTTGGTGACTACTAGCGCCGCATTGGTAAAAAAATTAACTAAATTTGAATCACCTGACTGAATTTATGTCCGCTCTTTTCAAAGGGCTATGTTACAACCCGCTAACTACTTGGATGTTGAGCGACGCTTGTTCAATCAACGTTCGGCCTAGTCATTCAATTAAACGTGGTCATTCAAAATGAATTTTTTTTCTTACACTTTTAATGTTTTCAAAACAAAATGTAATAATGTAAATAATTTATGTCTTTTTTTCTTCCCGATCTCGACCATAAATAGAAGATAAATAGGAAACATGAAGGATGTTGAGACATTTTAATGCCACCTGAGGTCACCCATCTAAATACGGACCGCACCCGGGCATGCTTTACATGCTTAAGCGCTTACAATGCTTACGCCCACTTGGCGATCGAGCTGTATAGTTTCAAGTAGTTTTATTGTTAAACCACAGTTAAAACAATACGTAGTTAAATCCGATAGCCGAGTGGGCCGTTATTAGTTGTATTGTTTTTCAGATGTTGGGCCTTATTGGCCCAACATCTGTAGGGTTGCCAATCATACTGTTTTATTAGTCTTACACAGCATCCGTGGTCTAGTGGTTAAGGCGTTTGCATTGTGGACCCGAGGGTCGTGGGTTCGATTCCCACGGGAAGCATACTTTGTTGTTTCTAGTTTGGTTAGAGAACATTGCACGCATGAATCCCCTGATTGTCTGATAAGAAAGATGATTCCGTGCTTCTGAAGACACGTTAAGCCGTTGGTCCCGGCTACCATCTGGAAGTCGTTAAAGGAACCAGGTCAGAGACCAGGAGGCGGTTCCGAAGAACTCTGACACCAGGATGTGCATGGTCGACTCACCGTATCACCTACACGAAATGATGATGATGACGAGTCTTACACTTCGCTCAATTATACTTTTTACTGCTCAGTAAAAAAAAGTATAGGTACCAAATACTTTTCTTATGACTGCTGGTATTCGGACACAAGCCCTATGAAAGTGGCGGGATGAAAAAAATGAAGCTATATTTTTGTCTTAATTTATTTCATAATAAATGAGCTCCTCGTTACTTTAATATTTTATTTTACTTTTTGGCTTATAAATAGTTTAATATAAAAAAAAATATTTCTTTAATTGTGCAACAAAATCTAAAATAAGTTTTTAAACTATGACAAGAGATAAAAACCTGTTTATTTTTGTTAAATACTGTTCATTTTATTTTTTCTTAAGATTGTAACACTGTGCTCCGCAATTTTAATGTATTAAAAATATTAAACACGTATTATTATGAACAATTTTATAGTGAAGTGTTAGTTTACGAACCATATAAGTGAATGTGCATAAAAAACATCAGAACTATATTCGTATCGTGTTACTACAATCAATCTCAGTTATCAATTCCTAGTCTTATCATCATAAACTGTAAAATATTTACTTCAGACTTGTGCCTAAATAATAAGTGAAAAACACTAATGGTTCTTACATAAAATTATCACAAATAACATCGTGATTTTAATAAGAAGTGAAACTAAAGTGAATAAATATTGGCTTTGTTGGGTACATTCTTATCACACGCAAAATATATGACTCACCATAACGTTGAACTGACCGAATAAGCGATACGCTTATTAAGAAATTTCAACGTGTCTCCTCGGAGTTCCGTAGCCTAGCGGTGAAGCGCGCAGCGTTGCAATCGGAGAGTTCATGGTTCGAGTCCCGCAGTGACTAGCGACTATATTTTTTTTTTTTTTTTTTTTTTTTTTTGTCTCATATTTATTTTTTAATACTATACGAAGAACCTACTACAAACTCTGAGACATAATAATGAATTTTTTTGATAATATTACATTTAGACGAACACAAACTCAGTCGGATTTGATTAATAGAAACGAAGAAACAATGTCTGACACTTTCAATGATATTTCAAATAGCCAACTGCAACAATCAGATAATGAGAGTGACGAGCTACAGAATTTAAAAGACCAAATCAAAAATTTATCAAAATCACTTGAAATAGCTAACAAAAGTATAGCAACACTTACATCAGAAAACACAAAATTGAAAAAAGAAAATGAAAAATTATTACAGGAAAATGAATTATTATCGAACAACTCAAACACCCCTTTAAAATCAACCCGAAAACGTCAACGGAAAATAAAAAATAATACATCACATAAAGAAACACAGACAAATATCACAATTGACATAACCAAAGATGAAACAAAGGAATGTTCAAATAAATCACAACCAACTATTGTTAAACAACGTATGAAAAAAATATGTATTCTTAGTACGAATAACAAAAATAATATATTACAAATAGCAAAAGAAACTTTTTTTGATTCAGAAATTTGTCACTACATTAAACCTAAATGCGGAGTCACGGTACTTCTTGAAGGAATTCAAAACAATGTAAAAGACTTTACGATGGAGGACTTTTGTTTAATAATGATAGGAGAGGAAGATTTTATTACAACAAATAATAACATTGACTTAATTCTATGTATACGAGACACATTGAAAGAAATCAAAAACACAAATATTATTATTTGCCTACCCACATTTAAATGTAACAATTACTCTGTTTTATTTAACTCAAGAATAGAGAGTTTCAATAACTTACTTTATCTGGACATAATAACTCAAAAATATGCCTACGTACTCGACTCTAACCTGAACTTGTTTTATGACAGCAGAATGTTTCACAAATACACAGGCAAAATCAATAATTATGGAATATCAGTAGTATTTCAAGATTTGTTTAAAATGTCTAATGATATCAAAGAGATCGACATAAACCAACATTCAAATGAAAACAAAATATCACAACAAAATGAAACAAATAGTACCGGAGGAAATGAAAATAAGTTTTTTCGTCAATAAACAAATAAATATTATTCATCAAAATATCTCCGGCCTTTTCAATAAATCAAATAAACTATCTGTTTGTCTGGAAGAGTTAAAAGAAGAGAATAAAGAAATATCCGTAATTTGCGTAACCGAGCACTTTATAGAATCGGGATTCGAAAATTTTTTAACGATCCCAAATTACCAACTAGCAGCCAACTATTCAAGAGATGACATCAAAAGAGGCGGCAGCTGCATATTGGTACAAAACGGACATCAATGGAAGTAAAAAGCAGACATTAAAAAATTCTCTGTACCGGGAATTTTTGAATGTTGTGCCATAGAATTGATTTGTTATAAAATTGTAATTGTTTGTATTTATAGAACACCTTATTCCAGTAATTTGCCAGTATTTTTTCGACAGTTAGAATGTGTGTTGACATTCTTAAACAGAATTAACAAAAAAAACGTAATTTTATCTGGTGATTTTAATGTAAATGTACTCAAAAGAGACATGACAACTAAAAGATTTGAAGAACTGCTATTAAGTTTTAACTTAGATCTAGAAATATACCAACCTACTAGACTTAAGTCTAAGACATGTTTAGATAATTTTGCTCATGATTTTGGTAAAAAGTGTAAATCTGAAGTTAAAGAATTGGCTCTATCTGATCACACATGTCAGATATTACAATGTAACGTTAAAAGAATATACAGATTAAAATATTGGCGCATAAAGCAACGCGATTACAGTAAATCTAATTTAAAAAAATTTAAAAATTGTATTAAATCTATTCATTTTTCTGATTTGTATAAATGTGACGATCCCAATGAAGCGTATGACAATTTTATAACTACTTTTAAACTATTTTATGACCTCTGTTTCCCTTTCAAATTGATGACTATTAAAACCAATAAAAAATCTAAATGGATTTCACGTGGTATAAAAACTTGTAGTAAAAAAAATAGACAATTACTATGGAAGTATAGGCTTAATCCAACGTGTGAAAATAAAAAAACTTTCATTAGCTACTCAAAGCTGTACAAAAAAATTATAAAAATGACACAAATAACTCAAAACAGTTACAAAATTAAAACAGCTACAAATAAATCTAAAACGACTTGGAAAATTATCAATAGTAATAGAGAAAACACACCAAAAGAGACTATTGCAACAATAAATCATGGAAACACTGCAGTAAATAATCCACAACACATTTCGAATATATTTAATGACCATTTCGTTGATAAAATAGTGCCAATCCCTAATCATGGAAATAATATTACCTCACACATATCTAGCACCACTAATTCTATGTTTATCTCACCTAGTCTACCCTCTGATATATATAGAATTATCAAATCATTAAAAAACACAAATAGCGTAGGGTATGATGAAATATCCACAAAAGTCATCAAATATGTGGCTGAAAATATATGTTCTCATCTGAGTTTTATAATAAATCTTTGTATTGTTGCCGGCATTTTTCCAGAAAAACTAAAATTATTAAACCTCTCTATAAAAAAGATGATAAAAAGCTTGTAAAAAACTATAGACCTATAGCCTTAATACCAGTTTTTTCTAAAATCTTTGAAAAATACATTTACGAACAAATCAATACATACTTGGAAAAAAAAAATATTCTAGTCAATGAGCAAAAAGGCTTTAGAAAAGAAAAAAGTATAAATATGGCACTATACGACTTTTTAAAACCTGTGACGGTAAACATAGACAAAAGAAATCCTGTTTGTACAATTTACTGTGACATGACGCAGGCATTTGATTATGTTGATCATGATATACTTGAAAAAAAATTGGGCGCTTATGGCATTCGAGGTAATGTCTTGGAACTTATAAAATCGTATTTGGATCAAAGAAAACAAAAAACTGAAATAACCAAAATAAATTATAATAAAAAACTTCAAGAGGTTTATACATCTGCAGAACGAGAAACCAAATACGGTGTACCCCAAGGCAGTGTTTTAGGCCCTTTGTTGTTTTTAATTTATATTAACGATTTACCCAAAGCAACAAACTACCCAATGTCCCTGTTTGCAGATGATAGTACGGTGACTATAGAGTTCAAACCTGGCGATAATTATATTGAAAGTATAAATAACAGTCTTGAAAATATTATTCAGTGGTTAAATAATAATAATTTAAAAATTAATCTTAACAAAACGGTGGTTATGCATTTCAGCCAAAGGTCAAATAACAAATTACATGGGAAAATTCAATACGAAAATCAATATATAAATGAAGTTAATGAAACAAAATTTTTAGGAATTATTGTAGACAAAAGTTTAAATTGGAAAGCACATACAGATAGTTTATGTAAAAAATTGAGTAAATCTGCATATGCTCTATACAAAATATCGTCAGTTGTAAACGAAACTGCCAAAATGACAGCGTATCACGGTATTGTGTCCTCACTATTGAGATATGGGATCATATTCTGGGGTAACTCAACAAACAAAAATAACGTATTTAGAGCGCAAAAGAGGTGTATTAGGAGTATGTTTGGACTAAAATCAACAGACAGTTGTAAACCATATTTTATTAAATATAAAATTATGACCTTGACATCATTGTATATATTTGAGGTGTGTGTTTTTGTAAAATCCAATCCACATCTTTACACAAAACTTTCTGACGTGAATAGACGTAATCGTCGAGACAATAGTAAATTAATCCTTGTATCAAGCAATACCAGTCTCATGAGCAACAGTGTCTTTTGCATGGCTCCTATTTTGTTTAATAACCTACCTTTTACTTTAAAAGCTTTGCCACTAAATAAATTTAAGCAAAATTTAAAAATCCTTTTGACTGAAAAATGTTATTACAGTATAAATGAATTTCGCAATGACAATACTCTTAAATTTGACATTATTTGATATTATTATTTATTCGGATATTATTATTTATTTTATATTATTAATTATTTATTGTTTTTTTTTCTTATTACCTGTATTTGTTGACATAAAATATTTAAATTCTATATCTACTAAAAACTAATTATGCAATGACGTACCAAGCGCTATCTAGCACTGTGATATCTTTGCATGCCAAATGGTAAAACATGTTGAACCTTTATGTATTAAGTATATTATAACAACTGTACCTACACATGTTTACAAAGAAATAAATGATTGATTGATTGATTGATTGGCTGAGATAGCAACAGTGTGGCTACCTACAGATGGTCGCCGTCACCGAGGAAGGCCAAGAAAACGCTGGAGGGATGAATTATGTTTTTAGAAAGGATTGGTTGAAGTCAACAAGAGAAAGAGATAAATGGAAAGAGATGAGAGAGACCTTTGCCCAGCAGTGGGACAATATAGGTTAAATAATAAAAAAAAGAAAATGATAGCAACCCTAGCCAATGTCGTCCAACTCGTCCAATATCAGGCTATGTGGCAAACATTGGTTCCTCTATCGACCATTCAACAGGTCACGGCCAGTTAGTGGAGTGGAGACCATATTCTTATAAGATCAGTTTCTATTTTTATTCAAACACAAGCTGTTTCCCGATACTTCGTCTGCATGGATTTCAGTTTATCACACAGTCTATCCGGCCCCCGGGCTCACCTCAGCCGCCACCGGGTTCAGAAGCATGGTGAGGTGAGTAACTGGAAACATGCTTAGAGGCCTACAGGCTATATAAGTATGAAAATAGTTTTTTTTTTCGAATTTACAGCGTTTATCCCATAGGAAAAATCAATAATCACATGAAATGATTTGGGTCATGTTACTTGAAAGAATTTTGCAAGCCATTTTGAAAAAAATCTGAAAACTGAATCCAAGAGAAGTAATTGCTCTGTAATATCTGTCTGACCTGTAGAAGAGAATATCCGGACAGTGTCGATATCATTGAAAGTATAAAACGTCATCAGGGGTACGAAGCGAAGACATATCATCGTCAACATCAGGTCTTTTTTAGTCCATAAGGTATTTTTTAGTCTCCTATTTATACCGCAAAAAAGAATTATCTCCGAGTGTCCCGCAAGCGAAGCGGCGGACGAAACCTAGTATGTTTGTATTAGCCCTACGTTGGTTCAAACGTTTGACTCGCACCAGTGCTTGCTCCCACGCAATAAATAAACTGTTTAGAAATCAAAACAATTATTGTGATTTTGAAGTACCCACGCTTTTTGTTGGTCGATTGATGTCAATTAAATATATTGGAAATATATCCGCAGGAACAATTGAAAATATTTACTTTGAATTGGAAATATGTTTTATTTGAAAAGATAGATTTGTTCAATTGTGATTGTATTCGAGAATTATTGGGGTGGAAACATATTTTTGTTTATTTTATGTAATCCCGAACTGGTGCTTTTTGGAACGTACTATGTAATGATAATATTGATACAGTGGTATATGAGATATTCGAATAAGTGATCACGGGTATTAAATATTGTATTTTTAGGCGTATTTTTTAAAAGATAGTTTTTAACGAAGAGTGGATTTTACTAGCTGATCTGCAAATACATACTATGTTTTCTAATGATAAGTATACATGCAAATCTTCTCAGATATTTAAAAAAAATAGCAATAAGTATGTAAAATTAAATTTTTTGTTTCGTTATGCTTTAGGAAGACCTACCAAAAATTAACACAATAGTGAAAAAAGACCTTACAACCCCTTTAGATATAAAAGTCATAAAGACACTTAAGAGGGCCCTGGACGCGCATGTCTCCATACTAACGGAGATAAGGAATTGTTGGAGTAAAATTAAGCATTCAATCGATTAATCTCATTATAATCTACGTACGTTCCTATACAGCTTTGTTAAAATATCAATAGTTTGAGAATTATAAGCCTCTTAATATTTGTATGAAAATGTATAGAGGCTTATAATTCTCAAACCATTGATAATTTAACCATGCTGTATAGGAACGTACGTTAGCGCTTTAGCTTGTGTTTCCTAAGGGTCAGTTCACACCGAAAAGCGATGCGACGCGCACTTTTTACACTGTGATAAGATTTTAACCCTTATACGCATAATCAAAACGACCAATTTCGCATCAAAAATTCGCCTCCTCCTCTGGTATCTTGCGGCCACTGTCTATCAAGTTTTTTTAGCAATTTTAGTCTTATAAGTGTGCAAATAAGAGTTAAAATCCTATCACAGTGTAAAAAGTGCGCGTCGCGTCGCGTTTCGGTGTGAACTGACCCTTAGTCGCCTTCTACGACATCCACGTGAAAACTTGGAGTGGTCCTATTTTTCTCTGCCGTTTCACACTTGCCGTTTAGTTCCCACACGACAAATTCAGTCGTGTATGGAAACTAAATGTTTACTTAAGAAAAACATACTAAAAATAAATTAACGGTTCACTATCATAAAACGAATATTTTAATTGGCTAGACACATGATAGGTAATGATAAAATCAATATGACTATCAACCATCAAATACACGTGTTTAATTTCGAAAGTAATTACCCCGAATTTGGGTGAAACGTTGTAATATTGCAGCACAAATTACTGACAGTACAGAATCAGAACTTATCTTAAACGTCCAGTGATTCCACTAAAAGTGAAACTAAATAAGATTTAAAATGAGATTAAAATAACCACATACGCACTTTCAATTACTTTATATTGGTTATTCAATATGTAGTTTTCTATAGTAGACCATTTTATTTTAAACATAAATATTTAGTAAGATTATTCCACTATTAAATAATTTTTTTACATATTATTTATTAGAAAATAATAATGTTATATACATGTGATAAATAAAAAAAAACTTATACTATCTATAAATAAAACTAATAATCTAAACTACTATAACATAATAAAATAAACTTATGAATCTAAAAATTCATGCCCATGTGGCATGTTGGCAAGGACGCTGGCTGCATTACCACGCTGGATTGCGACGCTTATCCTTTGCGCGAAAAAACAGCCAGCCTTCTTGTCACGAGCTAAATAAACTAACAATGAACTTGGATTAAAAGATTACCTAAAATATAATACGGAACTAAAGCATTATATACTTAACTAAACGGTAATTAAATTACAAATAAATCAATAATAAAAAACTAGCTCAATACTTAATCAAATATACCTGGCTCAATGGTACCCATTGAGCCAGGCAAACATGAGTACCCATAACTGCCTCCGTGGTCCAGTGGTTAAGGCGTTTGCCTTATTGACCCGGGAGTCGTGGATTCGATTCTCATGGGAAGCATATTTTGTTAAGTTGTTTCTAGTTTGGTTAGGACATTGCAGGCATGAATCACCTGATTGTCTTACCATTCAGATCCCCAATAATTTACAGAAAACGAGAAGTTCTGTGCTCGAGAGGTATTTTCTCGGGCACATACATATGTAATTATAACAGCATTCATTCATTCATAATATGGCCGTCACCGTTGCATCATACAAGAAATTCGATAATTTACGGTATGTTTTTTTAAATTAAATATTGAATTAGGCATTTGTCTCCCATCTCACTTGATGGTAAGTGACGATGAAGACGAGGATGTTACATGTCTATCCAAGAGATACCCATTTTTTCTACTTTTGAATGTCCCGGGATTGTACTTGTCTGGGAATATAGACGCAGGCAGTTCATTCCACACCTTAGCTACTCCAACCAAAAAGGAACTGTTGAAGCGTTTAGTACGACTCTTTGGTATTTACGACAAAAGGGTGAAATTTCTCTCTGCGTCTCGTAGTCCTATGGAGGAATGGTGAGGGTTGCATATAGATCTTTACTAATTACAATAAAGAAGAAACATTTCATTGTTTGTTTGCATTGAATAGGCTCCGAAACTATTGGACTGCTTTTCAAAATCTTTCACCAATAGAAGGCAAATTTATCTACGGGTGCCATAAGCTATAATTAACGAGTACGAAATCGCAGGAAAATTGCGAGTTTCTAATTTAAAAAAAAAGATGCGTTTCTGTGATTTCGTTATTTTACGTGTGTGGTAGGTAATATGACAGACATATTGACTTGAACACAACCATTCGAGTTGTAAACAGTTATGTCTATAAAATATTGATGGCTTTTGGTGATATTGTGGAATCACGCAGAAGATAATTAGTTTATGGTTAAACGGGCAGGAATTATTCTAAATTTGTTGCGTTTTCGGCTCCTTTTTTATATAAATATCTAAATAGTTAAATAGTGATCATTTTAATATCTAGTTTATGGTTTTAAATAAAATAAAGCTTATTTTAGTTGTAAAGATCCAAGCAGTTAAAGTTCTCACCGTTACTACGGAAAAGTATATCACTAATAATACCATAAGTACATATATATCGTGTCGTCCACTGTACCTGATACTCTATTAGGATCATTAACTGCCACTGCCTCCGTGGTCCAGTGGTTAAGGCGTTATCCCTTGTTGACCCGGGGGTCGTGGGTTCGATTCCCACGGGAAGCATATTTTGTTGTTTCCAGTTTGGTTGGGACATTGCTGGCATGTATCACCTGATTGTCTGATAAGAAAGATGATTCCGTGCTTCGGAAGGCACGTTAAGTCGGTGGTCCCGGCTGCCATCTGGTAGTCGTTAAAGGAACCACGTCAGAGGTCGAGAGGCGGTTCCGAGAAACTCCGACACCAGGGTGTGCATGGTCGATTGACCGTGTCACCTACACAAAGTGATGATGATTAGGATCATTGATGTTGCCCTATTAATATTTAGATGTTATGCCATGTTTATTCTTACTAATATTATAAAGAAGAAAGATTCGTTTGTTTGCGTTGAAAAAGGCTCCAAAACTATTGAACCGATTTGCAAAATTATTTCGGGTGACATAGATTATAATTTACGCGGATACATTGATACTATTTAGTTAAATCACTACATAAAGTCTTATCGGATTTTTATGCAGTTGTCACCAATAGAACGAGGAGCCCGATGGTCCAGTGGGTGTGAGCTCTATGAGCGCTTACGTATGTTAAGCAACCCCTGGTGCAGTCCCTACTTGGATGGGTGACCGCAAGTGGCATAAAAATATCTCCAGCTCCTCCGTGCTTCGGAAGGCACGTTAAGCCGTGTGTCATCGTGTCGTAGTCCCGGCTGTCATCGTTGATGACAGTCGTTAAGCTATGTCAGATGCCTTAAGGCAGCTTGAAAAATCTGACACCAGTGTTGGCCACTTACACATACGAAAAACAAACAAACCAATAGATAGGGTGATTTACGGGTAAGGTTTTTAGGTTTAATACATGCCCGGGCGCATCCGGGTAGAGCTGCTAGTAAATAATAAAAGGATTCAATCGCAAACATTGAGCACGCATAGTCCAAAAGTTAGTTTTGAACTTGTTTCGAAGGAAATAACCGGTACTAGTGTTGGCCTTACGCCAACCCCTTTGCCACCCAGGAAAAGACAAAGTTAATGCTTCATACATACATAAGTTCAAACACATTATCACGGTTAACGGGCGTTAACGCCGGGCTAGACAGAACTGAAAGCCTAAGACTTGAAACGCTACGTTCAGCGTTTTAGTTGGCGTAGATGTGGAAAATGAAACAAAATTATTTATCCGGATAATATTATAAAGGGAAAAGATTTGTGGTTTGTGTGTTTGTTCATAATGGAAAAACACAAAAGCTATTGGATCTAAGTATTTATATTTTAAATCAAATTAATTTAATACGGTTCTCATCGCGTTTATTACATTATTTATACACCTAACGTTTCGAACAGTTTACAAAGTTCGTGGTCGCAGGTAGACCACCTAAATGTGTAACAATTGCGAATCATTAATTTTTATTTTTTTACTTTCGTACACTCTTTCCATGAGTGAGTATTTATTTTATTTTTCAAACATTTCCTGTTAAAGATAACAAAGTATCAACGGAGATAATAACAATCATCACCAACTAGCGCCACCTATCACTTTATTTCTTTTACTACTAATAAATAGATCGTCGTCCCAACGCAAGTTTCTGACTATTAATAAATAAATAAATATAAATAAATAAATAAATATATAGGGACATATCATACAATTTATTTATTTATTTATTTACTATTAATAAATAAATATGAAGGGACAAATTACACAGATTGAGCTAACCCCAAAGTAAGTTCGAGGCTTGTGTCACGGAATACTAACTCAACGATACTAAATTTTATAAAAGCTACATATACAGATATACTTACAAGACTCAGGTCAATGTGAAATAGATTATTTCTCATATTGACCTGACCGGCGATCGAGCTCGGGTCTCTCGTGTCGCAGACTGGCGTGTTAACCACTGCGCCACGGAGGCAAACAACGAAGATAATACCGATGCTTCCGGCTAGCGCTGTTATTATAGGACTAGACCTAAACAGATTTACAAGGCAGACTTTCACAGACGCCCCGGATCCTGCCTAATAGGAATCGTGACCTGCCGCGGGCCGCAACGAGGCCCTTACTGTAGTTTAAGAGGGTATACTAGCAGTGCGTTTTCCATACAAATGTATTTCTCTATTTTCTCGCTGAAAACTGCTTCTAGAGGCACAATTCTTTTTACATACAATCTATTACTAAAATAGGTATGTCCCTATGTTTAATTTTTTTCTAAATACCTGTTTGAAAGAAAAAAAAAGGGTAAAAACAGTTTTTTTGGAAAAAATAAAAAATAGGGGCATTCCTATTTTAGTACTAGATTTTATGAAAAAAGAATTGTGGCTCTAGAATCAGTTTTCAGCGAGAAAATAGAGAAATACATTTATATGGAAACCAAATTGAAAAAATACTGCTAGTATACGCTCTTAAGAAGTTTAGACTAGTTAACTAGCGCCACCTACCATTTTATTTCTTCTATTACTAAATGAGATCAAATTGAAATTAAGATATTTTAAACAAAAAACAAAAACCGACTTCAACTCTATCAATTTATTTAAATAAGCGTAAGAATAAAATTTAAAAAAGTGTAAACCGAACGGCATACTTGTAATTTTTTTTTTGGTTTTTGTGTATTTTTTCAAAAAGTGCTTGTCATATTTCGGTAAAAATTTAATGGAACCATCTGTAAAGTATTACCTATCGAACAAAAAAAGAATTTCTTAAATCGGTCCAGGCGTCTTCGAGAAATCGGGGAACATACATAAAAAATAAATAAAGATTATGACGAATTGAGAACCTTCTCCTTTTTTTGAAGTCGGTTAAAAAAACTCTATTTCAGTACTACGGTAGTTTTATAACTTGTAGTATTTTAAGCATTACTTTTCGTCGTATTTTTAACAGAATATAAAAATATATTTAAGGGGGCTCCCATTCAACAAACATGATATTTTTTCCGTTTTTGCTCGATAGTCCACCTAATGTTGTGTAGATAATGGTACGGAACCTTCATGCGCGAATCCGACACGCACTTGATTTGCTTCTTACATGGCACGACTATAAAAATCTATTTTATTTTTAAATCGAAAACATAAAAAACCAAATTTAGTGGTAGTAATCAGGATGATTGAAGAGACACTACATCCTTGTTATGTTTTTTTGTTGTTTGTTTTTCGTGTGTGTAAGTGGCCAGCACTGGTGTCAGAATTTTCCAAACTGCCTAAAGGCATCTGTCATAGCTTAACGACTGCCATCAATGATGATAGCCGGTACCAACGGTTTAACGTGCCTTCCGAAGCACGGAGGAGCTCGAGATATTATTATGCGACTTGCGGTCCCCATCCAAGTGGGGACTGCGCCCGGGGTTGCTTAACATGCGGAAGCGCTTATAACGCTCACCCCCACTAGGCCATCGGGCTCCTCATACTAACAGTAGCGTTTATCATAAGTATATCTACGATAAACTTGTACTAACAACACTTTTCACCAACCAAATGTTATCAGTCCATTTTATCGAGAAGGCAATATTCAAATAGCCGTATCGTTGAGGGATATGATGGAACATGCAATTATGAGTCGAAAACAAAAGGCCGATAGGCATTTTTAATCTCTGGGAAGAAATTACAAAACATATATTGAACGGGCAGGAAGTAATACTTCTAATTTTATTGATCCTCTTAATCTATGTTGTTTGCGTTCAATGTTAAGGGACCACTCAATTTGTTTTCATGTAAGATTTTCATTTTCTTTTAATAATGTTTAAAGGGCTTTAAGGCCCCACACTAGGCACACCAGCGACGCCAATAATTTTATTCCTTATACTTTTTTACTTTGCAAATAGAAAGAAATTCAAGAATGTAAATCATATAAGCCTTAGTAAATAACCTGAAGTATTTTTGGAATCATGTTTAATATTATCAGAATCAGTGAGAATTATGAGTTTTTGGCGGTAATCACTATTTCTCTTAATGACTGATTCTCATAATATTAAACATGATTCCAAAAATACTTCAGGTTATTTACTAAGGCTTATATGATTTACATTCTTGAATTTCTTTCTATTTGTAAAGTATTAGGAATAAAATTATTGGCGTCGCTAGTGTGCCTAGTGTGGGGCCTTAAAAAGTTGGTCATACACCACGGATAAATGGAACAACGGAGCGTTGAGCTCCTTTGTGAAGAAAGGCTTGAGCTTAAACCTAAATGTGGGGGGAGCGTACCAAGGTTAAAAATCTGTTAACTTGCTTAATTAAAATCCCTTATGATTATCGGAGCATAATAAGGGACCATAAATGACACTAAAAAGTCCCACGTAAAGCCGCAATCCCATACAAACGTAGTTTCGTTTTAGTTTTACAACAGTTAAGCCAATCTCAACCAAATTTCGTACATACGACCGGATAAGGCATATTGATGTTTATAATCAGATTTCAATTTTAAAAACAATACCTATACAAAATTACAGCGAGTACACGCCCATGGACAGTTCCGTAATAGCTGCCAGAATACCACTACCATCATTTTTCGCTAGCAAATATTACTGTTTTTCATAATGTTTGTTTGAATGACAAAGTTATATTATTATATCCCAAAAACTGCGAATAAGTATATCTCGTTTAAATCAATTTTCGTGGAAAGTATTTATTGAGATATACAGCATAATTTTTTTTTTCAGATTTTTCACTCTCTTAATTTAAAAGTTAGTTTAGGCCAATTCCTCTAACTGCTCTGGCTAATATATGACTCTGGCAAGATAGAGAGGGTCGCGCTCCTGCAGTGGAGACTAAAAAAGACCTGATGATGACGGACGGATACATTTTACTTTGGAAGCCTTTTCTCTAATCTTTCGAAAAAGGTTTTAGGAACCTCAATGTCATTCTATAGAACTATCTATGGACAACCTATACGTTTATTAGCACAGGACAGGGACATCAATACTTGTAAATCATTTTTCTTTTCAAAGTATTGCCAATCGCGTGAAACGTGCGCACTTTTTCCCCACAAAATCTTTTTACTGCTGTTGACATGTGAATATGTCGAAACATCCGCAAATACAAATAAACGCTTTGCGCGCTACATTACTCCTCGATCAGGGCTGCTCCTTCCTAAACTCAGGTGTGATCAGACATACATACTCTCATTACATCATCATCTCTTACAGCATAGAGGCCTTAAGTCTTATATAGTATAGCCACTGATCCGGCTGTCATCATTGATGGCAGTCGTAAAGCTATATCAGGTGCCTTTTAAAAATTTGACACTAGTGTTGGACACTTACACACACGAATAACAACAAGCGTGATAGTGGCAGTAAAAGTGGAATGGGAAACAAATAATTAAGCAAAATTAATTTTTTTTTAAAAATCCGACACAACATTGTTTTGCACTAATATTGTGGCGCCCCCTAGTGAGTTACAGCCATGACACCTGTCTAAGAACATGAACTCATCAAACACAAACCCGTTATTGAAAACCGCATCAAAATCGGATCATTAGTTTAGAAGATAGGTGACATTACTTTGCACAAACGCACACACACAACATCTCTCACCCTAAACGCATATACCTGCTCCGTTCCGTCGTGAGTAAAAATGCAATGAGTCGCATTTCCTATGACATGATTACTAAGATAATTGCCTTTTCCCTTGAATGGCATTTGCAGTCAGCTAGTACATACTATGATTTTCCTCTTGTCCCAGACTAACAAGGAACAATGAAACAAAAATATGTAAACGCTCATACCCCTCGACTAAGAAAGCACTGAACAGCGCTTCCTCAAATCGCCAACAAGCCAGGCGATTTCAAAAAGTTTTCTATAAAAATATTATGAGATAAGGTCTAAAATTTATTATACTTTTTCGCAAATCTGGAATTAGCATAATTCCGCCATCTTGCCGCACCTGAGAGATACGAAATGCTTTACTTACCACCAGATGTCAACACTAAGGCGTTAACCTCGATAAGTCGCTGTCATTGGATAATATTTGACAAGCATCAACAATTGACACGTTGTGGCCCAATCACAGCTCATTGTATTTATCCCATCGCCTAAAGTAGAGGTGTTATATTAGGGTCAGATATCAAGAACCATGTTATCGAATATATTAGTTTACCGATATTATGTTCCGTTAAACGTTCTCCAAGAACGGTGAAGAACAGGCTGGGATTTTGCAGGCAATATTATTTTTTGAGGCATTTTACATCTACCTATCAATATATAACGTTTCGTATCGTCGTAGTTAGGACGCGAACGGATGCGGAACGCGAACGGGCGCGGAACGCAGTAACGCAGCCGGTTCACCGATACGATACTTTGGATATTAACCTGTTCTTGACGGTTCTTCAGGAACGCGTTCTTCGGATATCACATAACCTAATATATTTGTATTATGTTCTGCAGCGTTCATATTATGTTCGCGGTATCGGTTCTGATATATCAGTAACACCTCTAGCCTAAAGTTACACTGCAGACCAGCAGGGTTACTCCCGAGTGCTACTCGCTTACTTTCGACAACTACAGTTTACAACACAGATAAAAATTAGAGGAGTATAACGTTTTGATACTCACTTCAACATCTATTACGGTTTATATATCCCAACTAATATTATAAATGCGAAAGTGAGTTTGTTTGTTTGTTTTTGTTACGCTTTTACGCCGTATTTACTGAACCGATCATCATGAAATTTAGCATACACATAAGTTAGGGTACTGATAAGGACATAGGCTATATACCACGCGAGCGAAGCCGGAGGTAACAGCTAGTCATAAATAAAGAAAGTACATCATACAAAAAGCCGTAATGTATGTTTTAGTGACGATAAGAACATTGTGCACCGTAGTTGTCAAAACATATGGAGTAGACCCGCCACAGAGCAGGAAATATGATAATCCGTCCGTGCTCTGTGAGCCCCGCTAAGTAATGATTATTAATGAAGCCCTGATTTTTTCAAATTATGGCCTTCTGGCTATTACTGAAAGCTCACAATCACTCGCCCTTATTGTGTTAACAGCCCTATCCACAACCCTTCCGATTTTATACGCTCGTGAAAGGATAAGCAATTTTCGCGGGAATCGTGCAAACAATGAGCGTTTGGGTATTCATAGCTCCTGAATGTTTAAATGTTATGTCATGTTATGGCAATTTAATGGGAAAAAACGCTGGCAATTGTGTAATGTTCAGTTTTATAAGTCTCGATTAAGTTTTAATGACGGAAGTAATTAACTAAAATTTATGTTGTATGTTCTTTTTTTTTTGTGTATATGTATTGACCTCACTATAGCCAGATTTTTCTCTTTCTCTCAAGTGAGTTCCCGTTGCATCCTCAGCTGGAATCCTTCAGAGCCCGGAGTCCGCTTTCCGGCTTTTTTTATTCCCCTTTGCATGGTCTTTGGCATCCGTGGTTGTGAAACCATACGCACACAAATCCTCCCCAACGACACCAAGTTAACTTTTCTTGGACCGGACAGACTGCCTTTTGTCGGGGCCCGGCAGATGAAGTCAAGGTTTTCATCTGCCGCGTTTACCGCGAAGTTCAATGCCTGCCATGTTATATGGCTCAACGTGCCTTCCGAAGCATGAAACAACTGAAGCTATTATACGTGATTTATTGTTGGGATGCATAATTTTCTTATTTTATGCTGTTAACAGGGAGAGGGGATGAATAATGATTAATAACTTGCTAACGAATTGATTTAAGTGGACTTTATAATATGAAATTATTGTAGTTTGGTGTTATAAATGCTCGTTCTCGAGAACAATTTGTGAAATCGTTTAAGTAGACTGTTAAATGGACTCGTATCGATTTGTCGCCAACAGCTCCCACGAGGCTGCCAAAGAACATACGCCATCTTTGATGCCACATGCCGTACAACACCGATACTTAGTATCTCATTATACTGGACATCGGCAGAATCACTGAAATCTCGGTGGAAGCCATAATTAAAAAGAAGAAAGAAAGAATTGCTAACGTAACAATTGAGCAGAACATAGTAGTAGCCTTTGATAACAATGATGGATGATAGACGAAATGTAAACTTGATGTAAGTATTAAGTTTATTTAAAAGTACGTTACATTTTTCAAGTAATGCATGACTAAATAAGATAATAAAATAATTCAGTATATCTCAATTAAATACCTTTTATTTAAATATTAACTTTAAAAATAGTGTATTAATTGTTGACAATACTTAACTCCATTACTTCTTGGAGTTCACTCGAGCGCGTTATATAAAATTGCGTGAATTGACCTTTATATCACAAAAGACTAGACAACTTGACATAAAGACCCAAATGATTATTAGAATTGAAACCGTTTTTTATTTTTTTGGTTAAGGTTTTTAATAACACTAAACTGAGCCACAAGTGACGTAAACCATTTTAGGATTTGGAATCAAATATTGTAAGTGTTCGAAGAAACATAATATTAAATAAAACTTTGTATTTTGAATTCGCCTTGAATAGGTACCTTAAACAGTCGCAGTCCTTACCAATAAAAAAAGGAAATACACAGGTTTTCAATAGTAGCATATACCAATTTTTTCAAGAAGTTGACAGGTTTAAGTCTCATTTAAATAAAATTATTTTAATACGGATTTTATCGCGTTTATTACATTATTTACACTTTAAGTTTACAGTGTTGTTGTATTAAATTAATTTTATTAATTTATATAAATAAATATACACAGATTGAGCTAGCCCCAAAGCAAGTTCAAGCCTTGTGTTATGGGATACTAATTTAATGATACTAAGTATATTTTATAAGAGATACTTATATAAATAAACATCCAAGACCCAAATGTGTAACAATTGCAATTTAGTCTCATTCAATTACAAGTTTTTGAATTTGTAATTGAATGAGACTAAATTGCAATTGTTACACATTTGGGTTGAATTGCAGAATTGTTTATACTACTACATTCTACAAACGAGTGTTCACCACTAAAATATATTAACAAATAATTTTTTTGTTCACAAATTTGAGTATTAATCCGAAACTTCACAGCAAACTTTAATATTTTAAGAGCATTTCTTCAGCAAACATTTCTAACAGAAAAATCACACCGTGACACACAAAAGAACAAAAATTACGAAGTGTAAATACATTTAATATGTTTGTCTGTCCACAGCGTCCCGCCGGAATCGAACCAAAGGGCCCGAAACAGGTTGCACCCAAGTTCAGCCGACATCTGGACACATGTGAACAAACATGTCGAAACTGCATTCAAACATTGAAGTGAAAGGACATTCAGCAATAAAAGTTTATAAGTAAAAGCAAAATAATATTTTAAGGCATGCTGAGCCCAAATTATATTATTTAAATTTATACAATGCCCACGGCTACTCTGACTACTCTGGCTAATATATGGCCCTGGCAGTACAGGGAGGGTTATGCTCCTGCAGTGGAGACTAAAAAAGACCTGATGATGACACAATGCCCACGGCACATATAACGAAATATGAAAAATAATGCCTTCGGTAGAAGCTTAAACGGCCAAGTTCTATTTTGTTCTTTATAAAACGTTGTTTTACTAAAATGAATAAGGAGCTTGATGGCCTAGTGGATGTTAGCATTATAGGCGCTTTCGCATGTAAAGCAACCCTGGGCGCAGTCCCCACTTGGATGGGTGACCGCAAGTGGCATAAAAATTTCTTGAGCTCCTCCGTGCCTCGGAAGGCCCGGCTGTGATCGTTGATGGCAGTCGTTAAGCTATGTCAGATGCCTTTAGGCAGCCTGAAAAATCTGACACCAGTGTTAGCCACTTACACACACGAAAAACAAAACAAACAACTAAAATGAATCAATATATAGAGACAAATCACATAAATTGAGCTAACCCCACGGTAAGTTACGATTTTATAATAGATACTTATTTAGAGATAAACATTCATTACCCAGGCCAATCTCAAAAAGATAACTTTTCCATCATGAATCATGACATGGCCAGGGATCGAACCCGAAACCATCCGTGTCGCAAACTGCCGTGTAAACCACTGCGCCACGGAGCCCTTCATAAATCCAATGAACTCCTCGTCATAGGGTAATAAATATAGTTCTGTGGGTAATAATAAATATATATTTGACAGCAGCAATAAGTGTCACATGGACGTCCAATATCTGCTTAGGGCCTGCCTGGCTTTAACTATCCACTGTATTTCATAATTCTTATAAAGATGAAATATTTTATAGGTATTTCCTACATTGTTTTTTTTTTATGACATAGGACGGCAAACGAGCAAGCGGGTCACCTGATGGTAAGTGATCGCCGCTGCCCATGGACAATTGAAACACCAGGGGTAAATAAAAGGGTGGCAACGTCTTGTCACAGAGCGTTGCCAGCATTTTATTTTTCTCTGCCAGAGGGGATGGGCCTACCTTAAATAAGACAAACTAGCCACATTGTAATATTCGAGCTCCGTGGCGCAGCGGTCAACACGCCAGCCTGCGACACGGGGGTCCCGGGTTCGATCCCCGGTCAGGTCATGATGGATAACGAACTTTTTTAGAATGACCTGGGTCTTGGATGTTTATCTATATAAGTATATGTCATAAAATATAGTATCGTTGAGTTAGTATCCTGCGACACAAGTTCACAACTTACTGTGGGGTTAGCTCAATTTGTGTGATATGTCCCTATATACTTATTATACTTACTTACTTATTCATAAAATCCAAACTTGCTCGGAGTGCCTTCCCGATTCTGTAGTTCTTGTTATTCAATCATCAGCTAAAATTTGCCTTTATAATGCGCATTCCTTGCTATTTATATTTATTTATTATTTATTTATTTTTCGTATGTGTAAGTGGCCAACACTTACAGAGTGTTGTAAGTAATATTGTGAGTAACACGTGTCAGATTTTTCAAGCTGCCTTAAGGCATCTGACATAGCTTGACGACTGACATCAACGATGACAGCCGGGACCAACGGCTTAACGTGCCTTCCGAAGCACGGAGGAGCTCGAGATATTTTTATGCCACTTGCGGTCACCCATCCAAGAAGGGACTGCACCAGGGGTTGCTTAACATACGTAAGCGCTCATAGAGCATACACCCACTGGACCATCGGGCTCCTTGCTATATGTCATATTTAATTAATTACCTACATCTCTTCTTTATGTACCAGCTGCGCGTAAAAGAAGCCAATTAATTTATCGAAGATACACCAACAGACATGAACCTTTTGAAACTAGTATATAGTCCTCCTCATCGATTTCGATGACGGCGACCCTGGACGATTATTTAATTATTTTTTTCTACAGTGAGCCCTTATATGGCTCGCTAAGCCAAACTTGGTTTTAAATGTCCTGTCGCACGGCTGGCAGTACAGTTGGCCGGCTGAATTGTAGGTATAGGTGTAGGAGCGCTTAGGTCTCTCTTTGCGTAATTGGCGTTTGGCGTCAAGTTCTTCCAAGCGGTTTGCCTCAAAAGTTTCAATTTTGCCATTGATGGTGGATCGCCAAGAGGACCTTTTGGTAGCGAGCTTCTCCCAACATGCAGGATCAATGCTACATGCATTAAGGTGTCTTTTGAACACATCTTTATAGCGTAGATGTTGACCACCATGCTTCCGTTTACCCTCTGCCATTTCTGAGTAGAAGACTGCTTTAGGTAAACGGTGATCCTCCATGCGAAAAACATGTCCACACCACCGAAGCTGTCGTTGCATCAGTAGAGCCTCCATACCGTACATTCCGGAACGACGTAGAACCTCAGTATTAGGTATACGATCCTGCCATTTGATCCTCAATATAGATCTAAGACATCTTAGATGGTATGTGTCAAGCTTCTTAATATCTGACTTGTAGAGGCACCATGTTTCTGCGCCATATAAAAGAATAGGTAGAATCAACGCTTTATAAACATTAATTTTTGTTTCTAGCCTTAGATCATGGGACTTCCAGACGCGATCAGAGAGTCGTCCAAAACTAGTAGCAGCGTTTGAAATACGCGATGGTATCTCTGAAGCCAAGGTATTATCATATCGGATAGTGCTTCCTAGATATTTGAAATGTAGAACCTCCTTTAGAGGTTTCCCATCTAGTGTCAGCGGGGTTGGATCAACTCCGCTACCTCTTGGTGGTTGTTTGAGGATCTGAGTCTTAGAAGAACTAATGACTAGCCCAAAACGTTGGCATGACCGATGAAGTGCGTCAAGATAACTTTGGAGGTCCTTCACACTGTCAGACATGAGGCACACATCATCAGCGTAAAGCACCTCCAATAAGGGGATTATATCAGTTTTGGTCTTTGACTTGAATCTAGATATATCGAAAACGCCCCTATCCATTCTAATTTTCAATTTTATTTGGTTTTCACAAGATTGTAGCGCATCACTCATGACCACTGAGAAGTATATGGCAAAGAGAGTAGGTGCCATCACGCAACCCTGTTTAACTCCACTGGTGACATAAATATCCTCAGAAAGTTCATTTTCATGTTGAACCTGCGCTTTCATGTCAATATGAAATTGACGGATGAGGTTAACGAACTTTCCTGGACATCCAGCTTTTTGGAGAACAAGCCAAAGGGCCTCACGTGGAACTCTATCAAATGCTTTCTCCAAATCGACAAAGCACATGTAGAGTGGCCGCTGATGTTCAAGGCTTTTCTCTTGGAGTTGCTTTATGACAGAGACAGCATCAATGGTCCCTCTGCCAGGACGGAAACCACATTGGCTTTCGGGGAGATGCTGTTCAGCTAGATCGCTAAGGCGGGTATTGATAATGTGCGCGAGAATCTTACCAGCACTGCAGAGTAGCGATATCCCTCGATAAGAACTGCAATCGGAGACATCTCCCTTCCCTTTGTATAGTTTGCAAATAATCGAGTCTCTCCAGCCCTGTGGCACCTCTTCCGTATCCCACACTCTCAATACAAGTTGAAAAAGTTTGTTTCTAATGTATTCTCCGCTATATTTAAATACTTCTGCAGGGAGATTATCTATTCCTGGAGTCTTTGCGTTTTTAAGACGCTTAATTGCCCTCTCAAATTCTTCAAACGTAGGTGGATCATCCAGACCTTGACAAACAGGAAGTTCTTCGAGTGAGTTTATGTAAGGTAGGTCAGTACTGAGCGCTTTGGGATTTAAAACATCATTAAAGTGTTCTGCCCATCGCTTTAGTACGGCATTTTTGTCCGTAACTCGGCACTGCCTGTCCTTTGAATACATAGGTGCTGTTTTTCTTACTCGTGGCCCGAATATTGCTTTTATACCTTCAAAGAATTTTCCTGCTTGATGGGTGTCAGCGTAGTACGGTAGTTCATCTGACTTCTCTCTCCACCACTTGTCCTTCAGTTCCCGAACCTTAGATCTGAGGTTGCGTTTAGCATCCTTTGTGCTGCGTCCATCCGCTGAATTTGCATTTAATTCATGTCTGTGTTTATCAACCAAATTTCTAATATTGCTGTCACATTCATCAAACCAATCTTGGTTTTTCTTTGTTGGTTTTCCTACAGTATCTAAAGCACAGTCATAAAGATGTTTTGCAAAGGTTTTCCATTCATCACCTACCGCCGTAGCAGTCTCAGGCAATGATGCATTAGCAGTAGCAGCAAATTTGGAATCTAAGGTTTTACCTAATTCTGATGAGGTAATTAATCTTGAGAAGGCAGCTTTAGGTGGAATTTTGTGGGAAGCTCTTCGTGTCACTTTAAGCTCTAAATGCATCTTTGATCTTATGAGACGATGATCGGTCCAGCCCAGAGCCCCCCGCAACGCTCTCGTTATATGAACGTCACGTCGGTCCTTTTGCCGGACAATTACATAGTCTAAAAGATGCCAGTGCTTGGATCTAGGATGCATCCACGAGGTTTTATATTTCTCGGCAAGTTTGAAAAAGGTGTTAGTGATGCCAAGATCGAATTCGGCACATAACGACAGGAGACGTAACCCATTATCGTTACATTTTCCGACACCATGTTTGCCGAGGACACCATTCCAGAGATCATGATCGGTGCCAACACGAGCATTAAAATCCAAATACAGCAGGGTAGTGCGGAAACTAGTATAGAGTGAGAAAAATCACACGATACCTACGTTTAGTAAAGTCATTGAGAAAAGTAAATTTAATAGAGATATCTTAAATCTTATATCGAAATCTGTTGACAAATGTTTTAATTCAAACACTCCTATTATTTTAATTAACCAATTTCAAACCTTTTCCAAGTTTTTTCGAGTTTAGTGTGCAATCTATGCATGATACAGCTAATGTAATTACTATAAAATACAGATAAAGTCCAAAGAAATTTTTAGTACAAGTAAACCTTAATGTAAACACTAATTTAAAAAACCCCACAAAACAAATTCTACAAGAAAATATAAGGACAAAAACATTTTACAAGCCAAATATATTTAACTTTGAAATGGAGTACACAACGAGTTTAGAGAAAACCACACTTCAACAAAATTAAATTCTTAAAATGTTGAGGAGCTCTCATTGGGTAACGCAGATACTCAGCTACAATGCAAGGTCAATTGGCTGAAGAGGCTCTCAGGATCAGCCATTGTCTGTCTGTTTGTGACGTCAATTATTACTTGGATCTGAGACAAGACGTACTCAACATTTCTTTAATTCTTTTTTTTTATTTTATTTTGAGCCAAGCTCTTTTCGGGTGGACTTTTCGATTAGTTTCCAAAGAATTTTAGCTGTGTTACATTTTCCATATAGCTTAATAGTTTAGTTTGTTTTTATTTATTTTTCATAACCTATGTAATTTTTAAAAAAGATGTTATTTTTAATAATTATAGATATAAAACCACGCTTGAACCAAATTAAATTCTTAAAATGTTGAGGAGCTCTCATTGGCTGGCGCTGATACTCAGCTACAATGCAAGGTCAATTGGCTGAAGAGGCTCTCAGGATCAGCCATTGTCTGTCTGTTTGTGACGTCAATTATTATATCTGAGACATAAGACGTACTCAACATTTCTTTAATATATAGATATAAAACCACACTTGAAACAGATTAATTCTTAAAATGTTGAGAAGCTCTCATTGGGTAACGCAGATACTCGGCTACAATGCAAGGTCAATTGGCTGAAGAGGTTCTCAGGATCAGCCATTGTCTGTTTGTTTGTGACGTCAATTATTACTTAGATCTGAGACATATAACGCGTACTCAAAATTTCTTTAATATACTCGTATAGATATAAAACCACTTAGATCTGAGACATAAGAAGTATTCGACATCTCTCCAATATTTTTCATTACGAAAATTGTATTTTTGAATATTAAATTTTTATTTTATTTTGAGCTAGGCTCTTTTCGGATGGACATTTCCAATAGCTGTGTTAATTTTCTCATATAGCTTTAGTTTAGTTCGTTTTTTATTTATTTTTCATAACCTATGTAATTTGTTTTATTTTTATAAAGATATTTCGGTAAATTTGTAAACTGCTACGTAAAATACTACAATGCAGACAAACCTTTAATGAGATCAGATAAAATATGGAGAGACAAATATAAGTGAGATAAGCTTGTGCCCAATAGTTAAAAATGTATTAGAAACGCAAAAAAATCTTGTTTGTTCTTATACTACTGAAACTATTCTAAAACAATCACAAAACCAGTTTATACTTCTTGTAGTATTGTAACTATTCTAAACCAGTCACAAAATATGTTCATTCTCCTTATTTGATTTATTTGACGAGACTACTGCGTGTAAAAAATTGAACATTAAATCATAACAATTATGAATAATATCCCTATCATTACCGGTCATTATTTAAATCAATCAAAACGGAATAAAATAATCATTATGAATTTTGAACACTTTTTTTATACACTTATGTTCGCGACTATACAAAAAAGTATAATCGGCGCGAAGACAGGTGGACGTGAATGAACCAAAGATTGCTCTTGCGCATGGGAGGTCAATGACTCCATATCACGATTGCGTAGCACGCGATAATAAACTTAATTGCTTTGTAGTAAGAATTATTTTCGAGTCTTGGAAGTGTGATATATTAAGTGGTCCTTTTAAAGCTTCCGGTCGTGAAGCGAATTATATTAATATTGCATAATGATTTTGACTAGGTTATGTCAATACAGCGGCCACTTAATTTTGAAAAAAAAAAAACTGTCGCAAAAAATATGACAAATATCTTTACAGGTTGCGGTCACCCAAATGAAACGTTTTTAAATTTGTAGACGGACCAATATTAATCAGTAATTTTATTTTCCTAAATGTGGCGTCTATACTTTGTTACTGACTTGTATTTAGTGCATATTTTTACACAATGTTCCTGAATTGTCGGCTAACATAAAGAAAGATTAAAAATAAAATACCTCGTTATCAATTTCGTAATAAATAAATAATAATAAAGTGTTTATTCATTGTATTTATAATCTAAGAAATATCTCTTATAAATTCGCCATAGTATGTATTATCCAGTGTATTATCCCCAACGTAACATAGATACTTACACACATACGTCTTTATCCCTTACAGAGTGGATACAGCCTGGGTTGGTGGGGTTGTTGGTAGAAATAGCATAGATAAATAAATAAATATAAATAAATATATACGGACAAATCACACAGATTGAGCTAGCCCCAAAGTAAGTTCTAATGAAAGACTTGTGTTATGGGATACTAACTCAACGATACTATATTTTATAACAAATACATATATAGATAAACATCCAAGACCCAGGTCAATCTGAAAAAGATCATTTTCCATCTTGACCTGACCGGGGATCGAACCCGGGACCATCCGTGTCGCAGGCAGGCGTGATGACCGCTGCGCCACGGAGCTCGTCTATAGATATGCTATAGATATGCTACATAACTTTAATTTACTGTACCAGTTGAAAGCCATAGTGAAACATTGCAATACAAATTCACTATTTTCCCCAAATCAATATTTAAAATCCTCTCTCAGCTGTCAAGAGAATGAAGATTTATTTTACAGCTTCCGGGTCCGTCGGGAGGATGCAGGACGGATAATAAAACTTCATGTAGGCAACAAAAAATAAGTGTTTACCTTCTTTAATAATGTACGGCACGGCCTGCCCAAAATATTGAGAGCGCAGAAATGGGGGTAATGTAAAAAATTCAAAACTAACAAATGCGAATGTAAGTTTAAATATTTGTGTTGATCGATCATTGCATCATGAAAAACATCCTTTGTCTTCAGATTTATCTGAGACAATTTATAGTTAATGGCCATACTTAGGCACGCAAATGGATGATAGAAGCAAATATTAATCCATCCAAAGCATCACAGAAGTAAGAATTTGTATTGAAAATATACGTGTCAAGAAATTTGTCCAAACTCTGCTGTGGTGCGTCGAAGACCATTTATACAGAATGTAGTTCTTTATTTTTCGTAATGATCATATAACGATCAGGCAAAGTTTTATTTAAGTTGACGGAGAAAAGTAAACCCAACCCACTTCACTTTTGTGCCGTATTAAATCTGCACGCACATGTGTTCGCGAGGGAATCGATATACTTCTGACGTCCTGTCCTATCTCAGAATTACATTTTGAATAAAGAGATTTGAGCATTTATTAGAGCTTCCCATTTGTACTTTTTTTTATTTACACTTGGGTGTTCTCGGGGGAATTGATGTACTGCTGAAATCTATATATTAGATTACCATTTTGATCAAGAGTTTCAAGCAGATGTTACACGCAGCTTCTCATGTGTACTGTAGTTTATTTGCACATAGGTGTTCCCGAGGGAATTGATATACTGCTGACGTCCGTATCTCAGAATTACCTTTTGATTGAAGAGTTTCGTGAAGGCTTCTGGGATACACGGGAAACTTTTTGATTTGGATGGATTAGAATATGATAACTTAAATATTCGGATTTATTTTTCCTTGGCCGAGTGCTGAGATCAGAACTCTCTATCCCAGATCATCATTACTATTATCATATAGGAGAGGAGCCCGATGGCCTAGTGGGTGTAAGCATTATAAGCGCTTCTGCATGTAAGCAACCCCGGGCGCAGTCCCCACTTGGATGGGTGACCGCAAGTGGCAAGTGTCCCGGCTATCATCGTCGATGGCAGTCGTTAAGCTATGTCAGATGCCTTTAGGCAGCTTGAAAGTATGACACCAGTGTTGGCCACTTACACACACGAAAAACAAACAAACATTATCATATACTGGGCGAAACAATGTATAGTTTTGTTGTAATTTTTGAATACCACTCTGTTGCTTATATATTGTTTTGATACCACAATGCGGAAACCCGACAAAATTATGTGACCTTCGCATGCACAATGCAATGCAACAAAAAAAGAGAACACACTCAGTATATATATTTTTTAAAACTGAATTAAGTTGTTTAATGTGCTCTTATTTGATTTTATAGGTATGCATAAAGATATTGTTAAATGTGTCTCTAAAGTATGTCTTATCTTCGCAAACTCCTCTCCGAGCGTTTTTCCGGATTGCGTGAGGACGCATTATCATCATCAGGGCTTTTTTTGTTTCCACTGCAGGAGTAAAACCCTCTCTATACTACCAGAGGCAAATGGCCAAGCCAGAGCAGTCAGAGGATTTGGCCTACACTCTCCACGCTGGCCAGGGTTGGAGAGGTCTCTTTGAAGTTTATAAGATTTGTTTTGCTTTTGTTCCCTAATTCGCCTTCACTCACTATGTGGTATGATTTGGCGACAGTTTTTACGGCTGGCTGCCTGCCTAACGCCGACTCTTCTTGGGAAATAATAAATATATACGGACAAATCACACAGATTGAGCTAGCCCCATAGTAAGTTCTTATATAAGACTTGTGTTATGGGATACTAACTCAACGATACTATATTTTATAACAAATACATATATAGATAAACATCCAAGACCCAGGTCAATCTGAAAAAGATCGTTCTCCATCTTGACCTGACCGGGGATCGAACCCGGGACCATCCGTGTCGCAGGCAGGCGTGATGACCGCTGCGCCACGGAGCTCGTCTTGGATTGAAATTGACCAAGTATATCAGTTATGAAAATTGCGGTTTATTTACATAATTACAATTCAGAGCCATTCCGCTTTCCATCTTAGCGCCCAACAAAATGCTAAACATGGCCTTCAGGTTTTATGACCTTGGACTCTGTCTTCCCCGCAAGAGATAAAGACGTGATAATAAGTATGTATGTATTGAGCTTAAAAATATACTTAAAATACAAATTATTTTGAGGGTATTTCGCTACTAATAAAATAAGAGATGCCATATAAGAAATCTACCTCATCGACTTATAACAAGGCCTTCAATAACCTGAGCGCAGCGAAGCCTAAAATCCTATTACGGCGAACATTGTTTAATAATTTTATGGAAATGGTTCCGCAACGGTACCTTAGCTATTATGAATGAAATTGGACTCAGTTCGATTGAGTTAATGAAAACCAATCATTGCTGACCTAGTGATATAATAAAGACGAAGTTATTTCATTTATCAATCACAGGTCCAGTTATAATGTTATGCCCTCTCAATTTTATTTGTAATGCTTGTTTGTTGTTTTTCGTATGTGTAAGTGGCCAACCCTGGTGTCAGATTTTTTCAAGCTGCCTTAAGGCATCTGACATAGCTTAACGACTGCCATCAACGTAACATTGATTGTAATGCTAGAACATTGAGATTTAGTTCTAACGAGAAAACTCAACCTTTTTACCCGACTGACCCACCTAGAAGGAGGGTAATGTTTTTCGCGCTTATATACGTTTGTATATAGTATGTACTCGTAAATATGCACAAAGATAAGTAAATAATATGTATCTCAGTATCTCTGTTCCATTGTTTGTTGCCTCCTATAGCCTAAACGGCTTGACCGATTTTGAATTTTGTTAAAAATTATCATTAGATTCGTATTCTTCAAATGCTTTGTGACGTTAGCAAAAATCAATATGGCTGATGTAAACGGCCAAAAGGGCAGTCGAGGTTTTTTTCTTTAATCCATTTGTTCAAAATCTTAAAATGGCGCCCCAGGTAGAACACGACGGGATGACAGGGGCGGAGGCAAATCGAAAACCTTAGCAAAAAAAATGTGTCCAATTGATAGTCTATGATGCAAACACTAGCTACCAATATGGAATTAATTGACAGGACTCGTGTGCTAACAAGTGCTAACACAAAGCTGTCACGCACACAAGCATTAAAAATTTGGCCAGTTTTTTAATCAATGAAATAAAGGCATGGCAGTCTAAAGTACACATATAATATATAGTCAAAGTCGAAAATATGCTGCTCTACGCCACTAGTAGACGATAGTCTATTATAAAATATTTTGTGGACTGTATTCGCCACCTTGGTCGCTATGCCGCCCCCTCTGTCTTCCGAGGCGCCACAAGCGATACTAGGGGAGGAGGCAAATTCAATACCTGCAGCTGTGTATCCTGTCGAACCTGCCGCCCGGGGCGTGGGCCCACCTATCCATAGCCCTAGATCCGACACTGCTCCAAATGGGTAAAGCAACATTTGAAACTTAATCTGTAGTAATCAACGTACACAATATTGAGCATCGTATTTAATCCCCGCAGGAATTTCCTAGATTAACCTTCACAGACAGACATACAGACAGATGCCTCAGGGGACTTCAATATTACTATGTAAGTGGGTTGGCTCCAGATGGGAACGAAGTAGAAAGGGTGACAAGATTAAGATTGCCTGCTCCCATAGAGCAGGGAATGAAACTGTCACTCGATCGCCAGTAGAAACACCTTTTAAACAAATTTCATACGAAACAAGCGTGTCAGTGGGCGGTACAATTATTGAGGTTTTGGATTTCAAGGTAACTGTAGAAATGCTATTTTCTGCATACTTGTCATAAAGGTTACATCCGAATTATGATTATATTAACATTTTACTGTAATTATGGTACCGGATCACAATTCACAGCACATTGGCTTATATTTACGTTTTTGATAACGAACTGGCAGGCCCAGTATGCGACATTCGCCTATTAGCCGGAGCGGAGGGCGCGGGTTAACATATTACTTTCGTCACTAGTGGGCCGCGCGCGAGCGACATTCTTTGCTCTGTGACTGCCGCCTTGATTATACTTGTATTATATGACTATACGTAAAATACAGCTGCCCATGCCCCTCTCCCCCTCTGGGGAGGGAAAAATAAAGGCCGGCAACGCTCTTGTAACACCTCTGGAGTTGCAGTTGTTTATGGGCAGCGGTGATCACTTACCAGGTGACCCGCCTGCTCGTTTGCCGTCCTATGACATTAAAAAAGTACTAGTTACCACCTGCGGTTTCGCTCAAGTGATGTACTCGTAGAATACTCGGGAAGAGTTCTTTTATGACATCTCCAGTATGACAGCCTTCGTTGCACAGTGAGAGTGCCGGTTTCGATCCCCGGTCAGATTATGATGGAAAATGATGTTTTTCAGATTCACCTGTTCCGTGTCATTGCCGTGTGGTTCCCGGCAATTATTGCCGTGTGGTTCCCGGCAGAGTAGAATAGGACCACTCCAAGTCTTCCCGTGGATGTCGTAGAAGGCGACTTAGGAATCATAAATTAAACAAAGCTTATAAACATCAAATAAACCTCTCCAACCCGTCTGGCCAGCGTGGAGAGTGTAGGCCAAATCCTCTGACTGCTCTGGCTATTATACGGCTCTGGTCACAGGCTCTGGTAGTATGGAGAGGGTAGTGCTCCTGCAGTGGAGACCAAAAAAGACTTGATGATGATGATGATGAGATTCACCTGGGTCCAGTGGTTAAGGCGTTTGCTTTATTGACCCGGGGGTCGTGGGTTTGATTCCTACGGGAAGCATACATTGTTGTTTCCTCTTTAGTTAGGACATTGCAGGCATGAATCACCAGATTGTCTGATAAGAAAGATGATTCCGTGCTTCGGAAGGCACGTTAAGCTGTTGGTCCCGGCTGCCATCTGGTAGTCGTTAAAAGGAACCACGTCAGAGGCCGAGAGGCGGTTACCTGGGTCTTGGATGTTTCTCTATTAAAGTAATTATTATGCTTCCATGCTGGTCTGGGAGAAAAGAAAAAACGTGGAATGCACCAGCTGCTTCTCTTCCCGTGCAGATCATAAAAACCGATCGAGGGAAAGCCCATTCCCTGATCGTCAGGAGTCATGTCAGTAGACGATGCGGCTGGCGCGTCAGGAGTCATGTCAATAGGCGATGCGGCTAGCAACTCATCATTATTTTGATTCCTTTCTCATCTACTAGCCCACCTACATGCTAAACGTGGCCTTAAGGTTATACAAACCTGGGCTCTGTCTACCCTTCAAGGGAAAAAGACGTGTATATATGTGTGTATGTATTTATTACTAGTGACTTCGTCCGAATAAATCATAGCCTTGGCTATGACTGGTAGAAAATGCTTTAACCTAACCTAATCAAACCCTCTATTTAAGTTCGTAGGTTAGCCAATTTGATAGCGGCTGTACTAACCGCAGACCCTATAATTCTGCACAATAACCCCCATCTGCCTCCGACCACAGGTGCATAGCAGATTTCATTACTGTCATCGACCTTTGCTCAGAGTTCAATTTACAAATTCTTGAGGAAATGGTGTATCTGGTAGATATAGATCTAGATCTACAGACATACTTACACATATATTATGCTGCACCTGTAGCCTTTAGTATAACATATAATGCTACACCTGTAGCCTTTAGTATAACAGTCACGAGCATTAATACATCAAAATCGAAAAAATCTTTTTCTACATACTTCTTCTATAAAAGTGTTCAGGTGACTATGCACACACACACATTATAGCCTACCCTAAACATTTTTAATATAAAAATCTTTAACCGCTTTACAAGATACATCTATCTGCTAAGTTTCAACTGAAGAGTCCTAATAGTTTCTGAATAAAGTGGCTGTGAAATTACGAATCTATAAGGGTTCAGATTTTGCCATTTGTTTACGGAACCTTTAAAGGCAACGAAGAAGTAAAACAGAATATCGATGTACTTGTTAAATATTTCTGTAAGGAACAGCAATAAAGGAAAGTCTTAATTACCGCCTTTTATTACCTTACCGTAGCCTTACCGTCTTCGGTCAAACGATTTTTTCTATAAAATCGTGACAAAGGCCCCACAAAGTGCCAAACCGGGCGGTTTATTGCTTTCTCATTGAATGAATAAATCTAATTTACCTTTTATGGGGGAGCGAAAGTATTGAAGGAAATTTTCCTTTTACTTTGTTTACGGAGCATTAGGAGGGAAATGAACTCTCCCATTCCTAGCTTCGAGCAACACGGCTTCTGTACGGAAAAGCCGTGTTGCTCGAAGCATCCTAGTAATAGTCCGTTTTCTATTGGGATTCGGTATGACATTGACATATGCTTCGGAATGCACGTTAAGCCGTTGGTCCCGGGTGCCATCTGGTAGTCGTTAAAGGAACCATGTCAGAGGCCGAGAGGCGATTCCGAAGAACTCTGACACCAGGGTGTGTGTGGTCCACTGACCGTGTCACCTACACGAAATGATGATGATTGACATATATGACATAATGGTATACCTTTCCATACAAGCATTCCCAAAAGAAATGGACTATCACCGTATCGTTCATTGAAGCCGCATTTCATTCGCAACAGAGCGAGGGGCCTATTCAGAACAGTCGCGGCCCGATAAAAATGCTGCCTACATTACGTAAACCATATTGTTCAAGCTGGGTGATATAGGTATATATGTATGGATTACGCATTTACTTTTCATTTGGTTTTGTCTATGTATATGTATAGAAGACAATAATCTCCATATAATATGATCAGGGTGGCTACCTAAGAATAGTGTGTACAATATTCTCTCTGTGACCTTTTCGTATCCAGATTTGTTCCCAGTTGCATCCTGAATGCAATATAAAGTGCGGAAAGGGTTCGCTAAGTACTCCGTATGTTATGTAAAATGGTACAAACAAGCTGTAATATGTATGACAAAGATTTTCCAATTTAATTTACTCGTAGTTTGCTCATATATAATTTAAGGGACTTACCGCAACAATTTCTTCCAATATTTCCGGAATGCTATTCCATTCCAATCTGAAAAGAAAAAAGAAATGAGTAAACACACAATGGTAGCAGCAATCAACGTGCGCAGATCTGAAAGCCTATGAATGAAGTACCATTGCATTTTCTTTTATAGTTACCAACGAGTTGTTGTACAATCCAGCCTTAATAGCTTAAGAGCTAGCGAACTATCCGACACCTGATTCCCACAAAGCTAAAAAAACAAATTATGTTTTATAGTCAGCTAAATAAGAATGTACCATTCTGGCAAGCATCTTGCGGTTGGTTGCGTCATCCATCTTCACAAAATTTTTTGAAAATTACTACATTTTTTGAGCTCACTATCCCGCTAAACGTGGCCTCATGATCTAGGGCTCTGTCTGCCCCGCAAGGCATAAAGACGTGATAATATGTATGTGTTGTTTTTTGTTACCTTGACCCTACAATTTTATAATCAATAATTTAATGGCAAATAGCTAATCATCACATTTATAACTTTGATTGGAACACTTTGTTTAAAAGAAACACAGACTCAGGTGCTATTAGATTTCTAGAATCAAGTGCACACAACAAGGTATGCCATTTTGGCAGCCGTAATTCAGTGCTGAATAATAGCACCGAAATGACTCACGTACAACGATGCCACAAATTAATGAGGGTAACGAAGCGACTTTTCAATTCGTTGTAATATGTGCTCTTAAAGAACGACGCGAGGAACAACAACATCCTTCAGAGGGTGTACTAGCAGTGCGTTTTCCATACAAATGTATTTCTCTATTTTCTCGCTGAAAACTGCTTCTAGAGGCACAATTCTTTTTACATACATTCTATTACTAAAATAGGTATGTCCCTATGTTTTACGTTATTCTAAAAACATGTTAAAAAGAAAAAAAATTGTACAAAAACAGGTTTTTGGAAAAAATAATAAATAGGGGCATTCCTATTTTAGTACTAGATTTTATGAAAAAGAATTGTGGGTCTAGAATCAGTTTTCAGCGAGAAAATTAGAGAAATACATTTGTATGGAAACCATATTGAAAAAATACTGCTAGTATACGCTCTTCATCACAGTACACGGTGTCTACCGTGCGTCATCGATGTAGGATTGCTAGCATACACAGAATCGCCTATGAATGTGTTAAACGCCACATACTACAAACGAGCGGTCTCGGTGTAGTGAGAAAATGCAGAGAGGGTAAGATCATGACAGATGACAAGACCTATTTTAGTCCATTACTGATATAATTCGAGCAAAAACTTGATATGGCCGGTGCAACTTCTGTTTGTATAAAGTAATTCAGAATAATAGCATTTAATTCCTCTTGTGTAATAAATAAACCAGTGCAGTTCAAAAACATTTAAAGGTCAGAAAATTAAGGAACGTTATAAAATTATGTGAACAAATGTAAGAAGAATAAGTCACGTAGTTTCAAAGAAAAATAATAAAGTATATTTAAAAAATAAAAATCTTTTTGTCATAACAAAATAATTAAACATCAGAAAAAGAATACATCGTCCAGGTACAAAATTCTCTCAAAAGATATGCTTAGTGTATTCTTATCGTTATTATACAATACAGTAACAAAACATATGAGCTGCACTTCTGCAACGGCGTTATTTGGTCGGTCGCGGTCTGCTCGCGCATTATTCGCGTGTGTGGCTTTTCAATTAACTGGAGAATTTTAATGGAAACTGATGATGTGCGCATTGTTCATATAGTAAAACTAAGTACTTTTGTTGTTCTTGCCCTCGAAATGGATAGAGTTCGGATAAAACAACTAAAAATCATTCAAACGACTGAATAAAACTGCACTCTCGGTATGAGAAATGAATTTAGTTTTAAAGCATGCATCCGTAACTAGCTTTATAAAGCACTAGCAGTTACCCGCGACTTCGTCCGCGGTGACTTGTGGTTGGGTCCGCGGTGTTTGGAATGCCGATTATAAAATATGACGCTACAAAGCGGTAAACTAAACATATACCCCGATTTACCCCCTTAATTAGAGGTTTAATTTCGGGAAACTGTTAAAAATGTTACTCATTATTTTGCCGTTCTCAATTCACACGAAATTTCATACAAATATGTCCAAGAAATAATAAGTTTCATATAAACTTTAATCCTTTATTTCACCCCCTGAGGGGATGACTTTTGAAAAATCCTTCCTTAGTGGATGCTTACGTCATAAGAGGAATACGTGAGGAAAATTTCAAATTTCTAGCTCTAAGGGTTTGGCCTGCGCGTGATCTTTGATAATTGCCCATTTTTTTAAGTATGATAATTGCCCATTTTTTTAAGTATTAAAATTAATAAAGTATGTTATCCTTAATATATAGACATATGCCATCGGACTTTTCTGTAGACCTAAATAAGATACACAACTCCACGATACATTGTTTTGTTATATCTCAAAGGGTTTAGACAGCGTTTTCATTGAAAGCTCCCAAACAGCTCATTTTTTACGACACCTCCAACAAATATCGTTGGTATAAACAAAAACCGGCCAAGTGTGAGTCAAACTCGCGCAATGAGGGTTCCGTACAATATGCTTCGTGAACACACACACAATGTGCAAAAAATGTTTTATTCAATTAACTAGCGCCATCTAGTGGTGTTTTAGTGAACTATTTCCCTAGATCAACTTATTATTGTGAGTTTACCACTTAATTTTCAAGTGATAGAATTCCTATTATTTTTCCTGTAATCTTCAAGGAATGAACTACATTTTGTAATTTTTTCAAAATTTTCGGCCCAGTAGCTTCGGAGATCAGGGGGGGGGAATGGTCAATTTTTGCCTTCTTTCGTGAATAAAATCAAAAGTATTGATTTTACCCGAACAAAAAAAAATATTTTTGAGATCCTCATAATGAGCCCTTTCATTTGATATATGACACAGTAAGGTTTGCAAAACTTTTTTTTTTAATTTTGTAATCAAGATGACCCTTATTTCAAAAAAAACTTTATTTACTTTGCACATCCGTGTTTGGGTCATAGGATTACACTATCTTACCAAATTTCATCTAATTTGATTCAGTAGATTCGGAGAAAATCGGCTGTGACAGACGGACGGACGGACAGACAGACGCTCGAGTGATCCTATAAGGGTTCCGTTTTTCAATTTTTGTACGGAACCCTAAAAATGTATACAAAAACTTAACAAACTATATACTACAACCTTCCTCGAGAACCACGCTATCCATTGGAGAAAACCGAATGAAAATCGGTTCGGTAGTTTTGGAGTTTATCGCGAACAGACAGACAGACAGACAGACGCGGCGGGAGACTTTGTTTTATAATATGTAGTGATGTATATGTTACTAAGTGTTTTAATACATTTGCTATTGGTGGTCTTTAAGACATTGACACTTGGATCGTAATGTCGTATTTCACGGACTAGGCCCTTTTCTATACACCAGTCGCAATTGCTCAATTTAGATATTTTGAAAAACGTCGTATGATGCTCGTAGCGTACTCACTAAGGTGGTGGTAAGTTATCGGTTTATTAAAAGCACTCGGCTTTGCGTCTTGCCTATATAATTTCCAGCTTACCGTTTGCATCATAATAAATATAATAAATATATAAATATATTACGGACAAATCACACAGATTGAGCTAGCCCCAAAGTAAGTTCAAGACTTGTGTTATAGGATACTAACTCAAATATACTATTACAGTCCGCTATAAGTATAGAACAGTGGTAAGTAAATGATCACATTCAATAAACTATTTATGTACATAAATATGTAAATAATCATATAATGAAAATGTTAATTAATCCTTACCCAGAGATCTACGACAAAACCTAGCGGGGTTTCACGGCTCATGAAGATGCATTCACATACACGTCGAAGCGTTTTGTTCCGGCAACGGCTGCGAATTCTGTTGTTTTCTTCTAACATGTTTTCCTTCGTGTTCTAAAATGCGTGGCAAGTAGGCTAATTTCTAAAGTTAAGTGGATTTTTACTGGTAACAGTTTTTACATATTTTATTGTTTGCTGTACATGGTAAAATAATTACAATTTTAAAATGGAGTTGTTTCTATCATTCTTTATTTTCTATCTGTTCCATCAAGCAATTTCGTAGAGCTTACGCATGTTAAGCAAACTGAGTCTGGTTTCAATGAAAATAAGAATAACTTATTTTGGACCATAATCTGAGGAGCCCACCTAAAAATATAACACTAAATCGTAACGTTGGTCCTAGTATCCTGGTCGCAGAATAGCTGTATCTCAAATAATTTATGTATCTCAAACTCGAAACTTTCATCTGGATATGAACCGACTCCGGACACAGGTCGGCCGATGCAAGGAAAACCCGTCCAGGAGGAATTAAAAACACGGAAACAGTACCGATAATTTTTGTGCGTGAGGAACTGTGGTTAGCCCCAAATAATGCAACATTTACTATCTTGCTCTACGTGTCCCTTCTCTTAATCTTTTGACGAAATGATGGCATCCAAATAGCCAAATATAGGAAACAAAAAATAAACTTTAAATTCGTTTGCCATGTAACGTTTTCGTATAGGTGAAAGGCAAAGAAGAATGTCTGAAAGAAAGAAGTGCGTTGTTCGTGCTTGTTACGTGGGGAGCAACAAAACTTGTTTTTTAAAAAAATATTTTATTTACCAAGATATTAACTATTACAATTTAGATGACTTACTGACTAAGGGTTGTTGTGGGTTTGAGTATTTATAGGGATATGGTAGGAGTGGGGGTTGTAAACATTACATTAATTAATTATGAGAATAATAAACAGAGTACTTAACCAATAGAACTAGTATGGGAATAGTAAACAAAAACAGAATACTTAACTAATAGAACTAAATGGTAAAGGTAAGATAATGATAAGTTATACTAAATAAACAAATGGTTTATGAGGGATATCGTAACACCTCCCCCCTCAGAACAAAGATTGGGCGTTTCTGGCCGATCTTTGAGGTGATGTCTGGCATGGCGGTTCGTCTTCCTCTTCCGAAAGGTTTGATGTATTCAGCGATGATAATGGAATGGGGACCTCGATGTGTTGCCGACGCCTTGAATTATCGAAGCAATTGTTGAAAATCTGAATACAGCTTGCATCAGCATTTCTTCGTGAGTCCCAGCGCATGATTTTGTAGGGGTAGCGGCAGCAGCATTTATATATGAAGAACATGAGCATTATAATTCCAATAACTATGGTGAGGATATTTATTTTGGTAGAATGTTTTTCAATGAAGAGACCTTTGTTCCTTGCATCCATTCTTTGCTGTTGCATTTTTATTTCTTCTTGTATGGATTTTAAGGAGTCTAGTTGAAAGTTATTAAACTTTATTCTGGAAAGTGATTCTTCCTTGATATCGGGATTTTCGTGAATGCAGTCCGTCGCGATATTAACGGTAATAATCGGATGACTGATATTTGTAATAGTTTCTTCGTCTGCTGTTAATGTTATGAATGCAGTGTAGACTTTGCATCCTGGATGTAGGTTTAGTATTCCTGTGCCTGAGATTTCTTCATGTTTGATATTATCTTTACATTCTTCGGTCACTGTTGTTTTTTCATGTAATATGAAGAGCCATTTGTTGTTTCTTAGAGCTTGAAAAGTGTTTATTTGGGCTGAGAACGTAGTCATCTCGCAGATTTGAGGTAGTTTTTCTTCAGTGGATAATAATATGTCCATTTCACAAATAGGTCTTGCATTCGTGTTGTACACAGGTAGGTTCTTGCACACTCTGGTGTCGGTTGTGAAGATCTTGCAATCGTCGAGACTACTCGTGGTGGTGTATTCTTGTCTTGTAGGGCTTGTGGCTATATATGTTTGCTCAGGAAGGATAGTGGAATATGTTAGGGAGTTAGGGTGTCTGATGGGAACAGGATAGATACGGTATAATGTGAATTTTTCATTTCTAACTAATGGGAATTCTAATACATGAACAAGTTTATTCATATATATATAGGAAGTTACTGAGGATGACTCGAGAATCTGGTGAATGTTATTTGGGATAATTGGTGCTACTAAATATTTATTTTGTCTTTTATTTCCTGAAATTAATAATTCGTTGTAAAGTCGCATCGTGGAAATAATTGAAGGATGAATTGCGCCCGATTTAATGAAAAGTATACTAGTTATAATATCATCTATTTCTTGCTCTAATGATAATACGGATTCTAGAATTTGTAACGAAATCGAATTAATTTCTTCAATGATGGTTAAATTAAATATAACGTTTCTTGTCGAGTTAAAATAGTCGTTTATTTTGTTTATATTTTCATTAAGGATATGTTCATCATAGGAAATTTTAAGGATAGTCTCATTGAAATTTTTGATAGTGGAAGAAATAATTTGTAATTGTTGATTTAAGATATCGTCTGTAGAAATTTGACGTCTTTCTAATAGTTCAATACATTCGTCATAATGCTTAGCATCTTTAGCGTCTGGTGTTCCAATTAGCCATTTAAGAACTGAGCTTAAGCCGTCGAGTAATTCACGTTTGACTCTCTTGTTGCTAGTGTAGTAATTAAGTTCATTAAGTCTAGAGTCGATTTTATCAATATTAGTTTTTATAAATGAATTAGTAGTTATTATGCTAGGAACATTCGGATGCTTTTGAATCAAGAAGTTATAGTTATTGATGAGGCGTTTTAGAGAATCTCGAGATAGAAATAAAGGTTCTAAATTTCTGTAAACGATAATTTTCCATGAGCTTTCGGAAATGAGGATTTGGCCTTGATTTTCATAAAACAGTCCGGAATAGGATGGAAGGGGATCAATATGGAACCCATTGACTACTGCGGATGTGCACCTGAAACAGGTGATTGGTTCAAGTTAATATTAGTAGATTTCTTAACCTTATTTATGTATAATTCTTTAAAAAGTATATACGATTTGTATAATATAATGTAAATTAAGAGTTTTAGTAAAGAACATATTATGAAACTAATATAAGGGTTTTGCATAAGAGAGTTTAAATTATCTATTAGATTATAGGAATTATTAGGAGGAATGGGATGTGCCATATTTTGTTGCAATATCCTGTAATATAGAATTAAGGTTTTTTTTTTAATATGTACATTAGACTAAATTATAAAATTAAAGGCTAGTAACTTAAAGTATCTAATTATAATAATGATGGTGGTGAATCGTGCAATGGTCGGAGGCGGTTTGCATGTACTAAATGGTTTCGACCGGATTTACGAATCACATAATTTTCGTTGAAACCTTTTCTGCTAATCGTGTATGGACCTTCCCATTTAATATCTAGGTTATTAGGATTAGGTACTTTTAGCATAACTTTGTCTCCTACGTTATATTGGGCAATGTTTTTAATATGACTGTCATATCTTTCTTTAGCCTTTTCTTTCATGCTTTCTAAGTTTCGTCTCGCTATTTCCCGTGATGTCTTTAGTCTTTCATTTAAATCTCTCAAGTAGTCATTAGTAGTATAGTCATCTTGTTCTTTCATGGAATATAAAGATTTTGGTTTATAACCGAAGAGTAACTCGTGAGGAGTGAAACCTGTAGATTGATTGACTGATGTATTATGGCACATGATTGCAAAGGGTATTATTTGATCCCAATCAGATTTGTTTCGTTTGTGGTACATTCTTATGTGATCACGAAGTGTGGCATGAAAACGTTCTAAGGAACCGTTTGTTTGTGGGTGATATGCAGTACTCACAGTATGATTACAGCCTAACAACTTCATGAGTTGCTTGGTAACACTGTTTACAAATTCGGTACCTTGATCAGAATGGAACCGTTTCGGTATACCGAAGTGTTGGCAGAAATTAAGTAAAGCTTTAGCCACCGTTGTAGCTTGTTTATCTTGAATTGGATATGCTTGTACAAATCTAGTTAGGTCATCCTGTAGGGTTAGAATATATCTGTTGGAATCGTTGGAGACTTCAGAATACGACACTAAATCTATAGTAACTCGTTCAAAGGGTTCTGTTGATAGTGAGGTTATAACCATTGGTGCTTTGTAAGTACTTCTCTGAATTTTATTACGTTGGCAAGTTTGGCAATTATTTATATAATCTTTAATTGTATCTGTCATACCTTTCCAGAAATACTCGGTTCTAATTTTTCGCATTGTTTCAGTGATACCTCGATGTCCTGCAAGTGGATCATCGTGAAATGTTTTTAATATGTTAGGAATTTCTTGTGCTGTAGGATATTTGATTGTATTATCGCATATAGTGATTGTACAGTTATACATGTCCGCCAGATAAGCTGTGATGTGAAGTTGTTCGTTACCACGCATTTTACAAGTAGGATCGTTTTTAAGGTTAGGAACGCAAAGAGTTTTGAAGTTATGTTTCTGAAGGCAATTGAGTAGGGTTTTAAAATAGCTTTCGGAGTCCCAAGGGTCAAAGTGGTTTGGCCTTGAGCACCCAAATATAATATTTTGGTTTTTGTCTGAAACTAATAAATCTACGTCGTAGAGTGTTCTCGACTTTTCGAGGTATGGTTCCACTTGGGAACACATGGAAATAGCCTCATTGAAAAGGTCGTTTTTATCTGAAAGTTCACATGAGATAGGGATAAGAATGTTTTTATGACGGTCGTCTACGAGACGATCCGGAGATTCTTGTAAATTTGGAGTGTCTAATTTATGTGAGGTTCGTTCTCGAAAGTATTGATAATTAATTTCTAAGTAATCGTTGTCAAGATTATGGGTTGCATTTGGTGTTGAATTGTCATCGTCGTTCGTAAGATCGATAAGATTCGTGTTAAGAACAGGGGGTCTTGAGAGTGCGTCTGCGTTGGTGTTATTTTTACCGGCTTTGTACACTACCTCATATTCGAATTCTTCAAGCTTTAATCGCCAACGGACTAGACGACTGCCAGGGTCTTTGATCGAAAAAAGCCAAGTTAGAGGTTTGTGATCCGTGACAATTTTAAACTTTCGGCCGAAGAGGTAGGGTCGAAAATGTTTCACGGCCCATACGATGGCTAATAATTCGCGCTCTATCGTAGAATAATTAGACTCGGCTTTGTTTAGAGTACGTGAGGCATATGCAATTGGCAAGTCTTTGCCTATTTCACCTTGTGATAATATGGCGCCGATTGCACTCATAGAGGCGTCGGTAGTTAGTATAAACTCTTTTGTGAAATCAGGGTATTGGAGTATTGGGGGATTGATTAATAATTGTTTGCATTGTTCGAAAGCCATTTGTTGACTTTCCCCCCATATGAATGGAACATCTTTCTTCAATAAAGAGGTTAAAGGTTTTGTAAGTTTACTAAAATTTGGGATAAAACGGCGATAATATCCGGTAAGACCTAGAAAAGCTTTTATGTCTTTGCAAGATTTTGGAACTGGGAATTCTTCAACTGCTTTTATTTTATCTGGGTTAGGTTTAACGCCTTCATTTGAAATAATGTGACCTAAATATGCTACTTCGCGTCTGAGAAATTCGCATTTATCGGGTTGGACTTTAAGTCGATATTTTCTGAGCCTATTGAAAACTTCTTCGAGTTTTTGTTGGTGCTCTTGGAGGCTTGAGGCGAATACGACAATATCATCTAAATAAACGAAGCATCTTTCACCTTGTAATCCAGATAATACTGAATCCATTACGCGTTGGAAAGTGGCGGGAGCATTTTTAAGGCCAAAGGGCATCCTTTTGTATTCATAGTGACCATAGGGCGTGCTGAACGCGGTTTTAGGTATATCTTCTGGCTGTACTTCAAGCTGATGAAATCCTGATGCGAGATCTAAGGTCGTAAAATACTGAGAGTGTCCTAATTTATCCAGGATATCTGTAATATTGGGGAGTGGATAACTATCACCTACTGTGACATCGTTCAACTTACGATAGTCGATGACTAGACGCCACTTTTGTTTTCCGGATGCATCAAGTTTTTTAGGGACTACCCAAATGGGGCTACTCCACGGTGAAGAGCTAGGTTGAATAATATCTTGATCGAGCATTTTCTTCACTTGGGTTTTGACTTCTTCTTCGTGTATTTGTGGAAAACGATATGTTTTTGTATGAATTGGAACATTAGTAGTAGTAGGAATGCTGTGTTTTGTATGATTGCTAAATGTTAAAGGATCACCTTCGATGTAGAAAATATCTGAATATTCCAGGATTGTTTTGTGTAATGATTTCGATTCTTCTTCATTTAAATGGTCTCTCCTGATAAGACCAAGAACGTGATTCTGCCTATCTGTTAAGCTTTTGTTATTGAGATTGTTTATCTCTACTGTGTTCTCATTACTTAATGAGGGTTCGTAAGGGATAGCTTCTATTGTGGGGATTTCAATTTGTTTATCAGCTTTGTTTGTGTTCACACAAGTAATATTGAATGTGTTGTTCACGACAGTCACTAATGCGTTGGGGATAACAATACCGTTATCTAAATTTTGTTTTTCGATAATTGCTTCCCCTGAGTTTATGTTGTTTGTTCTGCAAGTAATGATAGTTTCTGAACGACCACTCAATAATTGTATGTTAGAACTCATCTCAGTTTTGTCGTTTAAAAAATGGAGTTTGTAGGTTTTTCCTTTAATTTTCATTGTTTTGGATTTTACGAATATATTGCAATTAAAATTTTGTAAGAAATCGTTACCTAATATTCCGTCGGCTTTGATGTTTATGTTGGCTACATGGAATTTATATTTTGATAAATTATCTAAAGATATTTCTGTGGTTCCCAAACTAGGAATAGAAGATGTGTTACCAGATATACCTACAATTGAAACGAGTTCATTCGAATTAAGTGAAGCTGAACCTATTTTGTCAGATTTAATAATTGAAATTCCAGCTCCAGTGTCTATGAGAAGAGTAACTGGTTTGTTATCTATCTGGAAAGTACAATGTAAGAGATTTTCAGGTGGTATATCATTTAAAGATGTAATAGAATAAGATTTTGGTTTAGTAATTGATTTAGCATCTTGTTTTGGATTGAATTTAGGATTCGATTTGGATTTTGAGATTTTAGTTTTAGATTTAGAATTTTGTTTTGATTTCGAGAAACCGAGAGTTTGGGGCTGGTTACCCTGTTCGTGGGTTTCTTTACGAGGTGGGACTTGTATTGGTTTAGGAGTATCTGTTTGAGTAGATGCGTCCACGAATTGTCTCCGATAGACTGGGTTAGTTTGTGTGGAAGCATCGATAAATTTTTTGTTTATATTGGTTATTGGAATTGAATGAGGTTTTCGTCTATGTCCTGTGTCTGTAATGTCTGTCTGGGGGCAGCTAGTAAGGGCACTAAAGCGGTTTCCGTGGAGGTGCCCATTTCCATGGCCGCTTGTGAGTTTAAATGATTGGCTGAATGAGTGACTGAGGAGTTACTTGGTGCGGGCAATGCGCGTTGCGTTGTATTTTGAGCCCTTTGGTTGTTATAAGCTCGTTTACGACACTCAGAAATGATATGCCCGGGGTATTTGCAATAGTTGCAAAATTTGGGGACTGCCGAGGTAATTTGACCCGTCGGAGGAGCATTATATTGGGGTCTCGTGGGAGGATTAGATTGAGGTCTAGATGTAAAATTTATTTGTGGTCTGTTAAAATTGGGACGAGTAAGTGGACGTGATGAATTTTGAATTGATGTTTTGAATAATGATTGTCGTGCGTTATTCATGGCACGAATTTTATCTTCCTGTTTTGCGAAGTTTCCTGCCTCTGACAAATTTTTAAATCCTTTTGTTCTTAGCATAATTCCTATGTCTGAAGAAAGGCCATTTATGAAAACATTTAAGGCTGTTTCTTCGGTAGTAGCCAGTCTTCCTAATAAAGTTTTATCTGTAATTTCGACGTTTAATTTTTCAATTATTTTGCTTCTGCATAGATCTACTCTGTGATAATAATCTGTCAGTGATTCGTTCTGTTTTTGGAACATCGACTGCAGCTCTAGATTTAAATGGCTAAGTGTTTTAGTATTAGAAAATTTGTCTACCAAAAATTCTCGGAGACTATGCCATGTATTGAATTTCCTACAGTGAACGTCAGCGGCATTAGGCCCTGTTATATTATTTAAGGCAAACACTAGTATGAATGGTTTTTGAGATTCGGATGCTAGTTCAAATGCAGAATTACATGATCTTATAAATTTGTAAACCTCTTGAGGGTTAGCTGTATCGAAATTTGGAATTAATTTCACGAGGTTGTTTAAATTAAGGAAATCTTCGTTTTGCGCGGCGTTTTCAGATTTTCCCGGAGTACTCATTTTTAAATATATATTTAATATGTATAAATGAAAGATAAAAGAATGAGGAGATTTTTGGAATTAGGAAATGGTAGAAATAGTAATAAAAAGATGGGAACTGAGCAAAACAAGTTGAGCCACTTACCACAACAATAATATTATGTGGGATCGCATTGGTCCGGCGAAACTTCCTTAAAAGCCTTTGGCTACCACGCGACGATGTCTTCACTTCGGCGATGTTGTCCTTGTGGTGACGGTGCGCGCGTTTTGTTTCGTCTTCACTCGCGTATCCTACCGAGACTGCGCCAGATTGTTACGTGGGGAGCAACAAAACTTGTTTTTTAAAAAAATATTTTATTTACCAAGATATTAACTATTACAATTTAGATGACTTACTGACTAAGGGTTGTTGTGGGTTTGAGTATTTATAGGGATATGGTAGGAGTGGGGGTTGTAAACATTACATTAATTAATTATGAGAATAATAAACAGAGTACTTAACCAATAGAACTAGTATGGGAATAGTAAACAAAAACAGAATACTTAACTAATAGAACTAAATGGTAAAGGTAAGATAATGATAAGTTATACTAAATAAACAAATGGTTTATGAGGGATATCGTAACATGCTTGCTTATTACACTTTAAGATTTCGTAGTATCAGCAACTATGTTCTTCGGTAGAAATACATATAATAATGGCGACGTTGTTAAGCGGCTTCTCGTCAAGATAGTGGACAATAGAGACTGCGGAGTTTTGCGTCGCCAACTCGAAGCGTATCGATTGAACGTCTTTTTGTTCCGCGGAAACTCGGCGCAAGTGGTAGGAACCAGCGGGTTACAAATTTACTAGCGTAAAACAATTTATTGAATATTAATTAAAAGAATTACAAGAGAAAAATGATTTTATAATAAATAAACTAGCAGTAAGCCCAGGCTTCGCCCATAGAACTATCTCACTTAGGAAACAATCTTACCCAACGGAAAAATTTGTTTTGAAATCGGTCCAGAAGTTCCTGCCTGAGATAAGTGCATTCAACCAAACAAACAAACTATTCAGCATTATTATTAGTATAGATAACTAGCTGTTACCCGCGGCTTCGCCCGCGTAATATGTATAGCCTATGTCCTTCTCGGTACCCTAACCTATGTGTATGCAAAATTTAATGATATATATAAAATAAATAAATAATATAGTTACGAAGTTAGGATTAGGGTAATAAAACTAGGTTCATCTCTAAAAACATACAATCAAGTTACCTGAATAGAAAATGCGGAGCAAAACACTATCCAAGTAAAATGCAGGAAGAGGAAAATGTTGCATCTCATCTTGCTCTTTTGTTGAGTAGTTTACAAGATATAAGCGAACAGACAGCGGAAGCGGTACGAAGTAAGGATAAGGAAGAAAGGAAAAAGATGATTGAAGAATTTGACAGCTACCTCTCGTCACCTTGCCGTTACCTAGAGAAAAAGTCGATTTCGAAAACCGACATTAAGAAACACGCATGCATACATGAAATCTAAAATCAATAACACTCCTTTTTTGTGCAGTCGTGTAAAAAATGCATTTTGGTCGAAAATGTGCATATGCATTCGCATTAAAAATAACGCTACTGTATTTTATTAAATCCACACTCATTTAAATGGAATTAAGTTCATTACTTGACGAAGGTATTGTTAAAAAGTCGATACTACTGCGAACTGCGATTGGTGAGTAGGGTTGCTGTTTGCTACAAAATCTTGCTTTACTAATCTTAACTAATTTATAAGTGCGGAGGTTTGTTTGTTATGTTTACACGCCTAAACTACTGAACCATGGAGATATATGTACTACGGTGTACTAAACCGATCATCATGAAATTTAACTTACCTGCATACGGAGAAAATATAAGAACATTACATCCGGAACAAAGTGTTTCCGAAGGAACTATGTAGACGCGAGCGGAGACGCTAGCGATAGCTACTCGTAGCTTAAACAATAAGGGGAAAAAAATAAGGGGTAATATTATATATTATAATATAATCTTTACCTATGAAATTGGCGTTTTTTTGCGCTTGCCATTTTCGTCCCATTGAAAAACAATAATTTTCATGTTAACACATTTTTTTATGTAAACTTGAAAGTAGCGTATATTATTAACATTTTGCATGCATAAAATATTTTGAAATCTATGAAAACTTCACTTTGCTCGAAATTCTCTATAGAAAACGCCAATTCCATAAGTAAGGACCTAATTACATTGCATAAAAAATCTTAATTAAAAAAATAACCCTGATTTAAGAACGCTTTTGAATTATTATATTATTTTGAAATTTATACAGAACTAGATTGTAGTCTTCAACCAAATGTTGTGTCGATAACTACGATAGAAATCTTCTGCCGATTCAGTTTTTTGAAAATTTTCTGCTGAAGCATATATTGAGATAAACATAATCCAAAACCCAGGCCATCTGAGAAAGATCGTTTTCCATGATGAACTGGTCGGGGATCGAATCCAAAACCCTACAGGCACGGAGTGCGATACCAGTGATCAACAGAGGTCGTATAGTGTACCCAATTTAAAAATCACTACATTTTATTCCTACTTAGGATTAACAACAGTCTACCTACTTTGCCGTGTGGTTCCCGGCAGAGTAGCATAGGACCACTTTCAGTCTTCCTTCCTGTGGATGTCATAGAATACTTAGGAAATACAAGCTAAACAAAGCCTATCATCAAAAAGCTCTCTTTAACCCGTCTGGCCAACATGGAGAGTGTAGGCCTAATCCTCTGACTGCTCTGGCTAATATATGGCTCTGGTCATGTGGTCTCAACGCCTTAATCGTACGATTTGTTCTCAGAGACTCGCATAGATGGCGCCACTCGAAACTACACAACATTGTTACTACCGTATTATGAGAATATAAAAACATGATTCACAAAATATATCTTATTAAAAATCAAAATAATATTTTAGGCATAATATTTTAAAATGACACCGTATATTTTGTAAGTTAAAGGCTAACGCAGATTACCGCCATCTAGTATCGAGTAGCAAGCAACTCTCCTGCGCCATACATTCGCCTGCTTTTCGCAACCTTAAGTTGGTCCAATATTTTTGTATGAGGTGGGCGGGTAGTCTATTACGTTAGTATTATATTGTCTTTGCTTTGGTAGTACAGACAGGGCCATGCTCCTGCAGTGGAGACTAAAAAAGACCTGATGATGATGAGGACTAGTAGGCACTTTTGTTGCAGCCCTGGCACGAGTGCAGGTGACAGCGCCATCCATTCCGAGCGATGGTCAATACATATCATTTGAATGCTGTCCGTTTGCAGTGCGGAATATTTCAGGTTTTCGTTGAATTTCATATGAAATACCAGCCAGGTAAATGTTTTCTAACAAGACATTTTCTACGATAGCCACAAATCCGAGAATTCAACGAGTTGTCGTCAACATTTCTGGTTACATGATAAAACGAGTTCAAACTTTTGAGTAGAGGATATGAACATTTTACAATGTAGCAAAAGATCGTCTATTTTGTGTACGTAAGTGGCATCATCATCACTTCGTGTAGGTAGGTGACATGGTCAATGACAAGCACACCCTGATGTTAGAGTTCTTCGGAAATGAAGTGTACGTAAGTGGCCAGAGTTGGCCACTTACGTACACAAAAAAGAAGAATAGTTTCTGTATTTTTTAGCCACAAAACCTTTCGCTTAATCAGCATTAAAATAATCAGAATAGCGGACCCTAGGAATACTTGTTATTTCCTATTTTAAGGGAAATTCTGCAGAGAGTGAAACGATATCTTATGTTGGAGAAAGACAATTTTTATTTGACAATTTAAAAATATGTATCAAAAACAAACGTCATACAAAAAACAGCCAGCTACAAATTAAAAAGGTCGAACACCTCCCCGTAATTTGTAACTTCCTGTATATGTTTTTTTTGTAACAACCTGTATATGAATTTCGAACAAGTAACTCGTAACAACCTGTATATGAAATTCGAACAAGCCACACAAATACACTACCTATCATAAATACCACACAAGATTACAAAAAATATTGATAAAAGACATAAATAAAAAGAAACTTAAAAATACATTACACCTAGCGCCTTCGTTAACTTTGAATGTTTTAATGTAACGAGTGGTTTCGTCAGCACATCCGCTATCATATCTTTAGTGCTTATGTACTTAATTTCGATATTCTTTTGGGCTACTGTATCCCTCAAAAAATGATGTCTTATATCAATATGTTTAGTGCGGGCGTGATAAGTGTCATTGGACGTTAGTTTTATTGAACTTTGATTGTCAGAATGTATAGTGACAGGCCGGTCAATTTTAAATAAACTAAAAATAAAAGCGCGCAGGTATATTGCTTCTTTACATGCTTCAGACAGTGCCATGTATTCAGCCTCTGTCGTAGATAGCGCCACGGTTCGTTGCTTCCTAGCTTCCCATGAAATCGAAGCACCGCTCATAATAAAAACATAACCTGTATACGACCTTCTGTCAACTAAATTGCTGCCGTAATCAGCATCAGCAAAACCAACGGGATGTATGATACCGTCTTTGGTAAAAATGAGTTTATAATTTTTAGTGCCTTTTAAATATCTTATTACCCGTTTTGCAGCTTTGAAGTGCACCTCCCCGTGATGTGTATTGTATTGGCTTAAATAAGACACAGCATGTGATATATCTGGTCTTGTGCCTATAGAAATATACATCAGAGAACCGATAAGCTGCTGATATGGAAGATCTGTACGTTCTTCTTCTTTTTCGGGTAAAACCAGCTTTAATCCAGGCTCCATTGGGGTAGACACTTTAATAGCGTCACGCATGCCAAACTTTTCAATTAGTTTGTCAATGTAATGAGATTGGTCAAGGGTGATAGCACCACTATTTTGTGTTACTCTCATGCCCAGACAATCTTTGAGTGGACCTAGGTCCTTTATTGAAAACTTTTGTTTCAATTTATTTTTAAAATCCTCTTTCAAAGTATCATTATTTGATAATATGAAAAAGTCATCTACAAATACTGCGACGATTAAAATAAATTTACCATCATTCTTATGATAAACGCAATGTTCTGTCGGTACTTGTGTCATTGAAAGACTAGACATTGCTTCACATACTTTTTTATTCCACTGACGTGGAGCTTGTTTTAGCCCGTACAGAGACTTTTTAAGGAGACAGACCTTAGAAGTGTCATTAACGAAACCTTCAGGTTGTTCCATAAACATTTCTTCTTCAAGATCTCCGTTCAAGAAGGCAGTGTCCACGTCGAGATGGTCGATTGAAAGATCTAATTGGACAGCAAAGGCTAACAATAGTCTAATGGTTGACAGTCGTGCTACTGGAGAGAAAGTTTCATTATAGTCCACACCATAAACTTGAGTGAAACCTTTTGCTACCAGCCTAGCTTTAAACTTTACTATCTTTCCATTAGTGTCTTTTTTTATTTTGTAAACCCATTTACTTTTGATAGGCTTTCTATCAGCAGGTCGATCTACAAGTATCCACGTTCCATGTTTCATTAGGGAATTATATTCAGAAGTCATAGCTTCAACCCATTTATCTTTATTAGAATCCGCTATCGCTTGTTTGTAAGTTTCAGGTTCATAGTCACCTGACACCATAAACGACGAGGAATCAAATCTCTCTGGGGGATGTCGTTCCCTTCGAGGATATCTGGTTTCAGGTGTGACATCAGTGACCATTGGTGAAGAGATAGGCCTAGGAGACAGGGCTTCTGCATCTTCAAAATTTTCAGGATTTTCAGAATCTGAATTAGGTCTGCTGTTGTCATCATTCATAGTTATTGTGGGCTGAATGATTGGAACTGGATAAACAGATGTTGGTGTTGTTTTTGGAACTTGCAGAGGGTCAGTCGACATGCTTGTTGATTGTGACGATGAAGGTTGGTCTTGATTCTCTGTGATTACTACTTCGAATTGAGAGGAGTCGATGGGATGATTAGGTTGATTTACCTCGGTGGTTGGTAATTTGTTTTCTATGAAAACAACATCCCTTGCGACAATAATTTTTCTCGGATTCTGAGGATCAATTAGACGATAACCTTTTATCTCTGAGCAGTAACCTACAAAAATGCAGGCCCGAGTTTTTGAGTCAAGCTTTGTACGCTTTTCTTTAGGCACGAGCGCGTGTGCTTCGCAGCCAAATACTCGAAGATGCGAGAGATCAAGAGTCTTACCATACCATAATTCGTCAGGAATCTTATTGTTCAGCGCTTGTGTAGGCAAAATATTTTTCAAATATATAGCTGTGTTAACAGCTTCACCCCAGTACGCTTTTGGCAGTTTTGCTTCTTGAAGCATGGATCTTGCTTTTTCAATAACTATTCTGTTGGCTCGTTCCGCTGTTCCGCACTGTTGAGGATTAAAAGGAACTGAAAGTTGGTGCAAATTACCATTATCTTTCATGAATGTTGTCATCTCATGGTTGACAAATTCACCGCCATTATCAGAACGGAATTTTTTTATTTTAAGACCCGTTTGATTCTCTACTAAATGTATAAATTCTACAAACTTCGAAAAAACCTCATTTTTGGATTTTAATAAATACCCAAAAGTTTTACGAGTATAATCATCAGTAAACATGAGTAAATATAGGGCACCGCCCCACGAATGAGTGCTCATTGGTCCACACAAATCCGAATGAACAAGCTCTAGTTTACTGTGCGTTCGGGAATTTGATTTCCTAAACGGTTTCTTGGCTAACTTCCCTTGAATGCAAGAAATACAAATAGGGCTTTGACTTAAACTGTCAGAAAAGTTTACGCCTATTCGTTTATTTTTTAAAATATTCATCGCTACGGCATTTAAATGACCAAGACGTTTATGCCAAAGTAATGCAGACTCCTTCGAGTTCGTCAAAAGAGCGGTAATTGATTCGGAAACGTCTAGTTGATACATACTCGTACCTTTACAGCCAGGCGCTGTACCAACGACAAAACCAGATACCTTACAGCCTTCTTTTTTAAGGATAGTAGCGCCACTAAAAGAAAAGACGACTACATGTCCTGTCTGAACGAGACGACTAACTGAAAGTAAATTTGCTGCTAAATTAGGCACATAAAGGACATTTGTAAAAGTGTAGTGCTTATTACACTTCGTAGTAAGAACTAAAGTCCCACTACCTTGCGAAAGAATTTGTTCCCCATTAGCTACAGTGACAGGTTTTAAGCAAGGATTCAATTCTGTAAAATATTCTTTCCTATGACACATATGAGCAGTCGAACCACTGTCAAGGACCCATTGATCAACTGAGGATGTAGAAAAAGAAATGCAAGTCGAAAGAGTTAAATCAGATGTATAATTAGACAGATTTTGTGAATTTTGAATTCCGGAATGTTTTGACTTTTTTAACATTTTTCTGCATACATTTCTTAAATGACCCTTTTTATGGCAATAAGTACAAAAAATCTTGTTTTTGTTGCTTGCTGTCAATGCTAAAGAACTATCCTTGGTCATAGCTGATGTGTCACGACCGTCTTCTTTCAATAAAGCTGCTACCACAGATTCCATTGTTATCTTGCTGTTTGAGTACTCCAAAGCCATTACCAGGGGTCTGAATCGCTCTGGTAAATTTGTTAGAGTTAGCACAGCTAAAAGAGAATCATCAATGGATTTTCCAATATTACGTAGCTCTTCTTGCGTAGCAATTATTGAATTTACATACTTCTCCATATCTCCATTGTACGATGATGTCAGCAGCTTCTTCATCAACGTTATTTGCCGAACGAGACCAGCGTCAGCATAAGTGGCTTTCAGCGCATTCCACGTCTCTTTTGCAGTCTTTGCATTCTGAATTACAGGAAATACTGATTCTGAGCAGGAAAGGCATATTTTCGCCCTCGCTTTGGAGTCTCTGCGTTGGTTTTCTGTAGTTACCTCAAAATGATTGCTTACAGTGTCCCAGAGATCAATGTCAATTAAATAACATTGCATTGAAAAACTCCATGTAGAATAGTTTTCTTTTCCCCGCAATTTTGCGAAGACGAGTGACCCGCCGATGTTGGCTGATGTAGAGGCCATGGGAGTAGGTTCATCCCCAGTAGCCATTTTTTTGCACACCACGTACTTTTGGTTAAATTGATACGTACTTACTTACTCCTGCAGGGCGTTTCTGGGCCCATAACCACTTGTTATTTCCTATTTTAAGGGAAATTCTGCAGAGAGTGAAACGATATCTTATGTTGGAGAAAGACAATTTTTATTTGACAATTTAAAAATATGTATCAAAAACAAACGTCATACAAAAAACAGCCAGCTACAAATTAAAAAGGTCGAACAGGAATCACATCAGAAAGAGGTATATTTTACAATTTTCAATAACATAAGCGAATAAAATTTTAATATTTGTGTTCGATCTGTTCAGCGTCAAGGTTTTTTCCACCATTGGGTCAGCTCGTTAACATCACCATATTTTTCTTCAGTCCAACGGACGATGTTGCTGAAGTTTCGCATACTTCCACTCTGCGCTTTCTAGCATCTATTACTATATTATATCATCCTCATATAAGAGTTTTCTCGCGTTGTGACTTTCTATTGGTCAGCTCATTATTAGAACTATATTCGTCGCTTCTTCAGGTGCTGCTTCATCATTGAAGGTAAGCCTTCATCTTCTTTTGCGTCCTCCCACTCTGCGCTTTTCCGCATCTATAACTATATTACGTCCTACAGTCTACCTGCGACCACGAACACTGAAGTGTTCGAAACGTTAGGTGTATAAAAAATGTTATAAACGCGATAAAAACCGTATTAAAATAATTTAATTTAAATGTGTAACAATCGCGAAAACATGAGAAAACATTATATTTCGTCCCCCTCATTAGAGCGTTTTCCCTATTGTAGGGCATTTTACGTAAGCCAAGAAAATGAACAGACAGCAAACAATAAATACTACAAAAAGCTTTCATAACTCACTGAGTCACATTTACTAAGTAGTTATTTTCTATTTGACTAGATTCCCGACAACGACAGACATCTTTCAGGAAAATTCTTATGAAATACTAGACGTTTCCGAGAGAATAACTCGGCTAATTGGAAACAATTGTTGACATCGTTTTCTGTTCGCTAATAGTTATTCAAGACTTTATTACGTAAATATTTTCTTAGTTTACATATGGTGCTAGGTACTAGGATACCGGCTATGTTCTTCTTCTTCATCAAGTGTTTTTAGTCTCCACTGCAGGACTCACTCTCTTTTTGCTCTACCTGAGACATATAATAGTCAGACCAGTCAGAGGAATTGGCCTTCACTCTGTACCGCTCTGGCCAGACGGGTTGGAGTGGAGGGGACTCTTTGATTTTAGCTTGTGTTCCCTAAGTCGCCTTCCACGATATCTGAACATGTATCTATGACTTTTGTTTGAATGTGACATGTGATTTACTTGAAAATATTATGGAAAAAATATTCGTATTCGTAGATTTCATGTTATTGTTCCCATCAAGAATGTGCTGCAAAAGGCTTTTCAACTGTAGAATATTTACCCTTTATATTCATAGCGTTAGTGAATAAAGCCTAAACAACATCAATAAACTAAAACGTGACTAAAACAGACGTTTTACTCTCATTCCAAATTGTATACTTGACGGCTGTTTTCCAACAAATTACAACGTTGAGCCTGAGCCTATCAAAGGCTGAGCTTTCACAAAGTAAAAAGTTCCGATGTTTTATATTAATTGGCAGCTGTCACGAGATTAGCGAGAAAAAGGGGGTGGATAGAGGGGGAAATTAAACATTTATTGCTTGATAAAATTTTAATTTGTTTTGTCTCGGAACTTTATGAACGGCTGAGTTTCTCATCGAATTCTTTAATGAAATTTCAGTGAGTTTATTATTAAAACTAGCTATAACGGCGAACTTCTTTTCGCTTTTGTATATTTCTAATGTTTTCATGGTTATTCTGCTATTCGGGGTGATAGCAAAACTTACAAATCAAAAACCATGAGAATCGGTCAAGCGGTTATGGAAGTTTAATTAGTGTTCGAACGAACCCGACGTGTTAATAAAAAAGCGCAAAACCTGAAATTAGTTCGTTCAGAATCGAGAGTAGAATCGACTTCAAAAATAAAAAATAGGGGAAAATTTTAACTAAAAAATATTTTAATTACGCCGTGTTTAATCATTACTTAACTCTATGACGCGGCGGCACGCGAAGCGGCAGCGTCGCGTTCGATCGGGCGTAAACCATAGAATTTTTAATTTGCAACAAACGCAATCAAAAAAAAAATAGCTAATATCTTGGTATATAATCCGCGAAAAAAGTTGGGGTGTCTGAGGTTTTGCGCTTTTTCATTAACACCTTCTATATAGTATTTCTTCTACAACATCCAGAGGAAGACTTGGAGTGGTCTTATTCTACTCCACCGGCAACCACATGGCAAAGAAATTAAAAAACGTTACCTTTTAAATATTGTTTTATTCTTTTAGAATTGTCATTGAAGTTCTCGCGAAGTATCGCTTGGTATTTTATTTATTCAAATAACTTTGTAATATTTGCCGAGTCCAAAAAAGATATTTAATTTCTAAAGATCTCTTTGACAAGAATCAATGAATTGTGCGAAAGACGCTTTTTTCAACTTTTAATATTCCATCTAAGTCTGTTTTTAGGGTTCCGTACAAAAATTGAAAAACGGAACCCTTATAGGATTACTCGTGCGTCTGTCTGTCCGTCCGTCCGTCTGTCACAACCGATTTTCTCCGAATCTACTGAACCAAATTAGGTGAAATTTGGTAAGATGGTGTAATCCTATGACCCAAACACGGATGTGCAAAGTAAATAAAGATTTTTTTGAAATAAGGGTCATTTTCAGGGGCCCAATTACAAAATTAAAAAAAAAAAGTTTTGCAAACCTTACTGTGTCATATATCAAATGAAAGGGCTCATTATGAGGATCTCAAAAATATTTTTTTTTGTTCGGGTAAAATCAATACTTTTGATTTTATTCACGAAAGAAGGCAAAAATTGACCATTCCCCCCCCCCTGATCTCCGAAACTACTTGGCCGAAAATTTTGAAAAAATTATGAAATGTAGTTCATTCCTTGAAGATTACAGGAAAAATAATAAGAATTCTATCACTTGAAAATAAAGTGGTAAACTCACTATAATAAGTTCATCTAGGGAAATACGTAGTTCACTGAAACACCACTAGATAGCGCTAGTCAATTGAATAAAACATTTTTGCACATTGTGTGTGTGTACACGAAGCATATTGTACGGAACACTCATTGCGCGAGTTTGACTCACACTTGGCCGGTTTTTTTATGTAAAATATTGGTAAATATATATTTTTTTACTCATCTGGTCAGACTTTTACCACGTGTTAGGTAAAAGTCTAATATAAATACTAGACATAATGTAGCTTCTTAAATTTTCACGGTTATCAACATTAGAATTAAACATATCGGGAAATTTACCGTGATTATACCTTGAGTTTTCGATATTTCGATCCAGTTACATGGAAACTCAAACAACAATCACGCACGCTAAATATCCCGATTTGTTTAATTTATGAAGCGTAAGCGAAGCACGATCAAAGCATTTAGGTACAATGCGTATTTCTAAACCGATTCTCGTGAAATTTTGTGAGCAGTTCGAAAATCCTACCTAGCCACCAGTTCAAATGCTCACCAGTTCACCATCATACAACATATAAGCACAAGCACAATCGCGCAAGCGCCCTGTGCAGTCTTCTGACGGACAAGTAACCTGTCGCTAGTTTAACATTTTTTCCCCATCACAAAAAGTGCAAAGCGCCGCTGAGGAAATTTTCACTTCAAAAACTCACGCGTGTTCTTGTTGTGACGAGTGACGAGTCGTTCGCGCCGTGCCCGCCACCCGCCACGCTACTGGGGGACTCTTTTTGAACGAGTGACACGCGTTTTCGAACAGTTTATTCCTACAAAAATCGTACGAACACGAGTGGAACTCGTTCAAAAATATTACCCCTGGACGCTGTTGACACGACATGACATGACGCATGTGCCAACACAAAACTGTCACGCACACAAACATTCAAAATTGGCGACATTTTTCACCGTTAAAATAAAAGGCATGACGGGGTCTAGAGAGTATATAGTCAAAGACTTGATACTTGGGCAATGTACGACTAAGCTATTGATATATTTGAAAAAATATCTCAAAATAAATAAATATATAACGGACAAATCACACAGATTGAGTTAGCCCCAAAGTAAGTTCTTATGTAAGACTTATGTTATGGGATACTCACTCAACGATACTATATTTTAAAACAAATACCTACATATATACCTAGATAAACATCCAAAGATATAACATAAGTATTACTACAATCTGTTATAAGTGTTATAACAAACTCTTCTAACTTACGTAACTGATAGTTCATGAAAATATAAATTTCCTCAGAAAATATAAAAGAATATTTATTTTAAAACTTTGAAGGCTTATCATATCTTACCACAGTAATTACCATTAGATTAATCTTCTTAGCTAGGAATATTGTAAAGAGTTCATCTTAAGGCGAAGTGAGTTCACACACTAGCGCCACCCAGCAATTAATTAATTTACTCCTAAATCAAATCAAATTTAAAAAATCTAAGCTGATTGCCCTAGTAAATACTTATATATGTCGCAGACTGCAGTAACTAAACGTCGTAGATAGTGGAATGCCAAGCAACGTTTGCAATGATTGTTAATAATTATTAGTTTGTCCAATTATTATTAGTTGAAAGTAATCATTTTATTCCTTTCGCTTGAGTGTGTTTAGCTGTGACGCGATCGTAGGTGACAGTGACAGTTTGATGTTTGAAGATATACGTCTCGATGACAGATGACAGTTGTCATTGAAGGACGGTTAATTTGATTTGAATAAGCATTCATTCGATTGTGAACGGAGCTAACGAACGGTTGTGATCGCGACACAGCTAACCTCACTGCATTCCACTAGTTTATTTAAATTCGGTTAATATCGTAAGGATCCTTGATTATTTTGTAACCAAAGTTAGTTTATCAATAAACGTTTTGTAAAGTGCATAGTGTCGTGGTGTTATTTTGAAATCATCCTGATGTCTGGTCATCATCAGAGCGAACATGAAGATGATGATGTGCAGCTCCCGCCGACATCAGAAGTGGGATTGGCAGCTCAATGCCCATCTGATTACCGACCACATCGTTCTGATGAAGAAGAAAAATGGCATCTGATATTGGAGCAGCAGAACCAGAATTTCCTTGCATTGTTGCAAGCAATGAAATCGCCTGGTACCAGTAAAGATATCAGACTTCCCGAATTCGACCCAGACAAGTCAAATGTGGATGCACATGCCTGGGTGGCTACTGCCGATATTTGCATGGCAGATTGTGAACTTAAAGGTTCGTCCCTTATGATAACATTAAGCAAGGCACTGAAAGGACAAGCATCAACATGGCTATCGCAGATTTCATTCCCAGAAATGTCATGGAATGAGTTCAAGGAGAATTTCGTTGCCAGGTATGATTGTCCTGAGACACCAGCTGCGACCCTCATCAATTTGAGTTGCAATAAGCCAAAAGACGGAGAAAACCTTGCGGCATATTCTTCGCGTATGCTCACATCATTAATGTCACGGTGGAAAAATTTATCAGTGGAGCAGATCGCAATATCAATAGTACTAGCACATTTGTCACCAATTGATGATCGAGTTCAGCGATTAGCGTTTACAACAGATATTGATGGTAGAAGCAAATTACAGAAAGAACTTCTCGCCATGTCTTTCGTGAAGAAGAAGCATGTAAACACCCAAAATGATGATTTAGATAGTAAGCGGTTCAAGATTACTTCTACAACTATTGCTATTAAATGCTACCGTTGTGGCCAAGCTGGCCACAAAGCTTCTGTGTGTAACAGTAGTAAAAGCCCAACCGATGGCGACAGGTCCAGTATTACACCTGTGGCGAAGACGGGTATGAATACCAATTCCGTCACTTGCTATAAATGCAGGCGCCAAGGCCATTACGCAAGCCGATGTGCTGAAGTAAACAACAGCGGAAGCAGCGTTGATGGCAGCGGCACGAGCGATGGCGGCAGAGGTTCGCTTCCTGAGCAACGTCGCGTGGACATGTGTATGGTTAATGCACCCAGAGACATTTTGAGGCAATCAGGTGAGTCGTTTGATTTTTGTTACGACTCTGGGGCATTGTGATCTTTGATTAAAAGGATCTGTTTCGTTTAAGTTTAAAGGTGACTGCTGTTAATATGACTGGCATTGGTTCTTATTTATGTTAAATGTTATTTTAAAATCTTACCCTCTATTATTTGGTTTAAACAACTTTTTGATTTTTTTTACGTTTTGCCTGACGAGTAAGTAGCTGTTAATTTGACTCGATCACTTTTAATAAACCCTAACATGTACTTTCACGTCGATGTAGAGTCGATGTAGAGTCGATGTAAAGTCGATGTAGAGTCGATGTAGAGTCGATGTAGAGTCGATGTAGCGTCGATGTAGAGTCGATATAGAGACGATGTAGAGTCGATGTAGAGTCGATGTAGAGTCGATGAAGAGTCGATGAAGAGTCGATGAAGAGTCAATGTAGAGTCGAAGTAGAGTCGCTTGAGAGTCGATATATTGTATAGAGTTACAAGGTCTATTAGAATTCTTTATAAGCAGAGTTACACGTGTCATTGATTAGTGTTCTCTGGTGAGCCTGATTTTTAACGATGAAGTAAGATCTTAAGCTGTTAATAACATGGACTCTAAGCGCACTGTACGAAAAAAAATTGATTTAAAGAAGCGTGAATTTGATCGGTTGCTGTAGGTGATTTTGTATTGCTAAAAAAAAAAAGAACGAAGAGAGAGTACAAAAGTAAACGAAACTTGACCCTAAGTAGAAAGGACCACATACGGTAATTGAATTTTTAGGCAGTACCGATGTTAAACGGTAATTGCCCGTATAAATATGCTCACGATCGATAGACTAAACACTTGGTCTCTAAGAGTTTAAAAAATGTAAATTATGGGGATATAAGCAGTTAGTCCTCACGAGAAGAGATCAAAAGTAATGTCCGTCTTTACTGATACCGTAAAGTATGTTTTACAATCTTTACTTTGAGCTACTGTTATTATGCTGGTGTGCGTAGTGCTGGTTAAGCACTGATCGGATGAGCGTTAGTGTTCTGTTTTCACTGATTAAGTGGTAATTTGTGTAGCGCTGGTTAAGTGCTATGAGTTTGCTTTGCTGGTTAAGCATTGCGGTTTAGTGCTGGTTAAGCACTAAACGGTTTTGTAGCGCTGGTTAAGTGCTACGGTTAGCTTTGCTGGTTAAGCATTGCGGTTTGGTTGAGTGCTGGTTAAGTGCTCAGCGATAGGTAGTGCTGGTTAAGTGCTACGGTTTGCAGTGCTGGTTAAGCATTGCGTTATACTAGATAGATTTCACTGCTGGTTAAGCAGTGATGCAGAACACTGGCTAAATGTAAAGTAACGCGGTTTGGAATTCAAAACAAATTTAAGTAAGACAAACTAATTGTAAAATGTGACTTTCGGAAATTTGAGTGTGTAAACCATTGATGTGATAATTTTGCTGGGCTGACTTGATACCGTTATTTATCCAGTTGGGTGTTAGTCAGGACGGCCGAGCGGACTTGTTACTCGCGCTAGTTATCTCTATTTTCAGATAAAATCTCCCACGAGGACGTGTGAGCGTCAGAGATGGCCGTGTCGCAGACTGCAGTAACTAAACGTCGTAGATAGTGGAATGCCAAGCAACGTTTGCAATGATTGTTAATAATTATTAGTTTGTCCAATTATTATTAGTTGAAAGTAATCATTTTATTCCTTTCGCTTGAGTGTGTTTAGCTGTGACGCGATCGTAGGTGACAGTGACAGTTTGATGTTTGAAGATATACGTCTCGATGACAGATGACAGTTGTCATTGAAGGACGGTTAATTTGATTTGAATAAGCATTCATTCGATTGTGAACGGAGCTAACGAACGGTTGTGATCGCGACACAGCTAACCTCACTGCATTCCACTAGTTTATTTAAATTCGGTAAATATCGTAAGGATCCTTGATTATTTTGTAACCAAAGTTAGTTTATCAATAAACGTTTTGTAAAGTGCATAGTGTCGTGGTGTTATTTTGAAATCATCCTGATGTCTGGTCATCATCAGAGCGAACATGAAGATGATGATGTGCAGCTCCCGCCGACATATATATAAATTTATATACATTATAGTAAAAACTTGTAGTATTCTTTTTATTACTTTTCATAGATATTACAATCTAAGTTTAAGGGAACGAATTTTTACCGCCAGAAGTGGTCACTTTTGGCGTTAAAAATTCGTTCACTTAATTCATCACATTAAAAATAGTGAAAACTTGTACCAATAATACTACAAGTAATATACTAGGGCATTCAGCTATTAGATTTTTTAAATTTGATGTTATTTAGGACTTATAGAATTAATTGCTGGGTGGCGCTAGTGTGTGAACTCACCTCGCCTTAAGAAACTTACTATATAAAATTGAGATCAGCGGCGTTATGATTTTAATTTTTAACTATATTATAATCCTAAGTTTTGAAAGATCCTGTTTTTAAACTTGAAGGCTTAGCATAGCTCACCTAAGGGTAATTACTGTAGCGTAAACTAATCTTCTTTCAAGTTAAAATCTCTAGAAATTTTTAGATGCATTTTTAGGGTTCTGTAGTCTAATGATATAGATTTATTTATATGCTTATAGATTGGTCATGACTGTCTGTCCGTATGTGACAGCCATTTTATACATTACATAAATAAAAAAGAAAAACAAAAATTTAGATTTATAGGACATCGTCATCAGCGGTGAAAATTATTTTTGGAAATTAATTTTTATTTTTCAAATATCTATGACATCCTTTATGAACATTTTTTCTTTGGATTTTTGATCTTTCGTGATACATATAACTATCTCAATGAAACCAACCATTGGAGATGAAGAAAGTATAAAATTTGCTGGAAATTTGATGATTGTTAGAGGTTGTAAATTCATTATTTATACATACACTAGCATGTATTATGCGCCCACATGTATTATATCTTAAAACCTTCCTCGTGAATTACTCTATCTGTTGGTGAAAACCGCATGAAAATCCGTGCAGTAGTTTTTGAGTTTATCGCGAACTGACAGACAGACAGACGCGGCGGAGGACTTTGTTTTTTTATAATATGTAGTGATAGTAATACCCCCTTCATGTGGTAGGCAAAAAAAAAGCCTTTCTGCTTATCTTCCACGAGATTTCTCCATTATTGGAAACCTCAGAGGTTCACTCAACTCAATTGGATCCCATCTCCGTCAACGTACATACAAAAACAAATAAGTACAAATTACTACCAAGTAGAAAACATATTCGTGTAAAAAGGGTTCAGTACAGTAGCAATATTTCAAGGCTAAACTCCGGAAATGTGGGCATTATGTACCTAGTAGGTTTTTCAATTCAACTGTGATGAGAGGAGGTTCGGGATAGGAAAGAAAAGGCCGATCTTGTGAAAAAGTGCCTTTATTTACTTACCAAACGTATGACGACTGGTAAGTAAATAACACAAGAATCATTCTCACAGCGATAGAACATCATCATCATCAGGTCTCTCTAAGTCTCTACTGCAGGAGCACGACCCTCTCTGTACCGCCAGCACAATACAAGTTACAGCAGTTAGAGGATTTGGCCTACACTCTCCAAGCTGGCCAGACGGGATGGAGAGGTCTTTTTGATGTTTATGAGCTTTGTTTAGCTTGTGTTTCCTAAGTCGCCTCCTACGTAGACGTCGTAGAAGGCTAGAATAGGACCATATTCTATTCTGCCGGAAACAACACGGCACACAGATAGAATTCTTATAGATTTTCTTGTAATCTACAAGCTATACCGTATATAAAATCGTTGCATAAAACACTATTTTTTATTTCCTAATTTTCCCCCAAAATTGCCCCTTATTAAAAAAAATATTTACTTTGCACATCTGTGTTTGGAATAAATAAATAAATAAATATATACGGACAAATTACACAGATTGAGCTAGTCCCAAAGTAAGTTCTTATGAAAGACTTGTGTTATGGGATACTAACTCAACGATACTAATATTGGAATACACCACTCTACCAAATTTCAACTGATAGATCCGGAGCAAATTGGATTGGCAGATGGACTAACGCACGAGTGCCTGTAAAGGTTCTGTTTTTAATTTTTTGTACGGAACCCTAAAAAGGTACACATATGCCTTCATTTGAAGCAGGTATATAAAAAAGAAAACCCTCTCAGCTTATCTGCCAAGAATTTCCCGGGGTTGAATTAGACAATTCACTCCATTACCGGGAACCGCAGGATCAATCAGTTCGATTGGATCCCCTTTTTGTAAAATCGAAAAACAAATAAATACAAATTACTACTAAGTAGAATTCTTATAAATGTGTCACGTCTTTTCTTGTTCCCTTGCGGGGTAGACAGAGCCTGGGTATTTAAGACCTAAAGTCACGTTTAGTATGGTGGGCAAGTAGATACGAGTAGAAAACGGAATCAAAATAGAGATGGGTTGCTAGCCGCATCGCATATTGCCATGATTTCATAGATTTTCTCCCGATCCCTCGATCGTCTTTTACGATCTGCGCGGGAAGAGAAGCTGCTGGTACATTCTATGTTTTTTCTTTACTCCCAGATCAGCGTAGAATTTTCCATTATATTTCGGTAGTAAAAGAGGGTTCAGTCATTTCCATAATTTCAAAGGCTTCCGAATCTGAACTCCGGAAATGTGGAATTTGAACTTGAACCCCTCGTATCGCGCATCGATTACACCACGGAAGCCGTTACCAAGGGTGACAAAAAACTAAATCAATATCGTAAGGAAACGTCAGATTTTTATGTGTGTCCCTCAGAATCCATACCAAAGAACAGCGGGTCACGGGCTACCACGCCCGTGGCCGTATGGGGCGTGGTGACTCGGTCCTTTGAAAGGCTTGCGTTAGGACCACAGAAAAAGTAATGTCTTGTCTCTCGTGCGACCTACATTGAAATTTCGTGCTCTGTGGTGGGGCATAGTTGGTATGCCCATGAGCAAGTTTAGGTTTATAGCATTTATTTCTCATAAGAACACATTGTTCACTTAAATGAGAACATACAATTTCAAATTCGTAATTAATAATAAGCCTGTTAGTACAATTATTATACTTACTAATAGATATTAGTAAATTGTTAATATTATTATTGGATTAATTATAAATCCTCATAATGAGCCCTTTCATTTGATATATAACACAGTAAGGTTTGCAAAACTTTTTTTTTTAATTTTGTAATTGGGCCCCTCAAGATGACCCTTATTTCAAAAAAATCTTTATTTACTTTGCACATCCGTGTTTGGGTCATAGGATTACACTATCTTACCAAATTTCATCTAATTTAGTTCAGTAGATTCGGAGAAAATCGGCTGTGACAGACGGACGGACGGACAGACAGACGCTCGAGTGATCCTATAAGGGTTCCGTTTTTCAACTTTTGTACGGAACCCTAAAAACAAATAAAATAAAATCGTATATTTTTTGTAAATTAAAATTTTCAGTTGATTTATTTTAAGAGATTTTTCCTTAAGAATGACCCTTTGGTGACCGAGAAACGTGTCGCGACCTAGAGTTAGTATAATATAAATTATATGACAACAATTAATATATGTAGCAGGTAGCTATAAATTATTCATTACACAAATAATCTAAGCAAAATCAGAGTTTATCAAGTAAAATGTAGCACACTCACGGGGATGAATTACTTTGTGCCCCAAACCAAGTCACGTAGCAATTAACATAATACACTTCCGAGGGAGTTCTGTTTGTATGATAGAAGGGGCGTATTCTACTTAAGAGTCGCCTGGAAGCGCATGTCTTCATACAAACGGAAAAAGGGAATTGTGGCAATATTTGATAATTTTGGAGTAAAATTAAGCATTTAATCAATTAATCTCATTATAATCTATGTACGTTCCTATATAGCTTGGTTAAAATACCAATGGTTTGAGAATTACCAGCCTTTTCAAATTTGTATGGAAATCTTGAGCGGCGTATAATTCTCAAAAATTTGATAATTTAACCAAACTGTATAGGATTATAACGGACGTAGATTATAATGAGATTAATTGATTGAATGCTTAATTTTGCCCTAAACTTGTCAAATATTGCCACAATTCCCTTTTTCCGTTTGTATGGAGACATGCGCTTCCAGATGGCCCGGGGCAGCGACATGTTTGCGGCTCTAGTCATTTTTAAATACGCCACAAAGAGAACATAGATCACGAATGTGCTATTATATCATAATGTTATCTAATATTCAAGTTTATTATACCTATGTCAACATGTTATTTTTTTTTTAATTTTGTATTCATGCTATTCTATTATTAACGCATCACACATTTTTAATGTCTTTATCTCACGTTAGTTTCAATCATCTAATTTACTTCCATCGTCATCAGGTCTTTGTTAGTCTCCACTTGAGGAGCACGACCCTCTCTGTACTACCAGAGCCATATATAAGCTAAAGCAGTCAGAGGATTTGGCCTACAGTCTCGACGCGGGCCAGACGGGTTGAAGAGATCTTTTTGATGTTTATAAGCTGTTTAGCTTGTGTTTATTTTTTTATTTACTCTTTACTTAGCATATATTATATAAATAAATTCTGATTCTGATTTCAAAAACTTTTTAAATAGGTTAAAAAACTAGGCTAATGCTCACTAAGTACTTTCATAACTGTACGATAAATCGTTTTGTTTATTCATTCCGATTGAGCGTTACATCGTAAACGGTAGCAAGCAGGTCCGATTACATCCGCCCAAACTAGTTTTTGATTAAGTATCCCGCTAAGGAACCGCCTCCACGAGCGAGAGAAGCGCTCCTGTCTATATTTCTGTCATATTATTATATTTTCTAATCAGTAGCTTCTAGATTATATAAAGTCTAAATACACTCTAGTAGCCTAAAAGCGTAGAAAAAACTAGTGTCCAACGCATAGTCAGTCGCGCCACACACAGCTACCAATTTGACGGATTTTGAGGGCATAAATTGACAGGACGCGTATGCTAACACAAAGCTGTGACGCACACAAGTATTGAAAAGTATGCCAGTTTTTTAATCATTGAAATAAAGGCACGACGGAGTCTAGAGAGTATACATATAGTCAAAGTTCAGTAGGTAGATAGGGCTCGCACTCTGCCACTCGTAGCCGTAGCATCGCGGCGATAACAACGCCTTGTGTAGACACATGGTAGAGTAAAGTTTGGAAATAGGTGGCACGACGATACAATCGTCGCGATTCTTTTGCTTGTGGAGGCAATGCCTAAGAGAGCATCTGCGAGCATCAGAGTAATTTGCGAGAGGTCGATGGACCATTTGGCGTGAGCGTTATTAGCGCGTACGCTAAAGAGATAAGCAACCCCGGGCTCGGTCCCCACTGGGATGGTTGACCGCAAGTGGCATAAGAAGTATTTCGAGCTACTTCGTGCTTCGATAGGCACGTTGTTCTCGGCTGTCATCATTAACAGCAGTTGGTGTGTCAGTAGTTTGCGCGTCTTTAATTGGCCAACACAGACAGATTTTGACTGTGTTGCCCACTTAAAGACGGATGGTAGTTTCATTGAGGTGAATTTACTATTACAAAGTGCTGCCTCACAAGTCACGAGACAAACAAACATATCCATTGGAGGGAAGACGATGAAAAATACAACCTATTGTTATTAATAAACTCAGGATTCTTCAAATATAAATTGCATTTTTAATGGATCTTCCATACGCGTTTATATTTATGTAAGTTTTATTACACCACTTATTATATCCATTGACACAAAAATACACGTAATTGATAGTCGTAGGATCGTAATAACTGTAAATCTATGCACTTTAACCTCTTTGCGGATTTATACGGGCGTTATATAACTATAAGCTGTATAACGGAATAATAAAAAGCAATTGCATGTCGGAACGAAATTATCGGTATTGTGTAATTGTTTGGAATGCGAGATTTTTTGATATTGACTCATTCGTCGATTATGCTATAAAAATGCCGAAAAAGATTATTTTGACAAGTGCTTAAATTATGTAAAGCTTGTTCTTTCTAAATATGAATTTTATGGGGGTCATGTGCTGCCACTGCTTTTGAAATTAATCGTGTTTAATCATGGACTGTAGGTATATTGTATTTTATACTAAGACTTGTACCTAATAAAATATGTAGGTATATATTTTTTCTCAACTTAGCCATATTCATTCATAGTATTTTACTATCTGGCAACTGACATAATGACAATAAAGATCTTTTTACACAATCACCAGTAAGGTTTTATTCCCTTAAACAAATCGTTTGGAAGAAAACCGAGATATCATTAAAATTTTAGTCCTGCCTCCCTTCAAACTGAAGGGCCCTCAGATTAATAACTAAATAGTTCTGTGGAAGGGCCTCCCTTCAAACTGACAGATATACCGCGATTTGAATTGAAAAGTTTCTCAAACTAAATCGACGCAAAAAGTCTATGTAATTTCCTCGAACCTCACAAGTTTTCGCGATAATTGGATGATACAAAAGAATTGGCCCAACTTAGAGACGCTACAAACTCGCTCAATGCACAAGAGTTGCCACATAAAGGAGAGACAGGATTTAATTACTTGACCCCATACGTTAAGAAGAAAAATTCCGTAGATAAATAGAAAGTGGTTATTCTTCTACTAGAAACATTTTCCTCAACAAATAAACTAGCAAACATTGCAAGCTTAAAAATAAGAAAGACACATATTTTCTCCGCTTTTTCTAACTGCTGTCATAAAGTTTTATCACATTTCAACGGGGCCAAATACAAGCGTCATACCAGTGTAATATATTTATGTCATATGATATTACAGGATGAGGAACAAAAGCACAAAATAAACATGTGCCAGAGGGATCACTCATCTAGTGTTTGTAAGTGAGTGGCACTCTTCACAGCGAACTCGCTATGTTCCTTAGCGCCTTATACCCAATGGTATTTAAGACCTTTGGCATTTTCCGAATTTTTAGAAAAATGTCCAAAACCAATATATATTATATATATGATATGCAAACCTGTAGAGGAAAACAGCCGGACAGTGAATCATACGACAATAGCAAAAACCAGGGAATTTCTGCCCAAGCTGAATCTAAGATTAGATTCGGCGAAGCGACACCATTAATTCGTACGATATATTTTTGGCTATTTTATTTTTGAGGCTCTTTAAAGCACATAATAACGTATTAACATTCCTAAAGTCATCATGTTATTCCCATAACTATATATTGATGACGTTTTTACCCTAACCGGGGAGAAAGACTCTAAGATCAAAACCCGACTGCCAACCCGACTGCCACGTTTATCCAGTTAGTGGGTAAATAGATGAAAAATGGTAAAAATCAAAATCGTGATTAGCCGCATCGCCTTTTAATACAATTCCTCAGATTTTAACCCATTCCGTCGGCCATTTCTAACGATCTGCGTGGGAGAACAATAGAAAATTCTTCGTTTTTGCCTCCCAACCAGCATGTGATACTTCTGTAACTCTCCATAATGTAGGAGACAACAAAGGGAATGTAATTTAACGGTGGAAGAGAACAAGGACGTGTATTACGGCGTATGATATATGTAATTGGATTACGATTCAAGAGTGCTATGCTTCTTGGGTAAAGAATATTAAATAAATGCTATATATAGCGAGTTATATTTTTAAGACATTGCTACACATCCTCAAAAACCATGATCCTCGGTCCAGCCGTTCTCGGAAAATCGGTCCACCCGTGGTTTTTGATTAGGTAGTTTTGTTATCACCCAGAAGCAGATTAAGCTAAAACCAGAAAAAAGAATTAAAAAAATAGCAAGACCTAGTTCGCGGAGACTGCTCGTATAATAAAAGTAAAAGTTCATATTTTGAACATAAAATGTGGGTAAAACCCAAAAATCGTACTTCAGTCACCACACCACTACTGGCATGAATTTCTTACTAATATCGACTCCTAAACAACCACGAACTTGTCGAGCTCCGTGGCGCAGCGGTCAACACGCTAGCCTGCGACACGGGGGTCCCGGGTTCGATCCCCGGTCAGGTCAAGATGGAAAAAGATCTTTTTCATATTGACCTGGGTCTTGGATGTTTATCTATATAAGTATATGTTATAAAATATAGTATCGTTGAGTTAGTATCCTGCGACACAAGTTCACAACTTACTGTGGGGCTAGCTCAATTTGTGTGATATGTCCCTATATATTTAGTTATTTAAAAAAAAAAAAAAAGAAGAAAAAAAAAAAAAAAAAGAAGAAAAAAAAAAAAGAGAAGAATAAAAGAAGAAGAAGAATAAAAAAAACTTCATTAAAAATAGTTTGGAACTGTTCATAAAAATTTATCACTTGTAATTAGATTATTCAATACAACATAACCGTCTCAAGTTCATGTTAATGAGAGGTCAGGCCTCAAAACTGTTATATAATATTACGAAATTGACATCCTAACCCTGATTTGCGATAAATAAGTGTAAATTGTCGAGTTGCGAAATTTCGACCGCTAGAAAAATCGATCATTTTTGACTTTAACGAGTTTCGATTTTATCTGTAGACTAAGATGACCTATTCCCAATCTTTCACCACGTTTTTATTGCCATTTTTATCGATTCGACACAAATTTGGTAATAAATTTTGACTTGCCGATTACCTAAAGACTAAATGAACCTTTGTTGGGTAATTTTTACTTACACAACTTCCTTTTTTACTGATAGTACTTCATATTTCGTGAAGCTTACTTGTCTTGAATTACTTTTGCTATCAGTTGAAACATGTCCGCCATCTGAATTTGTGCTTGAGTAAACCCTAAATAAAAATTTAAGTTTTTTTATGTTAATGAAAGATATGCATACATACATACACATATCACGTTTTGCGGGGAAGACAGATCCCAAGGCCATAAAACCCAACGGCCATCGTTTAGCATATTTGTGGGCGTAAAGGTGGAAAGTGGAATCAAAATAGTGAGGGGTTGGTGTCGTTCATTACGTTTTCACCCAATTCCTTCACCGGCCGGGAAGAAAAAACAGCTGGTATATTCTATGTTTGACCTTTTCTCCTAATAAAACCAGCATGACCATGACAGATACACTTAGCCAGTTTTGTTTGTTTTGTTTTTCGTATGTGTAAGTGGCCAACACTGGTGTCAGATTTTTCAAGCTGCCTTAAGGCATCTGACATAGCTTAACAACTGCCATCAACGATGACAGCCGGGACCAGCGGCTTAACGTGCCTTGCGAAGCACGGAGGAGCTCGAGATATTTTTATGCCACTTGCGGTCACCCATCCAAGTAGGGACTGCACCAGGGGTTGCTTAACATACGTAAGCGCTCATAGAGCTCACACCCACTGGACCATCGGCCTCCTCATAATATAAAACTAAAAAATTGAGCATCGCGCATCGCGTCACGAGCATTTCGGTATTGCGAACCCAAACGATATTTTTCTAACTACAAACCAGCTCCACGCTAATAGAAAGTTCTCTTCAAAAATAATAGTTTGAACGTTTGGATATAACCTAGATTTATAAAATTTGGACGTGATACTGATACAATAGTCGATAAGATCTTTTATTGTAGATGAATTCTTGGGAAGAAGTTAAGAGCGTATACTAGCAGTATTTTTTCAATATGATTTCCATACAAATGTATTTCTCTATTTTCTCGCTGAAAACGAATTCTAGAGCCACAATTCTTTTTTCATAAAATCTAGTACTAAAACAGGAATGCCCCTATTTTTTACTTTTTCCAAAAAAACTGTTTTTGTACAAATATTTTTTCTTTTAAATAGGTTTTTAGAAAAAAATAAAACATAGGGACATACCTATTTTAGTAATAGATTGTATGTAAAAAGAATTGTGCCTCTAGAAGCATTTTTCAGCGAGAAAATAGAGAAATACATTTGTATGGAAAACGCACTGCTAGTATACCCTCTTAAACCCAATCGCAATCCCATCCCAACTGCAAATTTAAATGCGAAAGCATTTTATTTGTTTGATTGTTTATTTATTACTTCTTCACGATTTATCTACGGAACCAATCTTCTTGAAATTCGGCATAATCATATTATTATGGTTATGAAAAGGATATAGGGTGCCTTTAATCCCGGAAAAAATGACTCTTCCCGTGGGATTTGGGATTAACGACTCGGCAAATTTACACGGCAAAATATATGTGAGCGTAGCCGCGGGTAAAAGCTACAAAGGTATAAAATTAAAACTAAATGCTATTTCGATATATCTTTTAACAACGTTACGTACTTCAGCAAATAATGACATTACGTTGTTATTTTAAACGGGAATAATAAAACGGTCGAATAAAATTTTAGACGTGCGACTAAATTACTAAGTGAGCGACTAAGAATGCAGAGGGGGCGACTTTGGGCACTCCAATATAACAAAACGACTTGGCCAGAGAGAGTAGGTTAGGTTCGTTAGGTTTCCTTGTAACCAAAACAGGAGCGAGCGAGCGTCCTCAACTTAGGGCGAAACCCCGATATAACAAAACAACTTAGCCTCAGTTTAATTTCCCGTTACTCTCAGTTAGTCGCTCACTTAGTAATTTACTTACTTACTTCGCTAGCTCAGCGATCCGAAGTGGATCTTAGTAATTTAGTCGCACAATTTAATTTTTTGGACACTTAAAATTTTAATTTACAGTCACTCGTTTCAATATTACAGTCGCTCGTTTAACACCCATTTTTTAAAGAACCAACAACTTGTTACGGCTATAAATAAATCTGAATCTCAATCCTTTGTCACGAACTGTTAACCGAATCGAATTAATTTTACACTTCTAATAACTGTTGCGAAATGTCTGAGAACAATTCGGATTTTGAAGTGATAAATCAACGGTTTTACGAGAAGCATTATTTGAATAGATTTATGAAGAAATGGTTTTGTGATTCTCAACAATGTCATGGCAGGCTCAGACGGTTCGTGTATTTAATTACTTATTTTATATATATTATGTGTTATACATAAGAATTACATAAGTTTATGACTAATTATTATGTTACATAAACCAAATCTGGTTTTTCCGAACATTGGATCGTCTTTTAACTAAATATGATATAACTACGTGCCACATTATCATATTTAATAAAAGAAAATATTTGCCTCCAATTGTTAATTTAGTTAACATACCAAATTATACCTATATGCTAAATGATGCTGCTAGCAACCCAATCTTTTTTGATCCTTTTTCACCTACACCTACCATCATATTGGACTTTCTGCATCTAGGCTCTGTCCATCCCGTGAGGGATACAGACGTATTAGTATGTTTGGTCTAGTGAGGCTACCTTCAAAATCGTAGAGAGAACAAACATATACGGCGATAACCGGCTATAAAAAATAAAATAATTTTCATTTCCGTGTGGTTGCCAGCAGAGTAGAATAGGACTTTCCAAGTCTTCCCGTGGATGTCTAAGAAAGCGACTCAGGAAACGCAAGCCAAACAAAGCGTCTAAACATCAAAAAGACCTGTCCAACCCGTCTGGCCAGCGTGGAGTATGTAGGCCAAATCCTCTGGCTCTGGTAGAACAGAGTGTGTCATACTCCTGCAGTGGAGACTAAAAAGACCTGATGATGATGATGACGAATGTATTAAAAGGGGGTGGTTACACAAGTTCGGTGTAACACGGGTGAAGCACAGTGGTTGAACTTTAAGATAAAACCTTCCAGCACACTACAGCTAAGGATGCTGCGTGGAACACAGTGGTTGGACTATAAAATTAAGTGCTTTTTTACATACTTGTAAAGTGTAGGTTTTTACTACTTACATTATTACAAGATATAAAATTGCATGGTGCTATATCTGACTCAATGAATAATACTGTATAGTTTTTTAGGGTTCCATCCCCAATGGGTGCCAGGGTATGACTAAAGGAGCTTTTTCAATGGACTGTGAGTGTTTAGCTCCAAGTGAGCTTTCGCTACTTCAGCGTACTTTTAAGGTCAGGGCAGAGTGCCCTCCTACCTCCTGCCTACCTGTAAGGCAAATGTCACCAAAGGACCCCAGGATTGGCAGACCTCGGTTTTGGGCGTTGTCTGTGTGCGCAATACTAGGAGAGGGTTCCTCTGGCTATTCGGGTCCGGAAAGGGCGATCCATCTCCGGATTCAATAATCCGATGATTAGGATTTGAGCGATGTGTCAATGGGACAATTTCTGTTAGCAAGTACGTCCCGTGGACGTCTACTACGCGAAGAGATATTAAGACTCTGACGAGAGGGATGCTGCATCTAATGCATAGCATCTTATCTAAAAGTTTTGTATCTAACGTATTTATTCTCTCGTTAGAGTCTAATTGTCGCGTCGGGTAATAGCCGCTTTAAGAGTCGCCTGGACGCGCATGTCTCCATACAAACGGAAATAAGGAATTGTGTCAATATTTGACAATTTTGGGGTAAAATTAAGCATTTAACCATTTAATCTCATTATAATCTACGCACGTTCCTATACAGCTTGGTAAAATTATCAATGGTTTGAGAATTATACGCCTCTCAAGATTCTCATACAAATTTGAAAAGGCTTGTAATTTTCAAACCATTCATAATTTTACCAAGCTGTAAAGAACGTGCGTAGGTTATAATGAGATTAATTGATTCAATGCTTAATTTTACTCCAAAATGATCAAATATTGCCACAATTCCTTATTTCCGTTTGTATGGAGACATGCGCGTCCAGGCGACTCCGTCCCTTATTTTGCTTGCCACAGGGCTCTGTCTTGAACCGTAATCAATAGACAGACAATTGTAGATGTGTTTTCCTTTTGTTACATCAAACATAATTACACAGACAGAATAAAATTTAACAGTAAAGATAAGCTACGGAATTGTTAGCCGTTATTAATGATTTGATTGATTGACGATTTTGTTTTTGATTTTAAATATTTAACGGTGGTAAGGAACCCTTTGTCTAAGAATCCGACTCGCACTTGGCTAGTTTTACTTCATTTATGGATTCCTGAGGCATACAATTATATTGCAGGCAATGAAATCGGTACCTATCCCGTATTTTATTGCTTTATCGACTAACTACCAGCGCAACCCACACTTCAATACAACAGTTATAGTTGTTATAAATAACCCTAAGTAGTGATAAAAAATCTGCCTACTATTCTATATAATAATAAAATTAACTGCGGCTCGGTCCCGTTCAACTCTTAGATCTGCTCTTTTAAAGTTTTCTGTGTTCCGACGTTTAATGAGTTCATTTATATTATTGAATAGGAAATTTGCACCTATTCTTTTTATCAGAGTTCAACGAGCTCTCAAAAATAGGCATATCAATGAAAAAAATATCTTGATAACCCAAAAACTCTTTGAGATAAAAGGGTTCCAGAGTCACAAGATTTCCTCTCGGCCTTAACAACAAACAAGTGACGTTACTTTTTTAGGATTGTCTATGAGCGCTGTGAAAACTTTGTCCGGCAGCTATTTTAAATATTGCGTTTATGGAAACTGATTCATAACGAAAAGGGCTAGGGAAGGATTGAAAAATCGATTAACTTGCCTCACATAATTAATGGTTTAGCAAGACTAGGGTACTATTTTTGAACGCGTGACTCACTAAACGAGTGATTTACGAGTGTTTCCAAAAAGCCTCATTTATGAATCGTTAGTTGACGAGTGATTGCAACGAGCGGTTTAGACCGCTCGTTTCCGCAGGCGATGAATACCTTTACGTCAAAGTCACAGCCTGTCATTTGATGTTTATCCGTCGTAAATTTACGTTCCGTCACAGAATTAATAATAGTACTAACGGTTCCGTTTGACGCTACATTTCATAAACATTTAAGAAATCCTTAATAACCTTTAAAAAGTTTATAAAAATTCTACGTGAAATAAGAATTAAATATTTGTCACTAAGGTTGGCAGCACAACAGTTCAAGCGAAGGTTTAAAAAATATGGCAAAATGGCATTTCGTGACTTAGAAGACGAGTGTGACTTGTAGTCGTGCACGACTTACGTTTTGGTTAAGCGCCATTTCAAAAATGGCACTCCTGTTTACAAAAGGAGCCAAAGCAAGCGTCAAACGGGTTGAACACATGTTGAACAATAAAACAAAGCAAGGCAATAATACAACCTGACTGCAAGAAAGAGATGGAATATCCTCGACTGAACCGTTATAGCTTTAAGTGCTGACGCCCACCTGCAACAAATAAAATATATCCGTTAATAATATATTCAAAGATAAATAAATGATTTATTTAACAAGTAAATTAACGACTTCATGCTGAATGACAAATTTTTAAATATTTACTCCAGCTCTCCTCCTATACACCAAATCAAATAAACGAGTTGCCGAATCACAAATCAACGATAACTTGATTACGGCATTGAGTTCATTAAAAGTGGCCGGTATGAACCAAATTAAGACAGATTTATCGACTGGCAATCGTTTAGCGATTGATCGATACCAAATCGGTCAACTCGGTCACTCGGGCCGCTCACTTATTAACGATTTTAGTTAATAATCGAGAATCGAGTTCGTCGAATTAGGGTTTCGTACCAAAAGGATTCGAACCGCACTCTCTGTTAATGTTCTTTTCCAGATTGACCTGGGTCTTGGATGTTTATCTATATACTTATATGTGTTTGTTATAAAATATGGTATACGTTGAGTTAGTATCCCATTACACAAGTCTTACTTAAGAACTTGCTTTGGGCCAACTCAATCTGTGTGATTGATTTGTTCGTACATATATGTTGTTAGGCCACTCTGTATTCCTTTTGAAACTTTTGAATAGCATTTTCAATCTCATAATGTGCATGCTAAACTTCTAAACTGTACATTTCGGACATCAAAGTAAGTAACACTAATGTCAGTATTTTCCAGCTGCCTAGAGTCATTTGACATAACGACTGCCATCAATGATAACAGCCGGGACCAACGGCTTAATGTGCCTTTAGCATGTAGGAGTTCGAAATATTTAAGCCACTTGCGGTCACCCATCCAAGTGGAGACTGTGCCCAGGGTTGTTTAACATGCGTAAACGCTAATAATGCTCAAGCCCACTGGGCCACCGGGCTCCTCACATGAAAGGTGTGCAAAGACTATAAAATGAAGTAATTCATATTACGGTACCTTCAAAGTGGTCTGATGATGAACCCCTTCCACGTTTAATATGTAGATTACAATATAAATTAACGTTTTTCCTAGCAGCTACATTTAAACCATTTGACAAATGTTTTTATACTTAAATTATTAAATGTTACGCGAGACATAATTATTATTATTAAAAACGGTTGCACTCACGTTATATTTAGTCGGTATTGCCGACCGGGTTTCGGCCAATTCAGATGGCCATCTTCAGGGCGAGTATCAAGGTCGTCGCGACGACCTTGATACTATATATTTTAATTCACGGGAATAATTCTAATGGTACGGTACGGAACCTTTACCTTTTGAGTAAATTTTTATGGAAAAATGATTTCCAATTTTGAATTGCGCATAGAAAATTGGTCATAATTATAACGGTGATTACTGAATAAGTTGCGCTCTGGTTAGCTTTTGATTTTAGATGTCATTTCTTTTATTTCAAGCAAAGATTATTAAAAACTGCTGCGGAACACAGCTAATTTATTTTACAATATTATCGAAAGATTTTTTTATAGGCAAGCGAATTTTTATTTTGGATTTTTCAAAATGTATTATGGAAAGTATTTCAGAATCAGGACTGGACCTGCTGTAAAAAATGGCTACTGTTTAAATAGTCACCTGGTACAAACAGTGTCAAATCTTTTCTCAAGATATTTTTCTTTATAGAACCAATTCAAAGGCGTGAGGGGGAAAAATTATTGGTTCAAGATTTGAATGTTTAGCAAAATGTCAAATGTGAAATTCAAAGTATAAAAGCTTTTAAAACAGTTCAACCATATGAAATATGTAGAGAAATCTAGATAATATACACCGCTGAGATGGGCAAAGTTATCAGACGCTAAAATCCGATCTCAAACATAGCTTATTTATTTAAATCTCTTACGTGAAATTTGACTTTATCGTCCACCCATCTCATTGGACGGGCGTCCAATGAGATGTGTGGACGATATAGTCAAATTTCAGGATTAAGTAAAGGTATAAGATTTTAAACTTTCGCGTTGCATTATAACTATAAATGTAATAACCGGGACTAAACGCGATAGGCATTTCGTAGTATTACTACCACTTACTTCCTTGACGTTTCGACCGAGTTGCATCGGCCGTGGTCACAAGGCGACTGACGGGCGGCGGCATCGTCTGTTCGGGCGTCGTGAAGTATTTTCTTCCACCCGCAAGTTGTCACTTATTGAATCACTAGTGATGTGGCCACGACAAACTACACTCACGGTATCCGGTTTCGGTTTTAACGGTTTCACTCGCGGTATGCACCCATTAATTACAGGATTCCACGCTGGAGACAACTTAAATCCGTCCTCCCGATTGAAATTTTTGTACTTCTTAATTTCAATCGCTTCACGTACCATCCTGGTGTGGTAATGCCGATCAGTGGAGAGAATTTTAGGGTTATGTAGCTCCATCCAGTGGTTGACTCCCGTATCCAATAAGTGTTCTGCTACCGCGGATTTACTCGTCTGTCGATTTTTCACTGCGGCAATGTGTTCCTTGACGCGTTCGGCTATAGTCCGTTTTGTCTGGCCAATATACGAACTGCCGCAGCTACAGTCGATTTTATATACTCCCGGAGTTTGTAACGGCAAGGTGTCCTTTGGTGATCGTAGTGACTGCGACACTTTACGTAAAGGCGTATAAATAGTCTTTATTGAGAATTTTCTCAACACCGTCCCAATTTTATCCGTTACGCCTTTAACATATGGTAAAAATGCTGCCTGACGATTCACTTCTGGACATCCTTGTCTTTTCTTCTGCTTTCTCCACTCTCTAGACACCCTGTACCCGTTACGTTTCAGTACCTCCTGAACATGTAAAAGCTCCGTTTGGAGATGGTCAGGGTCACATAGGTTATGCGCTCTGTTCGTTAATGCAGACATAACGGATTGAAGATGCCGGGGATGGTGATGAGAGGATGCATGCAGGTATCTGTCCGTGTGTGTAGGTTTTCTGTATACCGTGTGAGATAAATTACCATCCGGTTTGACCTTAATCATCATGTCCAGGAACGCAAGAGATCTGTCCTTCTCCATTTCATAAGTGAATGTCATCTTTGGATGTATGGAGTTGAGATGTTTGATATATTGCTCCACTTCTTGATGGCCTCCATTGACAATGCAGAAGACATCGTCAACGTACCTCCTCCAGAGCTTCACGTTAAAACCGAAACCGGATACCGTGAGTGTAGTTTGTCGTGGCCACATCACTAGTGATTCAATAAGTGACAACTTGCGGGTGGAAGAAAATACTTCACGACGCCCGAACAGACGATGCCGCCGCCCGTCAGTCGCCTTGTGACCACGGCCGATGCAACTCGGTCGAAACGTCAAGGAAGTAAGTGGTAGTAATACTACGAAATGCCTATCGCGTTTAGTCCCGGTTATTACATTTATAGTTAAGTAAAGGTATTTTTATTTTCTTTTGAAAAAGATTACAGTTTCTTTAGGTCAAACTGACTAATTTAAGTGCTTACATTTTGTTGCTATTACAACAAATAATATAAAATAGGGGATACAATCTTCTTCTTTTTGTGTCGATGGCTCAAAATGTCCAAAAAATCCTATATTTTATCCCTCCAGTATGTTGCAACAGCCACACCACTTGCTGAGGCGTAGTTGAGGTCGTATTTTGTGCAGGTAGTGGGGCACATGGGGCACGACATGAGGTGTGACATGGTCTGGTCTCTTTCACCACATTCACACTGAACGTTATTTTGGTCGATGTAGCCCCACTTGGCTAGGTTGTGCTTACATCGGCCTACCCCGGGGATACAATTACAATACGAAAAACAAAAACTCCCACTTGGCCAGTTTTAATTAGAATTAACCAACACAGGTGACATATTTTCCAAGATGCGGCCAGAAACTAACACCTTACCAATCTTTTACATAGCGCCATGAGCTCTTTAGAGAACATTATTAACTGAAAGTTCAAGTCCATCATCATCATCATCTCAGCCCATCATCCGCCCACTGCTGAGCATAGGCCTCTCTTCGTTTCCGCCATCCATCTCGATCCTGCGCACATCTTATCCAGGTGTGACTCACGACCTTGACTATATCGTCTACCCATCTCGTAGGAGCTCCTACGAGATGGGTGGACGGCGGAAACGAAGAGAGGCCTATGCTCAGCAGTGGGCGGATGATGGGCTGAGATGATGATGATGATGGACTTGAACTTTCAGTTAATAATGTTCTCTACTTCGTTCAAAGAGGGATCATGGCGCTTTGTGAAAGATTAATAAGATGTTAGATCGTCTGTGGCCGCATCTTGGAAAATATGTCACCAGTCCAAACACCCACTTGGCCAGTTTTAATTAGAAGTAACCATACTTTTAATTAAAACTGGCCAAGTGGGTGTTTTTGTTTTTTAGTATTGTAACCCATACGTTTATATTATTTGTTGTAATAGCGGCAAAATATAAGCACTTATATTAGTCAGTTTGACCCAAAGAGTTTGACTGTAATCTTTTTGAAAAGAAAACAAAAATACCTTTACTAAATCCTGTGACAACGTTTATCAAATATTGTACAACGGAATTATTTATTCATAACAAATCAAACGTGCAATGACAAAGGTCAGTTTGGGTCTTCTCAAGTACGCCAAAATGAACCGTAAATGTTCGTAACGAGATGTCATTACGGTCGTGGTGGAGTAAAGCGATCAATTAGCAATGTGATTGGTCAACGCGACGGACCGTGAAGTCTAGACTTGTGTAGGGCTGCCAAGGTGCCTGTTTTCACAGGAGATGAATAAAGAACACTTTCATCATCATCGACTGGTCTTTGTTAGTCTCCATCGCAGGAGCACGACCAGAGCTATATATTAGCCTTAGCCAGGGTAGTCAGAGAATTTGGCCTGCACTCTCCACGCTGGCCAGACGAGTTGGAGAGGTCTCTTCGATGTTTATTAAGCTTAGTTGTTTAGCTACTTGTTAAGCTTGTTTCTTTAGTCGACTCTCCGACATCCACGGGGAGACTTGGAGTGGTCCTATTCTACTCTGCCGGGAACCACATGGCACAATGAATGAATCGAAAAATGAACACTTTGTTGCACCATTATACACCCATATTATCACATCTTTATCCCTTGCGGGTAGACAGAGTCCGAGGTCATAAAGCTAAAGGCCCCGGTGGGAAGGGCCCGAAATCAAAATAGTGATAGGTTGCTAGCCGCATCGCCTATCCCTTGACCGGCTTTTAAGGTCTGCGCGGGAAGAAAAGCACCTGGTATATTAAATGTCTTTTCTTTTCTTTCTCTTTCACTCTCACACGTTACTCCCAAACCAGCATGGATTATCTAAATAAAAGACGTCCTAGTTTTGATCTCCTAGGTAACCAACTTACGCAAAATATTATCGATATAAATCAATCTGAAGTTTAAAACTTTATAAAATAAGGTTATCCCGACGCGACAGCCGTGAAGTCTAAAGTAGTGTAGGGTTGTCAACGGGCCTGTATTCAGTGTGTCCTAGTATTAATCTCCTAGGTATCTAAGAGTCTCCTGAAATGTTTCCAGATAGCACAACTTGAGCATAAAAAAACATTTTTATCTAATGTATAAAATAAGATAAACTCTGACAAGTTCTTTTGCCGTGAGATGGTGTGGTGTGGTAGGTATGTGTACAATAGCAGGAGATTTGAGCAATTGCGCGCTTAAACGCAAAAAGCGAACGCGAAAAACGTTCGACAAACGTTCAGGCGGGACGTTATCTATCTGGCAATTCCCTAACCAAACTTTCTGGTCTTGCGACCTTTGGCTATGTCTAGCATGTAGGGATAAAGACGCGACCCAAACCGACCCCGAATCAAAATGGCATTACAGTGTTGCAACACGTCGCGTCGCTAAGTATATAATGATTGATCTCACATCACTATAACTACTCTTTGATTTGTACTTTTAGTTGAGAACCAACGTGATGGAATGGATGTTTTCTTAAATGCTCATCACTAGATGGCAGCATTGATGCATTGACCTCGATGAGCCGCTGTTATTGGATAATATTTGACAAGCAGCAACAATTGACACATTGTGGCCCAATCACAGCTTACCTTACCTTACTTGAAAAGGATTCCGAATATAATATGTCAAAATACGCAAAAATAAAACGATGTCATTTACAAAACGTTCGATTTGCGGATCAACCATTTATGGGACGTAAAAAAATGACCCCTGGGGATATCAATTCAATTCCGTGGACATGGATGATTGATGGATGGAATGAAATATATCATTTCGCCATCCCATGTTTTTATACCTGATTGAAAATCCCATTACACGCGTTTACTTTGCTATACTTTCTAACGGATCCAAGGAAAATGGGATGAAGTTCTGTTCCCATTAAAATAGTTTAATTTCATATTTTACGTATTTATTCCCTACGGGGTAGACAACAACTGACTACTCAGGCTAGTATATGGCTCTGGTTGTACAGAGAGGGTCATGCTCCTGCAGTGGAGACAAGAAAGACCTGATGATGATGATGATGGGGTAGACAAAGTCTTAGGCCAGAAGAACCAAAGCGCCAATTTTATCGTATTAGTGATACAGTTAAAAAAGGAAAGCAAAATAGTGATGATGTCCAGAATCATTGATGATGCGGCTTACAACCCACATCATCAATGAGGGCTTTCAGAAATACTTAAGTTGCGAGCGGCAGCACAAATCGGGTAAGCTTTTTTTTTATAATCCTAATCTTATCCTTATCCTAATCCTAATCCTATCCTAATCCTAACTATCCTAATCCTAACTAATATTATAAATGCGAAAGTGAGTTTGTTTGTTTGTTACGCTTTCCCGCCGTATCTACTGAACCGATCATCATGAAATTTTGCATACCCATAGGTAAGGGTACTGAGAAGGACATAGGCTATACCTAATACCTATACCTAACTAATATTATAAATGCGAAAGTGAGTTTGTTTGTTTATTTGTTACGCTTTCCGCTTTCCCGCCGTATCTACTGAACCGATCATCATGAAATTTTACATACCCATAGGTGAGGGTACTGAGAAGGACATAGACTATATACGCGGGCGGAGCCGCGGGTAACAGCTAGTAGTTTAATAATTGGGCAAAAATGCGACAGCTTTTGCCGCTTCAAATATTATCCAATGACAGCGGGCAATCGGCTCATCGGACCCCTCGATTAAGTGTTGCCATCTGGTGGTAAGAATTTCAGAAAACCCTCACTGACCCATTCCCTTGGCTGGCTTTTACAGTCTGCGCAAGACGTGAAGAAGTTGGCATATTCTACTTTTTTTTTTACTTTTCTGGGTCTTGGATGTTTATCTATGTCATTATCATCATCAGTTCTTTTCTTAGGCTCCACTAAAGAAACAAAACACTCTCTCTGTGCCACCAGAGACGAGCCAGAGCAAATGATCTATTTATTCACAGAACACAGAAAGACCTGTGTTCTGTGTATGTATTAGTAACTAGCTGACCCGGCGAACTTCGTACCGCCTAACAGTCAATGATTAAGTATTCATTACAAATATCGAGTTTTCATTGTTTTCTGCTATTCGGGGCGGAGACAAATCCAACGAATCAATATCCATGAAAATTAGTTCAGCAGATCTCGAGTTATAAGTGTTGTAACAAACCCGTCTTTGTTTTATATATATAGATTACTAGCAGCCTTCCCGTCGCCCATCGCCGTGTGGTTCCCAGCAGATTAGAATAGGACCCAGAAGTCTTCCCGTGGATGTCGTAGAAGGCGACTTAGGAAATACAAGCTAAACAAAGCTTATAAACATCAAAGACACCTCTCCAACCCGTCTGGCCAGCGTGGAGAGTGTAGGCCACATCCTCTGACTGCTCTGGCTAATATATGGCTCTGGTAGTACAGAGAGGGTCGTGCTCCTGTAGTGGAGACTTAAGAAGACCTGATGATGATGATGAGCAGCCCTCCCCGGTTGCGCCTGGACATGAATTGTTCCTATAAACCTTCCTTATGAATCACTCTATCTATTGGTGAAAACCACATGAAAATCCGTGCAGAAGTTTTTGAGTTTATCGCGAACAGACAGACGTGGCAGGTGACGTGATGAAATATAGTATCGTTGAGTTGGTATACTACGACACAAGTTCTCAGCTTACAACAATCTATGCAATTTGTGCCTATATATATTTATTTCTCTCTCCCAAACTACTCGTAGCATGAAAGAATAAATATCTTGTAGGTACTTATCGGTTCAATCGATTCACCATTTCACACCAACGAGATTTTAAATTGGAGTTCCGTAACTGGTTCCAATTAAACAAATCTTCCGAGTTAAGAGCAGGCCGGATCAAGTTTAATTAAGTGCCCTCATTGAGAACTCTACCTTTACAAACTTTATACCACCCTTCTACTTGGTACACCTTAAAGGTGTTGTCCGATTACCGATATTTTAGAGCTAGGCTCTCTTACTCTTATTAAAATATGGCAGGATTTGAACCAGCCGTCTTAAGACTTTGTACGTCAAAAGTCAAAAGCCTTCCTATCCTAGACATTGAATTGAATGTATTTAGGCTCTTGTCCGTGTCCTTGTGTGGAAAAGATACTCATGCAATGACTCCATTTCACACACTAGTGAAAAAATCCACTAGTATGCAGTATCATCATAATCAGGTCTTTGTTAGTCTTCACTGCAGGAGCACGACCCTCTGTGTACTAACAGAGCCGTAAATGGGCCAGAGCAGTCAGAGGATTTGGCCTACGCTGACAAGACGGGAGAGATCTCTTTGTGTGCTGTATCATGGTGGTTCTTTGACATGTCCACGAATTTACATACAAACGGGAGTTGTACTGTAATTTTACATAGATGGCGCTATATTTACTTAATACATATTATTTATAACAACTCACTAAAAAAGCACTTCCTATTATTGCATTAAACCAGAATTACATTTTTATCTTCCAAATAAATGCATACTTCTTACTGCTTTACTATCCTTTTTACGCTTAAAAACTTTCTAATTAGTCTAGTTGAGTAGTAGAGAACCTACTGCCATCTAACGGTGGCTTCTTAAAACTGAGTTTGCTATAGATGAGACATCTATTCCTGCAGAGAATTATAATATCTATGGCAGTATAAAGCCTGTAAATTAACCCTCGCCATACCCTTTAAGGGGTCCCCTACGTGTCTGCGAATCACTTACATACATACATACATACTATCACGCCTCTTTTCCATGGGGGTTGGCAGAGACCAAGGACCGCCACTTGCTACGATCCTTACAAAACTCTTTCGCTTCATCTACAACCATCTCTTTTCATACATGCTCGCCGGTTTCGGGTACTCCGCTTTTCTTCGTAAATTGATACATCGCCAACCTGACAGCGAAACCTTCCTCCAGCGATGTCCCGATACTGCGAAAGGTTCTTTGTTCGATGTTTGTTAACATCGAGCACCTTAAAAGGGTGACTCAACCTATCGATATGAACCACTTTTCCTATGGGATCAATACTTCGCACTCAAAAAATACTTTGACGGTCAGTGTTACCCTTTTAAAGGAATTTTGAGGGTTAATTTACACGCTGTAAATAATTAATATTAATTTATCTATGTATGATGCCTAATGCCAGCAAACTTCGTGTCAGTAAGTTAAAAATTAAAGCTGATATTTGCGTGTCATTCGTGGGAAATGTGATGATATTATGTGATATAATACCCACAATAAAAACGTCCATCTAGGTATAGTATCGCTGGCGCACGCAACCTCACGTGTGGTATGATAATGATAACATTGTGATTTTGTGTCGTTAGGTTTCATTTACAGACAATGGGCTCTGTCTAACCCGCAAGGGAAAAAGACGTGATAGTATGTAGGTATGTATGTATGTAGGTTTCATTTTTAGGGTTCCGTAGTAAACAAGGAACCCTTATAGTTTCGCCATGTCTGTCTGTCTGTCTGTCCGTCCGCGGTTTTACGCAGAGACTATAAGTACTAGAAAGCTGTAATTTGGTATGGGTATGTATATTAATCATGGCAAAAAAGTGGTAGAATATCAAATTGAAAAAAAATTTTTTTTAGGGTAGCTCCATACTAGTAAAGTGGGAGAGTAATTTTTTTTTCTCTATTTACCCATCGTGTGTGGTATCGTTAAATAGGTCTTTCAAAAATATTGTGAGGTTGAGAACACCATTTTTCGATTTAGGGATCCGTTTCCGAAATATTTGATTTTAAAGTGCGAATTTTTGTTAGAGGTAAGTGTCCCCCCCCTCTATCTGCTAAACGGTTATATATAGATACGTAAAAAAAATTACAACAGTAGTATATATACTGAAGTTTAAAGGAAAACTATCAGAGCTGAGTTCTAAGTACAAACTAAAAAGTTATAGGCAACCAACTTATAAACTGTAAACTTTCATACTATTTTCATTGATAGATGTTTTGGGTCGTTAAACTGTAAGGTGCGAGTGTGAATAGTGTGAACTCAAAGTTGTCATTCGCAACTACGGAACCCTACACTGCGCGTGGCCGGACACGCACTTGGCCGGTTTTTTTCATTCCTAATATGTGAAATACGGGTTACTCATGTACAAAGTCAGCCAAAGGCCGACAAGTTTCGGCCTCATCCAGAAGTCTTCCGATACGCGCGCGGTCGAAGTCGTCCTGATCGGCTAGAGAGTACACAATATGGTAATCAAAACCCTGTCTGATCCTTAAAGTAGCGACACAGCCCGTCTATATGAACAACTTCTACTATGGGACTAATGATGGAAATTCGAAAAAAAACCGGCCAAGTGTGAGTCAAACTCGCGCAATGAGGGTTCCGTACAATATGCTTCGTGAACACACACACAATGTGCAAAAAATGTTTTATTCAATTGACTAGCGCCATCTAGTGGTGTTTTAGTGAACTATTTCTCTAGATGAACTTATTATTGTGAATTTACCACTTAATTTTCAAGTGATAGAATTCTTATTATTTTTCCTGTAATCTTCAAGGAATGAACTATATTTTGTAATTTTTTCAAAATTTTCGGCTCAGTAGTTTCAGAGAGCAGGGGGGGGGGGGGGGGGAATGGTCAATCTTTGCCTTCTTTCGTGAATAAAATCAAAAGTATTGATTTTACCCGAACAAAAAAAATATTTTTAAGATCCTCATAATGAGCCCTTTCATTTGATATATGACACAGTAAGGATTGCAAACTTTCTTTTTTAATTTTGTAATTGGTCCCCTCAAAATGACCCTTATTTCAAAAAAATCTTTATTTACTTTGCACATCCGTGTTTGGGTCATAGGATTACACTATCTTACCAAATTTCATCTAATTTGGTTCAGTAGATTCGGAGAAAATCGGCTGTGACAGACGGACGGACGGACAGACAGACGCTCGAGTGATCCTATAAGGGTTCCGTTTTTCAACTTTTGTACGGAACCCTAAAAAATAATAATATTCCCCTACAAAAGTGTTCGGCGTGCCGGACAATTTGTATAAAAGTCTAATGAAAATGTTTAAATTGTTTTCGGATTTCCAGCAGCGGCTGATGGAGTTGCTGATCTTCTCACTGGTGTCTCCCGTGGTTGTACTGGGAACCTCTTCATTATCATCGGCGGCCCGTGATCTAGTGCGTACGTGCAAAAGCTCACTGTGTGAAGCTGGTTAATTACAGGTTGCGCCAAACTTTATTACGAGTCGGATATTAGCTGCAGTACGCGCCCCGCCTTCCTTCGATCGCCTCGCTTAACCTATCATTGTGTACTGCGCATCGACTCGCGCGATGTTTGGACTCGCAATTAAGTTTGGCGCCGCCTGTACCATTTTACGCTTTAACTACTTTACGGATCATCATGATTTTTTTTTATGTCATAAGACTGCAAACGAGCAAGCGGGTCACCTGATGGTAAGTGATCACCATGGATCATCACTGCCCATGGACTAATGTAACACCAGGGGTATGACAAAAACGTTGCCGGCCTTTTATTTTTCCCTCCCCAGAGGGGAGGAGGGATGGGCCTCCGGCGCTGTCACTCAACGAACGAAGCATAGAAGCTGTAAAGCTACTACTCAAACGTCGATTTTCTGTGAGGGTGTGGTACTTCCCCGAACGAGCCGGCCCATTCATGCTACCAGCAAAAGTGATTTTCGCCGGTAGCGTGGCTCAGTACACGTAGCCAGGGGTTCACAAAAGCTCATCAAATAACGTACGTTCAGATACGGGAAAAAACTAGTGCGATTATAAACTTCTCTGACAAATTCATACGGACTACGTTGTATATAAAATGCTCCACACTTTATGTGCAAGTTAGTGAAGCAAACATATGATTTTATTCCTGGAAGCGCATGTCTCCATACAAACGGAAAAAGGGAATTGTGGCAATATTTGATAATTTTGGAGTAAAATTAAGCATTTAATCAATTAATCTCATTATAATCTACGTACGTTCCTATACAGCTTGGTTAAAATACCAATGGTTTGAGAATTACAAGCCTTTTCAAATTTGTATGGAAATCTTGAGAGGCGTATAATTCTCAAACATTTGATTATTTAACCAAACTGTATAGGAACGTACGTAGATTATAATGAGATTAATTGATTGGATGCTTAATTTTGCCCAAAAATTATCAAATATTGCCACAATTCCCTCTTTCCGTATGTATGGAGACATGCGCGTCCAGGCGACTCTTAACAAAATATATACCAAGATAAATTACATAAAGGCACCTCTGGTGTTGTATAGGTATGTCCATGGGCAGCGGTGATGACTTACCATCAAGTGACCCGCTTGCTATTAATATTGATATGATATTAATAAATAAATATATACGGACAAATCACACAGATTGAGCTAGCCCCAAAGTAAGTTCGAGATTTGTGTTATGGGATACTAACTCAACGATACTATATTTTGTAATAGATACTTCTATAGATAAACATCCAAGACCCAGGTCAATCTGAAAAAGATCATTTTCCATCTTGACCTGACCGGGAATCGAACCCGGGACCATCCGTGTCGTAGGCGCAGGCGTGTTGACCGCTGCGCCACGGAGCTCGTCAATTATTGATTTTTATATTATGACATATCATAAAAAAATTAGTCAAAAGAATATAACGACATATTAAATTAATAACAATATTGCGCTCAAGAACATTGTACGTAGGTATAATTAGTTCTCATCTCGTTAGTATAATGCGAGCCAATTAAGACGCAAGATGTTTTGTTTTTCTTATTATTTCTATGTTTTGTTTGTTTTGCTACAAATTTTCCCAGACTTTTCTTATTCTTTCGCAATTCGAGTGTCTGTCAATATAAATGAACAAAATCCTTATGGGGCACAGACAAGACAATAATAAAATAAAGGTAAGAAATACAACTATCTCTGTTGACAGGACTTGAAGGTTTTCTTTTATTATGTTAAGTTTAGGTAATTTGTCCAGGACCCAAGTTTTGGAGCATGTCCATAAGGGTCCGTACAACAATCAGATACAAAAACTCTTACACCGAGAAGTCAAGACAATAATAAAATAAAGGCACAGAATACATAATAGATAAAAGTTGTGTGGTTCCCGGCAGAGAAGAATAGGACCACTCCAAATCTTCCCGTGGATGTAGTAAAAGGCGACTTAGGAAACTCAAGCTAAACAAAGCTTATAAACATCAAAGATACCTCTCCAACCCGTCTGGCCAGCGTGGAGAGTGTAGGCCAAATCCTCTGACTGCTCTGGCAATACAGAGAGGGTCGTGCTCCTGCAGTGGAGACTAATAAAGACCTGATGATGATGAAAGGTTTTGTAATAAATACAAATTTCTCCATTGACAAGACTTGATGAAACATGATGAACAAGATTTGATGATCAATCGATTTGATACATTGTTTTGGCAAATGATTGATGCCAACCCCCTATGGGTAACACCAGAACCGCGTATAATCTGTTCAAATTATTACAACGATTTGACCGCGCCGGGAATCGAACCCGGTATCCGAAATGTCACAGGCTGGCGAGTTAACCACTGCGCCACACATGCCGTCAAATGGCAATACTTCCCGTATCATATCACCTAAACTCCCACGTACGTTTCGTAATACGCAAAACACGAGCGATGGACCGAAGTTAGCGGCAATTACTGAGACCTACTTGTGAAACGGAACGTTGGTAGAGTTAAAACAAATAAACGGCAATTTTCTTGTTACCGCATCAAATGTCAGCATGGCAATCACTAAATGGAATATGATGTGCGGTGTCGTTATATTATCTTGCCTGTATGCTCGTAAAAGTTTCAAAAGTTTGCGGATGGTATAACAACCTGGTTTCATTTCTCAGATAGACAATTTTAAAACACATTCAATATCGTATTCGCGCTTGACCTTAATGCTTCCTTTACACATTTGCTGATGATTGGCTAGCATCACGAGCTTTTGTAGGTTAAACGGCAATGTACAGTGAATAGTTGTGATGCTAGTCGACCTAAGTAGCCGATCATGAGGAATTGTTTATAGGAGGTATAAGATTAAAATATGTATCTAAAAATTAAATTTAGTGAGATCACTCTTTTTTAGATCAATTCATCTATTTGAATACAAAGAAATATCTATGCGTTTTATGACACACCGTATATTTTATTAGTTAATTGTCATTCTGCAGAGTCATTAAGACAAGAAAACCGACAGAATAAGAAATCACACATTACTAATACATGCAATAATGTTTTTATCTCTTTTTGAACGTCATACTTTTGCAAAACCGACAAACTACTAGCGTTTAGGAACGTTCACTGCTGAAAAGAATACCGCGAAAGAAATTAGCTTGACACATTAGATAATAAGAGGTCATGTTTAATGTAATCATATTTGAAACATACTTGATTTATTAACTCGACTCTTAACGTCATGTTTATGGGATGAGTGAGTACCTATAGTAAAAATAAATTGATCGCCTAATCGCTTAGCTTTATACATTACATCAATTGCACACAAGTGATTTGTCAATGGGCTGTCAAATTAAAATTGGCAGCTGTCAAAATGTTTACGATGGCTGTCGATCATGGAAAAACGCGGCTTGTAAAGTCTAAAAATAGAAATTTATAAATCAACTTGGTCATTGTGCAGTTATTCAATTATAATGTTGAGTATGCGAAAGTTTAAAGTTTGTTTTGAATCTTTCACAATAAAATATAGCACTGGAACCAGTGCAGCAGTTTTTTTATTACACGGTTTAGCATAATGTTTTTTTCGCGGATGTGTCTCTTTTTGGGAGGACTTTCCATGAAATAACGAAAAAAAAATATAGTCATCATCCGTATTGTTGCTGCTTCTTCTTCTTCTGTTTTATAAAATGGCTTCCACCGAGATTTCAGTGATTCTGCCAATGTCCAGTAAATTGAGATATTAAGTATCGGTGTTGTACGGTAAAGTTGTAACAAGTAGCATCAAAGATGGCGTATGTTCTTTGATGCCTCGTGGTCAGGAGGTTATGGTGAAGAGTCTATACGAGTCCATATAACAGTCCACTTTAACTATTTCACAAATTGTTCACGAGTACAAGCATTTATAACACCAAACTACACCAATTTCATATTATAAAGTCCACTAAAATCAATTTGCAAAATTGTCTAAGGCAAACTTCAACTGTACCCCTTGACTTCCCACCACAAACTCTTGTTGCTGCTTGTCTAATATTATCCAATGACAGCGGCTTATTGACGTTGACGCCTAAGTGCTGTAATTGATGGTAAGCATTTTAGAAAACCGTCATTAGAAGTAATATAAACAATAGAGCGTGTTTAAACGATGATTAGTATAAAAGAACATTGTAGAAGCCATCTCCGAGGTATAGGATATTAAGTCAAGTATAAAATAGCAAAACTGTCGCTTAGCTTACACAGCTTTGTCCTCCTATCTCTGTTAGAAATTCTTATCAAATTGTTAAGGCCACGATATGTCCCAACTATGACATAACTACAAAGAGCACAGATTATGTTATACGCTAGATGTGCGAAACAAGCGTTATTTAGAAAAAAAAAAACCGGCCAAGTGCGTGTCGGGCCACGCGCAGTGTAGGGTTCCGTAGTTGCGAATGACAACTTTGAGTTCACACTGTTTACACTCACACCTCACAGTCTAACGACCAAAAACATCTAACAATGAAGATTGTATGAAATTTTACATTTTCCAGTACATTTTATAAGTTGGTTGCCTATAACTTTTTAGTTTGCACTTAGTACCCAGCTCTGATAGTTTTCCTTTCAACTTCAGTATATATACTATTGCTGTAATTTTTTTCACGTATCCATATATAACCGTTTAGCAGATAGAGGGGGGGGACACGTACCTCTAACAAAATTTTGCACTTTAAAACCAAATATTTCGGAAACGGATCCCTAAATCGAATAATGGTGTACTTAACCTCACAATATTTTTGAAAGACCTTTTTAACGATACCCCACACGATGGGTAAATAGAGAAAAAAAAATTACTTCCCCACTTTACTTGTATGGGAGCTACCCAAAAAAAAATATTTTTTCAAGGTTTTTTTCTACGACTTTTTTGCCATGATTAATATACACACTCATACCAAATTACAGCTTTCTAGTACTTATAGTCTCTAGGTAAAACCGCGGACGGACAGACAGACAGACAGACAGACAGATATGGCGAAACTATAAGGGTTCCTAGTTTACTACGGAACCCTAAAAAGATCTCATTTAAAAAAATCTAATGACTTAAAACACTAGTAAATTACTTGTAGTATTTTTGCTATTACCTTTTATTAATTTTCGGTTGATGAATTGGGAGGAAAACCGCCATAAGTGGCTCATTTTGGCGGTAACCGGTTTTTCTGTGGGTTTATTAAGCGAAGGTGAATGAAAAGAAAGTAATTTGCTAATACACTTTTATTAAAATTGTTTAAATAACATCTGATTTGGGAGTGCATCATTGAATAGCTAGGTGGCGCTAGTTTCGTATATCCAACCAAGCCTTCAATAACGAAGGTCCTTCCTAGAATAACTGTCATCGCTTAAAAGAAGTACAAAAACCTAATCCAATCGTGATTGTTTTCCCGTAAATTGACGCACAATCTTTTCCGTATGCATGTAGAGGTTGGCTAAATTAAAAATAACCGCCCCTCCGCCAACGATTTTTATTTAAATGTGTGAGACAAAAATCTCTTAGAACGCTAAGAAATTAAGAAAAAGGATTGCAACTTATAGAAGTACTTAGGTACCGTGCCTGTCACTGAGTTCCTTAAGCGGCCTTACATAAATTATAATTAAGCAAGCCAGGGTTGTTATGACTTCACTTACGAGAAATAAAACTTAATTAAAACAAGACCGAGGAAAGTTGAACTATTAAGATATTTTTTTATAAGTAATTTTTAATGCTCTTGAAATGAGTTAATTGTGCTTTGCAAGACGAATTTTTTTTAATCTATGTTTGCAGGTATTTATACGACTGTCGTACCAGTGGTATTCGTTCGTGCGGTATTGGATCGGAATGAATCGTTTCTTTTTAGAGTTTACAGCTTGTAAATTGATCCTCGACATAGGGTATGTCGAGGGAAAAAGGGGTGTCTTAACACGTCAATATCAAATGGGATCAATGAAGGGAACTCAAATTTTTATGGGAAATTTTCATACTTAAGTTTTCAGCCGCTGTTAGTATGTATGGAAAAGTCAAACAATTTTTAGAGTCTCCAGCATTGGTCCCATAGGGGTTTTTCATATTTTCGGTCTTAGTCACCCCTTTAAGGGAATTTCGAGGGTGAATTCACACGCTGTACTATATGCAATGTGAGTCTTTTTATTTCATTATTATATGTGTAAAACTTGCTTGCATTGCTCTAGAACCATTGTAAACAGAACCTCATCATCTTAATGTCGTCAAAAAATCTAAATTCGTTCAAAAAATTCATAACAACGAATAATAATTGACAAAGCGTAAAAACAAAGGGCAAATTCATTCGTTTGATGGCTACGTTTGTCATCCTAAGCACTCAGTTAACTGAATCCTGCTCAATTTCAACCCATTATGGCGGCGGAAAAGCATTTGGTGGGATGAAAACAATGTAACTTTGTAAATTATAATTTAGAGTAAAAGATTGGCAATATAAAATAAGCTTTTTCGAAAAATAATTAAAAATACTACTGCTGTCGAAGATTCATTCGGTAATTGTCTTTATCAGGGACTTTTTCACGTCATTTCATATTGCTAATAATTCTAATTTACTAACATATGTACATACATACATACATACATGCTATCACGTGTTTTTCCCTTGCGGGGTAGACAGAGCCCATGGCTGTAAAACCTTGAGGCCACGTTTTAACATGTTGGTGGGCTTGTAGATGAGAACGGAATCAAAATAGTGATGGGTTGCTAGCCGCATCGCCTATAGACATGATTCCTGATGCCCACTCCCTCGATCGGCTTTTACGATCTGCGCGGGAGGAGAAACAGCTGGTACATTCTACTTTTTTTTTTCTCAGACAAGCATGGAAGCGACATGGACTAATGTATGTTTATTTATAAAATATTGTTCGAAAGCTACAGACTGCTAGTTATTCAAATATTTACGTAATATTGACGAGCTCCGTGGCGCAGCGGTCAACACGCCGGCCTGTGACACGTATGGTCCCTGGTTCGATCCCCAGTCAGGTCAAAATGAAAAATGATTTTTTCAGATTGACCTGGGTCTTGGATGTTTATCTATATATGTATTTGTTATAAAATATATTATCGTTGAGTTAGTATCTCATAACACAAGTCTTACTTAAGAACTTACTTTGGGGCTAGCTCAATCTGTGTGATTTGTCCGTATATATTTATTTATTTATGAAGTTAGTTGGCTGCGTTTGACATCCTAAGCACTCAGATAACTGAATGCTGGTCAATTTAAACCCATTATGGCGGCTGAAAAGCATTTGCTGGGATGAAAACAATATAACTGTAAATTAAAAGTTAATGATGGATATGCAATGCATCCAAGTTTTTCAAAGAAAAATGAAAACACGAAGCTGGTATAACGTGAACACCGAAAGAGAGGTGATGGCTTAGCATGGGGCACGAGGGGTTAACGTGCTGATGACGTCAGCAATATTCGCAAAATAAATATTTTTTTGTGAAAATGGATACTAATGTTTACGTAAGCTTGGGGAGAAGAGCTTTTCTTACTTCTGCTGTCATGAGGAGGAGAGGATTAAAATGCCTGACATTATACTTTTTTTATTCTTATTAAATAAAGATATAAGATATAGGAAAAGATCACGCGGGCAAGATTTGAACTGCGTCTTAGTCTTTATACGACTACGCCTCACCATTTCGGCCAACGGGGCACAGAGTTAATAATAGACCGTGGTTCGATTTATAACGCTCAATTTTATGTTCTCAACACGACTTGTAACCCAAATATATAAGTATACGGACAAATTACACAGATTGAGCTAGCCCCGAAGTAAGTTCTTATGAAAGACTTGTGTTATGGGATACTAACTCAACGATACTATATTTTATAACACATACATATATAAACATCCAAGACCCAGGTCAATCTGAAAAAGATCGTTTTCCATCTTGACCTGACCGGGGATCGAACCCGGGACCATCCGTGTCGCAGGCAGGCGTGATGACCGCTGCGCCACGGAGCTCGTCCTATCTTTTTATCCTAAAACTAGTTTACTTGACAACAAACACGGAAACAGAGCTTTCATTCTTACAACGTAACAAAATATAGTCAAAAGGTCACCCGTTTAGCTCATGCAATTAGTAGATTAAGCTGTAATTAAGTTATATAATACCGCAGTTTATACCCATAATACAGCGTTAACGGATAAACTGACTTTTACGTGACAGCTAAATAAGAAGTATTTTGTTTTTTTCGAGTTCGTGATGTAAATATGAAAGTATGTATGTAAAAAATGGTCGTGGCGCCAGACTGTGACACTAGGGGTAAAGAGTTCCGGCAAGGGCAGACTTATATCTCATTTTTACAGGTATTTGTCCGTAGTTCATTGATGACAGCTTACAGCAAGGAAATATAAATACAAAGAGACTTCTTGTGGTCACCAATCCAAGTGTGAACCCCACCTGGGGTCACTTAACACGCGTAAGCTGCAATAATGCCGATGCGCATTCTCCAATAATTGGCAGTAGATTACAGCCGTAATCGTGTGACTACAATCGTAATCTAGTTACGTAATGTAGGTAACCGTGTTGCCGGATGAACTGATATTGCACATTTGCATTGAATTATGGGATGGGATGGGAAAGCGCGGGAACTCGATAAGTGATAATGGTGGCTATTCCTCTGTGAGCAAATTATGGGAAAATGGCAAAATGGTGGCAGATTTCTATAGTTTTATATCGAGTAGCAATATCTCACGGATCTCTTGCTTTACGCCTGTTTCAGGTTCCTTAGAATCTTTACCAACAGATGGCAGCATTAAATCGTAAGGTACGATGAGCCCCATTAGTAACTATTTGAGAAACAGCAACTACGAGGTTTGTGGTGGGAAGTCAAGGGGTACAGTTAAAGTTTGCCTTAGACATTTTTGCAAATTCCCTAAAAAGACATAATAAGTAAGTTTGATATTTACTTTGCGTAAAACATATTAAGATATAATTACCTAGTATTAAGAAAAAGAAAATTGTAATATATAATGACTAAAAACTAATTAAGGTTTAAAAATTGATTTTAGTGGACTATATGAAATTGGTGTAGTTTGGTGTTATAAATGCTCGTGCTCTGAACAATATGTGAAATAGTTAAAGTGGACTGATAAATGGACTCGTATACATTTGCCGCCAGAAGCTCCCACGAGGCATCAAAGAACATGCGCCATCTTTGATGCTACTTGGAAAAACTTTACCGTACAACACCGATACTTGGTATCTCATTATACTAGACATTGGCAGAATCACTGAAATTTCGGTGGAAGCCATAATGTAAAACAGAAGAACAAGAACAGCAACCACTTACACATTGTTGAACAATAACAGCTTACTCATCATCATCATTTCGTGTAGGTGACACGGTCAAAAGACCATGCCCACCCTGGTGTCAGAGTTCTTCTGAACCGCCTCTCAGCCTCCGACGTGGTTTCTTTAACGACTACCAGATGGCAGCCGGGACTACCGGCTTAACGTGCCTTCCGAAGCACGCAATCATCTTTCTTATCAGACAATCAGGTGATTCATGCCTGCAATGTCCTAACCAAACTGGAAACAACTTAACAAAGTATGCTTCCCGTGGGAATCGAACCACGGCTCCCGGGTCAACAAGGCAAACGCCTTAACCACTGGACCACGGAGGCAGTTAACAGCTTACTGAAGTTACTAGACCCGACGCCTCAGTGTTTTCGCCACTTATTTCGGAAAACTCTCATTAGGGAAATAAACAGAAAAAAAAATCTCTATTGACCATAACATTCCGAATGGGTTTTGTAAAATTCGTGTAAAGTATACTAGTATACTAAATTTCCCAGGATAGATTAAAAAAAATATCTTCTTACTTCTATGTTAACTAGAACGGTCTGCGCGGGAAGAGAAGCAGCTGGTACATCCTTTGTTTTTCGAATTACTAATATACAGTGTGTAAACAACAACAACTTTTTCTATGGGACCGATGTTATAAATAAATAAATATATACGGACAAATCACACAGTTTGAGCTAGCCCCAAAGTAAGTTCTTCAGTAAGACTTGTGTTATGGGATACTAACTCAACAATACTATATTTTATAACAAATACATATATAGATAAACATCCAAGACCCAGGACAATCTGAAAAAGGTCATTTTTCATCTTGAACTGACCGGGGATCGAACCCGGGACCTTCCGTGTCACAGGCCGGCGTGTTGACCGCTGCGCCACGGAGCTCGTCATGTTAAAAAGGCAACAAAACAATTGGAATTAACTACCATACAAATTAACTAGGCCTTTCTACGTTTTTGTATGGAAATATCGAACATATTTTTGAGTTCCCAGCAGAGGTCCTATAGGAGAAATTGTTAATTTTAACGGGCTGAGCCACCCCCTAGATAAAAATTGTGGTTAATTAACACAGTGTATCGGTAAGCATTTTAATTTTTCGCATAAGTAGGAAAAGGGCCTATACCGCAGTATTACTATGTCTACCCCCGATCTCTCCAATACATAACATGTGGTAACGATGTCGCAACTGAGTTCCGGGTGCACCGCACGTGCATGTACTCGCCGAATGCATTGCGATTCTCCTTATTTATGGGCGAATGGGGGCCGCTCGTGAATTTTTAAGTAACCTTAGTAGCGAAAAGTTGGTAACAAAACTGTTATAGACTTTTCTACTAAATGAAACCTACTTGTATAATACAAGTAAGGAAGAGAAACAAATCATAAACCTCTTTTACACAGAAATTGATTGCTATACAGCAGCAGCTGCCTGGCTTATGATATGGTCGAGATATTTTGAGTATGTGTTTTTTCTTTTGAAACTAAGTTTACTAAATTACTTATGGAGCGCCGCTTTTCTAGATAAACGTCACTGGACGAGCTCCGTGGCGTAGCGGTCAACACGCCTGCCTGCGACACTGGTGTCCCGGGTTCGATCCCCGGTCAGGTCAAGATGGAAAATGATATTTTTCAGATTGACCTGGGTCTTGGACGTTTATCAATATAAGTATCTTTTATAAAATATAGTATCGTTGAGTTAGTATCCCATAACACAAGTTTCGAACTTACTTTGGGGCTAGCTCAATCTGTGTGATTTGTCCGTAATATTTATTTATTTACTTTTACTCTCTGTTATTACATATTGTCACGTCTTTTTCCCTTGTGGGACAGAGCCCAGGTGTAGGAGCCCTAATGGTTTTTTTTTACACTTGAAAAATAATCCTCCTTCTGACTTCTGTGGAGGAAAAATTTGCGCCTTGTCACCTGACATAAGATGCGCAAATATTGTGTGCACCAGCCGTGTGGTTCCCGGCAGAGTAGAATAGGACCACTCCATATCTTCCCGTGGATGTCGTAGAAGGCGACTAAGGGAACACAAGCTAAGCAAAGCTTATAAACATCAAAGAGACCTCTCCAACCCGTCTGGCCAGCGTGGAGAGTGTAAGCCAAATCCTCTAACTGCTCTGGCGGTACAGAGAGGGTCGTGCTCCTGTAGTGGAGACTAAAAAGACCTGATGATGATGATGATGTCACCTACAATGCAATCATTGAATGTCGCTGATAGCAAATTCACCAACATACTATGTTGGTGGCTGGACGACCTCAGTGTGTAGAGCCATAATCTTTAAGTACGAGTAGGTACATGTCGTTGTTTACTAACGCACCTCTAATGAAGCGGTCCTTATGTAAGTCCATTATCCGGTAAGGATGGCGGCCCTAAAGCTGAGCCAGGGTTGTCCGCAATCAGTGAATTAATCTACTATTTATATACATAAAAGACAAACCTTCCTGTCTCTCACTTAAGTATAATATCAACGCACATTCGAAACTACTGTACCTCGAAACTGAAATTTGATTCCTTTCAGGATGTAAGTAAACACTAAGTAAGGATTTTTAGAAATTCAACCTCTAAATTTAAATTTTTTAACGTTGTGTCTATTAGTGTTGTTCGACGTTAGAATAAAGGCTGCCACAAATAAGATTGATCCAGTTGCATCACGCAAAACGTTATCAAACACTGCATAAGAGGTTCATATAAATATATAAGTGAACAACTGCTACCAGGTGGTAGGAGCCGGGACTTGCCTTGATGTTGCTTTGACGTTCTCACACTAGTCAATAGTGAATTAATAAATTAATGAAACAGCAATAAATAATTTGAATTAAATAAGCAATAAGTACTTTGCCATCTTTGGAGCGCCTGCCTTTGTCTGTATAGCCCATAATCCATAGGCATGTCGTTTATTAACGCGCCTGTAATGAAGCGGTCCTCATGTAAGTCCATTATCCGGTAAAGATGGCGGCCCTAAAGCTGAGCCAGGGTTGTCCACAATTAGTATAGCTCGGCGTCAGAATAAAGCCTGACACAGTTACGCTTAATCTGACGCATCACGCAAAACTGTTACTCTTAACTTAATTTACAACCAGCTTTAAAGGTTGCTGGAAAGGCTGACAACTGCTATCTTTGGAGCAACATATAGTTTATATATGTGTAGATTATGTGCTTTAAAGACCGAGACAGCACCTCATCTATTACTATTGCAATATCTTATAGCCCATAATCTATTGCTATATACGCACCACTAATGAGGGAGTCCTTATATAAGTTCATTATCCTTCGTAGATGGCTGCCATAATAAACTGAACCAGGGTTGTCCACAATTAGTGCTGCCTGACGTCCGACTTTGAATCTATCCACATTAGATGGTGTCCAGCATGTGTCCAGTCCAACTTATCCGGTTTAGGTTTTTTAAATTCAACATTTTATTTATATTTAGGAAACTCTTAAAGTACCTAACTGATAAAAAAAATGTTTTACTAAAAATCTAATAAATTATGCGTATGGCCGTTTTACCCAAATATCCGGTTTTGACTGGTATATCCGGGTTTTCGGTTTTACGATCTGGCAACCCTAGCCAAAATGAATAATGCAAACGGAAATAGGCGTAATAATGTCCTTTCGACACATTTGCTGCCATTATCATTTATTAACTATACTTAGTTATAGAAAGAGCTGTAATATCCGTTAAAAAATGTATTATGAGGTCATTTTAATTAATGAATAATGAAATAATTAGAATTTATACCATTTCATACTACAAACATGATTTGCCGAAGTTTTTACAGTTCACTAACTGCCTGATACCAATATTGCATAACTCTGTTTTATTTTTTGTGAACGTAGGTAACGCATCGATTTTATGATGTTAGCCATGCATTAAAAAAACAACACAAGCTAAACAGAAGAACTAAGCAAACTTTTATCTAAGAATATAATAAACCTAAACATATTTTCCTTGCAAACGGCAGTTACAATAAATAACAAGTTTCCAACAAAGATTACTACTGCGACTTAAGAGGCTTACACCAGTGAAACTAGCGCCACCCATTATTACTCAATTATTTTACTACCACAAAATGAAAAAAATATATTTCTATACTCGCTAGATAATTACTTGTTCTGTTCTTTGGTACTTATAACTTTTCATTCAGTATTTTGCTTTAGGTAAATTCAGAGAATAACATTTATTTTTACCGCTAAAATTGGCCTCTTTTACCGGCAATTAATAATTCTCTTAATTTGAAATGACAATTTTTAAGGAAAAATACAAGAAGTAATTCCCTCTCTCTCTCATCTGAGCGTTAACCCAGTTGCATACTCAGCTGGAGTGCTTCGGAGCCCGGGGTCCGCTTTCCGGCTTTTGCTTCTCCACTTCGCACGGTCTATAGCATCCTTGAGACCATTGGCACGCATATCCTCTTTAACAACAAGCCAGCACTTCTTGGGTTTCCCCCTTCTGCCGGGGCCCGGAGGACGTGGCATGGCCAGACATATGTTCACTACGTGGTTTGGTGGTTTTCGCAAAACGTGACCGTACCAGCGTAGGCGGCTTTCCTGTAACTTGTGCGCTATGTCAGGCAAACAAGAAGTAATAAACTAGCCAAATAAAGATTTTTAAATTTGATCTTATTTAAGAGTAAAAGAAATAGGGTAAAACCCGGATAGTTGCGTCGGGGGGATACTTGCGTCGGTTTCGAATTCTCTATGTTAGGTACGTTTGTGGCATTACTGCTTGATTATAGTTACAAGCGCTCCCCCCGCAGGCCTCACTGCCACGTAAACCGTTGGAGTGGGTGCACGCGTTTCGTCCGTGTGAGCAAAAATCTTCCGCTGCGAAACATTAACGGACGTCGAAATTATATTGTTACCTAGTTTTTGTTGGATATCTTTATAATTGATTGTGGTTTCAGACTACATTTTGTTTCTTTGCTTACATTAGACCTTTGATTGCCCTATTAATTGCGTTTTATTGTTGAAAAGATTTTATTTATTTTCTAAATAGAAAAGGCAACTATCCGTATCAAAAAGGATAGTTGCCTTATTTATTGTGGCGGATAGTTGCTCTAAGTGCATTTATCCATACCCATTAATTCCGTAATCAACGAATATTTCTTTTTCAATTAAATGGTTTTTAAATAGCATTACAATGCTCGGTATATTATTAAAATTGAAAATATGTGATAAATGTATTCGAAATCTACCTGTGGCAATTTTTTTTTTCATCATATATTTTCAATATTTTTTTTCAATTAAAAATTATGCTATACTTACTTGTTTTAGATATAAAACAATATTAACCGCTTGCACGTGCCCATTCTAGGTAAACAGAATGCCTCGCAAGTATAAGCGGAAACCAAGTGTTATATGTATGACTATGCGGCAAGTATCCTCCTAACTCTTTTTAACATTTGGCAACTATCCGCAGCAGTAGGCAACTATCCCTTTTTTAGGAGGTCAAATAAAACGTAATATACTCAAAACCAGTATCAATTATGTTAACGGAATCGGTCTTCTATAAAAGACGAAGAACCTATATTTTCGTATACATCATCAGGTATTATTAATAACGACCCATTTTTTTATAATTTAACCTTTTTGAAAAGTGAGGCAACTATCCGTGTTTTACCCTATACTTAATGATGGGTGGCGCTAGTTGGCTCATCTTAGTCTCTTAAATAGAAAAATCTTTGCTGCCGCTGGAATATTATAAAAACTTTCTAAGTGAAATGCGCTTTTGTTATAATTTTGTAAATTATTGGACCTTATTCTGCGTTATTAATAGTATTTTATGCAACGGTTTTATAATAGGGGTCTTAAAAGGTGAGTGGCGCGGGTAGCGATATGAGCCACGAGCCTTTTAAGACCTAATTATAAACCGTTGCATACAAGTTTTTTTCTACGACTTTCAAAAAAATGCTAAACTAGTAAAATATAAAATTTTGAGTTTGACAACTAACTCGCGGGAAATGTAAATATGGCAAAGTTTTGTGTCTATGGTTACCTTTGCTTTTTAATTTAATTTTCGCTAGACTTTAGTTGGCAGCAATGCATTTAGTTCAAACTAACTTCTTTTGCAATCACGAAATATAGGTTTAATAGTCTGTGGCTGCTAGCCGTATCGTTATAGCTACATTATAGTACGGCTGTGCCGTACTGTTATGAAGAATAGAGTATTAGACTTATTATGGATGTTCTTGACCACATAAATGACAGATAAAAGTACAGGAGTAGAAAAAATATGTAACAGCAGCGTGATTCAAATGATGTTCCTGTTGAGCAGGAACGAAAAAATAACGGAAGAAGTAACAGGCAGAGCTAGTACCTGTATAAATTAGCTACTATTTATACATTACTGCCTCCGTGGTCCAGTGGTTAAGGCGTTTGCATTGTTGACCCGAGGGTCGTGGGTTCGATTCCCACGGGAAGCATACTTTGTTAAGTTGTTTCCAGATTGGTTAGGACATTGCAGGCATGAATCACCTGATTGTCCGATAGGAAAGATGATTCCGTGCTTCGGAAGGCACGTTAAGCCGGTGGTCCCGGCTGCCATCTGGTAGTCGTTAAAGGAACCACGTCAGAGGCCGAGAGGCGGTTCCGCAGAACTCTGACACCAGGGTGTGCATGGTCGACTGACCGTGTCACCTACACGAAATGATGACTATTTATACAGGTACTAGCTGTGTAGCCTATGTCCTTGCTCATACACTTCTAGACTATCTGTGTACCAAATTTAGTAGTTTTGGCGTGAAAGTGACACAGACACATAGACAGACTTTCGCATTTATAATATTAGTACTGATTTTTAATGCATTCACAATGCTTTTCTGATATATTATTAATAATATAAGGAAAAATAATAAGATAAAGACCAAAACACAGCTTCAAATCCTGCCCACATGGATGTTTTTCCATATATCTTATTTCTTAATTTAATAAGAATATTAGAAGTACTTAGTTGTTTTTTCGTCTCCGCTATAATACTAGCTTATTATCTTCTCGATCGTTAAAGCCAGTCGAGGAACTATTCAACGTAGCCGCATAATCGAGAGGAGTCACAAACAAAAGCTAACGTGTATAATTGTGTAGTATTATAGAATAGAAAATCTTTAGAGTATCTTTATTTGTCATAATCAATCACGCGTAGTTACAATAACAATTGATCCCACACTAGGCTGGGCCTGTATTGTGGGCAGGGCATCAAACAATATAAAATTTTACATAATATAATTATTAGCATAGCGCGACGTTTTCAAAATTTACTTTATATAATAAAAGCACCGGCAGGAATACAGTAACAATAATACATTTAAATAAAAATTTTATGCTGTCAATGTGTGTGTGTGTGTGTGTGTGTGTGTGTGTGTGTGTGTGTTATACCTAAAAAGTAAGTAAAACAGTTATAATAAAATTGTATTTATTTTTATTATTTTTAATTTTTATTATAACAAAATTTACTGAGCATACAAAATATGAGCATACAATAATACATCATTCTCAACAACTTTCATAAAAAACCTACTTCCAAAAACCATAGTTCACCATTGCCGTGTCTAATGCCACAATTTCGAAGTACAGTTAAGTGAAAGAGCGATGAAATAGGAAATTACATGTGTAGAAATAACTTCACTGATTTTCACGGTCATCCGACAGTCGGTCACCGTGCGTAACGCCGGTGATCCTTTGAGGTTACAAGCTATAGGTAGCTAAGCGATAAAATAGGAAATTACGTGTGTAGATAGATATTTCAATGATTTTCACAATCCAATGTCAGTCTGTCATAGAACGCAGAAGGTCTGTGACCCAGTGGCAATACATACTATTTATCTTTAGTTGTAAAAAAGTTTAGTAGCAACAAGAGACTATTGACATTCAATAGCTTTTTCAATGATAAACTGGATAAGTTGGATACACGCAATTGGTTTTTTGATATCATATGAAGCGGTCTTTAACTTACATATATATATAAAAGGCATGACTGACTAAATATTGCCCCATTACGCGAAGAGCTAACACAGAACAGACATGCTATAAAAATGTTAATACAAAACGAATGTTTATATGTACCACAAATATTTGAAGACAAGAAAATATTTAAGTTAACAAAAAATTTAATAATAACAACGTAGCATGAGTTTTCAAAGGATGATGAATACGGAGGACTCAATATGGACACTGGTATCCGGTAACAATGACAATCTTAAATTGATGCTAAGGTAACAGAACAGTATTAAGAAAGTACAATTACAGAGGGATAGCATCAACAGTATTATTCATATTGTATGACATGCCTAACAAAACTAGATTTATAGACCATCAAGTGCGGCAAGCGACACCCGCTCGTCTTATAAGAAATATACTTGGACTCTAGTTACGCAAATATCACGAGATAGCTTCACTGTTTTCCTAGCTAGCATAGCTTTAGCTGTAAGGCAAGACTAACCTAACTAGATGAAAGTAAAATCATATCGCGTGCGGCATGCGACGTCAACCACTCGATTATCAACTGGTTTTGATACGGAAGACAAGACAAAGTCATAATTATTTATTAATTCGCTACATATCATTTTAATCTTCATTTTGATAATGGTTACAATAACGAAGGTATACTATGTTCCAACAAAAAATAAAACAACTTCGAATTGTGATGGGAATGCAAGGGGTACAGTTGAAGTTTGCCTTAGACAATTTAGTAGGTAAATTGATTTTAGTGGACTTTACATTATGAAATTGGTGTAGTGTAGTGATTTTATAAATGCTCGTGCTCATGAACAATTTATGAAATAGTTAAAATAGACTGATGAATGGACTCGTATAGATTTTCCATCAAAGAACATACGCCATCATTGATGCTACTTGGAAAAACTTTACCGTACAACACCGATACTCAGTATCTCATTATACTGGACATTGGCAGAATCACTGAAATTTCAGTGGAAGCCATAATATAAAACAGAAGAAGAAGGGAAAAACTCAGTTAAATAAAAAACAATAAAAATACGTCTTGTTATAAAAGTGAGCGTAAGAATTGGTGATGGTGGTTGAGATACCTATTCGCTAAATCCAGGGTCTAAGAGTTGCGAATGTGATTTTTGTCTACTGGAACAAAGTTTAGAGCAATAAATCAACTAAGGAAAAATATCATCTATCTAAAATTTTAATTTTATAATTAAACAATCTAAACTCTTAAGCAGGGATTGAATAACCGAAAAAAATACGGTTAAATCGGTAAGCGGTATGACATCATACCTTTATATTTCGATACCTTAGAATAATGGTACCTTCAAATTACCATACCATAAAGAAACGGTAACTACGATTTTGGTATCGATTTTTTTCGATATTGGAATTATGAAATAAAGGTTTTTATTGAATTTTACCGCCGAGCATTCGCCTCAATGTTCTTCATCGCATCATTTTTTCGGTACTGAAAATATTTCAGTTAAGTTACCAAAAGGTATCGATATGTCGCAGTCATCTGGTCGAATCTGCTATTTGATTGAATGACTAGCGCATTCATTGAATGACCACGTTTAACTGAATGACTAAAGGACAACTCGTCAAGTCATTGAATGTAACGTTCAACATCTTGACTGAATGAACGTTATTTAGCGAAGTCGTTGAATCTTAGCCGACTTTGTAATATTTGGTGGTAGTATGATTTCCAAAGCTTTATTTAATCTCATATTTTTGCATTTTTTCTTTTTTAGTTTTTAAAGTAGCCGGCAGCGGCGTAATAAAAGGTAAATCCATAATGTCATACTATTTTATTATAACGCACTTTTAAGTAAATTTAATCGAAAAAAATATCAACACCGTGCCATCTGTTCGAGCTGTTTGACGCCATATTTGTTTTGGTGACTACTAGCGCCGCAGTGGAAAAAATGAATTAAATTGAATCACTTGACTGATTCTATATCCGCTCTTTTCAAAGGGCTATGTTACAATCAGCTAACTAGTTGGACGTTAAGCGACGCTTGTTTAATCAACGTTCGGCCTAGTCATTCAATTAAACGTGGTCATTCAATAAACGCACTAGTCATTTAATCAAATAGCAGATTCAACCCGATGACTGCAACAGATACATAACGATATCGTAAATGTATAAATACCATTATTTATATTTAGCTGTATCACAACCGTAATTGTCAACCGATTTGGTTCTACTTTTAAATCTAAGGTGTATCGTAATTTTATACCGGTACCATACCCTTATACCTTTACCGTTTTCAACCCGACTTTTAGGCCGTGCGATAGGTAAGTAGCTTATAATTATATTATAAAGCATAATATTGAAGATATTAAGGAGATTATTATAATCTTTAAATATAGCAATTTAATATTACAAAATTAAAATTAAAATTCTATTTTTTTGGAAATATTTCTATTTCCAAAAAAATAGAATTTTATTAAGTATACTATATTATATACGATGCAGTACCAACATGTTTCTATTTCAGCTATTCAACATGATGAAACGCAAATAATTTTCGAGAACTAAATTTAAATACCATTTTGAAAACGCTAAGACTCGAAATTGCGAATTAAATTATGTTAGTGTGTATGTTGGTTATATCACCGAGCCTCCACCAGATTAACATGTATAAGTATGTATCGGGGTTATGGTAATCGGCACAATAATGAACGAATTTCTTAACTATCACTTTCTACGGAACATTTCGCATAATGTTTGTAAACATGGTGAAAATTATTTTCTCTCATCTTGTTTTATTTTTAATGCCATCATTTGACTGCCTCTGAGGTCCAGTGGTTAAGGCGTTTGCTTGACTGACCCGGGGTCGTGGGTTCGATTCCCACGGGAAGCATACTTTCTTAAGTTGTTTCCAGTTTGGTTAGGACATTGCAGTCATGAATCACCTGATTGTCTGATAAGAAAGATGATTCCGTGCTTCGGAAGGCACGTTAAGCCGTTGGTCCCGGCTGCCATCTGGTAGTCGATAAAAGGAACCACGTCAGAGGCCGAGAGGCGGTTCCAAAGAACTCTGACATCAGGGTGTGCATGGTCGACTGACCGTGTTACCTACACGAAATTATGATGAATGTCATAATCATATCAATCGAAATCTCAGGTTTTTTATTTTTTCTCCACTTCAGGAGCATGACTCTCTCTGCACTACCGAAGCCATATATTAGTCAGAGCATTCAGAGGATTAGGCTTACACTCTCCACGCTGGCCAGATGGGATGGAGAGGCAACCCCAGAGCCAACCCCAGAGTTTTATAATAGTATCCGAAGGGAATGAAGATATCACGGTTGCCCATTACCACAGATGACTTGTTCTACAATATTACATAATGCCTTTTATACAAAACTCTATTGCTCGCGGCTTCGCCCGCGTGATAAGCCTATGTCCTTCATTATCAACGTGTTCGCCAAATTTCAAGAAGATTGGTTCAGAAGATACAGCGTGAAGAGGTAACAAACAAACAAATATACAAACTCACTTTCGCATTTGGGTCAATCAACTTTTTCTTGCTCTTGGACAACTACCGTCGGTCCCAGATAAGTTATAAAATTTCTAATACGCAAATGGCTATTATTATGATTTATCTAAGAAATATAATAATAAATCAACATACTAGTACAGAAGGTTTTAATTTATTATGTTTTTTAACCTTTTTATAATGGTTGTCCGAGTGACAAATGGATAATTTTTGCGTCCAGGCTTGTGTCCCTGGACAACTTTTATGCATTAAACTTGTTACCACCAAAAAAAAGTCCTCAAAGACAATAAATATAATATCGTAAAACACACAATTAATATATAAATTGTAAGACAAACAGGATTAATTATTTTTTAAATCTTTTATTCTTGATTTTTTCTGCATGTTGCTCTTGTCCCACAAAATTGTTATCGCATAGTGCATCCATCGGACAACCACTCGTTCACTCCAAAACCAACGTAGAGATGGTGCTGAAATAGCGGATATAACAAGCAACTCAATGGAGTAAACAATGGTAGAAGTAGCTATTTTGTATTTGCCTTGCCCCCCGCGTTAGTCGGCCAAACTCCAGCGAACGGAACGGGTGTGTTTATTGATTGTCCCCTGGACTGGCGTAAAAATTACGTAAGTACGACAGTTATTAAATTATATGTTTATTTAGGAGTTGACGTTTTTTCTGGGCTTTATGTTACCGATGTGATTAGATACAATAAACACTTGCTCCTTAATAGAATGCATAAAATTATAAAAATTTCACTCAGACAACCAGTCTTTCGGACAACCAAATTGGTTGTCCGCAGGACATTTAAAGTTGTCCGTGGGACAATATTTCGAAATCATTCTATTTAATTAGTTTTATTCGACTACGACAGTAACACATTTTATCTTTCAAATCTAAATAAAATAACAAAAACACCCTGATGTGTTTATGTGATTTTCAATGTTATTTTTAATGCAAAACTGATGGAGTGATTCGTCATTATACTCATATCAGGTAGAACAAAAAGATAAAGTCGTATTTAAACTATATTAATATGTTTGAATATTGTTAATACTTTATTTCAGAATGCGAATGTCTGAAAAAGAAAAATCAAGACGCTATATACCCATATAGCGTCAGCCCGACCAGAAAAGGTCAGGCCCCAGTAAAACAGGAGATAGAGTTCATCTTGTCGACAAGAGAGAGAGAGATACGACGATATCTCCGTGATCAGCAAGATTAAATTTGGAAGCAGTCACCGAATTGTGAGACGCATCTTAAATATCGATCTCGGACGTGAAAAGCTCGTCTGATGAAGTCTACCCTTAGACCATCTCATCCCCATATCCAGTAATATGGCGTCTTTCAACTTGAGCTCTCACATCGTTTCGATTGTGTTTCTGTGGATGAGCTGAACAACAATCTTCAAGTACCGCCCTAAAAGGAAACCTCAAAAAATCTCTTCTCAGACCCTAGATATGATGGCTGAATGATGAGTCATGGCGCTGCAAACCTCCAAAACTGCTGACGCTCATTGGCGGCTCAATAAACAGATTCCAAATTCCTGCAGCACGATATTCGCTCTTTTAATAAGAACGTATTAAGGATACGATAGAACAGAATAAGGGCTGTAACTAAAGTGTTCGCAAGAGTGGAGTCTATTGGGCAGAGCCGATTATCTAAGCTGAAGACGGAGGACGGCAAATTGGCATCGACAAAAGCTGAAGTGCTGAGACAGATCGAGAGGTTTCACGGACAGTTGTATACGTCAGTTGCTAAACCCACTGTCAGCTTGTCTAAAGATCCAAGAGCAAAGCTAACCCGACACTATACCGAAGACATTCCGGACATCAGTCTGTACGAGATTAGGATTGCCCTCAAACAGCTACACGAAATGATGCAGCATCTGAAAGCGGGCGGAACGCCGGTACTGAAAGTCCTTCAGAGGCTCTTTAATTCCGTACTGCTCGAGGGTATGACACCTGAGGCATGGCAAAGGGGCGTGGTGGTGCCATTCTTCAAAACGGGTTATAATACCCTACTGAAGAACTATCGACCCATTACTCTCCTGAGCCACGTTTATAAGCTGTTTTCGAGGGTGATCACGAGTCGTCTCGCGAACAGGCTTGATACCTTCCAGCCTACCGAAAAAGCTGGTTTCCGAAAAGGCTACAGTACCATAGACCACATCCATACGCTGCGGCAGGTTATACAGAAGACCAAGGAGTATAACCGGCCACTATGCTTAGCGTTTGTGGTCTATGAGAAAGCCTTTGATTCGATCGAAACATGGGCCGTGCTTCAGTCTCTTCAGCGAGGTCGCATTGACCATCGGTATATCGAAGTGTTTGAGTGTTTATACAGCAACGCCACAATGTCAGTCCAAGTGCAGGAGCATAAAACGAAGGCTATTCTACTGCAGGGGTTAGACAGGGAGACGTCATTTCTCCGAAACCGTTTTCCGCCGCTTTGGAAGATTCCTTCAAGCATCTGGAATGGATGGCATTAACATCAATGGCGAGTATATCACTCATCTTCGATTTACCGATGATATTGTTGTAATGTCGGATTCGCTGGAAGCCTTAAGTATCATGCTCGATGGCCTCAATGAGGTTTCCCAACAGGTGGGCCTTGAAATGAACATGGATAAAACGAAGATCATGTCGAATATCAATGTTGCGCCAATACCGATTTACGTTGGGAACTCTATCCTTGAAGTTGTAGACCAATATGTCTACCTGGGTCAGTTAATCCAGGTTGGAAGTTCCAGCTTCAAGTATGAGGTCTTTCGACGAATCCGACTCGGTTGGGCAGCGTTTAGAAAGGTCTATTCTCTTCTGAAATACCTCAGTGCCTAAAGACGAAAATCTATAATCAGTGTGTGTTACCAGTGATGACTTACGGGTCCGAAACGTGGTCCACATTTGAGGCCCATAGTAAGCTTACTTTGGGCCTCATAAGAAAGCTCAAGGTCACTCAAAGAGCTATAGATAGGGCTTACTTGGTTTTTCTCAGCGAGATCGAATCAGAATCGAGGAGATCCTTACAAGAACAAAGGTCACTGACATAGCTTAGCGGATTAGTTCTTTGAAGTGGCAGTAGGCGGGGCACATAGCGCGAAGAACCGATGGCCGATTGAAAGGTTTTCGAATGGCGACAACGTACCGGCAAGCGCAGCGTAGGACACCCACCGACCAGGTGATCAGACGACCTGACCAAGGTCGCAGGGAAGGGCTGGATGCGGACCGCATCCAACTGGTCATTTTGGAAAACCTAGGGAGAAGCCTATGTCCAGCAGTGGACTTTTGCGGCTGAAATGATGATGATGATGTTGTTTTATTGTGTTTTTAACTATAAATCCATGATTCACTTTTCCTTTGGACAACCGAAAAATCCACTGGACAACTATTTGTCCCCATGGAAGGGAAGCAAATTTCACCTCTTTTTCTTTTAAAAACTATAAAATTGTTTATTTATTTTTTTATCAATGTATAGAGGTATGCAAAATAAACCCACAGTATTGTCGCTTTTGCAATATTTGCAGAATAAAACTATTTTTATGAAACTTTTCATCAAATACTGAAACATTGTTGTCCAAGAGACACTATTTCTTAAAATATTTTTAAATTAACGTGCGCAATAATGAAAAAAGTACTAAAATCTTAAAAGTTTTACTCAGTTTTACTTTACAAAGTATTAACTTTATGATAAAGTACATTTTACTATATTTAAAAAAATATTGAACTAGTTGTCCAGGTGACCGATTTTTTTGGACATCAGTGCGCTTACGAGCCAAAAATCAACAATTTAGATAAAAAACTGTTCTGCTCTATGCAGAATCATAAAATATAATAAATTTTCTATATTCTGAGGCTTTGAAATTAGTTAAAAGAAATATTTGTAAAAAATATGCAAAATTTGAAAACTGTGCACTAAAAAGTTGATTGACCCATTTATAATATTGGTTGGATTGGTATAGTTAGGAAGTTGAGAAAAGAAGAATATACGAAAAATAAACGAAGACTAGCATTCCGCTCCGGCTTCACCCGTGGTACTTACATAGCCTATGTCACTCGTCACTCAAGGATAACGAATCTACCCAAGGGCGATTTTTTTTAATTGGTCTTTTTTTTTCTTACTGAGATTAGTGCATTTAACCCACAACTAAACAAACTCTCCAGCCTTATAATATTAGTATAGATAATGTACATGTACACGCAACAAACAATAGACACAGTGTGAAATTCAACATTCTGTCATTCAATAATTTAAGATATTTTTACACAGAAAACAAAAACCGTCAAACCTATTAATTTTTTTAATAAGCATAAGATAAAATGGAAATAACTGTAATCCGAACGGCATACCTGTAACATATTTTCATTCAAAAAAATCATTACGACGAATTGAGAACCTCCTCCTTTCTTTGAAGTCGGTTAAAAAGTAGCTGTCATTTGAATTACTAAATAGTCTGTCTTTATTGAGATTCACAACCTGACGATTTAATTACTACGAGGAGGTCTTCGACATTTTAAATACTCGTTTAGCCTAAGCGGAATAAAACATTCATTCATGTATTTTAAGCACGTATGGCAAACTGAAATTTTGCATAAAAATGCGGAAATGGACGCAGAAAGTGTATTAAACTGTTGCACTGTAGAGCTTGATAGCCGAGCAGCACACGCTGACGTTACAAAACCATTAGTTGGACGGCAAAAAACTTTTTTGGTGCATAAACAACAAACAAGTTTACAGTGCAAGTTTCATCATAATCGGTTCACTGAGAGAATTGTGTTGGTGGTTGTTGATGGTAATAAATGGTACCCGATAGTACCCAATCGAAATCCTACGAGACCCAATGGGACCGATGGGACCCGTTGGGTAATAGTATCCAATAGCACCTGATGGTAGTGGTACACTATGGTTTATGATAGTAGCAGATGGTCCTAAAATGTACGAAGGTCACAGATATTACGCGTCAGGCCGAGTGGTCTCGTGGGACCATTCGGAAAACCCATTCGAATACTGGTTTGAAAATAGAACCAATTAGGATTTAACAGATAACAGCCGGCAAGCGCAGCGTCGGACATCTACCGACCAGCAGGCCTATTTGCTAACTTTTCACAGCTACGGTGTACATCATTTTCATGGTAACTTCAATATTCATTACGGCTTCGGTATGAATGACTATTTTTATTTAAGATATGAAAACCGTAATGGATGCTGAAGTGACAATCAAATCGTTGTACACCGTGTTAGCAAATCGGCCTGCAGGTGGCCTGACGACCTGTCTAAGGTCGTAGGGAAACGCTTGATGCAAGCAGCTTCAAATCGGACATTTTGGAGCAACGGAGGCATATGTCGAGCAACGGACTTCCTGCGGCTGATGATGATGATGATGAATAGAACTTCACAATGAGTGGCGAATCGTCCAAAAGTTAAGCTCCGGCATGAACTCAAAATAATATGTACAAATATGCGAAAAATGCGGAAAGCGAAGTGCAATGACTGTCGCGTATCGAAAGCGGTCGAGATAACGACATCAATAGTCGGTGTTTACCGACCAGTTTATTACTAGGTTTCACCCTCGGCTTCCTGTGGAAATGCTCAAATCTATTAAGCAAAAGTGTGGTGGCTTTAATAACGCTAAAGTATTATGGTTCCTTCTAAGCCTCCGTGGCGAAGAGGTTACATGCCAGCCTACGACACGAGGGCTACGATTTCAGATTAGCCTGGGTCTTGAGTCTATATTTTTTTGGTATGTTCACGTATTTAATGTAATTAATTCCTTTCTTTCGGCGCTCGCACCTACTTTTATATACGGCAATAACTAAAAATAAGTGTTTGCCCCTCGGTGTCAAAGAATCGCCGAGTAATGCCTGCAGCAATGCGTAAACATTGCTACAACAAAAAATAATAATATGTTTGATAGTATTAAGATATAAGATTGTTAGTATTTTACTATTTTGTATGTTTGGAACAAATCAAAATAAACATATTATCTACTAGCTACCCGCTATTAGTTACCCGCCGCCCTCGTAATATATAGCCTATGTCCTTCTCGGAACCCTAACCTATGTGTATGCAAAATTTCATGATGATCGGTAAACTAACGAATAAACAAACTAACTCACTTTCGCATTTATAATATTAGTTGGAATCTATCTACTTCTTCTTCTTGTCGAGTCAAAATGGTTTCTTTAAAATATTTTTAACCAATATTTGGCCACGCTAATCGCCCTGGCGTTTACTTCATTAGATCTTCATCAGTGCAAGTAGTGGCACAGTTAGGGCACGACAACAGATGACTCATGGTTTGACACCGCAGTCACAAAGATTGGCGTGAAACCCCACCTACTTCGGTCCTCTTGGCATTTTCCATCATTAGACCGGAGTCTGTTTAGGGACTTCCAGACTGCCCAGGGGAGGTTACTACCGGGTGGGAGCTTCTCGGTAGGTGGAACATCAGATGAGGTGGAAGGATGCTTGGTTCTCCATCGAGTGAGCTTTATTTTAGAAGATTAACTGGAGTTTATACTGGGCTTACTTAGAAAGCTTTTTCTGATCTTGAAGCCCATTGAAAAGAGTTTCTTTCGGCATTTCTTCTCTGCAGTGGTCGGTTCCGAAATGCTAGTAGTCTGTAGCTTTTGAATAATAATGAGTAAATGCATAATACTTAATAAGATAATTTTAAATGTGATTTGACGTGAAAAAGTGCCTGCAAGGGCCTATTTTCTGAATAAACGTTTTGAATCTTTGAATCATTATTGGTGGACTTTGTCCGTACAGCAAGTGACTCTTACGAGTATCATACATCTGTTTGAATTTTATGTATCTTTGTCTAATCTTGTCCGTATATATTTATTTGTTTATAATAAATATTACGTTATCGCTGCGTAAGTGCAGTCGGTGATAAAGACCGTTGTTTAATTGATGGAGTCACATATTTACACAAATGGTTGCGCATTATTCCTATGGGGAAAATTCATGTATGTCAGGCAAAGTTCTTTCAGGAAAATTGATAGAAAATTTGAATGTTTAGAATGGTTATTTGTTCCAATGGGCCCATCTATCCACATCAATATCAGTGTTATAAGAGGCTGACAGATGTCAGATTTCTTTCTTCTTTGTAATTATGGCTTCCACCGAAATTTCGGTGATTCTGCCAATGTCCAGTATAATGAGATACTAAGTATCGGTGTTGTACGGTATGTGGCATCAAAGATGGCGTATGTTCTTTGGCAGCCTCGTGGGAGATTTTGGCGAGAAATCTATACGAGTCCATTTAACAGTCTACTTTAACTATTTCACAAATTGTTTTCGAGCACGAGAATTTATAACACCAAACTACACCAATTTCATATTATAAAGTCCACTTAAATCAATTTGCAAAATTGTATAAGGCAAACGACAACTGAACCCCTTGACTACCCACCAAAAACTCCGTCAGATTTTTTTAAGCTGCATAAAGGCATCTGACAAAGCTTCACAACTGCCATCTATTGATAACAACCGGGACCAAGAGCTTTACGGGAAGCAGCACGTAGGATTTCGACATTTTGAAGCCACTTGTGTTCAGTCCTAGTGATAACCAAGTCCGGGGCTGCTTAACATGCAAGCAGTAATAATGTTATATAAACTACTTACTGTAATATACTGGGCATTCGAGCTCTTTTATATATTAAATACAGCTTTAATATACTGGGCTTGTAGGTGGAGAACGAAATCATAATAGTGATGGTTTGCTAGCTGTATCGTCTATTGACATGATCTCTCACGCACATCCCCTCGATCGGCTTTCATGATCGAATCGGAAGAGAAGCAGCTGATACTTCTACGTGTTTTTTTTTTCTCCCAGACCAGCGTGGAAGTTTGTCGCTATAAAATACTACCAATGTAACGAAATCGACTAATTAATCAACACCGATGACCATTGCATTGATATGCATCTATAATATTATATGATATGCGTAATAACATACATATATCATGTCACTGATAGAGAATTTGAATGTCCTTCCTTATCGCTGTAGCATTGCTGAAACAATAGCATTGTTGGCACTTTCACTGTTGCACTGTAACACATTCGTATTACAGTCACGTAAGTTCACGTACGCTTTAAAGAGGTATCGCACCCATTTACCTCTTAAGATATGCCACCTACTCTGAGAACAAATAAATAATAATAAATAATTATATACGGACAAATCACACAGATTGAGTTAGCCCCAAAGTTAGTATCATACTTGTGTTATGGGATACTAACTGAATGATACTATATTTTATAATAAATACATATACAGATAAACATCAAAAACCCAGGTCAATCTGAAAAGATCATTTCTCATTTCAACAATAACAAATAACTTTACCTTTTCGCCCTTTAAAGTTGCTGAGTAGAAATAAGGATTGCTGGTTGATATGATATGTTCACACTGTTTATTTTCTCTTTCTGTTTAATGTTTTTACGGCAATATTTATGTTAATCTATATATCATGGCTATTAATATACTTTTTTTCTAACAACGTTTTAATTAAAGAAATCCCTTGATTACCATTGGACTGAGCCAAGATTTACGAAAATAATAGAACACAACGCGAATTCGAAATAGCCTTAAGAAATAATCGATATTTCTATGAAAAAAAAATTGCCCGACCCCAATAACAAAAAAGTCAAGTACCTCTACAAAGGCAAAATTGATGGTTAGAGTCACTTTCCCTAAATATACTTGTACTTATTTCGTTATGCTACATCGGATTTTCAAATCAAGATATCCTTAATTTTTTTAATTTAATTGCCAATGCTTTTAAAGTGGTGATATATTTTAATATTTAATTAATCACCACTTGAAAAGCATTGACTATTAAGACAGGTGCAAGAACAAGGCATATGGGTGTGAGGCCCAAAGAGTAGGCACGTACGAATTTCGGCAGCTCATGTTTATAACATAAAAGAAACGGCACAATATTTGTCAAGGAGTTGTCGCGTAAATGTCTCTTTTACTACCACTATGTTTTACTAGCCTTTATTTAACTTCGTGCAACGTCAGGCGCGGATCCAGCGTTATACAATGTAGAATATATAAAAGAAAAAAAAAACCGGCCAAGTGCGTGTCAGGCCACGCGCAGTATAGGGTTCCGTAGTTGCGAATGACAACTTTGAGTTCATACTGTTCACACTCGCACGACCAAAAACATCTAACAATTAAAATTGTATGCAATTTTACATTTTCGAGTTCATTTTATGAGTTGGTTGTCTATAACTTTATAGTTTGCACTTAGTACTCAGCTCTGATAGTTTTCCTTTCAACTACAGTATATATACTACTGCTGTAATTTTTTTCACGTATCCATATAAGTATAACCGTTTAGCAGATAGAGGGGGAGGGGGAGGGGGGGGGGGATGGACACTTACCTCTAACAAAAATTTGCACTTTCTTCTTCTTCTTCCTTTACCTTATCCCACTTTTTTATGTGGGGTCGGCACAGTATGTCAAATTTGCACTTTAAAACCAAATATTTCGGAAACGGATACCTAAATCGAAAAATGGTGTTCTCAACCTCATAATATTTTTTAAAGACCTATTTAACGATACCCCACACGATGGGTATAGAGAAAAAAATTACTCCCCCACTTTACTTGTATGGGAGCTACCCTAAAAAAATTTTTTTTCAAGATTATTTTCTACCACTTTTTTGCCATGATTAATATACATATCCATACCAAATTACAGCTTTCTAGTACTTATAGTCTCTGAGTAAAACCGCGGACCGACAGACAGACATGGCGAAACTATAAGGGTTCCTTGTTTACTACGGAACCCTAAAAAACGTAGAATGTACCTGCTGCTTATCTTCTCGCGCAGATGGTAAAAGCCAATCGAGTGTGATTTGTCCCTATATATTTATTTATTACATAAGTAGTTCACTTGAAGCAAAATTGGAGCAATAAAATTAATGTACGTGCGGTGGATCAATCGAAAGCAAGTTTATGGTGGCCACAACCATAGCTGTGCTCTGGATTCGCACCTGTCAACGAAGGTATTCTTTATTTTATCTCTTCATATTTTACTGTAGATACGTTGTTAAGCCCAGACCTGACGGATCCTTTTATTACGAAATCTAGTTCCAGAGAAATGTCCCTTCCCTATTTGATCCCTTACTTCCTCCGTGGTCCAGTGGTTAAGGCGTCCGCCTGGTTGACCCGGGGGTCGTGGGTTCGATTCCCACGGGAAGCATACTTTGTTAAGTTGTTTTCAGTTTGGTTAGGACATTGCAGGCATGAATCACCTGATTGTCTGATAAGAAAGATGATTCCGTGCTTCGTGCACGTTAAGCTGGTGGTCCCGGCTGCCATCTGGTAGTCGTTAAAGGAACCACGTCAAAGGCCGGGAGGCGGTTCCGCAGAACTCTGACACCAGGGTGTGCGTGGTCGACGGACCGTGTCACCTACACGAAATGAAGATGATGATTGATCCCTTTAGACCGACAAATCCAAGAAGTGCTCGCTGAATTTGTCAAGGATAATTATTATGCTAATGGACTCACAATCAAGCAAGCTAATACAAGACTGTGCGATGTGCAGAAGTAAAAGCTGGATTGCGGATCCCGGGCTCCAAAGCTTCTCAGCGGAGGATGTAATCGGGAACACGTTCAGATGGAAGAACGAGATCGCCAAGGGTATTGAACCTTTCTAACATACCATTTTTTCCCGGATAAAATGTAGGTACCCTGTTTAAGGCGCTTATATTTTATTTAGAAAAATATTTATCTTTCATCATTTCAGCCGCAGGAAGTCCACTGTTGGACATAGGCCTCTAAGGATTTCTTAAGGGACCGCATCCAGCGTTTCCCTGTGACCTTGTTCAGATCTCCGACTAATTAGTCGGTTTGTTTTGAGTATGTGTAAGTGGCCAACACTGGTGTCAGATTTTTCAAGCTGCCTTAAGGCATCTGACATAACTTAACGACTGACATCAATAATGACAGCCGGGACCAACGGCTTAGCGTGCCTTCCGAAGCACGGAGGAGCTTGAGATATTTTTATGCCACTTGCGGTCACCCATCCAAGTAGGGACTGCACCAGGGGTTGCTTAACATACGTAAGCGCTCATAGAGCTCACACCCACTGGACCATCGGGCTCCTCACTTAGTCGGTAGGTGCACGACACTTCGCATGCCGTTGTCGCCATTCGAGAACCTTTGTGCCCCATCGGCCATCGGCTTTGCGCGCTATTTACATAAATATTGTTTTTGATAAATCTACATCAATCCAAGTGAATCTGTAAGCAAAAGCTTATATTTATCAAAACCTTCATTAAATTGAGCTTTACTTATTGAAACTTATAAGTAAGTTTTATTACAACTTACTTCAATAGCTCTCTCAATGCCGTTTGAATTGAAACTTAAATCGAGTTTGCAACTTTTCTGCGCAGTCGAGCAAACTGCTTTGTGAAGGGTACGCGAATCCCATATAAACTTTATTATTAGATCTAACTTTGCATATGAGCCTTTAGCATTAACAGTTGAAGTTGTTAAGTTCTGAAAAGATGTATGGCGCAGGAGAGTCGCTTGCTACTCGATACTAGATGGCGGTAATCTGCGCTTGCCTTTAACTTACTAAATATACGGTGTCATTAATAAAATGCCTAAAATATTGTTTTGATTTTTAATAAGATATATTTTGTGAATCATGTTTTTGTATTCTCATAATACGGTAGATACAATGTTGTGTAGTTTCGAGTGGCGCCATCTATGCGAGTCTCTGAGAACAAATCGTAGGTACGATTAAGGCGTTGAGACCACATGACTAGACTAATTTAAATATGTAAAAGCGTAAATATAGTTATTACACGTTCATTTAAAAGGTTTTTTTTTAGTAAAAGTGTTCTTTTATTTAAATTTAATATACTTAATCTCATGTAATCTGAAGAAATGTAAGTAATTGTCAATAATGTTTTTTATTGCTAGTGTTAATATGAATCTCCGTTAAATGTAGCACGGACCTCCCTCTGTGTATAGTTACAGCACAACTCCAATCGTCGAGCTCCGTGGCGCAGCGGTCAACACGCCAGCCTGCGACACGGGGGTCCCGGGTTCGATCCCCGGTCAGGTCATGATGGAAAACGATCTTTTCAGAGTGACCTGGGTCTTGGATGTTTATCTATAATAGTATATATTATAAAATATAGTATCGTTGAGTTAGTATCCTGCGACACAAGTTCACAACTTACTGTGGGGCTAGCTCAATTTGTGTGATATGTCCAAAAAAAAAAAAAATTACTTATATGAAACTTCGTGAAAAATAACACTACCGAGGTTAGAATTAACTTTAATAACTTATATGGGTAAAGTTGGAACCGCAGCCTTAGAAACAGTTTGTAATACTGTGTAACTTGCACCATTCGAGTTATGATAAGTTACGACAGCTTAGCTAGGTAGTTCAGTAAGGCAGAGGCTGAACTGCCCTATTTACCTGACTACGGCGAAGACAAAAGGGTTATGATTTTTGCCGCTATGTAATATGTCTGTTCGCTTGGGCCTCGTATCTTTAACTTAACTTACAAACGTAACATAACAGATGACACTTCGTTAGATGCGTCTTGAATAGACCGTTCGCTTGCAGGCACCTAGGCCTAGGTTAGGCAGCCTAGGTGATGTCACATCATCATAATCAGGTCTTTGTTAGTCTCCACTGCAGGAGCACGACACCTCGCTATACTACCAGAACCCTATAATAGCCTTAGCAGTCAGAGGATTTGGCCTACACTCTCCACGCTGGCCAGATGAGTTTAACAGGTCTCTTCGATGTTTATAAGCTTTGTTTAGCTTTCCTGTGACGTTACACTAAATAAAAAATATGGCCCTCTAGATCACAAAAATATCACGAATTTAATACAAAAATTAAATATATTTAGTCTTATTATAAACCGAAGACTAACTTTAGTACCCGGTTTAAACCATTATCCGGCCAAAATAAGTAGACACTTATTACTTTGACATTTGGTCAACTGTCATTTTTAGTTTGTTTTAGGCGGATAAACCAGGTACTAAAGTTAGTCCTCGTTTTATAATAAGACGGATTGTGTCTTATTTTATTAGTTTTAGTTTTATATATTATTATACTATTTCAAGTGGTGTGGTAGAATGACTGAACGAAGGATTAGACAACAGTCGTGTAATCCCTTCCAAGGACACAATGTATGTAAAGTATGCGGCCAAATACCTAGGGCAAATAGACGAATAGCTAGGGGAATTCTGAGGCAAAAGCTCGAAATAACAGTTACTATTACTGTAATTTCGAGCTTTTGCCTCAGAATTCCCCTAGCTATTCGTTATACTTATAATTTTATACTTAAAAGGCTCTTATAAAGATTGGCGGACGGTAGTCCTGACAGGAGCCTATGGAAGCAGAACGGGGAGGCCTTTGCCCAGCAGTGGGACACTAGAGACTAAAAAAAAGAATGAATAAAAGGCTCGTCTGGCTAACAAAACGCATTGTTTCAGGAGAAAGTGTTCGCAATGGGTCATTGTTGTCGCGATTCGCTTTCTATTCGATCTAGACCTGTTTGGAGCTATACTATGGCTTATCGTCTTCCGTACTGCCGCTAGGATTATCCATTAGAACAAGGCTCGACGACTGGCTGGCGTGTTAACCGCTGTGCCACAACAGCGGTTAACACGCCAGCCTGTGACACGACTGGTCCCGGGTTCGATCCCCTGTTAGGTTACGATGGAAAGTGATATTTTTCTGATTGGCCTGGGTCTTGGATTGTTTATCTGTATGAGTACGAGTATCTTTTATAAAATATACTTATAGTATCGTTGAGTTAGTATCCCATAACACAAGTCTCGAACTTACTTTGAGTCTAACTCAATCTGTACGACTTTTCCTTATATATTTATTTATTTAAGGCTTTTTAAAAAAACTTATATAGAGACATTACTTGTTCTTGGTCGATCCAAAATTGACAATAATACTTTTAATTTCTTATAATATATTGGATACAATGTTGTGATGCAACCAGTGGCGCCATCCTTATGAGAACAGATCTTACGGATAAGTAAGACTATAGGGGATACTGTCTCAATGTCTTATCCGTAAGATTTGTTTAGGTGACAAGAATGGTCCCCTGAAAGAATACATACAAGAATGGTGAACTTCCTCTTTTGCTTCATCGGTATCGTCTAGCAAAAGAGATCTATTAGCGGCTCAGTATTCTCTTCAATTGAGCCATGAACATTCAAATAAGTTCTACTCTACTGAAATCCCTTTGATCTTTCAAGCAGATTTCTTTCCCATATCGACTGTACAGCCCAATTCAAAGAATAAGGTATTCCATAAAGCTCAAAGGATTCGCACAAAGCTTTGAAAGATACAACTTACTTTTAAGCTCCGAAAGTTGACCTTGACTCAGATTTCAGACCCATATCAACGCGAATCCCTCGGATCGCGGGAATCAAGGGTCTTTTTTGCATCACAGATTTGTTATAACATTGTTATAAAGCTTTGGGTATCTTTGGGATTTACCTGAAACAAATAAGGAAAATTTCAGCGGACGGTATTAAAATAAAATTGCGTTGTATGAAACAAAGGAGGCACAAATATGTGAAATAAACATTTAATAATTTTAATTATACATTATATTTAACCGTAACCCCCCGGCGGAGTAGAATAGGACCATTCCAAGTCTTATGCAGGAGCACGACCCTCTCTGTTCTACCAGAACTATGTTTAGCCAGAGCAGTCAGAGGATTTGGCATACACTCTTCACGCTGGCCAGACGGGTTGGAGAGGTCTCTTTGATATTTTTAAGCTTTTTTGAGCTTGTGTTTTCTAAGTCGCCTTCTACGTCTTCCACGGGAAGACTGGGAGTGGTCCTATTCTACTCTGCCGGGAACAACACGGTTAATTACTATATTTCACCGTAAACCGTGTGGTCCCCGGCAGAGATTCGCAATCGCTTAGAGATCATTCCGGTGAGCCAGTCACTTCTTGACTCCGAGAGCTGAGGAATAGCCGATGAATTTAAAATTCGACGTATAGGATTCTTGCAGAGAGTACGTCCTAGTGAACTACCCAACTACAGTTGCTTTTTTCTCGCAAACTATGTCCTGTTATATTTAGTTTGAATAGGCAATCTTAATTGTATACGCGTTCATATTTAGCAAAGCTCATTGTCCTAAAGTTTTAATTGTAATAGATATTTTATGTTTCTGAGTACGTGAAAATGTTGTAGTCTTGCAATAAGAAATTATTGATGATCCCAAACTTTACACTTTCAATCAAGATTTGTAATAAAATATAGTATCGTTGAGTTAGTATTCCATAACACAAATCTCGAACTTACTTTGGGGCTAGCTCAATCTGTGTGATTTGTCCATATACATATATTGAGAGTGGATTAAAACTAGATTGTTAACTTGCACTGACCGACCAAAGTCGAATCTATTAATTTGCTTTACAATTGATGTCTTATCCAAGTTGCACAAATAAACCGATGTGCAAGACTAATTTATCATTTTGTTATGCCATATTCAAATCCAGGGCCCTACAATGTCGAAACAGACCGAAGCAAACGCGTCAATCCTCACGGCGAGTGATTATGGTCATTGGCTATTACTGTACAAGCACGAAGTCGTTTCGAAACTAAACAATATGGAGGTTTGGGTTTGCGGTGATGGCGACATTGCATCTTCAATGTTTTAAGTTTTTAAGTACACATAAGTTATGTTTATCTCGACACGAAGACGTAAAGCTTTTGCTCTATGAACAAGTCTGAAATCGGGAACAATTAATGAGTTTTACCATAGTACGTTAAATCCAAAATGTATGACACAGCTGATATTTTTTCTCGATTTCAGGGTTCGCGGAAGAAAAGCTTTTCATCTTCATGTTGAGTCCGTGAATTTAAATTATCGCTAGCTCAATACTAAACACATTATAGATGTTAACTGATTCTGACAAAAAGAAGGAATGTAGAATCGGTTCATGAAGAAGCTTGACTTATTTACCATACTCGTTAATGTCCGTAAAAACCTTTGATAATATGCAATGTTGTGTCAATATAAGTAAATATACAAGGACAAATTACACAGATTGAGCGGAACAACAAAACGCACTTATTAGCTGTCAGCTCTCGTTTAAAACCTTTTGTTCAAGAACTTTTAACGCATTGAGCAAAGCTTAAAATAGTATTTTTCCAAAGTAATACGAAGACGCTCCAGTGTTTTCTAAATCTATGTACCCTTTTCAACATTTCAAACTTTCATTCCCATGAAAGCACTCAAATTTCCCTCCACCACCTGAGTCTAAGTAAATCCGCGAATCCTGAAATGCGCTCATTTGTGTTCACTGCGAATAATTTATGTCCTCTAGACCACACTCTCATAAAAATAGACTTACTCTCGGAAAAGAGAGCGACTCGCAGTTTTAGACATTCGGGTTTTTGCATTGTATGTTCTTGTTATATACAAGCCAAATCTCAAAAAAACTTAGATTGCAGTGCAAGCTTAGCATTAAAATAATTTCAAGAGTTTTGCCTTTTTGACGCTACATTAATGTTTTATCATTTATCCCTCTCGGTTCGCTCAAATTTTCCTCGATTACCTTAGTAAGCCTGTGAATCCTAAAAGGCTATTATCATTAAAATTGACTGCGCTTAATACAAAGATTCATCGATTCAGTAATTTATTTTTTTTTAATAAATTTGTGGTATTTCGCTGTTTTCTGACCATTTTTATTACGCCAAACACTTTCATTCCTCGCAAAGCACTCAAATTTCCCTACACCACCTGAGTCTAAGTAAATCCGCGAATCCTGAAAGGCGCTCATTTGTGTTCACTGTGAATAATTTATGTCCTCTAGACCACACTCTCATAAAAATAGGCTTACTCTCGGAAAGGAGAGCGACTCACAGTTTTAGACATTCGGGTATTCGCATTTTATATAAAAAAAAGTAAAGCTGAATCCGAACCTTGCTAAATAAGAGTTTGCATTACAAAACTCGCATTGAAATGAAATTTACTTTTTTGCGGTTTTGACGCAACATTGATGTTTAATCTTTAATTTCTCTCAAAGTACTCTACAAATTTTCCTCGATTATCTAAGTAAACCTGTGATTCTTAAAAGGCAGGTCCATTTATATTCACTGCGCATAATTTCATCGGTTCAGTAATAAGATTGACGACGGTTTCTTTTTAATGTAATTTTGTATTCCCACGACTACATCCGCGTTAATTTTAGCCTAGGTCACCCACAGATAAATTAGCTTTCTGTAATTGAAAGTATTTTGAAAATCAGTCCAGCAGTTTCGATGCCTAGTCAATAAATAAATAAATATATACGGACAAATCACACAGATTGAGCTAGCCCCAAAGTAAGTTCGAGACTTATGTTATGGGATACTAACACAACGATACCATATTTCATAATAGATACTTATATAGATAAACATCCAAGACCCAGGTCAATTTGAAAAAGATCATTTTCCATTTTGACCTGACAAATTGACCAATGGCAATAACAATCATATATTTCCTTTTTAATATAAGTGTAAAGGTATATTCATTTTGTGGTGTTTTCTGGCTTCCATATTTATTATGCAAAAAACTTTCATTCCTCTTAAAGCACTCAAATTTCACTCCACCACCTGAGTCTTATAAATCCGCGAATCCTCCAAGGCATTAATCTGTGTTCACTGCGCATAATATATTGCCTCTTGATAGTACCCTCATAAAAAAAAAAACACTCGGCAAGTTGCTTAATTTTTAAAAACAGTAGTGTATTGTTTTTGAGTTCATGTTGGTATTATGCTTGCGAGTTTCTTTATTCCAAAATATTGGTCTCATAAAAATTCAGTTATTTGTTTTTATTTTTATTTTACGTATTCTAGTAAGTATTCTGATTTCATCGTTTAAATATTGCCATGTTTTTCACATACTATACGTAACAATAAAATATTTCCTCAAAAGTATAATTTATAAAAAAAAGGTTTTGTAGAAGAATGCTGCTAGTACAGCATTCCTTCCATGGCAATAAACTTTTTTACACAAGGCAGACAGTTAAAGACATTGTAAGCCAAGCCAAGTGTAGACGTAAAGGGAACGTCTCGTCACGTCGCCAAGCTAACAATCTAGTTTTAATCCACTCTAGAACCTCCTGTACGGTCAGCAAACCAAACGGTATTATTACGACTCTTATATATATATAAATATATAGAGACAAATCACATAGATTGAGCTAGCCCCATAGTAAGTTGTGAACTTTTGTTGTTGAATACTAACTCAACGATACTATATTTTATGATTTATACTGTTATAGATAAACATCCAAGACCCAGGTCAATCTGATAAAGATCATTTCCTATCAGCAGATCTGGAAATGGAACTTGGGCAGGCACAAATGCAATTTAAAAATAAGTTTTTTTACAAGGCAGACAGTATAAGACATTGTAAGCCAAGTGTACACGTAAAGCGAACGTCTCGTCACGTCACCAAGCTGGGTCAGAGCAAGTTAACCATCTAGCTTAAGTCCAGAACCTCCTGTACGGTCAACAAACCAAACGATATAAATGCAACTGTATATTACGATTGAATTTAATAATAAAATTAAAATAGCATTGTGAATTATAAAGATATTATCAATCTTTTACTTGGCGTCTTCGGTGGAAAATGAAATTATTAACAATGTTTATTGTGGTCATTTACGCAAAATGGCGGCAAATTGCTAGTTATTTAATAAAGCGAAAAAAAAAAAACAATTTGGTTAGCTTTTATTAACTAGTTACTAGGTGCACTAGTACTGTACTAGGTGTGAGGTAACATTTAAGTTAACCAAATTTGTTATATTTGAGATCACTGTCGATATTCCGCCTTACTATAACACCTCAACTAGTAGGAGATTTAGGCATGTACTATTAAAATCAAATTTTATGTGTCCCTTCTCGTATGCAGCAGCGGTAAACAGTTAATAAGATAAAAATTCAGATTCAACTTTTGTGCAGACCGTACTAGCAACAGATGAGGCTAACAGGCTTATCCGTAGCTTTTATCGTCTGATCCATCAGAAGATTCAGAGATACGTCAAACGTGTGCGTATTGAGCAAATTATTTGAAAACCAGCGGCTTGCTCAGGGCTTTGCCTTTAAATGTACTATTTGTTAGGGTTACCTAGAAGGTTAAAAACGGGACCCTATATCCCCACTGTGACCATATATCCATATGTCTGTCAACGGGCAATTTAAGCATGATAGCTAGACAGTTTCTGGTGCCGCATTAACAAAAATACTAAAAACAGAATAAAATAAATATTAAGGTATTCGATACAACAAATATGACTCTTTTGTCGTTTTTCTGCTGGATAATCTAATGCTGTATGGATAATCGTACGGAACGGTTCGTGGGCGAGTCCGATTCGTACTTGGCCGAATTTTTACACAAACGTCGAATTTATATAAATAATAGTCAAAGCCGTTTCAAATCTAAAGTTTTTATTAGAACTATACATAAATAGCTGTCTTTTTTTGCGCGTGCCTTCAGCTAGCCAATAGCTGAATCAGATAAAAAATTAATAACTAGTCTAAGCGACCACTTTTCAACAAACTCATTTAGCATTACATCAACGTAATTCTTCAACCCTTCCAGTTGTCATTGGCGAACGATTTACATAATAAACTCACGTTTACATAATACAGGTTGAGTCCAAATTCGATCCAGGTCGTTTTAGTCCGGTTTGAAGCTAGAATTTTAATTTTAGGGTCACATTTTATTGCTTGCGATAATTGTAGGTTATCAAGAAAGGAATTGTTGCTCAATACGCCAACGATCGAACGTGTTTGTACTCAAAAGCGGGTAGTGTTGAAATTGTATAAATATGACTTAATTTTTGACTTACTTTAAGTGTCGGTCTTTCGAATGTTACATCTCTCTAGATCTTCCTAATCCTTTTACACGTGGTAAATGCGATGCGTTATGAATACGGATCTGCTTCTGGGGGACAGAACGGTTCTGTGGAGCTCGCACCCGCTACCCGGCGGAAAAGTGGGCATGGTGGGACCACCACACTCTTCCATCAAAGGTCTACCACATCCTAGCACGCATAACGCACCCATAGTGCCTTACACACTACCCAGTCACGAATTTACGGAAACTTTAGGATTACGGCAATATCTCTAGATAATTTTCCTTTTCATGCTAGTTTAAGAGGGTATACTAGCAGTGCGTTTTCCATACAAATGTATTTCTCTATTTTCTAGCTGAAAACTGCTTCTAGAGGCACAATTCTTTTTACATACAATCTATTACTAAAATAGGTATGTCCCTATGTTTTATTTTTTTCTAAAAACCTGTTTAAAAGAAAAAAAAAATTGTACAAAAACAGTTTTTTTGGAAAAAATAAAAAATAGGGGCATTCCTTTTTTAGTACTAGATATTATGAAAAAAGAATTGTGGCTCTAGAATCAGTTTTCAGCAAGAAAATAGAGAAATACATTTGTATGGAAACCATATTGAAAAAATACTGCTAGTATACGCTCTTAAGAGGAAAGAAAAAATAGAATAAGTTGCTTTTCTTCCCGCGCAACCCGTAAAACCCGTTTAAGGGATTGGGCAAAAATGTAAGCGACGTGGCGATGCGGCAACCCATCAGTATTTTGAGCTCTTGTCTAACCCGCAAGGCAAAAGGACGTGATAATATGTGTCTACTTTTACATAATATATGCATGGAAGAAGCGTTCGTGGATGTATTTGCACGGAACCAGTTTGGAATATAACAGAACGTGAACAAATACGAGGAGAATTAAACAACAAAAGGTACGCTTTAAAGCTGAGTGCACAATAATTAATTTCCCGCTAACATAACCTTTGTGCTTTGTTTTCGGATTTAAAGATTGCCGAGCCTCACTTGAGTTCACTGCTATAATAGACACATTTATCACGGTTCATCATCATCATCAGGTCTTTTTCAATCTCCACTCTAGGAGCAAGACCCTCAATATACTACGAAAGCCATATTTAAGCCAAAGCAGTCAGAGGACTTGGTCTACACTCTCCACGCTGGCCGGACGGGTTGGAGAGGTCTGTTTGATGTTTATAAGCTTTGTTCAGCTTGTGTTTTCTAAGTCGCCTTCTACGGCATCCACGGGAAGACTTGCAGTGCTTCTATTCGACTCTGCCGGGAACTTTCGTCCATCCAACCATCGAACCAGCCGGCCTATTTACTAACTCGGATGACAGGTGTCGATGCCTATCAATCAAGAATTTAGTGTTACAATGCGGTTTTTGTATTTCAAATAAAAAGTTCGAGCAAGCAAAACCCGCATTGTAACAGTAAATTCTTGATTGATAGGCATCGACACCTGTCATCCGAGTTAGTAAATAGGCCGGGTGGTTCGATGGTTTAAAGGATAAAAGTGTTCATACTAACACGCGGTATAGCCGAGGTGTTTAATTAAAGGCACGAGGAGGAGTAGAGTACTATAATAAACCAATGACTATAATAGGCAGCTTACTGAGTACGGATATCATACGTTTTTCAATATATTTGATACGTAAAGAAAGAAGCCTTGTCCGGAAAATATAATATTACGATACGATTCACGTTAAGATGTCGTAAGGACCGTTTTATTTGAGAATGTAATGAAAATTCAATTAGGTATCATATTATAGAGCAAAATTGAGATTGACGCTATCAAATTATATCGATCGGTACGTGGTCGCCATTCAAGATATTTCGTCAAGCGTCTTGCTTAATGTTACAAAATTCTATAAAAATCTAAAAGTATTTTAGACAGCTGTCCTTACAAACAACGTGACTTTCAACATATAAGAATATCATATAGCAAAAAGGTTAGTCGACGTCACAGGAGACCGAAGAGCTGGCAGCTACCTCGGACAAAGAATTAGTCTTGCTATTCAAAGGGGGAACGCTGCCAGTATCTTCGGAACCTTGCCTAAAGGGACTCGTTAGAATATCATATTAGCAAGTATATTAGTCGTGTGGTTCTCGGCAGAGTAAAATAGGACCACTCCAAGCTTTCCGTGGATGTCGTAAAAGGTGACTTAGGAAACACAAGCTAAACAAAGCTTATAAATATCAAGCAGACCTCTCCAACCTGTCTGGCCAGCGTGGAAAGAGTAGGCTAAATCCTCTGAATGCCCTGGCTAATAATGGCTCTGATAGTACAGAGAGGGCCACGCTCCTGCAGTGGAGACTAAAAAAAGGACCTGATGATGATGAAGTATATTAGAAGTTGTAATATCATACTTAGTTATTTATTTTAATCTAATTCCTTTGTTCACACTTGATAAACTTGAAGGAAACTTAGCGTAAGTTACAAGCGCTCATTGTAGTCAATTTTAACTTAGATAAAAGTTAGCGACCGCAAACTGAGGCGGCGGTTACATTATGTTAACAAGTTAGTTGAAAAATAATTACTTAAAAGAGCTTGTATAATATTATTATTACTTCTAGGTTTGATACATTACTTATTTTGACGTTTTATTTTATAACTACATTAAAATCTATCGGGAGCGTAGTAAATAAATAAATATATACGGACAAATCACCCAGATTGAGCTAGCCCCAAAGTAAGTTCGAGACTTGTGTTATGGGATACTAACTCAAGGATACTATATTTTATAATAGATACTTATATAGATAAACATCCAAGACCCAGGTCAATCTGAAAAAGATCATTTTCCATCTTGACCTGATCGGGGATCGAACCCGGGACCATCCGTGTCGCAGGCAGGCGTGTTGACCGCTGCGCCACGCTTTATTTTTATCTTCGCGGAAAGAGAAGTAAGTAAGCTGGTACATTCCACGTTTTTATCGTTACGAGAATGCTTAATGCTTTAACATTATACTTCATTTCGCCAGCTTACTTTGTTTTCTATTACAAGGCATTTTCACGTGTATGTGAAGTTTTGTTAATTATAAATTAATTAGCAATTAAATTAACAAACATGGCAGAAGAACAAATGAACAATAAATTTTCACACAACATCAAAAAAGATATGTAGGAAAATTTCACTTTCTATAATGCTAAGCATACTCAGCTTAGCATTATAGAAAGTGAAATTTTGAACACCAAATTATTGGTTCGGGAAAAAACAATTTCTTATGTTATACATGTAAAGTTGTAGAATATCTTCGGTGTAATAATGTAATGCAAAATAGACCTAAACTAATTACGTTGATGTACATACTGCAGACACCACGAAGTTTGTTCAAGCGTTTTCTGTATGTGAATTTACAACTCTTTTGTATGAACGGATAAAATCTGCATACAAAATACGAAAAGACTTTTTCCCCGACCGTATATAAATGCCTAGCTATTTTTCGTCCACGTCGATTGCGGTTTTTATCGTGCAATCTATCCGGGGCCCCAAGTCAACCTCTGGCCCCCAAATGTAACTTTGGTTATAAGCGATATTTCTTTTAAACTGAAAACATACTACGATTACGACATAATGGCACTATGTTTTAAAGGGAAATGTTATCACTTTTTGTATGAAAAATTACAATTCTCTTACATCATCAATGGATATAGCAGCACTCACCAATAATGACATTTAATTATATGTAAATATTAAACCTCTTGCAAGGATTACTATGTAACCAAGGCAATAATATTTTATTCCACTGTATTTCCCCCGAAACAATAATTAAAAATCGGTGTTGTATAAATCTAATATTTTCGATATAATCGATTTTTTCGTATGGCTATGGATACGTACGTATCAGGTGTAATCGAATTCATTGGCATCCGCAAAGAAAAAATAAATATTTCTTGTGTCAACCCTAATTGTGTACCAGCCTAAAGTCACATGTTTTGCATAAATTTCACTGACCTGCTGTTTAATTAAATGAATTTATTTTGCGACTTTTTTAGGGTTCCGTAGTAAACAAGGATCCCTTATAGTTTCGCCATGTCTGTCTGTCTGTCTGTCTGTCTGCCTGTCCGTCCGCGGTTTTACGCAGAGACTATAAGTACCAGAAAGCTGTAATTTGGTATGGATATGTATATTAATCATGGCAAAAAAGTGGTAGAATAAAAACATGAAAAAAAATTTTTTTAGGGTAGCTCCCATACAAGTAAATTGAGGGAGTAATTTTTTTTTCTCTATTTACCCATCGTGTGGGGTATCGTTAAATAGGTCTTTCAAAAATATTGTGAGGTTGAGAACACCATTTTCCGATTTAGGGATCCGTTTCCGAAATATTTGGTTTTAAAGTGCGAATTTTTGTTAGAGGTAAGTGTCCCCCCCCTCTATCTGCTAAACGGTTATATATAGATACGTGAAAAAAATTACAGCAGTAGTATATATACTGAAGTTTAAAGGAAAACTATCAGAGCTGAGTACTAAGTGCAAACTAAAAAGTTATAGGCAACCAACTTATAAACTGTAAAATTTCATACTATTTTCATTGTTAGAAGTTTTTGGTCGCTAAACTGTAAGGTGCGAGTGTGAATAGTGTGAACTCAAAGTTGTCATTCGCAACTACGGAACCCTACACTGCGCGTGGCCCGACACGCACTTGTCCGGTTTTTATTATATAATACTGTTTGAATTTTTGGTTTTTGCCTAAGTAAATATCTCTATTAAAGCGATTGAGGTATTTTTAAAATGTTTCTTAAATGTAAAAATGTGTAATATTAATTTCCTTCAAAGAAAGCTTTATCTACATTGAATCATTAATAAGCAATTCATTTAACAAAGATATTTAAAGTGATACCAATGAATTAAAAACACAAAACCTGTATATTCGGGGAAAACGCCACCAATTTTTTGTAATGGTCATATTATTTGGGTGTGCATGGTCGACTGACCGTGTTCCCTACACGAAATGATGATGATGATTTGGAAAAGACAAACCGAAGGTTAACGTTAATAACATATTAATATATTGTTATAACCCATTTAGCCTCTCAAAAATGGTAAACAAGTATATTTCCATCTGCAATCAGGCAGAAGGCCTAAGCCGCGTCGCCCACGTCCGTAATCTCACAATCCTCTTTGACGCCACGCGTTATGTAAAGACGCACTAGTGTGTGGCTGCCACATCGTTCGCATAAATTAATGTATATATATACATATATATAAGTACATACATAAATATTATCACGTCTTTAGCCCTTCCTAGTGGGGTAGACAGAGCCGAAGGTCATAAGACCCGGCCACATTTAGCATCATAGTGAGCGTAAACGGAATCAAAATAGTAAAGAATTCAAAACCAATCTGTATATTCCAGAAAAACGCCACTAATATTTTAATGGGTCACATTATTTAAGGAATATATTGAATATACTATAACATATAAATATATTGTTATAACCCATTTAGCCTCTCGAAAATGGTAAACAAGTATATTTCCATCTGCAATCAGGCAGAAGGCCTAAGCCGCGTCGCCCACGTCCGTAATCTCACAATCCTCTTTGACGCCACGCGTTATGTAAGGATTTAATTTCGCACTAGTGTATGGCTGCCACATCGTTCGCATAAATAAATGTACGCATTATTTTGATAGGACTTGGACTGTAGCAAATATTTATGTCAATCTTAATACATATTATCACGTCTTTATCCCTAGTGGGGTAGACAGAGCCAAAAGTCTTAAGACTTGGCCACTTTTAGCATCATAGTGGGCTTAAAGATGGAAAGCGGAATCAAAATAGTGATGGGTTGCTAGCCGCATCGCCTATTGATGTGATTCCTTAGATTTTTGTCCAATGCCTTAACCGGCTTTTACGGTCTGCGCGGGAAGAAAAGCAGCTGCTATATTCTATGTTTTTTCCGTTCTCCCAATCCAGCATGGAAGTTAATTAGTTGGTTAGTCAATCTTAAAACCGCATAGAAAATCGCGGAACGGATTACAATACCTGTGCAATGCAAACTATTTGAAAATATTTATTTATGATTATAATTCGCTCATGTCCGCTTATCTTACAATCCTCTTTGACAGACCGGTAAGGTTTTAATTTCGCACTTGTGTATAGCTGCCATATCGTTGGCATAAATTAATGTTCATACATACATACCTACATACATACATATTATCACGTCTTTTTACCTTGCGGATTAGATAGAGCCCTGGTCTGTAAAACCGTAAGGCGACATTTAGCATGTTGGTGGGCTTGTAAGTGAGAACGGAATCAAAATGATCATGGGTTATTAGAACTTGGACTGTATCAAATATTTATATCAATCTTCGTACCGCACAGAAAACCGCGGAACGAATTATAATATTTGCGGATTGCAAACTTTTTGAAAATATTTATTTATGATTATAAATATTAATAATAATTTTTAAGTTTATGCCGCATCGCCCACGTCCACTAATCTCACAATTCTCTTTGACGCCATGCATTATGTAAAGACCGGTAAGGATTTAATTTCGCACTAGTGTATGGCTGCCACATCGTTCGCATAAATTAATGTATAGGTATACAATAATACATACATATTACCATGTCTTTTTCCCTTGCGGGGTAGACAGAGCCCAACTTTGTAAAACCTTAAGGCCACGTTTAGCATGTTGGTGGGCTTGTAGGGTGAGAACGGAATCAAATTAGTGATGGGTTAATCATTAATGTATGCATTATTTTAACAGGACTTGGACTGTAGCAAAAATTTATGTTAATCTTAGTACTTACTGCATGGAATCCGCGAAACGAATTACAACTGCTTTAGTACATCTCGAATTCAGTTGTCCTTCATACATATATGTATTCTATCATGTCTTTATCCCTAATGGAGTAGACAGAGCCGAAGGTCATACATAAGACCCGGCCACATTTAGCATCTAAGTGGGCATAAAGTTGGAAAGCGGAATCAAAATAGTGATGGGTTGCTAGCCGCATCGACCTAGATTGCAAGATTAGTATTTCCTCACCGACTAAGGGAGTCACTAAATTCATTTGCTTTTTTAAATTCGGTGGACTAAAAATATGTTTTCGTTAGATCAGGGCTTTCCCATCTTTTCTAAATATCTTCAGTAGTTTTTGGAAGTTAACTTTCTTTGTTTGTAGATGACAAATGTTGATTCACTTTCTTTTACAATCAAGAGTTCATTAATAACTCAATAATACTATGGAACTCTGTATTCATCATCCGACAGGCCTGACTAGTTTAATGAATAACGATGCACAAACTAACAAACCTTTATTCAATATTCTTGTATCGTTTATATAATGACATCCTATTGAGTCCTACGCAGTCCATCGAAACTAATTGCACTTCCTTATTACAATACCACAAGGTCTATAATTGTATAAAACCGTAATATCAATATATTGGTTTGATTCCAGACAGGAAGTTCGATTCAGCCTACGCTACGGTTTGACAATGTAAATTAGACCTTAACTCCTACGTAATAAAGCTTTTCAGAAATGACAGTGATGGACTGTGTTTGAATGGCGTAACAGAACTATTTGTGATGGCTTTTCTATTTGACAAATAGATTATATTATTGGTAACTAAAGTTTAGAACATAGTTGTTTGTTCGTCTATTAATCATGTTGTGAATAGAATACTAGTAACTACAAATTTCACAGGTTCAGTGTCAAAGAGAAATAATATACTAATAATATTAGCTCCAAAAACTCATCAACAAACTCAATCAAACTTATCATTGACAAAAAATAAAAAAAAGTTCTAATAAATTTTGTTTAAGTTTCTAACTACGTTAAAAATGATACGGACACTGTTACGAACTTCTAAAGTTAAAATGCTAGGTTTTTTTAAGGTCATTTGTTTGTACTAGTAATATTACTCTGTTATATATTCAAAACCGGCCAAGTGCGAGTCGGGCCACGCGCAGTATAGGAATTCGCAACTACGGAAGTAGTTGCGAATGACAACTTTGAGTTCACACTGTTTACACTCGCACCTCACAGTTTAACGACCAAAAACATCTAACAATAAAGATTGTATAAAATTTTACATTTTCCAGTACATTTTATAAGTTGGTTGCCTATAACTTTTTAGTTTGCACTTAGTACCCAGCTCTGAAAGTTTTCCTTTTAACTTCAGTATATATACTACTGCTGTAATTTTTTTCACGTATCCATATATAACCGTTTAGCAGATAGAGGGGGGGGACACGTACCTCTAACAAAAATTTTCACTTTAAAACCAAATATTTCGGTAACGGATCCCTAAATCGAAAAATGGTGTTCTCAACCTCACAATATTTTTCAAAAACCTTTTTAACGATACCCCACACGATGGGTAAGTAGAGAAAAAAAAATTACTCCCCCACTTTACTTGTATGGGAGCTACTCAAAAAAAAATTTTTTTTCAAGATTTTTTTCTACGACTTTTTTGCCATGATTAATATACATACTCATACAAAATTACAGCTTTCTAGTACTTATAGTCTCTGAGTAAAACCGCGGACGGACAGACAGACAGACAGACAGACAGACATGGCGAAACTATAAGGGTTCCTAGTTTACTACGGAACCCTAAAAATTAAGTATCAAATAAAATTACTAACTCAATAAGATGAACAGAGATGACTAAAAATGATAGGAATTTGAATAACAAAGTTTACAATTTTTCAAGTTTCACAATTTTTACCCACCCAGAAGGAGGGTAATAATTTTTCGCGCGTTTGTATGAATATATTTCACATATTGCATGCATATCTTTTCCAATGTGTTACCACCTGTAGCCTAAACGGCTTTACCGATTTCGTAGTGTTATGTTGTGTCATTTGATTCGTATTCTTGCCGGAGTGAAATAGGCTGTGTGCATGGAGATAATGAATAAATAAATAAATAAATATATAGGGACATATCACACAAATTGAGCTAGCCCCACAGTAAGTTGTGAACTTGTGTCGCAGGATACTAACTCAACGATACTATATTTTATAAATAACATATACTTATGTAGATAAACATCCAAGACCCAGGTCATTATGAAAAAGATAGTTTTCCATAATGACCTGACCGGGGATCGAACCCGGGACCCCCGTGTCGCAGGCTGGCGTGTTGACCGCTGCGCCACGGAGCTCGTCGCTGATGAACTGTGTGACATATTAAAAAATTAATATGGCGGATGTAAACTGTCATAAGGCATATCATATTATATATTTTTTTTAATAATTCACTATCATCTAATGACACAAGAACGTACCGAGTAGCATTGTGAATTCATTGACGAGCTCCGTGGCGCAGCGGTCATCACGCCTGGCTGCGACACGGATGGTCCCGGGTTCGATCCCCGGTCAGGTCAAGATGGAAAACGATCTTTTTCAGATTGACCTGGGTCTTGGATGTTTATCTATATATGTATTTGTTATAAAATATAGTATCGTTGAGTTAGTATCCCATAACACAAGTCTTTCATTAGAACTTACTTTGGGGATAGCTCAATCTGTGTGATTTGTCCGTATATATTTATTTATTTATATTTATTTATAAAAAAAACCTATAACCTAACAAGAATATTTACTGGTCCGACCTGGGTATCCAATTCAGACTCCAGAGCCTCTCGTTTAAAGGGCACCACTACGCTACGGAGGCCAAAATAGCAAATCTTAAATGCCGAAAGTGCAAGACGTAAACGAAGTACCCAACCGCCATATTGTCAAACTTTCATTCTCTTGGTGCGGTACTTGTATTGTATAACAATACCGAAAGATTCTCATATTTTACGAAATTGCGGGCATTATTAGATCTTGCACTTTCACCGGCTGGACCAAAAAACTATAATTACGCGGGATGCCATCATCTTTTGAACTTTGCGTGTGGTACAAGGTATGAGATAATGAAGGGTTTTCAGAGTGACATTTAAGACAAAACAATGATAATTTTTTTATCACAAGATGGCGTTGATCGAAGGCCAGTGTCAAATGAGGCCATAGTTAAAAATTAAATGACCATAAAATTTTGTCATCCATGGCATCATCGCCTTTTTATTAACGCCATCTAGCGAACTCAAAGTTTTTTGTAATGTCACTTTGAAAACCCCTCATTGACTTTGTGTGCAGTAACATGGAGTTTTTCAAATGTAAAACTCTCTGTCTCTTTAACTCATTGATGGACACTGCGAGTGTCTACTTTATTTATATGGTGTCTCGTTTCACCTTAGAAACTGTTAAATCCATCCTCAACATGCACGGAGGATAAGCAAATTGGCATAACTTTTTTGCTTCCAAACCAACATCAAATTATAGACCGAAACTACTGGCACTATTATTTTTAAAATTATTGCACCTATAGAAAGCTTATTTATCTGCGGGCGACATAAGCTATAATTACGCGGATGGAGTCACGAGAAAATTGCTAGTATATTATATAGGTATATGTGAAATTAGTATGGTTGTGAAGATGTTCGAAAACTTCTTCACGAAAAATCTGGATTAACTAGTACTGAAGACACGTCAGTTTCGCTATCATATAAAATCTCGCACAAAGACGCGGGAATAAATAAGTTGAAGGTAATAAGGGTATTACATCTTCCGATATTCAGTCTATGACGAGAAGGTCGCCGCTATACGTAAGACAAGTAAAGAGACATCGCAATACGTGTTTAATGTATTGCGGGGTCTCGTCAGAGATTGAATATCGTATCGTGTTATAAGCGCTTAAGTCAGACCAGACGGAACTATGCCAAATCAATCGCTCAGTACTTCCGCTTTCTCGTTGTTTTTCATGACTTGTACCACAACCACCGCCATTCAAAGGTCATTGCGTCACTCACGGCAAGACCTGTGAATTTGACATTAACGCAAAATAACTACGCTAAGGTTAGCGACGATCTCTCGCTAGAAATCTCGGGCCCAAGGCTCTTTGCCGTACTTAGGGTTGCCACAGGCGTCCGGATAAAGCCGGACACAGTTGGTCTTTTTGGTTGCATCATTATCATCATCAGGTCTTTTTTAGTCTCTACTGCAGGAGTACGACCCTCTCTATTCTGCCAGAGCCATATATTAGCAAGAGCATTCAGAGGATTTGGCCTACACTCTCCACGCTGGCCAGACGGGTTGGAAAGGTCTTTTCGATGTTTACAAGCTTTGTTTAGCTTGTGTTTCCTTAGTCGCCTTCTACGACATCCACGGAAAGACTTGGAATGGTCCTATTCTACTCTGCCGGGAACCACACGGCTTATTATTGTTGATTACGTGTCCGGCCCAATCAGTCGGAACTCCTGCCTGCCCGGTTTTGATTAGGCTTTATCAATCTGCCTATTTTAATGAACATTTTATGGTACCTACAACAACTGAAAAACGTCTTGTTCTACATATACTGCGACTTAAATATTAAGGGGAAGCATGAATTTTTGGAGATCCAGTGATGCCCATTTGAAATGAATTGTTAGACAGAAAACGGAGATATCATTTAAAATATTGGACGACAAGGCCCTTGAAGCATAACTTAACGTTTTCGCCAAAAGTGGCGCTTTTGACAGAGTTTTCTAACGATTTATTTCAAATTATATGCTGTCCACTGGACCCCCCAAAAATTTACGCTTCCCGGACACTGGACTTTGTTACAAAAAAGTCCGGTTAAACTGATTGCTCTGTCCGGCAATTCACTCTGACCTGGCAACCCTAGCCGTACATTACACATCTCAGGACATAGGTAGAGATATTTTGTAATTAAGTTACTAGATGTAAGGATGGGATTTAAGAGCGCCTTTGTGGAAAAGTAATTAATGTAGTCAGTCATTTATACGACATACATTTTATTTCACAATACCACCGGCGACCGACGTATGCTGAATATTGATACGGATTACCTTCTTTGAAGTTAATTATATGATACAAATCACACATCATTAGGAAACTCAAGGTTGATTCTGAAACAACTGTTATGTGAATTTTGACGACAAAACGTTGGTGCAAAAGCCAATTAAATAGAAATAATCGACTACAGATCTTTTTAATAAAAAATGTAACAGCCGAAATAAACTGGAAAGCAAAAATCAATCAGCCCCTGTTTTCCTGCCCTTAGGATTGGAATTTCCAAAAATATATCGGACCAACTTCGAAAGGAACTTATACCCTTTCCAATAAAAAAAGAAGTATCAAAATCGGACATCTCTGTAAAAAATTATGCGTGCATACATAAAAATATATACACGTCGACCTCAACCATTTTTTCGTAGGTAGATAAAATAGAAATTGAAAACACCTAACTAACCACACAAACCATGTTAATGGGAACGTGCTACGCGACTATTAACCGTGCGCGTACCGTCTCATTTCGATAGACTTTCGATGATGGAACTAAAAAGATTTTTTTCAACATCATCTAATACAAATCACAGACTTTTTCCTCCCTATGAGTGAATAATAAATAAATTATTATGCCAAACATTAGATTCAACTTAATTCTTAGAGTTAGTAAAAAAGTAAATAAAATAGCGATTAAGCAGCAAATAACTGACACTTGTAAGAATCACATACGTGTTAATAAATTTCATTTAAACCACTGATGTAATTGATTTCTTAATATTGATAGCTCTTAGTACCAGAATACCTGCGTCTAGGTAAATATTTATAGGTGCTAATATAACGGACTATTTTAGACTGTGAGGTCAGACAGCTATCAAGACCTTGAGGCTATATTTTCGTTGGAAGAGTTCGCGAATCAGTTTCATTTTGGTTAAAAACGAAAATCAAAGACAAGATTATTTTGGTAAGAATTTAATTGTAAACGTACAAGGAAGTTTAAAAACGAAGGTAATGGAGAAGAAAACATGGAAAACACGCAAAAGGATCCTAAAGCAAAAAGGAATATTTCTTTGTAAAAAAATAAGTACAAAGCTAAACATCGGACGATTAGCGAAATTGACAATACATGGCGAAATTGCGATCGTTTTTAACCCTCAAAAGGGTGATTCAGTCCATCGATATGAACAACTTTTCCTATGTGAACAATGCTGGAAACTCAAAAATAAACATTACCGACTGAATATTTTTGTATGGTAATGTATTTGTTTTTAGTTTCCAGCACTTTTCCCTTAGGAAAGATCGGATTGGACCACCCCAGGAAGGGTCTAACACGACCAAAATTTTGCCATGTATTATAGAATATAGGTGTAGTTTTACTTTTAAGGTAAATTAATTTATAATTAGAGAATAAATAAAAAATATTAAGTATAATTAAAGAAGCAAGCATGCTTTATTTATACATAACCTCTGAAAGAAAACACATCCTTTTCAGCAGTCGTGTAATTTCTATATAGCTCCGGAACCTTACACACTTTCAGTGGTTTTCCTACGTTGTTCGTCAATTTTTTAACACCCTTTTTAGGGTTCTGTGCACAAAAAGAAAAATTAAAAGGAGTTTTATTTTTCGTCCATCTAAACTAGTTTCTGTCAAATGTGCTGTTCATTTATTTTATTTTTGAGACGTCAAATGTTAGATAATTAAGAATTTGGTATTTTTGCCGTTTATAAAGGGTACTAGCCCATACAGACAAATCTTCACACAAGTCTTTTGTTATACACAAAAATTTAGAAGAAAATCACAGATAATTAAAACAATAGGTGACCATGGAGATAAACAGAGAGTAACATGACCCTCGACATACCCTTATAGGGATGACTTACCCCATCAATATGAACAACTTTTGCAAGAAAGGGTGGTCGCGTGGCAAGGGTTTAATTATGTGTTGCGAGTTGTCTTAATCTTTATTCATACTTATACCTCGGGTATACTCTCTCCAACCCCTCTGGCCAGCGTGGAGAATGTAGGCCAAATCCTCTGACTGCTCTGGCTAATACGAGTATATGACTATGGTAGTTCAGAGAGGGTTATGCTCCTGCAGTGGAGACTAAAAAAGACCTGATGATGATGGGATCTCGGGTCTCATACAAGAAACGTTATTTGTAGATGATTATTCTTTTAGAGCACTTTGGGACAAAACCCTTAGTCTGTCCGTGAATCCGACTCGCACTTGGCCGGTTTATCATATCTCATTAACCCTGGCATTGTCTCGTACGTAAAGCATGATTAACTGACTGCATGTTTGTGAACACGCGAGGCTACATGCGTGACGATTCGTTGTGACAGTAGGAACATTACCTGCTTCTTTGATTTTATATAAATACATACAATACTATCATGCCTTTTTCCCTTGCGGGGTTGACAGAGCCCAGGTCTATAAAACCTGAAGGCCACGTTTAGTATGATGGTGGGCCTGTAGGTGGAGAACGGAATCTATCGGTACTATCTATCTATTTATCAGCCAGGGACGTCCACTGCTGGACGTAGACCTCCCCCATAGATCGCCATAAATTGCGATATAACGTAGGATAGGTACTAATTTAACTATAATATAGTTTTACATACATAAATAGATACACATCCAAGACAATCCCGACAAATAGCACGTGAGTGACCCGTTGATATATATGTCGCAGTCATCTGGTTAAATATGCTATTTGATTGAATGACTAGCGCGTTCATTGAATGGCCACGTTTAATTGAATGACTAGGCCGAACGTTGATTCAACAAGCGTCGCTCAACGTCCAACTAGTTAGCGGGTTGTATTGTAACATAGCCCTTTGAACAGAGCGGACATAAAATCAGTCAGGTGATTCAAATTTAGTTCATTTTTTTACCACTGCGGCGCTAGTAGTCACCAAAACAAATATGGCGTCAAACAGCTCGAACAGATGGCACAGTGTTGATATTTTTTTCGATTAAATTTACATAAAAGTGCGCTATTAGTAATAAAATAGTGACATTATGGATTTACCTATAATTACGCCACCGCCGGCGTCTTTAAAAACTAAGAAAAATTGAAAAAATATGAGATTAAATAAAACTTTGGAAATTATGCTATCACCAAATATTACAAAGTTGGCTAAGATTCAACAACTTCGCTAAATGACATTCATTCAGTAAAGACGTTGAAAGTTACATTCAACGACTTGACGAGTTGTCCTTTAGTCATTCCATTAAACGTGGTCATTCAATGAACGCGCTAGTCATTTAATCAAATAGCAGATTCAACCAGATCACTGCGACATATATATAACATCCAAGACCCAGTCAAATCAGAAAAGATCGTTTTCCATCATGACCTGACGTGGGATCGAAACCGGGACCATTCGTGTCGCAGGCTTACGTGTTAACCACTGCGCCACGATGGTCGTAAAAAAGCAATATTTAAGCTTAATACTACCACAAACGAAACTTTACATTCATGGACACGTCAATGTGTGAGTTAAAAATAATTTCGCCTCCACTAAATGAATTCAAGTACTAACATAATTATGTTTACGAGACATCGCGTAACGTGCGACTAGCAATAGTAGCACTTCAGTAGCAGCAGCTATCAAACACGCCCTAAAAAGGGGAAAAAAGCGAGTTCGCCATAATATTAAGAGCGGGGGACGCTGCGAGTTTCCGTTCTGTAGGTCAATTTTTGAACTAATAGAATCCATCCGCCACTCGTTGTGACGTCAGCGCTCGTTTCGTATTCACATATGAAAAAATCAACAAGCGGGCCTGTTTTTACGTATTTTATAACCGTGCGAATGGTTCTACTGCTTAGAGTTGCCAGCAAAAAATTATTGTTACGGTTGCCAGAATAATTGAATGCACAGCAAAATTAGTAGCTTAACACGTCCGATTTTCAATCCGACAATCGGACGGTGTTGTCATTTTAGGTAATTCTAGGGGAATTTGATTGTCTTTAGGCAATTGTTTTTAGTAATCTTCCTTCGTAGAAAAACCAGTTAAATATGAACAAGATGATACTATAGACGAAGTCTTGTCAGTAAATGGCGTAATAAAAATAAAATTGCGAATTGTACAAAAGCCTTCTTATTTCTTCATTATGTTTTCTGATTTTAATAATTACAGTGACTCAGGGATATCTAGGTGGGGTTTTTACTGCAATTTCCTTTAAAATCTTATCTTTTTTTCATGTAGATTTAAGTAGTTTCTTATTTTGTAAAAGGCAACACTGCAATCGGGTCGGAAGCAAAACGGACGTATGTTCCCATCTTTTTGTAGACAGTTATGGTAAAAACGCTAGGATCTAAGGAAGAGAATTTAAGAAAAAAATAAAAATTTGGTCAAAGTCAAATTTGACATTTTGCACGCGTAGTCCGGTCCGAGTGGCCTGCTGCGACCATTCGGAAAACCCATTCGAATAATTATTCAAAAATAGAGCCAATTAAGATTCACCATGCGGAAACTTGACAACGAGTGGCGGATCGATTCTCTTGGTTGAAAAATTGACTCCCATCAGTTCGTACGAGTACGTTAGAACTTACAAAAATGTATGTACAATTTTTTGCCTTGATAAGAAATAAAATAGCCTTCTAGTGTAAGGCTTCCATCCACTTACACTTCTTAGGCCCTTACTTTGGATTACGATAAATTGATCTCATAAGGACTCACCGTGTCTCGTAATATTGGAGATCCCCAAACAAGCTTACGTAGATTTACCTGGAAAGGACAAACGTTTTATTAAATATTAGCTGTTACCCGCGGCTTCGCCCGCGTAATATATAGCATATGTCCTTCTCGGTACCCTAACCTATGTGTATGCAAAATTTCATGATGATCGGTTCAGTAGATACGGCGTGAAAGCTTAACAAACAAACAAACAAACAAACTCACTTTCGCATTTATAATATTAGTTAGGAAGTTAGGATTTGGTTAATCGGATTAAATATGGCCTAAGTGGGCCTAAACTTCAATCGATCCTTTTTGAGCTGATGTTCGACAAATATACTTAGTTCTTCTGCCTATGGCTTCTTGTACTGTCCATCTGTACTGTCCACATAATAAGTAATTGAACATATTTTATTAAAAGTAGATATTCTGTCTTGGGGCATGGGAAATCGTATCAGTAGGCGATGCGGCTAGCAACCTAGGTATCACGTTTTGATTCATAATCCGGAAAAAACACGGTGTTTTGAAGCGACTACGCGAGTAGAGACGCGAGCTAAAACTAGTAATTACAAGTAAATACAGAAGTTAGTATTGTTGTTTGTTCTTCACGCTTTAATAGTAAACATTGAACGGAATATCATGAAATTTTGTAAAGGCGTCGTCAGGGTTACGGATAGGGCAAAGGGCACCTTTCATAGATAAACAGTTTCTTAGTATAGAAAATAATTATAATGTAATAATAGTGAAGTTAGGTTAGGGTAGAATTTGCAAAAGTATATGTAATCTGCATGTATATAAGTAAGTACCTAATTATGTACATAATGATTTTGTTGAAGTTTGGGATCTCCTAACACAGGTTATTTTTACTTAAATGGAGATCGCGATAACAATTGGTTCAATAATATGGAAATATGATAATGAAATCCCGCACGCCGTGTGATTCCCGGCAGAGTAGAATAGGACCAATCCAAGGCTACCCGTGGATGTCGTAGAAGGCGGCTTAAAGAACTCAAGCTCAAGAAAGCTCATAAACATCAAAGAGACCTCTCCAACCCTTCTGGCCAGTGTGGAGAGAGAGTGTATCTTCGTGTCTACTCTGGCTAAAATATGGCTCTGGTAGTACAGAGAGCGTCATGCTCCTGCATTGGATACTAAAAAGACCTGATGATGATGATGAATTATTATTAAGAGTCGCCTGGACGCGCATGTCTCCATACAAACGGAAAAAGGGAATTGTGGCAATATCTGATAACTTTAGGGCAAAATTAAGCATCCAATCAATTAATCTCATTACAATCTACGTACGTTCCTATACAGTTTGGTTAAATAATCAAATGTTTGAGAATTATACGCCTCAAGATTTCCATACAAATTTACAAAGGCTTGTAATTCTCAAACCATTGGTATTTTACCCAAGCTGTTTAGGAACGTACGTAGATTATAATAAGATTAATTGATTAAATGCTTAATTTTACTCCAAAATTATCAAATATTGCCACAATTCCCTTTTTCCGTTTGTATGGAGAAATGCGCGTCCAGGCGACTCTTAATCCCGGGAAAAGTACAATTCCCGCGGGAAAAATGCAACAACGCGCGCAGAGCTGCGAGTGAAATCTATAAAAGTTCTCGTTACTGGCGACAGCACAACCTAACCTCACAATTTATGTTTCCTTTGTAGCTATGCTGATCTCATTTCCTGACCCTTATAAAACACCTTTTGTTCGTTACGTCCCACCCAACGCATCAACCTCGGTTGAGGGTCTTATCTATGGCATGGCGGTCTCAGATTGTCTCAGATTTTCCCTATTCTATTAAATACTAACTTTGGAATAAATTAAGTTAATTATTTGGTGCCGTGTAAAAATAGGACTTTTTTCGCCCATTCTGTTGTATTGCAACTAAAATTACTTTGGATTTTCTCTATCATGTAAGTTTTTATAAGATTCCACCGGGCATATTTTTTTTCGAATCCAATAAATTATATTGAGCAGTAGGTATATATAACAAACAGGACTTTTTTCGTCCATTCTGATATGTAGACCAGTCAAACATTACTATACATATATCAGTATGTTTAACAGTGTAACTAGTTATACTAACCCTAAACATTCAAATTGACGAAATATATCATGGAGTAATTTATTTAAGTACCTACCGCAATGTAAATACTCTATTATACCCTGATACCCCCAAAACATCAACCTGCCTAACTAACTGTAGTTAAACGAATATGACCGTACTACCTCACCGACTAACTTATTATTATAACTACTACGAGAAGTTACTACGGAATTAAAATCACGACTTGTTCAAACGTCTACCATTAGTTGCGGTGGAACTCGATCATATCTCACTCTAAATAAGTCACGATTCTTGTGAAGATTTTAGACGCAACCATTATTAAAAATAATGCCGCTATCTTTCCACAAAATCAAATAACTAAATACCAGTACATTTTTGAGTTTCAGTACGAGGATCATGCTTATTATATCTGTCTGGTACAGCCTAACGACTGCTATTGAAACAAAATAAAATCAACAAAATTGCGATATTTTCAGTATGGTAACTACGAGAACACAATAAACTATGTTAAACCCACGCACTGCTATGCGGTGATGATACATCATATCATAGAATTATATGGACTTAAGATTTTGACTGTCCTTGACCATCACTAGATTCCGATAAAAAGAAAAACATACAGCAACAATATGTGAAATTAATACATCAAACAACTTCAATATGCTGTTTACTTGCAATATGCCCTGTTGTAGTCCTATTACAAAATTTAAATAATATTGGTATTTACATGCCTTAAGAGTCGCCTGGACGCGGATGTCTTCATACAAACGGAAAAAGGGAATTGTGGTAATATTTGATAATTTTGGAGTAAATTAAGCATTAATTAATCTCATTATAATCTACGTACGTTGCTATACAGCTTGGTTAAATTATCAATAGTTTGAGAATTATACGCCTCTCGAGATTACCATACAAATTAGAAAAGGCTTGTATTTCTCAAACCATTGGTATTTAAACCAACCTGTATAGGAACGTAACGTACGTAGATTATAATGAGATTAATTGATTAAATGCTTAATTTTACTCAAAAATTATCAAATATTGCCACAATTCCCTTTTTCCGTTTGTGTGGAGACATGCGCGTCCAGGCGACTCTTTACTCTCTAGCGAAACACATAAACCTACATTAACCATCTTTTACATTTGTCTGAACCATGTTTTGCATGTGAATAAAAAAAATATTCATTCATTCTTTTCTAATAAGATCATTATGCGCCCAAAGGCATAATCTTTCTTTCTTTCTTCTTTTTAATTATGGCTTCCACCGAGATTTCAGTGATTCTGCCAATGTCCAGTATAATGAGATACTAAGTATCGGTGTTGTACGGTATGTGGCATCAAAGATGGCGTATGTTCTTTGGCAGCCTCGTGGGAGATTTTGGCGACAAATCTATAAGAGTCCATTTAACAGTCTACTTTAACTTTTTCACAAATTGTTCTCGAGCACGAGCATTTATAACACCAAACTACACCAATTTCATATTATAAAGTCCACTTAAATCAATTTGCAAAATTGTATAAGGCAAACGACAACTGAACTCCTTGACTTCCCTCCAAAAAAAAACCAAAGGCATAATCAAATCATAGCTCTTTGTAAAGACTGACCTTGACATGAAATAAGTCCGAAACATCAAAGTTGACAACCGAATCGATTCGTTTATTCGAGTTCTGCCAATCAATATTCGATTTCCAATAGTAGGAGCCCCACGATTCTTATCTGTAAAAGCGGTCTTGCAAAGGGACCTGTTGCTACGAATAAGCCTGGAAATGACTGCGGTAAAAATAAATATAAGAAGTGCTGAATCGTGACGACACTGTAAGCCGATTGCGGTCTTGTGTACTTTACATAGAGTTGAAAATAGCGCGGTGGTAAGTTATTTAAGACTCGGTTAGTACCTTTTGTTTGCTTTCAGTGTTGTGGGAAGGGAAGTAGCGGTTTCGTCGTCCTTTCTTTTTGAGGTTGAGCAAATTTATAAATCGGAGGTACTTATTCGCGACACCGTGGAACCTTTTGGATTGAATTGGGGGGGTATTCTAGGATAGTCGTATAACCACAGAATACATACCAAATAGTAGGTACACGGTATAACCTAGATTCCGCGTGGAATAGTGATTTTGGGTAAAGCCTTATTTCGAATTACAAAGTAGCCTATGCCCTTTCTTAGGTTCTAGACTGAGTACCAACTCAGTACTTTTGGCGTGAAAGCGAGACATACACACAGAGTTACATTCGCATTATAATATTACGTAGTACTAGTATGGAAGTATGGATTATAAAGGAGAAAGATTTGTTTGATTGATTGCATTGAATAGGCTCCGAAACTACTGGCCTGGCCTGGACATAGGCTATAATTTAAGTTCCAAAAATAATAATGTATAAATAATACATTATTATTTTTGGAACATGTTTATGTTTACGATCGAGTGAGCAAATTACAAAAACAACATAACATAAAGTAGTCTCAGTAACATAAAGAGGCCGAGCAGACCATACCGGTAGCACCCGTTCACGAGTTGAAGTATGGATCAGCCATAGTGTTACCCACTGACACACTCAAAAAGAAATAATGTCTAATTTAATTCCATCTTGCTACTAAACAAGTCAAGCACGGTCGAGTGGCCAACGCGGACATTCGTCATTACTCGGTCATTGTCATGAGTTGTGCAACTCGGCCGAGGAATGTCAATAGCAGACGAGAAAAAAGTAATTGAATTTGAAGAGCGAACACTAATTACAGACTTTTATTCAGTTTTGCCGGTCCTAAAACGAGACTGCCCGAAATCTTTACCAACTACCAAGACGTATTACTGGTATGAGACGACCGACTGCCTTATGTTTTCTCTAGGGTCAGATGTTATAGTTCTGTGTCTCTAGGCAATAGAGATCATAGACTAATATTGGAGTGAGGGTAAAGATGATAAAATGTCATACAATTAGGTTTGTATTTCTATTGGAGGCCACAAATTCAAACTCAATTGACGTGTGTTCTATGTCCTAATATTAAAGGCAGTTTTTCGGCTGTGATTTTTGATTGACGGACTTACCGATTTATGAAATTGAAAGCTTGGCTAGAATCCTCCGCGGCGCACGAAGAAGCTCTCGTGCGTAAAGCTTCGTTTTGCAAGGATATGCAGTGCCGCTTTACAAAGGCGCGATTTATATGGGCGCCCAATGACACGCACGTGGTTGAGTGTTGTGCAAATCGCATCACGCTACGCCTCAACCTGGTTTTGATTCGCCCCCTATCTCCAAGCACCCAGACGTCAATACATGAGAAGGGTGTCCGTGGGTTGCAGTGGACACAATCACATACATGTCCTCAGTAGCGACGGTAGAGTGGCGCGCTTTTTTTTAAAGGACTAAGTAGTTCTAAGTGAACTTTTGCTACTTCTCCGGACTTTTAGAGGTGAGAGCAGAGTGCCCTCAACCTGTAAGGCGAACATCACCAAACGGCCTCCAGGAGGGACGGACCTAGGCTTTGGGCGTTGCCTGTGTGCGCAAGGCTTGGAGAGACAGCAAACTCTATTGTGCCTGGTAGACCCTCAACCTGTAAGGTGAACATTACCAGAGGGCCTCCAGGAGGGACGGACCTAGGCTTTGGGCGTTGCCTGTGTGCGCAAGGCTTGGAGAGACAGCAAACTCTAATATGCCTGGTAGACCCTCAACCTGTAAGGCGAACATCACCAAAGGGCCTCCAGGTAGGACGGACCTAGGCTTTGGGCATTGCCTGTGTGCGCAATTCGCAAGGCTTGGAGAGACAGCAAACTCTTATATGCCTGATAGACCGCGATTTGCATGCATAGCCCGAAGTGGCGCGCAGTTGGGCGAGCGCCTTTATACGGGCATAAATCACATAACATGGAATCGATCATCCTCATCTTGTTATCTTGATAACATAACGATTGCGCAACCTTATGGTTGATCAAATGATGTTGTCCGAATGGAAATCTGATGATAAATCGAAACATATAATTTATTTTCTTCTCGCCGCTCATTAAATGATAATAATTAAACTCGTGGGATATCGTAAATTTCTGAAATTGTAAATAGTTTGAGGGTATCTAGGGCCTCGCAGAACAAATTTTTGAAAGATATTCTTTCCAACAATCTTCTACGCTGGTCTGGGAGAAAAAAAAACGTAGAATGTACCAGCTGCTTCTCTTCCCGCGCAGATCGTAAAAGCCGATCGAGGGAAGGGCATCAGGAATCATGTCTATAGGCGATGCGACTAGCAACCCATCACTATTTTGATTCCGTTCTCACCTACAAGCCCACCAACATGCTAAACGTGGCCTCAAGGTCTTACAGACCTGGGCTCTGTCTACCCTGCAAGGGAAAAAGATGTGATAGTATGTATGTATGTGTATTCTTTCCAACAAGCAGCGCTGGACGATCATCATTACTTTGATTCCGTTCTCAACCTACAAGCCCACCAACATGCCAAACGTGGCCTTTAGGTTTTATAGACGTTGGATCTATCTACTCCGCAAGGGAAAAAGACGTGGTAGTGTGTATGTATGATTTATCCTTCCGCGTCTCGGTATTAGGGTTCCGTACAAAAGTTGAAAAACGGAACCCTTATAGGATCACTCGAGCGTCTGTCTGTCCGTCCGTCCGTCTGTCACAGCCGATTTTCTCCGAATCTGCAGAACCAAATAAGATGAAATTTGGTAAGATAGTGTAATCCTATGACCCAAACACGGATGTGCAAAGTAAATAAAGATTTTTTTAGAAATAAGGGTCATTTTGAGGGGCCCAATTACAAAATTTTAAAAGAAAGTTTTGCAAACCTTACTGTGTCATATATATCAAATGAAAGGGCTCATTATGAGGATCTCAAAAATATTTTTTTTTGTTCGGGTAAAATCAATACTTTTGATTTTATTCACGAAAGAAGGCAAAAATTTACCATTCCCCCCCTGATCTCCGAAACTACTGGGCCGAAAATTTTGAAAAAATTACAATATGGTTCATTCCTTGAAGATTAAATGCACATTGTGTGTGTGTTCACGATGCATATTGTACGGAACCCTCATTGCGCGAGTTTGACTCACACTTGGCCGGTTTTTTTTATCTTCAATCCACAGCACCACAGCAGAAGCAGAAAATCAAATCGGTCATCGAGATATCTCGTCATCTCCGAGCGATTGCGCAACGATCCGATTGGTCGGCAAATAAAGTTGTCCTAATGGAAATCTGATAAGTCGATTCATTTCATTTGTTTTCGTCTCGCCGCTCGTTAAATGTAATTACACAATGTTAAGTTTCGCCTTGGGCGACGTTTAATATTGTTGGTTCTAGTTTATTGTCTGTCTGTTTTTGTGAGCCGAATTTAACGACGGTTTAACAGGTTATTGAGTTTGAAATGACGATTGACAGCTGAAAATTAAAGGCGAATCTATAATTAACTACACCTAGCGGCAAACTTTATTGTGCTTCAGAACATTGCGCGAATCGATGCCACAGTATCGATGCGCAGTAAATAAATCAGTTGAAATAAATAATTTGAAAGAAAACGGAGAAATTATTCGAAATTTTGTTAGATTATTATGTTCTAGCTAGATATAACCCTTCAAACTGCAAACCGAACCCCGGACAAAATTTCAAATAATTTTCGTTTCCTTTCAAAAAAAAACTGGACTCATGTTAAGAGGCTTACATCACCGAAACTAGCGACACCCATTATTTAATTCTTGTTCTCCAAAATAAGAACAAATTTAAAAAATCTACGTAAGTACTTCCTTAGTAAATTACTTATAGTATTTTAGTAGAACTTTTCATCGACATCAGCATTTCAGATTGAGAGAACTACTCATTACCGCCAAAAGTGTCCGCTTTTGGCGATAATGCGCAGTTCTCTTGATTTACCAAATGCAAAATAATGAAAAGCAATTCTAAAAATACTACAAGTCATTTACTAGTGAAGTACTTACGTCGATTTTGACAATTTGATCTTATTTAATAGTAAAAGAAATAAAACCAAGGGTGGCGCTAGTTGGCTGGTGTAAGCGCCTTAAGCAGCGGAGACGGGGCGCGAACTGCGCAGCTAATATCCGATCCGCAATAAAGCTTGCTGTAAACTTTGTCTAAGCGCACTGTAAGCGCTAACCCATGTAAAGCAACCGAGCGCGGTCCCCACTTGTAACTTGGATGGGTGACCAAAAATGGCATAAAAACATCTCATTCATAAATATTGCTCCTCCATGGTTCGGAAGGTAAGCCGTTGGTCTCGGCTGTTGTCATTGATGGTAGCAGTTAAGCTATGTCAGATGACAGGTTAGCTGACCAAACGAAAAACATAAGTAATATCTAACAAACAGTACTTGATAAAAGTAAAGTTTCTTAATTACAGTTAAATCTAAAAAAGAACTACTTTTATTTTATGCACATCATGTCAAAAACTAGTACGTATGGACAACGCTTGCTTCAACTATAATCTTTGGAGAAATCCGAAAGTGCTGATTTATTGTAAGCAGAAGTTTTAAACAAAACATCAGGAGTGGCGTCGCCCATTTATTTTAGGACTAAACTCGAGCGACGATTTAAGCCATATTGAAAAAGTTAAATGTAGCGATTCCCGCTGGAGCTAGTATGATGGACGAGCGGAGTTTCACAATAAAAACTGTTTCTGAAAATTTGGACACGGATTGTTTTCGTCCAAACCATTGTCTAGTTACTGACATAGTTCTTAAAACTATAGCTTTTTCAAACCTCGGACTGATGTTTCCCAAAGGTATAGAACAGCTATATGTACCTATTCCCGCTGGAGTTAGAATGATGGACTAGCAGATTCTAACAATAAAAGCTGTGATATATTAGTTTCTGAGAATTTGGACGCAGATTGTTTTGCGTCCAAAGCATTGTCTAGTTACTCTATACTGTGACATTACTAAACTATAGGATTTTGTACTACAGACTGGAATTTCCCAAAGGAAGAATGAACAGTCGAATTAACGGCGATTCCACCAGTTAGAATACCTATGTGAACGAGCAGAGCGCAACAATAAACTGTAATATATTCGTTTCTGAGAATTTGGACACAGATTGTTTTGCGTTTGCGTCCAAACCATTAGTTACTCTATCCTATGACATAGTTTTCTCAGCTATAGGATTTTCCATACCTTGAATGACCTTACCCAAAGGAAAAAAAAATAGTTAAATGTACGGTTTTCCGCTGGAGCTAGTATGATGGAGCAGAGTTTAACAATAAAAGCTGTGATATATTAGTTTCTAGAATTTGGACACAGATTATTTTGCGTCCAAAACATTGTCTCGTTACTCTATACTGTGACATTTTTATATAGTATAGGAATGTTGATACTGGAATTTCCCAAAGGAAGAATGGACAGTTGAATTGACGTCTTTTCGACCAATTAGAGAAATGATACGAGCAGAGTTTAAAAATAAAAGCAGTGATATATTAGTTTCTGAGAATTTGGACACAAATTGTTTCGCATCCAAAGCTAGTCTTTATACTGTTACATAGTTGTAGTTGACATAGATTGGGCGAAAATATAAAGAATCGTGTCAATAAGCGATGCGGATAGCAACCTATCACTATTTTGATTCCGTTTCCATCTACATGTCCACCACCATGATAAATGTGGCTTTAGGTCTTAAATGCCTTTGCTCTTCTACTCCACAAGGGTAAAAGACGTGACAGTATGTATGTATTCACAGTTCACTATCCGAACGCATAACTTTTTTTGGTATAAAAGTTGTTTCGCATAAAAATATTTCGCATAAAGGTATGTTACGCATAAAATTTGTATGGAAAATTTATGCGTAACATACCTTTTTGCGAAACAACTTTTATACCAAAAAAAGTTATGCGTTCGGATAGTGAACCTGTATTCACACTATAAGATGATTCGTATTATATACTTAACGATACGCTATAAATAAAACCACAAAAACAATGGCGGAAGTTCGCCGCTTTGAAAAAGTAAAAAGTCATTGTAATGAATCGAGTGTTCGATTCAAGGGCTTGACTCGGACATTTGGTTGAATAACAAACAAAAACTCTTATTGTAGACTTATTTAAGCTGAATCATGTTGTTACAGTAGGAATATTAATTTGATTTGTGCTCCGATTTTGTCATGTTATCTTATATTGTGTATCACTTCCCTCCATCCCCCCTTCCTGACGGGGCAGGGGCAAAGGCCGGCAACGCTCTTGTAACACCCCTGGCGTTGCAGTTGTCCATGGGCAGCGGTGATCATTTACCATCAGGTGACCTGCTTGCTCGTGTGCCGTACTATAGATACATACATATCATCACGCCTCTTTCCCGTAGGGGTAGGCAGAGACTATGGATTTCCACTTGCTTCGATCCTTACAAACCTCTTTAGCTTCATTCACATTCATGCCGTACTATGCCTTAAAAATACTTCAATATCCGTTACTAGCGTATTATTGGCTTTTTTTATTTAAGGAGGATAAACAGTAATGGATATCGAAGGTACACACCGCAGTTGTCAAAAGTTAGCAACTAGAACTGCAGGATCAGTTTTAAGAAAAATCAAAAGATTTCCCTTCTTCATTATTTTCTACTGAGCACACCATGATATAACCTTTTAGTTAAAACTAGCTGTCACGGCGTATTTTTTTAAATATTGCTTTTTATATGGGCACTCTGCTTTTCGGGGGGCAAAACTAACAAATCAAAAACTATGAAAATCATGAAAAGTGTTCGAACAAAACCGACTTTGTTTTATTATATAACTAGCTGGTACCCGCGGATTCGCCCGCGTGATATATAGCCTGTCCCAGTACCCTAACCTATGTGTACGCAAAATTTCATGATGATCGTTTCACTAGATATGGCGTGAAAGCATAACAAATAAATAAACAAACTCACTTTAGCATTTATAATATTAAGTTAGGATTTTATTATAGGTATAATATACTATACATAAAATACAGATATTGCGGCAGACTCACCGGACGATATATCACACTCGAGGAAGAAAAATGGCGGGAAATATAGCGCTGAGCGGTATTAATATAATTATACGACGCCGTGAGTTGCGAGAGGTAATGGAAAAATGTCAACTGTAGCTAAGTAGGATCTTCTCCTGTTCATGTTGCAATTTTCTAAGAAACGTTGAAAAGGCTAGGTCAAAATAATAACATTTAAATTATGTAGTCCGTTAGTTAGATAAACTATTATCTATTGTAACTACTACTTCAATAAATTAATAGTTGACTTAAGAGTCGCCTGGAAGCGCATGTCTCCATACAAACGGAAAAAGGGAATTGTGGCAACATTTGATAATTTTAGGGCAAAATTAAGCATACAATCAATTAATCTCATTATAATCTACGTACGTTCCTATACAGTTTAGTTAAATTATCAAATGTTTGAGAATTATATAAGATTTCCATACAATTTTGAATTCTCAAACCATTGGTATTTTAACCAAGCTGTATAGGAACGTACGTAGATTATAATGAGATTAATTGATTAAATGCTTAATTTTACTCCAAAATTATCAAATATTGCCACAATTCCCTTTTTCCGTTTGTATGGAGACATGCGCTTCCAGGCGACTCTTAACATATCCCCCGAGGTGGCAAGCCGATCTTACGTTTATTAGATATCTTTATTCGTAACACCGCTTCCAACCGGTCGTATTGGAATCCATGGGGGAGGCCTATGTCCAACAGTGGACTTCTTGCGACTCAGATGATGGTGATGATTAGTAACACACAGAACAATGAAAATGACACTAAACATTTGAGGAGTTCCACCTGCCTTTGTCTCCTCACTGCATCATCGGATCACTTTTTCAGTAAATTGAAAGTCCACCCAGCATATACCTATTACCTTTACCATTATGTGATCAGCTTCAATACCTAAGTGGGACGGACGGTTTAATGATTAAGCTGATTAAGTAACAGAAGTCTTTTTTTATTCATTGAAGAAATTTCATTATTTTTTTTTTTACTTTTTAAATATAAAAATCACTAGTCCACTGAAGTCATATATATTTTAAATATATCGCTCCTGATTAATTTATTCGAAATTCTTTGTACATTAATAAATTAATAGAGCGCTTGAAATGGCATCCAACCGCTCAATTTGTTTTTCATGGAATTTGTAGCCCGGACGATATTGCAAATAAGAAAAATTATTTAAGATAGCAATTTATATCTTCTTATTAAGGTCCGTAGTATAATTATTAGCAGAGCAAGTAAATTACATACATATTATTACGTCTTTATCCCTAGTGGGGTAGACAGAGCCGAAGGTCATAAGACCCGGCCACATTTAGCATCACAGTGGGCGTAAAGGTGGAAAGCGGAATTAAAATTGTGATGGGTTGCTAGCCGCATCGCCTATTGATGTAATTCCTTAGATTTTTGCCCAATTCTTTGATCGGCTTTTACGGTCTGCCTTTCGCCCAAACCAGCATGGAAGCAAAGTTAATTACATTATACTAGATGTAAATACTGGTCATCATCATCATTTCGTGTAGGTGACACGGTTAGTCGACCATGCATACCCTGGTGTCAGAGTTCTTCGGAACCGCCTCTCGGCCTCTGACGTGGTTCCTTTAACGACTACCAGATGGTAGCCGGGACCCACGGCTTAACGTGCCTTCCGTTCCGAAGCACGGAATCATCTTTATTATCAGACAATCAGGTGATTCATGCCTGCAATAATATACTAATTTGTAAACGGAGATGTTATAATTACTTATTAGCGTACATCTTCGTTTACAGATTAGTACCGTACTTACGTCTAGTATAATGTAATTAACTTTGCTTTGCTTTGAGGTTTCTACGCCACGGCGCATCACTTTGAACTTGCTTATAAATTTTAATTATCTTCATATGCATGTTCATTACGTATAGGTAGTAATATTTTCACTTAAGGTGCTTAGACCAGCCAACTAGCGCCACCGCTGGTTTTATTTCTTTTACTGCTAAATTTAAGATCAAATTTATAAAATCTACGTAAGTACTTCACTAGTAGGTAAATGACTTACTAGTATTTTTTGTATTGCTTTTCATTATTTTGCATCTGGTAAATCAAGAGAACTACTCATTATCGCCAAAAGCGGCCACTTTAGGCGGTGATGAGTAGATCTCTCAATCTGAGATAATGATATTGGTGAAAAGTTCAACTAAAATACTACAAGTAATTTACTAAGGAAGTACTTACGTAGATTTTTCAATTCGTTCTTATTTCGGAGTACAAGAATTAAATAACGGGTGTCGCTAGTTTCGCTGGTGTAAGCCACTTAAGTACAAGTCTTTATCTTCAAAGAGCATCTTAATGTTTTGAACCATGTTTCCGACGTCGTAATATCGCAAATATACATAATATAGATTCGCTCTCAGAAAATACTTTAACCATATAATTACAGAGCTATTTATTCTTTTTAAACCCCGACGCAAAACGAAAGGGGTGTTATAAATTTAAGGTGTCTGTCTGTGTATCTGTCTATGGTATCGCAGCTCCCAAACCGATGAAACTACTTTTTTTTTGTGTCATAAATAATTTTATCATGAGTATTCTAAGAAGTCATGTTTCATGAAAATGTTTTCAGCCGTTTGAAGATCATCAGCTCTTTAATAGTTGCTCAGGAGATCTGCCTAACTTCTTTATTAACCGACTTCAAAAAAAAGAGGTTTACAATTCGTCGTAATGTTTTTTTTTTAAGTATGTTCCCCGATTTCTCGAAGACGCCTGGACTCGATTTAAGAAATTCTTTTTTTGTTCGATAGGATATTTTACAGATGGCCATTAAATTTTTATCGAAATGTGTCGAGCGCTTTTTGAAAAAATACACAATAACAAAAAAAATTTTTAAAGGTATGCCGTTTGGATTACTCTTATTTCCATTTTTTTCTTATGGTTATTAAAAAAAATTTATAGGTTTGAAGTCGGTTTTTGTTTTTTGTTAAAAATATCTTAAATTATTTCAGAACAGAATGGATCTTGGATGTATAGCTGTATAAGTATCTTTTATAAAATACAGTGTCGTTGAGTATTGATAAGCATCCTACGACACAAGTTCACAACTTGCAGGGAATAGCTCAATCTGTGTGATGTGTCCCGATATATTTATATATTTTATTACTTATACGAGCATGTATTTCTTTTAGTATTTTTTTTTCTATACAATTTTTTTAAGGAGGGAAGATTTTATTGTTATTTGGTTTGCATTGAAAGGCTTCAAAAGTACTGAACCGATCTTCAAAATTATGTCTGATCGATTCGAAATTCGGTACTGTTTTACTTCATCATATATATATATATAGTCGGCAATCCCGACAAATAGCACGTGAGTGACCCGTTGATATATATATATATATGATGTCTTTATCTCACGTTAGTTTTAATTATATTTTACTTCAACAATATTGAAAGTGTCAGGGTGTTCGTTTTACTTTTTATCCGAGCCTTTTTCTCAGTTGCGTCAGCTGTGAAGCGTCAGATGACTTTAGACAGCTTGAAAAATCTGACACAAGTGTTGGTCACTTACACGTACGAAAAACAAACAAGTTGTACTTAGTATTCCTAAGTAGTTTCAATAGTATAGTACAGTCCGAATCAAACTTTATGGCGGAACATCGCGCGAGTCGATTCGCAGTACACAATATTAGGTTCAGGGGAGCGTGCGCGGGGAGGCGGGGCGCGTACTGCGCAGCTCGCAGCTAATATCCGAGTTTAAAGTTTGATTCATGCACTAGTAAATAATAAGATATTTTTAATTAAAAATAAAAACCGACTTCAACCCTATCAATTTGTTTAAATAAGCATAAAAATAAAATGGAGGTTAGTGTAAACCGTATATATTTTTTTTTGGTTTTTGTGTATTTTTTCAAAAACTGCGAGACACATTTCGATAAAAATTTAATGGGACTATTTGTAAAGTATTACCTATCGAACAAAAAAGAATTTCTTAAATAGGTCCAGTAGTCTTCGAGTAATCCAGGAACATACATAAAAAAAGATTATGACGAATTGAGAACCTCCTCCTTTTTTTGAAGTCGATTAAAAAATATATAAAATAAGCAGTTAACGCCTCAGAGCATCAAAATATTTAGCCAATATACAAGTTTCACTCTATTGAAAATAATAACTTAGTAACAAACAATAACAGTAAACTAGTCAAGTATTTAACTGTAATAATAAACAATAGGTCTGTTAACGGGCGATTAAACTAGGCAAGTATGTTAACTATAATAATAAACAATTGGTTTGTTTGGGTCTATCGAGCAAGGCTTACATAAACGGCTCCAAACAGCCAATTTTAGCGTTACTGCGAGAATTCATATTTTACAGTATATTGAAGAACAATCCGAAGTAAAAAAAATAGAGGGTATACTAGCAGTGCGTTTTCCATACAAATGTATTTCTCTATTTTCTCGCTCAAAACTGCTTCTAGAGGCACAATTCTTTTTACATACAATCTATTACTAAAATAGGTACGTCACCATGTTTTATTTTTTCTAAAAACCTGTTGAAAAGAAAAAAAAAATTGTACAAAATCAGTTTTTTTGGAAAAAAATAAAAAATAGTGGCATTCCTATTTTAGTACTAGATTTTATGAAAAAAGAATTGTGGCTTTAAAATCAGTTTTCAGCGAGAAAATAGAGTAATACATTTGCATGGAAACCATATTGAAAAAATGCTGCTAGTATACGCTCTTAAGAACGTTTCAAAATTCAGCTTTATGCTAGCAATTTCATCCACGTAGGCACAGTCTCGTCATGCCGTGTGGTTCCCGGCAGCGTATATATTTAGAAAAGCTCATTCAGTACGTCCCCTTCGCCTGAGACGAATCGAATTAGCATTTCTAAGCTTTTTTAACGGAAAAACACACGTAAATGCTGTGCAATACGTCCCAGAGGGTGACGTACTGCAGTAGGATTTCTAAGTTTAAACGCAACAAAATATACTAGGAACCCTCATCCTATTCATCACCGTCTCGGGACATTAGAGTATGGATGGATGATTCTAGTGCTTAAATCACAAAGTTGACTTAGGAAAGTTCTCTCTATGCAGATACTGCTATTTCACGCACACAATTATGTTTTCGGCTTTGCGCGCGCCGATCATCTCTGCACTTGGCACGTGCAATGCGATTTCTTTTTCGGGTTCGGATGGGGTTCGGGTTCGATCCCCGGTCGGGTCAAGATGAAAATGATCTTTTTTTTAGATTGACCTGGGTCTTGAATGTTTATGTATATCTGTATTTGTAGTAAAATATAGTATCGTTGAGTTAGTATCCCATCCCATAGCATAACACAAGTCTTGAACTTACTTTGTCACACGGTAGTAGTAGTAGTATAGCATGTTCCGATTTTGGATGCCTAGAGGCTGGTCTCCACCATCTTATGTTGACAGTGGGAAGCAATGGTTAAGGCTGCCTTCCGAAGCATTGCAGAAAATTAATCAGCTACATCGTGATTGCATCTTGCAAAATATTTGTGGGCGCGTTAAACCTACAGGGTGTTGTAACTCGCTAAAAACAGTAACTTATTACTCTCTTTGTGCGAAAGACGTTCGTGGGAGTGCGCGTTATCCGTGAGATCTTTGAGGAGGCTGTATGAAATTAAATTATGAATAATATGTTCTATGCAGTGAACAAAATACATAGAAACCGCTCTTCATACTATAACTCTGTCATTTTTGCCCTGTCACCAAGCAAAATGATAGCCTTAGACGGGGAAAGCAACTAGAAATTGAGTTAATTTCAGAGTTTTGGTGCGTCAAAAGACGAATTCCATGTTTTTTTTCGTTCAACTGGTTAATTTGGGAGTAATTCTCGCTCTTTACCATTATGCTTATGTGTTTGTCGTTTTCGTTGCGTTATAATTTAATGTTTGGATTCTTTAACCCCTGTTAAAGAATCCTACCAAGTTTTTTTGGGTTGATGTTTTTTGCCAAATTTATATGGAAGCAACATTGAAGATATCCTTTCTAATAAAAAAATATCGTAATGGGACAACTCTGTAAAAAGTTATACGTGGTCATACATTACGCGTCAACTTTAGAACTTCGAAAGTTGAAAAGCCGTGATCGAACGTGGCCACGCTGAGGCCTTTTGTAATTGACACAGAAGGAAAAAACGCTGTTTCTGTACCTAAACCAATTCAAATGTTTCGCCATCGACAAACATACAGGCTGTTGCAAGTTGATAAAACAGTAAGAACCTCTTTGTACTAAAGACATCCGTGCGAGAGCGCGGTTGCTATGATGTTATCTTCGTGGATGGTGTATGATATTAATTTATAGACTATTTAGAACGGGTGTAGATTACAAGCAACAAACATCTGCGCTTGAATACAATGCTAGCTAACGGTTGTTTCCTGTGCAATAAATAAAACCAGCCAAGTCTGAATCCAGACACTAAGAGTACAATATTTAACAACAGAAACTACGCCTCTTGTTTGTGGACTGTATAATATGTAAAGAACGCATAGAGCAAGACGTAAATAATTAAATTGCGTCCTGTTAAATTAGAAATTGTTTTCTTTTTTGGCTAAAACAAAGTTTGAATTGTAATGTTGCAAAAAAGATGTGAATAGTGTGCTGAGTGTATAGATCTTCTATGGTGTATCTTGGTTGAATAGGGTTATTGGGATCTCGACCTAATTCAGTCCTGAGGTAGTTATAAAAGAACTTAGGTACTTACTAATTCTGACATTTCTTTGCTGTTGATTATGCTTTAATTTTTAACAATATTATTCACTAATTTCGACCCATTATGTGTCCCACTGCTGGGCAAAGGCTTCACACTTTACCTCCGCTTATTCAATACAGTCTGGTCTTGCGTTATCTCCTTCCACTCTTCGTTGAATTTATCTAGCTCACGCCATCGAGTTCTTGGTCTTTTTAAAAATACCATGCTTTAAATTATTACTTTTTTCACTGAAAAAGGGACTGTCCATTTATTTATTCGTAAAACCATGCGCGTTTTCATTAGACAGACACCTACGTTTACATTTTTACACATTTTCCCTCCAAACGCTAGGTGTTGCGATTCTCACGCCGCCGCTAGTGCGTTCCCACGGCGTCGTGGCGTAAAGGTCGATGCGCTTGTTTTACTGCAATGACAAGTCAGATACATTTGAGCAAATCTACTAACTGATCAATCATGGTTATAGTACGGCTCCTTGCTGTCGCACCTTTATGTACCTACTTGTTTATCTATGCGACACTAGCGCCACCTAGCAATTTATTCTTTTAATCCTAAATCATATCAACTTCCTACACAAATCTAGAAAAACCTAGTGTTGCCTATCACTGCGCCCTAATCATGGTAGGTATTCTGTGATTCAACCCTACCTCCTCCTACTGGCTAATTTTTATTATTTTAATGTAAGTACGTACAATGACAATTCAGTTATACTACAATGAGCTTCTTCTATATTACTTTTCAATTCTATTCGTTAAATATTTGTTGAAATTCTGTTGGTTCGGGACTTCCAGGACTTACTAAATAAAAGCAAATTTATACAAAAGTAGATATCTAAATATATATAACTCAAAGGTGACTGACTGACTGACATAGTGATTTATCAACGCACAGCCCAAACCACTGGACGGATCGGGCTGAAATTTGGCATGCAGGTAGATGTTATGACGTAGGCATCCGCTAAGAAAGGATTTTGATCAATTCTACTTCTTAACGCGAGCGAAGCCGCGGGCAAAAGCTAGTGTAAAATATAAATGCTATATACATTATAATCTCGTGACGTAGATCAGAAGGATTACTGCAAGGTAAAAATAAAAATAATAGTTAATTTATCATCAACAATAATATGCGTGTTTCTCGTTATGCCCGGATGGAATTAACTCTCTGATTACATTTTCTAATAACCTTAATAAATTCTACTAAGACTCAAACATATCAACCGACATCCGCCGCTGATGAGCCAAGTCTAATCATAAAGCAGGACTTACCTGGTTTAAATAACCTAACTATTCGCTTCGTCTTTTTACTACTAAATATTACCCATTAAATAATGGCAATTTTTACATACATACTATCACGTCTTTTACCCATGCGGGGTAGACAAAGCCCAGGATGGAAAAAAAAGTAGTAGAAAAAAATCTTGAAAAAAAATATTTTTTAGGGTATCTCCCATACAAGCAAAGTGGGGCAGTCATTTTTTTTTCTCTACTTACCCATCGTGTGGGATATCGTTAAAAAGGTCTTTGAAAAATATTGTGAGGATGAGAACACCATTTTTAGGGTTCCGTAGTAAACTAGGAACCCTTATAGTTTCGCCATGTCTGTCTGTCTGTCTGTCTGTCCGTCCGCGGTTTTACTCAGAGACTATAAGTACTAGAAAGCTGTAATTTGGTATGAGTGTGTATATTAATCATGGCAAAAAAGTCGTAGAAAAAAACCTTGAAAAAATATTTTTTTTTGGGTAGCTCCCATACAAGTAAAGTGGGGGAGTAATTTTTTTTTCTCTATTTACCCATCGTGTGGGGTATCGTTAAAAAGGTCTTTAAAAAATATTGTGAGGTTAAGAACACCATTTTTCGATTTAGGGATCCGTTTCCTAAATATTTGGTTTTAAAGTGCAAAATTTTGTTAGAGGTACGTGTCCCCCCCCTCTATCTGCTAAACGGTTATATATAATGAAAATGTAAAATTTCATACTATCTTTATTGTTAGATGTTTTTGGTCGTTAAACTGTGAGGTACGAGTGTAAACAGTGTGAACTCAAAGTTGTCAATCGCATCTACGGAACCCTACACAGCGCGTGGCCCGACACGCACTTGGCCGGTTTTTCGATTTAGTGTTGTATTCTTGTTAGATAATGGAACGGAATCTTTAGTGCGCGAGTCCAACTCGCACTTGAGTTATGGAAATACCTTAGGAAGTTGGCGTCAACAAGCAGCCGGCCTTAAAAACGTTTGCCAAATCAACACAGCATGAATGTTGCAGTAATAGGGGACCCCGGGCTCCTATGTATAACACACAGCTGAGGACGCAACCGGAAAAGCGCTTGGAAAAAGAAGGAAGGCAGCCACAATATTAAAAATCATCATCATCATCATCAGGTCTTTCTAGTCTCCACTGCAGGAGCACGACCCTCTCTGTACTACCAGAGCCATATATTAGCTTGAGTAGTCAGAGGTTTTGGCCTACACTCTCCACGCTGGCGAGACGGGTTGGAGGAAATCTTTGATGTTTATAAGCTTTGTTTAGCTTGTGTTTCCTTAGTCGCCTTTTACGACATCCACGGGACGACTTGGAGTGGTCCTATTCTACTCTGCCGGGAACCACGCGGCATATTAAAAATGCAAGAACCATTTATGGAATACGACATTATACGGTTCCAATAAAGTGAAAATCCGAATGCAGTGGAATGCATCTGTGCGACGTAATCGGCAATGCGCCGCGCGTCACGTAATGAGGTAGCGCGCTATTATTGGTACTGCACTAGTAGTCGGCCGGCCGGCGTAAAATTACGTCCGGAATTAAATGTGCCATGGTGAACTTCTATTGACTGATAAATGATAATAAAACTAGGGTGAGGCTTCATTTTTAATCATGATGCCCAGGAGAGAGGATAGTCTAGATTCAGTTTTCTAGTCTAGTTTAGCACATCTTTTTTAGTCTCCACTGCAGGACCACGAAGTTCTCTGTACTACCAGAGCCGTATATTCCTACACTCTCCAAACTGCCCAGACGGGTTGGGGAGTAAACAAACTTATAAACATACGGTGGCAATAAAGTGAAAATCTTAATGCAGTGGAATGCATCTGTGCGACGTAATCGGCAATGCGCCGCGCGTCACGTAATAAGGTAGCGCGCTGTTATTGGCACTGCACTAGTAGTCGACCGGCCGACATAATATTACATAAATTAAATTAATGCCACGGTGAACTTTTATAATTTTTCTATATTTTTATTTTTTTTTCTTATGTGTACGCGTAAAATGGCCTCTATTGCCGGCCGCTGCAGTAATGTACTATCTATCTTCTAGTATCTGATAAATGGTAATAAAGTGTGAGGCTGCATTTTCACCAATGATGCTGTTCTTAGTGAAAATCTACGGAGCGCTTTAGTTACTCGCCGAGAGACACATAAGCTGAATAAAAGCTTGTAAAATCAAGCACAATTCTTCCTTGTCAACGGCATGGCGAAGGAAATTATCCAAATGGCCGCAACAAGTTTTCCGCCAGCTCATTAGACCCGGGGCTCGTCGGTAAACCCGATAAACGGTAATAAATTAGATAATTATTGCCCAACTTGTCCTTTTGTATCGGTAATGTGATGCATTAAGAGCCTTTTAACGGTTAATTGCAATGGAGGATAACATAAATGAGTACCAACATTATATTTATTTACTTACTTATTTATAAAACTTATCGAGCGGCAGAGCTTAAGCTCTTAAGTAGTAGGTGGATTTAATGGTAAGAGCATTCTCTCCCAACCCCAGCCAACCCTAATAACCTAAGCATAATAAATACAATATACCTAAAAGAAATTATGAATCCTAACTATCCTAACTAATTATTATATCCTAATCCTAACTTCCTAACTAATAATATAAATGCGAAAGTGAGTTTGTTTGTTTGTTACGCTATCACGCCGTAACTACTGAACGGATCATCATGAAATTTTGCATACACATAGGTTAGGGTACTGAGAAGGACATACGCTATACATCACGCGGGCGAAGCCGCGGGTAACAAGCTAGTTAATCCTAAAAAACTCAAATCAGAGAGAGAAGTATGATACTCGTTTCTACGTTGGAATGTTGGGAGTATCTTCAATTGGTTTATTTTATTATGCCTCCTCTACAACCAATGTTGCCTGTGGCGCCCGAATTTGGCCGTGTTTGCGTGCTAATTGTATTGTCAAATTGTTTTACATACAATCAAAACGACAGCCTTTGTTTTATTTTTCGCTTTGTATTCGTGTTTCTCATACTAATCAAATAAAGTTTATAATAAAACTACTATGCGTATAGGATGGTAGACACTTGGTTGTGGATGTCAGACGGTAGTCGCTCAGTGTATAATCACTAATAATCAGTGTTTTTGAAAAAATATCTAAATCTGAATTTACGGCGTAAAATGTAATTATCGAACGTGGTAACATTTCACGAGAATCAGTTGAGAATTGCGACCTGTAGATGAGAATAGTTCTCAGTGTCAGACGGATAAAGAAGAATTATTGCCCTAGCTGATACGGAGACCTTTCGCGTTCCCTCCGTTAACTTCGTGCATAGGAATAAACGGAGTAGTCTTATCCTAGACCAGAAACCACACGACACACAGCATACGACTACCAGCAGGTATCATTTGCAAACTTTTGACAAGTACGGTGAACAACGTTTTTATGGTCACATCAACATTAATTACGGTTTTCTTATCGTTAACTATTTTTATTCAATAAAAATAAAATAAAAAATAAATATGTAGGGACATATAACACAAATTAAGCTAGCCCCACAGTAAGTTGTGAACTTGTGTCGCAGGATACTAACTCAACGATACTATATTTTTATAATATCTACTTATATAGATAAACATCCAAGACCCAGGTCAATATGAAAAAGATCTTTTTCCATAGTGACCTGACCGGGGATAGAACCCGGGGCCCCTCGTGTCACAGGCTAGCGTGTTGACCGCTGCGCCACGAAACTCGATAAACAGTAAAAGTGACCAAAACGAACGTTGTATACCGTAGCTGTCAAAAGTTAGCAAATATGCCTGCACCATCCATCCATCCATCCATCAGGTCTTTTTTAGTCTCCACTGCAGGAGCACGACCCTCTCTGTACTACCACAGCTATATATTAGCCAGAGTAGTCAGAGGATTTGGCCTACACTCTCCACGCTGGCCAGACGGGTTGGAGAGGTGCAGACGGGTTGGAGAGGTCCAGACGGGTTGGAGAGGTTAGCGAGGACTTACGAGGAATAGGCCTGCACATCAAATAGGTATTACAAAAACAAAAACAGCACAAAAAACTATCTGTAAAAGTGCATAACGACGCAGTTAGTTTTCTACTATTTTGTAAATTTGCTATAAATTACAACAATGACCGCAATAAAGCCAATAAATTATGTCACAACCAGTTTGGTTCAAGTTTGTGTTTTATGTGACAATTTAAAAGTGCACTTAATTTGGCTTGATGTATCACCTCTGTATCGAAAGTGTGTCAGTGTAGGTTTACCATTCGAAACTTTGACTGTGCGGACAAAATGTGTTATTGTGTAGCAAATTTTTGATCATCGTAGTTCGTATTAATGGAGTTTATGTTTTATGTGACAGTTAAAAAACGCACTTAATTTTATATGTCGCCTCTGTACCGAAAGAATACAAATAAAGTATTATCCAGCAATATTTTGACATTGTATTGCCATTCCACTTTATGTAATAGATTTTTGTAATGATCATTTGCTATCAAATATATATAAACACTGCAAATTAAAACTTGGTTGGATTAATGTCATAACATCTCAATGTGCTACAAATTAACGTGAGAAGCAGGGTTATAGATTGTAATTAGAGGCTAAAAAACATCGACTTACTTAAATAGTGTGGTATTATTGATTATGCTTTAGTTTTCTCTTTTTTGTGATTCTTCATATTTTTTATGTAATGTATCTGAATAAGATAAGATTCACATAACTATTATACTTAACTTGAAATAAAAATCATCGTTACGAATCTAAAAAAGTCATATAAATACGACCAGATCTCAAGCCAGAATTATCCGCCTCATGGTTACCCTAGTCAAGAAGTTGTCAACGAGTGCCGGCCGAGTATAGGCACCGTTACCACATTATGCATAATTAAGGCCTCAATGATAGTATTATTGTGTATACAGACAGATAAGGCGATGTCGATAGTCACACGCAAAACGATCGATTGTCGGCGGTTATTAAAGCGGTACTTTTAGAATTACGTACCTTTTAAAGTTCTTTTAGTTTCTTAAGGTACGAACACTCGGTTGATCGTCTGTGCATTTGTAACACAGCGTGGTTACTACTGGTTGACTTAATTAAAAATGTTGCAAAATTAATGACTTAATGATACGTTACAGATGAGGCGATGCCGATAGTCACACGCAAAACGATCGATTGTCGGCGGCGATTAAAGCGGTACCCTTAGGGTACCGTGCATCAAAAGTGTACCATTTGAACTCTAAAAGTGACGAGCCCTTATTGCATTTGATATTGGAGTGAGTGGTTTTGTCGAAGGAGTTATGATTAAAATTGATTGCAATTAAATTGCCTCTTATAAGCAATAAAGCGGGTGGTATTGCGCAATACAGATGATCAAAAAATCTAGATGCATTTTCTGCAACTGCCGTGTACAACGGAGCATCTGTCAGTTCTGTCACATTATCCGGTTTTGGACATATCCGAGCGGCGTTGTAAGGTAACGAGCCAGATGGCGGCCATATATGGCCGACCACTGCCATTTAAATACGACTCTGGTTTAGTTTGTATTATATACTAAACATAATTATAAATTATATTCTGGGCACGTTGCCTCGATGTGCAGCGTTAAGAGATTTTTTCTATATTTAAATAATCGAATGATTTATATTGTCAACTTTTTTTTTTTTTTTTTTTTGGAAATCAGTTTATTTTATTCATTTGATTTTTCTGGTATATACATATAATAAATATTATTCTAATTATCAACTAATTATTTTATAACATAAATTACTAACTAAACTAAAAATTTAAAAAAAATACAATAAAATATTATAACTATACCTACTTAATTATACAAAATAAAATTAAAAATCTAATATTAAATTTTGTCCATGTGGCAAAGTGCCTAGAACGCTGGCTGCATTACCTCGTTGGATGGCGATTGCAATCCTTTGTCCGAGGTAAGAGCCAGCCTTTCCGTCACCTGCAGCGTCGACAAGCTTAGGCGCTAAAACTTTGAAAAACTTTTTTGTACCAGGGCCCCATGGACCAAACGTTTCAACGCCAAGCGGAACAAATATGTAGTCACTTGAAAGTGAGGCATACTTGCGCCGCTTGGCGTCTTCTGCAGCCTCCGCCGCGGCCCCGGCCCTTAGGACTGTCCCCCCCAGGCGAGAAGGGGCCATCGTGTCGACACAAGTAGCATCCCACACGAGGGCCCTCCCCCGCTTCCAGGGGACTAGTGTTAGGCCGTCGGGACGCTTGCCATCATCGCGTGCTATCCCCGGAGGTTCTAACACACTAGGGATATCGATGGTGGCAAGCGCCCTCTTGATAATATCATTGAGGGAGCCGTGGCGAGAGAGCCTGCCTGCACTGCGTTGGCAGTGCAGTCCATGGAGCCCTCGCCTGTCAACGTCGCTGCCACATGGACACTGATGATGTTCGACAATGGCAGCACCTAACCTCAGACCGATAGCGATCCGGAAACTGCCATTGTCGAAAAGTGTTCCTAGATTGACTGATGGAAGAGCGTGTAGCCAAAGACCAGATTCGCGTTCTGATACTGCTAAAAGCCTTGCGCGGTCAGAATCACTGATAGAATTTTGAACCAGAATATCACGATCTCTTTGTACCAGTGAATCATCCCAAAGTTTTTGACGAGTTGGTGCCTCCGGGATGTTTTCATTGGGACAAAGAGTCTTCCAGGCTTCGATTGCTTCCTTTGCACAGTGTATCTCGGGGGAAGGCATTTTCAATATTCTAGCACACAAATTAGACACACTGTGCACCGAAGAAAGAAACGCCGGAAGAGCTACACTAGTAATTTTCCTTACACCGATGCCACCAAATTTAATCGGTAAAGAAGCTTGAATCCAAGAATTTCCCTCGAGGTTTAAATTTAGAATTTTTTCTAATGCGTTCTTTAGGGTGGCATCTAAGTTTTCCAAAAGATATATGTGTTTCCAGACTGGGCATGCTCTTAAGATATAAGTAAATTTAGGGACGAAAAGGCAATACTTTAATATGGTATATGCGATATGGGAATTTAGAAGGCCCAGTCTGTTAATATTTTTCGAAAGTGTTGCAGTTTTAACATCTAAAAGAGGCCTAACGCTTTCCTCGAGTAAAGGCGCCCCTAAGAGGAAAAGTGTTTCTTTTTCTAAAATTTTAATACCGGGTGCAATATTTTGGAAATTTTGTATGATAGAATTCCGATCATTTTCATCAAATTTGGTCGAAACGTAGAGCTCACATTTGTTCAAATTAAGATCTAAATTTATTTTCCTGAAATTATTTAGGACTCTGATAAGGTCATTTTTGACCGTATCCACTTTTCCTCCTAAACAAGCGTCATCTAGGAACCATGCATTTAATTTTGAATTTAAGTTGGCAACTATGGGGTGTATCCCTAAACTAAAAAGTGCTGGTCCTAGAGGGTCACCCTGTTGAACGCCTACTTCTGATGAGATAATTTTATCGTTGAAAAATAATTCTGTAGGAGAACTGTATGATTGCCAAATGTAGTTGTAGATATTGGGAGTGTGGATAGAGGCCTCATTCAACAGGGTTGACCTATCGATGCTGTTAAATGCATTTTTAACATCAATTTTGAGCAATACATCCGCTTCGTTGTCATGTGTTAAAAAAGTACGAACCGAATGTACTACTGCTTCACAACCTCCACGACTGCCAAATCCTAATTGCGTTGGTTCAAACAAAGTCCGTAGTGCAGTGGAATTATTTCTGCAGGCTATCTTTGACGCCAGCCTGCGGAGAGTGCTTTTTTTTTTTTTTTTCAATAAATTACCTAAAAAAAATTTTAAAGTATAAATTATGAATCTATATTTATTTATTTATATATATAACTTTGGTACAAATAAACCAGGTGTTTGGTTTTGAGCTAGCGATAATTTAAATTCACGTTCTCACTAATAAAGAAGTAAAATTTTGTTTACCAAAACGTAATACACGCGCCCGAATTGGTCCCAATCCGCACTGCGGACCCATGAGCGCGTCTCGGTTCACATTCACCCTGAGGAAGAGCTCCGGAAGAGGTTGAAACATGTCGGCCTGCAGCTGACTAGACCGACTAGACGTAGCCCGTATTTTACAAAATTATAATGGTTGTATCTCAAGTTAGATTAATTAAAAAAAACCGGCCAAGTGTGAGTCAAACTCACGCAATGAGGGTTCCGTACAATATGCTTCGTGAACACACACACAATGTGCAAAAAATGTTTTATTCAAATGACTAGCGCCATCTAGTGGTGTTTTAGTGAACTATTTCCCTGGATTAACTTATTATAGTGAGTTTACCACTTAATTTTCAAGTAATAGAATTCTTATTATTTTTCCTGTAATCTTCAAGGAATGAACTACATTTTGTAATTTTTTCAAAATTTTCGGCCCAGAAGTTTCGGAGATCAGGGGGGGGGAATGGTCAATTTTTGCCTTCTTTCGTGAATAAAATCAAAAGTATTGATTTTATCCGAACAAAAAAAAATATTTTTGAGATCCTCATAATGAGCCCTTTCATTTGATATATGACACAGTAAGGTTTGCAAAACTTTCTTTTAAAATTTTGTAATTGGGCCCCTCAAAATGACCCTTATTTCAAAAAAATCTTTATTTACTTTGCACATCCGTGTTTGGGTCATAGGATTACACTATCTTACCAAATTTCATCTAATTTGGTTCAGTAGATTCGGAGAAAATCGGCTGTGACAGACGGACGGACGGACAGACAGACGCTCGAGTGATCCTATAAGGGTTCCGTTTTTCAACTTTTGTACGGAACCCTAAAAATAACTCCAAACACTCATCTAAATGCCCTTAGCTGCATTCTTCACTGAAGATACCAAACCCACATGATATCTGAGAAGAATTAAAATTTAATGAGTTTTCTGTACAATTAAAATATAATTTAGTACTTAATTAGGTACACTTAGTAAGAAATAATTACGAGGCTTCATATTGCTACGTACTTTTCCAATGTATTATATTCATTTGTAAGCGAAATCATAATAATAACAGCTGCAAAAAGATAATTTATTAACCAGATTGCCTTGAAAATAAGGCTTCCCAATTACCCAATACTTCATATCGCAGAGCGACAAAGGGGGCAAAAACTGTTAACACACAACAAGTCTTAAGTATCCCCGTAACTTGTTTAAAAACAACTTGCCTGCAACAAGCAACCACAAAGAGTATAGCGTTTTTCTGAAGAGTAGCGTATAATAAGGCTTTCCAATTACCCAATATACGAGTATTTCAGAGACTAGCTGTAAAGGGAGCAAACATTACAAACACACCCGTAACTTGTTTACGAACAACTTGCTTTTAACAAGCAACCGGCAAGAATATCGCGTTACGAGGAGTAACTTCGCTGCCGTGTTGAAGTTTTACTAAAACTTCTCGTGTTTTAGTAGTTTTTATATTAATTTGTAAGAGAAATCATAATTAAATATTAACAGCTGCAAAAATATAATTTATTAAACAGATTTCCTTGAAAATAAGACCCAATATATCTCAGAGCTGAGCAGCAAAGGAAGCAAACATCACACCCGTAAGTTGTTTACAAACAACTTGCCTGTAACAAGCAACCGGCAAGAATATCGCGTTACGGAGGCGTAACTTCGCTGCCGTGTTGAAGTTTTACTAAAACTTCTCGTGGAACCACTGACAAACAGTTTCATATCTAGAGATAAATTAACATAGTTTTACAGAAAAGATATAAGATATATGTAAGTAGATAGTTGCCATCAAAACTTACTAACACAGATAAATCATGTCTTCAAACAATATAGTTACTGTTTTCACCAAGTCTTAGTACTTCCGAAACATATTTCTTTTTCATCTTTACAGTTTCATGTCAAAACAAATTTACCAAGCGTGGTGCTATGGCAGACAGAACCCATGATGCACACACATGAAATCGTTAGGGAGGCCTTTGCCCAGCAGTGGACTCTTGCGAGCTGAGATGATGGTGATAATATCCAAAGACAGACTCGCGAGGTCAACAGCTCAAAGAACCACTAGTACCTATACTAATACTAGTAAATTTTTTCCTCTGGATAAGTTCCTAGATACTAATGAAGGTGTTCCGAAATAAGCGGCTGGCAAACGCTGTGTAGGTAAGCTGTGTTTGGGCCACAAAGATTCAGTAGTTGCTACTTGTTAAATATTATCCAAAGACAACGACTTGCCGACGCCTCAGTGCTGCATGGTGGTGAGCATATCAGAAAACTCTAATTAAAAACAAACAATAGGCCCTAGAGCGGAACGAAGCGTTGAATATTCTACAACGTCCGTTGAATGAACCCACCCAAATAAGGAACAAGACAACATTATCTGCACATGCACAGAGTCTAAAGAGATATTTAAATGTGCAAGCTTTCGCTTAGCTGCAGGCACGGATTGAAATTAATGACCCGTTAAACCAAGAATGGCGTTGAACTATAAAAGTCGAATATGAAATTGAGACGTGTCAAACAAATCAAAGATGAAAAGGCTATTGTGAAATTTAAACTCATGTTTGACATGTATGTCTGATATCTCATATTTACCACGGAACAAGAAAACTTTTTTTGTACCTTCAACTAGTGGCTCTACGAGCTATCGGAAGACCGCGACAGTATTCATTAAGCTTTTCAGTCATTTTGAAAAGTAATATACTTTTGAATCAGAATTCACACCTCCTTTCGTGCCCTTCTTGTCCAACTAGCTGCACGAAGGAAGATCTTTTTACCGCCTCAGAAAGTGGAATTAGAGTTGCCACACACTGGAGGGAAAGAAGAAGACACAATATCCGATATGAACAGGGTATTACAATACCTAACTACCTATAATAAAAATAATCACACTTGGTGCCTTTGCAATTATATTTCAAAGCGGTTCCCATTCTATATAATGTAGCCCATTAGCAGACAACATATAAAACGAGCGGTATTTTTTCTGTGATGATGAGAGTCATTAGACCTGTGGGAATTGGTCTCAGAGCCTCTATAACTTAACATTTCTTCTTCTTATTTAAGAGCTTTGTTTCTCTTGCCGATGATGCGCTAAACTTCTATACCCTCTGCTTTATATTTTAGTTCTTGATATGACATTAACTTAACATTTGTGGTGTTGGAGAGATCTTAGATCGAGGTCCCTGGAAAGGGCTCCATTTTATTTTTCGGATGTGTAAAGAACTGAAAGATTTTGAGAAGTATTATCAATCAATTTAAGTACAAAATGTATCTAAGCGATTGAACGAAACGAGCAACGAGCTACTAAGTAGCGAATCAAAGTAAGTAGCATGCTCATTTTAAGCACGTGTGTGCTGCAGGCCTATTTCCCAACTTTTGACAACCACGGTCATGGTAACTTCAATATGTATTACGGCTTCGGTATGAATGACTATTTTTATTTTCGATATGAATAACCGTAATGGATGCTAAAGTGACAATCAATTCGTTGTACAATGAGTTAGCAAATCGACCTGCAGGTCGTGTGCGGGACACAAGCATGCTCATAAGTACCTAACATGCTTATAAGCATGCTCAAAACTAGGATGTGTTGTGTATTCGTACCTTAGCGTTTCAGTCATATTGTTTAAAAAAAACTGCTGTTTCAAGCAAATTTAGTTACTGATTTAAATAGTTATCTTCATCCAATTGAGCTGAAATTTTGCATAGGTACCTACTTGAAGTCGAGCTTTTCAACTTAATAGGTGTGCGTATTGCAAAATTTATGTTAAAATCAAATTTGCATATTTCTTAATTGTCTGTGCTGACCTTTTCTCAAACAATGTGATGGCATTTATAGCGTTTGGTAACTTTATGGTTTCTTGTAATGACCACGAATATTTTGTATGATTTCGCAATATCATTTGTCTTCTAAAGTCTTTGTCTTTTTAAGTAAGAATTTTGCTTGAATCCGCTTTTACTTTACCTACCTTATATCTTTTTGATTTCGAACATAATACCTCGGGTAAGTAGTCTCCTTGATTTAACATGGAAATAGGTAGGGACTTGTTTTTTTTCTTTTTGTTTTTTAACTCGTCGTAAGTGGAGAGTGTAGGCCAAATCCTCTGACTGCTCTGGTTAATAATGTATATGGCTCTGGCATATATGGTACAGAGAGAGAGGGTCGTGCTCCTGCAGCGGAAAATAGACTGAAGATGAAGTAAGTAGGTACCTACTTAGCATTACCTATTACCAAAAAAGTGGCCGCCTTCGAGTCTATTTCGCGCAGGAAGGCGCAGTTCCGTAGGTACAAAATTACATCTCAAAATTACATCTTAGTTACAAAATAAGACTATCGAGCAAAAAACGTAAAAAAAACACGTTTGTTGTACGGGAGCCCCCTTTGTATTATATTTTTTCATTCTGTATTTAGTATTTGTAGTAGGTAGGTACCTATATGAGGTACAACCTGGTGATAGACAGAAACGGACATTCCGGATCGGGTTTTCTTAACAAAATGTTAGTAAGAAGGTAGGTACATAGGTGTATGTTATGTACAGTACATACAGTAGGTACCTACCTATGTAGGTTTAATTTATTAGGATTAGGTATGTGACTAACCAATATTTTCTATTTAATTTGAAACTGGTTAACTTTTAAGTAACTAATTATAGGTACGATTTAAAAAAATATTTTTTTCACTGCGACCACGATGGATATGCCTACCTTTACCAAAATCAAAATCAAAACGTTTATTCAGAGAATAGGCCTTTGCAGGCACTTTTTCACGTCATATCATATTTAAAATTATCTTATTAGATAATATGTATTTATTAATTGTGTAAAAAAGCTACAGACTAGGTACCTACTAGCGTTTCGGAACCGACCACTGCAGAGAAGAAACGCCGAAAGAAACTCTTATCAACAGTTTTGGTCGCCTACTCGAATAAGGTATCTAGGTGTATAGGTGAAAGAATTTTGAAAATTGGTCCAGTAGCTTCTAGCCTATTCAATTCAAACAAACAATCAAGTCTTTCTTCTTATAATACTACTAACGTAGATTTTTTTTAAATCCTACAGATACCTAGTGTTTGATTCACGAAAGTTTTAAAAAATAACGTAAATCTTAAACCTTATTTGAAATTAGAAAGAACTTGGAACTGCCGTTATTCGGTATTCAATTAAAAATAATCACGGGTAGGCAAAGTCTGCCAATTAAAAACAACAGTAAGTAGGTACATACCTGATAGCTTTGAAGAGCCACGAGCTCAGCTGTAACCAGTCCGATAGGTCCAATTAGAATCCAAATCGACGCGAAAATATTAAACGAAAACACAGTTTACACAACGTTTCTAGATAGAACCCACAGCGAAACTTTGAATTGTCAACACAACTTTTTTTCTATCGAATTCGAAATTTAAAAACGGTCGGGCACAATAACTTTTTAAAACTCACTATCTGGCCAGTATTATGAATAGATTACTGCTCGGTTTCGAAAGACACGATAATGTTTTTAATCGTGATTAGTACGGCGTCGTCAGCCATTTTGACACGTACGGTACGCGGCACTGATATAACTGGACTGGCGCAAACATGGCCGTTCAGCAAGCGAGCGGTGCCGCGCGGGCAAAGATCATGCGTGTAGATTGTACAGGTGAGAAAGGAAAGGTACGGAACCTAAAGCCACGATGATGCTTACAATTAATGTGATAACTTATTCATACTGGGGTAGTATTTTTGAACGAGTGACTCGTCTTCGAACGATTTTTGTATGGAAAAACCACTCGTTTGTGTGATAATCTGACTGACCTAAATTCTCACTCAAATTTGGTCCTTCCTAAAGAACCTTCTAGCTACTTGGACCCATATTTGTTAATACTCTACATTTGCTTTGCTATGTGGTTTCCGATACTGCAGAATAGGACCACTCCAAATCTTCCCGTGGATGTCGTAGAAGGCGACTTAGAAAAGACAAGCTAAACAAAGCTTATAAACATCTTAGAGACCTCTCCTACCAAAGTGGAGAATGTAGGCCAAATCTCTGACTGCTCTGGCTAATAGGTAGGCTCAGCCGGCCTATTTACTAACTCGGATGACAGGTGTTGATGCCTATCAATCTAGGATTTGCTGTTACAATGCGGTTTTTGTATTCCAAATAAAAAGTTCGAGCAAGCAAAACCCGCACGTAACTGGAATCCTAGATTGATAGGCATCGACACCTGTCATCCGAGTTAGTAAATAAGGGGGCTGGTAGAACAGAAAGATTCATGCTCGGGCAGTGGAGACTTAAAAAGACATGATGATGATATCTTTCCTACAAGAACGCATTTTTGGCACCTTGATCAACATTTTATAGGGCGTGTGTGTCTGTTTGTACTTCATAGCAAACCGCTAGCCATTAAATAAATAAAAAATATCGTATTTCAAATTAGCAACCAGACTATGGTTATACTGGTTTCCGAGAGTTATCGACGCCCATGGACTTGGCCACTTCTTAGTTATAGCAGCTTGAAAAATCTGACACGTACACTGGCCACTAACACATAAAAATGTAACTGAACATAGTGAGCAGCGTAGTGCTTATCCACCTATTAGGTAGGTACCTATCTTTCCCTCAAACATTCTTCAAGTGCTGTAAAGTTATACACATTCAAGCAATATTTCCGCGACTTGATCGCGTAAATTATGTCTTATCCTATGGCAACAATAAAGAATTTTGAAAATCGGGGTATTAGTCTCGGAGTCAATTCAATGCAAACAATCAAATAGCTGTTACCCGCGGCTTCGCCTGCGTTTTATATAGCCTAGGTCCTTCTCAGTACCCCTAACCTACGTGTATGCAAAATTTCTTAATGATCGGTTCAGTAGATTGGGCGTGAGAGCGTAACAAACAAACAAACAAACTCACTTTCGCATTTATAATATTAGTTAGGATTAGGATAGACGTATAGTATAGCTAATATCATGTATAAGTATGTATCTATAACTTATATTATCACAGGAACTACTGGATCGATTTCAAAAATAATTTCACCGTTAGATGGGTGTATGTAGGTACGTTATCTCTGAGTGGACCGCTACTTTAAAATAGTAATGCAATTGAAAAAAAAAAACTTTTTTTCATATATTAGTGAGAAAAGTGAGTTTGAAAACGTTCTTGGAGGTTTGACTACCTATTCCCAGTCATTAATGTTCTAACTGCGCTTTCATCTATGAACCAGCACTGCTACCGCGCAGCAACCAGTTCTGAATTATAAAAAAGCTGATAAAGTCGCAAAATATTAATGCTTTTCTCATAAAAGATGCATAAAAATTTACTGCCAATTCTTAAGAATGACATAAACTGGGCAATTTGCTATATGCAATATACTTACCTACTTTGTACAGTCGTAGATTGTCACTAAATATATAAAAGACAAAACACACAAATAAGCTAGAACGTGTGTATACTGTCTCACTCAATAATACTATATTTTATAATAAATACATACATATATACTTAGATAAACATCCAAGACTCAGGCCAAACTGCAAAAGATCGTTTTTCATCATTAATTGACCGGGAATCGAACCCTGTGATTCAAAGACACTTGCAGTACCTACCAATACAAAGAGGTCGTCAACAAGGGTTTGAAAAAAAAAAGGTTCAGTTTTCTTGACCTCTTTTAAAATGAAATAAGAACATAAGGTTCTTCCTCAATAAAAACCATTTTTGTGTCAAAATTTTATTAAAAGTAAAAGAAGTTTTATCTTCTGTATTGTTAATGTCGTGTGGTTTCCGGCAGAGTAGTATAGAACCACTCCAAGTTAAAATATTATATCCACTAAAATATTAGGCCTAAAATATGGTTTTGATTTTTAATAAGATATATTTTGTGAAACATGTTTTTATATTCTCATAATACGGTAGATACAATGTTGTGTAGTTTCGAGTGGCGCCATCTATGCGAGTCTCTGAAAACAAATCGTACGATTAAGGCGTTGAGACCACAGTCATGCTTAGGCTTAGGTACATGACATAGAATACTTGTAAGACTCCCAAAATGCGAAAGCAATCACGGGTAATATTTAACTCGACTTCTAGACTGATATTACAAAGAGGAAAAATTGATTTTATGTGGTTGTTATGTATAAACTCACTCTTTCACTTATAGAAAGTTACATTATAAGCGGATCACATAGGCTATAATTTACAGGAATCAAGTTGCACATAAGCACCTAGATAGGATATAAAAACAAATAGTACAATAATATTATATGAACCGAACGGTAACCTCGACCGTTAGTGTTAAATTTTAATAAGGCCACCATTCACGTATCGATTTTAATTAAAAGCGGCCTTTGTCCGTAGGGAATACGGCTTTCCGATATTTGTGGATGGAAAAAAGAAAAATCATCATCATCATCATCGGCAGTCTCCACTGCAGGAACACGACCCTCTCTGTACTACCAGAGCCACAGCAATCAAAGGATTTGGCCTACACACTCCACGCTGGCCAGACAGGTTGGAGAGGTCTCTTTGATGTTAATAATATGTTTAGTAGTTTGAAACCTAGTCACCTTCTACGACATCTACGGGAAGACTTGGAGTGGTCCCATTCTACTCTGCCGGGAACCATACGGCAATTTCACCTATAAAAAGCTACATTATCAGCGGGTAACATAGGCTATAATGTAGCCAAAATAAGTTGCGCGAAACACACACACGCAAAACAAACAAGCGAGTATTTATCCTAACGTAGGAATAAAACAAATACCTAGTACAATAATATTGAATGAACCGAACGGTAAACTGAGCCGATACCGATAGGTAGTGTTAAATTTTAATAAGGCCGCATTCACGTATTGGTTTTAATTAAGAGCAGCCTTTGTCCGTGGACGTAGGGAATACAGCTTTCCGATATTTGTGGATGGAAATAAAAAAAATCAAATGGTTTGCGCGCTTTGACAAGTCGAAGCCCCGGCAGCCGACAAAAGAAGTGACGGAGCAAAGGAGCTATCGGCAGCTTTAAAGACTCGGCACGCGCTGTACGTACACGATGAGGAGTCGGCTGTTTAATTTTTATATGCAGACAGTAAGGTAGGTACACGAAAAAAAATGTGTTTTTGCCCTTGCGTTTGTATTAATAAAAAAAAGTTGGTTATGTTTTCTACTAGTAAAAATATTTTCTACAATGAAATATTTTATTATTTTCACTTTCCAAAATCTCTTGTGGGTGTATTGCAAACCATTGCCCGAACTGACTGTATATAGATCTCGGGGTCGCCATTATGTTATTTTATAATATTTTCGGGAAACATTCAGCGTGGTTTTTTTCCCCTGATCAGAAGTCAAAATAGGTTTAGAATAAAACAAATTAATATTTGCTTTAATTTAATCTTTGTAGAAATATAATTTACCTGCTTACTTATATTTTTTAATTTCAAACGAATAATGTTAACCCAACCAAATTAGCCTATTTATATTTTTAGTTTTTTATGAAACATTAGCTAGCTGAACTTATTTTGAATACCATAAAACTAAATTGCACAAATCTAGATAAAACTAGTCACATGTTTTACTAATTATTCATATTTTATTCTTTACTACCAGCCCTCCACGGCTGAGCCTGGGAATATATTATAAACGTTTCTCAGAAATCTCTTTATTTTTGCTAAAAACTGCATTAAAATCTGTTAAGTAGTTTAAAAAATAATGTAATCAATTTTTATTTCTATGACTGTTTGTGCCAAAATAAATAGAAATAAATAATAATAATTGTTATAAAAAAAAACTTAAAACTTCTCCTGAACATGCTATCTGTGGTATGGAAGTAGAATTCCTGTAGAAGGTAAGATACGGAGATGATAGATATGATGATAGTCAGATGACGAGGATGGCTGTGACAAAGAATTTAAAAATGGAATTTGAAAATAAAATTTGAATATGTAGTTCTAAAATATAAAGGTGGACAATATGATGATTAGGAAATGAGGTGAAAAGCAACAATCGCATGTATGAAACTTGCAGCATTGTTACATTACAATTTACACCTATTATATGTATTAAGAAAAAACCTAAAAAGTGTTTCAATGCTTCTTGATACAAGTACTAGCGCTCGTCTTCAGTTTCACACCAACTTGAGTCACTACAAAACTTTTCTGCAATTCATTGTCATGGTTCTCTTCATTTTTCACCAAAATTGGTCTACTGTCTAAAAGTGTACACTTGTGTTTCGACTTAATATGTCTTTGCATGGAGTCTTTTTTGTAGAATTTTTTTTCACAGTGAGGACAATGAAACTTCTTCTCGGAATCAGAATGCCGTGGTAGATGTAACGCTAACTTCTCAGCACTATCAAGAAATTTGCCGCACATATGACAAGCAAAGTTATTTGCTGTGTGCTTCGCTTGATGTTTCTTTAATGTACAAGACTTGTGGGCTTTATACTCGCATATCTCACATTTGTACCAAATCTCTACACTACTGTGTCTGATTCTTTTATGATTACACAACTCTGCTAACGTGAAAAACGCTTTGGCACACTTCTCACAAGTATATTTCTTTACCCCAGTGTGGCGTATCATATGCGACATCAAAGTGGTTTTACAACTGAAAACTTTTTTGCACTCATTACACTGGACACCCGCTGTTTTATGCTTTTGTAAATGTTTGTACACTGCATGCCGCCCTCGCACAAATTTACCACAGTATTGACATGTGATTTCAACTTTGTAAACTCCGTGAACTCTTTCCATATGGCCATGCATAGAGCTTTGTTGAGTAAACCAGCTGTCACATGACAGGCATTTGAACGGTCTCTCACCGCTGTGGAGTACTAAATGGCTTTGCATATCTTTGTTTCTCTTTGAGGAGTATGGACATTCTTTACAAAGATACAGCCTTGACTGTCCAGTGCCTTCTACGCGCACATTTTTCATTGCTAAACATGATTTTGGTTTATCCTTGACATGCCTGTTATAGGCTTTGTAACTTTTAAATGCCCGTCTACAAATTGCACAGATCAGGCCCTCACGCATGTGTACCTTCTTCCAATGTACGCTTATTTTACACTTGCTAGGAAAAGAACCTCCACAGTTATCGCAGATTAATTTGAGATCTATTGCTTTACTTGGTTTTCCTTCAGTTTTTACAATAACATCAGTATCTTCTAAGGTATCGTTGATAAAGTCATCTTCCAAATATTCAGCTTCAAGAGGATTTGTAAGATCTTCTTCAAGTTTCTCGTCTTTTATATCATCAGCATTAAATTCAAGTTTGACACCATATCCTTCGGAGTTATCAAGTTTCTTACTATGCAGGATGGTGTTAGAAGTTTGACATTTCAGTCTAAAGTTTATGGCCGACTCTAGCTCAATCAGACAGTCCGGGCAAATTTTCGTAGGTAATCCTTCGTCCTCCGTTATTTCCACGTTGCATATACTAAGGATATGTTCAGAAATGAGAGAATCTTGTAACTTTTGGAACAGAGATAGCCCTTTTTTCTTCACCAAATCATCCCTTAAACAGACGCGGCAAACATCCGCCTGGCCCTGTACAGCCATATTGCTGTTGGTTTTAATTTCGTACACAATTGGATACCCGATTTTTCATTTTATGTATGTAATTAATTACGAAAATAAAAATCTCCCGTAAACAAACAGTTATTTACTGTCGATTGACAGTGACAGGCAGGACACCTCTACACCACAGTGACAGTTAGCCTATTCCCAGTGTTGCCATACTAGTGATCGTGTGTTACATATCAGCAGATAAGTGACATCTATAAGTATAAACCCTATTATGTATGTGACCTACCTGTAATAATAAGGGTGGCAGCGCAAGGCTAATTGTAGATCTCACTGCATACATTCTTTCGTAATAAAAATATGAATATTCTTATTTTTAGCCTTTTATGCAAGTAATAAATGAATGTGAATAGTAACAAAACTTTGACCTTTTGACCTTAAAAAAGTATAAATCTCATGTTTGTCAAAAGGTTTTTAAGTATTCTGCATACCTACATAACCTGAATAATTTAAGTTTCAATACAATAAATTAGCCAATTTGTCGGAAACTAGCTAATATAAACATTAATATGTTTAATTAATATGTATTAATAGTTTATTTTACGAGATTTGGTCTGAAAGTAGAATAATTGATAAGTTTAAAATACGTACATTCATATATAATATAAAAAAAACATATATTTTTAAATACATACATTCATTGTCCATATATTTGACAATTTGTTTCGGAACGACTGTAAAAAATTAATGTCAACATGACAGCTGCCATCCCCATTTTTATGCATCTTTGCGGTTAACTGCATACATTTTTTCCAATTATTAACATACATACATATTATCACGTCTTTCTCCCTTGCGGGGTAGACAGAGCCCAGGTCTGTAAAATCTTAAGGCCATGTTTAGCATGTTGGTGGTTTTGTAAATGGTTAATAATTAATCATCACAAATTTACATTATTTTATATTGGTAAGTAAATTTATATTTTTAATTTTCAAGGAAATTAATAGATGAAATGAAACAATCAGCCGAGGAAAGGGAAATCTGGTTAATTATTCCACCGACAAGAGCCTGTCTAAAATAAAAAGAATAGAGGAACACTACAACAACTTTTCCCTTAATTTTGGGAGATTTTCTAATACTGGTAACATAAAGGGTGCTATTTATACGTCAACGTCAATCACAATTTTTTTTTAATTGTTTTTGGCTCTGTATACTAGTCCCATAAAGCCTTTCTTCATTTATTTCGCCTTAGTTTTTTTGTTCTCGAGTTTAGCAACGAAATGATGATTTGTTTCATTGGTTTGACAGAGACAATAATTGTAAAACAAGAAACATTTAAAAAGGTGGCGTTCAAAGTAGTAAGTACATCGTCATCATCACCCACCATCATCAGGTCTTTTTTAAGCCTCCACTGCAAGAGCACGACCAACACTGTACTACCAGAGCCATATATTAGCCAGAGCAGTCAGATGATTATGCCTACACTTCTCCACGGTGGCCAAACGGGTTGGAGACGTAAGGTAGGTACAGTCCTAATTAAACTTTTTGGCAGCTCGGATAGGTATTAGCTGTGAGCTGCGCAGCAGGTACGCGCCCCGCCTCCCCGCGCGCCCTGCTGACTATAATATCGTGTACTCTGCATCGACTCGCGCGATGTTCCGAGCCGCCATAAAGTTTAAAGCTTTACCCACTAAAGTAAAAATAAAACACAGATTAAGAAATAAATACCTATTTTATTTTTCAATACTTTTCACTATACATATCACTTTTATCCTGTTACAATTAGGTATTTAATGGAATCGTTTTACGAACTAGTGATACCTTAGCAGTAATATAATAATATCTACAACAGATCCTAAGGGACTAGTCAAACTTTTGTGTTATCTTCGATCAAGTATAAAAAACTAGACACCTAAACAATCAGCAATAAAAAAAATCCCAACCAAATATGCGCTTACTAGACGCAACTAGACTTTCGGGCGCATATTTCCGTTTTAAATTTGAATTTTAAATTCCAAAAGCCGACGACAAGACGTTCAGCATTCGAAATTTGACTTTATGTCATCCGTATAAGTTTGGTTTCACTGTGGATTTGTATTTGTATGTGACTGTGTATCTGTCTTTTTATAATTGATCAAAAATTGTTATTCGTTCATACTTCGACTTGCGAGTCAGTTTGATATGTCAAGAGTTGAAGACTTCAAACATATCTACATACATTTACTTACACAAATAAAAACTACTTAATTCAAGAAATCATGTTGTACATTAACAGATTACATAATATTCAATAGGCATATCAAATAGACACATGCCATTTTATGTAGGTTAGGTTTAGATTTAACTCTTAAGTCATATAAAGTAGGTATGTACTCAGACATTGCTCAAAGGAACGTGCCTAGGCAGTGGCAAGTACTACGTGCCCAGGGCACTTAAAATGTAGGGTACATTTTTTTTACGAAATGAGTATACTTAGAACCTTATCAAGATACGCCACTTATGAACCTTAGAGCCCGTAGGTACTCCTTGGATATCCCACAGACTTCTAATAGTCAGTTTAATTTGTCAAAAATGCCTATTTAAATGTAGAAACAAGTCATGATTCATACGTTTTTTGTTAGAGACACAGTTACAATTCTTACAAAATCATTTATGTAAATATTAGATGGGGCAGTGTGATTTACTTTACAGAGGTTACTTACTGAGAATATGTACGTAAGATCAATTGACAATAAATTTTATCATGCAATCTCGAAAATGATTTCTCTTATTTCCATTTAAGGCACAACATCATCACTTAGAAACGATAATAATTTCTACTTTGGTCCCCAAAGTTTTAATGAAAAGATACATTCGTTTATCTACTCAAAACATTGCACATTTACTCTCTTTCACACAACTTACATGAAACAGGTTTCACCAGTTACAGATAAAATTGCGTGAATGATTTATGCAATTTTTTTTGTTGAAAATTGATAAGATAGGTCGATAAACATATAGACAAAAAATAGAATTTTATCAGTAACCGGAGAAACCAGACCTTATTAAATACTTAAAAACAGGAGTGAAAGTATCTTAATGCATGGCATCCTTAATACTCCTTCCTTAGATATACCCGGGTTTCATTCAGTATAATATATTGTCAAAGAAGCCAAGTTAATGCTTTGTTCTTAGCAAAGAACAAAGTTTTCTACTCCAAGTATGTTAGCATTAGTATCTTCGGAACTTTATAAAATCGTTTCATCCAAAAATCTTGTGTCTCGTTTATGAAACAGAATATTTTACAGTTTTCTTAGCGCTGTGTACTTTGACAATCATTAATCAACTAGGTATTTAGGCTCTTATAAAAATAATCAATATTTTCTGAAAGTTACAAAAAAATCTCAATATCGATCTCATTGTTGTTGTGTTGAAGATTCACCCGGTAGAACTAAAACACTATTTGAATACCTCCGCCTGTCTTTATTTATTAACGATATCTGTGAGAAGCGTAGTGGTAGGTCATCAACTAGTAACAGCCCACTGATTTTTTACTTTAATTTAATGTCTGTACCTACTAATAATAACAATAAACATAACGAATTACGCTCTAATTGAAGTTTATTTAATTTGTGACATGTTTGAATTTTTCGGTCTATTATTTGTTATTCAGGACCTTAAAATTAATACAAGCTGCTATTAAGAATACTTTCAGAAACAACTTTGGATGGGAAAAGATGACAAACAGACGGTTTTTGTATTTTGTCCTGTCATTGATTGTTTAGTCAAATACGTCGTCAATATATTTCAGTCGACTCCATAATCGTCATTCACAAGACAAAAAGCAATTACCATTACGCTTCTCAAAGAACATAATTGAAAATACTATCTACCTAACTAGTCTGCAGCTCAGTCCGGCGGCTCCTGGTGTGAGCAGTGTGGCACGGGCGTGGGGGAGGACTTGAAGGCCCTCGGGAATAGTGAGGAGTAGGAGGGTGGGGGCTCGTACTCTGGCGGCGACGCGGGCGGTGGCGCTGCGAACAGCTGAGATGCTGCCGTCACTGAAACTGTTGGCGACAGGTCTACGCACTGCGGCGGGATGTTCAGCGGCGTGTCTGATGGCTTGGAGCGCTTGCAGCAGCATTCTGAAAACCAATTGCACTAGTTAAAACCATGTACCTAGTTATCATCTTTGACGTTTGCACGACGTTTAATACAAACTGGAGTTAGACCAAAACTCAATAGTTAGGAGCTACTTGCTGGATTTCATATAAATATTCACAACTTTTCGATCATTACATTAATCTGGATCACAATTTACACGTCTCGCCCGCCTCCCCTCGCGCGCCCCGCTGAACCTAATATTGTATACTGCGCAACTACTCGCGCGATGTTCTGAGACTTTACTGACATATATTGGTGTGCCTCAAGGTTCTATTTTGGGTTCTTAACAATTTCATTTCTTTTTATATCTTACCCCAAGCCAAACAGAACATGAGGATGGTGGCACAGACCAGCATGCCGACCACAAGGTAGCTCCACGGACCGTACGGCTTCAGAGCTGCCGCGAACTCCATGAAGGCGTTTGACTTTTGCTCCCCTTCAGTTATTTTCACTGTAATTAAAAAAAAATGTTGATGCTATTGTCGTATTCTAAAGGAGATTTTTCAATATTTATTAAACTTAAGTTTGATTTATTGTAAAATCTTTAAAAGACAACGGCGTTTTATACATAAAAAACTAGACTATATTCACACAAGAAGGGTTATGGCCCAGGTTTCGAAGGAAGGTCCCGTCAGTGCTGTTCAAGCCTATCCCTTGTTTATAACTTGAAGGCTCTGTATACATATGTGTCGTTAGATATCTTAATTACTTTATTCCATACTTCTATACATGGCGAAATTTTTATCGTTCTGGACCCTTAAAGGGGTGATTCAGCCCGTCGATATGAACCATTTTTCCTAAGTGACCAATGCTGCAAACTCAAATTTTATTTCGACATTTTCATACAAAAGTGTTCAGCCGCCCGGCCAATTTGTATAGGAATGTCGAAATTTTTTTCGAGTTTACAGCATTTGTCCCATAGGAAAAGTTGTTTATATTGACAGGCTGAATCACCCCTTTAATGGTCCGGAACGATCAAAATTTCGCCATGTATAAAGATTTACATCCAAGAGCCAAGCCAATCTGAAAAAGATCGATTTCTATCATGATCTGACCGGAGATCGAACCTGGGCCACTCATGCCGCAGGCTGGCTTATTAACAACTGCGCCACGAAGGCCGTTCGGCACAATTAAGGAAAAGCAGAAGCAAATAACCTCTATAAGTAAAACTGAATTAAATTTTATATAATCAAACTCACTTATCACAGAAGGTTTCGTCATCCCATCCGACTGGTCCAGCCCCAAGAACTCCTGGTTTCTTGCAGCGAATCGTCGCAGCAGTTCCAGCAGTGGGGGATCTCGTCGCTGGGTGCACGCACCAGGATCCTCGTCCTCGCCACCAGGACAGTGTCTTACACCATCGCAGACTAAATCCGACGATATGCAGAGACCAGTGGCTCCACACGTGAATTGGGAGTCGTTGTTGCAAATTGCTCCTGAAATTGAAAAAGAAATATATTTTACACAGGCGTATTCAGCGGTTCGGACCATATTATACTGAAGTGAACTACACTACTTATCTACATACATATAGATCATCTTCTTTTGCTATTCCCACTATACATTGGGTTGGGAGAACACCTTTTATTTTTTCCGTTGATCGATCTAAACTAAGGATTTTCTGTTGGCGAGAAGCAACTTTATTTTGAGATCGCTCAGATTTGTTGAGCTTAGCGGTTTTTTTTTTACTTCATTATATTTAAATAACTATAGAGCAAAAGACACTACCAGCATTAACAGATATAGATAAACCTTACCACTATTAACAGCTGTGACGACCAGTCTTAGCTTCTCCGTGTGCTGGTATGGAGAGGTGGGCGGGTTCCAGACGATCCTGATCTTCTGCGGCAGGAGTTTCGGGCCAGCCCGTGCCGCAATGGCAGCTGCATTTCCGCCGCAAAGCTGCAGCCGCCATACTGGTGTTTTTGATTCGCCGATGAACTGAAATTAATATGGTTAATTTTATTTATAGAAGCATAAAAGAAAGAACGTTGGGAACTTGGGATCATAGCCGCCTCACCGAATCACGAAATGAAGATGGTTTGGCTTGAACTGTGAATCAGAATAAAGTTAAAAGTTTCAGTTGGACAATTGGGAAATGAAGGACATGCTTAACTTCGGCATTGACTGGCCTTGCCCGCACCCTAGCTGGTCCGAAAATGCTAAAATAGCGTCAAAATCCAGTTTGGGTCACCACTCACCAGACGACCAGTTAGTGATACGAGCTTCTTTTTTTTTAAACTGTCTGTGGGCTCTTGACAGTGTTATTGCGTGGAGAGAAATACAACCTATATGCACCACACCACACCTATATTTATGACCATCACGGTTCTGGATAACTGTCAGTGGAATCAAGAGGATTTTCCTTAACACCAATTTTTTTATTGAAAAGACCTCTGTACGAGTATATGACCTCATTTATGTACTTGTGTGTGACAAAAAAAAAACTCTTGGAATTGGGAGACCTTTACATTACATTCGCAACGGTAACAAACTTATTTACACCATATTTGCAAGTTATTTCCCAATGAAACTGTTAGCGTTCTGACTCACACATTTTACACATAACTGCGACGCAGGGTCTTTTGACCTGGACCAATCCTGCTACAAGTAGGTCAAGGGATATACGACCTTAGCGTGACGAAGTATATTGACGAAGTTTTCTTACGGTATACCTATAGTAGGTATAATTAATTATGATACGCAGGGAAAGGCGGCATATTATTTGTTCTTGGAAGAATGACGTGAAAAAAGCAGGTGCTTAGGCCTTGTAAAATACCAGTTTGATGTTTTTTGTTTTTGTGGACTTAATGTAGATATGTAGTATGTGACAGCTTTATAAAAGAAACACGCCCGGGCATACATATATTCCTTCCTCTTGAATAATTTTAGTTATCTACATATTAAAAGCCACCGCATCAAAATCCGTAGCGTAATTTTAAAGATCTAAGCATACATAGGGACAGACAGACATCGGGAAGCGCCTTTGTTTTATACTATTTAGTGATAGTGAAGTTGTGTGACAATGAAAACATTGACTTTCTTTGTTTATTTTTTTTTCAGGTATATGTACTTACAATAAGCAATTTGCATGCGTCGGTACTGTTTGCCACCGGGGCTGTCTGATCGCTGGAAGTATCTTGGGCGTAGGTGCCAGACCTGGCGCTCCATTTGCGGCCCGGGGCGCCGGAAAGTGGCGGACCATCAAAGTCGCTGAAACTTCTCTCCCAGTCGCCAAGTGATTCCTGGAATAAAAGAAAATAATATTATTTACATATTTGTTGAAATTTTGACTTTGGAATCAAATAGATTAACATGAAATTTAATATTAGATTTTTAATTTTATTTTGTATAATTAAGTAGGTATAGTTATAATATTTTATTGTATTTTTTTTAAAATTTTTAGTTTAGTTAGTAATTTATGTTATAAAATAATTAGTTAATAGTTAGAATAATATTTATTATATGTATATGGTTAAGCTAATGTTATACCTATGTGTGTGCAAAATATAAATAAATAAAATAAATAAATACATGAAATTAAAGTTTTAGGTTAAAATTTAAAGTTATAGGGATAGACCCAAAATACATATGAATAGGAGCACGACTCTTTCTGTACTACCAGAGCAGTCAGAGGATTTGGCCTACACTCTCCACGCTGGATAGACGGGTTGGAGAGGTCTCTTCTATTTTTTTTTCAAACGGCACCACACGTCAAAATAAGAAACTTCTGCATACAAAACTATTTGTGGTTTGGCTTGCGGTGAAATAAGTGTTTCGTATTCGTATGTTTCTTTGAGTTTCATGACTTGAATTGTCTTGGTCTTGTGTTGTATTTCTATGAGTATTGATATACTAAGTGCGTACTCAAAATGTAAACTGACGTCACACACGCTACATTTGGCGGTATGTAGTCATTCAGCTCAATTAGTTTTAAATTTCCCTAATGTTTCGTAACAATAACAACAAATTAACATGAGTAATTGTCCGGATTTGGCCATAATAGTGAAACTCGTTAGTGGAGTCGTTTTTAAGCGAGGCAATATTGCCTTTTCGGATTTCTATTAAGCTAAGTTTAGTGTTGATGTGGGGTAATTAGTGCGGTTTCCTGATAACAACCATCTGTCTGTTTTAAGACCATGTTAAGATTGTGAGTCAAACCTGAATTGCTCTGTTTGCTCAGTTTATTCTACTTGGAACATGGACGCTAGTCAAACCTTCACTTATACAACGTGAAAATGAAAAACCTTAGATAAACCAAGTTATCTTAATTTTAATTATATAGGTAATATAAGAATTATATAGATTATATATGTTTTTTGTTTTCTTACGTTTGTTGCAAATTAAAAAGTCTATGTAATTACGCTCGATCTACGACGACGTTGCTACTTCACGGGCCGCCATATTATATGTAGAGTTAAGTAAAATTATCAAACAAGGCGTAAAAAATTAAAATACTTTTTTTGGAAAAAAATTTCCTCTATTTTTTATGTGTGGAATCGAGTCTACTCTCGATCTCGATTCTGATCAAACTCATTTCAGGTTTTGCGCTTTTCATTAACTCGTATATGTATGTAGTACAGGCCTTTAAGTTATAACTTTACACTGCACACTACACTTGGATTCATTCCTAAGAATCCTAAGTTGGTATTTGTTAACAGAACTCAGAAAAGACAATATAATTTAGTTAATCATTTGCCATTTTGCAGTATACGAGTACGGGTATGTAAGTACACATGTATAATTATAAAATATCTTACTGAAATAAAGTAACTAACAATTTCAAAACAATAGTTTATGTAAAAAATATACACAATCCTTACTCATCAATTTTAAAATCGGTGATGTCACAAATAACTTCATTGACATTCAAGAACATAAAAAATATTGCAAAACACTGACAATAGTGAACGACTGCCAAACAGAGAACGCGGACATGTCGCCAAATAAAGAAAATCTTGAATTATTTATTATCAATTTACGTAGTCCGTACGGCAGATACATTGTAACCAGCCCATTGTTGAAACTGGTTTCATTCGCAGATTTATATCACTTAACCAATGGGTTAATAAACTAATACTTATTCAAGGTTTAAAACATTTGCATTATTCATTTTTCAATGGCTCAACTTATATGTAATTTTTTTAGTTATTTCATATTTGGTAAATACTTTCAGTATGTTAATGGTATTACTGTTTTAATAATTTTCATTCATAAAAAGGAAATGAGTTATGCAATTTTCTAGATTCAATTGCGAATGTCTTTACGTCTATAGCACAAACCAACACTATTTTTGGGGTAGAAATAAGTTATTGCGAGACATTTAGGAAATTACTATGAAGTCAGCAATAATTAGATACCGACAAAAGAACCAAGTTCTAGCAAGTCACTTATTTTGTATTCTTCACGATGACACTACAAGGTCGAATCGCTATTAATTTTCAATTTTAGAGTCTTCACCAAAAATTAATTTGGTGGATACCTTGTTGTAATAATGCCTTTTTTGCACGTCCCTATCTTTTATACCCAGGGCACGTTCCCAACTTGCTACACCACACTTCGGCATAAAGTTTGTACAGTGTGATTATATGTAGAAACAATATTCCCGCGACTTCGAACGCGTAAATTATAGCCTATGTCGCCCGCAAACAAATTTTAAAAATCGGTTCATTTGTTTCAACTTAACAAACAATGAAATTTTCCTCTTAAAATATTAGTGTAGATATTGCTTGCTCTATGCAAGATAAGTTTTATTGCATCCGAATAAGATGATGAAGTGTCTTTTATTATTACTTTTTAAATCAATGTAAAGAAATCATAAAATCTTCTAAGAAATACACCTCCTTCCCAGTTTTAAGGCACCTTGTGTTTTTTGCACATCAATGGCAATGAACCAAAAAATTGCATCAATGCATTCGCATCGCATACAACTGTGCATTGTTCACACAACATTAAGTAAGAGATCGCATTGTTTTCATAACTCCATTGTTGGGTTTCCAATTTTTTATCGGTGCTCTCTTAATTGGTAGCAGTTTTGTAAGACAGGGGTTAAAAAAGAAACAAAAGTTGCATGATGACTTTAACATCCGTTCCTGTTTTGATATGATTAACTATTTTTTCAAAGATATTTATATCGTAATGGATGCTGAAGTGTCCATCAAAAAGTTGGACACCATAGTTGGCAGAAGTTAGCTTAGGTAGGACTTTAAATAACATCGAAGTTTTTAAAATTGTTTTTTTTTCACAGTCAGTCGTTTAAAATATTGGCACTTCCAAAGTGGTAAATGTGTGTCCTCTTTAGATAGGTAGATCATATTTTATAATCAGAATATGGTGATACTATGGTGGTACAGGGTATAAAAAGGTGCTGCATACTCTGCCTATTAAGCGTAGGAATATAGGTAACAAATTAAGATATTACAGGTTAACGACGAGTTAAATTTCCAATTATGTTTATGCATTTAGTCGCTAGTTTTTCAAATGTCAAATAATTATTTTACAATATATATTTCATTTAAACATTTCATTAGTCGTATCGTATAGTAACTCTATTAGTAAACAATAGGATCAAAGACAATAGGTTAGTATTTCACATATTGTATCTCTGTTATTTGCAAAGTCATATATTAAGAATTTATACTGACACTAGCTGTTACCCGCGGCTTCACCCGCGTGATATATAGCCTATGTCCTTCTCAGTACCCTAACCATGTGTATGCAAAATTTCATGATGATCGGTTCAGTAGATTGGGCGTGAAAGCGTAACAAACAAACAAACTCACTTTCGCATTTATAATATTAGTTAGGATTAGGATTAGGATTAGGATTAGGATTAGGATAGGATTAGGATTAGGATATGATAGTTAGGATTAGGGTTAGGATTTCAATTTCCAATTGCATAGGTACGCTGAGAGTCAAGTGGGAAATTAGCTTGTCCACCAGATAGTACGGAGAACAAGGGTCAGATGCTGACATAATAAATGGCCACATCCGTTTCCTAATGGTAGTCACGAGTGCAGCCTTTGGCAAAGCCTTCCGCCTCCACCCACCCTTCAGAAATATGAGATATACTGTCTATATGTAAGCGGAACTTTAAATTGAAAGCTTTATAGGCTGAGTTAAATGTAGTTTTCTCAAACATGCTTGGAAATTGTCACATTATTTTGACAACCTTGTTTGGGATAAATTGATATTGCTGTACTGGCCAATACACGCCAGCAAAGTATGTATGAAAATCCATATCTGTCGTGTTTTAGCGGCCGGCAAAGTATCTATGAAAACTCATATCTGTCGTGTTATTTACAAATGGAACGCCGACTTAGCTGCGAAATAATTCAACGACAGAGGTTACAAATTCGAATTTCAAGTTTGAACTGGCTAGTAAGTAAAAAAGAAATGAAAAAATACAAGATTTTGGCGCAATAATTTCTACATATTGTTGTTTATGAATATTATGAATAATATCGACATATTTATATCAATATTTCATGCTGGTCTAGGATAAAAGAAAAATCAAAGAAAGTCCGTAAAAGCAGGCTGAGGGAGGGGGCGAAAACCTATGGAGAAGAATATGTTAAAAGGCGATGCGGATCACTATTTTATTTGCATTTTCTACATTAAAGCCCACTAATACGCTAAACGTGGTTTTTGGGGACCGTCTCACCTGTAAGGGTAAATACGTGATAATATGCATTCCTGTTTGTTTATTATCTTTTAATTTTCGCGCATTGTTTGAGAATAGTTCAATACAAGCCGCAATCAGGCATTAATGGACTTACGTATGTGTGCCTCGGCTCCGCCTCGGCCCAATAATAATAATTCCCATAAAAGAAACTTGATTATTTGCCGTTTTAAACATATTAAAAGGAAGCCTGCCATACAACAAAAGTGATTTTTTACTTGATAGTGTAATGTTGTATCGATTGTGGTACGGAACCCTTCGTGCATGAGCACGACTGGCTTGACTCGGGCGATTTTATTTGTTTAGATTTTGCATAATACCTACATATCTGATTAGTCTGAATACTATTCGCGACAATTTAATATCAGAAATATGCACACATGCAAAATATGCATTAAAGTTCATAATCAGTGCTGAGGTTCCCATGTAACTTTGCCTGTGTAACACCAAATACATCATGGGGGCATAAAATACATAATATAAGTTATTTCATTAGTTAAATTATTTCATAATATTTATTTATTTTTTATAAACTAGTATAGGATGAAAGAGCACACAATGCTGAGCTAAGGTTCCTTTTCGGCTAAAGTTTCACATTCCCTTTTGTCTTATTAGCCTTAATTTTGTCTTAATACATTTCTGTAGATTTTCCTTCGAAAGCAGAAGATAATTTCTCAAGAATTGCAAAACATCAAAGCGTTCATTTTTTTTGTATGTGTGGAGTGGATGTGTAGAGAGAACTCGTACACACCACACATGAAACACATAACAATCATGTCTCTATCAATCACAGCGATTGCATCTCGACCATCATATCTCATTCATATAGCTCCATTTATGATATGGCCCTGTCACAAGCATTGCCAGGTGGCCTGGGACCTTGCGCTCGCCTTGGACCTAGGTAATCAGCACATATTGTGATGCTGTTAGTGTTACTAAGGATAGCGTTCTGTCATATGTACTACGCCATCTTTATAAACAGTTAACTCGTAGTTTTCGTTAGTGTTATATCCCAATGTATCGATGTTTTAGTCTATGTATATCTAATAAACAGTTTGTTTGTTTGTTTGGTAGAACGCGCGAGTCTCAGGGCCGATTTCAAAAATTAAACACCGTTGCGTTATCCCCGAGCACCCCGAGCCACAGGCTAGGATTGTACTACGGGCGAAGCCGGGGCGGACTCCTAGTCCAAGATGAACGTACTTATAAAAGTATTAATATGTAAATAAAATACTTTTTTAATACTTAATTGTTTTTAAAGCCGTTTAAGTCCTGTATAATATTATATTTTTTGTGTACTTCATACTTTTTTCATTATTAATAAAAGATGATTGGTGTATAATTATCTGTTCATTGAATAATAATCCCATCACATAATATAATAATCATTTATTCAGTAAAAAACACGTTAAGCAATAGTTGTCTGTTGTGGTGGTATTTATTTATTACGTAAACATTTATTATTTATTTATAAACAACAATAAGAACTAGGTTTCAATCACACATAACATAACAGATGCATTACCAATTATATGTAAGGAAAAAAATAAATTCAATTCAGGATGTAATATCTCCAATTCCTACAAATATTGTAATAGTTAAACTTTGTGAATATATATGGATGTGGGGATGTGACGAGTCAAGTAGTCGTTGTGAAAAAGCTGAATATAAAGATTTACAAATATTCCTGCCAAGTCTAGTTATTATTATTGATAATAAGACTTCCTTTTTCTAGAGGAATCTAAGAAGAATTCTTTTTCTTTATCAAAGATAATAATTGGTAATTATTTTCTCCAGAGCATGCAGTTATTACTCTGAGTAGGTACCTAACTGTCTCAGAACCACCTACAACCAAGACAAAAACTGTACTTACCTACTCATAACTGCTAATTATGGTGGGTGACAATCATGTCTGCTTAGTGGCGGAACACACCACAGCGTTCCAGTCTGTATGAGAGTAATTAAAAACAAAAGACCAAACCTTGTGGCCCAATTTAGAAGAAAAAGCGGAATACAATGAAGATACGTTTTTGTTTTAATCTATGCAATATATCTGCAATCTTCACCCTGTTTTGAAGAAATATCATTTATGTTCTTGCAGTTTTAGTATGACACGAAATCGTTTAAATAAAATTGACATGCGTTATTACTTATAACGTACGTTACTGAGGGATGATAACGCACGAATTGTTATATAATTGATAAATTATGTAATGACATTCCCTTGAGCTATTATATCACTACTGTCACAGATTTTCACTAACCTTTGGACATTAATGTACGCGGAATACCAAGTATTATATCTTGTTAACTACTGCAACGATTTTAATGACCACTGAACTTGAAAATTGTACTAGTAGTAACTAGTACCTATAGAAATTTAAAATAAATTGTTTTTGGAGCACCGGTTCGAGAGTTAACGAAACCAACATTTATAATTATAAACATGCAAAAATATGTTATCGTCCCAACTCGACTTGAAGATCTTGCTTGCTTCGCTCGCTCGGTCAAAAATAATACTTATAATCTTTCATTATTTTCAAGTGTGTTAATAATAGGTACTTGTGTCTTTTATCAACTGAATCGCTAAGAGCTCTAAGTTTGGGCCATCCAACTAGTAATCGGCGTGCAATTACCTCTTAATCTCATACTCAGATCACAGGCTGAGCTTAGTCTCGTCACGAAGAAGCAATAAACCAGAATTATACGCCTTGTGCTAGGAAAAAAACTGACGCCAATGGACTCCACAATATATTGATCAAAGTACAATAGTTATAAGGTAAAATAAGTAAAAAGTAATCAGGAGGTTTACTATAAAAGTTAAATTAAGTTATGAATCGATATCAAACATTGTAAACAAGAAAATTAGCGGGGATCAGTAAAAACTGCGTACGTGATCCGTCGAAGGTTGAATGGAGGTGGCAGACGTGTCCACAATCCACCGTTTGGACAGTCGAGGTTTAATGTATATTGACCATTACGTTTAAAGAGCATATAATCACTACGGGAAGTGGTCGTATCGGGAAGTTGTCGTATTGGGAAGCGGTCATCACCAATCGAAAGGGTTTTAATTACGTTCACATTATGTCGTTTTAAATGCAGCAAGTACTGAACGTGATGTCACCTTCGAGTTGGTTCGTTGATGTCTTTTGTTCATTACGAACAACATACATATTATTATCATATTATCACGTCTTTTTCCATTGCGGGGTATACAGAGCTCAAGGTCACAAAACCCAAAAGCCACATTTAGCGTTTTGGTGGGCGTTTACATGGAAAATGGAATCAGAATAGTGATGGGTTGCTAACCGCATCGCCTATATCGTGATTCCTTCGATTTTCGGCCAATCACTTGACCGGCTTTACGGTCTGTGCGGGAAGAAAAGCAGCTGGTATATTATGTTTTTACTTTTCTCCCAAACCAGCATGGAAGAGATTAGGAATAACATTATATTTTATGTCTTTTTCTCCTTCTTTTCGAATCAAAATGGCTAATTTACACTAGTATCGACCAAAATTTGGCTACCTCAATGGCACGATCGTTTGCCTCAACTAAGTCCTCCACAGTACAATAAGTGGGGCAGTTAGGGCAACTCATCGGATGGACAGCATCATTTGGACAGCGCCGCAGCCACACAAATTGTTCTTAGAGAAACAACCTAACACGGCTCGCTTGGCATCTTCCAACACCAGCCTGAAGTCTATGCGACTTCCAAACTGCCCAGGGAAGTTTTCTACCCAGTGGAAGTTTCTCAGCAGGTGGAACAGTGTTTTATCACTATTTAGTTCATTTTCTATGTTGTGTACGAAGTTATAATCTTGATATTTTTATTTTGATTAAAGGTTTTATAACACGCATTTTTTTACCAAAAATAAGTAAAAACTCCATGTTTACGTGATTTGTTGAAGGTTGAATGGAGGTTAGTAACGTTCCGTGTCCACTACTATATTATGATGTTATACGCCGTATACATTGACTGTTGAAGGTCATCTTTTATTGCTGATTGACCCACCCAGACGGGTCCTGTAGTCTAAAATGCCTTGATTGATTTTAAAGTTTCATGAAATTCGTATTCTTCCCCTGAGTGTCATAGGCTATGTTACCTCACAAAAAAAAACTTCTTTTTTGATAATCCACTTGTTTATACTGTAGCTAATAAAAGTGACGTTACCTTCAAATTCGCTCGTTGATGTCTTTTGTTCATTACGAACTAAACGTTATTTTTTCTCCACGTATTTTCGTACCTATACTGCATCCGAAGTTGCAATCTTGGCATTTTTATTTCGATTCAAGCTGTTATGACTATTTATACGTATTTTTTACGTATCTTCACCATCAGGTCATCAGGTGTGTTAGTTATCAAACACATTGTTTCAAAACATAGGCATTTGTGACATCCAATTACACCAATTTTACATTATAAAGTCCACGAGAATCAATTTGCAAAACTATCCGAAACAAAACACGGCGTAATCCAATAGAATTCCCGTCAAGAGCTCTCCTAATCATTTATCGTACGATAAATGATCGTAAATAAATAATAGTTCGGGTTAGAAGCAGTTCGAAAACGTCTTTACAGTAAACTTGCTTACGGTTATTTTACGTACGTGATGCCATGAAGGTTGCTCCGAGGTTGCATTCATTGCAGAATCATTCCAAGAAGTGCCGTTAAATAAAAAGTAGTATTATAAAGATTTCCTTAATACTTGACACGTTTACGTCAGAACTCATGACGTACTTTGTCCTTGCCGAAGGACAAAAACAGCGAGGCTGTTTGGGGCAAAATTCTGTGTTGACCGACTGGTTTTTAATTACTGTTGATGAACTGAATCACTGGGCGTCGCATATGTTTCTTAAGTTGGTATGCCAGGCAAAACTTGGTTGCGATCGCCATCAACTTAATATATCTTGAGTTCTTCGGCAGTTTAAATAAGGGGAATATATGTGCTGAAGTCAAGCCACAGATTTTTTTTACTAAGCTAGGACTAAATGCTTCAAATCTATTTTTTTAAAATGCCGTATGTCCCCATCTTATGGCGAAACCTTCAATGTAACACAAACAATTAGGCCACATAAGGTAGGTTAGGTTAGTTAGGTTTCCTTGTCACCAAAACAGGAGCAAGCGTCCCCAACTAAGGGAGAAACTCTCAATGCTGAATAAAAATATTAGTGGCTAAGATAGCATTTTTAAACGTGAATTAATTGTGACTGACTTAGTGGTCCATGGCAAAAGGATTTATACTGCAGAGTGTCTTCTATTAAAAAAGTCAGTTTCACCCTTTAAATAGGACGTCAAGCCTTTGATAAATACTATATTGCTTTGCTCGTATGTAGTTTGTAATTTTTGACCCAAATTTTACTCATGATGTCCGTTTAGGAAAGGAAGAAAAACATTATTAGTAGTTCTCGCTGATATAAATAGCCATTACATTAGATTAGACACATTGTGTAGTGAAATGCCTTTTTCGCCGTCGGCTAAGATAGTGATCGGACCGGTCCGGCGGTTTTCTCTCTTATAAAATAACAGGTTGCCGCTAAAAATAGCTGACACGCACGTCTCAACATGGCTGACTGACATGGCCGCTATTTACCATATCGGACTTATTGGTCGCGTCCAACCAGACGCGTTTTAGTGTACATAAAGGACACCTTAACTACCTACCTAAGTACTTTTGGCAGCGCGAAATATTACTTTGCATGGTGTAGAGCAAAGAAGATGGTCGAACTGATAAGAAGGTTATTTCTCGAATGTTAGTTGATCTAAAGTGAAAAAATCTTGACTATTTAGGACGACGCTTAATCATGGCGGCTATTTACCTCGGACATATTGGTTCGCGTCCAACCAGACGCGTTTTAGTGTACATAAAGGATATCTTAATTAAGTACTTTTGGCAGCGCGAAATATTACTTTGCATGGTGAAATAAGAAGGTTACTCAAACGTTAGTTGATACATAGTGAAAAAATCTTACCTATTTAAGACGACGCTTAATCAAACATGGCGGCTAAACTATACCATGCCAGACACGTTTTGATGTACATACCGAACATCTACTTAAGGCTGCGTGAAATGTTACTTTGGTAGAGAAGAAGAGCGATCTGAGTGAGTGAGTGTTATTTCTCGAATGTTAGTTGATCCGAGGGATAAAATCTTCAATAGGTATTTGGAAAAACGCTTAAATCAATAAATTTATTATGTTTATATTATAGTTTATATTATTATGAATGTATGATGATGCGTTGAAGTGGATAATAAGAATACAAAGATAGTATAAGACTTTTCGTCCTTTCCAGACGTAAATTTAAATCTTGTCATAGAATATTTCCTATCTCTGTTGATAATCATCTTCATCAAACGTTATTTTGAAACTCTAAGCTACACTCAAATCTTGGAATCATTTACGGAAGAGGTACAAAATTGAAAGGGTAAAAACGAAAAAGTACTTAGACTAACCTTACAAGGTCACCGCCAATCAGCTGGGCGAATTTCTATTGGGAATTTACCTTGCATAAATAAACTGTCGTCCCAACGTGATTTTCTGATGTAAGATAGTGTTTGGAGCCTATTGTACATGGATGGGTAATATGGCAGAAAGCCGTGACCAAGTTTGGGCCAATGCTCCCTTAAAACCGTGACCGAAATGGATCCTAACTACTCGGAAGAATACTTTCGATCCATGCTGATAAAGAATGTAAATGTAATTTTTAATTTTGAAATTTTATATTCTATACTCTTAACTACTTGCCTGACTTATCTATGGTACACGCACCTTACTTTCGTTTAAACATGTGCACATGTATATTAATCATTCAGTTTCTAACAAAAGAGCGAAATAAAGTTTATGAATGAGTATTAATTATTTATTTGTACAACAATTGTTCTCAAATATTTGCACTGTACTACGTGTATTATATCCAAAGGTGTTGAAACATATAATCTACTGATGGAGTCCATTGTTCGGTGCCATACTGAATGAATCGCTCTATGTTTTCTTAGCCGATCATGTGACAAGAACGAAAACATCTTTGCAAATTATGATATATGTTCATTAATCTATACACTATAGTGTACAGTGGAAATTCTTCCAAAATTTGTAATAGATGTCAGTTCGGTACAACCTTAACCTTGTTCAATCTTTAAGATGATCTTTGGGCAAAAGACTATGCAAAACAATACTTGCAAATGAATATTTAAATTCTGATAAATACTACGCTTTTGTGTTTTACAGACTTGGCATAAAGACCACGAATAGATTCCGCAAAATCGAGTAATATGAATGCGAAGTTGGCAGTTTAGGCTCCACAGATACCGTAAACTAACTAACCGTAACCTCAACCGTAAGTCTCGAAGAACGAATAATTTTCCAGAGAAGGCAATTTAGATTCAAGATAAATGAGTACAGACTGTGTTATCTAAAGCTAAACGTCCTCTGATTATTACTATTGCCATTAACGCCCTCATACATAAATAGATAGATATACGCAATATACCTACGTAAAGTCTGTCTTCTTTATTGGAATTTTAAAAGGCTAGTACAAATTTTCAAACGTTTGGTATGTTGGCCAACTTGTGAATTAGTTAAATGACATGAATAACTGTAGAGGGGCGTTCATATTTCAATTAGATAATAATCTCTACGAGTATAGATTCTAATGAACTAAGTAGGAAGCTGTTGCTTACAGGAGACAAAGGTAAGTAATATACAGACCATGTAAAGAAAATAAATTAATAATAACTGATAATTTACTCTCCGTGATACATACTTTCGCGCCAAGCCGTGTGGTTCCCGGCAGAGTAGAATAGGACCACTCCAAGTCATCCTGTGGATGTCGTAAAAGGCGACTAAGGAAACACAAGCTAAACAGCTTTTTAACATCAAAGAGACCTCTCCAACTGGCCAGCGTAGAGAGTGTAGGCCAAATCCTCTGACTACTCAGGTTAGTATATGGCTCTGGTAGTACAGAGAGGGTCGTGCTCCTGCAGTGGAGACTGGAAAGAACTGATGATGATACATACTTTAGTTACACAATACGCCATAGGATATTATAAGAAAAAACATGTTTTTCCACAATACCAACCTTACATAAACGATTCATTAGCAATTACTACTACGCACAATCATGTTGACACACCCACCTCTGCTCAAGCGCCTTGAAAGCTGGCTGACATAACTATAGCGTCATTTGTTACATAGGTAGTAGTATCACATCAACTTAGTTTTCCTCTTATACTTGACAGCTCAATTGATTTCTCTATGGAAGACTATACCTAAAAATCTATCAGTATTTAGCTAATATTTGACTTAATTGTTGAAAATACCATATTCTTATGAAACACTAAATGTGTCAAATTTAGTTAACTTAGTAAATAAGGAAACGTCAAAGAAAATCGCTTAACAGTTCTTAGAGATTCTATTGACGTAGAATGTGAAAAATTAAGGTGCATTCATTTCATGAATTATATTTTTACTGTGTGTTGTGTAAACCAAGAACATTTATAATTTTCCTAGAGAAGTTCTATATAAAGAAGTATTTTATGATCGATGGGTTTGAAATTTGGACTTAAATTAACTTAAAACTAGCTTAACTCCGTTCAGACGAAATTTGAGTATTTTCCTTTTTTTGTGAATAAGTTCCACGTTTGTTTGTTATTCCGTTGTTAGAAACCAACAAATCAAGAATGGTTTAAATCGGTCCAAATTATAACAACTTGAATTATAATTGTATAACTAACCCTTCAATGTTTTAATATAGGTACCTAAAGCTATAAAGATTTGAAATGTAAAGGGAATTATCAGAGACTACAACAATTGGCTTCCCATTCGATTACGTAGACAACAGCGGTTAATGTGCTCTCTTTTGTCTATACTCAAAAATCCTAATTCTCCCGAGTACTTGAAATGTAAATTTCAGTATCTCGGGAACACTCATGATCGTCAACTTCGCTCTTCTGATTCTCTCAAGCTTTATACCCCTCTATTTCATTCTGGTTTTATGTACAATTCTGTCCCTTTGCAAGCTATTCGACTTTGGAACTCCTTACCCGAAGACATCAAGCAAGTTTCAAATCGATTTAGTTTTAAGAAAAAAGTCCATGGTTTTCTCTCTGAAATAACTGGCTAGCATTCGATTCATCATTTTTTTCAACATGATGATTGTATTATATATATTTATTCTTATGTATTGTATAAAGTGAATATATTGATATTTATTTATTTTTAGCCACAACCTCTCCAGTTCTATATAGGCATCTATTTTTGGTGATTGGAAAATTTGGAATTAACCGACGATGTTTGATTGAGGCATGGTTTTTCTGCTCTGCTTTGTTTTTGATTTTTAATTTTCAATTTTTAATTTTTTTTTCAATATCTAAAATATTTAAATGTCATCAATATCTTTGTAGTACAATAATTACGTAATAATCTGCATGTTATTTAACAATACGGCGTCTGCATTTTGGTTTTAGTACTTATTTATCTGTTGTTCTCATGTAAGTGGATTAATTGTAATCTTTTATGAGAATAAATTCTTTAAACCTAAACCTATTTATATAATTTAGGTTATTTAATACTTAAATATTATTGAGCTTTGCTCTTACCTATGATATCTATTTATTGATTGGCACCTATTTATTTTATCTGTTTTTCATTTCCCAAAGGTTGACTGGGAGAGAATGCTTTTAGCTTTAATTTGTTATTGTAACTTCTAAGGCACAATAAAGCTTTTTAAAATAAAATATATAAAAGTAACAAACAAAGAACAAATTTAAGTCTCGATATAAAAGTTTTAAACAAGCTAATTAGAAATCGATTTGCCTGCCAACGCATTAATCCTTTTGTGTTGAGTCAACACAAAACCAGTTTATACGTAACTTGGCAACGCCTAGCCAACGGTCAATATACGACAATCCGGCAGAGTTAAATCGACGTCTTATTAAAAGCTGATCCTTTAAGTTCATGCATCTTCTATATTAGCCGGTTAATATGACTTACAAGGAATTTTATCACGCCACTGCTGGTGTTTGTTCACTGATTTGCATAGATACGTTGATATATAAATCTGATATTTATTGCATTATGGTGAAGCAAATCAGAATGTTTATTTCTGGTCGTGATACATAAGATTATTTTGATGTTGGATTGTTTGTCTTGTCTACAAATTTAGCTTTAGCCGTTGATATGTATGTGTACACTTATTTTTAAACCATCAGTCATGTATGGTTTTTTCTGTTCTAATCATACGGACATTACCTTGGAAATCACTATCACGGATTTGATATCAAGTTCAAACTCACAGTAACGAGGTATGAAGAGCGAAAAACACTTTTAACAGTTTTATTTTGTTTATGTTATGATGCTATGCATATTGTCCATGATTATGTCATCTAAGTAAAGGAAAAATCACTAATGTCGTCAAACATATGCCTAAATAAATTTTGAATTTAGTTACTAACTCCTTCCTTTTGTGTAAATGCAGTAGTGACGATCAATAACAACGTTAATAACAACATGACAAAGGGTGTCCGAACAATAGTTAGTGAAAGTAGGCAGTTTCACTGCTTTAAGGCATTTTTTACTTCTGGTCTTTGTGTGGTGAGGTTTCTAATGGATGGTAGTAAAAAGACAACCATTTTTCGAAGAGACACATGTCTTTTCAACTATGGAAAGACATATTGCAGCAATATTAAAAATGACAATGAAGATAGATACGTACATAGATACACGAAAAAAAGAAGGAAATGCCAAATAATTCGTAAATTAGATAAGGAATACAGTGCCGGATTAAGCCATTTGAGTGCTTATAGTTTTTTAGTCGCACTCTATAGTGTCAAATTTCATGTTACTGTTTCAGTGTTTCAAGAGGTTTAAGAGTAAGACAATGCCCTCGTGTTTTGCTTTAGGGCTGATCCGGAACTGAAAATATGTACAAGTTAATAAAATCCTATCCGAGTTTTAAAGGGGTGACCGCTTTTCCTATGAGACAACTGCTGGAAATTCGAAAAAAAAAAGTTTAACATTCCCATACAGAAGTGTTCAGCCTGCAGGGCAATCTGTATAAAATTTTTGGATTTGTCTTGAATTTTATAATTATATAGAATTTTGAAATTATCTTTTGAATGTATAATCAGTTTTAGACACAAATGAACATCATAGACTCACTTATAGCATTCAACTTGTAACAACGAGGAAAGATAAATATTTATTTAAGAAAAATATACTTAATTAAGCTATGAAATTACATTTTTGAACGTCGACCCCTTACAACCTTCGAGCAACACGGCCTCCGTACCGGACGGAGGGAGTGGGCAAAGCGACAATTTACTATGACAATTTTTCTGGCGTTTTTTGCGGGGGGAAATGTGCACACAAGTTTAGTTCCGCACACCTACATACAAAACTTAAACTGTCACTTGATAGTAATTATGACATTGTCACAAAAAATGACATAAAAAAGAAAAAATAATTTGTGTACAGATGAGTCACACACAACTAACACATAGACATGCATATGCCTAATTTTGGCTTGTACCTTGACAGAGGGGAATGAAGCGTATGGCTACTCCCTTCCGTGTTGCTCGAAGCTTACAACACATAGTTATGAGAGATAAAAAAACAATGGCATTTATTTATAAGACAATAGAATAATATGACATAAGAGACACAGTTCTATGACATGTATACGTGACAAAAGTTAACGCGCCATCGCAAAATCCTATTTATTTAAGTCATAGTTGATAATTTTTATGGAGCCGTTTCCATCTCTGGTCACACATCGTTTGCCTTCACATTAGCACCTATTGTTTCAGCTATGCTTTGTTACTATCAATAATATGCTTCCACAAATACGTAATTCTAATATTTACTCTTATCTGAACTAATATTTTGATGTAGTGGTAGTTCTGTGGAGTTTTTGAGCCATTTCTTAGATGATGTGAATTTATAGAATACATTAAACGGATTTATTTAAAATAATAACCAATTAAATTTGACTTGTTTTAAACGCATTAATTTAGATGATGCTTAAAATTAAGCATAAGTACGTTATGAAGGTAAGTGCTTTTTACATCAAAGAGTTATTCAAAGAATTTGTAGAAAGAGAAAATGTTATAACATTTTCTTCATGCAATACTATAATATTTTCTCGAGTTGTTAGTGGTTCCTTATATATCAACAAAACACAACCATAACTTTTGCGTCTTAGATACTCATCAGTTATATTAACCAAAATATTATCTTCAACATCTGCTCACACAGGAAAATTTTCACAGATTATACCAACACCAGCAGACACCAAGAATATCCTATGACGTTAATGTTTATGAGTTTATGCATCGCTCTAGGTAAATCTTTACAGTCGCAATTACCATCTATCTTCGGCCAAATCTGATAGCCTTATCACGCTTTTGTGTGCAAAATGTGTAATCCTGCCATAATTTTGTTTTACGACTAGATCTGGTTCGGATATTGTGTGTGTATCAAAAACTGAAACGTTTATACCGAAAAGCGTTCGTTATACTTTTATATTTTATTTATAACTTAATAATTTTTGACATGATGGAATGAAATGTATTCAAAAGTTAGAAGAGGCATCGTAACTCTTGACCTTAATATTTTCAATCCAAACTTGTTACAATTTAAAAGTTTTTAGGGCAACGCATATAAGCAAAAAGCGTAAAAAAGTGCTGTATGACACTTAACGAAAAAAAGTAGATGGTTTTCCATCCCTATCATCATCATCAGGATTCTTTTGGTCTCCACTATAGGAGCGCGACCACAGAGATGTAAATATTCTGATATCTATGAGCGCGACCCTCTGTGTACTGCCAGAGCCATATAATAGCCAGAGTTCGGGTTGGAGAGGTCTCTTTTATTTTTATTAACTTTGTTTATAGCTTGTTTCCTAAGTCGCCTTTTAACGCTATACACGGGAAGACTTGGAGTGGTCCTATTCTACTCTGCCGGGAGCTACTCGGCTCACCTCTATATAAAAGAAAAAAATTGCTAAATAGCTTACCATTGCATCTTTCGTCATACAATGTATGAAGAACGATTCAAGGCTTATTCAATTTGCTCGATTACATTGTGCAAAGAGTGGCATTGTGTGGCATTTTGCCGTCGGCTGCAAAGCCAATAAAAGAATCCATGTATCAAGCCATTGAAGTCATATTATATTTCTAGCCTGATGCGGTTTGCATATGCAAGTTTTTGTAACCAAAAAAGGTTTTATTACTAATTTCAAGTCTTTCAACTCTAAGTTTGCCTGTGTCTCACATAAAAACTATATCTTTGTTATCGTCGTCACTACCATTAAAAAGTATCAGTTTTTGTTAGACTTGTCATGTCATATATTTAAAACTAGCTGTTACTCGCGGCTCCGCCCGCGTGATATATAGCCTATGTCTTTTTCAGTAGGTACCCAAACCTACGTGTATGCAAAATTTTATGATGATCGGTTAAAAAGATAGGGCGTGAAAGCATAACAAACAAACAAATGAAGAAACACACAAAGTCACTTTCGCATTTATAATATAAGTTAGGGTAATATTAGGATGGTACCCCCCCGATGGTTCCCATCTTGTCGCGATGGGGGGGCTCTAGTAGCCGCGGTCTCGCCACCCGCGGTGAAGCTAAGAGGAACCGGGCGGAAGGCGCTCGAGGAGGGTCTGGGCAACCCACCTCGCGCCTGACGTAGAGGAAGACAACCTCTTTAAAAAATTACCGGAGGAGGCCCTCACTTTGAGTGGCCTGGCTGTGGGTGAAGGGGGTGAACTCTCCCTACACCCACAGTCGTAGTAGGGGTCGCGGGGGAAGAGGAGTGCCGGTATCTCGGTGCGCCGCTCTCCCTGTCCTCCGCGACCAAGCGTGGCCGTGGCGCTTGGCGCGGCATCGGTGGGGCCGCAGGAGAAGAGGAGTGTTGGTATGGCGATGCGCCGCTCTCCCTATCCTCTGCGGCCGATTTGGAGATGGCCTTGATCAGTCTCTGCTGCGCCGTGATCTGTGGTCCAAGGCGGCGGAGACTGATCAAGGCAAAAGTGAGGGCCAGTTGGGTGGCGGAGGCGGGACTTCGTCACTTGACAGATGGCTCTCGAGTTCGAGGTCGAGAGGAGAGTTGGAGGAGCGTGCTCGGGTGTCAGGCTCGTTTGTGACTGAGAGGGACTCGTGAGCGCGCCTTGGAGGGGTCGCTAAGCGTGACCGCCGCGCCGGGGCTGTGGAGCGAGAGTAGCACACGCCCCCGGCACATAGCGGCTTAGTAGTGACACCGTGGAGTTTAGTCGCCACACCACATAACCGCGCGTGGCTTCCCGTAGCCCGCGCGGAATCCGAAGGGATTCTCCTCGTTAAAAAAAAAAGGATTAGGATGGTAGTCGCAAACTCCGTTATGTGGACAGGCCCTAAATTGTAAAACCATCGACTCTGCAAAGTCGGTCAAGTGCACGACAGCTTTTAACATACCTAACTAAATGAATGCGGGTTGTTAGTCGCAATTCTCAATTTTGTGGATTTATTGCCACCAGACACGGGTGGAGCAGCCCCCTAGACGACTCCCACAACTAATATTATAAATGCGAAAGTGAGATTGTTTGTTACGCTTTTACGCTGTATCTACTTAACCGATCATCATTAAATTTTGCATAGGCAAAGGTTAGAGTACTGAGAAAGACAAAGGCTATATCACGCGGGCGAAGCCATGAGTAACAGCTAGTTGATTGTATTGATTATAATGTCTAAAACATATATTTTCACGGAGCCCTAACAGAGACTATTTGGAATCCTGGGCTACCACGGAGCAAACTTTAAAAATGGCTGGATCAGAATATTTTTGGTAAGCATTCTACATATCAGCAAGACTAAATATAAAACCAAAGTTTGTAGGTATGTTTGCATAACACTCGAAAACATGATTGCAGCCCGCAGCCCGCATTGCCTCGCATTTAGATAGTGTTATCCATACCAATAAATAAAATTGGTGTGTCGTGATTTCGAAATCAAGGCTTTTGTTGATATTGCTTATGGCCTTTCTACCAAATAGGCAGAATTTATATCTATTTGACATTTCTCTTTGTATGTTATGATCTGATAAGTGTAGGCTTTGCCGCCAAATTTTTTATACTTCTACTTAATTTTCATTGTTTATTAGCACTATGATTTTTCTACGAATTTTTTTCGTTATGTGCTTTACTTTCTTAGCAATGATATCAAGGGCCTCATTCTAATTTGATCGATTCTCTAGTTTAATTGATCGAGCAAGTCGGAAACGCATCGGCTAGAATTTTGTAGAATCAAAACGACGGAAGCTGACATAAGGGACCTAAGCATCATTGAGGTCTATGGCATTTAAATTCTGACTACGCTTTGATAACACTAGTTTATGAGGTCTACAGCTTTTAGTCACTAGTCCTAAGCTGTGGTACGTTGAATCCACATCACATCATACGAGTATGTAAAATGTCATAAAGGCATTCGGAATGCAGATCGGGCTAAACAAGTACCTAGACTCTTTTCACGAAGTCAGATAAAAAAAGGCAGATTGATTAGCATGCAACCCGCAGGCAATTTGCTATTAATAATATATAATATCATACAGCCATACATCACCAGATTTCACCACGACCTCGGTGTAGGCGCCACTTTCTACGAGCCAAAACGGTCTACATTCCAATTGTGTGCCATCCATCCTAATGCGTGGGAGGTTTAGTTTCGATTGTTTGTTATGATAATAAGTATTAATTGTATTGCCATTGATACATCAAACTTTTGATTTTGTAAAGATTTAAAAACATTGACTTCGGCGAAGGGATACCATTTTTAGGACATCGCTACCAAATGGCCATGAAATACTTGCTATTTAACTGTATGAAGCATATTGTTTTTATTAATCCGAAATAATATAGCACAACTGGCAAATTTTTACAAAAGTTTTTTTATAAAAACCTCCTCCTCATTTATACCCCAAATGTGTATTGTTAAGCGGAGCTCATTTATTAGTGGCGGGAGCCCCAGAAGTTGCCTAGTTTGATCTAACTACACTGGATGGGGCAGGCAAATACTTTTAGAGCTGTTTCTGATCCTCCCCAAGACATGATGCCCTTCATCATCATCAGGTCTTTTTAGTTTCCACTGCAGGAGCACGACCCTCTCTGCACTACCAGAGCCATATATTAGCCAGAGCAGTCAGAGGATTTGGCCTACACTCTCCACGGTGGCCAGACGGGTTGGAGAAGTCTCTTTGATGTTTAAAGCTTGTGTTTCCTTAGTCGCCTTCTACGATATCCACGAAGACTTGGAGCAGTTCTATTCTACTCTGCTGGGAGCCACACGGCCCTGAGCAGTTGCTTATTTTGCTTAGGCTAATCCAGCACCGACAGGTGTACAATTTGAACAAATGCTATGTATTCAGGTGACTCGGGCATTTCACGCTCTTATCGATTTTAAAAATATACGTGCGAATGTGGAGCGTGGCTTATCTCTGTCACAAATTCAAGGAAAATTAGCACTTATTACAAACCGGTTACAAGCTATAATTAGGAAACGTGTGTTATGCCATTGCAGTATTGTTTAATGCAATGAGAGCTTGAAATCGCGTTTCTTTTGCTTGTATGACATTATGGCATTCGTTAAAGCCTGACGAATGTATTATATAATTTAGGCCAGGTGTGACATATTATTCGTGTTTTTCCAGAACATGTGGTGTTAATAAAACCATCTTTGTATACTTTTTGTACTTATATTAAGAACAACTATAACATATGCTGCTCTAAAATTGAAATGACAAAATAAGATAAATTCTTCTTCAACATTTCATCATTCATTCAATCTTCCACATAATTAATAAACTAAGGTCACTCTGATGCTTATAATATGCTAGGTACTTATTTGAATTTACACGAAATATAAGATTTGAAAATAGAAGGAAATGTTATCACCATTTTGATTACAAGGACGGTCATTATCTTGCTAAAAGTAGAATTAATTAAAAATAAATTGAAATATATTATGTAAGTCTAAGCACTTTCTAGGATTAAAACATGAATAACTTCATATAGAATAGTTTGTAAAAGCAGTAAGAAGTAATAACTAAACCGTGCGAAAAAGATAAAAACTAAAAATTCGGCCACCACCTCTCTGCAGTTTTGACGTCAATTAAATTAAATTAAAAGCGCAGCTGTCAAAAGTAACTGACCCAAATGCCTGATGTAACGGTAGTTCTTTGTTTTGAGCCGAAGTACAGTTAGTTTTTGAAAATGTAACAAAATATTTTTATCATTCACACAATTTTAATACAGGGATTTTACTTGTGCGTAATTAGTGGAAGATGTTTAAAGGTTAGAGTATTATAAGTGGCTACTAATGCAGTAAAATATCGTGCAGAATCGATGGGTGATGGGGCAGAAAGATGATGAATGCAATGAATCATCATCATTATCCTATTTTCTATCGGTAGCCTTTGTTATTTTCTCTACATTTGATACCACATACTAATTTTTTAAATGAAAAATGATCAGTCTGTAATTATAGTAAAGTTCGTCTGAGAACATGAGTAATAAATTTTGCAAAATTCTTTAAAGATTCTAATGGTTGTATTTTACATGCCTGTAAGAAATAGTGTTTCAATCACTATTTTCTGATCACTATTATTTATTACATATTATAAAACAAAGTCCTCCGCCGCGTCTGTCTGTTCGCGGTAAACTCAAAAACTACTGCGCGGATTTTCATGTGGTTTTCACTAATAGATAGAGTGATTCACGAGGAAGGTTTATAGGTAAAATAGATGCCCGGGCGCAGCCGGAAAGGGCTGCTAGTGTATCATCATCAGGTCCTGTAAGTCTCCACTGCAGGAGCACGATCCTCTCTGCACTTCCCAAGCCATATATATTATACATATAGCCAGAGCTGTCAGAGGATTTAGCCTACACTTTCCGCGCTGGTCAGACGGGTTGGAGAGGTCTCTTTGATGTTTATAAGCTTTGTTTAGCTTGTTTCCTAAGTCGCCTTCTACGACATCCACGGTAAGACTTGGAGTGGTCCTATTCTAATCTGCCGGGAACCACACGGGATTTTAATGTATACTAGAAACATTTTGAAAAGTCCGTTTTTTTTATAATCTACACACAAGCTTTTTTGCGGCCATTCGTAACTCTGATCTAGACTATTATGTCATTATGTATAATTGAAACCGATACAGTCAACTAGATAACCATTAATTATTGCTTCCAAGCAATCGCCTCTATTACCACAACAAATTAGAAATTAAGTAAGAATGAAGGGTAATTGAACGTGCGGTTACGTCTTTGATTAGTTGGATAATCAGCACATGCACAGATTACTGTGCATGCATGTGCATGTGAATAATTATCCTTCCATGTATCCTGTTATGTGATAATTTTATTTTTCGACATTTTTATAGTCGGACATTTATATTATTGTGCATTTTTATTGCACTTGTTTGTTTGTTTTTGTGTGTGTATGTGGCCATCATTGATTTCAGATTTTTCATGCTGCCCTGAGGCATCTTAAATAGCATATTTCTTTTTTGGACAAAAGTCGTGTATGTCGATTTATCAATTACTTTTGCCTTCGCCTTTATTACATTTACTAGCAGTCCGCCCCCGCTTCGCATGTGCCTAGCCTATGACACTCCGGAATAACGTAACTATCCAACGGTGAAAGAATTTTTGAAATCGGTCGAGGAGTTCCTGACATTACCGCGTTCAACGAAACAAACAAACTTTACAGTTTTATTACATTAGTATAGATAAGGATATAACATAGATATGTTCGTTCATGCGATTTACGACTGAAAGAGAAATGTCCGATGGAAATGTCCGATTTTATAGAATAAATGTTTTGTTTTCAAGTGTTTAAAAGATAAGAGGGTTTAGTATTTTACATTGGCAGTAGATATCAAACTTAAGAAACATTTCCGGCAAATAATTTTAAATTTTGCTTTGCAAGTTATTTCTAAACATCTTTTATTATGCATATGAATTTCTCAATAAACCGCAAGTGATATTGGATAGCAACATATTAAATTGCATGTTTTATTACCTAAGAATATTAAATAATAATTAGTTACCTTACCGTTTTATAAAAGGTTGACATTAACAGTTTTATTACGGTAATTATTATGAAAATAATTCATTACTTAATAGTATTCCTTGGTTGGCTTCATTTGTTGCCAGTTATGCAATCTGGCTTTTCCAATGTATCCTAGGTTTAAATAATATTATGGCTACGGAAGACAGTTCGTTTGTTTGTGTCGCTTTTACGTCTTTACTGCTGAAAATATGGTACATCAGAAAGGTTTTCGGTGTCCACGTACGGGCAAGCGCAGCGTCAACCCACCGACCAGGTGCACGGACTACCTGACCAAGGTCGCAGGGAAACGCTGCATTCAGGCAGCTTCCCACGGGTCATTTTGGAAATCCCTAGGAGAGGCCTATGTCCAGCAATGGACAATAACATGAGCAGAGCCGCAGACGAAAGCTAGTTTTTAGGGTTCCGTAGCCGAACGGCAAAGAACGGAACCCTTATACATTTTATTTTAAATATTGTCAGCCCCGACCGATTTTATTTTGTTAGCTGCGGGTCTGGTGCTTTTATAATGAGCGAAGTGAGAAATGATTGGTGGCAGCACTGTGGCGTGGGGTCTGGTAAGCTTTTCTTGGACAACAATGTTGGTTGTTGTATTTAAAAATAATTACCTAAAATTCTAGCGGCTCATCGGGCCCTAGAATTCCAATCTGCCATATTCTGGTGCTAAGCATTTATGGAAACCCCCATTAAAACAGATATTGAAAAATAGATAGTTAACTTTTAATGTTCGTTTTTAAGCAGTTTTTTATATTTGCATTTCGCGAAGAAGTGTTAGTTAATCGATATAATTAGTAATCATATCGGATAGAGTAAGAATAGCTAATAAACATCATTACTATATAACACGACATTTACTCAAAACAATTAATTCATACAATGTAGGTAGAGTGATGACGTGAAAACAAGATGAACCATCGATCAATCAAATCATTAATTCTTCATTATATTACCTCCATTAAATTATCGTTCTACTTAACACATAAGTTGTTCATATAAATACTACTCAACCAGCGTCAAATTGTATTGTTTAAAGTTGAATAAGCAAAATAGAAATTGGTACCAGCGTCATATGAACGTAATTCTAGAAAAGCTGTGGTTAATAATATAGTAGACAAGGCACGATGATTGTCTACTATATTATCAAGAACAGCTGTATTTATAATATGTGGTGATTTGGAAATCACAGCCATGGGCCCAAGAGCGAAGCTTTGACAAATCTTGTCTTACGTTTATACATTCATTCGCTCTGAAAGTGCTGGTAGAGTGATCATATATGTTTTGTGTTGTCATTCACTCAATACACACTGCATTACACCAAATGCGTGTATCTCCTGGTTTCTGATCAAGTAAGGTTTTGACCTAATAACTGCCCAACCATTGTGTCTTGCGTACTCTATTATCTAGAATAGCTTTTTAATAGTGATTCGGAAATCATATTTATGCTCTGCGGGCCCAAAAGCAAAGCTTCGACAAATCTTGTCTTATGTTTTACACATTCATTGTCATTATCAGGTCACTTTTAATCTCCACTGCAGGAGCACAACCTCTCTGTATTACCAGAGCCATCTAATAGACAGATCAGTCAGAGGATTGGGCCTACACTCTCCACGCTGGTCTGACGGGTTGGAGGGCTCTCTTTGATGTTTAAAAGCTTTCTTTAACTTGTGTTCCCTTAGTCGCCTTCAACGACATCCACGAGAAGACTTGGAGTGGTCCTATTCTACTCTGCCGGGAACCACACAACATAATACAAATTCATTCGCTCTGATAGTGCTGGTAGAGTGATGATATACTTGTTGTATTGTCGTTCATTCAATCCACGCTACACCACACCAAACTCGTGTATCTCGTTGTTTCCTGGTCCAGTAAGGTCTTGACATAATTACTGCCCACCCATATTATGTAACTCAATGCGGCGTGAATATTAAGAGAGGCATGCTTGGAATTAAATGAGAGTTTCGTAATTGTCGCGTAATATCGTTCTTTGTTTATTACTTACTCGATTAGAATATGCCTTTATTCTTGTCTCACCTCACGTATGGCTCTAAGCGTATTCTGAGCTGAGAGCAATGCGACTTCAACGAGAGAATCTATATTCTCCTATGTCTATACATAGGACGCAAAATTTGTCTACATCACACAGTGTGTATGGGTAAAAAAATTTACATATATCGATGTATAGCATTTCGTATACCTACTCAACATAAATCCGTCACTTAAATAAATGTATGGAATTTTCATGTGTTGAGGAATTCCGGACTTCCGTTCCGGTTTTTTTTGGATCTCCGAATTTTTCCGGTCCGGGTGAACCCAGGTAGGTCCGGAATCTTTTCCGCCCCGGACCGGCCCGACCCGGAGTAATGTAGTCCAGGCCTAAGGGGACGCATGAACTTTTCGGGTCCAGTGCTGCCCCCATTTGAAAGAATGCGGAGATATCATTCAAAATTTTGTTAACCTATTTTTTGAACTACTGTTTTCAATTTACAGTGAAAATATGAAGCTTTCTCTCCATCCAGCAGGTCTTTTTTAGTCTCCATTGCAGGAGCACGACCCTCTCTGTACTACCACAGCAATATATTAGCCAGAGTAGTCAGAGGATTTGACCTACACTCTCCACGCTGGCCAGACGGGTTGGAGAGGTCTTTTTGATGTTTGTAAGCTTTGTTTAGCTTGTGTTTCCTAAGTCGCCTTTTACGACATCCACGGGAAGACTTGGAGTGGTCCTATTCTAATTTGCCGGGAACCACACGGCAAAAAAAACTTTCAAAAACTCCCGCTTTATTAAAAACTATTCCGTGCTCTCAGACACAGTACCTAGTAGAATTTTCTTGTCAATGCAAGCTCAATGAAACGTGTAGAAACTACTTGTTTAGTCGTACCTACGTCTAGGTCTGCACTAGAAAGATCGAGAACCTTGAAAGGGCAGGGAAGGGCGCATTCAAGAGCTATTTGTCACGTCTACAAACAACATCTACCTATACCTAGAATCCTTTTGTAGTTTGTTTCAATAAACCTGCTCTTTTATATTACGTTTGATTCTGTAAAGGCATGTTGAAGGTTTACAGATTAGTTACTAGGTCTTGTTTTTTCCAAATTGTTTTGATTGAGATTCTTGGGTCGAGCATGTTATTACAAAATATTTGCTTGCAGTTTTCCATATCTCAAAAATCGGTGTATTTCATATAGATATTTATAAAAATAAATATACCCGCAGACTAATCTCGATCAGACATATCAAGATATGAAACATTTGATTTCAACTATGTATAGTTGAGGAAGGTTGAAAAGTACCTAGTCCAATTTGAACCGAAATATTTTGTCGACAATATAATAATCGGTATTATTACATATATTGTCGACAAAATATATCGGACAAATAATCGATAAGACACTATTTTGTCACTACAGCACTAACTGAAGTTGAAATTTATTAAGTATAATTTTTACTACTTTTTAGGGTTCCGTACAAAAGTTGAAAAACGGAACCCTTATAGGATCACTCGAGCGTCTGTCTGTCCGTCCGTCCGTCTGTCACAGCCGATTTTCTCCGAATCTACTGAACCAAATTAGGTGAAATTTGGTAAGATGGTGTAATCCTATGACCCAAACACGGATGTGCAAAGTAAATAAAGATTTTTTTGAAATAAGGGTCATTTTCAGGGGCCCAATTACAAAATTTTAATTTTTTTTTTTTTTTTTTTAAATGAAGCTTTGCAAACCTTACTGTGTCATATATCAAATGAAAGGGCTCATTATGAGGATCTCAAAAATATTTTTTTTTGTTCGGGGAAAATCAATACTTTTGATTTTATTCACGAAAGAAGGCAAAAATTGACCATTCCCCCCCCTGATCTCCGAAACTACTGGGCCTAGAATTTCGAAAAAATTACAAAATATAGTTCATTTCTTGAAGATTACAGGAAAAATAATAAGAATTCTATCACTTGAAAATTAAGTGATAAACTCACTAAATAAGTTCATCTAGGGAAATAGTTCACTAAACCACCACTAGATGGCGCTAGTCAATTGAATAAAACATTTTTTGTACATTGTGTGTGTTCACGAAGCATATTGTACGGAACCCTCATTGCGCGAGTTTGACTCACACTTGGCCGGTTTTTTAAAGTACTCCTTTCTGAACGGAATCTGGCAAAAAAATACCATAAACTTCGTTATTCGAGAATCGAGCTCACCTCACATAAACCTTGGTCGTTTAACTGTATAACGTACCTGCAACAATTAAAATAAAATGTTAGTTAAATTACTCAAATTGATAACTGTAATTTACCGCTGCCATAGAACTGTAAATTAAGGTATGTAATGGGTTTTTCTTGTTCTATTGTAAGTAAATGTAATTGAAGAACAATCTTTTAATTAAAAAAATAATAATAATTGCCAAAAAAATTGCTGTCACCTTTTAGCATTTTTAATGTCGCTCCACTCGGGTATGTGTAGCCTTAGCAAAAATTATTATTATTTTAGAAATAATTATTAATATATGTCGCTGTTCGAAAATACTGTGACTCCCGTAATATTTCTTAAAATTAATTATTAATTATTAACTAAAGTACGCAAAATTTCAGCTCTATCGAACTTTAGATAATGGTGGGCGTAAATACGAGTATTATGCCACCCACATCGTTTATTTCTATGCTATCTATGTGATTTCTATGGAAATTATTTATGTTGCAAAATTATTCGCAATATCTTTCGATATTCCATTATCAAGTTCTTGAAAAGTCATGATAAATTGCATTTCGGGGAACGTATTGCAAAAAACTATAAAAAAAGAGTATCATATTATTTTAACCATCTGGATACTTATATGTATCCAGTGAAAAACTAAAATTAATTGATTTAACAACTGGATATAATTTGTTATGTTTTTCAACTAATTCCTTACGTGTTACAACCAAATTTTTGAAATCTCAAAATTTTGCGTACGAACTGTCTCTGAATTTTTATATGTAGATACTTATGTCATGTTTCAAAATGTTATTAACAATGCATATTTAAATTTAATCGATTCAATCAATCGACAGTTCAGCAAATATGAATCAAGAAGAATAATGTTCGTGTTAGTTTTGAACTTCATAAATTATGATATTTGTGGTTTCAAAATCTAAATTAAAAACAAAATAGATACTTTAATTTTTTGAAGATCAGTTAATAGTTTGGACTTTTATAAGGTCAAAATCTTTCAAAACTACAGCTCCGTCATCTTATGAAACCTTAGCCGCAGCCCTAAAATCTAGACAATTCCGCGAAAACCAATGAAAAAGATCATAAAGCCTTCCCGAGTCGAGTCAATAAACCGTGTTCCTAAGGTGCAGATTCCGTCCGCAGTGAAAGGAGAAATGAGTATTTCTGCTCACCGTTAGCGGCTATTTTTGGACCTGGCTTGAACTGGTCTGACTAGTGGCAGCCAGCGGAGCCTTCGAAGGCCTATTTTAGACGTTGTATGCCTGTTACTATGTGCCTGTTGCAGTGGAACGAAATGGCGAAATACTATCAAGTCTGTAGAGAAGTATACCTAGTTTATTCTTTTTCAAACCACCTTCGGCTTATGACTTGCCTCAATTCTTATATTTTGTAGGAATGAGTCCTTCTGCTCATCGTCACCGGCTATTTTTGGACCTGGCCTAGACTGGTTTGACCAGTAGCCAGCGAAGCCTTCGAGGGCCTATTTAAGTCGTTGCATGCTTCACTGTTGCTATGTCCTACACGTTTTAATGCAGTGAAATAATGGTGAAATACTATCAAGAGTGGAAAATGTGGGAAGTATTATTTAAGTTCTGAGTTATTCAGCCTAAGCCACTACTGGTATAATTTCCTTCATCTCTTACACCAATCGTTATAAATTTTAAACCTCAAACTATTAAGGGTAAAGTGTTCGGAAAACTTGCAATATCAAACACGAAAAATAACTACGATTTATATATTGTTTCCTAGATCTTTTTTGTACATTGTATGTCAACTTACTCTCGTCACGGGTAAATAGATCGTCAATACACACAAACTTATGACCACATCACGATTCCGCCTTCATACTTATTTCTAAACTAACCTTAAATTCCCATTTCTACTAAGTATACATTATAGCGAATTGTCAAACAATTCCAAAAATGTATCAACTATTGAAACTATAATTTTCTTATAACTTTTCTTTACATCATCACACTCCTCAGTTTATGCAATTCTTTCGAAACTGTCCTTGTCACTATACATATTTATTTATCTAACATGTTACGATTCTGACTTCACACCTATTTCTAATACATACACTTCTGAGTCCTTATTTATCGTAAAGTCTCATATCAAGTAGTATCATTATTGATCATCAAACCCTCCAAAAGAAAGTGTCAAGTTTAAATATTTTAGATAAGAATCATTTCTCATATTTGATAATTTTATTAGTTGTTTCCTCCACTTCATCATGCTATGTAATTTCATTACTTTCAACATTGTCTTCAACATTATATTTATCATACACAAACTCAATGACCACATCACGATTTCAACTAATCAGGTTCACACCTCTGTCTAAACATAAAATCACACTCCTAAGTACATATTTATCGCAAAGTTTCAAGTATCCTCTCCAATCATCAAACATTTTCAAAGAAAGTGTCTGCATTCACTTTCTTTTATTTTGGCGCCAGTCATTACAAAGTCATCATTTAGCAGCCGTTTGACCCGAAAACTTTGCCTGGTCATTACCTTCATCATTACGACTAACTGTTTTTTGCGTTGTCGTTTTCCTTGTTTGAGAAATATAAGGACAATTTATTCAACCTTTTATTACTAAGCTTGCGCCTGAAATTAAGTAGCAATGGCATGTTTACATACTGATAGTGTTCTTTGATTTTACTCTTTTATAATTAAACTTTTCCAATCGCAGATTTACTTTTATTGACACTACGGGACGTACCTCATGTTAATTGAGATAAGCTATTTCTTTATGATAGGATTGGTTAGTACAATAGCGTCTAGGCTCAAAATATGTGGTGATGAATCCCAAAATGTCAACGATTTTAATTTTACCTGACATGGCACTTGTGACTTCATTTCTATCGACCTCCCTTTAATTATCGTATTGAATACGTAACTATTAAAAATTAATTTCTTTAACAACTTCTGTATCATAAACAAGGATATTTAATCCAAGTCTCTCGTCATTATCTAGCTGGGCTATTAAAAACATCCTTATTTGCGAGTACAGATTAATCCATCTCGTTAATATTACTGCGATATAGTTCTCTGGGAATTCCATAATTGCCAAGTAAACAATCAATGACCAGATTAATATAATCAATGAGATTCATATTAAGGGGTAAGATGAATAACATTAGTCAACCGTACATCAATAACACAAAAACAATAAAAATTATGCGTAATATTAGGTAAGTTCTTATTCTTAGCGGGTCGACTCGCGCGAATTATATTTGGTTTGACCGAAACTTTGCACTGACACAGCGTTATCAGTAGCTTTGTAAAGGTCCCTGCGTGTGCAGGAAGTAGGATAGGACACGCAGGGGAAGACAAAAGGTGTGCCATGATCTGTGGCTATCGTCAGAGAGTATTATGTTAGTACTGTGGAGTAGCCCACACGCGCGGACATGAGATTTCCGAACTGTAACCCCATCCGTTCATATACTCCTTACTTCGGCCAAGTTGGGTCCGGAGTCTTTTTAGGGACTTTTATGGCCCTTTTAAGGGAGCTAGCCACATGTCTTCGGCCGTCCGGCGTCTGGCTGGAGTACCTAATATAGGTAACTGAAAGTATATATTGCTCCGTGGCGCAGCGGTCAACACGCTAGCCTGCGACACGGGGGTCCTGGGTTCGATCCCCGGTCAGGTCAAGATGGAAAATGATCTTTTTCATATTGACCTGGGTCTTGGATGTTTATCTTTTTAAGTATATATTATAAAAATATAGTATCGTTGAGTTAGTATCCTGCGACACAAGTTCTTACTGTGGGGCGAGCTCTATTTGTGTGATTGATATGTCCCTATATATTTATTCATTTATATAAGATCTTACGGAATATAGGGAATTATTTTCTTACGAACAGAAATAGTGTAGCCATTAAAACTGTCTTTTACAGAATGTCGTAAAAATACTTGTCCATTGTTCTGAGGACAAATAAAAATAAGCCAACTATTTCTTCTCTCATGCAGAACGGAAAAGTCAATCAAGGATCGGTCGATGGGCTAACCACCTGTGTCCATCGCTCTGCTACCTTGCCTGCTACTGCACCTTTTCCTTCATTACGGGGTAGAGAAACCCCGTAATGAAGGAAAAGGTGATAGGTACTTTCTGTATCAGTAAAACATACTCGGCGACTTGTAGATCAGTCCTTACTAATTATATAGATACCACATTCATTTTAAATTGAGGACAATTGGAAATTTCATTAATTACGAATTAGCTCATTTCGAACTCGTGAGCACCAACGTGACCGTGTGCGCTTGCGCATGTATTTCAGCGTAGAGGTTGTTCAGTATTAATTATGGCTTTTACTTTGTTATTCAAAAACAAGGTGCCGTGTGTTCCTGGCGGAGTAGAACAGGACCACTCAGTAGTACTATTATTAATTCTGTGACTCAGTCTTCCCGTGGATGTCGTAGAAGGCGACTTAAAAAACGCAAGCTTAAGAAAGCATATAATATATCAAAGTGACCTCTCCAACCCGTCTTCTGGACAGCTTGGATAGTATAGGCCAAATTATCTGACTGCTCTGGCTAAAATATGGCCATCAAGACCTGATGATGATTCATAAACATCAATATTTAAAGAGAAATGTCAACATGAATTCTAGATAGCCATAAAGTGTACAAAAATAAAACTATGATGTAAACTACCGATAAGATGACATAAGTTGATACGACGTATTTGCTAATAAAGCTGTCACGCTCAAAGACATCGAAATATATGACCAGCAGGCCGATTTGCTAACTCGGTGTACAACGATTTGATTGTCACTTTAGCATCCATTACGGTTTCCATATCTTAAATAAAAATAGTTATTCATACCGAAGCCGTAATGAATATTGAAGTTACCATGAAAATGATGTACACCGTAACTGTCAAAAGTTAGCAAATAGGCCTGCAGATTTTTTAATCATCGAATAAAGGCATCACGGAGTCCAGAGGTAGTTAAAATTGTTTAAATACTAAGCCACTAAATAAATAAAAATATGTTTTGTCTCGTTTTTTCAATGTCAAACATTGGAGACAGGGAAGAGGTCAACGCATATGGTAACTAAGATACTTAGTTTTAAAACGGTGTTGTTGTATTGTATGAAAAACCGGCCAAGTGCGTGTCGGGCCACGCGCAGTGTAGGGTTCCGTAGTTGCGAATGACAACTTTGAGTTCACACTGTTTACACTCGCACCTCACAGTTTAACGACCAAAAACATCTAACAATGAAGATTATATGAAATTTTACATTTTCTAGTACATTTTATAAGTTGGTTGCCTATAACTTTTTAGTTTGCACTTAGTACCCAGCTCTGATAGTTTTCCTTTCAACTTCAGTATATATACTACTGCTGTATTTTTTTTCACGTATCCATATATAACCGTTTAGCAGATAGAGGGGGGGGGGGGACACGTACCTCTAACAAAATTTTGCACTTTAAAACCAAATATTTCGGAAACTGATCCCTAAATCGAAAAATGGTGTTCTCAACCTCATTAATATTTTTCAAAGACCTTTTTAACGATACCCCACATGATGGGTAAATAGAGAAAAAAAAATTACTCCCCCACTTTACTTGTATGAGAGCTACCCAAAAAAAAATTTTTCTTCGAGATTTTTTTCTACGACTTTTTAGCCATGATTAATATACACACTCATACCAAATTATAGCTTTCTAGTACTTATAGTCTCTGAGTAAAACCGCGGACGGACAGACAGACAGACAGACAGACAGACAGACAGACAGACATGGCGAAACTATAAGGGTTCCTAGTTTACTACGGAACCCTAAAAAGGGGGTAATGTAAAGTAAGTAACTAAATATTTTCATAAAATCGAAAGAAGGCGATCGCTGAGATAATACTAGTTTAAGTAACCTACCCATTGTCATCTTGCAATGACCTACCACTGGATATGAACTTTCTTTATCCTACGAGATCCTTCTCGTAGAAAAGTGCCTAATTCGTCAAATCCAGATTATGAACAATTTCTGTGCCTACCAAGTTAACTTTGCCTTTGAGCTTATAATGTCTCTGAGTTCTTTGCTACAATCACCACGACAATGTTGCAACATTCTTGTAAGGCTAGTTTTATTTTAATTGTGTTATTCAGATAGTAGTCATCATTACTCTAAAGACCCGTTTGTCTTGTTTTACAAGATAAGAAGACTCATTTTGAATTATAATCGAACCATTTTGCATACATGTTTGTGTGGGAACTACTGCCATATCACCATATCAACTAGCATAATTATGTGATTATTTCCCTTAATGGCACATTCCAAGTTTCCTACAGTACAAGTATCAAATTAAAGTTTCAAATTACTTTATTGTCTAGGTGTAAAACTAAAAACATATTACTTTAAATTTGCCTATAATATATGCCATTGTATTGTCCTTGTATAAAAAATATCAGATCTATTAAATAGATTAAACATTTTTCAAACATTGTCATTGATGAGAGCTACCTTGTTTTATTTTTTGAATCTACTAAGTAATCAAATAAGTATACGGGTCCAAAGATGAAAAATTTCGTGGGCATCTTCAAACCAGAAAGCTTATTGGCTAACTTTTCAGAACTGCGGTGTACAACGTTTTTATGGTTACTTCAACATTAATTAGGTTAAATAAAAATTAGTTATACGAAAGCCTTAATAGATGTTGAAGTGATCATCATAACGTTTCTCACACCGTAGTTATCAAAAGTTAGTAAATTCTCGTTGTAGGTTCTGAAAATTTTATTTTTCAACATTATCTGTGTTGAAAAATGAATTAAAGCATTTATCCGATACAAAAGATTTTAACTAACTTTAGCAAAGCAATAAAAATATGAAAACCTTTCAATTACTCTAAAAAGAGTGACTTACTGTACTATTTACTGTACTTTGTGTAATACTGAATGTAGCTATCAGTAGAAATAACCTACAATCTAGTGATTCAAACGGAACATGGTCACCAATTACTTCTAACAGCCGCCATTGCGTGAGTGACCTATAATTATCTTAATATGCCAACTGCAATGTACTTATTTCGAATTGATTAGAATCTAGCAAAATGACACAAATGTGAGGTTAAAAATTATAATTTGATGAAGCCATGCCTCATATCGAGCCATATATCATAGATGGAAATAGATGATATGTATTTTGAAATACAGGCATGTAAAGGAAAGTGGCAAAATTAAATATTAAAGGAATCAAAAATGACTGGAAATGAACTGAAGAATACCAACAATTAAGAACATCCTGATTGAAAAAGATCTAAAATCAGAGTTTAGAAATTGAAATAATCGAAACCATTAAGATGAATAAAACATAATACTAAGTAAATATAGTACATTATATTACCTAACTAATTAAACAAATAGAAGAGTGATTCAAAACGGCCGCTACTAAGCCTTCCAGCCTCGAAGATGAACTAAAGACAGAGACGTCGCGTGACTTCGTGACCCTTAATTACGGTTATATGCTGCCAGCTGCCGCCTCAAGTACATGATGAGTAGACATGAGGACAAATTATCAATATCAGTATGACGTTTTATAAATTGGAGTCTGCCTTTTACTTTCTGTGACATTTCTAAATACAAGAGAAGATCCTCGACTTGCAAGTGAAAGTGGCGGTTTTTGACAACAACGCTGAGGAAAGCCTTAAGTTCTCACATGGGTACGCCTCAAGTTAAAACATACTGATAGGCGGGGCAATTTAAAATTGTTTTTAAAATATAAATAATCATAATCATTACGATGAATAAATCTACGCTTTCCACCTTTACACCCACTACAATGCTAAATGTGGCCTTTGGATCCTTGGGCTCTGTCTACCCCGCAAGGGATAAAGACGTGATAACATGTATGAAAGTATGTGAATAAATCTAAATACTTATTAAAGTATCTAACAATGAAACTACGGTCGTAACTAATTAGACAAATATGTACGTAGAAGAGCGATTCAAAAAGGCTGCCACTAAAAGTAATTGTAACTATAGACAAAGACGTTGCGTGACTACGTGACCCTTAATTACAGTAATATGCCGCCAGCTGCCGCCTTAAGTACATGATGAGGTGACAGGAGAAAAAAAATATCATTAAACTGAGATTAATAAATTGTATTCGGGGTTTTACTTTCTATTACATTTCTTAATGCATTAATCTTAAGAGTCATTACGAGACCAAGTGGTCGTTATCACAGTAAAGGTATACCTAGTACATTGTGTAGCAAGGGCGGGATAGAAGACATTACGTCAAACGAGCGACTACTAACAAGCACGAGGCGAAGCCGAGTGCTTTTAGTAGTCCGAGTTTGTAATGTCTAATACCGGCCGTGATACACACAATGTTTTTCCTCTCACCGAGTAAATAGTAGAGTAAAAAAATATATTTTTCATATTATATTGGTTGAAATTCTATAGTATGAATATTCTTAGTTTACCTTGAAAATTAATGCGTCTGCAAGCTAGCTGATTATATTATCTATATCAACATTATTGATCATGTATTCATTTATCATAGGGAATGTATTTCATGCAAATTAATGAAAATTACGATTACTTATAAATATTATGCCTAAAAATAAATAGCGGCAAACAGTGAACAGAAAATGCATTCGAGGATTACACAGATAACGAAAATGTTTTATCCAAAAAGTAGAAGTCAAAGATCGATGAATACAAACAGCCAGCCACGCACGGCCATTAACAATTCCAAATTTGAATTAAGGACAAAAATCTCGCAGAATAGTTCAAATGTTTTTTTCATCGGGTTCACTAGCAATTCCAAATTTGAATATTCGACTAGAAAACTTTTTGGCTGTAGAAGATTTGACGCTTGTGCATGGTATAGTGCCCTATTAAATTTAAAAAAATACTTAACTCGCTCTCGGGCTTTATGGAATTTGTATGAAATCTTATAGCCCGCGGTCGTAATAGTGACCATCCAGCCCACTTTGCTTGCATTTAATGACACTGTTTAAGGGTAGGTGAGATGAAAAAATAAATAAAGCCTTATTTATTTGATTATTAATTTTACCTATAGCAGATGAAAATCGTCATGGGTCGTCCGTGTTCTCCCTCAATAAATAATTTTCATATTTAGTATAAGAATAGGCAATGACACCAACTTAATAAATTCCTGCAACGCCATAGCCATTTTCAAGAACAGTAGACTTTAGCGAGTATCCGAAGCCAAAAGAGTTCGATACTGTCTCGACTACAGTGCCTTGAGATTCTGAGTACTGAGAACAATATCATCATCATCAGGTCTTTCCAGTTTCACTGCTGGAGCATGAACCTCTCAGTACTACCAGAGCCATATTAGCCAGAGCCGTTAGAGGTTTTGGCCTACACTCTCCACGCTGGCCAGACGGGTTGTAGCGTCTCTTTGATGTTCATAAGCTTCCTTTGCTTGTGTTTCCTAAGTCGTCTTCTATGACATCCACAGGAAGACTTGAATGGCCGTATTCTCGCTACAGGAAACCACGTGACAGAAAAATATGGTGGAGTACAAATTAAAGAATCTATCCCTGGTCAATATGTGTGAAAATTATAGAATATTTTGATTTCAGCAACATATTCACAGCTACTGCACAGGATAACATCTCTAAATAGGTATCTTGACTTGGTTCACAGTATAAAGCTGATCATATCCTGTCCTTAACTTGTTATGGTGCAAGATAAAGTACATCCCGTAGCTGATTGCATGCATGAAGATGAATTGCACTGAGACGAGGATGCAGAGGACAGGTCAACTCATTCATGCAGGGCATCCGTGCGCTGAATACGTAACGCACTGTCTTGTAATTGATGGGGCTATGCTAATTATGATGAACGACTTATTTATTAAAGAGCACGTGGGTCAATCTTCTCTCATGGATGTACAATTTGGAGATGTTTACTCACTGCAATGTCACAATCTGTTAATTAAGACAGATGAATTTCAACAATTGATACTGGTCATCTTTCTATCGAAATACAAAATTTTAGAGACCAAAAAAATTTACCGATCATGTTATCTGTTTATTTATGGCAGTATATGATTATTATAGAATATACATACGATTATAGAAAACCTTTTTAATGTTGAGTATTATTACAAAAATCCAAAAATCCTTATAATTTACTCTTACCAAAGGTTGGCTGGAAGGGATTGCTTAGCAATTAGCCGGTCTTTATTTCATATTTGTTACTATGGCGCGATAGATAAATTTTATTGTATGGCAACGTTCCACAGTATTTTAATATAATAGACCGTTTTGCCAGTACATAGAACAAAACATTGAAATGAGAGTGCATTAAAACGTCATTAAGAACTAAGCTCTGATTTCAGATGTTCATATCGCGCTGCGTAAAAAAAATTACTTACTTATTACAATGACCTATTTAATCTTTGAAAAACTTCCAGAACATTATTTCTCATCGTACTTAGGTATTTACTTAGTGCAGACACAGGTCGAGCTTGTCCTTGCTATTTTTTACCGAGAAACTGGTTTTGGTCTTTTTTTTCTGAACGTTAGACGGCGCCGACGGAGTGATGCGACGTTCCACAAATATGCTTAGACTTTGTTTTATAAAAATAACCTGGTGTAGTCGTTCCAGTTGCTTCCATGACTCTTTTTTCCTCTTTTTCAATTTACTAATTCCAAATTCTATGCAGTTCTATGTAGGTCTTGTAGGTACATATATTATAAGTTAGCATGATATTAGTAATATCCCATTTCTTTGATTTCTACCAAACTACCACAAGGGAGTCCAGCTATATAATAATCCGAGAAGGTTAACACCTTTCCGGATTGCCTGGTAGTCGGTGGAGATATCGTATAACACAGGGGAAGAGAGAAAGAATTATCGATAGACAATCTCAACTACAAATCTACATATATAATATGAATACAAATTTGTGATACCAATACCAACGCTTTCCACCAATATTATACATGGCGAAATTTTGATCGTTCTGGACCCTTAAGGGGGTGATTCAGCCCGTCGATATGAACCATTTTTCCTATGGGACCAATGCTGGAAACTCAAATTTTATTTCGACATTTTCATACAAAAGTGTTCAGCCGCCCGGGCAATTTGTATAGGAATGTCGAAATTTTTTTCGAGTTTACAGCATTTGTCCCATAGGAAAAGTTGTTTATATTGACAGGCTGAATCACCCCTTTAATGGTCCGGAACGATCAAAATTTCACCATGTACAATATTGACGAGCTCCGTGGCGCAGCGGTCAACACGCCTGTCTGCGACATGGATGGTCCCGGTTTCGATCCCCGGTCAGGTCAAGATGGAAAACGATCTTTTTCAGATTGACCTGGGTCTTGGATGTTTATCTATATAAGTATCTATTATAAAATATAGTATCGTTGAGTTAGTGTCCCATAACACAAGTCTCGAACTTACTTTGGGGCTAGCTCAATCTGTGTGATTTGTCCGTATATATATATTTATTTAATATTTTATACCAGCCTCACACTAGACAGTAGACGAATGGATATATCTCCATATGTATACCGTACTGGGGCGTTACTCTTGTCAGTGTCTGGATTCCGGCTGTGTGAGTTAGTTTTAATTTAATATAACCCAAGGTTGATACTAGCCTCAATTAGGAATTAGTGGGTGAAGGTCTTTCCCTTCGCCCTGAACTTTTAATTCCTGTTCGATGTGTTTTTCACTTCTATCTAAGCATAGGTCCTTCTTTAACCTATGCAGTGAAAGGCATTTTTTTATATATAAAATCGCGTCCAGGCATAAAACTTTTATAAATCGATAGCTGACATCAATAACAACAAAAATATTAGACACGTGCGTTAAAGTTGACCACGTGATTTCCATTTCTTTTTGAATAGCGACTATAAACCCTTATATTTAGAATAACAATAGGTGCAATAGTGCAAGTTACAAAAACAACTAGTCAATTGTATACTCAAGTAAATAAATAATATTACGTAACGCAAGGCTACAATAACAAATCACATTAGACTACAATCTTTATAGCCCGAAATCGAATTAGATTAAGGTTAAGTTACGTGAGTCATACCGTTTTATGGTCGTGACGTGACGCCGCGGTGCGTGTGGCGTCAAATTTAAACATGGGTGTTTCACGTGTTTTTACACGGTTGCAAAAATACGACTGATTACACGTATTTGGTACTTATATCTTGAGAACTTGGGGTTAAGGTACATTTATCTATGGATAGGGCAACCTTTTGTTTCCATATGTGTACGTACGTAGGCACATAAGTTAATAAGTTTAAAGCAAGTTTGCATTATAACCCTCGACCGAATAGACGAGTTAGTGCGTTTTTGTGTTTTTGGCTTTGGCATTGAATGGCTGGTTGAAAAATGTACATGCTTTTTTTAAATTAAACTCGATTCTGGTAGGTAGCGGCGTAGGCTTCTTAGAAATAGTCTGTGGAAATGGGACCAGTGCCCTCAACCAACCAAAATCATTGTTCTAGTTGCAACATTTCATCAAATTCAAAGGAATTTTGGTTTCAAATTATGAGTACATATAGATGTGGAAATTTCATATTCATTATTTCCAGTGTCAATCTGAGCAGAAGGTCAGTACAATAAGAAATTTAAAAAAATATTTTTTTGGACACTAAAATAATACCTCCAAAACTATCCAGCAGCAGTTTATAATTTCTTGGCATGAAATGACTGGTACCTCCATCACCGTGTTATCAGTGCAATTTAATTATTTCTGCTTCCTGTCCAGCAAATTGATTATACATCAATGTACATTGATTTTGTGTGGCACGTGTAAGTTGACAGCGAAATGAGAGATTAACTGCAATGGTATATTTTGTAAGATTTTATATTATGAGTAACGCATAATTTAGGTAAATTATTTCATAAAGGCAGATGGTGATTGATGGCAGTCGTTAAGCTATGTCAGATACCTTTAGGCAGCTTAAAAACTGACATCAGTGTTGGCCACTTACACACACGAACAACATCAATTCATAAAGGTACTAAAGCTTGGCTCACTCAGTTCAGGCTATGCATGCAAATCGCGGCCCAGGCATTTGAGAGTTTGCTATCTCGCCAAGCCCTTGGTGATATTTACGGGTTGCGGCAATGAGTCTGCCTGCCCTCACCTCAACAAGTCCGGAAAAGTAGCAAACACATCATACTCTTCTCTCACGGGTCTGTTGGAAGAGATTTCAAATGAAATAAGCAGTTAGGTACCTTTGTACGTGAAATCTCTAGTTTTAAGATTTTTTTCTGTATATTTTTCCTCCGTGTACATAAACTGTTTATAAATAAATAAAAGCTTACTTGGAGCTACCGAAATAGTCCATTCAAAAAAGGCAATCCAACGAAGAAATGCGGCCGGCCTCCTGAACACCTTACTCTATGATGACAGCGATCTGGGTTCCATTTTCATTTAGCTTAGTTTTCTTCCATTTTAATCCCTTAGTATTTTAGTTTGTTGCTTTTTGTCTCCTGTTTTAAGCTACTATAGTAGCCAACTGAACAGCAGAGATATACGCAATTCATTAAATGACGTTTTTTTATAGATATGATGTTTTTATGTCTATCTTATGCAAAAACTTGAATGTGTTTGCTCTGTAATTATTTAATTTTAGGACTTACGCAGTATTCATGTGTATATATAAAATAGACCAGAAAAAACTTTATTCAGTAATTTGCAAATCTTAACGTCTGAAAACACATTGCACCAATTATGAACAATTATTTCTTACAATTCTTTTATTTTAATTATATCAAAATATTTTCTTTCTGCCTGGGAATCCTAGTGTAGAAATTGATTTATTTGTTTAAATTGTTTTTTTTTGACTAACTCGATTCACGCTTGCTTAGTTGAGGAAAGATGAACAAGTTTCTGTAAAAATTCTGCAATATATGTACCTAAATACTGAGTTTTTGTTTTGGAAATGCAATGATGTCTGTTGTATTTCATTTTACACGCCTCATTACGTGGAGCTTTAAGTTTTTTTTTAATTACTCTCGCCTTTCTTAAGGTCAACCCATTTTTTCAACTATTCCGCGAAGTACGCTACCTACGGTTCTTATCCTACTGAGAACGATGACTATTCATTCATGACAAGAGTGGCATCACAAATTTACCTTTCCGAGCAACACAGAATTTTTTTTCCTGAACAGCGAAGAATAAAAAAGACTAGCATCAAAAAGGGGGCGCTAGTCTTTTTTTCACATGGTCTTAGGCTTTGCCTACCTCGTACGTGCTAATGACGTGATCATCATCATCAGGTCTTTTTTAGTGTCCACTGCGGGAGTATGACTTTCTCTATACTACCAGAGCCATGTATCAGCCAGAGCAGTCAGAGGCTTTGGCCGATACACTTCACGCTACACGAATGTTGTTGACATAAAGGTTTTTGTGTGCAACGCAAGTTATATTAAAATAGGAATCGTTCGATGGACTTCTTTCTGTTTAATTTGCTTTACTAACCAAATTCATGAGGTCTATGATTTTTTATGCTATTTCCCTAGCAATACCAGTTCAACTTTGTGGTTCAACGGTCCGAAGGCCGTCGGTGAACGACCTCGGGGCGACTTTGAACCGAGGCGAGACGGTGTCCTTCGTTCAGTTGCTATAAGCCTTGGAAACCAAATGATTGAATTAATTTTACACGCCATTTCAAATGTAAAAGGTACAATAAGAAGAATAATATAAAATACGGCGTGGCTTTCCACGCCGTATTTTATATTATTCTTTTTCTATATGTTTGGCACGTGGAATTTATCAAAACCATCTTAAAGAAGGAAAGATTGAAGTTAAGAGAGGAAAGGGCAAACCAAGAAAGACATTCACAGACGAAATAAAAGAGAAAGTAAAAGTCGTTTCGTCAGTCAAGGAGATAGCTGCGTATACGAAATAATGGAAAATATTCCAATGACAAGAACAAAGTTCTTAAATATATGATTGATTGATTGAAAATGTTATTTGGGAGAAGCCTTCTCAGCATGAAAAGTACGGGCTCATATACTGAAATAATTGAGAACCTTATACTCCGAAGCTCGAAAGCTGATGATGTATACCGGAAACTGCATGAATAAGAACTAAGAGGGGTAGACAGAGCAATGACTTTGAATCGAGGGGAGCCGGTGTCCTTTATTTAGGCTACAAACCTTAGAAACCTCATTGTGTAAATAAATGTTTGAATGTCTTTTCAAGGTTTCGCTAGAACGATGGTCAATTATAAAAAAGGGAGAAAAACGAGACATTAAAGAATTTTATATTTGGAAAAAAATGGTAGAAAAATTAGACCATTAATATTTGGTATAATCTCTACAGAGTAAATAGTCCAGACTCATATGTTGTCATAATTAAGGATCTTATGATCAGAAGCACGATATCTGAAGATGTAGGTATTCGGGACAAGCACGTTCGGGGACTAGGATAAGTAGCTATAAGCAATGACTCTGAAGCGATCCGGTGTCCTTCATTTAGTATACAATCCTTGGTTAATTCATTGACTCAGTTAATTTTTGTAACTCTTTGTAAATGATCTAGTGGAAATGGCAACGCGTTTGATTGTAAAGTCTTAGAGTTCTACATTAGGTATTATTGCATCACTTATGAGCCCACGTAAAGCCGCATCTCAACCAAATTTCGTACATACGACCGGATAATGCATATTGATGTTTATAATCAGATTTCAATTTTAAAAACAATACCAATACAAAATTACAGCGAGTACAAGTTTTCGATACGAAACTTCAACTCGCTGTAATTTTGTATAGGTATTGTTTTCAGTGTAGTTTTTTTTTTTTTTTATTTAGTGTAGGCCAAATCCTATGACTTCTCAGGCTAGTATATGGCTCTGGTAGTACAGAGAGGGTCGTGCTCCTGCAGTGGAGACTGGAAAGACCTGATGATGATGATTGTTTTCATTTCAAGAGTACGTATGTGGTAAATGATACGCATGTTCCATTTCAACGCTACTTTGTAGAGATTATTTCGCACTTTTACGAAAATGAAGTTCATCTAAGTCTATTCCTTCTTCCTCAATCTTCATACTAATAACCTGTCTTTAAACTCGAGAAATGTCTATCCATCTCATTTCTAGCTCATTAAGTACCTACCTATTACGTGACAATCGACTATAAAATATAATGTAAAGTATTTATTATACGAATAAATAATAAGTATTTATGATATATACTTATTACATAACTACAGCGTAATGGCGAATGAAACAAGACAAACAAACAATTAAATATAGTATGAGCACGTAATTTAATTGCATTGTTTTTTTATAGCTAAGTATTTTAGTAGGGATATAATATTTTTGTATAATGATGTTTTATCCGCACTTTTAGGTTTAACCAAGGCTCTTTATACCCGACTGCACAAAATTAACAGTCACCATCCGTCTAACGGTCTGTCTAACGGCTACCTTTCTCGTGTAGCTCCAGAACTGAAAAATCTGTAAAATGAAGTACAAGTATTGTACCGCGCTGGGAATCGAACGCAAATCAGTATCATAGTAGTCCGACGTGTTAACAGCTGTGCCACGTAGTCCGTCAATACGTATTTTAAACCGTAAAAAAACGGAAGAGGTTAAAGTCGTGACGCTAATTTGTTATTTTTATGTAGGAACACGTAAAATTCATTTATTACATAGTAGTCTCATCTCAATATGCACAAGACCACAATTTGTGGCGATTTATGGGGGAGACCTATGTCCAGCAGTGGACGTTCCTGGCTGATAGATAGGTAGGTAAATAGATAGATAGTCGCATTTTTTAAAATCCTTTATTTCGGCGGTTTAATGTTTTTGTTTAAAAGTTTTATATATTTTATAGCTTGAGATAAATCTTATATTGCTTGCTACCGCTGCTAATTTATCTACTCGCTAGGCCATTGCATATCAAGTTTATTTTGCATTGTTTGCAGCCCCAATGCACTTATAATGCACTTCCTTGTTGCAGCAAGTGCATAGCTGCAATCATCTCGTTTCGTCCTATGGAAATCCTTACTTTATTTACATATGTTTTGTTCACACTTATTTCGTAAACTACCTACTTATTTTATTTCTTCATAAGTTGCAATGTTTCCTGTTGTCATTGTGTTGCGGGTTCAAATCCCACGCGGCCTGCCTTTCAACTCTAGCTCTCTAGAAGTATATTAATCGTTTATCATTTATTTAGACAATTATAGTCCATTTTTGTTACTTAACATTTTACTTAAATCTATGTTAGTAGAATTTATTGATCATTTTTGTTTGTGTATGATTTTCGTGTTACATCATATGCTTTCCTATAATTATGCTATATATATTATAATATTTTTACAGGAATAGACATCCGGCAGCACGCTATCTAGTAAAGGCTTTGGTAAGCTTAGTTACAAAAGTCATCGTTAGATTGCAGAAAAAGACTATTTAGAATGTGATAGAAGAAGCATAAAATAGATAGGTAAGTATTACGCATCTATTTATATAAAAAAATGTAATCTAAAAAAATTGGTAAACAAATGTTTTTATTGTAAGTTGTAGTATGAATAGGTATATGTTATTATTTATTGTATTTATATAGGAATTCGCCCTCTGCGTCTATACGTAGGTGCAGCGCAACTCAAGCTCTAGTTTCTATGAAACGTTTTTGAAACAGGATAGTATATTTTTTTTATTATTTTTAAATAAATATATACGGACATATCACACAGATTGAGCTAGCCCCAAAGTAAGTTCTTAATAAGACTTGTGTTATGGGATACTAACTCAGCGATACTATATGTTATAACACGATGGTCCAGTGGGTTTGAGCTCTATGAGCGCTTACGTATGTTAAGCAACCCCTGGTGCAGTCCCTACTTGGATGGGTGACCGCAAGTGGCATAAAATATCTCGAGCTCCTCCGTGCTTCGGAAGGCACGTTAAGCCGTTGGTCCCGGCTGTCATCATTAATGGCAGTCGTTAAGCTATGCCAGATGCCTTTAGGCAGCTTGAAAAATCTGACACCAGTGTTGGCCACTTACACATTCGAAAAACAAAACAAAACAAATACATATATAGATTAACATCCAAGACCCAGGTCAATCTGAAAAAGATCGTTTTTCATCTTGACCTGACCGGGGATCGAACCCGGGACCATCCGTGTCGAGCCATCAGGGACGAGCTCCGTGGCGCAGCGGTCAACACGCCGGCCTGTGCGGCGTGTTGACCGCTGCGCCACGTAGCTCGTCAATCGCATGGTCGCAAACGTAACTAGTTACTAGCACCTCGTCTAAATAGTTCATGGTCTAACAATCGTCAAAAGTATCATCATGGCTTCACTCTTATGCACAAATCCATCTACATTCCCATCATCACCGCTTAACGTCGCGTTGAGACTTTATTTATAGCCCTAGTCTATCTACCCCATTCCTAAGGTTTAAGATATGGTTAGTATATTACCATTACACTGACACGCTAAACGTGGGTTTTATGCTCAGTCTACCCCGCAAGGGATAAAGACATGATAATATGTATTTATTTAATTAGTAGTATTCTTTTCATAGATCATTGTTTTCTCCGTCTCAGATATAAATTTAAAGTATTATTATATATTCAATCAGTAACAATATTATCGACAGTTAAAATGACGAAACATTCGTCAAACGCCAGAATCTACAGCAAGAATTGTTTAATATTCATAATTTCCAGAAAGATTAGCTTTGAAATGAAATGTATGAGTCACACAACTCACATACACCTTCATGTGATAAGCCTGGCAAGTATATTGTGACAAATCGATTCGATTTGGGCTGAGCACGAGTCGCGCACTAAACTATTTTTCTCGTTTCAAAACTACCAGTTGTCGCAATATTTTCGTTAAATTTTTACACGACACAAAGGAGTGTTATGGTTTTAGAGTTTATTGTATGTAAGTTAGTATTTATACATACATAACATACATACAAACTATCACGTCTTTTCCCTTACGGCGTAGACAGAGCCCAGGTCTGTAAAACCTTAAGGCCACGTTTAGCATGTTGGTGGGCTAGTAGGTGGAGAACGGAATCAGAATAGTGTCGTGCTATTCCCTCGATCAGCTCGTCGAGAGGTTTCGTTCTCGGCTCTCGCTCGACAAAATCCGCACCCAATTGAATATAGCCGAGACTTGCCGAATACTGCCTCCACACTCTCGTATTCGCCTATTCTCGTGTAGTTTTCCGAGAATGTGGAGCGGGCTTTAAGTCCGCTCCACACTCTCGTCGAGAGGTTTCGTTCCCGGTATTTGCCGAAACAAAACGAGATCGAGAACTGCTCTCTACACTCTCGCTTAGCGCAGTTGTCTGTTTAAGGAAGTTGAAGATGGACGTTGAAACTGCTGCGGCCTTATAGCATTATGTCTTGTAGCGTATTATACTTACAACGAGAAAATAGTTATTAAAAGGCGTTAAAAAGACGAAATACCGCCACCATGGAGACTACACGAATATAGCCGATACTTGCCGATTACTCTCGTATTCGCCTCCACACTCTCGTATTCGCCTATTCTCGTGTAGTTTTGCCTAGAGTGTGGAACGGGCTTTACGATCTGCGCGGGAAGAGAAGCAGCTGGTACGGTGGTGGACCAGCGTGGAAGATTGCATAGGTAATTGAATCGTTTGTATTTTATCATTGTAGTGACTTTAAAATAGAATCGACAAACTTCCTGAAGCCGAAACCGTATCGAAATCTGTGCTAATTTCCATTATAACTGTATTTATTTCTGAATATCTGCTAATTTGTGACTAACTGGATCCGGAAGGCCTTACTATTGATAACTAATTACGCAAGTTCGTTTGAAAACCGAGCAAACTTCCCATTTCGTGACCATTGCTTATCCTTGTGAGGTCGTGCGTTCGTCGAAGTTATTATAATAAAATTATATTTGTCTTCTGTGAATAGATTTCCTACTCTTTTCTGATATTCTTAGTATTATTATAACGTCAGGTTTTAAGGAAAAAATATAATTTGTGAGCTACTTGAACTTTGCCTATGTAAATTGAAAATCCCCGTATACCAGTTGGTACTAAAACATCATGGTTGGTTTAACAATGATTAATACTTATTATTGATATGGTAGTAGTCAGTCAAACTTTTAGAAATTGCTAGCTTTTGCCCGCTGCTTCTTCCGCGTCTCTACATATCCCCCGAGAACGTACACACTTTTAGTATCCCTACAATGTGAACCCAAATTTTATGATGATTGGAAATGAAATGAAATGATTCGTTTTTATTAAAATTTTGGATCTCATGTACTTATCGCTTTTTGAACGTCATTTATCTTTCTCGTTATATTTTTTTTTGCAAAATCGAAAACTACTAGCGTTTCGGAAAGACCACTGCTGAGAAGAATACGCCGAAAGAAACTCAGTTCAGTATTGGTCCCTACGTGCCAGAAGGGCATAATACAAAGTCTACACATACATTTAACAAATATTTGACTAATTCCAAGCATTTTTATCTATAAAATAATCATTTATACAGTAATATGCCTTTTTTATAAGCTGATTTTTAACAGCAGTCTTAAATTTATTAAACGATAGTTCTAACAATTCATTGGGAATTCTATTATAGAAGCGTATTCCAAGACCCAGAAATGAACCCTTTGTTTTCTGCAGCCGCAATGCTGGGGTTGCTAATTTATTTATATTTCTTGTGTTCCTAGTCCTACTATGAATATCACACTTCTTTTTATATAAATGAAGGTTTTGACGCACATACATGATATTCGCAAAGATGTACTGGGAGGGAAATGTCAAAATATTAATGTCCTTAAATAATTCTCTAAGAGAGTCTCGAGCACCTAGTTTATATATTGCTCTAATAGCGCGTTTTTGCAGAACAAATATAGTGTTGACGTCTGCAGCGTTACCCCACAGCAATATTCCATAGGACATAACACTGTGAAAGTAGCTAAAGTATACCAAACGCGCAGTGTCGACATCAGTCAGCAAAGTTGTGATGTGGGCACCCCATTGAAGACCGGAGTCAAATTGGTTCAATGATAGGTAAATACTGGCATAGTGTAAAAAGTATTAATCTAATAACAGTAATATTTGTAAGGATATTCCCATAACAGACACAGATGTTTTCCACACAGATGAAAGTAATCTCTTAATCTAATAGGTAGCACTCTGTAGGTCTATTTGTTAAGGGTGCTCCTTGGCCATTTCGACTATGTTTAACCTCTATAAAAATGGTCAAACATAAAGCTTAATACCAAAAAAAAAACATATATTTTAGAATGCTTTTTAATCTTTACTTGCTGAGGTGGACTTTTTTCTAAAGTTCATAGTTTTTTAGAAAAAAAAGAACCGCGTATACAATTTTTATTGCAAATATTCATTAACTACGTAACTCTTTGTCTTAGAGTCCCGCAATTTTTATGTTCAATACAATACCAATCAACCTACAAACTCTCCCGAGGAATTTTTATTCTAAAGATTATTCTTCTTTTTAATATTAAATTTATGTTATTTAATATTTTGAATGCGCGCGGACGACAGGCGGCAGTCGACCGCTGACTTTCTGACGGGGAATTAAGGTTCAAAACTCGGCCCATATCCTGAAGGTCACCAGCGCATGTACGAGCCTTAACTTATGATAACTACGGTGTACAATGTTTTGATGGTCATTTCAACATTCATTACAGTTTATATATCTGAAATAAAACAATCATACGAAAGCCGTTATGGATGTTGAAGTGCTCTTGTTAAATTAAATATGTTCTAAGTGGACATCAAAGCATTGAAGTTGTCAAAAATTAGCATTAGGCCTGCTCTGGCATGCTGGTTAAAATAAACTAATTTAGTGCCTGGAAAATAAGCTAGAAATACCTAAATCTCTTTTCTTGTGGCGAGTTTCTTCTGCCAGATTTTTAATTTAGTGTTCTAATAGAGTTATTTTTACATTTTCCCACGGCTCAAAACGTCATCAGCGCGTCACCGGATTTAGATTATGAGGAAAACCGCGGTCGTTCGTGATAATAATAACAAACTATAAAAAGGTTAATGCTACTACATTATATACGAGGTCAACGAAAGGCGGTTTAAAATTTCTAGACATAGAGATTTTATATTTCACTATAGTCTTTCTGTACATCTGTGTGTTTCAAGTTTCTCTACTGTCTCCTCTTTATTTGTGTCTGTAGCATTGTGCCATCGAACGGCTGGCTGGATTTAACAAAAATGCATTTTTTTAACTATAAAAAGGTTAATGCTACTACATTATATACCAGGTCAACGAAAGGACGTTAGACTTAACTAGACATGGAGATCTTATATTTCGCGATAGTCTATCTGTACGTCTGTGCCTCTTAAGTGTTTCTACTGTCTCCTCTTTATTCCGTGTCTGTAGCATTGTGTCAAACGGCTGCCCGGATTTAAAATGAAGTTTTTGTTTATTTTATGTTATTGCTGTTTATTTATGTGTTGAGCTTGATTCTTAACTCTCGTTACTAGAAACGGAACCAAAGACCAAACCAATCTCTTGCTCAAAATCGAAGTTCTTACTGTCGAGGAAACTCTATATTGTTATGTTTTGGATCAGGTGATAATATTTTTGGGTTCTTTAGAGGATTTTTTGTCGCTCGATTTTCTTTCTGTCTGTCTATTTTTCTCAACGACGTATCTAGTTGAAATTAATCACATAATAAGATCTTTTAGCTGTCAATAAAACATTTAAGAGTCCCACGTAAAGCCGCAATCCCATACCAACGTAGTTTCGTTTTAGTTTTACAACAGTTAAGCCAGTCTCAACCAAATTTCGTACATACGACCGGATAAGGCATATTGATGTTTATAATCAGATTTCAATTTTAAAAACAATACCTATACAAAATTACAGCGAGTACAAGTTTTCGATACGAGACTTCAAATCGCTTCAAACTACGTTTGTATGGGATTGCGGCTTTACGTGGGACTCTTAAAAGTCAATGCAATCTTCGATCACGTATAATGCATTCAAAAGATATGGCCGTTCATGTCATATTTTAATCGCGGATTTGCTCAAACTTCTAAGGGAATCAAACCTTTGGGGTATTTCTCGTTGACATAGTGTCATGAAATTTTATAAGAAGCAAGGTCCTGCACAAGTAAAGGGGTAAAAATCCGAAGACGGTAAATTTGTTGCAAAGCTATTTAAAAACATCTACAATCCATTTTCAATTACTGATGTTCATGTTTTGTGAATATTTTAAAATGCTATTTGTTCTATGTGACAAAAGCATCATTCAGCTTATATTGGAGTCAATGTACCATCGCATAGGACATACAATCACTCATGTATGCAAGGACATGCATTTTGCAAGGAATAACAACCACATTCATGCAGAGACATGTAGACATTTGATGACTAAATGAGCTAGTATAGTAATACATAGTAGGTGTCAACTATACACGTACTGAGAAATTTTTTATTGGCATGCTTGATTTTCGTGTGTGTAAGTGGCCAACAATAGTGTCAGATTTTTCTAGTTGCCTAAAGATATTTGGTATAGCTTAACGACTGTCACCAATGATGAAAGCCGAAACTAGCCTTAAAACGTTTATAACTAACAATTAATTTTAAATCTCTTTAGTGAGGATATTAGTAACTAGATATCTCTAGAATGATAAAACACATGACGCAGTACAAGGCGCCCAATACTGGACCCAGAAAAATATAAAGTTGGGTAAACACGAAGAAGAAGAAGAAGAAGTTTAAATTCAAGCTGGGAGTATGGTGCACAAATCTAATGTGTATGATAATTTAACTGGCCAAAACCCATAAAATGCTATAAGTGCCGCTGTAAGATGAGTGTAGCTTAGGGCTCTATACTAGGGCCTCTATTTTTCCTCTTGGCCGCACTGTAATTAAATTATATTAGATATTCTAACTCGCTAACAATGAGCATGTTGACTAAAATTTTTTTCATGTTGCTATATGAAGACCTGCCAAAAATAAACACAATAGAGACAGAAATACATTTCTAAACAAAAAACTCTTTCAGCTATAAAAGTTTTAAAGACACATGTTTTAGACGTAAACTTTTAGACTTGAAAACGTGCCGCTGAAATGCCTACATATTTGTGACGTCACAAGCTTGTATTTTGTATGGGTGGCGTGAGAACTTTGTTTGGTAGCTATACGAAATATTTCGTTTATGGTAATGGTTTCATAATAAAAGTTGCTATAAATATAGCAGAATAAAATACAGTATAATTGTAATTAAAGATTTTCATACTTTAAAAAATGGTCCTATTCACCCAACTTTAAAGAAGCTTTAAGATCACTTAACGAATCGATATCAATTAAAAGTGTTCTTTATAGTGTTTTTAGATAGAAATTAGTCTCATTAGAAACAAATTTTATATAATCTTAACATTAGGCAACTACCGTATTCATTTGTTTTTCATAAAGGCAAGAAAACTGCCGGTTTTGTCGAGGCACATCTTTGTGTACAGCGCCTAATCAGCAGTCGTTTAGCTCATATTTTCAAATTTATTGCAAAGAACGTCCGTCGAGGCTGCATTTGCAAGCAAGGCTTTTGGCACGCTTCAAGGTAATAATTACTTTTCTAGAACTTATCGTCCGCGATTATGTACACTTAGGAAGTTAATAGTCTAGGTATTGCTAGTTCTATTTTTGGTGCTATTGAGTTACGCGTAGCTTAAGTTATTTTATTTTTTGTTTCTATTTCCAAGAATAAAGAAACATTTTATACATTGAAAATATGTGAATTTGAACACTCATTCATTTTCGTATTTTATTTACGACAGTTATTGATGTGCATAATCGCAAGTGCAAAAACGGCTACAGACTGCACTGTAACATTTTTTTCAAGTGTCGTAAACTCACAATTTTAGAATAAATATAATAAATAAATAAATATATACGGACAAATCACACAGATTGAGCTAGCCCCAAAGTAAGTTCTTATATAAGACTTGTGTTATGGGATACTAACTCAACGATACTATATTTTATATATAACAAATACATATATAGATAAACATCCAAGACCCAGGTCAATCTGAAAAAGATTATTTTTCATCTTAACCTGACCGGGGATTGAACCCGGGACCATCCGTGTCACAGGCCGGCGTGTTGACCGCTGCGCCACGGAGCTCGTCAATATCTCTTTATGAGAGTAAGTCGCGGGCAAAAACTAGTAGATATTTCAAAAATTATATTTTATCGGGATTTAATTATAATAAGTTAAATTTTAAAGTGTAAATATTAGGCGTATTGAGCACTTTTTCATTGCGTCCTTGCTACCAAACGCTTTGTACTTTTTGGGTGAACAACAAGTTAGTTTTCACTTCTATCGGCAGCCCTCAAAGTCTGTCCTGCATCTCTTTTTCGGTTATGCATGAACTTTTACTCTTAAAATTGGATTAAATGCTTCACTCATTACTAGTTAACCTCACCCGCGAGTTTTTGTCATTATCAAAAACCAAAATGGCAACCTTGCAACGCAGAATGCAACTGACGCAATGGAAATTTTGCAAACGACTGGAAACGTGTTCGGTTACTTGTTTCGTGGACTACGTAATGTAATAGGTCTAATGAGTAACTAGATTCCTGCTATTCGGCTATTTGTAGTGAAATCATAATATTCGATGGTACCAGATATTACTATACGAGCTCAAAATAAATTCATCATCATCATCATCATCAGGTCTTTCTAGTCTCCACTGCAGGAGCACGACCCTCTCTGTACTATCAGAGCCATATACTAGCCCGAGTAGTCAGAGGATTAGGCCTACACTCTCCACGCTGGCCAGACGGGTTGGAGAGGTCTCTTTGATGTTAATAAGCTTTGTTTAGCTTGTGTTTCCTTAGTCGCCTTTTACGACATCCACGGGATGACTTGGAGTGGTCCTATTCTACTCTGCCGGGAACCACACGGCGGCAAAATAAATTATTTCAAACAAAACTAATAAACAGGACCCACCAATTATGCAAACTGCGAAGAAATAGAATCCCGTCCTCGCGTCGCCGTTTCCCGACTCGTAAAATTTAGGGATTTTCAAGGCAAGAGTGAATACTCATTATTCTATTATTTATTTAACTTTATAATCGAATGATTAAATCATACATGACGACTTAGGAGACGGTAAATACGGTCTAGTTTATGTGTACCACTCTAAAACTCATAGTTACTTTCGACATGTGGTCTCAACGCCTTAATCGTACAATTTGTTCTCAGAGACTCGCATAGATGGCGCCACTCGAACCTCACCACCTTATAGCTACCGTATTATGATTACATAAAAACATGATTCACAAAATATATCTTTTTAAAAATCAAAACAATATTTTAGGAATAATATTTTAAAATGACACCATATATTTAGTAAGTTAAAGGGTAACGCAGATTACCGCCATCTAGTATCGAGTAGCAAGCAACTCTCCTGCGCCATACATTCGCCTGCTTCTCGCAACCTTAATTTGGTCCAATATTTTTGTATGAGGTGGGCAGTCTATTACGTTAGTATTATATTGTCTTTGCTTTCGATCAGGCAAGATAGAGGTCACACGTACTCAAACATTCTATCTACAAAACAAAGACGGGTTTGTTACAACACTTAGATATAACTCGAGATCTGCTGAACCAATTTTCATGGTTATTGATTCGTTGGATTTGTCTCCGCCCCGAATAGCAGAATACATCATATAAACAATGAAATCTCGATATGTGTAATGAATACTTAATCATTGACTGTTAGGCGGTACGAAGTTCGCCGGGTCAGCTAGTTATTCATAAAGAAATAAATTTTAATCCCAGTAAATAAATATGATCAGCCATTTGAGCGTGTACTGGGTCAAAAAATTCTGCCGTTCCGGAATTTTATAAGACCTTTCGAAATATTAAAGGTGAAGACCAAAGAGAATAAATAAATAATAAATCTTCTCAGCAGACAATCTCAGTGTAGGTATCACGAATAAACTTCTTTGTATATGAGTGTAAATGTTTTGACGGCGCTCACTCATAGATTCTATAATTTATACACCATATCCAACTAAATGTAGTAGCATTAATAGCGAAATAAACCAGAACAGGGAGTTGGCTTGATAAATAAATATATACGGACAAATCACACAGATTGAGCTAGCCCCAAAGTAAGTTCTTAAGTAAGACTTGTGTTATGGGATACTAACTCAACGATACTATATTTTATAACAAATACATATATAGATAAATATCCAAGACCCAGGTCAAACTGAAAAAGATCATTTTTCATCACGACCTGACCGGGGATCGAACCGGGGACCATCCGTGTCGCAGGCCAGTGTGTTGACCGCTGCGCCACGGAGCACGTCAAATTTTGTAATTCTTCAATACTGAATGATTTTTGGGCACTTCAATAGCCAACCAAACAAGAAACTCAAACACTGATAATTTAGAAACAACGGTATAAGTATTATCTTATATAGATTACAAACATTTTATGTAGGAAGGTACTATCATCACATCAATCTACTTATATTTGACATCATCGCCAAATTTATAATGATCTAAGATGACACTATAATCATAGCTAACACACATTACATAACCGAATACATATTATGTAAATTAATGGTTTAACCCACTTACAGTGTACGCATAATCATCTAATAATTGTCAACCATGTCATGTTTACTATTGTGTTGTTCTCAAGATTGTATGGTTTCCATAACATTGAAATTTAGTTCATGATGTTTACATAAAACAAATTTATCTTTACCTATCTTTGGATATGTACTCTAGATTATACATAGAGATTCTTTCACGAATATCTAACCCACAGACCTAGCCTGCAATATAACGGATCCCGGGTTTGATCCCCTGCTATGGTCATGATAATAAACGATCTTTTTCAGATTGGCCTGGGACATGGATGATTTATTAAAAAATAAAATATCGTTGAGTTAGTTTCCGACGACAGAAGTTCGCTCTTAACTAACAGTAGCTCAATTTGTTTGATTTGTCCCTTTATATTTATTTATTTGCAAAAGATTTGTCACTGACTAATGGAGCCAGATTTTTCTGCTAACTTTTATCTTCAATCGGAGGGTGATGCTATGACTACTACATTTAGGATCCTAATTTATAAATTTGAAATATTAAGGAAAATTGAAATTTTAAAATTGGAAATATATTACGGAAATTTGAAATATTAAATTTGGAAATATTATTCAAATAATGATGGGGTCATCACAATCTGTTAGAGTCATCGAACTGCACGGAACAGGCACTTAACATCAGGTGTATGCCCCGCTTGTCTCGTAACTGTGTTTAGTTAACAAAACAAATTGTTTGTACAACAAACAAAGTATGTCAAACACGAACATAGACCACAAAGCCGATTGCGAGACCGCAGATGGTACAAATAGCTTCTGTATTAAATGAAATGCTTGCGGAAAGAATATTACTGACACAGTTGGTAAATACTTTAAAACCACAAATAATGTGTTGGTGAATGTTTCTAGTGAAAGTAATTTTCTATTTTGCAAGGTTTGAGGAGATTCAGTATTTCACAATAAAGGTTTTTAGAATTTATTTTCTCCCAGGTGGCGGCACTGTGTCGAGAGGTCGAGCTGTCAAAATCCACCAATCATAAAATTTATTAATAACATGATTGCTGGATTGTGACAGCAGCTGTCAAAAATACCCCTCGAAACAGTGTTGCCACCTGGCTTTCTGTAATCCCTCATTGAAACACTGAAATGAAAAACATTGATTGGCCGATTAAAATAAGAGAAGCTAAAATGTGGTGCTATGATACCAGAGAGGTAAACTTGAGTTATGTATTAAAGGCTTGGGATCAAGTTAAACAAGACTAGTCAAAATGTTATTAAATGTTGACTGATATGTTTTTTATTGGAGTTCACATTTCTCAGAGCAGGTTGTTGTCAAAATTGTTGTGGATGACACCCTATCTATAGCTTCTTCGCCGTTTATTTTAAGCTACTTTGAATACAAAAATCTTACCTTAACGTCGATGAGCCGGACGGTAAAGGCAGTCGCGTCAGGAGCAGTCAGCACAAGCTGGCAGGGTTGGTGCGGCGCGCTGGAGGGGGGGCGGACCAGTGCCAACGCTAGGGCAGTGTTGGAGCCGAAGCTGCCCCCCACCTCCACCTCTTTGGTGCGCCCGCATAGTAGACTAGAGCACAGCCCTAGGGACAAATGAAAGTGGACTTTAAAAATGGGAAACTTTAACAGAACTGACAGTCATAATATCAGTTTTCAAATGGTCCAGATCAACAAAATACAACGTCTAACTAAAAAACTATTTATCTATAATTTTAAACCACACATTTATAAAAACCATGTACAAAATACCACCGAAATTGTCTAAAAATACTGGTATTTAGAAACTTATTTAAATATTTTTAGCAAGAACCTGTAATGGTAATTAGTATTTACATCTACATACATATAACAAAAACTCAATTTCACGACAATTTTTACCCATTATTACACCTATTCCCAAATATGCTCTTTAAATCATCATTTCTACCGCATTAAGTTCATGGATTGACCTAATGGAACTGTATATATGATCTGTAATAGTATTCCAGGCCCCCAAATATACCCAAATGACTGTCTGTAAGCAGCATCCAGCGTTTTCCTACTAACATAGTCAGGTCATCAGACCACCTTAGTTCTTAGGTCCCATATTGCACTTACTGGTATATGACCGCTACTCAAAAGCCTTTAGGCACATTACATACGGTATTTGAACCATGGACAGTATTATCGGCAAAAAATGCGCTTTATCATTTAGACTAACGACCTTCGGCAAATTCCGCTGCTTGGCTATTGTTGTTACAGTAGCTGTCAGGTGACGATGGAGAAAAAATGGAAGTTCAGTGAAAATCTGTTTACTGTCCTTGTTATCGTTGACATCTGATTGTTTTTAATTTTTTTGGTACAAACTTTTACTAGGCGAATTGATAATGTAAAATTTTAAAGTCAAAGTCAACACAAAAATTTAATTCAAAATTGGGTAAGTAAATGCATCTCTTTTTAGCCTCAATTTTTACTTTTTATTTTTTTAAGTACAAAATCGAAGGCCTACTAGAATTTCTTTTGTGACCACAATATGTAGTTGTTTAGCGTTGTAGAGGTCGATTAACTTCATGACCGTCGCGTATTAGTTTTCATATTATATCATTCAACATTTTGGTTTTAATGCATTCAACCCCAATTCAACTTTAAAATTAAATAAATAAATATATACGGAAAAATCACACAGATTGAGCTAGCCCCAAAGTAAGTTCCAGACTTGTGTTATGGGATACTTACTCAACGATACTATATTTTATAATAGATACTTATATAGATAAACACCCAAGACCCAGGTCAATCTGAAAAAGATCATTTTCCATCTTGATCTGACCGGGGATCAAACCCGGGACCATCCGTGTCGCGGACAGGTGTGTTGACCGCATCGCAACGGAGCTCGTCAAATCAAAAAATTGATCACATAAATTAGGCAAGTAGATTATCTGGGACAATTAAGACTTTCTCTCTTCTTCATTCTTGTTTGTTTTTTCTTGTTCTTCATCAAACTGCAACTTGATTTTTCTGGTTGCGTCTACAGTTGTGATGGATCGGAGTCTGGAGTCCACTCTTATGTCAGTATTTAAGTTGTAATATGAATCCTCTTGTTACCTCAAATTGTCTAATACAAATTCATAGAGATTCAGGATGTGCCGGTGTCAAAATCATCAAAGTTAGCAACATTATGTTAATCGATTTATTGATCAACACGAGGCACAGATGGGTCCGCATTTACATGAGTAATCTTATAAATTGGTGTCCTGAATAGTTCGATAAATATTCATTGTTATTAAGTAGGCTCATTTAAATATTATTCAACTTTTGCAATGATTAGACCACGGAGAATACAGAATTTTTATTCTCAATCAAGAATGGAGATAATGAATGAATTTATGGTCTACCGATTAGCAATTTTTTATTCAATTTCATATCTTTAGCTGCTTTGCTATGCAAATATCAAATTAAAAAGGAAATATATACGGAAATCACGCCTTGATCAAATGAGCTCTTAGTAATAACACTCATAATGAGAGTCTTCAAGTGCTACTAGAAATTCCATACTTTCCCCGCCTGCACAAATAGAAGCACTTGACTTTCGATTACTATCGAGTACATGACGTGCATTAAACATCGCATCTCACTGCTATTTTTAGTCTTATCATGTATGATATGCGAGCTAAAAATGGAAAATCTTGGTTGTGACGTCAATTATTTTAACTCTTGCAACCATTTAGTTAACCGTGTGGTTCCCGTCAGAGTAAAATGACCACTGCAAATCTTCTCGTGGATGTCGTAGAAGGCGACTTAGGAAACGCAAGGTAAACAAAGCTTATAAACATCAGAGAGACCTCTTCAACCCGTCTGGTCAGCGTGGAGAGTGTAGGCCAAATCCTGTGACGGCTCTGGTGGTACAGAGAGAGTTATGCTCCTGCAGTGGAGACTAAAAAAGACTTGATGATGATGATGAACTTTTTAGTATCGGGATTGAAGCAGTCCGTAATTGTGTATTTCATCAATGATCGAGGCATCCTGTAGCCAACACAAGGGATCAGCTTTACTATACAAAACGGAAGCTATCAATATTTTAAGACACGTACAATGTGGTACCTAAAGTCTAAAGCATAGGATAGAGAAGTTTGGCGTATACTCCATCGACAAGAGCTACAAATGAGAAGAAGACAATGTGGTAATTTTTTATAACTAAGTATTACGAGCGTTACTCAGTTGGGTTTTCTTTTTGTTTTTGGTTAACTTTTTCAAATTCAATCTTTTGAATGACAGTATCCAATCCGTGACCAAGCAACGTAACAGCAGATATTCACAAGTATTTTAAGTCTAACAAGAGATATTCAATAATTCCTTCAAATAAGAACTTTTAGCATGTTTCTGAGATAAAATACTAAAAGCTAATAAAAAACAAAGATGTGGTTGACAATGCAGAGATGTTTTATGATCACTGTTGTTAACTGTAGGTTTACTATGGACTCACGAATATTTGCAATACGTTCTCCAATCTAAAAATAAATATTACAAACACACATTTGTTCACCTTAACTTTTTGATTCCATGCAAAATTTAGGTACCCTGTCCAACTCCTTAATTTCACAAACATGTTTTTAAGTTTATAAATGTAATAAAGTAAATTGCTGTTTATTTTGTTTTTAAATTGTAAACCTCACACCAAACAACGAAGAAAAACAACGGATGATCCAAAAAAGGCGCGCAGTTGCTTTATTTTAAAATAGCAGCCTTCACCGGCTGCGCCCGGTAATTTATTTTACTTAACTTCCTCATGAATCCCTATCTATTGGTGAAAACCACATAAAAATCCGTGCAGTAATTTTTGATTCATAGCCAACACAGATACAGATGCGGCGGAGGACTTTGTAGTATAATATAGTGTGTAGAGTTATGTGAAAGATAAACCGAAAAATTAACATAATTTGTATTTCATTGATATTCTTAAATATAAATGAGGATTAAAATGGAATAAACATGTGGTATAACGTATTTCCACATGTGTATTGCAAATAGAAGTAAATATGTACATTACTATGTAAATGACTTGGCGTTCGTCCGAAACCAGCCTTCTAAAGATCCGGTGCTATTTTTGTACAGTACTGGATTTGGTCGTACAACTTAAGTTTCAGGCTTATGCATACACTAGCGACTCCTATAATTTTATTTCTAATACTTTACGAATAGAAAGAAATTCAAGAATGTAAATCATATTAAGCCTTAGTAAATAACATGAAGTATTTTTTAAATCATGTTTTTTATTATCAGAATCAGTAAGAATGATGAAAATCAGATGTTTTTGGCGGTAATCACTAGTTCTCTTAATGACTGATTCTCATAACATTAAAACATGATTCCAAAAATACTTCAGGTTATTTACTAAGGCTTATATGATTTACATTTTTGAATTTCTTTCTATTTGTAAAGTTTTAGAAATAAAATAATTGGCGTCGCTAGTGTGCCTAGTGCGGATTTTATGTTTTATTCAATTTTATTTTATTTTATGTCTATCGCCGGGGGGCGCGTATTGGTGATTCTGCCAACGTCTTGTACGGTATACAGTTAACAAAAAGCAATCAGAGAAGGCGTAAGTCTTTTTATATAGCGTCGTGGGAGCTTCTGGTGACAAATCTATGCGAGTCCATATGACAGTCTACATTATTAAAATACGTGACAAAGGGTTACTCACGTAAATACTCAGCTACTGGCCGACATGTTTCGACCTCATCAGGAGGTTTTCCTCAGGGCGAATCGAGACGCGCGCACGATGTCGTCCCTATCGGCACTGTAACCCGTTGTTTCGTATCTTAATAATGTAATGAATATTGTTTATTTCTTTTTAAATATAATATTTTCTTACATGTTCATTTTATGATTTGAAATAAAATTGTCAGCATGCACAAGACCGTAATTTGTGGCGATTTATAGGGGAGGCCTCTATGTCCAGCAGTGGACGTCCCTAGCTGATAGATAGATAGATACACCTACTCGGTTATGTGATAAATAATAATTATTAACATTATTATACTTAATATATTTTATGTCTGTAACATATTGTTTAATTACGTATTGTTTATTGAATTAAATTTATTACCAGTATGTTTAAGCAGCTTTAACTATATCTAGCATTGGTACGTAGAATGCAATCGATGATGATGATGATGATCTATTTTGAAAACATAACAGTAGCGAAGACCAGAAGAACGGCCATCCAGTAGTCTTTTGCCAGGAGCCAACCATTAAAAAAAGGTTACGGGCCCGGTTACTTTAGATCGATACGTAGGCAAAGAATATATATACCTACCTACACATACATTACGCGTGACGTAGGTATATTGTTTATATCGGACAGTACATTTATTAGATTACAAATCATATAAATACAAATTCGCTCTAAGTTCATTCGTTACTGACATAATAAAACGTATATGAGTATTTAAAAATATATTTTAACCGATTAAGGTATACTTAATTCTTTAAAAGAGTATGCAAAAAATTCAATAGGTAAGAGACAAACCTAAAACTTTTGAAGGATACCGACTAAGTAATAAATAACAATGTAATAGATAATATTTATTTTATTCATACGCAAATTAACATCCCAGCTAAGGTCGACACACAACATTAAAGCTAGCATAAAGTTGATGTACAAAAGACTATTAAATAAACATAAATACCGCACGTTGAAGCCTTAACTGTTAAGAGCTAGTACTAAGATAATGTCTATTTTTAGCGACCTACCGCCTTGCGTAAGCTGTGAGTAAATAAGGATTGAATTTAAAATTATCTAGGCACCTTGCAATAACTTAGATTATTTATAAAGCCTAGGCTCTAAGAACCTAAAAGCGTAGGAAAAATTTGTGTCCTACCCATAGTTTATCATGCAAACACATAGGTACCAATTTGATGGATTTTGATAGCAATCATTGACAGGACGCGTGCGCTAACACGCACACAAGCATTGGAAAATAGGCCAATTTTTTATTAATTGAAATAAAGGCATGATGGTGTCAGAGAGCATATAGTCAAAGAGCAAGAAATAACACTATTTCTATCTATGTACCTAAGTACAAAATAACCGAAAGGTTAGACGTGCTTCCGATTTGTTATCGGCCACATTGAAGATAAGATCTATGTATTTAAAGTTGTACAAAAGACTATTGAATAAATATAAATAACTACAACGCACGTTGAAGCCTTAACTGTTGAGCCTAGCGTCTATTTTTAGTGTTAACCGCATTGCGTAAACTGAGAGTAAATAAGGATTGAATTTAAAATTATCTAGATACCTAGTAAGCAATACAACTATCTATTCTATCTATTCTATATAGATAAACTATTAAACAGGTTGTTTGGGTAAACACTATTAGCCCTCAAACCGTCAGATCAGCCAGTCAAAATAAACAATTTTCCTATGGAGTACTACTACTACTAATACTGGGTACTAAAAAATGTCATTTTCATACAAATTACCGGTTTAGTATGAAAATGACGAGGATTTTTGAGAGTTCCTAATATTGAATCTTCATAAATGCCTAGCAATGCATTCTTAGTCTGGTTGTTTTTAATATGTAAATCTGTATTACTCATTTAATGTAACATGATTTGGCACATTTTACACTTCCAGTCACCAACTATACTAAGACCAACCAAATAATAAATAATTAATTCAATATTTTGTAGTATAAATAACTCCAACGCGTTTGAAGCCGTGGCGAGCTCTAGTGTTGTTGTGATTTTTAGCCACCAATGCCTTGCGCAAGCTATAGCAGCAAACATAAGCTCAATCTGCCAACCAAGCCTCTTTATTCAATCGTCAAATTATCCCAACTGAACCTGAACTAGTCTCTATATATGCCTAAAATACATATATACCTAACTAAGTGTCTAAATGATGTTTTCCTGGCAGACAAGAGTCTCACTAAAAACACATCCTTAAAACTTAGGTACACAAAAGTTAGCAAACCCTGCTTACATACGTCTTTTATTTTATTCAATCAGAGTACTTAACTAAATATTCGTCTATTTTAAGGAATCTACATTCTTGCATAAGCTAAGTGCATACACGACAGTGCATACAGACGAGCTCCGTGGCGCAGCGGTCAACACGCCTGCCTGCGACACGGATGGTCCCGGGTTCGATCCCCGGTCAGGTCAAGATGGAAAATGATCTTTTTCAGATTGACCTGGGTCTTGGATGTTTATCTATATAAGTATCTATTATAAAATATAGTATCGTTGATTTAGTATCCCATAACAAAAGTCTCGAACTTACTGTGGGGCTAGCTTAATTAGTGTGATTTATCCGTATATATTAAAACAATATATTTAAAAAAAATACACGAACTGATTCGACAATTACTTAGAATTTCCAACTTGTCTACAGCTAAGACTCTCACTAAACTTGTCCAAACTGATGCTAACAATTATATGTCAGCTAGGTAGATATAGGTTTGCATAGAACTGAATTACCCATAAGTATACTTCTCACGTAACAATACTTAGTTATACAAAGGCAACATGTTTAAAAAGTAGGTATGTTACAGGTGTTTTTATTCACACTACTATTCTAATGTAAGTACTGTTTTAAATTTTTAAATAAATATATAAATAAATATATACGAACAAATCACACAGATTGAGTTAGCCCCAAAGTAAATTCTTAAGTAAGACTTGTGTTATGGGATACTAACTCAACGACACTATGTTTATAACAAATACATATATAAATAAACATCCAAGACCCAGGTCAATTTGAAAAAGATCATTTTTCATCTTGACCTGACAGGGGATCGAACCCGGAACCATCCGTGTCACAGGCTGACGTGTTGACCGCTGCGCCACGGAGCTCGTCGAATATTTAAATAAGATATGGGAAAAGTCTTTGAATTCAATAAAAGTTTACATTTCACTAATAAAAAAATTAAATAACCCAAACTAGGTATATTTTATCATAGGTATATTTTGTTTGATAATAAATCAATGCATCTGTTGCTGCTCTCAAATCAATTAAGTTTGTACAATGTATTTGGGAACTTTGGGTCTTCAAAGTTCAAATATTAAAAACAAAACACACTGCTGGGTATAAAGCACAAAGCCAAGTTTTGTCAGTGACATCATTTTACTTAGGTACTATTTATAGCGACCATTTATAGCAATCGCAATCCAGACGTTTCCATACATTCTCGTAAGCCAAACCCTAACACCTGTATTCGTCAACCTACCTAGGTACAGGACGTTCAACGCAATGTTTCCCATTTCTAGGATACCACTCGGTGATAGCCTAAAACGAATGTCCAGATCCAGTGCGAAAACAACATCCAACTATACTTACCAACAGCTTCAGTAAATGGGAAAAATCATAAGGAATCATGTCAATATGCGATACGGCTAACAACATTACAATCTCGTTAGAGTCTAAGGTTAGAGTAGATAAGATTCTGTCTATTCCGTAAACAATAAAGATATGAGTAGTAAGTATTCGAATTCGAACACCATGATTCATTACGCTGCATGTATGAAGCACTTCTCACAAATGCAAAAATATGTATGCATCACTATGCACTTTATATTATACCTACCTAGTTTAGTGTTATATTATACAAAATGCCTGTATATACGCTAGCCAGTTTTATGATATCTTCATACTCACATTATTGCCCGGCATGCATCACTCTATTGTGTTGGGTCGTTGCACCAAATACACCATAAAGCAAGCATAAAGTATTTACGACGCCCGATGTCTTACTAATTTTATTTTCAACTGCTATTGTCTCGTTGTATAAAAATAAAATATTGAATTTAGTCCTTATATGACAATCAAAGGGAAGTTTACCGATGGGACCCATGGGGCATACATATCCCTCTTTATACTAGAATATGCGAAACTACCACCATCATCATCAACAAACAGGTCTTTGTTAGTGTCTCTGCAGGAGCACGACCCTCTCTGTACTACCAGCGCCATGTATTAGCCAGGGCATTTGGCCTACACTCTCCACGCTGGTCAGACAGGTTGGAAATTCTCTTTGATGTTTATAGCTTTGTTTAGCTTTTGTTTCCTTAGTCGACTACCACCACCCAGCAATTTATTATTTTACTCCAAAGCATATCAAAATGAATAATAATAAATTGACTTCTGTCTGTAGCGTAGTGAAGAAGTGAAGAGGATCACTCCAAGTCTTTCCGCGGATGTCGTTGAAGGCGACTTAGGGAATACAAGCTAAACAAAACTAATAAACGAATTTATTTATGAGATGAAATGAAATTTTATTCAAATTTGGATATCATGTATCGCTTTTTGAACGTCATATTTTATTTTAATTAACGATAAAGATAGCTATTGTTGGTTATTATGTGTATCGAGTAACAAGCATGCATTTCCAAAGATGTATGTGCAACAGTGTATCTAGACATGTAGGTCTCGGCGAGTTCCCATGTGATCGTTCTCAGCTACGCGGTCAGGAGACCGTTTGTTGGCACACTTGCTTGCGGATTTGCTTGCATTTTGTAGCAGTAGAGAAAAGTCCACTAATAGCAATAGAAAAATAAATAAATAGGGACAAATCACACAGTTTGAGCTAGCCCCAAAGTAGCTCGAGACTTATGTTAAGGGATACTAACTCAACGATACTATATTTTATTACAATACATATATAGATAAAGATCCAAGATCTAGGTCAATCTGAAATAAGATGATACTAGATAATCTTAGACAGTGGTTTACTTGCTTCATCGCAAAACAACTTTAGATTTTATGCTATTTTTGTTAGTCTTTACCTTCGTCTTTACTTCCTTCGAGGTTGTATTTTAAGTAAATTGATACTTTTGTAAGCAAGCTTTTGACATTAATAAGTTTTTCATCATCAGATCACTGGTTAATCAATCTACAAGAGGAGAGTAATTTAATATATCTTGCATGTCAATCAGCATCATTATTATTCTGGAAACCCCAAAAAAAATTATCATCCTAAAAACGTTTCTCATATTGAAATTTCAAGTCGAACAATTCTGAATAACTGCATACTGAGTATTCAAGTCATCAGAAAAGCTTTAGAAAACAACCATAAACAGCATTGTCGTCGCAACCTAAACATTACTCGTATGTTCAACAGCAACATATTATAAGTCAGCTTGCAAAATTTACTAACCACACAAATAAATGTTACAACCAAATTCTTGCAAAAAGAAGGATATTAATAGTGTCCTATTGACCCCATATCTTAGATAATTTATTGTTTGCTGGAGCACCTAATTGCTCAAGAAACAATGGAACATTCATTGCACCAGTAACCTCTCCATACACATGTATGTCTAATTGAGGACGACCTGTGTAGCAAGCTTACATTCAGTTTCTGAAATCTTTGGTTCCAACAACTGTATTGCAAATGTGGAAAACTGATTCGTTCCACTGTTAAGTGTTTCATATTTTAAATGTTGACACACTTAGCATTTCTATTGGTAGTCTGAATGAAAACAATTTTTAAAGATCTTAGTTGCAAAAAGTCCAGAAAGTTCCTTTCAAATAACCTTTTCATAAATAGTACTTCGATTTAAAGCAATGCCCGTCACGTTCTTAATTGTGTCATAGGAATCTACATTAGCTGGAGAAGTACACAAGTAACTATAAATTTTATTAGGTCATGGAATACTGGTCATTTCACGTCTACTCTGACCTTTCTAGAGTCTGGTTTTCTTACTGTTAAAGCTACTTCTTCATCTTTTCGTTGTATTTTGTAAAAAAACGGCAATCAGAGAGACTATATTTGCATTCTTTTGCATACAATTCGATAGTGACAAATAAATAGGTACTTAAGTTCTTCAAAATTAGCAACAACAGTTTCAACAAACTCTGTCTTACGCGCATTCATCGAACGCCTTTCATGGAGGTCAAACATACACAAGGTTCATTACAAAACACAGATGGTTACACATTTATTGGTTCTTCTCGACTTCAACTGATTGAAAACTGACCCCTAAATTTAAAGAGTCAAGTGGGCAAAGCGACAAATTCGACCAGTCCCATTCACAGAGGTCAACTTGATTCAATTGGTGTTGAAGGTAAAAATTATTTTAATTACTCTGTTTACTGCTGAAGTTATAAGAGGTTGGATTTAATTGGCTCGACATTAACATTTTCTAATTTACTTGATTACTCCATTAATTCAACTCTATAAAACGTTATGGCTTATGATGAGAGTCATGGAAATATTGATGAAAAGTTAGCAAGAAAATCAAATGTAGAGTAAAATGGTAAAAACAAGACGTTGGCAAAATATACATCAAGTAAAGAAACAATTGGTTGATAAACAAAACAAAAAGGATGCGAACAATTTGTTTTAAAACAAAATTTGTCTTTCAAAAAACAAGTAAGAATGCAAATAAAAGTATTTATATTGTATAAAAATGTTTTGCAAAAAAACCTTTTCAAATAGTTTCAAGTAATAACGAGTTCCATGTAGGTGGAACTTATTGACGAAAAGCTCAAGGTTGACATCTGTTACTCACAAACCGGTTGAGGATCGGTCAGAGCCAATACTGGTAGCTATTCAACGCTCCAAAAGTCACCTATTACGTTATTTTTGTTATATCCTGGTCTAGATTATTCTAATCGACCTACAACTGCAACCAAACTTAGAATAGATTCTATATCGAGACGGCATATATCTATGTTTTAAATAAAAGCAACATCTAATGTACTGCTATATTAGATCATTCATCAGCATAAGAATATAATTTCTTAAGACTAATATTACTTTATTTATTCATAACTTTACAAATTTGCACCTTATAATTAACAAGTACATTTTTTAGTCAAATATTCCACCCCGGATTGTACCCGGCTCAAAGGTACCCATTACACTAGCGGCGTTACCTCGCTGAATGGCAATAGATATCCTTTGAACCAGGTACCACCCGGAGCGGTCGTCATATCCTTTTTTCCTTAAGCGATGTCCTATCTCGCTAATGAAGCTTTTTGCCTCTGGGCTCCACGGACCAGCCGTTTCGACAGCAACTGGAATAAACTCGTAATTTGAGCTTAAAATCGAGTACTTTACACATTTTTGCCCAGCCGCCGTCCGCGCAGCCGCCCCGGGCGCTCGTATGCAGCTATCAAGATAGGACGCCGCGTAAGTGCTGACGCAGGTTGCGTCCCATAACAGGCAGCGTCCTCTCCGCCAGGGTATCAACGTAAGGCCATCTGGACGCTTCCCATCTGTTCTAGAGAGCCCCGGTGGCTCCAACTGGCATGGGATATTAGCTGTTATTAGCGCCCTACGAATTATGTCATTAATTGCGCTGTGTCGTGACATGCGACCAGCACAACGGGAGCAGCCCAAGGCATGATGACCGTTAGCCTCTACCATCTTGCCGCATACGCAGCGATGAGGCTCGCACACTGTACAACCCAACCTTAAGGCTACAGCCACTCTTAAAGAGTCGTCATCCAGTAGCGTACCCATCTGTGGGGATGGCAAAGCGTGCAACCAAGCACCAGACTCTGGCTCGGTAGAAGCTTTCAATCGCGCTAATTCGGAGTCACACGCTTGGTTTTCCAAGCCCTTAAAAATTACCAGTGACCTTTCCTCATCCCAAAGCTTTTGCGAATATGCGTTGTCAGGAATAGTAGCATTTGGGCATCTACTTAACCATATTGTCAAGGCATCACTCGTATGGGGCAGTATTAACCCATCGCCATTAATTGTAAGTAACTTAGCGACCAGATCAACCACCCCATACGACGACGCCAAAAAAGCCGAAGGGGATATTTCTGAAAGCCGACGAATACCAAGGCCTCCATGACGTACTGGTAAGGAGGCTTGAACCCATTGAGTGTCATCAAGGTTAACGTTCAGTACACTTTCCAACGCTGCACGTACTGCATTGTCCACCTGCTGAACATCCTGAGGGAACAACCAAGTTGGGCAAGTCCTCACCATATACGTCAATCGTGGCATCGTAAGGCAATTTCGCAGAAGCACCAAAGCCACATGAGCGGGAAGAAATTTCAGCCGTTCCTGAACAGATAAAAATGCCACCAACTTAGCCTGTATAGACGCAGGGACCGCTTCTTCAAAAATCGGAGACCCCAATAGTGTAAAACTTGACTCATCAAGGACTTTGACCCCAGACAACAAACTCTCAAAACGAGAAAGTGAAATATGGGCATCCTCTCCACAGAAAAATATTTCGCACTTATTTGAATTGATTCTTAGACCAAGAGAGTCAAAATGTTGAAGTAGACGTTGTAAATCGGTGGCAACGACATCTGGTGGCCCACCCAGAGTTCCATCATCTAAATACCAGACGTTTAGTGGCGATTCCAGGCTGCTGATCGCACTTTGAATCGCCAGGCTAAAAATCAAAGGACCCAAAGGATCACCCTGCTGTGCACCAACCTGGGAAGAGATAGGGGCTCCGTCATAACAAAGATGACTCGGGGAGGAGTAACATTGGTACAGAAAAGGATATATCTCCGGTGTACGCTTTAGTACCTCATTTAGTATGATGTCCCTTTCAACAGTATTAAATGCATTTTCTAAATCAATTTTGACCAGGACGTTATTAGAGCCAATATTTTCCTTCACAAAGTACCGCGCTGCGTGTATTGCCGCTTCACATCCCCTTGCTGTTCCAAATCCGAGCTGATGTGGTTGTAGGTAAAGAGATACATCGTTCCTCACCGCTCCACAACAAAGTTTAGATACAAGTCGTCTCAGAGCACCACCAATTGCTATCGGTCTTATCCCCCCTTCTTTTTTCTTTAACGCGCAAAGAGAAGCGCCATATATGTATGGGCACACTTGCGGATTAAGTAAACCCTTCAAAAGAAAATTGCAGAGGTTGGTTAGCGCTTCCAACAGGCGGCTCCCGTTGTCTCCTGCAGAGGCAGATATGAGCTCCTTTAGATGGTCGGGACGTAATCCATCAAGCCCAGATGCAGATCCAGTCTTAAAAGACCCTATAGCTTTAGCTACCTCTTCAGAATTAACAGAGAGGTAAACATTATTGATATTTGGCTCTGCTGGGAGAGACAACTGACGGGATGGTAACGGATGCCTCTTTATCAACTCATCACGTGTGGCCGCACCTTGCGGTGCGATGGAGCAGTCTGATAATAATAGTCGAACAGCGCCTTTTAGATCCCCATCGTACACTTTCGATTCGATTGCCTTGTGTAAAGAAAATGTTTTTTTGCAATCGCTATAGATAGAACTCATAGAGGCAGGGTTTTCAATATTTGCTTTGACTTTGGAGGTAAGTGAGGAACTCCCCTCTTTCGTGGGAACTCTCAGTGAGCAAAAAGCAAACGAAAGAAGAGCATACCATGCTTCCGTATTATTATCCCTAATACAGTCTTCTATAATAGTCGTTAATCTACCCGCTGCCAGATATCGTGCTCCTTTCGGTATGTGCTTTAAAACTCGCACGCTATTTTTAAGAGACGATAAACTGTCTAGTAGATTCGGAGTCCCGGTCCCTTGGTTTTGCGATAGAGCAACACCGCTTGTACTATCAACGCGACGTTCATGCCTGTGCATACGGCTCATATGCACGGCCAAACCTCTGGGAACAACATACTGGCGCGAAGTACCCGGGCAGAGAGGACATGTGCTATGATTTAAACTGTCTGCCATTTAAAACAAACAATCCTTAATTAAAACAACTTAAACCCATAAAACTAGTAAACAACAATAAATTATAAAAATAAATAATAATAAATCACAACATTTCATTGTTAATATTATACAATTAAAAAAAAAACAGTAAATAACTCATCTAAAACAAACATCAACAAATATGTACTTGTAAAAAAAAAACCACGGACATTCATTTAAAATTCACAATAAAATAATCAAATTTATCGATTCGCATCAAATTTAGCAATAAAATAAATTATTAAGTTAGAATTATGATTTCATCATTAAAATCCATGTCAAAATCAGTAAAAATTAATATACCTTAAAAATATTACAATAGGATTATTATTTTAAATATCAGTCAATATAATAATTATTACCAATGACAATATAAAAATTTATAAATATAATAATTAGTATTCAAATAATAAAATAAAATAAAATACGAGTGACTAAAACATGTAAAAAAAAAAAGTTTCTCTGTAGATAATTTGTCGTCACCAGGGCCGAAAGTTTCTTGACGATTGAGAAAATATTATTCTCTCTGATAATCATATGGAATATGTATCTCCAGAACATTGATTATAAAGACTGAAGAGAAAAATAAAAATAAATGCGTAAAAAAAACCCTTCTTGGTCAGATTTGAACTCAGGTCATTTAGTGTAGCGAATCTGCAAAAATATTTTCCACACAAAATTGCAATACTCCAGTTGAGGTTCGAACCGATTCCTTCCAGTTCTCAATCGTTGTTTCGTAGTGCGTTAACCGCTACGCCAACACTTTAGTATCAGAGAGTGACGAAAATATGTATCTCCTCCGGCGACATAATTTTAGGTAAATATAAGTTCTTTGTTCGATTCGGTGTCGCTGAGCTCACTGAGTCATCAATCACTATTTGTCACAAACACTGTAGGTAACTTGTCGGAGAACGTGGAACATTTAAAAGTGTTTTTACTAATATAGCGGAAACGTCCCACTGACTTTAGTATTTTCTTTCACAAATCGATAGATTGTAGCACAGTCTTCAAAATGATGTATATTTCCGGGCGGAAATCGAACAATTTATATTTATGTGTTGAACTAATATTACTTTTAGTAATATTAGTTCAACACAATATGATAAAGTCTTTATCACCAACTTCAATGACAGAAACTACTTTGGATTGTCCATTACGAACATCTGTTTCATGTCAATTCTTAGTTAAACATTAATTTCGTAGCTTCTTCTTTATGAGAAACGAATAAAGTCACAAAGTTAGATGCAAACGACAATCGATCGAAGAAAGAAAAGCCAGAAGAAATATCTTATTTTACATTTTATTTTACAGTCGATGTCACAGTACGACTTGATAAAATAAAGCATCATGTCTTGGAAATGTGGGAGTATAAAAGTTAATAAAATTTAACCGTTATATTCCAATACACTTTCTGATAGATATAAATACTCAATAAAATAAAACGGGTCCATTTCAAGAGCTAATTTTAATGTCATACTGATACCTAGCCAATTATCGGAACCACGAAAGTATCGAAGTACATATATATCCATGATTGAAATAATTAAGAATATGCAACAAAGTATGAATGGCATTCATTCGGGGCAGGTACTTGTGAAGTGTGTAAAAAAACAAAGAAATTAAAACAGCTTGGCAACGAAAATAATACCGGTTCGTTGCCAGACTATCTGTCTACACAACACATGGACTGTCAATCCTTAGGGAAGACTCACACGAGCGGAACAGATTACTTTTGACTTTGACTTTGACTTTGAGCTACTGATTTATTTTCCGTTTCACTCGGATCTCTACTAAAATTATGTGATTTACTAGCAAGCTGTCACTACATCAGATCCTGAATACTTTGATTATTTTTAGTCATTTATTTAACGTATCTTGATATTCTGTTACTTTTATTTGTCTAGAGGAAGGGAGGGGGAGGACCCCATCCTCTCCACTGAAGGCACATGAAACATTTTTTGTTTGTACCTGTCACATACATACTATCACGTCTTTTCCCCTTGCGCAGTAGACTGAGCCCAAGTCTTTAAAACCTAAAAGCCAAGTTTAGCATGTTGGTGGGCTTGTAGCTGGAGAACGGAATCAAAATAGTGATGGGTTGCTAGCCGCGTCGCTTATTGACATCATTCCTCACACCCATTCCTTGGATCGACTGTTAAGATCTGCGCGGGAAAGAGGAGCAGCTGGTACATTTTACGTTTTTTCTTTCCTCCCAGACCAGCGTGGTACCTGTCGCAATGATGACAAATAGGAATTGCTATAATTTTAGGGCACTGTTGCCCACACTGAGTTTGAGCAAGAAGAAGTGACTATGTAACAAAAAAGTAATAACAAAATTAAATTCGCTATTGTAGTTATTGTTCAACCTATCTCAATAAGAGCCATCGCTCATTTTACTCTGGTTACCTTCTCTTTCTCACCGTCTTACTAACTGTGATACTTCGAAGACAGGTATTTAATACGACCCACTGGATACTCACTTAGGTTTTCATGGTAACTGATAAATGGGAAAGATTGTATGAGCAAAGCTTATTTTTACTCCAGAAACTGGGAACTGTGAAAATAATAATAAATTTTTTAAAAAAGTTAGTCTAGTAAGTGATTGCTAGATAACAAACAGGAACACTTAATCCGAAAGCAAGGTGAAGAAGCATGGATTATTCATCATCATCATCATCAGGTCTTTATTAGTCTCCACTGCAGGAGCACGACCCTCTCTGTACTGCCAGAGCAGTAAGAGGATTAACTTTGTAAATGAATTTTACATGAGGGGCATAGTTTTTCCTTTGAGTGTTTTTAAAAGTAAGATGAAGAAAAAGAAAAGTTGTTTGCCGAATGTGTCATCAAATTTCGACTAATCGATGTTCAATTAGAAACTGTCAGTGATGCTACTGTGATAATAATTTGGTACCGGACCTGTATAAGGTGGAAGGTAAGAATAAACAAGAGTCTTATCTAGTGTGAGCGCATCCCCGACAATTCGGATGTCTCAACGCCTCTATAAATAACGTTTAATGACGTACAGTCAAAACAACTGCCCATCGCTTGGCTCCATGTCAGATTGCCGACTAGACGCTGAACTCAAGTCTGACAAGGTCTTGGTCGTGGTCACTTTTCTCGGAGGTTACAGTCGGAAACGGAACTGCTGATAGACGCTATGTTTGATATTTAACTACTTCTATCTAGTGTGAGCGCATCCCCAGCAATTTGGAAGTCTCATCGCCTTTATAAATAACATTATGACGTAGTCAAAACAACTGCCCATCGCTTGGCTTCGTGTCAGAGTGTCGACTAGCCACTGAACTCTAACTCGAGTCTGGCAAGGTCTTGGTCGTGGTCTTTTTTCTCGGAGGTTACAGTCGGAAACAGAACTGCTGATGCTGTGATTGCCACTATTTTTTTAATTAAAAAAAAAAACAATATTATAATTATTATTTCAAACTAAAAACTGTTGTCACGATTTTGTCAATATTGATCGTTTTCGTTTCAAAATTACTTTTCCTTGTATCTCATTAATTTGCATTCAATTTGATGATATTGAATGCAAATTAAGGAGACGAGACGATTGAGTAGTTATAGCATAAAAGTGAACATTATACTCGTAAACATTTGATATTAAGCTTTTTCGATCATTTATTTTTAGTTTCTTTTGACATGTCTTCTCTATTAATTAGATTAAGCACTTTTCTATTTTAATTCCTAGTTTGTGAAATCTAATATTTGGAAATGATTAAATCTCCCTTGTTAGTAGAATTCCATATCCTGTCTTACTTTTTTCCTTGCTCCTTTGATTTCTTGTTGGACGTAGAAATATTCTTTTAAGAGTCGCCTGGACGCGCATGTCTCCATACAAACGGAAACAAGGAATTGTGGCAATGTTTGATAATTTTGGAGTAAAATTAAGCATTTAATCAATTAATCTCATTACAATCTACGTACGTTCCTATACAGCTTGGTAAAATTATCAATAGTTTGAGAATTATACGACTCTCAAGATTTCCATACAAATTTGAAAAGGCTTGTAATTCTCAAACCATTGGTATTTTAACCAAGCTGTATAGGAACGTACGTAGATTATAATGTGATTAATTGATTAAATGCTTAATTTTACTCCAAAATTATCAACTATTGCTACAATTCCTTATTTCCGTTTGTATGGAGACATGCGCATCCAGGCGACTCTTAAGGCGCTGTAACACCTAATAATAATAGTACGTAATGGTAATCGCGCGATAATAGTACGTACGGGTAATGAAATACGGTTAAAAGTGGTGATGCTGGTAGGCGATCTCAGTTCGAACCCATATCTGTAATTTGGGCCGCTTTTTGTCGGTTTTAATTTAATAATTCCTTAATTATAACCAAATATTAAAATATTTTTAGGTATCCATTTTTCTCAGTAAGTTTTACTTTTTATAGATGTAAAAAAAAAGTCAGTTATCGCTGAAAATATCAAGTTATTCGCGACGAAACCTTTTCTGGATATAGCTTTTTGCCATTTTATTTTCCTAGGTTTTAAATATTTTGTTGGAAATATTTTGATGTAATCATTTATTTTGATCTTTGAACTGTACTTCATATTTTTTTCATGCTAGTATTGCATGAAAAATAAGGCTAACTGCGCGACGAAAAAGTAGACGTTTTACGGCAGTTCGTGAATTACAGCGCCTTAAGTAAGTACATAAATTAGCTTATAAACTATCTTAATGATTATCTTTGTTCTTAACTTATCATAATAATTATCTTAATCAGATTATACATATACATTATTTTTATTATCGGTATATTGTTAATTAGATGGTTCTTTGCCTATAAACACGTTATAGACAGGAACAAGTACGTAATTAATTCATGCTTTATCTAAAACTGTTGTTGGTAAAAATCTAAATATAACGACAACCAGTTAAATTTAGGTTCATAGCTTAGTTTTATAGCGTTTATTTATTACTTGTTCCAATAGGAATGGGAACACATTCGAAAATAAATTGTTATATTTATAGACTTTTATCTGGGTTGTACGATTATCTATGGAGAAACTAAAAAAAGTTTAGTGAGAATTGAGTTTGATGCTTTGTTTATCTAAATAGGTCTAGAACGAATTTTCAGCTGATTTTACTGGAATGCATGCATTTAATTTTTGTGACAATTAAGTATTGCATAAAATTAAAATTTTATAGAAGCTTCGTTTAAAAAGAATTGGGATATTGTTTGACTGCATTGTGGTGGTGGTGTGATCCTGGATTCGATCCCCGGTCAGTTCATAATGAAAAACGATATTTTCGGTCGTGGATGGTTGGACAAGCATCTATAAAATATGTACCGTTGAGTTAGTAATTTGTCTCTATTTATGTTTAACTTGTTTATTTATTATTGACTAGCTGTTACCCACTGCTTCGCACGCGTAATACATAGCCACTGTCCTTCTCGGTACCCTAACCTATGTGTATGCAAAATTTCATGATGATTGGTTCAGTAGATACGGCGTGAAAGCGTAACAAACAAACTCACTTTCGCATTTATAATATTAGTTAGGATAGGATTGTTTGAAGAGATAAATGATTCCATGCAAAATAAATTTGAGCCAATACACACTAAGAAGATATTATCACTGCTATCATCAACGTCAGGTGGAGCAGTAGCCCTACGGGTCATCAACGGTTTGGCAAGGTGTTTGGCGTAAATATTATACATAATTTAGCCATTACAAATTGAAGAAAAGGTGACCAATGCCAAGCGGCTTGCGTCATTGTGCGTTGTTTGGCATGGCATCGTAGGGGGTTACGAAAGTACTTGTACCTAGGTACTTAATGCTATTTGGGTATATTTGTAAACATATGCAGCATCACGACTTTATCTCTTGTAGAATCGCCTAATTACAGCAGATTTTAACCATATTTTTTGCAAAAGTTTACTGACTGAATCAGTCTGTTGTACACCTTCAATGTCAAAAAATAAAAAGATCTTGCTGGTTTCCAAAGTCACTTTTGCTGTCAATAACGGAGTAGCAGATAAATGCGAGAATTTCTAGAATAGACACGATGTGGTCAACTCATCATACATTCTGAAGAATCCCAACTTTATCTATAGGTAATATTCTAACTTTATCGCTATGGAATTCAGATTGATTCAAGATTCAAAGTTTCAATTTGAAATAGGTTTCTTTAAACACATATTAATTGTGATATTTCATTTTACAACTGCAGAAGTAGCAATAAACTGCACAGCGCATTGTTTCCCAGCGACATCAACTCACATAGAAGTAGGTATGTGCACTGCCTAGACACAAACATTTTGTTAGCCTTTGTCATTGGCAAACGATCGTCTTTACTAGTTTTAATTTCGCATTTTACCTTCGTGCAAGAATGAGGGTCCCACGAGCCTCTTTCTTCTGATAAATGATAAAATCAACATTTACGAAGTGATGGAGACGTGATTTTGTATCTGAGTCATGTTTATCTGTTTATTCACATTAATCCGTCATTGCAGTTATTGCAATTAGCAGTCGTGGGAACGGGCGATAAAAACTAGCACGTTGGAGCTCGCATGAGCATTGTTTTGACGGCGTGACCGGGTAATGGCGTTGTTTATTGCAAATCAGGCCATCAATTGTCATATTATATTTAAGAACTTGGTTCTTGCTGGTCGAGTGTTTTCTATCTTTTCCTATCCTCCGCTATCTCATTGACCTCTCTGTACGACACGACATTTACCTTCTCTTTTATTTCGTCTGTGAATTGGCCTTCCTTTTCTTCTCCAACACTTTCCTTTAAATAAATTTTCGTGTCGTTTAAGATGGCTAAACGCCTTTCCACGCCTTCGTTATCGCTTTTTGTATGAAAATTTACAGGTAGTCGATCTTCTTAAGCTTAAATGATTAAATAAAGTTCTCTTTTCACTAACAAGTTCCAGAACTTCCTTGTTTGTCTTTCTCTCCGTTCAGCTTATCTTGTCCATTCGCCTCAAATAAATTATAGCTGGTACGTAAATATTATGAGTTATTTATAGAATAGGACAGAACTAAGGGCCAATAAGCGTATTACACAATTCCGGTTCTCTTTCTCTTTTTTTTTTCTTCTCCAAGCTCGCTTCAAAATTGATTCAAGAGGTCAAAAATGCATGAGCATTTGGAAGTCGACGAGTATTATAATCTAGGTTTAAAGAACGCCGTGGATATCAAATGAGGATATGAATTAATGCAGGTATAGATAAGCATTCATACATAGATATACAGGGTGATTCTTATCAACTCGGCAATACTTTAAAGTCGGAATCCCTAATCCCTACTTCCCCCCGACTTTATTATAAATGCGAAAGTAAGTTTGTTTATTACGCTTTCACGCCGTATCTACTGAACCGATCATCATTAAATTTTGCATACACATAGGTTAGGGTACTGAGAAAGAAAGGCTATACATCGCGCGGTAGAATACAAGAAATGAAAAAATATACATATTGGGCCACCCATATAAATTTATAAAATTGGTATTAATGATAAAACTAAAGTTGTAGAATCAAATGTGATTTTAAGTCCCATAGAAAACTGAGCAATAAACTTATCTAATTATGCCCATGTGACTGAGTAACCAACGTTACCTGTCGGCCGGTAATTTATTGCCTGTAATTTTATCATGGAGTAATTTTTATTTAATCTGTTTGTGGTTAATCGCTTAAGTGGCCATTTTAGGCGCCAGTTTTAAGTGCGTAGATATTTTTTTTTATAACAAATGGCCTTGCTTACTTTTTTAAAATGGTATCTACGCATCGTTATATACAGGGGGAAATATTGATCGTTTTGGACCCGTTAAGGGGTAATTTAGACCGTCAATTTGATCAATTTCTCTTTTGGGACCAATGGCAATTAAAAAACAAAGCGTAACAAAAATGTGTGATTGCATCGACATATCAACAATGCAGGTAAAAGTTTTCTACTATCAAAGTAATAAAAGTGATAAATCTTATATAAGTACGTAAGTACTTTAAACGAAATAGGCAAACTTTCACTTTCACGTGTAATTAATTTGGATAACCTTTTATTTTTTTATTGACGGATAGGCACATTTGTTGGCGGTTTTATGAATGAAACTAATAAATATTAGTGTATCTAACAAAATTAACTGAACGTATTTTAGCAACTTTGTTTAAATATGGGTCGACTTCAGAATGAATTAGCACGAATTCTTTTAATCTACAGATTTTCTTAAGCACACTCAAAAATATATGGACTCTGATTTCTGTACACTCGGACTAGACTATGTTCAACTTCCACAAGCAATAAATTTAATTGATTTTACCTTTATGAAAGCTTTATGACTTACTAGCTCTTACCCGCGGCCCGCCGTGATATATAGCCTATGTCCTTCTCAGTACCCTTACCTTTGTGTATGCAAAATTTCATGATGATCGGTTCAGTAGATACGGCGTGAAAGCGTAACAAACAAACAAACAAATAAACAAACAAACAAACTCACTTTCGCATTTATAATATATTATATATAGTTAGGATAGTTAGGACAGTTAGGATAGTTAGGATAGTTAGGATAGTTAGGATAGGATAGTTAGGATAGTTAGGATTGTTAGGTAGAGGTATATCAAAGGGTTCTTACACTACTTACGTAGAACCTTATCAACTTGCAAAGTATCTTTCAAATTCAATGACTAAGGACAACATGTTTTTTTTAACTACCTAAAAAAAGAGCTTTTAACTCAGATCGATCGATGTAGGTGTAAAAACTGCCCGACTAAAGTGGAACTGGGCGGGACATGTTTGTCGTATGCGGTCAGAAAGGTGGGCTAAGTTGGCATTTTGGGTACCTGAGGGCCGTCGAGGTAGAGGTAGACCAAGAAGGAATCGGAGAGATGATCTCGACAAGTTTTTGTGTGGTTGGGCAGATATTGCAATATACAGAAGTGAATGAAAAATAAGGGGGAGGCCTTTGCCCAGCAGTGGGACATAACACCGATAGGCTAGGTAAAAAAAAGAGCATTACTGTTCGAAATGAATTGCTATCGGTAGGTAGCAGTGAACGATTGGAAATTTCGACAACGTTCTAAATTAACGTTATTCCTAATTGGTTTTTAAGTACCTTGCTTCTGAAGTATACTCATAAATAATAATTGACTACTTATTTGTAAATTAAAAAGTTTGAAAAATATATTCATTAATCTGAGTGACTAGTTGCATTCATTATCTGCTAAGATTTGAATAATTAGAATTCTTGCTTTTCATTAATTTATTCTGGAATCCATAAGCATATTTGCTTTGATGGCAACTCTAGCATTAGAATTGTTCGTACCGCAGATATCCCTAATCTAAGGTTCGCACCACAAACTACGAAGAAGATACTATTACTATATTATCAGACGACCCCCTGCCTTATGTTTTCTCTAGGCAATAAAGATCATAGACAAATAAGGGAGTGAGGGAGAAAATGAAAAGAATGCCATACAATTACGTTTGAGTTTCTATTGGGGGCCACAAATTCGAACTCAATTGACATGTGTTCTATGCCCTAAAATCCGTAAAGGCAGTTTTTTGGCAGTGGTTCGCACCTTCTATCACATACTTAGACCACATATGTCGAATATTTGATAAATGTACTTATAGTTTATGGTGTAAGCAATACCGAGCAATCGTTAACATCAACTTTTTGCTAACCATAGTCTGTCCGTGCCATTGCAATAATTTATATCAAAACACCCATGTGGGCGGGGTCTTGTAGACAAATGCCAAATAACCTGTTTTACGGGGCACTTAACGACCAATCCGAGGTTATGACATCACACGGTGTGGCAGACACAGACATAAAGAGAAGAGTACGGGTAATCAACATCCTAATCCTAACTAATATTATAAATGCGAAAGTGAGTTTGTTTGTTTGTTTGCTTGTTACGCTTTCACGCGGTATCTACTGAACCGATCATCATGAAATCCTAACTAATATTATAAATGCGAAAGTGAGTTTGTTTGTTTGTTTGTTTGTTACGCTTTCACACCGTATATACTGAACCGATCATCATGAAATTTTGCATATACATAGGTTAGGGTACCGAGAAGGACATAGGCATATATCACGCGGGCGAAGCCGCGGGTAACAGCTAGTACAATTATAAATGCGAAATTGAGTTTGTTTGCTTACGAGTATTTGTTTGTTTGTAACGCTTTCACGCCCTATCTACTGAACTGATCATCATGAAATGTTGTATACACATATGTTAGGGTATATCACACCGGTGAAGCCGCGAATACCAGCTAGTTACATATACAATGTACATCAACCCTCAAAGCTCCCTTAAAGGGGTGACTCAGCCCGGCGATATGAACAACTTTTCCTATGGGATCAATGCAAAAGCTACAGACTACTCTACTAGAATTTCGGAACCGCACTGCAGAGAAGAAACAACTAAAAACTCTTTTCAAAGAACATTCTGTACCATTCATCGACCACAAAAAAGTTGAATTTTTGATTAAGGTTAAGTGCCTCTTTACGTATATTGGGGAAAATAAGTCAATGCCATAATTCGATGGTGGTACGGACAACTTAAAGAAAACTTAAAATGTGCGGATTACCTATTTGCGCGTTGTTCTTAATTAAACTGTAAAAAGTGGGTCATAAAATAGTCCTAAGGGTTATCTAGCAGAACAACATTTTGAATGTTATCTATAATATCTTCTTACTAATGATATATTCAAATTAATAATTTGAACTATCCACGGTGTATTAATATTTTTTTCTGACTTGGTTAAAAGTCCTCCTTGACTCTTGTATGAGTCAGTATGTATTCATATAATGAAACTAGTGTCAGCCTGGCTTCACCCGTGGTACATACATAGCCTAAGGCACTTAGGAATAACGTATCTATTCAACGATGATTTTTTTTTAATTCGGTCTTATAGTTCCGGATATCAGCGCGTTCAAACAAACAAACTCTTTGTATATAATATTAGTATAGATTCTAATAGCGCATTTTACATCACGGAAGGGTCAATATCGTAACGATACGGCCAGAACTGGATTTCGGAGTTTACATCATCAGTTGATAATGTAATAGTCTTGTCTATTACTTAACCATTAGGAGACTGATAATAAAATTCATAATTCATAAGAGCCGAGGATTTTAACTTGGTTCTTATGAAGACCGTCTCTTTATAATATTATTACAGTAGTTTACAACTTACGTATTTTGCCAATATTAAAGATTTTTTTTGGTAAGAGTAGGTTTCTTTTTCTTCTATTTCCTACCTTTATATATGAAAGAATTGATTAATATCTAATAGTACGTAATAAGACGCATTAATTATTTACGTATATTTTTATTACACAACACACACCCAAACTTTATAAAAAAATAAAAATAAAAATTTCTTTTAGTGGAACGTTAGAACTGAAATTACACCATGCAGTGGCAACGGATGACGTGCCTTCCCAAACACGTATTTACATAATTATTGGCGAAAACTACTGGTGTAATTTTCCTTGATTTACATCATCTGCAGACCTATTTGCTAACTTTTTACAACTATGGTGTAACTTTTGCTAACTTTTTACAACTATGTTTTGGTGGTCACCTCAGCATCCAGCTTTCGTATTAAATAAAGACAAATCCGGTGAAATACTCATTGATCATTTTGGACTCTTGAACAACTTTACCTATGGGACCAAAGCTGGGAACTCAATTTCTTAAGTTAGGACCTTTTGAAAAAAATATTCAGTCACACGGTCAATTTGTATGAGAATGTAAAAAAAAAAGTTTGCAGCATTAGTCCCAAAGGAAAAAGTGTTCTAATGACGGGCGGAATCATCCCTCAAAGGTTCCAAAACGATCAATATTTCAGATATTTCAAATAGGTAGGAAGGCCTGCACTGCAGGCAAACGTAAAAAAAATAAAACAACATAGTCAAACGTAAAACTCCAGACTTTGAAAAAAACTTTATTTTCTCAAGACCTAAAGTGATTCCAACCCTCGCCTTTCAGTCAGGTCACTTGCTTTTTCTCAAGACCTAAAGTGATTCGAACCTCGCCTTTCAGAGACAGGTCGCTCGCTTTTTTCTCAAGACCTAAAGTGATTCGAACCCTCGCCTTTCAGACAGGTTGCACGCTTTTTTTCTCAAGACCTAAAGTGATTCGAACCCTGGCCTTTCAGACAGGTCGCTCGGTATTTTCTCAAGACCTAAGTGATTTGAACCCTCGCCTTTGAGATAGGTCGCTCGCCTTTTTCTCAAGACCTAAAGTGATTCGAACCCTCGCCTTTCAGACAGGTCTCTCACTTGTTTTCTCAAGATCTAAAGTGATTCGAACCCTCGCCTTTCAGAGACAGGTCGCTCGCTTTTTTCTCAAGACCTAAAGTGATTCGAACCCTCGCCTTTCAGACAGGTTGCACGCTTTTTTTTCTCAAGACCTAAAGTGATTTGAACCCTCGCCTTTCAGACAGGTCACTGGGTGTTTTCTCAAGACCTAAGTGATTTGAACCCTCGCCTTTGAGATAGGTCGCTCGCCTTTTTCTCAAGACCTAAAGTGATTCGAACACTCGCCTTTCAGGTACGTTGATCGCTATTTTTCTCAAGACCTAAAGTGATTCGAACTCTCGCCTTTCAAACACAGGTCGCTGTCGCTCGCTTTGATTGACCACTTGTCTTGACAACATCCCGAAGTTCATTGATCGCAATTTGCATACGTATCCGTAGTGTTGCTGCCAATTTTAACGTTAATAAAAGTGTCAAACGATCGTTGAAATAATGAGAAGCGGCAGCGAGACGCCCAAAACAAATTTTGAACAGTTTTATTAATGGTAGGTATGTAGCTTTTTGTCAACAGGAATGTAAAAATGTGATGTCATTCTACAATATGTTTTTAAAAAGGGCAATTTTAATAAACCTGTTTTACAAATAACTGCAAACACAGAACTATCTGCAAACGCTAGAAGACCGCCTCTAGTACTGTTATATTATAATATAACTTATAACTTTTAGTAATTACATCGAGTAAATATAAACCTTGAGTTCAAAAATTAAATAAGATATTTGTTATGTTACTTACTTATTTGTTTATTAGATTTTCTATATTTTAGCCGAGGTATCATTAACAGTTTGCCTAGGTAATCAATTCCGTTTCAAACTATTTTTTTTTTGCTTCTTCGTGAAGGCATACAGTTACCTAGAAATAATATGGACCGGGTGCTGTGGTGGTTGCAATTGAAAGTTACGCCAATATTTTACATTAAATGTGTGCAATATAACTCCGAACTAGTAATTTAACATTTGAAATAACTTAGAATTTCGAACAGGGAAAAATGTAGGGACTTGCATGCATTTGTAATATCGATGAGTGCGTGAGCTTGTGCCGCAACACGTTTACATGCATTAGAGTTTTTTTGGTTTGATTTTGGTTGGATTTTGCTTCCCGAATGTAAAAAAAAGAGTTGACCTGTAAAAGTTTTGCGTCGTCATAATACATAGCTACCTGGCTACCTAAATAAAAAAAAATACGCGTCGCAACTTGAGAACCTCCTCCGATTATTCGTAAGTTGAAAAAAAATTTTTTTTTCTAATCCTATTTTATTATTAATAATCAAGTACTTACTACAAGTTTTTTTATTGAACCTACCCTTTTCACTTCGTCTGTAAGGGATAATTAAATATTGCAAAATAATTTTGAAACACTCTGAACTTCTTTGTACTTTTGAGTATCTATGTAAGCTGGGTGACAATGCAATATTATGCTGTGCAGGAACTAGTCTGATGATGGAGTCGGAAGGTTATATTCTTAGTTCGTAGGGGTTAAAGCCTGCTTGTCGCCTGTAGCAACCACCATTTTATTTCCATGTGCTTTAAGTAGAAACATAGGTACCCAAGTATTTAGCTAGGTAACTCAACTTCTACACAAAATTTAAAAGTGCAGCATATTTCTTCTTCTCTTATTAGGTATTTTAGTACCTACCTATTATAACAATATAAAGGACTTAGGTTCCCACGAAAGGCTCCTTCCTACTAAATACTAAGTATTATTTTTAATAATACCTACTGTGACACATACATCACATCCAAAAAGTACTTTATACCCAATGTTTATACCTCTTTAATTTTGTTTTTAAGATGTATTACTCCAAATGAATTATAGGTAATACAAAAAGTCTACTGTTACTTAAAAAATAACATGCTATTTTTTCAATTACCCACAAAAACTCACCTGACGGGATGGCGTGAAAAACTAGAAGAGAAACCACAATGAATCCTGTTAACATTTTTTTAACAGTACCAATTCGCACACACTATAAGTTGAAATAAAACTCAAAATCGTTTGCATTGTGGAAAAAAAATTGCATCTTTCGAAACACAGCACAGAGTTAACACTTGTTCGTAAAACACAATTATTTTCTACATCAAAAAGTGACTGTTAGTTTCTTTAACTTTATACACAAACTCGTTGTTGAATCGCGTTTATTCTAAATTCGAATTCGAAACATTTTAAATTCGCGCGCACGTCCACTCGCTTCTGCGCGGCAAAGCGGTCTTACTCGATTCTTGTTGGAATGAATGAGGCGACTATCGATTTAAAACTCGATTGTAACTCGCTTCTCGGTTCGGCTCGGTTGTTGCGACCCGGCAGTGCACTTCTATTCATAATAGAACCAGTTTGTAGAGAACCCAAGCAGAATAAGTTTACTTAACTTTCCCAGGTCAAACAGCGAATGTTCCACACTCTCTCGGTACAAGATGACTTACATTGTTTAATCTTCCGGGTGTTTTCGAATTAGTATTCGGGACATAAAACAAATTATGATGCCTAGTCAATAGCCTAATTATTGTCACAGTCAGTCAATACATACATTACATAATGTGCGTTCGTGGGAGTACCTAAGTAGTACCTTATGTAAGAGCAGCAGACGTGGCCTCGCCTCACGTTCAATGATTGGATAGAGTGTATAAGTTAGGTACTTATACGGTTTCTAAACATCGCATATGTTCAAATTTGTGGAAGTTTTTAGAAACTAAAGTAGAAAAAAAACTCACATACATACATGAACTCGAAAAACAATACACTCAGATTTAAGCAGTCGAGTAAAAAAAAATATTGGCAAATAACAAGCAAGGCTTCGATGAAACATGCTTAGTCTTAGGTAGGTACGAGATTATCGTGTATTTGTTTTGCTCGACGGAATCGGTACCCCAAAAAGAAAAAGGGGGAAAAAGTAATGAGAAGTTTCCTTAATTCTCCATACATGGAACTGGCACTAAAAAAAAGCTTTTCAAACCTTTAGGTTACTTTACCTACCTTACCTTTAGGTTGTAGACACAGCACATATAATAAATTATATGTGCTGTGTCCATAGATAAGTCTTTAAAAAATCATTGAGGTTCCTTAAACCACTTTTTAGGGTTCAGTACCCAAAGGGTAAGAACGGGACCTTATTACTGAGACTTCGATTTCCGTCTGGCTGTCACCGGGCTGTTTCTCATAAACCATGACAGTTATAATTTTCACTGATGTATTTTTATTGCCGTTATAACAACAAATACTAATTAAACAGAACAAAAAAAAATTTTAAAGGGCTCCCATGCAACAAACGTGATTTTTTGATGTTTTTTTCTCGATCGTAATAACGGTAGGCAACAGGTAGACTCTTGAAATGTTCACAGCATATTTTGTTGTACTTATATGCCCTTAAAAAGAAATCATCATAATAAACAACAACAGGTCTCTGTCAGTCTCTACTGCAGGAGCACGACCAAGAAAAATAAATAACTAAATCAAAATAAAATAAATATTTAAGGGGTCTCCCAATCCCAATACAACAAACTTTTTTTAGTCGTTTTTACTCAATAGTCTAATGTTGTATAGATAATGGTACGGAACCCTTCGTGCGCGAGTCTGACTCGCACTTGGCAGATTACTAACTTGGTTCTAAAACAAGAAAACGAAAAACCTCAACAAAAACTTTAAACGCAAATTGGTTTGAACGAGATTAGCATATTTTCATAAACCGTAAATATGAGTCGACTAGTTTCAAAGGCGGCAATCTGACTTTTTGAGAATTTTTGGTAAATTGAAAAATACTGATAATTTGTCTACATTGCCGTTCTCAATATCAAAATAAAGTATGTATGATCTCATAGCGAATAAAACTAGTGCAAAACATATTATAATGTTTGTCATAAACATTAGAAAACCAAAGAGTATGGAAAACAAAGTGAGTTATGCTGGCAAAAATTATGTGGTATTTTGGCTTGCTTCTATGTTACTCTCCATGGGTGAGTCCGACTCGCACTTGGCCATTTTTTTTATAATCGTGCTAATACTTTTGATTGGTTACGGTAGAGAGTACTACGGGAGAGTGTATGAAGATAGAGTGGACACAGTGGTGCGGAAAGGTAAGTGGTACATTAGCTTGCTCACGTTGCTAGACACATTACTAATTGCTAGTAATCTACCGATGCTGTTTACACCCGTATAGTTAGTACCAAAGTAAGTACTCTACCGTTTAATCTACGAGTGTACCGGCCGGAAGCTTTGTCAAAAATTAGCAAGTAGCCCAGCCCCCCTATTTACTAACTCGGATGACAGGTGTCGATGCCTATCAATCTAGAGTTTACTGTTACAATGCGGGTTTTGCTTGCTCGAACTTTTTATTTGAAGTACAAAAACCGCATTGTAACACTAAATTCTTGATTGATAGGCATCGACACCTGTCATCCGAGTTAGTAAATAGGCCGGCGTTGCCAAGGTTCAATGTATTGTCACATGGGCCGTGGCAGAATGCTTTGTATTCATATGCCTGCAGACCTTGGACTTAATAAAAAAACTAAAACTGTGTATTGCCAGTTCACGTTTTTTTCCCGCATTGTTTACATCTTCTTTTAATCTACGTATCCTAATTTCTTCAAAATTTTAAATTGTATATATTTTTATTTAATACTAAAAATATACCACCGCGATAAAAAGCTACCCGTTTTTCTTTACGCGTTACCTATGCGCTAATTCTACAATTATTAAACAATTGTTTTCGCAACGTGTCAATCAATATTTTTTGAGTTCCTATGTAGCAACTTACGTACTATAAACAACTGTCAAATCAAAAGTGGCTTCATAACTCGAATATACTGTACACGTTTATGTTTCTTTATAGCCATTTAAGAAACAGTATATTTAAAAATTTGGCTTGTTTTGAATCTTAATAATATTAAATACTAATGGGGATTCGTATATAAGACTTGTAGATCAATTAATAACTTTGATTCGCTTAGTTAATTAAGTTTATATTCCTAAAATCAGGGTAATATAAATTCGTAACTGGCAGCATTAGATATGACAAGTTGCGTCAATTTGACATTGACATTGACACGTCAGCTTTTCTGCGAGCCAATGGCGCCACGACACAAAAGTTTTGTTTTCCGCAAGTGTTTGTTGTGTTTTTTGCAAGTTTTTTGTTTAATTTATTTTAGTATTCATTTTTTGGAACACTTACAATTTTATAATTATAATAGGTTATTTTTAACGTAAAATGCGTTCTTTGCAAACAATATCAAAAGTTTTTATAGGATGTTGTGCAAGCGCTTTTCTCATGGAAATTTTAATGGCATGGGCTCCACACAGTGCCAATTTGATAACATTTCTTCAGTTCTTCTTTATTTCTTTGCAAGGTTTCATAGTAACTGTAAAGTTCGGCACGGTAAGTGTAGTTCTCTAGTAAATATTCTGATATCTATGGTAGTTCTTCATTTTGAGATGGTTAGCTATAAAATTGTTTGTTTTTCTGAGTTATAATAATTTGTTTTTGCAGATAAAACCTAAAATTCCATTGAAGCAGTACGCTATACTAATCGCTTTATTTTTCGTTACGAGCGTGGCCAATAATTATGTTTATGCTTTGCATGTTCCGTCCACATTGCACATGATCATACGGTAAATATGCAGTCTTTATTTTCCTGTTCTGTTCTATGTTTATTTTGATCGATATGAAGCATATATATATAAATCGTCTCAGTAATTGTATTAATTTAGTAATTACATGTTTATCCCTAATGGTGGTCTTTATACCTAGGCTATAAAGCCCAAATGCCACAATTAATTTGTTGTGGAAAATTGTTATCATAATTGTAATAGCAAAGGGCTTGCCACTGCCCATAATTATTATTTAAGTATGGAAAAGTACTTCCATCATAGGTTCCCTCCCACATCTGTAGAAAATGAGTTTTTTTTATGTTTCAGATCTGCATCATCACCAGCCAGTATGCTGGTCTATTGCATTGTAAAAAAACAAAAGCCAAGACTTAATAATGCTATTGGATCTATTTTGATAAGCATTGGCGTGGCACTGGCCATGTACGGTGGAGCGCCCACAGAAGAAAACAAAGGAAAGTTCCTATATTGGTGCATTGGTGTCTTCATTCTGCTAGTTACGTTGATAACTGGTGCTTTTACTGGGCTTCAACAGGAGCTGCTGTATTCAAAATATGGGAAGCATCCAGATGAGGTATGTGTTTATTGTTTTATGTTTTCATCGCCTCTGTACTACTAGAGCCATATACATATGTCAGCTAAAGCAGTCAGAGGATTTGGCCTACACTGTCCACGCTGGCCAAACGGGTTGAAGAGATCTCTTTGATGTTTATATGCTTTGCTCTTGTTTTGTAAGTCGCCTTCTACGACATCCACGGAAAGACTTGGAGTAGTCTTATTCTACTATGCCAGGAACCATACCGCAAGTTTTATATATGAATAAGAAATGATTAGCCATGTTTATGGAAATGGAGGCAAGCACTGTCAACTCATTCAATGTCTATTCCTTTCATCTGCTTGTATAGTCCACCCAAGTTTACAATGGGTTGATTAATTTTATTTTTGATTAAAGGGAATGTGACTTGAGCTTTAAATATTCAAAAATGGAACAACGGGTTACTCACGTAAAAAGTCAGCCACAGGCTGTTTGAACCTCATCTGGAGGTCTACCTCAGGGCGAATGTTGTTATCCACACTCTGTTTGCGGATGAGGTCAAAAAAAGTTGGCCGGTACCTACTTAACTGACTTTTTACACAAGTCACCCGTGGTTATAAGGGTTCATTTATGTTGTTTCTTTGCTCCCACACCAGCAGAATTTGTATTGTGTTTTTCAAATACAGATTGGAACAGAATACTTAAAAATGTTGTACCATTAGTGTTGCATTAGTAAAGAAACTTTTTTTAGAAAGATATTACAAAACTGATAACAAATTAACAATTAACATTATAAAGCAGGATTATGCATGGTATTATGTTAATATTTATCTAGGTGGGCTAGATGCCATGTGGCAATCTGTTCAGCCAATCAAACCTTGAGACCTTATCAGAGATATTCATGCGAAGTATACAAGAATTATTATTCTATATTTAAATTTTTTTTATTACCAAAAAATGAGAAACTGCCAACTGCTTTAAGATGTATACTGATTTAAAAGAAAGTGAAATCAAAATTGAAAGGAAACACAACTTCTGTCTAGTCCATGAAGGATCTCCACAAGTCGCGATTTATCTTAAGCTTCTTTTTGTGTTGGTTACTAATATATCAAACTACATAAGTACTGACTCCTTACTACTAGTCACTTTGGCAATCGCTAATATATTCATTAGGCCAACTAGCGACACCAATAGTTTTATTCCTAATAAGTACTTACTTTATAAATAAAATCAAATTCAAGAATGAAAATGGAGTGAGTTTGACTTGAGTTTCCTAAGTAAGTCGCCTTTTACGACATCCACGGGAAGATTTGGAGTGGTCCTATTCTTCTCTGTCGGGAACCACACATTTGTAAAGTATTAGGAATAAAATTATTGGTGTCGCTAGTGGACCTAGTGCGGGCCCTTATCAGTTCCTGGTTTAAGAGTCTTTATGTTCAAAGTATTTTTCAGATGCTGTTCTACACCCATTCTCTTCCACTGCCGTTCTTCCTGGCGATATCTCCGCAACTGCAGAGCGCAGCATACAGCCTGCCAACAGAACTATGGTTCCTACTAGCTTTAAACATTATATCGCAGTTTTACTGCACACATTCCGTCCACGAATTAGCCACTAAGGAAACTTCTGTTACGGTCACTTTTATTTTAACCGTAAGGAAGTTTATCTCTTTATTGATATCGTCCATAGTTTTTAAGAGTAATATTACGTTTTTACATGTACTTGGAACAGTATTTGTAGCTGTTGGTACGTATGTTTATTTCGACTTCTTTAGGAGTAGACGGCAGAGGCCTGTAAGTTTGAAAGATACGTGATTTAATAAATAATCAAGCTATTGAACCTATTTTGATGAAATTTAGGCTAATTAGGAAGTACCCTTTCAAATAAAAATATTTTTGATATTGGTTCATAAATGACTTGAGTTATAAGTACTTATAAGTATGAGGTAACATTGTAAAAAATAAAAGATATACAAATTGAGAATGCCATGAAGTTGGTTAGTAAAAACGAATCAAGGGTATAGGTATAGTTGATCTGCTATATGTGTAATCTTAAATATGAACGAGCAAATGAGAATCTCGTACAAGTTCCATTGATTGTTAGTGACAGTATTTAGATAAAATCGAGTATTATTCGGGAAACGTTAAAAGGGGGACACTTCTAGGCACGTAGAGTTGTTGGGAATATTTATCGATTATTTATTTGAGAATGTTCACCATTTCAGTACGGCCCAGTGACAAGACATGAAAATATGGGTCTGAACCATACACAAAAAGGCCTGAGACAAGTAATATAATAGTTTCTTATTTTGATAGGTAATGCATTCACATCCGCAAGAGTACCTATCACAGAGTATATAGGTAATATATATCACAGATTTTTAAGAGTAGTAATACAGATCTATGTAATATACCATACTCCGTGGTACATGTAGTCCCAAACTCCCGACTGCTTCGCTAGATGGCGGTCCTTCCTTTGTAAAATATTTTAGGCAGCTGGAACTACCTATACATATGTTACTATGTGTTAGTTAAGCAGTTTTTTTAGAGACTATATGTATATGTGGCAAATATTTTTATCATGATAAAGTATAATTTTATAATAAACATTATTTAAGATTTTATCTTTTATCTTATCATACATTTACTCCATTTACAAACGGGATATATATATTAGGGCTCTGTTAGCCGGCTTAGAGCTTTATTTAAGACTCATTTTATTAAACCTATGGAATAAAACAAAACTTAATTGCAATGTATATTTATTTAGGTCATAAATCTAGATTTAAAGTAGGTACAATTTATTACTCGTGCTAGCAATACCTACAGCAAAAACTTTATACAACTTATTATTATAAAAAGGAAATTACAAAGTAATTAAAAGCATCGTCTTTAGCTATCTTTTGTCCTGGCATTATTCTCTATATTAATTTAATTACGCACAAACACAACACATTCATTCTCTATCACACACTATATTACAGTTTGTCCGATTGTACATGTTCGCCCCCACGAGGTCTTCTTGCTCCGTTAATATCTGGTAAAGAAAACAATTTTGTATTATTATTAGTTAAGTTGTGTCAATTTATATACCTTACAGAGCAAGGAATTTCAATGAAGCTCGCAGGCGCGAGCAACCAGGCATTCCTAGAAAATAAAACGGACAGTCTTCTTTTTTTGACATATATTGAAAACTAACAAGCGGGTCACCACCTGATGGTAAGTGATCTCCGCTGCCCATGGACAACTGCAACACCTGCAGGCCTATTTGCTAACTTTTGACAGCTACGGTGTACATCATTTTCATGGTAACTTCAATATTCATTATGGCTTCGGTATGAATGACTATTTTTATTTAAGATATGAAAACCGTAATGGATGCTAAAGTGACAATCCAATCGTTGTACACCGAGATGAAATCGGCCTGCAGGTGTGTGACAAGATCGTTGCCGGCCACTTAAGAAACCTGACTCGTTTTTAAAAGTTTCAATATCGTATCGATTCGGGAGGGAATACCGCCGCAGACAGTTGATTCCACAGTTTGGTCGTACATACGTGGCAGGTACATTCTTAAACGTATGCGGTAGTGAGTCGTACGTGGCAGGTTTCTTTTAAAACATACAGTAGTGAATATATATTAAATAATATGCGTTATATTTACCTGCTCTTGCTATCCGATCGGCTGCGTCTATCGCGGGATCGTGAGCGCCTAATGGACGGCGAGCGACGACGGATTGACGGCGAGCGGCGCGGCGACACCGAGCGCCCACGCGAGAACGAGCGACGGCGCGGACTGCGGCTACGCGACCTGTACAAAATCACAAGTCACTCTCACGCCAACTATACCACCTATTGACAAAAAAATCTTCCATAATCAAACTTTAAAATGATCTTCGTATCTTCCATCTTTCATCATCATCGAGACAGCTTGTTACATCTTTAGAAGTCGTTAACTTCATTGGAGTAATTAGTCTATTAAAATGATATTACTCTACATTACTTTCAATTCCTAATTACACCTAATACGCCAACACAATCACTAATACTAATAGGTAGGTAAGGTAGTGCTAAGTATAGGATTCAAAAAGTACCGAGACTTGGTGAGCCTGAAGAAGGTCGTTGATCGATGTTGGGCTGCAGTGAGGCCGAAGGGATTTTAACTTGTATTGAGGCGAAGAGTTTCAATGTTATCCTCCATGGAGCAGTGGCTATTCGGGAGGTCGCGAGATATTGTGGTAACACGGGAGAGTTGACCGCTGAGTTGTATTCTGGCTGTGCCTTGTTGACGGTGTGTGCAGTCGGTGAAGCATCAGGAGATTGCTACGTTGGGATGATAGGGTCCTAAGTGGCTCTCAAGAACATACTTTATCCAGGATCAGGTTAGGACTAGGTAATGGCAGTCAGGAGGATTGCTAGGACGCAGTTGTTTGAGGCTTCGGTTGCGCGTAGTAGATTGGAGAGCCGGTCGCAGAAGTTGAGCGGGATGTTGTTGCGAGCGGCGATCGCGGATGTCTTAATTAACGAGCCGTAGTTGTGAAGAGATGTGGTGAGGTCGGTGTGTTGGTGGTTGGTTGATAAAATGGACCTGTAAACGTTCCAACACCCACCACTTTTAATTTCTCCTTGTCAAGCTTACATAACAAGTTTTTGATAAATAAAAGATAATGCAGACATGCATTTATCTTAGCAATTAATAAATCAATTGAATTAATACAGACTTTAAAATTTACTTGGAATAATTAAGCAATAGTATCTTATGGCATAAATAAAATACTTCAATGAAAATGTATTAACAAAAAAAAAAGAATTTTTAATACAATAAAAAGATGCTTAAAATTCTGAAAAAGAAAAATTAAATCAACCAAGAAAACGAGAAAAATTCAACTTTAAAATTTTAGACATCTTTTTATAGTTACCTAGGCTGGAATAAATTTAATAAGTATGAATATTTAACAGGAAGAAACAAACAAAGTAAAACATACCTAGAGTATCTTCTGTCTCTTCTTGTCCGGCCATTGGACATTTCAACACGGATGCGTGTACCACAGCATCGTCTAAACAAAAAAGTTATGAGTTGAATTATGCATATCAATTAATCACATAACAGATATATATAGAAGGTTAATAAATGTTCCCCATTCCAAGGCAAGTGCTATCAATAAATTAATACCACATGTCAGTCTTAAAATGGAGGTATCATGCTCTCGCACACTTATGACTCAAGCGTTTCACATAAAAAATGAAACGGATCTAAGGAGCGTGCGGATACATCTAAAACAGTGGTTCACAAACTTAAAATAATTTTGTCTAGTGGTGGACCACTAACTCTTAGCAGATATGGTAAAATTTTGATAAATGAATACATTTTTAGGAATATAACTAACCTATTTCAAAATAGGTAACATAAAATACCCTTAAAAAGAGAGTAGATTTTTAATTAGAACATTAAAACAGTTATATTTAATAATAAATAAACAAGAAGCTCTCTTGTTTATTTATTATTAAATTTAACAGAAGGCTTATGAAAATCTTAATATTACATTATAACTGGCAAAAATAATAATTAAATACTGTTCATTTTCTTTTTCCTAGATATTAATAGGTATACTTGAAAAAAATGTTGGTGCATGCATATCTTAATATTCATGCTTTGCGGACCATTGTAGGTGGCCCCAGAGATCCAAGTGGTTGCCATCTCTGCAGACGTTCGCAGACCACAGTTTAAGAACCGCTGATTAACAAAATTACAGGACAAGTGTTTTACCTCTAAAGGATGTTAGAATAAATAGGACCTAAGGAAACTAGATGGCTGTAAAAATATTTGTACCGACTGTGTAGGTATTGAATGTCATATAATAGGTATATAAACTATGCGGAACAACCATTTTGGAGCTTGGTTGCCATCAGGAGGATTTGACATTAATTGTGTTAGATGAGGACATTAAAAATTAGGTGGTACCACTCAGATGCTAAATGAGAATGTTCTAGTTCTAGAAGCTAGAACGAGATGATTCCTGAACAAGCAATATCCAGGAAGGAAAATTGGAATAGGAAACAAGGTGGAAGCTCTGGAATAGAAAACAAGAAAGGTAGACGATTTTAACTAAAAATACTACATTGAGGCAGCATCAAAATCTAGGTCAACAGGCATGGTCCTCCACCACCAAGATGGCGGCAACAATATGGCGCCAACTTTCACAGTGGATCAATACCTTCTGCAAGGCTGTTAGGCACCTACTTTGTAATTATAGAAATTATAACTTACGTTCCATCTAAACCACGCACGGAATCCTCAGCGTCACGGGGATCTTCGAACTCCACAAATGCGAAACCTGGAGGGTTTCTGGCCACCCACACATTTCGAATGTTCCCGTACTTTGAGAACACTTTCTCGATTTCATATTTAGAAGCGTTTGTGCCAAGATTTCCGACGTATACCTTGCAGGAAAGGTCCCACTCCCGATAGCGCGACATTTCTGGGAAAAATATACAGTAGGTAGACGTACAATATTAGATAGAATGTATAAGAGACGCCATGTTGGCGTTATCAGTGAAAGGATTTTTCTTATCAATATGGTACTGTAACAATTCTTACCTTGTAATTTTGATTTAAACACGTATTACAATTAAACTTGGCAATATCAAGCACAGTTCAAACGATATTTTCTGATTTTGCAATGGTTGATAACTTTAAAAAACACGCGTACGTAACGCACGTCACACCACCTCGCCTTGCTTTATTGAATGATGAATGAATGAATGATCAATCAATGAGGCAGCTGTGTTGCCAGTATGATTTCCCAAAAAAAGACAGTTGACTTTCTGAAACGGTTTAAATCTATGCCGTACGTGGCCGTACGGTTTTTAACTTGTACGGTTGGGTAGGGATACTTCATTTGTTTGTAAACAGCCCTACTATCATGTAAGCCGATAGACCATAAAAAGACGAGATCTCCCTATCCCTATCGCACTTTTTGAAAGTACATACTTGTGAGAATGAGTTATCTTTAGTTCGATCTCGGTTCCAGACTGACTAGACATCGCTGATAATCCCGCAGACTATATTCTATTTGTTGAACGAAGACGCTGCAATTGAGAGTAGAAACAGTATCGGATGTACGGGCACGGCACGGGCTGAAATAGAATTTGCGATTGAAACTGATGGTGACGATGACTGTGAGATAACTAAGTATTAACTACAGAATATTTAGCAATATCCAACTACTTTCATTGTCATTCTTCTCCATTTATATTTTAACTGTTCTACGTTTCATGTTACTCCGCGTGCGTAATTATCATGTAGATATTAATTAATTGATTATTTTTGTCCGGCATCATATCACAAGCTGACTTTTTACACCATAGACAAAAAGACCAGAATCGATATCGGCATCTATTACATGACTGTCGCATCCCTAGTAAAAACTCTATTGTCTACGACCGTGTACGTTTTGTTTCTTCGAAGCTCCTTCTATGAGAATTCATATTCTTTGATCCGTGTGCAATCAAAAATCTTTACAATATACCTCAGACATACAAGATATATTTATATGTGCAATATACCTAGTTTTTCCATAACGTCCAGACTAAAATTTAATTAAACCCGCTCACAGGAAACATTTATTATACTACGCATTATAAAGCCAGACTCAATATTGCGTGTTTAATATCATGTATTGTAATAACCGCTTTATGCTACTACAATATAAGCTTAATAAAGTGAAACAGGTCTTCTATCAGAGTTCTGAGGAGAAATCGCACTATCACAAATATTGATTGATATATATTATATTATATAAATATTAAAATTTGTCCGTATATATTTATTTATTATATATGTAGACTGTAGAACGAAACCATACATTTTAAAATCTGGTACTGGTTTCGTTTTCAATCTGGCTTCGGCTTCCCTATTTCATCATTTTCATTCATTCATAATCATTCACCCCTGTCATGCTATTTTCCATGTTGTTATTTGTCAAACAGCTGATCAGTTATTGGAAATGCTGATTTTTTTTCGAAAATCGTACTATTTAAAATTGTAATTGGTGAAAATGGATGTAGTGGGACTCCTAAACAATATTAACGACAAATCGGACATGTTCGCGGTGAAAACGTGGACATCGGAGTGGTCTGACAATTTTCAGGAGAATCAGGTATTGATTTTTTGTATAACGTTGTGTGCCGCAATTTACAAAATGCAGGTAAAATAGTTAAAGGGCAATAGTTTCCTCAATACTATTGAGTGGATGGGTGCTTTATTTTTCCAGTTTTAGTTAGATAATAAGTGTCTTGTTAATAATAGAATCAATACCCTTGAATTCAATGTACCGAGATTAGATCTTTTGTGGTAGAATGATTGGTAGACACACGAAATATATGATTCATTGGTTTGTTATTTGCTTTTTACGATTTATTACTGCATGGTTCCGACTAAACGACATAATCATAATCAAACCATGGGCTCCTCTGCTTCACACATGAGGATGATGAATCTAATACTGGTTTTAAGTAGAATATCAATAAAAAATATTGGGCCCTTTACATTATATTATATATTATTAGATTAGATGGGAGTTGAGATATTTTATTGGAGAACAAAATTATTCCTGTTTGAAATATTACAATTTTTTTATTTATTTTAGTAGATACTAACTTTTATTTGCGGATTGGCTCATGTGAAATTTTATTGTATAAATTTGCTGATCCCCTAACCTATGTGCATGCAAAATTTTAAGAAGATTGTTCATTAGATACAACATGAAGAGGTAACAAACTAATATATAAAAACACTTTCGCTTACCTACAATATTAGTTGGGATTTTATATTATTCTTCTGCTCTACGCACTTGCAGTTTTATAACAAAGCATATGGTCTAATTGACTACCCCATAAGAGATACCTGCTCAGTCCTTTAAATTGTATTTAAGTATGATAGACTGGAAATTAATATATTTTTTAATGGCTTACACCAGTTAGAACGATGAACTATGTCCACCATACTGTCAACATGTTTATGTATGTTACACTACTATACATATATGTTATATGTATGTAATACTGTAGAAATCTCGCAAAGTATGCTGGTGATACTAAAACCAGTACTGGTTATAGGCAACTCTTATTGTTAATAATAAACGTTTACAAAAAAGTCAATGGACCGTGGCAGTATTATTCAAGGCTTTTGTGCCTCTAAAGGTGCTTTCTGCAAAAAAATACAATATTATTTGCAACTTAACACTGTAGTGCTACTAAGTGGGAGATAAACAATTGACTTGTCATTATTTATATGACTGTACACTTGTTTGAAGTTCATTATCTTCCTTAACCTATGTGCCCACTTTCATTTATGTAGTGACGACTTGTACTGTAATTATTAAAAAATCTGTTTACTGAATCCGGATCGATGGGCCGCTTTAGCTATGAAGCGGACTCCTGGAGATGGTTACAGGAAGCGTGGTAGGCCTAGGAAGCGTTGGTGTGATGATATACACAAATTTGAAAAGAAATGGTCGGAGTTAGCACAGAAAAGAGAAGAGTGGAAGAAAATGGGGGAGACCTTTGCCCAGCAGTGGGACAGCATAGGTTTGTTAAAAAAAAAACTGTTTACTGATACTTCCATGCTGGTCTGGGAGAAAAAAAGAAACATAGAATGAACCAGCTGCTTCTCTTCTCGCGCAGATCGTAAAAGCCGATCGAGGGAAGGGCATCAGGAATCATGTCTTTCGGCGATGCGGCTAACAACCTATCACTATTTTGATTCTATTCTCACCTACAAGCCCACCAAAATGCTAAACGTGGGCTTAAGGTCTGTAAATCAAATATGCCACCCCGGATGGTGCTTGGCTCAAAGGTGCCCATCACGCTAGCAGCGTTGCCTCTTTGAATGGCAATGGATATCCTTTGGATCAGAGATACCATCCGGAGCGGTGGTCGCAACCTTTGTCCCTCAAGCGGCGCCCTATCTCTCGAATGAATGATTTGGTTTCGGCGCACCACGGGCCAGCTGTTTCAACAGCGACTAGGACAAATTCGTAGTTGGTACTAAGTACCGAAATATTTTTGTTAGGTAGGTACTTACTTGGTAAATTAGATTATACATTTGAGTAAAATAATTTTGAATATAGGTCTATAAGTTTCGGTCAATATCAAATCGTTAAAATATTGGTATATATATACAGCAAATTACTAATGAAATAAAAACTCAATTCAATTTGAATAGCAGTTCGCAAATTGTGAGCCATTTCCAAGCGTTCTCGTTGTCAAGGTCGTTGCCCCTTGGCTTGTCAACAATACGCAATACGCACACACCGACACACCCACGTCTTTATTTAGCATCGCGGAAATGTGTGTCAAATTTTATTTGACGATTGTCATGATAGAAGGATACATTTTTGTATGTTTATATCTTTACTGTTGTTTTACCGTTATGTCTTTAGCGCGATGGGGATAAAAAAATAAATAAATAAAACAAAAAAAAAAAATTTTTTTACTATGTTCGGTAGGCTTCTGGATTTAATTTATTAGTCCTTTATAAGGTACTAATGCTGGATATTCGATTTTTTTAACAATTAGTATGAACACGATGAAATTTTTCGGAAAAAAAAACACTAGATTAAGGGTCAAGCCCTACAATCTCACGTGACTTTTTTTACCTTTAGGTTATTTTTTTTTTCGATTTTTTTTTAACAATTAGTATGAACACGATGAAATTTTTCGAAAAAAAAAAAAACACTAGATTAAGGGTCAAGCCCTACAATCTCACGTGACTTTTTTTTACATTTAGGCTAATTTTTTCCTTCCTCATGTCAAATATTATCTACTTGATTGATAGGACAGGACAAGGATGAATTTTGATAGGTATATTATCACTATGTTATGTAGCTATTGTGCGTAGTACACTAGTACCTAGCCTATTTACTTCCACGTGGCCACGTGGTAGAAACTCGTAAAAACGATATTAAAATTAGTTTCTCTCATAGCGTTGTAATCTATATTTTTATGGTGTAGTAATTTTTTCCCTCGTTTCATGATTCAATCATCTCGCGAATTCGCGATTGATATGATAGAAGGATAAAACTTGGTAGCTATTAGTTTATATGGGATTTATTTTGCATTCTCAATGCTATTTTACCTTTTTTACTAAATAAAGAAAATAAGAAATGGTGAAAAAATTCCACGCTGGCAGGACTTGAACCTGCGTCTAGATCTCAGAGATCTAGACGTAGAGAGACGCATAGATCGTACTGGGATGTAGACGCGGTTCAAGTCCTGCCCGCGTGGAATTTTTCACAATTTCTTATTTTCTTTATTTGGTAGGTATTTTAACCCCCGACCCAAAAAGAGGGACGTATCTGTCTGTGGTATCGTAGCTCTCAAACGGATGAACCGATTTTCGTTAACTTTTTTTTGGGTCATAAATAATTTTATCCCGAGTGTTCTTAGCCATGTTTCATGCAAAATCGGTGACTGGAGGTGTATGAAATTTTTAATTATACTTTTATTATCTCTAAAACCAATTTGTATCAAACAATAAAAGACAGTTATGTATGAGACTCCCAAATAGCTTTTATTTTGAAGATATCTGAGCCAGCGTATGATTCCTCAAGCATGTATTTTTAAAGCCACAATGGAGACCCAGTTTTTACTAGTTCATTGCCATTTGCATATTTCATTAACATAAACTGCTACATGTCACAGAAAACTACTAGAAATTTGGCTTTTCATGTTGTATAGCATTTACCTTCAATTTAATTATCAATACATAATTATACACTTGAAGAGATCTCATAGTCTTCAACAAATAGGGAATATGCATGAAAAAAATATCTATTATCTTACCAGTTTATTCTAAAATATTCAATAGTAAGTACTGAAAGTGAAAACAGAATAAAATTTGGTTGAAAAACAAACGACATAAAATGATTTTACAAAAATATGTCTATCTCACTCGCGAAAACACTATTTTATATGGCAAATGTTAAAAAGAAATCCTGAAAACAATGTTATATATGTAACATATATGAGATATCGTACCTTCTGCAACAAGGTTCTTAAATCTGTTAAGCGAAACTATGAAAGGCATTTACTCAGGAAAGCAAGCAGCAACTCCAAATCTTTATGGAGCGCCATTAGAGACGTGACCAACGCAACTAAATGTCCCTCATCGGCTAACGATTTACTATCATGCAAACCTACTCCCCAAAGCTCTCTCGATCACGTAAACTCACACTTTGTAAATGCTGGTGAAAACCTGGCCAAAAACATACAACAATCATCCACCGCACATAGCCGCTCACCCTCTTACACCATCGATAAAGTGAATTCCTTTGCTCTTCTTTCCGCCACGGATGAGGAGATTGAGGGAATCATAAATTCCTTAAAAGAGAACTGTGCGATGGGCTGGGACAATATTTCTACAACTCTGATAAAAAGGCACAAAAAATTGCTAATCCCTCCAATTTCACACATTTGCAATATCGCAATGTCATCAGGTATCTTTCCATCCGCCTTTAAAAAGGCATTGATACACCCAATTTACAAGAGTGGGGACAAAAACCTTCCCAACAACTACCGCCCAATCTCAGTTTTGACGGCACTCTCCAAAATCTTAGAACGCCTCATTAACACTCGTCTTGTGTCATTTCTCGAAAAACACACGATCCTATTCTCTAACCAGCATGGTTTTCGTTCAAAAAAATCGACAAACAGCGCCATCCACGAACTTACGGATCACATAATAAAGAATCTGGATGCGGGTATTAAGTGCCTGGGTATATTTTTAGATCTCGAGAAGGCCTTTGATACAGTCTCTACAAAAATCTTACTAAACAAACTTGAATCCATAGGTATCAGAGGCAATCAGTTGAATCTTTTTCAAAGCTTTTTAATGGACCGGACGCAGTTGGTTGTGGTAAATTATCAGTCGAGTACAGAACTGCCCATCCATTACGGGGTACCCCAGGGAAGTATCCTCGGCCCTACCCTTTTCCTGATCTACTTAAATGATCTCTTTACTCTCAGTATTCCTCAGTGTAAGATTATATCCTATGCAGATGATACCGCCTTACTCTTTTCTGCGAAATCATGGGAGGAAACGTACCGACACGCACAAAATGGACTTGATATTGTATCCAGCTGGCTTCGTCAAAATCTCCTCACGCTGAATGTACGTAAAACTCAACTTGTGAACTTTTCTATCTACAACTTAGTTGAACAGAATACAAAAATTTCAAAACTATCTGTAATAGCTCACTGTCACTCAACTTCAACCACCGCACCTTGCTCTTGTCCGGCCCTTTCATCTTCTGATGAAGTGAAGTACCTAGGAGTAATGCTCGATAAAAATCTTAATTTCAAAGAGCACATCAACCTTACCGCAAGTAGAGTCCGCAAGCTCATGTACATCTTCAAACGACTTAGACATGTAGCCGAACCTAATGTCGTAAAAATGGCTTATCTTGCTCTAGGACAATCACTTCTAACATACTGTGTCTCAATATGGGGTGGTGCAAGTAAAACTATTCTACTTCGCCTAGAAAGAGCCCAGAGGGCACTCCTTAAGGTGTGTACTTTTAAGCCCTTCCTCTTTCCCACACGTGACCTGTATCAATACTGTGAACTCCTCTCCGTCCGCCAACTTTATATTTCGAACACTGCACTTCAACAACATATAATCACCCCCTACAGCTTAAATGCAGTTAAACGTAACCGTCTTGTGGCAACCTCTAACACCTTTAATACCGGATTCTCCCATCGCTTTTTTTGCTTTGCAGGGCCTTTTTTGTATAATAAACTGCACTCTAAGTTAAACATTGTCCACCTTACAAAACGTTCATGTAAATTGCTAATATTTAATTATCTTATAACACTTGATTATAACGATACAGAGTATTTTATACAACCTCTTAAATAATTGTCAGTTCTTGCCTTAAATATTATTAAATATAAAACTCTTTTATAATATAAGGTTAGGTAAGGTTTATTTCTTTTATAATTTTAAGTTCCACATTTTCACCACGGGTTAATTCCCAATGAAATGTGTCCGTCCGGTGGCGGAGAGCCCTGGAGTACTGTATACAGGCCCTGCCTTCTACAGACTCCAGTCTCCTCCAATCTGTATTTTAAGTACATATCATTATAAACTTTGTAACTTGTTATGTATGTATTAGATTTGTTGGAGATAATAATAAACTACTTTTTACTTTTTTTACTTTTTACTAAATGTATGCATGACATAGACTATGATGTCACTAGTCCATATCGGACTTCTCTTTCTAATTTAAACTTTAAAGTTTTACATCTTCGTCGTTAATTAAGATATTTTAAAAGTTTTTTCATATTTTTTCACTGTGGTTATTAAGGATTATACTAAGCAAATAAAAAAATTACGTGCATACTCCCTATTAAGAAATAAGTATTGGAGAACAATTCCACGTAGGCAGGATTTCTTTCCCATATATTATTTCTTAATTTATTATAGAGTATGTATATGAAAATAACATTATAAATGCATAAAAAATAACTATAAAATATTGAGGTCTTATCCTAATCCTAACTAATATTATAAATGCCAAAGTGAGTTTGTTTGTTTCTGTTTGTTGTTACGCTTTCACGCCGTATCTACTGATCATCATGAAATTTTACATACGTATAGGTTAGGGTACTGAAAAGGACATAGGCTATATATTACGCGGGTGATGTCGCGGGTAACAGCTAGTAAATAATTAAAAAGCCTTATCTGAGCGCGCTAGTTGTTATACGGAGTATACCTACATATGTATATTAAAGGATAGGCTCTGCTCCGCCACGGGCGTCTAGGAGCCTAGAAAATTATACATAGAAGATTTCTTCAGGGTCGGCAACGCGCGAGTCCATAAGCTACCGTAACCGCTTTCCATCAGGTGGGCCGTACGCCTGTTTGCCCACTTAGTTGTTTGAAAAAAAAATACGCTATTGTGGTTTCGCCCTCATACAAAAACTATAGATAACGTCTTTGACCTTTAAGAGGATATATGTCTCTCCCAGTACGGTATATAAAAATGACAGGAAATAAAAAGTTTATTTCTCACAAATCTAGGCCAATCTGAAAAATATAGTTTTCCATCCTCACCTGGCCAGATATCGAACCCAGAACCCTATGATGCGATACGACGAAAGCACAGAAGTCGACTGCCGATTAAAATGAAATAGAATTTGAGGATGCCTATTGATTATAAATCCTCGAAAAACGAATGAAGAACCAGAAATCGTAAATAAAATACAGTTACGCGGTTACTTTCGCAAAAACCAGTTCTAATGAGAATACCTACGAATAAGAAATCGCTTGTTGCTAGCTACAATTCACTATATATTATCTAGATTTTGCTAAGTTTTTTGTCAGCATTTTTTATATTTTGTTACTAATTTATAAACTCTGATCGAAACGATCAGTGTATATTTATCTTTCTTTATTTAAAACGCTCGGATGTTGAGGTTTTGTTGGAATAGGACATTATGAGAATAGGGCATTTTGCGTATATTTCGGGAAAAATGATGAGACCATATTTAATTTTATTTTCAAATTCAGCAGCAATTAGAAAGATTAACAACACCGTGACTAATTGGCTATCATTTAGCAAAATGTTTTGTTAACTGTACATACAAAACATGTGCATTATTGCAAGAACAGACCGTACTGGGTTTTGCAATGCTAATACAGTGTACTTCCATGTTGGTTCGGAACACAGAACAAGGAATGCCTTGTCTTTCGCGCCCTACGAGCTAACGCTAGCGAGTGGTTCAGTAGAAAAGAAAAAAAAAACCGGCCAAGTGTGAGTCTAATTCGCGCAATGAGGGTTCCGTACAATATGCTTTGTGAACACACACACAATGTGCAGAAATGTTTTATTCAATTGACAAGCGCTATCTAGTGGTGTTTTAGTGAACTATTTCCCTAGGTGAACTTATTATAGTGAGTTTACCACTTTTTTTTCAACTGATAGAATTCTTATTATTTTTCCTGTAATCTTCAAGCAATACTATATATTGTAATTTTTTCGAAATTTTAGGCCCAGTAGTTTCAGAGATCAGAGCGGGGGGGGGGGGGGGGGGGATGGTCAAATTTTGCCCTCTTTCGTGAATAAAATCAAAAGTATTGATTTTTCCCGAACAAAAAAAAATATTTTTGAGATCCTCATAACAAGCCCTTTCATTTGATATATAACACGGTAAGGTTTGCAAAACTTTTTTTTAACATTTTCTATTTGGACCCCCTAAACTGACCCTTATTTAAAAAAAAAATATATTTACTTTGCACATACGTGTTTGGGTCATAAGTTTACACCATCTTACCAAATTTCATTTAATTTAGTTCTGTAGATTCGGAGAAAATCGACTGTGACAGACGGACGGACGGACAGACAGACGCTCGAGTGATCCTATAAGGGTTCCGTTTTTCATTTTTTGTACGGAACCCTAAAAATCGAAAAATATACCCTCTGCTTTCTTCCCGCGCAAACCGTATAAACCAATCTAGGGATTGGGTGAAGATCATTCACGGAATCACGTCAATAGACGATGCGGCTAAAGCTATCCATCACTATTTTGATTCCGCTTTCCACCGACATGCCAATATGGCCTTTGGGTTTTATTATTTTGGACTCTGTCTACCCTGCAAGGGATAAAGACGTGCTAATATGTATGTATGGTTGTATGTATGATATAGTGTCTCCGAGACACTGTCTCGTCTTTTTCCACTACGATGTAGACAAAGATAAAGGTCCATGTACCATCATGGCGGGCTTATATCGCCTATTTGTAATACTCGAGTTTACTTCTATTACCTCAGAATACATAATCATTACCTTGATATACTTTTACAAACAGCGTGGAAAAGAAGTTTTTTGCTTCCAGGCTAGAGTTATAAGACCAGATGTATACCTAAAAATGTTATCAAGATATTCGTGTGATTATCTACAGAAGTCAATATTTTGTACAAATTCGGCGAACAAACAAAAATTCCGATGTTGTCCACTTTTTGTGTACTTATATCAGTCGGATGGCGAAGCAATATTGTTACTATAGACCTGATCTGCTGATAGAGTCGGAAGGTAGCTATAGACACTTTTAAACTAAAGAAGATAAACCCATCATTTGTCTTAAAACAGTTTACGGCGTGAATTGCTCATAATAAAAGCTTGTCAGTAAACTACATGAAATAAAAATATAACTTATTTTCTTCTTGCTCACTTGGAAGAAATTCGTATCTGTTTAATTTTGATCTTAAAAAGTGGAGATCTAAAGTCTGGCTATCCCCTTAGAGCATTAAACCAACAGTTGATTTAATGCTCTAAGGCTTTCCCCATGGGAAACAGGCATGATAATGATAATATCAACAATAATTTTATTCCCGTACACAATATGCCTTTCTTTAGTAGGTACGTAATAGGTTACAGATAAACAGTTAACTGACGTAAATAACTTGCAAACTAAACACAACGATTTATCCAATTTTGTTATTACCAGCAAATTGTCTAAACAAGGCACTATTGACATAATTGATGTCATGTTTGAGATCTAAGTCGATTTTGCGCAATTTCTACGCGCTTGCGACAGCGAAATGAAAAGTGCTCACAAGGACTTTTGCGAAGATCAGTGTACCGTGATATTTAACTGTAGACAGTTGTGTGTTGTGTTGGAGCTGTGTTGTGTTGTGCCTTCCGTGGGAATGTTAGCGATGTTGTTGTTTGTGGTACGGTCATCTTTTCCTTCCGCGAATTTAAATACTGTTATAGAACTGAAACTATTTCCAGTCATGGGATTGTTGTGCATACAAGCATGCATGCATTTATTATATTTATTATTATTATTTATTTATAGTTTGTTTTATTGTACAAAAGCTAGTTTACGTTCTTAAATTCTAGCGAAATTAAATTTGCATTCATTTGTGTTTTGTTTAACCTGATTGAAAACCATTGCTATGGTATGGACCGCTGGGCTTAAAACTGGTACTGATAAACTAACAAATGTTTTCTCACACTTTTCTATAGACAAGTGAAATGTTTCATAAATAAGGATGTTTAATATTAAATTAGCAGCGAATTTAAAAAAAATCAAACATTAAATACTTTTTCTCATCGTTACTTTTCAGAATCCTAACTGATATTATTAATGTCAAAGTGAGTTTGTTTTTTATTTGTTACGATTTCACGGTTTAACTACTGAACCGATCATCATGAAATTTTGTTTACGCGTTCTCCTCAAAGGGACAAGGACACGGGCTCATTTTTACCCCAGAATAAAGTACTGTTCTCGAGTTAATGACATTAACGCGAGTGGAGCTGCGGGCAAAAGCTAATATTGGATAAAGTAGTGTAAACGAAACACCTGTCAAACTTTAATGTTTTTTTAAATAATATATACCTAATTAAAAGATTTAATATTATATTTTCAGTTGTTGTATTCATTCTGCGGATGTCTACTCGTGTCCCTGTTGGTCGTGTGTTTCTACTACTACAGGCGATGGCGTGCCAAAGGTGAGATATTTTGATGTGATAACGATATAATTTAAATATAGTCGGTACAGTAGTAGTCTGAATTAAATACTTGTGTCGTCTCATCGATAGATTGTCACAATATTATGTTTCTCATAGGCTGTATTGAGAGCAAATACGAAAAAAAAAAAACAAAAAGACCAAACAACTTTGTTTTATAGGGAATATTCTGCCTGAATAGGAGAAGTATTGTACTTGTTACACAGGTAAATTTGTAATTTTATCTGGATTTTAAATCTTTTAGTACGTATCGAATTTTCTGTATTATTTCAATTAGGTCAGCCGTCAGGCTGCACGCAATGTGGTTAACCGATGCGTTTTAAAGCCAACAACAAATGCAATATATTTATATGTATTTTTATTTTATTTTTTAACTGTAAAAATATAAATTTAATTTGTAACGTCAGGTGAATAAAAGACATGGCCATAAAATATTAAGTACATTACATATAAATGACTTTATTACGAGTGCTAAAGTTAAAAAAGTATGACAAATCTGGTTTTCTAAAAAAGTTACAACTTTATATTTTTTTCATAGTTTATTTTTTATTGTTATTACTGTATTAAAGCAGCGCTGCCAATTTTCGGTTTTTTAAAGTTATTGTGTTAGATTAAGTAAAAAATGTTGTTTTTAAGAACTGCGAAAATGTAATAGTTCTGGTAAATAAGTTAGGTAAAGTCCTTAAGAGTCCACACAAATCCCATACAAACGTAGTTTGGTTTTATTTTTACGAGGGAGTCTTAAATCAAATAAAGTTAAAACAGCCGTTTAATAAAATTCTGTGTTACAGCGCTTAGAATATCTTAGTCTCAAGTTCATGGCTCAGCTCAAGTTCACGACAGTGACCGAAATTATTCGCTGTTACATTCACCTCGTGAATGAACCCTAAGATTTTGTGGAAGTCGTACATTTAAAGAAAGGAATGTCTCGTTGTATTTATTAACTATGCTATGCATAGTGGAATATAAATTGGTAACTTAAGACTGACGTTCTCATTAATCATTCGTCTTAAAAGTATTAGTTGTTTATTCTAAGTAATAAAATAACATGTAGCTAATGTGTATGAAGTTTGAATAGTACATAATTCTAAGGTTTCCATTCAAAGAAACCATTATACGAGTATTTAGTTACGGAGTCATAGCGCTATTAAACTAGCGACCATTCTGCTGGTTCTATTAAAGATTTTTTACAGTCCTATTTTAGTTTTAATGTACACGACTTGTTAAAGTTTTAATTATGAAAAATATGATTAATAATGCTTAAACTAAAAAATATTGTACAAAACATTTACATTAAAAGAAATGGGTAAACATAGTAGTTTAATTTTATAAAAAATAATGTTCCTCAGCTCACAAATTAATAAAAAGCTCTTCTTCTTTTCGAGTCAAAAAGGCTATATTTATAAATCTTATATAATATTAGACTGATAGAGGGATAATGATTTCAAATAGTTGTATGTTTCCGTCTCGTGCGAAAATCGTATAGTCACGAATAAAGCCTTACTTTTGAAGTCATGTTAATATGTTTATTGCGACCATATATACAAACTAGTTACATAACTGTTTCCCGTTCACAATGCACGATAAATTAATTCAAAAACACATAAGGCAAAATATGAGTAAGACTTTGCGTCGAAGAGTTAACAAAGGATCGCAACAAAGAGAATATTGAGAGTATTTGTGAAGTATTTACTTCAACGAACCTCAATGCAGTGCTGGTCTTTCGATGTGTCATTTATCAGATCAAAGTGCGAAGGTCATTGACTATCTACAATTCAGTCTGAGAGGATAATAAAACAAATAATTTAAGATATTTTTAACAAAAAACAAAAACCGCCTTCAACCCTATCATTTTTTTTATAAGCAAAAGAAAGAAATGAAAATAAGTGTAATCCGAACGGCATAACTGTAAACATTTTTTTTGCTTTTTGTATTTTTTCAAAAAGTGCTCCATATTTCGATAAAAATTTTATGGGACCATCTGTAAAGTACCTATAAACCAAAAACAGAATTTCTTAGTGCGGTCCAGGCGTCTTTGAGAAATCGGGGAAAATACATTAAAAAGAATTACGACGAATTGAGAACCTCCTCCTTTTTGGAAGTCGGTTAAAAAATAGGAATTTTTGTAAATTTTTGTAGAAAAAAGCAGTCTTGAGAGAAGTATGAATGACACGGGAAATAAGAACAAGAGGCTCGTTATAAATGTTAGATCTTATCATAAGTATCGTGATTGAATGACAGACAGGCGACGTAATGCAAAACGTGTATCCAAATTATTTTACTGACTGTACCTTTGAACTTGTTTTGGTATTGGTTTAGCAGTGGTATCCGTACGGAATAGAAAATAATTAAAAATTCAAAGTAATACCAGTGGTTTTCGTTCGTTGTAATGGATTGGAATAAATCAAAATAAATTAATAAAATAAAGTTTATATTAAAATTTTTGGGGTTCCTTGCCTGACAAAGTTAAAAGGAACAATATGACCAGTTTGTTTTTGCATTGTATGTCGATTTTCGCACGGAACCCTTATTCGAGTCCGAGTCGAATTTGACTGTTTTTATTTTGTAATATACACAAGTTAGTTCATTTATGGATACCGTGGCATTGAAAAGCCAACGTTTGAAAACCGTTTCTATAGTTAAACAAGTGAAAGTCATTTTGTTTCTTTGTTTTAATTGTTTGATAACATTTATCATTCATTGCTTATTGATATATATATATATATATAAATATATATATATATATATATATATATATATATATATATATAGTTGCTTAGTGATTACTGATAACGTTAATTCAATACATAAGCATTTATTATAATATCTTTATTATATAAATATATATATATATATATATATATATATATATATATATATATATATATATATAGTTGCTTAGTGATTACTGATAACGTTAATTCAATACATAAGCATTTATTATAATATCTTTTTGTTCTTCACGAATAAGTTGTAAATCATGGTGGAGGTCGTTTGTGATATATCAATTACCATATTTTGGTGACATTGTGTTTCTTCCGTCTTTGTTCTTATCAGTAATTTGCTGATAACTCAAAAGTCACAATGTTTTCTGCAAACCTTTCTGCCGATGGGGCAGAAAGGTTCTCGAATGGCAACCATGTACCGGCAAGGGCAGCGTCAAATACCCACCGACCAGGTCGGACGACCAGATCAAGGTCGCAGGGGAGCGCTGGATGCAGGCGGTTCCTAACCGGTCATGTTCGAAATCCCTAAGAGAAGCCATGTTTAGCAGTGGACTTCTTGCGGCTGAAATGATGATGACTCAGTTACGGGAAAAGGTTTAGAAGAGAAATAGATAATTAAATTACTTTTAAGAGGGCTTTCTTAAATATAATTATTTCCTTGGAAGAAGATAAAGCTATTCGCCATCTCACAATAACTTAATACAATTCTTATTTATCAAAAACATAAAATTCCGCAGAACTCTTAGGAGGTGCAGTCACCGGCGCTGCGGGAGAACCAGCGAAGCGATTTCGAAAACGGGACAAGATGTTATTCTACGGCAGACGCATGCTCCGCAAAGTCAAGTCCATTTCCAATTCGGGCCAGGGTAGAAAAAGGCGGGCCGTTATGAGGTTCGCGAGGAAACTGCTGCAGTTGAAGAAAGAAGCTGCTCCGGAACAATTGAAGGTACTACTCGATACGCATCCGATTTATTTATCCGACAATAAATATAATATAAATAAATATATAGGGACATATCACACAAATTGAGCTAGCCCCACAGTAAGTTGTGAACTTGTGTAGTGGGATACTAACTCAACGATACTATATTTTATAATATATACTTATATAGATAAACATCCAAGACCCAGGCCAATCTGAAAAAGATCGTTTTTCATCTTGCCCTGGCCGGGGATCGAACCCGGGACCTCCGTGTCGCAGGCTGGCGTGTTGACCACTGCGCCACGGAGCTCGACTAGCTAGACTACTACAATAGAACAGTGTTGCCGTTTTAGGTATGATGTTCCTATGATTGATGATTTAGAGGTATTTGATTTTCCTTAGGCACTTCTCTTCCGTAATCTTCTTTCGCAGAAAAACCAGTCAAAGATATAAGATAATATCCAATTCTCAAAATCTACGTCAATACTTCGGTAGTAAATGACTTGTAGTGTTTTTGGTATTAATTTTTATTATTTTGCGTTTGGCACATAAAGAGAATTACTCATTACCGCCAAACGTGAATAGATCTCTTTATTTGAAATAATTATATTGATAAAAAATAAAAAAATAAGAACCGACTTCTACCCTATCAACTTGTTTTAATAAGCATAAGAATAAAATGGAAATAAGTGTAACCGAACGGCTTACGTTTTCTCTCTCCTTTTCTTGAAGTCGGTTAAAAATACTACAAGTAATTTACTGACGTAGATTTTTTCAATTTGATTTTATTTGGGTGTACAAGAATAAAAAAAATTGACGAGCTCCGTGGCGCAGCGGTCATCACGCCTGCCTGCGACACGGATGGTCCCGGGTTCGATCCCCGGTCAGGTCAAGATGGAAAACGATCTTTTTCAGATTGACCTGGGTCTTGGATGTTTATCTATATATGTATTTGTTATAAAATATAGTATCGTTGAGTTAGTATCCTATAACACAAGTCTTTCATAAGAACTTACTTTGGGGCTAGCTCAATCTGTGTGATTTGTCCGTATATATTTATTTATTTAATTTACTGGTGTCGCTAATGTAAGCCTCTTAACTAAATTAATTGTTGCTATTACGATAATAACGATAACATCATTCGCTGCCGCTTAAGCTTATCGTCTGTTATCGATTGCATCGACTATTACCCGATTACGATGATTATGACACTCGATCACAGCGATTGTCGCGGTTGATCGATGTTTGTTGACATACAACACTATTGTTCGATATTCCGCTAAGTTTACCGCAGGTTAGAAAAGTAGAAGGTACCGGCGAAGTTCGATTTAGACTCGCGCTGAGAGTTCCGTACAAAAAAGTATTTTAGTTTGGAGTTTTGGACTACAATTTGACGGTTTTCGTATGTTTTCCTTTATTCCTTCTATCAAAAGCATAAGTTGAGTAATTTATGATTTGTTTTTCGACATACAGCATACAGCAGTTACATGCAAAGTCGATTCCACCCAAGTCTAACTTGACATTTCAATATCATACTACATTTAATTAAAGTTTCCGGCTGACGCCAACAGATGGCGCCCCATCTGACATAGTCTCGACGAACTAGAAAATCGCAACGAGTCCGCGATCCTATCTTATACTATTAGATATATGTATATTATATTCAGTAAGCGATACAATTGACATTCGCTCGCACTCTGCCACTCGTCATTTCGCGGCGATAACATCGCCGTGTGTAGACACATGCTAAGGGAATGTATGGAAATAGGTCACGACTTGCTCGTAGAGGCGATGCCTTAGTTTAACTTTTTAGTTTACTGTTTAATATCGGTTTTTGACGTTAAAAATATTATGTAGCAACGCTAATCATAGTTTCCGGCTGAAGCTAACAGATGGCGTCGCTTCTCTTCGACATACATTATTGTTGTTTCATAAATACCTATTTTCGTGTGGCATAATTCAATGATGTGACATGAGTCAAGTTACAGCATACCAAGCCTAACATATACACGACGAAAGCTTCGCCCCCAGGTGTTGGAGCCGCCGGCGGAGTACCTAGAAGAGGACCTCACGAACGATGACCGTGTCCCGCCCGACGCTCTCTACATGCTGCACAGCATCAGAGTGTTCGGGCACTTTGAGAAGCCAGTGTTTCTTATGCTGTGCAAACATACGGAGATATTGAACCTGCCTGCTGGGACGTTTCTGTTCAAAGTTGGTGAGTTTACTCTTAATCAACATAAAAGAAAATATACAGCATTATGCATGTGTCCTCTGAGAAGTGTCTCATTTTACTCTTAATCAACATAAAAAAAAAATATACAGCATTACGCATGTGTCCTCTGGGAAGTGTCTCATTGAGTACCGAAGAAAGATATAGGTTTTATCATGACTTATGTCTATTTTTCTGTGTATATTAAGTCTATTTTTCAACGGATTGCGAAAAAAACTTTATTTTGCAAATTGCCCTACGTCTAATACAACTTACTAGTTCGTCTTGGCGACTTATGACTCAAGCATTCCTAGCATAAATAAATAAAAACCCGGCCAAATGCGTGTCGGGCCACGCGCAGTGTAGGGTTCCGTAGTTGCGAATGACAACTTTGAGTTCACACTGTTCACACTCGGACCTCACAGTTTAACGACCAAAAACATCTAACAATGAAAATTGTATGAAATTTTACATTTTCGAGTACATTTTATAAGTTGGTTGCCTATAACTTTTTAGTTTGTATTTAGTACTCAGCTCTGATAGTTTTCTTTTCAACTTCAGTATATACGAGTATAATACTGCTGCAATTTTTTTCATGTAGCCATAACCGTTTAGTAGATAGAGGGGGGGACACTTACCTCTAACAAAATTTGCATTCGAATCATCTCTTGATTCGCACTTATCGTAACTACTTACACCCGAACTACCTACATATTTTATTATTTTATTTTCAGGTGACACAGACGAAAACGTATACGTGGTACAAACGGGCCGTGTGAACGTATACATCACAAATCAAGAGGGCAGCAGTCTGTCCCTCAAAGTGGTCCGTGCAGGGGAGAGTGTGACGTCACTACTCAGTTTTACTGATGTGCTCACGGTAGGTAATCAGTTTATTGCCAAATTTACCATAAAAGCTAAGATAATCAAAGACAATACATGGTGAAATATTGAACGTTTTTGGACCCCCTTTTAGGGGTGAATCAGCCCGTCGATTTGAACAACTTTTCGTATGAGACCAATGCTGAAAGCTCATAAAACGTTATGACATTCCCACACAAATTGAATGGGGCAACTGAATATTTTTATATATTTCATTGGTACTCCTGTTTTTGAGAGCTTTTTTAGGCTTCCGTAGTAAACTAGGAACCCATAGTTTCGCCATGTCTGTCTGTCTGTCTGTCCGTCCGCGGTTTTACTCAGAGAATGTAAGTACTAGAAGCTGAAATTTGGTATGGGTATGTATATTAATCATGGCAAAAAAGTGGTTGAAAAAAATATTGAAAAATTTTTTTTTTTTGGGTAGCTCCCATACAAGTAAAATTGGGGAGTAATTTTTTTTCTCTACTTAAAAAATATTGTGAGGTTGAGGACACTAATTTTCGATTTAGGGATCTGTTTCCGAAATATTTGGTTTTAAAGTGCAAATTTTTGTTAGAGATACGTGTCCCCCCCTCTATCTGCTAAACGGATATATATGGATACGTGAAAAAAATTACTGCAGTAGTATATATACTGAAGTTGAAAGGAAAACTATCAGAGCTGGGTACTAAGTGTAAACTAAAAAGTTATAGGCAACTAACTTATAAAATGTACTGCAAAATGTAAAATTTCATACAATCGTCATTGTTAGATGTTTTTGGTCGTTAAACTGTGAGGTGCGAGTGTAAACAGTGTGAACTCAAAGTTGTCATTCGCAACTACGGAACCCTACACTGCGCGTGGCCCAACACGCACTTGGCTGGTTTTTACAGTACAACTAAACAAAAAAATAGGCAAATCCTCATTATGATTAATTTTCATTCGTTTCCAGAAGTAAGATCCGACAGCAATTAATAGTTAATTTCAAGCAATTTCTCTCTTTGACAGGGCAATTCTCAACCGTACAAAACAGTAAACGCCAAAGCATTAGAAGATTCTCAAGTGATCAAGCTACCGATGAGGGCGTTCCAAGAAGTCTTCAAAGAATACCCTGATATATTTGTCAGGGTTATACAGGTAATTTTTTACAGTCCGAATCAAAATGTATGGCGGCTAGGAACGCGTGAGTCAATGCGCAGTACACAATGATAGGTTCAGTGGGGCGCGCACTGCGCACTGAGCAGCTAATATCCGACTCGCCATAAAGATTGACTCGGACTGTAATTTGCTAAATGCTTATAGTACATTATGATGCAAGTATGGTAGGTTGGATATGATAGTCGATGTATCTATAGCCACGAGGCGGAGCTGAGTATAATGAATCGATGTAGTGTGTCGAGGCGAGTAGGCGACCTATACTGTTGAAAAGAGTTTCTTTCGGCATTTCTTCTCTGCAGTGGTCGGTTCCAAAATGCTAGTAGTCTGTAGCTTTTGAACAATAATTAGTAAATGCATAATACTTAATAAGATAATTTTAAATGTGATTTGATGTGAAAAAGTGCCTGCAAGGGCCTATTTTCTGAATAAACGTTTTGAATCTTTTGATGACTATATTAGCCAGCTTACTGAGTACGAGCATCATACGACGTTTTTTTAATACATTTGAGATTGCCGTATAATAAATTGAGCATTCGTCGTCCGTAAAACACATTATTGATATTCAAGATTCGATGTAATAAGGACATTTGAAGCTGTTTCAAAATATAAAGAAATTTGTAGAATGTTGTAGGTATAGAAATGTAAACAATGTTTCGTTTTGTTCCAGATCATTATGGTGCGCTTACAAAGAGTAACGTTCACTGCGCTACATCAGTATTTAGGACTTAGCGCAGAACTGGTCAATCCTGTAAGTTTGCAATAATTAACATGTTTATAAAGTTAGGACATACTTTTGACAGTGTGTGCTAATTAAATACATAGGAATAAGTCACACCTATTGAGCTAGCCACACAGTAAGTTGTGAACTTGCATCGTGGGCTACTAACTCAACGATACTATATTTTATAATAGATACTTGTTAAGACAAACATCGTTTTACATCATGACTTGGCCGGGGAACGAACCCGGGACCACTCGTGACTGCGCCTTGCCTGTAATTGATCTTGATCTTGGATGTTTATGTATATATGTATCTATTATAAAATAAAGTATCATTAAGTTAGTATCCTACGACACAAGTTCACAACTTACTGTGGGGCTGGCTCAATCTGTGTGATTTGTCCCTATATATTTATTTTTTGTAAGTCAAAGTCAAAGATTTTTATTCAAAATTGGATAATTGTATCTCTTTTTGAACGTCATATTTTTTACTTTCTTATTATTTTTAATTTTTAATATGCAAAATCGAAAAACTACTAGCGTTTCGTAATGACCACTGGTGAGAAGAATACGCCGAAAGAAACTCAATCCAGACTTGGTCCCTACGTGCCTGAAGGGCTGTAGCTATTGTTATTGCTAACATGACAAAACGACCTCTGGTGGATTGTGAAAGGAGATTGAGTAAGGGATGCACGCTTACCGCTGGTTCACAAGGCGTGGGCAGCTAGATGTTGTTGGCCGCCGGGAAACACTTCACTTTAGTCTCTGATTTCACTGCGTTGATTGTCTCCGTTGGGAGAGCTGATGTACCGTGGTTGCTGACCGGTTACTCGCGGCGGTTGACGGGACAGGTACGAGACGCGTGTCGACCGAACGGCGGCGGAGCTCGAACAGGCAGAATCAGTCCGAGTATGAACTGACGTCTGGGTTTTTGTGGTTTACCCTCATATGCGTGCTTTATAGGAAATATGATAGGAAATACGAGGGTAGAGGAGGATGATAGGGTTAGTATGAATAATTACCTAACAACCTCCCATGACAGTTTTGTCTCTTCTCGGCTGAACAATTGGCTACTTGACTAAAAAATTTTTCGTGTCGCTATGTAAAAAACTGCCAGAAATAAACACAATAGTGACCGAAGTGACAAAACCCTCTTTCAGATATAGAAGTTTTAAACACACATATTTTAGACGTTAATTTTTAGACGTGAAAACGCGCTGCTGAAATGCCTACATATTTGTGACGTCACAACTGTGTATTTTGTATGGGCGGCGTGAGAACTTTGTTTGGTAGCTATACGAAATATTACGTTTGTGGCAATGGTTTCATAATAAAAGTTGCTTTAAATTTAGCTACAATACGGTATAATTGTAATTTAAGATTTTCATACTTTTAAAAATGGTCCTATTCACCCAACTTTAAAGAAGCTTTAAGAACACTTAACGAATCGATATCAAATTAAAAGTGTTTTTTATAGTGTTTTTAGATAGAAATTAGTATCATTGGAAACAAATTTTATATAATCTTAACATTAGGCAAATACCGAATTGAACTATTCGACGTTGTTGTTAAAATACGTAACAACGGGTTTCTCTCGTAAATAGTCGGCTACTGGCCGACATGTTTCGACCTCATCCGGAGGTCTTCCTTTCAGGGCGAATGTGAATCGAGACGTGCGTACAATGTCGTACAATCCGCAGACCAGCTGTTACGTATTTTAATAATGTTTATATCTCACGTTAGTTTTAAACAAAGGGCACAATAAATGAATCCTTAGGACACTGCAATAGAGCTGAAATTCATAAATTTTTCATATTTTTACAGGGTCGCGAGAAACGTCGTCCGGTGACGGTAGCGTCGTCACCCGCTAAGGCGGCCAAAGTCTCCGTCGACAGCGGCGCCACGATACATTCGCCGCACCACAGCGAGAGAGCTGTGCCTGAGCACTTGGTGAGTGACGAATAATATGTATGAAATGTTGTGTGCTGTGTGCTTCGAGCAACACGGAAGGGAGTAGCCATACGCTGCATTCCCCTCTGTCAAGGTACAAGCAAAATTAGGCATATGCATGTCTATATGTTAGTTGTGTGTGACTCATCTGTACACAAATTATTTTTTCTTTTCTATGTCATTTTTTGTGACAATGTCATAATTACTATCAAGTGACAGTTTAAGTTTTGTATGTAGGTGTGCGGAACCAAACTTGTGTGCACATTTCCCCCCGCAAAAAACGCCAGAAAAATAGTCATAGTAAATTGTCGCTTTGCCCACTTTCTCCGTCCGGTACGGAGGCCGTGTTGCTCGAAGGCTGTGTGCGTTTACCTTTATTTAGTTTTACCAGCTTACGTTCTCTTGTCGAAAAGTAAATAAATATGCATTCTGGTGGGCATAGTTTAGCATGTTGATGGGCGTGTAGGTGGAGAACGGAATCAAAATCGTGGGTCAACCCCACCATCTATTGATATGATTCCTCACGCCCATTCCCTTGCGCGTGGTCGTTCCGTTGTGGTTCAGCCACAACATATATTATGCTGAGCGGAGACCATTTTGGTATAAGCATAAAGATTTATATATTTTTCTTTGTATTTGTTGCCCGTTAAATTTTTCATTTTATGTTTATACCAAATGAGAGTTCCTTACTTTCTTTTTAAATAATAGATTTCTGTTTCTAAAATTTCGAAATTTATCTGTATTGTGTAAAGAGGGATATTCAAGTTTTCTAGATGTAGTTTTAAAGTCTGCTCGCTCGTTTATATGAGCACTTTACGAAATTCAACGACAAGCAAAGAATGTTTTGTAACTCTTTGTTTGGAAATCAAACCAAATAACTCCATTATTGACCACTTTCGACTTGATTTTATGCGCCAAAGGCAAATCACTTTTGTTCCCTGATGTATGTTCTTTTAAAATAAGGATTCTTTGTTTTTATCTGTATGAGATTTTGACACGAGCGAGAAAATCGCGGCGAGAATTTTATCGCCGTGCCACGTGCTTCTACACACTCTCTTAGGACGTGTCCACGGCGATGCGATGCGATGAGAGGCAGAGTGCTAACGAGACATCGTATCAGCTATCGCATCAGCATCGTATAAGATGAAAGTGAAGTCGCAATGGGCGGGGCACATAGCGCGAAGAAGCGATGGCCGATATGGCAGAAAGGTTCTAGTATGGCGACCACGTACTGGCACGGCAAGCGCAGCGTTGGACACCCATCCACTAGGTGGTTGGACGACTTGATCAAGGTCGCAGGAAGGCGCTTGATGCAGGCCGCTTCCAACTGGTTGTATTGGACATACTTGGCAGTAGAACTTCTTGGGGCTGATATGGGAGCCCGTAATCGTCGTGATTTTCTCTCTTGTGGAGATGGCCCCTTACTCTTGGAAGTTGCCCTATTAACTGTTATTTTTTATATACCAATGTCATGTGTTCTACTAATCATAAATAGTTAGACGTGTGTCGTTCTGTAACAGCATGCCTCGGAAAACAACCATCAAGCGTCATCCCCCATTCACATCCAGGGGAGACGACAGAGGCCTGACATGGTGCCTGATATTACGTCAAATACGCCGCAGGTACTATGCGTGATTTAATATTTATTAAGTAATAGAGTAGAATAGGAACACTACAAGTCTTACAGTAGGTGGGAAACAAGCTAAACACTGCTTATATACATCAGAAGACCTTTTCAACCCTTTTGGCCAGCGTGGAGATTTTAGGCCAAATCTTTGACTGCTCTGGCTAATGTTTTCTTATGTTTTCGCGATTATTACACATTTCAATAAAATTATTTTAATACGGTTTTTATCGCGTTTATTACATCATTTATCCACGTAACGTTTCGAGCACTTTACAGTGTTCGTGGTCGCAGGTAGACTAAGTTAGGTGTATAAATAATGTAATAAACGCGATAAAAACCGTATTAAAATAATTTTGCTCTGGGTAATATTTGGCTCTGGTAGTGTAGAGAGGGTCGTGCTCCTGCAGTGGATATTAACGAAGACCTCATGATAATTATGTAAATATAAGTTTTTTTATGATAATAATCTTTTATTAAGCTCAACACAGAGAAGCATGCAAAGCATACAGCCATAGAGTCGGAAGGTGGCCACCTAGACACTTCTTAATTAAACTACATAAACCCATTTTGTGTGGAATGATATGATTTATCTTGGAATCTTTTTATGATTTTGAAGTGTGTCATTAAATTCGTATTTTACCGCAGAGTGTAATAGCTATGTGACGTAAGAAAAAAACAATATCGCGGATGTAAACTGTCAAAAGGCAGTTGGATTCTTTACTAATTGAAATAATGGTATCTTGTTTAGTACAAAGACTTCTATGTAAACTGAGGTAGACGTGCCCTAAAAACAGACATTTAAAAGCAATTATGTTACGTGACGTGGATGACGTCATCACGGTACGGAGTATAGGTGTGATGTGAGCTAAGCGTAACGGTGTTAATTAGCTCCCTTTGATCGCTTCAAAATTTGGTACGTACGGCTCGTCTATCTCAGTTTATATAGAAGTGTTTGGTTAAACAATGATTAAATAACTAACCCTTCATAACAGCAACAACCTGATGTGCAGCCGACGCCACCAATGCAGCGGGCAAAGGAAGGTTCCTTCAAGAAACGGGAGCCCCACCCCAACGAAAACCTTGATGAACAGGTGAATATTTCCTCATTCTTGGTATTCTCAGCAAGTTAAGGTAGGTGTTTCTCTGCAAAATTGAAACAGAAATGAAGGAATTCGTAAAATAACAAAGATCACCGACATAGAATTTGAGCAGGCGGAGCTGGCAGTAGGCGGGCACATCGCGGGCAGAATCGATGGCCGAGGCATATGGTCTCAACGCCTTAATCGTACGATTTGTTTTCAGAGACTCGCATAGATGGCGCCACTCGAAACTACATACAATTGTATCTACCGTATTATGAAAATATAAAAACATGATTCACAAAAATCAAAACAATATTTTAGGCATAATATTTTAAAATGACACCGTATATTTAGTATAAGTTAAAGGCTAACGCAGATTACCGCCATCTAGTATCGAGTAGGAAGCAACTCTCCTGCGCCATACATTCGCCTGCTTTTCGCAACCTTAATTTGGTCCAATATTTTTGTATGAGGTGGGCAGTCTATTACGTTAGTATTATATTGTCTTTGGCCGAGGGAAAGGTTTTCGTAAGCGCAGCGTTGGACACTCGCCGACCAATTGGTAATTTATGTATTATTTTTTCGGCTATTGGAAGACTACAAAACTAATTGAGTTAATGGACCTTAAACTCGATACAAATTAGTCCTACCTACCGACTGCGCCATACTCAATTTTAGCAAACTGGTAGACACAGAATTTCCTTTGTTTTTTTTGTTTATAAATGTTATAACTATCTTATATATACCCCCTCAAGATCCGCATGGCATTCTTGAATACCATGCGGGTCACTACCACAAAAGTTTCTTTTTAAGCATTTTTTACTTCTACTAGACCAAGCTCTTTATGTATAATTTGTTTATGCAACTGTCGTAGGTGGAATAACTTAAGAATTGAAATTTAATCCTTTTTAACAGGCTTTAATTCAGTTAGCAACGGAAGCGTTTGTCAAAGAGCTGGGTCTGGAAAGTGACAACGTGTTACGAGGTCACGTGCAAGTGAGGGACCTACCGGCCGGTACTTACATCATGAAGGAGGAAAGCCACAAGGTACGTACTATTCATATCTACAGGTCTTTAAAGGTAAACTTTGACGGCGATAGAGGCAAAATGTCGCGCATTTTTCATGCTTTCATTTGGGAGAAAAGAAAAAACATAAAATATACCACCGGCTTTTCTCTCCGCGCAGACCGTAATAGAGTCTGGGCCAAAATTTTTTTTTTTTTTTAATAACTGTAGAATTAGGCATTTGTCTCCCATCTCATCTGATGGTAAGTGACGATGAAGACGAGGATGTTACATGCCTATCCAAGAGATACCCATTTATTCTACTTTTGAAATTTATAAAAAATTTAAAGTATCACATCAATAGGCGTGCAGCTGCAGCACGCATCACTATTTCGATTCCGCTTTCCACCTTTAGGCCCAGCACAGTGTTAAATGTGGCCTTCTTATGCTCGGTCTACCCCGCAAGGGATATAGACGTGATAGTAAGCATGCATGCATTTTTATCAAATGACAGATCGCGTTGTCATATAATACAAAATGCGCGACACTTGCCACTGTTGCTGAACTTCAAAGTCAAACAGATAACTCGCAGACTATAGATAAAACTATCAGCATATTTTTTTGGGTACCTAATGCTTATGAGCCGTTATAGAAATGCATGTAGCAAACCAATCGGCGAAACTACCGTATCTTTTAAACATTGCTGCACCCTCAGCATGGCAAGCGCGACAACGTTTATCGACATTCACTATCTTGTTTTCCGTAATATTAAGTAGAGAGATGGTTATAGTTCATCGCGCGATATAAACGGCTTCGCGGGCGCTATGCTACGGGTGCAGGTAATTTTCTAAACAGGTATTTATCAGTCTTAGGAATGTAATTTATTATTTACCTTTATGGAGTTGGATAATCACAGAGCGAATAATACCAACGTTACGCAAGCGATGAAGGTATTATCAATCCTATGATTTATAGCTCGAAGTTAATACACCTCAACCAGATTATTTGTAACAATTGCAATTAAGCAGACACTGCGAAAATCGAAATTCAGTGCAGTTAACTCTGGCATATAGACGCTTTGTACATTTTTTGCTGTAAACTTACTGATGAAGTTTCAGATTCCTTATACTTAAACCTTTTTAAGGCAGTGGCAAATATATAGCCACCAAAAGTTAAACCTTATGCCACGGAGATAAGGTGCAAAAACAATGACTTTAAAATATGCCTACTGCCTTGTAAAGGGTTAAATTTGCCCCTAATTAATACCAGATGTATTTCCCTAGCTCTATTATAGTATCCCGGGGGAACCGGAAATCAAGCAGGTATAAGGGTGCCTCTGTTTGGGTTTTGTGTTATATTCTTTACTTCATGATGACTAGTGGACAAGATCTCATTAGGGGTCTGAATCTCGTAAACACTTACCGTGACCCGAATCTCGTAAAAAGTGAAAATTTCTTTAGGCCTGTCGGGCATTTTTGAGATGGGAAAAAACCATGTAACATGTGGAACCATGTGGAAACCAAGCAACGTATACAATTATTTCCTGCACAATATTTCCTGACGATTCAAAAAATACACACGCTATTGTTCGAGTTTTCACTTCTATCGGCACTTCTGTATTTATTTTTTCGTCTTGCTGTAGTGAAAAATACATTTCTTACAATCAGATATAAAGTTATAAAGTCACATAGTTTTAGACGTTATGAAAACTCATGGCTGAAATGCTTACATATTCGTGGCGTCACAGCTATGTATATTGTAAGGGTGGCGTGAGAAATTTGTTTGTAAATAAAAGTGCAATTATAGTGAACTGGGAGCATAAAATTTTTTTAGAATTCGAAATAAATCGTTAGACAGAAAACGGATACATCATATAAATTTTGTAGAATAAGATACGGCGCGTAATGTGAGACTAAAAACAGTAGCAGCTGACCCTGATTTTCATAACATTAAGAACTCCTTAGCACGGGGGAGAGGTGCGGGGATGCCCTATTGCTAGGGACGCTGTGAGTTTCCGTTCTGTACGTTAGTAGTCTGTGCCGACGCTCGGTCCCTGCAATTGTTTACGAGACTAAGATCCAAGTGTTAACGCCAACATAGGCATGCAAGCATTAATAATCTGGGTGTATCCCATACGTCTGGAATTTTACTTAGGAGAAAACTGTATCTTACATTAAGATTCAGTTTTAAATTTTATTTTTATTAGGGGTGACGACTGGGATTTCTCCTAAGTGAATTTACATTTGTCACCAGTGGGGACATGCGGGATGTTTACTAAGTGGCATCCCATTCATCCCCAGTGGGGACTAAGCTGGTGGTGACGAATGGGATACACCCAATAATCTCTGTTATCAAACCTTCGCCGATGTACAGTCGCTTTTTGTTGTTTATTTTTCTTTTTTCTAATATATATCGTAAAACATTATTTCTTGTGTATATCTCGCATCCGTGTACTCCATTGTATCGTTTCGGAGCCTGGGGTCTTCTTCTTACTGGTTTTGGTTTTTTAAACATATCTTCTCGTACCTAAAAATCATCATCATTATCTCAGCCGTAGGAAGTCCACAGCTGAACGTAGCCTCAAAGTTTTCCATAATGGGTTTAGCCATACTCACCACGCTTGACAGACGGGTTGGTGAAGGCAGTATATTTAGTGCTTGCTGCCCATCGAAACCGTTTTAGGCGAGGGAAGGGTAGGAGTTTGTTGGATTGGGGCAACGGGATATAGGTATTTGGGATGCTACTTGCTAAGTTGGTCGCAAAACCCAGATGTCAACACCTCACGTTAGTTTCAATGACATCATATTTGTTTATCATTTTTAAAACCGTGGATAGCAATTACTCCGTTCCATTCAATCATAAAACTTTTCTGTAGTGAATAATGTAAGTAAACTATTATGGTTATATTTGTAGGACGTGGCGTTGGTATATCTCCTGTCTGGCGCATTACTAGTGTCTCAGAAAGTGGCCGAGGGTGAAGGTGAAGTCCATATGTTTACAGCCTATCCAGGTAAGATCTATCTTTCTCTTTCATCTGACCATGATTTTTTCCGGTTGCATCCTTAGCTGTGTGTGTTACGCTATCGTTGGTGGTAATAGGGGTATTATGACTAGTGATCGAATAATCGGATGCATATTTACCTAAAGTTATTTTTTGGCTAAGAAATTATGGAAGCGGCTTCTTAAAACATATTTTTTAAATATAAATCCCGGGATTTTCATTTTACCAGCCCTCTTAGGGATGCTACTTACTTTCGCCGTGTTAATATAATAAAAAATGAGATTTTTTTATAGAAATTCAAGGCACCGAGTTGTTTGTCGCTATGTAGAGTGAAGAAAGAAAATTACTTATCTTGACGTTTGCAATGACAGTTTGGCAATTAACTTTATAACATTAGCCAGCACCCGATCTATAGTCGGAAAGCACTAAACGACACTTCTGAAATCGCTTGATTTTTTACGATCGATACATAAGTGCATTCCATATTTGCAAACACCTGAACGCAAGTATCTGTATTCGTCGATTCCGGAATCCTGGGATTTTTTCGATACAAAAGTGCATTCCATAACAGCCAACACCTCAACTTTAGGTAAATATGCATCCGATTATTCGATCACTGATTATGACAGATATTATTATGATTTGGTGAGATTTGGCGACCACCTGTCTGTCTGACGCTAACCCTCCTTGGCACCAGAACCAACGAAAATAAAGTACTTGCCTGCTCTTAGAATCGAACCTAGAGCCTTTCGTGTAGCTGTCTGGCGTGTAAACCACTTTGCCACGGAGGCCGCCTTCATCTTATCTTTTTGTATTTTAGGCTTAAACAATAAACATGTCATAGATATATATATGTAAAGTCCTAATATGAAAAAAATATCTTCAAAGCCCCTTCAAACCATTTGGGTTAACCCAAATGGTATTACAACAAACTCGAAACTGCCTAATTCATTCAGCCGTTTCCTAAAACTACTAAACAGTTTTTGCTATAAAGGGTATCGAGGAAGTTTCGCGTGAAAGATGAGCGCGTTCGTAAATGATAAATAACGTGAACCACAGGCTCACCAAGATTGGTGTTCCTGTTGGCACTTTTCTTTAGCTGTTTCGTGTTTCAGAAGGAATTTCCAGCCTTTCCTGACTATCTTTCATTAAAATAGTAAAGACGAACAATGCAATAATCTTATTTATTAAATAAAGAAAATAAGAAATGGTGAAAAATTCCACGCGGGCAGGACTTGAACCTGCGTTTAGGGTTCCGTAGTAAACAAGGAACCCTTATAGTTTCGCCATGTCTGTCTGTCTGTCCGTCCGCGGTTTTACGCAGAGACTATAAGTACTAGAAAGCTGTAATCCTGCGTCCTGCCCTCGTGGAATTTTTTCACCATTTCTTATTTTCTTTATTTAATAAATAAGGTAAAATAGCATTGTGAATGCAAAATAAATCCCATATGAACTAAGCAATAATCATCATTCCAGTAGCAAGAAGTCCACTGCGGGACAAAGGCTTCTTAAAGATTTCTAAACGACCGGTCGGAAGCGGCCTGCATCCACCGTTTCCCTGCGACCTTTATCAGGTCGGCCTGCCTGGTCGGACTACCTGGTCGGTAGGTGCCCGATGTTGCGCTTGCCGGTACGTGGCCGCAATTGGAGAACCTTTCATGCCCCATCAGCCATCGGCTCTGCGCGCTATGTGCCCCGCCTACTGCCACTTTAGGAGTATATTCCTCAACACGAACAATGCAACCATAACGATTTTTTTTCCTTTCACAGGCGAAGTAGAAGGTGGTCTGGCCGTCCTAACAGGCGAACCGAGTTTCTTCTCCATTCGCGCGAAACATTTCTCACGCATCGGCCTCTTGTCCAAAACCACAGTGTACAGTATTATGAGGGAGAGACCATCAGTCGTACTGCATATTGCCAATACTGTGGTGCGGAGGCTGTCGCCGTTTGTGAGGCAAGTGGACTTCGCGTTAGACTGGGTAAGTGCATAATTATAATAAACTAGCTGTTACTCGCGGCTTCGCTCGCGTGATATATAACCTATGTCTTTCTCGGTACCCTAACCTATGTGTATGCAAAATTTCATGATGCTCGGTTCAGTAGATAGGGCGTGAAAGCGTAACAAACAAAAAAATAAACAAACAAACCCACTTTCACATTTATAATACTAGCTGTTACCCGCGGCTTCGCTCGCGTAATATATAGCCTATGTCCTTCTCGGTACCCTAACCTATGTGTATGCAAAATTTCATGATGATCAGTTCAGTAGATACGGCGTGAAAGCGTAACAAACAAACAAACAAACTCACTTTCGCATTTATAATATTAGTTGGGATTGGGATTAGTTGGGATACCATTATCCTACTCGTAACGTAAGCAATTTCCGACACTAGCTATAAGGGATAAAGTTTATTTTCGAATAAAAGTTTTATTTATGACATAGGCGGCAAACGAGCAAGCAGGTCACCTGATGGTAAGTGATCTCCGCTGCCCATGGACAAGTACAACACCAGGGGTGTTGCAAGCGCGTTGTCGGCCTTTACTTTTGGTTTCCCAGGTGGGAAGGGGGATGGGCCACCGGCTCTCTCACTCACCGAATGAAGCATAGAAGCGGTAAAACTACTACCCAAACAGTACTTCCCCGGACGAGCCGACCCATTCATGTTACTGTTATGTTAAAGAGAATTTTGCCAGAAGCGTGGCTCTACCATAACAAAAAATTTTTACTTAGTAATTTTTACACAATAGTTCAAGTAATTTGGACTTTGTTGCAACTACAATTCTTTTTTCATATTTGCTTTTTTTTGTTTTAGGTGTTCCTCGAATCCGGCCGAGCAGTATACCGTCAAGATGAAGAGTCTGGTTCTACCTTCATAGTGCTCAGTGGGCGTTTGAGATCCGTCATCACACACCCTAATGGAAAGAAAGAACTCGTTGGAGAGTACGGCAAAGGCGATCTTGTGGGCATTGTAAGTGTTTGATATACTTCTTTAACTATATTTCTTTATGTTAGACAGTTCTGTCTTAAGCCTCTGTTACTCGCGTAGAGTAAACGATAGAGTAGGTACTTATTATATAAGTAGGCAGCTTGAAAAATCTGACACCAGTGTTGGCCACTTACACATACGAAAAACAAACAAAACAAACAAACAAAAAGTAGTAAAGTAAGTACTCTACCCTCTATTCTACCGTTTACTCTACGCGTGTTTCAAAGGTATTATTATCCGCTCCTTTTCTTTGTATCAAGCAAAACATAGGTTTAACTTTCACAAAAAGTGTTTTTGAAATTGCGTAATATTGCTGACGTTATCACCACGTAATCCCCCAGTCCCCCATGTCATCAAAAATAAGGCAACTCTATACTCCCTTTCGCTGCTAACGTTATAATTTTTATTATGAACCCTTTACTTATTTCTTTTTACGTTCTAGGTTACACTATCCTCAACCCTACCGTTTATTCTACGAGTGTATCAGAGGCATTATTATCTGCTACTTTTCTTTGTATCAAGCAAAACATTGTTATCATTTTCAGCGTAATGTTGCTGACGTTATAACCACGTAATCCCCCATGTCATCAAAAATAAGGCAACTCAAAAATTATAACGTAAGCAGTATACTTATTTCTACTTTTGACCCTTTTACTTATTTCTACTTGTGTTCTAGGTCGAAATGGTAACCCAAACCAGACGTAGCACAACGGTGATGGCAGTCCGAGATTCAGAGCTGGCGAAATTACCAGAAGGACTGTTCAACGCGATCAAGCTGCGCTTCCCTGTGGTGGTTACAAGGCTTATCAACTTGCTGGGACATAGAATTTTAGGTGAGTTTTTAAGTAGCACACCGTTCTGGCTTAGAATTTGTATATGTTACCGGCCAAATCCGATTGTAACCGAGGTCGGTAACATATACACCTACGCAACTTCATATTACATTTCTAGCTTATTAGAAACTGTTTTTGAGTTTAATGGAACAGCTGTTAAAATGGATAAGGTACTTTCGAATTTATGAGGATACCATTTGGCCTAACTCTTTAAAGGATGACGAGAAAGGCATCTAATTATGATTTTTTTATTTTTAAGTCTTTTAGTTTTAGCTCTAGTCATACTTCTTACCTTTTCTAGCTTATTTAGGTTTTACTTTTTTTTTTAAATTAACCGACTTAACCGACTTAAAAAAAGGAGGAGGTTCGCAATTCGTCGCCTGGACCGATTTAAGAAATTCTTTTTTTGTCTGAAAGGTTGCACCCTCTAGGTGGTCCCATGGTTTGTTGTTAGCTCCAGTTTATACACTTACGTATATGGTTGAAGTCGGTTTTTGATTTTTTGTTTAAAATAATTTTATGTTTAATTGCATTAGGTATGATATTATAGACACACTAACTTATTAACTACATTGTCTAGGTTCCTGGCAGAAGCCTACAGCGGGACTGGGTGCAGCGACTATTGAGTCTCGTCCGTCGCAGCACAACTTCTCAACGGTGGCAGTGGTACCAGTCAGCGATGATGTACCACTGACCGCATTCACTTATGAGCTGTACCACTCTTTGTGTGCTATCGGTAAGTTAATTTCGACAAATAAAAACATCCTATACATAGATAATGCCTTATTTTAGAATTATCGTGCACTGAGTGAAACTAGATGTTGATATTTGTAACTTTTTAAAATTGTCGCGTTTGAATTCACCGATTTTGGCTTCCCTGAAAACCAGCGTCATGGTGGCATCACAGCTGAGGGAAACCATTTTGGTGACATATTTCGTCAAGCTGTCGTTGTTTTAATTGTTTTGTATTTTTACATGCACCAAATAAACATTTTCTATTCTATTCTATTCTATTTTGGAGTGTCTGGTGTCATTAGCTGCCTGCGTATTCTTTTACGGAGTGTTATAGGCTATGTAACGTCAGCAAACAATCAATATGGCTGATGTAAACTGTTAAAAAACGGCAGTCGACTTTTTTATTTTTTTGTATAATGCAACTTGTTATGGGTCAAAGTTTTTGGATTTTTTTTTCGAAACAAATCTGTCGAGTTACAAAAACATTTGGTTTTTTATTTTGCATTCACAATTTACAGGACCAACAGTGCGCCTAACGTCAGATGTGATTAGAAAACTGCTCGGCCTAACGATTATGGACCCCAACAACGAATACAGATTGAGTTCCTGGCTCGCACAACAGGAGGACAAACACAAGGTAATACATGCAATGGTAGACTTACATACATAAAATCACGTCTTTATCCCTTGCGGGGTAGACAGAGCCCAAGGTCATAAAACCTACAGGCCACGTTTAGCATCGTAGTGGGCGTAAAGGTGGAAAGCGGAATCAAAGAAATATACAAGAAAAGTCTATCTTGTATATTTACTTCATTTTGTGACGACCTCCGTGGCGCAGTGGTTAACACGCCAGTCTGCGAAACGAGTGCTCCCGGGTTCGAAAATATGAACAGAAAACTGCTCGACCGATTATGGACCCCAACAACGAATACAGATTGAGTTCCTGGCTCGCACAACACGAAGACAAACAAGCTAATACAGGCGCTGGTAAATTTCTCTTGTATATTTTACTTCATTTTGAGGCGAATTCCGTGGCGCAGTGGTTAACACGCCAGCTTGCGAAACGAGTGGTCTCGGGTTCGAATATGTGATCAGAAAACTGCTCAGCTAAACGATTATGGAGTACCAACAATGAATACAGATTGAGTTCCTGGCTTGCAAAGCAGGAGGACAAACACAAGGTAAATTTCTCTTGTATATTTTACTTCATTTTGAGGCGAACTCTGTGGTGCAGTGGTTAACACGCCAGTCTGCGAAACGAGTGCTCCCGGGTTCGAATATATGAACATAAAACTGCTCGACCTAACGATTATGGACCCCAACGAATACAGATTGAGTTCCTGACTCGCACAACAGGCTGACAAAACATGTAATACAGGCACACAAATTCATGCAAGCACAAGGTGCATGGTTTTTTCAGAGTCGGCGACGTGAGAGTGGCACCCCAGGTGTTGCAAGCGTTCATAGGCTACGGTAACCACTTCGATCAGGTGGGCCGTATGCCTGTTTGCCTACTTAGTAGTATAAAAAAAAATACCGCCTACCCAAGGAGTACAGCAAAATCAATATCATTATCAAGGAGTCCAATGCTGGACATAGGTTTCCCCTAAGGATTTCCAATACGACTGGTTGAAAGCGGCCTGCATCCAGCGCCTTTCTGAGACGTTAGTCAGCCCCTTATTTACTAACTCGGATCACAGGGTGTCGATGCCTATCAATCTAGGATTTACTGTTCCAATGCGGGTTTTGCTTTCTCGAACTTTTTATTTAGAATACAAAAACCGCATTGTAACAGCAAATCCTAGATTGATAGGGATCGAGTCATCCGTCAGTCTGTCATCCGAGTTAGTAAATAGGCGAGCAGGTCTGGTCGTCCGACTACCTGGTGGGTGTCCAATGCTGCGATTTCTGGTACGTGGACGCCATTCAAGAACCTTTCTGGCTATCTGCCATCTATGTGCCCCGTCTACTGTCGAAGTCGATACTATATAAATTGAAAAAAATCCAACCCTAAGGGTAGAAAAACAGGGGATGATAGATTTTCGTTTTTGGTGGTTTAAAAGCCTTTTTTGGATACTACACTTTTGTTAATGTTGTAGGTGGCGCTCTATCAATGCGACCCGAGCCTTACCCAGTGGACTCAACGTTGTATTCGGCAAGCTGACTGCATTTTGATCGTGGCTCTAGGTGACAAACAACCGAGTATTGGAAAAGTAAGTAAAGTTTTCTGAATGATTGGTCCTTCGAGCCGGATCTATGGATACCTGCCTATTCTGCCGTACAAGAGTCCAAAATAAAACTTTCATGTTATTCTGAGTAAAAATGTACACGAAATTTGGCAAAAAGTGGCCTAAGAAGCGGACAAAAGAAAAAAAAATCTACAAAGTTCTTTATGTATTTATCTATCTAAGGTCGTCGAGATATCCCATCTATGTAAAGATCAGTGCAAGAACGATGGATGCCTTTGACCTGTTTTAAATTCGGGTTTCATCGGATTCAAATAGAAATCGATATAATTTCAGATTGAGAAAGAAATCGAGCGCTTAGCTATCCGTACACAAAAAGAGTTGGTGTTGTTACATCGTGAAGGAGGTCCTAACCCCTCCGGTACTGTCCATTGGCTGAACATGAGGACCTGGGTCAGTCAACATCACCATGTTCGCTGCCCACATCGCATGTTTACGAGAAAAAGCCAGTACCGAATTGTAAGTAAACAAGACCTTACTACCTAAACAATACGGACTACTTTTGCATAGCGATGTCAGTTATATAACGCCTCTGGTACTGTCCATTGGCTGAACATGAGGACCTGGGTCAGTCAGCATCACCACGCCGCTGCCCACATCGCATGTTTACGAGAAAAAGCCAGTACCGAATCGTAAATAAATTAGACCTTACTACCTACACAATAAGGACTAGTATTGCATAGTAAAGGTGGTTATAATCTTCTGGTACTGTCCATTGGCTGAACAAGAGGACCTGGCTCAGCCGACACCACCACATCAAGGCAGCTTCAATGGCTTTTTCTTTTACTGATTTCATCCAGTATATTAAATAATTTCATAACTTAGTTCCATCGGTAAAAATTGTATTTTATGAAACTGAAATAGATATTAAGTTTACAAACCTATGTGAGACTTACACCTTGTCCAGAAGAGGCGTGTCCGTAGCGATGGGTATCGCGCGAATTCATTCGCACGTTAGCAAGATACTAGGCGCTAATACATCGCGTCCACAACTTCTTCTTCGCCAAACTCACGACCCGCACGCAATACGTATTATTGCGTGCTTGTTATACGAACGTGTAATTCATTCATTCATTAATATATTCATTTCAGAGTGAATTATACAGCAAAGTGCTGATGTCAGAAGCCAACGTGCACTCAGATTTCTCGCGACTGGCGCGTTGGCTGACGGGCACGTCCGTGGGGCTCGTGCTGGGCGGGGGCGGGGCCCGGGGCGCGGCGCACGTCGGCATGATCCGGGCTATACAGGTATGTGAACTAGGCCACTAGTTAAGCTGTGGGCCACTAGTTAGTAGACCTGCCCAGTGTGTCTTAGGCACAGAAATGTATCAAGGTAGATATTGCAGGCGTTTTACGCGTGGTGCGATCTGGTACAATAGGGCTACTTTCGTTCAACGTTCATTCAGTCAGAAAGTAAAAAAACTATATCGCAGTTATGTCAAATACTTATTTTTTAAAAAAGAAACATGGAAAAAACATCTGTCAAGACGAGAAAAACTAAAAGAAAATCCCAACTTCCCAACGAAATATAAAATAATGCGAAAGTGAGTTTGTTTGTTTGTTTGTTACGCTTTCGCGCCGTATCTACTAAAACGATCATCATGAAATTTTGCATATACACAGGTTAGGGTAGTAATAAATAATAAAATATAAATGCTTTACTATAAATCCAAGTTCTAACCAACCCATTACTTACATTTTCAGGAGGCAGGCATACCAATCGATATGGTGGGCGGCGTTAGCATCGGCGCGTTCATGGGCGCCTTATGGTGTATGGAGAGGAACATCACCACAGTCACGCAGAAAGCGAGAGAATGGTCACAGGTTTGTACTGATTTGAAATAGTATATTACTGGACGCTGATGGCCGAACGCCAGAGTGAGGGCCGAGGCAAACCCGAGGCACATATCCATAAGTCCATTATTGCCTGATTGCGGAGATGGATGAAAGTCAGAATGAGGGCCGAGCCATCCGAGGCACATATCCTGATTGCGGCTAAGTTCCATTTTTAAAATTACATGATAGATATGAGTTTTATAGTGTCTTATTTATTTGTACGCTTTAAATGCGATAGATATGGACTGTCATACATACTTAGCTACAGCAATATCGATTTATCCCAAATAAGGTTGTCAACGCCGTGTAGTGCCGGCTTAGAATTGCACTACCCCCTTTCATCCCGTGGGTGTCGTAAGAGGCGACTAGGGGAAACTTGATCTCAGGAGATGGGCAGCAGCGTCTACTGGTGCGGGCCGCAGAACTGGCCCATACTGCGATCGCCAACCCGCCTGCCCAGCGTGGCGATTATGGGCATATCCCCCTTATGCAGAAGCACAGAAGGCCACGGCCCCCAGTTCCCGGCGGCCCCGCTATTCCTGGTCATGGTGGCGACCATGGTAACGGTGGGGCAGGGGGTGCGAAGAATCTCCGGGCTACGGGAGGCCACCAAAACCGACTGACCCTGGCTTGACTCGCATCTGGCGCAACTTGAAGTGGAACTTGGGAAGATTAGGTGGCACATATTACCACTATAACGTTGTTATGGGGGACTTCAACGCTAAAGTGGGAGTACAGAATTGCAACGAATCGGTAGTAGGATCCCATGGATTTGGAAGTAGAAATCATAGGGGGCGAATGCTTGTCAACTTCCTCGAACGAGACGCTCTTCTTGATGAATTCCATCTTTAAGAAAAAGCCCCAAAGGAAGTGGACGTGGCAAAGCCCCGACACTATGACAAAAAATGAGATCGACTTCATCATGACGGACAAAAAGCACATATTCAGAGACGTCTCCGTGATCAACAGGTTTAATACCGGTAGCGATCACCGACTTGTCCGAGGCTCTCTGAATATCGACTTCAAAGCTGAACGTGTCCACTTGATGAAGGCCAGGCTCCGACCTACTCCTCTCCAAACCATGACGGGATCTGAAACGTTCCAGTCAAACCTTGAGAACCGATTCGCTTCCGTGGAAACCACAATTGACGTTGACCAGAACTTTGAAAATGTGGTTCGAATTCTCAGGGAAGACGATTTTGTAACATGCAGCGTAAGGGCAGGAAGTCTAAGCTCTCGGATAGGACTTTAGAGCTAATGAAGGAACGACGTATGAATCCACCCGTCACTTCGTCAGGAAAACGGGCTCTAAACCAAGAGATCAGCAAGCACGTACGACACGACCTGCGGTGCTCCAATACCCTCGCTATTGAAAAAGCGATCGAGCAAAACCGGGGGTCAAAAGTGTTCGTAAAATCTCTTGGAAGAAGCCAATTGACGAAGTTGACCACAGCAAGTGGAGAAGTCGTTGCTTCGAAGCCGGCAGTCCTTTCAGAGGTGGAAAACATCTATGGCCGGTTATACGCTTCGCATGCACCTCGACCTGATCCCGAAAATGAGGATTCTAGAGCCACATTAACACGCCATTACACTGAAGACCTGCCAGAAATCAGCATTGGCGAAATCGAGATCGCTCTTAAACAGCTTAAAAATGGAAAAGCCCCTGGAGAGGATGGCGTTACAACAGAATTGTTAAAGGCAGGAGGTAAACCCGTACTGAGGGAGCTTCAAAAACTTTTTAATGCTGTTCTCTTCGAAGGGAGAACTCCGCAGGCGTGGAGTAGGAGTGTAGTCGTCCTGTTCTTCAAAAAGGGAGACAAAACCCTGCTGAAGAACTATCGACCCATTTCCCTTCTAAGCCACGTCTATAAGCTGTTTTCAAGAGTGATCACGAACCGTCTTGCGCGAAGACTTGACGAATTCCAACCACCGGAGCAGGCTGGGTTTCGGAGCGGATACGGCACCATAGACCACATCCACACAGTGCGGCAGATTATACAGAAGACCGAAGAGTATAATCAGCCCCTGTGTCTAGCATTTGTGGACTATGAGAAGGCTTTTGACTCCATTGAAATCTGGTCCGTTCTGGAGTCCCTGCAGCGATGCCAAGTAGATTGGCGATACATCCAAGTGATGAGATGTATGTACGAGGCCGCCACCATGTCCGTCCAAGTACAGAATCAGCAGACAAGTCCCATACCGTTGCATCGAGGAGTGAGACAAGGAGACGTAATATCTCCTAAATTGTTCACTAATGCAATGGAGGATATGTTTAAGACGCTGAACTGGAAAGGACATGGCATCAACATCAATGGCGAGTACATCTCTCACTTGCGATTTGCTGACGACATCGTTATCGTGGCAGAAACGCTGCAGGACCTACAACAGATGCTGAATGACCTGGCTGACTCTTCTATACGCATCGGCCTACGGATGAACTTGGATAAAACCAAGGTCATGTTCAACGAACATGTACTACCGGAACCGATTGCAGTTCACGGTGCCGTTCTCGAAGTTGTTCAAAAATATGTATACCTCGGGCAAACATTGCAGTTAGGTAGAAACAACTTCGAGAGTGAGGTGAATAGAAGAATTCAGCTAGGTTGGGCTGCGTTTGGGAAACTACGTCAAGTCTTCACATCGTCGATCCCACAGTGCCTAAAGACAAAAGTCTTCAATCAGTGCGTCCTACCCGTCATGACATACGGAGCCGAAACGTGGACACTAACGCCACGGCTGGTCTACAAGTTCAAGGTCGCTCAGCGGGCTATGGAAAGGGCTATGCTTGGCATTTCTCTGCGGGATAAAATCAGAAATGAGATCATCCGGCAGAGAACTAAGGTCATCGACATAGCCCACCGGATTAGCAAGCTGAAGTGGCAGTGGGCTGGCCATATTAGCCGAAGAACCGATAACCGTTGGGGCAAACGAGTTCTTGAGTGGAGACCGCGTCTCGGCAAACGTAGTGTAGGACGTCCTCAGGCGCGGTGGAGTGACGATTTGCGCAGGATGGCTGGTAGGAGCTGGATGCGAGCAGCCGAAGATAGATCTCGATGGCGTGCAATTGGGGAGGCCTATGTCCAGCAGTGGACGAGTATAGGCTGATGATGATGATGATGATGAAGGTTGTCAATCCTCTGACTATTCTGGGTAATATATGGAGACTGGACAGGACCTGACGATGAAGGTCGTTAAAATATGGGTGGCGTGAGAACGTTTGGTAGCAATGTTAAATATTAATTTACGATGATGTATTCATAATAAAAGTTGCAATAAATTAAGCGGAAAATATTATGATAAAATAGTATATTAAGATTTTCGTAAATTTTAAAATTGGTCTTGCCCATCCAACTTCGAAGGAGGATAAAAAATATTTCAAATAAAAAAATGTGTATTACAGTATTTTAGATACATATTAGTTTAATTTCACATAAATTATTTTTAATCTCAACATTAATCCGAACCTGTGCTCAACCTACTTTCAAATGACGGGCAACAATGGGGCAAGCAACTCCTAGACCTAACGTACCCCGCTACATATCGCGTACATCTACTCTTACATACCTCATGTCATCATCATCATCAGGTCTTTTTCAGTCTCCACTGCAGGAGCATGACCCTCCTTGAGAATTTGGCCTATACACTCTACCCTGACCAGACGGGTATTGGAGAGGTCTCTTTGAAGTTTATAAGCTTCGCTTAGCTTGTGTTTTCTAAGTCGCTTCTACTACTTCTAAACACCCAAGGGAGGTCTTGGAGTGGTCCTATTCTATTCTATTACCTGCTGAGAACCTCATGTTTTATACGTTAACGCAACCTCCTTTCAGAAAATGACGCAATGGGGCAAGCAACTCCTAGACCTAACCTACCCGGCCACATCAATGTTCTCCGGCCGGCACTTCAACGCGACCATCCGGTCTACGTTCGGAGAGGTCCATATTGAAGACCTTTGGCTACCATACTTTACGGTGACAACTGATATCAGTTCCAGCTGTATGAGGATACATAGGCATGGTAAGTGGATGTTTATTATTGTGAAAGATCATTCACGAATCGATGTTAAAGTTTAACAAGGATTCTCGTATCGAAATTAAAATTTATAAATTGACGAAACTGAGACGATATATCGATAGTGAATAGGCATTATTGGGCTTTGCGTGTATCACCCTAGATCTCATCGTTGCTTCCCATCGGGCAAGATGGGTGTCAAAAGCACTCAATCACTATTACTACATATTTACAGTATTACCACTTTTATAAGTTACACCGATGTACCTGCGCAGAAGTAAAATTTTTGCATGGCGCGAAAATACCTGTCCGCTATTGGCTGATGTGTACGCGCCATGTGGCGTCTCGACCACTCACGGCAGTCGTACGAGTATTGCGAGCGAGTTAGCACGAGTCCTGTTGTTATTGGATTTCAAATCTTATTTTGTAGCAATAAGATCTTTATTTGATTGATGTTTTCAGTCGGCTTGAGTCGGCGGTAGGTTGCGCTATTCTGCGCCATCGAACAATGCCGATGTAAATTATTAAAGTGGTAGTACTGTACATTGTATTAAACAAAGACGCTACCCGCTGTCTGTCCCTATGTATCCTTAGATCTTTAAAACCGCACAACGGATTTTGATGCAGTTTTTTTAATAGATAGTGATTCAAGAGAAGGTTTTATATGTATAATACACGCCCAGGCGCATCCGGGGAGGGCTGCTAGATGATTCATAATATTTTTTTTTATTATTTATCTCTTTGGCTTGAAAGGTATGTGTTTAATCACGAAATTCTCCGTGATCGAAAGGCATATGTATCTAAGCCGTTGGTCACAATTGCGCAATATTGGTGGCTTTCATTAAGATATGTCAGATGCATTTAGGCAGATTAAAGAATCAAACTATTATCAGTGAGTAACACACAAAATAACAGTAGCGATATAATTGAACGCTAATAGTTTGCCAACTTAATTTTTTTATTTAGATACGAGAAACAATGTTTAACTTTCTGTGATGTTATACAAATGGTTGGGAGAGAAAATAATGTAAATGTAAAATTATGTCAATAAACCTTGTCTGATCCTTGTAGGGGCAACTCAACAGGGAATTCGAAAAAAAATTTACATTTGAACACTTTGTCTGGGAATATTATTTTATTTTTTGCATTTCCAGCATAAGTCCCAAAGGAAAAGTTATTCATTTTGACGGGCTGAGTTGCCCCTTTGAAGGATCGAACAGGGTTTTTTTTAACATACCTTATATTAGAACATGTCATTTTCATGGTTTTGGTTATATGGGGCTTAAGGTAAATATATAGTTTAGTTGATTTTCGAGTGTCTATGTCACTAAAATGTTGGACACCTGTCAACAATAAAATGTGTACGAAATATCTAATTTGTCGTACCCGTAAGTCACTATTACACATCGGTTTTTGAAAGGAAATAATCGGCTAAGTTTGGCTTTGAATTACTACATCACAGTCACTTGTGACATTTTGACAGCGATGAAACTTTAAAAAGCGCCTATTAGCTAGTCAATAGGGTTCATTATCCTATATCTATGTACCATATGATACTACTCGCGTACATACCTGGTAAAATATTGGGTTTGAATCACTTTATCTCAGTCACTTGTGACATTTTGACAGCGATTAGACTATAAAAAGCGTCTGTTACCTAGCCAATAGGGTTCATTATCCTATATCTATGTAAAGTATGATACTAATCGCGTACATACCCGGTAAAAAAATATCGTTTTGGACCCTTTCAGGAGTGATTCGGCCCGTCGATTTGAACATTTCCTATGGAACTAATGGTGGGAACTCAAATATTTTTATCATTACCGTCGCCAAAGCAGTCAATCGGTAATTTTTTAAGGGATTTAAAAAATTCAGTCCAGCCTTGATCCCAAAGGAAAAGTTGTTCAAATTGATGGGTAGAGTCATCCATAAGGGCCCAAAACGAAAAATATTTTACCGTGTATAGCGTGTTATGTCACTCCGCTTACAAAGTCCAAAATTCTTTAGTCGTGAGACAGAGCCCGACAAGTGCGCAAATATATGCACGTAGATATCAAAGACATTTATATAAATTGAGGTTAACGTGCTCTAATCTAAGAAACAGAGATTTATAAGCAATCGTGTCATTCGTCGTGGAATGGCATCCTCACAGTACAAGTTTTGGTGTGAACTAAAGCTCAACGGTGTTAATTAGCTCCCTTGGAACGCTTTAGAATTTGGTACGTACGGCTCGCCGACTTTAGTTTATATAAAAGTCTTTGGTAGATATAGGTAACTGAAAGTTTTTGGCTCGCTAACTGGCGTTGAGTATAGCCGATTATTTCCTTTTGTTATTCACATAACACAACACATTCATGGACAGGAATGTACATTATGTGTTTATTATGTTACAGCTTCCTTTGCACTTTTACTAACCCAAAATTATTTGATTATATCCCAAAGAAATATTCCTGTTGTGTACATGCATTGTTGATGTCATAAAAATGTAATGGAAGTATAAAAAATGCATGGTAAATATAATGCTGGGTGCTAATTTAGTGGCGAAATTTTAGATGGGTTATTCTTACCAACAAAAATGACAAATAAATTTAGTGTGATCAGATTACGGCTTATTTGAGACTAACTGAAATACACATATATATATATCATATCAACCGATATATATATATATATATATATATATATATATATATATATATATCGGTTATATGTAGAAAAAAAATATTACAAGGCTATATGATTGGATCACTACTAAGATATTTAACATTACCAGTTACGATCGCGTCCATTTTAACATATAAAACCCCTTAACGGGTAACAAAGTGTGGGCGATTGTGGTGCGGTGTGTAGCAAAAAGATTATCCTTTTTGGAGATCTTATCGACATACAACAAAGTAAAGACCTTTAATACGACTCATATATCCTTTCTCTTGCCGTACCCTTTGTATGGAAGAGAAAGGTAGTGTTCCTTTCTCTTTCATACACAGAGTATGGAAAGAGGATATAAGGGTCGTCTTCAAGATCTAAAATATATTTTCACTGTGTTGTATTAACGAAAGATCACCAAATGCATCCTTGGTCTGCAAAATATTTGCCTAGTATGTACTTTACTAGATGAAGAAAAAAGATATTTCCTAGTTTTGACTAATTTAGGGAAAGTGTTTAAGTTTGATGGTAAGAATTGCTTGTCTAAAAGATCAAAGCCACTAAGAATCACCCAATGGTAAAATTATTTATATGAACTGTAGTTTTGCACCTCTTCTGCCGACCAGACGCCGAGAGGTTTTTATACAACATTCAAACATTCATGGCTTCACACACACACAACGTTGAAGCTGTTTTTTTTTTATTATTAGCCTTGCGGATTTGTCTATGCCACCATGAGATCTCATATCTATGGTGACGGAGACATTGCTAGGTCCGTAGTACAATCGTGGTATTGCCCTAGGGGTATTTCCATGGAACTAGATCTCAAAGAGCGCGTGCCGACAAAATGCCCAATGGGCAAGATTGCGTTTAGAGGAATGGGTAAACATACTCGTAAATAGCCGATATCGATGCCATTGGTATCGTTATAAACGTGTTGTGTAGTTGGTTTTCAAACGTCAAATCAAAAAACCACTCACAAAAAACGCGTAATGTATTTTTTTTGTTTCTGACCCAATGGAGGATTCGACCATGTTAATTCCTATGTGCAAGACCTCTCAAGGTACATACATGAAAAAATTACCCTCTTTACATTTTTGAACTCTTTGAAATACTACAGAGTGGCGACGTAACAAATTGAGCTGTTAGTACGCGTGGTGTAAGTACTTTGTTTGACAGCTATGTCAAATATTGCGTTATGGGAATGGCCTGAAAATAAAACAGCCTTTGTCAGGCAGATGCTTACAAAACAGAAACATTCATCGAATTTTACTCTTGATTTGAGCCTTTCTTCAAAAGCTGCTTGGATCTAATAGATAAAGGTCAACACACGCAATTGACTTGCTTATTGGCGCTTACTATAGTACGTATTACACGCTCTTGACCTTAGAGCAACACGGCCTCCGTACCGGACGGAGGGAGTGGCCAAAGCGACAATTTACTATGACAATTTTTCTGGCGTTTTTTGCGGAGGGAAATGTGCATACAAGTTTAGTTCCGCACACCTACATACAAAACTTAAACTGTCACTTGATAGTAATTATGACATTGTCACAAAAAATGACATAAAAAAGAAAAATAATTTGTGTACAGATGAGTCACACACAACTAACACATAGACATGCATATGCCTAATTTTGCTTGTACCTTGACAGAGGGGAATGCAGCGTATGGCTACTCCCTTCCGTGTTGCTCGAAGCTCTTGACATATATCTAGTTCCATTGAATATCTCCAAGGGCAATATCAATATTATTGTACCATGCAGTAGGTTGAGATGTGATGCTACGCTCCCATCTCGCACAAAGTTTTTTTTTTTTATTTAGTCCGCTACAGTGTTTTTTTTACAACCACACTCACTTGCATTTATATGTCTGTATGATGTCCGAAGTCCGAGTGTATGTCGTGTTGATAATTTATATATATGTTTATTTAATGTTCTTGGTGTCCTCACAGTATTGCTATACTTAATAATCGAAATTTCTTATACGAATCCGACATTTGCTTCTGGGGTTGCCATTACGAAAAAAGAAAGCGCTTGTGATTGGTTTACCGAATAACGCTTTTTGAATTTAACGTTGCGTTCCACAATGTCGGGTTGGATGTGTTTAATGAGATGGTTGTATGAATTTGTATGTATTTGTAACTCATCAGTAATCTCATTTTCATGTACATGCATGAGTGTGGTTTTAGTTCATCGTTGGTTTTCTTATTTCATCCCATTGTAGACGGCTATTTATGTTGTTAGTTGAGAATGCTTCACTGATCTTGTTAGTTTTAGTTTCCTATTACTATTACGAAAAGCTTATTTGCAGCGTGATTTTGAACTATATTAGCTATATTTGATATGTCGGTATCAGATTCAAAATAGAAAATATAGGTATTTAAAAAAAATTAAAAAGAAAGAAAAAACTTCCTTCCTATAGACAATTGCCCAGCTGATCGGCGACATTATACAGGATAATTGGAAAAACACCTTCATTCAAATTAACAAACCGGCCCGTTAAAATTAACAAGTTTTACTATAGGACTGAAGCTAGGAACTTGAAAGAAAAAACATTGGTTAAAGGGGTGTTTTTCCACTAGCCTGTAAATGGCTTTTTTCGATTTTCTCTTTTATCTTGCAATTCTGTATTTCATTAGGGATTCTGGCTGTCATCGTTGATGGCAGTCGTTAAGCTATGTCAGATGCCTTAATGCAGCTTGAAAAATCTGACACCAGTGTTGGCCACTTACACATACGAAAAACAAAAACAAACAAACATTAGGGATTCTTCCGAGATTTCAATGTAGTTCAGAGGTTCAAAATCAGGCTGTATATAAAAACGTGCATTTATTTAGATAGGTAGATGCTAGTATTTACATATAGAATTTGTAATACTCTCGCGATGTCGTCCGACGAAATTAAAGCCTATGTCACGCGCAGATAAATTAGCTTTCTATAGGTAAATGAATTTCGAAAATCGCTCCAGTACTTTTGGAGACTAAAAGCAAACAAACAATCAAATATTTTCTCTTTATAATATTAATTAATATTCAAGACTCTTGCTTGCGTCATTGTGTGGAAGGAAACCCACGCAAAGTCTATTTTGGTAGGATTAATGAAGCAAGGAGCCCGATGGTCCAGTGGGGTGAGCTCTATGAGCGCTTACGTATGTTAAGCAACCCCTGGTGCAGTCCCTACTTGGATAGGTGACCGCAAGTGGCATAAAAAATATCTCGAGCTCCTCCGTGCTTCGGAAGGCACGTTAAGCCGTTGGTCCCGGCTGTCATCATTGATGTCAGTCGTTAAGCTATGTCAGATGCCTTAAGGCAGCTTGAAAAATCTGATACCAGTGTTGGCCACTTACACATACGAAAAACAACAAACAAACAAATGAAGTGATTCCCCTTTGCCTTCTTCATTCCACACACTAATGAATAAATAAATTAATATTAGGCACAAATTACACAAATTGAGCTAACCCCACAGTGAGTTGTGTCGTAGGATACTACTCGACGATACTAAAGTTTATACCAGGCCAATCGGACAAAGATCATTTTCCATCATTACCTGTTCGGGGATTGAACCCGGGACCCCTCGTGTCGCAGGCTGCCGTTTCAATCATTGCGCCACGGAGTTTAATTCAATAGAGTGCAGGTTTCCTAGCGATGTTTTCCTTCATCGGATGCTAAAGTTCGATGATATAAATCATCATCATCATTTCGTGTAGGTGACACGGTCAGTCGACCATGCACACCCTAGTGTCAGAGTTCTGCGGAACCGCCTCTCGGCCTCTGACGTGGTTCCTTTAACGACTACCAGATGGCAGCCGGGACCACCGGCTTAACGTGCCTTCCGAAGCACGGAATCATCTTTCTTATCAGTCAATCAGGTGATTCATGCCTGCAATGTCCTAACCAAACTGGAAACATCTTAACAAAGTATGCTTCCCGTGGGAATCGAACCCATGACCTCCGGGTCAACAAGACGAACGCCTTAACCACTGGACCACGGAGGCAGTTAAATGATATAAATGATGTATGATGATAAATATGATATATAAATCAGATTGATCTACTGCGACCCGAGAGATAGGGACACTTCAAATCGAATCCAGGGCCTTTCGCCTCGTAATGTTCGCCGCCTTATATGTTCTTTAGACCACGAGACTAAAGAGCATAAAACAACAGACAAAAGTATACTGATGAAAACATTACTGGCTAGTATAATTATTTATATATAGTGTGACGTGTAAATTTCCTGCTATCTAGAGAAGTTCGATGGTCCAGTGGTCTTAGCGCCTTGATAGCGCTTACCCAAGCTAAGCAGACCCGGGCGCTGTCCCCACTGTGATGGGTAGCCACAAGTGGCATGAAAATATCTCAAGCTCTTCCGTGCTTCGAAAGGCATGTTAAGCCGTTGTTACCGGCTGAAAATATTGAAGCTATGTCATATGCATATAGGGAGCTGGAAAAATCTAAAACCAGTGTTAGTTACATACACACACGACAAACAATGTGTTATCGATACTACGATAATTGCGAGAAGGACTATACATGGCGAAATTTTGATCGTTCCTGACCATTAAAGGGGTGATTCAGCCTGTCAATATAAACAACTTTTCCTATGGGACAAATGCTGTGAACTCGAAAAAAATTTCGACATTCCTATACAAATTGCCCGGGCGGCTGAACACTTTTGTATGAAAATGTCGAAATAAAATTTGAGTTTCCAGCATTGGTCCCATAGGAAAAATGGTTCATATCGACGGGCTGAATCACCCTTTTAAGGGCCCAGAACGATCAAAATTTCGCCATGTATAAGTAGATATAAGGATTGGGAAGAGAATTCTTATACTAAATGTGCATAACCTTAGATAAATCTAAAGATGGATCGGATTAAATTAATGATTTACGTTTATTAAACCTGGCAAGAGGATTTTAAATTTTGGGTGACGTGACGTACAGGATGCACTTTTTTATCAAAATATTAAGGTTTAATTTCGCGCCCCGCCGCTTGGCAAAATCTGGCATAAATAATGTAAATACAAATGCTAGCGAGATCCGAGAGCTAGGTGGATTGATGATGTTAGGAAAATCGCAGGTCGAAACTAGCTACGTAAGGCATAAGATCGCAATGGATGGCATGCATTGAGAGAGGCCTATACCCAGCAGTGGGATACAGAAGGCTGTTGATGATGATGATGATGATGACCAATATGCTGAAATGGCTTTGACCAAAAGCAAGTCGTGTTTGATTGACCTCATCCATGGCTCTATCGCTACTTTAATCCAAAATTTATTCAAAACTCCCTTTCACATGATCGTTCACCTTTAATACATATTGGTTTAATCGATAAATTCTGCTTTTGAGCGTACAAAGAATCTGGGATTGGGAAGGTTTGGTAAAATTTTCCCAAGAAAATTTTTGATGATTTCATGTTTATACTTTGTTACTCTTTGTACATCGGTTTTCCAAACGATTCAGTTTTGATATCAAATAACAACTAAATGGCGTATAGACTACAAGTATCTGTGAAGCATTTTACACATTCTCTATAGTAGAAATCATTATATTTATTGAACTAATGAAATCATTATTTTACTTGTTCCATCATCGGCCTCAGAATAGACGTTGAATGCCCTTATCATCACTATAGCATGTAATGCATGTCCAATACTGTAGCAAGGACTATCACTGTATCTTTATATCACTAGTTGTAATCCAGTGTGAACATCATCTAGTAACATCATACGATGGAAAAAACTATGATGACATTTGGGTTGGTAAAATGGATTTCTTCATAAAATGTGTTAATGTTTTTTTTTTATTGTGTTGCTTTCCACAATCATTGTTTCCTTTCCATGGACTGTGTTTTCTAGTTCAACATAGACACACAGAGTCACAAGACTTCTTTTACATTCATTGATACGTTTCTCAAAGTCTATCGTGTAAGGCGGAATTATGAATTAAAAAGTAAAGACATTAAAAATTTCGTGGCCAGAATCAAAACTACCTGGTTGAAAACACATGCCGCTTCGCGTTTATAAGAAAGGAAAATAAAAAGAAAAAATATTTAAAATTGGAACGTTAACGCATGTCGCGTACCGCAGGTTCACTATGGCGCTACATTCGCGCTTCCATGTCCCTGAGCGGATACATGCCGCCGCTGTGCGACCCCCTAGACGGCCACCTCCTATTGGACGGCGGTTACGTCAACAACCTGCCAGGTAAACCAATCACAATGCACTTGTCTACGTGTGTGTCATGCGTACGCTGTAAACAACCAATCGGCTGAGGGTGTAGCGTTAGATCATAGTCTCGAGTGTAAATGTTTTGGAAATTAGACTATTTAGAATCTGCACACTAACGAACACGCAATTCGTCTTCCTATCCTCTTTCTGCTACTTTTCACAAACCTAAAAATCACAGTGCAATAAAATATTCAACTAAATTTATCTCGTTTTATTAACTTACTGGTTCGCACCATATTATTCTGGCAGTAGGTAGGTTTTGTAGTAGGTTTAGTTAAAGCCAAGTTTCGTATCATGACAATTCAATTATCCAAAAGAATATCAGTCTCATCCGTTTCTTATTCGTGCAAAAGTTAGTTAAATCATGTTGGCTCCTTTGTTTTGGATAATTGCATGAATTCATACCCATTTGCATACTTAGATCAATAAAGTAAAACATATACAGGGTGATTCTGAACAACTTGGCAACATTATAATGATGGAATCATAATCCCTTATTACAGTTTTTACCAGCTAAAATTTACCAGCTGATTTGAATTTGTATTGGAGGTCCAATATATTTTTAAATTTTTACCTTTTTTTTACTTGTCTCTTCTATTTTCTATTAGGGATTTTGATACCAACATGAAAATATATCCAAGTTATTTAGAACCAGCCTATACATTATGTAAGGGCGAAGAGCGGTAAATACACCCGAAACCGCCCTATAGTAGCGGAGCATTTGGTCTCCCAGACTTTCAAAATCCAAATTTATTAACGAATAAGCGGAGAAGAAAAGCATACCAAATGCAAGTCGGATATGTTAATGAAGGGTTTTCTAACACCCATGGAATATTAACTATTTTTCACCATAGACAATTTCAAGTCTATAACTTTTACCGTTTCAAAGACAGCCCTGTGAAGGAAGAATGGATGGACAGTGGAGGCCAGTGGACCCTATTACTAAAGGTCCCGTTGGCACCCATTGGGCACGGTACCCTAAAATATACTCACTCTCAAATCATCTCCCTGTGGTAGGCGAACAAATGAACTGGAGGCTTAATTATTAGGGTCCCGTTGGAATGGGCAGGGTACCCTTAAAATAAACTCACTCTCAAATCATGTATCATTTACAAAACATTTACACTCACAACGGTAAGTAATGGCAACCTTAGTTCGGCACCTGGAAAGCCAGGGACCTGAGAGTTAGGACCTAAGATTTAGACCCGCCCGGTACAGCTCTGGGTCCAAGAACATGGCTCAGTGGAGGCAGAGGTCTAGGACCCTGGAGGTAGAGGTCTAGGACCCTGGAGGTAGGGGTCTAGGACCCTAGGACCTGGAATCTTGGACCTATGCTAACGAACACCATCAGGCATGCTTTGGCGGTACTGCAGAGCTTCGATGAGCATCGCAGGCATCTTCCCCCCTATTTGTGATACGACGGACGGACATTTACTGCTGGACGGATGCTACGTCAACAATGTGCCAGGTTGGTTAAAATAATGGTTTCTTTATATTTTTTTAGGGTTTTAATGCATTCACAATGCTATTCTGATAAATTTAAAGAACAAGATTTGGTGAAAAAAAATAGGGTTTGAACCAGTGATATGAGGTCTATATTTTGTCGAGCTCCGTGGCGCAGCGGTCAACACGCTAGCCTGCGACACGGGGTTCCCGGGTTCGATTCCCGGTCAGGTCACTATGGAAAAAGATTTGTAAAATCTTAAAATTTACTACTGTAATTAAATACAAGCAGACTTTAATATAGCCATATAAATATTTCAGCTGACGTCATGAGATCGTTAGGCGCGAAGCATATTTTGGCCATCGACGTGGGATCGCAAGACGACGTGGATCTGACCAACTACGGTGACGACCTCTCTGGCTGGTGGCTTCTATGGAAGAGGTATGTACCTAATGTTACTTAATCTTGTGTCACAGTACCCAAAGAGTTAGAAACACTGTCTTTTCAAGGAGCTTTTAATAGTACTCAATGGTGCAAATACGGTAAGCTGGATATGGTCGAGGTGATTATATACACAAGGTGAAGCCGAGTGCTTATAATGAACCGATGATTATACTAGCCTGTTTATGGAGTAAGAGCATCATACGACGTTTTTCAATACATTTGCGATAGATTATCATAAAATAAAATTGAGCAGCAAAGCGCTTAGCGTAAATTACAGTATTACGATCCAAGTTTTGGTGTAATAAGTACCGCATGAATGTGTGATATGCAAATGTATGGAATTAAATTTTATATCGAAACAACGTGAACTATTATAATTTTAAAGTTATCAAATTTTGGTGACCAGTTTTTCACCAAGGGGAGAAAAAATCGGTTTCCCAACCACTTTCTTGAACCCAACAACTTTTTTGAACTAAATTTTATTTGTTTGAGTTTTTGTGTTATTTTCTGTTTCAGATGGAACCCATTCACGACTCCAGTTAAGGTGCCAAACTTGCCTGACATCCAAAGTAGACTCGCTTACGTGTCTTGTAACAGGCAGTTGGAGGTAGGCATTATCCATGTAGCATTATCTAATCTAAAACTTAACGGCCATACGGTCATTTACGGTCACATTCAAAGATTCAAGATTCAATCGTTTATTTAATATAGGTTTCTTTGAACACTTATTAACTGTCATATGGATGTTTATCTATATAAGTATCTATTATAAAATATAGTATCGTTGAGTTAGTACCCCATAACACAAGTCTCGAACTTACTTTGGGGCTAGCTCAATCTCTGTGTATCTGTCAAAAAAAAAAATTTGTGTTCACAATTTTTACAACAAAAAATTTTTGATTACTTCTCTTCATCCTTGCTGGTCAAGGAGGAAAGGCAAAACATTGATTGTACCAGCTGCTTTTCTTTCCGCGCAGACCATAAAAGCTGGTCACTGGATTGGGCGAAAATCCAAGGAATCACGTTATAGGCGATGCGGCTAGCAACCCATCACTATTTTGATTCCGCTTTCCACGTTACACGTTAAACGTGGCCTTTGGGCCTTTGGGCCTTTTATTACATTGGGTTCTGTCTACCCCGCAATGGATAAAGACGTGATAATATTTATGTAATATGTTAAAAATTACATTTGGAAAAATGCATACTATCACGTTGAAACGCATTCTAATTAGACTAGTTAACTACCAGTGGAGCTAATGAAAAGATGACTTTTTTCACTAAGCTTGCAAGAGCCTTTGCCGAAGAGCGAGCTTCCGAATGAGATATGTTTCTGTAATGATAATATCTATTGTAATACCACAAAAAATTCCACGTATCTATAGGGAATATGCATGAAAAAAATATCTGTTATCTTACCAGTTTATCCAAAAATATTCAATAGTAAAGTACTGAAAGTGAAAACAGAATAAAATTTGGTTGAAAAACGAACGAGATAAAATGATTTCACGAAAATATTTCTATCTCACTCGCGAAAACACTATTTTGCATGACATAGACTATGACGTCACTAGTCCATATCGGACTTCTCTTTCTTATTCAAACTTTAAAGTTTTACATCTTCGTCGTTAATTAAGATATTTTAAAAGTTCTTTCATATTTTTTTACTGTGGTTATTAAGGATTATACTAAGCAAATAAAAAACGTGCATACACCGTTAAATTGGGTAAAACCATAACATGTATTTCCAGGAAGTAAAGAACTCTGACTACTGCGAGTACATCCGACCTCCAATAGACGCGTACAAGACGCTACAGTTCGGCTCGTTCGACGAGATCCGCGAGGTTGGCTACAGGCACGGCGCGGCGTACTTCGAGGGCCAGCGGCGGGGCGGCGGCGGGGGCGTCAGCGGCGCGGCCGCGGAGGGCAGGAAGCCGGACGCACAGCCTTCTTTGACTGAGTGAGTTATTTGGCTAACCTTGGGTAGATCAGACCGCCGAACGACGCGTAGAAGACTCCAAAGTTCGAAAGCTTTTTTTTTTAAACAAATATATAGGTACATATCACACGAATTGAGCTAGCCCCACAGTGAGTTGTGAACTTGTGTCGCAGGATACTAACTCAACGATACCATATTTTATAATATATACTTATATAGATAAACATCCAAGACCCAGGTCAATCTGAAAAAGATCGTTTTTCATCTTGACCTGACCGGGGATCGAACCCGGGACCCCCGTGTCGCAGGCCGGCGTGTTGAACGCTGCGCCACGGAGCTCGTCAATTATAAATATACTAGCTGTTAGCCGCGACTAAACCCGCGAGGTTGGCTACAGGCACGGCGCGGCGTACTTCGAGGGCCAGCGGCGGGCAGGAAGCCTGATACACAGCCTTCATTGACTGAGTGAGTTAATGAGGGTTTTCAAAAATCCAGACACTGTGTCGAGAGGTATTTTTGACAGCTGCTGTCAAAATCCACCAATCATGTTTAATGATCAATTTTATGATTGGTGGATTTTGACAGCTAGACCTCTCGACACAGTGCCACCACCTGGGGGAAAAATCAATTCTAAAAAACCCTCATTGGCTTACCTTGTGAAAAGCTTTACAAATATATGGGACAAATCATACAGAAAGTCGTGTTCTTCGAGTCATTCTAGGAACCCACACGACGTGATGATTTCAGTCCTTTGTAGTTACAAACAAAACAAGTTGACAGACTAATACTACCGAAGTTGTATAGGTATCACATCTTTAACCCCTGTGGGGTGGACAGTGCCCAAGGATATGAAACCTAAAGGCCACGTTCAGCGTGTCACCCCCCCCCCCTCCTTTTCCGCGCTACGCCACTGCCTAGCCTTATTTTACTACAGTCGTACCCACCCGGGTTCAATCCGTCACTCGAACACATGAATGAAATTTTCGTGTGTTGACTACACGGAAATTCCGGACTCCCGTTCCTGGATCTCCGGATTTTTTTCTGGGAACGAACCTATTCTACTATACTAAGAGTCATTTAGAGTACCAATAGAAAGCATTGTTCCATGAATTCTTGTTTTCCGACAGCTACACATTCACCGACCTAGCACAAATGGTCTGCTCGGTCCGCACCGGGCGCGACGTAGACGATTCCTCATCATCATCAGATTATGAAGAGGACCCGAGGCACTTCGAGGGCTACGCCTCGGAGCCTAGCGGTGGGATACTCGAGGTGAGTGAAAAAGAAATAGTGTAAGAGTAGTTCATTTAGAACCTTTTGTGAAGTAGTTTGAGTTGAGTTATATTTTTTAACAGCAGGATTGCTCGGAATTGAAGAAAGCAATGATTTCGTATGTAAATGGGTTTTAACTGAAGCTAAGCATTGATTTAGTATGTAAATGTGTTTTAACTGAAGCTGAAAAATTGTGTAAATATATGGAGTACTCTTGTATATAGTGGGTGGATTTCTTTAAGCGTAGTACTTAAACGATCACACACTTATTTCTATGGAAGCACCGCAATGGTATGGTGATGGTCTTCAGAATTATTGGAATCTATGACAATCTCGCAAAGCTCTAAAAATGGAAAGTTCTAGAATTTTTGCGTACATCGTCTATTCTGCTCATACACATCGTCCATCCAGGTCACACATGTATTCTATCCCGCTCATACATAGTCTTGAATATACTAGAATGTTGCTGCCAGCTGTCAATACTGGAACATTATCCATAAAACCTTCAAGTGAACGGTCGAATGATCGTCGATCAGTTGACTCGGAGCATATTTAGAGTGAAAATTAAGATTATCCCTACGACTCCAGTGTCGAACCAGGATACCGATTGCTTAACGTATTGGATATTCGACGTCTTGGAAGACCAGCTGGGAGTCAGCATTAGGATCCCGTTGTTATTAAATTACCGAACCGCTAAAAGCGTAAATTTGCCCCCTTCTAAATAGGACCGTGGGACTCCAACTGTAGGCTAATACCTATAGTATACTATGATGCAAGTGTACATTATGATGCCAGTACGGGAAGCTGGCTATTGTAGTCGAGGTGTTAATAGGCACGATGCGAAACAGAGTGCTTATAATAGGACAATAATATCCAGCTTACTGAGTACGAGCATCATACGACGTTTTTCAATACATTTGCGATTACCATAAAATAGTGTAAGATATAGAGCCTAGTCCGTAAAATACAACATTACGATTCGAATTTCGGTGTCATAAGCACCGTTTTAATAGCAAATGTATTGAAAAAGATAAAAAGAAGAAGGAGATGGTCATATAAGCGTATTATTTTTAGATGTCTTCCAGCGTAGAGGAGGGCGCGGCTTGGATCAGTGACACGGAACTGGTGCGCTCGCACTCAATGCACGCGTAGTCAGGGTTTCACACGTTTTTTTTTTTAATTTTTTTCGGTTGTGCCAGCACTGGGGTTGGTGGTGGTGGTTTTGGTAACTGATCTGTGGAAGCTAAAAGATTTTTATATATATACTAATATTATTAAGAGGGAAGATTTGGGTCCACTTCCACGCTAGTCTAAGTAAAAAGTAAAAACGTAGAATGTCGATCGAGAAAAAGGGTGTAAGAAATTATGTCAATAGGCAATGCGGCTAGCAACCCATCACTATTTTATTTACCGTTCTCCACCTACTCCACTAGATTTCATAGATCTGGGCTCTATCTGCCCCGCAAGGGAAAAAGACGTGATCGTTTGTTTGTATGTATGTAAGATTAGTGTTCAGTCAAAGCCAATATACATACCGTAGTTCCTCAAACTATTACATCAACCCATCAAACTGAACAACATTTCCTATGGGGCAAATGCAGGAAACTCGAAAAAAATTAAATTTTCATACAAAAGTATACGTAAAGTGAAGTAAAGTGTCGGCAACAACGCTCTTGTCACTCCCATGACGTAGCAGTTGTCCATAGGCGGTGGTGATCACTTACTATCAGGTGATCCGCTCGATCGATTGTCGTTCTATTTCATTAAAATAATAAATAAATATAAAGGGACAAATCACACAGATTGAGCTAGCCCCAAAGTAAGTTCGAGACTTGTGTTATGGTATGGTTATGGAATACTAACTCAACGATACTATATTTTATAATAGATACTTATATAGATAAACATCCAAGACCCAGGTCAATCTGAAAAAGGCCATTTTTCATCTTAATCTGACCGGGGATCGAACCCGGGACCTTCCGTGACCTTCTTGTTGAGAGCTAAAATAAAAGTTTACCCTTAGCATACTGATAGAAAATAGTTATAGTGAAGTTGGTATTTTAAAAAAAAATCTAGGATATGTGCTTACAGATCAGTTACCGACAAACGAAATTTGAGTGTAGTCCGAAATTAGGGCGCTCTGCATGTTTCTGTAATCTACAAATTTGGGCACAAACGTAGCATTTCTAACACTGCAAACTTGAGCTGGCTTCTCTTGTTTTACTAGTTTTTGCGAGGTTAAAAAGGTGGCGGAATTTAATAACATATAACCTTTGGATTTATGTGGACTAATGTACGATTTACACTGTCTACTATTACTGTAAAGGAAATTGGATTGATTGTGTATTATACTAAGATTTTAAGTTATAATTCAGTCATGATGCCGACAAAGTCAATCTAATGCTTCAAGAAATTAATTGAATTATTAAAATACGTAACAACGGATTACTCATGTAAATAGTCAGCTATTGGCGTGCAGCTACGCGCACGATGTAGTCCCAATTCGCACTTGTGCACAGTGAGAGACTAATTTGTGCTATTTTGACCTATGCTATTTTATAAATTTTATCTTTTTCAATTATTTTATCTTATTAATTTTCCTTATTTTTTATTATTGTAATTGGATTATAGCTATTGTATATCAATTTCTTTAGTGTTCTATTGAATGTATTTCAACACAAATGTGCTTATTGGAACGACATCGTGCGCGCGTCCCGATTCACATTCGCCCTGAGGAAGACCTCCGGATGAGGTTGAAACATGTCGGCCAGTAGCTGACTATTTACGTGAGTAATCCGTTACGTATTTTTATAACGTCTTTATCTTACGTGAGTTTTATTTAATCAAAACATTAATTGAATTCTTAAAAATACCCTTTTTGAGAATTCAATTACACGCGGTATTTAATTTCTATTTTTTTTTTCAATTTCAATTTATCTTTATTTGTTAAACATGTATAATATTTCCCTTTTTTTATAAAAAAAAATATAGGCTTCGTTTTTTTTTTACTCAATTTATTCTACTGCTCGGAATTTGATACATAAAATACAAAATGCTCTTAACTATATTAAATATAACTTTGTTGTAAGTAAGATTAGTTTTTCTATTAGTTTTTTCTTCTACGAGTATACAATCTGTAAATAATATGATTTGCACTCTTTTTTGGATATCAAATGATAGCAGCACAGAAAACTATTCTCACAATATTAAAAATAGATGATTTTTCTTATATTTTCGCGTGCTTTTGATGTATCAAAATAACTTATTTGATCTTTTATATGAATTTTTATGCATTTACAATGCATTCTGATAAACTTTTATTCAATTAAGAAATAAGATATGGTAAAAATATGGTTACTTACTTACCAATGAGGGTGATCGGAATCGATTTTTCCCCCGAATGGCGGCACTCTGTCGAGCGGTATTTTTGACAGCAGCTGTCAAAATCCACCAATCATAAAAATTATGATATAAATATAATAAATAAATATATACGGACAAATCAAACAGATTGAGCTAGCCCCAAAGTAAGTTCTTAAATAAGACTTGTGTTATGGGATACTAACTCAACGATACTATATTTTATAACAAATACATATATAGATAAACATCCAAGACCCAGGTCAATCTGAAAAATATCATTTTTCATCTTGGCCTGACCGGGGATCGAACCCGGGACCACCCGTGTCACAGGCGTGTTGACCGCTGCGCCACGGAGCTCGTCATGATAAAATATGATGAAATATTATTATTTGGTAAATATACTTATGATGAATTATGCTCACTTAAATTATTTTTAAATATAAAAACAAACAACTAAAAATTAAAAAATATACAATTATAAATTATAACTACTTATTTATAAAAAAATAAAAATCTATTAATAAGTTTTGTCTGTGTGGCATGGTGCCTCGAACGCTGGCTGCATTACCTCGTTGGATGGCGATTACAATTCAGCCCTATCCGTCACCTGCAGCGCCGACAAGCTTAGGCGCTAAAACTTTGAATTAAAATTATGATTCAACATAATTTCGTGGATTTTGACAGCTTGTCAAAAATACCTCTCGACTGTGTCGCCATCTGGGGGAAATCTCGATTCCAAACACCCTCACTTAGCCACCGCGCTTTATATCCTACACGTCGGAATTTGTCCACCATATCTCATTTCCTTTATACACATTATTGCTTGTATCACCTAACCTAACTACCCCACTATTACTAGAGTATGAAAATTCATACTAATATACCAATTCCAGGAGGGCCTCCGCACCCGTCGCGTCGGCGGTTCCCTCTCACTCTCCGAAGACGAGATCGATTCAGAAGCGGAGCTGTACGATCCGCTGAACAAGCGTGGTGGAAGGTGAGACCCGACGCTGCACGACCTGTGCAAGGCGCTTTATGAGTACGTCCTCACTGAGAGGGAAAGCTGCAGTGAGTAGGATGCAAGATTTCCATGTGTAATCAGATTGGTGCAAAGATTAGGATGCAAGATTTCTATGTGTAATCAGATTGGTGCAAAGATTAAGATGCAAGATTTCTATGTGTAATTAGATTGGTGCGAAGATTAGGATGCAAGATTTCTATGTGTAATCAGATTGGTGCAAAGATTAGGATGCAAGATTTCTATGTGTAATCAGATTCGTGCAAAGATTAGGATGCAAGATTTCTATGTGTAATCAGATTCGTGCAAACATTTCTTCGTGTAATCTATTGGGTGTAAAGATTTCTTTGCAATATCAGTTGAGCGTAATGATTTTTTATGATAGACCGATTGGATGTGAGAAGTTGTATGCAATGTGTCATATGTAACTATTTGAAAGATATCAAAATGGTTTCATAAGACTCATTTGAATGCAAAGTTTACCTTCCTTTTATAGAAAATTGTGAACAACCAATTCAATCAAACAAATTGAATGCTTCCTTTCGTGTGTCTAACAAATTGCGTACAAAGATTTCTATGTGTAATGAATTTGGTGCAAATATTGTTATGTGTAATCAATCTGGTAAAAAGACAACGTATTTGTATGTAAGATTACCAACTAGGTGCATCGATGTGTCTGTTTGATATGTAACACCTGAAATAGTAATTGATACATTTAAGAGTTTAAACAATAAAAAGACTGGAGATTTGTGGGATATCTCAGTACCTGTCATTAGTAGTATTATTGAAGTAATTGCGCCATATTTAGCTTCTATATTTAATAAGTGTGTAGATACAGGAACTTTTCCTGACTTGATGAAGTTAAGCAAAGTCATTCCGTTATACAAATCTGGCGATAAGAATGATCCCACTAATTACCGTCCTATTTCTATTCTGCCAGCGCTCAGTAAAATATTTGAAAAGATAATGTTTAATCAGTTATTAGCTTTTTTTAAAAGTAATGGTCTCTTCCATGGTGAACAGTATGGATTCACGAAGAATCGGTCTACTACAGATGCGGGTGTAGCTCTGTTAAAATACATATATGATGCTTGGGAGGGAAAACAAAATGCCATTGGTGTGTTTTGTGATCTTACCAAAGCTTTTGATTGCGTAGACCACAATACCCTTCTATCCAAGCTGGAGCACTATGGAATCAAAGGTAAATCTCTTAATTTAGTTGCATCATATTTAAGTAGCCGAACTCAAACCGTTAGTTTAAACAGGGTTCAATCCTCCGGATCATCTGTAAAAATGGGCGTACCCCAGGGATCTATCCTAGGGCCTTTGTTGTTCCTTATTTACATCAATGATCTGCCTTACTGTGTCACTACATGTAAGGCTGTACTATTTGCCGATGATACTTCTCTTGTGTTCAAAATAGATAGACAAACTGAATTTTTTGACGAGGTTAATAGTACATTAGCTCAAGTGTTAGATTGGTTCACAGCGAACAATCTTTTGTTGAATACTAAGAAAACTAAGTGTATTAAATTTTGCTTACCAAATGTTGCCAAAATACCAACTCGCATAGTAATGGATAATGAACCACTAGATATGATAGATAAAACAACTTTTCTTGGAATAACTCTTGATGCCGGGCTTCAATGGGGTGCCCATATTACAAACTTGGCAGGTAAACTTAGCTCTGCGGCTTATGCTGTCAGGAAAATTAGACAACTGACCGATGTTGAAACCGCGCGTTTGGTATATTTTAGTTACTTTCATAGTGTTATGTCTTATGGAATTTTACTATGGGGTAACGCTGCAGAAGTAAACACAATATTTATCCTGCAGAAACGAGCTATTAGATCTATATATAAACTTGGTGCTAGAGAATCTCTTAGAGAATTGTTTAAAGATTTCAATATTTTAACCTTACATTCTCAGTACATATTTGCGAATATTATGTTTGTACACCATAATTTACATTTATATGAGAAAAATAGTGACATTCATGACCGAAACACAAGAAATAAAAATAAGTTGGCTACACCAGCTTTGCGATTACAGAAAACTAAGCGTTCATTTATGGGTCTCGGAGCACGCTTCTATAATAAAATTCCCGCAGAAATTTCGGGTCTACCTTTACATAAGTTTAAAACTGCTGTTAAAAACCAGTTAGTAAAAAAGGCATATTATTGTATTAATGATTATTTAAATGATAAAAATGCGTGGCAGTAATTTAATTGATTGTAATTTATTGTAATTAATATAAATAACATTAGTAATAAATAAATACTTGTAAAATATTGTAATCGAAGCCCTTCAGGCACGTAGGGACCAAGTCTGGATTGAGTTTCTTTCGGCGTATTCTTCTCACCAGTGGTCATTACGAAACGCTAGTAGTTTTTCGATTTTGCATATTAAAAATTAAAAATAATAAGAAAGTAAAAAATATGACGTTCAAAAAGAGATACAATTATCCAATTTTGAATAAAAATCTTTGACTTTGACTTTTGACTTTGATAATTAGCCTGCAAATTATTGTATGTGTAACAAATTGGGTGCAAAGATAATACATAATTTGGTGCAAATATATTCATATCGGGAGCTAGAAGCAAAAATTTGTATTTCAAGAGTGAATTGAAAATTACAGTTTTACCGTGACCTGATCAATGGATAATGTAAGTTTCCTATAATTGGGTTCATAGTACCTGGATGGTTTTAATAACAGTTGATCGTTATTTAGGTAATTTATTTATTTAGTACAGTGTGATGTTAAAGGAATGCGCACGATTAGGCTTCCATAGGCAATTTTAAAATAGTAGTTAGTGTTTAATATGTAAATATTGTACGTACGAAGGTATATAGAAATAACTTAATCTCTTAAATATTTCATGATACTATACACGGTTTCATGATACTATACAAGGTGTTATATTTTTTCGTGTTTGTTAATGGCCAAAACTCGTGCCGGATTTTTCAAGTAGCCTAAATGCATTTGACATAGCTCAACGACTGCCATCAATTTTAACAGTCAGCACCAACGGCTTAACGTGGCTCTCGAAGCACTGAGGCGCTCGAGATATTTTTTTGCCGCTTGCGGTCACCCATCCCAAGTTGGGACTGCGCCCGGGGTTTCTTGACATACGTCAGTAATGCTTCCACTGGACCATCGGGCTCTGTACTATGTAAACGTGTTATTTTCAGTAGTCAATGTTTTTTTCTAATACAAAAGAATATTTTTACGGGATAGCGTGCAGTTGAACAGCACAGCTAGTGCTGTATATACCTATACGTACATTAAGCCCGACTCCTTTTTCATCTCTGTATGACACCACCTTTCGTAGCGACAGTGTTGTATAAGAGTCGCCAGAAAAGGCAAAATTCGATAAACACGACAAGAAGAATTATGACACCCTGTACGGTACACGTAGTAAGATATTTACTAGTTAAATAATGGTGTTAAGAGTCCCACGTAAAGCCGCAATCCCATACATACGTAGTTTCGTTTTAGTTTTACAACAGTTAAGCCAATCTCAACCAAATTTCGTACATACGACCGGATAAGGCATATTCATGTTTATAATCAGATTTCAATTTTAAAAACAATACCTATACAAAATTACAGCGAGTCGAAGTTTCGTATCGAAAACTTGTACTCGCTGTAATTTTGTATAGATATTGTTTGTTTGCCTTATCCGGTCGTATGTACGAAATTTGGTTGAGATTGGCTTAACTGTTGTAAAACTAAAACGAAACTACGTTTGTATGGGATTGCGGCTTTACGTTGGACTCTTAATAGGCTTTCAATAAATTGGGCCAAAGGCACATTCTTTCTCTTTGTTTTGATGTGTTTTGTAAATACCTTTTGGTGCTATCATTAATGCGGTTTCCAAAATAAAAGCCTTCGAGTGCCAAACTGAACGATATGCACAAAGTAATATTGAAATATCGTTGCGTTATAGAGTCAAAGTGGATAAGTAATAATATAAAACACTACGATTTTAAAATTAAACTTGTCGAGTCAAACGTTAGTAGAAAAAAACATTTGTAGGTTCTCCGATGGAAAACGTAATATAAATATACGAGTGTTGTAATGATCGAAATAGCTCACGAGAAATCATACGACTTTTTTCAACAACCTTTGTCTGTCAAAATAAAAAAAAGATGCATATTTACCTTGTATTATGATCCCGAACATAATATTGACGACACATTTACAATGTTATATTATATTATTTACTTTGCTGTGGCCTATATACATGTTAAACGATGAACTTTTAACTTTACTACTTCCTTTTGAGTCGACATAGATATTTTTACTTTTTATACCTATTTTAATCAGTAGATGGCCGCGACTCTTATTGAAAACACACACGCACGTGCCGTAAAGCGCACATATAGTAGGAATCATCTGCAACTGTTGAGCAAAATAGCAAATTATTTGAGCGTTTGTTATAAGAAACGGATGGCTACATGCAGGTACATAGCGCGTAGAACCGATGGCTGATGGGGGAAAGGTTCTTAATGGCGACCACGTAGCGGCAAGCGCAGCGGCGGACACCCTCCGACCAGGTGGTCGGACGACCTGACCAAGGTTGCAGGGAAACGCTGGATGCAGGCCGTTTCCAACCGGTCATTTTGGAAATCCTTAAGAGAGGCCTACATACCTGGACATAGGTCCAGCAGTGGACTTCTTGTGGATGAAATGATGATGAAGATGACATTACGTACTTCTTCTTCTTCATCAGGTCTTTTTAGTCTCCACTGCAGGAGCACGACCCTCTCTGTACTACCAGAGCCTTATTAGCCAGAGCAGACAGAGGATTTGGCCTACACTCTCCACGCTGGCCAGACGGGTTGGAGAGGACTTTTGATGTTTGTAAGCTTTGTTTAGCTTGTGTTTCCTAAGTCGCCTTGTACGACATCCACGGAAAGACTTGGAGTGGTCCTATTTTACTCTGCTGGGAACCACACGGCTGGTATATTACGTACATCTTGAGCCATTAGGCAGTAAAATTCAAAACTCCCAAAAAGTAAATTCGATATAGGTGAGCATCAGTTATCGTAATACTATAAAATGGCAACCACTATAGCTCCTCTATAGTGGTTGTCAGTTAGCATGTCAAAAGCAGACATTGAACTCGATCTTCCTGTGAAGTTGGGGAGTTATGTACAAATGTGAAGCGGGCAGTATTTTTAATTTAATCTGCACGTAATATTACAGAGTACTTAATTATAACATTAGATAATGAAAAATCAATGCAACTATTTTAATATTAGCGTTAAGATTGTAAATAATTTTATATGTTTTTTTGTTAGTTGTCTTAATTATGAAAATTGACGTAACCATGCATATTTTTGCTATGTTTCGTACCTTATGAATGGAGGAAGAAAAGTAAAAAATAACCCTCTATCTTGTAAACGACTAAACAGATTTTGATCAAATATAGCTAAGTATCCCTTTTGATTAAAAAACTGCATCAAAATCGGTCCAGCCGTTTGGGAGCTACGGTGAATCATAGATGCACAAACAGACACGTCAAATTATAATAACCCTGTGCGCGTCGGAGTCAAATATACATTTTGAAAATGTTCCTAAAATGTCAAGTATTGTTCTTTTAAAATTCTGGTTCAGCAAGTTTTTTGTAAAGTTTTATGTAATTAAATATGTGTATGAATATGTACGCATGACTGAGTCATAGCTTTAAGTCTGCCGTTTGAGGCACAAATGTAAACCAAACATTAGCTCAATTAGTGTAATAATGTAATTATTAATGTATTTTATTCAATTTCAACCAATAAAAATGCTTACATATTTTTTTGTCTTTTTTTAGAAAAAAATATCAACTTAACCCTTAGTTTCGAAAACAATATACAAAGTTAAGATTCTTGCCTCTGATAGTTCAAAATTTATATAAAATCGACTTTCAAATTCAATAGATTCAATATGTACTTGTTAGTTGTAAAAGTACTTCTATAACTTTTATACATAATATTGCAACAAAGTCGGTTTTATGTTAATCTGCCAGAGGAAACTTGGGGAGCTCACTGACGAGCGACGACAGGGTGTCGGCGACCAGGGTTGTGACGTGAGCTCTCGTCGACACTGTGGCTCGTCCGTAACCTCCTTAAGAATTCAGGCGAAACAATATCAAAAAATTTTAAAGTATATGAGCGGCAGTAGGTATATTAAAATTCATTGTTTTTGGACCTTATCTCCGGGGCATAAGGTTCAATTTTTGGTGGCTATATATTTGCCACTGCCTTAAAAAGGTTTAAAAGGTAAACCATAACATGGAATCACTGACCCGCTAGTCAGACGACATAGTTCTGCTAAGCGGAATGAGAATGGTGCAGGACCGTAGAAAATAGCCCCAGATTTTTTGATGAAGTATAAAAAACGCAGACGTGGGCGAATACCTGATGATGTTGCGCTTCAACTTTGACCAATCTGCTCATCATGTCTTCTTTCAGTACAAAGAAGTCTTGATATTTCATGAGTTTCAGCTAATCAGAGCGAGAGAGACGGCACAGTACACAATCTAAAAGAGAATCGTTTTAATGTTTACACACATATACAAACGTTTTCAGTTGTATATAGGAGTAATAGGGATAAAAATAGCTTCCCTATTATCGATCTCTACCAGCTTTATTTAACTAAGCTAAACCTAATGCTTATAAGGCTTTTTGTGTACCGCAAATATCAATCTATCCTTCAGTTCCTGTACTCTTCTTAGATAACTATGTACATTAATTACTAGGGCGTTATCTCCGTAATCATTCTTGATTGTTTCCACCTTCTCAATGCACATGGTTCTATAGTTATGTCCAGTTTCGAGACCGAAACTGCTTGTTTCGGTGGTCCCGTCCCACTCTTCGTGATTCCTGATGCTTATGTTCTTAACATTCCTGTCCATGTTCATTCTGATGTGGTTCCTTATGTCCGGCATGTCGCATAGGTTCATCAGGACTTGCATAGCTCCGAGTTGCAGAACTGGTTTGTTCGGAGTATGACATAGATCTACGAGTCTCTTCGGCAGTCTCACACATTCTTTTGCGCGCCATTTTGAACGCGTCGTCAATGTAGTGTACGCCATTAGATGTACTGCGCTGATAATGACTTCTACAGACGTGCTCATGAGGTACGGTCTTAGAACAAAGGTTAGGTCGTATTCGTCAGCGAGTATTTTGCCTACTTCGTCTTTGCATAGTTGTGTCATGCAGTCCATAGCGGCGCTGACGATTCTCGTGTCCCTTTCTATGAACAGAGTCAGCATGATTTGGAAGGCGTTTGCTTTGAGTAGTCTCGTGGGGTCCCATTCGGCAAGGTTGGTTAGCGTTGTCAGATGTAGGATGACTATTCCTGCGTGCTCGTTCTTGATCATTTTGAGGAGATCTTCTACAATTTTCTCGTTCTTCATGATAAATTCGCATGAGCATCTATCGCGCGCTAAGGTTTTGAGGGTGGTGGCGGCCGCGAATCTTATTTCTTTACGGTCTCTGAGTATCAGCCACATGAGGTTGTCGATGATGACAGGGCGCGTCATGATTTGTTTCTTGCCCTGGTAGTAGGTGGCGAGGTGCGTGAAGATGAGGCAGACTTTCTCTCTAATTACGGGGTCCCGGTGGTGCATCAGGTCTATGAGTCGGTAAACCAGCTGCAGCTTAATCAAGCATAGCGCGTTTTCTGATATTTGTACCTGGTGGAAGAGAGATTTTATAGTTATAAGTACTTACACCGATACGAAAAAAATTTGTGCGGAACAAACACGAATATAGGTAATAGAATGAGGTAATTAAAGCATTCAAGGATTGATCTTTGTTTTGTAGTATTGTTAATGAGATTTTTGTCGGTTTCTTCAGATTACTACTGTTTTACCCTAAATGTTTTTTCCTGAACAATACCTTGATGATAAGCAGATTGTGTTTATGCAGCTGTCTTTATTGTCGATTCTAATTAGTGGCACAGAATTATTAAAAGTGCTAACGTACAAAACAGAAACTCTTTTTGAAGTGAAACTTCTTTAGTGGCGCTGTGCACTTTTTGTGATGGGGAAAAAATGTTAAACTCGCGACAGGTCACGTGATCGACAGATTCGTCAGATTGAAAATTCGTAAGACGGCGCAGGGCGCTTGCGCGAATGTGCGTGTGGTTTGTGTTACATTGTACACATCCATGGATAGTGACTGCTGTTAGGAAAGGTATTAAATTATGAGTGATAAATTGATAATATTACGTTTTCACTTCTGCCGGTTTCCCGGAGTGCGGACCCGTTGTCTTTTTTTTAATGGGCTATATGTAGCTAGCTTCAAGTGAGTGTTTGCTACTTCACCGCCTTTGAGAGAGACTAAAGTGCCCTCAACCTGTAAGGCGAACATCACCAAAGGGCCCCCTGGAGTGACTGACCTCGGCTTTGAGGCCTCCAGGCATTCTGAAGGTTTGAATAACAAAATTGGCTCTGGTTAGCTGCTAACGCAATGCAAAAGTTGGCTTCATTTGTGACTTCCCTGAGCCCAGTCTATATTATTCCTAGGTCCATGATAAGGGCATTATTGCACTAAGGGCCTCATTAAGATTAGCACGGAGTCTCGCAATGGGTAAGTCTCACTTATCTGCCCGACTGACATAGATAATAATAAAGGAGGTGAACCGAACAGATATTTTTGTTAACACGTCTACCTGATCAAGGACAGAATGTAACGCTTGCAGCTGGATTAAATTATCATCCGAGTGCAGATCCCTGACAATGAGTCGAAGGCCGTTGCGACCGAAGCCGAGCTTGGCCCGTGTTATATCCACGTGGGGAGCGTAGAGGGATGGCTGCATTGACTTGAGGCGCTGGGCAGTAGGTACGACTGAAACAGAGGAGATAAGGGTTAAAACCTTACAAAGGTAAGATTTATTATATTTGCATCATCTTTCAATTTCGATTTTTATAGATAGAAAAGAATAGAAATATCTTTATTCAGTGATTCAGATCGAATGATAACCGGAATCGAGTGCCACATAGCAATGCAGCGTCAACCATGAGTTTATAATACGTGAGTAGTAAACGATTCGATCTAAAGTAAACTATTCGATCGCTCGTAATAGTAAACTATTGTCTACTCGATAGAAAACGAAGGTCAGTTTTGTAACTCATGGTGCTGATACCGCAGAAAATGTTCCTGTAAACACAGGATCGTATTCATTAACATTCAACCTTGAGTCGTTTTCGATTACGAGATTCGAAAACTACTCACTCATGGTGGACAAAGTATAGTAAACTATGACGGTTATAAAAACGTTACCGTATACTACTCTCGTAAACGAAATGTATAAACTCATGGTTGACGCTCTGATGTATTGATATTAATTACTTGCACTTGTGAAGTAGGTAATAAGATTGACGACATCTACGTAGGCCTTTTCAGGTGGGAACTATACGTTAAGCCACAGATTTATTTTATGGCCACGGGAACCAACTTCTGATTTTATAACTAAGCCACGAGCAAGTATTAATCAAAGGACACGAGAAAATGAGAAGGCGTCTAATAGGTAAACTAATTCACCTTGTTTTTTAAATGCCTTGGGGCGAAACCCTCAAATTGACAAAAATAACTTGGCCTCAGAGGGTACGTAAAGTTTCCTTTGACTAAAGTAGCAGCGAGTAAGTAAAGCGAGCGAACATCCCCAACTTAAATAAGTATTATTTTAGTGGCTAAAAGCCCAATGCTAAATAATGATTAATGGAATGGTTAGGATAGTAAATGGATAGTAAGTATTTTTTAGACGCGAACTTTTGGTGGCGTAATATGTAATTCAGAGGATATTTAGGTTTTTAGTGGAGAATAATCCTATTAAACAGAAGTCAGCTTGGAAAACTAATCGCCGTTGTCGTGCAATTTAGGAAGGAAGACTAGGGTATAGGATCATCATCATCCGAGCGTATTTCCGGTTACAAAATAAGTAGTAACGCTTCAGAAATCGGGGCTCGCTACAAAGGCGTAGGATACCTCTAAGGAAAAGTCTCGGAAAAGTCCACTTACCGCAATGAGGATCAAATTGTATTCTTTCCATGGCCTTGTCTACAGCCTTGTTGATCAACCGCGGGTTCATCGCGCACACCAGCTGAAGGTAGGAGTTCTTGTTGGGGCAAAACATGATGCTGAATTTATCTAAATATTAACTTTATATAAATTATAGCGGCCGAAATGAGTAAAAAATTTATAAATTAGGGATAACCTAGTTGATTCGCTTGACCATCGCTTGACAAATGTTATGACAATTTTTCATTTTCAGGAACTATTAACACTATTTTAGTATCTAAACTTTTTTTAAGAAATCTTACACTCTGGCCGGACTGAATCAAAAAAGTGCTGTCACAGCTGACAGACGTTCTCTTTTCAGAAACAAATAACAATCATTGACATAATTTTATGTCGGCATGCAATAGTGTGGCTTTATAGCATTTTTTTCCACCAAAATTTTACGTTTTGGTCGTCGGCGATGAACGAAGACTGATGGCGGGCAGCGGCGGCATGGACGACGAAGAAAAGAAGATGAAAAAACTAAACGATGACGTCGTCGTCTTCCTCAGGAAACGCAGTGAGACAGATGCCTCACCACGGTATACGGCTAGGTTGAAAACGTACGTGAACGTTCAGCAGAAGCGTCGGAGAGCGGAAGCGGCGCGTTATCGTTACGACAACGCAGCGCCAGACAAAGGGTCAAAGAAGCCAATAGAATCGAAGGAAAAGATCGCCAACGACGACAAGGGAGATGATGGAAGACGAAGCAGGTCGTTCTACTCGCGCTCACGATCCACCGAGCCGTCGGACCGGTGCGGGCGACGCCGCCGCCGTCGCCGCCGCCGACGCCGCCGCCGCCGCCGCAGCTGTCGCCGTCGACGCCGCAGCTGCCGCCGTCGACGCCGTCGCCGCCGTAGCTGCAGCCGCCGTCGCCGCCGACGCAGTCGCTGCCGCCGACGCCGCCGTAGCCGCTGCCGTCGGCGACGTCGCTGAACTATACATCTTGTGAAGTTTAAATTTTTGTAGCGTTACCTACATACATACTTTTTTGATTTTATTTATTTAAATTATTTAAAATGATATTTCTTTCCTTTTGTCTCTAGTTTTATAGTGTTATTGCTACGAAGTGACCTTTAACTTAAAATTCAAGAAAGAGGTGGTGTTATCTTAACGGCGAAGTCCAGGGTCTGTTGCATTAATTGACCTAGTAAAATACCTAGGTACTGATGATATAGGAAATTGCGATAATAATAATTTGATTACACTTTGTACAAAGTGGGAGTTAAAGAATTTCTGGCGGTAATAACTTTTTTGTTCTAGTAAGCACATAGCAAGGGGATCACCTAATAGTCTGATAAGATTTTTTTTTATTATTATTTACGGCCCTGGATACGAGTCCTTTATAGCCATTTTTCATTTATTTCATATATTTAGAAGGCTTGATAATCTGTCCAGTTGCGAATCTGTCCACTTGCTACGAAAACGTCATTTCTTCCAACAGTGTTAGTAGGTACCGTTTCATCCTCCAGGATCCCCAGCCTGCTCTACCAGGGGATCCCCAGTACCAGTTTACATTTCGGTAGTACTTCTGACATGAATAGACTTCAGGGTTCTTCGGGTCATTCTAGGAACCCACACGACATGATGATGATGTCCTTTGTTGTAACAAACAAGTTAGCAGTAGCTAATACCACCGAAGTTGTATATCACATCTTTACCCCTTGCGGGGTGGACAGTGCTCAAGGATATAAAACCTAGAGGCCACGTTCAGCGTGTTAGATTTTTACTTTGACTGGCTTTTACGGTTTGCGCCGAAAGAAAAGCAGCTAGAATATTCTATGTTTTTTCTTTTCTCTATCAGCATGGAAGAAAAATAATATTTGAAGCTTAAAATTTACAAATAGGTATTTATTTTAGTACATTCTAAAATTGTTTCGCGATGTTTCTTGATAAAGTCCACTGCCTGGGTACCTACACCCTTATATTTAATTCAATACACAAACTTCAAGAGGTGACTCAGCCCATCAACATGAACAACTTTTGTTATGGGACCAATGCTGAAAATTCAATATTATTTTTACCTTTTCCACACATTCGGTCCGATCAACTGGACACTTTTGTATGGGAATAACAGATTTTTTGGTCCCATATCAAAAGTTGTTCATGTTGATGGGCTGAGTCACCCCTTAAAGTTTGTGTACTGATTATAATATAAGGGTGTATGTATATTGCAAGGACTTATTTCCTCGGGAACGCTCTGAACCCTTTCCTTCTGCATTTGGTGTCTATGATCAGCTGCGCCTGCCGCTTCAGGTAGCACCTCGATGGTATATCCTCCTCTTCATCAGAAGCTGTGGAAAAAATAATTAGTTTTTCCAGTTTAACATAAATCTGCCAATGTGTATTTTGAAACATGATTTATTTGCATTTCATCACTGACTGAAATCATAAAATGATCAAAAAGATGGCCTATGGAATCAAGCTCAATTAATATCATCATACATATATATATTAGTTGTATACATATATATATATTAGTTGTATTGTATACATATATATATTAGTTGTATTGTTGTTGTGTTATACATACATTATATTAGTTGTGAGACATAAATTGCGATATCGTATCTCCATTTGTTTGTTATCGTAGGTCCTGTAACGTCTTGATCGTCATTAACTAAGTTTAGCCCAGTGTAATAAGGGATTTCACCCAAGAATTCTGCCTTTCCTGTGGTCATTATCTAAAAACTTCCTATTAAGGAAGGTTTTTCATCTGCGGAAATATTGGGCTCAAATAAATAGGCGCCGGACTTCGCCAGGAAGACGTGGACTCGTGGAGTTTTGTAATAGGTGCTCCTGGGTCGAAATTCTGAGTATGGTCTATCTTACTGACCATTGTCCCGTTCTGTCTAACGAGGCTACCATCCCTACTGCTCCTATCCGTAGGATATTCGAGGCTAATGGGGAGGCTAAAAATATCAAGTTGGATCGATATGTTTCCATTCTCATTATTTAACTTTTGCTGCAATCAATTTTTTTCCGACATTCGGTGTGCTTTAGTTCGTTTCTGATGCAAAGGATTGCAATAGCAATACAGCGTAGCAATGCTTCCAGTGACTTGGGTACTCTTGCACGTTTCTCGTGCAATGGTACCAAGAAGGGGAATATAAATTTAAGTAGGTTCTTTAACATTTTATATATTTGCAAATAAAAATAATAGGGGGTTTTAAGAATAGCTTATTCTTACGTGGGGCTTTGACTGGCTCCCTGGTGACGAGCTCCTTGTAGGTGGGTACCTTTTCTGTCTCTTTGGGAGTGCTGTGGCTGGCGCTCAGGCCAGCCACTGATGATGGGCGGCTTGTTGGCTGAAAGGTGAAATATTTTGGTTATTACGGGCTTTCGAGTCTCGTAAAGGGCATCAAAACCCTTAAGACATCAATACAAATAGTAGGGACGGACCAAAACTTTTATTGTTTGTTCGTTTTTTTTATGTGTGTAAGTGGCCAACACTGATCTTAGATTTTTCAAGCTGCCTAAAGGTAGCCGACTTAGCTTAATGACTGTCATCAAAGATGACAGCCGGGACCAACGGCTTAATGTGCCTTCCGAAGCACGGAGGAGCTCGAGATATTTTTATACCACTTGCGTCATCCAACCAAGTGGGGACTGCGCCCGGGGTTGCTTAACATACGGAAGCGCTTATAATGCTTACCCACTAGGCCATCGGGCTCCTCAAAACTTATTAGAATAATATTACTGCCATGTGATCAACAGGCACGTGCAAAATAAAACTCATTAATTTATAGAGTGATAATAGAACACAGTTTTCAGTATACCTAGGTACCTACTTCGCCACTAGTTGTCATATAAAGCAACATTGCTTACAAAGTTGTACATCGAGGGTCGTGCTTTTAAGGGATGAACCATGGTTTTTAAGTTTTGCATATCTTGGAATAGTTCAGTGCATAGAACGGTATCTTTACCGTAATTTTTAAAGAAATGCAATTTTGATAACCTTGTTATATTCTTGCTTGATTAATATTTTCTGTTTTTAACAGGAGTATAACTAAACAATTTCTTACGTTAGAAGGAATAGCAATGATAGTAGACTCTCCCTGCTTCTCTTTGATTTCCTCGGCCCTAGCGACGGCTTTCTCGTACCGCGCTGTTAGCACCGCAATCAGTTCTTGTACATCTCGGGCTTCTGCTGTCCATTCTGGCATTGGAGGGTCTGGAATAATCTGAAACATAATCTGGTTAAAGTCTTGAAATTTGACATCAAGGGTGTTTTAGTAACAGCTAATTATAACCACCAACCAAAAAGAGAGTAAAGATCACTAATGATTTTGACATCTAATGCGTATTTATCCTAGGTCAGGTTGAAGATCGTATCAAAAATAAGAAAGAAAGCCTTATTTGACGTACAAGGAATATAAAAGGTCCATTTTTGATGGACAACACCACATAAAAATTCCTCTCTCTTCCTCTCTCAACTGAGGGTGTTCCCAGTTTCGTCCTCTGCTGGAATGCTTCGGAGCCCTGGGCTCATATGAAAAATACCAACTGTACATAACTCATAAAATTTTAACATTTCACAGTTTAGAAGCGAAGAAAATTCTCCTTCAAAATCATTTCATACAAGTCATACAGTTTTTCAAGCATACAATAACTGTTAGAAATAAGATATAGGTACAAAATTTACCCCTCACGTCTATATAGCTCCTATTTCAATACAGAACACATACTTACGTCTAACAGCTTGCACAGATCATACAGCAGCCGCTTGATTTCCAGTAGCAGCTTCTCCAAATCATCCAAGTTCTTCTGCAGCTCTGCATGTAACTCGTCCTCAAGTTTTATCTCTTCTTTTAACTCATTTATTTGTTCTTGTCCTCTGAAAAATGAAAGGATTTCACAAACGGAGTCCAGTATTTTAACAATGCTGAAGTCTACTGCTGGTAATAGGCCTCCATCAAGGATTTTCAATACGGCCGGTTGGAGGCGGTCTGCATCCCGCGTCTTCCTGCGATCGTCGGTGGATATCCAACGCTGAGATTTCCGGTTGGTTTAACTAACTATTCGAGAACCTTTTTGCTAAGCCGTGTGGTTCCCGGCAGAGTAGGCCCACATCAATGCTTCTGGTGGATGTCGTAGAAGGTAACTTAGGAAACACAAGCTTAACCAAGCTTATAAACATCAAAGAGACCTCTTCAACCCATCTGACCAGTTTGGAGAGTGTAGGCCAAACCCTCTGACTACTCTGGCTCTGGTAGTGGAGAGTAGTTCATGCTTCTGCAGTGGAGATTAAAAAGAATCTGATGATGATACACCCTGAAATACAGGGCTGAAAACAGCGCTGGTCATTTTTGTGTCCAGCTTAGCACTGAGCCGCCACGTATTGCAGGTCACAATGCATATATTGTATGTACTCATAAATATTATTATTCTTTGTGTACTACACCAAATAATATTTCATTTCATTATAAATAAGAGCTGATCTGCAGAGCTATTTCGATGGTATTTGTTATTTTAAGCATCGTCGCGTTTCTGAATCGTTCTCGTAAAGCTTTAGGAAAAGGTTAAGACTTACTCATCCTTATCCTTGACCGATGCAAACTTGAAAGCCTCTAACTCTGATATGAGTGAAGTCTGCATATCTTCTAACTGAAGTTTCTCCTCCTCTATGGTCTGCTGAAGGTAGTTCAGTCGCTTACATGTCTCGCGCTGCCCTTGGAACCGCTCGAAAACTTCATCAGCTTCGTTTGCTCCTGAAATTTTATTAAAACCATATCAGTTTCTCAGAAGAGCCGAAACGGTTCTATGACATTGACGGTAGACGAAACAAAGCGACTCGTGCTTAGTCTGAAATTTTCTAGAATGAGTCAAAATTCTTTATTTCGCAAAAATGAAGCGCCTCGGTTTCTACGGCAAAAAATCATTCGTATGTCTATCCGGCTGTTCCTCTCTACAGGCCGACTATCGTAAAATTTTTAGAGCAGTCAGGTTTACTGCTCAAAAATTGTTATGAGATTTTCATAAACATTTCTACGTACATTATGAAAACACGGCTTTACTCACGTTTTATTACGTCGGATCTGCCGACTAGTTTCGGTCTGTTACGAAGACCATCATCGGGGCGAGTGAAAGGGGTGGCGACACGACGGTTACCCTTCCCTCAAAGCACTGAGGGCCGCCTCACGGTCTTCGTAACAGACCGAAACTAGTCGGCAGATCCGACGTAATAAAACATGAGTAAAGCCGTGTTTTCATAATGAATTTATCTCGCGTAAGTTTTAATATTATTATTTCTACGTACATAGATAGATATACTTGACTTACTAGACTTACTTAATAAATAGACAAAATAAATTCATAAAATTACATAGAACTTTTTTGTCGAATTACTTTTTGGAACTTTCATAAGACTGGATGGAAATGGTATGGAAAGTAAAAGTAAGTAAGTATACCTGTTAGTTTCATTAGTCTTTGGAATATTTCTTCCATTTGAGCAGCGGCTGATTCCTCCTCCGTCGCAATTTCGCCTTCGTCAGATTTCGTCGATTCTTGTCGCACCACTCGCGCTGTGAACATTTGTCACAGGGATAAAGAAATCGTTTGTAAATTAATTTACTCTCTTTACTGATAGGTACTTAATTAAAGAGCGAACATAAAGAGTAAATAATTGGTCATCCATCCTTGTATATTTTCTGAAAACAAAGGGCTACAAAGTAAATTAAACAAGTTCCTAATGTAAGCTGAATGTTTATGTAACTTTATACAGAAAAAAATCTTCACTTATCAATTTGACAAGAATCTTCAGCCGTAGCAGTTATGGCCGGTATACACTTTGATTAGAGCAAGTGTTAAGAGCGTATACTAGCAGTATTTTTTCAATATGGTTTCCATACAAATGTATTTCTCTCTTTTCTCGCTGAAAACTGATTCTAGAGCCACAATTCTTTTTTTTCATAAAATCTAGTACTAAAATAAGAATGCCCCTATTTTTTGTTTTTTTCCAAAAAAACTGTTTTTGCGCATTTTTTTTCTTTTAAACAGATTTTTAGAAAAAATAAAACATAGGGACATACCTATTTTAGTAATAGATTGTATGTAAAAATAATTGTGCCTCTAGAAGCAGTTTTCAGCGAGAAAATAGAGAAATACATTTGTATGGAAAACGCAGTGCTAGTATACCCTCTTAAGTTCATACAATTTGCTACTAAACGTTTAGTAAGAAATGTATAAACTTCGCACTTGCACTAATCAACGTGTATACCAGCCATTACACGAAGCAATAATTAAAACTTCGCTGTTAGTTAGTTTTCAGGGGATCGAAATGTACCTATATACTAACTTTTAAAGGGGTTAACAGCAAAATTTTCCGATATAAAGTTTCAGTCAGTGACTTTCATCTGGGATTCGTGGTGGGCGTGGATTGGCTGGAGCACATTCGCGGTTTTCTTTGTAAAGAAAATACCTACTCCAATTTCTTAAGTTCTCGCTTCTTTTTGGAAAACTTCTTTACGAAATAGGCTTTCTCCTGACCTACGCATATGCTCTGCTCACCTAGCTCGGCTTCCGTGGAGGTGGGGCCAGTAGCTGGTATGCGCATGTCGACCATTACTTTTTAAATAACATACCTTGGGGAGGGAATATCTTCTTCTCCAGTTTCTCAAGTTCCCGTTTTTTTTCAGCAAACATCTGCGCGAATAGGCTTTCTCCTGAGCTTGCATATGCTCTGCACCATGAGCTAGTTTCCTTCAGCAGAATTGACGGCCGTTGCTCAAAAGCAAAACTCTTTGCTTCCTTGAAAATAATATACTCACTTTGAGGAGGGAATATCCTCTTCTCCAATTTCTCAAGTTCTCGTTTCCTTTTCGCGAAGTAGGCCTTTTTCTGAGCTCGCGTATGCTCTGCATCATTAACTAGTTCCACTTCAGCAAAATTGGCAACCGTTGCTCGAAAAGAAAACTCTTTGGTTCTTTGAAAATAAAATAGTCACCTTGAGGAGGGAATATCCGTTTCTCCAACTTCTCTAGTTCTCTTTTCCTCTCAGCAAACCTCTGCGCAAAGTAGGCCTTCTCCTGAGCTCGCGTATGCTCTGCATCATGAGCTCGTTCGGCTTCCGCGGAGGTGGCGGCCGTAGCTCGGACGCGCATCTCGGCTGCTTCTTCACGAATTTTCTGGAAACATGTTTTTTTGCCATTATCTTTTAACAACTAATATTTGTGCTTATATATACATATTTATTTCCACGCTGGTCTGGAAGAAAATAAAAAACCAAGAATGTACCGGATGCTTCTCTTCCCGTGCAGGTCGGTAAAGCCGATCGAGGGAATGGGCGTGAGGAATCATGTCAATAGGTGATGCGGCCAGCATCACTATTTCGATCCCGTTCCTCGCCTACAAGCTTACCAACTTGCTAAACAGGGCCTTTATAGACCTAGGCTCTGTCTACCCCGCCGCAATTTTGATGTAACAGAGTAGACATTATTAAATATATGCGCTTGCGCAATTTGCGCGTGTCTCGATTCACATTCGCCCTAAGCAATACCCCCAGGAAGGATGAGGTTGAAACATGTTGGCCAGTAGGTGACTCTTACGTGCGTGAGCAATCCGTTGTTTCATATTTTAAGAGTTACTTTAGTAAGCAAGTGTTGGTTGTAGGTAGGTTACCTCAAGTTTTACTATTTCTTCCTTCTGTTTATTCAGTGCCTCTTCTATATGCGAAAGAGAGCTTTCGAACTTCACCGAATCATCTATTAAGGCTTGTCTGTAAATAAAAAGCAAAAAAAAAAAAAATAATACGGACCCTATGTAAGTAAAAAGCAAAAAAAAAAAATAATACGGACCCTTGTCCGCCCCACATAAATGGAGACGAAATTTTTTTTTAAATCTATGTAAAAACGAGATAAGGTAAAGGAAGAAGTTCTTTTTTTTTAATGTACTCAAGTAGGTACATTTAAAAAAAAGAAAGAATACACTACTTCTCTCGTTTTTACATAGATTTAAAAAAAAATTTCGTCTCCATTTATGTGGGACATCGAAGTCTAAGTAATAGGGTCCCGTTTTTACCCTTTGGGTACGGAACCTTAATGAATACCTCGGTGACGGAAGTTGTTATTGAGCTATACTTTCCTGATCGAATAATACTTTTTCTTGACCAACTCCGCTTCAGTCCATTGGATCAAAACTTTATGAATTTCATTTTCTAAGTGTGATGTTCTCTGTGAAAAGAATATTGTTAATGATAAAATAAATCATTTAATTTAGGCGTATAGGCAAGTAGTAAAGAAGAAATATTAAATGTGTGATTTTTAACAACATGGCAAAATTTAATGTTAATCACTCGATGGTTAATCAGAAATTCAGAATCCCAAATAGAATACAGCAGCAGTACTTAGTCTACGTTAGTTTATATTTTCTTTAGCCGATGGCGCGAAGCCTTTTTGATATTTATGTTTTTTGAGTGATTCAGTTTAAGAATTGTTTCGTATGTCTGTTCACCTCTACAAGTAGCACTTTCAACCGGTCCTCGTCAAATTTTTCAAATCCAAAAATAATATAGAAGTTTTATGGTGCTTAAGTTTTAGGAAAATTTTCCTAGCGGTGATATACTCATCAGTCATAATGACAATAGTCCCAAGATCACAGCTCACAAAACCGCAAGTTTATTTGAGAAATTATATCGTCAAAGGATAAATATTGACACCATTAATTTCCAAATTGTTTTTTGTTTTTCGTGTGTGTAAGTTAGTAAGATGTTAATAAACTTTGTTTAGCTTGTGTTTCCTCTCTTGTGAGACCTCTCCAACCCGTCTGGCCAGCGTGGAGAGTGTAGGTCAAATCCTCTGACTACTCAGGCTAGTATATGGCTCTTGTAGTACAGAGAGGGTCGTGCTCCTGCAGTGGAGACTAGAAAGACCTGTTGATGATGATGATGATGATGTGTGTGTGTAAGTGGTCTAAAAGAAAATCGAAAAGAATTCTAGAAAATTGTATTTCTCACAGAGAGGGTCGTGCTCCTGCAGTGGAGACTAGAAGGACCTGATGATGATGATGATGATGTATTTCTCACCTTTCTAGCTCTAGTGCTAGATTTTGATTTGACGAGTTCTCCTTTCGTGTTCTCTATCAGTAGATGTTCATACTCCTTTTCAAAGTTACGCAGTTTATTATTCTTACTTCGTTTCTCGTACTTCAGCAGGTCCAATATCTTCCTCTGTTCTATCACCTTTAGATCTAGGTTGTGAATAATCTAAAAATACAAGACTTATTGAGCGTAAGAGCAAAAGACGGAAATATTTAAAAAGAAAAATGACACCACATCCTAATCGAAGTGTATAGTGTACAAAAAAATACAAAAAATCTAAAACGTAATACGTAGGACAGTTGTACACCATACAAAAAAAAAAACTTATACGTAAGTCCCTACAGTATTGTACAATAGTCCCTTGCATGCCAAGTGGGTCAAGGTTATTTTTAAGGTTCCATACGCGAAGGGTAAGAACGGAACCCTATTTACGGGACTTTGATGTCCGTCAGTCTGTCACCAGGCTGTATCTTATATATCGTGATAGCTAGACAGTTGAAAGTTTTACAGATGATGATTTCTGTTGCCGCATTCCCAACGAATACTAAAAACTTATTAAAATAATAATTTAAGCGGGGTTTCCATACAACAGACGTGATTTTTTTGCTCGATATTAATATTTCAAGCTGCCTAACTAGCTGAACCACATCTAATATAGCTTGCCCAAAAGATGCCCAAAGGCATCTCACATAGTTTAAATTATGACAGCCACGGCTTAATGTGCCTTCCGAAGCTCATTGAAGTTATTTTTATATTAAACTAGCAGCCCTACCCGGCTGCGCCCGGGCATGTATTATACCTTAAAACCTTCCTCGTGAATCACTCTATCTATAGGTGAAAACCGTATGAAAATCCGTGGAGTAGTTTTTGAGTTTATCGCGAACAGACAGACAGACAGACGCGGCGGAGGACTTTGTTTTATAATATGTAGTGATTATACAATTCATTATTTATTTAGTAAACGTTTTAATAACATTTCTTGTCGTAAAGAATAAACCGTAGTAAGTAGTAAAGTTTGGGCATATTAGTCGAAATAAGTAGTCGATGGCAAGACTTGTAGTCCAGGGTCAGGTCGAAGGTAAAAGAGCTCGAGGCAAATCTCCGACTCGTTTGACAGACTCAAAAACAGCTACCCAGTCTTCCATTGTCCAATACGCACGCAATACTACTAACAGGCAGAGGTGGAGAGCCATTGCACAAGCAGCAACCCTCGCCCAAGGGACGGGCAGTATAGAAGATCCCGCACCAGGACCACCTGCACAACCACGACCACTCTGTCAAGAGTGAACGACTAAGAAGAAGAAATAAGTTAAACACCTGATCGCTATTCTTGTTTCCAATGGGGCAGACCTCCGTCAAGTACTTCTTCACCTGCACCTCCTCTTCTCCAATCACAAGCCTGGCCTGCGCCAACTCGCTGACTCTGAGTTTTATTTCCTTCTTTAGAGTTTCTATGAGGTCGTTGTTTTGCTGTTTTTCTTGTTCGTTCTCTTCGTAGCACGATTTTCTTTGACCCTCTGTAAGGTTTTAACAATCTTACTGAAACGGCTATACTACACTGAACTTTATAAGTCGGTAAGTACTAAATTACTATTTATTTCTGAAAGTTGATAATACGGAATCGGATTAATGTTGACAACTTGTGAAATTATCTAAAAATACTGATATAATCACTTTAAGAATGGAAAGCAGAGAGGGAGGCCTTTGCCCAGCAGTGGTATTTAACAGGCTAGCAAATAAATAAAATAAATCACTTTTATTTTGATTTCGTTTCTGAAGTTTTTTTAATGCTCCTCTGAAGTTGGGTGAGCAAGATCACTTTTATAAGTACGAAAATCTTAAAGAAACTCTTTTGCTTTATTATAGCTATTCCACTAAATGTATAGTTAGCAACTTTTATAACGGCATTCCAGCGGGAAATACTCACATAATATTTAATCATATATTAACTTTAAAAGTTAATAATTAAAGCAAAAAAAAATTAAAATAAAATACTTAACTTCCCATACAACAAGAGATTTTTTGCCATTTCTTGCTCGATAGTGAAAAGGTAGATAGATAATGGTACTGCACCCTTATTTTTAAATTTTTACCCGTTTGCCAAGTGAAGTGGCCAAACTAGGCCAAATTAGGTAGTGAACTCGTTCTACATCTAAACCGGACTGGTCCCACTTGACCCTTATCTAAATCAGAAAGAGGCAACTGGTCCCTGGGGCAAGATTTGCGTGGGACAATTAATCCCCTAACCCAATTTTTGCTGGCGAAAAAATATAGTGGTATTTTGCTAAGTACGTGCTACTACGCAACCATTTACCAGGGCGGGTTCGACTCGCACTTGGCCCAATTTTTTTAATTTGCTCTGTTGTTTAAAACTCATGAAATAAGATCTTGAAGTCAGCACCGCAAATTCATAAAATCACTGGGGAAAGTCAACCAACAAGCAACCAACTACACTTAAACAATACTACTCACCCGACAATTGTATTTTCTTTTTGATCTCAAATATTTTGGTATTGATAGTGGTGAGACGGTCTTCATTCTCGATCTCGAATGGATGTTTTTGGTAACACGTCGTCATTGTGTAAATATTACTGGGACTGTTTTAAAACTCAAGGTTTGTGTCGGCTGTTGGCCATCAAGTTGCCAAATCAGTTTACAACAAAAGTAGGATAATCCATTGCTTCGAAACACCACATAATGAAATTGGAATTAGTGTCGATGAGAGAAATTGCTCGAACTGAAAGCGTCTCGAGTTGCCAGGCAGTTATTGATCTAACATTATTTTTCAGCGTAATTGCCGAATGTTCTTACATATTCATGGATGTAAGAATAGTCAGGATAGGTCCCTAAAGAAACTTAATACCAGTGACGGGTTCCGTTTCCGTATCAGCAAGCATAGATTAATGCCACTATCATTATGCGCCAGCAAAAAATCTTTGTTTATCATAGTTATATAGTGTTTGTATGAATGATTTAGTTAATTGCGGTTTATGAAAATGTTCTATAGCCCAAAATCTGCTGACTATGTCTCCTGAAAACCAATTTCTGAAAGTTTTCAGAGAGATTAGGGACATTTTACCACTTTTGAAGTGCCTATCTTTCAAACAATTGACTTTAATTAAACCTTCCCTAGCCGTGTCATGCTTGATGCAATGTTTCATTTACATATTTACCTACTATCCATAAAACAAATGAAAATCACAATATTTTTTAAAATGTAACTTACTTTACATCGTTATACACATAGCCTCATGAGAACAAAAAATAACCGATTAGTTGTAGCTTTTTCTGGTTTCGTAAAAGTCAATCAAGGGAAAATCCATGAAGTGGGCGAAAACTTGACTCTGTCAACGATAGCTATGCTTAAATATTTTGATTCTCATTCCCTCTTATTATAACAGGCTCATCATTTTGTTAAATGCAGACTTTGAGTTCTATGAGCCTTGTTTATTTTCACCCCATCCACCATATAGTCCATATAAGAGAACGTGAATATAATATTCCATTAATAGTTGTCAAATATTAAAAATAAAAATATTTGTTCCTTATGTAACGTATAACGAACGTTAAATGCAAAATAATCGTACGTTATCTTCTACCGTTACAACAATGTAATTATATCGATGTCTAGGAAACGAAAACATTAATTCACCCCTTAGCTAAGTAATAATAATTACAGCGCCATCTGTCTGGCGCTCGAAAAACGATAAAGTTCAAAAGCTCGCCATTGGCTGCGGGCGCAGTTGAATCGCTTGATTTCTCCATTGAATCAACATTCCTTCGCGTACGTTCGTCTGTGTGCGTGACTCTGTTCTCACGGTGTTTTAGCGACCATCCTACATATTTATGACACAAATATCTAACAAACAGTGGTCAAAGTTAATAATCCAATGTTTTAATAAGTAAACGAGCTTTAGATCAAAAGTTTTGTAAAGTTACAAGCTGCGCGCACGCACACAGGCGCGCGCGCCGCCATTTTGATTTACCGTACGCTGTGTATTTACGAACAAAGCCGTCAGATGCGAGCAGGACGCGGCTGCGCATGTTCCTACCGGGCTTTACGCTTTTTTCGAACCGTGTTTTACCGCTAAAATGACAAATTCCGCAATGTTTTCCACGTAACAACAGTTCAAAAACAAAATGAAGTGTCCGTTTTTACATTTAGTTCCGTGAGTGTTGATTATTGAGTGGTTAAACGACAGAAGAAGTAAAACAAATGTGTGTGATCCATGTGTGAATGTTGTGCTACAAAATGTGGTCCAGAAACTTTATACCGGATTATGGGATTAGACTGCTGGCCACAGCCGTGCTACTGTCGACGGTAGCAGCCAGGATCCAGGGAGTTGAAGGTGAGTGGTAGTTTGCGTAGTTCTTAGTGGCTGAGCTTATGAAAGCGCGGCTGGGCAGGTAACGCTGACGCGGGAAAAGGTACCGTGTGTCAGCGAGCTTGCGTGTTTCGGTGTCGTATCGCAACCGGTCGGCTTATACCTCGGTTCTCACAGTACGAACTTGTGAAACGAGTCGTTTTAAAAACTGGAGTGAAGTCAACGCATCGCATTTTTTAATGTTTTTTAATTGTGCCGCGTTTGTTGATGTTGGACTCGAATGCGCAACCTGAGACCGCCGGTTACGGCTATGACATCGAATCACCTTTCCCTCAACTAGATTAACGTATAGTCGTTGAGCAGTTCTAGGAATTGGATCATTTGCACGAAACCTATTTCTGTTGCCATGCCTTAGTTTTTAATATGTAGGTACCTGGCCGAGTAGTTCGATCATTGCTAAACATCTCCAATACTTAATGCCCAAAACGTAGATAACTAGTCAATAATTTCAAAAAGTAGACGTAGAACCTATAATTAAAGACTAACAGACGATCAAACATTTATTAATTGCATTAAACCATCGCAGCTAAATCATCTCTCATGCGCTTGCTTCTTTTTTATTTCATTACTTAACTGCTGGTAAAGGAATTGCTAACCCTCATCTATAAGCTATAACATCATAATCACATCACTAAAATCATTAATCGTATTATTTACTCATCCATCATCACATGCTTTAAATACATAAATGATCAAGTAGATCAGATCATCATGGTTATCTCACAATAATTTTATTCGAAAGACAAAAGTTTACAGTGAAGATAGAAGTCGAGTCAAACATGAGAAAGTTGAGGATTAACGCAAAACTGTAATTGAAGATCTGAAAACGCTAGATTTTGTGTTGTTTAATTCTACACGAAGCAACCGAGAGGCTAGTCTACGAGCGCCTAGTTTGAATACCAATCGTTCGTACAAGAATTAGTATTCAGAACTTCTCCACACGATTTCTGTCCACCACGGACCCTTGAATATTGAACATGAACGGTTGTGTTCCTTAAGATATTCCATCCCAAAGCCAAGTTTTGAGAGAAAGTTATGTTGTTGGAAATTCAGATATTTCTGTGCCCTGAGCGTCCCACGAAAAGTAGGTTTGTATTTGAAAGATTGCAATGTTTCCTTTGGCGAGCTTGCAACAAAAACAACGTGTTATCATTTACGCCAACCCACAACTAAATTTCAATAAAAACAAATACTGTTGGGAGAAATATCTTTAAACCCCAGTTCATCCATTACAAATTTGCGTTGACAGTAATAAAGAACTTTATGATGAAGTACAAAAGAATGTTACATCTGTAGTGTATAAGAATGTAACAGTGAGTAGTACACTTAATAGTTTCAAAGCAGAACTAACTTTAATTGCAAGACAAAGACTAAGTTTTTCGGCTGATTGCAATTTAATCCTTTGAGCAGAGTAAAGATAAGCCTTAATAAGTAATTCCTTTTAATTGTATTTGTTAGAATCCAAACTCCCTTCCTGGTACCCTGCCATGATCTTTTGTTATCTCCCAAAACAATGGCCGATAGAATTTGAGCCTGATAACTAATGTGTAACATAATGCCGCAAATCAGAGATTGTTTGGCTTCTTTGGTAATTTCCTTTCAAGTAAAGGGTTGCTTTGTTCCTTACTTACCAAACTCATTAGCAAGGTTAATGATTTTGTGAATTATAAACTCATTACTTTGACCTAACATTTTAAAGTTAAACGTGTCCTTACTACTGGCTATCACCACCTTTAAAATGAAAGGAATTTTATTAGAAGTATCAATACAACGTGCATTTTAAAACCCATTACGCCAATACCCTAATTTATAACCCTGATGATGATGATGAGGTAAATTTCCAATGGATACAAATAGACATGAAAAACATCAGGATCAAGGTAATTTTTTGTTTAAAGTATACAAATGAGCTTGTGAAGCATAAGATTCACCTAAACTGAATCCAAAATCACTTAAACGATCTGTAACATTACATCACGGTTACATTCGGCTATCAAATTGATGTCTCTATGTTTGAACATAGCTGTCCCACTTTTATGAACAGCACCAATTAATGGTCAATTGTCTCAGCAATTGTCTAGGATGAGGTCACTATACGAATAAATCTCAACTAAAACTAAGCAATTTCTCACTTGATTCTGTAGTCATGTACTTACCGTATCATAAACATTGTTTTCTCCCCGCGTAGACCTTATTTGGAAGGTAAAAGTGGCAATATTTGCATGAGCTGACTACAGATATGCGTTGTTTTCAGCCAATCGACTTCGCGACTGGGAATTGTTCTTGGTAACACCATAATAGTGTTTGAGAATCGTTGAATGTTTTTATGATTTCGTAATGGATACTTTTAAGCATTAACTAGATTTACTTTGTTTATACTGTTAAGAATTTTTGTATGTATATGTATAAAGTTCTTGATCAAAATGGCAAGTGGAACGTAGGTAAAAGGGCCGACGGTAAATAGAAAAATTGCGAGTCGACGTTAGATGAGATGGGTGGCATGCTTTGAAAGAGGCCTATAATAATAATAAATAATAAATATATACGGACATATCACACAGATTGAGCTAGCCCCAAAGTAAGTTCTTAATAAGACTTGTGTTATGGGATACTAACTCAACGATACTATATTTTATAACAAATACATATATAGATAAACATCCAAGACCCAGGTCAATTTGAAAAAGATAGTTTTTCATCTTGACCTGACCGGGGATCGAACCCGGGACCATCCGTGTCACAGACCGGCGTGTTGACCGCTGCGCCACGGAGCTCGTGCCCAGAAGTGGGATATATAGAAGGCTGTCGATGATGTTAATGATGATTTCTTAAGTAAAGTAATAAAATGTGTTACCATTTTCTTAACCATTTAACTTATTCCTACGAATAACCTACGACATTCATTTTTTATGAAACTTTGTTTCACCAAAAAGAAATGTCGTAGGTTTCTTTTGTATGACTCTGTACTTTTTTGGCAGTAACGTCCATGAAACACTTTTGAACAGGATACGTACCTAATCACTTAATTATGATATCTCCTACCTAGCCATCAATTTTAAATAGACACAGTATTTTTTTAACAAAATTCTTGTTCAGCTTCTATGTTATGATTAAGTTGCAGTAACGTATCAAATCCAAAAAGCCCTTTGCAAATAGCAATAGAAATAAATCAAGGCATAGATACATTTCCATTTTTGGCTCAAGTATCCGGACCACACGCAACAGAGACTCTTGTCTATGGCTATCGGTATTAAACGTTCTCCGCAATTTGCTGGCCATTTAGCCTTTTTTGGCAGTAACGTCCATGAAACACTTTTGAACAGGCTACTTCCAATCGTGATTTATTTGAAGCAATAACATTCCTTAAATAGTTTTTATGAGGTGCAACTATATTTGATTGAAAATATCTAGATTATGATATGCATCTAATAGGTGTATATTGTTCGATATTCGATAGTAATTTAACAATTTATTATTAACAACAAAAGTACCATATTATATCACAAGTATATTCTTATTATGAACAATTAAAAGATGAAGGTTTGATATAGGTTAAGACTATTTTTGTTTTCTAAATGTTTTAATTTAAGAAAAGTGGTTCAACTGTATAAAGCATATGTAGTCAATAATTATAGGATCGAAGTTTCATGATTAAACTTAAACAATTTAAACGTAGTGTGGTATAAACACTAAAAGAAAGATTATAATTTTAAAGAAATAACCAGTATGTTGAGGCCATAAAACAATTTAAAGACAAAGGTACAAGCGCAAGATTATCATAATTGGATTCGTCATAAAGCCTCACAATCGCTTTTCATAACGATTAAATCGTATAAATGCAATTACTATAGCTTCCTTTGAAATCTGCGATTAAATTGTAAACTTTTACAGCTTTAATAAAAATCTCATATTCCTAAGTATGTCGGCCGGTAACAAAGCGAAGGATGTGTTGGCTCTTTTATTTTCTAGTTGGCGGGAAACTTGCATTTACTAGCTCCTGACATTGGCATGTTAGTCTATTGAATTGTCCATTACGCTATTTATTTCAAACTGTGGTAATATTTCTGGAATATTCTTTACTGTTTATATCTTTGAAACGCTCACTTTTTTTGCAAGTGATTTAATCCCAATCCCATCTAATATTATAAATGCGAAAGTGAGTTTGTTTGTTTGTTTGTTACGCTTTCACGCCGTATCTACTGAACCGATCATCATGAAATTTTGCATACACATAGGTTAGAGAGAGAAGGACATAGGCTATATATTACACGGGCGAAGCCACGGGTAACAGCTAGTTACTTTATAAGAGGCCTTTTCTCTTGTCGTGCAATTTCCCTAAAAATAAATGAAGTTATGCAAGAAAGTAATATTGCACACAAGAAAGCTGGTGCTATTTTTTTCTTGTGTTTTGTGAAATTTTCCAATCTAAGACAGAAGTACATTTGAGTTTATGTTGTGCTATTCACATCTTTATAGACAAATCTTGAGACTTGATACAAACCATTAAAAATTAATTATTATTAGCTTCATAATTCCTATCTTTTACATGGTTACTGGGAAGCCGAGAAACTCCAGAAATAAGACTTGATTTTTATAGGTCTTTTCTCAATAAATCCGGATCTTATTGTACCTCAATTACAAATGTGCCTTCCACACTAGGATGAGCCTTATCATGGTAGTCTCGATAACAATACATTTTGCAGTTTACATTTTACCCGATTGAGCTTTATACGTAAGAAGGTACGAGTATAAGAAAAAACTTCAAGTGATTTTTTAAAGATCTTGTAAGACAACTAAAGAGACACAAAACTATAAAATTCACCACCGCTACCGAGCATGCGGGAGCATTATGTAAAATAATTGTTTTAGGCTTTTTACATCACCACAGGCTGGGACAAACGCGCACTTTTTATTACGCATTCGCTACAGTATTGTATGGGAAACGTTGTTTTCTCATGCGAAAGTTGTCTATTGTTTTGTTTTCGTACTCATGCACAAGTGTGCCTAATGGATTACTGCAAATCTTGTATGTTTAATTCATAATTGGTATGCATTTTTTGGTAGCCGTTTGGATATTTATGAGAAACTAGCTACCTGTGCTTCACACGTTTTTAATATTATGTAAAGTAGTTACGGACAGCAGTTCTAGACATACAGGTTTATATAATTATTTACTTACAGTACATTATTATCACTTTTTAAATATTATAATGACTCCGTGAGCGACCTCGCGAATCGTATCACAGTATGAACACGGAATAAAGAGTTCGGTGGCTATGGCGCTTTAATCTTATGTCAGTTAACTCCAATGGGGCTTAGGCTCAGATTAATAGAGTTACAGTTCTGTGGGCTTAGGTTTTAAGGCAATTCCCGCCATGTTGAAAAAAAAATTAAAAAAACTGATAGTCGACAAAAATCTTTATAAGTAATTATCGAAATTTCTCAAAATTAAATTTTGACTTAACATTTAAGATAAATTTATCAGAGATGTTAAAATAAGACGTAAGAATTGATGCCTCCAGGGCATGCATGTTAACGTTAAGCCTTTGTTGTCCTAGTAAGTAATAAATCACAACGATTACACACCCAGTTCTATTTTTAACTTATCTAAGAGCTCCAAGTTCAGTCTCGTAAATTTAACGTGTAATGAACCAGTCCTGCATCCGTGGGGTCCGTGTTTGAGAAGGGCCTGTGCAAACAACGGGATAGCTAGAACCTCTGGCCAAATACTTAACACTTCAAGATGGCTGGTCGAAGCTATACTTCCTGTTTGGGAAAATTTAAATTGCGTTAAAAACTACATAATATCTTCTTAGGCAACCATTGATGAAGGTTGAAGGTAAAGAAATCTATTCGTTGAAGTTTCTTTAATGACTTTGTTGTTAACATTTTGCCATCATATAAGTACCTTTACTTGAATGAGATAATACAGTGAACACACCTTTCTATTAACAGTGCCATTTAACATCGTTACACAAAATCGTGATCATTTTCTTGACAACACATTTCGTCAACTGATGTAACTGTTACTGCATGCACTTCCAAAGTTAAATTTAAACCCAAACCGGTCAAAATTCTTCACCCACTCAATTTAAAACCTTGATTCATTGCAGTAAGGCTCCTTATTTAGTTCAAACTCTTCAAAACTTGAGAGTAATGTTTACATAGTATCGTATGAATATGCGCAAGTGGTTATCGGGCCGTCCGTCCATCCGTTTGCTTTAATAATAAGCCAGTCGCTGCACCGGTGTCACGAACGCCAAACAGAGCCTCGGGCAAGCGTGTTGGGATTCAAAATTGAAGACTGTATAAATATACGGCATCTGCATTCAAATCTATTTTTGAAGTGTAAAATGGTTTGAACATTACTTCTCAATGATAGTTGATTATGTTTGCGAAAATCACAGTTTTCTTAAAACTAACAAGTTTCAACAGTTTTTTGAATACATTCTCTATTTAAGTAAACTGTTCATTTTACTGGGCTAAGAAAACTGTAGATTAAACTAGAAAAAGTTATATTGATGACGATCATTATGAATCTAATGAAGCTCATATTTATATTGACTTAAGGAATGGAACAGTTTCTCATGCCATTAAGAAGCGTTTTATATTACTTGACAAACTAGTTAACTATAAGAATAAATATATTTACTGATCACCGAAAACCGAAGTTTAGGATGAAATCCGATAGTGCTTATTTGAATAGAAATAGGTCAGAACCATAGTCTATTTACTGTTTTACGATGCTTTTAAACTAAAGGGTTTTTGGGTTGCATATCAAATGTCTGGAAACTCTCTCACAGGAAACGTATACCATATGCTCGGATTATTCCTTATGTAAACGGTTTAAAGTTTAAGCACATTAACATTTTCTATACCCCTATTGTTCGAACTACCAAAACTGTATTTTCATCAGTGCCTCGCCCATCCATTGTAAAACTAAACTTGATATCAAAACGATGGTCTATTATTTCTTTAAATTGTCAAACGTGTGATGAATGCGCAGTGGAATTACTTATTATTCTCTTGTGACCTTCATTCGACGCGCCTTTGTTTTCGGTGAGCTTTTAATTAAAGACTTTCGAGGTTTGTGTCGGTTCCGTTCTATGGTGCCATCATTGACCACCATTACAGATCAAATTTAAGAAATGTATTGTAATTTTCAATTCATTACTTGTAATTAAATTAAAAATACCACTGTAGATTTCTAAGTGAATCCACCAGACGTGTTGTTGTGATATTCGTGATGAGACTCATGATTGTCTGTTACTGCAAATAAGTCTTTCATATTAAAGGGAGTTTCATTTGAAGTGACTTCACTTCAAATGAAACTGCCTTTAATAGGAACAGATTTGAATTTAAAATTATGTATCCAGTATATGTCTTACATTTTATGAAAGCATGCGCATGCCACACCTATACCAAAGTTATGATGCATAAAATCATTTCTAAAATACCAACCTGTCCGGCACCGACTCCTAATTGCAAAAGCGGAAGGACTGCGGCCTTCCCAGCCTGTGAAAGCCACTTATCTCTTGCCGATTTATGACGATCAGCGTCTATGATCTGTCTGGAAAGTGGCCGGCTATTCATTGCACTTCACGTCATATTACTGCAGACATACATTCGACTTTATTCTTTGCTACTTCCTCATTAAGATCAATTTTAGCTTCGTCGAAATCAATCATTGTCTGCATGATAAATATCTAGTTTTTAATCTACTTCATTATTGTCGTGTGTTAGTATTAATATTAAATTCAGTTAATCAGTAACCAACTAACCGCATTGACCTTTGGATACGTTTCTGTTTGAGTTTTGATAACTATCTTTGAAAAAAGGTCGAACAGTGCACGTTTCTTGTGCTCAAAATGTCGAATATTTTGCATGGTTGACATTTTCACTATTCTGATTCTTTAATAAAGCTAATTTGATTAAACTTACATAATGTTATTTTCCTTTATGAAATGGAAAACATACTATCTTATTCAATACATAAAGTGTACCTAATTTATTGTAAAATACACACACGGTGTGGGCGTTGCCATTACATTCTGTGCGTTATCATTAGATTGTCCATATATTACTTTTACACATTAGCCTTTAAAAGCACAGGTCGATAAAATTCTAAACAAAGCAATTCTAACACCGAATCTCAATTTCATGCTAATTGACATAAAATTGGTTTTAACACACGTGTGAAGCCGATATCCGTGGAAAGTGCTCGGATGACCTCAGATAAACCAGTCCATGGGTGTTATGGGCTGGGCTCGGCACCAGTGGCCGCCTCTCGAGGAACTAAAGTTGTGTTTAATACGAGTTTCTCTTAGACTGATCTAGCTTGTTTCGTCGTGATACCTAGGCCAAATGAGATCAAATTATAAATCACTGGTTTCCGTTGGTCACGTAGGATAAATTTATAGGGCATCCCTCGAGGTTCCGTTATGATTGAGATGGTAAACAAGGTCCATATGGTATGTCTGTACTGAGTGCTATTTAAATGAACGCCATTCCGCATTTGTACTTGCACCGTTATAAATTATGAAACTATTGATAATTTTAAATGCGAAGGAATTATTGTTTCTTCAGGTTCAGTTTTTTTTTGGAAAATTTTAATTGATACAGTTTGAAATTTCATACTAAGAACTGAACAGTAAAGGTACCAAAATACCAAAATCTTTGAGAGTCCAGAAAAATGTTACTAAGTACTACTTTGTGGCAAATAACTTAAAGTTGTAACTTTTTGGAATATCTGAAGTATTATTTCTAGTTTCCTATTTTTGTATCGTGTTCGCGTGTGCGTTTTCGTCCACAACTCGTTTCAGTTCTCAGAGACAGCTATTTGTGCCATTATCAGTCCCGCACAATACCGGCGCGCCTTCGCATTCTAAAAGTTGTAAAATTAATCCGAGACGCAAAGACATCAAAAGAATTAAGATTTGGTTGATAAATCTTTTGTTCGGAGCCATTCGCTTTTGAAGATAAAGGTGATAAATTTGGAAATAAAATGATTGTGGTTGGCAGGACCAGACATTTGAAAATATGTCTAATTAATCGATAGCATGTGATTGTAGAAAGTTTGGATAATTTGAAAAGCATATTCTCAAAAATGATATCCTCACACTTACTTATGACGTTTGATGACCATTGAAACCTAGAAGGAGCTTCACTCAAAAATTTTGTGTTCAAGGTATAAATAATAAAGTGAACGTTAGGCGTGAGCGAAAGCTCGATCGTGAAATATATGAACTTGCAGATAATAGATACGATCCTACAATTAATCAATTTGCTTACATTTAATTCGCAGCACAACCTAGTGTATTTGCGATAGAATTACATGAAGATAATGATCAGATGTCTATTGTTCATGATGGATTATTACACGATGCTCATTGTTCTATGTCGGTCGTCTAAAAACTGGAGGCATAACGGTTCTCAAAGACAGAAGCGAATGTAATCAAGAATACATTATGAAACTGCCTCCGGTGAAGTTTTTGAAGACTCGTGATTACCTGTCTTCAATTTGGAATTGACACAGGAAATATTTTCTTCCCTGTCAAGATTGCTGACAAGTTTTACTTACATCATTTTCTTTTTCTCCTCTAAAAAATCGAGTTTTATTCCGTCTGTAAAATTGTTTTTTTTTTTTTTAGTAAATTACAAACATAATTTTTAACTTTATAAACATTGATTACTTGTTTAATACTTCATCATTCTTATAAAACGTATTGACTAGAAAGGCATAGATTTTACAAAATTTCCTGACCATATCACCATACATCGTTACAGAGAAATATACTATCATGCTTAACAAGCCGTACTTGTCCGTGCGTTTCCAATCTTCATTTCAACTTGGCCCTTAGGCAAGGGACCATGATCCGTATCCTGACCAATAAACATTTCAAACTAACCTTTGTTAATTAGGTATAACTATTCATGAGAATAGAGCAGTACCTATCAAGCTGTCGGCCTGTTGGGGCATAGATAATTTGCATGTCATAAGAGCAGTGAGACTGTCCAGACACCTCATAATTGGATTATGAAATTAAAGTTATTGGCGCGTAATGTCTGGTAGCTAGATTCTTGGTAGACAAAATCAATTAATGTAGATTTGATTGGTTTGATTAGAATTTTGAATAGCTGTTCAGTTAAGTGATAGATATAGAAGATACGTTAAGAGCAATGCGCCGGTTTTATTATTTCGTTAAGTCTGAAATGATTGGATATAAACGTAATAAAAACGTGGGTAATTGTCAGCATTTGTAAGAATAGGACACAGATTAATGTAATAACAAATGATGTATATACAGCGCAAACTTCATATTTCATTTAAAACAAATATTTTAGTTTAGAGGCTAAGAAGGAAATAAACAAAGAAAATAAGATAAACGGCGCTTGAAAATTATTGATCCGAGGCAAATAACCCAAAAGCAAAAGTACATTACTTTCAAGCCAAATGAAATAAGATAAAATCAAAATATGTTTGTTAATAACTTAAGTGGCGTGTGAGCGACAAGTCTAATCCGTTTTCGTAACTACGTTTCCACAATAATGGGAGTTATGCGCGCGCGCAGGCAAAGTACAAACTAAAGATAGTAACGGATGCTGAACTTTACAAAGTATACACTGTTAGTAACCAAAATCAAATCTCCTATACATAAAGAAAGTCGTGTTAGTTATACTATTTATAACTCAAGAACAGCTGAACCGATTTAAATGAAATTTTGTACACAGATAGTCTAGAGACCGAGAAAGGTCATAGGCTACTTTTTCCACGCGGACGAAGTCGCAGACACTGCTAGTCTACAAATATATTCCTTTTTCATTTTAGACATATTCACATTCAGTCTTAAATTTCTTGCTTGTCAAGCAAGCAATAACACGAAAAAAGTCCTTTGAGACATATTCTCTTTGCACCACACACATTATTCTATTATTTGTAAACAATGACTTTTTTGGCAGGAATAACTGAGTAGCTGTAATTCTCTTCTCCATTTTACACAGTTTCTAGTGAAGAATCAAATCATTTTCCCAACCAAAATGTGGTTTTAAGTTTTATCAAAATAATAAGAACAGATTTTGTATACTTACCGAATTTTCATTTGAACATAAAGAGCACATTTGAAATAAAAGCTACGCCATTAGATGATGCTGCGACGATAAAAATTAATAACTTTAGAATAGCTGTACCTGTGTTACCTCTATTTATTCTGACAACAGAGTTCCACAAGTGTGCCGCGATGTGAGAACTAAACCCATTGTCTTGATTGCCGTAATCTGATAAATAGGTAATGAGATTAAAAAACGTAATCCTGAAATAACTTCTGGTTGAACACAGAAGTGAATTCTTAGTGATAACTTTAATGAAGGAGTTTTATTTTGAAATATAATTAAATACACATTATGAGAAAACCCGAAAGTTGACATATGATTTTGTCAAACGTATGATCATGTAAAAAAATGGTTTTCTACTTACCCCAATGGAAAAATAACTATCAATGAGATTTACAATGCACACCACACTGGAGCTGAAGTTAAGAAAGTTCCGTAAAAGACCGATGAAAAATCAATTGCTTCTAAGCGAACTGGGGTCACGGATTTGGGAGGCTGCTCGATAATTTTTGACAAGTACAGTGTACAACGTATATTGATGGTAACTGCTAACGAAAGCTGCAATGTATTTTGAAGTTACCATCAAAACGTTGTCTATCATAGTTGCAAAAAGTTAAGCAAGAAGCTCTTCTGGAGAGGCAGCCATTCATGGCAAAGTTCAGGCAACTAGGAAATAAAGAAATTAATCGTGTTCAGTTCAGTTCAGCTACTAAATGGCCAACAAACAAAATAAAAGATTTTTCAAAACTATCAGAAATCAAGAAAGTAAATACAGTTAAAGAATTTAAAATGTTGATGCTACGAAGCGACAATAAACAAAACAAAAGAAAGTTAAAGCTCCTATCAAAGTTGAGGAACAATCACACACGCTTGCGGTGTCCGGCGGAAGTGGGTGCCGATAGCGGGTTCAGGTCCCAACAAGTCCACGGAACTGACGGAAACCAGGGCTATCGGAGCGTGTGAATGTTGGTTATCAGTGCCATGCGTGACCTCGGCCTGAAGTCTGATTATTGCTCTATTGATATGAGAATTTCTGTGAGTCTTCCTGCATAATGTGGTGCAATAGATCAATGTAGGTAATGAAAAGTAATCTCCTCATCCTTTTCTAATGTTTTCCCTGTTGTATCTTGACCTGCGGTGTAGCGGAGCCCAGAGTCCGCTGTTAGGACAAAATTAATGCTGTAATATGATTTGGCAAATTTTGATAAAGTCACCAACCTTCCTTGGGTAATCGAAGCCGAAGCCTTCGTGTAGCAGGCTCTAGTAATTAAATGAAATGAAATGAGCTTTATTGCTTTTAACATGGTAACAATTGGTGTTGTAAAATTAAAATGTAGTTAGGAATCACATGTTTAGTCAACATTGACATGCAATAGACACAAATTTGTTAATTATGTCAAATATAAATCTATGTACATATTATGTCAAATTTCTAATCGAATTTAATACTGAATACATAACATTTTAATTATTTGTCATATTTAATGAGAATTTTGTAAAGGAGGAAGAGAGAGCTGACATACTGTGCCGACCCCACATAAAAAAGTGGGATAAGGTAAAGGAAGAAGAAGAAGAATGGGAATTTTGTAAATATTCTTGTAATGTCTCTAATAGCGGACTCTAGTCTCTAAAACAGTGCAGCTAAAGATGCAGTCGTGGCCACACTTGTCAAAGGAGAGACCGTAGTTTATCTCATAGTTGTTTCAGACAGGGTCAGTTACAAAGTAACTGAAACACTTAGTCTTTAAAAGCTATCGCTATAATAATTCAGTTTGCTTTGAAAGGAATGTTTAGACCCTTGTTTCAGCTGCGTTATCGTTAGATATTTTATTTTTAGGTGGTTTGGCGAATCGAACAGGTGTTAGCAAGCCTACGCCATGTTTAAAATGAGTTTGACGATGATAAATTTTATCTTTTAATCTTTGGAATGTCATCGTCCTCCTCAAACTCATTCTGCAGCTGGCAATCGCCTTCAACGCTAGTGAAAAACAAACACTTGGCAGGACCTTTTCATCCGTCGATCACTCAGTTTTATTTTGACTTCTGCTCTGTAAATGAATATTACCAACTGACAGTACAATAAGTGTTATTATTAACAGCCTTTGATGTTTCCGATCACTTGCATACATAAATACATCAGCTTCAGCATTCCCAATACAAGCGTTGTCAGATTTTGGGATTGATGTTCTCTTGAGTGTCTGAGGAAGGCTTAAATCATTGCTTCCGATTTCTAGAGTATCTCCATTATTTTGACTGACCTATAGAGGAGCAAACATGTGAACATTGCTATAAATCGACAAAGGCAACCTTTTCAATATTTTGCCATATGGCTATGCCATGCTTTTATTTGTTGTTATTATCATGATCATCTCAGCTCTCCTTTTAGGATTCTCTTCGTTTTCTTTTTGTAACGCCATAAGTTATTGTGATATTATTAATGATCGTTCTATAGATCAATTTCAACTATATAAGTAAGATAAATATAAGTAAGATTGGCCATGAATGGCTGCCTCTCTCTCTTCTATCTGCCTGCAAAGAGTGCTGGAATTCGTTGGTCACATCGCCAGAAAAGTTGGGAATAACCTCGAGCAACTCATGGTTACCGGAAAGGTTGATGGCAATAGACCAAGAGGCCGTAGTCCAATAAGGTGGACAGACCAGATCCGAACAACCCTGGACACCAACCTACACGGCGCTCTTCATTCGGCCAAAGAGAGGAACAAATGGCGCGCAACTGTCCGAAAGACGATCACCTCACAACAAGGAATTCACGACCCTCAGTAATGAGGATAACGACGCGAGGAGGAGGAAGTAAGATAATCAACTGAGAAAATTCTGATTCTCTTAAACTTGGTTCTAGCAAGCTTTGATTGTAAGATTTAGGCTGCATCAAACATTACATTAAATACCCAAGTCCCAAAAACTAACGTCAGCAATAAAATCTGATAATAAATGTGCAGCTTTGTAATTTCTTCTAAAATATAAAGTATAAACGCTCTCTTCATTGACAGAGTTTAGACATTTACGATCGATGCAAAGCGGCTTGTTAGCGTGGAAACAAAAGGATCGAGTGCGGAAGGCTCTTGAATCCGGCGTGGACGTCAAGCCACCATTTCCGACGATTCATTCACCGCGTAAACAATGGAGTGTCATAAAACACTGCACTTGTTTCCACTTGTTGCTTTGCTTACCTGACAATATTGTCTTTGAGCCTCTTCTTTTTAGAGCAATTAGGCCTTTTTGCGGGGTAACAGTAAAGGAGATAAAAGACAAAAGTGGGGACGAGAAATTACCAGGGGCTATTTATTTTTAACAACCCAAGGAGCAGTGTATATATTCTTTGCTAAGTAGGCGTTAAGCAGGTGACTTGATAAAAAAACTTTGCCAAATCATATGATAGCATTCATTACATATATGTCCGAAGCTTCACACTTGAGAACACAACCGGGAAGGTGCTCAATCGAGTAGGATTAATTTTAAACAAACGAATATTGCAAAATTATTGATCTTCCAAGTCCTTATGTACATGACTGGATAAATTCAAATTTAAATTATAAGGTTATCAGCAATCAATCAATTATTGGATGGAAAATAATGCATTAATATCAGTCAGGATTTCAAATCTAAGATAGTAGAATAATATCTCCTATCTCAGAACTGACTAATTCGTGCTTCCGATGTGCTTAAGCCTAAATTAATTACACAGGTAGATATACATACTAGGCGCAAATACATTTTACGACCCTGATGAAGCAATGCCTCTTAATTATAAGCATTATGTTCGAGATGTCGAGGTGCACGCTTGTCGTGTTAATAACGGAGGTCTGCAAGGTAAACCATCTGGTCTGCGAGTGAGCGAGCTTCATTCGTAATTACTTAAGTATTATAAAGCTACTGAATCCAGAAGTCCTTATTCGGTTAAATATATCCTTTGCGGATCGTGAGACTCACGGACCCGACTTAAATAGTTTTTGATTTTTATTGAATTCTGTAAAATTTGCATAGTTCTTTTGGATTTTTCCATAACAGCCTTTTAAATATTTGTCACTTTTACAGTTGTAGTTACATTATTATGGCGTTAGAGTTTAGTAACCTGTGTTCTGTCTGACCTGTAAGGTATATGTACGTGTATGTTCATTCATTATTTAATATTGTCTTGTAGGGTGTTATAATTATTGTGCCAATTTGTGGATCATGAAGGTGAATTTAACCAAAGCAAGTCATATTTTGACATGATTGATGTTTCTGATTCATATGTTAGTTAATACTACGACATCCTGTTACTACAACCCAACAGAATTTCTTCATCGACACAAATGAGAAACTAAAATACATCATTTCTATGACAAGTTAATGAATAAAATAGCTGCCAACTATCATTCTGACGCTGGAGCAATGGTTAATTACATAATACCCGAGGTTCGAGACTGTACTGTAATTAATACCTCGAACGTATCCGACGCTTGTTTTTTGTGCGTCTAAACTGCGGTTTGTGTCGAGGTTCGAGCTGCAATTGATGGTACCGCTGAGTTCAGAACATGCCCGACAACACTTTTTTGTTGCGCAATAGGTGAGACTTGGATTACCTTTCTTTTTGCCCTGTAATTTGGAGTATTCAAAATCGTCTTCAATATCCTGTATATCATCAGTCGCAAACTTATCTATTGCATTTTGAAAATCATTGTCAAAATTATAACTACAGAGCAATATCAATTTTAGGCATTATCCCAAATCCCAATCCTAATATTATAAATGCGAAAGTGAATTTATTTGTTACGCTTTCACGCCGTATCTACTGAACTGATCATCATGAAATTTTGTATACACGTAGGTTAGGGTACCGAGAAGGACATAGGCTATATATTACGCGGGCGAAGCCGCGGGTAACAGCTAGTAATATTATAAATGCCAAAGTGAGTTTGTTCATTCATCATGAAATTCGCATACACATTGCTTGGAATACGGAGAAGGACATAGGCTTTCATCTCGGAGAAAAGTTACTGTTCCTGAGGGATCGACACTTACGCGAGCGAAACTGCGGGCGAAAGTTAGAGTAAAATATAGAACTGTTAAATAGATAGGTTGAAAACAAAACTGGAATAAAGACTCATTGAAGACCAAAATCCGTGTGTAAAGTCGTAGCTTATTTTGAATATTCCTCTAAGTAAGTACATCCAGTACCTAGAGGAATATTTAAAATTAATTTCAACGTCTTGCATATCATCAGTTGCGAACTATAACTGAATTTGGAAACCAGTTTCGTTAGAATTGTGAAACTGTCTGTTAGGGTCGGCTTGGGGACCGTTTACCTGCTCGATCCCTTCGCCCTGCAGCACCCTCCGAGATTTGCGCCGGGTGTGCGAGCGCAGGTGCTCGGCGCACGACCACTAACCGTCTATTCTAAAACAACAAAAACCTACTCTGCAACCATGGTAACCGTGTCATGTTTAACTTAGCCGGTTTATACCATAAAAACGAACGGAGAATTTGTCGTTTCCGTTTTCTCAGAAGAGTGATTCACCTCGCGTGTGAGTCGGATTATAACTCTATGATTTATACAAAGATTATTGTTTGCGGTCGAACATGAATGTTTTAGCTGGAATAAATTTCGGTGGAACATAATTTTTAATATTCTTCTTTTATGTAGCTATCGTTTAAGGCGCGGCGGTACCTAAAGACCTCTTATGAGCGCTATTTGAAGCTTTCACTGAGATAAGTCACGCAATGGTCTAGACTATTTATTACACCTGTTGAAATTAATACATGCGTCGTGACGTTAACTGCTGCATCTTAAGATGAATTAAAATTTTAAATACATGCAATGTTAAGATTGTTTATGTTGAGTTAGTTAATTTATAAATCTAAAGAACGTATTCAAATCCAATCTTTTATAATGGAAATACCATTGAGATGAGATTACCGTGTACCGTGTAGTGTAGTACCGTGATTATAGATGTGCCGTGTGGTTCCCGGCAGAGTAGAATAGGACCACTCCAAGTCATCCCATGGATGTCGTAGAAGGCGATTTAGGAACACACAAGCTAAACAAAGCTCCTGAACATCAAATAAACCTCTTCAACCCGTCTGGCCAGCGTGGAGAGTGTAGGCCTAATCCTCTGACAGATCAGGCTAATATATAGCGCTGGTAGCACAGAGAGGGTCGTGCTCCTGCAGTGGAGACTAAATAAGACCTGATGATGATGATGAGATTACCATGAAAAATATTAGAAGCGGCTTATCAGAACTGATTGTAATATCTGAAAGAATTAATTTTAATTTTCATAGTAACGGCAATATCACTGATATTCAAAAAAACCCTGTTGTTGTCAGAGTTAAGCTTAAACTCAGTATACGTCCCATAACATGAAGTCACATAACCATAGTAGACAGCGCCCTCTATATATCTTTCTTTAGCGAACATAACATGCAGGTAAGCTAAAATTATACGCCCTCTAAAAATAACTAGCTTAAAAATCTTTGATGTAGACGAATTACCCTTCAAGATATAGAAGGCCTTACGCTTGTTAGACGCAAAGCAAGATAATGTAACCATTTGAAATCCCTGTAAAACGCCCGGGGTGTTTTCCAACGGTTAAGAAATGGCGTTCAATAGTACCGTTGAGCCTCGTTCAGCAGTTAAATTACGTGCATTAACGGACCAGATCTGGTGTATTGTGAGCTAGACTTATATGGGATATTAAGGCGATTCTCCTGGGATATTAACCCGTGGGTCGTCCATACCACAAAATTGGACGCGACTATTGAATCTAATTAGGTATTGTTCCTCCATAGATCTGACAGACGTATATGGATTAATGGCCAGGAAGGTGATTGAATTTCTCAGGGAATATGGCGTTTAGAAAGTCATAAGGTTCTTGAACCTCCTTCCTTCGGTTTAAAGATGAATTGATTACTATGATCTTATGACTTCGCGTTTACATTATTGTCTTTGGTGTTCATATTATAGTTTCATAATTTATTTCAATTTCCCTACAAAAGTGTAAACAAGAGCTTTCATTTCAATTTTGTATGGTACGAATTTCAGTGATTCTTACTAATTCACAATTTTTTTTTGGGAAAAAGGTCATCATCTCAGCCTCAAGAAGGACACGGCCGGACCCAGGCCTCTCCCAAGGATTTCCATAACTGGGGGGTTTGTCATACTCGCCACGCTAAGAAAACGGGTTGGTGAGAAAATAATGTGAACTCACAATGTTTGAATTTTCATGAATAGAAAAGCAGGATGTATTATCATTTTATTACACGAACTAAAAAGTAAAAAGTTCTACCTACTTAGTATAATGTTCCGAATAAGTTCTCATACAACTAAAATAATGACGTAATTATAACGTACTGCTTTCGAGACAATTTGTACGCTGATAGTTCATAAAATTGCGCAACGTGTTGCGTGGTAAAAATGGTCTACGATTGAGCAATCGTCGAAAGATCAGAGTTTAACCTCATCCTGACCGTTCCGGACGGCGACTGGTAGCCGTTCTGCTAAATAGAGGCTGTCGTCAGCTATGACTGATGGGCCGACATCAGTCAGTGTCTCTCATTTAGTCATATTGACTGGGATGATATTTGTATCTTCATGCGTATGTCTTTACTTTAGATATTTCAAAGTTAAGAGGAAGATTCTTTCAAAGATATGAGGATGAACCATTTTGGTTCATCCTCATATCTTTGAAAGAATTCATGGTAAAGAATATTTATTTGATCATACGTATGTCTTTATTATATTTTGAAGTCGTAGGGATGATAAAATTGTTTTAAATTCAAACATAGCTGTTAGCAGAGAAATCGCCATGACTGGTCTGGTATCAGCTAAGTTTATCAACAATCTTTCAATTTCATTGTTTTTTATTGTAGTCATTGTTATAATTGTGACCTTTTCATTCACTCTTCTTTCTAATATAATTTGTTTGCACAACCTTTTTTCTCTTTATTTCAAGTCGCTTTTTAGATGTTTGTCCTCCGAAGTTAGCCTCCTTATTTATGAACAAGCAAATTTTCCGCAATTTTACCAGCGTAAAATATAGCCTATGCCACCCTCAAATAGCTTTCTACAAGTATATTACTTTCTAAAAGAATTTTGAAAATCGTTCCATCAGTTTCGGAGCTAATTCAATGCAAAAATAAAATTAAATAATTTTAATTATAATATAAGTATAGATGAGTTATTCTATGGGTCTTATGAAACCTGAAATAAATGAATTTTATTTGGCACAGGCTGATCTGCCTAATAGATGACAATCTAATGAATGTCACTGTGAACTTTTTTAAACTTTCTTCAAAGAAGAACTTTTGGTGAAGAGTTTTTGGTGGGAAATCAAGGGGTTCAGTTGTCGTTTGCCTTATAAAATTTTGCAAATTGATTTAAGTGGACTTTATAATATGAAATTGGTGTAGTTTGGTGTTATAAATGCTCGTGCTCGAGAACAATTTGTGAAATAGTTAAAGTAGACTGTTAAATGGACTCGTATAGATTTGTCGCCAAAATCTCCCACGAGGCTGCCAAAGAACATACGCCATCTTTGATGCCACATACCGTACAACACCGATACTTAGTATCTCATTATACTTGACATTGGCAGAATCACTGAAATCTCGGTGGAAGCCATAATTAAAAAGAAGAAAAGAAAAACTCGAGTTGCCGATGCCCTTCTCCCCATATTTTAAACAAGTGAGTTGAATATTCATATTCGATCAGCCGGCCACGTTTGAAGTGTCGAAGGCTTTACAAAGATTATTTTAATGTCCATTAGTGTTTTGATACCGACACTGCATTAATAGATACAGACCAGTCCCAAGCTGGTAGCTAATTAGGAGTGTTGAAACAGATTATATTAGTTGATTATTTCACTTAAAACGTATTTGATTTGAAGGCAACGGGAAAGGCGTAACTTGGTTATGGGGGCGTTTATATCAGTTTTGTAATTAAAACTTGTTTGGATCGTAACTATTTTTGGAATGAATGCAGAAATTAGTTTTCTTAACTTAGCTTTTTGGAAAATTAATTCTTGTATAACTGCTTGAAGGGAAATAAGGATAGATAATAAAAATATATTATTAGAAATTACGCAACATGAAATAATTAAAATACTCAATGTGTACACTACATTCACGACTTTCGCACTGTATAAGCTGAAAATTGTCGGCGATACCGTATCTAATAAAAATACGTGAGTAAAATTATTTGTTTGTATTAAATAAGATAAGGAGATATAGATATAGTAGAAGTTAAAAGAAACCCATTCATAGAGTTAAAAAAGGTAGAAAGAAATAAAGTTTACATGATATAGCAAGAAATATTATGACAATTTCTTCTCTCCACTCAAACTCTTGAACCGAAGGGCGAACTTTTGCTCGTCCCTACAGCGCTTGGGTTCACCCCATAGATATCAGAATAGTTTACATCTCTGTGGTTCACCCTCAGTGATATTATTTTTGGGATCGAGCATACGAAATGCGTCAAGTTATATATAAAAAATGCCTGGATTATCAATTTAATCATTAATGCTTAAGTTATAAAAACAAGGCATACAAAATTAAAAAATCCATAATCCATAAAGTATTTTGAAAAATAACATGATCATCAAAATAGTTGAGTCACATTGGCCTCAACACAAGACAAATGATGGTCGTAAAATACAGTCGGGCATCTACCGTTGGTACTTCCAGCGCTGGGCCTATTAATCCGATTCGCCCAACATTCGAGTTCATGATTAATTAATCTACCTACAAGTATTAGATTGGTCGAGTCGAGTGGCGATGCTTTGAAAATCGATGCCCACAAACTTACAAACTGCCAAAGAGTATAAACTTCGAAAAAGCAGAAGTTAAAATAAGTTTACTTTTAACTGATTCGACCGATTCAATAATAATAATAATAAAATAGAATGCTAAATAACAATAAAACAAATGCTTTTAATAAGTAGGAGAGAAAGACATATCGTCGAAATTAAATTTTTAATGTACTTAAGTTACCATATGTTGCCACATATAGCGTAGGATCGAAAAGAGTGGAGCATTCAGGGCAGGCCTTTGCCCAGCAGTGGGACACAAAATCTATAGGAAAAAAGTTAACATATAAATCTATAATTTATGAAATGATTTGAAATATTCTGTTTTATTCGGAAGGGTATAATTTCTTAGTTATTCAATTAGAATTTCATTACTACCGGTAAGTACCTAGTTGATTTTTTTATCAGAAAGATGATCCATCTTAGCGACGAAAAGGTTAGACAAACGGAATTAACTTATTGTAGTTTTTTCATTAGTTAACCAAAACTATTTATCGACGCTTGCCTAGCCACGGTCAAGCGAGCAACCTTTATGTTAAATCGAATAGTCTTACTATACCAATGTGATTTACACCTACAATTTCGGTAAAGCATTATACCGACCGAAATTTATTGAATCCACCTGCTGACTATTTTTATCTATCCACGCACAAAAGTGTTATTGATTTGATGAAAAATTTTATGTTACCGATATTATTTATGGAAAATAATTTTCTGTAAATGATTTATTGACATAAAAACTAGTAAAGGAAGATATACAGTAATTTTACACAGTTGTTAATAGAGAAATTGGATTTTAAGATAGGAAACATGCAATTGATAATATATTCGATAAAGAGGCTGACTCTGAAAAATGGCCGCGTATTTATTTATCTTTGTAAGTAACAGGTTAATATTAGCCTTCTTTCCTTTGATTTCATAAATTTTCATGACCTACAAGTAATCATAATGATTATTTCCTTTAGAACATAGTATTAAATATAAAAAACAAACATGTTTTCCAAAAAGTAAATGGCATGTAAATATAGGTATATATTTGTGGTTAGTGTTCCAAGAAATCTCTTAGGCTATTAAAGGCTTTTTCAACAAGCCATTTATATATTTTTCTTTCTATCCTTAAAAGCTCAAAATTAAAACGCAATTCTATGACTATTTTATGAGCACCAATGTTTTCATTTCTTCTTTCTGTACAACTATCGTTCTATTAATTCCATTTTCTCCTGTTGCCTTTCCTTAAATATCTAGAATCTGGTTTTTAAGCTGTTTGTTTAATCTATCTTTAAAGATGAGAGGGAGGAAGCATTCAACTGTCAGTTTGATTGCTATCCTAGCCATGTTTTTGAGCCATGTTGTGTGTGATATTGTTATTGTAAAGCTTTCTGAATTCCTAATCATCATCATCAGCCTATACTCGTCCACTGTTGGACATAGGCCTCCCCAATTGCACGCCATCGAGATCTATCTTCGGCTGCTCGCATCCAGCTTCTACAAGCCAATAATAATTCTTAAGCTAATAATAATTCCTAAGCTAACAATAATTCTTAGCTTACCACATAGAGGTTGCCTCGTAAATGTCTACATTTCGAAGTTTTATTACGATATTTGCAAATTTGATCGCCAGTTCGACGGCTCTGAGGTCAATTACTAGCGGACCAGTTTTGAGTTATGACGAATCAAAAACGCTTTTAGCCAGAGACATTAACCCTCGAATAATCAAAATAATCTTTACTAATGGAATTTAATAATGTCAGGCTGTCTTGCTAGGTAATACAGTGACAGAACGAGATTTGAGAACTTTTTTTAGCTAAGACGCATCTAAGAGGCATTTGAGTATTTGGTAGTAAGTTCAGTAACCAATAATTCTAATATTCATACACTTTAATAAACAACATCATGATCATCATCAGGTCTTTCTAGTCTCCACTGCACGAGCACGACCCCCTCTGTATTACCAGAGCCATATACTAGCCTGAGAAGTCAGAGGATTTGGCCTACACTCTCCACACTGGCCAGACGGGTTGGAGAGGTCTCTTTGATGTTAATACGCTTTGTTTAGCCTGTGTTTCCTTAGTCGCCTTTTACGACATCCACGGGATGACTTGGAGTGGTCTTATTCTACTCTGCCGGGAACCACACGGCGAATAAACAACAAAAAGTAGCTTATAGCTTGATGTTTTTCGACATGTACAATTTAGGGACTTTCAAGGCAAGAGTGAATAATAATGGTTTTAGAATGAACTATATCGTTAGTAATACAAGAAATAAAGTAAATAGATATTGTTACAACTTTTTTCATGAGAACAAACACATCTAGACATGAATTGATGAAAGTTTGTCAGTAAAGTGTAATACAAAAATGCAAAGACTATGGGATGGTGTCCGAACTATCTTCACTCGCCCTAATTACGATTCATATTTTTGGTATATTGACGTAAAACTTATGGGACTTGCTTTATCTTATCATATACTATTAGAAGCAACCTTAATCACTGAATAAAATCGACGAGAGGTAAGTAAATATTAAGTTGGTAATATTACTGAAAATAATATAAAATACAACAATAATTTAAATACAGCTTCAAAAAGTCTCAATTACTCTTCCAAACTGTTACAACGTGACTACGCAGTTCTACAGTGCTTCAAGCTCACTCGATCCTCGACTTTAGGCCCTGCTCTTGGTAATGGCTTCGATGAGTCTATCTAGATGATAGATGCCATTGTCTGTGATTTACAGTCGTAATGTTGGGTCTCGTGTTGAGATGATTTCATACCTGAACGGTTTCATAAGCTATTTGATGTCGAATGATTTGTGATGAACTCGAATGCTAAGATATTTGCGGTCAAATTTTACAATGTGTATGTCGACAGTTTCACAAACTACAACGCAAAATTTGTATTGACTTTGATGTGTGAATTTCTACTAGTTTTGAGTGTTTTTCTTTTTCTTCTGTTTTATATTATGGCTTCCACCGAGATTTCAGTGATTCTGCCAATGGCCAGTATAATGAGATACTAAGTATCGGTGTTGTTCGGTAACGTTTTTTCAAGTAGCATCAAAGATGGCGTATGCTCTTTGATGCCTCGTGGGAGCTTCTGGTGGCAAATCTATACGAGTCCATCTATCAGTCCACTTTAACTATTTCACAAATTGTTCATGAGCACGAGCATTTATAACACCAAACTACACCAATTTCATATTATAAAGTCCACTTAAATCAATTTGCAAAATTGTGTAAGGCATTCAACTGTACCCCTTGACTTCCCATCACGAACTCTGAGTATTTTTAACTGATTTCGTTTTTATATTTGAATCCTAATCGGAATCCTTGCTTTACAATATGACTTTTGTCTACAAGGTTTGTCTGGAAGAGTTTGCTTTTAGCGAAGCCCGCTTTTTGCAATTTCTTTTTAGATATTGTCTTCTTTTATAGTATTCTCTTATTGTGGCACAATAAAGTATGTTTCATTCATTTTTGTTGAAAAGCATAAGCCCAGAGACAAAGGTTTAGTCCTGTCATTTAGTTGTTCCTCAATGTCTCCGTAAGTTACGGCCAAACTTAAGTTTCACCGCCGGACCAGTTGTACCATTAAGAAGGACCATTTTCTCGTCTTACACTCGCAAAATAAATACAAACATGATAGAATCATTTGAAAAGACCACAGTGAATACAATCGCAGTAGTCATCGCTTATCTGGCAACACAGCTACAAGTGTTGCCAGTGTATTCCTTTATCAGCGTTGTGGGGAAACTCGGACGAGAATTGTGCTAATTAGACTTTGTGTTTTGGATTATCTGAACAGCAGTGAATCTGTTTCTTCTGTTAGTAACTAATATAAGATCTTGTAAATGACTTTTCGGGGATATAACTTTAAACTATTCGATTCTTCCATGCTATGGTTCGGGAGAAAAGAAAAATAGAATATACTAGCTGCCTTTCTTCCCACGCAGACCGTAAAAACCAGTCGAGGGATTGGGCGAAAATCTAAGGAATCAGATTGATAGGATATGCGGCTAGCAACCCATCACTATGTTGATTCCGCTTCCCACCTTTACGCCCACTATGATGCTAAACGTGGCCTGTAGGTTTTATGACCTTGGGCTCTGTCTGCCCTGCAAGGGAAGACGTGATAGTATGTATGTATTTATGTATGTACTATTCGAGATAATATATTTATTTAGCCATAAACTAATATAATAAATGCGAAAGTACCTTTGCCTGTCTGTGACATGTGACTTCTTCACATTTAACAAGTGGACCAATTTTGATGAAATTTGGTACAGAGTTAAATTGAGGCTAGGGGAAGATAGGATACTCCCCGTCCACCATGCCCTGGGAAATAGTGACCGTTCCCTTAGGGCTCTAGATCGTTTCAATTTAGAGCTAGTAGTTTGAACATGCATTTTTAACTTTTGGTATTAACAATCTTTCTGTTGGATGATGAACACAAATGATATTATCAGACAAACTTCAGAATGTGCATGTTTTGAATTAAGTAAAGATGATTAAATTAAGTACCTACTATATTTATTGACTGCTACTGAACACAGGTTCAAAATTTATGTTTGTTTTTAAAAAAGCTTACTGAAGCTTTTTAAAAACTAAACATTATAGTTCTTAATCAGTTTATTTAAGTCGAACCAAGAATATTCAAAATAACTTTGAAGTTATGTTGAACTTGAGCAATTTCTTATTTCTTATAATAAATTTTATTCCTCTTAATGTATTTGTATCGATTAATCCTCAAGCCCAACTTGTTTTCACATCAAATAAAACTCATAAAACTACGTGCATGTACAAACATGACCCTAGTCTAGTAATGTTATTCTTTCTACCATGCACCGGCGCATCCAACTATGCCGCGGGCCCTTCTGACGTCACCGGCAGCTGCACAGCACGCCTCCCTTTCTCTCATTAGCGTGGTGATCTTCCGTCTCTTTCCCACGCATATCTGTCATCCGGTCAACTTGTTGATGGTCGTTGGTGCTATCGATTTTTGTTTTGTATGCAGCGATCCTTTTTTTGCTGTTGAGTTGGAATTAAATTTATTTATTGTCAAGCTTATTGACGTCATAAAATAAGCGCATCCAGACTTTTGTCTAGATCTCGTGGTTTCTGGATGAGATATAAATGTAATCTTGAATATACATTTTTTATCACAAATAAATTGAAAAAAAAATGTCCATGGTATTTATCCGAATAAATGTAATAAATCATGATTAAATTATAAATTTAATCCTTATTGAAATACCCGAGTTTATTTCTAGGACATGCAAAACTAGCACCACCCTGTAACTTATTAGTTGTTTTATTCCTTAATCAGATTAAAAAAAATCTACTTCCTTACGGCTCTAGTAAATTACTAGTTGTATTTTTGATATTTTTTTAGTAAACTCAGAGAAAAACTGGCTACCATTAAAATAGACCACTGGCGGCGATAGCCGGGTTTCATAAGAACTTAAAGTAACTATTTAAATATCTTGATAAAAGTTCAACGTTAAATTGCTTAAATTGTCAATAACTGAAAAATATGCTTGTTTAAAACCGAGAATATTTAGCCACACAAATACGAAAAGAAAAAGAAAGTTTAAGTACTATATTTTTCAAAAGACAAAAAACTAGATGGTGAAACGCATTTAAGTAATAATGGAAATGGTAAATAACATAAAAACTAATTTTCCTATAAGATTATCCCAAATCCGGCTGCAATACGAACAGACAGACGCGCCTCGCCACGTGTTCAATATCTGAACGTTTTTTTGACATCTTTTTTGGACTAAGCCTGTTTTTATTGAACGCCATTATGAAATGTAACATGACGCAGTAGCAAAAAACACTATTACATACATTGCATCTGTTTTTATTTGGATGCTTTTTTATAATTTTTTTTACTGGCCAAATTCTTGCTCTTTTCCAGATTATGAGAGCAAAAACTAACGTAAAAATCTATGTGTGGTACAGATAAATAATAAATTAAGTTGAAATTGTGAATATCATACATAAGCTTAACATAAAACAATTAAATTAAAATGATAGATAAAAAGAAAATGAAAATACTAAGCTTAATATAAAAAATTCCAAAGCTGTTGCTGAATACGAAATCAAAATAGTAATAGATTTATTTATGGTCAATTAGACCATAAATAAATCTATATTTACAACAATAATTAACTAGTAAATAACACGATAATTAGTGGAATTTGAACTTAGGTCAAGCGTCGGGAAGACCAAACCGTCGCTGCTTTTAACAAATGGGCCCTAACTTTCAATTTGCTAGGCAGTAGCTCGTCTTGAGAATCGCGTCTATAAATTACTATTGATTAGTTGTTAACCACATCTGTTCCTAACCTTATTACTAAATAATAAAGTCGCTGAAACGAGATGGATATAATGTTCACATTGGTATAGTCGAGAGGCAAGTGATTAGTTGTTGGGTGACATTTGACGAAGTGAAATTTGACATATATTAATTCAAGTTATATTATTGTTGGATTCGCCGAATAGTTACGAAGACCATCTTCGGGACGAGTTTTGCGGTAGACAAGACAAAGGTCACTTTTCCTCCAAAGCACCATGGCGTTTAGATAAAATAGCAAATTTTATTGGGGCATTAAAAATATATGAGTATTTTTATTTTGCCTTTATAAATTATTTACGAGTGCAATATTTTTATCATCATCATCAACAGCCTTCTGCATCCCACTGCTGGGTATAGGCCTCTCTCAATGCATGCCATCCATTTATATATATTATATATATAAATATTTATATATTACATTTTTATATATTTATCCATTTATGCAATATTTTTATACTTGTAATAATTTAAACTTAATTTTGACAAAATGGTCTCAAGCTAGGTTTTATAGTTTGGTTAAGGATGAAAATAGCAAATGCGCAATAAATAAAATTCATTTTTGTAAAATATAGCTCATAGATATATTTCGAGCGAAGCTTGAATTAAAAAAAATACATAGTCTATTAATAATAATGTATTGTATCTTTCAAAATAATTATCTTACAAGAACGAGTATCGTTTCTTACTAAACATTTTGTCCTTTCTTATAGTAATAAACGAGTAGACTCGCCCAATGTGCAAGGGCGCTTAACGGAAGCCGAAGCCAATCTATAGTAATGCGTTTTTAATGGCAGTAAAGTGCAAGCGAGATGGAGATGGAAGCGATGAAAGGTGATAGATGGATATACTCGTACCTTCAGGCTGGTTAACGGTACGGGTACTAGAAACAAATTATTTCATTTTTTAGAGATTGTTTGTTTTTCGTATGTGTACGTGGCCAACACTGGTGTCAGATTTTTCAAGCTGCCTAAGGCATCTGACATAGCTTAACGACTGCCATCAACGATGACAGCCGGGACCAACGGCTTAACGTGCCTTCCGAAGCACGGAGGAGCTCGAGATATTTTTATGCCACTTGCGGTCACCCATCCAAGTAGGGACTGCACCAGACGTTCCTTAACATACGTAAGCGCTCATAGAGCTCACACCCACTCGACCATCGGGAAATGTCTTCTGACATTGAGATGAGACCATTAATGGTGGATCAAGTGGCATTTGCTGTAAAAATGTAAACATAACTCAGATATGTTTAAGTTGTTAAGCCGTTGAAGCATAATACCAAGGTTCTTGGAGCAAGGCTCCTCCATGCTGGTTTGGGAGAAAAAGAAAAAACATAGAATTTACCAGCTGCTTTTCTTCTCGCGCAGACCGTAAAAGCCGGTCATGGGATTGGGCGAAAATCTACGGGATCACGTTATATATATATATCAACGGGTCACTCACGTGCTATTTGTCGGGATTGCCGACTATAGTTTCGGACTCGTCAGGAGCCCATTTTCAAGGCGAGTGCGGGACGCGCGGCGGTGGATCCCGAACTAACCGCTCGCGACGCGACGCCCGCGCAGCGGCTCGCGCCGCCCTGGCGGAGGGGGGAACAAGCGAGTCAGTCCCGGGATCCTGGTGTTGCGTGGTCACGGAGGTAGTGGATCCTATTTCTTCGTCGTCGGTGTCTGGTGACGGTGCGTGTGTGTGGAAAGAGCTAATCGTATCGGCCTCTACTGAATCAGTGTGCTTCAAGATATCACTCTTTTGCAGAATCGGTTTCCAGGTTGCGGGTAAAGTCCAACCTACATCCCGATTGAAGTTTGGACGTCGACTTATTTCTATGGCCTCTCTTATCTTTCGGGGAAAGAATGCCTTTTCCCTAGCGAGGACTTTGGCCCTATCAAAACGAATATAGTGCGTGACGTCCTCTTCCAAAGTATGTTCGGCGATGGCTGACCCGTTTCTGTCCAAATTCTTAACATTAACACATTAATTAACATGTCGTCAGCGGATAGAGCACGATTATACCTGCCTTTTGTGAAAGGGGTTACGGATAAAATCGGACAATTGCTACGCCGGAAATATTGCATTAAGACCATTTTCCGGCCTCTTACACAAATAAGGCAGTTAGTTCGCTCTCCGAAGGATAGAGACCCATTAAATGTCCCGGGTGTTTATGAAGTTCCTTGTGACTGTGGGAAGAGCTACATAGGCGAAACGGGTCGCAACATATCTACCAGGCTGAAAGAGCACATCAGAAGCATTAAGAATTTGGACAGAAACGGGTCAGCCATCGCCGAACATACTTTGGAAGAGGACGTCACGCACTATATTCGTTTTGATAGGGCCAAAGTCCTCGCTAGGGAAAAGGCATTCTTTCCCCGAAAGATAAGAGAGGCCATAGAAATAAGTCGACGTCCAAACTTCAATCGGGATGTAGGTTGGACTTTACCCGCAACCTGGAAACCGATTCTGCAAAAGAGTGATATCTTGAAGCACACTGATTCAGTAGAGGCCGATACGATTAGCTCTTTCCACACACACGCACCGTCACCAGACACCGACGACGAAGAAATAGGATCCACTACCTCCGTGACCACGCAACACCAGGATCCCGGGACTGACTCGCTTGTTCCCCCCTCCGCCAGGGCGGCGCGAGCCGCTGCGCGGGCGTCGCGTCGCGAGCGGTTAGTTCGGGATCCACCGCCGCGCGTCCCGCACTCGCCTTGAAAATGGGCTCCTGACGAGTCCGAAACTATAGTCGGCAATCCCGACAAATAGCACGTGAGTGACCCGTTGATATATATATATATATGATGTCTTTATCTCACGTTAGTTTTAATGATATGATCACGTTATAGTTTTTATTTACACATTAGGGACACATTATGCCGTAAACCGTGTGGTTACCGACAGAGTTAGAATTGGCTCTGTCCAAGTTATCCCGTGGATTGTCCGACTGCGTACGCTAGTAGTCTGTAGCTTTTGAACAATTAATCATCATCATCATCATCAGGTCTTTCTAGTCTCCACTGCAGGAGCACGACCCTCTCTGTACTACCAGAGCCATATACTAGCCAGAGTAGTCAGAGGATTTGGCCTACACTCTCCACGCTGGCCAGACGGGTTGGAGAAGTATCTTTGATGTTAATAAGCTTTGTTTAGCTTGTGTTTCCTTAGTCGCCTTTTACGACATCCACGGGATGACTTGGAGTGCCTGCAAAGGTCTATTTTCTGAATAAACGTTTTGATTTTGATGTCGTAGAAGGTGTCTTAGAAAACACAAGCTAAACAAAGCAAAGAAACTTCTGCCACCCGTCTGACTGCTCTGGCTAATATGTGGCTCTGGTAGTATAGAGAGGGACGTGCTCTAGCAGTAGAAACTAAAAAAAAACACCTGATGATGATGATGGTACATTATACTCAAGATGTCATCAATTTGATATGTACTTTTGATGTATATGTTTTGTCTATGTTTTAAAAGAAGACGCAGAAGACCAGCGTCATAGTTCGCACTGCGACATATGCTGAGCCTTTTTGGTACATTTTCAAAAAAACCTGTAATTTTTGTAGTAAATTCCATAATGTTCATTTATATTGTACCAAATAAACATTTTTTCTTTCTTTGTTTTTTTATTGTTTGTTCATTGCGGACAATCTTTGTGGTCACAGGAATAATATATTAAAATATGGATGTAGCTTTGCATGTAGATAAATACTATTGTTTTATCTTTAACTTTCAAGGCTCAATCGAGTCATTCGGACGGTGAGACTTATTGAATAGAGTTAAAAAACCTGGCGCATGTCATACCAGACATGAATAAAACATTAAACAATGTCTATTGTTGCGACTGAATATGCTGGCGAATTTTGAAACTACCAATATAAAATATCTTCATTCGCATTGGCTTAGGTATGGCGCTTCATACATTTACACTTCAGAGTATTATTTCCGACAAAACTTTTCAGCCGTATACACGTCAATGTATGAGTTAACAGTCAATGACGTCACGGAAGAATATAATTAAGTACGTAAGAGCTGGAAAATCAAAAGCGTAACGTGCGACTAACAACGGAAGCATCAAACCCTGGTTTTCAAAGCTACCACACAAGAACGGAGGGAGAAGTGCAGGGATATAATTTTGCGAATGACGCTGGGAGTTCCCGTGTCGTCCCGTTACTATAAGAGTGCCTTAAGTAATAACGTATTACTTAAGGCGCTCTTATAGTAACACTTGCGCCACCCAGCAATTAAATTCCTTAAATCTTAAATTGTATCGAATTTTAAAAATCTAACAAGTACAAAACTACTATATTACTTACAGTATTTTTTGTATATAACAAGTAATTTACTAGTGCCATATTTAAAGAGAAAAATCGGTTAACGGTAAACGGTTAACCTGTTTTTCTTTTATTTTATCAAAATGCTACAAGTAATTTACTAGATATGTATTGTTAGATTTTAAAAATTCGATATAATTTAGAATTAAAAGAATTAATTGTTGGGTGGAGCTAGTGTTACTATAGGAGCGCCTTAAACTAATACTGCTTGTGCTATTGATTTTTACCGTTTACCCATTTATATCAGTTGCCTAGAGTACTATTAACTTATCCTAATTCCATTCTGACTAATATTATAAATGCGAAAGTGAGTTTGTTTGTTTGTTACGCTTTCACGCCCTACCTACTAAACCGATCGTCATGAAATTTTGCATACACATAGGTCAAGGTACTGAAAAGGACATAGGCTATATACTCGTATCACGCGGGCGGAGCCGCGGGTAACAGCTAGTGTTTCATAGATTTGAAAAAGCCTCAGATGAGAGAGATAAATTGGGAAGCAACGATAAATAGGTATTTGATTTACTTATTTAAAGTTTGTTTTCGTATATGTAAGTGGCCAACGTAGTTTCAGATTTTACAGCAACGAAAGACATTTACAAAGTCAAACATTAATTTAAAAAGAAAAGGTAACCATAGACACAAAATTTTGTCATGTTTACATTATCCGCGAGTTAGTTGTCAAACTCAAAATTTATGTTTTACTAATTTTGCATTTTTTTGAAAGTCGTAGAAAAAATTTTGTATGCAACGGTTTATAATCAGGCGCCCCTATTAGCGATATTCGCTTGCTTCGCTCACTCATATCGCTACCCGCGCCACTCACCTTTTAAGACCCCTATTATAAAACCGTTGCATAAAATACTATAAATGACTTAAAACATAGCTGTAACTGTTCTAAACTTCCTTCCGTTTTCTTTCGCTCAGGGCAACTATACCGTATTGACAGAAACCACGAAACAGCAGGTGGGCAATCCCTACCCATGTTAAAAGTCCCGCGCACTCCGCCCTTAAATCAAACATTAAAACATAAATAACAAAATTTAATAACATCAATTTACATTCATAATCGGACATTAAATCCTCAATCCGTAATTGTTATTGGTTGACCGAAACGTAAATTCTCACGGCGACATTAAAAAAACTTTACTAATTAACTTCATACGGTGAGGAATTAAAAGTTGGTATATTTTAAGTAGTTAATGGCTTGCGTCGTAGCCATAGGGTCTACATATATTACCGGCAATTTTTTCATCCACTGCCGTTTTCGTATGGTCAGCCACAAATGTCATACACATAGAAACCGCAATGGATAAAAAAGTGTCAGATTTAATGCTTGGTGTGCGGACACGAACAAGGCGTCCCGCAAGGTAATGGTCTAAACTTTATTGAAGGGTTTTATTGATTTGTTACATATCGTTTTTGTTTTTTCGGACTAAAGTATTTAGTGGTCATGTGGGTTGTAGTTATCGGTACAGTACCGACCGCTTATCTTATTAGTTATTATTTAATTTATGTAATTTATATGTATGCGCTTGTATTATTCGTGTTATTGGTGAGAGTGACCTGAGCAAGACCGTTAGTACTATTATTAATTCTGTGGCAAGACGTAGAATTAAATACAATCGCTTTTGCCGTGTTCTAATTTAGTGATATACCATTTGCTTTTTAAACAAAATAATGTAATATTTAAATAAAATTACTTTTAGTATGTACGGTATTAATGCGATTTATTCTTTTAAAATAATAGACAAAACACCTGCAAAAATTAACACTGTAAAGTGTTTAAAATACTAAGTGTAATAAATGCGATAAATCCGTATTAAAAGTAATATTATTTTAATGTCTAGCAATTGTGAAAATATAAGAAATCGTTAGTGTAAATATTCTAAGAAAAATAAAAGTCCGGCAACGCTCCTGTCACACCCCTTATGTTGCAGTTGTCCATGGGCAGCGGTGATCACTTGTCATCAGCATCAGGCGACCTGCTTGCTCGTTTGAAGTCCGCCGAAAACAAGTGTTTAGAAATCGATAAAAATACATAGATATACATGATATAACTAAAATACATAGATTACTTTAAGTAGATATCAAATCTCATTTCGATACAATAGCAATGAAAACAAAAAAGATACCAAAAAGGGGCGAGACTGCCACAAATTTTTGAATCACTAAAAAGTACTACATAATAGTAAATCAGTATTCAATTCATTGAGAAACCACATTTGCGTATCACTCTCACCCCATCCCATCCGCGCACATGTGCCGCCAGATGCAAGCCACTTGAGCCAGGGTGGTGGGAACGAGTCGAGCCGGTCAATGCCACTAATTGCTCAAACCTGCTGTTATTTCAACTCATATGCCACTAATTTTAGACTTTCTTCGTTTCCGAGTTATTTATAATTAGGCTGGTGTTACATATTTTCATCATCATCATTACCATTAGGTCTTTGTAGTCTCCATTGCAAGAGCACGACCCTCTCTGTACTACCAGAGCCATAAATTAGCCAGAGTAGGCAGAGAACTATGCCTACTTTTAATTGATAAAAATAAATCACATCAATAGGCGATGCGGCTAGCAACCCATCACTATCATAAAGTGGTGGAAACGAGTCGAGCCGGTCAATGCCACTAATTGCTCAAACCTGCTGTTATTTCAACTCATATGCCACTAATTTGAGACTTTCTTCGTTTCCGAGTCATTTATAATTAAGCTGGTGTTACAAATCTTTAATTTTAGAAATAAATCCGGGAATACATCTTCCGATTACCGTACTGCGTCAACGCAGAAACAAAATACAAGGCGCGAAAAAGATAATTTCCTATTTTTTATTTAAAAAGAATGTAAAATTTATCAAGACTAATTTTTAATAACGACGGCCACGGCCGCTGGTGTATCGAAGTGACGTCATGGTGCAATCGTAAAACCAGGATTTTCAAGTGTACTTAATAAATTTGGACGGAAAAATCACAGACTAAGCTGGTTCTAAAGCAAGTTCGAGACTTGCGTTACGGGATACTACTCAACGACACTATAATTCATAACAAATACACATATAGATTAACATCCAATACAAAAAGTATTAACTTGGTATCTATCGTAAAAGTCGTAAAAGATCTATAAAATTTCAGATAAATTAGCAAACCCATGAACAATTTGAACATTCTTCGTTTTGTGAGAGCTATTACAAAAGATACTTATATAGGTAAACTATTCTACTGATAAATAATCAAATCTTCACTGAATTTTATGACTTGCAGTTTCAGGGTTTATAAAAATAAGCAAAGAAACCTAACTGATAATTCTATTCTTATAAGAATTAATAAGAAATAAGAAACTAATAAAATGTAGCCTTCAAAGAACTTCGAGAATTGTTTTGTGATTAGCACAATTTACGAATCATTGATGAGGAAAACATAAAATTATTTGTTGCTTTCAAATCTCCCGATTTTCAAATAATAAGAGATAGTTCATAAACATGGTGACAAAACATCCAATTTGGGAAATTGGAAAGTATATTCAATTATGTTCAAATAGTTTCCGAAAGCGGCGTCATGGCCCGTAAAACTAAATTTTATTAGTCGTAAAATGTGTCCAGCGGTTTGGAGCGTTTTTAGGACTAAGCTGTAGGATTGCGGCTGATATTTTACGTATTTAAGTATTTGTTTGGCTTATGGAGTCGTAAAAGTGCGTTTTATATCCTAAAAATCAATGCATTAAACTTTTTACTCTTGGCGGCCTTAAATGATTTACTAACAGATTTTTTTATTATTATTCAACTCTTTGCATTCCAATTCACGAATTTTTTTTTTTTCCAAAAATCCGCCTGAACATCTAAATTACTTCACTTAAGAATCCAACAAAAGAACTTACCAGATTGACATGAAATTGGAAGTATGACAAATATTTCGAAGAATTGTAAAATGTTAATAAAAGTTTTAGTTTTATGCTGTAATCTTTGTTTAAATTGTAATACAATATTACTCGTTGATCTCTTTCTTGTGATTCTTGTTACTAAATAAAGCTATGTTTGAGTAAAAATTAAAATGATGACGAAAATACTGAAACTAAAAAGGTCAAAGATTTCTTCAAAGTGTTATTTATTTGACAGGCTTCCCTTAACTTAAAATACAGGGTCCATTTCGTCGGAGCACAATGCACAGGCGTCTTTTTGTGCGGCCGGCTCTAATTCATATGCAATCTTATTCAATAAAGTGCGTTTTTATTGCATCCCACGACGCCCACGAGTGCATGTTATTTTTGTGTACGACGTCTAAATTTGAAGATGTTATGAAATACTTAATTTTATAAATGTTGGATTAAAATATTTCTACCTTATTTTTTAGCAATAAACTTTGAGAATTGGTTTGGTATGCTTATACACCAAACCAACATGCTGAACATGGCCTTTAGGTCTTATGGCTTTAGGATCTACCTCGTAAGGAATAAAGGCTTGATTAATATGTATTTTATATAAGTTTAGATAACTTTATTAACTGCAATTAATCAAAATCTGATCTTTGATGTAGATTCTGAAAGCTCAAACAAAGATAAATTATTTAATGTACTAAATTAACGTTCATTTAAAATAAAATCGGACATGGACAGTTAATGAACTTACTTAAAAACCGTTATGTTTCGTCTTGCCTTTCTTCAAGTAAATAAGTTAAAAAAGCAAGTGACATTTTAAGGAACACATTATGCATTGAAATCTCGGTGCCGTGGCCTCCCAAGCTAACGACTGGTACACACGGCAGCTTCTCACACTCATAATGAATATTAAAAATTATAAACAAACACACTGGCCGGCTACCGTCGCATTTTTCAATAGATAAACACGGTTTTAAATTTCATGCTTCGAAAACTGTTAGTTCTGTACATGCAGCTGCCGCATCAATTATATTAATGACGAATATTTTATCAAATGCTTCTGACATTAACATATTTACATTATCTTAGCTTATAACATATGAACATTATTTTACTTTTATAAAAAAATGTTTGGCCAAAGCTACAGCCCTGAGGTGCGCCTTATACCATTCACCAATATAATTCTTAATCACCTGTCAACTGGAACACGAATCGATATTAATATCTCAAAACAATAAGCACCAAAAAACGCAGCACCTGTATGGTATGCATTGTAAAGACCAAAAAAACCTGATTACGCGAACGATTTAAAGCGTCAGCGTCCCGGAATTACTCAGCCTTGTGGACCGGCCGATTATTATCCGTCGCATATTAACAATGTGGAGCTTGGTCACTGTGGCCTTCAGTTGGCCACTAATAGTGCCGCAGTTTGTGTTTGCCCCACAATAGTGGTTTAATAGGACAATAATTTGCTTATGATAGATGGTTGTGCTATTAATCTCGGAAAGGCAAGGTTAAGCGCTTGACACTGATGACGATTATTGGGAAATATGTGCTGGTGTAGATTTTATTCTAGATTACTATGACGCAGTATCACTACACATTATGAAACAAAGTCTTCCGCCGCCTCTGTCTGTCTGTTCGCGATAAACTCAAACACCACTGTACGGATTTTCATGCGGTTTTCACAAATGGATTGCGTGATTCATGAGGAAGGTTTATAGGTATAATTCATGCCCGAGGAAGGCTGCTAGTTTTAAATAAAATAGATCGGACAAACCATTAAAATCTTAACCATTCGGTAAATCTTTTTGAATATTTTACCTACATAATGCTATTTCTAATTAAAATATAAAATTGGCTATCTTAGGTTTAATTTTACATCTTAAGCATTCAAGAAGGGCATTTGACCATTTAATCTTTGTAAACCAAACATATTTCGTTCTTGATGCTGTGCCCAATTGAGTGTCTCTTAAAGTTATACCCACGACTCCGTTCAACGCTGCTAGCACCATCTAGTTACCGATATGAGATTGCCTAATTACCGACTGAATGGCCGAGTCGTCATCAACATCGCCGACAGATTAATCGTTCTATTCTGTAGGATCGATTTATGCATCGATTTAATGGTCCCCATTAGAGGTTGATATGGCAATAACGCGTGTTGCCGCGCCGTAGACAGTCCCAGCATTCATACGTCCGCCGAATTGCTTTGAGACCGCCGGCCCTTGTTAATTGAACACGGAAGCATTATGTTTATCAAATATAATTAGCTATTCATTGTGACTGTGATTGCAATGTTACAGTTGGTTAATGAGTATGAGAATCTTCGCCATTCTAACAAAGTGCAATAGTTTTTCAAAGGTTGATACTATAAGAGTAACATTGTTTTTTTTTTCTCATCCGTATTATGACAAAGGGATCGAAATGGGAAAACTTTGAAGGATCTGTTCTTAATCATCTTGTAACTATTTTAAGGCTAACGTTAGGGTCAAAGTTTTTAAGCTTCCTAAAGATATAAAAAGTAGTTAATTACCTGCTTTGTTAAGACATCAGTCTGTACTGTTGTCACATTATTAAACATAAATACTACTTAGGTGTATGAAAATGTTCCATTGTGTTAGTCTTCCTGTATGCATCATCATCACCACCTCAGCCTCTACTTCGCCCAATGCTGGGCATAGTCCTCTCTTCGTTTATGTCATATTTCACTGTGTTTATATGTGAGGTAAATAAAGTGGAGTTAACGTATTAAAAACTTGCCTTAACAAAAAATCAAGTTAATCACTTACCTGACGATATCCCAAAGCGTAATGGAAAACTTAATACTGATACACAGCAATCAACTTACCGAAATACCGAAAATACTTTCCGACAGCGAAGTAATTACACTTGGTAATTAAAAACTCAACTAGAGGTAGTGAGCAATCAAACTTCTCAATTACCTATGATCAGAAGCCTTCAAAAGAGCCGCGAATGGCCCACCATTCCATACAAAACGCTGTGATTATTGAGATTCGATTCGCTGTATTCAGAATTGGTCAGCAAGCTCTAGAAAACTGTTCGAATTAATGGCATCAACGTTTTGTATGTTGAACATACCTGGTATAGTTGGTGGCGTTTGTAATATCGTGAGAAAGAATTTTGATTATAAAATAATCAGGAATAGTATAAATTTATTGTACTAGATCTCCTGCATAATATGCTATCTTGTAAATGCGAAAATGTGTTTGCTAGCAAGCGATTTGTTTGTTTATGCTGTCACGCCGTTATTACTGAATCAATCAACATAAAAAATTGCCTACATATTGCCCGGAGTAAGGAGAAGAACGATATGTACCTTTTATCCCTATAACTGTTCTTGAGGGATAAACGTTAATGTGAGCAAAGTCTCAGGCGAAGGTTAGTATACTATTCTGATAAAGAACATACTTGTTGAATCTTTTCAGTAATATGAGCAAAAACAGTGCTTTATTATTTAGGGCGCGCGATTTCAGCCCATCTAGAAATTACTCCGTTAAAGCCCAAACCAAAACGTGATACTTTTTCAGTAAAAACGATTAGATTCTGATATAGTCAGCGTCAGGTCTCACTTCGGTCGTCCTGATTATGGTAACATACAAACTATGTTAAATAACCATATCATCCGTGTATATTTAGAGAAAAGCTTTAATCGCTCAAATTTCCCAAGTATTATCGTCATTCGAATTATTTTGCTGCCATAAATTCGCCCCAAATCTATAAGATATTTTAAGAAACTTCTTTGTCATTCTAACGCCAGACCTATCTACCCCACCCGATCTCATTCTACAAAATTAGTATTATTACTTATTCTAGTTACAAAATTAGCCTCTTTTATATTTATCTCGATTCTATAGATGAGTAATAAGACCAGAGGATCATGTTCATGGAGCTAGTCTCTGTAAATCGATCCGCGAGTTTGTGCGTGGTCTAGATAGGTTTATGTCGACTCGGGCTTGCTGTGCTAGGTACAGGAAGTTGTTTATCTCAAATGCGTAATTTGCATTTTGCATTGACCGTTTATCAGCTATTCAGGTTTATATATCTAGCTTTTCGTTACATGAAACAATCTGTACAAGTCTTTAAGAGTAAATTTGCCCCATCATATACAGCAGTTGCTTTTATTGATCAGGATAAGAAACTAACGACGGTATTAAACGGTATCTTCATCATCCGAGATAGTGTAGAAGATTCTAATGAAATATTACGAAAAAGATTTTTGACTCTTACTATAGAAATCGTTATAACCCTACGTTTTTCCTAGTATTTGTGTATTTTAAAGTGAACAAAGTATATACGTATACAAATACCTAAATATTGTTTTATTGAAATTAAGGAAAGTCACAGTCATAAAGTGACCACAACCTACCAAATTTCGGACATGAAAATCGCATTTACCTTACAAGTATCATTAGTCCTGCCTGCCGGACGCGACCAGTTGTTTTTAAAATGATATATTATGGGGTAAAGCATTTAAAGTTTATACGCTATCCATGTGTCGGATGCAAGGGCGTAGCTAGCACTTCTACAGTTGTATAATTGATACAGGGCCACCGAAAGAGTGGGCGTATTATGTCTAAGCTAAATTTCTAAGGTACTATTTACAATTTCACCCAATATTTCGACCCTATATTAAATAACACTTGACAAGTTATCAAAAGTTGGAAAGCTTAGAGGGAAAATAATTCTTAATTTTGACCATCTCATATTAATGTTTATTTATTACGAGGTACCTTATTAAAGTAGCCATAATAAAAAAATGGAGCTACTTTAGGAAAAAGTGCGGGCCATAGAAAATTTTTTGGAACTCACGAGTATGATGATTGGTGAGATCGCATTCAAAATTTAAAGATATTTGGAAAATTTTACCGAAGTCGCGTATGGGGGCCCCATATAAATATTGTCAAAGGGGCCGTATATTCCAAGCTACACCACTACTCAGCCATACACGGGTCCATTACACGCTAGCCGGCCCACCGGGCCCCATGTACCTGTAATCGCGTTGTCGTGTCTCGCCCCAGGAGCTATCTCCCAATACTTTATGTTAGCCAGCCTGCACCGCCATAACGATTTGTCACAGGTATCGCCCTATCCGATAAATCGACGGTATCTCCCGTAAGGTACTGACCAGTATTAGCATTTTCTTCTTTTTGTTGCGTGTTTTTTGGATCTTTATCGTCTGGAATCCTTACTCATTGAATATTGAATAGAGGATCCCTATCTCAAGCTGTCTGTTGAAAATTCATATGTATCGCAATACATTTTTGTTCTGGTTTGTCTTAGAGTCGGTGTTATCTTGACTTTTAGTGTTGCGTTAAACATATAAGTGTCTATGATTAATGTTTTAATAACTTTTTAAAAAGACCGACTTATTAATACTTTTGTAATATAATTCTAGGTAATATTTTGTATACTTCTTTTATTTGAAATAAATATTTTGCAGATGCTTGTATCTTTAACTTCAGGTTTTAGTTTTGAAAAAAAATTCTAAAAGTTTAAGTGAAAGCTTTTATGTCGAAATTAATTTCAATCGGCTTTAATTTTTTACGTTTGGAAAAAAAAAAGATTATCTTACGAAATCTCATGCAAAATCGATTAAAAGCAACAAAAAGTATTTTCTCAATCGAAACCGTTGAACAAGACATCCAGATAAACGCGGCCCAGTGATATCGCTAAATACGGTTTTCAATTACAAGAATATTAAGCTCGACGGACTGCAAAACCAGTCGCAAACATTTTATTTTAATTGCCCGGCGAAAACCAGGTATATTACTGTCCGTTTACGGCGCCAAGTCCAAAGAAAGTCAGACACTTGGACCTGATGGGAAGCGGGCGCAGGTATTTTTGAAATCGTAATAACTATCTCTTTTAGCCATTTGCTTATATCAATATTGAGTTATTTTGGGCTTCGTCTTTAATTTACAAAATGAGTGCAAAACTCGATCACATGCGTTTCTTTTTTGTATTTTAGTCACTACATTTAGATACACATCGAGTAGCACAATGCAGTCTAATTATGTATGTATTTTTATGCTAAAAAAGTAACATGAGTAAACATTTTCAAAATTATTAGATTGCCTATGTTTCATGTCATAAGGAAATAACTGGTCACTTAAAAAAAATTAATTGTCTCTAAAAAGCTTTTTTAGCATGACACAATTATAGAATTACATTCATTCCAAAAGTGCTTATAATCCCGTTATAGGGTAGCATCTAATTACCTGTAATCCTGTAGAATGAGACAAATATACTGAAATAACTCAGTGTGGGTTGTTGCACTAAACTCTGGTTGTACCAACTATAATACAACAAAGTAGTATTTTCTTAGTGCTACAACTATAGTACCGTAAGGTCCTAGTACACAAAACAAAGTAAACAAGCTCTCGAGTAACGGTAAAGTTTTTCCTCCGCAAGAAAACAGAGATAACCGAAGGAACGCCGATTACGCACTTGATAAGAGGAATCCTGCCTTGCATACATCTCTGGGCCAACTGGTTTAAATGGATTAAAATATCTTGTATTATTTATACATGGTGTATTCATAAGATTTATACCTACTATGGTCAGTTACTGTTCGCATTCAAACATGACATAACATTCGATTAATTTATTTTTCCATGAAAATACAACAAATTCCAAGGCTTCAATAATTTAAATTTCAAATATGTTTAATACTTCCTATTAAGAGCCTAACTACAAAAGGAATATGCTTTTTCTGATTTATCATTAAACTACTCCTTAAAAATATTTTAAAAGTAAAATTAGTATTTTTCAACATTTGAATGAAGTTCTAAGAGCATCAGACCTCAAGCACCCTGTACTACTAAAGCGAGTCAATTATATAAATTGCCTCAATCAAGTGTACACGTAACTTTTTCCAACACCTAATAACTAAACCCGTTTCATATCTCCAATGGTCATCAAGAAAGTTAGTATCTATAAACAATTATTATACCGTTTTCCTGCGCAATAGGGCGTACCGCACCGCCCTATTGCGCAGGCACATTAGGCGGTGCTTTTTGCATTTTCGCGACGCATCTCTCTTTCTTCTTTATTTAATTTATGGCTCTTTCGTTCAGTTATTTGAGGCTTAATGTTGAGGTGAGGATGACATTACAAACAATTATAGACAACTCATAATTGATCAGCCGGAGAAGAGGGTTCCTTCTCCAGAGTGCAACGTCAAATTTTATTTAAAAGTTGCAAAGATTTTGATAATTTTATACATCAAATTAGCCAGGAATTAATTAAAGTATAATAAATTAAATACTTTAGTTCATTTCATTGGATTCTTATCAAAACCACCCTGCTGACAAAATTCACAGAAAAATTAACCTTTTCGAAGAGTTACAATTCGCAATAAGACTTATCAAACCTGATTAAGGGGGAAAATGCTTTAACACGAAACCTCTTTAGTGAGAAACAGAAACTTTGATACTATTGCTGCGTATTGGATTGCGATTAATGATACATACGACATGGCAATATTTCCAATTTTACCGAATAAAATATGGCCCAGAAAAAAATTTAACATCCCAATTGGCAACATTGAAATTGCAGTACTGTGCCACATTGCAACGCTTTTATGAGTACGGGTCCTAATACCCCTATACGTCTCTAAACGCGATTACTTTTGACATCAGGCTGATAACATTCCCAACCATATCTTTGTGATATTTAATGTATCAATTTAAATAAATATAGTTACGTCCCAGTTATAAATGAGAGAGATTACAGGTAGTTTCGAAGTAAACATTGAACTCAAAGTGTCATTATTATTGATTACAACAGTATCTTACATTTGAAAATAACGATAAGGACTTTTAATAAAAAAAAGAAGCTATTTACTCTGGGTTAAATGTGAGAAGAACTGGATTGCGAAGGCTAGGGATAGAGGAGGATGGCGCAGACAAAGGGAGAATTATGGCCAGCAGTGGGTTATGGAAAGTTAAAGATGATGATGATGAAATGAGTAAGCAACGTAACTTTATCGTAATCGTCGTAATGTAAGCCAGAAGCACTTTGCATAGATATACAAAATATTTTACATTTATGGATTGACTGATTATACATCAGTGAATAATCGATAGAACAATTTATCATTCTAAAAATAAACATTTGCATGAATGTGTAGAATTCTGTACGGTAAACAACTAATTCAAGTTTCGTACTAAAATTAAACTTTAATATTACGATTACCATTTTAGGAACAGAATATAGAGATATGAATAAACATGTACAAGCTATATAGTTTTAGATAATTATATACGGAGTGGAATACAATTTCCTTGCTTGAATGCAATTAAATGCCAAGTTTTAATAACTTAAACTTATTTATATTGCATCTGCTTGTAGGCAACTTTAATGAATTACTTTTAACTTAATTATTATGTATAAGATTACTGTTAACGTCATATTCATAAGTCAATTCAATCTAGATATTTTTATTTTATGTCAAAATAATTAAAATAAAATATATTATTGCCAAGTTTATAATTTTAACTTACATACCAGGCAATCGGATAATATAATTTTGCCGAAAACGATAAGTTAAAAGAGTTGTTTAATATTTTTAACTTGTTGATAAATATAAACTACCAACTTACCTAAAATTTATTTAAAATTAGGACAGTAAAATGTACAAAACAGTTAAAGGTTATGTTTTTTCTTTTTATTTAGATGTTTTTTGATTTCGAGATACGTTATGTAAAAACTGAGATTCAATATTTTCGAAATTTTGGACTTGTATTAAGAAAATTTTCTTCCTCTTATAATTGTATTCAAAGCAATTATGATTATCTTAGATTTATTATATAGCTATATAGGTGACAGGCAATCAAAGAACGCTATAGGACATTATTTTCGCCTAATTACATAATTTGTGTGCCGACCGCCAAGTGCGCGTGGGCTTGTACAAATGGTTCATACAATTTACGCACCTTGGTGACTAATACCGTCTAACGAACTGGCGACGCTTACAAACGGTCGTGGACTGGATGGAAATCATCTAGGAATGCTGGGGAGGTTTGTAATCATTGCCTATCAAGGTGATGTATAATCGCAATTTAGATAAGCTTTGGACTTACAGAGCGAAAATCTGAAGCGACTACCTAAATAAATTTTCTAAAATTTTAGCAGTTCCTTTATAAGCGGTGAGCAGTTTTACCTGAATAAAATTTAGACATTTTTGCCTTTGCCCTTTTTCAATATACGCATGTTAAAGTATTGGTTTGATTATGGACAACTCGTGAACGCTTAACATCAACTACTTAATTCATTACTTTCTTCAAGAAGATCCGTTTACAAAGTGCTTTAAGATCTATATTCTGGGTACAAGCCCAACGCTTTCATACCGGAAGTACGTAGTGCAAATCTCTCAGTATCATTATGAGTCATGTAAGCATAACAGAAAGAAATCAAATTATTAATGGCCCGGGTCACAAGCCTTTGAAGTTTCGACATCCATTGTGTGTTTAGTATTAATGATGCGTTCGCTCATCAGACAATAGCGAGCAGACTGTCACACGTGAACTTAGCTATAATTAAGTTAACAAAGTGCCGAGATTGATGGACTAGAACGTCTATGGGAAGAGGTTGACAAAGATGGCTATTGAATAATGAACTCATTTAACCATTCAACTTTGCCTCGTTAGGTATGTACTAGTATCTCACCAAAACAGTAGTAAACAATATGTTCACCCGAATATGAAAAGAAAACTTATTCAAATGTGTGAATAATATTAATTTCTATCCAGAAATAATAGGTACTAAAATCCATTTTGACACATACAGACATTTGAATCATGCGTCAATCATATTAATAAAAAAATATATAATCAAAACTTGAACAAGGAACGTATACAGTCACTACCAGATACCAGACTTGGTTTGAAATTACCAATGCCCCCAAACACGTGAGTTTCAGCTAGGCTGAAGTTTCGGTCGATTTTATTCTGTAACGCTATTTTTCTGCCTGTAGTGTATGCGTCAGTAATACAACGAAACTAAGACTAAGTATGCTACACTGCTAAAACTGGATCTTCGATCGATCAACAAGTGAGTTAGTACTGTATTTTTGTGAAAAAGTTTTCTTGATTGCAGTAAGGCTGTCAAACATAGTGTTATCAACAGTATTCCACTCGTTTATATTTTTAAAATTAATGCAAGGGACAAAATCCTTTTTTTATGACTTTAAGTCCGACAATTGCCGGGCTGAAAACTCGACCTTACACCTATATAGATATATTTTATATTTGGTTCATACTTTACCACCTACTTCTTATCTGTTTTTCTTCTCAAGGTTCACTGGGAGGCTCTTAGCATAAAGTCCACCTACTAGCTCTATGGTGAATAAGTTTTATAAATAAATAAATAGATATTTTACTATGGAAATTAACCTGACCATACCATCAACTGAATATTCCATGAAGCATGATTCATGCATGGATCTCAGAGTAACGGGGCATTGTAGGCCGATTAGCGTAACGGAAAGGTAGGTACTATGTACATAGGCTTTAAGCGCACAAGCCTTGTTAATCACATGTAGCTGAATTGTACTTAGTTTTGTATTGCAAATTCTCTTTGATCAATTTTATATTCATATGATATTTGCAATGTTATTTCAGGTAGTAAACAATAATCATAATTTATATTATTACATGCAGCAAGACCAATCTATACGGAACTATCAACATCAATAAAACAGTAATAAAAAACCACGTCGGCAGGATTTGAACCTATCTTTAGTCTTTATACGAATAACGTCTACTAACTACAAATAGGGCTACCGCGCTTTTTTTCTACACGTCGAATTTCTCCACCCCCATTCCCCTTATAAGCAATAGGGCTTGCGTCACGTAACATAACTACCACACCCTCCATTATAATAGTGTTATTCGAACTCATTTTACAATGGAGTTGATTCCGTTATTAGTTTAATTTTAATCTTTCATGATAAGTATAACGTGGTATCAAACTATATGTATAAAATTATTTGATTATAAACTTTTAGTAAGTTTTCCCGACAAAGTAGCAAAAAATACTTACAATGTATTTTTCTCACGTTAGTTTCAATAATATAACTGTTAGTAATACTGTCCGTTTGAAAATGGAACATAGCGTTTAACATATCAACTCTACTATTACATTTTGGCACACAAAAAACTGGACCCCGTTTGAACAGTGATCTGTCTTCACCAGTCATATAATCATCTAAGCTCTTTACATTTGTTAAGAAAGTAACTATATATCGACCTATGCCGCTGCGTGAGATCAAAAGCCACCGCCGCTAGTTTTCCTTAATGAAGCTTTTTGTAGTATCTGCTATTCTCTTTTAAATATCTTCGTCAGTTGATGACAGAATGTGTAATAAGGTATCTTAAACATACTCCTTATATAATTCACAATTTAAAGCTTTACGACATTCGTAATAAGGCTCATAATGAGATTCGCAAATTATATGTTCAGATTTGGCCTAAGATCAAATTAATCACGGTCAATAAAGACATTATGCGTTAACATTGGCAGGTAATTAGGAAATTTGATAGCCTGACGGATACTTGTGCCATATATCTCGTTAAATTTGATGAGCCTTTTATGTCTGTAATTACTTTATTCAGTACTTCGAATATTCTTAATATAAATGGATGGATGGATAATTTGTTTCATTTTTATAAAGATTTATTATCATTCCGTATCAAAAGACGAACAAAAATTAACTATGACCCTGTCAGAATCTCTGTACAGTCTTTTAGGGATGTCAACAGTCACAATCGGAAAAAATGAGTGAAATCAATAAAATCTGAGGATAAAGCCGATTCAAGTAGATTGACATTGCCGAAAACAAAAATAATCAAAAAAGTTTTTGTTGCCAATGATTCTTTATTTGAATTAAACCAGCCAGGTTCTCTTAGAGATGTCAACAATGACAATCGGATAGAATCGAGTGAAATCGATTGAGATCACCGCGCAGCGGATGCGACAATAGAGGACGAGCGTATCCGCAATTACGCTGATTTGAGGCCCCAGTTACCCAACAAGGTACGGCCTGTTATTTAACCGTGTATAGGTGCAGATAAAAGGTTACTAAGTCATACGATGAAACAGGTATAGCAGAAGTATAAAATGTCTAAATTTTAAAAGTCGTGGAGTTCAACCATTATAAATATCCAGTAAAAGTTATATTATTAAAATGCTAAGTAGGATCTGTCTAAAATTGTAAATATCTTCCCATTTTTTTTCTGCTAGGGATTGGAACTTAACAAAATATTATAAACTTGTGAACCTACACGAGAACATAAAACAGAAAAGGAACTGGAAATAACCTCGAACACAGTGTTATCATCATAATAACACTTCGGTCACACACAAAAATCATCTGTAATAATAAATGAATCGGATACTTTATGAAATAAGCAACGAAATTGACGATGTTGTGCAGCTTGTGACGCAAAAATATTGATTGATTCACAGTTTTACCAAAAGGACCACAGATGATATAACAATAGCAACAGTTGCTCTTTTATCGAGGGTCTGTAAAGTTACAATGCCATCGCTAAAGTTCCATGCGCGTGCGACGCCCGAGTCACGGGGGGTGGTCACCCCACGCTTCTAACGTTAATAATAATAGATAACTTGTTTCATAAAGGGCAATGTCATTTGCTTCTCTGGAAAATATATTTCCTTACTATCGACATCATCTTCATACATTTAAGAACTTTCTTGTCGGTGGAGTATTTTCCATCTCTCACTATCCTCCGTTATCTCTTTGACCTCTCTGTACGACACGACGTATGCCTCCTCTTTTATTTCGTCTGTGAATGCTCTCCACATGGAGAATATAAATTGTCGATTATACCTAAAACCTCTATCTATCCATTTTCACCTTTTTTTAAAAGGTAGGTTTTCGTTTTAGATTTTAAATATGATTCTCAAAACGAAGGTGTTAATGAAATTCATATTTTCATTGAACCTATGTCACTTTTCACTCATTTGTTTAAAACATAGCACACAATATCAGTAAAAACGAATGGAAATAATTTTTATTACTTATTTTTGTATAAATCTAATGAGTAATTACTCAGTTACTTATTATTTTCAGAACATGAACTGTATTACTAAATGAATTTGAAGATACGATTAGGTTAAGTAGCTACGTAGTTTAGCAGTGAGTAAACATGTGTATTCAATATCATCATTAACCTACAATCACGGTTCGTTTACTGTTATCAAAACAATAACTAATACAATGTTGAATGAAATGCGTGCACTCTTATCGCAACTGATAGTGGTAATAGGAGCATTGTAATCAATTAACTTACTGACAAACAAACAGTCAATGACAGTGTAGAATTAATAAAAAAAAAACCGGCCAAGTGTGAGTCAAACTCGCGCAATGAGGGTTCCGTACAATATGCTTCGTGAACACACACACAATGTGCAAAAAATGTTTTATTCAATTGACTAGCGCCATCTAGTGGTGTTTTAGAGAACTATTTCCCTAGATGAACTTATTATTGTGAGTTTACCACTTAATTTTCAAGTGATAGAATTCTTATTATTTTTCCTGTAATCTTCAAGGAATGAACTATATTTTGTAATTTTTTCAAAATTTTCGGCTCAGTAGTTTCGGAGATCAGGGGGGGGGGGGGGGGGGAATGGTCAATTTTTGCCTTCTTTCGTGAATAAAATCAAAAGTATTGATTTTACCCGAACAAAAAAATATATTTTTGAGATCCTCATAATGAGCCCTTTCATTTGATATATGACACAGTAAGGTTTGCAAAACTTTTTTTTTTAATTTTGTAATTGGGCCCCTCAAAATGACCCTTATTTCAAAAAAATCTTTATTTACTTTGCACATCCGTGTTTGGGTCATAGGATTACACTACCTTACCAAATTTTATCTAATTTGGTTCAGTAGATTCGGAGAAAATCGGCTGTGACAGACGGACGGACGGACAGACAGACGCTCGAGTGATCCTATAAGGGTTCCGTTTTTCAACTTTTGTACGGAACCCTAAAAATCAACATAAAGAGTAACTGTTACACAAAGCGACTGCCGTCTGACCACCGTAACCCAAAGGGCACACCAGAACCAATTCTTGAATAAGTTTAAACAAACGCTACATGGTGTCCGAGACCCACAGCTTGGCTTTATTATAATCAAAAATGTGTCTCATACCTTCCAAGCGGGTTTAGGAGAAAAGGAAAACATAGAATAAACCAGCTGCTTTTCTTTCCTTGCAGACCGTTAAAGTCGGTCAAGGGATTGGGCGAATATTTAAGGAATCACGTTATAGGCGATGCGGGCAGCAACCCATTACTATTTTGATTCCGCTTTTCACCTTGACGCCCACTAACACACTAAACTTGGCCTTTGGGTTTTATGACCTTGGGCTCTGTCTGCCCCGCAAGGGATTAAGATGTGATAGTATGTATGTATGTCCCATATTTGATCAAATTTCACCCACGTCGCATCTTGCTGCAGCTATCACCCATACCGCTATATTTATCGCTTCTTCGACTACTGTTACGGCGTGGGCGTCGGCATTTGACCCACAGAGCGGTCGCCATTTATAAAAAATACTGCTCTCTTAATTAACCTGTTACAATTAATAAATCTCGGAGCAATGGAAGGGTTAATTTGGTTTTTGATAAATATAGTCATATTTCTCTGTTATGATTGCTTGGTTCGTTTAATAAAGTCGGTGTTATTTCATTAGACTTTGTTGTGGGTCAAAACATTTCAAAATTTTAATATTTTAATATTGTCGTGCAGTTAAAATTATTAAGTTATAAAAATGTAGAAATGTCAATGAAATTACAAGCGGCGTAGCTCAGTATTGTTTATTCATGGAGTCGTTTTAAGCTCTCGTAATACACAACGTTGCTTATTTTAGAATCGCTATTAACAAAGTGACGTATACTCATATACAAATTTAAGTAATATAAAGATATATCATATTCTCAATAATTTAATTATCATAATAAATGAATGTAAAATAAGATTATTTGACATCTTAGTATCTGCAACTCAATCAACTACTATTTATAATTAAATACTTATGTGAATACCAATATATAATAAAATAAATGTGAAATCTAACTGGTAAGGTATGACTTCATCTTCATTCAATAAATTCGCTAGACATGCATTCACGTATTGTATCTGAAAGTTCACACGTACAAATGACTCATGAATTGCATACTCAGTAAAAACCTATTTTAAACCCAATCTACTTGAATATAAAGTTCAAAATAGACAATTTTTTCTAAAATTTGCTTCTTTACGCGCATTCATACAAAGAATATTAGTTCAGTAACCGTTTCATACGTATTGATTTAATTACTGGATCGATTCCCAGCGAATTTTTACCGATATTCGTTACCAAACATTCGCATCGATATCGATTATAATCGCGTGACCGACGATAGTTGAAATCGATATTTTGACGATTAAATATAATTATTAGTGTCAATTATCGATTACACGGCGTTTTTGAGCTTTGACAGATGTAAGAGTATACAGGTTGTAATATATATTATTTAGGAATTTTATGTATGGAAGTGATTAGTTTCACATGCGTACCTGATAATTAAGTAATGGAATTACAAGGAAAATTGTGACTTTATGAACTTGGGTTGTCAATGTAATTTTTTCTCTAAATTCCTAAATGTTTAAGAGCTCCAATCATTGCACAACGAAAAAAATATATATGTGCAAGGTCCCCATTATGGCCTTTTAACTACTTTACGCCAAACTTTTTCCTTGTCACTCACCAAACTGCCATCAATCAGTGACCAAATAGTACGCAAACAGTTTATGCAAATTATCAGTCGATTTGTGAGTCAGGCCGGATGCCGATAGTGTTATCAGGACCGTGGGAACGAGCTGATACTAGCTAATTGTTAGACTTGCGCCGACCCGCGGATTTGGCCACACTTGACCTTCACTGCTATCTTGATTGGCCTCTAATAAAAGTTGTTTAAATTACGAACATATTTTTTATGTATTTTTTAATTGCTATCGTGATTATTTCATAAATTACGGGTGGTATTTATAAGGGGAAGGGTTGATCTGAACCTCACCCGGACTTACGCTGGAGAGAGAGAGAGAGATTACCCTTTCTCTCCAACCTCCTCTTCCTCGCAAATACCCCATAATTTTCGTGGTAAAGTCTATGTAGCCCACATAAGTTCTTGTTGTCAATACTTTCAATTGAACAATTTAAATTTTATAAATTTAATTTTAACACCGATATGCAATAAAAAAGCAACATTTACAGAAAAACGTTGCACAGAAAAAACAATACAGTATAAACGTATAGATTACCAACCTCGTACAAAAATATTGGACTGCTATAAGACAGGCGGCATAGAGGCGACGACGCTGCAGAGTTCTTTTCCATTCGTCACCAGATGGCCTAAGTCCGCGTTAGCCTTAACTTGCTAAAACTGAGAATATTTTTATATATATAAGATATATTTCGTGAATACTGTTTCTTTTATAATATGGTGGAAACAAAGCTGTCAAGCAGTCAGTGGTGTCATCTTTGTGAGCTTGTAAGAACAAATCGTATGTATTAAAGGTTGGGTGGGATGGGACCACATACGTTCTAACTAAGGTTACTTCGACCTTTACAGATAATTTATATATTTTGAGAACTACACTATTATGTTTACTACGGGACTTACCGCGATTATTTTTGAGTTTCGTCTGATATTTCGACAACAGCCGCCATTTTCACCGACTGACTGAAGAAACAAAAATAATCGCGATAAGTCCCGTACTGAACATAATAGTTATTGTGACCGCGAAAGCTTAAAATTATATTGAGAACTACACTCATTCATGTCTTCAGTCAATGTTTATAAATTCCTTATCAAGAATCCTCCGTGTCGAATCGAGTTACAGTTGCACACAATTCTTGTTAATCAAAAATTCGCCTACGAACAACTTCCGTGAATCGCGTGAGAGAACAACATATCTTTTATTTGCATACAGACGTAACGTGATACCTGAGATTGTATTATATATTAATATCCATATTTATGGAGATAGCAACGGTTTTATAATGTTATGACAGCAATATGGTACGTCGTGGAGGTATACGACATATCGTTTGTAGAAAACGGTGACATTGCGAATTAATTAATAGTTTGTTTGAAAATATTTTTTTTATATTACCGATTATAAATGTTCAAGCCAAAGATACAAGCATATAATTTAAACCGCAAATAATTTAGTACCATTGAAGTAAATAAAAAATAATAATAGTTCAAAATTAATGAAAGAACCATTTGTCTGACTTATACGTATTTATATTCTTATAATATGTGCCCATTCTGGTGTATTGTTAATAATAAATTTGAGATTCGAGAAAAGTCGATATAGCAAAATTGTTTAAAAGAATTTTATATTTCTAAGAATTATGTGATTATTAATTTAAATTTATAAACAACCAGACAAAGGTTTAAGGTTACCAATTTACCATGTTATAAAGAATAGCTATATTATACAATGTAATTTATTCACTGTGGAAGGCTGTTGGCGGTGGTAATGGCCATCTGCCCAAATTATCACCGGTCGGTCAACTTTGCCGGGCCGTTTCTTGTGATCGCGCCGTGTTTTGCTAAATTTGCCTATTTTTTATGTGATTTTGTAGATTTTGCTGCTTACCAGTAGTTTTTATTTTGATAGTATTGAATGCCTTAACTTGCGATTGCAGATAGGTATTTGTCCTCGATAGCCTTCGGTACTTAATTTTTATTAAAGTTAAATAATATTACATTATGCTATACATAGTCGAGTGATGACTATTATATCCAGCTTACTGACTACGAGCATCGTACGACGTTTTTCAATAGATTAGCGATCACCATAAAATAAATTGAGCACTTGTGATTGGTTGAAAGAAAAAGGGACTTAAGTCCGTTACATACAACATTACAATCAAAGTTTTGATGTCATATGTATTAATAGCAAAATGTATTGAAAAGGTAGTCTATATGTTTTAATTGTAACTATTTACTTACGAAAACTACAGAGAAATAACAGACGTATCTTGTCTCAACTAACTGCTAACGTTCTTTAAAACCGATGAGATTACTAATTAAAATGTTGAAATATCTAAGTCGAATAAAAAATAATTTGTAATCTCTTAACGGTATAATTTCCCAAAATATTCGTACCCTGAACCTCGGCATAATCATACTTTTTACACGAACGCGTAAAACTTTAATTGTTGACTTAATTCGTCACCCCTGGAGCGGTCCCGCAATTTGCAGCCTCCAGCAAAGCCAGAAAAACAATGGTTGACCTTTTAAGGTAGCAGTCGACCGCCCGGTTTTTGTTGACGCTACCCAAAATCGGGGAGTTTGGAAAAACAAACGAGAAATGCACCTTTTGTTAGCGCGAGTTAATAAACTCCCGGGAGGAATGATTGGGAAGGATTGTTCTTGGTTTGCACTTCATGGGGTCATAAAATATGTTTTTAAGGCATGGCTACTTTTATATGTTGTCTTCTGCCTTTCGAATAGGTTTTTTTCAAATGCTTGCATATCTAGAAAACTGAACGTCGACTCCAACATCATTGTATGAATATTTTATTATAGAACCATCTAAGTACTAAAAACTAATATTAAATATTGATTTAAGAGGGTATACTAGCAGTGCGTTTTTCATACAAATGTATTTCTCTATTTTCTCGCTGAAAATTGCTTCTAGAGGCACAATTCTTTTTACATACAAACTAATACTAAAATAGGTATGTCTCTATGATTTATTTTTTTATAAAAACCTGTTTAAAAGAAAAAATTTTTTTACAAAAACAGTTTTTTTTTGTAAAAAATAAAAAATAGAGGCATTCCTATTTTAGTACTAGATTTTATGAAAAAAGAATTGTGGCTCTAGAATCAGTTTTCAGCGAGAAAATAGAGAAATACATTTGTATGGAAACCATATTGAAAAAATACTGCTAGTATACGCTCTTAATATACTAATAATTTCGTAAACGACCTTTATTTGCTGCTTCGCAGGACACTCCTGCCTGGCAACTAAAAGCTATTATTTCTTTCTATTGTGCCTTGGCTGGGATCCGTGAATTAGTTAAATAAGTGATAGGACCCCGCAACGTGACCTCTCCGACCCGTCTGGTGACTTCTCCAACCCGTCTGACCAGTGTGGAGAGTGTAAGCTAAATCATCTGTCTGCTCTCGCTAATATATGGCTCTGGCAGTACAGAGAGGGTCGGGCTACTGCAGTGGAGACTAAAAAAGATATGATGATGTCCCCGCAACATTGCTTGGTATGCTATGTTTGCTTGAACACATATTGTTGTCCCTTCTATTCTTTTTACTTAGTTTGCACTTCCCCATCTCAAAAGAGCTTACCATTTCGTCACCGCTATATCTGATCTCGCAAATTCTTTCCACGTCTTCCTTGATCTTCCTCGTAAATTGCGCAATGATGTTGACGCAGTTTTTTCAATTCATCTCCAAGAAATCGTTGCATCAGGTTTATTGTCAATGCGGCTGGACAGTTTAAAATTTAAAGCAGTTTGAATTTGACAAAACAAGATAGGCTATCACGTAAACAAACAGTTCGACGCGTGGGAACGGTATATTTTGACGAATGTAAACACAGATAACGCGACGATGGTTTCCTTATTTATTCGGTTGTATCGATTTAGCTTATTTCGGGTATTTATTTAGCTATATATCAATCTTCGCTTGCGTAAGTACCTATTTTGTTTTTAAAAGCTTTGTGATCGTCTTATGTAGAAATGGTTTCCCCGTCCGACGAGTGACTGGGAGAGAATGCTCTTAGCATCAAGTCCACTGTAGCTCTAAAGATTTAAAACATTATTTTCTTTCTCGAATGTCATAAAACAAATATTAAATAATAACTTATTTTCCTTAGGTTGTACTATTTAATGACATATTTATCACATTTTAATAACTTTTCCGTATTATTTCGTACATACTTTGTTTAAGTGATTCTTCAGTAGAATTTTTGCAAGTAAAAAACGGTCTCATAATTTGTTTTAACATCATCTATTAAGTACAAATGCTAAAAACACGAGTTTGTCAAAATATTACTTGTAGTAATAATTGTGTACTTATCTTTCGCTAGTGCACAAGTGAGAATTTTAAAAGCATAAATGTTTCTAGGTAAGATTATAGTAAAAAAAGTGTGACTTTTAACATATAACGCAATTCTTATCAGAAATTCTCGATTTACAAGAGGCAATCAATTATGTTATCAAACTTTCAAATGTTGTTTGCCGGCCATGAGTGTTGAGCAAACCTGTCCAAAATACGTTAAATATTCTCATAAATATTTACTTTTTGATGTAAATTCTTGTAATCTGCGTAATAATATTTGCTAATCAATTTTTAGGGTTCCTAACCTCAAAAGTAAAAAGAAACCTTTTAAGGATCATTTCATTGTCCGTCTGCAAGTCTGTCTATCAAGATCAAGACCCTTATTCTCAGAATTACATCGCAGTCACTTAAAGCAGTGAAAAAATCTCTAAGTCAACGCATTCAGAAGGTATGGCCGTTAATGTCACATATTTTGCAAATATCTCCGTGGCGCAGCGGTCAACACGCCTGCAACAACGCCTGCGACACGGATGGTTCCGGGTTCGATCCCTGGTCAGGTCAAGATGGAAAATGATCTTTTTCACATTGGCCTGGGTCTTGGATGTTTATCTATATATGTATCTATTATAAAATATAGTATCGTTGACTTAGTATCCCATAACACAAGTTTTGAACTTACTTTGGGGCTAGCTTAATCTGTGTGATTTGTCCGTATATATTTATTTATTATTCTCACATAAGTAATGGAATCAAAAGACAGGGTACTTTCCATTGACCTAAGTAAATATAAAATTTGGCAATACGAGTAAGCTAGGTTTCAAAGTACGAATCAAGACTAAGATCCCTAAAATGTTTTGTAGTATTTTTTTTATTTAATTCGGAACTTTGGGTGTGCGTGTCCGATTCGCTCTTGGCCAGTTTTTTCATTCGATTCAAATCGGACAATCTGCATTTCCTCTCAACATTTGGGTGGTCTCGTTGCAGAGTGATCGATATTGGAGATTTCATCTCACGTCTCCGTAATATGTGGATTTTCATATAGATCAAGGTCTTACGAGTTCTTTATAGTCAGTAATAATATATTTCCCTTTTTTTGTTGTTTGTCTTGATAGCAATCTTTGACATTATCTTCGAACCGTAAGTAATATATTTGGTTCATATTTGATCGCTTTGTTAAGTTCAAAAATATATAGCACCTTAATTCTAGGCTACTTCTATGTATATGATTTTTTAGTTTTTGGTATTGGAACGGCTATATTTCTTATTTGATAAATGATAATTAGCAGTAACCTAAATACAATGTTTTTAATATTGTTGTTATTAATTGCTTCTTAAACAAAATATAGATACATTGCAATATAAATTGCAAATCAATACACGTTGTGTTGCACGTATAATTATTAACTTATATCTAGGTATGTATGGGTCCTTTCAACGGTTCAAGGCTATTCTCCAATCAGCTTTATCATATCTATATTTTATGAGATATCAACGTCAAAATTGTATTATAAAGCTGACTTGTTAATCACATCTTGAATAAAGCTTATTAATAATTCATAATCGATAATAGCAGCGTTTATGCTAATATATTCTTTATAAGTTATAAAATATATACATTGATAGGTATACATATCATATTCTGCAAATAGATTGCTTATTTTTTATATTTGCGTATTTTATTACTCCTTGTAACTTTGAGATTTTCGCTTAAAGTTAACATCTCTCTCACAATAGAGATTTAGTATATCTCAATAGTATTTAACTTCATTCTTAGATGTTTATCTACATAAGTACCTATTATAAAATATCGTTACCACCTCGAGTTAGTATCCTACGACACAAGTTCACGACTTACTGTGTGTGATTTGTCCCTATAGATTTATTTATTTATATTTATTCTATAAATATTATATTTGTTTATTTCTTAATGCAATCTCTTCTTATTTAAGTACAAATAATGATGCGCTCATGTATTTTCCATTTAACACTTTAGACAACAATTCACTTTGACAAAATCATCCACATAATTTCAACAATATTTTGGCACATTATTTTTACAGTTTCTCAATCTGTGTGGCAACTTATCACATACATCTATCTAATTTACATAAAATTATGCCTGATACAAATCTCAGCTACTGACGGGATGTCCCGATTGCTATCAATTTGTATTTCGCGCCAACAATCGATCAATACTTCCTTTTATTTGTCTTTGAGTTCGCTGGTATTGACAGTCTTTTTTTTAACCACTGACGCAAAAAAGGGTTAGTATTAATGTAAATATTTACCGTATCTCGTGTATTTCTTTAAATGTAGACTGTAGCTCCAAAACGGTTGAGTGATAATGATGCAGTTGTTTTTTGTTTGAAATGTGAGTAATTCAATAATATGGCTTACATTTTTAATAATGAGAAATGAGTGTTCTTTGCTATATTTAATCGTAATCGGTTCAAAAATTTACAAGATACAAGGGGTTTTGGTGTTGGGGACCACATGCGAGTATATTGCCAACTGTTTTAGGAAGTATCACTTTAACATTCTGTGCAATGTAAGAAACTAAACATGGCCCACGGTCTTGCGGAAACCTTTGGTCTTTTGTTACTCGTATGAGAACTGTTAAAGACACGATATTGTCTTTTTATACTACTAACATTATCTTAATGATTTGCGTGGGATGCGCACAGTGATTCTTAGTAATAAAATAATATGTTTTGTTGTCGGATTCTTCTTTGATTTAATGAATTCTATAATCAACATAAAAGCTTGATTCATTCAATCTTTCATTTACGACTTTTTCTAATAAAAAGTTATTAATATTTTTGATTGAATCACTTGGACAATACTGAATGACCGCGGAATATTTTAAATTTTAACAATCAACTAAATGATACTTTTTACGGCTTAACTATTTTGGGAGAATGGGCCTCGATGAAACTTGTCTGAGTTTGTATTTTAATGAAAGAATTAACTATCGAATTAAACCATTCATTAATTCCATACTTAAGATTATTTCTTACTAGCTTTCGTCTATGGCTCCTCTCGCATTAATGTCGTTCCCTCGAAAACAGACCTTTTCTGTAGGCTGAAAGGAAGCCTATGTACTTTCACGTATTCCAGACAACGCCTATACAAAATTTAATGACAATCGGTTGAAGGGTGTGAAAGCATAGAAAACAAACAAACTCACTTTCGCATATATAATTTTTGTGCAACCAGTAACTTGTGTCAGATGAGTATCGTTGCATCCGATTGCGGTTTATAATAACTTGATATAACACCAAATTTATTCCAAGCTTGTTTTTTTCGATCCCAAATGCTAATGAATGTTTTTTTTTTCAGGTTTCGTGTCCTGTTCCCCCTCTCCGTGCAAGAACGGCGGGACCTGTCTCTCGTCGCCTCGGGGAGAATACTTCTGCAAGTAAGTGTTGTTTTATTTTCACGAAATAATGCAAGGCGAGGTTCACGTTGTGATCATTCACATCTCTACAACTTTACAAATATGTTTGAGACGTATCAAATATGTTTCGAAAATAAAAATAAAAAATGGGTATTTTTTTTAGGTTTAGAAGTATTAGGTTTTCTTTTTCCAATGACTTATTTTGTGTGTTGCCAGTGTTATCTAACTTTGTAAAGTGTATTCAATTCTCTTGTGGAATCGATACTGTAACATGTATTCATTAGATTTATCCATTGATGAAATAAAAGAATGGAATGAAAAAGAAAAATTGGAAATACTAAATAGTCCCCAGACTATGTGATAGGATATTAAGATGAAGATCACATTACATATCATTAAATAAACTTCTATGGTAATACTAATTTAACAAAATCATTTCTGTACCAATAGTTGAGACCACTACAATTAACATTCAAGTAATTACAACTAACATAGCAAGTAGCGAACCTTAAAATTAAATAGCGCTATTGATTAACGCAATAATATTAATTTCTCAGAAGCCGAGTGCCAGGAACCGTTACATTTAAAACATTATGTCGCCCCTTAAACAGAATCACCAACAGAACAAAGTAAAATGAATCTTAGTATATTGTGTTTGAATTTAGAGTTAATTAAATATTTTACTGGCAGGTATGAGTCAAGTTTGTTTGAAATATTCAATGTATTCTTTTACCATATCATTTTTGTCTACTTGACTATTTTTTATTGACGTGAAAAAATTAGGTTCTTAATTTTTTGGAATCTTTTAATTTTTTGAATATGTTACCTCATATTATTAAATTCGCTGTTTATGTATCGAATCGAAAATTTTTATTTTATTAGACTAGTTAGTTCTTTGAAATATGATGTGTTATTTTCAATTCCAGTTTTACATATTTTACGTTATGTGTGATTCAATTTTGCCGGACACATTACATAATATCCGCTAGTATAATATCACGTTAGGGTGCTGATGTGCCCCTATAAGACCCTGTACCCGGTGTGTTGACGGACAGATGTGCAAGCCCTTCCGTTGAAATGGCTCCTAATTGAAATAAAAAACGGTTGAACGCTTATGCTTCTTTAGTAGATATCGATCGATATTTCGGGGTTTATGACCATGTTCGCGAATTTGATGCAAAGTTTAATTCTGAAAAATGGCTCTTTGTATCAAAGCTACTACAAGTGACTTTGTGAGCTGTATATCTCGTGAGTCTAATAACAGGTATAAAGTCATTTTGAAAAAAATTCATTTTCAATATCGAAAGTAAATAAAAAACCTTCTCACCAAATTTTTGTAAACAAATGGACACACATAAGAAATTTTGCTCAAAAATAAAGCAGAGACACTTTGCTTATGCTTGCTCTGTCAATATCTGTCAACTGATAAACTATAGCAGAAATACCACTTTGTTTCTTTGCATAGATAATTTGTTATATTTATACTATCATGAGATAACATACATGGTGAAAATTCACACAGATTAAGTTAATCCTAAAGTAAATTGTTACATCTTGACTTCGCCAGGGATCAAACCCAGAATCGGTCATCCAAAATAATTATGACCAGTTATCAATGTCTTATAAGGAGTAATAGACTCTGTGATTTGAACTACTTCAGCTGAGTATGGAACTGAAAGAAATAGAGAGATGAAATCAGGCAGATAGAAACATCATCATCAGGTCTTTTTTAGTCTCCACTGCAGGAGCATGACCCTCTCTGTACTGCCAGAGCCATATATTAGTCAGAGCAGTCAGAGAGAATTTGGCCTACACTCGTCATGCTAACCAGACGGATTGAAGAGTTCTCTTTAAAGTTTTTAAGCTTTGTTTCGCTTGTGTTTCCTAAGTCGCCTTTTACGATGCCCACGGAAAGACTTGGAGTGGTCCTATTCTACTCTGCCGGGAACCACACTTCACAGAGAGAAACAAGTCAGGTTCAATTTGCATCGAGTGCATTTATATTACATACAGCTAAATATATATCATTTTATATGAGTGGCTCGTGATGGTGCAGTTTCACAATGCAACTTTAGCGTTATCATGTCAGGACGATGGCCGTTCGGAAATGTCAGTGGAATGACCTTCTTAGGCTTTAAGTCAGGCAAATGCTGATCGTGTGCTGGATTATGTTCATAAATGTCTGCTTTGAATTATTTTTGTGTATGCTCATGCTATAAAATGACTTGTAAAAGGTTAGGGTTGGTTGTCTTATCGACACACGTTTATATTTCTTTTTTCAGATTATTTAATTGCTTTGTATTCTTTATTCTCTAAAACTACATCTATATTATATATAACACTAGCTGTTACCCGCGGCTTCGCCCGCGTAATTTATAGCCCATGTCCTTCTCGGTACCCTAACCTATGTGTATGCAAAATTACATGATGATTGGTTCAGTAGATACGGCGTGAAAGCGTAACAAACAAACGAATAAACAAACAAACTCACTTTCGCATTTATAATATTAGTTGGGATTACGGTTGACCGTTTCAGCAATATTTTTTTATGGAGTAGTAATCTCTTAAATTCCAGCAACATCAATAAAATCAGCATAAACATTACTCTCAGACAAGTATGCTTCACCATCATCAATCGTCGTGTAATCGTAATATCATACGCCCACTCGCTGCATACAATAATGCACTTCGAAGCTCCATCTGATAGCCGAAACAATTCACACATGCATTCTCCTTTAGTAAAAATATTAGGTCGGAAATCCCTTTGAGACAAGAGTGACTAATAATTACAGGTTTATAGTTTCCAACAGGCCTTTTTGCTAACTTTTGACAACTACGGTGTACATCTTTTTGATGGTCACTTCGATATTCATTACGGCGTCATTATGAGTGACTATTTTTATTTAAGATATGAAAACCGTAATGGATGTTGAAGTGATTATCAAAATGTTATACACCAAGTTAGCAAATAGGCCTGCTGGTCTGTGAGTTTGTAAATAAATTTAGCAAGTTTATGACCAACATTCTATTTTATTTTTGATCTGAAACTTTAAATGTCATAGATGAAACATTAATTGTAAATTACCTTTTTTCCTTTATCAGTACTGATATGCTAATAATAGAAACCTTTCCTCTCGCTTTTACGCTATTTTTGATCGTGAACGATGACAAATTTAAAACTTCAGTCTTTTCATCAGATTTAGTTTATTAAATAACAGCACATTTTAAATAATCCGTTGAAATTTTTTGATTTGGGCAAGGCTTATGATATTTTCCACATCATCACTACATATTATAAAACAAAGTCCTCTGCCGCGTCTGTCTGTCTGTCTGTCTGTTCGCGATAAACTCAAAAACTACTCCACGGATTTTCATACGGTTTTCACCAATAGATAGAGTGATTCACGAGGAAGGTTTTAAGGTATAATACATGCCCGGGCTCAGCCGGGGCTGCTAGTAAATAATAAGAAATGTTATTTCAAAAATAGTGGGAAGGCGTGAAAGTTCAGTTCAGATTCATGCATTTCCTTACTCCAGCTTCACACCTGGACTATAGTATCATTTCGGCGCCTTTGTTCCCTCATTGGCGATGCTCATTAAAGCCATACCCTCTTATGGAGGGGCCCCAGTAGGCCTTAAAAGGAGTTTGTGCGCTACACATATTTACCCCGGCTGTGTTTGGAGCGCATCCGTTTGTGAGTTTGATCAGCATTGTTTGCCCGATAATGGAGCGTTATTTGGTATATTTAACTAGCTTTTCGCATAGTCGTAAAAGCATACTTTTGGTCTTCTACTATATCGAAGGTTCTGTCGGTTTTTTGCTACTATTGTTATTTGTGAGATTAATATTTTGTATCGTCAGTAGTATCCATGAAGACATCATGTCTCACCAGTTACCTTACAAAATATACATGACGACTGCATTTATATTGTTGTTTTTTAAAATTTTTGTTGTCTGTGTTCCAGACAATGTGTCTGAAAAATTCCGGAGAAAAGATGCTAAAGATAAAAAGAAATACAGACCAAAGAAAAAAATTCAAGATCGGGTAAAAAGTATCCGAATATGATGTAATTTTTACCACAAATTAACTCGTAATTACACTGACATCCATAAACAAAAGTTCCGAATTCAAATGGCCACTAGCCGATGCATAGATAAGATAACAATTGTCCGGCGTCTAGCCGTGTCGCTGAACTGTGGTGGGCGGCGGCCCCATTCCGCTGACGTCATGCTCTCAGCTCCAGAGTGATAGAGGATACCTGATAATAGCATTCCTGGATCCATTAATACTTCTAGATCTAAAAGATGAGACGCCATTTCTGATGAACACATTACAAGTTTCTTGACCCATCAAAGACCATATCTTTGATGATGTCATGCTTTCAAACACAATGATATAGTATACTCGATAAAAGCATTCCGAGATCTATTATAAATGTAGGATATTCTAGAATATTAGTCACAGATTCTCTAAGTTTTAGTCACCCCTATTCGTTTTTGCATCCTAGATCAATTAATTTTGTTAGGGCTAAAAGTGTGTGTCGTGATTTAGACTTTCTAGATGACTTTATAATGTAGCCGACGTACTAAAATGCAACATCAAAGATCATAATCGGAGGTCTTGAAATTAACAGGGTCATATTTTTTCGAGATTAAAGTTTATCTGAACCCTTTATGGTTAATAGCTTATTCTTTATATTCAAATTTTTATAATATAATAGAACCTGTAGTCACAATTTTGCTCTTTAAATTATAATGCTTTAAAATTTTGCATTTAAATGTTTACAATGCAAAATTTTGACAAGGGTTAAAAGGTTTTGATTTTTAGATTGACATTTGTTGGATAGATATGAATTTGATTAAGTGCATTACACAGCATATTCAAAATTATTTATTGAAATCATACGAATAAATTTGCTACATACGGTCATCCGCCACAAGCTTCGTCAAAAACCAACAAAGAATCATTAGCAACATTCAAAATGATTGCCGAAGAGATATTTATTATAAATATAGTATAGAATATTTAAGTAAAAAAATGTAACACACTTCCAAAATTACCAATAATTCACACGTTCGATGTTCTCACAAATCTTTCTGCCTGTCAATTTACAAAGGGGATTTTGTATTCGGGATTCTATCAAATAAAAATAACAATTAAACACCCTTCTCTAGCGCATACGCGAACATTATCTATTTGAAATTTGTTGTCCGTAACATTACGAAAATTAGAGGTGGATAATGCATAACGTTTATGGAATATTACTTCTAATTCAACGATAATATTAGATAGATGATCAAAGAGCTCTTGTGCATTGAAATCATCTTTTTTCATCGAAACAATAGGCCACGTATTATCAAAATCAATTTGGTTGCCAGACGTCTACGGTTAGTCTCCGCCCACTCGGGATAAAAGGTAGAAGATAAAAGGAAATAAAAGAAAGTGATAAGGGACCATTTCGGCTGCTCTACGGAAAAACGAAGTAAATACAGTCGCACAAATTTTACAGGAGGAGCAAATAACTGAAAATGACCTAATTAAAACATACTGACGTCAACTTCAATACTATTGTACATTCATAATTTATAAAATAATTATTTCTATAAGTAACAAAGCAATTTATTTAGTAATTATTGGTAATTTTGTTTTAAAGTGAAAAAATTTTTTTTCTCTAGACATAATATTTATATTTAATAAAAGTAACAAGTGAATAAGAAAGTAAATACATGTACTTTGTTTTTAATATTATTTATAAAGAAGTGTAGAAGGCAAATTTTCGCTTTAGTAACAAAGCAAATGCATTTAATTGTTTTTTCACAAAGGAAATGAAGCCATTTCAAAATGGGCATAACTGTTTTAAGGCTTATTGGACTTTGCTTTTTTCGATATATATAAGTATATAGATTTATATACACAAAAACTTATGACCATCATTAGCCGCGACAAACTTTTTGACGTGAACTGACATGTTTAAATTGCGCGAAAAGAGACAGTGACATAACAAGTGATAAGATGCGTTCGAAATACACTAAAATCTTTTTCATTATTCTAAGACTAAAACCGAGTAACGTCAAATAATTTAAACATTTGAAAATTTTAAATGAACGACAACATTCGAAAAATTAAGTAATTAGGTGCAGTAAATAATTTGAATTGATTTGAAATATAGAAACAAAGCAACTGTAAGGCGATTGCTTTGTTTTACATTTTTAATTTCGCTTGCTTTGTTATTCCGTTAAGTAACTTGCCAAGCTGGCCAATTTTTACAATACAAAAACAAAGTAAAGATGTTTGAGTTTTTTATAGCGAGATAAAAGGGTTAAAAAATATGTTAATTTCTAATGAAAAACCAATTAATCCAGTTCACAACATAAAAACGGAGTAATCGACATACAACTACTTTGTTTTTGCGTAGACATTGCAGTTTGCTTTTTTTTACCGTAGATATTTTGGCCAACTTCCTGCAGTTACTTTATTTCGCCAACTTTTATTTCTAAAATTAAAGCGTTTTCATCGATTCTATAAATAAAGCAGTGTCCGTTAAAGGCAAAATGTACCAAATATGTAAAAACACAGATTTTGAAAAATATTCATTTGCTTTGTTTTTCCGTAGCGCAGCCGATTTGCTCAATTTCAATGGGTTGCTTTTAAGTTTTTTTTTCTATAATATGTATGCACTCACAGATTTTATGTGTTAATTTACTATGCTATCTCTTAAAAAAATTTTTTGGTTATAAATTTTGAACTTTATAATTGTGGTGTTAAGAGTCCCACGTAAAGCCGCAATCCCATACAAACGTAGTTTCGTTTTAGTTTTACAAAAGTTAAGCCAATCTCAACCAAATTTCGTACATACAACCGGATAAGGCATATTGATGTTTATAATCAGATTTCAATTTTAAAAACAATACCTATACAAAATCATAGCGAGTTGAAGTTTCGTATCGAAAACTTGTAATCGCTGTCAATCTTATCTAAATTATAATTAAAAAAAATTAATCGCTTAACTAAATTCTATTCTTTTCACAATTTTAGACTACTTCGCCTTTTTACTTAGGTATTTTAGTGACAGGAAATCTAACTGTTTGTACAAGTACCAGAATTTGTTTTGTGTCATTTTGTACACGAAGTTTCTCACGGTCGAGTACTTTTAGATGTACCGCTTTGGACCATATAACTCAATGGGCAGATATAACATGTTACAAGACGATATAAACATAACGTTCCACATAATCTAATAAAACCGGCAATTTCACGCAAACACCGATACTTGTACCAAAACTGCTTCAATTTCCAAGAACAGCGCGCGGGAAGTGAACCTGTGACCCTTGGACAGAGCACACGTCGGGGCACTCACGAAAACGTTATTTGTTTGTTGATTGTTGTGCTCAAACGACGTAATCGCCATCTTGCATGACTTGCCTGACGTCTTGAGGTGCTTTGTAATTATCAAAGAAAGTGATATTAATGAAAAGCACAACAATACCAAACTGTCTACTAAATTTTCATTCTGGGTTTAACTAACTTTAAATTATGACAGTAAATGGCGAGGTTCATGTGAAGGTTCTTGGTTGTTCTGTTATGTGAAAGAGGTAGCGATGAACACGAGAAGGACAATAGAGAAATACTGAAAAAATATTCGATAAGTAGTAAAAGAAGCTAGTAGTAGTAAGGAGCTATATAACAGGGAATAAAAATACATTTGGATTAGTTTGAAAAAGAGACAATATTTTGAGTTATAAAGGGAAATTAGAGGTAACATTTAATTTTGTAATAACAGTTTTCCTAATGACCGGCAAACATTGTCAAATGTTTGATATAATCGTGATAAATTTTAATACCAGATAGAGTTTCGTAGTAAAATGTAAATCAGGGCTCAAATTGCCGCAGTAAAGTTTTATGGGGCTAGATTACAAAACGTTATAATAGATGGGGACTGTGGTTTTATGCGAGAAACATTACCAATAAAACAAACGTAAAGGACATTAGAGGCTGAGCCGGCTTCACACGCAGCGTTACGTAATAGATCCGAAATGTAGCAAGGACAGTTGTGCAATGGTGAATTCTAGTTTTAGTTGAGTGGTCGATTTGCTTTTGGGATTTCCTTCTTTTGACTTCTACTTTTATAAAAATTTCGCACTTTGAACATAAAAGCATGTAAACCAACGGGGCTTATCATTAGCAATTGGCAGCTTTTTATTCTACTTAATTTAATTAAATTGTCACAAATACCAAAGCCCACTACCTTATAGTTATGTAGTTGCTAATTATGCGATATACCTAAATTTCCAAATATGTCACCTAAATTAGTTATATATTTTAATAAGTTAATTATTCGTAATAAATTCTAGTTACAACTTACTCGTTTTTGTATTTGAGTGTTCTTAACCACGTCTTCAATTTAGTTAGTATCAGCACTATCTAATCTTATCTTTTGATCTATTCCGACCAGATCTTATTCTCTTTCCTGTCATCGCCTTCAAAATTACCGAGGTCTATGTTATGCAACCTGTCCATTAAAGGTAAATGCGTTTATAATAAAGGAGGTGGCTACTAAGAAGTGCATTAGTATAATCATGGTATAAACGCAGGCCAGCTACCTCGTTACTCCGGGAGTGCAGGAAAAGGTGCACTTTTTCTTTGTTTGACTTACTTTAGAAGATAATAGCACTTCCTCAAATCTTGAGATGACCGTGGGAATTGAAATAATAGTTTTGGGAATTGTTACGTCATGACATCTTTTTCTATCACTGTTTTTTTTTCATGTTCATCATTTAGTTATAATTTATAAGTGCTAAATTGCACTACTCAAATCTTTGTAATCTTAGACATATTGACGTCAATCTAAGATGTAGGTGATAAATAAAACTATAGACATCCTTTTCGTGTATTCAACACTAGAAAAGAAATAAAAAAAATTACGGCCATGCGTGAGTCAGACTCGCGCAAGAACTATATTATACAACATAAGAAAATTATATATTAATTTCACTTTAATTTTATAATTTACCCTTAAAAATTAAGTGGCAATGAAAAAAAGGAGGGTGCCGCTTCCCGAAACATGCCAAAAACGGAAGATTACGTAGTTTAAAGCACCGATCTAATCAAATAAAACTTAAAGCTGTTATTGCTTTGTTTTACGACCTGATTTAAGTAAGGATCTAGCTTAGATACTTTATTCAATTTGTATCTCTTATGCGAGTCTCCTTTACTTAGCCATTAAACGACTCAATTAACAACTAAAGTCTTGTCTAAGACAATGTTAACGCAGCAGTCGTTTCTCGACCATCATTTTTAAACCGGTCGTGTCTGTCTGTACATCTCGTGATATTTACAACGGTCTTAAAATAAACAGGGACATTAAGCTACTGGTTTTGCAAATCAACGCTTCGGCATGCAATAAAAGGTGGTGTAAGAACGTAAGATACTTTTGGCGGCTAAGAGTGTCTGTTATATATTCGAAAAGTTATTAGGATTCAAAATTTTATTCGGTGTTTTTAGTACATTTAAGATTGATGGTACAGGATTTTTTTTTCAAACAGAATTAAGATGGATGAATTCTTTTGGAGCAAGTAAATTACAGTCTCTGTGGCGCAGTGGTTAACGCCAGTGTGCGACATGCGTGGACCCAGGTTCGATCCCTGGCCAGGCCATCATGGAAAACGATCTTTTTCAGATTGGCGTGGGTATTTGATGTACTATAAAATAGTATTGTTGAGTTAGCATCCTACGACGCAAGTACGGAACGTCCTGTGGGGTTAATTTGATTTGTCACTATAAATTTGTTTATTACATTTATTATTCAAATTAGGCCATTGATTTTTGTTATATTTTCACGGTTTACAAAACCATATCAAAGGAAGTGCTGATACTGTTTGTAGAACTCTATAACGGGTACGGATGTGGTTTTCTCTGTTCTAATCAATAACGCAGAAACTGCAATTTTTTTTATTGTTTTTATTTTCTCATTATATGGCAAATACCAAGTTGCACGCAACTAGTGGCGTTATCTATGTACCACAGTTAAAACAAATTATATCAACTAGAGGTTGTGATCACATGACTAAGTGAGTTTTACATTTAAAATAACCATCAAATACGTGTTTTAGTTATTAGAAACTTCTGACCATAAATGTATTTTTTTATCTATTTGAAACAAATGTACATTTATAAAGATAAATAAATATATACGGACAAATCACACCGATTGAGCAAGCCCCAAGACCCAGGTCAATCTGAAAGATCATTTTCATCTTGACCTGACCGGGGATCGAACCCAGAACCATCCGTGTCGCAGGCAGGCGTATTGACTGCTGCGCCACGGTGCTCGTCAAAGATCGTGTTCCAAAAAAGTTATTGAGCATCTGTTAAAATGTCACAAAGAGTTAAGTTTATAAGCGATTTAATTTGTCTCTATTCACTATTCCTGAATAAAATAACCTATAACATTATTTATTAACCGTAAATGGACATATTTACTATCTAGCCTACGTTGGAAACTTCTCATTTTATAATATATAGCATTTGTTTATTGATATGACTTTACGGCAGGCTACTTTAGCTCAGGCCTCTCACGCACTTTATAATGTAGTGCTATGCGTTAGTTAAAACTTTTTAAAAATTGTATTGGTCATGTTAGTTGTAGGACTAATATATATTTATGTTAATGATAAACGAGTTATATAAAATTCTTAATTTTAAGCAAGCCGAGACACAAAAATCTGTCTATTTTTAAGGCTGAACTGACTTTAATAAACATATCTATCTTAAAACTATCGCTAAAAACCTGTTTTCAAATAATAATAAAAAACACATTAAAAGCGCTTCACTCATTTAAGAGGTACACTTGTACTCTCATACAAACTCCTCTTTTTGCATCAGGGATTAAAAAAATATTTTTACGGGATACCAATAGTTATAAAAAACTCATATATTATTTATGAATACGGAGAAGACAAGACTCGGACAAGACCTAAAGACGACATTCAGCATTATAGTGGTCATCTAAATGAAAAATATACAGTCTTGAATAGATGCGAGCCCACTGCGTAACCCCCCTAGGCTACTGGAAGTGAGAGCAAATACGGTCTCACTGGTAGTAAAGTATCTATATTAGTGCAGAGAAATGCAGATTGGCTATAATCAGGATATCGTAAATTCATATTTATGCGAAACCAATTACTATTAACTTACCTATATTAATAACGAGGTTTTGCCAGTTATTCTCTGTGGCTTAGTAGTGATGGTTATGGCACCATGAGTGTCTTTTATTCGCCGGGTCTTGGGTTTGATCTTTTTCTGATTAAATGGATCTTGGATGTGCTGTTATATGTTTCTTTTAAATAATGTTGTATCGTTTAGTATCTTATAACTACTCTATTGTAAAAGTTAACAACTTACTTTAAGGCGAGATTAATCTGTGTGATTTTATATTTAGTTATAGAATTTGTAGATTGATCAATAATAAAACAATATTGAGAAATTGTTACATTCAAAGAGAGTAATATAACTGTTAAGGGCCACAAATCGTCGGAGATTTATATTGGACATGTCAATGTAAGTCTCGTAATTACTTCGAAAAAGCCAATAATCTTCCCGAGGTCTTTTTTATCATGATCGATAACTTTTCTCATTCCCTTAATCGTAATATGTGGTTACTAAAAAAAAAAGATACAAGACCCAATGTAATGGTAATTGCCTACGTGTATCAACTCTGTATCGACTATGATTGATTCCATACTCATGCCATTATAGCGCCAATTGCTGTGTAATACGGGTTAATACAGCTTAAAGCTGTATAAGACTGTAGAAGATTTACGTGCCGGTAGTTTCTGCGGAGAGATTAACTTTTTTTTCGTTCCCTTTTAGCTCTTTACATGCGGTAATACATTTGGCTCAAAATTGTGTGGAGTGAGCTTAAATCAGTGTCCGTTTTGACCACCGAAACATTTTTCGGTGCCACCAGCGGTGCGTCTTGCTACAAATTATGTTAATTTGCTAAAATTGCGAATACCTAAGTTCCTTACATACTTTTTTAATGACAGCGCTTAATTGTGGAATTAAACATTCTTGGTAAACAGTTTACTGCGTTGGGTTAAGGTGAGGTCTCGTTTTAGTTTGTAGTTGTTGCGTGTAACGTCAACTTCAAGTATTATTATTATTAATACCAGTGACTCTTTGATAACTATTACTCTTCTTCTTCATCTTTCGAGCGTCTTTCCCAGTTGCATCCTCAGCTGTATGACAATTGACAGCGGTCATGGCATGATATGAATTGGCGAGAGTTTTTATGGCCGGCTGCCTGCTTGACGCGAACCCTCTTTGGCTAGCTCGGAAACCACAGAGAAACCGGTGAAAAGCCGAAAAACCGAAGAAAAGAATGAAAATGTACAAGTATTTGATTTCGTCGGGAATTGAACTCGGTATGCATCTCAAGCTGCCGTATTTACCACTGCGCCATCGAGGTCGTCAGGCGGATTACATTGCAGCCTCGATGTATATTTTTGATGAATATTCTTTAGCAGAAAAGTTTTCAAGTCAAAGGTAGCTAGGCCTAAAATGAGGTAGCAATCTACACTAATATTATAAACAAGAAATATTTTATTGGTTGTTCCTTTGCATTAAATATAAACTAATGGACTCATTTTTAAAATTATTTTACCTACAGAAAGCTTATTTATCTGTGGGTGACATAGCTATAATTTACGACAGTATTCGCGGGAAAATTGTTAGTCGTAATATATGTGGAGATGAGTCAGACCACAACATTGGTTTAACTTATCTCTACGAAGAATTAAAACTTCGGAACTAAGCAAAAACCTGCCGATTCTTTCCGAAATAAAGATTACCCGGCCATAAATAAGGCGACGTCTATACTTTTTCTAAGGACGGCCGTTCTTGGAACAAAATAAGAATAAGATATGGAATTTCTCCTCGAGACGGCATGCGTGGACGATCATTTTCGTACCATTATCTCTGGAACCGGTTTCGCGAATTTGAAACAATGGCTGAACCGCCATGAGCATGCGACCTGCCGTAGTGTTGTCCTAAAACCGGTGTCGATAATATTCAAAATTAGAATGTTTGAAGACACAATGTTTTCTTCCTAGTATAGTATTTTTTTCTTGAACACGGAATTCGAACAATCAAATTAGCAAGATAAACAAGATAAAATTATAATATTATGATTTCTTGTACTTTAAAGGGTACTATTATGGGTTTGGTGTGACGTCACACATCCTATAACCGGTGGACAATCAAGACGCTCCCCCTACCATGTGTCAAGTTACGTTGAACCGAGACAATAAACGAACATAAATACAGATATACATACATACAATCGGTCAAAATCATAATCCGCCTTTTGGCTTTACTGATATCAGTTTAATAGTCATACATTGCTGAAATGAAGAAAAATTAAGTTCTTCCACTATTCAGAGTGACTGTAAAAAACTATTACACCTAACTCATCCTAAAATGTAAAGTTGCTATTTTAATTATCTTATCTTTAGTATTGCCACTCGTTTTATATCTATGACGTAACATATGAATTCTCAAAAAAGTCTTCGATACCATAATAATGGGTTTTGATGATTTATTATTCAAAGTCGACTACGGCAGCCCAATATGGACTGATCAAACTAAGTAAGATTACATTGCTCAGCAAAACGGGCCCGGATGGAATTATCGATAGTCAAATCGATATTATTATAAATTATCGATACTTCTTCTACTCTAAGTCGCACAAGAGCAGTTCCGGGACCATACATCAAGTTCGTATACATGTATTATAAGTACTAACTACTCGCTATTATCAATAGGAATATTAGATACTGTTATATTTCAAGCGCAAAGTATTTTATAGTTCGATGGGTCAAGTCACTCGTCGAAATGTTTAACAATATAATCAATTGTTTCATTCAATATTTTTTTTGTCTGTACGCCAGTAATACTTACGTATTTCTTCTCTTTTCTTTTTGGTTATCCTCATCTCCGATAATATCTGACATCTTGAATTATATGACACTATAAAGTATCTTTGATACGAAGGATCTTTGCAGCGTGGTTCCCGGCAGAGTAGAATAGGTCCACTCCAAGTTTCCCGTGGATTTTATAGAAGGCGTTTTAGAAAAAACAAGCTAAACTAAGCTTATAAATACCAAAGAGACCTTTACATCAAAACACGAGTCAGAGGCCGAGAGGCGGTTCCGAAGAACTCTGACACCAGGGTGTGCATGGTCGACTGACCGTGTCACCTACACGAAATAATGATTAAAACCCACCTGACCAGCGTGTAGAGTTTATAAGTTTATATTTAGCCAAATCCTCTGACTGCTCTATCTAATATATGGCTCTGGTAGTAGAGAGAGGGTCGTGCTCCGGTAGAGATTAAAAAAGTCCAGATGGTGACGATGATGTGGACCTTTTGTCTGCCACTGTGCCTCGTCTCTGTCACTCGTGCCTATAAGATTGACTTGAGGCTAAAGCTGACACTAAAGTCAACTCTAACATGCTCCTGCAGTAGAGATTAATAAAGTCGAGATGGTGACGATGATGTTGACTTTTTGTCTGCCACTGTGCCTCGTCTCTGTCACTCGAGTCTATAAGAGTGTTTGAGGCCAAAGCTCACTCTAAAGTCACAAACAAACTCTGGGCGTGTCTCTGGAGACAAGACAATAGATTTATGTGGTCATACAATTTTTTGTCCAGCTGTATACATCAGTGGAATTGCAACTGACTCATCCTCTATTATAGCCAATTAAGAGAAATATATAGAAAGATTTATTGGCACACTAATTACACATCTTGGTACAAACATACATACGTTCAATGAATAACAATCAGCCGGGAGGTATCCAAGCGTGGCTGTGAAAACGTGATACCATCGGTAGTTCTAAGCTAGTGTTTTATTTGAATTTATTGATCATGTAAGTGGTCAACATTGCTGTTAGATGTTATGCCCAATTATTTGAATAATTATAATAATTTTAGAATTGCTTAAAGTAATGAATCACATTCTAATTAATCACTTTATAAGCTTTTATCACATTTATTACATTATATTTTTATTTTACACTTAACGTTTCGAATACTTTGCAGTATTCTCACAGTTTTACTACGCCCGCGACATGTGGTTTAAATACAATTTTTTAAACTCTAGGTTCTCATGCTTAGTGAAAGAATTTTAGAAAATCCTACATCATATATATAACTACTTGCTTTCCAAATTTTAGTGCAATCCGTTGAGTAATTTGAGCTCTGTGTGTGGATAGAATTCAGTAAGTTAGTAACGGCTGGATTTTTTATTATAAGTATATAAAAAGATGATAGTTGAAAATGTCAACCTTTGATTATTTATGATTGAGATTTATGGATATCAACTTAGTCGCCTTGCGAACATGAATATGTGAAACAAACGCGAAAACAGTAAAAACCATAATGTAATTGTGTAATTTCGACACAAAAAAGCTCCAGATTTACAAACATATGCCACTTGTGGTAATCAATATAAGCAGTAAACATGCCTTAATCACTACATATTATAAAACAAAGTCCTCCGCCGCGTCTGTCTGTCTGTCTGTCTGTCCGTTCGCGATAAACTCAAAAACTACTCCACGGATTTTCATACGGTTTTCACCAATAGATAGAGTTGATTCACGAGGAAGGTTTTAAGGTATAATACATGCCCGGGCGCAGCCGGGTAGGGCTGCTAGTGTTGAATAAAAGAGGGATGACGAAGTTGGAATTCTTATAAAATAGGAGCTTTATGGCCCAGTGGCCATCAAGCTCCTATTTAATAGCTTGATACACAAAATGTACTTTTGGCAAAAAATTGCAAATGTGGTCTGCAAAATGGTAAATTGCTATTAACTCCACTATCGATCTTCCCGATTCAAATGATCGCATGTAACCAAATACGCAACAATCAACTCTGAACATTCGATTTAATTCTAGTCTAGCACAATTTAAGTGGTTGTCTCTAGCTCAATTGCTCGTCTAGCCTTTAAATCTCTAGGATTTATATGGCCATATATAAATCTATCTGGATTAAGTGCATCTGGTACTTCGGTTTCGCAAGGACGAATACGCTTGACGTGTCTAACGTTATCTTGATCTGAAAATTTATCTCTTTGAATAATTCATAATGGAGCTGTCGGGTATTCATCGTTATGATCTATTGGTTCGTTATTTACAATGACTACTGCGTTCTAGCTTTGTACATGAGCTCTATATTTGCTTTCTAAAATCAGCAAGACCGTAATAAGTAGTATAACTAATGCTTGAAACTAATGCTTTAAAATGATTTCAATAACTGAGTTAGCATTATTAATATAATTATCAAAGAATTTTGTAACATATCACTGCATTTCTGCAAGGCCAGAGAGAAGAATATACGTAGAATGTATTAGCTGCTACTCTATTATCTAGATCTACAAGCCCGTCAATGAGCTTGAGTTGGGAGATGTCGAGAAAACAGGGTCAGGTGGGGTTTTTCTAAAAACAATTTGTGTGACTGCGGTGCCCATCAAACCATGTCTCAACTTTTGTCGTGCCCAAACTGTCCCACTATTTGCACCGTACAGGACCTTAATGAGGCCAACGATAGGGCAATTAGCGTTGCCAAATACTGGTCAAAAGATATTTAATATAATAGTATGCAACCATTTCGACTCGATAAGAAGAAGAATGTAATAGATAATGACGCCAATCCTCCTTGGGCAGCTACAAACCATAGATAGAAATACCTGCCAAAATGTAGCCCGCGCCGGGTATCAAACCCAGTGTCCCTGTGTCAAAGGCTGGCATTTTAGCCACTGCACCACGGAGGCCGTATGTACATATATGTCTATGATAACTAAGAAAGGTTAAAAATTACATTATTTTTTCTTCATTATATCAACAGTTTATAAGTTTATAAACTGTACGCAACTGCATCCTCAAGTATGACGCTATGCTGCAATTGATCCTTATAACCAACATTAAAATGCCAAAGATCTTCAGTTATTATGTTTTTTGCAAAAAACAATCTCGGATCATCGATGTATCAGATCTGTGAATCTGCAGATGCATTCCGATGGCCGTTTATCTTGCACGAGCCGACATTTTGATTTTTTGTAGCTCTGTCTGGCCAGAGGGGTCTTTTGTTGCACGGTTTTGGCAGATGGTCGCTCTCTCATCCAAAACGTAACAATATTTTTGGATGACTCAGTGTGGTGGGTTCAACAGGGTAACACCTGACGGCACAAATTACCATGCTCTTGTCCAACCATGAAGAAATTGGCAGAAAATTGATATTATAGCAGTTTTGAGTACTTCCCAGAATAAGTTAATTTTTTAAAATATCATGGACTTTTTATGATCATGTAACAATCAAAGTTATTTCACTTGGATGCTGTAAAAACAGATGTCAAACATGTTTTATTAATCGTTAACAAAGGATTCACAAAAGACATAAATTTTCAACCAATTTTAATTGTTTAGAGCTAAGAGTAATTGTTCTTTTTCTCTTATTGCAATTACGGTTTTAACGAGTTGGAATTTTATTGTATTCTAATTGCATGTGTGCATTTATTATCACGATAGACATTTTGCTATTTATGATATATAACAAGTGCACAATCACAATTGAAATTAAGATCTGCTAGTTTAAATGTACCAACTTCAGTTCAAGAATGGTTTTCCTTAGTATTTTCTCTACTTTTAGGATAGCAGTGTTTTCTCTTTTATTGTTAATCTGCGTTGTAAACAAAGTTTTTTTTTTTAGATAAAACCAACTTGTCATTAAAATTTGTGATATTATAGCTAAACCAGCATTAAATACAAACTTTGGACCCCCGTTTCTACCCCTAAAGAGGTAGATAGATTCGGGTTTCTACTATGAATTTATCTCGCGTAAGTTTTAATGTTATTATTTCATGATAGATCTCAAAACTGCTGCACCAGACTCAAAACTACTTCAATTTCATAGATTTCTACAGCATAACAACAGACCCCGTGTACCAAAATGCAAATAGTACTATCACTATTAGAGCGGGCAGCCGTTCCCTTGTCCTTTAGCTTATAAACTAGAACACACTTGGCCATTTATTCAATTAACTTCCTTAATGAATCCGATGGTATATTGCGCAAGCACATCTGGGTCTGCCCTTCCATTCGTTTCATTGTTTATATCGTGATCTTTTGTTATTTTTAATAACATCTACCATATAAATAAATAAATATATACGGACAAATCACACAGATTGAGCTAGCCCCAAAGTAAGTTCGAGACTTGTGTTATGGCATACTAACTCAACGATACTATATTTTATAATAGATTACTTATATAGATAAACATCCAAGACCCAGGTCAATCTGAAAAAGATCATTTTCCATCTTGACCTGTCCGGGGATCGAACCCGAGACCTCCGTGTCGCAGGCAGGCGTGTTGACCGCTGCGCCACGGAGCTCGTCAATATCAGTAAGATGTATGTATTTTTTCTTCTTTTTGAGACGAAAAATTAATATAAGTACTCTTAATAAATAAGATATGTGGAAAAATTCCACTCGGGCAGGATTTGCGTCCAAGGAATGGAATTTTTCCCCCATATTTTATTTCTTAATTTAATTAGCAGAGAATTCTTCAAAATTTATTTATTTCAGAAGAGCATTGTGTGCTATACATACAGTTATCTATCTTAGACCGCATCGCATTGACTTAAGAACCGATGTATGCACACATGAAAATGCCCGTGGCTGTACTGTTAATAATTGTGAATCTTGCTTAGCTTGTGTGAAAACATGTCTTTGTCTAAATGTTGCAGTGATCACGTCTAAAAAAAAGTACATTTATTCTTTCCTTTTATTACCTCGGAAATCGTTAATGTGCATTTATGGTTATGTTCAATTACATTAAACACTAATTAATTAACAAGCCGTTAAACTTAAAGCCAATGCACTAATATCTACTACTTTACATCAGAATAGAAGCTTTATAACTGTCTGTAAGGTATAAACTAATTACTTTGAATTGATAGAAAAACCAATGTTCATAAAAGTTTAATAAAACATAACATAATATATACGATACTTTTATCCCTAATTTTACTCTGACACCAGGGTGTGCATGATCGACTGACCGTGTTACCTACACGAAATGATGATGATGATCCCTAAATTAGCAAGTATTGTTTAGTACTTTCTAGAAGCTAATGGAATTGCCGGCACACGCTAGATTTTTAATATTTTTTGTCTCAATTTTTAATTTCTTGACAAACGACCGAGTATCTTAGATCAAGGTCAGCTTAATAATGTCAAAAATATTTTAACAAATCTTAAATTAAAGCCATGTCGAATCTAGTGATACATCTTCATTGCATAATGTGATACATAACACTAAACATGAGGTCAGTGAACTCTGAACCAATGTCACGATATTTATGTAAATTGAAGCTATCGAGAGCCGACATGGTCTGACAAATGACGAGTTCTGAAGTTTCTATCGGGGCCAGAGTTCGAATCTCGGGCCATTGTCAAGCTATCGACGCGTCTGACACTGTGACACGTTTGAAGGTAAAAAAATGATGCGCTTTCGTCAAAATGTAACGTTACTTGCTTTTTGTAAAGAGGAAAATGTTAAGAATTTTAATGTAAACGAAAATATAAGTATTTAAAAAAATATTATGATAAGTTGTTTTTTTACCTTTTTTAAACATTCTAAAGTTCTGAAGTACGATTTAAATAAATACATATTTTTTTGATATAGTAATTACAAAAGTTTAAATAAAAGAATTATTTCCCGGCATTGGTCCCATAGTAAAAGTTGTTCATACGATTCACGATTTGAATTATCCCTTTAGAGGAATGTCGAGGGACAATGCGCACGCTGTATACACCTCATATAGGTTTGGTTTACCTAACCTACCCTTGATCTCAATTTGGCCTGCACATCTCATCACTAAAAAAAAAATGGTTGGAGCATATCTGCATAAACTAGTGAATAAAAGTGTTAATCATTACCCATGGAGGCTGGAAGCCGGCTGTTAGCAAAATTCCAAATCATATTAGAATATGTTTGCTGTCATAAAAACGAACCCTAGGCTCCGAAGCACTTAGTGAGGATGCAACAACGCAGAGTCCAAATGAGAGAGAGAGTCTAAGGATTTCAAAGATTAACGACATCATTGCATTGCATGTGGACATGAAAGAAGGCACCACCATTGTCTAGTCTATTGCGTAATCTACCGGGAAAGTAGGTAAACAAGGCAGGTCATTATGAGCATTATAGGACCAAACCCGAACACAATGCACCGAGTACCGGCCACGACGTGTCGCAAATTGATGAACTGTCAGTCCAACCATCGCTACTTTTGTCTTTGGACTATTCACAAGTTAATTAATGGTTTTCGGATGTTATTAGTGTATTGCAGCAGTGAAATCTTGAGACTAATGACTTGAGAAATTCTAATTACATTTATATAGAACGTATGTGGTTTATATCAATCTTGTTTTGCAAACTGACGTTAGAGTTAATTTATACTTAAAATACTAAAGTTAACTACATGCAATCAATGATACAAAAAATTAAACAATTGAAGAAGAATAGGTGTAAGTATTACACAACGAAGGTTTAATAAATACGGTGGTAGTGCTAAAACATCACACCTGATTTTGTTGTTAATTTACATTAATATGACAGTAGTTGATCCACTTATAATAACAGTTCATTTTACATAATCAAACGCCATGATTAGTGAAATTTTGTGATTGGTAAAGGAATTTAATAAAAATATGATAGAAACGCAAATAACGATACAAAGATAAAACAATTGAATTAATATTATGCTCATACCACATTAACCTAAATACATTCATTTGATATGAACATACATGAACAACAAGACAAGCAAAACCTTGATTGACAACAACGATGCGCGTTAAGCAAGTAACATACAAACGTATGGGGCGTCGTGAGTTTCTTCTACTATTATTTCATTAGATGAATAATTGATAGTTAACATTTGTGATGCAACATCAGATTAATAGCCCGTGTTACACGTCAGACTTTTAGAATAGCTGTCTACATGTATTTAGTGGGTGGCAGACATGTTAACATCAGAATTGACTCTTGATTTACCAACTCTGGGAGCAGCCGGATCCAAAGTCAGGGCAGAGAGGGGGTGCCACTGCTTGGAGCTAGGCTCAAGTCTTCCTTAAAAATGATTCGACAAATTTCGAATTTCATCTGTTGAGCGTGTTAGGAATTGTAGCATTTTGGGAAATCCCTCCCGTAGAGAACGTTGTTCAGGAGTCATACAGCAAAAAGATTTATTGCCTTGACATCGAGTAGCTCCACGTCGCCGCGTCGAGTCGCAAAAAGCAACCTCTGTCCGTTCTATTGGGTTTAACCCATGCCCCACCCAGATAAAATCCTGGACCTGCCACTGAAATGTATGTTGTGAATGAGTGATTGAATATATCGATTTATCATTTCGAAACTATTGTGCATTGTTGTGAAGTTCAGGTGGACCATTAACGGCGTTTATTATAAATGTTATGTAGATATGGATTCATTTGATGAATTGAATGTAATTATCTAGCTAAAAATATAAATTATGCAGAATCAAAACTTCACTTCAATTAAACGCCTTAAACATTATCTTAACAATAGATGTTTATAAAAGACTAAGGTTTCAAGTATGATTATTTTCGTATGAAATTCTGTAAGGTTTAGTGTCAACAAAACAGGCAGCATTTCTACATCGAATTGCAATGATGAATTATGTGCGAAAAGGCGGCCAGCCATAGACAATAATGATAATGACAACGAAGTACCAAAGCCCACCGACAAAGACACAATCTCACATAGAACAGCTTATAAGGGCAATATTTATATTTGCAACGAAATTTCCACTCATCAAGTCAGCAAGCATCAGCCTTTCAACTGCCCCTAATGAACTCTGGCGGCCGTATAAGGAGTTCGTTTGTATTGTGCGCGCAATCGGTCCAGATATCTGTATCACATGGCATTGTCGCTAACGAGCGATTTAGTTCGGCTTGTTCCATTTTAATGCCTCGGCCGCAGCGGCGACTATCGGCTAAGCTGCAGATCGTAATTTATCATAACTTTCTTCAATCTGACGTTGGGCATTTCGCTAGTATATGAGACTACTTTATTCTGTAATCAGTCATGTATTTTTTTTGTCATTGACTTATTTATTTCTGATCGTTGGATATGATTTCTTCAAGCTTGTCAAGGAATTAAGCTATTATTTGACCCGCTACTTTATACTTATTTTGATTTTTCTAATTTCTTGTTAAAATGGTTTAAAGAATCGTGTTTGTCCCTTAGTCTTGAGACCTGTGGCTCTGGGCCCATGTATAATCAAGATTTTATTTTATCAATATTTTTTCAAAGCCGTTTTTAAATATTTTGAGTACATGATTTCATACAACACGTAAACATTTACAAAGTAGTGCAGGTTAAATCCTACTAATATTATAAATGCATAAGTTTGTACCTAGTTTAGAATGTTTGTAATTTTCGATGTTTGTCACTTAATCATGCCAAAACGACTGAATGGATTTGGATAAAAGTTTGCGCATGGACAGGTTAAGACATATGCTTCTTTTTACCCCGAAAGAACAAGATTCCAAGATCAAACAGCAATCTATTTCTCTTTGTCGTATTTCATTATATTTTGCACATTTTCTGTGCATGCGATCCTAAAGTCAACGCGGACGAAGTCGCGGGTAATAGCTAGAAGGTAAAAAGAAATATAACTTAACACAACTCGGCGTGACCTTTACTCTTTCTCCGTAACTCGAAGAATAATTTCCGTAAAGCTCCATAAAGCTCTGACCGTGAACTTTACGATTGCCTTTGTCTCTCACTATCATATTCCCAAATCTTGATGACAATACCAGCTATAAAGAACTTACTCAGACAACATATGAAGCCGACTTTTTTAAATGAGAAATTGAAGAAAATGAACTTTGTGGTATAGATAATAAGAGTTTTGATGATGACATGTAGTTTAGGGAAGTTACATGTGAAAATACACCTGAGCGGGTCTATCACGATGCCGTGAAGCACGTCTCTTCGGTCATATCTGTCGCTAGTCTTAATGGCTCCACTAACTGTAAGACCGCATGAATGCACGAAGGATTAACTAGAACACGTATGAAGCCTTTTATTTGGTCTCGTTTATGACCACTTCGAGCCGTTATCTCTTGGTGATGTTGTGTCTGTGTAACCGGATATATTTGCCAATGATTTGTTGCTAAGGAATGTTAATGTACTTGAATTTCTGTCTGAGTTACGGATTTGACTGTTTCTAGAATTTAAATTCTATTTTTACCTAGAGTAAGACCACTCAGTCCTTTACGGGTGTCGTATGAGGCGAGTAAAGGATGAATGAACTGTCTTCTAAACAAAGGCTTCAAAGAAGAATGTAGTTAGACACCGCAAAATAATTTTACAGAATAATCTACAGAAATGAAATATTGAGGATCATAGCTAAGGATGCAACCAGATAAAGGACGTAAATAGATGATTGCTAATTTGATGTGATCATGTGACCATTTCTTGTCAACTTTCTCACTGCCACGTTCTGTCTCCCATACGTGTACGATTACTGCTTACCAAAACTCCTATCCATCTTACCGGCGTTATAAATTTCAAAGTCATCTCGACGTCTACGCAGTATGAGAAACTGTCGAGTTTTTTCTACTTTAATAGAGCCAAGACGTGACCAATCCAGTCCCGCGCTGGGATTCCTGGAGCGGCGCGCGACAAAAAACAAACTCATTTAGGATGTAGATTACAAATGGTCGACCGTGGCCAACCGCCTTATCCACTGTTTACTTTGCCCCACCATTTATTTACGCACGATCTTAAAAAGCCGTGGTTATTATTGCTCGACGCTTCAGACGACGAAATATGCCGTCGTTTATCGTTTTTGTGATCTTGAATACCTAAGTTGAAGAGCAAATTATTTCGAACTTAGCAAGACGAGGTTTGACGGAATACTTGTCTTGAATAGAAGCGTCCAGATCCAGACATAATTTTGATAGAACTAATTCACAACTTAGAACAGTCAACTATGATACCCCATTAGGATTAGATAAGGATTACTACTTGGTAACTATACCTATACTGCACAACGTGGCCTTTGGGTTACATGACCTTTAGTGATACTTTGTATGTCTTTAAACTGGACATTGGCAGAATCACCGATACCCTGGTAAAAGTCATACGATAATAATAGAATAAAACTTTGATACTTTTATTTCATGTGCAGTAAAGCTCATCAGATTTGTGTATCTACGCGTAGTCAGGTAATACACCCCTAATTTGAAAAAATAATTAAATTTGCTTATATTGGTAAAATCATTTCCACCAAACACAGAAATGTGTAGTAAAACAAGTACACATAAACTTAATTTTTTATTTTGATTTATTTTATTGGTTAGAACTATTTACCCGTGCTGGGAATCGTAATAGAGTAGCATATTACCAAAGCACTGAGGCCGTTGAGAGAATTGATGATGGCACATCAATATCAAATCCTGAATTGAATCCAAACAGTACATACCAACCGGTGTCTGCAATTTATCAGTCTGATTTAACACAACGATCTGCTGTAATAATTTATAATAGCAATCACAAACGACGATAATTTCCAATTAGAGGTAGAAGGCACGTTGACGGACAATGGCAAAGGGACTGCGACACAAAAAGCAAGGATTTAATGTGGTATAAACAACATTGTTGTCAAAACGTGCGACTTAGTCGGCTCTTTATAGCTATAAAGGCCAGAACAGACTAAATATCTTTGCGGTCTTCCTCATAAAGAGTATTTAACATTTTCAATCGACTATTAAAAAAGTAAGATCCCATTTTGTATGGGAAAAATTATCACATTTTCAGCCGTAGTCCAAAAAGAAAAGTTGTGCATATTGACGGGTTGACAGGGTTTTATTACCAAATTGTATATCTACTAATTATAATGAAGTAGGTTAAAAAGAGGAAAGATTTCATTGTTGATTTGTTTGTTTGCATTGAGTTGGCTCCGAAACTGCTAGACCGAATTCTATGAACTATAGAAAGATAATTTATCTGCAGGTGACGTAGGCTATAATTTACGCGGACGAAGTCGTTGGAATATTCCTAGTTCTTTAATAATGGCATGGGTGATTGCTGCAGATCACACCGGTGTGAATCCAAATATATATTTTGAGGACCAGAATTTGATCGCGAATGCGTACTCTTCCGCGCCCGCTAACAAATGCTTCGGTTTGACCGGGCCCTTACAAGGACCGTGGGTGTACTGGAATATTTGCATAGCCTCCATAAACCAACTTTTTAATGGGAACGCATATCTTCTCCATCCGATGGGCCTGACATTGATTGCGTTTGATTGTTGAGTCTGCTCGCGTCTCGTTCAAATATTTGTTAATCTTTACTTATGATAGCATACAGCTTTAAGCTAGAATTTTTCTTGATTCATGTGAATGAGACCGATGTATATGAATCGTCATAGGAAAGGCAATAGATGCTAAACTGACATAGATAAGATATGCCGTTATGATCAGGGGTGTCATCCTCAACTCATCATCATTTCGTGTAGGTGACACGGTCAGTCGACCACGCACACCCTGGTGTCAGAGTTCTTCGGAACCGCCTCTCGGCCTCTGACGTGGTTCTTTTAACGACTACCACATGGCAGCCGGGACCAACGGCTTAACATGCCTTCCGAAGCACGGAATCATCTTTCTTACCAGACAATCAGGTGATTCATGCCTGCAATGTCCTAACCAAACTGGAAACAACTTAACAAAGTATGCTTCCCGTGGGAATCGAACCACGACCCCCGGGTCAACAAGGCAAACGCCTTAACCACTGGACCATGAAGGCTGTTCTGACCATCCTCAACTAACTGACTACAACATTGGGTACGCGCGCCCGGGCTCCCGAGCTGCTACTTACTTAGTAGCATCCCAAATAGCTTTATCCCATCCCCCCAGTCCAAAAAACATCCTATCCGTTCCTCGCTTAAAAAACATCGATGGGCAGCGTCGAAACCGAGAAAAGCCGAAAACTGCGCTTGCAAACCTATTTTATACGGAACGTGGTGAGTACGGCGCGGGAGGCTCACGGTGGTCCGTGGGGAGGCCTGTGTCCATCTGTGAAGTTCTTGACGGCTGAGTTGATGATGTTATCTTTTCCTCTTCTAACAAAAAAATACATTCATACAACTTAAGTTGTGCCAAGTCTGTTATACTTAGGTATTTACCTATAACAGACTTGACTTACTACTTATTTAAGTATGGCTCTATTCCATTTCATTGGATCTCTTCAACTTATTATATTTAAATTAAAACTTTTATAAGATGTAAGTTTTTTAAAGCATTTGCTAGATAAGTTTAGAGCCGCTTCGACCTCGACTTACAATTTTACTAGAACATAAAAGTTAGCAAGTACTTAGCCGGAAGGTTACATAAGTCAACAGCGCAACATTCTCAGGCCAGTTTCACAAATTTGATAAACAAATTGAAAGGTAGCAGGCGAAGTAATGAGATAGCGGGGAGGGTATTAACGTAAGTGTGATAAGTGACGCCAATTAACGGACGGGGGAAATAAACAACGCTGTTACGGGTGAGACGCAGAACGTCCACAGTGCAATATGTGCACTCGAGAGAATAGGTAAATTTTCTAGCTTGTAAAATTTAAAAAAAGAGCTTCTGTCAAAATGAACATTTCATTAAATGCGCATATTTTTTAGTTCTTCTTCTCCCATGACTGTTTGTCCCATTTTATTTGGGGTCAGCCCTCCTCGTACGTTTGCGCCACAAGATACGATTCTGTATTGACCTGCCACCTTAAGGTCATTTTCAATAGTTCAGCGAAAACTAGTAGGGGATCGAACAGGACCTCTCTTTTTATCTGCTAAAGTGCTGATCCTTGTCCCATGTGCATATTTTTCACAAACTGCCAATTTTTTAGAAAAAAGATCTTGAAGTATTTTGCTATAACGCAGTAAATAGGAACTTCTTTTGATCTATTCCTTTTAACATTTGTATTGGTTGTAATGTATATTTTTTGTATGTTTGCGAAAAATGTGTTCATTTTACGAAATGAGCATTTTCTTATGCGTCAATTTTTGAAAATGCACCAATGAGAAAAGGCCTATATTTTTTGCCTATTATACATTCTGCGAAGTTCTCGTTCTGCGCCTAACAATACTGTCCCGGTAAAGGAAACATTGTAGGGCCTAACAGATATATGGCGTGACGTTTAGTAGTACTTAACGTGAGTGCTGTTAAATAGACGCATCAAAACGCGGCTGGTGTTAAATGCACCAAATTAGAGTTATGTCCTGTTAAACGATGCTATTTAAGTGCTGCTGGGGAAATTTCAACTCTATTGGAACACTTCAACTGTTGTTCAAAAACCTTTCTAATTACATACTAAAATTTAGCAACATTTTAATAAAACCTAACTACATAATTGTTAATATGTAGAGACTTATCCTAATTATTTTGTAAATGCTCCGTGCGAAGGCTGACCTGGAGCTTTGAATACAATACATACATGATCTTCTAAAACATACATTATTCTCTTTTTTTGGCAGTCGTTTAAAAATAGTTGTGTGTTTCTTTCTTAACGTTGACAATGACCAGACGTGGGTCTTATAATTATCTGTATGAGTTATATATATTAGAAATTATCTGAAAAAAAAAAATTATAGCCTATGTCATCCGTAGATAAATTGGCTTTCTATAGGTGAAAGAATTTTTAAAATCAGTACAGTAGTTTCGGTGCATATCCAATCCAAACAAAAAATCCAATTTTCTTTCTCCTCTATTATAATTATTACTGTTGAAGTATATATAAAAGTATGCGACCAAAATGTAAGCAGACTCAACTCTTTTGTCTTTCCCAAAAGTTTACGAGCTAAGTTACAGTCACTAATGACAGGGATTTCGCCTAAAGATAACTCGGGCCTGTTAGCAATAAACCGGGCAATTGTAAAGCACTCGTAAACAGAGTAACTTATTGTTAAGTTGGAACATTCAACCTGTTATTACCGGCAATGCTTTAACATAAGCTGTGGCACGCCCAGCGCTGATCGATGGACATAGAGGCGGGTCAAAAATCCAAAAACTTTCATCTCATTTTAACCTCGTGTTGTGGTTGAAAAGGTGCGATTTCTCTTATGATTCATTACTCTTTCAGTTAGTACAGTTTTAATTACACAGTACTTACTAGGTAAGAACTTCAGAAATGAGGAGCCCGATGGCTTAGTGGCCGTGAGCATTGTTAGCACTTACGAATGTTAAGGCGCTGTAATTCACGCACTGCCGTAAAACGTTTATTTTTTCATCGCGCAGTTAGCCTTATTTTTCATAGAATACTAGCATGAAAAAAATATGAAGTACAGTTCAAAGATCAAAATAAATGATTACATCAAAATATTTAAAACCTAGGAAAATAAAATGGCAAAAAGCTATATCCAGAAAAGGTTTCGTCGCGAATTACTTAATATTTTCAGCGATAACTACCATTTTTTTTACATCTATAAAAAGTTGAACTTACTGAGTAAAATGGATACCTAAAAATATTACAATATTTGGTTATATTTAAGGAATTATTAAATTACAACCGATAAAAAGCGGCCGAAATGACAGATATGGGTTCGAACTGAGATCGCCTACCGGCGTCACCACTTTTAACCGTATTTCATTATCAGTACGTACTATTATCGCGCGATTACCATTACGTACTATTATTATTAGGTGTTACAGCGCCTTAAGAAGGCCTTATGATTTCTGGGCAAAGATCACCTCCTGCTGAATCCTAATCCTAACTATTATTATAAATGCGAAAGTGAGTTTGTTTGTTTATTTGTTTGTTTGTTACGCTTTCACGCCGAATCTACTGAACCGATCATCATGAAATTTTGCATACACATAGGTTAGGGTACTGAGAAGGACATAGGCTATATATGACGCGGGCGAAGCCGCGGGTAACAGCTAGTCCCTAATAATCCTAGAAGAGAAGAGTCGGTAAACCAAGAATGTAATGACGTGATGAGCTAGATAAATTTAATAAAGATTGGAAAAGGAGATAACGCAAGACCGGACTGAATGGAAGAATTGGAGGGAGGCATTTGCCCAGCAGTGGGACACATGATGGCTCGAAATAAATAAACGCATGGTAAGCAACCCCGTGCGCGGTCCTTACTTGGATGGGTTACCGCAAGTGCTATAAAAATATCTCGAGCTTCTCAGTTCTTCCGTGCCTCGGAAGGCACGTTAAGCTGTTGGTCCCGGCCGTCATCATTGATGGCAGTCATCATGCTATGTCAGATGCCTCTAGGCTGCTTGATAAATCTGACACCAGTGATGGCCACTTACACAAACGAAAACACAGGAATGTCACTGGTAATATTTATATTTTATCAATGGAAGTATGATTTACACATTTTAATTAAATCACTTAAGACGGTTTAATCCCGTTTATCTGATCGTAATGTATTACATTACTTATATTACATAACGAATACTTTACAGTATTCATGGTCTCGGGCAGACCAAGTTGAAATTAGTCTATTATGTTCTGTATAATAAGAACTACGTAAAACTATTGCGTGAAATATTTAAAACATTTAATGCAATAAAATTGTATTGAGTGATTTAATTTGAAAGTTTAATAAATATAATTATCATAATATCGTCGACATCTTTCTCTTCGCAATTAATTTATAATTTCTTAGGTATCTCTTTATTATATTATGGTCTTAAAACTGTTCTTCTTACGAAGTTATATATTCAACAACTGGTGCTAATTGCTTTAACCGATCAGGGATTTCCGTTCAAAGTAATTATCCAGCCTTATTTCAGGCATTCATTATAATTGAACTTGCTCATCTTTGAATGGTAGACTAGCCGTGAGTATTGGCTACTTTCTCAGCAACCCAAGTGGGATTATCATCTCTGTACATTTAAATTGTATCACGACTTCCCGTTGACCATACTTTCGTCTTAAAACCGTTTTTTAGGGTTCCGTACACAAAGAGTAAAAACGGGACCTGTCTATCTGTCTGTCACCAGGCTGTAACTCATAAACCGTGATAGCTAGACAGTTGAAATTTTCACAGATGATGTATTTCTGTTGCCGCTATAACAACAAAATACTAAAAATATAAAAAAAAATAATCAAGGGGGCTCCCATAAAACAAACATGATTGTTTTGCTTGATAGTCTAAATTTATAACGGAACCCCTAATGCGCGAGTGCGACTCGCACTTGGCCGATTTTTCATGTGGTGCTCCAAAAACTGTTCACAGTTGACACCGTACACCGGATGCCATCTTTTGACCAACTAACTATTAATTTTGAGCTAAAATCAATCCTATTATCTTAACCACACCATCCAATTTACATAAACTATAACTGATTTAATAAATATTATCAAATTAATACTTTAAGCTATTGATTCAAAGTGTATTTTTGGATGGCTGTATCGCATTCCATTCAAATCGATTATACACAACGGAGTGTTACTAAGTAAACACTTGGAGATGAGGACTCGAATCGATTCCAGCGATGTTTATTTTAAAGAATTCTCTATGCTTTTTTAGCCAGGTTCATCGGAGTCCATTGATCGGATCGTCTCAATGATCTTGACGATGACATCGAGTTCTGTCAAGAGATGGTCAAGAGTCAGAGAATTTCATGCATTTTACATTATAACAATATTGTTGTTTGTATAAGTAAACTAGTCCATATTACTGGTTTCTTTTAAACATTTTACTTTTGCGTTATAACTTATAACACTTTAAATTATAATTATCAAATAACAAGATCAAAATGAAGTAACATTGGCGAACTTATAACCACTTTTGAGAAAGAAGTAGTGCGATTGCTACATATCTAGTTAATTAAATTAATTTAAATGTAGCAAAACATGCCCCAAATGATATAATTTGGTGACATGACACACGAAAAGCTCGTAACTTTAATTTATTAACAGCTACTTATTTTTAATCATTTCCGATGCATTCTCACTAAATTTATTCTAGAGTCGATATTAAAATAGGGCTGTCCAATTTGGAGGAGTATCCATTAGTAATTATGTATTCCTGCACGGGTAGCATGGCTAGCGCGACAACGGTTTTATGCTACTTTTTTATCGCACTTCCCGCGTTACCTGTCGTTGCGAGCATGGGTTTACTCCACGGGTATAAATATTGAAATCGACCTGTCATTTTATCGTTCGCCGCGATTCGTATCTAAAGTGCGAGCATGGCTACAAGATGGCTGCCGGATTTTGAAGACAAATTGTCTACTTTTGACAGTTCTTTGGTTTAAATTTATCGGCGATTTCCAAGACCCAGATAAAAATTAAATTGAATAAAATAATCGTTTTTAGCGAATAAATTACTAAAGCACGAGGCTAACTATCAAGAACTTAGTCTCGAACAAACACAAGAACTAAAGATTCGTGGATAAAAGCATTTTTTTTGAGTAAAATATTAATATAATTTCATCAATCAACACATTTTTCCAGGTTCATCCTCAGCTGTGATACTTCTTGTTGTTAGAGTCTGCTTGTATGATAGCATTCATACATATCAGAATATTGTGATAGCATTCATGCTGTAATAAAATTTGGCAAAGTTTTTACAGCCGGCCGCCTGCCTGGTGTCCCCTCCTTACTTTTGTCATTTCGTTCTTCTTCAGCTAGCTTAACGACTACCATCAATGATTGATGGTAGTCGTAAAGCTACGTTAGATACCTTTAGGTAGCTTCAATATTTAACACTGTTGGCCACTTACACGCAAAAATCAAAAGTGAGTTTGTCGGTTTGTTGCCCTTTTACACTTTAACTACTGAAGAGGAACGAAATGACGAAAGTAAGGAGGGGACACCAGGCAGGCGGCCGGCTGTAAAAACTTTGCCAAATTTTATTACAGCATGAATGCTATCATACAAGCAGACTCTAACAACAAGAAGTATCACAGCTGAGGATGAACCTGGAAAAATTGTGTTGCTTGATGAAATTTTGCTAAAAAAAAATGCTTTTATCCACGAATCTTTAGTTCTTGTGTTTGTTCGAGACTAAGTTCTTGACAGTTAGCCTCGTGCTTTGGTTCCGGCTATCAAGCCGGAACCAACGGCTTAACTGGCCTTCCGAGGTATCGAGGAGTTCGAAATATTTTATGCCGCTTACGGTCACCCATCCCCATGGGGACTGCGCTCAGGGTTGCTTAACGTGCGTAAGCGCTGATAATGCTTACGCTCCCTTGGCCGTCACCCATCGGGTCTCTATCAGAAACGCCTCAAGTTAGGATAACGTTGTAAGCTGGAGAATTATTTATTTGGTAGGTATGTGATTTCTCTATTACTATAAGTATTAAAAGAACTCATTAACTCAACATATTTTTATTTTTAATGACATGCACAGCATTTAATCTTTTATATTACATAAACAAATCTTGAGGTACATTTAGACATAACCACAAATCATTTAAAACTTCTTGTGCGGGCTTGGCTCAGCTGATTTTCTATAAATAAAGATGTTTGCTCGAGTTACACTACTAGCATCAGATACTGCTGGTCCCATAGCAGCAGTCCATGGAGGAGACTTGCAACTCTGAAAATATAAAATAAATTAAAATAATATATAATAATAAATATCATTCAGTCATACAATACATAAAGATTAAGGAAAATACCTATTTTTAGCCTGCTACTCCAACTGCATGTGGAACCTATTGTGCAGTATGTGCAGTTTTAAGCATACAAGCGCTATCAGTATTTTTGCAGTAGTCCACTGCAAGACGTAGGCCTCCTCCAAGGATTTCCGTCATTAGGATGGTTTTGCAATACCCACCATACATGGCAAATGGGTTAGTGAGCCCAGACTGTTTGGCTTGTATCAGTTACAACATCATCATCATTATCAAGTCTTTCTTAGTCTCCACTGCAGAAGCACGACCATCTCTGTACAACTAGAGCCATATTAGCCAGAGCAGCTCTTTGATGCTTATGTAAGCTTTATTAAGGTGGTCCAATTCTACTCTGCTGAGATCCACATATTAGTTACAGTGCTGCTACCCATTGATACCGTTTTTCAAGCGAGGGAAGGGTGGTTAGTTTGATTGGATGAACATGATACAAGTATTTAGTATGCTTTTTGTTTGGATAAGTTGGGTTTGATTCGATATAACCGCAAGCACCGGACAGGCAATTGAAGATGACACCCCTGATTTTAACCTAACAGTCTTCTGTCTCACTTAAACCCTAGTATGTACTTCCATTAATGCCAGTTTAGGTTTCCTTGGAATTAGATCGGAAGGCTTATTCTTTTCCATGATGCTGAGCTGAACATCATGCAACAGCAACTTTTGTGCTAACTTGGGACGAACTAGTATTGCCAGATTTCTCCCCGGCCCAGTGAACCAAGCTCCCTTTCCTCAAGATTTTTTTCTTGAAATTTCGCCATGTCTGGAAGAAAACATTTACAATCCATATAATTACATAATATACAAACCGGCATTAGCCTTAAAAAATTATGCTATAGGTTATTTTTTACTTTGTAAAAAACTGATTCACTGTAAACATTATACCTAATGGAGATTAAAAAAATTATTAAATGCAATGTCGGGAATTAACGCGAAGACATACCGTTTTTCTCCAGACGTTTCGGCCGGGTTACACCGACCGTGGTCACTGGATGACTGTTGCAGCAGTGTTAGTGCCCCGTCGGCGCGATGACATCTGATTGATTGAAAAAATTGTCTTTTAGTATTCAATCTCAAGTCAAGGAATTGAATCTAGGTACTGTTTACTTTGACAAGTTACGATATCATAAAAAATACGAGTAAATGTACCTATGCATTATTTTACTTACAGTTTCCATTGATCTAAAGTTTTGTCAGGTGGTCATGTAGTATGGTCTTGACTTCCACCCTGGAGTTGCCTTTTTGAATGCCCAATAGGCCTGTTAATTCACAGTTGGTGAAAATTTCACGGGTTCTCATCCAATAATTCACATGGTTACTTCATACACTGAAACACTTTTATCTACGAAGTATTGGCATTTGATTGATACACGAAATACTCTTCACTTAAATTCCACATTATAATTCTTCTGTTTTATACAGCAGATTTACTCATTTTCTTATAAAAACTCTGTAAATCTTCAAACGTAAATATATGTTTTGAAAATATTTTGACAAGTTATGGGCAAAATCATAGACATTATGAGAGATGAACGTCAAAAATTTAAAGAAAAATGGACAGCACTATTTACCGATTCGGTGTTGTCATATGTAAATACTTTTTATTCAATATTATGGCAATGCCAATTTAACACGTAGTTTAAAATTTATCCACGGGACAAATTGTATCGCACTGTCAACCCATGCTCGCAACTTAGATAAAAACGGCGACCATTTAAATTAGTAACGCCCCGCGATAGGTAACTATCGCGCAAGCCATGCTACGGGCGCTGATACCACTAAGCTCTAAAACAAGTACTCGTGTTGAATGTTAATAAAATTAAAATGAGTTTCGGTAAAACTAACACTGATATTGTCTTTGGTACAAATGGAAGACGAAAGCGGTTTATTGGTCATTACAGTAAATTACGCAAACTATATAAATAAAAAAAATTGAAATGAAAAGAAGTGAAAAAATTTTATGAAAATCTAAAAAACCACGTTTGATAAAAAACAGAGAAAATAATTTTTAAATAAAACGTTCATTAGTTTAATACTACCATTTGCTGGTTTTTCAATATCCAGAGATTTAGTTAGTAATCTCTTAAATTATCCCGATTCTTTTATTAGACTTATGGATTTTCCAACTTTTTCTTTTAACTTGGGACCGAGAGAGGCAATAAAAAGCGTTAATACGGTGCCGACGACCGATTACCCGCTTCATTTGAATAAACCCCCGCAATTGTGGAAGACGAAGGTATCTTTTTTATAAATTTCTTTGTGCATCGAGACATTTGAATAGGGATGATGAGAGAATTAACTACAGATTTCTAAATAAAGTACAACAGTCCTTGATATGCCTGATAGTAAATGTATGAAGGCGTATGTCAAGCAGATACTATGTAAAAAGGCTTACTACAGAACTAATGATTTTTCAAGACAACATTGGTACATCATATTTTGATGTGACATAAATTTTTCATTTGATTATAATTCACTATAATTTGAATTTTAAATTAAGACATGACAAAGTAAGCTCACAGGGCACATTTATTTACCTACTTACTAAAATAAAACAAGTTTTCCCGCACCTTGTATAGAATTGTTTCAAAAATATGCGTTTTATATTTTAATAGAGCAGCTAGGTATATTAAAAACAGAAAAGTAATAGAAGGAAGCTAAGATAATCATAAAAATTAATGAGATTCTAAACAGATCCCATCAATTTTTCTCCAGTGTCATTCAATCGTATTTATTTGTCTTAAAGATTACACGGGATACCTTAAGGATTATTGAACTTAAATTTCTCGATAACCATCTCTTAAAACGTCATCCATATCGAAAGCAAGGTTAAGTTAGCATAGGAATGGGACAGTATCGGCTTATTTACAATCAGTTTCGAGATTTGGTTATTTGTATTTCCGGGTTGACGCTTGTACATCGTAAACTTCTATATCTCCTAACTTGACTTCAAAGAATTTGAAGATGTAGATTTTTAAACCGCTGCAATGCTATTTCTTGTTTTTCGTACATATTTTATTGAGGCTATAAAAATTTATGAAGTCATCAAATTCGTTTGTATTGAAGTATTTCGTTCGATCACAATAACTTAATGGTGAGGTGCCGTAAAGAAATTTGAATGTGGCCGTCTCTTTTTGTTCACCGCTTTATTAATGTTGATCCATTAACAGATTTTATTGCTGAAGAAACTAGTTTGGTGAACAAATTGGACCTCGCGAGATAAATGAAGCGATTTTTATTATGGAGCTCCGATCTCCGATCTTTATGATAGGGTCATTCCATAATTCCTAATTTGTATGGATACCGTCTAATTATGCTCGGAATAAACTAGTTTGGAGACTTTGTGGGTTGGTAATATTGTTTTTTTTTTTAGTTATGATCCTTATTCTTTTCATTGATATGGTGGAAAATCCATTATGTTTTGCCTAATTGATGTTTCAACTATAGATTACCACTATACATGAATTGACGACCTGTAAATGCTGGTTTATCATCTTTTCCTTTTGTTGATACAAAAACTCTAAGAAAGCTTTAAATAATACAAGAGAGCATAATTATTTTAGATTCATATTTTTAAAGTTTGAGATATTGAACGCAACTTAATCAAAGATCTTAGTCATATAAAACAAATGTGGCCAACATCAATGTTACAGAAAGCATTGTATTTGCTAAGATTAAATCGGTAGCAGATCAAAAGCGTATCGACATTGACCTTATCGAGTACGTTACGAATCGATTCGTCCAATAGGGGCACGTCGCGACGGATGCTGCGCAGGCGCAAACACGCCGGCCGTTGACCCTCGGCTCGCGAGACAATTTGCATACCTAGCCGTTGCATCACTAGTGACCAACATGTCGTGATATTAGTTTGATTAATGTTATCAAAGGAATATTATATTGCTTTTGTGTGGAATTGAAATTGATATTTCTTGATAGACTTGCTTTTGTTTTGTCTGAGATTACTTCTAGATCAGGAAACAGTTTAAATAATATCTTAAAATGCTACAACGACTAAACTTACATAAACAGCATTGTAAAGTGCCTTAGTAGAATTAATTAGATGTTTTTAAGATTTATTTTTTCTTTATGATAGCGGCATTTGTTTCCATTGATTTATAATGATATGATATACCTGATATTTTTTGATATTTTCTTCTTGCCATTTGTGTATGAAATGTCAAAAAAAATGAGTTTCCAAGATTGATCCCATAGCAAAAGTTGTTCATATTGATGTGCAGAGTCACTCTTTAAGGGTATTTCAAGGGTCATGTTACACTCTGTATTATAAACTGTTTAGTTGTGGTAGAGCCACGCTACCGGCAAAAATCACTTCAGCTGGTAGCATGAATGGGCCGGCTCGTCCGGGGAAGTACCACACTCTCACAGAAAATCGACGTTTGAGTAGTAGTTTTACAGCTTCTATGCTTCGTTCGGTGAGTGAGAGAGCCGGAGGCCCATCCCCCCTCCCCTCTGGGGAGGGAAAACAAAAGGCCGGCAACGCTCTTGTCATACCCCTGGTGTTACATTAGTCCATGGGCAGCGGTGATCACTTACCATCAGGTGACCCGCTTGCTCGTTTGCCGTCCTCTGACATAAAAAAAAAAAAAAAAAAAAAAAAAAAAAAACACGATTGAAACAACAGTTACTAAAACGATAAAACTATATCTAAAGCAAATTGAGATAAATTGTATTTTGATGCATTTAAAATAATGATCAAATATCAAGATGAAAATCTTTATAAAGACGACTCGAGTGACTCGTTCGAAAGCATTAAGGAGACGCGAGATGATCAAAGCAGGTGTGACCGCCGTCCGCCTTGCTGTCGTTGTAATAAGGGATCAAGATCTTCTGTGTCTAATTAGGGTAGGTGACGAACAAAAAAAGTGGAACCTGACGGAAAGGTGTAGTAATACTAGCAGAAAAATATAAAAGCCATAGTTATGCGAAGTTATTAGGATTAAAATACTAACGTACTTATCATTTTTAAATATACAAACTAGTTCATTCCTAATTAAAGGAACACAGAACTATTAATTAAAAACTAAAGACCACTGACTCCTTATTAAATAATGCATAATCTAATAAAGATTAGTTTTCAAACATTTTGCATTTTTTAGTGAACAGTGACGAACATGAATATATTTTAAAATTGTATTCTATTTTGAGATTATTGCATTGACTAAAGAATTTATGTGTTTTCCATGTTCAGCATTTTTTCTGAAACATTTTGATTTCTATACCTATTTAGATTTGTAGGTAATACCCATGCAAAGTTTTTAAAGTATGACTGAATTATTCTTAATTTTCTCAACTTTTCCAAAGAAGCATTCATTGATCGAAGAACATTTGACCTAATTTTAATACGGAACCCGTAAAACATGATAACTTGAATTCCATAACACCAGCCAAATATCTCAACGTGAAGCGTCGAGCACGCGCACCTAATGTCGAGGTTATACGTGTAGAACGATTGGAGATAATAACATAATATGACGCGCGATCGCCTTTTAGACCCAAGATGGAGTTATCAATTTTAATGTCCAAGATGTATGCAGATACGTCTTATGCCAGTCAGGTAGACAGAACCAAAACCAGGAGAATAGATACAAAGTTTAGCTAGATATTCGTAAAGCTCTTTAAAACGTTACATTATGTAATTAATAATACAATCCTGGAGGTCTAATACTAAAAGAATAAAACAATAATTATAATTTAATTGTAAATTAATGTGATGTAGTAATATATTTCTTTCTTATTTCCCAATATTAATACTCGAACCATATGTATTCTGTGCTCAAACTCAAAACCGTTACTCTCAAGTATATTGCAGGCTTAACAGTCCCATCACCAAAATTTTAAATCTTAATAAAAAAGTACATAAAAATATTTTTGCTTTTTATTAAACTACTAACAGGATTGAAAGTACCATATTTTTTTACGACTTCTTTGATTGACCAATTCTCTAACAAATTATATCTCACTTAACAAAATTCAAATTTGTCTGATCGATCAATAGGATCAATTTCTACGGCAAAAAAGGTTTGTGTTAATGTTGGATATGTTATTTGGCAAATTAAAGTGTTTATTACATGAATGGCTTCAATGGGATTCACAAAAAGTTTAATTACGGTGAATAACAAATTACTACAGCTATGGTGGTCTACTAATCATCAAAGTCGACTTCTGCCATAAGTGTATTCCGATATGACTTGTACAGGACATGGTCTTTTAATTGTCTCCGACTATACTTTGTACGTGTTTACTTTTTAAGAATTGCCCTTTGTTTACTGTATTTTTTTTGTACAATAATTACAAACAAACAAACAATCAAATTAGTAATAAAATTTGCTAAATTATTGGTATGCAAATTTTTTCCAACAAATATTAATTCTTAAGATTCTACCAAAGACTTTAAAATTTTTTTTTTATGTCAATGTCTTCATCGCGATCAACCAGAAATAACAAAGCTCAAATCTTATTCACGATTCATATTATGTGAGCCCATGTATTATGTATGTTGGTTTACTATTCCTATAGTTCTGAAATTGCATATTTTAATACAAAATGAATGGTTTGAATGCGACTGCTTTTCATCTGGACTGGACCGGCCTGTCAGCCATTTTGTTATGACTTTATTTGAAACAAGTTCCATGCTCATCCACTATTCAAGTGTTAGTGAAGGGATTTATTCCTAGCCTTTTTCTTTGATAGGCAATTTGGTATTCGCGCTATAGTGGAACACTGCATAAAATATTATTTTATATCCCATAACAGTTTGTTCCCATTATCCGTTACAAGTATTTTGTGTGAGATTTGTGGATTACTTAAGATTTTATCATCATCATCATCAGGTCTTTCTAGTTTCCACTGCAGGAGCACGACCCTCTCTGTACTACCAGAGCCATATACTAGCCTGAGTAGTTAGAGGATTTTGCCTACACTCTCCACGCTGGCCAGACGGGTTGGAGAGGTCTCTTTGATGTTAATAAGCTTTGTTTAGCTTGTGTTTCCTTAGTCGCCTTTTACGATATCCACGGGATGACTTGGAGTGGTTCTATTTTACTCTGCCGGGAACCACTCGGCTTTTATATTCCACTTTTAAAGTTTTAAATGTCAGTGCGTTATGTTAGCAATAAATATCTTTTAAAGTTATAATATCCATGTATCAGTTCGCCATGACCGAAATCGGTCGGAAGTCGTCATCATCATCATCAAGTTACCCTATTTCTGCTTCATTTCATATTAGCAATCTTCTGACTGATACTAAGCGGAAAGTAGAAGATTTAAATTATTTTACCACTGTTTTTACAATTCATAATAAAAAGCTTTAATTTTATTTAGAGTTAAATATTGAAAGATAATATTTATAGAAAATAGAGTTAAATAAGTTTGATAACATAGAAGCACTTAAAGAAATAGCTAATTTAGCTTCTGAGGTAAGCGACTGAGCAATCCCATGATTAGCGCCCAGAGGCAGACGGACGTAACTGGCCGTTAGTTTACTGTTGTGTCTACGCAAAGTGAAAAGTAGCGCAACACGCCCATGCGATTGTTTGTTTCAGTTCCTAGACCCCTACCAGATGTGCAAGCAGTCGCTTGGCTACAAAATGAATAATTACTATATCATTTTACTAAAATATATTTTGTAAGCATTGTATTTGAATGATAGATACTCTGATAAATCTCTTTTATTTATGATACAAGATACAGCCAGCTAAGATAAATTAACAAGGTGCGATTTCAAAAAGATTGACAATGTTTGCATGGAAATAAATAACATGCATTTATACAAAACAATAAGCAAACGAGAAAAATAATAATAATAGTGTAACTTAGAGCAGGGGCGCTTGTTTAAAAAATAAGATATACGAGCAGAGTGGCTAAACCCAAAAATTTATATTAATTCAATAACTAAGTTATTTAATAATGATTCTTTCAAGTTTACTATAGTCGGTGCTGTCTACCTACACACACGATAAACTTGTTAAAAAGTGTTTTGTAACTATTTTGTCATGGAAGTCATCCTTCAATGCATTGATTAGTAAAAAAGAGACCAAGCGATTGCATGTACATTTAATTAAAAATTAATTATACTAAATATATCTACGTGTCTTTGAAATCTTAACTAATATTAATAGAAGTATACCAGAACAAAATAAAAAAGTGAGTCAATCACTAGACCAGACAGGTCAAGTACTATATCAATTGTTACTCCAGCACTCTCAATACAGGCACAAAAACCCGAAAATGAGTGATCGACAGCCAAAGCTTAGATAAATGATTTCGCATTTGTAAAACTATTTCTAGACCACTTCGAGTTGGGTCGGTGGTTACGGCCAGTGTGCCCTGGGGCTATCGGCACGGACACGAGGCCGAGAAGGGAATGGTAGCCCGAGGGGCTCCCATGCGGGACCCGGCTCTTTCCCACAAACTCGATGTAACTGCTGCGTAGTTTCGTTCCATTTCGATACCGTTCAAATCCTATTACATTAATGCTAGGTTCTATTGTTTGTTGTTGTAAAATTAAGAATTTGTATGGTTTGTTGTGAATTTTACTTTTATTATAATTAAGTATGTGTTTTTTTTAGCTCGTAAGATTAGTTTTTTAACGAGATTTAAGTAGATTTGAACAAACTAATAAATGAAAAGAAACGGTTTATGTAATAATAAATCGATTGATGCTGATGAATAGGGAGTTAACTGATATGTCATGGCAACGATTGTGTTGTGTCTCGTGTTTATAACAAATGAACAATTCTACAAATTATCCTTCCGTGAATTAATTCCTTTATTTTAACTTTGTGCTAAGTTACATAACTTTGAAATTCCAAATGTAAACGAAAATATAATTTCAAGTCCATTTAATGGAAATCTCCTAGTGTCTCTCACATACGTAAAGAGATTGCTCAATGGTTCTGAATCGGGACAAATTCATGCAGCGTTTAATTTCATCAGTTTAACGTCTTCAACACGCTCGTGGCTACAACGGGTGACATGTGTTGCTCAATTGTTATTTATTTAACAAACATTGTCATGTCGCCTCAAGTAACTAACTCATGAAACACTTCTTTTTTAACACGTTATGATACTTTGACACTTTTTCGTGATCGTACTTCAATAGTTTTAATATTCCCATATCTAATTTGGAGCTGTTGTGAGAGATGAAGATTACGTCACCTACAAATTTGGTCACGACACTGGTCAATGTTTGAATGCGCTATCGCTGTCGTCCGCAACTTGCGGCTTTGGAGAATGGCTTAGTATTTGCATATAATGCTTGAGCGGCGCGACCACGACGCGAGATCTGGAGCAAAGATCAGAGTCGGCGTGCGACCACGGTCCCCATGCATCATACTAGTACGATTCAATTCTAGACTCGTAGTTATAGCCAGCTCCCCGATTCTGTGCCAATGTTTTTGCACTACATCCTCTCGTTTTACAGAATTAATTCTAAATGGCAGTCGGCACACCACGGCCATAATGATCAAATTGCAAACCTGTTTGATGAAGTTGACGCTTTGAACAGAAAGCATTGATTTTAAAACCAATTTTTTTGTAGCAATAATGGCTGTGTAAATGGCGATGAAATGTTTGCTCCAGATATGGATCTTCCTCTTTATTTCTGTTATGGACTTACTGGCATTACCACTGAGTTTTATCAAAACAAGTTCTCGCTGCAGTGTACTTGAGACATGAAGATGTTATGACAAAAAACCTAGTCGAGGTTTATTGACTTTAACCTCATTAAAACAAAGTTCGCATGAGTCACGGCATGGGCAATACAATCGTGCTTATAGGATCATCGCATCTGCAGAATACGGTCCAGAATCGGATGAAACTGGTTATGACTGAGTTATGTTACGTGTGCTCGTCTTATGGGTATTCTTGAGCCGAGAGTACCCGAGTTGTTGCGCCGTTTAGCATAGTGACCCGAGCAGGCGTGCTTGTTTCAACAGTACTGATCGACTTTATTGATTCGATGCGAGATTAAGCGGCGTCCGTGAATGTTTCCATTTTGATTCGCGGTGCTCAGTTGAACTCGCACCCGGATGTCATGTTCGCTTACATTTTGTTCTCTTCAATAGTCGTGCTGGTTAGCTCTCAGGTGACTTCATGATTGACGGTGCATTTGATGTGAACGCGATTGTTTTCGGCCGTGACTCGTAAGACGTGAAGTGTGTTCAATATTTCCTTTCCTATCATTATTGTGAAGATATCATAACAGTCTGGTTGTTTCCCAGGCTGGGGTAACCCAAAATATATTTGGCAGAAATGTTGACAGTTTAAAAATACGCCAAGTACGTGTTTCCCCGCACATCAGTATTCAATGCAGCGCGGTAGTGTTTACAATCCGGGTGCAGCAACAATTATTGGAGGCTATTGTGTTCGCATAACTCGTATCCGTTATTTGATTTAGCCACGACCTTGTGCCGATACGTTGAACCTCAAACTTGAGGTATTAATCACGATAGCACCCAAAGAGTAAAAAACGCTGGAAAGTGAAGTCGCGGAGCAGTCGCTCGTTACTAAGCGTGCATTCGTTTTGTTGGCGAGCGCCCGAGGCCAATCATGTCTTGCTATAATAAAGGGTTGCGCGTCCTTTGGGCTTGCCTTTCAGATTTATGGACCAAGAGCCGCCGCCGCCGACGCATACGTTTGTCACACAATTATCACGAGCACCTTATTTATATTCGCACTAATAATTGCTTAACTTTTTACTAGTCTCTTCTGTCCTATGGTAGGTTTAAGGTCTACCTTATTGTCTGTCGTAAACCTCTTTTAGTGGTTTTTATAAAGTTCTTACCATGAACAATTGGGTAAAAATCGTCAATCATCTTGTTCTATGGTTGCTTCTATTTCCATGCGAACTTGCATCAAGATATTCAACTCTTGAGTTAAAAATATCACGTCTAGTTTCCTATTAAATTCTGAAAAACCTTCTTTTCATGGATATAATTATGCAAAACTTGCAACCTAACAATCAAAATATTATATTATTGTAGAATGGCCTTTTCTCAATTACAAAGATATTTCATTGCTTACTCTACAAGTTCTGCTGCTTTTGGAAATCAAAGGTCCTGGCGCCAAGTGTATAATTATTTTAAAAAAAAAGCATTACGTATTCATCGGTCTAAGTGCAACATGACAGGATCACGCCCATCGTAATATTTATGGAGATGAAGGGCCGCGATATCGAAGTGGGATGAAACCCGTTCCTTATTGTGATGCGTTACATATTATTGGTATCAGATTTCGATTACGGACGATAGCGATCGATATCAATTGATTGTTTGTAAATTATTGAACGTACCGGTGTGATTAGATTGAGGTTTGAAGCTACGTTTGGTTTCTGTATTTTAATCGAAGTAATAAATCATAAAATTATTACAAATTCAGAACTTTTGACGTGAAAAAAAAACGTGACAGTATTGTACGTATTTCTAGGTGAGTACAAATTACCTATTTCAAGCACATATTGAGAGCAAGAATTTCGTATATAAGTAAGGTATATGTAATAAATGTACTCAGCCGACTTTGTTGTTAATTTACTGTAAATAAAAACCGAGAAAAATTTGTATGAAATAGCGCAAAATAGCGCAAAATAAATGTTGTATAAACACTAAAATTTTATAACTTTAAAAATCTGTATGTCTTCAAGAAGTTAAAAGAAATAAAAAAAAACAAGATATCTGTGCCACGTTACACGGTCAAGCCCAATTTGCAATCCATTTAAGAGAACGCATAATAAATTAGCCTTGTTCTACACTCAGTGCAAGTGCAAAGCATTAAGTTATCTCTCCATCAGACCCTCCGGGTTGTGTTTCAAGCATCAACGCTGATCCTGCGAGTCGTTAAAATGATCTTATAAATCTTCGTCGCTTCGTTTACGCTGAACTGTTGGGGCTGTGTGGATTGCTAAATGCATGGAATGACAGATTGATTCACATTAGGATCAATTTCTCAGTTTTTTCAGATGTACCTAGTTAGTGTGTGAAATCGCAAGATTCTCGAATGAAACATTACTTTACATAATATTACTTACTTTACTTAATAATTTCATTAATTAATTCCTTTTTCATATGTTTGCATATAATTTGATTCTCTGAATCTTCTGTTTTATATTATTTCATTGGATAAGCAGAATTGATGTCTATTTAGCAGTGTAATTTATATGTTTCTAGCCATTCCTGCACCCACTCAACTTTATACTAATTTATCAAACTAAGTTTTGTTACATAAAAGCTTTTTTAGATGGTTTACTGAACCTTTAAAATTTATTTCAATAAATGTCTTCGTATTTGTGACAATGCAATTTTAAAATGGCTGCACAGACACAGGGATGCGCGGGCGTTTGCACGTGTGCAGTAACTCGATCAGGGGCGTAGATAATGTCATATTGTCGGGAAACGAATCCCTGGTACAATACCGAGGGGCCAATGAATAGCTCGAAGCTCGAAGATAATCGCTCTTTGATACGCCATTCACTGTGTAGTACATTTGATGAAGAAAGTGAGGTTATAATATAACTCTCAAAAATGCAGTTATAGGTGATGTAAAATTTGATTATTGACATTTCGAGCTTGTAACACTTTAAAATTACATAATTTATAGCACATAATTATTAGGTAAAGAATCACTTGCGCGCAAAAACACTTTAGATGTACAGATAGAAGTAATGTCAAAATTAAATTCACTAAAAGTGACTATCCCACGATACTAGCTAGAGAGTTAGAACAATGAACCCTTGTACTATAAGAATGCCCAATAAAACGTATCTTATCACTCATTATGTTCCGCTGGCCACGAAGGCAGTTACACGGTCGTAAAGGTCTGACATGATGTCCTGACAACTTTTGGGTTTGGGCACTTTTATGGGCCAACTCTTCCCACCATTATAGGGTTCATTGATGGCGTTGACCCAATAAAGGGCTTTCGAGGCTTTGTTTTCAGAGCAAGCAATATATGTAATGCGTAACCCGATCCATTTCCATTTTATTGAATATCAAGTTATTTCCTAAAGACTTCCTTATATTTTCAGGCATCCATTAGGCCTTGTCTATGCTTTTTATTATTTACAATTTCCTAAAATAGTATTGATCATATTTTGCAATTTTTTAAAATAATATTATAAAGAGTAAAAATTTTACTGTTTGATTGTTTGTTGTATTGAATGAGCTTCAAAACTACTAGACCGAATTTCAAAATTCTTTTATCTATAGAAAGCTGATAATTTATATAATTTATCAGTGGGTGACATAGGCTATTATTTTCGTGGACAAAGTTGCGAGACAATTTCTAGTCCTTTATAAAATTCTAAGTGATGACATTACTTTTCAACTACATCCTATTTACTATCAGAACCATCTGTCATTGGAAGATTGGGATCGACCAAATCCTTCTCAACTTTCGATGACCCCGTCCATTGTATAGCGTCGAATACATCAATTTGTATAGCAATTTGAACTCCATAATGTACAATGTCCCGCCGTTTCACCTTGACGGACGAATTTGAGAGCATGTCAGCTATCCATCGACATGTTATTGTGGACCTGCCGTCGAGTATTTAATGGTAAGAATGTTTGATGGGACAGGAGAGAAAACTAGACGGTCCAATATAGTTTTTTCTTCATGAAGACTAACAAAGCAAATGTCGTGAGTTTTTATTTCAGGATATTTTGTAGATTTTGTATTTGAAGGTTTTCTTTGGAGTTTCTCTTCTGCATGAATTAAACTTAAGTGGTATTTAAAGTTATTTTGCTACATTTGATGTTTTAATATATTCCAGTAGTTAATCTCCTATTTAACAACGTGTGTGCCAAGTCGATATCAAAATATCTTCACATAATTAAACAGCCATTGTAAGAGAGTTCATTTTACCAACGCCTTGTATTTTGTGAATTTTGACTGAAACAGGTTTCTTGTATTAAAACCAAATAGGCAGGCACGTCCAGTTTCATATGTCGAAGCCAGCATCCAGTGCTGACAGAGCGTTCAATAGACGACGGATGTTGACGTGCGGGCTGCGTAGATTAGTGCGCGGGAACAGAGATTTTATTAGCACTCGAATTGGATATCATTGTAACCCATTGACGCTGAGGTCAGGTATGTTTGATTAGATAACAAAGCAGATTTGCATTTCATGATTGAATTAATAAACAAAAATATATAATGTTATCTAGATTCACATATTGTAAATTTAAAAGATGTGAAAAAGCTGTAAGTTACAAAGATAGAGCTGATGTAAAAAACATCAAGTTCATAACCGATAAAAAAGTTAACAGAGTCAAACAACGCATTACTCTGTACGCGAGCGAGGCGCAAGCTGCTCGCGTCACTACACGGACGTGGCACGCGTGTGTGCGTGCGCCGTGGGAACGGCGCAACGACGCGTGCGCTTTGTGACATGCGCGTATTGTGCATTATTTAACAAATCAGCGTTTTTACCTTCGCTTCTTTCTCCGAACTGACCCGATCTTTGATCTGACTGTAGATATACGGCACAATCACGATCGCCTTTATTATCTAATGTTCAAAATTTGTTTGCTGTCGGCTCTGTTAGTTCCAATGACACGATCTTCGCATCATCAACTTTTTAATTTTAATCTGAAGTGTCGTTAATATTTCTAACATCTAATGTAACCTTTCTAATCGACTGAGCATGTGTCTGGGACAACCCTAATGCTCCGGCATACTAATAAATTTTGGTTTTAAAAGTTTTTAACCAGATAGTTTTTGGAGCGCCTTCATCTATCAACCAATTAATGTTATCTTTAATTTTTAGGATCAATAAAGTGTTTTGATATTCATTTTATTATGATTACAGGAAAATTTCTACAACCTCACATTTAATGTACTAAGCTTATTTTTAATAATATCGTCGATTTGTTTTGGTCAATATAATAATCTGCCTTGAGGCATACAACCTTTGAGCGTCGACTAGCGTTAGCACGTTTCGTTTATTGCCAGATCGCTTTGTATGTCCTCAGGCAATCGCCCAGCTTTATTATAAAGGCTTTCGTTTTATTCTTTTTACCATCTCTCTCAATTTGCCGTGGCATTGTTTATGACTAATTGCCCTTTGAAGCGTCATGTAAGCTTTGGATTTTATCTTTGCGTCTTAACGTCTTCTTATTTGCTATCATTTTTGGTGGTTAACAATAATTATAGATTTTATGTTGGTTGGTACAAGGAAATGTATTTATTTTTGATGTTTTAATATTATTTCTTCATTTTAAATCAGTTATTTTCTCGTATGTTCTCAGAATTAGGCATTTAAAGTTAATAACTAACTTTGAAGCAGACGATTTAAACAATTTTCGGATCCATTTTGATTCCACCTATAAATAACGTTAGCTTCAATGTTTTTAGTATATATTTGTCTCCCATCTCAGTTTTCTCCGTATTAGCAAAATATAGATATCAGCGAATCTAATCAGAGTTGGATCGGAGCAAATAATCTGGTCAATAGGTTAAAGTATAGTTATATAAAACTACAGCTAAAGCTACGATTGTGCGGTGGGCGATCATGTGTCGGCCCCCTCCCGCTACCGTCCTGTCCTGATATAAATTACAAATTTAACAGATGCCTCCATTGTGTCAAGGATCCAAGTTGGCCATTCAGAGGATGAAAAATCTTTATAGCGCTCACAATTCACAAGAAAAGCATGTAAGATACAATGAAACATATGCCACACATCCGTGATCACATTTATCAGTACTATACTCCTACAATATACCTACGAGCATTTCTTAATATATTATTTATTAAGAGATACTGTTGGCTTTTTATTGCTGTATCCTCATTTCTTAAAAGAATATTCTGAAAAGTAAAACATTTGTTTTTCTTGAACGATCACCATGGAGAATGACGTGACATCTTCAGCTACATTCTATGATGATGATGTAGCGGTTTTCTTTTTTAAAGTGTAACAGTTTAATACTAAGCGCGGTCCCCACTAGGATTGGTGCCCACAAGTGGAATAAACATATTTTGAGCTCATCCAAGCTTCGGAAGGTAAGTTTAGCCATTGGTCCAGGCTGACGTAGTAATGACATGCTTTAGGAAGCTTAAAAATTTGACACCAGTGTTGACCACTTACACACGAAAAACCAACAATATTAAGTAATCAAGCGAAATTAATTGAACAAAAATTTAATTTTATTGGTCATCATTTTGAATTACTCGTATCAACATGAAACAAATCCAGTTGTCCATCTATAGGCTCTTCATTTTGTGGTCCCCTCCCGCTACCGTCGTGAGTTCTGTCCCGCCCATTGGCAAATTACAATCGCGGTCGTCGGCCAGCTCCTCTCACTCGCCCAATAGTAGACCAACCGAGCTTAGAGCTCAAAACTGATCTAGATTTGATAGGAATGACTCAGGCTTTACGGATTTCTGGATAAGATGACGGAGTTATATCTAGATCTAAGGTTTGGCGTAGGTTTGACTTTGATTATGATTTTGATAGGAATGTATTGACTGTGGAAGTTAAGCTCTGTTTCGTGGAGATAAAAAAAATCATGTATATGTCTTAGACCATTGTTGAGAGGCGCAATGGTTAAAACACCAGCCTGACACAGGACCGGGTTCGATTCTCGGGGCGGGCAAAATACTTGACTCAATTTTTACAGGTATTTATCCTGAAGCTATTCAAGGCTCCAGGCAGGCATCCGGCTCTAGAATCCGTTCCATATTTAATAGTAATAGACCAAACTATATCGACATTTTCACAATCACTTATATTTAATTACGTTAATTAGAAATAAAAAAAATGATAATACTGTCATCAAAATAAACTAGGTCGCATGATCATAAATCTACAAAGATCGCAATCTACGATCTAATCTAGAGTTTTCACTTTAAAATGACAAAGTACCATCTTGCCATTATAAACTTAAAATGTACAAGCCTCCCACGCGGCTTTATCATTTTTATCATCTACTTTATGCCCCAGGACATTCTCTAAGCTACAGTAATTCCCTGGGTTGTCTTATTACTTACGTCAATTACTTGGGTCGTGTGCTTGTTATCGGCAGTGTCTGCGGCCACTATCGCCAAGATTTACAGGTAGTAAGAAGTCCGGCTAGAAGGACCAAGATAATATCGGAACTCTTTGTTCGCTTCTAATTGTTTGTCCTCTAATTACAGTATTGTTAGAAAAGGTATTGTTCGATGGATTTAAGTATTTTGAACTTAATTTTAGTTTTATCAAGGTGCCTTTTTCAAACATTTACTCTTGAGTTATTGGGTAAGATCCTACCTCACATGGAAACAATAAATGAATTCATATTGAAATGAAGAAAATTATAATCGCAAACTTCTTCTTGTTTTCTATTTTGTAAATCATAAATCTCAAAAGTTACAAATCATGTAGCAACATAAAACTAATTTTTAAAGAAAGATGAAAAAAAATTGCAATTAGTTACATAATTTAAAGAAAAATTGTTACTTCTAAATATTAAAAAGAAAATACTAGCTACATTACAAAAACGAAGGTCTAATAAATAAGACGTCGGGTATTTGCATACAAAGCCGGGAGTAAAACAGAAGCAAAATGAAGAGAGGTATTTATTGAGCAGGCAAAATGGACGCGCCCGCGCCTCGATGAGCTATGGGCCGGCCACTGGTAGGCTACCGGAGTCGTGTTTTACGTCCGGAGTAAGGCCTTTTATTTCTCTCTCGTTTTCTGAGGCTTACTTAATGGTTCATTGAGGCTTCTCTTTTTTGAGCCTTGATATGGATTTATTAATTTTTCCATTGCCTTACAAATTTAAGTTTAATGTTCTCAAAAATCATCACTAATATCTCCAATCTTTTTAGTCTCCACTGCAGGAGCATGAACCTCTCTGTACTAACAGAGCCATATATCAGTCAGAGCAATCAGAGGATTGGGCCTACACTCTCCACGACCAGACGGGTTAGAGAGGTCTTTTTGATGTTTATAAGCTCTGTTTAGCTTGAGTTCCCTTAGTCGTCTTCTACGACATCCACGAGAAGACTTGGAGTGGGCCTATTCCACTCTAACAGGAACAACACGGCAATCCAAAATCTCTATGCGCCAGGCCAGAATATTGTATATCTATTTAGCTCTTCTAAATGAGAAACTGTTCATCAGAAGTAAGTAGCTACTATCAATCGTATACTTATGAAAGTCAAAAGATCCCGTTGGATTGGAGGATACTATACCTGTACTTTCTTAGAAGCCTGAATAAAATATCCGACTGATTGCTTTTTTCTGACCTACACAGGCGTGTGTAACGGTGACGTGGACTTATTTGTCTCTAATGATGACAGGAACTGAACCAGTTAGGATCAGTTCTAGATGTTTTAACATAACATTACGGACACTAGTAGTAAACGCTTGAAGATGGCACTTTTTTTTACTGAATTTAGATGTTAAAAAGATGCTACTTACATGGTTACAAAAACAAGCGAGATGTTTTTAACTTTAACTGTAAATATACAGCAAGTATGATCTTCGATTACTTATAGGAACAACCAAAAGCAATCTTCTTCTTTTATTGTCATCATCATCATCATCAGGTCCTTCCAGTCTCCACTGCAGGAGCACGACCCTCTCTGTACTACTAGAGCCATATATTAGCCTGAGTAGTCAGAGGATTTCGCCTACACTCTCCACGCTGGCCAGACGAGTTGGAGAGGTCACTTTGATGTTTATAAGCTTTGTTTAGCTTGTGTTTCCTTAGTTGCCTTTTACGACATCCACGGGATGACTTGGAGTGGTCCTATTCTACTCTGCCGCGAACCACACGGCACGTTCTTTTAGTGTTTTATTGTAGGTAGGTATGTCTTTTTAGAGTCTTCTAGCAGTTTTTTAATGAAGGGAATCGAACTCGCAACCCCTAGTTTCGGTTATTACTACTGCTCTAGACCAAGTTTTTTAATATTAGTTTGAAAAGTTTGGTTTTATTGGTGCTCAAGAAATAAAATGTGCTTTTATGCAAACATAAATATTAGTATGTTTATTTTCTGTAGGTTTACTCAAACCAACATTTGTCTATCATGTCTTAACTTAGTCTATCTTAGCGAACATGAATACTGAAAAGTGTTTGAAACGTTAGGTGTAAAATTACAGTGATAAACACAACAAAACCACAACCTTACAATACCGTATACATTCCATTTGAATGAGTAACAATCGCGTAAATGTTAGAAAACATTAATGTAAACTGCATGTTAAGAACGGCTAATGCTGTCAGTGTATTAGTGTCATCCATTTCTATATTTAGTAAATTTCTTGTTTTGTTATTAGCATTACTTCCTCCGGCATTACCATAAATGTAGACAATAGATCCACTAATTAGTGCAGGCAATGTATCTCGCGGATAATTGGATTTCCTCTGTTATTCCAAGCCATATTGTTGCTTTACAGCGAATATAAATTATAGGACCAGTTCGTATGCCTTTGTACATGCTTGTACAGGTTCCTATTCCTATGCAGATTGTTCTTTGTTAGGTCTGGCTTATAACGACAAGCTGGTCAGGTTACCTTGTTCAAAACCAAATGTATCTGAAGCTGTAAATGACTTTGAATACTTAAATCTAATTTTAGTAACAGGCAAACTTACCAATGATCTTTTTTTTTTCTATTTTCTTTTCTACCAATTATCTTTTGCTATTAGTGTAATGCTGATTTCCTTTTTTAATAATGGAATTTTTTCTCATTAAGAGTCGCCTGGAAGCGCATGTCTCCATACAAACGGAAACAAGGAATTGTGGCAATATTTGGTAATTTTAGGGCAAAATTAAGCATCCAATCAATTAATCTCATTATAAACTACGTACGTTCCTATACAATTTGTTTAATTCGTAATCGGTACCCGTATAAAAGAACATATTGCTGACATGAAGCATAGGCGCTCAACGAAGTCTGCAGTCTGTGAACATGCCCTAGACAAACCCAACCACTATATGCGTTTTGATAATCCTCAAGTCCTTGCAAAAGAAAACAGGTACATTCCAAGTATGCTTCGTGAGGCTATTGAAATTAAAAAACATCCTAATTTCAATAGAGAGGATGGTTGGCAGTTACCACCAGCTTGGGATCCAGTCATCAATTTAATCAAATCTCAAGCGAAGCAGAAGACTGCAAGACCTTCAGACACCGTGAGCCAATACTGCGTACATCCGGAACGTTATCAATAAATATTTTAGGCGGTAGATTTTGCAGTTCTTATAAAATACTAGACAAATGTCAACTTAGTCTACCTGCGACCACGAACACTGTAAAGTGCTCGAAACGTTAGGTGTATAAATAATGTAATAAACGCGATAAAAACCGTATTAAAATAATTTTATTTAAATTATACGCCTCTCAAGATTTCCATACAAATTTGAAAAGGCTTGTAATTCTCTAGCCATTGGTATTTTGACCAAGCTGTATAGGAACGTACGTAGATTATTATAAGATTAATTGATTAAATGATAAATTTTACTCCAAAATTATCACATATTGCCACAATTCCCTTTTTCCGTTTGTATGGAGACATGCGCTTCCAGGCGACTCTTAATCTTATATTATCATTTATAACTATTTTTGTATAGTTTTTTGTATACTTATAGTTACTTTTATTGCTCATCCAGGATTTTAAATGTTTGGTTATTTACGTCATACATATGTATCTATATGAAATGATCTGTGATCATATGAATGTCGTCATCTTTCGTGTAAGAGACCAAAACTTTCCTTTGGGTCAGTTTCATGGTGCCTACATTCGTGACATATCGTTTAATTATCCACAGCCAGGACCATCAGCTGGGGATGACGTTACATAAAATACCCTTAAAGAGGTGATCAATGCTGGCAATTAAAAAAAAATTCGACGTTTTAATAAAAAAGTATCAGCCACCATCAGGCAATAAATTTATAAAAGTAAAAAAAATATTCGAGTCTCAGCATTGGCCCTGTAGGAAAAGTTGTTGTAAGGTGTAGTCTTCGAGCAACACGGACTCCATACGGAGGGAGTGGGCAAAGCGATAATGTACTATTACAATTTTTCTGGCGTTTTTTTGCGGGGGGAAATGTGCACACAAGTTAAGTTCCGCACACCTACATTCAAAACTTAAACTGTCACTTGATAGTAAGTATGACATTGTCACAAAAAAAGAAACTATAATTTGTGTACAGATAAGTCACACACATAGACATACATATGCCTAATTTGGCTCGTACCTTGACAGAGGGGAACGCAGCGTATGGCTACTCCCTTCCGATACGGAAGGTTGTGTTGCTCGAAGGGTGTAGTCGCCACTTTGATGGAATGTCGAAGTTCAATTTAGTATGTATATAAAGGTGTCCTTAGAGTAGGTATAGAAATATTTTTTTCAATAAAACGCGAACGGATTCAATTTTCTTCGTACTTTTATTTTAAAGAAGAGACTAGTGTAATTTTATCTGAATAAAATATCTGCCAAATGGCCGCCATGGGCATTTTTACAAATGCCGATTTTTTTACCTAAATTTCTCAGAAATGTGTGAAAGGGTTGTGACTCTTAACACATTTCACTGCTTATTTCACTAATAACTCTACGAATATTTTGTTTCAATTCGTCTATGTTTTGTGGATCGTTGGCGTAGGCTTAATCTTTGACGTAGTCCCAAAGAAAGAAATTTAATGGCGTCAGATCGCAAGATCTTGGTGGCCAATTAACATCACCTCTTCGAGAAATTACGCGGCTCGAAAAATTCTCATGCAGCAAAGCGTTTTCATAAAATATTTGAACTGTTTCTATACGTTCTTTTATTGTGGAACGCTCCATAGTTAATTTTACATGTGTCAAGATGACATGTGTCAAATTTCAACCCGCCATGTTGTATATTTTTAAATAGAACGAAATTCAAATCCTTTAAGTACTTTTGAGACACCCGTTAGTTTACTTCAAAACTTTGCATCCATAAATAATCTTGGAATTACGTTTCGCCAATGCATCTCCTTGATTTATTCGTTTCATTGCCATTCACAAGTTCTTCGAACGCGACAAAGTGATGTGGCGTGGAGATAGGTTGGTTGGCGCATGCGCGACGCACGCAGCCGTCAGCCCATCAGATAGTCCGCGACACGCCGTGCCCGCACTTCCACGAACGTAAGACTACTTAGGAAAGTACTTTCGATGAGTTGCTAGTTCAGTCAGAATGCTTGGAACTTGGTTATATTTGAAAGAGGTGGTTTTGAAGAGAAGTAATTCAGGAAACTATTTCAACTAAAGCTTGCTTAAATGAACTATTATGAAATTATGATGAATCTAAATATTCGATTTCTGTGACTCGCCCTATCTGCACTTCCACGAATGTAAGTCTACTTAGGAAAGTAATTTCGATGAGTTGCAAGACTTGGTGACGAAAAAGGTGCTTTTGAATAGAAGTCATCCAGGAAACTTTTTTATGAAGGTCCAACTAAAGTGTGCTTGTAAATGAACTATCACTACTACAAATCAAACATTTAATTTCAGTGACTGAATGCCAGATATATATTTTGATTAATAAATAACTTTGTAGGAAAAGTATTATTTTTAAGTTAAATTATGTACGATTCAACCATATCACAAGTTGCATGTTATTTAGAATAGAGTGCTAAAATAGTAGAAAGTGAATCACGAAATTTCTTTACGACAAAATTGAATAAAAAATAAATTAGTTTGTCCATGGCACCAAAATAGTTTAAATAAAATTATTTTAATACGGTTTTTATCGCGTTTATTACATTATTTATACACCTAACGTTTTGCCATCTTACCATATGTAAAGGGAGTCACGGAAAAATTGGTAATATACTTAAGCGTGCTTCAATCAAGACCTATTACAAGCCGCACAAGAAAATAAACCAAATTTTAAGACCTGTCAAATCTAATATCCCGTTACAAGATGCTGGAGTTTATAAAATTGACTGTGAGTGTGGTTTATCATACATTGGGCAAACAAAGAGAAGCATCGGTACCCGTATAAAAGAACATATTGCTGACATGAAGCATAGGCGCTCAACGAAGTCTGCAGTCTGTGAACATGCCCTAGACGAACCCAACCACTATATGCGTTTTGATAATCCTCAAGTCCTTGCAAAAGAAAACAGATACATTCCAAGAATGCTTCGTGAGGCTATTGAAATTAAAAAAACATCCTAATTTCAATAGAGAGGATGGTTGGCAGTTACCACCAGCTTGGGATCCAGTCATCAATTTAATCAAATCTCAAGCTAAGCAGAAGACTGCAAGACCTTCAGACACCGTGAGTCAATACTGCGTACATCCGGAACGTTATCAATAAATATTTTAGGCGGTAGATTTTGCAGTTCTTAAAAAAAATACTAAACAAATGTCAACTTAGTCTACCTGCGACCACGAACACTGTAAAGTGCTCGAAATGTTAGGTGTATAAATAATGTAATAAACGCGATAAAAACCGTATTAAAATAATTTTATTTAAATGTGTAACAATCGCGAAAACATAAGAAAACACCAAAATAGTTATCCATAATAAAATCCGCAATCTTTAACGCACTGAAGACACAATCGAAATAAGATCCGAATTAGGGTCTAAAAGTTCACAAAGATATCGCGTTACCAACAAGTTATAGAACAGTTGCTGCGTCGCAAAATATTTATTGCCCGCTCTTCCCTCGCGACACGACGATCTTCTGTCGGCACGTATAATTTATTAGCAGGCACCAGGCACCTAAACCCTGTTCGAGGACCCAGGGGAATAAGTAGCGAAGTTGGGAGTTATCTAGACGAACCCAATTAGGATTTGTGTGGAGAAATTCTGTGCTCTGAAAATTGCTGGGTAAACAACAGTAAAGCCGAGTACTGCTCCATTAAACTGAGTTGTTTTTAAATATCCGATAAATATAGGGCGTCACTTTATATGCCAGATCGGTAATATTATACCTGTATGTGAAATATAATGGATTTAAAACATTGCATAAAAATATATAAACTGCGATATATAAGAGTCCTATTAATAAATAACATAAATTCCTATTTGCCATTACATATGTTCTCTCGTATAAATGGTCTAAAATTACGCTTGTACAGAGTAAATTAATACAATTCAACAGATCTTTTATGAACCTATCAATATTTTATATTATCGTACGAGATTATATTACGTTGGTAAGATATGAAATGTTTTCTAATTATTATTATTACGTTTTACTAGATCATTAAATTTCAGACGAATTGTATTTTACAACTTCATTTATAAACATTTATTGGGTATACCTAATTAGGAAAATATCAATATTTGGTCGGTATTCTAAAACACTTGTCTACCGGTAATTGGATCCGATAAGAGTCAATATAAATTTATTGCGCTCCCATAATGAAGATTTAGCTTATAGAAAAGTGTAGTAAATCGTGGAACAAAGCCGCTGTTATGCCAGCCGTATAATTTTGCAGATAATCTGAGCTCAGGTAGCCAACGTAGTCTTTTTACTTGTTTTGTTTTAAATTAACAGCTTAGGGCGACGTGACGGGAATAATTTCTTTCTCAGAATATTCGCGTTCACGGTTTTATCATACAGATTGTCTCTTTCTAATGCATCTAGTTGTAAAATATTAAGTACTAGCGTTTTGTTCAATCTAGCAGGATTGCACTCTTGTTCATATTCGCGGTAAGCAGTTAAAATGATAATGGTATTTAATAACTATTCCATATTTATAAAGGATCAATGGCAATAAATATCAAACAATAGCTGACTTCTCAGTTATGTTTATTTATAAGATTTGATACTATATTATAGGCATGGTTTCCATATTATATCAAGAGTGATTGGTGGAATCTATAACAAGTTATGTGATACATGCTGAATAGGCAAACACGTGCTATACATATTGTATTTATGTTATTGTATAACATATATACCACCATTTGTATAAGTTTACTAAAGTTCTACTTCAATTATCAAAACATACTTTACTTTACGAACTAGTAGTATTTTTGTTCTGTTCTAAATATTATAGTTCCAGAACTGGGAATAATATTAGAATTATTCCATTTGTAAGATATTTCAAATTGAAATAAATTTTAAAGTATCCATTTCTACATATCATCCATATAAACACAGAGCAACTACCCCTGACTGCAGTGGAGGTCATCGCGTGGGTGTGAGCAACAGGCTTCCCAAGGCACCCACGCCTCCGAACATGCAGGTTGTCTCAAGTTGAATGTCAGATGCATATGCAGCCGCAATGTTAAGGCGCTCGTTCGAAACAATTGGTAGTTGGTAGAAATCCTTTTTCAAATCTATTGAAATGTAGGAGATAAGTGGAAGTAAATATAAAATGTTTTTATCTAAATGTTCAAATTAAGTAATAACTAATTAATTAATTAATTAGTTAACGGGATAGTCTAGAATTTTTGTAAAATTGAAGTTATAGAATATGTCGATAATATAATGATGTGTGATTTTTGTCAAGTAAGCCAAGTAATTTTGATATTATCCATTCTTGGATTCTTAGGTATTTCAAATTATGTACGTGAATGCACTCATAAACCACGATGTAAATGAAGTAACGAATACCTTATCTACATAATATCATTAAACAAGAAATATTACAACTTACTGGCATCCTAACAGTAAACATGTATACGAAAGCTCACCCAAGTGACGACGATTTTTATGCTAAACAGTGCTTACTTTGAAACCGTTGACTCAGGTTACCTTAGAGGGTAAATCAATATCATTTTTCAATTCAATAATTCTGATACACCATGAATAAACATATTGCGTTATGTTCCCACCGACGCCTGTTACTATCAAAGTTCGATAATAAATGAGATTGGATTCATTAAAGTTAGGAAATTTACATAATGTGGGTGGCATATTGCTATTTAGGAGTAAGGATTCGTTATTTATTACTTTATAATATCCTACGTACAATACTAATGACTTTAACTAAGTTGATTATTTGTATTTTGAATAGGATTTGTGTACGGTAATTTTCGTCTATTAGTACTACGTTATAGTGCAAGACAATATAGTAAAGAAACTTGCATATCATATGTGTGATAATTCAGTCATGAGTTTTTTTAAAGTACTTAAAATAAGTTATTGTTCTTATTGTTATACTATGATAAGTACTTATTGTTATCACTAGCATTCGTATATATAAGTCAGATGCTTTGAAACTTGAAAACCTATCACTAGTTATTGCAACACTTTAAAAAGATATTAAAAATTACTTTCATAGTCTTGGCGATTAAAAATCAAAGGTTATTTGTTTTTATTTTTTATATGTAATGCTAGTCTTTAACAATAGTACCTAGTTTATTCGAGCTAATCTATTACGTTGTCTATATATTTTAACTTGATCGTTCCCACTGGAAACTGCTAATTTGACCTCAGCACTGTGACTAAGAGTAGTAAATAATTACATTGATTATTCAACGGTCAGCTTCGATCTAACTGCAGGTTCTTGTGTCAGCATGTGGTCTATAATTGGATCTCTCGATTGTGTTTTACATTACACCGATTTTAAATTCATTCGATTATTTTGTTTGTAATGTAAATAGAGTTTGGATATTTACATTTTAAGTGAGTTTAATGGATTCATGACTTTTTAAATTGTTATATCAACACTTTTCAAGAAATGACTTTCTTATAATAAATAATTTTCAAATATTTCTATATACGATCGTTCAAATAGGCTTATGATGCTTTTCTGCGATTGACATTAGAAACTCGAGATGAGAGAGACACCTAAATAACTATTGAAACTTTGTGATTTATGTAATTTTCTTACGTAGTTATAAGCAAAGAAGTATCACTGCCTCTTCTCACATAGAAATAGAGTATCTATCGACCTCTTATTTTGCGTCAACATTAACTCTAAAAACAATACACTTGTTTTGAGGCAGTTATGTTAAAATACAGCAGTTAAATATCCACGATTTGTCCCCGCTTTTCGCTTGGAATGGATTAAAAATCTTATACCAACCCGTATTATTGACATTCAAAATATTATTTTATTATATAAGATATTTTTAATAGTCTATTTTTATAACGAGATTCTATCTAGACAGTTCTGTATTTGAAAAATCCCTGCTTAACCCATACAAAGGCGATAGGCGCAGGCGCATGTCACGCGGCCGTGTCGGCGACGTATCTGTGTTATTTATGGGCGACGGCGACCGAGGGCGCACGATTGTGCACCTACGTACGTAGTTATTGGCCACCACCACTTATGTCCAATGTTGTATAGATTGTAGTACATGACGATACGGCTCAAATTACCTTGGCGATGATTAAAGTTTCAATATTTTATTTAAATTAAATAAAATAAACAAATATGCAGTAGCTGAAATTTTAATTATGGTAAACTGTTTCAATATTTGCAATTCTAATTTGATTAATTATGAACGTGATTTCAAAATTAGTCTTACAGCATTAAGTTGAGACAAATTCGAGATAAAAAGTAACCTTTATGTCAATCAAATTGAGTCCATTGATTAACAAATTGAGTTCAAAAATCTGAATCTGCAAGCTTTAACATTCATAATATTAGTAAAATTATCTCAGACAAAGTACTTAATTTTGAAATATGTTAAGGCAACAAAATACTCGTACCAACAATATATTTTACTAACAATGTATAACAGAAAGCACTACGTAAATATACTCTCTAAAATAATCTCAATAATAAAACCTAAGCCTAACATACGCCGTATCATTACCATTTTGAATGGTATCGCTTCGGAGCTGACCATTTATGTTCCTCACCTATACGTTAGAGAGTTCGCATTGTTTGTTGAATTATATGCAGAGTCACCCGGGAGCCATTGTGAGTCGGCCGTAGTGATGTGCTGTGTTTTGAAGACTCTCTCATCAATGTGACACTAGAGACTTCCGAGATTTTCACTCATCCATTAGCGATACGGATTATTTTGTAACAAACTCCAGGATCCTATGTAACGTCATGCTGCCTCCATTGCCCATTGAGTCCAGAAAAAAGACGGACAGACGGAGACAGAAGAAGAAATTGCTCTTGGTAACGGCCTGCCATTTTCATCGTTTGACGAGAATAATTTGTTTCCAATTATTCAAATTGGGATAGATAGATCATCAGTCAAGCGTGAACCGGGTCGAAGTAGAAGATTAAAGGCCCAAATAGGACTATTTAGATGAGCTCAAAAACGAAGTTTATCTTAAAATGGACTTACCTACTCCTGAAGAATATAAAAAAAATCTTACTAGCGCAATCAAAGACTCTAATGATTCCCAACACTAGTCGACCGCCAGCAGCGTTCGCCTAGCGAGGATGAAATAATTTTAATAAAGTAAAGCTGAATAGAAGGTATTATACCATCTCATTCGCTATAATCCTCGACCACACCTGCGTCAAATACCAGATTCAAGGCTTTATGTGAAGTACATCTCGTTCAAGATGCGAATGCAGATATTTGATACTTGCAAGCAATGCTGGTTTCTCTAGTAATAGGTATTATCATGTTTGATTTTTCAATTTAGTGGTTTGATAAAATCTCGTTCAGAATCAATTGTTTATAAAAATGTGAAGTGCACAAACTTATCAACTTTTAAAACCCCATCTTAAGTTCTACTTCAAAATGAACATCAAATTTTGCGCTTCAACAACCTTGTTTTCCTCATGATTTTTTTTATCGCACAGATTGAGTTAGCCCTAAAGTAAGTTCTTAAGTAAGACTTGTGTTATGGGATTCTAGATTTAGTTGAGTTAGAACTCAACCATACTATATTTTATAACTAATACATATATAGATAAACATCCAAGACCCAGGTCAATCTGAAAAAGATAATTTTCCATCTTGACCTGACCGGGGATCGAACCCGGGACCATCCGTGTCATAGGCATGTTGACTGCTGCACCACGGAGCTCTTCAATATTATGTATGTTTGAGCAACTTAAACTAACCACATTCTCTATTGTTTCAGCTGCACATCCCGATACGCCGGCGAGTTCTGTCAGCACCTCAACCCCTGCCACAGCGAGTCCAGCCCCAGGTGTCAGAACGGCGGTACTTGCCGCGTCAGACCTGGAGCTGGAGGAGGCCCACCCTCCTTCGCCTGTGACTGTCCTCTGGGCTTCAGCGCTTCACTCTGTGAGATCAGGGTGCCAGCTGCGTGTGACTCGGCACCATGCTTAAACGGAGCTACGTGTCGGTTGACGTCACTGGATACCTTTGAGTGCGATTGTCCTCCTGGATATACAGGTTGGTGTTCCTATTTTATCGATCTTTGCAAGTAAATCCTATATGACAGCACCTGCCATTATTTTTCCGAGACACTACCGCCTAGGGTCTATAGGTTTGAAAGGATTCCAGGGTCGGTGTTTAGACTGGTTTAAAGTGTAACTGCCCGGGATAGATTAGTAGAATTTTAATATTGAATTCTTGTCACTGCTATTTTTATAATTGGTCAATTTTACTTCTGGACATTTTTATTATTGTCCATTTTTAATTTTGGACATTGGCTTTGGATATTTTTCTTTTTTGTCATTAGTCGTGCAAATCATTCCTTATGCCTTTCGTATTAGTCTCAACTCTTAAGCCAGCTGTGGATATGCTGTAATTATGCTATGCTAGTTGCGTATACGCGGCTGAAAAACTAGTCTTTATCTTCTCAAGTCTCCGCTTCTAAGCATTGTTCCTTTCCTTTCGCCTCCATTCGATATCCCTTTTCTCTCATATCAATTAAACTTTTTGAGAAAGATAGTAACACCAAATGTACCACAAAAACTGTAGAAGAAACAAAACGGAAATACTAAAATGTAAGAAGTAACAAAACTGCTATACAAAACTTCCATAAAACAAACTACTAACTAGGTGTATCCTGCAAACATAATATTAAGTAGACAATCATCTTATTATCCTCTGTTGAATCACTATAACTTACGGCATAACACCAATACATATTCAGCACCAATCATACCCATATATTGCAATCGTACATTCATCGTATATCACATCACAATCTACAATGCCAGTTCCGTTTGTCGCCGTTCCAAGATATATTTATGTCATCCAACTTAGGGCCAAAGCACACACTTTGAGTAGAATGAAAAGATATTTAATATCAATGCTAAGAGATTTTTCTTTATCATTAATCATAATCATTATTATGGCGATATTCATTATTGTTTTGGTGTATTATTTTGAACTTGAAAACAGCATTTTTCTTTGTGATGATGATGTATCAATACCTAATGCCAGAGTTTTCTTGATTGTTTTAGATCTATTACAACGAAGAGTATAGATAGGTTATTGAAATTAAAGGTTTGTTTGTTTGTTCACAAGTACCACAAGTGGTATAAAAATATCTCGAGATCCTCCGTCCATTAAAAGTCATGTCAAGCCTTTGGTTTCGGCTGTTATCATTGATAGTCGTTACGTTTTGTCATATACCGTGTAGCTTGAGAACACAACACAAGAGTAGAGAAAAGGGCACACACAAGAAAAACAAAGAAATCGCTATTAAAATTTGGTCATACGTTTAATTCCCGTGAACTAATTAAAAATCCACGTCTGCTTTAAGCTTTAGATCAAGTCGAGAATAACACGACTTATTATCTTAGGGAAGGAAATGCCAATGAATGAATAATATGTAACAGGTGTTATAGAAAAATCGCTACGATATAGAGCTTTGTTGGTTTGTACCGTGCTTATTGCTTTGAATGGAGGTGTATCAATTAATGCCATGACTAGAACTTGCAATAAAGCTTTTATTAAGATAAGGGAATTTTATGTATTGATATGATTAGACAAAGGTGGAAACGGATGGAATCTAGTGGAAAAAATATGGGATATGCCTTTGGCTAGCGGTGGTATAAATACCTGTAGGCTAGAAAAAAACACCAGTTGTTAATTTTTGTCTATTATTGTAAATTTTGTTCCTTTCACTACAATATTATCAGAATTGCGAACCGCGGACATCTCCAATTACTGCATTTGACTGTTTCCTGTACACTTTCAAAATATATCTAAGTGGCAATTACTGAAACAACTATTTTAGTAATGGGCCATACCACCACGTATCCAAAATCAACAACACTTCATATAAGGTGTTGGACAGCACTATGGTTGAAGTTTCTGTTGTCTTTATATATATCTCACATAGAAAATTATCCAACAACAACTTCATACAAATATATAAAATAAAATAACTTTAGTAACTAAAATGAAGAGACAAAAAAATAACTTACAATTAAAATCTAAGAATCTTAATTTAAGTGGTGCCCATGGGGCATAGTGTCAAGAAAGACGCATTTTTTAAACTCTATGTACGTTGAAAAATATTATGGGATAAGATCTCTCTATCTCACCGTTATTATGGTGGAATTGCGTTTTGCAATCATAGAGGTAAACATATTAGAAAACCCACATTGCAAACAAATACACGAAAAAAACAAGTACTTCATAAATCTAAAGTAACGAGTTCACAAAATAAATCGTGTCTTAGATAAAAAAGAAATATTGACAATAAATTTTGGAAAGTCGTCCACAATTTAGACACTTCCTCTCGTGCTTCCGCTGTAAATACAAACAACATTCAACTTTATTTTGAAACCAATAAAGTTGAAGATACATTATTTGCTGAAGATGGTAAAGACTACCAGAATCTCCTGACAGGTTCTGTTAGTTGTGCAATTAATAAACTTTCAATTTTTGTGTTCCGCAACTAAATTAGTAATCGCAATTGGTCTTAAATTGGCATCGAATAGAAAGGAAATGTCAATGTTGGTACTATTTGGACGTGCAAGTGCCACTTTTATGGCTTTTCTCCCACGAGATGCGTTTGAGTGGATCGAGTAATTGCCTATTAAGAACCGACTTCCTGGCGGTTTGAGCGGCAAGAGAACTTATTGTAAGATGAAATTATCCCCAATTTTAAAGTTTTTCTCATTCAATATTTACTTAGCTTCCTATAAAGTGTTTGTATGTATGTAGCCTTTCTTCTATTCTTTTAGCATATAACATACATACAAATTTGAATCGCTAGAATCAAATGCATCTATGATACTTCTATATTTACAGCTTAGTTAAAATGTTAAGACAATTTTTTTATTCTTGTAGATTATAGTACTGTTTTATTTTTATTTACTATTCCCATTATCTGTAAAGTTCATTTCAAATAACCCATTTGCTATTAGTATTTGCGTCAATATATTTTTTTTATTCGCAATGTACCAAGATGCTGTCCTATCTTGGTCAAAGCTTACTTTGGATCTTACAGCCTGATGTAGATAAAGCCTATTAAACTTATTTAGATTATGTTATTTACTATTGCAGATTTATTTATCCAAGCGATTTTCCTGGTTTTGTTCTCAGCTGACAGAATCCGCTATTATGACAGAATTCATGCCTCAATATGATTTGGTGAAACTTTTTAAGGCCAGCTGCCTACAGGATTTCATTCCTCCTTGAGAAAATAAGTACTTAAGATTCATGTTTTTTTAATATCTGGAGTATTCATAATAATGTTGAACTCACATGTTGCAAACCATGGCAAATTGACTTGTGTACGTTCAAGTCATTTCAAAGAACAGTGACTCACGTCTCACATCCGTCAACCTTAAAAACACATCTTGTGACGTCATTCATAATTTATTCCCCAATATCAGTACATCCTTTCGTTTATGCCAATATCTCCAGAAAGTTGATCAGTACCTTTACCCCAATAACCCCTTCTATCCCTAGTAACTTTTCTGCCTGTCTGAAGTGATTTTCATGAAATTTGGCTTTAAGATAGTTTGAGGCCCGGAGAAGGACATTAGATACCTCTATAAAGATAAATAAATATATGTCAATTCTGGAAAAAGGCTCCACAGGCATCAACATTCAACGGTATAAATAAATATCTAAAAACTCGACTTATCAATTTAGAGGGTTATTCTGAACAACCTGGATATATTTTAAAAAGTCTGATCTCCGATTTAAATTTACCAACCAGTTGATCAAATTTCTACGGGTACTCCAAATTAATTTTTAAATGCTTTACCTTTTTTTTTCTTGTGTATGTATATTCTATTAGGGATTCAAATTACATTATTACAATATTACTTAATATACTATGTTGTTCAGTATAATTATGTTTAATTCATAACATATACCGTCCTTCACATCCTCCCATTAGTTTCTGCCATCTCCAGAAAATTCATCAGCTCTGTAAACGAAGAACAAAAAACGCGTTTGTACCGCTTGCAATGCAACACGGTTGTCAATTACACCCTTTTAGGGACTTAAATTTATGATACCTCTTCTGTTCGAAATGGCGAGGTCTAATTACGGAAGTCGGGACTAATCCAACGTGACTCGTCAAGTCGCTCGTCGAATTTATTAATACTTAATTTGTGGATGATTTGTTGACTATACACTATTGAAATCAAACAGTTCCAGTAAGAGACAAGAAGAGCCATTTACACTTTTAATAGAAGTCCGCGAACTAATGGTGTAAGTACTATAACTATCGCGGTATACACGTAAACAGCAATTTCTTTTTTTTTCGTTGTAGGAATAAACTTAACGTTTTTTGACAAAATAGTTGACTTCAGTCAACTATTGTATTACAAATAAAGATATAACAGACTAATATTTAATAAAATTAATTCTTGTTTTTACTCAATAAAATAAAAAAAAATTATTTGAAATATTTTTATGTTTAAATATTTTTATTATTATTGAAATACGTTGAACATTTGACAGGGCGTTTCTTCTTTCATACATATAAACATATTATCAAGTCTAAGAAAAAAAAGCAGCTTGTAGCTGAAACCTTAGCTTGAAAAAAAAAATCTTCCATTTCTTTCTTTTTTCTTTCATTTATTTCTTTTATCAACTGATTCTCGTACATTTTGTGAGTAAATACAGATATTCTATAAATAACTAATATAGATTTTTTGTGTACAGAATACCGATCATATAAGACTTGAGAGGTCTACAGGTCACAGCACCACTAGTTATCGAGGTTAAAGGCACAACGGTTTTACTTAGTTAAACTACAATCAAAATAATACGCGTTAAATTGTGGAATACACGAATGTCGAATTACACCAAGCGTTTATAATAATTGATACTCCTCAAAATTGTTTGATCCAGAGGACTGAAATACAACTTTCTAAGCTTTCACTCAGACTGCCTCTGATCCAAGCCTCAGATAGGTTAAGCTTAAATGAATTACTCTGTGAATATAGATAGGACTAACTTATGGTTTCAATTCAAGTGAAATTAAACAACGTAAGCGTGAAATCAAATAATAGGATAACTTTTTAAATTTACATCATTACTATAAATATTTTAATTCAACCAGTCAATACGCAGAAAATTTTATTGCTTTTTGATTCATTAAGACTAAATGTTCTCCCATAAGTAATTAAATGATTCCTTGGTAATTTTGTGACCAACAACAATTTGAGAAACTATTGTGTCTTCGATTTCTGCAGTCAAAGTGTTGATTTCCGCGTTGATATTAACAAAACATTGGTAAAACTTAGCGATTAAAATTATTATTATAACTTCTTCGATCCCTCTGGACTAGAAGATTTTGCCGGGATAAAAAAATGTCCTTGTCGAAAGGAAGTTGACGAAAGCCTATGTCCTTTTCCGTACTCCAGACAACGTGTATGCAAAATTTCATGATGATCGGTTCCGTAGATGGTGCATGATAGCGTAACAAACAAACAACGTCGAGCTCCGTGGCGCAGTGGTCAACACGCCAGCCTGCGACACGGAGGTCCCGGGTTCGATCCCCGGCCAGGTCAAGATGGAAAACGATCTTTTTCAAATTGGCCTGGGTCATGGATGTTTATCTATATAAGTATATGTTATAAAATATAGTATCGTTGAGTTAGTATCCCACGACACAAGTTCACAACTTACTGCGGGGCTAGCTCAATTTGTGTGATATGTCCCTATATATTAAAAAAAAAAAAAACACATTCATTTTTGCATTTTTAATATTTGTTGGTATTGGGATGGGACTTAAGTGAGACTACAAAAAATTCTCCAATATTGGCATATTTTATGGGTGACAATATAAAAAAAACTTTTATATTCGCATCTCATACATAACCGACAAACGCTAAATAGACAATCCCTGCATGTCAATACAGTTCTTGCAATTCAAGAAGTTAAGCAGGATTTACTCAAGGTAAAATTTATCTATATGTGTCACAATGTATTAGGTGGATATTGTTAATATAAAAAGTAAATCATTAGTATCATTCGGGAAGCTCAGACTGTCACTAACTTTAAACATCTTGTTAAGTCCTACTATCTCTCTACCCTTCCTTACATTTTCTTGCTGTTAAAATATGTATATTTATGTATGTATATTTTATTGTATTTATTTTGTTTATATTAATATATTACGTCCTCTTGTTTTCACATTTATCTGTCTGCGCCAACGCCAACTACATGTACTCTGTCCATCCACCCTAAGGTTGACTGGAGGAGATCGCTTAAGCGATAAGTCCGCCTTTGTACCAACATTGTTATTTTTTCGGTTTTTTAATGTAATTATTTTGTTTTGGTGCAATAAAGAATATTCTATTCTATTCTATCATTATCACTTGATTTTCTAGATAAATGTAATAAATATTTAATGTATTCCTTTTTATATGCGCTTTGATGTATACCAGCGCAATAAACGTCATGTTACCTGATGCTGTTCGTGAATTGCAAGAAGTGTTACTTTACTATCTTACTACTATTCTATTTTTTTTTAGAAAAAAAGTAATAGTTTTCTTTGTTCTTCTCTACTAGTCTTTATACTTTGGTAAAAATAGAGAATTCCATAAACCCCTCATCATCATCATCAGGTCCTTCCAGTCTCCACTGCAGGAGCACGACCTTCTCTGCACCACCAGAGCCATATATTAGCCTGAGCAGTCAGAGGATTTGGCCTACACTCTCCACGCTGGCCAGACGGCTTGGAGAGGTCTCTTTGATGTAAATAAGCTTTGTTTAGCTTGTGTTTCCTTAGTCGCCTTTTACGACATCCACGGGATGACTTGGAGTGGTCCTATTCTACTCTGCCGGGAACCACACGGCTAAACAACATAAACCAACATAAACCCCTCATGAGACATCCTTAGTAATGATATGAACAGTCATCTTGAACTTACATTTTTATACCGTATGAACCGCCTTTTATTAACTGACACAAAATTTAACAGTTATATAATCACAGTCGCAGGTGTAAAAGGGTTTTTGTTTTATTTCATTAATTAGTGTTTTTATGTCCGAATAATTTCATCAGATATATTTGATTTACACTCATTTCTGTTTTATGCGTCAAGTTGTTAAACTAAAGATTTTATCTCAAATATTAATATGTAGGTATGTTTACAACTTAGCCAAACTTTCAAATTGTCATAAAATTTAATTAGGTACAAAATTAACAAATACTTTTTACGACCTATTTCTCAGCCTGATAAAATCTTGGGATTTTGGTTTTCTTTTGCTTTTCAAAGCGCCTATATTTGTGTAGTTATGATACGACCAGCAATCATTTATAATAATACACAAGTTAATATTTCTAGCTTTTAATTAATTCCCTTCGTCTTCCTGTCTTTTGTCAGTCGTCACAGAAAGCGCTATCGATCGATTGTTCTTTCTTTAGGACTACGGTATTTAATACATTCATCAGAAGTAACAAAAAATCATAAATTTTCGTATCGTTCATAAATAAAATAAATATAAAATAAATAAATATATACGGACAAATCACACAGATCGAGCTAGCCCCAAGTTCTTAAGAAAGACTTGTGTTATGGGATACTAACTCAACGATACTATATTTTATAACAAATACATATATAGATAAACATCCAAGACCCAGGTCAATCTGAAAAAGATCGTTTTCCATCTTGACCTGACCGGGGATCGAACCCGGGACCAACCGTGTCGCAGGCAGGCATGATGACCGCTGCGCCACGGAGCTCGTCAAAATTTCATATATTTCCTCCAATAATCATTTTGCTATTCCACAATGCTTTTTTATAGCTTGCATACTAACTGAATTGGGTGCTAGAAACAAAGGAGGATCCTTTCTTTTCTCGGTTGTCAAAGTTTTTTTTGGGACTACTTTTATGGTATTTAATATATTCATCAGAACTCACAACAAAACACAACCTTTCTTATCTTTTGTATATTTCCTTCAATACAATTTTTTTTTTCAAGAGAAGACTGACAAACAGATGGGTAGACAAACTTAATCAGTATGAGAAGGATTGGATAAAAATATCAAAGTAAACGGATGTGTGGAAACAACGAGGGGAGGCCTTTGCCCAGCAGTGGGACACAAACGGCTAGCAAAATAATAATCATTTTGCCATTCCATAATGCTTATAACTTGCTTAATAATTGATTTGGGAGCTATCAATTGAGGCCATTTTGGCCAATCAACTGGATTCTTCAGGACATGGCTCATGTCAATTAGTCAGAGGCATTTCTATTAAATTGGCGACATATTTGGCGCGTGCGTATTGCAGAACAGCATATAATGGGTATAGACCATCTTTACCATACACAAGATTTTCATCATACATAGTGTATCGATGATTTACAAGATATACAGTTGATAAAAAGTTTATACTATAATTTATACCACGATTTAGGTATATGAAGTTCCTTTCACTTGGATGGACACATACAATTACGTCTTTTTCCCTTGCGGAGTAGACAGAGCCCAGGTCTATTGGTGGACTTGATGAAAACGGAATCAAAATAATAATGGGTTGCTAGCCGCATTGCTAATTGACATGATTCCTGACGCCCATTCCCTCGATAGGCTTTTACGATCTGCGCGGCAAGAGCAGCTGCTGGTATATTCTAGGCTCTTTCTTTTTACTTGGATTATAGTTAATATTCGAAACATTAGTTTACCAATGAGGCAAAATGAAAGCATGGCATTATTAAAATACGTAACAACGGGTTACTCACGTAAATAGTCAGCTACTGGCCGACATGTTTCAACCTCATCCACCCGCGCACGGTGTCGTCCCAAGTCCCAATCCGCACTGTTGTGTGCGGATTGGGACGACACCGTGCGCGGGTCTCAATTCACATTCGCCCTGAGGAAGACCTCCGGATGAGGTTGAAACATGTCGGCCAGTAGCTGACTATTTACGTGAGTAACCCGTTGTTACGTATTTTAATAATGTCTTTATCTCACGTTAGTTTTAATGAAAGCATGGCATTGACCTGAATGCACTTTGCTACACATGATGATCTAACGAAGTAAAATTACGCTTAGGTATGCTCAAAATACTCCCTAGTTTTTGTATTTTCTTTTGACATTTCGAAAGGCAGCACATATAACAGAACAGCTACTTAAATGATTAAAAAAAAATTCGAAGAATATCTTAGACACAAAAACTTTTTAATTAATTTCACTTATACTTATAAGGAAGCAAACTAAAGACTACATTTGACTTCTGTAAGAGAACTTAAGAGAACTAACGTTATAAAAAGCTTTAATATTGACAATTAAAACAAACAAAGTAGTTGATTCCATATTTACGATCGCACTTGATTAAAAACTGTACTTTAAGTTGATTAACTAATTACAAAACATAATATAAATAATTTTATTTTATAATGTATTTGATAATGCGCATTTAATTGATTCCAATTATTATTCAACTGCATGTTTAATGAGAGTTATAAAATATCCCTGCTTCATGCACATTGGATAATAATTTAATTAAGTTTAACGGCTGACATTAAAATCCTAACAACTTAATTATAATATTCAAACAATTTGGCAAATATTATTGATAATCTTGAAAAGAAAATGACTACCCTAACTACCGAAGCAATTTTTTTTAAACGTAAACATAAACAATGAATGTATAATGATATTGTAAAATGAAAACAGATGAAAAAAAAGAAAAGTAAAAAAGAAAGAAATATAATATAATCATGAATCATACAAAGCCCTTCAGGCGAGTAGGCGACCTATACTGTTGAAAAGAGTTTCTTTCGGCATTTCTTCTCTGCAGTGGTCGGTTCCGAAATGCTAGTAGTCTGTAGCTTTTGAACAATAATTAGTAAATGCATAATATTTAATAAGATAATTTTAAATGTGATTTGACGTGAAAAAGTGCCTGCAAGGGCCTTTTTTCTGAATAAACGTTTTGAATCTTTTAAATTGGTCGGTTCTTGAATAACGTAGTTATGAAGTTACATGCATAAAATATATTCTAATAAATTGAGATCTTGCTCCTTTTTACGGTAGTCGAGTGTTTTCTGACTGGTTTGACAAGTAGTCATCATCATCATTTCGTGTAGGTGACACGGTCAATCGACCTTGCACACCCTGGTGTCAGAGTTCTTCGAAACCGTCTCTCGGCCTCTGACGTGGTTCCTTTAACGACTACCAGATGGCAGCCGGGACCACCGGCTTAACGTGCCTTACGAAGCACGGAATCCTCTTTCTTATCAGATCAGGTGATTCATACCTGCTATGTCCTAACCAAACTGGAAACAACTTAACAAAGTATGCTTCCCGTGGGATTCGAACTCACAACCCCCGGGTCAACAAAGCAAACGCCTTAACCACGGGACCACAGAGGCAGTTACAAGCAGTTACAGAGCAGAGGACAAGTAGTTGAAAATACTAAACAAACGCTCTAGATATTCTTTTTTGTATCAATATTTAATTTGAATGTTTCCAACGTATTCGTGAGATTCTCAATTTTACGATCTCCAACTCTATTTAATGATGACATAAAAATGTTATTGTTTCTATCTTTTTTACATCTTCCATTTCTTGTATAGTATTATGAGTTCGACATGAAATACACATTAAAGAAATCTTAACCTTTGAGGTTACCATATTACCATATTGATTTATTTCGCTATAACCTGTTTTGCCTACCAAACTTAAATAAAAATTAAACGGATTCTGTTCTTATGCAAAAGTTAATGGCACTTTTATAGTGACTATGTCGTCTTTATGCTAATTTCGAGTTGAGGTCCGAAAAATTTCACACATGCTTCCTTGATTGGAACAAAAAATCTGGGAACAGTTTCTAACAAACCTGTTGCGACTTTTGTTGTTTCTGATTTAAAGCCAATTTGGTTGTTAATAAGTTTGCAAGTGACATATTTTTAAATGGAATATTGAAGTTATTTTCTTCGATGATGTTTTAATGGGTTGATAATCTGTTAATCCAAAATAGTTTGTATTGATATTGAATGTGGTGCGAGAAATAATATTATAATAATCTTGTATTTATATGATAATCCAAAATTTGCTGTTAAAATTTGTATATTTTGTATCACCTTGTTTTTTGTACAAGTTTGTCTATTTGCTTGACAAAGATCACATATGTATTCACGCTTATTCAATCCACAATTCACTTCCTTGTTTCTTATCGTCTGCAAATAATACGATACCTGAATAAAGTAATACTAAATCATCATCATCAGGTCTTTTAGTATCCACTGCAGGAGCGCGACTCTCTTTGTACTACCAGAGCCATATATCAGCCGGAGTCATGTTTATTTCCAATATTGTTTCAATTAACAACGAATATTTATCAGATTTTTTTCTTTGTATCAGGCGCTGAATGCTCCCACGAAGATCATTGCGCGTCACAACCCTGCAGAAACGGAGGACGTTGCGTAGCTGACAACACCACAGCTGCCGGGTACTCCTGCGTCTGTCCCCCTGGCTTCACCGGCAACAGATGTACTGAAGATGTCGTTGAATGCTCCAGCGGCTCCGGCCCTTGTCACCATGGGAGATGCTTTAACACCCATGGCTCGTATACTTGTGTGTGCGAGCCTGGGTATACTGGAAGGGATTGTGATGCGGAGTACGTTCCGTGTGAGCCATCCCCGTGTCTCCATGATGGGAAGTGCACGCCGCTGGACCAGCTGAGATATAAATGCGACTGTCCTACTGGTAAGTTTTATATTATTTTGCAGTTCTAAGTTAGTTGTAATAATGTAACAAAGGCTGAGACGATATAGATGGCTTTTTATGCGGATGGCAGTAAATAGCCCTTGATCTTGATGGGTAGAAACAAACGGCACGCACATGTAAGGTTTTAAAATATTGAATAGCTTAGTAATATTGCATAGTTGATTTTGTCCCAGAATGAAAAAAAAAAATAGGATGTCGATGAATGGACAAATATCACAAAATTTTAAAAATAATATGTAGATTTTTAATAACAAAGAAAAATATTTTTGAACTAGAATCTGAACCTGAACAATAAATAAGTAGGAAACAATATGACTAAAGACACAGCGGAAATCGATGAATAACAAAGCCATCAAGACTCAAATTAATAAAGCATATCAATCTTATGACTTTGATACAGCTTATATCATGCCATTAATTCCCTTCAGACAAGTTTCCTATGCGGGGATTTCCTAAACGGGTTGCGTTGTTGCATAAACAGTCATACAATCATTAAATGTTGCTTTATTGGGCTAAATGCATTCATGAATGTACGTTCATACGAGTTGTGATCCTGATATCTTTGAAACTACACAACATAACTTGATAAATGACGTATCATGTCAATGGCATAATCATTATGGACTACTATTCGGGAAATCCGATAGAATAAAACGTGAGTAAAGCTGGGTTTCTGTAACAAAAATATCTCGCGTAAGTTTAATTAGGTACATCTTGATATTTTATTATGATATGATATTTATGATATATTGATTAAGTAATTTTCAAAATTTTACAGTGCCTCGATATTTCTCAACATCACCTAGTTGACTAGCTGAAATGTTATTGTATAAAATAACTCTTGAATTCTTGTCACATTTCCTCCAATTACAACTACGAACCTACTATGGTTAATTTAATATTCATTAACAAGGAAAACTTTAAAGTCAATTTAGAAGGAGATAATTTAGACAAAATTCTATTCCAAAAAAGTTGAATAGACCCTGTGATAATCTCGTGTTGGGTAAATCTGAAATAATAAAGTAAGATTAAATATTGTTTATTAAGCTCATAAATAATCCCGGATTAATTAAATGGCTTAGAATATTGATACCTATCCTAAAGTATTGTATTAGCATCGTCTGGGATTGGCTTTATTGAATTTATGCCACAGATATCATCTCCTGACCTCGGATTACACTCATCTACAGTTAGTTTAATTTGACGCGTTTATAAAAAGATTACAGACTGCTAATCAGAATCAATGATTTGGTCGAAAGCCCGCGATTGTTGATGGAACCGGTTCCATCAATTATATATTGATGTTGTGAAGCGCCATTAAGCAGGCATTTGGAAAAATTAAGATTATACACAACATAAGATCAATATTATTTACACATACATATTATCATGTCTTTATCCCTAGTGAGGTAGACAGAGCCCTAGGTTATAAAACCCAAGGCCACTTTTAGCGTGTTAGTTATAAAGGTGGAAAGCGGGATCAAAATAATGATCGGTTGCTAGCCGCATCGCCTATTGACGTGATTTCTTAGACTTTGACTTTTAACGGTCTGCGTGAGAAGAAAAGCTACTGGTAAATTCTAAGTTTAACCTTTTTTCCCAAACCAGCATGGAAGAAACATTATTTATATAAATTGTTTAGCATTTTTTTTTAAAAGCTTTCCTCCTCCAGCAAGCTTTAACGGGTTGCATCCTCAGGTTTTATGCGTCAAAGCCCGGCGTAAGTTGTTATGACATCATTCATATTTTGCAAATTTTTGTGACAAGTTTTTATCGAGCTACCTTCCCACACCAAAATTCAAGAGGCTGAGATAAGCCTTCCCATACATTCTTTTAGTCTTAAATCAAATTGAAAACATCTATGTCAGTACTTTGGTAGTAAATTACTCGTAGTATTTGGTATAAGTTTTAATTAATATAATAATTTAAAATTAAGAGAACGTCTTATTAACGCCAAAAGTGGCCAATTTTCTCTTAATTTAACAAATGCAAAATAATGATCTGTCCAGCGTGGACGAGTTTAAATCATCAAAGCACTAGATATTGCATGCACGACTAAGAGTATCAATATCAACTAAGTTAATACTTAGTACCTAAATATTGATACTCTATATGTTATCTTCTTCTTCTAAATATATATAACTCAAAGGTGACTGACTGACTGACATAGTGATTTATCAACGCACAGCCCAAACCACTGGACGGATCGGGCTGAAATTTGGCATGCAGGTAGATGTTATGACGTATAGGCATCCGCTAAGAAAGGATTTTGACCAATTCTACTTCTTAACACGAGCGAAGCCGCGGGCAAAAGCTAGAAGTTATATAAAACAGCATAGAACTCGTAAATGTGACGTTACATTTGATTACGGCTATAACTGATAAAGTGAAGCTGTAATCTAAATATATATAACTTAAAGGTGACTGACTGACTGACATACCTAGTGATCTATCAACGCACAGCCCAAACCACTGGACGGATCGGGCTGAAATTTGGCATGCAGGTAGATGTTATGACGTAGGCATCCGCTAAGAAAGGATTTTCATCGATTCTACTTCTTAATGCGGGCAAAAGCTAGTAGTTATATAAAACAGCATAGAACTCGTAAATGTGACGTTACATTTGATTACGGCTTTAACTGATAAAGTGAAGCTGTAATAATTACAAGGTGTGCCGCAAGGAGTTGTCTTAGCCTCTTTCTTAGATTTCTCAAGACTAGTCAATTTATATAGAACATGGACATTTAATAAATTTAATTGAGCTCCAATATCTCGGCCGGCTGTATTTATCGGGCTGTCTCGGTGCTCAATTATTTCTAAATCTGTCGTCGAATGCTTGTTGACCCGTGGGCTAGGTTTCCCTTTGCCATTTTACTCTATGGTGTTTTCCTTTATATGTATTTAATCAATTTTCTAATCATTTATATATCTAATATAAAATATCTTGCTCTTAGGTTTAATCTATTTTTGCTGTTTTAAAATGTAGTATCCTTGAGTTAGTATCCTACGACACATATTCACAATGTACCCAGTGGCGCCTAGCTAAATCTGTCTATAATACGACGTATTATCTATAAGGACCGTCGTCCCAACGCAAAGAAAATTGAACCCGGTCCCCCTCTTGCAGCACGCTGGCGTGTTAACTTCTGCGCCATGGTGACCATGAATGCTCAACTTTTAAAACTACAAAATGATCATAACCTAATTACAATTCAAAGTTAAATCTGTAGATCCTACTTAGGTGGCATTATGCCCACGCAAGCTCACGACCTAGCTACTGTAGTGCCTGATGACGTTACTGATAGATTTCTGATTTCCGTAACGGTAAATATGAAATTAATGATATATCTCGGGATAACCCAGAGTTAATCTTTCATCTGTCTTATTCTTCGTATGTAGATTATTGTCGTCAGTGATGAATTACCGAAAGTTTATCAGATAATAAATATATACTTAACATATACTGTACAGCTAGGTAATTCAAGAGATAAGAGGACAAAGCGCCCGCGGCAACCATTATCTATAGAATATTTATAGTGTTACGAGTGAGTATAGCTTGCTGCTCGGCCGAGATTATCTAAGTTTGTACATAGAATAATAAATGTATAGAAATACCAACATGACCACGCAAAACGTTGGATGGATTCATCTTCTATTCTTTAGACATTCGTTCGCTAAATGCAAAATGCTAAGGTCAACACGGTTGTCCCTCAAACCATCAAATCTTGTCATCAAAATGAACAACTTTTCCTGTAGGACGAATGTTCTTAGTATCGACATTTTCATACAAAAGTTGTATGAATAATCTTGATTTTTTTGAGTTCCTTCGTTGGTCCTATTAGTTAATAGTCTTTGTTACTCACGAAGTCGGAAAGTCTCGGGAAACAGCTTTATTATATCCATAACAATAATAATACATGTTAATATGTGATGCGGCTTGCTAGCCGAGAACGGAATTAAAATAGTGATGGGTTGCTACCCATCACTATTTTAATTCCGTTCTCCACCTACAAGCCCACCATGGTAAATGTGGCCTCTAGGTTTTATAGATCTAGCTTTGTCCACTCCGCAAGGGGAAAAGACGTAATAGTATGTATGTATAACAATATGGTTTGTAATGAATGCTCGTGTCTTCTTTTATATAAAATTCTCGAATCCCCAATCATCATTACCATCTCTATGGTAATGAATTCTCTCAAGTTGCGTGTCTGTTTGATTTACTGACATACTCTGCGCTGAAAGTCGACCGTGGCCTGCGGCGGACACGACTCAGAAAGCTCTTGTAAATATTGCAAGTACCGGGACTTATTTGTTGTAATACTTCAATGTGCATTATTTTAATTAAAGTGAGAAAAAGGCCGTTCTATGTTACAATTGTTTTCTTTTCAATATTCTCTGTATTGTATCTTTATTTTCATATTCTGCGGGTTACTATGTGACTGTTGTTGTATTCTTAGGTTTTTGTTTTCTTTTATCTCACCGACCCACATATATTGTAATTCTTTTGCGATTTTAGAGTCCCACGTAAAGCCGAAATCCCATACATACGTTACAGCGAGTAGAAGTTTCGTATAGAAAACTTCTACTAGCTGTAATTTTGTAAAGGTATTGTTTTTAAAATTGAAATCTGATTATAATCATCAATATGCCTTATCCGGTCGTATGTACGAAATTTGGTTGAGATTGGCTTAACTGTTGTAAAACTAAAACCAAACTACGTTTGTATGGGATTTCGGCTTTACGTGGGACTCTTAAGTGAACCGATGTATTGATAAAAAGAATTATTGGTCTTTTTCCGTCTTTGTATCTCTCGTGTCAATGGTAAACAATTAAATGTCTGAAAGCTTTGTTTTCATCTTTTTCTATACTAACTTTCTCAACTAATAATATAGTTCCTCTATCTGATTAATTCCAAACCAATACCACGAATGAATACCACTGGTATTACTTTGAATTTTTAATTATTTTCTATTCCAAACGAATACCATGTTTAAACCAATACCAAAACAACTTCAAAGCTACAGTCAGTAAAAATACTTTGAATTAAATTACAAAATTTTTATTTACAAATAAATCTGTTAGATCAAAATTATCAAATTTAGTTAGCATAGTCTTTTTCAATCATTCAATAACTATATCTCATAAAAACTATATTTTTTTAGCTAGCCCCACTGTAGGTTGTGAACTTGTGTCGAGGGATACTTTTTTAACGATAATTTATTTTTATAATATTTTTCTTTATTTTATCCAAATAAGGAGTATATTTGGATGAAATCTTGATTTTCCTTTCTTTCTCTCTACCTCAATTTTTTCCTCCATTATATTTTTTTTTTACATTCAATAAATTGATCGTGTCTTATTAGTTGACCTTATCCTGCCTCTTATTTTAATCATTTTTAATAGTTTCTTTCTCATTTACTTTTCCTTTGTTTTTGTAATTACATTCTTAAATTTACAACACGCATCGTCCCCATGTCTTCATGTTTGTTGATTAATTGCAAACAAAACAGCATTTACTGCCGACAAGGTGACTATTGATTGTGAGAACAGTAAGACACGAACACCGTGTAATGGCGGGAAGTGGCGAAAGGGTTACATCAGTTTTTATGTAGTGCGCATCTCTTCATTAGCTCTGCGTTGCAAAATTGTTGCGAGATATGCGTCAGAATTAAGATGTCTTGATTTCTAAGGAAAGTAAGACGAAGCTTAATTTGCAGTATTTAGATGCTTTATATTACGACAGAGAATTTTTAAACAAAGTTGACTTTTTATTTGTAAATTTCGAGTTACATCAGTTTTTATGTAGTGCGCATCTCTTCATTAGCCCCGCGTTGCAAAATCGTTGCAAGATATGCGACTCAGAGAGATGTCTTGATTTCTGAGGAAAGTAAGACAAAGCTTAATTTGCAGTATTATATTCATTTGCAATATACTTTATGTTACGTGTGATAGTGAATTTCAACAAATTTGTATTTTTGCTTAATTGTCAAGTAGGGATGTGTTTAGCGCGTATCTTGTATGTTTGTAAATTTCTTTATAACCTCGTCTATTTTCAGCGGCTGGATAAATTTTGACACTTAACGTATCGTTAGGTTCGTCTTAAAAACCCAAACTCTTTAGATAGGTATTTCAAAAATGAAATGTATTGTTGGTTTTATTTTATTAATATCTGAAATCCCTATACTTACTACTAGTTATTTCAGCATTGGTTTTTCTAAACTTCTTCTATCTAAAGAAATAAAGAAAATATTGTTTCATGAATATCAATCTTCAGTTCTTTTCTGGCAATATTTTCAGCGTTCACTATTTTCTAGGTCTTTCCCAACTTTTGTCTCTATATTTATTACTTTAATATGTAATTAAATATGATTAATGTTCTTAATCATTAATAACTAAAAATAGTTCTCTTTAAATACTTATCCCCTTACAACGTTCTTTGTCATGGGAACTTGAAGTAGCATATGCCATGAGTCACCACCCGAATTATTTTAACTATATCCTTAAGATAAATGGTCCTAGGCTCCCAGTCAAAGGGACATTCAATCCGTCAAATGTGGTGCCACTTAACATAACTGATACCACACCAGCAAGTGTGGGAATGGTAATGAAGTACTCATTAACACTTGTCGATTTGTTTATTGATCCTGTCGAAAGTCACACACTTAAACGAGTAACGATGAGGTTATTTGGTCAAATGTAATTGGTAATTGAAAATAATTACTATTTATAGAAATGTAGGTGAATTTAGTAATTTAGAATATATTTTAAAACTCTTTGATTTCTGTAACTTAGGAATTCCTAAAGTTAGTTTCAATAAATTGGTCATCAGTATTATTAACACTTGTCGATTTTTTTATTAATCCTGTCGAAAGTTACACACTTAAACGAATTAATGAAGTTATTTGGTGAAATGAATTTGAGAGTACTCTCAACTTGAAAGTAATTACTATTAATAGAAATGTAGGTGAGCTAAATAATTAAGAATATACGTTGAAACACTTTGATTTCTGTAACATATGAGGGCCTTAATAATAATTTAAGTGCCGAAAGACGAAAGTCTTCAATCAGTGCGTCCTACCTGTCATGACATACGGAGCCGAAACGTGGACACTAACGGCACGGCTGGTCCACAAGTTGAAGGTCGCTCAGCGGGCTATGGAAAGGGCTATGCGCGGCGTTTCTCTGCGGGATCAAATCAGAAATGAGGTGATCCGACAGAGAACCCAGGTCATCGTCATAGCCCACCGGATTAGCAAGCTGAAGTGGCAGTGGGCTGGCCATATTAGCCGCAGAACCGATAACCGTTGGGGCAAACGAGTTCTTGAGTGGAGACCACGTCTCGGCAAACGTAGTGTAGGACGTCCTCAGGCACGGTGGAGTGATGATTTGCGCAAGATGGCTGGTAGAAGCTGGATGCGAGCAGCCGAAGATAGATCTCGATGGTGTGCAATTGGGGAGGCCTATGTCCAGCAGTGGACGAGTATAGGCTGATGATGAATAATAATTTTAATATAAATTGGTAGTGATGATGATGATGATGAAGTCAGTGTTATTTGATAACTAGCTTTTGCCCGCGGTTCCGCTCACATTATGTCGATCTCTCGGGAACAGTAACATTTTCCAGGCTAAATAAATAATTATATATACGGACAAATCACACAGATTGAGCTAGCCCCAAAGTAAGTTCTTAAGAAAGACTTGTATTATGGGATACTAACTCAACGATACTATATTTTATATCAAATACATATATATAGATAAACATCCAAGACCCAGGTCAATCTAAAAAAGATCATTTTCCATCTTGACCGGACCGGGGATCGAACCCGGGACCATCCGCATCACAGGCCGGCGTGTTGACCGCTGCGCCACGGAGCTCGTACGAAAAAGTAGCCTGTGTATGTATGTATAAGCTATATTAGTGTAAAGTTCCATTAAAATCTATTTCGTAGTTTTTGTTTTAACAGTAATAATCATCCATGTATCAAGGATTAAAATTTCTCTACAATATCTTTTCAATCACAATGGATTCTTAAATCTTTGAATACACTTACTTTGTTATATCCCTTTATTTTTTGCTTTCTAATTTTTTTGGTCTAATTGAATGCCATGAAGTGTTTTTTGCTAATTTAATTAATTAATTTCTTATTCCTATCGGTGGAATAATTCAAAGTTCACAGTTAACTTCTGTATTACGAAAGTAAATCAACCAGTAAAAACTCTAAAATAAATTTATAAAGTATTAAAAGCTATTAAAACAAATATGTCAAATAAATTTGAAATTAATGAACAGAGCACATGTTTAGATTAAAAATAGTCCGTAACATCTGCATTAGTGTCATTTGAAGATAATGTTAATAGTTTCCGTGTTGTAGCGTTAGTCCAGAGCTTATGGGAAATACAGGAAGCGGCTCTCTCTCACAATATGTTGTCTAAATTACAACCTTCATTTCTTAGGACATTATTATTATAATTTGTTACTTCACTATTGTAGTAACAATATTTAATACACTTTATTATATTTTGTTACTACACTGTGACAAACTTTTATTATGAACTAATATAGTTCTGTAAAAATTCTTATTTGAATAGGTTTTTATGCTGTTTTTCATGGTCAGAGCAGGTCAGTAATTTTATCGGCATTGCTCTCCCATAAGTATGAAAAATTAAAGTTCAATCGATTATGGTGAACTGCGATAATAATTATTTAAAAATATTTTATTTTTCACAAATTTGCCGATATATTGGATTATTTTTTTCGAAAACTTCATTTTATATTATTGATTACAAGTTAAATTATTGGTGACATCAGTTATTTGAGAAGGGTTTTACTTGAAAATAAATTTAAAAACTTTCCGAACATATTGCGTTGTACTTCAAAGAAAAATAAACTTTAAAATTTTTGCTTTGCTATTCGTATTACCTTCAAAACTCCCAAATCCCTAACACATGTCGCAGTCCGTTACCAAAATATTTACAGCTGCAAAAAGGCGTTGAAACGTTTACGGCGTCTGTGTATATGATATACACACATGTGTTCGTGGGAACTTGACTGAGCTTAAAATAAAGCTATTGATGACTATATTTCATGATGAGTAACGTTTAATGTGTATGGCTCTGATAGTACAAAGAGGGTCATGCTCCTGCAGTGGAAATTAAAAGACCTGATAACGATGATGATGAAAGTTTAATGTACAGTCGGGGGTTTATAAACCCGACACCCCTACAAACAGATTTTGAATTGTAAGATAGGGTAGATTTACCTACCCCCGACTGTACCTAGTTCAGGCAGTTAAAGCAAGAAAAGAAAATTAAACCGAAATATACAAATGAATAAACATACCTGCTGCTACATCTGCGGATATTCTTTAGAAAAATGCTCTTTTGATAATAATATATCTTTGCAACTAAATGCATCAGCAATATACTAGATTTTCATGTACTTTGTTGTTTTCTATTTTCCTCTATTTTTACTCTTAGAAAAAGACTGGACATTTCCTTACGTTCTCCAGTATGCGTAGGAAACATTTTTTTTAATAATGTTTTTCTATTCACAGTGTCCCATGAGTGTCTGATTTCTATTGGAAATTGTAGAAAAAATATATGTAACTTTGTAGGAAAAGTCTTGTAACGTTACTAAGTACATATGTGCCCGTGGGAACCGTGGACCCATGGTAATGAGGTTCAGCTGCTAATCGAAGATGTAAGAGCCGTTGTGTTGCAACCAGTGTGCGAAGGCTTTCCACAATTAGACCTGTTTTGGTCATAGTTCAGTTAATATCTTTGACCTTGAATAGGGATGCGAATGCACAATTTAAAAAAAAATAATACATATGTAAATATCTGTACGCACGTTTGACACTCTCAAAACCATTTCAGCCTGAAGCATTTTTTTTGAAAAAAACAAACTATTTTTTTTTCTACTGTGAATCTGAAACGTTTTCCTTTTTTTAGTTTTTTTGTGAATCGGTCAGGATGAAAGATTGTATAAGTAAGAAAAAAAAATAGCCCATGTTCGCCGGATTAAGAAAAAGATTACGTTGCTCGAAGACGTGGTGTGGCAAGACCCTAAGCATTATTAATTTACCCATTGGTAAATTAAAATGAAATATCTATCAGTAATATTTTTAATCACATGAATGACAAAAATAAAAACTGTAGAAGTAAAAAAAAATACGATGATGAATTAACCACTGAGGACATTATAAGAAATATTATTTTTCAACTAAAAATAATATTTCTTATTACTATAGTTACTCATTTGTTACATAGAATCTCATTGATTCATCTTAATTAAGAGATGAGTTATTTTTATAGAAATGGATAACGATTAGCAGATGTTTTATAAAGCGTAATGATGTATGGAACTACAAAGTTTTTTATAGCATAAATACTATCAACAGATGTAACGGTGTGACCGAATATACCATTTGGAAAACCATTGAGGTACTATTAAGGCTTTCATATAGAGACAACAGTGTTAAAGTGACTTAACTCCTTACATAGTCAATATAAAATGTAAGATTTTTTGTTATACTTTCAACAAAGACTGACAAGATTCTCCTTAATAAATTTAACTCTCGCCATTATATGAACTATTTATTCTAAACAATTGATTAAATCAGTAATTTCTTAAGTACCTGTTGGAACAAGTTATTGCACCTTTTAGTAGTCTATAAGTTCGATTACTAACCACAAACATTACACCTGTTAAACATGAATCACTTTTAATGCAAAAATCAGGAGTTTTACTTTTCACTAAAAGTAGTTATTATTTTGGCTTAGCTAAGATTTTTTCTACTAGCACGTGATAGTTTCTGATGTGTGGACAAATTTTTCAAGAATTTTGTACATCTTTAATATAACTATAGCCTATGTAAATTGTTGGATGAATAAATAAAACAAATAAACAAAGATATATAGATTAATTAAGATAAAATAGATTATTTGATCGTGTCATTTAGGGACATTAGAAATTGTCAATTCTTGTAATTTACTTCATTCATCAAAATACTATTTTGTTCCCAGGCTATCGGGGTCAGAACTGCGAGATCGACATCGACGATTGTCCAGGACACTTGTGTCAGAACGGCGCGACGTGTGTCGACGGGCTCAACACGTACACTTGCGAGTGTCCGCCGACATTCACCGGGACACTTTGCGAGACCGATGTCGACGAGTGCGCGCTCAGGTAAGGCGACTGATCTTTGTTTTATTGACAGTTACTGCTAGCTATTGATCTTAGACAATATAAAGCCTAGATAGATTCTATGCACAGATATATAAGTTACTATATAATCCCTAAAGCGTAGAAAAAAAAATTGTGTCCAACCCATAGTCTAAGACGCAAACATATAGCCATTATGACAGATTTTGAGTGCATTATTTGACAGGACGCGTGACCTAGCACAAAGCTGTCATGCACACAAGCATTGAAGAATTGGCCAGTTTTTTAATCATTGAAATAAAGCCATGACTGCGTCTGTCTAGAGAGTATTATAGTCAACATTTTGGATATACCTGTGATATTTTCCCATTTCTTGTTGTTTACAAATAGTATCAACATATACCTATTTTATTGAATTTAAAGATAAGCTGGGCAGTCGGAAGAATACAATTTCGTAGAATTAATAACCAGATAAATAAACAAGCTATAAGACGCGGATAGAGAAGAATGGCGCAGACAAAGGGAGGCTTATGCCCAGCAGTGGGTTATGGAAAGCTGATGATGATGATGATAAAACGCCTGTAGCACACAGCCGCGATTGCGAAACAAAAGCGTTCCGGAACGAAACATTAGCGAAACAGCGAAACGCAGTCTACCTAGTATGAATTTGTTTGGTGCGTCTCACACTGCAAGCGAAACGAAACCGAAACGAAATCTGTAAATTCATACAGACAGCGTTTCGCGGCTTCGCTTATGTTTTGTTCTGGAACTCTTCCGTTTCGCATTCGCGGGTGTGTGCTACAGACGTAAGAGGTGGTTAAAAACTCACGGGCTAACCGTGCGACCGCCGCGAACGTGTTTTTTTCACCCAATCATTAGCTAACAATTAATGTAGGAACGCCGGCGCATCGCGTACCAAGCCTAGGACATTGCTCCACAAGCAAGGCATAGGCTGAAGCGATTAACAACCATCAATTACTCTTTCTGTCCATTTTTTTTACCTTTTAGGATTGTAATGTAACCCAAGGTATTGGGCGTGCGCTGCCTAAACTATTGGAGTCTTCTGATAGTGTTCCTAGTTGCATTTTTACCTAACAAAGATGATAGAATACTATGGTGTAGATTGGCAAGCTTCTACAAAAAAGAAATTGGACTAAAATAAGCTATCTGCTACATGGTAGATAGTCATAGTTAGACGACGGTGCTGCAGTTTTTTTTTTTACTTATCACACAGATTGAGCTAGCCCCAAAGTAAGTTCTAATGAAAGACTTGTGTTATGGGATACCAACTCAACGATACTATATTTGAAACGAATGAAAACATCCAAGACCCAGGTCAATCTGAAAAAGATCGTTTTCCATCTTGACCTGACCGGGGATCGAACCCGGGACCATCCGTGTCGCAGGCAGGCGTGATGACCGCTGCGCCACGGAGCTCATTCTCAGGAGCATCAGATAGAGATATAAATATGCTACAAATATTACAGACATACATAAATAGTATCACGTCTGTTTCCCTTGCGGGGTAGACAGAGCCCAGATTTGTTAAACCTTAAGGCCACGTTTGGCATGTTGGTGGGCTTGTAGATGAGAACAGAATAAATATAGTGATGGGTTGCTAGCCGCATCGCCTATTGACATGGTTCCTGACCCTGACCCGGACCCTGACACCCATTCCCTCAAATGGCCTTAACAATCTGCGTGGGAAGAGAAGTAGCTGGTACACTCTACGTTTTTTGTTTTCTCCCAGACCAGCGTGGATAATATTAATAAAAATAATAAAAAAGTTCATATTAAAATTATATATATGGCTCAGAAGGAGGATATTTTGTTATGTCTGACCGAACCACATGTATCACTACATCACTTTACCCGCCGTATCTCAACACATGCTGTCCGGGGCCGTTGACTCTGTAATTAGCGCCCTAGCGATGACAGTACAAAAAGCTCCGTACAAATTTTGATATCATTCCCGTGGATGATTAGATTGTAATTTGTTGTATTACCATCTCATTTTCCTCATTAGTAACCTCAAGTTGGCGAACGGTGCTATTTTCGTGGCCAACCCGTGTCTGGCCAGCGTGGAGAGTGTAGGCCAAATCCTCTGACTGCTCTAGCTAATATATGGCTCTGGTAGTACAGAGAGGGTCATGCTCCTGCAGTGGATACTAAAAAAGACCTGTTGATGATGATGATGATCATTAGATAGTAATTTGTTGCATTACCATTTCATTTTCCTCATTAGTGATCTCAATATGGCGAATTAATAAATGTTTTATTATTAGCATAAAAAACGATTACAGGCAAAACCATAACGCCAAAGATTTAATATCGTTTTTCACCGCAAATAAAAATGCCGATCATTCAGCAAATTCATCTTACACATATATTCTAAAAAACATGTTTTAACATTTTAAAAAAATCGGGAAATTACGGCAGCAAAAAGGAGTCCGGTCCTTTAATCCTACTGGTGTATTATCGATCAACAACCTTACTCATTAAGCAATATGATATAAACTTGAACGATTCAAAACGAAACCACCAATTATAATTCGTACTCCAATAATGGCAGAAAATTATGTAAGTACATGCTATTAAGTGGTATTAATAAATGAGTTTGTCTTAAAATGGTAGGTTATTATGTACTGTTCAATTAGTATGGACATGCGTCTCGATACCGATACGTATTAAGACTATTTGGGTACAATCATAAAGGAATTCAATTAAAAGTGGTTTACCTTGTGACCTGGTCAAACATTCGTACATAGATCATCATCATCAGGTCTTTTCATATCTCCACTTCAAGAGCACGATCCACTCTGTATACTAAAGCTAAATTAGCCAGAGCAGTCAGAGGATTTGGCCTACACTCTCCACGTTGGCCAGACGTGTCGGAGAAGTATCTTGATTTTTATAAATTTTGTTTACTAAGTCGCCTTTTACGACATCCACGGGAAGATTTGGAGTAGTCCGGGAACCACACGGCATACATAGATAAACAGTTGATATTTAGAACTAGCTGCTTGTCGCTGACATCATCATCATCATCATCTTATCCATAAGAAGTCCACTGGTGTTCATTATATTTGCATGCAGCGCCTTCCTGCGATCTTGGTCGGTGGGTGTCCAACGCTGCGCTTACTGGTACGTGGTCGCCATTCAAGAACCTTTCTGCTCCATCGGCCATCGGTTCTTCATTCTTCAAACCAATGGCCGATGTCTTTCACTTCAAAGAGCTTATCCGCTGAGCTCTGTCGGTGACTTTTGTTCTTCTACGGATCTCCTCGTTTTTGATTCAATCTTGCAGATTAAACTGTCGGTGTCATTGTATTGAAAATATCGATTTAACCAGTTATCTCAAAATAATTTCTTTTCACATATCATAATCATGTTTTTGTCAGTGATGTTGATTCAAAATTCATCAGTATACCTCATGAAACTAAATATGTGTAACAAAATAATGCAGGATATAAAAATGGAAATGTATCGGATATAATCCTAAAAATCGATATAAAACATTAAATAAAACGTTTGCGCAGCTTCTGTATAAAATAATCCCATTCCAATTTTATCACCAGTAAACCGTCCGGCTAAAATATAAATATTTAAAAACTTAAAAAGGAAGATCGCATGCGGCGATCTCTGAAACCTTATAACGACGCAAAAAGTCGAGTAAAAAGTCGCGTCCTACCGGAATTCTTGGATTTTGTGACGCTCAGCTTGACACGTTTTGAGAGAAGATTAAAAATATTACATGTTGGGTTTCGCCTTTTTTTACATATTTTCTGTTTTCTACGGACTATGTGCTATTTTGATGTGTAGGTTAAAGCGTTGCTAGCATGGGTGTGACTCTGGGCTGTCGATCCGTTTTATCGTGAAATGTCGCTTTCTCAAAATGTCTATTTCGGAGATCGCATGCGGCAACGTCCGAAACCTTATAACGACGCAAAAAGTCTAAGTAGTAAAAAGTCGCGTTTTACCGGAATTGTTGGATTTTGCTGAAACTGCTTGGCTGATTTTAAAGTTTGAGATGTTATTATAGATTTTTTTCTCGGAGTGTTATAGGCTATGACTTGTGACGTCAGGAAAAAATCAGGCGGATGCAAACTGTCAGAAACGGCAGTGGGTTCATTTATATTTTCAAATAATGCAACTTTATTAATTGAAATATCTTATTGGACTGTATATCTAAAACGTTGTAACTTTCTTTGAAAGGATTATTCAATAAACTTGAATTAGTATAAATCAAGACAAGTATCAAATATCGTAAACAAAACAATAAATATAAAATTCCAAAACAGTTGACCATTTTAGTCATTCACTGCAGGACACGAAAATGTTTTAAATCCAATAAAATTAATTGTCCTAAGTATATCAACTAATAATATTTCGTCCAATAAGGATAGGACCGCCCGCTGCATAGGGCTCTTACGAAAGATCAAATCCACAAAATTATCATTACACTCCTTACTCAAGTTCCATACCTATTACTGATGTGATAAGGTTGATAATACCTTAACATTTATTTATAAGACGGTAAATACAATGTGGCGGTACGTACACATTAAACCGCTTTGCGTTGTTCTTTGCCTCTTGTTTTACATGCAACGATGTGGTTTTCGCGTCAAGCAGATTTCCACTCTATTTTTTAAAGCTTTCAGTTCAATTTAGATAGTTTTGGAGTGTGATGGGACATTGTCATATAATACAAGTCGTTGGCTCATGAAACGGAACTGATAAATGCGTGGCCGATATTAAGTTACGTCTCCTCGTACTTTTTTTCATACGAGATGAGCATTGGAAGCAGTGGGCTGAGATTTTTTTTTCAAGTCTTTGTTAGAAGATATTGATGTGGGCATATCATATTTTAAATTCAAACCGCATTGTAATAAACTTAGAATTCTATCATAGATGAGAAAAGATTAATAATAAATAAATAAATATATACAGACAAATCACACAGATTGAGCTAGCCCCAAAGTAAGTTCGAGACTTGTGTTATGGGATACTAACTCAACGATACTATATTTTATTACAAATACATATATAGATAAACATCCAAGACCCAGGTCAATCTGAAAAAGATCATTTTCCATCTTGACCTGACCGGGGATCGAACCCGGGACCATCCGTGTCGCAGGCAGGCGTGTTGACCGCTGCGCCACGGAGCTCGAGTTTGATCTCAAAATAAGAGTTGTAAATTACAAGATTATTTTATTGACTTTTCCGCTTATAATATCTGACGAACATGCAAAGAAAGTCAATGCTTTTCATAGCTCTAGAGTAGGTGAGAATTGATGTCTCTGGATCTGGATCATATCAGATCCAGCTCCAGAGACATCAATCCTCACTAAGTATTCATCTATTCAATAACTCATATAAGTAACATAGATTGTTTCAATTTATAAATGTGACACTATAACTTAATCGCAATAGTAGGTAATATTAGAACAGAATATCATTCGACGTAATGATAATTTGAGAACGCACTGGGTAATATCGCCACGAATAAGCTAGTATCTCAACAACCTCTTATACACCGACGTGTGACGTATGCATTCTTACGCATGTACCTACTTAATTTATTCATAAATAGATATTACTCACGACTTGACTTAAATAAAACACATAGTAAGTTAAGCGTACTGGTGTTTATTTCTATATAATTATAGTATAGAAAATCATCGCCATGCTATTAAACACAGTGCATTGTTACCCAACACGATCAGATGTTTAATATGTGGCCCCTCCAACTGTGGGAAAACTAACTTGATGCTCAATTTATTGTTACATAAAAATGGAGTGAAGTTTAAACATATTTATTTGTACTCTAAAACAACTTTCCAGCCCAAATATATATTTCTGAGTCAAGTAATGGCAAAAATTCCTGGCGCAAATTTCTTTATTTTTAATGAGAGTAAAGAAGTTCTTCACCCAAATGATGCGTTACCTGATTCGGTGATGATATTTGATGATGTTGCATGTGAAAATCAATCAAACATCCGCAATTACTTCGCTATGGGGCGACATAGACAAATTGATTGTTTTTATTTATCACAAACCTATTCTAAAATACCCAAGCAACTTTTACGAGATAATGCTAATTTACTAATTGTTTTCAAACAAGATGATTGTAATTTAAAACATATTTATAAGGAGCATGTTAATACAGATTTAGACTGGGTTGCATTTAAAAACTTATGCTCTACCATATGGCGAGATCGATTCAGTTTTTTATTAATAAACAAAGATTGTGAATTAAATGAAGGTAGATACAGACAAGGTTTCGATACATTTATTCTTTTTTAAAAATTCAATATAAAAATGATTATAAATTAAAATACGTCACTTCAAATTGATTGCTGATGTAATACAGTTGGTTTTACAGAAAAATACGTTAAATTTTAGATTTAAAATGGACGCAGATATAAAAGAGCAACTTGTACAATCTATTGATAATATAAAAAATAAAATAAGAATGATAAAAAATGAAGAAGATGCAGCTACGATAAAATTTAAAAAGGTATTTAAACCTATTACAGACCCTCTTTCCACACTGATTAAAGTAAATGAAAAAGATAGCCCTGTAGAAATAAATAAATGTAGTAGTGATTATAGTAATAATATAGTAGATGAACTAAATTCTTCAATGGAATATGAAGATTTTAAGAATTTGGTACAAGTTCAGCAACAGTGTTCAAGTGCTAATAGCTCGGAATATTATGATTACACGGATGAAAATAATAGTACACCAAAAATAAATAACGAATCATTAATATCACTACAGAAAGAAGATTTGATAAGCATTTATGATAAAGTAAATATTCCATTCGGAATAAGGAACGAAAACAGAAAATTGATGATGGGAAATGCAGAAGTGTTTCTTTACAAAACAAACAAAGCTTCAGATAAAAAATATGTAATGACCATTCATAACAAGCGTTATGATTTAACACCGGGTTTAAGAGAACTTCTACTTAACAGGAAACCTAATCTAAAATTAATTACTGTAAAAGATAAAATAATATTTAAGGATATGCTTAATGAAACTAATGCTCACAAACGAGATTTTAATCCTAACGCTCAAATAAAAGGTGACAAAGGTCTAAAGTATAGAATAATTAAGTCTTTATTTAAAGAAAAAGCCGATGATGTCCAATTACCTTCAGAAAAAACAATAACCCATAAAATAGGTGGATCGCTCCCAATGTTAAAAAAATATAAAAGTAATACTGATTACGTTTATTGGGATGATCCAAATGAATTAATAGAGCGATTGAAACTATTGATTGCTTCAAAAAGTGCTGGAAACAGTAATCACGATAACGAAATAATATCAATTATTGAAGAGTTAAAAGAAGCAGGTATAGTAAAATAATAAAATAAATAAATATATTGTACGTAAATAATTTATCGTTAGTGATCAAAAGCATTTATAATGAGTAACACCCACTGTAGTGATATTTCAGAAGAGTCTATACAAAAAGATATTCACAATATAAAAACACAAAAAATTACACAAACTATAAGAGAAACTAAACATGAGCAAATTATAAAAGAATCCAAATACTACGATAACATATTAAAAGAAAATCTTCAACAAATCACGAGTAATACTTCAGATAAATTAAAAAATCTCGAAAAACAAATAGATACATTAAAGGATAGAATAAAAAAAATAGAAAAAGATATTGAAATTAAGGACATTTCAGAGAGATTACGTAAGCATTATGAGCAAAACTTGCGTCGTAAATGAAATACACAAAAATGCCCGAGTAAATTTTCCACGAAGAAATGTAGTATTGAAAGATATAGACGACTTATGGCAAGCAGATTTAATAGATATGCAATCAATATCAAATGTGAATGCTGGTTATAAATACATACTTGTAATAATAGACTGTTTTTCAAAATTTTCTTGGGCATTTAAACTCAAACAAAAAAATAAGGAAGCAGTCTCGCAAACATTTGAAATCCTACTAAAAAAAGGACGAATACCAAAAAATTTACAGACAGATTTGGGTAAAGAATTTTATAATGATAAGTTTAAAAAAGTTATGAATAAGTATAATATTAATCATTATTCTACGTTTTCTACAAAAAAAGCATCCATTGTAGAAAGATTAATAAGAACCTTAAAAAGTAAACTGTACAAGGAGTTTAGCTTGAAAGGAAATTATAAGTGGATAGACGGTACACTCGATCGCAAACTTCATGAATACAATCATACGTTTCACAGAACAATTGAGCAAACACCAGCGTCGGTTAATCATGCTAACAAAGACATAGTATTACAAAAAATAATAGCTAATACCCAATCTAAAAATAATCCTCCGTGTAATAAATTCACGACTGGAGATTATGTGAGAATAAGTAAATATAAAGGATGTTTTGAAAAAGGATTCACTCCGAATTGGTCGACAGAAATATTTAAGATTACTACTGTACAGCATACTAATCCAACAACATACTTATTGGAAGATTACAAAGGTCAACCCATCTTAGGAGCATTTTACGGCCATGAAATTAAGAAAACCCAGCATCCGGACGTATATCTGATTGAAAAAGTTCTAAAGAAAAAAGGAAACACAATATATGTCAAGTGGTTAGGATTACCTACAAGCGAAAATAGCTGGATACATAAGAAAAATATTTTGAAGTGAACATTTATAAAGACGTTCAATTACAATAGTATTTAAATAAATGTTTTTGAATCATGTATCATTTGTAGCCGATTCCTGATACTATAAGGATTACTGTTACTCAGTTATTGAATATTAATAACTTTCTTAATCATAATAAAATGTCAAAAAAGAAAACTCCCCGTCAAAGTAAAGAAAATCATATTCGAACAAAAAATTGGCAAAAAGTAGTGTCAGGTATGGCAGGGTTGAAGAATACATTTAATGGTATTGTTTCACATACTAAAAAACGGATTCGTCGATTAAAACCAAAGTGTAAGAATATGTTAATGACTCTTGCATATGAAGCAGCACAAGAATTGACACCTGATTTACCTATCAAAATGCCCCGAGTTATACCAGTCCCGAAAACAGGCGGATTTCTTCCACTAATACCTATATTTGCTGGATTATCTGCAACTGGCAGCTTAGCAGGTGGAGTAGCTGGAATAACAAAGGCTATTAATGATTATAAAGCTGCCAAGAAGCGATTAGCGGAACTGAAGAGACATAATAAAGAAATAGAGGCACATTGTATTGGAAAAGGACTTCATCTTAAACCGTATAAAGACGGTTTGGGTATTTATATTTCAAAGGAAAAAAACTAGGTGCTCGGCTACCCAAAAGACCTTTAACCGATATAGATATTCTGCTATACTCAAGAAGTATACCTCATTTTCGAGGCGTATTTATGAGAGATCAATTACCAAAAAGACCTTTATTAAAAGAGTGCGGTGTTATCAATTTAGATGCCTCTGACAATGCCGGAACTCATTGGGTAGCCTATGCCAAAAACAACGATTACATTGAATACTTTGATAGTTATGGTAACTTAAAACCACCTAAAGAATTTATTAAATATGTAGGAAAAAACATAAGATACAATTATAATAATTTACAAGGTCAACATTTGTATAATTGTGGACATTTATGTTTAAAATATCTTACCTCATTTTGGAAGAAAACATTAAAATATTCGGATTATTCCTAGACTCGTGTAAAAAGTAATGAGCTTAATTTTTTATAATGTATAAATGAATGTAGTAAGGTTTTTCACTTCAATTATTATCTAGATTTCAAACAAGATATACGTTTCTATGCAGGTGTTTTAAATGAAAAGTACTTATCATGATACTGTTCCATTCTGTTCATGTTAATAAAAACCATAAACCACGACAATCTTCCAGCATTCCCACTTTTAAAACAAAAGAAAACAGACGTATACGTTCCACACGGAAAATAACAAAAAAGAATAAGGAATTTCTTCGGGCTCTTGGACTCGAAGTATAGATAAAGAGAAAATGCTTCAAATAACAGAATCACCTCATCATGATAACTCAATCGAAAGTTACGAAATCCACAGTTATAATCCGTATAATAATAGTTTTAAAGAGAATGATGAAATCAGGATACCTATTCATCAGCAAGACGTGTATGTTCTACCGTCTGCTAGTTCCATTTATATCGAAGGGCATGTAAGTGTAACCGAAAAAGATGCAACAGGCAAACTGATTCAAAAAGATATTAATTTTATAAATAATCCCATTGCATTTTTATTCCAAGATATAAGATACGAACTAAATGGTGTTGAGATAGATCGCATTAAAAATCCTGGAATAACTTCATCCATAAAATCTTACATATCAATGAACCATGGAGAAAGCAGAGCTGCTGCATTATGGGGATGGAACTTAAGTGGTACTCAACAAAAAAATTGTAATTTTAATGTTATATTCCCTCTGAACAAATTACTAGGATTCGCAGAAGATTATAATAAAATCATTATAAACTGTAGACATGAACTTATATTACACAGAACGAATTCTGTATTTAACAGTGTAGTGTGCGATAAAAATGATAATGTTAAAATAGATATTCAAAAAATTCAATGGCGTGTGCCTCATATTAAAGTATCAGATCGCAATCGATTAATACTACTAAAACATTTGGAAAAAGATCGTCCAATACAATTAGCATTCAGAAACTGGGATTTATATGAGTATCCTTTATTACCTAGAACAACAAAACACTCATGGGCTGTTAAAACAACCTCTCAATTAGAAAAACCAAGGTATGTTATTTTCGCCCTGCAAACTGATAGAAAAATAAATAAGACTAAAAGTGCTTCGTTGTTTGATCATTGTAAAATAAATAACGTAAAATTATTTTTGAATTCCCAATACTTTCCTTACGATTCTCTTAACCTGAAATTTGAGGAAGGGAAATATAATATATTATATGAAATGTATGCTAATTTTCGTCAGTCTTACTACAACTTAGGTATTGAACCATTGCTTGATTTGCGCACCTTTAAAGATAAAGCCCCGTTATTTGTAATTGATTGTTCACGACAAAACGAGTCAATTAAAACTGGACCCGTCGATGTCCGCTTAGAAATTGAATGTTCCGAAGAAATACCCGACAATACTTCTGCTTACTGCTTAATCATAAACGATCGACTATTCGAGTATAAGCCTTTGAGCAATATAGTAAGAAAAATATCATGAATGTCATCGTAGATGTTCAAGGCTTCAAAGATGAACAAAACAAGTTTATCCCTAAGGAAATAGCAATAATTTGTGACGAGCGTGTTCTTGTACTGTTAATAAAACCGCCCTATCCATTTTATAATTTAACAAGAAAAGAACGTTCACAAGTTGGTTGGATAGAAAGGAATAGAGGAATACTCTGGAATGAAGGCTTTGTACCATACCGTGATTATAAGAGTACAATAATTGATTTTTTTACTAATAAACATATCATAACGAAAGGTTGTGAAAAGGTATTATGGTTGAAAGACATACTGGAGACCGATGCTGTACATAACTTAGAAGATTTGAACTGTCCCAGTTTTGAAAATCTTCATAATCAATATTTAGGTTTTCCAAATATTCATACTTGTATTTATCATAATGGCGTTTGTGCTTTAAGAAATGCTTCTTATTTAAGAATGTGGTGTATAGATAATAAGGTTTTTTAATTCAAATAAATCTGTGTAAACAATACTATACTTATTTCATTTTTACCCTTAACTAAGATAAAATAAGTGATGTAAAAGACTATGCTAAACCCTATACGCCGCACCGATACTAAAATTCCTTTATGTCCACTACGAGATAAGTTATTCAGTTACATTTTCCATCAGTTATCGTGAAGATTGAAAAAGTCGTTACAATATTCTATACCTGCTCACTCATTATACTGACAGGTCTTTCTTCTTCTGACCGTGTCGACTCAGCGATTGGGTTTTTATTGGACCAATACTCAGCCACTGATATAACATTATCTATAATGTCTTTGAATTTTGGAGATTTTGTGGATATAATTATTACTTCTAAAAGGCTATGCGGGCTTCATTTAGTGAAAATTATAAATTATGAACAATACGATGCTATTCTTATACCTTTACAAAAAAAGACTATTACACGGTCTAAAATTCGATTGGAAGGTCAGCAGCTTTTAGCAAGAGTCATCCGCATAGATAATAAATTTGTGGACCTTACTGAAGTGAAAGACTAGTGTATGTAACTTTATACATAACAAATTCATAGATACAAATAAAATTAACATGTCAAATGTTGGAATTATTTGTTTGGAATAAAATATTACTCTTTTTATCATTTGAAAATTAAGTTGTTCATAGATGAATAGTGAGGATTGATGTCTCTGGAGCTGGATCTGATATGATCCAGATCCAGAGACATCAATTCTCACCTACTCTCTAGGCTATAAAGCTTCAGGACACAATGACAGAAATGAAATATTTTGTCATCAATCATCATCATCTTCTTTAATTATCCGAGATCTTCAATCTACACCATCTGTGAAAATTTAAACTGTCTAGCTATCACAGTATATGAGATACGGCCTGGAAAGACAGACGGACGTCGAAGTCCAGTAATAGTGTTCCGTTTTTACCCTTTGGGTATGGAACCATAAAATTGGCTTTTTTTGAAGTAATTTACTAGTGCAGTATCGAATTTGTTTTTTTTTTATAGTGCCTTTAAAGTTGGTACTTACTACATTATAACTAACCTTTCTATAGTTACAAGCTTATAGCAATGTCAAAAATATTTTAACTGCGTGTAAACGGTCAGGTTACTTGTCGCCTCTCAACTAAGTATGTCTAGTACGTGGTCAAAATGTTAACTGAGATTTATTCGTAGTGCTGCTGTGTTCGGTATTATATTGGTATGTAATTAAGAGATACTCACTCGATTACTATTCAATTAGGTGGCTTTTCTCTAACATTCTTGGAAGGGAAATGTCGGCATAGACTCTTGTTTTCTGATAAGATATTTTACTGATTTTAGAGATATCAAAGTACTTCCTGATTCAGTCATTGAATGCATAAAAGTAGGTATCTAATCAAGCCACAAAAATGTTTGTTTTAATGTGTTGAAATAAACATCATTTTTAAAATTTTAATTTTAATTTGAAAGTGTTTAGCCGCAATTAAATAGCATGAATGTGTTGATTTTTTTCCAATTTACTACATTAGTCCCATGGGAAAAGTGGTTCATATTATCGGACCAAGCCGCCCTTTTAAGTATCGGACAGGGTTTTATTAGCCGCGTTTTACCTGAAATAAAACGCATATTAAAATACTTACCTCACTGGAAGCTTTATATTGAGAGTAGCGTGACTGACTTCCGTCGAATTATACCAGTTTTCATACTTTTATTCGCTCGATTTCCGGTTGTCAGTGGCGCCACCTGGCGGCCGCGCTCGGTTTTGTTTACGTAGTAGGGAGCGCGCCATCTTGAATTCATTGGCTCAATATTATGCACCAGGCAGAAATTAAGTGAAAGCTTCCAGTGAGGTAAGTATTTTAATATGCGTTTTATTTCAGGTAAAACGCGGCTATTAAAACACTTGACCGTAACTGGAAGCTTTATATTGAGATCTGTTTGTTATCGCCTGGTGACGCCACTATTTGGGAGAACAGAATTAAGTCCATAGGAAATGATACGCCAATGTGACACTATTGTTTTGTAGGAAACTGTGTAAAGAAAACACACTTTATTAACAGTAGTTAACTTTATTTTATATATTAGGTACACTACTATATTTAATTTAAGCAGAAATTAGGTATCTTATACATTCCGAATATGATGATTGTAATATGATCATGATTAATTTGATTAAATATTAATCAACTACGAATTTTACATAATTGCTTCAAATAGATTTGTAATGATTCCTGGAGCACTGTCCTTGATTATTTCTCGTCTATAGAATTTTTTAAAAGTATTGGAAGATCGCCAATTACCTCGGGTTAGGATTTCATCGACTGATTGGTTTTCTAGCCAGCTTTTGGAAGCTACTGCGGAGCGGGTGCTTCCTGGAGTTGCCAATATGCCACATTCCTTCAACAGACTTTTTATCCAGCCTGCTATGACCGTTCGAGAAGCACCTTTAGCGGTCCCTCGAAGGTTGACGAATAGATTGTCAGACTTAGCTTCAATTCTTCTTTCCTGTAATAGATCTATGGTTCTCTGTATCCAAAAAACCGGATTAAGATTTAAATTGTCAGAATTTGATAATAGTTTCCAGCCTGATTGTCTATGATTGCTATTATCGGTTTTTGAGCCGAATTGAGGCCAGAATGTTATGCTGTCACTATTTTTCACACAGTGGTTAGGGTCAACTGTGAGTAGGGTCAGGTCATGAATACGTCTGCCTGAGCAGAGCAGTAGTAGGATCGCAGTATGTTGTGATGTTTGAAATGGGTTATTTTCCTTGACTTTACGGTTACTTAAGAAGTTAGTTAGTTTGCTTACATCCCATATTGGTGGTTTGGTGGGTTTGGGGTATCTTAATGCGATTGATTTTAGGATATGTTTTACGAGCACGTGTGAACTTAATCTGCTTGAAGATTCGGCATTGCATAACGTTGAAACTACAGATTTGTGCAATAGTATTGTATTGTATGATAATTTATCAATTAAACACAAGTCTGATAGGAATTGAGCAAGCTGTGAGCCTGTGGGATTTTTTGCATTAACGTTATACTTTTTACACCATGAAGTCCAGCGTTTCCAAGCGATCTCGTAAGTTCTTAAAGTGGATTTACGCCAGGAATTTTTGAGTAGCGAACGCTGCTCGGCATTCCATGATATTATTTCCTCCGACCACCCCCACATTTCCATACCTGGAGCGTTATGTTCTCCACTTCTGGAGGTGGAAGCCCCGTCGACGTATCGATTAGGATTTTTTGGAGGTGTCTCAGCGTTAATGGTGCTGCGAGCGACCGGGCTCTGAGGTCTGCTCGCCAAAACACTTTCTCCCAGCGTGGGACTACTATTAAAATATTCCTGTCGATTGATTCAGATGAGCTAGTACTTTGGGTACTAGGAAGGGTGGGGGAAACACCCATGCTAGCTGGTAATGCCATTGAGTGCTGAACGCGTCGTAAAACAGGGCTTGTGTGTCCCTCGTATTCAGTGTCACATAGTTGTGTACGACGTGAGCAGTTTCTGAGGCAAAGAGGTCTATCATGGGTTGTCCCCATTTCGCAAAGACTTTTTCTAGCCCGGTTGGTATCAGATGCCACTCCGGAGGACGGCGGAGACGAGATAGATGATCGGCATGATTGTTGAATCTGCCAGGTATGTGATGGATGCTGAAGTGAATTTGATGTTGATCTAGTAAATTTAGAATTTGGTACGTTATTTCCATGAGTGGTTTTGATCTCGTCCCCCCCTCCTTCTTTAGATGGGCTACGGCAGTTTTGTTGTCGCATTGTATAAGAACGGAGCTGTTTTGCAATAGATGAACTTGGCTCTGTAGAGCGTGTAGTATAGCCAACATTTCTTTTTGATTGCAGTGCAATGTTTGTTCTTGTACTGACCAGGTGCCCCAAAGGGCTAGGTTGTTTAGCTGAGCGCCCCAAGCGTGATTTGAGGCATCTGTCGTCAGGAAATTGACTGCTGGAGGGTAATGCAGAGGCGAATGTAGGTGACAATTTTGAGTCCACCATTGTAGTTCTTCTCTGACTCTCAGTGGTAGTGGGTACTTTTTTAATGATACTTTCGGTAGCGAATTCATGAAAAGCACTAGCTGCCGGTGGTTGAGGCGACCTCGTGGCACCGCGAAGCTGGCAAAGTTGAAAAGTCCCACCAACATTTGAACTTCTTTTAGAGTTACTTCCGATTTTCTCAAAATTTGAGATATCTTTGCGATTATCGATGCCACCTTTTCCTCTGGTAATGCTTTTGAGTTCTCCCATGAGTTCCAGAGTATTCCCAGATATGTAATGCTCTTTTGTGGGTTTAGAACGGACTTCTGAAAATTTATTTTCCACCCTAATAGTTGTAATGTCTGTATCGTAATTTGAACGTGCTGTCGCAGCGTTTGTGCGTTTTGATGGACAATACAGAAATCGTCTAGATATACTAGGATTCTTATGTTGTGTTGATCTCGAAGTATTTGTGCTACCCAATTGGTTAGCATAGAGAACGTCTTTGGAGCTGTGCTGAGACCAAAGGGCAGACAAGTCATTTGCAGCAGCTCCTGGTTGTATATGAGGCGAAGAAAGCGCCTGTGAGATTCTGTTACTTTCAAGTGGAAGTATGCTTGGGAAAGGTCGATTTTGCACATCCAATCGCAGGTTTGGAGAAAATCTGGGATACGATGGATGTTTATTAAGTGAAATGATTCGGTCAGAACGTAGTTGTTTAGTGCTTTGAGATTGAAAACCGGCCGGGCAGATCCGTCCGCTTTTGGTCTTAGAAAGATGGGGGAAATGAAGCTGGGCGAAAGCTGGGCTACTTGTAGAATGCCCTGTGCCTTCATATCTTGAATGGTTTCCGACATTTCTTTCGATGTTGGAGTTTGAAATGGTCCTTTGGTTACGTTTGGGTAAATAAGAGGAGGTTTTTGAATGAACGGTATTCGATATCCGCCTATTAGTTTCAAAATTACTTTTGGTGCACCCATTTTCCTCCACTGCGACTGAAAGTGCACTAATTGACCTGCTTGGAACCCTTGCGAGTCATTGTTTATACTTTTTCTGGCTTCCTCTTGAGGAAGTTTTCGTCGCATCTTTGCGGGTCTGGTGACCTCCACGTCCTGGCCGCGAGCCTCGGTGGTGAAATGACCCTCTACTATAATTGTTATAGTGATACTGGTCATGTTCCGCACTATGATACTGACCTCGAGGGAGGTAGTTGGAATATTGACATCCACCCCGCGAGGGTGGGTTATTGCAAGCATGTGTCTGCGTGCTACAGCCTGGTGCATTATGATTGCATTGGGTTCCACGCGATGGAACTCCTGGTTTTCGAGCGCCTTGCCCCCGCGAGGGGCGGTCGCGATTATTAGGTGTGTTAGACCTTGTATTTGAAAAGTTATCAGTTTTTAGAGGCCAGAAGGCTTTTCGCACTCCGCCAGCTTTTTCTAACGTTGAGGTAAAGGTTTCTGAATTGAAAATGTAAGTTGTTGAAGGAGGAATCCTATTCAACAAGGCTTTAATTAATGGGTCTTTTACTTGACACGTGATGGATTCACGGCGCATTTCAATGCTTTCGGCTCTATGGCCACACACCAATTGTAAGAGATCAGACGAGATTTTTTGAAATTCGCCTTTTTGGAACAACTCGTTAACTTTATCACTTAGATCATTTAGTGTGAATTCTGTGGTCTGTGCCCAAGAAAGAAGATTGCGAATGCTCTCTTGCAAGACCTCTTTTTGTTTAAGAATGCAGTAGGTCATTGCTGCATAAGATTTTTCTGAGTGAGCTAGATGCTTTGTTTTATCATATGCCTTTACCTCCTCGTTAGTTTCTAACTCTACAAAGCCAGGCGTGTGGTTGTAAATTTTTTGCGTATCGGCATATCTAACCTCAGACCAAGATGTGCTTCCCAGTTTTTGAACGTGAGTAAGCATGTCTAAGAAATTTTCCGGGGTTTTAGGAACCGGTGGTTCCTTTAACTTCGTATCTATATCGAACGTAAACCTGTTATTATTCTCTTGAGGTTGGTTCTCAAGATTATGGTTCTCAGTTAAGTTATTTTCATAAAGATCTCCGCTAATGCCGGAGACAATGGATAAGCCATCGTGAGCTCCATCATCGTTATTGTTCGCAAAAATATGCTGTCGGAGTTCACTCATTTCTCGAAAGATTTTATCTATCACATTAGGATCGTAAGTTCGCTTACTTGACTTCCTGCGGCGTCGGGAACGCTTACTTCGTTTGTTGTTAGAAGAGGAGCTCGATGAGCTGCTGCTGGACCCGCTGCTGCTGCTACTGATGCGGCGAACTCGTTTGCGAGGTCTGCTAGGTCCCGCGGTTTGCTTGGCTACACTATCCGTGCCAGCTTCCCGATCGATTTCACGGTTATTCATAGCTGAAATTTGAAATCTGTTAATATTTTCCCAAATATATTTATATTTTATCAGTACGAAGAACTGGAAGTAAAAATAAATTAATAAGTTGCGTGAGATCCGAACGAAAAACCGTTAAATTAAAAATGATCACACGCCATCAAATTATTAAAGCTATGATTATCACATAAATCATAGGCTATTCCTTTATTTAAGTAAATGATTATTATACTTACTGCTTTCTTGTACCTTGCTCACTTAATATTTTTATATTTTAAGTTCAGTGGTGATTAATATTTAATTCCAATAGTCCCAGAGACAGCGCTGCTGTAGACGTGTTTCTTCGACGGAATCTAAAACGCCAATGAATTCAAGATGGCGCGCTCCCTACTACGTAAACAAAACCGAGCGCGGCCGCCAGGTGGCGCCACTGACAACCGGAAATCGAGCGAATAAAAGTATGAAAACTGGTATAATTCGACGGAAGTCAGTCACGCTACTCTCAATATAAAGCTTCCAGTTACGGTCAAGTGTTTTAATAATATATTGTAAATACTTGTTTTAAAATATCGTTGAGTTCATATCCCATAAACACAACTTGAACTTATTTTCGGACTAGTTCTATCTGAGCGATTTGTCCGTATAAATTAATGAATGAATCATTTCATATCTTCTGATTTGTTTTTCAAATAAAAATAAAATTGCCACTGAAGTCCACGCTCCAAGCTCCACCCATAAGATCCCAGCTCTTTAATTTGATGATGATTGTTTTTTCAACCGCCAGGATCCTGAGGTCAAGAGGTCAATATTCCGTACATTTCCGGCGAACCGTGACAAAAAATGTATTTTGCGTTACATTTCTCCACACTCCGCTCGCCTCTTTCATCGAATTAAACGTCGATTACAAAATGATTAATAGCTATTCGATAATCTCCAAATTGAATACGGTATCGGGTAGCTTGTCAGTTATAAATGGTCAGCGGAACTTAGAGCATATTATGTAGGGCTGTCGATAAATAAATATATATAGGGACAAATCACAAAAATTGAGCTAGCCCACAGTAAGTATTGAATTGTCGCGTAGGATACTAACTCAACGATGCAATAATTTATAGAAAACTAGTAGTTACTCGCGGCTTCGCCCGCGTGATATATAGCCTAAGTCCTTCTCAGTACCCTAACCTATGTGTTTGCAAAATTTCATAATGATCGGTTCAGTAGATAGCGCGTGAAAGCGTAACAAACAAAAAAACATACAAACTTTCGCATTTATAATATTAGTTAGGAAGTTAGGATAGGATAAGGATACGTATAAAGATATACATTCAAGACCCAGGCTTATCTAAAAATGATCGTTTTCCATCATAACCTTACCCGATCGAACTCAGGACCTTTCGTGCAGGCTGGCGTGGTAACCACTACGCAACGGAGGTCTATAATTGTGTATGGCGCTATCCAATATGACTTCTGTTAAAAATTATGATTTTTTGGTAACCCTACATCTACGGGGTAATGAAGACTTCGGTTTTTTTCTAAAGCTATCGTATCTTTATTATCACAAATGCAAATTACTGTTTGTATGTGCAAACGTTTTGTAGATCCTTATCGTGTTGTGGGAATGTAAGAAAGTTGGCGGGTGATATGTGTTGGAGATAAAGAAATTTAGCAAAATTTCCGGACACACAAGCCGTGGCCGCAAATAGGTCTTCCCGTGGATGACGCAGAAGGTGACTTAGGAAACACAAGCACTTAGGAAAAAAGCTTACAAACATCAAGAGACCTCTCCCGTTCCCGTCCGTATCCGTCTGGCCAGCGTGGAGAGTGTAGGCTAAACTATTTAACTATTTCACAATTTACCTCTGACTGCTCTGGTCAATATATGGCTCTGGCAGTGCAGAGAGGGTCATGCTCCTGCAGTGGAGACTAAAAAAAATACCTATTGATGATGATGGACGCATGGTCTAAGGCCTAAAACTCACTGAAAAGGCGTACGGCGAACACATTGATCGGATGAAAAATAATTGCTGATATCGCGAAAAATAATTGTAGCCCTCTATGACCACTCAGTCCTCGTGGCACCTTGCGGTAGCCAGTGACGAATTTTTGTTCTCGCAGTGCTGCAGGCCTATTTGCTAATTTATGACAACTACGGTGTAAACCATTTTCGTGGTAACTTCAAAATTCATTACGGCTTCGGTATGAATTACTATTTTTACTTATGATATGGAAACCGTAATGGATGCTAAAGTGACAATCAAATAGTTGTACACTGAGTTAGCAAATCGGCCTGCTGGTCGTTTGAGTGTGAATATAAGGCTTAAATCTTATCATCGAATCCTATATTAAATCATTAAAAAGACATCAATTCTGTATTTGCCTGCTTCGTATCCAAGCCGTATACTTTATTATATTAGTATTAGTAGATCAAATCTCCCGTAATATGTAGCTTTAGAACTATATTTGGTAATAAAAATAAAACGAATTGATATTTTCTTTAATGTGACTTAAAATGAAAAGAGCTAAAGAAGGCCTTATAAAAGAATAAACTTAAAAAAATATAAACAGCTAAACACAAAAATGGTGGCCTTTTAAAAATAAGGAAACTGTACAAGTACCTTTATGACTTATGTTCGTAATTATTTATTTACTGGTACTTACAGAAATTTATTTTTTCTTTCGTTAATTGATTTTTACTGTTAAAATAATCGATTTTATTTATATGGTTGGGTGAAGTAATTAGTAAGTTTTGGGCATTAAAAAGTACTTTCAGGAAGTACTTTGTTACTAAGATTTATTGCTGAGTAATTAAAATTAATTAATTTGAAATAAACTATACGATTTATGACATTTTTATTTGCTAACGAAGCGATGAAAGTTTTATTTAATAAATATAAAATCAAATAATATAACATAACTTTTAATGTTCATTTGTGATTTCAAATTATACCGGGTACCAGTTTGAAGCAGCCTGCATCCAGCGCCTTCTTGGGACCTTTATGAGGTCGTCCGACCACCTGGTCGGTGGGTGTCCAACGCTGCATTAGGCCTATGTCCAGCAGTAGATTTCTTTGGCTGAGATGATGATGATGAGAATGATATAGTATAAAATAATTTATTCGAGTTTTATATGACTGCTCAAGTAAACGAAATACTGTCAAAGTTCATTCATGTGATGTTTTCTTATGTCTTCGCGATTGCTACACATTTAAATAAAATTATTTTAATACGGTTTTTATCGCGTTATTTACATTATTTATACACCTAACGTTTTGAACACTTTTTAGTGTTCGTGGTCACAGTTAGACTTTAGGTGTATAAATAATGTAATAAACGCGGAAAAAACCGTATTAAAATAATTTTATTAAATTCATTCATGTGAGTTTATTTGACAGCCTCCGTGGCGCAGTGGTTAACACGCCAGCCTGGGTAGGTCTTGAATGTTTATCTATATAAGTATCACTACATTATAAAACAAAGTTCTCCGCCGCGTCTGTTTGTGTCTTTGCGATAAACTCAAAAACCACTTCACGGATTTTCATGCGGTTTTCACCAATAGATGAGTGATACCGTGCAGTAGTTTTTGTGTTTATCGCCAACAGACAGACAGACACGGCCGAGGGCTTTTTTTATAACTTATAGTGATGGTGATATCGTTGAGCTAGTATCTTACGACTCAAGTTCACAACTTACTGCGGGGCTACCTTGTGTGATTGGTCCCTATACATACCTTTATATATTTGCTGGGATGTTGAGCGCCCCAAGAGCCGTCCAATATCTAATAAATCTATGGTCGATCAAAGCCCAGTGGCAATGACCCTTGACGGAAGGCCCATCATTTCCGCGGACGAAGATTGCCTGCCTGGACGTCATTAATCACATTTGCCGGCGATGGGCACCGGCCTGTTAGCCTAGCCAGCTGTAATGATTTGATTAGATATTCAAACTATTTTGTTTATGATTGAGAGAAACAAAATTCCATAGAGAATAATAATAATCATAATCAGTTTATTTAGGATTTACATAGGATATTTTTGTGGGTACTTAGTAGAAATATTATTATTAAAGAAAAATATAAATTTTTCGAAACTTGGCCCTAGTTCTCCGAGTCCAACCAGCTATAATGATTTCATATATAAATAAACTTTTTTGACAGGGTTTTTACAAGCTTTCAAAAAAAAAATCAATCAAAATCGTTTATTTTATTACTATAAAACATACGTTTCTAGATAGTGATTAGAGTCCACTTTTAAGCATAAAATGCCTATGTTAGTGTTGCCCGCTCTCTCACCAAACAATTCAATTTCGATCGCAGCTATGTACGCTTCCTGTATATTCTTCGGGAATATTGTATTTCCCTGAGAACAGTTTGTTTTAATATATGTACCCTTCATCTTTTAGCACCCCTGATGCGTAAGTAACTAATACGTAAAATTTAATTTTTAATAAGAACTAACAAAGAACATTTTCAAGTTTTCATTGTTTTTTCGTTGCCCCTTTTTTTCCTATATAAAAGACATCAACGCGTGCACTCGACCGGGACGTGGCCGTACAAAAGTTTTTGCATAAAAATATTGATAAATTAAGAAAAGTAAGACATTTTAACCACATTTCTTTCTCACACTTGCGTTTCCAATTTAAATGGCCGATGTTAATGTAAATATTATGACGTTCGACGTCTCTTTTATTATTCTTATTAAGAAATTATCATCACAAGTGGCGTATCAGAAACGGGGCTTCTTGTTAGTGAAACTTAAGCTCTTTAGAGAAATGAATTTTCTGTCAAATATAGCTATTTACGACCGCTAACATTCCCACAGGTGGAATAAATAAATGAAGCCACCCACAGACATATTATTATTACCGACTTACTTGAGATACAGTTACGACTGCGTAGCTTTGTCTATGTAAGTTTTATGTATCTAGGTACTAGCTGCTACCCGCGGTTTTGCCCACGAGATATAAATAAATAAATATAAATATATATGGCACACATATTGAGCTAGCCCCAAAGTAACTTCGAGACTTGTTTTATGGGATACTTACTCAACGATACTATATTTTATAATATATATATACTTATATAGATAAACATCCAAAACCCAGGTCAATCTGAAAAAGATCATTTTCCATCTTGACCTGACCGGGGATCGAACCCGGGACCATCCGTGTCGCAGTCTGGGGTGTTGCGCCACAGAGCTCGTCAAGCTGTGTTGCGTGAACTTGCGTGTGTGTGCACATATTTTTTCATGGACAAAGTTACGGGAAAATTGCAAGTATAAGTATATAGAAGTATAGTTAAAATAGTCTCCTTCAATTTCGTTACATATAGTTTACACTGTACGTATATAAATCTAGATAATCTCAGATTTAGTTCATTTTGCATCAAAACGGATGCCGTCAGAATTCGTCACGCTCAGCTTTCGTAACCAAAGTAAGGTAATTTTGCGAATTATTGCTTGCGAAACTTTGCAAGGCGAAAGAGCTTTTGTTTCTAATGAAATAGCGCAATTTTACTTATATTTTGTAAATGTAATTTGATGTTTACAAAGTTGCGTGTAATGAACTGCGCATTATTTCAAATGAGTTTTGTGAAAGATGGGTTTTGCTTAATTTTGCAATATAATTTTGTATTCTTACTAGAAAGTAGGACTTAAATATATATGTATATTATAAATTATCGATATAATTGTTTAGGATCGATAAATTTAAGACTTAAATTCGATACATATATAAAATATAAAATAAAATAGGGCCAAATCACACATATATGCTAGCCTTACAGAAAGTATTAAACTTGTGTCGTACGATACTAACTCAACAATACTTTATTTTCTAATAGATACTGTAACGGGTGTGTAGATAAATATTTTGGGAATCTGAAAGATGTACACTGCTTCTACTCTTAAAGCTTTTATTGCTTTTCAATTAAATTATCATTAACATGGATGTCCTCTTCCAAGCTACGAGATACTATATAATATTTTCTTTTGGAACGCATCAAAACGTCCTAATAATATCCTTTACAAACCTTCCTGCTGCAGTACTTTATTTTACTTATAAAGATAAACATTGAAGATCCAGGCCAATCTGAAAAAGATTTTCATCATAACCTAATTAAATAAATAAATATATACGGACAATTGAAACGATCCGGGATCCCTTCAGTCACAAGCTGGCGTGTAAACCACTGCGCCACGGGGTTGTTATATACCTATATGTTTACATATTTCGGTAAGTAGAGAAGTACCAAGGTAAATTTCAAATCCGCAAGGCCTAGGTCTTGAATATTTATCTATATAAATATAACAAAAATTTTGTGTCGTTGAATTAGAATCTTATAACACAACTTCGCAACTAACTGTAGAACTATAGAGATGGCTGTGTGTTTTGTTCTTATATTTATTTTATTTATTAACAATGTTTCATTTCTACCGCGATAATAATGTGGTTCTGTGGCGGAGGCCTTACCCTAATTTCTAGACATGTTTTCGGTTTATGGCATTTCACACGGCTATGTCAATAGAGCTTACAACTCAATTTATTGCTCCTCAATCGGAATTTACGAGTCGAAAGCCTAGTCGGAATATTAAATTGCAGCTTCGTTTATAACTTCTGCTAAGGGATAAGCGATGAGCGTTTTCATAGAAACACCTTTAATAAAACTTTTAAATTAAACCGCCAAAAGCGAAAAATCGATCATCTTCTGTTTTTCTACCCTTAGGGTTGGATTCTTTTTTCAAATATATATGGGGCAATTTCGGAGCCCTTTCCAATTAAAAAAAATAACCCTCAAAGTCGTAATGCGTGGAAACACAAAAAAATATATACGCGTAGACTTGAGAACATCCTCAGTTTTTATTTTGTCGGATGAAAATATTTGAATCTGGCTTGGGAGAAAACAAGGAGAATATATAAGCATATGGGTGTATAGGTAAAAAAAGATATCATAAGATAGTGACGGATGACTATTGTTATTTGACATATTCCGTAGATTTTTGCCCATTCATTCAAGATTCAATCGTTTATTTAATATAGGTTTCTTTGAACACTTATTAATTGTCATATTTGTGTTTACAATTTTTACAACAAAAAATTTTTTGTTGACGTCAATAATTACTTATGGCTAAGTTTAGGCCGCTTCCAAAGCGGAGTGCAGAAGAAGCGGCAACAAACTGCACAGCGCATTTTCTCCAAGCGACGTCAACTCACAATTCTAGTTAGACCTTATAAACTACTTATATATATGTAGACTGAGTGTGCATTGTTTTAATTAAATGTCATGATAAAAATTTCCATTTCCTCGGCTTCCCTTTCTTGGCATGAGAAGCTGCTGATACATTTTAAGCTTTTTATTTTAGCCAGCATTGAAGTAGGTAATAAATTTTGAAATCCAGTACATTTTTATTTCATTATTTTATTCCTTACTGGTACAATAAGTTGCAAGTTAATTCACCCAATTTATTTGAAAAGGTTGTAAAGAATCTAACTTAGACCACTTGTGGTTCTGTATTGGAACTTTAAGTCTGGATCTGATTTACAACTCTTTTGAATGTAACTTTATGTCGAAGGGCTCAGCGAGGACAAAGTTCCTCGTAAAATGTTAACTTTAAGTATTCGTCAAATGTTTTGAACAGAAAGATTGTCTGTTCTCATACGTTTACTTTGTTTATAAAACTCTATCAGCATAATTTTTAAACAACTTGGTTTATGTAATAACTTATGTCAATCCCTCGGGAGGCTGCAATGCTTTCAGCAAAAAGGACTTCCTATGTTCTAACCCCAACCATCAAATACGAGTGAATGACTATTTTGGCAGGTATCTTTTTTATTTTTGAGTATGTAGGTACCTAAAAAGCCTTCAATCAATACAAAATTATAAAAAAAATACAAACACTAGATTGTATCCCAAACTCACAAAGAGATACTCGTATTATAGTAAGTAAACACTCTCAAAAAATGCTTACTATGACACCTGGGACCAACGGCTTTACGTGCTTTCCGAAGCACGGAAAAGCTTTAAATATTTCTTGACACTTACGGGCACCCATCCAAGTGGGGACTGCGCTCGGGGTTGCTTAACATGCGTTAACTGATAATGCTCACAGCCATTGGGCTCCTCCACTACTATTATTAAACATATTATACTCGTATATTGTTCAATCAGATACAGTAAGCCGCAAGCGTCGACCGCGCCCTCGATTTGCGAAATGCATCGGCCATACTTACAACCGCCATACATCTATTTTATAGTCTTTAGAATTTACAGATAACTGTTTTACAACCTTAAATATTTACTACGTCTATCTGTAGTGTAAGATTTCAAAACTGGACAATAAGTAGTCGTTCTAACTTTAAGGTTATTAGTTCAAGTATTACTCTTGTGTAATATGTAGGGAGAAAGGCAGCTAAACTCAATTGGGATTGGGCAGGACATGTGTGTAGGATGCACCCAAATAGGTGGGCCAGGATTGTTACAGACTGGGTACCTGCTGGCTGGCGTCGCAAAAGAGGCCGCCCAAGAACAAGATGGTCTGACGATCTATCGGTTTCTGACCCAAATTGGTCATCAATCGCAGGAGACAGAGATGACTGGCGGAAGAGAGGGGAGGCCTTTGCCCAGCAGTGGGACAGTATAGGCTAGTAAAAATAAAAATACCCTTCCGTGCTGGTCCGAGAGAAAAGGAAAAACGTAGAATGTACAGCTGCTTCTCTTCCCGCGCAGGTCGTAGGAACCGGCCAAAGGAATGAGCGCAAAGCGAAATAATAATGTAAATAGGCGGTGCGGCTAGCAACCCATCATTATTCTGATTCCGTATTACAACTTTCTATTGAGGAGGAGAGGAGCCCGATGGTCCAGTGGGTGTGAGCTCTATGAGCGCTTACATATGTTAAGCAACCCCTGGTGCAGTCCCTACTTGGATGGGTGACCGCAAGTGGCATAAAAATATCTCGAGCTCCTTCTTGATTCGGAAGGCACGTTAAGCCGTTGGTCCCGGCTGTCATCGTTGATGGCAGTCGTTAAGCTTAACGACATAGCTATGTCAGATGCCTTAAGGCAGCTTGAAAAATCTGACACCAGTGTTGGCCACTTACACATACGAAAAACAAAACAAACAAACAAACTTTCTATTAACATTATAAACATGGCCTTTCGGTCTTATGGCCTAAGGCTCTTATAGCTCTCTGTATGTCTTAGACCCCGTAAGCGATAAAGACATGTTACTATATATGTATGTATTACTTTTATTTGGATTTTTAAAAACGATTTTTCCAATGAGCATAACCAAATTAAGCACCTCCTTTTTTGAAATCGGTCGAAAGTAAGTCGGCTAACAAGGCAGATTGGATGGTAATGAAGGACACTACTAAGAAGAAAGTTCATTATATCAGTTACAACTGAAAGCTCAGCGCAGTTTGCATATTATCAGATGGTACAAATAAAAATGCTCTTAAAGCCTTATTAAAGTAACAAGGTGGCAAGGTATTAAATACTCCCAAAACTTTCTTTGTCGTTAAAACACGCTAATAAGTGGTATTAAAAAGCTCGAGAGAATGGCATTCGTTTTTGAGGTGCCGCTTAGCCGTTACTGCAAGTTTGGGTAAAATATGTACTTTATAATCACTCTAACTTAAACTGAGTCTTCGCCGTAAGTATGTCGCTACAAGCGGAGTAATATTTGTATCAAAACTACAAAGGAAATTTTTCATTCGAACTTCAGTCAGTGAGTAAACAATCAGGGTCGCCAGTTCAGAATAAATTCAAGTACTAACGTAGGTTTATGAGACGGCGCATAACGTGTGACTTACAACAACAGCAGCTAACCCTATTTTCAAAACCATTAAAAGTTCTTAGACTGAGGGAGAAGTGCCGCCATATTGCGGAGGATTCTGTTCTGTAACTTACATCTTTTTTTAATTCTATAACTTCGATCGCCTGTTTTTTTAGGAACCTTTCAATATTAAAGGTATCTTAATGATAAGACAGGATAATGTACCCATTATCAACTTATGTATGTTCCAAGAATGCCAATTGGTAAAAACAGGTGTCACCAAAAATGGAACCTAGGTAGATCAATTTCTCGCTGCTTTCTTTATTCCTAAAACTAAATTATATCAAAATTGTTATATGCAAAAATTGCTCTTTGCGAATATAGTCTTTGAGTTCGCGATAGTAACAGCTGCATTAATTCATTTATTCATAAAAAAAATAAAAACTCGACTGCCGTTTTGGACAGTTTACATCCACCATATTGATGTTTTGTTGACGTCACAATGCCTATGACAATCCGGGGATAAATACAAATCTAATGACACCTCACACTTCAAAATAGGTTAAGCAAATAGACTATAGGAAGCAACAAGGGAACAGACATACTTACATACATAAGATCGAATAACATTACCCTCCTTCTGTTCTAAGGCAGGTAACTTCTAAGTAATGTTGCCTAACATAAACCTGTTGACATAAAAGATATAATTAGACGTACATTTTAAACATGGTCACGGATACACGAATCATAAAAGCCTTAAGTACCAGAAATAAATTCAGATCGGACTACAATTATGTCCTATTCAGGCCCGTGTTAATATCACAGTAAGTAACAACCTCCTGACTTTTAGCACCTCAAGCGAGAACGGGAAGGGCTGTAGGTTAGCTGGTGACAGTTATGGCCGATCGACTTATTAAATTTACGTAACTTACATCAGTGAAGGTAGTTATTGTAGTTAAATGTGAATTAGAGTAGGATATATTTTTATGTAATACTACAATCTACACTACAACACATACATTTAATTTTCCCGCAAACTTCTTCTGCATTTAACTTCACCCTCCTATTTCACCCCATTAGGGGGTGAATTTCTAAAAATTCTTCCTTTATGGTTGTTTACATCATGAAAAAATCCCCTGTGCCATTACCTGTGATTTCAAGTTTCTGGTATAGTAGGTTCGGCTGTATGTTGATATATAAGTAAGCTTTGCCTTTTATATATAGATAGATAGATCATGCATTTGACAGTAATTGGGCCCCCAAATAACTTAAACAATTTACAATTTCAATAGACTTTTTATAAAAATGGTCATTCTTTGGTTTCGCGACGTACTAGTCCTACTAACAGATATCTTATTTTACACATTATCTCACTTATTTTTTATGTGGGCTCGGCACAGCATGTTCCTTCAATTTTCCCGTAATAGAGTTTCTTGAAATTTCCCTTTTCAAACTGTATTTTTCTTCTCAGGCCTCTTGTCTGCCAGAATGGAGCTACTTGCACCAACACCGTCGGCGGCTTCTCCTGCATCTGCGTCAACGGCTGGACTGGTCCAGAATGTTCTGTCAACATCGACGACTGCGCTGGGGCAGCTTGCTTCAACGGCGCCACATGCATTGACAGAGTTGGGGCGTTCTACTGCAAGTGCACGCCTGGAAAAACCGGTAAATGTTCGGTTTTCTTGTGAAATAATAAGTAGAATGGCCCAGAATGTTCTGTCAACATCGACGACTGCACTGGGCCAGCCTGTTTCTACGGCGCCACTTGTATCGACAGAGTTGGGGCGTTTTACTGCAAGTGTACACCTGGAAAGACTGGTGAGTGTTTCGACCCAAACAGCATAGATGTGTGGTTTCGCACAGTCGAGTAGTCAGAGTAGAATAGTAGAGAACCATTACAAGTCTTCCCCTGGGTGTCGTAGAAGGCGACTTAGAAATCACAAGCCAACAAAGCTTATGAACATCAAGCTTATAAAGACCACTCCAACCCGACTGGTCAGCTTGGAAAGTGTAGGGTAACAAGACATAGTCGCTAATATTCTCTTCTTTTTCAGGTCTTCTCTGCCATCTCGACGACGCCTGCACATCAAACCCTTGCCACGCAGATGCCATCTGCGACACCAGCCCTATCAATGGGTCCTACACCTGTTCTTGTGCATCAGGGTACAAGGGCTTGGACTGCTCTGAAGATATCGACGAGTGTGAACAAGGTAATATCTTATATTAATTTCGAAACACTACGAGTACTACAAACGCATTACTAAAAACTTTACGTAGAAAATTTTCAATATTTTAAAAGAACTGAGTCCAAAATAATAGACTTCGTGTTTCGAAATCTATTCAGAAAAAGATACTTATATTCAAGTAGACTAAACTTGCTTTAAGCTTAAATCACACTTTACTGAACGAATACACGTTTGTCATGAATAGAGATAATTCCATTTGAGTCTTACGTATCGCGGCATCCCTTTTAATCACGGACTGAATTCAGTTACGTGTGATTGAGATTTTATACATAAAAATTCTTCTTAAATTTATCTGATCTTCCATCAAAATTAACTATTTACAGAAGAAAGTTGTCTTATTCGTTTTTAGGGTTCCGTAGTAAACTAGGAACCCTTATAGTTTCGCCATGTCTGTCTGTCTGTCTGTCTGTCTGTCTGTCCGTCCGCGGTTTTACTCAGAGACTATAAGTACTAGAAAGCTGTAATTTGGTATGAGTGTGTATATTAATCATGGCAAAAAAGTCGTAGAAAAAAACCTTGAAAAAATATTTTTTTTTGGGTAGCTCCCATACAAGTAAAGTGGGGGAGTAATTTTTTTTTCTCTATTTACTCATCGTGTGGGATATCGTTAAAAAGGTCTTTCAAAAATATTGTGAGGTTAAGAACACCATTTTTCGATTTAGGGATCCGTTTCCGAAATATTTGGTTTTAAAGTGCAAAATTTTGTTAGAGGTACGTGTCCCCCCCCTCTATCTGCTAAACGGTTATATATGGATACGTGAAAAAAATTACAGCAATAGTATATATACTGAAGTTGAAAGGAAAACTATCAGAGCTGGGTACTAAGTGCAAACTAAAAAGTTATAGGCAACCAACTTATAAAATGTACTGGAAAATGTAAAATTTCATACAATCTTCATTGTTAGATATTTTTGGTCGTTAGACAGTGAGGTGTGAGTGTAAACAGTGTGAACTTAAAGTTGTCATTCGCAACTACGGAACCCTACACTGCGCGTGGCCCGACACGCACTTGGCCGGTTTTTATTTGATCCTAAAGGCAAAGTTAAAGCTCAAATATTTTTCGATCACAGCTTAATTTAGATTTAAATAATGAAATCTGCATTTGAATCCGTTCACATAATGATGCCACAGATACATAATATCCTTTTAAAAAGTTTATAATCTCATCTCTTGTATTATTCCAAGAAATATCGTTCATACTAGATAAACACCACAGGAACAAGTAATCTGGGCAATACTCATAAATTAGTTCTAAAGATAGACTTTATTCGGCCATAAAAGTTTATAACCACCTACATACTAGGAGTAGCTACTCTACAATACATTGCTTTAGTAAGGTAGAGATTTAGTCTTATTCGATATCTTTTGCCGACTTGTCATAAAAATGTCTGTCATAACTTGTATACTTATGTACTTTTAACTTTAATGTACCTACATGTATGTTTGTTTCAGTGAAACACTGCTACTGAAAAGCAAATATCTTTAATCGATTGAGCTGAAATTTTCCTTAGATACCTATGTTAATAATATGATTTTATGACCATGCGATGTTTATGGAGACATTGAACTGGCTTAATCATAATTAAAAAAAAACTGCTCAATGCTGAGCAACATTTCAAAGCAACAAAAGTTTTTCACGATAGCGAAAATTGAATATGAAGTTGGATTTTGGTATGGTTTATAGGGATCCCTAGACGAGGAGAGGGCAAAAAGTTCGATGTTAGATAAAAACGCAAAAATATAAAATCAGTTCAGTAACTTTAATGAATAGGGAGAGACGGACAATATAACGATTAAAATTTGAATGGTAATTTTAAATGGATAGTCGTTACTAGGAGTTTGTACTCACAGTTTTTAAACTCAAAACTCCCAATTGTTGTTTAGAGTGCTGATATTTTTACATCTTTTGACATCAATATTGTTCTAATCACGATTCTTCTTCTAGGTTCCCCCTGCGAACACGACGGTATTTGCGTCAACACTCCTGGTTCCTTCGCCTGCAACTGTTCCGTGGGCTTCACCGGCCCTCGCTGTGAGACCAACGTTAACGAGTGCGAAAGCCATCCGTGCAGGAACGACGGCTCTTGTCTTGATGATCCTGGCACTTTCCGATGTGTCTGCATGCCTGGTAAGTTCTTCAATATTTGCACCTCCTTTATTTATTCGTATTTTAATCCAAGCTCTATTACTTGTAACTTCTTCGAGGGCTTTATTGGCCCTCGCTGTAAGATCAACGTCAACGAGTGCGAAATCCATCCGTGCAAGAACGACGGCTCCTGTCTTGATGATCCTGGGACTTTCAGATGTGTCTGTATGCTTGGTAAGTTCTTCAATATTTGCACCTCCTTTATTCATTCGTATTTTAATCCAAGCTCTTTTACTTGTAACTTCTTCGAGGGCTTTACTGGCCCTCGGTGTAAGATCAACGTCAACGAGTGCGAAAGCCATCCGTGCAAGAACGACGGCTCCTGTCTTGATGATCCTGGGACTTTCAAATGTGTCTGCATGCCTGGTAAGTTCTTCATTGTTTGCACCTCCTTTATTCATTCATATTTTAATCCAAGCTCTTTTACTTGTAACTTCTTCGAGGGCTTTACTGGCCCTCGCTGTTAATTTGTTAGGCTTTTATTCTTAGCTCTTTTACTTGTTACTTTAGCAGGTGCGCCGAATCTTATCTCAATGATTTTGAGCCTTTTTACTGTATCGTCCAGAGAGCGGCGTTTTCATTGGTCAAAAGTTAAATTAGTTAGAATTAGAAGACCAATGTATTTTTGTTTGAAAGTAAAGTAACTTGGATCTTATCATTACAAAATATTTGAATTTCTAAATGTAAAATATCGACGGTTAAATAAAATCCCTAAGTTGTATTCTAATCTAACTGTATTTCCGCTATTAGGGTCTCACGTAGGCCGTGCTATATCTCGAAAGCACTTTATTTCTCCACACAACGGTATCCCTGACTGACAATTTGCTCCCTGGTTGACGTCGCGGATCGCGGTGACTGATGATTATCATTACTAACAGAGGAGGACAGGTTGTGTGCGAGCGGGAAGGTAGAATTAGGGTTGGTGATATTACTCTACTGGCATATTATAGAATTTCTATGGACCTTTCTATGGGTTAATTAAAACAATAGTTTGATATAAATAAGACAGATTTTGGGGCAAGACATTCTGTTTCCATATGCGAAGAACTTTTATTGAGTTTATTTGGATTTTTAAATCAATACAACTTAGAGAGAATTTAGACAATAATGTAGTGTTTTCATATAAAGGGTGTTAATCGACCCTCGACATTTATTGAAAGAGGTAACTCAGACTCAGGCCAATATGAATAACTTTTCGTATGGGCCCAGTGCTGGAAACTCGATAAAGAATATGTCGAGGGTCATACTTTAAGCTGCATAAGTAAGTAGCTCTTTAGTAACTTAAAAAACTAACATTGGAATGCGTTTCTTTATTTAACGAAATGTTGATTAATTAATTAAATATCAATAAATTACTACTTACATATTGGCATTTGGCTCTAAGAATAATATTTATGGTTCTACTAGCTGTTACCCGCGGCTCCACCCGCGTGATTTACAGATTGACAGCCTATGTCCTTCTCAGTACCATAACCTATGTGTATGCAAATTTAATGATAATCGGTTCAGTAGATACGGCGTGAAAGCGTAACAAACAAACAAACAAACTCACTTTCGCATTTAAAATATTAGTTAGGAAGTTAGGATTTAACTTTAAGGGATCAAATGCGTGATAATTTTTGCCCATCCATTTGAAATAAATTCAGAAAACAAGTGTTAACTTTCTGGGTTGCAAATACACAAGCTTCGTTAAACATACATGTGTACAGTCGCCATAAAATTCCCCTAATCACGTAACGCCATCAACATAGTAGCATCAATACTTCACAGCATAATTAAGTCATAAACTTTTTGCCAGCCCTGTACTAGTATCAGACCCGATTCCCATAGTCATGGGAGCTCCCGCGTATTGTCTTAACGCGGAAATGAGTAACGCTAACATAGTCCTTATTACCAGGTGTTAAGGTTTAATTTAACAGCCAGGAACTGTCAATTTGATAAGTAGTTTTTATGGTTACGCAAATCGTGTTTAAATGTTAATTATTTAAGTCTTACTTCTAAGTGTTGTAAATGTAGGAAAACACTATTCACGGCATTATTCTTTAAGGGATATACAAAAGCTCGGACCTAAAGTAGGTTTTACTCGACGCAATTATCAGACTCTGACGATACGAGTGCCTTGTAATAAACCGACGACTTAATATACAGCTTACTGAGTAGGAGCTTTATACGATACGATGTTCAATACAACTGCGCAGTTTGTACTAGTACAGTCATACTATCAGATACATTTACACAACACGAATCAGCAAAAATTGAAAACTTTTTACTCGCATTCAACGAAAAAGTTTCGATTGTGCATCTGTGTCATTGGGGCATTGAGCAGTTGTTACTGGTGTACATTAAAACGGCCTAGACCATAAATACAACATTATGATCCATGTTTAGATGTCACAAAGACCTTTTTGATAGCAAATGTATTAAAAATGCTTTCAGACAAGTTTATGGGACTAAAAATTGTGGTAGAGCAATGTGCATTGAACTTAAACAACTATAAACACATTACACTCCCACTTTGCTTCAACAGTTATGTAAAAAGGGCTTAGTCAAGTGCACAAAAGATGTCACTAGCCCACTGAAGCGAGGAAAACCGATCACTGGAACACATTAGCATTGTAATAATAACAGTTACTAACTTTTGCCCGCGACTGCGTCCGCAAACATTCTGTCTCCCACATGAGGGTATCCAGGTTGGAATCTCAGCTGTGGTATTTTTGTATGTTTTTATTTAAGGGCCCGCCCTAGGCCAGCAAAAATCTAAATACGGAGTGCAGTGCGGAGGTCCACGGACTTTGAATATTTTATTTTACAACGAATACTTTTAGGGAGATTTAAAAATAGATTAATATAATCGCTGCTTTATCTGAAATGCAATTACAATCCAGTTCTATTTTGATGTATTTTGTGAATACTAGATGTAAAACCTGAGGAGCCGGAGGAGGAGCCCGATGGTCCAGTGGGTGTGAGCTCTATGAGCGCTTACGTATGTTGAGGAACCCCTGGTGCAGTTCCTACTTGGATGGGTGACCGCAAGTGGCATAAAAATATCTCGAGCTTCTCCGTGCTTCGGAAGGCACGTTAAGCCGTTGGTCCCGGCTGTCATCATTGATGGCAGTCGTTAAGCTATGTCAGATGCCTTAAGGCAGCTTGGAAAAAATCTGACACCAGTGTTGGCCACTTACACATACGAAAAACAAAAAAAAAACAAGTAAACAAGACGTGATTTCGAGGCAACTTGGCAATTTCGTTCTATACCTAGAGTAAATTTTATGCATTCGTGTTTTTAAGTGACATAGTTCTTAGAGTAAGTCTCGAACTTTGCTGCATTTTTATTACGACTGAGTATATTGATAATTATTATCTTATCCATTTTACCCAACTATTAGTAAGGCAGGGGAGGCCTTTGCCCAGCGGTGGGACACAACATTTACAGGCTAGTAAAAAAAAATTGTAAGTATTATAACCCATCCAAGTTAAATGTGACACTACTGTGTACAAGGAATAGGGTATAAGTAAAGGAAGTTTATTTGATCGTAGAACATGGTGTTGCGCCATTTACAATCGAATAGTCGATATTATCGATTCAATTAATTAAATATCGCTCGGAGTTTGATTTATTTGTATTGTTTCCACGTGAACTGTGATATTTGCAGTGTTGAGAGATTTAATTAAATTGAGATAGATTTAACACAAACATAGGTAAGTATAAAATACTGTATGGACTGTTTACCTACAATGCCTTATATACAATAAGTATAAAATATTTCCTAACCGATATATCAAATGCGAATAGAAGTTTGTTCGATTTTCTTCTTAGTACACTTTTACTCTTTGAGGAGCACGATGGCCCAGTAGGTGTTATCATTATTAGCAATCACGCATGTCAAGGAACTCCGAGCGTAGTCCTGGCTGGGATGGTTAACCGCAAATGGCATAATTATATCTTGACTTCCTCCGTGCTTTAGAAGGTACGTTAAGCCGTTGGTTTACGTTAGGCTGTCATCGCCCGTTGGCCGTTGTTGTGTAAGCATCTGTGCAAGTTTGCTCCGTAAAGAATATGCTATAACGCGTGATTAAATTTGTTTTCAAAAGTAGTGTGTATATGATTCACAAAGCTCTTTTAGTGACACTTCTAGTGGTGTAATTATATTTCAATTCCATCAAGTAACACCAGAGTTATAAGCAAAAACATTTTAAAAAATTTAATTTAACCGTTTGGACCCTGACCTACGACAACCCGCTGCGCGCCCGCTGCTGCTGTGAGTCATCGCCACAGTGCCACTGGATAGTCACCGCCACTGCAATATCCACCTACGGCGGACCGCGTAAGATGGCTTCCAGAAAAGCTTCGTGCGCCGGTTGCCGCGGCGAAGTGAGTGAAGACGGACCGTATATGCAATGCGCAAAATGTAAGCAGATTTTTGATATTATTTGTGCCAACTTTTCTGCCGACATTTTTAAAACGTTGTCGGTGGAATTTAAGATGTCTTGGATCTGTGTTGAATGCCGTAGTAGACAACCAAAACTGGATAATTCTCACACTCCAGTGCGTCAACCACTTAGTATTGATTCAAGAACGGCTAGCAGTTGCCTCGACATATCAATGGAAACACCTGATAACGTGACTATGCGTGCTAAGCCACGTTACATGCAACCTGTACCTGCTGGTGAAAACAAGTCATTAGAAAATATTTTACTAACTGATTTAAAGGATTCTGTTATACAAGAATTAAAAAGCCTACAGGTTGACTTTGAGGCGCAGCTCTTGAGCAAAATAGATAAATTACTGGTGGAACAATTCATGGCATTTAAATCTGAAGTCCTGGAAAAGATTAATTCGATTGCAAGAGCGACTTTGCAATCAGAAAAACGAAACCAAACAAACATTGACAAGTCTGGTAAAACAACGCCAATACCCAAATTGATGACTTCTATCGGAACTCCCCAAGTAAGCCCAATTCCTGAAAACAAACCACCTTCAAAAAATAAACCTTCTAAACAAACACCTAAACAAAATGCTAATTCTCTCGAGGTTGTGTCTGACCCGTCCACGAGCACTGTCCCTAGTACAGTGAAGCCCTCTTCTGATACTGCTGTTTATAGTAATCCCAAGGCCGTACAGGCAGAATCATCCGCATCGGTCTCTACTATCAATATCCAGGACCGCGACCGTGAAGATACCGATAAAGGTGACTGGGAAGAAGTAAGGCGCAAACGGTCTCGAGCTTCTTTTCCTGAAGTACTGAGAGGCACCGCGGCGCCGGGCTCTACAACGTTGCTTGCAGCCGAGAGACGTAAATTCTTGCACTTATACTACGTGCAGGTAGGCACCACAGCTGAGCAGGTACGTGAACATCTAAAATCAATTTGTGGCAGCGACGAATGTTCAGTTGAAACGCTAAATTCACGTGGACACTACGCGTCGTTCAAACTTGGAGTTCCACTGAAGCAAGCCGAAAATATAATGTCATCCGATAACTGGGCAAGGGACATATGTGTGAAACCATGGCGGCAGAACTTTCGTGCAAAAGACAAGAACTTTCGAGCGTCGACTGCGATTCCATGAGATGAAAATATGTTACCAAAACGTTCGAGGCTTGAGGACGAAAATTAATACTTTCTTTGATAATATTACGCAAAGTGATTTTGATGTAATAGCTGTAACAGAGACCTTTTTAACGAGTTCTGTGTCTGATAGTGAACTCTTCCCTCCGGGCTTTCATGTAGTACGGAAGGATAGAGCAATGGACTGTGGATGGGGAGGAGTGATGCTCGCATTTCGCGATAGTTGTAATATTAAATTAGTAACGGACATTTCTGGTATGACTGATGACATGGAACTGATATTCGTTATTATGACATACAAAAATGTAAAAATGTTAATTTGTGTTGTCTATTTGCCTCCTAACTATAAAGATGAGCAATATTTGAATGTTTTGACATGTATTGAAAATGCTATTTTTACTTATCCTGACATGAATGTTCTAATTCTAGGTGATTTTAACTTAAACTCGTGCAGTGCGAATGTTAAAACTAACTTTGATTTTTTTTTGTGACTTTTGCTCGCTAATGCAATACAATACGGTTGTTAATGAACAAGGCGGTATGCTTGATCTTGTGCTGGGCAATTTTGAACCCGATCAGTTGGCGATATGCCGGGCTGAAGATCCTCTGGTAAAAATTGACAAGTACCACCCTATGCTCGATATAAGTTTAACCCTTCCATGCACTGGAAAATCATCACAAGTATCATTCACACAGCAAGCGATACCACGCTCAGATACCAGCCCGAATTGGAATTGGCGCAAGGCGGATTTCCAGGGTCTGTATAACGCATTGCTTGAAACTGACTGGTCAGATTTGATTAAAATTAGCGATACTAACAGTGCTGTTCAGTTATTCTACGACAAACTGTATGAAATAATAAACCTGTTTGTGCCATTAAATAATCAAATAGGGCATAGACGAAGATATGTATATCCGAAATGGTATAACTCAGAAATAATCAAAAATATACAAAACAAACACTTTCATCATAAGAGATTCAAAAAAGAGGGCAAAGAATTCAACAAGGCTATGTTTGTGTATTACAGAGACAGAGTAAAAAAAATGATCAATTCTGAATATCGGAAACATATGTATGAGCTACAAAAAAATATCATAGACGACCCGGCGCAATTCTGGAAATATGTGAAAGAAAAGAAAAAAGATAGAAAGAATATAGATTCGTACATGTATGAAAATACTGAAGTGAAGGGTCAAGCAGCAGCTGACGCCTTTGCTAAATACTTCGCATCTGTATTTCATGCTAATAGACCTGTGTTGAACCCGGATATAGCTGCTAAAGCCGCACATAGTCTCCGAGATGCAACCTCAGTTTCGATCGTGGCAGTCGATGAGAACGATTTGGGTAGGGCGGTGAGACGCCTCAAGCCGCGATCATCTAGTGGACATGATGGCATTCCTGCATTTCTGGTAAAGGACTGTATATCGGTTCTTAAGATGCCTCTACTGTATCTTTTCAATCTTTCATTATCGCAATCAAGATATCCCGATAGCTGGAAGTTATCGAGAGTCACTCCCATTCCAAAGGGTGAGGGAGGCAGCGATGTTTCATCTTTTAGACCCATAGCCGTGCCATCCGTATTTGCTAAGGTCTTTGAGGCAATTCTAAGTGATCACATTTATAGCCAAATTGGTCACAAACTACATAACAGTCAGCATGGGTTTCGCCGCGCTCGGTCTGCCACCACTAACTTGGTCGCGCATGTGGACTATGTCTGCTCGCAGATGGATAGTCGTAAGCAGGTCGACGTGGCCTACTTCGACTACAAAAAAGCTTTCGATATGGTAGACAATGACAGACTTTTGGAAAAATTTGCCGTTATTGGATTTACGCAGGCGCTTCTAAGTTTTTTCTCTTGTTACCTAAATAATCGTCGTCAATATGTACGGTTGAGCGGATATGATTCTGATGACTACTTTACGAGATCAGGAGTAAGTCAGGGTAGTACGTTAGGCCCATTACTATTCGTCATATTTATCAACGATTTACCGGAAGTAATTTTAAACTCTGAGTGTCTCCTATTTGCGGACGACCTAAAGCTAAGTTTGGGAATTGAAAATGAGACAGATGCGGTAGCCTTACAAAGAGACATTGATGCGGTATTACTGTGGAGTCAGGTCAACCACCTTCCACTTAATAATCTAAAGTGTAAAATAATAACTTTTTCACGAAAATCGCAGCCCATGATCATCAATTATTATTTATCGGACGCTCCATTGGATAGAGTTTATGACGTTAAAGATTTAGGTTTAATACTAGACTGTAAACTAGACTTCCATACGCATATAACTAGACTTTGCAAGTCAGCCCATAAAATTTTAGGATTTGTAATGAGGACAGCATCACAATTCGAAAATATAATGGCTGCCAAAGTGTTATACAACGCATACGTGCGTAGTAAACTAGAGTATGGCGCTGTTATCTGGAATCCCTACGAAGAAAAATATGCTGTAATGATTGAAAAAATTCAACGTAAATTTGCTCGATGGATATATAAGAAACTGTACGGATACTATCCATATCTATACCCTTCCTCATTTGTCCTGGGCATGGTTGGTATGGAAACTTTAAGATTTAGAAGAGCTATGGGTGAAGTCACACATTATTTATGTATAATCCATAATAAGATTGACAGTCCGGACATATTAGAACGTGTCCGTATTTTGGTTCCTCGGAACATACCTACGGACGAGGAGGGCCAGGTAGCGCCGCGCCGCCGCCCGCGACTGCTGGAGCCGCCCTACGCGCGCACCGAGCGCGGCCGACACGCGCCCACGAACCGTGCACTTCGTACTATCGGGGACATTCTTGCCGAGCACAATGAACTTGACCTATTTGCCGATAAATTAGGACATTCTCTAAATGCAATTAGCATAATTTTAATCGACGTGTAATTTAATCGACTAATTTGACATTGAAATTTGATATTGTACTTATAACCCATTTTATAAACTGCTGACATATCACAAGTATTAAGTTGGTGTTATTGTATTACTAATAATCTTGAATTGACTCTCTTATTCATTTGACAATTGTGTGTTTATTTTCTTTCTGATTTGTATCTATTGACTAATCTTATAAGCATTTTGGATGTAAAAACTGTTAGCTTGTAAGATGAAATGAATAAATGAAATGAAATGAAATGAAATGAAAATTGATACTTACATATTATCATGTCTTTTTTTCTTGCCGGTCGAACAGAAAAACCTAAAGGTCGCATAGTAAAAATAGTAGACGTAGAACGGCTAAACGAAAAACAAGTATATAAACAAATAAGGCATTGAAATTTGTTAAGGTATTTATTTTTAAGAAAGTCAAGAGTATGTTGCGTGAGTGGAATTATTTTCCTTTTTTAAATCGTTTCGATGATGACATAACCGGAATCGAGCATATTCTCCACTCGATAAAACAGTACACGCCACCCATCCCTAATCGCACGCATGAGTGCCCGTAGACTTGTTCATCTGGTACAAATAAGGCTAGGGAAGGGACCATGACGACATTTCATTTTTTATAACGAGTCCTTAGGGCTTTGCACTCAGCGGTTTTTTTAACCGTTGTCGACGCACGAACATTGACTCACGAAGAATTATGTGTTTGGTTATATATTTTTCTTTTCTTTGTGGTTCATTTTGTAAGGCGACACAGTAGAGAATTAAAAAAATTTGAGCTGGTTGTTGTTTTACTTATATTTAATACTTATGTGTAGGTTCTTCATGTCCTTTTTCTTAAACGTTAGGAAAATAAATAATACCACTACACACACGCTACCTGCTACTTATCCAAATATTAAGGATGTCGTGGCATTTCAATAGAATCAGTTTCTCATTTTGGCGTATAGATAAAAGTTTACCTATATTAAAATTACTTATAGTTCTTTAAGCAGAATCAAATCAAGCACATTAGATAACACAACAGTCTTAACGTCTGCCAACACTTACTACGCTTTTGAAAACAAAACCATCTTTTAAAAGTGAGTTAAGTTTAACATAAAAAGGATTCTGCAATCAGTTCCCAAGAATAAAAAACGGGTAGCGCCAGAGGCTAAGCTAGTCTAATTATGTGTTGAAATGCAAGGAATGCGTGTTTTTGTTCGTATGTGCCTTCTAAGAGGCATGTCGAGAACTAGTTATCGTCAGTAGCTTCACAGACGCTGTTATTAAGAGTAGTGGTCGGTTAAAAGTCATAATTAGTGCTTATTGTGTATGCAAAGTTTTCTACTTTGCATTAATTTTTTGAAAACATAATTGTTTCTTTGAACTAAGAAACATGTTGTTTGCTTCTTAAAATGACATGTACGTTGCGTTATAATAATTTATGTGCTTCCGCCACCAGTAAGTTCATGCAAACTATTGCTGGCCAGCGCCCACCCTTTACTGCATACACTACTGCACTGTTACAGGCGTAAATTTGACTTCCGCAAAGTAACGCCTGAATTAATTCAATAGGTACTAAAAATGAAACAAGCCATGCTCACATGATAATTTATTATTCGTCTAAGATTTACTAGGTACATCAGTACATCCAAAGGTAAAGATAGATAATACTTGTCATCTAACTACAATATATTTGTAACATAACAATCACAAAATGTTTGAACCTTACTGCCCAAAAAAAAGTTCAAACCAATGAAAAAATTGAACCTACAACGACTGTCTCAGGGTTTAACATTGTAAATAAAAGTCAAGTTGATGGTCACACTACACGAAAAGAGTCGTAGGCGGAAATATATTAAGTTAATACACATGACGTTAGTATGGAGAGATCCATAACAGTTAAAATAACATCACAGCACTTGACGTTCAATGCACTATACGTTGGGTAATCAAAAATATCGTTACACGACTACAAGTTGTTTAAAATGATAACAAAGTGTTGTTATGACATCTATTAGGAACATTTTACAAGCAATTCCCAGGATGCCAACTAGTGTCATTATGTCACACATTTTAAATGGCATACACGTCCTCATGCACCTTTCTCCTTGTAAAATGTCCCAAATATGCATGTTCATGTTTATACCATTGCTTTTCAACATGGCGGGTTCTCCATAAAAAAGCATGTTTTTAAACTAGACTGTGTAGACTTTTGACCTTATTTATGTGGATATTTTATTTTGCATAGCTTTTTGTAATAACAGAGATAGTGTCTGTTTATATACGGCAATTAGCAGCCCTGCCCGCTTGTGCCCGGGCATGTATTATACGTATAAACCTTCCTTTTGAATCACTCTATCTTAAAAACAAACGCATCAAAATCCGTTGCGTAGTTTTAAAGATCTACCTACATAGGGACAGACCGACATCGGCAAGCGACTTTGCTTTATGTTTTGTAGCGATAGTGTTGAAATTATTCTTAGCTTTGAACAAGGCTACCTAACACCTAGGCTAATTTCCGAAAGAAAGTAGCTGACCTCATGCTTTAAGCTTAAACTTTTCGGGCCAACAAACCTTAATACATCGATGTTTAAAAAAATATATAAAAAATACACTTCACGTTTTCCACGCTTTTCACGGAACATTAAGTTTGAGAAACGATGGCCAAGTCGAACAATTTAAACTGGTCGCAGTCATATGTATCTAAAACGTGCATTATACATTAAAATATGCGCATAAACCAGCATTAGCATGCGTTGGACATTCCTATTGTGGCTTGTGATCCGAAATCGTGACAATTGAGGCGGTGGCGTAAGGTACGAATGACCGCGAGTATACACCCTTATTTTAAATTAAATACACAAATTTTAAGAGGTGACTTAGCCCATCAACATGAACAACTTTTAACAAGTGAAATATGCTAGAAACACAAAAAAAAATTGCATACCCATACAAGTGTCCAGTTAATCGGACCAAATGTATGGAAAAGGTAAAAATAAAATTGAATTTTTAGCATTGGTCCCATAACAAAAGTTGTTGATGGGCTGAGTCACTTCTTAAAGTTTGTTATTGAATTTACAATAAGTGAGTACTCAGATCGCCAATAAAAAAAAATTCTTATGGTGCCAAGACTGAGAACTCTAAAAAAATCTAATTTCTCGGGCGGCTCAACACTATTGTAAGAAATTTTCAATTTTAATTGTGAGTTCCCATGCATTGATCTCATAGGATAAGTTGTTCGTATTGGTCACCCCTTTAAGGGTTTTTCTGGGTCAACTTATACGATGTATTATTACATTGGCATTTTATACATTGGTATTTAATTACATTGGTATTTTTATGCCCGAGTTAAATTTACTGTAACAGCTTATACTTTGCGCCGCGATTTGACCACGACAAGCGGCATGCGCTTGCGCACAGGGCGGTGCCATCCCTCCTCCATTTCGGTCGATACCTCCAATAGGCCATGCTTAAAATAACGTTGCACGCAAACATTTAGTTCTTAGAACTTATTTATAACAATAGCCGTCACCAATACTCGTTCACACGTTTTTGTGGCTATTTTAATGCGGCAATGTGATATAAAGGTGATATAAAAGTGCTAACGCACGCAATGTTGTCGAAACTAATGATATATATATGAGTTATATCTATATGATACATATAGATAGTTGAAATTCACAGAATATTATTAGATAAATTGCTAATTATATAGCAATAATTAAATATATAGATATATCTTATAGATAACTATAATGCAAATGAAATTTCATATGAACTTAGCTGTCTTTTGAAATTTATAATAAGTACTACAGACATGCTATGACAGTCATTGTGTTTTACATACTTTGCTTATTTAACAGCAAACATATAAAGTATAATGCCAGGAAAGGAAGTTGGTACTTATTACTTACTACCTAGTTCCTTAAAATTTCGGGTTAACTCAGACTTTTTAGAAAATTGTGACGTCACGAATTACTACTACCCATAAACTTCCAACAGATCAATGAATTCAACTAGCAATCAAAGACCGTATTTTCGTAAGACAATATTTTGGTAGCATCCTGCTGAATTGGGATTCACTTGACTCTATCTCTCTCGTATAGACCAACGACGTGATGCTGTAGTGTCTTACCTACGTCTAGTAATCAAGAAATTTACTGATTTCCACTGTCCAAAAGCAACAATTCTCATAGCCCTCTGAGATTGACATTTGAAAGATGTTTTTTCTTACCTCTGAATCTTAACTAGCCAGCAATTTTTGCCAAAGAATCGCAACAATCTCGCCTTTTCAGTTTGCAAGAAACTCCGTAAGTCGACATTCCGAATTGGGATGAATAGTGATGAGGAATCTTATTTACATTACAAAATGAACTTTAGACCTTTGGAATAAGGGTCAAATAAATTGCAAAAATGTTTGTGTCCGTATATGGAAGGCTGGACACTCGCTTAAGCTAGAATGTCCCTTCCAGCCATATAACAGAGTTGGGATATTTTATGGTTCTTTTAAAGTTGACTTTGCGACGTTACATAAAGCTGTACAGTTATGTTAGACGATTCTGTATTTTTATGAAAAGATAATAAAGTATAATTTTCTTTGGTGGTTAGTGAGAGTAATTAAGACTTTGGAGCGAAGCTGTCGATTAGCATTCCTAAGAGAGTCCGTTTTTAATGGCTCGCTTAGCATTTGTAATGGACGGCATAAGTGTACAGTTATGACTTTTAAACATTGCAAAAGTTCACTAAAAGGATTGCCTTTCTAGCAAATATGGAGTGTACTGTTTTCAGGGTTGTGTGTTAGTGTTTGCTACAACTATAACTTGTTACTTTTAGGAGTGTGTGCCATTTTGTTACAATGGCAAATACTAATACGCAGAACGCCACTTTCTCAATATGTTGCCTAGGAGCAAAACGTGCTCTATCATTTGAAATTACTAGTAGCTTTTTGAGATGTAGGCTCTAATGAAGTGTCCTTTCTACCAATTACAGCTATTTTATTTACCTTTTTTAGGGTTCCGTAGTAAACTAGGAACCCTTATAGTTTCGCCATGTCTGTCTGTCTGTCTGTCTGTCTGTCTGTCTGTCTGTCTGTCCGTCCGCGGTTTTACTCAGAGACCATAAGTACTAGAAAGCTGTAATTTGGTATGAGTATGTATATTAATCATGGCAAAAAAGTCGTAGAAAAAAATCTTGAAAAAAAATTTTTTTTTGGGTAGCTCCCATACAAGTAAAGTCGGGGAGTCATTTTTTTTTCTCTACTTACCCATCTTGTGGGGTATCGTTAAAAAGGTCTTTGAAAAATATTGTGAGGTTGAGAACACCATTTTTCGATTTAAGGATCCGTTTCCGAAATATTTGGTTTTAAAGTGCAAATTTTTGTTAGAGGTACGTGTCCCCCCCCTCTATCTCCTAAACGGTTATATAAAGATACGTGAAAAAAATTACAGCAGTAGTATATATACTGAAGTTGAAAGGAAAACTATCAGAGCTAAGTACTAAGTACAAACTAAAAAGTTATAGGCAACCAACTTATAAAATGTACTGGAAAATGTAAAATTTCATACAATCTTTATTGTTAGATGTTTTTGGTCGTTAAACTGTGAGGTGCGTGTGTAAACAGTGTGTACTCAAAGTTGTCATTCGCAACTACGGAACCCTATACTGCGCGTGGCCCGACACGCACTTGGCCGGTTTTTTTGTTAAACTGCTACCTAAACATGAAAATAGCCGGACAGACGTAACGAAATACAAAATAATGTCCAACCAGAAACGAAGTCACAATATTTGCTGGCGCTTTGTGCTCGCTCAGTGGAAAAACATGATGGTGATGCTCTGAATTAGTCTGTCCACTGCCCAACCTGTTTTTCAGTCTCATTTCAAATTCGCCCCTTAAAGGGGGGGTCCCAAGTTTGTATTTAACGCGAGCAAAGCCGTGGGCAAAGGGTAGTAGCACATTAATGTGTAAAAAAGCATTGCGCTTAAGGGGGCACACTAGGCATTGTAGCGACGCCAATCATTTTATTCCTAATACTTTACAAATAGAAAGAAATTCAAGAATGAAAATCATATAAGCCTTAGTAAATAACTTGAAGTATTTTTGGAATCATGTTTAATATTACCAGAATCAGTGAGAATTATGAGAATCTGATCGCCAGAAACGGCCGTTTTTGGCGGTAATCACGTTTTCTCTTACTGACTGATTCTCATAATATTAAAACATGATTCCCTTAAGCGCAATGCTTTTTTACACATTGTATACTAGATGATTAATTGCAAGAGATAGTATTCGAAATACGTCCTTTGAGAAAAGCATATTTAAAGAATCGGACCTTTTGCTGCAAACATTTTGAGAAACGAACAATCTGCGCAAAACCAAACTTCACACATTTGAATGGCTAATATTTTTCTCATAAACTATTTTAAGAAGGCTTTGTTAATATTTATATTTACATAAACTTACAAGCAACATTGTTGTAAGCACTTTAAGTTTTACAAATTGATGACTTCAATAATGCTAGAGAGAACTAATCTTCGCACACCTGCAGATAGACTTTGCATTATCTAATAACTAGCTGTTACCCACGGCTTCGCCCGCGTGATATTATAGCCTATATCCTCCTCAGTATCCTAACCTATTTGTATTCAAAATAATGATAATGATGATCGGGGCAGGAGATAGGGCGTGAAAGCGTAATAAACAAACTCACTTTCGCATTTATAATATAAGTTGGGATTGAGAAAGTTGGAAAGTTGGGACAACGCAGAAAAATAATTATGTGTATGTACGAATAGATAAAAATTTACACGGCTTAACGCGTCTTCCGAAGCACGGAATCTTCTTTATTTCAGATACTGACGTGATTCAAACCTCCGGATCTTTAGGCGAACGCCCTAACCATTTGCCCACGGAGGCAGTCAGTTTGCGTACATTATAGTTAATGTTATTTATGTTTGTTCCAGGCTTCACTGGGATACAATGCGAGGTGGAGATCGACGAGTGCGCCAACAACCCCTGCCTGAACGGAGGCGTCTGCCACGACATGATCAATGCGTTCCGGTGCACCTGTGTTATTGGGTAAGTTACATCGATTTACAGAGTCTGATCATTCTTTATTAAGGGTTAATACTTGTAGAAAGTGGTGCTTTATGACGACTCGTTTACACATAAAAGTTTCTTCGTTTTCATAAAGTTTAATTACATATTGAAATCAACACAATAAAGTCTAACGAAGTTGTGAACTGGTGTCGTAAGATACGAAATTAACGATACTATATTCGAAAACTTCTCCAACACGCCTGGCTAGCGTGAAGAGTGTAAGCCAAATCCTGTAATTGCTCTGCATCATATATGACTCTGGTATTATAAAGAGAGTCATGTCATGCAGAGGAGACTAAAAAAAGACCTGATGATGATGAAGATTTTAAGATATTAAGAAAATTTTAAGATATTTAGGAAATTTAAAATATATGTATTAAACATACTTATATTGTGGATTATGTTTATTCATTTTAGTCACCTCTTGGGTACTTATGATTAAGTTTTCAAATCTTTTAGTAAGTTTCAACTAATATTTGAATCTTTTTCAACAGATTTACAGGTGCCCGTTGTCAAGTGAACATCGACGACTGTGCTTCAAGTCCTTGCCGGAATGGTGGTACTTGTCATGATTCCATTGCTGGGTACACCTGCGAGTGTCCTCCTGGGTACACGGGTAAGCTATCCAACCATATTACAAAATTGCCTTGTTGACAAAACTTAGGAGAGAGTTGACATACAGAACCAACCCAAAATAGAGAGAAGGCGAGGAAGAAGAAAAAAAATGGCCGCTACTGGTAATAGCACGATGACATGGCACCAACCGATTTAAGGTGCCTTCTGAAATTGCCCAAATTTCGACCGAATCTACCTTCTACCTCTGCTTACTGCTTTCGTGGGCTATTTTCTACACTTTGGCCGCCTATTCGGGCCCAATGTGGGTGAACAGATCCCAAATCTTCTCCTTCTTCCTCATATCCTTAATCTTTTTTATATTTTGGTAACAAATGCCTTACCTGTTATATGTTTATCTTTTGAATTCTCAATTTTGACTGAATTAACTTTCTTATCTCCTTAGGTTTATCATGTGAAACAAACATCAACGACTGCCTTTCCGCGCCCTGTCACCGAGGTGAATGCATCGATGGTGACAACAGCTTCACTTGCAACTGTCACCCTGGCTACACAGGTCGCGTGTGTCAGACACAGATCAACGAGTGTGAATCCAATCCCTGTCAATTTGGAGGTAAGTCATTCTTCTTTTCAAGTATCCCAATCATCTTAACATAAATTATTGTTTTCTATTAAAAGCAAGCAAGCTCTTATCTATTTCTAGAAACAGTCATATTATGCACATTTGACGTACAGGTTTCAAAAAATTGATAATAATCTTCAATTGCAGAATTAATATTTTGTATTTAAAATATTCACCTTTCATATTATAGTTGATAAGTGTTATATTAAAATATACTTAAACCATTTAAGGTCAGTAGTTTAATAAGTTGTTTCTTACAGGCCATTGCGAAGACCTTATCGACGGGTACCAATGCCGATGTAAGCCGGGCACGTCAGGTCGCAACTGTGAAATCAACGTCAACGAGTGCTACTCCAACCCTTGCAGGAACGGGGCCACTTGCATCGATGGCATCAACAGGTTCGTATTGACTGTCTTTTAGTTTGTCTTTTTATTCTTGGATTGAATTATTAAGTATCTTCTCGTTTTCATTATTACGCTTAACATCAATTTCATTATAACTGTTATCATTTTTATTAGCTCCGTGGCGCAGCGGTCAACACGCCGGTCTGTGACACGGATGGTCCCGGGTTCGATCCCCGGTCAGGTCAAGATGAAAAGGATCTTTTTCAGATTGACCTGGGTCTCGGATGTTTATCTATACATATATGTATTTGTTATAAAATATAGTATCGTTGAGTTAGTATCCCATAACACAAGTCTTAAATTAAGAACTTACTTTGTGGCTAGCTCAAACTGTGTGATTTGTAAAAAAAATATATTTCAATTTGTTCTTGATATCATTTTAATATTTATCCCTTATGTTGTATCTGGGAGCTTAAAATGGTATACTTCTATTACCTACTATTATTTCTTAATTATGTTTTATGTATCTGTTGATAATAATCAATACTTTTTGCTATTCTAATTCTATTGTATTTCTTTTACATGCAGCAATTATTTCCAGTAAGTTTCTTTTTTTAGTCGCACGTTTTTATTACGATAATTGACTGCATGATGCATCTTAGTGGGTATCAATTGTTTGATACTTACTCAGATGCCTTCTTTTGTACAAAAACATTAAAATCTAATTACTTGTGTGTAAAAATCATACATCTGGCATGCTTCACATCTTTTTTTTCGCATGCCGATAAATTTGACTGGCGTTCCCCAAGGTTTTGTATTTTGCCCAATATCGTTCATGTCCGATTTTTCTACAGATACACTTGTGAATGCATTCCTGGCTTCACGGGCCAACACTGCGAGACCAACATCAACGAATGCATCCCTAATCCTTGCGCCAACGGAGGCATCTGCATTGATAGAATCAACGGGTTCCGATGCGAGTGTCCTAGAGGATATTATGATGCCAGGTATGTCTGACATAAAGGGAACTGAGGATTCGGTATTGCAGTTCACGTGGATTAGTGATGGATCAGATTTAAAATTAGGAAACATGGCTATATTCTCAGGAATACAGTATTATCCAAAACAAAAATCAGAAATTCTAACGTAATGATTTTCTTCGTCTTTCCAGATGCCTGTCAGATGTAAATGAATGTGCTTCGAATCCCTGTGTCAACGGAGGCAGCTGTGAAGATGGAGTGAACCAGTTCATCTGCCATTGTTTACCTGGTTACGGAGGTAAGTAAAACTTCTGTATATTATTTGTCTTGGTTACAAATTTTGATAGCCCTTGCTTAAATTTTTATAGTTAGTGGCCAATAGTCTCAGATTTCTTTCCAAACTTACGTTATAATTTAACTTCACGTATTATTCTTATGTTTATGTTACTAAACATTCATCCTAATGACTGTTAGAAGTAATTTATGTATATTTTTATTGCTTGTGATTTTGACTAATTGCAACTTCTCTTGCAGGACAACGATGTGAACGCGATATTGACGAATGCAGTTCAAATCCTTGCCAGCACGGCGGTACCTGCCATGATAGACTTAACGCGTACAAGTGCGATTGTGTTCTGGGATTCAATGGTATGTATCATTCTTCTAATTTACATTTTCTTTATTAGCAAAATTTGGATTTTTGTTTTGATGATTTGTGTTTAACTTACTCTTTATAAAGTTTTGCAGAGAGTTTTAAGCTGATCATGATTTTATAAGACGTTATATTAATCCTAATTAATTAAAATTATAAATGCGTTAATGACATCGTTTGTTCAATTTACGCCTAACCTACTAAAAAGTATTTTATTAATGCAACGGTGTCAACTTTATTTAGCTTTTCTAATGGTTACAGTACTTAAAACAAAACTGAGTAACAAATTCTATTTTTTTCTTTTTTAGGAGTGAACTGCGAAACCAACATCGATGACTGTGCTGGGCGTCCCTGCCTGCATGGTGGCTCCTGCATCGACCAAGTCAACGGCTATCGGTGCGTGTGCACGCCGCCGCATTCCGGGCGCAACTGTGAAAACACGCTTGACCCATGCATGCCCAACCAGTGAGTACTTTATAATTGTTTATAAGCAAGTAGACTAATTTTGATTAATGTAAATTGTTTATCGTCTGTAAGGTATAAAAAAACGTGGAATAAGCTTTGAAATATTAGTGGTGCCTCTACTTTATTTTTGGTGCTATTCTTACTATCAACTTATGCAAGCAATATTAAACAGCGATTTCATTCAAGACTTTTTCTCTCCACTAGATGTCGACATGGCGGTCGCTGCAGAGCCGAAGCATCTTATGCCGAGTTCACCTGCCAGTGTCTCGTTGGTTGGACAGGAGCGTTGTGCGAACGAGACGTCGACGAATGTTTTGTAACAACGCCTTGTCATAACCAAGCAACTTGCATCAACACCGATGGATCTTACGCTTGCATCTGCGCTAAGGGATATGAAGGGAAGGACTGTGCTATCAACACTGATGATTGTGCTTCGTGTAAGTAAATCTTATCTGTAAAAACTATACAGAGACAGGTGAAATAGATTATAAAATACTGCAGTAAATCAAAACGAAACTATGTCTTGTAAAGTGCTCATAATAAAACTTTTGTGGTTTGAGCTTCAATGACTTGCAGTTGAGTTATTAGCTTAATCTGACTAATAATGGTCAACAATACTACAAGGATTTTGGTCTCCATTTTTTTGAGAGCTTACGGTCTACTATATGCACTCCAAAAAACTGCAGAATCGCTTCGTGTATCATAATTAATACTCGCCTCACTTATTTTTATTTATTTTTTATTACACACAGACTTACAGTTTACAACACCAAAACATCTGCATGCTAATCAAAATAGTCACAAAAATAATTAAATAATGTTAAAAATTAAAAAATATACACAATTTCACAGACTTAATGAAGTAAATTTTATTTTTTACTTTGTTTTCGTCCTTACCCTTTTTATTTTCTGTTTTCACCAAATATCACTTTGTCTTTATGGCTTCCACATGGTTTACAATTGCTTATTTTTTATAGCCCCCTGTCAAAACGGCGCGACGTGTTTGGACAGCATCGGCGACTTCAACTGTGTGTGCGCGAGCGGCTTCGCGGGCAAACACTGCGAGGTGGACATCGACGAGTGCGAGTCACATCCTTGTATGAACGGTGCGACTTGTAACCAGGTACGTTACAAATAATCATAGTTAATAATTCTATATTTATCTTATTTCTATTTTATACTTATCGTTGATTTCGCTTGGTGCATAAAATTTACTAATTCCTTTTTTAAAAAGAAAATGAAAAATATATGATCCAATATGAAACCTTGAAGAATGTCTCTTTTAGTTGCTGTAATTTTTGATGCGTAGGGTTGTCGAAGCACATTTTTCGATAAAAAATTATCGTAGGTATTGTTTTCTTTTATTAAAATAGAATGTAGAACTCTGTCTTATATGTCGGTTTTTAAAGATAAATTTGTGGTTAACAGTATCAAATGCATCGCTGGTTTGATAGTTTTTTAAAGCCTGAACCATAACAAATGGGTACTAGACTAGCTTTTTGCTTAGGTGATAATTACTCATTAGTAATATAATAATTGTATCTGTGTATTTATTTACGAATTTAAGACATAACGCAATGATTTTCTTGTCCAGTACGTGGCCTCCTATACGTGTACTTGTCCACTGGGCTTCTCGGGCATCAACTGTCAGACCAATGACGAGGACTGCACAGACTCCAGCTGCATGAACGGAGGCACCTGCATCGATGGCATTAACTCTTACAACTGCTCGTGTCCACCAGGGTAAGATTATTTTTTTCTCGAACATCATTTCAACAAAACCTTAGACCATCAAAAGTTGGGGAATAAATTCAAATACTTAAATTTGATAATAGAATAGAAAATATAATGTTTGGGTTTTGAAACAAAATAATTTGAAAAATAGCCTTATGTTTTGATCTTTCTATTTATACCTTCTATTACTCTTAATATTAATTAAGGACACTCTCTTGGACATTCAATTAGGCACAATAAAAAAATTATAATATTTTTTTTATATTTACAAACATCGAAAGTTTCAAAAGATTAAAATAACAGACCCTGTAGTTTATTGTAGTCAGCTATTAAATCAATTTTAAATTTGATTCCTTTTTTACAGTTACACCGGCTCTAACTGTCAATTCCGCATCAACATGTGTGACAGCTCACCCTGCGACAACGGCGCGACCTGCCATGACCATGTCACTCACTACACCTGCCACTGTCCATACGGCTACACTGGGAAACACTGTGATGCTTTTGTTGACTGGTAAGTATCTACATACCAGTAGATAGATATGTACCTATCTACGCCAAAAATGTATCAATTTCTGTATGAATTTTATCAACCACTTTTTATCATAGAAGTGATCTACTATTAACAGTGATATTTTACCATCGAAAGGCTGAACAAACATGAATGATTCCCCTTTTTACTGATACTGATTATTCCTTCGATTTACTAAAAACATATCCCTAATTACTACGTAATATAAAAAGAATCAAATATTTTTTAGTAAACTTAACAGTGCAATGAAAACTTTTGAATTTAAGATTTCAATAGGAATAGGAATAGAAATAATAGAAGATATTTACTAAATGTCTATCCACAGGTGCGAAAACAATCCGTGCGAGAATGGAGCAACATGTTCACAAAAGGGTCCACAATACACCTGCACGTGTGCACCGGGGTGGTCCGGGAAACTTTGCGATGTCGAGATGGTGTCGTGTAAAGATGCCTCCATCAGAAAAGGTAAGTAGATATCTTACATAATTGGTGGTTGAAAATAATTTTGAAGATCAAGTACCTGCTATAACAGTTTCAAATTCAATATCCTGACATTTAATCTGGTTTCAGGTGTCAAATTAAAACAACTCTGCAACAACGGTACATGCGAAGACATTGGCAACTCCCACCGTTGCCACTGCCTGGATGGCTACACTGGCTCGTACTGCCAGAAGGAAATCAACGAGTGTGAGTCAGCCCCTTGCCAAAACGGGGCCGTCTGCAAAGACCTAGTTGGCACGTACCAGTGCCAGTGCGCCAAAGGATTCCAAGGACAGAACTGCGAACTCAATGTCAACGATTGCTTGCCAAACCCTTGCCAGAACGGAGGCACTTGCCATGATTTGATCAACAACTTCTCTTGCTCTTGTCCTTTCGGAACTTTAGGAAAGATTTGCGAAATTAATGTCAACGATTGCAAGCAAGATGCATGCCATAACAACGGCTCGTGTATAGACAAAGTCGGAGGCTTCGAATGTAAGTGTCCTCCAGGATTTGTCGGCCCTAGATGTGAAGGAGACATCAACGAATGTCTGTCAAATCCATGCTCTACTCCTGGCACTCAAGATTGCGTTCAATTAGTCAATGATTACCACTGTAATTGTAAACCCGGGTATATGGGAAGACATTGTGATGCTAAAGTCAATTTCTGTGCCAATTCACCATGTCAAAACGGTGGTATGTGTACAGCTGTACAAGGTGGACACGAATGTCTTTGTAATGAAGGCTTCTATGGTAAGAACTGCGAGTACTCAGGCTACGCTTGCGATTCCAACCCTTGTCAAAACGGAGGATATTGTAGAACTTCTGAAATTGGAGACTATGTATGTGACTGTCCATTGGGTCTTTCTGGTATCAACTGTGAAAGAGATTCTCTAAACGAATGTCTGAGTAATCCATGCAAGCACCCAGAGGCTCGTTGTTTCGACAAACCAGGCGACTATCTTTGCTACTGCCCAAGGCAATGGACTGGAAAGAACTGCGACATTCACGACCCTCACGCTAGAGGTGGATATGGAGGTCCTGTACCTGGTGTTTATAACAAGAGTCCTACAATAAGTATAGAAGAACTTGATTTAGCGTACCAGAAAGAACAGTGTGTGAAACTTGGTTGTAAAGAAAAACAAGGCGATTATCATTGTGATGAAGAGTGTAATACTTACGCGTGTGGATTCGATGGAAATGATTGTTCTCTGGGTATCAACCCATGGGCAAACTGCACAGCGCCGATCAAATGCTGGGAAGTCTTTATGAACGGGGAATGTAACGAAGTTTGTAACACCCAAGCATGCTTGTTTGATGGAAGAGATTGTCAGAAGTCTTTGCAGCGATGCAATCCGATATACGACGCGTACTGTCAGAAACATTATGCCAATGGCCATTGCGACTACGGATGTAACAACGCTGAGTGTAACTGGGATGGATTAGACTGTGAAATTGAACCTCCTGAACTCGCTGAAGGTGTGATGTCGGTAATACTTTTGATGGACATGCAAACATTCAAAGAGAACTCCGTAGCTTTCTTGCGAGATTTAGGACATCAGCTTAGAACAACAGTTTTGATAAAGAAAGATCATCTAGGTAACGATATGGTGTACCCTTGGAAAGGAAACGCTGATGTCGGCCTTCAAGACACGGAAGTTGCGAAGAAACACCATATTCTCGTGACTGAGCGGGTCCAACCTGGTGTCCACGTGTACCTAGAACTTGACAACAGGAAGTGTTCCACTGAATCTGGATCAGAATGCTTCTTCTCTGCCCGCGAAGCTGCAGAATTCTTAGCAGCTACGGCCGCGAAACATTCCATTATGTCGGACTTCCCGATCTTCCAAGTGAAAGGCGTCACCACCCCTACTGGAACAGACGACATTCAAACGAATTCAAAGTACGTTTTCATTGGAGTAATCTTAGTTCTCTTAGCAGGATTGCTTATTGGTGTACTGGTGACAGCGCAAAGAAAACGCGCTGCTGGTATCACATGGTTCCCGGAAGGTTTCATAAGAAACAATTCGTCATCAAGGCGAAGATCGAGACGTCGTGGGCCTGATGGGCAAGAGATGAGAAATTTGAACAAAGGTTCTATGGGCTGTATTGACGTTGATATCAATGGAGGTCATATGGGGCCTCCGCATTGGTCTGATGAGGATGACGATGGATCTGCTCCTCCAAGAGCTAAACGACCAAGAGGTCCAGGTGATGCAAATGGAGCTCCAGGAGGTTACGCGTCAGACCACACAGCGATCACGGACTATGAAGAAGCTAGTCATGAGTCCAGGGTATGGACGCAACAGCATCTAGATGCGGCAGACATCAGAGTGCCGCCCAGCATGATGACGCCTCCAGCTATCGTAAGTATATATTACAATTGCCAACCTATTTTATAGACAGTTTGTCCTACACAAACACACCAAAACTTAAGTCTTCAACGATCATTAGAATCTATGCATCAGTTATATTCGGTATAAAAACTGTGGGCTATAGAAAATTGTAGGATATCAAATCTGCGTTGCCTTGCTTTCTTTGTAGAATCTCTATACTGGTATCAGATTAATCAAGCTGCCTAGCGGCATCTGACTGGTTATTGCTGTTAATATTAACATTAGAAAATATGCAAATCTATTATACTCTCTTGCGTTTTCGTGTCTTGTCTTCTTTGCTAACGCTAAAGTCAGATTAAAGTTGTATGAACCTTTTTATAAAGTCTAATCACAATGTAAATTCCACAGCACGACGGCCACGTGGACGTAGATGCTCGGGGTCCTCTCGGCATGACGCCGCTCATGGTGGCAGCTGTGCGCGGAGGGGGCTTGGACACTGGATCAGACGCTGAAGACGAACAGACCGCTCACATCATATCGGAGCTGGTCGCTCAGGGAGCTCAACTGAACGCTGCTATGGACAAGACTGGAGAGACTAGTTTGCATCTTGCTGCAAGGTTTGTATTTATAACACCTAGAAATTGTTTTAGGCGAATTGTTGCGACGTTTACCTAGTTTAATAAATAGTATATTAGATAAATGTACCTAAATCCTTGGTGTGAGAACAATTAGAACATCATAGAATGTGTTTCAATGTACTAACTTTACTATATGTATTAAACTATTAAAAAAATTACTTCCGTTGGATCTGATTACTCTTTAAAGGATAACGCATTGATATTGGTTTCATATTTTAAACGGCTGTCAAGGATTTTAAAACATAACTACTGACTGACATTTTTAATATTTTCCCTCTCACATTCATAGCAGTTCTCTTTAAGTAGATTAGTTTTTAAAATATCTTCTCTCTTTCAGATATGCTCGAGCAGACGCCGCCAAACGTCTGCTAGATGCCGGTGCAGACGCAAACTCACAAGACAACACCGGTCGAACGCCACTACACGCAGCCGTCGCAGCAGATGCAATGGGCGTGTTCCAGATCCTACTGAGGAACAGGGCGACGAATCTAAATGCTAGGATGCATGACGGAACTACGCCGCTTATTTTGGCTGCCAGGTAATTTTTAAGTGAAAATAATAAAGCTTGAATGTTTTGAAGCACTTGAAGGTGATACAGTATTAGAATCCCGAACATTTATTTTTTACTCGATTGAAGTACCAAATAAAAGTAAACATCACATGATATTTATCGAACATAATAATGGCTGGTAGCAGAAACAAATGAGTTTGTAGCCATAATACATTTATTAAATATAATAATAACACTCGATATGATATGCCATGATACCAATTTAAAAAGAAACGTTTGGCTTTCTAGTAGTAGTAGATACTCAAACCCCGATTGTGAATAGGCTAAAATAGCAATATCCTACCGTTGAAATTTTGTCATATTCAAGTGACTTACCTTCCTTACTTTTATCTCAATAGGCTAGCCATAGAAGGCATGGTAGAAGATCTCATCAACGCAGACGCGGACATTAATGCAGCGGACAACAGCGGCAAGACAGCACTACACTGGGCCGCTGCTGTCAACAATGTGGATGCAGTTAACGTGCTGCTAATGCACGGTGCTAATAGAGATGCACAGGATGATAAGGTAAGAAAAATTAAAGCTATTGTAGTTGCTAGACAGGATATGGATAGTGAAGTATATAAGGAAGATATACATCCACTGAAAATAATAATGTCGAAGTATGTTAAGTTAAGACAACTCTCGTATTTGTACGATGTTGGTCAATAATTTCTGTATTATGCGTGCACCTGTTTTATTACTTCTTAAATTTCAGATATTCGAGATTAGGTACTTATTCATAGTATTCGAGCCCTTTTGAATTTGAATAGCATCATAGATATATAATTCAACCGGGTAGCTTTGACAAAGTATGCTTGATTCCTTGCCCTAGTCAAAACCTCTATAACCTTTTGTCAAAATTGTTGTATCATTAACTCGTTTTTCTCATTTCACAGGATGAAACTCCACTATTCCTTGGCGCACGCGAGGGATCATACGGTGCGTGTCGAGCACTTCTCGACGCGATGGCCAACAGAGAAATAACGGACCATATGGACAGACTGCCTCGAGACGTGGCTCAGGAGCGGATGCACGATGACATCGTCAGGTTACTGGACGAACATTGTCCAAGGCCGCCTCCGCAACATCACCATCTCATGGGTAAGTGTAGACATTTTCAATATTGTAATCTAAATCAGAGACATTTAACAATTAATTAGAGGTAGTTTGTCATGTCAGATACTGAGGACTAAAGATTGAATACAATTTACGGGCCTTTTAGTCAAGTAAGTGCTCAGCACTGCTTTGATGTGCCCAGAGATTCTGTAAAAGTTGCTCTATAAACGATAAAGTCATGAGTGATAAAATACATAAAACTACAGTTTGAGTACAATTTAAGGTTCCTTAAGTCAAAAAGGTGCTCAACACTGCTCTGAAGTGCCCAGAGATCCTGTAAATGTTGTTCTGTACCTAAACGATCACCATGTTGTGAATTTAAATAAATGTAAATGACAAACTAGTAAAATAAACATGTCCCGATCATGTCCCGATCATGTTGATCAGAAAAAGTACATTCAAATTCATGATTTCAAAATCATCATGATGATAATGATATTCCTAAAATCCCTCAAGAAGTCTGATAATTTTAATGATTCTTAATTTTATATTTATAATTTTTTTTCCCAACAGCGTCCCCAAACCCCCACCCTCAGCTGATAAGTCAGCCCACCGTGATCAGCTCGTCGGCCAAGGGAAAACCCAAGAAGCCTCGCGCCAAGGCCGGCCCCGACAGTCCGCAGGACCAGTTCGACAACAACAACCTGCAACATACGCAAATAAGACGGTGAGTATCAGACATATGATGAAGAGATACCTGTATAAAACGCGATAGATAACTTTGCAAATCATTTCTTTAGGAATCAGCTTCTGATCAAGACTTTACAGTAAAATTTATTTTTTCTGTGCATGTGCATATCATTTTAATAATATGACGTTGTTTTTCAATGCACAGTCAGTCCACAATCCTAGCTTCTATGCTGTGGTTTACTTAAATTCTTGAGTTTAAGAAAATGCGCTGTACAGTTTATTTCCGCTTTTTCTGCATTCCATTTTGGAAGCGGAACTAAACTCAAGTTACTGACGTCATTTTAAAATCAAATATGACAAGTTAAGAAGTGTTGAATCTTGAATCATATAGGTATGTGAAGACGCTACAAAAAGTCTGAAACATATACAGAGAGCAAGTGTCGGCCGAAACTTAAAGTTTTATATAGTAAAATAAAAAGGCACAGAAAGAAAAATGTCAAATAAGGAAGTTGTAAAGAAAATGCTAGGAATATGATGTGTTTTTTGTTACGGTACCTACGCAATTTTGTGATGCACATTTTAAAACTTTGCCTGTTTTGTATAATAACTTCAATATTCTAAATATTTTATGTTTATCCACAGAAAACCAAGTGTAAAAAAGAACAACAAAAAAGTGGCGCAAGAGGTGCCACAAAGCGTTGAAAGTTTGGGCTCCAGTTTGAGTCCAGTGGAATCACCGCTCCAAAATTTACAGGTAAGCTTCACTCACACATATAGTATAATATACCATATCCTGTTATTCCTTAGACGCAACGCTGACGAAGGACAGTGGCGGATGAAAAGCGACGCGCTCTAGAGACTATTTGGAGAAGGTGTAGTCAATAGACACCTACTCCTTTGTACGACAGTTATACTTAGAATGCCAGGATTTTTTTCTTTTTGTCTTTTAGTCAAACTACTGATACATTCCTAATTCTTCCTCCCAGAAAGGTCATGTGTGCACCATTGCCTCTCACCAACTAATACTCGTCTTACTCATGCTTCGAGGACTCTTGGCAATATTTCAAACATTTGTTGCAATTATTGGTTAGTCTTTTTAATTAATCTAAAGATCCAGAGCCTTTCCCATTGTTTTTGATACTAGAAAATATTCAAATAAGTACCTTTTTTCCTATAGGACATGCCGTCGCCTTACGACACGACGTCGCTGTACTCGAACGCGATGGCGCAGTTCGCCGGCATCGAGCAGCTCATGCCGCACAAGCAGCCGCCCAGCTATGAGGACTGCGTCAAGGTATGCATAATAAAGTTCACTCCGCTCGCTGAATAAATTATTTTATCTTCAATAGGTTAAATGGTATCTATGGTGCATCAGAGTCCAAAGTCAGAACCAAAATCAATAACCTTTTTAAAAGAAAAACCTATTGATATAGGTTTCTCTGAACATTTATTATTGTCTTCTTGATTTTACAACAACTATGATGCTAGTATAATTTATTTATGGCTAAGTTAAGTGCCGCTTTCAAAGTGGAGTGCAAAAAGGGACAAAAAAATGCACAGCGCATTTTCAAATCTTCAATTGAAAACCAAAGTACTATTACCTCTTTTAGAAACTGACAATATTTTTATCAATAGTGGAAGATGCTAATAGATTTTTTCTTGTCTATTCCCTTCCTTTTTTACCTGCCTTATCTGTACTTTAACTTAATATAGCCCTTTTTGCAGACGGGTCAGACGATGCAGCAATCGTTCGGCGGCGGCGCGCTGGGCGCGTCGTTGTCGCCGCCCTACTCCAACCACTCGCCAACACACAGCAACCATACAACATCTCCACACGCATATATTGGTAAGTTGGCCATAAAACGTAATTTGTAATCAAACATTAAAAATACGTAGATGGTATAGTTAAAATTGGAGACAGTATACGTCCTTGTGGAACTCCCCAAAATATTATTATCGTAGAAAAGAAATGAACTTCAAAACCTAAACACGATAGATTGCAGTATGTTACAGATTTGATATTTTTCTAACAATCGTCTTTATTACGTTAGTAGACAGTAAAGTAATGTAGGAGACAATATGCGTCCTTGTGGAACTCCCGAATTATTACTACCGTAGAAAAGAAATTAACTCGAAAACCTAATCGCGATAGTTCGCAGTATCTTACAATATTGATGTTTATAAACCAATCGTCTTCATCAATGGTTCTTGTAATGAATAATGTGCATTTAACTCTGCTTAACTTAGTCAAAAGCCTTTTCGTAGTCCACAAACAGTATGAGTAGTAGCCAAAAGTCAAATGTCGCCCTGTCAGATCTCTTTCAAATGCCCGAATGTGCTGTGATATCATAAATACAGTAAAATGGCTCATAAACAAAATTCTGATGTAACCTGTATCAAGGTAACAAGAAAATAGCAGATTTTTGCATTTCTACAATTTGTTTGAAACCTAAAACCTCAATAAACGGTACCTGACACGCTCTTTTCGTATGAAATGTGTTAAAAACGGGTCTCTAGTAGCACGTGAGCGACAGTAACATTCTCTACTCTGTGATTAGAAGTTTTTAAAACACAAAGGTTTTTGTTCTCAGGTTCGCCATCGCCGGGAAAGTCTCGGCCGTCACTGCCAACGTCGCCAGCCCACATGGCGGCGTTGCGACATTCTCACCAACATCAACTTGACGCAGCGGCGTATTCTGCGCTCGCGCATCTCAGTAAGTCATTCTCATTTCTATTTCCTTTAACAGTTCACTTTGAAGTAAACTTTTTTATTCATCTTTACTATACAGCGTGTTAATTAACTCCCTTAAAGAGTGACTCAGTCCGTCAATATGAACAATTTTTCCTATAGCATTAACTGTCGGAAATCAAAAAAGGGATCAGCCGGGCTATTTGTATGGGGCAGTCAAAAATAATTTCCATTTCCCAGCAGTAGCAATCCCATAGGAAAAGTTTTTATATATATATACACGGTCTTACTCACCCCTTCAAGAGAAAGTCGAGGGTCATTTTACACGAGTGAGTTTTTTGGTAAAAGATTTGCACTTATTTATACTAATTCGATGTTTCTTTGCAGATGCCAATGGCCAACACAATGCTCAGCTGCAGGCTATGATGCACGCGGCAGCGCTTGGACAAGTGCAAGGACAGCATCCTGCGCTCAATAGTATAAGTAAGTGTTGTATATTGCCGTGACCCTCCAAAAGCTTTGCCATTATTTCTCGTCATCAGTGTGGCCCTTCTGCTTATGCATGCAAATCGCGGCCCATCAGGCATATGAGAGTTTACTGTCTCTCCAAGCCTTGCGCTCACAGGCAACGCACAAACCGAGGTCCGTCCCTCCTGAGGGCCCTTTGGTGATCATTTCGCCGTACAGGTTGAGGGTACTTTGCTCTCATCTTAAAAGTCCGGTGAAGTAGCAAAAGGTCACTATATAGTCAATTTAAGACTATACTATGTGCAGGAACAGAATAAGCGCAGCTTACAAAGGAACTAACACTGTGATTCTCACTATGTGCTGAACTACCTGACCTGTAATTTTTACGTTTTTTTCTAACAGTTGCGCATTGGTACTGCTGGTAGCGTCAAAACTTTGTATTTACTATATTATCAAAAAATTAAAGCAAAATTTAATACATCATATAGCAAAAATAATTTACAAAAATCATATATTAACATTCTGTTCCCTTTTTCTCAGGTCTCTACGGCGGCTGGGGTATTGGAGACACATTCCCGACGCCTTCTCCTGAATCGCCGGACCACTGGTCAACCCCCTCCCCGCAGACGCCACTCACGCAATCGCCACACTCTGATTGGTCAGATCGCGCGGCTCTTTCGCCAAATGACATCCAACAGACCAATAAGGGAGGGACTGAAGCCATCTATATATAATTTAAAAATCGAACGTAGATAATGTCAACGGATTAATTGAAAATGGAATGTCATGGCATATCTTGTAAAAAGCGCTGTAAATGTTTCGGTAGGTCGTGTGCAGTCGATGTGATTCGCAATTTACTATGACTGGTGTAAGGTATTTTATAATATCAACTCATATTGATAGGAAACAAAGCTGTTGAGATACAATGGTATCCGAAATATTTTGTAACGTTATTGTGTAAAATACGTAGTAACTACCCATTTAAAATATGAATTGTTAAAGATTGTAAACTAGTTCACAAGAAACTAGTACTTTTTCTACTGAAATGTAACTGGCAGGATTGAAAATCTTTGTTCCTTTCACGAACTAAGAAACAGAGTGGAAACTCGTATGCCTAGAAATCTCAAGGTGCTAAAGTGCCGTAGATATAGACTGATATGTACAGCCATGATTAGCGTAGCGTAGATTAACGCACTAAGCACTAATCCACAATCTCGACATGATAAAAGACTTTTCGGTGTATTTTAATAAATTCTACATTTAATTTTTATACTGGCAGGTAATAATTTTACTCTGTTTAATTTATTACTTTTTAATATTTTAGAACGAAGTTTTCGAACTTTAAATAGTTTTGAATTATTTAACGGATCCATTCCATGAAATACACCGATTTTAATACCTAATGACATAATGATACATGATTGTTGTTTGTTAAATGTTTTTTTATTTACTTGTTTTTAACTCAGTGTTTTGAATCATTATATTTAAATGAAAATGTTTCGCATAGAGATTGTTTTGCGTACTCGTGAAGGGAAATTATTTATGTGTGATTCTTACGCCTAGATGTTGTAATGTATACTGTAGTGTATCTAGATTTTTTAACTGTATCTATGACGAAGGTTTTTTGTTAAACATCCTTTTTCATAGGTTATATTATCAGTATCCATACATCGATTACCCAATACCATATCTGTGTAATTTATTGATCTATTGTGTAGCTGGTATATATTATATTTTTTTATGTTTTATCAGTATCGATGAATAAAGTTTCCGAATTGTATAAACTTCAGTCATAGATACAAATTAGACTAAGGCTAAATTACAAATCTAAGATTGATGCCTATTTCTCTTTAGTCAACCTAGCACGTTTCATCGAGCGATCACTTTAAAAAAAAGAAATTGTCAAATATGCACCAATCTTAGTTTTATTTTTAGGACAGAAGTTTTCCTTTTCCCTATCATTCCATTTTTGCTTCCAATTAGATCATCAAAATAGTTGGCTCATTTTATCTAAACTATTCGTAGTTTTAGGTTAATATTATATGTAGCAAAATTCCTTTACCTATCAATGGTTTGTTTCAAAGTACGCATCGTACATAAGATCTCATCATTCCATATCGCTTTAAATAAAAATTATTGTAAGTTTACACTGACTTAGTAGCTTTGCGCTTAGTGACCGCCAATGGACACAAATTTAATAATAACACACATGTACTTTTTAGCAGCCTCATAGTCTCTTACAAGACATTCGTTTCAATTCTGATAATAATTTTGCAAAAGAAATTTGCAAAGTTCCATACCTACTTAACTTACCTTTATCCGATGCTCAAGAATTAAAATACAATTCTAATGACATTCAGCGCTCGCAGTGTGAAAGACCTACTAGCAATAAAGCTTTGTGCTAAGCACTAAGGTTGTGTAAACTATTTTTCTCAATCATTGTTGGGACCATGTATGCTCAATTGTTTTGAACTCCACACCTTGTATCATATATTTTTAGTACGCTAAGTTTAAAAAACTTCTGCCGTTATCGTGTGAACGATTACATTATTGTAAATATTATTGATTACTTTTATTTAATACGAGAATGATCTTCTTAGTATAGTTTTAGATTTATTTTTTGGTGTCATCGTCAAGTGCCAAGGAGCAGGTTAAATTGTTTTGTACCCTTTGTCGAGAATTATTATTTTAATGCTAGTGGTTAGTATAAGTAGGGTACAGTAAGAAACTCGTGCTTCCTTTAATGCATTCTCTATATATAATTTAAGTAAATGTAACTGGTGAGTCGTTTCTATTGAACGAAGTACAAATTTGGTGTAAATAGGTTTGCCTCGGATTAGGTGCATGTAAAAAAACCTTAAAATAAAAAAAGAAATTAATCATATTTAATTCAAAAAGAGAATGTTGAGTCATTTGAAAGTGGAAGTTACTGATTTAAAAAAAGAACTGGAAGTAATAACTTTTTACTGTTTGTCATGGCACAAGAAGCACGTAGATCCTGAGGCAAGAGACTTGGTAGTTCTGTTAAAATCGCATCTAAAAGGGCACAATTTATACAAAAAGGATGACTCGGAAATCTCTGTGTGCCTTTCAAGTAGGACTAAGTTAGGGACATTGTAATTTAAACTATGAAATGTGTAGCTTATGAACAATCTGTAGTGTTACATTGTAAATAAATTTTATCTTTATTTTTATCAAATGCATTTCTTTGTAAGATTCTAAAATTGTGAGGAGAATGAAATTTTAAATATTTTCCCCGTAACTGACAATAAAGGAGTAAAAATAACTTTGTTTTCTTTTTTAGTTCTATACCTCTTTGTACCTATTCCTACTCAAAAATACTGCTTATTTGCGGTAACTTGAGAGACATAACTGAAAAGTCACTTCATAAGTAAACATTTTAAGAACTTATTTAACATGTGCGTCAAGGCAAAGACAATATAATACTAACGTAATAGACTGCACACCTCATACAAAAATATTCGACCAAATTAAGGTTGCGAAAAGCAGGCGGATGTATGGCGCAGGAGAGTTGCTTGCTACTCGATACTATATGGCGGTAATCTGCGTTAGCTTTTAACCTACTAAATATACGGTGTCATTTTAAAATATTATGCCTAAAATATTGTTTTGATTTTTACTAAGATATATTTTGTGAATCATGTTTTTATATTCTCATAATACGGTAGATACAATGTCGTGTAGTTTCGAGTGGCGCCATCTATGCGAGTCTCTGAGAACAAATCGTACGATTAAGGCGTTGAGACCACATGGTCAAGGCATATTATTTAGGAACCACGTCAGAGGTCGAGAGGCGGTTCCGAAGAACTCTGAAACCAGGGCATGCATGGTCGACTGACCGTGTTTACACGAAATGATGAATTTACGTACAAGAGATATCACATCCAGAAATTCGAAAAGCAGATGTGACTCGGAGCTGCACCAGCAATTTATGAGGTTTTCGGTTAACTGCTTGCGATACCTCACCATGGTGATCAAATTTTCTTACTAGTTTAATGTCACTAGAATATAAAATGAAGGCAATAGTACTCAATTCCTGCCTACAATGTTGCATCTTCTACTCTTCAGTTTAATGTTTACCTACTTAACAGTAGTTGAAACGGAAGCAGCAAAGGCACCTCGCATTAAGTAAGTTATTGCAATCGTGATTTTTAGAGCCCTCGCTAGCGCTCTTACTAAACACTCGTGTAGGAATTTATTTACGTTCTGCTCAGTGCAACAATCTACTATTGTGACAAGTGACAGCTATGGTCTAACAGTGCAGTAAATCTTTTCCATACATTTTTTCTGCTCTAGTGCAGCAAAGTTCCGCTTTGTGCTGGATATGAAGTGCAGTTATTAGTAATAGGATTGCAGAGTAGTAGGAAGAAAAAGTAATTGTTCCTTTTCATACAGGGATCCACCGAAAAAAGATCATTAATTTTATTAATAATGTTTCATTAATTAGACATATCGACGAGCTCCGTGGCGCAGCAGTCAACACGCCGGCCTGTGACACGAATGGTCCCGGGTTCGATCCCCGGTCAGCCCCCATTTACTAACTCGGATGACAGGTGTCGATGCCTATCAATCTAGAATTTACTGTTACAATGCGGGTTTTGCTTGCTCGAACTTTTTATTTGAATTACAAAAACCGCATTGTAACACTAAATTCTTGATTGATAGGCATCGACACCTGTCATCCCAGTTAGTAAATAGGCCGGCAGGTCAAGATGGAAAATGATCTTTTTCAGATTGATTGACCTGGGTCTTGGATGTTTATCTATATATGTATTTGTTATAAAATATAGTATCGTTGCGTTAGTATCCCATAATACAAGTCTTTCTTAAGAACTTACTTTGGGGCTAGCTCAATCTGTGTGATTTGTCCGTATATATTTATTATTTATTTATTTATTAAACTAAATACGTACAATAGCAAATGGTTAATATGTTTTCTTTAAATAGATAAGTGTAATTTCAATATTCTGTGGGTAAGTAGTTTTAAAGCAGTCCCGCAAGTGGCTAACCAGACTTTTTACGCGTACCCTCATAACCAAAAGAAGAAAGTGGTGTTAGTCCGTGATATTTTAGAATGAAAATATTTTTAAAATGTTTAAATAACTTCTGGTGCGTTTGTGTAAAGTGATTTTTCTGATATTACAGAGCTAACATTATAAACTAGTGAGTATTATTTTAAAAGATTTATTTTTCATGAGGTGGTTAAAGAAAAGTAAACAACTAGCTACAAAACTGTAGTCTTTGAGGAGTGTCCTTCAATAATTTTATTTTTATATATGTACCTATCAGGGAAAGACCTGAAAGCCAAAACATATAAGACTAAAATAATCTGTAAAACTTGATATAGTGAAAAATATCAATACCACTCAACCACTTGACCATAGTAAACCTAAACACATTTAGTACAGTGAACATACTGCATCCGAGAGGCGAGATCACTCCAACATGGTGCATCACAGCTCTGGCAATGGCCCTCATCACGCTGACCACTATAACTGGGAACACGGCTGTCGTGGCCGCTCTAAGAAGACTGAGGAGGACGCCGGCTCATTATCCACTGGCTAGCTTGGCTGCAGCAGACTTGCTGTTGGGAATCTTCGTGTTGCCGATGGCAGCGGCCAGGGAACTGTTTGTGTTTCAGTTGAGTGAGTATTTTTACCATTTCCGAAATACCTTGCTGGCTTATATTGTTAATAAATGATATGCGTGGCATTGGAGCCGTGTGGTTCCCGGCAGAGTAGAATAGGACCACTCCAAGTCATCCCGTGGATGTCGTAAAAGGCGACTGAGGAAATACAAGCTAAACAAAGCTTATTAACATCAAATAGACCTCTCCAACCCGTCTGGCCACCGTGGAGAGTGTAGGCCAAATCCTCTGACTTCTCAGGCTAGTATATGGCTCTGGTAATACAGAGCGGGTCGTGCTCCTGCAGTGGAGACTGGGAAGACCTGATGATGATGATGATGATGTGGCATTGGAATCTCATCCAAGGACGCCGAAGACCGTGGGAAGTGAAGAATAAAAGGCCAGAAAGCGGCCCGGGCTCCGATACATTACAGTTGATGAAGTAACCGAAAACACACACGCTAACATAATGCAAATAGAGAGATAGGATATCATCGATGACTTGCACATTTCACACACTTAAAAGACCCTAAATTCCACGAAGCCACAGGAAAATAAGGCTAGGAGTGTTTGTGATGCGCCTAACCAAAGACAATATAATACTAACGTAATTAGACTGCCCACCTCATAAAAAAATATTGGACCAAATTAAGGTTGCGAAAAGCAGGCGAATGTATGGCGCAGAAGAGTTGCTTGCTACTCGATACTAGATGGCGGTAATCTGCGTTAGCCTTTAACTTACTAAATATTTTAAAATATTATGCCTAAAATATTGTTTTGATTTTTAATAAGATATATTTTGTGAATCATGTTTTTATATTCTCATAATACGGTAGATACAATGTTGTGCAGTTTCGAGTGGCGCCATCTATGCGAGTCTCTGAGAACAAATCGTACGATTAAGGCGTTGAGTCCACATGGCCTAACCAAATAATCTCAGTACTCATGATTTCTACTATTCCAATTCGGTCACAAACTAGATAGGATGGTGTCAATCTTGCTTGGAAAAACGCTTTTTAACTTGGAAAATATACATTATTCCATTAGGTAAGTACACTGCAAAACAGCAATATGACTTGGAAAAATTTTAAAAGCTGGTCGCTCCATGACTGGTGTCAAGAGAATTACTATCATCTACGGTATCCTCCTTAGGTAGAAAATATAGAACAACTAGCTGTTGCCCGCGGCTTCGCCCGCGTTATATATAGCCTATGTCCTTCTCAGTACCCTAACCTATATGTATGCAAAATTTCATGACGATCGGTTCAGTTAGATCGTGCGTGAAACCGTAACCAAAGACAATACCTATAATACTAACGTAATAGACTGCCCACCTCATACAAAAATATTGGATCAAATTAAGGTTGCGAAAAGCAGGCGAATGTATGGCGCAGGAGAGTTGGTTGCTACTCGATACTAGATGGCGGTAATCTGCGTTAGCCTTTAACTTACTAAATATACGGTGTCATTTTAAAATATTATGCCTAAAATATTGTTTGATATTTAATAAGATATATTTTGTGAATCATGTTTTTATATTTTCATAATACGGTAGATACAATGTTGTGTAGTTTCGAGTGGCGCCATCTATGCGAGTCTCTGAGAACAAATCGTACGATTAAGGCGTTGAGACTAGTGCTGGGCGTTTTTTTTTAAACGTTTTTGTAACTGGTTAGTGGAAAAGAAACGAACGAACTGTTTTTCGATTTACGTACATTCAGTTACAAATGTAACTGGTTTACTTCGTAGCGCGCAGCACCGAGCATGCGCTGCGCAGCGACAGCGAATGAGCGAACGAACGAAACGACGTACAATCTTCCGTTCGTTTTCCTTGAAACGATTGGCTAATTCATTAGGGCCTTGTGGCATACAATATAAAGTCTATTATCGTAAGTATATTGGCGTTTTTTGTATTGATTAAGCAAAAGTGATTCCTATAACTAAAGCAAGAAAGTGAAAATTACTGTGTAGAAGGTATCGTTTTTCGAACTGGAAAAGAACTGGTTTATAGAGCATGAATAGAGAACGCGTGACTCACTAAACGAGTGATTGACGCGAGTGTTTAATAATATAGAGCACCTAGATATGTCATAATTGGCAATAATCTTAAACCATACCCCCCCCCCCCCTCCCCCGCCACTCCCAAAAAACCGTTTTTCGTGAAACCGTTTCTTTGCCCAGTTTCTTTCTCAAATGTAACCGGTTCGTTTCGTTTTTAGCAAAACCAGTTACGACCCAGCACTAGTTGAGACCACATGCCGTAACGAATAAACTCACTTTCGCATTTATAATATTATAGTTAGGAAGTTAGGATAATATTAGACAAGATTAGGATAGGACTATTTGGCCGAGCCGAAGCAAAACGAGAATTAGATTTATATAGAAAAACTTATTATCACATAACCTGTTATTAGTTGACTAAACTTCACTAGCTTCTCTTCTAGACTGGGCAATCTGTTCCTGCTGGAGTACCCTGGACGTCCTCTGCTGTACCGCCTCCATCCTGTCCCTATGTGCCCTGGGCTGGGAACGATGGTGCTGCATTACGGCTCCTCTAGCTAGAGCCAGGAGGATCAAGAGAGCAAAGTTTTTTGCAGTCCTGGTCTGGCCTATTTCCATTGTGGTGGCTCTTCCGACGGCGTTTATACCGTCTCCGAAGCATTTCCACCCAGACGAGTTGCCCATGGCTTGCACTGTTAATACAAATGTTGGGTGAGTCTATTTCTTATATTAAACTAAACAGGTCATTTCTTTTATGACCTCAAGAATTTGTAGATTTGAAAAGGTTACCTGGAACTGGTCAAAATATTATACCTGGTTGTGTTTAGGTATACCTAAGGGTAATACTGGCGCCACCCATTATTTTATCTTTTCCTACTAGGGACTACTACTAGGGACCAATGATAGGAATTCGATTATTTTTAATCACAACTTTATCGATTGCGGGGTAGACAGAGCCCAAGGTCGCAAAACCCAAAGGCTACGTTAAGTGTGTTTGTACGCGTTAAGGTGGAGAACGGAATCAAAATAGTTAAGGGTTGCTAGCTGCATCGTCTATAACGTGATTCCGTATGGTATTTTCACCCAATCCCTTGACCGGCTTTTACGATCTTCGCGGGAAGAAAATCAGCTGGTATATTCTATGTTTTTCCTATTCTCCCGAAGCAGTATGGTTCTCTGCATTATCCCATCGGAAAAGTTGTTTATATTGAGGAGTTGAGTCACCCCTTGCTGAAGGTCAATTATTTACATGTTATAGATAATTTGTTGTCTTCTAATACCGCATAAAAAAAATAATTTAAAAAAAAACTACTTATTACAAGGCTATAATAACATGTTATATCGACAAATAATTTAAATTTAGTACTAACTAAATAATTACATACTAACCTTAATATAAGAATCGTAGGTATTTCATGTATCCCACATCACTGTTCTGTTTATATCGTAATCTATGTAATGTCGAATGTGTGACGGGGACCTGGTGACCCAAGATACAGGCTCCGGCCTAGTTTGGTGTCTCCAGAGCTCCCACAAGTTTCATATTTTATTGTAAATGCTGCTCATTTATATCGTAGTGTACAACTTATGGAGTTAAATAAAGACTTTTTGTATTGTTGTCTTTCAGCTACGTATTCTTCAGCATAACATTCTCCTTCTACCTGCCTGCAAGCGTGATGGTGACGTTCTACGCCCGAATCCTGGGGCTGCTGGCCATTCCACCTACTATAAGAGCACACCGCGGCCGAGCATCAGGACAGGTGATTTTTTTCAATTTAAAATAGAATAGAATAGAAAATGTTTATTTGGTGCATATAAAAATACAAAACAAATACATATAATAATAGATATTAAACTAATATAAGGAACAAATCACTCATTTTTTTAGGGTTCCGTACAAAAAATGAAAAACGGAACCCTTATAGGATCACTCGAGCGTCTGTCTGTCCGTCCGTCCGTCTATCACAGTCGATTTTCTCCGAATCTACTGAACCAAATTAAATGAAATTTGGTAAAATGGTGTAAACCTATGACCCAAACACGGATGTGCAAAGTAAATATATATTTTTTTTTAAATAAGGGTCAGCTTAGGGTGTCCAAATAGAAAATATAAAAAAAAAGTTTTGCAAACCTTACCGTGTTATATATCAAATGAAAGGGCTTGTTATGAGGATCTCAAAAATATATTTTATTGTCCGGGAAAAATCAATACTTTTGATTTAATTCACGAAAGAAGGCAAAATTTGACCATTCCCCCCCCCCCTTGATCTCCGAAACTACTGGGCCTAAAATTTCGAAAAAATTACAATATATAGTTTATTGCTTGAAGATTATAGGAAAAATAATAAGAATTCTATCAGTTGAAAATAAAGTGATAAACTCACAATAATAAGTTCACCTAGGGAAATAGTTCACTAAAACACCACCAGATAGCGCTAGTCAATTGAATATAACATTTTTGTACATTGTGTGTTTATTAACGAAGCATATTGTACGGAACCCTCATTGCGCGAGTTTGACTCACACTTGGCCGGTTTTTTTTGATTAAACTAGCCCCATAGTTAGTTGTAAGCTACTGTTTGTGGATACAATATACCGAAGACATCCCGAACATCAGCCTGTACAAGATTTGGGTTGCTCTGAAATAGCTCTTAAGGGCGGCCAACCCTATCTTTGCATACAAACGCTCGTACGTGATTATGGCAGAGTAACAAATCTTTCTTTAAAGCTTTTTAACTAATAGGTATCTTGTGCACTATATCTAGGTTTCTATCAAAACGATAATTCAAAATTTGGAGAAACAACTTCAGTATTAGCCTTTAGCCCTTAGCTGTTACCCGCGGCTTCGCCCGCGTGATTTATAGCCTATGTTCTTCTCCGTACCCTAACCTATGTGGATGCAAAATTTCATGATTATCGGTTCAGTAGATACGGCATGAAAGCGTAACAAACAAACAAATAAACAAACTCACTTTCGCATTTATAATATTAGTTAGGATTAATTGAAACAGTAAAGAAAATATTTATTTAGAAACCTTGCACATGTAATGAAGATTCTAGATGTACAACGTTTTTTTCATAAACTTGTAAGGCTTACTAATAAACACGTATTTCTTGAAACAAGTTTAATGAAATTTCCGCACACTATTTTTCGTTCAATGTCTTCGTGTACTCACTAGCTTGTTACCATGTGGCAGTAAGAGGTGTGCGGAAGACGAGGGCAAGGGACTCTTTTCGCTTTGCCACTTTATCTGACATTGCGCTGGACGGAACAAGCTTTTCGACCATGCTCGCGTTGACGATAGTCGGTCGGGAAAGGGCCCTCTTAAGAGTGTGCTGCGCGAACGAATAACTTCGAGTTTAGGTATTGAACGAGCCGAGTGGCCGGCGAGCGCCGCCGGGCGGCGCTGCGGCGCGGCGCCCGTACGTAAAACTCAAAAGTAATTGTACAGAATAGGCTCAACATCATCATCATCATCATCATCAGGCCTTTTTCAGTCTCCACTGCAGGAGCACGACCCTCTCTGACTATCAGAGCCGTAAGTATATAAGCCAGGGCAGTCAGAGGATTTGGCCTACACTCGCCACGCTGGGTTGGAGAGGTGTCTTTGATATTGTCTTTGTTAATGTCTTTGTTAAGCTTATGTTCCCTAAGTCGCCTTTTACGACGTCCGCGGGAAGACTTGGAGTGGTCCTATTTTACTCTGCCGGGAACCACACGGCACTAGTAATATTCATCTACTAAATATTTAGTCGCTATAAACGAAAAGTAGCTATTAAGCTATTAAAAAAGCTATTAAAAAAACAGCAAGGAGGGAATCACAGGCTGACAGCAGAGCTTCTGAAAGCGGGCGGAATGCCCAACCATAATCAGTATGTTGATCATTGATTCCAATATAGTGACCAGAAAATACATTCGATTGGATCAAAATCTTTATTTTCAGATAAGAAAAACTGGGTACCAAACTTTGAGTAAGTCTTTACTGTTTGTTTTTATTACAGAATCAAAATCAATCCAATGAAGAGATAAAAACCGTGAAACAATCTGGCAACGCTCCAAAGTCCGCGTAAGTTTCAAATTTTAGATGCTAAAAGGCATCTAGATGAGTCTGAAACTAAAAGGCAGCTAGATAGGCCTGTAACTTAGGGATCGCCTCCACGAGCAAGAGAATCACGACGAATCCGCGCTTCTATCTTCTATTATATATCCTATTCATCATCATCATCATTTCGTGTAGGTGACACGGTCAGTCAACCATGCACACCCTGGTGTCGGAGTTCTTCGGAACCGCCTCTAGGCCTCTGACGTGGTTCCTTTAACGACTACCAGACGGCAGCCGGGACCAACGGCTTCACGGGCCTTCCGAAGCACAAAATCATCTTATCATACAATCAGGTGATTCATGCCTGCAATGTCCTAACTAAACTGGAAACAACTTAACAAAGTATGCTTCCCGTGGGGATCGAACCACGACCCCCAGGTCAACAAGGCAAACGCCTTAACCACTGGACCACGGAGGCTGTATATTCTATTGTAAAGGGGATACGCTTGACTTTTGCTCGCCCTCTGTCACTCATCGCATCGCGGCGATAACGCCGTGTGTAGACAAATGATAAAGGTATGTATGAAAATAGGTGGCACGACGATAAAATCGCCGCGATTATCTCGCTTGAGGAGGCGATGCCTTAAAGTCACGAAAACTTTTTTGGTATTTGTGGCTAATCAAATTGCACTTTAAAGTTAATTTTCTTTCAATTTTAAGGTTTATGTCTCCAAAAGGCCGCCATCTGGATGTACCCGCAGATTCTTCCAATCCAAAAGATCAGATTTCCTCTCCAGTGAAAACTCCTAATTCACCGTAAGTTTTTCAGTATTTTTTACCTAGAGCAATAATATCAGAGGGATGCAACTCGCGGATAAATAAAAAAGTAATTACAAATAAAGCACTAAATTAATAAATAATTACAAATTAAAAGAAAATTTGCGGCCACTGGATAAAACTAACAGAGTCATCTGTAGGTACCTACAGTAGCACATATGAGGAGCATTCTTTAAGTGATAGTTTTTTTGTATGAAGTTAGTATTCAAAACATTTTAATTACATAGTATATTGTCCCTTATCATTATCATCATCATCATCATCAGGTCCTTTTTAGTCCCCACTGCAGAAACACGACCCTCTCTGTACTACCAGAGCAGTCAGAGGATTTGGCCTACACTCTCCACACTGGCCAGAGGGGTTGGAGATACCCATATACTAATATAATAATTTTCAGTGGGGGATTAGTGCCACGACAGCGTCGAGCAACTCGCACCATCATCAAGCTCATGTCACTCTTCCTAATCTGTTGGACGCCATTCTTCATCATGTTGCCAGTAGGTGAGTTTATCGAAAATCAGCGTCTTATATTTCTTTACGAACTTCTAACATAAAATAAACTTCTGGATATGATCTAAGATTATGATTAATTAATAGATTATATGGTGATAATGCATACATCATCATCATTATTATCGTCAGCCTTACATTACTCACTTCTGGGCATTAGCCGCTCTTTGTCTGCGCCATCCTTCTCTATCCCTAGCCTTCGCAATCCAGTTCTTTCGCAATCATGTTTTATGTCGTCGGCTCATCTAGCTGCCGGACGTCCAAAACCACGTTAACGAATGCATACAAACACAAAAAAAAAATCTACTTACTTGTGCGTACTCCTTTCCTTTCAATTTACTTACCTATAACTAGTTATCTTTGGACCATTGGAGAAACTAGCATCCTATTTAAATGTAAGCAGTAAAAACGAGCGCCGTGGCGCAGCGGTCAATACGCCTGCCTGCGCCACAGATGGTCCCGGGTTCGATCCCCGGTCATGTCAAGATGGAAATTATCTTTTTCAGATTGACCTGGGTCTTGGATGTTTATCTATATATGTATTTGTTATAAAATATAGAATCGTTGAGTTAGTATCCCGTAACACAAGTCTTACTTAAGAACTTACTTTGGGGCTAGCTCAATCTGTGTGATTTGTCCGTATATATTATATTAAGGTCAATAACAAAGAGCTCCATGGTAAAACAACTTGATTTGATTGGATAAACTAATTCTTGTCATTTTATAGACTCTCTCTGCGAATGTGTGGGGGACGCAGCCTGGCAGTGGTGTACCTGGCTCGGTTACGTCAACTCAGCTATCAATCCTATCGTGTATGCTGCCGCCTCGCCCAGTGTGAGAAGGGCCTTACACGCATCACTTACTACTTCTAGTTCGAAAAGCACAGCTGCTACTGGCTTATCGCCTAGTGTGAGGAGGCCTTAGTGGTAGGTTTTTCTTTTATCTACTTAAGGTTAATAAGTAGTGCAGACTGCAGAGTAGTAGCGAAGCGAAACGATGTTATATGGAAAAGTCACCTTTAACTCAAGATCATAATGCTCATTTTCTCTGAGATTTAGAATCGCTATAGAACCCATTATAACACGATTTTCGAGCTCTCTGTGTGGTTTGTCCTTTGAAAAGAATAAATAAATATACAACGTGTTTATAAATAAGGGCAAAACCTCTTAGGTGGTGATTGTGCTTATGAACACGTTGTATATTTATTTATTCTTTTCAATGCAGTAATGTACAGTTTAATCATCCCGAAGAAAGCCGAATATCGTCAATTGTGTAGAGAAAGGCATGAGACGTGCCTTACGATGTTCTGTTTACATCGTTTAATTACACCTATAGAACCTTAAATAAAACTCAGTACTAGTTGTCCAAAATAAATATTCTTTATTTACACAATTCAACAAGTTGTGTACAGTTCTTTGGTATAAGATCTACCCATTCATAGCTGTCTTTATAAATAGATAAAAAAAATTGCACTCGAAAAATACTGCATCTAAAAATCTGAAGTTTTTTTAAGCCTCCGCCACACAGCCGCGTAATCTGTAGATAAAAAAATGCAAGCGATTATGCGATATTATTATAATATTTTTGAAATTGGAATCCTTATGTTCTCGCATCCAGCAATATCTTTAAATCTGATAATTAAATTTTTGCAAGCTTTATAAATACAAATAACAATAAAATCAAAATTACAAATAAAAAAGAGACTCCAACGCGTCGCCGCGAGGCAGGGTACCCATAAGGCTGGCAGCATTACCTCTCTGCACCGCTATAGAAATTCTTTGTGCAAAGTAACTGCCCGCCCTTGGATCGCCCATTACATCGCGGAGACGCGTTGAAATCTTGTATTTGGATGCAAGCGATTCTCACACAAATCGTAGATAGATAGCTAACTTTGACTTTTATTGATGATTAATTGGACAGCTAATAACAAACGTTGTGGTTTGATATAAATACGGATTAATACGAAGAACAGATTCTCGCAATATCGCAAGCGATTTTATCAATCGACAAGACAGTGTGGTAGTGGCTTTAAATAGTTAGTCTACGCTTATTTAAAATTTACAACAACAACAACAATTATTTACAACTTATTAAAGACTTTGAATAGACTACTAAATCAATAACAACCTATAAAATATTCTAATTTGTGCAATAGATTCTACGTGGACTTAAATTAGTGGTAAAATTCAGCATTTCTGCAGACATTCTAACAGATTTCTAGTCTCGTTGGCTCTTACTCTTATTAACTTCTTAATCTTATTATCGGTTATTAACTTTTAAATCTTATTATCTGTTGTCTTGCTCTTATTTTTGTTATAAAGCATTCAAACCATAGAGCAAGGAATGTTTCGCATTTGCGGTGAGCGAGCTGCATTAAAAAAAAAGTGCCTGCAAGGGTCTATTTTCTGAATAAACGTTTTGAATCTTTTGAATCTTTGAATTAAAATTCCTTTTTCTGTGATTCAAACAATAAGATAGGGTAGGTATCTACTGGATTCGTTAAACATTCATTCATTAAGATTACGATTTATCATTCGTTATTAAGTTTACGATTTTAGTATTTTTTTTCTTAATCTTTTGTGCACTATGTGAATGTAAGTAGCCAATAAAGTTATTTTCATTTCATTCAGAGTTTGTCCATCTCTTGGTTTCATATATTTACAAGTCTGCAGAAATATGCATAATATTTTAGACATTATTTTACTTACATTGTATTATTATGACTAAGATGATGTTAATTAGATCTTTGCAACTGGATTCGTTTTCGTTACTCTATCAAACACTCGTCAGAATCGTACGTCCACAAACTAATAACAATTTCTATCCAAGAATGGCCGACAAAATGGCGAACAAGCAACCGCGACATCGATTAGCTGCTGATAAAGTTTATATCGCGTTACGAAGTGGGTCGTACATTAATAACCTTTGATTTAAGCAGAAGAGGAAATATCGCGATAGATTTCAAAATCTCGTTAACTTGTAACGTGCATTAAAAAACACTTTGTAGTTATACATATATCAGATTACCTACCATCTTGAGAAGTGATTAGAAAGCACCGATAAGAAGATTCATCTATACAAGGGATGGCCCTAGACAATTCCAATAATAGACTATTTGGCCAATACAATGTGCACTGTTGATCGCCGGATTATCTACACGATGTTAGAATGATTCAAGGTCAAAATACGCCCAAAAACCTCAAGTAATTTATCGACAACTCCCTACTGCCATTTCACAAGATAGTTGATACAATATAAACTTTATCGCAGGTGTCGTACGGCGCAACGCGCTCTCAGTGCCTCAAAATGGCGGCGATGGACAAGATGGCGGCGACGTAGACCGGTGGGCGGGAGAAGGTGCTGGCGCCGCCGAAATCTCTGGCGTCTGGAGAACAGGTCTTGCAGGTACAACGGCCAGAAAGACAGTAGCCGGGCTCGTCTTCCTCTGATACGCATTCCTGAAAGCATTTTAAGTTAGGTTGATATATAAGTTTCAACTTTGAATTGACTAGTTAAGACTAATATTTGATTGGGTTAGTAAATAAAAAGGAGTTAGTTATAGATACTAATAATGTTAGTTTTAAGAAATTCAGGGCAACATTTGTGTAAATACTATTTTATAGATTTGATAGACATTGAATAAATTCTAAACGATTAACTTTTCACTGGATTTTAATTGATATCTCCCAAATGACAATGACATATCTACAGTATGTTCATGTTTGAAAACAGTTCTTAAAAATGTTATCTCATGAAAATATCACACTATAATGCTAAGGTAATTTTCTTTTATCTTTTATTCTTTCTTTCTACTCTATCAAAGTCACAAGTAAGGAAGAAAATTAAATCTTGTTGGTTGATTTAATTTTGTTTCCAGTATTCCCAATTTATCCAAGCCGTATGATAAGTGCTATCACTACCCAGTCTCGTAACTCAAGGTCTTTTGTCACAAACAACAATATTTTATCCTACATTCTCGTTTATACTAGTCTTTACTTCTACATACCTCGTCTCTACGGCATTCCTGGCCCGGCCTGCGTCTATGCCAGCACCGTTCAGGTTTGCCAGCAGCATGCGCACTGTAGGAACACGAGCAGACTCCACCAAGGCAGAGAGCTGCACCAGGAGAACGGGCGTCAGGCGTGCCGGCGAGGGCATCGCACTGCACGTCGTATACGCATGGCTCGTTCAGGGCTTTCACAGCTGTGGGGTAAGAGATTGATGATGATAGAATGCTACATATCCATCCTATGCGATAAGTGTTTATGTAGATAGGTACTTATTTTTAACCTCTGTATCATAAAATAAGAAAAGAAGAAGGACCAAAATACTGATCCGTGCTGATTCCGCTGCAAGAACTGCAAAAAGTCCACTGCCGAACATGATTTCTTCTTGATACTCTGAATGCAGGAAGCAGCCTGCATTTAGAGTACACCTGATAGGTTTGGATTTTATTTTTATCATAAATCATTTCATGCGTTTGCCTTTGTTTGCTACCCCCCACCTAATTTAATCTTGTAGAACTCAATGAATTTCTATTCATCATCGTTACATCCGTTAGAATTCCAATGATGAACAGGCCTCCCCAAGGAGAGGTTTAGCCATACTCTTCACTTACTTAGAATATAGAATAAAGGTACTTAATTAAGATGCTACTCGCTCGGATTGTTTGGAGATGAGAAAGTTGCAGTTCGGGAGGCCGAACGCGTGTACCCACATCCAGCGAACAGGTAGTTAAGGATGATGCCCTTGATCATGACAATGAAAATAAATTATCACTTACATTCAACACAGGCGTTGGTCTCATTGTGAGCAACCCAGTTGTCTCTGCAGCGGCAAGTGCCCCGGCACTCCAACCCTGGCCCAGCACACTGCAATTCATCTTCACATACTTCTCCGAGAGCCGCATCACGGACACATCTGGAAATCGACACATACATTTAATACATATATATTATCGCGCTTGGGAAGAAAAGCACCTGGTGTATTCTATGTTTCTTCTTTTCTGCCAAACCAGCATGAAAGAGTGAACCACATTTTAGTGAGACTTTAAAGTTTAGGCGTGTGACTGAATTACTAAGTGAGCGACTAGAAATGCAAAGAGAGCGAAAACAATTTGGCCATAGAGGGTAGGTTTGGTTCGTTAAGCTTTATTGTGGCCAAATAAAGACAATATCTAAGTCATTTAAGTGTTTTATACCTCGTTAGAGAGCTTATTAAATGTAGAAGTTTTTCTAATAATCTGCACAATCTAACACTAGCAATTTCTTTAAATAATTTACTTTTTTTTTTAAGGCATTTGTCCTAAATAATTGACATTTATGTTATGTTAAGAACTCCTGTTCCAGAACGGTTATGAATTTCTATGATGTTGTGACTGATAAGTAATTGCTACATGATCACTCTTGATAAACTGTAAAAAGAAATTGATGAAAACGGATTTTTTTTTTTTAACTTTACTATACTTTTTTTTGGGAACAAACGCTCCCAAAAAAATGAATAAATTGTAAAAAAACAAAAATATTAATTATCTCGAAAATGGTAAACTTTTGGATAATACATTATAGGGTTAAATCGATTCCAATAAGCAGTACCTACAACCCCCTGAGACTATAGTATTCAAATACCAGTAATCCTGTAAAGTACATGAACGGCTCCTCGATATGCTACCCGTAAATAATTTAGATTACCTGGTGCCGTTGTCCCTAGGACTGTATTGCAGCTGACATGTGCAGTAGCCCCTGACGCAGTAGGCCTGGCGGTCCGGGCCTTGCTCGTTCGCCCCTAAGTAGCAGTTCTGGTCCACGACACATCGCTCGCCGACCACTGAAAAAAAAAAGATAAATGGTAGGTTGGTTGCATCAATGCTTCGTTGCCACTAGTACCATTACAGTTCCATGATGGAACTATTGATGAAATGTACAGAAATAGATATCTCATACGGACGCACTTGTTCAAGCAAACGCGCTGGCTAATTTCAAAAGTCTTCGTTAGATGGCAGTATAGGTCAACTGCTATTTCATCATCATCATCATCATCAGGTCCTATTTAGTCTCCACAGCAGGAGCACGACCCTCTCTGTGCTACCAGCGCTACATATTAGCCTGATCAGTCAGAGGATTTGGCCTACACTCTCCACGCTGTTCTGACGGGTTGGAGAGGTCTCTTTGTTGTTTAGAAGTTTTGTTTAGCTTGTGTTTCCTAAGTCGCCTTCTACGACATCCACGGGAAGACTTGGAGTGGTCCTATTCTACTCCGCCGGGAACCACACGGCAACTGCTATTTAACTAGATTAAAAATGAGAATATGTGACAGCGTAAAAAAGATCATCATCATCAGGTCTTTTTTAGTCTCCAATGCAGGAGCGCGACCCTCTCTGTGCTCAGAGTAATTTATTAGCTAGAGCAGTCAGATGATTTGGCTTACACTCTTCACGCTGGCCAGACGGGTTGGAGAAATGGAGAGGTCTCTTCGATGTTTATACCTAAGCTTTGTTTAGCTTCTATTCTCTGAGTCGCCTTCTACGACAGCCTCGCGAAGACTTGGAGACCCGCTATGGATGTCGTAGAAGGTGATTCACCTATTTTACTCTGTAGGAAACCACACGGCAAATTATTTTAAAAAAGCCCTTTTAATTATATATTACGCCTTTTACTACTAGTTTTAGTTTCTAGTGCCCTCTGTGTATTGTATAGTAGTTGCAAGTACTTGCAAGGAAACTATAGTTTCTTTTTTCTTTTTAATTATGGCTTCCACCGAGATTTCAGTGATTCTGCCAATGTCCAGTATAATGAGATACTAAGTATCGGTGTTGTCAGTGGCGTGCACAAAGTTCTTAGACAGGGTAGGCAGATTTTTTTTTCCGACTGCGCCATAATGAGGATTATGTTTTTCGTGTGTATTATGAAGTATGTCTATGTAGTGTGTATTTTCTTTGGCACGCTCTGTTACCTAAAAAGCTTGATGGATTTGAGCTATAGGTGCTTTTTAGCTGCTGTGCTAAAATTAGCTGCTGTGGTAAAATTATGAATATCGTTGTAACCGGCGTCGTTCCACACGGTTTTATTACATGAAAACAGTAGACAAATAAAACAGTATATATACGATTGCTATGTATACAACCTGTGAGCCAATAATATGAATCATATTGTTTTGCATTAAATTTACGATTAACTTTACCTTTTGTTTGAATTATTTGCAAATTCGGTGTACAACGACCTTTTTCTACAACTTGCCTTTTTTCAGCAAAAGACAATCTTGTAAACACATCATTTTTTATTTTTTCTATACACACACCACCTGAACAACTCTCACAGCGAACAACTTCCATATTTTTACCCGACTGACCCACCCAGAAGGAGGGTAATGTTTTTCGAGCCTATGTATGTATGTATGTATATATCTATGTATGTATGTAAATATGTCTGTTCCATTGTTGCATCCTGCAGCCTAAACGGCTGGACGGATTTTGCGGTGTGAGGTGTCAGTAGATTCGGATTCTTCCCCGGAGTGTCATAGGCTATGTGACGTCAAAAAAACAAATATACAGCGGACGTTAACAGGCAAAAACTGGCAAAAAGTTGACCCTTCGTGTAGCCATAATGCCTTGACCAATTTTGAAATACGAGGTCTCTTTAGATTTGTGGTCTTCCCAGGAGAGGTGTGAACCATGTAACGTCAGTTAAAATATATATTTTCGGCTTTAAATGAACAATTTTGCAGGAGAAAATACTAAGTTCCTGTAACGAGAACTAGATGGCGCTGGAGCAATTTTAAAACGCGCTATTGTTGTTTTTTTTGCTTTTGATTACAAGCGTAGGGAAGAACTTGCCAGATTTCGCAATTTCACATACCGAAATACACCCGGCTCTGACGGGAGTCTCAAACGAAACGCTCAAATGCCTTCCACAGACCCTCCCCCTTCTACTTTTGAGCATTTTCTATGCGTGTTTTGTAAATTGCACCTTTCCAGGCGGCTGGAAGGAAGCACTTGTGATCGGCATCCCCAAGCCAGACAAAGACATAAAAATCCCACATCGTATTAGCTTAAAGAGTTCTTTGGGGAAAATCTATGAGCGGATCCACCTCAAAAGACTCAAGAACGAGCTCCGTGGCAGAGCGGTCAACACGCTGGCTGATCGGCCGATATCGAACCCGGGACCACCCGTGTCGCTGGTCCTGGGTTCGATCTCTGGAGAGGTCAAGATGAAAAATTATCTTTTTCTGATTGACCTGGGTCTTGGATGTTTATCTATATAAGTATCTACTATTAAATATACTGTTGTTGAGTTAGTATCCCATAACACAAGTCTTGAACTTACTTTGGGGCCAGCTCAATCTATGTGTTCACGTGAACATGTGACATCCAGGACATTCACCAAAAAATATGCAAGCACGAAGAACGCAACGCAAACTAATTTTGACGCAGACAAATATTGTTTTAAATGTGATCAATACACACACTTGTAACTATTTTTTGTATATATAGATAATGTATACTTTAATAAATTCACTTTGGTTCGGACAATCGACTAGTATTATTGTCTGGGATCGACCGATTCACCGGCAACCTCCTACCACGGCCAAGACACCCTTAGCCGTCAGTTTACTAATCAGTATTGTGAGTCTGCTTGACTGGTAGTAGGAAAATCTACTGTCTGGCGTACATTGCACCTTGTACGCCACACCCTTGATCCTTCCGCCTATCCGTCTAATATCTTAAATTAGGTCTCACGGTATTAGACTTCCTTGATTTAGTTATCCCTCTATTAATAATTTTCTGTACAGGCAGCTAGCTATTACAGCACAGTACATTACTACTTAGAGACACTTTGAATCAAACTACACATACTTCACAGTCACACATAGAAATAGCTAGTTGTTTGTATATTTGTATAAATTTATATTTATTATTATTTATTCAAGGACTATGTAAAGTCCAAAAGTCTCATCTCCGACGAACAGTTTGGATTCCAAGCCAAACATGCGTGTCACTATCAATTACGGAGCATATCTATCAAAACACCGCCTTACGGAGCATATCTTCAGATTCCGAACCAGGAATCGTCCCACGGGAGCCCTCTTCTTCAGTATAGCGAATTTTTTTGACAAATTCTGACATTTTGGCTTAATTTCCAAGCTGGCAACTTGGGCCTTCCCAACAGTCTCGCGTTTATCATTCGAGACTTCTTGTCGGATAGGACCTTCCACTACAGAATTGAAGGATGTCTCCAAGACCCCGTCCCATTTGACCCCGCGTTCTTTAAGACGCTGTTCTTTCGCCCCGCCTGAGTTTGCTTTACACATACGATATCCCTAAGACAGCCGACACTACGACGCCGACGCTACGACTAGCCGTGTAGTTCCCGGCAGAGTAGAATAGGAGTGGACTTGGAGTGGCCACGTCATCCCGTGGATGTCGTAAAAGGCGACTAAGGAAACACAAGCTAAACAAAGCTTATTAACATCAAATATACCTCTCCAACCCGTCTGGCCAGCGTGGAGAGTATAGGCCAAATCCTCTGACTGCTCAGGCTAGTATATGGCTCTGGTAGTACATAGAGGGTCGTGCTCCTGCAGTGGAGACTAGAAAGACCTGATGATGATCCCTAAGACCCCTAACGTAGAGTTGGCTCTATTCGCTGAAGATACAGCTCTCTAATACGTCTCACCACATGAAATCAGTCATTGTGAAACGTCTCCAATCTGCCTTCGACTCACTAGGCTTGTGGTTTAGGAGGTAGCGCATCCAGATTAATTTGAACACCCACTAGGATTACTCTAGCTGTATGACAAGTCCATTCCCTGGGCATAAAAGGCTAAATATATTGGTGTTGTACTCGATAGTCTCATGACTTTCGGTCCCCAAATCTACAAAGTCTGAAACCATGCCGCTTTCAATTTGGCAATGCTAGGATGTCACTTAGGAATAAGTTGACTCTCTACAAGCTTTGCATCCGCCCGATCATTACCAACGACGTAATATCCCATTTGTTTAATCGTTTCATTCACCGCGCCACCGGTAGCCACAAGTACTTACGAATGACGGAACTACTTCGTTACTGAAAACTCTCCGGCTCTAAATAGCCAGAGGAATCCCATTTTACGATCATGCAAATCGCGGCCTATCAGGCGTAAAAAAGTTAGCTTCTCTCTAAGCTTTGCGTGCACATGCAACGCCCAAAACCGAGGTCCGTCCCTCGTGGAGCCCTTCGGTGATGTTCGCCTTACAGGTTGAGGGCACTCTGTCCTCACCGCAAAGGTCCGGTGAAGTGGCAAAAGCTCACTTGGAGCTAGCATCACCGTGTTTAAAAAAAAGAACTCTAATAGTTGTAATTTTTGGCGTTAGCCGGTGTTCCTCTCAATTTATCAAATGAATATAATGAACCAAAATACTACCAGTAATTCACTAGTAATGTACATGATAGATTTCTTTAAATTTAATATGACTTAGGATTAAAAGAATAACTGCTGGGTGGCGCTAGTGTTGCATACCACAGCGCTGCAACCACAGAATACATCATAGTATAAGGCGCAATAAACATGCAAAGTGAAGACATATAAACAACAATGTTCTAAGCGTGACAAAAGGGATAACAAGTTGATTCCGAAAGAAAGAAATATTCTTAATTTTTCAGATATTTGAGATGGATCGGTTTAAAATGCTATTAGTCCCATAGATCACATCACTACGCAGCGGCAGGTTATACAGTAGACCAACTATACTTAGCGTCTGTGGACTATGAGAAAGCCTTCGATTCAATTGAAACAAAGACCGTACTTGTACTTCGGTCTCTCCAGTGATGCCGTATTGACCATCGCTATATCGAAGGGAGACATCATTTCTCTGAAACCGGCGGAGTCATTTCAGGACCATGCTCAATGACCTCAATGAAGTATCCCAAGAAGAAAGATCATGGATAAGACAAAAATTATGTCGAATATTCATTGTTCAGTTTTAAAGAAACTGTTTATTATTTTTTAAAATGATATTCAGTTATTGAGAGGCATTTAAATATATTTATTACAAGAGAGATGTTAGCAAAAATAGGAAATTATAATAATGACAGAAAACGAATAAACAAAGTATCTTAGCAACCGTTGTGATGTGAAGATAGGTACTAAGAAGGTGACATTACTTCTTAACACCCTCCTTAATTTTTAAGAATTTTATAATAAATTCTTAAGTCCAATGGAGTTGCTGATATGTCTTATCTTTAGGCCAAACAGTGCCTTCGTCATCATGTCTGCCAATTGTTTTTCAGCAGGGACCCATTCCACTAATAAATCTCCATGTTCCACACATTCCCTTATAAAGAAATGTTTCATCTTTATATGTTTTGTGCGCTTATGATACTCATATCTCGGATGATGCGCTAGTTTAACTGTTGACTCATTGTCAAGGTTTAATACAGGCTTCATTGTCTGTGTTAATTCTTTAAGAAGTCGATCTATCCACAAAATTTCTTGAGTGGCTTCACTGGCTCTTTAGGTTTATTCAAATTTTCAACTTCTAAAGCTGCAGCCAAAATAAAATCATCGTACCGTTTAGGAGGTTTGATTGTTGATCTGTCTCTTAAGTTTGGACGACGTGAAGATGCGACATTTTCTTCAGTAAAGTTCTGAGTATTGACTGATTCTGTAGCTGACTCATAGTCACTTTCGATGGTATCTCTTTGTGCATCATCTTCAGCACTATGAAGAATATCATCTTCAGCATTATGAAGTATATCTACAGCAGTAGAAGGAATGTCTTCAGCAAAAGGGTGTATATATCCTTCAATTGTCATCGATTCAGAATTGATAGGCTTAAGATTTATGTCTACAGCGTTTTTCTTAGGTAGAACCCTTTCGTCAAAAAGGCTTTTCAGCTCGTTTTTATTTTGTTCGTTATAGAACATAGTCTTCATAACTCTTGTATCTTTAGAGATTAATATTTTGTTTTTTGAAGGTATGAAGATCCTGAAGGCTTTTGATTTGTCTGAGTAACCTACGAAAATGCCGGGTATGGCTTTTGGTGCAATTTTGTGCCCGTTTTTGCCCGTAATCAAAACGTATGTCTTTGATCCGAACACGTAAAGATGATTAATACAGGGCTTTCTGCCCACCCATAGCTCAAATGGCGTTTTATTAGCGATAGCGCTATTAATACTCCTATTTGACAGGTAGTTAGCAGTATTTACTGCTTCACCCCAAAGTCTTAGGTTGGTTTTTGCATCTATCATCATAGTTCTCGCTTTCTCAATGAGAACCCGGTTTTTTCTTTCTGCGATCCCATTCTGGTGCGGCGTGTAGGGTGCGCTTAGTCTTCGTTGAATTCCGCATTGTCTCAGATAAGTATCAAATTCCTTGTTTATGTATTCAGTGCCATTATCGGACTGTAAATACTTGATTTTGTTTCCTGTGTGCCGTTCAGCTAACTCTTTGAACTCTTTGAATTTGGAAAAGACTTCATTTTTATTTCTCATCAAATAGACGAAACAATATCGGCTGTAATCGTCTATAAATGTGACAAAGTACTTGTTTCCATTGACGCTAGGAATTTGTATAGGTCCACAAACATCGCTATGTACGATTTCTAGGCGTGCAGTAGTTCTTTGAGTTGTATTCACTCGAGGTGCTGGCACTGCGTGAAGTTTAGCTTGTATGCAGGATTCACACTCGGTGAGTTGTTCGGAAACATCAAAATTCAAACCAATGAGGCTCTCGTTATTGAGGGCAGTTTTCATATCAGAGGCATTCATATGACCTAGTTTCCGATGCCATTCATCAATATTCGATGAAGTTTTCACTATGTCTGGCATATTCTTTTCATTGTTGTTGATCATATTGCTGCACTCATGTTTGATCGGTTCAATATAATAAAGGCCATCATTTTGCTTAAATGCCGTAAGAGTAATCCCATCTTTTTTGTTTACTATAGTCGCTTTATTTTTGAAGAAGGTAACTAAACAGCCGGCATTTGTCATCTTACTGACGGAGAGTAGATTAGTGCATAGACTAGGTACAAACAGTGTATCCTTAAGATGAGTTATGGCCATCTTGCCTTTGTCTTTCGTCAAAAACGTTACTGTTCCAGTTCCTAATATCTCAGCTGTATGTTCCTCTGTAGCAAAATTAAGTTTTCTGCTTTTCGACTCTAGTTTGACATCTTCGAATATTTCTCGTTGATATGTCATATGCGATGTACAACCGCTATCCAAAACCCAAATGTTTCTATTTGGTGCCTTGTTGCGAGTAAGTAGGCATTGTCTTGCAAAGTGATTCTTTGGTGAATCGTACGCCTTTTGCTTTGGTTTCTCTTTCTTTGTCCAGCAGTATTTGCATATCTTGTGGTGTTTGTTTTTAAAGATATTGCCTTTTTTCTTACATATTCTGCAGCAGGACATGTAGAAAGCTTCTTCATTGGAAGATGATGGTTCAGGTTCGTTGATTTGACTGTGTCGTGCTTCACATTCTTCAATAATTTTAATTTGAAGCTCATGAGGCTTTGGAAGATTGTCGCGTGACTCTATTGCAACTCTGAAGTTATCATATTCTGGTGATAGACTGTATAACATCATAATTGTTAACAAATCTTCATTTATGTCTACGCCCATATCAGCTAACTTGTCAACTACATCCATGAATTTGTCAAGGTGTGAGCGGACATCATTGCTGTCGAGTTTTGTTAGCACAAGTTGCTTCAAAAGAGATGCCTTACGCGCAGGTCCCTCGCTTGCGTAGGTTTCTTTAAGTTTATTCCACAAATCTTTCGCTGTCTTACAATTCTTTATTTGTTTAAGCTCGGATGGAGCAATGGTGAGAATCAGCTCTGACTTTGCTTGTCTATCTCCCTCTTGTGAAATATCTCCACTATTCTGAATATCATCAGACTCAATATATTGCCATAGTTTTTGGCGAATGAGTAGTGCCTCCGCTTGAATAACCCATGTGTCATAATTTTCTCTAGTGAGAGGTTCAATTCGAACAGACATCGTTATAACATTGAGGTACTTACGTCTCTGCTACCATGTTCAGTTTTAAAGAAACTGTTTATTATTTTTTAAAATGATATTCAGTTATTGAGAGGCATTTAAATATATTTATTACAAGAGAGATGTTAGCAAAAATAGGAAATTATAATAATGACAGAAAACGAATAAACAAAGTATCTTAGCAACCGTTGTGATGTGAAGATAGGTACTAAGAAGGTGACATTACTTCTTAACATTCATGTTGCGCCTTCTCCAGTGATTGTTGGAAACTAAACCCTTGAACCTGTAGAGCAGTACATTTACTTAAACGTAAATAAACATGTATTCAGCAAGCTCGAGGTATCGCTTTTCTACTCCAACTACAGTCTGCTGCTAACAGGGTCAATTGATATAGGTAGGAAGCTCCAGTCCAAGGACAAGGTTTTTCAGTGAATCTGGCTTTGCTGGGCAGCTTTCTGGAAGCTTCACAGTGTCTTCTCGTCCAAAATACATATTGGCGCCGAGAACTTTTGACTTTGGGCACTGATGCAAAAATCTTCGGCTAATATGGTGTTACCAGTGATGATTTACTGTAGATAGAGCCCAGATCTGTAAAACCTTAAGACCACGTTTAGCACGTTGATGGGCTTGTAGATGGGAACGAAATCAAAATAGTGATGACTTGCTAGGCGCATCGCTAATTTGACATGATTCCTGACGCCCATTTCGGCGATCAGTTTTTACGATCTGCGCGGGAAGAGAAGCAAGTAGCTGGTACATCCTAAGTTTATTTTTTTCTCAAAGACCAGCATAGAAAAATCGCAAATATTAGTTTTGCAAAATATCTTGGTTTGTTACAGAAAATTTTGAACCCCTTTTATATCAGCAACATTTACCATCTTGTGAACCCAAACAGAGAGCCGAATCTCCAGTCCAGTATTTCAAAATGTTTCTCCGTAATATTCCCAGACGTAAATAGGTATTGCTAATGGTCAGGCGGGTTGTTTAAATTTTTTAATTAAATTACTTGTACACTAAACAACGTTAAAATCTTTTTTTTACTGCAAGCAACCAAACCAAAACAAACGCAATCAAACAAACAATGGCGCGGTTCAGTGAAATTTCGTCATAGAAAACAAACGACCAAAAGGAGATGGTATAGTACTATGCGCTAATTATATGAAACAATGCTACTTTTAAAAAAAGTTACTTATTCAGTGTACGGACGAAGATCGGTAAAAGGGTGCGCTAGTCAGGTGTTTCGCCATACAAATTCTGTAGGGTGATGACTCCGTTGTTCGGTATCGTCTGTTTAAAGTTTTTAATTTTATCGATTTGTTTTGTCGTTATCTATGCTTGTATGGAATCATAATTGTAAAATTATAAGTACTTTAAAAGTTATGAGTCTCAAAACATTCCGTTTTAACACGTAATTTTAACGCATCTTTGGGCACAATTAAATACCGGAAGGAGTATAAAATCTCTAAAACAAAATTCATACAAGCATAGTTTGGTTATTAAAAAATATAAATTATTTTACTTTAAATAAAAACATTCAGCTGTTTTATCACAAGAACACTTCTCCCAAACGCATACTCGCGAATTTTTAGACGACGAATATTTAGATTTTCCACAATGTTTGTGTTTGCACACACTAGACTGTTGTTCCGATGTGCTTATACATCAGTGTAAATAGTTCCGCACTGTTCAAAACCGAGTCTATCCCTTTCTCAGCGAAATAGCACGCATTTTAGCCACGTGCGCCGACGAGTTCGAGTTCCCGACTAGCGCATCCTTAATTCCCGAACGCCACTCGGCGCTCGGTGGCAAAGACACTGTCTTTCCTGTGCGTATGTGTGCGTAACGATGTCCTTGTGTGCCACGTATTTATATGACTGCACACTATTCTGTATCCGTGTGACTACGAGGCACACAAGCAAACATTGAGACGTGAATAGTTTGTGTCTTTCCCATCCCATAGCAGCGCGCAGTGGAAGCTGGCTGGAGAGAGAAATGCAATGTACGTGAAATTGCGCGTAGTCGCATGGAGCAGCAACTCAGCAAGCTACGCACGCATTCATGATATCAGCGACACTCAACAGATGGAGTTGTAGTGATGAAATAAAAATATTTTATTTCATAATAATAAAAAAAATAGATATTAATGCAAATCTTAGGGTAGGCAGTGTCTTTTTGTCTTTATGAACTGCACGCCACTGGGTGTTGTACGGTATGTGGCATCAAAGATGGCGTATGTTCTTAGGCAGCCTCGTGGGAGATTTTGGCGACAAATCTATACGAGTCCATTTAACAGTCCACTTTAACTATTTCACAAATTGTTCTCGAGCACGAGCATTTATAACACCAAACTACACCAATTTTATATTATAAAGTCCACTTAAATCAATTTGCAAAATTGTATAAGGCAAACGAAAACTGAACCCCTTGACTTCCCACCAAAAACTCAAACTATAGTTTGTGTGAACGTCTTAGAAACGTCAAATATGACACCACCATGATTAAATACTTACGAGCAGTCTCATAGCACCTCTCGTCTTCTAAGTGCGCCGTGGCAGCGCATGCGCAGGCACCGTTTGCGCATTCAGAGTGCACGCCAAGCGTCGAGTGACACTGTATATGCTGGACACACGCCTCACCAAATCGGCCCTCTGGAAGATTAATAAATCGCACTTAGTTCTGGAATAAGTTGCATTATTAAAAAAATAAAAACTCGACTGCCGTTTTTGAAATTATAACTCTGCATTGTTTTTTTCTGATGTTACATAGCCTATGATACTACGGGGAAGAATATCATCTAATGACATCCATTTTAAAAGTTCGGTCAAGCCGATTAGGCTACAGGAGACAACAAAAGAAACAGACATACTTGCAAACATACATACATACATATTTAATCCTCACTTCAATATTTATTTTATTCTGTTTTTTGAATTTGTTGTTATGGCGTCAGCAGAAAAACATTGCCTTTAAAAATTTCAACTGTCTAGCAATCAGGGTTTATAAGTTACAGCCTGGTGATAGACAGACAGACGGACATCGAAATCATTGCAAAGTGATTGTATCTAGAGAGAAGACAAGGACAGGCCGTTACATTGTGAAGAAATAGTAGAAACTGAATTACATAAGACAATCGCCAATAAAATATTGTTTTCTCGATTTGGCAAACCCAATTATTACTTCAAAAGTTTAGTAGCTATTTACAAATGGACTCATATTTTAAGGAGAAAAGATTTGATGAAATAAAACGTGAGCAAAGCCAAGTTTGTATAAAGAACAGCCCCCTTATTTACTAACTCGGATGACAGGTGTCGATGCCTATCAATCTAAAATTATCTGTTACAATGCGGGTTTTGTTTGCTCTAATTTTTTATTCGGAATACAAAAACCGCATTGTAACAGCAAATCCTAGATTGATAGGCATCGACACCTGTCATCTGAGTTAGTAAATAGGGGGGCAGATTTGTTAATATCTTCTTATGTTTTCGCGATTGTTACACATTTAATAAAGTCACGTATAAAACGGTAATCATCACCATAGTTCATCCTAGTCAACCTGCAATTATGAACACAGTGAAGTGTTTGAAACGTAAAGTGTAAATAAAGTAAATATCTTATAAAAGCGATAAAACCATATTTAAAGTTATTTTAATAAATAATAAGCAAAATTTAAAATTTTCAAAAACCCACGACACGACATTGTTTTTCACTAATATTGTGGCGCCCCCTAGTGGGTTACAGCCATTACACCTGTCTAAGAACATGAACTCATCAAACACAAACCCGTTATTGAAAATCGCATCAAAATCAGATCATTAGTTTAGAAGATAGGTGGGAACATTACTTTGCACAAACAAACATCTCTCACCCTAAACACATATACCTGCTCCGTTCCGTCGTGGGTAAAAACAATATTGTTTGTAATGGTAAACCCAAATACTGAATCGATTTAAAGCTTCCTTTTATTTTATATTATAGATATCAGCGAATATTTTATATATATATATATATATATATATATATATATATATATATATATATATATATATATATATATATATATATAAAAATCTAAACGGATGAAGCCGCGAGAAAAGCATAGGTAATTACATATTATAAAGTTGACATTCTTGTTATGTATGTCAACGTAGAATGTTAACATAAAAAATAAAGTCGTAATCGATGTTCAAATAAAATAATAAGAGTAAGCGTGACAAAGTCATGATACAGTATCAAGATAAAAAAAACAAGTCATTCCGGATCAACATAGATAAATTTTAAAGAACTTTAATGCCTTAAGTATAACTTTGCCTTTAAAGATTTTTCTTCCGGTCATTCTTTGCTTGCTCTTATCTCCACAATATATTTCGAATAAATGAAGAAAATATGAAGTACCTTTCAAGCATCCCTTGTGTGTGCTGTTAACAGCTGCGTACACGAAGCCGTCCTTGCAGACGCAGTAGCTGCCCACCCTGCAGAAGGCGTTGTCTGGGCAGTCCATGTCCACGGAACACACGTTACCGGTCCGTCCTGTAACACGAAAAAAATGATTTGTCACGAACAAAAATCAAGATATTGTCATGAAGTTTACAAAACTGGGATGAAAAAGTGGGACGTAACCGGAAAGCCCCCACAGATATACGGTTGGAAATGGTGTTATTTCTTTTACATAGGTTGGATAATTTGGATTGTGCTATTTTCTATAGCGATAGACTTTGTAATTCTACAGTACGTGTCATCCGCAGGTACGCGCTTTGGCAAGCTAAGTTCAAAAGTAACCGTTTGATGGCAGGAGATCTGCTAGTTAAGTAGACTAATCAAAACGTGTTTAAGCGTTAAATGGATAGTACTTAGGTACGTATTTATTTAAAAACTGGAAATATAATCGAAGCAAATAAAACAATCGAAAATGCTTTTTATAGTTATTTGTAGAAAATAAATGTAGTGTGTGAAGGAGGATATGGGGAAAAAAAGATAACGAAGGGGATGGCTCGAGAGACAGCAAATTGGCAAATACTTACAGGCTGTCCCGACCCCCCATAAAGTAGGATAAGGTGAAAAAAAAAAACGAAAATTTCCATACCACCATAATGTGTATAGAAGAGCGCAACTCTCATGAAAACCCCCATGCTATAACTTTTTTCTAGGTAGTTAATACCCAAAGACAACCTTTGAAGGCCCTACTGGATGAGACCCAGAAGATATCATGACATGCGGATTTGAAGAGGTTAATTTAACGTTCGCAAGAGTTACTTGCTGAAATTTATTACTACCGCCAATTTATTTAAGAAGAAAATTGTTGGGTAAAAATAGACCGTGGAATCGCTGGATGTTAAGACTGATTGACTAAATTGGTCATGCTGATGACTACATGAACGATGAAGACATCAAATGTATTCCATTTAGTTTATTTTACGACCGAAATATGGAATCAACTTTCTGCGGCATCATCATCATTTCGTGTAGGTGACACGGTCAGTCGACCATGCACACCCTGGTATTCTGCGGCGGTATTCTTGAATCAATCATCATCAGCCTATACTCGTCCACTCGAATCAATGCGACGATGTTTCCTTAAAAGGCCAGTGACACTCTTGGCACACCACACTGGTGTTGCAGTTGAGTCCATAGGCAGAGTGGTGATCACTTACATGGTGACCAGTATATCCGCTTGCTCGTTTCCCGTCATTTTTTCATAAAAATATTTTATTTGTAAATTTAATTTTACCAATTGGTGAATTGTATACGTTCTCAAAAAAGTAGATGTAAGAAGTACCCGAAATAGAAGGGCATGCATGGGGAGAGTGATGAGTGTTGATGAAGCTAAAGGGATTCTATTTACCCCCACGGGAAATAGCGTGATGATATTTATAGATGTTTATATTTGTAGCTTTAAATTTCTGTTTCTTTCCTTAATTTTAATATTATTTTTGTGTAAGAAATACGCAGATCTCATATAGCGTGAACAACCAATATACAAACTCAAAATACTCAATTCACGCATGATTAAATCTTTGTCACAAGGCTAACATTTCCAGTAATATAATAAAATTTGTATTTATGTTTGTAATTGTATTACTAAATGTTTCAAATTTTACTATTACCATCTTTTTTGTTTTACGCCCACCTAAAATTCTCTGCATAACCCAAATTTGACTGTTAGATAATACTTTTGGCATTAGGTAAGTCTGCGTATGTGCGTTTTCATTGTATTTATACAAAATAAATAATTATTGTTTCGATCACGATCACGAAACAATAATTATTTATTTTGTATAAATACAATTCAGCATCAGCTGAAGACAATGAAAGCCATTTAGAAATGAACAATTAGCTTAAATAATTACTTTACATTCCAAAACGATGATATAACTGCCGTGAAATTTACATATTTCAGGATGATGTAAGCGCTATAAAATTCTAGCATTGTCAGAAGACTTCACCAATTTCACTTTATATTGAGCAATAGAGTTTTTTTCTGTTACTAGACTATCAGATTCAAAGTGTATCTATCCATAATCTTCATAGAATGAGATACCTATAGGCTAGGTAGATTAAGAGTCGCCTGGACGCGCATGGCTCCATACAAACGGAAAAAGGGAATTGTGGCAATATTTGATAATTTTGAAGTAAAATGTACAGCTTGGTTAAAATACCAATGGTTTGAGAATTACAAGCCTTTTCAAATTTTTATGGAAATAAGATTTCCATACAAATTTGAAATCGTATATATAAAGCGTATAATTCTCAAACTATTGATAATTTAACCAAACTGTACAGGAACGTACGTAGATTATATTAAGATTAATTGATTAAATTCTTAATTTTACTCCAAAATTATCAAATATTGCCACAATTCCCTTTTTCCGTTTGTATGGAGACATGCGCTTCCAGGCGACTCTTAATGTAAGTTCAAAACCAGAATTTGTATACTGTGCACTTTGGCTGTGCACTTACTGGCGATTGTGAACAAGCATTTTACAGGTTATGATGATTTGATGCAGAAGATTTATAATTTTTGATTAAGAAATTGAAATTTCAAAAATATTATGTCATATTTTTGATATTTCAATTTATTAACGGTATACATTTCATAACATTATTTCTTAGTTGTATATTTTTTTTATCTATTTATTTCCCACTGCTGGGCAAAAGCCTCCCCCTTTTAACTTCTGTAAACGTGTATATACACTAAAGATCTAAATATAATACTTTATAAAGCGTTTATAATAAAACCAATGGTACAATTGTCCTACTACAGATGTATGTAAATCATGTTACCTAAAATGTGTTTTTTACCGAGTTCAAATAAATTTTTAATCATATTTAGTCTGTACAATTATTTTATCAAATAATGGGAACTTTCTACTTTTATCTGGAAATAGTTTACTAAAGTAATTTACTCCCGAAAAACGGAATAAAATTTTAACATTTTGATGATGACGAATGAATTTAAGGCCCTGTGAGTTCAAACGATATGACACACTAGCTGCATTACATTTACTAAATGCATTTTAAATTGTAGCATTATCAAATTCTTTCGTCCCAATTCTTTCATCTGATCCTACATTCCTGATATCCCACGTCAATTTAAGAAAGTTATTTTATCTTGGATCTCAATTGCGTGAGATCTGGGTTCCGGGTTGATTGGAGGACCTTCGCGTGTCAATTTTCTTTATAGACTTCGTCAGTCCTTAATGGAGAACATGCAGGAAGAATAAATTTTGAAAAATTTAACTAGCTGATTATGTAAGATTTTTAAAAGACTGATAAGGACACTTTGAGTCGGATATCGGTACATTACCTACGTTTGGGTAAAATTGATTGAAAGTCTATTTCAAAACTAAAAAAAATATTAATAATATCATGAGCAACAAGCTTTTAAATATAAAAACAATTTTTTTTATGAAACTATTCCGTAAACGCATGCTGGCAAGGTTCCCACATCACCCATACAGAATGCTGAAGAATTGACGTCACTTGTTAGTTGATTTATTAGTGGTGTTTACGCCGTGAGGAAAAATCGTGACTTTGTGACCTTTATATAGTGTTTTTGGGTTAGACAGATAATTTTTACTGACATTCCTGTTTTTGAGAGCTTATTTCGGAGGAAGGGGTTGCAGCACAACGAAAAGAAAGTGCGCAACTTCTCCATTCCTGATGAACAACATATCATCGCGTGTGTAATTGAGTACAAAAGAAGTTGTGTTACCCTAACGCCCGAGTACTTAAAGACGTATAAGATGCATTTTAACTAAACGTTCTTAATTCTTATTCTGTTTACTAGATAATTTAGCAAGATAAAGTAAGTCTAAAATTTAAGATATTACAATTTCGCCCAATCCCTTGACTGGTTTTTACAGTCTGTGCGGGAAGAAAAGCAGCTGATATATTCTATGTTTTTCCTTTTTCAGCATGAAAGATAAGAAATAGCCTAAATGGCTACAAAAAACAAATAACGCCATGCTTCGTCATGAAAAGTCTCTATCAAATTTATTAAACTTCCGCATTTTGCTTAGGGCCCTGACAATATTGTAATTACTAATAACTCATAGTCTCAAGATATGTTTACTTTAAGTAAACGCCTTCAACTGTTGTAATCTCAAAACAAACATGTCTTGATAAGTTTACAGGCGGTGTACAAAGAGGTACAGTTTTGCTGGGTCTCAAGGTTGTGCGATAACATATTGAAGTTTTATTTTACGTATGTTTTTTCCAACTTTTCCCTAAACAAAAGTTCTGGAGAGATAAGTTAAAGAGGCTTATATAAGCCAACTTGCGCCACCCATAATTTTATTTCTTTTACTACTAAATCAAATATAATAGTTTTTTTGCAGACAAAAATCTAATTAAATTCAGTACATCGGTAGATAATAAATTACTATTGAATTTTCATCAACATAATCATCTGACTGTCCCGGCTTTACATGACTCCGGTAGTACAGAGAGAGACGTGCTCGTGCCCCTGCATTGGATACTAAACAAAGACCTGATGATGATAATCATTCCAAATTAAGATAATTACTCAGAACTACCAAAACTGGCCACTTTTGGCAGTAATGAGTAGTTCTCATAATTAACCAAATGCAAAAAAATGGAAAGTACTTACTTATACCAAAAATAGTACAAGCTATTGACTACCGAAGAAGGTACTGAATTAGATTTTCTCAATTTGATCTGATTTAGGAATGAAACACAGAATATAATATGACTATCGCGTAGAGCGCGAGCGACATTCTGTGCTCTGTGCAATGAAATGCGTGGGTCGCTAGCTTCCCTCCGTGTCAGAAGTACCTACTACCGAAAAGTTTCGCTGATCTAAACCTCTCAAATAAGAGACGGTGGTTCAGACGGCAGGTGATGGGGGCAAAAAACAAAGAACACTGGAATTTAGTGGAGTGACTTCTTAAAAAAAACCGGCCAAGTGCGAGTCGTGATTGCACACTGATGGCTCCGTACCACTATTTAATTTATCTATATATTTGAGTAGAAAATGCAGAAAGTAGAAACACTTTGTTTGTATGAGGCATATCTATAGAATCTGCTCATAAATTTGTCTAGAATCGGTTAAGAAGTTGGAGATACAGGTTGCGGCAAAATTGAATTGCGAGTCGGATATTAGCTGCGAGCTGCCCCGCCTCCCCTCGCACGCGCCGCTTACCCTAATATTGTGGACTGCGCATCGACTCGCGCGATGTTCGGACTCACAATAAATTTTGGCGCGGCCTGTACTAGAGATTATTTGTACAACTATAGAAATGGAGCCGCTTCGCTCGTGTCCGCTCTTGTTGGGTGATGTGGTAATGTGTGCCTAGAGGTAAAATCTGAATTACACCTACTCGACATTGCCTACATTTTGAAGCTTCTACTATAATATATATTTATTTGTTTAACTTAATTTACATACAATATGAAAATATATATGATAAATATTATTCTAACTATTAACTATTTATTTTTATTACATAAATTACTAACTAAACTAAATATTTAAAAAAAATACAATAAAATATTATAACTATACCTACTTAATTATACAAAATAAAACTAAAAATCTAATATTAAATTTTGTCCATGTGGCAAAGTGCCTAGAACGCTGGCTGCATTACCTCGTTGGATGGCGATTGCAATCCTTTGTCCGAGGTAAGAGCCAGCCTTTCCGTCACAATAGCTTCTACTTGTCTTTCAACATAATAAAACATAGCTTAACTCCATAGCAGTCCAGAATGTGCCTTAGCGCACATCTAATTCGTCGCGGAAATCCACCGAGCAATTCAAATCGATTCCTTGATTGAGCCCGATGTTTCCGATTGTAAATCGGTTTCGAACCCACACGTCAGCTGTTTTCGCGTCACATTTTACGATGTCACCGCTTAACCTTTTGAACAAGTAAGCACTGATCAGTGCTCTATGAAATCACCTAATTGCCAGGTTTTTAAAAGTTTGCTTAGAAATAATTTAAAATAAGGTCTTTAATTTGAAAAAAATAATAAAGTTCGTTACTTGACATATCGAATTTTTCCGCACATTCGAAAGTTTCAATTTTTCGCCAACTTACCATACTAGAAGAAAGAAACACTTTATGTACTATACCGTTTTCACCAAAAGTTAATAAAGCAAGCTGTGGGTTATTAATCACTACAAGATAAATGTTGAGCAAGGGTTCCGAACACAATAAGGAGTCAAAGTTTTGCCCTTCGAAAAGAAAAAAAAAACGACGCACCTGAGCAACGCCAGCAAAATACCATCTGAGATATTCAGAAAAGTCGATTAGGTGCACGAACAAATGGTGCGGAAGAAATAGAGATTATTTAAGGATTTAAATAAACTTTACCTCAACTTTAATTAAAAATTATTGCACTCAGCAAAAATATTCAACGACAAACCAAATAAAGGAGCGGACGGAGGGGTGAACGAGTGCGAGACTTACTATTGTAAATCGATTCGCATTGTCGCTGGTAACGGTATGGGGAAAATTGAGGCGCTTGACAGCTGTGGTTTTGTCGGACTACGATTATCTTAATGTACTTCTATCCACCGTGTGATTCCCGGCGGAGTAGAATAGAACCACTACAAGTCTTCCCTTGAATGTCGTAGAAGGCGACTTAGGAAACTAAAGCTAAATAAAGCTTTAAAAGATTAAAGAGACTTCTCCAACCCGTCTGGCCAAGGTGGAAAGTGTAGGCCAAATGCTCTGACTGATCTGGCTAATATATGGCTCTGTACTAAAAAAAGGGCCGTGCATCTTGAAAAACTGGGACGGAAACGGAAAGTCCCGTAGTGGAGACTAAAAAAGACCTGATGGTGATGATGGCTTCTAGGTATCAAAAGCTAAGCAAAATGAATTTATTATCTACTAGCTGTTACCCGCGGCTCCGCCCGCGTAATCTATAGCCTATGTCCTTCCCCGTACCCTTACCTACGTGTATGCAAAATTTCATGATGATCGGTTCAGTAGATACGGCAGGAAAGCGTAACAAACAAACTCACTTACACATTTATAATATTAGTTAGGAAGTTAGGATTTACTGTTAGCTATTAGACCAAAAATAATAATGCAAAAAAAAAGTTTTAGAGCTCCACATTGTCTATCATAGATTTTTGCTCTGAGCTAAGCAAGCAATAAGCGTTTTTTGAAATGCTCACCAACAGATGGCAGCAGTGAGGCGTTGAGTTGGATATTTACAAGCTTTCAGCTCAGCACTTATTATCGACTTTCCTCGGTGTGCATTTATTTTAATATTGCAGCAATGCAATGAAATGAAATTTAAACTATCGAAATCATCTTTTGTTTTATGTTAATCCTATTCAATGGAGGTATTATGTATGTTACAAACCCCACACGTTTACACTCAATACCGACCGACCCTTATCAGGTCAATAGTAAAATCAACAAGATTTAAATTCCAAATCGTTACAATGTTCTGACTCAATCGAATCACAATGGAAGTAATTTCTTACCAATACACTTACGCAATTGACACATCTTCAGAGCGCAATCAAAAATTGTACAATCAATCAATTGTAAGACAAATTTGAACAATACGGACAGAAGAGGTCGAAGATTGAGGCCTAGTCACACATTCCATCAAAATTATTACTAATTTGTTCATTTTATTTTAGAACACTAATCTATACAAATATACTAATACTGCTGTGTGTTTGCATTGTATAAGCTCCGAAACTACTGGACCGATATTCAAAATTCTTTCTTTCTTTCGTTTTTAGAAAGTTAATTTATTTGCGGATGCGCAGGCTTTAATTTACGCGAATGAAGTTGCGGGAAAATTACTAGTTCTAAAATAAAAGTATAGTACTCTGCTAAATCTAAATACTGTTATTTGTGTACCTATTCTGAGAATCGAACCCAGTGCTCATGTAAGACTAGCCATGGAAGATTTTTTTGTTTCGGTTCTATTATAATATAATGTGCCTATGACTATTTTGATTTCAATTACAAGTTAATAAATGTCAAAAACTAAAATTAAAAAGTAATAATTAAAGTTTTTTATTTAGTTTTCTGGTGATATATAGGTATTCCTCGAAGCGCAACCATTTTGAGGCGCATATCCGCGCTTCAAGGAATAAAATGTTAATATTTTTTAATTGATATCGTAAGCACACCTAAATGGTGCACTCTGAGGAATAATTAAGATGCGCTTCATTAGGTGCGCCTCAAACGATTGCGATTCGAGGAATAACTCATGATATGTATGAAGAGACCCTTATTTTGGTCGTGAGTACGCGGTCCCTAAACAATGGAGTCAAATTGGAGTACACTCAAAAGCCAAAACGATGGGAGAGTAGGTACTATCATTTTGGAAATTATGAATAATTTATATTTATAAGGAATTTTATTGTATTGTTCTTTAAAAGGTTTCCGTTTTGAAGGGAAAGATATTGTGACGAAAGATCTTTATCGATTTTATAATATTATTTTAAGTTTAAAGCTTTTTAAGCAATTAATATTTTCGTCCGTTTCAGCATCAATGTAACAAATAAATGCTACTAACTTCATCATCATCATCAGCATCATTATCAGGTATTTTTTAGTCTCCACTGCAGGAGCACAACCCTCTCTGTACCACCAAAGTCATATATTAGCCGGAGCAGTCAGAGAATTTCTTACTTAATACCATTTAACTAGGTGAACTAGGTAAAATATGGAGTAAGTTCTATCCCAAAATTTATACCTATATATATTACTTGATTTAGAGATAACAAAGAAGAAAGAATAACTTATATATCATCATCATCATCATCATCATCAGGTCTTTCTAGTCTCCACTGCAGGAGCACGACCCTCTCTGTACTACCAGAGCCATATTCTAGCCTGAGTAGTCAGAGGATTTTGCCTACACTCTCCACGCTGGCCAGACGGGTTGGAGAGGTCTCTTTGATGTTAATAAGCTTTGTTTAGCTTGTGTTTCCTTAGTCGCCTTTTACGATATCCACAGGATGACTTGGAGTGGTCCTATTCTACTCTGCCGGGAACCACACGACGAACTTATATATACAATGTGCAATCTTTTGCGCTAAAAGGACCGAGGCTCTGTCTAGTCGTTCAAGAGATAAAAACGTGATATTATACATACATTTAGAACCATTCAGTTCGTTGACCCTGAACTTGACGTGAATGAATTCGATGCGAGATAAACCCACGCAAAGCCTCGGGTCGTAACTAGTGCGATCATTATCTTACGTTCAAAGGGCCCGAAAAATGATGCCCCTCGTGGCACAGTGGTTAACACGTCATTTGCTACGCGAGAGGCTCTAGGTTTTATTCCTAGCGAGGGTGAATAGTTTACTTGTAATTTCTAGAGTTGACATCAGAGAAGCAACAGCCAGTTTAAGTGTTTGTTTTTCGTGTGTGTAAGTGGCCAACATCGCTGGGCGACCTTCGCGAATGCAGACTACCGGCTGAAAGGTGTTGTGTTCCGGCGATCCCGAGGATGGCTACGCGACACCCCGTCATCAAAGAACACACATTTTGATGCCTTAGTGTATTAAAATTATGTTGTAAATTTTCTTTAGTATGGGCCTGCGTTGCCCGATACAAACAAATAAAATAAATAAATATATAAAATGCTGTCAGAGTTTTAAAGCTGCATATTTATTAAATAAATAATAGTTCACCTTTTTTTACTACGTAAATAGTTTACCTTTTCATATTACAAAGAGCTTTGCAAAACCAATTAAGTGAGGTCTAACACAAGAGATTTATCTTGTAATGTATAATTTATTACTTACTTCCTAATAGCTCATTGATTCTATATTGTTACATTGTCATCTGATTTAAGTACATATTCAAAAATTTAGTTTAATGATTATTGCAAGTGCATCACATGTACAAAGTCGGCCGAAGGACAAATAACAAAGAAATTAAGTTTGTAAATAATTTTGTTTGAAAACGGAAGACATATGATAATATATTTATAGGTACTCTAATAAAAGACAAACAGTTTGTGCAAACAATAATATAGAATACGTGCCTTGTCTTTGTGTCAGATAGTATGTTTGTTGAGCGACATAGGTATATCTAAAAAGTATTTTCCATATATGTTTTATCGCATTATACTTATTTATATTTTTGTTTATAAAAATCTACTTGTACTTTTATTTTGATTTATATTTCTGTTCACCACCAACTTTCCCTTACAGCTCAGCCTGTCAAAATGAATAAGAATACGAAACTTTTCGTCATTTTTATAAATAATAAAAACACTTTTATTTGGAAATGTCGAACAATAAAATGTGAACTAGTGTCGTGAAATACTACTTAACTCAAAAATACTTTTTTTTTATACATACTTATAGATAAACCCAGGCCAATCTGAAAACGATCGTTTTGTATCATGCATGACCAGACGGGGATCGAACCCGGGATCATGTCGCAGGCTAGCGTGTTAACCACTGCGCCTCAAACCATACTTATAATATAAATGCGAAAGTATCACCGTCTTCCTGTACTAATTTCAATGAAATTTGGTATTGAGATAATTTGACACCCTAGAAAAGACATCTATACATATATAATAAAACAGTAAAAATATTTTGTCTGTACATTTTGTATTTTTGACTGAAATGGATAGAGGGGCAATTAAAAAGAATAATGAAAAGCAAAAAAAATATTTTTAAATTTTCTTGTCGGTCTGTCTGTCTGTATGTATGATCACGTTTATCTCCGGAAATAATGGACGGATTCGAATGAAACTTTTTTTGCTATATAACTATTAAAACATATAGGGTAGAAATAATTTTGGAAAATGGAACATCTTATGCAGCATCATAATGGTCCAGCTGAACTATAAGGAATATAAAAGTGGAGCCGAGCTAAAGTTGTTAAGCCTGATGAGCATTTTTGTGGAAGTATAAAATATATGAGATTTGGAACACCTCATGCAGAACCATAATGGTCGAGGTAAACTATAAGAAATATATAAATGATGCCTTAGCAAAAGTTATTCAACCTAATGAGCATTTTTTGTTAAAGTATTTAATTTAAAGATTTGGAACACCTGGCGCAGAACCATAATGGTCCAGGTAAATTATAGGAAATATAAAAATGACGCAGAAGCAAAAGTTGTTCAGTCCACGTTGTCCACGCGAACGAAGTCACGGGCATCAGCTAGTAAAAAATATGACTAGGTATGAGCTTTCACCCGCGGCTCCGCTCGCGTTAGTATCGATCCAGAACAGTACTTTTCTCTGGGATAAAAGGTAGCCTATGTCCTTCTCTGTATGTTTCAGACAACGTGTAAGTAGGTAGGTAGGTATGCAAAAATTCATGATGATCGGTTCAGTAGAAAGGGCGTGAACTAACAAACAAAAATAAACAAATAAACTCACTTTCGCATTTATAATATTAGTTGGAAGTTGTATGGATGGAAACTGGATCATTTTTAACTGACTGGAAATAAGGTTGAAAGATTGTATGGGATAGATACAATCAATCATTTCACTACTACTCTCATCCAAAGAGACGATGTCGCGATCACAACCTCAAAGTTAATATTGCAAGGCCTGCAAACTCTTTCTAGAGATGGTATTTCCTGCACTTACAAAAGAAAATGATCCATTTCTACGATCACAACTAGTTGTCATGGGAAAGGGCTATTTCCGCATTACAAGAATGCGCGGTTCGCGGTCAGCTGTCTCCGATCCGCGTGGCAATCGCGATTTCCACCGAGTCGGTATCGAGTCGAAACTAATCGAATAGGGCTGCCATTCGGTAAGTATTCGAAAAATATTGGCAAATCACTGCACAGTATAAAACCAAAGAAGTAGGCGATTTTTTAAAAATCTATGTTAAAAACAAAATCGCTTCCTGGCTATTTGTCACTATGTAATTATTCTTAGATCTTTAAAACTACGCAAAGGATTTTGATACATATGACCGAATTGGCCGGTAAAAGTTTAAGAGAGTTTATAATTTAAAAATGTGTGACGTCACATCATGGGAGAGGGGGTGCTAAAAATGTGACAGCTAATGACAAGGATGAAGCCCCCTTCATCCTTGTTTGTAGTGGGAAGTCAAGGGGTACAGTTGAAGATTGCCTTAGACATTTTTGCAAATTGATTTTAGTGGACTTTGTAATATGAAATTGGTGTAGTTTGGTGTTATAAATGCTCGTGCTCATGAACAATTTGTGAAATAGTAACAGTGGACTGATAAATGGACTCGTATAGATTTGCCACCAGAAACTCCCACGAGGCATCAAAGAACATCCGCCATCTTTGATGCTACTCGGAAAAACTTTACCGTACAACACCGATACCTATAGTATCTCATTATACTGGACATTGGCAGAATCACTGAAATTTCGGTGGAGGCCACAATATAAAACAGAAAAAGAAGAAGAAGGATGAAGGGACCCCTCCCTTTATCCTTGTCACACATAAGGTGACTTAATTTACAGATAAAATTTATTTGGCAACCCTACCAGCAGGCGAAATCTAACGGCGATCGATTTCGGGTCACACTAATCGATTCTTCGGTCGCAGACGCCTAAATTAGTGCTAGATTTAACAGGTTTTTAAACGACATAAACACTAAATATTAGTCATAGTTTTATCTAAGTCAGTTCCTATTCTGATGTAAATGACAAATTTTAGTAACAACTTTCTAACTAAATTTGTGTTCGTTTGTTTTGAATGTTATATATTTTCGAAATATCGTTCGGATATTAGTACTATTACTTATTCTGTGCCTTAGGTAGCTTTTGTCCCCGGAAGTCCTCTGCGTAGATTTCGAACTTCTAGTTAATCCATATACAGAATCACACCCCTTTATATGAAGAATAATAATAAATAAATTTATAATCTTCATATCATCATCATCATGATGATGATATGAAGATGATGATGATATGAAGATTTCTAGATCAGAAAACTTTTATTTGGTCATCCCACACTCTTAAACTAAATTCATACTAAATTTAACCTGTTAAGTCCTGTTCATTGTTAAGTTCTGTGTTCTAAGCAATGCAGATGTGAGAAAAAATCGTAAGAATTATAGGTTGACACCGAACCACATGACTAAAGCTTGTGTACTAAATTATTTATGTAAAATATTGTAGTTGCTACTTTTACTGGAAATATATGATCATTCATTTATTCATACAGGCATTTCATCAGGTCATTAGAACAGAGTACTGTTAAGTCTAGACGATTTAACATATGCAACCAAATCGAGGTTAGGGCGCAGACCCAAGAATCGTGGTTCGAATCCTACCTGTGGCGAATTCTTTTTCATCACATACATATTTAAAATTTTAACAAATCAAGGTTTTCATTCACAACGCATTATCAGTCTGATATTAAAAATGCCGACAAAAAAATTTGTTTATCGATGCATCGTACCTAGTCGATAAGTTGTTACATCAAATCGTTTCGATGAAACATAGTGTCGACGAAACGTTGCGTAGATGAAAGCCCCGTCGTTCAATCGTCTAATCCATGGTAGTATCACCTTTGACTTGTCCACGAAGTTCCATTAAAACTAGAGTTGCACTCCAACTATACACAGATGGCGCTTCGTGCTATATATGTCGTGGCCATATCGTAAAATTGATCTTTTGATGAAACGATTGATATTTTCATGAAATGGTGGCATTTCATGATGTGGCCAACTTAATTTGATCAGATCATTGAATCGTCAACGTTTAACGATATTGTCATTAACGTTTGGCCTGATCGTAAAATAGGATGTCCAGGAAATATAATTAACAAAAATTCAGAATATGTTAAGAAAATTTTGTATTTTTTACGTTTGACTGACACAAATTTAAAAAAATATAACAAATTCAACATAATGTTCACATTTTCACTGCGCTTTTGGCCAGCGGCCGCCATCTTTCCACATAAAAAAAACAAACAAGGTACATAAGAAACGACGACCTGCATCGGGACCTTAATATACAGTTTGTCGATAGAATAATCAAAAAATACGCTGAAGCACATGAGCATAGATTGCTTCATCATGTCATGTGGTCTCAACGCCTTAATCGTACGATTTGTTCTCAGAGACTCGCATAGATGGCGCCACTCGAAACTACACAACATTGTATCTACCGTATTATGAGAATATAAAAACATTATACACAAAATATATCTTATTAAAAATCAAAACAATATTTTAGGCATAATATTTTAAAATAACACCGTATGTTCAGTAGGTTAAAGGCTTACGCAGATTACCGCCATCTAGTATCGAGTAGCAAGCAACTCTCCTGAGCCATACATTCGCCTGCTTTTCGCAACCTTACTTTGGTCCAATATTTTTGTATGAGGTGGGCAGTCTATTACGTTAGTATTATATTGTCTTTGATCATGTGAACGTCGAGGCGATCCAGCTCCTTGACAATACGGACATAGTGCGAAGACTTAAAAGGACTAAACCATTTGAGTTAGTATAGTCAATAAAAATAGTGTAGTGATAAAAAAACAACAAAATAGGGCAGTGAAAGTGCGATTAAAGACACACGAACAAAGTAAGAAAAGTGTCGATGGACACATTCTTATTTTATACGTAATAATCTAGGTCAATGTAAAATTACTCATTAGCCAACTTATAGGCTAGACTGTAATAATATTCGCGTATTTAAATACAAAAATCGCTTCGTCGAAATCAAAACGACAAATCGTTCGCAGATGAAAGGCCCTGTAGGTTAATGGTACACCAACGAAACATTTCGTCGAACCATTTATAGTCCAAACGACTGTCGGAGTACTGTTTCAGACTCTGCCTATCTGCAGACATACACACGCAAATCACGGTGTCCTCATTTTTATTTACGACACCTTATCAGTCATACGTCTTGTTGGTAATCCCGTCATCTCTTATCAGACCTTTAATATATGGTAATTAATATACTTGCTAGTAAAACAAGGGCTTTGCAGTCAGTCGCCAAGGTTATTTAATTATGTTTGCGAAATTGTTACTATAACAGTTTTTAGAGGATTTTCTTCGCGCGACATAATTTTATTTACATTATGTTCCTGATATAGTTTTTCTGATATAACACAAGGCGTTAATTCATCAAAGTCTAAGTACAGCGGGCCACATAAAAAAGTATACTATGCACATACTGTTGGCACTATTATACGAGTATTATTGGTGGTAGAATTAATTATTATGACGCATTGTACAACGCTCGCAAAAATCGTTGGTCTCCAACATCAAAGATTCATGTCTATACAGGGTTACCTGTTTAACACCAATATCCTTACAGGACAAGATAGCTGACAACATGAACATCAACGTTTGTTCTACGAGTTCTGGCATAACTCAATACATTAAAATTATTTTTGAGTTTTTTTTTACATTTGTACGTCTACGTTTCATTCTCACAAAAAGAGGACGCGTTGGTGGCACGCATGTGCACTGTTCGTAAGCGCATCAATCCTCACTAATATTATAAATGCGAAAGTACGCTTTCACGTCGTATCTACTGAACCGATCATCATGAAATTTTGCATACACATAGTTTAGGGTACTGAGAAGGACATAGGCTTTATATGACGCGGGCGAAGCCGCGGGTAACAGCTAGTTGTTAATAAAACCGAAAAATTAAATGTATTTTTTTTTTGTATAAAGACAAATAACAAATTATCAAAATTCGATAAACGTAGTTTTCTATGATGTTAGCTGCCTAGTCTTACGAAGTTGTTGGTACAAGTAACGGGTTTCTTGAAGTCATCCAGTATAGGCTAAGAAGTAAGCTAATTTTTTTTAGTATGGTAAAGAAATCTAGACATCAATCAATAATCATTCATATATCTTATAGTCATCCAATCATCAATCACGAACTTTTAATAGTAATATAAGATATAAATAGCATAAAAAAACTATGTCTTAAGGTAGTATATTGATAGCCATTTCAATAAAATAAAATTAAAAGCCATTATCGCGTAAAACGTTATGAGACTTACGTGAGACAAATACTTTACATTATAACAACGGGTCACTCACGTGTTATTTATATTATATTTATTTATATAGTCGGCGATCCCGACAAAATAGAACGTGAGTGACCCGTTGTTATACATAAGCTTTTTATTTTATATACGTACATAAATACATAATATCACATCTTTTTCCCTTGCGGGATAGACAGAGCCCAGGTCTGTAAAACCTAACGGCCTACATAACATGACATGATTTCTCACGCTCATTCCATCGATCGGCTTTTACGATTTTTTTTTTGTTTGTGAAATAACTCGTCATTAATTTTTCTAGTGTTTATCTCATTAACCGATTGATCAAAACAGCGGAAAGGGAAGACGTTTCGACTTTCGTCGGTAATAGTTCTGTGGGAAAAAGAAGTAGGTAGCAACAAAACCAAACGATGTATTAATTGAGATGGATTGACGGTATATCGTTTTCGGTCGAGCAATTAATTTAAGGAAATTGATATGAACAATCTCGGGAAATTTGTTTTATGATAGATGGATTCCGAAGATTGGATGTTTAAAACACTGACAAGAATTTTTTTTTTAAGTTTTGACGGAATTGTATCATCAATTTATGAAATTTATAATTATTAATAAAATAACAAAATATTATTAAAACAAAAAATAAACATAAATAAATAAAAGAAAGCAATATTAAAAATGGAATTTATTAAAAATGCATGATACGTGCTCCAATGAATTCGAACTAACCAAAAAAAATGTGCAAATAAAAAACTTACGTTTCTCAGGACCTTGCGCGACTGCCAATCCCAGGATTGCTAGCAAACACCATCCCCACATCCCCATTTTGGCACCAGAACTCAGGAACGAGGAACGGAACACCACACGGTTAGGTCTGCGGACAAAAAATGTCTATAAAATAAGAGCGTATGTAAGTATGTGCATATTGATAAGATAATAGATAAAATTATCTCGTCTCTTGATTAATTGACTAGGAAAAATACTTAAGTCACGCGCTAAAGGGACGTAATGTGTAAATGATCTTAAAGATTTTTATTGTAGAGGACTTGTTTTTTTTCTATATGTGTTTGATAACAAATGTACTTTAATGTTGTAAAAATATTTAAATACAGGTAAGTGTTGTTAAAGAATGCTATTGTTTTCATGAACATAAATATTTCTTTATTTAATGTTTTGATGTATATAGGTACATCAAGATCAGTGAACTGGTTAGTTTGTTACCCTCATATACCATGACGAAAGGCGTAGATAGTACAGTCTGTGACAGATATTATTTTCATACCTTCTTATAACTACTTTCTTTCAAACCACATATATTGTGAAGTTTTGAAAAAAAAAGAATTAAATGATAAATAAAGAAAATAATGTGTTAGTACAATGTAACAAATCATTTGTTACATACAAACATAGTAGGTATGGTTTGTCCTTATCAATGTTTGTTGTATGGTTGTTTTTAATTTAATTGAAGTGTGTCTCCAGATTTCCACCCATTTTTTTTTTATTTTAATTTCGTCAGATTTTGTGATCTTAACGAGACAAAAATCTGCTAGCCTTTTATTTTTGAAGAGCAAAAGACCAGGAGGGCTATTTTTGATACGGCGATTACGGTGAGTCACTCAGACGCTAGACTTATACGTCTACCAAGTCACACTTGTCTTTCATTAAAATCAAGAAATACTATTTCAATGTTTATTTTCTAGCAGCCTACCTTGAAAAATATTTTGGTTACTCTTTTTTCAAACAGATTTTTGTTGAAGACTTGTTATAGAAGTGTAAAATCGTAACAAGTAGGTAATTATCAAATAGCAGGCTGTGATTTTCACGTAAAGTGAACGCCTCTACGTCAAAGTCACTCGTCACCCGTTGGAAATAGTGGTCGAAACCACTCGTTGCAATCATTGAGAGTACTGTTAAAAATCGGGCATTTTGGAAACACTCGAGTAATTTTCTCGTCGCGTGACACACTAGTATCATGCTTTTAAAAATAGTACCCCAGTTTTTTTCTCATCTTACCTACTTTTATGTACGAGTTAACGTTACGTACTAAATCATTATTTTTAATGATTACGTTATACTGGGGCCGTACCTATTCTTTTTAACGATGTCACAAACAAATCTTATCAGGAAAATCTATGTTCAGAAGTACCTTAAAATAAATACAAAAGAAAGTTATACGTAAATCATTACTCCAATGTTTCGGTCTACTGACTGACTGACTGACGGGGAGTTAGGCTCGTTTCACACGCGGCGCAGTGTAGCGAATAGAAATAGTACCACGGTAGTACTTGGTCGAAATTAGTCGCAACTCGTCCACGTAGCAAATCGTTAATTTTGACACATACGTTGTAAAACGTTTTGGCCACAGTTGTCCACACATCCGTTCATCAAAAGTCCTAAGCGCCGTAGACTCAATTGCGCTTAGGACCTTTTAAGCCATTTTGGGCACTTTTTCGAAAATGCACAATTTTGGAAATTTTCCAAAATTGTGCAAAATTAACTTAGCTTATAAAGACTTTGTTCCACTGCTATTCCACTAAAGTCATTTTATATTCAAAATAAATCACTTAATACGGTTTTATTTCATTATTTTTCATTTGACGTATCGATACTTCACAGAATTCATAATTCAACAGAACCTATCATTTTGTGAACTACATTGGCGCAATTACTATACCCAGTCCCCATTTGTATCAGTTGCGAATAAAACCAAATGCGACTGGAACGAAATACGACTAAACTGATAGCACAAGTATTATCGTAGGTTTACATGTTAAATTACTGTACTTACACGAGATTTTAGGGGGCACTCGGCCGTGGATAACTGGCATTGTTTTATCTATGTGTTGAGTGATTATTTTGTATTACAAAAGGTTTCCTAGATGGAATTCTGACATTTGTGGTATTACACTATTATTAGGCAAATAGATTATGTAATGATACCTATGTAAATCCCACAAAATTTATACTATTATTAGTCATAGTGGTAAGAAAACTTGCTATCAATTTGATGTAATAAGATTTATACACACGGATGGTCCCGGGTTCGATCCCCGGTCAGGTCAAAATGGAAAAATGATCTTTTTCAGATTGACCTGGGGCTGGGTCTCGGATGTTTATCTATATATGTATTTGTTATAAAATATAGTATCGTTGAGTTAGTATCCCATAACACAAGTCTCGAACTTACTTTGGGGCTAGCTCAATCTGTGTGATTTGTCCGTATATATTTATTTTATTTATTTATACCTAGTTACATGTTCTCTTCTCGCGCAGATCATAAAAACCAATCGAGGTAATGGGCGTCAGGAACCATGTCAATAGGCGATGCGGCTAGCAACCCATCACTATTTTGATTCCGTTCTTACCTACAAGCCCACCAAGATGCTAAACGTGGCCTTAAGTTTTTAGACCAGAGGGCTCTGTCTACCCCGCAAGGGAAAAAGACGAGATACTATGTATGTATGGTAAGAAAATTTGCTATTGATTTGGTATTTGGATTGTACCTAGTTACATGAATGAGCTGATCAAAACGATACTATATCCATTACTTAGCAAAATGGCTAATTCGTGATCGATATTGAGTACAACTTTCGGATTTCTATTACCCATTACCAGTGACCTACTTTACTACTGAAGGTTGAACTTTACTGAACCGATTTTAAAGTAATCAAATCTGATATTTGTTTTTGAATGTAATCTTAATAATTTTAATTAGTACTAAAAAGGAAATGAGTTTTTATTACAGCTCCACTTTTTTAAAAGATTATCTTGAATTGTTTAATTTAGAAGAATGAAACGCAAATGTTGAGCTAAATGCAAAAGTTAAAAAGTTTTGAAACGTTAAGCTATGACTAGGAGAAGGTTTTTATAACAGTTTTCTAATAAAAAATATTGCTAAAACCATAGACGACTCACTGACCAGGTCGATGGACGACCTCAACAAAGTCGCAGGAAGGCGCTCGATGCAGGCTGTTTCCATTCGGTAGTTTAGAGGATTAGCTCTTTAAAGTGGCAATGGGCAGGGCTTATAGCGCGAAGAAACGATGGCCGATGGAGCAGAAAGTTTCTTTAATGGCGACCACGTACCGGCAAGCGCAGCGTTGGACGCCCACCGACCAGGTGGTCGGACGACCTGACCAAGGTCGCAGGAAGGCGCTGGATGCAGGCCCCTTCTAAGCGGTAGTATTGGAAATCCTTGGGGGAGGCCTATATCCAGCAGTGGACTTTTTATAGCTGATATAATGATGATGATGAAGTGACGAATTTTATTTTATTGAAATGAAATGAATAGTTTTATTCAAATTTTGGATCTCATGTATCACTTTTTGAACTTAATTTTCACTTTATAACTTTATTCACCATAACATATGGATTGATTAAATTAATATTTGTATGTGTATTTGAAAAGCAAATTATCATCATTTCGTGTAGGTGTTACGGTCAGTTGACCATACACACCCTGGTGTCAGAGTTCTTCGGAACCGCCTCTCGGCCTCTGACGTGGATCCTTTAACGACTACCAGATGGTAGCCGGGACCACCGGCTTAACGTGCCTTCCGATGCACGGAATCATCTTTCTTATCAGACAATCAGGTGATTCATGCCTGCAATGTCCTAACCAAACTAGAAACAACTTAACAAAGTATGCTTCCCGCGTGGGAATCGAACCCACGACCCCCGGGTCAACAAAGCAAACGCCTTAACCACTGGACCACGGAGGCAGTTAAAAAGAATTAGAGTTAAACATAATTGTAAATCAAATATTGATTTGTCACGTCTATTTCTAAACGATTGGCATTGAAAACTGTATGTTTGTCCTCGCACGTAACACCTACTATGTGTAATTTCTTTGACGTCTATTTTACTATATCACATTGTTAGGTAATTTTGTAAAATAAAATATTTCTGAACTAGCGATCCTCCCCGGCTTTGCTCGTGGTAGATACCTAGCCTATAGCACTCGTTAACGTACACCTATCCAACGGTGAAAGAATTTTTTAAATAAACATTAGTTCCTAAGATGAGTGCGTTCAACCAAACAGATAAACAAACAAACTCTTCAACTTTATACATAAGTATAGATTAAAGTGTGTAAGTGGCCAACACTGGTGTCAGATTTTTCAAGCTGCCTACAGGCATCTGACATAGCTTATATACTGCCACCAATGATGACAGCGGACATGAACGGCTTAACGTGCCTTCCGCAGCACGGAGAAGCTCTAGATATTGTTATACCACTTCTGGTCACCCATTGAAGATCCGCACCCGTGGTAACGTTACATGCGTAAAGCGCTTTTAAAGTGCTCACGCACACTGGGCCATCGAGCTCCACTCATCATCTTGAGATCTCACATCATCATCGTCATCATCAAATCTTTTTTTAGTCTCCACTGCAGGAGCATGTACCTCTATGTACTGCCAGAGCATTCAGAGGATTTGGCCTACACTCTTCACGCTGGCCAGATGGGTTGTAGAAGTCTCTTTGATGTTTATGATCTTTGTTTAGATCAGCTTTAAAAACATTATGCTGGTAATTTTCTCACGATGACCATCAAAGTTGTATATCAACATAAATATATTGTGGGCATCAGGAATCATGTCTATAGGCGATGCGGCTAGCAACCCATCACTATTTTGATTCCGTTCTCATCTACAAGCCCACCAACATGCTAAACGTGGGCTCAAGGTTTTACAGACATGGGCTATGTCTACCCCGCAAGGGAAAAAGACGTGATAGTATGCATATGCATTTAGATCGTGTTTCACGACATCCACGGGAAGACGTGATCTTTTTCTACTCTGCCGGGAACCACACGGCATATGCAGCACGCGGGCTTAAGAGTCGCCTGGACGCACATGTCTCCATACAAACGGAAAAAGGGAATTGTGGCAATATTTGATAATTTTGGAGTAAAATTAAGCATTTACCCATTAAACTCATTATAATCTACGTACGTTCCTATACAGCTTGGTTAAAATATCAATGGTTTAAGAATTACAAGCCTTTTCAAATTTGTATGGAAATCTTGAGAGGCTTCTCAAACTATTGATAATTTAACCAAACTGTATAGAAACGTACGTAGATTATAATGAGATTAATTGGTAAAATGCTTAATTTTACTCCAAAATGATCAAATATTGCCACAATTCTCTTTTTCCGTTTGTATGGAGAGATGCGCGTCCAGGCGACTCTTAAATCGTTGTACATCGTAGTAGTAGCTACAGAGGCAGTCTTATAACCCCTAAGTATGTATAAGTACCCCTAACGATACTTATGAAAGCCTGTTTTCTTGATCGATATTTTGTATCTGCTTGCACTTCTATATTTTTGATTTTACACACTCTAGACTAGCGTGAAGAATCTTGATGCCACAGAGTAAGGAATTCAATCGTCGAGCGACAACACATCTGTTGCTCTGTGTTTGAGGAGTTTTAAATTCCGAAGATATATTCTCATAAAATACCGATGTGTTCAAAGCTGCGGGCTAACATTAGTCAAGTCATCCCATAATTTTAACCATAGGCGGTACTCTACTTTGAAGGGGCAAATAGATATAGGTATTAAAGTCAAAGTTTAAATATACCTGGTTTCTTTGAACACTTATTCATCATCATCATCATCATCAACAGGTCCCTGCTAGTCTCCACTGCAGGAACACGACCCTTTCTTACTGCTATGGCTATGTAAAAGCTCAGGTAGTAGGGAGAGGGTCAAACACTTAATGTCATATTTTATTTCACAAGTTTTGGCGTTTTTATTACAATACTACTAACTGTTGCCCGCGGCTTCGCCTTTGTACCTAGTACATACATACGTTTTCAGTCCCTTCTATGCAAAAAAAAAATATTGAAGCTCCCAACCCAATCAGCTAGTCAAATTTCTATGGGAAGTCCGAATATGTTTTTATGTTTTTCTATCATGGATTCTGATTCCACCATCAAAATATAGATTGGATGTTCATAGAATAATCATGTATAGATACGTCATGTTTACAATGCAATTATCAAAACTATTCGGATAACTAGTAGGTATCTGATTCATATTATCGATATAAATAATAAATAAATAAAATTCATTTATTTCAGATATCAAGATCCATACAAAAGAGAAATACAATTTTAATTTAAAAGAAATGTCACAATAAGAACATCAAAACACAACGACAAAAAAGTCGAACATGTCTATTCAATGATTTACACTCATATCAGTACGTCGAAGTTTACGCAATAGGATTTATTGATATGGACTATTTTATAATTATGATCACATAGTACCTTATTGTTATTACCCTTAAATCCCTAAAGTATCATTTTTGATACTTACAAAGTAATATAAGAATATAATACTTTTATTATAATTTTATATTTGTACTAAAATAAAGAGTTGGAATATACTCCAATTTAATCAAGAAATAAGATATGGAAATAAAATCCAAGCGGGAAGGCTTCGAATCTACGTCTTATTACTATAGATTTTATTTCATTTATCCAACTTTTACAATCGTTAAAATACACTAGTATAAAAAGTTTGTATAGGTACCGACTTATTTTTTTTTTATTGTCATTGCAAGGCATTATCACAAAAAGTATCATAACTACTCGGAAAATAGTTGCATCTGTTTTAAAGTATCAGTCTTAGTCGAACGTGACTATAAGAATTATTTACAATCGTATCAGTACATCAATGTTCACGCGATAGGACTTAACGATATCGATTTTTGTACCTATAATTATAGTCATAGAGCACTTGTTTTGTAGATAAAGTAAAAATAATAATAATTATTAATATAAACCAAATAATGACCAGCCAAGATCGAAATTGCAGAAAGTGTTCCGTATCACCATACAATATTTAACTAAAGAACGCTCTTAAACAAGTTTTTTGTATGGTGCTCCTCCAACTTTTGTATAACACATTATTTATATTATAGCAGCAACAGATATAAAATACATATTGTGTAAAAATTTGATGTTTCTACCTATTACGGGTTTAAAGATACAGCCCTGTAAAAGCTGGATGTACACAAATCTACCTGGATGAATTACAGATCTACCCATTATCATAATTTAAAGTGTTACTAGCCTGATCCACCAATTCAATTATCCATCAATCCAATCATTTAACATGGATTTTTAGTTATGACGCCTTTTTTCTTGTACCTAAGTACGTGATAAAAAACACCTTCGTGTTTATCACGTTGAATAACTCAGTTTGAAAATGCGATCCAAGATAATAATAAAAAAAACATACAACCGAATTCATAACCTCCTCTTTTTTTGAAGTCAGTTAAAGTATCACAGCAACGAAGGTTTACCTTTCTCTCCCTTTCATGATAGACAAGGGAGGGATATTTGGATAAAATAAATGTTGTGGCGTAAAAGGATATCAAGAGAATTGCTGAGAACCAAGAGATGGAGAGTAGTCCACCGACAAGAACACAGTTCTTAATTTATAGATGGATAGAAAGAAGAAAGAAAGCCATGCTGTGTCGATCTCATAAGTTGTCTACGGCGTAGTAGTCAAGTCAAATCTAATTTTATGGCAATCAAGTCGCTGAAGTGACAGAAATTGATTAAAATAAAAACAACAACAACCGAAATAGATTAAAATTATTATAAGTTGTAACAGAATTTACTGTTATCATTCTAGTGCTCTGTTTATAATTGAGTTTTGTATACAATTCATAAAAATTGCGATGCGATAATGCACTCTTTTTGTCAAAGGTTTTATTTTAAGCGGTGTACGGTCCAGTTCTTTTCAATTGAATCAATAGAAAAAAAAAATGAGATATCATTAAAAAAATATCTGCGAGACGCTACATAAACCTTCAAAAGATTTTATGAACTACTCTGAATACTACTACTGAATCTAGGACTTTGTAGATCAAATTTTTTAAATTATAATAACTCTTTTTTCTCTCCAATGATTTATTCCAACCAAATGGCATGGGACCCAGAAAATTCATTGACTCTGTATTTTTTCTTATAAAAACTACATCTTCGTTCTTCCGCTGTACGGGGCCTCCATTCAAACACTATGTTATTGTGTCATGACATGAACTAAAAAACGTACCTAACAAGAACTTTCTTTGGAAGTTACGTCATAGGCCTTTTTGCTGGTACGAGTATCTGTAACGTCGTGAGTGAACTCCTTAGTTCATCGCTGACCCGCAGGGCACGCCGCGCTGTCGGCACGAGGGATAAAAAGATAAAGCTGTTGGTAGTGTGAGTCTGATGCTTTTACTGATGGTTCCGTACCACTTTTGGATTTTCTGTCAAACCTTTTTAAGTTCTGTTTCGTCAAAACAACAAAATTTAGCCCAAAATGACATATTGGGGCTATAAGATTATAGACTATAAATCTTGTGGATTTGACGAATCTGAACTAAAAATCGGCTTGACGAATTAGAAAATATTAACGTTTGACAAATTGAAACTCCCAACAGACTTGACAATTTAGAACTTTTCGTAGGCTTTTCCAATGAGAAACTACATGATTTGGCAATTGACAAAAAATTGTGATAAAATTCGCTTGACAAATTAAAACAATTTTCAGGCTCGACCAATCATACCCTAACTCCACTTTTGCTGTGCCGCCGGGCCAAAGGATGAAAATACAAAGTTTTTACAAGTCACGAGTGTGAGTTTGATGCTTTTACTGATGGTTCCGTGCCACTTTTGCCGCGCCATCGGCATAAAAGATAAAGTTTTTACAAGTTACGAGTGTGACTCTGATGCTTGTATATAACCGATGGTACCGTGCTACTTTTAACATATTATAAGTGACAAATTTACGTTTTCTGTTGGCTACGATATAAAAAGATAAAGTTTTTACAAGTTACGAGTGCAAATCTGTACTTTTACTGATGGTTCCATGCCACTTAAAACACACTAAAAGCTACAAAGTTACGTTTTCTGTGGGATTCAATTTGAAAAGATAAAGTTTTACAAGTTACAAGTGTAAGTCTGATGCTTTTACTGATGGTTCCGTACGACTTTTAACACATTACAAGCGACAAAATATTACGTTTTCTTTTGGCAACGATATAAAAAGATAAAGTTATGAGTGTGAGTCTGATACTTTTACTGATAGTTTCGTGCCACTTTCAACTATTTTAAGTGACACAGTTTTGTGTTTTGTTGGATCCATTTTAAAAAGATAAAGGTTTAACAAGTTACGACTAAGTTTGATGATGCTTTTATTGATGGTTCCGTGCCACCTTTAACAATGACAAGCGACGAAGTTAGGTTTTCTGTTGGATTCTAATAAAAAAGATATAAAGGCTTTACAAGATACAAGTGTGAGTCTGATGCTTTGATTGATGGTTCCGTGCGACTTTCAACATATTACAACGAAGTTCCTTACTGTTAAATCTGTTCGTCATCTGTGATCCCGTTGGTTTTTTGTCTTACGACGTTTAACTATGTCCATTACGTAAGAAATATTGTAACTTATATACTTAAATATTGTATTATTTTCCTAGAACAGTGTTAAATATATAAGAGTTATGGCTAAGTGATGGAAAAAATGGAGGGATGCTCCGGCCCCAGAAGAAGTTGAATAAGGAGAAGTGTAAGAAAACCACAAGTTATTGCTTTCATTATCTTGCAAAACATTGGGAGTGTGATTTGGGAAATGCTCGCGCCGAAAATCAAAACCACTGCCCCTCGTATAGCAGACTGGTTTGTTCACCACTGGGCCTTAGAGGCCATTAAAGTACATAACATAACTGTCGTTAATTTTGAGCATGTGAAAGATGAAGAGTGATATAGACGGTCAGACTGGCTCCATTGTGATTTTTATGCGGTACCCTATAAGATAAGCACAAAAAAGAGGTGTTGAAAGCGTCGAGGATTGATTTTGTGAAAAGCATAACTTAAGTTGGTGTGAGCGTTAAATTGATTTGAATTTAGCGTTGCCAAAGTAGCTATCTGTAGGAGTAGTTATTTTGACTAAGTATTTTAAAAAAGAAACGAAAAGTAAGCAATTTTACTTATTTATTCTTCACTTAAAAATAAGAAATCGGAAGCCTTTGCCCTAATCTATACGTAGGTAAAATACATAAACAATTTTTGTAAAATTTCGATCGGAATACGATACCAAATAAAGGTTGGGGAAAAAAGTCTGTTCATTTTTTTATACGGAGGTTTTATCCGTTCATCCAGAAGAGATATAACAGTAAACGCTTAAACCAAGACGGAGAACAAGTTTTTTCCAAAGAATAAACAAGCACAACAAATCTGTAAAAAAATTGCTTTTGTAAAAGAAACCGAAGGGATGTTATTTTCATCGATATCTCACACATTTAGAAAGGTATTTAGAAATTATTGTAAAATAAACAAAACTCGAATTCATATTGGGTATTTACCTATGAAATAGGCGTTTTTTTCCCGCTTGCCATTTTATTCCTAAAGACTCGGGTATTATTTATTATTATTATTTTTTTTATTATATTATTATTCGATTATTATATTATTATTATTATTTTTTATTACGACTTATTTATTCTCAGGTAAACACATTTCTTTTATTTGAACTTGAAAGTGGCCTATATTATTAACATTCTGCATGCATTAAAAATTTTGTTTTCGTGAATTTAATTATTGGATAATGCGCATGGAAAGAACTCGTTTCAAATTTGTCTGTTTTAATCAAAAATTTTGCCATATTTCTATTATTTTTCTTACTTTTTGTAAATTTTAGAATGTCGAAATTAATGAATGTAATGTAAACGAATGAAATTTCACTTTAGTTGAATTTTTCAAACCCGATATAAGACAAAAAACGTTGGTATGATAAATTCAATAAGCTCAAAATTCTCTATAGAAAACGCCAATTTCATAGGTAAGGAGCTCAGAGCTCATGTATTAGGATACATGAGCTCTGAGAACATTAAACACTCAATAATTTTCATAGTTGAGTAACACTACAGCTTAACTTGCTTAAGGACTTTAAGCCCTTTTTGACACTTACTAAAGTCCTTGCCATCATATAGTTAACACTATTTCGAATTCAAGATTAGTGATACGTTGGACCTTGATCCCATTTAGGGATTACAATTACCGTTTATCACTAAATTGAGTTACCACGAATTAATCCATTAGTCAAAGGGATTTTAGATGATGCGTTGTGTTGCAACTGTATTTAGTCTGCTAACATATTAAAAACGCCTGGTTTTTGGTAGGAAGTCAAGGGCTACAGTAAGGGTTTACCTTACATGATTTTGCAAATTGATTTTAGTGGACTTTATACTATGAATTTCGTGTAGTTTGGTGTAAGAAATGCTGGTGTTCGTGATCAATGTGCCAAATAGTTAAAGTAGACTATCATATGGACTCATTCGTATAGATTTGTCTCCTTATGCTCTCATAAATCAATCAAAGGAGCAACGCCATCTTTGATTGTTACTTGTTAACACAGCGTACAACACGATGCTTTGTATCTCTTGACATTGGTAGAATCAGAAAAAGAAACCGAAGCCTCGGCGCCACAAAACAAAAAAAAATGAATAAAAAAAACTCCTGAAATTCTTGCTAACACCTATATTAACAATCAACTTATACCATATTGTACGAAGCGTATAATGGTGTCTTTTTTACAAACTTACCCTGTTAGTTTATCTATGAGAGTCAAAACTTACAAGCACTTATACTTAGTCAAAATGCAGAATATTAAAAAGTTGAGTATAAAATAATTCAGACTATAGATTTGAATAAAGGCAAAACTGAAGATGGTCAAATTTACGTTGATCCTCCGCCATTTGTAGAACTAGTGTTGTTTTCTGGATTGATTGACATAATTTAAATACAAGTTATTGTAACCACTATTTTTCATTTTCAATTAGTTTAGACGCTTTCAGTTTAACAACGAGTGTTAGATGATATCCCGGCTATTCATCAATGAAATATGAAACTTTTAGAGAGCTATTTGATTTGATTTTAAATGACAATTTTGACACCAGTGTTATTTCATCAATGACCAATGCTGTCAAAATTTTGATTCTAAGAAATAAACCTGCTGAATAACTTTCTAGGATAGATATCTTTTCCATTTCAAATACCAGCAAATCAAAGTATTTTCAAGATAGTATAGGTACATATGAATAATATAGTTTTTTTAATATACTTATCTCTACCTCTAGCATTATTTAATAACAGATAAAGAGAAATACAAATGAATTGAACCGTCCTAGTTTTTCTGAGGTCGCTTAAAGAGAAAAATACAGTACACACCTTGTCAACAAGTTAACACCGCGTTTTAATTGAGCCTGACAACAGTTATCTACGTGTCTGTTGCAGCTCTAACAACCGTGACAGGAGATTAACAGAATGGTGTCAGCCATGTCACTGAACTACAAACAATACGAAATTTGAATAAAAATCCTTTATTTACAATATAATAAGTTTTTTTTATGGCTTAGAACGGCAAACGAGCCAGCGGGTCACTTGATGGTAAGTGATCACTGCTGCCCATGGACAACTACAACACCTGGGGTTTTACAAGAGCGTTCTCGGACTTTGTTTTTCCCACCCCAGAGGGGATGGGCCTTCGGCTCTCTCACTTACCGAACGAAACATAGATAGAAGCGGTAAATATACTACTAAAACGTCGATTTTCTGTGAGCAAAAATGTGGCGTATGGCTTTCAGCCTTGTATTCATAGATACCATTCGTTCCTAAAAATATCATTCAAATCAACTATTTTACAAAAACATTAACAACAGTTAAAGTTCCTGTAATCGTGACAGATTACCAGTATGGTGTCAGCCGTGGCACTGAACTACAAACAACGCAAATTTGAATAAAAATCTTTTGATTACAATATAATATGTTTGAAATTAAGTTTATGCCTGGTTTTGACTCAGAATATGAATCACATTGTAGGCCAAAAGGCACTCCGATCGACTAAAGTACAAAATCGCACATACATCTGCTGCAGCTCTAACAACCGTGACAAAAGATTACAAGGATGGTGTCAGCCGTGTCCCTGAGCTACATAGAGAAATAAAATTCCGTTGAAATTGTAATATATGTCATGTGAATTATGATTATCACCTGGAAAATGAGGTGCTTCTATGACTATTATATAAATCAACTGAAGGGCAAAATCACTTACATATTATAACTTGTTGCTCTAACAACCGTGACAGGACATTTAAAGATAAGTGTCAACTAGTCTCGCTTAACTATACATATACAAAATACGTAAGGAAAAAACTTTGTTGACCATGTGTCTAAAATCAATCATGTGTAATTTTTTATTTTGCAAGCCTCCTTGTGTGCCCGTGGTATAATGATTAACACGCCAGCCTGCGACATGACATGTCCCGGGTTCGATCATATCTTTAAAATTTCTTACTCATGTTGAAGCTGTAACAGTGACAGGTGGTTACCAGAATGGTGTCGGCCAGTGTCACTGAGGTACAAGCAAAGCGAAATTGAAAATCTTTTGTTTACAATATAATATGTTTTAAATCGATAAATAATTTAGTACCGAAGATATCATGCAAATCAACTTGAATATAAAATGACTTACATCTGTTGCAGCTCTAAAAATCGTGACAGTCACTGAACTACAACGAAGCGACGTTGACGACCTCTGTGGTCTAATGGTCATCATGCCAGGCTGGCACACCGGAGGTTCCGGGTCCGATTCCCGGTCAAGTCAAGATAAAAATAGAAATAGAAGCAGGAGTAGGAGCAGAAGGATATGAATAGAAATGGAAAACGCTTTCAAATAAATATAGAGCATCCAAATTGGGTCATGGTTTCTGAGTTCCACAGATAGACACACACAGAGCAGTCAAACTTATAACACCCTTCTATTTGTTTCGAGGGTTAAAAAGACACGAGCTACTGATTAAAACCACAACGCTTTACATAAAAACCGAATAAGTACCTACCATCGCATGCAGTAGATAGTAAAGTAGTAAAAAAGGCACCAGAATTTATAATCTGTGACTGAATCACGAACTCGGTGGTCCACTTTTTGTATCGATTACACCCGGTACTGTGACTAGTGTTTTTGCTGACTGTACAGTGAACGCCAAATAACTTTAAAATTGATGCAAAACATCGGTACTTGAAGGTTTTTGTCTTAAAATTGAGTTATGTAAAAAATAAATTTGTTGAACAGTGAGTGCTTTGGCGACAATGTTTTTGCTGATAGTACAGTTAGAGTAAATAAGTATAAAATAGGTACGAAAAGTACAAAACGGTTCAGACGTGTTTTGGCTCAAAAAACTTTGTCATTTAAGGCTATTTATGACTATATTTTTTTGCAGATTACGGCAACAACCATAAACTGTCAATAGTATTTAGTAATTTTAATATGAAATGCTAAATATCCATAAAATAGCTGCAAATTTTAGAAAGTAAGAAGTAATTGAGTTAAGTAATCATTTTTATATTTAACTAGCTGTTACCCGCGGCTTCGCCCGCGTGGTATATAGCCTATGTCCTTCTCAGTACCCTAACCTATGTGTATGCAAAATTTCATGATGATCGGTTCAGTAGATTCGGCGTGAAAGCGTAACAAACAAACAAACAAATAAACAAACAAACCAACAAACTCACTTTCGCATTTATAATATTAGTTAGGATTAGGATTAGTTTTTTAGTACTTGTGTAACAATAATAACTTGATGGTTTTGTTTTTCTTATCAGGGCTACCTTTTCCTCCGTTAGCTCCGTGGCGCAGCGGTCATCACGCCTGCCTGCGACACGGAAGGTCCCGGGTTCGATCCCCGGTCAGGTTAAGATGGAAAATTATCTTTTTCAGATTGACCTGGGTCTTGGATGTTTATCTATATATGTATTTGTTATAAAATATAGTATCGTTGAGTTAGTATCCCATAACACAAGTCTTTTATTAGAACTTACTTTGGGGCTAGCTCAATCAGTGTGATTTGTCCGTATATATTTATTTATTTTCCAGCTACTTGGTGCCTGAATTTATATCCTACTAGCAGCTCTCCCCGGCTGCGCCCGGGCATATATTATACCTAAAAACTTCCTCATGAATCACTCTATCTTTTAGTGATAACCACATGAAAATCCATTCCCTCTCTTCAACTCATCCGCAAGTTAGGATAGGAAACTAGTCAGAAAATTTCCATCGGACTAATATTGGAAATTTGTAAAATATTCTTCATATAGGTACATATATTAATTGCCCAGATGGCGGAACGTCAATTTTTTTTCAAATTCCCACCGTTATTCCCTAAGGAAAAATAGCTCATATTGACGAACTGATAAAATCCGTTCTGATCCTTAATGGTGCCAGAACGGACCTTATTAACATACTAGCTGTTACCCGTGGCTTCACCCATCTTATTGCCTATGTCTTTCTCAGTACCCTAACCTATGTGTATGCAAAATTTCATGATGATCGGTTCAGTAGATAGGGCGTGAAAGCTAACAAACAAACAAACTCACTTTCGCATTTATAATATTAGTTAGGATTGGGATTAGGATTATATTAACATAGTATATATTGTATATAATAGGTACAGTTCAAAGCACGTTTTAATAATCAATTACAACGTGGTTTGAACTGTACTGAAGTTATTTTTAAACTTCCTACTGTCACTGCGTACGGTAAAAGGATTTTATTCTTAAGTATGACGTCATGAGAAACTCCAAGGGATTTCTTTCGTTTCAAGGTCTTAAGAGCTCTCTCGAAGTATTGAGTGTATCGAAATATTGCGCATTCTTTTTAAATAATTCATTTGGAATGTCAGAAACACTTAGGCAGTTGATTCTTTTTGAAAAAAAATGTTGCTAACTAACTTTTTGATTAGGTTATATGATATTTTTTCCAATATTTTTTTTAAATGTAACGTAAAAGATATTTTAATAAAAATGATAATTATTAGATAATTTCCCTAGAGCACTAATTATATAGCTCTATTATTAAATAATAGTGTGGATATCGATGTAAAAACATGGTTGATACTGCCCTGAAGTTTTATTTTTCATTAGTACCTAGTAGTTACCTCAAGTTATTTGAAACTTTTATAATCATATTTTCGACATACTTACCCTTGATAGTGTAGTGGTAAGTATGACGTAACAATGCAAAACGATCGAGAATCGCCATCGACGAGTGACGAGTAGAAAACTAGTCTTCAGCACTCTAGATAAACTTTTTACGACAAACAAGCAAGCGGGTCACCTGATGGTAAGTAATTACTGCTGCCTATGGACAACTACAACCCAGAGGTGTGACAAGAGCCTTGCTGGCCTTTTATTTTCCCTCCCCGTGGGGGTATGGGCCTCCCGCTTTCTCACTCACCGAACGAAGCATTGCAACGGTGAAGCTACTACTCAAACGTCAGTTTTCTGTGAGAGTGTGGTACTTCCCTGGACGAGCCGGCACATTCATGCTAATAGCAAAAGTGAATTTCACTGGCAGCGAAGCGCTCTCACAACTAAAAACTATGACCAACTACCTTTACTATAGCAGGCCTAAGTTTGGTCATGCATGTGGTCTCAACGCCTTAATCGTACGATTTGTTCTCAGAGACTTGCATAGATGGCGCCACTCGAAACTACACAACATTGTATCTACCGTATTATGAGAATATTAAAACATGATTCACAAAATATATCTTATTAAAAATCAAAACAATATTTTAGGCATAATATTTTAAAATATTTAGTAAGTTAAAGGCTAACGCAGATTACCGCCATCTAGTATCGAGTAGCAAGCAACTCTCCTGCGCCATACATTCGCCTGCTCTTCGGAACCTTAATTTGGTCCAATATTTTTGTATGAGGTGGGCAGTCTATTACGTTAGTATTATATTGTCTTTGGTTTGGTCCAATACTTTTGTATTAGGTTGGAAGTCTATAATATAGTATTATTTGTCTTTGATGCAACAAACGCAAAAGGTATAATCATCAACACATCCGTATAACAACATAACTGTCATCCTCAATGGATGAGTCATTACTCACTAATCTGATTGACTCATAATTACCATACAACTGTCCCGCGAATGAATGCGCCATTGAAACGTTGTTATTGTCCTATCTTCATACAAACAAACAAACAAAACAATAATTTGCGGTGAAATGGACATGGAATTTATTTGTTTGGTATAGAATACTTTGCTTTATATAAAGGAAGTGTTTTATATATAGGATGTCAATGATGATGTCGAGAATAAAAAAAAATGTTCACCTATAATAATTAGAGTTGCCTGGACGCGCATGTCTCCGTACAAACGGAAAAAGGGAATTCTGGCAATATTTGATACTTTTTGACTAAAATTAAGCATCCAATCTATTAATCTCATTATAATCTACGTACGTTCTTATACAGTTTGGTTAAATTATCAATAGTTTGAGAATTATACGCCTCTCAAGATTTCCATACAAATTTGAAAAGGCTTGTAATTCTCAAACCATTGGTATTTTAACCAAGCTGTATAGGAACGTACGTAGATTATAATGAGACTAATTGATTAAATATGCTTCCTTTTACTCCAAAATTATCAAATATTGCCACAATTCCCTTTTTCCGTTTGTATGGAGACATGCGCCTCCAGGCGACTCTTATGATACGAGCAAATGATACGAGCAAATGATACTTAACATCGGTAATTTTGTTATAATAATCCAAGAAAATTACTCTATGCAGAAAAAAAATACTAATGTTCTAATCAAGTTCCTCATCACCAAAAACTTTTTATTGATTAAAAAATCTTAAGTTTTTAACACAGGCATATGATAAGTAAGCAGATACACCATTAGACGCTTATGGCAGCTATGCAGAAAAAAAATACTAATGTTCTAATCAAGTTCCTCATCACCAAAAACTTTTTATTGATTAAAAAATCTTAAGTTTTTAACACAGGCATATGATAAGTAAGCAGATACACCATTAGACGCTTATGGCAGGCCAATATCTCTTAGACCCTGATGTTGAAATTGTAAACAATATGAAAAGTAAAATCTCTATTCAGTGTTAATTATTGAAGAAAAGAAAAATAAATTTCTCCTACAATTCAAGGTTTTGTAGGAATTGGTACTTAGTTAAAAAACAAGATCATTCATAAATATTCAATTTAAAAAATTCAATACATAATTTTTACAGAATGTGCATCACTGCAATTGCAACAATAACAAACAATGGTATTTTCAATGTAACAATCTAGTTTTCAATTTCTAAATGATTATGATTTAGTCTGTTAATTATTATTTTTTAGCTTACTTTTTATGTGTCCCACTGCTGGGCAAATGCCTCCCCCTCTTTTCCCCACTGATCCCTGTCCAATGCAACTTGCTGCCAACCTTTCAAGAACCTTTCGATTTCATCGCGCCATCTCGTCTTCGTTCTACCCCTACGCCTAGGTCCATCAGGAAGCCACATGGTCACATTTCGGGCCCATCTATCTGTGTGCATGCGGCAAACATGCCCGGCCCAGTTCCATTTGAGTCTGGCCGACTTGACGCCTACATCGACAACCCTAGTTTTAGAACATAGTTCGGTATTCTTCACTCTGTCGATTCTACGAACGCCAAGTATACTGCATTCCATCGCCCGCCCGCTGGCAGACCTTGAGTCTGGACTTTTGGCCCTTAGTCAGAGACCACGTTTGTGCACCATAGGTGAGGATGGGCAGGATACATATGTCGAGGAGTTTGCGCTTTAGACACAATGGAAGGTCACCCTTCATTAGCGCCTTCATGGACCAGAAGCTCCTCCAGGCATTTTCAATGCGGCGATCGATTTCCTTGTCTTGCCTGTTGCCGAAGGATGCTATCTGGCCCAAGTAGATGTATTCCTCGACATACTGTAATGCCTGCCCATCGACATCGATCTTGTATTTTGTGCTGTTGGTCATCAATTTGGTCTGTTAATAGCAAAAAAAATTATGTCCTATTTTTATCTCTTTGAGTGGGTGGGTGACATCTTATGTTACTAGGGGCCAAAAGAGTTAAACAATCACACATCTCAACACTTAATTACTAGCCTAGGCACTTTGTTCCACCTCGTAGTTCATTACAATGGCATTGTTCACGACCAGTCTCGGTGGATTGTGGCCAACCACTGGTCACGGGCTATGGGTGGGCTTATTTTCGATTTTGTTTAGCTCTTTTCAATGCTTACTTTGTTTAGCTATTCTCAATGACTTAAACTCAACTTTTTTAATAAACTGTATAGTTAGCCGTGTGATTCCCGTCAGAGTAGAATAGGACCACTCCAAGTCTTCCCGTGGATGTCTGGTCTGATCACGAGCTATGGCTGGTTTCATTTTCGATTTTGTTAGCTCATACATTCTACGTTCTCATCTCCCAGATCAGCATATCAAAACATCTCTTGTGTTTCATTATCATAAATAAAGGGAAACCTATTAAGAAACACAAAAAAAGAAAAAATACATGCCCATTACATACCCAGTTTTGCTGATCATTGTTTAGAGAAGTCACCAAATATAATTGGCTTGTATCACAGTCTCTATTTTAAAACCATTAGTAGATTGAAGATATTTTTCAATTCTTAAACAGTCTACATTTCTCTGATTACGTAGCATTTTTAAATTTGTCTGTTACATGCAAAAGTGCCACTACGGACTGCGTGGAGAATTTAGAAAGTTCGTTAAAATTTAATGTTCTTTTATGAAATCGCCAATGTCGTGGTTCACTGTTTCGGTGCATGCTTGGGTTGGATTAGTAACGAAATGTCATTGGTTATACAGGTCGATGAGTACCGATTCCATGCCTTCCCAGTGTGATTCCCGGCAGAGTAGAACAGGACCACTCCAAGTCATCCCGTGGATGTCGTAAAAGGCGACTAAGGAAACACAAGCTAAACAAAGCTTATTACCATCAAAGAGACCTCTCCAACCCGTCTGGCCAGCGTGGAGAGTGTAGGCCAAATCCTCTGACTACTCAGGCTAGTATATGGCTCTGGTAGTACAGAGAGGGTCTTGCTCCTGCAGTGGAGACTGGAAAGACCTGATGATGATGATGATTTTTATAATAACTTTTCATCAATATCATTATTTCAAATTAAGAGAACTATCTCATTGCCGCCAAAAAAGAATGCAGAATAAACCAAAAATATTACGTAAGTCATTTGCTACCTAAGTACTGAAGTAGATTATTTCAATTGGATCTTACTTAATATTTGTTATTATTGTTATTTATAATTAGTTGCATAAAATATAATATAATTTAAGATTACAATTAATAGGAAAATAGATAAAATAAAGCGAGGCGCTATAGTTGACTAATTTAAGACGGTATCTTAGCAGTATGTTTTCCATAAAAATGTATTTCTCTATTATATATAGAACAACGCAATTCTAATTAATTGAATCCTTACAAACTTGAAACCCTACAAGGTGCTCAGTGAAGGAGTAAATTTTAATCCGCCTATGTATCCGAGTGTAATAATACGCGCTAATTACAATCGCCATTTAACGTATTCCTTGCTAACTAACTCCAGCTTGGGTTTTTGACGTTCTAATAACTATCTGTGTGCCAAATTACAGCGTAATGCGTTTAATACGGTAGTTGCCTAATGTTAAGATTATATAAAATTTGTTTCTAATGAGACTAATTTCTATCTAAAAACACTATAAAGAACACTTTTAATTTGATATCGATTCGTTAAGTGATCTTAAAGCTTCTTTAAAGTTGGGCGAATAGGACCATTTTTTAAAGTATGAAAATCTTTAATTACAACTATACTGTATTTTAGTCTGCAAAATTTATAGCAACTTTTATTATGAAACCATTACCATAAACGAAATATTTCGTATAGCTACCAAACAAAGTTCTCACGCCACCCATACAAAATACAAGCTTGTGACGTCACAAATATATAGGCATTTCAGCAGCGCGTTTTCACGTCTAAAAATTTACGTCTAAAAACATGTGTCTTTAAAACTTTTATAACTAATAGAGTTTTTTGTTCAGAAATGTATTTCTGTCACTATTGTGTTTATTTTTGGCAGGTCTTTATATAGCAACATGAAAAAAATTTTAGTCAACATGCCCATTGTTTGAGCTATGTGTTGATAGATCACTCAGTCGGTACGCACTTTTTATATTTACAGAATATAAAGTATAATTATATGAAACCTCACAACGTGGAAATTTCTCCCTACAGTGCGCTCCACGTGAGCTCAGTGAAGGAGTAAATTTTAATCCGCTTCCCGCCTACGCTTCCGTACGTCATTGATATCTTTCGCAAACTAGGGGTGAAACTTATATAGTCCGAGGGATGAAAATACAAAGTAATAACACACAGAATAGGATATTTCTATTCATCCATCCATCAGGTCTTTTTTAGTCTCCACTGCAGGAGCACGACCATCTCTGTACTACCACAGCAAAATATTGGCCAGAGTATGTAGGATTTGGCCTACACTCTCCACGCTGGTCAGACGGCTTGGAGAGGTCTTTTTGATGTTTGTAAGCTTTGTTTAGCTTATGTTTCCTAAGTGGCCTTTTACGACATCCACGGGAAGACTTGGAGTGGTCCTATTCTACTCTGCCGGGAACCACACGGCAGTAGGATATTTTTAATGTCCTAAGTCGTAATTTTTTTTTCTGTTTTTCAATAAAAATGTCGGACTTCTGCTTGGTAAAACCAAGTGAAATAAGTTTTCAGCTCCACTTACTTGGAAACAACGTTCACCACAAAAATACCCCATATAATTTTATTTCAATAAAATTAGCAGTCCTTTTTAGATGATAATAAAATAAGAACATATAGGATTTTCATAGGACTGTTTTACACACTTCATTAATCATCCTCCCTGTATTTTAAATTGATTATTTATTCATTATCCCAATCCCAACCAAAGTTATTTTATAAAAAATACAACTGAATTAATAACCTCCTCCATTTTTGGAGTGGGTTAAAAATATTATTTTTACCGATAATATACCCAAGTAACTATATGCTAAAGTATTGGAAAACCAACAAAAATACAGAAATAAATTTGTAGCGGATCAACCTCAATAAAGTAGGAAGGTAAAGCCTATATCTAAACACAATCACAAGTCTATCGGATTACCAGCGTTAGCGGTTATTTATTTAACATGTTTTTATTATTTTATAAATGGTTATCTGCGAATGAAATTCAAATTTTCTTTAAAATTGAATATTTCGCTAGTCTCAAAAACAGATTCTCAAACAACTTACCGATAACATAACGATACAATCACAAGTCTATCGGATTGCTATCGTTATCAAACATTTATAAATATGTTTGTATTATTTTTCTTACTTTTAATTTCAAATTTTCATTACAATCATTCCATAAAATTGATTAATTCGCAAGCCACAAAAACAGATTCTCAAACAATTCACCAATAACATCACGCCATAATCACAAGTCTATCGGATTACTATCGTTATCAATATTTATTTAAAATTATTGTATAAATTGTTTTCTGCTGATTAATTGTAAAATTTTATTTAAAGTTACTATTCCATAAAATGAAGTAACTCGCAAGTAACAAAAACAGATTCTCAAACAACTCACCGATAACTATCACAACACCATCACAAGTCTATCGGATTACTATCGTTATCAATATTTATTTAAAACTTATGTATTATTTTTATAAATTGTTTTCTGCGTACCTATGAATTGAAAAATTTTATTAAAAAAAAACTATTCCTTAAAATTTAGTAACTCACGTACCTATTACAAAAACAGATTCTCAAACAACTCACCGATTGCTATCACGACACAATCACAACACAATCGTATCACAATCGCTATCACTTATCACTGACACACACATTCCGGCCGGCCACCACAGCGGTCATCGGTACACTGACTCACACAGTGTGATGTATGAGTAAATACTGCTTGAAAAAGTAAGGCTTCACACAACGCCTCCGCTTGCCGCTGCCGCCTACATTGTAAGAACGTAGTATGACATAGGGAATACCGTGACGAATTCAAAATAGCAGGATCATAACATTTATACAGAGTTTATGATAGAGCATTGTATGTATTTGAATGTATTTGAAAACATCTATATCTGTTTAGTTCAGCAGTAAACGAAGCCTTTGCTAATTAATGGGCTGAACGAACGGGCAAATGCGCCCGGGGAAAACGACCGGCAACAATCATCTATCGATGCATCTAGGCCGATTCTTGAAGAGATCTTGAAGCTCTCTTGTAACTCTGTTGCAACTCTCTTCTCTCTCTCTTCTAGAAACTCTTGAAGAGATCTTGAAGCTCTAAATTTCTACTCTGTTAGTAAAATGATACTGAGTATATTTAAAAAAGGCCTCTAACATTGGTCGCTTTAGCTCATCTGGGTAAAGTAGCAAATCGGATAGCAAAAACGAAGAATGAAAGAAATCGAGAACGCAACTATTATGGTTCTTTAATTTTTGTAGTTAGCTCCCTTACCTATTTTTGTAAAAGTAACTCTGCCAAATCTCTCTCCCGCATTTTTGTTAGTAAAACGTTGTTTTAATGATTTTACTCTGTAAATATTAACAAAGAGGCAAAGGGTTTCTGTGGGTGAAAAATGGGCTGAAATTATGATCTAAATTTTGAAGTGAAATGACGCAGCTCAAAATATGCTTAGCCATACATAAATATTAAATATACTATTTTATTTAATTTACAGGAAATAGCACAAAAATACGTTTTACTCAGTACGGTATATTGATTCATGAGGTCGATTTGCATTTTCCGGAGGAAAACTCCTTAGTGGCAATACCTGTCGGGCTCTGACAAGGATGTTGGCAAAGATAGGTACCTACAAATGTAGTTTTATATAGAGTAAAAAAAATCAAGCAGTCTTTACTGCCAATAGAATTGGGAATAGCACAAGCGTGATGCGAATACAAATGTTTATCCCTAAAATCCCCCAACGCGCCTATATAAGTTCTCACTTACAAAATAGTTATAATTTTTCTGAATAAAATAAGTTTATATCGTTTATGTATTTTGAAAGTTTCTATGAGATCAAAAGAAATAAACTTATTTCTATTATATTTTTTTTTTTTTTTATTAGCCTGTAGGTGTACTGTCCCACTGCTGGGCAAAGGCCTCCCCCCTATTTTTCCACTCGTCCCTGTTTGCTGCGATATTTTGCCAGTCTATTAAAAATTTGTCCAGGTCGTCCCGCCATCTCGACCTTGGTCTGCCTCTACTGCGACGACCATCCGGCATCCAAAATGTAGCCGATTTTGCCCATCTTTCAGGTGGCATTCGACAGACATGTCCGGCCCAGTTCCACTTCAGTCTGGCAGTCTTAGCCCCCACATCTGCTATTTGTGTCTGAGAACGCAGCTCAGTGTTGCGCACTCTATCTATGAGGCGCAAGCCCAAAATGCTACGTTCCATTGCTATTATAACTGAGATAAATTTTATTTCGTGTGACTGAACAAGATTTAACGAAAAAGATTCCTATCGACTTATTTCTTCATATGTAGGGAATGTAATTTTATTTCGAAACTTTAAAAACTTTTAGTTATATTCGTAAACTTTTCGACATTGACCTTCAGAATATAGTGGCTTTACTTATTTTATGTCATCCGATTCGGGTGTAAATAGGCTTATGTTTTCGATCACAGTAGTGTTTTATTTATTGATTGTAAAAATTACACCGTTTCTTAGTAACATAATGATGAACTGGGCAGTCGGGCAACCATCTGTCTCTAATTAACTCTGTTAGCAACTTTCATGACCTACTTTGGTAATCGAGGAGTATGGTTTCCAACTTTCTGCGCCTTATCACACTACTCTCGCTTTCCGATAAGTCCATACACTGGCCTGGATATTTTATCTATGACTTAAATGTTTCTTTGCAAAAATATTTGCAGAAAAGAAGGAAGCTCAATGTATATTACAAAAATAATTGTAGTAAAATTAGTTCTCAATTATTTTTTACACGTATCGCAATTTGATCGTATGACAAAATAATATATTGCTCTTTTAAAAATACTATTTCTAGATTTGTCTCCAAGAAGACCAAGATATATATTTTTAAAAAATTATTTGCCAGCTTACTGACAAATTACCAACATATTTTTTATGAGGTGATCGATTATTCAGGTTATTTATCGAAAGGATATATTTTGCCTCAAATATTGCATATAATTGTAGGTTTAAAATAAAATGAATTCAAACTAGTATCGCTAGATACGTATAAGATGTATTAAGCACATCAACAGCTATAAAATAATTATGTACTGTTCTCGACACAGTATCACTTTCTCGCATAGCGGATATCCTGTCAACATTAAAGCGCGGAATAGCAATAATAAAAACATATAAGAACTAACATTTCCATCCTGCATCCGATCTCTTTAATTACAACCACAATGACGTAATTACATTGGAGTTGCATGGAAATTACATTGGTATTACACGGATGCTTCGTCAGGCCTTCAATTGTTTGAAAACCCGGACATTTTGTACACAGAAACAAGTGCATAGAAAAGACAAATGCAACTCATAATAGTAACTCAAAAAAGGTGTAAATAAAACTACATGAGCGTAGGTCACAAACAGTTATTCTTAGAAATTATCAAAACAGATTTGCGGTAGCTTCTCACTCACAGAAGAAAACAATGTCTATTATCATCGAGTTTTGGTCATAAAATTTCGAACACTTGCAACTACTAAAACTAAAAGCATCTACCTTACTCTCATCTATATTTTTAAAACCGGCCAAGTGTGAGTCAAACTCGCGCAATGAGGGTTCCGTACAATATGCTTCGTGAACACACACACAATGTGCAAAAATGTTTTATTCAATTGACTAGCGCTATCTAAAGGTGTTTTAGTGAACTTTTTCCCTAGGTGAACTTATTATAGTGAGTTTACCACTTTATTTTCAACTGTTAGAATTCTTATTATTTTTCCTGTAATCTTCAAGCAATAAACTATATTGTACAATAAACTATATTGTAATTTTTTCGAAATTTTAGGCCCCTTAGTTTCGGAGATCAGGGGGGGGGGGGGGGGGGAATGGTCAAATTTTGCCTTCTTGCGTGAATAAAATCAAAAGTATTGATTTTTCCCGAACAAAAAAAATATTTTTGAGATCCTCATAACAAGCCCTTTCATTTCATATATAACACGGTAAGGTTTGCAAAACTTTTTTTTAACATTTTATATTTGAACCCCCTAAACTGACCCTTATTTAAAAAAAATATAAATTTACTTTGCACATCCGTGTTTGGGTCATAGGTTTACACCATCTTACCAAATATCATTTAATTTGGTTCAGTAGATTCGGAGAAAATCGACTGTGACAGACGGACGGACAGACAGACGCTCGAGTGATCCTATAAGGGTTCCGTTTTTAATTTTTTGTACGGAACCCTAAAAACGGATAGGTACTTCATAAAATAATATACGCCGTGTAAATCTGTAATTTAAATATTCTCCACTGTCTTACACATATCGTACATCCATATCATTTTCAAAACGGATTATATATCATAAAATACACCATGATAGTGATGCATTGTCGGCTCTGTACCACTATACTCAACGGCAACATGAGCCAATTGAATTAACTCCAGTTCACATACTCGTTCACTTTCACCTCGTGGAACGAATTGAGTAATGGTGTATTTATTTGTACACCGATATTGATAAAGAATAATGGTTTGATAACTGCTACTGCTAAATTGATATGATAAGAATAAGGTACTTTTAGTTTACTGATAGTAACGTACAGTTTGCTAAAGGCTTTCGGTTTCTATTTTGTACCTGAGACCTATTTTATTTTACCACCTGTACCTTGTTCCTTACAAAATTTCACGATACTGCGCTAACGCGTTATACCTACATTTGAGTGTGCAAAATATTTGGCACAATTTTACTAGGTCCAGCAGTGCTGGGGGCGTTTGAGACCTTATAGCATAGGAGACTATTTAAATGATATTTTGACATAAGTAAGTATATTTTATTTAATATTTTGAATTTTATTTTAGTATTAAATAAAATTTGTAACGTATTGTTGAACTTGGAATTTGTTTGTTTGTGTGTGACTAGAATTTTATGACTAATAATTATTGTAAAGGCAGGTCACAGTGACACACATTTTATAATTACCTAACCTGTGTTCCGCAATAAAGAGATTTGTATTTGAAAGTAAACGGTATAGATAACAATACTATGGTCAACGTGGCTTTAGATCTCTGTCTACCCCGCAAGGGAAGAAGTCGTGATAATAAGTGTATTTATGAAGTCGTGAGAAAATCAAGTTAAACAAAAGTCGTCAAGTTATACATACTTATTTTATTTTAATCTTGCTTGATTAAAATAAAATATGTATAACTTGACGACCTGATAACGGTCGCAGAAAGGCGCTGAATGCAGGCCGTTTACAACCGGTCGTATTGAAAATCCTTGGGGGAGGCCTGTGTCCAATAGTGGACTTGTTGCGGCTGAAATGATGATGTATAACTTTGCTTTACTACCTATAGCAGTATCCCATTTCCAGAGCTGCAGAGGTGCAAGCTCCTCGCCTCAAGGTCAGCGGAGCGGTTCCGCATCGCGAGCGCATCCTGCTCGATACTTCTGTCTCTCTCACTCATTGGTGAAAGTCGGTTTTGATTTGTCACCAGTATGTTAGTATTGAATAGGTTATTGTTGTACTCCATAGAGCAAGGAATGTCTTGTCGCGCACGACCTACATTGAAATTCCTTGATCTGTTGTAAATAGTACTAGCATTTGCCCTCGGCTTCGTTTGCGATTAAGAAGATCTGTCGAGAACACATTTTCTGGGTCGAAAGTACGTTTGCACGACTAATGTCAAAAAACAAAAATATCCAAGAGACCTTTGGTAGGGTTCGTCCCTGGCCAGTTGAAACACACACTTGATCTGACATTTATAGCCAGTGTCACGTCTTAGACGATGTAGGTACCTACTTAGCTAGTTCTATAGATGTATTTATAGACAGCAAACATCCAAAAGTTATGGTTTGATAAATGAATATACACATATTTCATCATCATCATCATCAGGTCTTTATTAGTCTCCACTGCAGGAGCACGACCCTCTCTGTACTGCCAGAGCAGTCAGAGGATTTGGCCTACACTCTCCACGCTGGCCAGACGGGTTGGAGAGGTCTCTTTGATGTTTATAAGCTTTGTTTAGCTTGAGTTTCCTAAGTCGCCTTTTACGACATCCACGGGAAGATTTGGAGTGGTCCTATTCTTCTCTGCCGGGAACCACACGGCATATACGGCACACATATTTATTAGTACTCATACGTGAAAATACGGGAAATTTGGTTCTTCTTAAAGTGTGAACGTTTTCACCAAAACAATGAGAATGAAGGGCTCAACACACGAGCTTGCACCGGTAAAAATATGGTCTGCCCACTGCGTCTTCAAAATCACTTTTCCTTCTACAAGGAACGATTTTTGTTTAGCTCAGGTGCTTAATTATTTTACATAATGCCCAAGTTGTGTAAAAGATGCTGAAGGAACCTAAAAAAATTCTCTAGTTTATAATCCTACAGAGCATTGATCAAGAAAAATTGTCGCAATTTAAGCTAGGGGACCAAAATACAGTTCAATTGAAGCACTAACTCCCCTGCCCATTATTCTGGTCTCGTCGAGGTCGTCTCAATAAAGTGACCTTAGAAAAGACTCCCAAGATGCAGTTCGAACAATAAGTGTACGTGTGCGAATAGGAAGGTCTTTTGGTGATGTAATTGTTGAGACAAATATTACAAGTATCTAACTTATTTATTCTTATTAAGAGTAGCCTGGAAGCGCATGTCTCCATACCATAGATATCAGAATATTATACAAACGGAAAAAGGGAATTGTGGCAATATTTGATAATTTTGGAGTAAAATTAAGCATTTAATCAATTAATCTCATTATAATCTTCGTACGCTCCTATACAGCTTGGTTAAAATACCAATGGTTTGAGAATTACAAGCCTTTTCAAATTTGTATGGAAATCTTGAGAGGCGTATAATTCTCAAACCATTGATAATTTAACCAACCGGTATAGCAACGTACGTAGATTATAATGAGATTAATTGATTGGATGCTTAATTTCACTCCAAAATTATTATTGTCACAATTCCCTTTTTCCGTTTGTATGGAGACATACGCGTCCAGGCGACTCTTAAGATTAAGATATGGGAACAATACGCGGGTAGGACCCAAACCTGCATTTTTGTCTTATAACGACAAAATCCAGGTCTAATAAAGACAAGTACACAGGTTCAAGTCCTGTCCTGCCGGCGTGGAATTTTTTCCAAATCTTATTTCTTATTTTAATAAGAATAGCATTTTTAATCCAAAAAATCTAAACATAAATATAAATAAATATATATGGACATATCACACAAATTGAGCTAGCCCCACAGAAATTTGTAAACTTGTGTCGTGGGATACTAACTCAACGATACTATATTTTATAATATATACTTATATAGATAAACATCCAAGACCCAAGTCAATCTGAAAATGATCATTTTCCATCTTGATCTGACCGGGGATCGAAAACGGGACCTCCGTGTCGCAGGCTGGCGTGTTGACCATTGCGCCACGGAGGTCCCGGGTTCGATCCCCGGCCAGGTCAAGATGGAAAACGATCTTTTTCAAATTGGCCTGAGTCTTGGATGTTTATCTATATAAGTATATGTTATAAAATATAGTATCGTTGAGTTAGTATCCCACGACACAAGTTCACAACTTACTGTGGGGCTAGCTCAATTTGTGTGATATGTCCCTATATATTTATTTATTTATTTATAGACGTGTAAAAAATACGTCTTTTCATATGTCCAGATTCTAATGTTTTCAAAGATTTAAGTACTTATAACAATAAACTGTACATGAACGAAGGTTGGTGATGCAATTGTTAGGACAGATGGTCGCCGAATGTAGGAATTTGTGTGCTTGTTATAAACATTGCACATTGGGGACTAAAATCCTCCTCACAAGCTATATTAAATTTATATTTTAAATGATTAATGAAACATTGTCTCAAAAAACCGGTAAAGTACGTGTCGGGCCACGCACAGTCCGTAGTTACGAATGACAACTATGAGTTTACACTGTTCACACTCGTACCTCACAGTTTAACGACCAAAAACATGTAACAATGAAAATGTATGAAATTTTACATTTTTGACTATAACTTTTTAGTTTGCACTTAGTACTCAGCTCTGATAGTTTTCCTTTCAACTGCAGTATATATACTTCTGCTGTAATTTTTTTCACGTATCCATATATAACCGTTTAGCAGATAGAGGGGGGGGGGGGGACACTTACCTCTAACAAAAATTTGCACTTTAAAACCAAATATTTCGGAAACGAATCCCTAAATCGAAAAATGGTGTTCTCAACTTCACAATATTTTTTAAAGACCTATTTAATGATACCCCACATGATGGGTAAGTAGAGAAAAAAAATACTCCCCCTCTTGTATGAGAGCTACCCTAAAAAAATTTTTTTTCAAGATTTTTTTCTACCACTTTTTTGCCATGATTAATATACATACCCATGCCAAATTACAGCTTTCTAGTACTTATAGTCTCTGAGTAAAACCGCGGACGGACAGACAGACAGACAGACAGACATGGCGAAACTATAAGGGTTCCTTGTTTACTGCGGAACCCTAAAAATACAAAATGGAATACTGTTTGCTGGCTCAAATAAAAAAATAAAATCAAAAAAAATAAAATTACCAAATTTTCATTTCGTCATTGTCAATTTGGGACGTGTGAGAGACATTGAGCTGAAATCTATTTTAATGTTGACCGCGATTGACCTTCAACTGATTCTCACGGCCAAAACTAAGTTCGGTAGTATCATTTGTAATAGCTACACGCTACAACGTCAGTATTGTACATTTGCGCGTTCGATCCGGATGTAGTTTTTATGAGAGAACATAGTGAATTTTAGACCATGATCATTTATCATCTAACTAAAAAAAAAGGGGACGATGTAGCGTCTGTCAATCACTATGTTGTTTGATACACTTTTACAACTTTATGCGCATGATTGCGCCTTATCGTGTCTTGTATCCTATCATAATCATCATCAGGTCTATTGAAGTCTCCACTGCAGGAGCACGACTCTCTCTGTACTACTACCAGAGCTAATATATTAGCCAGAGCCACACTACACTGTCCACGCTGCCCTAGACAAGTTGGAGAGGTTTCTTTGATGTTTATAAACTTTGTTTAGCTTGTGTTTCGTCGCCTTCTACGACACCCACGGAAGACTTGGAGTGGTCCTATTCTACTCTGCCGGGAACACACCTTGTATCCTATCCTTAATCCTAATTTATACTTGAAAACATGAATTATGTGAATGTATTACCAGTGGGCAGTGCCGCATTAAGTTTTATTAAATTCTTTGTTTGATTATGGAGATAACATCATTAATTTTGTCTAAGAGGTCCTAGAATATCCTTTAAACTAATTTATGAACTACTGTATACCGTTCAAAGTGTGAACGTGAAGCTAGGCACTTCTTATTGTTGTTTTTGATAAAAACGCTTAGAAAAGTTTGGCGTTCTCACTTTAATTTCTAAACAGTACTATATAAAATAGTTTGGAAGGTTCTACATAACCTTCCAAACTATTTTATAAAGTAGGCTATGTAGAACAAAAGTTTATATGATCTCTCCGTTTTCTTTCAAACGATTTATTTCCAGTGCCATTCCCATATTTAAAGTGTGATCGTGATCACAACCTTAAACGCTTCGTGATAGGGAGGCGTGCAAAAATAACAGAATTAAAAATTTTGTGTCTTTTCTCAAAGAAGACACGAATATAAAGCAAATATTTTCCATTTCCAACAAAGTCAAAGTCAAAGATTTTTATTCAAAATTGGATAATTGTATCTCTTTTTGAACGTCATTTTTTTCATTCTTATTATTTTTATTTTTAATATGCAAAATCGAAAAACTACTAGCGTTTCGTAATGACCACTGGTGAGAAGAATACGGCGAAAGAAACTCAATCCAGACTACAGACAACAATTTTTTACATCATCATCATCAAATTTAAGAGCAACGCTCTTGTCGGTGGAGCTCTTTCCAATATTCTCTGTCCTCCACCAGCCTTTTGACATCTTGGAATGACATTATTTTTACTTTTTCTTTGATTTGTTTGAAATAGGTAACTATGTCTATAATAATAATAATAAAAACATTTATTTTCTCTCAAACTTTTTTTTTATTTGAACTAAAAAAAAATTACGCTGTTATCCTTAAGGTAATTACTTCTTATAATCAAAAATTTTGGATCATTTATACATTTATTTATGTAAATAATATAAAAAAAGTTATTTTTTATTTTTTCATCATTTTCTCTCTGTTAAAAAGGTGACTTATAACTAAGGTTTAAAGATTTAATGAATAAGGTAAGTACTGTATTGTGACATGTTCACCTTTGATTGGAGACTAGTCCCCGAAATAGGTTCCTATTTGAGCCTGCGCTACAGGTAACAGGCCCCTCCCTCTGTCTTTGTCCCTATGTCTGGGTCTTCCCCTACCCCTTTCACCTTCTTTTTTGCCTTCCATGATTGTTTCTTCAATTTTCCCAAACCAAAAATATTTATCATTGTTTAATCCAAACGAATAGATTAAAATAATACAATCCCTCGAGTTTGCTCGTAAACAACTCTACTTACAAGGAAAAACTGAGGTGTTTTACCTTATTTCCTCTGAGAGTTGCCAAGGCTGGATTACTTAGAACAGAATAAAATATCACCACTTACTTCTTCAACATTCCTTATACAAACCAAGTAGGTAGAACTTACGATTACACCAAAATAAATTATGAACTAGAAAATAAAATACGCACTAAGTACGTAGTCATTTCACTTATTTTTTGCTCGTTGTTAAGTTATTAACAGGTTGACTGGGAGAGAATGCATTTAGCATTAAGTCTACCTATTGTAGCTTTTATAGGCTCAATAAAGTTTTTAAATAAATAAATAAATAACAGTTTAATATTCTTAGCGTTTCGCCAAAAGTGTCTGAGTGGCTGCGGACACTTAATTAGTGAACATAATAACCAATTTCTTGCAACCGGAGAGGAAGCATAAAGAAGTTATATAGCACTTTGAAACTTTCCAAACAAACTTTATAAATGGTGTGTCACAAACATACAAATACACATACATAAAAACTATATACAAAAACCGTGGTATTTTTGAACATTACGATTATTCTGATAAATATTATTTAACTACCTAGAAGTGGATCTACGGTGACTATTTGCAACTTGGCTACCTTGTCAGAGCGTTTGCCAGAGCGCATGCCTTTGGCTGAATGAGACATATATTTTCATGTGTAATTTGTAATTTGTGGCAATCTTTTAACGTAGGTTTTAAATGTATATACCTTTAAAATGATTTTTCATAGTACATAGTTTGAGTCACTTAAAGACAGTCTAACACACAGAGTAAGGAATTTCATTGTCGCTCGCACGCCAATCGATGAAATTGCTTGCTCTGTGGACTAAACGCATAGCTGAAGAGGCATGATGACTGGGTCTTCAGATTCTTAAAAATGTTACATATTATATCAAAATATGTCTAAAAAGACTATAAAAGTACACTTTAAATTTGATAACATGCTAAATAACCTTTTAAAGTTGGTTGGGCAGGTCCATTTTAAAAGTATGAAAAAGTAAAAATAAATATTACCATTATATATTAAGCTACTTTTATAATTAGACTTTTACAATAAACGCAATATTTACAACACTGTCGAACAAGTTACTCAAACGTCCCATACATTTTAACAAATCATGACATCACGATTCACTAGCATTTTTGGGGAAGGTATTGATATCGACCAAAAAATGTGCTTTTAAAACTGTAATATCTAGGAGAGTTTTTGGTTTTGCATTGCTTTTTTCGCGGAAGTGTCTTTTTTGGGAGGACTTTCCTTATAATGACGAAAAAAAATAAAGTCATCATCCGTAAGAGGTAAGAGCAGAAGTAACCGACACATTTATTGGAGATTGACCGATTGACCGAATGGAATCGAAGTGACCGATTTAAACAAGACCAGAGCGGTCATGTTGAAGAACCTGATGAATGACTTTTCTTAAAAAGAATAGACATTATTAAAAAGCAGCCACAAACTGACGTACATCAAATGCTAACCTGATCTGGAGGACTACAGGCACTACGCACCAGCCCCATTTACTAACTCGGATGACAGATGTCGATGCCTATCAATCTAAGATTTGCTTTTACATTGCGGTTTTTGTTTTTTTATTCCAAATAAAAAGATCGAACAAACAAAACCCGCATTGTAACAGTTAATTTTAGATTGATAGGCATCGACACCTGTCACCCGAGTTAGTAAATACGGCAGCAGGTGATATTCTGAAGCTCATGTAGTCCTTCTTCAGGAATCACCGTGTGGGTGAGTAAGGCATGGGGTAAGTACAAAATAACCCAAAGGTTAGACGTGCTTCCGATTTATAATCGGCCCCAATTAAGATAAGATAAGATAAGACGTACATCAAAAGTAATCGATACATTTATTGGATATTGCTTCAAAAAAGCCAATAAATAGAATTTTTGTAAAAAAATAGCTCGTTCGCAGTCGCTGTAACAGCAGCCCACAGAGGTACTTAATAATATATCTCCGTGCCACAGACAGCATAGCAGAAGTTACTGACACATTTATCGAAGATGATGGGATACGATTTTTGAAATTTAGCCGTTCGCAAACGTACGTTTTTCCATACAAAAATCATTCGAAGACGCGTCGGGTGGTCACACGTTCAAGAATAGTACCACTGACCGATTGACCGAATGGAATCGAAGTGACGGATATAAACAAGACCCAAGCGGTTGGAGAACCTGATGGTGCAGAAGAAATAATGTCAAGAATTTGCCCGTGTGAAAGTAGCTTGCCAGTATTTTATAACAACGTGTAAAAGACATTTTTACCTAGCCTGTACAGTCTAGACAATATTAAGATTCTGGAATAAAAATCTTCATCGAGAACTTTTTTACCCTAATAATTATATAAGTACTTAGTATTAAGCTAAGTGATTTCAATAATATGATTTATATTTCCAAAGTAATATTATGAGCAGGAAACATTTTTTGGGTATTTTTTTTGTAATGGATAAACTCTAAAACTACCTACTGGATAAATTAAAAAAAAAAACATAGGCTATAATCCACGCGGATGAATGCGCGGGAAACGTTTTTATACTCTGAATTACTATTTAAACGGAATCAATTATACAAAAAAATCATTATTGTTCCATTGCTATAGACCATAACTAGAATGAAAACAATATTGGAATTTTAATACCAAAAATAAAAGAAATTAAAAAAAAGAATGCATGTTTGCATCCCTGGTGGGGATCGAACCCACGACCTTTGGATTAGAAGTCCAACGCGCTATCCTCTGCGCCACAGGGACTGTGAGAGGTGCGGCGAAATTACGCAACACATTCTATGCGTCGTATTTCACTCACCCACACATTGAGAAGACTGTATTTTTGATGTTTGTTCACATGTGTTTACTTACTTCTTGAGAGATTTCAAGGTTGTTTGATAAAAGGAAGAGTTGAAGTTTGCGATAAACCTTTGAATTTTATTCTTGCAAATTTGATGATTTACCGTAATACTTATTCGATAATAGATGCTTATGATATGATAGATAAGACAATTTTGTTTGACACATCATATAGGTACTATGTGTCCTTTAACAAGAGGAAAAATATAACGAAGGTACAGTAGATACCCTACTCGTTTAGAACATCCTTTCCAAAAATCTCTTTAATTTGTCAAATTGATGGACAAGCAGGGAAAAAGACTGAATCAGAGAAGAGTGTGACATTGCGTGCTCTGTAGATTGAGCATCATCAATTTTATAAAAAAAAATGATTTATTATAACCAAGGTGTTGATTTAACTGTAAGTACATTTTCCATTAAAATCAAACCGTTAATTATTATTGCTTTCTAGCAAAATACATGTAAATTATGTTATGTAGTAAAATGTTAGGAATGTTCGGAACGCGAATCGTTAATTTTTAACGGTGCCATCTAGAAGTGGGCAACTGGGTAAATGAAACTGACCTACTGTTTCGTTGTTTGATCGCAATCGTGCTATAAGAATCGATTTAGATTTCGATCAAGACGAACTTTGGGAAAGTCGTATCGTCATATTCGGCAAAATAAACAATTAAGTACTTACATAAAAAGTAAAATGAGCAATACTCTTACGAACTAATACAAGTACCTATATTAGGTAGGTACTTAATTCCTGAAAAGGTTGCCGCAAACAAAAAGACAACAGTTCTAACAGTTGATGGGTTGATTTTAATTCTATTGACAGTTCCTATGTCTGCAAAATTTTTTTTATACTCAAATCTCTCACAGTAGAAGTAAATCTTCAGATTTGCCATTATTTTCAAAATTCTGATGACCTTGCTCAAAGTAAATTCTTGAATAGATGAAATAAAATAGGGACAAATAATAACCTTAGGTATATGCTTGATTAGGTACATGCTTGATAATTTAAATTCAATATGTTTATGAAGTTCATTCGGTATTAATTACCTACTTACTCACGAGAGATTTGGTCAAAAACTGAGGATGGAATCGGGAAAATTGCTCGGATGTCGAGGAATTAAATAAAAACCATAAATACTGTCAAAAAAAAGAGACATGTCTGAAAAATATTGGTCAGCTCAGTCTTTTTTTTTTGAGAACTAATGAACCTAGTTCGCAGCAGTGAAATTTTAATGGATAATAATGTAAGTGCTGTTAAAGAGTTCATCACCGCACACAGTTACGTGTAAGTTCATTAGTCTTTACCGAAAACGTAATATGTAGGTAGTCGGCACGTTACGTGCAGGTAACTATTGAGCCAACATTCGAAAGGCTGTGGTTTTCGCAATTTCAACCAAATTGTAGCATTTTGTGAACTGGACGATGAGAATTGCGGTGAAAACTGTTAAGTGATAAACATGCTTTCCGATCAGTTTTGTGATGTTCTTCATGCAATGCATTATGTATCAATAAGAAGAGCATCCCACAAATACAAATCAAAAAACATGCATATGACTTAAGGAAATAGATCTGTGATGACGTAGACAGTGCAAGAGGTTTATAAGAATTCTAACAAATGCACAAGTCTACAAAGTCTCTTTCTACCATTACTAATATTAAAATACGGCTTGATCACGTAAAAGTCGGGTAACAGGCTGACATAGGTACATTTTTATGCACCTAAAGTTTCGAACTCCTTACATTGTTCGTGGTCGCAGGTAAACTCAGTTGACAATTGTTTAGTATTTTATAAGAACTATTAAAAAACTACTGACTAAATTATTTATTGATAATGTTCCGGATGTACGCAGTATTGGCTCACGGTGTCTGAAGGTCTTTCAATCTTCTGCTTAGCTCCCAAGCTGATGGTAACTGCCAACCATCCTTTCTATTGAAATTAGGATGTTCTTAAATTTCAATAGCCTCAAGAAGTATTCTTGGAATGTATCTGTTTTCTTTTGCAATCTAAATAAACAAAATCTTCTCTTGTATCTACTTAGCTAGCGACAAGTTTTCTTTATTCTTTTTCGTTCTTCTTTATTACTACTAGATAGATACCTGTCAATCGGTGACTTAAATAGTAGATAGTATTTGTATATCTGTAAACGTAGGTCTTCGTGAAATTTATACAGAATGCAGCTCCATAAATATAACTGGAGAGGCTAACGTCTTTAAATTACCTGCTAGTTACAACACAATTGGCTACTTGACTAAAAAAATTTTCTTGTCGCTATGTAAAGTCCTGCCAAAAATAAACACAATAGTGACCGAAATACATTTCTAAACAAAAAACTCTTTCAGATATAGAAGTTTTAAAGACACATGTTTTTAGACGTTAATTTTTAGACGTGAAAACGCGCTGCTAAAATGCCTACATATTTGTGACGTCACAACTTTGTATTTTGTATGGGCGACGTGAGAACTTTGTTTGGTAGCTATACGAAATATTACGTTTAGGGTAATGGTTTCATAACAAAAGTTGCTACAAATTTTGCGGACTACAATACAGTATAAGTGTAATTTAAGATTTTCATACTTTTAAAAATGGTCCTATTCACCCAACTTTAAAAAAAGCTTTAAGGACACTTAACGAATCGATATCAAATTAAAAGTGTTTTTTATAGTGTTTTTAGATATAAATGAGTATCATTGTAAACAAATTTTATATAATCTTAACAGTAGGCAAATACCGAATTAATGGCTAACTAAGTCTAAATCCAATTTGCCATTGACAAATTAGAATAAGAAATGCTAGAGGAAATCCCAAGAACCGATTAACTCCTTGCTATGTTTCTTGGATATGGATATGGATCATAAAGTAGAAGATATATGTTAGGTAGTTGAAATAACTAAAAGGATGATTATTTTGCTTTACTTTGATTCATTGGAATGGTAATTTCAAGAGCTTGTAATCTTCGCATCTTCGCGTAAGTGCAATAAGTATTTAAGTGAAATTTAAATATGGTAAGCGAAAGGAAAGAGATCTGATTGTAGGTAGATAGGAACAAGTCTAAAGAAATAAATAACTAAACTGATAGTGAATAAACTAGAGAATATAATAAGTAGTAAGCGTAGTCCATGATTCTCAAAATATAAGCCATAGATTGTAAAGAAAGATACAAAATAAGATATATAAATAATATGAAGGTATTTTGCCATTTGAATCTGATTAAGCATACCCGATTGTTAGAAATCATAAGCTAAAGTTCAGTAAAAAATATGAATTCCCATAGTTTATGAAGTACGAATAAAAATAATTTTTAAACGAAGTTAGGTCTAAACCTTCATTGGTGACTGTAAAGATACTAAGCAACGGAGCAACTTAATGAGAAGATAGGTGCGTGTCATGTATTATAAGTCAAAAACAGACCAGAAATTGAAGCTCTTTAAGACTTTAAGTTTAAAAGAAGACAAATAAAATTATACTGAGAATTAATTTTATATGAAGGTCGAGTATTTGAGGACTAAATAAAGGAAGCCCTTAAAAGAGTAGTGTAGAAATAACCTTTTGAAGATCGAAGAAATACTAATGAATTATCTCTGTACAGAAGAATTCCACGTACAATAAATCTTCAAGGGAAACCTCAGACAACCTACTCTGTGCAATGTTTCGCGTGATGGGTAATAAAACGAGAAGTTACGATTGTTAGGATTCATGACTCTACTTGTCTTCATTCCAAAAATTATGACTTTCATAGTAAAGTTGCTTGTAAATCTTTCATACAGGTATACAAAAGGTTTTATCTTCTTGATTGCGTAAGCACTGCTCTATAGAATCGCTTAATTGTCAGGCGCCCGAATTTTAAAATTTGACTGTTGGCTATAAAATACATAAAGGTCTTAAATTTCAAATTGAGATTTTTTTCCGTAAATTCTAAATTTTTAAATTTCCGTCGCTTTTCCGTAACGTAAGTCGGGCTTATTTTAAATCTGTTCATTATGTTAATAAATGTGGATCTGTAGTGTAGGCTTCCCGCCGTAGGTACCTATGTCCTTCTGTACTCAGTAAATTTCTAAATAAATTAGTTATTTTCGTCTATTATATTTTACAAAATTACAGCGATTTGAAGTTTCGTATCGAAAACTTGTACTCGCTGTAATTTTGTATAGGTATTGTTTTTAAAATTGAAATCTGATAATAAACATCAATATGCTTTATCCGGTCGTATGTACGAAATTTGGTTGAGATTGGCTTAACTGTTGTAAAACTAAAACGAAACTACGTTTGTATGGGATTGCGGCTTTACGTGGGATACTAGCAGTATTTTTTCAATATGGTTTCCATACAAATGTATTTCTCTATTTTCTCGCTGAAAACTGATTCTAGAGCCACAATTCTTTTTTCATAAAATCTAGTATTAAAATAGGAATGCCCATATTTTTTACTTTTTCCAAAAAAAAACTGTTTTTGTAATTTTTTTTTCTTTTAAACAGGTTTTTAGAAAAAAATTAAACATAGAGACATACCTATTTTAGTAATAGATTGTATGTAAAAAGAATTGTGTCTAGAGGCACAATTCTTTTTACATATTAGCAGTTTTCAGCGAGAAAATGGAGAAATACATTTGTATGGAAAACGCACTGCTAGTATACCCTCTTACAAAAGTTTTTTTTTTTTTGAGAAATTAAATAGCATTCCATAGTCTCACGTTTCAGAGTTATTGTATTAGTTTTATTTCGTCTCAAGTTTCTGAATACGACTGACGAAACGTCGATAGAAAGTTAAAAACTAAATACTTGAATAAGTACGCATTATTTAAATATACTTACATACAGTACGTACCTATTCCTCTTGTACCTATTTCTTAAGTTTCATTAGCTCGCTTTATAAAAAAAAGAAACTTTTATCAAAAATTTATTGGATATCCCGTGCACTAAGGTATTGAAATCAAAATATTCCTTTAAATTCTTATTACTCAAAATAACTTTGAACTAAGTATTATGATAAGGGAAAAGTTAATATTTTTTAATTACATATGCATTAAATACCAAGTAGAGTAGCTATCTAATTTTATTAACAAAAAAAAAGGAACTTTACTACGACGCGGTTCATAATTTTAACAATAATTTACTTTATTGTTATTGATATGACATAACTTGCCTCACTCCAAGGTCCAAATTACACGCAGTTCCATAAATTACAATAAAAAAAATACACCATAACAAAAACATCGATAACATAAACAAAACAAACCACTTTGAAATACGTACCATTCTTTTTTACACAAATCAATGAAAATCCTCACTTTTCACTTTCAAAAATTGTTTTATAAGTTTGTTAATCACAATAATAGTTACTTTTCACTGTATTTTAGCGCGTTTTTCTTTTTAGGAGTTGATTTGACTAACGTAACCATGACAACGGCAAGATGGCGGTTGACGCATGCGCGCAGTGGCCCGGGCGCGGGTAGACTGCTGGTTTTGGCGCCAACTCATTGTATCGTAATAAAATGAATGTGAGTATCGGGTAGCGTTCTTCCGAGGTTGCGCCGGAAAATATTTTGGTTTCTAGAAGGCTTTAGACATGACCAGAACATTTACTAAAGATTGAGATTTTTTTTTAATATTTAATTTTTAATTGAAGACTTATACTAGAATATATGTCAATCATTGGTTTACCTACATAAAACTTTATTTATCTGATAAATACAAAGACATAATCCTTTTTTACTCAGCTAAAGTAATAAAATAGGTGTAGGGTAGGTAACATTTTAGAAGTCACACTTCCACTTCCGGTCAAACGCTGTTTTTTTTAATGTTTTTATTATAGATTCTGGGATCTGGTATAATGAATTTTTAAATAAAACAATTAAAAAATCTTGTAGATTTCAGTCTATAAGTCGATGGACTCCTAAATACGAACAACGGATAAACTCCAGCACCATGTAATATTTAAATGATTTTTGCTATTTCATGACACAATACAACATTCAGGTAACAATACCTGCTAGTTACAGCAAGTAAGTCTAAATCCAATTTGCCATTGACCATTCGATTACGGAATGCTTTTGTAATTTTAGAGCAAATTTCAAGAACCGATTAACATTTGTGTCTTGTGTACGGATCATAAAGTAGAAGATAATACAATAGGTAGTTCGTTTTTGCTATTTCAGGATTTGTTCCGGATACTCATGTGGAAACGCTAGTAGTCTGTAGCTTTTAAACAATTAATAAATACATATATCTAATGAAATAATTTTAAATATGATATGACGTGAAAAAGTGCCTGCAAAGGCCTATTTTCTGAATAAACGTTTTGATTTTGATTGATTTTGATTTTGATCTTCGAGTAACACGGCTTCCGTACCGGGTGTGGAGGAAACCGAGAAACGCTCATATGTGACAATACTCATCATCACATTCATCATACTTTGGCCTATAAGCCTAACATACTTTTATAGTATTTTTTAGATATTTTTATGCATTAACAATGCTACTCTGATATCTATGGGAAAGCCCGCATGGAATTATTTTCCTATAGCTTAAATCTTCTTAATAAAGTATGAATTATTATCCAAGTCATCCCGTGGATGTCGTAAAAGGCGACTTAGGAAACACAAGCTAAACAAAGCTTATTAACATCAAAGATACCTCTCCAACCCGTCTGGCCAGCGTGGAGAGTGTAGGCCAAATCCTCTGACTACTCAGGCTAGTATATGGCTCTGGTAGTACAGAGAGGGTCGTGCTCCTGCAGTGGAGACTAGAAAGACCTGATGATGATGATGATGATGATTATTGAGGTATGGGAAAAATCCTACCCGCGTAGAATATTTAGACATGGGAAACATTTTTTTAATTAAGTATTGTTTTACGGCCCTGGATACAAGTCTTTTAGAGCCTTTCTTCATTTATTTCGCCAGTTGGCGAGTTATTCTTCTTGGTTGTCAACGAAATGATGGTGTTATTCATTTCGTTGTTTTCACGGAGCCCCTGGCGACAACTCTTGGCGAATCCACTGGTTTCATCATTGACGACGCAGCAAGGCGGACAACCACCAGCCCGCTATGTAAATCTCACTACAGCCGCACAATGACAGTCTATTTTAGTTATTCTTACACATTATTCATAAATATGTATGGGCATTTATAACACAAAACAACACCAATTTCACATTATAAAGTCCACTAGAATCAATTTGCGAAACAATCCAAAACAGACACCGTGTAGTCCGCTAAAATTCCCGCCAAGAACTCCCGGAAAATATTCTTAATTTAATATGAGTGTAGATAAGTAGTTTTAAAACACAGGGTGGCTCTTCCAGAATATTCCGAGGTCTGTGCCCAAACCGGATCGGGTCGGGTTACATGGTACACTGTCCAGCCAGGATGTGTAGGACACCCTAACCTGTGTGCCATTGGTTGCCTGTCGTGTGTTTAAATGGCCAACACTGGTGTCGGGTTCTTCGAATGAATCGTTCTTATAAAAATATTTCATTACGGATTCGGTATAATGTTTTTTTTATTTTTATTTACGATGTGAAAACCGTAATGTATGCTTAAATGACAATCAAATCGTTGTACACCGAGTTAGCAAATCGGCCTGTTGGTCTTAAAGGAAAAGTTGTTCACATCGACGAGCTCAGTCACCCCTTTAATGGAATCATCAACAACATCATCATCAGGAGGTCTTTTAAAGTCTCCACTGCACGAGCACGACCCTCTATAAGGGAATGATAAGCGTTAATTTAAACGCTGTACGATTAACAACTCTTTTTTACATTAGTCCTGACCGTAACAACCAGAAATTCCTTGTTTATTAAATTCCAACAAAAACACATTTAGTAGGTCATAATTTACAAAAAACTAAAATAGATTTGCGTGCGGCAAATTCTGGAACTAATATTTAACCATACTGTAACAACGATCACGTACGACTACTAGCGCCGCTATCGACCATAAAAATAAGTTTGTCGAAATGTAGAATTTATTAGGTGATCTTCTCGGCGTCGCCTACGCATTTTTTTGTCTGTTTGTGTGTCTCCATTCATCGGGACGTGTTTTGACAATAACTTCATTCATGTGGGGCTTGCCGGAACAAATCCTATGTTAATTTATGAACCCGTTTCTCCGAACGTGAATACGATTTTAAAGTCTTATTTATTGTTTACGGGTCAAATTACTTGGATATTTTATTTTTAAGGTCCCGTAGCTAAAGGATGTCGTTAGGATCCTATTACAAAAGTCAGAGAACTTTTTCTCATAAACCGTAGCAGTTAATCACAAAATATGTATTTGTAGGCAAGTAGTAAATAATAAAGAATTAAAAAGATGAAATAAATTTAAAGGACTTCCTTTTTGAGGACGAGGGGTCCTTCATGTCGTCTATATTATAAAGAAGAAAGTTTTGGTCGTTTGTTTGTTTGAATTGAATGGGCTCCAAAACTACTGGACTGATTTCCAAATTCTTTCACATATCGGACGCGAATTTATAAAATTGCTTTCGATAAGTCAAAATTAAAACAAGATCCTTTCGCTGCTTATACAATATTTGAAAAGATTGAGACGTGTTTAGAATTTTTATATACGAAAATAGATGTGGTGCAGCCTATTTTGCCTGATTCACTTCGCAAGCCATACAAAATGCATTCAAAGCATCGATATCAAACATTAATAAAGTTATCTCCCAAATGCAGTTACGAAATTCATTTTAATAACAGAGAGTCGACAAAACTAACATTATTATAATCGTAAGTACCTCCGCCGTGGGAACAGTGATATGCCCAGAAATACATATCTTTTCATCTCCCTCCCACGTAAGTATGGACGTATGAGTGCCTCTCTCTCATTCAAAATTCGTGACTCTACGATTTCGCCTGGGAAAGATGTGTAATTTGGAATTTAATTTTGACTGATGGCTTAATGAGGATATTGAATGTTCATTTTATGAAAGAGGTTGTGTTAAGTATGATATATATTTATGATACTGATATAGCTACCGAAATAAGTATATACAAGTTACTTCAATGAACGTGCGTAAAGTGGCTTTTATTGTTAGTAGAGTATGCCTCGGTTCACGCATAGAGTGGTGGTAGAGTATGTAACGGGTGAGTAGGGTTTTGTGCTGAAATGATAACACTGAATCTAACTTTATAACGTATATTAGCGAAATAATAAAAAAAATACATTTATATCCTCATACGAGGTATGCAGCACGACATCTGCGTCAAACTACCATTTCTTCTTAAAGAAACAGAGACAATAATTTCCTTTGGAATACATCAAAAGCATTTCAAATGCCTTAAGGCGCTCCTATAGTAACACTAGCGCCACCCAGCAATTAATTCTTTTCATCCTAAATTATATCTAATTTTAAAAATCTAACAAGTACATACTAATTACTTGTAGTATCTTTGTATTCATTTTCACTAATATTCGTTTGATAAAATAAGAGAAAAACAGGTTAACGCCAAAAGTGGCCACTTTTGGCGTTAACCTGTTTTTCTCTTTAAATATAGCACTAGTAAATTACTTGTAATAAACAAAAAATACTATAAGTAATTTAGGAGTTTTGTACTTGTTAGATTTTTGAAATTCGATACAATTTATGATTGAAGGAATTTAATTGCTGGATGGCGCTAGTGTTACTATAAGAGCGCCTTAATGAAACCTCCTTGCTACAGTTCACTAGCCCTCTGCTCTACCAATTCTAAGTACGCTACAAGTTTTGTTAAAAATAGATGTTTACACGTAAATTGTGGCGCTTGAAAATCATCGCTACCTAAGACATAATATTTTATGTAAGTGTACCTAAAGTATGGCATTATCATCATCATCATCATCATCATCAGGTCTTTCTAGTCTCCACTGCAGGAGCACGACCCTCTCTGTACTACCAGAGCCATATACTAGCCTGAGTAGTCAGAGGATTTGGCCTACACTCTCCACGCTGGCCAGACGGGTTGGAGAGGTCTCTTTGATGTTTATAAGCTTTGTTTAGCTCGTGTTTCCTTAGTCGCCTTTTACGACATCCACGGGATGAGTTGGAGTGGTCCTATTCTACTCTGCCGGGAACCACACGGCCAATGAAAACAAAAAAGGTATGGCATTATATTAACTTTTTTATTTTTTAGTAGGTAGAGTAAGAACGCCGCGGATACCACTAAGTACACGTGTTTTACCTAGTCTACTAAGTGTGTACCAAGCGTGTGTAGTGTAACCTTAGAGTATCAATATAACTATAATTATACTCTAAGAGTGTAACCAAATATTGGCAGGGTAGTGAGGACAACACGGAGGGGGAAGGCAGTTTGCCCACGTCGCAAGTCACTCTACAAATTTTTTGTACTCTACTAATGCTATTTAATTTACACTGGTAAAGTTAGAAGCATAGTTAGCTCTCTACTCTACCGTTTAACCCATGCGTGTACCAGAGCTTAGCTTAGATGTTAGCTCATAATTATCTTTCTAGTAAGTGAAACTTAATAAAACTTTATCATGATTTAAATGTAGGTTTTATGACTTTGGGCTCTATCTACCCCGCAAGGCTAAAGACGTAATAATCTGTATGTAATTCTAAAAATAAATAAGTACCCCTACAGAGTCTACAAGAATTAAAATTATTGACAATATAGCCCTAAGCTTGATTCTATTTAAAAATAACTAAAAAATGTGTAGACTTATGGCCTTTGGCCTTACTTCTAACATAATCTCGAGTGTTGACAGAATAAGTAATGGGCCCGACTTCGGTAATGAATTCTTGATAAACTTTGAGCTTGAGAGGGCAAGCTTTTAATACGAGACGTGAGTGAGTGAGTGGGACGACCTCCGTGGTGCAGTGAATACGCTGTACGAGAGGCTGCGGGTTCGATTCCCAGGACAATTACTTTGCACCAAAACATGTTTTTGTATAAGTACACAGAATAAATAAAAGTACTTACTTACTACAGAACAAGGAATGTCTTGAAGCTCGCGTACCGCAGATCTCAATATGTGATATATAAAGCTTTAACAAACAGACAAAATACAACAGAGTGATCCTATAACTCCTATAAGGCTTCCTTTTTATCTTTTAAGGTACGAGACTAGATGGTTCATCTAAGCTTCTTATAGCCCGGGGAAGGTCTTTCGGTATCTTTCATCACAGAAAAAGTATTATTTTATTCCCGAGAGATTGACATAAAACCCTGTCCAACCCTAAAAGTGGCAAGTCAGCCAGTTAATATAAGTAACTTTACCTATGTGAGTAATGCGAGAAAATCGAAAAAATATTGACATTCACAAAATCGCGTTACTTACCGGGTTATTGAAATTGTATGAAAACTTTGAATTTATTTTTGATTTTCTGGCATTAGTCCCATAGAATAGTTACCCAAATCGATGGGTTGAATCGCCTCTATAAGGTTTGGTCAGTTTATTATTAACATATTGTATATTGTAGATGGCTCTGGTAGTACGGAGAGGGTCGTACTCCTGCAGTAAAGACTAAAAAACCTGATGATGATGATATTGATATTGGCAGAGTAGAATAGGACCACTCTCAATAGGTCTTCCCGTGGATGTCGTAGAAGGCGACTTAGGAAACAAAGGCTGAATACAGCTTACAAACATCTATGAGACCTCTCCAACCCATCTGGAGGAGGCCAGCGTGGGGAATGTAGGCAAAATCCTCTGACTGCTCTGGCTAATGTATGGCTCTGGTAGTACAGAGAGGGTCATGCTACTGCAGTGGAGACTAAAAAACTCCTGAGGATGAAACAGCTATTTATTTCAAAAACAAAAGTAAAACCTATCCTAACAAAACCCTCACCAGGCTCACCACAACAAACGTCAGATGTGTAACAATACATTACAAAATTAATCTTCCCTCCGCCGCCGGCCGTAATTAATGATTACGGTGTAAGTAATTGAATTGTTAATGGTCCTTCTTTCGAGATTCCGACTCGAAATTTTAGAGATAGAGGCTGTATTTATGAAATTCCATAGCGTCCAATAAAGGGTTCTACATCTAAGGGTTTTACTTTTTAGTTTAATTGTGACACTGACACAATTAAACTAAAAAGTAAAATACCTGCAAACTATACTTTTAAAGTTACTAAACTTACTATACGTATATGGTGCGGTAAATTTAAATGGGTTAAGTTTTTTACTTCACTTCACTGTATACTGTTAAAAAATTACAAATTTAACAAAAAATTTAAAAAATAGACCATGAGAAAAGGGAAGGCCGAAAGAGTCGTGGAGGGAATGGGTGAGGAATGATATGAAGGAACGGGTAGCTAGTGCCGATATGGTTGGGAATAGAAAGTTTTGGAGAGAGTTCACATACAGAACCGACCCCAAATGAGGAAAAGGCGAGGAAGAAGAAGAATATATGCCGCCCTGTACTGTACTGACTGCCTCTGTGGTCCAGTGGTTAAGGCGTTTGCTTTAATGAACCGGGGGTCGTGGGTTCGATTCCCACGGGAAGCATACTTTTTTAAGTTGTTTCCAGATTGCTTAATACATTGCAGGCATGAATCACCTCATTGTCTGATAAGAAAGATGATTCCGTGCTTCGGAAGGCACGTTAAGCCGTTGGCCATCTGGTAGTCGTTAAAAGGAACTACGTCAGCGGCCGAGAGGCGGTTCCAAAAAACTCTGACATCAGAGTGTGCATGGTCGACTGACCGTGTCACCTACACGAGATGATGATGACTGTTGTACCCGAGTCAAAGGCACCATACAACTGCTGCCTTACCTCTATACCTGTTAACAAATAATGACATCAGCTAAGTACTACCAAAGACAATATAATACTAACGTAATAGACTGCCCACCTCATAAAAAAATATTGGACCAAATTAAGGTTGCGAAAAGCAGGCGAATGTATGGCGCAGAAGAGTTGCTTGCTACTCGATACTAGATGGCGGTAATCTGCGTTAGCCTTTAACTTACTAAATATACGGTGTCATTTTAAAATATTATGCCTAAAATATTGTTTTGATTTTTAATAAGATATATTTTGTGAATCATGTTTTTATATTCTCATAATACGGTAGATACAATGTTGTGTAGTTTCGAGTGGCGCCATCTATGCGAGTCTCTGAGAACAAATCGTACGATTAAGGCGTTGAGACCACATGGTACTACGGAAAACTCAGTTAAGCACTCAGCAAATATACTCACCGCAGAAGTAAAGACCTTCGTACAGACAACACAAGACATTGAACATTAAAAACAAACCTTGAAAGGTCTTAACCAACATAACCAATTGAATGCGGTGTTACGATAAGCAAACCTGTTTCAGAATGAAAATAGAAATAAAACCGGGCCATGGGTACGGAACCGATTCACGTTTAAAAACAGGTACAGGCTCATCCTTAAAGTTGTTGTTTTATGGGTGATTATTTATTGGTAATCGGTGCATGTTTTTAGATGAGAGAAATAGTAAGGAACTTCAAATTAAATGGCGCTAAGGCTGCCGACAAGTGGTGAAGAGTGTTTGCTGAGATGTAGTTGAATTCTTTATGTTGATCAACCTGATTTATATAAATTCTATCCGTTTCCGTATTTATTTATATTATTTTAATACGCTTAGGGTCTACATAAATACTCGCATGCAAAATGAAAATTTAAAATACTTTTATATTACTTTTACCATCCCAACTAATACGAACGTGAGTTTGTTTGTTTGTTACGCTTTCATGCCGTATCCACTGAACCGATCATCATGAAACTTTGCAAACCCATAGGTTAGGGTACTGAGAAGGCTAATATCACGCGGGCGAAACCGCAGGTAACAGCTTGTTCATCATAAACTTTGAAAAGGCATTAAGGAAGTACATAAAAACAAGAAAATATTTCAAGACTCAATGGCCACGTGAAAGTCTTGGAAAACAAATACCGTTTTAACGATGGCAGTATAATTTTCACTTTTCATAACAATGGAGTAGTAATTGTCGCTAATATGCTCTTTGTTCATAATTTTCTTTTTTATGAGACAAGTTTACATTCAAATGTATTAAGCATTTAACTACTTAAAGTGGCACGGTGGTCACATAACTAAACAAAGCTACTTTTAAATTTAATAGGAATTCTGTGTATAGTAGAAGCCAATATTTTTTAGTTTGTAATGCAGTTAATCCAATGCATCAACTACATGTTTTTTTTGACGTGCGGTTCCCGGCAGAGTAGAATAGGACCACTCCAAGTCTCCCCGTAGAAGTCGACTAAGGAAACACAACATAAACAAAGCGATAAACATCTAAAGCCAAATCCTCTGACTGCCCTGGCTAATATATGGCTCTGGTAGTACCGAGACAGTCGTGCTCCTGCAGTGGAGACTAACAGAAACCTGTTGATGATGATGATCAACTACATAATCAGATGAATGTTTCATGTCCAGGGCTTGAAATAAATAATTTAAAAGAAAAGGGAGTCATCATTAATACTTACTCAGCGTTTTCACCAAAAGACATCTAAATCAGTTCTGTAGTTAATAATAATAGTTTAAAAAACTAAAAAAACACGCTTTGTAATTACGTTTCTTAGCTAGTCATGTATTGTTATCAAAACTCAGAGCGTGTGCAAAATTTCATCCTAATCAAAGACCAGGAAGTGGGTCAAATTAAGATTCCAAGATTTTCTTACATACATAGTTACAAGTGAAGCTAATAAAAACGTGTTAATATTAAAAAAAAATATTTAAATAAATGTTCGCGAGGGCCAAGTTCATGACGAACTACTGGTAGAAAGAACGTAGACATAATAATAAATAAATAAATAAATAAATAAATGTAAGGTTTACTAAAATATAGAAACAACATTAGCGTCCAATCATATATAATTCAATAAATAACACAGTTAAGTTTCATACAGTTGTTTATATTCAAAGCACCGTTTAATTAACACAATTATATTTTAAATCCCTAATACAAAGTATATACTTATCCATCATTTCCTTATTTAATCAAGATAGACTTGTACGTGACAATTTGTATATAACAACTACTCAAGATCACCGACGAAACACGAATGAGTGATTTTTATCCGTTACTGTTTTAAAGTAGATTCAATAGAGGGGACACCCCTCCATAAGGTGGGGTGATATCACAATGGCGGTTATTCAATAAACAATGTTTCCAGTTTAATTAATTATGATAGACTAATAACAGAGTATGGAATTATTCCAAACTCATGCATGTTAAAAAGAAGGTAAATAACAGGTTTATTATTTAAAATTCACGCGTTTCCACCGCGGCGACAACATCCGGCCGTCCTGCTTACGGATCCGTCCCGGATCACGTCATTGTCTGGTGCGTTGCTGAGAACAAAATACACACATTAAAATAAACACTAATATATACATTTTGCTTTTGCAACAAATGCCCTCCATTCTGCTATTCCATCAACGGCCAACAGAATGAGGATACACCAAAAGAACTAACTCTGGATATCAATGATACCCGGACCACTTAACTATTCCATCAACGGCCAGTTACTCACGTCAATCGAGACTTGCAGCTTCCCTTAGGCGATGCCTTTGGCCAACCCTAGTCACATCTCACTACAAATCTCAACCGACTCCGGATATCATTGATTCCTGGCCCACTTGTAACTATTCCATCAACGGCCAGTTACCAATGCCAATTGAGACTTGTAGCTTCCCTTAGGCGATGCCTTTGGCCAACCCTAGTCACATATCACTACAAATCCCAACTTATTACAGATTTATTTTACAAGGATAAATACTGTGAACTTAAATACTTGTCCCTTCTGCTATTCCATCAACGGTCAGCAGAATGACGATACACCAAAAGCCAACTCTGGATATCCTCGATACTCGGACCCACTTATCACAGATTTATTTTACAAGGATAAATTCTGTGACTCTGAACATTTGTCCAAGCATCGCAGCATAACCAAGTTCGAAGCAACTGCATCAGACATTCAAAATAAAAACAAATAATTGACATTTAGTGTATACCTGACAACATCTTAGGCCATCAAGAATAAGAATTCTTACATATTCCAGTTATCCAGACCACGGTTCGATATTTTTTTGCCACCGTGGTCTTTTCGTACCGCTTCGGGTGAAGCAATCGCTTTGCAACACCTCTGTAACTTGAAAAGGCTCATAAACCTGCACGCTACTGCCTACTAAAAACATGTTTATCAATTTCCTACTTAATTTGAAAACTTGCCACTGTGAAAAGAAACCTTTCTTTATCGAAACAAGAAATACGTGCACTCCTCTATTGACTGCGATTTAGGCCACTGGCACTAATCGACGCGAGTATGGATGAAAAATACCAGGTATTGACTGATCATGTCACAACTCTTAATTACCATTGTTTGTTTATTTTAAAACAAAAATTACCAATGATTTTCTATAATTACTAATGGTACTTAATTGTTAATATTGAACGATGAGAAAAATGAACTTTTTTGAGTTATTATACTGTTTTACCTTTAAATAGAAACATGTTTTAACTAAATCAATTTCTTTTTATATAGTTTTTAGTAAAAACAAACAAAAATATAATAGAAAAATTTAATTCGCATCCGGGTGTTTTCGTGGGTAGCTATGAGAAATGTATCTGGTTTTATAAAGTCTTTGAAACATTTTTTTTTATCATTTTAGGAACCCATTATTTTGATATTATTTTAATACTATATCTACACCTAAAATCTTTAAATTGTCATGATTACGCCTAATGTGATATCGTGTTGACAAATGTAATGTTTTTTTTTTTGGGACTACCCTTCGCCTGTCGTATTCAGTCTCACAAAAAATCATTAGTGGTATATTTTTCTCTCAGTTCGGCCTAACCTGACTTACACTTCTTTTATCCAACAAATATTAGGATTTTCCAATTCAGTCGCCAGTAAGTAACCAATCAGCTGTATCTGTTACAACTAATATAATTTCACTCATTGTAACCAACATAATTTTACTTATTTAAAAGGAATTATTATCAAAGGCTTTCTGCTAGGTGTATAACCGTATTGTACGTTTACTTAAAACGTAAATTATCTACTTTCCTTGAATTAACCACTTTCTTATCAATTGTCAACCATTGTGTTGTAAAACCTGTAAAAGTTCGTCTAGAAACAATTTTTTTTTATTTCATTAATTTTATTAGTCTCATAAAAGCTATCCATATAGCAAAAAACTTTATTTGAACCTTAGTTAGCCAATACAGTCGTATTACTTTTGGGACTACATATACGGCAGCTTCCCATACATCATTTTAGTTAAGAACCAAAGTTAGCGTCTTTGAATGAAAAATACCTTGTTTTATAGAACATATACTGCAAATTCTAAAGGTGAAAAAAAAACATTTATAGGAAACCAGATTTTCTAGATATGATGCTTAGAAGTTTTATAGGTTATGTTATTATTAGGTATTTAGTATCTTTGCACCAAACAATACTTTATTACCAAAACTAAAAAGCTCGATGGAGTAATAATATATCAGGATAATTATAAATACGACTTAAATATCGAATAGCGTATTAAATGTTTATAAGATTTTTTTTTTTGCTGCAATGAGTTTTTAAGACACTTGGTACCCCGAACTAAAAATCTGCCATAGCTCTTCGATATATGATACGAATAGACGTTTCTTATCCGGATCTCAATTTTTAAAACTTTATTTTTGAAACGAATGCGATCCGTCAAATTTTCCCATTGCTCTGCAGTCTTGATTGATAGATAAAATACTTGAACCATTATTATATTGGGTTTCCAAATAGTCGCGCCGTAGGTATAAAACCACTCAGACTCAAACACGCGTACAAAATATGAAATTTTACTGTGACATAATTCATTAAATTTAAGTTTTGTTGATAAATGCTCACAGTTCATCTGTAGTCAGTTATTGTAGCACATTTTTTTTTAACAATGCTGGTATATGAAATCTCAGCGTAAGTCGTAAAAAAAACCACTAAATAATAAAATAGGTACGACATCAATGCTAATCAAATCGAAACAATGGAACTGTACACAACGACAAACAACATGTCGACATTTTGTTTTTAATTTATTGTCCCTTGCAATCTATGCATTTTTTTTTTTGTGTTTATCCAATTATTCTAGCAACCATAACCATATTTTTTTGTATTGACAAAAGATTTGAAAATACTGAACCCATGAGTGGTGAATCTCAATCTACCAGTTAAAAAAAAATATTTCTATTGTGCTTGTTTAACTATAAAAATTGGACCGGCTGGCATAAGCGACATTCCTGAATTGGTTTTTTTTTTTGAGAGTCCGAAACAGTTCTCCGACGGTCGTTTGAACTACGAACGAATCATAAACATTTTTAAAAATCTTAACACCATTCTTTACCCCAATTTTTCAGAAACTCCAGTCTACTTATAACCTAATATGTTCCACTCATTTTCAGATTAAAGTATTTAATGTGAACAAAGACAAATAGTTTTATTAGTAGCTGCGGTATATGTCCAATTTTAAACCAGAAGTTATACGTAAAAATTGCGAATCCTGTGATATGCATGACTATTCATCAAATATTTCCAATACAGGAGTTTATCATGTTCTTGTCTTCGGTAAAGTTTCTATAAGGTTACCAGATATTTCCTAGGAAGTAAACAAATAAATAAGTTCTGCCCCGTTAATAAGACTAAAGAATTTAATAAAAAAAAAATGGAACTTAAGCCCTAATTCGTTCGCCAAATGGCTTGTCATCAACGAACAACCACTAATATCAACAAAAGTATCATCATCATCAGGTCCCTGTCAGTCTCCATTATATGAGCATGACCCTCGCTGCACCACCAGAGCCATACATTAGCTAGAGCAGTCCGAGTACTCGGCCCATACTCTCCACGCCAGCCAAACGGGCGGGAGAGGTATCTTTGATGCTTCTATTCTTCTGCTATGCGTCCACGACATTCACGGGAAGACCCAAAGCTGTCCCACTCCACTCTGCCAGGAACCACACGGCATTAACAGTTTTATACTCATTTAACTCAATATGTATAAAATAATATATTATTAGAAGTAATGTCTACAATAAATTAAACAATCTTGAATCACTAAACTGTTTCTTGACGGCCATATCTGTTATACGAATTGCAAGCCACATATTCCTGATTAAATGTAAACTTTTTTTTTTTTTTTGCTAGGTTTGCCACAACAAAACTCTTAATATTTGAACTACTTAGCACTTGTATTTATGGGACCCGTAGATACAGTTTGACTCATTTTATCAGTATTGTTGAAGATTGATAGGTTAGAGTAAATGAGAATCAATAAATCGCAGCCTACTAATTGAAGTAAATATAAGATTGGCCACCCAAAATTTTCTTGATAGTCCACCAGCTTTAATTTTAAGCGAATTGTACCAACATTTATCTGTATTTAACATTTTTGTTTTTATTGCGAACTCGATCGGCTCACTTAAAGGTACGAGCATTTATTCCCACCATATAAATCCACATTTCAATATCGTTCACCAGGCATTTAAAAAAACATGTTTGCTTACTACTGGAGACGCGCGCTGGGCGCACCTCGACTTCTATATACTTTTACCATCCAAACTACGCTGCTCATTAACGAAGGACCGAAGTTATTAGTTGAGACCCTTCGCTTGCTCCACTTTTCTCACATTCTCGTTCGGCTTTGCGGCATTGGGCTAGGTATTACGGCACACTTCTGATGTAAGGTTTACTAAAATATAGAAACAACATTAGCGTCCAATCATATATAATTCAATAAATAACACAGTTAAGTTTCATACAGTTGTTTATATTCAAAGCACCGTTTAATTAACACAATTATATTTTAAATCCCTAATACAAAGTATATACTTATCCATCATTTCCTTATTTAATCAAGATAGACTTGTACGTGACAATTTGTATATAACAACTACTCAAGATCACCGACGAAACACGAATGAGTGATTTTTATCCGTTACTGTTTTAAAGTAGATTCAATAGAGGGGACACCCCTCCATAAGGTGGGGTGATATCACAATGGCGGTTATTCAATAAACAATGTTTCCAGTTTAATTAATTATGATAGACTAATAACAGAGTATGGAATTATTCCAAACTCATGCATGTTAAAAAGAAGGTAAATAACAGGTTTATTATTTAAAATTCACGCGTTTCCACCGCGGCGACAACATAAATAAATAAATAAATATATATACGGACAAATCACACAGATTGAGCTAGCCCCAAAGTAAGTTCTTAAGCAAGACTTGTGTTATGGGATACTAACTCAACGATACTATATTTTATAACAAATACATATAGATAAACATCCAAGACCCAGGTCAATCTGAAAAAGATCATTTTCCATCTTGACCTGACCGGGGATCGAACCCGGGACCATCCGTGTCGCAGGCAGGCGTGTTGACCGCTGCGCCACGGAGCTCGTCAAACACAACATTATAACGAACATGCCATTTATAGGCGGCAGAACAAATATTCAAACTACACCACACTAAAATCGTGTAACGATTTAAATTCCCAAACAAATCACAATTTTCCACAGATTATTATCGCTCGATTTTATTATCTGTGAAATGTGAAATCTCCCACCAGTGTAGTAACAATTTGACCAGAGATAATAAAGTTCGTCACGCTTTAAATTTAATTAATACAATGTATAGGTGTGCCTGAAGGCGGTAATTCAAAAATACTGTGGGGTAAATTGAAATTCTTAACATTCATTGTTTTGAAAAATAGGCATCGGCCCGCGGCTTTGGCCTTTGTAACATAACTGGTGATAATGTAATTAATCTATCTATCCTATGACTAGAGGGCTGGAAACTTCTTTGCACAAAGAAAAAGCGTTGATAAACAACGTGGCAATGCTGCTAGCCTTCTGGGCACACTTCCTTATTTGTAATATTAGTTTATGAGCTTTATTTTTTTTAATTAAATAAATTGTAGTTTTTATTACTAGTATAAAAATGAATATATCTAAGGATTGAAATAAAAATGTTATAAAAATAATTCTAATCATCATCATCAGGTCTTTATATGTCTCCACTGCAGGAGCACGACCCTCTCTGTACTACCAAAGCTATAGCCAGAACGGTCAGAGGATTTGGCCTACACCCTCCACGCTGGCCTGACGGGTTGGAGAGGTATCTTGATGTTTGTAAGCTTTGTTTAGCTTGTTTTCTAAGTCACCTTGTACCTACGACATCCGCACGGGAAGTCTTTGAATGGTCCTATTCTACTCTGCCGGGACGGCAAACGGCTCTATGTGAGTACCATGTATGATTTTGGAACCTAAATAAACCGCACACAATGGAAGGTAAATAAACAAAGGTTATAAACTCCATGCCAGAAATAAATTACGCCACACAGACACAAATGCGTTTGAAACAAAAGATTACCTCAATCTAGAGCAATTTCTCTAATGACGGCACGGATCATAGGACGAGCCGCATTAAAATGAACTCTGAATCGGAACACACACAATGTGGCATAGATTATGATGTACAGGAGTGTCAGTGTGAAGTCTCATCTTCTTCTCAGTCGTTGACTCTTGACAGAGTGGTCGTGGTTGTGCAGATGATCCTGGTGTGGGATCTTCTATACTGCCAATCCCTTGGGCGAGGGTTGCTGCTTGTGCAATGGCTCTCCACCTCTGCCTGTTACCAGCATTGCGAGCACATTGGACAATGGAAGACTGGGTCGCTGTTTTTATAGAGTCTGTCCAACGAGTCGGAGATTTGCCTCGAGCTCTTTTGCCTTCTACCCGGCCCTGGACTACAAGTCTTTCCATCGACGACTCATTTCGACTAATGTGCCCAAAGAACTTAAGTATTCGTAGCTGAACAGTCGACGAAAGTCTTTCCTTTATGTTAAGTTCCTTGAGAATCGAAATATTAGTGCGAAAGGCGGTCCACGGGATCTTTAGTAACCGTCTCCAGCACCACATCTCCAGGGCGTCGATTTTTCGGCGATCTTGCAGTTTAAGAGACCACGTTTCGGCGCCGTATAATAGAATTGGAAAGACCAGGCATTTCATGAGGCGTCTCATAGTACGTACTAATGAATATGCCTAATAATAGATTACCTCAAACTGAAGTGTGGAGCAATAATACAAGAATGAATAAACTTCTTATCTATCCCCAACACAGATCGGCTGCTTTTCGTGGAAGCTTTAAATATGCTGCCACGAAATGTTGGAATGATCTACCTCCTCCTATAAAATCTTGCAAAACTGTTGTTACATTTAAGAAACATCTCAAAAAGTATCTTTTAGACTTTCAAATCTGTAATACCTAAGCAGTCGTTCTGTGTTATCTATAACTATATATTTATCATAGTACTACTATAAAATACTAAATATTTATCTATATATGCATATATTAATATAACTACACTTCAATAGTAGTATATATTATTATTACATTTTTTGTTATAAATTCATGGGCATGCTGGAAAAATTATCCTTTTTACCCTAAATGTCTGGTGGCGCAACCTTTTTATATCTGGTTCCACGGAAGACCAGCGGTGGGGTTATCACTACCTTATGCTGAGTGGCACCATTTTGATACTTTGATTACATAGTTTTAATATAGTTTTAATTTTGTACTTAAAAGATTGTAATGTTTGAAGTATCAAATAAATTATTTTTCTTTCTTTCTTTCTTTCAATTTTACAGATCTTAGGACGGGCCGCATTAAAATGAACTTTGAATCAGAACACACATAATGTGGCATAGATAATGGTGTACAGAAGTGTCATAGAGTTAGTAAATATGCCTTTTAATAGATTACCACGAACTGAAGTATGAAGCAAATTCTCTAATGATGGCACGGATCATAGGACGGAAAATGAACTCTGAATCGGAACACACACAATGTGGCATAGATTATGATGTACAGAAGTGTCAGTGTGAAGTGTCAGTCTAAATGCCTAGTAATAGATTACCTCAGACTAAAGATAAAGGCGACTTAGGAAACACAAGCTAGAAGTTTAGAGACTTCTCCAACCCGTCTGGCTAGCGTGGAGAGAGTAGGCCAAATCCTATGGCTGCTCTGGCTAATATAGCTCTGGTAGTACAGAGATGGTCGTGGTCCTCCAGTGGAGACTCAAAAAGACCTAATGATGATGATGATGATGACTCTCCTACATACCACGCTAGCCTGCGATACACACATTTTACCACTTTGGTGTGATCATCTTTCAAAAGATTGACTTTGTGTAAAATTAATCATTTATTAAGATCTAGCTAAAGCATTGACCTATAATCCTAGCTAAAGTCACCGTAACATAGATTTGATGATTTTTTTTAGTTTCAGTTCCATGTATAGTAAGCCACTAGTAATATTCTGATATCTATGAGTGAGCCCTAAGAGGGTAAACTAGCAGTGCGTTTTCCATACAAATGTATTTCTCTATTTTCTCGCTGAAAACTGCTTCTAGAGGCACAATACTTATTACATCTATTACTAAAATAGGTACGTCCCTATGTTTTATTTTTTTCTAAAAACCTGTTTAAAAGAAAAAAAAATGTCCAAAAACAGTTTTTTTGGAAAAAACAAAAAATGGGGACATTCATTTAGTACTAGATTTTATGAAAAAAAGAATTGTGGCTCTAGAATCAGTTTTCAGCGAGAAAATTGAGAAATACATTTGTATGGAAACCATATTGAAAAAATACTGCTAGTATACGCTCTTAAGCTGTTCATAGGATGCATCTAACTACCACGTTTTATCTGTGAAGTTTAATAGCTTAGGCTAATAAAATGGCTTTGACATACGGACAGACAGATATGAAAAATCTATTCATCATCATATCATATATTTAAGAACTTTGTGTTTGTCGGTGGAGTATTTTCCATTTTTCCCTATCCTCCGCTATCTCTTTGACCTCTCTGTACGACACGACTTTTGCAAGGAAGTTCTGGAACTTGTTAATGAAAAGAGAACTTTATTGAACTGTATAGACATAAGGCGAGGAAAGATGTATGGCCATCTTATACGACACGACGAATTTATTAAAACCATCTTAGAAGGAAAGATTGAAGTTATGAGAGGAAAAGGAAGGCCAAGGAGAGCATTCACAGACGAAATAAAAGATAAAAATCTATTAAATATAAATATAAATAAATAATATAAATATATACGGACAAATCACACAGATTGAGCTAGCCCCAAAGTAAGTTCTTAAGCAAGACTTGTATTATGGGATACTAACACAACGATACTATATTTTATAACAAATACATATATAGATAAACATCCAAGACCCAGGTCAATCTGAAAAAGATCATTTTCCATCTTGACCTGACCGGGGATCGAATCCGGGACCATCCGTGTCACAGGCCGGCGTGGTGACCGCTGCGCCACGGAGCTCGTCAATCTATTGGGGTTCCATATTTGTCATTCGCTTACGGAACCCTAAACATTAAGGATTTAGCTCTAAAATAGTTGTTAAATATAAAGGAATGACAATGTGGTACGTCCTGTTGCAGAATATGTTTTATAATGAAAAGGTTTTTTGTTAAATAGGGCTTTTCCAGCGTGCTGCATAGTTTCTTCAGACCCGACATTGTAAGAAATATGTCACCGATGTGATAATATGCTGCATCACCATGTCACCGAGCAGTTAGGCGAATTTCTATGGAAAGTCTATTAAAGTTTTCACCATTTTTAGGGTTCCGTAGTAAACAAGGAACCCTTATAGTTTCGCCATGTCTGTCTGTCTGTCTGTCTGTCCGTCCGCGGTTTTACGCAGAGACTATAAGTACCAGAAAGCTGAAATTTGGTATGGTTATGTATATTAATGATGTCAAAAAAGTGGTAGAAGAAAATCTTGAAAAAAAATTTTTTTTAGGGTATCTTTTAGGCTCCCATACAAAAAAAGAGGGAGTAATTTATTTTTTTCTATACAAACCCATCGTGTTGGGTATTGTTAGATAGGTCTTTAAAAAATATTGTGAGGTTGAGAACACCATTTTTCGATTTAGGGATCCGTTTCCGAAATATTTGGTTTTAAAATGCAGATTTTTGTTAGAGGTAAGTGTCACCCCTATTTACTAAACGGTTATATATGGTTACGTGAAAAAAAAAAATACAGCAGTAGTATATATACTGAAATTGAAAACAAAACTATCAGAGCTGAGCACTAAGTACAAACTAAAAACTTATAGGCAACCAACTTATAAAATGTACTCGAAAATGTAAAGTTTCATACATTTTCATTGTTACATGTTGTGAACTCAAAGTTCTCATTCGCAACTACGGAACCCTACACTGCGCGTGGCCCGACACGCACTTGGCCGGTTTTTATTATTTTACACTTCTGTATTTTATTAAGGATTCTAAATCTGAGATTTGAATATAGCTCATAGGTTTAAAATCACACTGTATAGTAAGCGTCTTCTCCTTAGTACCCTGAACTGTTGTCAATTTTATTATAGGTATGATATTTACACTACAGGTTGATATCCCGCTCGCAAAGCAAAATACTCGTAACTATAACTATAGTATTTACACAAATGTAAACATGTTTTTTTTTTAATGGACTACGTAGCTAGCTCCAAGTGACTCCTACTTCACCGGACTTTTTGAGGTGAGGGCAGAGTGCCCTCAACCTGTAAGGCAATCATCACCAAAGGGTACCCAGGAGGGACGAACCTCGGCTTTGGGCGTTGCCTGGGTGCGCAAGGCTTGGAGAGACAGCAAACTCTCATATGCCTGATGGGCCGCGATTCGCATGACCTGAAGGGCCGAACTGAGAAACAATGGCAAAGCTTTTAGAGAGCAGCAACTCTCATGTTTTGCCGTATGGGCCGAAAATGTAAATATGCGAGCGAGACACAAACTTATAGTATATATATCCAAGTAGCCTTTTAAACCTTCACGGTTATTAACATTAGAATAAAAGGGTCCAATTACACACATATCAGGATATTTACAGCAGAGTCCCACCCGCAAATTCCTCAGTTTCTTCGTGATCATGGTCCATGTCATCATCATCAGGTCTTTCTAGTCTCCACTGCAGGAGCACGACCCTCTCTGTACTACCAGAGCCATATATTAGCTTGAGTAGTCAGAGGATTTGGCCTACACTCTCCACGCTGGCCAAACGGGTTGGAGAGGTTTCTTTGATGTTTATAAGCTTTGTTTAGCTTGTGTTTCCTTAGTCGCCTTTACGACATCCACGGGATGACTTGGAGTGGTCCTATTCTACTCTGCCGGGAACCACACGACGTGTGGTCCATGTAACTGGATCGAAATGTTGAAAACTCAAAGAATAATCACGGTAAATATCCGGATATATATTTAATTCTAAAACTGTAGTCTATACAGAGTCAATCCGCCTTTTTCTATGCCAAAAATTGCTATGGGTCGCTGGGGTTGCTAGTCCTTCTACTAATATATTATAAGTGCTATGTGTTTTTATTTTTCAAACCGGCAAGGAAATTTTTTCTACTTGGATAAATAAGTTTTGGAAAAATCTCAAATAGCAATTGATTTTTCTCTGACAATTACTACACTTTTAACTTTGTATCACCTGTAGTTAAAAACTCCTTTCTGCATTAACCCACCTCGATAAAACGCAGTATAAGTACTTATATTTTTAAAGTTTGTTTGTTTGTTTTTCGTGTATGTAAGTGGCCAGCACTGGTGTCAGATTTTTCAAGCTGCCTAAAGGCATTAAAGTAAACAGTGGGAAAGGCAAGGTGTCCCTACATTATGCTAATATGCTATACAAACTTTCTCATTCGGTCCTACGTACATCGGAGGTTCCCACGGCGTCGAGCGAGTCTTTATGTTGCTTGATGCGATTATATGTCTTCTATACAACCTGACGTGGAACTAAGAAGAATTTATGACATCGGTAAATGTGCCGTTTAGTGTAATACATGGCGAAATTTTGATCGCTTTAGGGTCCAAAGCGATCAAAATTTCGCCAAAAGGAAGATTCAGACCTCCGTTATGAAAAAAAAATCCTTCCTAAAAAATTAACAATGCTGGAAAAACAAAAAATATCGACATAATTTTTTTACATCAATCGTGCGGGGTTTCCACTGTCCAGTGTCCAAAAAATAACATTGAAGTTCTTGAAGCACTTTTTCTCAAAGTGAATCGTTTCAAAGTTAGAGTCAGTAGTCAGACGCACCCTGATAGTTCCCACGCAGATCGTAAAAGGCGATCGAGGGAATGGGCATCAGGAATTATGAAAATAGGCGATGTGGCTAGCAACCCAACACTATTTTGATTCCATTCTCACATACAAGCCCATCAACATGCAAAACGTGGTCTTAAGGTTTTACAAACGTGGGCTCTGTCTACCCCGCAAGGGAAAAAGACGTGATAGTATGAATGTATGTATGTTCCATAGGAAAAGTTAAAACCGAGCATTGTAATGCTATTTAAAAACCATTTAATTAATAGGAAAAGTTGTTTATATCGACGGGCTGAATCCACCATACAATCAAAATTTCGCCATACGGTATTGCGGGTGCCATGTTACGGCTACAGACGTGCCACATCCACCATTGCCATTCATCGTGGAAGCTGTATGCGGACAATTTGTTATGTCTAATTACTCTTTTAATTAGTTATTATGACCGGGCGTGTTTGTAATGGATACGGCTGCGGCGCCCTTTCATCACCGCTGGTTTTTATAGCGTCATCTCATCGTCATCGTCATCAATGGACATTTTAGTTTGAGCTATTTCTATGTTAGTAGGGTAGGGATCTACTTCTTAGTTATATAGGTAGGCATTACTAGCTGTTACCTCGCAGTCGCTCGCGTGATATATTAAGTAGCCTAACCTTCTCAGCAACCTAACCTATGTGTACGCAAAATTTCATGATTATCGGCTCAGTATAGGGCATGAAAGCGTAACAAAACAAATAAACAAACAAACTCACTTTCGCATTTATAATATTAGTTAGGATTAGGATATTACCCATGTAATGGGCTTTTTAGGAACCATATAATGATACAAAACGCGTCACAGTCCCGTATCCATTACAAACGCGGTGGTCATAATAACTAATTACAAAAGTAATTAACCATATAACGACCATAAATACAAGTATTACTTACTCAAATGTGGGGCTCTGCAACTTTACAAAGCTTTATGCGAACACTCTGAAGACTCAAAGGTAATCTTCAGGCCTCTGGTACACGCGCAAAATAAATAAATAAATATATGCGGACATATCACACAAACTGAGCTAGCCCCACAGTAAGTTGTGAACTTGTGTCGCAGGATACTAACTCAACGATACTATATTTTATAATATATACTTATATAGATAAACATCCAAGACCCAGGTCAATATGAAAAAGATCTTTTTCCGTAATGACCTGACCGGGGATCGAACCCGGGACCCCTGTGTCGCAGACTAGCGTGTTGACCGCTGCGCCACGGAGCTCGACAAAAGTACTCTACCGTGTAGAGTAAACGGCTCTACCGTTCACAGTTTAGTACTTATTTTTCTGCTAGCTAGGTGGCAAAGACAATATAATACTAACGTACTAGTGGCATAGTTAGTACTCTACCGTCTAAAGTAAATAGTAGAGTAGATGGTACAGTATTTACTTTACTGCTAACTAAAAGAAAAGTTTGTAGGTAACTCTACCGTCTGGAGAAAACGGGACAGCAGACGGCTTAGTAGGTAGGACTTTACTTTGCTACTAACTAGTAGCATAATAGTAGTCTACCGTGTAAACGGTAGAGTAGACCGTTAAGTACTTTGGGATAATTCCACTATTTCTATAGGCAAAGACAATATAATATAGGTAAGACTTTCCTTCGCCATACATCATAGCGTAATCCAAAATGGGCTAAAGTTTAGCTCCTAAAAGTGACGCTAGATGTCTCTAGTAGTATCAAATCGACTATTTTGACCATTTTCCAGAATAGTTCGTGTTTTCTCTCAAAGTATTGATTCGTGGTTACGTAATAAATCGGTGGATGATCGTCAGATGGCGCTCTGGTTAAGTTAACTTCATAATATGATAAATACATTTTTATATTATGTTCCTAGAATGTCCAAAATAAACAACATAATTATTATGTTACCTACATCGAATTAATCTCTTTCATTTACTACCAAACAATCGAACCTCAAACATATATATTCTTTGCCTCAAACGAAACGTTCTCTGTTTTTTTGTCTCTCTTCTCTTTACCTTTCACACCTTTAGGCTTGGGGTTAGACATTTTTATTTATGTTTAAATGTAATATCTATCAGTGCCCGCAACTTCATTCGCGTGGCTTTCGGTTTAACTTTGCAAGCCCTCATACATAAAGCACCGCATTTTAGGTACTTAGTAAGTTTTGAAGAATTTCGTATTTCATGATTCTGATAGAAGGTTTTTAGGGTTCCGTATGCAAAAGATAATAACGAGACCCTACTACCTACCCTCCACTATTCATCTATTCGTCTGTAACTTTTAAAACATAATAGTTTGTCCTGAAATCTTTAGCAACACAGTAACAGTCCTTGAATTTATTAATTATTATTCGATCACAAACGTGACGTCATTTTTGGAAACCGAGATGGCGGATGCGATGATTGCATGAAAAATCGATGTGGGTGGTACCGGTTATATTCGGGTACAAACGTCATCGTCATCATCATCGTGATCGTGATCGTGATCGTGATCGTGATCGTGATCGTGATCGTCATCGTCATCGTCGTCGTCGTCGTCGTCGTCGTCGTAGTCGTCGTCGTAGTCGTCGTCGTCGTCGTCGTCGTCGTCGTCGTCGTCGTCGTCATCGTCATCGTCATCGTCATTATTATCATTACCACTGGGCGGCTGACCAGGCACCACCAGGTACCAATAGGCACGATCGGATACCATCAAGCACCTACAATCGGCTACCATCGACTACAATCGTATGACATCAGTTCCCATTGAATTTCATTAGGCTACCATTGGCTACCATCTAGTTCCATGTTTCTACAACCAAAAACTACTCCTAACGTCGAGACAAAAGTAGTAAACTAAACAAATGGTAACAAACATACACTCGAATTGAAGACCTCTTCCTTTTTAAAGTCGGTTACCAAATAACAATAATATAAAAGCAACAAAATATTAAATTTCAATTTCATTATAAAATAATATACCTACTTACCTAGTACAAACAAAGAATCTTACAGTTCAATTTAGAACTTCATTCTTTTTTAAGACGGTTGAAAATAACTATGAATCCCAACTAATATTATTTAAATGCGAAAGTGAGTTTGTTTGTTACGCTTTCATGCCGATTCTACTGAACCGATCATCATGTAATTTTGCATACACATAGGTTAGGGTACCGAAAAGGACATAGGCTATATATTACCCGAGCGAAGCCGCGGGTAACAGCTAGTGTATAATAAAATGAGTACATTAGGAAGCATTTATAATTTTTTTTATAATTCAAAATTATTCTCCCAATCACCTAACCTAATCACTCCCGCACTCGTTCTAACACAAGGTCGGGTACATCGTACTTTAGCGCAAGGCTGCCGCGCTGTGTTTGCGCGCATCCGTGCCGCTCAAGTTTTTTGTTCGTGAACACCCTCTAAGATTTATATGACTTTAGTCAAAAACGCAGGCGCCTGCCTCTGCCGCGTGCGCCTGACTTGCGTACCTACCTACTCGTGAACAAGCCGCTAGACTAGACCAATCAGAAACTTCACATGGTTTGGCGAAACGAAACCTTATTAACATTTGACGAACTTATACAAAAATTGGTGATCAAAAATTCGCTTGACGAATCAAAACAAAATTCAAGCTTGACCAATCATACCCTAAATGCCTAAATCATACAAACGGCCGAAACGCGACCCATACCTACGCGCGTTGGAGCTCGGTACAATTCGCCGCAATGACGAACAAACGTGTAATGATGTTGTAGTGTAGGCAGATCGTGTGGTTTTTGAAGGTACACAACCTAGGTAATAATACAATTATACAGTAGTAAGTACTTGTAGGTTGCTCGTAGAATAATAATATGGTAAAATACAGACTAGGGTAAAACCTCCTTGTATCGGCCACGTCCTGGTATCGGCCTTTCCTACGAGATTACTGACGGCCGATACAAGGTGAGTCAAAATCTTGAAATCGGCCATCAAATATTAATATTAATAAATGCCATCTAATCTAGGTAAGTGGCGGCTGATATTAGCCTAAATTAATTTTTTAAAATTGGCCGAGGGGAGGACGAAAAGGACAATTCTGACTACGACCGATGTATAAAAAATAAAATTATCGTGTACCTATATAATAACCGCTCTACAGGCCATGTGTCCGTGGTTTGAACCCCAATGCCTCTGATGCCACCAATGATGTGAATGATAACTGAGAACAATTTCAAAGTAATTACTTTGTCATTGGCTAGTTGAAATCGAACCCACCCTCTTTGACTGTAATATTTCATAATAACTTGTTGATGCTATTTTATTAAAGGAAATATTCCAGTTTCTAAAAGAAAACTAAAATCTTGATTTTCTTAAATTTACTTCAACGTCTATTTGATAATATTATATATTTTTAGAATTAATTCGTCTTTTATTTGTTATACCACATAATATTAGCCTAGGCCGATACTAGGCAAATAAGTGGACGTATTTTGGGCGCAAGTGGCCGATCTAAGGGAAATTGGGTGTGTACAAAAGAAAACGTAAATATAAAAAAAATGTTATTGAAATTTCAAATACTTTATGAAATTATAAGAAAGTCAAATAATAACAGTTTATTAAAAAATACCCCTTAGAAAGTCAGGCTAATAAATGAGAGAAAAAGAAGCAAATGAATGTGAAATTTTGTTGACATGGCCGATATAAGGTGGTTTAACCCTACGCAATTTCAAATTAATCGGTAGAGAAGACCTGAGTTTTAAAGATTGTATCCAAACAATCAAGATACCTACCTACCTACCTACTTACCATACATTGCAAGATAAAAGCTTGTAACTTGTTGCAATATAAGTAATAATATTCTAACCACAAAACGAGAAATAAACCTAGATAAAATTAAAATATCGTAGGCATAGCCCTAAATGTCAACGTAATGCGTGGTTTATACTACGGCTGTAGGTATTCATTTCAAGGACAGGACATAGTCAAACTACTACTAGATAGGTATATATTTTGGGTAAAGCTGGTTATAGTGGTCCTGCGTGTCATCATGTCATGTGATAGTATCATCAGGTTTTTTTTAGTCCCCACTGTAGAAGTATAACCCTTTCTATACCTAACTAACAGAGCTTTATAGCCACAGGAGTCAGTGGATTTGGCCCACACTCTCCAAGCTGGCTAGACGGATTGGTGAGGCTAGTATAGCTGCCTGTTATAGTTTTTATTTTTAACTTACATAGGTACTTATTAAATTTTAAGTTGGTGCAATAAATAAAGTTTATTCACTTAAACAGCAAAAAAATGTACCGAATACTTTTTCTTGCAAAAAGGTAGGTAGGTAGGTACCTACTTTATCTATTCAAAAAATATGAAAGACCATTTCTCAAAAAAAATATTGGCTACCCTAATTGCTTGAGGTACCTACTTGTTTTGTTAGACAACATACCTACCTACATGTAGGTATGAGATGAGTGTAATAAAAAAACCGATGTGATAATAACTGCCTACGCTACGGTTGACTACGGATTAGGCGTAGGTACCTACAAGTGTTTCCCACTCCCGCTCGTGCCGAGTTCCCGACTCGTCTCGAACTCGACTGCCAGTGCACAGTCAACTTAAAGGTCAAGGACACTGCACTGGCGGGCGCCGCCGGCTGGGGCCGCCCGGGGTTGTCAGCAAAGCGAGTCGAGTTTGGTTTGGAATAGGATAGTTTATCAATTTGACCCATATTTAGGAATGTAATGTAATATTGTCAGAATTACATCCAAATTCTAACTAATATTATAAATGCGAAAGAGTTTGTTTGTTTGTTACGCTTTCACGCCGTATCATCATAAATTTTGCATATACATAGGTTAAGGTACTGAGAAGGACATAGGCTATATATGACGCGGGCGAAGCCGCGGGTAACAGCTAGTATATTATATATACCAAGTTAGAATAATGACTATAAGTCAGATTGTTAAAAATCTTTTTTTGTTGGACTATGTTAGATAGAACCTACCTATAATCCAACTTAGGGTTGTTGCAAGTTTCCTCAAAATCGGTTCAGTAGTTTTGAAATAGAGAGTTAAGTGTGTATCAGTCATTGGGAAACATTGAAGTCTATGCAATAGGTACATGATGGATTAAAATTATACTGATAACCAAACGTTCTTAATCACTCATTTTTGGCATAGGCGCAGACGTTGAATAATAGCTAATTGATGAAATACATATAGATTTATGCCGATGATCTACTGAGTCAAGGTCAAAGACAATGTTATATTATATTGTCTTTGGCCAAGGTTTTTAATTTTTTTGGTAAAATTTTGCATAGCGCCATCTTTCTATTCTTGCCTCCAACAGCTTGCCAACAGCCGGGCACGAAACCGCGGTCAATGGCAGCGCCTCTAGCGGTGACAAATTGACAACCTATAATATCCTCGATGAGAAGCGCCATCTACGAATATTTTACCATTCAGGGGCAAAACTGGGCTACGCTTCGACATATGAAAAATGACAGTCTCGGTATATTATATTGTCTTTGCTATAGGAACTTTTATATCCTCTACCCCATTACACGGAGGACATACGATATCTATGCCATCTTTAGTTTATTGTGTGAGTTATTTTTATGTTTAAAGCGACACCTATGAGTCCAGTAACGTATCATCTTTTCATTCGACAAGTTGATTAGCGCCATCTACAATCCTACCACGTACTAAAATGTTACCGAAATTTCACTTTACATTTTAATTCCATCCGAAGGTAATAGATGTCGCTAAACGAACATATCGAAAAAATAAGAATGTTTTTTATAATTTTTTATTTCTATTTCAATTAATAAATGATTAGTAAGTACATACTTTTAAATAATAAAAAAAACTACTAGTCGGTGAAAAGCCTATGCAGAAAAGATAAGATTTACTTGTTATTTATTTATTTTATTTAAATTCTTTGAAAAGTTACCGTGTTATTGTACCTGAATAAATAAGGTTTATAGGTAGTCGCAGATTGATGATAGATCAACAGTAACTATGCAATTAGATGGCCTTTGGCAATAAAAATGGTAAATTGATCAAGTTTTCTTTAGTTATATTGTGTCAAACAATTATGCTCAATAACATCTATTTTGCGTAGTGAAATATCTACCCTACAAACCATTTTGAATTTTGAAATCGAATCGAATGTGCAATTCCCCGACAGATATAGGCTTATGTTAAAAATCCATGAATGCCGTTTCTATTATCATAAAGGAGACGTTAACCACTTTTATAATCTATTAAATTATATACTTACCTAAAAAAAAACATTATAAAAGTAATACCAATAGGTACAGGAACAAAGGCTTTGTCTTTGGTTGTCGTTTTTCTCAATACTCTATTTCTTTCAATACGTATTTTCGCAAAACTACATACATTGACCTGGATGCATGCTTGCACAACTACCAAAAGAGTTCAAAAGATTATTAGTGACTTTGCATTTTTAACCCTTCTACCCATCAGGACATTAACAACAATAGAAACTGAATCTGTCTGTAACCACTAAGCTACCGAACACTGAACGGGTTTAGATTTTTTGTCAACTAAGATGGATCTATTCTTCCAAGCTAAGCCAACTTGAAAGAAAAGATTCAGCAAGATAAGAGCGTATACTAGCAGTATTTTTTCAATATGGTTTCTATACAAATGTATTTCTCTATTTTCTCGCTGAAAACTGATTCTAGAGCCACAATTCTTTTTTCATAAAATTTAGTACTAAAATAGGAATGCCCCTATTTTTTATTTTTTCCAAAAAAACTGTTTTTGTACATTTTTTTTTTAAAACAGGTTTTTAGAAAAAAATAAAACATAGGGACATACCTATTTTAGAGATAGATTGTATGTAAAAAGAATTGTGCCTCTAGAAGCAGTTTTCAGCGAGAAAATAGAGAAATACATTTGTATGGAAAACGCACTGCTAGTATACCCTCTTAGAGGGTATACTAACAGCTATAATTATGCAATGGAACAATTATTACATGACAATGAAAAGGGTACGAAGAAAAAGTGATATGTTTTCAAAAAGTATGTTGTCTGCAAAATGTTGACCAGTATCAAAGTCATATACCTAATACACGTTAATATCAAAGGCAATATAATACCTACTTTAAAGTCTGCCAACCACACAAAAATGTTGGACCAAAGTAATGTCTGCTACAAGGAGGCTTCCTAGCTAATAGCATGTGGTCTCAACGCCTTAATCGTACGATTTGTTCTCAGAGACTCGTATAGATGGCGCCACTTGAAACTACACAACATTGTATCTACCGTATTATGAGAATATAAAAACATGATTCACAAAGTATATCTAATTAAAAATCAAAACAATATTTTAGGCATAATATTTTAAAATATTTAGTAAGTTAAAGGCTAACGCAGATTACTGCCATCTAGTATCGAGTAGCAAGCAACTCTCCTGCGCCATACATCAGCCTGCTTTTCGCAACCTTACTTTGGTCCAATATTTTTGTATGAGGTGGGCAGTCTATTACGTTAGTATTATCGTTAGTATTATATTGTCTTTGGTAATAATTGTCTTTGCTAGTAGCTAGGCGACGCGATGGTGATGCAGAGTAGTTTTCCACTCATCACTAGATGGCGTTAGCCTAAACTTGCTAAAACTGAGATATTATCTATTAATTTTAGTGCCTAATAAAATAAGGATCCGATCGACATTTTTTTCCAAACTGACATACTTAACTAGTACTTACGAACGCCCTCACGCAAGCCCGTGTCATATCATTACGATGGTTCCTTACTGATCTTTTATTTAACCATGCACCGTTTTCCCAAATAAACACAGTCAGGTACCCGCTGTGGCTTAAAAAAATATTTAGCATAATACCTCTTTTATGGGGATTCCGGCGGGGGCTACAATGGCCTATTCTGCCCCGGGCTAATCCCCAACCCTTTAGTGAGTCGGCGTTTGTCGCAATAACATTTTACGAGCCTGAATCTCTGATTTATAAACGTCCAAACGAAACAAAGTCGTATACTGACAGATTTTTGAAGTCGGGTGTCCTTCGACAGTGACCATCGACAAATCGTACAAGGGGCGACTCAGCCCGTCATCATGAACAATTTCTTTACTGAAAAAACGCCGGAAACTTGTGTTTTTTTTACATCATCTTCATCAGGGCTTTTTAGTCTCCACTGCAGGAGCACGACCCTCTCTGCATGATCAGAGCCATATTAGCCAGAGCAGACAGAGGATTTGGCCTACACCCTCCACGCTGGCCAGACGGGTTGGAGAGGTCTTTTAGATGTTTAAAAGCTTTGTTTAGCTTTTGTTTCCTGAGTCGCCTTGGACGACATCCACGGGAAGTCTTGGAGTGGTCCTATTCTACTCTGCCGGGAACCACACGGCATGTTTTTTTTTCACATTACCAACTATTATGTATTTTGTGACATTACTACTTATACAAAAGTGACTGAGCTAACCAGCTAACTAATGAGCTGATCGAGCAATTTGTATGAAAAAGGTAGAAAAATTTATAGATTTCCCAGCGTCGGTCCCGTAGGAAAAGTTGTACAAGCTGACGGGCTGAATGACTCCTTAAATAAGACGAATTTTTTTTTAATCTATATTAAAATCTAAGTACTTACCTAATATTTCACCATTTCCAATTTTGCTTAAAAAGTCAGTGAATAAACTAACTAAATCAAGCAGGTAATTAATCCCAGAAAAGTGTTTCTGTGGGATCTTCATATAGACAAATATTTTGTTCTTCTATGATTTATTAAATATCATTTGGTGAACGTCAATTTTCATTACAATTTGTTTACAATGTTCTTTTACTATTGATGACAATAATTTACTTAAAGCTAAGTTTACACTGTTTCCAAAGCGGAATGCAGAAGAAGCGGCAACAAACTGCTCCGTGCATTTACTCCAAATGACGTCAACTTACAATCTACGACATACCTACTTAGAACTTATTATGTGGACTTGAGCTTACATTGAGAGAATAAATACAAGCAAAGCTAATGCTAGTAAAATGTTTCATATTTTTTCTTAAATATATAACTTATTGATGCGTTTTTAGGGTTCCGTACAAAAGTTGAAAAACGGAACCCTTATAGGATCACTCGAGCGTCTGTCTGTCCGTCCGTCCGTCTGTCACAGCCGCTTTTCTCCGAATCTACTGAACCAAATTAGATGAAATTTGGTAAGATAGTGTAATCCTATGACCCAAACAGGAATGTGCAAAGTAAATAAAGTTTTTTTGAGGGGCTCAATTACAAAATTTAAAAAAAAAGTTTTGCAAACCTTACTGTATCGTATATCAAATGAAAGGGCTCATTATGAGGATCTCAAAAATATTTTTTTTTGTTCGGGTAAAATCAATACTTTTGATTTTATTCACGAAAGAAGGCAAAAATTGACCATCCCCCCCCCCTGATCTCCGAAACTACTGGGCCGAAAATTTTGAAAAAATTACAAAATATAGTTCATTCCTTGAAGATTACAGGAAAAATAATAAGAATTCTATCACTTGAAAAATAAGTGGTAACTCACAATAATAAGTTCATCTAGGAAAATAGTTCACTAAAACACCACTAGATGGCGCTAGTCAATTGAATAAAACATTTTTTGCACATTGTGTGTGTGTTCACGAAGCATATTGTACGGAACCCTCATTGCGCGAGTTTGACTCCCACTTGGCCGGTTTTTTAGATTATCATCCAAACCAGCTATTCTGCAAAGTCATCAGCGCATAAAAAATGAGATTATTTTGATAGATCGGTCAACTCATCCCAAAACCTATCAATCACATGCAAAACACTAAACAATGCGCACGTTTCAACACAAAACGGGGAGGACACGGCCTATTGTCCTGGTCAAAATAATCTCTATGCAACCCTCTATGCTAAGTCACGTTTAAAAAATGTATTTTGTCTATGGATGGTCTATGGCAAGCGAATCCGGGTCATTATCTCTTTATAATGCTAAACTATTAGTAATAAACAAAGATTAGAATGTTACTTTTTTGTTATGAAATCGAGGGTGTATTGATATGTAGGATTAAAGTTTTTACTAAAATGGCAGTCAAACGTTCGGCAAATATTTTATATTAGGTATTAGGGGTTTAAATTATTATTCTACTATTTATAGCTAGGGTTTTTTTTTCTAATGGTAGTTAAAGGATTAAGTTTGGTAATAAAATTAGCTGGAATTAATGTGTTGCAATTTGCAATGAATGCCTGATATTCGGACAAGGATCACCTCAGCGTGAGTGTAACGAAACAATGATAAGATCGTGCTTAAGACTTCTTCTTCTTTTCGAGTCAAAAAGGCTATATTTATAAATCTTATATTATACTAGACCAAAATTTGGCCACCTGGACGGCGCGATTGTTAGCCTTCAACAAATCCCCTACGGTGCAAGAAGTAGGACAGATGGGGCAATTTATGAGATGGGTCATCGTCTGAACAGCGCCGCAGTTGCATAGATTGTTGCTAGAGAAACCCCACCTAACCCGGTTATCTCGGCAAATAGAAATTCAAAATGTTTATTTAATAAAGGTTTCTCTGGACAATTATTAATTGTTATACATATATAATTTACAACTGAAATTTGGTTGACGTCAGTAACTTACTTATGGCTGAGTTTAACGCCGCTTCCAAGCGGAGTGCAGAAGAAGCGGCAACAAACTGCACAGCGCATTTTCTCCAATCGACGTCAACTTACAATTATGGATAACCTTAAAACTAGCTATGTGGACTATAGGTATGCGGACTGAGTATACATTGTCCTACTTAAAAAATTACCTATAATCTAACAATGAACTTACTGTCCTTATAAAAATTACATCTTAAAATCTTGTGTTGCTTAGCCTTAGTATGAGTATTATCTTAAATAGAATAAAAACAATTATTAGTTTTATATGTCAAAATATATCAAAATTATCAGTCTATAAATTAACTGATTGTCCTCATAAAATTCAATTTTAAGATTCCCCTCTCGTGTGTTGCTTGACCCACACGAGCCTACGTCTGAATTTTCTCTAATAAAAAAATACTTAGCGCTCTTGAGATAGCGGCCTGTGAGTATTGGAAATTCCTGGTTCGAATATAAGAGACTACGTATGTATGTATATTATCAGTGCTTTGCTCATTTATACACGAATGCCCAAAAATAAGTCATTTGTTTTTAGAGTTTATGTTAGGTTTTTCCATTACGTGGTGTGCCCAGAAAACCAAACTTCTTGCACTATGCAGGATCTCAAAGAGGCTAACAAACGGGCAATCAATCAATCAATCAATGGTTTAATGCTTCCATAATGTGACAATACAGGTGTTTATAAAAAGATTAGGAACAATTAAGGGCCCTGACGGGCGCTGCAATGGGAGAAGGGCTATTTTAATTATTAAATTATACAAAAAAATATTTTTATTCTTTAGAAATATGTGCTCTTTGTCATAATAAGTCATATTTTTATTTCATTATTTGTAATATTTAAAATAGTAGTAATTATTATCTTCTAAGTATTCTTTTACAGAGTAGTAGCATCTGTTTATCAAAAATTCTTTGACATGTTTCAAAAATGTCAATCATAGTTGCAAAGCGCTGATCAAACCATATTTAATATAATACAAATATTTGCCATTCTACGAGTCGATAGAAGGAGAAGAAGAGTTTATATATGTGAGTTTTTTATCTTTCATCATCATCAATATCATCAGGTCTTTTTAAGTCTCCAAACTGCCTCCGTGGTCCAGTGGTTAAGGCTTTCGCCTTGTTGACCCGGGGGTCGTGGGTTCGATTCCCACGGGAAGCATACTTTGTTAAGTTGTTTCCAGTTTGGTTAGGACATTGCAGGCATGAATCACCTGATTGTCTGATAAAAAAGATGATTCCGTGCTTCGGAAGGCACGTTAAGCCGTTGGTCCCGGCTGCCATCTGGTAGTCGTTAAAGGAACCACGTCAGAGGCCGAGAGGCGGTTCCGAAATACTCTGACACTAGGGTGTGAATGGTCTACTGACCGTGTTACCTACACGAACTGATGATGAGCCAGAGCATTCAGAAGATGATAGAGGAGGAAAGGTCTCTTTGATATTTATAAGCTTTGTTTAGCTTGTGTTTCCTAAGTCGCCTTCTACGACTTGGAGTTGTCCTATTCTACTCTACCGGGACCCACTCGGCATTTTTATTTTTATTATTATCTAAGTAATCTGCATCGTCTTTCTTAAATAAAATATTGTAATTAAGTATTTAGTTAGAATGATTTTTGGAGAGGATTTTATCTCAAATTGTTAATAGTAGTCCATAAAATAGTTTGAAGGTTTATGTAATGTCCATCAAATAGGCCCAATACCAATACCACCTAGGTAACATAATACCAAATTGAAAAAAAAAACAGCCAGTATTTGTCAGTGACAGAAATTAATGAGGTTATATATTCGTTTAAAATGCCTCCTTGGAGGGCGGTTGAAAATATTACAACCGAACCACAAGTAAATTAAAAAATAATAAAACCCCAACTTCAGCCATAATGACCCATAAAATATGACTAACATCCCTTAAACGATTTCTTAGCCAGCGGACCATGTCTTTTCATAGTGGTTGCGTCTTAAAGGGGTGGCAACGCCTTGGTCATTGATACTATAAATTAACTTTATAACATTACAATAGTCTATGGTTATGGTACCTTAATTCCTACAAAAAATTGAATTCAAATTTATTAAAGAGTAAGGTTCTTACCTGTATTAACGGCTCGCAAAAAATATGCGAAATTTATACTTAAATACTTTTAAAACCGGAAGCAGCCCTACCCGGCTGCGCCCGGGCATGTATTATACCTTAAAACCTTCCTCGTGAATCACTCTATCTATTGGTGAAAGCCGTATGAAAATCCGTGGAGTAGTTTTAGAGTTTATCGCGAACAGACAGACAGACAGACAGACAGACAGACGCGGCGGAGGACTGTGTTTTATAATATGTAGTGATTATAACTTGCCCGCAGCTTCTCTTGCATAGCTAGCGAGTTTTCAGTTGAAACCTCACTTGTGATGGGACACGGGAGACCAGATAAATTGCGAGCACAATAAAACCGTAACCACGCGAGCAAAGTAGCGGGCAACACCTTGCTTTGGTATAATGATATAAGGATTAGGGGATCTATTATACGTTCGACTCACGCCTAACACTTTGACTGAATGCTCTCTAGACTATGCCGAGCTTTATTTCAATAATTAAAAACAAACTGGTCAGTTTTTCACACAAGTTTTTCAATACTTGTGTGCGTGACAGCTTTTTGTTAGCACATGCGTAATGTCAACTTATCCCACCAAATCGGAAGCTATGTGTTTCCATCATAGTAGAGTTAGACACATTTTTTTTTCTATAGTTTTAGGCTAATATATATAGACTCTCTATTTTGAATTTATAAAATCTATTTCACAAAAGTAGGAAGCTATGTGTTGCTGTCATATTCTATGAGTTGGGCACAATATTCTTTCCACGCTTTTTGGCTAATCGAGTTTATTAAGACTTTATATAATCACAAAACAATAGCATCTGATAAATGTTTATTTTTATTTTTTTAAAAACAAACGCAATTTTATCTAGAAAGATTAAAATGTAAGACTTTACCAAATGTAGTGTGAAGTATGAAGTAACATGATATGGCTGACGACTCTATCTAATGCATCTACATTGATTAATTACTGGACATGTGTTTGATGGACATGGACACACAGGAGACGGAACAAAGAGGTAATGTTTACGGGAAGCGCCTCATAAACTATTACTATATGCTTAAGAGCGTATCGATCCTAGCAGTATTTTTTTAGTATGGTTTCCATACAAATGTATTTCTCTATTTTCTCACTGAAAACTACTTCTAGAGGCACAATTCTTTTTTCATAAAATCTAGTACTAAAATAGGCCCTATTTTTTATTATTCCTAAAAATCTGTTTTTCTAAAAAAAAAAAAAATAGGGGCACGGTAAGTTGTCGTGCTCCTGCAGTGGAGACTAATAAAGACCTGATGATGATGATGATGAAGTTGTCAACTTAAATCGCAGGATACTAACTCAAACATACTAACTCATACATTTCATCATGACTTGACTGAGGATCAAATACATACGTATCATCACGCCCATAGGGGTAGGCAGAGACTATAGATCTCCACTTGCTACGATCCTGACAAATCTCTCTAGCGAATCGAACGATCGAATACGGGAACGTATCACGGCTGGCATGTTAACCACTGCACCACGAAGATCATCGTAGTTGGGCCATTCCAGAAATTCATATATCATTCCCAAGATCCACTTTGGTTTCAATTATAGTATGCAACCACTGTGAAATAGCTCTAATACCATAACCCTTAAGGCACTCATGCTATCACTCACCCCTAGGCGAGGGCTTTGTGATGGTATCTCAGACGGGCAATATGTCGTAGACGTAGATTGTGAATCGTAATTACTCGAATACCACCCGTCTTGGTGTGGTTTATAACTGACTGATAGTGATACCTAGAAGGAGCAGGAGGGTAATATTTTTAATTGAGTTGCTTGTCTAGCTTTTTCGTTTTGCGTTTTGGATATATTTCATATTTCTTTATTTACTTACTAAAGACATATACGACATTTTTGGTCTTAACGCTACTTTATTTCCTTCGGGTATATTTTTAACGTCGCTTTGGATTCAATTATTTTGTATCTGTACAATGCAGCTGTTGTGAGATCACACCAACCTAAAATGATGGGCCTGAAATTAAAATACAGGTGTCTACTAAATACATACATACATACAATAATTTTATTTACTGCAGTGTTTTACAGTACAATGATGTAGACGTAAAGTTTGGGACAGTATTAAAATATGGAAGGTATGCAAAATAAAAATAATCTCGACAGTTGTTTCGCCTACTCAAATTACATAGCAACGAGATGCACCAGGCTCGACAACCAAACACTATACCACTATGGTAGGCGCGCCGCAACATATGATTGGTTATATTAGATAGATAGGTATAAACTTTGAAATCTAGGTAGACTCTATTCAATAGTTAATTTTTTTCTATTCTTTTAGGCTACTATTAGCCTAAAAAAATAAAAATAAATGTGTCCAACTCATAGACTATGATGCAAACACTTAGCTACCGATTTGATGGTTATATTTTGACATGGCCATAGAAGTAGGAGGGACGAAATTTTTTCTTTCTTCTTTTTTTTAATTATGGCTCCACCGAGATTTCAGTGATTCTGCCAATGTCCAGTATAATCAGATACCTACTAAGTATCGGTGTTGTACGGTATGTGGCATCAAAGATGGCGTATGTTCTTTGGCAGCCTCGTGGGTGCTTTTGGCGACAAATCTATACGAGTCCATTTAACAGTCTAACTATTTCACAAATTGTTCTCGAGCACGAGCATTTATAACACCAAACTACACCAATTTCATATTATAAAGACCACTTAAATCAATTTGCAAAATTGTATAAGGCAAACGACAACTGAACCCCTTGACTTCCCACCAAAAAACCTCGACAAAATTTTTATTTTAAAATAAAACATATGTCATGTATTAAAATATGACTAATACAAAGCTATCACGCACACAAGCATTGAAACCAGTACATAAACATTAGCCAGTTTTTAAAATGAAGGCATGACGGTGTCCAAGTATACAGCCTGATTTGAACCTATTAGCTATATTTAAATCTCGGAACCAGAATCCCTAGTGGAAGACAGAATTATAAGAAAAAACCGGCCAAGTGCGTGTCGGGCCACGCGTAGTGTAGGGTTCCGTAGTTGCGAATGACAACTTTGAGTTCACACTGTTCACACTCGCATCTCACAGTTTTACGACCAAAAACATCTAACAATGAAAATTGTATGAAATTTTACATTTTCCAGTACATTTTATAAGTTGGTTGCCTATAACTTTTTATTTTGTACTCAATAACTACTCAGCTCTGATAGTTTTTCTTTCAACTTCAGTATATATACTACTGCTGTAATTTTTTTCACGTATCCATATATAACCGTTTAGCAGATAGAGGGGGACCCAACCTGACAATATTTTTTAAATACCTATTCAACGATACCCCACATGATGGGTAAACAGAGAAAAACAAATTACTTCCCCACTTTAATTCTATGGGAGCTACCCAAAAAAAAATTTTTTTTTCAAGATTTTTTCTACCACTCTTTTGCCATGATTAATATACATACCCATGCCAAATAACAGCTTTCTAGTACTTATAGTCTCTGAGTAAAACCGCGGACGGACAGACAGACAGACATGGCGAAACTATAAGGGTTCCTAGTTTACTACGGAATCCTAAAAAAGTGAAAAACAAAAAATAAAATTAGAATTCCTATAGAAATTTGCCCATCTGATCGGCGACTTTGTATGGGAGGTCTAAAATTGTTTTCCCCATTTCTTTTTTTTTTCAATTCTGTATTTCATTATGGATTCTGATTAAATGAAGCTAATAAGTTCAAAATCAGCATGTATAGTCAAAAGAGAGTCGATAATGTACGTATCTCAGAAGAATATTTTTCTCCGGCTTTTTTTTTATTTTATTTATAAACTATACAACCATAACTGAGATTCCTTTGCCTATTAAGACTACTTAACTATTTGAGATTAAGCTGTGTTACACAGAATACGCAAAAAATTGGCATACATTTAGTTGCACGCCTCGGACCCCACACCAGCCCTCACTTCACGCCTCATTGGCGACACCTACGTGCATCTGGCACAGTTCAATGTGCCCACATCAATACCCTGCTAAGTAAACAAGCCATTGTGATGCCGTGTACAATGATACTTATTTTGCATTTAGCTAATTCTATTGCAATTCAATGCTACTTAGAAAAGAACGGATTATCTTATCGTTGGGCATTTTTGCGTGGAGGATATGCGTGTCAATGGTCTCACAACGAAGGATGCCGAAGAAAAAGGCGGAAAGCGGACCTCGGGTTCCGAAGCAACTTCAGCGGAGGATACAATCGGGAAAGTGCTAAGATAAGAGAGAGAGAGCACCTTTTTGTGGGCGAACAACAAGTCTTAGAGTGTTGTGACTCTAGGCTCTGTCTAGCCCGGTTTTGTCCAGTAAAACACTCAAAGAAGCTCACTGACTTTACCTTCTTAGTAAACAAGCCATTCACCAAGCCATAGCCATTTGTATTAATTCAGAAGTCATCACATGTCGTATGCGTGCAATACAGAGTAGCCATCTTCGCGCAGTTATGTCAGCCAGATTAAACTCGAAGCCTCTAGCAAGCTAAGTCTTCATGCCACACATCTCTAGACTCGTGTCTAAACAAGTATACACACTCAGTGCATGTTTAAGTACAAAGGCAATGAGGGTATGCCCATGCAAAGACGAGCAGTTTCCCAGTGGAGTTCCCAGTTGTAACGATGCCACATAATAACTTCATGCTGCATCTTCTTTTTTCTTTTATTTTTCGCCTCATTTTTTAATCACAGTCACCCTGTCCACTTTTATTTATAACCGTAATTAATTGTATTTTATCTTCATCACAGCCCTTCCTGATCATCAGGCATTCCATCTCTACCCTTGGTAGCCATTCGACCTTTGCTCATAGACACTCGCCTACCGTACTGTATTTTTATATTAGTAACTAGCTGTTACCTGCGGCTCCGCCCGCGTGCTATATAGCCTATGTACTTCTCAGTACCCTAACCTATGTGTATGCAAAATTTCATGATGAACGGTTTAGTAGATAGAACGTGAAAGCGTAACAAACAGACTCACGTTCGCATTTATATATTAGTTGGGACAGTGTGAAATAACGACATGTATCTATATGTAGATACATGTGTAATCTGTGTTTTCTCCTTTCTACCTGAACTCTCTCTTCGCTGTGCACATCATCATCAGGTAATTTTTTTTTCGCTGTGCACATACTACATATATTTTACTAGCTGTTACCCGCGGCTTCTCCCGCGTAATATATAGCCTATGTCCTTCTCGGTACCCTAACCTATGTGTATGCAAAATTTCATGATGATCGGTTTAGTAGATACGGCGTGAAAGCGTAACAAACAAACAAACTCACTTTTGCATTTATAATATTAGCTGGGATTGGGATGTTGGGCCTACTCTTTCAATAGGTGGGTGAGTAGAATCTGACACAGTGTAGTTACTATAAGTTACAAGGTAGGTTCAGTAACTAACCCTAAGTCTATTCGTTCAGAAGATATCACATGTACTATGGGTGCTATGCAGGGTTGAGCTATCTCCTCGCAGGAAAACATCATGCTGCAACGAATCTCTACACTGTTTGGGTCTTTAGAAGGGTAAGTCTAGACACTCAGTACATGTTTAAGTATAGAGGGAGTAAAGGTATACCCGTGCAAAGCCGAGGCCAATTGCCAGTGACTTTACTATAAGTTACGAGTTGGGTTGAGGCGATACGGCACGGAGTCAAACACCCCAACCCTCGGTGCATTCAAATGAGTATCGAATATGCCACTGCATCTGTTAGGTACACTCGCGGACAAAAGTTTCGATTAGTTGTATTGTATACCGATACATTACTATGTGTTGTTTCAATGCATTTGCTATTAATACGGTCCTTAAGACGTCGAAGCTTGGATTGTTATGTTGTATTTTACGGACTAGACCCTTTTACTTTACACCAGTTTTAGAATTTGAGCAAAAAGTTTTCATGTTCCGCATGAAACTTTTTTGTTAACTCTTGAGATGTGATATGTGTGAAAAAAAAAACCCTGACAAAATGTAATTGTACTTTTACACATTGCTTTTCCTTATCTGCTTAGCGTCATTATAATGCTTGTATTCAGTAAGCTGTGTATTATATTCATCAGTTTATTATATGCACTAGAATATAATATCCAGCTTACCGTACTTACATCATATTATAGTCAAACATAGTTGTACTATTTATTGTAATCACTCAAGAGCAACTAAAAAATAAATTAGTGAAATTAACATTAACGGACAAACGTGAAATTACTCAGTTACTTTTTAATTGTAAAATTTTTCTAAATATATGTACCTATATCGATAACTACCTTTAATTTTTATGAGTTTTGTTGTCAACAGTACCCAACCTCGCTCGCGGCGTGCGGGGTACTTCGATCCCACTTAAGATATTTGACATTAGCATAATAAATTATGGTAAGTTCGGCGTGCATACCGTTTATTCCACGGTTTGTTTTGTGGCTATGCACGAGACTAAACGCACGATTAATTTCGTTATACGACCAGTTTTCCACATTTCAAGTTATTTATTGATAATTTTATAGCTCATTGGTAGAACATTTAGGAACAATATCTTTTTAATTGAACTTTTTGTATGCATTGGCTTCTTTCCTTATTATGCAGTATTTTGTAGTTAAAATAAAAACGTTACTAGTGAAATGGGGTTTCATAATTTTATTTGACTATCGCATTACAATACTTATGTAGTACTTAGTTTTTAGGGTTCCGTAGTAAACTAGGAACCCTTATAGTTTCGCCATATCTGTCTGTCCGTCCGCGGTTTTACTCAGAGACTATAAATACTAGAAAGCTGTTATTTTTTTTAGGGTATCTCCCATACTAGTAAAGAGGGAGTAATATGTTTTTTTCTATACAAACCCATCGTGTTGGGTATTGTTAAAAAGGTCTTTAAAAAAGTATTGTGAGGTTGAGAACATCATTTTTTGATTTGATCCGTTTCCGAAATATTTGGTTTTAAAGTGCAAATTTTTGTTAGAGGTAAGTGCCCCCCCCCCCCCCCCCCCCCTATCTGCTTATAGGCAACCAACTTATAAAATGTGCTCGAAAATGTAAAATTGCATACAATTTTCATTGTTAGATGTCGGTAAACTGAGAGGTGCGAGTGTGAACAGTGTGAGCTCAAAGTTGTCATTCGCAACAACGGAACCCTACACTGCGCGTGGCCCGACACGCACTTGGCCGGTTTTTGTATTGTCTTAACACTTGGTTATTAAATAGAACAGTTCATTATGGGTATAATTTTGTATTAAAATGATAAGTTTTATTTTATTATTGTTATATTTCATTACATTATGTGATTAATCCAATTCATATTAAAATAAATAAGAGAAAACATCTGGTCCGCATAGAAAAACTTTATCTAACGTAATGGAGGATTTAGCTGGACAATACATTTCTTTTCAATTCTAATTCAATGACATGGCCTCTCGAACTAATCCAAGTGAAATCCATAGAACAGTAGCATTGATCATTCAATAGCCAAATCCATGGTCATTTAGTTAAGGATATCCAAAATTTGGGAAAGCTTCGCCTAAAGGCAGCTTTGAAACTAACCCTACTGACCAAACATCGAGTCCAAACAACCCTTTTTCAAAAACAAGCAATAATGACGACAATTACGGTACAAAATTCAAAACCACGTACGCCATTGTTGCACTAACCATATATCATTATCTTAACGAAATAATTAGGTTGCACTTAATGCAAAAATGGTCAAGCATACGAAGGGCTATTGTTAACACAAATATAATTTAAATGGTTAACAATAGGCGCGTGCTCGTTATTTTTTTTTCGATTGGGACAAAATGGCCGGACGGTGGTTGAGGGTTAACACATCTGCTTGTATTTATGGAATCTGTGTGCTAATTTATTCAAACATGTTTTAGTTTGATTTGAGTCTAATAAAAAACAAAATCAACAAAAAGTTAACTTTAAGCCTTTTTTACCACGTGCAATTTTGTTTCATGTTATGATTCTACATATTGTACCTACGTGTTTAAGTTGAACCTTTTTTATAGTATTTCAGGCAGTTTATCTGGGTCAACTTTTACCCATTTTTTTTACATGCAATTAAATAACACATAACAATAATCTTGCAATACCACATATCCCACTATTATGGCGAGCTATCCCACGAGCTTCGTGGCGCAGCGGTCAACACGCCTGCCTGCGACACGGATGGTCCCGTGGTTCGATCCCCGGTCAGGTCAAGATGGAAAATGATCTGTTTCAGGGTCTTGGATGTTTATCTATATATGTATTTGTTATAAAATATAGTATCGTTGAGTTAGTATCCCATAACAAGTCTTGCTTAAGAACTTACTTTGGGGCTAGCTCAATCTGTGTGATTTGTCCGTATATATTTAATTTATGCATATGGATGCAGTTAAATATGAAACTAAACGTTTATATTTATTTTCTATTTAACTCTGCAGCATTCTGATCTATCTGTAAGTGGTAGAGTTGTATCTACATACAATATTCATCATCATCATCATCATCAGGTCTTTCTAGTCTCCACTGCAGGAGCACGACCCTCTCTGTACTTCCAGAGCCATATACTAGCCTGAGTAGTCAGAGGATTTGGCCTACACTCTCCACGCTGGCCAGACGGGTTGGAGAGGTCTCTTTGATGTTAATAAGCTTTATTTAGCTTGTGTTTCCTTAGTCGCCTTTTACGACATCCACGGGATGACTTGGAGTGGTCCTATTCTACTCTGCCGGGAACCACACGGCGCTACAATATTAGGTCATCAAAATCAAGTCTTTTTAGTCTTCACTGCAGCAGGATGACTCTCTCTGGTCGCGGGTTCGATCCCGGTCAGGTTAAGACGAAGAATGATCTTTTTAAGATTGACCTGGGTCTTGGATGTTTATCTATATAACTTATATAGATACTATATTGTACAATATATACTTATATAATATGAGAATATATTGTAAAATATAGTATCGTTAAGTTAGTATCCCATAACGAAAGTCTCGAACTTACTTTGGGGCTAGCTCAATCTGTGTGATTTGACCATAGATATTGGAGAGTGTTGGCGAGATCGTGCGGCAATTTTAGGTCAAGAAACTAATAATCGTTACGCCATATGTTTAGATATTATAATACAAACAGATTTAAGATGTAAAAATTGAAATTACTTACCGTGGACTCAAAATGTTAACCTTGAATAAAAGGTGACAGAAAATTACCTACGTATATATTAACGAATGGAAATATAATAAAAAGTGAAGCTAATAAAATAACCTTCCATCTAAATAGCAAAGTCTCCGAAATTACATGTTAGATATAGATAAAATAATAGTTCTATCAAAACGTATGTTGCTTCACGGTCGACTTACGATCAGGGTTGTCCCTTGATATTCGGAGGGTAGAGGGATGAATCCACATGACTATTAAGTTTCCGTAATACAATATTACAGTTTTAAAAGTTTGTTTTGTTTTTAGTGTGTGTGACCAACACTGGTTTTTTGAGCTGCCTGAGCTTAACGACTGTTATCTATGATGTCAGCCAAAAACAAGGGCTTAACGTGCATTATCTTTTCAATGTGGGGCTAGCTCAATTTGTGTGATATGTCCAAAAAAAAAATTATTTCATTTTTAACCAATGTTGCTAGTTCTATGGACTCATTCGATAGCTCAAGAGAAAAACAACAGTTGAAAACTACTAAATAAATGAGGAGGAATTAGCTGTGTGGTTCCCGGCAGAGAAGAATAGGACCACACCAAGTCCTCCCCTGGATGTCGTAGAAGGCGACTTAGGAAACACAAGCTAAACAAAGCTTATAAACATCAAAGAGACCTCTCCAATCCGTCTGGCCAGCGTGGAGTGTGTAGGTCAAATCCTCTGACTGCTTTGGCAAATAATTATATGGCTCTGGTAGTACACAGAGGGTCGTGCTCCTGCAGTGGACTATAAAGACCTGATGATGAAATAAACGAGGTGCCATTAAAATCACTTAAAATTCTGGTCAAGATGGAAAACGAGCTTTTCCAGATTGACCTGGGTCTTGGATGTTTATCTATATATGTATTTGTTATAAAATATAGTATCGTTGAGTTAGTATCCCATAACACAAGTCTTTCATTAGAACTTACTTTGGGGCTAGCTTAATCTGTGTGATTTGTCCGTATATATTTATTTTATATTTATTTATTTTTACAGGTGAAAGAATTTTGTTTACGACTCTGAGAAAGAAGTTTGTAAGTTTCAGAGCCTAATAATGCAAATAAACAATAAATACCTAGTTATGCAAGGCTCCCTTCATAGAGACATAGTAACGATAAATGCTTAGTGCTCCCTGTAATGCGCCCACGCAGAATCAGGCCTCCGTGTTGTGCTTAAGCGGCAACGGCCGATCCATTGTTAATAGCAGTAAGTTAGTACTAAGCCAGTCTGTAATTAGCTCTCCTATAATAAAGTTCTTTCAATTAAACTTAAAAGTTAGTTTTTAAAAAGCTCCCTGTCCGTCGCCGTAACTTAATTACCTTCTCTTTATAATATTAGTATTGACACAGAATACAATAATAGTATATGCAGTATTGATGTAAAGAAAGTAACAACCCTATTTACATTCTTAAGGTGAGGTCACTCTCGCCGCGTCCTTGCGACAATTCTTGCGGTCAATTAAAGACGTACGTTGTATTTCCCACGCTTTTTTCGGCAGTTTTGAGGACAATAATTAGAGATTCGTTAAAAATTGTATCCGGCCCTTTAAGCTTCCAAGCAAAGCTTAGTTAGTGATAACGGTCGTGACAATTTTTTTTATTGCTTTAAATGCAATAAAGTTAGAAACTGTAATCATCAGGTTATATTTTTACTTAGAAAACTCATAGAAATAATCCTAATCCTAACTAATATTATAAATGCGAAAGTGAGTTTGTTTGTTTGTTTGTTACGCTTTCACGTCGAATCTACTGAACCGATCATCATGAAATTTTGCATGCACCTAGGTTAGGGTACTGAGAAGGACATAGGCTATATACCCCGCGGGCGAAGCCGCGGGTAACAGCTAGTAGTCTTTAAGTGTTTTTATGCATTAACAATGCTATTTTTATAATACTAGCTGTTACCCGCGGCTCCGCCCGCGTGATATATAGCCTATGTCCTTTTCAGTACCCTAACCTATGTGTATGCAAAAATTTCATGATGATCGGTTCAGTAGATACGGCGTGAAAGCGTAACAAACAAACAAATAAACAAACAAACTCACTTTCGCATTTATAATATTAGTTAGGAAGTTAGGATTAGGATTCTAAGAAAAAACGTTCTAGATTCTTCCCATGTCTCATGTCTTTATTTTAATAAGAATATGATAAAACTAATGTTGAGCATAAAATGTACATTTAGCTATTATTTGATGACAAACTCGTCAGAAGCTTCAATGATAGTATTTTATTTAACAAAACCTACAGTTTTAAATTACAACAAACATAAAATCTAAAACTAACACTAAATACCTAGAAACAGCCTAATAGCACGTTAGTTGATTTCAAAAGCTTTTTTAAGTACTTAATGTATCTGTATCAGATAGGTAGCCATAGCATGTGGTCTCAACGCCTTAATCGTACGATTTGTACTCAGAGACTCGCATTGATGGCGACCTTCGAAACTACACAAGATTGTAACTACCGTATTATGAGAATTTAAAAACATGATTCATAAAATATATCTTATTAAAATCAAAACAATATTTGAGGCATTATATTTTAAAATGACACCGTTAAAAGTTAAAGGCTAACGCAGATTACCGCCATCTAGTGTCGAGTAGCAAGCAACTGTCCTGCGCCATACATTCGCGTTTTTTTCGCAATCTATTGGTCTAATATTTTTGTATGAGGTGGGCAGGCAGTCTATTACGTTAGTATTATATTGTCTTTGGCCATAGCATCATCGAGTTAATATCCCATAACACAAGTCTCGAACTTACTTTGGGGCTAGCTCCAGTGTGATTTGTCCGTAAATATTTATTTATTATTTATTTTAGAGGATTTTTAATTTTTTATAGACCTGGGCTCTGTCTACCCCGCAAGGAGAAAAGGCGTGATAATACGTAGTACAATAGAATTTAACGTTATGGGCTTTGAAAATTTTACCAAATTACACGACAACTCATTTAAAAATAAATTTAAATTAATTTTCCTTCCGCTTTTTTAATGTTACTATAATATAACTAATAACTATTTAACTTTTTAATTTCTTAACAATTAACCTTTGCGTGTGATGTGCAAACATTCTCAATCATTCTAATATTTTATGGATACCATGTTCATATCATTAACATTATCAAGACATTATACTTATTTCTTTATATAGTTGATGATAATTTAGATTTTTAAGTAAAGGAAAATTAAATAAAATGAAAGTTTCTCTATTTGTGTTACTCGCCATAATTAACTAACTATTTCGATAAGTGAAAAAAATGGTTTAGCAGTTTTGAGTGTATCTCGTAGAAACGATTTCAAACAAACGCTCAAATATTTTATCTCTGTTATTTATTATAATAATTCTCACTAAAAAAAAAAAACAACATCCTACTAGTAAATTTGTGATCAAAACAATATAAAATTGATTTAATTTTATAATTTGTTAAGCGACCATCATCATCATCATGGATTTTTTGTCTTCAGTGCAGGACCACGACCCTCTCTGTACTACCAGGGCCATACACTAGCCAGAGAACTACACGTCTCTTTCATCCTACCATCAAATTGTGTGATCAAAACAATACAAAATATTTAGTCTAATTCTGTCCAGTAGCGCACGCGACATTTGGAAAAACTTATAATTCTTATAACTAATACAATAATCCATAATAACAAGCAACCAGATAATAAATATATTTTTAATGTACCTTTATTCGTTTCCTATGCAAAAGGAAATCTTTCATTCTTCTATAAAATTGTGTGCTCTAAATATAATATAAAATAATTAGTCTAATTTTATCCGGTATCGAATGTGACACGTATATAATTATATTATATAGTAATCCATTAGATAATAACAAACGACTATAAAACAATTAATTTTTGATGTATTCCTCTCCTTTGAAACATTTTTTTCATCATACTATAAAATTGTGTGATGAAAATAAAAAAATACGAGTTATTAGTCCAATCCTGTCCAGTAGCGCACGCGACATTTGGACAATTTTATCAAATTGACTGTCCATAATAAGAGGCACGGGCCTTGATGGACTTTTAATCGGGTACACATGTATTGTAAATTGTTTCATTCGGTAATTATAGGCAGATGGTATTGTTCGCGTGGATACTGCATGGTGCCATATTGGACATACTAAAGCGTATAAAGTGAAGGGGAAAATATGGCCGGAATGTGACCTGAAGTAAGGTGAATATAAAATATTAGCTTTTTCCTGTGACTACGTTCGCGTTAAGGCGAAGTGAGTTCACACACAAGCGCCACCCAGCAATTAATTCTATAAGTCCTAAATCATATCAAATTTAAAAAATCTAATAGCCGAATGCCCTAGTAAATTACTTGTACTTAGTATTCTTTTTATTACTTTTCATGGATGTTATAATCTAAGTTTAAGATTTTTTTAATTTGATATAATTTAGGACTTAAAGAATTAATTGCTGGGTGGCGCTAGTGTGTGAACTCACTTCTCGATTCCTCGGGAATAGTACTTTGTTCTACGGGATGAAATATGGCTTGACTCTTCCTCCGTATTCTAGCCGACGTGAATGCAAAATGTTATGTTCAGTAGTTAGGGCGAGAAAGCGAACAAACATATTTATTTTTGTATTTATTATAAGTTAGGATTAGGATAAGATTTTAACTAGTTATTCTACGGATTTAGAAGTAAAGTGCGATAACTAACTAAGGACCAGGAATAAGTAAATCCTCACTAATAATAAATGCGAAAGTGAGTTTGTAATGCTTTCACGCCCAATCTACTGAACCAATCATTATTAAATTTTGCATACACATAGATTAGGTAACTGAGAAGAAAATATACTATACTAGCGGTTACCCGCGGCTTGCCTATGTCCTTCTCGGTACCCTAGCCTATGTGTATGCAAAATTTCATGATGATCGGTTCACTAGATACGGTGTCAAAGCGTAACAAACAAACAAACAAACTCACTTTCACATTTATAATACTACTATACTATACTATACTATACTATATATATATATACTATATATATAGTTGGGATTGGGATAGTTGGGATATCGAGCGAGTAAAGCCACCGGTAACAGCTAGTATTATATATTTCTTATTTACCCACCTTTGCAAATATGCAATTAGAAGCACTTCTAAACAGTGATATGACAAATTCGTTCACTTATATTTTAGGCCCCTATCCACACTTTTATCCCAAAACCCCACTGCATATTCACACAACGCAATGACAAAATTCGTTGAAACTTCTATAAACAGTAAAAAATACAAAATAGTTGAATACATCTGCCGCCCGCATACAAACTCTAAACTACGTATGAACTCAACGCACTCAATAAAATTGTAATGAACTTTCGATACGGTCAATAATGCGTTATAATAAATTGTTTAGCGTGTTTACTCGTCTGGGGTAAAGAGGGTGTTGTTGACGAGATGTAATGATCAAACTCAAAATCAATCATTTATTGAATTTTATGTGTTTATATAGCTTGCACACATGGTGTAAAAAGTAACATTAAGTTCAGACATGAGTCATGCCCTGTTAGGGCACAGCAAAAATAATAAAAAATGTTGTGATATATATCTATCTATCACAACATTTATAACTATAATATGAATTTAATGAAATTATTTATCATACATGTCGTTATACAATTTTCAATCTGTTAAAGTCTAACCTCTCATTCTGATATCTATGAACCTCACTCACACAAAACTCAATACATTAAAGTCGACGGTTTTAGAAAACTTAACCTACTGAATGGCAATCAAAGTACATTATTAGTACAAAGTACGTTACTAGATTCTACCAACGTAAAGGGTGGGAATTCACATGCGGGTGAGCGCAAAGCGGGAGCGTCTCTGTTTCAGCTTAGGCAAAAAAAATTGTTTGTCCGCCTCACTCTCTGTCCAGAGTCCAGGCCGGAGAGTTTTTATTTCTGGATAGATTTTCGGAATTAAATTGATGTTTTTAGTCAATGCACTTATTGAAATATTTTGAAAATAGAGGACAAGCTGTGAAAAAAGACCTGCTATGTTTACAGCCTACAGAGCCACTAAAATAGAGGACAAGCTGTGAAAAGAGACCTGCAATGTTTACAGCCCACAGAGCCACTAATTTATTAGTATATAATTATAAATGAGAGGTATATTGATTATACCGAGTCGACTCTGTGACTGTGTGGTCCCATCACGGCCGGGGGCCTCGTGAAACTGGTGCCTAACGACTGAACATATTTTACGTAAAAGATTCGCCCAATTAAAAAAAAAAAACAGAGAGAAAAAACATTCTCATATAACATATTATTAATACAGTCAAAGTTGATGCTATTTTTAACTCGTTGACGGACACCAAACCAGACAAAATATAATTTTATTTTTATAACGCCTATAGGCGTCTACTGTCCGTCAATGCATTAAGATTCTAAATTTAACTTTATTGCTAGAATTACTCAAGTTAAAAACATCAAGCCGTCTCCAAATTGCACATAGATAAATGAACCATAGAGACTCAACAATAACCCTCTTTAATGCAAAATTGACCGTGACGTTATAAAAAACTACTTTACGTCATGTAAAACGACGCTATGGATTTAATTTCAATTATTTCCATTGTCGTTTTCAATTGACAAAAGATTTTGGCGGAATACAGTTATTCTGACAGTTTAAATTTGACCCACTTTAGTTACAATAGAATTTGAGAATCACTTTGGTTATTTATGCAATAAAATTATTTTCACGAAATTTTAATCGAAATTCCTAATGTAACTTTGGCAGCTGATATATATAGTTTTACTCGGCCTCCGAAAAGTAGTATGTTGCTTTTATAATTTATGTTCTTCTTTCTATACAATGTGTTTTGTATGCGATAATTATAATTCACGTTCTCATTATGAAAACGAAAAACTTTAATTTGTGAATAAGCCTGAAATCGAGAAGAGAATATCAACTGCTCCATACATTTTAGATCAGTAGATATTCAACTTACTATAGAAAAGCTCAATAATTTTTCTTGATTTCAGACTTGGTCACAGAACATAGGTTGTTCGTTTTCATCTCTAGAACGTAAATGTAACTTACCGCTAGGTAAAAAGCAAACATATTTTATGTCTGAGTTTCTTTATTCATTCATAATTTTACATAGCACAAAGGATTTTTAGAATCACGTTTTTAGAACCTATACCTACACACTTACACTCCTCAGTGACATAGGTTATAAAGTTCTCGACAAGGAAGTCGATTTTTTATTTTTCTTTTAACAATGGTGGACTATCTGAATAAATGATTTGTTGATCGATTTGAATAAAATTTGTTTGCACCACTATATGTATTTGTGGCTTAAATTTAATTCTAACAAACATTTCGATTATATATTAAAAACACAATCGCCCTACAAATAAAGAATAACGATACTATACAGATTCTGTTCAACGTTTTGAAGAAACTGACATAAAAATAAACATAATAAATATCACAACATTGTAAAGTACATTTTACAGTGTTGTTGTTGTTGTTGACGAATTCGCATGTGAATGTGAGTGACCAGTTTATATACATGTCTATTACTTTTGTTTTAATGATACAATACCCAATTTCACCTTAATCAAAATATTAACTGTTGACTTATTTTCACAAATTCCAAAGAAATCTATCGAGTAAGTGTACTTATCACTTGAAAAATACTTCATAACTGGAGAGTTATGAAGTATTTTTCAAGTGACAAGCGCACTAGAAATAGGCACTTTGATTATTTAGTGCCTTTAGAGCTTCGAGCAACACGGCCTTCCGTAACGTATTTCCCCCCGCAAAAAACGCTAGAAAAATTGTAATAGTAAATTGTCGCTTTGCCCACTCCCTCCGTCCGGTAGGTACGGTCCGTGTTGCTCGAAGCTGTAGAGTCAAAGAATAGGTACTGTAGCAGGTAGGTTTGTCTAGGATATTTGAAACGCTTTTGATGCGTCCTAAAAGAAAATATTGTTTGTGGTAGTTTATGAAGAAATGGTAGATTGTCTACGTAGCACTAGTACGAGGGCACACATTTATACTAATTATCTACTCTTAACGATATAAATAATAACAAATAGAAGCTGTGTTATTCTTTTCAGCTCAAAGCCCTACCCAAACCCACCCGTGACAGTACCTATATACTACTTACTTGCATTAGGGTAAAATGTCCCTAAACCCACGTGTTTCTCAACAATTGTCTGTAGCGATATCATTATTACAAACACCCAAATCACGGTTTTTCAACTCAAAACGGAACAATTTATCATCTTTTGTCATTGAGATCAAAAGTTAAGATATTGCCAGTGACAGGAAATGGAATAGAACGGACATTGTTGAAAAATAAATGATGTAACTATACAAATATAATTGTATGAAATAATTGCGCAGATTTTATATTGATAAGGCCTCTATTTTAACAATAATCATTATCTCTGAAAGTTATTCTTTGACTTGACTTACATTGCGGTGATATCAAGGTTATATAATATTTAATCTTTACAATGAATATTGAACTAGGTAAGATAAAATGGTAACTTTTCATATTTATATAAATTTGTAGATGGACATAGATCATAGAGGTGATTGGATTGAGTTTCTTTTAGGTTTCAAATTGGTCTTGAGGGTACTTTTTTTTACAATGGCTCCATAAAATTAGTGATTTTCGTTTAAGTTTTGAACGTTTTGACGTAGCTGTATTAATTTAAAAAAAACAGAAATTACTCTCACATAGCCATTACTAGTGTTTTTTTACAATGTATCTTTTCTTATAAAGATATATTCGCCCTCATATCTTCTCAGTTAACTTTCTTTTTTGGATCATTGAAATAAGAGACTACAGTTAGACAGTATTTGTCCATTGCATCCCCATTTGCAGCCTCAGCTCTCAGAAGCGTTACTGGTAATATTCCTGAGCATGGTAATTGTCGTCTTATCTCTAAATCTAGCAAACGTTGCGAAATTTGTTCGCTATTTTGATTCCGCGCGGTTGTCTGCTCTATATAATATTCAAAGTCAGTGGCATCTTTGGTAATATTTCTGAGCATGGCAATTATCATTTTATCTCTACATCTACCACGCGTTGCAAAATTTGTTCACGATTATGGTCCCACGCGGTTGTCTCCTCTATACAGTATTAAAACTCAGTGGCATTACTGGTAATATTTCAGACCATGGTAATTGTCGTCTTATCTTTACATCTAGCACGCGTTGCGAAATTACTTCGCAATTGTGCCAGAATTGTGGTTCCCCGCGGTTGCCAGGCGACCTGGGGTGACAATTGTAATAATTTTAATTGGTTTGGGTACTTATTGATTTCGTAATGAATTTTGATAAACGATACTTAGTTAAAATTGATGGAGTCGTAATGCATACTACAGTTTATTAGTGTTCATTGCACCAATATGTATAAAAGCGAAGGACAGAAGGATAATAAACACTTTCGCTTTATTTACAACTAGCTGTTTCTCGCGACTTTGTCCGCGTGGGTTTTGGTTTTAGCACGAAGTCGATTTTGGCCTCTGGGCTCCTGAGCTGGGTCCGAGAGCCGTCCCACGGCATCTCAGATGACTCTGTAACCTGAAACAAGGTGATAGAGACATCAATAAATAATAAAGTTATTAATTTTGTACTTGAAAATTTGTATTTTACTTATTTACGCTTTATTGTACACATACAAAAAATGTAACAGTATAAAAAGGTGGACTTAATGCTAAACAGCATTCTCTAACAGTTGAACCTTTGGGTTGATCATATTTGAAGTATCAAATACCTAAATTATTTTTCTTTCTTTCTTTTAATGGTTTTGCAGCGTTCGCCCATTAACTATGTTTAAAAATACACATTTTTTTAAAATTAGAAATGGGTACATTTATAAAAGTTTGATACGGAAACATTAGTTTTTTTTTTAAATGGCTTGCTCACGATGCAAATAGAAGTTTTTCAAATAGGTCTGGGACTTTGATGTTTATTTATATAAGTGTCTATTGTTGCGTGTCATTTTCCTATATAACTGTACATTAAATACCATTTCCTATTATACATTTTATTTTCTGTGCCTACTTAAAAATAACTTTAAAGGTAGTTATTTGCTCTGAAGGTTATTTTTAAAACAAAGCCTAACGAATCAAATAGAATTATTGACAGCCGTCATCACCTCACCAAATCCTATTAGTAGTAAGCACATAATTGTATTCCGGAATCCGAAGTCAGGACGGATGACCCGTGACGAGCCGGAAGCAGGTGTCCACGCAAGTGTTATCTAAGGACGCCCACTGGCAGCACGACTGGTGACTAAGACCAAAGACTTCTAAATAAACTTAGGTAGAAGTGCCCTACTCCAAGAAACAGACATTTTTATGACATAGGACGGCAAACGAGTAAGAAGGCCACCTGATGGTAAGTGATCACCGCTGCCCATGGATAACTGCAACACCAGAGGAGTTACAAGAGCATTGCCGGCGTTTTTTTCTATCACCAGAGGGAAGTGGGGATGGCCCTTCGGCTCTCACACTCATCGAACGAAGCATAGCAGCGGTAAAACTACTACTCGAACGTCGATCTGTGAGAGTGTGGTACTTCCTGGAGGAGCCGGCCCATTTATGCTACTAGCAAAAGTGAAATTTGCCGTTAGCGTGGCTCTACCACAACGTGTCAATTGTTGTGTCTTTTTCCTATATATTTATTTAACCATACATAAAATACCAGATTCTTTGATATATTTAATTTTCTGTCTTCTCTGTGTGTTTTTGGTCGCGACGCTTCTATACATTTTGTGTGAAAAAGACGCGGAGGATACATATGTCTGAGCCCCATCCTCGCCCTACGTCTTTTTATGTATGACTTTTGTAACTAAGCTTGCCAGTAAGATCATCATCATCATCATCAGGTCCTTCTGTCTCCACTACAGGAGCAAGACCCTCTCCGACTACCAGAGCTATACATTAGCAAGAGCAGTCAGAGGATCTGGCCTACACTCTCCACGCTGGCCAGACGCTGGGAGAGGTCTATTTGATGGTTAAGCTTTGTTTAGCTTATGTTCCCTAAGTCGCCTTTTACGACATCCGCGGGAAGACTTGGAGTGGTCCTATTCTACTCTGCCGGGAACCACACGGCCTGTAAGATATCACGCTATAAATTTCTATTCCTCTGTATCTGTATTTTCTATATTTTAATAGAACATGTCTGCTTATTAAATATCATCCAAAACGATATTGGGTATATTTTTTGCCAAATACAATCATTTTTTTTTTAATATCCATCGTGTTTATTCGAATTTTCATATTCACCAATAAAATACTAAATTACACGAACTCACAGAAAAAATGCGTTCTAATTACAGCACCTACAAAGAATTTTTCCGTTTATTTATTTATTGTTCAAATAACATTATCTTATTTTGTATCTGACCTAGATTTATACGTTGATAGTAAATATAATTTATTATTGTTTGTATCACGCAGCAGTTATTGAGCAAATAAGTATTGAGTGCCATGCCTTAAAGAAACCAAAAAAATCAATGTACCAACTAACACGTTGCGTGAAATCGAATTATTAATAATTTATTATCTCTGTTCTGAGAAAGAAAAGGGTTTTGTTAACCCTCTCAATTAATTATGTGTAAAAATTAACTTTTAAACAGGTGTGGCGGTTACGCAGCTCAACAGAAAAACCGATTTCAGCAAGGAGGATTAAAGTTAAATCCTCCTGGCTTAAATCGTTTTTCATCGAAATTTTCTCAGAAGTAGGTTTTTCTCAGAAAGTATCCACTGCAGAAGTATGATCCTCTCTATACTAGATAAGATAAAGATAAAATTTTTATTTGACGAGTGTTTTATTACTACCAGATCTATATATTTTATGAAGCAACCAGAGGATCAGAGGTTAGAGAGGTCTCTTTGATGTTTAGCTTCTGTTTCCTAAGTCCCGCCTTCTACGATATCCACGGGAAGACTTGGAGTGGTGCTATTCTCTCTGCCGGGAACCACACGGCTGTAACAGATAATAATAATTTTCAATCAGCTAGCTACGGCTCCATAACATCCGTTAACCTGATAACAGTTTTATAATGATAGAGATAATATTATATAAGATATTTAACTATCATATGTAATTTACTACAATGTCGTAGCTTCATGACAAAATGATTGTGACGACATTTCTAGTGATAATTTCAATTTAAAAACTAACCATAACATTACATAGTTTATTTCCACGATTTGATCGATCAAAGAAAGTATACAGTGAACATCATTATATCACACCTCAATAGGCTAAAAACAAAATTGTAAATGTAGTAAAATGCTTAAAAATAAAACAATTAAAAAAACAATATCATGGCGTTATTTATACTTGCTATGAAGTATTTTTGCCTTTGTGATAAATTGATAATATTTACAATAACAATAGCGGCATACAAATGTAGAGTCATAATATAATTACGATCAATATATTACAATCGTAAAAATAATATATGACACTTATTTACATTTTATTAGTAAATATTAATTGCACGTATTTAAATTCATTAAAGTCATTACATTGTCATGTTTGTTTTGTTTTTCGTATGTGTAAGTGGCCAACACTGGTGTCAGATTTTTCAAGCTGCCTTAAGGCATCTGACATAGCTTAACGATTAGATTGTCATGAATGACAATGATATTAAAGCTAAATAAAATTTTGATTTATGAAAAATATGCCTCTCAGTACTTTAATTATCGAGAACCTTCGAGCAACACGGCCTCCGTACCGAGAACATCAAAAAAGAATTATTAAACAGGAAAAAAAAGATGGCTTAGTGTGGAGATGCTGGGATTTGAACCCAGGACTTTCAGCATGCGAAGCAGACACTCTACCACTGAGTTACATCCCCGGTGAGCTATGTCGGCGAAATTAGAGACGTGGTTTATTTTACTGCTCTTGTTTTCGATCTGCAGGCTTATTTGCTACATACATAATTTATTATAGCGTCTTTAGCGCTTGCAGGGTAGACACAGCCCTACGTCGTAAAACTTATTGTAGCTTATTTGCTAACTTATGACAACTACTTACAGTGGAATGTTTTGATGGTCACTTTATTAATATCCATGACTGCTTTTTAACCGACTTCAAAAAAAGGAGGAGGTTTACAATTCGTCGTAATGTTTTTTTTTATGTATGTTCCCCGATTTCTCGAAGACGCCTGAACCGATTTAAGAAATTCTTTTTTTGTTAGATAGGTAAGTAATACTTCACAGATGGTCCCAATAAATTTTTATCGAAATGTGACAAGCGCTTTTTGAAAAAATACACAAAACCAAAAAAATATGTTCGGATTACACATATTTCCAATTTTTTTCTTATGCCTATTAAAAAAATTATAGCGTTGAAGTCGGTTTTTGTTTTTTGTTAAAATATAATATACTAGGTACTTATTTTAAAAAGCTATATATCCAGGCCTCTGAAACATCCATTACGGCTTTCTCATGATTGCATGTATTTATTTAAGACATATTTATACACTATGTTAATAAAACCCTGTCAGATCGTAAAAGGGGCAGCTCAGCCTATCATATTTATGGGCTAAACTTCCCATTTCACGATCTGACAACTTTTCTAATGAAAATAATGTTGGAAATTTGATGTGTGTTGCTACGTAGATTGTAATAATTTTTCAAAAATATGTAAATACTTTAAAACAATCACTATCACTACATATTATAAAACAAAGTCCTCCGCCGCGTCTGTCTGTCTGTCTGTCTGTTCGCGATAAACTCAAAAACTACTCCACGGATTTTCATACGGTTTTCAGCAATAGATAGAGTGATTTACGAGGAAGGTTTTAAGGTATAATACATGCCCGGGCGCAGCCGGGTAGGGCTGCTAGTCTTCATAAAAATAAACCACACTAACCTACATTATTAGTAATAAAGAGCATTTTTATAAACCCATTAATTATATGAATATAAATAATTATGTAAGTATGAAAGATTGATTTATCCTTTAAGTATTATTTGTGGTCAATATAAATAGATAAATAATACAAACTTCATTTTAAAAATAAGCTTAATAGACATCAACGCGCCCTGTGTTGCATTTTCCATTCTTTCTCAAAACTGTTTACATAAACAAATTGTGTTCTCTTATGTTTTCGCGATTGTTACACATTTAAATAAAATTATTTTAATACGGTTTTTTATCGCGTTTATTACATTATTTATACACCTAACGTTTCGAGCACTTTACAGTGTTCGTGGTCGCAGGTAGTCTACCTGCGACCACGAACACTTGTGTTCTTCTATTTTCTTCTAATATTAAATCAATATAGCTGGAAAAGCACGACACGGACTTCGTGTCCAAGAGAAATACTAAGGGCTTTTAGGTCATGAAACCCTTAGTAAGGAAAACGTATTACTTCGACGCTTGCCTAATTATTTTTTTAGTTGACTAAACCATTAACCATTTCTAACCCCGACGCAAAAAGAAAGGGGTGCTATAAGTTTAACGTGTCTGTCTGTATATCTGTCTGTGATGTCGTAAGCGTAACAGCGTAACTCTCAAATGGATGGACCGATTAACATTTACTGTTTTTGTGTCATAGATAATTTTATTCAGAGTCCATCCATTCATCCATCAGGTCTTTTTAAGTCTCCACTGCAGGAGCACGACCCTCTCTGTACTACCACAGCAATATATTAGCCATAGTAGTCAGAGGATTTAGCCTACACTCTCCACGCTGGCCAGACGGGCTGGAGAGGTCTTTTTGATGTTTGTAAGCTTATAGCATTAGTGCCGTGTGGTTCCAGGGTGCCGTGTGGTTCCCGGCAGAGTAGAATAAGACCACTCCAAGTCTTCCCGTGGATGTCGTAAAAGGCGACTTAGGAAACACAAGCTAAACAAAGCTTTATTCAGAGTGTTCTAAGCCATATTTCATGTTCAGCCGTTTGAAGATTGTAAGCTCTTTTCTCATAATCAGGTCTTTTTAAGTCTCCACTGCAGGAGCACGACCCTCTCTGTACTACCAGAGCCATATATTAGCCAGAACAGTCTGAGGATTTGGCCTACACTCTCCACGCTGGCCAGACGGGTTGAAGAGGTCTCTTCAATGTTGATAAGCTTTGTTTAGCTTGTGTTCCCTAAGTCGCCTTCTACGACATCCACGGGAAGACTTGGAGTGGTCCTATTCTATTCTGCCAGGAAGCACAGCTCTTTTCTATTTGATGTCATTTGACCAACTTCCTTATGTCAGATCGATTCTAAATTTGGTACCGTGTGACTTCAATGATATTGAAAGTAACGACGAGCTCCGTGGCGCAGCGGTCATCACGCCTGCCTGCGACACGGATGGTCCCGGGTTCGATCCCCGGTCAGGTCAAGATGGAAAACGATCTTTTTCAGATTGACCTGGGTCTTGGATGTTTATCTATATATGTATTTGTTATAAAATATAGTATCGTTGAGTTAGTATCCCATATCACAAGTCTTTCATTAGAACTTACTTTGGGGCTAGCTCAATCTGTGTGATTTGTCCGTATATATATATTTATTTACGGCCCCCCGTTACTTTTTCTAATTTTACTTTTTTAATTTTTTTTTAAATATATAGGCACATATCACACAAATTGAGCTAGCCCCAGAGTAAGTTGTGAACTTGTGTCGCAGGATACTAACTCAACGATACTATATTTTATAATATATACTTATATAGATAAACATCCAAGACCCAGGTCAATATGAAAAAGATCTTTTTCCATCTTGACCTGACCGGGGATCGAACCCGGGACCCCCGTGTCGCAGGCTAGCGTGTTGACCGCTGCGCCACGGAGCTCGACATTTTTATTTATGTATGTATGTAAGTGGCCATATACGTAACTCAAATCAGGATAACGGACTAAAGTACTGGACACAGGCGTGAACAACTTCAGCGCACATGTACCCCCATAATGAGTAAATTAATTTACTATTATATTGATGTACACATTAAGGAGATAGGGGCGGCAGATGTAATGTCACCACAAGGGATGGTGTGGTCAGTTATAATGTCTATTATGGTAAATGTAAAAGTAATTATTATATAAACTTTGAAATATAAAAGAATATATACATTAAGGTTGTTAACAGAATGTTTCATAATAAATATTTTTTCATTTATTTCAAATTAAGTACAAGAACACTAAAATTACTTAAAAACTTTGTAACTTGTTCAACAAAAATCTTAATAATATACTTTGTGCCTCTTTCACGCTGGCCTGGGTTCTTAAAAGAAAGGAAAAAATGTAGAATGCGCCAGCTGTTTCTCTTCCCGCGCAGAAGCGGAAAATGGACATCATCATCATCATCATCAGGTCTTTCCAGTCTCCACTGCAGGAGCACGACCCTCTCTGTACTACCAGAACCATGTACTAGCCTGAGTAGTCAAAGGACCCCAACACCATTTCGAGATAAACGCTCAAATAACAATATTTTTGATGTTATAGTTTTTAAAAACAAGGGATTACTGAGATATTCAAGAAATAAATTTCACGTGTCGTGACGTCATTTTCTTCTTTTTCAAAAAAGACATCAATCAGCTTAGGTACGTTTAGTTGGAAAATGGACGAAATGGGCAAAAATGCCTATTTGGATTCCGTTTTCCAACTAAACGCCCAACCGACACGCTAAATTTGCCCTTTGGTCGCTACATATTATGCTCTGTCAACCCCGTAAAAGGAAAAGACGTGATAATATGTATGTTTGTTCATTTTGTGATACTTCTAGAGGTATAATGCAAAGGTCTCACAAAAAAATTGCAGGTAACCGCCAAACTGTTAGTCAAATATATTTTAAAGTGTGATATTTGCCGTACGGATTTGCGCAGCTGGATCAACGAAGATGACCTTAGAATAAAAAAGTGCTTATAGTATTTGTTATGGATCATCATAGCAAATACTATAAGCTCAGGCGTTATTTACATACATATATATATTGTCACGTCTTTATCCATTACTGGGTACACAGAGCCTCAATCAAATAAGATCCAAGGCCATATTATATAAGGTAGATATAAATAAAATAAATATAAATATATACAGACAAATCACACAGATTGAGCTAGCCCCAAAGTAAGTTCGAGACTTGTGTTATGGGATACTAACTCAACGATACTTTATTTTATAATAGATACTTATATAGATAAACATCCAAGACCCAGGTCAATCTGAAAAAGATCATTTTCCATCTTGACCTGACCGGGAATCAAACCCGGGACCATCCGTGTCGCAGGCAGGCGTGTTGACCGCTGCGCCACGGAGCTCGAGATAGAGCGCCTTGGTCTAAATAGTGATTAGCTAGCTGCATCGCATAGCCCATTCCCTTCACTGGCTTTTACGGTCGGAGTGAGGAGAGAAGCATCTGGTATATTAAACCTTTTGTTTTTTATAATATAATTTTATAAAAAAAAATATATTTGGACTTGAAATAGAAAGACTAGCTGATTGGTGAATTTTTATGTACTTAGTACAATAAATTTTTTTTTTACATGGTCTAAATTCTATAAGAGTTTTGATTCCATCATTAAAATATTGGCAGGTTGTTCGGAATCACCTGTATTTGTCCTGTAACAAGAAATCGTGTTGATACTTTGTACATAATAATGAATAATTTATACATTTAAATTATATTTGTGCAACAATTATAGATAAAGCATATTTATCACGTCATAAAATTAGGAAACAACACAATTCTCACTATAAACTGCCCGTCAATGTTATAAGAAAATAATTTACCGAATCATCAGTAAATTTTGAACCCTTTCCCTTTAAGTTAAAGCTCATAATATTTGGCAATTACTAAATAAATTAAATACATTAATTTATACCGACAAGCGTTACCACTTCAGCAGATGTCGATAAAACTTTAAAAAAAGTTAACAGGTGTCTTTACAAAATTATTTCTTTCTGACAACATAGTCTTTATAACAATAGTATTAAGGCCTAATTAACAATGATGAAAGTGTTTATTAAATTGGTTTTTCAGCATTTAATTTTAAGTCCGATTGCGATCGACGTTAGAAAGTTTTTCAATGTTTGTTTGATGTCAGTTCAAAATAGTGATGGGCAATTTGTAACGGCAAATTGGTTTTACTGCTTTTAATACAAACTAACTAGTTACAGACAGACTATAATACTTATATATCTTTAAAACGTTTAAAATCTATCTTATCGGATTTAGTTGTATATTTTTTTGTTTATTTTATTTTGTCTGATTGAGAAATTATTTTAAATTTGAATTTCAGTTTCTTATTGAAGTTTAACCTATCAATCGCCACTATATTCACAATAATGTCAATAAAAAAAAGTCAGTTGAAATTGGAAACAAATATTATTAAAAAAAGTTATATATATTTTTAGGTCATATTGAAACCACATCTCTTTGATAATTTGGAAATACGCTAAAAATAAATCAGGTGGCCTAATCTGAATACCACGTTCTTATTCGCTTAGTTAAATAAGTAAACACCTATATTTGTTTTTCTTCTTACCAACCGTTACTTCGCAAAATCCTTGTAAGAAATACAAATAAAAAAAAAAAGTTTTTCCTTGCGTAAAAAATGGCAGATGTTTCGCTTGTCGTGTGCCCTTAAATCTGCTCTGATTTCTATAGTGCCCTTACTTAATACCACCCACGTTTTTTTCTGAATCTTAAATTGGTACTGGCATTCAAGAAAAAAAAACAATAAAAGTATTCAGTTTAGTAATCCATTGTGAGTTCGGTACTTTCGGAAATAAGTTTTGTTATTTATAGGATTCCGTAACTAAACGTAAAAAAAGTTCAAAGAATCCCAATTTCACTTCGATGCCTATCATATTTATTTCCAAATTAGATTAATATCGAATTCTCAAGTCTGCAGACTTGTGAAATAATTAAACTAGGTACTTAAAGTTAACGCACCCAGTTAACTATATACGTCGCATGATTTTCTATATGTTTGCCTATTTTTAAGATAATCATTTACGTTGAGAATAATCAAAAATGCATTTACCTTTTGAAGATCCGGAATCATAAAATTAGCCACGAAAAAATCAATATCTAATAGCCAAAAAAGGAAAAATTTAAATCATGCCATAAAAAATAATACCTTTAGTACGGAACCTTGAACGAGCTAGTCTGTCTCGCATTTTGGCACATTTTTTCCAAAGGTAAGACGAAGTACCGCACATTCGACTTGTCATTTTTCTAATACGAGTCTTTTAAAAGAATTTGTCAACAGCAATGTAATATTGATTTACAATGCAAAGTTTGTACGGCTTTGCGCAAGACGTTGTAAAAAAAATGATTTATACAACTGGACAGCTGACCTTTCCCAAGTTTTGCCCGATATTTAAAATGCGAGAAATTATGACTGCTTTTGAAAAAAATACAGCATGCTATATTATTTATGGTGCACCATTACAAATGCATAGACTGCTGTAGGTAACGTAATTTTTTTCTCGCGTCTTCGTGCCAGCTCTTTAATAGCTGTTTTAATGTTTAATACACATATATTTTAAGCATTGACAAATTTCTGACTAAATCCGTTCTTTAGGGATAAATTTTGATACCTTGCATGATGGAGTAAGAACAATGTCATATCTATTCTTTATAATATAATCCGAACTTATATCCGAAGTAAAATCCGAAAGTATAGTAGGTACATATATCTCCATAATAGTGCCAGAGGTAGAGCAAGACCAAAGACAAGTTGTGATTTTTAAAATTATGTAAAAGACTAAGGCCTCGAAAGTATAGAACATATAAATAAATACGGACAAATCACACAGATTGAGCTAGCCACAAGTTTGAGACTTGTGTTATGGGATACTAACTCAACGATACTATATTTTATAATAGATACTTATATAGATAAACATCCAAGACCCAGGTCAATCTGAAACAGATCATTTACCATCTTGACCTGACCGGGGATTGAGCCCGGGACCATCCTTGTCGCAGGCAGGCGTGTTGACCGCTGCGCCACGGAGCTCGTCTTCCTCTCGTCGTCGGTCATCGTGTCTCCATGATGCCTATTCTATTAAGTACTAAGTGATGATGGCTCATATTTATTATTATAACGTTTTTGACATTTGCTTGATTATAACGAGCGCCCTAAGGTTTTACAGATCTGTAGTACTTAGTTACTTTATACGTAAATAAAACCAGCAAATGAAAGTAAACTCTACATTCTTAAACTGCATATTTTTTACATTTTATTCGCATTTAAGTACAATACAAAGCTACAAAACATCCTAAGTCCTTATCCAGCGCGACAAAGAAATAAAGAATGTCTACCGCACGTGCCGCACCTGGACACTAGTGATGCGACCTTATCGATAAAATGATGGATTGCATGTAAACTTTAATATGCGAGGTGGCGATGGAATGATAAGTGGGGCGCCTGTTAGTATAAGTGGATCAGTTTATTTTATCATAGTATATGCCTGCGGATTTTAAACCTAATATGACAATTACTTGTATTGTCATCATTCCCCATTTATTTTATTGCCTAGTTTTGAGTCTCAAATCCGGGAGTAAATACATTTACATATAAATTGCCTGACTTGCTGAACAATTTTGTATCGGAATGTCAAAAATATTTTCGATTTTGGCAACAGCCCATGATTCCATAGAAAAAGTTGTTCATATTGTTGGCATGAATTATATCTGTGGCTAGTGAGGCATTTAATAGGGATACACACTATAAGTCATGGTATTGTACGATATTATGGATAATTAAGTAATGTTCATTGAAATTCTATTAATTATTTAACATTATTGATAATACCCTATATTAAATACCTTCTTGTGACCCTCTTGAGCGGCTAAAGGAAATTATAGCTGAGGCCATTGCCTTTTTTAATGGAAAATTAAGTTCAAAATCGTCACTACCGCGTGGACAGATCTAGCTAAAATCTGTTCACGCAGTTAACTAGATATTTTTTATCCTTGTCGGAATTTGAACTATAGATTTTTTATTAATTTCATTTAATAATCAAGTAAATTTCCTTTTTTATTCAAAACACACCTACATATTTTATAAAATATCTTATATAATAAGAACAAATTACACTTTTTTAATTCAACGTGAAAAAATAAAACCTGATCGACAACCTTCAAAAAAACATCGACTTTCGCCCAACCCTAAAACTATTTCTAACAAGCATTCAACCGCATTTCTACCCGCGAATTCCTTCAAAGAGACTCCGAGAGATATATTTTATTCGACTCAAACAATGAAAAGCGGCAGCTGATTCGTTTGAGCAAACCGTAAGACCTTATTATACATCAAAGTTGTTATTCACACGAATTCTCAACTTTATTCCCTTAGAATAAAGGCTAGTTTATTAAAGTAGTTTGTGGTACAGGCGAGTGATTTCTTTTGTACCAATTAGTGCTCAAATTACTTGACTTACTTTCAAGAGCTATAAGATCGCGTTACAAGGGTTAAATTTCTTTTTTGTGGAACCATATTGTGGAATTAAAAATAGTGTAAATGTCTATAAGTAAAAAATTGTCGAAAGTGGGTGGCGGATGAAATTTGACAGCTAATTCCGTTATTTAATTAGTGGTGTCAATACAGGGTTAAAGGTTAAGGGTTGAACGTAATTATGGATTGGAAGTGTGGATTGTTTGCCCTTTTTAATTGGGTTGATAAAAACTAGACAAAAGTAGAAGGGAATTGAGCACACTTTTAGAATATGGTCCACCTTTTGTACTAAAGTGCATGTAAATTAAATGTTCAAAAGTTTTCAAACGAAGAAACTAAAAATATCTATGAGACAGTATATGTGTCACATTGACACATTTTTCTAAATATGAGATTTATAAAAATGTGCCAATATATTAACCATCTATAAAAAATTATAGTTTTTAATCATTTTCAAATCACTTATCTTTTTTGTGCACTATAAATAAATATAAATATAAATAAATAATAAATATATACGGACAAATCACACAGATTGAGCTAGCCCCAAAGTAAGTTCTTAAGAAAGACTTGTGTTATGGGATACTAACTCAACGATACTATATTTTATAACAAATACATATATAGATAAACATCCAAGACCCAGGTCAATCTGAAAAAGATCGTTTTCCATCATGACCTGACCGGGGATTGAACCCGGGACCCCCGTGTCGCAGGCTGGCGTGGTAACCGCTGCGCCACGGAGCTCGTCACTATGTATTCTTTTATTTCATTTATTTTTAAATTGCATTATCTGCTTTTCTTAACAAAGGATAAAATGAAATAATTGTTTTGGGACGTAAAACCTATATTAACACTAATCTTTTGTCCAATTAAAACATCTGAATTCACACATGATGAGCACACACAAATGTTGACTTAACATCGCATACAGTTTGAATGCACGCCATTCTGACACGATGACAACTTGTCAATGTCAACTGACTAGTTGACAATGTGACACCGCCCTGAGCATGTAATTTTTACGCAAATTTATTTTTACGCATCGCGGAGTCGGTTAAGTGTATTTTAGGGTTCCGTACCGAGATGGTAAAAACGGAACCCTACCACTGTGACTAACCGATGTCTGTCTGTCTGTCACCAGGCTGTATCTCATAAACGGTGATAGCTGGACAGTTTAAATTTTTATGGATGTGATTGCCTAGATAAGAACAAATAATATAAACAAATTAAAATAAATATTTCAAGGGGCTCCCATATAACAAACGTGATTCTTTTTGCTCGATTAATGTTGTATAGATATGGTACGGAACCCTTTGAGCGCGAGGCCAACTCGAACTTGCCCGATTTTGTACGCATACTTGGTACTATCTAGTTTGCTGAATAAAGAGGCTTACTTAAGTCCAGTGGTGCCGTCAACAATAACTATAAAATGGAAAATAGGTGGGCATAGTTTTTATTTACCTCCTTTATATATGTAGGTTTTATTTTTAGGCAATTTTATTCTATAGTAGGATTAATTGTTAGTTTATAGTTTACATCCAGTTTTTAGTTTAAATTATGACTGCCATCTCATTTGAAATAATTTGTTGGAATGCATTTTGTTCACGAGATACGTTCTTTTGAGTCGCTTCGTCCATTTTATATAGGGAGAGACAATATTTATAAAAAAGTCCTTATCTGTGCCGCAAAAATCACTCGACATGCATATTTTTATTAAACCTTAAGTATATGAGATACAATCTATCAAGGTCAGGAAAATAGAAATAGAAAACCACTGTCTTTTGAATTTAATTATTTAAAATTATATCTAAGAAAACATTCTTTCGACTGGCAGCGCCACTGGGCTCAAGTAATGCCTTTAAGCATGCCTACATTTAAATAAGAAAGAAATTGATTGATCACAAATACTTTCCTTACAATGTATGCAAATCATTTTATTTACATTTCTTACAAATCGATGGGTGAATTCTGCTGTTCGTTATGTAACTAATGAACCAAATAATTGTATGGAATTTAAATGTAAATTTTTGTTTGGATACGTTCAATGAACTACTATTTTTACCTTTATTTTGAGCTAGATATTGATAAAAGAGATGAGTTAGGTAACTATATAAATATCTAATTATATAGGCATTTATTTTGGTATTATATGAGGTATTTATATAGGCATTTATTTTGGTATGGTATGCTAGATCCCTCGAGCGAGAATATCTCTCAACCCCCACCAGGTGTATGTAAAATTTTACAGTGTTCGGTTTTGGTAATAAATAGGTTTTTTATTGAGCATCAAATCTTAGTTAAATCGAACGCAATTATAAACTTATTAATAAATGTTGTGTTTGTTTGTTACGTTCCTTTTTTTCCGTGATGTGTAAATAGCCAACACTGGCTATAGCTTTAGGAGCACGAGCACCCATTCCAAAGGGCACCGCGCCCGAGGTTGTTTAACATAGGTAAGCGCTAATACCGCTCACAACTCTTTAGGGCTTCATTCAAGCACATTATCAAAAAATATTAGGAATATGCACTCGTATCTAAGAAAAAAAAAAAACCGGCCAAGTGTGAGTCAAACTCGCGCAATGAGGGTTCCGTACAATATGCTTCGTGAACACACACACAATGTGCAAAAAATATGTTTTATTCAATTGACTAGCGCCATCTAGTGGTGTTTTAGTGAACTATTTCCCTAGATGAACTTATTATAGTGAGTTTACCACTTAATTTTCAAGTGATAGAATTCTTATTATTTTTCCTGTAATCTTCAAGGAATGAACTATATTTTGTAATTTTTTCAAAATTTTCGGCCCAGTAGTTTCGGAGATCAGGGGGGGGGAATGGTCAATTTTTGCCTTCTTTCGTGAATAAAATCAAAAGTATAGATTTTACCCGAACAAAAAAAAATATTTTTGTGATCCTCATAATGAGACCTTTCATTTGATATATGACACAGTAAGGTTTGCTAAACTTTTTTTTTTAATTTTGTAATTGGGCCTCTGAAAATGACCCTTATTTTAAAAAAATCTTTATTTACTTTGCACATCCGTGTTTGGGTCATAGGATTACACCATCTTGCCAAATTTCACCTAAATTGGTTCAGTAGATTCGGAGAAAATCTGCTGTGACAGACGGACGGACGGACAGACAGACGCCCGAGTGATCCTATAAGGGTTCCGTTTTTCAATTTTTGTACGGAACCCTAAAAATTGAGAAAGTTATTATTTTTAAATTTTATCTTTAACTAGGGAATCTCAAAACAAAATTGTAAATCAAATTCCTTTTTTTTTTAATCACTTATCAAATGGGGTCAGCACTGGACCCGGGAAAACTCTTGCTTCCAAACCGTCAAATAGTTTGTATGTGAATAAGAAGTCCGCTCAACTCTTTGATCAGTCAACTGCAAATCCGAGATCCGTATCTCTTCCGGTGCATCTCTTTGTGTCGGGTTTAGATCTTACGAGCTATCTACACTACACATTTCCGAATCAGGCCCATCTAAGGGTCCGGGCCGTCCGTGTCTGTTTGCCTGTCATAGCTGTGTCGTCCGGAATCCATGATGACACATATCAGGGAAATCTGCCTCGTTTTAGTATTTGTAGGTATAAATTTGGCGGTCATCATCATTAGGTCTTTTTAGGGTTCCGTAGGTCTGTCTGGTAATTTCCCCAAAATTTTTACAATAACACAACGAATGTACTCCTCGATGACAAAAATGGAATGACACTGTCAGGGCGACCGGGCGTACTCCGGAACACTGATGGTCTGACACTGATGTGTGAACGAGGTCATACAAATACTGATTTATCTCCGTCCCGGCCGGTTCCCGTCAGAAACCCGTGTGAATAGCGCTTTATTTTGTTTGAACGGATGTGACGTGTGTAGTTTGTTACTTCTTATGTTTGAGCTATAGCTTGTCATTAAAAAAAAAACTGTATTCAAGTAATATGGAAACTAATATTTAAGAAAGAAAATATTTAATTGTATGTTTTTACGTTTGGTTGTAATGTGAAAAATCATAAACGAGACGACTGAATAAAAATAATTCTATGCATAATTATCAGCGAGTAAAAGTAGACTTTCATTTATTACGCAGATGAAGCGTAGTTATTATCCACGTTAACCAGTATTTCCATGTACCAATCAAGATTTTATTCTTCAAAGTTTTCAAGATTTTTTTTTTCCTAGCCTGTAGATGCTGGTCCCACTGCTGGGCAAAGGCCTCCCCCTGAATGCTCCACTCTTAAGAAAAAATTTAGGAAATTATTTTTATTGATTGTTGTAAAACACTAACTCTGTTCGTATTGTTTAATTTACAAAGTCGAGCGGGATTCATTGGTAGGAATAAGTATGTGAACAATCATATTATCACACATATGCGTGAGATTGAAATCGGGTAAATTGGGCATAAAAAATAGTCAGTTTTTATCGCCCCTTTACGTAACTTTATATGTATTCAAAATTAAAATGTTTTATTTTTTAAAGGTTTCTTAGAACACTTATTGATTGTCATACATATACATGGCGAAATTTTGATCGTTCCGGACCATTAAAGGGGTGATTTAGCCTGTCAATATAAACAACTTTTCCTATGGGACAAATTCTGTAAACTCGAAAAAAATTTCGACATTCCTATACAAATTGCCCGGGCGGCTGAACACTTTTGTATGAAAATGTCGAAATAAAATTTGAGTTTCCAGCATTGGTCCCATAGGAAAAATGGTTCATATCGACGGGCTGAATCACCCCTTTAAGGGTCGAGAAAGATCAAAATTTCGCCATGTACATGTCGTGGCCATATCGTAGAATTGATCTTTTCATGAAACGATTGACATTTTCATGAAATGGTGGCATTTTATGATGTGGCCAACTTAATTTGATCAGATCATTGAATCGTCAACGTTTAACGATATTGTCATTCACGTTTGATAGGATCGTAAATAGGGTGTCCAGGAAATATAATTAACAAAAATTCAGAATATGTTAAAAACATTTTGTATTTTTTTCGTCGTAAATTCTTATATTTTCAATTTCTTTATCATTACACAACATAATGTTCACTTTTTCACTGCGATTTTCGCCGGCGGCCGCCATCTTTCCACATAAACAAAACAAACAAAGCGTTTGTAGCGCTTCTACCGGTAATTAAAGAAACTATTTTACGATATGATCAAACAATCTTGACCATTTCATGAAAGAGCTACGCGTTTGGCTGCATATATCGTTAAACAATATATTGTCATTGATCTGCCCAATCTACATCATGATGTGGCCAATACACAGTAAAAGATTTCATGAAATGCGACCATTTCATAAAATTGACAATCACTTCATTAAGTGATCGATTCTACGATATGGCCACGACATATATATCACTTACAACTTAAAACTTGTTGCGGTCAGTAATTTACTTATGGCTAAGTTTAACACCGCTTCCAAAGCGGAGTGCAGAAGAAGCGGCAACAAACTGCACAGCGCATTTTTTCCAATCGACGTCAACTTACAATTATAGATAACCTTAAAAACTTGTGGACTGAGTATTATTGCCCTAACTAAATATCATGATTAATTGAATTGTAAACAATACCAAAATCTTAGTTAAAAATATTTTTCGGAGCAAAAAACTGCATTAACTTATGACAAAGGTACTGTTTGGTAAAGAGTTGACGTAACGAGTAAGTTGACGAGCCCCGTAGCGCAGCGGTCAACATGCCTGACTGTGACTCGGATAGTCCCGGGTTCGATCCCCGGTCGGGTCAAGATGGAAAATGATCTTTTTCAGATTGACCAGGGTCTTGGATGTTTATCTATATAAGTATCTATTATAAAATATAGTGTCGTTGAGTTAGTATCTCATAACACTAGTCTCGAACTTACTTTTGGGCTTGGGGCTAGCTCAATCTGTGTGATTGAGCTAGCCCAATTAACTATGTACCAAATAACTGATGCGTTCAATTTACCTTACTGTCATAACTAGTTATATCATCATCATCATCAGGTCTTTGTAGTCTCCACTGCAGGAGCACGACCCTCTCTATACTACCAGAGCCATATACTAGCCTGAGTAGTCATAGGATTTGGCCTACACTCTCCACGCTGGCCAGACGGGTTGGAGAGGTCTCTTTGATGTTAATAAGCTTTGGTTAGCTTGTGTTTCCTTAGTCGCCTTTTACGACATCCACGGGATGACTTGGAGTGGTCCTATTCTACTCTGCCGGGAACCACACGGCCAAATGACCGGTGTTAATTATACTGTTTGCCCGTAATATTTGTATTTACATTGAACTAACTTAGGTATGTATTGACAATATATGTGGATGTGACATTAGTTCGTCGTTACCTTGACTAAGTAAATGTTAATCAATAGTTCATTATGATTCAAGCAAGTGCGCCAAGTTGATCATAACAAATTGTTTTAAGAACAGAGCGGAATTAAATTTTGCCTGAATTAATAGGCATGTTTCCTAACTTTTTTTAACATAAGCCCGTCTGGTAGATTATTTAAAATATTGAACATGTTTTTTTTTATTTTCTCAATCAAACCTATATTGATAAAGCCATATGTTAAAGCTTCGCGTGACTTCACTGACCAGGTCTCAGGGACTTCAGGAGCCCGATGGCCTAGTGGGTGTAAGCACTATAAGTGCTTCCACATGTTAAGCAACCCCGGGCGCAGTCCCTACTTAGATGGATGACCGCAAGTGGCATAAAAATTATCTCGAGCTCCTCCGTGCTTCGGAAGGCACGTTGAGCCGTTGGTCCCGGTTGTCGTCATTGATGGCAGTCGGTAAGCTATGTTAGATTCCTTCAGGCAGCTTAAAAAATCTCACCAGTAATTGACTATTAAGTACTTACACACACGAAAAACAAATAAACAAATGTCTTTATTATCTATTATTTGAGAGAAAAAAGGAAAATTACGTATCTGATATATTTTTTGATAATCTATAAGGCATAGTAATTATTTTTAAAAGATGTTTTTAGGAAATATGCCTTTTCAATAGGGTTTTTCCATATTATCCATTTATTTATTTACGTTAAACAAAGTAACCGGTAATCAGACCACCTAATTTGCCACCACCAGGTGTCAGCCATGATTGACACACATTAGCATATGAACCCCAAACCAGAGGAAGTGGAATCATTCGCGTGCGTGACCATTTTTGTTAGTTAGACTCCGTAATGTTCGAACTTTGTGACCTATTTTCCAGGAACTTATCGCTTACGGCAATTGTGTAAGTAACGAAAAAAACTCAAAGTAGTTTCTAAGGTATCGTAATCCGATGGTCCAGTGGGTGTGAGCTCTATGAGCGGTTACGTATGGTAAGCAACCCCTGGCGCAGTCCCTACTTGGATGGGTGACCGCAAGTGGCATAAAAATATCTCGAGCTCCTCCGTGCTTCGGAAGGCACGTTAAGCCGTTGGTCCCGGCTGTCATCGTTGATGGCAGTCGTTAAGCCATGTCAGATGCCTTAAGGCAGCTTGAAAAATCTGACACCAGTGTTGGCCACTTACACATACGAAAAACAAAAAACAGTTGGCAACGCATCAGCACCTCATCTGGTGTTGCAGATGTCCATGGACGACGGTGACCACTTTTTAACAAGTAGCTCATCTGCTCGTTTTCCTTCAAACATACATTAAAAAAATAACATGCTAACTCAAAATCTCTTTAAGATAAAAGGTTACAAAGTCACATTAATTTGTCTCGGCCTTAATTTTTCTTTGAAAATACTTCAGACTTATGACCAGTTTATCATTTGTACGCGTGAGAACGTTGTTTGACAGCTTTGTTAAATTATTGCATCATCATAATAAAATTGCTATACGGATTGAAAGTATCAGAGGGAGTATTATTTGTTAACTATATCATACACTTGAAATGGACTTTTTTTAAATCAGTTTTAACTAACATTAATATGTTGATATCAAATTAAAAGTACCCTTAAAATATTTTTCAGCTAGACACTTCCATATACAGATTTTTTTAAATTCTACTGTTCATGTTAGTTAACAAAAAAATAACATCTAAGCATACTTTTCATAAAAATAAATGTATGTGAAATGTAACACAAAATAACAGTTATTTAACTTTTTTCAAGAATATATCAAGTTCCCACTTTACCCAGTCGTTTCCCTAAAATGTGCGATATGATATTGAATTATACATGAGCTGCCGCCACCTGCGTGTCGCCGTGGTCACCAGGAAATGACAATTGTCAAATATTACGAGTACTTTGAAGATATCTCGCACTAGTACCAAACTAGGGGGATAAGCCTGCGCTAATGTATTGCGATGAAATTAAATAAAACACAAATTATCCATATGATTTACTAAGATATTTATATGATTTAAATCCTTAGCTACTGTTTGAGTAGGTGCCCGTTCGTTGACGTTGACAATCAGCAGCGGTGACGTCGAAATTCTTCGCTGGAATTCTTCGTTTGTAGGCTCGTAGGACCATATGTTTGAGTAGGTGCCCGTATTACTGCAGATACTAGGAATCCCTACTGCGATGGAAATAATAACTCGATGTATCAGAGGACTGTATATAATGTGAATTAACTATTTAAAATACAAGGACAAAATCTACGACGCGTACTCGCTCGGAGCGCAATAGAAGTGAAGTGCCTCCGTATGAATCGTGTTGAAGTTAGCGGCGCCTGCGCAGGCCTCCGCTCGGCTTTGTCGATGGTGCGAGTGTTGCCAGCACCACTACACTAAGGGCAAGTACACTCTTGTCACCTATCCTATTTATTAGCTTAGTTAGTCTGGCATTTAAATTTTAAAGAACGTAAATTTTCTCATAATTTCATACTGTTTTTTACAGAATTGTTCTCATTAAATAATCACACAATAGCCACCTATCCACTTATTAGTAAGCTTACTACGTGCTGCAAAATGCCTGGCTGGGCTTGATCCAGTACCAGGTTTTTTACATCTGATATAAGTATGATAACTATTCAATTAAATAAGTGTTGCCGCCACCTGCGTGTGACCGTGGTCACCAGGAAATGACAATTGTCGAATATCACGAGTATTACGAAGATATCTCGCACTAGTACAAAACTAGGGTAATTAGCGGTATATCTAACGCGCTATTTTATGGCTATTAAATAATATAAAACGTAATTGATCCTCATATAATTTCATATGGTATTAATATGGGCCAAATTCTTGATACAGAGCACCACACTTATACCACGTGTTTGTCACCTATCCTATTAGTTAGTTTAATGACTACTAGGCTTGATCAAACTTGGGAAATTCAAGATTTTTCTATGACTGAAAATTATATAGAATTCGGTTTTATATTACAAATGGTACAAATCCCTAATTACAAGCAGATTGTTCTCCAAATGCAACCATACTTTAACAGGCGTAGTAAAGCACTTATCACACTATCCAATTTTTAGGAATCCTAATTAGGAACGTATTAGGAACCTAAATCGGAAGCTAGTGATCACACTACACTAAATCGGTTCCTAAATCGTGCAGTGTTGCCAGTCGGGTCATGTCAGAAATTACCTGAAATATAAAAAAATAGTAATCTTTCTTATAAAAAATAACCTTTCATATTTTTTTACTGGAAAGGTATTTTAAGTTGATAGAATAGAATATTAGTTGTATGATGAGCTCCGTGGCGCAGCGGTCAATACGCCGGCCTGTGACACGGATGATCCCGGGTTCGATCCCCGGTCAGGTCAAGATGAAAAATGATAATTTTGTGATTGACCTGGGTCTTATTAGTATCTATTATAATATATAGTATCGTTGAGTTAGTATCCCATAACACAAGTTTTACTAAGGAATAAAAAGCTGCAATACGATGATTGTAATCGTCAATATCATACTTAAGTGTTAGTAGGTGATAAATATATTTGATATAAATTTCTTTTTTGAAAATTTGTGGGGAAAATGTGGGAAATATCGATTTTATTTGCCTCAAATTTGGGGATTTTCAGTTAGGCTTTTGGGTAATCCAGACTTTTGATGTCGGCAACGCTGGCGGGAGGGCAAATTGGCGTCCTAAATCGTAGCGATGCGATTACACTGTCCTAAATCGTATACAATTTAGGAAATAGAGCGATCGGGACGTCCTATTCATCCTAAATCGGATCCGACCTACCCTAACTGCGATTACATCTTCCGATTTCCTAATTAGGATTCCTAAAAATTGGATAGTGTAATAAGTGCTTAAGTCATCAATCTACCTTCAAGTTAGTCTGATACCCTAACGCGTGATCAATTTACATGCTGTATAGTTTTAAAAGTTTGCATTGTTTTTTGTGTGTGTCAGTGTCCAACACTGGTGTCAGATTTTTCAAGATGCGTAAAGTCATCTAGTCATGACATGACAGCATCTACAAGCGACTTAATTTGTCTTCTGAATCATAAAACTTATCGTGACCCATCCCAATGAGTGCCACGCCTGGGGTGGCTTGACATGCTCTGCGTAACAATCATCAGAAATGTTAAATGCTGGCAACAAAGTACTCTAATTTCGTTAATAAGCACTTGCGTTAGTAAGTAACATTAATATTAAAATAATTCATATACAATTTCAAACTACTTAAGTAGTTGCCAAAATGTAATGTTAATTTTTGTAGTGAGATTTAAATAAATTATTAATGTAAATTATAAAGTACATCTTATAACGAATTCCGAATAAGTTTATTATAATTTGGGGCGTGGCCAGAATTAGCAATTCTTTGGAGCTTTTGTGAGCTTTAGGAATTTTCAAACGCCTATTGAAAAGTAAATTTGCTTATAAAGTTGCATCGCCCATGGATTGGCTAACACTTGTACCTGTCAAGAAGTATAGCATTGAGTGAGCATGGGCTAATATAGAATGATTTTGCACAATCTAAAAATATTACTGGCCCAATTACCTAACTTTAGTGCCTAATTGTTAAGGCATAAGTCGTACAAACACTAAAGGCTGCTGTTCAAATCCTGCGCGCGTGTATTTTTTCCCACATATTTCTTATCTAGCTGATGCCCGCGACTTCGTTTGCGTGGAATTTATGACTTCGTCGTATTAATATACCTTAATACGAACTAAACATACATAAGAACCTCATATAACCTCTGATTGTCTTCTTTCAGATACCTGCCCCCGTAGCATGGCACGCGCGACAACGTTTATCGACTATCGCCATCTTGTTTTTCGCCATACTGAAGAGCGAGAAGTAGATAGTTTATCGCGCGATATAAACGGCGTCGCGGGAGCCATGCTACGGGGGCTGGTTGACTGGAAGAAATCCCCTCCTGGGATAAGTCCGCCATTGTGCATATAATCTTTAATTAGCTTTTAAGTATATTTCATTTAATTTATTTTATTTGATGTGCATTAAAGAATTTACAAACAAACAAAATACTTGTAGTAGTGTTATAAAATTGTATGGCATTGCGTTGGCTGCTGCTAAATACTGGAGGGATAAAATATAGGATTCTTTTAGGTAGACTTTTTAAGCCACCACCACGAAGAAGACTATATAGCTAGCTCCAAGTGAGCTTGCGCACCAAGCTTTGAGGTATGGGCAGAGCGCCTTTAACCTCTCCAAAGGGCCTTCGGGAGGGACGGACCTCGGCTTTAGGTGTTGCCTGTTCAGGGCTTGGAGAGACAGCAAACTCTTATGTTTTGCCGTATGGGCTGAAGACTAAGTTGACAAAAGGGGGACTCTGTAAAATTGTCGATATAAAATTTAACATGGTAGTGAGTGTATCAGATGTTCTAAATCTTTGATTTTTTTACCTCAACAAAAAATAATAATCAGGCTGAACAACTTTTGCTTAGGCTCCACTTTTATATTTCTTATAGTTCAGCTGGACCATTATGTTGCTGCGTCAGGTGTTCCAAATCTTCAAATTAAATACCTCACTAAAATGCTCATCAGGTTGAATAACTTTTGCTTAGGCGTCATTTATATATTTCTTATAGTTAACTTGGACCATTATGGTTCTGCATGAGGTGTTCCAAATCTCAGATTTTTTATACCTCAACAAAAATGCTCATCAGGCTTAACAAATTTTGCTTAGGCTCCACTTTTATATTTCTTATAGTTCAGCTGGACCATTATGTTGCTGTATCAGGTGTTCCATTTTTCAAAATCATTTCTACCTTATATATTGCCCCGGCTTAATAACTATATAGCAAAAAAAAACATTCGAATCCGTCAAATATTTCCGGAGATAAACGTGATCATACATACAGACAGACAGACAAGAAATTAAAAAATAAAATTTTTGCTTTCTATTATTCTTTTTAAGTGTCCTTCTATCCATTTCAGTCAATAATACTAAATGTACAGACAAAATATTTTTACTGTTTTATTATATGTATAGATTTAATAAGAGTAAACATGTGCATAGAAATTCTTCAAAATGGCGAAATAGTTGCGACATGATTTGCTCGCTCCTTCTACAGCTCACAGATCCACTCTTAGTCTATGCAGAAAGCTTGAATATTCAATTCAAGCTTCCAGAAATCGTTAACGAATTCCATATCTTTGAAACGACATGTCGTTGAATGACATTTCTTGTTAAAGTTCTTTAAAAGTTATTTTTCAAACATGTCCACCATCAAAGACATCAAAATGGTTGCACCTAAATAACGTTCCATTTACTGCCCTTCAAACTGCGTCCCTAAAAACTTGTCGAAAACCGGAACACCTATAGGGTATCCCTATAGCCATGGTCTATATTCACAAATAAATCAACGTTATTTTGACCTCATGACCCTATGGGTTTTGGGGATTAGTACCGTGGGTTTAACGACTCAACGATGACACTTTAATTTTTGATTTTCGTGTAATGGCCATACTCGTTATGTTCCCTGGACTTTTATAGTCGATAAAAGTAATTTATGGTCATAATATGACGTTTTATTTGATTAATTTACGCTCGATTTAGTTATTGAAGAAGGTGATTGAATAATGTTAGAATCCATTTTTCTGATCGCACAGAGAAATTAAATTATACAGGTAGGAGCCCTTACCGGCTTCGCCCGGGCAAGTTTACTACTTAGTACTTATAAACTCATCACTCTATATATCAGTTTGTTTTTCGTATGTGTAAGTGGCCAACACTGGTGTCAGATTTTTCAAACTGCCTTAAGACATCTGACATAGCTTAACGACTGCCATCAACGACGACAGCCGGGACCAACGGCTTAACGTGCCTTCTGAAGCACGGAGGAGCTCGAGATATTTTTATGCCACTTGCGGTCACCCATCCAAGTAGGGACTGCACAAGGGGTTGCTTAACATACGTAAGCGCTCACAGAGCTCACACCCACTGGACCATCGGGCTCCTCAGATATGTTTTTTTTTGTTGTTTACAGTGCGGTTTTCACAGATATATATCAGTGAAAACCGCATGAAAATCCGTGCAAAAAACGCATGAAAATCAGTCCATTAGATTTTGAGTTTATCGAGAAAAGACGGGCGGAGGAATTTGTTTTATATGTAATAATAGTAACAATTGAAAAGTCTACAAGGGTGTGTTAAGTAATCATTGTTAAGAATATTAGTTAAACACTTAATATTGTTTGAATATTAAGTTAACTGGGAGCAATTACAACTGCCAGTATCAGTTCAATATGGATGGTAAAATGTGCTAATCTGGCATCTTAGGATCAAACACAGTGGCATTGAAAAAAGCCTTTATTAATAGACTGTTTCCCGATCAGGGTTAGTTAGTCCCTTTTATTCATATGGTACTTGTGGTCCTTTCTCTCAGCTTCACTTCTCACTTATCCCGCTGCTGCATTGTGTAATGGTGCATATGTTTTGTTTGCTTGTGTATTGTGTTAAACCGTCGCTAACTTGTCGATTCGTTTATTGCTTATGTAATAGTTATAAGTGGAGATTTGTAAATGACTGAATGTTTTTATCCTATTGTTCTATATTGTTATTGTAGTCGATAATCTTCCTAACAGAAAAATAAAATAAAATAAAAATTTAACATCCTCCATACTACAAGAGGAGCCCAATGGCCTAGTAGGTATAAGCATTACTAGCGCTTTCGTATGTTGAGCAACCCCGTTGCTCTACCCACTGGGATGGGTGCGGTAAGTAGCATGAAAATAACTCGAGCTCCTACATGCTTCGGAAGGCGCGTTAACCCGTTGGTCCTGGCTGTCATCATTGATGGCTGCCTGCATGAATGCTATCGAAATAGCAAACCTCGGGCTTTAACAAATCACAGCTGAGGATGCAACGAGTCACGTACTGATGAAAACATAAGCAAAAGGTGTTGCTAAAATATCGAATTTTGGACGTACCAGTTAACTGATCTCTCTAGAATAGTTTGATTTCAGACTGAATTTATAAAATCCTGTCAGATCCTCAAGGGGCGAATCAGCCCGTCAATATGAACAACTTTTTCTTTTTTCTATAAAACTACAGCTTCCGGAAATTCGAAAAATATTACAACATTTTCATGCATTTTTTTATTAATTATTGAATAAGGCATTTGTCTCTCATCTCACCTGATGATAAGTGACGATGAAATTGCCCGTGGTGCAAAATTTCATGCATAAACACTATTCTATGAGGATGTAATTTTTTTTCGAATATCCTCCATTAGTGTGAGAGAAAAAGTTTTTCATACTGACTGGCTGAGTTTAGCTAGCCCCTTTACGAGTAATAAATAAATAAATATATACGGACATCACACAGATTGAGCTAGCCCCAAAGTAAGTTCGATACTTGTGTTATGGGATACTAACTCAACGATACTATATTTTATAATAGATGCTTATATAGATAAACATCCAAGACCCAGGTCAATATGAAAAAGATCATTTTCCATCTTGACCTGACCGGGAATCGAACCCGGGACCATCCGTGTCGCAGGCAGGCGTGTTGACCGCTGCGCCACGGAGCCCGTTTTATTTAAAAGGATCGGACAACGTTTTGTTAACATATAGAAACTTAAAATATTATCGGTATTTCAAATATTTCAGCAAACCAGTTCAGTACTTCTTTCAATGGTTATTGCAGCAGCCATATCTACTTTCAGTGAGAACCATGTTATATTTCCACCCTGTATAATTTAGTCCGTCCGGTTTTCTAAGTGCCTACATGTCACTGCTTTTGAATGACTAAACAGTCGATATTCAACTAAATACTTCCATTCTCACCCAACTAGTTTCCTAAGAAAGTGCTTTCTCCGACCCTTGAACTAACAAGCAAAATATTTTCGTACATCGCAACACGTTATAAATTCAACTATTCGTTTCCCACTTCATTTAGTCTCATTGTTACTAAAACTAACAAGTCTTGTAACAGAAAGATAGTAAGTTCCCATACCGAGGGCATTGTTGACGCGAATAAATCAAAATTTACATGAAAAAAAAAACTGGTTCTGCTTAGGGCAAAGGAAGCTATTGTGCCTGTCTTCGCATGGATTTTGCACGCGGAAGTTGAAGTAAGAATTCAGGCAACAATAGAGACTTTGACAATAGGGTGGTTGAAACGGGAGCATGCTTTGTAACAGCTGATCGGCTCAAGATTGCGCATTCATTGATGCAACCAACGGTGTAATAATTTAAAGTAATTCTGTCTTTTCGCCCCAATTTCGGATAAGTTAGAGGTTTAGACTGGACAGCTGTCGATGGTCAAAAGTTTGAGTTTATTTAAAAATAATAAATGTCTGCCGTATCACATGCTCGAGTTCCTGGAAGTCATTTTCCCATGGGCACTTTTGAAGATGTACTTTTATTTCTTAATCCGAGCCAAAGACATTGTTATCGAAATATTTGGGGGCGTTTTCAAATATTAGATACATTGCATAATTTAATTACTGGTGTGTGGTCTGTTCCATCCATTGTCTACGACTCATTTTGTATCAACTTGTTATGCTATTAAATAATGTTCCTGATTTGCGACTATTTTCTACGAAATATGCAATAATATGGTACAGTTAACTAAAATGGATACCTACTAATGTTGTTAGTGATCTGATCATTTTCTATGATACTTTAAATATCTTGTTTTAGAGTGAATATAACAATTCTCCTACTTGTGTCACATACTATTCAGATATGACAAACGACATTTTTTTTGTTTCCAGTCTATATCTTAATAGTTAGTTGTGGTAGAGCCTCGCTACCGGCGAAAATCACTTTTGCTAGTAGCACGAATGGGCCGGCTCGTCCGGGGAAGTACGAGTACCACACTCTCACAGAAAATCGACGTTTGAGTAGCAGCTTTACCGCTACTATGCTTCGTTCGGTGAGTGAGAGAGCCGGAGGCCCAGCTCCCTCTCCCCTCTGGGGAGGGAAAAATAAAAGGCCGGCAACGCTCCTGTGACACCTCTGGTGTTGCAGTTGTCCATGGGCAGCGGTGATCACTTCCCATCAGGTGACCCACTTGCTCGTTTGCCGTCCTATGACATAAAAAAAATAAAAAATAATAATAAAGTATCAAGTGTCGTGTGATTATATAATGTAAAAAAAAAAAACAAAATACTAAGTTCATAGGTTATTTTACAAGCTACGTTTAGACGAGGCTTATCTATGCACTGCATTGTAACTGACAAACACATAACATATCTAAACTATAATTCATGAAATATTTGACTAGACAATATTATCTTCATCGTCACTTACCATAAGGTGAGATGGGAGACGAATGCCTAATTCTATAATTAATAAAATAAAAACAATGTAGAAGCTTTTTTGTAATTATTTTACTTTAATTAATCACATAATATTGTAAAAGTTTTACTATAATTCATTAAATAAATCAAAAGATAGCCATGAATAATTTTGTAAGATAATTTATACGGGGCCCATCTATAGGTAGCACCTTGCTACCGGCACACATTGTTAAAGATAAACTTTAATTCATTAAATAAATTACTAGTCATTGAAGAGCCATTTTTTCTTAGGAATTGCTATAAAAGGCTTAATTCCTAGCCGTTGGCAGATGCTCGTGGCACGCGCCTTCTAAATGCCATTTTAAATAACGGACAACTGTTTCACTATTCTGTATTAAACAACTCGCTAGTCTAGTTATGCAGGTACATAATACTTGACGTTAAATGTCAGCTCAAAATGCAGACACTATCAATTATATGGTAACAAATTTTTATCGTTAAAACCATCGTCTAAATAATTAAATTAAAAAGAAATCGGAGTAGTCTCTAAAAGGCTTTGATCAGTCAACAAGCACCACCTACCTATCCTTTTTTTTTCAATTACTTCAAAAAAGAAAATCTAATTCCGTTCCTAGTTCCTACTTTTACAGTTAATTACGTAGTATTTTTCGTATAACTTTTCATCAATCTTAACGTTTCATATTGAGAGAACTTCCCATGACCGCTTAAACTTTTTGCGGTAATGACTAGTTTCCTTAATTCACCAAATGTAAAATAATGATAAGTTATACCAAAAACTGTAGTAGTTTTTGGTATAACTTATCATTATTTTAGTAACTGAAGAACTGAATTAATTTTTCTGAGGTTCTATTATTGAACGTGTGACCTGTCTTCGAACGATTTTTGTATGGAAAAAACCTCTTGCTTGCGAACGGAAAAATTTCAAAAATACCACTAAACTGTAAAAAGAAGTGAAATAATAAAATCACTAATTTCTCTGATCTCTCTAAGTCAAGTCTTATTCTTAAAATAAGAGAGAATCTTGAACATTCTCACCCTTCTACATCAATTTAACTAGGTAAAGAAACTTGCAGTTGCGGAAAATTAAATTTTATTATTTATTTCACAGCATTGTTACACCGAACATAAATTTTCTCAAACCAGTAACTAACTCTAAATCATTTTAAAATAGATTCAACAATGCCTTTTACTTTCCTCCCCGTATTTTTTATTTCTTACCCACGTTTTTTTCTTTTAATAAAAAATCGCATTATCCTACAGTTAAAAGAGGGGTGACGGTCTTAAGTTTTTTGGGGTATGAATTAATGCGACACTCTATCTATATGGAGCAGAATCTTTTATCTATTGTTGTAAAAATCTTTGAAAACGCCCCGTCAATAAAGTTTATAAGACCTCGTTATATTTACAACTATATAAGTACAGTTATACAAACTATTTTCAAAGGGTTTTGTTTTGTATAACATAGGTATTAAGGTTGATAATAAAATGATGTTGGTGGAAATATAAATTTGTAAACGATAAAGCCATTTGATGCCGTTTTTATTAAAACGATAATTTGCAACTTAACATAATTCCGTGTGATATTTTTGCATAATTTTCTTTGTGTAAGATTTAGGAGAATATTAGGATGCAACCGTTAATGGTTTGTAGCGACAGTTTTGGCTAAATGGTGCACATTGACATGACAGTTTCAATAATTGACATGGTACAAAATGGTTTGTTACTTAACTTTCACTACTATCACTACATATTATTAAATACAGTGCTCTGTCGCGTCTGTCTGTCTGTTCGCGATAAACTCAAAAACTGCTGCACGGATTTTTATGCGGTTTTCACTAATAGATAAAGTGATTTCTGAAGAACAGTCCTAAGGGATAATTCATGCCTGGGCGCAGACGGGGAAGGCTGCTAGTATAATATAAATGCCAAAAAATAAAAAATTGGATGCCATGTCAAAATAATTGTACTTCACCAATAATTTTTTTATAAGAAAGACTCTCTTTTAGAAGGAACAGCACATACAAGCGTAGAATGAGAACCTTCTGATTATCCGTGTGGTTCCCGGCAGAGTAGAATAGGACCACTCCAAGTCTTCCCGTGGATGTCATAGAAGGCGACTTAGACTAGGAAAAACAAGCTAAACAAAGCTTACAAATATCAGAGACTTATCCAACCCATCTGGCAAGCATGGAGAATGTAGGCCAAATCCTCCATCACCAGAGTCCCATATTAGCCATAGCAGTCATTGGCTAATATGGGACTCTGATGGTGCAGAGAGGATTGTCCTCCTGCATTGAAGGCAGACTAGGACCCGATGATGATGCTGGAGATGATTGCGCACGATGTGCTCTTTTAGAAAGAAGAGAACATACAAGCGGAGACGGAAAACCTTCTGATTTCCTGCCGCCTCCTGAACCCTCTCCTAAACTTAACCTGCTTCACCAATTTTATGTGAGTCCCGGCCTAGCCATCTTTATCAGAACTAAATGAGCCAGGGCCTCATAAATCGGTATTTTAATGTACCAAATATAGCCGATATGATAAGTTTTATACACTTTCATTAACACGAATAAATAATAAATAATAAATAAATAAATATATACGGACAAATCACACAGATTGAGCTAGTCCCAAAGTAAGTTCTTAAGTAAGACTTGTGTTATGGGATACTAACTCAACGATACAATATTTTATAACAAATACATATATAGATAAACATCCAAGACGCAGGTCAATCTGAAAAAGATCATTTTCCATCTTGACCTGACCGGGGATCGAACCCGGGACCATCCGTGTCGCAGGCAGGCGTGTTGACCGCTGCGCCACGGAGCTCGTCTAAAACTCGTTAACATATATCACACAAAAAAAATTTGGAATTTCTTAAATAGAACCCTTCATTTATGATCCAATGCGCTCTAGGCCAGTTAAATTTCACCTTGAACATTGCTAATTGAAACTAGCAACAACTATTTAGCATTACACTACAGAAACAAAGGTCACTATAGGAATGTAACGTTCCAGATGACCTTTAGGCGCACGCGCACACCTTCCCAACGGTAATTGTGATAGCACCTTTATTAATCCGTTCTAGCTATCGTTCGATGTGTGGTGACCTTTATTTGCACGCGTAGCAACGGTAGATAATTGGAGTAACACTTTTTAATTCATTTTGATGTGTGACTGATACAGTTTAAGACCCTTTCTGAGCATTTTGCCTAAAACGCCGACAAAGTTAGAGTCATTTATTTCTCTGAGCTCTACTGTAGACCTCGCTATTCTGTCTTTGAATAGCTTGATCATCGTCATCAGGACTTTGTTAGTCTCCACTGCAGAAGCACGAATCTCTCTGTATTACCAGAGCCATATATTAGCCAGAGAAGTCAGAGGATTTGGCCTACACCCTCCACGCTGGCCAGACGGGTTAGATAGATCTTTTAGATGCTTATAAGCTTTGTTTAGCTTGTGTTTCCAAAGACGCCTTCGATGACATCAACGAGAAGTCTTGGAGTGGTCCTATTCTACTCTACCGAAACCAAGGCAATTTGGACAATTTTTACAAATATTATAAGATTTAACTACTCTTCTGTTAAAGACTGTTGGACCAAACGACTAACATCATGGTCTGTGGAAGACCCGTAACTCGCTGGCATGAAGACATCTCAAAAATAGCAGGAAAAAAATGGATGGCTCTAGCCAAAGATAGACAGCGCTGGAATTTTCTGGAGGAGTCCTTCACCCTTAGACAAGGGGTTCTTACATGACAAATTTTCTATTTTATTCATCAATTACTTATAAAATACTAGCAGCCCTACCCGGCTGCGCCCGGGCATGTATTATACCTTAAAACCTTCCTCGTGAATCACTCTATCTATTGGTGAAAACCGTATGAAAATCCGTGGAGAAGTTTTTGAGTTTATCGCGAACAGACAGACAGACAGACAGACAGACAGACGCGGCGGAGGACTTTGTTTTATAATATGTAGTGATATAATTTTACTAATGGAAACAAGAATATGCTTAATGAAGAATAATAACAGGGATCCAAAACAAATTATTATATAATTATCATCTCACTAATAAATAATATAAAGAAAATTCTAATAACTATTATATACTACTCTTGTTAAAGATGCAAGAAATAAAAGGCTTTTTTATTTATTTATTTTTATTTATAAGATGTAAAAAATATGTTTGTTAAATAAATAAATATAATATATATGGACTATCACACAGATTGAGCACAGTAAGTTGTGAACTGGTGTCGTAGCTCGTAGCATACAAACCCAACAATACTTCGGATTAACATTTTTTTTTTATGTCATAGGACGGCAAACGAGCAAGCGGGTCACCTGATGGGAAGTGATCACCGCTGCCCATGGACAACTGCAACACCAGGGTGTCACAGGAGCGTTGCCGGCCTTTAATTTTTCCCTCCCCAGAGGGGAGAGGGAGATGGGCCTCCGGCTCTCTCATTCACCGAACGAAGCATAGCAGCGGTAAAGCTACTACTCAAACGTCGATTTTCTATGAGAGTGTGGTACTTCCCCGGACGAGCCGGCCCATTCATGCTACTAGCAAAAGTGATTTTCGCCGATAGCGAGGCTCTACCACAACCAAACACATCCACGAATCAGGCCAATCTGGAACAAAACCAATATCGTGGTATTCCACGAAAGCATTTGCAGTAGTACCACTGTGCCTCAGAGGTATTGTTTGTTTTTCGTGTGTGTAGGTGGCCAAGACTTTTCTGCTGCCCAAAGGCATCTGACATAGCTTAACGATTGCCATCAATAATGACAGCCGGGACCAACGGCTTAATGTGCCTTCCAAAGCAATCAATTTTTTTTATATGTTCAGGCACTAAGCTTTTCTTACCCTCAGGCTGAGGACAAAAAGTTCCTAGAATGACAACTTCTTAAAATGGCAGCATCCCAAAACGACTATTGCAAAATAGTCAATTTCCGAAAATGCCAATTTGCGGAAACGACATCTTCTACAGATTCTAAAATTCTAGAGAATGGTCATTTCCAAAAGCTTGTTTTCATATAAGTATAAAATAAACATTTTTTTTATTATGTATTAGATTTTCAAGTTGCGGACTAAACATTTATTTATTTATTTTTTTGCTTTTGCATGCAACCATCAATTAATCAACACACTTCAAAAGTGTCCAATTTTAATTACGAAATAAGTTCAATGTACTTTCATTATTTCATTCAGTGTACAAAAATGATTATACAGCCGTCAATGAGGTCCGGTGGTAATGAACACATCTATTGAGTTCTACAAATCCTATTGAAATAAGGGCACCCTGTAGGTTTTGAGGGTGGAACCGTGCGGTGGCCATGGGTTGGGTTTTATGAGGACTTGTTTAGATATTTGTGTTGATTTGAATTTTTAGTAAATAGTGACATCACAAGTATAGAATAAAATTGCATTTAAAGAAATGCCTTAATCAATGTTAAACTAAACTTGAAATTAAATTAATGTAAAGCATATTCTCGAATTAACAAGGCCGGATTTATCGCTGTATGCGGTAGCGTCCCGCGGCTGAGTCGCCCCTTTAAAAACCGGAAGGGGTTTTATTAAAATATTGTAAAAAAACTTGTTCTTAAGGCATCAATCCTGGTATTTCTCATATTAAAGTATTTGATGGACCAGCAGGCCTTATACTAACTTATTTATTAAATAAAGAAAATAAGAAATGTGAATGCAAAATAAATCCCATATAAACTTATACTAACTTGTTTTTAAGTTGGCGTAAGGCCTATGTGTTTTGATTAATATAAATTTTCTAATGCAGTTTTAGTCGCCTGACGTTGTGGGCCACTAATAATCTTTTGACGTGTGACGAGGGAGAGAAGGTGTTAGAATATTTCGTAATTTTTTTTAATGTTTCAATTCATGTACTATTTGAGGGGGATTTCCCCTATTCGTGTATACCTATACATATTATCCACATAGTCAAATCTGTTTAGTATTTCTTTTTTGTTAAGATATTAAGACATTAGTAGTAAAATAAAGAATGGAGTATTAAAAAATGTTTCAGACTTTGGAATAATAAGTACAAATGTCGATTGAACGATTTAAAGAAACATCTATAGCCATGGCACAAAAATATATTTTTCTGTCTGTCTCTCTAATATAGAAGACAGCCCAAATGGCCGCTCGAACTCAAGAGATTTCCCACTTGGTAACCCTACAGCAGCGCGCCTACTGCGCACAGCGTGTGGGCGACATTGTCCCACTCACCGGACAAAAGGGTTAAATGAATCGACGTGTAATGAACACACTGTGATTTTTTTTATTTCTGTCATGCTTAATTTGTGACACGCGCGTTTCGCTCGTGTTGATCCGCCTGAGGCGTAAATACGCTGCAGGCGAAGTATTTTGACTGTGATATCGATGTTTTGGTGAAACAAATTATTTGAGAGTTTTTAAAGGGTAGTTTTTAGGGTTCCGTAGTCCAAAGGGTAAAAACGGGATCCTATTCACGAGACTTTGATGCCCGTCTGTCTGTCTGTCACCAGGCTGTATCTCATAAACCGTGATAGCCAGATAGTTGAAATTTACATAATAGCGAGCCAGCCTACTGCGCACAGCGTGTGGGCGGCATTGTCCATCTCACCGGACAAAAGGGTTAAACGAATCGACGTGTAATGAACACACTGTGATTCTTTTTTATTTCTGTCATGCTTAATTTGTGACACGCGCGTTTCGCTCGTGTTGATCCGCCTGAGGCGTAAATACGCTGCAGGCGAAGATTTTGACTGTGATATCGATGTTTTGGTGAAACAAATTATTTGAGAGTTTTTAAAGAGTAGTTTTTAGGGTATCGTGCTCAAAGGGTAAAAACGGGACTCTATTCACTAAACTTTGATTCTGTGTGTCTGTCACTAGGCTATATGTCATAAACCGTGAAAGATAGCTAGATAGTTGAAATTTACACAGACGATTTATTTCTGTTGCAATCTATATGTAGTGTACTGTGTAATAATATGTAGTGATACTTAATTTGATACACGCGCACCTTTGCTCGTGTTGATTCGCCTGAGGGGCAAATACGCTGCAGGCGAAGATTTTGAGTGTGATATCGATATTTTGGTGAAACAACTTATTTGAGCTTTTAATGGGTAGCTTTTATTAGGGTTATTGTTAAGGTGCTTCTTATCAAGAATTTTATTATAACACATTGTCCTATGTAACTGCTCTGTGGGAGCATCTTAATATGTGTAACGAACCAAATGAGAAGGATCTATTAAATTAATGAATAAATGTATACGGACAAATCAGACAGATTGAGCTAGCCCCAAAGTTCCAGACTTATGTTATGGGATACTAACTCAACGATACTATATGTTATTACAAATACATTATATAGATAAACATCCAAGGCCCAGGTCAATCTGGAAAAGATCATTTTCCATCTTGACCTGACCGGGGATACCAGGGACCATCCGTGTCGCAGGCTGGCGTGTTGACCGCTGCGCCACGGAGCTGGTCAAATTATCTAAAAATATTTCACACGTTTACATATTTTGACATCCTGTTTAATTAGGTATGCTGAACAAAGTTGCCTGACGGCGAAATATTATGGAACAATTATCAAATAAAAAATGAGGGGTCATACTGATCAGTTATTACAAAAATCTGTTAAAAATATGTACGTTTGTACAATTTTTAACACATTTGATATTCTAAAAGGGAATTAGATGAGCAAGCTAGCGCAAACATTTTTTTTATTCCAAATAAGATCAAATTGAAAGTATCTAATTTCATACTTCGGTGATAAATTTCTTTCTTGTAGTATTTTTTGTATACTTTTTAACATAATAATAGTTCAATAAACAAAAAAACATGCTTTGTAATGACGTTTCTTAGCTAGTCATGTATTGTCATCAGAACTCAGAGCGTGTGCAAAATTTTACCCAATCGATGACCGGGAAGTGGTTCAAATTAAGATTCCAAGATTTTCTTACATAACATAGTTACAAGTGAAGCTAATAAAAGCGCGTTAAAAAAGGTACGTTATATTAACCAAAATGCAAAATAGTAAGAAGTATAAAAAACTTCTTACATGTAATGGACTAGCCAAGTACAGATTTGACTTTTTCAATTTGATCTAGGACTATTAATATAAATATGAGTGGCACAAGTTTCGCTAATCTAAGCCTCTGTTCGTAAAACTAATACCGTCTTATTATAAAACGAGGACTAACTTTGGTACCTGGTTTAAACCAATATCCAACCAAAATAAATTTACAGTGACACTTACTTAATGTCAAAGTACTAAATGTTGACTTATTTTGGCCGGATAATGGTTTAAACCAGGTACTCAAGTTAGTCCTTGATTTATAATAAGACAGATAGAATTTACAAACTAAATAAAACATATGAAAGGATAGTAATGCTGAGTAGGGCATTATTTATTTTTCCATATCACAAAGTATATGCATGGAAAGGGCATCCCATTATAATATTGTGTCCTTTAACTTAATCAAACCAACCTTTTCGCTGGGCACCTAGTTATATCCATAAACTTTAATAGACTCATACGGATTTACAACATTTAAACAACTGCCACAACATCTGTCCTAATCTAATTTGTACAAATCGCCCGCGCCCATAAATAAATATTATTTCTGATAAACCCTGCGGAAGTAAGAAAAAAATATTTAAACTGCAGCAGTTGGTTATTAAGTATAACGCCGCACACTAGGCACAGTAGCGACGCCAATCATTTTATTCCTAATACTTTACGAATAGAAAGAAATTCAAGAATGTAAATCATATAGGCACTAGTAAATAACCTGAATTATTTTTGGAACATGTTTAATATTATCAATATCAGTGAGAATTATGATAATCACGTTTTCTCTTAATGACTGATTCTCATAATATTAAAACATGATTCTAAAAATACTTCAGGTTATTTACTAGTGCTTATATGATTTACATACTTGAATTTCTTTCTATTTGTAAAGAATTAGGAATAAAATTATTGGCGTCGCTACTGTGCCTAGGGTGCACCCTTAACGCCCGTGCTTGTGCAGTTGTAGCACTTTTATTACATAGCTTTTGGATGTCTTATCTAAAACAATAGGATTTTATATGGACGAGTAGGATATAAAACGCGGTGGCCTAATCAGTAAGGCGTTACTCGTAAAAAGATAATAGTGCTGGTTAAATCCTGCCCACGTACGGATTTTATTTTCCTATACCTTTTTTCTTAATTTAATAAGAATATAGAATAGCATAGCACTGTGAATGCAAAAAAATACCCATAAATTATTGGATTTTATAAGTTTGACGCTACTCTAACATAGTATCTTCAAAATCTTATCTCGTCATCATCAGGTCTTTCTAGTCTCCACTGCAGGAGCACGACCCTCTCTGTACTACCAGAGCCATATACTAGCCTGAGTAGTCAGAGGATTTGGCCTACACTCTCCACGCTGGCCAGACGGGTTGGAGAGGTCTCGTTGATGTTAATAAGCTTTATTTAGCTTGTGTTTCCTTAGTCGCCTTTTACGACATCCACGGGATGACTTGGAGTGGTCCTATTCTACTCTGCCGGGAACCACACGGCTTATCTCGTATGTACGAAATATTATTTTTGATTATCCCTGCGGCAGTGAGAAACAATATTTAAACGGCAGCAGTTGGTTATTAAGTTAAACGCCCATGCTTGTGTAGGACTTGGGTTACATAGCTTTCATAAAGCTTTTAGATGCCTTATCCCAAAGGAAGGATGTTATAATCTTAACGCTTCGTTAGTTAGTTTTTTGGTGTTTTTTACTCTACAGTCTAATGTTGAATACAGTGTGTAACTTAATCCTCGATATAACCTTAAAGGGGTAACTCAACCCGTCAATATGAACAACTTTTTCTATGAAATCAATGTTGGAAAACGGTATATTTAAATTTCTCATTCTAATTGCCCGGGGGCTGAACAAAATGAAAGTATTGATTCCATAGCAAAAGTTGTTCATTGTATCGACGGGCTGAGTCACCACTTTTAGGTTACCTTGAGAGTCAAATTACGTGCTGTAGATAATATATCGATAATACGTAACTTTTAGTGCGCGACTCGCTCTTTACCGATTTTAGGGTCATCAAATCATGCATATAGGCGACACTATGGTCCCGGGTTCGATCCCCGGTCAAGTCGAGATGGAAAATGATCTTTTTTCAGATTGACCTGGGTCTTGGAAGTCTATCTATATATGTGTTTGTTATACAATATAGTATCGTTGAGTTAGTATCCCATAACACAAGTCTCGAACTTACTTTGGGGCTAGCTCAATCTGTGTGATTTGTCCGTATATAATATTAAATGAACTATTCATCGTGAATCCATTAATAACTATTGAATATTGATGACAAGATATTATTGTAGCCTCCGACATACATAAAAATATAATTTCTTGCCTTCAACAGTTGTATTGATGACAATTAAACCAGTCTCTATAAATATAACAGCAAAATTATGACATTCAAGAAGAATCTTTAATGAAATAGAGTTAAGTTCAAATTTGTGGTACTTAAAAACTGCTGTGTAATGATAGAAAGTGTAATATCACCATGAGCAGCTCTAGTGTCGCCTTTGAGCGATTTTGGTGTCAAACCAATAGTGACTCTATTATGTTATAGTTTTTTTATATCCAGGGCAAAATATACAATGAGTAATGCGCCGTTTTACACGATTTTTACGACAAAATAACGTTTTTAGGGAAATAATGAACAAAGACGAGATGTTTTTATTGCTTCTGAACTGTAATAGAAATATAATAATCGTTTAAAATCATGACAGAAGCGTTTTTGTGAGCTAACTGTTCCAGAAAGAGGGTTAAATCATCGTCATGACGGGAAACGACTGATCTGGGTCTTGAATGTTTATTCATATAAGAAAATATCTATTATCAACTTTATCTATGTATAGTATCATTGAGTCAGCATCCTACGACACAAGTTCACATCGTACTGTGTGGCTACCTGTGTGTTTGATTTGTTCCTATGTCGTATTGTCGAGCTATGTCAGGTGCCTTAAGACAGTGTTAGCCACTTACACACTTGAAATATACTTACCAAAAGAAAACAAATAAAAGATAATATCTTCGTATATAAACCGCGAACATTACATTTAGTAATTTATATATTACTTTTGTATAAAAAGATATTTTTTTAAATTAAAAATCCAATTGTAAATTAAACCGTTAAAGACAGCATTAACGTATCAATCTACACCAAACGGATTTCGAATCCGGCACAATTCACAACAGGTGCTGGGGCAGTCTAAATCAGATGTTATCTCCTAATTAAATAATATTGTTTTGGCGGCACGCAAAGCTCTAAGCCTCGCCCTATTACTCTACCATATGGTACTAACCTCTGATTCCTAAGATTTTTTATGACAGATGAACATAGATGTCACGATGACGAGCTCCGTGGCGCAGCGGTCAACACGCCGGCCTGTAACACGGATGGTCCCGGGTTCGATCCCCGGTCAGGTCAAGATGAAAAATGATCTTTTTCAGATTGACCTGGGTCTGGGATGTTTATCTATGTATGTATTTGTTATAAAATATAGTATCGTTGAGTTAGTATCCCATAACACAAGTCTTATTTAAGAACTTACTTTGGGGCTAGCTCAATCTGTGTGATTTGTCCGTATATATTTATTATTTATTTATTATTTTATTATTTACTGGTAGCGTCATAACTACGAATTACAATATTGTGAGAAAATAAAAGCAATATTCAAGGAACATATCCTCATTATTCAATATTGAAAAAGCTCTGCAGCACCTTCATCTGACTAGGATGCCTTGCCTTAATTTGGTCCAACATTTTTGTATGTGGTTGGCAGGGAGTCTATACGATACCATTATAATAATATAATGCTATCGTAAAGACTGCCAAATATAGTGCATAGTTGCACTCTAGTGTAGAGTCATAAATAAATTTAACTCTAGAGTGCAACAATGCAATATACTAGACAAAATATACCCTTATATACACAACACACACATATATTAATGATGTACTATATCAAATCACGCAATTCAGCTAGCCCCACAGTAAATTGTGAACGTTTGTCATAGGATAACTAAACGATACTGTATGTTATAATAGAGACTTATATAGAAAAACATCTTAGACCTAGGCCAATCTGAAAAAGTATTCCATCATGATCAGGCCGGGGATCCAATCCAGTTTTCTCTGTGGCACTTGCAGAGCCACAGAGACCGACAAGAGTCACAGAGTCTGTGATTGTTGTATAACACGATGTACTCAACAAGGTACATTATTTAAAAAAAATAAAAAACCTATTTGCCGTTTTTCACACTCATCGTCCACGGTATTGATTTTTTGGTAACGTAATATGTAACGTTAATGTTGTCTAAGAAACTCCGGGGACGAATACAAATCTAATAACACCTCACACTTCAAAATCCGTACAGCAGGCAACAAAGGAACAGACATTCGTAATACATAACGCAAATAACATTACCTTCCTGCTGGGTGGGTAAGTCGGGTAAAAAATCCAGCATTCCGCTATCAATTTTCTCCCAGTTCTGATAAACAGCTGAGCTGGTCTGAGTTATTACGGTCCCGAGATATGCGTTCCTTTGTCTCAGTCTATTGGGAATAATGTATTAATATAAAGGACCGTAGGCGCCGATATCTCTGTAGAAAATAATAAATTTATGATTGAATAGAACAATCCAAAAAGCGGAGCCATTTCTCCCTCCCATTTTAACTCCCTTGGGATGCAATCGGGAAAATATCACGGTAAGTTATAACTATTGGAGCCCAGGTTCCGCTTTTATGACAGCTTTTATGCTGCAATATGATTAAGTTGTTTTAAGACTAGTCTACATGACACCTACTTTCCTTAAAGTAGCTACAGAACCGAAGACGATATATTGTGTCATTACAAATTTAAAATTATATTGTATCAATACAATTTGAAACTGTACTCGGAATCGAACCCGAAATTGTGTAACATCTAAATATATATAACTCAAAGGTGACTGACTGACTGACATAGTGATCTATCAACGCACAGCCCAAACCACTGGACGGATCGGGCTGAAATTTGGCATGCAGGTAGATCTTATGATGTAGGCATCCGCTAAGAAAGGATTTTGAACAATTCTACTTCTTAACGCGAGTGGAGCCGCGGGCAAAAGCTAGTTTTATATATGACTAGCTGGTACCCGCCGCTTCGCCCGCGTGTTATATAGCCTATATCCTTCTCAGTACCCTATACAAAATTTCATTATGACTGGTTCAGTAGATAGGGCGTGAAAGCGTCACAGACAAACTCACTTTCGCATTTATAATATTAGTTAGGATTATGATAACACCATAATTATGAAATTATCCCTTCTTATGCGTGGGGTACACACAGCACAGGACCATAAAAATACCATACACTTTGCCTTTTCTTTCCACCCAGATCAGCAAATTGACCCAATTTGGAAAAAGGAGTACTCTATCAATAATAATGACATTACTAACACAATAAACCCGTCAATTGTTCCGGTGCGCGCGCGCAGGTGGTTTTAATTAGACGTGAGAAAACACCCAATTTACGCGATATACCGAAATAATTCATGTCAAGCTCGTGGTCACCCCACAGGGCAGATAACGGTTATGTCATCATCTATGTTTTTATTATAATAACACTAGCAATTTTTGCGCCCGTTAATATCACTCGCAGATAAATTAGCTTCCTATGGGACCATAAATAATCAAAGCCTATGGGTAAAACAATTTCGAAAATCAACCTAGTAGATTCAGAGCCTGTTTTTATAATATTAGAAGGTATATATATTACAGATAGGAAAGCTTTGACTGTGAGTTAATTTGTATGTTTTTTGTTGAGGATAATCTCAAAAAGTAGGGAACCATTTTTTTAAATTCTTTTACCGATAAAAAGATACGTTATCAGCAGGTTGCCGCATTGGAAGCGATGGATCATAGAGCCAGAACCACGCCAGAACGCTAATTGGCTACAAAAGAGGGGGTAACTAATAAACTGCATTCTCTTAGCAATAGACGCAAAGTCGCCAGCTTAAGTGTCCTCATCATGATAGTCCTCAGAGAGTGTGCTCAAGACCTGCACGAGCTCATACACCTTCCCCTTCTTCTATTGGACGAGGAGCCCGATGGTCCAGTGGGTGTAGGCTCTATGAGCGCTTACGTATGTTAAGCAACCCCTGGTGCAGTCCCTACTTGGATGGGTGACCGCAAGTGGCTTAAAAATATCTTGAGCTCCTCCGTGCTTCGGAAAGCACGTTAAGCCGTTGGTCCCGGCTGTCATCGTTGATGCCAGTCGTTAAGCTATGTCAGATGCCTAAAGGCAGCTTGAAAAATCTGACAATAGTGTTGGCCACTTACACATACGAAAAACAAACAAACAAACAACATTGGACATTTGGGCGCACCTCGGATGGATACCTTCCTTACTGGTTGAAATTCCTAGAATTCGTACCAAACACTTATCATCTTTTATTATGCGCACAGCTAGGGATTGGAATGCGTTACCTGCGTCTGTATATAACCTGAATCTCTTTAAAAATAGAGTTAAATAACTGTTACCCGCGGCTTCGTCCACGAGATATATATCCTTCTCAGTATCTTAACCTATGTGTAAAATCTATGTATATTGAAATTGTAACATGAAAACAGAAAAAAGAAAGAAAAAAGAAAAGAAAGAAAAAGACAATAAGGAATAAATATTCGTAATCATATAAAGCCCTTCAGGCGAGTAGGCGACCAAAACTGTTGATAAGAGTTTCTTTCGGCGTTTCTTCTCTGCAGTGGTCGGTTCCGAAACGCAAGTAGTCTGTAGCTTTTGAACAATTAATAAATACATATATCTAATGAGATAATTTTAAATATTATATGACGTGAAAAAGTGCCTGCAAAGGCCTATTTTCTGAATAAACGTTTTGATTTTTTTCTTGTTATGCAAAATTTCATGATGATCGTTTCAGTAGATAAGATGTGAGAGCGTAACAAACAAATAAACTCACTTTGGCATTTATAATATTAGTTAGAATAAGGAGCTCCTCTATGCCATATCATTGCCTCTAAGCTGGGTAAGCTCGGCCTATCATATGCCATATCATTGCCTCTAGGCTAGATGATGGTCATGTATTACTTAGCTTGTAGCAGTTATTTAAGTAAAAAATGCGTGTAACTTTCAGTTGCCACAGTAAGTTTTTCCTTTCCCCCTTTACCCTTTTAGTTGAACTAAAAATTTGCCTTTGGTACGAAAAAGCTTACTTTAAAAGATTAACTTTCTATTATACTGAAACACACTATTTAAAATACTTAATTTTTTTTTTTTACGGACAAATCACACGATTGAGCTAGCCCCAAAGTAAGTTCTTAAGAAAGACTTGTGTTATGGGATACTAACTCAACGATACTATATTTTATAACGAATACATATACAGATAAACATCCAAGACCCAGGTCAATCTGAAAAAGATCGTTTTCCATCATGACCTGACCGGGGATCGAACCCGGGACCCCCGTGTTGCAGGCTGGCGTGTTGACCGCTGCGCCACGGAGCTCGTCATTTTATTTATAAAATAATAGACTCTAAGTTCTTTAATACATTATTGCCGTGTCGGGTGAAGCCAATAAAATGTATTACCAGAAACTCTTTTATAAAAGATGACATTTCTGTTACTGGAGCATATTACTTTAAATATTTAATTATTAGACTGGCTCTTTCATACAATATTTCCGTGTCGGGTGAAGCCAATAAAATGTATTACCAGAGACATTAGTGAGTTCCACTTCCACCTGTCTGATGGGCGTAATTACGAATTCGTAAAAACATTTCGTAGCAAACATTTGGGAACGAAAGGTGGGCCCAGCGGTGCTCAAAGATACTTTAGTATAGAAAACACATTATTATGATTTCATGGAGGAGAATGGTTTGAAGAAACAAATAAAAATTAGCATTTAATACCTATATTTCTTGTGACTTCTTAGGTAAATCCTAATCCTATCCTATCCTAATCCTAACTAATATTATAAATGCGAAAGGTAAGTTTTTTTGTTTGTTTGTTTGTTACGCTTTCACGCGGTATCTACTGAACCGATCATCATAAAATGTTGCATACACATAGGTTAGGGTACTGAGAAGGACATAGGCTAAATCACGCGGACGGAGCCGCAGGTAACAGCTAGTTTTATATAATACTAGCTTTTACTTGCGGCTTCGCTTGCATATAAATTTGCCGAGTCGTTTATCGCAAATCCCACGGGGCCAGTACTTTGTCCGGGATAAAAGGTACCCTATGTACTCTCTTTCTCTTTTCAGTACCTTAACCTAAATGTATGCTAAATTTCAAGAAAATAGCAAAAGCGTGAAGAGGTGACAAACAAACAAATATACAAACTTACTTTCACATGTATAATATAAGTTGGGATTTTTTTTTAAAATAATAAATCGTTTATTTTGCCAGCACATTTCCAATGTTTACAGATTAGGATAAATGAATGTTCGACAACAAGAACTCGCTCCGTGTCAGAAGTACTACCGAAAAGTACAACTGGTAGTACAAATGATACAACCTTGTGTCATTTGTACTACTATTAAAATTAGTGAAAAAAGAGAATCAATGAACGAATTATTGGGTATTATTATTTTTTATCGAAGGTTTCGTAAAAGTCTACGAATATCGTAAAAGTCTACGAATATAATACAAATACAATTTTTTTATTTTGCCATCGGGCACTCTTCTAGAAATCTTCAGTTTCAGAAGTTTATTTTCTAATTCAACAAATACAATTTATTCAAGTAATAATAACGTAAAGATTGAGAACCACAATGTTATTAAGAGCAGGTGCGTAACGTGCGCACGAGTCGGTCGTATCAGAATCTTGTGTTCTAATTTGTATGTCTATCAATGTGTTAATTGTATGGCTGAATACTACAAGCTTCGGAAAGGTGTCGCTCGAGGCGCCTGTTACGGTAATAAAACTGACAGCATTATAAGAGAAAAAACCTAGTAATAAAAATCTATAAGGTACTAATTAAGTATTGAAAAAATTAACTATTTTATAAGCATTGTTTTTAATAACTAGCTATTGATAAAGACTTCACTCACGCAATTTATGATAAAAATAATAACAATACTTCTATAACATAGAATAACCTATAAGAAGTAGTAAAAAAAAGATTTGTAACTATTTATTGGATATTTTTGTTTTCTTTCGAAGGATTTCATCGTTAGAATCTAACTATATACATTTTTTTAACCCAGCCATTAGACTCTTGTTAAGAAATATTCGGTTCGGAAAAGTTTATTTTCTCATCTCATACTCTATTCTCACTCTCAGTATAAGTAACCTATCAATAAAATGTAAAAAAATAAATGTAAATATGTAGAAAATACGTAGAAATGTGTAGATCTTATTCAGTTTTGAAAAAAAAATAAACATTGTTTAAGCGTATTGTTTTTAATCTAGCTACTATTAACAACTTAACCCATGTTACGATTCCCCGTGATTCATGCTATAGCATCTTTATGTCTTTGTTATTCTCCACTTCCATGCTGGTCTGAGAGTAAAGAAAAAAAGTAGAATGTACCAGCTGCTTTTCATCCCACGCAGACCGTAAAAGCCAGTCAAAGGAATGGGCGAAACATTAGGAATCATTTCAATCGGCGATGCGGCTAGCAACCCTCAACTGTTTAGATTCCGTTTTTTCACCTACTCTCTCATCAACACGCTAAACGTAACCTTTGGTTCTTATGACATGGGCTCTGTCTACCCCATAAAGGAAACAAACGTGATGTATGTATGCACTGCAGGAGCAAGACCATCTCTGTACTACCAGAGCTATACCTACATATATTAGCCAGACCAGCCACAAGATTTGGCCTACATTTTTCATGCAGGCCACATTCAGTTCGTCAAAATAACAAGAGCTGATAAAAAAATAGTTAAGACAATTATTTACTAACTTAACAAAATATTTTTTATAATAATAAAACTTTAAAGATATTAAAACGCATTATATATAACATAACATAACGTAACCCTGGAATTCAACGAATTCACGATTCTCACAAAAACACTCGAATTCAGTTAAATAAAGATTTATCGTGCAATTTTTGTGCAAAATATTTCGTTTCCCGCTCAAAATGGCGTCATGGCGAATTAAATACACGTTGCATTCGTTCTGACAGTTGTTTTTTTTTCCTTTTTATAACCTTAAGAATTTTTTAGATGCGGAAATTAAAGTTTAGGCGTTAGTACTATTATTAATTCTGTGGTTTAGGTGCCGGACCCTAAAATACATGAGATCTAATGACGTTCGTTTGTCGTCTGCCAGTCAAATGGCTGTAACTTTTGAATTATAACAGTTAGGCAGTCTTCACCACTTTCACAGAGCATAAAAATGCGAATAAAAGACATACATACACATTATTACGTCTTGATCCCTTGCGGGGTAGACAGAGCCAAGAGAGCTGTTTAGCGTGTTAGTGGGCGTTAAGGTGGAAAGCGGAATCAAAAAAGTGATGGGTTGCTAGTCGCACTGCCAATTAACGTGATTCCTTAGCCCAATCCCTTGACCGTGTTTTACAGTCTACGCGGCGAAAGGCAGTTGGTATATTGTATGATTTTCCTTTTCTCCTAAACCAGAATGGAAGTAGAATAAAAGACGATTTAATGAAACGTGTGTTTCTTTCGGCCTGTACCTTTTTAATGAATATGAGAAATACCACAGAATTCATAATAGTTTTTTTCTACTCCTGTACTTTTATCTGTTATTTATATGACCAAGAACACAAACATAAGAACATCCATAATAAGTCTATACTCTATTCTTCATAACAGTACGGCACAGCCGTACTATAATGTCGCTATTACGATACGGCTAGCAGCCACAGACTATTAAACCTAGATTTCGTGATTGCAAAAGAAGTTTTTTGTTTTTTTTTTAAGAGTCAAGCGAACATCAATTAAATATAGAAAGTAACCATAGACACAAAATTTTTTCATTACATTTCCCGCGAGTTAGTTGTCAAACTCAAAATTTATGTTTTGCATTTTGCATTTTTTGAAAGTCGTAGAAAAAATATTGTATGCAACGGTTTTATATTATGGGTCTTAAAAGGCGAGTGCGAGCGAGCGAAGCGAGCGAATATCGCTAATAGAGGTGCATGGCTCATAAGGCTCATGGCGCCTCTATTAGCGATATTCGCTCGCTTCGCTCGCTCATATCGCTACCCGCGCCACTCGCCTTTTAAGACCCATAATATAAAACCGTTGCATAAAATACTATATTATACTTGATCAGTATTTTTAATCAATACATCAATACTTTCAGACGCAGAATCATTTTTTTATACCTACTACAATTGATTAAACGTGCCCAATTCCGTTACAAAAAGCTTTTTCATATTTTTTTAGCCACCAAATTACTACTCATCAATGACTCATCATTGATTAATGTGTTTCGCTTACAGTAAATACGAGGCAATAGAAACTGCGTTCAATATCAGTCTTGTGATTTTTATTACTGAACATTAAAAGTGTTTGTTTAGAGAGTCGACTTTGTAAAGATGTGTTGCCTATATACGCAATATTATTGATTATTTTTAAATCCTTATAAAACGTTTTTGTTCAAACTATGTTTTATTTACAAAAGGTTTAGTTAAAAAAGATCCGATAGAATGATGACTGTTGTAAATATTTCAATATACATATGCGCAAAAAAACCTTCTGCATGAGTCGGTCGAGTAAAAATACATGTCGCTATTGCCTTTATAATTTAACTTAGAAAGACAGTATTTTCTTTTTATTGATTGAGTCTCCGCAGAGGTGTTAGGTATATTTTAAATTAAAATAAATGAAATTACGTAAAAAAATATTGATTTCTGATCGATTTCCCTGAAGCTAAGATTGCTACACAGACTTACAGACATACATATTATCACATTTATTTCCCTTACGGGGTAGACAGAGCCTAATGTCATAAGACCACAAGCCACATTTACCGTGTTGATGGGCGAGGAATCTAAATAGAGATCGGTTGCTAGCCGCACCGTCAATTAAAATTATTCTTTAGGTTTTGCGCATTTTCATCACTAGCTTTTACGGTTTGCGCGGGAAAAAAAGCAGCTGATGCATTCAATTTTTGTTTTATTCTTGCAAACCAGTGTTTTTTTTATGAATTTTATTTTTATAGTTATATTCTAGGTTGGAAAAAATAAAATGCAAAAATAAATATCGATTTCTGACTGATTCCTCTGAAATAACGACGATACCAACTACTCCAAAATATGGCAAGCCGCGTGTACGCTAATTTCAGAGAGACTTTTTTTTAAATTCTATGTTACACATTCTTACACACGACTAAAACCATAACGCTCTTCTAGTCGAATAAGAACTACTAAACTGACCTTAATTCCTTACTAGCCATAACAAAGTCAGCATGACCATCAACCGGTGAATCGTGTAATCGAGAATCGAATCGGTGACCGGGTTACCGGCAAACCGAACCGCTACGCCAGCGGGTAACGGAGATGCGCGCGTTTGCATGAATTTTCGTATGACTTTGTAGTTTCTTGATAGTATTTACATAGCGTTTTTGATAAGTATATGTGGAAAAGATCGCCTTACTAACCTTGCTGAGTACAAAACAAACAGTGCTTAATGGACCGTCGTCCCAACGCGATTTTCTTATGTATACCTGAGATAGTGTTTGGAGACTATTATACATGGATATATCCATGTATCATCATCATCATCATCAGGTCTTTCTAGTCTCCACTGCAGGAGCACGACCCTCTCCGCACTACCAGAGCCATGTACTAGCCTGAGTAGTCAGAGGATTTGGTCTACACTCTCCACGCTGGCCAGACGGGTTGGAGAGGTCTCTTTGATGTTAATAAGCTTTGTTTAGCTTGTGTTTCCTTAGTCGTCTTTTACGACATCCACGAGATGACTTGGAGTGGTCCTATTCTACTCTGCCGGGAACCACACTGTATTTATTCTATATTTATTCTATAAATATCTCTTACATTCGGATAGGAAGAACTTTGACACGATCAATTCAAAATATTTTTTTAAACAATTTTGAAGTTTTCAAACTGCCTCAACTTCTATAAGCTTCCTATCGGGATATAAGGATATTTACGGCGCAGCGGTCATCACGCCGGCCTGCGACACGGATGGTCCCGGGTTCGATCCCCGGTCAGGTCAAGATGGAAAACGATCTTTTTCAGATTGACCTGGGTCTTGGATGTTTATCTATATATGTATTTGTTATAAAATATAGTATCGTTGAGTTAGTATCCCATAACACAAGTCCCGAACTCACTTTGGGGCTAGCTCAATCTGTGTGATTTGTCCGTATATATTTATTTTATTTATTTATTTACATATAAAGATATCCAAACTTATAAATAATAAATATAAAAGTGAGGGTGAGTTCACAGATATAGATAAAGAGATAGGAAACCTTTCATTTATTATCACAGGATTTTTTTGTTATAGGATAGAATTGCTAATGAAATGACATAAGTTAACTTCAAATAGCAGACATTTTAGTAGGAATTTCTCGCGGTCACTTTTACGAGATGTATTTGAAATTAACAACTTCTAAAAGGGGTTAAGTAAAATACCAATACTGACTTCCTCTTTTGAGTTTGTGGTGGGAAGTCAAGGGGTACAGTTGAAGTTTGCCTTAGACATTTTTGCAAATTGATTTTAGTGGACTTTATAATATGAAATTGGTCTAGTTTGGTGTTATAAATAAATGCTCGTGCTCATGAACAATTTGTGAAATAGTTAAAGTGGACTGATAAATGGACTCGTGGAGAAGCTCCCACGAGGCATCAAAGAACATACGCCGCCATCTTTGATGCTACTTGTTACAACTTTACCGTACAACACCGATACTTGGTATCTTAATTTACTGGACATTGGCAGAATCACTGAAATCTCGGTGGAAGCTATATTATAAAACCGAAGAAGAAGAAGAAGACTTCCTCTTTTGCTCATCTCTAAGGTAGATTAATTTTGCTTTTATTTTCGAAGCGTGTTCGTAGCATCTTTTACTCTGCTGTGAGGAGCCTGTATACTAAAAAATATTACAAGTACATAATTTCCTAGCGCAGTTTACTGTTTTTAATCCCCGACGTAAGGATAGGATTATTAAAAGTTTGCCCGCTCTGTGTGTATGTATGTGAACCATAACTCTAAAATAGGTAAACCGTTTAAGATGTGGTTTTTTTTTATTCGAAGACGATGGTTCTTAAGCATTTTTATATTAAAATCGGTTCAGCCCCTAACAATTTGGTGGGATTTTTGTGTCGGGGGTTGCGTAAAACTTTTGATTTTATGTAACTTATATATTATAGTAAAGAAATAATGGGTAGCGCTATTTAATCAACTGCTACTTGTAAATATCAGAAAAATAGTTTGTAAAAAAAAATTAAGCAGCTAGCTTTCGTAATTATTAATTGATTTCGTAGATATTTGTAGCAAAGTTCGTAGCCACGTTGCTACAAATGCTACGAGTCTACGACGATTAAAGCATCAATTTAAAATAGGTCATTTTTACAAGTTTTTTTTTTATCATATTACACATTCGATAAAAGCTTACACCCGCATGGTACCTTCCATTCAACAACTACTTATTGTACTTATCAATGGTCTTATCATTCACGTGACCGCAAAGATAAGGCGCCAAAACAAAACACCGGTAGAAAAAAAAGTTGCCCCAAAAGTAACATCTTTGCGACCGTTCCGCCTTCACAATGGCATCTCTCCTCTCTATCACACACACACGCGTAGCACGCGTTAGAAGGGGACGGAAGATTGCCAGAAGCAGTCCCCAGGTAAGTTCTGAAGTTGAATTTATTCGAACGCGAGCTTTGCGCGGGAAAGCACGTGGTTCGATGCGCGCGATTTTCCGAATTTTCGGTGGATTCTAATTTCGAAATTATGGAACTGTGAATATAGAACGCTGTGTTTTATAAGTTTTATATTTCAAATAGTGTTTGATTTTGGAGACGTTTTTGGGATGTGCGTGTGCGCCTGTTGTGTTACCAGGACCTTATTGTGCAATAGGGATTTGTAAGGAGCGGACGGTGAGTTCCTTTGACATCTTTTGAATGATACATGTGGTTATGGGGCATCCCGTATGGGACTGCAACATTCTTTATTTCTTTTCTTAAAAGTAACGGCTGTAAACCTTTTTTCGACCCCAAAACTTACTAATTTCATTCTTAAAAGTTTGTTTCATATAAAAATAAAAATATTATTATTGAATTAAAAGTATAGTTTACTTAATATGTACTTAACATAAAATTATTATTTACTTAATGTAAGTATTCGTTATTTCGAAGTTCTGGCGAAGTTTATAAAAAATCTAAGACGTTACGAATGAACGCATGCGTAGTTAACTGACAGACAGCTGATGGACGTCTTTCTGGCGGAAAAACCGTAAAATTTATTTTAAAAGACTGGGATAACGATTTTCCCGTGTAAATGCGACAAAATATCAAGATGTTCACACACATAGAAATATTAATTAAAATCGTCCTCTATCTGTCATTACATGTTATCTCACGAATTAATACAAGCGGATAATTTGCTTAGCGAATTTTAAAAAAATATTAGTATGGATACTATACATAACCTTACTACTCAAGCTAATATATGGCTCTGGTAGTACAGAGAGGGTCGTGCTCCTGCAGTGGAGACTAGAAAGACCTGATGATGATGATGATGATGATGATACATAACCTACGTATAGTAATAGAGACCAATAGGTCTTTATAAGTGTAGACGAAGGCGCCGCATAGAAGACGTATATAATAAATTGATACATTTTGCTACCTATTTCAATAAATAACTGAAGAGATAGTGGACCTTTTCCTTTATAAAATTTAACTGAAAAACCGTAGTGGCCACTTCACTATCACTATCACTTCACTACATATTATAAAGCAAAGTCCTCTACCGCGTCTGTCTGTCTGTTCACGATAGACTAAAAACTACTGCACGGATTTTCATGTGGTTTTCACTAATAGATAGCGTAATTCATGAAAAAGGTTTATAGGTATAATAAATAAATAAATATATACGGACAAATCACACAGATTGAGCTAGCCCCAAGGTAAGTTCGAGACTTAGTTTTTGGGATACTAACTCAACGATACTATATTAATAATAGATACTTATATAGATAAACATCCAAGACCCAGGTCAATCTGAAAAAGATCATTTTCCATCTTGACCTGACCGGGGATCAAACCCGGGACCATCCGTGTCGCAGGCAGGCGTGTTGACCGCTGCGCCACGGAGCTCGTCATGGCTCGGGCGCAGCCGGGTAGATCTGCTGGTTAAAAATAAAAAACAAACTCAAATTATATAGTAATTATTACCTTTAAAAATTTTCACAAGAAGGTTCATTAATTATGAACATTCCATACGTTTATAATTACTACTTAATCATAGACTCAAATAGCGTATATGTGCTCTTATTTAAATAAAAAGTCCATATTAAGGCACCTTAAAGTTTCCATTTCACTGGATAGGCTAGTTTAGATCGTGGCCTACATTGTCGATTTTTGTGGTTTCCTATTTTTATTCTCATCGTGTCCCATTAACCTAATATCCAACTAAAATAATTACTTCCTGGCATGACAAATATGTGTAAAAATTAATTAGTACTTAATGTTTGATTGCTTTTACAAAGTACCTACTGTCTAAATAACTATTTTTCAAATATAAAATATTATCAAAAGTAAACGTCAAATACGAATAAGAGGTGTGTCGTTTTAAATTGTAATATTTTGCAATACGAGTTTTAAGTAATCAATCATGTACAATTTTTGTCGTTGAAAATTGGGACGCGATGTTAGACGAAGTCCGTCTAATGGGACAGGACATAATCTCGAATAGAGCTTACAAATAGGAACATTAATATTGATGACTCATTTTTATGTAAACTGTTTGTGCATATCGTCCCATAAATTAACTGATCAATGGTAATTCGTCGTGGTTACACATTACAGTACCTAGTCAGTTATTGACTCCAAATAAGTAAGTTTGAATTTTAGCCATCTATGTAGTTGTAGATTGTACGGTCATAAAATAAATGGCTTATTTAAAATAATGAAACGAAATTAAATAATTAAATATAAAAAAAAAATATTTGAATGACATTGAAAGAGGCTTGTCGTATAAAATTGAAATATTTTGCAAAAGGTTAACATGTACAATTTTTCTACTTGGGACGCGATGTTAGACGAAGTCCGTCTAATGGGACAGGACATAATCTCGAATAGAGCTTACAAATAAGAACATTAATATTGATGACTCATTTTTATGTAAACTATATGTGCATATCGTCCCATAAATTAACTGATCAATGGTAATTCGTCGTGGTTACACATTACAGTAGTCAGTTATTGACTTTTTAAGTTAGTTTGCATTTAAGCCATCTATGGTTTTTTGTGGTGGGAAGTCAAGGGGTGCAGTTGGGGTCTACTTTGGACGATTTTGCAAATTGATTTTGGTGGACTTTATAATATGAAATTGGTGTAGTTTGGTGTTATAAATGCTCGAGCTCATGGAAAATAGTTAAAGTGGACTGTTATATGGACTCGTATAGACTTGTCACCATAACCTCCCGACCACGAGGCATCAAAGAACATACGCCATCTTTGATGCTACTTGTTACAACTTTACCGTACAACACCGATACTTAGTATCTCAATTTACTGGACATTGGCAGAATCACTGAAATCTCGGTGGAAGCCATTTTATAAAACAGAAGAAGAAGAAGCCATCTATGTAGTTGTAGATTGTACGGTCATCAAATAAATGTCTTATTCAAAATTATTATCATACAATATATTGAAATAACCCTGACTGATCCTTAAAGGGGTGACTCGGCCCGTCGATTTGAACAACTTTTCCACTAATGATGGAAATTCTAAGAAAAAAGACATTTGACATTAGACATTCCTATAAAAAAAAGTATTTTTGATTAAAACTAACATGAGATATAGTCATTATTAAAATACGTAACAACGGGTTACTCACATAAATAGTCAGCTACTGGCCGACATGTTTCCACCTCATCCGGAGGTCTTCCTCAGGGCGAATGTGAATTGAGAGTGCGGATTGGGACGACACCGTGCGCGCGTCTCAATTCACATTCGCCCTGAGGAAGACTTCAGGATGAGGTTGAAACATGTCGGCCAGTAGCTGACTATTTACGTGAGTTACCCGTTGTTACGTATTTTAATAATATAAAAAAAACTTGTATGAAAATGTTGCATTTTTTGTTTAGTTTCCCCATTAGTCTCATAGAAAAATTAGTTTATTTTGACAGGCTGAGTCGCCCCTTTAAGGATCGGGCAGGTTTTTACTAACAAATTATATAAAACGATTCCCAAGAAAAACTAGGCACTTTAAGAGGTTTACGATGAAGCCTTTTAAACTTCTAAAAGAACCTAGAAATAAAATCTAATTCTGACTTAATTTATGTATCTTTAGAGGTAGTGCCGTATAAGATATACAAAGGATATACCTTATATATAATAATAATAATTAAGCATTTTAATGCAACCTTATGCAATCTTTTTTATATTTTATTATTATTTTATTAAATCCGTTTGCTATGATAATAAAATATCTGTGTGAAGTTTCAAAGTGATTTTGTCAGAAAAATTATTGTGTAAAAAAATAATACTGTTGTTACAAATGTTATTTTCATTTTAAATTTCGCTTAACGTTAAATAAATTATAAACATATTAAATGTAAAATGCCTGTATCATTTCTGTAAGCGGTACTCCGCAAATTATTATATCGCAAAAGTCAATTCAATCCTTATAAAAAATCCATAAGAGCCCTCCTCTGAAGAGCCACAATAAAACAAAGGATCACAACAACCACTTCTCACGCACTTAAAATATCCACCAGCCTTCGAGGGTCAAGGCATGCCCTTAATTAATGTTAGAAAGAGATAGCTGTATACTTTATTGAAGGGAAAAGAGGGAAGGAAGAGATTAATAAAGCACCCTTTCAGTTCAACGGACCGTGCGGATTTTTTGCGCAATTTTAAAACCTTTTTTTAGTTGTGAGAACTTAGCTTTACAGTCTAGTGCTTTTGGTGTTAATTTTTTGTACTAACTTACACGCAATTGAAAGCTTAGTGCTTGTTAAAAGATTATGAAATAAAAGTTTATTAACTCTTTAAATTATATATCTGCCTAAATATGTCATTATCCCAACTTCCCAACTAATATTATAAATGCGAAAGTGAGTTTATTTGTTTGTTTGTTTATTTATTTATTTGTTTGTTGGTTACGCTTTCACGCCATGTCTACTGAACCGATCATCATGAAATTTTGCATACACATAGGTTAGGGTACCGAGAAGGACATAGGCTACATATTACGCGGGCGAAGCCGCGGGTAACAGCTAGTTAACAATAAAAAGATAAAAGTTAAAAAAAAATTAATTATACTTTATTAATTTACTTTTACTAATACTAAGGTGCTGAGGTATATCTATTCGTCACACTTCAAAAAGGCAAAAAGGCAATATTGACTGTGTAAATTGTCAAAAAAAAATCCGATGAAATATTACTACTTGTTTTGTTCATTTCTTCTGAGACAGTGGCAAAGAAAATATAATCCCACCCTAAACCGACCACAATAAACAGCGGTTTCCAGCGTCTGAACTAACTTAAATCCGTTCTTAAGACACTACTTAATATTCTGTCAACCCTTTTCTATAGACAATTGCCTGTCAAGTAGCAAAAAAAAAAAACAAATCGTTTGAGCGTCAAAACAAAAGAGTATTGCGCACCCGCTGTCTCTCGCTTCCTTGAAGTTAACCAACCCGTAAAGTTATTGTCATTATAATTTATTTATTTGAGGAACGCGCATTTAATTAAAAGATTTGAGGGCCACAAGAAATTATTGTTTGTTTGTTTGAACCTTTGCATAATAATGTGTCAGCCATATTGTCTTCTAAGTTACAATTTTTGATAGGGAACTTTTTTTTTTAATTATCAAGGAATGTGAAAGTATTGTATCTACATCTGAAATATATGGTTGTCATTGCAAATACAGTGGCAAGATTTTTCTTTACATTAATCAATGTAGCCATGCTGAAGAGCCACTTTTTTAGGCTAAGTTTTTATTCAAAAATTTTTGTATTTTTTGACAAGTTTTAATAAAACTAACATAGAATTTTTCAAAACAAAACAAATAGGTAGGTAGTCTAAACACGACGAGTTTAAATTTGTCAGTTTATAGTCGAGTAGATGTAGATGGGAATTTGCATGGCGATGAAATTAAATACATTAAAAAAAAAAAAGATTTTTCTGAAAATGATCGGTATCATTTTGTTAACGTAATTTTGGGAGAGGGGGCAAGAGTTTTTTTTGCTTTTTCTGACAAGGAGGTTTAAAAATTATAGTTTCCTTCTGACTATACTTGAAACCTTTATTACCTACCTACAATATACCTACTTATGGAATTTTACAAAAAATACATTATGCCAGAAAAACTATTCTCAGTAACATAATATGCGTGTAAAATAAATTCGCGCACTAGATGAGAGTGATATGATAAAATATATAAAAACTAGTCCAACATATTTTTTCAATAAATGTTTGCCAACGGTTCTCACGGAACCCCTTACGGTAAAGTCGGGCGAGTGTCGAAAAAACGTAACAATGTAAGAAACGTCAGAATGATCGGCAAAGGGGTGATACGGCATACAGCCCACGAAAATTAAATTACTTGTCAAGAATAAATGTTTTGTAAGAGCGTTTCAGCTGTTTTTATTCATAAAAAAATAAAACCTACCTATTCATTCTCAGGATAAAAGGAGTATACAGTAGTAAAAATAGACGAAAATTTGCAATTAAAATATTAGTTACATACGCACCATACCACTTGTTTATATTATATAGAATTTTCATTTAATAATCCTAATTAAATAAAAGTTTGCACAGGGCAATAAAAAAGAAACACACAATATCTACGTTATTTGCTTACATAAAGAATTATATAGATTTAATAACCGACGACTATAATAGACAGCTTACCGTACGAGTATCATACGACGTTTTTCAATACATTTGCAATTATTGTAAACTAAAACGAGATTGAAGTTCAGCAAATAAGGAATTTATAAAAATAAGGAACTAAAGCAGTTTGTAAAAATACATTTACAATAATCAGGTACATTTACTCAGGTTTATTTTCTCCAAAAAAGTACATTGATAACCATTATATGAAAAAGAATAAATTTTGCATCTGTGGCATTGGGCTATTGAGCGGTTGTGATTGGTGTAAAGTAAAAAGCACTAAAGCCGTAAATACATCATCACGATACAGATTTCGATGTCATAAGAAGCGTATTATTAGCAAATGTATTGAAAAAGCAATTATACCCCACCACTGGTCGCTTCCCGTGCAAAGGCACCCAATATATCCGTATTGAGACATGGAAAATTACTTAAAGTATGTTAATTTAATTATATTTTTATTAGTTAAGAAATGGCAATATATCTCCACGTTGAAATCAAAAATCTTGTGTTTAATATTAATTATAGTAGTTCTTATTTATTATAGTATTTCTCTTTTTCAGTTCACTTTACAGTAACTCAAAAACAATTTCGCTGGTCGTACGTACCAAAAAGTTATAAAAATCGCCGAACTCATACAAAATCAATTGTAAACACGTGATATTGTCATTCCTTCTCAATTCTCCCTATTATTTCTATCTTCCGTCTCTTCCTTCCGTCTTGATTCTCCCTATTATTCCTATGCCCGTCTCCCTTCCTCGTCACGCCAAGTCCCAGGTGTCCAGGCCTGTCAGAATAAATCACCCTGCTTGCCCTGCTTGACCTCAGGTTCCGTGGATTAGGGGATTTTGTGTTCCCAGGCCATTACCCGGGCGTTATTACTTGTAAGGATTAGTAAGGTTGGATTAATTTGGTAAATTAAAGTACTCCTTGGTTAGACTTAGTGGTTTTATGAAGCTTTGAAAAGGGCAAATACTTGTGTCTTAATAAAACGCACCAAAAATACTTTTAAACTGAATAATATAAAACAAAGTCACTTCCGGATGTCTGTCTGTGCCTATGTATGCTGAGATCTTTTAAACTATGCAACTGATTTTGATGAGAGTTTATTTAAATATAGATATAATTCAAAGGGAAGGTTTTTATGTTTATAATATGCCCGAGCGTAGCAGAGGAGCGTGAACAGTAGTTTTTTAAAATGTAATTTCCATTTAAATCCTGTAAACGATTTAAACATCATGGTATTTCATGGTATTTGAAATAAACCATGGAAGAATAAGATCTAAGTATATGAAACTAGGCAGAGTAGAAAAATCACATACGTTTCAGGTTATTCATAGATGAATACTAACCATAAACTATAAAGAAAATACTATTAATGCAAACAATACCTGTCAATTAATAAATTAGGTCATAATATTGCAAACTTAAGAGGGTATACTAGCAGTGCGTTTTCCATACAAATGTATTTCTCTATTTTCTCGCTGAAAACTGCTTTTAGAGGCACAATTCTTTTTACATACATTCTATTACTAAAATAGGTACGTCCCTATGTTTTATTTTTATCTAAAAACCCGTTTAAAAGAAAAAAAAAATGTACTAAAACAGTTTTTTTGGAAAAAATAAAAAATAGGCATTCCGATTTTAGTACTAGATTTTATGAAAAAAGAATTGTGGCTCTAGAATCAGTTTTCAGCGAGAAAATAGAGAAATACATTTGTATGGAAACCATATTGAAAAAATACTGCTAGTATACGCTCTTAACCAAAATCATGGCAAATTTATTAAAACGGTAATATTATGACATAATGTGGAATATTTATACGTTATATGCTCACAAATTAAGCACCTGTTCCATGAATTTCAAGTGTAACTATCCCACGAAAGTGTCCAACTTTATTAGACTAACAAAACACTGTACAGGTAACATTTAAAATCAAAACTAGTTCCAAACCCCTTTCTCGAAAAAAAATCTAAAAGTCACGCCGATTCCTAACGCGTTCCTTTTTCAAAAACTTTCGTACCAAGCGAACAATAGACTCGAACTACATTTTTTCTGCAAATAATATGGCACAGGAATAACGGCATGCAGCCATTTGTTATCGTTGAAATATTGGTTCCTTGAGGGGACTTCTCAAGTCGCAGCAATTTAAAAAAAAACTAGCCTTAGTCAACAATCGTGCTATATTGCATCGTAAAGATTTTATATCGAAAAGAGAGGTTATAAAATATACGGCTCTTTTATAAACTTCAGATATCAATTGTATCATCTGTTACATCATACTTGTAGTGTAATGTTTTATGCGCCATTTTATTGTTGTGTTGGTAATAAAGTTGTTTGATTGCTTAACTGAAGAAGATGGGTTTGTAATGACGCTTTTATTTGATAGGTAGACAGGTATATAGCTCATCTTTGGTAATATGCTTTGTATGGAATGAACACGATACATGTTTAATGCATGTTTATAATACTGTAGTTCTATTAATTATAAGATTAATTTCTTGCCAGAGATTATTTGGTTGTGTTTGTTTGAAATGGACAAACAAAAACAACTAGCGGAATGATAAAAAAATATCGCCCATAAAAAGCTACATTATAAGCTAGAAACATAGACTTTAAGTATTTAAATAAAAATCATGGGATTAGTAAGGAAAGTATAATATGTAACCCATATTATAATTTCTTTACTAATCCCATCAAGAGGTTTCAAAAGTTTGCCTATAAACGTCCTAATTTCGGATAGTGCTACGAAGACTATTGATGATATCACACCTGACACGGTAAGGAATCCAGTGTTCGGGGATAGACCGACTGACTAGACTGCGTCAATAAACTGAAACCCACGCGGATAAAGTCGCGGGAATTAAATACTCTGGTATAAAATAACAGGAATATTCATAAATCAAAGAATTAAAAGCTATGACCGAAATCTTATTTCTTACATTTATATTTATCTACTTAGTTTATTTTGTAATTTTTCAAATATAAGACAGTGCCACTACCTACACTGCCTTAACTTAGTCGGTAAGACTGCACTAATTTTTCAATCTCAATTCATAATCAACCATTGAGTCAACCGGCCCGCCCCTAAATCGACTCGTAAATTTCCCACAACCGAACCCGAACACAACGAGCAATTGTTGTCAAAAATAAATCATACCATTTACATCGACCGTTAAAAAAAAACTAGATCGGAACTCTATGGATGAAATTAAAAAATAAAAAGTCATCCTTACGTCTAAGGAATATGAATCAAAAAGTCTTATCCGAACGTGAACTTACTATCTGTGACCTTTCAGAATAAAAAGATGAATCTCTATTGTCAGAAAATTTTGCACACTTCCTTAAACTATAACAAAAGTTTATCTCGACAAAAGGAGACGGAGCCAGCTTCGTATCTGCTCCAGATTGTATGACAATTGAATTATTATTACTCCAATTTCGAAAGGCACCCAGAAGTAAGGCAATTGTTGTCGGCAACAATACTTCCAATTTTGTAAGCTAAGGGTTTACCTTTGACATGACATCTGCCCAGGATTGCATTACGTCTTGTTATTTTTTCATAGCTTAAAAATAATAATGTGTAAAACGGTTATCCAAAGGAAACCCAATCAATTCCCACGCTTTCGCAATAGGTAATTTTCCTACGATATATCTTGATGCAAAAGTGACGTCACCTGCTTTTAAACAGTAATTTCAGTCGAAGTTTGATTTGACAGCCACAACAGAATTTGCATGTAGGTGACGTCATGAAAACGTCTAATACTTTACAAATAGAATGAAATTCAAGAATGTAAATCATATAAGCACTAGTAAATAACCTGAAGTATTTTTGGAATCATGTTTAATATTATCAGAATCAGTGAGAATTATGAGAATCAGATTACCGCAAAAAACGGCCGTTTTTGGCGGTAATCACGTTTTCTCTTAATGACTGATTCTCATAATATTAAAACATGATTTCAAAAATACTTCAAGTTATTTACTAGTGATTATATAATTTACATTCTTAAAAATTCCGTACAAATTTGAAAAGGCTTGTAATTCTCGAATCATTGGTATTTTAACCAAGCTGTATAAAAACGTACGTAGATTATAATGAGATTAATTTATTAAATACTTAATTTTACTCCAAAATTATCAAATATTGCCACAATTCCCCTTTACCGTTTGTATGGAGACATGCACGTCCAGGCGACTCTTAAGAGCGTATACTAGCAGTATTTTTTCAATATGGTTTTCATACAAACGTATTTCTCTATTTTCTCGCTGAAAACTGATTCTAGAGCCACAATTCTTTTTTCATAAAATCTAGTACTAAAATAGGAATGCCCCTATTTTTTATTTTTTCCAAAAAAACTGTTTTTGTACATTTTTTTTCTTTTAAGCAGGTTTTTAGAAAAAAATAAAACATAGGGACATACCTATTTTAATAATAGATTGTATGTAAGAAGAATTGTGCCTCTGGAAGCAGTTTTCAGCGAGAAAATAGAGAAATACATTTTTATGGAAAACGCACTGCTAGTATACCCTCTTAATCCGAACTGACCAAAATTAATAAGACTGAAAGTATCCCACGTTAATTACATTCCAGTCATTCCGATTATTGTATTAATTACATTCTTTCGCTAAATTTTACGCCCGACGATTCCACTTCTTAATGTAGGGGTGCGGTAATGGGAGATAATACTGCAATGTTCTCCCGCCAGAGGGCAGCATTAGCAGAGACAGTAAACAAATGTTTGACATTAACAAGTATGTCAAACTTGCAATAAATTGCCTTTATTTTACATCCGAATACGCAGCATAATTGCATTTCTATATTTTAATACTTATAGGAGTATTTTAAAATCAAATTAATAAAGGATTAATGTATAATTTCACAAATTAATTGCGACTTTGACACTGACATGTACATACTTGTCAGTGTCAAACCTTTTTTACTGTATGTGCTAGTGGCGCACTCTGGCGGCACAGCTTTCAGTAATATCTCCTATTGCAGGCTTATTTATAGCTTAGGACTTTACCGGGCTGATGTAGAATTGAAACTTCTTTATATTATTTCTTAACTACGTCTTCAATATGAAGACCACATTTAAAGACCTACTTCTAGTCGACTAGCCAGGCTTCGTCACAACATAATCACCGCCAAAAAAGGATATTAGAGCATAGAGCACTTGTGGCCCCAAATAGAAGTTCAAAATTTATTGTATTACATTTGATCATATTCTTTACCCTCACTCCAATATTTTTCTATGGTGTCTATTGCCTAGTACCACATGGTTTCAATAATTAAACTACTTACCTGTAAATAAATCGACATCAACACTAATGATTATTTTATTTTTAAGCAGTAAATATTACTTAAAGTTGATCAATCGTTTACACTTTGTACTAATTTAAGTCTGTTTTTTTATGATGATAAGATGGTATGAACTTCTTTATACAATAACATCAACTGTTTGATTGCTTTCTTGCTCGGGCTTTTAATGTTCATGCTTCGCCCTAAGGCTTAAAATTAAATCTTCAGAGTTATTTATTAATAGCCAATGTACATTTCTTAAGCAATTGTAGCCTATTCTAAAATATGTTATTTATAAGGGCAAACAATTGAAAAATAAAAAAATATATAAATAAAAAATGTTTTGTTTTGTAAGTAATTGATGTAATTAAAAAAAGGTAACAGACGCCTTAGATTTTTAAATCAGAGTTTTATAAATTTATTTTTTTAATAATATTTCAACTTAAATTATTGAATAAATTTAATCAATAGTTACTTAATAATTTTAGTTATAAAAAGAACACATTAGGAGTAGATCCACCCTCTATAAACGAATATCTAACGCCGACGCTACCAACCATATGGCAAGATAAATTTAATAGATACGAGTAGGTAACTATCGGGAACATATTGTTATGACGTTAAATTAACGTAAAGTTCTTTGACCTACGGCTGTAGTATTTATAACGTTTCGTAGTATATGTTAACAAAACTCTTTAACTATACATGCTGAGATTTTGATCTTTTGGGTCCTTAAAGGGGTTATTCAGCCTGTCAATATGAACAACTTCTCCTATGGAACAAAGCTGAGAACTCAAAAAATATTAAGACATTCCCATGCAAATTAAGAGGGTGAGTTGCTAATATGTTTGTGTTGTAATACATACATACATACTATCACGTCCTTATCCCTTGCGGGGTAGACAGAGCCCAAGGTCATACAACCACAGGCCACGTTTAGCATCGTAGTGGGCGTAAAGGTGGAAAGCGGAATCAAAATAGTGATTGGTTGCTAGCCGCATCGCCTATCAATGTGATTCCTTAGGTTTTCGCCTAATCCCTTGACCGGCTTTTACGGTCTGCACGGGAAGAAAAGCAGCTGGTATATTCTATGTTTTTCCTTTTCTCACAAACCAGCATGAAAGAGGTACGTGTAGTTATGTAAAAAAAAATAATTCCTAGCATAATAGTACCCATAGGAACAGTTCCTTTCATATCAGCCGGCTGAATCACCCCTTGAAGGGTCCAAAATGACCAAAATTACGCTATGTTTACTTTAAAGACTCCATCATGCCTTATTTTCAATATTAAAAAACTGACCAATTTTTCAATGCTTGTAGTCGTTCATGTCAATTTATGCCATCAAATGGGTTGTGATGTGTTTGCATCCATTGAGAATTCCAATTATATATACTCGTAGAGAATGTTATATATGTCGAGCTCCGTGGCGCAGTGGTCAACACGCCAGCCTGCGACACGGGGGTCCCGGGTTCGATCCCCGGTCAGGTCATGATGGAAAACGATCTTTTTCAGTATGACCTGGGTCTTGGATGTTTATCTATATAAGTATTTATTACAAATATGGTTTCGTTGAGTTAGTATCCTGCGATACAAGTTCACAACTTACTGTGGGGCTGGCTCAATTTGTGTGATATGTCCCTTTAAAAAAAATATACTGAGATTTGCATCAAATTCTTTACATAAGACACATTTATTTTCTACGCTTTAAGAATAAAAAATCAGACATTTACTCAATTGTAAAACCATTACGAAAGTATAATAACGTAGATTATCACTAACAGCTTTTATACTTCTAAAATGGTGCCAACTCATACGGGCCGCTATTAAAATTTAAGGTAAAATACCCACCTAAGCGTAATTTTTCAATTTGTATTTCGTTTTTCAGCTAAACCTGCTGAATATTTTAACCATTTCGGCTGGATTCCAGACATGAGCTTTTCCGACTACACGCTCTAATGCATTTTTAAATTGCAATCTCTATTACGTATATGTAGCCCTATGTTATTTTTATGAAATGAAAATTTATGCAGTACGTACCTTTATTTGAATTAGGTCCTTTATCTTCTAGTTATATTTGAACTAGTTTATTAAATATTTCGAAGTAAAAGTGGCTAGTAAATATATTTTGTATAGAAATCTTTTTTTATTTTCAACAAGAAATATAACAATTCTAGCAATTTTCCTACGACTTTATGCGCGTAATGCTGCACTTGCCTTACTTGCTATCTATTATTTATTGTCCTACTGCCCTCAAGTTGCGCGGAAGAAATTACATGTAGCGATAAGGCCGCCTATTGCTTGTGCTCGAGTCTTTATTTATATGATTTTTTTAAAATGGTGCAATAAAGAAATATATATTATGCAGTCACCCATGTCTACAACTCATTTACATATAAAACCCATTTAATTAATCCACAAAAAGCATCTCAAGACTTTTATTTTGCTCTACAATTTTTTTAGGTGTACTATTTTACTCTCCATTGTATTTTCATTCTTCTCTCCATTGTATGTCCATTCTACGTAGGTGGCTTAGCCCCTTACATTGGCCAGGGGTCAGTCAAGTCAACAGCACACATTTAAATAAAAGGCGGCTATAATTGGGCTATAATTAGAGTACTTATGTAGGCGCCGCGTACACGACAGCTGCACGTGCGCACGCGCAGCTATTTTCGCTTACAAATCTCGTTATTGTTTTAATTTTAGCTATTTAGTTACGATTATTACCAGTTTAATTAAAGATAATAAATAAATAAGTAAATATATACGGACAAATCACACAGATTGAGCTAGCCCCAAAGTAAGTTCGAGACTTGTGTTATGGGATACTAACTCAACGATACTATATTTTATAATAGATACATATATAGATAAACATCCAAGACCCAGGTCAATCTGAAAAAGATCATTTTCCATCTTGACCTGACCGGGGATCGAACCCGGGACCTCCGTGTCGCAGGCAGGCGTGTTGACCGCTGCGCCACGGAGCTCGTCATCATATATATACTGTAAATGTCAATCGAATATTATACTCTTCGATGCTGGATTGCGAGAAAAGACAAACGTAGAATGTACCAGCGGCTTTGTTTCCCGCGCAGACCCTAGGAACCGGTCAAGGAATTGGGCAAAATCTAAAAATCACGTTTTAGGCGATGCGGCTAGCAACCCATCACTATTTTGATTCCGCTTTCCACCTTCACGCCCTCTAACACGTTAAACGTGGCATTTGAGTTTTGTGATCTTAGGCTCTGTTAACCCCTCAGGGAATAAAGAGATAATATGTATGTAAGTATAATTAGAGTACTTATGTAGGCGCCGCGTACACGACAGCTGCGCGTGCGCACGCGCGGCTATTTTCGTTTACAAATCTCGTTATTGTTTTAATTTTGGCTATTCAGTAATGGATAATTGTTACGAGTTTATGTTAAATCTTAGATTATCACCCGGTATCGTTAGAGTTCTTACCACCACTTTTTTAGCAGGGAAGTCGTGTTTTTATTGTTTATTGAAAAATCGTGTTAAACTACTTAATAATATCTTTATTCCACAAAATTTTGTAATTATAGATACAGGATGTAGATAAATAATGTTAATGACATAACAATCAACTAGAGATGTGTTCGATGACCGTGCCACCTGTCATTGGACACGTGCTTACTTGCAGATGCACTATAAATGTAGCAATATGCCATTTTCTTAAATAAATTGCTGCATTTGTCCATTATAACTTGTTGATCTAATTATCTTATGAACGGGAGATAACCTCTATCATTAAGAGGCTTACACCACCGAAACTAGCGACACCCGTTATTTAATTCTTGTTCTCCGTAATAAGAACAAATTGAAAAAATCTACGTAAGTACTTCCTTAGTAAATTATACTTGTAGTATTTTTAGTAGAACTTTTCATCGACATCAGCATTTCAGATTGAGAGAACTATTAATTACCGCCAAAAGTGGTCGCTTTTGGCGGTAATGCGTAGTTCTCTTGAATTACCAAATGCAAAATAATGAAAAGCAATACAAAAAATACTACAAGTCATTTACTAGTGAAGTACTTACATCGATTTTGTCAATTTGATCTTATTTAGTAATAAAAGAAATAAAAGCAAGGGTGGCGCTAGTTGGCTGGTTTAAGCGCCTTATAAAAAACATACACACATTAAAATATACACACATACACAGGTCTTCCACACTGGACTGGGAGAAAAGACAAAACGTAGAAAGTACCAGCTGCTCTTCTCGTGCAGATCGTAAAAGCCGATCGAGGGAATGGGCGTCAGGAATCATGTCAAGCATTGCGGCAGCACGATGCGGCTAGCAATCCTTCACTATTTTGATTCCGTTCTCACCCACAAGCCCACCTACATACTAAACGTGGCCTTAAGGTTTAACAGACCTGGGCTCTGTCTACCCTGCAAGGGAAAAAGACGTAATAGTACGTATGTTATACGCAGTGAAATATTGATGTACAAAATTATTCAGTCGCCCGGGCAATTTGTGTGATGAAGTAAAAAAAATATTTCCCAACATTGGTCCGTCCCATAGGTAAAGTTGTTCAAATTGACGGGGTAAATATAAAAAAGGGTCGAAAACGATCAATATTTCACTATTTAATTTATAACACGTATGTTATACATAACAGATTCTGCGTAATTTTTTACGTACGAATATTACATAAGGTTATTACCCTAATGTGCTACATGTAAATGAATTATTTGAATATATGAAATATAACCCTTTACCTTACTCCTTACTGTGAGCTCGTAAATTTTCTAGGTCAATAGATTTTCTGTCTCGTGCTCTAATTTGCCATCTCTATAGAACCAGATAAAATATTTTTCGTCTATCGGTATAATTGTATTAAAAACTTTCATCAACAAAGATTTACTTATAAAAATAGGCAACCCAATTTCGGGTCGTGTTTGTGTATGAAAATGGTAAAAAATAACCGAGTTACGTAAACATACAATACCATAAATTATTCATTAAACACTAAAATGTCCCCAAGTTTCATAAGCCTATTCCGTAACGGTGCAAACAGGCATCGAACCTAGTACTGAATAATTCATACCCTGCGCCACCTGCCGCCTAACCGCCGAACTAACATTTGGTGTCATAAATTACAATATTCCAATAAGAAAGGGTGATATTTGAAACATACCGCAAGCTAGACACTATGATAAACATCAATGAATTAAATAATATTCAATAAAAAGTAGAGACCAAACATTTATACTTTTTTTTTCAACATTATATAGGCTAATTAATAAATAAATATAAATAAATAAATCATCGTCATCATCATCATCAGGTCTTTTTAGTCTCCACTGCAGGAGCACGACCCTCTCTGTACTACCAGAGCCATATATAAGCTTGAGTAGTCAGAGGATTTGGCCTACACTCTCCACGCTGGCTAGACGTGTTGGAGAGGTCTCTATGATGTTTATAAGCTTTGTTTAGCTTGTTTTTCCTTAGTCGCGTTTTACGACATCCACGGGATGACTTGGAGTGGTCCTATTCTACTCTGCCGGGAACCACACGGCGCCAAATAAATAAATATATACGGACAAATCACACAGATTGAGCTAGCCCTAAAGTAAGTTCTTATGTAAGACTTGTGTTATGGGATACTAACTCAACGATACTATATTTTATAACAAATACATATATAGATAAACATCCAAGACCCAGGTCAATCTGAAAAAGATCGTTTTCCATCTTGACCTGACCGGGGATCGAACCCGGGACCATCCGTGTCACAGGCCGGCGTGTTGACCGCTGCGCCACGGAGCTCTTCAAATAGTTATATAATCGTCAAATAGTCAAATTATATAATAAAACTTTTAAAAATTTGATTTTTTCACTTATTTTAGTTTCAAAATTGTGCTAGTTACGTTTTATGATCCTATTGTAATTTTTTTGACTTAACCTCACACTATGGTCTTTTGCCTCTCCACTATTGAAAAAACATTTTAATACTGATATTTACAAACCAGTCTGTTACAAAAGTTTAAATTCACTTTAGACTAAATCAAAACTGTCTTTACAATTTTTGATTACCAAATACTGCTTGAGACTGCTGTACTGATACTTTATTTAAAAAATTGCTTCTCTAATAGATTTATGTTATTTTCTAGAGAAAGCTTTCCGACGTAATATCTACGTTTGATCAGACACTCCTCAAAAATTACCAATTTTCAAATAAGGATGGGAGGTACGATAAAAATCTTTGTGAGACACGCCGATGAATCCCATTGTACGCACCTGAAAGCGTCACAATCGACAGAATGGCTGATCTTACCGCTTTTGAAGCAGTATCACTTTCAAACTCAATGGCAAATGAGAAAAATATCCGACAACTTTTGAATACACCCTTTATCTTAGATCGTTATCATTATCCTGTCAATAAAATTATTCCTTATCTCGTTTGAGTAGAGTCCAAAATTTGTTACTCGGAAAACTATGTTCGTTTATTTTGATACATCAATGACGTTCCACAAATTCAAAATCCGCTAAAACGTGTTCTTCGCTATTCAAAAAAATGTCGTTGACGTCTATCAAGCACTAAGACTTCCCAAAAAGGTTGTAACTACGAACCTAAACCTTATTTCTTCGCGAGTTCGAAATTTAAAACCTAGTCGAACTGCAAAATATGTCCTGTTTTGGAATAAGAAACTTTTTGTTCGCGACCCCAGTTTGCGAGACGTGCATGCTATATTAAAAAATGCTCCAGAAGAAATCTTAAATTCAATAGTAATTTGGCGTTGAATGGCAAGGGAGAGGATAATGGACAAAGTCGTACGCCCTGTTTTTGCGGTGTTGTATTAGTACGCGATTTCTAGGGTCGCTTTATGTACACACTGGTTTCTGAACGCAGCATGTGTCTCCCAGGTCTTGGCGGCAATGAATGCCTTCCGACTTGATAATTACACAGTCAATTTGGTAGGTAAAGAGAAAAATGAGTTATTGCCTCTAGCGTAACCGAGATGAAATCGGCCATATTGGCTGCCGACAAAGCGTTCTTTATTGATAGAATTTTTGGCACAATTTAGCATAATAATGGAATGTTTGGGATTATTTTCGTAGGTTAGATGCCTGATTGGCATATAATGGCGTGATTATGGCATTTGGAATATTAATTTCTTTGTTGCCTGTATAACAAAAGCTGATTATTCCTGGCTTTGTTTTGCCAAAAGCCGTACACTTAAACAGCCTTAGGCATCATGTATATCTCAACTATCCCAATAAGTACCATGTAATATCCCAACTATCCCAATCCCAACTAATATTATAAATGCGAAAGTGAATTTGTTTATTTATTTGTTTGTTACTCTTTCACGCCGTATCTACTGAACCAATCATGATGAAATTTTGCATACACGTTGCTTGCAGTACGGAGAAGGACAAAGTTACCTTTTACCCCTTAGAATTACCTACTATTCCCGAGGGATCACGCTTACGCGAACGAAAGCTAATATCACATAATTATTTGATTCTTTTAACGTCAATATAGCTAACAGATTTGTATATCATCCAGACTTCGATTCTACATTATTTATAAGCGGGTCATCATAGCTCCAGTCCCAAATGTTTTATTTTTATATTATGTCACGACGCCAAAAAGTAAATATTCCCTGGGATAAGTTGACCACAGCTACAATTCACTGCTTACAATATTAAGTTATGGATAGCTTTGCTGCTACTTTTGACATCAATATAGCTAACAGAGTAGGCCCTATATCATCTATGTAGATTTCAATTCTACATTAAATAATGTAGAATGGAAATCTACATAGATACTAAATTGTAGCTGGTCTTCTCAGCTTCAGTACTATATGATTTTTATTGTATTTTGTCACGACGCCAAAGTGCAATTTTCCCCGCGATAAGTTGACCACAGCTGCAATTTCACTGCTTGTTAAGCAAAGTTATTAGTGGTCGGACTTTACTGCCGTGCAGAATCGGCTATTTGGGGTACTAGGTTCAGTTTCACTAGTTGTAACCACGTTTTAACGATTTTGTACTATTTTCTTTATAGAACTATGTCAGTTTTAAGTTTTTTTTTCCGGTGTTCTAATTTTTCTTTCGTTTTTTCGTCTGTCAGTGGCCACTGGTGTCAGATTTCATAGATATTTTGTTTTTTTTTGTCACGGACGAATATGTCCCCGTGGTCGTGAAAGGGTTAAGCTATCTGAATGCATCTGACAAAGCTTTTAACGACTGCTGCTATTAATTATTACAGCCGAGACCATCCGAATCACAGAGGAGCTCGAGACATTTTATGCATTATTATAACATGGGACCTGCAGGCCTATTTGCTAACTTTTGACAGCTACGGTGTTCATCATTTTCATGGTAACTTCAATATTCATTACGGCTTTGGCATGAATGACTATATTTTTATATTTTTAAATATTGCAACTTGTTATATAATAAACAGAAGAAAGAAGGTCACATCTTAAAGGCAACATAAATATTAAGAGGGAGGGAATGATGAATAGATGAATACTTGCTAACTCATTGCTATTTCATTAGATACTCGTGTTATCTACGCGTTATCCTTACTATCAATAAATACTATATTGTAGGTAAGTACATTCATACATAAATACATATTATCTCGTATTTATCCTTCGCGGAGTAGACAGCCTAAGACGTAAGGGTAAGATAATATAAATAGATCAATCAATCAATCGAAAGTAGTAGTAGAAAACGAAATCACTTTATGATACATAAGACAACAAATGTTATGTATTAGAGTAGTAAATGAGATATGTAGTTATTAGTAATATGCTACTTTTCACAACACTATTTTCTCAGTGGTATAGTTTTAGACCCAGCATACCACCAGTGGTATGGTAGGTCCAATATTATAGGTTACTTGCCACATCGCCTATTGACATGATTCATCGAATTTGCACAGCAACTGCGAACACAAAAACACAGAGTTTTAAGAACAGTCACAAGACATTTTGATATGCATCAATTGCGTTTTATCTACCGTTATATGTGGAATGCATTATCATCATTCACATGTAGACAGCTAGGCAATCTGTCCCATTCCTGCATACCGCATATGTATGTTAGAATTTATGCATTACCACGCCGGTTTAGAGTAATCGCTACCAATAGGAAACGTGATAGCCCAAGAGCCAGTGGCTGGCTACCGGTACGTATTTTACCAGACCTAGTTCTTTGTGTAGTGAGTCACCTATACCCAACCTACATGAACTCGCTAAGGCCAGCGCAGTAATAATGGCTAGAACAAGGGGTAGGCCAGGTATAAATAAATACAAAATTAAATGTACCTATTTGACCACGTCTGCCATTTGAAAATATTAAAATACACACTTAATATCATTTAAAAATAACGATAGCAGATCATTATTAGGTGAGTAACATCGTGGGTCGTCAATTTTTTATACCTGGGTTTCCCTTCTAGCCATTATCACCGCGCTCGGCTTAGCGAGTCCGACTTCATGTAGGTTAGGTATATATACCTCACTACAAAAAAAACTGGGTCTGATTAGATACATACCGGTAGCCAGCCAGTGGCTGGCTACCGGTATGGGCTCTTGGGCTATGATCTGCCATGTGGTTTCAAGCTTTGAATAGGAATTGCCGTGTGGGTCCCGGCAGAGTAGAACTCTCCAAGTCTCCTCGTGGATGTCGTGGAAAGCGACTAAGGAAACATAAGCTAAACAAAGCTTATAGTAATCAAAGAGACCATTCCAACCCGTCTTGCCCAGCGTCGAGAGTGCAGGCCAAATCCTCTGAGAGGGTCGTGCTACTGCAGTGGAAACTAAAGAGAAGAGCTATTGTTGATGATGATGAATAGGAATGCACCGTATCTTCTAAACTAGTAATACATTACACTCCTTTTGAGAAGGTCAGTTGGGTAAAAAAAGACAGTTAAATAGTTTAATGGCAATAACATGAACTTTAACTCAAACCAGTAACTATTAACTTAATTATGTAACTTTAGCTATTTTCTGGTTGGCTTACATTTTCCACTTGTTAGTTAGTAATTAAGAACATGGTAGAAGTTTAACTAACTTTGAAAGTATTAAATAAAGATTAGCGAAACTATATGGTTTACCAGGCTTCATTAAGACTTTGACTAATTATCCAACGGAGCCGAAAACAATATTATGATAATAATAATAATAAACTTGTTTATTTCCTCTTTAAAAGATTTAACAGTTTCCTCAAACTAGGATTATTATAACTTAATGAAATTGAATGGTTTCAATTTTGCAATTGAACATTTTATTCTGAGACTATGACGTGACATTTTGACCTCAACTTTCAATAAAACAATAAACATTTTTTTGCCTGCAATAAAAAAATTCGCGTCGTTGCTGAGGAGAATCAGGGCGAGTGACAACAGCATTCTGAAAACTGTGGCGGATAGACCGCAATCTCTCATAATGAGGCACCTTGTAAGGGGGACCATGTCTGTGGCCGTGCATGGTGAAATATGAGAGAGTGCTCAGCCCTCTTCCTTCATACTATCTAAATTAATTTAAATTAAATTTATTATTAGTACCTACTAACACTAGTTTTTAAGTTCTTTTGCAATAATACTAACATATAATATGGATCACTGTTATCTGAAATAAAGACAATGTATTTATTTATTTATTAAAACACAAAATTAGATAAAACTAGCAGGCCTCCCAAGCTGCGCCCGCACATGTATTATACCTATAAACCTTCCTCATGAATCACTCTATCTATTAGTGAAAACCACATGAAAATCCATGCAGCAGTTTTTGAGTTTATTGCGAACAGACAGACGTGGACTTTGTTTAATAATATTATTATATTATGATGATAATGGACAGCCTTCATTTAATAATTTAGTATGGATTATTTTAAAATTATAAATATAGCTACAGCCTAAGGCCAAACCAGTCTACAAGCCCAGACTCCTTTTTTACCTGTTTATCTTGAGATAGTTAAAAGGTCACCTTAGCAGAAATGATACACCTTCACTCACATGTAGTGTGGTGTTAATGATATTATCTAACTTTGTAATTATAACCTTTTAAAGAACTTTAATTATGAAATATTGCTAACATATGACAGTTTCGTTTAGTGACAAATAGTGTTGTTGGCCTTCATATTGCATAATAATGAAAGTGCGATATTTTTAAATTCTAGTACCTATATGTTTTGTTACCAGTGGCATTGGCCATGGTGGCCGTGGTGGTTGACGAGCTCCGTGGCGCAGTGGTTACCACGCCTGCCTGCGACACGGAGGTCCCGGGTTCGATCCCCGGTCAGGTCAAGATGGAAAACGATCTTTTTCAGATTGACCTGGGTCTTGGATGTTTATCTATATATGTATCTATTATAAAATATAGTATCGTTGAGTAAGTATCCCATAACACAAGTTTCGAACTTACTTTGGGGCTAGCTCAATCTGTGTGATTTTTGCGTATATTTATTTTATTTATTTAAAATTAAAAAAAACAAGCTAACCCGGCGAACTTCTGACCTTGTTTTAGCCCCATAGAAATATGTGTAAATATTAATTGGCTGGGCTTTCCTAACATATTATTGTGTATTCCGAGCATAATAAGTTTCTACGCCATTCTGTCGTTGTGTATAAAAACGATAAATATGGCCTATATGTGGCCGTTGGCCGTGTGGTTCCCGGCAGAGAAGAATAGAACCACTCCAAAGCTTCCCGTGGATGTCGTAAAAGGCGACTTAGAAAGCTTATAAACATCAAAGAGACCTCTCCAACCCGTCTGGCCAGCGTGGAGAGTGTAGGCCAAATCCTCTGACTGCTTTGGCAGTACATAGAGGGTCGTGCTCCTGCAGTGGAGACTAATAAAGACCTGATGATGATGATGATATGTGGTCCTCCATTAATTTAAAAATTCTGTTTTCTTATGTTTTCGCGATTGTTACACATATAAATAATGTAATAAACGCGATTAAAACCGTATTAAAATAATTTGATTTAAAAATTCTGGCTAACTAGAAGTCAAATTAAAACAGTATGGTGAAATTGCCAAAACAATCAGTACACATTAATGCATAGGACAGCAGCACATTCAATAACTTGTGTTAACAATATTTTTTTAAATTCAATCTTCCTCCTCGGATTCCCGATAGCCGTCTTTAATCCTGATCAATATCAGGATTTATAATTTACAAATGTTCATATAGCATTTTGTCTTGTAACTTAACCCTGTCTAGCGTATCCCGTAATCTCTACGCGGCATATACAGATCTGTTCGGATTTCCATGCATACTGGCCAGCCATGTGCTCGGCTGGCGCCGAGCAGGGTAGACACCGTGGTCTTCGACACATATTGCGCTAAAAGATAAAAACTGTTACTCTAATCCTCTTCCCGTTTTAATATTTTATTCTAATACTCACTTTTCTTCATTACAGGTTCAACATGTTGAAGTGGGCAGTATATAAAAAGAACCAAGAGGTGAAATCAAACAACGATAGTGACGAAAGAGAAAGTTATACAAATGGACCTTATAACAATAACGTTAGAAGATCTTTGGACGCTCAGGCAGTCAAAAAAAGTAAAAAACCTAGCAGATATCAAAGGAGATCCTTAGGTTCCACTGCTAGAAAGAACAATATTAAAAGTGTAGATAAAGAGAATATTAATTATATAGGAAATACACCAAATTATTTTAGAGAAGGTTTCATCAAGAAACCTGAAGGAGTAGCACTAAAAGATGTAAGTAATATAACACCAAGTTCAGCAACTCCTGTAAAAAATTTCGATAGAAGAAAATATTACTTAAATGGATCAAAAGACGACATTCCTCCAGATTTACCTGTAACTCCTCCAACTTACAGTCGTAGAGTAAGAGAAGCTAAGAAACGTAAATTAGAAATGACTAGTACTAATAATGACGGTTTTCGAAGAGATAGTTGTATTTACAAATCTGAGCGAAGAATTAAACCTATCGATAGAAGCAACTTTAGCTCTCCAAGGCTAAGTCATAGTACATCTGAACCATCTTTAACTGATCTTTCTGAGCGACTAAGCGCAAGCACAAATAGTAGCAGAAGATCAGTTGCTTTAGGAAAACAGATAAATCCCATTAGTACTACAAAATCTGCCAGTGAAGGTTTAGTTGAAATTGAATATGATGAAGATTTGGTCATTAACTGTGTAGAAAAACCTGTATGTACAGAAAATACTACAGTTGAAAAAATTAACAAAATAACTTTACCAATATTCGGACATCATATATTTACAGATAATCCCTTATACTTTAATAAAAATGACATTAGTATGAGCAATATAAGGCCTTTGAAGAGAACAAGGAAAAAATCTAACGAATTTGAAAGTTCTTTTAAATCACCTTCTGTTGATAAGAAAGATACTCATGCTTTAGTAAGGGAAGCTTGTTCACCAGTTTCCATTACTCCTTTATCTGTAAAACTAGCTGCTCTTAGATTCAGCACGATGAGTACACACAGTAAGTCACAAAGAGGTGTTTACCCTAAAGATATAACAGAATTTTTCCCAAAAGTAGAACATCCTTTTACCATTCCTATAAAAGATGAAGAAAGTTCCTTGGAAATGGAGAACAAATTTATACTGGGCAAGGACTCAATAACTAATGAAACGGAATCGACTGTATCTACAACTCAAATGGGTGACGTGACTTTAGAAAGAATGATTGAAGATATAATCAAAAGTACCAAAATAGTAAAAACCAGGAGAAGAATAATAAATAAAGTTCACAATGATGTTGCAGTTGAAGAAAAAATTCCTCCTCTAGATGCTGTTAAAGACCTGTTTGTAAATCCACAAACAGATAACAAGACAAACTTAATCAAAGAAGCCAAATATGTAAATCTATCAAGAGAAAATTCTGTGTCACCCAAGAATACCCCCACAAAAAAGAGGATGCCAGTTCATAGGGTAAATGAAAAGTTATTAAAGAACTTACCAATTGGTTGCTTCATTCTAGATGACGGTGACGGTTACAATGAAAGGGAAGTATGTACGCCGGACAACATAGAAACAAAACCAAAAACAAAAGTTGCACAGCATGAAAGAACTTTCCTTAATAGGTCACAGTCTATGAACGCTGCATCATTTGAGAAAAGTAATTTGGAACAAAGTCTATCAGGATCCACTCCAGACTTGCACGCACTTTCACAAGATGTTAATCTGAGGTGGCGACGGCAAAGATGCATACGTAGGAAAAAATCGACCGTTAGCAACGATAGCCAATGGAAACACAAACAACTTGGTATTGATTCTCCACCTTTCCTTGCACTAGAAATGGGAATATCTAGTCCTGCTGGAGAGTTACAAAATGTATCTCTATGTGAACCACTGCAACCCGATTTTGAAAATGTTAACAACGTGTCCATGAAATCAACTGTTTCGACTAGCAGCTTGATGTTACAAGAACCAACCAATCATAATAAGAGGTCACGTGAGCTATTTGGTTTGACTTTAGAAAATGGTATACCTAGTCCAATAACACCAGTAACGAAACTAAAAAGACCAAGTTATGTACTTAGCGAAGAACGAGCACATAAGACAAGTAAATTAAATGAAGAACTATTACCATCTGATGCATTTACCCCAGTTATTGAACATAAATCTTCAAGAAGATGTTTGACCTATTCACCCGAAGAGAGCAGTATAAATAGCAGTGAGGAAAAAAGAAGGAGTGTCGCCAGTAATCGTCTGGAACGTAGCACTGATCGATTCCAGTCGCTGAAAGGGACAATCGATTTAGAAATTGTGACGAGGAATGATGTCATTGACGTCCACGGTGAGTGGTGACTATCGATTGTTTTTTTATATTCGTTAACATTAACATGTTCCAAAAATTATAAATCTATGTATATTGAAATTGTAACATGAAAACAGAAAAAAGAAAGAAAAAAGAAAAGAAAGAAAAAGACAATAAGGAATAAATATTCGTAATCATATAAAGCCCTTCAGGCGAGTAGGCGACCAAAACTGTTGATAAGAGTTTCTTTCGGCGTTTCTTCTCTGCAGTGGTCGGTTCCGAAACGCTAGTAGTCTGTAGCTTTTGAACAATTAATAAATACATAATTATTATCTAATAAGATAATTTTAAATATGATATGTCGTGAAAAAGTGCCTGCAAAGGCCTATTTTCTGAATAAACGTTTTGATTTTGATTTTTGATTTTGATATTCTTACCCTATCTGTTGGAGAATAACATCTATATGATACCAACTTACTTTTACAGTTATTCGTTGTCGAGATCTTCAAAGGGCGTCTGGAAGGACTGATGATATAAACGCGTATGCCAAGGTTGGTTTTGTTTTTTTTATTATTAAAAACTTAATAATTATTTTGTCAACAAAAGGTAACCCTAGAGCGGTTCCGTTAATACGTATAGTTTAAAAAAAATTTGTTTGTTTAATCCTAATCCTAACTATCCTATCCTAATCCTAATCCTATCCTAACTATCCTTCCTAATCCTAACTAATATTATAAATGCGAAAATGAGTTTGTTTGTTTGTTTGTTACGCTTTTACGCCATATCTACTGAACCAATCATCATGAAGTTTTGCATACACATAGGTAAGGGTACCGAGAAGGACATAGGCTATATATTACGCGGGTGAAGCCGCGGGTAAAAGCTAGTAATTCTATAAAAATAAAGTTCATTGTAACTTTTTATGGAGTGAAGTTTGTTGTTTTATGATGGTAGTCAAAAGTCTTTGACTACCATCCAAGATGAGAATGAAACCAAGCTCAAACTCAATTCAGCATACACCTTTTACGATGAACATTTCATTGTATCCTACGACACAAGTTCACGACTTATTGTTGGTCTAGCTGAATTCGTGCGATTTGTCCATATATATTTATTTATACAAACATACATATCGGCTGCTCTATGGAAAAACGAAGTAAAAGCAGTCGCACAAATTTTACAGGAGGAGCAAATAACTGAAAATGACCTAATTAAAACGTACTGACGTCAACTTCAATACTATTGTACATTCATAATTTATAAAATAATTATTTCTATAAGTAACAAAGCAATTTATTTAGTAATTATTGGTAATTTTGTTTTAAAGTGAAAAAAAATGTTTTTCTCTAGACATAATATTTATATTTAATAAAAGTAACAAATGAATAAGAAAGTAAATACATTTACTTTGTTTTTAATATTATTTATAAAGAAGTGTAGAAGGCAAATTTTCGCTTTAGTAACAAAGCAAATGCATTTAATTGCTTTTTCACAAAGGAAATGAAGCCATTTCAAAGTGGCATAACTGTTTTAAGGCTTATTGGATTTTGCTTTTTTCGATATATACCTATATATTTTATAGATTTATATATAGGTGTGAGTTGACGTCGCTTGGAGAAAATGCGCTGTGCAGTTTGTTGCCGCTTCTTCTGCACTCCGCTTTGGAAGCGGCCTAAACTTAGCCATAAGTAATTATTGACGTCAACAAAAAATTTTTGCTGTAAAAATTGTAAACACAAATATGACAATTAATAAGTGTTCAAAGAAACCTATATTAAATAAACGATTGAATCTTGAATCTATAAACACAAAAACTTATGACCATCATTAGCCTCGACAAACTTTTTGACGTGAACTGACATGTTTAAATTGCGCGAAAAGTGACAGTGACATGACAGTGACATAACAAGTGATAGGATGCGTTCGAAATACACTAAAATCTTTGTCATTATTCTAAGACTAAAACCGAGTAACGTCAAATAATTTAAACATTTTAAACTTTTAAATGAACAACAACATTTGAAAAACCAAGTAATTAGGTGCAGTAAATAATTTGAATTGATTTGAAATATAGAAACAAAGCAACTGTAAGGCAATTGCTTTGTTTTACATTTTTAATTTCGCTTGCTTTGTTATTCCGTTAAGTAACTTGCCCAGCTGGCCATTTTTTACAATACAAAAACAAAGATGTTTGATTTTTTACAGCGAGATTTTAAGGGTTAAAAAATATGTAATGAAAATTTCTAATGAAAAACCAATTAAACCTGTTCACAACATAAAAACGGAGTAATCGACATACAACTACTTTGTTTTTGCGTAGACATTGCAGTTTGCTTTTTTTTACCGTAGATATTTTGGACAACTTCCTGCAGTTACTTTATTTCGCCAACTTTTATTTCTAAAATTAAAGCGTTTTCATCGATTCTATAAATAAAGCAGTGTCCGTTAAAGGCAAAATGTGCCAAATATGTAAAAACACAAATTTTGAAAAATATTCATTTGCTTTGTTTTTCCGTAGCGCAGCCGATATATACTATCACGTCTCTATCCCTTGCGGGGTAGACAGAGCCAAAGGTCATAAAACTAACAGGCCACGTTTAGCAACGTAGTGGGCGTAAAGGTGGAAAGCGGAATCAAAATAGTGATGGGTTGCTAGCCGCATCGCCTATCAATGTGATGCCTTAGATTTTCGCTTAATCTCTTTATTAAGCAACAAAATCATTTAACACGGATCTTATGTACTATTTTTCAGGTGGTAATAAGTGGAGTTACCGAAAGCCAGTCGTTGCCATCCCAGAGGTCAATATTCCAGAGGACCTCAGTCCTCTACGGGAAGAGGGAGCCAGAGTTCCAGCGGCACCTCAAACTGCCGTTCCCCACAGCTGTCTACGACCACCAGCTGCTTCATATCTCTGTCTGGCATCGAGATAAGAAATATCGGTAAGTAATTTGACTGTGTAGATTTATTTTTGATTAAAACTGACGTGGGATAAAGACATTATTAAAATACGTAACAACGGGTTGACCCTGAGGAAGACCTCCGGATGAGGTTGAAACATGTCGGCCACTAGCTGACTATTTACGTGAGTAACCCGTTGTTACGTATTTTAATAATGTGTAGATTTACTTTCGCTAACAATGAAGTCAAGAAGAAACATGAAGATTACGATATAAAACACGGTGATCACTTACCATCAAGTGACCCGCTTATCCGTTTGCCATCCTCATCATCATCAGGTCTTTTTTTTGTCTCCACCACAGGAACCCGACCCTCTCTGTACTACCAGAACTATAAATTAGCCAGAGCAGTCAGAGGATTTCGCCTACACTCTCCACGCTGGCCAGACGGGTTGGAGAGGTCTCTTTGATGTTCATTAGCAATGTTTAGCTTGTGTTTCCTAAGTCACCTTTTACGACATCCACGGGAAGACTTGGAGTGGTCCTATTCTACTCTGCCGCAACCACACGGCAACATATTAATTAAAGAAATCTAGTCATGCGGGTTAAAGTCGTGATTATATAAATATATATGTTTCTCTTCTTATCTCTTCTAATTCCCGAACGACTGTAAGAAGAATCGTCCTATTACAGACTGGAAACCACGGGGAATATAATAAAAGGAATTCGTTGCCTCCAATCATTTAATTCTGTGTCACAAAAACGACATTGTGGAGAAAAATCAAGGGTTACAATTTGTTTAGGACGGTTGCCTTCTGTAAACATGGTAGGTAAAAATTCGGTCGCCATTTTGGCCTTCGCAAGGTACCATGAGCCACACATCAACCAAAACGCTCTACCTTAAAAACGGACTGTATTCCATTACAACAAGGTGCAGATTGAACCGCTCAATATATTACCAACTGTACAAAAATACAGAAAGTATTTGAAAACAACACACATCCGTGAGACTACTGAATAAGAAAATACGGGAACATAATTAAGGTATGTGAGTGTAGTAGAACATACGTGTATACGTCTCTATTATTAAAAATAGTCTGAACATTTAATGCTTAAGGGACCTTCTGCATGAGCGAGAGAATCGCGGCGATTTTATTGTATTTCTAGAACATGTTCACACGACGATATAGGTAATCGCGGCGATCCGACCAGTGACAGAGTGCGAGCCCTACATTTCTCTTTCTTAAAAAAATTGTATGATAGCAGTATCGGAGCCGAGAAAAGCCAAACATACTACGCTCACCAACCCGTCTGCCAAGCGTGGTGAGTATGGAAAAACACCCTTATGGTGGAAATCCTTGTGGGAGGCCCATGTCCAGTACTGGACTTCTTGCGGTTGAGACGACGAAGCTATGATCTTTGACCACTTAACCATATTGAGCTTGGTATTAACCCGCTGGAAAATATTTACTTAGGTATTTAAAAACCGGCCAAGTGCGTGTCGGGCCACGCGCAGTATAGGGTTCCGCAGTTGCGAATGACAACTTTGAGTTCACACTGTTTACACTCGCACCTCACAGTTTAACGACCAAAAACATCTAACAATAAAGATTGTATGAAATTTTACATTTTCCAGTACATTTTATAAGTTGGTTGCCTATAACTTTTTAGTTTGTACTTAGTACCCAGCTCTGATAGTTTTCCTTTCAATTTCAGTATATATGCTACTGCTGTAATTTTTTTCACGTATCTATATATAACCGTTTAGCAGATAGAGGGGGGGTCACGTACCTCTAACAAAAATTTGCACTTTAAAACCAAATATTTCGGAAACGGATCCCTAAATCAAAAATTGGTGTTGTCAGCCTCACAATATTTTTCAAAGACCTTTTTAACGATACCCCACACGATGGGTAAGTAGAGAAAAAAAAAATACTTCCCCATTGTACTTGTATGGGAGCTACCCAAAAAAAAATTTTTTTTCAAGATTTTTTTCTACGACTTTTTTGCCATGATTAATATACATACTTATACCAAATTACAGCTTTCTAGTACTTATAGTCTCTGAGTAAAACCGCGGACGGACAGACAGACAGACAGACAGACAGACAGACAGACAGACAGACAGACAGACATGGCGAAACTATAAGGGTTCCTAGTTTACTACGGAACCCTAAAAATCTCCAATCGTTTAAACGGATTTACATTCCCACGTCCAAATTGATGCTTAATGAATATGTAGACGCATAATATTCTACGGATTCCACTGCGATAGCCACAGTACATTTTTAACCGACTTTTAAAAGAGAAACGTTTGGACTTTTCTTTTCAATTACTGAATTAATTTTGTTGACTATGTCTTGTCGTAATATGATGTAACTTTACGAAATGTTATCGTCAAAGTGTTAAAAACTACATTTTATTTAATGCAATTAGAAATTTAATATTTAAATTCAAGAGGGTTTATAAATATTGATACAATATACATATCTATATACAATACACATATTTTATTTATTTATTTATACGTATTGAATCAAATTATAAAAGAGTGCATCTAAAATTACTTATACCACGGCCAATCAGATACTACAATTTTTGATTTTCCTAAGACATTTTTCATAAATAAGGTAGGTACCTATAAGGTGACTAGTTGTAGGAGTATCCACAACTGAAGCAAACAATACTAAAATATAAAAGTTTCAATGGCCAGTTTCAGTACAGGTCGCCAAAGGGGCTCTTTATTAGATATTTTTTTACATAATGGTATTCAATTTTTAAAATGTTTTGTATCTAAAAATACAATGGTATTCGATACTTGAAAAGTGGCCCATCATCTAAAATAAGTAGTCAAACCGTGCGTCAGGTTCCACGGCTAGTCAGATACTACAATTTTTGCTTTTCCTAGGGTATTTCTCATACATAAGATATTGGGTGACGCTGAGCGCTACAGATCATGCGCATAGCCATCGATTGTGGCCGCCGTACCCGGGCTATAGCAGTCGCGGTTCGCCCTCCACACCACCGTACGTCCCTTCAACCCATCTTAAAGTACGCATTGATATAATCCGATCTATGTGTTGTGAGTGTCCATGTGAAGTGTTTGTTAAATACTGGATCGACTTTTAAAATCGGTAAGGGTTTTATTCATAAGCACTTTTGGTTTTATGTCTATACAATGGTGTTGCTCGATGCACTGAGCTTTTTTATGTACCTATCTACTTAATTATTGTATTATTATTTGCCGTTATTGTCTATACGTATAATAAGGTTTAAAACTAGTTGATATAATGACTTTTACTGCGTGAGTTGCTAGTCACGACTATCGCATTCAAATTAAATCGAGAATAGGAAGTACCTTCTATTTTATACAAATTATTATTAATTAGTATCAAACATATTTTCATACAAAACCAGTTCATGCGTGACGTTCTTGCAAATAGGTAGATAGCTAACAATTCCATTAAATAATGTGCATGATTATATAAGACAAAATGGACCTTACTATCCTTTAAAAAGAGTAGGTTTATACAGTTTAATACAGTTTAACATCAACTACTGTTTGACTTGACCCACTTTTAAGTATTATTTATCTGCGGCCGCTTATACTGCTCTACTTTAGACGACATTGAACCTCTTACAAACCTACAGTGTAGACTTAGATTATATAAAGTCACCAAAAAAGCAAAGACAGCTCGCTTCCGTCAAGCATATAGGTAGTTATGGAGTGCTCCTACACCAAATTTAGTGGTACACTTTCGGATCTTAATAGCTGAGTTGAGCTATAAATCTTCTTCCTTTACCTTATCCTACTTTTTTATGTTGGGTCGGTAGAGTATGACAGTTCTCTCCATTTTGTTCTGTCATCTTAGATAAATCATAGATTTATTATTATCTAGCGAATAAGCTCAAATAGAACTTCATAAGTCTGATTATGATTCAGTGCGAACCTGCACGTACAAATCTTCCTAATTTGACCGGCCTATCTACCATAGCCTTTGTCACTCTTTTCTTGTTCATATTCTTCTTGACACAATGACGTCTTTCTTTTCTTAGGTCGTCCTCTGTTCTGCGTACCATCTGCTAACAAATCCAATGCCTTTCTTGAGATATGACTTTCTTCTCTCCTCATCACATGCCCATATCAGTCCATGACTATGGTGCTTTTTTGTTACCGGCGCGAATTTCATACTTCCTTTTATTACTCATTCCGTGTTTTATCCATTTTTCCATCCCAACTTTCACATCTATCTCAACATTCGTATTCAAAGAAAACTGCATATAACAGATATATGCAGTTTTCTTTGAATATACCTTTTGCGGGCCAACATTCCGATCCGATTTTGTTATACTAACAATACGATAAATAAATAGTCTAAAGAACGTCTTTATTTTTTAAGTGCCGTGTGGTCCCCGGCAGAGTAGAATAGGACCACTCCAAGTCATCCCGTGGATGTCGTAAAAGGCGACTAAGGAAACACAAGCTAAACAAGGCTTATAAACATCAAAGATACCTCTCCAACCCGTCTGGCCAGCGTGGAGAGTGTAGGCCAAATCCTCTGACTACTCAAGCTAATATATGGCTCTGGTAGTACAGAGAGGGTCGTGCTCCTGCAGTGGAGACTTGAAGGACCTGATGGTGATGATTGATGATGATGATGATTTTTCAAGTGTTAGTAGCCAACACAGATGTTAGATTGTCAAACTGCTTTGGAATATCTGACAAGGTGTAACTGACGTTAAGGCCATAGGATGGACATCCCGTAAGTGTTAGGGAGAATAAAGGCCGCTTTGAAGAGTAGAGGACGATTGCCATTTCATACGCATAAGCCCCGCTGATTTTTTTTCTTTATCCGTAAAAATTTTAATACTATGTCCATACCTAGCAAATAAGGTCAGATTTAAAAACCTCTGAATATATTTTAATTATTAATATATGGACTGAATTGTAACAAAAAAGATTTTAAAAATTGCCCTCCCTCCCTCTCAAAACAATCACCGATCAGCTGGGTTACCTTTTAATTTATTTCATCATCATCATCAAGTCTTTTTTAGTCTCCACTGCAAGAGCACAACCCTCTCTGTACTACCATAGCCATGTATTAGCCAGAGCAGCCAGAGGATTTGGCCTACACTCTCCACGCTGGCCAGACGGGTTGGAGAGGTTAATTTATATATTTACCTTCTTGTTTCATCCTCTCAAAAATTATAGACGGATAAGCCTGTATATTCTTATTGCATCTGCATTTATATTATTTATATTAAAAATTATTATTATTATTATATATTATTATTTATATTAAAAAAAACCTTTAATTCTCAAAGGAATCCTTGACAATGTTTTTTTTTGTTGAAATTAAACTAGGTACATTGCTCTTATTTTGACTCTATTAAATCTAGGGGTTCTCGCAACGTTCTTCTCTTATTTACTTCTAATTTATCTCTGTATTCTAATTTTATAAGATATATAAAATAGGCTTCACTTTACAGACAATTTATAAATTTCAATAATTTAAAAGCATTCGAGAATGATTAATTGGTTTGAATATCTCCCCCAAATACTGACCTTTAATTTTATCAGAAAATGAACGTAGATTTCTAGGCAAGGAGCCAAAATGTGTTTCAACTTGCTTCCAACTCAACGATAAAGTTTGGTTCTTGAGGTTGAAATAAAATGAAATTATCTTCATCCCTGCATATTATATTGCCTGGTATTTTGATTCACCTATAATTAAGAAATGGGTGCAGCAGGGTATCACGGGCAGACTCATTGTATCAAAGCAATAATACCTATTTAGAGATATTGTTTTGTTTCCTAATTTAGTTGCAGCTTTAATTTGATTTTCACATGTAAACAGAGCTATAATTTAAGTGGTGAGACAGTTTTAATTCTCTGTGACTTTTGTTGTATAAGTTTGTAATATGGACCAATGTCTGAAATAAACGATATTTATTTATTATTATTATTATTATATTATATGATCGAGTAAAAAAAAGTAGGTACTGTAAAGTTTACCTAGTTACCATGCTATTCGGAGGAAACGTGTTTTCTTTATTATAATCAGTTTGTTGATATCATTTTGGGTGAAATATTGATCGTATTACTACTAAGAGTCCCACGTAAAGCCGAAATCCCATACAAACGTAGTTTGGTTTTAGTACACAATTACAGCGAGTAGAAGTTTCGTATCGAAAACTTCTACTCGCTGTAATTTTGTATAGGTATTGTTTTTAAAATTAAAATCTGATTGTAAACATCAATGTGCCTTATCCGGTCGTATGTACGAAATTTGGTTGAGATTGGCTTAACTGTTGTAAAACTAAAACCAAACTACGTTTGTATGGGATTTCGGCTTTACGTGGGACTCTTAAGGGGTAATTCAGCCCTTCGATATGATCAACTTTTCCAATGGGGCAAAAGCTAGAAACTTCTAAATTATAGTCTCTCTCATACAAATTGAAAGGGTAGCTGTTATTGTATGGAAATGAATTCTTTTTATTCAATATTCCACTCGAACACAAACATACTCGTAAAAGGTAACTAGGTAAAACCTCGCCATTACAGGCATCTAGCAGCATTATTTTAAGAAATAAAAACCCAATTGCCTTTTCTGAGACTTTACCTCCGCTATATTGGATTTTTTTCTGACGTTACATAGCCTATAACACTCCGGGGAAAAATACAAATCTAATGTCACCTCACACTTCAAAATTGGTCCAACTGTTTAGGCTACAGGAAGGAACAATGGAAGACATTACCGCCTTCTTCTGGGTAGATCAGTCAAGTAAAAAGTCGGCCTTTCAGACAGTACTAGCAGTTTTAGATTTCCCTGAGGAGATCCCGCTTAGCACACCACTTTAGGGAATTGCACCGGTGAATAAATTCTCTTTAGTCGTCTTTTGACCTACAGTAACCCCGCTTTGGTGATATGACTCAACGATTTTCTTGACCTATTCGTGCTAGACTTGTTATTTAGCTTAACACTTTTATTAATTTAAATACTTAATCTGCACGTACTTTATAGCTTACGATTTCTAAATTGGGAGGTAAGAACACTCATTTATGAGTATTTGGACCTAAATAATTGGGATTTTTAGTAACGTAATAATCTTGGCACTCAGAATCTAGTAGTGACATGGGTCCAATCCTTGGTTCTTTTTTTACTGGCTCTTAACTACCTTTATTTATCTTAGTGTGTTTTAGGTTGTCTATTTCGTGTTAAATTAATAATTCTATAGCTAACTCGACGAACTAAGATTGACGAGCCCCGTGGCGCAGCGGTCAACACGCCGGCCTGCGACACTGATGGTCCCAGGTTCGATCCCCAGTCAGGTCAAAATGAAAAATGATCTTTTTCAGATTGACCTGGGTCTTGGTTGTATATGTTTTTGTAATAAAATATAGTGTCGTTAAGTTTAATATCCCATAATACAAGTCCCGAACTTACTTTGGGGCTAGCTCAATCTGTGTGATTTGTCCGTATATATTTATTATTATTTATTTATTTATTTAACTCGACGTTCTCCCTCCTTGTATAATTGTCTGTCTTTTCTACTTTTAGCCTCTACTTTACTTTAGCTTCCAGCCAGCCATTCCATTAGTATGGGAAAGTCAAATAGAATTTTGAATTCCCATCATTGGTCCCATAGGAAATTTCATATTGTCGGTCTGAGTCTCCCTTTTAAGGGAATGTGTAACAAATAAATTTCAATTTATACGCTGTATATGTAAACCTTTACATTTTCTGCAGTACTATTTTATTTCATGTAAACTTCTGTCTTATTATAAAACAAGGAAAAATTTTTGCACTTGGTTTAAACTATTATCCGGCCAAAATAAGGCGATTAATTTTGATCGGATAATAGGGTTTGTGGTGGACTTTTTATATAAAATTGGTTTATTTTGGTGTTATAAATGCTCGTGCGCCTGAACAATTTGTGAAATAGTTAAAGTGTGGACTGATAAATGGACTCTTACAGATTTGCCGCCAGAACCTCCCACGGGGCATCAAAGAACATACGCCATCTTTGATGCTACTTGGAAAAACTTTACCATACAACACCGATACTTAGTATCTCATTATACTGGATATTGGCAGAATCACTGAAATTTCGGTGGAAGCCATAATATAAAACAGAAGAAGAAGTTTAAACTAAGTAGGTACTAAAGGTTTATAGTACTAAAGTTAGTCCTCATGTTATAACAGGCCAGTATAGGTTCATGTTACACGCTGTATTGTAAATACTTTATATCTCTGTATTTTGTGTTCAATAGTTTTTCAGTTTTTATTAAGTTTTCTTTCGTGAGTTCACAGCCCCGTAAAGAGCATGAGTGGCTGTCGTCTGCATTTCATATCGGTCACGCATCACTTGGCTTTAATAAGCTCATGAAGCTTAAGTGAAAGCGAATTGCATGTCATTTTGCAACAAAGAAAGTGTTTTTGTATTATTAATTTAAGAAAAAGTGCATCATAGATTCAAAGGAATAAGCAGATCATTATTGGTCTTGCCGCTTTTAAAGTGATTAAAGTAAAATAATAATTATTGAATAAGCGATTTGTAAATATATATTTCCAGATAGGTAAATAAATAAATATATACCGAAAAATCACACAGATTCAGCCAGATCCAATTTTTTTTTCGATTCGATTCGTCATTTTGGAACAAAGAAAGTGTTTTTGAAATATTAATTTCTGAAAAAATTGCTCTAAGAACTTAAAGGGATGAGAGGATCATCTTGCCGCTTAAGGAAAATTCAAATTTTATATTTTTCTAATTGAATAAGCAATTTGAAAATCATGGACCTAGGAATAATATGGACCCGGCATTAGACACATCAAAAGTGAAGCATAACTTACGTCACATCAAGTCACATGTGTGCAGCATGTATTTGACATTTGGGAAATTTGACATTTCGTTCGACCGGGGAAAAGTGTAGGGATTTTTGTGCTGATGTGTGCGTGCGCTAGTGTCGCGACACGAGTGTAGGGATTTTTATATGCGTCACTGTTACATTTTCCAAGGGCATATCCTGATTATTCTTAGATTCATGTTGAAAATACATATTTTCAGGTATGTCAATAAATAGTGTCAGTGTCAGGGCAGTGCCTTTGCACAGAGTAAAAAAACTATAAAGGCAATAACAATCCACTAGCTCTTAAGTCACATAGAAAGTAGGTTTCTATTGATTTATTGGAGGTTTCCGTTTATACAATGATAGTAAGTGAAAAGAATTAAACATTGCAAAATCGTATACTTACTTACATGGATAATATAATAATATGCTGTTATATAGCGGACCCCTGGAGGAGCTCGATAGCCTTGTGGGCGTTAGCGCTGGCTGGCTAAGCGTTTTTAAATAATAAATACATAAATAAATATATAGGGACATATCACACAAATTGAGCTAGCCCCACAGAAATTTGTGAACTTGTGTCGCAGGATACTAACTCAACGATACTATATTTTATAATATATACTTATATAGATAAACATCCAAGACCCAGGTCAATATGAAAAAGATCTTTTTTCTATCTTGACCTGACCGGGGATCGAACCCGGGACCCCCGTGTCGCAGACTAGCATGTTGACCGCTGCGCCACGGAGCTCGACAATCAATATACGGACAAATCACACAGATTGAGCTAGCCCCAAAGTTTATTTACATATATTTAAAAAAAAGTTAGTTCGAAATTTGTGTTATGGGATACTAACTCAACGATACTATATTTCATTACTAATATACATACTAAGATAAAATTCAAGACCCAGGTCAATCTGAAAATGATAATTTTTCATCTTGACTTGACCGGAGATCGAATTCGGGACTATCAGTGTCGCAGGCCGGCTCACGGCACCACGGCCACGGAGTTCAGCCTAAGTACCTAGGTTATTTAGTTTTGGTTATGTGTTCTCGAGTTGTTGACCAGTTGCAAGGGTTTTTATCGTCCGGAAAGTGGCCTTATGTATTTGAAACGTTTTGAGCTTTGTAATACAGTATGGTTGGCAGTGTCTTATTTATGGCCAATTGGTAGCCAGGTAATCATTATTCACCAATATCCCTAAGTCCAAGAACTCCGAATCAGTGCCAAAGCGAGTAATTTATAAAATCGATAGTTTCAAATACTCGTGCTATGCAGATTTTAAATTATTCAAGCTCAATGTGAAAGAAGTGGCAGATACTCGTATAGGCTATATTGTGAATCTGAACGGCTGGGCTGGTGCCAGGAACCCTTAATGATGTGAATATTGCGCAGCAATTTCGTTACTAGTTATGCAGTGAGCTTGCCACAGTCTTTCGACGAGCTCCATGGCGCAGCGGTCAACACGCCTGCCTGCGACACGGATGGTCCCGGGTTCGATCCCCGGTCAGGTCAAGCTGGAAAATGATCTTTTTCAAATTGCCCTGGGTCTTGGATGTTTAACTTTGTATGTATTTGTTATAAAATATGGTATCGTTGAGTTAGTATCCCATAACACAAGTCTTACTTGAGAACTTACATTGGGGCTGGCTCAATCTGTGTGATTTGTCCGTATATATTTATTATTTATTTATTTCCTGTGGCTTCAAAAAGTATGCCATTTATCATCAGGTATCTTTTAGTCTCCACTTGAGTCCCGTCCGTGAGACCGTGTTTGTACTACCAGAGTCATATATGAGCCAGAGCAGTCAAAAGATTTGGCCTACACTCTCCACGCTAGCCAGATGGGTAGGACAGGTCTTGAATTCCTGTGGCTTCAAAAAGTGTAATATCCTACTTCCTACCAGTGGTATTAAAGCTAGTCGCTCATATAATTAAAGCTAACTGAATATGCCAGTTTTGGAGATAGGTTAATACCTATGCAAGAAGTGCCAGACACCTGTCTGTAGACTATATTGCGAATTCGGACATCTGGGCGGATGCCAGGGACCCCTAATGATGTGAATATTGCAGTGGAACCTCGTTGCTATGAAGTTAACTGGAAGAATTTCTTCCAGTAATTGACTTTCTTTGATCAATAACATTTTAGACATGCGTAAAATATCTCATGCCATGTTATCCGCATTGAATTTCAGGTATAAATTAAAAGTCACATTACTGTTTGGTAAAATGTGAAACAAAAAAGGGGTAGAAAAATAAAATATTTTTTTCACTGGCATTGACCCAGCTCCCAGAATATGACGTGGCATGTCTGCTTTGTACTTTATCTGACACAAACCCGACTCCTCCATATTGCAGCATTCTTTTTTATACTCATTCAAGTACATATGTAATGTAAGTTTAATTTTATAGGTTTGAGTTCATATCATTGGTTTACGTTACGTTTACATTTTTTAATGAATTCAGAAATATAAGACTGTTAAATCATCATCATCATCATGATGATGATAAAAAATACTAAATAATGATAAATAGACTGTTGAATGCTGTTAAAAAAATACGACAAGAAAATGGTTTTCAACTATTTGGTCAATTATTTAAGTAATAGTCGTCCATGCTGGGTTTGTGAGCAAAGAAAAACATAGAATATACCAGTTGCTTTTCTTCCCTCGCAGTCCGTATAGTCCAGTCAAGGGATAGAAGAAATTCTAAGGAATCACGTAAATAGGCGATGCGGCTAGCAACCCATCACTTTAAGAATCCGCTTTCCACCTTTACGCCCACTGACACGCTAAACGTAGTCAGCCTTTGGGATTTATGACCTATGGCTCTGTCTACCCCGCAAGGGATAAAAACGTGACAATATGTATTTATGTTATACTAGCTGTTACCCGCGGCTTTGCCCGCGTATTTTATAGCCTATGTCCTTCTTGGTACTCTAACCTATGTGTATGCAAAATTTCATGATGATCGGTTCAGTAGATACGGCGTGAAAGCGTAACAAATAAACAAACAAACAAACTCACTTTCGCATTTATAATATTAGTTGGGATTGGGATTTGAACAAAATTGCAATATTTAATTGGATGGAAAAACCAGTGGAAGCAAATCAAGGAAAAAATATAATAGTATCAAGGGTATGATATTTCTGCGATAATTACTCCTACAAAGGTCAAATTATGTTTAGTTTATGAGCCAATCGATAACGTAACATACTTATTGTCGTAAAAATAGGCAGTTAATGGCGTGTATACACGAGGTTACTAAATGATTATATAAGAAAACATGCTCCTTGTTACAAACATTATAACTTTTAGGTGGTGTGTTATAAGCTACTTTGAATCTTAATTTATATTCTTTATTGAAGATGTGTGTATTTGCTTCTTAACGAAATAAATAGAAAAACATACTAGGTGTCCTCAGTAGAGCAAGGCAATATTTCACATCGGCGCATCAGCTTCAAGGGAGGGGGAGGGGGGGGGGGGGATGGTCAAATTTTGCCTTCTTTCGTGAATAAAATCAAAAGTATTGATTCTTCCCGAACAAAAAAAATATATATATAATATTTTTTTTACATTTTCTATTTGGACCCCCTAAACTGACCCTTATTTAAAAAATATATATATTTACTTTGCACATCCGTGTTTGGGCCATAGGTTTATACCATTTTACCAAATTTCATTTAATTTGGTTCAGTAGATTCGGAGAAAATCGACTGTGACAGACGGACGGACGGACAGACAGACGCACGAGTGATCCTATAAGGGTTCCGTTTGTAATTTTTTGTACGGAATCCTAAAAAGAATAATATCCATCCCCATCAAACCTTACCTATTTCGAGAATGGACTATATAGGATTTAATAGTTGCCCGCCTAAGCTTCCCGCCCAAACCTCCCGCCCAGCCTTACGTACTGCTACTTACATAATGAAAGTAGTCCAATCAATCTGACTTAACGTGAGCCGCGGATCTTCAGGATGAGCAATTAATAGTAGATTGTTGCACTGAGCAGAAAGTAAGTTATTGCTGCACGAGTGATTATTTGGAGCCCGAGCGCTAGCGAGGGCTCTAAAAAGCACGAGTGCAATTTAACTTACTTAATGCGAGGTGCATAATCTGCTTTTCTTTCAACTACTGCTATAAAAGTAGTTGAAAAATAAAACTGAAGACAAATTACATTAGTTAAAAATTTGTTGTTCACATTCCCGCTTTTTTTCTTTATGGCCAGTATTTTTTTTAGGTAAGGCAATACACACGTCCCTTTGTTAACTCCATACGGCCGTTAGGTTGGCCAACCTTCTTTATGACAGGTGACAACTATTGTCCACGATTTAAAAAAACTAAACAGTGCAGTAAAGGATTTCCATACATTTTTACTGCACTAGAGCAGCAAAAATGTATGGAAATCCTTTACTGCACTGTTTAGTTTTTTTTTTTTACTTCTAGTGCAGCAAAGTTCCGCTTTGTGCTGGATATGTAGTGCAGTTATGATAGAATTGCAGCGTAGTTGGAAGAAAAATAAATTACTACTTCTATTGCTCCTTTACGGATGCGCCATATCATTTTCAAGAAATGTACACGCTACACATTCAAACATATATTGACACATTGTGGTAGAGCCACGCTACCGGCAAAAATCACTTCAGCTGGTAGCATGAATGGGCCGGCTCGTCCGGGGAAGTACCACACTCTCACAGAAAATATCTCGAGCTCCTCCGTGCTTCGGAAGGCACGTTAAGCCGTTGGTCCCGGCTGTCATCGTTAACGGCAGTCGTTAAGCTATGTCAGATGCCTTAAGGCAGCTTGAAAAATCTGACACCAGTGTTGGCCACTTACACATACGAAAAACAAACAAACAACAGAAAATCGACGTTTGAGTAGTAGTTTTACAGCTTCTATGCTTCGTTCGGTGAGTGAGAGAGCCGGAGGCCCATCCTCCCTCCCCTCTGGGGAGGGAAAACAAAAGGCCGGCAACGCTCTTGTCATACCCCTGGTGTTACATTAGTCCATGGGCAGCGGTGATCACTTACCATCAGGTGACCCGCTTGCTCGTTAGCCGTCCTCTGACATAAAAAAAAACACGTCTTTTCCCTTGCGGGGTAGACAAAGCTAAGGTCTATAAAACCTAAAGCCACATTTAACATATTGGTGGGCTTGTAAATGGAGATTGGAAATAAAATAGTGTTGAGTTGCTAGCCGCATAGCTTATTGACGTACTTCCTTACGCCCATTCCCTCAATCGGCTTTTACTTTTATTGTAGGTTTTTCCTGATGCCAAAATAAAGAAAAAATAAGAATAATAGCCATCACCATCAAACCTTGCCTATTTCGAGAATGGTCTATAGGATTTAATAGTTTCCCGCCTAAGCTTCCCGCCCAAACGTCCCGCCCAGCCTTACGTACTGCTACTTACATAATGAAAGTAGTCCAATCAATCTGACTTAACGTGAGCCGCGAAACTTCAGGATGAGCAATTAAAATAAATTGCTACTTCTATTTGCTCCTTTACGGATGCTATCTTATGCTTATGACTGTCGTTTTCTAGAAATATATATTGACTATCTCCGTGGCTCAGTAATTAACACGCTAGCCTGCCAAACGAGAGGTCCTGGGTTCGTTCTCGGTCAAGTCATGATGGAAAATGATATTTTTTCAGATTGCCTGGTCCTTGGATGTTTAACTATATAGGAAATTATTATCAAATATAGTATCGTTGAGTTAGTATCCTACGACAAAAGTTCACAACTTACTGTAGGGCTAGCTCAACGTGTGTGATTTGTACCTATATATTTTAGAATATAAAAATACATGATTCACAAATAACTGAACAATTGTGCTCGAATATTTTTTGTAAATGTCACACACATTTTAAAATAAAGCGGTGGTTAAATTGGCTTAAAAATATTACTGATAAAAAAATATATATTAAACTGTTATAGGCTAACAGTTTAATATATATTTTCCTCTGACTGCCCTGGCTAATATTATGGCTCTGCGGTGGTACAGAGAGGGTCGTGCTCCTGCAGTGGAGACTAAAAGGGACCTGGTGATGATGATGATATATTTTCATCCTAAAATAACTTGTCTATTGCGTCCGCCTCTAGCGTCCTCTCGAAGCTTACATTCAGCCACTTACATAATGAAAGCAGTCCGATCAATCTGACTTAACGTTAGCCGTTGATCTTCAGGATGAGCAATTGAGATAAATGACTACCGCACAGATGCACTATATCTTTTTCTAGATATAAGCTTTTACTAGGAAAAAATTCAAAGCGCTTGGCGCTTTACTTCTACCTACATACTTTTGTCAAATAAATAAATATAAATATATACGGACAAATCACACAGATTGAGTTAGCCCCAAAGTAAGTTCGAGACTTGTGTTATGGGATGCTAAGTCAACGATACTATATTTTATAATAAATACTTATATAGATAAACATCCAAGACCCAGGTCAATCTGAAAAAGATCATTTTACATCTTGACCTGACCGGGGATCGAACCCGGGACCTTCCGTGTCACAGGCAGGCGTGTTGACCGCTGCGCCACGGAGCTCGTCCTAAATTAGACCTAAGACTTAATATTTGCCTCGAATATGATATATTGTAGCTTTATGTCTTCTTCTCCTTCTTACAGCTCATAACATCCATAGTAAGATATAAGCAACCTCGAATGCATTCTAACCATTCATCATTTGCCTTTCTCCTCAACGGAGCAACTTTGGCGAAGTCGTCACTCTAGCGAGCTAGCGATTTCCCACTGTTTCTGTGTTCTGTCCTGAGTCTGCAGTCTAGCAACTTCTGGCCCCATCTTCTATCCTCCCAAAGGCTTATATGACCTGCCCATTTCCACTTTACTGAGGTTACTTTTTGTGCTATGTCTGTCACTATTGTGCATCTTCTGATATCGGTGTGCCGTGTGGTGTGCCGTGTGGTTCCCGGCAGAGTAGAATAGGACCACTCCAAGTCATCCCGTGGATGTCGTAAAAGGCGACTAAGGAAACACAAGCTAAACAAAGCATAGTAACATCAAAGAGACCTCTCCAACCCGTCTGGCCAGCGTGGAGAGTGTAGGCGAAATCCTCTGACTACTCAGGCTACTATATGGCTCTGGTAGTACAGAGAGGGTCGTGCTCCTGCAGTGTAGACTATAAAGACCTGATGATGATGATGATATCGGTGTTCCTAATATGATCTTTAAGTGACACACAGCATGGCTGGTTCCATAGCTCGCTGTGCCACTTTAAGTTTGATCATAACTTCATGATCTTGCAGCCATACAGCTTTATATCTACGAGAATTTTTTGATCTAGCAAGATTTTTAATCAGGTCTTTTTTAGCCTCCACTGCAGGAGCACGACCCTCTCTGTACTACCAGAGCCATAATTAGCCAGGGCAGTCAGTTGGCCTACACTCTCCACGCTGGCCAGACAGGTTGAAGAGGTCTCTTTAATGTTTATAAGCTTTGTTTAGCTTGTGTTTCCTAAGTCGCCTTCTACGACATCCACGGGAAGACTTGGAGTGGTCCTATTCTACTCTGCCGGGAACCACACGGCTAAGTAATCAGAAGGTATAAATGAATAGGTATAATCAATTGTCAGTTGAACAGAAAGCCTCCCAAGTGGTCTGCACACAGTTTCCGCCAAGCAAAGTCAATAACTTAATCAAATAGTGCTACAAGGTCAAGTGTTCGGTTTCTCTTGTTATTATTGGGTAGTAGTTAAAGTGTTTTCTTTAATTAACCGACTGACCAAGAAGAAGGATAGAGTGCTTTTAACTCGTATAAATACATAAATTTATGTAAGTTTTCTGTATAATTGTCGCCTATTGTACTCCCCTTGTACTTATTTTATCCACGGCAGACAAAACACCTGTAAAATAATCACAACACATCAACATTTATGTGTCGTTTTACGATTTTATAATTCCAATTTTGATTAAAGATCTAATAGATAATTAAGAAAGCATGTTCGTCGAATACCGACCTAAAGCAGACAACTCATAATCACTAATCAAATAGGTCATAAATAATCTTAGCGCAATATTTGATCCAAAGCATATAAAACTCCTGTAACCGCCCTCACCCTTAAGCGTTTATGTGTTTGTGTAACGAACAGTAGTTTTATAAGCCCCGTCACCGAAGCTTTCGGTCGTAAACTTCGGGGATTAGTAGTGTTAAGAGTAGTAAAGAACGTTCCGTTCTACTGCAATGAAAAGTTTAGTAGTTAGGTTATTAAAAAGACACCTTTCTTTTTATGGCCTCGCTGATTAGATGCAATAAATTAGTTTTTGAGTTTCTTATACAGTGCTTGTTTTTGTTTTGAAGAGTTCTTTTACGATATACTCAATAATTATCTTACATTAGTTACGAGTATATTTTATAGTAGTACCACAATAGCTAATATTTATTCATCATTAACTCTGCTTAGAATTATACAGGTTGTTTTCTGAAAAATAGACTTAGAATGGAACGGGAAGCAATTATATGAAACTAGCTGTTACCCGCGCTCGCCCGCATGATATATAGCCTACGTCCTTCCCAGTACTCTAACCTATGTGTATGCAAAATGTTATGATGATCGGTTCAGTAGACAGGGCGTGAAAGCGTAACAAACAAACAAAACAACATTTCTAATATTAGTTAGGATTAGGATGATATGTGCTGTATATCTGTTTCTACTGTTTTTATCACTGGTGATATTACAATTGCCTTTTAACTGTTATCAACTCCTAAAACCAACGTAGAAGTTGTAAGTATTCTGATCTAATTTTGTCTTGAAGCCCCTCAGTGACCTAAATAAATAGCAATGATTACTTTTTCTTATAAGACAATGCCCATCATAAATTAATTATTACAAAAGAAGAGAAATAACGAAATAATTCAAGTTTCCCGGAACGCTCCGTTGGGGCTGATATTTGTTCGCTCTTAATGTTTGGTTAGGTAACTACGCAGCTACTTGGCCCCCGTAGTGGTATAGACGGGAAAATTGGCACATTTTAAGAATATGTTTTTGTAACCTAGTCAGGTATTCTTTTTTTTTTAGTATAGTTCATTCGACGTTAGCAGAGTTGGTATCCATTGTTTGAAAATTTGTTAGGTTAGGAAACTACGCAGCTCCGTGCCCCCATGGCGGCATAAATGAGAATATTGCCACATTTTAGGGAATACGTTTTGTAACCCGGTCAGGCATTCCTTTTCTCATTCTGGTTCATTCGACGCTATCAGGGTTGGTATTTTTGAAAAGAATTAGATTTAGATCAGATCATTTTTTGTTAGGTTAGGTTAGGTGCAGCTTCGTGCCTCTGTAGTGGTATTAACGGGAATATTGCCACATTTTAGGACTAGGTTAGGTTAGGTTAGTTTTTTCATACGGTTCATTCGACGCTTTCATGGTTAATATCTCTTGTTTTTAAAATAAAAGACATACTTGATGTCATTTTGAAAAATATAATAATGTTTTATTCACAAATGTTACGGTTAACGGTTACGTTAGTACAGCTTCGTGGCCAAGAGGCGTAGTTTTTCTAACTAGTGCCGGACATACATTTTCATTTTGACTATTTCGAAATGTGTAAGAAAAAGTACTCCATTAGTATTGTGAAGAAAAAAATAGACTTTGACGTTTACTCGGGTACCTAAGCGCACGGACCTCAAGAAGGGAAAAACGAGAAACCTATAGAACTGGGCGGATATTCTTTTCGATTAATGTGGTTTTGCAATAAAATTTTATCATGATGAAATATCAGGGCGAACAAACACATCTTTGAAAAAGAGGTGCGTTAAAGATATGCTTTGGATTTCTACAACTAGACACAAACTAAGTTTTAATGAGATTACATATTTTTTATTATAAGCAAAACCATTTTTCATGATTCACCAACCATTATTTGTCCATTTTCCCCAGTCAGAAAGGCGAAAAGGGGGAAGCGGGAGAGTTCTCCCAGTTTTCCCTTTCAAATCATTTTTATGGCTTCTGTTTGGTCGTAACGTTCGCTGCGTGACTTGTGTATGCCATAGACCTTTATCAAAGACAATATTATAGTAATGTATAGACTGTCATCCCAACTAATATAATAAAAGCGAAAGTGAGTTTGTTTGTTTGTTTGTTACGCTATCACGCCCTATCTACTGAACGGATCATCATGAAGTTTTTCATACACGTTGTCTGGAGTACGGAGAAGGACAAAGGCTACCTTTAATCCCGGAGAAAAGTACTATTCCCGAGGGATCGACACTAATGCGAGTGGTGCCGCGTGCGACCGCTAGTACAAAAATATAAGACCAAGTTAAGAGGGTATACTAGCAGTGCGTTTTCCATACAAATGTATTTCTTTATTTTCTCGCTGAAAACTGATTCTAGAGGCACAATTCTTTTTATATAAAATCTATTACTAAAATATGTATGTCCGTACGTTTTATTTTTTTCTAAAAACCTGTTTAAAAAACAATTTGTACAAAAACAGTTTTTTTGGAAAAAATAAAAAGTAGGGGCATTCCTATTTTAGTACTAGATTTTATGAAAAAAGAATTGTGGCTCTAGAATCAGTTTTCAGCGAGAAAATAGAGAAATACATTTGTATGGAAACCATATTAAAAAAATACTGCTAGTATACGCTCTTAAGAGTCGCCTGGAAGCGCATGTCTCCATACAAACGGAAAAAGGGAATTGTGGCAATATTTGATAATTTTGGAGTAAAATTAATCATTTAATCAATTAATCTCATTATAACCTACGTACTTTCCTATACAGCTTGATTAAAATACCAATGGTTTGAAAATTACAAGCCTTTTCAAATTTGTATGGAAATCTTGAGAGGCGTATTTCTCAAACATTTGATAATTTAACCAAACTGTATAGGAACGTACGTAGATTATAATGAGATTAATTGATTGGATGCTTAATTTTGCCCTAAAGTTATCAAATACTGCCACAATTCCCTTTTTCCGTTTGTATGGAGACATGCGCTTCCAGGCGATTCTTAAGGCCTGCTACAAGGTACGCGGTCATAGACGACTGTCGTTAGTCCGTGTTAGCCTAAATGGCGTTAATTCGCGTTAGCTTATACTTGCTAAATAATTATATCTTAGTATAATTATTTTTGAAATATATTACAGTATTTTTTTTAAATTACGATATATTGTTCATGCTAAATGCTTTTATTTTCTCATAATATCGTTGATACAAAGCTGTGATGCTATCTTATGTGAACTCTCCGAAAAAAATAGTACGAACGCTTTTATAAACTTGCATGAATTACCAAAAAATATTTAAAAGATAAGCCGTAAAATGACTCTTTTACTACTTACTGGAATTAGTTACAGTGTTTTTCTACTCTACTTTACTTACTACTTTACTCTCTTATTCAATAATAAATTAAGCACTCGGTTGAAAAATTAATAATAAATAAATAAATATCGGACAAATCACATAGATTGAGCTAGCCCCAAAGTAAGTTCGAGACTTGTGTTATGGGATACTAACTCAGCGATACTATATTTCATAATACATACTTATATAGATAAACATCCAAGACCCAGGTCAATCTGAAAAATATCATTTTACATCTTGACCTGACAGGGGATCGAATCCGGGAGTATCCGTGTCACAGGCAGCCGTGTTGACCACTGCGCCACGGAGCACGGAGCAAGCGACTTTTAGCCCAAGACTCATATTCGATCTTATTAAATTACTATTCACTTTTACATTTAACGACGTTTTATAACTATTAGCATAGAGGTCTATGGTGCGTACATGATACTTATAAGACGCTAAACTCCGGAGTCCTTCAATATGTTTTCTTATGGTTTATTGGTGATTCTGGATATTATAGTCGATGGGGTTGTTATAAAGAAGGTTAATGTGGTACTTAATAAATACTACACATGTGGAATTCATATACAGGGTGAATTTGCATTCATTGGCATCAGACAGGAAATTATTACAAGTGAAAATATTTCTGGTATCAACACTAAGTTGCTGGTTTGTGTACCGGCCTACATCACATGTTTTGCATACATGTCTAGTTATTTACTAAGGCTTAAATTAATTTATAATAATTCATGCTTTATGATATACATGCATTACTTCCATGCTGGTTTGGGAGAAAAGAAAAGACATAGAATATACCAGCTGCTTTTCTTCCCGCGCAGACCGTAAAAGCCGGTCAAGGGATTGGGCGAAAATCAAAGGAATCACATTGATAGGCGATGCGGCTAGCAACCCATCACTATTTGATTCCGCTTTCCACCTTTACGCCCACTACGATGCTAAACGTGGCCTGTAGGTTTTATTACCTTGGGCTCTGTCTACCCCGCAAGGGATAAAGACGTGATAGTATGTATATATGTATGTAATAATTCAGTCCCGTTTACATTTTTGGTTCATATCTAAAGTGATAGTCTCTTTATTCATTTGAGAGCGTTTTTTTTATGCTTTTCTTCTTCTCATAGAAGAAAAGCTTTAAAAAAAGCTTTAAAAGCTTTTCAATTTTAATTAATAGTTGTCTTAAATTATTTTGAATCATATTTATAACTAGTCTACTCGTATATTTAAAAGGAAGACTATAGATTATTTCAAAAGAAGTTATTTTTTTTTGTTTCATTGATAGAAGAAAAAAATACGTGTTCGATATTTTTTAATTATTTATGTGACTGACGGACTAACTATATTTTAACTTAGGACACTATCAGATTCGCTGATTTTAAAATGGTTGCCACAATATCATGAAATGAGGTCAAAAACAAAAAGAAATCAATATTATGGTAATGTTTGCAGTCTTTCAAACTGTCGAACGAAATAAATTGATATTCAATGATGATGGGATCGTTTCTGCCAACTAAATTTGAATAATGGAGTATTTTGTTTGAATTCATTGAAATTTCTGTTTTTGGGATATCATCAAAATACAATGCATTCATTTACCCCGCATTTTGTCATTTTACACTGTATTGAATGTTTCTAACTAAATAACCGAATTACTACTGTTTTCGTGTTTATAATATTAGTATAATATAAAATAATCTTTACATACTACAAACAGTAAGTAAGTATTTTGAAAGTAAAGACAAATAATAACCAAAGTTGACACAGGCTCGGTTGAGTAACTTTGCCGGCTATATTTAATCCACAGCCTTATGGTAGGGCGGGCGGCGCTCTCGTCACGCCCGCTCAACTTAACCGAACACCAAAGGTTAACCGGCGACTTTCAGTTACCGCTAATGATACCCGTTACCTCTTTGTATACTAAAGTTGTTATAGTATATTTATATTACTTAAGTTGTTTTAGAAATAGATAGTGACTAGGCTATTTAGTTTAGTAATATTGTCTAGTTAGTAGTAGTTTAGTTTAGTAATGTGTCGAGCTCCGTGGCGCAGTGGTCAACACGCCAGCCTGCGACACGGAGGTCCCGGGTCCCCGGCCAGGTCAAGATGGAAAACGATCTTTTCCAAATTGGCCTGGGTCTTGGATGTTTATCTATATAAGTATATGTTATAAAATATAGTATCGTTGAGTTAGTATCCCACGACACAAGTTCACAACTTACTGTGGGGCTAGCTCAATTTGTGTGATATGTCTCTATATATTTATTTAATATTGGAGCATCCACAGCACATTTAAATGAAATTATAAAAAAATGTGTAATCATTAGAAAACATTGTTTGCCGTTTGGTTTCGGCCAGAGTAGAATAGGACCACTCCAAGCCTTTCTATGGATATCGTAGAAGGCGACTTAGGAAACACAAGCTAAACAAAAGTTTTAAATGTCAAAGGGAGTTCTCTAACTCGTCTGGCCAGTGTGGAGAGTGTAGGCCAAATCCTCTGACTGCTCTAGCTAATATATGACTCTGGTAGTTAGTAGTACACAGAAGGTCGTACTCTTGCTGTGGAGACTAACAAAGACCTGATGATGATGATAGAAAACAATAAGCAAGTAAGCATTTTGAATTTAAAGAAAAAATATTTTAAACTTGACTTAGGCTCGGTTGAGTAACTTTGCCAGCTATATTTAATCCACAGCCTTATCGCAGGGCGGGCGGCGCCCTCGTCACGCCCGCTCAACTTAACCGAACACCAAAGGTTAACCGGTGACTCTCGGTTACCGCTAATGATACCCGTTACCTCGTTGTTTTACTAGAGTGGTGTTAGAAATAGATAGTGACTAGGTTATTTAGTTGTTTTTACTTAAATACGTTATTGGTGCATCACCAGCAAAGTTACCGTTTGTTAAATATAAATATATACGGACAAATCACACAGATTGAGCTAGCCCCAAAGTAAGTACGAGACTTGTGTTATGGGATACTAACTCAACGATACTATACTTTATAACAAATACATATATAGATAAACATCCAAGACCCAGGTCAATCTGAAAAAGATCATTTTTCCATTTTGACCTGACCGGGGATCGAACCCGGGACCATCCGTGTCGCAGGCAGGCGTGTTGACCGCTGCGCCACGGAGCTCGTCTAAAATAAAATAATGTTAAATAAAATAAATCAGAGTACTCTGGCTAGTATATGGCTCTGGTAGTACAGAGAGGGTCGTGCTCCTGCAGTGGAGACTAGAAAGACCTGATGATGATGATGATGATGATGAAAATAAATCATATAAGTTTTACATCGAAGGCTTTAGTCTAGTCCTCTTAAGAGTAAACATATCTGAGCCAAGAGGCTCCGCTCTTTCATAACAGTTTTTTTAGCCATAGATTAAAAAGAAATTGCACTTCTACGATTTTTACCTAACAATAAATCTAGCTTGCTTATAATTTAACTTCCTAAATTGCTAATGAATATAAGGCTGTAGCACAAAAATTTTTTGTTTATGTATGTATTTCTATTACTACTAGCTTTTGCCTGCGGCTCCGCTCGCGTTAATGGGAACAGTACTTATCACATTTATTATATTAAAAAGTTTTTATGGGATCTAAATGTAAAAAGAAGTGCTCAACACTTGAAAACGTTGTTCTCTTATAAAGGGTCTTGCCAGTTTTATTTTCGGGAAAAAACGCACCCAATGTGCTTTATAAACGTGAAATTTTGTAAGATTTTTATTTTTGACGCATATTTTGTGTCTGAAAGCTGTGAAAGCTCTCTCGCGTCCCATGAGTGCAGTGACCCGGATTTTCTTCACCTCTGACCTTACGGGCAGTTAATTTTTCGAGCTTTTATATTAAGCCCAGTGGGGCTTGTTAAAGCTCACACAATGTAAGTGTAAACGTTATATCTGAATTTTGTATTTAAAAATAAAACTCTGTTTCTATGAGGAATTAAATACCTAATATATAGAATTAGTTTTGTAATTCATACTTGTATATTATAACTTATACCTTTCCGCTTTGGCAATTCACACAAAAGCTTTGAATTTCCTACATCAACATTATGAGTATACATCTAAAGTCGAATTTCCCTTGCACATGAAACAAGCAAAGTTATAATGGCATGTATGAGGAAACAAGAGGATGTTTACAGCAAAAGGACCCTAGTTGGCGCGCTGCCAGAGTTTCAGGCCGTTGACCTACTTGTGAAAGTGTTGTCGTTCGCTTATTTAGTTACTCTTCTAATACTAACTTTAATCATGAAAATAATAGGATATAGTTGTAAATATATTATGATTTATCTGGCATAAACTTACATGCTTTTGACTTTTACATATTCTTTTTACTTTTAAGAACCAAATTCTTGTCAGTTTGGTGATTTCCAGATTCCTTAGCCCCCAACTTATTATTTTATTTCCTTAAACGTTTTCACGTTAATTTATTTTTAATTTTTGAACAAACTTTCCCTTTGGATTTTCTCCTCAAGTTGATGTTGATGAAAGTATGGGTTCCCAGCATTGAACCCACAGAAAAAGTTTTTCAAATTGACACAATATTCCCCTGAACGCTAACTTATTCGTAGCCTTCAAGGAGTCTTTCTCTTTTTCTATTAACGAGGCGTAGCTCCAAGTAGCCCAGACAAAAAATACTCATACGAATACTTAAAAGTACAAAAGAGACCCCACACTAGGCACACTAGCGACGCCAATCATTTTCTTCCTAATACTTTACAAATAGACAGAAATTAAAGAATGTAAATCATACAAGCACTAGTAAATAACCTGATGAATTTTTGGAATCATGTTTAATATTATCAGAATCAGTGAGAATTATGAGAATCAGATTACGGAATTACCGCCAAAAACGGCCGTTTTTGGCGGTAATCACGTTTTCCCTTAATGACTGATTCACAAAATATTAAAACATGATTCCAAAAATACTTCAAGTTATTTACTAATGCTTATATGATTTACATTCTTGAATTTCTTTCTATTTGTAAAGTATTAGGAATAAAATGATTGGCGTCGCTACTGTGCCTAGTGTGCCCCCTTAAGCAAAAAATGGCTGATCCCAAGTATAGCCAGCCTCTTGCTTGTTTAGCTAGAAAATTGCACTTTTATATGTTTCAGAATAAGTTGGAAGGAAAAAATAGATTTTCTATTTTAAGACTAGAACGATAAAGTTATCAGTAACATTGTGTTGCTCAAAAGGTCTTGCTAGTCCCTTAAGCGAAGCGGACTAATAAAGAAACGAACAATTAAACGAATTTTTGTGACTTATAAGTACGTAACTATGTATTACATCAGTGCTCATATCGTTTTAATAAAAAATAGTTATATTACGTATAACCTAGCAAGGCTGAGAAATTCATTAAAGGTCTTTCATTCATAACTTATACTGAAAATAAAATCCGGCAGTGAGTTTGTTTATTTTATTACGATTTCAAGCTTTAAAGACCTGTCATAATGAAGTTTTGTATAGGTATACACATGCCATGGTTAGGGAAAAGGACGTATATATGGTACGTTTTATTTAAGTGCTGCATCCCAGGGATCGCTGCATTAATGGCTATTAACGCGAGTGAAGTCACGGGCTAATTATAGAGTTTTTTATATGTAAAAAAAACTATCAACTTCTTTGATTGCTTTGCTATAGCAAAAGCAAAAATGTGCGACTTTATAAAGTCGCACATTTTTGCTCTTGGACCGTCTCCACGAGCGAGAGAATCGCGACGAGTCCGCGCTCGATCTTATATTATTATTACTCGAAGCTGCTGCCATGCCCCGGCTGTGTCCGGGTATGTGTTATGCCTATAAACCTTCCTCATGAATCACTTCATCTACTGGTGAAAACGACATGAAAATCCATGCAGTCGTTTTTGATTTTATTACGAACGGACAGACAGACGCGGTGGAGGACTTTGTTTTATAATATGTATTTAGTAATGTAGTGATTCAATTATTTAGGCAATACGATTGAGAATGTCAATCCCCTTCGGCCGTGTATGATACCAGAGTTTGGTAACCGGTATCACACAAAGAAAAAATGATCGTCGTAGGATACTGGTATCCAACTAATAGGAATTTTTCGTTTTATGTAACCGAGTATCAGCTCAGGAAAATATTAAATAATTACAAGTGAGTACTTAATATTTCCTCGTATTGCCTAAATAATTGCTCGCACTCTGCCACTCGTCGTATTACCGCGATAACATCGCCGTGGGTAGAAACGTTCTTAGAGAGTGTAAGCATAATACGTAGCAGAAACTCTCTCGCGAAGATGGCCCCGTTTAGCGTTTTTAAGTTTTTACGCTTTACAACGGGGCTGCGGTCAGTACAAGGGGTGAAAACTGAAAGTAACAGCAAAATAAATTGCAGTGGAGCACGCAAACGGGGTAACAAATTGGCTATTTAAATAAATTACTTCATGTTATTTTTTACTTAAAAGTCTGACCTGTAAGCTGTAAGTTAAAGTTTATCCAACGACCGTAGCAAGCTTAACTCAAGCTTGGTTACTATTCTATTCTATAGTTGGGTAACTACGACAAAGATAAAATGATTGAATATTGCTTATTATATGCCTATACTAGTTATACCTTTACTTGCATAGCACCTAAACTCTACATCTGATTTTATTGAATGTTTATTGAATGATATCAGATGATGTATGTACAAAAGTATAATTTAAATTTGTACGTGTGTGATCGTTTGTTTGTAATGGATAAACTAAAAAACTCCATAACCTTTTTGAATCCCTTGCATAATTTTAGCGAGTAACTCGTCCTAAACCTAAATTTAAAAATGTTTTACCTAGGTGCCTCCCAAAACATAAAAATACATGTTTTTCTGTGTTCTGTTAGATACCTCAATAAATACTTTTTTCCTAGTGATTCTTTTCTCTCTAATCTGTAAACTTGATATATTCTCGCACTTACCTAATAGTACTGATCAAACTAAACCACTTTCTTCAAGGAACATATTCGAAAATGAAAAATAAAATCACATACAAAATCAATCAGCTGATAGCAATTTGGTATCAAGACAGTTATGTATGTTCCTTAAGTAAAGCTGTTCAGTTTGGTCAGTATATGTTCATTCTAAAAATGGAATATGGCAAGGTCACAATGATTTACGCCTTGTTTAGGCCGCACACTAGGCACAGTAGCGACGCCAATCATTTTATTCCTAATACTTTACAAATAGAAAGAAATTCAAGAATGTAAATCATATAAAGACTAGTAAATAACCTGAAGTATTTTTGGAATCATGTTTGATATTATCAGAATCAGTGAGAATTATGAGAATCAGTAATCACGTTTTCTCTTAGTGACAGATTCTCATAATATTAAAACATGATTCCAAAAATACTTCAAGTTATTTACTAGTGCTTATATGATTTATATTCTTGAATTTCTTTCTATTTGTAAAGTATTAGGAATAAAATGATTGGCGTAGCTACTGTGCCTAGGGTGCCCCCTTAAGTATCATAAGATCAGTGCCGTAAAAATTTAAGATTTTCTATAGATCTTCGAAAACACAAATCGAAATTTAGTGCACGTTTACGCTATGAAGAAAACATTAAGCTAATCTGACGGGCATATAATTTCATTTTCTATCAAAGAGTGCAACTGTGAGTTTGCGTGACCGAAGAAAAATGGTTTTACATGCTCCCCTCGACTCCCTATTTTCACTTTCGTTTAATGACTGCTTTCTGCTTCGTTTCAAAGTTTTATGGTGTTGATTTTCTGTAATAGATTCGGTTCACGCTTGTAAAAGCTCACGAACACCAATATCCTGCTGTGAAAAATAAGTGGAATTATAACCATATTGTAACTATGAACTGAAGTAGTAATCGACCTTAAAAACAACTCGCAAAACCAAAGTCCAAACTATTAAGTAAAAAGTTTAAGAAAGTAACAAACCTAACTGCCGTTTTTGACAATTTACCTCCGTCGTATTGTTTTCTTGCTAATGTTACATAACCTATGATACTTCGGGGAAAAATTCAAACCTAATAACATCTCATACTTCAAAATCGGTCATGCCGTTTAGGCTATAGGACGTGACAATGTAACTGAAAGACTTACATACATACGCGCGAATAACATGACCGTCCTTCTCAGTAGGTCAGTTGGATAAAAAGATTAAAAGCCTATAATCCTCTACGACTATTATTCGTACTCTTACTTCAATGATTATGGTATTAAGCCAAAGAAGTTTATTTGTAATAAAGATCATGAATAAATAATATTAAACTAAAATACAGATTTATTTAAGGAACGGATTATTATAGATTCCAGGATTTCCAACATGAAAACCTATTGACGAAAGTATTAGTCAGACTTTTAGCCTCACGAACTATTGACGTGCTTAGCTGATTATATGTTACGTCTCACAAAAGCACATCAAAATACTAATTCTTAGCACTTTCCGTACAATTAATGATATGCGCCTATTTCTAAACAATATTACTTTTACAGTACCGAATAATACCATAACTGAAGATGTCATTCGTGTCTCAAACCGTTGCTGGCCTGAGCCAAGCCCGGCGGGAAGACCCCCCACCCCGGCAGCACTGCTCCCACCGACACACCCACCGCCAAACCCAACTCAGCCGAAAGAACAGTCTCCCAGAGTGGGACCCGCCAGAGCCTAGAGTCCGAAAGAACAGTCTGCCAGCTGATATCTTCGAAAAACCCAAGGAGGCCACTCACAGCCCACCCATTCTCGAAGAAGAGTGACAATCATCCCCGTAAGTGAACTCGGTGTCCCCAGTCACTCTAGTACGCATGGAACGCACTCCTAGGAAGAAGAGGCTTCTTGGGACAGGCCCCCTTGCATGCTTAGCAGCTTCTGTGAGACCCTAGGAGAGGAACTTGCACGAAAATCCTATAGATGTGTGTACATATTGTGAATATCAATGTTTATTTAAGACTGTATATAATCACTTTGATGACTTTGTGACTTTACCCGAAGATGTTCCTATGTAAGTGCAAAACGTTTTTTGCCTAATGTAAAGGTACTACAAGCATCAGGCTCATTTTCAATGATTTTACAGAATAGGAGAATATAATTTTGTCTGGTGACAGCCAAGAATATGAAGAAAAGGAGATGATATATGTGCGTGTGATTTTTTTCTATTTAAAGTGCAATGGCAAACCACTCCATCAAATCAGCTGAAAATCGTCATTATACACCTTTTCTAGAACAACATCAACGAAGGAAATCCAAAGCAATGATGAAATTTCTTCGACCACCACGGCTTCCGTACCGGTGAAATTGGGCAAGCATAACAAAAAGGGTCACGACCCTCTACTGCTGGAGGGTCGTGGTCCAGCAGTGGAGACTAACAAAGACCTGACGATGATGATGATGATTATCAAAAATGCGCGTAATTTGCCACTGCCCTCAACTTTCAATTTTTACTTGATCTGCTATTTATTATCTTTCCTACTTTGCTTTCAATATTCGACATTTGCAAGATGTTTAAATAATAAACATAACAGAGGTAAAGATACAGAGCTACATGGGGCAAAGATAAAGCTGACTCATTAATGTAAAAGTGAAACAACTTGGAAGGTAAAGAAATGTAAAAAATCTACAAAAAGTGATGATGAAGGAAATCTGTAAATTGGTTACTGGTCCAGTGTAAATATAAAAGAAGAAAATCAAAATAACATTAAAGAACTGCAGTAACTAGAAACTAGAAGTCGACAGGCGCACGTAGCAATTTCGACCCAATTAAGGAAAGGTCATCAAGACCCGCAGATGTGAAATGAAAATGAAGCAATTAAGACCTTGCGCTTCCAGCGAGGAAATTAGACACTAAGCTGCCGATCAATCTTCTGGAATTACTAAATTATAATTGCTATCTTGGGAATGCTGAAGCACGCACGCATTTATTGGAGGAGTCACGAATTTCTTATTTTTATCGTTTGAGGATGGGTCATGCTAATATTTTTTTAACATAGGCCAGTGAGAAGGATGTGTAATGAAAAGGAAGAGTCCAAGCAGAGGCCATGTCATTTAGAAAACAATTCTAGTGCAGATGGAAGAATGTTGGATTTTTGAAAAAATTAAAGAAAAGCTAACAAAAAAGAGATTGACCTTAAGAGGACTTCTTCAAAAGGAACGTCGATCCTAGTACCGTAGTTTCTGGGACCGATTGATAGATCATATCATACAATTTACAGCTATGGCCTTTGAGTCTAGTACAACAAAATCCAGCCCAATCCAGCTTTTTGATACGTAAATTCAATTTCCTGATTTTTATTCATGTGTATATTTGTAAGTGATCGTAAATTTTTCAAATATGTCCATCACCGCCATCTTATAATATTATTCGGGATAAACGTCAGTGTCTTCGAACTTGTCCCCCCCCCCCCCCCCGAAAAACTGAAAAGCTTCATATGCTTTAATATCACTTCAAGCGCCTTCCAAAGCTCGGAGGTGCTCAGAGACGGACAGAGATGGGTGGATGAAGGAAGGTGAATAAATATGTATTTTATGCCCATACAAGTGGTCAGAGACCTAATAATACTTACACGGCCATTGAACTATTAACCATGGTGCACTTTAGACTGCAGTCGATTACCCCTAAAATTAAATGAAAGCGTCAAAACGAAATCAATATCTCGTTACAGTAAACTAATAAAACAGGATACTCCATACATATTATATTAAGAGCAATGTCGAAACTTGTTACTCACATAGCTGTTAGCAGAGTAATCGCTCTAATACCATTTTTGTACCGGCTAATGGCGTTGCGTATCGATTGTGAAACCGACACGTGTTCATTCCTTAGATTATATAAAGCCTAGATAGACTCCAGTCTTTGACTATATACTCTCTAGACACCGTTATGCCTTTTAATTTAATGATTGAAAAACTGGCCAATTTTTCAATGCTTGTATGCGTGACAGCTTTGTGTTATCACACGCGTCTTGTCAATTTATGCCCTCATAATCCGTCAAATTGATAAAACGGTGAAATTGAAAAAAAAATGCTATCGGTTGGATACTAGTTTATTCTACGCTTTTAGGCTAATAGAGTCTATCTAGGCTTTATTTAATCTAAGTATAAAGCCTAGATAGACTCCGGTAGCCTAAAAGCGTAGAAAAAAATTGTGTCCAATCCATAGTCAATCATGCACACACATAGCTACCAATTTCACGGATTTTGATGGCATTCATTGAAAGGCGCATGTGCTAACTATCACAAAGCTCACTCACACAGTATTGGAAAATTGGCGTTTAGTTTAGTCAAAGACCATATAATACTAACGTAATAGACTGCCCACCTCATACAAAAATATTGGACCAAATTAAGGTTGCGAAAAGCAGGCGAATGTATGGCGCAGGGGAGTTTCTTGGTAGTCGATACTAGATGGCGGTAATCTGCGTTAGCCTTTTAATTACTAAATATACGGTGTCATTTTAAAATATTATGCCTAAAATATTGTTTTGTTTTTTAATAAGATATATTTTGTGAATCATGTTTTATATTCTCATAATACGGTAGATACAATGTTGTGTAGTTTCGAGTGGCGCCACCTATGCGAGTCTCTGAGAACAAATCGTACGATTAAGGCGTTGAAACCACATGGTTTAGTTAAGGCATGACGGTCTAGAGACTATATAGGTAGTCAAATGTTCAATGTAATAAAATGGTTACTAGTTCCATTTATTCATGAGTTTCGAATGAATACATGAGATAAATTTACTCGTCCTGCTTTTAAGATGTTTCTAAAAAAACATGCCTATAAATATTTATTTTGTCTTTTTGTGATCGTAATACGGTTTCCTGCACAGCCATCGCTCTTTGAAAACTATTTGATTGGTAGTCGAGAAATATTGAAATGGAAATATTTTAATGCTAAAGTTTCCAAACAGGCCTTAAGAGGGTATACTAGCAGTGCGTTTTCCATACAAATATATTTCTCTGATTTCTCGCTGAAAACTGCTTCTAGAGGCACAATTCTTTTTACATACAGTCTATTACTAAAAAAGGTATGTCCCTATGTTTTATTTTTTTCTAAAAATCTGTTTAAAAGAAAATTTTTTTTTACAAAATCAGTTTTTTTTGGAAAAAATAAAAAATAGAGGCATTCCTATTTTCGTACTAAATTTTATGAAAAAAGAATTGTGGCTCTAGAATCAGTTTTCAGCGAGAAAATAGAGAAATACATTTGTATGGAAACCATATTGAAAAAATACTGCTAGTATACGCTCTTAATACAGCAGTGGACTTCTTTTGACTGAGACGATGATATTTTTTTGGGCATTTTCAATTACGGATTTTCCATCATCCCACGATGGGTTTGCTGGTTCCACATTGGGTTTGACGAGCTCTGTGGCGCAGCAGTCATCACGCCTGCCTGCGACACGGATGGTCCCGGGTTCGATCCCCGGTCAGGTCAAGATGGAAAACGATCTTTTTCAGATTGACCTGGGTCTTAGATGTTTATCTATATACGTATTTGTTATAAAAATATAGTATCGTTGAGTTAGTATCCCATAACACAAGTCTTTCATAAGAACTTACTTTGGGGCTAGCTCAATCTGTGTGATTTGTCCGTATATATTTATTATTTATTTACATACCATTCTGAGATTAATAGGATTGGAAGATTAATAGGGAATATAGTATCCGCATATAATAATACCTATATGACTCTGGTAGTACAGAGAGGGTTAGATCCTACAGTGGAGACTAAAAGACCTGATGATGATGATGATAAAATCCGTAAGATTCACGATACATTTCTCTCCAAAGAATAAGTCGTATTTAATATTTTTCGTCTGCAATTGGGCTCAAAACAGCAAAAATAACCTATGACTCAATCTTTGCAAAATTTTAAAGTGCAAGTTAAGTACTGTCTCTGAGTAAAAACGAAAAAAAAATAACAAAGTACCATAATTGGAAATTCTTTCTTTACATATATATTGTCATATACGCATCCACGAACAAAACCTTGTATTACCTTAACTATAGAAAGAAACATCTCAATACCTAGCCCAATAATAAAATTAACTTATAAAACAAATCGTCCTTCAGTCTCTATTCGCTATTCTTTCCTGCGACCTTCAGATTCGGATAAATCAATCAATATAGGTAATTATGTAACAACGCCAGGCGCAAGATAAGGGTCAAGATACAGGCAATCTTGCCGTAATCTCTTATATGGAACAAAGAAAGATTGATGCGGTATAAGATTTGGCATAGGCAGCTAAACTCGCTAAATTGTTTTGTTTAAAATTAGATAGTGAGTTTTTTCTCAATTTTGTGCCTTTTTTATATATACTATCACGTCATTTTCCCTTGCGGGGTAGACAGAACCCAGGTCTTTTTTATGCCTGATTTATATTCAAAATATTTCTAAATACTACAATTTCTATTTCCAATTCTGTATGCATTGAAATCGTTCTTCGCTCTTCGACGCTAACCACATCGCTAAACCGATTTTAATGAAATGTAAATGGCACAATCGGAAGTGTACCCATCAAAATAAAAATAAAATCTACGTTTACTACCTTTCCCTACTGTTTTTAACATACATATTGTCACATCTTTAGCATTTGCGGGGTAGACAGAGCCCAAGCCATGTTTAGCATATTAGTATTTTTAAGTCGGTTGATAAAAATGAGCTAAGAAACAATCCAATCCCGTTCTTCTGGCTTTTCTTTCCTGCGGCCTTCGGGTTGGGATAAATCAATCAATACAGGTAATTGTGTAACAACGCCAGGCGGACGATAAGGGTCCGGATACTGGCAATCTTGTCGTAATCTTTTTTATGGGATAAATTACGGTTGATGCGGTGTAAACTTGGCCATAGTACGCTACTATAAGATTTTTTTTTTGTATTGGCAATTGTATATAATGAAACAGTGGGTTTTCTCCCAATCGTATTTTACTTTATTCTGAATATAGCAAATATCTCTAATTTTATATGCATTGAAATCATTTTTGTGTGATCAACCATTATACCTATCCGGTTTTCTATATGAAAGATAACTTTCATATAAAAAAACTCTCTAAAAATCGCTAAGACAATGCTCTTCAGTTTCTATTGGCTATTATTTCTTGCGGCCTTCGAATTGGGATTAATCAATCAATACAGGTAATTATGTAACAACGCCAGGCGGGCGATAAGGGTCCGGATACTGGCAATCTTGTCGTAATCTTTTTAGAGAAAAAAGAGATATTGATGTTGAATAAGATTTGTGTTTAAGTAAGTAACGTTGTTTATATTTTTATAGGTATTTTAAGCATTAACAATGCTTAATATAAGATTTGGCATAGGCAGCTAAACTCGCTAAATTGTTTTGTTTAAAATTAGATAATGAGTTTTTTCTCAATTTTGTGCCTTTTTAGGGTTCCGTAGTAAACTAGGAACCCTTATAGTTTCGCCATGTCTGTCTATCTGTCTGTCCGTCCGCGGTTTTACTCAGACACTATAAGTACTAGAAAGCTGTAATTTTGTATGAGTATGTATATTAATCATGGCAGAAAAGTAGTAGAAAAAAATCTTAAAAAAAAAATTTTTTTTTGGTATCTCCCATACAAGTAATGTGGGGGAGTAATTTTTTTTTCTCTACTTACCCATCGTGTGTGGTATCGTTAAAAAGGTCTTTAAAAAATATTGTGAAGTTGAGAACACCATTTTTCGATTTAGGGATCCGTTTCCGAAATATTTGTTTTAAAGTGCAAATTTTTGTTAGAGGTACGTGTCGTACCGATTTTAATGAAATGTAAATGGCACAATCGGAAGTGTACCCATCATAATAAAAATAAAATCTACGTTTACTACCTTTCCCTACTGTTTTTAACATACATATTGTCACATCTTTAGCATTTGCGGGGTAGACAGAGCCCAAGCCATGTTTAGCATATTAGTATTTTTAAGTCGGTTGATAAAAAATGAGCTAAGAAACAATCCAATCCCGTTGTATTGGCTTTTCTTTCCTGCGGCCTTCGGGTTGGGATAAATCAATCAATACAGGTAATTGTGTAACAACGCCAGGCGGACGATAAGGGTCCGGATAGTGGCAATCTTGTCGTAATCTTTTTTATGGGATAAATTACGATTGATGCGGTGTAAACTTGGCCATAGTACGCTACTATAAGATTTTTTTTTTGTATTGGCAATTGTATATAATGAAACAGTGGGTTTTCTCCCAATCGTATTTTACTTTATTCTGAATATAGCAAATATCTCTAATTTTATATGCATTGAAATCATTTTTGTGTGATCAACTATTATACCTATCCGGTTTTCTATATGAAAGATAACTTTCATAGATTCAAGATTCAAGATTCAATCGTTTATTTAATATAGGTTTCTTTGAACACTTATTAATTGTCATATTTGTGTTTACAATTTTTACAACAAAAAAATTTTGTTGACGTCAATAATTACTTATGGCTAAGTTTAGGCCGCTTCCAAAGCGGAGTGCAGAAGAAGCGGCAACAAACTGCACAGCGCATTTTCTCCAAGCGACGTCAACTCACATTTCTAGTTAGACCTTATAAACTACTTATATATATATGTGGACTGAGTGTGCATTGTTTTAATTAAATGTCTTGATAAAAATTGAATTGGAAAAAAATTATGTCATCATTGAAATGTTAAATAGGTAAAATTTAAATAGCAAAATGTCAAATTATTGAAAATTAAATAAAAATGTCATATTATAAAATATTATGTACCGAACGTACCAAACGTAATATTTCTGTGCATACAGAATTACGAGGCGTCTGCGCCAAGCTCAAGCCAAATATTGCTATCAGTAAGGTAATCTTCAGTCCTGTAATATGCCTTTTTACATAATAATCGTTTCACATAACTTTTGAATTTACTATCAGGCATATCAAGGACTGACTTTGGCAATTTGTTATAGTAGCGTATACAGTTCCCCATGAACGAATCACTAACTCTGCTTAGCCGAAACCGCGGAAGAAATAATCTATGATTGTTACGCAAGGGTCTATCAATTAAATCACTTACTTTCTTAAACTTAGAAATATTTTTTCTTGCGTACATTATATTGTCAAATATATACTGTGAGGCTACAGTTAAAATATTTATGTCCTTAAACAACTCTCTGAGTGAGTCCCTCGAGCCTAAGCCGTAAATGGCCCGAATTGCCCTTTTTTGTAAAATAAAAATAGTTTTAATGTCGGCTGCCTTTCCCCACAGAAGTAATCCATATGACATTAAGCTATGAAAATAACTAAAGTATACGAGCCTAGCAGTTGCCTCATCTGTCAATTGTCTTATCCTCCTCACAGCATATGCTGCAGAACTAAGATATTATATATTCATATATTCATATAAAAATACTCTCTAAAAATCGCTAAGACAATGCTCTTCAGTTTCTATTGGCTATTATTTCTTGCAGCCTTCGAATTGGGATTAATCAATCAATACAGGTAATTATGTAACAACGCCAGGCGGGCGATAAGGGTCCGGATACTGGCAATCTTGTCGTAATCTTTTTAGAGAAAAAAGAGATATTGATGTTGAATAAGATTTGTGTTTAAGTAAGTAACGTTGTTTATATTTTTATAGGTATTTTAAGCATTAACAATGCTTTTCTGAATATTCTTATAAAATATGGCAAGGTTATAGATTAACAAGGTATATGTCAATGCTTGTCTTTCAACTGTCTTATAGACTTTTACCTTTAAGGTAATAATATTAAAACTTCGCGAGATAAATTCATTATGAAAACACGGCTTTACTCACGTTTTATTACGTCGGATCCGCCGACTAGTTCCGGTCTGTTACGAAGACCATCATCGGGGCGAGTGAAAGGGGTGGCGTAACGACAGTTCCCTCAAAGCACTGAGGTGCTTTGAGGGAAGCGTAACCGTCGTGTCGCCACCCCTTTCACTCGCCCCGATGATGGTCTTTACCTTTAAGGGTCTCTTATAATTACAGTGCTAACTTGAATTAAAGAAAATCATGAAAAAAATTACTAAAATAAATTCTTTTTTAAAATTTTATAAATATACATACCTATATACAATCACGCTTTATCCTTTGAGGGATAGACTGAGTCCAAGCTCAAAAACCTGAAGGCTACGTTAAGCATGTAAGTGGGCGTTTAGGTGGAAAGCAAAATCAAAATAGTTATATTTACTAACCGCATCGCTTATTGACATGATTCCATAGAGTTCTGATCTTATTAATATCTCAATTACTAAGTTAAGTATTCATTTTTCCGTGCACTTTCCTTAACATTGACCCCTGAACATAGGTACACGTTCGTGCACATTAAAATACCTTCGCGTGTCCACACGTAAACAGAGAAAGTTCCCTGACCTTGCTGATCGGTAATTGAGGTACCCTTACTTGCGATTTCATTAAAACTCACTACCTGTATGGATAGTGATTAAAAAGGGTAAAGTGCAACATACAAAAAGAAAGAAAATAAGGTGCTCTAATTTCATCTTCGGACAACACGGAGGGTAGGGATTCCATTCATATGTAGTCGTCCCTGCTCATCGTACCTCTAAATTCACCTCCCTTATAACTGCCTCCGTGGTCCAGTGGTTAAGGCGTTTGCCTTGTTGACCCGGGGGTCGTGGGTTCGATTCCCACGGGAAGCATACTTTGTTAAGTTGTTTCCAGTTTGCTTAGGATATTGCAGGCATGAATCACCTGATTGTCTAATAAGAAAGATGATTGTGTGCTTCGGAAGGCACGTTAAGCCGATGGTCCCGGCTGCCATCTGGTAGTCGTGAAAGGAGCCACGTCAGAGGCCGAGAGGTGGTTCCGAAGAACTCTGACACCAGGGTGTGCAAGGTCGATTGACCGTGTCACCTACACGAAATGATGATGATGACCTCCCTTATTATGCGAACCGCGAAGGAATGGAACTCCGTCCCCGTGTCGCTCTTTCCCAACTCGTTCAATTAAGCCGCTGTAATTCATGCGCTGCTGTAAAACGTCTATTTTTTCGTCGCGCAGTTAGCCTTATTTTTCATGAAATACTAGCATGAAAAATATATGAAATACCGTTCAAAGATCAAAATAAATGATTACATCAAAATCTTTTCAAAAAAATATTTAAAACCTAGAAAAAATAAAATGGCAAAAATCTATATCCAGGAAAGGTTTCGTCGCGAATTACTTGATATTTTCAGCGATAACTACCATTTTTTACATCTATAAAAAGTAAAACTTACTGAGCAAAATGGATACCTAAAATATTACAATATTTGGTTATAATTAAGGAATTATTAAATTAAAACCGACAAAAAGCGACCGAAATGACGGATACGGGTTCGAACTGAGATCGCCTACCGGCATTGCCACTTTTAACCTTATTTCATTACCAGTACGTACTATTATCGCGCGATTACCATTACGTACTATTATTATTAGGTGTTACAGCGCCTTGTGGAGAATCAAAAACGTACAAAATAAATTGACAAATTCGTAACGTAGGAAATCCTCCTAGGTAAGTTTCGTAACTTCATACTACCAAGATGAATTACTATACTCTAGGCACAATTCTTTCTTTTCCATACTGCCTGTAATTGATATCTAATCGGTATATTATAGTAGACAGTAAAAAATATTTAACGAAACTCGTCTGGGTCGTACGTAACAACATGTCATATTAATAACTTACACGTTGGTCGACGCACGATCATAAATAGAGTCTGACACATTTCTTTTTCATACTACCCAAGTATATCATCAATATTATGTTCTTATTATCATCGTTATAAAATACACTTTTCTGTGAAGTACTAGTCATAACTCTCTACCATTACCTTTCTTTTACTCCTTACAGTTGTTTTTTTCCGGTGGTATTCTTAGGTATTTTCCGCTGCATATATGTTGGAATCCGGTGGTTTCTATTCACTACATCATTTTAGCTATAATAGTACTATACAGTAGTACTAATTCTGTACAGCCAAGGCTATTGTTTTTTATTTTTATTTTTATTGTGGAGAAAAAATAAAGAAATTGATTGATTAATTGAATATAATTTGGTGAACGTTTTAACAGCCCGACGCCTGCCAAACCTCATCTCTCCTTGGGTAGTTCCTATTCGCCTTTCCGTTTTTTCGTCTATGAATAACGACCACGAAATATTTAACGAAGATCGTCTGGCCCTTACATAACGTGTCATATATAAGTAATGTGGGTCACGTAAGCCCCAGTCACGATACATTAGGGATCTTGATGACTCGCCAAATACGCGGGCTTATGAAATATATTTGGGACTTTCTGACTGATCTGAAAAAAAAAATACTATATTAGAATATATAATTATAGATTTCAAGATTTCCAACGTTTTTTTAATATAGCTTTCTTTGAATATTTATAAATTTTCATATTTGATTTCAAACAAAAGAATTTTGGCTTAGTTTAGGCCGCTTCCAAAGCGAAGGTGCAGACGAAGCGGCAATAAACTGCACAGCGCACTTTCTCCAAGCGACGTCAACTCACATTTTAGTTGACCTTAGAAACTTCTTAGGTATGTGGACTGAGTATGCACTGTTTTAATTAAATTTAAGGTATATACTATATATGATAAGGTACTTTCATAGTGTCCTTTTTAATAGAAACGTGTTCATCCAAATTTATATTATGGAAAAGGAATTCTTAACTTAATAAAAATGTTTGTTCGAAAAAAAAAATTTTACCCACGAAGTTTTATTACAAGTAGGTATTCTTACAAAAAATATGAAATATTTCAGGCGGCCATATTACACCGTCTACCGCACTTTGGAAGTTTCCACCGCGGATGTACGTGAAATTCACTTCGCCTGCTTTATTGAATAAATTTTGTGTAAATGGCGACGCAAAAAGCCTTTGAGAAATGTTTTTAGGTAAAGGTACTTTGATTTCAGAAAAAAGCAACGTAGTGTACAGTTTCTCAGGTTTATATTGGTTAAACCAGCGCCACCCGCAATTTTTAGGGTTCCGTACAAAAGTTGAAAAACGGAACCCTTATAGGATCACTCGAGCGTCTGTCTGTCCGTCCGTCCGTCTGTCACAGCCGATTTTCTCCGAATCTACTGAACCAAATTAGATGAAATTTGGTAAGATAGTGTAATCCAAATCAATGCTTTTGATTTTATTCACGAAAGAGACGCGAGTGAGATTTCGTGCTCTGTGATAAGAAATAATACCAAAAACACCTACTACAAGTAATTTATTAACGAACTACTGGATTAGATTTTGTTTAATTAGATCTAATTTAGCAGTAAAATAAATATAATAATTGCTGGTGCTTGTTGGCTTACCTTCGTAGTAAACTAGGGACCCTTATAGTTTCGCCATGTCTGTCTGTCTGTCCATCTGTCCGTTCGTGTTTTTACTCAGAGACTATAAGTACTAGAAAGCTGTAATTTGGTATTTATTTTAAAGTAATAATTCTTTATTTGTTCTCCACAATCTTAACACTAAACTTAACTTTAACATGGCACAACTATTTGTCACATGATTTAAGATTGTGAGAGACTGGTGTCTGAACTAAGCAGAGCTTGTATCTCAGTACACCAGCATGTACACGGTATGGGTATGTACATTAATCATGCCAAAAAAGTAGTGGAAAAAAATCTTGAAAAAAAAATTTTTAGGTTTGCTCCCATACAGGTAAAGAGGAAGTTTGTTTTTTCTTTACCAACCCATCGTGTTGGGTATTGTTAAATAGGTCTTTAAAAATATTACGATGTTGAGAACATCATTTTTCGATTTAGGGATACGTTTCCGAAATATTTGGTTTTAAAGTGCAAATTTTTGTTAGAGGTAAGTGTCTCCTCGTCGTCCATTAAATAATTATGAATAAGTAACCTTAAACTAAACACCTTAAAAAATATGATAAAATACCTAAAATATATTATAAAAATTAGAAGAGGGAATCAATGTTTTCTGTGAACATATTTTAGTAAAATAGGCTTCTTTCATAAGTTCTTCGGACAATCGGTTAAATTTAGAAAAGTTTCACGTGCTCCCAAATAGAAGAGACAAGTGCATCCCTAGTCTAGACTAGGGATATAGCCTAGGTTAAAGTATCACAAAAAAACTTTGTTTTACTCCAAACAGAAACTACAATTTTACTTAGTCTTCTTCTCAGTGTGCCGACTCAGGCGAATTCCAAAGCTTACTCAAAAACTTTAACATCTTTATTTTTTCGCCAGTCTTATAATATGTAAACTTAATTATAGAGTACATAGCACAGGAACATATTTTATTAAGTTTCTGAGAATTCTCTTGAACTAAGCAGAGCTTTTATTTCAGTAGACCAATTAGAACTATCATAAATCAAGCTAATCAATCTTTATATCGTTTTGTTCCAGGCGGAGCGAGTTTCTAGGATGCGTCTCGTTCCCCCTCAAAGATGCCATCAGCAGTGACATTTCCGGGACCTACTTCTTGCAGCAAGGCCGCCAGGGAACCGTGCCGACCAATGACAGAAAGGACTGCGTGACTGAACCCAGGATGGCGACAGACAATATTGAGACCAGCACCAATGACGGCAAGGAAAACCATAATGATAAAGGTGAGTTCAGAAAAGTATCAATTTATTTGAGAGTCAACTGTGAATGCACCAACAAAATTTAAAATAAGGGTGACCCAGCCCGCCAAAATGAACAACTATTCAGAAGAAAACAAAGCCAGCAAATTGTAAAATTATCGGAATGGCTGAAGTTAATTTCCACATTCTATTCATGGTGAAATATTGATCTTTTGGAGCTCTGAAACTCAACATTAATTTTGAAATTCGCATACAAATTGACCGGGCTACAAAATATTTTTGTATGAAAAAGTAAAAAAAATAAATAATTCCCAGCATTGGTCCAATAGGAAAAGTTGCTCGATTTGACGAGCTAAATCACTCCTTATAGGACCCAAAATAATCTAAATTTCACCAGGTATTTCTGGGCTCTAGCACATTTTGATGTAAAACTGAAATATATTACTAACATCCTCTCAATCCTCCAGGTGTGGCCACTAACGGTCCATCATCGGCCACCTCCGCCAACCAGGCACAATCGGTAGCCGCCGCGCTACAGCGGGAAGCTGATGAGCACCTGTTCCTACGGTACCTCGAACTCGACCCTCCTGAAGATCCAGCCGCGCCGAAGAAGACACAGAGAAACGGGAGGACGCCTTTCACTACTACTAGAAAGTAAGTATCATCAGGTCTTTGTAGTCTCCATTGCAGGACCACGACCCTGCTGTATTACCAGAGTCATATAATTAGCCAGAGCAGTCAGAGGATTTGGCCTTCACTCTCTACGTTGGCCAGACGGGTTAAGTTCTCTTTGATATTTATAAGCTTTGTTAGCTTGTGTTTCCTGAGTCGCCTTCTACGACATCCACAGGAAGACATGGGTCTTTCCGCGGATGTCGTAGTAGTCCAAAGTGATCTTTTTCTACTCTGTCATTCTACATGGCAAGTATGTCATCATAATTTGAAGACCAGACAAAATAGCGCAAAAATATTTCGATTGTACAAACTGCTCCAAGTTTCATGAAAATAGGCAAAGGGTCACTAATTCTGATCCATGCATTAATGCGCAATCAAATGAAATCCCTACTAATATTATAAATGCGAAAGAGAGTTTGTTTGTTTGTTACGCTTTTACGCCGTATCTACTGAACCGATCATCATGAAATTTTGCATACACATAGGTTAGGGTACCGAAAAGGACATAGGCTATAAATTACGCGGGCGAAGCCGCGGGTAACAGCTAGCCCTTAATAATTGTCTAATCTCTGCAACATTATTTCATAGCTGACCCTTGCTCTAGATCCATCATAGCTAATTTACGGCCTGCATCCATCAATTTCCTTCTGACCGAGATTAAACTATGTATCCATACGATAGATCAACCTCGCTTCTTCATTACGAGTATGGAATAATCAATTGTTTTGAACGCACCCGTTTAAGATTTCTTATAATTATCCTAAGCAATGTAGCCTCTTCCGGTCTTTGTTTTACTTACTTACAATTTAGATGAAGATTCTACATACTTCCACTTAAACCATTGTTACCATTTTGCGTATCATTGGTTAATAATTATAACATAAAATCCATTCTCTTACAGACTAGTAAGAGGTACCAGCGGTGGCTTCGGCTTCACAGTCGTTTGGACCCGACCTCCAAGAGTGGAACGAGTGGCAGCGGGAGGTTCAGCTGAACGGGCGGGCCTCAGGGCAGGGGACTACATCGTCTTCGTTGGCAACAAGAACGTAGTGACGGCTTCTGAGGAAGAAGTTAGGGGTCTTGTCAAGTGAGTATGATTTATTTATGAAGATGACGTTTGAGTAGTAGCTTTATAGCTTCAATGCTTCGTTCGGTGAGTGAGAGTGCCGGTGGCCCATTCCAGAAAAATAAAAGGCCGGCAACATTCTTGTCATACCCCTGGTGTTACATTAGTCCATGGGCAGCGGTGATCACTTACCATCAGGTGACCCGCTTGCTCGTTTGCCGTCCTATGACATAAAAAAATGCATAATAAAAATATTATACTTGCTTTTGGTTTATGGATAGAACTATATCATATGGCTTAACAATCTTGGCAATATGAAAATTTAAACCAAACTACCAGACGCGCAGTGCGTATATAGGCAAGGCTCACTATGATCTACCTGTGTCTTTATTTTTAACATCTGGTGCCAAATATCACAAAATTGTTATTACTGCACTAGGTTCTGAGGTATAAAATGATAAAGGTAATACATATTCCTAAAATGTTCATTAATTTGTTACAGGTCAGCAGGCCAAATGCTTAACATAGAGACATTTAGAAGAGTGCCTCCGAACGGCTCTGGAGTTAAACCTCGCCTAACACAAGTATCCATCCCACCTCCCACGGAGTCTACCCCTCCTCCGCCACCGCGGTCCCCCCGAACAGCTGCTCTAGCGTCTCCAGCTACTGCAGCTCGGCCGCCCACAGCATGTTCTTCGACTAGCCAGTCGCTGGATAGACGTAAACTGCATCTGCCACAAGTGACGTTCTCTAAAGAGGTTGGTAATGGGATCATAGTCTAGCATAAGTTGGTTTTGAGAGACGAGATTGCGGATAGTTTTTAAAAAATTACTAAGGAAGTGGTTAGCAACATAGACGAAAATTTTCTTACCTATCTGTATACCATCTGCAATCTCGTTTTCGTCAATACCTGTAAGTCTAGAATCAAAATTATCTAATACATACTAGTCATCTGTAGAAAAATGTATTCGAATTAAGAGATTGTGGTTTAGATTTGGTGCTAGTATTGTTCGAATTTGTCTTTGGCGACGCGTTTAGTAAACTCAAATTTGTGTATAAATGTAGATATAAAATCTCATCTGTTATTTATTATGTACAGAAATATCTTAGAATAGACTTCTTACATTCCACTATTTTATAAATATATTAGTATTTAAGATTTTTTTTCTTTGTGCGGAATTGTAACTTATTAGCTTTTAAGTCATTAACATTGAAAGGGGAATCGTTACGTTTAAGCTTACTGTTTTTGTTAATATTTATTTTGTTAATGTTTTCTATTTATTTTCTTTATCCTAGAAGTTTGAGTGTTATATTATTTGTAGATTCATCATCTGCACCATCACAAGCTCTTGTGTTACTGTAACATTTGAATTTCTTTAGTTTAGTTTTTTATTTTCTTTCTTTTAATTTATACTGTCAAATAACTTAATGAAATTGGTTCCTGTTATTTCTATTTGGTTTTTTTAATTTATGTTTTATGATATTAAGTGCAAATACATTTATTGCTTTTAATTTTGTTACTCTTTATTTTTTGCTCTCCCAATTCCCTCAATCCTACTTATGACTTTCTTTTTTATATTTTTCATTGCAAAAAAGTCACTCACATACCATTTATATTAGTAGTTGTTAATTTGCTTTTAATGATAAAGTCAAATCATACTTGTTTTAAATTTAATTAAATTATTTTCAAAAGTAAATACTAAGAATGACTCATCTTACACAAATCGCTATATCAAAGACAATATTCTATTAACATATATAATACTGCCAATCAAAGACTGTCAACTAAAATATTGGACCAAATTATGGCCTGCTATAAAGTAGGTGGTATCATGGTTAGACGACGGTGCTTCAAAGTTCTTTTCCACTCGTGACTGAGACATAATTTAAAATGTAAAGAATATTTTTTTTAACAAACACCAAAAAAATCGGTTAAAGAAGAAGCAAGGACCAAATTTTTAACAATGCAAAAAGGAAAGTTAACCGTTCACACAATCAAAATAAGCTTTAAATTTAAAGACATATCATCATCATCATCGTGTCTTTTTTAGTCTCCACTGCAAGAGCATGACCCTGTCTGTACTACTAGAGCCATATATTAGTCAGAGGATTTGTCCTACACTCTCTACGCTGGCTAGAAGGGTTGTAGTGGTCTCATTGATGTTTATAAGGTTTGAAACCCACATGTTAGGCTAAATTTGTAGTTTCCTCTATGACTTAAATTAAATGGGCAAAAAACATCTAATCTAAGATATACTCGCACGTTACAAGGACTTCCACCAACAGACGCCCGGTCTCGCCACGGACGGGCGGAAACGGGCGCTCCTAGCCGTGGTTTCCAGGGAGCAGCACTACTGCACCTGTCTCCAGTTTGGATTAGTCAGATTCGTGTCACCGTTGGCGGAGAGAGCAGACCTGATAGCGCCTAGCGACCATCAGCTGCTCTTCCAGAATATTGAAGAGGTAAATAAGTAAATCAACTAGAAATTATAAGAGTGGCTATAGTTCCCGTTGACGTTATTGATTTCTGTGACAGCATTACACAGTTTATAGAAGGTAGATTAATCAGTTAAGAATTATTTTATAAGAGCGAGACTTTTTTAATAAAAGAGTCTTACTCTTCTTAAATTAATAACTTTTACCAAAAAAAATTAGGGCGATAATTGGAAAACATATATTTGTCTATGTGTTAAGATTCGTGTCTCTTTTGGACGGCAAAAATTATCATCCTTAACATGATTGCATAATACTCGTGGCTATTTTTCCTCGAATTCGCCATGAAAATTATAAAAGCCAATTGTAGCTTTCTATTGGTAAAAGAATTTCAAAATTCACTACACTAAATTAAGAATTTATCAAATACAAACAAACAAATATAGGGTCTCTTTTTGACTTAGTATAGATATGTTTAGCTTTTATATAGCAATTTTGCTCCAAGACCTATTAACTTCCTAGGGTCTAATAGGATCAAACACTTGTCATTGAACATTGACTACCTACTTAATTATTTATGATGATATTAGCTAGCTATGATATAAATCATAACAGCTGCAAGTTAGGTATTCAAAAACCATATTCTACTCCCAGATCTTCAGGCTGTCAGAAGACATCATAGACCAAGTGGTGCAAGAGGACAGCGAAATACAAAGTTCGACGGTGGTAGCCGTGTACCTGCAGAAGACCCCTGTGTTCCTTAGCCTTTATAAGAAATATTGCCTAGGATTGAAAAGAGCTGATTGCGTTTTGGTAAGCTTCATTTGCGACTTTCTTGAAGTGATTTAGCTAACAATAAAGAAGTAAATTTGTACAAAACGTAGGCTCCTTAGTAGTAAGTATCAAAAATATTCCTAAGATCAAGGTAGATGGCATACTCGAGCTTCGTGGCGCAGCGGTCAACACGCCAGCCACACGGGGGTCACGGTCAGGACATGATGGAAAACGATCTTTTTCAGAATGACCTGGGTCTTTGATGTTTTTCTATATAAGTATATGTTATAAAATATACTATCGTTGAGTTAGTATCCTGCGACACAAGTTCACAACTTAATGTGGGGCTAGCTCAATTTGTGTGATATGTCCCTATATATTTATTTATATTTTATTTATTTATTCATAAGAAGTGTCTTTCTTCAATGAAACGCAGGAGGCTGATAATGATATAAAGTAAAGATACTCAAAAACTATGACTTCCTCAAAGACTGTGGTCAAAGATTTCTAAACTTAACAGATCAGTTAGTAGCTGTACCATTGATGGGGCCTTGCGAGAATTCCTATCAATTGCTACTATTGCTTTTGACAAGACAAGCCAAACTCAGACAGTCATTCATATTTCTACAAAGTGTACCCCGACTAGAAATTTGAACTTCAACTATGTTTGAGATATTGAATCTGACAATTATCAAGGGTAAACCGCGTGTAATTTAACCCTCGACATTTCCTTAAACGGGTGACTCAGATCATCGATATGAACAACTTTTCCTATGGGCCAATGCTACGTTCTCAAAAGTTTTTTTTTTCAATACAAATTGCCTGGACTGGCGGCTGAATTCTGGCTGGTGGCTGAACACTCTGGTATGAAATTTTTTTTTGAGTTCCTAACATTGATCCCATAGAAAAAGTCGTTGAAATTGACGGGCTGGGTCATTCCTTTAAGGGTATGTCAAGGGTCAATTTGCACGCTGAATACTTAAGATAGTAGGTGTCAACAACTATGTCCATGTGCAGGTAAAAAAGTCAAAAGACCCAAGCGGAGCATTTTCCCGCTTCTGCACCAGCCCGCCCATCCCCAGAAGAAGGCCAGACATAACGTCGCTCGTCCACAAGCCCTTGGAGCAGTTCAGGGAGCTGCTGCGGCTGATGAGGGCGGCTGCTGCGGCCAGTGGAGCTGGACCCTATGACCAGCTGGAGAAGAAGCAGCTGCAAGTTATTGTTGAACAGTTGCAGGTAACATTTTTATGGAATATTTTCAACGCAAGTAATTTTTATGTTGTTTCATCATCATCTTCATCAGGTCCTTTTTTGTCTCCACTGCAGCAGCACGACCCTCTCTGTACTACCAGAACCATATATTAGCCAGAGCAGTCAGAGGACTTGGTCTACACTCTCCACGCCGGCCAGACGGGTTGGAGAGGATTTTTGTTGTTATTATTATTAACTAAATTCCTTCTTAGTTCTTTGTTAAAAACCTCAATATTACTATACGCTGTAGTTATTTTAGATAGCCACAATGACTTCATTATAGGATTACGAGTTTTTCACTGAGAAATCTTTCTACCACTGTTAACCCTCAATGGAACATCACGGTGTATTTTACAAAGAGAAAATAAACACACAATATCCTATGAAAAAAAAAACGTAAATTCTAAATGTAACTTTACTTACTTGTAGGTATACATAGTATTTTACAAGTGAACAAATTTTTTTATCATCGTCATCTATTTGTTTCAGAGCGGCTACCAGGATGTGACAGCTGGGTCAGGTCTGATGGGTCTGGCTGGTGATGGCAAGCCTTTACTGTCGGTAGCGGATCTGGAGAGTAGACTCGTGTTCACTAGGTGTAAGGTACGTTATCTTTTAATAAAGACAATCTTCAAGTGGAGAGCCAGAAACAATGTAAAAATATATTTGTTTAATTTAAATAGCTAGAGTAACTAAATAAAATTAAAATAATCTAGGTCAATCTGAATCGACACGAATTAGTTCGATAATACCAATTTTTAGACAGATGATTCAAGGAATTAACGTTAAACATTAAATTTCAATCAATTTTAGTACCGATTTATATTCTTTAACAGATTGGCCGCAGATCAGCGACCACATGCCGCGCTGCTTTTTGATTTATAGCCGAATCCAACAAATAACTAGAACTAGGAAATATTATAGAAGTGTATAAATAGAGTATTTTAGAAGCAAAAAATGAAGTTTCTGTAAAGGCCCAGATTGCTTATGATAGTCTCCATATTCGTTTAAAAAAACAAAAGCATTTGTCTCCTAATGGAGCACTAACAATTATCATTATTTTCAGCCTTTTGTACTCAGCACGGCGGGCCGTCAGTGGATATTCGGGGGCGAGCTGTCGAGGGTGGAAGGTCGAGCGATCAGGCCATATTGGGCGCTGCTGTTCAGCGACCTTCTGTTGTTCGCGACCGTCTCTAGAGACAGGGTGCTGTTTGTAACGGAGGAGCCTGTGGCGCTTGGGACAGTGTCAGAAGCACAGTTCAATGTTAGGAAAAAAGGTGAATTTTAATCAGAGACTTTTGACAAAATAAATGTTGAAAGTTCTTGAATAGCGACCACGTACCGGCAAGCGCAACATCGAATACCCACCGGTGTTCTGACGACTTGACCAAGGTCACAGGGAAACGCCAGACGCAGGCAGCTTCTAACCGATCAGTTTGGTAATCTTTAGTAGAGGCCTTGTTCAGCAGTGGACTTTTTGCAGAAATTATGATGATGATTAAAAAAGTGACACCCCCTAAAACTCATGTATCCCCTAAACCACAATTGCTTAGGTATATCACGTAAAAACGGACAGAATATTTCCTTAATAATTTATCATCTTCCTCTTTCAAGAATAAGTGTATTATTGTGCCTCGTTCGTCTATTAAAATAACTATTTTTCCAAAAAATATATACTTCTGTGTCATAGGTTAATCGTCCCAAAAATAACATAAGACGACTGATTAACAATATACTTTTTTATATTTCAGCAACGGAATTCCGACTAATATTGGGTCGAACTGGTGGAGAAAGTCCACTAGTAAGCTGTGCACCTCGAACTCCTGGACGGACGAGAACTATTGTATTGCGGGCACCGTCGATAGACCTCAAAGCTGTATGGCAGAGCCTGCTGCAGAGGCAAATGTGAGTGGAATAAATAGAATGATCAATAAATATAATATTATCAGACCCCTTAATTAATGAAAAACATCTTGAGTTATTTTTTAAGATGGATTTAATGGGTAAGGGGTGAGAAAGGTCTTTAATAAATCAGGTACATTTGTAACGTCATCACACTTATCACACCTGAAGTAAGTATTTGTGTGACAATCCAAGTCCATAATTATTAATATTAACAGGACTTAGCATGAAGCTTTACTTATTTATTTCCGCTGACGTTTCTAAGGAGTTTCATCGATCGTGGTCGAAGCGAGACTTTGTAGTCAAAGAAAAAATAAGTAAAAGGTTCGTACTACCTCCTGTTAATATCAATTTTTATGTGTTTGAAGCGCAAAGTTTCAAAAAAGCCACGTCCAGCTAGAAACTCATGAATTCCATCAAAAGCTACTTATAAGAAATATAAAAAATCTGGTAAGGCCCTTGAACCATGATATGAACACATAGCAAATACCTTAATCACGAAACAGTTTTACAAAGTTTTTTATTTCTTTACAGATACCGAGCACATACGACGATGGGAACGCCGGTGGGCTCTCCATTGGACTCTCCCGATCCACAGCTCACGTTTTCACTGGCCACTCTGGACTCCCAGCAGCGACAGGTATCAGCGTCCAGCATCCAACGGCACTCAAGTCTGGCTCTCTTGCCAGCCAGCTCGTATCGCTCTCACCTCAATATGCTCGTAGAAGAACGTCCCGAGAAAGAAGTCAGAGTCAGTTTTGACGTCAGAACAGTTTCCAACTCACCAACTCCTCAACCATGTAGAGGTCCATTAAGCACGGTATGGAGAACAGCTCCTACACCAGAAACGCCGTCAGCAAATCTTTCACCTGCTGACTCGCAAACATTTTCTTCTCATTTCGTATCATCTTCTAGTATAGAAAAGAATGAAGAGCATCCAACGTCGCCTAGTGCTCAATTAACGCCTGATGGAGGCGAAGATTACTCGGAGTCTTCTCCTTGTTGCCGGTGGGAGTCTTTCGAAGCAGATCTAGCATTGGCTGATTTAGATGTCGATCCTTCTTATAAGCATGCGGTTGAAGAACGCATTTTCTTGCCTGACGATCCCCTACTTCCAAGAGTAGCCTTGCCAGAACGACCTACTCCTCCCGCTTATTTAGAACTTTGATCAGCGGAGTCAGATCCGGAGTTAGCAGATTCTTGTTACCCCCGGACATGTGGGAGAGAGTGGAGATAGGGTCTCTGTGTAGGATCTTCCCGAAATCCCATCAATGGAGTGTTTTAGTAGTCCTGTGGTTTTGATAGCTGGTGTTTAGGAATGTGGGCTCGCCGTTTTTAAGGCCGCGGGTGAGCGAAGCTTTTGTCGTGTAGACTGGCCGGAGACGGCGCGAGCATTTGTTGGATTGTTAAATTTGCTTATAGTTGAGATTAAGGTTGTGGTAAAATTTTTGAGAGACATATTTTCGAACATTAGCAGTATTGAAAATTCTCGGTATTTTATTATTATAATAGAAGTGTTAATGTAATAAGTCTGATACCCACTTATGATCTAGCAGAGTGTTTAGTATTGAATATTAATATAACAAAAACAATCCAACCGAGTACTGTTTCTATACTGAAATTTTACAGAACTGAACTTAATCCATAAATGGGGTAATTAGTGGTACAACTCGCTTAAGATTCAAATATATATGTATATTGCCAATATTACCATTTTAACATAGAAATATCTGTGTCAAAAATGTAACCGTAGGGTACCAAACCGTATGAAATAGTTTTTGTGAGCCTAGATCGTTTTCAGAGATACTTTTGCTTCTTAAGTCTTCCGTCCTTTTCCTATGATGTGTATTGATGCGCTTTATTTACTGGAAAATATTTTTTTATCGATTTATGTTATGACTTCAGCTTCCTCTTTACATATGAGATGAAAGTTACTTCACTTTGTAATGGAGCAATTAGCTTGAGTCTCCGCGGAGATTCCAGGTTATTATAGTCTAAGAAACGAATTAAAAGCGACCGTCGCCCACCTGCATACTAACTCAAAAGCTAGAATATATATTTATAAAATAACAGGTACAATTTTTTTGACGATTTTTTGCCCAAACATAACGAAAAATACTAGGCAAAATCATTACGTTGCACATTTCAATCACAACTTAACTTTGAAAACACTGATTCATTATTATTGTACTTATTTTCAGTGACCCTTTGTGACTATAATTTGAATGGATAACTGAAATAACGAATGATAGGGGAATTTATATGGATGATCTTATGGTTAGGTGCGAGCTACGTAAATTAAGGCTTTTTCTCATAAATAGTATATTGCATATGGGTGTAAGTCGCTTGAAATTCGTATCTCCTACTACTAAGCATGATATTGACTCTTGTAAATCTGTACATAGACAATCATTTGTACAGGTCATGTGGATATTTGGCGATCAGCTTTAAACACACAACGTAGATTTCATTGTAGATCACACAAAAGCATTTTATTTTACCGCTTCTTCTGTTACGCACTATCGCCACTAGAATAATAAAACTATGAAAAATGGTAGTAAATGTTAAATTTTAATGGAATTACGCTATTGCTTTTTGTATGTTAGTATAAAATGAACATATAGATTTATATGTGAATCATGTAATTGCAATATATAGTTAATGAAATGTCCTCGCTAGCATCGCAAAATGTTCACATTACCTCTGTCTTGGATTTTTGTATGTGTATATGACCTCCATTTTTTACGGAACGAATTCGTAGTTAGAATCAATAATTTTTCGATGTCTTTGGCTGTGTGTAAATTTTAAATATAGTCTAAATAGATTATGAGAAAAAACATATACCTAATTTTGAGAAGGGTTTTTACTTGGTTTTCAGTTTTGTGACATATAATGGACTTAAAATATAGACTATAACATTGGATGTTTATGTTTAGATCGGAACAGTATATTTCTAATTATCCGTAAATAAAGTGATTTCATCAATGGAGTTAATATTTTTATTTTATTTTAGTTAGAACAAGCTCAGTATTTTGCGACGCTAACGATTTAAACCTATGTGAACTATCTACCATTTTTCTATGTATTTATTATAGTACCTATAAAAAATTTAAAAAAATAATTATTTACAAGCTTATTTGTAATACCAGTAACCTCGCAGAAGCAGATAGCTAACACCATAAACCACAACGTTTATTTTACGACTTTTGATAATGTGTTATATTTTACTTTCATAAAAAAATACATATTATTATTTTTTTAATGTTAACAACTCTATGCACAGCATATGTGCGCGCCAGCAGCGCGTCTTCCTTTCATACGAATGGAACATTGCACCAACAATTATCCAACAAGACGTGAGAGAAGTGTGTTTTATGTATTGAGTTCTAAAAACTCGTAGAAAAAACGTTGTTGTTTATGATGTTAGCTATCTTATGCGAGGTTACTGTTATTTTACAAGTTACCCTATATAGGTTTGTAACTGATTTTCTTCTGCTATTTCTACATACCTACTCACACATTCATTTTATATTTGAAATATGCGTTAACAATCTTAACATATACATGATATCACGGAATCCTCCAATGTTTGTGTTCACCAGAAAACGACCACATGGTAAGTACCTCCACAAATTCAATCAACATGAATTTGAAAATAATAGATTACCAAAATATCCACATTACCTAAATATTAAATTAAAATCATCAATAAAATTTTATTTCAATTCCACAATTTTTTTTTCCAATTTTGTTATTTTTTCAAACTGTTTTAGACAAGACGTAGCTCGGCTGAAACGCAGACGGGCGGTGCAGGAAGTAACACTGAAGGTGCCAGGAGTACGAGAAGTAGAGGTTCCACACTCCATCTGCAGAGATGGATGACCCAGCTACCTGAAGCTGAAGAAATGGATCCGCCAGAGCCAGATATGGAAGTATGAAATGTATATTATTTTTATAAAACAACATAAAAGTAATTCATGCAACATAGGAATTTTATATTATTTTTTTCGTATTTTTTTAATAGGTACCTAAAATAGGTAAAAGCAGATTCATCTCTAATACCCTTTCATTATGTTAGCGTTTAATCCATATTTTTTTATCCAAACACTAAATCACCGATTCATTACCGTTTGTATTCTTTTTCACTTTTTTTGCATTTTATTTCCTATAGTTCAGTATTCTTTTCGTGTTTCTGAATCCAAATTTAAAATTGAAATTGCTTGTGAATTAGAAGGCAACCTGTTTTTAATTGCCTATGATTTTATTCAAATTTTTATTTAAACTTTTGAATATTTATTAATTTCTCTATTATAGATGTGGAGCGTAGAAGAATTAAGGAAAAGATCTAAAGAACTGAATCTCCTAGAAGTAGCTGATTTGGTATCTAATCATAATGAAAACAAAGATTCATCTCCAGCAGAAAAGAAACTAAACGATAGAAGTCCGTCGAAGAGCAGTAACTCAGGAAGCCAAGTAAGACTTATAAAACAATTAAGTATTTTCTAAAAGTATTTTTATTTTACGAGCTCATGCGTATCAGTATTTTGATTCCTTGCATATACATATTCTCCCTATTTGTGTCGGCTCGAGAGCTGTCAATGTATCCCATAATTCCCATAAAGTATACATACATTATACGTTTTCAGATAACGGTACGAACGAGTCCTGTCGTGGTAGACACCATCCCAGTCTGCAGACAATGTCATAAAAAGTGTTTGTCTAAACCTAACAGTCCACTAGTCTCACAAAAAGAACCTCCAGCGCCGCTCAAAACGAAAACTACGCCGTCTCCCCAAAACTCTAATTCTAATAAAAGTTCTAACAGTACTTGTAGTGCTAACTGTGGTAATCGTAAGCCAAAAAACTTTAGTCATTGTCATTTAGAGCGTAAAGGTGCTATGAAGTTACGTCCGGAAGATGCCCCTATGGCGGCCTTAAAAGTTATAGACTCCATTGAACAAAGCCAGAGAATGCTCAAATCAACGTCGTATGAACTGAAAACAGACTCCCCAATTTTAAATAGGAGTATAAACAGAAGTCAGACTAAGAACCAGTTGGAATTGAGAAAAGAATCAATTAGATCACCCAGTCCGTCTTCAAGCAGTAGAAACAATAGTCCACTTTCTACTAGTCATACTACATGTAGTTCTATGGTATTCAATTCTAGCTCTAACGATTTAAGAATGTCTAATTCAAATATAGCTAATCAAGTGCAGTGTGTTATAGCGCAAGAGAAATATTTAAATGAAGTGAAGTGTGTTGAAAGTATAATGGTATCCAAAAACAAAATTGGTTCAAATTACCCATCACCGGCGTCAATGAGGAAAGAACAAATTACTAGACAAAAAGCTGAAAATGTGTTGAACAAAGTTTTAGGTATGAATATTATTACTAAGCGAGAAAATGTGGGCACGTGTCTTAAAACTTCTTCAGTTTTTTTAGAAGACGATTCAATACACGAGGATGATAATGATTTTAAAATAGAAAGAGGTATCAGACGATCTCCAAGAATGGGTATATCAGCCGTTAGTAAAATGAACGGTGATATTAACAAGAAGACTGATCGAGAAGATGTGAATGCTAATACGAATATGAATGATGTAGGTTCCGATGATGATCTAGAATTAGGGCCTCTTATGTTAATGGGTTTATCAGCTATAAACCCAGCTGCACATTTAATGAGGGTAGAGCCTTTTAAGCGGTCATCTGCGGCGAGTTCGAACCACTTGTCTCGACCTGGAAGTTTAGGCTCAGCGAAGTCTGAGTCTCCTGTTCCTAACATAGCAGTTGTTCCGCCAACTCCTGACTACAACACCAATAATAAGACTGTAAGTTACTTCACACATGATTAGACGCGTTTGTTTTAAAATCTCGAAAATGTAACTATTATTTTATTTCACAGGAAACATTAATTGATGATTCACCTGATTCCCCTGATGTCCCAGAAGATTTACCGTATGTTTCTTTAAAAAGGTAAAATGACTAAATTGCTCCCTCAAAAAAATTTAACAGCTTATCACTTATTCGTAGGATGTTAATAAGTAGTTAAAGAATAAAATACCAGCTTCGTAATATTGCAGGTATGGTACAATGTCAAGTCTAGAAAGATTCCCATCAGATGAGACCGATGATGGTAATGTACGATTGACTGCAGAGCCTGATACATCCAAAACATATAACCCAGGTTAGTGAAGACGGTTTGACATGTTGTAATGGAATTTTAAATTAAAGAACTTTTATTATTAAATCTATTAGGGGGGGTTATAATTTTAAATGAAAAGTAAAGCATATTCTATTTGTAATGTTCTATGAATATTATTTTTGTTAAGTTATTACTTTATAGCATTTCAAAAACGACTAAGCGTGCATATAATTAGTTTTTTTTTATTCTTTTCCGTTCAATAAATAAAATGAGGGAGATGCTTTATTTAATAATATAGATAATTATAAAATATAATAAAGAAAATTTTTCAGACTTGTGTAATACTTGCTTTTATCATTAATTAATAAATTACTTTATTGCAGTGAGTGGAGCAGCCGGTGGTATAATGGGATGGACGGCCCGTGCAGGGTCCTTTGTAGTCGAAAAGATGAATATTTTCAGTTACACAGAAAGTGTTCCAAATACGTCAATAGTACACAAACAGCCATCATTCTTAGAGAGGTAAGCACCATGTTTTGCTTAACTGAAAAGTTTCTTTTGTTTTCCGTCTATTATCAGTTGTGTTTAACAGTTTATAAAAATTATCAACGGAAAATCAGTGCATCATCTGATAGCCTAACACAAATTTACATTTATTCAAACTCCACCTATTGATTCACATAACATTTTTATTTTTATTTTTCTATTAATATTCTTTCCTTTTACCTATTAGGCGGATTTCAACTCTACGGGAAACGATGATACGATAAGTATGATGTGTGAAAACAATATCTGTGAATTGATGTAGCTATTAATTATATTTAATTTTAGGCTAGGTATACAAAAACATTATTTTTACTACACTTATAGCATGCAAGTAATTAAATTTGAAGTTAGTTCCTCAAAATGTACTTAAGTTTTGGAATATTTTGTAAATCCGAAGATGGACTTAGACTTAAATTAGAGCTGTCGGAAAGCAAAATTATTCATTATATAAATAATACCAATATTTTATAGTAACAGGTTAATAGCATTTGTTTTATTATTCATGGATATACAACTGTGTAGTTTTAATTATTTCTTAATGGCTAAAAATTTTTCTGTTTTTGTGGTTAGATAAATTAGAACATATAGATGATATTTCGTCAGAGTCCACATCTTTAGAACTAAGTATAGTTTTAACATGTTTCTATGTCTAAGAATAGAAAAAAATGTAACTAAAATTTTTGGTAGTAAAAATATGTTCCATTTAATTATGTTTGATTTTTTTTGTAGCGGTCTAAGTAAAATAGTTGTAATGAAATCTAAATTTTCTTATACTATAGTTGAAGTTATCTAAAGGCACACATTCGTTTTTAATTACTGCTTATTTATAGGTGCTTGGGTGTGAGTGATTGGAAATCTACTCTTGGTACCGAAGAAGGAACTGCAGAAACTGGTGAAGGAAGTGGTGCGAGTGGGGAAGAAGCCTGGGGCACCCCATCATCTGGAGATTTATCAGACAATCTTCCGGATTCGGAGCATGGGACGTTATCGGTAAGAGAATGACAATATGTAATGAATAAAAAAAAAACACCCAAAAGTTTTAATATCAGTTACAATTCTTTATTAACAATAATTTCAGTAACATAAATATTTTGGAATTTTATCTTCTATTATTTTGTGATTTATAAACAGTAAACCCGTTACTTTTACAGTCACCAACAAAGTCATCGTCATCGTATGCTGGTGATGATGACACTGAGCTGATGATGGATGAACTCCTAATGGCTCCAACCATAACTGGACCCACCACACTGAGGCCTTTATTACCAAGGTATCTACCAATTTCAAGCTGATTGCTATATTGCTGATAAAAATTAACTTTAAATTAGGGTTTTTGAAATGCTTCTTTTATGTAATTCTTCTAAAACGATTGGGTCTGATCATGTTCTATTATGACAAATATCTCTTTATTATTTAGTAACGTTGGCAATTACAACAGTTGTCTAGTTAGAGCTTTATAGACCTGACGTTTTATTGTTATTCACCAAGAATTCCATAAATTCCTCATATACTTGCAAATAAGACTTACCAATTGGCTTTAAAGTAGAAATGATTTTTCCAAAAGACCGAGACTAACACTAAAATGTAACGCAGGGATGTTTTCAGAAGAAGATTAGAACCACTGTTAGAGGAAGAAGGTTCAGATAGCGGAAGTGATGACAACAAACCTACCCCCACCAATTCGGATGACCAGGTGAATATCTAAGCTAATTTTCATATAACTCATAATAAAATTAATATATTTGAAATATCTTAAGTACTTTGTATATTTTATAATGAGTATTCATAAGTATCAATATTTTAGACCATGCCAGGTGATATTATTATAGTTGTATATTATCTGTGTAATATCATAGCATGCCAATAACCGTATAAACAAATATTAAATGTAAAAAGCATGCTTGTTGCATGAACCTGATATTATATGTTTTACATTACTGAATCTAGATTCAGTTCGAGAATCTTTGTTAAAAACTGTTATATCACGCGCAATAGTTTAGTATCATTGGGGTTTTCGTGTATATCAAAACTAGTATTTTGTGCTCCTTCATTATAAATTCACTTCACTGTTATGTTGAAAGTTCCAAGTATCCAAATGAGGCAGACAAATAGCACTCTAAATCCAACTCAAAATTCACGAAGGTATTAGACCTGGCAAAGAGTTATTGGCATATGTCCCTGAGGTGTCGCGTAGACAGTAGCTAGGTTAAATCTCACATTGTGACTGGTCCGCTGGTGCGGCGCTTGGCGCAGGGCAGCGCGCGTGGCGACGATGCTGACGACTGTTGCGACGCGCCGCACCGGCCGCCCTCTGCTTCCGAATCAGGTGAGTGTATACCTAGACGATATCATAGTTATATTCACTGTACTCTACTATCCTACTCGAGAAAACTTGATGTAATATGACCAAATAACTGCTTAATTATATATAACATCATTAGACAAAACATTATAGTGTCAATCATTCACACATTATAAAAAAATTATCACATTGGAATTTCATTACGGATATCAATAAATAAAAAATCAAATATACCCTCGTCGATCCAAATCATCATCATATAAATCACATTATCAAAAACGAAACATAGGATACTAACAAAGGTACATGTTGGCAGAATGGACAGCTTGACTAAAACTCGAAGGTGAGAATGTGGGAACCACTATCACATCTTGAATTTGTCACAAAATATAATTACAAACAAACATTACAATATACTGCACGATGCATGTATGTCTACTATGGGAACATAATAACACAAAATGTTAGAAATTTTAGTTATGTCTATCTATACCCGAAATGGTATTGTACCCTCCTAGCACTAATCTATTCATTTTTAGAATGCGCACCCCACGTCTTATTCTTGCCTATTACTACATATGATATTTTGTCTGCTATAATACTTTTAAATCAAAAATACAAATTCAATCAAAAATACTTAACACAATATACCCACAACACAATACAAATGTACCTACAAACTCACGTAAAACCAAAGAAAAACCTCGTATTCAGAATGGGACAATAAGCTACATCACGTATCATTAGACAATGTCATATGTAAGAAATGCCCATAAAATTGATTAGATAGAAATGATAAAATCGATAAAACTACACACGAGTTAAATTTTTACTGGCCAAGGTATTGAAAATACCTTGGCTCCAAAATCCTCCCCTGGGAATCAACCAAGCTACCTGGGTCACATTGACATTTGAATTTAAATTACTTGATCGCCATAGATAGTTATTTATTTGTCTAACCAATGAACTTCCAAAGAGCATCAACTCAATCTCCCAGCCATAATCAAGTCTAATGGGATCTTGGTCAATGTTTGGTCCGTGACGACCTATATATATACCGCTTAAGAATGAGATTAACTTCACTCTGTGTCTATTGATTCCTGTCGTAACTTTGTCCTCAAGTGAATACGAGGTTTGACTTCTGGAACTCAAAGAGCATATTTCCACAGAAGCAGGGGACGGGGGTGCGGGCGCCGCTCAGGATGCTGGAGAGGGACGCGATGGTGGCGCCAAGTGCGAGCTGAGCCCAGACCGGACGCCCACCAACGAGGTGCCTTCGATGCCCTTACAATCTGGTGAGCTACATTCTTATAATTAGACTGCTCCATATGGCTGTTACTTTAACATTTGTTGACTGCATGTGTGTAATGTTACTTCATAACTATATAAGGGCATAAAACTTGACTTTTCAAAATTTATAAAATTTTGAAAAGTCAAAGTTAGGTAGGTGTGTACCTAAGGATTTTTTAATTTGAGTTAAATACCTCCAGCATTGTGAAATATGTCTTCACTTAGTAAATTGTATGCTATTAAATAATAAAATTGTAATTATTAAAAGAATTGTAAATAATATTAAAATAAAAAGAATATACTATACTATAGAGTTTAGGGGCCCGCGTTTCGGCTCCTATTATTTGATTTGGATTTAGTACTATGATCACCAACCACCAACGCTCACTAACCTGTTTGCCAAGCGTGGTGAGTCTTATGTTCTGCTTTAGACTCTTTACGTCTGTAATGATGACGATAACCTTTGATCACCTGCCTAACGTCATTCTGTATTTTATTGGATATTTTAATTGGTTCACAGCTCCAGAGACCATACGCGGTCTGTTTCAATTGTTTTACTATTGTGTCTCATTTACGGACTGTGAACGGGTTAATTTCAGTTTCAAAAGAGTTTGCGGAGGTTCGTGCCGCTGCTGGCGGTCGTCGGGGCTCAGCCAGCTCGGCCAGCACGCCCTCCACACTCGAGCGTACCACCATCCACAACCCAATGCTCACACCACTCGATCCGGGTAAGCAGCAAATTATTGTGGTCACAATCACAACCTCTAAATCGTATAATAATTTTCGTATGGAACAAACAAAAATTTCAGTTTCCAGTCAACTTTTTTTGACAGTTCCATACGAGAATATTAAGACCGATCAATTTGTATGGGAATGTCAATATTTCTTTTTAGTTTCCAGCATTTTTTCCATAAGAAAAATTGTTCATATTGACGGGCTGAGTCACCTTTTTAAGGGTCCAAAACGATCAAAATTTCAGCATCTACATTTTAAAATCTTGTGGTCCACAGCGCCGGAGCCTCCTCCAGCCGAGGAATCTTCACAACCAGAGGAGACGCCGATGCCCGAAGAGAGGCTCTCTCCTCGAGCGGAGATGAGACTAGCTCTGGACCAGGGGAAGGACATGCTGGCCGATCAGGAGGTGTCTTGGGTAACATTTGTACTTAGAAAAGAGGGCCGTAATCACTCACATCTCCATACTAACGGAAAAAGGGAATCATGGCAGTATTTGATAATTTTGGTACAAAATTAACCATTCAATCAATTTACCTCATGAAATTATCCATAAGTGAGAATCAAGCCTCTTAACATTTGTATAGAAATTTTGAAAGGAGATAGATTTCAAAGGGTTCACTGTTGGAAAAACGCTCGTATTCATTTATGTCTTCAAAACAATATCTTGATGAACTACTGCAATGCATATCATATAGATCTTTATCCCCCGACGGAAAAAGAGGGGTGTGATAGTATGGATTAACTTGTTCTTTTATGTTAACGTAGATATATATTAAATTGTACAATATTCGGTTCAGTATTTAATGCAATAAACAAAGACATAATACTGCATTATTGCCTTTGGTCTTAAGATCTTAACTCTTTTTACTTACGTAGCGAGACATCATTGGTTCTCATTGTCAATACTGTTTTCATTTTTATCCCGTCAATGATATTTGTCTCGTATATTTGTATCCCTTAATACAGTATCAAAATTATTGATAAGATAACTTATTGTGCTTCATATACCTATATATACATTTAAACTCAGGCTTATTAGGCAGGCAGGGAAGTAGGCAGCGCGTGTATGTAAATAGCAAAGGTAAATAGGTTAATCAAGCTGTCACTGCTCATGTCGCTACCACTGCCAGGCGCTCCAGGATGCGCTAGTCCGGAACTCGAACTCGTTGGCGCACGTGGCTAATTTGCGTGCTATTTCGCTGAGAAAGGGATAGACTCGGTTATGGACAGTGCGGAACTATTTACACCGATGTATAAGCACATCGGAACTACAGTCTAGTGTGTGCAAACACAAATATTGTTGAAAATCTAAATCTTCGTCCTATAAAAATTCGCGAGTATGCGTTTGGGAGAAGTGTTCTTGTGATAAAACAGCTGAATGTTTTAATTAAAAGTAAAGTTATTTAATTTTTTTAATAACCAAACTATGCTTGTATGAATTTTGTTTTAGAGATTTTATACTCCTTCCGATATTTAATTGTCCCCAAAGTTGCGTTAAAATTACGTGTTAAAACGGAATGTTTTGAGACTCATAACCTTTAAAGTACTTATAATTTTACAATTATGATTCCTTACAAGCATAGATAACGACAAGACAAATCGATAGAATTAAGAACTTTAAACAGACGATACCGAACAACGGAGTCATCACCCTACAGAATTTGTATGGCGAAACACCTGACTAGCGTACCCTTAATTGTTTTTCGCGCGAACGTCAAAAGACTGGCAGCGCAGGCACGAGCAAGTGTTTACAGTAACTATTGCGAGTTGATAATAAAGAGATATAAATACTGAGTATGAATACTTGCTCGCGTCTTTATTGCCGCAGAAGTATTTAGGGAAATATTTGCGGCAGCAACAGGAGCCATGGCAGTGACTGAGTGTAAATGTGGCATTAAGTTTGGTTTATTTTCATAGGGTGGCGGGTCCGACCCCTGGTCGTTTCGCGCGGCGTGTCAGAGGTCTCTACTCCGTCGCGTGGCGAGCGCCGATGCCGTGACTCTGTGCCGCGCGCACCCGCGCCGCACCGTCCCGCATACTACTTCGCGCAATTCTGTATATGCCTGGAAACGTAAGCCGTCTATGTTTACTCTTTTACTCCTTAATTTTGCAAGACTTGTTTAGTGGTCACGCTGGAACTCTCTGCTCCGTGGTGTGGTGAGCGCCGATGCCGTAACTCTGTGCCGCGCGCAACCGCACCGCACCGTCCCGCATTCTACTTCGCGCAATTCTGTATATGCCTGGAAACGTAAGCCCTTCTATGTTTACTCTTTTACTCCTTCATTTTGTAAGATGGCCTCCGTGGCACAGTAAGTGGTCACGTCAGAACTCAGAGGTCTCTCCTCCATACTACTTCGTGCAATTTTGTATATATGCCTAAAAACGTAAGCCCTATCTATGTTTTTTGTTTTCTCTTTTACTTCTTAATTCTAATAATCTAAAATCTAAACAGGTCATCTTATTTGCTCCCCTAACTCATCATCTACTTATGACCTACATACATCACAGCTGCTTCTTGTACACAAAACATTGCATATTTTTACATTTATATGACTTCTGTTGTTGCTCGATCGATCATTCTGACCAAATTTTCACGATCAAATCTGGATAATTTGAAAAACAATTACAACATGTTCTTGAAGTCTGGCTACGACTTTCTGTGGAATGAAAAAACATAATTTTCTTGATACATCAAGAATAAATAGGAAGATCATTTGTATTTTCAGTTCCAGAAAACGAGAAACTTATGGAGATGGAGCAACTGGCACGAGCGGAAGTTCAGACGATGCGTTCGCGGACGCGCTCTCTATGCCAGAACGGGAAGATGTACGTAGCGTAACTTTACCATTTATATTATTAAGTTATCACATCACCGACTTTACTCTTAAACAATCCAAATTTGTTGATTCGATAGAAGTTCTATTTAAATTGGTTGATAAAGTTCATATTTAAATTCCTACAAGCGATATTTTATAGTGTATTTTTTATTCACTACCATTGCTATTCTGATATACTATTTATTAAATTAAGAAATAGATATGGGGGAAAATACTGTCTGTCTACGTCTAACGTCTAATTAGGCCACCGCCCTTCATGCGCCTACAAGCGCTCTCCAACGACCGCTTTTCTACTTTACCTTCCCACTTTACACAGCGTTCGGCATTCTTGTTTATGGTTTACGCGACTAATGACATAAATCCTAAGGGCTGATGATCCAATATTTGTATTTACTGTTGAAAAGAGTTTCTGTCGGCATTTCTTCTCTGCAGTGGTCAGTTCCGAAACGCTAGTAGTCTGTAGCTTTTGATCAATAATTAGTCTTTTTCACTTTTTTGCGTCAAATCACGTTAGTATTAGCAAGGGCCTATTTTCTAGTTAAACGTTTTGAATTTTCTGATTTCAGAATGGGTTTCCTCCGTCGTCGCGCATCGTCCGATAGCCCACGGCGCGAGCCGTTGCTCCTCGGCCCGGCTGCAGGAGCGCGGCCGTTTTCTCCCCGCCGCACTACTGTGAGCAACAACGGCTATTACAAGATTTGCTTTGTCAATGGCTATGTGTGAACGCACCCGCACATACACTAGCTTATCTGTGCCAATCAGCTGGATTTAAATGTTCGCTGGAAGTTTTTTCATTCGTATTTGATAATTCATCAAATTGCTCTTGTTGTGTATTTCGAATTCAATTTACGAACACGTGTTTATTTCTTTAAAGAAGCCCAATATTATTACACTCATGAAAAAACTTCCTAAGACAACACAATCTATTGCAAATAAAGAATTTTGTTTCCAATAAAGAGAATGAATGATTAAATTGAACATAAAAATAAGGCGCAATACTAAAAAAAAAACTTATATTTAGGGAAAGTTAACTTTTGATGATTTTCAACAAGGTTTCTCTTGTTGTTTATTTCAAATCTTTTAGAAAATTTTGAAATATTTAAAGTCTAAATACGATTGAATATTGATTAAAGTGAATAAAACATAGTAAATAAGATGAGTAGTGAGACTTTGTGTGAAGTAACGATAGTCAATGTATTGGCCAATGAAATTGCCTTTTTAACATTTGAATATTTTAGAAATGATAATGTCATTGTTGGCTTTATTAATAAAATAACATTTTTAGTAAAAATATTTCATGTTTTTGATGAAATCTATGCTTGTGTCGTAAGTCCGTCTCGCTATTGGTAAATTGTTATTCGACTTGTATTTGACACTGAAAATAATGTCAATTGTTCTTATCTTTAATAAATTAAGATCAATGTTTAAATCCAGCTTTCGAAGTTATGCTAAATCCTTGTTTTTGTTGATTGTTGAACTGATCTGTCCATTTTGATTGGAACGAATGTTCTGGAAAATATATTTTTACCAAAAATTCATTACGCTTTTCATTCTTCATCCTGCTGCTGCTAGCCCTTCCTTATTTTTTATTACACCTTACTTTATTTGATGCTACAAAATATGCTCTCTTTTCTTTATGATTTTGCGTTTGCGATTTAATGTTTACACCTTCACGGCGATATAACATTACAAGCTCACTGAATAAAAAAAGTTATTACAACTTAATTGTGTTGATGCCAATAGCTTAATTATGTTTGAAAATGATAGATTGGCAATAGTAAAGTGTGCTTGTATTAAAAATTAAATAGTCGTTGATCTTCTTACAGGAGAAACAATTGGACAAAAGGTTCTGGAAACAAGTTACCAGACGAAGACAATCTCTGGGCTCCATGAGTCAAATCTAATGGACTTTAATGGAGCAAACATTCAGAAAGTGTTCAAGTCTATACTAAATGTGTGTAGTGCCGATAGGTTTATAGACATTCAAACTATTCGTATAGACTGTTCTATTCTAATCTAATTTCATATTAATAATAGAATGACTAAAAAGGTTTAAAGATATATTGACATTGTATATATCTTTAAGGCATTTAAAGATATATACAATGTCAATATGAACTTTAATCGACTATTGAAGAATAAATACAAATTAGCAGAGTCAGATTATTATTGATGTTATGAATTTAAAGAAACAAGTAGGTACATAATATTTGTACAAATAAAGTAACCTGAATAAAATACAATTGAGAAGGTTGCCAAATAATGCCAGAGGTGTAATGAAATGCCAAATAAACTGACGAAAGGGACCTGTCGACTTACTTCATATCGTAGTTAGCACTCATGTGGTGAATCTAGATAGGATTACTAGTTCTGTTAGTTTTAATCTGTAAATAGATGTCAAATGAGCGGTTTCTCTATATAGATGTACAGTATATTACATACGTACTAGAGTAATAGAAATTTATTTTTACTGAAGCTTCGTGATAACATTGTTTAGCTAATGTTAAAGCTGTATAGATTGTAAATTGTTTTTAGGTTATAAATGTAAAAAAAATCTTATTGAAATATTTTCGTCCATTGTCTTTTTAATAACTACTTGTTAGTAACTTTTCACACACGATATACTCTAAGCTGTTCTTAAGCAGCCAATTATAAAATTTCCTTGCCTATAATATCCTTTGTATAGACGAATTAGACTTTACACAAGCCCTTACAAACCCTTAGAATTTTTTTGTAACCGCGACAGAGCGACAGATCGTTGTTCAATACAAATGTATGAAATTTTAGTGAACATCATTCGAGCATAGCGACACTGACGCGAGCGCCACTGTCGCTGTGACGCTTGCTTCCAAAGTCCACCTTTAGTCCATCAATTTGTTACAATTTTAATCGAGTACATAAACATTAATAAAAAAAGATTTCGTTATTTAAGTAGATATTTTAACGCAAAAATACATAGAAAGGAAAATTTTACTCAAATCTCGTTCTATCACTATCTAGAGATAAAGACAGCCAGATTTAAGAATCTTATTCGTTGATTATTTTGAGTATTAAGGGTACATAATAGAAATTATTTAATATTTTTATTTATTAACAATCATTCCGTCGTCAAATAGAAGACAAAAAGTTAATGATTTACCATGAATCTGTTATCTTCACATTACGAATGTATCGTGTGTGCAAAGTCTTTAAAGCTTAACTTTTAAGTGGCACACTTTTGATGAATCACTGATTAGTACCTAATGTGAAAACTGATTCATCTTTTACTACTAGTGATTGTGATAACGCTTTATTATGTTATTAGATATATTCAAATTAAATATTAGCAAATTTTAAATGTACTTTTGTAGATACATGTAAAACAGAAATGGAGGGATATCGAATTTATTAATTTTAAATTCAAAATTTTAACCACTCTTCATTTGTATAACCTAAATATTCAAAATAAACTTCTTAAATTTCTGAGAATTTTCATTTATTTGCTGATAAAATCTTGGCAGTCGTGTAAAAAGCCGACAACTGAAAAATTTATACAAAATTTTACACACCATTATATTATTTATACATCCCTACCAGTTAAAGCACTATATGTTGAATCTTATCACATTTTGCTGGGCCTATTGTAAAACAGTCTTCAAACTGAATTAAAAATCGTTAGTGTTTACTGATGTGAATAATTGAACACTTTACTGCAGGTAAAAAGAAAACAAATAATAAAGGTGTTAAAGTTCGTATATTGATTTAAAGTATCAAAATACAATTGATCAAATCATCAATAGTTTGTAAATACAAAATCTACATCAAATAAACCTGGAGTCAAATCAGCTAATATTATATTTCTCTAGCACCACAAAACTATCTCTGAAGGCTTACTATTTCTCAATCAAGACATTATTTATTCACAATCTTTCAAAAAGACTATATATATTAGTAAATCTGGTGGTAAATTAATGTAATATCTCAAAGAAGAAATAACCTCAGTAACTACGTTAGTTGAGCACACTTGCACTTTCCCATCGCCCAAAGACCCTCTTCTACATAGCAATAAAGGCAAGAATTATTTCATCAACATATATAATATATAACAAAATAAAGTCATCTTGCCTAAACTGCTAGGTATAAACATTCATCTAAAAAAAAGAATTAGTATGTACAAAATTAAGATTTTTAGTAACTATCCATATTACTATTAAAACAAAAGTTGTAAAAATTATCTCCATTATTTGATAGACACATTATTCAAAGCATTTATGACTAAATCATTTAAATCAAAATGGAATTATTTATAAAACTAGACTTATTGTGTTAAAACCATTTTGATGTTATCTATTTTGATATCACTAAATAAAATATAATTGAGTACAATATTTTTTTCAATACAAGTCAATATTGGAATATGCCATTCCATACACAATTTTATAAAAATAATCTATTTATTTCTTAATATATAGTATTCGTAATATCCTTATGTTAGTCAAGCAATTATTTTTATTTTGGCACAGGGTTAGTTTCTTCTTAACTATTACTATTATTTTTATACTTATATTCACCTTTAAAATTATGGTATACAGTTACATTAATACTTGTATTTAAATTATTTAAAAGACGAAGAAAAAAATTAGTGCCCTAGGACGGAATTATGAAATGTCACGTTATCGCATTTTTAAATTGCATTGATATTAATAATACACTCATCCACAAAAAAAAACTTAAAATCATTGTCACAATAAAAAGGCAGTGATAATATCACAAAGTTATGTTTTGAGCTTAATTATAAAATTAACACTAAGAATAGTGTCATTGATTTCCCTTATGTGTATAGGAATTCATTTATCATTTATATATTCAAAATTTTATTGATTTCTGGATCATTCTTTAGTACGTTTACGTATCTAAAGTTTCCGTTTTATTGGATGTTTCCTTATTTTGTGTGGTAATATGAATCACAAATTTGAATTGCATCTTTTTTTTTCTATTCTCGCCACTCCTTTGTAGCTTGGAATGTCCTCACTTCTGAGGACGTAAACGTCGTCAAACCTTGAGGACCTGAAAATAATTATTAAATTTAATAATTGACACATCAAAAATACATCAAACTTATTTACCTATGTTAAATTTGCATAATACAGGTAGTATTATTAGCGTTACGTATGACCATTGGTAGTCAAAAATTGGTTTGATTCATTGATATAGATCGTATTCTTAGTAGAATACGATCTATACCAATACATTAAATTGAACCACAACTTAGTAGTTCTGAATCAATTTAATGGTGCCGTGACCAGGATAAAATAATTGTTATGTCCACCTAAATTATTGGTTGCAATTTCTATATCATCATCTGAAGTTACTTATATGATTTTAACGGCAAATGAGCAAGCTTTCTTTACAATATCTGCTGATGCAGATGTTTATTGGCGATGAAGCTACTATCAGGTTTTCGTTTGCTAGTCTGCTTGCACAATTACATTTTAAAAAAATCTTCAATATTCAAGAAAGGAAGCAATAATAAAGTATTATTTACCTCTCACTCGTCGCCCTGGCGTGGGAGTTACGTCACCATCAGGAGCCGTCCATTGCTCGATCACCTCCGTGGCCGAACGAGCCAAAGATGGTTGACTCACTGATCGATGCAGCGAGTGTCGTGACCACGGCCTGATAATATATTCATATGATTACATTTTAATTATAAAAACACAAGCAATTTTCCCGCAACTTCTCCCACGTTAGTTAAAGCTTATATGTCACCCGCAGATAAATTAACTTTCTATAGGTGAAAATTTTTTGGAAATGGGCGCCTATTCAATGCAAACAAGCAATCTTATTTTCTCTTTTAAATATTTGTAAAGATAAGTGAACTTGTTATTATTTTCATCAACAGTCAGGTAACTCGTAAGTGAGTATTCAAGTATACATTTACAAGTAACACAAACTGCAAAAATATATATATATTTTTAACGAATTGCTTAAATCAGAGTTTCAATGGATATTTAAGTTTCAATATTTTATCTACAATCACATTTTACCATAGCAAAATTTTAAATAATAAGAATTCAGACATACTGGTTCTGATGGAATGGGTGCTCGGAATCGCTATCGTCGTCGTAGTAGCGTCCAAGCTGGGTGCCGGCAGACACTTCCGAATGCGTGTCTGCTTGCTCGCGCGCGTAGTCCACCATCATCTCGGACATCGATCTGTAATGTGAACGTTTTTATTTTGAAGGGACTTTTTCAAATAGTTTATTTCATTAATTAACATAAGTAAAACAGAAAAAGTAAAAGTTGATAAGATAAAATATTTTAAGGACTACAAATTATTTTTTATAAAGGCCTATTAATAAGTATCTTAATAAATATATCATCTTCTGATTGAAGTCACAGGTGCTTTCCTTGATGCTTGAATTGAATAAAAAAAACTTGAATATAAAAGTGCGTCTCTGGTAGCGTAGCGTATTTTTTGATAGGGTTCAGGTATGGCAAGTAAAGATGGTTATCTAGTTACTAGACACAACATAATGATTTCATCGTTCTTTTCTAATTGATTCAATAGAGTACTTATCTATTAGGTTTTGCCTATTACCCAGCTACGTTCTGCCTATAAGGAAACCTATAAATGACAAAAACATTGGCTTCCTTTATTTTAGCCTAAATCATTTCCCACTGCTGGGCAAAGGCTTTCCCTTTCTGTTTCCACACGTAACGATCCAGGGACACTTGCTACCTTCGGACACTTCTAAACAGTAAAAATTACCTCATATCGACATAGTCGCTTCTGTAAGAAGACCTGCGCGAGCGCTGCCGATCTCTCAGTGATGTGGCGTCGCTGTCGTATTCGTATAGAGTGGGCTAGGAGCTATAAACATTACCAGCTAAAGCCTACTTCATGTCAACATGATCGCTTCTGTAAGAAGACCTGCGCGAGCGCTGCGGGTCTCTCCGCGAGGTGGCGTCGCTGTCGTATTCGTATAGAGTAGGCAAGGAGTTATTACCATTAACAGCTGGAGCCTACCTCATATCAACATGGTCGCTTCTGTAAGAAGACCTGCGCGAGCGCTGCGGGTCTCTCAGCGATGTAGCGTCGCTGTCGTATTCGTATAGAGTCGGCAAGGAGCTACGTCTGGATCGGGAGTCCCATTCGCTCTTCTTGCGGTAGCGGTTCTGAAACAAGTATTTAATAGTGGATTTATTGGTTATAAAACTACTATGATAAAGAATAAACTTAACATCATCAGGTCCTTTTAGTCTCCATCACAGTAGCAAGACCCTCACTAACTGAGCCATATATTAGCCAGAGCAGTCACAGGATTAGAATGTATAAAAATAACCTTAACAACCATGAAAATCCTGCGACATAGTGGTTTATCAGTGTAATCGTCAATATCTGACCACTTTCTGACGTTTTTCAAAGTTGTTTCAGAAATACCTAGCATTAGTAAAGGTAATCAGAAGTTTTTTTTTCTTCCCGCCATCTATTAGAACGTGCAGCGGAACCATATTGTTATTTACTTATGCTTATGTGGTGCTTAATTAAGTACCTACCAACTCCATCGTTTTTATTCTTATTCATCATCTGGTCTTTTTAGTCTCCACTGCAGGAACACGACCCTTTCTGTATTACCAGAGCCAATATTAACCAGATTGATTTGGCCTACCCTCTTCCTGCTGGCCAGACGGGTTGAAGAGGTTCTTTGATGTTTATGATCTTTGTTTAGCTTGTGTTCCCTGAGTCGCCTTCTACCACATCCACGGCAAAACTTGGAGAGATCCTATTTTCCTCTGCCAGGAACCACACGACTTCATTTTTATAAAAGCACTATATTTTGAACTGTTATATTACCTTGGGCCTATCTGGAGGTGGAGCTAATATCCTGATGATGACCTCCCATTTGTGCGGGGCATACAGCGGCGCAAACCGATGGTCGTGTGCGACTCTTGTAAACTCGTCTCTGGTGCTGGATCTTGCTAGTTCGCGACGCAGAGTACTCTCATGCGTGATGAGCTCGCGCCAGCGGAGACGTTCTTCGCGAGTCAGGCGCATAGAGCGTTCGGTTTCAAGCAGCACCTTGAAGAAAAATAATGGTTGAAAAAGTCATCCATATACACATAAAGGGAGTTAAGATCTCACAGACAGATAAGTGTCGCCGACGTGTCGGCTTTTTTGTATTGTATGTTAATTAATCACTTTTAACATTTTGTTTAGTATAAGTATGGCTTTCGCGGAAGATCAGCGTCATGGTAGCCCCATGACAAAATGCTGAGCGGAAACCATTTTGGTACTATGCGTGTAATTTATAATTGTTATTGTTCTTTTTGTATTTCATGGGTACCAAATAAACAAATTTTCTTTCTTTCTTTCTTTCTTTCTTACATAGTGTGGCACTCAAAATCTGATTCATCATGTTTAAATGTTTAAAAACGTTTTAATTAATCTCAGTTATGTACAAAGGAAAAAACATATATGAATACTCATCTGCTCATTCGAAGTCAGATAAGGTCTATAGCAGCAAATAAGGAAGTTATGAATAAATTCTTAAAATTGTATTGAGCTAAAGAAACATTTGAACTACCAGCAACAGTCAATAAGAAGGTAGGTGAGTATTGTTTTATTTTATAAGGTCTTTTGTAGTAAAGTAGTGGTTTTGGAAGTAATTTAAAGTTGTAACGTCTTTTCCTTTTTTTTACGTAATGCAGCTGAACTACGGCTATCTTAGAACCATATTCCAATCAAAGTAAAACTTACCTCGTCTTGAGCTTCAGTCTTCAATACCCTAGTCAAGACGCTCCAATTTGGTGGCACAGGCGGCGCTGGTGTGGGCTCCGGCACATCTTCATCGTCTTCCTCCCTGTAGAGAGGGTTGCGGGCAGGGGGCAGTTCAGGCAGCAGCGGCAGGTCCACGGGGGAAGTGGGGGGATGGTACACGTTGCCAGTTTGTTTGATCAGCTCGGGGGAGAAGAGGTCTGGTCCACCTTTGCCTTTAGAATAATATTTTTGATTTATACACAACTAGCTGTTACCCGCGTAATTTATAGCCTATATCCTTCTCGGTAACCTAACCGATGTGTATGCAAAATTTCATGATGATCGGTTCAGTAGATACGGCGTGAAAGCGTAACAAACAAACAAATAAACTCACTTTTGCATTTATAATATTAGTTGGGATACACAACAGGCACCTAACTTAGTTTCCTGGTCTCTCATCATCTTTAATACCTCAGCCTACATGAGTTTTAAATAGAAACAATATTTTTGTCGGTGTACATTTCGTTGAACGATGCTGGATATCCATTCTAAAGCCTAAAGCATCAACTGCTAAACAATGAACGCGTGCCTATATTTATCACATAGGCATTTGAATTTGTATCAAAAAATATGTCATTACCCATTCTAGACCTACTAGCTTAAATTTTAAATTTGCCCTGATAAAAGTATATCGATGACTGCCTAGTCGTCCTAATCGCATGGAATGGTATGGTTGCGGCGAACACCGTTATTGTTAAGTCTATTAACTCATTTCCTTTCGTAAATACTCACCAATATACTTCTGAGGTGGCAGCGACAACGGCACTCTTTCCATTTTTGGGGTCAACGTCATTCCTGATGCACTGCTGATATCGGAGAAGTTCTCCCACTGGGTCTCCGGCATCGTGTGGTTCCGGATAGTAACGTCGAACTGCGGGGGTGGGGGTGGGACCTGTTTATACTCAGTCACCAAGCGTTTGTGTCGTTCGATATCTTCTATGGTCTTCTTCTCGGTGATGGTTCGGAGGAACACGTCGTCGACTACGTGAGACGTGATTTCTGGTTTCCTGTTGCAAAAGAATTTTGTTTTGTTATCCAATTTATTTGTAATGTACTAATAAAACAGAGAATCAAACAAGTATGTAAGTAACTAAAAAAAAACAGTACACAACATCTGAAGACAGTATTTGAAATCTGTGTCTTTTGACTGTGTACGAACTTTGATGCATAATATTTATCTTTATCATCATCATCATCATCAGGTCTTTTGTAGTCTCCACTTCAGGAGCACGACCCTCTCTGTACTACCAGAACCACATATTAGCCAGAGCTGTCAGATGATTTGGCCTATACTTCCCACGCTGGCCAGACGGGTTGGAAAGGCCTATTTGATGTAGCTTTGCTTCCGTCTTCATTCACCTTCTACGATATCTACTCTCCACTCTGCTAGGAACCACACAGCATTCATTTTGATAAACCACTTTTAGGACATGCAGTTTTTGAGAGAAAATAAAATAATTACCTGGCTGGCATGATGGGAGTTTCCGGGATAGGCTCCAGGCTTTCCATGAGCATCTCTTGTTCCTCCGTCTCCAAACGCTCGCGCATCATGGGAGGAGGAGGAGGTGGGGCTTTCTATTGGAATGAAAATATAGTATTAGAAAACATAGAAGATGCTGGATTTTAAAAGAATTTTTTTATTTAAAGGTATTATGGACCGACCTTTTTAATGTATTTATAAGACATTCTTATTTGTATTAGTCTAATACTTAAATTCAATAATATTCTAAAGTGATATAGTAGGTATTATAGGCACTGCCTAGTGATGTGACTCACCGCTGCGAATTTCCTTTCTTTATCCACTATTCGCTATTCAGGACACATCATCATCATCATCATCGAGTCTTTTAATCTCCACTGTAGGAGCACGACCCTCTCTATACTACCAAAGCCATGTATTAGCCACGACATATTGCTGTAATTTTACTCAAGAATCCGAACCCTAATCTCGCCTTCCCTTTTTTATTGACACTAGTATCTGCACCGTTTTTGCTACTACATATTGATTTTACAGGTCCTCATTTTGGCTGCTCTTATACTTTTGTTTAAAATAAACTAAAATGTAATGTGGCCCTATGTGTGAAACGTTCGTGCTGTTACTTACATTCACAATGAGATCAGTTAGTCCTTACCTTGATGTGGAACATTCTTGCGTGCGAGCGGTCAGTGACCTCTGTGACGGAGTGCGTGTCCGTCATCTCGGTGTTGAGCGACACGATGGAGCGCGGACGACGAGACCATTCCTGGTTAGTCACGTTAGGTTATGTGGTGGTTGGTTAAAGTTAAAACAAAAGAGAAAGATTTACTTAAATTTCATGCGATTCTTTCATGTCTCAATCTATAATATCAGTCGAATTAATAGTGCAAAAAATGTGATGACTAAGATGCTAAATGTGTACCAATTAAAATCATATAGTCTATGTATGTGTTGAATGAATTTGGAAAAGTGCAATCTTAGTGATGAAATTTCGGTGAGAAAAAAAATGTTACAAAATCATTGTTATTTTGACGAAACATTACCAAACCGTTCACAAATTTTGGAAGCGAAGTATTTAAAAATAAAATATAAGAAAAATCTTATTATCATCAATAGTATAACATCAAAAAACATCATCAACAATTTCTGTCATTTTTATTGACTATACTCGTTTTTAACACACAGCTAAGTTATTTAGTGGAAGTTACAAAGAAAGTGTATTACGTCTCACTTCACAACACACTTTCTTTATTATTTCCACTAAAGTAATAAATATTCACAGATGTATCTCAGTACATTTATGAATACATATTTAGTATTGTTTGTATTTATCATCTTTGTGCGTAGACTTAAGAAAAACTGTAATAGGGTAGGCAGCACAAACTTAATCGTAGATGTCGCTGCAAACGTCCTATCTTAAAAAAATATAATTATCTTTATTTTAAGCCTTTTATGCAAGTAATTAGTGCACAAGAAAAGTGATGAAATATTTGACATAGCGTTTAAAATTTTTTAAATCTCATAAATGTTCCCATATCAAATAGAGTATTCTGCAAACATAACCGTTAAAATACTCTTTGTTTTAGTTTCAATACAATGTATTTGTATGTCATTTTGTCGGTAATTAGCTAATACAAACATTTTTATAGTTTATTCTACAAAATTTGGTCTGATTGTGAAGAAAAATATTTTATTAATCAAGTCCGTACATTTGACAGTTTGTTCTCTTGACAGTTGCTTGTTAATTTACCTCGAAATCTAGCGCTCTTTTCAAGCGCATTTCCTATCGTTTTAGCGCTAAATTGTATTTTCTAGCAGCGCCGAAATTAGCTCGCAGTATATATATATACCTATATATCAGAATAGCAGTGTACCTGTTTCTGCGGCGGTCGCGGCGGTCTCTCAGGCGGCTGCAGCTGCGCGGCGCGCGCGGGCAGCGGCAGCGCCATGGGCGACACCGTGCGGACCGACTCTTGCCGCTCGTGCTCTTCCGTCATCATCGTTTGTCTGGAAATATTCAACATTTCTTGATTAACCCGTCCACAGTCCTGTGACGTTACGGCTAAGGGTTGAAGAAACAAACGAATAGAAAATGATATTTCTGACAAAAACTATTCCGTCATCACCTCATGCTTCATACATCTGTCTCATGCATGTTGACTAAATTTTTTTTCATGTTGCTATGTAAAGACCTGCCAAAAATAAACACAATAGTGACAGAAATACATTTCTAAACAAAAAACTCTTTCAGTTATAAAAGTTTTTTAGACGTGAAAACGCGCCGCTGAAATGCCTACATATTTGTGACGTCACAAGCTTGTATTTTGTATAGGTGGCGTGAGAACTTTGTTTGGTAGCTATTCGAAATATTTAGTTTATGGTAATGGTTTCATAATAAAAGTTGCTATAAATTTTGCAGACTAAAATACAGTATAATTGTAATTAAAGATTTTCATACTTTAAAAAATGGTCCTATTCACCCAACTTTAAAGAAGCTTTAAGATCACTTAACGAATCGATATCAAATTAAAAGTGTTCTTTATAGTGTTTTTAGATAGAAATGAGTCTCATTAGAAACAAATTTTATATAATCTTAACATTAGGCAACTACCTTATAGGCTTGGAAATTACCCTGGTCCTCAAGTCAAAATTCCTGCTAATCCAATAGAATAAGAGAAACGAAGGAAGGCGCGCAGCGCAGATACGGCGCAGACATGGAACGCTGATAGAATTTTAAGCCTTATTGTCATATTCAAAACGACCATCATCAGGACAAAAAACGGACCACAAGATGCCATGTATGAGCATTGTTCTTGCGATACAGGTCTCATAGTGTCCCACGCCTGCAGCATATCTGCAGCGAGCCTTCGCCGTACGCCTTTTCTCTATGTTTTACGCCTCATACGCATCGTCTGATCATTTTAGTCTCCACTGCAGGAGCACGACCCTTTCTGTAATACCAGAGCCAATATTAGCCAGATGATTTGGCCTACACTCTCCTCGCTGGCTAGATGGGTTAAAGAAGTTTATTTGATGTTCATGGAAGACTTGGAGTGGCCCTATTCTACTGTGCACGGTGGCTTTATGCCTAATGGATTTGAACTCACCTCATACTTCCAGCGTCAGTCTCCGTAGCGGTTATAGTCGACGGCGGTGATGGCGGCACTGGAGGTCGTTGCACCCTGACTCTGACGTCGAAGGCCGGCGGCACCGCCATGCCTGCGAGCAGACGTCCGTTAGACGCGCTGGTCTCGTGAGCTTCGCCGTACCCTGTTAGATGTTATTTATTAGTGGTTAGTTGTAGTTAGATTTGTGAGATTTTTTCAATACATTTCCTATTAATACCGTTCGCAAAAGTATTGAAAAACTTCGTATGATGCTCGTATTCAGTAAGCTGGCTATTATATTATCAGCACTCGGCTTTGCCACGTGCCTATAAACACTTAGGTAATATCCAACCAACAGTTTTTGCATCATATTGTACTATTATTACTTTTTAGTTCCTGGAAAATAAATACTTTGAACACGACCCAATATGAGGAAGTTAACTAAAATGGAATGTATGAAGTGGGTTTCTTTTCATAATTATAGGGTTATTAAGTTATAGGCTTATTTCATTGGAGTTTAGTAATATTTCTTTGTGTATTAAAATTTTGCAGTAATAAATGTTGGCTATTTTGTTAAAAAATACATTATGAAGTTATTATAGTATAGTACTAACAAGATGCTTACAATTATGCTTTGTATTGATGATGATTATGAGATGAGTTTACAAAATTTTTTGAGACCACATGATATTCTAAAAATATATGTACACTGCAACACGATAAAACAGTTAAGTATATTTTGCACGCATGGTAGTACACCAAATCTGCAGTACCATGCGTGAGTGTCAGTTGAAATACGCGTATAATTGAAAATTCTTGTTATTTGGATAATACAAAACCAAATAGAAAATATATTGCAATACCTTGAATGAGTTCAGTATTATTAACCATTTTTATGGAATAGTAGAAATTTTATAATAAGGAATAAATGAAGCATGTATGAACGAGCACCGTGGCGCAGCGGTCAACACGCCTGCCTGCAACACGGATGGTCCCGGTTTCGATACCTGGTTAGGTCAAGATGGAAAATGATCTTTTTCAGATTGGTCTGGGTCTTGGATGTTTATCTAGGTATATAAGTATCTATTATAAATAAAATATAGTATCGTTGAGTTAGTATCCCATAACACAAGTCTCGAACTTACTTTGGGGCTTGCTCAATCTGTGTGATTTGTCCGTATATATTTATAGTTATAAGCCTAGAGTGCCCCGCATACTATCTGCAGCCCGCGCGTGATTGCGGAGATATCTGCACGATGATGCAGATCTGTACCGGCAACCACGCGCGTTTCTGCTTTGCCACGCATCCCGCAGTCATGCCCGATGTCATGACTCCTAACCATGACCCATGCCATCTCCAACCTACCTTCACTATGGTAGGACTCCTCCATCATGAAGGCCTGGTTCATGATGGAGGAGTCCTCGCTCGGCGTCCCGGACGGGTTGTCGGACGACCCTCTTTGTACTACCAGAGCCAGAGTAGTCAGACGATTTAGCCTACACTATCAACGCTGGCCAGACGGGTTGGAGTGATGTTTATAAGCTTTGCTTGTGTTTCCTAAGTCGCCTTCTACGACATCCACGAGAAGACTTGCAGTGGTCCTCTTCTGCTTAGCCGAGAACCAACGGTTACTGGGAACCACATTGCTAACTGTCAGACTCAAAACCACTTTCTTCAAGATTCCATGGGCCATAGAACCTACCTTCACTATGGTAGGACTCCTCCATCATGAAGGCCTGATTGGCGTGGGCATGCTCGGCCTCGCTCGGCGTTTCGGACGGGTAGTCGGACGGGATCGTGTCGGACGCGACACTGGCGCTCTCTGCCGCCAACGGGTACACGGGGTGGGCTCGGGGGATCTTCACCTCTGGAAAACAAAATAAATATTTGTTTATATTCGATACGGGTTTTTTTTGCATTTACAATACTATTGTGATATTTTCTTAAAAAAACTATGGAATAAAATATAGGCAAAAAATTCCACGCGGCCAGGAACCTGCGTCTTTGTCTATAGACGACTTTGTCTTTAAATTTGTCGTATAAAGACAATCACGCATATTTCTTAATTTTATAGAAGAATAAACATTTGTTTAATACAAGGACCTTATAGGACCATTAGTAGAAGGACTGACTACTCAAAGTAACTTTTGGGATCGAAAGAGAAGGTCTGTGTCAACTGTGTGTCTCTGTCTCTAGGTCGCTGTGTGAACTTAAGTATGAAAAGAGGTGAAGCGATACTCGCTCACCTCACTTGCTCGCTCGCTAGTCGGTGTGGCCTGTGCTTTATACGTTCTTATAGAGGCCTTTCTTATGTGTACTTATAATTATAAGTATTATAAGTGATAACATACCTTGGATACTCTCTCTGCTAACGATAGAAGCAGAGGAGTCATCGATCAGTCTTCTTGGTGGGGGCAGTGCTCGTCTTCGAAGACACAAGTAGGAGACTCCCAGACCCAAAAGGAGTAGAGTGAGGAACAGGATCGCGCAGATTATCATCAGGATGTGTGTGCCGGCTAGTGGGGAGTGGACCGGTAGCGGGCTTTCAGGTTTTCTGAAAAAAAACAGGGTATTTTTATTATTTGAGTGTAAACAATAATAAATCAAAAGTTGCCAATGTTTTAATGACCATTTATCATTACCATAATTTCAAGAAATTCACCGTTTATGTATTCCCAAAAATGTTCGTCCTTTACTCAGTCCGGTCCTGTTACAGAAGTACCACTTTTATAAATTACATCGGCGTTGTTCGATGGCGCAGAATAGCACAACAGACCGCCGACTCGAGCCGAATGAAAACATCAGTGAAATAACGAACTTATTGGTGCAACTTGATTTTAAATCCAAAAGCAGAAGAACTATTGCTATCTCACTCACAATACTTGTACGCCTGCCGCGAGTGGCCGAGACGCCGCATGGCGCGTACACATCGGCCAATAGCAAACGGATATTTTCGCGCCATGCAAAAATTTGATTTCTGCGCAGGTACATCGGTGTAACTTATAAAAGTGGTAGTACTGTATTTTTTTTATACATATTCTAAATAATGACCACTAACAAAGCGTTTTAAATAGTTTTTGAGCTTTTCTTTTTAACTACACCTAAAAGTACGGTAAGCTGGATATTATAGTCGAGGTGTTTATAGGCACGAGGCGAAGCCAAGTACTTATAATAAACCGATGACTATAATAGACAGCTTACCTTACGAACATCATACGATGTTTTTTCAATACATTTGCGATTACCATATAAAAATAAAACAAGATTGCATTTCAGCAAATAGGGAATTTATAAAAGTAAGGAACTAGAGCAGTTTGTAAAATACATTTAAATCATAGAGTCTTCATTTAGGAAGATACCAATTCATTCAAAAAAAACTTAAACAAAATACTTACGCAGCCAAGAACGGGTTGAATATGGGCTGGGGCACTATCGGCGGTGGGTAACGACACACGATGGTAATGACTTCGTCCCCGTCCATCTCCAGCCCAGGGTGGAACCTCACCACGATGTTATTGGTGAACACTCGTAGAGGATCCTGTGTGATAAATAAGATATGGATAAGTTATAACAAAACACACAGTAAAAGTACCTATATAAAAGTGATTTGTCAAGTAAAGTTTTAACTGTGAGGTCACTGTTAATAAGCCATCCCCAAGTTCTTCAATTGTTGTACTGTTAGTTGGCAAGTCCGGCTCAAAACTATTCATAGCATTCATAGCGTTGGAGGCCTAAACTCTCTTTCTTCAGCAGCCAAAGACTCACCAAGAAACTTATAATTAGAGCTATAGGATTCTTATAGTACCATGCCATACGATATGATAATGGTGATCTTTATACTTTCGTCAACCTTCTTATTATCTTATCATTTTCTTACCACATCTTTTGAACAATAATTCCAGTCAGACGTCGATTCTTCACCACGATCAGGCAGGCGTACGCGTAGATGAATACCGTTTCTCAGACGCTCCGTCTGACGCAAACGGTGTAAGTCTACAAATTCTCTTTATTTCAATAAACTATTTATTTAAAGCTGTGTTACCTGCTTCGTCCCGCATCCTTTAAGCGGCAGTTCCAACTTGTAAGACGTCGCTCCTTTCCCCACGACCTGGCACGCGGAGTGTCTGTCGAAGTCTGCGTACGCGATGCCGTAAAATTTCTCGTTGAATTTCATTTCCACCTGGAAAGCAATACCATAGAAAATGGTAAATTTAAATAGAGTATACGATATACTTCTATATTCTTTGTAAACTTTCGCGCTTCAAACACACATTAGCGAGCGATCTCGCAACCACGATGGATGTAACTTCAAAAAAACGTCAGTGGAAATAAATAAAAGGTTCGTGCTTAGTCCTGGTATTATCCATATTGGATTATTTAATGTATATGTAAATGCATCTATGTATGCTCCAATGTATAACTTCACCTTTCCCCATTCAAGTACTGTATACATTCAATAAGTTATTCATTTCACAATCAACAAAGACCGACGCAATGTAACTTAATAAACACATTTACGACAACCTTTACCTTTCTTTCGATAATTTCACATGACTATGTTAACCTGATCTTTGTAATAATTTAACACGTATCTTCGCCGACAATATCCAAAATAGAGTTGTAGAAAAGTAACTCTGTGCTACCTTTTCCATTATTACACATACCAAACAAACACGTGCTCCGTGGCGCAGCGGTCAACACGCCTGCCTGCGTCACGGATGGTCCCGGGTTCGATCCCCGGTCAGGTCAAGATGGAAAATGATCAGAATCAGAATCATTTATTCCCAGAAATATGGTGGTATGACAACAATCATGGTGTTACAAGTTGGTATTGTACACATATTCTGCCGTTAAGGCGTAGGAAATTTAAACAAAAAATTATTAACAATTTAACTAAGTAATAAAAATTATATCTAATTACTATGAACATATTTTGTATTAAATCAATTACAATGCAATCTTTAAATTATTATATTACTACAAATGTTCAGATTATCACCACTGGATCGTCAGATTGATTTAAACATTTCATTAACTTTATAATAACATTTAGTAAGGAGCCAGTTAAATAGCACACGTTTAAATTTTCTATACACAGAAATTTCCCTTATCTCAAGTGGCAGCGCGTTAAACACTTTAATTGCCATGCAAGAGACATTATTATTAGTTATCATCAACCTACGCTTTGGTACGAATAGTTTGGTTGGATTCCTACTATGGTTTTTTTTTAATACCTCATCATGTAAAGGGAAGAGTTCTGGGTGTTTTTTTACAAATAGGCACAGCTCAAATATATAGAGTCTAGGAAGAGGAAGGATTTTTGATTTTTGAAATAACGGTCTACAGTGGTCGAGATAATCAGCCCCATGTAGGGCTCTGACGCATTTCTTTTGCAAAATAAAAGCGCTCTGCATCTCTACAGAGTTTCCCCAAATGACTAAGCCGTATCGTAGTATTGATGCTACATACCCATGATAAGCCATAAGGGCTATTTCTTTTGAAGCTGTCTTTTGTAGCTGTCGTAGGGCAAAAACGAACCTTTCAAGCCTCTGACATGTATTACTAACATGTTCTTTCCAATTTAAATGTTTGTCAATTATAATGCCTAGGTATTTACAATAATTTACTTGATTTATATTATCCTGTAAGTAATCTGCTTTTATTTTCAGAGGTAAATTATTATATGGTTGAAAGTGAATCAAATTTGTCTTCTTGATATTAATATTGAGTTTATTTTGCTTAAGCCAATTGTCAATGTTACAAAGTTCTAAACTTAAGGTTGCGTCTAAATCAAGTTTATTTTTGCATTTTAATAAAAGTGTTGTATCGTCAGCAAACAAGATGCATTCCTGATTTATAGCTTTTGGTAGATCGTTGATATACAACAGGAAGAGCAAGGGAGATAAGCTCCCACCTTGAGGGACGCCTCTCCTGTTGTATTTTAGACACGATTTAAATGTTTTTCTGTCAGCGTTGATGGTTTTTGTCAATTCTGTATATTGCCGTCTGTCCGATAAGTAACTCTTTATCCACGCGAGTGCATTTCCTCTGACGCCATATTTTTCTAGTTTATTTGTGAGTCTATCATGGCACACAAAGTCAAACGCTTGCGAGAAGTCTAAGAATAGTCCCGCTACTGTCATTTTATTATCTAGAGCTTCTGCAATTTTTTGTACCAAAGTGAAGCAAGCTAGTGTAGTAGACATCTTTTTCCGGAAGCCAAATTGATTCGATGCTAGTATATCATATTTATCTAAGTAACCATACAGTTTATCGCGCATAGCTATTTCTAGTATTTTAGACAATATAGGTACGAGGGTTATTGGTCTATAGTTGCTAATCTCACAAGGATCCCCTTTTTTGAATAGCGGAATAACTTTTGATTTCTTTAAAGCACTCGGGAATATGCCTTGTTCGAATGAGCAGTTTATTATGTGGCATAATGGCACTGCTATATGTATTGCACATTTTTTTATTATTTTAGTATTTAACTCATCGTAACCAGTAGAGTTAGTGTCTTTTAACGATTTTATGATTTTTATGACATCATTTGGTATTAAAGGAGTTAGAAACATGCTATGTGCTACACTTTTGATATAGGAAGGTTTGTAATTTGTGTCAGATTGTATTTTATTGTCAATTTTGCTATCAGAAAAGTTACTAAAATAATTATTAAATAATTCACATATTTTTATAGGATTCGTCAATTTTTCGTCATTTATATTAATAGATTTAATGTCTTTATGATCATATGGTTTATTCTTGATTATATTCCACGCAGCCTTGCATTTATTTTTTGCTGTTTCCATTACTTTTTTATTATTTATTTGCTGTGACTTATATATACATGTTTTTAATATTTTTGAATAAGCTACGTACTGCTTTTTATTTAGTTTTTTATTACTTGAGCTTAACTGATACTTATTATATAGAATCCTTTTTTTCACAAAACATCTTTTTAAGCCTTTGCTGATCCATCTATTTTTTATTGACTTAAGGGTTTTTTTGATACGTATGATGGGAAAACACAAATTAAAAAACAAAAGGAGAAGGTTATGGAATAAGTCAAACGATTCATTACAGTTTTGTTCTGTCAAAACTTCTTGAAACGACAGAGAAGCTATACATTCGCAGAACTTATTTATATTTTCCTCACTAAAATCTCTTCGTTTTTCAAAGAAGTATTTATTAATTTTAGTTTGTTTATTTTTTCCTACTTCTGGTATACAAAGAGAAACCGATTGGCCCATATCATGGTCAGACAAAGCTAAATTATGCACACGGCCTGTGATATCTGGCGGTTTAATATTAGAAGCTATCTGGTCTAAGCATGCTAACTTTCTTGTAGGTGTTTTGATGTGTATGTCTAAGTTATAGTTATTTAGAATTGTCTGTAGCTTTTTTGAGTGTTTAGTGTCTTTTAAAACGTCAATATTCCAATCTCCACAAAGGACAATGTTTTTTTTTGAGTTGCGAGTTATTTTTGTAAGGAGGGCATTGAGTTTCTCAAGGAATGTATTTGTGTCTGAATTCGGTGTTCGATAAATACAAAAAATAATGAGGTTTAATTTGCATACTTCGATTCCGCTGCATTCAAAGATAGAGTTACAATTTAGTTCGGATGTATAATGAACCGGTACATATTCAAACTGATTTTTAATAAGAATGCAAGAGCCCCCTCGTTTTTGCTCTGTTCTAGAGTAGCAGTTTGCCACTTTGTATCCAGGTATGTGTAAGTTTGACTCTGTCCCTCTTTTCATAAACGTTTCTGTGAGGCATATAATGTGTGTTTCGCCTATGTCGCCCTTTAATTCATTGATGGCTAATTCTAGTAAGGATTTTTTATTCAAGGCCCCTGCTATATTTTGATGAAGAATAGTTAAATTGTGTGATGTGTATTTTCCAGCATGTACGCTATCGTCATTTAAATTATAAGTATTATTAAAGTCAACGAAAAAACTTATTTGCATTGTTTTTGTTATTAGGAATGTCAGAACTTAAAGATTTAATAGTATGGTTTATGGAATGTTTTAGTTCGCTATTATTTATTGAGGTGTTATTATGTCTAATTTGATTTTGTGATTTAAAATAAAAAGGTATAGTTCCCTTTTTAGGTACTGTAAACGATTCTTTCAAAGTAGAGTCGGCCTGTTTTACTGACCGTTTTGTTTGGAAATAGTATGGGATTGTTCCCTTTTTTGGGCAAGTAGTAATTTTTGAGTTAGCTTTGTTTGCCTTTAAAATTTCTCTGATCCCTTTAGATGATAGGTACTTTTTTGCGTAGTCATTTGAATCTATAATTAAATTGACTTTTTGACATATATTACTTAGATACATGCTTTTGTTGTAAAAAATGTATTCCCTGGCAGCATTTACAAAGTAGCAGTTGGGTAAAGTTTTACATATGTCTGAAATGTTTTTATTTAAATCTTTACAATTCAAATTGCTATTATTTGTACTGAGAATAATAATATTGATGAATTTAAACTTTTTCAAAGCTGATGAAAGTTCTATAATTACTTTGGTAATATTAGTATCATTTTCGCCCACACTTAATAAAACGTAACTTTGTGAAGAGTCTACAATATGGTTTACATTATTTAAAATTTCTTCTGTGGACGCAAAAGGCTTCGTGAGTGATGTAATGTCATAAGTTCCATATTTATTATTACTCCTGGACTGGACAAGATGTGTTGCTAAGCCAACGAATTGCTCTCCGCCTCTAATGTAGATCATTCCACGTCGCGTAATTACATCTTCTTCTGGTATGGTTGATTGTTTTTTGTGAATAATTTTGCTAGTCTGTTCGTATTCGCCTAAATTCTGGGATTCGTGTTGGAGTTTGATAGCTTCTCTATTGGATTCCTCTTGACTAGTTAAGCTTGATTCAAACAAATCTTTCGATATTCTTATAGCTTTCTTTTTATTCACAGAATCTTTTGATATTGGTGATGACCCGCAACATATCTCCCTCAGTTGATTAATTCTAAGTTGCTGCTCTTTAGATATTTTTTTTAAATTGTTGTTTTCTATTACAAGATTATCTATTTCTCTATGTGCACTCAGTAATTCTTCCTTTAGCTTTTTGATTTCTTTGCTCAGCTCTTCAACTTCGTTATTATACACATTAATGTCAGGTAAGCTTCTGGACATATTGTTTTCTATGGAATTTCCTGATGTAATTGAGGAAAATGATAAATTTAATGAATTGCTTGATAAATTGGTTTTATTTTTCCTAATAGTAACAAAATTTTGTGAGCTATTTTGTGCACATTCAATTGTTTTTCTCTCATCTGGGGATTTATTTATTGTCTTCGAGGTGTTTGCAGATGCATTAATTATTGGTGGTTTTCGGTAGCATTGATTACATTTCCAATTTTCTTTGTTTGTTGAAGTCATTAGCATAAATCTTTTTAGGGAAACATTAGCACATTCTATATCATATTTGGATTTGCATTTGTTACAAGTTAAAAGCTGTTTATTTTTAATCACTTTTTTGCATTTTATGCATGAGTAATTCTTTTTATAGGAACTATTTAAGTCTGGAGAATTGTTCAGACGACCTCTGTTGGTAGACATTGTTGCTTATGGTTGTATTCGTTTACTGTCTCAACAAGAACCTTTTGGATTAGTAAAGTTATTGATTGTACTGAGTAGTTGGTATCACTGTCAATAGATGTCGCTTAAAACTTTTTCATTCACGTATTATGTAGTACCGCTACGTCTTTTTCAGATTGACCTGTCCCCCCCCCCCCCCCCCCCCCTTCTATCTGCTAAACGGTTATATATGGATACGTGAAAAAAATTACAGCAGTAAGTAGTATATATACTGAAGTGTGAAGTGTGAACTCTAAGTCGTCATTCGCAACTACGGAACCCTACACAGCGCGTGGCCCGACACGCACTTGGCCGGTTTTTTTTAAATAAATCTTTTTTATCTAATAGAAAAATAAAATGGAACTTTTCTATTCAAGATAGCCTGAATATTTTTTAATATTTTTAAATATTTTTTTCTTTATTCTAAATTGATTTGTCTCCCTCATTTAACTTATTGGTGTTTGTTTGGTGTTTCCCTCATTAAATAATATAAATAAATATAGAGGGACATATCACACAAATTGAGCCGGCCCCACAGTAAGTTGTGAACTTGTGTCGCAGGATACTAACTCAACGATACTATATTTTATAATATATACTTATATAGATAAACATCCAAGACCCAGGTCACACTGAAAAAGATCGTTTTCCATCATGACCTGACCGGGGATCGAACCCGGGACCCCCGTGTCGCAGGCTGGCGTGTTGACCGCTGCGCCACGGAGTACTTATGTAACGTTGAGTTCATACGTTATTCACTCATAGCATTCGTTGAATTCCTCACCATAAACCAATACCTTTAAAGGCAATGCGCTATCACACTTTATGAGGGTATTGTCATCTAAGACATGTTTATTAGTCGTTTTCTTGGTATTTCTGCTATGATCGGCTGGTATTAACAATTGTGTGAAGTTGAATGAGGTTGCAAATGGAACTTTATCGATAGAATCAATACGTATTGTGTACTATATACTTATCGCCCGCGACTTCGTTGTCTAAGACTATTCCATGCATTATGTCTTCTGCTAACACCGAGGATGAAAAAACAAACACAGATAAAAAATCTTTCGTTTCTTTATTTTTTCAACTACCCTAAGGTTGCCTGGAAGAGATTGCTATTGCCTTTTGTATATCTGTTTTGTTATTTTGTTTTTATGAATGTCCTTTATGTGTGCAATAAAGTGTTTAATAAATAAATAAATAAATTACATTTTAATATACGTAAGAGCGAGTAAATGTAGCCCGGACATTCCCGTAGGATTGACTAAGTCGTCATTATGAAGAAGATTTCCAATGAGACCAATACTGGGAACTAAATAAAATTCTAACATTTCCACACGACAGTGTTCGTTCAGCCCCCGAATACTACCCGAGTTTGTAAGGTAAAGTCGAATTTTCTTGAGTTCCCAACATTAGTGCTATAGGTGTAAAGGATTATTTACTGTGTGCCGTGTGGTTCCCGGCAGAGTAGAATAGGACCACTCCAAGTCTTCCCGTGGATGTCGTAAAAGGCGACTTAGGAAACACAAGCGAAACAAAGCTCACAAACATCAAAGAGACCTCTCCGACCCGTCTGGCAAGCGTGGAGAGTGTAGGCCAAATCCTCTGACTGCTCTGGCTAATATATGGCTGTGGTAGTACAGAGAGGGTCGTGCTCCTGCAGTGGACACTAAGATCTGATGATGATGATGATTATTTACTGCATGTAGCCTCTCGTCAGAGAGTTCCCTGGTATGAAGTATCCAGAGAGTGAATTACTAATTCTGCTAAACCAAAAGGTAGGCATGAACCTTTTTCTTGAATAGGAACCTGCTTATGATACTTTTCATATCTTTGGGCAAGGCTCTCCAGAGTCGTGAAACTTGGAGAGTAAAAAAATCTGTTTGTGTTTCTTTTCTCCAAGACAGTACAGCTAAATGATCTAATTAAATCACCTCTCATAGTTTTTACTCTCACAATTGAGTGTTTATCGAGCAGCACATAGCAAAACAAAACGAATGCATTCCTAACTGCTCAACTGTATCTATCTGTAGATATCTATGCTAACTGCAACGGCAAACAAGACAAGAAGTAACCGTTAGGTGCGATTATAGAACCGATGGAATCGTGACCTCTTGAGTTTAGTTCGTTTTGTGAGTACTGTCCGTCGTGCAAGTAGAGAATCTCACAAACGACGTATCATATATCTGTCGTCACAAATTAACGAACTTGTTGATTTAAATTCTGCTTGAAAAAGGACTTTTTTCTTACCCTAGATCGAGTAGAGAGTCTTTACAAACGACGTGTCATACATATATCAGTTACGTTATAAATTAAAGACTTTGGCAGTATAAAATTAGTAGTAAAATTCAGTTAAAAAGGGACTTTATGTTCTACTTTAATTGTCAAATAATAAGGGGGAACACTAGGCACAGTAGCGACGCCAACCATTTTATTCTTAATACTTTACAAATAGAAAGAAATTCAAAAATATAAACAATATAAGCCTTAGTAAATAACCTGAAGTATTTTTGGAATCATGTTTTAATATTATGAGAATCAGTCATTGAGAGAAAAAGTGATAACCGCCAAAAACGGCCGTTTTTGGCGGTAATCAGATTCTCATAATTCTCACTGATTCCGATAATAATAAACATGATTTAAATAAAATTATTTTATTATATTACTCGAAACGTTAGGTGTATAAATAATGTAATAAACGCGATAAAAACCGTATTAAAATAATTTTATTTAAATGTGTAACAATCGCGAAAACATAAGAAAACATTAAATAAACATGATTCCAAAAATACTTCAGGTTATTTACTAAGGCTTGTATTGTTTATATTCTTGAATTTCTTTCTATTTGTAAAGTATTAGGAATAAAATGATTGGCGTCGCTACTGTGCCTAGTGTTCCCCCTGGTCTTAAATTTTTTAATACTATAAACGCCGGCCTGTGGCACGGATGGTCCCGGGTTCGATCCCCGGTCAGGTCAAGATGAAAAATGATCTTTTACAGATTGACCTGGGTCTTGGATGTTTATCTATATGTATATGTATTTGTTAAAAAATATAGTATCGTTGAGTTAGTATCCCATAACAAAAGTCTTACTTAAGAACTTACTTTGGGGCTTGCTCAATCTGTGTGATTTGTCCGTATATATTTATTTATATTATTTATATTTATATATAATTTACTTAAAAACGGCAAAAAATCACGTTTGTTGGCGGCCCCCCTTTTATGTTTATTTATTTTAAAGTAAATTTACAACTAAATATTCTGTTAATTTTTCAAGCATCTACACTTTCTGCCGTAATCATCATCATCATCATCATCAGGTCTTTTTTAGTCTCCCCTGCAGGAGCACTTCCTCTCTGTACTACCAGAGCCATATTTTAGCCAGAGTAGTCAAAGGATTTTGGCTTACATTCTCCACGCTGGCCAAACAAGTTAGAGAGGTCGCCTGAGAGTGGTCCTATTGTACTCTGCTGGGAACAGCACGGCAAATAACAACGTTTGTTGTATTCCCTTTGAATATTTAATTTATTCTGTTTTTAGGGTTCCGTACAAAAGTTGAAAAACGGAACCCTTATAGGATCACTCGAGCGTCTGTCTGTCCGTCCGTCCGTCTGTCACAGCCGCTTTTCTCCGAATCTACTGAACCAAATTAGATGAAATTTGGTAAGATAGTGTAATCCTATGACCCAAACACGGATGTGCAAAGTAAATAAAGAATTTTTTGAAGTAAGGGTCATTTTGAGGGGCCCAATTACAAAATTTAAAAAAAAAGTTTTGCAAACCTTACTGTGTCATATATCAAATGAAAGGGCTCATTATGAGGATCTCAAAAATATTTTTTTTTGTTCGGGTAAAATCAATACTTTTGATTTTATTCACGAAAGAAGGCAAAAATTGACCATTCCCCCCCCCCCTGATCTCCGAAACTACTGGGCCGAAAATTTTGAAAAAATTACAAAACATAGTTCATTCCTTGAAGATTACAGGAAAAATAATAAGAATTCTATCACTTGAAAATTAAGTGTTAAACTCACAATAATAAGTTCATCTAGGGAAATAGTTCACTAAAACACCACTAGATGGCGCTAGTCAATTGAATAAAACATTTTTTGCACATTGTGTGTGTTCACGAAGCATATTGTACGGAACCCTCATTGCGCGAGTTTGACTCACACTTGGCCGGTTTTTTGTTGTTATAGCCACAACAAATTCTGTAAAAATTACCAACTTACAGCTATCATCGGCCTGCAGGCCGATTTGCTAACTCGGTGTACAACGATTTGATTGTCACTTTAGCATCCATTATGGTTTTCATATCCTAAATAAAAATAGTCATTCATACCGAAACCGTAATGAATATTGAAGTTACCATGAAAATGATGTACACCGTAGTTGTCAAAAGTTAGCAAATAGGGCTGCTGGTGACAGACAGACGTACGGACGGACATCGAAGTCTCAGTAATATGGTCCCGTTTTTACGTTTTGGTTACAGTCCTAAATTTTTTTATTTATATTTTATATATTATGCACGAAGATTATGCATAAACGGGCAAGTTGGTTCAATGAGCATGTATAAGAGAGTTTTAACAACTTTAGTGACTATTGTGCGATAACCCAGGAAGATCACGAGTTACCTACCACGCCCTTCCATATCGGCGTATCTAAGTACCTACTTAAGTACTTACTAGGCGGACCTCCCACGTTTTAGATTCTATCTTACATCACAGGTTTTCTTCATACTTGCATACATTCTACATACAAAAACAAGCTAAATGTGGTATTAGGTCTTGTAGACTTGGGCCAAGTCTGTCTACCCCGCAAGGGAGAAAAACTCGAAAATATGTATGTATTTTGAATATTCGAAGGTTGGACAAGCATCATAACATTTCATAACAAAATTACCTGCATCGAGCCCGCGGCGCAGTTAAGGGCCGCCTTGGTCCTGTTGAGGAAGATCACCGGACTCAGGTCGTCCAGCTTTGTGACCTGAAACAAAAACATAGATGCGTTAATAGAGGTACATACTGAAAAAAAGTATTAAGCACAATATGTATTAAGTTAATAATAGTACAGACATTAAGATGCAAGTCTTTCACGCTGGTATGGGAGAAGAGAAAAAACGTAGAATGTTACCAGGTGCTTCTCTTAGCACAAATCGTAAAAGCCGATCGAGGGAACGGGCGTGGGAAACCCATCACTATTTTGATTCGATTCTCCACCTACAAGCCCACCATGCTAAACGAGGCCTTTAGGTTTTATAGACCTGGGCTCTGTCTACCCCGCAAGTGTAAAATACGTGATAGTACGCAAGTATGTACGTAAGATGCCGTTATGTTAAGTACGCTTTCGTCTCTAGACTTCAAAACTTATACTGGACCGATTTTTAATATTCTTTCATTTATAGTTAGCTAATTTACATGCGGGTATCGAAGGCTATAATTGACGCGGATGAAGTCACGGGAAATTGCTAGTGTCTTTATAAAGAGATAGCACCACATAACTACAAGAGACCTCTCTTAGGCCTACCTACACAAAATACCCAGTCAAAATTGTTCACGTTCAACAGTTAGTTTATTTTGGAACCTTATTATGGAATCCCAATCGCAATAATTCTACACAGTTGAATTACAAACAGCTACAAACAACTGTTATATCCTATTGGATGCATAGCAAGCGGCCATAAATCCACATCACTAATTATTGGCCCCGGGCACTCACTATCCCGGCTTCATGGAATGGATTTCTATTTTAACATTATAACAACTTGCACTTACGATGCCGTTATTTTAAAATTAAATAGTAGTGTAAAATACTAAAGTTTCTGGAAAACGCATCTCGTTCGCGCCAAAATCAAACTTACTTTTTCTTTTTCTTAACCACAATCTGCCAGTTCTTTTAATTCGAAAATACGTAAAACCTATTTCACTCGTGCGTCAAAACATTTGTTTTCTTTTCCAGCCAGTGCTATCTGACTAAAATCTTTTTAAACAAGCGGTAAAGTATACGAATAAAAAGAGTAGCTACGACTTTTTTATTTTGGGTGAGCTATAGACTCTACACGTCGCTTTTATTACTAGGTTCAACACAATACTACATAGAGAAGTATCTTGATAGGCTCGTTCGCAGGCGTGGTTACAGTTTGTAATTAGTTACCTAATGCTAGTATATAGTTACATACATATTAATCACATTAATCACACCTTTATTACTTACGGATAGACAGAGTCTAAGACCCAAAGGCCATGTTTAGCAAGATGGTGGATGATAGTAGGTGGCATAAAATTTATTGAGTTCTTCTAACGCTTGGTCCCAGCTGTCATTATGGCATGAGTCGGCTGATGAAGTATCACATGCCTTTAAAATGATTGAAATATATGATACCAGTGTTGGTTACAAAAACCAAGGCTGGGCTTTAAGCATAGAATTCTATCTTCAAGACTACTTTTTTTAATAAGCATAACATCCCCGCGATTCCTTTGCTTTATTCCCTATTTTTAATCTGTGCACAATGGAGCCGCGTTCTCTATAGTAACAGCGGTATCAATCATGGCTGGCCGTTGTCTGCTCCCATAACCATATTTTGTCCCGCTGGGCACAACGTTGAACAAAACCATGAAGATATGGAACAAGCACTAGCTAGTGCAACTTTGTTCGACAAAACAATAAATATAACAAAATGAGAAAAGAAATGGCGCTTTAATTAAGCAGTCATTGACTCCATCTAATTTTTAACTACTTACCTGAAAGTGGCATAAAAATATTTTGTGCTCGTCTATGCTTCGAAAGGCATGTAAAGCCGTTGGTCATAGCTATCATAATTCATAATTGATAGCAGTCGTTAATCCATGTTAGATGCCTTTAGGCATCTTAAAAATCTGATAATAGTGTTGACCAGTTACACATACGAAGGACAAAAGCTGTAACATTTCGGGCAAAAGAAGGTTTGGTTAGAAAATAATTATCAATTTTACATCATAAATAGTATAGATATAAGTATGCATTTGTCTTTGAATATATAATCTCGAATTTGAAGACTTTGAAGCACTATTATAGCAGAGCAGCTGAGAATGTAACAAAATAAGCGCTCGGATGCGTGAAGGGTAGTTCTACACTTTCCTTAATTTGTGGTTGTTCTGAGACAATGTTGTGACAGTTTTATGGAAGCGGTATAATTAACTTACCTTTGGGTTTTCGCGTTATCATGGCTGTAAATACCAACTTGATATTGATTTAATCTCGGATATGAATTATGGATGTTGAGTGGCAACGTACCCTTTTAAAACGACTCGACTTCTAAGGAGACGTCTAAGAAAAATGTAAAATGTCTCTAAACAAGAAGTATTATTAGCAAAACTAACTTATTCGAGTTTTTGCTGACGTCACATAATGGATCTAATGAAGCAGAACACTTTGATATCCATCAAATCGTAACAAAGGAACATACATACTCCCATTTATATACGCGAAAGACTTCACCCTCCTTCTGGATGGATTAAATCTATTGATTTTGTTTGGACATATTACATGAAGTAATGGTAACAACAACACAGAAGTTTTTACATGTACTGAAGTGTTTTACTATTACGATCATGTAAAGTCTATCATAGAAATTGATAGCTAGGCAAATAAAATTTTTGGAATGTCTCGAAAAATTGGAACTTTTATTTAGTAAATATTAGATCTATGCAGTCACTTTTTACGCCATATCACATTTAAAATGATCATGTTAAGTTATAAGTATTTAATTTATTATTGTTAAAAAGCCGGAACTGAACAGTGCAGAGAACAGACGCTGAAAAATAAACTCTTTAAATGTCTGTATAAAATGTCTTTAAAACCTATCAAGTAGATTTAAACATTGAATTTGTTTTTATATGTGGCCGGCTAAAACTGCAACATTCAAAAAAGACAATAGCCATATTATAAACGCCATTTTAAAACCGTTATTTGTTTTCAATTGAATTATAGATCCGTTTCGCTGGCTAGAATAAAAAAACTAATACTGCATCGAAAGCGTTCCAGCATAATTTCGCGATCGTAGAAGAAGTGGGCTAACCGCAATACCGTTCGGAGGTAAGCGTTCTTGCTTATTTTACTTATTACTGACTATTACGAGGTACTACATTGTAGGTTACTACGATAAATAGGTTCAAAATATAATTTCAGTCCATCCATCCATCCAACGGGTCTTTTTTAGTCTCCACTGCAGGAGCACAACCCTCCCTGCACCACCACAGCAATATATCAGCCAGAGTAGTCAGAGGATTTGGCCTACACTCTCCACGCTGGCCAGACGGGTTGGAGAGGTCTTTTTGATGTTTGTAAGCTTTGTTTAGCTTGTGTTCCCTTAGTCGCCTTTTACGACATCCACGGGAAGACTTGGAGTGGTCCTATTTTACTTTGCCGGAAACCACACGGCATCTCGGAAACCACACGGCATACCGGAAACCACACGGCATGATTTCAGTCATTAATATTCTTTTTATAATCGATTAAGGCTCTATTAAAAAAAAATCTTGAGATCATTGTTTATATCGAGAGGAGCTTAATTTAAGTAAATCCTATCCAAACTAATATTATAAATGCGAAAGTGAGTTTGTTTGTTTGTTTGTTACGCTTTCACGCCCAACCTACTGAACCGATCATCATGAAATTTTGCACACACATAGGTAAGGGTACTGAGAAGGACATAGACTAATATCACGCAGGCGAAGCCGCGGGTAACAGCTAGTGATTTATAAATCAATCATTTACTTGATAAACATGAATAGCTCGCCAACTGGCGAAACAAAAGGCTCTAAAGGACTCCGAGAATCCAGTGCCGTAAAAAATTAAATAAATCTTAAATACTTAACCAGAAAAGAAGAATTCTTCCATGAAAGACAATAATAATAAAACATTTCGATTATAAAGTCATGGTCGTGTCGTTGCCAAGATCTGCATACTTATACGGTGACTTTTCTCCCTGACCTTTGATCAAGGAAATGCCGAAAAGATGAACTGTGCTTGTGGGAGAGGTTATTCGCAAATTGGCTTTAGCTCACATCTTCACATCCATACAAACTATCACATTTATAATATTAGTACGATGAGTATAAGTGAATAAATTTTTAAATTATTATTTATGACCATTTAGACATTCCTCTAAAGAAAATAATTGTTGAAAAATAATTGATTTATGCATCGAGATATAAGTACTACGTACTAGACGAGCTACGTTAAATATTGGCATTGATCCATTCTTCGAAATTTAAAATTTTAACAATAAAGAACTGTCCAATCATACATAAATCAATACCTCAGCGCTATATTTGCTACTCTCACGCGTTTCCATAGCAACATATCAACATAATGCAAAATAGCGGGAGGTAATTATATTGATTTTTTTTTAAAACATGCAACATTAGTTTATATGGGATTTATTTTAGCATTAACAATGCTATTTTACCTTATTTACTAAATAAGGAAATAAGAAATGGTGAAAAAAATCCACACGGGCAGGACTTGAACCTGCGTCTAGATCTCAGTACGATCTATGCGTTGCCAATTACACCACCTCGCTTCAAGCCCCGGCGCCGAATTTCTCCACCATATCCCATTCCTCTAACACGCATCAAGGCTTGCGTCACCCACCACAACTACCCCACTTTTACAAGTGTGGTATTTGATTTCAACTCATTTTACAATGAATTTGAAAATCAATTAATGTGTAAAAAGCCATAAAATAGTTTATATGGGATTTATTTTGCATTCACAATGCTTTTTTACCTTATTTACTAAATAAAGAAAATAAGGAAATAAGAAATGGTGAAAAAATTCCACGCGGGCAGGACTTGAACCTGCGTCTAGATCTCAGTAGGATCTATGCGTTGCCAATTACGCCACCGCTCTTCCTTATTTTCTTTATTTAGTACTTATTAAGTAATCGCTGATGAAAATTTATTCCTTTGCACTGTTCGATAAGTTATTACTGCAATAACTCAATTCTCACCAAGGCATTCTTTATGACTTTCAACATGTTTTTGTTTACTAATCGTGGGAAGTACCACAAGCGAAAGAGCTAACAACCAACTGAGTGAGTTGCGGCGCGATCGCCGCAATTGAACGGGACAAAGTAAGGATTTGCGGTGTCTTCTCTAGTACGTAGTAATGGATTTATGTGACATTGTAATTAATCATTATCATTCTCACCTCGTTGGTTGTCTTATCTCGGTTCCGACACTGCTACTCTAAATAAAGATGGTGAATTTTAAATACTTTAGGTACTGATTTGTCCTAACCTTTCCATCCAAGATAGTCTGCTCCGGCAGCCCCTCTCCTTGGTACTCGATGTTGTTGGCCTGAGAGCCATAGTTGGACTGCGCCCGCGCAGCTGTCAGCGCGCACACCAGCACGAACCACAGCAGCGCCATCTTCTTTCTGGAAATAAAAGAAAAATCGGTTAGTTGCTGAGTGTAAAACTTTAACGGAACGAAAACCAGAGGATTATACGTGAATACATAATGCACCACGGAACAAAAAAATATGTTTTATCCATCCATCAGATCTTTTTTAGTCTCCACTGCAGGAGCACGACCCTCTCTTTACTACCACAGCAATATATGAGCCAGAGTAGGCAGAGGATTTGGCCTACACTCTCCACGCTGGCCAGACGTGTTGGAGAGGTCTTTTTGATGTTTGTAAGCTTTGTTTAGCTTGTGTTTCCTAAGTCGCCTTTTACGACATCCACGGGAAGACTTGGAGTGGTCCTATTCTACTCAGCCGGGAACCACACGGCACTTTTAAACACTATTGCTTTTTATTTAGCACAAACACTGAGGAGCGACGGCGACTCAACTCGTCCAAATAAACTACATATCCGCTTTTCCTATATGAAGAATGCAGAAACTAAAAAAAAAAAATTCTAGAAAATTGTTGAGACTTTCCGGAAATTTGTATTCAATCGTAATTTTCTTTTTCTAATGTTTTTGCGATTGTTACACATTTAAATAAAATTTATTTTATTTTATTCAAATGCATGGGTTTATGGAATTGGGAACTAATTCTGATTCTGACTCCTTCCGAAGGTTGTTTCTAAGGATTTTTTAAAATAATTTAACAAATGATAGTAACCAAACATTCTCTTATGTGATGAATAATGGACCAACTAAACAATTACACACCAGTCAGCATACTTATCATGCCTTTCTGTAAATAATATTTTTCTAAAGAACTTTTCTAAATAGAACCTTGCAATGATTAATACAAAACAACTACAAAGAACTTGCATTTTCTCGAGCACGCACGGCAACTCCAGGAGAAACCTGGTGGAAACTCAGTTTCTAAAAGCAACGCAAAAACATGAGACTTTTCTTAGAGAAAGATACTTTCGCGAGATAAATTCATTATGAAAACACGGCTTTACTCACGTTTTATTACGTCGGATCCGCCGACTAGTTTCAGTCTGTTACGAAGACCATCATCGGGGCTTCGTAACAGACCGAAACTAGTCGGCGGATCCGACGTAACAAAACGTGAGTAAAGCCGTGTTTTCATAAAGAAAGATACTTGTTCGATGGCGGTTACTTTCATCATAACACCACTCATTACAGTTGTCTGTAAAGTAGACAGATCTAGTTTTTAAGGATTGAAAGTATGTTGAAATGACGGCTCCCGCGGCGCAGTGGTTAACTCGCCAGCCTCTACAACACGAAACACTGGGTTCATTTCTAAGATGGCCAAGAAGGTACCTACGTATTTAATTTATATGTACCTATGTTTATATTCTCTTCCCCTGTTTATATTTTAATTCTCGGACTGCTCTGGCTAATAAGTATGGATCTAGTAGTACAGAGAGGGTCATGCTCTTGTAGTGGCGACGAAAGACTGATGATGTTTGTTTGTTTGTTTGTTTTTCGTATGTGTAAGTGGCTAACACTGGTGTCAGATTTTTTCAAGCTGCCTTAAGGCATCTGACATAGCTTAACGACTGCCATCAACGATGACAGCCGGGACCAACGGCTTAACGTGCCTTCCGAAGCACGGAGGAGCTCGAGATATTTTAATGCCACTTGCGGTCACCCATCCAAGTAGGGACTGCACCAGGGGTTGCTTAACATGTGTAAGCACTCATAGAGCTCACACCCACTGGACCATCGGGCTCCTCACTGATAATGATTATGTTTACATATATTTACTTGCATAAATATAAATTTACTCTTTGTTGTTTTGTTTGTTTTTGTGTGTAGTGGCCAACACAAGTATCAGATTTTTCAAGCTGGGTATAGGCATCTGGCATAGCTAATCCCTTTTTATAGCAAGGAGGAGCTCAAGATATTTTCATGCTACTTACGGTAACCCATCCAAATGGGGACTGCGCCCAGGGTTGCTTAACATGCATAAGCGCTTATAATACGCCCACTTTGCTATCGAGCTCTTGCCACAGTTATCAACTAAAAAATTCAAACATTTAAAGCCGAACGTGTTTTAAATCTAAATAATTCTCCATTTCTCAGTATCAAGGTGAATAAATAAAATAAAAAAGGAATAAGAATCGTGACAAACAAATTTGTAACCCGCATATTATCATTTCTTAACACTGGTACGATTTGTACCGCACAAGGTATATTATTTATTATTTCTTGATTAAGTCATAAAAATAAGCTAAGATGTTGTGGGCGTCCCGCATCTGAGCACTAAGGCTCTGCGTTTTTAGGGACCCGTAGGTCTCGAAAAAATTGTAATATAGCATAGATATTATCATTCCACAGGAAAAGATATCTCATCTGGAGGCACGCGCTCTGTGAACGCTCTGGCAAGCTAAATTTCAAAAAGTCGTCGTTGGATGGCAGTATGTCCTCTTCATATTAACTTTACTAATTAGAATGTGTTTAAGCGTTAGCAAAGTTATTTTTGTGATTTATGAAAAAGTGCTATATTTCAATAAGTTGGTTGCCTTTAACTTTTTAGTTTGTACTTAGTACTCAGCACTGATAGTTTTCCTTTTAAATTGGTTGCATATCCTACTGCTGCCATTTTTTTTTCATATATCCATTTATGCACCAGGAAAGATGGACCCAAATCGCTACCTTTTGGAATCCGACAGACGGAAAAAGAAAGAGAGTAAGACCCAGAACTCGCCGACCTCTCGAGCGGAGTGAGGTCAAGTGCACGAATTAATCGAAGGGCCGACGTACCGAATCTTCTGGTGGAGCCACCCAGAAGTGACTGCAAAGAAAAGGCTAGGGTCAGAGACACTTGGAGAAATAAAGGGGAGGCTTTTGCCCAGCAGTGGGTACAACAAGCTAATTAAAAAATATATCCATTTATAACCGTTTAGCAGATAGAGGGCTTCGTCAGTCGCGAATTAAAATTTTTTCCCCATCACAAAAGTGCACAGCGCCGCTTAAGAAGTTTTCACTTTGAAAAATATTATTGCCATGTTGCTACGGAACTCTTAAGCGCACGTATGATACTCAGACTCTCCAGCTTTTTTCAGAGAAGTACAATTTAAAGGCACTGAGTTATATTTAATGAAAGTAATGATACAGCCAGCCGTTTCCTTATGCTCGTATTTCGTTTATTACGTGTTTTTCTGTCGAATGAACAGAGTTCTGGGAATCACAAATGGTTTGACTCAAATTGGTATTTAATTTCTGGAACTCTACATTTTGTTATGTGTTTGGGCTTTGAAAACAAGACAGCCTCCGTGGCGCGGTGGGTAATATGCCAGCCTGCGACACGAGGTTTCGCCGGTTCGTTCCCCGGCTAAGTCAAGATGGAAAACGTAATTTTTCAGATTAGCCCGGATCTTACATATTTATTTATCTATATTAAGCACTTTTAAAAAAATAAACAAATACTCAACAAAAATTGTTAAAGGATGCCGTTCGGTTTAAACTTATTTGTATTTTATTCTTATGCGAATCAAGACAAATTGATGAGAACGTTTCTTCTCTGTTTTGACTGAACTTTAAAAGTGGTCCTATAATTTTTTTACCGTAATGTATCCAGTGAATTTAGAAAAAATCAACAAAAACCAAAAAAAGTTGTACAAGTATGCCGTTTGGTTTAATTTTATTTCTGTTTAATTCTTTCGCGAATCAACACAAGTTGATTACGATGTTTACGTATAGATTTGATACAGTCGGTTTTACTTTTTTGTAAAAAATAATTATTAAAATATAGTATCGTTGAGTTATATCGTTCACAACTTAATGTGGGGCGTAGCTCAACTGTGTGATTAGTCACTTCCCATATATTTTACTACATACAATTATAAAATTACATGATCCTAGGCTTTCTGATAACAACATCTGTCTATGTAATAACAGTAAGTAACAAATCAATTTATATATATAGCATCTCAACTTATATAAAGAACGTGAAAACCCTATAAAAGTAGCAATAATAATGTCTACCAATAATTACAGCAGCTGCAAGATTACTGGATTACCAAAGAATGTTCGAGCATGATTACGACAAAATTATCAAGTCTGCCATCAACCTAGCGTACGTACCGGTCACGGGTGGCAGGTCTAGGGGGCGGCAAATTAAACCCAGATGCACTATATAAATAATTCTAGAGGCTACTGGAATACCAAACAATATTCGAAAATTATTACGACAATTATCAAGTCTGTGATCTATATCTATCGGGTCACTATTAGCGTAATACCAATCACGGGTGGCAGGTCTAGGGGGCGGCAAATTAAACCTAGACACGCTTTATAAATTCTAGAGGCTACTGGATTACCAAACAACATTCGAGCATAATTACAACAAAATTATCAAGTCTGCGATCTATTATCTGCTAGGTCACTATAAAGTAGCGTACGTACTGGTCACGGGCGGCGGGTTTAGGGGGGTGGCAAATCAAACCCTGAAACACTGTAAATTCTAAAGATTACTGGATTACCAAACAACATTTAAACATAATTATGACATTTTTTTTATTGGATTTTGAATTATCATTATCGTCACGTCAAGTCTAGTGCTAGACACAAGCCTTCCCTAAGGATTTTCATCTTTGGTTTTGCCATACTCACCACGCTTGGCAAACGGGTTAGTGAGCGCAGTTTCTTTGGTTTATATCGGTTCTAAAGATGTCAAAACCGTGTTTTAGGCGAGGGAAGAGTATAAGTTTATTGGACTGGGGTAACGGGATGAAGGTATTTAGGATGCTGTTTGCTCGTATGAATTGGGGACGAGAAAGTAGCAGCTCGGGGGCCATACCCTCAAGCACCGGACAGGCAGTTGAGGATGACACTCCTGACCATAGAAATTTTTAATATAAGGGCTTACAATTGTAATGATGCAGAGGGCGGCAAAAGCGCTCTAGCCCACGGGCAATCAAACATCTAGCAGCGGCATCGATTATTTGGTATTGGACAATTGGGTCCACAGACAGACCTTGCGGAGTGAAAGGTTACTTGCATGAGGTATGCTGATATCCTTGCTGAGATATCTTGTTGTGCTTATGCTGTCTTTCTCTTGATATGTCACTTGTATAGTGCATGAGGTTGCATGTCCAGATCGAAAAAAGATAACTGGCTGGTTATAAAGCCTTTATCTGTACCTGTAGCCTACCTGTATGTAGTTATATCTCCATGCAAACGAATAAAATAAAATAAATAAATAAATATATACGGACAAATCACACAGATTGAGCTAGCCCCAAAGTAAGTTCTAATGAAAGACTTGTGTCATGGGATACTAACTCAACGATACTATATTTTATAACAAATACATATATAGATAAACATCCAAGACCCAGGTCAATCTGAAAAAGATCGTTTTCCATCTTGACCTGACCGGGGATCGAACCCGGGACCATCCGTGTCGCAGGCAGGCGTGATGACCACTGCGCCACGGAGCTCGTCATCGAATAATAAAGATTTAAATTTAAAAAATATTTTATTTTATTCGAAATTTAAAGTTGTTATGGAATTATTTTATAAATTCATCATTCGCTTTGACGAGCTCCGTGGCGCAGCGGTCAACACGCCTGCCTGCGACACAGATGGTCCCGGGTTCTCAGGTCAAGATGAAACATTATCTTTTTCAGATTGACCTGGGTCTTGGATGTTTATCTGTATAAGTACCTATTATAAAATATAATATCGTTAAGTTAGTATCTTTTAACACAAGTCGCTAAATTACTTTGGGACCGTGCTTTGGGGCTAGCTCAATCTGTGTGATTTGTCCGTATATATTTACTTATTTTATTTATTTATTTGCTGATAGCAGTGGAAGCGAACTAAGTAAATCTAAAAAAACTATAACTGCCATTTTTTATAACTTTAAAAGAAAATTAGCTATGTGGCTATTATACTTTCTGATATAAATGAAGTAACATGCCGGTGAGAGAAAACATTTTGAAAAGACACTTTTGAAGACATGAAAAGAACGATGCAAGCAGCTAAATGAAGAAGAAAGCAATGGAAAAAAAAAACACTCAACAATTCCTGTGAAAAAGGTTTTTGTGGGCTTATCTTTCCATGAAAAGACACCTACGATATCTCATAAATATTTGAGAGATGAATCAAGTATATTCATAGAAAACTTCCTTAAAATATTAAGTCAATTAAAATTACCATCAATATGGTTGACGTCATGCAAACCAAAAGTTTTGTCATGGCTGTCTGTCCATATTCGTAAAAGAATATGCTCAACTCATATATCAGAGGTGTTGTTCATCACAAGACATATTAATCACTTAGCATAAATCACAAGGTATAATCATCATTAAACATAATGGCAATTACGAGAATTTTATTGAAAAGCATATTTTAACTATTTATTATGGGGCTCGTGACCAATTCATTCATGGATTAGTAAGATATTTTTTTTCGATAAGGTATTGTTGTACTTAATGAAATTACCATACTAGTAATAATGCTAAATAATATATTGCTTAAATTTCGTGCCTAAAATAAGAGCACATGTTTATTCATATGAATCAATCAATCTCATTTATTTGCATTCATACGTCACATACAGTTCTTCATAAAATAGTTGAGTCTTATTATTCAGCTGGTTTACAGGTGTGCGAATTGTTTAAAAATAAAATCTAACTCATTTAACATAATTCATATAAAACATTATGTATAACATTTTGGACCTAACGCTAAAGAATCTATTAAAAGATATCTGATATGTTTTTATACGACATCAATTTAAGGTGTATTGTGCTGGCTGTAACAACATCACATTGTGGTTGGATATAACTTTTTTGTCAATCAATTTGCTACTACTTTAACCTTGAGTGTCACTTCACAATCCGTGCAAGATGTTGATCTAATGTAGAATATCATAATTATAAAATACTAATCCTTATCCTTAACCTTAGTGTGTTTGTTTGTTTATTTATTTGTTTGTTATGCTTTCACGCCCTATTTATTGAACGGATATTCATGAAATTTGCAAACACATAGGTTATAGTACTGAGAAGGACTTAGGCTATATATCAGGCGGGCGAAGCCGCGGGTAACAGTTAGTTTTGTATACATCCTAACTATCCAAACTAATATCATAAATGCGAAAGTGAGTTTGTTTGTTTGTTACGCTTTTACTCCTTATCTACAGAACCGATCATCATGAAATTTGCATACACATAGGTTAGGGCAAAGACGCGGGAAACAGCTAGTAACATATATCTTACAGGGAAGAGTCACGAGCAATACCTAATAGGATTTCCTCTACGTACTGTACCTAGAAGTACTGCCTTTTGTATGTTTTAGTATTGTCAGAAGGTTTGTCTCTCCGGGGCCCTGACCACTGGTAGTTTGAGTTCTGCCCCGGCATCTAGTTTTAGGTTTTTGTATAATGTTTTTATGTTTTGTGTTATGTTTTACTTTTTATATTTTAACAAACCTAATCCTAAGATTTAAAATAAACAAATGTTATTAAGTAAAATCATAATAATAGTAAAATCTCTAGATTATTATTTGATTATAACAAAACTGTAGATGATGTCTCATGGAAGTTAATTTAGTTTTTAACAATGTTGAGTTTAACATCGCCCGCTTGATAATTTCACATCCTCGTGATAATAAACAATTCAACGACAACATCATGTTCACACAAACACGAGCCAACGCGGAACTAGATCCCATGACCTGCGAAGAATACAAAATAAGTAAAGTGTAGAAATAACACCGTAAAGTACTCTCAACGTTATGTATCTAATTTATTTCATGTGATTTTTTTTTTATTTTTAAGTCAGTAAATAAAGCTAAATGCCAGAAACAGACGATGAGTCCATTTCTTTCGCTCCTTCTTTCGGACTTCGAAACTGGAAAGTTGGATTCAGCAAAATACATTACTTTTAATAATTAAATTAAATAAATTACTTTTTTATATGATATAATTTTAAGTGTGATATGGATCTTTTGTGTCTGCAATAAAGCATATTATTATTATTACGAGAGTCAATCTATGATTAAATGAATTCGCTTTGGAAAGAAGAAAATTCACAAGACGAAAAATATACCTATTAAAAAAACAAATACGGTTCTAGATATAGCTATAAGAACGAAGGGATGGAAAAACGAAGATTTAGTAATAATAGGTTCCCATTTTACCCATTTGTCCCAAATTCTAAAAATAATTGTTATATCAATTAGGCCATAAGAATTTTATCTAATTTAAGCTAGCTTATAAAATGAACTAATATAATCACAAACAAAAAGTAAAAGAAATGGAATGCGAAAAGGTCTTTATACTATCTAAATACTTCATTAAATTTTACGATTACTATTTGATAGTGTTAATTTATATGTGTGTAAGTTAATTAATTCTTATTATTATATTATAATTATTAATTGGTATATATTGTTATATATAAGATTAAGAAATTGAATTGGCTATGTAAAGCATTTTGGGGTCAATAATATAATTCTAATTTTTAACCGACTTCAAAGAAGAAGGTTAGCTGTTCGACCCATATGTATGTAATACTGACAGAATTGCGCAGTTTTAAAGTGTATGTGTATATTTGTATGTTTTTCCGAAAATATTTCAATAACTATTATTTAGACAGCAAAATTTATTTTTTGATTGGAATAGGTATTGTCCAACTAAGGTAACAGTGCAAATTCCATTAAAATTACTTTAGTAATTTTCGAGATGGAGAGTTTCATATTATGTAAACGTAGTAAAACGTTGGCCATTGGCTTCTAAAGGTCAATATACTTTATTGCTATAAAAAACCGTCAAAGAAAAAGGAATTAAATATTCTCCATTAGCAATAAATTAGAACCAGTAATAAACTGCACTGATTTGCATATTAAAATATTGATTTATTATGAAGTTCCAAGAAAAAGGTAAAAAAGCACTACAACTGAGGATATTTAAATATTACATCATCGTCTCGAAATCTCACTTAAGGTGGCCCTTCCCAGACCGACTATCGTCAACGCGAGCATGGTCGAAAAGCTTGTTCCATCCAGCGAAATAAAGAGGCAAAGCTAAAAGAGCCCCTTGCCCTCGTCTCCCGCACACCTCTTACGGCCACATGGTATCAAGCTAGTGAGTACGCGAAGACATTGAACGAAAAATAGTGTGCGGAAATTTCATTAAACTGGTTTCAAGAAATACGTGTTTATTAGTAAGCCTTACTTTATGAAAAACACGTTGTACATCTAGTATCTCCATTACATTTGCAAGGTTTCTAAATAAAGATTTTCTATAGTGTTCGAAATAATGAGTACATTATAAACGCCCAAAGTTCACATAACATTTGTGACCTTGAATATAAAAGTAGATCTATTGGAAAGATGGATGGACTCAAATATACGAACAAGAAGTTAATATAAGCAGCATCTACAACTGATTCAACAATATTAGCCAGGTTTTCATGCATCATCTATTGGTGGCGGGCATAAAGAGTCTTACAGTAGTAGGTATGTGGCCACCAGTCAGTAAAAGTTAGCATGAAGTTACTGACAGTGAAAGCTCACGAAGTATGCATGTAACTTTGACTTCCAAAAAGTAACGCCAGAATCAATAGGGATAGAATCAATCCTAACAAAAAAATATGAATATCTTCATTTTTAGCCCTTTATGCAAGTAATAAATGCAAAGGATAAATCATATGACCTCTTGTAAAAAATTTATAAAACTCATATTGTTCCCTTCCCTTAACACATTGCTAGACACTTAACGAAAGACAATAGACGTTTTATTGTTCTAATAACTGCTACAGATGTTCACTGTCCAGTAATGAGTTAACATAAGATTTTTAAATATTTTGCACATAACCTTTAAAATACTTGTTTTATTTTTGATTCAATAAATATGTCAATTGGTCATAAAAATATCAATAATTTAATTCACAAGATTTGGTCAATTTAATGAGGAAAATACTTTTTGTCAAAAGTTTATACATCAGTTTGTTTCGGAACCATCATAAACAGTTGCTATCCCCATTTAATACTTCACAAACGAACATTGCGTCATAGCCTACAGAGGAAATAACATAACCCAAATCCCTATATGGCATAATATCCCTTATCTCCTTAATCTGCCGCCAGCGAATGTCATTTCTTTAAGAAGTTTAAACCCATTCGGTGTCGAATTTATGGACGAATAAAATTAAAGGTTTCGGGTGCGATGACCTTCTCCAGATTATTTTCGTGCGATTTTCTGCTGGATAAGGTAGGTGGGATTTGTACATCATCATCAGATCTTTGTTATCTCCACTGCAGGAGCATGGCCCTCTGTGCACCACCAGAGCCATACATGTATTAACCAGAGCAGTCAGAGGATTTGACCTACACTCTCCACGCTGGTCAGATGGGTTTGAGAGGTCTCTCTGATGTTAAAAAGCTTTGTTTAGCTTGTGTTTCCTAAGTCGCCTCTTACGACATCCACTGGAAGACTTGGAGCGGTCTTATTCTACTCTGCCGGGATCCACACGGCTTCGATTATAGATTTGTCCATAGTGTTTATAATACATACCTACTTCAAATTGAATGGATAGGTTTCACAATCACCGCGATATAGAATCGATACAAAAAAAAAACGTGTAAAATCAGAATCAAAACATCAAAACTGGGCTCCGTCTTCCCCGCAAGGGAAAAAGACGTGATAGTATGTATGTATGTAACTTTGACTTCCACAAAGTTACGTCAGAATCAATAGGGATAGAATCAATTCTAACAAAAAATATGAATATTTTATTTTTAGCCCTTTATGCAAGTAATAAATGCAAAGGATAAAAATATATGACCTCTTGTAAAAAATGTATAAAACTCATATTGTTCTCTTCCCTTAACACATTGCTAGACACTAAACGAAAGACAATAAAAGTTTTATTGTTCTAATAACTGCTACAGATGTTCACTGTCCAGTAATGAGTTGACAAAAGATTTTTGAATATTTTGCACATAACCTATAAAATACTTTTGTTCTATTTTTTATTCAAAAAAAAAAAACTGGGCTCTGTCTTCCCCGCAAGGGAAAAAGAAGTGATAGTATGTATGTATGCATAACTGTATACATATGCGCAAAAACATTGCCCTCTTTCTAGGTGGGTCAGGGGGTAAACACAGACCTTGTAGGCATTTCCTTTCAACAATATAAGGATGTTGTGATTGTTGATAGTATCATTCGTTTAACAAAACGTTTCACACCGAATAATTACAGTATTTGTAACGAGAACCCTGCGTCCGCTGGCAAATGGTTCAATTACAATTATGAATCAGTTTCACAATGACACATTACTTACATACATACAACGATAGTCGTCAAGGGCATCAAGCTAAATAGGTGTATATGTCCCTATATATTTATTCATTTATTTATTTATTGAAATTGGCTAACACCGTGGCGTAGCGGTCAACAAGCCTGCCTGCGACACGGATGATCCGTTCGATCCCCGGTCAGGTCAAGATGGAAAATTATCTTTTTCAGATTGACCTGGGTCTTGGATGTATGTATGTAATTTCTTTATTGTACAAAAACCTTAACACTAAACAAAATAATAACAAAAGAAAAATAAATGCAATCAAAAAGAACATTTGTACAATTATCTATAAGTATAAGTATTTATTATAAAATATAGTATCGTTGAGTTAGTATTGTAACACACAAGTCTCGAACTTACTTTGGGGCTAGCTCAATCTGTGTGAATTTTCCATATATATTTTTTAAAAAAGACATTACCCTCCTTCTTGGTGAGTCTGTCGGGTAAAGGGAGACCCTGTAGGCATTTCCTTTCAACAAAATAAGGATGTTGTGATTGTGTGATAGTATCATTCGTTTAACAAAACGTTTCACACCGAATAATTACAGTATTTGAAACGAGAACCCTGCGTCCGCTGGCAGATGGTACAATTACAATTATGAATCAGTTTCACAATGACACATTACTTACATACATACAACGATAGTCGTCAAGGGCATCAAGCTAAATAGGTGTATATGTCCCTATATATTTATTTATTTATTGAAATTGGCTAACTCCGTGGCGTAGCGGTCAATAAGCCTGCCTGCGACACGGATGATCCGTTCGATCCCCGGTCAGGTCAAGATGGAAAATTATCTTTTTCAGATTGACCTGGGTCTTGGATGTATGTATGTAATTTCTTTATTGTACAAAAACCTTAACACTAAACAAAATAATAACAAAAGAAAAATAAATGCAATCAAAAAGAACATTTGTACAATTATCTATAAGTATAAGTATTTATTATAAAATATAGTATCGTTGAGTTAGTATTGTAACACACAAGTCTCGAACTTACTTTGGGGCTAGCTCAATCTGTGTGAATTTTCCATATATATTTTTTAAAAAAGACATTACCCTCCTTCTTGGTGAGTCTGTCGGGTAAAGGGAGACCCTGTAGGCATTTCCTTTCAACAAAATAAGGATGTTGTGATTGTGTGATAGTATCATTCGTTTAACAAAACGTTTCACACCGAATAATTACAGTATTTGAAACGAGAACCCTGCGTCCGCTGGCAGATGGTACAATTACAATTATGAATCAGTTTCACAATGACACATTACTTACATACATACAACGATAGTCGTCTAGCTAGCTCAATCTGTGTGAATTTTCCACATATATTTTTTAAAAAAGACATTACCCTCCTTCTTGGTGAGTCTGTCGGGTAAAGGGAGACCCTGTAGGCATTTCCTTTCAACAAAATAAGGATGTTGTGATTGTTGATGGTATCATTCGTTTAACAAAACGTTTCACACCGAATAATTACAGTATTTGTAACGAGAACCCTGCGTCCGCTGGCAAATGGTTCAATTACAATTATGAATCAGTTTCACAATGACACATTACTTACATACATACAACGATAGTCGTCAAGGGCATCAAGCTAAATAGGTGTATATGTCCCTATATATTTATTTATTTATTTATTTATTGAAATTGGCTAACACCGTGGCGTAGCGGTCAACAAGCCTGCCTGCGACACTGATGATCCGTTCGATCCCCGGTCAGGTCAAGATGGAAAATTATCTTTTTCAGATTGACCTGGGTCTTGGATGTATGTATGTAATTTCTTTATTGTACAAAAACCTTAACACTAAACAAAATAATAACAAAAGAAAAATAAATGCAATCAAAAAGAACATTTGTACAATTATCTATAAGTATAAGTATTTATTATAAAATATAGTATCGTTGAGTTAGTATTGTAACACACAAGTCTCGAACTTACTTTGGGGCTAGCTCAATCTGTGTGAATTTTCCACATATATTTTTTTAAAAAGACATTACCCTCCTTCTTGGTGAGTCTGTCGGGTAAAGGAAGACCCTGTAGGCATTTCCTTTCAACAATATAAGGATGTTGTGATTGTGTGATAGTATCATTCGTTTAACAAAACGTTTCACACCGAATAATTACAGTATTTGTAACGAGAACCCTGCGTCCGCTGGCAAATGGTACAATTACAATTATGAATCAGTTTCACAATGACACATTACTTACATACATACAACGATAGTCGTCAAGGGCATCAAGCTAAACAGGAGTCTATATAGTCCCTCATTATATCTATGAGATATATCCCGAAAGAATAATGATGATGATGATGATGAAACTGTGAGAAACGGCATCCGAGATTTTATTTATTTTTATCCGACATTTTCTTAAATTTTTTTGATAGCACCATTTTTCGATTTAGGGATCCGTTTCCGAAATATTTGTGTAGTGTAGTGCAAATTTTTATCTGCTTAACGGTTATATGATACGTGAAAAAAATTACAGCAGTAGTATATATACTGAAGTTGAAAGGAAAACTATCAGAGCTGAGTACTAAGTGCATACTAAAAAGTTATAGGCAACCAACTTATAAAATGTACTGGAAAATGTAAAACTTCATACAATTTCATTGTTAGATGTTTTTGGTCGCTAAACTGTGAGGTGCGAGTGTGAACAGTGTGAACTCTAAGTCGTCATTCGCAACTACGGATCCCTACACTGCGCGTGGCCCGACACGCACTTGGCCGGTTTTTTAGTCTAGAAATTACACTAGACCAACCAAGAAGCACTGAACGATGAATGATGTTAATATTGATTGATTTGTGCATTAGCTTTTCGGCTATCATATGCTTTATAATCACTTTATTGATCTGATAATCGATAGTTAATTACCACCCAAATTCTCCAAAGTTGTGTAAGAACAAAGCTTTCGACCTCGTACTCACATTTTCACCATCATAAACAAACAAATATTTATGCCTCAGTGTACAGATACGTGGGAACTACGTGGGAGCTTACTGAGCTTTGTGTGTTAATTAAATTCACTGCTAATACTACCTGTTTGCTATGCTGTACTTACCATTTGTACATAATCAAAGCTTTGTACGCGACTGCGTGTGTGACATATTCCTTGTTTCCGTGATTTTGTCTCAGCGATACACCTAATAGTATATGCGTGAAGAACTTGCGTAATTACTTTTTCGTAGGTAGGTAGAGAAACAAATGTAGAAAGGGTTCTTTTTCAGATTGGCCTGGGTCTTGGATACTTAACTATATAAGTATTTTTTTATAATATACCTACTATCGTTGAGGTAGTATATTACGTAACAAGTTCGCAACTTACTGTGGGGCTAGCTCAATCTTATTTATTCCAATCCATACGACGAACTAATGCCACTGGTATTGCTTTTAATTTTTAATTATTTTCTATCCCGAACAAATACCACTTTTTAAATTATTTAATTTTATGTCCGAACGAATACCAAAACTTGAATTTGGTACAGTCAGCTCCGTCATCAAATTAAATTTTATTTTTTATCCCTATACATATATTCAGATTTTATTAGGGTGCACATTTTATTACAGTAGAATATTTTCAAACACTCGCTCACTTGTATAGTTTCATAATAGCTTGTCAAAAAGGTCTCTGACATAAATTAATACATATGACATAATTATCACTATCACTACATATTATAAAACAAAGTCCTCCGCCGCGTCTGTCTGTCTGTCTGTTCGCGATAAACTCAAAAACTACTCCACGGATTTTCATACGGTTTTCACCAATAGATGGAGTGATTCACGAGGAAGGTTTTAAGGTATAATACATGCCCGGGCGCAGCCGGGTAAGGCTGCTAGTCAACTAATATAATAAGTTGTCTAGGGACCAAGCACGAAAAAACGAAGAAAATTCCTTTTTTTGTGGTCATCGAAGGCAGGTAACGTACCTAGTTTAAGAGTCTTTTAAATTAGAAAATATCTATAGATACATACTCTCGCAAAATTTTACATATTTTTTTTTATGAAACCCAAAGGTCATTGAGCCATAATAATAACTCAAGACGAGAGATGTAAAGAAATCTACGCAAGAGACGCCAAGATTACTTTTACGATCCAGGGATTAGTATTCCGCGCCATGCTTTAATTTCTACATATTATAAAACAAAGTCCTCCGCCGCGTCTGTCTGTCTGTCTGTTCGCGATAAACTCAAAAACTACTCCACGGATTTTCATACGGTTTTCACCAATAGATGGAGTGATTCACGAGGAAGGTTTTAAGGTATAATACATGCCCGGGCGCAGCCGGGTAAGGCTGCTAGTCAACTAATATAATAAGTTGTCTAGGGACCAAGCACGAAAAAACGAAGAAAATTCCTTTTTTTGTGGTCATCGAAGGCAAGTAACGTACCTAGTTTAAGAGTCTTTTAAATTAGAAAATATCTATAGATACATAGTCTCGCAAAATTTTACAGTTTTTTTTATGAAGCCCAAAGGTCATTGAGCCATAATAATAACTCAAGACGAGAGATGTAAAGAAATCTACGCAAGAGACGCCAAGATTACTTTTACGATCCAGGGATTAGTATTCCGCGCCATGCTTTAATTTAAATTGCAGAGGCTTTATGACCCTTTTTATTGATATTGAAAGGAATATTTTCCATTATTACATTTACGTTGGCATAATATGATACATAATGAATAAGCCGCAATTATGGCGAAATTTTTGCTAAACTTCGAATCACTCGGAGTAAGTCTGCCCAGAAAGGGGTGACTCAACCCGTCAATATGAATAACTTTTCCAATGGGATACTGGGAACTTAAAAAAATGATATTTTCCCACAAAAGTTCACCACCTGGGTAATTAATAGGAAAGTTAAAAAAGAGTTAGCGGCATTGGCCCCATAGCAAAAGTTGTTCATATGAACGGACTGAGTCACGCTTTTAAAGGAATGTCGATGGTCAATTTACACTCTTTATTCAAATAATAAATAATAACTTAGTCTATCTTCTTCTATAATATAAAAATGAATCGCTGAATGTGTTGCTATATTAGTATTATATTGTCTTTGGTGTCGCTAAGCGCAAACCTCGAGAGCAGATGAACCGATTTCGGGCAATTCTTTTTTTTGAATGAGGATGGTTCTTACGGTGAGAAAAAAATATATGTACCACGGGTGGAGCGGCAAACTGCTTGTTTATAATATTTATAGCCACTAATTTGATTATCACTCAGCCTCCCGTGGGTGTCGGCATTGCTCCCACACGAGTTAAATATTCATATAAAACCCGCCAAGTTATATTGCAACTGTATGCTAATGCGTGCTGTTTATACACATTATGCAAACTATTCCCATCCAACTGTACTTATAGCATTGTCAGGTGTCCGGATAAAACCGGACACTGTCCGGCTTCTTGGTTAGGTGGTCGGCTGAATTAGACTGTGTCCGGGCGGTCCCGATTTTAAGAGCGTATACTACCAGTATTTTTTCAATATGGTTTCCATACAAATGTATTTCTCTATTTTCTCGCTGAGAACTTATTCTAGAGCCACAATTCTTTTTTCATAAAATCTAGTACTAAAATAGGAATGCCCCTATTTTTTATTTTTTCCAAAAAAACTGTTTTTGTACATTTTTTTTCTTTTAAACAGGTTTTTAGAAAAAAACAAAACATAGGGACATACCTATTTTAGTAATAGATTGTATGTAAAAAGAATTGTGCCTCTAGAAGCAGTTTTCAGCGAGAAAATAGAGAAATACATTTGTATGAAAAACGCATTGCTAGTATCCCTCTTAAGGCTAAACTTGCATCTGCAATGCATGCACTCGTGCCGCGCGCGCATACGCACGTTTTGACATTAATTATGCATGCATTTTTCCCTAAAGATATCCTGTTCGAACGAAGCACAAACTCTTTCAAATGTTAATTAGTACCGACTTATGATACACACCTGTGACGTAAAAAATTGGCGTCACTTTTGGATTAAAAGCGTCATCTATGATTATATTATACTCTCTAGACTCCGTCCTGCCTATAAAAGCATCGAATATTTTAAATTTTGCTTGTGTGCGTGACAGTTTTGTGTTAGCTTCAGGTGTTAGCACATGCGTTATTTCAACTTATGCCATCAAATCGGTTTATATGTGTTAGCATCATAGTTTATGAATTGGTCACGACTTTTTCCTATGCTTTTTAGGGTTTCGTACCAAAGTTGAAAAACGGAACCCTTATAGGATCACTCGAGCGTCGTGTCTGTCCGTCCGTCCGTCTGTCACAGCCGATTTTCTCCGAATCTACTGAAAATTTGGTAAGGTAGTGTAATCCTATGACCTAAACACGGATGTGCAAAGTAAATAAAGATTTTTTTGAAATAAGGGTCATTTTGAGGGGACCAATTACAAAATTAAAAAAGAAGTTTTGCAAACCTTACTGTGTCATATATCAAATGAAAGGGCTCATTATGAGGCTCTCAAAATTATTTTTTTTTGTTCGGGTAAAATCAATACTTTTGATTTTATTCACGAAAGAAGGCAAAAATTGACCATCCCCCCCCCCCTTCCCCCCCCCCCCCCTTATCTCCGAAATTACCGAGCCAAAAATTTTGAAAAAGTTACAAAACATAGTTAATTCCTTGAAAATTACAGGAAAAATAATAAGAATTCTATCACTTGAAAATTAAGTGGTAAACTCACAATAATAAGTTCATCTAGGGAAATAGTTCACTAAAACACCACTAGATGGCGCTAGTCAATTGAATAAAACATTTTTTGCACATTGTGTGTGTGTTCACGAAGCATATTGTACGAAACCCTCATTGCGCGAGTTTGACTCACACTTGGCCGGTTTTTTTGGCTCATAGAGTCTATAGATCTAGACTTGACTTAATGTAAAGACGTCACTGGTGACTTTTCTGCGCCTGCACTGGTGACAATACTATAAATGAACCTCAACATTTTCATATATTTTTTACATTGTCTGTGGGAAACGATAATAAAGCGCTTATAGATACAGAAGACACGTAACGAAACAATCCAAGCCCTTTTAATTTTATCAGCCCTATTAATTATATCAGTATAATCTTATTCATCATCGTCATCAGGTCTTTTTAGTCTCCACTGCAGGAGTACGACTGTCTCTGTTCTACCAGAGCCGTATATTAGTCAGCGCAATAAGAGGGTTTAGCCTACACTTTCCACGCTGGCCGGACGGGTTGGAAAGGTCTCTTTAATGTACATAAGCATTATTTAACTTATGATTTATAAGTCGCCTTCTAGTACATCCACGGGAAGACTTGGAGTGGTCCTATTCTACTCTGGCGAGAACCACACGGCTGCAGTCTTATTCACCGGTCCATAAAATTCTTATGTCCATGATCACTAATTACTGTCTCTCATCCGCCATTCAATAGTTTTGAATGCCGTCCTAGCCAAGTACCGTTTAATAACGCACTAACGGAGTTAACTATTACTCTCTGCAGCTAACTGTACTTTCACCCGGAGTCATAGGGCAAGACAGCCTCCGTGGCGCAGTGGCTAAAACGCTACTCCTTTTCTTTATAAACAAATAATTATATATGGACAAATTACACAGATCGAGCTAGTCCCAAAGTGAGTTCGACTATTGTGTTATGTTCTGGGATAGTAACTTAACGATATTACATTTTATAACAAACGCATGTAAACCGCGGGAATCGAACCTGGGACCTGCGGTGTGACTCTCTGACTTATGTGTTTGTTTATTTGTAATTTCTTTATTGAACAAAATCCTTGACACTCAAGAAAATAATAACAAAAAAATACAAAGGAAGAGATATTTTTTTTTATTTATTTATTTTATGGCAACAAACAGTCATTCAAACAAAATAACAATATACAACTTATCTTCTAAAAAAGACCAACAGTGCCGAAAATTGTTTACATAACAAAACAAATAGTACAGAGCGGTTCGAAACATGGCAGATTCACTTCTTATAACCTTTTAGCGTTAGAGCATTTACATAAAAATGGAAAAAGGAATAAACAAAAACTTTCAGCCTGGTAAATAGGTAAATTAATTAACTTGAACTGGTAACTGTTTCGTATTGGTTAGACAATTGAGTTGTTAATTTTCGTTTTATACTATTAATCGACTCAAGAAAAACATCAATGTTTACAAAATCTTTGTTTCAAGAGGAGGTGGAACGATTATTACGAGTATAATTTTTTTGTAAACGTGGAGGATGAAACAGAGGAATTTTACGTGTAACATTTGTACGAAGGTGGATTTATCCTTGAAAAGAGTAGTTCGCTTTTGCCAACCTCTCTGCCGCCAGAAGTCCACTACTGGTCATAGGCCTCCTCCAAGGATTCCCTTCGTTGGGGGGGGGGGGGGGGGGTTTGCCTTAGCACATATCGAATAATACATATTATAATTAATAATGTCCGACTCATTCCAAATTTTACTCTCCAAACAGGTTGTTTCTCAACAAAGTTTGTAACGTAAGGTCAGGAACTTTATTTAAAAGGATTTGTGGTGGACATTAACGGTACATTGAAGGCTTATGGGAGGCCGAGAACCGGATAGTAATTTGTATATGGGATGTTCCCATACGCTATGAACACAGTGAATGTCGAAACGATTAAACTAATCGCCTTACGTACGCATTGGTATTTCTATCCTATTATGCATATAAGCGAAACTTCAGCTACTAAGAAATGTTTTTCGTGAATATGTATGTATACAGAGTGTTTTGGATGCATTGGCAACCTTTTGAATATAGACTATACCCATGATTCAATCAAATACTCTTCACGCTTTATCTACTGAACCAATCTTCTTGAAATTTGGCATATACATAGGTTATGGAGTACCATAACATCTTACAAAAAAACAAACGACATACTTTTCATCCCGGAAAAAAAGTACTGTCCCCGTGGGATTTTCGACAAATGAGCGAAGCCGCGGGTAAAAGCTTATAAATGCGAAAGGGAGTTTGTATAGCTGTTTGTTTGTTCCCTCTTAAAGGTTAATCTTCTGAAGCAATTTTCTTGAAATTTGGCATACACATAGGTTAGGGTACTGAGAAGTCCATACGGTACCTTCCATCCCAGAAAAAAGTACTATTCTGAACAGAAACTGAACGACTGCTACGACTACGCTAACGACTCGGCAAATTTATACAGCAAAATTATATGCAAGCGAAGCCGCAGATAAAAGCTAATTTAGTAATAAAAATACACTACGAAATAAACTACTTGTTTTTTAGGCCACTGGTTAAAAAAACGCAGGCGCCAGAACCTGTCCCACAAAACATAGTTCACAGCCCAAATAAGTCAATCAGACTTGACATGGTTAGCCAAAACCCATTGCAAAAACCGTGCACCTGATCAAAACAAATTTAAGACGACCTAAAACCAACCCTATCCCTTTGTAATACGATGTAACTCACATGTAATAATTACGTTGTGGTACATGTGATGTAACTGGCAGCATCATTCTTTTGGTCGAAACAACTTTCACTTTTTGCGAGAGTGAACTGTATTGATATATTGATACTTGTGCGGCGACTTGTCTTTGTTTGTTTTCTTGAAAACAAAAGGTATAGGTAGTTTACATTTTTTTTTTTTTTTTTTATAAATATATACGGACAAATCACACAGATTGAGCTAGCCCCAAAGTAAGTTCGAGACTTGTGTTATGGGATACTAACTCAACGATACTATATTTTTATAATAGATACTTATATAGATAAACATCCAAGACCCAGGTCAATCTGAAAAAGATCATTTTCCATCTTGACCTGACCGGGGATCGAACCCGGGACCATCCGTGTCGCAGGCAGGCGTGTTGACCGCTGCGCCACGGCGCTCGTCGTTTGCCTATATAATTAATTAGCAATTTTCCCGGGAAGTCGTTGGCGCAAATTAAAGCCTATGTCACCCGCAAATTAAGTAACTTTCTATGGGAGAAAGAATTTTGAAAATCGGTCTGAGCGTCTCAGCTGATAATACCATAATATGTGTATGAATGATAACAATTTTGACAAGAAATATTTGCAGACCCAGTTCCATGCAACAAAAAGATAGACAATCATAGTTTCCCGAGAAACTACAGCATGGGGTTCTTTAAAAAAGGCGTGATAAGATTTCTTTAGGGTCGGCAACGCGCGATTGGCACCCCTGGTGTTGCAGGCGTCCATAGGCTACGGTAACCACTTACCATCTGGTGGACCGTATACCTGTTTGCCCATTGTTGTATAAAAAAATTACACGCACATCACGGACGTAGCTAGGTTTTAGTGTCGGGAAGGGTTCAAGAATTTAAAACGACTTAAAGTGCATGATAAAGTGAAGTGCAAGTGCATGAAACTGAGCTGGTCTATCCAGGAATAAAATATATGAGAGTAATCATAAGCACTTGCCTCTCATTATTTTAAACTCATTTAATACTGATATCTTAACTTTAGCGCGAAGAACCGATGGCCGATGGGCGAGTGCAGCGTCGGACACCCACCGATTAGGTGGTCGGATGGCCGGATAAAGGTCGCAGGAAGGCGCTGGATGCAGGCCGCTTCCAACCGTTCGTATTGGAGATCCTTGGGGAAGGCCTATGTCCAGCAGTGGACTTCCTATGACTGAGATGATGATGATTCGAACTTTTCGGGGAGGGTTTGAACCCACAAATCCCTCCCCCGGCTACGCTCGTGAAGCACATCCATTCATCTAGCTGTGCATATAGTGTGTCATTTGACACAATAGCCGTTGGCCTTCAGACTTTGCAGCCAATTTGATATGCACATTTGTCATTGGCGACTAGTCATATGTGAAGTAATGACTTGTATGCTAACTTGATATCTTGTAGGCTAATAATATTAAAATTAGTCCGCCAGTAATATAATCAAAAAATATTGGACACGTATGGTTTTACATGATGAATTAATTACAGAACCAATTAAAGACATTACGACTCGTCAAGATTATGTTTATTGTATGTGTATGAAACGATGCAATAAGTAAATTCTACTATTCTAAAATCTATCAACACCTAGGTTTGCAGGTATGCGCAGCACACCCATGTTAAAATGTCGCAAAAGAAATATTAAAATCAAACTTTAAATTTTACGGATTTCATAATTTTAATCTCTGAAACGTTTTCATGTAATTTTACTTAACGTAAGAACAGGACTATAAAGTTAATTAAAACTAAAATAGCTTACCAGTATTAAAAAAAGACTTTCTTCGAAAACTATTCACAATTATGAAAGATGAACCGGTACCTACTTGATGTACTCTACTTAGTAAATTTAATGCTACAACCGCTTTGTTAAGAATGGTAACCCCAGCCATTAAGTTGAATATGAAATCGAAGGTTGAAAGGCATATAAATAACTAGCTGTTACACGCGGCTTCGCCCGCGTAATAGCCTATGTCGTTCTTGGTATCCTAACTTTTGTGTATGCAAAATTTCATGATGATTGGTTCAGTAGAAACGGCGTGAAAGCGTAACAAACAAACAAACAAACTCACTTTCGCATTTATAATATTAGTTAGGATCATATAAGTAATAAATAAATATATTGATTGGGATCACAATCTCTAAGAGGATACACATTCGCAAGAATTCGTAAAATGAAGAAGAGGTCGGGTACTGTTCTTTATGATAGAGATTCTTTTCCCCGTTGTACCTTTTATTTTGACTACCATCGGTATTTTATTTATCCACATTTACATACATAACACGATACAAACGATTTAATATACGTTTTATTCTGACGCCCAAACATGTATATTACAATATCCCCAAGGGATTAAACGACTCATATACTGAATCTTTAACAAACTAACGTTCTTGGGTTATGCTTGCATCAACATACGGATATTACGTAATGTTAGTCCACCATTTGTATGCGTTGGGCGGGTTTCCGGTAAACTGATAAAATTTTCAAACAACTTACGATGGTATATTATTACTTCATTACACGGTACATCCTTTCCATACTTCCGTCTTCATCAAGCGTTGTTCCTGGTTTCGTCCTGAGCCGTTAAGAATCGGATTCTGGGGTCCGTAATATTGTCATAATAAGTTCTTTAGTCTCCACTGCAGGAGCACGACTCTCTATGTACCTACTCCAAAGCCTTAAATTAGCCAGAACAGTCATAAGGTTTGTCCTACACCCTCCACGCTGGCCAGACGGGTTGGAGAGGTCTCTTTGATATTTATAAGCCTCTTAGCTTGTGTTTCCTAAGTCACCTTGTACGACATCCACGGGAAGACTAGGAGTTGTCCTATTCTACTCTGCCGAGAACCACACCATCAATATATCTTATATTTCATTCTTAATTCATCAAGCCAATAAATCTTGCACATAAGTCATGTCTAACAAGCAATTGTCATTAAAATATTTAATAGCACAATTATATAATCCTTGTAAGAGATAGATTACATAATAAATGATTCGTTTTCTAAGTAATCCTTAAGAAAATGTCACATTACTAAGAGATATTGCTCAACCCATGAATCAAGCAATAGTGTCACCACAGAGCACGTAATGTCGTTCGCGCCCAACTAAAGACGAAAGTAGTTTAATATGTACCTAATAATGCCGCGTATTAGCCCGCGCGAAACTAGGTAGTAGCCAATTTAAAATATTAAATTTTATTCCGCGAAGCGCACCTATCTTTAACTTTTGAATGGAGCTGGGAACTAACTGAAGCTATTGCTAACAAGTTGTGCACGTTCTTTGCTTGAACGTGGGTACGCTTCGCGGTATAAAATGTTAATATTTAAAATTGCCATCTTAAGCGCAACTATAAGGTATGCTCCGAGGAATAATTTAGTTGCGCTAAAAGGAATACCCCGGCATGTGGTCTCAACGCCTTAATCGTACGATTTGTTCTCAGAGACTCGCATAGATGGCGCCACTCGAAACTACACAATATTGTATCTACCGTATTATGAGAATATAAAAACATGATGATGATGAAAAACATTATTCACAAAATATATCTTATTAAAAATCAAAACAATATTTTAGGCATTATATTTTAAAATGACACCGTATATTTAGTAAGTTAAAGGCTAACGCAGATTACCGCCATCTAGTATCGACTACCAAGCAACTCTCCTGCGCTATACATTCGCCTGCTTTTCGCAACCTTAATTTAATCCAATATTTTTGTATGAGGTGGGCAGTCTATTACGTTAGTATCATATTGTCTTTGACCCCGGCAATAGTCACATACCTACGAGTATATAACAGGTAAGTAGAAAATAGCAGATTTTTTGTATTACTACAATTGCTTTGAAACTCAAAACATCTATAGACGGTTCCACCCCCTGCCTGACACGCTTGTTTAGTATGAAATGTGTTTAGTTATTGTTTAAAATATACATACTAAAAATTAACACACAAATACACCAAGATATCTGCATGCTAGATTTTTCAAATACATCACTATAAATAAACACAATTTTCTGGTTACTTTACATGCATACGTCATCCATTTTACAACATAAAATGTTGATAAGTTCCAATAGCGTGTGAGCGACAGTCACATTCAAATTCCCTGCTCTATGGCTCAACCCATGATTCAAGAGTGTCACAATCTTGGCTCCATACGGTGTGCTCAAGTGTCCAGCCATCTGTGTACACCGGCCACACCGTCCTTGCTTGGCCCACTTTCGAGAAACGACCAATTACATGCCACACCACATATTTTTCTTAAATACTACTAGATACCGCAATGTTCGGCATGTCATCGCAGCGCGCAGTGTTACTTCACGATTGACCGGTGTGCACGGAAGACCAGCGTCGGGGTGTTGCAAAATGCCTTGACTTATGCTGAGTGGAGGTCGGATTAGCGTTACATTTAAGCTTATATGTACCTACATAATTGTAAACTTTAACATGTCAAATGTCGCTAATAAACATTTTTCTTTCTTTCTTTCATGTTTTACAAAATTTGTATCTTTGTATTGTGATAAACTTCCACGCTGGCCTGGGAGTGAAGGAAAAACATAGAATGTACCAGTTGCTTCTCTTCGCAGATCGTAAAAGCCAATCGAGGGAAAGGGCAAAAATCTAAGGAAACATGCTAATAGGCGATGCGGCTAGCAAACCATCACTATTTTAATTCCGTTTTCCGTCTTCATGCCCATGCCCATGCTAAACGTGGCTTTTAAAAGACCTCTCCAACCCGTCTGGCCAGCGTGGAGAGTGTAACCAAATCCTCTGACTGCTCTGGCTAATATATGCCTCTAGTAGTACAGAGAGGGTCGTGCTCCTGCAGTAGAGACTAAGATCTGACAATGATGATTGTGGGGTGATTGAATCCGATGCGCAGAGATTAACACCCCAGCCTGCGACACGAAAGACAGTCGGGTTGTCATTATCTAAAGCCGTACGACCTAAAATTTGTTTTTTTTTTTTAAATATATATTATATTCATGTCGAAACTAGATGACTACGGCTACACCTTTTGACTGCATTGACTAAGGCTTGACTTGATTTTATTTTTTCCAAATTTACGACTCGCCAACCCGTCTGGCCAGCGTGGAGAGTGTAGGCCAAATCCTCTGACTGCTCTGGCTAATATATGGCTCTGGTAGTCTGGGAACCCTGCTCCTGCAGTGGAGACTAAACAAGACCTGATGACGATGATGATGACGAAGACGACAAATTTACAAAAAAAGCTCCGTGGTGCAGCGGTCAACACGCTAGCCTGCGACATGGGGGTCCCGGGTTCGATCCCCGGTCAGGTCAAGATGGAAAAAGATCTTTTTCATATTGACCTGGGTCTTGGATGTTTATCTATATAAGTATATATTATAAAATATAGTATCGTTGAGTTAGTATCCTGCGACACAAGTTCACAACTTACTGTAGGGCTAGCTTAATTTGTGTGATATGTCCCTATATATTTATTTATTATATCTCAATATATAATATTAGTTTCAATTTAATACGTTCACGCGTAATAATTCTCTGACTACTCAGGCTAGTATATATGGCTCGGATAGTACAGAGAGGGTCGTGCTCCTGCAGTGGAGACTAGAAGGACCTGATGATGATGACGTCCACACGTTCCAGAGAAAAAAACTATTGACAGACAGACAGACGAACTAGTTGGCGTTTGTTTTTCGTGTGTGAAAGTGGCCAATACTAGTATCAGATTTTTCAAGCTGTCTAAAGACATCTGACAGCTTGACGACTGCCATGCATGATGACAGCCGGGACCAACGCCTTATCGTGCCTTGCGAAGCACACAGGAGATCGAGATAGTTAATGCCACTGACAAATAAGTAACCCTATAAGGATTTCTTTATACTTTTTGTGGTACGGAACCCTAAAAATATGCCGTTGTTTGGCAAAAGATTAAAGATCGTAGGATGCAATTTGTGTACCTCTTACGAGTTCTCATTTCGGATTGGATCGCTGATAACAATCCGATCGACTTCTATATTTGGCGACCGACCACGTTGTAAGTTGTTCTCATCAAGAAACAAATTGCATTCATTTCTTCGAAATGTTTATAGGGCTTAAAAAATACTTTAATACATACATCCATCCATCCATCAGGTCTTTTTTAGTCTCCACTGCAGGAGCACGACCCTCTCTGTACTACTTACCACAGCCATATATTAGCCAAAGTAGTCAGAGGATTTGGCCTACACTCTCCACGCTGGCCAGACGGATTGGAGAGGTCTTTTTGATGTTTGTAAGCTTTGTTTAGCTTGTGTTTCCTAAGTCGCCTTTTACGACATCCACGGGAAGACTTGGAGTGGTCCTATTCTACTCTGCCGGGAACCACACGGCGGATTAATATACATACAATACAATCACGTCTTTTTCACTTGCTGGGTAGACAGAACCCAGGTTTATTAAACCTAAATGCCACGTTTAGCATGTTGGTGGGCTTATAGGTGGAGAACGTAATCAAAATAGTGTTAGGTTAGCCGTATCGCCTATTGACATGATTCCTGACGCCCATTCCTTCGATAGACTTTTACGACCTGCACGGGAAAAGAAGCAGCTGGTACATTCTACGCTTTTTCTTTTCTCCCAGTCCAGCGTGGAAGTAAATACTTAGATATACAGGGATATCACAGTGTGTTTCCCGTCAGAGAACAATAGGACCACTCCAAGTCATCTCGTGGATGGCGTAGAAGGCGACTTAGAAAGCACAAGCTAAACAAAACATCGAAGAGACCTCTCCAACCCTGTCTGACCAGCATGGAGAGTATAGGCTAAATCTTCTGACTGCTTTGGCCTCTGGCAGCACAGAGGTCGTACTCAGTGCAGACTAAATATGACCTAATTTGTTCAATCTTAATACTTTTCCTTTAAAAAAACAGCTTAGATTCACTTGACCGCGTTCTAAAAGCCATTGGACGTAGAACATGTTGAACATGGGTTTAAGTTAATTAAAACAAAATAAAGTAGACTTCAAAGTCAAAAGGAACGCGTTATTAAATAAATATTGGAGTTTATAGAGGCCGAGAGACAAATAATTAGCTGCATTTTGCAAGTAAACGATTGCAAGAACTGGTTGCCAGAACTAGTTCTTGTAGGTGGGAAATAAGGAGAGTGCAGATGGATAACACATATGCGAGAATACACCTCTAAGTATGTAGTCCGTAAGGACGCACGATGCTAGGCTAGACGACCTACGTAAGAATGGGGCACACGTTTTTTTTTTCGTAGAGCTAACTCCCAAAAAAAGAAATATCAATGAAAATAGCTACAAATCCAAAAACTTTTTAAGATATAACGTCACTTATTTGTCAGAACTTCGTTCGGCACCCAAGTTTAGCGCAAATATTGCGTTTGTGGAAATGGCTTTATAACAAAAGTTGCTATAAAGATAATTTTAAGGCTTTCTAATGGTAACATTAGTTTTATTTCTTTTTAATACTTTTGAAGTGGACTTTATAAATCAATTTTAAATATAATGCATCGATTTAAAGGTATCCTTAACAGTATTTTTCAGGGTTCACTATCCGAACGCATAACTTTTTTTAAAGGTATGTTACGCATAAACTTTCCATACAAATTTTATGCGCAACATACCTTTATGCGAAATATTTTAATGCGAAACAACTTTTATACCAAAAAAAGTTATGCGTTCAGATAGTGAACCCTTTTTCAGCTAGATGCCAATCATTTCTTTATCTTTTTTTCATGCATTTTTTTTTCATTTCACTATGTTGTCTTTGGCACATCGGTGCAAGTATCACGAAGAAAGTGATGAGAAATTATATGGAGTAAGTAAAAAGGGTCCTCTAAAGACAACAATTGTGAATGGATAGTATTCTGTACTATTTCTATTTTTTGCAGTAGATTTATCTGGATGTTACGCATACTTGTTTAATGGCGTGATGTAGTTGTAAGTTATGGTAATTCAGGCCATACATGGGTACATTCGATAAATTCATTCAAGAACAGGCTCATAAATAGATCTTATCGGGATGATTGAGATCTTTCATGTACCCAAAAAAAGGAATATGCTAGCTATTCCCGAATAGACCAAAAAATCAAAATGAATAACGGTACATATTCTACTAGGAATGCAACAACACATAGAAATTCTCTACTATTGTATGCAAATTTACCTGCTGGGCTTTGTCACCCCGGTAAGAAAAGTTGAGAGTAAAATTACACGCTATTTAATGACATTTATCTAATAACGTTAGGTTATCATTTGAAAAAATTTCTAGAATTTGCTTTGCTAGATTTTTTTAAGGCCCCACACTAGGCACACTAGCGACGTCAATCATTTTATTTCTAATACTTTACAAATAGAAAGAAATTCAAGAATGTAATGATTTACATTCTATAATCCTTAGTAAATAACCTGAAGTATTTTTGGAATCATGTTTTAATATTATCAGAATCAGAGAGAATGATGAGAATCAGATTACCGCCAAAAACGGCCGTTTTTGGCGGTAATCACTAGTTCTCATAATGACTGATTCTCATAATATTAAAACATGATTCCAAAAATACTTCAGGTTATTTACTAAGGCTTATATGATTTACATTCTTGAATTTCTTTCTATTCGTAAAGTATTAGAAATAAAATGATTGGCGTCGCTAGTGTGCCTAGTGTGGGGCCTTAACTGACGGAATCTCAAACCATTTCAAGATAAACGCTCAAACAACAATGTTTTTTTGCTGTTACAGATTTTAAAACAAAGGATATAGTGAGATATTCAAGAAATAATTTTCGCGTTTTGTGATGACATTCGAGCACGCATTTTTTTCCAATCCTCATTCAATCCTGTTTATGTTTTTAAAGAAAAAATGTTTCTTTTTCCTAATGATAGACATCATACATATTATTACGTTATTGAAAATGACGGAAATTTTTTAAATTCAAATTGATGAATGAAAGCTTTATTGAATCGCAGAAATACCGAAATCAGTTTCTTAGCATAATGTTTCCTTTCACATAAAAAGATAAAATAATGGCCTTCATAAAAGTTGGCATGCCGATTTACTACATACAAAATTCTGCACAAATTTCATGCGTCGTTCCTCCTCATCGCCCAGGATCATTCACACACAGCATTCACGCTGTAATGTAATTCGCCCTCCTTGGGTACCTCCAAAACCGCAGACAATTACGGGTGACAATTAATAACAAGGTATTTGACTGCACTAGGAAGCTCGTGTAGCAAGCTGGTGTATGACAAGGAAACTATCACAAAATTATATATGCGTTATTACAGGTGATTAAGTTTGATCGAAGATAAAAAACTAATTGCAGAAAAAAGTTGATAATATCTAAGATGAGTGAAACACTCAAAATAAATCAAAGTATGCTGCTATCAATCCTTATTATCAATTTTGGTAGTTACATTATAAATTATAATGTTACGGTGGGCACAGACCTGTCAGATTATTTTTCGTATATGGCACTCGAAGGTTGGAGCAATTTTTCATTTACTTCTAACGGTCTAAACTTTATAAGGTTTAATCAAAATCTTTATATTGTATCTTAAATTAAACTTGAATTATAATGCTCTGGCACTTATTTCTCTCTCTCTCATCTGAGCGTTGTCCCAGTTGCCTCCTCAGCTGGGGTGCTTCGGAGCCCGAGGTCCGCTTATTTTTTTTTATATATACGGACAAATCACACAGATTGAGCTAGCCCCAAAGTAAGTTCTTAAGTAAACTTGTGTTATGTGATACTAACTCAACGATACTATATTTTATAACAAATACATATATAGATAAACATCCAAGACCCTGGTCAATCTGAAAAAGGTCATTTTTCATCTTGACCAGACCGGGGATCGAACCCGGGAACTTCCGTGTCACAGGCCAGCGTGTTGACCGCTGCGCCACGGAGCTCGACGTTAACGACTTATTATAGAAGTATTAAAAAATATGAATATTTTAAAGTAACTAATGATTTGTTACATAGGCTAGGATAATAAGGGGATACCTGAGTCCAGTGCTGGCCCCATTGGAAATAAAGCAAGGAAATCGAATCATTTAAAAGGAAATAGAGATATCTTTAAATTTTATTCTGCGAATCCCTAGACAACCCTTCAAATATTTAAATAAAATTATTTTAATACGGTTTTTATCGCGTTTATTACATTATTAATACATCTAACGTTTCGAGCACATTACAGTGTTCGTGGTCGCAGGTAGACCTGCGACCACGAACACTGTAATGTGCTCGACGAACGTGAATAAAACTAAACGCGATAAAAACCGTATTAAAATAATTTTATTTAAATGTGTAACAATCGCGAAAACATAAGAAAACATTACCCTTCAAATATTTTTAAGCTAGTGTTTTAAATGAAAGTATGAAGCCCTTTCTACTACCATCTCAGTTTCATAAAATTAATTACTTAAAAATCTTTGACCGCGCGAAAATGATAAACGTGAAGTCAACGCACGCCCCAACCCATTGATCACTCTAAATATAGGCTCGCCGTACCTCGCTTCACAAAAACCGCATTATTTATGATACAGCCGGGCGGTTGAATCAATTACCACTCTCCAAAATTAGGCTTCTTTACTTTTGCTTTTTTGGGAAAGGTTGAAGTTTTTATGGTGATTTCATGTTGAGATACCTACAGGCAGATACAATGTTGTGTTTCTTGATTTAAAAGAAAAATATCTGGCCTGCCCCCCTATTTACTAACTCGGATGACAGGTGTCGATGCCTATCAATCTAGGATTTGCTGTTACAATGCGGTTTCTGTATTCCAAATAAAAATTTCGAGCAAGCAAAACCCGCATTGTAACTGTAAATTCTAGATTGATAGGCATCGACACCTGTCATCCGAGTTAGTAAATAAGGGGGCTGGTCTTGGAGGCGAATTCTCATAATGATGTTCATATGATGTTTCAAATCTTTATATGAAACAAGCTGACCCGGCGAACTTCGTACCGCCTAACAGTCAATGATTAAGTATTCATTACACATATCGAGTTTTCATTGTTTTTAAGATGTATTCTGCTATTCGGGGCGGAGACAAATACAACGAATCAATAAACATGAAAATTGGTTTAGCATATCTCGAGTTATAAGTGTTGTAACAAACCCGTCTTTGTTTTTTAATATCTTCTATATATATAATATATAATATAATATAGAAGATGTCATGAATAGCAGTTGGACTTTTTTTCGTTTCGCTATGAATGAAAAGGGCTCTCCATTATAGGAATGTCAATGAGAAAGTTACCTTGGACTTACATCATCATCATTTCGTGTAGGTGATATGGTCAGTCGACCATGCACACCCTGGTATCAGAGTTCTTTGGAACCGCTTCTCGGTCTCTGACGTGGTTCCTTTAACGACTACCAGATGGCAGCCGGGACCACCGGCTTAACGTGTCTTCCGAAGCACGGAATCATCTTTCTTATCGGACAATCAGGTGATTCATGCCTGCAATGTCCTAACCAAACTGGAAACAACTTAACAAAGTATGCTTCCCGTGGGAATCGAACCCACGACCCCCGGGTCAACAAGGCAAACGCCTTATCCACTGGACCACGGAGGCAGTCTCCAGAGCAGAGGACTTACAATGACAAATAATGAGGTATTTACAGCGTCTAATATATTCATATTGACCCCTTTCAGGGTATGTCGAGGATCAATTAACACGCTGCAATTTTATTAGAATTAATTCAAATCTTTTGTTCTTAGCATGGTTTTGTGTCCCACTGCTGGGCAAGAGCCTGCCCTTCTTTTCCCCACTGATCCCTACCTATTTAATGCAGCTTGTTGCCAACCTCTCAAGAACCTATCGATGTCATCTCGTCCGCGGTCTACCCCTATGTCTATGTCTAATCTTTATTTTATATTCCAAACAACAACGTACATTTTCCTTAAATAAAAATAATTTTCTACACACTTTAATACAAAATAATAAACATTTATGAATAGCATCAGGTACCCGATACCACAAGTACTCCATTGAAGTGTCCAGCAACTTGATGGGAGATAGCGGTCCATTCCGCCGGCACTTGTAACAAATATTTATATTTTAGCGACGAAAATAACCTTTATTTTCTTGTTCGTAAAGGACTTTATCCTGTAGACATAGAGGAAAACCTGTAGATGTAATGAATGGTCCACCAGGATCTTAGAAACTCACTAATCGATAAGTCAGTAGGTGAGTACTTAAACAAGTTTTATACTTATTTTAAGATCTTTTATATTTCATTAATTAATATAACTATGTGAACTGATATAAATATAGATGTTTAAAGGTAACTATATTATTGTCTCTTACAAATTCTGAAACTGCCGTACGTAAACTGATGTAGGTACTTGTTTGTTTTTTAAATAAGTATTAAGAAATGTTCTACGTTTCCGTTCTGATAAATATCAGCTTTTTGTAGAAAAAACACGTTAAGAAATATTCGATAGGTATATTTTTCAGATTTACTACGCTACCCTCATAGAAAACCGGCCAAGTGCGTGTCGGGCCACGCGCAGTGTAGGGTTCCGTAGTTGCGAATGACAACTTTGAGTTCACACTATTCACACTAGCACTTTACAGTTTAACGACCAAAGACATCTAACAATGAAAATAGTATGAAATTTTACAGTTTATAAGTTGGTTGCCTATAACTTTTTAATTTATACTTAGTACTCGGCTCTGATAGTGTTCCTTTCAAATTCAGTATATATACTACTGCTGTAATTTTTTTCACGTATCTATATATAGCTGATTAGTAGATAGAGGGGGGGAATTCGCACTTTAAAACCAAATATTTCGGCAACGGATCCCTAAATCGAAAAATGGTGTTCTCAGCCTCACAATATTTTTGAAAGACCTATTTAACGATACCCCACACGATGGGTAAATAGAGAAAAAAAATTACTCCCCCACTTTACCTGTGAATTTTTTTTTCAAGATTTTATTCTACCACTTTTTTGGCATGATTACTATACATACCCATACCAAATTACAGTATTCTAGTACTTATAGTCTCTGCGTAAAACCGCGGACGGACAGACAGACAGACAGACAGACATGGCGAAACTATAAGGGTTCCTTGTTTACTACGGAACCCTAAAAATCGTGGACAAAAAATATAACATTCATAAAAAAATTACAAACAAATTCCCGCGACTTAAATTACAGCCTACTAGTTTTGGCCAGCGGCTCCGCTCGCGTCAATTTTGATCCCTCGCGAACAGTACGTTTTTTTCCGGAACGAGAGTAATCCAAAGAACGTGTATGCAAAATATCATGATGATCGGTTTAATAGTGACGCCGTGAAAGCGTTACAAACAAACAAATAAATTTATTTCCGCATTTATTATATTAGTTGGGATAGTTAGCTAAATTAGCTTTCTGTAGGTAAAAGAATTTTGAAAATCGGTTCAGTAGTTTCGGAGGCAATTCAATACAAACAAACATTCAAATCTTTCCTGTTTACAATATTAGTATAGATATAAACAAAAATACAACCATACCACGTACAGCTCGGCCAGTCTTATGTACACGCAGCACACGGCGAAAACATGTATTTTTTGTGTCGCCATAAATCGAGCCGCGGCGACATAAATTGTCGCCGACTTGTAGACAACGCTCTATGTTCTTTTACCTTTATAATTGGCGCAAAATATTCAGCTGTCCATTTTTGCGGTTATCTCTATCGGAGTTGTGCGTAGAGACTACTATAGGGCTAGTCTATGATGAAAAAAGTGACGTTTTTAAACTTTAATGTTTATACGTGTCTTTATGCATTCACAATACTATTCAGATATCTATATCTATATAGGTATATAAAACAAAGACGGGTTTGTTACAACACTTATAACTCGAGATCTGCTGAACCAATTTTCATGGTTATTGATTCGTTGGATTTGTCTCCGCCCCGAATAGCAGAATACATCTTAAAAACAATGAAAACTCGATATACTTAATCATTGACTGTTAGGCGGTACGAAGTTCGCCGGGTCAGCTAGTATTTTTATTAAATTAAGAAATACGATGTGCTAAAAAAATTCCATACGGGCAGATATCGAACCAGTGGTCTTAAGTCTTTGTACGACTTATGCCCAATCTAATTTGTGTTTTCATATTATTTATATAAATTGAGCTGTGACCAAATGCACAGATTTGTATAGACGATAAAGAACTGTAAACAACGCTCTATTTTTTACCTTTATCTTTGTAACTGGCACAAAATATTCAGCTGTCCATTTTTGCGGTTTCTCTTTCAGGAAGTACTATAGGGCAAGTCTATGATGTAAAAGACGGATTTTTTAAACTTTAAGGCGGTAGTACGTTTAAATGTATTTTTGTGCATTCACAATGTTGGATTTACATACTCTCAAAGAAAAAAGTTATAGGACGGGAAAAAAACCACGCGGGCAGATATCGATCCGACTTACGTCTTACTAATGAGGTCACCGCGCTTCAATCATAAACGTCGAATTTCTCTATATCCCGGAAAGGCGTTAGCTGCCTTTCCATCTTCATCATTAGTTCTTTTTAGTCTAAAGACAAACAGTAAACTGCAGGAGCACGACCCTCTCTGTACTACCAGAGCCATATACTTAATAGTCAGGGCAGTCAGAGGACTTGGCCTACGCTCTCCGCGATGGCCAGACGGGTTGTAGACGTCTCTTCGATGTTCATAAGCTTTGTTTAGCTTGTGTTTCCTAAGTCGTCTTCTACGACATCCACGGGAAGACTTGGAGTGGTCCTATTCTACTCTGCCGGGAACAATACAGCTTTTTAGGGTTCCGTAGTAAACTAGGAACCCTTATAGTTTCGCCATATCTGTCTGTCTGTCTGTCCGTCCCCGGTTTTACTCAGAGACTATAAGTACTAGAAATCTGTAATTTGGTATAGGTATGTATATTAATCATGGCAAAAAAGTGGTAGAAAAAAAAACTTAAAAAAATTTTTTTGGGTAGCCATACATATTGTGAGGTTGAGAACATCATTTTTCAATTTAGGGATCCGTTTCCGAAATATTTGGTTTTAAAGTGCAAATTTTTGTTACAGGTAAGTGTCCCCCCCCCCTCTATCTGCTAAACGGTTATGTATGGATACGTGAAAAAAATTACAGCAGTAGCATATATACTGAAGTTGAAAGGAAAACTATCAGAGCCGAGTACTAAGTACAAACTAAAAAGTTATAGGCAACCAACTCATACAACTTCCTCGAAAATGTAAACTTTCATACAATTTTCATTGTTAGATGTTTTTGGTCGGTAAACTGTGAGGTGTAAGTGTGAACAGTGTTAACTCGAAGTTGTCATTCACAACTAGGGAACCCTACACGGCGTGCGGCCCGACACCCACTTGGCCGGTTTTATATAATTCTTATCATCTTATGTACCAGCCCTTACAATCGTTATAAAGTATCCTACTGTTCATTTTTCTGGTTATCTCTGCCAAGAAATGCAGAGACAACGTGGGTAGATGCCGCTGTTTCGCCCACGACACTTTGTTTTTATTGTGGCTTAAATTATATATTTATTTTACAGTGTTTTAAACAAACATTTTACGTAAAGAAACTAACGTATTGCCAACTTTTTCAGTATGCATTTCACAGGATTCTGTGAAATGAAATGGATTTTTTTACTTCAATCAAAACAAGTCTGCTTTGATTGAAGTCTATCAAACTGAAAGCTGTATAATCCTAACTATCCTAACTAATCCTAACTAATATTATAAATGCGAAAGTGAGTTTGTTTGTTTGTTTATTTGTTTGTTTGTTTGTTACGCTTTCACGCCGAATCTACTGAACCGATCATAATGAAATATTGCATACATATGGGTTAGGGTACCGAGAAGGACATAGGCTATAAATTACGCGGGCGAAGCCGCGGGTAACAGCTAGTAATATTATAAATGCGAAAGTGAGTTTGTTTGTTACGCTTTCACGTCGTATCTACTGAACCGATCATCATTAAATTTTGCATACACATAAGTTAGGGTACTGAGAAGGACATAGGCTATATATTACGCGGGCGAAGCAGCGGGTAACAGCTAGTTTAAAAATAAAACTGATTTTGTGTGTTTTGCGTACAAAAAAATATTTTTTAGTAATAATTAAAAGAAAAACACTGTCTACCTAGTTTCGACAAAAACGCTCTGATAATAGCTCTGTCTTACGGTTATACATTAACCTTCAGCTATTCTACCGATGACGCTGTCTGGAAAATTATCCGTCTTGTTTTTATAATTACGGGGAACTCACAATGGCCATAAACGCACAAACCACGGTGGCGCTTATGTTTCTTGTCAACTTTACTTACAACATGCTGAATCGACAAAATAATATCATAATACTAGCAGTTCACCCCGCATTCGCCCATGGTACCTACATTTATTTCTTTCTCGCCATAGGAACCATCCTGGTACTAAAAGGAAAATTTAAAAAAAAGAATCAGCGAAATTGGTTCATCTGTTCTCGGTATTTGCGCTTAGCAACACATTCAGCGATTCATTTTTATATTATAGATTTCACCAAAATTGGTTGAGTCAATCAACCTATAGAGTGGAACAGCGGAACACACATACCAGGGATATTTTGCTCAAGTTAAAACAGAGATGCTGTGCTCGCGCTTCGCGTTCGCCGATAGATAAGTAATTTAAAAATATTAAAAAAATATATTAACAAGTTATGGTCTAGAATGGTTGTTACTAAAATAAAAATATTACGTAAGTACCTAGGTGTTATCTTAAGTACTATTATACCTAGGTCATATTAAAAGATGCATAGTTAATGATATACCTACGCAGGAACACTAATTAAGTATATCCGGTAATTGTACACATAATTGCTGGCGATCTCACGATAAAAAAAAATATAAAAATTACCAAGGTGTGATTACATCCTTCAAAGATATTATGGTTGTGTGCATAAATGGATACAGTTTTATTTTGCTAGCAATCGAAAGATAAAATCTACTGCAAAAATCCAACAAAAATAAGCATTGGTGGCTTAATATTTCTCAAACGGATCCCTGAATTGAACAATGGTGTTCGGGCTATAATATTTTATCCCTTCGACGAAAAAAGAGGGGTGTTGTGAAGGGTACACGCTATATATTTGTGAGTGTTTCTGTGTGTCTATCTGACTCTCCATAGCTCTAAAACAATAATTCCAGAAAATTATTTTAGGAATTTAATTCCTGAAATCATTTTCTGAAATTATCTTATTAACTGCAAAGTTGATACAGAAAACCTTGTATATCAAAACCTTAACAAATAACATACTCATGTTAAAGATAACTAGTATTATATTTTTAAAACAACAAGTATTCTATGAAGTAGTTTATTTATAGTAGTAATAGTAAAATAAATTCAATCCCTAATGGCTAAACAATTACCCCACAACACGGCAACACTTAATTGACAACTGGTAACACCAGTCCCTCTCGCCATGGTCTAAAGAAAGGTCTCGCTCACTATAAGGTGGTTCAATCGGGTTCGTATTTAATGATAGATATGCCAATTCTAGCGGTTTTGTACGTGAGTTGTAAATAAATCAAATAACATGTTTACCTCTCTCTCTTTATCCTCCCGTAAGTTAAAATTTCTAAATTAGTGTACTTCTTGAATTTGTAGCTATGCTTTTGCTTTGTCAAGCAGGACACGATTTTCATATAAATAAATATAGGTACATTATAAATATAAATTTTTATAACTCTTGTTTTTTTTTCAAATAAACGCTAAAAAAAATTAAGATTTGTTCCTACTTTTGAACTGATTTTGAAGATTACTTTCTTCAATTGAAAGATTGACTTTTTTTCCTAAAATCATAACATTCATATCCAAAAAAGCTTCAGGGGTAGAATAATTTTTTATACCATACATTCGTAGACCATAGTACTCACCTGGCTTGTCTATGATCAGTCAAGATGGCGGACAAGCGAACAATCTGCGTGTCAGCCTGTCACATTGTCGTCTCGTTACTGTAACAAGGGAAAATGTTATGTAAATTCGATGGTAATGATGCAGTTTGCAGGATAACGTTATATTGAGTGAAATACCTACGTTTAATAGCAAGTATTAAATGTGGTTTTTATGGTAAGATGTGTAGTTGTCTATGGTTGGAGTATAATGATTATAACTTAGCTTTTTAATCAATTAACTAGACTAGTTTACTTCAGGTCTTTGGGCATGACCCTCTCTGTACTTCCAAAGCCATGTACCTATTAGCTAGAGCATATAGAGGTTTTGGCCCACACTCTCCACGCTAGCCAGAAGCGTTGGAGAGGTCTCTTTGATGTTTATAAGCATTGTGTAGATTGTGTTAAGCCGCTTTCTAGGACATCCACGGAAAGACTTGGAATGGCATGGACAAGTCTAAGTAAACAAAAAACATTCATGAATAAGTAAGTCGACAAGATGAATGAATCTGAATGCCTTGGCAATATTTTGAGGTGGAGTCAAAATCAAAATAGGTACACATTGACAGTAAAATAATATTCGTAAAACTGAAAAAAAAAGCTGATGAATGAATTTTTATGGGAGATCCATCTTATATTTTGCCTTTTTTTTCTTTTTGTTCCAAAACATATTGAAATATTGCCAGGGAGTACAAAATCGGTATGTATAGTCCAACATACGTTTCGGTATATTTTTATTCTACAACTATTAATATTAGTTAATAACATATTCTTAATATTTGTATGTTTGTAACACAAACACCATAAAAACGCGTATCATGCATAACGGGGTAATAAAGACCATAGAACATAAGTACAGTCGGAGGCTACTAAAACTGACCCCACTTACAATTTAAAGTCTGTCCGTAGAGAGGTGTACTCTAGAAGTGGTACTACTACTGCCGAAAAACTGCCAATAATATTAGGACATAGAACACACGTCATAAGTTTGAATTTGTGGCCCCCAATAGAAATTCAAACTGAATAGTATAACATTTTATCATCTTGACCCTTACTCCAATATTTTGTCTATGGTCTCTATAGCCTAGAGTAAACATATGGCAGTTGATACTTGTAATCAGTGGCGGCTCCCCCTTGAGTGCACTCGTGCGCCGCACTACCGCGGCTCCCCCTTGAGTGCACTCGTGCGCCGCACTACCAGTTTAAGCTTAAATATATACCAAAAAATAACATTGATATTAAGAATAAATAAGCAGTTTTACGTAAAAATAAATTAATTTTTGTGTCAAATGAGAATCAGTCATGTGTTTAACAAAATAAGTACTATTTTCGCTTGACAAAATAATGTGCCGTGCGCCCGCTTCTAGTACACGCAGCGCGCCTATACAGCTACTATGGAAAAGGCGACGAAACGCCTGGCGCGTGAGACGGAAGATTAGTATGGAAGTTTAGCGAAATCCCGTGCGCCGCACGGGGCCCGACGTGGGACGAACGCCGACGTTCGGAAATGTTCGGATTAGGTATTTTTCGTATAAATTGTCTTACGTTTGTATTTGTGCGTGTTTTACTTTCGCTGTTTTTGTTTTATTTCACTTATTGATCTTATTAAAGTACCTACCTAAATAAAAAATGCTTTATCTAAATAAGAGAATTACTTATTTCTGCGCTTAGAAATTATCCATATTGTTTAGGCATGTTTTATGATGTGCACCACCAGGTCTTTGAGTCACGAGCCGCCACTGCTTGTAATAGTACCTTCTTCGTAGTTTGTGGGTACTACAATCTAGAATTTAAGCGATAACTCTAGATGCATGTACTCAGAGAGGCATGCACGGTACCTAATGTAATAATTATGTGAAATATATTTAATGGGCAGTACTAAACATGGTTGTTTATGAAGGATGTAGAGTTGTCTATGGCTCAGCTCATCAGCTGTAATAATCATAGATTAACATAATGATCAAGTTGACTGAGCTTATAATCCACTCGACGTTTATATCATTTAACTGAAGTACATGAATTAAATTAGTTTGCATAATTTAATTTTATTAATCAAAAAGTATTTATAAATAAATGAGTAAACTTGAACTAACTTCTTGCACCGTAGGGGATTTGAATTGATGGAGGCCATAGATGGAGGCTAACAATCGCGGCGTCCAGGTGGCCAAATTGTGGTCTAATAAATAATAAATAAATAAATAAATAAATAAATATATACGGACAAATCACACAGATTGAGCTAGCCCCAAAGTAAGTTCTAATGAAAGACTTGTGTTATGGGATACTAACTCAACGATACTATATTTTATAACAAATACATATATAGATAAACATCCAAGACCCAGGTCAATCTGAAAAAGATCGTTTTCCATCTTGACCTGACCGGGGATCGAACCCGGGACCATCCGTGTCGCAGGCAGGCGTGTTGACCGCTGCGCCACGGAGCTCGTCAAATATTATATAAGATTATTAGACGCTAATATTATATAAGATTTATAAATATAGCCTTTTTGACTCGAAAAAGAAGAATAAATGAGTCAATTTTATTATGTTACTATTACTTTATATGTGTCAAACTGTAATAAATTATATCTATATGTAGTACAAAAATTAATCGCTGAATGTGTTGCTAAGCGAAAATCTCGAGAGCAGCTGAACTGATTATGATTATTCTCTTTTTAGAATATTCCTTGAAGTACGAGGAAGATTCTTACGGGTCTAAAAATTAAAGAATCGACTGTTAGGCGGTAAAAAGTTCGCCGGGTCAGCTAGTATTTCAATATAAAGATATTTTACTAATTTGGTTGGATACTGCCAACAAAATAAGCATCGGCCCAGCCGTTTTTGAGTTGTAAATGAAATAACTAATTTTACTAACTACGTTACTAACCCTACTTTGTTTTATGTATTTAGATTACGAACTTCCAAAAAATGTTTCCCCACAAAAAAATTATAATCCAAATAATATCATGCCACCTACACGGTGAAGAATTTAAGACTCACAAAAAGTGCACTAAACCACTCACTTGAAAAGATCTAATAAAAAACTTGTCACAACTAACACCTCGGAAAAAATTTAACACATTCTTTATAAGTAAAACCGGTAGGCGTAATAACTTGTGATGCGTATTGTACCCCTGTCATCATCTGCATACAAGCGGTAACGGGGACCGACTTGACATTGCATTGTGGTGGTAACGGAATCTTTTTGTGGTGCATTGCATGGATAGACAGACATAGATCTAGGGTCATTAGCCTTCGATTGAGGAGCCCGATGGTCCAGTGGGTGTGAGCATCATTAGCGCTTACGTATGTTAAGCAACCTCTGGCGCAGTCCCCAATCGGATGGGTGACTGCAAGTGGCATAAAAATATCTTGTGCTCCTCCGTTCTTCGGATCGGAAGGCACGTTAAGCTGTAAGGTAATCTTCAAGCTTCTTGTTTTCGCTGTTCTGTGTTAATATGATTATGTTACTAGTATAGCGCTTATAAAAATATCTATAGTGATAAATAATTAGTTTAACAAGATTTCCATATAATCACAAGTCCAAGTAATGTAAAGAGCAGTGTGCAATATAATATTTACAGGGATTGAACAGAGCATTACTTAAATAAATAAATTAATAATGTTAATTTAATTCTGCTAGCCTCACAATAAGTAGCGAACTTGTGTCGTAATATACTAACCCAACGATACTTATTTAGAATTTTTTGATTTTTTACCTTCTCCATTGTCACAATGATTCACAATAAATTCGTCACGACTATAATAAAATGCTTGGCAAAAAAAAACAATGGACATTCTAAAGAAACGTACAGACACCAATCGATTCACGAATGCTATAAAATATTAAAATTCCCAATACATACAACGTCGCACGCACTTGGGCCACCTTGAATCGATCATCATCATCATACTGAATGTGACATGTAGAGTTATTGAAAAAATACTTACACATAAAATACTAAGTAATGAACGCATATAGTTTATACTAGCTGTTACCCGCGACTCCGCCCGCGTGATATATAGCCTTTGTCCTTCTCAGTACCCTTGCCTATGTGTATGAAAAATTTCATGATGATCGGTTCAGTAGATACGGCGGGAAAGCGTAACAAACAAACAAACTCACTTTCGCATTTATAATATTAGTTAGGATGAAGACCAAAACAAACTACTGAACTGATTTTCATGAAATTTAAATGAAACAAATTTGGAGGCATATCCTACCGAGAAAATAATTTTTAAAATCGTTTTATAAATGTCGAAGTTTTGAGGTAACAAAAAAATAAGATACCGTTGAATTAAAAACCTTGTTGAGGTCAAGTATAAGTAAGTAAGTTGAAGATTAAGTAGTTCCAAAAATTATATTCTTGACTTTATTTCTTACGGTGAGACAGAGCCTAAGGCCGTTATAACCAAAGGCCACGTTCAGCATAGCGGACGTAAAGATGAAAAATGAAATCAAGATGAGAACCTGCTGTAATTTTAAGTTCGTCCTACCATTTCATGAAATATATCATCATCATCATCATCATCATCATCATCACAGGTCTTTTTGAATCTCCACTGCAGAAGCATGACCCTGTACTACCTGACCCATAAATTAGCCAGAGCAGTCAGAGGATTTGGCCTACACTCTCCACGCTGGCCAGACGGATTGGAGAGGTCTCTTTGATGTTCAAAGGCTTTGTTTTACTTGTGTTTCCTAAGTCACCTTTTACAAAATGTAAGGGAAGACTTGAAGTGGTCCTATTCCACTCTGCCGAGAACCACACAGCAAATTGATGAGTTATATACAGAATACTAGCAGCCCTACCCGGCTGCGCCCGGGACTGTATTATACCTTAAAACCTTCCTCGTGAATCACTCTATCTATTGGTGAAAACCGTATGAAAATCCGTGGAGTAGTTTTTGAGTTTATCGCGAACAGACAGACAGACAGACGCGGCGGAGGACTTTGTTTTATAATATGTAGTGATTAACATTATACAGCGCGTTGCTCTCGATATTCCTTTATTTTCATACAAAAGTATTCAGCAGCCGAGGCAATTAGTATGGGAAAAGTCAAAATCAATTTCGAGTTCCCAACATTAGCCCCATAGGAAAAGCTGTTCATGTTGACGGTTTGCGTAACCTCTTTTTAGGGTATTTTTACTTCGCTACCTTATTAACTATCTATTTAGATGGGTACCACCACGTGTCACGGAGTGTCAAGGTATGTGTCACAAGTCAACGACAATTAGTCACTGTGTTTGTACCTTGGTCATGTCGGAAATGATCTCATCACACTATTATTTTTAAATTACTTGAGAGAGATATTGATCGGTAAGGTCGCTTCTTGTAGTAATATAGGAATTATATGGCAATATAAAAACAATAGATATGGGATCAAAATAGCAAAGATAATTGTGAACATAGAGCTTTACAGTATGGTAATAAAACCTTATCCAATCTTTAAAGTGGCGACTTACCCCGTCAACATAGACAACTTTTCCTGGAAATTCGAAATAATATTTTGACATTTCCACATGCGAAAGAAAGAGGCCTTTGCCCAACATTGGGACATTATTTAATGGCTCGTAATAATAAAAAGTTCGCAAGGCAGCTTGCGTGGTCTTGGTGAGTAACGACACCACAGACCCGAGCGCTCCAGAGAGTCGGTCAGAGCCCTCGCCCCCACGGGTCTTCATCGACGTCAAGTAGTTTTAGCTATGTGTCGATAGATCAATCAGTAACGGTTGCCTTTATATATGGTCAAGAAAGATGACTGTTTGCGACCAGTAAATAACCGGTACAATTCTCATAAATTTCCATATAAACGTAGAATCATTGTCATTCTAGCAAAGCGATGATTCACGATGTCACACCGCATTCTCAACGCCGTTTGTCACATAAAACACGTTTAAGCTACTCGTAACCACTGCGACTTGCATATTTAATACAGTTAGTTTGAATTGTACCACGTATTATTTATAAAAACTAATAGTCATATGACACGACAAGACAGTAAAATGCTTATTTCTACGTCATCATAGCGAAAGATTATAGTTTAGTATTGTCAAAGACAATATAATACAAACGTAATAGACTGCCCACCTCATACAAAAATATTGGACCAAATTAAGGTTGCGAAAAGCAGGCGAATGTATGACGCATTAGAGTTGCTTGCTACTCGATACTAGATGGCGGTAATCTGCGTTAGCCTTCAACTTACTAAATATACGGTGTCATTTTAAAATATTATGCCTAAAATATTGTTTTGATTTTTAATAAGATATATTTTGTGAATCGTGTTTTTATATTCTCATAATACGGTAGATACAATGTTGTGTAGTTTCAAGTGGCGCCATCTATACGAGTCTCTGAGAACAAATCGTACGATTAAGGCGTTGAGACCACATGGTATAGTTCATAGTTTGGGGTGCCAGAAAGGACCCTCCCCGTGTGACGTAGTGACCCTTCATACGTCCGGCGCACCCTGGGCAACAATCTGCGGGGACAGTCTAGTCGGTAACGCAGATTGGCTGATCCTCGCACCACAAAATGTCTATCACCAAACAAAATGAATAGAATAGCCTTTTTGACTCGAAAAAAACCGGCCAAGTGCGTGTCGGGCCACGCGCAGTGTAGGGTTCCGTAGTTGCGAATGACAACTTTGAGTTCACACTGTTTACACTCGCATCTCACAGTTTAGCGACCAAAAACATCTAACAATGAAGATTGTATGAAATTTTACATTTTCCAGTACATTTTATAAGTTGGTTGCCTATAACTTTTTAGTTTGCACTTAGTACCCAGCTCTGATAGTTTTCCTTTCAACTTCATTATATATACTACGGCTGTAATTTTTTTCACGTATCTATATATAACCGTTTAGCAGACAGAGGGGGGGTGACACGTACCTCTAACAAAAATTTGCAATATATAACCAAATATTTCGGAAACGGATCCCTAAATCGAAAAATGATGCTTCCAACCTCACAATATTTTTCAAAGACCTTTTTAACGAAACCCCACTCGATGGGTAAATAGAGAAAAAAAAATACTCCCCCACTTTACTTGTATGGGAGCTACCGAAAAAAAAAATTTTTTTTCAAGATTTTTTTCTACCACTTTTTCCATGATTAATATACACACTCATACCAAATTACAGCTTTCTAGTACTTATAGTCTCTGAGTTAAACCGCGGACGGACAGACAGACAGGCAGACAGACAGACAGACATGGCGAAACTATGAGGGTTCCTAGTTTACTACGGAACCCTAAAAAGAAGATCTAAGCGAAAAATGCTTATACAGTGCTTATACATCATCGTGGAATTTGAATAACAGAAAGAGAATATTACCTAACTTTAAAGTAACATTCTGTCATCATCAGGCCTTTTTAGTCTCCACTGCAGGAGCACCACCCTCTCTGTACTTCCAGAGCCATATATTAGCCAGAGCAGTCAGAGGATTTGGCCTACACTCCACGCTGGCCAGACAGGTTGGAGAGGTCTCTTGCTGCTTATGAGTCCCAAAGCGTTATGCCAAGAATACGCTATTATAGTGGAGCTGAGAAAGAATCCGAGTACCAATCAGTAAAGGAAGATAAAGAACAAGTATGATGAAAAAACACGATAGTTTTAAGCTGAATATAAATACTGTAGCGGTTACCATGCCAGGCCCGGTAATAATGGATGCGTGAATTGAAGATGGCATCAAAATTATGACAAGCTGTTGATCGTATATTGACAAATCAAAAATTGCATCGTATTTTGACATGATTCGCCAGGACTCCATCCGTTCTCTTAACCGGCTTTTAAATTCAGAAACTGGGAGCAGCTGGTACAATCTAGGTTATTTTTCAGTAGTTTTTATTTAGTTAGTTAGTTTTTATTCAGTAACAGAATTTATTAACAGACGCGATAACTAAAAAAAAAAGACATGTAATTCTATATTGATATTTTTTTTTGTTGATATAATGGACATCATTTTGACTGGAACCGTTTGACTGGAACTGTATAATATATTCCTGCCTGATAATAATTTACAAATATTTTCTTTAATTTAATTCATAAATATAAATTAATTAAATAATAATGTAGTAACAGTATATGTATAATAGTAGTTTTGACCTATTTCTATTTAATATTTGCTCGCCACTCTTGGCAAAATATGTGATACTTATAATTATTTACTGTACCAACTTTGTAACCATATTTTATGCAAATAAAATTCTGATTCTGATTCTGATTCTGATTCACTCAAAATTTAAGTAAAACGTTAGTAGGTCCAAATGCATATATAAAAAGTTCTAAAATGTTTGTCCATCCGCCCGTTTACCCAGAAGTCGTACGCAAAGTGCATGAGAAATGAAAAGCACAAAGTCGAGCGAATGCCCCATTCGGTCGGCTTTCGTTCTCATTGGAAATACTTTGTGTTTGTAAAACATACCGAATGAAGTGAGACGCCGCGCCGGGAACGGACAAAAAATTTATAATAACAAAATTAAGCTAAGTAAATCATTTAAGTTTATTGTTTGTGTTCATTTATAAATGTTGTTTAATATATAAAGGTATGTACGTTTGCTAATTTTATGCGCCAAACAAATATATTTCTTTCTTTCTTTAATTTCACATAAAGCACTGAGTTGTGATTGAATCTATAAATTGTCAAATTTGATTTGATACAAATTATTGTCAATGTGCCGCTTCCAAAGCTCCCGTTCATAAGGAGTAGCAGCTAAATTCACTGTAACAATTTCTCCGAGAAACTTCAGCTTATTTTTGATAATTTAGGTCAGTTTTGACTATAGTAACAATTATATTTGCCCGAAAAATTTATAATAATCCTCAAATGCATGAAATAAATTTTGGTCGTAACATCAAAAATTAAACAGCCTTATCTATTTTTTTAAACTAATGCGCTTTGGGCACATAATTTTGAAATGTCAGCGGAAATAAATAATAAAACAAAAGGGTTGTTAAGTCCCGTTCATGTACATAATTAATGAAAAACGGTGTTATTTGTTTGGCCCTTTGAATTATTTATTTATTTAAATGTATTTATTTATGTAGCTCTATCTAGTTATTCTGGGGTACTCAGTCTCTACTTTTTCATAACTTGGTTGGTTTGTTTGTAAAACTTTATTTTTTATATCGTTTCTCCTCGTTCAGAGTTCAAGGACTCTTTTGTTGGAAGTATTTGATCTGGCCTTTGTGGAATGTTTAAATATTTATAAAAATAAATCTTTTGTTTCGGTGATACATCCAATGGTATCTCGCCGTGTGGTTCCCGGCAGAGTAGAATGGGACCACTCCAAGTCTTTCCGTGGATGTCGTAGAAGGTGACTTAGGAAACACAAGCTAACCAAAGCTTACAAACATCATAGAGACCTCTCCAACCCGTCTGGCAAGCGTGGAGAGTGTAGGCCTAATATTCTGACTGCTCTGGCTAATATGTGGCTCTGGTAGTACAAAGCGAGTCATGCTCTTGCATTGGATACCTAAAAAAGGACCTGATGCTAACCAAAGCTTACAAACATCATAGAGACCTCTCCAACCCGTCTGGCAAGCGTGGAGAGTGTAGGCCTAATATTCTGACTGCTCTGGCTAATATGTGGTTCTGGTAGTACAAAGCGAGTCATGCTCTTGCATTGGATACCTAAAAAAGGACCTGATGCTAACCAAAGCTTACAAACATCATAGAGACCTCTCCAACCCGTCTGGCAAGCGTGGAGAGTGTAGGCCTAATATTCTGACTGCTCTGGCTAATATGTGGCTCTGGTAGTACAAAGCGAGTCATGCTCTTGCATTGGATACCTAAAAAAGGACCTGATGATTGTTTGTTTTTCGTATGTGTAAGTGGCCAACACTGGTGTCAGATTTTTCAAGCTGCCTGATGATGATCTAATGGTATCTTCACATTTCTTTTTGTCATTTTTAGCACCACATACCACCGATCAAAAAGAGAGGTGTTTTAAGTTTCAAATGCTAGTCTAGGTGTATCAATATGTCTGTATCATCTCCGTGGATCACAGCTTGTAGTGGCCAAACCGATGGACGGATTTTAATGTGGTTTTCTTCATTTTAAACAAGATTTAGCGAGCTTCTAAAATTTTCGTTACGTCAAAAACTAGAATCGCCTGTTATTTTAACAAAAACAAAACAAATAAACCTGTTATTTTCATATAATTATTTTTTATTTAAAAAAAGACTGCTTATTTATTATGTTGCGAAACAATTTTGTGGGTGATTTTTTTATTCTTATTGTGACTTTTAAACATTGTCTAGCAATAATTTCATTTTGTTTTTGTTAGATAACGATGTTAAACATTTCTTCACATATCCTAAACACTGGCTATTTTATGTCGCATTCTCGCTGGCCAGTCAGAAACACTCGCCGTGCATAGCAAGTGTCTTTAACAAAGAAATACCGATGTTTACGTGCGCGTGATTGCCGATTGGTTTCGCGTAAGGTTGTCATTGCTTTTTATAGTTTTTTTTTTAACCGACGAAAAAACGGAGGAATTTATCAAGCCGACTCGCATATTTTTTATGTATGACCGCGTGGTCATCACCATCAAAACTTTGTAAAAAGTTGTGCGTATAACTTAAATAAATAATAAATAAATAAATATATACGGACAAATCACACAGATTGAGCTAGCCCCAAAGTAAGTTCGAGACTTGTGTTATGGGATACTAACTCAACGATTCTATATTTTACTATAGATACTTATATAGATAAACATCCAAGACTCAAGTCAATCTGAAAAAGATCATTTTCCATCTTGACCTGACCGGGGATCGAACCCGGGACCATCCGAGTCGCAGGCAGGCGTGTTGACCGCTGCGCCACGGCGCTCGTCATAACTTATTACAAAGTAGTCCGATTTTATTGGTAAGGGTAAACCCCGAAGTTAGTTCCATGTAAATTTGGAAAAAAATGCAACCCTAAAGGTAGAAAATCAGGTAATGATTGATTTTTCGCTCTTCATCGAAACAATTGTACACAATGACTGAGTCATCCAGGAATCCCGGGTGGATCCAGTGTGGAAGCAACCAATATACTCATGGATGGTAAAACCAACATAGTTAATTGTACTTTAATTTTTAATTCGACTAAGTTCATTCCTACGTTAAAGAGCTTTAGTAAAGCGCTATTAAGGGTCTATAAAGTACCCAATTTAGCTTTTATATAGCATTACTCCAATTGCACTGACTTTAAATCAGCTATTACGTTTATCTGATCTCATTTAATAGTTTAATCAAACGAAGCACTAATCTGGAAAGCTGTATGCGATAATAGGCTATAAGCTGTAGCGTTACGACGCTATTTCGCTTGAAGGGGATTGTGTAGTAATGAAAGTGATGTGTAATTAAGTTGGAGGCTGTAAATTGTGGGGATCTCAAAAAAGAGTCGTAGCAGTTTAATTGCACACGTGCGCTTTGAAAACCGGGGCATTGAAACAATGAGAGATTTCTGAAAAGTTTACCACTAGATGGCAGCACTGATGTGTCGATCTTGACGAAGCCGCTGTCATTGGACAATATTTGAATAGCAGCAACACATTTGGCATTATTGGATGGATGGATTGCATGTGGGTCATGTATGTTAGGCGAGCTCCATAGCGTAGTGGTTAAACACACCAGCCTGCGCCACGAGGGGCTCTCTCAGTAACCTAACCAACGTGGATGTAAAATTTCATGACGATTAGTTCAGTAGATACGGCGTGAAAGCGTAACAAAGAAACAAAAAAACTCACTTTCGCTGTAGAATCCTCTTCGCGAAGAGGATTCTACACGTTTCATTAAGAAAACGAGCCAAATTGTTTGTTGTTACGTTCAAAAGCTGACAACAAAAGTTTTTTAGTCACTACTATTTGTTGCAAAGTGAGATTTCAAACATTGTTCAGTTGTATTTTTCCCTGCTCCCACATTTATCCCTGACTCGCCGCAAAGGCTTCGATGGCGTATAAATTAGAGCCCATTAAGATCCCGGATTAAATCGGCCAATCAGGATAATGTTCCCGGCCTCTAATAACAGGAGCTTAAGAGAGCTCACGGTGAAGATCTGGATTTTTATGGTCCCGTGCCGAAACGATTAAAAGAAACCCTCCGTTGTCAGTATGTATCCCTTTTTTCAGAAAAGCATTGCCATACTACTCGTAATGTGTAATTATATTCACATATTTAGTTGCTTAATACTCGCTAGACTCCATCTTGGCCTTATTTCAATGATTAAAATACAAACGTACCTACTATCACGTCTTTTTCCCTTGCGGTGTAGACAGAGCCCAGGTCTATAAAACCTAAAGGCCACGTTTAGCATGTTGGTGGGCTTGTAAGTGGAGAACGGAATCAAAAGTTGCTAGCTGCATCGCCTTTTGACATAATTCCTCACGCCCATTCCCTCGATCGGCTTTTACGATATGCACGGGAAGAGTAGTAGCTGGTACATTCTACGTTTTTTCGTTTCTCTTAGACCAGCGTGGAAGGAATTAAAAAGGAAGTGATTGAAAATCGGGCCAAAAATGTAATAATGATGCGTGATGGTGCTGTAATTGGTGGACCTCTCTCCTTCTTTCTTCGCCCTTTTGATATATTGGTACGAAATTAGTAGTAACAAAAATATATTTTCTTTACGGAACCTTTGATGAGCGATACTCTGGTTTTTCTGCGTTACTCGTAGTATGTGTAAATTACTATTAAATGCTTGGTATCTACATCTGAGAACCTTTTAATCCTGGCATGTTTATTTTTTCTTCGCATGTTTGACCGCTCTCATTCTATCGATATTCCTTGGACATGTGTAATAGGTTCAGTACAGCAGACAGCAACAGCAAGCGTGTCGCTGCGGTCGCTGCGCGACTAGTTCTTGTTTATTTTTTTATGAATCTAATCTGTATGTGCGTTTGACCCTTTGATCCCTTGTCTGATGAGAAGTAACGATGAGATCTAGGGCTGTACTCGCAATGTCAAATAATGCCTTTTTACTCTTGCCTTGAAAATCCCTTTATTGAAAGAGTCGGGAAACATAGAATCTACCATTTGCTTCTTTTCCCGCGCAGAACGTAAAAGCCGATCGAGGGATCGGTCGAAAATCTAAGGAATCAGGGCAATAGGCGATGCGGCTAGCAACCCATCATTATTTTGATTCCGTTTTCCATCTCCACGCCCACCACCATGCTAAACGTGGCTTTAGATTTTATAGACCTGAGCTCTGTCTACCCCCCCAAAGGGAAAAAGACGTGACAGTATGTATCTATGTATATTTGTTTGTTACCTCTTCACGTTTTATTTATTTAACCAATCTGTGAGAGTATTGAAAAGGGCATAGGGCACCTTTTATCCCGGAAAAAAGGACTGTTCCCATGGGATTGGCGATAACGGCTCGGCAAAATTTTACGCGAGCATAGCCAAGGGTAAAAGCTAGTGATTTATATTTTTAGCACTCAGACAATGTAATTACCATCAAGGCTGCTCAAAATCCAAGACGGGCGCATCCGCAGGAAGCTGACTCACTGATGACGCTATGTAGTGCCACTGCCAACCTTACAAAACCTTTATTAACTTTGTATTCTAAGAATGTGTGCGACAAAAACTTGAGGATTGCTGTGATTATTAACGCTAGCCAAAGATAAATAGGATTAGAATATTAAAGTTATCCTTATATTAAAAAAAATCATCTTTCTGGTTATCCTGTTTGAGGTTCCAATTCATTCTTTTGTTTACAAATATCAAAATAATCATTGTGATTTTTATGGTTCTGTACAACCGAGTGACCTTTGAAACGGAACCCTTGTACGATTTGTCCGTCTGTCAATGTAGCGTAAATTAAATCTGTTGATGAAAAAGCGCAAAACCACTGACACCCTAACTTATTTTTAATATAAAACAATTATATAAATTTAATTTTCGTTGATTATTTACAAAGATATTAGCTTTTTTTGGTCACACGCGATATATGGCGATGTTGCCGCTTCGCGTGCCGCCGCATGATTGATTCAAGAAATGATCATACACGGTGAAAGTAAAAAAAAAAGTTAAAATTTAACCCGTATTTTTTATTTGTGGAATTGATTATGATCAAACCAATTTTAGGTTTTGCGCTTTTTCATTGACACGTTGTATATACATATAGATGAGAATGTGCTATATCCCTGAGAGATGAGTACTTATTTAGACACACCTATACTCAACCTTTCATTCGATATAGCGTTCGAACAATGTAATCTCTTTCGCGGTGGGCGGAGTTCGACCTTGCCTTGTGTTAGCGGCCTTAGGTCAGGTGAAGTCAGCTTTTTAGGGTTCCGTATCCTGAAATTTAAAAGGAACAGTATACTCAGTGAAGGTCAGGAGTATCATCCTCAATTACCTATTACTTTCTCACCCGCAATTCATCTTAGCAAGAAGCACCCCAAATTAATTTATCCCGTTCCGTTAGTCCGAGTCAGGTAAGGTTTTTCTAGCAATAGCAATTGCAAGTGTGGCGCTGCCATCTGCTGTCTGCCATAGACCACCTATTGGTGTGACCTGAATGTTCAGCTCCCAGCACTCAAATAGACCTTAACGAGGTAAATGACTGGGCAGTCGCAGTTGCAAGCTACTGGTCAAGGCAAATATAAAAGTAACCATCTACGACTCGAAAGAAGAACAAGTCTACTTCACTCCTACTTTTCTCTTGCTTAAAACACGGTTTTTAATGGGCAGCAGCCTCGGAACCAAAAATAAGCCAAATACACTGCACTCAGCAAACCGTATGAGTATGGCTCCAAAACTACTGGTCTGATTTTTTAAATTCTTTCACCTGTGGAAATCTTATTTATCTGCAAGTGACAAAGGCTACGATTTCCGCAAATGAAGTAACTGAAAAATGCTAGTATTTCATAAAGTAACTTAAGGCTTGGCATTTCGACTATGTTTAACCTCTATAAAAATCGTCAAACATAAAGCACAATACCCAAAAAAAAACATATATTGTAGAATGGTTTTTAATCTTTACTTGCTTTTTTCTTTTTCTAAAGTTCATAGTTTTTTAGAAAAAAAAGTACCGCGTACATCGATTTTTATTGCAAATAGTCATAAACTACGTAACTTTTTGTCTTAGAGTCATGCAATTTTTATGTTCAATACAATACTAAATATCCTACAAACACTCCCGAGGAATTTTGATTTGACACATTATTCTTCTTTTTAATATTAAATTTATGTTATTTAATATTTTGAATGCGCGCGGGCGACGGGTGGCAGTCGACCGCTGACTTTCTGACGGAGAACTAAGGTTTAAAACTTGGCCCATATACTGACGGCCATTAGCGCATGTTACAAGCCTGAAATGTAAACAAACAGAAACTACGAAACCCTCAGTGCGTAAGTTCAATTCGTACTTAGCCGATTTTAACTTATAGGCCAGTTTAATGTGGCGCAAACAAATGAAAACTTTTATTACGTAGTTGGTTTAATTAACTCTTTTATTACAAACTATTAAGTTGAATAAAAAAGTAATGAAATAGGACAGAGTTTATTGTTTTTATTTAAATTCACTCGACCTGTTCGGTTGCCATTTACACTCGATAATCTCGCGCAGTCTCAGCTCTTTGTTTTTATAAGGCATTCAGTATAATAGAATAATATTTTCTGCATTCAGTATAATATTTTACGGCCCATATATTTTTTTTTTCATACTTATATATAAAACAATAATTATATGTTAATTCAAAATTATATTACTAATTAATAATTGATTTAGACTGTACTATGACTGTAAAAAATATTTAATTTTTGGTTCGATACAAAAGACATCAACGCGCTCGCATATCATCATTGAAAATTAAAAGCCACGCTCTTGTCTGTTGAGCTCCCTCCATTTTCTCTATCCTGGCATATCAAGAATACTAAAAAGAAAAATAAGATTAGCTAAATTTTTCATGATTTTGCAGAGATGCGATTAATAGCTTGTAATTTTTAGTCTTTGTATTGAAATTAGAGTTCAAAGACTAAAAAATGCCTATTGATCCTTCTAATCGAAAATGCAACTCTAGTTGGTATGAAATTTTGTGGACACGTCAAACATGATACCATATTGCCCTTAGTCACTGATAAACTTAGACCAAACAGATGGATGACCACATCGCCGTGAGACTGCCAACAAACCAACAACGTATGATATCTACAAACAATACACGTACGATGGAATTCGGCATGTTTGTGTTCAGTTGTTTGACCTTCCTTTATTCGACTCCACTGTCTCAAAAATGGGTTTTATTTGATGTAAATTTAAACCTTTGACTATACATGGCGAAATTTTGATCGTTCTGAACCCTTAAAGGGGTGATTCAGCCCGTCAATTTGAACCATTTTTCTTATGGGACCAATGCTGGAAACTCAAATTTTATTTCGACATTTTCATACAAAAGTGTTCAGCCGCCCGGGCAATTTGTATAGGAATGTCGAATTTTTTTTCGAGTTTACAGCATTTGTCCCATAGGAAAAGTTGTTTATATTGACAGGCTGAATCACCCCTTTAATGGTCCGGAACGATCAAAATTTCGCCATGTATACTCTCTAGACTTTGTCATGCCTTTATTTCAGTGATTAAAAATTTGGCCCATTTTTCATGCTTGTGGTTCGTGACAGCTCTGTGTTAGTATGGCAGCACTATGTATCTTTTTTCTTCTGATCGTCACATTCTTAAGGATGTTTTATTAAATACCAAAAGCGACATGACACATTAATTGCAGTCCAGGGAAAAGAGACTTTTTACAGCATTACCCTATGTAATATTTAATTTCCCTATACTAGTATTGCTAGTCAGTTAGCACATGCGTCAAGTCAACTTATGCCATGAAATCGGTAGCTACGAGTTTGTATTAGCATCATAGTCTATGAGTGGGATATTTTTTACGCTGAAGGCTAATAGAATCTATCTAAACTTTATATAATATAAGATTTAAACTAATCGTTACATGATTCGCTTTTGAAAATCGCTTAGTTAATTTTATAGGAAAGCTACGTCCTCTTCGTCTAATTGGGCCTGTATTATACTTAAAAATATTTCCCATGAATCATTCTTTAAATATCTAATTACATTTACTTAGAAGTTTGATTTTTCACTAATTCAAGAAACTGCAAATTTAAAAAAAGTGATATCAGTTTCGACTTAAAACGTTCAAGATCTTGTCTCTCATAATCCTTTTACCTTTTGTAGAACGAAATAACACTTCATACAAATATTACGTTTTCTCTATACATCCAAGATAAGCTAATAAAAGAAAAAAGATCCAAAGGTGTCAATTATGGTATATAAGTGTGAAGAAATACCTTTTTTTGTTCAAACCAAACTCCAAACCAGTCATAAAAGATAGCGATAGTTCAACAAACTTTGCTCGACAACAAGTATTGCCAAACTGTTTGCTTTACTGTGCGTCTCCGATAGCGCTTTACGGAGTTTTTTTTTATAGACATACATAAACAGTAATGGGTTTACATACAAACACTAAAGCCTTTACCTAGACTTTACCTAGAAATTTTTCCTAAAATAATTATCTTTATGATATCTTCCTTGTAAAGGATAAATATGTTATACTAATATTTTCCCACAGCTGGACAAAGGTCTCGCCCATTTTTTTCCACATTTCTCTATCTAATGCAGTTTTGGTCCAACCTCGTTAAAAAACGTCAAGATCATCGCGCTATCTCTTCCTAGGCCTTCCCCTTCGTCGTCTTTAAAAATAACATAAAGGTAGTATGAAATACAAAAGTAAACATGTAACGTACTAAGCAATCAACTATTTTCCTCAAAAATGAGAAACGAAACGCCAATAATTAACACCAATTTTGTCATTTCCAGAAGAGTCGTGAGCCCACGGGCTACAATTTTTACAACAAACCGATCACTGTCGAAGTCCACAAGACCACCGCGTTATTACCATTGTAATTACACGAATTACAATTGTAATACGTGCGAATTACCGCGGTAATTCGGCTGGTGCGCCGCCCGCGCTCTGTTACCTGACACGTTGTTACGTCAAATTATCGGATATTTATGGCCAAGCACGCATCACCTCTTTTCTGTAATCGAGTATGAAATTTGAAACAAATAATAACTGTAAATAATTCTGGCTTTGTTTTTGCTTGGCTTTGGTTAAACACAGCTACAAAAGCGTAGATTTTATTACCCACGTTGAACGAAACGTTTTTGTTATCAATAATTTATGAGTTAATAACCGATATGTATATACATAAGTGTAAATCGATGTCAGGTCAAGGGCAAACGTCAAATTCTCAAAAATTCGAAATTTTCAAATTTTTACCGTCACGCCACGCCAAAAAAAAAACAGTTTCGATGGGCAGCAGCATCGGAACCGACATAAATCAAACAAGCTGCGTTCACCAACCCGTTTACCAAATGTGGTGCAGTTTGCAAAATGCTGAGAAAATCGTCACGTTCTCATTTTAAATTATAAGCAGTAGGTTGTTCATAAAATAGTTTGAAAATTTATCCAGGACCTCGGACCTCTTATCTCGGACCAATGGACCCCTAGAAATTTACGCTTCCCGTTAAGAGCGTATGCTAGCAGTATTTTTTCAGTATGGTTTCCATACAAATTTAATTCTCTATTTTCTCGCTGAAAACTGATTCTAGAGGTACAATTCTTTTTTCATAAAATCTAGTACTAACATAGGTATGCCCCTATATTTTATTTTTTCATAAAAGCCGTTTATCTAAAAAAAAAATTCTTGTAAACAGTATTTTAGAAAAAATAAAACATAGGGACATACCTATTTTAGTAATAGATTTTATGAAAAAAGAATTATGCCTCTAGAAACAGTTTTCAGCGAGAATATAGAGAAATACATTTGCATGGAAAACATACTGCTATGATACCCTCTTAAGGATAAGTTGTATGATTTGACCCCCACAGAAAAACTAACAGGGCCTCTCACAGCTGATCGTTTTTCTTAAACATTTTTTTAACTTATTATCCCTGTGAAGTATGTAACTGCAGGGATGAAAATACAAAATTTCTCAACTAAGTACAGTTATTACCGCTCGCTCAAAAAGGAACAGACACGCTTTAGGAAACGCGGTGAATGCGTGATAATTGCGCGCATGCGCATTAACACTGTAGAAATATTTGCACGCTAAGTGTGGCTCATTCACATTGAGCGAGTGGGTTAAGAGTTGAAGCCAGTGGAGTAACTGTCTAATCTATACTAATACGAAAACCTGTAACCGATTCAGCAGAATTTTAGTTCTACTTATATATAAGTTGAATGAAAATGTAATATTCTGGTATCGCAGACATGATCTGATGATGGACTTGCGAGACAGGCATAGGTACTCCTCATCTAAAGAAGTTCTAAAACTAAAGCTGTGAACTCGAAAAGAAATTAGTTTTTTTCATACAAAAGTGTTCAGCCGACAGCCAGTCGGACTGGTCTGGTCGGCCTCTTTGAGACTACTTCATGTTCTGTTGTTTTTGTGATTTGCTCACTCGATCGTAAACATAAACATGTTCCAAAAATAATGAATGTATAATAATATTGTAAAATGAAAACAGATGAAAAAAAAAAGAAAAGTAAAAAAGAAAGAAATATAATATAATCATTAATCATACAAAGCCCTTCAGGCGAGTAGGCGACCTATACTGTTGAAAAGAGTTTCTTTCGGCATTTCTTCTTTGCAGTTGTCGGTTCCGAAATGCTAGTAGTCTGTAGCTTTTGAACAATAATGAGTAAATGCATAATATTTAATAAGATAATTTTAAATGTGATTTGACGTGAAAAAGTGCCTGCAAGGGCCTATTTTCTGAATAAACGTTTTGAATCTTTGAATCTTTTGATTGGGCAATTAGTATAAGAAAGTAAAAAAATAATAATTCCAAGCATTGCTCCCTTAGAAGAAGTGTTCAATTGACGGTCTCATTCGCCATTTTGAGGGAAAGCTGAGGATCAGTTTACACGCTGTATAGTTACTATTTCGTTCATACACGCACGACTCGACTAGTATACAAATCATCGTAAAAGAACGAATACACATACTACTTAGAAACACGTGTGAACAGCTATGGATAAAAATAAGCATGCTTGCTCAAAAATCGATCGCGGGTTGATTTTTGAGTGACCTGCCCCCGTATTTACTAACTCGGATGACAGGTGTCGATGCCTATCAATCTAGGATTTGCTGTTACAATGCGGTTTTTGTATTTTAAATAAAAAGGTCGAGCAAGCAAAACCCGCATTGTAACTGTAAATTCTAAATTGTAGGCATCGACACCTGTCATCCGAGTTAGTAAATAGGGCTGAGGCGGAGATGGAAGGGAGTATTCATTTAGTTTACCGCAGACAAAGATGCTTATTTTAAGCACGTGTGTGCAGATCATATGCGGAACACAAACATGCTCACTAGTAGCATGCTAACACGCATGCTCAAAACTAGCATGTGTATCCAAAGCCTGAATGTCTGACAACAAAAATTTTGCATTCTGTGGCTATTTTAAGATGTCGTCTAATTGCAGCTTTATGTCTTTGTTTATACTTGGATTGCTAAGAGGTAAAGGAACTATGATGTGCCTGTGTTTCTTTGTCCAAATGTACCGGATAGCGAAATAAAAAAATGCAATTATATCTCAAAAAACTGTAAGAATTACGGCAAAATGGATTTAGATAGTTTAACACGGATTTTGGTGATCGAAAACTATTTGTTTCCTTTCAATAGATAGTTTAGTACCTGTATGATATTCACGTGACACAAGAGTCAAATTGTATAAACAATTTTGTACCACAAAACATCAAATGAGTTCAAAACAAAAAGAAAAATACTTCAATCATCCAAGTCCTTGAGAGAATGTGATGTGTGTGAATCGATGAGCCGAGCAAGCGCAAAAAATTATGAACTATTCAACTGACTATTTATAAATTCACAATCAGATAAATTCACAATTCGACACCACAAAACCTGTAATGTATCGATGCATACGCCGAGCATATTGCATTTTTCAATGGCACGCCTTTTAGCGACGACGGCGATCGAAAAATAACACGATAAGTCTGGCAGCTGCGTCTGCGCCATTAATCTCTAGCCATAGACAAGCGACATGACTGTTCGTTCTGTATTGTCTCTGGGCGACGTCTATCGTTTTGTTTTATTTCGATATTTAATAATCATACCATCTTTACCTGTATAACTATTTCTTTCTACTTGTTTGGATATATCTATACTTTTTATTACAGATTTGATTATAGATTATTTGAATAAAATAGACTCCGAAACTACTGAACCGATTTCAAAATTCTTTCACTTAAATGTACAAAAGCTAATTTATCTGCGGGTGACGTAGACGATAATTTACGCGGACGCAGTCGCGGGAAAATTGCTAGTAGGGTAGAAATAGACATTGCAAAGTTGCTACAAGTCTTCTGCAAATGCCTAAAGTCATTTATGTAGATCTTCGATTTTAGATTCCGATGTTCGAAATACGATTTTTGAAATTTCCCATTCGCAATAGATCGGTTGTTCCCTTAGATTATATTATAAACCCTGAAAGACTCTATTAGCTTAAAATCGTAGAAAAAACTAGCGTTCAACCTATAGTTGGTCGAGCACATGCAATATTTGACGGATTTTGAGGGCATAAATTGACAGGACCCGTATGATAACACGAAGCTGTTACGCGCACAAGGATTGGAAAATTGGCCTGTTTTTTAATCATTGAAATAAAGGCATGACGGTATCTAGAGAGTATACAGTCATACAAAAATAGTTCCACGACGATGGGTCACATATCCAAAACTAGTACCTCATGATGTTTACCTCGTTTAGTGGACGTCCCTACGCGCCTTTTTCAACTAAAGGCGGCATTGGAAACGTGCGGTCGATATCTGAAACAAAAAGAAAACTTTATAAAATACAGTGTTTTGGTCACAGATTTCAAAATGCATGTTATGGTTTAACATATAGAGTAAAAAAAATGCGATTTATTTTAATAAGGATATTATGAAATAATTTATTAAAAGAAATAGCCCTATAGATCTGCTCATTGGTCACTGGCCACTGATATTTAATTAATAGCAAGCAACCTATGGAGAAACACAGATCGGTTTTAAATAATCATCAAAATCTGTGGACAGTGATGATGGTGGCACACATATTACTCTTATTAGGTCACATATTATTCTTATTAGGTCACATATTACTCTTATTAGGTGTATAAATTGTACCTTAGTTTCACTCCTGAACATTTAGAATAATCTTAGTTGCTTCTCTTCCCGCGCAGATCGTAAAAGTCGATCAAGGTAATGGGTGATAATCTAAGGAAACATAGTAAAAGGCGATGCGGCTAGCAACCCATCATTATTTTAATCTAGGCTTCCTTATAGTTAGACCTGAGTTTTGTCTACCCTATACCTTAAGGAAAAAGACTTAACAGGGAATATTTGTTTTTCGCAGCCCACCGCCATTTTCGAGAAACAGGTTAAGGGCTAACAAGGTCCCGTCAATGTGACTCCCATGACATTCGGCCGGTTTCTGTCCATAAACAAACAAAAAGGCTACAGGATCTTCGACCTTGTCTTCTAAAGCGTACGGGTCATGTTTTAGGACGTTTGAAATGGAAAGTGGCCTTGAGGAGAAGGTTTTGTTATCACATATTATGTCTCATTATGTCGGAGTCTGATCCCTTTGGCTACCTGACGGAAGAGATCTAATTATATGTCTGGCTGAATTCTCTTAGGAAAATCGTGAATAAACCAACAACTTGATTGACTAATGTTATCAAGAATGCATTATCACGATTTATCCCTTGTGAGGTGTACTAAACCCATAGATATAAAATCTAGAAAGACTCTTTTAGCCTCAAAGCGTAGACAAGTGGATTATTTCAATTAATAGCAAACCCGACTGCCTTTTTGACAGTTTTCGTCCACCATATTGTTTGTTTTGCTGACGTTACCCAGCCTTTGACACTACGGGAAAGAATTGATACTTCAAAATCGTCGTAATCTTAAAGCCGTTTATTGGCACTTTATCGCACCACCCATTTTAATTCTCTATTTGGTATAAATGTATGTATGTATCTAATGTTGATGATGAACCCTCCTTGTGTATCCAGGACACCTGTGTGCGCCAGGAATCAAACTCTCGGGGTTCATCTCACGTACTATTATTATAAAATACTAGCTGTTACCCGCGGCTTCGCACGCGTAAAATATAGCTTATGTCCTTCTCGGTACCTTCACCTATGTGTATGCCAAATTTCATGATGATCGGTTCAGTAGATACGGCGTGAAAGCGTAACAAACAAACAAATAAACAAACAAACTCACTTTCGCATTTATAATATTTGTTACGATTAGCATTAGGGTTCCAAAAAACAAAACCTGAATAACATTGTATTCTTAGTGATGACGCATAATGCATAGAGCATGTTTCCTAAAACAAAACTTACGGGCCATTTACACCAAGTCAGATCTTTCCTCCACATCAATTTAGGTGACATAAAAAGCATGATTTCATTCCGGATTCGAGCCACTTCGACCCACGCCTGATAAACGCTGACTAACATGGTAAAACTAGTGCCGACTTTGGCAAACTTCAAAAGGAAAAGCGAGTCTTAAATGGCGTAACCAGGATTTTATTTACAGGGGGAAGGAAAACCTAAGATAATGACGAGCTCCGTGGCGCAGCGGTCAACACGCCGGCCTGCGACACGGATGGTCCCGGGTTCGATCCCCGGTCAGGTCAAGATGGAAAATGATCTTTTTCAGATTGGCCTGGGTCTTGGGCGTTTATCTATATAAGTATCTTATAAAATATAGTATCGTTAAGTTAGTATCTTGCTTTACAAGTTCACAACTTAGGTAATGTGGTGCTAGCTCAATCTGGCTCCGTATATTTATGTATTTATTATTTTTTTAAAATTGTTTAATTACTCAAATAAACAGTCCGTGCGATATAAAAAAATGAAATCAATGAACCAGGACTAGATTTATTATTTTAAACTTGTGAGTCTACCAGAGTCCTACCTCCTAAGGGGGCGCAGCTGCCCCCCCCCCCCCCCCCCCCCCCCCCTACCCTGCCCTATCTACGCCAATAAAGTCTTGCTAAGCAGCCTGTGCTAACGCTCTCAGGAAACGCTTAAAACGTTGAATGGGTTGAAAGAGATTGCTTTACAAGTTAAGATTGTTTCGGATTCGAATGAGGAACAGGCAGCCTTATGGGGAAATATAAAATAGTATACAATGGAATAGAAAGACTGACAGACGGACCAACATATTGACAGACTGAAAGATATACAAACAAACAGCTAATTTTACGAAATATATTCCTGAAATCCCTTTGTTTTATATATATAAACCTTCATCATGAATCACTCTATCTATTGGTGAAAACAACATGAAAATCCGCGCAGTAATTTTTGAGTTTATCGCGACCAGACAGACAGACGCGGTGGAGGACTTTCTTTTATAATATGTAGTGATAGTGATACATATACCCTTGACATTCACCTAAAGGTTTGACTCACTGTCAATATGGACAACTTCTCCAACGGGACCAAGGCTAGGGAGTAAAAAAAATTGACCTTCCCATATTAATTGCCCGGGCGCCTGAACACTTTTGTATGAATATTTCGACATTTGATCAAAAATCAACTTACACACTAACGTAGCATGTAATGCAACACTTTCACATCACTTTATATAATGTGACTAGACAAAGGCATCATGCATAGACAGTTTAATTACACTACAGTTTAATTACACTACAGTTTAAATACCTACACTAATACAAAATTTTACAGTAAAGAGTGTGAAATAACTTTTTACCTACTACAGCTTTCCCAATACATAGACAATACACAATAGACAATAGGACTTATAAAAGAGTAAAAAATATTATACGAACTCAAAATTCTTTCTGAATTATGTTTTTGAATTATTATAAGTTAATGCAATATTTGAGATGGATTTTAAACTACGAAGTATACCTATAACGCAGTAGGTGCCGGTATAAAACCAGTAGGCTTATTTGCTTACTTTTGACAGCAACGGTTTTGATGGTCACTTCAACATACATTACGGCTTTCGTATGGTTGAATATTTTTATTTTAGATTTATAAACCGTAATGGATGTCGAAGTGATCAACAAAGCGATATAGGTACAATGTAGCTGTCAAAAGTTAGCTAATAGGCCTGCAGGTGCCTTCAAACAATAGACGCATTGAATGTGTGTAATATTTTTTGGAGTAACAAAATTCGTCTCGGAAATATACTTCCGACGTCCAAGTAACATAACTTGGTGACGTGTAGTTAGTTTGACGGGTTGGATATACTTGTATGAGAATAGAGTAAATGTAAAAATTATAGATAATAATTAAATAAATAAATATATACGGACAAATCACACAGATTGAGCTAGCCCCAAAGTAAGTTCTTAAATAAGACTTGTGTTATGGGATACTAACTCAACGATACTATATTTTTATAACAAATACATATATAGATAAACATCCAAGACCCAGGTCAATCTGAAAAAGATCATTTTCCATCTTGACCTGACCGGGGATCGAACCCGGGACCATCCGTGTCAAAGTGTGTCGTGTGTAAGGAAATCATGAATTTTCCAGGGTCCACAATACATTTTTTTTATTGTTTAATAATATCTTATCATTATCATCATTACGTTCTAATATGTTAACCCACAAAATTTATCAATCAGAACCAAAAATTACCATTTTATCGTAATATTGAAGTTATTAACTTTCTACAAAACGTGATTAGAACAAAATGAAATCGTGTCGTAGGGTGTAAAGGCCCTATAACAGTACCGCGCCTCAACGGTATAGCACGGAGCACGGCCTAGTCCGGTGACATGGCAATATTACATCAGCGCCATCTAATTCCAAGAGAACAATGTGGAGCAAAAGATATAAAACCAAACTGGTAAAATAGTAAGTGCCTAAGTGGTAGTTTCTATTGATTCTTACCGTCTTAGTTTCTTACTCTATTTAATGGCTTATTCGAGCTCCGTGGCGCAGCGGTCAACACGCCAGCCTGCGACACGGGGGTCCCAGGTTCGATCCCCGGTCAGGTCATGATGGAAAACGATCTTTTTCAGAATGACCTGGGTCTTGGATGTTTATCTATACATGGTGAAATTTTGATCGTTCTGGACCCTTAAAGGGGTGATTCAGCCCGTCGATATGAACCATTTTTCCTATGGGACCAATGCTGGAAACTCAAATTTTATTTCGACATTTTTATACAAAAGTGTTCAGCCGCCCGTGCAACTTGTATTGTATGTATAGGTATGTCGAAATTTTTTTCGAGTTTACAGCATTTGTCCCATAGGAAAAGTTGTTTATATTGACAGGCTGAATCACCCCTTTAAGGGTCCGGAACATTCAAAATTTCGCCATGTATAAGTATATTATATAAAATATAGTATCGTTGAGTTAGTATCTTGCGACACAAGTTCATACACAACTTAATGTGGGGCTAGCTCAATTTGTGTGTTATCATGATAATTTCCCTATATATTTATATTTTATTTGCATTTCATGACGTAACGTCATTGTAGCTGTTTTTTTATACTTATTATTTCCTTTACGTGTTTTGTATTCTCCGACGTGTAAAATAAAAATATGTAAAAAATAATAATATTTATATTGCACATAAAAAAGGAATACAATTAGTTAAGCCATCTAACCTTCATCGTCATGGCACTGAAAATCAGAGTTGTGGGGCTCCCCGCTCTCAGCATAAAGCTGAGCTGGCCGCCTTTTCGGCAATTAGTAAGTATGCTCATTTTATTTTTGTTGTACATAATTAATAATATTAAAACTTACGCGAGATAAATTCATTATGAAAACACGGCTTTACGACGCGGGAGGCGGCCCTCAGTGGTTTGAGGGAAGCGTAACCGTCGTGTCGCCACCCCTTTCACTCGCCCCGATGATGGTCTTCGTAACAGACCGAAACTAGTCGGCAGATCCGACGTAATAAAACGTGAGTAAAGCCGTGTTTTCATATTGTACATCATTGTTTATTTTGCCGGGTAAAGATTGTCTTTCTTTCTTTCTAATAAAGCAAAAAGAACCGATCTTGTTGACTATTATTAACGGATACTTGGCAACAATGACAATAACTTAATAGAAGCACATCTTATTTATATAAATTTCACCATGCAAATATGACATGCGAAAAGAATACTTTAATACGATCATAATTTTCCTCAATGTGATATACTTAACTTTATGATGCACCAAGTAGTACATCTATAGTAATATAAGCCCCTATCATATAATCTCCATCATCTAGTTAACAGGTAATCTAATATTAGACTGGTCGGACGGGTTCCTGTGCTCTGCTCTTCCGCGTGCAACGCATCGTCGCTGACTGACGGCTGGAATAAGGAAACTAGATATCTATCACTCTGAGCCTTTGGTGGAGCCAAAAGAACCACGCGGCAAAGGTCTGACTTTTCAAATACGAAAAAGAATAATAAGAAACAGCCAGTGTGAGCCGGAAAGCCGTAAAAATATGTTTAGTTCCAATTACAAATTTACGCTTTAGACCTTACTTCATGCCCAGTTTTATGATTTTTAAAGCACACGTAACGAAGTCCGAAATCCACTTGCAAACGGCATTTTTGGTATATCATTTACGCCGTAAATTGGCATTTCAGTTCCTAGTGAATCTGTCTCCGAAAACGACAACCATAGGAAAAGTAACTATCACTTCAGACTACTTCAGGCACTAGGTAAACTACAAATGGTTCACAAAAATTATCTAGGTATATTTAAGCCAAGAAATACAAGAACATACTTGACATGATTATGCACCGATACTCTTTCGGCCGGTATGACAAAACATGAGGGTTGCTGCTGTTCAAAAGCTTTGACATTTTATCGCGTCCCATCAGGCATAAGTTTGCTGTCTATTCAAGCCAAGGCAACGCGTTTGGGACGGACCGCGACCGTCCCAAACGCTTGGTGAAGTAACGAAAGCTTACTTATAAGCTAGCTACATATTAAACTCAAAAAAATCTGACACTTTCACGCATTGTTTAATAGAGTTTTTATAATCAGTTTATTTATTTTGCTCTGGTAGTACCTAGGTAAAGAGAGAGCGGTGATCCTGCAGTGGAGACTAAAAAAGATCTGGAGATGATGAATCAGTTTATTTTATCGGGTTATTCTTCTCTCCTTTCCATATTTTGCGCTGCCTGACGGCAAACACGATTAAATTGCACTAAACTAGATTTCACAGCCTTTCTTGCGAGGGAAATGCTCTGAAAGGCATCCGAGGAAACACAGGCCCGCGAATAGAATTGTGTAAGGAAGTACTCGCACGTGTAAAACAACAACGTTTTTTTTTCGTGTTTGAAATTGGCTTATACTGACTGAGCAACAGCAAAACGTGCCTTGCGAAGAATGGAGGAGATTGAGATATGTATTTTTATGCTACTTGCTGCCGCCCATCCAAGTGAGGACTGCGTCCGGGGTAGCTTAACATGCGGAAGCACTAATAAGCTGTAGCTTTTAATATATACATATATATCAAAGATATATATATATATATATATATATATATATATATATATATATATATATATAGCTTATTAGCGCTTCTGCACCTCCGACCGCTTCCGACCTCATCTGGAAACATTTGGCCCTATCCTTTAAAAATCTACCTAAGTCTGACTGAAAAGCATTAGGTACTACCTACCTTATTAATATAGAATAAATTCTTAAATTATTGTTTGACATCACGATACTAAGTACAAGAAGTTGGAAAATTTACAGTTTAAAAGTACTTACCATTACAAAATTAATTAAGAAAGAATTCATCAATTACATAAAAAGTATAGAAAGTCGAAGAGAGATGTATGGAGCGCGCAATTAGTAAAAAGCATAAGACAATGCAGCAAAGAAAGTACTGCAGCCATTGTTGTAGTTGCATGAGAAATATATCTCAGAGATTCTTTGCTTTCGTGATCTTTGTCGGGTTTTATGACTTTTGATTTTTCACGCAGATATCTGAATACATTTTTGCAGCTGACATTGTCTCCAAATTTTATTTTTTTTATTGTCTTTGGCGCAGCTTACCCATGTTAGCAACCCCGAGCTTGGTATCTGCTGGGATGGGTCCACAAACGGCATATATTATCTCGAGTTTAGAAAACACCTCCGTGCTTCGGAAGACACGTCAAGCCGACGCATTTGTTAAGAAAAATTTGAGTGTTGTCCACTTACATACAACGAAGAGAACAAAAAAGCGGAGGAGATTTTCAAGTCGATGCGTTAATTTTTTGCATTGTAAGTCCGATTTTGATTATTCTTTTTTTAATGGAGAATCCAACCCTATGGGGTAGAACAACAGGCTATGATTGAATTTGTACTTTTCAATTTATTAATTTTTTGTTAAAAAGTTTTAATTTAATATCTGACAATACACGATGTTTGGCAAAGTAAGCCTAGCTATACCTGTTTAAGAGATTAAAAAAACTTACAGTCACATCACACAAGTACCTACACAAGGCCTTCCATTAATTATCTAACGTGAGGTACTTATCTGCAATTAACTTACCGTAGTAGGAGGAAGCCGCCACCGGGCGATGGATCGATAGATAGATCGTCGAATCGATTAGCAACTTGCAGATGCAGATCGCGATTTTTACATTAACGACTAATGACAAGGACAGCGATTATTAAAGTTTCTTATGGCGTATTTTCCATACCCACGGAAGTATAATAAGTACATATATCTCTATGTCCATACCTAAGTATATATTATTTCACAATTTAATAAAAGCATATTACCATTGTTAACTTGATTTTTATAATTTTCTATTTACTTTTCTTTGAGCACTTCATGTTGTTAAATTTGATCATGTTGTGTACACAAATTTTGGACAGTTACTAGATTTTACCTTGCATACAATTTTTATATGAATGCTCTTTTGTAAACTGTCTGTATGTGTACTTAATAACATAAAAAAATAAAAGCATAAATATTATAGGTAATTCTATAAAAATAGATGTCTCATCCGGAGGCACGCGCTCTGACAAACGCTCTGGCATACTAAGTTCCAAAAAGTCACCGTTAGATGGCAGTAGGTCCACTGCTAGATAACAGATAACTAGACTAAAAAATCTGAATGTGATAATACCATGGAGATATATGTACTACGTACTTAGTACAGAGATAGAAATGTTATATAGCATTTATTCATAGAATAAATGCTATATCGAAAATGCTTTTATTAGTTAGTTGTTATATGAATATTTATTACATAAAGCACTTAGCGCCATCTGTGTTTAGTTGGAGCGCAATTCTACTTCGTATGAATCTTCGTGGGCACGTCTAATACCACAACACAATTATAAGAGGTTTTCTAAGTTATTTCATAACAATAATTACTGGAAGGAAACCTATATTTAAAAAATTAAAGAAAGCCTGCCGTAGACGAAGACCTACCTCAATTACCCGGCGTTTCTCGCCTGTAATTACCTTCCCGCAGGAGGAAGCCGACCGGTCGGGCAACTGGTCGTTTGACAAATCGGTCTGCGCACGCGATGCTTACAGTTTACATTGAAAAGCGCGTATCCGCTGCTGTGTTGTTTCTTTGGAACGGAACCCACAATTAAGGTTCTATGAAGGAATAATAAACCCTTTATGCAGTCTATGTAAGCTTTCTTATATTTATTGCTTAAACCAAGGAACTAAAATCATTAACACTTTACTTAAGTTGAGCTTTTTGACTGTCGTAGAGCTTGCAGAAGAAAATATCATGCGACTGCATTATTTCTATACCTACACATTTATTTATAAAATCTAAAGCATTTTAAAGTAAATAATTAATGAATATGGACAAATCGCACAAATTGAGCAAGCCCCAGTTTAGTACTATCGTAAAATACATATACTCAACGATACTTATATTTTATGATAGATAGGTACTTATATAAGTAGATACATAAACATACGAGAAAGTTGAACTAAGTTCTAATTTCACTTATTATAATGCAGGTTTTTGCAGAAAAACATTCAGCTTCATGACTGCACTAAACAGTTATAGGTTAGGTAAGTTTTAATTTAGATAGTCAGACAAATTGAAGGACAATACTGTTAGCTTACAACGGATAGGTATCCAGTTTGCCATGGGAAAATACATACGTTACGTGAGAAACATATTTATCATTTTTTTTTGCGACCCAAAGGAAACCAAACCAGTTGGGGCTGGGCTGACCAACGGTAAGTGCGGTTATCGTAGGTATTACTGGTAATTATTGCGGTAATCCGTAATATCGTAAATCTTAGTAACGGTTGATTAGATAACTTTATTAAAAAATGTAAAATTTATCTGTTTATTTGGATAGAGTCGAAGTTTGTAAGGTTATGTTAATTTAATGGTGCGTTCATTATTCATGGCGAAATTTTGATCGGGTTAGACCTTCGAGCAACACGGCCTCCGTACCGGACGGAGGGAGTGGGCAAAGCGACAATTTACTATGACAATTTTTCTGGCGTTTTTTGCGGGGGGAAATGTGCACACAAGTTTAGTTCCGCACACCTACATACAAAACTTAAACTGTCACTTGATAGTAATTATGACATTGTCACAAAAAATGACATAAAAAAGAAAAAATAATTTGTGTACAGATGAGTCACACACAACTAACACATAGACATGCATATGCCTAATTTTGGCTTGTACCTTGACAGAGGGGAATGCAGCGTATGGCTACTCCCTTCCGTGTTGCTCGAAGGGTTAGACCCGGGTGATCCAGGCCGTCGATATACCTAAATAACAAAAAAAATTACATTCCCATGCTAATGACCGGGCGGCTAAATATTTTTAGGGATATGTAATTTTTTTGACTTTCCAGTATGGTCCTATATGAAAAGTACTTTATGGTCCTATAGAGAAAGACTTTTACATACTTAACATATATACTTTTACATACTTACATAACATTGCTAATATGTACAACGGTATTGATTGCTAAAGTGCCAGGACCTGTTTAGCTCAAATAGTCTTTTCGCAAAATTAACAGTCCTCTAAATTCAAAAAACAAAAATTATAAGATAAAGGTCGATTTTCGAAGTAAATATGTATACCTACTTAGTTTTAAAAATCTTAGATGAGATTAGTGGTGGTCACAAAAATGTTTATACCCAAAGATCAGTAAGGTTCATTTGTAGGAAATAAAAAATAAAACAAATAGGTATATGTACTTAATATGCTTTTTTTATTTAAATCATTGTTCAATCTTCATTTGCACAAATGTCGTTTGTATTAGGTACTTCAACATAATTAAAATGAGATAACTATGGACACAGCCAAATTATTCTGCATAGTCCGTGATCCACAACTCTTCAGTAACGATGACGTGTGAAGAGAGGACATATTTCTGACAGCAGCTGTATGAACAACTTTTCGTCATAGGTATGCATGCGACTTATGCTAAAAATTCGAAAAGACACACAAGTACAAAAGCGTTTAGCCAGCCGGATAGTTAGTATAAAAATGTTAATTTTTTTCGAATTACCATAACATATTGTATACTATAGATAATAAAATATTACATAGCTGCTCTATCAAAAGATATTTACAAGGAAGATACTATCTGGTATTTAGGTGACAAAAAATACAACAAAACATAATCCGGCTGGCTAAGTGGACAAATTACGAAATCTGATAAAATTGAATCATTACTTGGCGTCGTGTTAGCATCACATATGAACAAAAAACCGCCAGGCATCTATGACAGTAAATCAACCCACGCAGATTTGCGAACCGGCTTTATAATAACTCCTCAATAGGAAATAATATCTAGAGACCTGCCACAGACTTGTAAAGATGGACTAGTGTTGTGTTAAAGCATAGGTATTATATCATCTGACACGCATGAAGTCCTCCGCTGGACAGAGTCGGGCGCTTCATTTGAGAAAATATTGTCGTATATCATCGTTTACATATATGATAACGTCACTTACCATCAAGTAAGATGGAAGACAAATGCCTAATTCAATAATTAATAAACATTAAAAAATAACATACATTTGCTTTTCATAGGATTTCAATTAAGACAACAGGTTTAAAAGTAAATTAGCAGTCATGGGATGCCCAGATAACTATGAAACATAAAAGAGGCGGCGTGATGCATTAGAAAACATCATATTGTTTACCGAAAAGACATTTGAGTAGCTTATTACTTCCAAAACACTTACAGTTAGATTTTGACATGAATATAAAACAAACAAAACACAAAAGACATTTCTTGGCTTCACTCGTACATTTTACCGTGACCGGTCCAATGAAGTCTATGCTAATATGATAGAACGACTCTGCGATAAAGTCACATAACGCCCGCAGGAAATACCTTACATAATGTAGTCACTAGTGATTGACAGTTCGCGGTCTAAGTAACAAGAAACTTCAATAATTATTACATCATATTAAAACGGTTTACCCACAGTATCACATGTTACGAGGTATAGACAGAAATTATAGACCAGACCAGCGGGTTTCAAGGATGGAAAATAGAACATGGAAATGGTGATATGAAAAGTAGCTAGCTCTTGGACTGTTTCTAATAGATCTCTTCGCGATCCTCTTTTGCGCTATGCATGGGAGGATAGGAAGGCTTATGTTTCTTTTAAGGTGGAGTGAGTTCACACACTAGCATCATCATCATCATCAGGTCTTTCTAGTCTCCACTGCAGGAGCACGACCCTCTCTGCACTACCAGAGCCATATACTAGCCTGAGTAGTCAGAGGATTTGGCCTACACTCTCCACGCTGGCCAGGCGAGTTGGAGAGGTATCTTTGATGTTAATAAGCTTTGTTTAGCTTGTGTTTCCTTAGTCGCCTTTTACGACATCCACGGGATGACTTGGAGTGGTCCTATTCTACTCTGCCGGGAACTACACGGCTGCGGGATCACACTAGCGCCACCCAGCAATTAATTCATTTACTCCTAAATCAAATCAAATTTAAAAAATCTAATAGCTGATTGCCTAAGTAAATTACTTGTAGTATTCTTTTTGTTACTTTTCATAGATATTACAATCTAAGTTTAAGAGAACGAATTTTTACCCCCAAAAATTAACACTTTTGGCTGTAAAAATTCATCAAATTAAAAACAGTGAAAACTTGTACCAATAATACTACAAGTAATTTACTAGGGCATTCAGCTATTAGATTTTTTAAATTTGGTATGATTTAGGACTTATAGAATTAATTGCTGGGTGGCGCTAGTGTGTGAACTCACCTCGCTTTAAGTGGTTTCGGACCCACGCACAGTTACCAAATCAAGGTTTATTATACCTATATGAATCTTCAACTTTCAATCCTGGGTTTTCATCGGTACGCACGATATTTTTTATAGCAAATGATTTGTAATGTAAATCCAAATCGCATATAATTATTATATACAGGAGTATACAATAATTATATGCGTTTTAACCTTTATTCGTACAGAAGCCAAATCTCAAGCGATTTATGTATAATAATATAATAAAGAGGAAAGAATTTATTGGTTGTTGATATACCTTATCGAAACTGGCTACGTAAGGCACAAGATCGAAATGGATGGCATGCATTGAGAGAGGCCTATACCCAGCAGTGGGATGCAAAAGGCTGTTGATGATGATGATGATACTTTATCGAGGCACCAAAACTACTGAACCTATTTTCAAAAGGGGACTTAGGCTATAATTTACGCGGACGAATTGGCGGGAAAATTGCAAATGCTAAAATTAAAAAGCTCAAATAGCCACTTAATTCTCGGAACTAGTCCAAACAATCGCGACAGTCGGCATTGACTTGGACCACGCACGCGAACACCTAAGCATGTCACGGTCGCTATAATCGCTTCTGACGGCAGACAGGCGTCGCACACGCATTATTTGAGTTTGAATACTTGCAGCTATTACGAAGGTAATGAAATTTCTATAAAGCATTAAAAGTCCTGTAAATGTAGTGTGAAATATCTACTAAGATGTAATTGTAACAAAAACCGTATGTCGCACCCTACAATGTGAAACATTTTGCGCACCTTGAAAATTTGACGGACTTGAATGCCGTCACGTCAAAAGGCTGAGAACGACATCCTCCTGGAATGATAACTTCCCAAAATGACAACATACCAAACTTTTGCTAATTCCGCAAATGCCACATTCCAAATCGTTCGAAATGACAAATTAAAAAAGATAACACTTTCTCCCCTGCTTTCACTACTTTAACATTACGCCCGACATTTAAACGAAACCAAACCACGATATAACCCATAGACCATTGGAATGAGCAACAAGGAGCAAATATTCAACGGATTGCAAGCAGAACACAGAAAGAAGAAACAACGGGAATTTTAGTGCCCTTTACTTTCACAGGCATCTACTATTTCGACCCAACCCGATAGAATTTAAGCAGACTTCATCTTTAATATGCAGAACCAAGCAACTGACATTTGTCTCAAATTCATCGCAGCGTTTTTGAGTAGTTTGACTCCACTTCACATATTGCTTTCCTTTCAAAACCGCTGATCTAGATAAATCTCGTAACGAAATTAATGAAATAACTTATGGCTCTGGTAGCACAGAGAGGGTTATGCTCCTGCAGTGGAGACTAAAAAGACACGATGATGATGACGTATCGAAATCAGAACTACCGCTTACTAATTGAAGTGCGCTGTGAATACTTCTTGCCAATTATGATAATACAATCGCCTTACACATCCAAGCATAAAATAATTTCATTCTCACTTTCACTTACACTACTTATAATACAATGACGGGCTTAATTAACTTAGTTATTATATTAATACACTGTTTACCACTAGAGATTTTCATTTAAAATGTCTCGAATTATACAAAAATGCGAAATTATAAATGTGTGCCTTCATGGACTTAGGAATAATACCAGGCGCGGGGAAGTCACTAGTGACGCCTACTTTTTACGTTACATGTGTGCAGCTTAAGAAGGTAGGTACAGATCAAACTTCATGGCGCCTCGGAACATCGCGCGAGTCGATGCGCAGTACTCAATATTAGGTTCAACGGGGTGGGCGCGGCGAGGGGGGCGCGTACTGCGCAGTTTGCAGCTAATATCCGAGCCGCCATAAAGTGTGATTCGGACTGCACTAATTTAAAGTTTGAAAGGGAGTTTAAATTTCGAACAGAGAAATTTAAACGAGGAAGCATGAGAGGAAAAATTGCATGTATAATCAATGTCAATATGTGCGTGAGCTTGTGTCGCGACACCATTGCATGCATTGGTATTTGCGTCACTTTAAGGTTTATTAGGGTCTATCTTGATTATTCTTAGGTCCATGAACATAATGATTTTTATAATTCAAGAATATATACAAACAAGTTTAAATCTGCTCTGAAGTTTAAATTATCGATTAAGCAACAAACTGTACAATTACTAAACAAAACACGATAAAGAAACATTTAATCTGACCTATAATAAGTTACGTACGAAACAACTGGCTCAAATCATAGTCTTTGAGGTTAACTAGGCCGTTATGTCCATTTATCATACAATAGTACTCCGCTCCTACTATGTACGAAAGCACCATAGCTCCCACTAGGCTTCCGATGGATGTAGACTTGGGCAGTAAAATGCCTGTAGCAATAAGGAGCCCCACGTACGTCATGTACCTTTAAAACGAACATTTTGTTAGAAAATGGTTGAATATTTTTGGAAACCCTCCCACCAAATAGCAGAATGAAAACTTACATTCAATAAGCTGTTCTTTGTGTCTTCTGTCATTGGATAATATTTGACAACAGCTAGGATTGGGTAGTATTTGAATTACTCACTTGTAATGTAATTGAAATACATCTTTCAGATATATATCATCTTTTTAGGCTCCACTGCAGGAGCACGACCCTGTCTGTACTACCAGAGCCATATATTAGCCAGAGTAGTAAGAAAATTTGGCCTGTACCCTCCACGCTGGCCAGAAGGGTTGGGGATCTCTATCTCAAATACTAATTACATAATACATTTTTATCCTAGGTTCATGCACGTTTAGGAAGTAATTAAATACAAGTAACAAATCAGATAATAACTGATTCGTTATTTGTATTTAATTACTTCCTAAAAATGCATTTTGTAACTAGTATTTCAAATATACCGTGTGGTTCCCGGCAGCGTAGAATACAACCACTCCAAGTCTTCCCGTGGATGTCGTAGAAGGCGACTCAAGGAACAAAAGCTTAACGAAGCTTATAAAAATCAAAGAGACCTTTCCAACCCATCTGGCCAGCATGGATAGTGAAGGCCGAATCCTCTGACTGCTCTGGCTAATATATGGCTTTGGTAGTACAGAGAGGGTCATGCTCCTGCAGAGGAGACAAAAAAAAACATGATGTTGATTTCAAATATTTGAATCTGGAGTATTTTTTTGAAATCGTAGATCATTAATATAGGCTTAGAAATATGTTTTACATAAAATAGCAGTTGAGCGCTTTCTTACGAAACATTAGTATTTTATTAATTTGTCCAATAATAGCTTATTGAATGTATCCCTAAAAATTCAGTATACTTAGTTAGTTTACCATTGATTATACACTATGTAAATAATAGAAACAAGTTAGTTATCCCCAAGAAGAACTACATATAACAACACTACCTCTACATATACAACATGTGAATAAAACCCTGTTGGACAGTTTTATTGACATCAATTAAATAAAATGGTAATGACAATAATGCAAATAAATGCAAACATAGAATAAGATAAACATAATAAAAAAATCCCGTCACCTAATTAAAAATTATAAATTACCTAAGCCACTTTAAAAACCATCTTTGAATGTCTAGAATTGTAGCTCTACAATTCTTCGCCTCTGTAAGAAACAAAATATTGTTAAGAAAAATTCATCACATAAAAATGATAAAACACACTTTTATAAAGTTTTACCTTGTGGTAGTAAACTGCTCGGATTGGTCCTCATCTTCTCTGTCTGCAATACAGAACTCTCCCTTCTTTGAGTAACCTTTCGCACATTTCCGGCACATGTCAGGCCCATCACCATGGCAACCATTACAAGATTTATCACAGTTCATACAGGCAAAAGACCCGATTGAGTTTAGGCAGAATTGGTCCTTTGTACATTTGTTTACATCATCACACTCACTGACATCCAAGCAACCTTCATCAGTATCAAATGCGAAGCCTGGTTTACATGCTATACAGTCTTTCTGAGTTCCTTCTCGACAGCCACCCATGCATGACCTGTGGCATGGTGAGCATAACATCTTCGTGTCATCCGCGTATGATAGGTAGTAGCCAACGGAACATTGACCACAATTTTCTCCTTCATACCCAGGATCGCACAAGCATGTGCCATTTCCTTTTCTAGTCCCATCTCCTCTACATTTACCATTACCACTGCATAAATTGTCATGGTCACCAGGACAGGGAGTGCAGTCCTTCCCAAAATGATGTTTAGGGCAACAAACTAGCATTTTATCAATGCAAATGTAAGTGTACAGGTCGTCGGATTCATCCGGATCTTGAGCCCACCACTCCTCTATGAATTCCTCTGCTTTCTCAGCCATATGGTGGCATTGCACTGGGTTTTTCTTCTCCTCTTTGCATATTCCTTCTTGAATATCGACTAGACGCATCTCACTGCGTTTGTACGACTTTTTTAGCTTTTCTTCCTCCCAGGCCGCATCGCCTCCTTCATATTTTCCGCGGGCTGTCCTTTCTAGGCCTTTCTTGAATGAATCCACAAATAATTTACAAGCCTGACAGTCTCCAAGGCTCTTTGCGGGTGTGAGAATACCAGGATTAAAACCAGGAGGCTGGACATTGCAAGAAACGAATGGCAATACCGCCATCCAAATGTTTGCAGCAATAAGGACTTTTTTAATGTTAATCATATTCTAGGCCCCTGGAAAACGATTGATCTTGTTATTATACCAGGAAAACTTAAACATTTAATTCATAAATACGATGAATATCAGCAAAAATCAACACGGAAACTTCGCGAAAATATCATACATAAATGATGGATAATGAATGTTACCTCTATCGATCCGTTATTTTACAGACACATTCCACTGTACGGGCACTGATTATCAGATAATCTTATTGGTTACCGCACATTTTAATTAAATAATGGGACTGATGATAGTTCACTGTAATAAAAGGTATAAAAAGACCGAAATACTGACGTGTTTTCTTCTCACTTGCCGACCCATAAATTTTGACGTTTGCTGTCGCTGACGGAAGGATCTCTCAGCTGTTGTTTGACGTATCGATTGGCTGCGTTCCGTTTCACGTAAATAGCGCCGCGCCGCCAAGTCGTATGCGTGCTTCTAGCAACAAGGCCTTCGTGGCAAATATAGAAGCAAATAAAAATATTAAAACTTCGAGGTTCAAAGTGTCTTCTTTTTTAATATCAAAAAAATCCAGCTCAGCATTTTTTTTATTCCATGTTAAATGTTAAATTATATTTATTATAAAAAAGCATGACGAAATAAGTAATAAATTGCCTATTGTAATTTTAATTTATATTAATAAAAATATTAAATAGGGCCGTAGTTACCGCTGTATCAAATCGAAGATTTATAGAGCTTTTGTTCTTTAGAGGCTCGAAAATGTTTACGTTGATAGTTATGTACTTATATTTGTTGAAATTTATATGTAGGTATGTCCTTCGCAAGTTTCCATATTCATTTTATACTTTCCTACTCCTACTCAATTTGGCACACACTGCCTTGAGTCGTGGGAAGTAAAGTAACTATTTTATTAAAACATTATTTAATCTACTGACCTTTTGGTATGGATTGAGAATCGCCTACGGAGACTTATTTAACTTCATATTACGTCAGTCAGTCGTCATACCTGTTTTGTTACAAAAGACTAGCAAGACATCGAGATATGTAGGTACTTATAACTCGATAAGAGCACAATTCTGACAAGAGAAAGATTTTTTAATGAAATAGGATAGCAAACGACCAAGTTGTTCACCTTATGGTAAGAACTGCTTGGATATGGTATGTAGCAGCAGTATGCATATTAATATTAATACTGAAGCTTTTGATTTAATGACAGTTTTCATCAATCTAAAGTTTCGTCGATGACCTAAAATTGACATACTTTTTTTTAATTCCACTAATGTCGTCTGAATATAATAAAATATTATAGTCATAATTATTATAGGCAAACCTTATATATTTGCTTCATCTCTATGTAAGACTAGCAATTGTTTTCGCAACTTCACCCGTAAATTAGCTTTCTTTAGTTGAAAGAATTTGCAAAGCAGTCCTGCAGGCCGATTTGCTAACTCGGTGTACAACGATTTGATTGTCCCTTTAGCATCCATTAAGGTTTTCATATCTTAAATAAAAATAGTCATTCATACCAAAGTCGTAATGAATATTGAAGTTAGCATGAAAATGATGTAGGTACACCGTAGCTGTCAAAAGTTAGCAAATAGGCCTGCAGTAGTTTCGGAACCTATTCATAGCGCAAATAAACAAATTAAAAAGAAAAGTACTTAACTGATAGAATTTAAAGTTACCTGCATTCTTTAAAAGCTCTACTTTCTAAGTAGGTATGTGTACGGAGCATATTATTATGGTACCTAGTTTAATATGATGATCATCCTGTAAAATAAGTACGTAAAAGGTACGTAAAATAAGTATACCTATAATATTCTGCAAGTACTGTGCAGTCAACTCCATTGTAGACATAGACGATTTTAAAGTACCCTCACAGTTTATTTAAGCCCTAAGAGTTATGGGTACTGAATAAATGACGTATTAATAGCGAGCTATTCTCGTCAGAACATGTTATTATTCAAAAGCATAGTAATTGCCCTAAGTAGATAAACAGTGCTCGTGGCTAGGAGCCGCCAGGGCCTATTAAAGAAAAGCAAAACTCTTGATTTACATGCCGTACCGTCATTGTGAAACGAGTTTTATATAGCCAATGATGTTTTCTTGTCAAAATAAGTGTACTTTAATCCATTGTTATGCTCTGTGCAGGTTTTTACCTATAATTAAATAGATTTATTATAGTTCTTGTTAAAGACATTTCTGAGTAGTGATTTGGGTATGTTTACTTTTTTTTTTTGAAAGGAACTTTTTTTATTAAACTGTTTTTTTTATTCCGCAACAAAAGTTAATGATTCATTTATTGTTAGATATGTATTTTGTCGAATAAAGATTTTCTTTCTTTCTTTCTTTCTTTCTAGTCATAAACCGTGCATAAAACCAAAATCAAGGCACGTAATTTTCACGGCCGCTTTTTATTTGATTGAAATAAGTCAATATTCTAATTAATTTATTTTCTTCATTATGTTGTACAATAAAGGGTTAAATTTTGTATTGTCTGTAATTAGGAAACAAAATATTTTTTGAAAGAAAATGTTTTCTATGGTCAGCTGTGTTCACTTACATCAAGTTGCTACCCGCTATGCTCGTTTACCGCCCTATATTGTAAAAAAAATTAAAGAGATTATTACTAAAAATGAATCCACAAATTACGTCACAAAACATGAAATTTATTAATTGATTCGTCGTAAACGACAAAAATATTGTTTTTTTTTTGTTTCGGATTCAGCCAATCAAAGGAGAAGTTAGCTTAGCAAATCGCTTAAGAGAGTATCATCTGATATAAAAATAATTTCACGCTTTATCCGTTACGGGGAGACATAATTTTATGATTCGCTAGACGTATAATAGCGAAATATCTAAAGAAGGCTGACTTAATAGCTTTTCGTAATATCCCTGGGAATAGGTAAACAGCGAAATAAAAATGTACTTAGATCATCTACATACCAGTACTTAATATAAATTGGTACAGTTTTTCTATTTTTTCGAATCAAATTAGGATTAAAGTTACCTAACCCTTATCCTATAGACTTTGTGGCGCAGTGGACACACCAGCCTGCGACACGAGCTCGATCCCCGGCCAGGTCATGATGGAAAACGATCTTTTTTAGATTACCTATGCATCCTAATCTATCATCATAGGTCTTCTTCTTAGGTCATTCACGTATGAAGTCACTGACTCACTGATCAGTGAAGACTGGGACGACTTCGTGCGCGCGTCTCGGTTCACATTCGCCCTGAGGAATACCTCCGGTTGAGGTCGAAACATGTCGGCATTTCATACGTGAGTGACCCGTATTTTACATTAATAATGCTATAGTATCTCACGTTAGTTTTAATCAAAAAATATCAAATATAGTTTCGTTGAAGCTTCGTTGAGCTAATCATCCTACAGCACATTAAGTTCACAACTTACTGTGGGGCTAGCTCAATTTGTGTGACTTATCCGTATACATTATATCATAAAAGAATATAAAAATAAGTACTTAGCTATTTTGACAGTTTTTAACTGTGGTCTTTAATAAGTTTTGGTCAGTAAGTGACCACTTCAATCCTAACTAATATTGTTATCCTAATCATAATCCTAACGATCCTAACTATATACATATAATATTAGAAATGCGAAAGTGAGTTTGTTTATTTATTTATTTGTTACGCTTTCATGGAACATTTAAACTTTCTTACATTACATGGGTAATGTAAGAATACTACGAGTAAATAAACAAAACGACATGTTGCGTAAAAATAAAAATAGAAACATAGTTAGGTACCAATGGGCGTAATTAACCTATCCTATATCCTTCACGTGCATAGCCCAGAATAGCCGACAAACGGATAATCAAGACGCATTATCCGATGATGGATGATCAATACGGAATGAATAGGCCATCGCAGCACTGACTATAGTATGAAATATCGGAACTTATTTCCAAGGACCTGTATATTTTGAAATTCCGGAATTGGTTTCCGGTGGATCTAAAATTCCATAATTCTGGAATCACATCTTTAATATAACTAGAGTGGACCTCATTATGACTTATATAACTAATTATCTAACTCTTTAGAACAAATAACATATTTAAAATACATCTATTCCTCTTGACATTTCAAAACAACTCTCTCTCCAGATTGGGACGGTTGAGTACGATTTTAACTCAAGATGCTTTCTTTCAGTAGGTACGATTGAGAAACGACCACCTTGCCACGGTTTTATTTTCTCAAGACACTACTAAAAGGCGTAAAAAATTAACCTGGAATCATTTTATTAGTGTCATCATCTATTTCAGGATTTTGAAATCGTCAGACATAAATTCCATATCAGTTCCGGAATTGGAAATAATCGCAAAAGACGTTCTAAATTTCGGAATTTCGAATTGCATGCACTGATATCGACTTATTCATTTGTCTTGCGTCCGAGTTACTGTTCATAAAGCTCACAGGCTGTAATTATGAGCTTTCAATAGCTTTGTCGACGGGGAAAAGAACGAGAGATAAAATTAATCGATTTATGCCGTGTTCATGGTACTTAGGTAGATTATTATGAAATACAATGAGCAATGACTAGCCTTTACTCTGTGTTTCTTTTTATTTAATTAAAAATATTTAATTACAGTCATTAATTTATTCCATTTTTATGTCTGTATAAGGTAACTAGTCATCTTTTGAAATATAAATTATTTACAACCTTTTAATAATTTTTATCCTCAATAATAAAAAAAACCGGCCAAGTGCGTGTCGGGCCACGCGCAGTGTAGGGTTCCGTAGTTGCGAATGACAACTTTGAGTTCACACTATTCACACTCGCACCTTACAGTTTAACGACCGAAAACATCTAACAATGAAAATAGTATGAAATTTTACAGTTTATCAGTTGAATGCCTATAACTTTTTAGTTTCTACTTAGTACTCAGCTCTGATAGTTTTCCTTTAAACTTCAGTATATATACTACTGCTGTATTTTTTTTCACGTATCTATATATAACCGTTTAGCAGATAGAGGGGGGGGACACTTACGTCAAACAAAAAATCGCACTTTAAAACCAAATATTTCGGAAACGGATCCCTAAATCGAAAAATGGTGTGCTCAACCTCACAATATTTTTGAAAGACCTATTTAACGATACCCCACACGATGGGTAAATAGAGAAAAAAAAATTACTCCCCCACTTTACTTGTACGGAAGCTACGCTAAAAAAAATTTTTTTTCTAGTTTTTATTCTACCACTTTTTTGCCATGATTAATATACATACCCATACCAAATTACAGCTTTCTAGTACTTATAGTCTCTGCGTAAAACCGCGGACGGACAGACAGACAGACAGACAGACAGACAGACAGACAGACAGACAGACAGACAGACATGGCGAAACTATAAGGGTTCCTTGTTTACTACGGAACCCTAAAAAGGTTCTCGCAAGCAAATATTATACCTAAAACGGAATAGCCGGTCCGCTATTTACCCGCCCGACTGACACAGGCGGAAAGTAATGTTTTTTCGCGCGTATATATGTAAGTATTATATTTTCCATTGTTGCCTCCTGAGCCTAAACAGCTTGACCGATTTAAAAGTATGAGGTGCTATTAGATTCGTATTCTTCCTCGGCGTGTCATAAACACTATCAAAAACGACAGTCGTAATAATCCTACTTGTGCAATTCAAGTTCTATCCTCTAAGCCCACACGCCCAAACTTTCTTAGATCTTATGGCCTTAGGTTCTGTGAAGGCACAGAGCAAGGAATTTCAATGCCGCTCGCAGGACGCTAGCGACGAGACATTTGCTTGCTCTGTATCTAAAGGTAATGGATAACGTAACAAAATGTATGTTCCTTACGAACTTAGCTGTAGACTGAATACACCTAATACACGAACGCAATTACACCGGCTGTGATACTCTACGCTTGCATAATCATTTCCTGCTTTCACCACAACAAAAGACGACTCTTGAGCGCTAATAAATGAAACAAAGTTAACTTTACGCGTGGAAAACTCTAGGAACTAATGAATAGCGTAAAATATAGCATGGTGTCTAGTGTAGACGACTACAAAATCTTTCGTATTACGTAAGTAGATACGTTGATATGGACATGTGGCGAATATCTTTTTAAGTGTTAACAATAGATGAATAATGTTTATTAAAATATTCATTTAGGTATATGTTAGTATTTTGTGTGTGTAGTACTTAAATAAAAAATATTTTAATGAAGTCTAAGCAGGGTTAACCGTAGCGACAAATTTCTTAGAATATTATATGCTGTGTAGGTTATAGGCAAATATTCCTTCACTATGCAGTACACAAGGTGCAGGTTCTTTTCAATTAATTTAGTCAATTTACACAAAATCATTAGGTTAATTAAGTATATAAGTAAATAAAAATATCCTTCCTTACTACTACAATACTACTTACTTACTATTTTCTATTATCATTTATTTATTTATTTACTCTTTATTGCACAATACAATGTAAAGGCACAATAAGTGGATAAACTGAAAAGACTATGTAAACTGATTTAATAATAATAAATAATAAATAAATAAATAATAATAATAAATGCGAAAGTTTTGTTTGTTTCGTTGTTACCTCAGTTTATCTACTGAACCAATCTTCTTGATATTTGGCGTACAAATAGTGAGAAGGACATAGGGCACTTTTCATCCTGGAAAAAGTACTGTTTCCGTGGGATTTGCGATAAACGAGTCGGCAGAATCATACGCGAGCGAAGCCGCGGGTAAAAGCTAATTATATTATATTTGTTCTGAGTCTAGCTCGATCGCCCAGCAGCTCTGACGCCCAGAAACTTATTATTTACTTAGTTTTAACCCCTAGGCTTAAAAGGTATACCGGAACGCTCGAGATGGTATCGGAACTCCGCAAGTGCAATCCGATGCAACATTGCAACCACAGAATGCAACAACCGCAGCCTTTTTACTCTAGCTGCGTTTAAACGAAGCGTATAAACTGTGATAAGGTCGAGTTTAATTGAGATGAACTTTTCTTTTATTTACTCCTGTCAAATGGAGTTTACTGACAGATTTGTTGTACTGGGTATTGAATATTTAACTATATAAGTACTTATATGTTATTATATATATGTAATCCGTATCCTACGACACAAGTTATTTTATAAATAAGTATATTTATTTTTTTGCCCTTTTGGGTAAAAGAAATTAAACGAATGAAAAAAAGATACTTTTAGGTGAACTATTATTTAAAAGTAAATAAATTTTTCAATTACTACATTTTTGCGCTTTTGAATAAACATAACTGGAAATATGCATCGAGCTTTAAAGATGTTTATTCATATTAAAGATATTTTATTATTAGTACCTACTAACACTAGTTTTAAGTTCTTTTGCAATAATACTAACATATAATATGGATCACTGTTATCTGAAATAAAGACAATTTATTTATTTATTTATATTCTTAAAGAAAAAGTTTGTTATTTATGTTCTAAAAGAACTCAGAATTGTTTCTTCTACACGTTACACCGTACATACCTTTTTAAAAATCAGTTGAATAATTTAACCTTTACCTTTAACCCGCACAGTGGAATAACGGAGGTTAAAATAGTTAACCTGGGACTTGTCTTTCCAGCCAGCACTATTCCAGTTCTCCCATAAGACCAAAATATCTTGAAACCTATTTTTCCAATCAGCTCGCAGTCTAAATAAAAAGTCCAATTACCAGACAATAAAGGCCCTGTCAGCCGTAATTTCACTGATTATCCTCCCATACAGAGCTGTGAACAAATCCATTAATCTAGTCCAAACAACTCTACTTACTTTTAAAAATAATTTTCAACCGACTAAAAAACGGAGGAGGTTCTCAAGTCGATGCGTATATGTTTTTTGTATGACCACGCATATCTTTTTACAGCGTCTTAGTCCGATTTCGATAATTCTTCTTTTATTGAAAAATATATCGGAGTAAACTCCGAAATTGGTCCCATATAAATTTGGGAAAAAACTCCAACCCTAAGGAAAATAAAACAGGGGATGATTGAGTTTTTGTTTTTCTATCTGAAAAATGACGAGCTCCGTGGCACAGCGGTTAACACGCCTGCCTGCGACACGGATGGTCCCGGGTTCGAACCCCGGTCAGGTTAAGATGAAAAATGATCTTTTTCAGATTTGACCTGGGTCTTGGATATTTATCTATATGTATCTATGATAAAATATAGTATCGTTGAGTTAGTATCCCATAACTCAAGTCTCGAACTTACCGTAGGGCTAGCTCAATCTGTGTGGTTCATCCTGTGACGTATAGCTATTATTTATAATTAAATGTGACGTTGCACACCCCGCCACCTGGACACTACTCCGGTAGACGTCCCGGCTGACGGTCGTGCGTAGCTGTCAAAGCAAAGCCTTACTGTTATTATTTCATCTCCTCGTAAACACCCCAAGACTAGACGTAACACATCCGTACAAAAAAAAATATTCTGGTGGTTTTTTGCTAAAAAGTTTTTAATAATTTCTAGTTAAAGATATAAAATTATATTCAATGACAGATATATCCAAGCATACCTAGTTACAGAAGCAAAAACGATAATAACTGGAAGTGCAAAATAAAAAAGCCATCAGCGACCATTCTTCGAGCGTTCAATGAATCTACAAAATGTCGCGGTATTCTTGGCTACTAAAGATTATCTTGGTGGCTGGTGGAGTAATAATACCTACTAATATCAAGTTGTTGCAGATCTGTCTGTACATCATCTCTATTTTGACGACAAAGAGCCAGGTACCGGTACTTGTAAAATATTTGGTTTACTGTTTGGATATCTTTCCAAAATAGTATCTGAATGAAGCATGGATTAATGGAGAATTTAATCTATCTGAATAATATTATAAAGTGAAAAGATTTGATAGTCTGTTTGTTTGCATTGAATAGGCTCCGAGACTACTGGACTGATTTCCAAAATTCTTTCAGTTTCAGAAAGCTTATTTATCCGAGGATGACATAGGCTATAATTGCTTGTGTACAATAGTTAGCAAAGTTCACAATGTTAGTACGAATCGGGATAAAATTTGGCATAGGCAATAGGTGACCTACGACTTGTCTTGAAATATATGTCGTAAAGTAAGTTCCCTTGGAATACTTGCACGGAGATGTGGGCGTTATGTAACCACATACTAAGTTGACGACAAATAAGTGCAAATTGAGTTTAACCAAAGAATGTTTCATAAACGGTAAACGAAGTTGCGAGTATAAACTGTAATAAGGTGGAATTTAATTGAGATGGACTTTAATTTACTCTTGTCATAAAGAGTGTACGTGAGAGATTTGATGCCCTTTTGGGAAAAGGTAATCTCAAAAAGATATCAAAATTAATTACATGGGGGAGATACTTTCGGATAACACTTATGTAAATAGTTTTGTAACCACCTGCTAGGTTCTCATTAAATTATATATAAATAATTAAAGGCTAGCCATCAATTTGAATTTAACAGCAATTTTGATCTGTAATGTCTGTAATCGGTTTGTATGCCTTTACTAATAAAATAAAAATAAAAAAATTAAGAAATAAAGATTTAATATAATAAAATTTATCCTTTTCTTCCCTTCTCCAATATCTTAGTTTTTAATTAAATAAGAATAGCATTGTGAATCAGTCAAGTCCATTTTACAAAGAAAATTTTACACTAAAATAAAATTACAACCCACTCCTTAACATCTCTGGCGCATAGATCGCGCATCCTTAACATTTCTTTAAAATACTAGCTGCGTTACCGCATTGTGAATAGATAAAAGCACCTGTAGAAATCACATGCTAAGTTGCTAATAAATAAGTGCAAAACTGAGTTGCACTAAATAGTATTTCATAACTGGTAAACGGAGTTGCGAGCAAATACTAGTGAGAAGCCAGAACAGCAGCGTCATCTCCACTATTGAACAATCTCTTATCAGATGCGGCTCGTAATTAAAAACTGATTTTAGATATGCCTCGATGAATCAAGTTTTATTATACTTGCTACAGTGCGCAGTACGCAAAAAATAATTAGGTATTAAGTTCTTTACAAAAACCGATTTGAATTGAAATACTTAACCACATATTGTTATAGGTATAGAAAATTAAATAAAAATGTGAAAATAGGGATTCAATTTAAAATGAAACCACTTAAGAGGCTTACATCAGCGACATTAGCGCCAATATTAATAAAAATTTTATTAATTCTTGTCAAAGATCAAATTGAAAAAATCTACGTCAGTACTTTTATTTGACGCATTCCAGCGTAACTGGTCAGAGACTGCAAGGGATAGGGACAAGTGGAAGGAAATGGGAGAGACCTTTGCCCAGCAGTGGGACATAATAGGTTAAAAAAAAAGTACTTTTATTTGGTATTAATTACCTTGTAGTAGGTATTTTTGGTATAACTTTTCATCAATATCATCATTTTAAATTACGAGTACTACTCATATGTTCCTAAGTACTGACGTAGAGGTTGTAGATATGATCATATTTAAGACCTTAACTTTTTTTAAGTCAAATTTAATTTAAACCATTTTTATACTTCATCATTATCATCATCATCATCATCATCAGGTCCTTCTAGTCTCCACTGCAGAAGCACGACCCTCTCTGTACTACCAGAGCCATATACTAGCCTGAGTAGTCAGAGGATTTGGCCTACACTCACTACATTTTTATACTTCAGTGTTTTAAAAATAAAACATTGTAGATACTGGACTATCTTCTAGACAAAAACTAAGTGATGATGATGTATCATTCGTCGATGTCACCAATGCAAAAAACTACAATTTCGCACCAATGCACTAAAAATAGATTGATTTAAAGATATTCTTCGCCCCTTCATATCTCCTCCACCCCAGTGTAGTCACAGCGCTTGCGACTTGCTAGGGCATTCTCATAGTCACTACGACCATTAAAAAGTTTTAAAGCGTCCGTCAAAGCAAAGACACATTCTTAATTATTTTTTTTCTGAAATAGATTAAAAAAATATCAGCCGTTCCATAAATTTCAGATCAAAGGTATACAACGTACTATGGAAAAGGTCATTAATATTTCTCGATATTAGACTTGGTCCCAGAATTACAGCGAGTTGAAGTTTCGTATCGAAAACTTGTACTCGCTGTAATTTTGTATAGGTATTGTTTTTAAAATTGAAATCTGATTATAAACATCAATATGCCTTATCCGGTCGTATGTACGAAATTTGGTTGAGATTGGCTTAACTGTTGTAAAACTAAAACGAAACTACGTTTGTATGGGATTGCGCCTTTATGTGGGACTCTTAAGATGTTCATTTTCATATTGAGAACGTGAATTTAAACTATCGCAAGTTTATCATCAAACACATTGTATAATACTAAACGTAGTCAAGGATTTCGAATAGATCAAATCGAATTGCCAAGTATAAAATACTTAGTAGGCTGTAGGCAACGGGCCAGAGAATGCTTGAGTCACAAAATGACGTCATGACTGCAAATGCCAACCGGCCGGACAGGCCTTGCGACAACTCGGCTCGAATGTGCTTGGAAACAAGATAATAGTCAAGACAAAGGTAGTAAATTAAAGATATGAACGTTTTAGATCGCAGAGCTAAAATTTTTAGGGTTCCGTAGTAAACTAGGAACCCTTATAGTTTCACCATGTCTGTCTGTCTGTCTGTCCAACCAACTCATAAAATGTACTCGAAAATGTAATATTTCATACATTTACATTGTTACATGTTTTTGGTCGTTAAACTGTGATGTGCGAGTGTGAACAGTGTGAACTCAAAGTTGTCATTCGCAACTACGGAACCACAACTCAACACTGCGCGTGGCCCGACACGCACTTGGCCGGTTTTTTCAATTTTTTTACTTAAAGTTTACTAAATGATCATTCGCGTAAATTATGGCCTATGTCATTTGCAGATAAATTAGCTTTCTATAGGTGAAAGAATTTTGAAAATCGTTCCTGTAGTTTCGGAGCCTATTCTATGCAAACAGACAATCAAATCTTTCCTCTTTATAGTATTAGTATAAATTTCAAGGACGACATTGCTGACTTCAGTTTTTCGAACAATGCATACTCAATTACTCAGTCCACGAATGTAGTTGCTTGTGAGTTAACGTCACTTGAAGAAAATGCACTGTGCAGTGCAGTCGCGTTGTCGCAAAATGTCCCTTTTTGCATAATGCCCACTAGTCGCAAAATGTCCCTTTCGCAATTTGTTGCTTGTTCTGCACTCAGCTTTGGAAGCGGCCTAAACTTAGCCAGAAGTAAATTATTGATTTCAACGGTTTTCAGTTGATATTTACATTATTTTCAAATGAAATACGAAAAAATGTGTTCAAATAAAACTATATTAATTAATCGTTTTGAATCTTGACACAACCTCAGAAATGCATTCCATAAATTACTTAGTAGGATAACAGATATTTTTGCACTTCGAATTCCGGAAATTGTCCAAATTAGGCTCTTATCAAAGACAACCTGCACAATATTTTTAATAAAACCCTGTCTGATCTTAAAGACTCCTAAGGACTGCAAATTCGAAATAGAATGTAGTTATAGTATACTATATTGACCATACAAAAGGCCGGCCAGCGAAACATAGCCGCCCGACCTTTTGTATGAAAATGTTGTTTTTATCGAATATCCAGCATAAGGTCATAAAAAAAATTGTTCATATTGACGGGCTGAGTCACCCCTTTAGGGATTTGACAGAGTTTTATTTACAGACTGTAATTATGTAAAAATTTAGCAATCTAACAAACTGATTTAAGAAGCTACTTATGATCTTATTCACCAAAGACGAAAAATTTTAAACACTTTCATGAAAATTTCTTAAGAGTGACACTATATTAGACGTTCATTGATCCTTATATAAATAACAACGCCACCATATTAAAAATCTGTGGAAAAGTAAGAACCTATTCAGTCAGTTTAGTTTTATGTATTTGTATAATTATTATAAATTATAAATTTTAAATTATTTGAGACTCTACTCTGTGAATTTGTAAAAATCACGATAAATGAATAAAAATAAATATTCTAGACTCGGATATGACTAACTTCGTGAATATGCTTTTAACAATGACACGCAAGGTCTTCACAGCGCGGAATCTCACATTTTTTGTCTATCCGTGAATTGGAACCGTGAAAAATTGATAACCGAGAAACCTCGCTGTCAAAACAAATAAAAGAACAAGACCTGTTTTACTCACGCTGCCCACGACTTCGTCCGCGTGGGAGTCAATTTCATCACGCACTATTTTGCACCTTTTTACAGACGGTGGCACGTTTAATTCAATTTGGTTACTTAAAACGATGACGTTTTTTCGATCATCATCATCAGGTCTTTTTTAGTCTCCACTGCAGGAACATTACCCTCTCTATTACCAGAGCCATAATTATTCAGAACAGAGGATTTGGCCTACACTGGCTACAGCCAGCGTTGAGAGAGCTGGCTACAGCCAGCGTTGAGAGTGTAGGCCAAATCCTCTCGGGCTGGAGGCTCTTTGAGGTTAAGCTTTGTTTAGCTTGTGTTCCCTAAGTCGCCTTCTACGACATCCACGGGAAGACTTGGAGTGATTCTATTCTATTCTGCCGGAAACCACACGGCCTCTTTTACCATTTTTCTTTACTAATCAACAACAAAGAGTTTAAGAAGTTTCTGAGATTTGTTTTTGTACACGTACACTTTGGTTTATAACTTGTTTTATAGCCGTCTTGATGAATGTATAGCGTGTTAAATAATTTGTGAATATACTCATACATAAAATACACAAAATACTCGTACATAAAAAAATACATTCAGTGAAACGTAGAACCTGCTGCTCTTTTGAAGACAGTTAATAAAACACACTGTCCCACTTACTGTTTTATTTATCTCATACATTTTAAAATGAAGTAAAAAAATACGAACGCTCGCATTATATGGGTGTAAACGACATCTCCATTTCGCAAGAAGTACTAATAAAACCTGTATGTTATGGCTTACACGGACCGTAAACTCAGTGTGTCAATAAGTCTCGCCACAAAAATATCTTTAGTTGTAAGGGGGACACATGAATGTAAAGAGAGTACAGTGTTGCCACTATTTAAAAAAAATCGTTAGACTGAAAAGTATTTCCGTGGGCGAGGGCGACTTAGGGATCACAAGCTAAACAAAGCTTATAAACATCAAACAGTTCGACCAGTCTGGCCAGCGTGAAGAGTGTAGGCCAAATCATCTGACTGCTCTATCTACTATAAGGCTCAGTTAGTACAGAGAGGGTCATGCTCATGCAGTTGAGACTAAAAAGGCCATAGAGATTATGTTATTTGAGATGAGGGCATTGTGTAAGGCGAACATCACCAAAGGTCCCCCAGGAGGGACGGACCTCGGCTTTAGGTGTTGTCTGTGTGCGTAAATCTTGGAGAGACAGCAAATTCTCATATTCCTGATTGGCCGCAACTTACGTGCATAGCCTGAAGGGCCGAACTGATAAACAATGGCAAATATGTTTCTGCCTCGATTCGACTCAACTCAGTTTGCCCATTCCATGTGGTCACCCCTTAATCATGCTATTTGTTCTCACATACTCACTTAGATAGCATCACTCGTTGCTACAACACATTGTATCTACCGTATGAAGAAAATATAAAAGCATTATTCACATATATCTTATTAAAAATTACAACAATATTTTTGGCATAGTATTTTAAAATTAGGTACATCCTAGTTTTAGTAAGTTTAGGCTAACGCAGATTATCGCCATCTAGTATCGAGTGGACAGCAACTCTGCAGCGCCATACATTCGCTAATATTTTTGTATGAGGTTGGCAGTCTATTACGTTAGTATTATACTGTCTTTGCCCAGCCCATGTCTTATATGAATTAAATTCAATATTGGAGGTTGGTGGTGGGAGCGCCCACTCAAGGCTTGCGTAACGCGCGGCTACAGCTGTTCAAAATTCAGCATTACTTGTGAAATAAGGCCTTTGTGTTGTCTTTGTTCACCTACTATGGTAAGGGTGTGATAATCATTTAAAATGTAAATATCTTTGTTTCCTAAACCCTTGAATTAGCGGGAAAAACAGTTTTCTCCTTTGTAACCTTTTTCTTACTGTGTATTTTTACCTTATATCCTCTGACAGCTCTGGCTAATATTAGGTCCTTACCTATGAAATTGGCGTTTTCTATAGAAAATTTCGAGCAATGTGAAAATTTCATACTAACGTTTTTGGTATTATTTCGGGATTGATAAATTCAACAGGAGTGAAATTTTGCATGTAGTTACGGATAACAATAAGCCTAATTTTCATATTATAAAATTTACAAAAAGATAGAATAATATTAGTAAAATGGCTACATATTTAATAAAAACGGACAAACTTGAAAAGAGTTCTTTCCATGAGCATTTTCCAATAGTTAAATTCACAATAGCAAAAAGTTAAATACATGCAGTCTGTTAATAAATACCACGTTACGTTACCACGCAAATAAATGATTATGATTATGATTATGTTCAAGTTTAAATAAAAAAAATGTGTTTTCCCTGAAAATTATTGTCATTTGGAACAAAATAGCAAGTGGGAAAAAGACGCCAATTTCATAGGTAAGGACCCATATATGGCTTGAGTGGTACAGAAAGGGTCGTGCTCCTGCAGTGGAGACTTACAAAGACCTGATGATGATGGTGATGATATACAATAATAGCAGTCCGTCCCAGCTTCACCCGTGGTTCATATCTAGCCTATGGCACTTTGGGATAACGTACAACTATCCAAGGGTGAAAGAATTTAAGAAATCTGTCCAGTTGTTCTTGAGATCAGCGTATTCAACCAAAAAAAAACAAACAGACTCTTCAACTTTATAATATTAGTTTAAATATTAATAAAACTCTGTCCGATTCTTAAAGGGGCGACTCAGCCCGTCAATAGAAACAAATTTTGCTATGAGAATAAGGCTGGAAATTTGAAAAAAAAAAACATTTTCTTACTAATTGCCAAGCCTGCTAAACACTTTTGTATGAGAACGTAATTTCATTTTTGAGAATTGTACATTGAAAATGAATGAAATGCACGGGACAATTATTAATGTACATACATTAATAATTGTCCCGTGCATTTCATTCCATCTACAGTTTCATGGCCGTATCAAATCGCCGGGGAGTTATCTAATATAATAAATACGTCACGTACGGGCGTCCTGCGGCCATAAAAACTATGGGTAATCGCCGGTCATCGCTCCCTAGTGCTTTCTTAACGGTTAAGCAGTCGCGCCCTTAGATTTGACAGTAATGTTCGCTATGGAGCACGGTAGGCCTCATAAAATAACATACTATCACGTCTTTTTCCCTGTGGGGTAGACAGAGCCCAAGTATATAAAACCTAAAGTTTAGCTTGTTGGTGGGCTTGTAGGTAACGGCATCAAAATAGTGATGGGTTGCTAGCCGCATCGCTTAATGACATGATTCCTCACGCCCCTAAAATAACTAATTTTTTTATAAAGTTACAGATAATTTGGAACATAAACCCATTCAATTTCATCCCTTGTCGTACAATGCTTAGTACAGGAAATACTTATACAGGTGTCAGATTTTCAATTCTGTTTTTAGGGTTCCGTACCCAAAGGGTAAAAACGAGACTCTATTACTAAGACTTCGCTGTCCGTGCGTTCGTCCGTCCGTCCGGCCTTTAAAATTAAAGTGATATTTTAAATAAGAGAGGCCTTGAGCAGCTATGACTAAATAAAACCCTCACATAAATAGATGAAAGCTGAAAACAGTACACTACTCTTTTGGAAATGTTGTTAAAATACCAATCATTTACTATCAAGGATATAATTTCAAGAATATAGCAAAACCACGTGTTTATTTCGATATCAAATTATAGTATAAACTGGGGCCTCACGGGCCCAGCCGTACCTAAGTGTTAAATATAATTTATTTTATTATGACCGCGCTTACGGGAAAGACGAGTTTGACACAGAGTATACTAACATGTCGGTCGCATTCGCTTGCACAAGTGTTTTTATTGCCTAATTCTGAGACAAAGAGACGTGTGCGATATGGTTTTACAAGCTGAAATGACAAAGATTTTTTTAAATGTGGCAAATATTTTTCAAGATTTCTTTTTAAAAATGAAACCTTTTTTTAAAACATTGTTTGTTCCTCCAGGAGCCTTTCTTTTATTATCATTTATGGTTACAAAGGTAACTGATAGGTATACAAAAATGTTTAACTTTACAGTCCTTACTATCCAAGAAGCTTGAAGTAAAGACAACTATAATTCTACTAATGAGGTCCATTTAAATTAAACTCAAATATTTTAAAAACTGGCCCACAAATGAAAATGGTTTATAGCAAATTTTAAGAAATAGTTATATACGCTAGTTTTTGTTTTAGTTCTTACAAACAAAATGATATCTTTTTACAAAAATCGATAAATCTGCTGTTTCGATGGTCGGCGCCAGTGAATTAAGTCCATAGTTCCAATTCCAACTAATTCCAATTCCATTCCAATTCCAACTAATATTATAAATGCGAAAGTGAGTTTGTTTGTTTGTTTGTTACGCTTTCACGCCGTATCTACTGAACCGATCATCATGAAATTTTGCATAGACATAGGTGAGAGTACCGAGAAGGACATAGGCTATAAATTTCGCGGGTGAAGCCGCGGGTAACAGCTAGTAGGTAATAAATAGTAAAAAGTTGTACGCCAAGAAAATGTATTTATCTGTACAGGTTCTTATTTGCGTGTTTTTCTGAATGTACTCGTAAAAGTCAAAGTATCACAAAAACAATGGCATAGAATTTAAACTTTATTTTTAAACATTTTTTCGTTAAATAGTTGCCAGTACTTAAAAGTCACCTGGAAGCGCATGTCTCCATACAAACGGAAAAAGGGAACTGTGGCAATATTTGATAATTTTGGAGTAAAATTAATCATTTAATCAATTAATCTCATTATAATCTACGTACGTTCCTATACAGCTTGGTTAAAATACCAATGGTTTGAGAATTACAAGCCTTTTGTATGGAAATCTTGAGAGGCGTATAATTCTCAAATATTTGATAATTTGCCCAAACTGTATAGGCACGTACGTAGATTATAATGAGATTAATCGATTGGATGCTTAATTTTTCCCTAAAATTATCAAATATTGCCGCAATTTCCTTTTTCCGTTTGTATGGAGACATGCGCTTATAGGCGACTCTTAAAATATTTGCGCTTAATTAAAGTGATTTTATTTATTGATTTGTCACGCTTTCACGACTTAATTACTGAACCAATCATCATGAAACTTTGCATACATATCGTCTAGTACTACGAAGGACATAGTACATGTAAATGAATACCATACAGGAAACCACAGTAAAACAAAATAATCACATCGGTAAACGCATAACCCTTCAGGCACCACAAACACCAGATAATACCACCAGATACATTACCCTCTTTTGACGTCAAGTCGGGCATTATTCCCCATCGCCACATCGTGCTATTTGCCTAAGTGCTCCCATAACAGATAATGGAATACCCGTAGGAGAGCTGAGATTTGCAACGGAGAATTGGTCCTGCAGGCTCTTTGTGCAAAGTAAGGAGATTATAGATATGACACACTTCATGGCTTTTGCGGCCTAAAAAAGGAACTCCGGTTTTTCATGTGGATAATCTTTTTTAATCCATAAACAATTATTTACATTGTGTCGGAAATAACTTAAAACTATTTATTTATATCAACAGTGTCTATATACAACATATTTAAAACTAAATCTAACTAAAATTAAAAAAGTAATAATTAAAGCTAAAAATAACAATAATATCTTTTAAAAAAAAAACTATAGATAAAAAATGTCCCGCAAATCACTGCCCTGCGGAAGTGTTCCCAGAAGGCTGGCAGCATTGCCACGTTGTATGGCAATGCTTATTCTTTGTGCAAAGAAATTGCCAGCCCTCTGGTCATTGGACACCTCTACCAGCCTTTGGCTCACAAACTTGAAGAGCTTTTCACATAGTAGTGATCGATGATAATTATTGATTTTTGATACTTATTTTCTTCTGTGGTTATATCGGATTAATTAATCATCGACATTTTATTACAAAAACGTTCGGCCAGCTCAGCAATTTTTATGAAAATATTGAGTATAATTTAGACGGTCTGAGTCGCCCCTTACATGGGAACGTATTGGTAAGTTTACACGGTGTAATTGCTCATAACAAATTTTGTTGTGTAATGGCTATATACGATTTTATGGCACTTGCGCCATCCGGAACCAGGGGTTGAAAACGGTAAAGGTATAAGGGTATGGTACCGGCATAAAATTACGATACACCTTAGATTTAACGGTAGAACCAAATCGGTTGACAATTACGGTTGTGATACAGCTAAATATAAATAAAGGTATTTATACATTTACGATATCGTTATGTATCGATACTTTATAATTACTGGTACCTTAATTGAAATATTTTCAGTACTGAAAAAATGATGCAACGAAGACCATTGAGGCGATTCGTCGGCGGTATAATTCAATGAAAACCTTTATTTCATAATTCCAGTATCGAAAAAATAACGATACCGCAATATTACAATACCAAAATCGTTCTTTATGGTATGGTAATTTGAAGGTACCATTATTCTAAGGTAGCGAAATATAAAGGTATGACGTCATACCGCTTACCGATTTAACCGTATTTTTTTCGGTCATTCAATCCCTGTCCGGAACCAGTATGTAATATTGTTTTTTTTTTGCTTTTTAGCCAGCTGTTAGATCGTTGTCGCGAAAGGTAGAACATTAAATATAAGAAAATACGCAAATGTAATATAATGGCGGCAAAAGGTTTACGACCTAAGCCTTGCTTTATACCATCTTTATTTTACACTCTAAGCGCGGTCTAATCTTATAGTTCTGAATAACCACATCACAGAAACCGCATAACTCTACGATTATTCATTGGTCTATTTAGATGTAAAATATCCTCCAACAAAGGCAGGCACGAGTACCAAGTACTAATTTAGATTCTACAGACATTACATAGAAAGTACCATGGGTACAGCACGAATAAATTTTAGTTCTTGGTATTTGAAGGAAGTACAAACATCGATATGTTCCCGTGGACATGTGGTCTCAACGCCTTAATCGTACGATTTGTTCTCAGTGACTCGCATAGATGGCGCCACACGAAACTACACAACATTGTATCTACCGTATTATGAGAATATAAAAACATGATTCACAAAATATATCATAGTAAAAAATCAAAACAATATTTTAGGCACAATATTTTAAAATAACACCCCATATTTAGTAAGTTTACGCTAACGCGGATTACCGCCATCTAGTATCGAGTAGCAAGCAACTCTCCTGCGCCATACATTCGCCGGCGTTGTCTTTGCCGTGGACAAAGACAATATAATACTAACGTAATAGACTGCCCACCTCATACAAAAAATTGGACCAAATTAAGGTTGCGAAAAGCAGGCGAATGTATGGCGCAGGAGAGTTGCTTGCTACTCGATACTAGATGGTGAAAATCTGCATTAGCCTTTAACTTACTAAATATACGGTGTAATTTTAAAATATTATGCCCAAAATATTGTTTTGATTTTTAATAAGATATATTTTGTGAATCATGTTTTTATATTCTCATAATACGGTAGATACAATGTTGTGTAGTTTCGAGTGGCGCCATCTATGCGAGTCCCTTAGAACAAATCGTACGATTAAGGCGTTGAGACCACATGCCGTGGATGTCGTAGAAGACGACTTAGGCAACTCATCAGCCTCTTTAACCCTGCCTTACCCGTCTGGCTAGCGTGGAGAGTGTTGGCCAAATCCTCTGACTGCTCTGACTAATATAGGGCTCTGGTAGTATAAAGAGAGTCATGCTCCTGCAATGGAAACTTAAAAAGACCCTCTCTCTCTCATCTGAGCGTTTTCCCGGTTACCTGTGACGCTTTTTAGCCGCCTTTTGCCAGCCAACACTCAATTTTATTTAAAACGCCCATCAACACACTTGGAAACTGGAAATAACTCTAATCTAAAATCCTAAAGCAACCAGCGTAAAAATTCTGCTGGCCGAAATTTAAATAACAATATGGCTAGACATAAATTGCAATCTAAAATTCAAAGCCAGCAGACGTCGTTTTCATTATAATTATACTAAAAACGCCAAAGTCGGGGTGGTCGGTGGAGTGTGACCGAAAATTCGGTAACGTTAGCTTGCCACCTTTTTAACCTACAGCCACAAAACGTAGAGTGTAACAGAAGAATCACTGGAGTATGTTGTTTCGTTCGTGCCATTCAGGACTAGTATGTTAGGGATGAATACTATACAATATAATTAGAAAACACACATACACACACACACACAAAATACCTATACACAGTCCACATACAAGCCACATACCTAGTCGAGCCACAAAATTGTGAGTTGACGTTGCTTGGAGAAAATGCGCTGTGCAGTTTGTTACCGTTCCTTCTGCACTCCGCTTTGGAGGCGGCACTAAACTTACCTGTAAATAAATTACTTTCGTCAACAATTTTCAATTACGAAATATATTAATGACGATTGTTGATGGGTTCTATAACTAAGACGAAAAGGGCCTTGAGCGAATAACAATGTACTACTAATATGTATACATATCTCAAGTGCATTGTTGTATTTATGTAATATCTACCTATATATAATTAAGAAATATGATGTAGGCAAAAGCTACACAATTACCTACTTGTGCAGCTCTCCGCTACATAACGTTCGTAAGTGTTTGTAAGCAAGAGCAATATAATTTAAGAGCTAAGTAAAGTTTGACTGTAATTTAAACGTTGTTATAACGCACATTGCAAGTTGCATCTGTAACCCACCTTAATTTAACCTACAACGCAGGCAGAGTAAATGCTATTTGCCGTTACGATCTACAATATGAGCACGTTCCCTTTTTGCTTTCTTAACCACGGCCGCTCCATCTACATTTTGTTAAGATACATGAAAGACAACTGCTCTCTGCCCATGGACGCCCCTAAATTGTTTTAATTTCGATTGTTATAGTTTTTAAACAGAAGAAACTGATTTGAGAGAAGAAAATGGCGGAAAATCGCCTCAATTGTTTTTTCTCGACAAGGGTAATCAGGGTGAAAAATTGTAAAATAAAAATAATGATGTTTGAAAAGTAACTGAATATTTTAAATTTAAAGAAAATTGTGGTAATATTATCTAGATAAACATTGAAAATCTGATTTCAAATTAAAAATACATCAAAATCGGTTTACCCGTGTAAGTGCTACCGGCCTACAGACACTCACTTAGCGGTCAAACTAACAACACCCCTCTTTTTCGATCGGTGGTAAAAAAATCATTAACTGTGAAAACAAGATTCAGCAAAAAAAGACAAAAGTTGCAACACAAATTGTCGGGCCATCTCTCGATCCCCTTTATTGCTCCCAATCAAAGCTTTTCTCCATACACAATAAAGACAGTGCAATTTTTCAATGCAAGTCTATAATCGGCAAACTCGACGGTCAGCAAAAAAATCGATAAAAGCAAATATCGATTGGTCGCGACGGGGTGCCGGCCGGCCTGTGAAACAAGGCTGCAAATTAGCCGAGTGGACTGGACTAGTCCTGTGGCGAGTGGCTTGCTTGCCAGTACATTTCTTGGAAGATAGTTAAGTAGGGAAGAAGCAGTAACAAGTTGTGTGAAAAACTATCTAAGATTTGATTTTGAGAAGTTGATTTTTTCTAGAAGTTTTAATTATGTATAAAAACGGGTCACACGTGCTATTTCGTCGGGTTTGCCGACTATAGTTTTCAAGGCAAGAAGTGCGATGGTGAATCCTGAACTAATGATTTTTCAATAATATAACCTTTAATGCATCCATTTAATGTAAAATATTCTGGTAAAGAAAAAAATCGCCTTTGAGTCTAAAATTGTACCCTAGCGTATTTCCTGCTAACTAAGTAATGGGAATTTGGGAAGGTAGCTTAACTATACTTTAATTATTTAAAACAGAAGCTCTTTACTTCTGTTATTTATGAAAAGGAAAAGACTCATATTTGGCTTAAATCGCTGACTATACTCCAAATAGAAATAAATAATACTATTTTTAGTAATCCGAAGCAATTTTGTTTCTCGATCAACATGAATTATGCCTAATGATGCGTGGGCATTCACAAGTAATAAAGACGTTTTTGCTGACCCTCCCTTTTGTTCCCTTTGCGGTCCGAAGTGCCAATAACTGGCAATCTCGCACTGCATCAATCTTGAGATTTTGAAGACGCTAACAGGTCCGTACGTATGGCGAAGACACAGGAGGCGTGTAGGTGCTCCTATATGAAGAGCTGAAGACAGGAAGAAATCCCTTCCTGGGATACATCATACGCTCATACGTACGTACTTTGTACGTGTTTAGTTTTAAAGAATTGCCTTTGTCAACTATATTATTTTTTGTGTACAATAAAGAGTTTACAAACAAACAAGAGTTAAGAAATAAAGAAATATTTCTGCAATTCCACATACACTGCTGCCGATGACTTATTGGACTAAAAGTAACATTTATACTAACCCAAAGGATTTTTTTTTACCTATAGGTACATCACGTCTTTATCCCTTGCGGGGTAGACAGGGACTAAGGTAATAAAATCCAAAAGCCACGTTTAGCGTGTTAATGAGCGTTAAGGTGAAAAGCGGAATCCAGATAGTGATTGGATGCTAACCGCTTCCTTACATTTTTACCCAATCCTGATTTTTACACACACACTTCTACAGCCATACAAACACACACACACACACACTTCTTTACTATACTAACACTTCTCATGTTTCCTAAATGGTAATGTACCTATATATACCTACTCTGGACTTACCTGTGCTCATTTTCTTTATCTTATTTATTTGTATTCCTCTTCTAAGTTCCTAATCGAGCTTACGGTTCAAATACGTTGTATATTTCTTAAAAATACAGCCGAACACTGGTCTCTAAAATACAGGCGCCAGCCTAGTTTGGAGAACAGAGAAAAAAATCCAATAATTTGTACTATGTTTTACCTTTTGTAAGTATATCATTGTTCAAAATCCTGTACAAATTAATTAGTAAATAAAGATATATTATTATATTATTATTATTATCCTCTGACCAGTTTCTACGATCTGCGCGGGAAGAAAAGCAGCTGGTTGGCTATTCTATTTAGTTCCTTTTCTCCCAAACCAGCAAGGAATAAATATTTTTTCACATATGAATTAAGAAATACACAATGAGGGTTTTTTGAATGGTGGAGCTAAGTGGCGGCATCACTAAGGCCGGGTGTGCAGTACTCTCTGACTCTTAAATACACAGCTCCCCCTAGTCAAACCTCCTCCTAGCTACGTAGACGCAAATATCTCACTCAAGCAGCTAAGTGCATTTTTACATAACAAACATTGAGCGGAGATAATGTTCTAAACGTGATACAAGGTGGAAGAAAGCGTAGGATAATCGAATAGACAGCGAGCGTTCGTAACAATGTCGGTGTTACGCTGTTCAAATCACGTTTTTTCTTAACTGACCAATTCAAGTTACTCATTCATTATTACAATGTACATTGTATTTTAATATAACTACTAATACAGTCACTAATCTCTAACGTATTTTAAACAAAGTCCTCCACCGTGTGTCTCTGTCTGTTCGCGATGAACTCAAAAACTACTTCACGGATTTTCATGTGATTTTGACCAATAGATAGAGTGATTCATAAGAATGGTTTTGAGGTATAATAGATGCCCGGGCGCAGCCGGGGAGGGCTGCTATTTTATGATAATAATAACATACATTATTTAAAAATTACATCCTCTGACTGCTCAGGCTATTATTTTATAGCTCTACATAGTACAGGGAGGGTGTGCTCCTGAATAGAATAGAATAGAATAGAATTTATTTGCCAGAATACAGAAATTAAATAGGTCTTAAATATTACAATAGGTACATGTATTCAGCCACTTCAAGAGGCATGCAAAATTTAAACTTAGAAAATTAAAGTTATAATAATACAAAATTGAATAATTGAAAATTAATAACATAATAATAATAAATAGACAGAATAATAATAAAATAAATTCATATAATCTTTTACATCATAAAAACATTTATCCAACCGCCATTCTTCTAATCGAGTCTTAAACGCCCTACCTTGCAAATCCTTAATCTTACTGGAAAGTTTATTAAATATAGTTATGCACATATTGCAGTGCAAACTAGAAAAAAACTGATGATGAAGATTTAAAAATTAAAGTTAAAACTTTAATAAGGTCAAAAATAAATAAAGAAAGAATTTTTAAATTATAATCCCATTTTCAGTCAATTCTTCAATAGAGTAATAACAACTGTCCAGTTTTACTCATCCAGAACTACACAGAAGAAGGAAAAGTAGCGTATTTTAGCGCGTATGCGTATATGTATGTACGCTTTTAAATATGTCTGTTCATTGTCGCCTCGAGTAGCCTAAACAGCTTGACTGCTGAATCGCTTTTGCAACAATTCCGCCTTTGTACCTTCGTGTTATACCTATTGTATATTTTATGGTGCAAAAAGATTTTTTATTATTATCTCCTTTGGAGTCACAGGTGCTACCCCGCCAGGAGGCCATTCCAAAGGATTGGAAAGCTTGCGTGGTGATATAGATCCGACACTTAGACCCCCTTTCTAGAATTATTATTGATAAAATAAAGGAAAATCGTATTGTATAAGAATGTAATATCTTTGACTTAACCACAAGTTAAACGTAACTTATATAAAGGAAGGTAGAATGACTAGTTCAAAACCACTTCAAAGTCAATAAAATTACGTAACATACACAAGTACATAGAGTGCATGTATAGCGTCAGAGCACAGAGCACGTAATCTTAACTTTAAAATTAACGCCGCGTAGAGACTCGTAGAGACAACCTCGGGACAAAAAATATCAACGCACGCGCTACTTACGAAGCTTTGTAAAATAGGTAGAGTTAAAATTATTTCAGTAAAAAAATAGAGCTACTGTTTAGGACAAGTTTTATAGGGTAAGTTTTGTTTTAGATAGGAATAATTGTTATTTTTAAGGTTAATTTAGTTTTAATTCATTATATGTAATAAAAGCGTCAAAACTTAATTAAGGCAAAATTAATTACATTACATAATATTCTTCACTACGGTTACGTACATACATAGGCTTACCGTAAAAAAAACATTTATATACTAGCTGTACCCGCAACTTCGTCCACGTTGAATAGTTTAAAGTTATTACAAGTAGTTTTTGTTCTTTTTCAGGCTCTATCTATGTAATAAAATCTATCTAAGTAAGTAATCATAACTATAGAGAAGCGCCACGTGACCTTTCACCTTAGCTTCAAATTAACACAGTAGAGACTCGGCGGTAACAACTTCGGAACAAAAAACATCAACGCACGCGCTCTACATAGCGTAACATACTTGAATAAAATTGGAGCTACTGTTTTGAATTAATGTTTTTTTTATTTATTTATTTATTTGATTTATTGCAAATACAAATCAATAATTCTAAGCATTGTCTACGAGTTTTACCTTAGAGATGTGGTAGAAAGATGATAAAAGGGGTGCAAGTTGATAATAATAATGTGTCGAAAGAGACAAGTAATGAAACAAGACGAGTGACAAGAAATATTGTGCTATAATTTTGAGAACTGATGGTTTTAAAACTGTGTACATTAATTACTTATTTTTAATATCCTGAGTTCAATTCGTTAAGACGCGTAGATCGAAACTAGCTCTAACCGTCATTTTATTCTTTTACTCCTGAAATTGTAAAAATATAATTCTGAACTTCTGTAGTTAATTATATGTAGTACCTCTCCAACCCGTCTGGCCAGCGTGGAGAGTGTATGCCAAATCCTCTGACTGCTCTGGCTAATACCTATGGCTCTGATAGTACAGAGAGGGTCATGCTCCTGCAGTGGAGACTATCAAAGACCTGATGACGATGATGACGACCTAGTTTTGGTATTATTTTTCATTATTGTACATTATGTTTTCTCCTAATATATATGATTTTAAGCTTTCGCGGTCGCAATCACTATTACGTTTACCTTGACAGCTCAACATACACCACCGCAGTCTCTTCAGTTAGTCTGTGAAAATGGCAGCTGCAATGTTGTCGAAATAGCAGACACATCTCAAAAATAATCGCGGTAAGTCCCGTAGTGAACATAATAATGTTCTCTCCTAATATGGTAGATACAAAGTTGTAAAACAACCATCCTGCCATCTTTGTGAGCCTGTGAGAATAAATTTGATCCCAGTGAAAATCTTTATCAATTTCCTTAAAAAAATCTCTTCTCATACATCACTGCTACCTTATTCTGCCTTTATTTTAAAATGAAGACAACAAGCGTAGAGACGGCCAAACAAAAAACTGAACGCACGCGTCAGATAGAGCCACTCTACAAAAAATTTAGAGCTACTGGTTTGGCCGAAATGTTATTATCCTCGCTAACAGCTTACTCTTCCCGGAATGCTGGTGTTAACGGGAATAGAATAGAGTTTATAGGCTTTGACCTTTAGCTCCGAGTTATAAGATATGGGCGATGTTATAAATTGTATAGATTTATTGATTGTTTAGAATAAAGGCTAGTGCAGAATATCTACGAAATGTATAAGCCGAAAAATATTTTTAATAATTATATAAATTATAATTTTAAAGGCTTAATATATATATATTTTTTTTATATAAATGAATTTAGCAAAATATTTGTTCTTCTGTGACATAAAAAGCTTACTCAAAAAATTACTTCTTTTTAAAATTTTGGCCTATGAGACCGACAAGCCGTAAGAAGGTGAGGAAAGTGTCTACTTTCCTCATCTTCTTACGTCTTCCTTACCACCAGTATACTAATGACTACTCTTCTCGCTTTTGAGAACTCACTAAATGGCTTGGAACGCATGAGTCCCGTCCCGACTGTACATTTTTTATTCGATTGCCGAATGTTTGTTTTTCCCGATGCCCAGGAAGGAGCCCGATGGTCCAGTGGGTGTGAGCTCTATGAGCGCTTACGTATGTAAAGCAACCCCTGGTGCAGTCCCTACTTGGATGGGTGACCGCAAGTGGCATAAAAATATCTCGAGCTCCTCCGTGCTTCGGAAGGCACGTTAAGCCGTTGGTCCCGGCTGTCATCGTTGATGGCAGTCGTTAAGCTATGTCAGATGCCTTAAGGCAGCTTGAAAAATCTGACACCAGTGTTGGCCACTTACACATACGAAAAACAAAAAAAAAAAAAAAACAATTGCCGAATTATAATACGGAGGAAAATGTTCAGAAAGTATATTTTGATTGATCCCGCTATTTCTCTACCCTTGCACCACAGATAACCCCGCTGTTCTCGCCGGCACATGATAGAGGCGGAACTCAAGTAATGACCACATTCCTCGCCTGTGAACGTATTGAATGGCTAGAAAACCATGACACCTGACTTATTTTGTTTAAATCACTTACCAGGTGACTATAAATAGGGAGAAAATCCTTTAGAAATATTATGAGTCACATGAAACGAATTCAATTAATTATTTCTACCGCTATTTCCCTTCCCTTGCACCATAGATAATCCCGCTGTTCTCGCCGGCACATCCAAGAGGCGGAACTCAAGTAATGACCACATTCCTCGCCTGTGAACGTATTGAATGGCTAGAAAACCATTACACCCGACTGTACTTTGTTTATCATTATTGTTAGTGGAAAACACACTTAGCGTTAAAGTTTTGAATGGGCAGGTGAAGATTTCAGGTATAGAACTAAAGACTACAGTATTGTATGTTAAGAAACTGCTTAGTTACTTCCTTGTTGATTAATTTTAGTTGAACATTTGTTAGGTTAAGAGCTGGTTCTGCGTCCTTTTTTTACTGCAAGCACGAAGCGTCTGCGTTTCAGTTTGGGCAAAAATATTACTATTTCTTTTTTCAAATGACGAAATACTCGATTTGCTAACAGATAAATAAGATTTAAATAAAATAATTTACTAAATACGGTTTTTATCGCGTTTATTACATTATTTATACACCTAACATTTCAAACACTTTACAGTGTTCGTGGTCGCAGGTAGACTAATTCGACATTTGTCTAGTATTTTTTAAGAACTGCAAATCTACCGCCGCAACTGCAGCTCAACCTGTGTGATTTGTTTTAATATATTTATTTAAGTGTTTCCGTATATTAACAACTTGCAATAAAACATTATTATTAAATTGTAATGTAGAGTTAAGAACACAAACGACATAATAAAAAGATATAAAATAAGAGCATGAGACTGTAGTATGTACTGTTATATACTTTGTTAGTTGTAGCGACCACAATTTCTTATGAGTGTGGATAAAAGTGCCCATAACCGCACTATTAGAGCGGGCTATTTGCGAAGTAGACACAAAAAGGTAAGAATTTTAATATCGCGAAGTGTGGACATCGAATGGCTTTATAAAGCGCCTGCCATGTTAGAGCTTTTTCAAACAACATGCATAATGTAGATATTTTCCGTTTTTTCTCACCCCCGCGGGAGGTGGGCAAGTTTTTCATTGAGATGCATGTTCACTTACTTCCATTTTTAGATTTTTATTTACAGCTGCTGCATGATATATTACTTGAAGTATTTGCCTTAATCCTATGACATTTACTAATTTCATGTGTGAATTCTCTCTAGCCAAAGCATATCTCCTTGTCTTAATTTTTGAATTCAAAGATGACCACAGAGGAAAAAAACAAAAAACTCTACCATTTTCACATATTAAAAAAAATTATCTAAAGAAATAGTTGCGTGCATGCGTTGATGTCTTTTTCAAGGAGCTCCTTTTTATTATATGAACAACTAGCTGCTACCCGCGGCTTCACCCGCGTAATATATAGCCTATGTCCTTCTCAGTATACTAACCTATGTGTATGCAAAATTTCATGATGATCGGTGCAGTAGATTCAGCGTGAAAGCGTAACAAACAAACAAACTCACTTTCGCATTTATAATATTAGTTAGGATTAGGATTAGGAACGGCGCTATTTGTTGGAGTAATTACTACATTTTCTTGTCTCTTTCTATTCAAAGATAAGTATAAATCTAACATTTGTCTCTTGTTGGAATAAAATCATCCATAATCTCAGTGATGTGTAAATAATCTTTATATAATATTTCAATTTTTATTTTTATAATTACACCGGTTGCTAGGGTAAACACACTTGTCCCTCAAATCCAACAAATTAGTTCGACAAAATGAATAATTTTTCTATGGTACCAATGCTGGGAACTCGAAAAAAAAAGACATTTTCACAAAAAGTGTTCGGTTGGCCCAGCAATTTGTACCTATGAAAAATGTCGAAATATTTTTAGTTTCCAAAGTTGGTCCCATAGAAAAATTGATCATTTTGACGGTCTGAGTTGATGGTTTGAGGGACAACGTGTTTAAACTAGCAACCGCTATAATTAAAATGTAATAAAAAGTAAAAAGATAATCCACACATCAGCACTGTGATTATAGTACTTTTTCCAACATGTGAAAATAATAGAATTATATCTTTAGATAGATAAAAGACAAGACTTATGTTGCTTCTTTACGCCAACGCAGAGGGCCGTTCCTAAGTGTTCATATTAGAATCGGAGCTCTTTGAAAAAGACATCAACGCATGCCATTATTTTCTTTAGATAACTTTCTTAAGAGTCTCACGTAAAGGCGCAATCCCATACAAACGTTTCAATTTTAAAAACAATACCTATACAAAATTACAGCGAGTTGAAGTTTTGTATCGAAAACTTGTAGTCGCTGTAATTTTGTATAGGTATTGTTTTTAAAATTGAAATCTGATTATAAACATCAATATGCCTTATCTGGTCGTATGTACGAAATTTGGTTGAGATTGGCTTAACTGTTGTAAAACTAAAACGAAACTACGTTTGTATGGGATTGCGGCTTTACGTGGGACTCTTAACAAGTGAAAATGGGAAGGGTATATCAGGATTTTTCCTCTGTGGTTATCCTTGAATTCAAGAAAGAAGACAAGGAGATATACTTTAGTTCTCTACCCAAGACAGTTCTTACATAAAGGAAGGAAGGAAAGAAGAAGATCCTTGAAAACGGCATCTTCACCTTTTTTTAGGTAATTTAAAGAAACATTGGCATTCTTTGTATAACATCTATGCAAAAAATGCCAATGTTTCTTTTAGTTTTACATAGAGTTGAATATATTTGCTTTCTAAAACAGTCTTAATATGTATTTTATAGCAGTTGCACTTCAAATATGTCTAAAATCTTTTTTTTTTTCAGTAGATATGTCAAGGATATTACGATGCACTTAGGTTTTTGTTACTTCCTTTCTATTTCCAGCACTTTATCATTTACATTTGAACTATTGGTACTATTTCAGGGTATCACTAATTAAATGTTATTTTCTGTTCATTAGCTAACTTATTATGAAACTTTCTTAGAAACGTTTAAATTATGATTCCACACGCTAGCGCGGCGACAGACTTGTTATTTTTGCATATTGAATGACATCATATTTATTCAAATATGTAAATTACATTAGTGGTCTTCGGGCCTGTCCTTCCAAAATTTTATAATATTTACGTTTTTACTTGGAAGTCATAATTTTTATATTACTTTATCCGTGTTTGATGCAACCTTTGTAAAAGGATGTGCTTTTCAAGTAAGTTTAACAACGTATCTTTTGTACGACGAGGTCACATATTAGGTAATCCTTGCAGCCAAGCGTAACAACTAATGAATGGCTTACAAAACGATGCAAATGAACCCGAGTACTGACCATTTATCGATGTAAACTATCGACTAGGCCACAATACCGAAGACAGAGATAGAACGATTAATAAATAAGCTAAAACGAACTAACCTCGAAGTCGTCGGCTGTGTCGTTCCAAATGTGTTCAAATTAAAAAGTAAACAAGCACTGTTATGAAACACTATAATAACGGCACGATTGACAGCACAGTTTTCGCGATCGCGTGAGTTCGATCGAGGTGGAGAATGGACGTGCGCCCGCGACGCGTGAACCGCGCAAACTGGCGGCGGTGAACGTAGCATGACCTTCCGGAGCCCACACAGCCAAGACAGAACCTCTTCCATATAAAGTCTTGGCCCAAAACTCTGACCTTCTAGCTTTCCTAATATTTACCTGACATTTCGATCATCCGGCTCGAAGGACCGCAAGATTAGCGGAGTTCTTTTGTAGGTTTTTGTGCGACCAATAACGAGTGATTGATGAAGGTAAAAACTTAACGATGTAAGCAATTTATTTGTGGCTTGTTCTAGGAAATTTCAGATTTTTAATCGTCATCTAGGTTCCGACTAATTTCACAGTACATGAAAAGGTGTGCTTTGGGAAGACATGTGATATCATGTCTTCCAAAGCACAGATAGTAATGAATAAAGGACTCGTTCAACGGCCCACATAATGCACTAAGTTTATGTTTTAGGTCGGAGACATAAGTAAACACTACCTTACTTTATTTGTCTACAGTTACATTTTTACAGTATATGATCGCGCTGGGAGCCTAACGTAGATCATCATAGAGAGATGTTCAATGGTATGACGTAGTATAAGAGCTTATCATAAGGTAACGCCCACACCAAGAAAATAAGAAAATTCTACTAATTTACGAGTATCACGATGTCATCGTTTTTTTTTTTTTGTTTGTACTGGCGAAATTTTGATCGTTCTGGACCCTTAAAGGGGTGATTCAGCCCGTCGATATGAACCATTTTTCCTATGGGACCAATGCTGGAAACTCAAATTTTATTTTGACATTTTCATACACAAGTGTTCAGCCGCCCGGGCAATTTGTATAGGAATGTCGAAATTTTTTTCGAGTTTACAGCATTTGTCCCATAGGAAAAGTTGTTTATATTGACAGGCTGAATCACCCCTTTAAGGGTCCAGAACGATCAAAATTTCGCCAGTATAAACAAAAAAAAAAACGATGACATCGTGATACGCATACAACATGGAATTGAATAAACTGAAAACCTGAAAATAGTTTGTTCAGCCCGTCAATATGAACAACTTCTCCTATGGGACCAATGCTGGCAACTCAAAATTCTAACAAAAGATACTTACCGCCCGGACTAGTATGGCTAAATCCAAAAAATTTTTGAGTTCCCAGAATTGGTTCCTTAGGAAAAGTTGTTCATATTGACGGGCTGAACAAACTATTTTCAGGTTTTCAGTCTATTCAATTACACGTTGTATATGTACTGTTAGCTTAGGTATAGTTCTAGTAGTTCTAGGTAGTAGTTTTTCCTTAATCTTTTGTTATGTGTCGCATTGTGTGAGTAGCCAATAAAGTTATTTCATTTCAGTTCTTATATAATCTATATCTTTAGTTTAATAAATTATTATCTTTATTAACCAATAATGGTAGATAGACCTCGCGTCTGAGCTATCTCCGAATATTTACTTTCTGGCGTATTTTATAAAAAAATAAAAACGGCAGGCACTATTACCTGCTAGCAAGGAAACCCGGAATTATACGAACTCGCTTGGACTGCGCCCCGAATTCACTCGCGCACAGGCGGCGAAGCGTGTCCGGTCACCTTTTAAACTGAAGGGCGAGCACACCTGGCAGACTTTACTATCTATGTAAATACATACAAACAAATATAAATAAGTGTGGAGAGTGTAGGCCAAATCCGATGACTGCTCTGGCTAATATATGGCACTGGTAGTACAGAGAGGGTCGTGCTCCTGCAGTGGAGACTAACAAACACCTGATGACGATGTTGAAATATAAATATAGGAACTAGCAATTTTCCCACGCCTTCGTCCGCGTCAATTATAGCCTATGTCACCCGCAAATAAATGAGCATTCTATAAGTGAATGAATCTGTGTTTTGAATTGAAAACAACTCGTGTTGTAATGTTCAACTTAACTCACCCGAATCAAGTACTATTATAATAGAGACGTATATCCATTAACCTTTATTATTTTTTTCTCTTATTCATTCTCTTTTTTATTTACCTGTTCTGTCCCACTGCTGGGCAAAGGTCACTCCCAGTTCCTTCCACTTGTCCCTATAAGGGATAGAATGTCATCTAGTTTACTCGTACCAAAATAAGTAAAAGAATAGGCCACGTATCCTTATTAACTTAACATTTTATCGCTTGACTGATCTTCCACAGGGCGGAAGCTTCAATAGGCATTAAAAAAAAGAAATCCACGCAATGGCATTACGCTCTGTACAGCCAACTGCCAAGTCTTGAGAGTAAAAAGTCTGCATCCGTTTGCAGCATTTATCGTGAGATTGAACAGCTGTTCATTATCCCATTACTAGCCGGCGTAATTGTGCGTACGGTTTGGAATGCACCTCTCTTCATTGATTATAAAACTACAATTTTATTCCATACAGAACATAATAGACAGAAGCTAGATCTAGCTTTACCGTGAGCTATACCGGAGCTTTAAACAGACGCGGATGCAGGTATCAAAAAAGTTTGTGGGCCCAGTAGCCCGTGTCCACTTCCATCCACAACTAATCAGCAAGTGTGCCATAGCTCGTATATTTATTTAGTGCCCAATTTTCGAACCTAATGTCTTTGCTGACAAATTAAACCGTAATAATTAATACTTAACTGTTAAAATATCGTTGAACCATATACTCGTATCTATCCTTTGCATACACTTATATCCCGAATAAGGTTCTCTTGTAAAACTGTCTTAATGAACAGTAATTTTAATTTACCTGGTTTGAATGTAGGTTCATCATGTTTTATCAAAACAGCTTTGCCGCTTATTAATAAAAAATATATCAATTTTTGGTATGATAAAAAGCTGTTTTTTGAACTCATTTTTTGTGATTGATTACCGGGGACGGGGACATAAATTTTGATCAGACGTGCGTAGCCTGCGTGACCGATCTGCATACACCGAAATCAAGTAGGTAGATTGTACTTAATTCATACTTAATGTGTAAGTTAAGTGAAAAGTTTTTCTGTTTAGGTTAAGACAGCCGACGACTATGCGTATATGGAAACCCTTCCAGTACTCAGAACCAGAACTGCAGGAGCCTATAAGCGATTGAACATGCAATTTCACAGTTTAAATCCTACCATGCTTTTAGTTCTGTAATGCGGGAGGCTTTACAAACGCAATAGCAGAGTTGTGGGTATAAGTTCCTACCGCTACTCACACTAAATTTGGCTTATATGTTTAACAGAATACGCTCAATACTTTTATTGGAACGGGTGAAAATTAAAGAAAGGATGAATATCATACTAAGTGTCACGGAATAAAAGTAATTGGAATTACATAAACTTATAACATTATAATTACAAAATGCTTAACATAATAAAATTAATGAGTTACGTTTTTAGACAGTTAATACACCTTTTTGGAGGCTTCCCTGCAGAGATGCGGTTTTTGGATTTTCTGTCCTTGTCTTTACGTCTGCTCACTGAAGTAGGTTTTGTACTTGTATTTTTCTAGTTACGTTCTAAGAAAATTATTTAAAACCAACTCGTAATCTTGCTCTGAAGTTTGTGCACTCTGAAATATTCGTCATCCGTTTCATACATGTTAAAGAAGTAACGTTTTGTTTGTTGCATGGATCATTGCTAAACTTACAAAATATGTTTTGTAATTGCTGGAAAGATCAGTCAAATTATAAAACTTTCAGTTTGTGTATCGTCCGTATTTGAAACTGGCATCCATGATGAAATCCATGGTGTTGCTTTTTCTGTTGAAGTGGACGGATTTTGAGTACAATTTTCATTATCACTCATATTTTTCTGTAGATATCTTCTTTGATATCATTGCTCAAAGCCGGTTTTGCAAATATACCTAATTCTGTCATCAACTTATAACAGCGGATATGTTTTTAATATTACTATCGTTTCTTTGCACGCACCGCTTCCGATCTGAGATCGGGGAGCATGGCGCAGAAATCCCTCCCGCGTGTCAGATCGCAGCTAAGTACATTTATACTTTCTGGGGATCTGAATAAGGAAAGCGTTTTTATAATGAAGTCTTGAATACTACACCGTACACAATACCCGAGTCCAGATCGTTCGCAACTCTGAATAGCGGAATGGTTTAAGTCAACTTACCGTGAATTAATGCTAGTAAGCCCTTCCGCAGCTCAGAAGTACTGAGGTTCTGAATACTGGAAGGGTTTCCATATACGCGACGACTATGCCACTCCAGAAAATAATACGAATGTAAATGTGGTCAAGCCGTTTAGGCTGCAAGAGGTGACAACGGACATATCTACTAACTAACATAGGTATATTCGCGCGAAAAACAGGTGGTTCTAGTTGGGTCAGTCGGGTCAAAATTTAAAGTAAGTGTTTATCGAGGAAGAAAAGAAGATAAGAACGCCAAATAGTCTTCTTTTGTTCCTTTAGGAAACTAGCCTAAGAAGGTCAGTGAATTTGAGAAAATGTTCCTTCGATCCTAGGTAGTTAGAAAGGTAAAATTTTCACCAAAAGTAACTGCAAGTCTCCCCCAAATCTAGATAACATTAAAATTCTTAATTTTGTACCTAAAATATACAACACTGTCCTTTTGAGCGTGGTTAAAAAATTATTCAATACAAAAAATGTATACTAGCAACTATTTTCAAACGTCAGGTAACGTTGCTGTCAGCTGTCATCGTGTCTGTCATTGTCATTTTGTTGTCATTCAATTGTCAAAATTTCCTAAACAAAATTGCAAATAATTTATTTGCAATGAGTTAAATTCTTTAAAAAAATATTGATTATCCAGTTGCCTTTCTCTCCGCTTCTTCACATACTTAACCATGCAGGTTTTCCGGAATCTGGCTTTCAACTTCGGTGAGTCTCTTTTAGGTTATGATAATATTTTTTATTACCTGATTCTGATGGTGTTTACCTTTGCAGCCAGTAAGGGTCGAAGGCGGCTGTTCAGGGTACCATTGGAGAGATCAAAAAGTACGTCAACTAAAGAGGGGACAACAGGATTAAAGGAGCTGCAGTATGCGATTCCCAAAGGAATATATGGACAGCCAACTTGTCATACCCATCCTCACTTGATCAGACCAGAGATGTTGACATGCGGAGTGACACAGGCGGAGTACAAGGAGCGGAGAGAAACGCTAGTTAACAAACTAGTGGCTGAAGCAGGGAATGAACATCAAAATCACATTGTGAGTTTGTTTTTGAGATTATATAGTTTTAAAGTATGTTAATAGTTATTGGTGTGGATCGAAATCCTTTCTCTACCAGTTCCCAGTCCCTCAGAAACAGAAATAAAATTAAATATACATAATATGAACTTTGATCTAGTCTTAGTCTTAATTTAATGTTGGGCAAAATGCCATTACTCAAATTAAAATATGTTGGTAAACAGTTGAGAAGTATTTGCATGGCAACCATTATTATTTTCATTAAATTTTGTCAGTCACCGGTTGGCCATGCTTAACATCAATGTTGTGTGGATGATAGCATAAGAGAGTGTAATGCCATTTGCCATCATAGTTTCACTGCTAACAGAAAGAAATTCACGTCTGCAGCGGTAGCATAATACAACCACAAATATACTTGGATGGGAAGAATTTACATTAAAATAATGTTTTCTTCCAGATTGTCATACCAGCAGCCTGCAAGCAGTACATGTCTGACAAAATACCATATGTGTTTCGGCAAAACTCAGACTTTTTCTACCTGACAGGGTGCTTAGAGCCTTCCGCCATTCTGGTCATGCTGAAACCAGCACAAACTGAAGATTTTAAGGTATTTAAAATTGACATGCAACATTTGATGAACTAATAAATTTAAATAGGCAAATCACAAAAATAATAATCCCAAAATAAATATTTATTTATATATATGTTACTATGGGACCCATACTACTAGAACCCTTCAGAGGGGGTGGCTGGATAGGCCCTAAAGCAAATTATGCTACTGCTTTGGGCATCACATCGAAGGAGTGTACCAGTAACAGCACCTAATAAATATTTGCTAGCCAACCCGCCACTGTTAGAGGGGAACAATATTTATTAGAAACGCCATCCAAAAAGGCAACTTATGCATACCATTACAGGCTAGGTGGGCTCCTGATGTCTTTTTTGAATAGCCAATATCCTGGCAGTAAGTGGACCTTACTGATATGGCTCACCAGCAAGCTTGCCATAAATGCTTACAATAGGCCGAAAGTTAACCAAGTATTTTGAATGAGGTTGGCGGTCTATATGTTTCCTACCTAGAGTATAAACTAAGTAACTAAGACTGTTCCTGAAGTATGAAGCACGGAAAGGATGTGTTTATGTACGACAAATGACTCGTGACCTTAGTCGGACGTATCGCTATACGTCCGACTAAACACGCGAGACACGTCACATGTCACCCCGCCAGGCTGCTCCCATTCTGCAGCCTGTATTATAATGTTTGGATTTCCACCACCACTCAGTAAACGTCACAGACATTAAGTGTATGCCAAGGCGTCACTAAACTGGATAATAAAATTAACATTAGCTTTATTCAAACTGTTTTTGGTATTTTCAGACAATACTTTTTGTGCATGACAAAGACAGTCACGCAGAGCTGTGGGAAGGCCCGAGAACGGGATGTGCGGCCGCCGTCAAACTGTTTGCTGTGGACGAAACGCGGCCTGTCGAAAACTTCACCAGCTTCTTCTCCAAGTAAGATCTTAAGACTAACACACCAGGGTTGTCCTTGTCTAAAGACTCATCCCATTGGTCTAGCCATGTGGATGGAGCATGGGCTTTGCGGTCACCAATGAACTGTTTTCTGTGGACGAAACCTGACCTACTGAAAACTTTGCAAACTTCTTTTCCAAGTAAGCTCTCATAACTGGTACACCAGGGTTATCCATATTCTGTCAGTGGGGTGCATCTCATGAACCTTTGTAGATATTCACTAATGATGTGGACAGTCATGCAGAACTGTGGGAAGGCCCGAGAACGGGATGGTTGGCCGCGGTCAAACTGTTTGCTGTGGACAAGACGCGGCCTGTCGCAAACTTCGCTAGCTTCTTCTCAAAGTAAGATCTTAGGACTGGCACACACCGTAGCCGTGTGGTTCCCGGCAGAGTAGAATACGACCACTCCAAGTCTTACCGTGGATGTCGCAGAAAGCAACTTAGGAAATATAAAACAAAACAGAACAGAAGAAACATTAACAAAACCTCTCCAATCCGTCTGGCCAGCATGGAGAGTGTAGGCCAAATCCTCTGACTACGCTAGCTAATATATGTCTCAGGTACTACAGAGAGGGTCATGCTCCTGCAGGGGATACCAAAAAAAGACCTGATGATGATGATGATGACTGGCACACACAAAGGGCCCAGACAAGAGGCCTAAGTGTGGATTGAATTGCCCACGGAACCAAGTGACGGCCACACCAGGGCGGTCCATCTATGTGACATTGGGGTGCATCTTGTGAACTTCGGTAGATATTTATATCGATAAGGACAGTCATACAAACCTTGAATGCCTATTTGGTAAGAATGCCTTTTTATTGTTCCGTAGTAGACTAGGAACCCTTATAGTTTCGCCATGTCTGTCTGTCTGTCTGTCTGTCTGTCCGTCCGCGGTTTTACTCAGACTATAAGTACTAGAAAGCTGTAATTTGGTATTGGCATGTAAATTAATCATGCCAAAAAAATGGTAGAAAAAAATCTTAAAAATTTTTTTTTTTAGGATAGCTCCCATACTAGTAAACCCATCGTGTTGGGTATTGTTAAATAGGTCTTTAAAAAATATTATGAGGTTGAGAGCACCATTTTTCGATTTAGGGATCCGTTTCTGAAATATTTGGTTTTAAAGTGCAAATTTTTGTTAGAGGTGAGTGTCCCCCCCCCCTCTATCTGCTAAACGGTTATATATGGATACGTGAAAAAAATTACAGCAGTAGTATATATACTGAAGTTGAAAGGAAAACTATCAGAGCTGAGTACTAAGTACAAACTAAGAAGTTATAGGCAACCAAGTTATAAAATGTACTCGAAAATTTAAAATTGCATACAACTTTCATTGTAAGATGGTTTAACTGTGAGGTGCGAGTGTGAACTCAAAGTTGTCATTCCCAACTACGGAACCCTACACTGCGCGTGGCCCGACACGCACTTGGCCGATTTTTTTAGTAAGTGTCGAATTAGATGGATTACATAAACGCAAAGTAAATAGCTTGGCCTTGTCTCTTCCAGCAACGTGCCGATTGACAAAAATAGAAGGTTGTATATCTTACTGGTATTTACAGGATTTCTTTAATGAAATTATTCATCTCCTCCTCAGGACGGTCACCTCAACAAAGCCTTCACTGGTCTGGTATCATCACGAAAATCCCGCCAACCCCGACATCCATCCCACCATCAGAAATTTCTTGAAGGAATCTGATCAGGTAATGCAGCATTATGGCTTCAGCATTATGGCTTTGTATGTGTGTGTATTGTATGAATGAATTGCCTTCCACGTTGGTATGGGAAAAAAGTAAAAACGTAGAATATACCAACTGCTTTTTTTCCCGCGCAGATCGTAAAAGCTGATCGAGGGAATGGGCGTCAGGAATCATGTCAATAGGCGATGCGGCTAGCAACCCATCACTTTTTTAATTCCGTTCTCACCTACAAGTTTACCAACATGCTAAACGTCGCCTTAAGGATTTACAGACCTGCAGGCCGATTTGCTAACTCGGTGTACAACGATTTGATTGTCATTTTCGCATCCATTACGGTTTTCATATCTTAAATAAAAATAGTCATTCATACCGAAGCCGTAATGAATATTAAAGTTACAATGAAAATTATGTACACCATTAGTTGTCAAAAGTTAGCAAAACGCCTGCTGGGCTCTGAACTTTCAACAACTACGTTGAACAACGTTTTGATTATCACTTCAACATCAATTAACGTTTATACTCTACCCGAGCAGTTTGCAGTATTCATTATTTCTTAAAGAAAATAATAAAAATATTTCATTTTGACAATATTTTTTATTAGTAAAAACCATAAACACACATTTTTTTTATACATATTAGTACAATACATATACACCCAAGGTCGAATAACTAATTTAAGTCGTGTACTTTACTCGCTGCGTAACAAAATTAACTCTTGGCTTGCGGAAAAACAGCGGAAATTTCGAACTTGCGGAAAATTCGAATTTCGAAATGTTATACCCTTCGAGCAACACGGCCTTCCGTACCGGAAGGGAGTAGCCATACGCTGCGTACCCCTCTGTCAAGGTATAAGCCAAATTAGGCATATGCATGTTGTGTTAGTTGTGTGTCACTCATCTGTACACAAATTATTGTTTCTCTTTTATGTAATTTTTTGTGACAATGTCATAATTACTATCAAGTGACAGTTTAAGTGTTGTATGTAGGTGTGCGGAACTAAACTTGTGTGCACATTTCCCCTCGCAAAAAACGCCAGAAGAATTGTAATAGTAATTTGTCGCTTCGCCCACTTCCTCCGTATGGAGGCCGTGTTGCTCTAAGGTTATAGCTAAAGACATAATATTTTAAAGAAAACTGTGAAAATTCGCTCGTCTGGCAATTAGGCGATTTCCATAAAGCACTGATCAGTGCCCAGCTTAAGCAATACGGATCATCATACTATTTTTTTTTTTTTCGTTACTATATGGAAAGTCCTCCCAAAAAAGAGACATCCGCGAAAAAAACGCCATGCTAAACCAAAAACTCTCTTAGATATTACAGTTTTAATAGCACATTTTTTGGGCAATACCAAAACGCTCCCCAGGAAATGCTACTCTATCGTGACGTCACGGTTGAGTAAAATGTATGGAACGTATGAGTAACTTGTTCGACAGCTATATTCAATACTAGCTGTTACCCACGGCTTCGCCCGCGTTATTTATAGCCTATGTCCTTCTCGGTACCCTTACCTATGTGTATGCAAAATTTCATAATGTTCGGTTCAGTAGATACGGCGTGAAAGCGTAACAAACAAACTCACTTTCGCATTTATAATATTAGTTGGGATTGCGTTTATTGTAATGGTCGTATAATAAAAGTTGCTTTATTTTTAGAGGCATATAAAATGGTAATATATAATTTTACTTTTTTCATACTTTTAAAAACGGACTTGCCCAATCAACTTTAAAAGGTTATTTAGTATGGTAAACGAATCGTTATCAAATTGAAAGTGTACTTTTATAGTCTTTTTAGATACATTTTGATATATTATGAAACATTTTTAAGAATCTTAAGACCCAGTCATCATGCCTATCAAACAGCCGTGCCGCGCGACGCATCAAAGTACTGTGTCTGTACGCCGCGTGCGTTTATAGCGCCTTTAATGAGGAGCCCGATGGTCCAGTGGGTGAGAGCTCTATGAGCGCTTACATATGTTAAGCAACCCCTGGTGCAGTCCCTACTTGGATGGGTGACCGCAAGTGGCATAAAAATATCTCGAGCTCCTCCGTGCTTCGGAAGGCACGTTAAGCCGTTGGTCCCGGCTGTCATCGTTGATGGCAGTCGTTAAGCTATGTCAGATGCCTTAAGGCAGCTTGAAAAATCTGACACCCGTGTTGGCCACTTACACATACGAAAAACAAACAAAAAAAACAAACAAAGCGCCTTTAATGGGCACCGACACTTCCTTCCTTTGTCTGCTGCCGGCGCGCCCTCGTCAAAGCATGCAAACTATTTGCACGGACAGACTGTCCATCAGGCCCATCTCCCCTCTAGGAGGGAAAAATAAAAGGCCGGCAACGCTCATGTTACACCTCTGGCGTTGCAGTTGTCCATAGGCAGCGATGATCACTTACCATCAGGTGACCCGCTTGCTTGTTCGCCGTCCTGTCATAAAAAAAGCTGTATGTAACTCGTCATACCCTTAAATTGCTTTCCGCTGCGCTTTCTCTTAAACCTTTACAAAGCAGTGGCAAATATATACCAAAAATTGAACCTTATGCCGCGGAGATAAGGTCCAAACACTATTTTGTCGAGCTCCGTGGCGCAGCGGTCAACCCGCTAGCCTGCGACACGGGGGTCCCGGGTTCGATCCCCGGTCAGGTCAAGATGGAAAAAGATCTTTTTCATATTGACCTGGGTCTTGGATGTTTATCTATATAAGTATACAAGGCGACTTGTAAATGGTATATAAAGCCGTGACAAGGCCATACCCCGAGGGTTATGAAAATCATATGGCGGTGGAAAGAAACGAATATCTTGTAAAAATATTTTCCATACAAAAGTAGAAAAACATATTTTTTTTTATTTTGGTCACACCCCTAATTATGCATAATATTAGAAAGAAAAGAAAGACTCATTGATAAATTTCGTTACTCGCAGCAAAGCCCTTGTATGTCATATGTTCCTAGTACTTTTGTAGACACATCCTATTATTTCTAAACACAAACACAGCTGAGAGCATTTGCTATGTTCTGCCAGCCTAGTACAATTCAGACACCTACCCCTTTGTTGACACCGCACCGGCCGCCGCGCCGCTCTTTCAATGAAGCCGCCTTCCCTTGGCGGCAAATCGCTTTGCGGAACTTAGCAACAACATTGTTTCACAAATTTGACATAACACAAATAACCATATCATAATATTCCGAATTTGAGTAGTTCATGTTCGAAAAAGTCGATATTTGTTAAAATAAAAGTCCGCACGTCACTTTACACTATTTATTCTAAACGTTTTATGAAAACTAATAGCAACAAAATTCAAAATTTCGCTCCGCGGGCACGTTCACAAAAAAATTACAATCAATACAATGACGTTTTCATAGAGTCAAAACTCTAGGTGCTTCGCGCACGCGCGGAACGACGTGCCGATGGCAAAGAGGTTGATGGCGATAATTCCACGATAGTGTTGTCAAAGTGACCTCTTTCATCTATCCTGTATGCCTAGTACTTAATTGGTTCCGCAATGCAATAAGGAAAAACCTTTTTTAAAGTATTTTTTCTTCATCTCGTGTAGGTAAGTTAGGTAAGGTCTTACGACCCCACATACCCTGGTGTCAGAGTTTCTAAACCGCCACAAGTGCATTTGACGTGGATTAAGTAATTTATTTAATTAGACAAAAGACTTCCAGTCTAACTGGCCGTCGTGTTTACCGAAGTTTATGGACAGCAGCTGCGATATCAAAAATCTTTTGAAGATGTGAAAAATCTTACAACTTCTTTACGCAATTTTTTGTATCTGAGGTATCTGTTGTAATTTATGAATCGGTATTCTCTTTAGTGCAAAACAAATCCTATTAAAAAAAATTGTTTTTATGTGAAGAGCGAAAAACTAAAAAAAAATAATTCGTGATGACTGCTTTTTCTGGTCAGTGGGATTCCAACATTGCGCTTGGCGGTACGTGGTCGTTATGAGAGAACTTTATTACCCCAATGGCTGTCAGTCTTGCGCGTTAGTGTCTCGTCCACTGATACTTTAAGGATCTTAATTAATTCAATTCATGTACGAATAATGTTTTACAAAGCTAAGTTAACATTTAGTTCATCGTTCCAGTAACAGTTAAAGAAAACTTATTTATCTGATAGCAAAAAACGGAATTTAAAATTTTTTATACGGAACCAAGCCTAAAATATCAAAAAATAAAGCAAATAATGAGAGAGCGAGACAGAAAATTACGTGCATGAAGATGAATAATATTTGCAGAAGAGATAATGCATTGCATCTCGGTAAATTGTTTCTACTTTGGAAATTACATGAATGTTTTATTGTCTTTTGAAATTTAATTTTAAGTCGATAGAATTTAATCGTTTATTGTTAATTCAAGCATTAATTTAAATCCACCCATAATTAAATCCAATTGTTTGATTCGCCGTTAAATTATTTTTAAAAATTACGATGCAGTCTGCTGATTATGGTTTACGTAAGTAAATTATTTCATTTAGCGATAATCACTAATTGACAGATTTTAAATTTAAGTGATTGAACTACCACTTAAATTAAAAATCTGTCTCTCAGAGACACAATGATCTTAGGCAATGATTATTCGTTATGGTCGTTGTTTAGTCTTTGTAATTGTAACCTGGTATTCAAGGTCATTTGTCAAATTATAGTTGACAAATGACCTTGAATAGTAAAAATTGTAGATTTTCGTAATGATGAATGACAACAGCTGATGCAGGGTTGGTACCTCAAGATTTTTGTCTAATTATGAAATGTTAATTAACTCGGTATTGTGACGCTTTTCTTACAAGATGTTATTTTATCTAGCATATCGGTATGGTACCTTAACTACCACATTTCGCCTTATATACTACTTACCAGTCACATTGTATATTATAAAATATAGCATCGTTGAGTTAGTATCCAGTTCACAACTTACTGTAGGGCTAGCTCAATTTGTGTGATATGTCCTTATATATTTATTTATTTAATTAAGAATATACCTACTGCCTTGTAAAGGGAGTATAACGCGTGGTAACAATTTGCAGGTGTTCGTAGGTGATCCGCAGAAGGCCCTGCACTTCCTGAGGGTTGTCAAGTCTCCATCTGAAATTCAGTTGATGAAGGACACCTGCTACATTGGTTCGCAGAGCGTCAACATGGCCATGGCGTGTACGAAACCTGGTAAGCTTTCTTTAAGATTCTTTACACTCTCCATAGTGACATAGACATAATTTTTTGCCAAGTGTTTTTTTTATTTTCGTTAAGTTTACGAGCTCCGTGGCGCCGCGGTCAACACGCCGGTCTGTGACACGGATGGTCGATCCCCGGTCAGGTCAAGATGAAAAATTATCTTTTTCAGATTGACCTGGGTCTTGGATGTTTATCTATATATGTATTTGTTATAAAATATAGTATCGTTGAGTTAGTATCCCATAGCACAAGTCTTACATAAGAACTTAATTTGGGGCTAGCTCAATCTGTGTGATTTGTCCGTATATATATTTATTTATTTATTATTTTTAAAAAGATTTGTTATAAGTGGGTTCTCTTCACCAAAAACAAATTAAACTTGTGCTTGTGTGTGTGCTATGGGATGCACAGAGCATACAGCTTTATATTTCTTTTAAACAGTTTTTTAGAAAAAAAATAAAACATAGGATACCTATTTTAGTACTAGGTTTTATGAAAAAATAATTGTGCCTCTAGAAGCAGTTTTCAGCGAGAAAATAGAGGAATACATTTGTATGGAAAACATACTGAAAAAATACTGAATTATAATCTACATGTTCCTATACAGCTTGGTAAAATTATCAATGGTTTGAGAATTATACGTCTCAAGATTCCCATACAAATTTGAAGTGGCTTGTAATTCTCAAACCATTGTTAATTTTACGAAGCTGTATAGGAAGGTGCGTAGATTTTAATGAGATTAATTGCTTAAATGCTTAATTTTACTCCAAAATTATCAAATATTGCCACAATTCCCTTTTTCCGTTTGTATGGAGACATGCGCGTCCAGGCGACTCTTAAAGCAACGTAATTAATTTTTTTATTCATCTTCTTTCCTTCATAGCTCTTTAAATATTGATCCCAGCAAAAAAATGTATATAACCTTTTTTGTAGAGAATTTTATGTAAATTACTTGACTAGAAGAATTTTTTTGCTAGTAGCCACCGTTTACGAGTTGTTTAAAAAAAAAACTTAAAAAACTTTTCAACCAAATTTTATTCTGTTTTCACTTTCATCATCATCATCATCAGGTCTTATTTAGTCTCCACTGCAGGAGCATGACCCTCTCTGTACTTAAAGAGCCATACACTCTCCACGATGGCCAGACGGTTTGGAGAGGTTACTTTGAAGTTTATAGCTTTGTTTAGCTTGCGTTCCCTAAGTCGCATTCTATACGACATCCACTGGAAGACTTGGAGTGGTCCCATTCTACTCTGCCGGGAACCACATGACGACCTTTTCACTTTCAGTACTTTACTGTTGAATATTTTTGGATAAACAGGTAAGATAACACATATTTTTTCATGTATATTCCCTATTCCCTTACAGGAGTATCGGAGCACATGATAAACGCGATCCTGGAGTACTCAAGCAAGCAAGCAGGGGCAGAACACCTGGCCTTTCCCCCCGTTGTCGCAGGCGGACCCCGGGCCACGCATATACATTATGTATCTAATAACCAGTTGTTGAAGGATGGGGAGATGTTACTTGTAGATACAGGTGAGTCTTAGCTTCAATAGTAATATCAGGCTCTATGGTCCAGTGGTTAAGGCGTTTGCCTTGTTGACCCAGGGTTCGTGGGTTCGATTCCCACGGGAAGCATACTTTGTGAAGTTGTTTCCAGTTTGGTTAGCACATTGCAGGCATGAATCACCTGATTGTCTGTTAAAGATGATTCCGTGCTTCGGAAGGCACGTTAAGCCGTTGGTCCCGGCTGCCATCTAGTAGTCGTTAAAGGAACCACGTCAGAGGCCGAGAGGCGGTTCCGAAGAACTCTGACACCAGGGTGTGTACGGTCGACTGACCGTGTCACCTACACGAAATGATGATGATGAATGATAACAGCCGGAACCAACGGCCTAACGTGCCTTCCGAAGCATGGAGGAGCTCGAGATAATTTATGCCACTTACAGTCACCCATCCAAGTGGGCACTGCGCCCGGGGTTGCCTCATATGCGTAAGCATTAATAATGCACAGCACATGCCCACTGGGCCAATAGGCTCCTCAATTTGTTTATGACGATACATAAGATTAAAAACTGGTATTAAATGAAGGCCTATACCAAATTTCACTAATATCGGACCAGTAGTTTTTGCGCGATACACACAGACAGACATAAAAACTGACAGACAAAAATATCCAAAATAAAATATGTCAATTAATAAGTGTTCAAAGGAACCTATATTAAATAAACGATTGAATCTTGAATCTAAATGATTTGTGATCTATATATATCGACATTTAAGTCCAGTCCAGTAATCAGTGGCGGCCGCTCCTTCAGTGCACTCGTGCACTGCACTACCAGATTTTTATGTATTTCCCAATTTTTTTTTCGACGCAATTATTATTTATCCAAAAGTATGTAACTTTAATTACACACTAAAGAAGAAAATATTTTCAAACAAGCTTGATCTTTATAACCTAAAATTTAAGACTCATTTTAGCTAAACCAAAAATTAGGTGAGCGCTTTCAAAGTGCGCACGAAGCGTCTCCATAGAAACTATATGGAATGAGACAGAAATGCTCCGGCAGGTGAAACGGAAGATGACCCGTACTCAATGTATGAGAAAAATTGAAAAATCGGGTCGGCGCACGAGTCCCGAATACTCCCGAACGGGCTCGCTCGGGCGGCATCGGCCGGGGTGTCTCGCTCGCTCGTTGAAGATTTTTTACTCAAATCAGTTTGTTTGTTTTATTTCGCACCTGTGACACGGTGTGATAGATAACGCGCGCGAAATTACCCAATAATTAATTATAGTTATGGTTTTCTACTTTGTGTGTGCTTCAAAGTGTAGTGGTTGAAAGTGGCTTCAAAGTGAGTTGTTAATGGGATTATTTGAACAAGAACTATAAAAAAGAAAATAGGCTATGGCTTATTTAGGCGGTATGCCGCCTAATCTGTTTTTTGAAACCATCTTGTCGTGCTTTTCAACCTGAATTAGATTCATTAGCGCGCAGCTCCTCTCACTAAACCAATGGTAAGTCAAGATGATGAGATATTTCACTGCATGTACATAAGTAGGTACCTGATACTTTTTATACATAAATGGTTTTACAACATGCATTAATATTAACAAGAATTGTACCTAGAGTAACTGATTATGTATGTACAAATATTATTAAGCAGTCGACTACAAATAATTGACGAACGTACGGCATTTCAATAGGTCGTTTTGCTTTTGAGAGGCAGTAGGTAAGCAGGTGAACCACCACTCCTTGAAGTCACGAGCCGCCACTGCCAGTAATAATGTGGTCCTCTAGTAATAGTGTCGTCTTTGTAGTTTGTAACGGAGGTTGTTAACCTCTTGTTTACAGGTAGTCAGCGCTGGCTATACAACTCTGACATCTCCCGAACGTGGCCTGTCTCGGGAAAATTCACAAAGCACCATAAGATATTATACGAACTGGTGCTTACAGTGCAGGTAAATCATTTTTAATTAATTATTAAAAAAAAGTAATGCTATTAATGTTTTACAACATATAATATTAAGCAAATCGTGAAGAAACGCACAATGAGCACAACTTGTTTACATTGGTTTTTAAATAGCATTACAATGCTCGGTATTTATTAAATCGAAAATATGTGATGAAAAAGAACTCGCCACGGGTAGGATTCCAACCCCCACGTCCGCGGTTTACGCCCTAAGCGTGCTAGCAACTACGCCACCGTGGCTTCGAATCAGTCTCATATTACTTAGGGCTAAAATATTGGGTAGCTATTTTAGCCCTAAGTCTAAGTAATCGAGTGATGACTGAGAACTACACATGCTTCGAATGCGTTACACGTACGGGTATATATTTTACTATTTTATTTGTTTTGGATTACAGAAACGACTGATCCACATCCTGGGTGAGCACCGGCCAGCGCTGGACCAGTTGTTCGACAGCATGTGCAGGCTGCTCGGCAAGCATCTGCAGTCGGAAGGCATCCTGCCCAAAAACATCGACGGGAACGAACTACTGGGAGTAAGTCATTCGACAGTATAGCTCATAGGGTTTGTGGTGGGAGATCAAGGCTGCTCTTTTCCCACACAGACCGTAAAACCGGTCAAGGGATTGGGCTAAACTCTCAGGAATCACATGAATAGGCGAAGCGGCTTGCAACACATCACTATTTGATTCTGGCTTTCCACCTTTACGACCACTACGATGCTAAATATGGCCTTTGGGTCTTATGACCTTGGGTTCTGTCTACCCAGCCAGGGATAAAGACGTGATAGTATGTATATATGTATGCATGCATATGTAAGTAGTAGTATGCAAGACGAGCTCCGTGGCGCAGCGGTCAACACGCCTGCCTGCGACACGGATGGTCCCGGGTTCGATCCCCGGTCAGGTCAAGATGGAAAATGATCTTTTTCACATTGACCTGGGTCTTGGATGTTTATCTATATAAGTATCTATTATAAAATATAGTAGCGTTGAGTTAGTATCCCATAACACAAGTCTCGAACTTACTTCGGGGCTAGCTCAATCTGTGTGATTTGTCCGTATATATTTATTTATTATATATATTGTAAGTCAAGGGGTGCAGTTGTGGTATGCCTTAGATGATTTGCAAATTGATTTTAGTGGACTTTATAATATGAAATTGGTGTAGTTTGGTGTTATATGTAAATGCTTGGGTAATGTTAAATGGACTCGTATAGATTTTTCTTCAAATTCAAAGTTCCAAGTCAACGCCACCAAAGGATATGACTGTTAATGAGTCCGAAAATGACATGGCGTTGACCTAGAGTCATGAAATTTGGCATGAAGCAAGATGGTGATATATATTTATTCCAGAAAGCCTACCGTCTCTGCCCCCACCACGTCTCCCACTACCTGGGTATGGACGTGCACGACGCGCCGCTAGTGCGGCGGAACATCCCCGTGCAGACCAATATGGTGGTCACCGTCGAACCTGGTAAGGTTACGAAAGATCTTTTCGAATTTTGCGTCTTTTTTTCATTTTTCTTATTTTGTGTCGATGGTCAATTGTAAATGTAGATGGTGTCAATTAGATTTTGTCCCTCCAGTGTGTGGAAACACTAATTCCACTTTCTAAAGCGCTAAAAAGGTCATTTTTCGTGCAGCTCGTTGGACAAGAACGAAAGGAGGTGTGACATAGTCTGGTCGTCATGACCACGTAGGCATAAGGGGCCTTTAATTGGGGCCGTGTGGTTCCCGGCAGAGTAGAATAGGACCACTCCAAGTTTTTCCGTGGATGTCGTAGAAGGCGACTGAAGAAACACCAACGCGTCTCCTCTAATCATCATCATCAGCTCTTTTTTTAGTCTCAACTACGGAAGCATGGAGGTCCTCTCTGTATTACCAGAGCCAGAGCAGTCAGAGGATTTGCTTTAGACTCTCCACCCTGGCCAGACGGGTTGGAAAGGTTTCTTTGAAGTTTATAAGCTTGATTGAGCTTGTGTTTCTTGAGTCGCCTTCTACCACATCCACGGGAAGACTTGTAGTGGCCCTTGGAGGGTATGTCGAAGGTCAATTTACATGCGGTATAACATCGTTGGGTAAGATTTTTCTTGATGGCGAAAATATGTATGAAATTGACCAAGTCCGTAAATTGTTTGTTTGTTTTTCGTATGTGTAAGTGGCCAACACTGGTGTCAGATTTTTCAAGCTGCCTTAAGGCATCTGACATAGCTTAACGACTGCCATCAACGACGACAGCCGGGACCAACGGCTTAACGTGCCTTCCGAAGCACGGAGGAGCTCGAGATATTTTTTTTTATGCCACTTGCGGTCACCCATCCAAGTAGGGACTGCACCAGGGGTTGCTTATCGTATGTAAGCGCTCATAGAGCTCATACCCACTGGACCATCGGGCTCCTCTCACTTGAACGGATCTCTCGTAGCCCCCCACCATTCGATATACAGGTTTACTCCTAGTACGATGGTGGATGGGTGAGCCTTTGACTATATACGCTCTAGACACCGTTATGCCTTTATTTCAATTATTAAAAAACTTGTCAAATTTTCAATGCTTCTGAGCGTGACAGCTTTGTGTAAGCACACGCTTCCTGTGAATTTATGCCATGAAAATCCCTCAAATTGGTATTTCAATTTTCAATTTATTTATTGCGTTTCATAATGTACAGTTCAGTTCTTACTACTAAAAGTCACTGTTTTATAATAGGTACACTATGAACCCTGTCGGGTCCTGTAACACATCGCAAAACAAAAAGTGGAACGGCAAGCGAGTTTTATGACATATGTAGTTAGTAAATTTATACAAATAAAATGAATAATTAACGTTCACAATTTTATTATTGTAATTATTTAGTAAATTAATGTCAAGTTATAGCGTTAAAATGTCAATACTTTTTCGGGATCATTATTAATGTCAATTAAAATTAAAAATTTTATCATTTAAATAAAATTATTTTAATACGGTTTTTATCGCGTTTATTACATTATTTATACACCTAACGTTTCGAGCACTTTACAGTGTTCGTGGTCGCAGGTAGACTAAGTTGACATTTGTCTAGGAATTTATAAGAACTGCAAAATCTACCGCCTAAAATATTTATTGATAACGTTCCGGATGTACGCAGTATTGGCTCACGGTGTCTGAAGGTCTTGCAGTCTTCTGCTTAGCTTGAGATTTGATTAAATTGATGACTGGATCCCAAGCTGGTGGTAACTGCCAACCATCCTCTCTATAGAAATTAGGATGTTTTTTAATTTCAATAGCCACACGAAGCATTCTTGGAATGTATCTGTTTTCTTTTGCAAGGACTTGAGGATTATCAAAACGCATATAGTGGTTGGGTTTGTCTAGGGCATGTTCACAGACAGCAGACTTCGTTGAGCGCCTATGCTTCATGACAGCAATATGTTCTTTTATACGGGTACCGATGCTTCTCTTTGTTTGCCCAATGTATGATAAACCACACTCACAGTCAATTTTATAAACTCCAGCATCTTGTAACGGGATATTAGATTTGACAGGTCTTAAAAGTTGGTTTATTTTCTTGTGCGGCTTGTAATAGGTCTTGATTGAAGCACGCTTAAGTATATTACCAATTTTGTCTGTAACTCCCTTTACATATGGTAAGATGGCAGGAAAGCGATCAACTGTGTGAGGCTTTGGGCGGCTTCTGTGATGTGTTTTTGGGAGGTTGGCGTACATCCGGAACGTTATCAATAAATATTTTAGGCGGTAGATTTTGCAGTTCTTATAAATTCCTAGACAAATGTCAACTTAGTCTACCTGCGACCACGAACACTGTAAAGTGCCCGAAACGTTAGGTGTATAAATAATGTAATAAACGCGATAAAAACCGTATTAAAATAATTTTATTTAAATGTGTAACAATCGCGAAAACATAAGAAAACAAAAATTTTATCGTTAAAATACTCGTCCAATTTATAATATGGTTTATTCACTAAAATTATATAGCTATGTGTCACAGACTATGAGTTGGACACAATTTTTTTCTACGTCTTTTGGCTAATAGAGTCTCTATCTCGGGATGGTCAACGCCGAAGGGGAAGGCCTAGGAAGCGATGGCGCGATGACCTCGACGTTTTCCAACGTGATTGGTCCGAAAGTGCATTGGACAGAGACAAATGGAAGGAAATGGGAGAGACCTTTGCCCAGCAGTGGGACAGTAAGGGTTAATTAAAAAAAAGGAGTCTATCTAGGCTTTAAATAATCTAAGGGCTGAACGATGGATTCGTCTGAATGTGGCTGCACAGTGTATTAAGATTCTGGCATGCTAAAGAGTTATCATATCTATTTAAATCTTGTATCGATATGGGTTAATATTTTTTTTCCTTACCCAGGTATCTACATCAGGCCGGACGACCATAGTGTACCACCAGAGTTCCGCGGCGTGGGGATAAGGATCGAAGACGACGTGCTCATCACGGACGCCGAGCCGCAGGTGCTGACGGAGGCCTGCGTTAAGGAAGTGCACGACATCGAAGCTATAGTCGGCAGGCATACGCTGTGAAATTTGTAGTATTGTTTGTAGGTTAAGTAAATGTAATTTTTTGGCTATTACACCCAGCAATGGTGCCGGCATTTTGTACCCAACTCCTCGAGCATGCCATGTATGTCAGAGAGTGGAACGATATGTTAGATGACGTTTTCAAACTCACCTGAGTTAGGTCACCTGTCTAGAACTTTCCATCCACTTTTGAGGATTTTTAGAAATCGGTGTTGCCAATTTCGCTGTAGGTTTAATAGTAGGAAATTTAAAATTGAAAAATAGTGCTATTTTAAGAGTTTGTTTGCTGATGTTATAGCTTATCCTGCGGGGTCATTCAAATATTACTAACGAAAGGGGGTGAGGTCTTCGCTTGTTTTATTTTTGATGACGCCCCCCGTCCCCTGCTTGACTTATTTTTGAAGACGTCGGCAAAGTTTTCCGAAATTAACGACCTTTTTTATGCTGACGTAAACTCAGGGGGGGGGGGGGTGTTGTAGAGCATTTTTTTCCTTTTGTTGACAAGAGGGGGAGAGGGGAATGGTTGTTGGTATACTTGTCTTCTGCTTGTGTAATACTTAAAGGCCCCATAGAGCTGTATGTTTGGGAAGAAATTCGTGTGTTGATAAAGAGGCTGTTGGCTCAAATAGTCTAAGCAAGTTTTCCTACTTTGTTGGTTTCAATAATTGCATATTCACAAAGATGATTGTGGACTCAAAATTAATGAACGGATTGGATTTTTTCCCGAGATTTTTTTTGCCCTATTCAGGTGCGAGAATTTTAAATTTTTAAATTCTCGAGAACCCAAAATTTCTTTTGGAGACATAACTACTCAAAATATTTCTCTTTGGAATAAAATACGGCGTAGAGCGAAAATTTTTTTTACCATACTTAGGCCAAATTAAATTATTCAAGAAATAGGCATCTTTTTTCTTTTTTGTACATACATACATACTATCACGCCTCTTTCCCATGGGGGTAGGCAGAGACCAAGGACCGCCACTTGCTACGATCCTTACAAAACTCTTTCGCTTCATCTACATCCATTACTCTTTTCATACATGCTCGCCGGTTTCGGGTACTCCTGACTTGTCCCTTGACAAGAATGTCCGCAATCTGGTCACGGTATGTGCGTCTAGGCCGGCCCTGACTTACTCTTCCGGTCACATCTGCCTTATAGAGTTTCTTTGCGAGACTTCTTTCATCCATCCTTTCTACATGTCCAAACCACCTTAACATTCCTTTCTCAATTTTTGTCACTACATCCTCTTTCACTCCACATCGCTCCCGCACTACATCGTTTCTCACTCGATCTCTCAAATTTACACCACACATGCTCCTAAGCGCACGCATTTCTACCGCATTTATCCTACTTTCATGCTTCTTCTGCCATACCCAACTTTCACTTCCATACATAAGGGTGGGCAACAACACTCCCCGATGAACAGCAAGACGTGCTTTAATGGACACCTTCCTACTGTTCATAAAGGAATGCAATGCTCCATTCACTCGATTACCTGCAGCCACTCTTCTTTCTATATCCCTTTCGTACCTTCCATCTCTAGTAAACACACATCCTAAATACACAAACTCTTTTACTTGCTCCACTTTTTCTCCGTCTATAACTATATTGCATACCGTTGCACTTTCATCCCTTTCAAAAACTATCACTTTCGTCTTATTAACATTTACTTTCATACCCTTTCTTTTAAATGCATCATTCACACCTGTTACCATCATCTGTAAATCCTCCTCAGACGACGCAAGCAGAACCTGGTCATCGGCATAAAGGAGGCATTTGATAAGTAACTCTTTCATACTTAAACCACTTTCATCATCTTTCAAATCTTTTAAACAACTGTCCATAAATAAGTTGAACAGCCATGGCGAGGCTACACATCCCTGTCTGACACCCTTGTCGATGTCAAACCAGTCTGTATAGTCCGCGTTAATTCTGACACAAGCACTGGAGTCCTTATAAAGAGACTTCAGTGCCTGGATCAGATGGCCGTTCACCCCATATGCAGACAGTGTCGACCACAATTCATTCCTCACCACTCTGTCATAGGCCTTTTCCAGATCCACGAATACGCAGTACACTTTTTGGCCTTTAGCCAAAAATTTCTCCAGTATGCATCGCATGGAAAAGACCTGATCTGAACATCCCATTCCTTTTCTAAATCCCGCTTGCACATCCCATATCTTATCATCCGTATCTTTCATAACCCTTTCAATCAATATCTTTGCATACAGTTTGCCAACCACACTAAGAAGACTAATGCCTCGGTAATTCTTGCAGTCTTGCTGTGAGCCTTTTCCTTTATAAAGTGGCACTAAAACGGCCCTACACCAGTCTCTGGGAACCACGCCTCTTTTAAAACACATATACGGTTAAAGAAATTTAATCTCATAAAAGAATCTACAAAATTCACTTACAATGAGAACTTACAATTTTACATTTAATGGACGCGTACAAAATGTCGGTAAGTAAACAATAAACAACATTCGCTCCGTGCTGGCTATTTCTTTATTAATATTGAAAAGACTACACAGCTGACTAGCCACGATGCCTTGTCCAGCCTTTAGCATTTCGACAGTAATCCTGTCATATCCCCCAGCCTTTCCTGCTTTCATACAGTTTAACGCTTCCACAACTTCTTCAATTTTTATTTCCTCATTCATATCTTCTGCTTCAATCTCTTGTATCACATTCTCTGCAGTAACAAACCTTCTTACATCTTTTTCAAACAACCCTTCAAAAAACTCCTTCCATCCTTCTAAAACATCTTTTTTATTCATTAAAACTCTGCCATTCTTATCTCTGATCTTATAGAGCTCTGATTTTGTTTCTTTGCATCTTACCTGTTTTATGCACTTCCAAAAATATTTGACATTGCTCTTAAAATCTTGAGACAGCCTTACATCAAAATCATCCTTTTGCATATCCTTCTTTTCTTTTACAATTTCTTTTACACATACATTCATCTTCTTATATTCCTCCTTAGCAGCCCGCAAGGCCTCATCAGTCACCTTTTGAACCGTTCTTAGAGCAAGCCAATCCTTCCATGCTTTCTTCTTTCTATACACAGCATCCTGTACTTCCTTGTCCCACCATACATTCGTCAACTGATTACCTCTCTTTCTTTTTGATGTCCCACAAATATTCAGAGCTGCATTTACAATTCCATCTTTTAAAATTTTCCATACCTTTTCTATCTCACATTCCTCCTCTATCTTTTCAAAACTTTTAACCAACATTTTTTGGTAATCTACTATCGCTTCCTCTTGTTGCAATTTTTCCACTTTTATTCTTTCTAACTTATTTGAGGGTACCGATTCACGGTGTCGCCATCGCTGAAAAATGTTTCTGGCTTTACAAATTACCAAATAATGGTCTGTGTGAATTCCTGTTCCTCGGTACGACCTCGTATCAACCACACACTTTCTTAGTCTATCATCCACTATCACAAAATCAATCATACTCTTCGATCCATTCTCTTCTCTTGTATATGTATGAATCATTTTGTGCTGAAACATGGTGTTCGTCACACAAAGATTCCTTTCCAAACATACCTCAAGCAAACTTCTCCCATTTTCATTCTCCCTTTCATCCCCAAACGAACCTAATACGCTTTCAAATCCATAGCGTCTTACTCCTACCCAGCTATTAAAATCACCTAACATTACTAATTTTTCATTTTCCTTACAACTACATAACACATCTCTCACATTATTCCAAAACTCTTTTCTTTCCTCTTTGTTCCTTTTACTCGTACCTTCAAAAGGCGCATACACCCCTAACACAAACAATTTATTTAATCCTACTTTCATTCTTACCCATACAAGCCTCGAATTCACAAATTGATACTCATTCACACACTCTGCCATTCTTTTGGATAGGATGAGGCCGACTCCTTCACGGCCTTTACTGGTATCTGGAACACCAGACCAATAAAAAGTAAATGACCCACAACTTGTGGTTTCGCATCCTTTCCGTTTCGTCTCATTTACACAAAGAACATCAATCATTCGGTCATTCATCATCTGACATACCTCGTCTTCTTTACCATCCATCCCTCCTCTGACATTTAAAGTAGCAAAACGGCTTTCCGTAGCCCGCTTTTCGCCCCCATGGAAAACGAGACGTGATGAGTTGCGAACCGCATCGCCGCCATTTTGATTTTGTTTTCTAGAAACCATTGCGTTCCCACGAGTGTAGGGGATGAACTGTCGCACCCGGCAGTGCCCCGTGTACCGGGTTCTTTTTTGTAAAATTTATAAACAATTTGTCTTTGCGAATGTCGCATCGATTGAAAACAACAAAATGTATTATATTAGTCAATTGTGATAAAGAATTTGATATGCTGTGTCTAATAATCTTTAAGTTGTATAGGCTGAATAAATGAATTAGCTTCAATTTGTAAATAGAATTCCATTGAAATCCTAAATGAATAAAAAATTAGACATCATTTTGGATCTTTTATTTCACACAATACTGAATTCCCAAATAATAATAATGTAAATAAGTAAGAAAATGTGTGATTGTTTATCTATCAGTAGAAGTCCGCCACGGCTTCGCCCATGGTACTTACCTAGTCTATGGAGACAATAATTTTTGAAATAGGTCCAGTCATCATCATTATCATCATCATCAGGTCTTTCTAGTCTTCACCGCAGGAGCACGACCCTCGCTGTACTACCAGAGCCATATACTAGCCTGAGTAGTCAGAGGATTTGGCCTACACTCTCCACGCTGGCCAGACGGGTTGGAGAGGTCTCTTTGATGTTAATAAGCTTTGTTTAGCTTGTGTTTCCTTAGTCGCCTTTTACGACATCCACGGAATGACTTGGAGTGTTCCTATTCTACTCTGCCGGAAACCACACTCCATAGGTCCAGTAGTACCTGAGATTAGAATTTAACTAAACAAACAAGCTTTTAATATCAGTATAGTCTCATGGTAATTATATATGTATATGTCAATATTATATGTATAGTAAACAAAAGAACATTTTTCGTAATCGAGTGATATAGTTCATACATACATACTAGGTATATCATGTATTTTCCCTTGCGGGTAGCCCAGTGCTCCCATCATCCATTTTCTAACTTTTGACAACTACGGTGTACATCATTTTCATGGTAACTTCAATATTCAATACGGCTTCAGTAGGTACAGAGAGGGTCGTGCTCCTGCAGTGGAGACTAAAAAAACCTGATGATGATGATGAACAAACTCAAAAACTAAATAACCGGTCTTTAAAATATTTCACCTGTAGAAAGCTCCATTATTAGCGGGCAACATAGGCTAATGTTAACGCGGACAAAATAGCGAGGAAACACGTACATACTCGTAGTTGTAATAAATAAGACACAAATTATAAATTAACAATTTTATTACGATGTAACGCTAGAGCGCGAGTGAATACGAAATATCAGCTCATTACAACATTTGTAATAATAGAAACAAAGGCATAGACTGTCAGATCTAGAGATATTCGGATAATATATCGACAATATTTCTTGTAATAATCGACTAAAAGATACAACCACATCTACTTAGAAAATCATATATTTTTTTATTCAGAATACAGAAATCTCTAGAAACCACAGACGTTTTAATAACTAAGGAAGAAAATTACCGAACTACATATAGTCCATTTGTTTAGGTACTTAAAAACATGTACAGCTGTAGAACTCGTGTTATCTCGCTTACAATACTTGTAAGCCTGCCGAGATTGGCCGAGACGCCGCATGGCGCGTACGCATCAACCAATAGCGGACGGATATTTTCGCGCCATGCAAAAATTTGATTTCTGCGCAGGTACACGTGTAACTTATAAAAGTGGTAGTACTGTAAACAATCTTGATACATCTTTTTATTGAAATATACACTTTTTAAATCAATGAAATAAACACTTTAACAATTCAATGTGAAATTAAATGCCATTTCATACTATTCAAGTAGCATATAAATATTTTGATTTATATAAGGTATATTTCAATAAAAAGACTTATCAAGATTGTTTACACTTTTTTAAGTACCTAAACAAATAGACTATAGTCGGCTGAGAGAATATGACAATATTTACATAACCTAAAAAAAAGTATAAAATATACCTATATTATATTTAAATATAGTACATTCGAGACAACTTAAAGTAAAAAAATCGTAAAAATTTGTTGAAAACAACTTTCTTAAATTAGTGATATTTCTTAGCATACGCAAGGAATGTCAATTTATATAACCCGTTATCGAAAATACAATGAGCATCGAATGTTTTTCATATCGATGGCAATGGGTGATTCTAAAATATAGTGCAACTTAATGCTAAAATTACAACTATGTATTTGTTAGTCGAAACCAGCACGACTCATCTTGTCCTTTATTTCCCAACCTTAAGACAGCACACAGCCGCGAATGCGGAACGGAAGCGTTCCGTTTCGAAACACTGGCGGAACCGCGACACGCTGTTGTATGATTCCGTTTCGGTTTCGTTCCGCTTGCGGTGTCAGACGCACCAAACAAAATCATACTAGACAGTGTTTCGCGGTTTCACTAGTGTTCCGTTCCGGAACGCTTCCGTTCCGCATTCGCGGCTGTGTGCTATGCTTCAGGCGTAAGACTGTGTTCAGATGAAGCGATTAACGCGCAACGTTTCTTACAACGGTAACCGAATATATCGGTTTTCATTAAGGGCGGTTCACACCGCCAGCGAGCGAGCAAGGCGAGCGAGGCAAACGAAACTATGAGCTAAGCGATGTGGTTCACAAACACACCGAGAGAGCTAGCTAGCGAGGTGAGCGAGCTCTTTCGGACATCTTCGGCCGCATCGCTCATGTAGTTCGCTGTGGTATGAAAAGAGATGAAACGATGTTCGCCGGCCTCGCTCGCTCGCTGGCGGTGTGCACCTATTACTACAAGCCGTCTTTATGCAATGCTTTATGCTAACCTCTCGAATCACGCACTTAAGGCGCGAGTCATTGCGCCCCATCTGAATAATGCCTTATTTTGGACACATACCTACAGTATTTGGAATCCGGAATTCGGATTCCGCGAGTCTAGCGTAGACGTATTTTTTTATCGTCCACAACACTAGTGTGTCGCGCGCGACGTATTTTATGTAGAACCATAAAAAATCGCGAACTTCTCTTTAGTATATCGTAACACAAGGTAGGTAGTGTAAACTTTATCTTGCATGTCCGGGGGGCTAAACGAAGTACTGATTAATTCATATACAGCATTTAAATATGCCACCAAAATTCCTTTGAAAGGGTGAATCAGTCGTTTAAAATGAACAACTTCTATGGGACCAATGCTGAAAAACACCACAACAATTCGACATTTTCATACAAATCAGTATACCTAACAGAACACTTGTTATGAAAATGTTTTTTTTCGAGTTCCCAACATTGGCCCCATAGAAACAGTTTTTAATTTTGAAGGGCCGAGTCACTCCTTCAAAGAAATGTCAGTGGTATAAAAAGACGCGGTATACTTGCATCATAATTAAATATTTTTTGTCAGGTTGAGAAACTAAGAACAAGGTATATAAAGATATACAAAGTTAAGGCACTTGGGTGATACTCTTATTCAGTAATGTTTTAGGAAGACATTTCGATGGTAAAGCATTTCTTTTTTTAATTTAGTGCAAATATTAGTAAATAATAAAGGCAAAGTTTTTATGAGTAAATTTTACGTTACATATAACAATTACAACCAATAAGCCATCCATAAAAACACGTCAAGCGTTAAGGGGAGGGGAGTCAACAGAGTGTGACAGCGTGTGTCAACAATATGGGAGGGGTCATAAGACGGGACACGTAAAAAGCCGGTCACTGATGGCTTTCTTAGCTAAAATTACATCTCTTACAATTACTTACACTCCCCTTGCGATCATTTCTTACTTCTTACTCGAAAAAATTCTGTTTACGTACATTTTATGTTATTGATGGGTTTAATTTTACCCAAATGCAAAATAGGAACCTAACTTCGTAGCGAAATAAAATATAATATTCGATCAAAAAAAGCTTCTAACTATAGATTAGCATAGAGTCTTTTTTCACAAAGTGTTACAACTTTGTAAAAAAATGGACTATACTATGTCCAGCAGTGGACGAGTATAGGCTGATAATGATGATGATGTTACAACTTTAATAAGGGTTCTGAAAGGCTTACCACCAGATGGCAACGCAGGAAATACTCACTACTAATTGTGGAATTACAAGAGAACTCTCTTTTCTCGGTTTACTTCCAAAATCACACCTCAAATAGCATCTAGCCTAATATACTCATCAAAGCTTCCAATTATAGCGTTAATTTTACTCCGATACCGCCTGCAGTTTTTTCCTTACGAACTAAAACTTAATAATAAGATTGCCGATTTTAACTTGGTCCCTTTTAGTATTCGATTAACTTTAACTTGGCCCCGATTTTTTATCGATAAAAAGTTTTACAAAACTGTGTGTAATTCCTATTCAGTCTGTGTGTTGGCAAACTCATATAGAAAAAGGTTAATATATGTATAAGATATGTATCGATATCTGTATCCACTATATGTTAAATAAAAGGCTAATAAATCACTGAAAATGCGTGTAAGGGTCGAGCTACGTCTGGCGGGTTGGCAGCACGACATCGCAGTACTATTGCTTCTATCTTTTTCTTTTACTCAGAAACGTCATTTACTTATGCGATAAAGAGTAAAGACGATACATTCGCGTTCCTTAAAATTCTAGTAAATGACTGTTCTGAGAGATAGAAAAGGCAAACATATATATAAGCATAGCAAAGTGGGATTCCGTGCTATAAGATGTAACTCAACCCTTAATGGCATGATCTACCATTTAGAGAGTCTGTTTGAGGTTAGAGTTATTATTCAACATGATAAAGATACTTATAATGATGGATCATCGATGTCGATCCGCCCATAAGTTTGGGCAAATGTGAATGCCACAGTGACATATCGAAATGAGTCGACTCGACATGATTATTTAATGTTGAACCATTTGTATAGTTCAATGTTACATATAAAATCACTGTTTCAACGTTTTTCGTCGACAATCTAAAATTTCATAGGTGAAATAAAGTTTTTTATCATCAAGGGTGTAAACGGAATTCAATGAATAAGTTTTATTATGGGACCAACCCTGAAACAACAAACATATTAACAACCCTTAACATTTTTTCTAATGTAGTCATATAAATGTTTTGACCTGATTTTTACATTTCAATATTACAAACACTTCTGCGCAACCATAAGCCTACTTTTAATCTTATTGATGATAAATTTTTGATGTGATTCATCTCTTAGCATACCCTAAGCGCAGCCAGCAAGCAACCTGACGTTATTATGCCGTCAACTTCATACATCATCCACCGTCTCGCAATTCCAGGGCTGGTCCCACACTAAAAATCCACAGGTCCGGCAAAGTCTACCCCTGTAGTGATAAAGGCACGCGATCACCAGTCGAGGTCGTCGGGCAGACCGCCCGGGTACTCGCCGGTGAGGCACGCTGTGCAGTGCCCGCCGAGCCCCTCGCTCGGCGAGATCTTCATGTTGTAGTGTATCGCGCTCACTAGCCCTTCTACACTTAGGTACTCCAGACTGTCCGCGCCTGTAGGGTGGATATAAATAATTCTATTAAAGACGAGATGGGAGACTTATCTAAATGCACATGTCGATCTGGAATGAAAACTTAACCCTTTACACGCCAATATGTGCAATATTGGCGTGTAAGGGGTTACGTTTTCTAGGTACTGCATTTTTATTTTTAGGCACATATAATCTGGGTAGATTTGTAGGTATCATTGAAGGTTACTTTAGACTTAGTGTAAATATGCTCGACGATTTTTAAAGTTTCATTTTAATATCAACCTTATTCCATTCAGACAAATCTGAAAAATTTATATGGTTACTAGTCAGATCAATAATATCGAGAAATACTATCAGCGCTAGATGGTGTTAAATACGATTTGGAAAATTACAAGCCTAGTTACCCATCGAGCAAACATGAAAGGAAGAAAACAGGCTATAACGTCAACTCACCAACGTGCTCTGCGAGCTTGAAAGAGTCCATCTTATTGGCGATGAGCTCTTCTCGCGTTGGGATGTTGATGCCCATGTAGCACGGGTACTTGAGCGGCGGCGACGCTATTCTGATGTGGACCTGAGGAAAAATAAAGCAAACGTCCATTATTGTCTTACAGAACTAGAAAATGAGAGAGGCGGGAGTTAAAGAGGTCTACGGGTTTTTTATAATAAGCAAGATATTACATATTTTTTATTAAATTAAAGAGAGATATAACAATTTCCAGAGCCTCCAAACTAACAGATAAAGAATTGTAATGTAACAAGTCACGCGGGAAAGCGATTAATTAGCGACCTAGATTTACCTTGCACTAATGTGAAACTAGTCGGTATTTCGAATTTGAACCCAAGTTATACCTGAGTTCTTAATGATTGGACCCATAGTGGTCCCTTTAACTATAATGTCATATATGAAAATAACTCTAGCAACTCATCCGACACTTATACAGGCAGACGGACCTCCATAAATCACGAGATTACACATACTCGTAGTTCTAAATTCAAAATAAACTGACCTCATTGACCTCACTGACCATAAACAAACTGTTCCGAATTTAAATAGACTCACCTCATTGGCTCCCGCATCCCTCAGCAGCTTGATGATAGGCCCAATCGTGTTCCCTCGCACGATACTATCATCTATGAGGACTATTCTCTTGCCCTTGACGTTTTCAGATAGGGCTCCGAATTTCTTGGCGACGCCGAGTTGGCGCAGGCGCGTAGAGGGCTGGATGAAGGTGCGGCCTACGTAGCGGTTCTTGCAGAGAACCTCCATGAACGGAATGCCGGACTGTGGGAGAAATATCATGGTTAGAAAGAATAAAGGAATGAGTGATTTGATCAAAGAATCGTAAGTAATAATCATCAACAGGTCTGTTTACGTTCCACCTTATTTGTTTACTGCTGCATGAATTTTTTATTCTTATAAATATTTAAAATAAATTAAAGGCAAATACACCGGAAGTGCTATTTAGAAACAGGCGATTGTTCATAACCTAACAATTAACGAGCTCCGTGGCGCAGCGGTCAACACGCCAGCCGCCAGCGACCCGGGGGTCCCGGGTTCGATCCCTGGTCAGGTCATGATGGAAAACGATCTTTTCAGAATGACCTGGGTCTTGGATGTTTATCTATATAAGTATATGTCATAAAATATAGTATCGTTAAGTTAGTATCCTGCGACACAAGTTCACAACTTACTGTGGGGCTAGCTCAATTTGTGTGATATGTAAAAAAAAAAAAAATTTCAATCGCTCGTTTAATTAATTCACCTCCACCATTTCATAGGCTTGTCAATAATTCAAAATTAGGCAGGCTTTTTCAAATATTACGAACACAGATTGTATGTAATATAAATAAGAAGGTCGTGCTGAAAGTATTCGGTTATAGATTTTCCTGCCTGTGACCGATCTCGAATCTTTATATAATCGAAAATAATTAACATAGGCAATCTATAATACCTATCTGGCATATCAATGAACAAAAAATCTATATATACCTGTCTGGCATATCCATGCGCCGCAGCGGTGCCAGATTCGGGGACAGACGAAACTATATCGGCGTCGACTGGCGACTCACGCGCCAGCATACGCCCGCACTGCATGCGCGCCGAGTACACCATTTGACCTGGAGAGTTTCAGTTATGTCAGGTAAGAATACTGGCTGGGTCGCCATGTAAGAAGGGGACGAAGTATTATTTTCCCTTCTCCTTGTCGTGTCGATTGCTCAAATATAGTTTGAGTAGGAGTTTTTGTCTTTCCAGTTGTTCGCCACTTTATTATGTTCCCTAAACTATGAACACACAGAACTTCTTTTTTTGACATAAGTGTAAAAATAAGAATATAAAAATATACATAATGTCACGTCTTTTTCCCTTACGCCGTTGACAGAGCCTAGATCCTGAATATCTTGGTCAATATGTTAACAGCAAGTCTTCTTGATCTTAATGTTAGAGTAATATTGCCTTAATCGCATGACTCCTGCGCCGCAAATAAGAAAATACTTTGCCAGGGCGAGACATCTCCACGATTTCGCCGGGTAATACTTGATATACACTCACCTTCAAACATACTGTCTGCTCTCGCGAAGTACACGTACTCGAAGATACAGAAGGCCTGTTGTTTCCCTGCCGGCCTGTCCACGACGGTCACGGTTCGGATGCCATGGCGAGACATCTCCACGATTTCGCCGGGTAATACTTCACGGACGTAACGGGCACCTATTACAAAAAAGGATACCTTTTACAAAAATATAAGGTGATGTAAATAGAAATAAACTTTGGTCGAAGAAGCGATCTTGAAGACGCGACTAGCTTCATGTACGACCAGTGCTTTACCAATTGAGCTACCGCTCTTAATCTTGCATGTCGAAAATCTGCACCATATTTAGGAAAGGACAAAAACAAAAGCGATCTTCCATATCTCTTGATGGAGCAAACAACTAAAGAGTAACTTAATCAGATTTAGTATGCAGGGTAAAATAAATAAATAAATAAATATATACGGACAAATCACACAGATTGAGCTAGCCCCAAAGTAAGTTCTTATGAAAGACTTGTGTTATGGGATACTAACTCAACGATAGAATATTTTATAACAAATACATATATAGATAAACATCCAAGACCCAGGTCAATCTGAAAAAGATCGTTTTCCATCTTGACCTGACCGGGAATCGAACCCGGGACCATCCGTGTCGCAGGCAGGCGTGATGACCGCTGCGCCACGGAGCTCGTAATAAATATAAAGATTTTTTACAGAGCACGGAATGTCACTTGCGCTCTACTAGAGACGAAAGTAATAAGCCTCCCGCACCCCGCTTGTAGGCGTAAGTCGCATACTCGACCTGTCAGTTCGTGCGTATCATAATAATAGTAAAAGTGTTTATAAACAAAATTCTTATATACATAATTTATATCAGAAGCAAGTATAAATAAAACTAATAAACTAAACTACTTTAACATAATATAATAAACTTATAAATAAAAAAAACATGCCCATGTGGCATGTTAGCGAGAATGCTGGCTGCATTCCCACGCTGGATTGCGACAAGTAAGTAGAAAAAAGCAGATTTCTGCATTCCTTCAACTGCCTGATCTTTAAACGTCATCAAAAACACTCACCTATAGACAGGAATCCGCAGGATTCTGAGGACACGACCCATCCCTCTGCCTTCTCTTCAATGCCGTTCTTCGCGCAGCCGTTCATCAAGACTGAAATGTCAATATAAATGAGTTACAATTGCCTATATAGGTAATTAATTATGATAGCATTCGGCTCACCAACCCGTTAGCCAAGCATGGTGAGTATGGTAACACCCTCCCAATGATGAAAATCTTTGGGGGAGGCTTATGTCCAGCAGTGGACTTTTAACGACTGAGATAGATAGCATGTGTACTAACAACTCATAACCCCCGGCATAACAAATAAAAGCTTATGCACATGTTTATTTTATAAAAGCATTTAATTTCACTAACAGCTATATTAGTAAACTCGAAATAGGTACATTAGCTGCCAAATCCCACAGCCATTGTAACCATGATTTCTAGATGACTAAATAGAATCCCTATTATAAAAGTAATTAAAGTAATTTATGTTATAAAAATAATTAGTTAATAGTTAGAATAATATTTATCATATGTATTTTCATATTGTATGTCAATAGATTTTATTAAAAAATCCGTATACTTTATATCTACAAGTTATATAAAATTTAAAAATAAATTAGGTACCCTTGCATAAAATCCCGCCATCTTGTTAACGGTAAAACCACTTTAAATAAAACTATAATAATAATAATAAAATTTATTTATTGCTTTAAAGAACATTGTATAGCTGTTACAACTGTCGAAGTACCATCGCCAAGAAACTCGCATCGAAATCGGTTCGTCCGTTTTAGAGCTACGGTGACACAGACACACAGAGCGGGCAAACTAATAACAATCATCTTTTGCGGCGGAAGTTAAAAACTAATGAAATTAATATTTTAATCTTACGGGTCTGGATAAATTCAATATTTAAAATAAACTCAGGTTATGAGTTTTAAAAAATGCGCTATCGCTTCTCACAGTTGTATATAAAAATGCGTAACAAATTGCCAACATAAACCCCATTGTTAATTATGTTATGTTAGCTTATAAAAGTTAAAAAGTTTAAAGTTTTAATATTTTACATGCCCAAGGCGCATAACATATTATGCTCCAAAAATAAAATACTTGCACATTACTGGTACAAACATATTACAAGTGTTTAAATGTTCCAATTTTACCATTGATTTGTGCCATTCATAGTACGACTAGCACTTAATACTCCTCCTCCTCATAAGTTGAGATTGCCTTGTGAGTTTGCACCATAAAATGTCCGAAGGAGCGTAAGCATTTTAAGCACTTACGCATGTTTAACAGCCCCGGGCGCAATCCTCAATTGGATGGGTGACCGTAAGTGGCATAAAAATATCTCCATGCTTCGGAAGGCACGTTAAGTCGTCGGTCCCGCCTGTCATCATTGATGGCAGTCGTTAAGCTATGTCAAATGCCGTTAGGCAGCTTGAAAAATCTGACACCAGTGTTCGCCACTTACACACACGAAAAAACAAACCATATTACATCTTGTTTTGCACAGGGGCTACACTCTTTTTTCTTGGCCAGTTAGTCAGAGACTACAAGCTTTTAAAATGTAATTAAGGCCCCACACTAGGCACACTAGTAACGCCAATAATTTTATTCCTAATACTTTACAAATAAAAAGAAATTCAAGAATGTAAATCATATAAGCCTTAGTAAATAATATTACTGCCAAAAACGGCTGTTTTTGGCGGTAATCACTAGTTCTCTTAATGACTGATTCTCATATCATTTTGGCGGTAATATGATTCTCGTCATTATAACTAATTCTGATAATATTAAAACATGATTTCAAAAATACTTCAGGTTATTTACTAAGGCTTATATGATTTACATTATATTTGTAAAGTATTAGAAATAAAATTATTGGCGTCGCTAGTGTGCCTAGTGTGGGGCCTTAACTTCAAAATGCTTTTGTCATTAACATTGGTGAAAAACATTTACATGCTATGTAAAGAATGTAATGATAATGAAATTCATGCGTTACCCTCGGCATGCTGTGTTGACGACTGTTTGTAGACATCTGAAAAAGGTTTTGTTATAAGACAAGATTGCAGGCAGACAAGTTGCAGGTTACATACAGTTCGTAACTAAATGACGTAATCTTTTTGGGGAATAATTAGTCCATGATATTTAACAATTTTGCCGTGTGGTTCCCGGCAGAGTAGAATAGGACCACTCCAAGTCATCCCGTGGATGTCGTAAAAGGCGACTAAGGAAACACAAGCTAAACAAAGCTTATTAACATCAAAGAGACCTCTCCAACCCGTCTGGCCAGCGTGGAAAGTGTAGGCCAAATCCTCTGACTACTCAGGCTAGTATATGGCTCTGGTAGTACAGAGAGGGTCGTGCTCCTGCAGTGGAGACTAGAAAGACCTGATGATGATGATGATGATTTAACAACTATTGCCAGAATAAATACCAAAAAAGCCCAAAGAAATTAGATTAAAGATCTAGGAAATGTTTCTCACCTTTTCCTCGACAAGACCTGAACAAAATTATCTACTTACTTAAGAATACATAAACAAATGGAGATGAATCCCAAAAATCGTTATTATAAATCAAACAAATACTTTACGTGCCCTCAGCTGAAACCAATGAGGGTTTTCAGAAATCCAGGTGGCGCCACTGTATCGAGAGGTATATTTGACAGCTGCTGTCAATATCCACCAATCATGTTTAATCATCAATATGGCTCTTTGTTGGGAAGTCAAGGGGTGCCGTTCGGGTCTAACTAGGACGTTGACGACAGTTGAAGTTTGCCTTAGACATTTTTGCAAATTGATTTTGGTGGACTTTATAATATGAAAATGGTGTAGTTTGGTGTTATAAATGCTCGTGCTCATGGAACAATTTGTGAAATAGTTAAAGTGGACTGTTATATGGACTCGTATAGACTTGTCACCATAACCTCCCGACCACGAGGCATCAAAGAACATACGCCATCTTTGATGCTACTTTACCGTACAACACCGATACTTAGTATCTCAATTTACTGGACATTGGCAGAATCACTGAAATCTCGGTGGAAGCCATTTTATAAAACAGAAGAAGAAGAAGAATCATCAATTTTATGATTGGTAGATTTTGACAGCTCGACCTGTCGACACAGTGCTGCCACCTGGGGAAAAATAAATTTTGAAAACTCTCATTAGAAGGCATTACTTTCCCGCAACGTGTTAAGAACTTAATCTAAACCCTAGAAGTTTCAATGGGATATGGAAATTATAAGAAATATTTTAATGTGCCCAAGAATGAAGAGTAATCCCATATTCATGATCAAAATGCTAAATGCAGTCAAAGACAGGGTAGACAGCAATATTAATGGTGTACCCACACTTATGGTCGCTTACACGGCTTTAGGTCGAATAACTTTTATGTCTACGGAATTCCGATTCCGCGTCGGTAAGTGTGGAAACTCCTTAAGAGTCGCCTGGAAGCGCATGTCTCCATACAAACGGAAAAAGGGAATTGTGGCAATATTTGATAAGTTTAGGGCAAAATTAAGCATCCAATCAATTAATCTCATTATAATCTACATACGTTCCTACACAGTTTGGTTAAATTATCAAATGTTTGAGAATTATACGCCTCTCAAGATTTCCCTTTTTCCGTTTGTATGAAGACATGCGCGTCCAGGCGACTCTTAAATAAATTTATAATCTTATTAAATAAAGAAATAAGATATGGGAAAAACTTCGTCTTTGTCGTATACACACTAAGACGCAGGTTCAGATCCTGCCCGCGTGGAATTTATTCACATATCCTATTTCTTAATTCATAATAGCATTGTAATTGCAATAAAGCACCTATAGAAATTAATATAGTTATAACCGTGCCGTGTGGTTCCCGGCAGAGTAGAATAGGACCACTCCAAGTCGTCCTATTCTACGTGGATGTCGTAGAAGGCGACTTAGGGAACACAAGCTAAACAAAACTTATAAACATCAAAGACACCTCTCCAACGCGTCTGGCCAGCGTGGAGTGAGAAGGCCAAATCCTCTGACTGCTCTGGCTAACATATGGCTCTGGTAGTACAGAGAGGGCCATGCTCCTGCAGTGTAGACTTAAAAGATCTGATGATGATGATATAATAACTCACAGGAGGATCCGAGAGGCAGGATCTTGCCGAGACAGAGCGGTCGGTTGCCGTAGGGGTCGCGCACGGCGTAGATCTTGTCTTTCAGCATGATCACCAGGGAGTAACTGAGAGGAGCCAGCCTGGGGAAAGATACGAATATTACTTATCTCTTTTAATAAAAGATAAAATTAACATACAATTTTTACTCCTAGTAACCTAAAATAAACAAGTAACAAAAATATTTCTATATAACTAAAACATTTAACCTATACTTAACTAAAAGGTAAGAAAATTCAGAACTAAATAATGAAGAAAAAAACCTAAAACTAACAAAATAATAAATCAAATATGCCACCCCGGATGGTACCCGGCTCAAAGGTACCCATCACGCTAGCAGCGTTGCCTCTTTGAATGGCAATGGATGTCCTTTGGATCAGATACCATCCGGAGCGGTGGTCGCAACCTTTGTCCCTCAAGCGGCGCCCTATCTCTCGAATGAATGATTTGGCTTCGGCGCACCACGGGCCAGCTGTTTCAACAGCGACTGGGACAAATTCGTAGTTGGTACTAAGTACCGAATACTTTGTACATTTTTGTCCAGCCGCTAAAATATACCAGTATAAGCATGTAAATTTATCTAATGTCTAAAGTTAGTTAGTTAATATAGACTTGAGATATGAGTTTTTGGCATAGATTTTTTCACCAGGTGATGACACGGCGATGAAAATACCTCTCATTTTTGTCAGTAGCTGGCAACATACTAGCTGGTAGCTGGTACCAATCATATTCTATTCCATTTCTTTATTGCTTACACCGAGGTTTCGGTGATTTCGCCAATGTAAGTATCAGTGTTGAACGTTATACACTTAACAAGTAGCAATGAGATGGCGTAGGTTCTTTGATTGCCTCATGGGACATTCTGGTGACAAATCTATACAAGTCAAGTCAAGATAGTCTACTTTAAATATTTCACATATTGTTTATAAGCACGTGAATTATAACACGAAACTGCACCAATTTCATATTATAAAGTCTATTAAAATCAAATTGTGAAATCATCTATGGCTAACCCCAAGTGAACCCCTTCACTTTCCACCAAAACTCGATTATCCATCATACTTATGATTGGTAGATTTTGCCAGTTACTGTCAAAAATTCACTCGCCCATACAAAGCCGCCACCTGGTGAAGAAATAGATTCCGAAAACCTTCATTATCCTAAAATGTCAAAAGTACTTAAAAAAATTTAAAAGGTTCTCTTACCTCATGAGATTGTTGATCCTGGCAGGCCAGTCGGGGCCATTGGTCTCGCCTTCTGGTGGATTCAGGCACAAGGCTTGCGTGATCAATTCCGAGTCAGAGTGGGTAGACAGTCCTACACCACGACCTAACACCTGCAAATTGAAAACAATAACACAACTGTATTATAAAAAAAACAAGAGAGCAATTAATTCGTCCCTATAAGTACAAAGACACCATTTTTCGCGCTTCTTGGAAAAAGAGAAAATAAAGAGGATTCCTACAAGGTTGCATTCTGGGCCCTCTCTTATTAAGAGCGTATACTAGCAGTATTTTTTCAATATGGTTTCCATACAAATGTATTTCTCTATTTTCTCGCTGAAAACAGATTCTAGAGCCACAATTCTTTTTTCATAAAATCTAGTACTAAAATAGGAATGCCCGTATTTTTAATTTAAAAAAAAAACTGTTTTTGTACAATTTTTTTTTCTTTTAAACAGGTTTTTAGAAAAAACAAAACATAGGGACATATCTATTGTAGTAATAGATTGTATGTAAAAAGAATTGTGCCTCTAGAAGCAGTTTTCAGCGAGAAAATAGAGAAATACATTTGTATGAAAAACGCACTGCTAGTATACCCTCTTAATAAACTGTTAATTTTTACTCCTCAAAGCTTCGAATGTCAGCAAGCGACTGTTTGAGGTGCTCGACAGCAATTGTAAAGGAGTGTAAAACGTCTTAGAGGGTTTTGTGGTGGGAAGTCAAGGGGTACAGTTGAAGTTTGCCTTAGACATTTTTGCAAATTGATTTTAGTGGACTTAATAATATGAAATTGGTGTAATTTGGTGTTATAAATGCTCGTGCTCATGAACAATTTGTGAAATAGTTAAAGTGGACTGATAAATAGACTCGTATAGATTTGCCGCCAGAAGCTCCCACGAGGCATCAAAGAACATACGCCATCTTTGATGCAACTTGGAAAAACTTTACCGTTCAACACCGATACTTAGTATCTCATTATACTGGACATTGGCGGAATCACTGAAATTTCGGTGGAAGCCATAATATAAAACAGAAGAAGAAGAAAACGTCTTTAGCAGAATAAAAGACATAGTTTTTATTATTTTTAATTACCTTTTGCCCGCGGCTTCGCCCGCGTGGTATATCGCCTATGTCCTTTTCAGTACCCTAACCTATGTCAACCTATGTGTATGCAAAATTTCATGATGATTCGTTCAGTACTTGCAGCGTGAAAGCGTAATAAACAAACAAACAAACTCATCTTAGGATTAGGATTCAATACTAAATGTTACAAACTGTTTGTGTATTATAAAACAAAAATCGAAAAGCGCTAAAATCAATTGTCCCTACAAGTACAACGAGACACTAATTTTCCGCGCACCTTTGACAAAAAGAAATCCCACAAGGTTGCATTCTGGGCCCTTTCTTATTTCGCCACCTTTAATTTTTAATCCTCAAGCTTCGGATGTCATCAAGCGCTTGAGATGCTATTGCTAGAAGCTGACTGAGAAGGTGTGTGAAATGTCTTAAGCAGAAAAAATGAATCATCTATTTTTCTTTTTATTGAATACTAGCTGTTATCCGCGGCTTCGCCCGCGTGTTATATAGCCTATGTCCTTCTCAGTACCCTAACCTATGTGTATACAAATTTTCATGATGATCGGTTCAGTAGATAGGACGTGAACGCGTAACAAACAAACAAACTCTCTTTCGCATTTATAATATTAGTTAGGATTACTAAATATAACAACATTTTATCTGTATTATAATAGTACTTTATGTAGCTTTTAAGTAATAAGGGTCATTAAAATACGTATGTGGGTTTATTAAACGAGCCGCAGGCGAGTTTCATAACAAGATCACATGATTATTTAAGGACTAATTACGAACAGTTGCATACAATACTTTATCTACAAAAACACTATAAAGCGTCTAGAATGTTTCAGAAACTGTTCTAAAATCATGGTGCATAGTGATATTGTCAATAATTCTCACCATCTTCCGCAGACTGCTGCAGTTGACGAGCTCTCCGTTGTGCGCGACCGCGAGCGCGCCGTGCGCCGTGTGCACCACGAACGGCTGGCAATTCACCTCCTCTGACGCTGCTGACGTTGAATATCTGAACAATTGGAACAATAACTATTATATAAATATTTTTAGGAGTTTTTGGGACCTAATTATATTTTTCAAAATCATTAAAGTCTACATTTTCATCGTTTATTTATAAAATAGAGGTGGTAGATTAAAGATAATTTCTGAGTCGTGTCGTATCTACCTGGGGATGGGCCTCCGGCTCTTTCACTCACCGAACGAAGCATAACAGCGGTAGAGCTCCTACTCAAACGTCGGTTATCTGTGAGAGTGTGGTACTTCCCCGGACGAGCCGACCCATTCATGCTACTAGCAAAAGTTAATTTCACCGGTAGTGTGGCTCTACCAAAACTAAAAGTGAATGGTGAGATCTTTAGAGTTATGATTTCTGTTGAAGAATATCCTACATAATCTTTTCGTCTGAAAGTCGAGTTGTATAAAATTAGAGACCAAAAATATATCATCTTAAAAAAAAAAGGATTATATTAAAAACGGGTCACTCACGTCACGTATCACTTTGTCTATCACACTATAGTTTCGGGCTCATCAAGGAGTTCATTAATAATAAAAAAAGTTTTTATTTAATTAATTATGATAACTATTTCATTAAAAGTATCTACCCTTGATCTCAGTATCAGAGTCCGCTCGATCGTAGCGGGCCCGATAACTCCTTGGGTCACTCCCTACCGCAGCCATCAATGTTATCTCATAATTGAACAGTCTGCGAATACTTACATTACGCAATCGGTTCATGTTCACTTCGAATGTGGGTCAGATGAAAATATATATTTTCTTTTTCGTTTTCAGCCAATAAAATACACAGATATTATATTACAAAGTACTTAAGTACAGTCAATATTTATCAAATCATTTTCAAATCATTTTATTCATCAACAAAATTTGCATCATACAAAGAATGCTGGAGCCCTGTGCTAAGTTAAAAACTTGTGTTACAGGAGCTCCGCTCTTTACACATGTTACATGTTAAAATGTTGGTAAAAAATATCTAGATATGAGTCGTGGTCATTATTCCGATACGATTGGTCCAATGTAAAATCTCCGAAAGGCCTTTTCGCCGATTTGTTTCACTTTGCAACTTGGGTCGTCGCTCGCTCGTGTGGTGGTCTAATGTCATGTGGTCCCAACGCCTTAATCATACGATTTGTTCTCAGAGACTCGGATAGAGGGCGCTACTAATTGCTACACAACATTGTATGTACCGTATTATGAGAATATAAAAACATTATTCACAAAATTATATCTTATAAATAATTAGAGCAATATTTTTGGCTTTTTATTTTAAAATTACACCTCCTCCTGTCTGCACCGCCATACTTGGCCACATATACGACTCCTTTTCGCCACCTTAATTTGGTCCAATATTTTTGTATGAGGTGGGCAGTCTATACGTTAGTATTATATTGTCTTTGTCTATGTTTAATCATAACCTATTAGGTTATGACAGAAGGTAGGTTAGGTTAAACCTAACCTACCTTCTGTTACCAATTTGCGTATTCAAACCAGTCGCTTTCGCAACAAGCAGAATTTTGCATATTAATTTTATTATTTACTTCATAAGTTTGAAGTCAGGTACAGGACGACATGTTTCCACCTCTTCCAGAGATCTTCCTCAGACCGAATGTGAACCGATACGAGCGCACGATGAGGTCGGAACATGTCAGCATGTAGCTGACTTCATGCACAAGTAAACCGTTTTTTACATACCTACTTATTAATAATTTTAGATATTGACTATTTTTAGGGTGTGTTACCTGGTGTGTCCGATGCCGAGGTTTCCTTTGAGTTTCTTCATAGCCTCGTCGTTGAATATATTGTTGATGAGGCCCATGCCCTTGTGAGAGTTGAAGGTCCGCGCGCTCTTGCCTTCTGACGTCACTATGCCCGCTGACTCTTGTCCTCTGTGAATAAAATCAAGTCTTTAAAGACAGAGCATTAAAAATAAAATAAAGGCTCAATTACTTTGGTCCATTAGGACCCAAGTTATTGAGCCTTTATTTTATTTTATATTTATTAAGATCAGATAGACGGGTGACAGTCACAGAATATCTTTGATTCAATAATTATTCATTAATTTGTCGAGCTTCGTGGCGCAGCGGTCAACACGCCAGCCTGCGACACGGGGGTCCCGGGTTGGATCCCCGATGAGGTCATGATGGAAAACGATCCAGAATGACCTGGGTCTTGGATGTTAATCTATATATGTATATGTTATATTATAAAATATAGTATCGTTGAGTTAGTATCCTGCGACACAAGTTCACAACTTACTGTCAGCTCAATTTGTGTCATATGTCCCTATGTATTTATTTATTATTAATTAACAACAACAGACATATGTTTCGACCTCATCCGAAGGTTTTCCTGAGGGCGAATGGCACGATGTGTCATCGTTCGCGCGTCTCAATTCACATTAGTGCTAAGGAAGTCCATGAGGTCGAAACATGTCGGCCAGTAGCTAAGGAGATCTCTTTAACATGCAACAGAGCCATACCGTCTTCAACGTCAAAAACATTTATTTCCGTAGAGAGTGTATGAAAGAGACAGGAACACTTTCTTTCTCTTTCAGACACACAGTACGGAAAGAGACGAAAACGAAGAGGCCATTTAAAATTTTGCTCGCGAGGGCAACATCCTCGAACTATTTCATGAACCACTGTTTACAAATGAAAGAATCGCGTGAAACTTTTCTTAGAATTTTTGAAAAAAAACTACAATTCTTTTGGTGAAAATGCTGAGTAAAGCTTCACGTTCATTAGCCCTTCGCTCTCTATGGAAGCTTTAATAACGTCTTCAAAATTGAACGAATTGTTAAAGTTAGATTATTCCTTTACTTATTGTTAGACGCCAGTAGCGTAGATTAATATTATTTCTCTAATTTTTCAAGTATATGGTAGCCTAGAAGTGATTGCTTTGCAATAAGGCGGCCTTTCGTACATTTTTCCTTTTATACATAGTTTTACCTGTTTTAAATGTGTAATAAATAAATAAAATATTTTTTATTTAACCAGGTAATACTAATGTTAAACAATGTTACCTGTGTTGTAACGCCACCAGCCCCAAACATATGACCTGTCCTATGTCCACCTGCGTCGGCCACTCTCCCGTTCCGATCGCTCCGAAAACTCCACATTCGTGTGTTAAACCTGAAAAGAGCATACTATAGGATTGAACCCTTGTTCAACATAGATATGAGGGGGGGGGGGGATTGCTAGTTACCTGTAGCACAGATTCCCATAGGAACCTATTACAGGAGCTAGCAATGGCTTTAGCCACTAATTTTAAGCAATAGAATAATATTGAGCAATGTTTGTATGGAGGACAAAATAAAGGACTAGGATTATTTTATTATTATTATTACTAGGATCCTCCCCGTTTGAGGATCCCCAAAAAATCAAACTCACTAAGTCTTGGTAGCTTCCCCTCAGGGAGGGAACAGCACTGTACGATTTGAAATTTATGAGTTATCATTCTTTTTTATGTAGGTACGTTTGGTAGCAATCGAGTAGGCGAGCCACCTGATGGAAAGTGGTCATTGTCGCCCATGGACATCTGTAACACCAGTGGAGGTCGCCGACTCTTAAGATACCCGTAAACACGCCTTTTGAAGGACCTCAACTATCTAGACAACTAACCCTACTCTGACAGAAAGGAGTGCACTTTTCTTTGCATTTTAGTATTTATTAGGAACCTAGTCAGTGGCTAGCCGTAGAGACATTTCTGAAGCTTACCGAACTGAACTATTGAAAAACCGCACTTAGTTACACCGAAATAATTCCTGTCAGTTATCTAACAAGAGCTACATATTAAATCATAGATTTAAAAAAAAATCGTATTCATACTTCTATGTGTTAAATCATCTAATATCTGATACGACACGATCGACCACCCCAGCGCTTGTGTGAACCTGGGCCTGCTTTGCGAAGTTATTCCAACAGATTAACTTTATTACTGTAAAAACCGAAACACGTGCTTAGTTCCACTATCTATCTCCATGCCTTTTAGCATTTATTAAGAACCTAGTTAGGGCTTACTGTAGATAGAGATTACTGCATTTTACCGGACTGTACTATTAAAAACTCTTCTTAGTTACACCGAAATAGTTCCTGACAGATATCTAACAAGAGCTTCATATTATATCATCTGATACGATACACGATCGACCACCCTTGTGTGACCCTGGCCCTGCTTTACGAAGTTATTACAACAGATTAACTGTAAAAACCGAGGAACACGTGCGTAGTTCCACTATCTGTCTCGTGCGTGACCATATACTCAAGTGACCTTTGAGAGACGTTTCGTCAGATGATATTAAGATGACAACTCAAAAATTGCCGTATACATGCTGTTACCAAGGAAAAATATTAAACATTTCAAATAATTTAGTAGTTTAATATAAGGTACTTAATGAAACACAGAACTATAACTCAAGCATAATGAAATAACCGTAAAAAATTATATTGTGTCAGCATTTTTTTATCACATTACAAACTTTCTCGTCTAACGCCATGTCCACATTCCTTGGCATGGCTTGACCACAAACGAGCCACTTCTTCTAATATGAAAACTAGGTTATGTTTGCAAAATACAATGTCAAGGAAACAAATATGAGTTTTATATATTTTTTTAAACAAATGCCCAATGATTTATAAGTCTTTTTGCACTAGTTACTAGCATAAAAGGCTAAAAGTAAAAGATATTCGTATTTTTGTAAAGACCAATCGTATACATAGACATAGACATATACATTTAGCTTTGCGTATCCACCCATATTTATACGACGGAGATGGAAGGTAGTTAACCTGATCAGGTGTTCATATCAATTTATATAGTTATATTTCTACTTGCTGTATGCATACTGTATCAGAAAGATACCTACCTAATTATTTTAGCAACAATTAATAAAAATGTTTATCCAACAGTATAATAAATGTTGATATAACAATTCGCCACGCGTCAACCGACGCTATAATATTACGAAACGAATTACACAATTATAAGAAATATGGTATTGTTAGAGTTTTTAGCAATATTGCGCAACTCTTGGCCTAATTTAGTATACATCGAACTAAATCAACTAATGATATAAAGTATAAGCACACACACATATATATGTCGTGGTCATATCGTAGAATCGATCACTTTATGAAATTTGACAATCACGTCAATTTTATGAAATGGTCGCATTTCATGAAATGTTTACTGTCTATTGGCCACATCATGATGTAGATGTCTTTTTTTTTTAAGTAGAATATTTATTTATTTACCTTATACTGATAATTAAAATTATTACACTATTTAACTATTTACATATTTACACAAGACAAAAGAAACCGAAAACACAATAAAGGGCATTGGGTAAAAGTGGCCTGATTTTCAAAATTTGCGACCACCGTTCAAAGTTTACTCATTCGAAAGATCATATTAAGATGTTTATTTTCATCTATGGCCGTTTCTGTCTACAGTGTATCGGAGCCGAGATATCGGCATTCATAATTAAAAAATAAATTACAATAATGTCGTCTAGATAGACAAAACAGGATCTTTATTTTATTATTTTTTCGTGTAAATATTACTTGATTCTATGATTTATATTATTTATATATAAAATAAAAACAGTTACAGTGGGGTATGCGACATTCATTATTAATACAACAAACATTAATATATTATTTTTATTACGCAGAATTTGATGATATCCTACTTCAGGCACTCATGCATGTGTACTTATATATTTTTACGAAAAAATTGTTTCATATGGCATAAAATGACACGGAAGACATGATAAGTCTCACACACAGATTTTTTAAGCCATTCGAAGGTAACTGATATGTCAGATGTGGATTAGAGAATTTTCTATAACAAAAGACCGAGGGTGAATGTGATTCATAACTTTTAGTGCGTTAAGTAAACAAACAATGGGAAGTTCCTAGAAAGTTGAAAGGCCCGCTACCGGTCGCGTTCATCCAATCACAGCGCAGGGTTCATTTACCTGACTCGGTTAGGCTTTGAAAATCGAGCAGGGTGGAGTGGAGGGGTGAAGGAAAGAGGTGCAGGCGCAGGCAGGATTCACTTCCCGTTTAACCTTTGTGTTGAGTGTGTGCAAGTGCGTTATATACTTTTGATTACCACGACCTTTGCTTTGTTTTTGGACTCTCTCTTTATTATCTTATTTTGTGACCTGGCATTACTAACTGGACTAAGAGTTTGCTGTAGTGATTTGGACTTTAAAACAATATGGATGCAGATAGAGCATCGTGTGTTGGCTGCCATCGAAGTTTGAACCGCATTGGCGGCACTCGCAGGAGATCTATGGTGTTAACGGCTCAACTGATGGAGCAAAACCCATGTTTAATGGCATACTGCATTGAAGTTATTAACATTCTTGAGGTAAGTGATGACATTTCTTATATAATTATTAATTGTTTAACTTTCTTATTTACACTAATATTAAAAAACAGTTGGTTTGTTAAAACGTGATAAACTCAGGGACTGTTGTGTCAAACATTATTTCATGTAGGTACAATATCCCAGTGTCAATTATATTTTGTTTGAAGTACATATCTTAAAGCGATCTCACTCGTCACAAAGCCATTCCTAACTTATTGAAAACTGGCCACTGGTTATATTTTCCCCTTTACCTTGATTATCTTTTGAGTGTCAAAGAAGATTAGTACTTGTGTTTCTTCCGCTTGCTCCCAAACCGGCATAAATGCAATAAGATGCAGTACGTGCCACTTTTTTTAGTGATTACTATATGTTTGAGACTTGCTATATGTTCGTAAGTCAAGTAAAAGAGGAAATGATTTCATATTTACTAAAAAATAAATAATTAAATCAATTTACCCAGTTAGATTTATCTAGGTACTACGATGTGTTTTAATTATTTTTTACCTATATATGGAGCTAATACGTATACAAATATATTGATTAAGCCTATATTTTGTATTTTACAGTTTGGTGGCGATGAACGGATATGTCGACCATGCTTTTTTCGAGCTCAGCGCTATGTCTCAAGAGATCAACAAGCAGAAGTTGCACCAGACCTACTTGAACAACATGCAGATGATCAAGTATTAGAGCATGATTCATCGCAAGGAGGCAATACAGAGGAATCTGAATCAGATCTTATTATTAATGAAAATATGCGAGACCAACAAGTGCAAGTTAGTAGACCGCAAACGATTGAAGTTCCTGGATATTCCAGAGCACCACTTAATACACAGTTATGTATTTTTGCTGATTGCACCAACACCAATCTTCAACGAATTCATGTTGACATAAGAACCACAATTCTTCAAAATAAAGGATTTTACCTTCCACGGGGTACACGTGTATGTAGAGAGCATTCAGATTCAGGGTTTCAAGATATTGAAACAAGAACACGTCGTGTAATTGCAAGTTTCTCGTCGAAGCAAGTGAAAGACATGATGGATATTTTAAGAAATCGTAGTAATTTTTTAGATTTTGAGAGACTTTCTTCCATTAATAATGGAGTCTTTCATTATTACATTGGTTTCTCTAAGGAAAACTTTATGCGAATTCTTGAAGCAACCCCAAGTATCACACAACATCACAAAAAGGCTAAAACAGCCCTTGCAACAGTTCTTGCAAAACTTCACACCGGTGAATCAAATCAACGACTTTCTAGCGTATTCAAAATGACAAGAAAAACTTTTGAAAAAATAATGCGAGAAGTGAGACAAGAATTAATGACAGAGTTTGTGCCACAGAATTTAGGCTATGATCATATTACAAGAGAAGAAGTCATATCACGTTGTCTGACTATCCCAAATGTATTATTTGGAAATCCAAATGCTCCTCTGAGTGAACGTAGAGCCATAATTATATTAGACGGGACTTATATATATTTACAAAAAAGCAGCAACTATTACTTTCAAAGAAAATCCTATAGTCTGCACAAGTTTCGTCATTTACTAAAACCCTTTTTAGTAGTATGCCCTGATGGTCATATAGTTGATATTTATGGTTTATATGAAGCTACTACTTCAGATGCTCGTATTTTGTCTGAGATTATGAGTAGTGAAACTGATACATTTCATTGGTATTTTCGTGAAAATGATGTACTCATTTTAGATAGAGGCTTCAGAGATTGCATTGATGAAGTGGAGTCATATGGATACAAAACGTACATGCCAGCCTCCAAAGACGTAAATGAAAGTCAGTTAAGTGTGCGACAAGCAAATGATTCTAGGAAAGTTACTATTTGCCGTTGGGTTGTAGAAACAGTAAATGGCAGATTAAAAAATCAGTTTCGCCAATTACGTCACCAATACTTTAATGTAGCTGCAAGGCATCTTTTCGACGAGATAAAAATTGCTGCGGCATTATTAAATGCTTTTGGCAAACCCCTAACCGACCACCGCTTGGTGAACGAAATCGTAAACAAAATAATTCAATGTGATGGTGACAGAAACAGGTTAAGTGAATATGTTATAGAAAATAATCTCAATCGTAGATGGGCTCGTTTTCAGTCTATTGATGCGGCTTTATTAGATTTTAATGATTTCCCAATATTAAGTATGGACGAGCTTATTATATATGCGTTGGGAACGTATCAAATTCTCCAAGCCCGCAGTTATTACGGGGAGCATGTAAAAAATGGTTCGTATATAATTGAAATATATAAGGAGCCCCACATAGAAGATTTTAGAGAGCAGAATTTGGATTGTCGGAATCCATGGCTACTTAGAGGAAAAATTCAATCAAGACACGTGACAAGCAGAATTTATTATGTTTATATTTTATTAGAAAGGGAACTAGAAGGAAGCAGCGCAATATTGGGCCATTATTGCTCATGTGTTGTCGGAAAACGGACTCTAGGCTGTTGCTCGCATGTAATGTCCATTATATGGTATTTGGGATGGGGTAGATACCAAGATAATCTATCTCCCCCAGCTCAGTTTTTAGACACAATAATACGACATGATCAAGAAAATGAAGTTTACGATGAACCGGAAAATAACTAAATTGTATAAATCGGAAAATAACTAATCTTGTAAACTAATAATAATGTAATATATTCATATTGATATTGTATGTGCCTATAATAAATGATTTGTTTGTGTGTATCTGTTGCATTTTATTTATCACTAGCAGTCCGCCCCGGCTTCGCTCGTGGTACCTACATAGCCTATTTCACTCCGGGATAATGTAGCTTTCGAATGGTGAAAGAATTTTTTAAATCAGTTCAGTCGTTTCTGAGATTACCCATTACAAACAAACAAACAAATCTTTCCTCTTTATAATATTAGTCTAGATTCCTATCCATAACGACATACTATACGCTTTAATCAAATCATTTTTGTTAAAAAATATTACATCTATATAGACGACTTACTTATTATTTGTCTTATTTTGATATTTGATATTTCGGCTCCGATATAGTTTACATCAATAATGTTTTGTATATTGTTATTCTCAACTATAAGGCTAATTAAAAATACTAGTTATATTAGTGGTCGCTGAAAAAAAAAAATCATGCCAAGGCTCATACAAAATTACCCAAACCCCTTTAGAATAATTCCTGCCCGTTTGGCATGGTGGCAAGAACACTGGCTGCGTTCCCCCGTTGGATAGCTATGCTAATCCGTTGGGCGAAAAAGCAGCCAGCCCTCTTATCACCGGAAGCTGATATAAGCCGTGGAGTAATCTCCTTAAAAAAGCCCCTTGCGCTAGGGCCCCATGGTCCCAACGTTTCTACGCCAAACGGCACAAATATATAATCCTCAGCTAAGGTTGCATACTTGCGCCGTTTGGCAATCTCAGCGCCTTATGTAGATTGGGTAGATCAATGATAATATATCGTTTAACGATATGTGCAGCCAAACGCCTGGCTCTTTCATGAAATGGTCTATATTGTTTGATCATATCGTAAAATAGTTTCTTTAATTACCGGTAGAGGCGCTACAAACGCTTTGTTTACACTAGCAGAAAATTATAATTACTAGGTAGGTACTCCTAAAACCAGTTAGATAAACCAGGTCTTCCATCCAAGAACGAACCACGGGGCGGTTACGAAACCTTTGGTTTCCTTTTCATCATCATCAGCAAGTCTTAAGTCTCCACTGCAGAAGCATGACTCTCTCTGTACTACCAGCCATATATTAGTCAGAGCAGTAAAAGGATGTGGCCTGCACTCTCCACGCTGGGCAGACGGGTTAGATAGGTTTCTTTAATGTTAATAAGCTTTGTTTAGCTTGTATTCCCTAAGTCGACTTCTACGACATCCACGGGAAGACTTGGAGTGGACCTATTCTACTCTGCCGGGAACCACACGGCGCGGGCGTTCCATACGGTTTCCTTTTCATATTGCCATAGTAAGTCTTAGAGTCTATGTTTTCTTAAAAGACCGGCAACGCACTTGTTACACTCCTGGTGTTGCAATTGCATTGTCCATGGGCAGCGATGATCACTTACCATCAGGTGACCCGCTTGCTCGTTTGCCGCCCTATATAATAAATATAAAAAGATTCTTAGCGACATTCTCTCACCTGACTCTACTGCTCCTCTGCCGAACCTCTTGCTTTTCATTTTGACCTCCTGCGTCCTCTCCTGATCGCAGCGACAGCTGCTTGTGTCCTCACACCCTAGCCTCTCCATTGTGTCGTTCTGTGAAGTGCAAGAAGGTCCAGTTGGACCGTCCATGTTTGACCTGGAAAGATAAACAAAGCAAAATATATAAAAATTAAAAAAAGATATATAAAAAAGAAATTCCCTCTTACTGACGTATACGCACGCACAGCCGTAACTGCTAATGATAGAAACGTAAGGATAGTTGTTAAATCAGTAAGATACTGACATCAAATCGGCACATCATATAGGGTGTTGTACAGTGTTGTAAGAACTCTATTAAATTCATGGCTATAGACACATACATACATACATACTATCACGTCTTTTTCCCTTGCGGGGTAGACAGAGCCCAGGTCTGTAAAACCTTAAGGCCACATTTAGCATGTTGGTGGGCTTGTTGGTGAGAATGGAATCGAAATAGTGATGGGTTGCTAGCCGCATCGCGTATTGACATGATTCCTGACGCCCATTCCCTCGATCGGCTTTTACGATCTGCGCGGGAAGAGAAGCAGCTGGTACATTCTACGTTTTTTCTTTTCTCCCAGTCCAGCGTAAATGCGAACACAGAATAAAAAAAAAACTAAGGCTATAGTTCTAACAATCAAACTACCTATGTAGTGCACTGTGAGCACGTGCTTTCTTCATATTTATTAAGAGCCCGAGCAACTATTGGCCGAAAGAAAGTCTGATGTCTGCAGGGACTCTAAAATCCTTCTTCCGCGTAAATATAATGAAGGCCTTGGCAACGCAAATAGGCAAACATAACATATCCATATTATACGTGCAAATAAAAACATGCGCAAAAAGTTCTATTAACACATGACCATACGTTATAAGTTAATATAATTTGAAATCAAATGACATTAGATAAATAAATTTTTCAATTGAAACTAATGTGTCTATGTATGATATCTTAACAACGGATCACTCACGTGCTATTTTGACGGGATTACCAACTATAGTTTCGGACTCGTCATGAGCCCATTTCAAGGCAAGTGCAGGACGTGCGGTGACACTGTAGTCGGCAATCCCGACAAAATAGCACGTGTTTGTTTGTTTGTTTTTCGTATGTGTAAGTGGCCAACACTGGTGTCAGATTTTTCAAGCTGCCTTAAGGCATCTGACATAGCTTAACGACTGCCATCAACGATGACAGCCGGGACCAACGGCTTAACGTGCCTTCCGAAGCACGTAATTGACCCGTTATTATAGTCAATAAGTGAATTGTCTAATTCAAGTTCATGTGCTACTGGAATTACGAGGTTTAGCGTCTATTAAAACGCTAACGCTCTGTGCCAGTCGCTAGTCAATTACATCACCTCCTGGGGTGGAGTAGCGAAAACAAATCTACTCGAAGCAGAAAGAGCACAAAGATGCATTCTAAAAGTAGCTGCCTGCTTCCCCTTTCGCTACCCCACAGATGATCTATACAAGCACTGGGGCGTACTCACTATCAGACAAACCTACGTACTATTCACTACTCTCTTACAGCACTCCCTCACACCTTATGACCCTAATAAACTAAAAGACAGGCGACGGAACAGAACAATTTGCACAATCCCTCAAACTAATACAGCTACTGCTGCTTCCTTCTTTTCTTTTCTTGGACCACATCTATACAACAAACTGCTAAATATATACCCCCTCCACAAATACAGTTGTAAAAAAATAATCACCGCTTATCTAAAAACTTTAGATTATACAGCCACTGAAAATTTACTTCAACCTAACATTTGACTGCAAAAACCCCAATCAATCCACCCACCACTACACATGATACAAACAACCCTCACACAATCACACACTACAACTCATCCACCTAACAAACACATCACACATACACATACACTAATTACTTTCACTCTTGCTCCCAAGTTAAGATGTAACAGCTATATAATTATTACAATTTAATTTAGATAGGATAGATTAGATAAGATATAAGCTCACTCAATAGAACTATACGAATGTTATTAGCAGTTAATGAAATGTCAGATATTAATCATCTACAATTTTACTGGCATAATCACAACTATACTTTACAAGCACCAGCGACTAAAACATGTACTCCAAGGGTGGGGCCTAGTTACCTGTGGTACAGGCTCTTAGGAGACCTATTCAGGGACTAGACTCTTCACAAAGCTTACTAGGTTTAGTCAAAGGACAGCTTATCAAACTTACAAATGTTTATTTAGTATTAAGAACTCCTTTGTATTAGGTACCTATTGTGAAGAGTAAATAAAGAATTTATTTATTTATTTATTTATTAAACAACCCATCGGGAATTTCTATGCACTGCTCAATAATATAAGTAAATCGGGATATTTCATATTTCGGACGGGTAGCACTCATTCTCGTAATTAAATAGGAGCGCCAGTGCAAAACTCTGGATGGACCCAGAAATTACTACTTACTTATACGACACTGAATATGTACAAAACACTAGATGACTAGACTAGACACGGCTAAAGCTCCGTGGCGCAGTGGTCACCACGCCAGCCTGCGACACGGGGGTCCCGGGTTCGATCCCCTGTCAGATCATGATGGGAAACGATATTTTACAGATTGACCTGGGTCTTGGATTTTTATCTATATAAGAATATATTATAGTAGTATCGTTGAGTTAGTATCCTGAGGCACAAGTGCACAACTTACTGTGGGGCTAGCTCAATTTGAGCGATATGTAGAGAAAAATGAAGAAGACGATAAGGAATAACAATGATTTGCAATTGCAACGTAGTGATTATCTGCTAAACTACTAGATGAAGCACATAAAAGTACTAACGTAGGCACGGTATTGTGATTGGAACTGCTCAAATATGCAATGGGTCTACTGTGTTATTGATATTGTTCATCGAGGCTAGAAAGTGATTAATTTCCGCGAGAGTGCTAACCACTAAAGTTGGAAATCGAACTGTTTCCTCGAGTGAGATAGGTACACTATTATAGATAGTGCTATATAGATACTACACCTACGAGGATTTTTTTTCCGATGGGCGAAACTGACACCAACACAAACAACACAAATGTATGAGAAATAATCAATTTTCATAATTTTTTTTCTCCAGCATATTTGTTGGAAAAAATCTTGGTTCCAGCATAATAGAACTAGATAGCGCTTCTCGAGAAGGTCTAGTATAGGTAATGTCATTTACTATTACCTTGGTATAATATAAACAACAACAAAACTATCAAACCAATAACAACGGAAATCTTTGTGCCGTGTTTACAAACTAATATCTTGCGTGAGCATGGAAAAAGCCAGGCTTGCTACCCTTCATATCAGTCTTGTACTTACAGGACTAGTATTTTCATTTACTAGACGGGTGGGTACAAACCACAGGAGTTTGGAATCAAACTTTCTTCGAGTTATAAATAATGCTGTAAACTACACCTACGAGGAAAATATAGTTTAAATATTTTTAATACGGTTTTATCGCGTTAGTTAAAGCATTTATATACTTACCAAACGTTTTGAACACTAGTGTTCATGTTCGTAGGTAGACTAAGTTGACATATTTTAACTAAGTCGTTAGTAATAAATAATGTAATAAAGGCGATAAAACCGTATTAAAAGTAATTTTATTTAAATTTGTGTAATCGCAAAAATATTAGAATGATTTCTTTTTACGAAATTTATAGTTAATACCCGCTTGGGGCCACTTTGGTTAGTACACCGGGTGCAATCAGATACCATCGAATACCATCTGAGCACCATAAGGGTACCTTCGGTACTATCATTACTATCGGGTTCTAATTGGACACCATTACTCATCAGCAATCACCAATAACTACCAAAACTGCCATACATACAAAATTTTTAAACAAAACTCTCGCGACAGAGTATCCTAGAAACGAACACTTTGACGTTACATCTCAATATATAAAAGTGCAAGCCTAGGTATATACTTCCAAGTTAACGACAAAAACGTATTAAAAAAAACAATCCTGCAAAGAACATTGCCCGTCACAGTAAAGTCTACATAAAAGAAGGTTACGAACCTCTTAAAACACTAATATCCTTAGCAAGTTATGAAGACCGCAGGAGTAATGTCCGAACAATAAAACAACCTAGCTCTTACGAAGATCAACAGAAAAGTGTAGAAAGGAGCACAGCTCAAACAAACATTGATAAGTTCACGGGGCAAACGTATTAATCAAGACGTTGCCGAGTGTAAGTACATAACAAACGATATTCTATTAAGTCAGCTGCTGACTGATGAGTGCCGACTACATCGTTTCCCCGGATGACTGAACTGAGAGCTGAAGAATGGCTAAAGAATTTAAAATTAGACGTAAAGGATTCTTGCAGTACGAAATGATGAGCTGACTGATTACGAAATAGCAGACCCCAATCGTTCCAGGAATCACTAAATTGTTTTTAAATAATTATTTTTAACAAAAAAGTAAAACCGACTTCAACCCTATACGTAAATGTACAAACTGGAACTTAAACTTAGGGTTTAGTGGGTGTGGCAGAACAATCAAAATAGAGGAACAACGTCGTAATCAACTTGTCTTGATTCGCGAAATTATACAATACTCTATACTCTTACAATGTTTTTGGGTTTTTGTTCATTTTTTCAAAAAGTGCTCAATATTGCGATAAAAATTTATGGGACCATCTCGGGAGCATTATCTATCGAACAAAAAAAGAATCACTAAAATCAATCCATAATTGACTGAGTAATCGCCTAACATACATACAAAAAAAAACATACGGACGAATTGATAACCTCCTCCTTTTTTGAAGTCGGTTAAAAAATCACTTTTATGACAAGCTTTTAAGCGATTGATACTTTAAAGTGCTTACCTACCAAGACAAATCAAATGATCCCCAAACACTGGGTTTATCTTCATTAGTCTAAACTTTGATTTTATGAGAATAAGCTTCAAAATCAAGTAGCAAGATCTGGCCGTCTCAGGCAAACAAACAGGGCAAATGAAATAAAACTTGTAAAAGCAACTGAAAACGACTTCTATAACCTTGTAACTTTAACGCTTATATTCAACTTAGCAAGTTACGAAAAAAGCAGGAGGATCAATCAATTGACTATAATAAAACAACATGGCTCTTGCGAAAATCACCATAAAAGTACAGAAAAGAGCACACACAGCTCAATTCGTTCCGTAAACAATAAATTGAAATGAAGACGTTTCCTAACATGCTATATAAACCAAGTGAGAAAGTAAGGAAAAAAAATTGTCTTTGATAGTAATAAAAATATATCTCGAGATCAGCGAAAATAATTCAATGGAAAAAAAAATGTTTATTAGGTAACAATATTTATCAAACATAGGCAGTTGCTGGGGTCTCCTTTTAAGCAAAAAATGCTTGTGACAGTACTTCTTAAAACTACATCAATGGCAGATACTTCTAGGAGGTACATAATGACATACTTACTTACCTTATGATTCTCTTAAAAAATGTTTAGTATTCACTTAAACTTCAAACAAATAATGCCACTAAGTTGATAAGTCCGCGGGGTGCAAACGTAAACTAACCTAAACTCCCTACGAGTGTACATTATAAACCAACTTTTTAATAGCACAGCTGACTGATAAAGAAGCACAACAAACCCCAATTATATTTCTGCGTATACAAAGGAAAATATAACAACTACGTACTTAAGAGCTTGACAATATTGATTAGAACCCTTATTGTTTTGAAGTAGAGACGATTTTACAATAGTTATGTTACGCTTGATGTCTGATCCACTGTACAAAGGGAATGTACGCTATCATTGTTTTCAACTGGGCTATTGACGTAATGGGAGTAAAATAATAAGATTGCTATTAATAATAATAGGTTACAAGACGTCATTGAATATTCGGGACATGATAGTTGTTATCGCAGGTCGCAGTTTTCCTTGAAATTATGTTGTTGGTTAAATATTTGTGTTCCAAGTTAGATATGTTTGTTAGATAGGTATATCCTTAGAGTATCAATATTAATATGGATACTCTAAGGATATACCAGACGAGATCTTAGACAAAGTATCACAGAGCGCCGATATAATCCACGCCAAGAATGAATAAGACAAGGCATAAACGATAATATTATTAATATTCTACCTGCCATGTTACGGAAAATTGCAAGTCCTAAATGAAATACGCCACAGGTTTGCCGTGTGGTTCCCGGCAGAGTAGAATAGGACCACTCTAAGTCTTCCTGTGGATGTCGTAGACGGCGACTTAAGAAAGTCAAGCTAAACAAATCTTATCAACATCAAAGAGACCTCTCCAACTCGTCTAGCCAGCGTGGATAGTATAGGCCAAATCCTCTGACTGTTCTGGCCTGCAGTGGAGACTAAAAAAGACCTGACGATGATGAAAATAAGGAGGTACTCAATTGCCATTCAAATTAAGAAATTTTAAAAACTATAAATCTCGACTACTTGACAGCGTACCAAATGAAGACAAAATACGTCAAGATGCAAAAATCGTAGGACGTTGAGAAGAAATATCCAGAAATACTTGAAGCAGCACAGAGTTAGCAACAGGAAATTAGTAAAGAAAATACTCTTTACAATCAGGAAGCCGGCAGCTGAGATCTTTACAACTTACAGGTCAAAAGCCGTTGAAGTGAGAAAATATTGCATAAGTCAAGTTATTGTATCAGAAACACGATAGTAGTGAATGTTCCATTTCTCATTTCCTTGAAGAGCAAGTTATTCGAGACCCTATCACGTAATGTCTTCTCAATATTTCGTGTATATTGGACCTTATGTAGCCTTATGTATTATTAACTTTTGGCATTGAAAGAGACGGAAATACTACAGGTTGGTGTCCCGCTCTTTTACAATTGCATATGTGCGAGCGTAGCTCCATGAATCTTTGCACATAATTATGATCTATATATGACTATAAGAACTTAATAAGTAAGAGTTTATATCGCATATAAAAAATGTAAACAGTTCTATCAGGGTTCTAAGGAAAACGCTTCCTATATACTTAAATGAAAAATTCTAATTAAATATTTGCTGTTGCCTGTGACTTTCGTCCCAGCGGCGTAGCTAGGTGACGGCGAAGCGAGCCCTCGCCCACGGCCTCGTGTCCCAAGGGGCATGTTGCAAACGAGCTTTTTTTGGAAGGCCTGCGGTTCGCGTGAAATCATAATACTATAATTATTAATTCTGTGGTAAAAGTACCAAAAGGGCTCGCGGAACGTGTCTTGCCCATACCCAGCGTAGGCCTTGCGCTGCCACTATTAGGAACTGTGATTAGGAACGAATGAAAAGGGGCCTCGCCTTAGAGGCAATTATATTGATACTCTGAGGGCCTCGCTGATGCGACTTCCCCACATCTATATTAGTCCACGTGACGCCGCTGCTTCGTTCACATGGGTTTAGCATTCATCTTTAAATAGCAATTTTTTTATCCTTTTTACCATGTTTTATTAGAACAGAGTTTAGATACTGGTCTCAGACACAAACAAAATAATACGGTCTCAGCTAAGTTTTATTTGTAAAATGTTTTTAGCGTAAAATTCGTTTAGTAGTTTCGAATATAAACCATAATAGGATAACCGACAGACAACCATTTAATTAAAACAATCGGTTTCTTAATTTTCTTCCATTGATCTTTTCAATTGTAATCTTGTCAAACTATTATGTATTCAATTGCGTTTTTCTAAAGCAGTTTATTTTTGAAAGTCTCAACCAACGATATCTAGAGTCAAAAATCATGTTAAAAAAGTGACCACAGATAAAAAAAATAAGTGACTGGCCAGTCACCGCACCTGTTTCATAGGTCAATAAAAACAAAACAAACTGACGAAAGAGTGCGAATACTTTTCATGTTCTCGTTAAAACAAAATTACAAGATTTGTTTACATTGATAGCGACAGTTGTAACTTGCTGGTGGCGTGTCGTCATGCCCGAGGGGGGTCAGTTATCTCCTGACATTTGAGTACATTTCCACGAGGGCGGCATAAACAGAGATAACTCTATTTTATTAGTTATTACCGCTCAGTTATTCATGTTAATGTAATAATCTTGACGGATTGCAGCTAAGTTTATTTTTAGAAGAGTATCATTGACAATTTATGAGTTGTTTTGGTCATTCATGCAAGGAATGAAGTAATAGGTTCATTTTATAGTAGGATAACGAGAGCGTTTGGACACACATGGTCGCAAAATGAAGAGTGCCAGTAATGGGGCGCAATTGGAATTTTTTGAAATTTGGAAACAAGAGTAAACGAATTATTAAATGCGCGAACACATTGAAGACAAGCCTGTGCGATTTTGCATGTGTCACCAAAATACTATGGTACTATTTTTCACCCTTTTCATCAACTTGTTTGACTTTAAACGAAGTGTTTGGCTAATCGATGAAAAAATAACAATTCTAACAAGATTAGAATTAATCACCTGGCGCAAATAATTAAGCATTGCCATCCAACGCGTGGCAATCCTGCCAGCCTTTTGGGCACGTTGCCGCGGGGTGATGGTTTTCAGGGGATATTTAATTTGTAAATATTTAAATTAATTTTAATGGGTATGTATAATGGTTTATTAATATTTATTTTCTTTGAGAAGCCCCAAATAGGTAAAAAATTAATATTCTAGTTCTATTAAATGTTTAATCAGTCCTAGATAAATAATAAGCGTTGATTTGCTAGTTAAAAAGACAATTAATAAATTCTTTTTGTTTTTAGATGAGTTCCACAGCTAAAAATAAAGAAGAAGTTTATGTTGCAAAAAGTTGCACTCAATAGTCGAGAACTAGCGAATATAAAGTCCAAAACAGGAAATTTCGGTCGAATATTGGCATTTTCGCCTGTATTCTTTTTTGTTTAATTATTTCTGGGACTTAGCTTAAGATAAAGGCTATTAAATGAAAAGCAGACAAGTCAGACGTGAAAGACACAAACAGAGACGTGCATGAGGAATTGCATACGCATTCCTCGACAGTGGTCTACGTACTCGTAAAACCGAAAACATGGCAAATAGGCAGTTGGCCAGACCAGGTAAAGTTTGAGAGCCTTAGTTAGCCCTAAACTACGGGCGAGGTTATGTAAAACTTTTAGACTAACAAGCCCAGTTACCAATAAAAAATTTGCTTCGGATACACATGCTAGTTATGAGCATGCCTAAAATAAGCATGCTTGTTTGCGGTTAACTCAATAAATATCATTCCCCGTGACACCCCCGCCTTACGTAGCATACTCAAATATCTATGTAGCATGTGTATCCGTACCTTTAAAGCAGGGATTGAATAACCGAAAAAAATACTGTTTAATCGGTAAGCGGTATGACGTCATACCTTTATATTTCGATACCTTAGAAAATTGGTACCTTCAAATTAACATACCTTAAAGAAACGGTACCTGTACGATTTTGATATTGTAATAGTGCGGTATCGTAATTTTTTTCGATATTGGAATTATGAAATAAAGGTTTTCATTGAATTTTACCGCCGAGGATTCGCCTCAATGTTCTTCGTCGCATCATTTTTTCGGTACTGAAAATATTTCAGTTAAGGTACTAGTAATTATAAAGGTATCGTTACATAACGATATCGTAAATGTATAAATACCATTATTTATATTTAGCTGTATCACAACCGTAATTGTCAACCGATTTAGTTCTACCTCTAAATCTAAGGTGTATCGTAATTTTATACCCTTATACCTTTACCGTTTTCAATCCCTGCTTTAAAGTAGATATCAAGTTTTCGTTCATCAGAAATCTTTTTTCAAGGAACCATTAAACCTTTTTCTTATTTACAAGGAGATATAGTCAAAGTTTGTTTACAAGCTTTACTTTAGAATAATTTAAAATCTTGAACGATTTTTTTTCCCACTTAGCGTTAACATTACTTTGTCCTAGATCTATCCACTACAAAATACTAGATACGTATAAGGCAACCACCTAAATGTATTATCAAGGCAGGCATATCACTCCATCCTAATTTGGCAACGGTCTAACAAAACCGCACCTAGATTGGTTATTTCGAAATGTACTTTTTGGTCCAGATTTTACAATCTACTTTTCAATCTACTGAAACTGAAATCCAATTTGCGTGTTGCAAAATTATTGTCCTATTACTTTAGGCCAATGACGAAATGGCGGCAGGGGTCGTTTCTTACAAGATAAAGATTACTAGGACCAAATTAACAATAGATAACATAACGACATTTCAGCGATGTTTACATCAGTTTATTATTGTCATCGTTATACAACGACTAAGTAAGTATATATCTATATTAATATCATAAAGAGGAAAAATTTTATTGTTCGTTTTCATTGAATTGGCTCCGAAACTTCAGTCCAGTGACTGTTACATCTTCCTAAATTCAGTCTCTGACGAGAGGGACGCCGCAATACGTTAGACACCATTAGACACAAATAGCGATATCTCTTTACGTATCTAACGTATAGCGGCGTCCTTCTCGTCAGAGACTGAATATCGGAAGATGTAGAAGGGGTTCCATTTGAAACTTCTTGGTCAAACGACTAGAATCGGGCTGCTAAGAGAAGGCCGCAGTGGGCGTAACTATATTTTCGATTTGCACATATTTCAACTTCCCCGTCTTATCTTAACACTCAGGTTGGGCCCCATGGTAATATTTGCTACGGACCCCGCACTTGCTTAATCCGGCACTACAGTAGTGTCAGACGTTCTTTTCCATCGACCACTTCTTGCTTCCGGTGAAGTCTATAAGTTTTTGGCTTCTATTTTTTTTTTTTTGCAATGACCAGTTTAAAGAGAAACAACGTATCAGCGTTGTACGGTATAGGTACATTACATACTTAAGGTTAACAAATAATCAAAGACGGCGTAGGTCCTTTGATTGCTTGATGGGAGCTTTCGGTGACAAATTTAAACGAGTCCCTGTGACAGACTAACTACGTATTTTATATATTGTTCATGAGCACGAGCATTTATAACACCAAACTAAACCAATTTTATATTATAAAGTCCACTAAAATCAATCTGCAAAGTCATCTATAAGGCCACGGAATCTAAGGCAAACCCCTAAACTGAACCGCTTGACTTCCCACCAAAAACTCCCCCCAACCAAAGATAGTCATTGAGTGCCTGTCCCGTCTTCAAGACTTTAAAATTTAAATATCTTATTTAAACAAAGACCTGCTGGATGATAGATGGATTTAAATAGATTCTTCCTTGGTAGTTTTCCTTCATATTCCAGACGGAACATAAATACTCAACAGTACTCAATCATGACATTATCGTCTCAAAGGACAACGCAGTACTAATGGCTTCTAAATAGGATAATTAGTGAGTGATTTGCTCATAACAGAAAGGGCGCAGTGTGAAGATATCGGAGAGAGACCTATTGGCTGCGACACAGAGCTGAATGTGACTGTCGCTCGCGTAGGGCAAACGATATTCCGTTAGGAACATTCATATTCAGGAACTGAAAATTCGCCAACAGCCAACGGGATCGTATTATTGAACCTTTGGTGTCCGTCTATGTGTCAGAGGGCTGTATCTATTGAACCGTAATAGGGGCTTAAATCACAAAATGTGTAATTAATTGTAGATATAACAACAAATGAAAAGGAAAGGTTTTTTATTATGAAGATTTCGTTACAGACTCATTGGCATATACAAGGAGACTAAATACCTGCTGCTCCTTTGGTCGCCGCAACGATGGTTCGTTGCGGCGACCAAAGGAAAACTAATATCTGGCAAATGGCAATACCGCATCCGGTAAGAGGAAGGAAACGGAAATTTATTATTGACTATGGTGCATATTACACTATGGTCGGTACATTTTCGAGAACTCATTTCATTACGACTACGAACTTGTTTTGCAATTGAAAACTTGTCAAGAAAGATAAACCCTTCTTGCACCTACTATACCGGTAAGTTTTATCCATCTTAACTGTCTTGAGACCGCCGTATACTCGTATGTTCTATAGCTAGGAAAACCCCAGATAACCTGCTAAGAATTCATAAAAACTTGTAAAATGCTTTAGGAAGAAGAGGTTTCCACCAGGCCACCATGATGCAAAGTACCTAGTTCTGTTGAATGCGTCTTTTATTCATCATCATCATGATCAGGTGTTTTTTTAGTATCCACTGCAGGAGCTCAACCCTCTCTGACCAGAGCCATATATTAGCCAGCAGTCAGAGGATTCGGCCTACATTCTCCACGCTGGCCAGATGGGTTGGAGGTATTTTTGATGTTTATAAGCTAGCTTGTGTTCCCTAAATCTCCTTCTACGACATCCACGGGAAGACTTAGAGGTATTTTATTACTGAAAGAATATTGCTGATTCAGACTGTTTTTTTAGACACAGTTGGTACGAACTAGGCATGAACTGAATTTAGATTGATTTGTTTAAAGGCCAGTGATACATGCGACAGACAGACAGACAGTTACTTTCGCATTTATAGTATTAGTATATAGTTACGGTGTAAAGGAGCCTCCCCTTGTGACGCATTGATACTCCCTATGCGTCTGGCGCACCCTGTGCAAAAATCTGGGAATCTGATAACAACTTGGTGATCATTATTTAAACAATTTAAATAATAATCACGAAGTTCACAAAGTCTGGAAGAATTGGAAGAAAAATTCTTGATTTTAGTTGATAGTTTATCCTAACTTAATACATAGGTGGGTATTGTTAATGTGTTTCCATGGAAAACCTGGCTGACTGTTATATGACAGTCAGATATGTATGCTGAGTGGAACTCACTTTTAGAAGCTTAATTTTTTTTTTTTCAAAATTGTTGAACTGTATTAAATTTATGTTAACTGTGGTTGTAATGTGCCATTAGTAAATTACTGAACAAAGATTTTTCAGTCTGTATGTTATTTTTGAAAGACCTCAATAAAGGAGGTTATCAATTCAACCAGTATAATGCGTGTAATATTGTCTGAATACACAATTCTTTCTTTCTTTTTTAATTATGGCTTCCACTGAGATTTCAGTGATTCTGCCAATGTCCAGTATAATGAGATACTAAGTATCGGTGTTGTACGGTATGTGGCATCAAAGATGGCGTATGTTCTTTGGCAGCCTCGTGGGAGATTTTGGCGACAAATCTATACGAGTCCATTTAACAGTCTACTTTAACTATTTCACAAATTGTTCTCGAGCACGAGTATTTATAACACCAAACTACACCAATTTCATATTATAAAGTCCACTTGAATCAATTTGCAAAATTTTATAAGGCAAACGACAACTGAACCCCTTGACTTCCCACCAAAAACTCCACAATTCTTGTATATTAGTCTACACCAAATAGACATTTAGCTTCGAAACACATGTCCCAAATTTCATAAGGGTATGTAAGTATTTTTGTATGTGTGTCTGCATTATCTCAAAAGCTATAAGTCGGATTGCTAAAACTATTTTTCAGTTGAACTAAGCATAGTCGAACTTAGGGAACTGTGCAATTTTCTTCAAACTCAGTTCAGTTGTTATTGAGGCAGATGGTTTAGTGTGTATCAATCACTAGGAACAATTAAAGTCTGTTTAATTTTATTAAATTAATCGTAAAATCCAGACACTTGTTACATAAATTTTAAGGTAACATTTTTCACAGAAATGAATTATGTGGATGTTGAGACATTCAATGGGTGGAAGAGAATCATGGCAAATAAGAAACAGTATATCAAGAACAAGTCCATCACACTTGACGCCCATGTCATTGCAGAAGTGCCACTAAATATTGGAGATAAGAGTAAGTAATTTTTTTCACATACCTACCCAAGGTTGGCATCAGTTGCAGCCAGTTGGCAGGCTGCTGCTCAAAAAACTTTGCCATATTTCTGTACTAAGACCAGGAATCTAAAGAAATGTAGTTATTGAGACGATTTACACTTTTTTTTCTTATGTAAATTAGAAATCTCCATGAAACCAGTATTATTGGCAGATACAGCAGGTAAATTCCCGCGTTTTGCAACGCTTATTATATGCATTATTTAATTCTACGTAGTATTTAGTAAGTACTGCTACGTTTTAATTCTGTGGTACCTAATATATAATTAATTTATAATTGCCGTACTATGAAATAATATATTACTGCCAGACCTCACCTGCAGATTCTCGACGATCAGGAGGCTAGCCTTTGCATAAAAAGCCTAGCTTAAGGTGCAAAAAAAACTTACATCAAAAAAGTTGTCGGTCGGGCGAGCGAAAGGAACGCAAGTATTTGCAAAACGTAAGGTTATGAAGCTAAAACAATTGAATTAATAGTTCACTCACTTTCCACTAACGAATTCGCTGTGAAAGTGACAAATAGAAAAATAAACAATAAACTTTTATCAAAAAATTTCTAACTCCGTGTCAAAACCATGTGGATGAAAATGTCATTGAATATAATGCTATAAAATTAGAGTGCCAGTATCTATCTACCGCGGGCATAGCAATGAAAAGAATTTGATTTGGTAGTATTATAGCTACGGTAACAGCTGACAAAAACTTGAATGAATACACCTATTTTATAAGTAGATAATAGTAAACTCACCAGGAATTAAACAGAGGTAACACTGTTATATCGTAGATTCACTACCTACGTTCTAAATTTTAACTTCGTGCGCAACTATAACGAAGCGACAAGTATCAATATCGAGAAATAATTGAATGATCATACATTTTAATTTGAGGTCTTTGAAGTTAAATGTGCGAATGAAATAGCAATATGTTACAAGGCCTAACTAGTTTTGATACTTATCGTATATTAAATTATAAAGGGGAAAGATGTTATTGTTTGTTTGTCTGTTTGCATTGAACAGGCTCCAAAACGAATAGACCGTTTCCAAAAAAATTCCATAATTATAAAACTAATTTATCTGCGGGTGAAATAGGCTTAATAGTAAATTACGCGAAGTCGCGGGAAAATTGCTAGGTACCTATACTAGTCTGCTTTACGCCGAGGGATTACGCTAGAACAAAGGGTGGTGTTTATTTAATTGCACATCTTTGAAATATAATACGACTATTATCGTTGGATTTCTAATATGTCGTCAGGAGTCAGGTCAGGAGTACGAATGTGCCGCAGTAAAAAATTGGTGGGGAGAGGAGTTGGGACTTTGTAGACCTCTAACAGGGAGGAAAGTATTTATTTTGTAACTTGATAAATATTGAATCAATTTTGATAATTGTTCTTAATCTATTGGAAAGATATGCTCTACTTTTTATCCCAAGATATGTAAGGTGTATTTTTTTTATTAGGTTTTTATAAAAAAAAAAGTTATTTTTGACTAACCGGGCGTGAGACAAATATCATAGAATACCTATATCATGATTATACGAATGTTGTACGGAGCAAAACTTCGAAATGATTGAAAGTCGTTTCAGAACCTGTATCATAGGTTCTCAAAGTATTTATCTGTGTTATTTTGCTGATCGGAGCGAATTAACTCAGTTAACATCTTTACATCAACATCTTATGGAGATGAAGAAGCGCGGCAGAAACGTGTTTATGAAAATTTTATTGTTTATTTTATTTAGGTTTAATGGCATTCTAATATCTTTTTTTTGTTACGCTTTCACGCAGTATCTACTGAACCGATCATCATTAAATTTTGCACACACATTGGTTAGGTCTCTGAGAAGGACACAGGCTATATATCACTAGGGTGGAGCCGCGGGTAACAGCTAGTAAATTTATAATATTAAAATAACTCTTTAGATGATTAATAAAAAATATTAATATTTAAAATTAGATTTCAATAGTAAAACAATAAAAATAAATAAGGAAAAACAGAATACAAAATACACGTTACATGGCCACCGGACCAGTTGTACCATTGAGAAGTACCATTAATAGTATAACATGTCTATAGAATAAAATATAGAACATATTAATGGAAGAAAAAAACTATCAAAATTATTTTAGAAATACTGGACTTACAAAGTATTAACGAAAGGACTTGGCGCCATCTTTGAAGGAATCAAAGAACCGGTCTCCTCTCCCCATCACTTTTTAATACGACTCACAGTTTCTTTTTCCTGACGTCCTGTTTTTCTGAGATGTGCAATTAAAATGCGATTTCCAGGGCACTTTAGCCCAAATCTTCACTGGCTCACAATTTGATTCATTGTTTTCTATTCCCCAGGCAGGAATTTTTAGGAATGAATAGACTATGGTACTTGACAATATTTGTTATTGTGCTGGAAAAGTAAAGGCAGTGGCCAGAGCGGCGCAGGGGAAGAATATTTTCAGCTCTCGACGATGCGGGTGTCTCGATGGATACAAGACGTCAAAAGTGCGTGCATTTTGAAATAAACTTCAGTCCATCGCAGCAGGAGTATGGGCATAAATGCTGACAAGATTTACAGTAGCAGTTAGCGTTGTTTTGTGGCTGTATAAAATAGGTGGGCAGATTGAAGACTGTGGTCGAAATCGGTATAGACTGAAAATACAACATTTAAACAATCCACCGACCAGCAAGCTTATTTGTTAACATTTGACATTTGCGTAAAACGTTTTCATGGTCTCTTCAACATCCATTACGACTCGTATATCTTGAATAAAAATAGTCAATCATACGAAAGCCGTAATGGATATCGAAGTGACCATCAAAACGTTGTACAGCATAGTCGTTGAAAGGTAGAAAATAGGCATAAATGCCAGTTTCTTTTCTTCTCCTTGTTTCTAAATAAATGCAAGATGAAATCTTCTTGATTAGTCATTTAAATCCAAAGCCAGTTGTAACTGCAGTAACTTATCAGGACTCTACGTTCCAGGCCGATTCTATCAATAATATCTAAGTAAGTATCGCGTAAGAATCGCTATCGCTATAAGAAAAATCAATTTTTAGACAAGGTTTGTTTTTAATCATAATAAAAATATGACTGTAAAAATAAATAAAACCTTTTATTAATTGGATTATATAAAGCAAGGTATCCAACGATATTTCACTGATTCAAATGTATTCAAACATTTATGTAAAATCATGGTCGTAAAAAGGAAGCTTACATAAACTCTATAATAAATTACACTTTTTTTGGTGGTCAGGTGAAATTAGGTATGAAATAAATTCAAATATGAAAACGCAATATGCCATTGTTATATTTGTGTGTGTCTGGTGTTTCACAAAAACATTACTATTTATTGACTTACCGAAAAATTGAAGACAAAAAGATTTGGTTAGTAGTCTGCATTTAATAGCACATCAACGTGTATGTGTTGTATGTACAACGTGAACAAACGCACTGATGTTTCTTTATTCTATGATTTCAAGGCCAAGATATTGCAAGGTTTGTTTCATAAACTTTCTTTCAAATTCCAAGTATCAAAATTGCGCGATGGCGTCGCAGCAGAGTAGAAACTTACTTGTTTGTTATCTGCGTCGCGCGCGCCGCCCGGCGGCGTACCTACTTACGTAGACCACGTGTTGATCTTCTCCGATGCTAAGTATCGAAACTTTATAAAAGGCCATCAATATACTGTGAATCCGACGCGCGATCCCCATTATCCCGCTGGCCCGTCGAGTTGTCGGACAATAAACTAGAATATAAAAAATGGCTCAACCTAAAGAAGGTAAGTTTTTGTATTCATTCAATTTCCTTCTTGTTGCTTGTTTATTGTGTATGAACCGACTAAATTGTAAACGAGTTAAATACTAAACAGCAGGTTTAAGTAGTGCACTTTTATTATTTTGTCGCTTAGCACAGTATTTTAACCTTCAATAAATTTTGGCCTTGAATTGGGCCTTGATTATTAGATGTCCAGCCAGATCGGTAATTTTAAGTTGATTTGGCCTCTATTTTCTTAAATATTATTAAATTAGTTTCTTTGTTCGACGCACGTGTTTTATTATTTAGATTAGGTACATATCCCTACATAATTCAAAATAAAAGGCGCGAAAAATTATAAGGGTGTGTATACACTAAGTCACACTAAGTTTCAAAATTAAACGGGCAGGACAGGATGGGGTCCTTTCCAATGATTCAAATTAGGTAATTATGGGGTACTTGCCCAATTTTCGTTCATTGGGGTGTGAAATTAGCTTGCTACCCCAAAACTCTTTATGATGATGTATGAGGTACATAGTTAAAAAAAAATCTTTTTGTCGTTAACTTTCTAAAACAACAGACTACTGACGTAACTTGTTCAGCATTTTGCACACGTGATGATGTGAGACGGACGGCATATATGTTATATATTGTCTATAAATAAATATATTTCTTATTGCGTTCAAGAAAATGGCTTAATTACAAAATATGCTATTTTTTCTAAAGATTACCACCTATTTTGTGATGTAATAAGTTCTTAATTTTAATTCTTTTGAAATTGAGTTTTCCTGCCTATTTTGAACAACTATGTAGCTGTCGATATTAAATTAAAAGTCTTCCTTATAGTCTTTTTTGCCAGTTTACAAAATAAACCATTATAAACTCTACTTTCTATACAAGATCTTGCAAGATATTTTTTAAGCTAGCGAGCGAGATCCTCATACAGAGTTGGGGCTTTTTCTTTTGACAAGATACTTCTTGTCAATAGAAAAAGAACTGAGCCAAACAACCGCAATTTCGTTAATTCGTGCGCGGCATAAAATGCATTTGATTTCACTGAGCGACATGGCGACATAAGCTGTCATTTTGAACTTGCAACTTATTTAGATTTTTTACAGCATTTAATTTGCGAGAAAAGAAGCTTTTTAATAAGAAAAATGTGTCAAGCTTTTATGATAGTTAAGCGATTTTTACTGTAAAGTACTTGCCAAGTCAAATCAAATAGGCTCAAACACTTGGTTAAATTTTTTTCAGAATTTTTGCATTGCCATCCGACTCACAACACATGTACACAAATATTCAAGTCAATCGGTTAAGTATAAGTGCTTCGAAATTGAGTTGCAAGATTTAACTCTCGCAGACTTGACAAACAAATTTCAGGGCAAAATTAAATAAAAGCTTGCCATAATAAAGTTTTGTAGTATGTATAGGCTTTACTTATAGTACAAAACTTTAAGTAGGCAATCATTTTCTTGCCGTACTTGTGTCGTTAGGGTCAGAATCATAATATTTTTTATACAATCACTTTGTTATTCCCTTACTTGATAGAAAACAAACACATTAATAATGGTTTATCTTCTTGATGATAGCGTTTATTGTGTATTTTTATTTCACTTCGTTACTTGACCCCTCAAGATTAACTCAGTTGTTAGTTGGTAGAATGAAAACGTTGTATATTTAAGTAGGTACATGCTCAAAGTAAAATAATAGCTAAAATTATTCCACCTTGAAAATAAGCCTAATCGTTTCCAGTCTTTATATAATCTTGGGGTATAGTATATGAAATTATTTGGATACGTGGCTATTAGCGAGCCTCATACATGAATACCCGTACTCAGATTATAAACGCGAAATAGGTATTCAAAGAACAATGATTGATCATCTTCTTGTCGATTCCAATGGTTTTCTTTATTATCTTTGGACCAATATTTGGCCTCGCTAATCGCCCTGTCGTTGGTTTCATTGAGGTCTTCAACTGTGCAAGTTGTGGGACAGTTAGGACAAAAGATGGGTCATAGATCGATTGATTGATATATAATAATATTAAAACTTACGCGAGATAAATTCATTATGAAAACACGGCTTTACTCACGTTTTATTACGTCGGATCCGCCGACTAGTTTCGGTTTGTTACGAAGACCATCATCGGGGCAAGTAAAGCCGTGTTTTCATATAATAGTGTAATGATTGATATATTAATAATAAAATATATTTAATAATAATAAAATATATTTATTGTCTCCAAAAGTCTTATAACTACAACATGAACATTGGTAAAAAATATTACTAAGAGGATAAGATAACATGTGGAGAACTGGTGTCCATGCTAGGTTTCTGCAAAACCTGTATTACGGATCACCAGGACTCGTCATTAGTTTTAGGACTTATTAACAATTAAACCATAAATTATAGAAGATATAAACTATACGTAAGTTTTATATAAGAAGTTTAAAAATAACTTATAAATATTGCAACCTAAACAATAACAAGTAGGAATTATGTAGGTATCTTTATTTACATATACATTAAACACATAATATGCTAATAACTATAAACTAGCTTAGACTTAATTTAGCTTAGACTTAATTTACAATATGCAACAAGCTCTCAGTCTGATCGTACGACATGCTTTGTAGAAATTCGGTGACAACTTTTTTGCAATTATAATAATTAAGTGCATACATCGAAACATTTGAATTAATTATAATAAAATATATTATGTACGAATATAGTGTATAGGTATTATGTTTCTTTACGATTTTTACATACGAGTATATTTAACTATAGCTACTTATTATTGACGACCCCCGTGGCGCAGCAGTCAACACGCCAGCCTGACACGAGTGGTCCTGGGTTCGATCCCCGGTCAGGTCAAAATGAGAAATTATCTTTTTCAGATTGACCTGGGTCTTGGATGTCTACCTATACCTATATGTATTTGTTATAAAATATTGTATCGTTGAGTTAGTCTCCCATAACACAAGTCTTGAACATGTCTTGAACTTACTTTGGGGCTAGCTCAATCTGTGTGATTTGTCTGTATATTCTATTTATTTATTATTCATTTTAGCTACACATATTTTTTTCAGTTGGTGGCTACAAGCTCGGAAGCCTCATAATCGAGGGTAAAACCAAACAGGTGTTTGATCTCCCTGAGGTACCCGGCCACTGCCTGCTGCTCAACAAGGACAGGATCACCGCGGGAGATGGCGTGAAGGCCCACGACCTGGAAGGCAAAGCTGCCATCTCTAACCAGACTAATGCCAAAGTTTTTGAAATTTTGAACGCTACAGGTAGTTATAATATTAGAATATCTCTTTATTTAGATCGTTCTGGAATTAAAGACGCCTCTTTTGTTCCGGATTAAGCTATGTTAGTGCTCTAAGCTCTGCAAGATTGTAGGCCCACTTTGTCAATAAGAGGGTTGCTAATGAGTGAACAGGAAGCCCCTACACTGGCTGAGGCTAGCTAGCAAATATCATAATTTCCATCCCCCAAAACGTGATAGGTACCTTAAGCAGTTGTTCTGGACAAATACAATATAATAATCCATACTAAAATTATAAATGTGAAAGTACCTAACTCTATCTGGCTTTCTCGCCAAAACTACTGAACCGATATAAAATGTTTTTTTTTTCGAAGACGGTAAACCGATGAAGATTATAAATTTTCTATCGTTATATACCTATAGTTTTGCCACTGCCAGTCCCGCCTGTCCCGTAAGGTATTAAGACGTGAAACTGTATTTGTATTGATAAAAGGGCTAGATTACGTCATTAGCGATACCGTGTCTGAAAATAAGATCATGATGCAAATAAACAACAAGATTAATAATAGTATGTTTGTCCATCGGAGATGTAGATTAAAGTGTTGACTTAACGTTGACCTCTCCCTGAACCTTGATAATTCTATATTGATTACGTATTTGTTACATAGTTTGTTTGGGAGGTTACAGTTAACGCCATATTACGAAACTATTGTAATAGTTGCATTATAGCAGAAATAATTATGTAGGTAAGGATTTTTATTAATTCATGCTTTTATACTTTACTAGCAGCCTTCCCTGGCTGCGCCCGGAAAATTATTATACTTATAAACCTTCCTCATAAATCACTCTATCTATTGCTGATAACTGCATTGAAATCCGTTGAGTAGTTGAAAAGATCTAAGCAAACAGACAGCGGTAGCGACTCCATTTTATATTATGTAATGTAAGGATGGCTGAATACGCCGCTGTAATGCTATTAATGAGGCTTCCTACTACATTTAGGGTCGAATTTTATCACTCTACATCCCTTTTTTGAAAACTAATGCGGATTTTTATACACGATTAAAATTAATATTAATACCTTTCAAACTTTTATTTTCAGGCTTGAAAACCGCATATGTCAAGATGGCTTCACCCACAGCTTTTGTATCCAAAAAGTGTGAAATGATCCCTATCGAATGGGTAACCCGGAGGCTGGCGACTGGATCATTCCTCAAGAGGAACCCTGGCGTTCCCGAGGGCTTCCGATTCACCCCGCCCAAACAGGAGACTTTCTATAAGGACGATGCTAACCACGACCCCCAGTGGTCTGAAGAGCAAATTATCTGCGCCAAGTTTAATGTCAACGGTGTTGTTATTGGTATGTTCCTACCTCAAGTAAATTTCTCATTTATGCTTTTGTTTCTTGAATGGTTTGAGATTGATTTGAGACAAGTTGCTTTTTCGAGAAATATAGACACGAGACAGGGAGTCAGTGTCATAAATGGGGCATACTGCTCTCTTTTGTATGATGTGGTGATTCCTGATCAGTGCTCGACCCCGCTGACTGCGTAAGCACTGATCAGTGATCACCAAAATTGCCTACAATTAACAGGCAGGGAATTTCACAAAAAAATATTTAAGAAAAACATTCCATAATTTAGAGTTGCGAATTTTCGCCAATTGTCAGCAGTATACCGGAATAGCTTTTTGGCGCTAAACTCTTTGTTCTAATGGGATCGGACTCTGCTACAATATAATTACAATTTTAGGCCGTGATGAAGTCGACTACATGCGCAAGGCCACTATCCTAGTCTTTGAAATCCTGGAGAAGGCTTGGGCGCTTCGTGATTGTGCGCTTATCGATATGAAGATTGAATTCGGAGTTGATTCTGAAGGTTGGTTCATTTAGTTCACACATATCTAATATTAAGTACATCAGAATATAAATATTACTTTTGTGTATAATGGTAAAATCCATCTCAAAGGACTAAAATTAAATTTTTTTATGATTATTGATTTATTTTTGCATTTTACTGTGCTTATTTTACAGGAAATATTCTTTTGGCTGATGTGATCGACTCTGACTCCTGGAGATTGTGGCCTTCTGGCGACAAGCGTTTGATGGTTGACAAACAGGTCAGATATTTTTGCGGAGAACTTATTTTACAGTTCTAAATAATATCTTTCTATGGCTTAAAATTCACGAAAGCCAAAATCAATTTCATATTAATATTTGTAGGGATTTAGATAATTAGCTCATCAGACATGTAAATTTTTTTTTCTTGTACCAGGTGTACAGAAATCTGTCGACCGTGACGGCAGCTGACCTGGACACAGTAAAACGCAACTTCGCATGGGTGAAGGACCAACTTGACCACCTGAAGCCGAACATCCACCACAAAGTCGTCGTGTTCATGGGCTCTCCGGCTGACCAGGAACACTGCCAGAAGATTGCCAAGGGTAAAAATCTGTAACTTACACACTTTTTTTCGTTATCATATAAAAAACGCTCTCAAAAATAGAAATAATAGTGAAAGAAGGAATAACTGTGAAAAATTACCTAGATAACCAATAACTCTTTGAGATATAAGGGTTTCAAAGTTACAGTTTTTCCTGTCGGCCTTAACGCCCTTGAGAAAAAGCAACTGACTATAGTGACGTCATTTCTTTAGCATTTTGTATGCGTGATGTGAGGATTTTGGTAGCTATGTTAAATATTGCGTTTATGGAAATGGCTTCATAACAAAAGTTACTATGAATTTTAAAGGCTATTTCATGGTAACATTACATTTTTGATATTTTCATACTTTTGAAATAAACTTTTCAAACCAATTTTGACCAAAGTTAATGTATCAATATCAGACTAAAAGTATCCTTAACAGTTTTTTCAAGCTTTGTGCTTATTTATTTAGAAATGTTTTCAAAAATACTCTTAATGCAAGTTCCCGATTATGACAATACTAGCTTCCACCCTGAACATCGACCATGCTAATATTATAGCTCTATGATATTTTAAAATATAGGTATATGTTTCATTCAACGTGTAGGTAGAGGAACACATCCATAACATATTTTCACATTTATACTGTAGTATATAATAAAGTCATATTTAGATAAGGTACAAGTAATATCACTCGTATCAACTGAATAAAACAGAGTAAATGAAGTTGTATACGATTTTTTAGTAATAGTTGTGTGTTGTTTTTCTGGAAGACGTTCATTGCTTTTCATAATACAATTGTAACAATCAGTCTGCGAACCAAATAAATAAAAAAACGCATTAATTAACGTCACAGCTGCCCGCGAACTGGGTCTGGACGTGGTCCTTCGCGTGACGTCAGCGCACAAGGCTACGGAGGAAACGCTGCGCATCATGCAGGAGTATGAGGACACGCACGGCGCGCTCGTGTTCATCGCCGTGGCCGGCCGCTCCAACGGCCTGGGGCTCGTGCTGTCCGGAAACACTTCTTACCCCGTCATCAACTGCCCGCCTCCTTCAGACAAGCTAGTCCAGGTATATTTCTTAGAAATTATTAGATGCACTTAGGTTTATTCTTATTAAATTAAGAAATAAGATATGGAAAAAAATTCCACGTGGCCAGGCAGGACTTGAAGTCTTTGTCTTTATACGACAAAGATAAGAAGAAGTGAGACAAAGACGTATGTCTGAATCCCCGCGTCGAATGTTCTGCCATATCTTAATCCTAATTTCCTAACTAATTTTATAAATGCGAAAGTGAGTTTGTTTGTTTGTTTGTTACGCTTTACCGCCCAACCTACTGAACGGATCATGATGAAATTTTGCAAACAAATAGGTTAGGGTACTAAGAAGGACATAGGCTATATATTACGCGGGTGAAGCCGCGGGTAACAGCTAATTCTTAATATAAGTAGAATATATCAAAATAGCATTGTGAACGCAAAAAAAGCAGTGTAAGCATAGTGTTAATGCAGTTAGGTATGTCATTGGAACATGACATACCTAACTGCATTAATTTCTATAGATGTCTACGTCTTCTGATAACCTGTTTAAAATAAAAGTAAGATTTTCAACGGCACCACCTGTTTCTTGTTTCTTCACACTGACTTTAGCCAATCTCAAAATATGTCGTCATTACAATTTTAGGCTAAGATTAATTAATTGATGTTTAAATCAAATTTCAAGTCCGATAATATCTTTGACAAAAAACTTTTCTTTTCTAGGATATCTGGTCCTCCCTCTCAGTGCCATCGGGTCTCGGCTGCGCGACAGTCATCTACCCAGACAGCGCCGCTTTGATGGCCGCGCAGATCATCGGTCTCCAAGACTACTTAGTCTGGGCCCGCCTCAGAGTCAAACAGCTCGACATGGCTGCGTCTCTGCGTCAAGCTGACAAAAAACTCAGAAATCTCAAAATCTGAACACATATCATCACAAGATGTTTAGAATATTAGTGGTGTGTTATCGTTGTGCCCTAGTATTCATTTAGTTTTAAGTTTTGTATCTCTTGTTTATGTTTACTATTTTTGTATTGTGTAAAGCAGTATTTTAAGTTTCTTGGTGTTCGACGAAAGACTACAATACATCAAGATTTACATTCCGACTGCAAAATTAAAAATAAAATAATGTAACCTATATTTTGTATGTCTGTTTTAATAAAGATATATATTTTAAACCTTTTTTTTTCTTTCACACCCTGTTGTATTATGTAGGTCCAAAAGTTGTTCGTTACGCTTTCACGCTATTATTTAACTCCTTAATCGATTATTTTGGAAGGCAAGGGTTCAATTTTGCCGCGGGAAAAGCTAAGGGATTTGATAGGAAGTAAAATAAAGATCTTTGTTAGAATGTATGAGGTTTCCTAGGTGCAAGCTTCAGGTCTGGCCGTCTGTTGCGTCACGCAACCTGACGCAACTTGCGTCCTTGACAACACCAACACCTTCCAAGACCCACCGCGGATATTGTGCAGTGATAATATATCTAGATATGGAAATAGGTAATCTACAAGATTTTTTAACGAAAATTAAATATTACTGATTTTCCAAAAAAAAAGCTTGTTCAGCCGTGATCCTACCTACTACCCACACCTTCTAATGATACCCCACCCATACATCAAAATTTTACATGTTATAGTGAAATAACAAAGAAATTCACTCAAATACATACACACATAAATACACCCTGAAAACAACACGTCGATTTTTGGGAAATCGTGTAAAAAAAATCTCAGCTCGAGATCCAGTGTACTCACACCTTTATAATGTTTATGTGTCAAGTCAAAAAAGGGGAGGGGATAATCAGTTATCATCAATCGATCAGCTGATTGACGTACTATAACACGTCGATCTCTATTATTTTAATAGTAATGATAATATTATATATTTTTAAGTTCATTTTATTCTGAAACGGAGGGAGAGGAGGAACGAAGCTTTCAGCACCGCAACATTTTCAGAACCTGTCAATGTCATTTCTGTCAAATGTTTGCACTTTTGCAGACAAGTCGTGGTGTTTCTGCGTGCTGCAAGTCTTTGTGTAAATCAGTGCAGTGCAGAACTATATTAACAAATAAAATGGCAGAGAAGACGTTGGATTACACGAAGACGAACAGTCTGGAGAGCAAGACTCCGTTCCTAATAGGCGTAGCAGGAGGGACGGCTAGTGGCAAGGTAACCTCACTTTTGAGGCTCAAATTATTGATTTTCTCTATCGAAATCAAAATTACGTAACTTATACTGACTGGCTACATAAATTTTACAGTCTACAAATACTTAGAAGTGACCATGGACCTAGGAATAATGGAAGTGGGAGAGATGATTTTTGTTTATAATTGTAATCAAAACATAACCTTTACAATAGTACTAAAATCTAAAGCCTATCCAATGAAGATAGTATGGTAAACAAAATTGTGTCCATTAGCAAATCTACATTCAGCTGCATTTTTTAATTCATCTGTTGGTCATCATGTACAGTCACAAGCATTAAATCGTATTTACTCAGTTCTTCCGTCAGTGTAATAAGATCTGAAATGATCACAATTCAATATATACTTCTCAAACACATTGTACACCTGAATTTATAAGTCCTACTTTTAATTGTAGGTGGGATTAGTAGACCTCAGACCCAGAAAAAGCCTCCTTTCAATTTTTTTAGCATCTTGTGGATTTGTGATAAAAACATCTTAGCTTTTGTTGTACGTAAAACTATATATTTAACTAGAGGTTTTAAATTTTAAAAAAATCTCATCCAAAATATATTCAGGATGGTTACAACATTTGCATAATAAATTGAACCACACAGGCTGAACAAGATGTAATAATATGCTGAAAACATTAATATAGTCCAGAGAGTAAAATTGATCACTTACTTTCATACAAAGTATGGAAATGCGGCAAATTGCAAATCAATTAAGATTTATATTTACTTTACAAATATTAACTTACATCACAAATAGTCAAAATTTTTGTGTACTCTGACCTTCACCCCTTTATGTAGGTACAAAGGTGAAATCATATTTTAGGCCATTGAACTTTGATTTCATACCATAATTTCCACTCATATGTTTCAAGAATGATTGGAAATGGCTAAAACTTAAAAATATTTTTACTCAAAAAATAAAAAAAAGGAACTATTGGATGGATCATAACTATTTTTTGCATACCACCATTACATATAATGATAAATTACCATGAGTATGTGTGATAAATGTGATAATTTATAATATGTGAATGTCGTCTGCATAGTTTATTCAGGATTATAAAACAAACAATATTTTTCATGGATGGAACCTAAAAAGAAACTATTCAGCTCAGAAGTCAATACATATTTAAGTCAAAGATTTTTATTCAAAATTGGATAGGTAATTGTATCTCTTTTGAATGTCATATTTCTTACTCTCTTATTATTTTTAATTTCAAACCGAAAAACTACTTACTAGCGTTTCGTAATGATTTTCTTATCATCATAACTATCATAGGTTACTGTAAGTTATACATAACAATCAATATTTTTCGTGTTATGGAACCTAAAACTATATGATTTAGCTAACAAGTCAATGCAATTACATTTTACTTTCTTATCATGAGAACCAGCATCAATCGGTCATTCAAATATTACGTAAGCAGTGAAAGGGGGTGGGGGGATCTAAGCTTGGCTTATTTTTGATGACATGGGGGACGGGGGGGATGAGGTAGTAGTAGTAGTATATTTAGCAAAACTCTCTAATGTTTCTCGTAAAAATGATACCAATGCAATGTTTACGTAAGCTTAGAGGGAGGGGGGGAAAACTTTTCTTACTTTTGCTGACAAGAGGAGTGAGGGGGTTCAAAATAGCTATTTTTCTGCTAATGTATTATTTTTTGAATGACCCCTAAGTTCTGACCTACTAAATACAACAATTCTACAGTCAACAGTATGCCAACGCATCATGGAGAAGCTAGGACAGCAGCATAAAGAGCAGACGGAGCGCAGAGTTGTCTGTGTCAGCCAGGACTCCTTCTACCGGACCCTCAGTCCGTCTGAAAGGCTCCGGGCCGAGCGTGGACAGTTCAACTTTGACCACCCAGATGCCTTCGATGATAAGAAGCTGCTCTCAGTGTTGAAGGATATCCTCGCTGGGAAGAAAGTCGAAGTGCCAGAGTATGACTACATCACAAATTCAATACAGTAAGTGAGTTTAAGTTGTTTGCTTGGGCATAAGATACAGATTTTGTGTACCTACTTACACTGATCAGTTGGGTTGTAGAGGTCTCTTTGATGTTTATAAGCTTTGTTTAGCTTGTGTTTCCTAAGTCGTCTTCTACGACATCCACAGAAAGACTTGGAGTGGTCCTATTCTACTCTGCCGGGAACACCATGGCCAATCTAATGATGATTAGATAGCAATTGACTTGAAGAGGTTCTTTGTGACAATTTCAGCTCCTTACAAAAGTAATGAACTTGAATGAAGATAACTTAAATACAACGAATTTTGTTCAGTTTAGACAAGTATTGGCCAGGAACTCAAAACTACGAACAAGATTCTTTATTTTTTCTTAATCAATTTTTCTTCGAGGCTTTTGGTACACTTGATGTGACTATGCCATCCTCATGGTGGACCTCTAGTATAAAATGTATCTTAGAGACGTTAAAGCTTTTTTTGCGGTGTTCAGTTATTTACGGCGAAGATTTCCTTTCCTTTCTTGTCGAGCTCCGTGGCGCACCGGTCAACACGCCTGCCTTCGACACGGATGGTCCCAGGTTCGATCCCCGGTCAGGTCAAGATGGAAAATGATCTTTATCAGATTGACCTGGGTCTTGGATGTTTATCTATATAAGTATCTATTATATACTATAGTATCGTTGAGTTAGTATCCCATAACACAAGTTTCGAACTTACTGTGGGGCTAGCTCAATCTGAGTGATTTTAAAAAACAAAAAAAAAAATTATCCCTATCATGAAAATATTTAAATGATCCTTTGTCCTCAGTCCTCACCGGTCGCACACGATCTACCCAGCGGATGTGGTTCTTATTGAGGGCATCCTCGTGTTTTACTTCCCTGAAGTGCGTGAGCTGTTTCACATGAAGCTCTTCGTTGACACTGACTCCGACACCAGGCTGGCCAGACGAGGTATGTAAAAAGAACATTATCGTGTCGAGGTATTCCTCGTAGCGCAACCATTTTGAAGCGCACTTAATCAAACGCAACTAAATTATTCCTTGGAGCGCACCTTTTAGTTGCGCTCACGATAGTAATTCCAATATTAAAATTTTATTCCGCGAAGCACAACTATCTTTAACTTTTAGATAGGGCTGGGAACTAACTGAAAATATCGATACCAAGTAGTGCACGTTCTTTTTTTGAACTTGGGTGCGTTTCGCGGAATAATTTTAATATTTAAATTTGCTATCGCGAGTGCAACTAAAAGGTGCGCTTCGAGGAATAATTTAGTTGCGCTTCATTAGGTGCGCTCCAAAATGGTTGCGCTACGAGGAATACCTCATCGTGTCAGTTGCATGACACCAAACGATTTTAATTTTTTTTTATGGTATGTATTGTATGACAAGCGACCAAGCGGGTTAGCTGATGGTAAGTTATCACCGCTGCCCATGGACAACTGCAACACCAGGGTTGTGATAAGCGCGTTGTTTGAAGGTTCCAATATCGTATCGATTCGGGAATACTGCCGCAGGAAGTTGATTCCACAGTTCGGTCGTATGTGGCAGGAAGTTTCTTTTAAAATGTTTGATAAGATTAGATGCGGGCAATAATGCCTTGGTCAATAACAATAATGTGACGAGCTCCGTGGCGCAGCGGTCAACACGCCTGCCTGCGACACGGAGGTCCCGGGTTCGATCCCCATTCAGGTCAAGATGGAAAATGATCTTTTCAGATTGACCTGGGTCTTGGATGTTTATCTATATAAGTATGTATAATAAAATTCAAACCAGTCGCTTTCGCAACTAGCAGAATTTTGCATATTAATTTTATTATTTACTTCATAAGTTTGAAGTCAGGTACAGGACGACATGTTTCGACCTCTTCCGGAGATCTTCCTCAGACCGAATGTGAACCGATACGAGCGCACGATGAGGTCGAAAGATGTCAGCCTGTAGCTGACCGTATTTTACATACTTATTAATAATTTTAGATATTGACTATTTTTTAGGGTGTGTTACCTGGTGTGTCCGATGCCGAGGTTCCCTTTGAGTTTCTTCATAGCCTCGTCGTTGAATATATTGTTGATGAGGCCCATGCCCTTGTGAGAGTTGAAGGTCCGCGCGCTCTTGCCTTCTGACGTCACTATGCCCGCTGACTCTTGTCCTCTGTGAATAAAATCAAGTCTTTAAAGACAGCATTATTAAAAATAAAATAAAGTCTCAATAACTTTGGTCCATTAGGACCCAAGTTATTGAGCCTTTATTTTATTTTATATTTATTAAGATCAGATAGACGGGTGACAGTCACAGAATATCTTTGATTCATTAATTATTCATTAATTTGTCGAGCTCCGTGGCGCAGCGGTCAACACGCCAGCCTGCGACACGGGGGTCCCGCGTTCGATTCCCGATCAGGTCAAAATGGAAAACGATCCAGAATGACCTGGGTCTTGGATGTTAATCTATATATGTATATGTTATATTATAAAATATAGTATCGTTGAGTTTAGTATCCCATAACACAAGTCTCGAACTTACTTTGGGGCTAGCTCAATCTGTGTGATTTGTCCGTATATTTTTATTTATTTATTTATACTAAACAATAATACTTAGTAGATCTTTGTCGGGTCTGGCCACATACTCTCTTGGACCACGACCAACTTATTTATTTTGTCCTACGCAAAAGAGACCATAGACAAATATCGGGAGTGAGGGTAAAGATGATTAAACTTGTACAAAAGTTTGAATTTCTAATGGGGGCCACAAATTCAAACTCAATAGACACACAGATTTTCGGCAGTGACCCCTCCAAACGGTATTATTACCTGGGGCGGACCGCCTTCATCCAACTAGCTCTGCCACTGATTGGCTCTCGAAAATCCTATCGTAATCCTAATAATCTAACTAATCCTAATCCTAACTAATATTATAAATGCGAAAGTCAGTTTGTTTGTTTTATTTGTTACGCTTTCACGTCGTATCTACTGCACTGATCATTGTGAAATTTTGCATACACATAGGTTAGGGTACTGAGAAGAACATAGGCTATATATCACGCGGGCGGAGCCGCGGATAACAGCTAGTCCTATCCTAATCCTAACTAATATTATAAATGCGAAAGTGAGTTTGTTTGTTTGTTACGCTATTACGCGGTATCTACTGAACCGATCATCATGAAATTTTGCATACATATAGGTTAGGGTACTGAGAAGGATTACACTAATGGCGAAATTTTGATCGTTCTGGACCCTTAAAGGGGTGATTCAGCCCGTCGATATGAACCATTTTTCCTATGGGACCAATGCTGGAAACTCAAATTTTATTTCGACATTTTCATACAAAAGTGTTCAGCCGCCCGGGCAATTTGTATAGGAATGTCGAAATTTTTTTCGAGTTTACAGCATTTGTCCCATAGGAAAAGTGGTTTATATTGACAGGCTGAATTACCCCTTTAATGGTCCGGAACGATCAAAATTTCGCCATGTATACCACAAGGGTGGAGCCGCCGCGGGTAACAGCTAGAACTGCATAAAAAAGGCAAGGAAACCATTGAAAAAACTGCATAAGAAAAATAAATAAATAAGTAAATAAGTATATGCGGACAAATCACTCAGATTGAGCCAGCCCCAAAGTAAGTTCTTAAGTAAGACTTGTGTTATGGGATACTACCTCAACGATACTATATTTTATAATAGATACTTATTATATAAATAAACATCCAAGATCCAGGTCAATCTGAAAAAGATCATTTTCCATCTTGACCTGACCGGGGATCGAACCCGGGACCTCCGTGTCGCAGGCAGGCGTGTTGACCGCTGTGCCATGGAGCTCGACAAGAAAGGAAAGGAAATCTTATTGTTATGATCTTATGTGCAGTGCCACGGGATATCATGGAGCGCGGGCGCGACTTGGAACAAGTACTGAACCAGTACATGAACTTCGTGAAGCCGGCCTTCGAAGAGTTCTGCCTGCCGGTGAGCATCATCACACATTTTCACTCTCAGTTCCATCTGAAGCAGCCATTACACTTCACAATTACCAGTCTCTGACGAGTACTCCGCAATGCCACCAAATACGCACCAAACTTTATTGCGGCTCAGAACGCGCGAGTCTATGCGCAGTACACAATATTAGCCCTTCGGGGTATGTTAGACCGGTTGTCTGGAAGTCCAAGGTGTTAATAAATCTAGATGCAATAAAAACCAAAAGTTATATAGTACATTATGTCTTAATGTCCAAATGGTCAATATGTCCAGATGCTAGAAGGATTAATTGTCATTTAGTACATGTGTCATACATAATGTCCAACAGGTCAATATATCCAGTGGATATGTCGCAGTCATCTGGTTGAATCTGCTATTTGATTGAATGACTAGCGCGTTCATTGAATGACCACGTGTACATTTGCCTACTCAAATGTGTGTATGAGCCACATAACTGATAAAATAAATAATGTAAAATATTTGATAATACTACTTAGGCGGTCCGTTTTCCGACCTTCTGCAGTCCGGATTCGGACCGTGGTCATTGAATAATTGGCAAAGCAGTGGGGCAGAGCGACCAGTCCGTAGGGGGCCATTCAAGTATTACGTAAGCTTAAAAATAGCTATTTCAACCCCCTCCCCCTCTTGTGAGCAAAAGTAAGAAAAGTTATTTCCCCCTCCCTCTAAGCTTACGTAAACATTGGTATCAATTTCACAAAAAATTTTTACTAAATTTTGCAAAATGTTGTTTATGTCATCATCACGTCAACCCCCATGTCTTCAAAATTAAACTAAGCATAAACCCCCACCCCCTTTCACTGCTTACGTAATATTTGAATGACCTCTAGGTAATTTCCTAATTATTGAAATAAAGGCATGACGGAGTCAAAACTGGACTGAGTTTCTTTCGGCGTATTCTTCTCAGCAGTGGTCTTTCCGAAACTCTAGTAGTTTTTCGATTTTGCAAATTTAAAAAAAAATATGACGTTCAAAAAGCGATACATGATATCCAAATTTGAATAAAATTTCATTTCATTTCATTTCTAGAGAGTATATAATCAAATGCCATAGCTTCTGACACTGCTATGATGCATCCGCAAATGTTTTAATGTAAATTTCTTTGCAGACCAAGAAATTCGCCGACGTCATTATTCCGAGAGGAGCAGACAACTTAGGTAAGTCAATTTCTATTTTGACATATCTTTCATACATTTTTTCAATTTAATATACACAATACTACATAACTATTTATGTTTAACGGTTTGAACACAACACATTACCTAGTATGAAATTAATGAGTTTAGCAAGGTATCGATATTTAGGTCCAACTACTTACATGGGCCATGACCACGAAAGAACTAAAAAAAACTCGCATATCCATAACTTGAACCATAATAACGAAAGGTAAAAAACTCGCGCACAATATTCACGGTTGATATACCGGTACTTTTTATACTTATCGAAGTTCTACTTGACTTTTGAGGAACAGACTAGGTATCAATTTGTGATATCATGTTAACTAGATTCCAAACTTTTGTATCCAAAACCCATATTCTTGCTGTAATATTTAACCTTTGATTCTGGCCGCTCAGGGTGGTCTTACTTCCCCCCACTGTAGCTAAGAACCTAGCTCGCTAAATCTAGTATTGAAACCTCTTACTGTCTACCCGTTTGACAGCGTCAATACCGCAGACCAGACAGTCGAACGGATGAAACCCATCAGGAGTGCTATTTTTAAACACGTGACTCACTAAAACGCAAGTCGTGCACGACTACAAGTCACACTCGTCTTCCAAGTCACGAAATGCCATTTTGCCTTATTTTTGAAACCATCGCTTAAACTGTAGTGCTGCCAACCTTCAGCAAAAAATATTTAATTTCTTCTTATTTCACGCAGAATTTTTTAAAAACATTTTTAAGGTTATTAAGGATTTTTAAAATGATTAAGAAGTGTAGCGTCAAACGGAACGTAAAATGATGACAGATGATCTTCAAATGACAGGAAGTGACTTTGACATAAAAGCGTTCGTCGCCTGCGGAAACGAGCGGTCTCAACCGCTCGTTGCAATCACTCGTCAACTAACGATTCAAAAATGCGGCCGTTTGGAAACACTCGCGTCAATCACTCGTTTAGTGAGTCACGAGTTCAAAAATAGCACTCCAGGGCTTTGTTAGTCTTCACTGCTAGAGCAGGAGTGCTATTTTTGAACGCGTGACTGACAGGAATGTCAGTCGAAGTTCATCTGTCATCATTTTACGTTCCATTTGACGCTACACTTTTTAAACATTTTAAAAATCCTTAATAACCTAAAAAAGTTTTAAAAAAATTCTGCGTGACATAAGAAGAAATGAAATATTTTCGTTGAAGGTTGGTAGCACTACAGTTCTAACGATGGTTTCAAAAATATGGCAAAATGGCATTTCATGACTTGGGAAGACGAGTGTGACTTGTAGTCGTGCACGACTTGCGCTTTAGTGAGTCACGCGTTCAAAAATAGCACTCCAGAACACTCTCTGTACTACTAGAGCCATATATTAGCCAGAAAATTTGGTCTTCACTCTCCACGCTGGCCAGACAGGTTTGTGAGGTCTCTTTTTGTTTAGATATAAGCTTTTTTAGGGTTCCGTAGTAAACAAGGAACCCTTATAGTTTCGCCATGTCTGTCTGTCTGTCTGTCTGTCTGTCTGTCTGTCTGTCTGTCTGTCTGTCTGTCTGTCCGTCCGCGGTTTTACGCAGAGACTATAAGTACTAGAAAGCTGGTATGGGTATGTATATTAATCATGGCAAAAAAGTGGTAGAATAAAAAGTTGAAAAAAAATTTTTTTTAGGGTAGCTCCCCTACTAGTAAAGTGGGAGAGTAATTTTTTTTTCTCTATTTACCCATTGTGTGTGGTATCGTTAAATAGGTCTTTCAAAAATATTGTGAGGTTGAGAACACCATTTTTCGATTTAGGGATCCGTTTCAGAAATATTTGGTTTTAAAGTGCGAATTTTTGTTAGAGGTAAGTGTCCCCCCCCTCTATCTGCTAAACGGTTATATATAGATACGTAAAAAAAATTACAACAGTAGTATATATACTGAAGTTTAAAGGAAAACTATCAGAGCTGAGTTCTAAGTACAAACTAAAAAGTTATAGGCAACCAACTTATAAACTGTAAAATTTCATACTATTTTCATTGTTAGATGTTTTGGGTCGTTAAACTGTAAGGTGCGAGTGTGAATAGTGTGAACTCAAAGTTCTCATTCGCAACTACGGAACCCTACACTGCGCGTGGCCGGACACGCACTTGGCCGGTTTTTTAGCTTGTGTTTCCTAAGTGGCCTTCTACGACATCCACGGGAAAACTTGGGAGTTGTTCTATTCTACTCCGCCTGAAACCACACGGCAAAAGTACCGATGTTACTTATAACACCTATCTTTTTAGTTGGGGGTTTAATAAGCCTTAATTATGAAATACATTAAATGCAACAAAGGAAATAAGTCTTTCTATGAAACATTTTTCAATAATACATAAAAAGTACAGAAAAAAAGTTCATACATCTACTGCGTTCTTAAATGACTTGAACAAGTCACTTGTTCTCAACAGCGAAAGTATCTCTCATTATTGCTCTCAAAAAAACCTATTTCCGTATTTCCGCATCGACTATCGCGTGATCTCGAACTGCAACCCGTAAAATTAAGAAGGTAAGCCGCACAAGTTCATAGCCACTGCAACAAGGTCACTCCAATTCCGCCGCGTTCTCGCGCCAAATTGCAGCGGCTATGCTCTTGTAGCTGCTACTATCGACTCACTCGACGTTTTGTTGCAGTGGCTATTGACCTAATCGTGCACCACATTTGGGATATCATGTACAAGAAGCGGCCGACGCCTGAGAAGACGCTCACGAACGGGACGTGTAACGGGACGCACGAAGAGGAAGGCACCAATGGTAGGAGGATGTCGGGCAGCTCCGAGGATACGCTGAGCCGATAGTCTTTGGTATGAGTTTTTTGGTATAGATCTCAATGGTAAGGTTAACAGGTGATAGGTTATAAATATGCGGACGATAAAATTACGATATTATGAACAGCATTTACAGTTTTATTTATGTATACATAATGTGTTGCTAAACGACATAGACCGCATAAAACACAAATAGCGCATGACCTCGTAGTGTTAATAAATAAAGCATGTAAAATGATTACGACACTTAAAGGATACTCACACCGTCAATATGAACTACTTTTCGTATGGGATCGCAGGGAACGCAAAAAATTTTTTAGACTTTTCCATACTAATTGCCCGGGCGGCTGAATACATTTGTATGTAAATGTGGAAAAAATTAATGGAGTTCACGGCTGATAGTTAACGGGCTGAGTCACCCATTTAAGGGTTTATCAATCAATTTACTCGCTGTATAGGGACAAATCACACAGATTGAGCTAGTCCGCCCATAGTAAATTGTGAATTTGTGTCGTGGGATATTAACTCAACGATACTATATTTTATGATAGATATATAAAAATCCAAGACCCCAGGCAAATCAGAATCATTTCCCATCATAACCGGTCCGGGGATGAAACCTAGGACCCCTTCGCGTCGCAGGTTCTCGTTTTAACCATTGCGCCACGGAGGCTCGTCGAAAAAATTCGAAAGTTGGTAACTTTCTGTAAGTCTAAAGAAAAGGACTTTATATGTTTATAATAAGGATATATTATATATATATAATCCCTGTATCATTTACTACGTTGCTCGGCTATGTCGGCCTGTAACATCGCGCTTCAAATAAAAAACGAAATTCAATTGAAAACGTAGTCTGTTTCTTTAGCGATGAGATCTATGCCATGTCCATTCTATTCCCAGTTGTCTCTGCCCAGTGCCCAGACGAACACGCTGCAGTTATTGTATTTAGATTAGAGTATATTATTGTATACGCCGTATACGTGTTGTTCCGTAAGCTTTGTAAAGTTCGGTCGCATAGTGAGTCCTTATTTCAAATCCTAAGCTTATTTCATTATTATATTTTTAGAATTAAAGAAACCTCCTTTTAATGGTTCTTTTTATCGAGAATTAACTTGGAAAGTGCTAATCGCATTAGAGCACTTAGGGTTCCGTTTTAACAAAAAAATAACACTTTTCTTGTATATAGGTTCCATAACCTAGTCCCTGACTAATGTTTCCGAGAACCAACCTACTGTAAAGCAGGCAGAGTAGGCGAACGAAACCTTAAGAAAAAAAAATATGTTACTAATAAAGTAAAACATAATATACCCATTTGCTTTTAATTAACACGCTTTTATTAGCTTCAGTTGTATATTTAAAAAAAATTGGAATCGTAATTTGACCCCCTTCCCGGTCTTCGATTAGGATGAACTTTTGCACACGCTCTGAGTTCTGATGACAATACATGACTAGCGTGCTAAAAGCGTGTTTTTTTTTTAGGGTTTTTAAACCAATTATAAATTATTTTTAAAGGACAGCTATGTGACCGATCGTTTACTTTAGTGGTGACTATGTAGAAAACGACGGTTAACTTGTTTAGAAAAACAAGGAAAGATATTTTATTTTTCCACATTTGACTTTAAACTGTGTATATTGTATTGTAATGTTGTATATCCAAATGTTATTGGCTAAGTTATGGGAATATTTTCAATAATTTGTGCAGTAATTCCATACAGTTGTATGTGCAAAAATGTATTCGTTCTTTTTATTTCTGAAGCACAGGTATGCTCGAATTTAATATTAGATGTTTTGGTCCCTCAATCAGTTCATAACTATTTTCGTAAGTAACGTAATTTTAAGTACCCATGTATGTACTGTATTGTGTCTGCTGCGCACTTGTAAACAATCGATCGATTTGCGTCAACATAACTTGCAAACCCAAACACGAAAATACCAGCCATTTTTCTGATTTACCAACAAAGTTTGCAGGTATTTTTCCTTTGGTTTTGAACTTTATTTTAAGTCTATAATGTTTAGTTTAAAGTTTCTTAAGTTCAGAAGTTCAAAGATGATCCAATGCGCACGTTAAACATTACAAATGATTCCTTTCTTTCGTATTTTTATTACGTATTTTATTATATTAAGGTTAACATTTAGTTCTATTTTAATTTAAGTATTTTAGTTTATACTTTATACTATACGTATATCAAAAATTATAACTATTCTACGAATTATTTCTCTTTTGACACGAGTTATAAGTAACCATGGTAATAGTAACTATGAAGATTATGAAGATCGTGTTTAATTTGATACCGCTTGGTGTGGTACCATCATATGCCACGGGTCACAGCGTGTAGCACAATATGCTGAGCATTAACGCCACCCTTTACGCCCCGCGAAATAAGCCCAGATCAATACAACCAGGCCCATTGCGACCTGCCTAAATTTGCTGTACCTTAAGCTATGGCTAACCGTGTCTTTTTTGTAATTAGACTTTCGTTAAATATTTGCAAGATAGTTATAATTTTGGTGCGAATACCTATTATAAGGCTGATGTTCCCAAGCACATACTGTAAGACTTGTTTTTGTTCAAGATCCGAATATACTTTTGACTGTATATGTACTGCTAGCACAATATATATTTTCTTATATTTTGATTGAAATTCACAGAAATCACTACTGTTGGTACGTACTGAACTAGTTTCCTGTAAAATAGACGACATCTTTTTGCTACATATATAACTCTGTTAAAGGGATACGTGAATTTATGGGGTTCAGTGTTGCTCTGCGGTCGTTTTTGACAAAAACGCTATGAAAAGCTTCACGTTGTCCCTCTAAATTGTAAGCAGTAGTTCAAAAAATAGTACGAAGAGTTATTTAGTACAAAAAAAAAAACTTAAAAGAAATTTTTGTTTGCTTTAAAATTATTGATTTTTAATGGGGGTAACTTGACACCGAATAGACATGTTCCCCATTAATTAGGCCACGTTATACCTTAGCAATATTTTGTAAAGAGACTGCTCAATAACACAGTAGCATTTTGAAATTAATTGATTGTATGTATTCAATCCATGAATGTCTTTTTGATATTAACTATTGACTTTTATTTTTTTGTATCAGTAACTTTTTAGTTTGTAGCTAATATTATATTTATGGCTGCCCAACATACTTAAAATAATGCATTTTTTGTATGATACGCACAATGATATACCAGTGTCCAATGATGACATGTAGTTGTATGTATAGTAGCCAAAAATTTGACATAATTGTTATCAAGTCGCCATTTTTGAAACACTACTATATGTACCTACATATATGCTAAAACAATATTTTTGCATTAACGTATGTTTTGTAAACACAAAAAATTTGTTAACCTTTTACGACTTGGCAATTTTTATTTACTTTATTTACCAAATATGGCAATTAATATGCATATCATATATATTAATAACATTTACTAGTGTATTTATACTGAGTCAAGATACAAATAAATAAGTGGTTATTTATTATTAACACTCATTTATATATGGTGATTCTGAACAATATTCTAGCAATGAAATGATTGAAACAGAATCCCTAATAGAACATTTTTATTTGCGTTTGGTAAGGGTATATAAAAGATGTTGAATAAAAGTAACAGCATATACATAATTAAAAAAAAAGATAAAAGATGAACTAAATATTTGAACTTCCCATAGAAATTTGACTGGTTGATTGGTGAAATTTGTAGGGGGTCCAATTTATTTTTATATTAATTAATTATTATATTAATTTCATTTTTGGCCTTTTTATTCTTGCGGGTCTATATTCTACTAGCTGTTACCCGCGGCTTCGCTCGCGTGATATATAGCCTATGTCCTTCTCAGTACCGTAACCTATGTGTATCCAAAATTTCATGATGATCGGTTCAGTAGTTTGGGCGTGAAAGCGTAACAAACAAACAAACTCACTTTCGCATTTATAATATTAGTTAGGAATAGGGATTCTGATTCCGCCATTAAAATATTGCCAGGTTCTTCAGAACGAATAACTCCTAAATTTTAAAATGTAACCAGCTTAGTGATTTTCATTATTTGTGATGCAATTTGTTGATTCCATTTGACTTGTAAACGTAGACTGAGTTTATGTAACGAAAGACTATAGCATCGTCATCGTGTCAAATATCATTACGAAAATACATCATCAGTAGAAATGTAGAGCTATCATTAAAAGTGATTTTCAATTATATTTCCTTAAAAATAAGTAAAAAAACGATTGAAAGCCTTATTTGCGAAAAAAATAATAATTAGATTCTTAAGCGCCATGTTTTTTTTTATTTCGCAAGAGATATAAAATGCTTGTAATTCCAGTGAACTAAACGTAATGGAAAAATCATCAAAAATTTATTTTATTGAAATGGTTGACGATAGGACTTAGACTTAGGCATAGGGAAATAATTGATTTTCCCTATGCCTAAGTCTAAGGCCACTTTTTTGCATGGAAAATCCAGACAGTTGCCGTAGTTTTTAAGAGGTATATTAGGTTCCTAACATAGCCCACACCCATTGTGGTTTATTAAGCTTAAGAGTCCCACGTAAAGCCGAAATCCCACACAAACGTAGTTTGGTTTTAGTTGTACAACTGTTAAGCCAATCTCAACAAATTTCGTACATACGACCGGATAAGGCCGATCAGTAAAGCAATCGCCTTAACCACTGGACCACAGAGGCCGTACGTACAATAGTGAAATTTTTTTTGAAATCGGTCCATCATGACATTAAAAGAATGATATAGATGAGTGAGATTAGCGCGTTCAATCAAACAAACAAACAAACAGCTTTGTAATATAAGTAAGTATAGACAAAGACAATATAATACTAACGTAATAGACTGCCCACCTCATACAAAAATATTGGACCAAATTAAGGTTGCGAAAAGTAGGCGAATGTATGGCGCAGGAGAGTTGCTTGGTAGTCGATACTAGATGGCGGTAATCTGCGTTAGCCTTTAACTTACTAAATATATGGTGTCATTTTAAAATATTATGCCTAAAATATTGTTTTGATTTTTAATAAGATATATTTTGTGAATCATGTTTTCATATTCTCATAATACGGTAGATACAATGTTGTGTAGTTTCGAGTGGCGCCATCTATGCGAGTCTCTGAGAACAAATCGTACGATTAAGGCGTTGAGACCACATGGTATAGATAAGCTGTTTCGTTTTTATCACTAAGTCTATCTGCCCCCCGGGCCGACCAGTCCTCAGGTTTGGAAGCAGTTTTCCAGTGAGGATATAACCGGAAGGTTTCCTACCCTGTTTTTCAACCCCCTGCCTTAAAATAATAATGATTATTCCGTGTTCCTCACAACACCTTTTAAAGTTAATTTTACAATGTGTATCATGTCGGAAATACCATTTCAAAGTGAACGACTAAAAACAATATCCAATTTATAGTACTGTGATTTTCCTTTTTTAATAGACTGGAAGCACATCTAGCCGATAGATTAATTTTTACAACAGCAAAGGAATTCCGTCCGATTATCATTCAGCCCAAGTCGTACCGGTATAGAAATAAGAGATGAAGACAGTTATGATCTTCAGAGCATGAAAGAGACGCTCGAAATCGCACGTCCTATAGAACATCTGCGAGACTGAATACACTAATTGAAAACGTGACGCCAACAGCGAACAAATGCCATCGGCACACAATAAAGAAAGTAAAGAAGTGAAGCTCATATTATATGGAACGGTTCTTTAGAAACAAACAACGTGATGTTTATAATCAGATTTCAATTTTAAAAACAATACCTATACAAAATTATAGCGAGTAGAAGTTTCGTATCAAAAACTTCTACTCGCTAACGTTTGTATGGGATTTCGGCTTTACGTGGGACTCTTTACGTCCAACCACAAGATTTTACTGCCCAACTAAAAATAACACTATATCACTTAAAGGTTCTAAGAATTCTAAAGATACCTTGTATGTCCAAATTCGTGGAATTTAGAAGTTATGGTGGAACCTAATACACTTCTTTTTTGGCAAGGTTGGTGAGCCCATGGGTGGAGTGGAGAGCCTTACTCTCCCGGGACGAAAAGCCATATAGAAAGTAAATTGTATCATATTTCTTATTAACTATTTCGATTACAAGTATTATATTTATTTTATTTTATTATTTAATAATAGATTTATAGTATTTGTCACACTGTTAACCATGTTCTCGAGTTGAGACGATACGCTGAAAACTGTAATATTTCGCCATTATTTCGAATATGTACTCAAAATGCCCCAATCTAATGTATATAAATAAATTGATATATAAAATTTTGTTTATAATGATTACGATATCAAAATGTTCATTGATGTGGTTATTTCTTATTTGTTCCTTTTATATGTGATACATGGATTATTTTTTATTTAACTTGATGTTTTGTTAGTACATAAAAAAAAAACATCAATATAATTTTAATTAAGTACGTATGAATTTGCTACACTATTACTTTTCAATAAGTTACCAAAATGAACAACTTTACCTATGGGACCCACGCCGCAAAATCGAAACAACAATGACATTTATACTTACAATTGTTCATACCAACAAAGTTCAAGTTTGACCAAGTCGAGCGAACAAAAACAAGATGCCGAATCCTTTGAGTTCACACCATTGTTATCATTTTTGACGGGCTGAGTCGCTCCCTAAAGTGTGTGTACTAATTAAAAAGTAATAGTGTATGTCATATGGCCGTTTTAATCAGTCGCGTCAACTTTGCCAATGACAACCTACCCACTAGGATAATTGGTAGACGATTGTTTTTATGTTTATAGACTATGTAGATAGCTCCTAGTGAGCTTTCGCAACTTCTAGGGGGGATGGATGATGAGGAGACAGGAGAGTGGCTGTCATTTGCAAAGATTTTATTTTGACACATCTGGCCCCACAATAAGTTCATAACTTGTGCCGAAGGATGTCTACGAAGTACTAACTCATCCATCATTTTCTATAATTATATTAAACGATTGTCCTTGTTAACGCGACCGTCTTGTAAAATGGCCTATAGACGATTCAATTTGATACCTAATCAGTAGAGCAGGAGGGACCCATACATAATAGAGAAGTTGTAAGGGTTTCTCGCTCTATTAGGCATAGAACACACAGGAAAGGCGTACTTACAGTAGGCGGCGTGCAGGCGTGGGGCACTATCTTAGGATTTTAAGCGTCATTGTCATACTCAAAACAACGAATACCGCAAAAAAATTAACTCCTCCGCACGCACGTGGCATCTTGAGGGCACGTTTTTTCTCACTATGCTGGTCATTTTGAGTATGACAATAAGGCCTTAAATCCTGTCACAGTGCTCCTTGTCTGCGCCGTGTCTGCACCGCGCGCCTTATCTGTTAGGGCCGCGCTACACGGTATTGGCATGGGATGGCATCGGAACCGAAGCGTCATTTCATGCATATCGGCATCGCGTGCTCGCGGGTGTCTAGTCCGCGCGAGTGCGTGGCAGGCCGGCCGCTGGCTCGCCACGTTCAAGCGGTTACGCATCTTATATCAATAGACATAAATGTTATAATAGCTTGTTTTATAATGTCACTTCCGATGCCTTCCGAAGCAAATTCAGTGTAACGCGGCCCTTAGTGTTACGCTTTGTATAGGTTCATCCTCTGTTTAATGAAGTTGAATCGTATGTAGATCGTATCATCTGTAAAGGGTTGTATCAAGCGTATTTGTTAAAAATGGATGCTACTCCGTTGTAATAAGATCAGTATCTCCCTTGATCTGCAGCCCGCTGACTCATGAATAACAGCAGCACAAATTGTCCTTATCTTTATATTTAGTTAGTAATTGTAAGTGCTCCCCTATACTGAATTACTGTATAGTATACATTAAGAAAATAAAGTGTTTGCAACCTGCTTCAGAGTTTCATTTATTAGTTTGTTACCAAAACTCACACACCTTTCGAATTCACGAAATTGAAACCATAATCTATAGATATAGGGCGGTTTACATGCGCCAGAGGCTCGCATAGATGGCGCCACTCGAAACTACACAACATTGTATCTACCGTATTATGAGAATATAAAAACATGATTCGCAAAATATATCTTATTAAAAATCAAAACAATATTTTAGGCATAATATTTTAAAATGATACCGTATATTTAGTAAGATTAAGGGTTGGACCACATCTGGCAGCACGGAATCGCCTTTTTCCGTCGCCCTTTCTCTTTCTGTCGCTTAGAACTGCCATTTGCTAGACCGAGACAGAAAGCATAATGCGATAGCACGCGGCGGAATCCTCGAGGCGATCGGCATCACGGACAAAATGCAATGGTCGGCAGGGGACTCCGGAACGCTGAAGCGCGCGATAGCATGCTAACGCATCCTTTCACCGCCGATCACTATCACCTTTTTTGTCTGCGGAATGCGACAGCGCGCGTTCGCATGCGGCAGCATACTGCAGCACGTGGTAGCACAGGCGGAACAAAGGCGATTCCGTGCTGCCAGATGTGGTCCAACCCTAAGGCTAACGCAAATTACCGCCATCTAGTATAGAGTAGCAGGCAACTCTCCTGCGCCAATTGCGCCATACATTCGCCTGCTTTTCGCAACCTTAATTTGGTCCAATATTTTTGTATGAGGTGGGCAGTCTATTACGTTAGTATTATATTGTGTTTGGCCAGGCAAACGAAACTATGAGCTAAGAGGTGTGGAAAGTATAAAAAGAGAGGAAACGATGTTCGCCGGCCTCGTTCACTCGCTGGCAGTGTGAATCGCCCATTAGGGTTGAGGGTTGAGGTTGAAAGAGGTGGAATGCAATCAGTGGCGGCTCCCCCTTAAGTGCACTCGTGCGGCGCACTACCAGTTTAAGCTTAAATATATACAAAAAAAATACATAGATATAAAAAATAAATAAGCAGTTTTACGTAAAAAAATATGTAATTTTTTTGTCAAATGATAATCAGTCATGTAAATAACAAGATAAGTATTATTTACGCTTGACAAAATAATTTGCCGTGCGCCCGCTCCTAGCGCACACAGCGCGCCCGTACAGCTACTATTGAGAAGGTGACGAAACGCCTGGCGCGTGAGACGGAAGATTAATATGGAAGTTTAGCAAAATCTCGTGCGCCGCACGGGGCCCGACGCGGGACGAACGCCGACGTTCGGAAATGTTCGGATTAGGTAGTTTTCGCGTAAATTGTTTTACGTTTGTATTTGTTCGTGTTATAGGTACTTACTTTCGCTGTTTTTATGTTTTGTTTTACTTATTAATCTTATTATCATAGGTACATTAAGTTTATGTAAATAAAAAATGCCTATCTAAATAAGAGAGAGAATTATTTTATTTCTGCATATAGAAATTATCCATATTGTTTAGGCATGTTTTATGATGTGCACCACCTGGTCTTTGAGTCACGAGCCGCCACTGAATGCAATCAAAAATTCTGCCGCGTTTCGCTTCTCTTTCTAGTTTAGTAAAAAACGGTTCTGAGCGATATAAAGGATAGATAGAACCATAGGAAAGTGAGATTCCTTGCCAACTTCCATGTGATTTTTTTTACAAATAATGTCGAAGCCTGAATGCTGTCATGGTGGGCTCCGAGCTTTATAGCTAAGGACCGAAAAATTAGTCAAAAAATATGTACTTAGGATGGATTGTGTTAAATGGGCGTAAATCTAAGGAATCATGTAAATAGGCGGTGCGGCTAGCCACCCATCACTATTTTTTTGTTTCCGTATGACCCATCAACATGCTAAACGTGGCTTTTCGGTCTTATGGCCTTAGGCTCTGTTTACCCCGTAAGGGATAAAGGCGTAATCTATGTATGTATGATGTATTGTGTTAAAATTCTTAATGAACACGATCGTTAGGAGCAATTTAGATCAGTTCTGTGACGGGTTCAGAAAGTCAGTACCTAACGGTCCTGAAACCGTTACAAAAGTTAGTCTAACTGCGGACGTCATTTCCCGCCATTTTTGTATGACGTATGAGTGAATTTATAACTAAAAAGTTCGGTGACATTGGCGACAGCCGCGCACGGATTCCCGATACCTTACACTAGTCCTGTTCCCAGTTCCCGCATAAGTCCCCTGTCTCTCCAAGCATTGCACACACAGGCAACGCCCAAATTCTGCCGCCTCACCTCAGAAGTCCGGTGAAGTAGAGAAAGCTCATAATTTGGACCAAAGACAATATAATACTAAGGTAGAACTAGCTTAACCTTGCTAGAACAGCTTCATGGTCATGACAGGCCATGGCGTTGTAGAAATACCTAGGTTTGTTTTGTTTTTCGTGCGTTCACCTACAGGCACCTGGCATCTCTTATCAACTGCCATTAGCAATGACACCTGGAAACAAAGTTATAGAAAAACTAGCAATTATCCCGCGACTAAGTCCGCGTAAATTATAGCCTATGTCGAAAGGCGAGAGAATGTCGAAAATCAGTCCGGTAGTTTCGGAGTTTATTCAATGCAAACAAACAAACAAACTTTTTATAATATTAGTATAGATGTCGCCGTTTTCGGGCTGAAATGTGTTTTTTTTTCCAGTGGCCATCGACCTGATCGTGCAGCACATATCGGAGTACCTGAAGCGCAGCCCTACAGACAAGAGTGTGACGCTAGAATACGCTGGGCTATCGACCTCTGTGCCGGGCAGTCCGCAGCGCTCGAAGAGCGGACGGCCGCATTAGATAGGTGAGTAGAGTGAGTGAGTTTGTAAGGGAGTCTCCAACCCGCCTGGACAGCGTGGAGAGTGTAGGCCAAATCCTCTGACTGCTTTGGGTAATACATGGCTCTGGTAGTCGTGCTCATGCAGCCGAGACTAAATAAGACCTGATGATGATGATGACCTGAAATGGAGCCCTACGGACAAGAGTGTCACACTTGAGTACGCTGGGCTATCGACCTCTGTGCCGGGCAGCCCGCAGCGCTCGAAGAGCGGACGGCCGCATTAGATAGGTGAGTTTCTTTGTTTTTCGTGTTTGTAATAAAAATTTATTTAAGTTATCGACAACAGTACGTGGAGGTAACTGTCAACAAGGGAGAATATATAAATTCAAAACATACTGCTAAACATGGTAAACGTTAATAGGGGCGTACCACAGGGCTCAATATTAGGACCAATTTCCTTTTTGATTTTTGTGTGTGATTTAATTATTTATATAATTAGGACACTACCTAACATACAATAAGTTGGTTTTGTTGACAATATAAACGCTAAAATATGGATAAGGATATTGACGCTCTAAAGATTAATGAAAAAAGATTAATTCCATCATTGGACCAGTTGAAGCTAAAGAAGATACAATATTGATATTGATTGATACAAGAATAGTGTTTCTGTTATAAAAGGATATATAAGTAAAAAATAGAACACATACATATATTTAATATAGCTTTTAGATGTTGCACAATATTCGAACACACTGTAATGTTGTATTTAAATAAATGAATTTATTGATTACATATTATTTCAGGGCCTGAATGCAGTATTGGTATGATCAATCAGAGGAAGACTCGTGCTTTAACACGTAGGTAGCTCAAAGGTTATCTGACACTTATTTAATCTACGTACAGTCTAAATTAAACTTTATGGCGGGTCGGAACATCGCGCGAGTAGCGAGGTACAGCGGGGCGCGCGGGGGGAGGCGGGGGGAGGCGGGGCACGTTCTGCGTAGCTCGCAGCTAATATGCGAGCCGCCATAAAATTTGATTCAGACTGTACTAATAGAAAATAATATTCTAGAACTTTGCTAGCCGGCTTAAAGCTGCGTTAGACACTGATTTTTCCCTATTCTCTAACATTAACATATCTAACTTAATAACACCATATAACTGGTTGAAAACTGTTAATTAAATTGAAAAGATATAAAACAGAAAAGGCCAGTTATATGTGGTTGTCCTATCATGCCTTGTTTACACCAGGGGCCTTAGTCTCCCTAACAATAGTTGCATAATTCATAATATAATCAGGTAAGTAAAGAGTTAATAAAGAAAATTAAATTATAGGTTAAAATTTTACTTTTGTATGTTTTGAACGTTGTAAATTATTGATTATTTTGGATTTTCGCGATTTGATGCGCCAGCTTCGTAAGAATTCAATGCACGCCGCTTTTATTTGTCTCACCTAAAGCTCACGCTTTATTTACAAAAGTTATTAAAGTTTAGTGCAAACTAGGTGAACTTAGTGTAAACTAGGCATTAATCTTAATACCTAAAGAGGTGCTATAAAATTTGTGGTAATCCAAAACGTGTGTATTTTTGCTTCATTTGAAACAATCCCCGTCATTTACCGCTCATTTTCTAGCACACTTTGGGTGGAAAGCGAATCCTAAGCTGCCCTTCTAGTCTACTACAGTGTTGAATAAAATTTGATTTCGATCGTGCAATGCTATTTGTTATTTAATTTCTTTAATATGCTAGCGACTATGCTACAGGGGAAAACGGGGCAGATCTCTGTTAATAATACAATACACACAAAGTGTTAATTTTTACCCCCTTGATGCGTTTGCACAGATAAGTGCTCTTTGAAATCGCCTTAGTGTCAGGCGGGTGAATTTTAAAAGTTTACTGTAAAATATTATGAAATAAGGTATAAAATTTCAAATTTAGAATTTTCCACATATTCGATATTTTCAAATTTTTGATAGTTATTCCGCAAAAAAATAATTAAAGTATTTAGTAGACTAGGGGCCCTGTTAGTTATAACTAGTCAATCAGAATATTTAATGCTCAATGGCATTAGTACTTATTAAGATGTTCTATTTCTACTCCATCAGTACACTTGTAGACGAAATCTTTTAATGTAAGTGTAATTATAAATATGACTAGCAAAGCTGATAAATGAATTTATCTAAAAATGTTAATTATTTTTATTATTTGTATAGAATAATAAATTTTGGCCTACACTTCGTTTGTCAACTTTGCTCGTCCTTATTCATGCTTATGAGATTGATGTCTTAAAAATTAAATAGTAAAACTTTGTGAACCACAAAAATGTTATATTTACTATAAATAAGGTGCTATTCAGCGTGCTTTAAGTCATCAGTATTCAAATTTTTATTGAAACGATTGCACCCTGAGTAGTTAGTTTTACATTATCTGTATTTTATGTAGGTATGTAGGTATTGTGCCTATTCATTTTACTGTAGGAAGCACAAACCTAGTGCAAATAAAAAAAACATAGATGTCGACTATATTTCAATATCGTAGAAACTGCATTTTGATAAAGTAAACTTAATACGAGTACGTTACTTTAGCGTAAGTAATTTATTATTCTCCGATATTACCTGAAAATTAAAATACTTACAGACAATTCGCACGCCAATATAACTAGTCAAAGTAAAAATTTGGTACCTTGTAAACGGTTAACTAAATTGAAAATTAATTAAAATTAGACTTGTGACTTGTGGTTGTTAAATTATTATTTATATTTTATATGTTGTGAATTGTTGATAGAATTAACATAAGATTGTTTTTGTTATAATATTGGTTAAAAATGTGTACTTTATCAAAGGCGCTTAAATTGTTTTTTTTATTAATAATAAATTATAATTTATAATATTAAGTATAGATACAGAAAATATAGCTCAAAGTAGATTCTCAACGTGCACTGTCGATCTCTTATGAGAGTTACCGATTGATCTTGCTATATTTTTCATCAGATATAAATTCTGGTGTAATATTATTTATTGTTATAGGTAGTAAGTAAATCTTCACGTACGTGAGAGACGCTAGTGTTCCTTGCCTTTAAGTGTACAATAATATAATTTCCAATTGAGTGGAATTGTTTGAACAATAAATATTTTTTCTTTTGCTTATTACATTTTCAAGAAAGCGTTTGTAGGTAACGCTGCTAAGGGCTTCTCGTAGCAAGTAAGGAACAAGATTTTGTATGAAGTAAATATAAGACTAGTCGAATATATATAGGTAGAACGAGCGCAAACAGGTTGATTCTAAGCGCCGCGCCCTGGCAATATTTTAATATCTGAATAAGGATGTTTGAACTAAACAAACAACTACAAATAATATATGAACAATTTTTTTTATTCTGTTTTGCACCTATCAGAAAAATATGGGGCCTGTTTTTTACCATTTTTTTACTTTTTGTCTTGCGAGATTGTATTCTTTTAGGAATTTGACTGTATTCTATTGGGTTCGGCCTGTACTTAAAACCTTACCTTGAATTTGATAATCATCATCATTTCGTGTAGGTGACACGGTCAGTTGACCATGCACACCCTGGTGTCAGAGTTCTTCGGAACCGCCTCTCGGCCTCTGACGTGGTTCCTTTAACGACTACCAGATGGCAGCCGGGACTAACGGCTTAACGTGACTTCCGAAGCACGGAATCATCTTTCTTATCAGCCAATCAGGTGATTCATGCAATGCCCTAACCAAACTGGAAACAACTTAACAAAGTATGCTTCCCGTGGGAATCGAACCCAACACCCCCGGGTCAACAGGCAAACGCCTTAACCACTGGACCACGGAGGCTGTTAATTTGATAATTGATTTGATAATGATATCCCCTCTGCCATTCAATATCTACGCCACGCATGCCGGCAACAGCTCGCGAACGTGGAAATATGGAAAACGATATTTTCAGATTAGCCTAGGTTTTGGAAGTTTATGTATTATAAAATATATAGTATTGTTGAGTTAATAGGTCTAATTAAGTAGTTATTTATCACTTGTACAAAATAGTAAAATTACTCTCCTGTTTGCGATCACTGTTTAAGATTATTACCATGTGTGTTCGGTATTAAGGTATGTTGTGGTCTAGCAAATATTAACTCTGAGCGGAACAAAAGGATGGTGATGTAGTACCGGAAAATAAAAGTAGTAGTGAGCACGCTGGGTTATAGGTATACATTGTTCTCTTGCTTCCTAATGTATATCGTTGTCAAGCGATAAAATGTGTTTTAGTTCAGCCCTTGTTTCACATGTTGTATTGCAGTCAAACTATTTATTAATAGGTTTTTATTACAGTTTATTTGTACAATATTTTTTCAGAATTCGTAACATAATGTAATTCGAAATTAAATTAATTTTGATTCAGAATCGCTAATAATTTCTTCGTATTTTGTGTTGATAAACTAATAGAACCGCAAGAAAAAAAGTACAAATTTAAAGCGCGGGACACATAGAATAGACGTAAGACGCGGACGGGGTGGAGACAGGGCGCCATCGCGACTTTTGAAAACACATAGAAAAGACGGGGCACAGGCGTTCGGATAGTTGTGGGTGGTGTGACAGCGACGCGCGAGTCCTGGTGCCCGCGCCTCACTCCGTCCGCAACCCCGTTTCGGCCGTCCTCCGTCCGCTCGCGCCCGTGCCCCGTCCGTTCTGTGTGTTTTACCATAGGGCGCAGACGAGAAAGCGTCGTGTCTGCGCCCTGTCTTTTCTGTATGTTTTTGGTTGCGACGTTTCTATACATTTTGTATGAAAAAGACGCGGAGGAGACATATGTCTGCGCCCCGTCCGCGCCTTACGTCTTTTCTATGTGTCCTTCGCTTTAGAAAATCGACCACCTAATAGGTAATTTTGTGCCCATAGAATTTTTTATTCTTATCATTTTTGTGTTCTATCCTACCGATATTAAAATATTGTCAGAAGCTTTCACAAATCAGCAGTACCTAGAAATTATTTTTCCTCCTATGGATTGATAATTTATTGAAGCTGTTCATAGCATATGACGGAAGTATTTAAATAGATAACGGCGTCTCTATTTTTTTATTATTTTGAACAATATATCCGCTATATCCGCTACTGAAACAACTCTAAACCTTCTAACATTTAAAAAATACACAAAAGCCTTAGTCACTATTCTTGTATAATTTGTGTTTTCATGTTTTGTGTGTATAATGTATTAGTTTGCCATCCTAGCCATGCCAAAGAATGTTTAGATTACGACATAGCTGTGTTTGCTTCCCATCTGCTCATTCGATTGTTTGAGTTTTAATAGAAATTAATTGTTAAAATTAATAATTGTTTTATTTTATAATGTTGTTATCTTTCGTTCACGCAGCAAAATATGATTAGCTCAATCCACGTCAATTTTTTTAAATAAAACTAGTTACTAGTGTAAGGAAATAGCTTAGGTGTGGAAGGGCATTTAATTTTGTGGTCTAGTCTACTACGCTAAGTTCATATTTGTCGATGCCTTTATATCTTTAGCGTGGCAAAAAGTCACGTATTTGTTAGTTAAGACTCAAGGATTTCGGCGATCACAATTAAATTTTGATCGCGCGTACTAGACTAGGTCCCCAGATCTATGATCATAGTTTACCGAGCAAAAATACAACTGTGGACTTTGTTCAAAAACAAAAGGCGTAGAATTTGATGGCGCTGCTGTTCCTCTCTTAGAAATGCCTTAGTGACTAGATACCGACTGCGGGTTCGGTTATTATTAACATGATTTATTTATGTGTAAAATGTAGTGAATTTTATTACATTATTTTAAATAGTAATCGACCCAGATGAAGTCCGACACGTTTCAAGATTTAATATAAAATAATAGTATTCAATTGGACAAACATCCGAATCTGGTTGCTATGCAAAACTTATAGTGCTATTCTTCAATCAAGTATAATAACTAATACCCAGTCACATACAAAATGATACTTCATGCTGTCCATTATTATTTATACTAATATTATAAATAGGAAAGCCTGCTTTTTTTTTAAATTGAATGAGCTCCGAAACTACAGGACCGATTTAAAAAATCTTAGGCTATAATTTACGCGGATGAAGTCGCGGGAAAAGTGCTCATTTGTAAATAAATTTTGTTATGAACCTACATCAATGCAAAACTAACCTTACTCGCATACCATAAAGTCGAAATTAAAAAGTGGCATTGGTCAGCTTTGAAAATTCAAATTTATACGGAAAAAGTGCACCCAAATGTCAGAGTGCATATTCGGTTAAGATATTTTTTTCAGGAATTGTAAATCTAGGTATATTACATGTCCGAAGGTTGTTCTTTTTTACTCTAACGGAGTCTAGTACACTACACATTCATGTATTATTATTAATGTATAAGCTTTGCTTGTATTTGTGGTCAAAGACTATAAACTATGATCATAGAACTAACTTTTTATTGGATTGTGATATTTGGATTTGCGAGGCTAAAAACCTTTAGGTACGTAATATTTATTAGATACATATAGTTTGTTATATTTTTACTATAGATTCCACTGTACCGCCACATATGCTTATTTTGTTTACCCACACAAATTATTGTACAAAGAATATTATTTTTTAATAAAGCTATTTTTATTTTCACACGTCTTTGTGTTCAACTCCCTCAGCCGAAGCCACTGAAATATACGACGAAACGGGAAAATGCATGAAAAAGGTATGTGTTATCTAATCTAACCAGCTTATCTAACCTTCAAAAATACTAACAGTGAAAACAGAATAAAAATTTGGTCGAAAAACGAACAAGATATAACGATTTTACGAAAATATGTCTGTCACACTCGCAATGACACTATTTTCTATGGCCTTATATTATTATTATATTATATAGATATATATAATATAATATAATTATTATATTATATAATTATTATATTATATAGATGATATAGACTTCGACTTCAACAGTACGTATCGGACTTCTCTTTCTGCTTGAAACTTTAAGTACAACATCTTCGTCGACCATATAGATATTTTATTAATTCCTTGATATTTTTTGTGGTTAATATTATTAAACAAAATTTAGGCGACACCGGCAGCCGACAATAGTGTCGCACCCGCCAAGGGCGCTATCGGCAGTTTCAAAGACTCGGCACGCGCTGTACAGACGCAGTACACGTTGATGTATCTCGCGGCACGGCTGTTTAATTTGGTAACGCTGCGAGTAAAGTACACGAATAAAAATGTATTTTCGTCCTTGGGTCTGTATGTGTTGTACTTATAAAAGGCAGTTATGGTTTGTATTAATAATAAAAAATGTTTTCTCTTGTGGGTGTACAGCAAACCATTTTCCCGGACGGTACAAAACCCTCGCTCCGCTAAGTAAACAGAGCTGAGAAATATTAGATAAATGAAGCGATTGACGCACTTGCACATCTAGTGGAAACACACACAGCCTGTGTAGGACAATGAAGAAGGTCATAAAATTTAGTGTTAAAGTCTAAACAATAAAAGAACGAGAGTATTTTTTAAACATGATTATTTTATTGCTAAATATAATTTCATTGCTCTGATTACATTAGGTACATTGCATTACTCTAGTTGTAGCAGCTAACAGCGGTTAAAATATGTTTCATTAATTTAGAATTTCAGTTTTTAAAACAATCGCCTAGCAGCATAGCGCTTTAAAGTGAGTTTAAAGAGCACATTACGTGAATTAAAAGAATATTTAACTTTAAATTTCTTTTGTGCAACTGAATATTAAACAAAGTAAAAGTAACTGGTTTAAACATAAATTACGTACAGTGGAAGTATAAAACAATATACTTTTACATCAGCCATACCAAAGACAATATAATACTAACGTATAGACTGCCACCTTAAAGCCCCGTATTCATGGGAAACATTTGTTGAGCAACAAAGTTGAATCAACGTGTTGCGGAGTTGCTGTCAACATGTTGCTGGCAACACTGCGTGTTGCAGAGTTGACAGCATCATGTTGACAAGCTCTCGCCCGACAAGCGTAAACATCAGTTTAGCGACAATTGTTGACGTGTGTGGACGAGTTTGCAACAGTTTATAAACATGGCAGTAGTGTGGAGCAATGATAAAATAATGCAATTAATAGAATTATTTCAATCAAAACCATTATTATGGGATTGTTCTATAAAACAATACAAAGATAGAAACAAAAAGAACGATGCATTCGAAGAAATTTCTCAAGTCCTAAATATACCCAAAAAAGACGTAGAAACTAAAATACATGTACTGCGTACTCAATTTACTAGAGAGAAAAAAAAGATGTCGGCAAAAAAAACTACAGGCAGCGGCGCAATAGAAAAATGTAAATGGATTTATTACGAGCCATTGGAATTTTTGTTATGTGGTGCAACTACTTCTGGTGAAACGGATACTATGAATAAAACAGTAAGTTGTTTTTGTATATAATTGTTTTATACTATTGTCTGTAAAATTATTACAATTACGCTACATTATTTTGCCATGGAACTCTTCCCTCTGGAGTTATAAAGTAATCGGCAAACTGTTCTCTAATACAAAGAGCTGATTGTGATGCAGGCCTGCCCCGTCTTTGCAAATCGATCATAGGAAACGAACTTAGTTCCCTTCGCCAAGAACCTTCTAATAGGTTACCTTCAGAGTCTTCAAAATCAAAAGTTTGTGGAGGTGTATATATGGATCTGGAAACTGAGTTACGTCTTAAGAAGTTATGTAAATATACACAAGCAATTACCACGAGTTCACAATTGGCTGGTTTTAACGGAATAGGTTTAGTGAATACACGGAACACCACACATAAAATGCCAAAAACATTTTCTATAATCCTCCTAGCTCTTGATAGTCTGTAATTGAATATACGCTTTTTGTTCCCACGTTCATGAATGCCAGGATATGGTTTCATGATGTTCTCCGTTAGCGCGAAAGCACTGTCACCTACAATTACATACGGCATTTCTGTTCCGCCTTGTGTTATTGGTTCAGGCCGTGGCAGTTTAAGTGAGTTTTCTAACAATGCATTATAAAACGGTGTTTCCTGAAATATTCCACTGTCGGACGACCGACCCTTAGCTCCATAATTTGCGTAAATAAAGTTGTAATTGCCATCTGCAATTGCCATAAGTACCATGCTGAACTGATTTTTATAATTGTAGTATTCACTTCCAGAATTATTTGGCGCCACAATCATAACGTGTTTCCCATCAATGGCCCCAATGCAATGTGGAAAATTCCATCGTATTTCGAATTCACGACTTATTTGTTTCCATTCTTGTTCCGAACTTGGAACCTAAAAAATAAATAAATATATAATAAGATAATAATTTACAGGTAGATGAAAACAATGCACTTGAAAGTGGTATGGAGTCAGAGCCATCTCAATCACCAAGGCCGAATGCTACAACATCTACATCTTCGAGGAAAAGAAATAAGACAGATGAATCAAATGAAATATTAGAGGTTTTGAAAAGTGCTAAAAAAAAGATGGATGAAAGGGAGAAGAAGGATCCATTTGATATATATGGTGAATATATTGCTGCTGAATTAAGAAGTGTTAAAGATGACCAAGCCGTGACACAGGCAAAGTACCATATTAATAATATACTGTATGAATTAAAAATGGGACGATATAATACATATGGATATCAAACGGCATCTTCTCATCCATCATCAACACCAAATAATGTTCAGGAAACTGAAATAAGGGAAATTGAGAGACACGAAACAAATAGACTAGATGCATTACGAGACGAAACAGAAGATTCGGCTATACTAAACTTAGTTAACTATCTCAGTGATGAATCAACGCAATAGCATACACTGTTTTTTTTGTGTTTTTTAATTAATAAAATACTTGATTACACAAATAGTGTTCTTGTACCTTGACATATCCTGCTAGTGAGTTAATTAGTTCTTGACATACATCTGGTATAATTTTGCTAATCAATTGTTTTGATACTCTGAATGTGTATGAAAGAGAACTGTATGAATCTCCAGTTGCAAGATACCGTAATGTAATAGCCAGCCTCGTTTGAGGTGAAACTGGCTGACGAATATTTGTTTCCCTTTTGGCTATTGATGGACCAATCATTTCTAGAAGATGTTCGAAATCACTTTTCGACATTCTCGTAAAGTTACAAAATGATCCATCTGTCATTCTGAGGTCACTCATCAAATTTTCTCTTTGCAAAAGATAATTTCGAATCCACCATCTTTTTCTCTTTTTTTTATTAGAGATTCTATACATCTGATACAGAGAACACAACAACACTACCTCCTCGGGCAACATTTTAACGCAGACTGACGTGTGGACAACCTGTATTGATTTAAACATAGTTGCTAGCAACATTCTCGCCGCTCACCAACAATGTTTAGCAACTGTTGCTAAACAAATGTTTACCATGAATACGGGGCTTTATACAAAAATATTGGACCAAATAAAGGTTTGCTACAAGGTAGGCCGCATAGTTAAACGACGGCGCTGTAGAGTTTCTCACTTGTCACAAGATGGATATATATTTTTTAAATATAATGATCGATATATGTCGTGACAATTGCTTCTATTTTCTAATTATATTGGCAGATACAAAGTTGTGGCGCTACCAGAGGTGCGTAATCTATATGCAAAAAAGTTTTTAGTACGATAAGTAACGTTTCTGTTTAGGAAAGACTAGCAGAGCGTTGTTAATTTTACAAACGCAACTCTTGAGCTTAATTTTTTTCCTTTTTTGTAAAATACAGATTTTTTTAGCTTTTACCCGACTGCCAGGAAAAATTATGTATTTCGCAGGTGTTTTGTGTTTTCTATTGCATGCGTGTTCTTAAATTTCCTAATTATGGTAATGAAAAAAAAAAAAGGTATGGCTGATTGAATCATAAAATCGATATGCGATTGCGTCAAAAAGTTACTATTAAGAATCTGATATATTGAACACCAATCTGTACATGTGTATAGGTCAAAGTGGGTAACCTTTTAGTGGGTAACTTTTTATACGTATTTTAGGCACACATGATTATGAAAATATTTTAGATTTTTCAGACATGTCGTTTTAATTAAGAGTCCCACGTAAAGCCGCAATCCCATACAAACGTAGTTTCGTTTTAGTTTTACAACAGTTAAGCAACAAATAAGCAAGCAAAAAATTACAGCGAGTTGAAGTTTCGTATCGAAAACTTGTACTCGCTGTAATTTTGTATCGGTATTGTTTTTAAAATTAAAACCTAATTATAAACATCAATATGCCTTATCCGGTTGTATGTACGAAATTTGGTTGAGATTGGCTTAACTGTTGTAAAACTAAAACGAAACTACGTTTGTATGGGATTGCGGCTTTACGTGGGCCTCTTAAGAGTGTAAATAAGTACCAGCTGACAAAATATTCTTAGTATTATAAATAGAATTAAAAACATGAAATATCCGGAACAAACATCGATTCGAGCTATCTTCCTAAATTGATGCTTTACAAGATGACGGCAATGGCAGCTTTTAGTTTCTATAATTGCCACATGCCAAATGACCCGTGTAGCACTGTATATAGATGCTTTTGCAGATGACTGTACATAATTAACTAATCTCTAAGATTAATTGAATCATTATCAATTCGATACGCGATTGAAATTTGCAATGAAACTATTAAATGATAGAATGAATATTTTAAGTTTGGGTACAATACAATACTTACTGTGTTACCTCGTTACATATTACCCACTTTGACCATTCGTTTTAAAAGCCTTAAGATTGCACTTATCGCTACGTTACTCTTCTACAAATTCGTCAAAATTTCAAACGTAAAGATAAGATTCTGATGTACCGTTAATTGTAATATTATTTAATAGTTTATACATCTGGATTAAATAGGTAGTAAATTACAATATATTACTGGTTAGTAGTCTTGGATTAAATACACTAACTGGATACACGATTAGCTCAAATGCTCTCAAATTTTAAAAAGGTCTTTTGCCTCTCATCTGAACATATTTCTGCTAGCGTCCTCAGCTTATGAAGCTGCAGACTTCCCGAGATTTGCTGGTACGAAAGACAATATAAAATATTATCTTTGGCTTGTACTAATAATTTTAAGTTGGTTAGTGCAAGAGCTACCATCGCTTACAATTGCTTTGAAAAGTGGTATATCAATTCAACTACATGTAAATAATTTTACATCGAAATCGAATTGAAGTTGCCCAAAGATTCCACTTTAGTGAGAACGTTTTATTGCTGATGGTGTGTCTAGTTTCTGTATTTAATCTTAGTTGAAATTAGTGTCTTTCATAGAGTGCGAAATAAACCGGTGCTAACAACAATTAAAACGTACACTTATCCTAGGTTTAATAAATAATTAAGGTGTATTTAGAGACCGCGTTGACACTGGCATCTGCATGTGTAAGATACAATATTAATTAAGTATATAACACCGATGGAGCCAGATTTCCAAAATAACTCTATTTTGGAAATCTGGCTCCATCGGTAATACTGCAATCGAACACTCACACCCACTCGGGTGTGAGTGTTCGATTGCCGTAAACGCAAAGTGATTTGCCGGTGATCGAAAACACAAATTGCTGCTTTGTTAACCTCATATAGACAGAAACATTGAAATTATTGTTACGATTTTTAAAATATTTGTTAATACTGACGTTATCGTGAATGTTGTGTCAATGCGATCTTATCTGAGAATTGCTAAAATATCTGCTTCTTCGTAATTGTCTACATCTCGAGCCTTCACGCGTTTCGACTATCGCCATTTCGTAATTACATTACTTTCATATATTTTTGTAGAAAAAATATGTAAAATATGTAATATTTCGGGTTCCATCGACAGCAAAAATGTGGGATACATTATTTTTGTAGGACTCCGCAAATTTTCTTCTTATTTCTATAGTACTTTACACTCGCATAGCTTAATATTTTTCTACAATTATAAGGATGAAATTCACCTAGTTTTTACTAATTATTTCGATTGTCTCAAACAAGGTCGGAGTCCACATTTATCGTATATATTCCGAGATTCCAATGCAAAAATAAATATTTCTCTTATTGCCAAGTGACGTTCTCGTTTCTACCTGTAAGGCGAAGGTATTTTTACACACGCTAATTCATAATTTTATTCTTGTAGTTTTAGAGAAGACATATCTAATACACGTTAGATCGGCCGAGAAAGTGATTTCACCATATCGCAAATTTCTCGTCAATGTTCGGTTCATGTGCACTGAATCATATGATAGTTCGATGCGTGTGTACCGAAACACATATATATTCAGTAGGTAATCGAAGACTGACACAAAAATATAGTATATTTCAGGAACAAGTCTCTTCACAAAGTCTACAATAATATCTCGAATTACGTAATAGCTAAAGCTAATAAGTTACTTACATGGTATCTCGGCACATTCCTTTTAAAGGAAAAAGAGTTCTGAAATTTGACATTTTAGGAAGTTGTCCTTCTAGGAAGTTGTCGGTGTCGGAACGAGGGTTATTTATTTATTTAATTATTGCTGAATTAGGAAAAGTATCCGCAAAATACTCCTTTATTTCTTCAAAAAAGTGTTTTTTTTTTCACACTAAAACGATAAGAGCTTGGCACTCATCATCATCATCATTTCGCGTTGGCGATCATGACACTTACTGTAATGGAAAGTCAATTTTTCACAGCCGATCTAACGAAGTACCTTACGTACCTAATAATCCTACCTCTAGTACACTCTCCTAACCATTCAAATACCAACACACTCTGAAAATATCACTCGCTCTGTACATCATCAAAAATATGCTCTCTATAGAGTATTATCCCACTAACATCACAGTCGAACGAGTCGAACGACGTCAATATTGAACGTAATTTGGAAATGCGTTTCGTTGGAAAATGCGCATAAGTAGAAATTATATGTAAATGCATTTTAATATACATTGCGTTCAGGGCTTCAAAAGAAAAATTTACTGTTATTCTTAAGGCTGTATTTAGTGAGCATGACAATCACTAATGACTGGAAATAATTTAAAACCACCCTGCTAAAAAAACGAGCGATTATTAATATTATTTTTAGTGAAACGGGCGCAGACGTCCGTTTCACAAAATTACATACAAATTCTGAAAAAAATAATACGTTTTTTTTTATATAAAATCTGTTAAAAAAGTGCAAAAAAGACTTTCTGCAAAAGCGACGTTTTGAGAAACAGACCATCTGAGAATTAGCCCATTTAGTGTGCCAGGTGAAATTACCGGTGGTGCGCACCGTACGAATAATAATTCTCAATTAATATTCATAGTGCTCATCAGCCTTCGATATAAGACTAAATACGGCCCCGAGAAAGAGTCTATGCTGTTCAAACATACACAAAGAATTGGGCCTTAATACCAGTAGATATTACTTTCAATATTTTTATAACCTCATTAGATCTCAAACATTTTAGAATTATAGGCAATTCGAAATACACGTAGGCCACTTCTTATTCAGTCCAATATAATTTTGGCGCATTGATGACAGTGAATATGAGAACTCGAGTGATCATAAATATATTCCGAAATATAAGATACAATTTAGGATTCATGCCGAATAGGCTACACCAACTAAACTACATAAGTTCTCCTTACGTTTCCTTTTTGCTAACGTCATAATTCATAAAACTGTCAATTGGTTCCTCCAACTCTTCCATGATGGTTTGGGAGAAAAGGGAAAGCATAGAATATACCAGCTGCTTTTCTTCCCGCGCAGACCGTAAAAGCCGGTCAAGGGATTGGGCGAAAATCTAAGGAATCACTTGATAGGCGATGCGGCTAGCAACCCATCACTATTTTGATTCCGCTTTCCACCCTTACGCCCACTACGATGCTAAACGTGGCCTGTAGGTTTTATGACCTTTGGCTCTGTCTACCCCACAAGGGATAAAGACGTGATAGTATGTATGTATGTGTCAAATGGTCAAAAAATAATTTTACATCCAGTGCTGCCCCCATTTTGAAATAAATCATTCGAAATGCGTAGTGTTAAGTTAATACTATAGACATCAATGTTGATTTAGGGATAATAATATCAGAGATATGGGCTCGTCAGTCTCAAAAAGGAAACAAAGGACAATAGAACATAGTAATTCAGCTTAAACACTTACCTACCTCTATGTACACTCTAATAAAATCATAGCTTTGTCCCTACTCTTGCTTAGTTAACATAGTTTTACTTACATATTGAGTTACTCTACGTTAGTGGAAGTATACAAGCATGATATCTATATGAGTTAAACATTTTTACTATTGCGACATCTACGTATGTTTTACTTTTTATTAGAGGTTTAGCAAAATTTATTTATATATTTTTAAACAAAAGTGGTTCAAGGTTCTGAGCAACTTTCTGAAGAAATCATATAGTGCGGACTGAGACGACTTCGTGCGCGTATCTCGGTTCACATTCGCCCTGAGGAAGAACTTCGGATGAAGTCGGCTTGTAGCTGACTTCATACGTGAGTGACCCGTATTTTACATATTAATAACGGATTCGCTCAAAAAAAAAATCATAATTTGAAATACGAAAAATATTAAGCTCATATAAGGAATATAATAACCTGATTGTACACTTAGTACGGGCGTTCCAAAGATGTTCAGTACCACTAGCTGAATTTACCTTTAAAACAGTTTAAAATAAATTTTACTAAACCTCATATACAAAACCATTTGCCGCGAACAAGCCATAATTTTCATCGTCACAATCACAAATAACTACGTATATATTATGCAAATTTTCCTTGATTGTGAATGAGCAACAGGAATGACGTTGGTTATTCTACAATGAGCTCTATCGCGTTGTAATTTAGAATTTAAATCGTGTGGCACCGGCCGCGGCTCGACGACGAGCGCGACGGTCGTGAAGGCTGGACACGCGCTGACATCTGCAAAAGGAATATTTTATTAGGCGTTACACACACGGTAGGTACTATAGAGGGTAGGGGAGGGAAGTGGGCCTCACTTATTCAATTTCTGAATATATCTTACTTTTTGAATAAATCTTTGTTCTGAATAAAACTGAAAAAAAAGGTTCAAAGGTTTTTTTTTAAACATCGCAATTTTTCGTTTATAATGATAATGCCAAGCGCCCATTAATAAACGAACAGATTAAATCTTTTCTTTTTGAAATAACCCTACTTTACAGTTCCAATGGATAGGGGGCCCCTTAACACAATGTGCCCAGAGGCTCCAACTTGTGTAAACCCTTACCGTATGCAGGCGTGTGTGCGTGCGCTAGGTGTCGGCGTGGTCGTGATCGTGGTCGGGACGCGGGTAGTCCATGGTCTTGATGTAGGCCACGGCCGCGCAGAACTGCGTCCACCAGTACAGAGCCTCGCCTTGCAGCGCGGACCCGCCGAGTGCGTTCACCAGCTCGATGGTTGAAAGCAACGATGGTGGGTTCACCTGAAAAAACAACATAGATAAGGTTGGAGTTGACAATAACACTTGTTAACGACTTTCGACAATTTGATCGATTTTACTTTCATAAAAAAATAAATGTTGGATGTTAACAATTCTACATGCAGTCCATGCACGCGCCAGCATCGTATCAAACTTTAGTATGAATGAAACATAGACGTACAGATGTTAAGATAGGACAATAAACACATCAATAGGACAATAAAAAAATCATTTTTATTAATTGTATTGGTAAAACGCCGTGTTTGATACACGGCGTTTTGTTGGTTAAAATTTTACCCCTTTTTTATGGAATCGATTCTACTCTCGATAACTAATTTCAGGTTGTGCGCTTTTTTATCAACACTTTACGAGCAAGCACCGTACACAGTAATTCCGAGCCGGCAAAATTGATTTATAATTTTTTCCATTGTCAATGCCAAGCGCCAAGAGTGCCACGCGACTCATTCCACGTTCCATTAATTTCATTTAATTATTTAATTTCAAGAATACATCTCAGTGCTTCCGTTATCAGTGACTTTTAATTCTATCAGAACATTAACCAACATCTCCCCGTACAAACACGTAAATAAGCATAGATGTGCTAAGGTCAACCTTAGTTTACATAGTAACATTCAGTACTAACCACTGCCGAAAAACTGCCTTTATAGATTTTAGGGCATAGAACATACGTCAGTTGAAATTGAATTTGTGGCCCCCAATAGAAACTCAAACGGAATTGTATGGCATTTTTTCGTTTTCACCCTCACTCCCTTATTTGTCTATGATCTTTAGACCTAGACCTAGAGAAAACATATGGCAGTGGGTCGTCTGATACTAGTGATAGTATCATCTTCTAAGTTTGTGATACTAACCTTGAGTATGACATAGACGAGCACAGGCGTGAGGTCGTCGGCGGCGGGCGGCGCTCCCGAAGTCAGTGCGAGCACGGACATGATGGACGTTATGCACCGCATCACACACGACAGCTGCAAATACCACTTTGGTTACAATGTGTATAACTAAATAAATAAATATATACGGACAAATTACACAGATTGAGCTAGCCCCAAAGTAAGTTCGAGACTTGTGTTATGGGATACTAACTCAACGAAACTATATTTTATAATAGATACTTACAGATAAACATCCAAGACCCAGGTCAATCTGAAAAAGATAATTTTCCATCTTGACCTGACCGGGGATCGAACCCGGGACCATCCGTGTCGCAGACAGGCGTGTTGACTGCTGCGCCACGGAGCTCGTCAATTTTGCCATGTGGTTCCCGGCAGAGTAGAAAAGGACCACTCAAGTGTTTCCGTGGATGTCGTAGAAGGCGACTTAGGGAACACAAGCTAAAACCTTTCAAACTTCCTTTCTTTCTCAAAAAAACGTAAAAATATCCCAATGTGCTGTCATATGATACCATAATTATAGTTACATTATTTAGAAAAATCTGATGTAATCAATATCACAAGTAACCCAAAACCTCAATAAACTTACCGCCTGACACGCTTGTTTCGTATGAATGTGTTGAAAAGGCGTCTATAGTAGCGCGCGAGCGATGTCACATTCCTGCTTAGTGGTCTTAGCGTAAGAATAGGGTTTTTGTTTAAAATAAAAATATTTACTTTCAGTTGAGACTATAGAGATATACAAAAGTCGACCACAAGCGAATGAATTACTTTATCTCTTGGTGTCCTGTAGACAGGCAGGTGTCGCAGCAGCGCCTGCGCCCTGGGGAAGGGCGCCGCCCACACGTGTCGCGGCGCTGCGACCACGCGCAACGCGCAATACGTCAGTATTGGACGCCAACAGACAGATGTGCTCGCACAGCTTTTTAATCAACAACATTATATATATACAACAAATGAGTTACCTTATCTCTTGGTGTCCTGTAGACGGGCAGGTGTCTCAGCAGCGCCTGCGCCCTGGGGAAGGGCGCCGCCCACACGTGCCGCGGCGCCACGCCCGCGCGCAGCGCTGACGTGCACGCTGATAGCCGCCGGATGTGCTCGCTCAGCACTCTGATGACGAAAAATTATGTCATTCAGTGTCCAAACGATTAAATATAATAGGAAATACTATACCTACTAGGTAATATATTGCTCTGGTAGTACAGAGAGGGTCGCGCTCCTGCAGTGGAGACAAAAAAGGACCTGAAGATGATGATACCCACTAGGTATCCAGAAATAAAAGGAAAAGACTGTATACCAAGGTTGTACTGCTGGTAAGTGTTCCTCCCGGTAACCTATCATAAACAAGAAATTTTTCTCTTCGAATTTTAGTTGTTCGAAAACGGTACGACGACATTTTCAATGCCGAATGGCTTCTTTACCATATTTTCTGCTTCTATTAACCTTAATATAACATATTTTTCGACTTTTAGAAAAACTGTCGACCGAAAGTCGAAACATGTAATCTTATTTTGATAAATGTTTTGGTAAGAATAATTTCACTTTGTAGAAGTATTACATCTGAAGTTCCGAAGGTGGGCTATATACTTATATAGCGTGTTACACGTACAGGCTAATATATTTATATTTTATTTTATCTTCAATGCCTAGTTGTCAGGTGTCGTTGGAAAGGCCTCTAAATATTGAAAACACCATTTTAAGATTGAAGTCAAGTTGTCACTGACGGTTGGAGAGATTGAGCATATGACTAACCTCCTCCGGACCGGATCAGGTTCCCATTTATATCACCAGAGGCACTTTATTGTTTTTGTCACATTTTTAGGGTTCCGTAGTAAACTAGGAACCCTTATAGTTTCGCCATGTCTGTCTGTCTGTCTGTCTGTCTGTCCGTCCGCGGTTTTACTCAGAGACTATAAGTACTAGAAAGCTGTAATTTAGTATGAGTGTGTATTTTAATCATGGCAAAAAAGTCGTAGAAAAAAACCTTGAAAAATATATTTTTTTTGGGTAGCTCCCATACAAGTAAAGTGGGGGAGTAATTTTTTTTTCTCTATTTACCCATCGTGTGGGGTATCGTTAAAAAGGTCTTTCAAAAATATTGTGAGGTTAAGAACACCATTTTTCGATTTAGGGATCCGTTTCCGAAATATTTGGTTTTAAAGTGCAAAATTTTGTTAGAGGTACGTGTCCCCCCCCCTCTATCTGCTAAACGGTTATATATGGATACGTGAAAAAAATTACAGCAATAGTATATATACTGAAGTTGAAAGGAAAACTATCAGAGCTGGGTACTAAGTGCAAACTAAAAAGTTATAGGCAACCAAATTATAAAATGTACTGGAAAATGTAAAATTTCATACAATCTTCATTGTTAGATGTTTTTGGTCGTTAGACTGTGACGTGTGAGTGTAAACAGTGTGAACTCAAAGTTGTCATTCGCAACTACGGAACCCTACACTGCGCGTGGCCCGACACGCACTTGGCCGGTTTTTTCTTATTTGTCTCTGATTAGCTATCTACGCCCGGATTGTAATGTCATGCTAGTCTTGCATTTAATTGTTCAGTATGAAATCAGTCATCTACTAAATGGTGTTTATTTCTAAAAAAATTGTATTCATTAAATATATCATAGACAAATCACACAGATTGAGCTAGCCCCAAAATAAGTTCGAGACTTGTGTTATGGGATACTAACTCAACGATACTATATTTTATAACAGATACTTATCCATAGATAAACATCCAAGACCCAGGTCAATCTGAAAAAGATCATTTTCCATCTTGACGTGACCGGGGATCGAACCCGGGACCATCCGTGTCGCAGGCAGGCGTGTTGACCGCTGCGCTACGGAGCTCGTCATTTAGGAAATTTAGGGGCACCGCTGGATACCATACTTACCTGGTTGAAATTTCTGGCTCTCTCAAGCGCTTCTCCTCATCTTTTATTGAAAGGGCTTGGAATGCTTCCGTCTGTATTTCCGAACGCATATAACCTGAATCTTTTCAATAATCGAGTATATAGGATGAGTAAGGTCGCTACATCTAAGGCCATATCTTTGCCTCTAGGCTAGATGATGGTTAAAAGTGAACCCATTTCATATAAAAAAACAGACATGAGGCCTGAGAATGAAATGATTTCAGAAAACCTTCATGTGCCGAATAAAAATGTTGCCGTGCGATTTTCGGCAGAGCAGAATAGGACTCCTAGTCTTGTCGTAAATGTCTTAGATGTCGACTTAGGAAACACAAGCTAAACACAGCCTATAAACATCAAAGCAACCTGTCCAATCCGCCAGGCCAGCATGAAGAGTAGGCCAAATCCTCTGACTGTTCTAGCAGTACTGAGAGGGTCCAGCTCCTACATTGGAGACTAAAAAGACCTGATGATGATGATGATGAATTTGTAACATGATTGTTTAACATACTGGTCACGTGCGATGTCACCATCTCCGTTGGGGAACAGCACGTGCAGATAGAGCCTGGCGAACGCTGCCCGCTCCACCGTCAGCTCTGCAGCCTCCAGCAGCACGGGGGAGGCTCCTGACAACCGACACAACTCATTAAATCACATTCCTTATATTTATGCCGTGTGGCCGTGTGGTTCCCGGTAGATTAGAATAGGACCACTCCAAGTATTCCCGTGGATGTCGTAAAAGGCGACTTAGGGAACACAAGCTAAACAAAGTTTTTTTTTTTACATCAAAGAGACCTCTCCAACCCGTCTGGCCAGCGTGGAGAGTGTAGGCCAAATCCTCTGACTGATCTGGCTAATGGATGGTTACGATAGTCAGAGAGGGTCGTGCTCCTGCAGTGGAGACTAAAAAGACCTAATGATGATGATATTTATGATAGCCGTGTGGTTCCCGGCAGAGAAGAATACGACCACTCCGAGTGTTCTCGTGGATGTCGTAGAAGGCGACTTAGGAAAACACACTAAACTAAGCTTATAAACATCAAAGGGACCTCTCCAACCTATCTCGCCAGCGTGGATAGATTATGTTAATCCTCTGACTGCTCTGGCATATGGCTCTGGTAGTACAGAGAGGGTAGAGCTCCTGCAGTGGAGACTAAGGGCCGCGCTACACTGTATTGGCATGGGATGGCATCGGAAGCGAAGCATCATTGCAAAATATGTCTAGTGACATAAAACGCAAAACGGCGGTTGCACGTCTAGTCCGCGCGAGCACGCGCCAGGTCGCCCGCCGGCTCGCCACGTTCAAGCAGTTATGCATCTTATATTACTAGTAAAAAGGTTGTTTCGAAATGACGCATCGCTTCCGATGCCAATCAAGTGTAGAGCGACCCTAAAAAGACCTGATGATGATTACTAAACTCACCGTCCCACGAAGGATCCGCCTTCACTTCGGCCGTGATGGCCTTGATGCCAGCAGTCAGTCTTGAAGCTTTCTCATCCATTAGCTCGCCTCCTGTAAACAATCCTCTCGTTGACTTTTCTATGAATTTAAATCGAGTCTTAAACAGCTATAGTATTCGTTTACAGTACAGTAGCAGTAACAGACTTTGCTTTTGCATGGGAAAAAACACAGCTACCAGATTTTTCCAAGACTCTGTAAAAGTTCTTCTAAGACTCTAACTATGCTTTTGCTAATATAAGGGCTTTGGTAGTACAGAAACGGTCGTGTTCCTGCAGTGGAGACGTGGAGGATAAAAATACCTGAACACGCCCTTGAAAACAATAAGTATAATGATGATTATTGTTACACGTTGGTTTAAAAAAAAAGAATTATAGAAATTGCGTGCATGAATGGTATTCTTTAGCAATTAATTTCCAACTGCTCCGTGCTTACCGTTGGAGTGCACGTGGTAGTTGTGTACATGTAGTTCTACCACACTTACCGTTGGTGTGCACGTGGTTGTTGTGCGCGTGGTGGTGCCTGGCGAGTCGCTTGAGCGCGTTGCCCCTCTCCAGCTGCTCCAGCACGCGGGAGGAAGCGGCGGCGCGCGCGCACGACACGCATTCCGCGCGCACTTGGTTTATTTGCCTGCACAATAAACAAGTTAGCTCAGCGAGGCCATAGAATTCGCGAAAAGAAACGTTACTTAAGCATGTGTGCACGTAAAATCGCTTGCGGTTATGTGTGGGTGTCTGGATATGGGCGGTGGTAGCGAGAGGCGCGCGGGGCGTGGAACGGGCTGACGCTAATTGCCTTGTTTGAGGGTTGTTTGTATTGTGTTTACGTCGAGTACGTCAGTCGAGCTCCGTGGCGCAGCGGTCAACACGCTAACCTGCGACACGGGGGTCCCGGGTTCGATCCCCGGTCAGGTCACTATGGAAAAAGATCTTTTTCATATTGACCTGGGTCTTGGATGTTTATCTATATAAGCATATATTATAAAATATAGTATCGTTGAGTTAGTATCCTGCGACACAAGTTCACAACTTACTGTGGGGCTAGCTCAATTTGTGTGATATGTCCCTATATATTTATTTATTTATTTACGTCTCTCGCACGGTTCGCACCGCAGGCAAGAAGTAGTGAGTGGGTATTAACCTTAACGCTAATACATCACGGGTGCCCGAACTCTCACGTACAGGGAGTGTCACCAAAATGTGTCTACACAAAATCCACAAGCAGCCACAATTGACACATTGAGGCCCAGTCACAGATTACCACACCCCACGCCCCGGTGCTGCCGCCGCTTATTCCAGAACACCTTTATTGTGATGGGATGCGTAAGAGATGCTCGAAACGAAGCCAAATACGTCGCATAGGGCTACTTAGCAAATCTGCTACCCTTAAGGGCGCTGGCAGTCTCGGCGCCAGCCCAGCGTTGGGTTCCTTCACAAGCAGCGATGCTACATATCCATTCTACTAGAGATATACTTACCACCCTCAAACCTATTACACTTCCAACAGCAGAGGCAGTTGCAGTGTTGTGTTAGAGTATAGTGTGTGTGAAAGTATAGAAAAATTTATCTCACGATCGCAAGAGTATGCGTCAGTGCTGCCCGACACGAAGCCAAATACGTCGCGTAAGGCTTCCTAGCAGCCAAATCTGCCCTCAGAGCTGCGGCCAGTCTCGGCGCAAGCCCAGCGTTGGGCTCCCCGGCCGCAGCCGTGAAAGCGGTGAGGATGCGCGCTAACACCGCGGCGTGCGCGGCGCCTGTCTCGCAACTCTCCCAATGATGGACATCCTTGGGCCTATGTCCAGTAGTGAACTTCTTACAGTTGAGATGTGTGTAAAAGTAAAGAAAATATAACTCACGATCGCAAATTATGATGAGTATGCGTCAGTGCCGCTCGACACGAAGCCAAATACGTAGCATAGGGCTTCCTTGCAGCCAAATCTGCCCTCAGAGCTGCGGCCAGTCTCGGCGCAAGCCCAGCGTTGGGCTCCCCGGCCGCAGCCGTGGCGGCGGTGAGCACGCGCGCCAGCTCCGCGGCGTGGGCGGCGCCTGTCTCGCCGGCCTCGCCGCCCGCGCGCGCGGAGAGACTCCGAACCCATTCTACTAGGGACGTGCTTGTGCAGCGCTGTATAAGGAAAAATTCTAAATATAGAGGAATTCTATAGATGAAAAGTAAAATTGATGATGACTGTTTGGACTTGTACTTCCTTAGCGGACCGCGGAGATTTTCTCTTAGCGGGCCGCGGGCTCTGAAGCAATTCAGCTGAGTTAGCAACCGGGAAAGCGCTAAGGGGACCCCCAGAACTTTTCCTCAAAAAAATCCCTACTTTTTCTTCTTCTTTTACTTTAAATATACTGGGTGAATATGAACGCTGCTGTTTTAAGAAACATTAAGAACTCCTCAGTTCGGGGCTGAAGTGCGGGACGCCATATTGCGAGGGACACTCCGTTCTAGACGTCGCGCATAACTTTACTGCGGCTTAGAACATTGGGCGAGTCTTAGCGCAGTGCACAACATTAGTAAGGCGCGGGGCGCCTAGGCGCGTACTGCGCAGTGAGCAGCATCAAGTTTGACACCGCCGGGTGGTTACCAACAGGATAGAATAGGACCACTCCAGGTCTTCCCGTGGATGTCGTAGACTTAGGAAACACAAGCTAAAAAAAAGCTTATAAACACTTAAGAGACCTCTTCAAACCATTCTGGCCAGCGTGGACAGTGTGGGCCAAATCCTCTGACTGTTCTGGCTAATATATAGCTCTGGCAGTACAGAGAGGGTCGTGCTCCCGCAGTGGAGACTAAAAAAGACTTGATGATGAATTAAGAGTCGCCTGGAAGCGCATGTCTCCATACAAACGGAAAAAAGGAATTGTGGCAAAATTTGATAATTTTGGAGTAAAATTAAGCATTTAATCAATTAATCTCATTATAATCTACATACGTTCATATACAGCTTGGTTAAATTATCAAATGTTTCAAAATTATATGCCTTTCAAGATTTCCATACAAATTTAAAAAAACTTGTAATTCTCAAACCATTGGTATTAAAACCAAGCTGTATAGGAACTTACGTAGATTATAATAATCCTTACATCGTGCTTAAATAAACTCATTTACAAACATTTAGATAACAATAATATTCTTACTGAACAGCAAAAAGGGTGTCGGAAACAGAGTCAAGGCTGCAAAGAACAGCTAGTTATAGACTCTATCGCTATGAAGCAAGCCCATGTCAAAAAACGTAGTATCCACACCATGTTTGTGGACTATCGCAAGGCATTTGACTCTGTTCCCCACACGTGGCTTATTGAGGTATTAAAGATATATAAAGTTGACAATAGCATAATTCAATTTCTAGAGACAATAATGAAAAAATGGCAGACCAGACTAAAAGTCACCACGTCTCACGGAGACGTCACTACTGAACCGATTTCAATACAAAGAGGCATATTTCAGGGAGACGGCCTAAGTCCACTCTGGTTCTGTTTAGCCTTAAATCCATTGTCAACGCTGCTTAATGATTCAAATTCTGGTTTTAAACTCGTCCATAACAGATGCCACGTTAAACTATCGCATCTTATGTACATGGATGACATCAAACTGTATGCCTCTAGCAAAGAAGAACTTCTCCAACTTGCTGAAACCACTGAGAAGTTTTCCAAAGATATACACATGCAGTTTGGAATAGATAAATGTAAAATAAGTTCAATTAATAAAGGTAAAGTAGAAATAAACACATATACACTTTCAACAGGTGAAACAATAGAAGCATTGGATGAAAACAGTACGTATAAATATCTAGGATTTAATCAGTCTATATTACTTGAACACAAAGAAACTAAAGCTCATTTAATCAAAACTTTCAGACATAGATTATCACAAATACTTAAGAGTCATTTAAATTCACGTAATACCTGTAAGGCCATAAACACTTATGCTATTCCAGTACTGACATATTCCTTTGGAATAATTAGCTGGTCCCGTACAGATCTTCAAAAGCTGCAATCAGCAATGAATGTCCTACTTACTCAACACAGGAAACACCATCCCAAATCCTGCATCCAGCGTCTCACACTACCAAGAGCCGAAGGAGGCAGAAGTTTGATAGACATCCATAATTTACATAATAAACAAATATCAATACTGCGCCGCTACTTTCACAAAAAATCAGAACATTCCGAACTACACAAATTTATTACAAATATAGATAATAAATTTACACCCCTCAACTTGATGGACAGTCATACACAATCAAACGAAACCCAAACAACCATCTTACAGAAAAAACAGGCTTGGCAGCAAAAATCCCTCCACGGTAGACACTACAGTGACCTCCATCAAACTCACATTGATAAAAACTGGTCCAACGCGTGGCTGAAACGGGGTGATCTTTTCCCTGAAACAGAGGCATTCATGCTTGCTGTGCAGGACCAAGTCATTAATACTAGAAATTACAAAAAATTCATTATAAAGGATTGCAATTTAGTAACAGATTTATGTAGGCACTGTAGCAGCGCCAGTGAGACGATACAACACATCACGGGGGCCTGTAAAAGTTTAGTCCAAAGCGACTATAAACATAGGCACGATCAAGTTGCAGCTCTGATACATCAACATCTAGCATTTTCATATAAACTAATTGACACCAAACAGCCATATTATAAATACACACCGAATAAAATACTAGAAAACGATATTGTTAAAATTTACTGGGATCGCACTATTATAACTGACAAAACTATCCACTTTAACAGACCCGATGTAACAATTCATGATAAAGCCAATAATACAGTGTACCTCGTAGACATCGCCATCCCTAATACACACAACTTACAGACAACTTATACAGAAAAAATGAGCAAGTATAAAGACTTAGCTATAGAGATCCAAACACAATGGCGCGTCAGAACTGTTAAAATAGTCCCTATAATAGTTTCTACTACAGCAGTCATTCCTCAAACATTAAACACAAGTTTACAATTACTGAACATCCCAACACACATCATACACACTCTACAGAAAGCAGTCATCTTGAATACATGTCGCATTGTTCGCAAATTCCTTAATAACTGTATATGAATTAAATAGCTATCAACAGAATAATCTATATACTTACTTAAATATACTTACCTCTATATATTTATAACTTTGCACTTGGCTATGGCCCGTGCTACAATTTACCTCTACATCAAAAGAGAGAAATACGCATAAAAGAACGAAATAATAATAATAATGTCATTTATTTCAGGCAATAGTATTGTACTTACAATTATGTACAATACCAGAGGCCCATATTATAAATACCTTACAGACTAACATACATAATGTTCATATAAATAAATACCTTACAACTATCATATATAATAATATTTTATTTTATTTTATTTCACACGTAGTGACGGCGACGTGTGACGCGCGGTGTCGTCGGGAAGCCGACCTCGGAACCTCCGAAAAACGACGCCCTGCGGCCAGAAGTCCTCCTTCATAAAGGTTGCCAGATGATGCGTCGGCACTCTCACCACATATGAATTGAAATTCGACTTGTGGCGAGACTGCAGACGTTCAACCCTCAAAGTGAAGGTGGACTTCTTTCGGACGTAGTCCACGACCTCCTCTACCGTCGTAGACCAGTGAAGACGAGACACGTACAGCTGCGTCGATGGTACGGCCGGACGCAGCGGAGAGTCCGGTCCGGTCGGCGCGGCTCCGCAGATGTTGCGGCTCGTGGGCTTCCTCTTCTTCCTTTCCACCTTGATGAAGCCCTCTTCGTCGCGTTGGTTCCTCTCGGAACCCGGTGGTGGCAACGGCTTGGTAGGAGCTGGCTTACGTCGTCTCCCTGTTGGCCCCTGTGTTGAAGGCCGCTTTGTGGCCTCGGCGAGGGTGGCGGCGGGCGCGGGCGCATCGGCGGCCGTGGCATAGGCGCGCGGCTGCGGCGCACTCGGGCTCGACGTCACCGGGGCGGGCGCGAGGGAGCGGGCGGCGGGCTGTATAGCTCGCACAACAACAGGCGGCGACGGTAAACTGCTGACGGAGACATTTTGCGCGCCGCCTCGTCGCGTGTTTACATTAGCAGTCTCAGGTGACCTACTTACCGAATCACTACTTTTTAATGTTAGTAATTCGGTACGTAATTCACAGATGGTAGATTCAGAGACCCCTAATCTACACTGTACTTCAGCCAGGCTGGCTTTCAGGGCGGTGATATCCTTCAGCAGCCTAGTGACGTCGACGTGATCGAACGTGACGGGAGGCAGCTTGTCCAGCTGCTTCGCCACGAATGTAGGCACATCGTCCGGGTCGGTGACCTTCAGCAGGTTTATGATGTCCTGCAAACTTCTCTCCCCCTTCTCATCTCTTCTGCGGGACGGCATTCGGTCGACCATATCGAGACTCCTGTAGAGCAGCTCCTTGCTACTGCAAATCTCCTCTAACTTGAAGTTGGACTTGCAGATCTGCAAGATGCTGATCTCGTCCATGGTGTCGATGGCGTGTTGGATGAACGCCAACAGTTCGTTCGCTATGAGGGTATCGGAACTCATAGCGGTATCGGGCAGCGGCTAAGCCACGCAATTCGCGAATAAATATTCGTGACAGTGCAATGCGGCGGTTCGCGACTGTTGCCGAGCGCGTATCGCTGAGCACTGATTATAATGAGATTAATTGATTAAATGCTTAATTTTACTCCAAAATTATCAAATATTGCCACAATTCCCTTTTACCGTTTGTATGAAGACATGCGCTTCCAGGCGACTCTTAAGTTTGACGCGACCTACCATTATTAGTTCTGTGACAAAACCTAAAGAACAATATCGTACTCACGTTAGGAACATATTCCACACAGTGCAGGTCAGGGTTCGAGAGCACCATCCGTAGCTTTCTCTTCATGCTGTTGAACACTTCAGGATCGTTCAGATCTACCACTCCCTCGCACCTAAACAAAAACGACATAACCAACACGTTATTAACAAAGTATTTAAGCCTACAAGATTTGGAAGTTAAGGGACCACACATTCTAAAAATTGTGTTATAAACTCTGGAGTGTATAATTTTGTATAAACTCTTCCTAAATTGAAACCTTATCTATATGTATCTATACATTTAATAAAACAGACGAAATGTCCATTTTTTTAAATTGTTACTGAGCTGGTACTCTCATATTCATCTATTTTGTCTATCTGTGCGCGTATCACGCAAAAACTACTGGTTCGATTTTAGTGACATTAAGTATAAGGATTTCTTTGACACCTCCACCGTGCCTGAGGACGTCCTACACTACGTTTGCCGAGACGCGGTCTCCACTCAAGAACTCGTTTGCCCCAACGGCTATCGGTTCTGCGGCTAATATGGCCAGCCCGCTGCCACAGCCTGACCTTGGTTCTCTGCCAGGTCACTTCATTTCTGATTGTCTCTTATTTCTAAAGAATGATAATATGATTAGCAGTAGTCACCTCTCCATTTCAGCGTCCGGCACATCGGACGGTCGCCGCTGGTTCCGCCGCTGCTTGCTGGAGTCAGTGGACGTCTTGCGGCGGTACTTGGCCAGGATGTCTTCAGAGCTCTCCGTGTTGCCGTCTACGCGACAGCCGTCGTCGCTACGAGCCTCTTCTTCGGGCAGTTTGATATCTAAACATTTTTATAAAACAAGATTTATTTACATTATTAAGTACAGAAAAAAAATCCAACTGCCGTTTTTGTCAGTTTGCGTCCGCCATATTGATATTTTGCTGACATTACATAGCCTATAACACACGGAGAATATGGATCAAATGACACTTCAAAATCGGTCAAGCCATTTAGGCTATAGATGGCAACAATGGAACAGACATACTTTCATAAATACATATGTGAGAAAAATCTTACCCTAATTCTGGGTGAGTCATTCGGATGAAATGCGGATTGTTTTGTATAATATATAAATGTGGATGTTAGGTTTGACAAGAGAAGGAAACATTGTTATTTTTACTTATTGAATACAGCCGTTGCGGTATGAAAACAGGCGTCGATTGCGTGTCTCTGGGCCTTCTAGAACATTCACAGAAAATAAATAGTAGGTCCAGAGCGCCCACAAATATAGCCACAGAAATTCTTCTCTATTTATGAAATTCCCTTTAGCTATAACTTTATTTGAATTTCTATTGGGGGTTGCAAATTCAAACTCAATTAACGCTTGTTCTATGCCTTAATATCCATTTAGGAAGTTTTTCGTCAGTGGTTGCCGCCCGAGCGCTTCACGTTGTTCTTCAGCTCGTCTAAGTTGTTCACTAGACTCTTCGCCGACTATGCGACGCATGGGTGCAGTGCCTTTCGTGCTAATTATTTGCTGCCACATTTCTCATTCCGTGCCAGAGTGTGGTTCCCGGCAGAGAAGAAAAGGACCACTCCAAATCTTCCCGTGGATGTCGTAAAAGGCGACTTAGGAAACTCAAGCTAAACAAAGCTTATAAACATCAAAGAGACCTCTCCAACACGTCTGGCCAGCGTGGAGAGTGTAGGCCAAATCCTCTGACTGCTCTGGCAGTACAGAGAGGGTCGTGCTCCTGCAGTGGAGACTAATAAAGACCTGATGATGATAATGATGATGCCAGAGTTTAGCAATCGTGACGTAATAGGTGATCGTACTGACCTTGGTGTTGATGCGAGCGTCCCTTCTGCCGGAACATCTTGATCTTGTGCAGGAGATTGCCGCCCGAGCGCTTCACGTTGTTCTTCAGCTCGTCTAAGTTGTTCACTAGACTCTCTTCGCCGACTATGCGACGCCTGAGGACAAACACAAATAATTATGAATCAAATCAAAATTCAATATGAAAAAGTAACAAGTATATGGCAAGATATCAGACAATACAAGATATTTTCAATCTCGAGCAAGGCTCAAAAAAAATTGCGTATTCTGAATTGCTGATCACTAGATGGCAGCATTGAGGCGTCGAACTATGCGTATGTGCGTTCGCACGCACATACATAAGCATAGTTCGACGCCTCAGCATAGTGCTAACACAAAACTGGCTTGTGTTAGCACATGCATCATGACAACTTGCCATCAAATAGGTAGCTATGTGATTTTATTAGCCTATGAGTTAGACACAATTTTTAGAGTGTAAATGTACCAAAAGGCTTGACACAATTTTTAGAGTGTAAATGTAGCAAAAGGCTTATATACAGTGAATTAGGGGAAAGCACCCTTATACTACAAATCTTGATGATTTGTAGTATAAGGGTGCTTAACAAACCCGTTAATATTAACAAATAATTTCGATAGTTTCATATAAATTTCCGGTGTAGCTTTTGTATGAAAATTTCGTTTTGTACGCCTTTGAACTTTCGCGAAGCGTTTGAGGTTGTAAATTACACTCGACTTCTCGATGTGAACCCATTTTAAGAATTTAAATCGTTTTATTTTTTGTCGAAATTCCTGATTGTTTCTATGCGCGCTCCGTGGCGCAGCGGTCAACACGCCTGCCTGCGACACGGATGGTCCCGGGTTCGATCCCCGGTCAGGTCAAGATGGAAAATGATCTTTTTCAGATTGACCTGGGTCTTGGATGTTTATCTATATAAGTATCTATTATAAAATATAGTATCATTGAGTTAGTATCCCATAACACAAGTCTCGAACTTACTTTGGGGCTAGCTCAATCTGTGTGATTTGTCCGTATATATTTATATTTATATTATATATGAAAAGTTGTTGTTTATGTTAATATAGCTATTATCAGTAGTTCTACTAGTTCTGCTAGGTTGTTGGTGTTTTACAATCAACCTGTAAAACTCACCTTTGCGACTTCTCAGCCGTAGCATCGAAGCTGATACTCTTCGGGATGGCGCCCGTAGACGCCGTCTTGGCCGGCGGCGGACTCACTCTCCTCTCCGTGACGTTCTCCGAGTTCACGTCCTGGCTGGAAATCTTGTCAGACAAGAGTGGTCTCCGGTTCAAGCTCCAGTCAGGACATGATGGAAAACGTTCTTTTTCAGATTGGACTGGGTTTTGGATTTTCATCTATTATAGAATATAGCATCGTCGATTTAGTTTCCTAAGACACAATTTCACAACTTACCGTGGGGCTCGCTCAATTTTTATGATTTGTCCATATATATTTATATTTATTATACAAGTAACTCATAAAACTCACCTTTGCGCCTTCTCAGCCGTGGCATCGAAGCTGATACTCTTCGGGATGGCGCCCGTAGACGCCGTCTTGGCCGGCGGCGGACTCACTCTCCTCTCCGTCACGTTCTCCGAGTTCACGTCCTGGCTGGAACTCTTGTCAGACACGGACGTCTCCGCGCTGTTCACCGACAGCGTGCTCAGCGACATGTTGCTCGTGCCGTCTCGCTTCTTCTCTATGCGCGAGGAGGAGATGGAGACTATGCTGGTTCGGATCTCTGACTTGACGATGCGAGCGGTCAGGTTGTTCACTAGGTTGGCTGAGGTGGATATGGTGGCTGAGCTCATTCGTGTCATTAGGTCCGTTATTGTTGACCTGGTAAAACAATAAAAATAATATATTATTTGCAATACATTGACGGACATGCCTTCTACTACTTCAGTGAAGGAAAATATCAATGTTTTTGAATGTTAAAAATTTAACTGGATCTTAACTGGCCTAAATTAACAGGCCAAAAATATTTATTTCGAAACCAACCTTTGATCAATAAGACGAGCTCATTATTTTGCAAACATACAAGACAAATAATATGGGAGCCTTTTTAATACAACCAATCAAACAATCAATTTTTCCTCTTCATTAGGCTTAGTGTAGAAATATTTACAAACTAACAAATAATCAATTATATATTTATAACATTTGTGCAGTAGTTAAATATTTTTAACATTCATATCATTAAAACTAACGTGAGATAAAGACATTATATATAACAACGGGTGCACTGAACATGGATTTCAAGAACCGAAGAACACCTTGCTTTTACCTTGCTTTGAGGAGCCCGATGGCCAAGTGGACGTGAGTATTTTTAGCGCTTACGTATGTTAAGCAACCCCAGTTGGTGTTGTTGCGGTATGCTGTAGAAGCAGTGACTGATCTGATATAAGTTAGCCACATACACGAATAACAAACTTATCTCACCTTTGGCTGCTCATCATTGTCGTATCTGCCGTACTGTAACACCGACAGCGCGTTGAAGGAGCTTTCACTCGAGTTGAGCAAGCGGTCAATGAGATCGTTGTCGTCAAAGAATTATACATTACGCGAAAAGAAACGTCACTTAAGCATGTGTGCGCGTAATAGTACATTGTGTAGCAAGGGCGGGATAGAAGACATTACGTCAAACGAGCGACTACTAACAAGCACGAGGCGAAGCCGAGTGCTTTTAGTAGTCCGAGTTTGTAATGTCTAATACCGGCCGTGATACACACAATGTTTTTCATCTCACCGAGTAAATAGTAGAGTAAAAAAAAATATTTATATTGGTTGAAATTCTATAGTATGAGTATTCTATATAGTTTACCTTGAAAATTAATATTTATGCGTCTGTAAGCTGGCTGATTATATTATCTATATCAACATTATTGACCATGTATTCATTTATCATGGGGAATGTATTTCATGCAAATTAATGAAAGTTACGATTACTTATAAATATTATGCCTAAAAATAAATAGCGGCAAACGGTGAACAGAAAATGCATCCGAGGATTACACAGATAACGAAAATGTTTTATCCAAAAAGTGGAAGTCAAAGATCGATGAATACAAACAGCCAGCCACGCACGGCCATTTACAATTCCAAATTTGAATTAAGGACAAAAATCTCGCAGAATAGTTCAAATGTTTTTTTCATCGGGTTCACTGGCAATTCCAAATTTGAATATTCGACTAGAAAACTTTTTGGATTTAGAAGATTTGACGCTTGTGCATGGTATAGTGCCCTATCAAATTTAAAAAAATACTTTATGCGCTCTCGGGCTTTATGGAATTTGTATGAAATCTTATAGCCCGCGGTCATAATAGCGACCATCCAGCCCACTTTGCTTGCATTTAATGACACTGTTTAAGGATAGGTGAGATGAAAAATCACTTGCGGCTATGAGGTGTCTGGACGTGTGCGGGGGCAGCGAGAGGCGCGCGGGGCTTGAACAGCCCGCCACGGAACTGGTTTGCTCGAGGGCTGTCTGTGTTGTGTTTGCGTCTCTCGCACGTCTCGCGCCGCAGGCACGAAGTAAGTGTGACTACTTACGCGTTGTCAACCCTAGCGCTAACACGCCCCGGCTCAAGGTCACCGGTGCCCGAACTCTCACGTACAGGGAGTGTCGCTACCATGTTACCATCGTAACTCTTGGAATTGGAGGGATAAGCACGGGAGTGATGTTGTTGCGGGCAGCTGATAGCAGAGACTGATCTGACTCCAGTATTGGCCACTTACACACACGAAAACAAACTTACCTCGCCTCCGGCTGCTCATCGTTGTCGTATCTGCCGTACTGCGACACCGACAAGGCGTTGAAGGAGCTTTCGCTCGAGTTGAGCGAGCGGTCCATGAGGTCGTTGTCGTCGTAAGGCTTGGAGGTGGAGGGGAGGTCGTACTTGGATGAGGAGGGGTAGGGGCGGTCGGGGGAGTGGTGCTGCTGCGGGAAGCTGTCGTCCACCCACTGGCTCGTCGCGTCTGATTGGCTGTTCGCGTCCAGGGTCGATTCCGTCTGCGCGCTCCCGCTAGAGAAAGCAATATTTTATTTAGTTATGGAATAAAAATGCAGACGATTTAATTGTTGTTTGGGAGCCCCCTTTAATACTTTTTAGGGTTCCGTACAAAAGTTGAAAAACGGAACCCTTATAGGATCACTTGAGCGTCTGTCTGTCCGTCCGTCCTTCTGTCACAGCCGATTTTCTCCGAATCTACTGAACCAAATTAGATGAAATTTGGTAAGATAGTGTAATCCTATGACCCAAACACGGATGTGCAAAGTAAATAAAGATTTTTTTGAAATAAGTGTCATTTTGAGGGGCCCAATTACAAAATTTTAAAAGAAAGTTTCGCAAACCTTACTGTGTCATATATCAAATGAAAGGGCTCATTATGAGGATCTCAAAAATATTTTTTTTTGTTCGGGTAAAATCAATACTTTTGATTTTATTCACGAAAGAAGGCAAAAATTGACCATTTCCCCCCCCCCCCCCCTGATCTCCGAAACTACTGGGCCGAAAATTTTGAAAAAATTACAAAATGTAGTTCATTCCTTGAAGATTACAGGAAAAATAATAAGAATTCTATCACTTGAAAATTAAGTGGTAAACTCACAATAATAAGTTCATCAAGGTAAATAGTTCACTAAAACACCACTAGATGGCGCTAGTCAATTGAATAAAACATTTTTTGCACATTGTGTGTGTGTGTTTGTGTGTGTGTTTGTACGGAACCCTCATTGCGCGAGTTTGACTCACACTTGGCCGGTTTTTTTGTTCTGTTTTTAGTATTTGTTGTTATAGTGGTAACAGAAATAAATCATCTGTGACAATTTCAACTGTTTAGCTATCACGGTGCCTGGTGGCAGACAGAAGGACATAGAAGTCTCTTGAATAGGGTCCCGTTAAACCGTCCCCGGTAAACCCTTTGGGTACGGAACCCTAATAGCGATAAAAACCGTATTAAATTAATCTTATTTAAATATGTAACAATCGCGAAAATATAAGAAAACAATATACAAATATTAGTTATATCTCAATGGTGATATAATTAATTCTGACAATTATGATGTAAAATGGTATTAGAAATATTTGGACTTCCGATTCTTCTTCTTCTTTTTTATATTATGGCTTCCACCGAAATTTCAGTGATTCTGCTAATGTCCAGTATAATGAGATACTAAGTATCGGTGTAGTACGGTAAAGTTTTTCTAAGTAGCATCAAAGATGGCGTTTGTTCTTTGATGCCTCGTGGGAGCTTCTGTGGCAAATCTATACGAGTCCATTTATCAGTCCACTTTAACTAGTTCACAAATTGTTCATGAGCACGAGCATTTATAACACCAAACTACACCAATTTCATATTATAAAGTCCACTAAAATCAATTTGCAAAAATGTCTAAGGCAACCTTCAACTGTACCCCTTGACTTCCCACTACAAATTCCTCCGATACTTAATATAAGTTGACATTGACACTCACTTGCCCTGCGGCACGTAGTCGAACACGTCGGCCGGCAGCTGCGCCGGTGTGGACGTGCTCGGGCTCTCGGGCGCCGACGTCGCGTAGCACGTCATCACCTGACACATTTTCATAGTTCAGTTTAATGAGGATTTTCAGAATTCATTTTTTCTCCAGGTGGCGACACTGTGTCGAGAGGTCGAGCTGTCAAAATCCACCAACCATAAAATTGATGATTAAACATGGTTGGTGGAATTTGCTCTGGCTAATATATGGCTCAGCCGGCGTATTTACTAACTCGGATGACAGGTGTCGATGCCTATCAATCTAGGATTTGCTGTTACAATGCGGTTTTTGTGTTTCAAATAAATAGTTCAACAAGCAAAACCCGCATTGTAATTGTACATTCTAGGTTGATAGGCATCGACACCTGTCATCCGAGTTAGTAAATAGGGGGGCAGGTAGTGCAGAGAGGGTCATGCTCCTGCAGTGGACACTAAAGACCCGATGATGATGATGGGGGATTTTGGGGGGAAAATTCAATTCTGAAAACCCTCATTCAATTCAATTATAGCATTCTCTTTCATGCTGGTTTGGGAGATAAGGCAAAACATAGAATATACCAGCTGCTTATCTTTCGGCGCAGACCGTAAAAGCCGGTCAAGGGATTGGGCGCGAATCTAAGGAATCACGTCAATGAGCGATGCGGATAGTAACCCATCACAATTTTAGCAACCTATCGCTATTTTGATTTCGCTTTCCAACTTTACGCCCACTAAAATGTTAATGTGGCCTTTGGGTTTTTGATCTTGGGCTCTTTCTACCCCCTAAGGGATAAAGACGTGATAATATGTATGTATTGCATTACATATTACACATAACGTAAGTTCTTACAATAATGCATTGCACTGTAATTATAGCCGTGTGGTTTCCGGCAGAGAAGACTTCAACCACTCCAAGTCTTTCCGTAGATGTCGTTGAAGGCGGGAAGGATACACAAGCTAAACAAAGCTTAAGAGACCTCTTCAACCCGTCTGGCCAGCGTGGAAAATGTAGGCCAAATCCTCTTATTGTTCCGGCTAATATATGGCTCTGGCAATACAGAGAGGGTTCTGCTCCTGTAGTGGAGACTAAAGAAGACCTGATGATGATAATGATGACGAATTTGTAGCGGCTGAAACGATGATGATGTGTTGACGTAGGTTCACTATCCGAACGCGTAACTTTTTTTGGTATAAAAGTTGTTTCGCATAAAGGTATGTTACGCATAAAATTTGTATGGTAAATTTTGCGCAACAAAATAATTGCGTAACATACCTTTATGCGAAATATTTTTATGCGAAACAACCTTTATACCAAATAAAGTTATGCGTTCGGATAGTGAACCGTTGACGTACCGGGTAGCCGTTGACGAGGATGCTCTTCCTGTTCTCCATGTAGTGCTGCGGCGCGGGCGCGGCCGGCAGCCCCAGCTCGCCGCCGCGGGACAACGCGGCCGTCGCGCTCAGGTACCCGCCCCCTCTGCGGAAATTTATTATAATAAATACTTTTTTCTAATTTCCAGCACTGGTACCATAGATAAGGCCTTTAAAATAAACAAATATCAAAATTGGACTACTCTGTAAACAATTAGATACGCGCCGAATTGAGAACCTCCACCGATCCGTTTTGCAACAACGGTTGAAAAACAGGTGACGCTATGGGGCCATTCAAGTATTACGTAGCAGTATAGTATATGAGTTATTTTCGACTGTTCTCTCGTCAGCCACAGTAATAGAACATTTTTTTCCCTCTCCCCCAAACTTAACACACTCAAGCCTAGACACCCACCCCCCTTTTGGTGATTACTCCCTTACCTGTTAGTCAAACTGGGTTTGGCTGTGTGTCTTGGACTCCCGACGTCAGGTCGCTTGAAGCTGCCATTCTGTAAATTTAAAAAAATTGATTTCTTTCAACGTCATACGTGATAATAAAAATCAGCCAACTGCGAGTCGGACTCCGGCAAGAAGGGTTCCGTACCATTATTTATACTATATTAGACTATTGAGCAAAACACGGCGAAAATTGAGCCCTCTTAAATATTTATTTTAATCAATAAATCTAAGATCCAGAGGCAAATCTGAAAAATACCATTTCCCATTATGACCTGACCGGAGATCGAACGCGGGCCCCTCGTTTAGCAAGCTGGTGTGTTAACCACTGCGCCACGGAAGCTGTAACTAAAACAAATGATCTCTGTCACCTGTTGTATCCTGGGCGGCACGCTGTCCTCATGGTGCGAGGGTCGGCGCGGCCACGACGTGTCGGAGCGAGCCGCCACCGACACGCAGTCATCCGTGTCCACCTGCGCACCACACGAATAGGTCAAATGTATGTAGAAGTAAAAGAAAACAAAACAAAACAAAAGAACGGAAAAGAAAGAAAAGAAAGAAAAATTATTTATTTGGCTACATTTATCATATCTGACTATCTGTTTAACTACAATTACACAATTCACGCCACATGGACTAAAGTCCCCATCATAAGAAGCTATTAATTATGCAAATAAATGTGGAGGGGTTCGCAACATTTGGATGAAATAAAAAATAATATAGTTGTTTTTTGTGTAAAAAAATAACCAAAGAAGAGATGGTTAGAATTATTTTTCCATAAAGAATGTTTGCAGGTGAAGTAATTATTTGGCAACGTAAAAAATCTTTTGCCCTGCATTGAGACTCAATAGCTAATAAAAAAAAAAAAATTTATAGCAAAAACTATAACAGAAACTTTATTATAAATCAATAAGACTCAATAGCTAATAAAAAAAAAACTTATAGCAAAAACTGCTACAGAAACTATAGTTTCTGTTGTAATGTTTACATTCACGGAGTCAGACTCGTTCCTGTACCAAAAACAAAAAACATTGAGCGACAGCGTTTTGTGTCGTTAAAATATAACCCGACTAATTTGAACTGGTTTTTAGTTTCGTATTACCCGTATAGTAATTTAAGTCAATTGTATTTGGTTAACTCATAATATTGTCGCTAGGTAACTCCAACTCACTAGAATTTTATTGATGTACTTAATTTATAGCTTCTCGTGGCGGGGAGTTTACTCCAAGTCTTCCCGTGAATGTCGCAGAAGGCGACCTAGGAAACACAAGCCAAAGAAAGCTTGATTATTTAAAAAAAACATCAAGGAGACCCTTATGGCCAGCATGAAAAGCGTAGGCCAAGTCCTCTAACTGCTCTGGCTCTACTAGTACAGAGAGAGTCGTGCTCCTGCAGTGGAGACTAACAAAGACCTGCCCCCTTATTTACTAACACGGATGACAGTTATCGATGCCTATCAATCTAGAATTTACAGTTACAATGCGGGCTTTGCTTGCTCGAAATTTTTATTTGGAATACAAAAACCGCATTGTATCGACACCTGTCATCCGAGTTAGTAAATACGGGGTGATGATGACGATGAACGTACCTCAGTATTCCGATCGCTGTCCGACGCGAGCACGTCCATGCTCCAGGCCGACTCGCTAGCCGTCTCCGACACGTCCGGCGCATTAGCGTTATTAGCGTTCGCAGCTGTAGAAGGAACAAGTTGCATTATTTAAACATACAGACAGTCCGGACGGTGTTTATAAATGTTTCTACAGTGTACAACAATATTTACAAAATTCTCATTAAATATGACAAATAATTAAAATGTTGTGTATTCAGTATATTAATTCCATTAAAAATTTGACATAATATGTACATAGATTTATATTTGACATAATTAACAAATTTGTGTCTATTGCATGTCAATGTTGACTAAACATGTGATTCCTAACTACATTTTAATTCTACAACACCATTTGTTACCATGTTTAAAGCAATAAAGGTCATTTCATTTCATTTCAGATTGACCTGGGTCTTGGATGTCTATCTAATATGTATTTGTTTAGTATCGTTGTGTTAGTATCCCATAACACAAGTCTTGCTTAAGAACTTACTTTGGGGCTAGCTCAATCTGTGTGATTTGTCCGTATATATTTAATTATTATTACACAAAAAAAAGTACACAATATTAGGGTCAGCGGGGCGCGCGCGGGGAGGTGGGACGCGTTCTGCGCAGCTCACACCTAATATCCGAGCCGCCATAAAGTTTGATTCCGACTTTATATATTATCACGTCTTTATCCCTTGAGGCGTAGACAGAGCTCAAGGTTGTAAAACCCAAAGGCCAGGTTTAGCGCGTTAGTAGGCGTTAAGGTGGAAACCGGAATCAAAATAGTGATGGGTTGCTAGCCGCATCACCTCAATAGGCGAAAATCTAACTAATGGGCAATAGTCAATAGTCAAAATTTTTATTCATCTTAAGATATTTTAAATATCATTTGGTGAACGTCAATTTACATTTACAATTGGTTTACAATGTTATGTTATTGTTGACGTCAATAATTTACTTAAAGCTAAGTTTACACCGCTTCCAAGGCGGAGTGCAGAAGAAGCGGCAACAAACTGCACAACGCATTTTCTCCAAATGACATCAACCTACAATCTACGACATACAAGTACCTACTTAGAACTAATATGTGGACGTGAGCTTACATTGTCATGTGATAATTTAAAATTCAATTAAATATGTCAAAGGCAGTAAAGAAACACATCGCAGCTGTGACGAACAGCTAGACCAAGTCCGCTATTGCAGAAAACCTTATGGACACCGATTGCATTCACTGGATTGAATAGAGAGTATGCACGTAATTTTTTTATTTGCTTAGTATAATCCTTAACAAACACAATAAAAGAATATGAAAGAACTTTTAAAATATCTTAATTAACGACGAAGATGTGAAACTTTAAAGTTTAAATAAGAAAGAGAAGTCCGATATGGACTAGTGACCTCATAGTCTATGTCATGCATACATTTGCCATATAAAACTCTTTCGTTTTTCAACCAAATTTTATTCTGTTTTCACTTTCAGTACTTTACTATTGAATATTTTTGGATAAACTTGTAAGATAACAGATATTTTTTTCTAGCCAAAGGTATTATCCACTGACGTCACTATTAGAAAAGAATAGTAGGGGAAGCTGTTGAAATAAAGAAAAACAAGACTTTTAACAAGGAAGATGGATACAAACTATCACCCGCATGAATCCAGTGATTGCTAAAATACAACTGCGTCGTTTAGTTTCGGACAAAAAGTTGGACATTGTTAGTGTTGAGTGTAATGCGAAAATATAAAACTAGTTGTGGGTAGTGACATTATTGGTGTAAGTGCGCCCACCACCACAAGATGACATCGCAGTACTCCAGTCTCGGTGCGACCACGATGGATGTAACTCCACAGAAACGTCAGCGGAAATAAATAAGTAAAAGGTTCGTGCTAAGTCAAGTTAATATTAATAATTATGTCTTTGCTATAAAATATTATGCAATAAAATACGGTCTATAATGTCACATTTAGATTTTTTTCGCAAACTCAAAATTTGCGGTGTCAAAGTTCGTAAGTGCAAAAAAGTGTTACGAAAGTACTCGTAAGCAACGCGGTCGGAGTATTTAGTAGAGAGAACATAAAAATAAGATTATTTTAATACGGTTTTTATCGCGTTTATTACATTATTTATACACCTAACGTTTCGAGCACTTTACAGTGTTCGTGGTCGCAGGTAGACTAAGTTGACATTTGTCTAGTATTTTATAAGAACTGCAAAATCTACCGCCTAAAATATTTATTGATAACGTTTCAACAATCACATAACAATCGCGAAAACATAAGAGAACATTAAAATAAGACAAAAAAAACAAACCTTGGTTGGCTTGCAGCTGCGTGTGGTCGCAGGAATCTCCGATAGTCTCCGAGTCCGAGGCCAGCACATCGGTGCTCCAGGTGTCCGACATTATGCTTATCGTCTCGTCACCTTCCAGCATTTTCTGGTAACAAACCCATCAAATATTTCTCTTAGTACATCTTTTTTTGCAGGTTGAATTTTCAGAGTGATTTAGTACTCAATCTGTGTACACTGTAGCCGATTATGGAGTAGTTATACTACACTGAAGAATATCGTCGCGAAGCTCCCAGAATATTAGGGAATGTTCTGGAACGTTAAGGAACATTATGGAATGTTCTAGCTGTCGATGCTCGGGATACCGATTGAAATAAAAGAAAGAAAAACAATCTATTTAATTGCTTTACGTATTGAATATTCAACGTGTTGAAAGACCAGTCAGAGTTCGCAGTCCTTAGTGAATAAATTTTCCTACAAAGAATGTTTTTTTTTCTCCAAATCCAGAACCCTAAACCCTTACGACTTAACAATATGAAATAAATAACAACAAAAAATAAACGCGAAATAAAACTACTCTACTGCTTTTTAAGATGAAATTCGCTGCTTCGGAAGAACAGAAATTATCAAAAGGTACAGCAGGCCGATTTGCTAACTCGGTGTACATCGATTTGATTGTCACTTTAGAATCCATTACGGTTTTTATATCTTAAATATAAATAGTCATTCATACCGAAGCCGTAATGAATATTGAAGTTACCATGAAAATTATGTACACCGTAGCTGTCAAAAGTTAGCAAATAGGCCTGCAGGTCGCGCAAAACTTTATCGAGGAACGGTCTGTCGCGATCGGTGCGCAGTCCGCGCCTCGCCTCCCCGCGCGCCCTGCGCCCTAATATTGTGTACTGTGCTAACGCATGCAGCAGCGTGTGTCGCGCAGATGTCTAGTATGATTTTGTTTGGTGCGTCAGCCAACATCGCCAGCGGAACGAAACTGAAACGGAATCATACAACAGCGTTTCACGGTTTCGCCAATGTTTCGTTCCGGAACGCTTACGTTCCGCATTCGCAGCTGTGTGCTACAGGCGTGAGACTCGCAACATGTTCTGAAGCGCAATAAAGTTTGGCGCGAGCTTTAAAATACAGAAATAACGTCTTCAGGTTATTACATAATATATAGATACAAAATAACACAGGTTTATATAATATTTTTATTAAACACTACTGTTTATTCTCACCTTGATCTCGAATTTGCAGAACTTATCGTCGATGTCGTTCCTCGTCTGCTTCATGAGCTTGGCTTGCGCGCTGGCGGCTTGGCTCACCGGCACGTTTTGTGGCAGCCTGCACATTCAACAATACTTTAATAGCTATTGAGTCTCAATGCAGAGCAAAAGATTTTTACGTTGCCAAATAATTACTTCACCTGCAAACTCCTTCCATTCTTTATGGAAAAATATTTCTAACCGTCTCTTCTTTGGTTTATTTTTTTACACAAAAAACAATATTATTTTTTATTTCATCCAAATGTTGCGAACCCCTGAACATTTGTTTACATAATTTATAGCTTCTTATGAAAGGGACTTTAGGTGTGAGTTAAGCGCAAAGGTGTTAATTAGCTTCCTTTGAATGCTTCATAATTTGGTACGTACGGCTCGTCTACCTCAGTTTATATGGAAGTCTTTGATCCCATTTCTGTTATACGCATTAGGACTTGCGTCACCTAACATAACTACTCCACCATTACAAGTGTGGTATTAGACCAATGAAGTTGTTTGTTTTTCGTGTATATAAGTGGCCTATACACATTTTCAAAGTTCCCTAAAGGCATCTGATATAGCTTGACAACTGCCATCAATGATGACAGCCGTAACCAACGGCTAAACGTGGAATATATCTATAGTGGCTCAATCGGAATCTAAAAAACTTTTAGGAAAATTTCGTTATGAATTTCTCAGGAAAATGCTTTGAGTTGCAGAGAATAATAGGCGGATGACATACCTCCTGGGCGGGCCGTCACCCGCAGCGTCGCCCTCCGTCACCTGCGACGAGGGGGTCTCGCGGCCTGAGATGTTGGGGCTGCCGCGACCGCTCACATTTGCCGATACCTGCGCAAAATAACACATATGGTACTTACCAATAATACAACTCGAACAGGAGAGAACTACTGATCTTTACAAAATTCTGGTGTATTTCTATAAAAATACGATTTTTCACCGGCACCCGTATTTGTCACAAATCCTTAAACGAAGAAATGACAGAGAACACGGTGTTGCCAAAAGAGAAAAAAAAAATTCTAATGCGTTCCGATTCTACTAATTTTTAATTTAAATATGTGTCTACAGAGGGAGACTAACAGTCTCCGAACACTTTGTTTATAAGCTTTTTATCAGAAATTTAAGTTGTTTATTTTCTGATATTTATTTAAAATTATACCTAACTATATAACAGATGATATTATATTAAAGAAAACGTATATAAAATTAAACATATATTTTTAGTCACTAGACAAATTGAAATACTTGGTTTCCGAACAGTCTACAGGAGGAGACTTTTCAAATAAATAAAAAAAATCGTTAATAATTAGGGTTAAATTAAGTTCAAAGGGGTATACTAAGAAAAATATTACATGATACTTAATAATTACCAATAAAAGCATCTTATCTAGAATTTACTTCACGAGAACATTTATTTTAACATTTTTGTGTATGACCCATACATGAATTTTTCGGGTCCTGTGCTGAATTAAAATAAATCATTAGAAAAAAAAACCAAGATATCATTTAACATTTTGTTCTGCGAGGCCTTCTTTTTGTTCAAACTATGTAACTATGAAACTTTACAAGGTGTTTTCGTCAAAAGGTGTTGTTTTTTAACATTTAATTAACATAAAATTTTGCATAAGTACACGTTGTCTGGAATACCGAGAAGAACATACGCAACCTATCATTCCGGAGAAAAGTACTTTTCCTGTGGGATCGATACTAACGCGTGCGGACAAAAAATAAAAGTATAATACATTTTATTTCATCCGAAAAAATCTAGACTTGAACTTACCATATCAGAAAGGTTGTCGTTCTGATCCTCTGTCTCGAGCTCCAGACTGGAGGTCACGCTGTGGTTAGAGGCTGCTTCGGACACCGCTTTCAGGTTGTCCGAGGTGTTGCCCAGCGAGACTCTATCGTGGGACACTGAGAATCTGTTACAAAATCTAGAACTAAACTTACCATGGTTGTGGTAGAGCCACGCTTTCGGCAAAATTCACTTTTGCTAGTAGCATGAATGGGCCGGCTCGTCCGGGGAAGTACCACACTCTCACAGATAATCGACGTTCGAGTAGTAGCTTTACCGCTTCTATGCTTCGATCGGTGAGCGAGAGAGCCGGAGGCCCATCCCCTCTGGGGAGGGAAAAATAAAGGCCGGCAACGCTCTTGTAACTCCTCTGGATTTGCAGTTGTCCATGGGCAGCGACATCACTTACCATCAGGTGACCCGCTTGCTCGTGTGCCGTCCTATGACATAAAAATAATACCATAACAGAAAGGTTGTTGTTTTGATCCTCTGTCTCGAGCTCCAGACTGAAGGTCACGCTGTAGTTAGAGGCCCCTTTAAGGTTGTCCGACGTGTTACCCAGCGAGACTTCATCGTGGGACACTGAGAATCTGTTACAAAATCTAGAAATAAACTTACCATATCAGAAAGGTTGTCGTTCTGATCCTCAGTCTCGAGCTCCAGACTAGAGGTCACGCTGTGGTTGGAGGCCGCTTCGGAGACAGCTTCCAAGTTGTCCGACGTGTTGCCCAGCGAGACTTCATCGTGGGACACTGAGAATCTGTTAGAACAAAGTTTTATATACACACACGTAAAATGTCTATTACGATTTCAGAAACTGACCATAATAACCAGTGTTACGTCAATCGGATTTATAAAAACTTTGATAACAAATCAAAAACTGTTGACGAGCTAGGTATATACAGTACACTTTTATATATTAATTTAATTCAAAGCTGAGTGCTCACAGTAAACTGATGTGTATAATATACAACTTACTAAGTTCGAGCATCATACGACGTTTTTCAATAAAATTGCGATTACCATAAAGTAAAACAAGAATATTAAACAGATACGGGATTTATTAATTACCTAATAAAGAATAAAGCAGTTGTTAAAGAAAAAATATTGAAGCTAATTTATTCGGACTTTTTTTTACAAAAATCACTCATCTCACCAATCAGCAAAAATTACCTGGTGCGTTTCTGCACGGGCGCGCCATTGCCGGGCGCGTGCAGCGCGTGCAACTGCACGTCTTCATCGCACGCCGTGTAGCACTCCAGCACTTTGGACTCCGGCATTAAACCTGCAAGTAAATACAGAGTACAGCTTGGAGAAATAGTAAAGAATTAAATAAACGAACACTTATATACTAAACTAAGATAGACATGCCCTACTTCAAGAGTCATTTAAAAGTAATCGTGTCACGTGACATTGAACGCCGTCCTCAGGTTTTAGTGTAAATTAAGGCACAACGGTGTTAATTAGCTCCCTTTGAACGCTTCAGAATTTGGTACGTACGGCTCGTCCATCTCATTTGTAAATAAAGCGTCTATTGTCACTGACAAAGAACGCACGGGTTTTCGAAATTTTTCGCTTTGCCATCTTGCATAGCATACAGTCCGATGCAAACTTTATGGCGGTTCGGAACATCGCGCCAGTCGATGCGCAGTACACAATAATACGAGTAGGTTCAGCGGGTCGCGCCTGGGGAGGCAGGGCGGGTACTGCACAGTGAGCAGCTAATATCCGAGCCGCGGTTAAGTTCGCGGACTGTACCTCGTTTGTTACCTATTCATGTCACTTACCAACTACGTCATGTTCTTCAACGTAAGCCAACTTGATGAGCCACACTTCGAGCGAGTCAGCGGCACTCGCCCGGTCCACGCTGCCGTTCATCACTCGCTCGTCTAGCCCGGAAGTGGCGCTGCCGGACCGGGGCAAGCGGGGCTTTGCCATCTTGGATAATATAGCCTTTGTTACCCATTCTCATGTCACTTACCAACCACGTCATGTTCCTCAACGTTAGCCAACTTGATGAGCCACACTTCGAGCGAGTCAGCGGCACTCTCCCGGTCCACGCTGCCGTTCATCACTCGCTCGTCTAGCCCGGAAGTGGCGCTGCCGGACCGGGGCAAGCGGGGCTTTGCCATCTTGGATAATATAGCCTTTGTTACCCATTCTCATGTCACTTACCAACCACGTCATGTTCCTCAACGTTAGCCAACTTGATGAGCCACACTTCGAGCGAGTCAGCGGCACTCGCCCGGTCCACGCTGCCGTTCATCACTCGCTCGTCTAGCCCGGAAGTGGCGCTGCCGGACCGGGGCAAGCGGGGCTTTGCCATCTTGGATAATATAGCCTTTGTTACCCATTCTCATGTCACTTACCAACCACGTCATGTTCCTCAACGTTAGCCAACTTGATGAGCCACACTTCGAGCGAGTCAGCGGCACTCTCCCGGTCCACGCTGCCGTTCATCACTCGCTCGTCTAGCCCGGAAGTGGCGCTGCCGGACCGGGGCAAGCGGGGCTTTGCTATCTTGGATAATATAGCCTACGTTACCTATTCATTTCACTTACCAACCACGTCATGTTCCTCCACGTTAGCCAACTTGATGAGCCACACTTCGAGCGAGTCAGCGGCACCCTCCCGATCTACACTGCCGTTCATCACTCGCTCGTCTAGCCCGGAAGTGGCGCTGCCGGACCGGGGCAAGCGGGGCTTCGCCATCTTGGATAATATAGCTTTTGTTACCTATTCATTTCACTTACCAACCACGTCATGTTCCTCAACGTTAACCAACTTGATGAGCCACACTTCGAGCGAGTTAGCGGCGTTCTCTCCCGGTCCACGCTGCCGTTCAGCACTCGCTCGTCTAGCCCGGAAGTGACACTGCCGGACCGGGGCAAGCGGGGCTTCGCCATCTTGGATAGCATAGACTTTGTACATATTTTCATGTCACTTACCAACTACATCATGCTCTTCAACGTTAGCCAACTTGATGAGCCACACTTCGAGCGAGTCAGCGGCACCCTCCCGGTCCACGCTGCCGTTCATCACTCGCTCGTCTAGCCCGGAAGTGGCGCTGCCGGACCGGGGCAAGCGGGGCTTTGCCATCTTGGATAATATAGCCTTTGTTACCCATTCTCATGTCACTTACCAACCACGTCATGTTCCTCAACGTTAGCCAACTTGATGAGCCACACTTCGAGCGAGTCAGCGGCGTTCTCTCCCGGTCCACGCTGCCGTTCAGCACTCGCTCGTCTAGCCCGGAAGTGGCACTGCCGGACCGGGGCAAGCGGGGCTTCGCCATCTTGGATAGGATAGACTTTGTACATATTTTCATGTCACTTACCAACTACATCATGCTCTTCAACGTTAGCCAACTTGATGAGCCACACTTCGAGCGAGTCAGCGGCACTCTCCCGGTCCACGCTGCCGTTCATCACTCGCTCGTCCAGCCCGGAAGTGGCACTGCCGGACCGGGGCAAGCGGGGCTTCGCCATCTTGGATAGGATGCCTCGTTTGCTGTGGCCGTTCTCGATGGCTAGGTCTTTGGACTCCGTTGGGGATGTTTGTCTGTAAAGAAAAAGCTTTGCATAATAAATGAAAATTAAGCTTCTTAAATGTCAAAAACATATAAAATGACTGTTGATTTGTGACAGATAAAGGTTAGAGCTCGCAATCTGCACCAACTAACTAATAATGCTGTAGAATTGTAAAATAGAAAGTAGTTTTTACTTCTGTGATTGTAAATAAAGATCTTTCTAGTCTCCACTGCAGGAGCATGACCCTCTCTGTACTACCAGAGCCATATATTAGCTTGAGTAGTCAGAGGATTTAGCCTACACTAACTAACTCTTTATTAATACAGTGTAAATCTGTACCCTTGCCATATTCTCGGGCATAATTATAATGATCATACTGAACAACTTTTCCTAAGGAACATGAGTCGAAATATGAAAAAAATGGGTTCCCCGTGCAAAACTTCTAATCAGCTTGTCGGGTCCTACTCACCCAGCTAGTTAGAGTAGGCCCAACATTAAGATGGAGGAAGTTATTAAATGCTCAGCGGAGAGAGAGAGTTCAAGAACACAACACAACACAGATAACAGATTTTAATAAGTTTCACACATGCGTTACACAGTTAGTAGTAGTGAAAACAATTAGTAAAATAATATTGTAAGCGAGTGCCTGTAAGCTAGGGTCGAGAGATCACGACCAAACTTAGGAAAGGAATTGAATGGAATCAGTGAGTGATGAGGAAGGACTGCGAAGAAGATTTGAATATGGAATTTAAAATAAATAAATAAATAATAAATAAATATATAGGGACATATCACACAAATTGAGCTAGCCCCACAGTAAGTTGTGAACTTGTGTCGCAGGATACTAACTCAACGATACCATATTTTATAACATATACTTATATAGATAAACATCCAAGACCCAGGTCAATCTGAAAAAGATCGTTTTTCATCTTGACCTGACCGGGGATCGAACCCGGGACCCCCGTGTCGCAGGCAGGCGTGTTGACCACTGCGCCACGGAGCTCGTCAAAAATGAAATGTCGTCGTAAATGAATTATGTTTCGAAATGAAAGCGGACAGGATGATGATGATTGGGAAATGAAGTGAAAAGCAAGATGCAGCATGAAGGTTATCCATGCGCATCGTTACAAGCTTATCGATTAAGTATAATTCCATTTTTTTTCATATTTCGGTACGATCAGTAATAGGTACGAGCCCGAGAATATGGCAAGGCTATATTTTTCAGTATCAGTCAGTGATCACTGCCGCTCATGGACAACTGAAACGCCAGGGGTGTGACAAGAGTGTTGCCGGCCTTTTATTTTTCCCTCGCAGAGGGAATGGGGCTGTGACAGTGTGGTCCGTGCTCCAGTGGTTAAGGCGTTTGCCTTGTTGACCCGGGGGTCGTGGGTTCGATTCCCACGGGAAACATACTTTGTTAAGTTGTTTCCAGTTTGGTTAGGACATTGACGGTGGTCCCGGCTGCCATCTGGTTAGTCGTTAAAGGAACCACGTCAGAGGCCGAGAGGCGGTTCCGAAGAACTCTAACACCAGGGTGTGCATGGTCGAATGACCGTGTCACCTACACGAAATGATGATGAGTGTGGTACTTCCCCGGAAGAGCCGGCTGATTCATGCTGCTACAGTTCGCGAGGCCTAAGCTGAGCTTTGCATTTGTGTGAGTGCACATAGATAGTGTAGGTGTGACATCGGCTTATAGCGCGGCGCATCTCCGCCGCGCACCTGTCACACTCCACCCTTGTACTGGTAGCAGCGTGAAGTATTTAATTCTTAATATTTTGTTCTTGTGTCCGATTTATTAGTGAAATGGCTGCAAATAAAAGTAAACGAAGAATACGAAACCCTTTCAATAGCCATGTAATAGAAATATTTTGTAATTTAAACAGTTATTTTAAAAACATGAACGATAAAGACGTGTCAAGTGTCAAATTTATTTTTAAGAGTTTCTGGTCTGACTCTACTTTTGGTGATTACTCACACAAATGCAGAGCTCAGCTGACGCCTTCCGGACTGTACTACTAGCAAAAGTGGATTTCGTCAGTAGCGTGGCTCTTCCAACTAAAACATGACCATCTTTGATTGCTACTAGTAAACTGTATACTGTACATCACCAATACTTTGTATCTCTTTAAACTCGACATTGGCTGAATCACTGAAACGTCGGTGAAAGCCATTAAATAGAACAGATAAAACACTAACTTGTAGTCCTGAAGGTCTGGCATCTTCCTCAGCAGGTCGTGGAGTCGATCCCGCACGTTATGCTCCACCGTCTGCAGCAGAGCGGCCAGCCAAGCGGCGTGCGCATCGGCAGAGAATGAGGAGAATGATCCACTTGACGATATACCTTGTGAAATGTCGGTGGAAGCTATAGAATAGATTTTTTTTCGTCTTACTTATAGTCCTGAAGGATCGGCATCTTCCTAAGGCGGTCGTGGAGTCTGTCTCGCACGTTATGTTCCACCGTCTGCAGCAGAGCAGCCAGGCGGGTGGTGTGCGCATCAGCAGAGAATGAGGAGATGGATCCGCTTGATGAGAGAGAACCACTATAAAACGTCGGTGGAAGCTATAAAATAGAATAGACAAAACACTTACTTGTAGTCCTGAAGGTCCGGCATCTTCCTCAGCAGGTCGTGAAGTCTGTCTCGCACGTTATGCTCCACCGTCTGCAGCAGAGCAGCCAGCCGAGCGGCGTGCGCATCGGCAGAGAATGAGGAGACAGATCCACTTGATGAGAGGGAACCAGCGCTTGAGTTTGAGGCTATGGGGCCGCTTTCAGCTGTAGGAGCGTCGCTGTGGGAATAAAATAGAAATTAGGATCTGCCGGCCTGTTTCATAACTTTTTACAACTGCGGTGTCCAACGTTTTAATGGTCTTTGTAACATTAATTACGGCTTTCGTTTGATTGACTATTTTTATTTTAGGTATATAAACCGTAATAGTTGTTAAACTGACCATCAAAACGTTGTCAAAAGTTAACAAATAGGCCTGCTGGTGGTACAAGGCTTATAAACATCAAAGAGACCTCACCAGCCAGTCTGGCCAGCGTGGAGTGTAGGCCAAAATCCCCTGACTGCACTGGCTAAAGTATATGGCTCTAGTAGTATAAATAAATAAATAAATATATAGAGACATATCACACAAATTGAGCTAGCCCCACAGTAAGTTGTGAACTTGTGTCGCAGGATACTAACTCAACGATACTATATTTTATAATATATACTCATATAGATAAACATCCAAGACCCAGGTCAATATGAAAAAGCAGATCTTTTTCCATCTTGACCTGACCGGGGATCCAACCCGGATCCGCGTGTCACAGGCTAGCGTGTTGACCGCTGCGCCATGGAGCATGCGTTTTCACCTACAAGCCCACCAACATGCTACTCGTGGGTTTTATAGACCTGGGCTCTGTCTACCCCGAAAGGGAGAGGGACGTGATAGTATGTATTTATGTATACTGTATTTCACTAGTTGGGTGTTTCAATATTATTATATTTGTTTACCCAAATGCGCCCGCTTCAGCCACAACCCCGTTGTTCTGCTCTTCCGCTGTCAAACTTGGAGTATTGTTGTTAAGCTTCGACGAGATCCGCTTTAGTAACGTTATCTGAAATTTCAATATGAAAAATAATTAGGTATTTAAAAATAAATAACACGATTAAATATTTGCAATGTCGACATACTTCATCATGCGTTTCAGAATGAACACTGCTGAGAAAAGTCATTTTCATAGTTTTTGGTTTACTTTCGAGCTACACAACTTCATTTAAGGCTCTCAGACTGTGGCAGTGAGCACAGCTCTTCCTCGCACACCGCTTCTGATAGCGACCACACGCAGCCACGTTCTAATTTTGTAACATAAAACCACAGAACAACAAACACATTAGAAATGGCAAGGGAACGTGGCCCGCGCGCCGACACTCCGCTCGATCATCGCACTTCACCCCGACCCCGCGAATCACCTAAATAGTTGTCCCGCAATCGTCAAAGGAACAACAGTGCATTGACATGTGAAAAATACCAAAAATATGCCGCCGGCGTGCACTATTGTAACGTGTAAAGTGACAAGTGCCCGTGCAACTTTGACCAAATTAGGTGTTTCTTATCACCGGCAAATCAGAAAAAGTATTGATATGATATTTAATTGGTTTTATTCATCCAACATAGCGACTGAACGAAAATATTAAAAATAAAATTGCAAAAAATATACATTTCGGGTAATGTACTCGTCTAACTTTCGATAGTAACGAAGTAAACGCTCAATGTAATACACTACGTTCGAAAAGTCCAGTACGTAATGATAGTGGTACAAGTCTGCCAGTGCTGGATGCATTACTTCGACGTGATTGGAAGTTAGTAAATGTCACGTGACGCCTATCCCGCAATCACGAAGCAGCATTTGAATTTGCAAATAGTGTGCGTAAGACTATAAGTATTATGTTGCGTTAGTAGTATGCATGAAATGAGGCGACGCTGGTTTTCATAGGAATCACGCGTTATAACACTTCTAATGTGTTTGTTGTTCTGTGCATAAAACTGAACATACCAGCGCATTGACATCCTGTGCTGTAAACAACGCCACAGTGGTAATGGGCGTTATGTCCGTCCGCAGTGAAGTGGCAGTGGGCGCGGACTCAGGCTGAGGCAGCGAGCAGGGCGCTAGGGCTTCCCCACAAACGGCTTCTATGAGTGACCATACGCAGCTGCGCTCGAATTTGGAGTAGAGATCTCGAGTTTTTGCTTCCAACTGTAAAAAAATATCGAACAATGCCGTAGCGACTCATAAATGCGGTACTATTATAGTGTAAGAGTTTATTAACCAAATTTTCGTAATAGTACATTATATTTCAAGTACGGTAAGCTGGATATTATAGTCGAGATGTTTATAAATCCACGACTATAATAAACAGCTTAATGTGTACGAGCATCATACGACGTTTTCTAATACAATCACAAATTAAAATAAGATTGCAGTTCCGTAGATAAGGAATTTACAAAAGTTTTAGGAAAATTAAAGCTGGTTGTAAAAGTACAACTATTCAGGTTTCCTTTTTAATCACTTTCTCACATTCAGCGTAAAAACTTTTTGCTATAGTCATATAGAATCTGAGTCAATGGGAAAGATTATTGAGAAATTGTGATTGGTGTAAAGAAAAGGGCCTAGTTCATAAAATACAACATAATGATCCAATTTTCGATGTCATGACGAGCTCCGTGGCGCAGCGGTCAACACCTGTGACACGGATGGTTCCGGGTTCGATCCCCGGTCAGGTCAAGATGAAAAATGATCTTTTTCAGATTGACCTGGGTCTTGGATGTTTATCTATACATGTATTTGTTATAAAATATAGTATCGTTGAGTTAGTATCCCATAACACAAGTCTTACTTAAGAACTTACTTTGGGGTTAGCTCAATCTGTGTGATTTGTCGGGATATATTTAAAAAAATAAAGATCGTATTAATAGGAAATATATTAGAAAATAATGTACTGAAATCATTCTCACCTCCTGATATCGATAGAGACACAGCTTCCTGATGATGAGCTCTATCTGCATGAGGTTGAACCTGGCGATGTACGACACAGGCACCTCCACCACGCCGTGAGTCTCCGGATGCACTATGGCCGGGCAGATGAAGTGTTCTAGGACAATTTCTGTGCAGATGGCGTGGAGATCGCTTGCTGATATTCTATTGGGAGAAAGAGCTTGTTAGTATGAGACTCACAATCATCATCATCATCAGGTCTTTCCAATCCCCACTGCAGGAGCACGACCCTCTCTGTACTACCAGAGCCATATACCAGCCTGAGCAGTCAGAGGATTTGGCCTACACTCTCCACGCTGGCCAGACGGGTGGGAGAGGTCTCTTTGATGTTAATAAGCTTTGTTTAGCTTGTGTTTCCTTTAGTCGCCTTTTACGACATCCACGGAATGACTTGGAGTGGTCCTATTCTACTCTGCCGGGAACCACACGGCGAAGACTCACAATCCGACTATCATATTATAAATGTAGAAGTATTTTATGTTCTCAATCACGACCAAAGAAATCAAGGGATCTATAGGGGATAGTTTATTGCCCAGATTAAAACATAGGCTACTTTATATCCCAGAAAAATTACTGTTCGAGAGAGATTGATTTAACGCGAGCGGGGGCTGCGGATGAAAAATAGTTGAGAATAAAATTGGATAAGTGCATACTAAGGGTTCCTTACCACGGTACAATAACTAACTACAACAACGTTTCTTATATAGGGACCCTGATGTATAAATAAGTACGCATGAATAAATAAATACTTATCTAGGGGCAAAGTTCCCCCCGAAAACACACAACTCTGTTGTGAGTTTAAACAAACTCTCTCTTGCATGGAGACGATATATAATATTATTATCTAATATTCTTTTAAGTTAGAAATAGGTCCTCTGTATTACCCTCTAGGTACGGAATCCGACACACAACGAATAAATTTAACGAATATTTATACATAGCGAATGATAAAAATTGCCAATTTATAAGACCTGAATAAGGGACATCAAATACACAATCAATAATAAACAAAATAGATGATAGCGAGAAGATTTGCTTCGTTTTACGTCGTATTGCATGATGCACCTACAAATTATGTCATTTTCTCACCTGCAGGCCTATTTGCTAACTCGGTGTACAACGTTTTGATAGTCACTTTAACATTCATTACGTTGTTACATAATAAATAAAAATAGTCATTCATACGGAAGCTGTAATGCATATTGAAGTTACCATCAAAATGATGTACACCGCAGCTGTCAAAAGTTAGAAAATAGGCCTGCTGGAGTTCTGTTTCAGTAGATGCGCGACCTGCTGTACACACCACGCAACACTGGCAGGGAAGTTGGACCAATGCTCACTTATGGACGGTATATACTTGCTGGTGAGGTTGTACAGAGACTCCAACGTCCATTCCCTGTAGCGCGCTTAATTTAAGGTTGTAGACATGATCAGACGGTGGATTCGGTAGGCCATAGGCACTTCTAAACTAAAGATAAACCGGTGTAAACCAAGCATCTACCCAAAACAAATTGACAATGACAGTTGTGAAAACGTCAAAGTGATATGTGTTGACATATTTTGGCCGGATAATGGTTTAAACCAGGTACTTAAGTTAGTCCACGTTTAATATCAAGACGGGTCGAGTTAGGGCCCGTTTTATTTGTCTTTGCAAGTACTTTACAGTTTGAATCGCTGACAATACAAGCTTGCCTCAAAAAAGAATTTTCGAAACAAATGTTAAAATCCCACCTGGAGTGCTGTTTCAGTAGATGCACGACCTGCTGTACACACCACGCAATACTGGCAGGGAAGTTGGACCAATGCTCTCTCATGGACGCTATGAACTTGCTGGTGAGGTTGTACAGAGACTGTACCGTCCATTTCCTGTAGCGCGCCACTTTGGCGGCGTACTCCGCGCTGTGAGGCTGGCCGAACTTCTTGAGGCGGTCGGATGGGGAGAACCTGGAAGGATTGTGGATTAAGTAGACTTTACACAGAAATCCATGCATAAAAAAATATATATTTGCATAAATATGATAAGGTCGACGCGAACGAAGTCACTTGCATCAGATAGTATACAATATGTTAATATAACCCTGTCCGATCCTTTAATGGGCGACTTAGCCTGTCAATATGAACAACTTTTCCTAAAGTACTAATGGTGGAAATTCGAAGAAAAAAATTGACATGCCCATACAGGGCATGTCAATTGTTCAGCCAGCCGGACCATTAATGAAGAAAGTGTTGTTTTTTTTAAACAGAATGGCTTTTGACTTATACAATATACTAATAATCTAAAGGGGAAAGTTTTGGTGTTTGTTGGTTTGTTTGTATTGAATAGGTACCGAAACTACTGGACTGATTATCAAAATTCATTCAACTATAGAAAGCTAATTTATCTGCGGATGTCATTGGCTACAATTCACGTGGACGGAGTCGCAGGACAGCTCCTAGTCCCCACTAAACCCATCCCATCCCAACTAATATTATAAATGCGAAAATGAGTTCGCATATTTGTGACCTTTTTACGCTTTATCTACTGAACCAATCTTCTTTAAATTTAGCATACACATAGGTTAGATTAACGAGACGTAGCTTTCATCCCGGAAAAAAATACTGTTCCCGTGAGATTCGCGTTAAACGTTCGGCAAATTTATACGGCTAAATTAAACGCGATCAAAGCCGCGGGTAAAAGCAGTATTGGATAAAAACGTTAGAAAGCCTAGCTCTTAACCAAGTTTGTTCCTGAGGTATAGCAGCGGCACGGAAGGGAGCGTTTCTCAATGAAATGTAAAAGTAGAGGAACCCAGATATTTATCAGGTAAATGCGTTACAATAGCTTATTAATTGGCTCACCTCTCCATAGCTTTGTCCGGATCTATATCGAGGAAAAACTCGTCCTCGTGAAGCACGGCCATGACAGGGCCTTGCAGCGTCGCCACCAGGAACTGTCTCGCGGGAGTGTGGCCGTCCCGGAATACTGCGAAGAGCTGTGACAGCGCGCACTTGCCTGAACGGAATAACCTGGAAGTAAAGGTTAGATTCAGATCTTAGAAGGAGCGTAATGATTGCATCGATCGGTTAGCGTCGGAGCGCATGTAACTTATATAAAATGTACAGTTGAGAACAGATAAACCAGTATACATATATAAAATATATACAGACAAATCATACTATTGAGCTAGCCTAAAAGTAAGTTCGAGACTTGTGTTCTACGATACTATATTTTATAATAGATACTTATATAGATAAACATCCAAAACCCAGGTCAATTTGAAAAAGATCTTTTTCTATCTTGACCTGACAGGGGATCTGCTCCGTGGCGCAGTGGTTAACACGCCAGCCTGCGACACGGGGGTCTCGGGTTCGATCCCCGGCCAGGTCAAGATGGAAAATGATCTTTTTCAGATTGGTCTGGGTCTTGGATGTTTATCTATATAAGTATCTATTATAAAATATTGTATCGTTGAGTTAGTATCCCATAACACAAGTCTCGAACTTACTTTGGGTCTAGCTCAATCTGTGTGATTTGTCCGTGTATATTTATTTATTTAAATCTTTTATTTAATAGCTGGGAATTTTTAGAGATACCAGCTTTAGTCCCGTGGGAAAAGTTGTTCAAATCCACGGACTGATTTACCACTTTCAGTGTCCAAAACAGTCAAAATTTCACCGTATATAAACAAACAGGCATACGGCCCACCTAATGAAAAAAATTATCAATGACAATGTAAACCGCATCAAATTTACTTACACTGCTGTAATTCGATATTGATGATATAATGGTAACTAAATAGTGCGTTTTACAAAAAAAAATCCTTCCCCTTTGCATCCAAAGCTTTACAGTACACTAAATAAGATCTACATTCCCATACACCGAGGGCCGTCTAATTCAAATTTCCGCATTGCATACGCATTCATTGACGATAATGGCGCGGTCGATAACAATAAATAATAATAACAGTCTGAATGTGTGTCTGTCGGCACGTCATGCTAACAATGAGGTGCCTTGAATGGATGACGTCACAGTACTAAATGTGGTTACAGAGGACAGGCCGTGTGGTTCCCGGCATAGTAGAATAGGGCCACTCCAAGACCTCCCGTGGATGTCGTAGAAGGCTACTTAGGAAATACAAGCTAAACAAAACTTATAAACATCAAAGAGACCTCTCCAACCTGAGCCTATTGATTGTACAATATTTTATTAGAAAAATTTGCCCCTCCCCGGCTGCATCTAGGCATTTATTATAAATGAACCTTCTTCTTGAATCACTCTTTCTATTAAAAACGCATCCAAATCCGTTGCAAAGTTTTTAAACATTCATAGGGACAGAGAGACAGCGGGAAGCAACTTCGTTTTATACTAGTAGTGAAAATGACTAACCTTGCGGGATCACTCGATGGTGCCATGTGATGTTTGATCAAAGACCTTATGACTGCCAGGAGCCTCGTCCGGTCCGATGGAGACCGACAGCTGCCATACAACCCTGCCACGAGGGCTGAAGGGAGCGACGGTGGCATATGCTCCTCGCCTAGCAGTAGGCATATAGCCATTAGGTGAGGGGATTCGCGGAGCCATCCTAGGAGCTCGCCGAGTGCTGATGCTTCCTGCGGCCATAAAACATTCTGATTGAGTCTACCTAAAGAAGGGTTAGAACCAAAAGAAAGACAGTAGAATGTCCAGCTGAGAGCTCCTAAACTTTCGCTCATTCCTTTATTAAGTTCAAATTCCTTTCCTGGCGCTCTTTTTAAATTACCATATTTGGGCAAATTGCTTTGTCGAGGGATTTCCCACAAAGTACCTATATAATATTATTTGCATGCTTGCAAGACATGACTAGTAAACAGATACACATGCTAGTCTTGAGCTTGCACGCTTGTGTGTCCAAAATGACCTGCATGTGCTTGGATACTTTTCCTCCTTCCAGACGGCCCTTAGTAACCATGCTTAATGTCAATTCTCAATCGCTTTTTGAGCATGCTATTAAGTAGCATGCTTATTTTTATCTATTGGCTATTCAAATGTGCTATTGTAACACATGCTCAAATAAAAAATAACACGAAACATGTTACTAATTAGAATGTGTATTAGGCTATCTTACTGCTTACTGCTACCGTGGGCTATTTTCCACACTTAGGCCGCCTATTCGGGCCCATTGTGTGTGAACAGAAGATGTCCATTAGGCTATCAAGAAGTACCATTGCTCACCAAAGTTCTTAATTTAATTAAGCAATTAATTCTTTTAATCCTAAATTATACCGAATTTTAAAAATCTAACTAGTACATAACTAGTAAATTACTTGCAGTATTTTTGTAATCATTTTCACTAATATTTGTTTGATAAAATAAGAGAAAAACAGGAAAAGCGTTTACCGATTTTCTTTTTAAATATGGCACTAGTAAATTACTTGTAATAACCAAAAAATGTTTTAGGTAATTTAGTAGTTTTGTACATGTTAGATTTTTAAAATTCGATATCATTTATGATTTAAGGGATTTAATTGCTGGGTGGCGCTAGTGTTACTTTAAGAGCGCCTTAAGCTTAGATTACTAATAAAAATATAAAATACCCAAAATGATACATTAATTCCAGGGTTTCCTGTGAATCATATGACTTGATGAAAAACAATTGAATAACTAGTCAGTGGATTCAATTACTTTTAAAGATTTGTTTACATTTTATAGCAGGTATTGGCTGTAGTTCTAGTTTAATTCAATGTATCAATACCTATCAATAATAAGGTTTATATCAATTCATGTACAATCATTCTATCATATCACACATCATACTAATATAATCTTAGTATCACACAAATATTATAAAGAGGACAGTTTTGATTGTTTGTTTGTATTGAATAGGCTACAAAAATGGACCAATTTCAAAATTCTTTTATCTATAGAAAATTTATCTGCGGGAAAAATGCTAGTATGTTAATAAAACCCTGTCCGATCCTTCAAGGGGTAACTCAGCCCATTAATATGGACAATGTTTTTTTATTATCAGTTTGTAAGCTAACGCATAACACGATAAATTCACTGGATCAAACTAAGTAGTAATAAAATATAATTATAATCATAATTTGATGAAAGATTTTTAAAATAATGAACAGCAACTTAAGATTATTTTCTCCACTTAAGAGGGTATACTAGCAGTGCGTTTTCCATACAAATGTATTTCTCTATTTTCTCGCTGAAAACTGCTTCTAGAGGCACAATTCTTTTTTACATACAATCTATTACTAAAATAGGTCTCTATGTTTTATTTTTTTCTAAAAACCTGTTTAAAAGAAATAAAAATTGAACAAAAGCAGTTTTTTTGGAAAAAATAAAAAATAGGGGCATTCCTATTACTACATTTTATGAAAAAATAATTGTGGCTCTAGAATCAGTTTTCAGCGAGAAAATAGAGAAATACATTTGTATGCAAACCATATTGAAAAAAATACTGCTAGTATACGCTCTTAAGAGAAAAAATGCTAATGAATTAAATAAAACTGCAATCTAAGTGGCGCAAGATGAAATTGACACACTTCAAAGTTTAATTATCTCAATTAGCTAAGGCACATCTCAATTAAATGTGTTTGGTCACTGTGACTTCCACCTTAGTGAAATAAAGGAGGGTAATGTTACACAATATGTGGGTTATTGTTCGAAGTCAGCGTGTGTTACTTCAAACAAAAGGGTGGTACTTATGTACAGTCCTGTTCAGTCAACTAAAAACTGTCCACCATTGTTTTTTACACAAATATATTCACTGCAGCCCATGCAAAACTAAATAAGATTTTTAGTACTTATATGTATATAGTATCAGGCACCAGCGCCACCCAGCAGTTAATTCTTATAATCCTAAATCATATCAAATTTGAAAAATCCAATAGCTGAAAGCCCTAGTAAATTACTTGTAATTAATAAATATAATAATGAATCAAGAAGTAAATGAAATACTATACTATATCCATAATTGTATAGGTACTTTACTTATACATCTACATATATAAATTATGATATAATAAGTGGTACTGGTTATCTACAAAAAGTGGGTGGATGCTGGCACTACATGTTACCGAGTTATCAGCTGATTAGTTCCTGAATGGTTGCTCATCAAACCGTTACGTATAGCGTGTGTAAACATATTAACTAGCTTTTTCACACAACTTTGTTTGTGTTTTTATTTTATTTATTTACTAGCTGTTACCTGTGGCTTCAGCATCGTGATATATAGCCTATGTCCTTCTCAGTACCCTAACCTGGGTATATGCAAAATTTCATGATAATCAGTTCAGTTGATAAGGTATGAAAGCGTAACAAACAAACTCACTTTCGCATTCATAATATTACTTAGGAATTTAGGATTAGGACAAGTATTCATTATTTCCTCTATGTGGGGTATAACAATTATAAATTTCTTGACTTATATCCATTAGTATGCTACTTTGTCTTTCTCATCCAAGCATTTCCTCATTGTGTCCTCAGCTGTGATATGATTTGGCACACTTTCTTTATAGTCAGCTGCCTACTTTAAGGCCTTGAAGCCAACCCTTTTTCGGTAACAGTACACTACTTTGTAACTTTTATATATTGATGATTCTAAAGGAAAATTTGAGGCAATGCAAACATACCTTGTATTTCAAAACTTTGTAGACATCAATGAAAGTAGTCCTCTCCAACAAACTGGCTCGCTGGCACGCGGCGACGGACTCGCTCTCACACTTGGCCGTGATCAGGTTGGTCAAGTTCTGCCGCTGCTGCGAGCAGATCCACGACGCCTGCAGCAGCTCTAGCGCCTTCCTCTCCACTTCCTCATTGAGACTTTGCAACAGCTGCCGTTCCGAATTTATAAAAATTTTCTCCCGTCGCAACTGGTTCGCTAACTCCGCGATGTTCATACACCCCTCCGACGTCGACTGCATCATTCTTGGGCTAGTTATTTAAACATCAATAACACAAACACATAGTTCATGGAGTTCAATAAAATTGTGTTTTTCACGTCATAACAATATTTTTATTTTACAGTATTGTATTTAGACACAACACTTTCTTCCTGTTCAGATGATTTTTTATTGTAGGAGTGCTGCTATATTATCAATATTTACGTAAAACATTGGAATATGTGCGAAAATTATTTAATTTTCTGCCAAGGCAAAAAATATTCAGAGTCGAAGACGAATATTCAGAGTGAAAACGCGAAATATACCTACGCTGTCTCACTGTTTATGAATCAAAGTGACTTGACCAATCGCTGCGCGACTATGTTCACGTGTGAACAGCAAGACCGAAAAGTGACCAATCAAAAAGAAGATGTATTGTCGCTGTCATTCTTCACCAAATCTGTCAATGAAATAAAAAAAATTGATTGTAAATCCCAAGAAGCTGAGCCTTGCAATGGAGTTTACAAAAATACTACCTGCAAATACGCGTATTTAATGATGACCGTGAATGGCCAGCTTAAAAAAGTAATGATTGAATGAATGATAAACGAAAATAGATTAAAAATGAACGAATGAATGAAAATGGTTGACGATGGAAGGAAATCCTTGGACTGCTGTTCATTTTCATTGTAATTTTTGTGTAAATAAAATTTGCGTGTTTATTTTCTAATAAGTACTTAAATGTAATTATAGTGTATCGGTAATTATAAGTATAATGTCAAGAAGTACGATTGAGGGGAAGCTAAGAGGGTTAGAGCAACGATTTCAAAATGAAATGCGTATTAGTGGCTTTCCCAGCCATGGAGGAGTTGGGGCTTCCAGAAACGGGAACACCCGGAGACCAAGGCCTCGTGAGTATCCAACTATCATATAACATCCCGTCGTAAAGCTTGGACAACAAGTTTGTCTGAATGTTATACTTCTCACTACCCTGCTCTTTATCGCTGTATTTATAGCTTTTATTGATAAAAATATGCGTAATTTTGTGTAGAAACATTTATTATCTGCAATAAGTTACGGGCTATCATATAAATTTAGCTGAAACCTGTGCTGAAGTTGTGTTTTTCATATGAGAAAATAGGATATGTTTCAGAACATAGGTTGTTCCAAAGGTTAGTTCAGTGTTATACCATATTGAGTTAAAATAATCGCTGGCAGCTTCCTCGGAGCCCGCGCTGCACAATGTATGGATTATTTGCATAATATGGCATTGAGAACATTGTGGGTGGTGCGGTGTCAGTGGCTGCTGACATTGTTTTTATGTTTTTATGCTGATGTGTTTATTACAAGCCATTGTCTGCGAAAAGTTCTGCGAATTTATGGTAATAAGCAAGCAGGTTGACAAACTGTCCACATTATTGCATAGAAAGTTACAAATTTAACAAACGGGGAGTTCCAGTGTAATTGTACATGTTATTTCCTTTGCTTTGATTAGTTTGCATTACTTACAGCACAAAATCTTATTCTTTCCCATCCTCTTGTTTTGTTGACTTGACGATTTCAACTAACAATATATTATAAGGTTGTAATATTTAAAGCTATGTAATATCAATTGGCCATGTGGTTCCCGGCAGAGTAGAATAGGACCACTCCAAGTCCTCCCGTGGATGTCGTAAAAGGCGACTAAGGGAAGACAAGCTAAACAAAGCTTTAAAACATCAAAGAAACCTCTCCAACCCGTCTGGCCAGCGTGGAGAGTGTAGGCCAAATCCTCTGACTGCTCTGGCTAATATATGGCTATGGTAGTCAGAGAGGGTCGTGCTCCTGCAGTGGAGACTAAACAAGACCTGATGACGTTGTAATGTTTGATGCTGATTGACTGAAAAGAAGTGTTTTAATCAAATGCAACTGCCCTACTTGCATTTGATAAAACCACTACTTTTCTATTAGATATGTTTTATAAGTACCACAATTTTATATTATAATACAAATTACCATTTATACTTCTAAAGGAAGAAATAAGATTTAATTGTATTCAATAAATGATTTATCTATCTATCTATCTAAGAACCGACAATGGGGCTTTATACAACAAGTGCTAACCCGATGCTTCTGTGCTTTGATGTGTAGGACATGTATTTCTTTACCTAACCCATTCCTTTTATAGGCATTATGGTTTGCATCATCTAACATAACTGCCACACCATTAAGTGTGCTGTTTGGTTTTACTCATTTTGCAATATTTAAAATTAAAATCAATTAATAAGTAATAGACAGTATAATTTTTTTTTATTTATCACATGTATATACCATTATTACAGACCAACATGTACACTAATTATTGTAAAACTTCATTTTTAATCTATGCTATCTCTCCGCTGGGTTTCTTTCATGTCTTTCCACTTGTCCCTGTCTGATAAGTGATAACATTAATAAGTAGGAAGCCAAATTGAGAAGTGGGATATGGTGCAGAATTTCGTCATGCACAATCAAAGAGCATAGCTTCCTAGGTAAAGCACTGATTGTATAAAGACCAAGATGCTAGTTCCAACCTCTATATTATACTATTGTGGTGCAAAAAAAAAACATATAAGAATACCAGTAGTTCTATTATATTTTGATGAAAAATTATGATGTGATGATTGGCAAAGATTGACTCTGTTGCTCATCAGAGTCATCAGTGACAGTGACTCTTCTTATGCTTTTAGGTAAAGGTAATTCAGGATTTACCAACAAAAAGGTAGAGATTTTCTTAAATTATTTATTTAATATTTGATTTAAAAGAATCAACATAGAGTATTTCTTGGTTAAAATTTCTTCATATCATTTTATTTTAATTATATTAGAATTATTTATCCCAATCCCAACTAATATTATAAATGCGAAAGTGAGTTTGTTTGTTTGTTTGTTACGCTTTCACGCCGTATCTACTGAACCGATCATCATGAAATTTTCCATACACATAAGTTAGGGTACCAAGAAGGACATAGGCTATAAATTACGCGGGCGAAGCCGCGGGTAACAGCTAGTCTCTTATATATTGAATCGAATTCATTGGGTAAGAACTCTATACTTAAACAACCACGTCTATTGTTAAAGAACTTGTAGAAAGTATGTATCTCTGACATATACCTATCTAGTTGATATTCATATCATTTTTTTATTTTTATTTATTTATTAAACTTATTGAGCCCATAGAGCTACAGTAGGTGGACTTAATGCTAAGAGCATTCTCTCATCATCATATTATCAGGTCTCTTTTTAGTCTCCACTGCAGGAGCATGACCCTCTCTGTACTACCACAGCCATGTACTAGCCAGAGCAGTCAGAGGATTTGGCGCACACTCTCCACGCTGGCCAGATGTTTTGGAGAGATCTCTTTAACAGTTATAAGCTTTGTTTAACTTGTGTTTCCTAAGTTGCTTTCTATGACATCCACAAATCGACTTGGAGTGGTCCTATTTTATCTGCCGGGAACCACACAGCCAATTGATATTCATCATCATCATCATCATCAGGTCTTTTTTAGTCTCCACTGCAGGAGCATGACCCTCTCTGTACTACTAGAGCCATAATTAGCCAGTGCAGTCAGAGGATTTGGCCTACACTCTTCACGCTGGCCAGACGGGTTGAAGAGGTCTGTTTGATGTTCATAAGCTTTGTTTAGCTAGTATTTCCTAAGTCGCCTTCTACGACATCCACGGGAAGACTTGGAGTGGTCCTATTCTACTCTGCCGGGAACCACACGGCACCTGATGCAATTGATATTACCACCATATAATTGCCATAAGCTATATAGTAAACATAAGCTGCTAAGCCAAGTAAATAATCAGTGATCACGATCAGACATACTCGTGGTGAAATTTATGTGTATTTCTAAGAAGTTAGAATAATAAGATTGCCTGGAAGCTTGCCAAGTTGTTGATATACAAACTTTTGTTTGTAGGCTTTTCTTTAGAAATCCGTCTGGCGAGGTACCTTCATGTCTAGCGTCTAGCACAATGGGGTGGTTGGGGAAACTTGAAATGTAGGTTATTTGATTAGATATTGAAATATTTTTATAATAATTTTTATAGGTGGATTTATACATTCACAATGCTATTTTGATATATTTAACATATGTTGATGAAATTATCAACAAGTTGCGAATTATAAGCCTCTCAATATTTGTATAGAAATGTTGAATGGCTTGGCTTAGAATTCAGCTGTGTAGGAACATATGTAGGTTATAGTGAGATTAATTAGTCGATTGAATGCTTAACTTTAAACCAAAATTATCAAATATTGCCACAATTCTCTTTTGTACCTGCCCTCTTAACAAGAATTATTTTATATATCCATGACCATTTTTGTTTTCACTTCCACGCTGATCTGGGAGTAAAGATAAAACATAGAATGTAACAGATGCTTCTCTTCCCTCGCAGATCGTAAAAGCCGATCGAGGGAATGGGCGAAAATATAAGGAATATGGCAATAGGCGACGCGGCTAGCAACCCATCACTATTTTGATTTAGTTTTCCATCTACTCGCCCACCACCATGCTAAAAGTGGTTTCAGGTCTTACAGACCTGGGCTCGGTGTACCGCGCAAGGGAAGAAAATCTGACAGTATGTATGTATGTATTTTTGTTTGCAAAACTCATGTAAAGAGACTATTTTTGTTTGTTGCAGCCACAATGTTCCCCTCTAACAGAGAGATGCCGGCGTTTCCCCCGCGCTCGCCGCAGGCCACCGAGACAGAGTTCAGAATGCGAGAGGTCTATAAAGTAAGAAGAATAACTCCCTGTTTTTATGTTTGAGGCTAATATATTTTGGGGAAATTATTTTTTTCAAGCTGCCAGTAACAAGCGTTGCAATTATTTAATGAATACTAGCTGCCCTACCCGGCTGCGCCCGACATGTATTATACCTAAAAATCTTCCTCGTGAATCCTATCTATTGGCGCAAACCGCATGAAAGTCCGTGCAGTAGTTTTTGAGTTTTCGCGAACAGATAAAAAGGCAGACTCTATAAAATATGAATATTGTACTAACCCATTAAATAACACCCGAACATATATGGGTGGCTTGGCTTGTTATAATTACATAACGAACACGCTCACAGGTGAGCGGCAAGCTCAACGTCGACGGCGTAGAATACAGCTCAAACGTGGACGACCTACAGTTACTTGGGGAGCTCGGCAGCGGCACCTGTGGACATGTGGTCAAGATGCTCCACAGGCCTTCGGGCGCCGTTATCGCGGTTAAGGTAAGTTTACAATTGTAACATCATTTAAGTAAAGGCTTTACCGCTTATAAGCTTTGTTTGTGAGTGAAAGAGGAGGTCTCCTTTCCAGGACCGACCGACTCGTATCAATTCAATTCAATCGTTTATTTAATATAGGTTTCTTTGAACACTTATTAATTGTCATATTTGTGTTTACAATTACAACAAAAAAATTTTGTTGACGTCAATAATTACTTATGGCTAAGTTTAGGCCGGGGAGTTTTTGGTGGGAAGTCAAGGGGTTCAGTTGTCGTTTGCCTTATACAATTTTGCAAATTGATTTAAGTGGACTTTATAATATGAAATTGGTGTAGTTTGGTGTTATAAATGCTCGTGCTCGAGAACAATTTGTGAAATAGTTAAAGTAGACTGTTAAATGGACTTGTATAGATTTGTCGCCAAAAGCTCCCACGAGGCTGCCAAAGAACATACGCCATCTTTGATGCCACATACCGTACAACACCGATACTTAGTATCTCATTATACTGGACATTGGCAGAATCACTGAAATCTCGGTGGAAGCCATCATTAAAAAGAAGAAAGAAAGAAGTTTAGGCCGACCGACCCGCTTGCTCGTTTGCCATTCTGTGTCATAAAAAAAGCTTACCTCCCTTCTTTTCCGAAAGGCAAATAAATTAGAAGACTAGATAGAAGTTGATAACGAAACTGGGTTGTCTGAGAGCTACTTGTTCAATCTTGTGATTTAAAATCAGTAATCAGAATGCTATGAGTCATCATCATCATCAATGAGTATGTTTCCTTTAAATTACGATGAGGATGTAGCGTATGGTAATATTACCACTTTCCATTGATTTTGCATGGAAAAGACGCAGCTGGCACATTCTACCTTTTTTTCTCCCAGACCAGCATAGAAGACCGAATTTTGTCCCTTCAGACTGAGACCTTTCTGCTTTCAGAACTTCAGAACTTGTGCTTTCACAATCTAAAGCAACTTTTTGCCAGCCTCCTCAGAAAATATAATGCGTATTATCACGTTTTCATCCAGTTGTAGACAGAACCAGTGCCGGATTTATATTTTTTATGAGTGTAGGCCACTTTATTTCCGCCGCCCCATGTACATACCTTTCAAAAATAATAATTTTCCATTTGTAGTAAAGAGGCCTCCTTTACTACAAACAAAACAAATTGAAAATTGTTATTTAAATAAATAAATGAAGTTTAAATAAACGAATGAATTAGTCATTAAGATAGAGAGCGTAAAAAAGAAACAAGATATACAATTTTTTTTCCTTTAGCCTCTGAACTCAAGTGACCGTCCTCTGAAATCTACCGCCCCTAGGACGCTGCCGCCCCTAGGCCGCGGCCTATACGGCCTATTTATAAATCCAGGACTGGACAAAACCCAAGGCCTTCAAACCCAAAGGACACCTTTAGTGTGTTAGGTGGTCGTAGATGCTGTAGGTGGAATCAAAATAGTCAGGAATTTCCGTCTTTTGCCTAGGCTGGCATTTACGTTTTTTCTTTTCTCCCAGCATGGAAATACGCGGGATGAAAAGCAGCAGAATACTTTATAATAGTAGATTGTTGCACTGAGCAGAAAGTAAGTTATTACTGCACGAGTGTTTATTTGGAGCCCGAGCACTAGCGAGGGCTCTAAAAAGCACGAGTGTAATATAACTTACTTAATGCGAGGTGCATAATCTGCTTTTCTTCCAACTACTGCAATAAAAGTAGGTGAAAAATAAAAGTGAAGACAAATTACAAAAGTTAAAAGTTTGTTGTTCACATTCCCGCTTTTTTTCTTTATGGCCAGTATTTTTTAGGCAAGGCGATACACACGTCCCTTTGTAAACTCCATTCGGCTGTTAGGTTGGCCAACCTTCTTTATGAAATGTGACAACTATTGAAAACTAAACAGTGCAGCAAAGGATTTCCATACATTTTTGCTGCACTAGAGCAGCAAAAATGTATGGAAATCCTTTACTGCACTGTTTAGTTTTTTTTTTTTTTACTTCTAGTGCAGCAAAGTTCCGCTTTGTGCTGCATATGTAGTGCAGTTATGATAGAATTGTAGCGTAGTTGAAAGAAAATAAAATTGTCCACAGCAAATGCGTCGCTCCGGCAACTCAGAAGAGACAAAACGCATCCTGATGGACTTAGACGTGGTGGTCCGTTCGCATGGCTGTCCGTACATCGTCAGATGTCTCGGGTGCTTCGTAACGGACGCCGACGTGTGGATTTGCATGGAGCTCATGGAGACTTGCTTCGATAAGCTGCTGAAGAGGCTAGGAGCGCCTGTACCAGAGTCCATATTGGGAAAAGTCACAGTCGCGGTAAGAAATCCATATCTGTATATAGCAATTGAAGACTTGCGCTGAAATAGGGGTTCATCCCAATCGCCCAAAGTGCCATCACACAGCTGTGGACCTGCCATCTAACAGTGACTTTTTGTAACTTGCCAGGAGTGCTATTTTTGAACGCGTGACTCACTAAACGAATGATTGACGCGAGTGTTTCTAAAAGGCCGCATTTTTGAATTATGCGTTGACGAGTGATTGCAACGAGCGGTTGAGACCGCTCGTTTCCGCAGGCGACGAACGCTTTTATGTCAAAGTCACTTCCTGTCATTCGAAGTTCATCTGTCATCATTTTACGTTCCATTTGACGCTACACTTTTTAAACATTTTAAAAATCCTTAATAACCTTAAAAAAGTTTAAAAAAAATTCTGCGTGACATAAGAAGAAACGAAATATTTTCGTTGAAGGTTGGCAGCACTACAGTTCAAACGATGGTTTCAAAAATATGGCAAAATGGCATTTCATGAATTGGGAAGACGAGTGTGACTTGTAGTCGTGCACGACTTGCGCTTTAGTGAGTCACGCGTTCAAAAATAGCACTCCAGAGCGTATGCCTCCGGATGAAACATCTATTCCTGTAAAATAATAATATCTATGGAATAGCATGTGAATACTTGTCGTGTGGTTCCCGGCAGACTATCTCGTAGAAGGCGACTTAGTAAACACAAGCTAAACAAAGCTTATTAAACATCAATGTTTGTTTTGTTTTTCGTATGTGTAAGTGGCCAACACTGGTGTCAGATTTTTCAAGCTGCCTTAAGGCATCTGACATGGCTTAACGACTGCCATCAACGATGAAAGCCGGGACCAACGGCTTAACGTGCCTTCCGAAGCACGGAGGAGCTCGAGATATTTTTATGCCACTTGCTTACATTAAACATCAATGAGAACTCTCCGACCTGTCTGGCCAGCGGTGAGCGTAAAAGCCAAATCTTCTGACTGTTCTGGCTTATATATGGCTCTGGGTAACTATCAGAGAGGGTCTTGCCCTGCAGTGGAGACTAAGAAAAACCTGATGATGATGATAGCGTTGTAAATGCTTAACCTTAATGATCTAGCCTTCACTAATTTACAATAACAGCACTCGCATGAAATGAAAATGAAATGATATCTTGTTCGAAATCTTTCTCTTCTTTTCCTCTGGACTCTGTACCGATAAGTTCCTTTATCATTTCCTTTTAAGCACTGGTGCAATGAAGCATTCATTAATTTAATTACAGACGGTAAACGCGCTGTCATACCTAAAAGACACGCATGGAGTCATCCACCGGGACGTCAAGCCCAGTAATATACTCCTAGACGCGCGGGGAAACGTCAAGCTGTGTGACTTTGGCATCAGTGGACGACTGGTAGACTCCAAAGCTAAGACGAGAAGTGCGGGGTGCGCGGCGTATATGGCGGTGAGTATATTTTTCTTCCAGAGACCGACTGTATCAGGGGCAAACTATATATTACGTCACACGTTAAGGATTAATGAAGTATGACAGAGTGTGACAACAGGGGGGGTCACAAGCTTGGTGACGTTACATGTACATACTACTGGATGCACGGGGAAACGTCGAGTTGTGTGATTTTGGCATTAGTGGACGATTGGTAGACTCCAAAGCTAAGACAAGAAGTGCTGGGTGCGCGGCGTATATGGCGGCCAGTACTTTTTCTTCTAGAGACCGACTGAATCGGCGGCAAACAATATATTACGTCACACACTAAGGGTTTAATGAAGTGTGACAGGGTGTAACAACAAAGGGGAGGGGTCACAAGCTTTATGACGTCACATGTAAATACTGCTAAACGCGCGGGGGATCGTCAAGCTGTGTGACTTTGGCATCAGTGGACGACTGGTAGACTCCAAAGCTAAGACGAGAAGTGCGGGGTGCGCGGCGTATATGGCGGTGAGTATATTTTTCTTCCAGAGACCGACTGAATCGGGCAAACTATATATTACGTCACACGTTAAGGGTTAATTAAGTGTGACAGAGTGTGACAACAGGGGGGTCACAAGCTTGGTGACGTCACATGTACATACTACTGGACGCACGGGGAAACGTCAAACTGTGTGACTTTGGCATCAGTGGACGACTGGTAGACTCCAAAGCTAAGACGAGAAGTGCGGGGTGCGCGGCGTATATGGCGGTGAGTATATTTTTCTTCCAGAGACCGACTGAATCGGGCAAACTATATATTACGTCACACGTTAAGGGTTAATTAAGTGTGACAGAGTGTGACAACAGGGGGGTCACAAGCTTGGTGACGTCACATGTACATACTACTGGACGCACGGGGAAACGTCAAACTGTGTGACTTTGGCATCAGTGGACGACTGGTAGACTCCAAAGCTAAGACGAGAAGTGCGGGGTGCGCGGCGTATATGGCGGTGAGTATATTTTTCTTCCAGAGACCGACTGTATCAGGGGCAAACTATATATTACGTCACACGTTAAGGATTAATGAAGTATGACAGAGTGTGACAACAGGGGGGGTCACAAGCTTGGTAACGTTACATGTACATACTACTGGATGCACGGGGAAACGTCGAGTTGTGTGATTTTGGCATTAGTGGACGATTGGTAGACTCCAAAGCTAAGACAAGAAGTGCTGGGTGCGCGGCGTATATGGCGGCCAGTACTTTTTCTTCTAGAGACCGACTGAATCGGCGGCAAACAATATATTACGTCACACACTAAGAGTTTATTGAAGTGTGACAGGGTGTAACAACAAAGGGGAGGGGTCACAAGCTTTATGACGTCACATGTAAATACTGCTAAACGCGCGGGGGATCGTCAAGCTGTGTGACTTTGGCATCAGTGGACGACTGGTAGACTCCAAAGCTAAGACGAGAAGTGCGGGGTGCGCGGCGTATATGGCGGTGAGTATATTTTTCTTCCAGAGACCGACTGAATCGGGCAAACTATATATTACGTCACACATTAAGGCGCTCCTATAGTAACACTAACGCCATCCCGCAATTAATTCTTTTAATCCTAAATTATATCGAATTTTAAAAATCTAACAAGTACATAACTAGTAAAATACTTGTAGTATTTTCACTAATACATTTTCACTAATATTTGTTTGATAAAATAAAAGAAAAACAGGTTAACGCCAAAAGTGGCCACTTTTGGCGTTAACCAATTTTTCTCTTTAAATGTGGCACTAGTAAATTACTTGTAATATACAAAAAATACTATAAGTAATTTAGTAGTTTTTTACTTATTAGATTTTTAAAATTCGATACAATTTATGATTAAAGGAATTTAATAGCTGGGTGGCGCTAGTGTTGCTATAAGAGCGCCTTAAGGGTTAAAGAAATGTGACAGAGTGTGACAACAGGGGGGTCACAAGCTTGGTGACGTTACATGTAAATACTGCTAAACGCGCGGGGGAACGTCAAGCTGTGTGATTTTGCCATCAGTAGACGACTACTGGACTCCAAGGCTAAGACGAGAAGTGCGGGGTGCGCGGCGTATATGGCGGTGAGTATATTTTTCTTCCAGAGACCGACTGAATCGGGCAAACTATATATTACGTCACACGTTAAGGGTTAATTAAGTGTGACAGAGTGTGACAACAGGGGGGTCACAAGCTTGGTGACGTCACATGTACATACTACTGGACGCACGGGGAAACGTCAAGCTGTGTGATTTTGGCATTAGTGGACGATTGGTAGACTCCAAAGCTAAGACAAGAAGTGCTGGGCGCGCGGCGTATATGGCGGCCAGTACTTTTTCTGACTGAATCGGCGGCAAACAATATATTACGCCACACACTAAGGGTTTAATGAAGTGTGACAGGGTGTGACAACAAAGGGTCACAAGCTTTATGACGTCACATGTAAATACTGCTAAACGCGCGGGGGAACGTCAAGCTGTGTGATTATGCCATCAGTGGACGACTAGTGGACTCCAAGTCTAAGACGAGAAGTGCGGAGTGCGCGGCGTATATGGCGGTAAGTACTTTTACTTCTGGAGACCAACTGAATGAGGGGACATCCATAAATAACGTCACACATTAAGGGTTCATGAAGTGTGACAGGGTGTGACAACCGGGAGGAGAGGTCAGGAGCCTTGTGACGTCACATGTACATACTGCTGGACGCGCGGGGGAACGTCAAGCTGTGTGACTTTGGCATCAGTGGACGACTGGTAGACTCCAAAGCTAAGACAAGAAGTGCTGGGTGCGCGGCGTATATGGCGGCCAGTACTTTTTCTTCTAGAGACCGACTGAATCGGCGGCAAACAATATATTACGTCACACACTAAGAGTTTAATGAAGTGTGACAGGGTGTAACAACAAAGGGGAGGGGTCACAAGCTTTATGACGTCACATGTAAATACTGCTAAACGCGCGGGGGATCGTCAAGCTGTGTGACTTTGGCATCAGTGGACGACTGGTAGACTCCAAAGCTAAGACGAGAAGTGCGGGGTGCGCGGCGTATATGGCGGTGAGTATATTTTTCTTCCAGAGACCGACTGAATCGGGCAAACTATATATTACGTCACACGTTAAGGGTTAATTAAGTATGACAGAGTGTGACAACAGGGGGGGTCACAAGCTTGGTGACGTTACATGTACATACTACTGGATGCACGGGGAAACGTCGAGCTGTGTGATTTTGGCATTAGTGGACGATTGGTAGACTCCAAAGCTAAGACAAGAAGTGCTGGGTGCGCGGCGTATATGGCGGCCAGTACTTTTTCTTCTAGAGACCGACTGAATCGGCGGCAAACAATATATTACGTCACACACTAAGGGTTTAATGAAGTGTGACAGGGTGTGACAACAAAGGGTCACAAGCTTTATGACGTCACATGTAAATACTACTAAACGCGCGTTGGAACGTCAAGCTGTGTGATTTTGCCATCATTGGACGAATAGTGGACTCCAAGGCTAAGACGAGAAGTGCGGGGTGCGCGGCGTATATAGCGGTAAGTACTTTTTCTTCTGGAGACCAACTGAATGAGGGGACATCCATAAATAACGTCACACATTAAGGGTTCATGAAGTGTGACAGGGTGTGACAACCGGGAGGAGAGGTCAGCAGCCTTGTGACGTCACATGTACATACTGCTGGACGCGCGGGGGAACGTCAAGCTGTGTGACTTTGGCATCAGTGGACGACTGGTGGACTCCAAAGCTAAGACGAGAAGTGCTGGGTGCGCGGCGTACATGGCAGTGCATTTTTTTTTCACTGTGGCAGCAGTCTCAAAAAACTGAAAAATATAATGTGTAATCTATATTTTCACTGTCTTGCTTAATTGAAAGCTTTATAAAATTGATTTAAAAAATTAATGTATTTTTTAAAATCAATATTAGAAATCTTTATTTTATGCTACACTTAAACTCAGCCACTGTTGCTGCTCATGTCGCTGCCGGAAATATTTCTCTAAATACTTCTGCGGTAGTAACGACGCGGGCAAGTAGTCATACTCAGTCTTCATATTTCTTTATTTTTCGCGAAAACCGACAATCGAGTGAGCGACGGGCAACGGCAGCGGCATGAGCAGAATGTGACCACTTCCCTGTCCAATAAGGCTGAGTGTAAATGATTTACACTGAGCCTTATTGGACAGAGAAGTGGTCACATTATTACATTTTTTAGGGTTCCGTAGTAAACAAGGAACCCTTATAGTTTCGCCATGTCTGTCTGTCTGTCTGTCCGTCCGCGGTTTTACGCAGAGACTATAAGTACTAGAAAGCTGTAATTTGGTATGGGTATGTATATTAATCATGGCAAAAAAGTGGTAGAATAAAAACTTGAAAAAAATTTTTTTTAGGGTAGCTCCCATACAAGTAATTTTTTTTCTTTATTTACCCATCGTGTGGGGTATCGTTAAATAGGTCTTTCAAAAATATTGTGAGGTTGAGAACACCATTTTTCGATTTAGGGATCCGTTACCGAAATATTTGGTTTTAAAGTGCGAATTTTTGTTAGAGGTAAGTGTCCCCCCCCCCTCTATCTGCTAAACGGTTATATATAGATACGTGAAAAAAATTACAGCAGTAGTATATATACTGAAGTTTAAAGGAAAACTATTAGAGCTGAGTACTAAGTACAAACTAAAAAGTTATAGGCAACCAACTTATAAACTGTAAAATTTCATACTATTTTCATTGTTAGATGTTTTTGGTCGTTAAACTGTAAGGTGCGAGTGTGAATAGTGTGAACTCAAAGTTGTCATTCGCAACTACGGAACCCTACACTGCGCGTGGCCCGACACGCACTTGGCCGGTTTTTACATTACAAATACATTATTTGCAGCCTGAACGGATTGACCCACCGGACCCCACGCGGCCAGACTACGACATCCGAGCTGACGTGTGGTCGCTGGGAATCTCTCTAGTGGAGCTGGCCACTGGCGTGTTCCCATATAGAGACTGCCAGAATGATTTCGAGGTGCTAACTAGGGTAAGTATTCTAAGCAAAAAAAAATATGTTGTGGTTTGTGGGATTTTAAAAACGCCGCTAACAAAATTCAACAAACAAGTGACGTCACTTCAGTAGCATTTTACGTTTTCACACTTTTGAAATCCGTACATTTTTTAGGGTTCCGTAGTAAACAAGGAACCCTTATAGTTTCGCCATGTCTGTCTGTCTGTCTGTCCGTCCGCGGTTTTACGCAGAGACTATAAGTACTAGAAAGCTGTGATTTGATATGGGTATGTATATTAATCATGCCAAAAGAGGTAGAAAAATATCTTGAAAAAATTTTTTTTTAAGGTAGCTCCCATACAAGTAAAGTGGGGGAGTAATTTTCTCTATTTACCCATCGTGTGGGGTATCGTTAAATAGGTCTTTAAAAAATATTGTTAGGTTGAGAACACCACTTTTCGATTTAGGGATCCGTTTCCGAAATATTTGGTTTTAAAGTGCGAATTTTTGTTAGAGGTAAGTGTCCTCCCCCCCTCTATCTGCTAAACGGATATATATGGATACGTGAAAAAAATTACAGAAGTAATATATATACTGAAGTTGAAAGGAAAACTATCAGAGCTGAGTACTAAGTACAAATTTCATACAATTTTCATTGTTAGATGTTTTGGGTCGTTAAACTGTGAGGTGCGAGTGTGAACAGTGTGAACTCAAAGTTTACATTCGCAACTACGGAACCCTACACTGCGCGTGGCCCGACACGCACTTGGCCGGTTTTTAATGTATCTATCCTAACTAATATTATAAATGCGAAAGTGTGTTTATTTGCGCCCTATCTACTGAACCGATCATCTTGAAATTTTGCATACACAGGTTAAGGTACCGAGAAAGACATATGCATATAACACGCCGGCAAAGCCGCGGGCAACAGCTAGTATCAGGCAGAAACTGTCCTTTAGAGTTTTATCAATCTTTTAGAGCTTCTAGGTGCTAACATAATCCGACACATTTACCAAAATCTATTCCTCCATGCAAGTTCATCATTATTAGAGTTTGTTTCATGATGCAATCACGGTTTTATATTTTTACAGGTAATTTTGTTTCATGATGCAATCACGGTTTTATACTTTTACAGGTAATAGCGGATGATCCGCCTCAACTGCCAGATGATAGTGACTTCTCGCAAGAATTCAAGTCATTTGTTTCACAGTGGTATGTATTTACTTATTAGCATAAAAAATGCTTATCATATAACATAGGGGCCGTCTCCACAAGAGATAGAATCGCGGCGTATAAATCGTCGTTCCCCCTATTTCTAGTGGCATAATACGAGGGAATGTCAGTCGTATCGCCTATAGAATAGAATAATTAATGGAAGCGCGGACTCGTCGCGATTATCGTGCGCGTGGGGACGGCCCATAATGCTGTCCATAATAAATAAGATTTGGAATAAAATCTAGCAGTTTTTTCGTCCAGTGAAGGCTGTATTATAGTCTGTCTAGCAAGCCATCATTTTATTTGTTGAGCGTATTAGTCTCATTTTTACACCTATTCGCCCACCAACACGCTAAACGTGGACTGCGTATCATGGACTTAGGTTCTGGCTACCCCGTAGCGATAAAGATGTAATAATATGAAAGTATGTTCGTTAAAATACCTTAATGTTAATTTCATAATTCTTTCAGCCTCACAAAAAACTACCGGCAACGGCCGAAATACGCGAAACTTCTAGAACACCCGTTCGTAGTGAAATCCGCACAAAGCTCCGTATCGGTCGAAGCATGGTACGCCTCGCTACCGATCAACGGGGCCCCTCAAGCTCAACCTAGAACCGTCAGCACCACCGCCACACACGTAGTGAGAGGGCAACCTAGTCATACCAACCAAACGAATCAAAGTTATAGTCAAAGTGGTCAAACGTACGGTCAAAGTGGGCAGAATTACAGTCAAAGTGGGCAGAATTACAGTCAAAGTGGACAGAATTACAATCAAAGTGGGCAGACGTACGGACAGAGTAGTCATAATGGAGTGGAGTCGCCGGTTACGCCGCAGCCGACGAGGAATTTTGTGACTAGTTCGCAGCATTGGTTGCCGGAACAAGTCACTCCCACGCCTACCAGGTGAGATGTTATTTATTTCTTATTGAGTTATTCGCTCCAAGTAGACCGAGCCACGGTCGTTCTAGGCAATATTACGGCCAAAGTGGCCAGAATGAGTGTGTTAGTAGGCAGATCTATGGACAGAACAGTTATAGTAGACCAATATGGGCTATGTTACGGCCAAAGTGGTCAAAATTACAATCAAAGGGGCCAGAATTACAGTCAAAGTGGGGAAGTGGTATGGACAGAGTAGTGTATAATGGAGTGAAATCTCCGGTTACGCTGCAGCACACGAGGAATTTTGTGACTAGTTCGCAGCATTGGTTGCCGGAACAAGTCACTCCCACGCCTACCAGGTGAGACATACTAATATAATCAGGAGGTAAGGTTTGATTGTTTGTGTGCATTCAATACGCTCCGGAACTACTGGCCCGAGTGTTAAAATTCTTTTATATATAGACAATTAATTTAGCGCGGTATTTAAGGCGTATACCTACGACCCTTAGGTATACGCCTTAAATACCGCGGGTTCGAGTCTTACATGGCGATTTCTTTTCCGTCACATATCTCAATTGTTATAATATATATGCCGAGCATTGTATTTTTTTTAATAAAAATAAAAAAAATGTGGACTCACCTAAGTATTATTATAAATAAAAATAACAATGATGCAGTAGGCGCAGATCATATTATATTGTCACACATATTATTCAGGGCCTTGACTTTGGACCCAGATTGTCCCAATCCCAACTAATATTATAAATGCGAAAGTGAGTTTGTTTATTTGTCTGTTTGTTACGCTTTCACGCCGTATCTACTGAACCGATCATCATGAAATTTTGCATACACATAGGTTAGGGTACCGAGAAGGACATAGGCTATAAATTACGCGGGCGAAGCCGCGGGTAACAGCTAGTTGTTTATAATTTTTAAATCACTATCACTACATATTATAAAACAAAGTCCTCCGCCGCGTCTGTCTGTCTGTCTGTTCGCGATAAACTTAAAAACTACTGCACGGATTTTCATGCGGTTTTCACCAACAGATAGAGTAATTTACGAGGAAGGTTTTAAGGTATACTACATGCCCGAGCGCAGCCGGGTAGGGCTGCTAGTATGAAATAAAATAATGTGATTTTTATTAAATATGAAATGAAATAAAATAATGTGATTTTATTATTGCACTGTTATAAAAAAATATATTCTATTAATTAATAATGTATTATTGATCAACAGAGCGTGGTGGGCCGGTCAGAGTAACGCGGGAGGCAGTAGCTCTCAACCTGCGAGTCTTGAGGGAGATTATCCAAATCACTCACCTTACGCTAGACGGAGGTATGTTATTTTTTTTAATTCTTTTTTTCGAGGCTTCAGTACGCTTGTTGTTACTATGCCAGTCTCATGGGCAACCTCTAGTATAAAATTTGTCGTAGCGACTTAATAAACCTCCATATGAGGTATACCGATTTTGCTGAATGTGTCAATGGATTGCTCAACACTGTGTTCAGCAATCCCTTCTCCATAGGTCTCCAGTCTCGTAGGGCAGTATACTGACCACATTTCAGCAATTTTCCATCTTCACTGACTGAAGATTAAACCATCCATGTCACAGGCTGTCTTGGCCATTGTGCCACGAAGCTCGTCATATTATAGGGTAAGGTGTCATCCGTTTGAGTCGTGTGAAGCAGAGAAGAATAGGATCACTCCAAGTATTCCCGTAAATGTCGTAGAAGGTGACACAAAGCTAAACAAAGCTTATAAACTTCAAAGAGACCTCCCCAACCCATCTGGCCAGCTTGAAGAGTGTAGGTTAGCTTATATTTGGATCACATCATCCGGTGTCGTCCGGTTTCCGTGGCACGTCATACGGCACCGGAGACACACCATCCGGTGTCGTCCGTTTCCCCTGCTATGTCGTACGGTGTCGTCCGGTTACCGTGGTATGTCATACGGTACCGGAGACTCGCCATCCGGTGTCGTCCGGTTCCCGTGGCATGTCATACGGTACCGGAGACTCACCATCCGGTGTCGTCCGGTTTCCGTGGCACGTCATACGGTATCGGAGACACACCAGCCGGTGACGTCCGAATCCCGTGCCATGTCATACGACACCGGAGACACCATCCGGTGTCGTCCGGTTCCCGTGTCATGTCATACGGTACTGGAGACACACCATCCAGTATCGTCTGGTTCCCATGTCATGTCGTACGGTGTCGTCAGGTTCCCATATCTATAAGCATACAAATTTAAGTCACAATGTAATATGGCATACTGTTTTTAGGCATAATTATTTTTAAGCATAACGTCCTTACGCATAACAGAGTACGCATAATAATTTAAAGCATATTGTACCTAAGCATAATAATTATTTAGCCAAAACATTTTAAAGCATAGACATAGCCCAGTGGATTAGCTCTTTGAAGTGGCAGTGGGCGGGGCACATAGCGCGAAGAACCGATGGCCGATGGGGCAGAAAGGTTCTTGAATGGCGACCACGTACCGGCAAGCGCAGCGTTGGACACCCACCGACCAGGTGGTAGGACGACCTAATAAAGGTAGCAGGAAGACGCTGGATGCAGGCCGCTTCCAACCGTTCATATTGGAAATCCTTGGGGGAGGCCTATGTCCAGCAGTGGACTTCTTGCGGCTGAAATGATGATGATGATGATGAACATTTTAAAGCATAAAAGTATGTAAACATAATGATATCAAACCGTAATTTTCAAGGAATAACATTTTTTTAAGCATTAAAATTCTAAATCATGACATGTTTATTCATTTCATAATTTGTATTAAATATGAAAACTCACAAAATTTTCATGCCCTCAGTTGAGAGTTGTCATAAAAAAATAACTCTAACCTAAATTCTTTTCTGCCCTTAGAATAATTTTCGATTATGAAATATGATTGAAACAATTTTTTTAAAATAAAGCATTTTTAAAATAAATACTTAAAAATAACTCCTAAAAATGTTATGCCTAAATACTATTAGACTTATAGTTACTATGCTTATGGAGATTATGGCAAATAACATTATTCCAAAACAAATTAGCCTAAAAGATAATTATGCCCAAATTACCCGTATGCCAAAAGTCTATTATGCCTAAAAACTATTATGACAAAATATTTTATGCCAAACCCGGTATGCCAAAACATATTAGGACAAAATAACTTATGCGAAAAAATGGGTCCGACATGTCATACGGTATCGGAGACACACCCTCCGGTGTCGTCTGGTTCCCGTGGCACGTCATGCGGCACCGGAGACACACCATCCGGCGTTGTCAGATTCCCATGTCATGTCTTACGGTACCGGAGATACCAACGCATCTGTTGACGTGTAGAGGAAGCTTTATAAGACTACACCTACGTGCAGGGTGGGTGGCTCAAACATGAAGAGTAAAGTGACTCGCCTTCCGCATAGTCACGTCATAAAATCTATTCCCCTCTCAACCCCGTCTGGCCAGCGTGAAGAGTGTAGGCCAAATCCTCTGACTAATATTTGGCTCTAATAGTACAGAGAGGGTCATGCTCCTGCAGTGAAGACTAAAAAAGACCTGATGATGATCATGATGAAAATCTATCGAGCCAGTTGAGGTGTAATTGTGTGTTAGGGCAAGTTGAGGTTTATATGAACTCATCAAAATCCGTATGGCAACTTCAGATTTTAAGATGGGCCCTCTAGGTCTCAAGGAAAGGATGATGCTAGAGTTTCTATGGAGTGTGGGCCCACCTCTCAATAGCTATTAATGGTACATCGTTGGATAGGTATTTTTCAGCTAAATAAAAGTTACTATGGCGTCAAGTTCCAAACCTTAGTCCGAAAAATGTATAGGGACGCAATAATGTTTAAACTTAAATAAAATAATGCTTAAACTACCATATTTATTAAAAATATCTCTGAACGGCCTAAAATTTGGAACTTGACGCCATAGTAACTTTTATTAACTCAAAAATACCTATCCAACGATGTACCATACAAAGCTATCGAAAGATGGGCCCAAGATTTTCATCATCCTTTATGCAAAAGCAGGGTCTTGACGGGGAAATAAAAATACGTGCATCTATTGTGTGTTGCTGGACATCAGGGATCGGTGACAATCCTTAGGGGAGGCCTATGCCCAGCAGTGGACTTCTTGTGGCTGAGATGATGATGATGATGATTGTGTGTTGCAGATGGGACGGCAGCAGTGCAGAGTGCGGGTCTCCCCCTACGGCCCCGCGCAGACCCTCCGCCGAGACTCGCTGGCGGCCCTCTCCTGCGGTAAGACTTTTTTTTACGGAGTTTTTCCTGATGGCCTAGTGGGCGTGAGCATTATTAGCGCTGTCGTATGTTAAGCAACCCCAGGCAACCCCATAGAGAACACCACCGACAAGAACAAAGTTTTTAAATTATGTCTATAGAGAGGGGTTTTCGTTTAGCCGTGTGGTTCCCGAGAGAGAAAAATAGGATCACTCCGAGTCTTCTCGTGGATGACGTAGAAGGCGACTTAGGAAACACAAGCTCAACAAAGCTGAATAACATTAAAGAAACCTCTCCAAACCGTCTGGCCAGCGTGGAGAGTGTAAGCCAAATTCGACATTCATCCACGGAAAGACTTGGAGCGGTGCTGTTCTACTTCGGCGGGAACCACACGGAACACAAAATAATATTAAACTGCAGCTGTTCAGGAATCTCGAAATAATAAAATCAAATCTTAATAAATACTTGACTGTATTTTCAGAGTTCCGGGAACACTAGCCCAATAGTTCTACAGAGATTCTATCACCAAAGCCAACAGAGGAGATCACGGGTAGACCTGCACTCGACACCGAGGCATAGAAGGTAACCAACATTGTAACCGACAGATTACATATATACGGACAAATCACACAGATTGAGCTAGCCCCAAAGTAAGTTCTTAAGTAAGACTTGTGTTATGGGATACTAACTCAACGATACTATATTTTATAACAAATACATATATAGATAAACATCCAAGACCCAGGTCAATCTGAAAAAGATCATTTTCCATCTTGACCTGACCGGGGATCGAACCCGGGACCATCCGTGTAACAGGCCGGCGTGTTGACCGCTGCGCCACGGAAATTACATGTTTTTCCTGTCATCATCAACATTATCATTTCAGTCGCAGGAAGTACAATGCTGGACGTAAGCCCTATCCTATGGATTTCCAAAAGGGCTGGTTGGAAGCGGCTTGCATCTAGCGTTTCCCTGCGGCCTTGGTCATGTCGTCCGACCATTTGGTCAGTGGGTGTCCAACGCTGCGCTTGCACGTGGGCACCATTCAAGAACCTTGGCCGATGCCATCGACTCTGCGTTCTATGTGCCCCGCCCATTGCCACTTCAAGAAGCTAATCCTCTGTGCTATGTCTGTGACTCACGTTCTCCTACAGATCTCCTCATTTCTGATTCGGCCTTGTCGATAAACACCGAGCGTAGCCTTCTCCATGGCTCTTTGCGTGACATTGAGCTTTCTTACGAGGCCCATAGTAAGGGATCATGTTTCGGACCCGTTAGTCATTACTGTAAACACACATTGGTCGGAGACTTTTTAGTTTAGGCACCAAGGTATTTTAGACGAGAAGTTACAGCGGAGTTTTTCCTGTGTTAATCCCTAATGCTTGCCTCCTATTGTATTGTTGCAGTTTAAGTAGAGAACACAGCACAGGCCGGTCTCCGGAGCCCCCACCGAGGACCAGTCGACACGTCATGCTAGGGCATGACAGTGAGTATTATCATACATATTATAATTGGCTACATGACTAAAAAATTTTTCGTGTCGCTATGTAGAGACCTGCCAAAAATAAATACAATAGTGACCGAAATACATTTCTAAACAAAAAACTCGTTCAGATATAGAAGTTTTAAAGACTCATATTTTTAGACGTGAAAACGCGCCGCTGAAATGCCTACATATTTGTGACGTCACAACTTTGTATTTTGTATGGGCGGCGTGAGAACTTTGTTTGGTAGCTATACGAAATATTACGTTTGTGGTAATGGTTTCATAATAAAAGTTGCTATAAATTTAGCGGACTACAAGACAGTATAATTGTAATTTAAGATTTTCATACTTTTAAAAATGGTCCTATTCATCCAACTTTAAAGAAGCTTTAAGAACACTTAACGAATCGTTATCAAATTAAAAGTGTTTTTTATAGTGTTTTTAGATAGAAATTAGTATCATTGGAAACAAATTTTATATAATCTTAACATTAGGCAAATACAGAATTCTACAGCAATAGATGTCTCATCTGGACGTACGTGCTCTGGCAAACGTTCTGTCACCGTCAGATGGGGTTTTGACAGGGGTTTCTCTACAAACAATTTGTGTGACTGCGGTGCCGATCAAACCATGTCTCACCCTTTGTCGTGCCCAAGCTGTCCCACTATTTGCACCGTACAGGACCTTAATAAGGCCAACGATAGGGCAATTAGCGTTGCCAAATACTGGTCAAAAGATATTTAATATAATAGTATGCAACCATTTCGACTTCATAAGAAGAAGACCGTCAGATGGCAGTAGGTCCACTGCGAATTAATTTATTTTATTTTTATTTTTTAAAAAATATAAATAAATAAATATATAGGGACATATCACACAAATTGAGCTAGCCCCACAGTAAGTTGTGAACTTGTGTCGCAGGATACTAACTCAACGATACTATATTTTATAATATATACTTATATAGATAAACATCCAAGACCCAGGCCAATCTGAAAAAGATCGTTTTTCATCTTGACCTGGCCGGGGATCGAACCCAGGACCTCCGTGTCGCAGGCTGGCGTGTTGACCACTGCGCCACGGAGCTCGACTACTAACTCTAATTTAACTAATCTTAATGTGGTTAAGCGAAAAATAGGATAGTACAGTCCGAGTCAAACTTTATGGTGACTCGGAACATCGCGCAAGGCGATGCGCAGAACACAATATCAGCAACAATTCAGCGGGGCGCGCGCGGGGAGGCGGGGCACGTTCTGCGCAGTAAGCAGCTCATATCCGAGCCGCCATGAAGTTGGATTCAGGCTATACCACAGAACAACAAACACATTAGAAGTGTTATAACGCGTGATTTACCTATGAAAACCAGCGTCGCCTCTTTTCATGCATACTACCAACGCAACATAATACTTACAGTCTTACGCACACTATTTGCAAATTCGAATGCCGCTTCGTGATTGCGGGATAGGCGTCACGTGACATTTACTAACTTCCAATCACGTAGAAGTAATGCATCCAGCACTGGCAGACTTGTACCACTATCATTACGTACTGGACTTTACGAACGTAATGTATTACATTGAGCGTTTACTTCGTAACTATCGAAAGTCAGACGAGTACATTACCCGCAATGTATATTTTTAATATTTTCGTTCAGTCGCTATGTTGGATGAATAAAACTAATTAAATATCATATTAATAAGTTTTCTGATTTGCCGGTGATAAGAAACACCTAATTTGGTCAAAGTTGCACGGACACTTGTCACTTTACACGTTACAATAGTGTACGCCGGCATATTTTTGGTGTTTTTCACATGTCAATGCACTGTTGTTCCTTTGACGATTGCGGGACAACTATTTAGGTGATTCGCGGGGTCGGGGTGAAGTGCGATGATCGAGCGGAGTGTCGGCGCGCGGGCCACGTTCCCTTGCCATTTCTAATGTGTTTGTTGTTCTGTGGGCTATACGCATTTATTTTAAAAATGTAATATTAACAGATGCAATAATCTTAAATGGTTTTTACTTCCACTACGTGATTATCCAATTAATTGGATAGGTAAATGTGCCCTACCAATTCCGATTAGTTGACTAAGCAACATGTTTGTTGCAGCAAATGGAAGTGATTCAGAGCCGCCACCGCCGTTGCACGAGCGACTGCACCCGCCCTCGCCGCTCCTGCTGAATGACAGGTATGCAATTATTTTATTGTAAGGAACAACTTTTACATTGGCTATAATACCGATGATAATTGCCTATTCACATTAGATGATATCAAATTTGAAATAAATACGAAATTATATACATGATGCTAGAGTTTACACCGTTTGTAATTATGAAAAAAATCACCACACGAATTGTAATTATGAAAAAAAAAAACCGGCCAAGTGCGTGTCGGGCCACGCGCAGTATAGGGTTCCGTAGTTGCGAATGACAACTTTGAGTTCACACTGTTTACACTCGCACCTCACAGTTTAACGACCAAAAACATCTAACAATAAAGATTGTATGAAATTTTACATTTTCCAGTACATTTTATAAGTTGGTTGCCTATAACTTTTTAGTTTGTACTTAGTACCCAGCTCTGATAGTTTTCCTTTCAATTTCAGTGTATATGCTACTGCTGTAATTTTTTTCACGTATCTATATATAACCGTTTAGCAGATAGAGGGGGGGGACACGTACCTCTAACAAAAATTTGCACTTTAAAACCAAATATTTCGGAAACGGATCCCTAAATCGAAAATTGGTGTTCTCAGCCTCACAATATTTTTCAAAGACCTTTTTAACGATACCCCACACGATGGGTAAGCAGAGAAAAAAAAATTACTCCCCCATTGTACTTGTATGGGAGCTACCCAAAAAAAAATTTTTTTTCAAGATTTTTTTCTACGACTTTTTTGCCATGATTAATATACATACTTATACCAAATTACAGCTTTCTAGTACTTATAGTCTCTGAGTAAAACCGCGGACGGACAGACAGACAGACAGACAGACAGACTACTAGTTTACTACGGAACCCTAAAAATGACGTTCACTAAATGATATTGAAATATCTTACGATGAATAAAATGATTAACTTTGACTTTGTTGTCTCTTAAACTATCCAATCAGCCCGTCAAAATGAACAACTTCTACTATGAAACCTAAGGGAACTCTAAAAAAAAACATTTTCATACAGTGTTCTATCGGCCCGGCAATTGGGCATGCTATCTCTAGCATAACATGTCCAACATTATGTATTTTGAAATTGTAGTGATTCCAAAAAAATAAGAAGATGAAAGGAAAATATACAAAGCCCTTCGACGAGTAGGCTTCCAATACTGTAAAAGGGAGTTTCTTTCAGCGTCTTCTCAGCAGTGGTCGGTTCTGAAACGCTATAGCTTTTGAACACTATTTAATAATATTAACATACGAGTATTTCTAAGTAAGGTCTCTTTTCTAATTAGAATTATTTAAATTATGAAATGACGTGAAAAAGTGCCTGAAACGGCCTATTTTCTGAATAAAATCTTTGAATCTTTGCTAACTTTCAAAAATCTCAAGTTATTGTTAAACAATAAATTTGTTTTCTTTTTAACAAAAGAAATTACTTTCAAAATATTTTTTTTTTCTTTCACTAGTTGCTAAATAATAAACTGTAGTAAAATTAACATCTTAACTATAAGTGGTGCTTTATAATATAGTATAGACTGTGTTTTAATAATTTCAGATGTACATTTGTCACATATAGATGCTTTAGGTAAACTAGTTTGACCGAGTGCAAGTTTTAGCGAGAGTGCCGTTTGTTTCATTTCATTGAGGTTTTCCGTAAATTTAAAACGCTTAATAATGTGTGAATATACAGAATTATGTCAGGAATCATACTTTATCATATTTTGCGTGTGTTACAATAGTACTTTATGTAACCGTTTAGTAATGAGGGTCTTGAAAATACGAGTGTGGTTTTATAAAAATTAGTCACAGGCGAGTTTTTAATAAGATCACATGAGTAATATGAGACCTAATTACGAATATTACGAATAGTTGCATAAAATACTTTATCAGTTGTGTGTTGTCTACAAAAGCTTAGAAAGTTCGCAAGCTTCTAGTTCAATCCTTTGCTTTGTTTTATTCACAACCAAGACGTTAATTATATCATTGCATGATGGATACTGTTACATGAAAGTTGAGATATGACAGTAGCAACTTTGGAGCACAGCATGATGTTATTTATATACAATTTTACAAAAATGGATTGGTGTTGGCAGCTGTAATTGATTTTGAAGTACGTCGACATCCACATGAAAATACGACGTAAATAAATAAACCCCTTATACCCTCGATATTCCTTTAAATTATTCACCCATCGATATGAAAAATTTTTCATATGGGACCAACATCAGGAACTAATTTATTACATTCACATACAAATTAATCGGACGGCTGAAAATGAGGAGTAGATTTATTTAAGAAACCAGCATTGGTCACTTAGGAAGAGTTTTTCATACCCACGGTCACGGTGATAGATAAATTATACGTGGTTTAGTGATGCCCCCTTCAAGTTAATAACCTTAAAAACCTTAAACAGTAAAACAGTAGATGAAATACTAATTAGTACTTATACTTTGAAGAGTCATCTGTTACTGGAACAAAATCTTAAGGTGCTCTTATAGTAACACTAGCGCCACCCAGCAATTAAATTCCTTAAATCATAAATGGTATTGAATTTTTAAAATCTAACAATTACAAAACTACTAAATTACTTAAAGTATTTTTTGTTTATTACAAGTTATTTACTATAGTGCCATATTTAAAGAGAAAAATCGGTTAACGCCAAAAGTGGCTACTTTTGGCGTTAACCTGTTTTTCTCTTATTTTATCAAACGAATATTAGTGAAAATGGATACAAAAATACTACAAATAATTTACTTGTTATGAACTTGTTAGATTTTTAAAATTTGATATTATTTAGGATTAAAAGAATTAATTGCTGGGTGGCGCTAGTGTTACTATAGGAGCGCCTTAAATGACCTCTTCGTTTTCTTTCCATTGATTTATTTCAAATAGATAGCTGGATGATACTGGACGACGTATAATTCATGTATCACCCAAGGGAATGTCGTTGTAGACGCGCGCCTATAATGTGAATGTACTTTGCTAGTTTTGTTCCCTGCACGTCTAGCCACTGAGCCTACAAAGTGGTAGTAATGCATACCGCCCCGCAGGCTGTCGGAGGGCCGCAGCCAGAGCCTGACGCGCGCCGAGCTGCGCAACGGGCTCCGCGCGCCCGCCGACCCGCCGCACGCACCGCCCCGCCCCGATAAGCACCACCACGACGACCACGGTAACATACTATTACTAACGCCTTTCATGTTACGGTTTAATGACGGACGGACGGACATCGCAGGCTTAATAATATGGTCGCGTTTGGGGCCTTTGGGTATGGAACCCTTAATTTTTTTTATTTATTTATGTAGATCCACAATGTTTTCTTTGCCGGAAGCTAACGGAACTGCAGGTTTTTCCAAGTGTAGTTTAACATTTCCATTGTACAAATAAAGCGATAGGAAGTTTTTGTGAGGTGAAATAACGTATGTTTTATGAAAAACAATGTTTCACATCTAAAACTAACCGTGTTTAATATATCCATCGGCATCGAACACTTGGGGGATCTGTGATACTCTTTTAAAAGAAAGTATTGAATAGGTTATGTTGTATAACCTATTAAATACTTTCTTTTAAAAACTAAGCAACTAATAATAGAAGCTAAAGTTCTTAATTTCTTAGCTGTTTCAACAGGAAATAATACTGAATTGCTGTGAAGTGAGTGTTTGATGGGCTACAAATTGACCTCAACGCACTATTGATTTGTTCCCCAATTTTTAGGAACTTAATAAATTTTTATGTCACATATTCGAAACAAAATTCAATCCCATTACCTGTGAGGCTAAGAACGTTCGGCTACAGACCGACTGATCTATCACTTAATAATTCATATACTGCCGATTTTGCCTTGAAAATGTGTTGATGATATTAAATCAAATTATGATAAACCTAAATCAATTTCTTAGTAGTTTGTTAATATTATTTGTAATGATATGTTATTTACTTTATCGTGATGTAGGTAGATATACAAATCTTATTTTGATTGAGCCAGCAAATTCAAATCTTGTCATAAATAGTCGCATCAATACAATATATCATTGTTAAATGTAAAAATGTCTGTCAAAAACAGAATATTTCAACATTTGTAAATAGATACCTACGTCAATGTTTTCGTGCTTCGGAAGGCACGTTATGCCGTTGGTCCCGGCTGTCATCGTTGATGGCAGTCGTTAAGCTATGTCAGATGCCTTAAGGCAGCTTGAAAAATCTGACACCAGTGTTGGCCACTTACACATACGAAAAACAAACAAACAAACGTCAATGTTAAGTCGCTTTAAGTAACAGACTTGAAGAATTAGTTGGATTATAAACTTTAGCAATTGATTTGTCTACGTTATCAGATCTGTTGCTAAAATAACTAAAGGTCTCCCCAAACTCTGGTCTATTATAATAAAAAAAATAGCACGCATGAGGACTACTGATGACAATAGCGAAAGCTAATTATACATTCATTAATATTGACTGTTTTCATTAGGCGAAAAGTGAGCGGCTGGCTATCTGTCTGTTTTTCTGTTTGTATGAAGATACGCGCGTCCAGGGCCCTCTTAATGGGGACTTACCAAAAATAAGGGGTCTTATGTCGAGTGCGACGACTACTAGCCGTCATCATCATCATTTCGTGTAGGTGACACGGTCAGTCGACCATGCACACCCTGGTGTCAGAGTTCTTCGGAACCGCCTCTCGGCCATTGACGTGGATCCTTTAACGACTATCAGATGGCAGCCGGGACCACCGGCTTAACGTGCCTTCCGAAGCACGGAATCATCTTTCTTATCCAACAGTCAGGTGATTCATGCCTGCAATGTCCTAACCAAACTGGAAACAACTTAACAAAGTATGCTTCCCGTGGGAATCGAACCCACGACCCCCGGGTTAACAAGGTAAACGCCTTAACCACTGGACCACGGAGGCACTACTAGCCGTAAAGCACTCGCGAACTATTGCTAGTAACGAGGGCACATTGCTGGCGAAGTGCCTTTACTCACCATAAGTGCGTGGGAAAAGCGCTGCTTATCAACCGCTCACTGAATGAATCGGCAAGCGAGACACCGCAAACTGTGGCCAATTCTCGTTGCGTAAACACTTCATTAATATAATATACGATACATAGACAGTCAGTCGATCACTGATCGATATCCAAATCAATTTTGTGCTTTTTACGGGTATGTACAGTTCGCGAGGCCTAAGCTGAGCTTTGCATTTGTGTGAGTGCACATAGATAGTGTAGGTGTGACATCGGCTTATACCGCGGCGCATCTCCGCCGCGCACCTGTCACACTTCACCCTTGTACTGGTAGCAGTGTGACGTAATTAATTCTTAATATTTTGTTCTTGTGTCCGATTTATTTGTGAAATGGCTGCAAACAAAAGTGAACGAAGAATACGAAACCCTTTAAATAGCCATGTAATAGAAATATTTTGTAATTTAAACAGTTATTTTAAAAACATGAACGATAAAGACGTGTCAAGTGTCAAAATTATTTTTAAGAGTTTTTGGTCCGACTCTACTTTTGGTAATTACTCACACACATGCAGAGCTCAGCTTACGCCTTCCGGACTGTAACGCAAGCTGAAATTTTTTCCCCACCACAAGTTCTTTTGTTTTGTAATGTTTGTGAGAAGGCCTTTAGTCTAATATGGTAAAAATGAGATGTGTTAACGGAGGGCAGCCAGCCTATGACACTCTGTAAGGACGCTGCGCTTGCCACTCACCGCCGGTAGCGCGACTGTATGTGAGTGAAACGATTGTAGGAAACTTTGTCTCTAAGTAGCCATTTTACCTCATTTTGTGTGTTTAACCGTTCGCGTATTATGTTCATCTCTTTGATTACCATGAGAATCGTTTCTCATGATCTTCTTTACTATTACGCCACCGTATACCACGTGTGCAGTTGTCCAAAGGCAGCGGTGATCACTTACCATCAGGTGACCCGCTTGCTCGTTTGCCGCTATACATAAAACACCTCGCCTGCGACAGGGACTTCATTCTTTTACTTTAAGACACACAAATCGCCAACGATACCTTCACTAATGCCATTGTTTTTATGAAGGGGTTTTCTTAAAGGCATACAAACCTTTTAAACAAACCAACGTGCGCGTGGGGCCGCTAATATTGTAGGCGTCCTCTAATTTTGTCTTAAATTATTTAACTTCAGCATATTTAATATTTATTTAATCCAAGAAGACTACAATCGTTTCACTACTTCATCCTGTTTCATATCCATGTTGTCTCACAGTCCTATCATTGTGTAAATACTCAACGTTTTCCAAGTCGGGAACAATATGCTTGAGACGCAACCCTGTGTGCTTCGCGACACGCTTTCGCCGGGCAAAGCCGGTAATGGTCACTGTTGAACATTGACCAGTGTATGTACTGTGTAAGCTCTGACTAACTCTTACAGCGGACGTAAAGCTAAAGACTACAAACGCCGGTTATTTGATATTTATTGCATATTTTTATTCAGTGTGTGAAGCTGACTTTTTAAACAGTAGCCAATTTTTTATAGCTAGATTAATCCATGATTTAGACTTGTTTCTACTAAAACATTTACATAGTAAAATATGGCTAGAAAAAAATCATTGGTAGTCATGCATATAAACGCGCTGAATGTATATGTACTTTAAGGGGCCACTTAGTACTACTATTATCAATATATTTTTTTTAGAAACCTCGGCTATTGTGGTCTAGTTTGCGTCCGCCCTTATGCTTAAGTTTTGATTACTCTTCTCAAAATTATTTGCCTACAATGTGGTCATTTTATGTATATTTGTTGTATATTAATGTTGACATTTGATCAAGTGTTTTCTTAATTCTCTACTTATTTATGATAGTAAATGTTTACTAAAATATGTAGGACTGTATCATCAGATCCTATAAGTTGTCCAAGTTTCAGTCCTGAGTACCTATTTCGTAGAACCTTCATTATAGCTCATATTTTCAACATACATTCTATTTTCAATTAGATGTAGTTCAAACATTTGATCGAATGCTTATATCTCTGTAATGTTGGCGGACTTTGGTAAACATTTGTGTATCGGCCAAATGTTTGTCAATCCCGCATACCTGTGCTTTGCGCTGTCCTCACGCCCCACATTGCCTGCCCATCTGTTGCTGACACATGCCTCGCTACACTAAAATCGACGTTAAGTTATTGGTAATACGAGCTATTTTGGTGTAATAAAATGGTAAATGGGTTAGCTGCAAGAATGCTTAGGTTGCCAATATTTGTGGCCAATGTTAGAAATATTCTTGCAGCTTGTAGTTTATGCTGTCAGTATTCATACTTGTTTGTTATTGCTCTTTATAGCACATCCATTGAGATTCTAAAGTAGATTCTTACAAGCACAGGACTATTTGTTGAATCAACTCGCAGTAGGTCCGTGATCCGTCATCCAATTTTCTTTGATTCAGAATTGGATTTTGTGCGCGGATCTGCTCTTACAAATAGTTCTGTAATAAACTTGTTCGGACAACGTTCTCTTTTATTCATATCACACTCAGTGAAAACCTCTTCATGGCTTAAATCGCGGAGATCTAAAATAATACGAGTAAATTACTTGTAATTTATTTGGAGATTTTTTTATTAATCACCTAACTAAAGACAGTATGAACATTGACGGGCAAGCCTGGGTAATGTAGTAGATTAGCCGGCTAGTTCGCTAGCGGAGTGTGGCGGGGCTTGTGTGCCTTCATCATCACATGCATCAGCAGCTTTGCTGTTCATCATCGGAACACGACGACAACTGGCAACGAGGGAGCTCTTTGGTTTGGAATTTAGAAACAAATGTTGTACTGTAATTCTGTAGAATTTCAACTCTTGAATACCCTACTCTTATTACACAGACAAGACACTGATACTACTCAGACTTAATCGCAGAAAATTATTAAAATGTGAGCGTCACCTCGTGTTTCTCATAGTAGGATTTGGAATCTTAATTAGGGGCGTGACACGTGGTTCAATAATCGTAAATTTTACTTTGTAAACTCAATTTAAAGTTACATTTTAATGATTTTTAACGACTTAAGTCGAAGTAACTTTGATATCATGATTTTTTGGGTGCATTGAGTGCGATTGGCACCTATTTTCCTTAAATAAGACGGGATATCATTACCATAAGACAATGGTTGTGACACAAATGACATGTTCCCAAAGCAGTGTTGCCAGATAAAGAAAATCAAAATACAGTGTTTTGTGCGTAAAAATACAGTGTTTGCGACAAAATTACAGGAAAGTTGAAAAAAAATACAGTGTGTATTACAGTGCAATTGAAAGACATTTATATCGTTCTTTCCTTTATTTAGTACCTTTTTAATTTTACATTACTTTAAAACCTGGTCAACAGACCAGACTGAACGATAGTGACTGGGAGTGAACTCAATCACTGTCACTATCGTTTAATCCGATTGCTCTCTCCTTATTATACATATATAGAAGAATAAAACAATTTCAACATTGCCTCCGTTGTTTCAAACCAGTAAATCTTATCGCTTTCATCCAAGATTCCAAGTTTATACTGAATGAATAAAATTTGCCGCTAAGTGAACCAACCCAGTTAAATGATACATTATATCATAGGAATACTCTACTCAATGATTACAACTTTACTTGGTCGTATAATACCTACTCATCCAACATGCAATGCGCGGGGAATCCCCTACGATGAAATCAAGAGTTGGTGGCGTTCATAATTTTTAAATCATATGTTGCTTGGGTTGGGTGGGTTCATTTTTAACAAAATATCTGGATTATTATTGGCTCAATAAAAATACAGTGCTCCTTACACTGTAATTTTCAAAATACAGTGTACAGTAGATTACGTTAAAATACAGTAAATCTACTGTAATTACAGTGCATCTGGCAACACTGTCCCAAAGCGACTTTGCTAAAATGTCAATTTGTTAAAGATCGTCGTTCGTGGCGAAAGTGACATCACAACCCAGAACATAGCGGGTTTAGGCGTATTTAATTTAATCATTGAAAAGCAGAGTTGTATTTAATCATTGACTAAGAAGCAATAACTAGAAGACCCAAAGCGTCTTCAGAACCAAAGAGCTCCGTCGTAATACGGCACGGGAGGGCACGTGGGGGAGGCACGCATCGTCAGGCAGGTCGGGTGTGTCGCAGGCTGGCTGCACTCGCTGGCCGCGCTGCTCAAGCGGCGCCTCAGCGGGTACGTCAACTGGTCTCACGTTGCAGCGCGCCCGCACCGCCACCCCCACACCACGTGAGTATGACCGGCGGCTGCTCAGAGTGCTCACTTTCTGAGCAGCTGCAATCGTAAGCTGCTCAGGATGTCTCGGCTGCTCAGTTTACTATGTAAGTTAAAATCTTATATACTGTCTCGGCATATAATACGCTTTTCTCGAAAAGTCCACTCTCAAAACTTTCACAATTTAGAAAAGTGCACTTTCCGAATATTCCAATACGAGCAGCTACGAATATAAACACGCATTATGCATTTTTGTTGTGCGTGGTTTACAATAACATTGCCTTATTTACAACTAAAATGGTAGAATACATCTTTTGGAGGGTTTTGGTCGTGATCTTCCACAGTGACCAGTCGGCTTGGAAGATGTATTTCGTGTTCTGATAGAGGTGTTTTTATGTAGGCGTTGGGAGAGAGGTTAGTCTGCTAGAATATGCACTGACAATTATATAATATTATCAAGATTGACGATGCCGCGTGTTTATATTAGTATAAGGCACGATGAAGTAAATTTGTAATAAATACTTCCTGGGAATGGATATATCAAGAAAAAAACATTATATACTCTCAAGCACGATAAGACATTTTTGACTCTTCTCGCAAGGACACGAGGGTAGCAGAGAATAGTATGTAATTTTCCTATTACTTTTAGCGTTAGGTAACTCTCTAGAGGCCAATCATAAATTACATCACACTATGTTCAGAGGAGTGTTTACAAAGTGTCACGTGGTGTGGCAACGAGGGGGAGGGGTCATTAGCTTTGTGTCATTTTATATTGATTTGAACTCTTAAAAAATGCGTAGAATCTCTATTTGCCAAAAATGTGACGTAAATTAGGAATGGCCTTTGTCTCTGTCATGGAAAACACAGGTAGATATTTCTTTGATTCCCAATTGCACCATAAACAGTCCAACCATCTATCTAAAGGTAAGATCAACCTCATATTAAATCTAAGTCATAACTTAAAAAAAAATATATTCAGCTTCTAATACATATATTCTTTACAGTGTAAGTAGGTTTGCATTTTATGTATTGTATTTGTTTCTATGTTACTATTCGTGACAATCTATTTTTAATTTACACAGATGGGGAAACGGCAACAACGAAAGTTGGAGCGTGCCAGCTTCCCCCCTCCCACCTCGGGCGCCTCCCCCGCGCCCCCACCAATAGCAGCCCACGGACCATGCGTGGACAACGTGGGCCCACGCACTCGCCGCACCGAAACTGCCCAACATATGCTTATGAACATTCTGCTGATGACGTCATTTATCTTTAACTATAGGTAGACCGTTTGACTCTTACCTTGTCTTAGGAATGCGGGACGCGGGGAGTGTGCAATTTTTATGTCTGAATGAGTGACTCGACGCCCATTTTGACGCTCTTGCATTTCATCATAATCATTGTTAATCTCCACTGCAGGCGCACGACCCTCTGTACTACCAGAGCCATATATTAGCCAGAGCAGTCAGAGGATTTGGCCTACACTCTTCACGCTGGCCAGACGGGTTGGAGAGGCTCTTGCGTTTGTCACTTGTCATTCCCCCTCCATGCCACATTCCCAAAGAATATGAGTTAAACGGTCGAACTATAGTAAACCCAGGCTAAGTCAGGGTATATATTTTGTAAGCACTGCTAGTAAATGTGAATATAAGAAATATAGTGACATGTTACTCGTGAAAACAATTATTAATTTGTTCCTATTTAGGACAAATGTGCTATTTCATAAATTGAAAACGTAGACTTAAATGCATCGTTATGAATTTTATAATACGGCGTCAATAATACGGATAAGTTTTTAGGTAGAAAACTAGGCGAAATTTTATATGCCAATGTAGGTGATCGGGCACTGAGACATCGGGCCCTAAGAGCTGTTTGACTACAGCGACGTCTGGCGGCAGCACTGCGGCTTCGGGTCCGGCAAGCGGTTATTAGGCAACAATGTGTCAGTTGTTGCTGCTTGTCAAAAATGAATAAATATATACGGACAAATCACACAGAATGAGCTACCCCCAAAGTAAGTTCGAGACTTATGGGATACTTACTTTTAAACATCCAAGACCCAGGTCAATCGGAAAAAGATCATTGTACAGCTTGACCTGACCGGGGATAGAACCCGGGACCATCCGTATCGCTCGTTTTTAGGGTTCCGTAGTAAACTAGGAACCCTTATAGTTTCGCCATGTCTTTCTGTCTATCTGTCTGTCTGTCCGTCCGCGGTTTTACTCAGAGACTATAAGTACTAGAAAGCTGTGATTTCGTATGGTGTATATTAATCATGGCAAAAAAGTGGTAGAAAAAAATATTGTAAAAAAAATTTTTTTTAGGGTAGCTCCCATACAAGTAAAGTGTACAAGTTACATCAGTAGTATATAAACTGAAGTTGAAAGGAAAACTATCAGAGCTGAGTACTAAGAGCAAACTAAAAAGTTATAGGCAACCAACTTATAAAGTGTACTGGAAAATGTAAAATTTCATACAATTTTCATTGTTAGATGTTTTTGGTCGTTTAACAGTGAGGTGCGAGTGTAAACAGTGTGAACTCAAAGTTCTCATTCGCAACTACGGAACCCTACACTGCGTGTGGCCCGTCACGCACTTGACCGGTTTTAAAATTATCCAATGACAGCTACTTATACGACTCAGTGCTGCTGTCTGCCGGAATGCATTTCAGAAAACTCTCATTCTTATCCAATGCGTTTTATTGGAACTAACGTTTTAAAACTCACGTGTTAAATGCTTTTACATATAACCCTCGTTGGACACAAGGTTGTATATAATGTTTAACATAGCGAACTATGTTATTCCAAAATAGAGAATGACACTATAGTATCGTGTCGATTTGACAACTCGCAGTACATTGACTTTGACATTGTAAAATAACACTCATAAATATGGATTAACTTAAATCGCCCCTTTTTTTCTGTTTGATCGCTTAGTTAAAAGATGGCTAAATGATTGTTTGACGCTTCCATATCACAACCAAAATATTTTTTTTAATCTATGCAAAATGCCGTTTTGTACGGCTTTCGGTTCACCTAAATACCTAAAATAAGATCGGAACATCTGACACTTTTTGTGACTTCGAGGTATACCCCGAAGTCACAAAAATATATGGACTCGTATAGATTTGTCACAGAAGCTCCCATAAAGCAACCAAAGTGCCTTTGCCATCTTTGATTGCTACTTGTTAACTTATAGCGTACAACACCGGTACTTTGCATCTCTTTAAACTGGACATTGGCAGAGTCAATAAAATCTCGGTGAAAGCAAAATAAAAGAATTAAACTTGGCGGCTCGGAATGTCGCGCGAGTAGATGCAGTACAGAATAGTAGGTTCAGCGGAGCGCGCGCGGGGAGGCGGGGCGCGTACTGCGCACTTCGAGCAACACGGAAGGGAGTAGCCATACGCTGCATTCCCCTCTGTCAAGGTACAAGCCAAAATTAGGCATATGCATGTCTATGTGTTAGTTGTGTGTGACTCATCTGTACACAAATTATTTTTTCTTTTTTATGTCATTTTTTGTGACAATGTCATAATTACTATCAAGTGACAGTTTAAGTTTTGTATGTAGGTGTGCGGAACTAAACTTGTGTGCACATTTCCCCCCGCAAAAAACGCCAGAAAAATTGTCATAGTAAATTGTCGCTTTGCCCACTCCCTCCGTCCGGTACGGAGGCCGTGTTGCTCGAAGACTGCGCAGCTCTCAACTAATATCCGAGCCGCCATAAAGTGTGATTCGGACTTGTTCTAGTTTAAAAATGCTTGACCATTTTTACGCTTAGTCTACCGACTCTTAGTTGCCACTTTTTAGTGGGCATTTCACGAGTTAATATTTCTAGACAACTGTTCATAAGTCAATACCATGTCTCGGAACAATGCAGAGAAACTACTTATATTAAGTAAGTGGACGCCGTCGCTACAGCTGTAGTATCCTGCTATGCGCAGCTTCTCATATTTATCAATTAGTGTGTAGGCGTTCCGAATTTGGACTACTTTTTATAAATCACTATTTAGAAATTAAGCACAAAAGGTATTGCTTTTCGTATATTTCTTTTTTTGACATTTCATGTAGGTAGGTACATACCATATATCTATCGTCATAAGTCTGTCATTGGGCTAAATATTCAGTTACTGAATCAGCTTAAAATCTATCCATTGTACAAAATATATAAATATTCAACTTATTTTGCGTGCACTGCACATGGTTTTTACGTCACACGATAAATAAATGTAAGGCTGTGACCGTGCTTGAAAATTGTTTAAACTATATTTTTATGAAGGAAAACAACGTCTTTATAGAAAGTGGTCCACTTTGTCGGTCTTGGTGTCGGCGTATGATTCCAATTTTCGACGAATAGTGCAAATCGTTTGAGTGTAAATATCCTGTATCATATTGTTAAGTAACGCGTTTTCATTTCCTTACGTTAGATTCAGATTGAGCGACGCCTTTTGAAGCGGTTTACTGCGCTTTTTATCATACGATAAAAGGAACTGAAGCGTTTATCGGGTAATTTTAGTCATTCATATCGTGTAGTGGAAGCATTTTCATGCCATGCGTATTCTTAGTACGTGCCCAAATACTATTAAAATGTAAAAAAATGGCTTAGCTTATCATCCACAAAGAATAGATTGTACTTACGTTGAGTTGTCAGGCCAAAGATCGTGTATGGAATTTATTTATTGCACACATTTTGAATTTAACTCCTGACTTTCAGGAATGTAGGTAATTTCATGAGATATTTTGCGAACTGAATATTGTTTAGCGTCACTTTAAAAGTTCCTCACATTAACTGTTGTTTGTTAGTTGTTTTTCGTATGCATCCAACACTGTGATGTGGTGTGAGATTTCTTAAGCTGCCTAAAGGCATCTTAGACATAGCGTATTGACTGCCATCATCAGCTTAACGTGCCTTTGGAAGTACGGAGGACCTCGAGATATTTTTATTCCACGTGAACTTATTTCTCGACAAGTTACTTTTATCGCACGATAAAATCCGCGCCGCTTCGGCGTACGTCGCCTAATCTGAACCCAACACGGAAATAGATATTTTTAACACATGTAATTAGATCGTCGTAGATTTTACAGCTTATTTTAATTGTAGAATAATTGTACAATTTTATTTTTACTTTAAATTATGTACGACCAAATGTGTAGATTATTTTTTGTATTCGCTTCGCGAGACTGAACTCGTGAGAGAGATATTACATGAAGCCTGTAGATAAATGGGGATGAGATAATTTTGTCCAGAAAGGGTGAGTGGGACATAGAAAAAGACTAAATTTTGTCTATATTTGGCATTGATCACTATTTAAAACCAAGTTACATTTTTTGGAATTTATATGTATAAGAAATTAGCATTCGTGCACACTTAGGCTTGAAATACGAGTGCGAACATTATCCTATTTTTGCATTCCTTTCTGGACGAAATTTTACCATCTGTAGGGCTTTAAGACGTCTCTTTTATTTTTGCGCTTGTGAGCTTCGCAACGGATACTATTAGATTGCGATTAGAGAATTAGTTTTATTAACCAGAAAAATTACGTTTTCGATCTACTTATATTAACAAGTTACCTAGAGGAATCTCGCAGAACAAAAATAGTTGTGCTGCGATTTTCATCACGTTCACGGTCACACAGCAAAACCAAAAAGTGCATTTTTTGAGTCCGTGATATAGTTTTTATTTGCGAAATAATTTATTCATTATATTTTTATAGATTAATAAGGATGTATCCGTTGCGACGACGGCTAGGCAAAATTCTTGTGATTTGAAGCACAGCGTGCTCATGACGGGCGCGGGGCCGGCTTACAGACGAAGTGTTAACACCTGACATATTTAAACGTACATATTATATGTCAGGTACAAGTGCATGTTCTAAAAATCCTATGATAAGACGAGCATAAGACCGACCGAAACAGGTTATTTTGCCGAAACCGAAAACGATTTGGGTCTCAGTTTCTGTTTCACTGCAATGACATTAAATTTGTCTTAATGAGTAACACTGTTACTAATCGGCACTCTGTATTTCCATTGAGTCACAGTAAAGCTAATTGTTATTTATTAATTATTGTTCAAAAGCTATAGCGTTCATTCCCCGTTTCCCTATGCCAAGCAGTGTTACTAATCTCGGTGTGACTCAACGGGAACAAACGCATTCGGGTTGTTAGATTTTTAATTATCTAACAACCCGGTAATAAATCACATAACGATTATCTCGTCGTCAGTTGGCCCCCATAGCTAGCGCCCCCTAGTCCGCACGCCGCCCACGTGCATGCCTTAGCGTAAGAGACTATTTAAACAAATCTATTTAAAAAACAACGATTAACTTGTTTTATGTCGCAATAATTATTATTTTAATGTGTATTGTAATAAATGCGGATCAAATTTTATGCAGTTCTTTTATTCCAATTTTAAACCCTAGAATTAAAAAGATTTCTAGATAGATCCTTCAATACCCATGACGCGAGACGAGGCGCGAATAAACAAGTTTATCTATGTACTCCGACCAACTTTGTGAAACATCATCATCATCATGTCTTTTTTAGTCTCCACTGCAGGAGCACGACCTTCTCTATGCCAGAATATTAGCCAGAGCAGTCAGGCACTCTCCACGCTCGCTGGCCAGGCGGGTTGGGGAGGTCTGTTTGATGTTTAGTTTATATAAAGGCCCCCCAGGAGGGACGGACCTCCGCATTGGACGTGGCCTGTGTGCGTAAGTAAGGCTTAGGGAGACAGCATACTCATGCTTGATGGGCAGCGATTTGCATGCATAGTCTGAAGGGCGGAGCTGAGAATGAAACTGTGTGAATCGCCTTTTACAGCGTACAGCCAAATTTCAGGTGGGGCGTAAGTTCGGCGGCATTGGCGTGGCTGTTGCAACACACTACTGGAGGGATAAAATATAAGAATTTAGACTTTGAGCCATCGACACGGAAACAGCTCAATTCACACCGAGATGGAAACTGCTGGAAGCGCCGCGCAGCGGCCGGCTCGGAAGAGAAGGCCCGCGAATGCTCGCGACCCCTAGGGACTTCTCGCGCCCACGTGCGACTCACCACGTTATAGCAGTCGTGCGCGGACGCCGCTGGAGTGCTCGCGAAGTCGCGAGTATTCCCGCCGCGCCGTTTTCCACTTTTTCAAGCAATTCCTTGTATTATAGTCATCGCGACAAAGTCTAAAATTATATGGCACTGAAATTGCTCTCCGCTTCCCTTCCATCCCGGTGTGAATTGAGCCTAAGAAGATCACATTATAGTAGGTAGGTACGCGACCGAAGTTTGGTTCGATTGCCGCATTGCCGGGGACGGGGAAAACAGGGCCCGACACACGTTGCGCAACAGAGTTCATAATTTCGGCGCTTCTTCATACTTCACACACACACCGCAAACAAAAATCGGCCAAGTGCGGGTCGAACTCGAAGGGTTCCGTACTATCTATACCTATAAATCGAGCAAAAACGGCCTATATGTATACCTATATATATTTACGGACAAATCACACAGATTGAGCTAGCCCCAAAGTTCGTAAGACTTGTGTTATGGGATACTAACTCTACTATATTTTATAATAAATATGTAAGTACATATATAGATAAATATCCAGGTCAATCTGAAAAAGATCATTTTCCATCTTGACCTGACCGGGAATCGAACCCGGAATATTCGTGTCACAGGCCGGCGTGTTGACCGCTGCGCCACGGAGCTCGTCAATATATATAGCGGCAGCAGAAATACACATCTGAAAATTTCTTCTGTCTAGCTATCACGGTTTATGGTACAGAACCCCAAAATGAATAGGCTTCGTGAGGGTGAACGGTTCGCATTCGTAGAATGTATCGCTGACGTCATCATCAGGTCTATTTCTCCACCGCAGGAGCATGTCCCTCTCTGTACTAGGTACCGGGGGCCATATTAGCCAGAGCAGGCGGAGGATTTGGCCTACTCTCTCCTTTGTGACCAAAACGGGAACGAGCGAGCGTCCCCAATGGTCCCATAGATGGTTGTAGAAATGAGGATGGGAAATGGGAGCTAGGTTGAGAAATATATCAAAAACAATATGTCGCACATAAGTTTATTATGCACTTGGTTTTACATTTTTAGAAAGTTCACTTATAACAACATCACTTCCGCAGCACGACACTGAAACAAGGAAAAAATCGAATTATAATAATAGGTACCTCAAATTCCGGTACGGTTGTTTTTGGAAAAACTATTTCAGAAATGATTTTACGTCACGGCATTCAGCAGTAGCAAATAAATGATTATTAACATCATTGTAATTGAAAAGAGTCCTTTTCCTGGAATAAGTACATCACAATGGCTGCACCTAGATATGATCTGGATTCCAGATTGTCCTGGTTTAACGGATTCTTGTCAAAATAAAGGTTTTATACAAAATACACATACCAAAGTATTTAGTGAAATAATAAAACTTTACAGAAATAACTCACCTTATCACAGTGATTGTCTATGACCGTGGTCTCTCCTTCTTCTCTTTGTACAGCGCTAGAAGTGACACGTTGGCAACCTTCACCACCTATAACAGAAGAATACTCGGTGTACACTTTACAGGATACGGACATCTGGTGATGCATGGCTTTCGAGTCAGTTAAATGATTAACATCACGGCACTCAGAGTAGCAAATACTCCGGTAGATAAATGCAAATCATCATTCCAAGAATGATAAAGACTCCAGCATATTCATTGAGGAAAAAAATGGTGACAGTGCTTTAAACATGTGTAGAAGAAAAATATTGTTCATGCTTGAACACTTTTACAGTACAATAGCACCATAATGACCATTGAATATGTAGGGTTCAATATGATATACCTAAATAATATGCAAAACTAACCTTAAATCTGACTCCGGGAATGTCACCGACGGCGTGACCCTTACGACCGAATCCCGCTACCAACACTTCGTCGTTCTCCTCAATGTGGTTGAGACAACCGTCCCGGGGGACGAACGCTGTCACCTTCTTTCCATTCTTGATGAGTTGAACTCTGACGCACTTTCTGATGGCGGAGTTGGGCTGCTTAGCTTCAACGCCACTGTAGAAAAATTTAATTCTATAGAAATCAAACCAATTGAAATAAAAACCATTGTTTACAATCAACACCAAAACAAACATGTTCGTGATAAGAAGGATTGGTTGATGTGGTTATGGATGTAAGCCTCAAATGAAAAAAATGATTAGACACATGAAGAGAAAACTAAATGCACAAATATACTTTCAGATACTGTAAGGGGCACCGCCGTGACGGACGCCGTGTGGTTAAGTCTACCCATGGATGTCGTAGAAGTCGACTAAGGAAACACAAGCTAAACAACGCTGTAAACATCAAAAAGACCTCTCCAACCCATCTGGCCAGCGTGGAGAGTGTAGGCCAAATTCACTGTCTGCCCTGGCTAATCTATGGCTCTGGTAGTACAGAGAGGGTCGTGCTCCTGCAGTGGATACATACAAAGACCTGTTGATGATGATGATGAAGGGGGCACCAACTCTGCCAAAAATGTTGTAGATGGACTGTTGGTATGATGATAAATAATGTAAAATGGGATGAAAATACAGCAAAATATAAATATACAAATAGTAAAATTTGGGCTTTCTTTCTCTGCATTTTACAATAGGGTCTTTCCCACTGTCACCAAAGAGCAAAGGGTCTTTTCTACAGTAACCAACGAGCAAAACAACCTCGGATTGCAATGTTTTACACAAAATGTTGGGATTTATGGGTGTTTGGATATTTGTCACAGTCAGAGTTTTAACGTTCAATGTTTTAGTAAAAGCTCATTTGTGATCAAAAATTGTAACCCACCCTTCATATTCATTGTTGAAATAATTCTGTATTTGCAAATTAGATTTATGAACACGGTAAATTAAATTACTGTAGGTGCATTTTTGGGCGACATTTTGGCAACTTAGGAATATATCCCCCTACTATACGCCATTTTTTCAGAACTCACTTACAGCAAATAAGAGTGATGTACAGAAAATGTTTTATTACAGACAGAAGGTTCATTATCATTATAGTGGCACTTCACATGGCTACTGGTATTTACAACTGGGTGTTTGTTGTATTACAAAATTAAGGAAATATGCATATACAGGTGAATCAACTATCTTCACATGGCAGCCACCCACACCCAATTTTAGCAATACATGGCACTGTTCTGAATGCTTCTAAATATGGCTGATGTGTAGCTGTTCTTTTATCTCTTGTGATGTGAGCTGAGAAACCAACAAGTACATAGAAATACCTGCTTGGTATTGGCATATTTGTCATATAGGTAAGTTAAACATGGTGATTTCTTGCTAAATATTCAAATAGCCATACCACCATAAGACACAAGTTCTAGCTGTTATACATATAATTTAGTTGAAGAGATATCTGGGCAAACTTGTACACATGTAGTTACTAATAATAGTAATGAAATCAATGACATTTATAACCAATAAATCTTCACATACACATAGTCCAGATACAAGGCAAAAGTTTGGAAAACCCAAGTGATGATATTCTTCAAATTCAAACAGTACAAGATTTGAGAACAAATAGTTTAAATGCTTTGAGTACCTATTTGGGTGTCAGTCACACTATAAAATCGTAAAGGGATACAATGGCAATAAAATATTTACCTTACTTTCAATTTATAACATTTCTAAATATTCTTCAGTAAAATATTCAAGAAGTACTACTAGTCAATAATTTGAATATCCATATTCTTCTTTCAAGTTACATGAACATTGAATGTACAAACATTGACTAGTCAGTTCAAATACTGCCAACAGTAGCATGGCATTCATTACATTAGGCCCACTTAGGCAGGCATGTGGGGAAATTAGCAAGTCCACGCCACATGTGTACACAAGTAGTGTAACTGTGAGTCCAGGAAACAATTCTCAGTAATGCACGAGTTTACTAACCTCAATCAAAAGTTCATTGACCTTATTTATCGACGTTATCTTCATTGATGTTGGTTGATGCGCGCTCCCGGCGTGGCCGCGGGGGACGCCGCCGCTCGCAGTATTATCCTGTGATTGTAGTTGGAACACATTCACAGGCATAATACTGCGCGCGGAGGCGTCCCACACTCCCCCAATGACCGCTAGTGCGCGTAACACGCACTGCGCAATTATCTTCATAAAAACAACGCTTCATTAGCATTTAACCGTACTTTCTTGAGATGCCACTGACAAACATGCACGTAGTGAACGATGCATCACACTTTTTTAGTCACTAACTTAGGACTTGGAGTGAACGTACTTACACTTTTTCCAGGACGATGCCCTTAGCGTGAGATGCACCACCGAAGGGATTAGCCTTCCATCTCGTACCCATGTGTGCCTTCTTGTAATCTTTGTCGGCCCATCGCTGCTCTCTGCGATGGTTCACGTGCTTGCGCGCCGTGCGGATACCACGGGGCTTACCTGAAATTTCATGTCGCCGGTTAGCACTCAATGTTTACACCTCACACTGAAATCGATTCAAAGCTTTTCCAAGAACGTAACGTAAAGAAAAATACTTCGATCGGGTCGCACAATTAACGTACCGAGTGTACGATGGAAAGAGATTTATTTTACACCACGAGAAAAACATGTCTGCGCCATGGCCGACACCTAAGCGTGCTATCTTATTTTCACATTTTTGAACACTATTACTGCACAAGTTCACTTTTAATGATGCATGCCCGTTGTTTCACTTATTCACATTGCAAAAAAACTATAATTCGAAATAAACATTAACAAAATAGACACAAAACTACTCCTTACCCATTTGGATAGCACGACACCAGTCGGCTACGGATAGGAAAAGAAATTATCAGCCAACCACCAACCACCGGTCTCAATTCGTCAATATGACCAACATAACAAAATTAGTTTGTGTGTTGCCAGAAAAATCACGATCAATAAAATGGTGATGGCAACTGTCACCTTGACAGTTTGTACGGTTGTTCCGAAACAAACTGTCAGAATGTCAGAATGTATGGACTTTTGACTTAAAAAATATTTTCATCATAATCAGACCAAGGGAAAGATTTTTGGAATTTCACCGTTTGCAAACGGGTGGTTTTTTTTTTCATTAAAAAATCGTTCGAAGATAAATGGTCACACGATCAAAAATAGTACCCCAAATCTCGTGAAACAAACTTTTAAGTGAAAATGAAATAGTTTATTTCATTAGTCAAATTATAAAAAATATTTTGCAAGTCAAATGTACTTACATTTGACAGTTGTTTAGGATCAATCGTAAACAACACCACTCGTGGCAGTTGCCATCTATCAAAAAATATTTAAACCCGAAAAGCTATGGGTTCCCCGACTGAACGATCGTGATCGCACGCTCGTCAGCAAAACGTTGACTGATGTCAATACATTTTATATGAAAACAAGTTTGGCTTAGAGTATAAATATTAACTATAGAGCGCGCGTCTACGAGTATGAACCGTAAGCACGGGTATGAACAGCTTGAAAACAGTGCGAATGTCGCGATTAGTCACCCCCACGGATTGTTTCTCCCGCCATTATTTTACGTTTTTTCTATAATTATGGTGAAATGTGCAGTGCCGAGTTGTAAACTTGATTACCGGAAGCAAAATAAAAAGAAGAATGATATTGTGTTATATCTGGAAACTCACAATTTTTTCAGTTGGGAACACGACCGTAGACAACGCCGTCCGGGGAAACCACCAAAACTTGTTTTCATAGAAAATGTATGAGTGACGTCATTCAACGTTTTGCTGACGAGCGTGCGATCACGATCGTTCAGTCGGGGAACCCATAGCTTTAGTGAACAAAGATTTAAATAATGCATTCAGGTGCTAAGCTTTGCGAATGACTCATCTCGTGCTCATCTCATACTACCCATAGATTAGAGAGACTATATCGTAATACTGAACAGGGGTACTATTTTTGAACGCGTGACACTCGTAACACACGGTCCGATCTGGCAGGAGCTGACAAACTACCTACGGTCGGAAACCAACCATCCTGCAAGCCTACACACGTTCCGATCCGACCGATATCATCCGACGAGCACCCGATCAGTGTTGCCAATGCTTCAAATAGTATAAACAATCTAAGTTACCCCTACTCTGGGGAAAATCTAATAAACGACGCAAATATTAATGGTTCATAACCTTAGAGTATCAATATAACTATAGAGCGCTCCTAATGTTTTTCGTCGTTGTGCAGAGCGTAAGCAGATGTTCTATAGATTGTATCTATAGATATAGCGCGGTCGGTAGTGATGTGCATCGCGTCGTGCGAAACGTCGCAAATGAGTTACATCCGAGGGCGTCTTTGGATGTAAATCACTTTTAATAAATTTTAGATCTTTGAATCTGTAATTAGTTTCTAGATATGAAATAAATCATCGTCCTCGTCATCATCGTCATCGTCATCGTCATCATCCATGTCATCGTCATCGTCCTCGTCATTGCCAACGTCTCGTTATCGTCTCCGTCATCGTCATCATCCATGTCATCATCATCGTCATCATCGTCGTCATCATCCATGTCATCGTCATCATCCATGTCATCGTCATCATCCATGTCATCGTCATCATCCATGTCATCGTCATAGTCGTCGTCATCATCGTCATCGTCATCATCCATGTCATCGTCATCGTCTCGCTATCGTCACCTTCACCGTGATCGTCATCATCCATATCATCGTCCTCGTCATCGTCGTCGGCATTATCGTCATCATCCATGTCATCGTCATCGTTATCATTATTATTGCCACTGGGAGTGTACCCGGGTGTTTCCAACCGGGTACGGCCAGGCACCACTAGGTACCAATAGGCATGATCGGATACCATCGGGTACCTACAATCGGCTACCATCGACTACAATCGTGTGACATCAGTTCCCATCGAATTCCATTGGGCTACCACTTCCATGTTTCTACTACAAAAAAACATCCAAACAAAAGTAGTAGGTAAACCAAACAAATAGTAACAAACATACAGTCGAATGCAAAACCTCTTTCTTTTTAAAGTCGGTTACAAAATAACAAGAATATAGAAAGTATCAAAAAATCAAATTTAATTACATTATAAAATAAATATCGTGAAAGAGCCGAAGGTTTCTTCTGATTTTTGCCATTCGGCTACGGAACCCTAAAAAGCATCCAAAGTTCGTCTGTTTAACATTAAGGAATTAAAAAATAAAAATACATATAGAAAATTAATCAATATAATTATCATAATAATTGTAATACATATACGAGTAAAACTACAAATATTCGGATCCGATGTGGTACAACACTAAATCTAATGCGGGAAGAAGTAAGGCGGGGGACGTGGAACCATGTGCTGCGTTTACCCGCCCGCGCGCCTCCCGCAACACCCTCTAACCCCCTAGTCAATTACAATAAAATCAGTGTTTTAGAGGCAAAATATTACTCACCGATGAAAAGAAATATCATTCTTCTTTTTATTTTGCTTCCGGGAATCATGTTTACAACTTGGCACTGCACATTTCACCATAATTATTGAAAAAACGTAATATAATGGCGGGAGAAACAATCGGTGCGCGTGACCTCGGCTGACTAATCGCGACGTTCGCACTGTTTTGAAGCTGTTCATACCCGTGCTTACGGTTCATACTCGTAGACGCGTGCTCTATAGTTAATATATATACTCTAAGTTCATAACCATGAAATGCATATAATAACGTGGTAATTTATTATGACAAAAAATAATAATAGAAACAGTTTAAAAGCGTTGTAGCGAAATCCTTTAGCTAGGATTTCGCTACAACGCTTTTAAATTGTTTCTGCCTGACATGGGAAAATAGTCAGATCTAGTTATAAAGTTGATAAGTTAGTTGGTAACATTGCATTGCATCTGACTGTCTGTCTATAGATGTCGCCCGTTGTAAATGGATATGAATAGTTCAGTTTTAAAATAGATAAAATTAAATACAATTTACGAAGCTTCTTCTGTGAGAATCAGCGAAATAATAACTATAGAAGTCTAATTCAGAACAAAATCCACTACAAATATGGTCCTACTTTCACTACATTGATAAATTGTCTCAAATGTTTGTACGAATGAACAACACATGCAAACAGGCCAATTAGTTGCGGTCACGTGACGCCAGCGTGACGCACTGTATTCCAGCAAGGGCGGTGATTGGTTCGCGGCATGCGCGATAACAGTCATTCGTTCGCGGGCTTGTTGCAATGTCAAAAGATTGTGCGAAGCATGAACGATGTTATGCAGTATGTGTGAAGTCATCATAAAAATTATCGTATTTGCTTAAAATTGTTGGATTAATTATTTGTAAATTATTAATTAAAATTTTGAGGTTTGCATTTTTATATTTTATTATGTCCTATCTAAAATTATTAATATTTTAATACGTTTTAGACGACCTCTGCGGCTCAAAAGCAATGTTCTTGCCTTTGAACTACAGTGTTCCGTGTTCGATCTCCAGCCCGGTCAAGATGGAATTTCAGATTGTCCCGGAAATTGATGTTTGATCTACATAGATATTATCTACACTTCTACACTAATATTATAAATAAAAAGAAAAGATTTGTTTGTAATAAATAAACTCAAAAACAAGTGGACCCATAAAAAAATCTTTCGTCAATTAAGCTACATTTCCAGCGAGTAACAAAGGCAATATTTTATTATGAAAACAAATTAGGGATCCGTAAGATATTTTGGTTGAACCAAGGCATCAAATCACAATCAAACAATTATTTTTCTTGGAGTTCGCTGACTAAACCATTATATACTACTAGCTGCGCCCCGCGGTGTTCCCCAGCGGCAGAAAGTAGCCTATGTGTTAATCCAGGGTGTCAGCTACCTGCATACCAAATTTTATCAAAACTGGTCCAGTCGTTAGTGTGTGAAGAAGTAACAAACATACACACACACACGCACACACTATCACACTCACAAACTTTCGCCTTTATAATATTAGTGTGATAGTGTGATACCTACTGCTGATTTGAAAGTAAAAGAAAAACATAGAATGCCAGCTGCGTCTTCAATTCGTAAAAGCTGGTCGAGGGAATCGGAGAAACGGAACTATGACATAGGTGGTGCGGCTAGCAACCCATCACTATTTTGGTATCTTGTTTCAATTACACGCCCATCATAAAACATAACTATTTATGTTTTTCTGTGGTTAAGTAGATAATAAGATAGGTAAGAAATCAGTGAAAGACGATTATATTTTATAATATTTATTTTAATATTGATCTTAACAAAAAAAAAATCGTTGAGTTTGTCTACATTATTTTTAAACTAATCTGCATTATTTAATGTGTTATGTACCTCTGAATATAATTAATTTATTTAGTTTGTGTCTTGTAGAATTTAACAAAGAATCTTGTTTTGCCAAATAATGCAGACGAGTTCTCAAATACTCTTCTATTACACTTTTTATCAACAAAGTATCATGATCTGTTTCTCCGGAATGATTAGTTTTGATAGCTGTTAATATATCAAATCTTTCTACAATTTTAGTGAAGCATCGGTTGAGAATCACTGCAAGATTACAATCTCGGGACAAACTTTTACCATTTGTATTTATTTTGATAATTTGCCTCAAAATTGTTTCAGATTCCTGACAAATTTTAAATAAAATAATCGAAGGATAAGAAAGACCTCCAAAGTCTTTAAGACAAATGAGTTTATGGAAGTACAACTTTTCAGCAGCTAGTAATAGTTGAGTGCAATCAGGGCACTGAATTTTCGCTATTAGTTTTCTTGCCACAAAACCGGCGATGTAACCAACAATTTGTTCTACCGTATTAGGTAATTGTCGGCTATCTAACATTTGTGACATTATTTGGCAGTTGTTTTGTTCTATGGTTTGGCCGCTATCAACAGTTTGACCTTCGAACTCCTGTCGATATCCAAGTGTAGTTTTATTTATTAAAGAACTGCAGTTCAAGATAGGAAATTCTTCCAATGGGATACAATTTCCAGTAAATTTGGACCGTAACTCCAAGTTTAATAAAGTTTTTTTGTAAATTCCCATAAATTGTCTTGCGTTAGGATTATTGTTGCAACGACCGTGGTTGCGGATAACTCCAAAAAAGAGTTCCAGATGGTCCTGTGAGAATTTATATGGTAGTATATATTCAAGACGATTTTGCTGCACAACCAGGTTTTCAAAAAGCATCTTAAAACTTGTAATGCAAATAAGTAATCCCAAAAATCCCGTTTTCGATTGTGTTTTAATTAATTGCTTCAGAACCACCGCGGTAGAAGCCTTTGTAGCCACGTTAATTTTTAATCCCAGCAAATATTTTTTAGTATCATCCAAAAAAGTCATTATGTCATCTTTTTTATCAATGAAAACGGGATGTTTGTATCCTTTCCCCTGAAGGGATCTGCAGTTCAAAATATCAAAAAGGTTGTTTATTATCTCTATGAAATTAATCGTTGGGGTTGCATTTTGGAAATTAGGGATCTTTAATTCATCGCAGCATAATTTTAATGCTGCAGCCACGCTATGACTGAGCGTCTGTGTAGCCAACTTAACGTTCATTATGTTGTTTCTAAAACTCAAATGACGTTCCGTAAGCTTATTACCAAAATGTAGTCCAATGTCATCCTGAAGCCTCTTGAGGTGGGTTAAATATTTCCAATGAACTTCGTCACCGTTTAAATCAATAATTTCTTTTTTTGCTTCAAAGTTATTTCTCACAAGTTTAAGCATGTGGCAGGGGTCCAAAATTATAACCACAGGCTTTCCAGTTGAAGGATGAGCAAAATGAGTAATTAAGTTTTCGGTATCCTCAAAGTCGCAGCCCAATAGTTTCGCCATTGCAAAATTTGATGCACAACCATCAAAAGTTAAGCTTACAACTTCTGCACCAACTTCATGACATTTTTTCAAGCATATGTTAATCAGGTTGCACCTTTGTTCTGCTGTAAGACCATTTATGAAGAAATAACCCAGTGGTAGCTTAAAAGAGTCGTTTAAAGCCACTAACATTAAGACGTACACTTGAGTAGCTGTTTCGTCAGCAGGGCCAAATGTCACTAATCCATCAATATCCTTCCCGTTAAATATTTTCTGCTGTCTTATGGCCATTTCATCAGCCATAAGACAAGCTAGATTTTTATTTGTATCTGCTTGCTCAAATTTAGTTTTAAGTGCTCTGAAGGCTTCTTCTGTAAATCCTGGCTTGCAGTCAATTACCTGATACCATTTACTGAGAGTAGACGGGTGAGGAAGGCAGGACATAAACTTACTCCTAACATATTTGTATGCGGCCGGTGAGTAATAATTTAAAGTTAAAGCAAATTTTTTTACAGTTGAAGTATATTTTAGAATAGTACGGCCTTTTTTTGTTTGTTTCGTTTTTAGACTGGAAAATAAATCATCAGGGAAATCTCCGAGAGCTACTTGCATATTAGATTTGTCATAACCTTTCTTTTTTAACTCTGTGATGATATTTTTTAGACTAGTTTGCTTTGTTTCAAGACGTTTGTTTTTGCGCTGCAAGTTCTTTATTTTTGTCAACCGTTTTTGGGATAATAAAGAATTACGTTTCAATTCATTTTTTAAGTGATGCGTTTTAGGAGTATCAAAAATAGATTCAATATCAGAAGATGGAATATTGATTGGTGTGCTACAAGTCTGTACATTGATATCATCATTGGGTTGATAAAGCTTCTTTCTTTTATCTGGTAAATAATCTTCGTTCACTTCATCGATCTCTGCAGTAAATTCATATGTGCATTTGGGGCACTTGACCTGCAATCACAAAACAAAATTAAAATAATTATCAAGATCATAAACGCTACTGCCTTTTCCAGCAGTAGGTACATAAAGTTTTTAATCTATAAGTATTTTTGCTACACAATCTTAAATCGCCTTTTTAAACTGGGTTGAAAGCTAATTAATAATATATAAATATTTTATTAATGGTAAGGGTTAAACATTCATTTAACTTAATTAATACTTATGTCATTAAAAAGTTTTAAATGCAAGTATTTCATGATGATTATCTTTACTGATATTATAAATGTAAAATATTGTTAGTATGGATGTATGTATGTATGTTTGTTACTCTTTCACGCAAAAACTACTAAATGGATTTAATAAAACTTATGCTTGCAATAATATAGCTTATACATAAGAATAACATATAGGCTATATATCACGCGGGCGAAGTCGCTGCCAACAGTTATTTTTTTATATTTTTGTGCGACCAAATGTAAACAAAAATCAAACAAATACTAAGTTTTAATAAACACTAAGTTTTCACTACGAATGAGAACATCTGTAACTATGTTAAAATATTTTGTCACTTACACATATGACTACAGTATCAATCAGATTTCTTTAGCTATCATAAGTAGAAATTATCACTGCTCACTACCACCACCCATTACTAATAAAGTTCTTACCGTTCTTTTATGTTTATGCGCTCTACTCTGGAAACTATTCATTTTCACACACTCCATTTCACACTTAGAACCCGACGCAATTGCTGGTTGTTTCTGCGGCTGAATCTGAAATAAATCCAAGAAGTTGAAAATTTGTGATCAAGATAATTTTTTTATAAGTCATATATTCATCAGCTTACCTGAAGATCTGTGCTAATGATATTTATATTGTTATCTTTGTTGGTAGATTCAATTTGATTTTTATATGAATTTGCCACATCCAAACAATTTTTACGAACCATCTAAAATAAAAAGTCATATGATAATATGCAAATAGCCATGAAATATGAAAAAGCTAGGTCTTTTATACACATTAATTACGTTTATAAAAATTAAAATTAGCCTTAAAAAGTAAAAAGAAGTATACTAACTGTACAAATAGGTATAGCAGATTTTTTTAACATGCAATTGCCTGCTCTCGACAAATACATGTCTTCGTTTCCAAAATGTATAGAGCACACCCTACTAGCAGTAGTGGGCAACCAGTCATCTTCTCTTCTTTCTATACGAACTGCTTTTACCCACTCTAACCGTCGAAGCTCTTGTGTAGGAAATCTGCAAGTAAATTTATAATATAATTGACGCCGCATTGACATCATCCAACATGATAAATAAACCTCGTGATCATGACGCATAATATCATTCAAACTCTTTCTAAAACAAACAAAACAAATAAACTAACTTTCACATCTATACTAGTACAGATAACCCAACAAGAAAAGGTCGTAAAACCGATGTGGCATTGTTTGCATAATGCAGTCCATCACTTGCTCGAGTACCAAATCTTCGCTGGTTTTGTAATTCCAAAATAATTGTACTTACCTGTGATAAGTTATCCCCGTTTTACTTTTATTTGCGTCTTTTCGTCTCCTACACCACTTGACCACGCAGGAAGTCATTTTTTTATATATTTCGCTCGTTTCGTCACTATATAATTCGGCGGGAGCTGCGCGGGAAACGCGGCCTTTCGTCATTAAACGAGGTGGACAACTGCAAGCGTGTGGATTGTCGTTATTTAGCCCCGCCCCCTTGATTGTCGTTTCGGTGGTGCCATTCTTTGAGCAGCGTTCGAGTTCTATAGTTATTATTTCGCTGGTGAGAATTCATATTCTTTGCACATGTGTTACGAGTTAAGTCCGGTTCTGGAACCAACCTTGAACCAACCGGATTCAATCCATCACAAGAAAGTTGCCCTAGATAAAAAAAAAAACTTGCTGAGCTATTTTGACAACCAACTGTCACTCACAAACTACGAAGAAGATACTATTACTAGTATCAGACGACCGACTGCCATATGTTTTCTCTAGGCAATAAGGATCATAGACAAATAATGGAGTGAGGGTGAAAATGAAAAAAATGCCATACAATTCCTTTTGAGTTTCTATGGGGGGCCATAAATTCAAAGTCAATTGACGTGTGTTCTATGCCCTAAAATCCGTAAAGGCAGTTTTTCGGCAGTGCTGTCACTCACACACAGTCAGCAGTCAGTCAAAGTCAAATGTCATAATAGGACGACGCTGGCTGGAGCAAATTTCGTGATTTCTAGAATTTTTATATCTTTTCTAGTATTAGATTGCAGATTTCGTACTTCTGTTAAATTTTGAAAGTATCAGTTGTTTAGGATGACCCTCAATCTTGGAAGAAAGGATGGTGGACCTGGTTACGTGGGTATACAGTTCTGTTTAGAGTGCAACAACATGTTGTACCCGCGCGAAGACAAAAACAACAAAGTTTTACTCTACGCCTGCCGAAACTGCGACTACAAGCAGCTAGCAGATTCAAACTGCGTGTACGTGAACAAAATTATGCACGAAGTAGACGAGTTGACGCATATAAATCCAGACGTGGTGAGTGACCCCACATTGCCGCGGACCAAGGATCACATGTGCCCTAAATGTAGTCACAGGGAGGCAGTGTTCTTCCAGGGACAGACCAGACGTGCTGAAGAAGAGATGAGACTGTACTATGTGTGTACGAGTTGTAAACATAGGTGGACTGAGTGAACAATTCTATTTTTAACTGGTATCCAACTAATTTTAAGTACCTACAATAAAGTTGCTAAGAATATTTAAGTCTTTTATTATTGGGTATAGCAACTAACACTTTCGTAGAGAAGAGTCAAATTATGTGATACTGACAGACAATAATCTAAAATCTTTGAAATCAATTCAGCTGCTCATTGCTGTTATGGTATGGATATGGCCGTTTGTCTTTTAATCCAAAACAATATTGGTTTCTCTCAGTATTGGTTATTTATAAACATAGCTCCAACGAAGAAAATCCTTCTATAAACTTGCTGTGTAAAATGATGTCCTGAGCTTTGTTAGTAAAAGTAATTTCATAGAATGACTTTAATTTTAGCGAATATACATGTATGCAACTAGGAGTTTGGTCCTTAAATAAAACAACTATGTATTGAATTACTCATTTATTGACTAAAAATATTGCCAAGCCGTATCTGATCTAATAATAACAGTTAACAATTCACAGCCATTGATCAATTAAATTAATAAAATGGATTCATTACTCTACATCAAAATCAGGACAACACTAGCTGTCTAATCAACCAAAATCTCAGACTTTTCAACTCATCTCTACTTGCATATTTCAGTAAATAGTTGCCATTTTGTTAAGTCTATTGCAAATAATTGATCTGTGTGCTTTCATAATGTTTCTAGTAAATGGCCTACTTTGTGTAATGACCGACTCGGAAGGGGAAATGTCCATTTCTCCACCATATTGATTACAGTTGGTAGGCAGTAGCTTAATTGGTAAAGCATTGGTCATATAAAGACCATGTTCCCAGTTCAAAAAGACTAAGATCGAATTGTCATGTGGTAGAGAGCAGGCGCGAAGATGTGTTTGACATGATTTGCAATGCACCACCACTCCATGGTCCAGACCTTACATAAAGTGGGATAAGAAAAGGCAAGTATGTATGTAAGTAAATGTGTTCAGAAGGCGATACAATTGACACTCGCTTGCACCTCTGCCACTCGTCGCATCGCGGCGATAACACGCTAAGGGAATGTATGGAATGGTGGGACGACGATAAAATCGTCGCGATTTCCTCCCTCGTGGAGGCGATGTCTTAGTGACATCCTAATTTACAAACCAATATTATAATTGCGAAAGTGAGTTTGTTTGTTTGTTTATTTGTTTGTCACGCTTTCACGCTCTATCTACTGAACTGATCATTATGAAATTTTGCATACACACAGGCTTGGGTACTGAGAAGAACATAGGCTATATACCACGCGGGCGAAGCCGCGGGTAACAGCTATTAGTCTATAAATGTTTGCCACGGCAATCATGCTTCTTATTTATTTTATTTTTTGTAAAAGAGTTGGCTTGTAGGAGACTAGTTGGCAGAGATGAGTTGATAAATCTAAACTTCAATAAATATGAACAAATATCTATTCCTAAATCTATAAACTAGTGATACTAAGGGGAAGATATGCTGTTAACTACTGTTTATTTTGGCACATTGACGTTTTTGTATGGGCGGATGGAATTTTTTGGATGAATGGATAATAATAAAATTACGTTTTTGTGGTGGGCGGTAATCAGAATGTTAAGTGACCATATATCAAGCATTGAGGAAAATAAATACCTATGTATGTCAATGAAAATATTAAACTGTAATATTTGATTTGTAGCCCAGTGTACTAAAGAAACATTGATTTCTAATCAATAGGTACTGTACTGGACAGTCTAATCTAATCAATACTGTATGGTCAGGTCAGGCGTGTCATCCGCAACTGCCAGTCCGGTGTTTGCAGGTATGGTATCATCGGGTACGCGCGCTGGTCTCCTGCGCTACTTACTTGTCCCTAATCCATCCAAACAAGTAGCAACCGACAAACGCTTCCCCTCTCTCACTTAAAAAAACTGTTTGGATAGGCGGCAGCGTCGAAACCGCGATAAGTCGAAATGCGCTCACCTACGCGTCTACCAAACGTGGTGAGTATAATAAAAATAAATAAATATATACAGACAAATCACACAGATTGAGCTAGCCCCAAAGTAAGTTCTTAATTAAGACTTGAGTTATGGGATACTAACTCAACCGTACTATATTTTATAACAAATACATATATAGATAAACATCCAAGACCCAGGTCAATCTGAAAAAGATCATTTTCCATCTTGACCTGACCGGGGATCGAACCCGGGACCATCCGTGTCACAGCCGTGTTGACCGCTGCGCCACGGAGCTCGGCGAGTATGGCGAGATCCCTCCATATTGGGAGAGGCCAATGTCTAGCAGTGGACTTCTTGTGGCTGGGATGATGATGGATGGTGACCGTACAGCACTTTGTAACTGGCCTGAACATAAACATATCAAAGGTCTAAATATTTTTTACACATCAATTTGTGGTGCTTGCTTGATATATGAGCAACAGACATCGGCAGTATAAAAAAATACGCAAAAATTTAATAATATGTCTCATCATTAAACAATTCTAAATTGTATGCCTTACTTTATATTATTTAATAAATAGCATAGATATTTTAACATCCTATATACTTTGTATGAATTGATATTGTGGTGTTCATGTGCATTACGTGTAACAATTAACAACATTTCACAACATTCTACAAGCTTAGGCAATGTGGTAATACTAAATTGGTATAATACCTATCTATTTCAACCCAAAATTTGTGCTCTTCACAACAAACGCCAGATTAGCGTCACAATGTAAATTACGTTTCACCAAATTCGACCAAACGTTGTTCGGTTAAGTACAGTTGGCCACACAGAAAAGTACGCTATCCCCATATTTAATGGCACTAATGTACGAGTATTATTGGTGGTATACTTCTTATGTGGCCCACTGTACGTAGCTAGCGATAAAAAATAAACGGTTACAAATGATTGGGTATTATTATGTCAAAAGTTTTAACAAAATTAACTGAAATATTGTAAGGTTGGCTTCAGCATACGACAGATTTCTTTACAGAGTTTTTTGCGTAGACACCTACTGCGATATATCCCTTGGGGGTTTGTTAAAATCAAGTCTGAGTATGACTTTAAACTTTAAAATCTATTAATGCATAGCCTTTTTTCACAAATCGCTATATTCATTATTTATTGCGATATATTTCTTTGCATGAAAAATATTGCTTTAAGTAGGTACTCTTTTTTGTCGGTTTTGTCGGTTTTTTGTCGTATTTCATTTATTATTATTTTATGGTGAGGTAAAATCATGGGCAGAACCGAGATTTTAATGATTTCAGTTAATTTAGTTAAATGTAAATATCACAATAATAACAAAGATTAGAACTCCATTTTTGTTTACATTTTCAATATTGTATGGTGTTTTACATTTCCTAAGAAAAAAGTGGGGTATGTAAACCCATACACATTATGTCAAAAGCTTTCAATTTTAACAACTTTTTATGACCTACTTATCAATAATCTAAAAGCTTCATAATTATGTTTTCTCTCATGATTTACCCAGATAATGCTTATCACTAATTTAATAAACGGCCAATGATTTTAATTGTTCGTTTAACAATTTTGAAAAGTCCTAGTAAGAGACTTGAAATATACAAATGTATCGTTATCAAACATGAGGAAAACTTAACAATTGTACATTATAAATATCATCAACCTTTCAGGAAGACGGGGTTATTACAAATTAATGAACAGGGTTAACTTAGGATATAGGTATGTATAATAGTTAATACTAAGTACGCAAAGCGAGACTTGAGACCTACCGACAAGCTGCTTTGAAAGCTAGTTGTAGCGATGGTATTTTCTAGATGGTAGACTAGTTTCCTGGGTCTTAATTAATAGTAGTAATAAAAGTAAAAAGTAGTAATAAACATTAAAATTTTGTTGTTAGTTAAAGTTGGATAGTAAAAAATATTAGACATGTATTTTTTCTTTTGTTTTTTAAACAATAAATTATAAAGATAAAGCGCATCAAAGTCCATGAACGGGGGCACGTAATATCCTAGTTTTCTAAAAAAGTGTACGAAACCGTGTCGTCACACTACAGATCTGTGGGTCACACCCTCAGGTCACACCACAGATTTTTACAGATCTTCGTCACACAGAATTTTAATCGGCTGTCTTTTTCATATTTTCTTCAATAAAAAAAAAAAATAAAAAATCCATGTCCCATATTTTTTGATTATCAAACTGGAAGACTAATTATACAGATTAGGAATCTAGCCTATGCGAAAGCTTAAAATGATGATTTACGAAACAAGGGCTTCTGATCGTTTAAGGCTGTGTTTCATACACCGTCGAAAGGACTTGACTTATTTGAATGGTCATAAGATTGATGTTTAGTAATATACTAGGTATAATACTTTTTTTTTCTTTCATGATATAGCTGTTTTTCTCTATACCAGAAGCGAAGCCAAGGAATATTTTCGTGGAATCCGAAATCAATATAAAAAATCAATAAAAGTTTGATCGAATAATATAAAATATCGCCTGAAAGAAGACTAACAATAATTTCCTCTTTATCTTTGTTCTCGCTTTATAAACTTTATAATTCCTGTTGTTTACTCGTTATTGATCTCAGAAAGTCCACTTAAGACTCCTTTTCTTAATATTAAAAGTCATACTGTCGTTAAACGCTAAACATTGTCTATTTATATTTTGTTAAAATAAATTTTATTTTTGCTTTCGATTTCGTGTAAAGTTCGTAGAACAATAGGAAGCCCGTTATAGAAATAATAAGGATCAATTTTTATCTTGCTTGCATTTCTAGTACTCATGTACTCGTATATTCTACATCTAATTTGATGAAGATACCGCGTACTTTCCTACCTAATGTGAACGACATTGTATAAACTAGTTTTATAGTAGTGCAAATGCAAAGGATAGGTAACTTGCATTAAAAAAAAAATACATTTTAAATTAATGACTGGAGGAATGTGGCTTATTATAAAACTAATATTGTTTTATGATTTGTCCGTGATAATTACAATTATTTTCGTTGTTTATTAGGTCGTACGTCCCATTAAGTGAACTTAATTAAGGGGCTTAGTTCAGCGAAACTAGCGCCAAGCATCGTTTTGTTCTTAACAAATTAATAAACTGATTCTGTTCACCTACTTCGCTAGAAAATTACTTGAAGTATTTTTGATAAATTAAGAAAATATAGTAGTAATCAACAATATTCTTAATTTCTAATACGGTAAAAAAATACTACAAGTACCTCATATACTAGCGAAGTAAAGAATTCGATTTGTTTCTATTTAATATGATTAAGGAGTAAATTAACAGAATGATGGCCGGTGCTTGTTTAGCTGATCTAAGGCTACAGAGTCGTCCTAACATTAACAGTGAGTAGATATACAATAGTCCTATTGCGTGGTGCCAAAAACTTCTATGTTTTTTTCCATTCATTGATTCCTTAAATGTGATATAACACCTGGTATTTTAAGCACCAAAGAAAGCTATATAATCGAAAATCTATATTACTATGGCAGGAGGCGTAAATTTTAATTAGTTAATTACCTACATCAGGGAGCATAAAACTAAATGTGTGTATACCTATCTGTTTATAGTCACATGTATATAAAATTATATTTATTAGTGCAGACTGACGGAGAACTCTGTGCAAAAGATAATTGTAACTATGATAAAGAGGCGTTGCCATTTCTCTCCTAAAACTGCCTCTGCTCGACATAATTTCGATCAAAAATCACACGACTATCACGTGACTGTGTGACAAATCGTCAAAATTTTAAGCAGTTTTTAAGACAGCATTAACATCAAGCGCTGAATAACTTAAATGAAAAAATAATCGCATTCGTATATAATAACCACTCCAATATTGACCGAGTAGGATTTTGTTGTAAAAAATAACTAACATGATTTCCACGCTGTTGTGCCGCGGTCATTTTCTTTCTGCACAGAGTTTAGTATTGGTAAATAAAATCGTAAAAAGATGTCTCGCAATAGAAAAAAAAAACTTTATTTTATCAAACATATTTTTTCATACATTGTTAAATAATAGTTAAGTACTTATTTATTTTCATTTGCTTTTAAGCTCCTTGACCTTCACCGCTCTGCATAAAATGGCATTATATTTCTAAATATCGTTATAAAATTCAAGCTCAGGCAAAACAACCGAGAGTACTATCTACCTAATTGACATGCTCGAAGCCAATATAGACTGAGAAGAGGGCATGGCTTTGGTGTTTTCTTTGTTTTTAAACATTAAATTTATTTGGTCAGACTTCAATAGATTCACAATACTTTCACACTGGATGATAGGTTCAAAGAAAGTTTCTCTGATGAAGTCTGATGTTTTCTTATAGTAACATATAGGCCTTTGTTAAGCAATCCCTAATGTACAAAATTATGTGATTTTCGGTTTCACAAAGTGCTTCTACATAATGGAATTCGTTGCTGATACTTTAGTACGAATAATAATTAGGTCTTTTATAGTGCATATCAAAGTTCACAACTGCCGTCGCTTCGATACTTCAACAATATAGTATTCATATGCATTAGTCCAGTATATTTGTTTGTCGAACATTTAATATTTGATTATATGATATTCGATTTGGCGTAGGGGACCCAATTTACGCCCGATCAGTACGAATTCCATTGATAAGACTTAATAACAATAGTAACGTCTATTACTAGGCCAAACTAAAGGACGTGTCAGTTAATTCACTTATATGATATTTTTCTCTATTTTGGACAATCGGGACGGTCTAAAGCTAAATAATTAAAAGACGGATAGCTCTTAGCAGGAATAATATAAACGAGTGTTGCATTTAGCGAGTATACGCGTGTACGTACAAAAAGACTGACGCACCCTACTTCGATGCAGGGACGGCAGATTTGCGATGCATCCCCAAACATGGAATAAAACGCATATAAGTATGTAAATATCAGTGGTTGCGTCGATAAAGTCGTCGATGCCACTACAGATATAATATATGATAAGGAAGCCTAGTATTAAGCCAAAAAATGTTGATTATGTCTGTAGATGCAACGCCTTTGTCGCATTTTGGTGTTATTTTTGAATGTGCGAACTAGCCATTTCTGTATGAGTAAATCGTACGTTTTGGTATCCTTCAATTGTCTTGCACAATTGAGTAGCACTTCTTACATGGATACTAATTTTATTTTTTAAAAAGGTTTCGTTTGGATAGCCAAAGAGAGATTTCCCTTCGATCACATATATTTTCCATTAAAAAGTCGTACGTCGTCGCCCGTTCATAAAAAGCACTCCTGTACTTTGAAACAATAACCAGTGTGGTATTTATTCTTATCTCGTAGAGAATGTCACTACATTTTTGTGCGATGTTTCGTTGTTTATGTTGTTCAATTTAGTACCTCATAATTCACCCGTGTTTCGAATATAGTACTTTTTCGAGGCGTACGAATAGCTTTACTCAAGAGTGAACCTATGTGTTTTTGAAAGACTTGCATTGACACAAATTAACAATCTCTGACGACCTGGTAATCTGATGGTAACAAAGTAAATCGTCTTTTTCAGATTATCAAGTCTGGGTCAAAACCTGCGATATACCTACATATCCTGTATAAAATATATAATTCTTGAGTGCATATAAATAGGAGTTCAAAACTTAACTTTCGGTTATCTTCATCGATAGCTTTGATTATTTATATCGATAGGTAGCTAAATTGAGTTCATCCAAAGCTAAGTTTAGACATTTGTTATTTTTGTGTGCAAATAAATAAAATTTGCTCACTAAAAATGAAATGCTATCCTTACGCCTCGAAATTTGAATTCATCAGAATCTTAAGGGTTTTTTGGTATATTAAGAAGTTACTTTTGATACGTGGCGTCGATCTTAAGCCGCCGGCCACGGATGGATACTCGTCAGTGCTGCGGTGGCGGCGGCAGGTCGGGGAAATTCTCGGGCAGGGGGGGCAGCACGTTGGTCTCGAACTGGCCGGACAGGTTCCCGGGCGGGGAGTAGTTGGCCACGACTATGATCTTGCCCGCGCGAGAGCGCGCCTTGCCTACGCCGAAGAAGCGCGTCGCGACCCATACCATTTGGGTGAAGTGGCCTGTGGATTCGAAATACGATTGTAAGTCCTTCATGGTTTGTTGATACTCTCCTCAACAATTTTCTTGGTGAGAGCGTGTCTCTGTGCTGTTGGGTGGGGTGGTGAGACATGTTCAAAGTCGACAGCGGTGATGTCGAGTAACTTGAATTACTAGACATAATTTTTGATGTGAACACATTATCATGCGCGTTGAGCATTTTTGAGATGGGAAAAAACAATTCAACTTGCTACAACGTTATATAAAACCGACACCTTAAAAGTATTTCCTGTACTATATTACCCGACGATTAAAGAAATACACACGTAATTGTTCAAGTTCTCACTTCTATCGGCTATCCGGTAGTGCCACAGTTTTTTTTTCCACCGGGCTGCATAGGTTAGATAGATAGCTTCATAGTTTAAGTATCTTCTGTATATATAGTGGGCCCCATAGAAAAATATACCACCAATACCATAATACTGGTATAATAATACTATGGGGATGGTGTAATTTTCTACGAGTATGTGGACAACTGTCGTGCTCCGTAGGTTTACCTAAGCTATGCCTAAGCCTTATACCTTCCAAATTGGTACACAACTTTAGTCTCTTTTTTGGGCGGGGGTTACATATGATGCCTCAGAGTGTTACTAACCTGCGTTGACGTTGGCATGCAGCACATCAGACTCCTTGAAGAAGTTGTACTGCCGCACCGCGGCGTACCAGTACGACGACACTTCTTGCCCTGGAACGTTTAAAGGTTTAGTGTAAACTCTGGCACATCGGCAAGTGTCGCGCCTGCGTGTTGTGACCCTGTATTTTTCATAACATCTCTTGTACCTATGTTCACAAAATAAATAAATTGAATTGAATTGTTTATGAAATGACTGGTTTCGCTGCGACCGGTGTCGGTATCACCTATACTATCTATACTAATATTATACAGAGGAAATATTTGAGTATTTGTTTGCATTGAAGGCTCTGAAACTACCGGATCAAAATTATTTCACCTATTGAAAGCTAAATTATCTGTAGGTGACATAATTTACGCAGAAAAGTCAAGGAAAATGGTTAGTATCATATATAAAATGTGCGACACCTGCCGGTGCCGCCGATCTTCAAAGTCAACCTTATGGCAACACAGAGTTATTCATACAACAATTACTGGGACCACTACCCTCCTGTGAATAATGACAAACAAACAGCAACGCGCACCTGAGCATTTTGTATATTATGTCCAAACAATGTTGGCAAAACATATATAAACGTCAAGAAAACAAATTTATATCTCGAGAACAAACGAATGTCGGGAAAACAAGTGATAAAATACATTTATTTGCGTTGGATCCCAGTCATTTATTTAACCCAGTAACTTGCAAATAAGGTATATTTTTATCTTTGCTATGTGCGTTTGTTTGATTTTTTTTTTTGTTATATATGTAGCATAGACATTGTGACGAACGCTCCGTTGTTCTATGGCAAAAACAAATGAGTGTTTATTGGGAAACTGGTCCATAATTCATGTACGTATAACGTAACAGATTATTTTTTTTTTCAAATATACAAAGAGCCAATTATGGCGAGCTTATAAACTGCTACAGGTTGCTACTGGTCAGCTAAATAGATTACGAACGTTCTAGATCATTAGCTACGCGTATGCTACGTATGCGTTAAATCGTGTCGGTTTCGTAGCAGTAGCTACAGCTACACTCCGCAGCTACGACTACGGCAGCGTGTCCGCGCGTAGCAGTTCTATCTAATTCATTCGCTACGAACACTCGTAGACCATCTACGGACATTGCTAAGACTACAAACGACATCAACGCGCTTCTTCTGTTCATCTTGTTGGTACCTACATATGTACATTTTTTATCGTTATATGCAGCATTTCCCTGGTGCTCCGCTCGCATTAGTATTGATCGAGGAAAGGTAGCTTATTATATCTTTCTTTGTACCTTAAACAATTCATTTGAAAAATATTGTCGCAGAGCCATCACGCACGGGAGGAGACGCGCGGGAGGCAGAGCACCTACGTCCTTGCTGACGGCGTCAAGCAGTCTGGCCAGGCGCCCCACCCTGCCAGACACACTTCTATGGCTCCACCGAAGAACGACGCGCACTCTATAGTTTTCATAATTTTTGGTTCAAATTAGTATTTTAATAAACCAGTTATATATACAGTCCACGCGGAAGACGATCCAGATGGAAGTCAGAATCACGGTTTGTTTGTTGTTTTTCGTTAGTGTAAGTGGCCAACACTGGTGTCAGATTTTTCAAGCTGCCTCAAGGCATCTCACATAGCTTAACGACTGTCATCAATGATAACAGCCGGGACCAACGGCTTAACGTGCCTTCCGAAGCACGGAGGAGCTCAAGATATTATTATGCCACTTGTGGTCTCCCATCTAAGTGGGGACCGAACCTGGATTCAAGATTCAATCATTTATATAATATAGGTTTCTTTGAACACTTATTAATTGTCATATACTTGTGTTTACAATTTTCACAACAAAAAAACTTTGTTGACGTCAATAATTACTTATGGGGTTGCTTTACATGCGTAAGCGCTTCCAGTGCTTACGTCCACTGGGCCATCGGATTCCTCACGGTAGGGATGTCGAAGGAGTCTCAACACCTATCCTATTAAGTAGTACCTGTGACGTCAGGTTGTAGCGCGCTCACAGGCCGCTGGTAGAGGTTCTGTCCGACGTCCCGATCATTCCTGTAGTGGAATTTGTTGGTGTGCGCCAGATGATTCGCCCAAGCTTGTGCATAGTCACATAACTGAAATTAATAATTATGTAATTTTGAAGAAGTAATCATAGTTTCGAGAAGACTACTTTACGATTTTTTTCTAATATTTTCTTTTGTTTTTTTTTATGTCATAGGACGTCAAACGAGCAAGCGGGTCACCTGATGGTAAGTGATCACCGCTGCCCATGGACTAATGTAACACCAGAGGTATGACAAAAGCGTTGCCGGCCTTTTATTTTTCCCTCCCCAGAGGGGAGGGGGGATTGGCCTCCGGCGCTCTCACTCACCGGACGAAGCATAGAAGCTGTAAAGCTACTACTCAAACGTCGATTTTCTGTGAGAGTGTGGTACTTCCTCGGACGAGCCGGCCCATTCATGCTACCAGCAAAAATGATTTTCGCCGGTAGCGTGACTCTACCACAAATAATTCTAAAATAATTCGTGATAGTTATACATTTAAATAAAATTACTTTTAATATGGTTTAATCGTGTTTATTACATTAAATGTAATTTAATTTAAATAAACTCTATGGGGTTTAACTTTGGCAAATGTATATCATACGGTGCAAAGTATATCTAGTACATGTTAATCTATCGAGTTTCAGTTAATCATATCGGGTATATTTTTACAATGCCGTTAAAATCCCAGAATAGTGCTTTACTCGTAGAACTTTTCGTAAACATCGCCTGTCCTTCTTATACATATATTCTGTCCCACTCAATTCAATGTGATTAAAATTATAATTCTTGAATAAAATATATTTTATTTTAATTTGATATGAATATTTGATTTGTCAGAATCACCGTTATAAGAAATGGACGAGGCTATCGTCAATCAGTTGACAGCGAGTTTTCGTAATGCTTATTTACGATAATTATACAAGTGATTCATTGGGTGCGAGTGGGAACGAATAATAAAATTAATAAATACTTATATAGGGACAAACACACAGACTGAGCTAACTCGAGTTTTTTTTATCAATTTCTTTTATTAATGTATTCTACCCCAGTGTATACGACTTGCACCACCTACTTCTTGGCTGTGTCTTTAAAGCCTGCTAGTCTGCAGTCATGTCTTACCTCCGGAGCCATATAGAGCTGCGGCGAGCCGTGCCGCTGTCGGTACACGTTGTGCCAGCACAGGCATTCCGTTATGAAGTCACTGTCCTGCCACGCAGTGCGGACTTCGCTCCACTGCACCACCATGCTAACTGGCCTTGTTTGGAGGACCTGTAGACGAACATATTAAACTGAGAGGTCCTTTTTGTAGGAAATACAAATATAATTCACTTGCATGTGTAATAATAATACGGTAGTTGCCTAATGTTAAGATTATATAAAATTTGTTTCTAATGAGACTAATTTCTATCTAAAATCACTATAAAAAATACTTTTAATTTGATATCGATTCGTTAAGTGATCTTAAAGCTTCTTTAAAGTTGGGTGAATAGGACCATTTTTTAAACTATGAAAATCTTTATTTACAATTATACTGTATTTTAGTCTGCAAAATTTATAGCAACTTTTATTATGAAACCATTACCATAAACGAAATATTTCGTATAGCTACCAAACAAAGTTCTCACGCCACCCATACAAAATACAAGCTTGTGACGTCACAAATATGTAGGCATTTCAGCAGCGCGTTTTCACGTCTAAAAATTTACGTCTAAAAACATGTGTCTTTAAAACTTTTATAACTGAAAGAGTTTTTTGTTTAGAAATGTATTTCTGTCACTATTATGTTTATTTTTATCAGGTCTTTACATAGCAACATGAAAAAATTTTTTCGTGCTGCCATAAAGTTTGATTCAGGCTGTTGGAACCTGTTAATTATATATATATATACGGACAAATCACACAGATTGAGCTAGCCCCAAAGTAAGTTCTTATGAAAGACTTGTGTTATGGGATACTAACTCAACGATACTATATTTTATAACAAATACATATATAGATAAACATCCAAGACCCAGGACAATCTGAAAAAGATCGTTTTCCATCTTGACCTGACCGGGGATCGAACCCGGGACCATCCGTGTCGCAGGCAGGCGTGATGACCGCTGCGCCACGGAGCTCGTCAATTACTCAAGTACTTGAAGGCTGACATGCTAGTCCGCTAACCAAAGAGCTCTGGTTGTTCCTAGTAGCTACATTCGGCAAGTAAGCGACCAGCTGTCAAAACTTGCCAAATCATACTGCAACATTAACCCTGTACCTACTACAAAAATGTGTGTACAGTGTAATAGTAAATAAAACCAACCGGAGGGCTGAACAGGGCTGAACATTTTTGCATGGAAATGTCAATTTCTTTTTATTTTCCAGCCATGATCTCTTAGAAAAATTTGTTCATATCGACAGGCTGAATCATCCTTAAGGATCCAAAACGATCAATATTTCACATAGTAAATTATTAGCATATTAACGAATAAATATGTATATAACATGATATGATAATACGATTCTATGTTCGACCGCCCAATCATTTCACATTAGGATGGCATTTCGCCCGCAAATTCTGAAATAACGTCGAATGAAATGTAAATTAGCCGTAAAGATATCGACCCTGACGACGCTCCGGCGACAGCACTGGCTTCGATATGAAAAGTATCGTCTTAGTAACATGTATAAGTTCTCAATATACTTCAATTATAATATATACTAACTAATATTATAAAAGTGATTGTAACTCTGTACGTTTGTTAGTCGGTTTTTAACCGGTCTGTAACCTTTTCTCTCATCCATCTCTGAGCAAAAATGAATTTGGTATGGAGTTTGTTTGAAGCCTGGGATAGTAATAATTTGGTAATATTTATTCCAAAAAAGTGTTCTTGTCGGTGGAGTACTCTCCATGTCGCTCGATCATGAGTGTCATTATAGATAATGATATAATATAGATACTCGGTCAATAAAATTTGCTGTACCTACAGTAAAATTTGCTGCTAATAAATGATTTATGAGAAGATCAGAACGAAAATGATTTTTTTTTTTTAAATTTCTGCTACTGCAAAACTGTGTGGTCTCTTGTTCATGTGTTATTTTACGTAAGCCTCCGCTTGGCAGGCAGACCGGGCCGACCGAGTAAAGCCATTTGGCTCGCGGCCAGTTGGAAGGCAGGCTTTGCGGATTTTACTGCTTTGCATTTTAATGCTGTTACTTTGTCCACGTGTAGGTGATACCTAGTATACAGTTCTAAACCTAGTTACCGCATGTGACCTGAAACCATCGAATCAGGAGTACTATTAGGTCCTTACCTATGAGATTGGCGTTTTGTATGGAGAATTTTGAGCACAGTGAATTTTTCATACTAACATTTTTAGTACTATTTCTGGTTTGATAAATTCAATAAAAATGAAATTTTGCATGTAGTTACGGACAATATTAAGCCTAATTTGGAAATTCTTCATTCTAAAATTCACAAAAAGTTAGAAAAGTTATAGAAATATGGCTACATTTTTGATTAAAACGGACAAAAGTGAAACGTGTTCTTTCCATGAGTATTTTCCAATAATTAAATACACAAAAACAAAATTTTTAATTCATGCAGAATGTTAATAATGTAGGCTAATTTCAAGTTTAAATAAAAAAATTGTGTTTACTTCTACTACTAAGTCATTACGAACAAAATGGCAAGCGGGGAAAAACGTCAATTTCATAGGTAAGGACCCAATATTTTTGAACGTGTGACCACTCGTCTTCGAACGATTTTTGTATGGAAATACCGCTGGTTTGCGAACGGCGAAATTTCAAAAATCCTACCCCAGCCCGTCAAAAACATGTTACAAATTCAGCGCTACTTCTTTCGTAGCCCAACTGCCCCATTACTTGCACTGTAAATAACCTTAATGAAGCCAACAATAGGGCAACCAGCGTGGCCAAATACTAGTTAAAAGATATCTAATAGAATAAAGCCATTTCGACTCGATAAGAAGAAGCGCTGAGGACTATTTATTGGCTAGTGCTATTTATTTGACATTTACGCATGAGAATTGCACCCGTTTCCTACGAACCAATCACTCTGATATCTATGGAACCAATGCTTAGCATGCGGAAAAAATTGTATGAAAATGTCGAATATTCTGTTTAGTTTTTATAGGAAAAATTGTTCATTTTGACGGGCGATAGATGGTTTGAGGGACAACTGATTTTATCCTTACATTCTGTATACACGACGTCGGCAATTAATCCTAACTATCCTAACTAGTTAATATTATAAATGCGAAAGTAAGTTGTTTATTTGTTACGCTTTCAGGTCCTGTTACTAAACCGATCATCATTAAATTTTGCACATATCACGCGGGCAAAGCCGCAGGTAACAGCTAGTTATTAAATAATAAGGTTGACATATATTTTTTCCTTATACAACACACTCCTACATAAGTTTTTAGCGGAACCTAGTCCGTCGACTAAGTTTGTGAATACGAGTACAATGGAATGAAATCCTCGTTAGTGTTATACATGAAACGAATAACACTCTATATTTATTCTAAAACAACATTAAGAGCAGCACTGTTTAGTTTCGTTAGTTCAGCTATGTTTACGGGTTTTATTTGTATAAAAACGTTTTAGAACTTTAGTACTCTCTAACTCTACATAGCCTTTGAGTCGGGTTTAAAATTTTAAATTCAATCCAAACGAAAACCTCGTTTCCACATACAGAAAAGTAAAGTTCTATTTGCAGCGAAGAACTGCGACGAAAGAGGTTTTATAAAGAGAGCTTGGGTTGAACTGAACCTCTGGACATAAATTAAAATGAGTAATAAATGCGACACTTAACGCAATTTTATTTTAGCTTAAGTACGGAATCGAACGTATCTCAGCCTAACCCTGCAACTTGTCAGAAGAATTGTACTTTTCAGCAATTGCGTTTTAACTACATACGTACGTATGATCATTAAAGATATTTTTAACAAAAAACAAAAACCGACTTCAACCCTATCAATTTATTTAAATAAGCATAAGAATAAAATTTAAAAAAGTGTAAACCGAACGGCATACTTGTAAAAAATTTTTTGGGTTTTTGCGCTCGTCATATTTCGGTAAAAAATAATAAAGATTATGATTATAATTGAGAACCTACTCCTTTTTCTCCTTTTTCCTCCCAGACCAGCGTGGAAGAATTAATAATAATAAGAATTAATAATAGTTGTGTAAGCCTACTAAATAAATGTAATGATATACTGACTAATTAAATATGAAAAACCATATACTCTGATACTTATCTGCAGATAATAATATTTGTATTGACTAAAGAAACAAATGATTATAAAGCAATAATTATATTTTAAGAGCATGCAACCTTTTTATTGTCTGCATAAGACTGTCCACTTATAATCAGCGTCAGAAAAGTAATAGCTAAAAAACAAAAGACAGAATGTTGGATGGTCGATTGGAAAAGGCTAAATGGTGGATATTAATATACCTAATTTTGTTAGTTAATTCCTTAATAAAGTGGAATAAATATAAATATTATTTATTATTTCGTCCTATACATTGAGTAAGACAATATTTGCAATAAATATGTTACAATCCAACATCTGTTTTCTAGATATTTTATTCGGTGGCCGGGTTCTTCCTCCACATAGTTTAGTGGGTATTTTAATTTTAGACCTCTTGGCATGAGCACTTGAGAATCTTCTTTGTTCTAGATATTTTGTGCTGCACTCTCCAGCTTTTACTCTAACAAGCCGCCTTGTCGCGAGCCCTTGCGGTAATGAGCACTCGTGAATAGCGGTGCAGTTCATATTTATAGGGATTCGCACCTAAAGGGTGCCAACGGAATCTTATTAATAAATAAATATATACGGACAAATCACACAGATTGAGTTAGCCCCAAAGTAATTTCAAGACTTGTGTTATGGGATACTAACTCAACGATACTATATTTTATGATAAATACATATATAGACAAACATCCAAGACCCAGGTCAATTTGAAAAAGATTATTTTCCATCTTGACCTGACCGTGGATCGAACCCGGGACCATCCGAGTCGCAGGCAGGCGTGTTGACCGCTGCGCCACGGAGCTCGTCAAATATCGTTATTACCTTAGAGTATAAAGTTATATTGATACTCTAAGGTTATTACTTAATATCAGCTGCCCACACTAGAAATTACCGTAGAGTATAAAGGAATATTTATTGCAGCTATAATTTAAAATCATAAAAACAAAATAAAGCAAAAAATTATATCAAAAGATATGCTGGTGGGGGAGACAAGAAAAAACATAGAATATACCGACTGATTTTCTTTCCGAGCAGACCGTGAAAGCCAGTCAGGCAAAATCAAAATCAAAACACAATCAGGAAGAAATCACATCAATAGGCGATGCGGCTAGCAACCCATCACTATTTTGATTTCGCTTTCTACCGTCCACTAACAAGCTGATCGTGGCCTTTAGTTTTCATGACCTTGGGCCCTGTCTACCCCGCGAGGGATAAATACGTCATAATCTGTATGTATGTATCAAAAGAATGGGATGAGAATACGTGGGATGAATACGGAATAACCCGAAATGCCGCATGGAAGAGGTTTCATGTAGTTATAGGTTATCAGAGTCCCTTTAAACAAGAAACGCAGATTTTGTCAATAATCCAAAACAGTTAGTGCGTGCAAATCAAACTAGAGCTTATTAAATGCAATGTCGGGAATTAACGCGAAAACATACCGTTTTTTCCAGACGTTTCACGTTGAGTCATCCAGTGACCACGGTCGGTGTAACCCGGCCGAAACGTCTGGAGAAAAACGGTATGTTTTCGCGTTAATTCCCGACATTGCATTTAATAATCATGCAACGCGAAAGTTTAAAAGTAGTTATAAACTAGAGCTTAGTCTGTTTTATTCTAAGTTTTGCAATTAGGCACCCGGGAGACACGTTGAGAAGTTTTCGAGTCCCAGCTGCATTATAACTTTGGTGAACAAAAATTACTCGTCACATCAGTTTGAAGATCTTGTCCCAATGGAAATCAACTTGTATAATGCTGCTTGGATATTTATCGATAGATATATTTCTTTCTTTATTTCTCGCTAACCTGTACATTAACATTATAATAGATGGTAGAATATAGCGTTAGTAAGTACATGAACCCTGTTCACCCAGTCAGAAGATTTGGCCTATACTCGCCCCGTATGTTTGTATCTATTTATTTTGCCCCCTGAGGAATTTTTAGGCCAAAATAAAGCTAAGATCAACGTATAAGCTCTCCTATTTAACTAGTTGCTTCTTTCGAACAAACTTGCTCAGTTTTACCATTTCCATGGTAACAGCATACAGATAAATTCCTAGCCTATTAAATCCCTTTTAGAATATAAACAAAACATATACAAAAATACATTCCCAGACAAATTCCAAATCAACGGAAAATCCCATCCTTTTCAGTAACTTGCTAAAAGTTATTTTAACGTTTATTTTACCTTTAATATTTTTATTTTTACAGACTGGGTGTTTTTGAAAGATGATTGATGTACAAGAAAGGCTTTCAATAAAACTCTCCCAGCCTATCGGTAAAGGGGGCAGAGAGGTATTTTAATTCGTTGGGGCGAAAAAAACCTGGGCCTCTCCGCCCTACTCCCGCCCTGTTGCTAATGGTTACGTTTTCATTCGATTTTGGCGAAGGTTTTAACCTTCGACAATTTTTGTTGAAAGAAAAGAATTCTAAAATGTTAACGAAAAAAGTTTAGACCGATGTTTTTGTTTTATACTAGCTGTTCGTCGCGAACTTTGACCTCGGGGACATATTTTTGAATATCTCATTCATTACCAAACCAAGTTTGATACCCATTGAACTTGAAAATTGTACTAGTAGTGCCTTCTAGTAGGCTACATACGTTTTAAATTTCATGGTATTTGGAGGTCCAGTTCGAGAGATATATCGAAACAAACATATGACCATACAAACATATTTATTTTTAAATATTCAAATCTATTTAGGCATTTAGAAGTTATTTTTAGAAAGAAAGTAAAGAAACTTGCATACATCAAAGACGTCTAAAAAACACCCCTTCTTTGTATGGCCAATCCTTTGACTATATCCATAATCTTAGGTTTCATGAAAAAGATGGCCTCGTCTATACTACACGTGATAAATTACCAGGAACATACGAATGTTTGTAACATAATTTTTTTAACAGAAAATTAAAACCGACTTTAACCCCTATACGTAAATGCAACTAAAAATTAGGTTTTAGTGGGTGGGGTAGTTTAATCAAAATAGAGACACAACGTCATTATCAACTTGTCTTGATTCGCGAAAAATTAAACAAAAATAAAATTAAACCAAACGGCATACCTTAACAATGTTTTTAGGTATTTGTTTATTTTTTCAAATAGTGCTCAATACATTGCGACAAAAAATTTATGGAACCACCTCTGGAGCATTACCTATCAAACAAAAGAGAATCACTAAAATCAATCCATAATTGACTGAGTAATCACGTAACAAACATTTAAAAAATACAGACGAATTGAGAACCTCCTCCTTTTTTGAAGTCGGTTAAAAATTTCCGTATAACAGTAACTGCGTGCGACATAAAAATAAAACGAGCATTACTAGAGCCACTAAAAGTGCTCCGAGTTGTTCCTGATTATATTTTCAAGCACCGACGGCACTTAGCTCCATGCAAATGTGCAACTAACAGCTTGTTACGGTACAGCGAACTCTTCATATATGGTATGTTGTATGTTGTTGTGTATAGGTTATGCATTTAGAAATACGTACCTAATTAAAATACTAGTAAGTTGTAAAGTTGTTGTTCGTGACCACGAGCTCTCTCAACAACGACATACTTTTTAACAAGCTGATATTGTTTCTTCTCACAATCATTTGATACGAATATCAAGTTTGCACCTAGCTATATACCTTTAAATAAAAGGATAAAACTATTTACATAGTATTTACATAGAAACCTCCTTTATTATATTTTAATGAAGCAAAAGTTGAATAATAAATAATAAATATATAGGGACATATCACACAAATTGAGCTAGCCCCACAGTAAGTTGTGAACTTGTGTCGTGGGATCCTAACTCAACGATACTATATTTTATAATATATACTTATCTAGATAAACATCCAAGACCCAGGTCAATCTGAAAAAGATCATTTTCCATCTTGACCTGACCGGGGATCGAACCCGGGACCTCCGTGTCGCAGGCTGGCGTGTTGACCACTGCGCCACGGAGCTCGACGAATACAATAATCAAAATATTATTTTACTTTTGTTGTGACTTTGATTCGTGCTAAATACGAGTACGTCATTATGAGGTTTTGTTCTTCGAGCAACACGCCTTCCGTAGTACAGAAGGCGTGTTGCTCGAAGGTTTTGTTCAACAACGTTTCAGTCTTTGAATGCAAAGCAGGCTTTGTTATTATGCAAATAGCTAAGGACGCCGCCGCACGCTAAGGTGGCCAACTCTGGCTCCGAAGGCAATGGACGATGTTATCTTAATAGCAAGGAAAAGGGGACGAGACAAACAAATGATTTTAAAATGATTTGATTGTTTTTAAACTTTAATCGATTTTCTGTTTAAAAAACGATAGTACTTACACGAAAAGTCTTAGAAACACAACGTCACTGAATAGCAAGCGAGAAGCAAGTATCAATAAGTTGTTAAAGAAAAAAGAGATATTATTCCTACCTTTCCAAGCATTGGTCCCATCCCATAGGAGTACATTTTGACGATTGAGCGTTTAAACCCAAGTAGGTACAAGTAGACTTCTACTCAATGAAGTACCGGCGCGTACACAAAAAACTAAAATAAATAAAATTTTGACGGGTTGAGAACCCTTTAAGCAAAATATAAGATAACAGTTATATACGTAACATAGTATAAGTGTAGGTATTGTATTAAACTAATTTCAGAATCTCACAGCTTTAATAATATTCTTACGAAACTCGCTATACTTTTACTTTTAATTAATTTCCTCGTAAATAAACGATGAAGACTTGCCTCTTATTTTAACCTACATTTTTCTTTATTTTTGTATGCATGCAGATAAAGCTAGCCCAACGTAAGTCGTGAATTTGTTTCGTAGGATACTAACTCAACGATACTTTATTTTATAAAAGATACTTAACTATAAAGACAAATATCCATATATAGAAAAATATTGTTTTCCATCATAACCTGTCTGGGGATCGAACCCGGGGCTCTTGTCGCAGGCTCGCGTATTAACGCTTCTATTGTTTATCTAAAGGGGTTATTTTGCCCCGACGGGATTATCTGACCCATATCAAGCTATTATTTTCTTGTCAGAGACGGATATGATATTAACTGACCTCTGATCCTACTCGAAGTCTCAAAGATCGGTACTCTATTAATCATAGACAACCAATCTATTTGCTACTATTCTAAGGTTTCGTAGATTTTACCCGCGTAAATACATAACTGCTAAACGCTAAACGTTGTCTTCGGGTTGTATTGGGCTCTGTCTACCCCGCAAGGGAAAAAAACGTGATAATATGTGTAACGTAAGTACTCGTTACCTTAAGATATATATAAAATAATAACAATAATTATCCTAAATTAAACTTAAGCGAATCAATAAATCCTAATTAAACTTAAAACAAAAAATACTTAAACCTAAATTTAACTTAATACTAAAAACTTACATCTAAATTACACTTAAAACTATAATCGAAAATAAAATTATATACATACTTAATTCCTACACTTGAATAAAAACTTAACTTAGTTTCAAGTTATCGTTCTGTTGACTGTACCTACCGAGCGGGCGATGCATTGTTCTCAACATCGTATGATCCTTGACGTCATCGATCAGGCGATCGCGCGCGCGCTTGCGCCGGCGCACCCAAGCCTCGCCTCCGAGATTCGTGGAGACAATCTTGTGGCGAGCGGCACGTATTGCGCGCTCCGCCCCGACTGAGGTTACAACGTACTTACTACGTCATAAAGTGCCTTAATTTAATTCTCCTACTAGTGGTAGTATATACCAGTGATACTAGTTCTTTTCGTTATTGTGAACAGTCGAAAACTTACTAAGTATAATACCTACCTACGCGGATTTATAAACCTACTCGGGGTTCAAGATTTGGGGCTTTCTGCTCCCCCTATACACCACACGCGCCGAGCTACTGGCTGCCGCTAAGCCGATCTCCGAGTACCTACCTCCAAACGGACAGCTGCCGACCATCAGGAGCCTTCACCGCCGTTACGCCCGGGAAGTAGCATAGTGAACAGAGTAAAAAGACAGACGGGCCTTCTGCCCACGACCTTATCATTTCAATAAATTGATCGTGGAAGCCAATTGTTTTTATTTAAAACCCGGCTTTGCGACATTGGCGCTCATCGTGGTTATTTTAAAGGTCTGTTCTTTTTGCTTTGTCAGCAAGTAGTTAGTGTGCATGTGTATGTGTTTTTTCTTACTTTTGTGAAACGTTCTTTTCATTTCATCATTAAAACTAACTAATTCGCACTCCATTTCACCCTGCAACTTGCATTTGTTAACCGTTATTTTTCTGTACGAAAGTACAGTCAGCAGGATATACAATTGTACAAGTGCGAATTGGTTAATTATTTTTTTAATTATCATTTCAGCTTTTATTTCTTTTCTTTCTTCTTGGTGTTGTTTTCTTTTTCATTTTCATTCTGCACATTCATTTTTTTTTATTACAAAAAAAAAAGACGTTGTAGTTTGTAACGCTGTTTTGTAACAGAGCAGGTTATTTCATTAGTATATCTAATAGTTTAGTTAGTTAGTTATTAGTTGTATCAAATATCTTGTTCAACACTTACTCAATCTTTTCGTTATTTTTTCTTTTTTTTCAATTTTTCTTCAATTGTTAGTAAAATGGCATATCACATTAAATTTTTATCCCTTAATAAGGCTGAATTGGAATACGAGGTTGGCATCAGAGGTGAAACGCCGGCTGGTACAGTCATGGAACTAAGAAAGCAGATTTCTAAATTATCGGCTTTGTTCCCATCTGAGGACATTTTAAATAGCTCATTTGATACGAATACTGATTTATTAGGCGTAAATACTATTATAGGTAAAATTTCAACAGTTCTAGATTCAGATGAATTGCCTGACAAAAATACACTTTTGCGTACTCAAAATTTGCTGCACCATATTTATCACCGTCTTAAAAGAATCCAACCCACCGATACACAGTCTAAATCAATAAGAGATTCTGCAATTCTTAAATTTAAAGATTATTACCGGAAGTATGACGCCATCAAAGATAGTGTTGTGGATCCCCTAGAATTGCAGGCAAACGAGCAAGAAACTACTAGTCCCTTAAATATTAAAGTTACTTGCGAGAGAGGAATTTCTGGCGAAATTACAAAAATTAAGTATGATGGAAAATCATGTGTGCGCACATTTATTCAGCGTATCTCTGAATTTTGCGATGCCAGAAAGATTGATGACGAGAAACTTCTGTCATATTGCACAGAAATATTTGTAGGTGATGCACTACATTGGTATAGGAGCATCAAACCTAGCATCAAAAAGTGGAGCGAACTTGTTCCTATTTTAATTAAAGATTTTGGTCCCGCAGATTACGATTATAGGTTAATTTCTGAAATTCGTTCACGTACTCAAGGTGAGACTGAGAACATTACAATCTATCTATCCCTAATGACAGGTATGTTCTCCCGTTTGTCAAAACCCTTAACGGAAGAGGAAAAGTTAGAAATTATCCTTCATAATATTCGGCCAACTTATACCAGCACTTTAGCTGCTGTCACAGAAATAAAAGATATTGAATCCTTAAAAACAATTTGCCGTAATTATGAAAATTTCCAGTCTCGTCTCGCTCACTTTCATGAGCCTGCTAAACCGTCAGCTGATACTTTAGCTCCGGACTTTGCCTACTCGGGTGTAAGTAATCAAAATAAATTCCATCAAAGACAAACTTATAATCAAAATTACAAATCAAATAACACTTTTTACAAAAATAATAACAACTACAATAATAAAAATACAAAATACGAAAATAACACTAAATCTTACAATAATAAATATACAAAATATGATAACTTAAATGCTATAGATACAAACACAACAAATGATAAGAAGCGTTTTTGTCCTCGTTGCCGCGTAGACACTCATAATTTACGACAGTGTACGGCTAACAAAGGCTTTGTTTGTGGCAGAAAAGATGTTAAAACACCACAATGCCCAACTTGTTCAAAAAATAAAAATATTGCTTCAAGATCAAAAAACTAAATAGTGAGAATTGTGCCAATCTTAGACATAGTAAATTTGATAAAGCCGATTGGGATTCTTGGCTTAAAACCGTTTCTATGTTTTTTAAGTCTTATAGGATTGACACAATTCTAAATAAAAAGCCACCACTTGATAATAGACCTTATGTCACTCTTGATATTAATGATATTAAAATAACTGGTCTTTTGGATTCTGGATCTGCAATTACAATAATCGGTAACAATGCACATGTATACCTATTAGAACATGGATTTTCCATGCATGACGACACTGATACAACTGTACAAGCTGCAGGTGGTCAGGTATTAAAAAGTATTGGTTACATTTTCTTACCTATTAAATTCGATAGCCAATTTCACATTATAAAAGCGTTTGTTATACCACCTATTACTTCAGACCTCATATTAGGCGTAGACTTTTGGAGAGATTTCGGTATTTGTCGGAAGTATTTAAGTAGTTTACAATTTACGGAAGACAAAATAGCAGCATCTGAGCTTGAAAATTCAGGCAAACATTTACATAGTTATGATAACTTAACAGAAATGGAGCGTCAGTTAGCGGACAACGTTATAAAGCAGTTTGAAGCTATTTCATTTGAGCGAAAGGGATTAGGGGAGACAAGTCTTATCACGCATAATATTGATACTGGCGACGCACAGCCTATTCGACAGCGCTATTACCGCATGTCGCCGGAAAAGCAGCGCATTTTGATAGAACAAGTCGATGAAATGTTGTCCTTAGATGTCGTTGAACCTTGCGAAAGTGAATGGTCTTCTCCTGTTCTTCTCGTCACAAAGAAGAATGGTCAACCTCGCTTTTGTCTTGATAGTCGTAAATTAAATTCTATCACCAAACGTGACGCCTACAGTTTGCCATATGTTTCCGAAATTCTTGACAACCTTAGGGATGCTCGTTACTTGTCTAGCATCGATTTGTCTAAGGCATTTTGGCAAATTCCGATTTCTGAAAAGGACAGAAACAAAACTGCGTTTTACATCCCAGGCAGAGGGACTCTTTGTTTTAAGCGTACCGCCTTCGGACTGACCAATGCACCCGCTACGCAGCAGCGTCTCGTCGATCTGCTGTTCAGGGAGTTCGATTTAAAGGTTTTCTGTTACCTTGATGATATCGTCATCGTTTCTCAAGATTTCAATAGTCACGTCTCTTTATTGTTGCGTGTTCTGGAGAAATTGAAACAAGCAAACCTTACTGTTAATTTAGAAAAGTGCAATTTCTTTAGAAGTCAACTTAAATATTTAGGATACGTTGTTGACAGCGAGGGGTTACGTACCGATCCAGAGAAGGTCGAGGCCATCCTTAATTACCCGACACCTACTTGTCGTAAGGATCTTAAACGTTTTCTCGGCACTGCGACTTGGTATCGTCGTTTTGTCCCCAACTTCAGCACCGTAGCCGGCCCTCTCAATAAGTTGACCTCTAACAAGAAAGGCGCACCGCCTTTTAGGTGGACACCAGAAGCGGAATTTGCTTTTCAGAAGCTTAAGGAATCATTGATTTCAGCACCTGTTCTTTCCTGCCCAGACTACACGCTGCCCTTTGAAGTGCATACTGATGCCTCTAACTTTGGTGTTGGCGGTATGTTGACCCAAACGGTTAATGGTAAAGAACACCCAATAGCCTATATGAGCAAGTCATTGTCTGCGGCAGAAAGAAATTACAGCATCACAGAGCGGGAAACACTGGCTGTCTTGACTGCTATTGAACACTGGAGGTGTTATTTGGAGAATGGAAAGCGTTTCACTGTCTACACAGACCATAGTGCACTTAAGTGGTTCCTTTCTCTAAATAATCCCACTGGTAGACTAGCGCGTTGGGGTGTCCGACTATCAGCATTTGACTTCGAGATCAAACATCGTCGTGGCGTGGACAATGTTATACCTGACGTCTTGTCAAGAGCGGTCCCTGTTGGTGCTATTTCTACTTCTAATAGCTTCACGAGTACCAACGATCAATGGTATAAGGATATTTTCAATGGTGTACTTAATACACCACAAAATTTTCCAAATTTCAATATTAAAAACAACACTTTATATAGACTGACCAAAAACAAACACGAGTTAACTTCTGAGTTCTCGTGGAAAGAAGTTGTGCCGATAGAACTTCGTGAACAGGTCTTAGTTGAAAACCACAGCGAACCTATCGCAGGTCATTTAGGTATTTTTAAGACCTATCGTCGTTTGGCCTTGCGCTATTTTTGGCCAGGAATGCACGCTGATGTAGTGAGGTTTGTTGGTTCGTGCACAACGTGCTTGGAATACAAGCAGCAAAATCACAAGACGTTAGGTGAAATGGGTCGTCCTAAGCAGTGCTCACGGCCATTCCAGATGATTTCCATCGATCTTGTTGGTCCCCTTCCAGTCAGTCGTGCGCAAAACAGTTACATTTTAGTTATTACATGTTGTTTCTCGAAATACTGTATCATCTCGCCTATTAAAAGACCTACGGCGGACGTTATCATTAAGATATTAGAAAACCAAGTATTTTTAGTTCACGGCGTGCCACAGACTGTCCTCATGGATAATGGAAGTCAATTTATAAGCGGTGCAACAGACGCGATTTTCAAAAAATACAATATTCCAAACGTATTCTTCACTCCAAAATACACGCCACAAGTCAACACAGTTGAGCGATACAACAAAACTATAGTCACTTGTATTTCGACGTTCGTAGAAAACGATCACAGAACTTGGGACATTTTCATTCCCAAAGTCCAGTTCGCTATTAATAATTCTGTAAACGAGGCCACGGGTTATACGCCCTCCTTTTTAGTCTATGGACGTGAGCTTGTTTCGTGTGGTACTCATTATGTCGATAATGACCTGGACAAAGAAATTTTATTTTTACCTCGTGATATCTACGCCGAAAATATGGGTTGCCTTTCAGCCATTTTCGATGATGTGCAAAAACAGTTGTGGCATGCTCATGTAAAAAATACCGCACATTATAATTTGCGCCGTAAACCGGCGGAATTTGAAGTAGGTGATTTTGTCATGAAGCGCACTTAAGTTATTAGCGATAAAGATAAATATTTTAGTAAGAAACTGGCCCCAAAATATATGAAATGTAAAATAATAGACAAAAAATCACCACTTGTCTATGTTTTGGAAAATATGCAAGGTAAAAACATAGGTTCTTGGCATATTAAAGATTTGAAATCGATAGGTAATTTTAACTAAAAAAAAAAAAATTAAATAAACGATGAGTATTTACATTTCAATTGCCCAATTTACCGTTAAACACCATAAAAAGGTATTTGTTTAGGTTATTCGCGTTTTAATAATAAACCGATACCCTTCTTATAGTATGGATGCGACGTTATTATTATAAACTAATATCGTTGTTGTTTGATTGTGATGTATGAAAATTATAATATGAAAGATGAAGAGTGTATGAGAAAACAAATACGTAAGCGCATTTGTTGCGGATTTTATCTAAGGGATAAAATCCTTTCGGTACAGGAGGGGGTAATGTAACGTAAGTACTCGTTACCTTAAGATATATATAAAATAATAACAATAATTATCCTAAATTAAACTTAAGCGAATCAATAAATCCTAATTAAACTTAAAACAAAAAATACTTAAACCTAAATTTAACTTAATACTAAAAACTTACATCTAAATTACACTTAAAACTATAATCGAAAATAAAATTATATACATACTTAATTCCTACACTTGAATAAAAACTTAACTTAGTTTCAAGTTATCGTTCTGTTGACTGTACCTACCGAGCGGGCGATGCATTGTTCTCAACATCGTATGATCCTTGACGTCATCGATCAGGCGATCGCGCGCGCGCTTGCGCCGGCGCACCCAAGCCTCGCCTCCGAGATTCGTGGAGACAATCTTGTGGCGAGCGGCACGTATTGCGCGCTCCGCCCCGACTGAGGTTACAACGTACTTACTACGTCATAAAGTGCCTTAATTTAATTCTCCTACTAGTGGTAGTATATACCAGTGATACTAGTTCTTTTCGTTATTGTGAACAGTCGAAAACTTACTAAGTATAATACCTACCTACGGGAATTTATAAACCTACTCGGGGTTCAAGATTTGGGGCTTTCTGCTCCCCCTATACACCACACGCGCCGAGCTACTGGCTGCCGCTAAGCCGATCTCCGAGTACCTACCTCCAAACGGACAGCTGCCGACCATCAGGAGCCTTCACCGCCGTTACGCCCGGGAAGTAGCATAGTGAACAGAGTAAAAAGACAGACGGGCCTTCTGCCCACGACCTTATCATTTCAATAAATTGATCGTGGAAGCCAATTGTTTTTATTTAAAACCCGGCTTTGCGACGCCAATGTCGCAAAGCCGGGTTTTAAATGTAAGGTCGTGGGCAGAAGGCCCGTCTGTCTTTTTACTCTGTTCACTATGCTACTTCCCGGGCGTAACGGCGGTGAAGGCTCCTGATGGTCGGCAGCTGTCCGTTTGGAGGTAGGTACTCGGAGATCGGCTTAGCGGCAGCCAGTAGCTCGGCGCGTGTGGTGTATAGGGGGAGCAGAAAGCCCCAAATCTTGAACCCTATAAATATATAGCAAGGGTGAGGAATATGTCCCAGATCCGACTCCGATTGGCAACACTGACGGCTGGTGGCGGTGATAGGCTTGCGGGAGTATGTAGGTACCACTAATATGTAGCAGGTGCAGTGCAGTGTCGGCAATCAGAGCGGTTTTAGCAAAAAGCACGGCGATTTTAGGATAATGTCATGGAAAGCCTAAACTTATTGGAATGATGACATAACCTAAGCACAAGTAATAAAATTCTTTTAGTAAGATGCAAAATCAGCTTATTAAGAGATGATCAAATGTTTTTCCATTCATAATGAGTAAAAGAAGACAGATGAGTGACAATGGTGATATAGCTTGCTAAATACACACAGGTCTACACTTAAAAACTACAGCTAGGTACAAACAACTGTTCAACACTTACCCGAGTAGGGGTATAAATCCGCGTAGGTAGGTATTATACTTAGTAAGTTTCGACTGTTCACAATAACAAAAAAAACTAGTATCACTGGTATATACTACCACTAGTAGGAGAATTAAATTAAGGCACTTTATGACGTAGTAAGTACGTTGTAACCTCAGTCGGGGCGGAGCGCGCAATACGTGCCGCTCGCCACAAGATTGTCTCCACGAATCTCGGAGGCGAGGCTTGGGTGCGCCGGCGCAAGCGCGCGCGCGATCGCCTGATCGATGACGTCAAGGATCATACGATGTTGAGAACAATGCATCGCCCGCTCGGTAGGTACAGTCAACAGAACGATAACTTGAAACTAAGTTAAGTTTTTATTCAAGTTTAGGAATTAAGTATGTATATAATTTTATTTTCGATTATAGTTTTAAGTGTAATTTAGATGTAAGTTTTTAGTATATATTAAATTTAGGTTTAAGTATTTTTTTTTTTAAGTTTAATTAGGATTTATTGATTCGCTTAAGTTTAATTTAGGATAATTATTGTTATTATTTTATATATATCTTAAGGTAACGAGTACTTACGTTACATTACCCCCTCCTGTACCGAAAGGATTTTATCCCTTAGATAAAATCCGCAACAAATGCGCTTACGTATTTGTTTTCTCATACACTCTTCATCTTTCATATTATAATTTTCATACATCACAATCAAACAACAACGATATTAGTTTATAATAATAACGTTGCATCCTTACTATAAGAAGGGTATCGGTTTATTATTAAAACACGAATAACCTAAACAAATACCTTTTTTTTAATGGTGTTTTAACGGTAAATTGGGCAATTGAAATGTAAATACTCATCGTTTATTTAATTTTTATTTTTTTTTTTTTAGTTAAAATTACCTATCGATTTTAAATCTTTAATATGCCAAGAACCTATGTTTTTACCTTGCATATTTTCCAAAACATAGACAAGTGGTGATTTTTTGTCTATTATTTTACATTTCATATATTTTGGGGCCAGTTTCTTACTAAAATATTTATCTTTATCGCTAATAACATAAGTGCGCTTCATGACAAAATCACCTACTTCAAATTCCGCCGGTTTACGGCGCAAATTATAATGTGCGGTATTTTTTACATGAGCATGCCACAACTGTTTTTGCACCTCATCGAAAATGGCTGAAAGGCAACCCATATTTTCGGCGTAGATATCACGAGGTAAAAATAAAATTTCTTTGTCCAGGTCATTATCGACATAATGAGTACCACACGAAACAAGCTCACGTCCATAGACTAAAAAGGAGGGCGTATAACCCGTGGCCTCGTTTACGGAATTATTAATAGCAAACTGGACTTTGGGAATGAAAATGTCCCAAGTTCTGTGATCGTTTTCTACGAACGTCGAAATACAAGTGACTATAGTTTTGTTGTATCGCTCAACTGTGTTGACTTGTGGCGTGTATTTTGGAGTGAAGAATACGTTTGGAATATTGTATTTTTTGAAAATCGCGTCTGTTGCACCGCTTATAAATTGACTTCCATTATCCATGAGGACAGTTTGTGGCACGCCGTGAACTAAAAATACTTGGTTTTCTAATATCTTAATGATAACGTCCGCCGTAGGTCTTTTAATAGGCGAGATGATACAGTATTTCGAGAAACAACATGTAATAACTAAAATGTAACTGTTTTGCGCACGACTGACTGGAAGGGGACCAACAAGATCGATGGAAATCATCTGGAATGGCCGTGAGCACTGCTTAGGACGACCCATTTCAATGTATGTAAATAACAGCCTATGTTATTGGCTAATAATATGTTGGTAATTCATTTTGAGCCATTAACTGTCGCACTGCTGGGCAAAGGCCTCCCTACATTTTTTCCAGTCCATCCGATCTAGAGCTAGATTTTTACAGTGGTAAAAGATTTTTTTTTTATTCATCAAATTTTTACCTGAATGACCCACCCAGAAGGAAGGTAATGTTTTTCGCGCATATATACACTTACATATACATGTGTTCCATTGTTGCCTTTGGCCTAAACGGCTTGACCGAATTTTAAAGTGTAAGATGTCATTAGATTCGGAGTATCAAAGGAGTGTTAAAGTCGTCAGTAACGTCAGCAAAAAATCAAAATGTCGGACGTAAGCTGTGTTTCTTTGTAATGGATAAACTCAACAACGGCAGTCCCGACTGCCGTTGTTGAGTTTTTTAAACAACGCAAAACTGTTGAGTTTATCCATTACAAAGAAACAAATAAACTAACAATCAAATCTGAATTTGACGATAAGTAATTATATGTTTAGGTACGTGAGGAATAATGAACATCTTCAGAGGCCATATCGATTCCATCGGTGTCGCATTGTTCATAAAAATACCTACCTAGCCTACTACAGTCTTGGCATCAATGAGTCTACACACAAACTCACATGGCCAAAGTATTACCTCAAAACTTTCGGGCAATCCATCAAGATGACTGGCACCTTCTAATGAATATAAACTAGGTCAAAAAGTCACCGTGCTTACGTTGGAAAAACTCGATTAATGACTGCCGGCGGCCTAATGATATTAGTCTTGTCTAAACAAAAGAACCATACATAAATCATTTCAAAAGAGTTTCTTCTTATAAATTAAGCAATAAGATATGGAAATAAATTCCACGCGGAGGAATTTCACCAGCAGTCTTTACTCTTTGCACAAGCGCCTTACCAATAGAAAAGCATTGTGAATGCATAAACATACCTATTAAAAAATTTCTTCTTGATAAGTATAATCAAAGTTGGTATAATACTGTAATCTACCTATTCCTGATCTGCTCAAAGCCAGACAGCAACGGTATGACCTCCTACAGCTCATAATGATGGGTATAGTTGCTGAAAAACGAAAGGTGGGAAGAAGAAAGAAGTCGTGGTCGCGAAACATCAGGGATTGCACCGGGATAGTTTAAGCAGCTGAGCTGTTCCGACGAGCCAAGAACAGAGAGGACTGTACCAAGTTGCATGCTGACTTTCACTAGTTGGAGAGGCACCTTAAGAAGAAGATCTGCTCAAATGGAATGTTACATTAAATGAAAAGCATTTTGGATTTGAGTCTAAGTAAGGTTAACTAAAATTGTGAGTTGACGTCGCTTGGAGAAAATACGCTTTGTAGTTTGTTGCTGCTTCTTCTGCACTCTGCTTTGAAAGCGGCCTAAACTTAGCCATAAGTACCATGTGTAAGCAAGCGGTAAGCTTGCTGACGAGTGAATTCTCACAGCGATGAAATTTCAATAATTTAATTTCAAGGCACAATCATGAATGAATGATGAATGAATCTCGACTGCTGTCTCAGTTGATTAAGGCAGATGTCAAGGCAACAAAGGTTGGATGGAACGCGTGGGAGTGGAGGACAATGCTATATTTAGAACCGCAATTGGATCCCGCCTGTCGCGTCGAGCCTGTTCCTAAAATAAACTAACATGTCTCACTTTATAAACACGAAGGAGCTAAATGGGTGTTGTTAGACAATAATGAGATTTCGCTCTCCGGTGACTTGTGGTTTCTTTGAAAGTATAGGTATCCCAGAGCAAGGAATTGAATATAGCGCGCGCGAGCTACATTGAACTTCCTTTGCTGTGTGGTAGGTATGGAATCATATGCCAGCTGTACAAACACATATGTACTTGTATTAGATAGTTTTTTTATCCTAAGCTGAGGGTTTTCCTAGCTGCATGCCCAGCTGTGACTTTATGTTGCCTGGGGCCTACCCGACCCAGACCTGGGGGGGCTGCTAGAGGCCTGGGATTCCAATGGGACAACCATTGCTAAATCGGTGCTCCTTTAGACGGACGCGTTTTCTACGCGCGAATTATGCGCGGAGTTAGGGCGTTTTTTTTTCTTTTTATGAGTTCGTTACATGGATGAACGCTGCGCGATTAGTACGTACGCCGTGTCTGTAATAAGATTTTAAATATGCTTTAGCCTATGACACTCCGGTGAAGAATATAAGTACACCTACTCACACTTCAAAATCGGTAAAGCTGTTTAGGCTACATACAGGAGGGAATGATGGAACAGACATGCTTAACAACCAATACCAATGAAGAACAGAGGTAAATGGATAAAAATACGCGCGAAAAACATAACCCTTCTTCTGGGTATCAGTCGGGAAAAAACTCAAGTCACGAATGAGTATTGTAGTAGTCTCAAACGTTTTAATTCAGTGTCGATTGTTTAGTATTCTTGCAGCCTTTTGTTACGTGAAAAGAAAGCTCCCATTGTCGTGGACTTCTTTTCAAATTACAAAGCGCTCGGTGCTTGATCTATATTTAGAAACCTGTTAAAAAGACGGAATTGGGGTGAAATATTTTCACAAAATATTTTTGTATAATGATTTTTTTTCAGATTTTCTCGATTAATTGAGTAGTCATGTAACTTAAATATAAAGTAGTAACCTATTCTCATTCTAATTTCATTTTATTTCTTATCCTCATCCAATTGGTTATAAAAGCATACTTTGTTAATGAGACGATCCAATAACATAAGTTAATTCAGTCATGGAACTCATGGAACAGATCTAATGATGGAGAACACCCAAAACGCTGAATAGCTCAATCACAAACAATCGGCACATAATAAAAGGTTGTCTCAAAAATTAATGCCCAAAGAGATTAGGTAAACTACAAATTAATCTCTTTGGGCTTTCAAATCCCCAGAAGATGGAATGTTTGGTGGCGTTTTTGTCGTGCAAATAGCCAATATCCTGACAGCCGCGGTACTAATAAAATAGGTGTTAAAACCGGTTAAAAAAGTGCTTCATCAAATGCACCGACGGGACCGGCCTGTTTTAATTTAAAAAACTTTTTCCGTCCTAACTTTAGCAAGACTTTCAAGGAACAACGTGAAAAATCATTTGGTGGAACTTTTCCCCTCGGGAACAGTCCATCCATCCATTTATCTCAACTCAGGCCGCGGTCATTCTCGGCGGACTACAAGTCTATTTCGCGCTATTTTTAGCCCACTTTGCGGTCTTACCAACTTTTATCGCGGACGTATCTTATTTAGGGCTTTTAGGCTTGATGTGAAGCTAGTAGTTTAGTAAGCAGACGTAAAAACGCAGTAAACACTGAAATAGACACATTAAAATTCTATTATTATAATATATTACGCCTGCCTGCGATACGGAAGGTCCCGGGTTCGATCCCTGGTCAGGTCAAGATGGAAAATGATCTTTTTCAGTTTGACCTGGGTCTTGGATGTTTATCTATATATGTATTTGTTATAAAATATAGTATCGTTGAGTTCGTATCCCATAACACAAGTCTTGCTTAAGAACTTACTTTGGGGCTAGCTCAATCTGTGTGATTTGTCCGTATATATTTATTTATTTATTTATTATTTCATTTATTACCGTGTCTGTACTCGCCTTACCTAAGAGCTTACTTATGTATTTCAATATAACTTAGTGCAGCCAATTGTTATAAAACAATATGCCAAAAGCCGTCACCAGCGTGACTTGGTGGCGCTACACGAAAATGAGGTGAAATTATGTCTCTCTCTCTCATCTTGGCGTGTTCCCGCTCGGTTGCATCCTAAGCTGGAATGCTTTGGAGCCCGAGGTCCGCTTGGGGGTCCACTAGATGAGACTATACTTTAGGAAATAAGGAATTTGAAAAGTTAATTTCACTTGCGTTCAGAAGTAAAGTTAAGTTTGAAAGTAGCACCGTTATACGATAAAATAAGAAGTAATAGATTAGGTTGGTTTGGTCATGTACCTAATGAGGAGAGAAGATCGGCATATAACAAGAAAATCACTGAGCATGGAAGTAAGTGGAAACCGAGGAAGGGGGAGACCAAAAAAGAGATGGATAGAATGTGTAAGGCAGGACATGAGGGTGGCGGGAGTGGACGTGAGTATGATGGGAAATAGAGAAACATGGAAAGATAAGACATACTGCGCCGACCCCAGATAATGGGATAAGATATAATGTATTAATTTACTTGCCTCCAAAATTGAAGTTAAGTTAATGTTTTAAATACACGGAAGTCTAATGGCAAACAATATTCAAGCTATTGATTTTTAGGGTTCCGTAGTAAACAAGGAACCCTTAATAGTTTCGCCATGTCTGTCTGTCTGTCCGTGCGGACGGTTTTACGTTGCTGGCGAAAAATTATAGAGGTTTTTGGCTAATCTAAGTTTGCTTCTACGGAACCCTTCATGGGCGAGCTCAACTCTTACTTGTGTAGCGTAGCCGGGTGTTTATTTAATAAAAGAACAAAGGCTACGGCTAACAATTTATTACAAAAAAATATTAAAATAAAACTAAGGTCGAAGGCAGAAGGCCGGTCTGTTAATTGCCTAAGTAGGTACGGTACTTCCCGGGCGCGACGGTTGATAGCAGCTCCAGGTGGTCGGTAGCTTGGCGAGTAGAACCCCGGTGAAGGACGACGTAGCCCCGGCAACGGAACTTCAGGTAGCTCGACGGTAACTGGTCGTGGTGTAGGGGGGAAGAAAGCCCCGAATCTTGAACCCTTGAAAATAATAATGGAACCGGTCAAGCATGATCCTTAAAAGCTTGTTTTGACCACACTGGGATGACCTTTAGCGTAAAGCGCAGGGGAAGTAAAAAAAAGGTAGGTAGTATAGTGCAGTGTGGCAATCAGAGCGGGTGTAGCTAGCACATGATGATTAAATATGATCACAAATGAATCTACTCATTTAGGCATACAAATGCAAAGGAACAAGAAATATTTTTTAAGCAAAGTCCAATGGACAAAAATTACATGACGCTGTGTAGACAAGATGGCGGCCAAAGTCGTCGTACAACGCATTGAAATGAATCCACTTAATTGATGCGTAATATTAATGCAATACATTATTCTTTAGTGGAATGCAAAATCAACATAATATTAACTAGAAAGGCTAGTCGACATGTAGGCAGGTACAATGATTAGCGTTTCTTAAAACTAAGTTATAATCTGTTCAAAACTTACCCAAATCAGGGGTCTTAACAGGTTTGTATCACAAAAATATGGGTATCCAAGTTCCTGTCACTATACTAATAATTTGAGGCTGATAATTTTATGATTATCAAATTCGTCAAAACGTGACGTGTGAATTTTATAGTGCGACGCAATACGTGTGTGCGCTATCAGCTCAATCTCCAGTGTGGTGGTGACCGCGCCCGCCAGCCGCTCGCATCGGCAGGCGGCCGGTGGCCGGTCAGACCAGTTCCCTTCCCGCGCCCGCGCGGTACGTATGACGTAGCCAGCGAACAATAGACTCCGGGTCTGGTACAGTCTTTAGTATAAATAATATTAGATGTAGGTTTTATTTTGCTTAAGTTTTATAATTTGTAGATAGTATTTGTAAATTCTACTATAGATAGTGTTTAGGTTTAAATTAGTTGGAATTAATATTTTAATTAAGTTAAGCATGTAAATAAATCCGTAAAATTTATGATTTTATAAAGTTCTGGTTGAATTTTAAGTAAATATGTTTAAAATTGGTGCCAATGGATATTCTAAAGGTTTTATATTAACTATTGTACTACGTTACATTACCCCCTCTAGTACCCAAGGATTTTATTCCTCAAATAAAATCCGCAACAAATGCGCTTACGTATTTGTTTCACTATCATTCATCATCTAACTTATCAGTGTAACCATACGTCACGCATCCAAACAACAGCAATATTTAATAAAAAATAGATTGCCGCAAACTAATATTTTAATCAAGGGTATTGTTTCACCGAACAAATAACCAAAACAAACAGTAATCGTGTGTAAAAGGTAGATAGGGTAAGCAACGGAAAAAAAAAAGACCTAATACGTATGAACTGATTAACTACGAGTTTTTACTTGCTAATTTTAAATCTTTAATATGCCAAGTTCCTATATTCTTTCCTTGCATATTTTCTAACACATAGACAAGAGGTGACTTTTTCATTATAATTTTACATTTAATATATTTGGGAGCTAATTTTTTACAAAAATATTTGTCTTTGTCACTAATGACATACGTGCGCTTCATGACAAAATCTCCCACCTTAAATTCCGCCGGTTTACGGCGCAAATTATACTGCGACGTGTTTTTGACATGGGCGTGCCATAATTGTTTTTGCACCTCGTCAAATATGGCCGAAAGACAACCTAAATTTTCGGCGTAAATATCTCTGGGTACAAATAAGATCTCCTGTTCCACATCATTATCAACGTAGTGAGTACCACAAGGAACAAGTTCTCGACCATATACTAAAAATGATGGAGTGTAATTCGTAGCTTCACTGACAGAACTATTTATTGCAAATTGCACTTTGGGAATAAAGGTGTCCCATGTTCTATGGTCATTTTCTACGAATGTTGAAATGCAAGTCATAATAGTCCTATTATGTCTCTCTACGGTGTTGATCTGTGGCGTATACTTCGGCGTGTAAAAAACATTGGGAACGTTATATCGCTTAAAGAAGCTATCAGTCGTACTGCTGATAAATTGAGTACCATTGTCCATAAATATGGTTTGTGGCACACCGTGTACCAAAAATACTTGGTTCTCCAATATTTTTACAACAGTGTCCGCAGTAGGTCTTCTGATCGGAAAGATGAGACAATATTTTGAAAAGCAGCAGGTTATGACAAGAATATAACTATTTTGTGCCCGACTTACAGGAAGTGGCCCAATAAGATCGATTGAAATCATATGAAATGGTCGTGAACACTTCTTAGGACGACCCATTTCGCCTAAAGTCTTGTGGTTTTGCTGCTTATATTCAAGACATTTCATACACGAACCCACGTACTTCACTACGTCAGCGTGCATCCCCGGCCAAAAATAGCGCAGAGCTAAACGGCGATACGTTTTGAAAACGCCTAAATGACCTGCTGTTGGCTCACTGTGATTCTCCGCCAAAACCTGTTCTCGAAGTTCCATGGGCACAACTTCCTTCCATGAGAACTCCAAAGTTAACTCATGCTTATTTTTGGTAATACGGAACAAGGAGTTGTTTTTAATATTAAAATTCGGAAAATTTTGAGGTGCATTATTCACACCATTAAAAATATCCTTGTACCATGTATCCTTCGTGTTTTTATAAGTATTCGAAGTTGAAATAGCACTAACAGGAACAGATCTTGAAAGGGCGTCAGGAATGACGTTATCTACGCCACGTCGGTGTCTAATATCAAAGTCAAAAGCTGATAAACGAACTCCCCAACGAGCCAATCTACCAGTGGGATTATTAAGAGAGAGAAACCATTTTAGTGCACTGTGATCAGTATAGACAATGAAGCGCTTCCCATTCTCCAAATAACACCTCCAGTGCTCAATAGCGGTAATAACAGCCAACGTCTCACGTTCTGTGATGCTATAATTTCTTTCTGCTGGAGACAAGGATCTGCTCATATAAGCAATTGGATGCTCTTTACCGTTCACTACCTGGGTTAACATACCTCCAACACCATAGTTTGAGGCGTCTGTATGCACCTCAAAAGACAAGTCATAATTTGGGCAAGAAAGTACGGGTGCTGAAATTAATGCCTCTTTGAGATTTTGGAAAGCAGCATCGGCTTCTGGTGTCCACTTAAAGGGCGACGCGCCTTTCTTGTTAGTTGTCAACTTATTCAATGGGCCAGCTACGGTACTAAAGTTAGGGACAAATCGTCGATACCAAGTTGCAGTACCAAGAAAACGCTTTAGCTCTTTGCGACAAGAAGGTGTCGGATAATTAAGGATAGCCTCAACTTTTTCTGGGTCCGTACGTAGTCCATCGCTATCTACTACATAGCCGAGGTATTTAAGCTGACTTCGGAAGAACTTACATTTTTCAAGATTGACAGTCAGGTTGGCATACTTTAGTTTATCAAGTACGCGTAATAATAAAGAAACATGGCTGTCAAAATCTTGCGATACGATAATAATGTCATCCAAATAACAGAATACTTGTAATTCAAACTCTCTAAATAGAAGATCAACAAGTCGTTGCTGAGTTGCTGGCGCATTGGTCAGACCAAACGCGGTCCTCTTAAAACGTAGAGAACCTCTGCCAGGAATATAAAAAGCCGTCTTATCCCTATCCTTCTCTGCTATGGGTATCTGCCAGAAAGCTTTTGACAAATCTATGCTAGATAAGTAACGAGCGTCACGAAGATTGTCTAAGATCTCTGAGACATACGGGAGACTGTAAGCGTCACGTTTAGTGATGGAGTTCAATTTGCGACTGTCGAGGCAAAAGCGAGGCTGTCCATTTTTTTTCGTGACAAGAAGAACTGGGGAAGACCATGCACTCTCACAGGACTCGACAACACCTAAAGATAACATTTCATCGATTTGGTCGACCAGAATGCGTTGCTTTTCCGGCGACATGCGGTAATAACGCTGACGAATCGGTTGTGCATCACCAGTGTCAATATTGTGAGTAATCAGGCTGGTTTCTCCCAAACCCTTTTGCTCATATGAGATATCTTTGAACTGTTCAATAATGTTATCCGCTAACCGACGTTTTGTATCATCTAAATTGTCATATCCGTGTAAATGCTCGCCTGATTCTTTAATTTTTGATGATGTTTGTACATTTGTAAACTCTAGACTACTCAAATACCTACGGCAAATGCCAAAGTCACGCCAAAAATCCACCCCTAGAATGAGATTTGAAGTAACGGACGGTATAACAAAAGCTTTTATTACGTGAAATTGGTTTTCAAACTTGATAGGCAAGAGAATAATACCAATATTTTGCAAAGAGTGACCGCCTGCGGCTCGCACCGTCATGCTGTTATCAATATGCATCAACAGACCTCGATCGATTAAATACGTATGTGCATTGTTACCAATAATTGTCACTCCAGATCCTGAGTCTAGAAGACCAGTGATTTTCAATCCATTGACATCAATAGAAACATAAGGTCTATTGTCATTTTCTGGTGTTTTATTCAGAATTGTGTCAATTTTAAAGGTTCTAAAGAAATTGCTTACCGTTTTAAGCCAAGCATTCCAATCTGCAGCATCAAAATGATTTTTACGAGGATTGGCACAATTCTGGTCACCTAGTTTTTTGAATTAAATGAGGGTTGCCTATTTTTGGAACAGTCAGGGCACTGCGGTGTCTTGACATCTTTTCGACCACATACGAAACAAAAAATTATATCTTTATTCGCTGTACATTGACGTACATTGTGAGTGTCCACGCGGCAACGAGGACAAAAACGCTTCCTGTCACCTTTCCCATTATAATTATCGTTAATAGAATCTAAATTTTCGTATTTTGAATTTTTGTTATCATATTTTTGTTTGTAATTACTATTGTTACTGACTTTATAATTTTGTTTATTATTATTGTTATCTCTGTAATATGTATTATTTGTTTTATTAATGTTCTGTCTATAAGGTTGTTTTTGGAAATATTTGTTTTCATTTCCACTGCCAGTATATGCAAATTCAGGGGCTAAGGTATTAGCTGTTGGCTTGGCCGGCTCATGAAAGTGAGCGAGGCGAGCTTGGAAATTTTCGTAGTTCCGGCAAATCGCTTTTAAAGATTCAATGTCTTTGACTTCAGGAACAGCAGCCAAGGTGCTTGTATAAGCAGGCCTGATGTTATGAAGTATGATTTCTAGTCTCTCCTCCTCCGACAATGGTTTTGACAGCCGGGAGAACATACCAGCCATTATGGAAAGATAAATAGTTATGTTCTCTGACTCACCTTGAGTTCGTGAACGAATCTCTGAAATAAGTCTATAGTCATAATCTGCCTGATCAAAATCCTTCCTTAATAAAACTACCAGGTCACTCCAGTGCCCTATATCGTCTTTAATACTCCTATACCAATGAAGTGCGCCTCCAGTGAAAATTTCGGTACAATATGCTAAAAGCTTTGAGTCATCAATGCTCCTGGCCTTACAAAATTCGGAAATACGTTGTATAAACGTACGCACGCAAGTTTTCCCATCGAATTTAATTTTTGTAATTTCATTTGAAATTCCGCGCTCGCATGTTACTTTTATATTTAAAGGGTTAGAAGCATCTGGCTCAGTATTTTGGACGTCAAGAAGGTCAACCACATTATCTTTGATGCCGTTATATTTTTTATAATATTCTTTAAATTGTAGTATATAAGAATCTCGAATTGAATCGTTTCTAGCGTCCTCTGGTTGAATTCGATTAAGGCGGTGGTAAACGTGATGCAATAAATTTTGCGTTCGTAATAATGTATTTTTATCTGGTAGTTCTTCACTATCTAAGACCACGGAAATTTTAGCCATAACTGTGTTAATTCCCAACAAATCATTTTCAGTACTGTAACAACTATTTAAAACATCCTCCGAAGGGAACAAAGCTGACAATTTGGAAATTTGTTTACGCAATTCCTGTACTGTACCAGCCGGAGTCTCACCCCTGATACCAACTTCGTACTCTAGCTCCGCCTTATTGAGTGACAAGAACTTGATATGATACGCCATTATGTGAAATAAAATTAATTGGGTAAATTTTAAAAAACTACGACTACTTTCTATCTAAAACTACCAACGGACTTAGAACCCTGCCCTGTTGCAATGAGCTTTTTAAGTTACTACGTCCAATTTGTTCTAAAAAGAATAATAAACTAAAAACGTTCTAAAGAAAAATACAGGACATAAAAAAGAAAATAAAATAAAATGAAAAAAATAAGCATTAAATGGTAGCCAATTTGCACTTTACAAATTTGTACTATACTATGTTGCTGACTATACATTTAAAAAAACATCGCCCAATCCCTTGACCGGCTTTTACGGTCTGCGCGGGAAGAAAAGCAGCTGGTTTATTCTATGTTTTTTTGTTTTCTCCCAAACCAGCACAGAAGAAAGGAAGAGAAGCAGTTTTAAAGAAAGAAAAACCGCTGACATAAATAATATAAACACTTTTAAAAAATATAACAAGTTTATGTAGCTGACTGTACCTTTCAAGAAAGATGAATAATATCGTTTCTAAACTGAGTACGCGCAAATTAGCTACTTGCAACCAAACTAAAGAAAAAACAAGGACGTATCACAAAACAAAAAAACACATACACGTACACACTAGCTACCTACTTACTACCTAAGCAAAAAAACAGACCTTTTTTAAAGAAAAGACCACGTCAGGCGCCAATGTAGCGTAGCCGGGTGTTTATTTAATAAAAGAACAAAGGCTACGGCTAACAATTTATTACAAAAAAATATTAAAATAAAACTAAGGTCGAAGGCAGAAGGCCGGTCTGTTAATTGCCTAAGTAGGTACGGTACTTCCCGGGCGCGACGGTTGATAGCAGCTCCAGGTGGTCGGTAGCTTGGCGAGTAGAACCCCGGTGAAGGACGACGTAGCCCCGGCAACGGAACTTCAGGTAGCTCGACGGTAACTGGTCGTGGTGTAGGGGGGAAGAAAGCCCCGAATCTTGAACCCTTGAAAATAATAATGGAACCGGTCAAGCATGATCCTTAAAAGCTTGTTTTGACCACACTGGGATGACCTTTAGCGTAAAGCGCAGGGGAAGTAAAAAAAAGGTAGGTAGTATAGTGCAGTGTGGCAATCAGAGCGGGTGTAGCTAGCACATGATGATTAAATATGATCACAAATGAATCTACTCATTTAGGCATACAAATGCAAAGGAACAAGAAATATTTTTTAAGCAAAGTCCAATGGACAAAAATTACATGACGCTGTGTAGACAAGATGGCGGCCAAAGTCGTCGTACAACGCATTGAAATGAATCCACTTAATTGATGCGTAATATTAATGCAATACATTATTCTTTAGTGGAATGCAAAATCAACATAATATTAACTAGAAAGGCTAGTCGACATGTAGGCAGGTACAATGATTAGCGTTTCTTAAAACTAAGTTATAATCTGTTCAAAACTTACCCAAATCAGGGGTCTTAACAGGTTTGTATCACAAAAATATGGGTATCCAAGTTCCTGTCACTATACTAATAATTTGAGGCTGATAATTTTATGATTATCAAATTCGTCAAAACGTGACGTGTGAATTTTATAGTGCGACGCAATACGTGTGTGCGCTATCAGCTCAATCTCCAGTGTGGTGGTGACCGCGCCCGCCAGCCGCTCGCATCGGCAGGCGGCCGGTGGCCGGTCAGACCAGTTCCCTTCCCGCGCCCGCGCGGTACGTATGACGTAGCCAGCGAACAATAGACTCCGGGTCTGGTACAGTCTTTAGTATAAATAATATTAGATGTAGGTTTTATTTTGCTTAAGTTTTATAATTTGTAGATAGTATTTGTAAATTCTACTATAGATAGTGTTTAGGTTTAAATTAGTTGGAATTAATATTTTAATTAAGTTAAGCATGTAAATAAATCCGTAAAATTTATGATTTTATAAAGTTCTGGTTGAATTTTAAGTAAATATGTTTAAAATTGGTGCCAATGGATATTCTAAAGGTTTTATATTAACTATTGTACTACGTTACACTTGGCTAATTTTTTAAAGGATAGCTTGCTAGCCTAAAAATAAACATAGATATCTACCCAATGATAGGTTTAATCGATTTTATGATTTAATGCTAAAAATACCCATTTTCCGTTTGTACGGAGATGGTCATCTCCGATGCACTCATAAGCTACGTATGCCAGAATCCTTTAGGCAGTTTTCAGACATCATCATGTTAGCTACGAACCTACTCAAGTGCCGTGAGTCGTGTCATCGTGTGACACTTGTGTGCAGCCCTAACATGTCGGAAATGTAATTGTTCCGGCCGCCGGCTGCCATCCATCGCTTTCGGACCTGCCACCAACAGATTAATGGCTTTCCAGTCTGTAGGTGTGAGTAGATACATGGTATATATGTGTATTTATGCACCTGTATTAGGGATTGAATGTGATTTAAATGAAATAAGGCGTTATAGTTGTACAAAGATTAAAGATTGATGGTTGGAATGCTGACCACTCGAAATTTTTCCCCATATCTCATTTCTTAAATTAATAAGTAAAAACATAATATTTGAATATCATTGTGAATTTTTTTTAATGTCATAGGACGGCAAACGAGCCAGAAGATCACCTGATGGTAAGTGATCAGCGCTGCCCATGGACAACTGCAACATCAGGGGTGTCACAGGAGCGTTGCCGGCCTTTTATTTTTCCCTCCCCAGGGGAGAGGGAGATGGGCCTCCGGCTCTCTCACTCACCGAACGAAGCATAGCAGCGGTAAAGCTACTACTCAAACGTCGATTTTCTGTGAGAGTGTGGTACTTCCCCGGACGAGCCTGCCCCTTCATGCTATTAGCAAAAGTCATTTTCGCCGGTAGCGAGGCTCTACGACACTAAATGCATAAAAACACCGAAATAAGTATTTTATGGCTTCCTTCATATTAAGTGAAATAAATCAAATACAACACTTGTAATGCTCGGGGTAGTAGTTGGGTGACGCAAGCCCCATAACGCATAAGAGAAATGGGATATGGTACATAAATTCAAAACGTCGAATTTCTTTATATCGTAGGTACCTACTAAACACTGCTGGAATTCTGCCCACGTGGAAATTTTCCCATATCTCAAAATAAAAATTAATTAAATTCTGCCTAAGACATTGAGTTTCTTCATCAATCACAAGAGAGAGCTTCTTAATTTAACTTAAAATTTAAGAGCAAAATCTAAAATTTCATTGCCTAACCCTATAAAATGGCGCCACGGGCGCCGCATTTGTTCTGGGAGGCTGCGTCCATCGTGAGCTCTGATAAATGGTACAGATGGACCGATCCTTTTTGTTACGACTCGCGCCTCCACCTCGGGAATAAAGTACTTTGGATATTTAAATAAAAAGGGTTGAATTTTTTTTTAAAGCCTTAGGCAATATGTACATTATTATACCTATCTACTAGATAATATAAAAACTAAAGCATAAATAAAATAATTAAAGCTAATGATAAAATAATCTAACTTAACATATAACGTGCTAAGCTAAAAGATGTCCCGCAAATTACTTTTCTCAAACATGCTCGGAAATGTAGGCATTACTGTAGTAAAAAGAAGACCGGAAGTTTGTAATTCTTGGCTCATTCATCGCATTGCCGGCCTAGGCCAAAGAGCATATAATCACTACGTTTTAGCCTAGGCCAGGAAATAAGTATGAAAATTACTTCCCGGCCGCTGCTCAAAACTTTTTAATTAATCTATGTAACGTAAATTATGTCACTTGTCATACAGCCAGTTTACTACCACTGCATTTTTAAAAAATGCATATAATACGTGAATATAACTACAATTTCATTAAAATATCGATATGTGATCATACGAAAATATGCTTAATTTTCGTTGCGAGAGAAGAAAACAATAATCTATGATCTATTAAGGGGGAACAGTAGGCACAGTAGCGACGCCAATCATTTTATTCCTAATACTTTACAAATAGAAAGAAATTCAAGAATATAAACAATACAAGCCTTAGTAAATAACCTGAAGTATTTTTTGAATCATGTTTATTACTATTTAAATGATGTCATCCGTCGTGCCCTTGCCTCCGCGGGTGTACCAGCAGTGCTCGAGCCCGTTGGTATCACTCGCGATGATGGCAAGAGGCCCGACGGGATGACACTCATTCCTTGGAAAAACGGGCGGTCGCTTGTATGGGATGCCACATGCGTGGATACTGTGGCCCCATCCCACTTACAAGCGACCGTTCGCCGAGCAGGCGCGGCTGCAACGGCGGCAGAAGCCATTAAGGGGCGCAAATATGCAGCTCTAGGCGAGCCTTACATATTTGTGCCCTTTGCCGTGGAGACCTTAGGGCCTTGGGGTGCGGAAGCCCGACAGTTATTTAAAGAGATCTCCGCACGCCTAATCGACGTTTCTGGTGACCAAAGGGCAGGCGCGCATTTTGGCCAAAGGCTGAGTTTGGCCATCCAGCGTGGAAATGCCGCCAGCCTTTTGGGCACCCTGCCCGCTGACCACAGCGATTTGGCTTCAATTTTTTATTTATCTTAATGTTGTTTTTCCTTTTTTTTTTATAGGTTAGTTTTTATTTTAGGATTAGTTTTTGTTTTTATCTTAGTTACCGTTAATATTATGTTAGTTTAGTTCATTAATATTAAATGCTTTATTTCTTACTATCGGAATCAGTGAGAATTATGAGAATCTGATTACCGCCAAAAACGGCCGTTTTTGGCGGTTATCACTTTTTCTCTCAATGACTGATTCTCATAATATCAAAACATGATTCCAAAAATACTTCAAGTTATTTACTAAGACTTGTATTGTTTATATTCTTGAATTTCTTTCTATTTGTAAAGTATTAGGAATAAAATGATTGGCGTCGCTACTGTGCCTACTGTTCCCCCTTAAATTTTTTGTGAAAAATATGACTGGGCTCTATGGGCATTGTTTCCTTTGCTGGAATTGACAACTGAAAATAAAAAAATTAAAAACTCGGGAGATCTGTTATTTTCACTATACCCGTAGTGATTAACGCCACTGCCGAAAAACTGCCTTTACGGATTTTAGGGCATAGAACACACGTCAATTGACTTTGAATTTATGGCCCCCCATAGAAACTCAAAAGGAATTGTATGGCATTTTTTTCATTTTCACCCTCACTCCATTATTTGTCTATGATCCTTATTGCCTAGAGAAAACATATGGCAGTCTAGACGTAGTCTAGAGTAAACTACGAAGAAGATACTAGTAATAGTATCTTCTTCGTAGTTTGTGATTAACGCTTTGCAGTAATTGATTGACATTGATTGTTTTCGGTAAATATGTGCAAAGTTGGTTATTTATTCGAAATGAAACGGTTCAAAATGAGTTTTAGTGATGAAAGCAACACTGCAATGGATTTTAAGTACCTACTTCGCCTAATTTGAAACTTGAAAGTGGAAAAATTACTACCGGCAAATACCTAGTAAGGGGAAATATTTAAGGCATGTAAGTTTATGTGTAACTTTAAGTTCCTCACATTTATTGAGAAAATCTCTATACTTTCCTCGGCGGGAAAGGGATTGCCGGACTCGTAACTATTGTCAAGGCCTCGCTGACGCTCGGCCTTGAAAACTATACTCGTCCGGCAATCCCTTACTTCCCGGCCTCTGCAGTAATGTACTATTCCTGCAAAGTGTGAGAAGGCTGGTACGATGAATGGCAATGCTTATTCTTTGAGCAAAATAGTTATCAGCCCTCTGATCATTCGACACCTCATATGTATTTACATTACTTAATAATAAATAAATCATTTATTCCAGGAAGATCCCATATACCTACAATAAATTAAATTAAATTAGCAAAATTATACATTAGTAATGTCATGTCATAATATCAATAATTAATTACGTTCGCGTGGTCACTAGCACTTCCCTCCATTACACTGCAACCGTCTTCAGGCGGAGTGAATAGGACTGGCCGCCCAGTTAATTCGTATTTATATTAATATGCAGGTGTCATAAGGACCACGAGATGATGTATGTAATTTTGTTTTTCAATACATTTGCTAATAATACGGTTCTTAATACGGAACTTGGATCGTAAAGATGTTTTTACGGGCCTAGTACTTTTACTCTACACCAGTTCACAACCGCTCAATAGCCTAATTCCAAAAATCCTTTATTAGTGCAACTTACATCTTGAAAGGAACCCCAGTACCAAATTTCAAGTTTCTAGGTACAGTGATTTCGGCGGTGCTTTATTGATAAGTCAGTGAGTCAGGTTTGCTTTTTAAATAATATATATGGACAAATCACACAGATTGAGTTAGCCCCATAGTAAGTTCGAAACTTGTGTTATGGGATACTAACTCAACGATAGAATATTTTATAACAAATACATATACAGATAACCATCCAAGACCCAGGTCAATCTGAAAAAGATCGTTTTTCATCTTGACCTGACTGGGGATCGAACCCGGGACCTTCCGTGTCGCAGCCTGGCGTATTGACCGCTGCGCCACGGAGCTCGTCATATATTCGACTATGCTTATATATATATTACTAATAATAATGTCTTTGAATAAGGTATCTAATAAATACATATATAACTATTTTTCATTCTATATTACTTATTTATTCAAAATACATATAATAAATCAGAAACAAGTGAGGTCATAAACAATTTACTTCACAAATAGTCTAGCTTTTTAAGCAATAAGTGTTAAGCTGAAAACGTGTCTGTGCATAATTTCACACTTTCATTTTATTATCTCCACGAGCCAATATTTGTGGAACTGCCTCAGTGAATATATTTTAGGAGAAAAGTCTAGAAGTCCAAACAATCATTTCAAAGTTTGCTCCTTTTATTATTCTTTATCTTTTTACGACATCCAATTTTTACGATCGAACTTTTTAAGATTAGTTTATGGCCAGTTATATAAAAGATTGTCTGCGCTGCCCCAAAAAATTGACAATGTCAGCTGAGAATAAAAAGCATACAATATAATACTACATCACCGTGTAGTTCCCAGCAGAGAATAGGACCAAGTCTTCCCGTGGATGTCTTCGAAGGCGACTTACAAAACACAAGCTAAATAAAGCTTATAAACATCAAAGTGACCTCTCCAACCCGTCTGCGTTGAGAGTGTAGGCCAAATCCTGTAACTGCTCTGGATAATATTATGGCTTTGGTAGTAGGTACAAAGAGGGTCGCGCTCATGCAGTGGAGACTTAAAAAGACCTGATGATGATGATGATATAATACTATCTCCATGAGAACTATATTTTGGCTATAAATAGATATATGTGGGTACTTGAAAGTTCAGCAATCGGCAATTTGTATGAAATGAAGGTGTAATTTTATAGAAATTGCGGATTACAATCAACATGCGCGACTATTGTTGGGGACACCAAACTTCAATGTTTAATCTATCTTCGCCTTCGTTTAATAATAAGACGAATGAGGAATTTAATCCTATCCTAATCCTAACTAATATTATAAATACGAAAGTAAGTTTGTTTGTTAGGCTTTCACGCCCAACCTACTGAGCCGATCACGATGAAATTTTGCATACACATAGGTAAGCCTACTGAGAAGGATATAGGCTATATATCACGCGGGCAAAGCCGCGGGTAACAGCTAGTAAATAATAATCTCGGATAGTTTCGCGATGTCAGTCCGTTATAAGTAGAAGTACTTACTTAAGTAGATCTTCGAGTAACACGGCAAACTTAGATGCCAGTCTTTTGTTTCGAAGGAAATTCCATGAATATGAAACAGCGTTATGAAAGGTATTTTTTCAGTAGCAACTGTAAGTCTGAATTCCACAGAATATTAATAATCTCGATGCAACGAAAAACAAATGTGTCCAACCCCGAGGTCATGACCTTCCTTGACGCTGAGTATGAACTAGCTCGTATTTTATACACGTATCCTCGCTCTATAGGTTCAGGAGTACGTGGAAACCATTCTATAATCCTTTTTCAAAAGTTTTTACTCCACCGCACTATTAAAAACCAGTTGGTGCATCCTGTAGTGTGAAATGTATAAGAGACTAGCTATTACCCGCGGTTCTGCTTTCTCGTACCCTACCATATATAGCCTATGTCCGCTGTGCTCCGACATATAGCATACTAGCTGTAACCCGCGGCTTCGCCCGCGTAATATATAGCCTATGTCCTTCTCGGTACCCTAACGCATGAGTATGCAAAATTTCATGATGATCGGTTCAGAAGATACGGCGTGAAAGCGTAACAAACAAACAAACAAACTCACTTTCGCATTTATAATATTAGTTGGGAAGTTGGGATGTCCTTCTCAGTACCCTACCCTATGTGTATGCAAAATTTCATGATGATCGGTTCAGTAGATAGGGCAAACAAACAAATAAATAAACAAACTCACTTTCGCATTTATAATATTAGTTGGAATACTACGTTACGTTATATTGTCTTTGGTTGGAATAATTAATTGTAGTTACTGGCTGGACAAATAAACCACATGCCAAAGTTAAAACTTCAGTATAAATCTTGAACACAAGAAATACAAGCAAACATAGTGGAACAATGAACAATGAGAAGCAAAGCTCTACTTTTAAAATATATCCTTTCTCTCTAAAATGTGCGGCGAGCGAATAAAATCAGGCTCTGGGGATCGCTTCATTGGCAGCGGACGAAAATAAAACAATCCGATTAATCTGTTCTTTTTCCTTTTGCAGAGCTTTCCGAGCTTTCCGACACAGCTTTGGTGGAATGCCAGCGGGGCAAGGCTGGGAATTGAAATCGTTTAGCCTCAGACCGTAGAGTTCAATAGTGCTTACGTAAAACCCTCTGACCGCTTTTCCTCGTAAATTTTATCCCTAGCAAGTGAGATAATACAATATGGTTTAACCGTATCTGGAACTCTAGATATAAGAAATAAATTATGGTATAGTAGCTCAATACATTGCGACATTGGGACAATCGCTAGAAACTCGAAAAGAAATTGACATTCCCATACAAATTGACCTGTTTTGGGCAGCTGAATAATTTGTATAAAAATTATTTATTTGCCAAGCAGTCAGAGGATTTGGCCTACACTCTCCACGCTGGCCAGACGGGTTGGAGAGGTCTCTTTGATGTTTATAAGCTTTGTTTAGCTTGTGTTTCTTTTTTAGGAGGCTGTATTTTGAAAATTTATGAAAATTTTTTTTTAGCGTTTTCAGCATTGGTCCCGTAGAAAAAGTTGTTCTTATCAACTAACTGAATCACCCCTTTAAGCGTCCAAAACGGTCAAAATTTCACCATGAATATTTTATTCGCAATATAATATAATAATAATTTATGCTAGGGATAGAGAAGGATGGCATAGACAAAGGGAGGCTTATGCCCAGCAGTGGGTTATGGAAAGCTGATGATGATGATTATATTTTATATAAAAAAATTCGTCATTTTTCAGACAAATTGCCGGGCTGCCCGAACACTTTTGTACGAAAATGTCGTTTTTTCCTTCAACCTTGGACCCGTAACTCCCATAAGGAAAGTTATTCCTTTTGACGGGATAATTTGATAGTTTATAGTTTGATTTGCAACGGTGTTTACCCTAACATCTTATAAAGCATTATCTATTATTCATCAAATAGGTAAAATTTTGTGTTATGGGAAAGCAAGGTCCTGAACGCAACACGGGCTCGATATCCTCACATGGTCCAATTGATTTTAGATATAAATTAATGCCGTGTGGTTCCCGGCAGAGTAGAATAGGACCACTCCAAGTCATCCCGTGGATGTCGTAAAAGGCGACTAAGGAAACACAAGCTAAACAAAGCTTATTAACATAATTGAGACCTCTCCAACCCGTCTGGCCAGCGTGGAGAGTGTAGGCCAAATCCTCTGACTGCTCAGGCTAGTATACGGCTCTGGTGGTACAGAGAGGGTCGTGCTCCTGCAGTGGAGACTGGAAAGACCTGATGATGATGATGATAAATTAATTGGATTATGTGAGGATTTCGATACAATTAAGAAGTTTCTCAAAACCTTACGGCGGAGTAGCTATTAGAAAATACCTATTCCCGATGGTAGTACGTTAACAAAAAGGTATCCACTGCCTACGAACAGTCGAACATACCTATTTCCTACCCTCTTTCCCACGTGGTATTCTAGGCACGTATCACGTACCCGGGGTCCCGCAATCATAAGGACTTTCATAATTTTGGAACGACATTAATGTATAGACGAAATAATAGGCACCTGACGCTTCCTACTGGGATAGAAGAACTGATTGGTTATCATTTTGATAAAAAAAATGTGCTTGTGTGATTAAGTTACTATAATCTACATACTCAATATTCTAAGTACCGTTAGTCTGTGGTTTCCGGTCTTTAATATCAGATCCCGATGCTATTAATTGAATGGCATATCATATTGAATCTTGTCATATGCTTTCGTCTATGCAACTCCTACACATTTAACATTCCTATTCTATATTAACCTTTGTTTAATATCTGTTTAACGTAATTGAATAGGTACTTAGAAAACGGTTTTTTTCTGAATCCCTTCCTTCAAACAATTTATATTTTTTTACAGAATTAACTAATAACAGATGTAAAAACATACAAGCCATTTTCTCGCCAATTTATCCTCTTAAATTAAAGCCTGTATCACCCGCAGATAAATTAGATTTCTGTAGGTAAAATAATTTTCAAAACCAGTTCAGTAGTTTCGGAGCCTATTCAAGGCAAACAAAAAACAATCAAATCTTTCATGTCTCATGTTATGACACTTTGCCTGATTCAATTAAGACCTATTTAGTCAAATTATTATCGATTAGTACTTATCGATTTGTATATGATTAAATTCCTACCTCGATTGGTTAACTTGTAATAAATAAAAAATAATAATATTACAGTCAGCGGGGCCATTTTACTGAATTAAGTTCCTCTTTATAATATTAGTATAGAAGTATAGATTATTGTTGCCTAAAAGCTACTCCCTGTCGTGGAATTTTTCCATATGTAGATATATCTAACGCGGCTTTGGGAGAACCAGACTAATAAAAGCCAAGCATAAAGTCCTTTTACGAGCTTACATATGTCACCGCAAACGTAAGATACGTTTTACGGGCCTGGGGCGCTCTAACCAAATGAAAAAGGTGAGCCGGAGTGCAATATGTATTACCTAAGAACATATAAGCGACAGGTTTTCGTGCGGTGACACAAATCTTACTAGGTTTTGGTATATTCTTCCATTTTGGACTGTATATCGCTTTGTCCGCCAACATCTTTCACTCAAAATGTCGGAATGAAAATATTTTTTCTGACTGCTGAATTCTTCGTGAGGATATATACATAAATCTAAATAGGTTATAAATGGTTATATAACAAAAATTCTGCCAATCAAGTTGTCAATAACTCTTGCATTTTTTACAAGTGTTTTTCGAGTTCACAATGATTGAAAATTAGACCGTCATATATCTTTTAAGAATCTCATCCATCAGTCATGATAAAGCCTCAATTCATCATTTAATCTCAAGACATTTCATTTCAATTGTTTTAATTTGAAAACTTATATTTGTACAACTACTCTGCACTATGTTGGCAAAAACCCTTCGTTATTTTTTTTAAATGCGGTGCGTCTTTATTTTTTCTTTGTCTGCGCTGGAGGGCTGAAGCAACCGCACGTAGGGCGCAAAGTAGGCCAAGGGACCTTAACCTGCGCGGAAATGGCATCGTGACCTTGAGCCTGCCAGGGTGCAAACAGCTTTGTTGTGTTGTGCATAAACAAGGAGGCTTTTGGCCCTCCTACTGAATTAATAATCTTCTTTGACTTGAATTTAAGCTATTTTATTTGTTGTATGGATGGATTAGCATGTTCTAAGATATTCAATTGATTCAGGCGTTACTTTGCAGAAGTCAAAGTTACATGCACCACCTGACCAGTACAGTACACCAGTACTTAGTGGTGGCGGAATCATACAAAATAATTTAACCCAAAGTGCATAGCATGTTCTCTTATGTAATTATTCATTCCATTAGATATTACTTATAAGGATATTTGCGCACCCTAATTAGTTACCTGGCAAAAATTCTTTAGAATACGGTAGTTGCCTAATGTTAATAAGATTAAATAAAATTTGTTTCTGATAAGACTAATTTCTATATAAAAACACTATAAAGAACACTTTTAATTTGATATCGATTCGTTAAGTGAATTTAAAGCTTCTTTAAAGTTGGGTGAATAGGACCATTTTTTAAAGTATTAAAATCTTTAATTACAATTATACTGTATTTTAGTCTGATGTACTGTAGTTTAGCAAAATTTATAGCAACTTTTATATGAAACCATTACCATAAACGAAATATTTCGTATAGCTACCAAACAAAGTTCTCACGCCACCTATACAAAATACAAGTTTGTGACGTCACAAATATGTAGGCATTTGAGCGGCGCGTTATCACGTCTAAAAATTTACGTCTAAAAACTGTGTCTTTAAAACTTTTATAACTGAAACAGTTTCTTGTTTAGAAATGTATTTCTGTCACTATTGTGTTTATTTTTGGCAGGTCTTTACATAGCAACATGAAAAAAATTTTAGTCAACATGCCCATTTATCTATCATTTTTCAATTTCTCCAATACATTTTTTTTTTCACACAAATAGAGATAGCCCCATAGTAAGTTCTTAAGTAAGACTTGTGTTGAAATACTGCTTAAAATGGCATCGAAATTCAATTCGTTGTAACTGTTTGTGACGTTAGTTTTCTTTTCTTCTACATCATGTAATTATTTTTTCCATTCCACATCACACATTGCGATACATCATCTAAACAGAAGCATCTTTACTTTCTAGTATGTGCATATTACCAGCAGGTATAATTTTACATACTCAAAGTTACCTACCCAACTACGTTACCTAACTTAAAACAACAAAACGGTATCCACAAACTTTGTATGAGGATCGTAAATTTTACGAGCAATTATATGGCATGAAATTTGAAATTTGAAAAGACATTACAACTCTGGTAGTAATTTGCTCAACTAAATAAGTTCAATATAATGCTTATCAGATAGGTTTCTGGAAAATTAAGGCCGTCTAAGTCGCAGGCAGACTGATCAAAGTAATCGATAATTGAGTAGATCCAGGGATAAAAGATCGTCCGACCTCGTTCTCACGTAGTCATCATTGATCAGCTGAGTCAGCATTAAAGGCTTCCTCTATTTAATCCCGGTGATTATCAGCCACCGAAAGAACCCATTTCCCGTCGTTTGCTCACATCACGGAACCATTCACACTGGTGAAAGTAAGGGTGATTGTTTGCTTACTTTTTTTACTATGTTTTGTAGGGATTTTCGCCAGGGAAGGTAATGTAAATTCTATTTTACGAAAATTAGGTTCTATTGAAATTGACGCTTAAATTAGCAAAGCTAGGTATAGAGTTAGAAGTTTAGTCACGATAGCATATTATGAGATAATTAATTTTTATATAATGCTTATGTCATAATTTTAAACAAAAGTATTTATTTAATTTGAAATGTAGTCCAGAGCCAGGGCAAAGGAGAGATTATGATGGAAAACGATATTTTTCAGATTGCTAGCTGAATCTGTGTGATTCGCCCCTATACATATATTTAAAAAAAAACACACTCTAAAATCTTTATTTTTTTGTGACCATTGTGAACTAGCCTTTATCGTTGCCATGGGGAGAACTCTTGTTTACGACGGGCCAATTATTTGGGATTAGGGAGTTGGTGGTAACCTCGCTAAAGTCCTAAGGGTATGCTTCGGAACCTATGCAATAAAATGAAATGAAAAAAATATTTAAATTTGGATATCATGTAGCGCCTATAACCAACTACCATCAGGATTCCATAAAAATAAAATCAGTTGTTTTTTAAAGTAACATACCGAGCATTGTAATGCTATTTAAAAACGTTTTGCAACTTGAAAATAAAATAATACCCAGAAAAGCTTTGTATCCTCAGGCCCAATGTGAACTAGCCTTTATCGTTGCCATGGGAAGAACTCCTAACTCCTGTTTACGACGGGCCAATTATTTGGGATTAGGGAGTTGGTGGTAATCCTCGGCCCTTAACACGTGCTCACTAAGCTCGTTACAGTTTATTTGTTGAACAGCCTTTTTCCAGTTATTGGGTTAAATGAACAATGACACAGGTAAACTCCTAACGGCATGCTTCGGAGCCTGTAACTAACCACCATTAGGATTATAAATAAATATTTTAGTATACCCAGTAATTAGTGAACTTGTCGTAGGATACTAACTCAACGGTAGTATATTTTATAACACATATTTAAATAGTTAAACATCCAAAACCCAGGCCTATCTGAAAATGACCATTTTCAACAACCATTTACAAACTTTCAATCTAGAACTTTTCCAAGATGTTCAAATGTCATGAAATTCTACCAAAATCCTAATTCCTGTCCCATTTCGACCTAAATAGCCAGACACGCTATTAGGAGTACCACAGCCCACACGTCTGAAGTTTGTAAGTCAATATTGCCGGCTCTCCTCCCTACTTACTTGCTGACTTAAGCAATTAAAGTTACAAGTTTAGAAATGAGTACTTAAAGGACCTCGAATTACAGAAACCACAGAGCAAGAAATTTCAATCTAACTCGCGACCGCGACCGACGAGACATTTTTTATACTCTGTCACGGAAACAGATAATCAACGTCCTATTCTTTCGGCGAAATACGCAATCCCAACTAATGTTATTATTGCGAAAGTGGGTTTGTTTGTTACGCTTTCACGCCTTAACTTCTGGCTCAATCATCTTGAAAATATACATTGACTGAGTAGAAAAGAGTATATCGGAGCTCCTGTTTCCAAAAGATCGACATAAACGCGAGCGGAGCCGCAGGTAGTGACTACATATTTTGTGGTTAGTGCGTATAAAACACAACGGTCAAACAAAGATTATGTCGGTCATACGCCAGTCATACGTCTTCGCAGACATATGTTAACGTCTTTGAAGAACCTAGTCTATGCGAACATGAAAACTGAAAACGTAAGATGTATAAATCCCAATCCCAATCATCAATATTATAAATGCGAAAATGAGTTTGTATATTTGTTTGTTACCTCTTCACGCTTTACTCTACGGACCCTTTATCTTCTTAAAATTTGGCATAGGTACACATATGTTAGGGTACTGAAAGGGTGATAGGATTCCTTTCATTCTGGAAAAAAAGTGTTGTTCCGGTGGGATTTGAGATAAATGACTGGACAAATTTATACGGTGAAATTATACGCGGGCGAAGCTGCGGGTACAAACTAGTAACCTAAAAAATGCAATAAACCCGTATTCAAAGTTATTTCAATTATTGTTTGTACTTGCTATGACATAGACGTTTACACTCCTAAGATAATTTGAAAGTTATCTTAGGAGTGTAAACGTCTAGTGTAGTCGGCTAGAATTTAACTAAATTAAGTTCTGATTTCTAACCCGTTTCGCCCTTAATGGTAGACGCTATTACAAGTTACTAAAGATGCAAGCCTAAAGTTTGTAAGTCAAGATTGCCGGTCCACCTCACTACTTACTTGCTGACTTAGGTACGCAATTTTAATTACAAGTTGGGGCATACTTACTTACAAAGCTCCGTGGTGCAGCGGTCAACACGCCTGCCTGAGACACGGAGGTCCCGGGTTCAATCCCCGGTCAGGTCAAGATGGAAAATGATCTTTTTCAAATTGACCTGGGTCTTGGATGTTTATCTATATATGTATCTATTATAATATATAGTATCGTTGAGTTAGTATCCCATAACACAAGTCTCGAACTTACTTTGGGGCTAACTCAATCTGTGTGATTTGTCCGTATATATTTATATTTATTTATACGAGCAATGACGCAATGTTATCACCGTTGCTCATACTTAGTATCTAGTGTCATCATCTACCTTCCTAAGGAGAAGCTTACTATATAGAGGTAGATGCTACCTTCTAAACAATTAATAGATTAGAAATTGCGATGATGAAAATGACATAAGTATTTGAGACGAAATACTTTTAGGACAAAAGAAATCACGAAGTAATGGTTGTTTATGCTGTCTTAGGGTTGGTGGATTTAGGAGGAGATTTTTCATAGGAACAAGTACTTAGCATTCTTTCAAAAGCTAAAAGATAAAAACCCAACTGTCTTTTTTGATAGTCGTCTGCCATATTAATTTTTGCTGACGACACATAGCCTTTGACACTCCGGGGCAGAATAGGGATCAAATGACACTTCACACTTCAAAATTGGTCAGGCCTTTTAAGGATGCGCTAGTCGGGAACTCGAACTCGTCAGCGCACGTGGCTAAAATGCGTGCTATTTCGCTGAGAAAAGGATAGACTCGGTTTTGAACAGTGCGAAACTATTTACACTGATGTATAAGCACATCGGAACAACAGTCTAGTGTGTGCAAACACAAATATTGTTGAAAATCTAAATCTTCGTCGTCTTAAAATTCGCGAGTATGCGTTTGGGAGAAGTGTTCTTGTGATAAAACAGCTGAATGTTTTTATTAAAAGTAAAATAATATATTTTAGGAATTTTATCATATTTTATTAGGTGTTTAGTTTTAGGTAAATTTTTCATAATTATTTAATATGTAATTAGTTTATTTTAGTTTAATTTAATAAATATTAAATGATTATAACACAAAATAATTTATATTTTTTAATAACCAAACTATGCTTGTATGAATTTTGTTTTATAGATTTTATACTCCTTCCGGTATTTAATTGTGCCCAAAGTTGCGTTAAAATTACGTGTTAAAACTATTCGTAGGTTAAAACGGAATGTTTTGAGACTCATAACTTTTAAAGTACTTATAATTTTTCAATTATGATTCCATACAAGCATAGATAACGACAAAACAAATCGATAGAATTAAAAACTTCAAACAGACGATACCGAACAACGGAGTCATCACCCTACAGAATTTGTATGGCGAAACACCTGACTAGAGGCGACAACGTAACATGCGCACATAGTTCTACTTCAATATATACGCGCGAAAAACAATAATAGAAAAAAAAAACAGGCCAAGTGCGTGTCGGGCCACGCGCAGTGTAGGGTTCCGTGGTTGTAAATGACAACTTTGAGTTCACACTGTTCACACTCGCACCTCACAGTTTAACGACCAAAAACATCTAACAATGAAAATGGTATGAATTTTTTTATTTTCGAGTACATTTTATAAGTTGGTTGGCTATAACTTTTTAGTTTGTACTTATTACTCAGCTCTGATAGTTTTTCTTTCAACTTTAGTATATATACTAATGCTGTAATTTTTTTCACGTATCCATATATAACCGTTTAGCAGATAGAGGGGGGGGGGACACTCACCTCTAACAAAAATTTGCACTTTAAAACCAAATATTTCAGAAACGGATCCCTAAATCGAAAAATGGTGCTCTCAACCTCATAATATTTTTTAAAGACCTATTTAACAATACCCGACACGATGGGTTTACTAGTATGGGAGCTACCCTAAAAAAAAATATTTTTTAAGATTTTTTTCTACCATTTTTTTGGCCTGATTAATATACATATCCATACCAAATTACAGCTTTCTAGTACTTATACTCTCTGAGTAAAACCGCGGACGGACAGACAGATAGACAGACATGGCGAAACTATTAGGGTTCCTTTGTTTACTACGGAACCCTAAAAATTGGAAACGTATATTTAAAAAAATATAAAACGCTATTAAAAATACCGTGTGACGTCACAGTTTGTTACACTTTTAAGCAAACTTTAACTCGCTCATGAACTGTGCCCTGTAACCTTTTCAAAAGTAGAAATAACACCAAGTTAAAATTAATTTAAGTTGTCTAGCCAAGTCTATCGAGTGTCTTTCTGGATGCAGCAAATGTTTGCAATTTTGCAGCGCGCACGATATTTACTTTGCAAATATGCACACCACTAGTTATCAATATGCCTCTTAGATTGTTGTTGTGACGCTAGTTAGAATAAAATATTTAAATAACCTACACAATGGAATTCACAATAAATCTGTACGAGACCTTCTTCTGAAATGAAATTTACTCTTCTTCATACTGCCACACGTATTTGATTATAAATAATCTCATATGTGTGTGTGCACTACCTAAACGATCGGATCCTAACTTCGTAGCTGTTTGTAGACACCGTAGCAAGTTGTAGAGTAGTCTACGCATACCGCTACAGTTTGCTACGAACGCCTATGACAGAAAAGTATCGAGCGTCTACAGGAACAGGAAATCAAGACAAAACGGAATCAAGAGGACAGATTTGGTTATGTGTTTATTGCGACTTAACGTATGTCACCGCAATAAATAAGCTTACGATAGTTGAAAGAACTTTAAAACATTGGTCTACTAGTTTCGGAGCCAATCAATGCAATCAAAAAACAATAAAAAAATGATTTCTATAATATTAGTAAAGATGGAAAAACTCAAAACAACAACAAGACCGGTTTAAAAAATTATTGCACCCATAAAAAACTAAGTAAAATTTTCAACGAGTAAAATTTGGTATAATTTCTGCGGACAAAATTGCGAGAAACTGCTAGTGTTAAGTATAATCTATACTAATATTATAAAGATGGAAGAGTTGATTGTTTGTTTGCATTGAATAGGCTGCGAAACTTCATTACTGATTTTCAAAATTCTTTTACCTATAGAAAACTTATATATCTCCGTATGATACAGGCTATAATTGACACAGACGAAGTCGCGGAATAATTGTTAGTGTTATGATAAAGTTGGCAAACAGTCACGTACCTTCTGCAGCAGTTTGGGCCTGTTATCCAGCTGCTCTTCAACCTCCTCCTTGACTTCGTTGTTGTTCCGGGAGTTTCTGGAACAAACCGCTAGTTTGTACTGACTTTGCCAGCCGAATCATCACTTTGTACTAACTTTGCCAACCGAATCACTAGTTTGTACTAACTTTGCTAACAGCACAGAGCACGGAATGTCGTTCGCGCCCTACTAGCGATGAAATTATGTTAACTTCAATATTCATTACGGCTTCGGTATGAATGACTATTTTTATTTAAGATACGTAAACCGTAATGGATGCTTAAGTGATAATCAAATCGTTGTACACCGAGTTAGCAAATCGGCCTGCAGGCCATGTTCGACCCCCTTATAATTTCGTTGTGGATAAAACTAGTAGCCTAAATTTTCAGTTACCAAAAAGGTATGGTATAAACACGGTATATTAAAAATATAATTTATTGTGAACCAGTAGTTTAATTGATATTACCGCCTGTCAATCCAAGCCCGGCCTAGGAGGCGAAAGTCGCATACTCGCAGCCTGTCAGTTCGTCTCGAAACAACGTGAAAATATGGTATCATAATTACAGTAAAAAGGTAAATAAATAAATTTGTGATGTAACCTTGTAACGATGCGCATGATAACTTCATGCTGCATCTTGCTTTTTACCTCATTTCTATATCACCATTATCCTGTCCACTTTTATTTCGAAACTTAATTTATTGTAAGTTCCAAATTCCATATTCAAATCTTCTTCTCAGTCCTTCCTCATCAGTTAGTCATTCCATTCGATTCTTTTCACCAGTTTGGTCGTGATCACTCGACCCTCGTATAGGATCTCGCCTACCATATTGTTTTTTATTAATTGTATTTTAAAGTAGTTACAGTGTAAACCTATATGTGAATATACTTAATGTAATATCAAAATATATCCTAATACCTGTGTTGTGTTCTTTCGCCCTGAGTTCTCTCTCTCCGCTGAGCACTTTATACACCCACACCTATTATTTCATGTTGGGCCTACTCTAAACTAGAGCTGGGTGAGTATGACCCGACAACCTATATCAATAAGTAAGTAGAAAATTCAGATTTTTGCATTTCTACAATTACCTTGAAACCCAAAACCTCAATAAACGGTACCGCGCTTGTTTCGTATGAAATGTGTCGAATAGGCGTCTCTAGTAGCATGCGAGCGACCACATTCCTTGCTCTGTGGCCGACAGTTTTGATAAGGAAGTGTTTACGTTGTAGCGACCTGTTTTGCTGGTTTTTAGGGTTCCGTAGTAAACAAGCAACCCTTATAGTTTCGCCATGTCTGTCTGTCTGTCTGTCTGTCCGTCTGTCTGTCTGTATGTCTGTCTGTCTGTCCGTCCGCGGTTTTACGCAGAGACTATAAGTACTAGAAAGCTGTAATTTGGTATGGGTATGTATATTAATCATGGCAAAAAAGTGGGAGAAGAAAACCTTGAAAAAAAATTTTTTTTGTGGTAGCTCCCATACAAGTAAAGTGGGGGAGTAATTTTTTTTTCTCTATTTACCCATCGTGTGGGGTATCGTTAAATAGGTCTTTTAAAAATGTTGTGAGGTTGAGAACACCATTTTTCGATTTAGGGATCCGTTTCCGAAATATTTGGTTTTAAAGTGCGAATTTTTATTAGACGTAAGTGTCCCCCCCTCTATCTGCTAAACGGTTATATATAGATACGTGAAAAAAATTACAGCAGTAGTATATATACTGAAGTTGAAAGGAAAACTATCAGAGCTGAGTACTAAGTACAAACTAAAAAGTTATAGGCAACCAACTTATAAACTGTAAAATTTCATACTATTTTCATTGTTAGATGTTTTTGGTCGTTAAACTGTAAGGTGCGAGTGTGAATAGTGTGAACTCAAAGTTGTCAGTCGCAACTACGGAACCCTACACTGCGCGTGGCCCGACACGCACTTGGCCGGTTTTTATTTCTGAGCGAAAGGACTCGGTGACGTTTTTACTTTTTTATTATGACTCGAGTTGGGAAAATTGTATGTCACAATGACTTTCTAACAAAACAGGGTAACTAACTATTAGGTTTAGTTTCTGCCTTTTTTATTATATTTTAAATATATATCAATTCAATTGTTTATTTTCATCATAATAAAAGATTCTAATACGAAATAAAATAAGAACTGATAGAAATCGCTCATATATAGCTTTATATTGAAGATCAAATCAATATTTTGGCGCTACCTAAACGGTATGTTCCATCTTGAAAGTTGCTTGACCCTAGTTCCAAAACATTGTATTGGACTATATATAAAATATTTGTTATTAGCTTAGAATTTCGAGAGAATATTTTTCTTTCTTTCGAAACAAATACGTTTTACTTACCTGTTTCATTTTGTCTTCATTTTTACTCAAAATTACGACGTAGAAAAATTAATAGACTGTTTATTATTTTATTAGTGCTTAACGAAGAAACACACCCGAATTGATCTTAAAGAATTGTTTTGCGTGAAAACATCTACGAACATATTTCATTTTGTTCACATTTTTATTCAAATTTCAACGTTGAATACGAAATGAGCCATCGATCAAACTGCCTGCATCATTTTCGAGGTTATCTGACAAGAATAATTACTGGTTGTGTGGGGGCGGAACTTTAACGTGATATTTTGTAAGTTCTAGCTATTGCTTGCGCCTTCTTACGCGTGGAGTCAGTTTAAATCTCAATTTTTATCTTTCTCAAATTGTGCTTAGAATTTTCAGATCGAATTTTGTTAGAATAAAAGTATAAACTTTTCACATGGTTTTTCATGACAACTGAAATCAAGTTTCTACTCCATTTCAAGATTCCGTAGTAAACAGGATTGGTTATCGCCATATCCATCTGTCTGTCCGTGTAGTAGATCAGAGGTAGTTTACTATTACACGCCGATAAAGAGGAGGAAAACAATTTAAAAATGATTCCTCTTTGAGAGTATGAGAGAGTAAAATATATGAGAATTCCTTTGACTTCAGTACTTTAAATTCCTTCCACGTAATGTCTGATATTGAAATACAATTCTCCAAAGGGCAAGGGAAGGTGTCTATATATAGAATAATGAAATCAGTGCCATCCGGTATCAATAGAAGCCCTGAACCGCGTGGTATTACCCCGCGGCACGCAACGCTCCCATCGAAGGGGTGGAATTTGCAATCTAAGGCCCGACCACACGTCAGGGGGGCCTCGGGAGTATGCATTTGAATTATTATTTACCCTTCCTAATCAAATCCACACACATATTGTGGTAGTGGTTTCGTGGTCTAGGAGCGCAACCCATAAGCAAAAGCTTCGGTTCGATGTTCAAATCCCGGCCCGACCTGTGGCAAAAGTTTTGTACTGATCGAACAGATCAATTTCAATTTATTTATTGCGTTTCATAATGTACAGTTTAGTTCTTACTACTAAAAGTCACTGTTTTATAATAGGTACACTATGAACCCTGAACCCATCGCAAAACAAAAAGTGGATCCGTCACTTTTTGTGACGTCGGCGGCGAATAATCCTGTTTTTACTTATTTTTAAACCGTGCGAATCCCAATATGCTCATCGTGATGGTATAGATTATAGATGGTACTCAATTAACTTCCGATGGGGATAATGGTATACCACAGACGAGACTCAATAGAAAGTACCAGACAAAATGCATCGTTGCGTCCGGGTGGTGTCGTGCAACCATTCGGAAAACTAATTCGAATAATGTTTCAAAAATAGATCCAATTAAGATTCACCACGCGGAAGCGGAAGATACTACGCATGCAGCGGGAAAGCTGAAAAAATCGTCTCGCTTGAAAGCCTTAACCTTATCACAAACTTTTTGATAAGGTTAATAAGGCTTTCACCTGAGGCTTTCACAAACTTGGATTACAAACGTTAAAATTATCTGTACTGTCTTACCTGTCGGAGTGCAGCAGTGCTGGGGCCACCTTTTTCCGTAAGTTGGCCATGGCTGCTAACTCCTCTCTTTTGCGGGACGGGGGCGGCGCCCCGCATAGCGTCACCAACGGCGTGGGTGCAGGCTTGTCCGCCCGGGAGAGAAGTCTGAAAAATAAATACAATGCAATAACTACATCTCTGCAATGATGCCGTGTGGTTCCCGGCAGAGTAGAACAGGACCACTCCAAGTCTTCCCGTGGATCATGTCGTAGAAGGTGACTTAGGAAACACAAGCTAAATAAACATCCTAACTAAAATTATAAATGCTTAAATCATGTTTTTGTCTGTTACGCTTTGACGCCCTATCTACTGAACCGATCATCGTGAAATTTTGCATAAACATAGGTTAGCGTACTGAGAGGACATAGGCATCACGCGGGCGTCTCATATATCCGTGGAGTGTGCGAACAATATTCCTCGAGAAAGCTTGGAGGCTGTCTAGAGGAATATAGTTCGTCTAATGGATGGAATGCATAACTTATGTATCTCTGCGGACAATACGCCCTGAACGCAATATTTACAAACTTGAACTTAAAACTTCCTTCTTCATGATTTTTGATAAGAACAAGAATATACAGTACATATATCTCCATGGAATATACACATAATTATCTTTTTTAATTAGTTAATTTGTGATCATAATGTGTTTAAACAAACCGAGACTTGTTCTTTAATCACGCACTCTTTGGTTCTCTTCTTCTTACCTTATCTCTAAAAAGATGCCAGTATTTACTTAATTTAATGCCTATTAGGTATTCCAAAATTGGAAGGACCAGGAGGAACTTTTAGACCCCAGCGTCCTCCTTGACAGTTGTGAGAACTGGAGGGATTGCTGTTATTAGGTGGTCAGTGGTCTCATCATCGCTGTGGTTGTTCACCAGTGCCGATTTCAGCTGCAGCGAGGGTGTCGGGTCAAAAGCCTTTATCTCGCTTGTTCAATGATCCTTGTCAATTCATTATGAGCAAGTGCCAATAAAATTATTTACATTCTACCTAATTTAGTATTTTTTATACTACGCAAATATTTCTCATGATTAACGCTCTTGTATTTTTTTCATTTTCATCATAGTTGCGTTTAAGTTACTTAGTGCTTACTTGAAAATATTCGTCGGAAACCTAAAATGTTGAAATCTAACTATACAATATTCATATGTATAAGTACTATGTAATATTTTTTCATGATGTTACTTAGTGTGCCATTGTAAAATGGCACACTAAGTAACATCAAACAAAAATTCAAAAATTAGATGCCTACGTTATCTATAGAAAAATCCCTGGATCTAAATTACTTATATACTTTTTATTTATTACTTGGATGGATGTTATTTAAAATTGGTCCAAAAATGACAAAGCGTTCCTTTTCGAAGCCGGCGTCCGTTTCATGAGAACTGGAGGGGTTGTTACTCTTAGATATTTTAAATAATGTGTTTAAATAAACCAAGACTTATTCTTTTTAAATCCCATACTCTTTGGTTCTCTTCTTCTTACCTTATCTCTAGAAACATGTCAGTATCTAATTTATTACCTATAGGTATTACAAAATTGGAAGGACAATGAGTTCCTCTTTGTCCCTCTAGACCCCAGCGTCTTCCTTGACAGTCATGAGAACTGGAGGGGTTGTTATTATTATGCGGGTAGTAGGTGTCATCGTCTCTGTAGTTGTTCACGAGCGCCGATTTGAGCGGCAGCAGCTCGAGGGTGTCGGGGTCAAAAGCCTTTATCTTCTGACTGCCAAACTACCTAACGAGCTTTCGCAATGATCCTTGTCAAAGCACTAAGAGCAAATGCCAATGAACTTATTTACATTCTACCTAATTTAGTCTTTTTTATACTCTGCTATTTCTCAGGATTAACGCTCTTGTATTTTTTTTGCATTTAAGTTACTTAGTGCTTACTTAAAAATAATCGTAGGAAACCTAAAATGTAGAAAATCCAACTAAGGTAACATTTACTTTTTCCTAATTTAACTGTTGTTTTGCCTTTGTTAAATTCAAAAATCTTCAATTTAGGTACTTACCTATCTTTTTTGTAGAAAGATGCCTGGATCTAAATTACTAATATACTTTTTATTTATTAATTGGATCTTATTTAAAATTAGTCAAAGACAAAGCGTACCTTTTCGAAGCCGGCGTCCTCTTCGACAACAACGTGTAATCATGGGAACTGGAGGGGTTGTTATTATTAGGCGGGTAGTAGGTTTCATCCTCTCTGTAGTTGTTCACGAGCGCCGATTTGAGCGGCAGCAGCTCGAGGGTGTCGGGGTCGCGAGTCGTCATCGCGCGCGGGGCATGGTGTGGACTCGCCGGCTGCTTGCAGCCCACTGAGAGATGTAACCTTGAAAATGCTGCAGCGTAGGGCGGTGCGGTGCTGAAGGTTGTACGGATCATTTATCTTGTTGATCTAACAGTTTTTGACGTTATTTTGTTTTGTTGCTTCTAAAAGTAAGTATCTAAAAGTATGCTTTAATATAAATAATAGTAACTATTACCTTAAAGAGTATCAACGGGAGCATTATTGCATTTTTTATCTATTATGTTATTTCTACTACAAATGTTGATCGGCGTTGAAAAGTTCAGCTTATTTGACTTACCTACTGAGACTGACCCTTAAAAACGAAAATAATATCTACGTAATGAAAAAACTCGGAAAAGCCTTCTTAATTTGTTGCATCGTTTGTATAAAATACTAGCAATCCTCCCGCGACATCGTGCAAATTATAGCCTATATCATCGGCAGATAAATTAGCTTATGTGAAAGAATGTTGAAAATCGGTCCAGTAGATTCGGAGCCTAATCAATGCAAACATACAAACAATCAAATCTTTTTCTTTATAATATTAAACCTAATTCATCATCGATGATATAAGAGACTAGTCAGACATCGTTTTCCGAAGTCGGTTAACTAAACCCAAGCGCTTCCCATCCCTAGTAGGCAGCTGGCGGGATACGTTCCGGAGGCAAGTTGACGCATGCGCAGCGCACTGCGCAACACGCTTGCAGTCTCACCTTGATGGAAGCACCTCAGGTGGGCAATGTTTTTTTTTCCTGAGACTAATGGAAAGGATATTGGTCCTTGGGTCAACTATTTAAGGGAAACCTTCCTCTTTCTGTAAAAAGGAAACTAATGGACATCTGCATCCTTCCAATATTAACTTATGGCGCACAAACTTGGTCTTTGACTAAAAAGTCCGAACTCAAGGTTTGCCAGCGAGCGATCGAGCGTTCTGGGTATCAAACTAATGGACAAGATCCGTAACACCGAACTACGCTCCCCAACAGGAATCACAGATGTAGCTTTGAGGGCGAAAAATTTAAGTGGTACCTATTGGGTTGGCAACATATACCGCAGGCCTAATGATTTCTGGGCGAAGATCACCTCCTGCTGGATCCCTAATAATCCTAGAAGACTCGGTAGACCGAGAATGCGATGGCGTGATGAGCTAGACAATTTTAACAAAGAGTGGAAGGAGATAACGCAAGACCGGACTGAATGGAAGAAATGGAGGGAGGCCTTTGCCCAGCAGTGGGACACATGCTCTAAATAAATAAATAATGGGTGCATGGGGACAAATTCATTATGGACATCTGGGAAGGGGTCCCAGATAGTGCCGGAATCGCATCAAAATCAAAATTCATGAGCATTATTAGCGCTAACGCATATTAAGCAAGTGCAGTGGGTCCCAGTTGGATGGGTGACCGTAAGTGGCCTCAACAAAAAATATATCGCGCTCCTTCGTACTTCAGAAGGCAAGCTTAGCCCTGGCTGTCATCATTGATGACAGTCTTAACTACGTCAGATGCTTTTCGGCAGCTTAAAAAACCTGACACGTGTTGGCCACTTACACACACAAAAAACAACAACAGCCGATCAAAGGCATGAGCTTTGATGATGACGGGATCGCATAACAGATCGAATGTAGGGTAGACTGGGTACGGTTGTGACAGGCGTGATATTAGGCAAACTAAATGGAATAGCGGGTTAAGGTGAAGGGGAGAAAGAAGCGTCGTTCCCGTCTGAAGTTGTCTCACAGTATTGCGTCAGCTGCTGCCTGAGATAAACGCTAGCAGAGGCCTATGTTACTTTTTCACCGACAAAAGTTAGAATTTTGATACAAGTTTATTTGATAATTGCTTGCATATCTATACAGATACAGTAATGAGTGTTTTTTCCTTTGAAGGTTACTCATTGGTATTTAATCGGCAGTAGTTGCTTTGTATTTAGGGCATTAAGTGCTGTCGTGGCAATTATTTTTTTTGCGTAGTTGAACTATGGGTACGGTTGTGACATTTTTGCTGAGTACGGTTGTGACAAAAATAAAATAGGATTTTACAAGCATTTATGTAGTTACACGTGTCCCGATATTTGTTTGTTTGCTTGTTTGTCCTTAATAAATCTTGCTAGTTAAATTTGACCCACTTCCCGCTTTTCGATTGAGCTGAAATTTTGCATGCACATGTATATCGGGTGACAATGCAATATTATGATGAAATAGAGTTGATCTGATGATGGAGAACACCTCAAGGCTGAACAGCGTGGTCTCTAAATTTTAAAATAAGGTTTCGCTCATATTAAAACCTTGTCACAAAACCGGCCAAGTGCGTGTCGGGCCACGCGCAGTGTAGGGTTCCGTAGTTGCGAATGACAACTTTGAGTTCACACTGTTTACACTCACACCTCACAGTCTAACGACTAAAAACATCTAACAATGAAGATTGTACGAAATTTTACATTTTCCAGTACATTTTATAAGTTGGTTGCCTATAACTTTTTAGTTTGCACTTAGTACCCAGCTCTGATAGTTTTCCTTTCAACTTCAGTATATATACTATTGCTGTAATTTTTTTCACGTATCCATATATAACCGTTTAGCAGATAGAGGGGGGGGACACGTACCTCTAACAAAATTTTGCACTTTAAAACCAAATATTTCGGAAAAGGATCCCTAAATCGAAAAATGGTGTTCTTAACCTCACAATATTTTTGAAAGACCTTTTTAACGATACCCCACACGATGGGTAAATAGAGAAAAAAAAATTACTCCCCCACTTTACTTGTATGGGAGCTACCCAAAAAAAAATATTTTTTCAAGGTTTTTTTCTACGACTTTTTTGCCATGATTACTATACACACTCATACCAAATTACAGCTTTCTAGTACTTATAGTCTCTGAGTAAAACCGCGGACGGACAGACAGACAGACAGACAGACAGACAGACAGACAGACAGACATGGCGAAACTATAAGGGTTCCTAGTTTACTACGGAACCCTAAAAATGTATTATTGGTAAAAAACTTGTTTTGTTTTTAGATGCCCGGAAAACGAGTAAGAACTGAAAGAGGTTAAGTGAATGTTAATTATAAGTAAAGTTTTTGGACTGATACCATGACTGTTATTTTTTTGTTGCTGAATTATAATGATTTATGAAGTTTTTTGTCTATTTTTGTTCATGTCACTACTGACCCCAAGCACTGTCACAACCGCCCCTGGGATACATACTAACAGAATTAAACCCAATAAGGTGAAAATTGTCACAACTGTACCCAGTCTACCCTACAAATGCTGGTTTAAGCATGCAGTTAAAAAAGTAAACCACGTAAGTACTTAAGAAATACTAACCTGAGTTGGCTTTGAGACCTTTATGTTATACGATTATTATTACTACCTACCTGTTGCCTTAATAAATTGTTTACTAATTATTTCTGATCGTTCAATGGTCACGCTCACGCTATCAACACGTAAACTAACGTAGTTATGAATGTAGTCAAATAAAACCTACTAGTATGCCATGTAGACCAAATGTCAAAACGGTTACGGTTGTGATATCATGTTTTGTATGTTTTAATCGTTAAATACAGATTTATTACATCTTCGGCCCTTACGGGGTTGACTGACGGCAGACCCCGAGGCCACAAGGGCGAAAGACCACATTTAGCGGTTGGTACTATTAACTGCTAATCTCATGGAGTAAACTCTACGCCGAACATCTTGGTCACAAAATTATACACATGAATTTGCCAAAGTAAAAACTTTTCCCAAAATTGAAAAAACTTAGAATATTTTCCTTTACATTATAAAGACCTTTCTTATTGCCTTTCATGATTCTAGGTCAACGGAAAAAGTTTCAAAACTTTACTTCCCTTGCGATTTTTATCAAATTTCTGCCATTCTTTTATGAGATTTTTTTTCACATATTCGAGACATGCTGCTCTAAATATGTGATATTAAACGGTCTCATCGTTTTCAAGTGCTGACGTCCAATGATAGCGGATGCGGGCTGGCTAACGTGCGTGGGTCCCCTACGTGTCTGCAAATCACTTTTCTTCGCGCGTATCCGCGGTTTACTTGGGTATATTTTTTTTTCTGAAAGGACTATTTAGCTAGCTCCAAGTAAGCTTTGCTATTTCACCGGACTTTTTGAGGTGAGAGCAGAATGCCCTCAACCTGTAAGACGAACATCACCAAAGGGACGGACCTCGGCTTTGGACGTTACCTGTGTGCGCAAGGCTTGGAGAGACAGCACTCCCTCATACGCCTGATGGGCCGCGCTTTGCATGCATAGCCTAAAAAGCCGAACTGAGAAACAATGGCAAAGGCTTTAGACAGCAGCAACTCTCATGTATTGTGGTATGGGCTATTGGCTATTGAATGGGAGACTCCAATTTATAGATATCTCATGATCCCCAAATATCTGCTGATGATATAGATAGACCAGTTGACTCTTTGAATAACTACTGCTCACTCAACTATTGTCAGACGCCAGATGTTACAAAATTACAGCGAGTAGAAGTTCTACTCGCTTAGGTATTGTTTTTAAAATTGAAATCTGATTATAAACATCAATATGCCTTATCCGGTCGTATGTACGAAATTTGGTTGAGATTGGCTTAACTGTTGTAAAACTAAAACCAAACTACGTTTGTATGGGATTTCGGCTTTACGTGGGACTCTTAAGCAGCTTAAAAAATCTGACACCAGTGTTGGCCACTTACACACACGAAAAACAACTCCACTATTGTACAACCAAATGAAAATGTTCTAGTTGAAAAATAAAATCATTTAATAATCTCTTTAGCCATGTCCAATACATTGATTTAAGTATGTACCAATAAAATAAATTATTGAGTACATTCATTATTCTTATCTTTAGAAAAACTTACAACATTTTGTATAACTTTAAAACATTTAAACTTATTGCAGAACATTTAACAGTAATTCCTTTTGGGGCAACAATCATTTAAAATAAATAAATAGTTGTCATTGGCTTTTCGGCAAATGTAAGACATTGAAGGTTGTGCAATGACCATGACAGCATATCTACCATAGCGTCATTCTGTTTAAAGTCACAGCATAAGAGTCATTTTTACTGCCTAGTCGCGCCAATAGACATTTAAAATCAGTACACATCAAAATTGGAAAAAAATTATACTTTCACTTAAAACATCTTGAATCACAGACAAAAAAATGCATCGCACATGATTGCTGTCTTCAATCTGAAGGCACCAGATATTCACACAGCTCCCGGGCTAACTCCACACTTTTGATCTCTTTAAACACACTTGACTTTATTATAGACTTATTGCTCTTAATCATTTTTAGTGCGGCCGTCTTGAGCACATTTGCATTGTAGATGTCGGCATATACTAGTGTTTCTAATGCATTGTCAGCTGTAAGATGCTGAGCGAGGACGTACTGACATAAGTCATGTAAGCCTCTGAGATTAAATCTATCTGCCAGTTGTAATACATTAAAAATGTTACAGGACTCCAGGTCAGCGATGGTGCCAGTATAGATGAACTCGAGGACACACTGGAAGTCTTCCTTGGATACGTCGATCAGCTTCAAGTAGCCGCTCTGACTCTCTGCCATTTCGTCTTTGAACATAGCTTTGAAGACCTCGCTACTCACTGCCAAGCAAGCCTGGTGGACCTGAAAACAATATAGAATTACTCATTTATATTGATAGAGATAGAATAAACAGTTGAGTCTTATTATTATATGTGTGTATTATTTTCAAATTTTTGTCTTTAGTGTGACTGGCTATGTCAAATCAATGTATGTCTACATATTTGTATGATTATTTGTAAATGGCTTTTCAATTAAAGTATTCATTTTTTTTACTTTTACATACAGCTTTAAAAACAGTCCAAAGTCTCTGGAAAATGGCTAGTAGATATCTTGGGACAGTTTGATGTTCCGTGGTTCTCCAAGGAACTTATGACATGAAAAAAATGGCCTTTCTTGTATAGAATGTCTAAAGTGGCCTGTATTACTGGAAAACATGAAGAGATCTATGAGACAAGAAGTTTAATTGCAATTAAATTAACCTTGATAAAGAATCACATGGCCGCGTGGTTCCCGGCAGAGTAGAATAGAACCACTCCAAGTCTTCCCGTGGATGTTGTAGAAGGCGACTTAGGAAACAAGCTAAACAAAGCTTATAAACATCAAAGAGACCTCTCCAACCAGTCTGACCAGCGTGGAGAGTGTAGACCAAATCCTTTGACAGTTCTGGCTATATGTATGATATATTATATGGCCTGGGAAGTGCAGAGAGGGTCGTGCTCCTGCAGTGGAGACTTACAAGGACCTGATGATGAAAGAATCACAGAACAACCACCCAATTAACTTATTTTTAATAAGGTATAAGTTTACATACCTGGAACTTGTGCCCTTCAAGAACTTCAATTGTAAAGTCAGAGCAAATGGGATCCTTTAGTAGATACCCCAAATCAGTTTTATTTCTAACATTCTCCACTATTTCATCAATCACAGTATCTGGATTGAATATCACTGGTATGTACAATTGCCGGTCCTTTAATAGCTCTATGTCAATTTGTTTAAAAGAGTATGTTGTTAGGTAATTCTGTTTCAACTCCTTTGCATTGGAGAAGTGAAATTGTTTCATAAATATTTGAAGGAAAACTGACTGGTTTTTCTTTTCAAACTCCAAATCATTAGAGGTGCTAAGGGAGACAGTAAATGGACTGTCGTTTCGATTCCAAATGTACATGTGTATGAGAAAGACATCGGCAACTTGTTCGACTTTGTATTGGAACCAGAAGTCAGCGATATCCACTATGTAGGTCCCTCCTATGTCGTAGATGTAGGGTCTGTAACACTTTTGGTATATGTCCTCAAGGTACAGCCATCTTGCTTCCCTTGTTTGGACAGTCTTGTATCCATGAACGACGCTTGGGTGTTCCTGCAACAAATAGTATGGCATGACTAAACCTTCTTTATTGATAGGACTATGGTGATAAGACTGAAAAACAGCAAATTTTAACGGGCGTAATGTTGCGATTTAAAGAAATAAAGACTTAAGGAGACTTGACTTTTGGAATGGAGAAGGGAGGTACAAACTTTACACAAGCACGAGTTATCATATCACAATTTTAATAATCCAGGACCGAGATCCTGTCTACCCTACAGGAAATGAGGATTATTGAAAACGTAAATATACATAAAACATTGTGAAAGAAGAACAATCTCAGGGAATAACAAATGACTCATTCATGATAATAGTAAAAAAATATGGTACAGTACCGGTGAGATCACGCTCGGTGAGCTTACAGATGCTTCTTCATTCATGATTGACTAGTACAAAATTATTTGAGCACTCAACAAATTACCTATGTTTTTAATATACAGATGTTTGTAATACAAAATAGAAAATTCACAAAGTTCAAAATTAAACAAAAACAGCAATTTGTCGTCGAAGAATTTGACAGATTGCAGATTGATTGGCGTTTGACTTGACGTAACTCTGACTGACTGACACACACAGGAGTGCCATTTTTGAACGCGTGCCACTCGTCTTCGAACGATTTTTGTATGGAAAAATCGTTCGAAGACGAGTGGCACGCGTTCAAAAATAGTACCCCAGAACAATATTACTCCAGCTGACACAAACAGCGATCAAGAACTTTTTTTCCATCGTATTGACTGCTGGGGATTTAGAAAAAAGCAGAGGAATGTAGGTACTATTTTTTGAACCCATGACTTCACATGTCGAGTGATTTTTCTATACAAAAATCATACGGTTTTGAAGGTTTTCGAGCGATACATATTCAAAAATGGCCCTCCGGGGCTTGATTTGTGAAGGAGATTATAAAAAAAAAAAAGTCAAAGTGATTGTAATTTTGACACTTCTGCATGGATCTCGATTGTTTTTACATTTTTCATTTCATTACAATTATTCAGCAACATTAGTTATTTTGAATTATTTACTAATGCTATGACAAATATTGAGGCTTTAAGCCTCTATCAATATGGTTCTAAATGCCGCCGTGCAAATGCTGAGGTTTGTAAACATATGTAACAATATAATTATCTGGCCTCCAATTCACAGTAAATTCTTCCTATATTTTAATCAAAAATTACCTCTAAATTGCTTTTAAAAATATATTTACCTATTTTACGTTCAAGATAATTTAATGCAGTGAAGACTGAATTTCCTCTCCTCAGAAACTCTTCTCTTGAAGGGGAATACTGTGTCTTATAAAATTGGACCTTTTTGGTTTGTTGCTGCAATATTCCATATTTCCAGGGAGGCAGATGAGTTGAAGCAGAAGATATTGAAATTCAAAAGTGGAACATCAATGCTACAGGAACGCAGTCTCTGGGTCACGCAGCAGCAACTACAAAAAGTATGTCATTGTTTTCAATTACCTTGAGTCGCATTCGTTCTACGATTCCTATTATCTTGTATGGTATTATGATGTGGTATGTCAATTCAGAAGACCCTCATTAAATAATTTATCTAATTGCAGGTGTATCAAAAAGTATTAGTACTCGACTTGGACTATGCCTTGGACAAGAAAGTGGAGCAGGATCTCTGGAACATCGGCTTCAAGCAGCAGATTGAAGCTCTGCAAGCGATATCCAAGGACAGGAAGGTAATAAGTTAATAATTAATATGTACACAAGCTTAAAAAAGTGGTAAGACTTACATGACAACCCTACATAAAGTGGATGAGGAGAGGAAAAATAAATAAATATTGTATACTGATAAATCACACAGATTGTTCTAACCCCACAGTAAGTTTGAACTTGTGGTGTGAATACAAACAACACTTTAATAAAAGATACTTATCTACTAAAAAATGCTAAGACCAAGATCAAGTTGGAAAAAGAACATGCTGTATATGTTGCAGTCATCTGGTTAAATCTGCTATTTAATTGAATGACTAGCACGTTCATTGAATGACCACGTTTAACTGAATGACTAATACTGAAATATTATGTTTAGAAAATAAAGATTTTTTGAATCTCATGTAGTTAGGTATTTATAATTACAATTTTTCTAAAAATACAACAAACTGTGGATTGCAATCGCTTACTGCTCACTTGTATTAACTGCTTAAGGCATAATTACTTTGGACATACACTCTTTAATAACTGAAGAAGTATTTAATGTAAGACAGGAAGAGGCCCCCAAGCCTGAAGTGCTAAAAGAGTACTGGCATTTTGCAGTTATAGTGTTGAATAAAGATACACTTCTTAGGCCATATCTTTGAGTATTTAATGTAAGACAGGATGAGGCCTCCGAGCCTGAAGTGCTCAAAGAGTACTGGCATTGTGCAGTTATAGTGTTGAATAAAGATACGCTTCTTAGGCCATATCTTTGCCTCTGGGCTAGATGATCAATTTAAATCTATAATTTAATGTAAAAAAAAACTGTCAAAAATTAATTCTTCATCATTTTATGGTGATGGCTTGTCAGATTAGATCTTGTGTCTACAGTGTGTAGCAACTGTTACACCATCGTCTGATGATGAAGAAATAGATTGTGAATTCTAAAAACAATTTGAAGAGTAGTGGTAATAAGGAGGAAAAAAGCATCGCAAAAAGAATAAAAGTATTTGGATATGTGTATGTAATAAGCATATATTCCGGACTGTTCTATGTACAATGACAACAGTCAAACAGGATCTAAAGATTACCCATCACCATTAACTACTTACTTACCTACATACATCACACGTTATACACCTTTCTTGGTTGGTTATAATTAGTTATAAAATAAGAGGGATTGTTATGAATATGATGCATCATATACAAGGGCTATATCTGGTAAAATAAGATGATAGCTCTTTTCTTTCATTTTTGAGATCCCGTATTTTGCCTTCCCATATTTTGCATTTCCTGAATCCTCATTTTGTTCCAGAACCCCCTTCGCAGTGAGGGCCAGGCTATGCTGTCATGGGTCCTGCAAGCAGCTGCGGGCTTCTACCTGTGTTTGCTGCATCAGATCTGTACCACCTTCAAGTTAGATTTGCCATTTAGGTAAGAATGGACAATTATTATATTCAAAATATTTGTTATTTTTTTGGACTTTGTTTCCAAGATGTGATTTGGTTTGACAGTTTAAATTAGCCCCTGGAGGCCTATGCAGGGGTTTCTAGATGATTCCTTCTCAAATGGTAGCTATGCGTATGAACGTTGCTTGATGCTTGTGCCAAATAGTAATGCACAATCTTAAAATGCTAGATGGAGCCAATTTTTGTCACTTAACTTCCCGACTATAACAGTTTTTCGAGTTTCAAGTAATGTTCTCTCATTTATATGCATATCCCAATTATATTTCTGTCACACAAAAATGGCAGGGAAGTGGCGAGCGTTCACACTGTGATAGGATTTTTAATCTTCGTTGCTGACGGTCGCAAAATACCACGCGCGGCCAGAGCAGGCGATGAATTTTTCACGCAATCCTGGTCATTTTGTTTGCAGAGATAAAGCTTACAATGCTTTCACAGTGTAAGTGCTTGCTGGATTGCTGCCGTTTAGTGTTATTTAAGATTTAATAATTCGCTGAATCATTGTTGGTTTTCGCAAGATTTTTGCTTGTCTTGTTTAAATATTCTGTTCTTACTGTTTTTGACTCGTATTTTTAGACGTCGCGCCTCGCTCCTGGGCTTCGTAGAAGGCTGGGGAGCAGGCGAGGCCGCCACGGGCGCGCGGGTGCCGCCCCCCGGGGCTGCAAAGTACATCTGTCAGCACTGTCTCGTGCATCTTGGAGACTTGGCTCGCTACAGACAACAACTGCGCCAAGCCCACACTTTCTACAGGTAACTTAAAACTCGAGGCAAACTGACTGTCGCATGCCCTTGCTTCTGTTCCCTTAAATACGATTTAATGTGATTTAGAAAGTTCCGTTCACTTCAGGCGCCGACAGCAAGAATATTCCAGTTTAATCGAGATAGTGTGAGCGAGATAGAAAACATATGTGAAAGCAGGATGGAAGATGTATGAGTGCGACAAAAGACGTTTGGCAAAATTCCGGACTATTTTATTTTGGGATCTTTGCTTTAATACCTAAGGACATTACTTACTGCTGCCGTGGGCTATTTTCCTCACTTAAGCCAGCTGTTCGGGTCCATTGTGTGTGAACAAAGGATCCCATCCCAAATCTTCTCCAAAAGACATTACTTATAATGCTAAAAAATCGCTTGTAAGTCTAATGTTTGATTCGAATTTTAATGTAGGAGTGAGATGATCTTTGTGTCCACATTTTGCGCATTCTAGCCTTTGGTTTTTCCAGCTTACTATGAGAAATTTAAGCAAAACATTATGTTCTCCTCTCTTGTGTGCAGGCACGCGCTGGTGCTGTCGGCGCACTCGGGGCAGCCGTACAACCAGCTGGCGCTGGTGGCGTGGCGGCGCGGGCGGCGCCTGGGCGCGCTGTACTGGCACGTGCGCAGCCTGCTCGTGCGCGCGCCCTTCCCGCCCGCGCCCACCAACCTCGCGCGCACGCTGCACGCCGCCACGAGACCCACGTAAGTCACGTCCTTAGGCTCCCAGTGAGCGGCTGGCTGTACTGGCACGTGCACAGCCTGCTCGTGCGCGCGCCCTTCCCGCCCGCGCCCACCAACCTCGCGCGCACGCTGCACGCCGCCACGAGACCCACGTAAGTCACGTCCTTAGGCTCCCAGTGAGCGGCTGGCTGTACTGGCACGTGCACAGCCTGCTCGTGCGCGCGCCTTTCCCGCCCGCGCCCACCAACCTCGCGCGCACGCTGCACGCCGCCACGAGACCCACGTAAGTCACGTCCTTAGGCTCCCAGTGAGCGGCTGGCTGTACTGGCACGTGCACAGCCTGCTCGTGCGCGCGCCCTTCCCGCCCGCGCCCACCAACCTCGCGCGCACGCTGCACGCCGCCACGAGACCCACGTAAGTCACGTCCTTAGGCTCCCAGTGAGCGGCTGGCTGTACTGGCACGTGCACAGCCTGCTCGTGCGCGCGCCCTTCCCGCCCGCGCCCACCAACCTCGCGCGCACGCTGCACGCCGCCACGAGACCCACGTAAGTCACGTCCTTAGGCTCCCAGTGAGCGGCTGGCTGTACTGGCACGTGCACAGCCTGCTCGTGCGCGCGCCCTTCCCGCCCGCGCCCACCAACCTCGCGCGCACGCTGCACGCCGCCACGAGACCCACGTAAGTCACGTCCTTAGGCTCCCAGTGAGCGGCTGGCTGTACTGGCACGTGCACAGCCTGCTCGTGCGCGCGCCCTTCCCGCCCGCGCCCACCAACCTCGCGCGCACGCTGCACGCCGCCACGAGACCCACGTAAGTCACGTCCTTAGGCTCCCAGTGAGCGGCTGGCTGTACTGGCACGTGCACAGCCTGCTCGTGCGCGCGCCTTTCCCGCCCGCGCCCACCAACCTCGCGCGCACGCTGCACGCCGCCACGAGACCCACGTAAGTCACGTCCTTAGGCTCCCAGTGAGCGGCTGGCTGTACTGGCACGTGCACAGCCTGCTCGTGCGCGCGCCCTTCCCGCCCGCGCCCACCAACCTCGCGCGCACGCTGCACGCCGCCACGAGACCCACGTAAGTCACGTCCTTAGGCTCCCAGTGAGCGGCTGGCTGTACTGGCACGTGCACAGCCTGCTCGTGCGCGCGCCCTTCCCGCCCGCGCCCACCAACCTCGCGCGCACGCTGCACGCCGCCACGAGACCCACGTAAGTCACGTCCTTAGGCTCCCAGTGAGCGGCTGGCTGTACTGGCACGTGCACAGCCTGCTCGTGCGCGCGCCCTTCCCGCCCGCGCCCACCAACCTCGCGCGCACGCTGCACGCCGCCACGAGACCCACGTAAGTCACGTCCTTAGGCTCCCAGTGAGCGGCTGGCTGTACTGGCACGTGCACAGCCTGCTCGTGCGCGCGCCCAACCCGCCCGCGCCCACCAACCTCGCGCGCACGCTGCACGCCGCCACGAGACCCACGTAAGTCACGTCCTTAGGCTCCCAGTGAGCGGCTGGCTGTACTGGCACGTGCACAGCCTGCTCGTGCGCGCGCCCTTCCCGCCCGCGCCCACCAACCTCGCGCGCACGCTGCACGCCGCCACGAGACCCACGTAAGTCACGTCCTTAGGCTCCCAGTGAGCGGCTGGCTGTACTGGCACGTGCACAGCCTGCTCGTGCGCGCGCCCTTCCCGCCCGCGCCCACCAACCTCGCGCGCACGCTGCACGCCGCCACGAGACCCACGTAAGTCACGTCCTTAGGCTCCCAGTGAGCGGCTGGCTGTACTGGCACGTGCACAGCCTGCTCGTGCGCGCGCCCTTCCCGCCCGCGCCCACCAACCTCGCGCGCACGCTGCACGCCGCCACGAGACCCACGTAAGTCACGTCCTTAGGCTCCCAGTGAGCGGCTGGCTGTACTGGCACGTGCACAGCCTGCTCGTGCGCGCGCCCAACCCGCCCGCGCCCACCAACCTCGCGCGCACGCTGCACGCCGCCACGAGACCCACGTAAGTCACGTCCTTAGGCTCCCAGTGAGCGGCTGGCTGTACTGGCACGTGCACAGCCTGCTCGTGCGCGCGCCCTTCCCGCCCGCGCCCACCAACCTCGCGCGCACGCTGCACGCCGCCACGAGACCCACGTAAGTCATGTCCTTAGGCTCCCAGAGAGCGGCTGACTGTATTTCACTAAATCTCTTTCTAATCTACTCAACTAAAACTCCTGCTACAAAAAACGTGGCCAACCATCCAACTACCTATATGTATAAGCCCGCATCTCATTGCAGTAAAGATTTCAGGAATCATGGGCTGTCTCGACAAAGTGCGTAGACTTGTATAAAGAATTAACAGGTATCTAAAACAGAAGACTTCTCAAATGACAAGGCCAGAGGATGTAATGGTGGCCACAATTTTTCCTAATCGCCATAACTTTTCCATAACTCTATTTATCCATAATTATGTATAGCGAAAGAAAATATAATACTAAAGAAATCGTACGCGAAGGAGTTGTGCTGGTAGCTGACAGTAACACACATTGCAGGCAACCCAAGGACCTGCCGGTTCTTCCAGGACTCACCCCGCGTGACGCGCAGCCCACCACCTCGCCCCAAAGGCTGGACGCGCAGACCTACGTCGCCGAGCTCATCAAAGCCATCCACTTCATACACACCGTGGACGAGTGAGTTTCTAGTTATATTTGTATCGCGACATAAGAGCCATCAACATACCAAACACGACACATTAGATATTTCTATAGCAGTAGTCTTTAATTAAACCAGTAGTTATTTCAAAATTATAAAACCCGTCTGCCGTGTGTGGTTTAGGAGACGAACCAAACGTGTCGAAATCCATCCAGCAAGCCGGTTGAAAAATAAAAGGCAATAAATTCGGCACTTGTCCCACCGGCAACGATGAGCGATAAACGAGTAGAACGATAAACTACAAACGAGTGGGCGAGCGGCGAGAAGCGAGTGTTAGCTCCAATAGTTTTGTCGCTCAGCTGTAGGCGAGTGTTCGCGTGCGACGGGCTACTCGCGTCACTCGCTCAGGTGTAGTCAGTACAGCCGAACACGTAGACGCAGGATAATGCATCATCATCATCGTCTGAACTAGACAACAATGACAGCTCAAATGCTTTTCTCAAATTCATTGCAAATATCTGCACTGAAATAAACGCTGTATAAAATCACCGCTGATTGGTCTCGCAGGTTGATTTCTAAACCAAGCGAGCATCGCCGAGCGAGTACCGCTGAGCTAGTTTTATCTTATCGCTGTTATCTGGGCGACAAACTAGTAGAGCGAGTGCTCTCGCCGGCAGTGTGAACAGCCAACGATGAACTATTAATATATGTGTCTCTTTTACTAACACAGGATCCTTTATCTTTTGTTCGTTTCTTGGGCGAGAAAATCGCCGATAGCTAATCGCTTCCTCGCTCTTGGTGGGACAAGTGCCTAAATAGAGAATGGTTGTGCTAGAGCTCAATTTTGAACGAGTAGATCCGCCACTCGTGATGTCACCTATCCTGTTCTGGTACTATTTTTACATATTTGATTGGTATAGTATTGCTTTCATTGGTACTGGTACCCAATGGGAACCATAGGCCCAATTAGCTACTTGACTAAAAAAATTTTCGTGTGGCTATGTAAAGACCTGCCAAAAATAAACACAATAGTGACCGAAATACATTTCTAAACAAAAAACTCTTTCAGATATAGAAGTTTTAAAGACACATATTTTTAGACGTTAATTTTTAGACGTGACACTGCTGAAATGCCTACATATTTGTGACGTCACAACTTTGTATTTAGTATGTGCGGCGTGAGAAATTGGTTTGGTAGCTATACGAAATATTACGTTTGTGGTAATGGTTTCATAATAAAAGTTGCTGTAAATGTAGCGGACTACAATACAGTATAATTGTAATTTAAGATTTTCATACTTTTAAAAATGGTCATATTCACTAAACTTTAAAGAAGCTTTAAGAACACTTAACGAATCGACATCAAATTAAAAGTGTTTTTTTTTTAGTGTTTTTAGATAGAAATTAGTATCATTGGAAACAAATTTTATATAATCTTAACATTAGGCAAATACCGAATTGGACACAAGAGGCCCTTTGGAACCAATTATGGGACCCTAGAGTACCAATGGGACCCATATGGTTCTGATGAGACCTATTGGGACTATAAGCAGTCAAGTCAGATTTGAAATAATGTACTCGTCTTTGACTCCGAGTGCTCTTGTGCGACCATTCGGAATATCATAATACAGCCAATTTACATTCAGCATGCATTCCGAAGCTTAAGAGTCCCACGTAAAGCCGCAATCCCATACAAAAGTATTTTCGTTTTAGTTTTACAACAGTTAGCTTAGTTACCTATACAAAATTACAGCGAGTACAAGTTTTCGATACGAAACTTCAACTCGCTGTAATTTTGTATAGGTATTGTTTTTAAACTTGAAATCTGATTACAAACATCAATATGCCTTATCCGGTCGTATGTACGAAATTTTGTTGAGATTGGCTTAACTGTTGTAAAACTAAAACGAAACTACGTTTGTATGGGATTGCGGCTTTACGTGGGACTCTTAACAAAATATCATTGTCATTGTTCCAGCTTGGACACGGCGGCGACGATCGTGAACAACCTCAACTCGTCACTGACGGTGCTCGTGGCCACCGACAGCTTCGAATCCATGACCCTTATCAAGGTACGTAAAGTTTTCCTTGTGGTGGGGCCACGCTACCGACGATATTCACTTTTGCTAGTACCGTGAATGGGTTGGTTGGTCCGGGGAAGTACCACACTCTTACAGAAATTCGACGTTTGAGTAGTAGCTTTCTTGCTTCTATGCTTCGTTTGACAATAAGGCTTAAAATTCTATCATAGTGTCCCACGCAAGCACCGTATATGCGCCGTGCCTTCGCCGTATGCTTTTTGTGTTTTATGCCTAAGGTTACATTTTACTTTCGGTTTTCTCCAGGGTTTGTTTTTATTAACACGCGTAACGTTAGCGTTCTGAGCGTCACTTGTTTGTTAAATTTTCTTGTGACTGTGTAAGTGTCCAACAAGTGTACGAGCATTGCCCGCACATTTGGACGTCGTTGCGTGTCAGCCGTCTTTACACTAGCTATATATTGAATTAACTTAAGTTACGAATTCGTACCATCAGTACACATATCAAGACAGAACAATAAACCAATTTACTATGTGACGTAGTCTTGTATCTCCAAACTAACATCATCAACCTATCAGCAGACAGCATCATCGTTGGTCCAGCCAGCCAGCATTGGACAGTTTTCGAGCTACCGAAAGGCAGCTGACATAGCTTGAAGACTCCTATCTAAATGCTAACAGTGGCGGCCAGCAGCGTAATGTCTTCCGATGAACTATTGTCACCAACAGCAGTACTTTTTATAGGTGTTGTTATGCATGCTTTTTTTTAACCTTTATTGTCCCACTGCTGGGCAAAGGTCTCTCTCATCTCTTTCCATTTATCTCTTTCTCGTGTTGACTTCAACCAATCCTTTCTAAGAACATCTAATTCGTCTCTTCAGCGTTTTCTTTATGCATGCTTATTAAAGTAAAAAACCGGCCACGCGTGTGTGTCGGGCCACGCGCAGTGTAGGGTTCCGTAGTTGCGAATGACAACTTTGAGTTCACACTGTTTACACTCACACCTCACAGTCTAACGACCAAAAACATCTAACAATGAAGATTGTATGAAATTTTACATTTTCCAGTACATTTTATAAGTTGGTTGCCTATAACTTTTTAGTTTGCACTTAGTACCCAGCTCTGATAGTTTTCCTTACAACTTCAGTATATTTACTATTGCTGTAATTTTTTTCACGTATCCATATATAACCGTTTAGCAGATAGAGGGGGGGGACACGTACCTCTAACAAAATTTTGCACTTTAAAACCAAATATTTCGGAAACGGATCCCTAAATCGAAAAATGGTGTTCTTAACCTCACAATATTTTTGAAAGACCTTTTTAACGATACCCCACACGATGGGTAAATAGAGAAAAAAAAATTACTCCCCCACTTTACTTGTATGGGAGCTACCCAAAAAAATATATTTTTTCAAGGTTTTTTTCTACGACTTTTTTGCCATGATTAATATACACACTCATACCAAATTACAGCTTTCTAGTACTTATAGTCTCTGAGTAAAACCGCGGACGGACAGACAGACAGACAGACATGGCGAAACTATAAGGGTTCCTAGTTTACTACGGAACCCTAAAAAACAAGATATGGAAATCCTGCCCGCGTGGAATTTTTTATCATATCTTAAAAAATAATTATTTCTAGAAGAGCAATTTTAAAAGAATTCTAGCAGCTGTATTTATCGCGTTCAGATGGCGTGTGTGCTGATTTGGTTGGTGCACTCCGCCACCGAAGACTTCAAGCTGGAGAGTGGAGCGCTGAGTGCAGGCGAGACGCGAGCCGTCAGTCTGGCGTACACATTGTGTGCGGCCAGCATGCTGGCGGTGTCGCTGCCGGCGTATAGCGCGGAAAACGCGACGAGTCAGCCCTGTCTGCCTGCGTGTGAGTATACAGCGGAAACTGTAAGGTTAACTCAAAATGGCGCATTCGTTAGGATGGTTACGAGTGGGGCGCTGAATGCGGGCGAGACGAGGGCCGTCAGTCTGGCGTCCATGCTGTGTGCGGCCAGCGTGCTAGCGGTGTCGCTGCCGGTGTATAGCGCGGAGAACGTGACGAGCCAGCCTTGTCTGCTTGCGTGTGAATATACGGCAGAAATCGTAAGATTAATTCTAAAATGGCGCAGTCGTTAAGCTGAGAGCTGAGCGTTAAGTGCGAGTGAGACCTGGGCAGCCATCATAGCGCACACGTCGGATGCGCCTAATGTGATGGCGGTGTTGCGTAGAAAACGCACTGTTCTAGCCTGTGTGTGCTAACGAAAACTATAAAATGGCGCAGTCATTAGGTGCGCGATCATAGAGCGCTGAGCTTGTAATGCTATTTTCTGTGATTACGCTACGACGACACCATCTGGAATTAGTTTTGAGTAATTTTTTGTCGATAGCTTATTCGTTAAATCGGCTTAGGTTTACAGTAATTCTTACCAAGCGATGAATTCACTGAGTATATGAATGTGGTTGGTCCGGCAGTGAAGGTGTGGCTGTCGTGGCTGCGGGCGCGGCCGGCGGCGCTGGCGGGCGTGGCGCGGGGCGCGCGCGCCGCACTGTGGCCCGCGCTCGCGCACACGCTCACGCTGCTCGCACAGAACTCAGTGGATGCACACACGTGTAAGAATTCTTCATTTTTTTCTAATTTATTTAATGTTTTCTTATTGTACGGTGCAACCGTACAAAATGAATAGTCAGCACTTTACGCTGCACACGGCGTTTAGTACTTTACCTCAGCAGTACACGTTTTGGCTAGCAACTAACCACTCGTGCTCCCAGTAGCTATCATTTCATTTCACATTGTGGCAGTAAATAAATACAGTTACGTGAAACTTTTGTGTATTATCTTCTTATCATTATCATAGTGTGTTAGGGGTGAGCATTAGCCCCTACATACTGGTCCTTCGAACTTTTTTTTGGACCTCGTGGTGTGACGTGTAATTTCCGCGAGTGACATGACTATTCCACGTATTTTCGCGATTTTTATCACATTGAAATAAAATTATTTTAATACGGTTTTTATCGCGTTTATTACATTATTTATACACCTAACGTTTCGAGCACTTTACAGTGTTCGTGGTCGCAGGTAGACTAAGTTGACATTTGTCTAGTATTCTAAAAGCCTAAAATATTTATTGATAACGTTCCGGATGTACGCAGTATTGGCTCACGGTGTCTGAAGGTCTTGCAGTCTTCTGCTTAGCTTGAGATTTGATTGAAAAAATTGAAATTGATGACTGAATCCCAAGCTAGTCGTAAGTGCCAACCATCCTCTCTATTGAAATTAGAATGTTTTTAAATTTCAATAGCCTCACGAAGCGTTCTTGAAATGTATCTGTTTTCTTTTGCAAGGACTTGAGGATTATCAAAACGCATATAATGGTTGGGTTCAGTGGCGGCCGCTCCTTCAGTGCACTCGTGCACTGCACTACCAGATTTTTATGTATTTCCCAATTTTTTTTCGACACAATTATTATTTATCCAAAAGTATGTAACTTTAATTACACACTGAAGAAGAAAATATTTTCAAACAAGCTTGATCTTTATTACCTAAAATTTAAGACTCATTTTAGCTAAACCAAATGTTGGGCGAGCGCTTTTAAAGTGCGCACGAAGCGTCTCCATAGAAACTATATGGAATGAGACAGAAATGCTCCGGCAGGTGAAACGGAAGATGATCCGTACTCAATGTATGAGAAAAATTGAAAATCGGGTCGGCGCACGAGTCCCGAATACTTCCGAACGGGCTCGCTCGGGCGGCATCGGCCGGGGTGTCTCGCTCGCTCGTTGAAGATTTTTGTTGCAAGGGGTGTCCTTGACCTTACTCAAATCAGTTTGTTTGTTTTATTTCGCACCTGTGACACGGTGTGATAGATAACGCGCGCGAAATTACCCAATAATTATTCATAGTTATGGTTTTCTACTTTGTGTGTGCTTCAAAGTGTAGTGGTTGAAAGTGGCTTCAAAGTGTGTTGTTAATGGGATTATTTGAACAAGAACTAAAAAAGAAAATAGGCTATGGCTTATTTAGGCGGTATGCCGCCTAATCTGTTTTTTGAAACCATCTTCTCGTGCTTTTCAACCTGAATTAGTTAAGTACCTATTAGAATATTCATTAGCGCGCAGCTCCTCTCACTAAACCAATGGTAAGTCAAGATGATGAGATATTTCACTGCATGTACATAAGTACCTGATTCTTTTTATACAGAAATGGTTTTACAACATGCATTAATATTAACAAGATTTGTACCTAGAGTAACTGATTATGTATGTACAAATATTATTAAGTAGGTGCATAGGGGCAGTCGACTACAAATAATTGACGAACGTACGGCATTTCAATAGGTCGTTTTGCTTTTGAGAGACAGTAGGTAAGCAGGTGAACCACCACTCCTTGAAGTCACGAGCCGCCACTGGTTGGGTTTGTCTAGGGCATGTTTATTTACTTAGAATTAACAAACAGTATATCTAATACATAAAATAATAATGGTTAGAACCTTACTAAAAGTTACACAGTTAACCACGCAAGGTGGTATCAGCGTTTAGATGAAAAATGGAATCAAATTATTTATGGGTTGTTAGCCGCATCGCCTAGTGGACAAAAAAAAGCCATCGTTTGACCAGCAGGCCTATTTGCTAACTTTTGACAACTACGGTGAACATCCTTTTCATAGTAACTTTAATATTCATTACGGCTTCGGTATGAATGACTATTTTTATTTAAGATATGAAAACCGTAATGGATGCTAAAGTGACAATCAAATCGTTGTACACCGAGTTAGCAAATCGGCCTGCAGGCATGGCCATGTCGAGATAAGAGGTGCCAGACATCTGACTAAGAAGATGCTCCGCTTAAATGTGACAGGATATAGAGGAAAGAGAAAGATGGCGTGTAAAGATTGAATGAGATATGATATGAAGGCCAGAGAAGGCGAGAAAGAAGAACAAATACATCTCATGATTTTCATCTAGCCGCTCTCTGCACCGCTGAATCAAAAAACATCATATTACCTTTTTTTCCTTCCTAACACCTCTTTGAATTACATAGCGCGAAGAACCGATGGCCGATGGGGCAGAAAGGTTCTTGATTGGCGACCACGTACCGGCAAGCGCAGCGTTGGACACCCACCGACCAGGTGGTCGGACGACCTAATAAAGGTCGCAGGAAGACGCTGGATGCAGGCCGCTTCCAACCGGTCATATTGGAAATCCTTGGGGGATGCCTATGTCCAGCAGTGGACTTCTTGCGGCTGAAATGATGATGATGACCTCTTTGAATCCAATAGGTCCCATGACGCTTTTGTAACTTTGGCATCCCAGGCTTCCTTTCGGAGCTAAAATGCTAAAATGAACTTATTGCTAATGTGACCATATTTTAGGACGACGTCGAATCTGACGACCTTTGTTATTTATTCCCTACTATAAATTGATTGGGATTTCCATTTGACGACATTGACGAGCTCCATGGCGCAGCGGTCAACACAGCGGCCGGCCTGCGACACGGATAGTCCCGGGTTCGATCCCCAGTCAGGTCAAGATGGAAAATGATCTTTTTTTAGATTGAGCTGGGTCTTGGATGTTTATATATGTATTTGTAATACAATATAGTATCGTTAGGTTAGTATCCCATAACACAAGTCTTGAACTTACTTTGGGGCTAGCTCAATCTGTGTGATTTCTCCGTATATATATATATTTTATTTCAGATGACACCGTTCCCCTGCCGGAGGACGAGGAGCTAAATGGGTTTTTGCCGCTAGAGGCTTCGTTCAAGGGGCTGCGGTTTGCCAACCACGCCTGCTGGGACACCTATGGCGGGAAACTGCCAGATCTGCATGGACAGGAGGGCGATGACCAGTAAGTCCAGGGCCCTTTAAAGGTCCTTTAAGTGTCTACTCATTCAAGGGACCGCACGGTCGCCAACAAAGCGCTGGGACACCTACGGCGGGAATCTGCCAGACTTGCTCGCACAGGAGGGCGATGACCTGTAAGTCAAGGGCCCTTTAAGGTCGAGTCGTCGTTCAAAAGGCTGCGGTTTGCTAACCATGCCTCCACGCCTGCTGGGACACCTACGGCAGCAAGCTGCCCGATCTACACGATCAGGAGGGTGATGACCAGTAAGTTGAGGGCCGTTCAAGGTCCTTTCGTTCAAGGGGCTGCGGTTCGCTAACCAAGCCTGCTGGGACACCTACGGCGGGAAACTGCCCGACCTGTATGAACAAGAGGGCGATGACCAGTAAGGTCAGGGCCCTTCAAGGGTCCACTAGTTTAAGGGGCTGTTGTTTGTCAACCACACCTACTGGCGCACCTATGGCAGCAAACTGCCCGACGCTACTTTTTCGGTATTAATTACAAAGATGCTACTTTCTCGGATGGATAGGGGATGAGAAAGTAGCAGTTCGAGAGGCCGGGCGCGCGAACCCGATGCCATACATGTAACCACCGGACAGGCAGTTGAACCGAAGTTCCGAAGAACTCTGACACCAGGGTGTGCATGGTCGACTGACCGTATCACCTACACGAACTGATGATGAGGCAGTTGAAGATGACACCTCTAACGGTAAATTCAAGCGTAATAGTCCCTTCATATTAACGTATCTTTGTATGTCTTTTGTTACCAGGCCACCTGAAGTGTCGACCACCTGCCTCAGCAACGAGCCCGAGCTGGAGCACCGCTTGCGAGCGCGGAGACTCGTGCTGCTGGGCAAGCAGCTGGCCGAGCTCAGCTCACAACATATCTCATACACGTAATACTTTGCAATTCAATTTTTTGCTTCATAGTCTAAGTAAGTTTCTTTTAATTTTATTTATTAGGTACACCAACAGGTTACATGTTCATGTTCACACAAAAATGTAAACAATATTGGGCCTAGCATGCAACCGTATTATAGGTGAACACAGCATTTGAATAAAACAATAAAATTACCCTACTATGTCTACAGTACAGACTAAATATGAATAAAAAAACAATGTATCAATTGCAGGATGGAACTTAGATTTGAATTTAGGAAGAGTTATAAAAATGTCAAGGTCGCTTGTTTTATCGTTCACCTTATTATATGTGAAAACCATTCTTGACAAAGGTGGAAATATGGTGGAAATATATATATATATAATATGTATGTATTTATTTTACTATGTAAGTTTTTATTTCCTATATATTTTCTTTGTTATTTTGTACGTACTTCTACCCTTCAATTAGTAGACATCCTCTCAATCATTTGGCCGGTTGACTGGAAGAGATCCCTTTATGGGATAAGTATGTTTGTATGCGCCATTGTATGTTTGCTTTTACGTGTATACTATATTATATGTTCTGTGTTCTCTATTATTCGTACAATAAAGATATTACAAACAAACAAACAAACAAGGTGCATATCTCCCAAAGTTAGTTCGCGCTCGCGGATCAACAAAAACACAGATTCGAAACCGTACGGGCGCGAGTTCGACATGCCTTTGGCCGATTTTCTTTTGCCTTTTGACGCTTGCATTTTTTTCATGCAGAGAGGAGAATGGTGTGATAACGTTCACTGCGGCCAACGTGGGTGGGGAGCAGTTGTCGCAGGCTCTAGCGGAGCTCTCATTAGCGCCGGTCGTGGATGAGCCGGCCGAAGACCTGGAGAGAGATAGTGATGATGAACCCGCGCCGCCTCCGCCCATCGTCATCTCCGAGGCTGACTTCAGGGAGAAAGGTAACAGCAGGACTCATCATAACATGAATAATGGACTGAAATTCTTACGGCGTATTCGAATACGTTTGAAAAGCTACTAGTTAGGTTGTCGATTTTGCAAACAATCCAAAAAGAGATACACGTTATCCTAATTTCAGTAATCCTAAAAATTATGCACTTACGAAAACCACTCTGCCTCAATCGAAGAGGGCTCGCTCTCAAACACAAAGAAAGGAATTCATCATCATCATTTCGTGTAGGTGACACGGTCAGTCGAACATGCACACCCTGGTGTCAGAGTTCTTCGGAACCGTCTCTCGGCCTCTGACGTGGATCCAAGGAAGGAATTGACCAAGTAATTCGAGTCTTCTCTCATAGACATGATTTTAGTTTTGTAAATGACTTCACTTTTTGCAACAGTTCGCGAGAAACGCGTCGGCATCCTGAAGCCGCAGGGGTCGCTGGAGCGCGCCAGAGAGGAGAGAGCACTCGCCTCCACACAAGACGATCAGGTAAATATGTCATGTCAACAAAACTAGAAGGATCCTAGATTACAATGCTTATAAAATCTGAACCTCTTAACAACATTAATCTTAAACCACTCAGTCCCTAGAATATGAGTCTTTGGACATTTATAAATATTTTTTTCTACTCCTGTACTTTTGTCTGTCATTTATATGGTGAAGAACACAAACATAAGAACATCCATAATAAGTCTATACTCTATTCTCCATAACAGTACGGCACAGCCGTACTATTATGTCGCTATTACGATGCACCTAGCAGCCACAGACTATTAAACCTAGATTTCGTGATTGCAAAAGAAGGCTTTTGTTTTTTTTTTTAAAGAGTCAAACGCACATCAATTTAAAAAAAGAAGGTAACCATTGACACAAAATTTTGTCATATTTACATTTCCCGCGAGTTAGTTGTCAAACTCAAAATTTGTTTTACTAGTTTTGCATTTTTTTGAAAGTCGTAGATAAAGTATTGTATGCAACGGTTTATAATTAAGTCTTAAAAGGCTCGTGGCGTCTTTATTAGCGATATTCGCTCGCTTCGTTCGCTCATATCGCTACCCGCGCCACTCACCTTTTAAGACCCCTATTATTAAACCGTTGCATAAAATACTATTAAACTACTAACAGCGCAAAATAAGGATTTTTTAATAAAACGTGAGATATAAATATGTAAAATACGGGTATCTCACGTATGAAGTCAGCTACAGGCCGTCATGGTTCGACCTCATTCGGAGGTCTTCCCCAGGGCGAATGTGAACGGATACGCGCGCACGATGGCAGTGCGGACTGGGGCGACTTCGAGCGTGCGTCCCGGTTCACATTCGCCCTGAGAAAGGCGAATTTATCTCAAAACTGCCTAGACTGATCTTTAATGCTACAAAAGTTTCTTCGCAAAAAAATTGCCACTATTCTTCTAAAACAATAGCCACTAACTCTCTTCAACGTTAAGTTTTGACCCCTTTAAAGTGTTTCAACGGTAAACATTATAGGAGGCAGAGAACAGTGAAGAAGGAAGTAAGGCCGAAGACAAAAAGGAAGTGCGCAAACCGCGAGTCAACATCGCGATGGCCGCCATCATGAGGAAGCAGGAGGAGAGCAACAAGCAGGTGGGGAATAATCGATTTAGCTGGCAAATCAATAGATTTCGTAGACTTGACGAATCAGAACTAAAAATAGGCTTGCCGAATCGAAACATTTAACGTTTGACAAATCGAAAATGCCAATAGACTTGACAAATCAGAATTTTTTACCCACGACGACGGAACGGAGCAGGTATATGCGTTTAGGGTGAGAGACGTTTGTTTGTGTGTGCGTTCCCACCCATCTTCTTGCAACATTGTTTTGCACTAATATTGTGGCGCCCCCTAGTGCGTTGCAGCCATGACACCTGTCTAAGAACATAAACTCATCAAACACAAACCCGTTAATGAAAACCGCATCAAAATCGGATCATTAGTTATCCGATTTTGATGCGGTTTTCAATAACGGGTTTGTGTTTGATGAGTTTATGTTCTTAGACAGGTGTCATGGCTGCAACTCACTAGGGGGCGCCACAATATTAGTGCAAAACAATGTTGCAATATAATCAAAACGAAATGTCCGATTACAAATTTTATTCTTTTTCGATGAGATGTTTACCGCCGTAGGCTTTTTTCAAATTTTTTAATTTTGCTTAACTCGTTGAACGCCCAACGGCCCACCGGTGGGCCTACTGACAAAATCCATTCAGGCCAAAGAGAAATAGTGTTTTCCGTAATTTTTCACAATATCGTTTTATTGTACCAAATGATTAGAAATATGTTATTTGGCAATATACTTTCATTTTTTCTTAAATTACTATGTAAAATATTGAACTAGGCACACCGGTGATCCCCGTGGCCCGAATGAAAGGAATTTCGTAAATCCCTCCCCGCAGGCCACGGGGTCACGCGGCGGCCCACCCCGCGCCCCGCTACAAAAAAAAACAAATGTTCCCAAAACAAACAAATTTTTCACGTAGACAACTGCTGGCTCCTGCTGAGCTGATGCTTCATGGGAATAAAGACTATGGAAACAGTGAGTCAGAAGATGATCTTCCGCTTGCAGCCTTAGCTAGTCGAAACGCAACACTCACACAAGGCAACTATACTTTTTGATACGGATAGTTGCCTTTTCAATTAAAGAAATAAATAAAATCTTTTCAACAATAAAACGCAACTAATAGGGCAATTAAAGGTCTAATGTAAGCAAAGAAACAAAATGTTGTCTGAAACCACAATCAATTATAAAGATATCCAACAAAAACTTCTTATCAATATAATTTTGACGTCCGTTAATGTTTCGCTGCGGAAGATTTTTGCTCACACGGACGAAACGCATGCACCCACTCCAACGGTTTACGTGGCAGTGAGGCCTGCGGGGGGAGCGCTTCCAACTATAATCAAGCATTAATGCCACAAATGTACCTAACATAGAGAATTTGAAACCGACGCTAGTATCCCCCCGACGCAACTATCCGTGTTTTACCCTAGTAGAAACCACTTTCCGAACGAAACGCGAAAGATAATGAACTCTCATGAAAACGTAATTTTTGATTCGTTTTCGAATCACGAGGCAAATAAGGAACTAAATAAAAATATAGTTCTGGGCATATATGGGTTAAGTATCCAAATTAATAATTAAAAATACCTTTGCTATGGAAGGTCAGTACAACCCTAACAAGTTGCCAAAAAATTGCAAAAAATTTCAAAGTGTTTACCAGTACACAAGAACCAAGCCGATTCTTATATTCTACAGGGCCAAGCGGCCCACCTTAGTAATGTTTTTGCATAGTATCGTTGCGTTTCGGCCAGTAAATCGCGTTTGAAGTGAAGGCCTTCGATGGCTCACCGGTGACCACCACGGCCTGAATGGAACAACACCCTTCGGCTCACCGGTGACCCCCATGGCCTAAACGGAACAACATCCTTTTCCCCTCGGCGTTCAACGTGTTAACGTTATTATCGTAGACTTAACTAATCAGAAACTCTACATGGTATGGCGAAACGAAACCTTATTAACATTTGACGTACTTATACAAAAATGGGTGTTAAATTGTTAGGCTTGACCAATCATACCCTAAATCAAACGTTCTAGAAACTCATATCATCTAAACTAAACCCTGAACACTAAATATGATACATTCTTAATGAATCAAGGTGCAGTAAATAATGCTTACGGTCCTTCTAAGTCCTCTTCCTCTCCATCCATCGGTTGTCTGGTAGAAATTGCTTTTAGCAATAAGACCGCCCATTGTACATAGTCTTAGTAATGTTTTTGTAAATTTTTATTTTTTGGTGTACAATAAAGTATTACTTACTTACTTCTTTTCCCAGTCCTAACATTCCATCTATGTAGGTCAGGGTGGAAATGTGCTGCCTGCCATGACAAGAATTTGGTTTTTTAGCTTCTCGTTTTTTCAGGTAGTTATAATACTTCAAACAATTGCCTTTCAGGTGAAATTCGTGACGCCACCACCCACTCCCGATTCCACTGCAGACGCTACGGATGCCAAAGACGAGAAGCCCAAAGTGATCCAGCCCAAGCCCATGAAGTCGCTTGCCAACCTGCCGCTCGGCCGCAAGACTGGCGGCATCCTGTCGCTAAAGGACAAGTCGGCCGGCTACCCACACCTCGTCAACATCGACCCCGAACCCAAGAAGGAAAAAGACGAGAAGAAGGAACAGAAACCGCCAGGCTCCAGCCAAAACTCCCAACAAAACTACCAGCCAAAGCGACAGGACCTCCCCAACCAACAACCCAACTGGGGTCCACCGCCCAACCAGTTCAACGAGCCAAGGATGAACTTCCAAAAGAACTACGGCATCCAGAACGCGGGGATCAGCTACAACCCTAGCTACCAACCACCCGGCATGGGCAGCAACATCCGGCTACCCGTCGTCAACCCCAAAGAAATAGACGTCCGGACAGCAGCTCTACAAAAACAGAACTCCCGTCCGGAAATGTTCCAGGACGGACACAAGTTCGGGAACCATAACTACGTGTCTGGCGACAAGAAGAACTTCCTCAACGACCTGCCTCCGCGCTTCGCAAACCAGTACCGCCAGTACTGGCAAGGCGCCGAGAACCAATTCACCGACAACAAATTCAGGGACGACTCCTTCAATAACCAATCCTTATTCAACAACCAACAACCCAACTGGCCGACCAACCCCACGCCGGATAACTACCCGACCCCGACGTGGTGGAAACCAGAAAATCAATCGTTCAACTCGACTAACTACACGCCGCCGCCTATGAACCTGCAGTCCAACTACTCGCCCTACATGTCTTCGAACTTGTCGAGTTATCAGAATATGCCATCGTATAACCAGGGCCAAGGCATCGGGCAGAGTAAGGACAATCTGATGAGCCAGAACTACATGCAGTCCACTATCGGTGAGCCAAACTTATTATGCGCTTTAATTCCACACACATGTGCTGTAATGCCTCTGTGGTTCTGTGGTCAAGGTACGTCGTGGGTTCAAATCCATCCGGGATCTCTGCATACTGTTAAAAGTTGTTTCCAGTCTGTCTATGCCTATTGGTCTATGTACATGTATGTAAGTATGATTGTTCCACTGTTGCCTCCTGCAGCTTAAACGGCTTGACCAAATTTTAAGTGAGAGATTTCATTAGATTAGTTTTCTTCCCCAGAATGTCAGAAGCTATGTAACGTAAAAAATAATAATATGGCGGACGTAAACTGTCAAAAACTGCGGTCAGGTTTTTCATTCATTTTAATAACGCAACTTGTTTATTTTGTAACCTCAGATTTTGTATTCAGCACATAATGAAATTTTATCCTGATTGTAGGCCAACCGCAGCTGCAATCGCTACAGAATCTGGTGACGTCCCCGAACTTCAACTCGTCTCTCAACAGCTTTAGCTCGTACCCCACGGTCGGGTACGACTCTTCCATGTACCCACAGTTCAGCAACAAGCTGGGGTACCAGCCGCTGCCCGTACCCAAGCCTCAGACTTATCAGGGGAAGGATCTGGATATGAGCTTAGGATTTGGGTCCAATGTCATGAATTTCAACGAGCCACTGAATAGCGATGGGCTGATGAAGAATATGGATCAAATGGGGGTAAGTTGTCGCTTGTTTAGGGGCATATCTGGCAGAAGGTAGCTGTTATTTGGAAAGGACTTCTCCATGTACCCACAATTCAGCAACAAGCTGGGGTACCAGCCGCTGCCTGTACCCAAGCCTCAGACTTATCAGGGGAAGGACCTGAATATGGGCTTGTGATTTGGGTCCAATGTCATGAATTTCAACGAGCCATTGAATAGCGATGGGCTGATGGAGAATATGAATCAGATTGGGGTATGTTGTCACCTTTGTTTAAGAGTCTATCTGGCAGAAAGAAGCTCTTAGCCGGGAACGACGTTACTCGTCCAGCTACAAGCTGGCACACGAGGCGTAAACATCTTAAGCAAGAAATGATACCTACACTCAATATAGTAAAACATTCTGCTAGGTATCAGGCTTTCGGGATGTTTAATAAGCTACCGGCTGAGTATAAATGCCAAAAGAAATTTAAAGCATTTAAGACAAGATTGAGGAGCTTTTTGTTGAAAAAATGTTATTATAGCATAGACGATTTTTTTAATGACAATAATAGTTATAATTAATTTGACATTTTTTTTTCATTTTTATTGTTGATATATAGATAAATAATTTTGTTTTATTCATTATTATTAATTGCAATTTATTGTAATAGCATGTTAAAAATTCAAACACAATGTATATTGTTTTTATAAATAAACTATGAACTGGGGTACTAGCCGCCGCCTGTACCCAAGCCTCAGACTTATCAGGAGAAAGTCCTGGACAATGGACCTGGGCAATGAACCTCGGATTTTCAACGAGTGTGCACCAAAAAAAGTTACAGCCCCAAAGTAAGAAATTTGTGTTACGGGTTACTATATCACAAAATATCTCTGACTTACTTTGGGGCTAGCTCAAAGAGGGTATTCGGTATAATTTTTTCCCCAGGTGGCGGCACTGTGTCAAAAGGTATTTTTGACAGGAGCTTTCAAAATCCGCCTATCATAAAATTGATGATTGAACATGATTGGTGGACTTTGGTTTTTGACGCAGTGTCGCCACCTGGGGCAACAATCGATTCCGAAAACCCTCGTTCATATGATTTGTTTCTATATTTTATAATAACAACTCATATTAGTGCCAGCAATTTATTACTTGGACAATAATATCACCGTGCCCACAAATAATTCTTAGCCACAGTATATTTTATAAATCCAATAAAAACAAAAGTAATAAACCCGACTCCTTCACTTTCCGATCAGCGCCACCAAAGTAATGTCAATGTCAAAAAAGCTGTATTGCCAACTTAAAATATATAATTATTGATAAAAGCATCTAAACACATTCAGCCTTATGGAAATTTCTACTATAAATCAATGAAATGTTAACAATTTATTTAATTGATGTGTGTCAGAGTCGCGGCGAGCCGGCGGGCTTGGGCGCGGGCAACGCGACGTACTCGCTGTTCAGCGGCGCGCCCGACGCCGGCTGGGGCGCCGCGCACAAGCACCCGCCGCAGGTAATGTTATACAAATGTTCAGGGGTTCGCAACATTTGGATGAAATGAAAAATAATATTGTTGTTTTTTGTGTAAAAAAAAAACAAAGAAGAGATGGTTAGAAATATTTTTCCATAAAGAATGGAGAGAGTTTGCAGGTGAAGTAATTATTTGGCAACGTAAAAAATCTTTTGCCCTGCATTGAGATTCAATAGCTAATAAAAAAAAACAATTTATAGCAAAAACTGCTACAAAAACTTTATTATATCTCAGACATGCGCCGAATGTTTACATTCACGGAATCGGACTCGTTCCTGTACCAAAAAAATTGAGCGACAGCGTTTTGTATCGTTAAAATATAACCCGACTAATTAAAATTCGTGTTTCGTATTACCCGTATAGTAATTAAGTCGATTATATTTGGTTAACTCATAATATTGTCGCTAGGTAACTCCAACTCAGTAAAAGTTTATTGATGTACTTAATTTATAGCTTCTCGTGGCGGGGAGTTTACCTTCTCACACATTTTAAATAACCCCTCTTTTTCATTTACTTATTTTCTTCCTAACTTACAACATTATTACAGGTTACAACCCCTTGATTGCGTAAACACTCATCAGTGCTCTATGAAAGTGCCTGGGTCAAATCATGCTAGCGCAGAGTCGAAGCGAAGCGAAGCGATGTTAATATAGCAAACTCACAGCGTAATGCTAATATTCTTTGACATAAATGACGCGTGAATATGCAACAAGTAAGCGCGCGAAAGCCGCGCTTTTGAATTTCAGAGGAAATTAGTTTTAAGATCTTAGCGAAAGGTGCGTTTGTCATATCATAATTTCGCTTCGCTTCGACGCTGCACTAGAATGAATTGACCCTATTATTCGTCAGACGTATCCTATATGTATAACTGTAGTCAAACTCTATGAAAAAGTAAAGTAGACTATTTAGCGTTAAAGAAAAGTATATATTTCGTATTTATTCAATGATGAATCTACAAAAGTTTTAATTGAAATGCTTGTTATTGCTATTTCTAGTATAAGAAACTCGTATAGCACTCTTTAAATTTCAAAATTTGTATAAATCTATGTGAAAACTACAATACTACGACCATGATATTACCGAATAAGTTCTTATTAATTTAAAAAATAAGATATAGGAAAATATTCCACGCGGGCAGAATTTCCCATATCATATTTATCTATAAGATATGGGTTTTTATATCAAAACATTGTGAATGTACAAAAAATGCATATAGAATACTTTATTTTCCAGTCTCTCTGGTCTGGTCCGGGTCCGTCGCCTCTGGAGCGCTTGCTGGAGCAGCAGAAGCAGATAAAGCAGCCCCCGCCCCCGCAATGACCCCCGCCCCCCGCCGAGGACCCTACGGTCCCCGGACTACCGGAACCGACTGCAATCCCGGACGACTGTGATGACCGTGATAAATTGTTAGTAAAGAAATAGGGGTCATTTGTAGTTAGAAATGTTGCATTAGATTGCTCTCCGTTTGATATTTACCTGTGACAGTTAATATTTTCGATAAACGTCTTATAGACGTGTAAAATCGTACTACGACGTACCATATATGGAATGTCACGAAAGTGTTTACTAAAGGTAACTTTATTGCAAAGTAATAAAGTTTATTTTTGAAGAAACTCTTATCCTACCTAAGGAATGCGTATACGCTGAGCAGGGGGCTAAGATGCGTTTGCCTCTGCGCACTCATTTCATTCTTTAGGAAGCGTCAAGTTTAACTTTCGAGACATATATACGTACCAGAATATACAAAAGCGGAACACACACAAGTGTTGCCGAAATAAATAAATAAATAAAAATAGACAATCCATGCTCCCGACCTGTGACCGCTCGTTGTGTTGTCCTTTATATCAAGAACTTTGTGCAAAGTTATTGTAACAATGTGTCATATTGTAAAGGAATTTAGTAAATTGTGTGATTGTATCATGTATCTATGGAAATACAGCCCGTATTTCCATAGTGGAAAGGGGCGGGAGGATTTTGTATGAATTCAAAAGACACGTCTATTTTAAGAAGCTATTACACTACATAATATTGAGTATTTTACGAGAGAGATGCCGCTCGCTATATATACGTTAGACTTGTATAGATATATATATAAATGTGTGTCTAACGTATCTAACGGTCGCCTCCACGAGTGAAAATCGCGACGAGTCCGCGCTTTTATCTTATATAATATATATTATTTATATTCTATTCAGTAGGCGATACGATTGACATTCGCTCGTATTCTGCCACTCGTCGCATAACATATAATCGCGATAACATCGCCGTGTGTACACACATGCTAAGGTAATGTAAGGAAGTAGGTGGCAGGATGAAATCGTCGCGATTCTCCCGCTCGTGGAGGCGATGCCTTAGTGACTGAATACCGTGTTATGTAATAGCTGCTTCATTGTTGACATTGTTTTAATACACGTTTGTTGTATTGTATGTCGAGTGTATTTGTGTGATGTTGTGCAAATGTATACTTTGATACACTTTATAAAATTGTAGTTTAATGTTTTGTCAGATTGTTGAAACTGTATCTGCTTCCCGATTGCGCTATAAAACTTGTTGTTTTAATGTCTTAAAATTATGGTTTATTTCGCAATAAAATATATTTGTATCAATAAATAAATATCAGACCTACGTTCATGAAACAGAGTGGAAAGAGAAACTATAATAACGAAGTAATTAAATCAAATGTCTATGAAACATGTCTGTTCATGTGTAGTGAATACAGCTCAGATATTTAAAGAAAAAAAGTTTATTTTAAGCTATTTGTTGTGTTTTAAGCGAACTTAAATTGACGCAATTATTGTGAAACAATATTTTGTAATACAGCTATTTTTGTTAAATTTTGTGTTTCTTTTTCAAAATGAAAGTACTAAGTAATCAGTCAATAATTTAATATTTATTTTTTAATAAAGACTAAACAAAAGTTCAGTGAAATACATCTCTAATACGTAAAAAAGCATTCTAACTGTCTAATTGCATTATACAATTTATTTACAATATTATAATTATTATGTTTTGAGACAAAGTTTTACATATTTTATACATCTGGGCTGAATTTAACAGTTATTTTCAACAAGTCTAAAATGTTTTGTCAAAAACATAGATCTAAGATCTTGTACAAAATGTTAAATCCATATTTTTAAGAATACAAGAAGAATCTATCATAATATTATCTACTTAGATACGGAGACTTAAATAATCTCATAGGGACACTAAACTAAATAAATATTTGAACTTAATAGAAAGTGGCATCGTCAAAAATTAAACTAAAAGTTCGAATATGTAAGCCTCCGCATCTGCCGGCAACAGATCGAGAAAAACCAACCTAGATATGTACAGAAATTGACAAAGTATAGGATATACGACACTACTCAACTTGAACAGCTATGGCCTGCTCGTGGCAGGATTAGAACTATAGGGACAGCTGCACGAGCGATATTTCAATAATGGGGTAATTTTTTATTGTAGGTTACACATCAATGAGGGTTTTCGGAATCTATTTTTTCGTAATTTTTCTTCTTCTGTTTTATAAAATGGCTTCCACCGAGATTTCAGTGATTCTGCCAATGTCCAGTAAATTGAGATACTAAGTATCGGTGTTGTACTGTAAAGTTGTAACAAGAAGCATCGAAGATGGCGTATATTCTTTGATGCCTCGTGGTCGGGAGGTTATGGTGACAAGTCTATACGAGTCCATATAACAGTTCACTTTAACTATTTCACAAATTGTTCCATGAGCACGAGCATTTATAACACCAAACTACACCAATTTCATATTATAAAGTCCACCAAAATCAATTTGCAAAATCGTCCAAGGTAGACCCCAACTGTACCCCTTGACTTCCTACCACAAACTCCAGGTAATTTTTATAATGGATGGATTTTAACAGCTATTATCACAAACACCTCTTGTCATAGTGCTGCTTGGGGATATAAGATTGCTTCCGAAAACCTTCATTTCCTTACGCGGAACGTTAATTTATTTTTAAATATTATTCTGCGTATAAATAAGAAGAAGTATGTATAAATAAGGAGAAGCTTTTCAATTGTCTATAAATATAACCTATCGCTCTTGCAGCTAGTCTCTGCTTGAAAATATTACATTGCGGTACTATAAATTAGTATACTCGATTGAGCTATTATAATCGATGTAAAGTCGATAAAATGTCGATTCGTAAACATTGGATTTATATAAAACTAACGAGATTTGAACATTAATATACGAAATACGGGTTAATCAATAAAAATATCTATCACCTGCAGTATTCCATCTAAAAAGCAGTTAAATAAATAAATATATACGGAAAAATCACACAGATTGAGCTAGCTCCAAAGCAAGTACTTGTGTTATGGGATACCAACTCAATGATACTATATTTTATAACAAATACATATATAGATTAGATAAACATCCAAGACTTAGGTCAATCTGAAGAAGATAATTTTTCATTTTGAACTGACCGGGGATCGAACCCGGGACCACCCGTGGTCACAGGCATGTCGACCGCTGCGCCACGGAGGTCGTCGTTGTCGTCGAGTTACTCGTTATAATAGCACTGCTGTTTGGGACGAGTTTATATCGGTTCTCTTTCAATTTTAAGTTACCCTGATGACAATGGACCTCTCTGCCCCCGTAGCATGGCACGCGCGACAACGTTTATCGACTATCGCCATCTTGTTTTTCGCAATACTGAAGAGCGAGAAGTACATAGTTTATCGCGCGATATAAACGGCGTCGCGGGAGCCATGCTACGGGGGCTGGAGTCGAAACATGTCGACTCATTAACCCGCATTTCCTATATTAGTAACATTGGATTTATTGTTTGACTAGTGGACTTGGCTGGCTCGCTGCCGGGTAACCACGTCGCAGAAACACTGCGAGTTGGCACGTAAGAACACAATGTGAGATTATTCTCGAGGCAACATCAGTATAACTAGTACCTTTAGACAAATTAACCAATATTAATCTAGAAGAAAAACAATAAAATACGTCGTGTATCATTAAAATATTTTACAATAGAAACTAGAAGACGGATACTTACATTGCAGTAGTAAAGTCTATTTAGTCAGTAATCAGTTTCGTAAATCATTCCATGCTTTTTTTCACAACTCTTAGTGGTCCTACGAGGGAAATCTATAATTAAAGTTATAGTACGAGCGTAAAAACTTGGTGGAATCGAATTTGCAAACTAAATGAACTCTGTGCATAAAGTCTTATTTAGTCACACATTTCCGAACTAGTGAAATGACTATTATTTTTTCTTTTTTTATACGGGCTCCCATCAAGCGCAGTTGTTAAAACGCTAGCCTGAGACACGAATGGTCCCGGGTTAGATTCCCGGCAGGCCAGTCAGGCCAGTATCTTACGTCACAGGTCACAGTCACAGATGAGTGTTCTTATATATTTATTTTACTCCCGCTTAGACAGTTATGTATGCTTGATGCTCAAGATCTAAAAAAATATTGACAAGAATTATCACTCTTGTCAATTATATTATAGGGACAGCTCACACAAATTGAGCTAGAATCAGAAAAATGATCTTCCATCATGACCTGCAGGCCGATTTGCTAACTTGGTGTACAACGATTTGATTGTCACTTTATCATCCATTACGGTTGTCATATCTTAAATAAAAATAGTCAACCATACCGAAGCCGTAATGAATATTGAAGTTACCATGAAAATGATGTACACCGTAGCTGTCAAAAGTTAGCAAATAGGCCTGCTGGCCGGGTATGTAAACGGGCCACTCATGTCACGCTGGCATATCAACCACTACGCTATGGAGGCCGTAATACAACATTGAATAGTGTGTACCGACTCAGCACGCAGAGCGAACTAGCACGTAATAATTCGAACATCAGTCAAACGCCGCGCGGCGCCAAGGCCTCGTCACATCACTACTCCCAACATGCCGGGTGTCGCCAGGCAATGAGAAAATTGTAATTATGGGAATGATCGGAATCGATTTTTATCCCAGGTGGCGCACTGTCAGTCTCAACTGTCAAATCCACCAATCATAAGCCCGATCATGAGGAGCCCGATGGTCCAGTGGGTATAATCTCTATGAGCGCTTACGTATGTTAAGCTACCCCTGGTGCAGTCCCTACTTGAATGGGTGACCGCAAGTGGCATAAAAATATCTCGAGCTACTCCGTGCTTCGAAAGGCACGTAAAGCCGTTGGTCCCGGCTGTCATCGTTGATGGCAGTCGTTAAGCTATGTCAGATGCCTTAAGGCAGCTTGAAAAATCTGACACCAGTGTTAGCCACTTACACATACGAAAAACAAAAACAAACAAACCAATCATAAAAATTATGTGTATGTGGGATTTGTGGATTTTGAGAGCTGCTGTCAAAAATACCATTTTGTCACAGTTTCACCAACTGGGGAAAACTCTACTACGAAAACCCTTACTGCGCGGGATAAGAGAAGGCGCAAGCTTCTCTTAAAACACTGAGATTTTAGGATTGGAGCCATGGTATGGCTGTAGAACGTGCAAGTGAGCGTTGTTTTTTTGCGCTCTCGGGGTCGAAACATTTTAGCGTTATGAACCACTGTGTTGGTTGTCTACGTCGCGTTTCATGACAATTTAGACTTTTTTCCGATGCATATGTTTACACAAAGTTCACACAAGATTCGTAAACTAAAATTTTACGTATTTGCGTTAATAAAACTCGCTTTTTCTCGTTGCCCGTCTACACCTGGCTCACACACTCACTAACTAAAGGGATATGTCCACGATTACTGCTATCAGTAATATAATCATTTACATTTTATCGAGTAATTATTTTTTACATTATATTCTTGCGTTCTCTTACACGTCCCTGTCAAAAGGTCATTTCTTATCACATTCACTGTATACAAGGCAGTCGATAAAAATGACCGTTTGACAGTTTCATAGAGTAATTTTTAGAAGTGGCGATAGATCATTTTCACCTTTTCAAACTCATCACTATTTTTCTTTGCTACGTATAGTAAGAACGAAAACGATAGCCCTTCGGAATCAGTAGAGCGCCCTTGACTAATATTAACAAATTTGTTTTCTTTGAGCTATAGGAAGGGATGGCTCATTTTTAACCATTTTACGTGACACTAAAGCACGTACAAATATTTTATCATGCAATGGTTGACAAAAAAACATCATAAACAGAAATAGATGGAATTATTCCGATAAATAGCACATAAACGCACAAAACGTCGTTAAATAAAATTGGCACGACCATAGTACAGTTAGTCTCAGTTATACACAACCAATAACTTCATAATAATGATAAAATACTGAGACATTTAATAGTCTTATAATTACATTCCAATTCCTACTAAATGTCCATTCATTTAAATGTAGGTAAAATAAAAATTTTATTTTGTAAAACACAGCTTGTTTTGAACTAAAAATAAGTCGCAGCCAAATTGTAGATTGCGTTACAAAAGTTTAATATTATCACCTATACGTGAAGACGCGATTGCTGTATCATTTTTATACATAGCGAAATTTTGATCGCATTGTACCCTTCATACTGGACTGATTTAGCCCATCGTATATGAACAACTTTTGTTTTGTGACCAATGCTGGAAACTAAACTGAATAAAAATTACATTCCCATTCAAATTGACCCGATTAAGCGTCTTAATATTTTTTTTTATATGGAAATGTATTTTTTTAGTTTCCAGCATCGGTCCCGTAGGAAAAGTTGTTAACATCGACCGAATGAATCACCCGTTTATGCGTACAAAGCGATCAGACTTTCGCCATGTTATATCATTTTATAGACAATCCATATATACTCATCCTTTTAATGACATTGAAGCAAAGCAACACTAGGTACCTATATTCTCTGAATTCAATCCTTGTGGCCTGTTTCTGCATCTATGAGATATAGAGGAAGGGTAACTGGAATATAACATTCCATTCAGATTCTATAACTAATGTTTTTTATTTTATAAAGATGTCAGTTTTGTATTGCAACAAAACCTACAATATGACTACGAAACAAATTGTCAATCAAAAATCCCGTATTCACTTATCGAGTCACATACCCGTCCTCACTCTCGTCTCGCCACGCCATATTCACCGTTGTGGCGTGAGCAACAGGGTCGAGGGTCGCGTCTCACGTCTGGCGCTCCACCGCGAAGTTGTACGCGTAGTCGCGGTCGAGTTCGAAGCGCGAGCGTCGCTTAATCACTGGCAGTTGTGTCTGGAAATTAACGTGGCATTTTATTAATATTTATATTTTTCTCATTTTTTATACGACCATAGATATTATAATTCTACAGGAATATTGTTTATTGTTTATTCACTACACGACAACTAGACTAATTAGAAGTGTTGTAATCTTGCTATTTTATTAAATTACAACATGAAGGTTATAAAGCGTAAAAAGGATAGTGTACGCATTTATTTGGAAGATAAAAAATGCAATTTTGATATAATGCAAAAATCGAAAATGCTTTTTTTAGTTTGTTGTAATAATGAATAGCTCTATTAAATATAGTACGCAGCGCCATCTATGTATAGTAAGAGTACAACTTTCGGTTGTATGAAAATTCCTAACAATATTTTTCGGATTTTGTAATCATGAGTTCACGAGCATTATATTTTATTCTATTTTGACCTTATGCCATTGGCATAAGAACCATTATGTTGTAACCATTATGTTCATGATTGTTTGTACATACGACGGTGCTTCCTTTATCTATCTATTCCTGATTTAGCATAGCAACCAATCAGAACAAAGGAAAAAGTGAGAACTTATCACAGTCAATTTCTATGCCACCTGTAATACCTTTGGAAAGTGTATAAAAACTCACCAACGCGTCATTGGGCAGCCCCCTCAGCTTAGGATTAAGCACAAAGGGAACTCCCTCCATGCCATTCACCATGCCCAAGGTCTTGTAGTTGTTATGCTTGGGCAGCGGCGCGGGCCCCTTGCGGTGCGGGGGGTCGCGGGGCGCGGGGCTGAGCGCCGGCCGGGCCGGGGACCGCGCCGGCGGCCCGGGCGCCGGACGGGCCGGCTTCACGTTGTACGACGGACTTAGTGCTTCGTAATCGTGGTCCGTGGTGAATTCTTCCACGGTCGGGTAAACGGCGGGGGACTTTAGGTTGAGGTTGTTGAGCTCGGCGACGATGGGGGATAGCTTTGGAGGGCGCTCCGGTACTGCTCGTAGTCTGTGATAGATTGATGGAAAATTATATGATGAGTGGCACCGTTTTGTTACTGTAAAAATGTATTTTTAAATGTTGTAGTTGACAATTTGTAATACCTAAAGTATGTCTGTCGAGCTCCGTGGCGCAGCGGTCAACACGCTAGCCTGCGACACGGGGGTTCGATCCCCGGTCAGGTCAAGATGGAAAATGATCTTTTTCATATTGACCTGGGTCTTGTATGTTTACCTATATAAGTATATATTATAAAATATAGTATCGTTGAGTTAGTATCCTGCGACACAAGTTCACAACTTACTGTGGGGCTAGCTCAATTTGTGTGATATGTCCCTATATATTTATTTATTTATATTTATTATTCTTTTAAAATAAATGCTGCTAACTTCCTGCGCCGTTATACTAACTTCTTGTGTCGTTATGCCTCTAAAGTTCGAGCAGGAATATAAAAAACCTCCCAATGTTGAGGAATACTATTGGAACTATGTTCTTCAAATGGCAACGCATTCTTTTAGATTTATTTCTACGTTAAAATACCAAAAACTTTTTAAATACAGAAAATTAGTCACAGAGAAGTTCCATCAGTGTTATTATAAAACGAGGAGTAATTTTAGTCGGTTTGTTTTTCATCGTTCAGGACAAACTCACCTCCTGTTGGCTTCGGGAGTGACGTTAGTGACTATATTCTCATACTCGTTCTGTTTGTGCGTGGGCGACACTTCTGCGCTGCCGCCGCTCACTTTGTAGCACACCATTTTGCCGTTTATTTCCCTGGAAATAAAAAGTAATTCATTTAAGCTCATACATATATACATACATACTATTACGTCTTTTCCCGTTGCGGGGTAGACCGAGCTCGGGTCTATAAAACCTAAAGGCCACGTTTAGCATGTTGGTCGGCTTGTAGGTGGAGACCGGAATCACAATAGTGACGGATTGCTAGCCGCATCGCCTATGGACATGATTCCTCACGCCCATACCCTCGATCGGCTTTTACGATCTGCGCGGGAAGAGAAGCAGCCGGTACATTCTACATTTTTTCTTTACTCCCAGACCAGCGTGGAAGTAACTTGCACATGCCCCGGGTAAAACAGCAAGCTGGCGCCAATTGGAAGGGTTACAGAAAAAAGGAAAAAAGGACATTGCAGGCATGAATCACCTGATTGTCTGATAAGAAAGATGATTCCGTGTTTCGGAAGGCACGTTAAGCCGGTGGTCCCGACTGCCATCTGGTAGTCGTTAAAGGAACCACGTCAGAGGCCGAGAGGCGGTTCCGAAGAACTCTGACACCAGGGTGTGCATGGTCGACTGACCGTGTCACCTACACGAAATGATGATGATGGCGCCAATTGAGGGTTTTCTAAAATACTAACCGCCAGAGGGCAGCACTGAGGCGTCGACTTCGATAAGCCGCTGTCATTGGATAACATTTGACAAGCAGCAACTACTGAAACATTGTGGCCCAATCACAGCTTACTGGACCGGATGTCTCAGTGCTGCCGCTGCATATTTAAGAACATCCTCATTATTCACGGTGTAAATCTAACATTGCCATTATTTCAGTAAAAAAGAAAGAAATATAATATAATCATTAATCATACAAAGCCCTTCAGGCGAGTGGGCGACCTCTACTGTTGAAAAGAGTTTCTTTCGGCATTTCTTCTCTGCAGTGGTCGGTTCCGAAATGCTAGTAGTCTGTAGCTTTTGAACAATAATGAGTAAATGCATAATATTCAATAAGATAATTTTAAATGTGATTTGACGTGAAAAAGTGCCTGCAAGGGCCTATTTTCTGAATAAACGTTTTGAATCTTTTGAATCCAACGCACCTAGACCTACTGAGCATACTGAACAACTTTTCCCAATGATCATACATAGGTCCAAATATGAAAAAATTGCGACTTCTCATACTAAATCGATCAGCTGAGTAGCATTTTTGTATGGTAACCCATTTTTTTTTACATTTCGAGTCATGTTCCTTGGGTTAAGTTGTTCAGTATGATCAGTATAGGTAAGTACGTTGGAAATATAGCAAGATTACTGAATTATACGGTTTAGGCATAATAGTTATAGAATATATATTTTTTAGAATAAATTGAATAATGTATAGAAATAGAATTGAGGAAGATTTCAAAGTAACATTAAAACAGTTTATTTCCTGTTAGTGCAACTGCGGCGCTGTTCAGACGATGACACGTCTAATGAATTGCCCCAGCTTACTTCCTGGACTATTGAGGACTTTATGGAGGCTAACGATCGTGTCGTCGAAGTGGCCAAATTCCTTGTGTGTGGCTTTTTTGACTCGAAAAGAAGAAGTGGTATTCCCTTGTGAGATCACCGTAGGCAGTGTGAAGCGGCGTCACAATAAGCAGAAATAGTTTTTATTTAGGACTATAAATCCCGAAAATTCCAAATAATCTTAAATATCACAATATTTTAGATGTTAAGGGCGGCCAACCCGTCTATCTTTTCATACAAACGCTCGTACGTGATTATGGCGGTGTGACAAATCTTACTTTGAAGATTTTCCACTAATAGGTATCTTGTGCACTATATCTAGGTTTCTATCAAAACAAAAAATCTAAATTTGGAGAAACAACTTCAGTATAAGCCTCCAAAAATCCGCTTTTTTGCACAAATTTTATGTGAACTTTGGGCGTTTATAATTTACTCATTAATTGTAACAGTAAAGAAAATATTTCTTTAGAAACCTTGCAAATGTAATAGAGATTCTAGATGTACAAGGTATTTTTCATAAACTTGTAAGGCTTAGCAATAAACACGTATTTCTTGAAACAAGTTTAATGAAATTTCCGCACATTATTTTTCGTTCAATGTCTTTGCGTACTCACTAGCTTGTTTCCATGTGGCAGTAAGAGGTGTGCGGGAGACGAGGGCAAGGGGCTCTTTTCGCTTTGCCTCTTTATCTGACATTGCGCTGGACGGAACAAGCTTTTTGACCATGCTCGCGTTGACGATAGTCGGTCGGGGAAGGGCCACCTTAATAAGCTTTGTTTAGCTGTCCTAAGTCCTAAGTCGCCTATTTCGTAGACGACATCCACGGGAAGACTCCTCTGAGAGTTCTGGCTAATATATGGCTCTGGTAGTACAGAGCGGGTCGTGCTCCTGCACTGAAGACTAACAAGGACCTAATGATGGGCACGTTAAGCCGGTGGTCCCGGCTGCCATCGGGTAGTCGTTAAAGGAACCACGTCAGAGGCCGAGAGGCGGTTCCGCAGAACTCTGACACCAGGGTGTGCATGAAATGAAATGAAATGAATTTCTTTTTATTCAAATTTGGATATCATGTATCGCTTTTTGAACGTCATATTTTTTTTTCATGCATGGTCGAATGACCGTGTCACCTACACGAAATGATGATGGTGACTCACCCTGCTAATATAAACCCTTGCGGCGCAGCCCTCATCTTGGAGCACACGATGACATCGGTGACGGGCGGCGAGGCGGGCGCGGCCACGCTTCTCGACACCCTCGTGCACAGCCTGCGCTTCCCGGCGCGCCCCGCCACGCTGTAGCCCGCGGGCGCCGCCTCGCGCTCGCCCACCACCAGCACGCCGTCCATTACGTAGCCCGGGACACCTGATTAAATTAATTTCTAGATAAATGCACAGAACTAGTTTTATGTTTGTATTTACAAAGAACGACATGCATGCTATTTAAAGACTGTGACATACATATGTTACTCGTATTATATTATACAAAGGGGCGGCTCAGCCATTCTTTCCAAGCTGCTGCAAGGTATCAGACATAGCTTAACCAATCTAATGACGACTCTTATAAGCATATATATACGAAATTCGAGATCTTATAAGCATCTAAATAATTAATGCAATTTTAATAACAAATAAATATAAATCATTATTTTTTTATAATCATAAATAAAATTATTCAATATGTATAAATTTATTTTAAATCGCTCTTGTATGCTGTATAAACCGAATTCGACCGGTGAGTCATTGGCGGGATATTAATCGTTCAGTCATTTAATTGATATCATTTGTATTACCTCATTGACTGGTATCACTGACTTGACGACGTTGCGTCATTAGGAGAAACTAGAGACGAGAGAGTCATTTTTGCTACATTTGATTAGCGACGTGAACTCAATACGTCTGACATCGTCAAGATCAGCTCGATCGATTTGCCTCTATAATTCACATGCACACTGTCGTCGACTTTGATTGGCGGCGTTTGGGACCAGTGGGTCAGAATTAAGACCGCAGTATATTTGACCTTCAAACTGAGAGGTAAAGATTTTTTGCTAAATTCGATGAACGAGCTATATTAGTTCGCTGAACTCAATATGCTTATTTAATTTTTATTCGCATTACAAAATAATAATCATTATAAGTAAGTTCCCCCTCCGCCCAAGGATTTTTCGAAAGAAAAACATACATTGTTATTCCAAGAATGGGTTCTGCCTGGGGACCTACATTACATCAACTCTTCCAAAAGGCCTCTACGTGTTAGATCTATATCCCCACGGAAACCTATCCAAGAGACCGGGGTAACACCCATGACTCCCAATGGAAATGCAAATAATAAAAATAATTACAAGTAAAAATAGATTCCAGCATTTTGCCACGAGGAAGTGGTTCCGAGGCTAGCATCATTACCTCTCTGCACCGTGATGGCAATCCTCTGCCTAACATAATTTCCCGCCTTTGGATCGCCATTTACTTCGCGGAGACGGGCTAAATTCTCAGTCACTCCTCTGATCTTGCTTCTGGGCCCTATGGATTTTTTTCTAATATGCTTAGACATCGCCAAGTCAGTCATCGGCTCAATAGCATTCAACATCATCATCATCAGATCTCTTATAGTCTCCACTGCAGGAGCATGACTCTCTCTGTACTACCAGAGCCATATATTAGCTAGAGCAGTCAGAGGATTTGGCCTATGTTCTCCACGCTGGCCGAACGGGTTGTAGAGGTCTCTTTGATTAAGCTTTGTTTAGCTTGTGTTTCCTAAGTCGCCTTCTACGACATCCACGGGAAGATTTGGAGTGGTCTATTCTACTCTGCCGGGAACCAAACGGCAGTAGTTATAATACTAATAAAACGATAGCACTATCATCGACTTTGATTGACGCCCCAGATCTAGCGTCGTTTGAGAGCAGTGGGTCAGAATCAGACCGCAACAGATTCGACCTTCACGGGAGGCTGAGAGTGATAGTGACATTAGTAACGCTTTTTGCTACAGAGCATAATCACTCTCAGTTTTGTGCGTTTGACCTTTAACGACAGTTGTATAACTGTTACCGGTGTTACCTTTACTTTTTTTTCCTAACCGCCAAGCATAGGAGTAAGAATCTCTAAACAATTTTTATTTTATCTATTCCGCCAGCCGGTTTAATACTTTATGTAACAATTACAAATGTTTGGTTATTACCTTATTAGACTTACGTCCGTTGAGATGTGATAGTTTTGAATTTATTATAGACTAGCAGCCCTACCCGGCTGCGCCCGGGCATGTATTATACCTTAAAACCTTCCTCGTGAATCACTCTATCTATTGGTGAAAACCGTATGAAAATCCGTGGAGTAGTTTTTGAGTTTATCGCGAACAGACAGACAGACAGACGCGGCGGAGGACTTTGTTTTATAATATGTATTTATAATAGATATACATTTATTTGACAAACACGTGGGGGTGAATTCAGCCCGTCGATATGAACAACTTTATCTATGGGACTTCCTTATGCAGAAAAGTCGAAAGTAAAAATACATTCGTATATAAATATACAGCCGCCAATTTGTCCGTCGGTCCGCCGATCAATTTGTAGCAGAATGTAACTTTCTTTCTTTTCCAGCATTGGTCTCAAAGGAGAAGTTAATGGTCCAAAGCGATCAAAATTTCGCCATAGGTACAATATTATATCAGTAAGTAATCATGTACTGAATTTCAAAACATTATTCATTTTCTTTCATTCTTCTTCCTCCTAAGGAGCCTCTCCAACTAGTGAAGCTCAGCAATCAGCTTGGTACAGTCATCTCATAATAATTAATTAATAAGAACATCACGACTTTCCTTCAACGGAAATTTAACGAGTTTAATACGAATTCAAATATAATCAATTTAGTCATGTTTATGAGTCACGCCGCACACAGGTTTCAACATTGACTCAATAAAACGTATGTTCTCGGAATTTCCCATTTAGATATCCTGCTCTCAGCCGAAAAGAGACGGCTAACGACATTTGTTTGCAATCAAGTGTCACTAATGGATTGACCACACATTGGTGACGAGTTTTGAACTTTTATATGACACTTATTACTATACATATCCGCCGTGTGGTTTCTGGTAGAGTAGAATAGGACCACTCTAAGTCTTCCCGTGGATGTCGTAGAAGTCCAGCTAAACAAAGCTTATAAACATGAAAGAGACCTCTCCAACCCGTATGGCCATCGTGAAGAGTGTAGGCCAAATACTCTGACTGTTCTGGCTAATACTGGGTCCTTACCTATAATAATAAATATAAATAATAAATATATAGGGACATATCACACAAATTGAGCTAGCCCCACAGTAAGTTGTGAACTTGTGTCGCAGGATACTAACTCAACGATACTATATTTTATAATATATACTTATATAGATAAACATCCAAGACCCAGGTCAATATGAAAAAGATCTTTTTCCATCTTGACCTGACCGGGGATCGAACCCGGGACCCCCGTGTCGCAAGCTAGCGTGTTGACCGCTGCGCCACGGAGCTCGACAAATGAAATTGGCGTTTTTTTTCGCGCTTGCCATTTTATTCCTAAAGACAATAATTTACAGGTAAACACATTTTTTTTATTTAAACTTGAAAATGGCCTATATATTGATACTCTAAGGGCCTATATCATTCACATTTTGAATGCATTAAAATTTTTGTGAATTTAGTTAATTGGAAAATGCTCATGAAAAGAACTCTTTTCAGGTTTGTCCGTTTTAAATAAAAATGTAGCCATATTTCTATTATTTACCTAACTTTTTGAAAATTTTAGAATGTCTAATTTAGGCTTACTGTTGTCCGTAACTACATGCAAAATTTCACTATTGCTTTATTAATTTATTTAATTTTTTTTTTCGTATGTGTAAGTGGCCAACACTGGTGTCAGATTTTTCAAGCTGCCTTAAGGCATCTGACATAGCTTAACGACTGCCATCAACGATGACAGCGGGGACCAACGGCTTAACGTGCCTTCCGAAGCACGGAGGAGCTCGAGATATTTTTATGCCACTTGCGGTCACCCATCCAAGTAGGGACTGCACCAGGGGTTGCTTAACATACGTAAGCGCTCATAGAGCTCACACCCACTGAACCATCGGGCCCCACTATTTATTTAATTTGTATTATGTAATTTATTTAATTTAATTTATCAACCCGAAATAATACAAAAAAAAGTTAGTATTCTATGTATATTATATGTATGCTGAGTGGAACTCACTTTCAGTGGTTTAAATATAATTGTTTAATTTTATATTTTGATTTTTACAAAATTGGTGAAATGTACTAACTTTGTCTATTGTTGTACTGCACCATTTGTAAATCACTGAATAAAGATTGTTCTATTCTATTCACTTTCCTCGAAATTCTCTATATAAAACGCCAATTTCATAGGTAAGGACCTAATATATGGCTCTAATTTACAACAATAGGGGCTCCAGGCATACTAGAGGCAAAGACAATATAATACTACTAGAGGCTAGTAAGGCAATATTTCCACCATGCTGAGGAGAAAAACTACCGATACTTACAGATCATTGAACGTGTTTGTAAATACATTTACAAACATTCAATGATTCCACTCATACAATAAACAAAGCCACGAAGAACACGCCTATCTTTCGTTTGTCAATGATTTGTGAACACGGAATCAATTTAAATGAGATAAAACAGATGTTTAATGAGCAGTCTTTGAACCGACGCTAGATGGGGCATGCTGTAATATAGGGTTGTCTGTTGATAAATCTAACTCTCTTAAAAAATTTCAATAACTTTGAATGACTTGCATGATTAACCCAGGAAATAATTGGCGATAAAACAAAGATATTTGGAAGGCAGTGAATGTAAATTGTATAGTCCAAGTTTAAAAAAAAATCGCCAAATTGTTCATTAAGGCGCTCTTATAGTAACACTAGCGCCACCCAACAATGAAATTCTTTAAATCATAAATTATATTGAATTTCAAAAATCTAACAAGTACAAAGCTAGTAAATTACTTGTAGTTATTTTTTATTTATCACAAGAAATTTTTTAGTGCCATATTTAAAGAGAAAAATTGATGAACGCCTAAAGTGGCCACTTTTGGCGTTAACCTGTTTTTCTGTTAATTTATCAAACGAAAATTAGAAATTGAATATCAAAATACTACAAGTTATTTACAAGTTATGTACTTGTTAGATTTTTTTAATTCGATATAATTTAGGAATAAAAGAATTAATTGCTGGGTGGCGCTAGTGTTACTATAAGAGCGCCTTAAGCATGTTGCAATGCATTTGCGATCTCGACAATACTTTGTGAATTTGTTTCCTTTCTTTGCAAATCAGCTACAAAATTTACATAACCATCTCACACTGCTTTGAATGATCGCCTGTTAAATCAATATTATTGATATACTCAAATTGTAATTAAACCGGCTGGCTTACAAGCAGGTTACGTCACATTTGCTTCAGCTTTTCGGAAAACTCCTTATTTATTATTCTATCTGATTGTCAAAAAGATAGGATTAATGCCCACTGAGTGCAGTTTGACAACATAATTCGGACGCATGCCAGCCCTAGCAACTCGTCGGCGTTTCAAAGTAGTAAAACAGTCGTTATCTGTGTTATCTCGACATGGTGATTTGTTTATTGATGCGCTAGACGAAATGAATAATCGATATTTATGATGTGGCCTTTCCCTGTAGCATTTCGAAGAACAACCACACCACATATATGTAGGTCACCCAGGAAAAATAATTACTGAAATGCGTCATAGAAGTTCTCGAAATGTTTTCATTTAGCGGCCACAATTCACATTTAGTGAGGGCGATACCTTTGGTACATTCCTAACAACATAAATAAATAGGAATTAAAAACCTATTTTTAAAACATCCTATTTAGCAACTGAAAGTGCCGTTTTTCTCCGATCCAGTGCTGATAAACCTAAAGTCAGACCAAAAAAATAGTATTTTTCTGTTTTGATATGTTTAAGACACACTGTCCTCAAGCTGGTATCGCAAAATATGACACAAATTACTTTGGGGCTATTTAAATTACTGCGATTTGATTTGTTTCTATACTTATAAAAAATAATCAGCAATTTTCCCGCGACTTCATCTGCATAAATTATAACCTATGTCACGCATATAAATTAGCTTCCAGAGGAGTAAATAATTGAAAATCTGTTCAGTAGTTGCGGAGCCCATTCAATGTAAACAAACAATCAAATCTTTCCTCTATAATATTAAAGAAAAATGTGAGTATAAGTTTCTGACCTTCAGTCTTCGACAGGCAGATGTAGTGACTAGGTTTCTTAGTGAACAGCCCATTTTGCCGCATGAGGCCCGCGTCGGCGTCTTCGTCGTACGTGCGGCTGACCGGCCAGTACCCTGGAAAACAACAAAGTCTTTACTACATATTTCTTTAGACAATTTCAAAACAGTCTCGGTCCCGAAACTCTAGAAGACTTTACTTATGAATAAAAAGTGAATTGAAATGACTTGCGCAGACCTTTTTCTATGGATGTTCATTTTGAATCTATAAAGGGTGACAGATTATCGAACAACCAGAGCAACATTCGGGACATTCGAGGCGCTCTCCATGACCTGCAGCGGCAGCAGCGGCCGCTCAGCATCTTTACATCGCGCTATAATATAGATAGTACCATAACTTTAGAAGACACATACCTGTGGGGCATTTCGCGGCGCTCTCCACTATCTGTAGTGACAGCAGCGGCCTCTCGTCAGGCAGCGCGCCGTCCAGCGCGCTCAGCATCTTCGACATGGTGCTAAATGCTATGTCATATTAGCGTATTAGGGTGCTTGGATCTCGTCTGCCGATGCAGGGTAGGAGCTCTGTAACAAATATAAACTCCTGATAATGTGTGGTTCCCGGCAGAGAAGAATAGGACCACTGAAGTCTTCCCGTTGATGTCGTAAAAGGCGACTTCGGAAACACAAGCTAAACGAAGCTTCTAAACATCAAAGAGACCTCGCCAGCCCGTCTGGCCAGCGTGGAGAGTGTAAGCCAAATCCTTTGATTGCTCTGGTTCTGGTAGTAGAACAGGGAGGGAGGATTATGTACCGTGCTCCTGCAGTGGGGACTAACAAAGACCTGATGATGAATTTTGTACATAAGTTTAGGTTCGCATAGTGTATATATTCTTTGCTTTAGGAAAACTTACAATATCATGATTTACAGTAGCACTAATAGTAGCATTTGTGAACACGAGTCTGTAAACCAATCTAACTGATGTACGGTTATTACCAAAACAACAGTTTCCTACTTGCGGTGAAAGTTAAATACTATGTGAGAAAACCAGCACATAATTATTGTCAATTTTGTCCTTTTTTTCTATACTTAGTTACAAAACTAACTTGTTCTACGACTTCGGTCACATTATTCGTATGGTATTAGGACTATTCAGAAGTATAAGTTAAAACATTGAAAAGTTTTAATGCAAATCCATCATTAATGTTAGCGTCAAATTATTAATTTGCACATCTTTCACGTACAAGCAGAATATTAGACTGATTCAAGCAAGTTGTTTTGCAATAAAACACAATGTCTCAAGTTCTCAACTAGGGTTGCCCGGTCTCAAATCCTAAACCGAACAAACAACCAATTTAGACGGAAATTTGAGTTAAAAGGCCGGACACGCAAAAGAGGCGTGTTCTCTGTTTGTGTCTACTTATGGTACCGAATCTCCCAAACGGCTGGATTTTATGTAGTTTTATTTGTTTAAAAGACAATTAAATAAAGAAAAAGTCGTACCTTAACTTGAAGATATGGGCTATTTTACGTCTGGTGTTAAGCCTAAATATAAACCGACATTAAAAACAAAATATGTTTTTATTATGATTTACCGTAAAATATATTTTAATTTTACCAAAAAAAAATACCCAAATAGTATAACAAAGCCCATCAAAGGCCTAGCCAGGCAAACCTTCGATACTGTCGATACTGTCATTCAATGCTAAAATCATAATAGGCGGCTTAAAGCGAAGTTTTGCAGTAAATTAGTACTTATTTTCAACGTGAATGCTTTGTATCGCACACGTATGATTGTAGAATTCAGTAAACATCACTTATGTCGTCTAGACTCAGAAGACGGGAGTGCTAAACGCCAGACATGTTAAATCGAAGAAAAGTACGTGTATTACTCTCAACATTGTCATTGTGTGCTCAAATATCACGAATTTATCCAGTTTTGTATTAAACTTGTCATACATAGTAGCACAGATTAATAAATAGTTACTAGGTCTGTAAATCCATTTGTGTTTAATTATAACAATTGACGCAAACGAAGTTTGATTGTGATTGCTTGTGTTGTATGTGACGCATGCTTCATTGTAATTTAAATTAAATAGCATTGGAAGTGAAAAAAATTGATTTACTTTGAAATAGATGTCAATAGGTTCGCAACCTATTTCATCTACACTGCTCCGGTGGGTTTCTGGCTCAATGCTCTTATCTTATCTACAGCGTAACATATTGCTTTTGAAAATGGGGGGCAAATAACATGTAAAGTGACAATGAGTGCGACGAAATGAGCTAACACCACTAGCTTACATCAAACCGAAATAGAGTCATTATATTCAAGAGACTAAAACTTACTTCTACTTTTAAAGGCGTATAATAACGCTTAGACGACGAACTAAAGTAATAATTACTTACTCAATAAAATTAAATAGATTAATTGAAATAGATAATTAAATGAAATAGAGCTCCGAGGCGCAGCGCTCAACACGCCAGCCTGCGACACGGGGGTCCCAGGTTCGATCCCCGGTCAGGTCATGATGGAAAACGATCTTTTTCAGAGTGACCTGGGTCTTGGATGTTTATCTATAATAAGTATATATTATAAACTATAGGATCGTTGAGTTAGTATCCTGCGACACAAGTTCACAACTTATTGTGGGGCTAGCTCAATTTGTGTGATATGTCCCTATATATTTATTTATTTATTATTAGAACTCCTTGACCTGCTATTAAGGTATTTTCCTAATTTTTAGATACCGAAGCAGCGCACCGGACTATTGAATTGTCCACTACAGGAATGAGGGCACAATTTGTAGTACTCACAATGTTTTCACTTTCGGCGCGTTGCGTTTCATTCACGTACCCACAGAACACAATGGTCTGTAGACGCCATGATTGCGAGCTGATCACTGTTTGTTCCATGGCCAATTGCTGAATGGAACTGCTCGAGGAACTAGAGTCATTTGCTCGGGAAATTGTTATTGGTATTGCGTGTAAGCCGAGGCAATAACAATTGTTGTTTGAATTCTTTTACACGCCTTGGAACTTGACTTTTCTAGGATAAGCATAGTAGTAAATTGTTGATTCATCTGCTACAAATAAACATGATCTTTATAAAAATTATGTTTGCATAATTGCTGAATTTTAACCGGAATTTAAGATAATTATCATAGTAAAAGTTTTTTTTTTACATTGAGTCCATCTTAGTCTACGTACAGCCGGCTCTTTAGCCTCAATTTTTTTAAAATAACAAAAAAATTTCAATACCCATTTTCGACTGGAAAAATTATCGAAATGTGTAATTTAATTACATATGTATTTATATTTTACAGACCTATGTACTGGTATCGCTTGAATTTCTCTACGAATATATACTATCCAAAAAGCAAAGTCAATGAAAAAACTTTGCTTTTTGGATAGTTACCTTTTTACTGGTCATCAAGGAAGTGAAGTGAGTACTTCGCTTCCTTGATGACCAGTAAAAAGGTTTGATAGGAACATGGAGGGATAGGAAATACGTAACCCAAAAACAAAAGGTCCTCAGAACTCAAGATTTCCTTTATGAGGTCGACAAGTGGGTCAGAGCGTGGTCGCTGAGAGCAGCTTACAGGGGTCGATGACCTTCCCTCTTAAATTTACACAATGTCCTATTGACGATGGCGCTCGGGCTTCCAACTTAACGAATGTAAATTACCTACCGTGACCTAAAAAACAAAAGAATTTTAAAGAAACTCCTGAGTATCATGCCTATGAGTCCTATGACCCTTCAGAAACAAATTTACAAATAGGAACTGGAAACAGGTATAGAAATAATCATGAAAATCGTCATCCTCTTTCTTTGATAATATCTATGTCCTCCTATGGTTTTAATTTAGTTTTAGTTTATATGTGGTTGTCTGTGTGTATGTGTATGTATGTATGTATATATATAGTTATATAAGAACAAAATCTTGTCTCGTGATTTAAATAGTTCTCATCAACCACAAACTTGTTTGTTACTCTTTATTTGTAACCAATTATTTATTTAATTGTTTACTTGTAAGAACAACATTGTTTAGCATGCTGTGTGCACTATCTGCTTGGCTTAACAACCAGCCATTGTATGTTTATCTTGATGTTCTAAATTGTATAGTTGTAAAACTGTTTGTGCACCAATAAATAAAATAAAATAACACTTCTATTTCTTAGAACATTTCTACAAAATGCTCGGGAAAAGACGCACCTGGCATGTTACTTCTATTTTTTTATCTTTATTATCTTCATGAATATTACCAACATTGAGTACACTTATATAGAGTCGTTGTAGACGTAGAAGCTTGTCTATTTTGTTTGTTTGCATTGAATAAGCTCCGGAACAATTAGATTGATTTATAAAATTCATTCACCTATAGAAAGCTAATTTATCTGCGGTGACCTAGGCTATAACTTACGCGAAGTCTGGGGAAAATTCCGAGTCCCAACTATATCCCAACTATCCCAATCCCAACTATCCCATCCCAATCCCAACTAATATTATAAATGCGAAAGTGAGTTTGTTTGTTTGTTTGTTAATTTGTTTGTTTGTTACGCTTTCACGCCCTATCTACTGAACCAATCATCACGAAATTTTGCATAGACGTTGTCTGGAGTACGGAGAAGGACATAAGGTACCTTTCATCCCGGAGAAAAGTACCGTTCCCGAGGGATCGACACTAACGCGAGCGGAGACGCTGGCGAAAACTAGTATGTAATTTAACAAAAAACTAATTTCTAGTACGTAAGTACCGATAAGTAGAAATTCGACAATGTTACCAAAGTTCGTTGCCCCGATCAGTCTAGACGAGACCCGGGGTTGTGCCTGGGCGAGGGCTGGGGTAACTTTAAACCTGTATTACATTTTCGAGTCAGATCTGAAAGGTCAAAGTCTAGACCCAGCCGTCCTTGTAATATATGAAGGATGGACTAAAGTTCAACGTTCAATCTGTCAGCAAGGATTAGATAAATTGAAATAGAATATTGCTTGAAAGAAGTTTTAATCAGAATCTTTTCGTAACGCAATTGAAAGGTTACTAATGATGGGATCGATTGTTATCATAGGTTCTTTAATTAAGAATTTACTTCTGAACTAAATTTGACTATTAATAGGTACCTACCTAAAACTTAAGCGAGTTAAATTCATTATAGAAACACGGTTTTTACTCAAAGCACGAGTGCTTTGAGGGAAGCGAGACTCGTGTCATATGTCTAGAATTGTACGTATTATACGTAGAAAAGGTTCTAATATAATCTACCTATCACGTCTTTATCTCTTGCGGGTAGACAGACCTATTGTTATCAAACCTAAAACCACGTTTAGTGTTAAGGGTACGCTAGTCAGGTGTTTCGCCATACAAATTCTGTAGGGTCATGACTCCGTTGTTCGGTATCGTCTGTTCAAAGTTTTTCATTCTATCGATTTGTCTTGTCGTTATCTATGCTTGTATGGAATCATAATTGCAAAATTATTAGTACTTTCAAAGTTATGAGTCTCAAAACATTCCGTTTTAACACGTAATTTTAACACAACTTTGGTCACAATTAAATACCGGAAGAAGTATAAAATCTCTAAAACAAAATTCATACAAGCATAGTTCGGTTATTAAAAAATTTAAATAACTTTACTTTTACTTAAAACATTCAGCTATTTTATCACAAGAACACTTCGCCCAAACGCATACAGGCGAATTTTTAGACGACGAAGATTTAGATTTTCAACAATATTTGTGTTTGCACACACTAGACTGTAGTTCCGATGTGCTTACACATCGGTGTAAATAGTTCCGCACTGTTCATAACCGAGACTATCCCTTTCTCAGCGAAATAGCACGCAAATTAGCCACGTGCGCCGACGAGTTCGAGTGCCGGACTAGCAGGCATCCTGAATCCAAAATAGTCATGGGTTGCTAGCCGCATTGCCCATGATACTAGGTACCTACCTTTAAAACTAAGACAATGTCAATCTAAAAAATTGCAAGGTTTTCTTTATGTCTTAGAATCAGATCCGCGTGAGAAGGAAGCAATTAAAATGATGAACATGATCCTTCCATGCTGGTTTGGGATAAAAGTAAAAGCATAGAATATACCAGCTGCTTTTCTTCCCGCGCAGACCGTAAAAGCCGGTCAAGGGATTGGGCGAACATCTCAGGAATCACGTAATAGGCGATGCGGCTAGCAACCCATCACTATTTTGATTCCGATTTCCACCTTAACACCCACTAACACGCTAAACGTGGCCTTTAAGTTTTATGACTTTGGGCTTTGTCTACCCCGCAAGGGATAAAGACGTAATAATATGTATGTATGAACATGATGGTAACTTCAAAAATTGCTTGTTTCAACATGCAAGTCTCGCTGCTACAATGCAAGTACGAGTATGCTATGCCATGAGAATCGAGAATGAAGGTTTAATTACAGAACAATTAGCTAAGAATCTTCAAATAAACATTAGCTTTAATCGTATACCTCACAGAGCACGAAATGTAGCTCGCTCCTTTATCTTCATGAAGAGCCATTTAGCGCATGTTTAAAGATAGGATTTTGTAAATGGTTTGCAAAGAAATATATTATAGTTAGTTACACATACATATTATCATGTCTTTATGACTTGCGGTATTTTACGGGTTACTCAGACAGACCGATATTGTGATAATCGTATTTAAGCTTACAATATTTTATAATAACTACTGATAGATTATATCTTTGCAAATATCATGTTTAATGACCAGTTTGCCTAGAACCACAAATTAACAATAAAACAATAGAAGACAAAAAGTCAAGTCTTAACAAAAAAACAAGATTATTAAGATAGATAACATCAATCATAACAAGATAAATGGTCACATAAATTATAACTTAAATGTCAAAAAACTGGATTCATTATAGGTTGTTCTAAGCTATACAAAAGAAAAAAAACAGATTGCCCTACCTGCTTCATTTCCCAAGCAGACTGTAGAAACTGATCGAGGTAATGTGTGTGCGACTATCTAAGGCACAGATTAATAAATATCAATCAATAGGCAATGTTTCTAGCAAACCAATATTGTAAAACCAAATGCACTCAATTGATTCAAAACAAAAATATAACTACTTTCACCCATTCACATTCATCCCATAACACAAGTCTCGAACTTACTTTGGGGCTAGCTCAATCTGTGTGATTTGTCCATATAGATTAAAAAAAGAAAAATAATAATTATATGCCCACCAAGCACTAACTCTCTGTACACGGCAATTGGATCTCAAAGCCCTAGGCAAGTGCGTGGCCTAAGGGGGCAGGGGTGTCTGATACCTCCCCAAGAGGCTAGGTATTTTTACTTATCATATCTCAGAGCTGCGATAAGGCAACCATTACTGAATGAAGGTCTCTTTTCAGCCCCTACTCTAGCAGTAAGTACGACCACTGTTGAAACTGAAAATTACAGGCCTCCCATCTGGGCTTTTGATCAACCCCGCCTCTCACCGAGGCTGGCGTTAGATAAGAATTAATTGTTTGGTTGCTAACTGGTGATATAGCAATCGACACGTCAGTTTAGATGATTAAATATGTAATTAAGTAACTATTAATTTTCATGTAAAACAGAAAAACCACACAATTTAATTACAATTGTAATCTTTTTATAGGTACAAATAAAAATGTTGATATAATTATGACTGGTTGATATAATATTGTTATACCTAACCCTGATGGTGGTCTTCATAACAAATCGCAACTAGTCCGTGTTTCCAACTGAATATTATCAGGTGAGATTGTGGTCAATCGCTGGATCATCATGAATAAAAAAAATAAATAAATAAATAAACATGATTAAACTGTGGGTTTGTAGAACTTGGCTAAATCCGCTGAATTGACTCCAAATAATTTGTAATTTTCAAATCATTCGAAGTATTGAACAGAACTTTTTAAGGAACAAATTTTCGATTCTCTTTGATCCTGACTAAGGAACAATCTGAATGCGAACAAAGCCACATGTAAATAAATAAATAGGCACAAGTCACACAGAAGGCCAACACCCTCAGCAGTCCCATGCTTTCTTAACAAGTGGGTTAACTCAGGCAGGACATCAAGAAGAACACAAGAAATTAAAGGAAAGAAAACAAAGTCCCTGAATACAGAAGGCAAAAAGAAGAGGAATCTTTTGCTCACACATAATGGGCCAAAGTGTAAAAAGTCACCCACTTCGCTAGGTGATCTAGATGAACTTAAATGATTTATTTAAAAAACTTTATTGTACCAAAAAAATTGTTACTATTGGCGGACTTAATGCTATGAGCATTCCCTCCCAGTCAACCATTAGGAAAAATAAAAGAGAAAGAAAAAACAAAGATCAAAGAGATAAAGTCACATAGATCTGAATTTTTTTTTTTTTTTTAATAAATAAATATAAATATAAATTTAAAAAAAAAAGCATTCATATAAAAACCCATTGAGCTGCGAACTTGTGTCTACTCAATAGAAAGTTAAATATTTAAATAAACATCCAAGACCAAGATCAAAACTTCTGAAAAATGAAATTCCATTTTGATCTGGCTGGAGATTAAACCCAAAAGTCCCAAAACCCTCCTATTCACAGGCAGGCAGGATCAAGCACTAATCCCTAATCGTAGCTAATATTATAAATGTATAATAACGAAAGTGAGTTTGTTTGTAACACTTTCACGCCGTATCTACAGAGCCGATCATCACAAAATTTTGCATACACATAGGTTAGGGAACTGAGAAGGACATAGGCTATATATCACGCGGGCGGAGCCGCGGGTAACAGCTAGTTTCTTGATAAATGAAAAGAAAACAAACCCACTTTCACATTTTCAAATATGATTAACGATTGTTCCATGTGATTTATGTACAATTTAATAATTATCAGCCTCGTAAATTACAATGCAGTCTGGTCCAGTCAAGCAAAATCAATTGAGTCTATGGATTTATGAGTTGTCATGTCCAGTTTATCTGAGTTCATCTTGAGTGCATTCTGCTGCACTAACATTATTTACAATGCATTTACTACTATTTACAAATTGGAACAAATTTTTTACACTATACAATGACTGAAAATCTAGTAAGAGGATCCAATTATGGAATAAAACATAGTAAGTGTTTGATTCACACATTATACAAAAGGACTACAAAAGATTCATATGGCTAGTAACTCATACTTACTGACAATCCTAAAATATTACAGAGGCCTATATCAACAGAAACCTGAATATTTCATGGAACAGTAATTATAGTGGACAACTAGAGATATATCATACAAAAATAAACAAATACACGAAAGAAAACTAAGCACCTAAGACAAACATAACTGTTGAAGGAGCAGTGAGTCAGACCATCTATTGTGAGTGTCTATGCTAACTAAAAAAAACTAACCCACATTGCAGCAACTGTACTTCATTAAGACAACCTACTTTACCATAGAAACTTTATTGCTAGTTTTATGAAATGTATTTTGCATTACTGTCTTACTTAAATTTATTAACTCATTAATTGAGTATAAAGTTAGAATGAAGAGAAGAAGATTTTAAAATATTGGCTAAAATTATATTTTGTTTGAAACTTCTATCCAGGATCAGACAGGTTGGAGAGATCTCCATGATGTTTATAAGCTTTGTTTAGCTTGTGTTCCCTTAGTTCCCTTCTACAACATCCACGGGAAGACTTGTAGTGGCCCTATTCTATTTACCACTTAATTTTTATGACTCTTTCAGTACAGCAGATTTTTTTTTTTTTCAATCAATTTTTTTTCGAGGCTTCAGTGTACAGCAGATTTCAATTAATAATATTTATCTTAAAAGAACCACGGTTATTTCTATTTCAAAATATTTGAGGCACCTGAGTTTTTTATGATCAATTTGAGTGTGTCTAACAAAACCTTATTATTTTGTAGTTGTTTTTAGGGCAATACAGACTATTGGTGACACTGTTATGTAAGAATATTACTGCAACAACTGCTAAGAAATATTATAATTCACATGCACCAAAATATACTTTGTATATTTTCTTAACTATCACACAAAAATGTATGAAAACTTACTCACAATTTTTTAGTGTACAATATTGCAACGATTGTAGTCACTCTAAATTTATGAATGAACAGACTGAGGTCAGTAGATATAAATTGAACAAAGAATAAGTACCTATGTATTTGTTCAGTAACCACTGCACAATCACTGGCCTATCGTGCACTTTATTTAGTCAATCAATCCATTCATGTGGGCACTGCATCACAGTTCAACTGTTATTATCACATACCTACATCTAGAGGGATTATTTTAAGCCTGAGTTCGCAATGTTACGCGACCGACGACCGAGTTGGCACTGTTCCATGTAACAATTCCGAAGCAAGTACACTTCGCGGAGACCAGCGCGAGAAGTAATTAATACCAATTGCTCGGAAGAAAGATAGCGCGATCGTTGACCCCCAATGTGATGAAACGATCTTATTAACTATACCGTTATCTCAAAAAGAACAAACTAAACTCACCGTAGTCATGACATCACGCGAACAATACAAGACTAAGACTCCTTTTCTTCGGCCAGGCCTAGACCTCCTTTTCTTAGCTCGGGATTTCTGACCATGAACCGATGCTCAAAACAAAGAATTTTTCTATGCACTTGATATAAAATTTTAACAGTTCACTGAAATAATAGCTTCTAGGTATCCTTGAATTATAATATTTATCTAAGGATACATACGTGATTCTCAATTAGATTTTTTATTATTATAAAAATATTTGACAACAAAACCCTGTCGATGAAAATGGCAGTCGCGTACTGAGTTGCCAGTATAAGGTTTTTCTGTTTCTACTATTTTTAATATGGTATGTTGGTTGTAGTAGAAATATAATTCGTTGAGGAAAATATATTTAGGTAGGTCTGTTGATAGCACGTTGATAGGAATCAGAATCACTGATTGATCTATCAACGCAACGTTACGTTCGGAACGGTAGGTAGGTGTCATAGATATCAGGTAGGTGTATAAATAAAGTGATAAACGCGATAAAGCCGTATTAAATTAATTTTATTTAAAAATATTTGTTTTTTGGTCGAACGCGTTAATCTCATAAACTATGTCCCTATATATATATATATATATATTTTATAAACTATCTACGGGACCGAAAAGTTACGTTACGTTATCCCTGAGGTACCTACCACGGGCGAAGCCGGACGGACTGCTAATTTACGAAATAAATGAAAACAAAAATATTCTCATAATTCTTTATTGTATCGAAATACATAACTTTAGTGTATAACTAATGCAAGGCATTCACAATGTCTAATAAATAACTATGAAGCACTTCAAAACGAAATCATGAAGTTTAACAAAATAAAATCTATAACGAATCATGAAAGCTGTGATATGATAACTAAATAATCCATCAAATACAACAAATCTACAAGTTGCCATTATAAATTACAAACAACAATATTAAATAGCAAATTGTACATGTAATATCATCATTATTTCCCTAAACAATTTGTTCAAATCTCAACTTTCAACGACGACAAGCGCGCATAGTTCTCAATGTTGCCAGTTCAGGCCAACAACTATTTTGGGAGAACATTTATTTTGTAATTTCCTAATTAGCCCAATTAATCACATGAGCATTTTGTATGGTATGGTAATCATTAGGAGGTAACTCGTTACTCTAGAACTTTAAAGGGCAGGCTGGTCGTGTCGGTGGTGCCTTCGGATGAGCTGAAGTAGGGGGACACGTCAGAGAGATAGTTGCGTGGTATGAGGCCAATAAGCAGTGCTATCTTGGCTGCTATCGGGGCCTTCTCTGCGTCATCGATGATCGTGTCTTGGTCAGGCATCATCTGTAAGTAATTAGAATGTTAATTTATTGCCCACCAACCGTGATATCAATATTAGGTACTATAAATATACTTTTATACATAAACATAAATACAGGGTGTTAGTGTGAACAGTGCTTCTTTGAACCAAAAAACCGGCCAAGTGCGTGTCGGGCCACGCGCAGTGTAGGGTTCCGTAGTTGCGAATGACAACTTTGAGTTCACACTGTTTACACTCACACCTCACAGTCTAACGACCAAAAACATCTAACAATGAAGATTGTATGAAATTTTACATTTTCCAGTACATTTTATAAGTTGGTTGCCTATAACTTTTTAGTTTGCACTTAGTACCCAGCTCTGATAGTTTTCCTTTCAACTTCAGTATATAAACTATTGCTGTAATTTTTTTCACGTATCCATATATAACCGTTTAGCAGATAGAGGGGGGGGACACGTACCTCTAACAAAATTTTGCACTTTAAAACCAAATATTTCGGAAACGGATCCCTAAATCGAAAAATGGTGTTCTTAACCTCACAATATTTTTGAAAGACCTTTTTAACGATACCCCACACGATGGGTAAATAGAGAAAAAAAAATTACATCCCCACTTTACTTGTATGGGAGCTAACCAAAAAAAAAATATTTTTTCAAGGTTTTTTTCTACGACTTTTTTGCCATGATTAATATACACACTCATACCAAATTACAGCTTTCTAGTACTTATAGTCTCTGAGTAAAACCGCGGACGGACAGACAGACAGACAGACAGACAGACAAACAGACAGACAGACAGACAGACATGGCAAAACTATAAGGGTTCCTAGTTTACTACGGAACCCTAAAAACCAGCCCGTCAAAATGAACAACTTTTCCTTTAGAACCAATGCTGAGAAAACAAAATATTTTCAACATTTTCATACAAATTGCCGTCCGGCCGAACACTTTTGTATGGAAATGACGATTTTTTTTTAAGCTACCAGCAGTGATCCCATAGAAAAAGTTGTTCATTTTGTCGGGCTGGTTTGTTGGTTATAAGGAGGATACTGATCACACTAACACCCTGTATATAAACTTTTCGTTTATATCTTTATAAAAATTCAAATGGGAGAAAGTTGTGCAAAATTATATTTGGGTAAATTTTAATTTATTAGTTTATTGATTCATGTCAACTCCATAAAACTATTTTGATTAAGTATAGCTTGTGGTTTGATTTATTAATTATTACGCAAATGTCATCTTCACTCTGTACATAAATTTGCGGTTTTGACTATCATTATTATAGGATAAGAATATGTCAGGAGTTTTTGGTGGGAAGTCAAGGGGTTCAGTTGTCGTTTGCCTTATACAATTTTGCAAATTGATTTAAGTGGACTTTATAATATGAAATTGGTGTAGTTTGGTGTTATAAATGCTCGTGCTCGAGAACAATTTGTGAAATAGTTAAAGTAGACTGTTAAATGGACTCGTATAGATTTGTCGCCAAAATCTCCCACGAGGCTGCCAAAGAACATACGCCATCTTTGATGCCACATACCGTATAACACCGATACTTAGTATCTCATTATACTGGACATTGGCAGAATCACTGAAATCTCGGTGGAAGCCATAATTAAAAAGAAGAAAGAAAGAATATGTCACAAACCTTGTCAGCAACGTGTTTGTGTATCAGCCCATCGCTGCCTACGTAGAACGTGGAGAAGCCATCGTACCATCTGAAAAAAAGGAGAAAACCAATTATATAAAATAAAAATATAAAAATATTTAAGCAACTCCCGACACGAAAATCCCATAATACATGTATAAGAACCATCGCCAAGAAAACTGCCTTCAAATTTTAAAAAACCGCATCCATATCAGTTCATCCCTTTTACAGGTATGGTGCCACAGACAAATACACGCTCAGCGCGATCAAAATTATAACACCCCTCTTTATGCGTAGGTGGACAAAAAATTCCACACTTTTATGCTAGTCTGGTAGTAAAGTTCCAGCTGCTTCTCATTCCGCGGAGATCGTAAATGCCGGTCTAGGGAATAGGCGAAACACTTGGTATAATTTCCATGCGACCTATCACTATTTAAATTCCGTTTATCACCTACTCCCCATCAGCACGCAAAATGTGGCTTTTGGGTCTTATGCTCTGCCTGTATCCCAACTATAATATTATAAATGCCAAAGTGAGTTTTGTTTAATGTTTTCTTATGTTTTCGCGATTGTTACACATTTAAATAAAATTATTTTAATACGGTTTTTATCGCGTATCCCAACTCATATTATAAATGCGAAAGTGAGTTTGTTTGTTACGCTTTCACGCCGTATCTACTGAACCGATCATGATGAAATTTTGCATACACATAGGTTAGGGTACTGAGAAGGACATAGGCTATTTGTCCCGCGGGCGGAGCCGCGGGTAACAGCTAGTAATGTAATAAACGCGATAAAAACCGCATTAAAATAATTTTATTTAAATGAGTTTTGTTTGTTTGTTACGCTTTCACGTTCTATCCACTGAACCTATCATCATGAAATTTGTCATTGTGAGAGTACTGAGGAGGACATAGGCTATATTTCGCGCGGGCGACGCCGCAGGTAACAGCTAGGGTATGATAAATCTCAACAGAAATATAAATTTTGATTTGACGAGATGTTTCATTCGTTTTCGACTATAACAAAGAACATATACACATACATATACACATAATACACTACGCGAAAAGAAACGTCACTTAAGCATTTGAGCACGTAAATCCGCTTGCGGCTTTGTTTGAGTGTCTCGACGTGTGCGGGGGCAGCGAGAGGCGCGCGGGGCGTTGAACGCCTGCCACGGAACTAGCTTGGTCGAGGGCTGTCTGTGTTGTGTTTGCGTCTCTCACCGCAGGCACGATGTGAGTAGTGAATGAATGACTACCTACGCGTTGTCAACCCTACGCTCACGGCCCGGTTCAAGGTCACTCACGTACAGGGAGTGTCACCGCTGTAATTAAAAACAGATAAACAAAAAATATAAAAATGAATTTACTCACAGTTCCTGATCTTGGAAGGTCTGCTTGATGTTCCAAAGCTTATATTTCCAGAACATGAAGAATACCTTAATGCCCGATATGCCCCTCACGCGCCATCTCATCCTGTAATTTAAATTAGTGTCATTTGTAGAATTCTAATTCCGTAATTATTTACTGTCTTCATTTTATTTTTGGGTATAAGGGCCATGGCATCGGAAGCGACGCGTCATTTCAAAACAAGCTATATGTTTAATGACATAAGGTGCAAAACGGCGGCTACACGTTTGCGGGCGTCTATTCCGCGCGAGTACGCGCCAGGCCGATGGCCGGCTCGCCACGTTCAAGCAGTTATGCATCTTATGTCACTTAGAATAAAGAATGTTTTGAAATGACGCGTCGACCCCGATGCCATCATATGCCAATCCAGTGTAGCGCGACCTTAGGCTGAATACCATCATTTTAGGCTTACAAGGACTCAATCCTGTATGTCTGGATACCGGTCTTCATCATCAGGTCTTTTTTAGTCTCCACTTCAGAAGCATGACCCTGTCTGTACTACCGGAGCCATATATAAGCCAGAGCAGTCAGAGGATTTGGCCTGCACTCCACGCTGGCCGGACGGCCAAAGGGGTGGAGAGGTCTCTTTGATGTTTATAAGCTTTGTTTAGCTTCGTTAGGAAACAGAAAGAAACTACTGACTTAGGAAAGTCAGTCCTTCTACGACATCCATGGGAAGAAAAGTGGTCCTATTCTACTCAGCCAGGAACCATATGGCAAACAGTAGTCTGTAGCTTTTGAACAATTAATACATATTATCTAATAAGATAATTTTATATATGATATGACGTGAAAAAGTGCCTGCAAAGGCCTATTTTCTGAATGAACGTTTTGATTTTGATTTTGAGTACTTGTCTTATTTGTATCTAATTATAGTCAACAGCTAACAATATTAGGACAATATAATACTAATGTATAGACTGCCAACCACATACAAAAACACTGGCAGACCGTAGGAGTTAGATCCACTGACTGCCACTATGTGTGGCGGCGACGGCGCTGCAGTGCAATAGTGACAGTCTTTTCTACCCCGTCACTTGAGGGCGTAGCCTAAACTTAGAAAAACTGCACAACAAACAGCAGACATCAACGTGAATGGAGTAACCTGAGTGGACACACACAATCGAAGGAGACACTTGGTATGGACAACGCTAGGTGGTATAAAAGGATCTGCAAATATAGCAGAAAACAGTCAAGGATTCTAATGGGAGCCCTGACCGGTCATTTTGAGAACAACAGTCATCTATTCAAAATGAAAATTGTCGAAAGCCCACTATGTAGGGTATGTGAGGAATCGGAGGAAACAATTAGACACATTTTGTGTCGCTGTGACTCGTTGGCAGGTAAGCGGTTGGACTTGGACCTCTTTGGATCGGCTTATCCTGATCTGGAGGACTACAGGCACTACGCACCAGGTGATATTCTGAAGCTCATGCAGTCTTCTTCTGAAGATAAGATAGTAAAACTTAGTTTTTTTTTACATCATGCTAGGAACTCCTGTGCCAAATTTCAATCATAGGTACAGTAGTTTCGGCTACTTCTCTTCCCGCGTGACAGTGACCGCGTTACAGGGAATGGGCGTCAGGAATCATGTCAATTCGCGATGCGGCTAGCAACCCATTAATATTTTGATTCCATTCCCTCTAAAAGCCCACCAACATGCTAAACGTGGCCTTAAGGTTTTTTACAGACCTGGGCTCTGTCTACCCCGAAAGGGAAAAAGACGTGATAGTATGAATGTACGTAGTTTCGGCTGTTCGTTGCTAATAAGTCAGTCAGGTTTACCTTCTTCTTCTTCTTCTGTTTAATAAAACGGCTTCCACCGAGATTTCAGTGATTCTGCCAATGTCCAGTAAATTGAGATACTAAGTATCGGTGTTGTACGGTAAAGTTGTAACAAGTAGCATAAAATAGTGCGTATGTTCTTTGATGCCTCGTGGTCGGGAGCTTATGGCGACAGATCTATACGAGTCCAAATAACGGTCCACTTTAACTATTTCACAAATTGTTCCATGAGCACGAGCATTTATAACACCAAACTACACCAATTTCATATTATAAAGTCCACCAAAATCAATATGCAAAATCGTCCAAGGTAGACCCCAACTGCACCCGTTGACTTCCCACCACAAACTCCCAGGTTTCCTTATATATAGACCGTCACTTACTTGACGGAGGAATCCTCAGGATGCGCTGTAATCTTGATGACTTCAAAGTTGACATACGCAAACTTTAGGTGACCCACGGTACGCAGCAGCGCCACTTGCTTCACATAGTGGAACAGGCCCCTGGAAATAGTTATCATCATCATAGTCATATCTTTTTAGTCTCCACTGCAGGAGCACGACCCTCTCTGTACAACCAGAGCCATATATTTGCCAGATCAGTCAGAGGACTTCGCGTCTTCATGCTGGCCAGACTGGTTTGAGAGGTTCTCTTTGATGTTTATAAGCTTTGTTTAGCTTGTGTTCCCTAAGTCGCCTTCTACGACATCCACGGGAAGATTTGGAGTGGTAATATTTTACACTGCCAGGAACCACACGGCGAAATAATATAATGGTTGACTTTAGTCTCAATCAGTGGCGGCTCCTCCTTAAGTGCACTCGTGCGGCGCACTACCAGTTAAAGCTTCAATATATACAAAAAAATATCATTGATATAAAAAATAAATAAGCAGTTTAACGTAAAAATATATTATTTTTTGTCAAATGATAATCAGTCGTGTGTTTAACAGAATAAGTATTATTTTCGCTTGACAAAACAATTTACCGTGCGCCCGCTCCCAGTGCACGCAACGCGCCTATACAGCTACTATGGAAAAGGCGACGAAACGCCTGGCGCGTGAAACGGAAGATTAGTATGGAAGTTTAGCGAAATCTCGTGCGCCGCACGGGGCCCGACGCGGGACGAACGCCAACGTTCGGAAATATTCGGATAAGGCAGTTTTTGTGTAAATTGTCTTACGTTTGTATTTGTTCGTGTTTTACTTTCGCTGTTTTTATGTTTTGTTTTACTAATTAATCTTATTATGTGTATATGTAAATAAAAAGCCTAAATAAGAGAATTATTTGTGCACTTAGGAATTATCCATATTGTTTAGGCATGTTTTATGATGTGCACCACCAGGTCTTTGAGTCACGAGCCGCCACTGGTCTCAATTTATAAATCACTAGGAAGCTGTTCCTTGTTCTTGCAAATGTTTTATATCTCTTGACTTCGTCTGCGTAAATTATAGCCTATGTCACCCGCGAATTAGCTTTCTATAGGTAAAAATATTTTAAAACTCGGTCCAGTATTTTTAGATCCCATTCCATGCAAACAAACAATCAAATAAAGTACTACAAACGAATCTTTACATCCGTGCACAAGTCTGTGTGCGAGCTAACTGTAAGGGTCGACACCGCGTAGATATAAGAGACGGTGCGTAACGTGCCACTTACAACTGTAGCTGCTAACCCTGTTTTTCTAAACCTTATGAACTCCTTAGCACGGGGGAGGGGTGCGGGGACGCTTTATTGCAGGGGACTCTGCGAATTTGCGTTCTGTATGTTAGAACTGTAATTAGTTTTGCGATATAATATAAGTTAAAAAAATAGGAAATCGCTGAAAAGTTCACTCCTAAAATAAAAGGAAGGAGGAAAATTTTTAGAAAATAAGGAAAATGAAGAGACTTACACAGTTGTAATACCCCTAATATTGTTGACGAATATCAAATTTGGATGGTAAATGGAATAGTCCAATGGTTTCACAAATAGAGTCGGCATCTGAAAATCAATAGCAATTGGGTACAATTAGTATTTACTATCAAAATTTGCTGAAAAACCGCTTAGCTTACTCAGGAAGACAAGTAAAAAAGATTAAGTTCTATACTTATAAGTATTTTTTATGAATTGCTATTCTGATATCATCATCATCTCAGCCACAGAAAGTCCACTGCTGGGCATGGGCCTCCCCCAAGGATTTCCAATACGACCAGTTGGAAGCGGCCTGCATCCAGCGCCTTCCTGCGACCTTTATCAATAATTTTATCGAATTCATCTCAGCCACAGGACGTCCCCTGCTGGACATGGGCCTCCCCCAAGGATTTCCAATACGACCGGTTGGAAGCGGCCTGCATCCAGCGCCTTCCTGTGACCTTTATCAATAATTTTATCGAATCTTTACCTTTATTCTGATATACTCTAATTAAATTTGGAAATAAGAATGAAATAAATCTAGGAGGCAGGATTTGGACCAGCTGTCTTTATTATTTGAATGAGTATATCTTTAATTAAACAAAGAGTAAAGACTGCTGAACAATTTTTTTCATATGTTATTACTTAATTTAATATGAGTAGATAAATTTCTATGTACAAACCAATCACATATGTTTACACTAAACTTTTTTAACCAAATTTTCAAACCGAATCAAACTTCATGGTGGTTAAAGACATCGCGCGAGTCGATGCGCAGTACACAATATAACACCATAAAGTTTGATTCGGACTGTATCAATTCATTGATTAGGTATTATGTATTTATTTATTGTAAAAAATTAGTCCTATTCTAATCTGCCGGGAACCACACGGCGTGGTCTTCCCGTGGATGTCGTAGAAGGCGACTTAGGAAATACAAGCTAAACAAAGCTAATAAACATCAAAGACACCTCTTCAATCCGTCTGGCCAGCGTGGAGAGTGTAGGCCAAATCCTCTGACTGCTCTGGCTAATATATGGGTCTGGTAGTACAGAGAGGGTCGTGCTCCTGTAGTGGAGACTTAAAAAGACCTGATGATGATGATGGATTGGCATGGGATGGCATCAAAAGCGACGCGTCATTTCAAAACAAGCTATATGTCTGGTAACATAAGATGCAAAACGGCAGCTGTACGCTCGGGGGAGTCTCGCCAGCGCGAGTGCGCGCCAGGCCGCCGGCCGGCTGGCCACGTTCAAGCAGGTATGCATCTTATGTCACTTAGTATAAAGCTTGTTTTTAAATGACGCGTCGCTTCCGATGCCATTCCATGTTAATCCTGTGTAGCACGGCCCTTAAGGGTGCTCCTTGGCCATTTCGACTATGTTTAACCTCTATAAAAATGGTCAAACATAAAGCACAATACCCAAAAAAAACATATATTGTAGAATGGTTTTTAATCTTTTCTTGCTGAGGAAGACTTTTTTCTAAAGTTCATAGTTTTTAGAAAAAAAAAGGACCGCGTTCGTCGATTTTTATTGCAAATATTCATAAACTACGTAACTCCTTGTCTTAGAGTCACGCAATTATACCAATCAACCTATAAACTCTCCCGAGGAATTTTTATTTTGCAGATTATTCTTCTTTTTAATATTAAATTTATGTTATTTTATATTTTTAATGCGCGCGGGCGACGGTCGTCAGTCGACCGCTGACTTTCTGACGGGGAACTAAGGTTCAAAACTCGGTCCATATCCTGCAGGTCATTAGCTCATGTACCAGCCTTAATTGTAAATGATATGAGATGAGATGGTGTGATCCATCGGGTGACATGGGAGACAAATGCCTCAATTAATAATTAATAAAAAAAAAATAAGCCTATTATACTCACAGTATTCGAGAGAACATGATACACCTTCATCAACTGTTCCTCACTAGGCTTGCCATCAGTTGATACCATGTTCGTAGCTGGTGCTGTAGAAGGTGTGGCGCTACAGAAGGCCACAGCATTGCGCTCAAAGTCTGAGAGACAGGTAGGTGCTAAATCCTGAAAAAAAAATATGCAATATAGCAATATTGGTTGTTTGTTGTTTCTTTGTGCGTGTAAGATGTGGCCAACCCTGATATCAGATTTTTCAAGCTGTCTAAAAGCTTCATAACTGCCATCAATGATGACAGCCGGAACAAACAGCTTTTAACATGCCTCCCAAAGCACTATAGCAATATTGAGTTTCATTAAACTACTACATTTAAACTAAGTATTTCATTTAAACATTTGTGTAAAAAGTGTTGTCAACATTTTATGGTACAGAAAAAGTACTAGTGCCCCAGTAAAGTAGGTTTTTGTTAAAATACTGGAACTAGTAATAATTTTCAGAGTTCACCTGTGGCTTTAAAATATTCAATACTAGCAATTTACGCGCGACTTCGTCCCTGTAAATTATAGCCTGTCATCTGCAGATAAATTAGCTTTCTATAGGTGAAAAAAAAAAGAAAAAAATTGAAAGAAATTTGAAAATAGGTCCTGTAGTTTCAAAGCCTTTTCTTTGCAAACAAACAATCAAATATTTCCTCTTAATAATATTATTAGTATAGATTACAAATTCAATCGGTATGTTCAAGCTATGATGTACTCACCTCATTATATTTCACAAAGTCTATATTATTAAAACTGGTACAAGAAATTTCATTAAAACTATGCAGTGGGACTCTTTGTTCAATATAGTCATCGGAAGTTAGACTTAGGGCTTTCATTCCTATTTCCCCATTTCCCAATCGATTGTCTATGGTGTCAGAGTGGCTGATTTTTTCATAGTGTTTCCGCTGCTCTTGAACTCGTAGGGAATTTACGGCAACTTCTTGGAAGTATATGTCATCTATGTTGGTTTCTGAAGTTGACTTCGGCAGCAAGCGGCAGCTGGATATGCGACGCTGACTCAGAAACTAAAAATTAATAAATTGATTATTTATATCACATATTCATCATCATCAGGTCTTTTTTAGTCCCCACTGCAGGAAAATGACCCTCTCTGTACTGCCAGATCTATATATCAGCCAGAGCATTCAGAGGAATTGAGCTACACTCTCCACGCTGGCCAGACAGGTTGGAAGTCACTTTGTGATCTTTATAAGCGTTTTCTCGCTAGTGTTTCCTAAATCGCCTTCTGCAACATCCACGGGAAGAATTGGAGTGGTCCTATTCTACTCTGCCGGGAACCACACAGCCTTAGTACACCCAAGATTGAGATACAGTGACATAGCTTGGGGTGGCAACAGCAGTCCACCCAGTGGGTTGGGACCACATGCCCTATATTGATTTGGTATAGGCCAGTAGATGCATTTATTATGCATGTATATCCCTCATTACTTAAAAATCAAAAGTCAAAGATTTTTATTCAAAATTGGATAAAAGTAATCTTTTGGAATCTCATATTTTTATTCTTTATTTGACTCTCCTATCGCTGGATTTTGATAGACCTCTCTCTTCCTAATGGCAAATTACAAATCTAAAATGTCCTAGTCCTGCTATGGTGTCACTTCACCCTATTTTTTTTAGACTTATTGCAGATTGTTTATGGAATAAGGTAATATTTGTATGTGCTCATTTATAAAGTTTGAAAGTTATATGTATTGGTGCATAGCTGTAAGGTTACTTGTTTGGTTGTCCTAATTAAATAAATGTTTAAAAGTTGTTCTGTATAAATACATATTCAACTACGATTATTAACTTTCTCTGAGCTTTAGCAGACTGGTTTTTGTTTAATATTTATTCCATTGTTAATTGAAAAACACAAAATTTTACCATGTTTTCAAGGCAGTACAGGAAGAGATTGCACCTTCCTATACAATTTTTAATCAAAATACAACTTCCTGATCTGTCCAATATTTATGGCGATTGAATTGCCTTGAATAAATATCTATATGAATAGTACAGATAAGACGGTGGAAGCACTTGATATCATAAATAATAGTCATTCAAAGGCAATGCCTCATGGAAAAACCTTTAATAAACCGTGGAAATGCACTGATTCATCATGTTTGGTATCATCCACAAATCGTAGTAAACAGTCGCGATCACGTAATAGAACAGGCTGCCAATCACCATCTAATTGATTCAATGTCAAGGAAAATTGAACGATTTTATTACGGCGTGAGTTGCAGTAAAACATTATCCACGGCAATGTAAACAAATTAACCATTGAAGAGCATAAATCACATCAAATACTATTAGTAAAGTACAATATACTCACATCTTCTAGAAACTGAGTTCGTAAAGGTATTTTACGAGCTAAGCGGCTGGAATGACTTTTAGTGGAAACTATACCATTTATAGGTAGTATTTTAGGGGAAAACGTACGCAAAACAATAGCCATTTTCACATCGATCGTTAATTAAAATCAACCGCAAAGAATTCGGGAGATTTTTCGAAAATATGTCGCAGAAAATACCGACATGTCGCACCGCACATGACAAATTAATGACAGTTATTTTTTTAATTTTATTTATTCCTAATTTGGTGTTGCCAACATTTGCCGTTCGTTTTATCGCTGTGGTTTGCGTGCTCGTGTGGCGATTATTCGATTTGATTACAGGTGTACTACTTTTGAACGTGTGACACTCATTTTTAAACGATTTTTTTATACAAAAATCGTTCGAAGACGAGTGTCGCATGTTCAAAAATAGTACCCTAGATTACGCTGAGCTATGACTTTGACATTTACGTTCATTGATAGTTTGTCTGACACTTGTCTGACATTGACATTTGATCCCATCCCAACAATTCGAGTTCTGTGATTTTGTCAAAGGATTTCAATTTCTACAAAATATAATCTATACGAAAAAGAACAATAATTTAGGAAACAAGACTATTTACATTACTTTGTCAATATACGTAGATAATTGTATATAATTTATGTAGCTTTAGTCGTTGGTATAACTGTTGGATAAAGGCGCAAAAATGATGCACAATATCGCGTATAGATTGAATAGGCAAATTGTTATTTCAGTGGGTAACTACGTAAGTACAGATGTTTATTAATTAATACTCATCGAAGAAGATAAGACTTGTTTAACGAAGTGAACTAAAATGAAAGAAATCAGAATTAAGGCGTTGTTTCATTTTGTGGATGCTTTTCAGTTTTCACCCAGCACTGTCACAATTAGACTGAAAAACACCAAAAGTGATGTCAACGAACACAGAGCTAAAGTTATGAGCCGCGGGCTGCCCGAGAAGAAACCCCTACCTGGTGTCAAAAGCATAATATTGGTAGCGTCGGGTAAAGGAGGAGTCGGGAAGACTACCACAGCTGGTATCTGATTATTATATAGTTTACAACTTCTAGGTACTGGTGTGAGGATTATTTTCCTGCACTATTAACAAAGAGCTGAAGCTTTCCATGTTAATGGCTTCAGTGATGTTCTGAATAAATAATTTGAGATACTAACATGGAGGTTGAATCATGTCATCTTGTATCTGAGTTCATATATGTGTGACACATATTTTACATATTAATAAGGTCTGAAAATTGCTGAGTGGTTGGTGCATTGATATGAATAGGTTTTTGTCACATTCTATTAGAAGAATTTAATTTCAAAGTAAAAATGCCTGAGTTTATGCTTACTTTAAAAATACACTTTATTGTATTTGTTTTGAATTCTTTATCTCTCTATTCTGTAGATAAAAGTCACTCTATATGACTTCTACACTAATTACTTTTGTTCACTTATCATATTATTAATATGTCTACACTTAAGGGGGCACACTAGGCACAGTAACGACGCCAATCATTTTATTCCTAATATTTTACAAATAGAAAGAAATTCAAGAATATAAACAATATAAGCCTAAGTAAATAACCTGAAGTATTTTTGGAATCATGTTTTAATATTATGAGAATCAGTGATTGAGAGAAAAAGTGATAACCGCGATTCTCATAATTCTCACTGATTCCGATAATAATAAACATGATTCCAAAAATACTTCAGGTTATTTACTAAGGCTTATATTGTTTATATTCTTGAATTTCTTTCTATTTGTAAAGTATTAGGAATAAAATGATTGGCGTCGCTACTGTGCCTAGTGTGCTCCCTTAAGCAAAATTGTTAGTAACACATAGACTTGTTATTTTTTCAGTAAACCTAGCATGCGCCATGAAGGTGATAGAGCCAGACAAAGAGATAGGTCTGCTGGACGCCGATGTGTTTGGTCCGTCTGTGCCTCTCATGATGAATATTGCAGGGGAGCCCATGCTGAATGATGACAATCTCATAGAACCTTTACTTAATTATGGAGTTAAATGGTAATCAGATTATTAGTCATTTGTTTGTAAGTCTTATTGGTTGAGCTAATTTCAGCATAATAATGGTCTGTAATTTTTTTTAAGTATTTAGGGACTTTTACATTAACTTTGTATAATAGAAGAGAACTTACCTCACTTTTGAAGCAAATGCATGTGGTGGCCATACCAATCCTAACCATCCACTATCAAGCAGCACAGTTTGCTCCAAGTGGCGTTTCTGCACTGCAGTTTCACAAAGTCCTTTTTCACTCATAATATTGTAACTTGATTTGCTCCAAAAGTATTCCTTTATAGGAGTTGGCAATTCATGGGTTATAGTCAGTATTAGGTCATTTCTGGATGGAAGTAGCACCAGTAGGTGAAAGATAGGCTGAGCTGACGATGACTCATTCATGAAATGCCGTGAGAATCAGAACCTTGTTAGTGCTCTAATCAATCATATTGTACTGATGACGATGATACAACAAAAACTACTATTTAGTAATTTTACATATGTAAAATTATGAAATTTAAACATCCACAATTCTTTATTTTTTCCAGTATGTCAATGGGTTTACTAGTCGCCGGAGAAAATGCCGTAGTTTGGCGTGGGCTGATGGTGATGCAAGCGCTGGAGAGGCTGACGAGGCATGTCGCGTGGGGCCCCCTCGACTGCTTGGTGGTGGACACGCCGCCCGGCACTGGCGACACTCATCTGTCGCTCGCACAAAACCTACCCATTGATGGTAAGTGTGTTGAAATATTTTGTTTAAAGAACGTTCCAAAAATATAATCCGAAACTACACGATTCTGGTTCTCAATATACTCATTCTAATCAGAATGTCTAGGTGACCTGGATAAATTTAAGATATTAAATAAATAGGAACAAATGACACAGATAGACAGAAGGTTGTGCTCCTGAAGTGGAGAATTAAAAAGACTTGGTGATAACCTAGCCCTAAACTAAGTTGTGTGCTTGTATTGTGAGATACTAAAGTAATGATACTACCATAGAGTATACATAGTAGAGGATCCCCGCTTCGCCGCATTTTGGAGACAAGCTAAGCATACACGTAACTCCTTACTCTGTGGATACTACATTTAAAGTCTACAGTCATTATCATCCTATGCTAGAAAATATTTCGATTAGAATTTTGCTAACAAAGGATCAAGTTATTTGTTTACTGCTGCTTTGACCTTGCATATATGTAGTGTCCTGGAATGTGTGTATCTTAAGCTCAGAATCATGATCACAGCTCAGTAAAATTTAAAAAACTTGATACCTACCACCTCTTACCACATGTGTAACTGGCGTGGTTGGTATGGCGTGTTTACACGAGTGTAAGTAAGTGTTTTACTTACACTCTTGTAAACACGCCATACATGTGCTACTTATCTTTTCAGGGGCGATAATAGTAACAACTCCTCAATCCGCCGCCTTGCAAGTGACGAAGCGCGGCGTGAACATGTTCGAGAAACTAAAAGTTCCTATCGTCGGCATGGTGGAGAACATGTCTCACGCTGTCTGCACCAACTGCGGCACAGTCAACTACGTTTTCGGCAACGAGACGAAGCAGACGGCCAAGCAAATGGGTTTAGAGATTATTGAGAGCTTCGAAGTAGATCAGAAGATGTCGGACTCCATAAACAGTGGTAAGCCCGCGATATACGCGCTGCCGGACAGCGTGCACGCGGAGAAGTACAGGCGGCTGGCGGTCAAAGTATTCAGGTACATACACAATAGGGACAAGGAGCGGGTGAAGATTATTGAATAGTTTTATAATTGTTTATAAATAAATACTGTTACTAAAATCGGTTTTTGTTATATTTTTTATTCATAGCTCCTTTTTAGGGTTCCATACCCAAAGGTTAAAAACGGGGTAACCCTTAGACTCCGATGTCCACCCGTTTGTAGCTTATCGGTCGGCTGTATGTATCTCATCAACCGTGATAGCTAGGCAGTTGAATTTATCACAGATTACATATTTCTGCTGCGGATATAACAACAAATACTTCATCAGAATAAATTAAATTGTATCAGAGGCCTCTCATGCAAGAAACGTGATTTTTTGCCGTATTTTGCTTGATAGTCTTCATTCAATGGTATGGAACTCTGCATGCTCGAGTCCGACTCGCACTTGGTCGATATTTTGTTTGAGTAAAACTAATTTTTTAGCACACAGTAAGACGCCGCCGGACCAGTTGTACCATTAATGGTACAACTGGCACCGATTTATCCCATTAGTACCATTGAAAAAAATACAAGTGTGACACCCGTCGTCACATGCGTCCATTGGCATTACAATGATGTATCCCAGTAGTACCATACACAAAATTGGCAAGTTTAAGTCAGGCTCCATTAGTACCATTGAAAAAAATACAAGTGTGACACCCGTCGTCACATGCGTCCATTGGCATTACAATGATGTATCCCAGTAGTACCATACACAAAATTGGCAAGTTTGAGTCAGGCTCCATTAGTACCATTGAAAAAAATACAAGTGTGACACCCGTCGTCACATGCGTCCATTGGCATTACAATGATGTATCCCAGTAGTACCATACACAAAATTGGCAAGTTTGAGTCAGGCTCGCCCATGAAGGGTTCCGTAGAAGCAAGCTTAGGTTAGCCAAAAACCTAAACGATTTTTCGCCAGCAATTAAGACAGTGGTATTCGTTACATAAGATTGAAGGATATAGATAACAATAAAAAGCTTGTATTTAAATGTAAAATTTATTCGGAACAAATGGTTTTATACTTAAGAAATCAACATCTTCTATGGCCAAATCAGTAATAAATAAAAAAAATAGGTCTATAAAAATATTTTTCGTCTTCAAAATACTTCAATTTATAGAAATTAATTATTATTGCGCGTAAACACAAGGTATAGTGAGAAAAAATACATTAAAGTGGTATCAGTCAGCTCTGGAAATTAAACTTCATAAAAATAAAAATAGAAAATGTATGAGTCTAGTCTCACATATCAGCTAAATTTAATTATAATAGTCTTAGATCCCCCTTCATTAAATGGTGCGTCAAATATTATGCAGAAACAATTATAATTACATTTCGCTGACAATGAACAATGAACTCTGATACCACCGTTAACTGTGATGAGCCTAGTCAGACTTAAGGCTACTGGAATCAACATTATCTGCATATAACTAATCATAATTCCATTTATTCATGTTCGCTCAGTTATGTTGGTTTTCAGTCAATAAGTACAAAATATATATTTACATTGACATCACAACAGGTAGAAAAAATTCGGAATGAAACGTTTACACCATATACATAGATTGAAGTGGTCATAGTCCACTAGCTAAAGTAACTCTAAGGTGGTGTAACTTTATACAATATCATAATCATTCTCCAGACACGCTAAATGGCCTTACGGTTTTACAGACCTGGGGTCTGTCTACCCCGCAAGGGAAAGAGACGTGATAGTATGCATGTATTCTCCAGACACCAGTATGTTAAAATGCTACGTAGTCCCAGAATCGCTATAATCTAAGGCGTGAAACTCACAGTAAAGGCGTACGGCGAAGGCAAGGCTCGGATTCGGAGCAGGCGTGGGACACTATGATAGGATTTTAAACCTTATTGTCATACTCAAAACGACCAATATCGCACGCAAAAATTGACGCGTCTACCGGCATGTGGCATCTTGCGGTAGTTAGCGATTAAGATTTTTCTCGCGATGCTTTGATGATGCGTTTTGAGTATGACAATAAGGTTCAAAATCCTATCAAAGTGTCCCACGCCGCCGTGAGTTTTCTGTGATCGTTTTACGTCTAAAGTAGATAGGACTGTGCTAAAATGTAAAGTAGGGTCACAAGATGATGCTAAGATACCTACCTAACAAGATTTTGGAGAATACAACAAACCCCGTACAAGAAACAAAAGACCATGGAACTATGAGCATTGAGCCTATTTTAGCTTGGCATTTCATTTAAATGATGGCATTTATAGGAACTTAATACAAATCTTACATAATATTTACGATATTTGTCTGCCGAGCCCAATAGCAAAGTATAAAACAAAACTATTACTATTTCTGACTGGACTGAATTGATATAGGTACATATCATTTAGAAATTTATGAATCAAGTATGAAGTTTCACCACCCCTTGCATTAACCTTTTAGGCTAAAAACCACTCTAAGTAGAATAATTTCAACAATAATTACCCCATAATTGACTAACAACAATTTTAGTGAGTGGACTACGACCCCAGTCCGAGTACATACACTTACATGCAAAAATATAACATTCCGCTAAGAAAATATCACTTTTATGTGAGAGGAAGGGGATCGGGTCGTCTGGCCTACGAGGCATTCACAACTGTGCAGGAAGCGACAGAATTCACAACTTTTATGTATGGAGGAAGTAAATACAAAATTGATATTAGCAGTTAGTAGTGGCGTAGCTAGCCGCCGGTTGACACCCACAAAAATATAACGACTAGAGGTACTATTTTTGAACGTGTTAACATTCGAACGATTTTTGTATGGAAAACTACTCATTGGCGAACAGCGAAATTTCAAAAATCGTACCCCAGAGCGACCGACTTATAGATTATCACTGATACCGTTTTTGGGGTGACATTGGCACCCCCTCTTTCCCTGTCTTTGGGGTGACACCCATTCTAGCTACGCCACTGCTAATAGGGAAGCTTAGTTTAGTTCTCGCTTAGTGATACTGTTAGGAGAATATGCAAGGTATTTTAGGTAATTTTTATTCAGCTGACTGACAGCTTGTTCTATTCAAGTCAGTGCGATTTTCGCCTAGCTTCCCTTTCAAAATATATCAAGAAATGTTGAGTAGTAAAAGCTCACTTTCAGATTGTCTACCGTCACTTGAATAACATATCCGCTACTTCGTAATAACTCCAGCATCTTCAGAGGAACAAGAATGCCGTAAAAGGTTCACAACCTTCAAGAACTCAACTAAGTTAGAAGTTTGAAATGGAATCAAAGCCTTAGGAACAGTAAAGATTATCAAGTATATTATACAAAATTAGTAATTAACAAAGAACACAAGTTATTATTATCAAAAGCGACCGCAGAGAGCGTGATCTCATATATAAACCAATTGAATAATCTATATTAACAAGGATAACCTAACCTACACTGCCTTTTCTACGGCCACTTTTAACATTAACATCTTGTATCAGTATAAAAGACAGTAGAATAGAAAATGGAGGCGAGGAGTACTTTACCATGTAACTATTCCAAATTTGTCCGACTAGCTTCCAATACACAGTAAAGCACTCCACAGTGTAATCGAATAAAATTAACTAAAACTACGACCATTTCATATGGATTTTGCAGAATATAACAGGTCTTAAACTCTTTATAAGGCAGTAGGTATATTAAATAATATTTTTTGGACCATATCATCTAGGTGTCAAGGTTCAATTTTTGATGGAAATATATTTGCCTTAAAAAGGCAATAACAGCCGGCCTATTTACTAACTCGGATGACAGGTGTCGATGCCTATCAATCAAGAATTTACTGTTACAATGCGGTTTTTGTATTTCAAATAAAAAGTTCGAGCAAGCAAAACCCGCATTGTAACTGTAAATTCTAGATTAATAGGCATCGACACCTGTCATCCGAGTTAGTAAATAGGGGGCAGGTCATGGAAAGGTGCTGTGATTGTGATATTTTTTTTTAAACAGGAACAAATGTAATAATATGAGCAGTATGTTAGGTACATTCACAAAATTCTAACGCTATTCAGTATTACAATAACAAAATTATTTGGGTACTGATTTTATCAATAGTTTCAGTTAATTTTATCACGTGGCACAGTGAAAGAGGGTCAACAACTCCTCGTTCAAACATTGAGCATATATACCAATCATGGAATACATAGCAGCATTTTACAAATGTTTTTCACATACAGCTTATTGCATTTTTATAATTTTGCACAGTAAAGGTATCACAGGAGTTGCATGGACGGCGAGACGTTATCTTCAACATTAATTGAATCGCAATACACGATACGCGTATCGACCTAGTTTCTTGACCAAATACAATGCAAAATTATAAATCCACTAAGGTGCTAATCGGGAGTTTTCATATAAAAAACATGACTGATGTGATGATATATAAAAGTTTCGGCATGATGTTTTACATTTAAAATTACTTTTTAATACAGTTTCATCATGTTCGCAGGAGTCTACAATGCTGAACACTGTAAAGCGTTTGAAACGTTAGGTGTATAAATGTAATAAGCGCGATAAAACCGTATTAAAAGTAATTTAATTAAAATGTGTAACAATCGCGAAAATTAGAAATCATTATGTTTTACTGCCACGGGGCACCAATATTCACATTAAAAAGGTTTTATATGGAAACTTACATCGAGCAAAGGTCCGTTACACAACTGTCACCCCCCTGCCCCACTCCGCCCCCTCCCCACACACACGTTAACACAGTTCAGAGTCCGGGCCGCGCCCGCTATTACCACTTTTTCTTCTGCTCGTCCATACTCACGCCGCCGGGCCCGAGCGACACTATCATCAGTAGGCCTCCGATTACTGATAATGTCTGAAATGAAAAGAGAATTTATTTATTTCACATTGCAGACTTTACCAGGTGATTAATACTTCAAGTTAAACTCTGAGCTGCTTACTGTGCAGTACGCGCCCCGCCTCCCCGCGCGCGCCTCAGTATAATGCGTGCTGCGCATCGACTCGCGCGATGTTCTGAGCCAGCATTAAGTTTGATTCGGACTGTATACCCTTCATGTATAAACTCATTTCATCCGTATACTATACCTGGAAGAAGTCGTATTTGAGGAAGTCCCGTAGCGGCTTGTAGGAGGGCACGGCCCACCACGCGTTGTGGTACAGGTTGAGCACCGACAGCACGAGCACCAGCATGAGGGCCGACAGCTTGGTACGGTAGCCCACCGTCACCAGGATCATCAGGATGCTGCCCAGGAGGTCTTGTACGATCTGGAAACCAGAAGTAGAAAAATAAGTAACTAAATAATACAGATTTAATACAAATTTTATAGATAAGGTGTTGCAGTATGCCTGTTTGCCCACTTAGTTGTAGGTAAAAAAACTATACATCTTACTTCCATAGCTCTGTCCTAAACCGAACTTTACCCAGGATCTATAATGCAAAAACAGACTGAATCTACACAAACGGACACAATTTTGTTAATTAAAATATGTACTTAATATACATACATCTCTGTGCCGGTCGGACAAACAACGGATGCTTAGTAATAATGTCCCGTTTATACCCTTGGGTACGGACCCCATCAGTCAGTTTTCAATAAAGCGGTTGACAAAAACTTCTCACATTAACGTTTATTACATAATAAAAACTTGACATAAAAAAATCATTAAAACTTTCCTTATTTGAACAAATTAAAATCACACCTACTATTTGGTTAATTTATTCAATCTGTCTAACATAGTACGCGGTCATAGGTCAATATGTATAGTATACCTATTATAACACAGGTATGACGTCACTTATCAAAATTTTGAAGGGCCCTGTAATTGTTCAGTGAGTACGTCAGTTCGCGTTTAGATGGGTGGACGCGGTAACAACTAGGGTGGAAGTGACACTACGAATAAGTTAGAAGTAACATTATAGGTATTGTAGGGACACACGGAACTGTACTCCACTGTAGGAACTGTATACCACTGTTGGACTGTGGGTAAACTATATGTATGGATGGCCCTACACTCGGCTATATCTAACTCCAATTAATAACCGTGATCTCAGCAAGTGTAGGGTGTTTCATGTCACATAGAATTAAAGTCCGAAGGAAATATATAACGGTCTTTTATTTTACACACTACACCATACAGTTTATACGCAATGTCTCAACAAACAAACACACACTTGGGCTGATGTTACGTAGGGAACGCGCTCCGTACACGGGCACGGGCGAATGACTGGGCGTCGACCGTATGCAGTCTTAACTGCTGATTCGTCAACATACACTAGTGTGTGTCCCTACAGTATTTTACACGAATCGATGTCAAGATGCGTTCAGCGCCGAAAAACTATTCCCACTCTTGGTGGGAATTAGTAAATTTGAAATATGAATAAAATACATTTGTAGCGGACTGTGTAGGTATTTTCAGGTCTTCGGTTCGGGAAGTTCCAATTAATAAAATACGGGAGCGAGTTGACTGACACGTTTATTGCAACCAAGAAAAAGAAGAAGCTTTTTTAATTAATGTTGCCCTATTAACATATATAATATCGCAACATAAAAAAGTGTTGCAAGTCGCAACATGCTGCGGCCTCGGAAAATAACGAAACAAATATTTATTATATAAATTATATAAAGCTAGTTATTGAAATCTTGACCATTAGAAATCTTATACAATAAATGCAAAGATAATTAAAGTCTAATAACATTTTATCTCTAAGGATTCAATCTTACCTATATCTACCCTAAGATAACAACAAGTACTCGATAAACATATGTGAAACTATCTTAAGTACACATGTGTAACAATTTCAACATTTTCAATGCAAATTATCACTGCTAAACACAAGTTAATACAATGCACAAATGTAACAAAGTAAATAAACTTATTCATTGTCTTCTATGGGCAATACACATATCTTATGAATACTACGTACATGGCATTTATGATTGGGAGTTCTTACTTCTACGGCCCTAACCATTTTATCGTGGCCTTCAAACAATTTAACAACCCTAGCCATTGGCCATGACATCGTTGGGAGATTATCTTCTTTTAAAATTACCAAGCTATTCAATTTTACATTACAATTAGCATATTTCCATTTAGGTCTGTTTTGTAGTACATTTAAATAATACTTATGCCATGTTTTCCAAAAGTTCTGCTTTAAACTAGTACATAATTGCCAGAACTTAAGCCTATTTTCAGGAATCTTAGATACATTCTGTTCTGGATACATAGTAAGTGCACTACCTATAATAAAGTGACCTGGGGTAAGATAACAATAATCATCAGGATCAGAGCTTAATGGGAGCAATGGTCTCGAATTGAGTACTGCCTCTATTTCTGTAAGCACAGTAAAAAGTTGTTCATAGGTTAAAACATTATTTTGTATAATTCTTTTTAAGTGATATTTAGTGCTTTTGACTGCCGCTTCCCAGAGACCTCCGAATGTTGGGGAATATTTTGGTATGTAGGCAAATTTTATCATTTTTTGTGCAGCAAATTCATAAACCTTAGCCTGGTGGCTCTGTGAGGCGTGCAGTTCATAAAGCTCAGCTAACTGGCTCCTTGCGCCCTTGAATGTGCTGGCGTTATCACAGTGGATTTCTGTGGGCAGCCCTCTTCTAGCAATAAAGCGTCTAAGACATGCCAGAAAGGTGTCTGTGGTGAGATCGGAAGCCAGTTCTAAGTGAACTGCCTTAGTTGTGAAGCACACACATACTAAAATGTAGCCTTTCCCTGTAACTGAACGTCTAATCCGTGACAGTTTTACTTGGACGGGCCCACAGAAATCAATTCCAATTTTTTCATATGCTCTACTAGTAGCTGTTACACGGCCAGAAGGCAAGGAACCCATCAGCTGTTTGGCCACGGTGGCCTTCTGTCTGAAACAAGTAACACATTTGTGAGTTATTTTCTTAACTTCTTGTATTCCATTTATAATCCAATATTTTTGATTCAAATTTGCAAGAACAAGCCTAGGACCCGCATGAAGCAGCCTTTCATGCTCACATCTTATGAGTAATGTGGTGACATGTGAATCTTTAGGTAATAATATGGGATGATTGTGTGAATAAGCTAAATCAGCGTGATGAAGCCTTCCGCCCACGCGTATAAGCCCTGACTTGTCGAGAAAAGGATTCAAACCAACTAAATTTCCTTTTAATTTTATATTTTTGTTTAATGACTCTATTTCAGCTTTAAAGAAACTTCTCTGTTCATGCCTTATAACTAAATGCAAAGCAGTGTTTAACTCTGAGCTGTGTAAAAAACCCGTGTATCTAATTTTATTCTTATTAATATTATTTAAATATCTGATTATGTATGCAAAAAGCCTAACAACCTTGTTAATGTCCGAAATTTTTAGCAGGCGTTTAAAAACATACTCAAGTGGATCTATGCTCTGACACACCATGCTGCTGGAGAAGGTTAAGCAGGGTCTCATCTCTGGTAGCTCTTGAGGTAAATTAACACTGCCACAATCAAAATCATGCTTACCATTGTGTATGAACTGAGGACCATACCACCAAAGACTGTTGTCGTTCAGCTCTCCTGGCTGCACACCTTTGCTTATCAGATCAGCTGGATTTTCAGCTGTGTGTACATACAACCACCTCCATCTAGCAGTATTTTCGCGTATTACATTTACTCTGTTCGCAACATATGGCTGCAGATTGGTCAATTCTTTATTCATCCATGCAAGTGCAATTTTTGAATCGCTGAATAAGTAAACATTTTGAATTGCAAGTTTAAGCATTAATGTATCATAAGCCTTATTAACCAATTTAGAAAGTAAGAGGCAAGCATTTAATTCCAATCGAGGTACTGTAGTGCCTTTTTTCTGTGCAGGGTTGATACGTGATTTTGAGCAGAGTAAATGAATTTTTACTGTACCTGAACCATCAGTTATTCGCAGATACAAGCAGCATCCATATGCAGTTTCACTGGATGCATCGGCAAACCCTATGAGTTCTATCACCTTGCTATCAGTATAATCTATGTTTCTATGTAACACCATGGGTGACATATTACTTAAATTATCTGTAAATTTAAGCCATTGCTTTTCTACTTCAATGGGCGGCCTATCATTCCAACTAGTGTTGGCTAACCATAACTTTTGCATAATGGCCTTGGCAGTGACTACAATGGGACTTACAAACCCCATGGGATCGTATATTTTACCTATGTAACTTAAAATACTTCTTTTAGTCACCTTATGTGAGTCATATGGCTCTGGCGAAGACATAATAAAATTATCTTTCTTCATATCTAATTGCAAACCTAGCGCTTTCATACTGATATTTTCATCTTGTAACTTTTTTAAGTCACCAAAATGTTGCTGCGCTTGTGGAATGTTACACAGTATTTGCTCATTATTAGAGGCCCATTTGTGAATATTAAAACTACCCATACCTAATAATTCACATAGTTGCCTTTTTGCCTCCATAATAGTTTCTAAATTATTATGAGAATAAATTATATCATCTACATAACTATAGTTATTTATAATATCTGCAGCTAGAGGGAATTCATCCTTGAACCTTATTGCTAGCTCCTTCAAGCACCGAGTTGCTAAATAACTGGAAGACTTCAAGCCATACGTGACTGTATCTAATCTAATACACTTTACAGGTTCATTGGGACTATCTCTCCACAGTATGTTCTGAAGGGATGTAAATTCAGGATAAACCCTTATATTGCGGAACATACGTCTAATATCTGTCGTGAAGGTATATTTACCTAAACGAAATAATAATATAATGTCAAATAAATTCTTCTGAGTGACAGGAGAATCTAACTGTAATTGGTTCAGTGAAGTTTTATTTTTGGTTTGCATTGAACCATCGAAAACAGTACGAAGTCTAGTCGTTTTGCTGCTTTCATTAATGACAGCATGATGTGGTAAAAAGTATACTGCATCTTTATTTAAATCATACGACTCAATGTCAACATAGTGACCGTGATTGAGCGACACAAACTCATGAATAAACTTTTGGTATTCCAAGAACAAAGCAGGGTTACTAAGTAATCTCTTTTCTAAATTATAAAATCTTTTGAGAGCAAGATAATAGGAATAACCTAAGGTGTCGTTCACATGTGACAAAGGTATTTTCAATGGTAAAGCCACATGAAATTGCTTATCTTCTAACTTGACAGTGTTTTGAAATATTTGTTCACAACGCTGTTGTTCAGTGGAATTTTCAACAAAGAGTTCAGGAACCTTTTCGGTAGCCCAAAATTGCTCTATAGTTTGACTTAGTTCAGACTCGCATTTTAATATTACTTTATTGCAGACAGGAGCATACGAATGAGGTGGTATATTACCTGCTACAACAGTACCAAATACCGTGTTGAGTAAATAGATGTTAGACCGTGCACATGTTTCCTTGGTGGAGTGCTGTACCAACTGCTGCGGCTGCTCTCGGCTCACTGATGTCTCTGGCAAGCTCAGACTCAGGCTCGTCGGCTGATCCGGCAGTATCACCTGGAAAAATATGTTGGCACCAATTAACATGTGTATTTCACTGGGTACGTTGCATTGTGCATCTGCTAATGTTATATTTGTTGGCAAATCAAACTTGCTCATATCAAATTGAAACTGAGGCAGATCACAAGTTATTTGATCAATGATTTGACAATTAATGTTGGTCATAAACGGGCCTTTTAATGAATAAATGTCCACTGATACACATGCATTCATTTTATTTATTTTATTTGTAATGCCAATTATGTTGACATCACTTTGTTGAGGTGTAAGACCTAATAAACCAGCAACTTTCGAGGTAATGAAACATACTTGGGACCCGCTGTCTAACAGGGCCTTTATGTGGTATTCCCGTCCATCTCTGGAGAATACCTTGATTCTTGCTGTGGGCAATAAAACATTATTATCTATATTACTAGTTAATACCACAGGTTTTGCAGCGGCATGATTTTCTTGATGCAACGCTGTATTGTGAGATGCTGCCTTACATTTCAAGCAACGGAAATGATACTTGCATTTGCCATGGTGAGAACCAAGACAAATTTTACAAAACTTGTTTTTCTCAATAAACATAATCCTCTCATCTGTGGGCAGCATTAAAAATTTTTGACATTTAAATAATTTATGGGATTCACACTTACAGTACTTGCAGTTGACCTTCTCTGTCATCACATGGGCTGCTACCTTGCTGCTACTGATTCCAGGATGTGCCCGATGCCCTTGCTCAACATTCTCCAGTGCATTGGCTCGATTCTCAATATAACTGAGAAATTCCTCCAGCTGAGGCTTAGCACTCAGATCCCGGTCGAGTTGGTAGGCCTTCGCAGTATAACTGTCTAGTTTTCGGGAGAGAACACACAATAATATAGCATCCCAAAATACTACATTCGGTTCCTGATTTTTTATGGCAGCTATTTGCTGTCTAATAGCAGATACAAATTCCCTAAGTGTGACTGCTGTCGACCTTACTATTGGTTTTAAATCTAATAACTTACAAATGTGCTCTGCAGTTATTTTATGTTTATTTTCGTACCTATTTTTCAATAAATGTAATGCTGTTTCATAACTCTCCACAGAGATAGGTAGGTTTTTTACAAGATCAAACGGTTCTCCCCTTAGAAACGATCTAAGGTAGTAGAATTTTTGTATTACATCTAAATTATTATCATTGTGAATCATGGATTTGAAAATATTAATAAATGGTATATACTCTGTGTGTTCGCCTTTGAAAGGTTCAATGGAAATAGGCGGCAACTTTTTGGTAGCCGTTGTCGACGGATGGTTTGGTTGGCTTGAAGGCCGGCTATTAATTGCTTTGTCAAAGGCAGTTAAAGCTTTAAGATAGTTCTCTTCAGTTTCAAAGCTTTCTTTATCTGAAGAATCGATGAAAAGTATTTCCTGACAAAGATTTTCATAACTTTCAAAGGACTTGACTAAACGTTGCCTTTGCGATTTTAAATAGCCAGTTTCCAATTCACTAAAGTCTTTATCAATGAAGTTCGTAAATCTAGTGATAATACCTTTATAATAACTCCGTGAAGCCAATTTTTTCTTCAACTCAACGTCCTCCATTTTGTCGTTCGTGATACGACCACACTATTGTACACAAGTTTTGAAATATATATAAGCACAGTGTATACTCAATTCGAGACCACTACGATTATTTAAAACTATTGCAATCGTGGTATAATATTATTTTGCACTATACTTAAAATACAATATTTATGGCGTAGCGTGAACGCACGGTGAATTTAGTCATTTGATCGATAGAATGACGCGTTGACGCACCGTGCAGCAACCGTACCGGATACCGGATACCGAGTCGATCGGCGGCGTCTCTCGTCTCGTTCACTCCGATTCGCCTTGTATCTTCCTTCCCTTTCCGTGCTGTCAGCAGAAACCTAGCGGAAACGGAAGTTGTTGACGCGGTTCGTGCCTTCTTGCTCACACCTGAGTTCCCAGCGATGGTTGCACTCTTCTGCACCACTGTGTTGCGCGGGTTCTCTGTCTTGCTCACTCTTGTGTGTCTACGAGATAATTTGCGTAGTCACGTCTTGCTCTCGCGGAATCCTGCGAATGGCGATGATTTGCGCGGAATCCCGGGTGGAACGGCAACAATGCTTACCGCCTGTTGAGCGCTTGTTGTGGCGATTGACGATGCTGGCTGTGAGAATTTGAAAATGGCTGCCGCTCGCTTGCTTCTATGGCCGATGAAATCTTGCGTGTTTCGCACCTCACCTCCAAGAAATTGGAAAATTTACCCTTTCCTTAGGCGTAGATAGGACCATGTAGCGGACTGTGTAGGTATTTTCAGGTCTTCGGTTCGGGAAGTTCCAATTAATAAAATACGGGAGCGAGTTGACTGACACGTTTATTGCAACCAAGAAAAAGAAGAAGCTTTTTTAATTAATGTTGCCCTATTAACATATATAATATCGCAACATAAAAAAGTGTTGCAAGTCGCAACAACATTACAAAGCATTTTGACCTTATTTAGTTAATAAAAGTTTGTCATAAAAAATTAAATTAAAACATTCCTTATCTGAACAAATGAAAATCACACCTACTATTTGGTTAATTTATTCAATCTAACACAGTCCGCGGTGATAGGTCAATAGGTATACCTATTACCACTCAGGTATGACGTCACTTCACAGTTTTGAAGGGCCCTATAATTGTTTAACGAGTACGTCAGTTAATAATAAAAAATAAATAAAAAATAAAGTATTTTACACAAATCGTGCATGCAATCTACGAATAATTCGTACCATGCAATGAATGAAACACATCGCCTACTACAATTTCATTAATCTGTGCTATAATTTAATTGGTGGTCAATAATGTATAGTCGTAGTATAATGTAGGTAATATAATTAGCTTGTTTGCAGGCGCGTAAATATTAATGATCCAGGTAAATTATGTTCCAATCAAACTATTCAATTTCAATCAATTAACGAAAATGCCATATTTGTTTACTATATACTCAATAGGTACTCGATATCTGTGTAACTATTCATTAATCTGTGCTATAATTTAATTGGTGGTCAATAATGTATAGTCGTAGTATAATGTAGGTAATATAATTAGTTTGTTTGCAGGCGCGTAAATATTAATGATCCAGGTAAATTATGTTCCAATCAAACTATTCAATTTCAATCAATTAACGAAAATGCCGTATTTGTTTACTATATACTCAATAGGTACTCGATGTGATGATTTGTTTAGCTTGTGTTTCCTAGCCTGAGTAGTCAGAGGATTTGGCTAGTATATGGCTCTGGTAGTACAGAGAGGGTCGTGCTCCTGCAGTGGAGACTAGAAAGACCTGATGATGATGATGATGATGATGATGTGTTTCCTAAGTCACCTTCTGCAACATCTACGGCAAGACTTCGAGTGGTTCTATTCTACTCTGCCGGAAAACACACGGCGAAGAGAAGACGATACCATCATACTAAGACATATGGCCAAAAAATAATTACTGACCTGCAGGAAGGACAACTCGAACCGAAGCAGCGTGATGAACATGAACGCGAGCAAGATTCTTCCCGCTAGCTGCAGGTATGTCTTGGGCTTGTTCTCTCCTAAACTGGGCACGCCCGCGAACAGGCTGCGGCCTTGCTCGCCGCGGGCCTCCGCCAGTACTAAGAGGAGGGCTCCGATGAGCGCGAGGTTGCGGAGGAGGAACTGGATGTCCCACAGTATGCTGTATGCGAATGTCTGGAAATTAAAAAAATTGCAACTGTCATTAGAAAAAGAAATGAGGCCACGTACCTGCTTAAAAGCGTTTTTTTGCGTTGTGTTATTTTTTTCTAAAAAACTGTTTAAAAAATTTTTTTTGCAGAAAATAAAAAATAGGGCCGTACCTATTTTTTTACCTTTACCTTTACTAGATTTTACGAAAACAGAATTGTGTGTCTAGAAGCAGTTTCCAGCGAGTAAATAGAGGAATACATTTGATGGAAAACTTATTAAAAAAATACTGCTAGGATATTTACCATTATCCTATTGAAGTAGTAAAGATTTCACAGTTCATGATTAAATATGATTAAATGTAAACTTTGTTACCACGCATGTACTAAAAGTTTCGGTACCTTGACTTTACTCAACCAAATCGACATCGGTAGCCTTGTTTGGCGTTTCCAGGACTTAGCGTCATTTAAATTTTTGAGTACAAGTTTCTTGAGCTACATTTTTACCTTTTTGAGTATTAAAAGTAACATAGCGGTCCATGGGAACCGCTATGTTACTTTTAATGGTTGTTTGTTTTGTTTTTCGTGTGTAAGTGGCCAACACTGGTGTCAGATTTTTCAAGCTGCCCAAAGGCATGTGGCATAGCTTAGCGACTGCCATCAATGATGGTAGCCGGGACCAACGGCTTAACGTGCCTTCCGAAGCACGAAGGAGTTCGAGATATTTAAATGCCACTTGCGGTCACCCATCCAAATGGGGACACTTATAATGCTCACATCCACTGGGCCATCGGGCTCCTCTTCTTTTAATGGTAATAAGTATGGACTTGCTTTTGATTGTTTGTCACTTTTTACTAGAAAAGATACGAATTGACTCACCTGTAATACTACGATAAAGAATAAGACTCCACACGCGATGTCCACCTTGAGCCTGCCCAGCACCATTACACAGCCGCCCAGCTGCCCCACTAAGTTTATTACCTGTAAAGCAAATTTTATCATATAAATATATTGGGACATATCACACAAATTGAGCTAGCCCCACAGTAAGTTGTGAACTTGTGTCGCAGGATACTAACTCAACGATACTATATTTTATAACACATACTTATATAGATAAACAACCAAGACCCGGGCGAATTTGAAAAAGATCGTTTTCCATCTTGACCTGGCCGGGGATCGAACCCGGGACCTCCGTGTCGCAGGCTGGCGTGTTGACCACTGCGTCACGGAACTCGATTCAGTCTTAAATTATAATATCAATGGTCATAATAACATTACGACGGATTAAAGTCTTAAGAGTGGAAGAAAATTTTCGACGCAGGTCTTTGAGAAACATAGTGCCTGATGTTTTTACATCTAACAAGTACATAACAGATCAGTAAAGCCGAAATCCGATGAATAATTTTAAAAGGCCATGTAGCTAGCAAACCGTCACTATTGAGATTCTCTTATCTAACAATGCGCCTCTGCGCATTACGCTTAGCGTAGCCTTTAGATATTATGGCCCTGTCCTGTCTTAATGTATCTCCCTAATAAGTAAACACACGGCTCCATTAATTTTTATATTTATATGAGAAGTAATTAAATAGTAGGCCATAGAAAAATAGGTTAGCCAAAATAAATACTTATATTTTTTAGTATTTTGCAAACAATACCTATAAAAAATGCTATTGATTTAGTTTTAATACAATAAATATTTCAATTTGTCTAGTTTATTTCACGAGATTTAGTCAGTTAATTGAGAATTTTTAAGTCAAAATTCCATAGGTACATTTGACAGTTTGTTTCGGAACAACCGTAAACAACGCCACTCTCGACAATTACCATTCCCATTTGTCAAGAAAACTCGTTTCGCTACCGCTCAATAAACTGTAAATAAGCGGTAGTAACAGAACAAAATAAAGTTTACCGCAATGCATTATCGATATGAGTGATATCTAACTTCAAGCAAGTGTAAAACAATTCGGGACGGTGTAAAGCCGTAAAAGCGTGCAGCCAAACGTGCCGGTGCATATAAACAGCGCGTTAACACTTACGCACACTGCAATGGAAGTCACATTAAATATTATTATTATGCACAAATTTGTTTATTGGAAATACTTTGGTGTAAACCACAGGTATAAACATTGTAAGGGCTTCGGTTTCTAAGAGTGGGAAAGGTATCATCAGTGTAAATAATGATAGCAACTGTAATTATAAAAAAACTGGCATTAGACTTTAAGCCATGAAATTATTAAAAATTCTTAAAGTACATATCTTAAACATGGAAGAATAATCACATCTAAAATAAAAATTTAAAAGGTTTAGTTATAATCGAAACTTATCTTACATATCTTACTATCACAATTCCGGGTACAGCTACCTCACGCTCCTGGCGATAAATCTTTTTGCACCCTTTTGTTTTTTTTTAATAGTCCTTATTGCTAATTATATATAAATAAATTCTTGTGAGAAAAGAGAATTTATTTCAAGATAATTGAATTAGTCAATTAGTCATCGGACGAATTTTTCATATACTATATAGTACTTATATGAAAAATTTCGTCCGTTAACTAATTGACTTAATCAATTATCTTGGTTTACCGGACCTGCGACGCTTGACAGGCATACCCCAGACCTGCCCCCGTATTTACTAACTCGAATGACAGGTGTCGATGCCTATCAATCTAGGATTTGCTGTTACAATGCGGTATTTGTATTCCAAATAAAAAGTTCAAGCAAGCAAAACCCGCATTGTAAAAGTAAATTCTAGATTGATAGGCATCGACACCTGTCATCCGAGTTAGTAAATACGGGGGCTGGATCCCCAGGATTTAACACCCGTGACCCGACCACTCACCACAAACATGGTCGCGAGGAAAGATCCGCAGGACCACGACATGTTCATGTAGTCGCGCTGCTCCGACCACTGGAACCACATGCGGAGCCCGTCCTCCAGGAATGTGGAGATGAGGCAGAGCCGCGCCACTGTCGGCAGCACATGCTTGCCTTTTCGTATCACCTGCAACAAATAATAGATGCGTTGAAGTGATTGTTTAATGAAACATAGAACCTCCCATTTCAAGAATAAAAAAAAAATTAAGAACGTCCATTTGACCGAAATGTCACAGAATTGAATAGTTCAACATATATTTAACAGTTTTTTTATAGTTAACAACCAAAACCTGTTTTCGTCTCCAGGTAAACATTGTGAACTCACGAAATCGTAAGATGTTTTTTTTTATACCAATCCGATTTGGACACCCTCATAATGGTGGCGCCCTGAGCGGTCAAATTATCTTGAGCCGCCACCGCCACTTATCCATTATAGCAACCTTAGCTTTAATATGAATAACTAGTGTAAATGCGTCTTTAGATGAGCTGATTTAGTAAGTAACAAACAGCATAACATAATATTGTACAAAAGTCTTCTGTATTCTGAAATTGTAACTAACCAATCTTTTAAAAGCAGTTTATTTTCTTTAAATTAAAATTGATCTTTCGGCAATATTTGAAATTATGCACTATCACAAAACAGAACTTGTGGTGCCGTAGTCTATATCAGGAGTGTTTTGACAGTATGAACAGCTGACTGTCCAAAAACGAGCTAATTTTTGATTGGGAAAATCGCTCGCCTTCTGTAGTTTAATCACCCCCGGGCCTATTAGCTAATTTTTTTGACAACTATGATGTAAAATATCGACGTTATGACGTTGATGGTTCCTTGAACATCCATTCATTACACCTACGTTTTTCTCATGACTGACTATTTTTATTTATGGCATAAAAACGGTAATAGATGTTGAAATGACCATCGAAAAATTGTGCATCGTACTTCTCAAAAGTTAGCAAATATGCCTGCTCTTCAAAAAATGGTCACCTGTATGTTGATACCAAATTGTCATTATAATTTTTTGATTAAAACTAACGTGAGATAAAGGCATTATTAAAATACGTAACAACGGGTTACTCACGTAAATAGTCAGCTACTGGCCGACATGTTTCAACCTCATCCGGAGGTCTTCCTCAGGGCGAATGTGAATTGAGACCCGCGCACGGTGTCGTCCCAATCCGCACACACTCTCAGTGCGTCCCGTTGTTACGTATTTTAATATTGTCATTATAACTTTAAACTTTTACATAATCACAAATAATGACAAGCGGCACAGAAACCTACAGCCACATTTATTTGCCACACGAGTCCCTTATCGCCACGTGTCGTCAAATCCGAATACGTAGATCAATTTAGAGGCCGTAATTTAGCGACACGACAGTCCGTCTGCCTCTCACGTCACTCGTCATACCGGCAGTTCGCAGTGATCAATGCACAATGAACTTGACATGGTGCCAGCGAAGTAAAACTGTCTTGCAATATGTTGTGAACAGGCGCGGATTAGAAGCTGCGTTTACTTACAACAATAACAATGATTACTTTATACAAGCCTTTGCCCGCATGGGTTTCGATTTGAAGGCTGACGAAGTCGCGGGCAACAGCAGTAACGAATAAAAGCTTGAGCTTTTATTTATTCTCATATTATAAAGAAGAAAGAATTGATTGTTTGTTTGCAGTAAATAGGCTCCCAAACTACTGAAACGATTTTCAAAATTCTTTCACCTATAGGAGGCTAATTTATCTGCGGGTGACATAGGCTATAATTAACGCGGACTAAGTCGCGGGAAAATTGCTACTTGGTTATAATCAGTCGGATTAACACAGTTGCAAAAGTAGGAAATACTACGTTATCTAAATTGCTGGGTAGAACGACTAGCATGGAGCTACCCATAGATCTTGCAAGGAGCGTATGTTTCAATTTGAACATACTCCACCATTCCTCCTTTTCTACAACCCTCCAGATTTGTGACCGCAAGTCTATTTTGAGCTCCCCATGCTATGAAAGGCGCATTAAGCCGTTGATTCCTTCGGACGTCAGCAATCGTAAAGCTAAGCCTAAAGGCAGCTTAAAAAATCGACATTAGTATTGGCTGCTAACACAACCAAACAACATTTGATGGGCTGGTAATGAACTTGACTTGCTGCCAGCAGAGGAGAACGGCCATACTGCCATTGAACTTGTCTTCTATTTTTCAAGAACGAGAATTGACCGAGATTCTTGTTTACCTTGAATAAGGTAATTATTGATGTAAAACATCTGCCTGGTACAACCTACTCATAAACTGTTACGACTCGATCCATACTAATATTATAAATGCGAAAGTAACTCTGTCTGTTTGTCTCGCTTACACGCCGAAACACAAAACCAGGGCGTATAAGGCGGTTTAAGAAAAACTGGGACATATACAAGACAAGGATTCATCGGGTCATTTTTCGATTCAAGAACCCACACGACATGATGGTGGGCAATTTTTTAAACTAAATATTCTATACTACTTTCTCAGGCTCTAGACTAACTGTGTACGCAATTTCATTTAAGTCGGTTCAGTAGTTTTGGCGAGAAAGCGGACAGACAGACAGAGTTACATTCGCATTTATAATTTTAGTATAGAAGTATAGTTTAGTACAGATGGGGATCATTTTTTGCTTTTCTGGGTGCTAAAGCTAAACAGTTGCTTTATTTTCATTTTAATAAGTTAAAATAAATTGCGGTGTATATTTTATAAAATATAATAAAAGAAATTAAAACCGGCCTAGTGCGCGTCGGGCCACGCGCACGCAGTTTAAGTTTAGTTGTTGCACGTAATTTTATACGTTAGTCGACTGACTCTGACTTGTTTACTACGGAACCCTAAAACGATAATGACAAATTAGTGGCGCAAAATAGGCGCAAAACAAAGAAGTGTAATGACGTTGCTTTCTATCTGGCTTATGCCGAACTACTCAATTAGCTCTCGACCTGAGCCTGCTCATTAGCTTAATGCGTAATTAAACTCAAGATAATCATCTTGGCTTGACTGTACATAATTACGCGTTACTGCCGATAAAGCTGGCGAGAATATTACGACTGTTCGTTTATTTATGGACTCAACAACATCTCATTCACTTCACCCTTTGCTAGATAATGTTGTTTGTAAACAAACCTTTCCACCAGACAATGTTTGTTCAACGGGTTTGTTTAGGGCTGTCATTCTTAACTGCCTGTGCGGATGCCATACCTGCAGGTTTGGCATCGGGTACGCGTGCCCGGCCTCCCGAGTTGCTAAACACTTATTCCATAAGCTTAGTTTCCGGAAATGGGCGCAAACAACTGCAACACAGTTTAATACTATCGCGGTTGTTTACGATCCAAATAGTTGATGTACCTATAACATGTTATTTGTTGCAAAATAAACTCTTTTAAATAAATAAATAAATAAATAATAAATATATACGGACAAATCACACAGATTGAGCTAGCCCCAAAGTAAGTTCTTATGAAAGACTTGTGTTATGGGATACTAACTCAACGATACTATATTTTATAACAAATACATATATAGATAAACATCCAAGACCCAGGTCAATCTGAAAAAGATCGTTTTCCATCTTGACCTGACCGGGGATCGAAACCGAACTCTTTATCCCTAACCCATCCAAGTAAGTCGCATCCTAAAAATAAATAATAAATAAATAAATATATACGGACAAATCACACAGATTGAGTTAGCCCCAAAGTAAGTTCGAGACTTGTGTTATGGGATACTAACTCAACGATACTATATTTTATAATAGATACATATATAGATAAACATCCAAGACCCAGGTCAATCTGAAAAAGATCATTTTCCATCTTGACCTGACCGGGGATCGAACCCGGGACCTCCGTGTCACAGGCAGGCGTGTTGACCGCTGCGCCACGGAGCTCGCCGATTATCTTTGTCATCAAATCATAATCATTTCATTTATAGACATTTACTGGCCGAGGCTATTACAAAGAAGAAAAATATGATAAGAATGTGTTCAAGCACATAACTTGGAGACATGACGGTTATTTGCAGCCATTGCCCCTTGTTGATATGAAAATTAAATGAAAAAATGTTTTTGATAAAAAAAAGGCACATGATAGAACATGTACTTATATGATAAAAATTATTGTGTAATGAGATAAAGATAGATATCAGATAAAATGTTACTAACTATTATCACATTGCATTAAGTAATAATTTAAACTGCTACTGCAAATTTAACTAAAAATACTATTTAGTATTACTAAAACAGTGTACACATGACTCAATTTGTCATTCAGCAGAGCAGGGAATTAACACCATAATTATTGAAGCCTCGAAAAAAGTGATACAAAAAAACAGAGCGGGATGAACATATAAGGAGCAAGACACCCTTAAAACTTCTCCTTTCCGTATATAACATAGGTCATCATGTGTTGGAACTTGGAACTGTAGCTCGCCTATTTTTAAATAAAGCATTGTTCAAATTATGGGACATTCACTTACACTTACTAGAATGCAGAGCAAGGCAAGCATGCCAAAGTCAAAGTGAAAGTGGTTCTAGAAAGTGAAACCTATGTGTGGCCACAGCTTTAGATTTGATGAATGGAAAGGCTATTTTTGTTTGTTTGCGTCTGAAATCATATTGTATTCTTTTACAGAAATCCCAACTAATATTATAAATGCGAAAGTGAGTTTTGTATATTACTCTTCACACTTTATCTACTGAACCAATCTTCTTGAAATTTAGCATACACGTACTTAGGTAGGAGAAGGACATAGGGTATGTTTCATCCTGCAAAAAAATACTGTTCCCATGGGATTTGCGATAAACGATTTAGCAAATTTATATGGCAAAATTATACGCGAGCAAAGCCGCGGGTAAAAACTAGTGTAAAACAATTTTGAAAACATTTTTGATAGGTCTGTCCACTCAGACCACTCAATGACGAGCTCCGTGGCGGTCAACACACTGTGCTCCAGGTTCGATCCCCGGTCAGGTCAAGATAGAAAATAATCTTTTTCAGATTGACCTGGGTCATGGATGTTTATCCATCTATGGTCTATATAAGTATATGTTATAAAATATAGTATTGTTGAGATAGTATCCCATAACACAAGTCTCGAACTTACTTTAGGCCAGCTCAATCTGTGTGATTTGACCGTATATATTTATTTAAAAAAAAAAAAAGAGTTGTTTAATGTCTCTAAGATGAATTTTATATTCCATATATATGATATTTTCATCTTTCTGGATGCTTGTGTCTTTTTCAGGACTCAAAGTTATACAAAACTGTATAATAATCAAAGCACTTGCTTTGATTTTCTTCTCTATAAGTATAAAGCCAATAAATACAGTGTAAACACCCATCCATAATCAAAGTTGGATGGCTGCCAAAAGTGCCAAACCACTGATGCACGGAAATGGACCAATCTGTTACGAGATAACAGCATGCAGCAATTTATTACAGAATATTCTTTAGTGAGATACAGTGACTCTATTCAGTTGCAGACTGCGACTATTTAACGATTGCTATAAAAATATTTTGGATTGGATCAAAAAGATCAAGGACAGAGATAAATGGGGGAGATGAGCATGGAGATATGGGTGGTTTTTGCCTAGCAGTGGGACACAAATGGCTGATTTAAGATGTATGATGATGATTTTTAGAATGTATTCTTAATTTTTTATATGCTTAAAGTTTTAACGCCCATCTCTAATTCGTAGTGGAATAATATGATTAGAATTGGTAAATATGGTTAGAATTTAGAACCTAAAACAAACAGGTTGGATTGATTATCCAAATACCACTGTAAACAATAAGTTTTTACATACTCATTATATAGAAAGCTGTATTTAATACGACTTGTGAACAAAAATAAGGTTTTCCTGTTAATCAGCGTCATACACTTGTTGATTAAAATAGTATTTTCATTTAAAATGTTATTTCTAAGGCAAAATTCATTCATCCATTTCAATATGTTACATATATCCGTTTTTCTGTCACAGAGAAAACAAGGTATAAGTTCAGGAGGCTGGTTGAATAATCTAAGTATAAACTTTTGAAAGATAAGATGCCAATTATTATTTGAAGCATTGTACTGTACTTAAATTATAATATACTTCCCTATAGTCACAATTTATCATGATTTAACATTTTTATTTATCTGTAATAATAGATTAGTAGGTTAAAAGGTGCAACAGCATTCTTGAAATAATTAGTGAATCTTTACATTGGCGTGCACGAGTTGATCGTGATGATAACACTTCCGAGCTTGGCAGAGGAACGGGGACGCCTTCGAACTATTTTTATTAATGCATATAACGTTCTTGCAGACATTCAACAATAAGCGCCAACAAGAAAATAAATTCGGTGACGTGACATATCAAAGTACATGTCGAAATCACAAATATCTCAGTTCTTAACGAGTATACATAAAAACATCTCACCTGGTCCGCAAAATCTTCTGCTGTAGAAACATATTCATTGGGAATTTGCATTTTTATCGTTAATTCACTACACCACGATCACTAAAAAGAAATTTCTCAGTTTCACTGACTGAAGATTTCGCTCGGCACGTCAGAACTTATTTGTCAAATGACGTGTGGATAGTTGGATACACTTCCTGTACTAATAAATAGTAAAGATGAAATATTAAGAACCACCAACCAATTTATATATAAATAAAATTATAGTTCAAATTATTACACAATAAAATTTTGAAGAATATATTAAATATTGTTTTTTTGTCAATAAATGTTATTTAAAGTATTAAAAGAAAGCGGATGTTTACACGACTACTTTGACTTTGACATTTTAGTTTTACACAAAGCTGTCATCCAACGTTTAGTTCTACGGTTTAGTTTTCGCTTGATTTTCGCTAAGAATATGAATTCGTCATGGAGATATATGTACTAGGTACCTACGTCGTAGATTTTTGATAGTACATTTTTATTCACTTTTCAATCAATTAATAAGATTTTAAACTAATTTTAAAATAATAAATAAGAGTACCTAAAAACTAAACTTGCATGCATATTTGCGCCTCTTGAGGGCCTCGGCGGTGGCCGCATCTGTGCCAGCCTTGCAACTGGTGCCATGGAGGTGGGAAGGCGCGAGTGTATCAACACAAGTAGCGTCCCAAACTGTTAAGAAGTAATGTCACCTTCTTAGTACCTATCTTCACATCACAACGGTTGCTAAGATACTTTGTTTATTCGTATTTCTGTCATTGTTATAATTTCCTATTTTTGCTAACATCTCTCTTGTAATAAATATATTTAAATGCCTCTCAATAACTGAATATCATTTTAAAAAATAATAAACAGTTTCTTTAAAACGATCATGGTAGCAGAGACGTAAGAACCTCAATGTTATAACGATGTCTGTTCGAATTGAACCTCTCACTAGAGAAAATTATGACACATGGGCTTCGAGCAACACGGCCTCCGTACCGGACGGAGGGAGTGGGCAAAGCGACAATTTACTATGACAATTTTTCTGGCGTTTTTTGCGGGGGGAAATGTGCACACAAGTTTAGTTCCGCACACCTACATACAAAACTTAAACTGTCACTTGGTAGTAATTATGACATTGTCACAAAAAATTACATAAAAAGAAAAAATTATTTGTGTACAGATGAGTCACACACAACTAACACATAGACATGCATATGCCTAATTTTGGCTTGTACCTTGACAGAGGGGAATGCAGCGTATGGCTACTCCCTTCCGTGTTGCTCGAAGCACATGGGTTATTCAAGCGGAGGCACTACTCATTCGCCAAAAACTATGGCAATATATTGAGTCTGATGATATTCAGAATAGTGGAGATATTTCACAAGAGGGAGATAGACAAGCAAAGTCAGAGCTGATTCTCACCATTGCTCCATCCGAGCTTAAACAAATAAAGAATTGTAAGACAGCGAAAGATTTGTGGAATAAACTTAAAGAAACCTACGCAAGCAAGGGACCTGCGCGTAAGGCATCTCTTTTGAAGCAACTTGTGCTAACAAAACTCGACAGCAATGATGTCCGCTCACACCTTGACAAATTCATGGATGTAGTTGACAAGTTAGCTGATATGGGCGTAGACATAAATGAAGATTTGTTAACAATTATGATGTTATACAGTCTATCACCAGAATATGATAACTTCAGAGTTGCAATAGAGTCACGCGACAATCTTCCAAAGCCTCATGAGCTTCAAATTAAAATTATTGAAGAATGTGAAGCACGACACAGTCAAAGCAACGAACCTGAACCATCATCTTCCAATGAAGAAGCTTTCTACATGTCCTGCTGCAGAATATGTAAGAAAAAAGGCAATATCTTTAAAAACAAACACCACAAGATATGCAAATACTGCTGGACAAAGAAAGAGAAACCAAAGCAAAAGGCGTACGATTCACCAAAGAATCACTTTGCAAGACAATGCCTACTTACTCGCAACAAGGCACCAAATAGAAACATTTGGGTTTTGGATAGCGGTTGTACATCGCATATGACATATCAACGAGAAATATTCGAAGATGTCAAACTAGAGTCGAAAAGCAGAAAACTTAATTTTGCTACAGAGGAACATACAGCTGAGATATTAGGAACTGGAACAGTAACGTTTTTGACGAAAGACAAAGGCAAGATGGCCATAACCTTCGAGCAACACGGCCTCCGTACCGGATAACTCATCTTAAGGATACACTGTTTGTACCTAGTCTATGCACTAATCTACTCTCCGTCAGTAAGATGACAGATGCCGGCTGTTTAGTTACCTTCTTCAAAAATAAAGCGACTATAGTAAACAAAAAAGATGGGATTACTCTTACGGCATTTAAGCAAAATGATGGCCTTTATTATATTGAACCGATCAAACATGAGTGCAGCAATATGATCAACAACAATGAAAAGAATATGCCAGACATAGTGAAAACTTCATCGAATATTGATGAATGGCATCGGAAACTAGGGGTACTATTTTTGAACGCGTGCCACTCGTCTTCGAACGATTTTTCCATTCACTCGATGACGAGTGGCACGCGTTCAAAAATAGCACTCTAGGTCATATGAATGCCTCTGATATGAAAACTGCCCTCAATAACGAGAGCCTCATTGGTTTGAATTTTGATGTTTCCGAACAACTCACCGAGTGTGAATCCTGCATACAAGCTAAACTTCACGCAGTGCCAGCACCTCGAGTGAAAACAACTCAAAGAACTACTGCACGCCTAGAAATCGTACATAGTGATGTTTGTGGACCTATACAAACTCCTAGCGTCAATGGAAACAAGTACTTTGTCACATTTATAGACGATTACAGCCGATATTGTTTCGTCTATTTGATAAGAAATAAAAATGAAGTTTTTTCCAAATTCAAAGAGTTCAAAGAGTTAGCTGAACGGCACACAGGAAACAAAATCAAGTATTTACAGTCCGATAATGGCTCTGAATACATAAACAAGGAATTTGATACTTATCTGAGACAATGCGGAATTCAACGAAGACTAAGCGCACCCTACACGCCGCACCAGAACGGGATCGCAGAAAGAAAAAACCGGGTTCTCATTGAGAAAGCGAGAACTATGATGATAGATGCAAAAACCAACCTAAGACTTTGGGGTGAAGCAGTAAACACTGCTAACTACCTGTCAAATAGGAGTATTAATAGCGCTATCGGTAATAAAATGCCATTTGAGCTATGGGTGGGCAGAAAGCCCTGTATTAATCATCTTTACGTGTTCGGATCAAAGACATACGTTTTGATTAAAGGCAAAAACGGGCACAAGTTTGCACCAAAAGCCATACCCGGCATTTTCGTAGGTTACTCAGACAAATCAAAAGCCTTCAGGATCTTCATACCTTCAAAAAACAAAATATTAATCTCTAAAGATACAAGAGTTATGAAGACTATGTTCTATAACGAACAAAATAAAAACGAGCTGAAAAACCTTTTTGACGAAAGGTTTCTACCTAAGAAAAACGCTGTAGACATAAATCTTAAGCCTATCAATTCTGAATCGATGACAATTGAAGGAGATATACTACCTTTTGCTGAAGACATTCCTTTTACTGCTGTAGATATAATTCATAATGCTGAAGATGATATTCTTCATAGTGCTGAAGATGATGCACAAAGAGATACCATCGAAAGTGACTATGAGTCAGCTACAGAATCAGTCAATACTCAGAACTTTACTGAAGAAAATGTCGCATCTTCACGTCGTCCAAACTTAAGAGACAGATCAACAATCAAACCTCCTAAACGGTACGATGATTTTATTTTGGCTGCAGCTTTAGAAGTTAAAAATTTGAATAAACCTAAAGAGCCAGTGAAGCCACTCAAGAAATTTTGTGGATAGATCGACTTCTTAAAGAATTAACACAGACAATGAAGCCTGTATTAAACATTGACAATGAGTCAACAGTTACCGCAAGGCCACGAAAACGCGCGTTACGCGGCGGCGACGGGCTTCGGAGGCAGGCGCATGCGGCGGAGGCAGGCGCACGCGGCAAGGTGTTCACGAGAACGGGCGGTGCGCTCGGGCGGCAGAGCACAGTATTACGTATTTAGGTTACAGATAAATAACTACATTCTTATTTTGCAATGACATTGTTTGTATTAGAATGTCATTGTTAATTTGGGTTGTATTAAAAATATTAATCCATGCATTTTTGTGGTACACATTACTGAGAAACTTTCACACCTTTAGGCTTGGGGTTTAACATTTTGATTTATGTCTAGATCTACCAGTGGCCGCGACTTTATCCGCGGGGGTTTTGGTTTTTTAATTAAAGCAAGCCCTTAGGGTTCCGTATGCAAAAGATAATAACTAGACCCTACTACCTACCCTCCGCTATCGTCATCGTTATATCGTCATCGTCATATCGTCATCGTAATATCGTCATCGTCATCGTCATCGTCATCGTCATCGTCATCGTCATCGTCATCGTCATCGTCATCGTCATCGTCATCGTCATCGTCATCGTCATCGTCATCGTCATCGTCATCGTCATCGTCATCGTCATCGTCATCGTCATCGTCATCGTCATCGTCATCGTCATCGTCATCGTCATCGTCATCGTCATCGTCATCGTCATCGTCATCGTCATCGTCATCGTCATCGTCATCGTCATCGTCATCGTCATCGTCATCGTCATCGTCATCGTCATCGTCATCGTCATCGTCATCGTCATCGTCATCGTCATCGTCATCGTCATCGTCATCGTCATCGTCATCGTCATCGTCATCGTCATCGTCATCGTCATCGTCATCGTCATCGTCATCGTCATCGTCATCGTCATCGTCATCGTCATCGTCATCGTCATCGTCATCGTCATCGTCATCGTCATCGTCATCGTCATCGTCATCGTCATCGTCATCGTCATCGTCATCGTCATCGTCATCGTCATCGTCATCGTCATCGTCATCGTCATCGTCATCGTCATCGTCATCGTCATCGTCATCGTCATCGTCATCGTCATCGTCATCGTCATCGTCATCGTCATCGTCATCGTCATCGTCATCGTCATCGTCATCGTCATCGTCATCGTCATCGTCATCGTCATCGTCATCGTCATCGTCATATGGTCATTGTCATATCGTCATCGTCATCGTCATCGTCATCGTCATCGTCATCGTCATCGTCATCGTCATCATTACCACTGGGCGCCACCGGAAACAACCGGGTACCAATAAACACGATCGGATACCATCGGGCACGTGAAGTAGACCATCGACTTCGACTACAATCTTGTTACATCAGTTCACAACTTCCCATTGAATTCCATTGGGCTACCATCTACTTCCATGTGTCTACTACCGAAAAATACTCCTATTTAACATCCAAACAAAAGTAGTAAACCAAACAAATGGTAACAAACATACAGACAAATTGAAGACCCAGTCCTTTTTAAAGTCGGTGACAAAATAACAAGAATATAAAAAGTATCAAAAATCAAATTTCAATTATGTACATTATTTTATCTATATAGTACAAACAAACAAACTTACAGTTCAATTTAGAACCTCTCTCTTTTTAAGTCGGTTGAAAATTACTAAGAATGTATATTAAAATGAGTACATTAGAAAAACTTTATAAATTTTATTATAATTTAAAATTATTCTCCCAATACATCCACCTAATCACTCCCGCACTCGTTCTAACACAAGGTCGGGCACATCGTGCCATCTCTTTCTACTTTGGCGCAAGGCTGCCGCGCTGTGTTTGCGCGCATCCGTGCCGCTCAAGTTTTTTGTTCGTGAACACCCTCTAAGATTTGTATGACTTTAGTCAGAAACGCAGGCGCCTGCCTCTGCCGCGTGCGCCTGACGCGCGTACTCGTGAACGAGCCGTTAAACTAGCGCATCATCCGAGATATGAGTATCATAAGCGCACAAAACATATAAAGTTGAAACATTTCTTTATAAGGGAATGTGTGGAACATGGAGATTTATTAGTGGAATGGGTCCCTGCTTGGCAGACATGATGACGAAGGCACTGTTTGGCCCAAAGATAAGACATATCAGCAACTCCATTGGACTTAAGAATTTATTATAAAATTCTTAAAAATTAAGGAGGGTGTTAAGTGATGTGAAGATAGGTACTAAGAAGGTGACATTACTTGTCACCTTCTTAGTACCTATCTTCACATCACAACGGTTGCTAAGATACTTTGTTTATTCGTTTTTCTGTCATTGTTATAATTTCCTATTTTTGCTAACATCTCTCTTGTAATAAATATATTTAAATGCCTCTCAATAACTGAATATCATTTTAAAAAATAATAAACAGTTTCTTTAAAACCATTGCCATTTGGTTCTAAAACAGACGGCAGCTCGATGGTGACAAGAGCGCAGTGGATGATGTTGTTTATATTGGCATGGCAGCCTATGCGGCCATCGCTCCTGGAGCATGAAAGTCCGTGACGTCCAAATTGGTCAACTGCATCTCCGCAAAGGCAATGATGCGGGACATTTGTACAGGCTCCTAAACGAAGACACGTCGCTAGGCGGAAGGTGTGGTCATCTAGGAAAGTACCCAGGTTAAAAGATGGTAGAGCCTGCAACCATAAACCAGACTCCCACTCACTGGTGGCAAGGAGACGAGCACGCTCAACAAAGTTGTAGTCAGAAGATTGAAGGAGATTACTCTGAACAACTCTGCATAGTGGCTCGTCCCACTGCCTTTGCAATGAAGGAATATCGGGAAATTTTGAATAGTACATTTGACTTTCGCACGGGTCTTTACATTTTTGAATATGAAAGATAGCCTATGTTCCTCGCTTTGAAAATGTAAATTTGTATTGGTTAAAGGAGTTTTAAAATCAATAGTTGTTTTCGAGTTAAAACATTTTAAATGAACATGCAAATGCAAACACAAAATATCTCCTCATTAGTCTAGTCTAGAAGCCTAGATAGTCCTAAGATGATACCTACCAGCTAAATAGACTACTTTTTTTTGTGTGCATCAGAATGACTGGCCAAAATGACAGATCCAGGGTACTGTACGTCTAAGATACAATACCTGTCGAGTACTATTTGATACCTTCGTTTATGTATTTGGTACTATATGAATATGATAAAAAAATCAAATTAAAAGTGGGCAGCCATTCTGACGTCAGGATGGCTGCCCATTGCAAAATCTCCGCATGTGTACCTTATATGCAATTTTTAAATACACAGTTGTTTAGTACCTTGTTTGATACCTACGAATATATTAACAATGTATTTTGAATCATGACCATCACGATTTTTTTAGCAAAACTAAATTTTACTATGCGAGCTTTTGAAATCTTCTTCTTCTGTCGTATCAATGGCAAACAAATTAAATGTGGTGTGCCCAGTAAGTGGCCACATCAATGGCTTTTTGGTTAGCCTCAAACAGGTCGTTCTTTGAACAGGACGCCGTAGACGTGGGGCACGAGAGCAGGTGTTCCATAGACTGGACATCTCCACAAGAACATGTCTCATCATTGGAAAAGCCCCACCTCTTTCTGAGCTCCTGGCATCGTCCAACTCCCACTCTTAGGCGGTTTAGCGATCTCCAAACGCGCCAGGGCAGATCGTAGCCAGGTGGAAGGCTTTCGTTAATAGGAAAATTACAAGGATATTTAGTCCTCCATGATTCCACCCTGGCTCGCGAGGGATCGCCTTTGAGCGGCTCTGTATTGGAGACGAAATTATGTCGACTTTTGAGGCGTGCAGGAGCCGGATGGTGATTGAAAAGAGGATGCCTAGGGTCGCTCAACTGCCGTTTTTTCTCTGTAGCGCAGGACACTTCACGTCGCACGCACGGGGGCGCAATTCCTGCTAGAGGATATAATAGGGTCAGCGGCGTCGGTTTTAGTGTACCCGTCACTATACGGCAGGATTCATTGAGAGCTGTATCCACAGCCTTCGCATGAGCCGACCGTGCCCAGACCGGGCAGGCGTACTCGCCAGCCGAGTAGCACAGGGCTAGGCAACTCGTTCGAAGGACATGCGGAGCGGCTCCCCACTGGGTATTGGTTAAGCGGCGAATGATGTTATTTCGAGCATTAACTTTTCCTTTTAGTTTTTGGCAGTTGGCTTTGTACGTCAAAGACCTATCCAGTTTGACTCCAAGGTATGTTGGGTAATCGTTGTGGCCTATCACCTCTCCACGCCAAGTTAGCTGCAGTGTTTTGGCACTGTCTTTGTTTCTTAAGTGGAATAGGCAGCTTTCGGTCTTAGTTGGGTTAGGTCTTAGTGCATTAGCCTCATAGTATAGGTTTAGGTTCTCCAGAGCAGAAGACAGATGTTTTTCTAAATCCCCGTAGTCTTTAGCCTGGCAAGTAAGCGCAAGGTCATCTGCGTACAAAAATCGGGAGGTCATAGGACACAGCGGTTGGTCATCTGTGTAGATATTAAACAACAGCGGGGCCAAAACACTCCCTTGCGGGAGGCCATTTTTTTGTATGCGCCATCTGCTTCTTTCATTATTGAGGGAAACCTGAAAACGACGGTTACTCAACATTTCGCCTAGCAGCTTAGTAAACTGGTGGTCCCTGGTGTACTTAGACACTTTAGTTAAGAGACTTCTTATATTAACTGTGTCGTATGCTGAGCTAAGATCCACAAAAACCGCTCCAGTTACCATACCTTGCTCAAAGCCATCTTCTATGTGTTGGGTAAGGTTGAGGACTTGACTGCAACAAGATTTTCCAGGCCGGAAGCCAGCTTGTTCCGGTATAAGCTGTTTGTCTATCAGCGGAGTCATTCTGTCCAACAACATGCGTTCCAATAACTTGTATGTATGGCATAACAGGGATATGGGGCGGAAGCTTTTGAAATGAGTTACTCATTTTGTGTTATCTTTGTTCCTACTCAACGAAACAGGCTTAAACTTGGCTCAGTCTACAAAGAGCAAATTTGCTACAAAACAGTGAAAGATATTTGTACCTAAGTTCAGTTCTTTTTGAGTAATCATTCAACAAATACACAGAAATTACCCACGATCAAAGTAATTATATATCTTACTTCTGCAATTGTATTGATTATTCAGGAGTGTGAAAGAAAGCAAATCCACACAGGAAAAGTTTATTTAAGTCGTATTTCTTTAAACAAATAGAATGTACTACTAACAATCAGATAACAGGAGTAACCAACGAACACTAATTTAAATAACCTTAATCTTATCATAAATTCATCATTAGAAAACATATATAAGCACATTTAAATGAAACTAATTAGTTATATTAATATTTAAAAAAAATCATATACAAGGTGTTTAGTACGTCGGTGGATGAAAACTTGAAAGTTATTATATATAAGCCCATTTTCACTGATTTGAATCATATTTGTTTTACACGAAGGTAATCTTTATGTAACATGAATATTCTTCGTAAAAATAAAAAACCGGCCTAGTGCGTGTCGGGCCACGCGCAGTCTAAGGTCGAAACCTTACACTGCGCATGGCCCAACTCGGACTACGAATAGTTACGAATGAAAACTTTGAGTTCACACTCGCACCTCAAAGTTTAACGACTTAAAACATCTAACTATCAAAATTGTATGAAATTTTACTTTTTCGAGTACATTTAATAAGTTGGTTGCCTAAAACTTTTTAGTTTGTACCTACTTAGTACTCAGCTCTGATAGTTGGAAAACTTCGATAAATATACAACTACTGAAACATTTTTCACGGATCCATATATAACCGTTTAGCAGATAAGAGGTGGGAGCACTTACCTTTAACAAAAATTTGTTTCAGAAACGGATCCCAAAATCATAAAATGGTGTTGTCAACCTCATAATATGTTTTTTAAGGCTTATTTAACAATACCCTACACGATGGGTTAGTAGAGAAAAAAAATACTCCCACTAAACTTCCATGAGAGCTACCCTTAAAAAAATTTTTTCAAGATGATTTCTACCACTGTTTTGGCATGATTAATATACATACCCATACCAAATAACAGCTTTCTAGTACTTATAGTATCTGAGTACAACCGCAGACAGACAGATAGAAACTATAATAGTTCCTTGTTTACTACAGAACCCTAAAAAAGAAAAAAAACCTTGAACCCATAGTAATACTGTCCTCTAAAAGCCATTGCTTAAAATTGGTACCTTTTTTTTTCTCGCGTCGGATGACCCAACCACCAAGAATCGATTAAAATATTATTCTAAACAAAATATGTTATTACAAAAATAGCGGCAACTCAGCCCGGAAAAGTTATGAAGGTCAAAATAGAGCTAACTTAATGATTTTAATGACACATATAAAAAGGTACTAAAACCTTAAAAACACATTAGACCAGTCAATTCGACATCAAACATTGCAATCGCGTAACAAAATTTTCCCGAAAAATGTGAGATATTTGGTTATTGCAAGATAATAGTAAATGTGTATGTACGTCCATTCATTAACGTCACATATTCTTATTTTACGCATTCGGCATTCATTGATAACTCGCGTCAAAGCTGAGCCAAGCCGGACCAATCAAGCGCATCGCTCACCGTGCCCGTTTCCCGCACTACCTTTTCCCATTTTCCACAAGGGCTATCCGCCAGCTAGCAAAAAAAAGTGCAATTTTATCATTGGAAGTGCGTGCGCGTTCCTTTGATTTACAAACGAAGTTGTGTGCTTCTAACCCGGTTTTCTTCCCGGGAGTAGGAGAGTATGTGTGTGGTACGTGTATCTGTGAGAACATTATCGGTAAACCAACATCAACGGTTACTTTACCACGGTTTATTTGAAGCACTGACCCGGAGCCAAGGAAGAGGACCCCGGGGGTATTCACAAAACATGTACGATGATGTTTTGGCGTTCTTTGAGGAGGATACTCGCCGGAGTGCAAAAGACGAATAAAGTCATACAGCGACTTAGCAAAACTTTTTTGACGGAAACCTCAATGCGCGAGTTTGACTCGCACTTAACCGATTTATTTGAACATAAAAATACATTACTATTAATAATCGTGGGAAAGTTGGGATCAACGGGCCACCCTGTATATAAGCCCATTTTCACTGATTTGAATCATCTTCTTCTGTTTTATATTATGGCTTCCACCAAAATTTCAGTTATTCTGCCAATGTCCAGTAAAATGAGATACTAAGTATCGGTGCTGTACGGTAAAGTTTTTCAAAGTAGCATCAAAGATGGCGTATGCTCTTTGATGCCTCGTGGGCAAATCTATACGAGTCCATTTATCAGTCCACTTTAACTATTTAACAAATTGTTCATGAGCACGAGCATTTATAACACCAAACTACACCAATTTCATATTATAAAGTCCACTTAAATCAATTTGCAAAAATGTCTAAGGCAAACTTTAACTGTTTCCCTTGACTTCCCACCTCAAACTCCGATTTGAATCATAGGTATTTGTTTTAGAAGGTGGTTTTAATTTTTATTCAAACGGCTCCCACTTAGATTAAAAGGCAAAATATACAAGACCATCATAAGACCTGCCTTACTGTATAGAGCAGAGTGCTGGGCGACAAATAAGAAAGAGGAACATTGGATTCAAGTGGCAGAAATGCGTATGCTTAGATGGATGTGTGGTATAACGAGGATGGATAAGATTCGGAACGAATACATAAGCCTTAAAGTCGCACGCACCTATAGTGGATAAACTGAAAAGCCATCGCTTGACATGGTATGGTCATGTGCAGAGGAGAGATGCCGAACATCTGGCAAAAAGAATGGCTCATTTGGAGGTAGAGGGAAGTAAAGGACGCGGAAGGCAAAGAAAGACGTGGAATGAATGTGTCGGATCGGATATGAGGGAATGTGGGGTAAATATAAATATGGTAAACGACAGAAAATTATGGTGAGAGTCGACATACAGAGCGGACCCCAAATAGGGATAGGGCGAGGAAGAAAAAGAAGAAGGTAATTTTTCTGAAATAAATAAAAATAAAATAAATTTATGTAACGTAAATACTCTTCGTAAAAAATTATAACAAAAAAAAAGATCCTTAAGCCGATACTAATATTACTAATAGTGGGAAAGTTCCGTAATAGCTAGGCATTTTTTATTTTTTGAGGCAATACCTGTATATGTCTCAATTAATTATCACTATGAAAAAAAATTAAAAAAATAAAGAGCAAAAATGAAAACTGACAACAGGAAAAAAATTTACCAAAAAAATTAAAAAAAATCTAACTCCTAAACTACAAAAATTGCGGAACATATGGGGATGATTCGCGTACCCCTTCAGGCCCCACACTAGGCACACTAGCGCCGCCAATAATTTTATTCTTAATACTTTACAAATAGAAAGAAATTCAAGAATGTAAATAATATAAGCCTTAGTAACATCTTAGTAAATAACCTGAAGTATTTTTGGAATCATGTTTTAATATTATGAGAATCGGTCACTAAGAAAACTAGTGATTACCTAATAAGGTAATCTGATTTTCATCACTCTCACCGATTCTGATAATAATAAAACATGATTCCAAAAACACTTCAGGTTTTACTAAGGCTTAGGGGCCGTCCATTAATCACGTAAGGTTCTTTTTAACCATTTTTGAACCCTTGGTGATATGCTGTGAGGTTTAAGACTAACCCTCCCCTACCCAATATCACGTGTATAAAAGTTTTTAGAACATTATCTATATATATAGGTATAAAGTATAATCTAATTTGATTCTAGAAATTTAAGGATCATGATAAAAATGTCTGACAGAATGGAAACCGCTAATCAAGATAACACAACACGTCGTTTTCAGTTTTAAAAAATAAATACACCTGATATTTTACTACACCCCCCTCCCCCTGGTGATATTTCGTGATTTTTTCTTAACCCCCTACCCCCTCTTTCGAGCCTCACGTGATTAATGGACGACCCCTTATATGATTTACATTCTTGAATTTCTTTCTATTTGTAAAGTACCTATTAGAAATAAAATTATTGGCGTCGCTAATGTGCCTAGTGTGAGGCCTTAAGGTAAGGCATCTAAATTTTTCCTTTGGACGTCTATCAACGGGCCACACGTATAATAACTTTCAAGTTTTCATCCACCGACGTACTAAACACCTTGTATATGATTTTTTTTAAATATTAATATAACTAATTAGTTTCATTTAAATGTGCTTATATATGTTTTCTAATGATGAATTTATGATAAGATTAAGGTTATTTAAATTAGTGTTCGTTGGTTACTCCTGTTATCTGATTGTTAGTAGTACATTCTATTTGTTTAAAGAAATACGACTTAAATAAACTTTTCCTGTGTGGATTTGCTTTCTTTCACACTCCTGAATAATCAATACAATTGCAGAAGTAAGATATATAATTACTTTGATCGTGGGTAATTTCTGTGTATTTGTTGAATGATTACTCAAAAAGAACTGAACTTAGGTACAAATACCTTTCACTGTTTTGTAGCAAATTTGCTCTTTGTAGACTGAGCCAAGTTTAAGCCTGTTTCGTTGAGTAGGAACAAAGATAACACAAAATGAGTAACTCATTTCAGAAGCTCGCATAGTAAAATTTAGTTTTGCTAAAAAAATCGTGATGGTCATGATTCAAAATACATTGTTAATATATTCGTAGGTATCAAACAAGGTACTAAACAACTGTGTATTTAAAAATTGCATATAAGGTACACATGCGGAGATTTTGCAATGGGCAGCCATCCTGACGTCAGAATGGCTGCCCACTTTTAATTTGATTTTTTTATCATATTCATATAGTACCAAATACATAAACGAAGGTATCAAATAGTACTCGACAGGTATTGTATCTTAGACGTACAGTACCCTGGATCTGTCATTTTGGCCAGTCATTCTGATGCACACCTTTTTAGGGTTCCGTAGTAAACTAGGAACCCTTATAGTTTCGCCATGTCTGTCTGTCTGTCTGTCTGTCTGTCTGTCTGTCTGTCTGTCCGTCCGCGGTTTTACTCAGAGACTATAAGTACTAGAAAGCTGTAATTTTGTATGAGTATGTATATTAATCATGGCAAAAAAGTCGTAGAAAAAAATCTTGAAAAAAAATTTTTTTTTGGGTAGCTCCCATACAAGTAAAGTGGGGGAGTCATTTTTTTTTCTCTACTTACCCATCTTGTGGGGTATCGTTAAAAAGGTCTTTGAAAAATATTGTGAGGTTGAGAACACCATTTTTCGATTTAGGGATTCGTTTCCGAAATATTTGGTTTTAAAGTGAAATTTTTTGTTAGAGGTACGTGTCCCCCCCCTCTATCTGCTAAACGGTTATATATGGATACGTGAAAAAAATTACAGCAGTAGTATATATACTGAAGTTAAAAGGAAAACTATCAGAGCTGGGTACCAAGTGCAAACTAAAAAGTTATAGGCAACCAACTTATAAAATGTACTGGAAAATGTAAAATTTTATACAATCTTTATTGTTAGATGTTTTTGGTCGTTAAACTGTGAGGTGCGAGTGTAAACAGTGTGAACTCAAAGTTGTCATTCGCAACTACGGAACCCTATACTGCGCGTGGCCCGACACGCACTTGGCCGGTTTTTTTTGTAAGCAATGCAAAGCAATGTTGTTTCTCGTGTATGTAAGTGGCCAACACTGGTGTCAGATTTTTCAAGCTGCCTATAGGCATCTGACATAGCTTAATGACTGCCATCAATGATAAAACCCGGGATCAACGGCTTAACGTGCCTTTCGAAGCAAAGCAATGCAACCATGGAGTTATATGTACTACGAATGCAACCCTCAATACAATAAATGTCATTGTCATATCATGTCAATGTCACTTTTAGATTATTGTTGTTGTTGCGTGGTGAAGTCATTTGGTTGGAGTTTGTTTTGTGCTATTCCCAAAAAATAATACGGATAACATAAGCATTAACACTTGAAAACAATTGGTAAATACGGAGCTAATCTGTGACACGCAAAACTCGCTATCCCTATTATAATTGCTCATGTATATTCCATTATAACCTCCATATCTTTCTTTTTCAGAAAATGTTAGAAGTTACATGTAACGATCGTCTTGGCAAGAAAGTGCGTGTTAAATGCAATCCAGACGATACTGTTGGCGATCTAAAAAAGCTGATAGCCGCGCAAACTGGCACACGACACGATAAGATTGTTTTGAAGAAGTGGTATACAGTGTTCAAGGACCACATCAAATTGTCAGACTGTATCCTTTTCAAATACTTTAGGTGATATCACAATGTAAAAATAATTGGCTCATTGCTGCAAAACAGTGGACTTCATAACATAATGAATGGCACAGTAAAAGCAATTACATCAGGACAGGATGTGTGTTATGATCAAGGTACTCTGGACTCGTTGAAATAAAAACGGACTCATTGTCGATTTTTATTATTATATTAGCAATCCATATCAATAACATAGATAACAATTTGTGCCTAGTTAAATCTTTTACTAACAACATTTTAAAACCAAAATTTCTTTGTTTATTACGCTTTCACACCCTATCTACTGAACCGATCATCATGAAATTTTGCATACATGTTGTCTGGGGTTTGGAAAAGGCTATAGCTACCTTTCATCCTGGAGAAACAGGAACTCTTCTCTTGTAGATGCTATGCTAAGGCTAGCAGAAGAATTCCTTATGTCAACCAACTTCAATATGATATTGACCTATATTGAATTGTGTATATTATGACCTATAACAATGAAGCCTAATTTCAGTGAATTATGATACAAAGATGTATTTTTATTTTCGTTTTTTTATCTTTCATTAGCCTATATTAACTGATTACAACCAATGGTGCATCCTCACGACTCCTCAAACAATTTACATTCTCTGTTTCTCATTAATCTTGTTCATTGAAGTCCAGTGATTTTTGTCAAGTTATGGACCATCTCTTGAAGGGTCTACCTCTCTTTATGAGCTCTTCATGTGGGGTCCATTCAGACACCATCTTGGTCCATTTTTTTGTCTACTCTCGATATTTATGACCAGTCCACTTTCATTTTAACAATCTGCTTTTCCTTATTCAAACAATTTTGTTATTTTACATATGCTTTATTTAATGTTATTTCCTTAATGTTCCATACAGATGAAATCCATGACGGCATGAACTTGGAGTTGTATTATCAATAAAATCTGAATTTTTTATTTATAACTGTAATTTAAGTAAACTATTATTTACAGAAGTTGTTTCAATTGCAACCCAATTCTTATTGTTATGAAAATGCCTGAGTTCAAGTCACTATCACCAAGATGTTGGTTGACCTGTTTTACTTAATAAATTTTCCGATAGTTATAAGACAAAAAATTTTGTGACTTTTAAAAAGAAATTACATGAACTTTTGACTGCAAAATGCTATTATACCATTGACGAATTATTAAATGATACTTTGTAATAATTTTTGTAATTTTTATGTTATTGGTTTGAAAATATTATTGCGAATTTTATATTATTTGTAAAAAAAAAATAGTTTTTTTCTAAATTATTGTACGTCTTTATAGACATGATATAGTGCTTACAGACACTTTATATAAGACCTTTTTTACTATGTCAAAGAATAAAGAATTTTGATTTGATTTGATACAGAAACTTTCATAGCATACATAATATGCATGTAAACGCAGACTGTAGAAGCCGGCCGAAGCAATGGCCCAAAATCTAAAGAATCATGTCTATAGGCGATGCTGCTTGCTTCAGATGCCCATCAACATACTACCTTTGGGTTTTATGCCTTAAGATGAGTCTACCCCTAAGAATATGGTACACACAAGGGATAAAAACGTGATAACATGTATTGGGTGCATTCGTATCCTAGAAACTTTCTAGAACCAAAGGGTTGATCGCATTAATTTCCGTACTACCTAAAGCCAATTAAATTTTTTGAAAAGTTACATAGAAATGTTGCACTTTAACTGCATTCATTTTGATTCCTTGGTATATAAAAAAAATAGGAGCTTCCGCTGAAAGTTGCCATATAGAAAATCTGCTATTGTTTATTTTTGTATATTTGTATTCACACCATATACGACACGGCCAAAGTTATCTCAAGAATATAAATTACCTTCATCTCTTCATGTTGAGATACGGAGGTACTTTATAAACAAGAAGGAGAAAAGTTTTGAGTCAAGGTTTGAAATCTTTCTGTTCAATCAACCTGGAATATTTTACACTAGTAACACTGAGTAGACAATGGTACTCTCTCTTTTGACGTATTTCCGGGCCGCCATTGTGTTTTACGTTTTTGTTGTCATCGCTGTTAGTATTTGTGAAATACATTTTTGGAATTGAAATCTTTGACTTAAATCTATACTTTACATACTATTTTTTTAGCTGTATGATAAGTATTACCATAAGCTATGTCTGAAGCAGAAGGTGTGTATCGTTGCAATGCTAACGCCACAACTGTTGTCGAATCGTGTCACTTACATTTCTAATTTTTCAGAGTTCAATCAGCAAAAGCCTGGAAAGACCAGCAAACAGCATAATGTATTACCAATTTGGGGTAATGAACAAACTATGAATCTGAACCCTCTAATATTAGCCAATATTCAAGGTTCTAGCTACTTCAAAGGTAGGTAAGCAAACATACCAACGCACAGGAGTTTGGATTTCGCCTTATCACATTGTATTGTTGTTTTTAGTTACTTTTTGTTTGTTGAACTTTGATGTGTTGTGGAGAAGTTTCTTTTTGTAATGTGTGTTGTGTACTTCGCCCGCAGTGCACCTATTCAAGCTGAAGACGTACCATGAGGTGGTGGACGAGATCTACTACCAGGTGAAGCATTTGGAGCCGTGGGAGCGCGGCAGCCGCAAAACGGCCGGCCAGACGGGCATGTGTGGCGGCGTGAGTATGTTTATCAACATTCTGTTACTATTTGTTTACTCATATCTTAAATTTTCTGTTACAATAATTTGTGCATCATTGTAGCAGTACATTTCAAGTTTTAGTCATTTTTAAAAGTAGTTCAGTTCATGATATTATGTCATCATATCCTACTTATCCTATACATTCGAAAGAGGTAATTATCAAAATTACTGGCATTCTACTATTTATGGTGTTTGCAGGTGCGAGGAGTGGGTGCTGGTGGCATTGTGTCTACTGCATTCTGCTTGCTGTATAAGCTGTACACTCTACGGCTCACTCGGAAACAAGTCAATGGCCTACTGCAGCATACAGACTCTCCTTACATAAGGGCACTGGGTAGGTATGACATGGAATTACTTTATGCTGTTTCTATTTAACTTAAAAGTACTTCTGCATAGATGTTAGTAAAATTGCATTTTCATCAGCTATAGTCCTATTGTAGGTCTTCATGGACCTCCTGAAAACAAAGGGTATATCTCATTCTTTTTTTTTTCTGCTCTGTGGCAAGTGGCCAGTGTTTTGATCACATTATTTGTTTTTAGTGCTGCTAATATTTCGTATGTTGTTATGTATTTTTCGGAATAAATATTTATTTTCTTTCACAATTGCCAGGCTTGTATGTACTGGTGTTGCAGTTGTCCATGGGCATTGGTGATCACTTCAGGTGACCTGCATGCTCGTTTGGCATGCTTTATCATAAATAAAATGCTATGCCCACTTCTATTGGCAGGTTTCATGTACATTCGCTACACTCAACCACCAGCCGACCTCTTTGACTGGTATGCCGACTACCTCGATGATGAAGAAGAGGTGGACCCTCGCGCTGGTGGCGGAGGCTCCACTACCATTGGAGCCCTGGTGCGGCAGATGTTGATAAAACTGGACTGGTTCAGTACCCTGTTCCCAAGGATCCCTGTGCCTATACAGAAGCAGATAGAACAGAAGTAGGTATTGTAATGTGTTTGATGGTTCACCTCAATAAGAATATTGTATCTTTTCTAACTGCTGAAAGAGGCCCTTAATTTGAAGAATTTTGCAAACATATTTCTAGGAAAATGAGTTTGGCAAATACTAATGTTTAATGGTGCCCTGATTATATTTTTATATTTTTCTTAACACTTAAACAAAAAATAGGTACTAAATTGTCGGCCAAATAGCTATCTATGCCTGTGAAAATTTTAATGCATCATGTTTTTTAATGCATTTTTATTGTTGCACATTATGATCTAGTTACTTTGTTACACTTGCACATGTTATTGAATATCCAGCTCACATTCAGAATTTGGAAGCCGAAATATATGAAGTAAAGGTACTGTTCCTAGTTATTATGATATTTATTTAGGCAATATGCCCCTATGTTTGCTATGATGCAATAATCAAAATACCCATTTGAATCATTATAATATGATTTGGCCATTTTAACTCGAAAATATAAATTCTGGTCTAATTATAATATAAGATTTATAAATATAGCCTTTTTGACTCGAAAATAAGAAGAAGAATAGTTATGTTCAATTTAAAAGAAGAATGGGCTAGGAAATATTTTAGTAAACGATAAAAGTATGATCAAAGACACACAATAGAACTTCCAATTATATGGACTAATATGTATTCATAATGCAGGTTAGCAGAGCACAATAGACAGACAGCGAACTCAAAGCCTGCTCAGGCCAACCACCAGGCTGGCAGAGGTGGAGCTTGTCAGAACTACAACCCTGGGAGGATGGACTCCGACAGGAGAGAGCACGACGACCGCGACAGGAGAGATTACGGAGATGGTGATAGAGGAGACAGAGACAGGTGATTATAAGTCTGCTATCTGTAGTGCTCATTCCTGTGAAAAATAATCTGTAAGGGGGCGTGTCCTGTCCACATTAATGGTTTTTGCTGTGGACATGCGAGGTTTTCGGCAACTGGTACCACACTCAATTCCGTCTCAGTAGCTGGATCCAATTTCTTTTTGTCTTCCACTCCTAAATCTACTGGACCACTGTCAAGGCTTTTTGTTATAAGCAACACTAAATTCAAGTACAAAGAGAGAGAGAGAGCAAATTAGTCAGATTATTTATTGTGAAGAGAGATGATAGTCAGGGCCAGACGGAAGTTTGACCCTGGCCTGGGTAAGTCTTTTTGGGGCCTACCTAATTAGAACCACCCCTGGAACTACTTGCTATAAAGATGCTCTTACGTGTGCCAAAACAATTGAATTGTACCCTGCAAATGTTTTACTGCTCTCCCAAGACATATGTGATCTACTGAATTACTCACTAAAATTGATTTACTACAATTTATACTATTTTTTCTTTTTAGATATTCAAAAGAAAAGCCCAAACGCGACGACCGCGATAGAGATGTGAGAGATAGAGACCGAGACAGAGACGTGAGAGACAGAGACCGCGACCGGGACAGAGACAGAGACCGCGAGCGTGACCGCGACAGGCGTGACCACCGAGACCGCGACAGGGACCGTGACCGGCGAGACAGACGGGACCGCTCGCGCTCCAAGGACCGCCACCGCCGCTACAGATGATCCAGCGATTTGTGTCTTTGACGATTATAGTAATGAGTAACATTATACTGTTGTTTGCCTTATCCACACCTCTTAGATATGATTGGGAAATCTACAGAGTGCGTAAAAACCGGTCTAAATAATATGCTAATATGTCATAGGCCATGTGGCTAGCACAGAGCCATCATTGTCGGGTGTTATACATAAACTAAGTATAGTCTGAGCTGAGAGTGCTGCAGTTGGTCACACCCATGTCAGAATCGCACAGGAAGGGTTCTGGTACGGAGGCCGTGTTGCTCGAAGGTTCTATGCCACCATTTGACAGATATACATATTCCTTAAAAATTTAAGCCTAGCTTTTTCGGTAATAGAAAAAAGCGGAGGTTTTAAGGCCTATTTTAAATTTGTAAATATAGGGTTCCATACTCAAAGGTCAAAACAGGACCCTATTCATGAGATTCAACTGTCTGTCATCAGGTTAGTATCTCATGACCATGATGCAAGACAGCTGAAATTTTCTCATATTAATATTGTAGCCGCTATGAAAACAAATACTACCTACGAATAAAATAAATATTTAGTGGGCCCCCACACAACAAACAAGAACGAATTGTGCACAGAAAATATTCAGTTGTGTATTTACTTCAATACTGTGCCGACCCCACATAAAAAAGTGGGATAAGGTAAAGAAAGAAGAAGAAGTATTTACTTCAATAATATGCTGCCAGCCTTTTGGACACGTTACCGCGAGGTGATGGTTTGCAGGGACTATAATTTGTAAACATTTTAACTAATTTTTAGTAGTTTAAATTATAAATATTATATACGTGTTAACATTGAGTAAATTAAATAAAAAAATTGTTGAGATAGGGAGTCCATACAAAAAAAGTATTTTTTTTGCCAACGTTTATTTCTCCATAGTCTACATCATCTCTACAGTCCCAACATAGTTGAGTGTGTTGGGTGGTTCTTATGTTATGCCACTGAGCCCCGTCTACCCCGCAAAGGATAAAAACGTGATTAGGATGTACTAAGTCGTGCGTAATATATATTTCATATTTTAATTGCAAGAAAAAGTGATAATGAAATAATAAGATTTCATAATCAAAATACTGATATCATAATTTCATAAGAGATTTATTGAGCCAAAAACAATCTAGTTTAAACTGAATTTCGGAAATGCAGTACAATTATGCTTAAGCTAACAATAAATAATTACATTTATGTGAATGCGAAAGACAATAAGATTCATTAAGAACTTTCAGAAGCCACAGTTGATCAAACATTGCTGCGTCATGTTTATGCTGCAGCACCTTTGACATTCTCTTGTTGTTCAAACTTGGGATACTTCTGTTCTACGTCAGCCCAAGATATCTTGCTATTTGAAAGGTCTCTAACCACAACTGGAACATCTTCCAGTGGTAATCTTACTTGCCCCATGCTATCCCTTTCTCTGAGCGTCACTGTGTGTGGTTCTTTTACGGTGTCAAAATCGACAGTAATAGCGTATGGAACACCAAGTTCATCTGTGCGTGCATATCGGCGCCCAATTGAACCAGAAGAATCATCCACCTTGTGTGATACATCAACATCGGTCAATAATTGGTTCAGTTGTCTAACAAATGGCTGGAATTCAGCATTGCCACTCAGTGGTAACACAGCACACTTCATTGGTGCTACTGTAGCTGGCAAGGAGAAATAGGTCCTCTGTTCATCACCTTCCCTCATCTTAAAGTTATGCTCCAGAATGCAGTAAAGAATTCTGCCAATACCAAATGAAGGCTCAATCACACTAGGTATGATTTCTTCTACATGCACTGTCTTTTGAGTCTTCTTTACGCTAACTAGGTTGGAAGTAAGTTTGAACTCCCCATTAGCAGTGGATAGAATATATTCTCCAGCAGATTCTAGCTTGCTCTGCAGACTCTCCAGGGCTGCATTGTCCATAGCTGCTAGTGCATCATTGATGACCTTAGCATCCTTCTTAAACTCTTTACCAATGGCAGCTTTATTGGCTACAGCTTCCACCACTTCAATTTGTTTTGGTGCTGGCAACTTTTTCTCAGCAGCAAGCCTGATGCCTGTAGCTTTAGAATGTTGAGTCAGATCATAAGCAGACCTGTCAGCACAGCCCACACATTCAATCCAACCATAGCTGGACAGACATTCAGCATCCCAGCAATCACAGGCGTAGTGAGCCATCTCATTGCCCATGTGTTGCCTGAACCTCAGCTTCTTGGCATCAATACCCACTGCCAATAGGTATAAGTGAATTCTTGCCATGAAGTATCCCAGAGTCTCATTGTTGACAATGCCTTTAGATACAGCTTCTCCAATGGTAATGATTTCTGCTGGCCGTCCTTGCTCTTGATTGTTGGCAGAGTATAGCAGCATTTTTGTATCCTTCACAGTTTCAAACTTAGGATGGTCTTTAGAATCACAGAAGTGTTCAATTTCACACATTGTGAACTCTCTTACTCTTAGCAGACCAGACCTTGGAGAGATTTCATTCCTGAAGGAGTTGCCAATTTGTGCTGCTGCAAATGGTAGGCGGCCTTGGTTAAACTCTAGCAGGCGTTTGAAGTTGACAAAGATACCTTGAGCTGTCTCTGGCCGAAGGAAACCTTTTACTAAGCCAGAGGGCCCAATCTGTGTGTTGAACATTAGATTGAACTCAATAGGAGGTGTAAGCTCATTACCACTGATGGGAGACTTCATTTCAAACCGCTTCATAAGAGCCGACATGTCATCAGCTGTCATGCCATCCAATTTAACAAGAATATCTTCAATCTCAGATTTCAGGTCAGGTTTTGTATTTTTCTCACTTTTAATTTTTTCTAGGTGCGCTTTAATCAAGTGGTCTAATCTAAAGCACTCCCCAGACTTGACATCCTTGGTCATGAGGTCAGCAAACCTCTCCACGTGGCCAGAAGCTTTGAGGACTGGCTCAGGGGTCAAAATAGAACAGTCCACTTCCAACATCTGTTCTTGCAGAATGAAGTACTTCCTCCACAGCTGTATCATGTTGCTCTTGAGGGCACAACCCATAGGACCGAAATCAAACTGACCAGTTATGCCTCCATAGATAGCAAATGACTGATCATAGAAAAATCTTCTCTTGATTAGATCTTCCATCTTCGCGCGATCAAACAGTTCTTCAGCTGGCGCGAGGCTAAGTTCTTTATCTTCCAGCACTTTCTTCCTAGCTTTTAATTCAGCCACGGCCTTCTTTATGTCAATTTCTGGAGCCTTTTCATCTTTCAACTTCCTGACCAAATCTCCCTGTTCTTTTACGTGCGCTCGGAGGGGCGCAAGAATTTCTTCAATCTTAGGATCAGCCATTATTATTTCTCGTCGAGGGTTGGGTATTTTGATCTTTCTATGTTGCTTTTTGCTCCCCCACTGTTCGAGTTGGAGATTGTGTGAAAGTCTGATGAGATTGCACACAACTGGTTGGTATTTACTAAACACACTACACTTATATACTAAGGACAGAACGTGTCTCATTTAAGTAAGGTGGCTCAAACTATTACAAATTAAAGTGTTCCATCTGTTTGCCGGTAATTAACTTCAGACTTTCGGAAATCGTTCGCGTGGTGCTGACGAAACTTTTTGACATGGAATGGAAATGAAATTTAGTGATGCGACACGCGACACATAACTCCGTCGAGACTCACATTTGGAGACTGACTGACTGACTGACCATGATATTTTGTATTGGAAAGGTAGGTAATCAAACTGGTATTTTTTATCAATGTGGTGTGTGTGGTGAATGTGGTGCTTAGAATATGTATCTTCATGTGGTGGGTGATTGATGAGTGATATAATATGATCAAACCATCTAGATGTTTGCCAACTTATTGTTATTTATTACGCCAGTCAATACCAATAAAGCAAGTTATTTTGATTTAAATTGACATGGTTTAATTGATTGAACTATTAGATCACTATTTTATTTCAAAATCAATAATAATACTAACTAGTACTTAGTAGATCTAGTCTTTAATTTCTTAACTTTGCTCTATAAGACTATATAATAATTTATTCATTGAGATGATAAGTAATACGTACTAGAGGACCTACGTTGAATATTGGCATTGTTCCATTCTTCGAAACTTGAAATTTTAGCGCTGCAGCGCTAAAACAATAACGGATCATCCAATCATACATGCTCAATACTTCAGCGCTATATTTGCTACAATCACGCGTTTCCATAGCAACATGTCAATATAATGTAAAATGGCGGGAGATAATAATATAATTCTTTTTGGAAAAAATGAAATTAATTTAGGTACTTGCTGATGAAAATTTATTCCTTTGCACTGTGCAGTGCTCGATAAGTTATTACTGCAATTACTCAATACACACAAAGGCATTTTTTATGATTTTTATTAAGTTTTGTTTATTTATCGTGGGAAGTACTACAAGCGCAAGAGCTAACCACAAACTATATAGGATACTACGTGAGCTAACAACCGACTGAGTGAGTTGTGACGCGATGGCCACCGTTGGACGGGACAAAGTAAGGATTTGCGGTGTCTTCTCTAGTAGTTATATCTCAATGAATTTACTATACTTTTTGGTGTATCCGTTGAAGTGACTTGTCGATGTCAATTTCTTTTCTTTCTACTTATTACTATGTTACGTTACGGGGGGATGAATATCAAATAACAAAAAAGTACATACACACAAATTGCTAGTATTTCCAAAGACGTTCCGAGTGAACCGCACGTCACATGCATGGCACATCACTAAAAACTCAGACAGATGAGAATCTAATGACAGTCAGCTAAATGTCAATGTCAAATAACTTTTTCTTTACCGCGAGCAAACACAGTAACACAAGCAACCGTAAGATATATTCTAAGACCGTAAGTAAACCAAACAAGAAGAAAGAAACGAGACGTTACCTGCGTTGTTGGCACTTCACTGCGGTATTTTTTAATATTTTGATTTTAATCAAATTTCAAGAAAAAAAAGACAATACATTATTAATTTAAATAAATAAAAAAAAAATTGACGCTGTTTTGAACGCACTTCGTAAAAAGACGCTTTCTTGTCGACGTCACTAAATTGTATTCATCTCTTTTTAACATAGCGTATACGGATGAAGTAGAAGAGAGATGCATGTTTTTGACTTTGATTATTTGTTTTCTTTTTCATAATTTTCAATTTTGACAGCACAAAGGAAGTCGGCCATTTTATTGCTGGCTGGAAAAAGCTGTGGCTTTCGCCCAGTCGGGTTTTGTTACATTTTTATCGATATAATTTGCTAGTTCTTTGTTAAAACTTCGTACAAATCCGTATACGTACTTAGTGTAAGTTTTAATCGTATTTATGTATTGAGTTTGAGAAGATATGGACGATCCCAATCGGATGATGGCGCACAGCGGCGGACTGATGGGCCCTCAGGGCTACGGGCTACCGGGCGGCGAAGGAGCCCCCGCTACGGGTGAGGGCGAAGCTCGCAAACAGGACATCGGTGAAATCTTGCAGCAGATTATGAACATTACAGACCAGAGTTTAGATGAAGCGCAAGCGAGAAAACATACACTGAACTGTCACAGAATGAAGCCTGCCCTATTTTCAGTGTTGTGCGAAATCAAAGAAAAAACAGGTGAGTTATATAAAAGTTTTGAAGATGTTCTAGGTAGTTGAGAAATACCCCATAATTATATTCACACCCAAATGCTTTGTTCAGACCAGTGCATGTTATGTTTTCCCGTCAGTTCTGTCCCTTCGCAACACGCAAGAGGAGGAGCCGCCAGACCCACAGCTGATGCGGCTGGACAACATGCTAATAGCGGAAGGCGTGGCGGGCCCCGAGAAGGGAGGAGGCGCGGGTGCTGCTGCCTCCGCGTCGGCCGCGGCTGGAGAGTGGGGTAATTATACATTTGCTACAGAGATTACATGACACACTAGCAGTCCAACTTGTCTTCACCTGTTGTACATCCATACAGCCTAACATACCTAATTTAATGGTGCAAGAATTTTTGAAATCGGTCCTGTAATTCCTGAAATAAGCATGTTCAATCAGACAGACAAACTCTTCAGTCTCAGGGTTCGATCCCCGGTCAGGTCAAGATGGAAAACAATCTTTTTCAGATTGACCTGGGTCTTGGATGTTTATCTATATATGTATTTGTTCTAAAATATAGTATCGTTGAGTTAGTATCCCATAACACAAGTCTTTCATAAGAACTTACTTTGGGGCTAGCTCAATCTGTGTGATTTGTCCGTATATATTTATTTATATTATTTATTATTATTTTATATTTATTTATTTATTATTTCACACTAAAGGAAATTTTATTAAAACAAAATGAACTTAAAACTATAATCCTGTGTGTGTTTAGAATATTATTAAAAATACATTTATGGGAATGCATGCATGCTGTCCTTACATTAGTAGTGATATCATCTTTGCCCTGCTTTGAAAGATTCAACCCCTGCATTTTACTGGGTAGTCGGAACCAAAGGATACTTGCATGAAATATCAAGTAGAACCTAGTCTTCAACTTATTTTTTTCTTAAAAGCCTAAAATATTAATAGTGCTTTGAGGATTATAAGGGTTTTTCAAGCATTCACAATATCTAAGTCTTAATAAAATAAAGAAATAAGATATGGTGAAAAAATGCCATGCAGGATTTAAACTAGCACAACCATCTATGTACTTGTCCTAAAGGTGTATTTTTTATTTTATTAAGTCTATGAGATGCATGGTTATTTTGCTTTGACTACTGTAATGTTTTACTCATAGATATTTTATTTCCTAGTTGCGTTGGGATAAACAATACTTGTCATTTTTGGTTTTATTGGTTGGTTGTTGGTTTTATTTTAGCTCACTCGCCATGATCTTCCAAAAACATAAGGAAAAATAGCAGTATAGTAACTCAAACATCAAATAACTAATACCCAACCAAACTCACAAACATACAAACTTCTGCATTTATATTATAAGTGAAGCATTTACATAAAAGAAGACCAAGGCACATATTATCATAATCACTAAGCACATTGAATAGAATATTAACTTGCTAACAATAATGTAAATAAGCATGTCATACATCAATATTCATACACATGTAATGTGTTTGTGACAAGAAAATAGTCTCCAGTCATGCATATATATAATTAATGTTTTCTTATGTTTTCGCGATTGTTACACATTTAAATAAAATTATTTTAATACGGTTTTTATCGCGTTTATTACATTATTTATACACCTAACGTTTCGAGCACTTTACAGTGTTCGTGGTCGCAGGTAGACTAAGTTGACATTTGTCTAGTACTTTATGCTAGACAAATGTCAACTCTACCTGCGACCACGAACACTGTAAAGTGCTCGAAACGTTAGGTGTATAAATAATGTAATAAACGCGATAAAAACCGTATTAAAATAATTTTATTTAAATATATATAATTACTTGTTTATCCCATTTTGACTTCCTTTACTTGACAGTTTAAAAAAAATCTAAATTACAATAACCATGAAGTCTCTTTTTTTTTTAATGCAGTACTTATGTAGCAGTTTGATTTTGTTTTTTATGTTGGATGCTTGTCGGACTTTTGAAGTCCATGTAATTATTCTTGATTTGAGATAGACACTTCGATTACATGATAGAACTTATTAGCTAGATCTCTAGAAGTTTAAGCAGTCTTTGTCTCTGTGCTGCTTTTAGTGCCTGCGCAATGTATCAATTGTTGCAATAGCAAGTAGTTAAAAGCTTCTAATAACTCCATTACTAACAAACAGAAATATTATCATTTTTAATATGCATAATACAGGTTCAATACATGTAAAGCCAGCTACAGACCAACATGTCTTGACCTCATTCTCAGGGTGTTCGTTAATTGAGACAAAAGTAGACCCAACCCACAATGATGTAACTGCTCAGACCTGTATTTGATGATGATGGGCCTCCAGTTTTGGTGGTGTCAGTTCTTTTCCTTTTGTTGGATTTTAGATTATGATTAACACCAAGCTCCATGTGGCAAAGGCCTCCCCCAACTCTTTCCAAAGGTTTCTATCCTGAACAACCCTTCTCCAGAATGGCCCAGCAGTTAGGCGCAGTTCATCTTCTCAAGGTCTATTGGGACGCCTCCTGCTTCGACTTGCTACTCGCGGATACCACTCTGTGCCCTTCCAGCTTTATTTTTCTAGCATACTTCTAAGTATATGCCCCGTCCAGCGGCATTAAGACCTGTATTTCTTCTTCCATGCCTTTTCCCTATTTGGGGTCGGCTCTGTATGTATTTAGACCTGTATTTGCCATACTAATAATGTTAGTATCTTACAGTAGACATATAATAACAAGACTAACGGTGGAGTATGGTCGGAGGCTGCATGTTTTGTTTGTGTGCTTACTAAGGCACTGTGGCCCAAGCAGATAACGCGATCGAGCACTCGGACTACCGCGCCAAGCTGGCCCAGATCCGCCAGATCTACCACCAGGAGCTGGACAAGTACGAGAACGCGTGCAACGAGTTCACCACGCACGTCATGAATCTGCTGCGCGAGCAGAGTCGCACCAGGCCCATCACGCCTAAGGTGAGATACTTTGTTTATTATACGACTAGCAGTTCGCCCCGGCTTCGCCCATGGTACTTACATAGCATTGTCTCTCAGTAATCAAGTATCTATCCCATGGTGAAAGCATTTTTGAAATTGGTCCAGTAGTTCTGCAGCCTATTCAATGCAAACAAACAATCAAATTCTTCCTCTTTATAATATTAGTAAAGGTAGTATAGGCTAGCTGTTGCCCGCGACTTTGTTTTATCACAGTCTTTTTTCAAAGTAGCCTATGTCCTTTCACAGGTCCAATCTGTGTACCAAATTTCATTTAAATCGGTTCAGTCATTTTGGAGTTACTTTTGCATTTACAATACTAGTAAAAAAATCATACTTTAAGGATGGTAGCAAGTGGAGATCCATTGTCTCTGCCTACCTTTGTGGGAAAGAGGCATGACAATATGTATGTATGTACTAATTTTCCCGCGACTTCATCCGCGTAAATTATAGCCATAGGTGAAAGACCAAGACCGCAATTTGTGACGATCTATGGGGAGGCCTATGTCCAGCAGTGGACGTCCCTGATTGATAGATAAATGGATGGGTGAAAGAATTTTTAAAAGTTGGTACAATAGGCGTCAGCGCACACCGAGAGCAGAGCAGCGGAGAGCATTTTCTTAAGACACTCGAAAATAAACTTTATCACTATTGCCATAAAGTGCAACCATGCTGACAAGACAAAAATGCTTGCGCGGTCTCGAGGCCAAGCGAGCTCAAACATGTATCTATGCACTTTATGGATATGTTTTTAAGGTTTATTTTCGAGGGTGTTAATAATATGCGCTGTTCTGCCCTCGGTCTGCGCTGACCCTTGTTTCGAAGCTTATTCAATGCAAACAAACAAACAAACAGTAACAATTTTCAAGTCAAAGTTCATTCATTCATCCATTTCCAAATCCATAACCCATTCAATGGTTGACCTAAAGAATGGTCAATGCGATTCTCCCCCTTTTTCGTGCCCTACAAAGCCTACTTTCGCTTGCGCAGGAGATCGAGCGCATGGTACAGATCATTCACAAGAAGTTCAGCTCCATCCAGATGCAGCTGAAGCAGTCCACCTGCGAGGCCGTCATGATCCTGCGCTCGCGGTACGTACACATGAGGAACCCTTACGAGGCAGTGGTTCATTTTGTTCAGTAGCAAGTCGCAGAAAATATTAAAATTACTAAAGTATCGTTGCGATAACGTGAATAGTTGTATATTATTCATCATTTTAAGATCACTTGCTGTCACTGCACGAACGAAACGAAACGTAACATATGCTCGCTCGTTCGCTATACAAATCCAATAAGAGACAAACAGCGGTACCGCGGTGGCGGCGGCGCTGTGTGTAAAACGGCCTTACTCTCGTTATGGATGCAGTTGTTTGTTATTATTTTACGGTGAACTATGTATTACGCATACCTAGTTCACTGTAAAATAATAACAAAAAAATTGTAATTTATTTGTCATCATCTATCATTCACGTCTGTGTTTTGCTACTGGAAAATCAGTAAAGTGAATTTGATGTTGTTTTTTATGTATTAACAATGTTTTACCCTAACCCACTGTGTGCAACAGGACGTATATTATATCTTAATACATTACTATTAAACCGCGTATTTGTCCGTTCAATTACCATTGGCAATTTTATTTACAAAAAAACAATCATCCGAAATCAACATCACTGCATAATAAGAAAAAAAATAACAAAATTCGAAGTTTAAAGTTGTCCGACGCACGCTTACGCGGTAATCTTGCAACAGCTCAACTTTGGCCTCGCAAAATTACGAAAACCAAAAACAACTTGCAGTTTCCTGGACGCGCGCCGCAAACGGCGCAACTTCAGCAAGCAGGCCTCCGAGATCCTCAACGAGTACTTCTACTCGCACCTCTCGAACCCGTACCCGAGTGAGGAGGCCAAGGAGGAGCTGGCTCGCAAGTGCGGCATCACGGTCTCCCAGGTACGCAGCGCTAAGTTTAGTCTTTGCGTCTGCTTGCAGCTTCCTCGACGCGAGGCGCAAGCGCCGCAACTTCACCAAGCAAGCACTCGAGCTGCTGAACGAGTACTTTTACTCGCACCTCGCTAACCCCTACCCCAGCGAGGAGGTGAAGCAGGAGATGGCACGGAGGTGTGGCATTACCGTGTCGCAGGTACTCGCTTCACGAGTCGCCTTACGTTGTCTCTTGTGGGTGTGTGTGTGGTGATAAAATGAATGAGTGAAACTTGTTTGCCGTTCCAATGTAATGATTGGACTCCAACAGGGGTCATATTGTACCTACTGTATGTAATTACAGTGCAGTGCATAATTGTAATACTGCAATACAAAATGCAATAAACAAATTGAATTGATGATGACGCTCTGTGGTCACTAAAAGTAAACACGTTCATATCACAACTTGATGAATAGCCATGACCATTGTGAATGAGGTGTGGTTTCACCACATTTACTCCCAAGTTTTCGCGTTACGTCGTAGAAGTATTTAATGTAGTGAAATTAATTAATAATTTTTATTATTAAGCAATAGCAATAAAACGAATTTATTGACCCACAGTCTGTCTCAGCTATGATGAAGACATTCGCATGACTGCAGTGTTAGCTTACCTATTACGGATTTAGTACTAATCTAATTAATACTGGTTTTAAAGGAAGTAATGCTTCGTGTCTATGGATCCTCCTTCATCACACGACTGAAAGAAAAATATCGGTTGTTAAAATACAATAAATATATTAACGGCATTAATTCCCTTTTTGTCAGGTCTCCAATTGGTTCGGCAACAAGCGCATCCGCTACAAGAAGAACATCGGCAAGGCGCAGGAAGAGGCAAACCTGTACGCCGCCAAGAAGGCTGCCGGTAAGATCAGTTCACTACGGTCCTTATAACACTGTTCGTAGATATTCTATTCTTCGAAGGGAATTCTAAATGCCTCGCTCACTGTACTCAAAAAGACCTCGAAGAGGCAAATGACATTGACAAATGGTCGCTGTGGCCGCATACTTGTTTTTCGTATGTGTAAGTGGCCAACACTGGTGTCAGATTTTTCAAGCTGCCTTAAGGCATCTGACATAGCTTAACGACTGCCATCAACGATGACAGCCGGGACCAACGGCTTAACGTGCCTTCCGAAGCACGGAGGAGCTCGAGATATTTTTATGCCACTTGCGGTCACCCATCCAAGTAGGGACTGCACCAGAGGTTGCTTTACATACGTAAGCGCTCATAGAGCTCACACCCACTGGACCATCGGGCCGCATACTGGTCGAAAATATTGCAATAAAATATAGATATTACGACTTGAGAAGAAGAAGGGAATTCTGGAGTCACTTTATACTTATAAGGGTTTTTCTGATCTTTAGATTATAGTACTGAAACAAGTCCAATGGTTATTTTAGGACAATACCTAATTTTCAAGGCATTCTGAATTGTATTTGCACAAGTCTAGAATTATCTTTCGAAGGATAGAATATTTGTATGATAATATTTGTAAAGTTTTTGAGTAGTTTGGTATTTGATTAACCCCTCTGTCATTTACATTTACATAGGCTATAAAGCTTATTTAATCAATTTATATTCCCTACGTCTTTTAAGGGCGGTTCACGCCGTCAGCATACGAGCAAGGCGAGGTGAAAGAAAGATCTAAGCGATATGGTTTTCGCCGCGAGAGAGCTAGCTAGCGGGGCGGGCGAGCCCTCTCTGATATCTTCGACCGCATCGCTCATATAGTTCGCTGAGTGTACCAAAGTAAGGAAGAGACGAAACGATGTTCGCCGGCTTCGCTCGCTGGCGGTGTGAACAGATCTCTTATTGATTTTGGCGTTTGGCCCTGTATGAGTAAAGTTAAAGTCAAATATATTATTCATCGTAAGATATTTCAAATATCATTGAACGTCAATTTTCATTACATAGAAGTAAGGTTAGATTGTAAATGTTAGGGCAGTTGCCCCGTACTACAGTGTCGTTTTCGCACACAGACCTGTCCTGGGTTGGCGCGTCCAGGCGCGATGCCCACTCCCCTCCGGCCAGGGCCTCCTCATACCACAGTAAACAACTAGCATAGTTTATGTCTCTGACAATAGTCCTAGCTCCTTTCTTTGAGCGAACGTCCTGATAGTCCTGAACGCGTCATTGCTTGGACAGTTTTGAAGTTAATCTATAAAAATAGTGAGAAAGAATGCTTATTTGCAAATTTTTTGGAATAATATGGAATTATATCTATTTGCCAAATTATCAGACGTGTGGAGTGCAAAGTGTGAAGTAATTTTCAGTGAAAATGTATTTTCTTTTATTTTTCCAAAAGTTTGCAAATTGGCAATATAGATAAAAAATATTGATGGTTCTCAAATTTAACATCCCATAATGTATGAAGTTTAATTTTAAAAATTCGGTGCTTGAAATTGTTATTTTCAATTTACAAGATTAAACTGATAGTATGTCTCAATTTCAACTACTGATTTTAATGGCGCCAAACAAATGTATACAAGATACAGGGGCCCAGTCATAAATGACACACATTGTGTTGAAAAGAAAGATAATAAGTACGCTAGTTTCGACTTGATTGTCGTCTCTTTTGCACGGAGTAATGATGGAACTTGGACAGGACACACCATTTTAAAAAAGCTGTCGGAGTTTGTGGTGGGAAGTCAAGGGGTACAGTTGAAGTTTGCCTTAGACAATTTTGCAAATTGATTTTAGTGGATTAAAATTGAAAATATGTGATGAAAAAGAATTCGCCACAGGTAGGATTCGAACCCACGAGTCTTAGGTCTGCGCCCTAAGTGTGTTACCAACTACACCACCGTGACTTCGAATCACCGCGTTGAATTCTCGGTCGGTAATATGTGATGAGAGAATTCGACGCGGTGATTCGAAGTTCATCACATATTTTCAATTTTAATAGTATACCGAGCATTGTAATGCTATTTAAAAATCATTTAAGTGATTTTAGTGGACTTTATAATATGAAATTGGTGTAGTTTGGTGTTATAAATATAAATGCTCGTGCTCATGAACAATTTGTGAAATAGTTAAAGTGAACTGATAAATGGACTCGTATAGATTTGCCGCCCCAAGCTGCCACGAGGCGTCAAAGAACATACGCCATCTTTGATGCTACTTGGAAAAACTTTACCGTACAACACCGATACTTAGTATCTCATTATACTAGACATTAGCAGAATCACTGAAGTTTCGGTGGAAGCCATAATATAAAACAGAAGAAGAAGAAGAAAAAAGCTGTCATAATAACGAACTAAGTGTGGTAATCGTCTTGCTGATTTGTCTGCCGTTTTTAAACTCCGTGCATTATTTATCACTGCATAAATAAGAAAATGTCAGAAAGGCTTTTGCACCGAATCATTATAGCTGAAGATGCAGCCGCGTTCAAGCTTAGAATTGAGTGAAATATGTATTTAAATCCTGTATCTCGTATCTACGTTTGGCTAGCGCCTAAACTATAGCATTCACGTGGCACAATCTTAACGGGCGTTTTTGCGACAGCGGCAGGCGCGTCGCCGTACTCTATGGGCGCCGCGTCGGGCACGGCCACGCCGATGATGTCGCCTGCGCCCACGCAGGACTCCATGGGCTACAGCCTGCCCGCGCCCGGCTACGACCAGCCCCAGCCTGGCTACGACGGCTCCATGGGCTACGACCACATGCACCAAGACCTCAGCCCGTAGGCGTTCTCCCCCCGCCTGCACGGTAACTGTCACTACACTCCATGGCTACAGCCTGCCCGCGCTCGGCTACGACCAGCCCCAGCCCTGCTACGACGGCTCCATGGGCTACGACCATATGCACCATGCACTGGATTTTTCAGATTTTTTTTACTGCGCTTTTTTGTCTAAATGTTACCAGTTTGCTCTGCTCTCAATGCAATGATCTGGCTGGCTGGTTTGTTTGTACCATAAGAGTACTAACTACCTACTAAAATTTTAAGGAGTTACGTCTATATCTCTTGCGGGGTAGACAGCCCAAGGTCATAAAACCCCAAGGCCACATTAAGTGTGTTAGTAGGCATTAAAGTGAAGATGGAATCAAAATAGTGATGGGTTGCTAGCCGCATCGCCCACTAACATGATTCCTTAGATTTTCGCCCAATCCCTTGACCGACTTTTACAATCTGCACGGGAAGAAAAGCAGCTGGTACATTCTATTTTTTTCCTTTTTTCTCAAGCCAGCATGTAAGTAAGAGTAACATTATTCAAAATACAATTAAGTCAAGCTTCGAATTCATTTCCAAAAGTCTTTAAAATAGGAATCAAAGTCAAAAAGTCAAATTCAATCATTTTATTCATCATAAGATATCATTTAGTGAACGTCAATTTTTTTCATAATTACAATTAGTTTACAAAAATATATTATTATTGACGTCAATAATTTACTTACGTCTAAGTTTACACCGCTTCCAAGGCGGAGTGCAGAAGAAGCGGCAACAAACTGCACAGCGCATTTTCTCCAAATGACGTCAACTATACATTCAGAGTCAAACATGGCGGCTCGGAACATAGAGCGTCTTAGGCCGAACACAATATTAGGTTCAGCGGGGCGCGTATTGCGCAGTAAGCAGCTAATATCCGAGCCGCCAAAAAATTAGATTCGGACTGTGCAAATTGGTAATCTACCGAATCTGATAGGTATTTAAAAAATTTAATAAAATATATGTTTCCTCGCGCCATTATTATTTCCCATTAGTAACAGCGATGTGTATTGTTGCAGGCGGCGCGCGCCAGGCGAGGTCGGCTTCCTGATTGCCATTATTTATATTCTGTTAGCTGCGGCCGCGTGGCCATATTGCCTTAGGGATAGGACATTGTATACTATACATTACACATATTATTAGCGTATTTTTGGAAGGACATGTAATGAAATGTATTTTATTTGTATTATTGTTCAATTTATACGACTGGTACCCAGTATTTATTTGAATCGAGTATACTATTTTAATCACGTAGGCGTAAACGATTATCGCGACATATTTACTGTTATTAGTATTATTTTATTCCAGTGAATGTCTCTATATCTGAATTGATTTTATCGTATTGGAAAGTAATTATTTGGGCAGTATTAGTATTTTTAAAGCACCACATCGATTGGCGGGATCTCGTGTGTGTAAGTTCACTTATTCGTCTTCACGGCGCGCACATATTAGGCGCTTTTGTCGTTCGCGTTTTAGGCCTTATGTAGTTGGACTTAAGGTTGACATTCAAATGCATTTTGTGACCGGTTTTCTCTCAAAACGATTCGGTAAGGCAGCTCGAGCGCCTAATGTGTGCCCGCTTTTACTCTACGGTGGATATAATAAATATACGATAGTTTTAAGGTGACTAGTGTAATTAACTCTAAGCATTCAGATATTTTGTGCTGACTAGAGTCCTCTGCGTTTGCGTTATACACTAGTTTCTTGCCCCGGCGTCGTCTCTTCGCCTTAACTACTAATTAATAAGTTTCGTCTCATTATCGCACAATACTAAGCGTAAAAACGGTTTATTTAGCGTCAAATCTAGTATTTTAAATAATAAATAAGACTTCCTGTCTCATAATACCACTGTACTTTAAGATACAAGTTAAAATAGCGAAGAGGATGCGCCTGCGCATCGGGTGTGTAGCGTGCGAGCGCTCGCGTGCAATTTTAATATTTAGTGATGGTTGTGTTAGTCGCACTTCGGCCTAAATCATGTTCTTGGCAGCTGTTTGAACCCCACTATTTACTTATTACCAAACCGATAACTGTTGATTCTGCGCCACGTAGTAAACATTTATCTGAAGTTACTATGGAGACCTTTAAAACAGATGAAAAATAGCATAGTGGTACCCTATGTCAATAGTTGTTGGTTTGGCATTACTTTTGTTGTATTTACTAATGTTCAGGAGTTGTGAATATCAGAACAAATATTATATTTTACGGTGCTATGTTGTTGATAGCACAAATTTATTTTTTCAACTAGTATAAGTTGAATGTTTATCGATTTATATTTTGGTTTCTCTGAGGACAGTTTGCAGTATAACGATCGGTTAGTTCCATTTACTGGGGCTGGAATACCGGTTATTTTCAAGTACCGATAATTTCTACGACCTGATGTTTTTATACCCACATCTAAAGTCATCGATTTATCGGTACTTTTCGTAAGTACCGGTATTTTGAAATAGTGATCCGGCTCTTGCGACTTAGTGATAGTGGTATTTTTATACCCACATCTAAAGTCATCGATTTATCGGTACTTTTCGAAAGTACCGGTATTTGAAATAGTGAGCCAGCTCTCGCGACTTAGTGATAGTTTGAATACGAAGATTATGCTAGCGTTAAGTTGATGTGTTCTAAAACAAAATATCTGAAACAGTATACGAGAAAAAACGAGAAATTTAATTGAAAATGTTTAAAATCGCTGTGGAACATTGAAATTGTACCACGTCGCTGTCAGCTTTATCTCATATACATACAGACTATTTATAGCGATGGTTTTAATATAGTTATCCGGAGCAGCGGCGTGGGCCCATGTATACGAGACGAGTTCAATGTTATTGCGACCACCAAGATTGACTAAATAAATTTTTTGTGTAGTTAATATTTCGTTTTATTTATGAGGCTTCCTGAAATTGGGCGTTTAGTATAATTGCTGTTTGTTTTCTGTCAATTTATATTTTTGATTTCACTTTTGGTAAGCGCGTGAATTTTATTATATTTAGTTACACAGGCTTACTTTACCTTTATGATAAAAATACTTTTATAACACACACCATTACACGCTACCCAAAATAAATATTATTGGCAATGACTTAAGTCATCAATCTTATCATAAGTAATATCACCCCCCTTGCCGCCAATTTAATATCTTTTACTATGCAAAATAAACAGTTAATCGGTAGATAAAAATCTGCTACAAAAAATACCTATATTTGTATTCAAAGAAATAAACCAAGTTTGAGCGCTTGCAAAAGTTGACAGGATTTTTACCTTCGTCCGTTCTTTGAGTTTGTTGTCTTATTGGGAATCTAATTGTATTTTTATGTAAAAATTGTATTTAATAATAACAAATATTTAATATTAATAATATTAATATTACATTACATCAACTTCTCCAAAGGGCCTCTACGTGTTTGATCTATATCCCCACGCAAGCCTTCCAAAGGACCGGGGTAACACCCGTGAGTCTCAGAGAGATACAAATATTTCAATATGCTGCCAGTATTTTGGTGGGAAGATGCGTCGTCTCTCTCGTCCAGAGTTTTAGTTAGTTTTGTCAATTAGTTTTTTTTTATTTCAGTTTTCTCAGGGTACATATTTTGTTTCTTCTTCTTCTTCTTATTTAAGAGCTTTATAGCTCTTGTCGATGGAGTATGCGCCAAACTTCTCTATCTTCCGCTTTAGACTTTAGTTCTTGATACGACATGACACCAGCCTTCTTCTTTAGTTGGTCAACAAAACTTTTCCTTGGTCTCCCTGGACCTTTCTTTCCTTTTACCTTACCCTCCAGTATGTTTTTAAAGAAGGCATCATGTCGTATCAAGTGACCAATCATCCTACCCCTCCTATTCTCTATTTCGTTTATCAGTCTTCTTTTCTCTCCTACAATTTCTAGCACCTCTTCATTACTTTTTCGTTAATAATGTAAATTATATTGTTAATAATGTAAATTATGTATTTTCTTTGTACATCTACTACTCGTATTGTCACAAATGAGTTATAATAATAATTAAAAAATACCTTTATTACTGTTACTCAACGGGAATGCAGAGTGCCGATTACTAACAGTTTTACTCATTGGGAAAAATTTTAGTTGCAATATACCTATCCCTGTTACTCATCGAGAATTTTTGCCCGATCTGTAGCAGTATTACTAATCTAAGTGTGAGGGAACAAATCACCAAAATTACCGATTTTAACATACATACTACCACGTCTTGTTCCATTGCGGGGTAGGCAGAGCCCAGTTCTGTAATACCTTAGGGCCACGTTTAGCATGTTGGTGAGCTTGTAGGTGAGAACGGAATCAAAATAGTGATGGGTTGCTAGCCGCATCGCCTATTAACTTGATTCCTGACGCCCATTCCCTCGATCGGCTTTAACGATCTGCGCAGGAAGAGGAGCAGTTGGTACATTCTATGTTTTTTCTTTTCTCCCAGACCCAGCCCGGAAGAAATTACCGATTTTTAAATCCTACAGAAAAAGTACCAAAATTTCAAGTCTGATACGAACCGGCCAAAGATTTTTAATTGCCTTTTGGAAACATCGGCAGTGAATACGGATTGAAATCAGTAAGTGCATGCCCGTGTTATGCCCTTACTGGACAGCCTCATTTAAATTCCAAGTGGCATGCACTCGCAAAGGTCAGCGAGTTGCTTCGCCTTTGGAACTTGTTTTGCAGAATGCTGGACGCGTGCAGATTGGCGACAACTCGATTGGAACTTGGAGGATTTTGAGAAAAATAAGTTGTGTAGAGTAAAAAAAAAAGCTCGTCTAATTCTACTACTACTGCCCTACAAGATAGTCATCTACTTCTACTACTATACAGTCACGAAAAGGTGAGTTTTCATTTTAATTATTAACATACCATACAAACAAACAAACTTTTTAAATGAATACTGTTATTTTTAACCCTATACAGGGTGTTACTATCTAGGCATATATGTCGCCCCTGGTGTGGTGGTTTTATTTGACGAGTTTATATTTTACTCATACTTGGAACTTACTTGTTCGTATGGATCACAAAAAATAATCTGTAGCGACATTCCATGTTCTGTGGTTCCCTCCCCCCGACCCCTAGAGCGGGCACATGTATGAGTATTTTCCATTGGTATTTTCAATATTATGCGTTCAGTTCACTCCTAGTGTGATTGCGGGGGGTACAGAGCAAGAAATGTAACGTCGATAGGGCGCGCGCTAGTGATATTGCTCTGCGACTCCGTTACGGGGGCATTGTTGTTGTTGTTTGTGCGAACTATTCACGTGATACGTGACTTGAATAATATTTATTTTTATCAAGATTAATCGATAGCAAATAGCTTTATGCCCTTTCTTTGAAGAATTTGCATAACTGATAACTTCGATAAAAGTGTTATAATGTTATATCAGCCATAATTTCGTTTATTTATGTATATTATCAAAGGCGACCTTGACGAGTAGGTATGAACTATGAATCAGATGTACGCGAATGACTGACAGTGCTACGGCGATTCTCGTGGAGAACGGTTGTGTTGCTCTGTTTGTTACTCTAGAGACTGTTATGATAAAGTCGCTAATAAGGTTAACTAGTTCTGTGGCACACAGGAACAGTGAGTAAACAGTTTATTAGATATCACCTATAATGGAAGTCGTAAATAATACTTTTGAAGGTGATGGTGACGCATCAATCCATGTAATTACACAAGTAATACGTACGGTGACTGAATTATACAAGGAAAAATAGCTTTTTTTACTTAGTGTTGTTTCAGTAAAACAACTTTCAAAATACGTTCTCAGATTTATTGATATTATGCTTGTTACTTTATTTCGCAAAAAAGGAAGACTGGCATTCTATTTGAACGAACAGATGGTTATTTGTGCCGATGAAGTCACATTCGCTGAAATAACCACAAATACATCTGCAAGCCCACCAATATGCTAAACGTGGCCTGTAGGTTTTATAGACCTGGGCTCTGTCTATCCCGCACGGGAAAAGGACGTGATAGTATGGCTGAATGGACCACAAAGGAACACAAACCAAGCAAGGCCCTTGGGGGTGGGCCGTCAGATGTGGAATATACAGGGTGTTAGTATGAACACTCTTAATCCTTCAAATCATCAAACCAGCCCATCAAAAGAACAACTTTTCCTATGAGACCCAACCTGCAGCCGTATTTACTAACTCGGATGACAGGTGTCGATGCCTATCAATCTAGGATTTTCCTTTACAATGCGGTTTGTGTTTTCCAAATAAAAAGTTCGAGCAAGCAAAATCCGCAATGTAACAGCAAATCCTAGATTGATAGGCATCGACACCTGTCATCCGAGTTAGTAAATAGGGGGGCTGCAGGCCTATTTGCTAACTTTTGACAGCTACGGTGTACATCATTTTTATGGTAACTTCAATATTCATTACGGCTTCGGTATGGTTGACTATTTTTATTTAAGATATGACAACCGTAGTCCGTAATGGATGCTAAAGTGATAATTGTACGTCGTTGTACACCGAGTTAGCAAACCGGCCTGCTGGAAACTAAAAAAAAAAATACGTCATTTTCATACAAAAGTATTCGGCCAGCCCGACAATTTGTATGAAAATATAGTTTTTTTTTATTTCCCAGCATTGTTTCCATATGCAAAGACGAAGAAGATATTTTGACGGGCTAGTTTGATCCTTTGAAGGATAAGGATGTTCATATTTACACCCAGAAGATAGGAAAATACAAATTTCCGTTTTTGGGTTCCGCACCCAAAGGGAAACACGGGACCCTATTCAAGAGACTGTCTTTCTGTCAAACGGCTTTATCTCATGAGCCATGATAGCCTATAGCTCACTATAGCTAGACAGTTGTTTTCACAGACGATGTATTTCTGTTGCCGATATACCTAACAACTAATACTAAAATAAAATATAATGAATATTTGAGGGGTGCTCCCATTCAACAAACGTGATTTTTTGCCGTCATTTCCTCGATATTAATAAGCGTATAAGGTACGACACTTGAAATATTCTCATAATTTTACTTGTATAGTCATTTTAGAAATCAATACTCAGTCAAAATAAAATAAAAAAGCGGGGGCTCCCATTCAGTAAACTTGAACGTGGTACCTAGGTACGGAACCCTTCGTTCACGGGCCCGACTTGCACTTGGCCGATATTAATTTATTAGTTAGGAAACGCTACGAGCAATTTTAAACACCTTGAGCTGATATAGATTTAAATCTTAACTAATTTCCTTTAATTGGTCGGATTACAAGGTTTTCATTCACATAAAATTAAATACCAATAGCACTAAGTTTAAGTACCCGGTAAAATCGAAAACTGCCGTCTCTGTATGTTGTTTTGTTTGCCTTCATAAATATGCGCTGCCAAATTGGAGTACCTACCTAATCGGAATCCGGTGGTATCCATCGCATACGCATAGCTGATTAAGTGCCTATCGTAGGTGACTTTTGATAGGGATTGTTGGTTATGGATCAGCATATAACCTCGCGTTTTTATAAATAGCACTTAATGATAAACTTATTACTTATTTGGTGAGAATACAAAACGATCGATAAACAGGTAAATAACAGTCATATCGTAAGATAACGAGGTTCGTTCGGATAAATTAATTTCTGGCCAATAAAACGTATTATTTTGTAATCCACCCTGCTTGATAAAATACGACCAACGTTCATTAACAAATTCTAAAATTAGATTTAGAATTTTAACTGTAGAAAATAGAGTTGTAGCTGGCCAGTATTAAAATTGTTTCTCAAAATCATGGAGATACCTATATGTACTATAAAAATTTTGTTTTTTCTTTTGTCAGTAAGTTCGACGGCCAGGATGACGAGCATCCACAGCGCGTACAAGGAGGAGGTACACGACGTGCCGATGTCGGTGATCATGCGGCCATTCATGCCCGAGCTGGATGAAACGAAGGTCAAGTCACTCATGGAGACGATACAGGTAGGATAACTTTTGGTATTTTTTTAAGTTAAAAAATTTAAATTGAATGTGATTGCTTCTCGTACCCAAAAAGTAAAGTCGAACAAGGGAATAACGCTACGCTTTCTTATAGCACTTTCTGGGAAGTCAAAGATATCTTTACATAATTAAGTCTCACTGCCTGCCTTACAATAAGAATAGATATATTTTAACAGCGTTATCTCTCTCGTTATATCTACAAAACATTTACATAACTGTCAAAATTTTCGTAGACACTCTGTGAATACGATAGGAAGGACAAACAGATTTTACATCAACCAAGATATGCAGATCCTTGAAATAGAAAATAGCAGCAACTTCAGGGGCCGCTGCTTTTATTTGAGGCCAGCTAGAAGTATGAGTGGCTCGATAGTCTTCCATTATCAGATCAGCTAATTCTTATTATCGAGTCAAATATATCAGTCGTAAGGGTGTAAGGGTTACAAGGATACCCCATACCTACCTGCGTCAATAATCCGTTGTATGTAATAAAGTTATGTATCGTGGAATAAAGAAATTTACATATTTGCACACATATTCGAAAAACAATACACTACTTTTTTGCAGGGCTGTAAAGAATATTTGACTTGGGCACATTTATTTAATTACACAAACTCGTAATCGTCACTGATATCGTGTGGGTAATCCTGTAAGCATCGCCGAGTTGATACTCGTACCATCGTCACTGCCGCTAGCCGTTCCGGCATGCGCCGTGGTAAGCCAATGTTACTCCGCTGGCCCTAAGCCTGTAACCAAAAAAAAATACGCAAATAAAAAAAACTCAGGCTTGCAGAAAGATAAAAAATGGTTCAATTACGCGTTACGCGTTGACTTGATAATAACCTCCTCCGTTTGTCGTCGATTGAAAAAATACCTGCAGATGTTGCTGTAAGTCTGTCCATCGGTGCCACAAACGGGGGTGTAGGTGTAGTCAGCCGTGCAGATCTGCGCGCTGCTGCCCAGCATCAGGGAGCACAGCGTGAACAGGAACGTCAATGCTAGAAGAAAGTGTTGTTGTTATTATGTATGTTAATTATGGGTCTCGCACTCTGCACCTGCAACATTCATAGGCGACCAGGGTTTTGTCAAGTCAAGGAGAATTTGAGTACAGTTTTGACCACCAAGGATTCTAATCTGTAATGTCGCAAATACAAATAACAGTCTGTGGTGGTAGGACGACGTATGAAGAAAGGTCTTCTGCTTCATATAATTCCAATAGACGAAGTTTTATAAACTCAAAAAAATATATACATTCGGTTTTAAAAGTACACAGACTACACTGCATCTAATAATCAATCAATCATTTATTTAGACAAATACAGTCCATTATTGTTAGTAAACATTTTACTTATATAAGTATGTTACTTTAATGTCATAGCATAATCTACCTGGTTACAGTTATGATAAACATACAAAAAAATGTACTGTAAGGAAATATTTAAGCTAAGAGATTTCTTGAGACACGATCTCGTCATATAACATAAAGGGATAACATGCACACAGTATTTATTTGATTATATCACCGCATTTGAGCCATTTTCAAAAGGTTGCTGAGTTGCATAATATTATACAAAAACCAACGACTTTTAGGTGAGTCAGTCGGGTAAAAATAAACAAAAATCTTAGAAACTTTTCATAGTCTTGATACTCTGGGGGATCTTTTCAAAAATTCATAAACTAAATAAGTACAAAATAGCCTTGAGTAAACCAGGGCCCTTATAACATTCACTTCAGAGGCACAGCCGAATTTCCCACCATGACAAATGTAATTATAGAGTATTAGTTGTTACCTGCGGCTCCACCCGCGTGATATACAGCGTATCTCTTTCTCAGTACCCTAACCTATGCAAAATTTCATGATAATTGGTTCAGTAGATAGGGCGTAAAAGCGTAACAAATAAACTCTCTTTCGCATTAAAATATTAGTCAGGAAGTTAGGATTGGTTAATAAACTTACCATATAGAAGCTTCATTGTCTTAAGAAAACAGTGTGCACGGGGTTGAATTTTCCACTAGAATGTGATTAAACCAGCGGCCAGCTTTATATTGCGAAGCTGCAAATAGTAAAACTGGTTCGCGGCCGGGTAGCGTATTGCCAAATTGTATATTGACACAGCCACACATAAAAATCGAAGCAAACTACAGCTCTCTGGGTTTGATACGAAGTTTGCTATTTATATGTAATCAAATGAGTGATGGCTATGTACCTACCTAGCCTGAGGAAAGGAAAAAACCCTTGGAAAAAACTAATTTATTTAGTAATAAACAAAGGTATATAGAATTTGAATACTTTTCTAATTGTTAGTACCTATTTTGATAACACAGTTAGATCACTTTATTGATTTATGAAGTAAAGCTAATAGAGCATTGAAAAAAAGATACACCAATTATATGTATATTTCGTCTGAGTTCAGAGTTTGTGTTCGTATGCGTTTTGGTGTTCAAATATGGAACAGCAGTCTAACACAGAGCAAGCCGTGTCTGTACATACAGTTTGGCAAGACGCGGCTGGTTACTCACTCTTACCTTTTTATAAAAACTGACCAGGTAAGTACTTAGTGAGATTTCATGGAAAGTTACTCAAATTGTCCGATAACCTACGCAAAATTAAGTTTGCAGTAAATGATTTTCACTCGCAAAATACAAGTACTTAGGTAGTAGATGTTCGTTAGTTGACTTTTAGCTATATTCAAAATGTAACGTGCGACGCCAAGTATAAACTTAATTTTTTTTTTAATGAAACTTGTAAAATTATTTTGGCAAGTTCTTTTCAAAAACGAATATAAGGTTTCATTCATTAAATTATCATCTATTTTTACCCGACGGACCCACGAAGGAGGCGCGCGTATCTTTCGCGCTTATGTATGTAGGTATGTTTGTTTGTATGTATGTTTGTGAAATTATTGCTTCCTGTAGCCTAAACAGGTGGATGGATTTTGAAGTATGAAGTGTCATTAATTTGGCATTAAAAAAAACACATCTTTCCTGTGGTATTTTTCCCCGGAGTAAAGCTATTATCGTAACATCAGCTAAAAATCAATATGGCGGACGTAAACTGTAAAAAGGCAGTCGGGTTTTTAGGTTTTGAAATAGGTAATGTTACTTGTTAGAAGTTAGAAAATTGGAACGGCAAACGGATTTACAGTCCTATCACAAAATTGGTACGGCAAGTTCCAATTTTGTGATAGGTTTCCGACAGGGATGACTTTGAGTATTAATAACTGATATGGAATGCAGTAAACGCAGTAAATAAATTAAATTTGAAAATTGAAAAGGGGTAAGTCATCCACTGAGAAGTCATCCGATAATCTATGTACAATCTTTCCCGTTTTCAATCCTTACCTAACCCAATCCTCCCTACCTGCTGAATAAGAACTACTGAACTTTCATACCTACTTCAACCAACGACTGAGACAGCAAATAATAATTTAAACACGAGCTACATGCAGTGACTTAGCGCGGCCGCACATTATCAGAAATTTCTGTTAGAAAAATTCTGACGCTCGCCGGAAGGCACTCGCTGCATACATTTTGTATTAGCTCCCGCACACTGTTAGAAAAATTCTAACGGGTCGTCCGTTTCTGATGCCCGCCGGATGGCACCTCAGCCGGACGTCAGAATTTTTTCTGATTTAGGGCGGCCGCATATTATCAGAAATCCCTGTTAGAAAAATTCTGACGCTCGCCGGAAGCTTGCCGGAAGCACCCCGCATACTATCAGAAATTTTGATCCGGCAGCTTTTGAGCCCAGTCGTGTTTCATCTGTATGCTTACGCACATCTACCTATATGAATGAAGATACGTATGTTATTGCTCTTAGCGCTTTTTTTATTTAAATAAAACAAATCGGCCAAGTGCTAGTCGGACTCGCACATGAAGGGTCCCGTACCATTATCTATACAACATTAGACTATCGGGCAAAAACTGCAACGAAAAACATGTTCTTAGTACGACCGCCATTAATATTTATTTAATTTTGATTTAATTATTTATTTTTAAAGCGATGAATAAACAAATAAATATTTTGTGAATATCAGAAGCGTCTACCTGTTGCCGTTATAAATAACGAGCAAAAGATGGCGAAAAAATCACGTTTGTTGTATGGGATCACCCCTTAATTATTACCTATTTTATTTTGATTCTAGTGTTTATTGTTATAGTGGCAAAAGCAAATAAGTACCTACATCATTTATGAAAATTTTAACTGTATAGTAATCACGGTTTATGAGATACATCCTGGTGACACACGGACATCGAAATCTCGTAATTAGGGTCCCGTTTTACGCTTTGGAACCCTAAAAACCTTGATATTGAAATATGGATTTCAATACTTAATTAATATTTAGCATATTCGCTCCATATCTAAGTCTCTGTGTATTTTATTCTGGTAATTTTCATCATCGCGTTCCACAAACATGGATATTTTTACACATCGGCAATTAAATCTTGAATTAAGCTCATTTTCGTCAAAAACGTAGGTTCCTAAAATACAACCAAACACGTGTGGAGCGTACGGCGGCGGACGGTAAACTGACGCGAATTTCTGATTGTGTGCGGGGCCTAGTACAAAATGTATGGAAAACACGCCTTCCGCCATTTCTAACAGAAAAAATTCTGACGTCCGGCTGAGGTGCCATCCGGCGGGCATCAGAAACGGACGACCCGTTAGAATTTTTCTAACAGTGTGCGGGAGCTAATACAAAATGTATGCAGCGAGTGCCTTCCGGCGAGCGTCAGAATTTTTCTAACAGAAATTTCTGATAATATGCGGCCGCTCAGAAATTGCGGAAGGCGTGTTTTACATACATTTTGTACTAGGCCCCGCACACTATCAGAAATTCGCGTCAGTTTACCGTCCGCCGCCGTACGTTAAGCAATTCTAACCATGGTTCCAATTAGGATGGGTGGCCAAAACTAAAACGGCTGAACAGATTAAAACGAAATTTGGCACACAGATAGGCTATAGCCTAAGAAAGGACATAGGCTACTTTTAATTACGATAACGCAGGTTAAGCAACTCTAACCATGGTTCTAATTAGGATGGGTGGCCAAAACTAAAACGGCTGAACAGATTAAAACGAAATTTGGCACACAGATAGGCTATAGCCTAAGAAAGGACATAGGCTACTTTTAATTACGATAACGCAGGTTAAGCAACTCTAACCATGGTTCTAATTAGGATGGGTGGCCAAAACTAAAACGGCTGAACAGATTAAAACGAAATTTGGCACACAGATAGGCTATAGCCTAAGAAAGGACATAGGCTACTTTTGATTTCAATAGCGCAGGTTAAGAGCGGCCGCATATTAACAGAAATTTCTGTTAGAAAAATTCTGACGCTCGCCGGAAGGCACTCCGTGCATACATTTTGTATTAGCTCCTGCACACTGTTAGAAAAATTCTAACGGGTCGTCCGTTTCTGATGCCCGCCGGATGGCACCTCAGCCGGACGTCAGAATTTTTTCTGATAGAAATTGCGGAAGGCGTGTTTTCCATACATTTTGTACTAGGCCCCGCACACTATCAGAAAGAAATTCGCGTCAGTTTACCGTCCGCCGCCGTACGCTGCACACGTGTTTGTTGTATTTTAGGAACCTACGTTCTTGACGAAAATGAGTTAAATCAAGATTTAATTGCCGATGTGGAAAAATATATATATATGTTTGTGGAACGCGATGTTGAAAATGACCAGAATAAAATACACAGAGACTTAGCTAGGGAGCGAATATGCCAAATATTAATTGAGAATTGAAATCCATATTTCAATATCAAGGTTTTTAGGGTTCCATGTCCAAAGCGTAAAAACGGGATCCTATTTACGAGATTTCGATGTCCGTGTGTCACCAGGATGTATCATAAACCGTTGTATGTTTGGTTTTTCGTATATGTAAGTGGCCAACACTGGTGTCAGATTTTTCAAGCTGCTTTAAGGCATCTGACATAGCTTAACGACTGACATCAATGATGACAGCCGCGACCAACGGCTTAACGTGCCTTCCGAAGAACGGAGGAGTTCGAGATATTTTTATGCCACTTGCGGTCACCCATCCAAGTAGGGACTGCACCAGGGGTTGCTTAACATACGTAAGCGCTCATAGAGCTCACACCCACTGGACCATCGGGCTCCTCAGATACCTCTCCTCATAAACCGTGATTACTATACAGTTAAAATTTTCATAGATGATGAACTTATTTGCTTTTGCCGCTTTAACAATAAATACTAGAATCAGAATAAAATAGGTAATAATTAAGGGGTGCTCCCATACAACAAACGTGATTTTTTTGCCATCTTTTGCTCGTTATGTATAACGGCAACAGGTAGACTTCAGATATTCACAAAATATTTATTTGTATATTTATCGCTTTAAAAATAAATAATTAAATCAAAATTAAAAAAATATTTAGGGCTGTCGTAATAAGAACATGATTTTCATTGTAGTTTTTGCCCGATAGTCTAATGTTGTATAGATAATGGTACGGGACCCTCCATGTGCGAGTCTGACTAGCACTTGGCCGACTTGTTTTATGTAAATAAAAAAAGCGCGAAGAGCAATAACATACGTATCTTCATTCATATAGGTAGATGTGCGTAAGCATACAGATGAAACACGACTGGGCTCAAAAGCTGCCGGATCAAAATTTCTGATAGTATGCGGGGTGCTTCCGGCGAGCGTCAGAATTTTTCTAACAGGGATTTCTGATAATATGCGGCCGCTCATATGCAGGTAGAGTAGTTGACAAAATATAAGACGATAGTTCGAAATTTTTATTACACAAACAAATACATGCAATGTTTGGGTCGTAATCATCACTGATAGCGTGTGAGTAATCCTGTAAGCATCGCCGAGTTTGATATCATGTCATCGTCATTGTGTTAGCTGCCCTAGCACGCGCCGCGGTGAGCCAACTTTGCTCCGCTAGCCCTCAGCCTGTAACCAAAAATAGAACATTATGATGTATGTGTCGTGGCCATATCGTAGAATCGATCACTTTATGAAGTGATTGTCAATTTTATGAAATGGTCGCATTTCATGAAATCTTTTACTGTGTATTGGCCACATCATGATGTAGATTGGGCAGATCAATGACAATATATCGTTTAACGATATATGCAGCCAAACGCGTGGCTCTTTCATGAAATGGTCAAGATTGTTTGATCATATCGTAAAATAGTTACTTTAATTACCGGTAGAGGCGCTACAAACGCTTTGTTTGTTTTGTTTATGTGGAAAGATGGCGGCCGCCAGCGAAAATCGCAGTGAAAAAGTGAACATTATGTTGTGTAATGACAAAGAAATTGAAAATATAAGAATTTACGACGAAAAAAATACAAAATGATTTTAACATATTCTGAATTTTTGTTAATTATATTTCCTGGACACCCTATTTACGATCCGGTCAAACGTGAATGACAATATCGTTAAACGTTGACGATTCAATGATCTGATCAAATTAAGTTGGCCACATCATAAAATGCCACCATTTCATGAAAATGTCAATGGTTTCATGAAAAGATCAATTCTACGATATGGCCACGACATATGTAAGGTAAGCTGTCAGCTGAGCCATGTGGTTCCCGGCAGAGTACAATAGGACCACTCCAAGTCTTGCCGTGGATGTCGTAGAAGGCGACTTATGAAATACAAGCTAAACTAAGCTTATAAACATCAAAGAGACCTCTCCAACCCGGCCAGCGTGGAGAGTGTAGACCAAATTCTCTGACTGCTCTGGCTAATAGGTATATGGCTCTGGTAGTATAGAGAGGACTTTATTTGTAGTGGAGACTTAAAATACCTGATGGTGACAGTTAGCTGAATATTATGGACGAGGTGTTTAAAATAAACTGATGAGCCAGCTTACTGAGTACGAGCATTATACGATGTTTTCAATACATTTACGATTACCATATAAATAATTTAAAAAACAAAAAACCCGCCTGCATGGATAACTACAATTATTTTATATTTCACCTACCTAAGAACACTCGGGCTATTAAGACAAATCTAACGATACCTCAAATGTGAAAATCCATTCATCGGTTCTAGAGATACAAGGTAATAAAGAATATTACATACCTACATACAAGATACGCGCTAAACACATAACCCTCCTGGCAGTCGGGTAAAAAGGGTCTAATCCTTAAAATACAACCACAGTGTTGTCTGTGAATACAACATTACGATCCAAGCTTCGATATCATAAGGACCGTATTAATAATAAATATACTTATTAAAAATACTTTTTGCTAAAATGCATTATGATTAGGTCAAAAATGAGGTATGCGGGCAAAACCGCACCCACATCTTTCACGGATAGGTTTAGTTTGTTGAAATTAAAATACACATATATGTACCTTTAAAACTAACGTGAGATAAAGACTAACAGCGGGTCACTCACGTGCTATTTGTCGGGATTCCCGACTATTGTTTCGGGATCCACCCCCGCGCGTCCCGCACTCGCCTTGAAAATGGACTCACGAGTCCGAAACTGTATAGGCGGCAATCCCGCCAAATAGCACGTGAGTGACCCGTTGTTATAATATGTATATTGTACCTGCACATGTTGCTGTACGTCTGTCCATTGGTGCCACATACTGGGGTGTAGTCAGCCGTGCAGATGGTCTGCGCGCTGGTACCCAGCATCATGGAGCCCAGCAGGAACAGAAACGTCAATGCTAGAATGCAATATTGTTTGTATTTAAAATTTATTTTAATATAAAAATAATTTTAAATGTCATTGATATTGCTCATGTAAGTGGCGTAATGTTATGTCTTTTTGAGTAAATAAGGTTCCTTAAACCGAAATATTGTAGTTATTCTGTGTGGGTCTTGCACCCTGCATCTTCAACAATTTTCGGCCACTGGCTCTAGTCAAGGTTTGACTATTTCTGACAGCTAGGCTACTAACATGCAAACATTAAAAATTACTTGGTTTATAAAGATATCGCGAAAAATAAGAATACCTACAGAGCAAGGTGTGGTTAGAACGTGCTACAAAGAAGAGCTTCCTTTTGAGAGGAACTGGGCATTTAAGAAATATTTTTGCAACACAATATTTATTTATTTTTATTTAATTCATTTATAATCAACTTAATAACAGTTTCACGCTCCAAAGCGATGAAATGTCTAGTCTATCTTATCTTCTGAAACGCTGTAAGTTACATAGATTTTTGATAGTGAGTTGTGCGTCAATCAGATTGACACTACGAGCTTTTAGGTATAAAACTGATCCCCTTATGCAAAACGCTAGACGATCTAGTATATCTATATTTAAACGTCACGATCTCTTCTACTTACTTACTAAGAATCCAGATGCCCATATGAGTTTCCCAAAATGTAGTTTATTTTATTGGTACTCATCTACTTACTACCATTGAGTAAAAAAAAAAAAACTAAGTAGATACTAAAATGATTATAAACTGAAGATGCGTCGCATTTCGCGAGGAGCACGACGCGACAGCCGATACTGCTACAGCCTCACTAATGCAGCAAAACTGTATCGGCAAGGGTTAAATGCATCAACTATTGGTGGCGGGCATGAAGGGACTAAAAGTAGTGGGTGGGCGCTGGCCAGCAATAGTTTGCATGAATGAGCTAGTGGTGGAAACACCCAAAGTAATTACCCAATTATCTCAAATTGCAAAGACTTACCAAACAAGAGCTTCATATTGTCTGAAGGAAACAGCGTGCACAAAGTTCAGTTTTGCACTAAGATGTAAACAAACCGGCGACACGTTTTATATGGCGTAGCTGCAAACAGGAAAACTCACTCGCGGCCGGGTATTCCCTATTTACTTCTTATGAGGACAAAAACTGACTTTGTACAAAGATTTCATGTAAGTAATAATATTCAAATCGATTAAATTGTGATACACATAATTGTGTTTGACGGAGTAAGCAAAAATTTTCATGTAGATACAATTTACATTAGCATATCTAACTAGGTAATCAGTTTATCATACTTATTTGAACTGTTCGACCGAGAGGCGGTTCCGAAGAACTCTGACACCAGGTGTGCATGGTCGACTGACCGTGTCACCTATAGACACGAAATGATGATGATTTGAACTGTATTTATTTTATTGTACATTGCTTCGCCAAATAAACCTACCCCTAGACTGCGGAATGAAGCACTGCCTAGCCCGTTAAAATTCTGTGTAATGTCTCAATTTAGTTCTGTTTTTTTTAGTAAAGTAAACTATGATGTCACGAATCCCCCACCCTGGTTTAAATGGCAAAAGAAATTACGTGTCCAATTAGTTCTGTGTGTCTGTGTGTTGGCCAATATTTTTTTGTTTATTTAGTTAAATAAACAAAAAATATTCGAATATTAGTCTGCTAGTTAGCGGACTACTTGTTTATATCTATATTATATCTATTAACTAGTGTACTAGCGGATTAATGTTATTATTTTGACAAACAAAACTGGCTAAGCGAATTTCAAAGGTTTTTCAGGGACAGTTTGGAAGACAGACCCTGGGCAGTTTGGAAGTCCCTCAACAGACTCCGAGCTGGTGTAGGGAGATGCCAAGAAACCGAGTAAGGTGGGGTTTCTCCAATAATTACCTCTGTGACTGTGGCGCCATCCAGACTATGGCTCACCTAACGACGTGTCCTAATTGTCCCTCCACATGCAGTATTAAAGACCTAAATGAAGCAAATGACAAAGGTATCGCCGTGGCCAACTACTGGTTAAAATCAATATGATTTTTAAATAAATATAACCATATCGACTCGAAAAGAAGAAGAAGAAGAAAGGTTTTTCATAAAAATATAATAAATTAAGGTTTACAATGCTTTGTAATATTTTTACTTTTATTGCTTTGCCTCAGTAAAGAATAGCGGTGTAACTATACGGGACGGGTGGCGTATAGGCGTGAGCTTTGGAGGTTTGGGAGGAGTCATTTCTGCCGCCCCTGTTCCTAACTCACACGTTTATCATTAAAGATCTTGAGAGAGATAGAGAAAAGAAGACATTTTATCTTTAACATAGGTAATGCCGGTTGTTTTTTTAAACCGTCACCAAATGTTCACAGCAGGTACTGTACCGAATACAGAACTTATTTCCACAAAAACATTAATGAAATATGAAAAAAGAACATCTTTCCATACTAAGACCGATCAGCTGTTCGACCAATTTGTATAAAAAGGCGATTTTTTTAGGTTTTTCCCAAATTCTTTTTATGGGTGCTAGTTAAGTACTTATCAAGACTATCAATCAGGTACTAAACCTGCTATAAAAATTTGGCTACTGTTTAAAAAGTCGCCATGTATAAAAAAACCGGCCAAGTGCGAGTCGGGCCACCCGCAGTGTGGGGTTCCGTAGTTGCGAATGACAACTGTTCACACTCGCACCTCACAGTTTAACGACCGAAAACATCTAACAATGAAAATTGTATGTAATTTTATATTTTCCAGTACATTTTATAAGTTGGTTGCCTATAACTTGTGTTCTCAACCTCACAATATTTTTTGAAGACCTATTTAACGATACCCCACACGATGGGTAAGTAGAGAAAGAAAATACTCCCCCACTTTACTTGTACCCTAAAAAAATTTTTTAAAATATTTTTTCTACCTCTTTTTTGCCATGATTAATATACATGCCTATACCAAATTACAGCTTTCTAGTACTTAAAGTCTCTGAGTAAAACCGCGGACGGACAGACAGACAGACATGGTGAAACTCTAAGGGTTAAGTTTACTACGGAACCCTAAAAAGCCGATAGGTAAAACAGTAACAAAAACAAATATTTGTGTAGACATCATTTCCATCTTTTTATTTAGTTGTCACCCCAAATTGTTGAATGCCGAGCCATCATTATTTATTGTGCACTTTTGCCGGCGTCTAAAAGCGACTCCCATGGCTTCTTGCATGCGCCATAGTGCACTATGAATGTATAATCGGGCACCCTGTAAGATAAAACGGCAATAAGTATAGCTAGCCTATGCAGACATTGTATTTTTTTACAATAACTACTTACTGCTTTAAAAAATGTGTATGTAAATAGATCATGTATTTATTTATGTAAGACTAGCTTCCGCCTGCGGAACCCGCCTGGATGTCGGTTATCGCGACCATGTTTGAAAAGAGAAGACATTTGAAAGTTTTACACTTATCCGAACCGTATCCTGATGTTCTAATCTCAAAACTTTAAATTATCTCCTACCTCCTAAGTTCTGAATGCTGATATATTGATGTAAAATACGCATAGATTAAAAAAAAATTATTCCCACTTCTATGAAAATACGGGTGTGCGTATGCACAGTGGCGTATCTATATATTTAGGGCCCGTGGCAAATTTAAACAAAAGGGCCCTTGATAGCCCGAATGCTGCTAGTGATTTCTTGCAAGATGGCATATTACCACCTCTGTCATCCAGCAGCACAGACAACATGTTGTCTGTCCAGCAGTGATACCACTGTATGTGCGGCTCGTGACACATAAACTAGGAAGCGCCGGGATACGCCTGGACTGTGTGTTAATTGTGATAGTGGTTGCTGCGGAGTAGTCTTTGAGAGAGTTACTTTTGCGTTGAGATTGTAGAACGCTCGTCGAGTGTGTAATAAAATGAGTGTAATCCATTCTACGAGAAAATGCGTAGGAAGGTCATTGTTGTAGTCCTTTTCCTTTGATAAATAATCAAAGTCCTTATCGATTGCACAGGTAGACGCTGTATATGTTTGATAATATAGTGATGGTAGCTTCTTGCCGATGACTATTATTATATTCCTTCATACATTTTTGAAATAAAAAAAGAGTGTGTTTGTATTCTCCACTCCGCAAATGGTGAAAATGACCATATTTGACTACATCTTAAGAGTTACAGTCGGCTCGGCGGGTTTCTATCCCAATCGCTTCTCTTGAGGGTCGCGCTCTCTTTTTGATGACAGGGCGGCAACCGAACAAGCGGGTCTCCTGATGGTGAGTAATGACCACTGCCCACGGACAACTGCAACACCAGGGTTGTTACAAGAGCGTTGCGGGCCTTTATTTTTGTTTTGATGGTAAGGGGGGATGGGCCTCCGGCTCTCTCACTCACCGAACGAAGCATAGAAGCGGTGAAGCTACTAACTCAAACGTCGATTTTCTGTGAGAGTGTGGTACATTCACGGACGATCAGCCCATTCATGCTACTAGCAAAAGTGAATTTTGCTGGTAGCGTGGCGCTACCCAACTTATACTTTAAGTTGGGTAGCGCCACGCTACCGGTTGACAATACTGGTATGTATCTGAGCTACCACGGTTGTATTTACGCGGTGATTATTGAAAATTTAGTTTGTTACGTTGGTCCGACACCTACCTACTAATCGTATAAGATTGCTGACTCAACTTTACAAATATGGACACTGAAAATATATGGATTTTCAAGATAACTTACGAGCAAGGATTGCTGTAAGTGTATCCGTCCGCTGCGCATACAGGATTCATTTCTTGGGTGCATGGTTTATTTAGATTGTACCCCAGTACCAAAGACCCTAGCAACAACAGGAACGTAAAACCTAAAAGAATATAAAACAATATTAAGTTATTGGCGTATTTTTTTGGGTATGTCAACTAGGTCATAATTTTATGTTTTTATCCGAAAGAAAACATTTAAAAAAAATTATTTATTTATTTCCGCAAACCATAAAAGATTTCATTCATAAACTTGAATTGTATTAATTCTGAAAGTGAGGTCATTTTCACGGCCACACTTTGATGTCTTTTTATTTTATCAAGCTGTTATCTTTTTCTTGCATCCTTTATATTTTTTTTTAAACCAATCAATTTCTTATGTTGATTTTTAGTTATTCTATAAATAAGTGTTAATTTTCAGCCCTCTTACTTAATACATGTACTCACTCCCGCACTCGATATCAGGGAGGGGGCTGTAGCTGTACCGCTTTTCCGCATTCTGCTTTTTTAAAACCCCGTTACATAATATAAGGCGAGGAATTTCCTTGCTATACATTAAAAATCTAGGCACCTTAATGTACTCATTATTTTAAATGTTATTCTAACTATTAATATTATTAATGCGAAAGTAAGTTTGTTTGTTAGTTTAGTAGGTACGCTTTCACGCCCTATCTACTGAATCGATCATTATGAAATTTTGCATACACATAGGTATGAGTACTGAGAAAGACATAGGCTATATATCATGCGGGCGAAGCCGCGGGAAACAGGTAGTTGTTTGTAAAAGAAATGGATTTTTGTTGCCAAAACAAAAACGTTTTTTGTTATTTATTGGGATCTCCTTTGACGTCACTGGTGTGACGCCTAGTGTCTAGTGGTGTAAGATCTCTTTCCCCATGTAAGCCTTCCAAAGGGCCGGCTTATACTGGGTTATTGCAAAGGGTATGGCACGTGCCATAATCATGATAACTGACTTAAAATATCCTTATTCGATATTATACGAAATGACCAGTATTCCTAGTAAGTAAAAGGTACCTACCTTACTTAATGACTTAAACTAAATAAATACCATAAAATACTTTAAGTTCTTACCGTATAAGATCTTCATGATGAAGCAGTAAAACCTTGTCAGAAGTCTGTATTTTCAATGGAAACTAAACAAGTTCTAAATAACCAACTTGCTTTATATACTTAGACAGCAGGATAATTTATTTTATGAAGCATAACAATGCTCGTATTAAACTGTGCCGGATTAGGCAAGCCCAGAGCAAATGTTATCGAACTTATCGAATTCTCTTTAATATATTGATATGCTTAAAGAAGGTGATAATTTTTTTTTTGTCAGCTATAGAAATGATGGTCATATACTTCTTCTACTTCTAGATTAACGTACAGTCGAACTGGTTTGCGTTACTCCAGCCGAAAAGTATCTCTTTTCGAAAATTGACAATGGCAAATAATTAGAGCCTAACGTAGTATAAAAGTGCCTGAAAGTCTTGAATTTGTGCCGCCAGCCGTTTAAGATATATTCGAAAAAACAATTTCTGGCTGGCGTAACGTTACTCCAGCCGAATTTTTTTGATCCAGACTACCTAGGTCTAAATGACGTACACACACGGATAGCTTCAATTTGTGCTCAAGAGTGCCTTATATTTTTCGGCTGGAGTAACGTTTGCTCAGTTGCTGTATCTCTGAAACGGCAGGCCAATTAACCGTTTGGGCACCCAATTTTGGGCACGCTACGCCACTGTTTGTGCCATAGGTTTCATAAGTATCACTATTATGGTTAACGAGTTATGATTTTTTCTCTAAAAATCGAAAATAGGCTCTTACCAATTCAAACTAGTACCAACATGTAGTTCTTATACCACCACATATAATTAGAAGAAATCATCAGCCTATCCCACAAATTCGGGGAGTTATGACGATATTCCTTATTTAGGAAAGTCAAATCCGGTCCTGTGATTTTGAATAAAGAATTCACTATTTTCCTGTGAGCCGACTGATTTCATATTTATACATTATTTAGGGAGTTCTTGGCGGGAATTTGAGCGGACTACACGGTGTTTGTTTTGGATTGTTGTGCAAATTGTTTCTAGTGGACTTTATAATGTGAAATCGGTGTAATTTGGTGTTATAAAAGCCCATGTCAAGGAACAATGTGTGGGATAACTAAAATAGACAGTCATTGCAGCTGTAGTGAGATTTATATAGCGGGCTGGTGGTTGTCCGCCTTGCTGCGTTGGCTATGATTGATCCAGTGGGTTCGTGAAGGATTGTCGCCAGGGGCTCCATAGAATCAACGAAATGAGTTTACACCATCATTTCGTTGATAACAAGAAAACTCGATAAAGCGCGGGAAATTTTTTACTTGATACTGGCTAAATACGTAATGCGTGAAAGCCATAAAACATAAAAAAAATACATTATTTATAGAAATAGAAATAGAAAATGTTTATTTGGTGCATATAAAAATACAAAACAATTAAAACAACGACAGATTGACGGAATATGTCACCAAAATGGTTTCCCTCAGCTGTGATGCCATGGCAGGTATGCCACCATGACGCTGGTTTTTAGGGAAGCCAGTTGGGCGAGAGATTTGACTCTGCGTCACATGAACATTTATAGTTAGGAGATCAAAAATTGTATACTATACATACACAATCCTTCTTCATTTTTAGACACAAATTTTCATTTGAGAATATACCCTCAAAAATGTAGATAGAAATACCCACGAATTAAATTAATAATAATTGAAATCTATACTTATCCGTGGCGCAGCGGTCAACACGCCTGCCTGCGACACGGAGGTCCCGGGTTCGATCCCCGGTCAGGTCAAGATGGAAAATGATCTTTTTCAGATTGACCTGGGTCTTGGATGTTTATGTATATATGTATCTATTATAAAATATAGTACCGTTGAGTTAGTATCCCATAACACAAGTCTCGAACTTACTTTGGGGCTAGCTCAATCTGTGTGATTTGTCCGTATATATTTATTTATATTTATATTTATCCATTCTTACGCGATTACCCGACCAAATTCAAACGTATATTTATTAGGTCATTCATTACATTCTTGGTAGCTCAAAAACTTTCTAACTATGAACATGGCAAAATAACTCGTTTTCTATTATTGACACAATAAAGATGGTACAAAAGTGAAAGAGTTCATTTAATTTTCTCTTCCGCGTCATTTTATTATAGTATTCGTATTCTCTAGAATACGAATACCGTCTTTTCCCTAGTAATTCTTGTGTAACCTTTGATCTGGAGTGCTATTTTTGAACGCGGGCCACTCGTCTTCGAACGATTTTTCCATACAAAAATCGCTCGAAGACGAGTGGCCCGCGTTCAAAAATAGCACTCCTGGTCCGGTATAAGATAACCTGTTTCCGACTGCCGCCCATGCGTGTTTATTTAAAAAACGGGATGGTTTCTAAATTGACATAGCATGCTCTAAGCTACGAGTATCAGCAGGCCTATTTGCTAACTTTTGACAACTACGGTGTACATCATTTTGATGGTAACTTCAATATTCATGACGGCTTCCGTATGAATGACTATTTTTATTTAAGATATAGGGGCGTACAGATGGAAATCGATATAGTATTGAGTTGTAAGCCGCATCGCCTATTGACATGATAATTTCTACCATACCGGCATGGAAGAGAACAAATAAGGTTTTAATAAGTATCCTGGCCGTGTGGTTCTCGGCAGAGTAGAATAGGACCACTCCAAGTCTTTCCGTGGATGTCGTAGAAGGCGACTAAGGAAACACAAGCTAGACAAAGCTTATAAACATCAAAGTGACCTCTCCAACCCGTCTGGCCAGCGTGGAGAGTGTAGGCCAAATCCTCTGACTGCTCTGGCTAATCTCTGGTAGTACAGAGAGGGTCGTGCTCCTGCAGTGGAGACTAAAAAGACCTGATGATGATGAAGTATCCTTAAAACAATCGTTCTGGTAGGTGAGAAATAGATTTGATATTCGCGGCGGCCCCTTTCTGCGTAAGGCCCGTACCATTGCTACTCTTGCTTGCTACGTAGTTTATAATTTTATTTATATTTTTCATTAGTTAATCAACCATTGATTGAAATCTTGCCTGTGGCGAATTCTTTTTCATCACATATTTTCAATTTAAAAATTGGCCAAGTGTGAGTTGGCCTCGCCCAGGAAGAGTTCCGTACAAGCTTAGACTAGCCAAAAACCTCGTATCATTTTTCGCCAGCAAAGATAACTTTGTTTGTCATAGTGTTTGTATGAATAACAAAGTTATTTTTGAGGTTTATGAAAAATTCAAAATATGCTACATTTCAATAAGTTGGTTGCCTACAACTTTTTAGTTAGTACTTAATACTTAGTACTTAGCTGTGATAATTTCCCTTTCAATTTTGTTTTAAATACCTACTACTGCTTTTATTTTTTTACGTATCCATATATAACCGTTTAGCAGATAGAGGGGGGCGACACTTACCTGTAACAAAAATTTCATAACATTATCAACCCCACAATATTTTTTAAACAGGTCTTTAAAAAATAATGTCAGGTTGATAATGTTATAACAATACCCTACACGACGGGTTAGAGAGAGAAAGAAAATTACTCCTACTTGTACGGGAGCAAACTAAAATTTACTTTTTCTACCACTTTAATAGTTTTTTTTCTTCCACTTTTTTGACATGATTAATTTACATACCTACTCATACCAAATTACAGCTTTCTAGTACTTCTAATATCTAAGCAAAACCGGGGACGGACAGACATCCAGACTTGGCGAAACTAAAAGGGCTCTTTATTTACAAGGGAACCCTAAAAATTATGTATTTATGGCACGTGTATTTTCCGTAATTGACAACATATACTTTAACGGAAGTGGTAGATTTTATATATGTAATCGAAAGTACTTTGTATGTATATACTTCGATATTTTTTATATATTTTTTAAACAAGCATTTATTTTTTTATGAATTTTTGAAAATAGGGCACAAACGTAGGATTTACTAACAAATATCTGTGCCTTATACTCTGTCATTGTCAATCTGACGTAAAATGATGACATTGACAGTCAGAGTTGCCAGATTTGGGAAATTTTACCCGGGAGTCGAAAAATTCTCTAGCTTGTATCCGTTTTCACTTATTACGATGTTATAATGATAGGTACCGTTTTTACGTCAACAGTAAAGCGATTCGAACAAAGGAACAAGGTAAGGTGTAGGTATACCCGTAGGTAGGTACTGTCATGTAGGTACACGTACCGAAAAATATTTCATTGCAATATAACTTCGGTAGGTAGGTACAATTTGAATCTAATAATTTATACTTTGATTATGTGAATTTATAATAGATATTTTCACATAAAATATAATAGACAATGTGGTAGTTTTTTCATTTGCGATAACGTAGCTTTGTCCGCGACTTCTTCTGTGTTTGATGAATTAGTTTTATGCTAGCTTAGTATAGCCGCACCTCAGAAAAGTTTTCTTTCGCTTAAACTTCCTCTTTTAATCCCAGGGAAATTCATTATTTCCGGGATAAAATAATATTATTTTCAAACTTCTCCAGTCCAGATTTCATCTGATAACGGACTTAAGTATAGAGTTACCTACATAATGTTTCCTTATGTTTTCGCGATTGTTACACATTTAAATAAAATTATTTTACGGTTTTTTCATTTCTTCTAGAAAGAAGAGCAAGCAGGCCAAGTCCCTCCCATCGACGTGCTCTGGATCGTGGGCTCCGAAGGCGGCAACTACTTCTACAGCTTCGGCGGCTGTCACCGGTTCACGGCCTACCAGCGCCTGAACAGGCCCACCATCCCCGCCAAGCTCATCAGGTCCACCGTCACTGACCTGCGCACGTATTTAGGAAGCAGTACTCCGGATTTGAAGTGATTGGAAGTGTTTTGTGGACATTTTTATTGAGGTCAAGCTGTAGGATTTCGGAATTGCGAGATGAACAATGTGTCATTTCTGAAGTGTCTACCTAAAAAGACTGCTGGAGTTTGTGGTGGGAAGTCAAGGGGTACAGTTGAAGTTTGCCTTAGACAATTTTGCAAATTGATTTTAGTGGACTTTATAATATGAAATTGGTGTAGTTTGGTGTTATAAATGCTCGTGCTCATGAACAATTTGTGAAATAGTTAAAGTGGACTGATAAATGGACTCGTATAGATTTGCCGCCCCAAGCTGCCACGAGGCGTCAAAGAACATACGCCATCTTTGATGCTACTTGAAAAAACTTTACCGTACAACACCGATACTTAGTATCTCATTATACTGGACATTGGCAGAATCACTGAAATTTCGGTGGAAGCCATAATATAAAACAGAAGAAGAAGAAAAAGACTGCTAAGCCAACTTTTAATTAAATATTGGTACGTTAAGTTGTTTAAAAGGTAGTTGAGCAAGTCCATTTAAAAAGTATGAATCCCTTAAAATTTGTAGCAACGTTTTTTTATGTGACCAGTGTGAAAACTTGTGACGTCGTTAGCGCCCGGTCCATATTATATATCCTAGGTTTATGACCACTCCATGACGGTTAATTTAGAGTAGCCCATACACCAACTGTTAACTTTTGTTGTAAAATGAACTCTTTTCCAAAGTGATACGCCGCGTTGCTGTTAAACTTGAAGGCATAGAAGTTAATCGTTCTAGCTGACACCATTCGAACATGTATGTCTGAATGTAAAAAGTAAATGTAACCATAATCCATTTATTAAATACAAATATCATTTATTTATAGACTGCAAGTCGTTGACTGCTGGAGTACCGGTCCTCCTCGAAGTGGGTCGATCGATACCACAGAGCAAGGAATTTCACTGTAGGTAGCTTGCGCGCCGCTGGAGCTCAAGCGACAACATATCCTTGCTCTGTGATTGATAGAGAGAAAAGTAGCGAAGAGTAGCAAGTAGAGCTTGTACTGCCGTCGGTTTTATTTTATATTTTTCGTATGTGTAAGTGGCCAACACTGGTGTCAGATTTTTCAAGCTGCCTTAAGGCATCTGACATAGCTTAACGACTGCCATCAACGATGACAGCCGGGACCAACGGCTTAACGTGCCTTCCGAAGCACGGAGGAGCTCGAGATATTTTTATGACACTTGCGGTCACCTATCCAAGCAGTGCTGCACCAGGGGTTGCTTAACATACGTAAGCGCTCATAGAGCTCACACCCACTGGACCACCGGGCTACTCCGCCGTCGGTTATAAACTTGTTATTTTTCAAGAGATTGCGGTTATCAGCTTGTAACAATGGAATACAAGTAATCCATACTAATATTATAATCGCGCGAAAGTAACTGTCTGTTTGTTTCTATTGTATATCTTAATTTTGTATACTAGTCTGAGATAGGACATAGGCAACTTTATACCGCGCGGATGAAGTCGCGGGGACCTAGTGGAAAATATAAAAGCAGAAAGGGGCCAATATGTTGTTTTCATTTGTATATAATTTGATTACTAGCAATTTTCTCGCGACTTCGTCTGCTTAAATTATAGCCTATGTCACTCGTAAATAAATTAACTGTCAGTTAAAAGAATTTTGTAAGTTGGTCCAGTAGTTGTGGATCCTATTCAATGCAAACAAACAATAATATCTCTCCTCTCTATGAATAGTAAAAGTTTTGATTGTGCCGAGTGATCCATACTTTTACGATTATTATCAAAACAATTACGAATGAATACCTACACCATATTGACCCCTATCTGCTTTTGTATATTTTCGTCTGCTATCTCATTTTTTTTATCTTGTATTTTGTTTTTACTTGCGAAAGTGTCCTGATGACCTTCGTTCATTTAAATAATATAAACATTGCATTCAAAAGTGCATTTGTAAAATAAGGAATAGGTGTTTTAAGATAGTGAGTACCTACTTATTTGTATTGTATATTTTATTGTTATGAAAAACACATTTATTTTTCATATATTTTATTACATTATTGTAAGACTGTTTTTAAAATAAATATTTTAATGTATTTGTTCTTTCAATTACCATGTTTCTGTGATCAGATTTTATTTTCATGTCTGGCAAGAATTGTTTTGTCAATTTATTCGCAGTTTTCCTCGTAAAAGAAACAGCGGAGATGCGATGCGGAATCTATAAAGCTATTGCGATAAACATAGACTTAAAAAAAAAATTTTTACGTCTTTCATATTTCTATTGCGTTAATCGGTTTTATTTTTAAGCTGGGACAGTGTTGCCGTTTCAGGCATAGTGTCCCTAGATCTAGGGGAATAGTTAAATGAAGATTATACTCTAGACAGTCTTTTTCAGTATATAGCGTAATAAAAATAAAATTGCTAAACGTACCAAATCATTCTCATTTCTTCATTTATTCTTAGATTTTAATAGTTACAGTGATTATGGGATATCTAGGGGTTTTTGTAACAATTTTCTAAAACCTTGAATTTTTTTCATGTAGCTGTAAGTTCTTAATTTTTTTAAAGACTACACTCCAATCGGTTCAGAAGCAAATCGGACGTATATTCCCTTTAAACCTTTAAACTTTCGAAAACTTGCAACATTTTTCATTCAACAAAAGATAGAACTCTTTTTCGTAAAGTTCTATTAGATACCTTTGAAGATGTTTATCAAATAAAACCACCGTATTTGTATACTTCCAACGTGTATTTATTGGGGATCGTACTTACCTAACTACAGAACAATGAGATATGCCTTTCTGTATAATATATTTACAAACATGAACATAAATAATATCAAAATACATTTATACTAATTACCTCCGGGCGTCCTCAAGCACTTGAACACAAAATGTGTAAGTAAATAAAGAGTTAGCACCATCAGCGCTGGTTAACAACCTAGGATCCGGCACAATTCAATATTTATTTGAGATTTGGACTTACGTATCAAAATTACATCACTCATGATACCGTCGACATTTTAATTTATCCAAAATGAATATTTAGTAAATAAATTACAGTATAGTTTTACAATTGGTCAATATTTATCAGATTTGGACTCTATCGAATCGAAATCACTCACGATTCTGTCGACATTTTTATTTGATTTTTTAAACGAGAAATTAATATTCAATCAATAAAATGATAAGACAAAATTTTACAATGTCGAAAAAATAAAACAAGGAGTAAAAATTTTTTTTCTTTACAAATGTCGAATATGAAATAAATAAATGATGTATTGATGTCAATGTTTATTTAAAATCATTTAATTAGTCGATAGTAATTTGCTGCCGGTTTGCATTGACAATGGCGTATTGAGACAGTCGACGTGTACACAGTGAATTAGTACAAAAACCGTGCTTTTCGTGCACAATTCACACAAACGTATACATATCAAGTGCTGCAATAAATGCTGGAACATATTTACTTGTACGGAACTAGCTAAGTTAATTGCTGTTAGACCTAGGTCGCAATACGTGGCAACAAGCAATAGACATGTTACTATACCTAGCGGGGCCCTTCTTCCTAGAGATATATGTTAAGCATAGATAGTTAGTACCCTTGTTGAAAATGTCGAAACCATTGGTACTACGGGAGGGCTAGATCGAGGTTTTGGGAAATTCTAATTTACTCAAAAACCCGTGGGATGATTTCAATACGCTATATCAGTAGCAGAATTTTGGTCAGCATAAATATATATTGCCCGAGTCGATACGCTAAGAAGAAGACACTTTCAACAAGGGTACAGTAGTACCACGTTTATAAGTTACCTCAGTATTGTTCGACAGCGCAGAGTAGCCCAACCGACCGCCGACTCGGGCCGAATGAAAACATCAGTGAAATAACGAACTTATTGCTGCAACATAAGATTTTAAATCCAAAAGCAGAAGGACTATTGCTATCTCGCTCACAATACTTGTACGCGTGCCGAGAATGGCCGAGACGCAGCATGGCGCGTCCTCATCAGCCAATAGCAAACGGATATTTCAGCGCCATGCAAAAATTTGATTTCTGCGCAGGTATATTGGTGTAACTTATAAAAGTGGTAGTACTGTACTGAGGATCTATATGCTTAACATATTTGTCTAGGAAGAAGGGCCGCGCTAGGAATAGTCACATGTAATAGACTACTAGTTACCGTGCATTCACTTGGTTGAGCGGCGGGCGGTACGCGGTTATTGAGATATTGATTTTCTTTAAAAAAACCGAAAAATTGGCAGACAAATATCTAAAACTATCAACAGTGTAAAATAACCAACATTGTAAAATTTTTGCATATATGATGTCAAAAAAATTGATCTCTTTTTACATTTTTAATTTCGGAACGTATACTACGGCTAAACACATTAAAATAACTGTTTTTTAATGTACGGCATGCGCTACATATGCTGAGTATTTATGACAAGTCAATTTCACTGTTATGGCGCGCCAATAGAATGTAGTCGGGAGTCAGGGCCCGATAAAACTGACCTCCCTACAAACAGATTTTAATTTCTAGAGGGGTTACGTTTATCTGACCCCGACTGTACTTCAAACTCTTCGGCAAGCAGTGAACGCAAAATTATTACTGCCGCCGCCTTCCGCTCAAACTCGCAAACAAGCACTCACAGTTCTAAAGGCATAAAAGTTCTAAATAAAAGGAACTAACTCTATCTAATATAAAATATATATCTGTTGTGCTATACATAAAAATTGAAAGTACTACTAGGACATTGTAGAAATAAATATTTGATTGATTTGTCTACGTGGTGATAGCACAAATGGTGAGATCGCTGGTTCACGCAAACACCGATATTTTGGCACCAAACATTGCTGATAAATATTCAATAAATACATATTTTCCTTCTCATCACACACTCATATTGTCGTGAGTCGTGACACCGCCCTCGGCTGTCCAACGAAATAGAAAAAATATATATTTATTACGTCACAACAACCAAGTTTCCCATAATGTATGTTCCATATATATTTTTTCGTAATTACACGATAACAATTTGCAGCGGTCGGCGCCGCGGACTTATCTATGTATTATATTTGTTTTGACATATATCTTTATAATTGCATTTTATATATCTCGTTCACAACTTCATATAAGCGGTGGGTACACTTATTCACCGTGTCTATCATAACATTGAAGCATATTCATTTAAAGTGGCACTATATGTTTAAATTTATACATGCATTTATTTATTATGACTAATTTATAAGAAGTGGTCACGGCAGCCCCAGGAATATTTGAAAAGATTAATACAATAGTTAAATTGAGTTAAAATGGCATTATTTATCGGAATTTGAATGGAATAAGATTCATGCATCTACATTGAATTGGAGCTACACTAAACCACTTCCATTGACATTTAAATACATTTCGTTACATATATATTTAATATAATAACATTTCATATACTCTCGCACGCCACTCGCGGAAGGATAACATCATGTGCTCGCACACAGTTTACGCTACAACAAGAATAAGTTAACAGTATTTACACAGTCGCCTTTTATGCGCACACACACCCACACATCAAGTCTAACGCTGCAAAAACGACTGTATCCCAAACGAATAAGATCTATGCTTAGTGTTAGGCTTGATCGTTTGCACACTAATAAGATCCGATTTAGAGCAATCGTTGGAGCAGTAGATTGAGAATTTCTTAGAATTAATATCTTGTTACACAGATTATTGAATATAGATGATAATCATGGAAAAATATTCTGTAACTTATTATAGTCATTTAGATAAAATGGTCGTGCATCTGCTTTCTTAGAGTAATAAAGAAGCAAGTATGGAGAAAATAGAGAATCCTACAAGATATGGAATAATACGTATGTATTTAAAATACAGTTTACACTGCTCAGGTAAGCAAACCCTGCTTTATGTTCATTTTAACAATACAGTACAGGAATTGTTATATAATTTACGTTTGTGCTATTTCTATATCGACGTAAATGCAAATATTTGTGACTTGCTAGGTGAACAACAGTTTACACATTCTTAGCGTAAAGTTGTACAGATCTCAGAACAACTTTACCCAATAGGCGTCAATAGGCAAAACTGTTAAAAGGAACACTACCGATTCAAAACCTAAACTCCAAAAAGTGGAGCCGTGTTTTGTGTGTAAAATTATGTCAAATGAATATTATATTGTGAAATAGAAACCACAAAAGACGTGTATTGTTTGGCACTTCATCTCACTATATTGTGAATGAATAGTTTTCCAAATGCATAACATAAAAAACCTATAAAGTGAAAATATAATAGATAAAGGAACAATAGAGAGAATATAAAAGTGTCACGTGAAATAGATTTACTTGAGCACTAAAGTTCGTCATGATCGTGAAGAAGGGAATTTTCATACGTTTCACAGTCTGCCTAGTTGTATACGTCCCACTCCAATAAGTTTATTTAAAGCCACCGCCGTGGACGCATTCTGTCGCGAAATAAGTGTAAATGTGTTATTTAACTGTATACTAAATCCGATGGATTATTTACTACGACTTTGATCTATTGTATTCGTAATTCATGGTGGGACCATGAAGGATCCATACCACAGGTATCTTTTGAATAAGCAGTAAATGTGATTAAGGCCGTCTCCACGAGCGAGAGAATCGCGATGATCTTAGATAAATAAATTTTCTATTACCTAGGCAATCATCATCATCATTTCGAGTAGGTGATACGGTCAGTCGACCGTGCACACCTTGGTGTCAGAGTTCTTCTGAACCGCCTCTCGGCCTCTGACGCGGTTCTTTTAACGACTACCAGATGGCAGCCGGGACCAACGTGCCTTCCGAAGCACGGAATCATCTTATCAGACAATCGGGTGATTCATGCCTGCAATGTCCTAACCAAACTGGAAACAACATAACAAAGTATGCTTCCCGTGGGAATCGTACCCACGACCCCCGGGTAAGGAGTTTGCCTTGTTGACCTAGGTAATACGATCGACATTCGCTTGCACACACATTCTAAGAGAGTGTATAGAAATACGTGACATGGCGATAAAATCATGGCGATTCTCTCGCTTGTGGAATCAGCCCCTAAGAATTCACACATTTTATTTATTTAAACATTTATGTAGTAAGGTTCCTAATTTTCAAGTGAAATGCGTCCATAAACGACAAAACGGCGGTTCCGGCTCACACAATATCACAACCAACGCACATCTTATACCATACATAAACACGCGTACTTACTCCTTCCTAATATCATTATCCTAAGTTAAAGCATTTTTACGCACCATCAAAACACCCCGTGCCGCTACGTATCTGAGAGAGCATAGACAACCTTTATTCGAAGAGGAAATGTAGACGAGTTTTGAGACAGCGACAGGGTCAGCGCAGACCGAGAGCAGAGCACCGGAGAGTCAATTATTAAGACACTCAAAAATAAACTTCAAACTATTGCAATAAAGAGCATTCTCGTTTGAGATCGCGTGGTTTCGAGACTGCGAGAGCGTTATGTCATATTCATTATGTGTGCACTTTATAGCCATTGTTTTAAAGTTTATTTTCGAGTGTCTTTAAAGAATAATCTCCGCTGCGTTGCTTTCGGTGTGCGCTGACCAACAGGTGCACAGCACAGAGACAGTGCTCCTATTGGCCCGGTGGAGTATTTTGCCGTCACTGTAGCGTATATTGACCAATGCCTGTACATATAAAATCTATGGCACAGATGCGACGCGCTTTATTTCGCTCTACTATCTATCGCATACTCGGTTAGCAAATTTCGAAAATCATGAAATAAGTACGCCGTACTCGATATATGTTGTCATTGGTGCCACTGCTATGTTAACAAAGGCTGTTATTTGAACATATATGTCACATTTTCCCTAAAATAAGATCAATTTTAACGCACCTTCATTATAGGCTTGTGATTACAGTAATTTTGACAGCGCTGCTAGTTTTTTTCACTTGAAGTGAAGGCAACAATACCACATGCATAAAAAATAGTCATTAATAGATAAAGGTCAATATACGCTACTTACTAACCAACTAAAGCTTGGTATAGAGCAATATCTTGCCCACCGGGTCACATAACATTTTGCCCTACAAGTAACATACAACTATGCTTAGTTTACGTCCTTTTACATATACACATCGATTCTACTAATTCATATCTACTTATACTTAACACCTACTAATGAGATTGCAATACCGTGACGTGTTCCTTTACAACAATGGCGACATGTTCATTATTTCTTGTATAAAAATATAGGTATAGCTCGCCTGATTAAGAGCAGTTTGAAAACCTTGATGATATATTTTAGCCAAAAGTAAAATTTATTGGGCGTAATGATTTTCATGAAAGATCATTATTTAAATGGTTCTGCTAGAATATTTATTGTTGGAATATTTAGAAAGAAGGGCTCTAGTATTTAAGAATTAGGGCTTGTTTAGGGTATCTTTTTTATAAGTTGCAAGGTTTTCATTCTGGCTCAATATTCATTATTACGAATAGGCTACCAATTAAATGATTTGCCGAAATTAATTAAATCCTTTATCTATTGATATGGATGAGATTAAACTTTTATATTTATACATTCTTTTTAATAATTTTATATTTTTGTTTAAAATTGGACGATTTGTATGAATATATTTCGTTTAAAAAGTTTAATTTATTGCACTGCTCGATGTCAATATCTACCTATCTACATTTTTTGCGTTGCAAGAACATTTTGAATTGCATGACGATCAGTCATCTTAAATCGTAATGACTAATAAATATTATATAAAATAATATTCTATTCATTGCAGAAATGTGGTGTCTCAATTTGAAATAATATTGATAGGTACTACACTAATTTTACAACAAATTGCAATTTTTCGTCAGACTAAACACACTTTTCTACTTAAAATGCATCGTCCAGCGGTCGTTATTTACACTACATTATCGACAATAAATACTTCGACGGCGCTAACAGCTGTTTACCTTTAAGCAATAACAGCCTCTTATTAATTCGTGTCAAATGTTCAGGATATGGTCATCATTATGGTTATGTCCAGATGAAGCGAGAAAAGTGCGATTAACGCTTTCGGTTCACACATTCTGTCAACTGTTGTATGGAGCACCTAGAAACGCGCCTCCGAGCTATACATTTTTATATGTCATATCATCTATCGGCAACTGTCACTAAGTCTAGTAGGGCAATCTGAACTGATCTTACAGAAATCAGGACTTGTACTTAATGGTGTTCATTTATATATCTGCGACATGGACTTTCACTAATAAAACTAAGTTCAAATGCCTCTGAAAAATTATGTTTAAACCATTTCTATCGTCGGCCAATTCCGATCCAGTATGACGTCAATCTTTTAAATCATACTTCATAGTCTTCACTTTTGGCTTACACTTACACAGTCACTAGTTATAATCACTGTCCCTTCAGCATCACTGGTCGTTACTTCTCGTAGTCTACAAGACTTCTTGGAGCAAGCGACCAATGAGCAAGACCCCTCCACGAATGGGGCTTAGTCTCAGCGGCAGAGCTGGCCTGCGTGGGCGCTCAGACGAGGTCCCCAGGGGAGGAGTCGTGGGGTCGCGGGGGGGCGGCGAAGTGCAGCTCGCGCTCGGCGAGGCACAGCTGACATCAGTCCAGCGCGCCAATGCACTCCGGCTCCTCGCGTACACACTCTTTTGGGAAGTAGCCCGAGCGGTTATCTCCCTGGAAGTAAGGATTCTAGTTAAAGTTTCTAAGGAAAATCATACGTTTGTGAATTTTACAAACTTTTTTCTTTGAAATTATCTTTCTCTCCAAGCTGATTGCCAAGCGCGAGCTGTGAGATACCAAGACAAGATGGGATTTTGGATCTACAAATCGCCTTTGCTGATCTCCAGCACTTTTGGCCTAGTAAGTGTTGAAGAAGTGCCTCAAGGCGGAATACTTGCCACTGCGCCACGGAGCTCGTCAGTTATGACTCGTATGTTAGTACCTTATCGAGAGTTCTGCCCTTCCACCAACCCCGGCCATCGCCCTCTTTACTGAGCACGAGCACTTTAGCGCCCGGCCGCAGCGCCAGCTGCGAAGCCTCAAGCGGCCGGAAGTCGTGGATGACGGTCGCCACCACGCGCCGGAACGGCCAGCGGAGGTTGGAGTTCAGCCTGGAATACGTTAATTTATTGATCAATCTATTACAAGGCATACCTATTTTTTGTATGAAATATCAGAATAAATGCTAAATGGCTCAGTAGTACGATGATCTGTATATATCAGCATCACTGGACTGATGAGATTAAAAGGCTCATAAGTTCGTTCGTCGCACTAAATCATCGATCTAGAGGGATTAGGACGGTATCTTCATATGTTATAGGTGCAAGGCCAAACTAGTTTAACTTTTTATTTTATAAAGTAACACGTACCCAATAAAGTTCTCTGACAAGCTGGTCTTCTCGTAGTAGGAGACCAGCTCGACGATGCTGCGGAAGAAGCGCGACTCGGACAGGTAGTAATGCCGCACCTGGTCGATTTGCTTGCAGCACACTCGCATGTGCTTCACTGTGTTGTCCGTCCTGTCAATGCAAAGATGCAAACAGATTGTATGAAAAATTTTAGCACTTAAGTAATATTTCAAAAGGTTTTCGGCCCGTAAGGGACCAGTTTTGACCGTTTTTACAAACGCTAAGACATCTTTACGTTCGCAATTTATGTAGATTGTAAGCAGAAATATAAAAATACACACACAAAAAAGGGTCGAAAATGTTTCAGAAACTGTACTAAAAACTTTTTCATGTGTACTTCATTCTTGAAAGTCAGTTTCCTCGAATAATGATATCATAATGAAAATACGTACAATATTACCTACGGCCAGAAACAATATAATAGTTATTATAAAAGTGGTTGACGTAATAATGATCAGTTTCTCAAATCGTCATAGATACTTTATCGTGCGAGGGCGTGTTTGTGTGGTGAGGTGTGTGTGAGTGTGTGTGAAGGGGGTGTAGATAAAGACAGTTTGAAGAGTTATCTAGGGCTTTGCAGAACATAATTTTTAATGTAATCTTCGTTTTCTTTCAAAGGGGGGAGGGGGAGTACTGGATGTAAAGAGTGGATGACACTGACTTGAGCGAGAGCGCGTAGTGCGTGTCGGTGTCGCTGTGGTGGTGGTGTCCGGCGCGCACGCGCAGCAGGAACGTGCCGTCCAGCCGCCGCTCCAGCCGCGCCGTCGCCGTCTCGCGGCCCATCTCGCCCACGTACCTAACACAAACATCATTAAATCATTAATTAATCATCTTGCAATTCTACTATTTTCTTCGGATATATTCATCTCGCCGTATGGTTCCCGGCAGAGAAGAATAGGACCACTCTAAGTCTTCCCGTGGATGTTGTAGAAGGAGACTTAAAAATACAATCTAAACAAAGCTTATAAACATCAAAAAGACCTATACAACCCGTCTGGCAAGCGTAGAGCTAAATCCTCTGGCTGCTCTGGCTAATATATGGCTCTAGTAGTACAGAGAGGGTCGATCTCATGCAGTGGAGACAAAAAGTACCTGATGATCTCTTACCACATGTAGTAGTGTAGCGCGGCGTCGGCGGGCGCGGGGTGCGGCGGCGGCGGCGGCGCGTGGCCGCCCAGCCCCGCCACGCACAGCGCGCCGGCGCAGCGCCCCGACAGCGCGATGCACTCCTTGTGTGCGCACGCGCTGCACACCGTGCACAGGTAGCCCTGCCCAAGCACAACCCATGTTGATACTGTTCTTAGACATACGAGTAGTTCAATTAAAGCGTATGGTAAGCAGCGAACATCAGCCTTTTATATAAACTGAAGTTGACGAGCCGTACGTTCCAAATTGAAGCGCGTAAAGCTAGTCAACACCGTTGCGCTTAGCTCGCAACAACACTCTATACCCTGCAGACGCCGTCAGTCACGTGATACGATTGCTTTAAAATGTCTACTTCTAGGAGAAGGGCACGTCTACCTCAGTATATATAAAAGTCTGTCTTCAGTCAGCTGTCACTGAAAACTTGTAGCTTAGTTACAGGTATAGCGTTTCATTGGTATGAATGAAACTTTACATTCGTGCACACGTCACTTTAAAACAAAGGTGCCCACCGCAGAATGAATCCAAATACTAACGTATGTATAAGAGACCTCGCGTAATTCGCGATTAACAACAGTAAAAGCTCACACTGTTTCTCCAAAATTAACGAGCACACTGGAGAACAGGAGAGAGGAGCGGGGACGCTATATTGCGGGAGACACTACGATATATAAAATAGTGATAAGTATAAAAGTGCTTCAAACTCTCAGAGTGGCTTGTTTAAGACATCCTGAGCATCGTCTGTCCCGCTCAGATATATTTTATGGCTCATTGATGCATCTTTCATCCTACGCCCACAATGTATTATATCCCGCTCACCACAGTCTCAAATATTCTAGAACGTTCTGGTAGTCACAACAGGTAGTATGTGACCATTGTCGAGCTCCGTGGCGCAGCGGTCAACACGCTAGCCTGCGACACGGGGGTCCCGGGTTCGATCCCCGGTCAGGTCACTATGGAAAAAGATCTTTTTCATATTGACCTGGGTCTTGGATGTTTATCTATATAAGTATATATTATAAAATATAGTATCGTTGAGTTAGTATCCTGCGACACAAGTTCACAACTTACTGTGGGGCTAGCTCAATTTGTGTGATATGTCCCTATATATTTATTTATTTTATTTCTGAAAATCCATATCACCGTTTATAAGGAAACGGACGAGACGATTGTCAATCAGTTGACCGCGAGTTTTCGTAAATACCAGCTCATTTTGCTTTACGTATTGATTATTCGAAGTTTTGAGTCAGGTGTAATAAGTGTTGAGATTCCGTAGGTTAATAGATTTTTCGACGAATTTGGCAACAACCTGTAATGGGGATGGACACTCATTAGAACATAATGCAAAATTCGTTCAAATAATCGGACATTTTCAAATTTCATATACGTAAAGATATGTAATACAAAGCAATTTAGACCTTATTTCATAATTCATTAACAAAAATTGGCCTGTGTCTTTTCGGCGCTTTCGGCGTTAGCTAGAGACCACTGTGCACCGCTAGGTGAGCAAACACACGAAAAACTAAACATTACTAATAATATATGCTAACACTGACTGTCAATCGACAACTGCACTAAACGTTCCGGTTATTAACACTGTCGCCTATGTTTCTCGTTTGAGAAACATAGGTATAAAGTCTGTCTACAAAATTAACAATTTCCTACACAAATAAAGAACGTTTAATCCGCTAATTAATTTAATAAAGAAAAGGAATGTAAAATTAAGTCGTCTTAACATTAAATATTTGGAGCTTAACGTACCTGGAATATCCTTCCCTTGAGGAACTTGGAGCAGTGATGGCACGTGGCGGGCTTTTCAAACGTGTGCAGCACGAACTTGTGGTTCGTGCTGCGACACCCAGGCGGTTCTAGATTGTCTCTGGAAATAAAGATTTATCTTTAAAGTCACACAAACGTGCATGAAGAATGCTGGTAAGCCAAAATATGTATCTATGAACTAATGTGGTCAAATTTAAACCCAAAATAAAGTAAGCTATGCTAGACGGTCTTTCGATCGTCGTTTTCGCAGCGGACTCACATGGCGTCTCTGATGGCCTTGAGCCACTTGCGCTTGGCGTCGTCGGAGCGTGCGTAGAGCGTGTAGGTGGCGTCCTTGGTGCGGCGCACGAGGTAGAAGTGCGCGGCCCAGCGCGCGTCGCCGCGCGCGCGCCGCTCGCCGCCCTCCTCCACGCGGTACTCCGCCAGCCGCACGCCCACGCGGTACGAGTACTGGTTCTCCTGTATTACACTCATTGTCATCATCATCAGGTCTTTTTAGTCTCCACTGCAAGAGCACGCTCTCTCTCACACCCTCTCTGTACCACCAAAACCATTATTAGCCGGAGCCGTCACAGGATTGGCTGTGTGATTCATGGCATGGTGAATGACAAATATATCGATAGTTTTCGCAGCGCTTGTCCAGTAATGACGCAATAAAATGAATGAGTATTATTACAATTTACATACAGCTGAATTTAAAAAAAATATATGTTTCCCGCTGATGTTGTGGCTTTCTTTTGGTGAAAGATTTTTGGAATCGTTCCAGCAATTTTAGAATTTATATATTAAAATAACTCATTACATCGTCTGGAGGAAAAAGAACCGGCCAAGTGCGTGTCGGGCCACGCGCAGGGTTCCGTAGTTGCGAATGACACACATTCGCAACTACGGAACCCTTAAGCCAAAGTTTAACGACCAAAAACATCTAACATTGAAAATTGTATGAAATTTTACATTTTCGAGTATATTTTGCCTATAACTTTTTACTCAGTTTCTTTACTTGTATGGGAGCTAACCTTAACAATTTTTTTTTCCAAATTTTTTTCTACCATTTATTGGCATGATTAATATACATACATACCCATACCAAATTACAGCTTTCTAGTACTTATAGTCTCAGAGTAAAACCGCGGATCGACAGACAGACGGACAGACGGATAGACATGGCTACTATGAGGGAGTTTACTACGGAACCCTAAAAACAATGTCTAAATTAAATTAAATTAAATAACGTTTATTTTCTCTTCACATTTTCACAATATTAGTACTTAACTAATACTTATCACTAGTTACGCAACTTATATATAATACAATGTAGTCTTTGTGAAGAGACTAGTTCCTCCAGTTCCTCTAACGCATCGCCATGAATGCAAAAAAAGGTGATACGTTACAAGATGCCTTATTTTTTAAATTGAATGTGCCATATTTGTTTCGCTAATAGTGTAGCTTTCTTTTGGTGAAAGATATTTAAAATTTAGTCGAGTAATTTTTGAGTTTATCCATTACGATAACTCATCATTATATATAGTCTAGAAGAAAAAACAATGTCAGACACTTAAATGGTTTTCCCCCATGAGATAAAGAATATAATAAATATTGTAAGTTATTTTAAAAAAGTTAAAACCCCTTTATTAAAAAAAATATTACTCTATCAATGACTATATTAAAGAAAATTATACAATTTATTTTTATTGATTATTCTGTAGTTTGTGTAGAAATTAAGAGAAAATTATCAACACAATGTTTTTTTTATCAAAAAAGATACTTATACTTCGCCATGAATTAGAAATAAGGCGATCTAAACTGACCTTGACAGGCTTGCAGAGCAGCATGAGCTTGTCGAAGACGAAGACGTACCGCGAGCGCACCTTCTGGTCCTCGTGCGCCTTCACCTTGAGCTCGCCGTCCAGCAGCAGCCGGCCGTACGCCGCCAGCCCCGCGCCGCCCGCGCCCAGCGCCCCGCCCTCCCAGTCGATTATGCTTTCCTGGTAATTAACATGAATAACGTTTTATTTATTACCAATAGTACATTGTGTATCAAGGGCGGCATAGAAGACATTACGTCAAACGTCCGAGTTTGTAATGTCTTATACCGCCGTGACACACAATGTTTTTCATCTCACCGAGTAAATAGTAGAGTACAAAAAATATTTTTCATATTATATTGGTTGAAATTGTATAGTATGAATATAGTTTACCTTGAAAATTAATATTTATGCGTCTGCAAGCGGACTGATTACATTACCTATATCAACATTATAGACCATCTATTAATTTATCATAAGGAATGTATTTCATGCAAATTAATGAAGATAACGATTACTTATAAATATTTTGCCTAAAAATAAATAGCCGCAAACTGCAGTAAGCAGAAAATGTATCCGAGGATCCCACAGATAATGAAAATGTTTTTCATCAAAATTTTTCGTTTACTCATATGTAGCAGGGGCTCACTAATTAAGAAAACTTATATCTAGCGGAGTCCGGCTCTTTCACACAATATCTTTTACAAAAAGAATAATTTGTAAAAGATATTGTGAAAAGAATTGTCGCGAAAAATAAAATCAACAGCGATTACACAACAGTCTTTAATTTTTTTCATAACGTTAAATAAAGCCAAATAAGGCTAATAAAAGGTTTAACTATTTATTACCATAATTAAATCACCATGCTTGGCACACTGCCTGGTGAGCGTTTGTTTGTTTTTTTTTTAAGCGAAGGAAAGGATTTAGTTTTTGGGCTAAGGAAACGAAATAAAGGTTTTTGGCATGCTACTTGCTCGGAAGTATTGGGTATGAAAAAGTAACAGCTCGGGGGAGATTTCCAGCTTCACCTCGTTGATGTACTGGGCCACGTCCACCATCGCATGCTTCGTGAGATAATTCTAGTGTCCCGCAGTGTCAAGTCACTCACCTGCACTTTAGCGAGCAGAGCGAGCACCTCGCTGTCCCGCTTCACCTCGTTAATGTACTGGGCCACGTCCACCATCGCTTCCTTCGCGCGTTCCAGGCTACGGAACTCCTCGTGATTCTGAAAGATTGTATGCATTTAAAATATGGACTAAAGAAAGTTGACTTCGTTTGGTAAATCATTACTTTCCTTGCAGTATCATTCTTTTTAGGGTTCCGTAAAGGACCATTTTTGAGGGACTGTTTCTCAACTGTTAAAAAAACTCAAGAGAGATTATATTACATTCATTTGAAAGCACATATAGTCTTCTATCTTTTATTTTAATACAACTTTCCTGTAAGAACTTTAGTTTCGTTTGTGCGGGCCCGGAAAGCAAAACTACCCCAAATTATGCCTAATTTGGGAAAAAGTTGATATGGTTTGACAAGCTATGACTCAATAACTATAAATTACAGAGAGTTCAAATTATACTCATACGTTAGATAATTTTGTGTAATTCAAAAATGGTAACCACAAAGGCACCCAAAAGCGGCAACCTTAAGCGCGGGACACATAGAAAAGGCGTAAGACGCGGACGGGGCGCGGACATAGAAAAGACCGGACGTGACGCTTCGCTCGGTAGTTGTGGGTGATGTGACACAAACGCGCGAGTCCCGGCACCCGCGCCTCACCCCGTTTCGCCAGTCCTCCGTCCGCTCGCGCCCGTGCCCCGTCCGTTCTGGGTGTTTTACAATAAAGCGCAGACCCTTCGCAGACGAGTAAGCGTCGTGTCTGCGCCCTGTCTTTTCTGTGTTTTGGATCGCGACGCTTCTATACATTTTGTATAAAAAAGGCGCGGAGGAGACTTATGTCTGCGCCTCGTCCTCGCCCTACGTCTTTTCTGAGTCTTTCGCTTTAGGTAGTTTTTTCGTAAAAACTGAAAAAAATTCCACACTTTCGGGCCCCCCAGGAGTAGCGCAGGGTTAAGAAAGTTGCAAACTCGGGAGTCGGAGTACAATATATAAAAAATCGCCGATACATGCACGTTTGCAATGTTTGCACTTTTTTGTGTCGATATTGACTATAGTGTATAAACACTCACCGGTTGCGTCTCGTGGACTAGCTTGTCCAACAGAAGGTGGTATTTGAGCACCCTCTGCATCGGCACTGACAGGATGTCCCGCAGCTGTATTCGCCCGTCACTGTGCTCCTTTTGACATTTCTGCAACAAATACAACAATCGATATAAAGAAAAAACAATGGTGAATTGAATTCGAGGAGTAATACCCATACAGTAGCAACCTCCTACGCCGCTGTCTGGGATACAAGCCTCTGTGGCTAAATTCAGCTAGCAGACTAGGCTGTGACGTCAAGCGATACCATTAAAGGCACAAACTAAGCTAATAACTTACATCTGTATGTTTATGTCGTGGCTATATCGTAGAATTGATCTTTTCATGAAACTATTGACATTTTCATGAAATGGTGGCATTTTATGATGTGGCCAACTTAATTTGATCAGATCATTGAATCGTCCACGTTTAACGATATTGTCATTCACGTTTGGCCGGATCGTAAAATAGGGTGTCCAGGAAATATAATTATCAAAAATTCAGAATATGTTAAGAACATTTTGTATTTTTTTTTCATCGTAAATTCTTATATTTTCAATTTGTTCATCTTTACACAACATAATGTTCTCTTTTTCAAACAAAACAAACAAAACGTTTGTAGAGCCTCTACCGGTACCTAATTAAAGAAACTATTTTACGATATGATCAAACAATCTTGACCATTTCATGAAAGAGCCACGCGTTTGGCTGCACATATCGTTAAACGATATATTGTCATTGATCTGCCCAATCTACATCATGATGTGGCCAATAGGCAGTAAAACATTTCATGAAATGCGACCATTTCATAAAATTGACATCACTTCATAAAGTGATCGATTCTACGATATGGCCACGACATTCATATACTAACCGCTAATTGCTTGCTGAAGGTAGCGTCTCTTGCATCCAGTGCTTTCAGAGTGTCTTGTGCGTGTGTCAGGTTTGAGCAGTAGTCTCCGTATAACAACAACCGTTCGCGCCACGCTAGGAACACGTCGGCCAGTCTAGGTGCACCGCTGCCTGGGACACAGGCCTCTGTAGCCAGCTTCAACTGCCGCAGTAGACCACTGTGAATCTCGTGAAGCTCCTGAAATATTAACCATAAAGAATTATCTCAACATCAATCCATCCATCATGTGATCACTCTGAGAAGGTTGTTCAATGTACGTGTTCTTAAAATCTGTCCTTTTTAGGGTTCCGTAGTAAACAAGGAACCCTTATAGTTTCGCCATGTCTGTCCGTCCGCGGTTTTACTCAGAGACTATTAGTACTAGAAAGCTGTAATTTGGTATGGGTATGTATATTAATCATGGCAAAAAAGTGGTGGAAAAAATCTTGAAAAAAAAATTTTTTTATTGTAGCTCCCAAGTAAAGTGGGGGAGTAATTTTCCATCGTGTGGGGTATCGTTAAAAAGGTCTTTGAAAAATATTGTGAGAACAACATTTTTCGATTTAGGGATCCGTTGAAAGGAAAACTATCAGAGCTGAGTACTAAGTGCAAACTAAAAAGTTATAGGCAACCAATTTATAAAATGTACTGGAAAATGTAAAATTTCATACAATTTTCATTGTTAGATGTTTTTGGTCGTTAAACTGTGAGGTGCGAGTGTAAACAGTGTGAACCCAAAGTTGTCATTCGCAACTACGGAACCCTACACTGCGCGTGGCCCGACACGCACTTGGCCGGTTTTTATCAATGTTGCTAAGCTTGTAACAACCAGTTTGTGTATCAAATAAATAAAATAAAACAGTTTAGGCTTTGGCTTGGAGGAGAAGAAAAGTCTGGATTTGACTTTTCCTTGAATAATTCGCTAATAGCACTCCCCGGATGCGCCCGGGCATGTATTTAACTGATAAACCTTCCTCATGAATCACTCTATCTATTGGTGAAAACTGCATAAAAATGCTTTCAGTACTTTTTTAGTTTTTAGACGCCGCAGAGGATTTTGTATTATAATATGTACGACGATATGACAATAATAAAATGCAAAATTATACAAATCAAGGTTTTTTTGTTCACTTTGTATGATATGTATAAATTTGTAGGTGTACAGTATAGAGTTTACCCACGAGTGTACCCATGCATACGAAGTCACTGGGAGATTTTACATTTACTGTACTGTACTATTTGTCAGTAAATAAAAACAGGCAGTCAGTAAAACTGTATTGACATTGAGCATGAAATAAAATATTAACAGGCAATTAATTTCAAAGCACTCATTAGACAATTCGTAACGGTCACAAATTATACGACTTCCTTTGCATTGCACAACTACAACAGAACATACTTGAAGACCCCAGTGAGGCCACCGAGAAGGCCATCACAGTGCCCAAATACGACTAATATTTGGGGAGTTTTGTTTTTTACAATTCTGATATACTCTATCAGAGTAGCATTCTGAATGTATAAGTAAGTATAAAACAAATATAACTTATTTTTTTCCTGCAGACCTATTTGCTAACTTTTGACAAATACTGTGAACTTTCTTTGATGGGCACTTTAACATCTATTACGGTTTATATATCTCAAATAGAAAAAGTCAATCATATGCACTTAGATGAGAAAGACAACTTCGCTATTCTTTACGTGGTAAATAGAGCCAGCTGTTCTAAAAGCCACGAAAAACGACACTGGTATCAGATTTTCAAGCTGTCTAATGGCATCTGACGTAGTTTGGCAGCTCGGTCCAACGGCGAGGACAGGAGCTCGAGATATTTTTATGCCACTTGCGGTCACCCATCCAAGTAGGGACTGCGGCCGGGGTTGCTTAACATGCGGAAGAACCAACAATACTCACGCCCACTTGGCCATCGGGCTCCTCAACAAAGTTAGTAGGGCAATAAGGTTTAAAAGCGAAGAATAAGTGGAAAAGGGAATCATAATGAGTATTATTGGCAAAAGACTATAAACCTATTTATACTAGAAGACTTACCTTGATTCCGAAGAATATAGTCTGCAGGTCTTTCGGCTTCAAGTACGGCGTGAGCGGCCTCAGAAAGTGCTTCACAATTTTGCTCAGTACGTCCACATAATTGCATTCCGTGTCCACCAGTTCCCGTATAACATAGTCTCTCTTCTCTAGACTGTGCGACGAGGTCGCTAGCTGCAACATCAACAACAACAATGTAATAAAAATTAAATAAAAAAACCACAATTAAAAAAGCAAAACGCATTCTAAAAACAAAACAATTACTAAAAACATGTAAATGCTAAGACTACCGGCTAACTACGGGCACAGATAATGAAACGGCGGGTGGGGAGCTGGCTTGAATTATGCAGACAATTTGCGGCGCGCTTAGCCAGACTTTTACTTGGCTACTCGAGTAAGACGAGTCGCTTTGTTTTATCCAACTTTTTTATTTTCCGCTGTATGAACATCACCGCCCAGTATAGTAAATGTTGGTAAGAATGCTTTCTTTTTTGAAAAATATTGGCTGAGAGTTAGATATGTTTTGTGCGCTCTACTATTTCGAAAACATAAAGTCTTTGTCGTGTTATTTTATATCTGCCTTGTTTCCAATGTATTAGCTAGGTTTTTGGTACCGGTGTAAATGACCCGTTGAACTAATTTGAAATATAAATCGTGTCCTAATGGTTTATATTACGGTTCATAATTATTATGGCTATATCAAGTTATGCCACATATCTCATTTATTTTGATAACGAATCCAATTATCACAATGCCTCAAGAGGAATAAAAGTCAAAATCTTCTCCGTCGAAAGCAAAATATCTTCTTGATACATAAAGCAACTTCTTATTGAATAGTATATTTGGACTTCCATAGTGATTTAAAATCAATAAAGCATACGATATGTAAACCATCTTACTGCCATTTATTATACATTAGAGTTAACATTATCTTAAATAATGTTCACTTAAATTAAAAAAAATTCAATGATTAACGGTTAACCTTCTAGTCTGCTTGTGCTGTGGGGGCTAATATTCTTTTGACGAGATCATTTACATTTTCGGGACGAGCCGCGTCTTTATTTTGCTACTATAATGGCATTGTTATCAAATTACGATCATGTCGAGCCGCCAGGCAACAAGTTTGACATTGTAATTTTCTTAATATCAGAATCAATGAGGTTTAATTTTCCTTATGGGATAGGGATGCCTTTGATATTTCGGTAACATAGAAATATGTTCCGAATAAGTTTATTTAGGAAAATATTATACGCTTGAGGACGCAATAAGGAATAAATGTTGTATTTCACTGAGTGGAAGTAAACAGGAAACTGGTAAACAGATGGTCGTGGTTGTCACTAACTAAAAGCCAATCATCTCATTTCTTTTTACGTTGTATTAAATCAATGTATTTTTTCTTATCATGTTATTTCTAGTTAAATCGAGAGGTGCTTTTTTCCACATCACACAGATTGAGCTAGACCCAAAGTAAGTTCTTATGTAAGACTTATGTTATGGGATACTTACTCAACGATACTATATTTAGTAATAGATAGATATAGACAAATATCCAAGACCCAGGTCAATCTGAAAAATACCATTTTCCATCTTGACCTGACCGGGGATCGAACCCGGGTCCATCCGTGTCTCACGCAAGCGCGTTGACCGCTGCGCCACAGAGCTCTTCATGAGTATGTTTAGACTTGCAATCAGCTATTGGACAGTCGACATACTTATCCACCTGTTCCATTTTTCGTCCCAGCTACACTCATTTCCTCGTTCCCGGATAGCAAGCAATCGGATATGGATGGTAGCGTATTGACGCTGAGGCGAAATTGACAAAAGCCCGGGGCAGAGCACATTGAGGAGGGGCTTTTAGCTTGCCATATTGCCACGGTCTGGCCGAGAATGGCGTCCAAAGAACATAATGCAAGTCAACCAATTAAAATATATTCTTCTTTTCGAGTCGATATGGTTATATTTGTTTAAAAATCATATTGATTTTTAAACACAATTAAATATGTACTGAAATGCCCAACATTACAGATCTGGGCGGCAGGCAAGCAATTAGTAGGTACCTCAGATACAGCACTGGATTGAGCGCGGCCAGCTGTTCCTCGTCACTAGTTTGTTTACACGCTCTACGAAAACAAGCTTGAAAAAGGGGCGCGCGGCTGTGAACATTGTTCATGTCATGATTGTTTCTTTTACATTTCAAGCTAAGCGTTAAAGTTTTTGTTTTTAGTAAGAATTTTATGAAGATTGTGAAACAGTTGAATCGTACTATTGTGAAAGTATATTTATGGACATTCACAAAATAATTATTTATGTTGGAAACAAATTCTGAAAATGTAAAACAGACAAAGTGTTTACTCTAGTGTTAATGCTTTGTTTTAACAGTTCTTTCGAAGTAGAGTGCACAAAATAAGGTCATTACAGTATTTTTATACTGTGTTACTAGGAGTAAATTGTATGGTTGCGTCGATACGCTCCTTATCGAGTACGCCTTCTGATCAGCTCAACCCAATGGTTGACTAGGAGAGAGATACATTCTACTAGCCGCTTTCGCAACCGCGATTCTTAACCAGTTGCGAACCAGGAATTTTTCTTCTTTGTTGTTGTGTGTGTCAACCAGTTACGGCAAATGATCATTTTTCGTAATCGCAACTTGTTTGCGAGCAAATACCTAATTTGTTTGTTTTTCGAGGGTGTAAGTGGTTAAGATTGGTGTATAAAAAAACACCACAGTTAAAAAACAGCCAGCAACATTTATTATACCAGTGATGTCTACAGCTCCTCGCACCCCAAAAAACCAAAGACTTCTATATAAACTGAGGTAGACGAGTCGTACGTACTAAATGCTTACGCGTTCAAAGGGAGCTAATTAACACCGTTGCGCTTAGCTCACACCTAAAGTCTGTACCGTGAAGACGTCGTCCACGTCACGTGACACGATTGCTTGGTACGCGCACATTATAATAGGCCGCAACGCAAAAATCGCTCGTGTAAAATACACACGCACGAACGATGTAAGCGGACTTTTGCGACGCGGCCCGTCATAATATGCGCCGTACCTTTAAATGTCTGTTTCTTGGAGTAGGGCACGTCTACCTCAATTTATATAGCAGTCTTTGCAAAAAAATCAGCAAATAAAACTCAAAATAAAGAAGCGTACTGCGTTGAAAGCGGGTGCGTGGTGGACGGGCGGCAGCGGCGCGGACGGCGGCCGCTTCACGGCGCACAGGTCGTGGTAGATCTCCTCGTCGTGGATGCGCGCGCAGTAGCTCGCGTACTCACCCACGTCGCCGGCCGGCGAGTGCGCGACGCCGCTGTCACACCACCACTCATCAGCGCATGCGGGGGCGGGACGGGGCAGGGGGGACAGAGGGTTACCCCGATCTCATGACCCATTTTTTTTTCACCACAAAGAAATATTGATAACAGCAATAAGATGAAACTATGCTGTTTCATTTATCATATTCTTTTCATTCAAATCAGAACAATTATTTCTTCTTTTGAGAAGCTTCAATATTAGCTGTGTACGTAAAATATATGCTACTTGTACATTTGCTATTAACAGTTTCGCTCAAAATTTATACAAATATAAATGGGCTTTAAATGTTGATTAAAAAACCTTAGCACTGTATTGTATAAAAAGTATACTACTGTCATTCCACAATCTTTTCACCTTACATCATTGTTGTATCAGTCCCCATGGAGCAAACAAAATAAAGTCCCTCTTAGGGTAATTCTCGTGTGTAGCGACTCTTTTATTGTCATCCCCCGCCCCGTCCTATCACGCCCCTGGCACATATTTACACTCGCACAACAAAAGTTCCTCGAAGTTCGTAACAAAATTAACTTTTTCATTATAATTAGGCTCTTTATTACTAAGCCCATTCGTGAAACTTTCTTTGTGAATGTCATCTATACAACGGTTCTCGCTTCATAAATTAATCGGTCATGCAGATACTGCCAATATTGTAATCAATATTTTTAGGTGAACGTCGATACGCTAGGAAGAGTTAAACTGAGATACCCAAATCAACTACTTTTTGTTTCATTATTTTTGTAGGGAGTAGGGCGTAGCTACCGCCATATCTGCCGTATCAATGATATAGGGCCTAAGACTCATTTTAGTGTGCATTTTCGCATTACTACCTGCGGCGCTTCAAAGCCCGAGATTCAAAACTTTTTAATATAATCGCATCGAAATCTTAAAATCCATTGAGTAAAGCGGTCAAATGAATAAGTACGAGATGAACCCATAATAACCCATATAGGTATTATAGAAATAATGTAAATTTAAAACATATCAGTTAGAATAGAAAACAAAAGAAGTAAAAGTTTAATACAATCGAGGGGCCCCAGGGCAAATGCCGATATAGGGCCCTATAGAACAAGCTACGTCACTTCTCTTAACGTGCCTTTTAAAGTACTTCCGTAGTCACCTATCCGAGGCTAGTTCACAACTAGGTCTGGATATTTTGATATAAGTGGGCGGTAACTTTTACCGGACAGTATTAAATTATCTAGATCTTGTTTCGTAAAAACCGTACTCAGTTTGTTTACATCCCAGTCTACAATATGCTCGTATTTTACGCGCATCTTGTTTTAGTTAACTGAAAAATATGGACTAGAAAATATTAAGATTCGTCGATGATGGTGTTTTTAGCAAGGAAAACACGTATATAACTTTAGAGATATAACTAGTAAGTGTTTGCTAGGTCGACTGTATAAAAAAACATGAATTTATACTAGTTAACTATCTTATGTAGAAATTTCCAAGAAATAGATAAGGATCATATTTCTATAATGAACAAACCATGTAGTTTCTAAGGATTTCATTTTGTTTTTTGCCTAAATACGTTTTAGAACGTTTGTTATTTTTGTTATAAAATATTTATTTTAAGTTTTCTTTAAATATATATTTAGTTATAATAGTTACTTAAAGCTTTATTAAAGAATACCTTGAACTGTTATGGAGACAAAATATATGTATATTATTACAAAATATTTAACTTGCTTAAATGACAGCATTGATGCTGTAATATGATTTAGCATAGTTTTAGCGGGTGGACGCCTGCCTGAAGCATTGTACTTGCAAGATTTAAAACATACTGTTCAAGTCGTTTTTATGTAAGCCATTGTGTTTTGTTTGTGCAGAAATGTACATTGCAAGTTACTAAAAGCTTATAAAAACAACGGGATTGTGTCTGCCTGATTACAGAGATAAAGATATAAACTCCGTGATCGCAACCTACAAGGTACGTGCGTAATCCACGCGAACCTACGCACACACCCACACACTGAGATCAGCTCATTCTATTTCTATTCAGACCGAGAGCTTTTAAAATTAAGTACATAGTGTCTATCTATATTATCATCCATATTGTAGCCTAGAGAATTATTATTTATGAAGCGAAGACCGCTAGGGCTGAACTAATTGACTTTAGCGCAACAGATTTTAGACAACTTTATTTAGCCTGTTATCACTTTAACTTCAGTCATCTTTACAGGACTTTAGGATGAGGCGTACCATTAAAAAAATTCAAACAAGTTCTGTTTAAAAATAACTCAGAACAAAATTTAAAAAAAAACATTTTGGGGATATGAAATTACAGTAACTATACATCTGTTGCAGCTTGCAGCCTGTCAACTGATTCAGCTGTTATGCCTTCTCTACACAACCGCCGATGGTCGGCTATCATCGCGAGGATTCACTGTACATTTCTGTTTAACTCACAAAGAACGTAGAGAGTTGTCTATCCAACGCAGCAATGTACAGTGAATCGCCGCGATGACAGCCGATCATCGGCGAATGTGTAAAGGAGGTATTATGCCGCTGCGATGCGTGCGCGCACGCACTATAACGCACCGTCAATAGCCAATACACGCTACAAACGCTGTACAGTCAGTCACAGGTCAAACGTCACACTTCGCTTCCTTATACACACTAACTTTGCATTTTTTTTATCAAATATTACACTTGTCATGTAAGCCACGGTACTTTGTCGTAAACGACCTCGACCTATAAAACTGATCGAACTCTACAACAAAGGCCGGCGTTTGTAACGCGTATTGTTAATTAAAAAGTGCTAAGTGTGTGCCAATCTCCGAAGCCTTGCGGCGATTGGAACACTGGGAAAAAAAAGAAAACATATTTACAGTAAAATCAATGGAAAACCCATATAAAACAATGTACATGTTGCGTATGTAGCTACACATTTTCCTGTATTCATTACCATCCTGTCCAATAATAGATCGCTCCGCACTTAATATTTATCGTAGACAGGTATGCTAATACTCATAGTGAATGTTTTTCGTAGTGAGGTATAAATTAGCCTATAGAAGACAGCAACCGTGAAAAACAGGAAAATAAAAAGCAAACAAAAAATAAACTTCTGTTTTCAATATACTACACCACTAAAACATTCAATATTTTGAGATAATGGATACAGCTAGGCGACCAGTCTAGCACAATGTCAGTCATACCCGAATCCAGAGCCTATATTTTCTTAATTTCCATTTTTGATGACGTATCAATGGAGCAAAATGTAAGCGGAGCGTTTTGCGAAGATTCATTTTCAATTTCGACTGACAATGTGGAAGACTAGTCCATCTGGTTCGAATTAAAATAAATACAGAGCAAGAAATGTAGTTCATACGCGAGCGATAAGACATTCCTTGCTCTGTGATAAAGGACAAATCTACGTGAACAGGAACTCTAGTTGTGCCGAAGCCATCATATCCATGCCCAAAGATCTGAAGCGGTTTACAGCGAAATAACATCGGCAAAGCCGGTGGTGCCATCGCCAGTACTGTTCTTCACCTTTTTTATTTTTACGACTAAGTATATTATTAATTCGTTTTTGAAAATATTTAATGTTGTTTGCGGTATTTGAAGAACAGATTTTGTTTTTTAAAGTTTCTGGAAATAATCTTGTGTGTAAATTATTTAGTTAATATGTTTTTGTTTAAAAAAAAGAGTTTGACTGGAGGAAAAACTTGGGAACTTAGTATAAATACTACGGGTAAAAGTAGTAAACGAAAAAAAAATAGAAGCCACTTTCCTTACTAGTTTGTGGCATCGTGAAAAATTACAGCTGTTGATACAGCAAACAAGTAAAGAGCTAGTGTGCCTGAATTATATTTAGAATACAGTGTAATATTAACTATTAATTGTGAACATAAAGGTTAACTTCCTGCGTCACACCTAGAAAAGCCGCGACACACCATTCGTAGGGCCAATCAGTTATTCGGCTTTTATGTTGTTTTCCTTATTTTTATTACAAATATTTTTTAGATTAATGCATTCTGCCAAAAAGTCGAGCAAATTAATAAAATATCTGAGATGTCGTCACTCGCAGCCGCACTATCAGCGAAGGTTATCGGCGCCTGAGAAGTTACTCATTTATTATAATACGACAGCCATTAAACCGTTTGCCGCACAAGGATTTCTTTCAATTGTCCCGTCATTCGTTATCTGCTCTATATTGCTTTTTCAGAGATATAACATACTAGCTGTTACCCGCAAAACAAACAAACAAACTCACTTTCGCATTTATAATATTAGTTGGGATTTATAATGGCGAGGGAAAATCAAGCCCTGTGGATGACTGTAAAAACAAATTTGTACACCACACCACTCCTACATATAGAAGAATAGCGTAAGAATAGTGTAATGTAGAATAGTAAATTAATAAATAAATATAGAAGGACATATCATACAAATTGAGCTAGCTAGTAAAAAAATAAATTTAATAGTAAATGTAGTTAATAAAAATAGAAGAAGAATGTTTGTTTGGGATTTGTGAAGTTTGTGATGTTCGGGAATATTTAAAGGACCACCGATTGCCCTACAGGCCTATGTCCAGCAGTGGACGATTATAGGCTGATGATGATGATGATTGCCCTACATTCATATAAGTTGAAGGAACGGTCTATTTAATTAGTTCAATATACAAACTATTCATTGTTTCATCACCTTTAACTACTTAGTGGCGATAGAAATTAATGTGGTCATTCACAATGTGTGGATTTTATAAATAACGGAGAATGAATTGATTTTAACCCGTGCAAAGTCAGGACATAAAGTCTGTTTGATTCAATTTAATTTAGTCGAGCTCCGTGGCGCAGCGGTCAACACGCTAGCCTGCGACACGGGGGTCCCGGGTTCGAACCCCGATCAGGTCAAGATGGAAAAATTATCTTTTTCAGATTGACCTGGGTCTTGGATGTTTATCTATATAAGTATCTATTATAAAATGCAGTATCGTTGAGTTAGTATCCCATAAGACAAGTCTTACTTAAGAACTTACTTTGGGGCTAGCTCAATCTGTGTGATTTGTCCGTATATATTTATTTATTTATACTTCATCATTTTATATTTAATTTACATTTTTGTTATAAGATGAGTAAGTGTACCAACTTCCGGAAACTAAAACAAACTTTGCATTATAGCAATGTTCGGAAATATTCAAAGAAGTACCGACTTATCTACATTCGTATGTGTGGAGGGTGCGGTCTCTTTGATAAGCACAAGGAACTGCTATTCATTATGCTCGCACACGCCTTCTTTCAATCTCAATGTGTGCTAATAAGAAGGGTTGAGCATACGGACAAACACATCTCTTCTATGTTATATTAAAACTTATGCGAGATAAATTCACTATGGAATCATGGCTTTACAAATTAAAAAAAAAATGACGTTCAAAAAGAGATACAATTATCCAATTTTGAATAAAAATCTTTGACTTTGACAAACATTTCTTCTTAGTGATAGTTCTTCGGAAAGTCAACTTCAGCTTAATATTTGATAATCAATTCGATTTAATTTAATTCGTTATTACAAAATATCCGTTATTACAATACTTAATGCATTGCACTATAATCTATACCTACTAATAACCTGTTTAAAGATAAAATATTTGAATGGGCTCTTCTCGAAACTACTCGTTCGATTTTAAAAATTCTTTCACTATAGAAAGCTATTGGCGTGCGGGTGACATAGGCTATAATTTACGCGGACAAAGTCGGGGGAAAATTGCTAGTTACCTACATAAAAGGTACAATATGAATCCATTGAATAAAGTTGAACGCATGATTGTTATAAATGTAAATGTGGCTAAAGGCATCTGATAGCTTAAAACGACAGTCGTCGATGATGACAGCCTGGCGGGACTAACGGCTTAATGTGCCTTCTGAAGCACCACTGGTACCATAAATGGTACTACTCAATGGTAGGTACAACTGGTCCGGTGGCAATCCTTTGCAGTCACCTATCCCAGTGGGGACAGCACCCGGCGTTGCTCAACCTACGTAAGCGCTAATAATGCTCCCGCCCACTGGGCCTTCGGGCTCCTCAAACAAACATTAGCCCTGCTACTAAGAAATACGGAAAAGCACTATTTCCTCTTCAGTGATGTTTCTTCAGAAAGTCCACTTCCGCTTAAGATTAATTTCATAAACATGAGAATGCGGAGTATGGTATGCCTCCTTTCAATATCAATATGTGCTAATGAGACGGGGTGAACTCGCGGACAAACACATTTCTCCTTGGAGACGTTTTCTTCGGAGAGTCAACTTAATGTAATTTTGATTTTGTTTGTTTTTCGTGTGTGTAAATGGCTAACACTGGTGTCAGATTTTCAAGCTGCCTAAAGGCATCTGACATTGCTTAATGACTGCCATCAACGATGACAGCCGGGACCAACGGTTTAACGTGCCTTCCAAAGCACGGAGGAGTTGCAGATATTTAATATCACTTGCGGTCACTCATCCAAGTGGGGACTGCGCCCGGGGTTGCTTAACATGCGGCAGCGCTTACAATACACCGACTGGGCCGTCGGGCTCCTCCAAATAATTTTATACATGTGTATTAAACTGCACTTGTTTTCAATCTTAAAATTACTAATAAGAACAGATGAACACATTCCCCTTAATTATTTTTCCCCCTAATTCAGCTCTAGATTAACATAGCAGGAACTTTCCCGCGACTTCGTAGCCTATGACACCCGCAAATAAATTAACTTTCTATAGATGAAAGAATTTTGAAAATTGATGCAGGAGTACAAACAATAAAAATTTTCATACACACATACACATATTATCACGCCTTTTTCCCATAGGGGTAGGCAGAGACTATGGTTCTCCACTTGCTACGATCCTGAAAAATCCCTCTAGCTTCATCTACACTCATCACTCTCCCCATGCATGCTCTTCGATGAAATTTTTCCTCCTTATAATATTCGTATAGGTAAATGTAATGTTTTCTTTCAATCTCAATATAAGCCAACAAGTATGATGTTAATGTTGTTGTTATGCTGTTGATTCTTTGTTTTTCTTGTTCTGTCTCTTTTCTGACTAATAAATGTATTTGATAAAACGAGCTCCGTGGCGCAGCAGTCAACACGCTAGCCTGCGACACGGGGATCCCGGGTTCGATCGCCGGTCAGGTCACTATGGAAAAAGATCTTTTTCATATTGACCTGGGTCTTGGATGTTTATCTATATAAGTATATAATTATAAAATATAGTATCGTTGAGTTAGGATCCTGCGACACAAGTTCACAATTACTGTGGGGCTAGCTCAATTTGTGTGATATGTCCCTATATATTTATTTATTTATTAAATAAAACGTTTTCCTCAGTTAATTAAGTGCCTAAATATTCATTTGCTATGCATTGATGCATATTCAGAATTACTTAAAATTATTATTGTAAAATGGTTTGTTGCATAATAAATTGATAATGCTACAGCTATTCATATATGCCCTTTGCATGTGTAAACCAAGTAAAATGAACGATTACACATGTGTAGATTACAATAATAAAGTCATCCATGTATAAAATACGCTAATGATTCATTAACAAGATATATATCTTGAGTACGGATCTCGAGACTCCTCAATGGAAATCCTCAACAAAACGCTTCACGATCCGAAGATAAGGCTTTCTCGCGGAACTGCGGCCTTATCAGTGCTTTCGCTTTCAGATACAGGCCATTTTTCACAATAGCATTAGGAAGCGTAGTTACGTCTTGCTTAATTAACTTATTTCATCCATTCAATCTATTTCATACTTTAAATTAGAAGGTAAACTCGAGGCGTACTATAATTTATTTCTATATGTCATAATTGGCAAGTGTAGAAAGCATATTTGCTTGCTTACGAAATAGACAGAGCCCGAACGTCATTGTAATTAAAGGGCGTAAAAATAGCCTCAACTTTTTGTCAGAAAAAGGTTAGCTTATGGCTGTAAGTACTGCTGCTACTTCCTCCTCCTATACTTAAGGCCTCCTTAAGTATAGGAGGAGGAAGTAGCCGTGACATACTAAACACATGTACCCATGGCACACTTATTATCTTGCCCTGCGTGTCCTACCACCTGTACACGCGAGGACCTATACAATGCTACTGATAACGCTATATCAGTAGCAGAGTTTTGGTCAACACAAATATAATTTGCCCGAGTCGATACGCTAAGAAGACTAAACACATTGCTACCTGTAGTTTTTCCCAAAAATAAACACGATTAATTATTATTGGGTATCATGACGAAATACATTGTTATTAACCATTGCATTCCCTTTATTTGTACTAGCAATCCGCCCCGGCTTCGCCCGTGGTACATACTTATGTATTTGTCTACGTGCTCTGTAGTATTTTTGTTCGATCAGAAACCATTTTCCTTGACTTTTACGTCCACATCATCTTTTCTTCGACTATTACTTTTATTTAACCCTTTCATTGCTTTTTATATTCTTCCATTCCAACAATTTATTTCATTATTGTAGTATTACAATTCAAAAGCTTGTAGCCTTTCCGCCTTGCACTGTACCATGCATATACCTGCTTGGTATCATAATCGGGAGATAGCGTCGCGTTTATCTTTCCATCTCATACATTTCCAATATCCTTATGAATGTTTATGCACGTTCCTACCTACTCTGATACCGGTAAATGACGTAAATACGTGTATCGACTGATTTTGCTACCCGGACGCCCGGAGCAACAATTTTTTTGCGCCCTTTAACTTTTATATTATTTATACACACGGTCGACTCCCAAGTTGAGTGTGAAATTCTTTGTTACGCGATACATAGTTGCTTCATCAGTGACTTACTTCACATAACACACGCGTACACATAGTCATTGACATCTTAGTCGCGAAGTATTTAATTTATGAACATATGACCCTCCCAAACTTCCTGTAATAAGTACTTGGCGGCAATGCAAATTTTTCAATGATTTTGGGCATCAGGTTCAATGAGGCTTGCCAGTTTATACAATGTAAATATTACAATTTACCTATTTTCGGTCAGTGCCAAACACAAAGCGTTTATTTAGAAAATAGACCTTTGCTTAGGCATAGCACAGGTACTTTTTCACGTCTAATCATCGATCATTCATTGATTACATTCAAATTGATCTTATTTTATAATATTAATAGTTATTATTCGAAAACTTATGACTTTATAATGTTTCCCAAGCGACCACTTACGAGACGAAACGCCGAAATCAACACTTTTCAAGAGCTTCTACTCGTCTGAAGGGCTCTTAATGTAAATTTAGCAATCGAGTGTGCTTTGAAGAGGCGGAGCAGACCAATAATATGTTTGGAAAACCACAGGGCCCTCTAGAGCTGAACGCCCTAGGCGACAACTCTGGTAGCTTTACCCTACACTGACTCTCCATGTAGCATAATGTGGTCCAGTGGTTAAGGCTTTCGCCTTGTTGACCCGGGGGTCGTGGGTTCGATTCCCACGGGAAGCATACTTTGTTAAGTTGTTTCCAGTTTGGTTAGGATATTTTAGGCATGAATCACCTGATTGTCTGATAAAAAAGATGATTCCGTGCTTCGGAAGGCACGTTAAGCCGTTGGTCCCGGCTGCCTTCTGGTAGTCGTTAAAGGACCCACGTCAGAGGCCGAGAGGCGGTTCCGAAGAACTCTGACACCAGGGTGTGCATGGTCGACTGACCGTGTCACCTACACGAACTGATGATGATGATAATGTTACTAGTTCTAGTTTAATACCTGGCGTATAATATTGAAAGTCGATATCGTAAAGATGGGTGCAAGCGGTGCAAGTGTAGATTAGATTACACGTACGTTTCTTTCGCACGAATTTAGATATGGGGACATCACAATTATATCATATCACAACAATCGTAACCAATCCTGTATAAACATTGGACATTCATTTATTTTAGAAGTTATGTTTTTATTATGCTAATGAAGAATAATTCATGGCCTGTTTATAAGATTTATATGGCTAACTTTTAAAGGAGATTTTTAATTGGAACTAAATTTTTTTGTGTTACGAAAAAAGCTCTCAAATACAGGCATATGAGTGAAAATAATGCCTTGGTAACCCAAAAAGTTTTTAAGATATAAATTAAAAAAATAAAAACAACAGACTAGCGACGTCACTTATTTACTACCTTGTACAAGCGATGTGAGAACTTTGCGCGACAGTTACGTTTTAAATATTCCGTTTATATTAATGACTTCTTAACAAAAATCGCTGTAATGTAATTATTTGTATTTTTTTTTCATCCCATTAAAATAGACTTTTCGATCAATTTTAACCAAAGTAAATGTATGAATATAAAATTAAAAGTAAATTTTAAGTATTTTAAACTACATGCTCACAACTACCGAAACATTTTTCAAAATCTACTTTTCATGCAAGTTCCGCATTATATTTTATTTAGGGCTGTAAAAAGTTTCGATTCTGTTGGATTTCTTTTTATTATGTATACTGAGAATGAATTAATATTTTTCCCGGGAAGAGCGCGTCAGTTTAATTATTTATTAAAGTATTTGACTACACATAGTCGTTTTGGGACTTCAAAAACCATTTAAGAATGAAGAACAGTATCGGTCGAGGCACGTCTCCGGCAGTCGCGTCACCTCGGGCATGGCCGACGTGAACTTGACGTAGCAGAGGTCCTCGTAGATCTCCTCGACGCGGTCCTCGCACGTGGCGCTGGGGATCGTGAACTGCACCCACGGGACCTCCGCCGCCTGCGCCTCGCTACGCATGTACTCGCCCGTCTCCATCGAAACGCGAGGGCTACTACAAGGGCCGGTGGTTACCACAAAGTTGTTTGAAGTGACAACATAATGATTGTTTCAATTTTCAATTTCAATGTCCCAATCAAAATCAAGACGAGTTGGATTGGGACAAAATGCCTCCTCTACACAATCGCCGATGATCGGCTGTCATCGCAACAATTCACTTTACATTGGTGTGTTGGTATTGAAACCCTCAAAGATTTTGGGAGTTAAACAGCAATGTACATTGACTCGTCGCGAAGAAAGACGATCATCGGCGATTGTGTAGAGACATAAAATTTTAAGAAACCCAGTCTTTGCAGGAACTTACATGTTTGTGGATAAAAGAAAATAATTTTTAGGGATTGTACTTCGATGAAAACTACTCAGATAAGATAGACAGGGAGATCAGATAAGAACATTCTTGAGGATGTGAGAAGTCACAGTGAGTGGAATACGGAGTATAGGCTTTCAATAATCAAATCAACTTGTTCTTAGTTAGGTATTTACAGGTATTTACAGTAAATATTATAGAATAAACTGAACTGTGTAAAGGCATTGGTTCTTAAGTCAATATGATAAGGTCTAAATAAGTATACAATTGTATATATACTAATGTTTGTGATTGTATATCAACAGTTTATACACAAACAGTTGTGTGTTTGAATGTTATTTGATATGCAATTTCTGAAAGAAACTTAATCGCCCACTAAACATACATTCAAGTCCTAACAAGCATGAGAATGAAGGAACGTTTTGCTGAGGTGGTACATTCTTGTCATCATAGTGTGGGAAAAACTCTATACACAAAGTTTTTATGAGTAGTACTTTAAACAACTTATTGTGGTAACCGCACTTTAATCTATTATTATTTGAAAGTATTTTATTATAGCACTATTTCTATTCACTTACACAGATTGCAGGTCTTTGTAAATGTCCTCTTCAGACTGAGTTCTATGAGCGGAAAATGGCCTGGAAAAATTACGATATTTTAGTTACATAGACTTGGAGATTTTTATAATAATATATTTTATTTAAGGTGTATCTATCAAGGATCTAAAAAGAAATAAAAGAATGTGTCATCTGCTTCTCTTCTCACATAGGTCACTTATAAAATAAACCAATGCCAGTTAACAATGAATCAATGTTGATTCCGAATGATGAAGCCGCAGGGGCTTCGCTCGCGTTAATATCGTTTCTTTAGGAACATTACTTGTTTCCCAGATGAAAGGTACTTTATGTACTTCTCTGAATCCTAGATCTATATGCCAGCTATCATGAGTGACTTATTGATTCAGTAGTTACTTAAGGTATTAAAGCGTAACAAACAAACTCACTTTCGCATTCATTTACATATTAAGTAAGATAGAGCAATACAATTTTCATAATACCTAAAATATTAATGAATCAATGGGTGACATTCACACTTACTTAATATTTCTAGAGAGAGCTTTTGGGCACTGGCTGAGTTTGGCCAGCGTGCACAGGACTCGGTGGAAGTTGGAGAGGTCAAAGAGCATTGACGGGTCGAAGAGGTCCGTCTCCCGCAACTCAAACACCTCGTGGCATGTCCGGAGGAACACTTTGATGTTCCGCATGCACAGGAACTGCATTTAAATATTTATTTTTATAAGGTTATGAATAGATTTATAATTTACTAGCTATTTGAATAATCAAACCATGGCTATACCATATAAAACAACAAACAACACCCATCATAAAGAATTAAATAGCTATTTATTTTTATTTTATTGTGTTTCCACGGAAGACCCGTGTTGCTAACTGTTGTGTGACAGCCAGCAATGTATGCTGAGTAGAACTCGCTTTTAGTGGTTTAAATATAATTGTTTAAAATGTTTACAAAATATGTGAACTGTACTAACTTTGTGTTAACTGTTGTTGTACTGTACCATTTGTAAATCACTGAATAAAGATCTTTCTATTCTATTCTATACTACATCACTATAGTCATAATGAACTTAAAAAAAGTCAGTACAAAAAAAATTACAGAATTTCTACCCAAAAGCACAGGCAATAGATAGGGGGATGTTTTATTGGTATTTTATTTCACTATGATATAATGGTAGTTTCGCCCTTAGTATGTCTCACATTAAATGAACTATAGAATTTCACAAAGTTTGTCTTTGCGTGAAGGAGTAACCAGCGTCTTTACGTTTATTAGTCCCAGATGGAACCAAGGCAAAACCATAGTTATTCTGATTTATATATACATAAAAAGAAAGAAAAATATGTACCCAATTTATAATGTTTTCTTATGTTTTCGCGATTGTTACACATTTAAATAAAATTATTTTAATACGGTTTTTATCGCGTTTATTATATTATTTATACACCTAACGTTTGAAAAAAACCTTACATTATTTATACACCTAACTACCTGCGACCACGAACACTGTAAAGTGCTCGAAACTTTAGGTGTATAAATAATGTAATAAACGCGATAAAAACCGTATTAAAATAATTTTATTTAAATACCCAATTTATGTATAAAAATCTTTGCCATTAACTCTAAAAATAGTGCACCTCAACCCTGCCTATACAATTTCATGGTGATTTTGCCACCCCATTAAATTACCACCCAAGGCATGTGCCCTGGCTAGCCACCCCTAGATCCTGGACTGAAATCCATGCACATTTATAATTTTAGTAGGATAATAACAAGGATTCAAAAAGGATATTAAAATAACATTCGCTGTGAGCTGTAAGAGCAAAATGTTATAAACAAAGTAAGTAGTACCCTTTTTCCTATAGATAAAAATATTGAGGTCATGAATCTATAAACTGATATCAACTGCCAAAATGTATTTATTTATCTGTTAGTGGGAAGTGACAGTATTATAATAAAAAAGATATTTTTTTTTAATCTTAACTGTTTTTTAAATTTACCATAATATGTAGATTATGATTTATTATTTTAATGCTTTTTAAAAGCATCAACATTGTTTCAATAATTTTACTGAAGACTTGAAATAAATTTCCTTTAGAATAGCAAATGTCAATTTGCTATTCTACTTCATATAAGTAGATTATTAGTAAAAAATCAAGACAATCTAGTGAGTACAGTGTGAGCGCCATAACCAGCCAATTAGTATTCAACACACACACACAAGAAGGCCAGCACAGCATACAAACACACATACAAATAAATCCAGTGTCCCGTTCATTCACAGGTTTACGATGCAGATAACACCGGATACTATTCAACTCTTCAACACTACCCTATCAATGAAAGCTCACACCATTCAACTGCATGCATAATTTAATGCCTACATGAATAATTTGTACATGGTGCTCCTCACAAGCGACACAATAACCACCTATGTCGTTAAATAATTCATTCACACAAATACCCATTACGTTCATGTAAATTACGAAAAACATACGCCACGAAAATGCTCGGCCTCCGTCGACATCGCCATGGAATACAAAGGACCTCCCATGAATTAGTCTCGCGTAACGCGCGTATGACATAAAACGATAGAAAATAATAGTTTTACGGCAATTAGAGCGAAGGTCGCGGCGCTCGGGGCCCCATTACCTGTGCCATCTGCGGCCGCTGGTTCACGTCCTTCATGTCGATGCATCCCGGCTGCAGCGCGTTCAATAGGTTGCACAGCAGCACCCCATCGCGCAACGTATACGCCAGGTCAGCGATGGTACTGGTTTCCCAATTCGCCTTATGGTCGGGACGCAGCAAGCCACATCTCGTCAACCAAGAAGCGCACTCGCGCCACAGTTCTTCGCCGCCCGCAGCCATGTTTTACATTCACTTTGCGTTGCACATCGATAATATCAGTACTGAGCACAGCTTTTTAATAATCAACAAGCCATCATTAAACAAGGGTTAATTGTTAATTGACATACAAATTGATACAACAAACAGGGACCGAGCAGCTAGAACAAGAATTATTTGACAACTGAATATTAAGTGTTTACCATACCAAAAATTCGATAGGTTAAACGTTCACAAAGTTAGTTTGTCATAAAAAGTAATTGTTCCTTTTTAATGGCAACTCCTAATTTCTCTACACGAGACGAGCGAGAGTCATGCATGACATGAAGCTTCTTCATCATTCGTTTGACTTCTATCTACTTCATTTCACCTATGCCATTTGTCTTTTTAGGGTGTCGTTAAAATAAAGTAGCCCTATTGTTTCGTCCGTCTATGCGTAAATAAGTAAGCGATGTTTGTCTCTGTCCGTGGGTTAGCTCAGACTAGTAACGCAAAGCAAATTGTAGATGTCCCTGCTTATGATCTTTCCTAAGAAAAATAGGAACCAATTTATTTATTTCTCACCATTTATGCAAGTAATAAGTGCATGAGAATAATGATAAATTAATTGAACTTTTGTTAAAATTAAATGCATATTTTTTCCCTTTTAAAAGATTGTATTTTAAAAACATAACTAAAAAAAAATAATTTTATACAATAAATAAAACTTAATGAACAAACTAGTACAAGCAGCTGAACTGTGCTATTTAAAATTACTTACCAAACACTATAATAAGTATTAAATTTAGTGTCTAAAAATGAAGAATGATTGTAAGTGTATGCATAGTATAAAATTTTTGATTGCTTAGCCATAAATGTTCATGTTACGCAGTGTCAAATCTCTCGCCCAACTGGCTTCCCTGAAAACCAGCGTCATGGTGGCATACCCGCCATGGCGTCACAGCTGAGGGGCTGAGGGAAACCATTTTGGTGACATATTCCGTCAACCTGTCATTGTTTCAATTGTTTTGTATTTTTATATGCACCAAATAAACATTTTCTATTCTTTTCTATTCTAAATTAGTCAGAAACAGCTAATATGAACATTTCGATAATAATTATACGAGATTTGATCAGTTTGTAAAGAAAAAGATTTTTTTTTGTCAAACGTATTACATACATTTGATAATTTATTTCAGAACAATCGTAAACAACGCCACTCTTGACAGTGGCCATTCCCATCATTGTAGATGTCGGTTTGATGTCGGTGCATACGATCTTTTTTGTAACAAAAATATAATTCTCTTTATTTTTAGATTACGCATGCAAGTAATTAATAATACCTAAATAATAGTAATAAATCACAAAGACATATTTGTTCCGTTTAGCAAAGACTTTAAAGTGCAAACGTAGCCTTTCAAACCCCTTTTTTTTCTTGTTTTTATCCAATAACATGTCAATTTGTTGGAAACTAGCTAATAATAAGTGTTCAAATTGTTAATTTGTCGAGATTTGATTATTTTATGACGAATAAAACTCTATACATTTAATAGTATGCTTCTGAACAACCGTGAACAACGCCAGCTGCCTGCCACTCGCCACTCTTGATGACATTATGTTGCCATCCATATAAGTATATTTAACAAAGACGTGAAAAAAAATATTTTGTACATTTCTAGCACAGATATATAAGATCTTGTATGTCTGTGATTTCTAGTGACATCAAACATCAAATTTGACATAATTTTTTCGGTGATAGCAACACATAAGTAGGTGGAGTGACGCGACTGCGTGTCGATCGAACGATATTTTCGTAGAAAATAGCTAAAAGTGGTGAAATTTTATGTTTTTTCTGAGTGTCTACTGATTTTAAAGGTAAGTTTTGTAGTTACGCGTATTAAATTACTTTGCTTAAACTAGAATTCACTTAGAATTCCATAATAATCTTATCTCTATGACACACCCAATCTCCAACACCTATGTATCGGCAATCGGATTTAGGCTTCTGATTCAACTTTTCAGTGCTTTAATCCTAGAAGTATCGTGAATAATGACGAAATTGTAACAGTATCATTTATTGCGGTATGTTCCATTCCCGGCGCTCATCCGGAAGTCTAAAATTGGCTGGAACCGTTATCCTTATTAGGTTTATTTTGGAGCATTACGTCATTGTACATAAGGGGGAAGCCGAGAGGTGCAGTAGGTATAGAGTGCCGGCACTAGCAGCTGTTTTAGCGTCGGGACCGGCGGTGCGTGTCCGGGCGTGCAAACTGGGGCGGCCGTCAGTCGCGCCGACTGTACTTCGATACTTTCTATAGTCGGTAATCGTTACTGTATGTGTGTAGTGACTTGAATATTGATAGTGCTCTGCAGTGCTGTACTTATATTGATAGCTGCTTGAAACAGGTATGCACTTTCTAGAATGCAAAGTTTTACTCATTTACAACTGTTCACATTAAAAAACCTCTTGGTAACATTAGTCAGCCACTTAGTTGACATTCCAACATCCTATAAATGTAGGTTGGCTAATAGGATTGCCGGTGGAACCACACCCAGCTAGAATTGAGTTCTTGTACAGTCAGCAACTAAACATTGGCCTAGTTTGTGTTCACTGTTATTAACTTAAAATTAGGATACTTTAGTACACTATGACCTTTCAAATGTAAAAACATAACGTTTTCCAATGTTTTGCAATTGTTATACACTTAGTTGTAAAACATGTCATTGGGTACTAATAATAAAGGTAGTAAAAGGATTATTCATCCATGAAATGATTCAATCAGTGTAATAAACACTAAACTAATTGTAAATATTTGTTTCTCTTTGCAATTTTTTTAAAATTTTTGATCAATATTTCCTTTCATGATTCTGGTTATTTTTTTTTATTGCAAGTGACAATACTCATTTCAGCATTTAAAAAAATATTGATGTAAAATATTATTTTTTTGTGTTTTGCTGGTGACTGTACCAGTATTGTGTTACTCAGTATTGATTACTGCAGTGGAATGGGAGGAGATCAGCTGACTGTGACACATTTGCTGTAGTGATATTTGAACTGTTACAAATGTGAGTGTTGTAATGAATATAAATGTTTCACATATATTTTGTAGTGTAGGGCTGTTGCAAGGCTATTCTCTTTTTATGTTATTATATTACCTTAGTATTTTATTTTCACAAGACCAAATTTCTTATTGTGTTGTTGTTGACTATACCTACTAGTGATACCCAGTATTGATTACAGAGATAGGTGTGAACAGCTGTCTGTACTAAGTTCTCTTTTGCTCTGCTTCTACTGTCATAAATTGTAGTCCTGGTTTACTACTGAGATGGCCTGATGGTCTAGTGATTATTGACGCTTCATATGTTAAGCTAACCGAGGCATGGACCGCTCTAGGATGGGTAAATGCAAGTGTCTTAAAAATATTTAGAGCAATTTAGAGCTCTTCCATGCTGAACAGCCATTTCATTACTAAAGGCAGTTCATCAAAAATCATTAAAAAAGCTTGAAGCTTTGGATAAATTTGGATAAATAGAGCTTTCAAGTATAGACATCTTTCAACTTCTTGAAAAAAATGTGTTAACTTTATTTTTAAGCATGGATATCTCTTTGATATTGGTGCATAAATGTATGTATATCAAATATTTGCTGTGAAAATTATCTAAAGATAAGACATTATCTTAGTGATATAATCTTTGTTGCATGAATAACAGATGTTAAGAGGTAGGGTCATCTGTGTGTATTTTTTCTCCATTGGGTTCATTCAAATGTTATGTCAGTCAGAAAGAAGGGGGTGGGTTCTACCTTAGGCTGATTTTTGATGTATTGTAACAAAGTTTCATGTCCCCACAAACTTTCAAGTAAGAGTTCAAATCTCATGTGAGCAGTTGTAATTATAGTCTCATTACTTTTTTAATTAGTTATTTGAAAAGAACAAAGAAAAATAAGTCATTCACACTCATTTTGTACATATAATTACTGACTTCCTACTTTGTCATCTTTTTTATTAAATGACACTTAATTAATGATATATAAAATAAAATAATAAATAAATATATACGGACAAATCACACAGATTGAGCTAGCCCCAAAGTAAGTTCGAGACTTGTGTTATGGGATACTAACTCAACGATACTATATTTTATAAAAGATACTTATAGATAAACATCCAAGACCCAGGTCAATCTGGAAAAGATCATTTTCCATCTTGACCTGGGATCGAACCCGGGACCATCCGTGTCGCAGGCAGGCGTGTTGACCGCTGCGCCACGGAGCTCGTCTACTTATTTTACTAACATCTTAATCTTAGCCAGAGCAGTCAGATGATTTGGTTTACACTCTCTTAATAACCAGTGATTGAAAATAATATTTAACTTTAAACACTGGTGACTATATATAGATTTAATGCTATGAGCTATAATCATAAATTATTATATTAATTATACATTGCATGTGAAGAATCTGACTAATCCATTCTAACTGGATTCCACTGACAAAATTTGGTAATTGTTAGCTTGCTACTGCTTATTAATGACCATGGAATTTAAGTTAATTACCTGCATCATTAAGATGTAATGGATAACTACAAATTTATATCTTCATTTCAATTTTCTGACATAAATCTAAAGTCCATGTTTAGCCATTAGATACTACAGTTATGCCAAGTGTATATATTCTGTGGTTACGCTGAACATTATGCTGATGATGATGCTGAAAATTAGATATAACAGGTATAAAAGAGAAGGGAGATCTTAATCCCGTTTCTGTGATTAGCTGATACATTCCGCTTTAATAAGAATTTTATTTTATACACATTGACAACTATTATTTATTACTTAATGTCAAAAGTGATAAATGGAAATACAGTGTTTAAACTGAAGTGTACTTGTAACTTTCTGTTTAAATGATTTTTCCATCAGGCTACAGATATTTTATTGTTGTTTACTAAGTTATTCGTTTCTCTAGCTAGTCTAGTCCTTGAGCGCAATCAATGCACATATTCCAGAATAGTACATTGTGTACCAAGGGCGGTATAGAAGACATTACGTCAAACGAGCGACTAATAACAAGCACGAGGCGTAGCCGAGTGCTTTTAGTAGCCCGAGTTTGTAATGTCTAATACCGGCCGTGATACACACAATGTTTTTCATCTCACCGAGTAAATAGTAGAGTAAAAAAAATATTTTTCATATTATATTGGTTAAAATTGTATAGTTTGAATATAGTTTACCTTGAAAATTAATATTTATGCGTCTTTAAGCTTGCTGATTATATTACCTAAATCAACATTATTGACCATCTATTCATTTATCATAGGGAATGTATTCCATGCAAATTAATGAAGATTACGATTACTTATAAATATTTTGCCTAAAAATAAATAGCGGCAAATTAGAAAGAGCAGAAAATATATCCGAGGATTCCACAGATAATAAAAATGTTTTATCCAAAAAGTGGAAGTCAAAGATCGATGAATACAAACAGCCAGCCACCACGGCCATTTACAATTCCAAATTTGAATGAAGGACAAAAATCTCGCTGTATATTTCAATTTCTTTTTATCGGGTTCACTAGCAATTCCAAATTTGAATATACGATTTGAAAACTTTTTGGATGTAGAAGATTTGACACGTGTGCATGGTATAGTGCCCTATTAAATTAAAAAAAAATACTTAACGCGCTCTCGGACTCGGAAATCTTATAGCCCGCGGTCGTAATAGCGACCATCCAGCCCACTTTGCTTGCATTTAATGACACTGTATAAGAGTAAGTGAGATGAAAAAGTATATTATTGGCTATCAAATGAAAGTATTTTTTTTATAACTAGACTCATCATCATCATCATAACAGGTCCTTGTTAGTCTCCACTGCAGGACGCTCTCTGTACAACCAGAGCCATGTATTAGCCAGGGCAGTCAGAGGATTAAGATTATTATCTTTATTACCTAGACTCTGCACAAGTTAAATTATTTTTACTAGTCAAATTATTCATTCTTAAATGATAAATTACATTCATCAAAGTTCTGTTCAACCAGGGTACTTTATACAAAATAACTGTATACTGGGCTTAAAATTCTTTTGTAAAAATTATCGCAATTATCGTTTAGGAGCTGTTATCTACAGATAAGTAGTCTGTATTGTGGTGAGTCACAAGGCCGTGTGATGTAAGTGAGGACGAGTGGTGATGTCAACTTGCTGAGTGACCTTTATGTCTTCGTTGATAGAGTTCAAATTAAATATGAAAGGATGCGGGCTTTTTGAATTATCGATGATGTTATTTAGATATGTGACTTTATGGCACTTTTGATAGAGTTCAAAATAAAACAAATTTATTTGAGTTGCTAGTTGAATGGTGATGTCAAGAGCGTGTCGACGCCGAAAGAATGCTGTGTTTTTGAGTAATCTACTGGTTCAAATATGTAACTTAAGTAAATGACTTATTGCTATGTGAATAAGATTCAAATTCAGGATGAAAACATCCCAACTTTGTATTGTTTATGTTGGTTTGTTGACGATGGTATGCCAAGCGTAGCATGACTGCATGACCTTTGTGTCTGTGTGAATCGAGTTTTTATTTGGAAAGATTATTGTTAACAGTGAATTACTTTGTGGAACTTCGTCATTTTGTATAATTAGAAGAAAAACTTTTTAGTTATGTAATTAATAAATCACATTTGTTTTTACTAGTCAATAGAGACTTCTATGGATTTCTTTTTTGCTTATCAAAGGTAGCTTCATTTTGCTCTTCTGGAAGGAAAAATCCAACTGTATAGTTGTTGTCCTTAATACTAACCACCTAAATTACTATGTCTAGATATTTTACTTTATTTATTCAACACATTGTTACTTAGTACAATTACCGATTCCTCTAATGCAACAGTGATATCTGATAAGACACCATGGTAAGTACTGTCACTTATTCTGTGACCATGGTTGATATTATTTTTATTTTGTTCTAGATAAAATCAACTCGACGCATCCAACATGGAGCAGATTCCACCTCCCAAGGAGGTGAAGATCCTCGAAACAGCTGAGGACATCCAGGAGCGCCGTGAGCAGGTAAATATCTCTACTAATATTATAAAGAGGAAAGATTTGTTTGTTTGTTTGTTTGCATTGAATAGGCTCCGAAACTACTGGACCGATTTTAAAAATCCTTTCACCTTAAAAAGCTAATTAATCTGCGGGTGACTTGGGCTATAATTACGCGGACGAAGTCGCGGGAAAATTGCTAGTATATTGTATGCGAAATACTTAATTAATCGACCTCATTTTTGGAGGTCTTCCTCAGGATCCTGTGGATTGGATTTTTTAATATGCTTAGTTGACTTTTTTGTTAGTTACAGTTTATACGCTTACATATAGGGTTGAAGTTGGTTTTTGTTAAAAATAATTTTATCAAAATAAAGCTACTTGTTTGAAAATACTCTTACCTGCACATTCATATATGGTAACAATTTTTTTTTTCTTTTTGATGAAGCAAAGAAAAGCAATTTTTGGGGTCACATTTCTACTTATTACATTCCTATTGCCAAATGGCACTGACTGATTCGTCTCCTCATAGGTGCTGAACCGCTATGAAGACTTCAAGCAAGAGGCGCGCGCCAAGCGCGAGCGTCTCGAGGACTCCCGCCGCTTCCAGTACTTCAAGCGCGACGCCGACGAGCTGGAGTCCTGGATCCAGGAGAAGCTCCAGGCAGCTAGCGATGAGAGCTACAAAGACCCCACCAACTTGCAGGTAAAGTCGTCTGTGCATTGTAAAGACCTCAAGCAAGAGTCGCGCGCCAAGCGCGAGCGTCTCGAGGACTCCCGCCGCTTCCAGTACTTCAAGCGCGACGCCGACGAGCTGGAGTCCTGGATCTAGGAGAAGCTCCAGGCAGCTAGCGATGAGAGCTACAAAGACCACACCAACTTGCAGGTAAAGTCGTCTGTGTATTATAAAGACTTCAAGCAAGAGGCGAGCGTCTCGAGGACTCCCGCCGCTTCCAGTACTTCAAGCGCGACGCCGACGAGCTGGAGTCCTGGATCTAGGAGAAGCTCCAGGCAGCTAGCGATGAGAGCTACAAAGACCACACCAACTTGCAGGTAAAGTCGTCTGTGTATTATAAAGACTTCAAGCAAGAGGCGAGCGTCTCGAGGACTCCCGCCGCTTCCAGTACTTCAAGCGCGACGCCAACGAGCTGGAGTCCTGAATACATTTTTGGGAAAATGAAACGTAAGCTTAGGGGGAAGGGGAAATAACTTTACTTACTTTTGCTGACAAGAGGAGGGAGGGGGTTAAAAATAGCTATTTTTCTGCTTACGTAGTACTTGAATGGCCCCTTAATTTTTGACCCGGAGGTTTAAATCCGAGGTCGAATAATAATAGCAAATAGCGGCGGAGGTCGTTACAACTAACGGTCGTCTGAGACCGACTGAACTTATTGTCGGGATTTCCCGGCGCGACATGTATGAACATACGGGAAATCCCCAGTATCCTGCGTTCCGACACGTGCGTACCATCGCCGAATATGTTTTCACTGGTTGTTATCAAAAACATATGTCTTCCTGCCACCATTTCTGACACTGCCTCCGGCCCCGACTCCGATAAGTCAAATTCAAAAACTCTGACTCCGACTTTGGTTTGTTTTGATTTATTTATTAATGAATTCAACAGCGTTACAATGTTGAACTTACAACTAGGAACTTAAGAAGTAAGGCCAATTAATGAATTCATGTAAGAAAAATTACAATATAGATATCATAGCAAGCGGAGATAAGCTGGTTCCATTTCAAATTAAAGATTATAAGATGACATTTATGTGTACTTCTTGGTCACAATGAGTCGTTTGAGTTGTACAAAAATAATAAAAACATAATGGCTAAAAAAGCGGCGCTACATGAGGGTCGCAAAGTTAAATTATAACTGGATACAACACATGTAGTCATGAAATGAAATTGTTATGCTATGTTATTATGTTAAAGTTGTTTCTTTGTAAGGTGTACTACATACTACTTTGGTTCCGATAAAATAACCTCTGTTACATCCCTGCTTTAAATTTCCGAACGTGCAACATAGCTTAGAGATAGTAGTCTCTGCGTCATGCAGTAATTTAAGTCATCTGATTTTGATATAACATTATTTTTCACAGGCCAAGATCCAAAAGCACCAAGCCTTCGAAGCGGAAGTGGCCGCGCACTCGAACGCCATCGTGACCCTGGACAACACGGGCACAGAGATGATCAACTCTGGCCACTTCGAGTCGGAGACCATCCGGCGGCGGCTGGACGAGCTGCACCGCCTGTGGGAGCTGCTGCTGTCTCGCCTGGCTGAGAAGGGCATGAAGCTGCAGCAGGCGCTTGTTCTGGTGCAGTTCTTGAGACACTGCGATGAGGTCATGTTCTGGATCAGGGACAAGGTAGGTGCCGTTAGGAATAAACCTTTTATAGAAATGGTTTCAGATTACAGCACATTTAGTGAGCAAGTTTGGAAAAGTACTTATTTTCTAATTCTAAAGATGAAGTTGATGAAATACTTTAGACGAGCAAACCAGCCGGCCAAAATAATTCAGGATAAGCTGTTCATACTAACACCTATTATCAATCACCTATCAACAAAGTAAGGATATGAAACCACAACGAAAAACTAAAGAGCCATCACTTATTGGTTGGGTAATTTTTAAGATCAACTGTATACAATGTGTTTGTATTGAGCTATTGAACATAAAAATGAACAACTTTTGTTCTGTGACTAAGTCTGGACTCAAGAAAAATTAATGACCTTTTCCAAAATACGTGCAATACCTACTGATACAAAATATATGGAACAGCTAATATTTTTTTTCTCTATTTCAGGCTTATTCATAGAACAAAAGTATTTCGTTTTCATTTTGAGATCGTGAATCGCTAGTTCAATACCAAACACATTTTATAGGTAGACGAAGACGACAATTTAGGAATTTAGATCTATGAGTCCCAAATGGTCATCCCCTAACTGGGGGTTGGGAAAAAGGCCTACAGAAAGAACAGGTGTCCATACGATTCGTTCTTTTACTACGATGACGACAGCTTCTAAACCCCATTGGTAATTTCGCGCGCGTGGGCAGACCGCCGGTGGTAACTCAGCAGCTCGTGGGCGGACACCCACAAATAGACAGTTTAGGCGTAATTGTGCGTTTATATGATAGCCCGATGCTGCGTGAATCGGTCGCTCTCCACTCAGTAGATATGTACCGCATGGCGCCAACGCCACTCAAACTACTAGCAGTCATAGGTACATTACATACTAATATTTTTCAACTTCTGTTTAGATACTCATTGTCTAAATATAAATTTAGGTTATTTTTTAAATATTAGTGAAAAGTAACCTTTTTCTTATTGTTTCCTAAATCTCTTACTATTGACAATTCAAATGGAATTACCTGAATTACCATACATCTTAACTTCCATACAAATACGTTGTTATTGTTAATTTACTAATAAATTTCAATAATAAAAAGTAAATGTGCTGATGCGATAGAATATACTCGTAGGCAGGCATATATATATGTGCTATTCCTACTCACTAATAAACCAGAAACTGATGCCAATGCATTATTGAATTATCCATTCCTTGTGGATTGGCCAATATCTATTAAAAACAAAGTGATCTTTAATTTAGTTTTTCGAGGCTTCAGCACACTTGATGTGACTATGCAGCCTCTAGTATAAACAAGTCTTGTAACATTGAAATCTGTTCGCAGGAAACATTCGTGTGCGCCGACGAGTTCGGCTCGGACCTCGAGCACGTGGAGGTGCTGCAGCGCAAGTTCGACGAGTTCCAGAAGGACATGGCGGCGCAGGAGTACCGCGTTACCGAAGTCAACAAGTTGGCCGAGCGCCTCGTGGTGGAAGGTCACCCTGAGCGGGAGACCATCGTTAAGACCAAGGACGTGAGTATCCACCTTCAAGTTCGACGAGTTCCAGAAGGACATGGCGGCGCAGGTATACCGCGTTACAGAGGTCAACAAGCTGGCCGAGCACCTGGTGGTGGAAGGCCACCCCGAGCGAGAGACCATCGTCAAGACCAAGGACGTGAGTATACCTTCGAGTTCTAGAAGGACATGGTGGCGCAGGTATACCGCGTTACAGAGGTCAACAAGCTGGCCGAGCGCATGGTGGTGGAAGGCCACCCCGAGCGAGAGACCATCGTCAAGACCAAGGACGTGAGTATACCTTCGAGTTCTAGAAGGACATGGCGGCGCTAGAGTATAGCGTCACCGAGGTCAACAAGCTGGCCGAGCGCCTGGTGGTGGAAGGCCACCCCGAGCGGGAGACCATCGTTAAGACCAAGGACGTGAGTAGCAAACTTCATAATTAAAACTGAGCAAACTTCCAAATGCTGTATGTGGCGACCTCTACATTCGCCACAAGAACTAATAGTAAACAAATAACTTCAAGATTTTTCACAAGATGGCGCTGAACGGTTCTGAAACGCGCAAACAGAGTTTCTTCGATTCTGGCACATAAATAAGACCTCCGACATAACTCGGTTGGAACCGTATACTGCAGCTATGCCTAGATGTTTGTTTCAGAGTTCAGATTGTGTGACAGCAACACATTGTCATGCTTTTCATTTGTAACCACACAAGTTTGACAATTTGGATGTTTGTTTCAGAGTTCAGATTGTGTGACAGCAACACATTGTCATGCTTTTCATTTGTAACCACACAAGTTTGACAATTTGGATGTTTGTTTCAGAGTTCAGATTGTGTGACAGCAACACATTGTCATGCTTTTCATTTGTAACCACACAAGTTTGACAATTTGGTGTAACTTTTTGATATTGTGAATGTTAAGTTGGACTGATTTTTAAGAATAAAATTGTAAGCATTTCAATTGATAAATTAACCTATTTATTTTTATGTGTTCTTAGGAGCTCAACGAGGCTTGGCAGCGTCTCCGCCAGATGGCGCTGATGCGTCAAGAGCGTCTGTTCGGCGCGCACGAGATCCAGCGCTTCAACCGCGACGCCGACGAGACCATCGCTTGGATCTCCGAGAAAGACGTCGTGCTGGGCTCGGACGACTACGGACGAGACCTGGCTACTGTGCAGACGCTCCAGGTATTGTTATTATTAAGCTTAAGAGCTGAGCATGGCTTGGCAGTGTCTCCGCCAGATGGCGCTGATACGTCAAGAGCGACGCTGACGAGACCATCGCCTGGATCTCCGAGAAGGACGTCGTGCTGGGCTCGGACGACTACGGACGAGACCTGGCTACTTGCAGACGCTACAGGTATTATTAAGCTTTTAGTCTTCTATAATGCATCATGAGAGTCTGTTCTCTTCAACCGCGACGCCGACGAAACCGTCGCCTGGATCTCCGAGAAGGACGTCGTGCTGGGCTCGGACGACTACGGGCGCGCCTGGCTACTTAATCCCACAGTCGTCTACACATTAAATATTTTAACCCCGTTTTAGTTGTTTCTAAACATGAAATAATTGTACCCTTTTGTAGTCGATGTTGTTTTTACACATTGTTATCTTCCAGCGCAAGCACGAGGGCGTGGAGCGGGACCTGGCGGCGCTGGAGGACAAGGTGTCGACGCTGGACGGCGAGGCGGCGCGCCTGGCGGCCATCCACGCCGACCACGCGCCCGCCATACACGCCAAGCGCGACGAGATCACCGCCGCCTGGCAGAAACTCGTGCAGAAGGCCAAGGTCAGTAAAATATAAAAGACAAAGTTATTCAAACGGTTTGGTTTGGATGGGTTTAAAAATCAAATATCAAGCCACAGTGGTGCCTAGAGTGAACAATTTTCTCTACCCTAGGTGGTCTTGGGTATGTATATATTCCAGGTAGGTGCAACCTGGTGGTGGTTCAAGGGGTTCCATACCCTAAGGGTAAAACGAGACCCTATTCTCCTCTTCTAATCTCTATCCATTCCTACGCCTACACTGTCCATCTGTCACAGGGCTGAACACTGTCAGATGGACGAAGGAGGCAACCCTCAGGGCTGTCTACTTGTCAAATTGTACAACTATCTTGATCTACTCATCAATGTGTATATCTAATGCCGCTATAACAAATGATAAAATCAAAACGTCGGAGTCCTTATAAGAAACATGTTTATAAAGCATTTTTGTAGTCAAATATTATGTGTACAGCACCCTCCGTGTGCGATTCTAACTCGCACTTGGCTAGTTTTATTTTCACTTCAATTTACAAATATTATGTACCTTCCATAGGAACGTCGCTCGGAGCTAGAGTCGTCTTACGCCCTGCACCGCTTCCTGGCCGACTACCGCGACCTGATCTCCTGGATCAGTGACATCCGCGCGCTCATCGCGGCCGACGACCTGGCCAAGGACGTGCCTGGGGCCGAGGCTCTGCTGGAGCGTCACCAGGAGCACAAGGTTAGTTATATCTGTTGGTATTGTGGTGAGTTAGTAGTCTTCCTGGCCGACTACCACGACCTGATCTCCTGGATCAGCGACATCCGCGCGCTCATCGCGGCGGAGGACCTGGCCATGGTCGTGCCTGCGGCCGAGGCTCTGCTGGAGCGTCACCAGGAGCACAAGGTTAGTTATATAATTATATCTGTTGGCATTGCGGTGAGTTAGTCGTCTTGCTAAAATTATGAAATTGGTGTAGTTTGGTGTTATAATTGTTCGTACTTATGATAAATGTGTGAAATAGTTAAAGTAGACTGTCATATGATCTCATAGATTTTGTGACCAGAAGCTCCTATTAAGCAATTAAAGGACCTACGTCATCTTTTATTACTATACTGTACAACACCAATACTTTGTATCTATCTATTTAAACTGGACATTGGCAGAATCACCGAAGCCTCGTTGGGGTGGAAGCTTGATGAATTAAAAAAGAAATAGAGTATAGAATGTTGTTCCATTTTTGAAATAGTTGGTTTGTGTTCGCAGGGCGAGATGGACGCTCGCTCGGACGTGATGCAGGCGTGCGCCGCGGCGGGACAGGCGCTAGTCGCGCGCGGACACCGCGCCGCGCCGGACGTGTCGGCGGCGCTGGACGCGCTGGAGCGCGACACCGCGGCGCTGCACCAGCTGTGGGAGCAGCGCCGCGTGCTGTACCTCCAGTGCATGGACCTGCAGCTCTTCTACCGCGACACCGAGCAGGCCGACGCCTGGATGCACAAGCAGGAGGTAACGTCTATGTAGTCAGCGTTTTCTCCTGAGGCGTAAAACTAACAGATAAGACGCAGACATGGAACACTGTGATAGGATTTGAAGTATCTATCGTCATAATTAAAAAGACCAGAATCGCGAGAAAAGCGCTACCGCAAGATGTCACGTGCGGGGAGAGGAGGCGTCAATTTTCTCCTGCAATATTGGTCGTTTTGAGTATGATAATAAGGCTTTAAATCCTAAAATAGTGTCCCATGCCTACACCGTACCTGCGCTGTGCCTTTTTTTTGTGCGTTTCAACAGCGCGCTTGAACAGCGAACTACTATGAGAAAAGACTTTCGCGTATGCATTGATTTCGGAAGCGTTGGCGACGCGTTTCCGCTACGTGATTATGAAACGCGACTACCATCTAGTGAAATCCCAACCGCGTGCGTCTAAGCAGTGCTGTTCAAACGCGTGACGCTCTAATCAGCTTTATCTCTATATATAATGGATGAAAGTATAATGGAACTTAACACATTATAAACACAAGTCCTAACAGAAACATTTTCTTTTCCATAACCCAGGCTTTCCTTGCCAACGAAGACGTGGGCGACTCCCTGGACTCCGTGGAAGCTCTGCTGAAGAAGCACGAGGACTTCGAGAAGTCCCTCGCTGCGCAGGAAGAGAAGATCAAAGCTCTGGACGAGTTCGCTTCCAAGCTCATTCAAGGACAACACTATGCGGCCGATGACGTGGCTCAGCGCAGAGAAATGGTAAGTACGGCATTGTAAATAAAATAATTATATTTTTTTTTTTTGTTTTTCGCGTGTGTAAGTAGCCAACACTGGTGTCAGATTTTTTAAGCCGCCTAAAGGCGAATGATAATTGGTTTTACGACTGCCACCAATGTTGACAGCCTGGACAAACGGCTTAATGTTCTTTCCGAAGCGTGGAGGAGCTCGTGATAATTTTATATCACTTATGGGACTTCCCATCCATTACATGCGTAAGCGCTTACAGTGCCATCTAATGACATACATACTATCACGTCTTTTTCCCTTGCGGGGTAGACAGAGCCCAGACCTGTAAAACCGTGAGGCCACGTTTAGCATGTTGGTGGGCTTGTAGGTTTTTAAATAGTGATGGGTTGTTAGCCGCATCGCCTATAGACATGATTCCTGATGCTCTTCCCTCTATCGGCTTTTACGATCTGCGCGGGAAGAGAAGCAACTGGTACATTCTACGTTTTTTTCTTCTCTCCCAGTCCAGCATGGAAGTAAGTCTAATGACATCTAGAAAAGAACTGCAGCGCCGTCGCCTAAATATGCCACCTATGTATGATGATGGCAGCATTTTAACATAATGAATCAAGTTATATGAAATAAATGATTATTTACTTTAATATAAATTATTCTACTTCTTCCTTTACCTTTGACACAATCGATCCAACGTTTCTTAGGTCTCCCTCTGTTCCGCGTGCCATCCACTTTCAAATCTTATGCCTTTTTTGTGATAGTGAATTATATAAATTACTAGCTGTTACCCGCGACTTCGCCCGCGTGATATATAGCCTATGTCCTTCTCAGTACCCTAATCTATGTGTATGCCAAATTTCATGATGATCGGTTCAGTAGGTAGAACGTGAAAGCGTAACAAACAAACAAACAAACTCACTTTCGCATTTATAATATTAGATTAGATGGGATTATACGTTATTTTTTGACCTCGTTTTGAGAATAAATGTTGATGTAAACAGTTGCTGGAGCGTCGCGCCGCCCTACAAGAGAAGTCCAACCAACGGCGCGCCCTGCTCGAGGACGCCTACAAGTACCAACAGTTCGAACGCGACTGCGACGAGACCAAGGGTGAGCATTGCATAACAAATAACTTCTTTGTGTTGTTAGGGTTCCTATCATTAAGCCTCCTTTGTTTGTCCGTCTGTCTCACACTTCGAACAACACGGCTTCCGTACCGGAATACGGAAGCCGTGTTGCTAGAAGGTCACACAGGCAGGACTGTATCTGTTAAAAGCTAAAAAAAAAGCAAATATGACGTTTAAAAAGACATACAATTATCTAATTTTGAATAAAAATCTTTGACTTTGACTTTGAAACTGTAATAGGGACTTGACATTTCCATACCAATATGTTCAGCTTGCCGGGCAATTTGTATGAAAATATCGAAATAAGGGCAATTTTCAGCATTGGTAATAGGTGCGAATATTTGCTTTGTATGAATTACCACTCATAAATTTTTACACAGTTAACCGATTTTGATAATTATTTTTATATCGGAAAGGGTACTCATATAAATTAGAGAAAAAAGCCAACTTAGGAACAATGGGGTGATTGTTTATTTTTTGTTTTGTGTTATATAGTTAAGTTTTTGCATTTAAAAGATTTAAAAATATTACATACATGGGTATATAAAAATAAGATTAAAATAAATACATTTCAACAATATATATGGTTTTTAGTGATTTGGTATAGACTTACAAGTTTCATAAGTGGATCAATTATCAATCTGCCATACTTCCCAGGCTGGATCAACGAGAAGCTGAAGTTTGCGACGGACGACTCGTACCTGGACCCCACCAACCTGAACGGCAAGGTGCAGAAGCACCAGAACTTCGAGCAGGAGCTGCAGGCCAACAAGCCGCGCGTGGACGAGATCACGGCCGCTGGCAGCCGCCTGCTCGAGCAGGAACACTTTGCTAAACGTGAGTATACTGCCTCTCATGATAACACTCTTTACCTGCCGTGTAGTTCCCGATAAAGTAGAATAGGACCTCTCCATGTCCTCTGGACTTTGAGCAGGAGCTGCAGGCCAACAAGCCGCGCGTGGACGAGATCACGGCTGCTGGAAGCCGCCTGCTGGAGCAGAAACACTTTGCCAAGCGTCAGTATACTGCCTCTCATTATAACACTCATTACCTGCCGTGTGGTTCCCGGTAGAGTAGACTACACTCCAAGTCCTCTAGACTTCAGGAGCCGCAGGCCAACAACTGACTGGTGAGCTGATGATGAAATCTTGTGCACACTCACATCTGATGAAGGGTTTTTTTTAAATACTGAAATATCAAGTCAATAGCTGCTTTTGGACAATAGTTTGCGGTTATCCAATTAAAATTTATCCTAATCGACATCTCTGTTTTGTGATCCATTGGAAGCTGAAAAAATTTTCTCACAAGTACAATTCTTACTCGTGCCTCACCTGGTTCTGTGTGTAATTTGCCACTCATAGGCCTCTTGAATGGGCCCATTGTGCGTGAGCGGAAGACCTTCTTGTTTTGATCTTCTACGCTTTGGGATTTCTATCTTAGTTTTGGGTTGCCGTTCGATGTCCCACGAGCCCACCCAGCTCGTCGAGAAATCATTGAACTGGCATCCATTGTATGAATTTTAATTCTATTAACAATTTTATGGTACAGCTCAAATCGAGTCCCGCACGGAGGAACTCGCCGGACTGTGGGAGAAGCTGGTCCTAGCGTCCGAGCTGAAGGGCAACAAGCTGCAGGAGGCGGCGCAGCAGCAGCAGTTCAACCGAGCTGTTGAAGACATCGAGCTGTGGCTCTCTGAGGTGGAGGGGCAGCTGCTGAGTGAGGACTATGGCAAGGTCAGTTCAATTTAATGGTACAGCTCAAATTGAGTGAGACAAGCTGGCCGGGCTGTGGGAGAAACTAGTGCTAGCATCCGAACTAAAGAGCAGCAAGCTGCAGGAGTCGGTGCAGCAGCAGCATTTCAACCAAGCTGTTGAGGACATCGAGCTGTGGCTCTCCGAGGTGGAGGGGCAGCTGCTGAGTGAGGACTACGGCAAGATGAGGGATAGACAAATTCCAGGTCAACATTTTACTACAATACAGCAGAAAGGCCTCCATGCGATGGTATATAGTCAGATGGATAGCCTTCGTCCTCCTTGGTTACCAACCTCACCAGGTACAAGAGAAGATTTTTCTTTCGTTGTTTGGTAACTAGTGAAGAAAAAAGTGTTTTAGCGGTTATTTAATTTTTTATAACGAAACGACCAGAATTGCGAGAATTATTTTCCCGCATGATGCCACGTGCGGACAGAGAGGCGACAATTTTGTCCCACGCCTGCACTATATCTGCGCCGAACCTTCTCTGGTTTTATGCCTTACACGAAATGTCTTCCGCTTCCTCATTTTGTAATCGTTTTAACCAATCATCGTTGTTGACAGGACCTGACGAGCGTACAGAACCTGCAGAAGAAACACGCCCTGCTGGAGGCCGACGTGAGCTCGCACGCCGAGCGCATCGAGGCCGTGCGCGCGCAGGCCGAGGCCTTCATGGAGAGGGGGCACTTCGACGCCGACAACATCAAGGCCAAGCGGGTACGTATCCTACTGACTGAACGGATGGAGTAAAAATAGTATGGAACTGTGGAAGTATCATCTTTGACGTGACCAGGAAGTTCTATGCAAACTAGAGTTGCGCTCCAACTGTACACAGGTGGCGCTGCGTGCTATAATTAACTAAAAAAAAGCATTTTCGATTATTCTATTTATTCAGATTACGTTTTATAACATTTAAATAAATAAATGTGTACTACTATGTGTGAAAATATTTCACATGACGGCGACAATAGAATGTACAAATTTCTATAGCTAGATTAAATAGATGTTATAAAAATATGATGAATAAACTATTCTCTACAATGCCTTGATTTAGTATTAACATTGATTATTTGTTTTTAGGATGCTCTGGTGACCCGCTACGCCGCCCTGGACAAGCCGATGGCTATCCGCAAGCGTCGCCTGCTGGACTCGCTGCAAGCCCAGCAGCTGTTCAGGGACCTAGACGACGAGGCCGCCTGGATCCGCGAGAAGGAACCCATCATTGCCTCCACCAACAGAGGTCAGTCTTGCCTCATGTCTTTACCCATGAGTGGCTGTGTTAATAATGACCGGAAACGTTGACTTTGTGTTACTTTGCAACAAACGCAACATTTAACATAGTTGTCGAACATAGTTCTTACATCACCCATACAAATGCTCAGGAAGTGACGTCTCTCGTTTAAAGATTAACTTTGAAACCCCTATATCTTGAGGAGTTTTTGGTTTAAGAGAAAAATATCCGACATTCCGTCCATATCACTAATTATTGAATCATTTTGTTCAGGTCGCGACCTCATCGGCGTGCAGAACCTCATGAAGAAGCACCAGGCCGTCATGGGCGAGATGGCGCAGCACGAGGCTCGCGTGGAGGCTGTGCGCGGAGCGGGGGCTGCTCTGCGGGACGCGGGGCACTTCGCGGCCGACGACATCGGCGCCAGGCTGCAGCAGCTCACGCAGCAGTGGCAGCACCTGCAGGAGAAGGCGCTGCAGGTATGTATCTTATGCAGCAGCACCAGGTCGTCATGGGCAAAGAATATAATACACTACGCGAAAAAAAGTAAAAAGTAATTTATTAGACAGAGTCGGTTATACAGGTTAATATACAAGTAAATTTGCCGATGCAGGTTGGAGGCCTGTCGAAGGTAACCTACTCGTATGTTACAGTGAGACAAAGAAACGTCACTTAAGCATACATGCACGTAAAACCGCTTGCAGCTGTGTGGGTGTGTGCATGTGCGCGGGGGCAGCGAAAGGCGCGCGGGGCGCGGAACTGGTCGCTGACTGCCTCGGTCGAGGGCTGTGTAGTTTGTGTTTGCGTATCTCGCACGGCTCGCACCGCAGGCACGAAGTGAGTACTAAGTGAGTGTCAACCCTAGCGCTTACACGCCCCGGCTCAAGGTCATCGGTTCCCGAATTCATTCACTATGTCATGAATGAGATGGCGCAGCATGAGGTTCGCTTGGAGGCTATTCTTGCCACACTGAGAGATGCGGGGCTTAATCGACACTTCGTAGTCAGATAGACCTAATGTACACTTTGTTTAATTTCAATAATCATAATTCATTGACATTAAATACTGATATTTTCCAACAGCGCAAGCAAGACCTAGAAGACTCGCTCCAAGCCCAGCAGTACTTCGCCGACGCAAATGAAGCCGAGTCCTGGATCCGCGAGAAGGAGCCCATGGCCAACACCCACGACTACGGCAAGGACGAGGACTCTTCTGAAGCCCTACTGAAGAAGCACGAGGCCCTGCTGTCCGACTTGGAAGCCTTCGGCAATACCATCAAGTCTTTGAGGGAACAAGCCGACGCCTGCAGGGTGAGTTGCTTTTAAGAGACTTTCTTTAGGTAGTTCTTGAGAGTAAAGCAGCTACATTCAGCGTCTAGACCCAACCATCCTTAGTGTTCTCGTAAGTAATGGTTCCGAGAAGGCACCCATGGCCAACACCCACAACTATGGCAAGGACGAGGACTCTTCTGAAGCCCTGCTGAAGAAGCACGAGGCTCTGCTGTCCGACTTGGAAGCCTTTGGCAATACCATCAAGTCGTTGAGGGAGCAAGCCGACGCCTACAGGGTGAGTTGCTTTTGACAATCCTTAGTGTTTCCGTAAGTAATGGATCCAAGAAGGCTCCCATGGCCAACACCCACGACTACGGCAAGGACGAGGACTTCTCCGAAGCCCTACTGAAGAAGCACGAGGCTCTGCTGTCCGACTTGGAAGCCTTTGGCAATACCATCAAGTCTTTGAGGGAGCAAGCTGACGCTTGCAGGGTGAGTTAAGTCTCTCTTTCTCAATAGGTTATGGTTTATTCGAGTAGTAAGTGTCAGAGTTGTAAGTACCTACTGATGATAAATGATATTTATGAGGGTTGATCTGGGGAGGATGATGTAAACAACCAAATTGAGGGAATTGATAATTTGCACTCAATTAAATCTATTGTTATACATAACTAGGAACCCTTATGGTTTCGCCATGTCTGTCTATCTGTCCGTCCACGGTTTTACTCGGAGACTATAAGTACTAGAAAGCTGTAATTTGGTATGAGTATGTATATTAATCATGTTAAAAAAAGTGGTAGAAAAAAATAATGAAAAAAAAATTTTTTTTAGGTTAGCTCCCATACAAGTGGGGGAGCAATTTTTATTTCTCTATTTACCCATCGTGTGGGGTATCGTTAAATAGGTCTTTAAAAAATATTGTGAGGTTGAGAACACCATTTTTCGATTTAGGGATCCGTTTCCGAAATATTTGGTTTTAAAGTGCGAATTTTTGTTATAGGTAAGTGTCCCCCCCCCCTCTATCCGCTAAACGGTTATATATAGATACGTGAAAAAAATTATAGTAGTATATATACTGAAATTGAAAGGAAAACTATCAGAGCTGAGTACTAAGTGCAAACTAGAAAGTTATAGGCAACCAACTTATAAAATGTACTGGAAAATGTAAAATTTCATACAATTTTGATTGTTTCATGATTTTGGTCGGTAAACTGTGAGGTGCGAGTGTGAACAGTGTGAACTCAAAGTTGTCATTCGCAACTACGGAACCCTACACTGCGCGTGGCCCGACACGCACTTGGCCGGTTTTTATTGTTAGTCAACGATTTACTTTACGGTATCTACTCGTGACTTTTTTTTTCATATTTGTAAAATTACGTAACTTATTGCTGTAGATGCATGATATTTGCAAATCAGTTGTGAAAAGATGCTAAATAGCCTCTCATGATCTTGTCACCTTGACACTGATTATGCTTTTCAATAAACATAGCCTCAACTACCGGCTCCATACATCAGGTACAGATACAGTAAGCGCTAAGTTTGTAGTTTAAATTTGGAATAAGGTGTCACAAAATAAACTGTCAAAAAAAATTCAACTTATCTTTAGAAATCGGTCAGGCCAAGATGGATTTTTTTTTCCAGATAGATCCGGGTCCTCGTTGTAAAGTATGTAAGAATTAGTTATAAAATATAATATCATTTAGTTTTAGGTATCACTTCCACAGGCAAGAGAATCGCGACGAGTCAGCGCTCCTATCTTATATTATTATATGTATATTCTATTCAGTAGGCGATACGATTGACATTCGCTCGCACTCTGCCACTCGTCGCATCGCGGCGATAACAAAGCCGTGTATAGACACATATTAAGAGAATGTATAAAAAAAAATAGGTGGCACGACGATAAAATCGCCGCGATTCTTACGCTCGTGAAGGCGGTGCCTACGTATACCATAACACAAGCCTGAAACTTACCTTAGGCCTAGCTCAATCAGTGTGATTTGTCTATAGATATTTATTTCTTACTACCCACACTGACACGTCATTATTTCCCCCTCAGCAACAAGAGTCTCCGGTGGTGGACGTGTCGGGCAAGGAGTTCGTGGTGGCCCTCTACGACTACGCCGAGAAGTCCCCGCGCGAGGTGTCCATGAAGAAGGGAGACGTGCTCACTCTACTCAACTCCAACAACAAGGTAAGATTCTGTTCAGTCATTGCCTACCTCACAAAGACACGCGGGGTAAACAGCAGAGCTATACTATACTCTGTCTAATATGGGATGATAATTTTGACAGGTCTCACTAGGTATGGGGGTAGTGTATAATCGTGTAGAAGAGTAATCGATAATCGAATAGGTAATCTATTCAGTTGTGAAATATGAAATCGATAGTTCACTAAAGAACCTAGCAAAAATATGTAAGTCATAATCGATAATCATTCATACGAGCTCCGTGGCGCAGCGGTCAACACGCCGGCCTGTGACACGGATGGTCCCGGGTTCGATCCCCGGTCAGGTCAAGATGAAAAATGATCTTTTTCAGATTGACCTGGGTCTTGGATGTTTATCTATATATGTATTTGTTATAAAATATAGTATCGTTGAGTTAGTATTCCATAACACAAGTCTTACTAAGAACTTACTTTGGGGCTAGCTCAATCTGTGTGATTTGTCCGTATATATTTATTTATATTTATTTATTTATTTCTTTCGTGAATTTGTACTTATTGGGTTATAGATAATTAAACATAACTAAATGTTTATAAAAGTACCTATGGAGTTGCCTTGATTATAATTTTCAATGATCGATTCATTTAATTACGAAACGATTTTTTATAGTCTGTGGTAGTTTTTTATGCGCGTACGTCACTAAGTGGGCGTTACTCGTCGATGAAGTACGATATATCAGGCCATATATTTAAAAAAAAATAAAAACGGTACTTCATAGGCGTAAACTGTCAAAATTATCATCCTACGTTAGACAGACTATAGCTGCAGTCGAATGCTCTTAGCTGCGTGATTTCCGGCAGAGTAGAATAGGACACTTCAAGTCTTCCCGTTGATGACTTAGAAAACACAAGCTACAACCAGTCTGACCAGCGTGAAAAGTGTAGGCCAACTCCTCTGACTGCTCTGGCTGATATATAGCTCTGGTAGTACAGCGAGGGTCATACTCCTGCAGTGAAGACTTTTAAAAAAAGCACCTGGTGATCATTATATGCTGAATGTATGTTCGCGCGAGTTCAAGCTACAACCCTGATCTATTATATCGCGTGATCCTAACTAATATTACAAATGCAAAAGTTAGTTTCTTGTTTATTTACGAGCACCGTGGCGCAGCGGTCAACACGCCTGCCTGCGACACGGATGGTCCCGGGTTCGATTCCCGGTCAGGTCAAGATGGAAAATGATCTTTTTCAGATTGACCTGGGTCTTGGATGTTTATCTATACAGGGTTATTTGAAAAACACCAGCATCCTCGCTGGCCTTGAAAGCTACCATCATAAACAACAACTTTCGACCAACGACATTTTATAATTTGTTATGTTTTATTTTCATACAAAAATCAATATTAATTTATTTTCCTGTTGGAATGTTATTAACACTACGCGCTACGCGCTATCGCAAAAAGTAGGTAAACAAACAAACCCGTGCGAAACGCGGGAAGGGGGCGGGGCGGCGCTATCGCCTGTGAACTTGACCTATTTATCTAGCCGCCGCAGTCGTCGGCGAGGCTTTGATGCGCGTGAGTCACGCGCGTCCTTGTGTACCGCTTTCTTTCGTCGCCGGCCATATTGATCGATCGATGTTTTTTGGATTGTGCGATCTACCTGTGTTATTATCATGGCGTACCAGTATTCAAATGCCGAATACTATTGTGTACACTGGTGGTGAAATCGCGAGCCGTGAAATGCTCATTGAAAAGATTATTTGGGAAGATGATTCGGAAGTGTTGGGAAGAGTGAATGAACAGTTGATTTTTAGATGTGGTCTTTGTGTTGGTTGTGAAGGTGACTATTTTGAACGCTATGTGCGCGATACTCACCGCCATGCGCGTGACCTGAACCTGCGAGGTAATAATTTGTAAATAATTTTAATCGCCAATTAAAAATTTAATTATTGTAAATACGCTGATTCCACTTTTTAAATACGCCTGCTTTAAACAATGAACCGCGAATAAAACTTACCTACAATTTTATTTGTATTGATTCAACTTAAGAACAGGTAAAAGATTGATAGATGTTTAATTTAAACATTTCTTGTAGGTACGCTTAGAAACCCGGTAACCCGGTAAAAAAAGTACCGTTTTTATTTTTTTTATAAGTATCTATTATCTATTATAAAATATAGTATCGTTGAGTTAGTATCCCATAACACAAGTCTCGAACTTACTTTGGGGCTAGCTCAATCTGTGTGATTTGTCCGTATATATATATTTATTTATTTATATTTCTTTATTACAATTTCATCATCATCATTTCGTGTAGGTGACACGGTCATTCGACCATGCACACCCTGGTGTCAGAGTTCTTCGGAACCGCCTCTCAGCCTCTGACGTGGTTCCTTTAACGACTACCAGATGGCAGCCGGGACCACCGGCTTAACGTGCCTTCCGAAGCACGGAATCATCATCATCATCATCAGGTCTTTCTAGTCTCCACTGCAGGAGCACGACCTTCTCTGTACTAGCCTGAGTAGTCAGAGGATTTGGCCTTCAACGGAATCATCATCTTTACAATTTCATGAAATTGTGCATACACATTATATGAGGTATAGAGGACATTCTTTTATCCCGGATCGAAGTATTGTTCCCGATCCCGCGGACTAAAGCTATTATAATAATATATAAAGAATTTGTTGTTTTACAGCACGCTTTTAAAATGGAGGGCTATAAAATAATTACCTAATTAGGTATTTGCCTAATGTTAAGATTATATAAAATTTGTTTGCAATGGTGCTAATTTATATCTAAAAACACTATAAAAAACACTTTTAATTTGATATCGGTTCGTTAAGTGTTCTTAAAGCTTCTTTAAAGTTGGGTGAATAAGACCATTTTTATAAGTATGAAAATCTAAAATTACAATTATACTGTATTGTAGTCCGCTCAATTTATAGCAACTTTTATTATGAAATCATTACCACAAACGTAATATTTCGTATAGCTACCAAACAAAGTTCTCACGCCGCCCATACAAAATACAAAGTTGTGACGTCACAAATATGTAGGCATTTCAGCAGCGCGTTTTCACGTCTAAAAATTAACGTCTAAAAATATGTGTCTTTAAAACTTCTATATCTGAAAGAGCTTTTTGTTTAGAAATGTATTTCGGTCACTATTGTGTTTATTTTTGGCAGGTCTTTACACAGCGAAACGAAAAATTTTTTAGTCAAGTAGCCAATTGTCAACGGGAGGACAAAGTTCCTTATTTTACCAGATACCAAATTTGTCAGACCTTTTAGTATTTTGTAATTAAATAATTCCAAGCTTAACAGATATTTTATAACAATATTGCAAAATGCTAGGCTACTTATGGTTTCAGAAACTAAGCTTGTGGCGTGGAAACTAGATTTTATGACGTATTTTTATTACGAAACATAAAGTACGGCTACGGGCCGCTTTCCATCAGGTCGGCCGTATGTCTATTCGGCTTCTTAGTTGTATAAAAAAATAATGGTCGAAAATGATCACCTTTAAATGAACGAATAAATGTGGGACACAAGTTACATTATTTGCGATAAGCGTGTGTAGATAGAGTACGATAATAATACTATTGTCGTCACAGCCAATGTGCTAGCAATTGATAACGGGCGTCACTTGCTAATTCATTGCCAGCGATTGATAAATGATTAGCACGCGTGAACGAGCGGTAGAGGTACTGGCTACTTGGAAAATGGGAATTAGTTTGATCTATTTTATAATCGGCTTCAAAAAAAGAGGAGGTTCTCAATTCCTCGGATTTTTTTACGTACTTTGGACCGATTTAAGAAATTATTATTTTGTTTGATACGTAATACGGATGGTCCCATTAAATTTTTATCGAAATGTGTCGTGCGGTTTTTACACAAAAGCAAAAAAATTAATTCACGAATGTCGTTCGGATTACACTAATTTCCATTTTATTCTTATGCTTATTGAAGTCGGGTTTTGTTTTTTGTTAAAAATATTTAAATTATTTTATTACAAGCTTTCATTTAACCTGCAATGGTTGCATGTTTGTCTGAGTGGAATCTTGCAACTCAATTTTAAAACACTTATTCTTAACCGCAAAAAGTTAGTCGGTTTTAACACATAAAATAGATAGAGGAAAACTACCTGCTATAATAACGTTTCTGTCTACAAAACTGTAAATGATTAAAACAGTTGCCAAGAGTCGGCTGATTTAACATGTTGCGCATTAGCATAAGAGGGCAATGAGATGCTGACTTAAAAGATAAAACATAGAGAAAACGTGAACACGTTATCGCCGATGATACAATCATTGTCTTTCCGGTAAGTCTAAGGCAACTTAAATATCACAACCCCTGGTAATATTTTAATGTTGGAATAAGAATCCCTTAAAACTATATCCGCAAGATAATAGGTAAATAAGAAATGAAAAAAAAAGCATTGACCATCTGATTCTTCGATCACGTATAAAAATAAAGATACACAGTCACCTCCAAAAATTATACCTTATGCTGTCTACAATTATTTATATCTACACAAACGCTGATGATCTGTTGTCATCGCCATTATTCACTGTACATTGCTGTTTGACTCACAAAAGCTGTTGAGAGTTCTAGCCAACGCAGTAATGTACAGTGAATCGTCCCGATGATAGCCAAACATCAGCAATTGTGTAGAGGAGGCATAATATTGTGTACTGCGCATCGACTCGCGTGATGTTCTGAGCCGTCATAAAGTTAAGCGCGAGCTGTCAGTGCTAGCGCGGCGCCGGTAGCGACTCGCCGCGTGACTCGAAAACAACCGAAATAATGTAGTTGAAATTAATATTAATAGCCTTATCTTAAACCGAAACCTCTGTGATAGCCCGTGATAGTAGATATAACATGATAGTGTTAAGTTGGATCGTGGTGGTGCTAGTGGGGAATGTGTTCGTGTTTTGTAGGAAGAGTAAGAAAAATGTGCCCCATGTGAGTTTCTGAGATATTTTGTTAATAACTATTTTGGACGGCCGCGTTTTTTGTCGCTCTCCCTCATTTGAGCGATTTATGTAAATAAAAAATTATCCAAGTGCGAGTCGGGTTCGTCAAGGGTTCCGTAGAAGCAAGCTTATATTAGCCAAAAACCTCTATAATTTGTCGCCAGAAAAATAACTTTGTTTTTCATAGTGTTTGAAGTCAAGACTTTATTCCACCACTTTTTTATATTATAATTTATATTATTTAAAATTTTTAATCTTAGCTGTGCTGTTAATAGCTAACTTTCATGATTACAATTTTTCTATTTTACTTATCGATTGAGCTGAAATTTTGTGTACTTATGCAAGTCTGATGATAATGCAACATTATGGTACCGAAGATCTAATCTGATGATGGAGTCGAAAGGTTGCACTTCTAAGCTAAAGGAGATGAACCCCTCGTGTTAGAGTTACTGTCACATTTTTAATATTAGTTGGAATGCAATAGGTATTTGGTAAACATACCATAGAACTGAATAAAATAATTCGTCGTAAGGTTTTGCAACCCACGCGAAAAGGGTTGAAATTTAGAAGAAAAAACGAAAACAAGACAAATACCATAACTTTTTGCAAAACTATGCAGGGTTATGAAATTAATATTAAATTTAATTGATAATCAGTATATGTAAAAAAAAATCTTATTGGCTCTAAATGTGATTAGTTTATTTTTAAGTGTTTTGAAAATGTATCTTAAAAACTACGTATCGTAGTCCGTAGTGCAAACCGCGTAACGTAGTCCCTTCTACGTGTATAGTTATCTCCCTATCTGGACACGTACTAGTATTTTCCTGTTGCGCCGGCGCAAGTTGGTTCTCATTACGTTTCGGATGATTCAATTGAGATAACTACAGATTTATCGCGGTGTTGGGTCTCTTTTTAGGGTTCCGTAGTAAACTAGGAACCCTTATAGTTTCGCCATGTCTGTCTGTCTGTCTGTCTGTCCGTCCGCGGTTTTACTCAGAGACTATAAGTACTAGAAAGCTGTAATTTTGTATGAATATGTATATTAATCATGGCAAAAAAGACGTAGAAAAAAATCTTGAAAAAAATTTTTTTTTTGGGTAGCACCCATACAAGTAAAGTGGGGGAGTAATTTTTTTTTCTCTACTTACCCATCGTGTGGGGTATCGATAAAAAGGTTTTTGAAAAATATTGTGAGGTTGAGAACAGCATGTTTCGATTTAGGGATCCGTTTCCGAAATATTTGGATTTAAAGTGAAAATTTTTGTTAGAGGTACGTGTCCCCCCCCTCTATCTGCTAAACGGTTATATATGGATACGTGAAAAAAATTACAGCAGTAGTATATATACTGAAGTTGAAAGGAAAACTATCAGAGCTGGGTACTAAGTGCAAACTAAAAAGTTATAGGCAACCAACTTATAAAATGTACTGGAAAATGTAAAATTTTATACAATCTTTATTGTTAGATGTTTTTGGTCGTTAAACTGTGAGGTGCGAGTGTAAACAGTGTGAACTCAAAGTTGTCATTCGCAACTACGGAACCCTATACTGCGCGTGGCCCGACACGCACTTGGCCGGTTTTTTTATTACGTAGTTATTCGATAAATCAGATTATACATCCGTTTCGTTCTTTCTGGATTATCTATACTAATATTATTTGTTTGTTTGCATTGAATAGGCCCCGAAACTAATAGACCGATTTAAAATTCTTTAACCTCTTTAAAACTAACTTATATGCGACTATAATGTACGCGCATGAAGTCGCGGGAAAATGGCTAGTTCGTAATAAGTAGATAAATCGTATTATCACTGTTCTGTTTACAATTTTTTATAGATTTCTGTTGATACCCAAGTTTATTTTGAGTTCTAAATATTGATGTTGCTGGGTGATCGTGTGTAAAAAACGCACACCATTTTGTTTTCGTGCTGAAGTACAAGAGCGGTTTTCCATTGACTCGCCATTTTACAGACTAGCAAATAATCCATTAAACATAGGTGTCCTCGCAATATTTTCTTCACCAGCCCATATTCTGTTATGACGAGCTTTTGCCCGCGGTTCCGCTCGCGTTAGTGTCGATCCCTCGGGAACAGTACTTTTCTCCGGGATGAAAGGTATCCTATGTCCTTCTCCGTACTCCAGACAACGTGTATGCAAATGCAATGTCGGGAATTAACGCGAAAACATACCGTTTTTCTCCAGACGTTTCGGCCAGGTTACACCGACCGTGGTCACTGGATGACGGACTGGATGATGGTCGGTGTAACCCGGCCAAAACGTCTGGAGAAAAACGGTATGTTTTCGCGTTAATTCCCGACATTGCATTTAATAATCATGCAACGCGAAAGTTTAAAAGTAGTTAACGTGTATGCAAAATTTCATGACAAGCGGTTCAGTAGTTACGCCGTGAAAGCGTAACCGACAAACGAACAAATAAACAAACAAACTCGCTTTCGCATTTATAATATTAGTTGGGATTTGTTATGATTATCTTGTATCCAACTGTTGACTTTGCATCTCGTCATCTCGACTCTACCGCTTTGTTATCTGCCTGCAATTGTCTCTGACGCGTGCTGATGTTTACATAATAAAGAAAATTCATACCGTATACGAGCTATAGAAGATAATACTATTGCTAAACTATTTATTACGTCAGCACATGAAAGTTAACTATTGTTTTAATAGAACAGTAGTATTTGAAGGCATGATGTCATCTTCGAAAAAACATGGATATTTCTTTCGAAGGCGTTATCTTTTAAAACAAATGGTTGAAATATGTTAATACAGTTTTCTTTACATAAGTGCTGTACATACATTTTACTAGATACATAAATTTACGTTGTCACGTATTCTTATCTAGCCTTACGAGCCTGCTAATACTTGGCATATGGACCACTTTGTTCTTTATTTCATCGTATTTCTTTTAGATCATCATCATCATCATCAGGTCTTTCTAGTCTCCACTGCAGGAGCACGACCCTCTCTGTACTACTAGAGCCATATACTAGCCGACTAGTCAGAGGATTTGGCCTACACTCTCCACGCTAGCCAGACGGGTTGGAGAGGTCTCTTTGATGTTAATAAGCTTTGTTGTTTCTTTTACATACAAAAATGAAATCGTTTATGGTGATTTCCATTGACTTCTTGCGGCTAAGACGACGACGGCTCCTAAAACAGATCAAATCTACTTCAGTACTTAACTACTTGTTATTTTGGTATTACTTCTCATTATTTTGCAGATTCAGATTTATTGCAAGTCACAAGTTAATACAGATGTTACTCATATATAAAGGTACAAGTGACGCCCTGTAAGGGCACAGCAAACATAGAGGCGACTAGATGCCTTTCACTAATAAATTCATATTACAACAAATTGATTAATTAAATTAATAAAATACATCACAATAATTCAAAGTTTCATAATAGTTCAATAATTTAATTCACAATCATGTAGAGCATGCATTTACTAAATTAAGAGAACACTACATTAGGCCGAAAGCATTTTCTACTGAAGTTCTGAATTAGATTTCTTCAATTTCATCTAATGTTGTAGTAAAATAAATGAGGGGTGGCCCAAGTTGGATGTTCTAAGCCCCCTTAATTTATTTAACAGAATTCTAATGTGTAACATTCAAAAAGACAGAAGTGTAGTTCTTAAATATTTGAGAGACTTTGTATCACTGATATATAGGCAACCGCATTCTCATAAACTAGTGCAATAATTTTTGTTGCGAGTTATTAAATAATAAATTTTCCTCAGGACTGGTGGAAGGTGGAAGTGAACGACCGCCAAGGCTTCGTGCCGGCCGCGTACGTGAAGAAGATCGACGCTGGACTGTCGTCCTCGCAGCAGAACCTCGCCGACTCCAGCTCTATCGCCGCCAGGCAGAACCAGGTATGCACCACTTGATTTGACGAGCTCCGTGGCGCAGCGGTCACACGCCTGCCTGCGACACGGATGGTTCCGGGTTCGATCCCCGGTCAGGTCAAAATGGAAAACGATCTTTTTCAGAGTGACCTGGATCTTGGATGTTTATCTATATATGTATTTGTTATAAAATATAGTATCGTTGAGTTAGTATCCCATAACACAAGTCTTTCATAAGAACTTACTTTGGGGCTAGCCCAATCTGTGTGATTTGTCCGCATATATTAAAAAAAAAAACTTGATGAAGTCTACGCCGTTCTAGAGACAACAACCGGCGATTTGTGCATTTTTTCCAGCGAAGAAAAGATATTGAAAAAATTTAAAGTATTTCCTAGTTACCTGCACGGCATTCTAGAATGCCAGGTGGATCTTGACGGGTTATAGGCAAACAGTTTTTAATGAATTTCAGTTTTAAGCATGTCAGTACGAAATCTTTGTCAATTGTTGTGCACTGTCATATAAGTAAAGTACCTATGTGGTATATTTGATTCCGTATCATTGGCACTACAGGCCTCGTAGTGTGAATGAGGAGCGAGCAAGAACGCTATTGTCACACCCCTGGTGTTACAGTTGTCCATGGGCAGCGGTGATCACTTACCATCAGGTGACCCGCTTGCTCGTTTCCCGTCCTACGACATAAAAAAAGAGGGCATGAGCGTTACTAGTGCTACCGTATATTAGAGCGTCCCGGGCACAGACAATAAATTAACTCAAGCTCGTTATCTATCTCGAGTGTGCTTTGGAAGGCAGTTAAATCGTTCGTCCCGGCTTTCATCCATCATTGATAGCAGTCGATAAGCTATTACAGAAGGTAGCCTTAAAAATCTGATACCAGTGTTGGCCAATTGCACTCAAAAAACAAATAACAGTGTGACTGAATTTCTTGAAGACTAATGATAATGATTATTTATTCACGAAAATAGAGTAAATTAGATGTTACAATATTTATATGTCCTATTATCTATTTTGCTTAGATCTGCTTGCACGTGAATATGAAAAAAGAAGTCTACTTTATAAAAATTAAAGAGTAAAAATTATTTTTCTCATTATACAATTAATACAGTAAAATTAATACAATAAAAAAGGACATTCACTAAGTTCTCACAAGAGACAAAGATTTTGTCGCACCATTTTTCGGTTATAAAGAGACACTATTATTATGTAAATTCTGTTTGAAACGTATAATCATTTAACTTTATTATCACACCTTTGTATTGCATTACTCTTTTCTTACAGATCGAGGCCCAATACGAGAACTTGCTGGGCTTGGCGCGCGAGCGGCAGAACAAGCTCAATGAGACCGTCAAGGCGTACGTGCTTGTGCGCGAAGCCGCCGAGCTGGCCACCTGGATCAAGGACAAGGTATACCGCGCAATTTTTTTATAGCAGTGACTTATTTTTTCATGTATGAGTTTTTATTTTGTGAGCTCAGATCATCATTATTTTCGACGTATGTTTTCTAAAAAAAAAACAAATGGTATACCGAATTAGATACGTATTTTATCTTTTGTCAATCTAAATAAAAGATCATAAAAATAAAGCGCATCAAAGTATAGGAGTGGCGGCTCATGATAATACAGGCCGGTACGGAGTGTATTGGTAAGTGACGTCAGGCTGAACTTTATCTATTAATTTTTGTTTGGTTAGCAAAAGAAAAAATACGAGTCCAATAATTTTCAAAGATCTACCAGACCGACTAATTATTCGAAATTTTTTTTTTAAGTAACAAACCTATTGTAATTGTAATTCTTGTGGAATCATAACTAAACTATAATCTTTTCTTGCAGGAAATGCACGCCCAAGTACAAGATGTGGGCGAGGACCTGGAGCAAGTGGAGGTGATGCAGAAGAAGTTCGACGACTTCCAGAACGACCTGCGCGCGAACGAAGTGCGCTTGGCCGAGATGAACGAAATCGCTGTGCAGCTCATGACCGTTGGTCAAACCGAGGCGGCTCTGAAGATCAAGACGCAAATGCAGGTTAGTACAAGATGTGATTAAGACTGGGATAGGTGGAGGGGATAACTTCTAGAACAACTTGCGTGCGAACAAACTGCGCTTGGCCGAGATGAACGAGATTGCTGTGCATGACGTTTGGTCAGACTGAAACGGCTCTGAAGTGAAGATCAAGACGCAAATGCAGGTTAGTGAAAGGCGTGGTGAGGACTGGGGTAGGTGGAGGGGATAGCTCGTCGCCGACTGCCGCGCTCGAGGGCTTTCGCACGACTCGCACCGCAGACCGTGTTGTATACGCCCCGGCTGTCTTACATACAGGGAGTGTCACCTCTGTGCCGATGATTCAGTGCTCGTCACGACAAATAGAGAACATTAATCAAAATATTAATTTGTTGTGGCAGGAACTGAACTCCAAGTGGACGTCGCTGCAACAGCTGACGGCCGAGCGCGCAGCGCAGCTGGGCAGCGCGCACGAGGTGCAGCGCTTCCACCGCGACGTGGACGAGACCAAGGACTGGATCGCCGAGAAGGAGGCGGCGCTGGCCACCGACGACCTGGGCAAGGACCTGCGCTCCGTGCAGACCCTGCAACGTGAGTACTTTCTCCATCGGTGTTATTATATAGAAGCGAAGCCAACAATACAAGAACCAACCACCTAAGCGTTGAAAATGTTTGAGCACGTATAGTAATGCTACTACTTGAGCTTTTAAATCCAAAATCACTCTTGATATCTTGCTGACAATACTACCCAGACGCCGCGACAGCGCTGCTCGAATTCCAGACATGGCGCACACGCATCATCCAATAGAGAACGCATATTTTAACGCTTTGAAAAAAAATTATATCTGGGGGTACATCGGTGTAACTTATAAAAGTGGAACAACTGCACGTGCTACAAAATATCTAACTCTACAAAGAATAAACATTTGACATTGCAGATACAATACATTTTATTTTTTTCCTTCTATGAAGGTAAACACGAGGGACTGGAGCGTGACCTAGCGGCCCTCGGCGACAAGATCCGCCAGCTGGACGACACCGCCAACCGTCTCATGTCCAGCCACGGAGACTCCGCCGACGCCACGTACAGCAAGCAGCGGGAGATCAACGAGGCCTGGCAGCAGCTGCAGGCCAGGGCCAACGCCAGGAAGGAGAAGCTGCTGGACTCTTACGACCTGCAGAGGTAAGATTCCACTGGAGTAGGATTAGGGCTATATTACTCAACATACGTCCAGCCACGGAGACTCCGTCGACGCTACGTACAGCAAGCAGCGGGAGATCAACGAGGTCTGGCAGCAGCTGCAGGCCAGGGCTAACGCCCGGAAGGAGAAGCTGCTGGACTCTTATGAGACTTAAGACTATTTTTATTCAACATCCAGCCATGGAGACCCCGCCGACGCTACGTACAGCAAACAGCGGGAGATCAATGAGGCTTGGCAGAACATCTAACACGTATGAACATAGTTTGGCACCTGTAATCCTTCTAGGCCGTGTGATTCCCGGCAGAGTAGAATATCATCATCATCATCATCAGGTCTTTTTTTTACCCTCCACTGCAGGAGCACGACCCTCTCTGCACCACCAGAGCCACACACCAGCCAAAGTAGTCAGAGGATTTGGCCTACGCTCTCCACGCTGGCCAGACGGGTTGAAGAGGTCTCTTCGATGTTTTTAAGCTTTGTTTAGCTTGTATTTCCTAAGTCGCCTTTTACGACATCCACGGGAAGACTTGGAGTGGTCCTATTCTACTCTGCCGGGAACCACACGGCGCAGAAAGACGGTCCAGAGTAGAATAGGACCACTCCAAATGTTACCGTCGATACAAGAAAGCACAGGGAAGAAAGAGCGTAAGGATGTGTGAACTGAGTCACAGTATGTCAATAAGACCCTGTTTGATCCTTAAGGGGGTGACTGTATGTCTCAGTTCACATATCTGAATGTGATATATACATATCCCTTTATTAGATATCGGGTAAGAGCAAATATTATTAACTTAAACTTATATTACAAATTGTTGTCATTAGGTTCCTCTCCGATTACCGCGACTTGATGGCATGGATCAACTCGATGATGGCTCTGGTGAGCTCAGACGAGCTGGCCAATGACGTCACCGGCGCTGAAGCCCTATTGGAGAGGCACCAGGTAACTTACCAACTGTAACACTCTTTTTTATGTACGTGTAAATAGTGTGCTATCATTATAGCTATATTGAATATGTCGTCGATTTTCTATATAGTCAGATCAATTCTGGTTCAAAATCGCTATTAAAACATGTCAAATATTATCCATTTTCATAGAGACACACTAAACGAGGCATTGAATTATTATGAACTTCAGCTCTGTCTACCCCGCAAGGGATAAAGACGGATAATATGTATGTTTTAGACATTTGGCAGATCATACCATAGTGGTGTTTCAGGGAAGTGTGTACAAAATGTACATAGTGTTTTGTGCTATAACTTCATAACCATTGAGTTTTTTTAATCATATAAACTGCAAACACCGAATCTCCTTAATATTCCGTCCGTGAACTCAATTTGATACATTGAATATTCTGTCATAGTATCCATTGAATGACAGGCATTTTGCCTACATTGGGAGCTTACTTCACAGTTACTCCCTAAACAGGCAAAGTTACGACCGACACTTTTGTTTATCCAACATTCACTCCAAATAGTGCAAAGACGAATAGGGTTGTAGAAAGACGAATTCGCCCAGTAGTTCAGACCGACAAATGTTGATACAACTTCCACAACATATAGGCCAAGGACGAATGGGGTATTAATAGAAAGGCGAGTTCGGCCAGTAGTTCAGACCGATGAATGTTGATACAACATCCACTACATATAGTCCAAGAACAAATGGGGTAGTAGAAAGGCGAGTTCGGCTAGTAGAGACCGACAAATGTTGATACATTGATAAAATTCAATATTTAAATGTTTATTTAATATAGGGTGCTCAGAACACTTATTAATTGTCATACATATATTATTTACACCCGGAAATAGATTTGATAGACTGTATGTAGTGGAATGTCCAAATACGAATGGGGTAGTAGAAAGGCGAGTTCGTGAAGTAACACGCTGTGACTGTTCTAGAGCCAGCGCTTGGAGATAGACGCGCGATACGGCATAATGCCGCAGGTCAGATACGCATGTGTGCGCTAACGTAACACGGATTACTGTTGTATGCAATGTACTTGTACAGATTTATACACCACACTCGATGTGCTGTGAGCTCTGTGTATTAGGACAGCAAACTTAACATCTACATAGTAAACGAAAGTAAATCTATTACACTCTATTACTCTAAAAATTATTTTTTTTGCGGCATTTCCTTTACGTTGGTTATTTCTGTTTTATACTTGCAATGTCGCCGTGTCGTATAATTTGGAAAAGATATGTCATCTTAGGCCGTGTGGTTCCCGGCAGAGTAGAATACCTCTCCAAATATTCCTTTGGATGTCGTAGAAGACGACTTAGGAAACAAGCTAAACAACGCTTATAAACATCAAAAAGGCCCCTCCAGTTTGGCAGCGTGGAGAATGTAGGTCAAATCCTTTGAATGCTCCGATTAATATATGGCTCAGATAGTACAGAGAGGGTCGTGCTCCTGCAGTGGGGACTAACAAAGACCAATGAGACAATGCAATTGCGTTAGATTAGCTCGAATATTAAGTTTTCGAAGTTAGTATGGTTTAAACTGTGCAACTCATTTTGAGCGTCATATATCTCGTAAAATTTAAGCCGCCGAAATGCAAGAGGTTTCAGAACCACAGTTTACTCATAATGTATATATGATGAACTTGTTTGCTGTCCATTTACACTATGACTTTAAAAAAGAGCCCCTTATAGTATAGAAGAACACTGTACGTATAACATTTTGATGGGTTTAGATTTAGACTAACACAAAAGGATTTAAACAACACAATATTTCTATTAACAATTTTAATATGAATAATTTCTCGACTTTACATAAGGTAAAGCTATCTATTTCTTCCCCTATTTTAACTATTATTGATGTGAAACAAACACAATCATATAATTTGAACAGTTTTGGTTTTGTGTGTGATATTCAATGTACTTTTTATGTGTAAGTATATTTTACGTATGTCCGTCTTTTCGTGTGTGTTTGTGAATTCCTGTATTTATTTTTATGTATTTTTTATATATAAGATTTTTTTCCGATTTTACCCTTAACGATAGAACACACAAAATATAATACAAAGACATTAATTTCCCTTAACCTCCAGGTGTTTATTTGGTATTCCATTTTGGGTAAAAACATTGAAGCAAATATAATTTCTGTCCTTATTATTGTACTTACAGTGATAATTTGTTTTTCGTCAAGATGGCTTGATATTTGTAAACAAGAAATCTTGCTTTTATTAAAAATGTGGTTCGTTTGCACATAGGAACATACCTACCTACAAAAGACTTCTTTTTCCAAATTTTGTTCAATCTCGAAAATACTGCTCTATACTCAATATTTGATGTCGAACCATAAAGTTGACAAGGTGTCAAATAAATACATGTTCATTTATGGACCTTGTCGGGCACATCAACTGAGAAGAACTCCTGTCAATAAAGGTATATTTCCGTGCATCGCGGCCAATTGCAGCCGCGTGCGATCAATCGCATGCGACTGACGTACGTGGACTATGAAAATATTTGGCGCCGCTTCCTGCGTTTGACGCGCCCCTTGTGATAGTCGCGAGCTTCGGACACATTTGCGATTTGACGCGATCACATAGCAATATTGTCGCCCGCGCCTTACTAGAGACGGAAGTAATAATAATACTGCGTGTCATCCCGCACATGGCTAAGGCCTCTCGGCCAGTCAGTGCGTGGTCAAAGAAAATGCCCAAATGTGCTGGTATAAGGTATCAAAATTACATTAAAAAGGATAATAAACAAAATTCTGATCTTTATCACAAATAAGAAGAAAATAGCAGATTTTTGCATGATTGTCTAAAATTAAATGTGTTGAAAAGGCGTCCCTAGTAGTGTCACAGTCACATTTCCTGCTCTGTGGCCGCGATACACGGAATTGTAGCTTAATCAAAGACTTCTATATAAACTAAGGTAAACGAGCCGTAACTACCAAATTTTGAAGCGTTCAAAGAGAGCTAATTAACACCGTAGCGCTTAGCTCACACTTTTACTCTGTGCCGTGAAGACGCCGTCCACGTCACGTGACACGATTGCTTTTAAATGTAAGTTTTTTGAAGTAGGGGACGTCTACCACAGTTTATATAGAAGTATTTGCCTTAACTTTATGTGCGTTTTGTAATCGATGGTGTATAAAAAACAGGAACACCGCACGGAGATGGACGCTCGCGCGGGCACGTTCCAGGCGCTGGAGCTGTTCGGGCAGCAGCTGCTGCAGGGCGGGCACTACGCCAGCGTGGACATCCAGGAGAAGCTCAACAACATGGGCGACGCGCGCCAGGAGCTCGAGAAGTAAGTCCTTATAACTACCAACTAACCAACTAATTTGCTATAACTTACGTGGCCGTTGCAACTTAGCATATGGTAAATCAATCGAGCCATCACCTAGTAACTAGACGAGATGATTTGACGTTTGATTCGTCTTGGTACGCACTTTACAGTCTTAGATTAGATCAAGCCTAGATGGACTCTTTTAGCCTAAAAGCGTAGAAAAAACTAGTATCCAACCCATATTCGGTCGCGCACACACACAGCTACCAATTTGACGGATTTTGAGGGCATAAATTGTCAGTACGCGTGTGATGACACAAAGCTGTCACGCACACAAGCATTGAAAATTTGCCAGTTTTTTAACCATTGAAATAAAGGCGTGACGGTGTCTAGAGAGTATTTAGTCACCTCTCATAACTTGTCGCAAACATGAAAAAAAAAAACTTTCTTGAGTTATTAAATTGACGACGTCCGTGGCGCAGTGGTCAACACGCCAGCCGAGAATCGAACCTGTGACACGAGTGGTCCCGCCACCCGTGTCACATGTTCGATACTCGGTCTGATAATGATGTAAACACAATCATTTTCAGATTGGCCTGGGTCTTTGATGTTTATCTAAGTATATAAGAATGCAAGTATCTATTATAAAATATTATATAGTACCGTCGAGGTACGACACAAGTTCACAATTTTCTGTAGAGCTAGCTTAATTTGTGTGATTTTTCCATAAATTTTATTAATTATCTTTATTTCCCCAGGGCGTGGGTAGCTCGTCGCGTGAAGCTGGACCAGAACCTGGAGCTGCAGCTGTTCTACCGCGACTGCGAGCAGGCCGAGGGCTGGATGCAGGCGCGCGAGGCTTTCTTACAGCCCCCCGAAGTGGCACAAGTGGCCGACCAGGCCGATGCGGCCATGCCCGACAACGTCGAGCAGCTCATCAAGAAGCACGAGGACTTCGACAAGGCCATCAACGCGCATGTAAGTACTAGGGCATGTCACCCCGCGGTCTTACAGCCCCCCGAAGTGACACAAGTTGCCAACGCGTTCTCACGGAGGAGTATACATTTTCAATATAATTAGTGCAACATCGCTTAGTTTACACCCTAGACGATCCCAGAGCGTAATAATGTTTGAAATGATTTAATGTGTGTCAAGGCATCACTCTATCACACATCAAAAAATCCACACAAACATCTACCTGTTTTATTAACATACAATACATTCAAAATCCAAGACTGCCTGTGGATGTCGTAGAATGCGACTTAGAAAATACAAACTAAACAAAGTTCCTCTAAATCTAATGTTTGGCTCTAGTAGTACAGAGAGGGTCGTGCTCCTGCAGTGGAGACTAAAAAAGACCTGATGATGATGATGCCATTCTAAATATATATGTTTATATTTGACAGGAGGAGAAGATCGCCCAGCTGCAGACGCTGGCCGACCAGCTGATCGCGTCGGACCACTACGCCGCGGCGCCCATCGACGACAAGCGCAGCCAGGTGCTCGACAGGTGGCGCCACCTCAAGGACGCTCTCATCGAGAAACGATCCAGGTAACTATCGCTTTATTTGTCCCCTTAGAAAGGTGGAGATGCTATGCGAGAAAGGTCTCGAATTTTCCTATTTGGGATAGACTATAAATATCAACTTCTTTTATTACTTTATTTCGTTTACCACATTTACATATATATGTATGTATATCTCTTTTTGTCCCTTAGACCTATTATATAATTTGTCCCATTTTTCCTATTTGGGATCGCCTCTAAATGTCAACTCCTTTCATTACTTTATTTTTTTGTCACATTTGCATTCCTTTCCTGCATCTTTTGCGTCTGACCACAGATCTGTATATCTGACCTACAGAAGCAGGGTAATGTTTTTCGCGCGTATGTATGTAAGTATACTGTTCCATTGTTGACCGATTTTGAAGTGCAAGGTGGCATAAGATTCATATTCTTTGTCTTCTACCTTCAGTTTTCTTATACCCATTTTCTTCTTTTCGCGTGTCAAATCAACGAGCGCGTCCTAGATGCTATGTATGATGTTTTTTTTGTTATGTTTCCTCAGACTCGGAGACGAACAAACCCTGCAGCAGTTCTCGCGCGATGCCGACGAGATGGAGAACTGGATCGCCGAGAAACTGCAGCTCGCCACCGAGGAGAGCTACAAGGTAAACTTAATCCAAACATAGTTTATGTTTAATAGGAGTATATCAGAATAGTACTGTATTTTGACGAGATCCGTGTCGCAGGCTAGCGTGGTGACCGCTGCGGCACGGAGCTCGTCAATGCTCCCGGGCTCAAACCCTGGTTGGATTTTTATCTATATTTTGTTGGAGTTAGAATCCCATTACACAAGTCTCGAACTAATTTTGAGACTAGCTCAATCTGTGCGGTTTTACCGTATAAGAGAATGCAATCTCGGCTCGAGATTGAGGAATCGAGACTCGTCACAAAATTTTAATACGAGATTGAGTCATTCGAGATCTCGTCCAATCATCTGACGAGATCTCGTTAGACATACTTTAAAAAAAATCCTCATTCATTGATCAAATATTGATGAATTGAATAAAATCTACCTACCTATGTGACTGTTATAATATTTAGTAAATAAAACAATAATAATGGAGACCTGGAAATTTAAAAACTCGACCTTGAAAAGGTAAGTATTACAAGAGATACAACAAAACATATAAATATCCGTAGCTGGTTGGAATTACAGATAAAAGATGATTTATATGCGAACTTCAAATACTGCGGTCATTCTCCACAGCACCCTAAATAAATCATTTCTTATTTTACCAGATTGTCAATGTTATTTTTTATTATAATTTGGTATGGCTTTCAGTTGGCTATCTGAGCGCGCCGGGCTAACCAATCACGCTAAATCTCGATCGATTTTGTCGAGATCTCTAAGGATATTTTTTTAAAACGTGAATACCTTTCTTCGAGATCTCGCAAGAATCGAGGTCTCGCGATGATCGAGATTGCATTCCCTTATACATTTATTTATATTTATTCGTAGGACCCCGCGAACATCCAATCGAAGCACCAGAAGCACCAGGCGTTCGAGGCGGAGCTGGCGGCCAACGCCGAGCGCATCCAGTCCGTGCTGGCCATGGGCGGGAACCTCGTGCAGCGCGGGCAGTGCAGCGGCAGCGAGGACGCCGTGCAGGTCAGCTCACTTACGAGTATATAGTCCACTTATATCCGGCTCGAAGGACCAATATGTATGGTGCCGGACTTGGTGTTAGGCCCAACACCATACCTGAAGAGATGTTGCTGTTTGCTGGGTTGAAGGTGGTGGTTTGGAGATACAAGATCACGTCACGGAGATAGTAGTTTTATTGTTCTTGCTGGTTACATGGCTATAACTTGGTGTGACGGATCCTTTCTCGATGGCAGTATCCAGACTTGCCGATGGATAGTAACACGAAGAGCCATCGATAGTATCTTAATTATTTGTTACATAATAAAGTTATTTATATTATATAAGGAGCTGAAACGCGACCTACATGATGAAGGCCGCGGGTCGCTTAATGTGCGAGGTAAGCTCGTACAGCGTCTTTCGGCCATATGGCCTTAGGCTCTGTCTACCCCGTAAGGGATACGGGGTAGACAGAGCCTAAGGCCATATGGCCGAAAGGCAACTGTTCGAGCATAGCACTCACATTTGGCCGACTCGTGCCCCTACATCATGTAGGTCGCTAGTCAGCTGTTTTAACACTATAATTACCATCAAATCTATTAACAAACCGAGACACAATCGAGCAGCAGCTGAGATACTATCAAGCGGAGGCCAAGTGCTGCTGAGCTGCCATCGAGAAAGGATACGTCATAACCTGTTATCAACAGGTAACTTCGAGAGGAATAAACAACTTTCTGCGTGACTAGATCTTGTGTCTCCACATAAACATCCACATCCTACAGTCAACATCTCTTTAGCAACGGTTAGCAAGTTGATGGGCTTAAAGATGGAATACGGAATCAAAATAGTGATGGCTATTATGTTCACTACGGGACTTACCGCGATTATTTTTGAGTTCTGTCTGATATTTCGACAACATTGCAGCTGCCATTTTCACAGACTAACTGTAATAATCGCGGTAAGTCCCGTAGTGAACATAATAGTGATTGTGACCGCGAAAGCTTAAAATCATATATAAAATAGTGATGGGTTGCTAGCCGCACCGTCTATTTACATGATACCTCAGATTTGCGCCCATTCCCTCGGCCGGTTTCGAGAAGCAGCTGGGACATTCTACGCTTTTTCTTTTCTCTCAGTCTAGCATGGTAGAAGTAAGCTAAGACCAAAGATATTATAACACTCCAGCCTGCAACTCGAGTGATCCAGGGTTCGATTTAGGTCATGATGGAAAACGGTCTTTTCCCAATTGTCCTGGGTCTTGTATCTATATAAGTATCTATCATAAAATATAGTATCGTGGAGGTAATACCCAACGACCCAAGTTCACAACTTACTGTGGGGCAAGCTCAATTTGTGTGATTTATCCCACATATTAATTTAAGCTCCACCGGCAAGAGTCCAGCTCTTAAATTTGATGATGATATTAATTTATCACTCAAAGCTTACGAAATATACTCCGTACTCGCGCTCTTCGATATTTTCGAAGGTTTTCTGTTCTAGAAGGTTTTAGAAGGTTCTAGCAAATTCTGGTGTTATCCATTACTAATCAAGTGTCCATTTTCAGGCTCGCCTGGCGTCCATCGCCGACCAGTGGGAGTTCCTGACGCAGAAGACCACGGAGAAATCGCTGAAGCTGAAGGAGGCCAACAAGCAGCGCACCTACATCGCCGCCGTCAAGGACCTCGACTTCTGGCTTGGAGAGGTAAGTCGGAAGGCTTTCAGGTGGAATGTGGCAGCAGCTATCTCTCTCTCATCTGAGCGTTTTTCCGGTTGCATCCTCAGCTGGAGTGCTTTGGAGCCCGGGGTCCGCTCAATGTGATAGCAGCTATCTCAGGACCTAACAAGGACAATATGATGTCTGTGGTTCCAGGCAGAGTAGAATAAGATCACTCCAAGTCTTCCCGTGGATGTCGTAGTTAGCGAGTTAGGAACACAAGCCAAACAAAATTTGTAAATATCAAAGAGTCTTCTCCAACCCGTTGTGCTCCTGCAGTGGAGACTAACAAAGACTTTTTGATGATGACGGCAGTCTTTGGCTGAAGCAAAGTCCTAAACAAAGTCCCAAAGCTATTAGGCCTCATAATAAAGCTCAAAGAGCTATGGAGAGGGTTCAGCTCGGTGTTTCTCTGCGAGGTCGGATTTCTGGACGAAAGAACGTCACAGACATAGCTCTCTGAAGCGGCAGTGGGCGGGGAACATAGCGCTAAGGATCGATGGCCGATGGGGTAGAAAAGGTCTGATTGGCGACTACGTACGTGGAGCCCAACTCAAACCCCCAAGGAATGCAATACGCTTTCAAATGGTCATTTTGGACAATTTCGTACGTCTAGCATTGGAATTTAAGCGGTTTTAATAACTGCTTATGATCGTGTGCAGGTGGAGAGTCTGCTGACGTCGGAGGACTCCGGCAAGGACTTGGCTTCGGTGCAGAACCTCATGAAGAAGCACGACCTCGTGGAGGCCGACATCGCCGCGCACGAGGACAGAATCAACGGTGAGACTGATTATACATGATAATTTTCTTTCAGGTTACTTGCTTTTTGCAATATTTGTATGACCCATATTATATATGTATAAAGTGAAATATTGATCGTTTTGATCCTTTAAAGGAGCGATTCAGCTCGTCTTTTTGAATGATTTTTCTCATGGAACCAATGCTTGGACCTCAATTTTTTTTTGACACAGCAAACTGCGCTCGTAAAATCTTGTGGTGAATATGGCAATAGCTCCCTGTGATGAATATCCTTGGAGGAGGCCCATGTCCAGTAGACTTCTTGGCAAGAAGTTCTCGCAGATTAGACGAGACGATGAGGTCAAATTGGCTAATTTGGTTGCAATTTTCCGTCAGACATGAACGCGCAGGCGGACGCGCTGGTGGCGAGCGGGCAGTTCGACGCGGCCGGCATCGGGTCGCGGCGCGCCGCCATCAACGAGCGCTTCGAGCGCGTGCGCAACCTCGCCACGCACCGGCGCGCGCGCCTGCACGAGGCCAACACCCTGCACCAGTTCTTCCGCGACATCGCCGACGAGGAGTCCTGGATCAAGTGAGTCAAACTATTTATTTACTTTAACACACAAAACAGATTACAATCAAATGAATTATCGATATTTAAGCTTAATAAGTATTGATCTAAATTATAATCCACAGGATATGTGCCTAATAGCTTCATTACATCAAGACGTTTAAATACTAGAGAGCGCTGAAAGGTTATCTATCTAGGTAGTTATTTAGTATATTTGAAGGGAAAGTCGTTTATGACTAAGCATTACCAAAACAGGTAATAACGGGTTACTCACGTAAATAGTCAGCTACTGGCCGACATTTTTCGGCCTCTCATCACAGTGCCGGGATACCTGGGGAAAAGTCTATTTCCAAAACCCTCACTGCATAAAGTCGCGGGGAAAGGTTCGTTAGGTTAATTTATTATAAGCTAATAATCAGCCTTATCACTAAGCCTAAGTTACTGAAACAAGTAACGTAAATTAACACTCGATATGCTTTATCTCATAGGGAGAAGAAGCTCCTGGTCGCGTCGGACGACTACGGTCGCGACCTCACCGGCGTGCAGAACTTGCTGAAGAAGCACAAGCGATTGGAAGCTGAACTCGCCAGCCACGAGCCTGCCATCCAGGCTGTGCAGGAAGCTGGAGAGAAACTCATGGACGTGTCCAACCTGGGCGTGCCGGAGATCGAGCAGCGGCTGAAGGCGCTCACGCAGGTATGTGTCATTATAGTCTGTTGAAGAAGAATTGGAAGCCGAGCTGGCCAGCCACGAGCCTGCCATCCAGGCCGTGCATTAGGCTGGAGAGAAACTCATGGACGTGTCCAACCTGGGCGTGCCGGAGATCGAGCAGCGGTTGCAGGTATGTAGCATTATAGTCTGCCGAAGAAGCACAAGGAATTGGAAGCTGAGCTGGCAAGCCACGTGCCAGCCATACAAGCCGTGCAGGAAGCCGGGGAGAAACTCATGGACGTGTCCAACCTGAGCGTGCCGGAGATCAAGTAACGGCTGAAGACGCTCACACAGGTATGCAGCATTATAGTCTGCTGAAGAAGTACAAGCGATTGGAAGCCGAGCTGACCAGCCAACGAGCCTGCCATCCAAGCCGTGCAAGAAGTTGGAGAGAAACTCATAAACGTATCGGAGATCGAGCAGCGGCTGAATGCGCTCACACATGTATTTACTCACATATTTAGCCTCAAAGTCCCCAGCAACTTTGAAGGTCCTGAATATCAACGTTATTGTGAACCAAAATAGAAGACAATGGCACTACCGTATAAGAAAGACAAATCTTAAACTAAAATGTGGTCAGGAAGATGAAAGTTTAGATTTTTAGACAGTATTAATTGTTTTTGTAGGCCTGGGATGAGCTGCAAGCATTGGCTGGAGAGAGGGGAGCCAAGCTGCATCAATCTCTGGCGTACCAGCAGTTCTTGGCCAAGCTTGACGAGGAGGAGGCCTGGATAAGGTACGTTTACTAGTAACCACGCAAGACAAACACAGTCTGAGATTTAGGATAGTCATTAGTTATTTTGAATATTCGGATGTTAACGCGGTGGGGTTTCAATGATCAAGCCGATCCTCGGTGTCTGAGTGTCAAGTCGACCATGCTTCATCTTTTCTCATGCTCAATGTGCCAACTAGTTGCATAAAACGCGCGACATATATTTAGCGACGGAGTGTGGAATAAGATTTGACGCATACCGAAGAAACAAAATTTTACCAACATAATTTGAGCCAATGAGGGTTTTCTGAAATGCTCGCCATCAGATGGCAGCACAGGCTTCAACCTTGATAAGCCGCTCACATTGGATGATAGTTGACAAGCAACAACAATTGATGCATTGTGGCCTAATCACAGCTTACTGGACCCCCAACGTCTTAGTGCGTGTTCACACCAAACGTATAGTCAGCCGCCGATTGCGAGCAGGTACATTTGGCCCATATAATAGTAATGGCGTATTGTCGGTTTTTGGTGTGAATGAAAAAACGAATATGTATGGAATTACAATACACTGCGTAACGCTCGCTCACGGTCGGCGGCTGACAGTCAGTTTGGTCTGAACACGGCCTTAGTGTCAAATCATACTGCGTTTGCCATATTAATATCGTTTCGCTTTGCTACGACTGTGGCCTACTACGAATTGTCCCTAATGTAATTGTTGTTATTCCCCAGTGAGAAGCAGCAGCTGGTGGTGGTGAGCGACTGCGGCGACAGCATGGCGGCGGTGCAGGGCCTGCTGAAGAAGCACGAGGCGCTGGAGGCCGAGCTGCTGGCGCGCGGTGAGCGCGTGCGCGAGCTCGCCGCCGACGCCGACCGTCTGCTCGCCGCCGGCAACCTGCACGCCGACGCGCTGGCGCACCGCATGCGGGCGCTGCAGGTACACTGTCTCCTGTAGATGTGAGGACGAGCTCGCCGCCGACGCCGACCGTCTGCTCGCCGCCGGCAACCTGCACGCCGACGCGCTGGCGCACCGCATGCGGGCGCTGCAGGTACACTGTCTCCTGTAGATGTGAGGACGAGCTCGCCGCCGACGCCGACCGTCTGCTCGCCGCCGGCAACCTGCACGCCGACGCGCTGGCGCACCGCATGCGGGCGCTGCAGGTACACTGTCTCCTGTAGATGTGAGGACGAGCTCGCCGCCGACGCCGACCGTCTGCTCGCCGCCGGCAACCTGCACGCCGACGCGCTGGCGCACCGCATGCGGGCGCTGCAGGTACACTGTCTCCTGTAGATGTGAGGACGAGCTCGCCGCCGACGCCGACCGTCTGCTCGCCGCCGGCAACCTGCACGCCGACGCGCTGGCGCACCGCATGCGGGCGCTGCAGGTACACTGTCTCCTGTAGATGTGAGGACGAGCTCGCCGCCGACGCCGACCGTCTGCTCGCCGCCGGCAACCTGCACGCCGACGCGCTGGCGCACCGCATGCGGGCGCTGCAGGTACACTGTCTCCTGTAGATGTGAGGACGAGCTCGCCGCCGACGCCGACCGTCTGCTGGCCGGAGAACAATCGGGGAAAAGGAGAAATCGATTCAATTTCTGTTTTACAAGGCCCTTGATGAACCCTTCAAAGTGTTCCATGATCTAATGTTTACAATTTAAAGTAGTACGTGTAACTTGGGGATATAGTCTACTTTTAATTGTCAAAGACTGCCACTTTTTGTCTAAAATTCATTAGAAAAGTCGATGAGATAATTGGTCTCTACATAACTCAGTCAGAAGTAACGTTCGTGTGTTTGCAGGCTAAGCTGGAGAAGCTGACGGGTCTGGCGGCGCGGCGCAAGGCGGCGCTGGTGGACAACTCGGCCTACCTGCAGCTGCTGTGGAAGGCCGACGTGGTGGAGTCGTGGATCGCCGACAAGGAGACGCACGTGCGCTCCGACGAGTTTGGCCGCGACCTCTCCACCGTGCAGACGTTGCTCACCAAGCAGGAGACCTTCGATGCAGGTCAGCCCTCTCTTTTATCTGAGACTATAGAATTATCTTTCGAAGCGCTGAATAATCATTGATCAGTGATACTCATCCATCTCTTATCTCCTTAGGTCTCGCGGCGTTCGAGCACGAGGGCATCCAGAACATCACGGCCCTGAAGGAGCAGCTGGTGGCGGCGCACCACGAGCAGTCCCCCGCCATCGTGAAGCGGCACGCCGACGTGATCGCGCGCTGGCAGCGGCTGCTGGCCGACTCGGACGCGCGCAAGAAGCGGCTGCTGCAGCTGCAGGACCAGTTCCGCCAGATCGAGGAGCTGTACCTCACCTTCGCCAAGAAGGTAGGACTTGAGATTGGGTCCTTAGAAGTCAATGAATTCCACTATGATGAGATAAATAATCGTGGCTCTGCTGGATGAAACTAATCTGTTTAACTTGTTTAAAGTTCATCAATAAGAGAATAGTCGTCATCATCATATGTTTTTAAGTCTCTACTGCAGGAGCATGATCGTCTCTGACACAATAGTGAAACAATGAGAGTGTTTGAAATTCAAATTTCCCCCAGCTGGTGGCACCGTGTCGAGAGCTATTTTTTTATAGCAGCAGTCAAATCCACCAATCATGTTTAATCATCATTTTTATGATTGGTGAATTTTGAAACCTGCTTCTCATTGAAACAGACCACATGATGGTCTGTGGGACTGACCAGTCAATCACAAACCATAGAAAGTTGTCTACGACTGAAATGGAGTACGGTTCCCTGCTTTAACTCTGTACAACTTTTACGATTATGTCGTCAGAACTGGTCAAATAGGATACATTGTACAAAAGAAATCATATTTTTTGTTTTAAAACCGATGTAATTGAAGCGTAATGAGTGAGTGTTGTTTGCTCGCAGGCGTCGGCGTTCAACTCGTGGTTCGAGAACGCGGAGGAGGACCTGACGGACCCGGTGCGCTGCAACTCCATCGAGGAGATCCGCGCCCTGCGCGACGCGCACGCGCAGTTCCAGGTACTCTAGCGCTGACACTGTGACGACTGAAGGCCAGGCAGTGACATTAGTCATGGCCTGAGGCCACATTATTCAATTCAATAATGTCTCTTTTTGAATGTGATATTTTTCTTATTTATAAAGTCGACCAACTACTACCTTTTTAGAACGACCACAGCTGAGAAGAAGAGAAAAAAACTCCTCGTACAAGTGCACAGATACGGCAAACCTTTTATGTTTTACCTCTACTAAAGATAACCCCACGAAATAGTTATCCCTAAAGAAGCACACAATCTGAAGAATCAAAGTGTCAGTGACTTCAAATAATGCGAGCGCTAACTTTTGTATGCGTCACAGTTAGAAACAGTGTTGTGTGTGACCGGCACACTTTTCACTGTACATTGCTGTTTAACTCACAAAACCTCTTGAGAGTTTTCCATCCAGCACAGCAATGTACAGCTAATCGATGCAATGATGGGGATAGAGGCGAGGGCTCGTAAGATAAAAGCCGGCAGCGCTCTATTAACAACTCTAATATTGCACGTAACATCAGGTGTTTCGTATTCTCGTCTGCCTGCACTATCCCAACTAATATTATACATGCGAAAGTGAGTTTGTTTGTTTGTTACGCTTTCACGTCGTATCTACTGAACCGATCATCATGAAATTTTGCGTACACATAGGTTAGGGTACCGAGAAGGACATAGACTATTTATCACGCGGGCGAAGCCGCGGGTAACAGCTAGTTATATATAAAAAAGAAACAAATCTGAACTTCAATCTGTCGGCAGGCGTCCCTATCGTCTGCTCAAAGCGACTTCGAGGCACTCGCCGCGCTAGACGAACAGATCAAGTCGTTCAACGTGGGCGCCAACCCCTACACCTGGTTCACCATGGAGGCGCTGGAGGAGACCTGGCGCAATCTGCGCAAGATCATCGGTGCGTATGCTTTGTTCACCTCGCGCTAGCTCATCATCATCATCAGCGCTGGACGAGCAGATCAAGTCGTTCAACGTGGTCGCTAACACCTTCACTATTAAATATGTATTTTATTAATTAGTGTTCAAAGGCTATTCACTACTATCGTGTTGGAATAGACTACTTCAGAGAAAAAACACGAAAGAATCTCTTTTCCTTTCTTTCTTTTCTTTTCTTTCTTTCTTCCTTACTTTTGTTTTTAACAGACTTCAAATAAGGATGGTTCTCAGATCGATCCGTATGTTTGTTTGTAAGTATGTTTGTCCGCGCTTATATCGCGTTTGGCTGAAACGATTTTGATGCAGTTTTTAGAAAAGTATTTGTTACATTTTGGAGAAGGTTTTGGTATAAGAGTTAGTGTTTTGAAGGCGGTACATTAAAAAAAAAACCGGTCAAGTGTGAGTCAAACTCGCGCAATGAGGGTTCCGTACAATATGCTTCGTGTATACACACACACAATGTGCAAAAATGTTTTATTCAATTGACTAGCGCTATCTAGTGGTGTTTTAGTGAACTATTTCCCTAGATGAACTTATTATAGTGAGTTTACCACTTTACTTTCAAGTGATAGAATTCTTATTATTTTTCCTGTAATCTTCAAGGAATGAACTACATTTTGTAATTTTTTCAAAATTTTCGGCCCAGTAATTTCGGAGATCAGGGGGGGGAATGGTCAATTTTTGCCTTCTTTCGTGAATAAAATCAAAAGTATTGATTTTACCCGAACAAAAAAAATCTTTTTGAGATCCTCATAATGAGCCCTTTCACTTGATATATGACACAGTAAGGATTGCAAAACTTGTTTTTTTTTTTAATTTTGTAATTGGGCCCCTGAAAATGACCCTTATTTCAAAAAAAACTTTTGTTTAATTTGCACATCCGTGTTTGGGTCATAGGATTACACCATCTTACCAAATTTCACCTAATTTGGTTCAGTAGATTCGGAGAAAATCGGCTGTGACAGACGGACGGACGGACAGACAGACGCACGAGTGATCCTATAAGGGTTCCGTTTTTCAATTTTTGTACGGAACCCTAAAAAGGAATTTTTGATTATAAATGTAGTTAAAAAAATACATTTTAGATACACAAATGTCTAGTGTCAGATTCGAGAGAGTCAATAAAGCTGACGTAACAACGTTTGGTTGCAGCGGAGCGCGACGTGGAGCTGACGAAGGAGGCGCAGCGGCAGGAGGAGAACGACAAGCTGCGCAAGGAGTTCGCCAAGCACGCCAACGCTTTCCACCAGTGGCTCACCGAGACTCGGTGCGTACCACAAATACTTACCACCATCCTATAGGACCACTCCAAGTCTTTCCGTGGATGTCGTAGAAGGCGACTGCGGAAACACAAGCTAAACAAAGCTTTTAAACATCAAAGAGACCTCTCCAACCCGTCTGGCCAGCGTGGAGAGTGTAGGCCAAAACCTCTGACTGCTCTGGCAAATATATGGCTCTAGTAGTACAGAGAGGGTAGTCTTCCTGCAGTGGAGACTAAAAGACCTGACGATGATGATGATTCTTCTTACTAAGGTTTCTTATTTTCAGACTTCTATATAAATCTCTTCCATGCGGGTTTGGGAGAAAAGAAAAAAACATAGAATATACCAGCTGCTTTTCTTCCCGCGCAGACCGTAAAAGTCGATCAAGGGATTGGGCGAAAATCTAAGGAATCACATTGATAGGTGATGCGGCTAGCAACCCATTACTATTTTGATTCCGCTTTCCACCTTTACGCCCACTACGATGCTAAACGTGGCATGTAGGTTTTTTGACCTCGGGCACTGTCTACCTCGCAAGGGATAAAGACGTGATAGTATGTATGTTCTATATAAACTGAGGTAGACGAGCCGTACGTACCGAAATCGGAAGTGCTAAAAGCGAACTTATAACACCGTAGCGCTTTCGCAAGGAGTTCGCCAAGCTCGACAGCGCCTTCCACCAGTGCCTCACCGAGACTCGGTGCGTCTCACAAATGCTTACCAGTATACTTCTTCTATTAAATAGAGTTTCCTTTAATACGGCTTTATCGCGTTTGTTACATTATTTAGGCATCGCCCCCACGAGCGACAGAATTGCGACGATTTTATCGTCGTGCCACCTATGTCCAATCATTCCCATAGCTCATGTCAATGGTCGACGGCAATGTTATCGCCGCGAAGCGACAGTGATTACGAGCGAATGTCAATCGTAACCTCTTTAGAATAGGATAATAATAGTATAAAATATAAGCGGGAACATGTCGCGATTCTCTCGCTCGTGGAGGCGATCCCTATACAAAACGATTAGAACACCTTCACATAGTAAGTTTATATAGAAAGTAATTCATTCCGCTTCTTATTTAAGAGCCAGGTTCCTTGGCTAATTATATTGCAAAATTTAGGAGTGAAAATGGAAAAATAATAAAGAATTATGTGACTCTAAATCCTAAAGAAAATCTTATTGACCTCTGGCGCAGTGGTCAACACGCCAGTCTGCGACAATAATGGTCTCTGGTTAATGGAAAACTTTGCGAAAGTTGACCAGTATAGGTACGTTCGAGAATATGGCAAGGTTACAGTTGTACGCAGAGTTACAAGTTGTACGCTAGCTATGCGGAATCAATAAAGATGTATAATTATGTTTAGTTAGGTTTGTTTAGAGCCTTCATATGAAATTTGAACTGGTGTTGATGTACAGGTACCGGCTGCTAGGCTGGGACGGGTAACGTACCGAATGCGTGTACTGTATTTAACGTACAGCTTGCACTTGGCAATGGCAAACTATTCTAGAATTAAACTGCATCTGTGTATTTTGATTATTTGTGAGAGGATACGAGGAGAGGGAATGGAGAATCTACAGCAAAAAGGATTTAACAGTAGTTTTTTTAATTGTTACCCTAACTGGTCTTTTACTCACTATTCCATTCAAATGTGACCACCTCTGACAATGACGGTAGATGGGTCTAAACAACGATATTATTGAATGACCCTCTTCCTACGTCCAATTCTTATATGGATCAAATTAAGTATTTAGAGGTCATCATCAAAGACAGTTATCATATTCATTATAAACGATATTTTTCTCCCCGCTTCCTCTCCCTCCACAGTCACAGTATAAAAACTGACCGATTCCATTGCCAAGTGGTTGTTGTAGCACTCGTTCTCGATGTTCTATCGCAGCTCTAACATCAGCTTAGTCGGAAATCGTTATCCACGAGACATTCGTACATAGGTGTATGTACTACCGAGCTAACTTCGTAACCTCAATGTTGTAGTTTATGTTAATTTATTTACTAATTTACTTCTTCACTAAACTCAAATTATAAACGTACAACAGAGCATGTCTGCAGTGCTAATAGGCTATTTTCCTGGGTCAAAATATTAATAATAAAATTAGACCGTCAGTTAGACAATCAAAAAATATTGGACACGTATTTTTTCTTTCGTTAATTAAACAATAAATGTCAAAGATAAAGAGTGTCAAAGTTCATAAGTGGGGGGCTTGTGACATCACAGACCACTAAAAAGTGTACTGGCTAGTGACGTCACACACAATTTTAACGGGCTATATCTTTGTCATTTTTTGTTTGATTGAGAAAATATCGAAAAATATTTGACACATGTTTTTTACATGTGTCAAATATTTTTTGATAATCTAACTAACTTTTATTTTTTTTAGGAAAATAGCTGATAATCACGGTGATGATTACTTCAATATCAATTAGGGTTTTTATGCCTTAAATCAAAAAAGTCAATCATACAAAAGTTGTAATGGATGCAGAAGTGAACATCAAAACGTTCTACACCGTAGTTGTTAAAAGTAAGCAAACAGGCCTGCTGGTATTGAAGGCTTCGGTAACCACTTACCATCAAGGGGGGTAAATATTCAAAAATGAATATGATTGATGAATTCTTCGTCGTCTCAATTTATTTTACAAATGTTCATTATCATTTCATTATTTGGAAACAAAACTTTAACCTATCTCCTTCGCTTTTCGTATTTCTATTTTAAAGATGCGTTAATTTAACATTTATAAAATGTGTGCTCATTGCGGTATCCCTGCGCAGCACGTCCATGATGGAGGGCACGGGGTCGCTGGAGCAGCAGCTGGCCACGCTGCGCCAGCGCGCCGTCGAGGTGCGCGCCCGCAGGGCGGACCTGCGACGCCTGGAAGAATTGGGTACGTTCAGTCTCCCTATCTCTCTAACTTTACCAAAAGATGTAAGGAAAGCGAGTATATTAGTAATTCCAATTGGAATTGAATCCTCCGAGCCAAGTACTAGCCGTGTGATGCGGGCACGGGTTCGCTGGAACAGCAGCTGTTCACGCTGCGCCAGTGCACCATCGAGGTGCGCGCCCGCAGGGCTGACATATGACGCCTGGAAGAATTGGGTATGTTCTCTCCCCTTTATTTCATTGTACGTGGGCGCGGCGGGGGGCGAAATAATAAACCACACTATTTGGTGGTGGTATTACGGTTTGGTGGAGATCTAGTCTCCCAACTTCAACTCATTTATTGCTGATTTTCTCGAGGCTTATATACTATTATTTTTCTAGGACACATATGTTACATGACATTTAGTTTATTGTAATGGTCGTAGAAAATAATCTCACTTGTCAGCATAAAGTTTCGCTCGAAGTTCACTTTACGAAAGCCCGCGGTCAACTGATTAACGGTCGCCCTGTCCGTCAAGATAAGTTTCAAAAAAGTTCCACACACTTTTGGTCTCGTCTCCCGACCGCCGACAGCTAGAACATTCCAGAATATTCCAAGTTGCGAGCGAGACAGACAATGTTTCTGGAAAGTTCTAGACCGTTCTATTCAATTATAATGTCATGAATGTGGAGAATGTAGGCCAAATCCTCTGACTGCTCTGGCTAATATATGGCTCGTGTAGTACAGTAAAGGTCGTGCTCCTGCAGTGGAGACTAAAAAACACCGGATGACAGAATGTTGATGTATTCCCCAGGCGCCGCTTTAGAAGAGCACCTGATCCTGGACAACCGCTACACGGAGCACAGCACGGTGGGGCTGGCGCAGCAGTGGGACCAGCTGGACCAGCTGTCCATGCGCATGCAGCACAACCTGGAGCAGCAGATCCAGGCCAGGAACCACTCTGGTGAGTCTCCCGCTGGCATCGAATCCCATATATGGATATCGCTTTGAAAAGGTCAAGCATTCTTACATATAACAATAGAAGCAACAAAAGACGCAAATACGTAATCTCTGACTACGTATTCTCTGACTATTCTCTGCAATTCGGAATTCTCAATTTCAGATAATAGTACTCGTAAATTAACCATTTCAACCTGCTATGCCGCATAGCAGGTTGAAATGGTTAATTTACGAGTTAATGGTTAATTTAATGGAATGGGAATCTAACCCGGTGCCGCTCGCATAGCCTATGCGAGCGGCACCGGGTTAGATTCCCATTCCATTTTCACAGGTCTCACTCTCTAGAATTACTCTTTCCGCTGATGAGCTATACACAACTGGGCTTCGCGAATGCAACACCCTGGGCTGGGCAGGGACTTCGCAAAGATCTGCACAGGGCCGCTCTGAAGCTCGTTACGCACCACACCCCATCGACATACAATAGATTAGGTCGCTGCTGACAGGCCGTTCAACCATCTCGGGTTAAGTCCGCTGTCGTTGTTACAGGGGAAGGCACACATTCCACTCTGGAAGTGCCAATTTTTCAAATGATTGTCTGAGACAACGACGCAAGTTCACAACTTACCGTGGGTTAAGCTCAATTTGTGTAATTTGTCCCTATATATTTATTTATTTACTTGTACGCTACTAAAGACTTGAATGTTAACTCTGTATTTGTTTGCAGGCGTGAGCGAGGACGCGCTGAAGGAGTTCTCGATGATGTTCAAGCACTTCGACAAGGACCGCTCGGGGCGACTCAACCACCACGAGTTCAAGTCGTGTCTGCGCGCGCTCGGGTACGACCTGCCCATGGTCGAGGAGGGGCAGCCCGACCCAGAGTTCGAGGCTATACTCAGTGAGTACTTTGTAGTGTCTTTATTGCAGTCTATGCTTCTGAAGGCACGTTCAGCTTTATATATGCCCTGTTATAAATGAAAGTTTTTCGCAGATTATACCATTAACAAAAAAAAGAAAATTGGAATTTTTAATAAACATGTAAAGATAGACACTGGTATAAGCTTCAGCTGTTTCTAGTCTGCTTAGAATATAACTGGCTTCAATCACCTGATTATGCTTATCGACTGCCTCCGTGATCCAGTGGTTAAGGCGTTTGCCTTGTTGACCCGGGGGTCGTGGGTTCGATTCCCACGGGAAGCATACTTTGTTAGGTTGTTTCCAGTTTGGTTAGGACATTGCAGGCATGAATCACCTGATTGTCTGATAAGAAAGATGATTCCGTGCTTCGGAAGGCACGTCAAGCCGGTGGTCCCGGCTGCCATCTGGTAGTCGTTAAAGGAACCACGTCAGAGGCCGAGAGGCGATTCCGAAGAACTCTGACACCAGAGTATGCATGGTCGACTGACCGTGTCACCTACACGAAATGATGATGATGACCTGCTTATCCAAAAAGAAAGATGATTCCGCATTTCGGAAGGCACCTTATCTGTTCTGTGGGTCCCGAACGCCATCTATCGTTTGGTTTAGTTAGGATTGGTTCTGGTTTACCACTTGAGTTGTGGATATCAGACGCAGTCACTCTATGTAGACACCTGTAACCTAGTCAAATCACCTAGGATAGGCGCGTTACCGCTTAGGATGCGCTAAGGACCTGGGCGTTCGGATGATGATGATCATCATCATTTCGAGTAGGTGACACGGTCAGTCGACCATGCACACCCTGGTGTCAGAGTTCTTCGGAACCGCCTCTCGGCCTCTGACGTGGTTGATGATGATGCCTTCATGAAACAGTATATGATATACTAGCTGTTACCCGCGGCTTCGCTCGCGTAATTTATAGCCTTGTCCTTCTCAGTACCCTAACCTATATGTATGCAAAATTTCATGGTTCAGTAGATTTGGCGTGAAAGCGTAACAAACAAACAAACTCACTTTCACATTTATAATATTACCTAGTTAGGATTAGGATTTATGTTATGAATAATCTTCTCGTAATTCTGATGGGATATGTATGATTCTTCTGTATACTTTAGAACACTACGTATACTTTATCTTTGAATGCCTTCTTTAGAGATGAGCTTCACGGCAATAAAAAGACCGGTTTTTTCGTGTTTTAAAACGTCTCGTTTTTTCCAACAGACGTGGTTGACCCGAACCGCGACGGGCAGGTGTCGCTGCAAGAGTACATGGCGTTCATGATCAGCAAGGAGACGGAGAACGTGCACTCGTCCGAGGAGATCGAGAACGCCTTCCGCGCCATCACCGCGCACCAGGACCGCGCCTACGTCACCAAGGACGAGCTCTATGCGGTCAGTACTCTGCTTCTTGCTTTATGGGTATTAGGATATGGAACGTGCACTCGTCCGGGGATATCGAGAACGCCTTCCGCGCCATCACCACGCACCAGGACCGCGCCTACGTCACCAAAGACGAGTTCTACGCGGTCGTCATCATCATCAGGTCTTTTTAGTCTCCACTGCAGGAGCACGATTCACGGCTCTCTGTTCGTGCTCTACCTGAGCTATATGAAGCCAGAGCAGTCAGAGGATTTGGCCTACACTCCACGCTAGCCAGACGGGTTGGATAGCTCTCTTTGGTGTTTATAATTTTTGTTTAGCTTGTGTTTCTTGAATCGCCTTCTGCGACATGCAGGGGGAAGACTTGGAGTGGCCGTATTCTCTGCTGGGAACCACACGGCACATTTTATAGGTGTTTTTAGGTTCACAATGGAATTCTGATCATACTCTTTAAGATATGGAAAAAAAATTCCACGCGAACAGGATTTAAACCGGCAGTCTTTAGACTTTGTACGTCTAACAACGCCTTTCGACATCCTTGTCTTCTATTTTTATTTTTCATATACTGACTTAGTATTTCTTTCTTCAGAACCTGACGAAGGAGATGGCGGACTACTGCGTGGCGCGCATGAAGCCCTACGTGGACGCCAAGACCGAGCGGCCCATCCCCAACGCGCTCGACTACATCGACTTCACGCGCACTCTCTTCCAAAACTAAGCACCGGGGCTCCCCCACCGCCCAGCAGTACACCGCTATAGCATTAAACGCAACAAACTAACGTGGTTTTTTATTAGCACACCCTACTTGTCTCGAGCAATATTGGCTTTGCTTTGTTGATTATTTAGGCTGATTGCAGAGTCACGCTTTTGAACAGCGCTTTTCAGACGCGCGCGCTTGCGCTACACTAGTTGGTAGTCGCGTTTCATAATTACGCAGTTGAAAGCCGCCGGTCATCGCTGCCGGATAAAGCAAACGCGCGAGTCATTTGACAGCAATACGCTGTTCAAGCGCGCGGTTGAAACGCGGGTCAACGTTTCTTGCCAGCGTCACTCTGAAACCAGCCTTAGTGGGCACATTCGCACACTACACTACCAACTTTGTGGGGAGTTCTCGTATATATACACACACGTTTGTTGAAACATTTTAAGATTATTCTAACGGAAGATTGTGTGCTGCTCGGGTAGCGTTAATAACGTATTCGCTTATATTATGCCTTGATATTCGAAATTATAGACTTCTATATTGCATTTTAAATATATTTATCAACATAGTTTATCAGAAAAATTAGTTTAGTGCAGTTTCGGGAGAATGCGCAATTGCTTTCGGTGTGAACGCAAGCGTGTTCGACACATGCAGTTCGTCATATCGTACCGCTGGTAGATATGCTGGAGGGTTAGAATTCCTTTTCTCTGAGATAGCAGAGAGATACGAAGCTCCCTAAAATTACATTTCACCACACACATACATTTAGAGTGCTCTATTGTATGCTTCTTATTGCCTTTTCCAAATTTCATGTTCGATGTAACAAATTATGCATTTTTTGCTATACCTAAAATAACTTTCAGTATTTTATTTTAAGGATAAGCGTTTTAATATTTTACGTAACATGCTAAGATTCTATTTATTTTTTGTATCCATTATAATCTGCAATAAATCATTATTCAAAATAAACTTGTTTCTTTACAAATAAAACACGATAATGAGTATATTCCATTATTTATAGATTTCGTTGCTGTAACAAATTATACCAAATTAGTTAATTTACACTAAATAATTACAAAACCTAAAATATATTAATTATTTTAGCTTAAAATGAGAACTTTAGAAATATGGTCAAATCAATTTCAGTCTAAGACTATAATTAGTTTGGTTGAGAAAATTTTAAAACTAAATAAAACTACATCGAATATTGGGTATCATTAAACTATACATCCAAAAATTTTTAAAGTTATTTAAGTAAAAATAAAAGAGGGTCAATGGCCAGCGTAAATGTTATTCCCATAGTATTGAAATTATTTTGCCATAAAAATTTAGTCTTGTTTTCTACACTCTAAAATCATATCTGCTGTAGGCTCAGAGACGAGCTCTTTTTGATGTCTTTTTACAATTATTTACAAACATTCTGACTCGCACAAACATATGATTATGTCATATACTAATATAGCATTAAAATGTTGTATGTCTATCTATATTTATACACAGTACATTCTTTTTTTTTACTTTACATTCATTATATGTACATTGTTGAACAGTTCTGACATCGCCACTTGCTGAAATCTATGTTCTGGCGGTTATAAAGAAACAAATAATATAATACTACATAAATACATATAAATATCGTCTATCTTTTACGGGGTAGACATAGGGGTTGGCGTGTTGGGCTTGTAGTGATGGAGCAGATAGCAATCCACATCGCCTATTGGATATGGCTACCTCTGATTTTACCCATTCCCAAGGTTTGCGTGGTAGGAGTGTTAGAATATGCAGATCTTTAGAAATTTTAGTTAAATGTATGCAAAGAAGCAATCAAAGTTCTTACCGCCTGTTCAACATCTATGGAAGGGACAATATTTTAAAATAAATTTAAAATCATACAATATATGTAGGTGTTATTCAATAAGGGTTTTGGAAATGCTAACCACTACATGCCCGCACAGAAATGCAAGGTTCAATGAGCCGCTGTCATTAAATAATTTTGACAAGCAGCTGTAACGGACACATTGTTGACTCATAAGAGTATACCGGACCCTACGCCTTCCTTAATCTTATTATAAAATGAAGACGCTTCCGCTGCCAGTTCGCTTAGATCTTTTATACTACTCAACGGATTTTAATTCAGTTTTCGGTAATAGATAGTGATTCACTAGGAAGGTTCATAAGTATAATACATTCCCGGGCGCAGCCGGGGCCGGGGAGGGCTGCTAGTTTTTTATAACACAGGATAGGGCCCGGTTGGGCGACCGCCCGAAGTCGGAGTCTAGGGGGACGACAACAGTGGCAAACTTTATATGGAAGATGCAACTTTAAAATCTCTACGGGGCTCTGGGTAGCGTGATATGATTTGCATCCTGTTATGGAGCGGCTGAAGAAGTCTCGCCTTGGGCGCGAATGCTAACACCGGCACTGACGTCTGACAAATCACAGGGTTATTCCTCACAGCACTGACTCTAGCCGAAAACTTCAATATAAACTGAGGTAGACGAGCCGTACGTACCAAAATCTAAGCGCTCAATGCGAGCTAATTAACACCATAGCACCCAACTCACACCTAAACTCCGTACCGTGAAGACGCCATCCACGTCACGTGACACGATACCTTTAAAATGGCTGTTTCTCGGAGTAAGTAGGGTACATCTACCCAGTTTATTTAGGTCTTTGCCTCTAGCAGACAGGTGCTTCTACGGCTACACCTGCGCCCGCTGCAGCAGGCGGAACTCCTGCGGCGACACCAGCGGCTGCAGCTTGGCCAGCAGCGGCGCGGGCAGCGGCGACAGCGCGGGCTGCAGGTAGGGCAGCGCCAGCAGCTCGCGCACGGACGGTCGCGCGCGCGCGTTGTATGTCAGGCACCACTTGAGCGCTGCGATCAGCGATGGAGGGAGGTCTGACAAACGGAAACTTATGTCAGTATAAAAATACACCAGTAGATGAGATCTTTTGAGGGTGAAAAGGGTTGCTCGATGGGATAGCAAAATGTGTAGACAAAGTTTTAAAATGTCGGAATATCGAAATTATATTCGGGACGAATAAATATTTGAATTAGAAAGATATTATATCATTAAAATTTAATTTATTACTACAAAATACTTCTTTTTGTCAAATTATGATATGTATGACATATACAACTAAAACATACTTATTTTCTGTTTTGTCAAAAATACCAAGCTTCAAGGACGACAACAACCCTAATTTGGCCCAGCTTACCCCTAAGCTGGGCCAAATTAGGGTTGTTGTCGAACACACCGTGCTGTCATATCTACGTCATGAGTCATATTTACGTCATACTCAAGTTACTAACGCTCGACGGGCGGGTAATCAATCCGGTGGTTAAGGTCAAGGATGGCAGCCAGCTTGGCCAGGTTAGAGATGTGGCCGTACACTATACACCGTGCTGTGACATCTACGTCACACTCAAGATACTCACGCTCTACGGGCGGGTAGTCGATCCGGTGGTTGGAGTCGAGGATGGCAGCCAGATTAGGGATGTTGCCGTACACTGTACACCGTGCTGTACATCTACGTCACATTCAAGTTACTGACGCTCGACGGGGTCCATCCGGTGATTGGAGTCGAGAATGGCAGTCATCTTGGCCAGATTAGGATGTAGCTGTACACTACACACTAGGTCACACTCAAGGTACTCACGCTCGGCGAGCGGGTAGTCGATCCGGTGGTTGGGGTCGAGGATGGCGGCTAGCTTGGCCAGATTAGGGATGTGGCCGTACACTACACACTGTTCTGTCATACTTACGTCATATTCAAGTTACTCACGCTCGACGGGTGGGTAGTCTATCCGGTGGTTGGGGTCGAGGATGGCGGCTAGCTTGGCCAGATTAGGGATGTGGCCGTACACTACACACTGTTCTGTCATACTTACGTCATATTCAAGTTACTCACGCTCGACGGGTAGGTAGTCTATCCGGTGGTTGGGGTCGAGGATGGCAGCCAGCTTGGCTGGATTAGGGATGCACCGGAACACACCGTGCTGTCACATCTACGTCATACTCAAGGTACTCACGCTCGACGGGCGGGTAGTCGATCCGGTGGTTGGGGTCGAGGATGGCGGCCAGCTTGGCCAGGTTGGGGATGTGGCCGAACGGCGTGCGGCCGTACACCATGCTGTACAGGATGCAGCCCAGCGACCACACGTCCGATCGGAATGAGATCTGCAAACATTTATTAGTATATGAATACAGCTGAGAGCAAAAGTAACCAGTTTTAGTTCTCTTTTTCTAAAAGTTTGAGCAAAATTTGATGAAATGAGTGTGCGTAAAGCGCTGGACACACAAAAAAGGCTTAAGACAAGGCTTAAAAAGAGAGGGCGCAGAAACGATGTTTACTCGTCTGCGTCCTATTGTAAACTTGTGACTTTTGTGACGGAGGACGGGCGAAACGGGGTTGCGGGCGGGGTGAAGCGCGGGCACCGGGACTCGACTCGCGAGTTGCTGTCACATGACCCACAACTACCGAGCGCCGAGCGTCACGTCTGTGCCTCGTCTCTTCTATGTTTTCAAAAGTCGCGACGGCGCCCCGTCCTCGTCTTACGTCTTTTTTTGTGTGTCCAGCGCTTATGAGATTATGAAATTATGAAGTTATTTGCTAAAACCGGATTGGTGAAAATAAAAGAAATACGCCTTGTTATATATCTCTGTCATCTCATTCGGCATTTATGTTAGATACATATGCACCCGATGTACTGCCAAGGGCCCCGATAGCTTACCTTGATGGGGGCATTGCCGTCGCCAGCCGCGACGCCGTACCCGCCGGCGCCGCCCATCAGCGCCTCCGGGCTGATATACGAATACGTGCCGGTCGCCTAATAAAAAAAAAAGTAAATAAATAAAAATGTAACTTCCTTTCTAGCAACGACTTGTAGGTAGGCTACATTAAGGCCAACAAGGTAATTAAGATAGATATAACTATTTAAAGAAATAAAAAAGTAAGGCCTTGACTAATTAACTCTAACTCATGACTAACTCAACTCCTTGGACCTCTTGATTATGTTAATAGTCTCAAGCTTCGAGCAACACGGCCTCCGTACCGGACGGAGGGAGTGGGCATAGCGACAATTTACTATGACAATTTTTCTGGCGTTTTTTGCGGGGGGAAACGTGCACACAAGTTTAGTTCCGCACACTACATACAAAACTTAAACTGTCACTTGATAGTAATTATGACATTGTCACAAAAAATGACATATAAAAGAAAAAATAATTTGTGTACAGATGAGGCACACACAACTAACACATAGACATGCATATGCCTAATTTTGGCTTGTACCTTGACAGAGGGGAATGCAGCGTATGGCTACTCCCTTCCGTGTTGCTCGAAGGTCTCAAGCGATCAAAAAAATACTCGCATAGCACCAATTCGATATTGTGTATGCTTATATCATATGGGTGAGCAGTAGCGGCCTGACTTTTAAGTTCGGTAGCAGCGGCCAGTGTCAAGTATTTTATATGAAATGACAGTGCGCTTTTTTATATTTCCTACATTAGTCCATAGGAAAAGTTGTTCATATTGACGGGCTGAGTCGCCCCTTTCAGGCCCAGTAGTGGGTTTTATTAACATATTTTATGATTTTAAAAAGCCATGTGGTTCCCGGCAGAGTAGAAATAGTACCACTCCAATCCTACCCGCGGATGTCGTAGAAGCCGGCTTAGGAATCACAAGCTAAACAAATCTAATAAACATCAAAGAGATCCAACCCTTCTGGCCTGCGTGGAGAGTGTAGGCCAAATTCTCTGACTGCTCTGGCTAATATATGGCTTAGGTAGTTTAGAGAGTGGACAAAATAAAGAGCCATCGTTTGACCTGGTATGGCCATATAGAGATGAGGGATGCTGATCACCTGGTTAAAAGGATGCTCTACTTAAATGTGTCGGGACACAGAGGAAAGGGAAGGCCAAGAAATACGTGGACGGAATGTGTGAGGAATGATATGTAGGAACAGGGAGCTAGTTCCATTATTGTTTATTGAAATCATACACTATCATTACAGAGTTACTCCATTGCAATAGCATACTTAATTAAGGCTACAAACTATATTTATTTACTACTTAACTATAACATAGTACATACAATGTCGCCCTTGTAAATTCAGTCAAGGCGCAATTGAATAAATCCATGTGATTAGAAAGTTAATTAAGAGTTTGAAGTGCTCGTGTCAGTGGCGCTTGTTTTAACAAATTAGTCTGCGACTGGGGTATTGCGAATAGTGGAGGTTGACGTCGTCGCCACACGTACCGATTCGGCACATACAGCGCCATCCATTTCACTACGGCTGGGTTATAGAGTCTTCCTCTCCATACTTTAAATAGGTACGTAGCCAAGCTCAAACTTCGTCTTACTTCCAGAGTGTTGTATTATGGTTAGGAATAGAAAGCTTTGGAGGGAGTTGACATATAGAGCTGACCCCAAATAGGGAAAAGGCGAGGAAGAAGAAGGAGGTAGTATAGAGTGTCGTGCTCCTGCAGTGGAGACTAAAAAGTACCTGATAATGATGAGAATTGATAAAAGTATCAAACTCACCTGCGAGCGCACGACGCTGGTGGCGTCACTACTGATGGCGGACGCGATGCCGAAGTCGATCAGTTTCAGCCGCCCGCACACCAGCAGGAAGTTCGCGGGCTTCAGGTCCGCGTGGATCACGCCTGAAATACATACATAATGTCACGTCTTTTTCCCTTGACTCCTTGAGGCAGAGCCCAGCCCCTTATTTACTTACTCGTATGACAGGTGTCGATGCCTATCAATCTAGAATTTGCTGTTACAATGCGCTTTTTGTATTCCAAATCAAAAGTTCCAGCAAGCAAAACCCGCATTGTAACAATAAATCCTAGATTGATAGGCATCGACACCTGTCATCAGAGTTAGTAAATACGGCAGGTCTATAAAAACTAAAGACGAAGTTAAGCATGTTGGTGGGCTTGTAGGTGGTAAACGGTTAAAAGTGGTGGAAAGTGGTTAAAGCCAGGTTCTCCGGCCACGTCGTCTGCCATAGTTCTGATTGCATTTTGAAATAATTTTCAATTTCCAAATCTTTTAGTATTTGAAAAATGTATTTTCCGTCAAAAGTGGACCAATATTTGTGATTTTTCATTTACCAAAGCAAATCATGTAAATTATGACCAACGGCCTTAGATAACATAATATAATTAACATATATTTTTTTTCGGATTAAAATTCGTTATAATTTACTAGAAAAAGATTTTTACAAACGAATTTCAGGAGAAGAGCGCCTGCCAGCCTGCCACACGAGGGGTCTCAGGTTCGATCCCCGGCCAGTTTTCAGATTGACCTGGGTCTTGGATGTTTATCTATATACACATATGTTCCTATTATAAAATCGTTTAGTTAGTATACAAATGAAACGTAACCACGTTGAAAGTAATCGTTTATTTTCAGAACATCGTGTTTCGACGTTTAGTGTTTGTATGATTTAAATAATCATTGTATTACAGAACAAAGTAAAGATTCTTACATAAAAACGAAAACATTTTTTTCATATGTATTACAATAACATATATCATTTCAAAATAATTAAAAACTTAAATGAATAATCACTTGATTTTTTAACCAATAAAGAAGAATTTAAAGAAAAAACATTGTTTATTATTCGTTGCAAGTGTGATCTGCACACGAGCATAACTTATAAACCGTCGGTATGCCAACAAAGAAATTGTTTTTCAGCTCATTCCAGGAGACCTCTACCATCGGCACCCTCCTCCTTTTCCCCCCACCACTCTCCGACCCGACCGTACTTCTCCTCTTAACTGCCTCGGTGCTTGGGAACGAAGACTTTCTAGCAGACTGTATCTCATCAAACTCATACTCATCAGCACTGGTCAAAGTCAGACTCTTGGTGATGATGGCAGTGTTGAGTTGGTCTACATCTTCATCAATACTGGTCAAACAGACAGACAAAGATTTGGAAGGACTTTTGTCTTTCAAAGGACTCTTAGATTTAGATCTACTCTTGGATGTAGATCTGTTGGTTTTGGGCGGGCTAAAATACTGATCTGGACTTCTGAACTGGGATGGGCTCCCAGCCTTAGGGGAACTTTTAGACTTGGAGCCTTTGTCCGACTCGCTGTGATGCGTTGATTTTGGAGTCGACGCTGCGACGCCCTTAGCCATTGCATCAACATCTTCATCGCCTCTGGTCGAACTCACACTGAAAGACTTGGATAGTCTTCTGTCTTTTAATGGACTCTTAGATCTACTCTTGGAAGAAGATATCTTGGGTTCGGGCGAACTAAGAGAACGATCTGGTCTTTTGTACTGCGACGGGCGCCCAGACGAACTTTTAGACTTGGAGCCATTTTCGGAGTCGCTGTGTTGCGTTGATTTCGGAGTAGAAGCTGCGACGCTCTTAGCCATTGCATCAACATCTTCTTCGACTCTGGTCAAACTCACACTGAAAGATTTGGATGGTCTTCTGTCCTTCAACGGACTCTTAGGTTTGGAACTACTCTTGGAAGTAGATCTCTTGCCTTCAGGCGGACTAGGAGAGTGATATGGTTTGATTTGGGACGGGCTCCCAGCCTTAGACGAACTTTTCGACTTAGAGCCATTCTTGGACTCGCGCTGCAGCGTCGACTTCGGAGTAGACGCCGCGACGCCACTAGCCACTTCTGAGACTTCCGATTCACTTGTCTCTGTTTCTAAGTCCGTTAACATCTCAAGCTCTTGATCTGCGCTATGCTCAGCGGAATCTGCATTAATTTCTTCTGTTATTTTCACACCAGACACTTCAGTTCCGTCATACGCCTCAAGCTCAGGGTCTAAGGACCTACTCCGCGTAAGGTTCACATTGGCAGGGCTGGAAAGGCGGCCGTGAGTGTCCGATAGGCGGATGGAGCCCATGGAGTGACGGCGCATTTTGTAGTGCCTCATTATCTCTAGGGTGTTGTTGGAGGCACAATCTGACGAGTCCAGGCTGATGACCGGGATGGAATCTGAAAGTGAAATAAAAATGTCAACGAAGGTAAGAGTTATCTTTAGAGAACAGAGCCTATAGTACAGTGGCGTAACAATAGGGTGGCAGGGCTGGCAAAATGCCACGGGCCCCAAAAAGGGCCCCGGCCCAAGAGGCCGCAAGTATTTAATTTTATTTAAAAAGTATATTTTTTCTTAAAATCCAAAGTGAGACAACTAAAGACAATAATACAATTTCAAGTTAATCGTTAAGCTATTCAACCAACCTAATCAAAAGGATGTTGATTTATTTTTCCCATCATAAGAATTTGCCGCGGGCCCCAGATGGTATAGTTACGCCACTGCTATAGAAGAACACATATGAACCTGAATTCTATTATCATTCTCAAAAAGTACAATACATCAGCGCGTTGGCTGCTACTACTAGTTGCACACTTAGTTTAGTTAAAGTGTCTTCGAATTTGCAAGTTTAAAGACCCTGAACTTTTTTAAAGCTATGACTTTTAAGTTATGATAGTTTACGGGATATTTCACAATCTTTACCAAGTTGGTAAATAAGTTCCCCTCGTTATTTTGCTGCAAAATTACACAAATTATATCAAATATATAGAAAACCTACAAATTAGTGTTAAATATACACGAAATAAAAGTTAAAAGCTTGCCTCTATTTGCTCCATTCTCATCGGAATCATCGTTTTCAAGAGCTGATATCCTGATGTCAATGAACTCTCCTCTCTTAGTCACCGCTCTGCTGCGAGCAGTGTCCATAACAAAACTAGGTAATTCTCCTTCTTCTTCTTCTTCAAGACTTTCTTCATCAGACTCTACCCGGTGAATTTGAGCTTCACAAGTTATTATTTGAACACCATTCATTTCGAGAGATGACGAATCAAGATTTATGACAGATTCTTCCTGGATGGAATCCTGAACTTGCTTGTTAGATTCTTGTATCACCCTGACAGCATCTTCTTCCACTCTGGCCAAAGCTTGATCTAATGTTGCAGAATCTTTATCAACCACGACGGAATCGTGATCTACCTCACGAGAATCATGATCAATGGTGACGGAATCACCAAGAGTTTGGGAACCACAATCTTCTCTTACTAAACCCTGATCCAAAACCTTGGAACTACGATCGATACGATCGAAGTTAGCTGAATCACGAGACAATCTTCCATATTCTGGATCCATACTAGATTCTTTACCAGAATCATCTCTGTCTTCAGTATACAGTCCGTAATAGCGTGACAGTTCGTCAGCTTCATCCAATGAGCTATCGTCATCATTCAAAAACAGTTTCCTGTACAGCATCTTCATCTTCCGCTCCAGCTCCTCGTAGAACTCCTCGGGTTCGTCATGTTTGTTCACGGGCACGACCCGTTCAATGATGAGGTCAGGCAGAGGGCTGTACGGACTGGTGGAGATCTGAGAAGGAGAGTCTTCTTCTGGGATGGGCGAGAGAGCTGAAAGACCAATTGGAATGTGTTTGGTTACAAGTATTTAACACTTTCCGCCAATTGTTATTTCTATTGTGTCTAGTGCAATATTAAAGATTTTAAACATAATTTAATGTAGGTTTCTTTGATCATTTTATGATTGTCATATTTGAGTTCACAATTATCACAACAAAAAAATATTTTTGAGGACAGTAATTTACTTATCGCTAAGTTTAGGCCGCTTCTAAAGCGGAGTGCAGAAGAAGCGGTAACAGATTGCACAGTTCAATGTACTTGAATGTCTTAACAAAGGCAAAATGTGACTTATATCCTAACTAGAACTTTTACCGCGACTTCATCCGCGTTAATTATAACACCCGCAATTTTATCACCCGCAGATAAATTAGTTCTCTATAGGTGAAAGAATTTTTAAATTCAAACCGAAGTTTAGGAGCCTGTTCAATGCCAACAAACAAACAACCAAATTTTTCCTCTTTATAAATATTATCATTGTTATCTATGCAAATCCCAGCTTTGTTTGTTTGTTTGTTACGCTTTCACGCCGTATCTACTGAACCGATCATCATGACATTTTGCATACACACAGGTCAGGGTACTGAGAAGGACATAGGCTATATATCACGCGGGCGGAGCCGCGGGTATCAGCTAGTATTATATAAAGGAAAGATTTGTTTGTTTGTATTGAATAGGCTCCGAAACTACAGAACAGATTTTCAATATTCTTTCACCGATAGAAAGCTGATTTATCTGCAGGTTACAAAGGCTATAAATTACGCGGACGAAGTCGTGGGTAAATGTCGTAGATTGTAAGTTGACGTCATTTGAAGAAAATGCACTCTTCTGCACTCCGCCTTGGAAGCGGTGTAAACTTAGCCGTAAGTAATTTATTGACGTCAACAATAATATATTAAACAAATTGTAATGAAAATTTACGTGCACTAAATGATATTGAAATATCTTACGATGAAATAAAATTATTGACTATTATATAGCTAGAGCTAAAGAATTGTGTTCGCTAATGCTGTAGTACGTTTAGTAACTACGTCGTTATTCAAATATGTATGTAATATGAAAAATATATTTATAAGTATAAATTGTTACTTACGCGGAAGAGCCACGAAAAGGCTTCGTATCAAATGTGTTTTTCTTCTTTCCCATTCTTGTTGTTGCTCCATTTTCGTAAATTATAATTAAATAACTCTTTCTAGTGAATATCTATGAACACTTAAATGAACAATACATTTAGAGGGTATTCACAAAAGGCCTGAAGTGAAAAAGTAAATTACTACCAACTACCCGCATTTTGTTTTCTCGATTCCGAAACCGTATCAGATTGCTGAATATTTGTATTTCGTATAAAAAAATATCTGAAACAATGGCTTGACGGCGTTTGGAAGCCATAGCTAAATATGCCTTCTGAAGCACTTACTTTGGGGCTAGCTCAATCTGTGCGATTTGTCCGTATATATTTATTTATTTACAACTTTCTTTTCGGATAATCGGGTGATTCAAGCTTGCAATATCTTAACTAGACCGGAAAGAACCTTAGTTCATTTTTAGGGTTCCGTGGTCCAGTGGTTAAGGCGTTTGCCTTGTTGACCCGGGGGACGTGGGTCCGATTCCCGCGGGAAGCATACTTTGTTAAGTTGTTTCCAGTTTGGTTAGGACATTGCAGTCATGAATCACCTGATTGTCTGATAAGAAAGATGATTCCGTGCTTCGGAAGGCACGTTCAGCCGTTGGTCCTGGCTGCCATCTGGTAGTCGTTAAAGGATCCACGTCAGAGGCCGAGAGGCGGTTCCCAAGAACTCTGATACCAGGGTGTGCATGGTCGACTGACCGTGTCACCTACACGAAATGATGATGATGAGGGATCCGTACCCAAAGGGAAAAACAGGACCCTATTTACGAGACTTCAATGACTGTCACCAGACTCTATCACATAAACCGTGATGCCTAGACAGTTGCAATTTTCACAGATAATGTATTTCTGTTACGGCTATAACAACAAAGACTAAAAAACGATATTAATAACGGCAGCAGGTAAACACTTGAAATATTTATAGAATTTTAAGCTTTTTAATATCTATAAATATAAATAATGAAATGAAAATTAAATTAATATTGAAGGGACATACAAAAATTTTTTTTTTTTGCCATTTTTGCTCAATAGTTTGTTGTTTTTTAAACGGCACGGAACCCTTCATGCGCGAGTCCGACTCCCACTTGGCCGATTTATCTTCCATTGAGACATAAACCCAATCTGCGTTAGTATTGCCCTGGATCCGCTGGACACATGGGGGTTCAATGTGTCACACAGAAAAGGTTATCTGAGTTTCACATGATTTAATTAACGTCTCCGTTTTATTTCAAATAAATTATTTAAATAGAGTGCTGCAATGCAGGCAGACCCAAAAATTTAGGTAGCTCTTTAATAAAACAACGAGAGGTATACTAACACATGTCTGCTAACGCATGTGTGCTATTTGAATCTCACCTCCCATATCTTAACGAGCATCCTCCCTATCACAACAGTGCTTAAATAAATAAAATAAAATAATTTTATTTCAGACTTGCGTCCATATTTTGTTAGTAACAAAATCTTTACATACTATGTTAGTACAAAATAAAATAAAATAATTTAGTTGAGGAAAAACCCGCTTAGTCCTCCCGGACCTGGTACTGCCACGTGCATGCGCACCCAGTGCCTCCATATTGGACAGTCGGGTCTTTCCCGGACAACACAGAGGATACTATTGCAGCTTCCCCGAACTCTGCGCATCAGTGATGCGACTCGGCCTCGCAATACAGCGTAAAAGTCAGCAACGTGCGCCTGTGCGAACATCGTTGATGCGCTACAGTACCTGGGAAGCCCCAATAGTACCCTAAAAGCGTTATTATACTGTACTCTGAGAGCATTGAAAGCTGCCGCGTATAATTGACCCACAGACTGCATGAGTACAGACCTTGACAAAAAACTTTAAAAAGTGCGATTTTCACCTCTGCACTACAACGCGCAAATCTGCGAGCCAACATATTGCAACTTAGGGGCTTAAGTATTACGTAAGTAGGATATCAGCTATTTCTGACCCCTCATGTCAGTAAGAAAATATGAAATAATTCTTGTTGTGCTCACCATTCTCGTGTATGTAGTGCACGGCGTGCAGCATCTCCTCCCAGTAGTGCAGCACCAGCGCGGGCGGCAGGCCGGCGCCCCGCGCCTTCAGGAACGAGGACAGGTCCGTCTCGCCCACCTCCAGCACCATTCGCAGCATTTGGTTTGTTCTGTCGTACTCACTGTCACAAAAGTTTATATTACTCAATAGCTTCAACCACCACCACGTCAGAGGCCGAGACGCGGTTCCGAAGAATTCTGACACCAGGGTGTGCAAGTTCGACTGACCGTGTCACCTACACGAAATGATGATGAATAGCTTCAACACAATTTATAGCTGGTGGCCCTGAGGCGATCGCATTGTTTACACAGTTTACACAGTTACATTTATTCAGTTTGATGCCACTTCTGTCAGACACTCTACCAAAACAATATTCAGGCCAGATAATTTAAGAACTTATTTTATTTTTTGATTAGAAAAGTACTCTTTATATTTTTTAACACTGATATTTAAAGTCACTTTCAAAAAAACACACAACCAGCGGCACAGACTGTGAGCAGCGCAGCAGAGAGCATTTGTAAGACACTATAATTAAATAATTAGTGCACACATGTTGAACATGACAAAAATCCTTCTGCAGTCTCGAGGCCTATGAGTTCATGTATGTACTGCAGTATTTTTTTATTTAAATTTATAATAACATCTCTTAAAACTCTAGCCGTGTGGTTCCCGGCAGAATAGAATAGAATCACTTAAAGTCTTTCCGAGGATGTCGTAAAAGGCGACTTAGGGAACACAAGCTAAAGAAAGCTTTTAAACAACAAAGAGACCTCTCCAACCCGTCTGGCCAGCATGGAGAGTGTAGGCCAAATCCTCTTTTTTTTTTTGTTTTTTTTTTTTTGAATGGACTACGTAGCTAGCTCCAAGTGAGCTTTCGCTACTTCACCGGACTTTTGAGGTGAGGGCAGAGTGCCCTCAACCTGTAAGGCAAACATCACCAAAGGGTTCCCAGGAGGGACGAACCTTGGCTTTGGGCGTTGCCTGGGTGCGCAAGGCTTGGAGAGACAGCAAACTCTCATATGCCTGATGGGCCGCGATTTGCATGCATGACCTGAAGGGCCGAACTGAGAAACAATGACAAAGCCTTTAGAGAGCAGCAACTCTCATGTTTTGCCGTATGGGCCGAAAGCTACGGTGTCCGAAGGACCTATCCTGGGTGCAAATCACCCGGGACCGCCGGGCGGTCACCAGTAATCGGAGCTAGTTCTACTCTACGCACTCTTACCCGGTGGCGAGTGCGACGGGGGCGGAGGGTGTTATTCCTCTGGCTGTTCGGAGCCGGAGAGGAGCTGGACTGGGCAAGAACGATGTCAATAGGATCATCGGGATCGGTAAGGACGTCCCTAGGACGTCTGCGACGTGAGGTCGCAGTGTCATGGAGAGTGGGGGAGTAGTTGGCGGCTTGCACAACTAGGGGGTTGGGATGTCGCGCGGCATTTTCGAAGTAACGCTTGGAGGCGTTCTTGAGAATGCCGTGGATGGACTCGAGTCGTAAGTCACGGTGTACGTCTGTCATACGTGTGTATCGAGGATGGCCGGTCACCCTACGGACAAAACGGTTCTGTACGAGTTGCAGCCGTTTGATATGGGAGGGCGCGATATGGGAGAACACTACGCCGGCGTAGGTCATGATCGGGCGGACGCAAAGCTTATAGAGTGTCAACTTATTTCTAAGTGACATCCTAGCATTGCCTATCATGGGACTGAGACGGCCTAATACAAAGACGGCATGGTTGCGGACTTTGGTGATGTGGTGACTGAAGGTCATGCCACTATCGAATACGACTCCAAGGTACTTGGCCTTTTTAGCCCAGGGAATGGGCTTGTCGTATAGGGACACTGTCCCTATTGGGGATTGGACTTCACCAGACATGGTGATTTTTCGACGTCGCGTACCTTGGCCATCCTTCGTGAAGAGCACAGCTGTGCTCTTCTCAGGATTGACCTCGATGCGCCACCTCTTAAACCACCTGCCTAGTGCGTCGACGGCGGACTGAAGCCGTTTCACAATCATCGAGTTATTGTGATGGGAGGTATAGAGAGCCGTATCGTCGGCGAATAATGCCAACTCTACGTTAGGGGTCTCCAAATCCTCTGACTGCTCTGGCTAATATAAGGCTCTGGTAGTCAGAGAGGGAAGTGCTCCAGTGGAGACTAAACAAGACCTGATTATGATATGATTATCTCTTAAAAAAAAGATCTTTTTGCTGCACTGCTCTGGGTCTACACTGACCCTAAGACAACAAGTCCAATGCCATTGGACTTATCTTCTCTGATTCTCTAAATCTTATTTCAACAATATATTAATTTTGACAACTGTACTGTCCTTGACAGCCACACAACCTGCCAAAGGGCAATGGAAAGAAGCATGTTCGGAGTACGGAAATCTGATAGAATAAAATCAATTACTATTAGAAAGAAAACAACATTATTCAAAATGTTAGAAGGTCTAAATGGCGTTGGGCGGGCCATATGATAAGAGGAAATGAAAAGTGGTGCAAAATAGTATCAGAGTGGTACCCAAGGGAGGGTCAGAGAAATAGAGGAAGGCCACAGCTTAAATGGGACGACGATATCAGCCAGGTTGGAGGAAAGACTTGGCCGAGGGTAGCACGCGAGAAAAAGGAGTGGAAGAGGCTGGAGGAGGCCTTTGCCGAAGGGCAATCAGACTTACAAACGAAAAGTAAAGCTGCAAGAGTAGAAAGTCTGGAAACAAGGCTAATAATAAAAATAATAACTGTCTTTGATGGGTACCAAGGACCTTATAATATGTTATTAGTAGAAGGACTGAGTTACTCTAACTTTGGCATAGAATGAGAAGACAAACTTCAAAATTCTATCTCATTTATAATCTAGAGTGACCAACTATAGTTATAGTTCTTATACATTGCAATGTGCAAGCAAATCACCAGCCTCTAGTATTTCCGTCTCATGGTCAACCATGAATCTTTGCTCAGAATTATGCTCTCTTATACAGGGTTAATAGAAGTTATTATTGTATAACAAAAATTTTAACAGTTCTAAAGAGAAAACTATGTAGATATAACTCACTAATCAAAGAGCCTTATAACTCTATCCGAGTTCTGGAGATCTCGCAGCAGCCGCACCTCGTTGATGTAGCCCTGTGCCAGTTCCTGGTCTGTGGCAAGGTACACACACTTCACAGCATACTCACTGGATGTGCCTACTTCTAGTACCTGGGTATCAGAACATAAATAAAATCAAATTCTCAATTAAGCATATAGTTATTAATATAGCCCGATGGTCCAGTGGGTGTGAGCTCTATGAGCGCTTACGTATGTTAAGCAACCCCTGGTGCAGTCCCTACTTGGATGGGTGACCGCAAGTGGCATAAAAGAATCTCAAGCTCCTCCGTGCTTCGGAAGGCATGTTAAGTCGTTGGTCCCGGCTGTCATCGTTGATGGCAGTCGTTAAGCTATGTCAGATGCCTTAAGGCAGCTTGAAAAATCTGTCACCAGTGTTGGCCACTTACACATACGAAAAACAAAACAACAAGTTATTAATATAGCCTAATCCTTGATCAGTTGTCATTTTGAAGGTCTAAAGCATTTTTGTTTTCTTTTACATTGCCAGTCTCTTGGGATATTATCCAGAAATCTGAAATCAAGAAGGTTCTTTGTTTTGAATCATTTTTTCACACTAAATTAATAACTGTGAAGAATTAATTGTTTTAAAAGATTTTGTTACAGATTTGTTAACAATGGAATGTATATACATACATCTTTTCCATGCCCCACAGTTGGATAATGGAGTTCTTCTCTGCTGATCACGCAAAACAATTTCCTTTAAAGCAATAAAAGCTCACCTTGTATACTTCACTGGAACCTCCTGTGCCTAATTTCTTTATAAACAAATACTTCTTATCCTTTATCACTGTTGTTTTGAACAGTGTTTTGGAGTTGTTGCCTATCACGCCCTGGGGATATGAGGGGGTTGCGGCATATGATGCCGGCAATGCTTTCCTGTTTAATGGAGTCTCAGGAACAGGTGCCACGGCCGGTTCTTGCCGGGGAGGTGGACATGGCTCTTCTTTAGCTGGTTTGGTAAATAATTCACATCTCACTCTGTCCCTATTCTGTGCAACTAATTTCTGAGGCGTTTTCTTATGGCTATGCTTCCCTGAGCCAGGGGTAAACTTCCGTATACCCGACTTTATTTTTGGTGTTACAGTTTTTGTTTTTAACACATTACTTGGATGTTTCACTATTTCTGGTGTCTTTTTCTGTGCAGAATGAGTCTTAATTTGCTGCAACTTAGTATAATTGTTGTGTGGCATCAGAACACTACGCTTTTTCACTTCTGAACTAGGATATCCATTATTTATAACCTTTTTGTCTCCACTGTGCAGGTTGTGACTGTCTTTGTTAGGATAAGTCTGGTTAGATATCCAATCTTCGTTGGCGTTCTCTTTGTTGTGGACGGAGACGGTGACTTTCTTCTCGGAGGCGAAGCTTTTGATATCAACAGGCTTGGTGACCTTCAGGTTAGGCGTCCTGAATTCTATGTTTACATTACGTTTTGGCGACGGTTTTTTTGCAACGGTTTCACTGAATGAGTTATCACTGTCGTCCGAAGACGAAAAACTTAAGTCGGGACTGTCGGATTGTTTCTGAAGAGGCATCAAATTAGCCAACAAAGCCGACATAGGCATCGGAGCAAACTTGCTACTGTTTGCAGTGTTTTCTGAATTTCCGTTCATGATTTTAGATCAATATTAGACATTTGTAGTTAAACACTTTATAATTCAGTTCTTACTTTAATAAAAATATAGGATTAACACACGGAAAAACATAAAATAAATCCAACACAAATCCGTTGAAATCAAGAAATGTTTGAAATTGTTTTTGACAGATGACTGACAACTGACACCAAACTGACACTTAGCTTTGACAGCTAGTATTGTCAAAATGAATGTCAGTCACAACTGTTTTTTTTTATATTTGTTAGCAAAGTTATATTTAAATGCACAGCCAGTTTTTTTATTTATATACCTACGAGCTTTTTGTCATTTTTTTATCACAAACAAATCATGTTTGTGTATTTGTTCTGTGCAATGCACAATGGCCACACAATGGCACATACTGAATAAACTAGCTGAGTAAAGCACATATTACATTAGGGACCTAGCACCTACATGATTTTTCAGCTCTGTAACTCCGACAGGACAGTAACGCTAGATCGAAGAAGTCGTCCATACTCGGAAGCTCGGATTACTCAAAAGAGTTTTTTACTCGGATTAAACAAAAGTTACGCTTACTACTCTTCGAGCAACACGGCTTTTCCGTAACTACTGAACCAATCATCATGAATTTTTGTAAAACTCCTTGTCTGGTGTACGAAGGTCATAGGTTCCAGCACATCTTTGGGTGAAATAGAGGCAGGTTAGCGCGGAAATCATAAAAAATATGATTTATGCAACATATCTGAAGCTCGACAAGATATAAAAGAGGAATAGTTAATGACATTTAAGTTTCGAAATAATCTGTGCTTTCCAAATGTCTATTGGCAAAGCCTTCAGAGCTTCAGAGTCTAAGTATATTTTAAATTCACAAAGATTTCAAAGCTGATTCATAGATATATCGGGGATAATAAAACAACAAAAATATTAATTACTTAATAGTTTGTTTATTCTTATCATACTTTTGCCATCTTCATTATTCTTAATTAATTACTTGATCAAATACACAGTGACTAAAATTAAATCTAAACTATTTGAATATCATTATATACACTCAATGTGCAATTGGGGAGGCCTATGTCCAGCAGTGGACAAGTATAGGCTGATGATGATATACACTCGACATCCCATTGGCACGTTTTCCATCCTAAGCTTCCTCTTCTTCTTTCAGCTCAGGATATCGGCAGTCCGGTGAACCACACTCGCATTTCATCCATTTCGATTTCACCGACCAGAATTTATCACCATAATCAAATCTGAAAAAAAAATCATTTATCAAGACCTATTATTTAAAAATTAATTTATACATGACTGTTGCCCCGTCTTTATACAAAAACATAAAAGAGCACTTAGGTTTTTGAGTGTAACCTAATGATTTGTGGAAATACAACCGTTTGGAAGATACGTGATACCAGGTTATAAAGATATTGACAAGCATAGAAGATACGCGCGAAATTCAAAACCCTTTTTGGCAGACGGGTCGTGACGTGACACACTGTTATCAGTGTTACCCAAGCGAATGGTCACTTTGTTATTAAGTTTGATAGTATTGCCCTGCCTCTTTATAAGGCATAGACAACACTCACGTGAGCTCCTCGTCGGGGCGGATGTCTCTGGTGGCGAACAGCGCCACGGCCGGCAGCCGCAGGTCGCGCGTGCTAGTGAACACGCGCACGGGCGCGAGGTTGGGGCTGCAGCTGTGGTTGATGAAGCGCGCGGCGCTGCCGTACTGCGCCGCGTCCACGCACAGGATCGTCTTGTCTGAACATTGCTGTGAGGAAAACAGAAAAAAGTTGTCATCCGGCTCGAAGGATCATAAAGATATATTAAACATAGTTGATATAATTGAAAGATGGTATTGATAACAATTGAATTTATATCGACTGGACACTATGCGAAAATTATACCAAGTTTTGTTTTAAAATGTTCAAACGCATAGTCGCGACATGGATTGGGAATTACTTACTACTGATTGTCTCCCAATGAATGAACTGTATCCAAAGATATTTCACACATTCAACACTACCTGACATAGGGCCCAAAACGTGGCTCCAAAAGTCAGGCTTGACGTCCAAAGCGAACATATACTGGTCATTCACCCTCGTGTCAGCGTTGTCCAAGCTCAGCAGCTCCCCGCAGTACAAGGCCACGGGGGCGCCCCTAGCGACGTGTATAATTGGGGGCTTTGTAACCTGGCCAGCTTCACTCACCTCCAGCAAGTCGGGCTTGACGTCCAAAGCGAACATGTACTGGTCATGCACCCTCGCGTTAGCGTTCTCCAAGCTCAGCAGCTCTCCGCAGTACAGGGCTACTGGGGCGCCCCTCACAACGTGTAAATAATTGGGGGCTTTGTAGCCCTGGCCAGCTTCACTCACCTCTAACAAGTCGGGCTTGACGTCCAAAGCGAACATGTACTGGTCGTTCGCCCTCGTGTCAGCGTTCTCCAAGCTCAGCAGCTCCCCGCAGTACAGGGCCACGGGGGCGCCCGTAGCCACGTGTTGCCGGGCGCGAAGCCCCCAGCCAAGGGCCCCGCGTCGGAACACGCAGGCGCGGATGCCCAGGGACCCTTTGGCTGCGAGTTTCGTCACTACGCTATTGCCGCATTCGTTCTGGAAGTAAAATATATGTTAGACAGGATAATATTTTCCATGGGTGAATAGAATCAAACGTCTCAGCTTTCTGAAGGCAACGATAAAACTTTAGTGATAGGTGATAAATGTCAGTTTGGCGTGGCGTTTCCTCCAAACCAAAAAGTCGAGTGGAGCTTCTTGACGGGAACTTTAGCGGACATCGCGGTGTTTACTTTAAATTGTTGTGCAAATTGTTTCCAGTGGATTTTATAACGTGAGACCGGTGTAATTTGGTGTTATAAATGCTATGTCCATGACCAAAGATCAGAAGGTAGTTGCTCTGGGAATCATCCTTAGCGGTCACACTTCAGAGCCTGAAGCGTTATCGCTAAGGATGGAATACGCTCGGAAGATGCCTTACCAGGTTGCAGCCGCAGGTGTAGTTGCACTCGAAGAGCATGGGCGGCTCGTGGTAGGGGAAGGCGGGCAGCAGGCGGCCGGCGCCGTACCAGCGCCGCACGCCCAGCACGCAGCACGCGCACGCGCCCTCCGCGCACGCGCCCCCCGCGCCCCCCACGCCCCCCACGCCCCCCACGCCCCCCACGCCGCGCGAGCACGCGCAGCCCTGCACACACGAACATTTGAGCTAGCACCACAGTGTGAAAACTTATGTCGTGGGATACTAACACAACAATACTATACAGGATGTTAGGGTAAACAGCGTTGGCCCTCAAAACATCAAATCAGGCACTGGTTGGGTAGTGCTTGTCCCGGTTCAATACATACACACTGATGAGACAGTAACAACCCACTCAATCAAAATCAAATCAAAATCAAAACGTTTATTCAGAAAATAGGCCTTTGCAGGCACTTTTTCTCGTCATATCATATTTAAAATTATCTTATTAAATAATATGAATTTTTTAATTGCTCAAAAGCTACAGACTACTAGCGTTTCGGAACCGACCACTGCAGAGAAGAAACGCCGAAAGAAACTCTTATCAACAGTTTTGGTCGCCTACTCGCCTGAAGGGCTTTATATGATTACGAATATTTATTCCTTATTGTCTTTTTCTTTCTTTTCTTTTTTCTTTCTTTTTTCTGTTTTCATGTTACAATTTCAATATACATAGATTTATTATTTTTGGAACATGTTTATGTTAACGATCGAGTGTGCAAAGATAATAAACAACATACGATACTTAAAGGAGTCTCAAAGAGGCCGAGCAGACCAGTCTCACCTGCAGCGTGGCGATGGTGTTGTCGACGGCGACGCGCTCGGGCGTGACGTGCGCCGTGACGTACGTGAAGTCATCGGGCGCGTCCGCGTCGTCCACCTCGTTGACGCACGGCACGGGGTAGTGCTCGTACCCGCGCGATATGTCGCTGGAAGAACAGCCAAGGGAGAGTCAAAATACCACACAATATACAACGTAGTTTAACGGCCCGTTTTTAGGGTTCCGTAGTAAACAAGAAACCCTTATAGTTTCGCCCTGTCTGTCTGTCTGTCGTCCGTCCGCGGTACTCAGAGACTATAAGTACTAGAAAGCTGTAATTCGGCATGGGTAAATATATTAATCATGGCAAAAAAGTGGTAGATAAAAATCTTGAAAAATAATTGTTTTTAGGGTAGCTCCCATACAAATAAAGTTGGGGAGTAATTTTATTTTTCTTGACTTACACATCAAGTGGGGTATCGTTAAATAGGTCTTTAAAAAATTGTGAGGTTGAGAACACCATTTTTCGATTTAGGGATCCGTTACCGAAATATTTGGTTTTAAAGTGCAAATTTGTTTAGAGGTACGTGTCCCCCCCTCTATCTGCTAAACGGTTATAAATAGATATGTGAAAAAAATTACAGCAGTAGTATGTATACTGAAGTTGAAAGGAAAACTATCAGAGCTGAGTACTAAGTACAAACTAAAAAGTTATAGGCAACCAACTTATAAAATGTACTGGAAAATGTAATTTCATACAATTTTCATTGTTAGATGTTTTTGGTCGTGAAACTGTGACGTGAGAGTGTCAACAGTGTGAACTCAAAGTTGTCATTCGTAACTAAAGAACCCTACACTGCGCGTGGCGCGACACGCTCTTGGCCGGTTTTTACTATTTCAAAATCCTTAAAAGTAGACTTTAAAACATCTAAATATGAAATACTACTTTCGATTTCATATGTCAACGCGTTCCCAAAAAAAGGTCTTGACATACGGACAAACCAATGATCCTATGAAGGTTCCTTTTTATCTTTTGAAGAACGTAACGCTAAACATGGGTAGGATAATATTAAGAATGCCACGTACTTGCTAAGCAGCCTATACTTGTTCCCTCCGCTGGAGATCTTGGCCATCTGCATGTTGAGAGCTATGGCGCTGCGACAGCTGTCGTGCTCGCCGCACACCGCCAGGGGTGTTTCGCCGGCCGCGTTTACTACTGATGTCTAAAGAAAAAGAAACGTGTTGTTTTATGTAGTTTTCGAGCAATGCGCCATGAATTTATGCTATTTTTAAAATCTAAATTCAGAGCATTACTAGAAAATTAAAAAAAAAAAAATTATCCGTATTATATATTGTTGAAAAATATTAGATACGTATTTTTTTTCAATCAAAAAAATCTGTTGATAGCCATTAAGTTGTGTGACGTCACCGATCGATACACTTTTTACCGGCCTGTGTATCATGAACCGACTCCTACACTTTGATTCTCTTTATCTTTATGAACTTTTGTCAGATTGAAAAAAGAAAAAAGTATGAGATATTTTTATTCAGACTTATTATTTTTTAGTAAACATGCCAATTTAACAGTTGTAAGCATTAATTTGACATACCCGCGCCCCTCTAGCGAGCAGAATGACGACGCACGAATAGTGCCCGTGACGAGCTGCAATATGTCTGGAAAAAATAAGACAAAATTTGTCTTATAATTTAATTATAAGAATTTTCAGTAATGGTCACTACAACACTTATGAGTATCGATCAACACTGCAATAAACCAATAAAACTTTAGTGTAAGCAAATTATTTATGCCCATAATCTTTTTGAAAAAAGTGAATGTTTTAAATTTTTATATTGCGAAGCCTGCTGATGCATCATCGTAAAATCACTCATAAAAATTCATAAAATATTTTTCTTCACAATTTTTTTTTTAATTACCTCTGAATCATTTTGTATATTTTGTTTCTCATTTTAAAAAAGTATTGTTGTATGCAAAGGTTCTTTTCCACTATAAAACTAATAAATTAAGAGTATTCAAAATATTGCACGAAAAATAGGACATTTTAACTTTTATAATTTGTTCGTGAATCGGCGGCGAGTACACTAAGGCCCATCTCCACGAGCGAGAGAATTGCGACGAGTCCGCAGTTCCAAATTTATAACTATACGTGGTATTGCGATAAAATTGCCGCGATTCCTCGCTTATGGAGACGGCCCTAAGGCCACGATCAGACGAACGCGATTTCTACGCCTGTGAACCCTGCGCGGCCATTGTAAATTGAGTGATATGGTCATTACGTAAAACATATTTTTAAATAAACACCACATACGCGCAGCTGTCGCGCAGCGTTCGCGCAATAAGTTTCAAAATATGTTTTATGTAATGGGCATAGCACTCACTTTGCAATGGCCGCGCAGGGTCGTTCGTTTGAACTGAACGCGGCCCAAGAGTAAATAGTATACTAACAAGGGCGTGTCGAGATGCCGGTTGCCCTGGTCGCGGACGCCGGGCGCGGCCTGCAGCAGCGCCAGCAGCGCCGGCCCGGCGCCGCCCAGCGCGCACCAGTGCACGGCGCCGTTGCCCTCGTTGTCCGTCACGCTCGCGTCCGCACCCGCCTCCAGAAGTAACCTATGAATGATATAATACAAGATGAATAACCACTTAAGACCACAGTTAAAAAATATAAAAATATTTCCTTGTGTCACGCATCGCATTCTAGAATGTTATGTGAAAGATCAAAGATTAGACAATTTCTCATACTACTTATGCTATCGTTTCGAGGAACGGCCCTTCTACGTAGCCTATATTGTGTCGAGCGTTAAGACATTATATCTTTTCATTGGTAAAAGAAAGTGAGAACATGGTTCTCGGATGGGGAAATGCAGCATTGCACACCTTCCACCAGATCATTTGTCCGAGGTTTCTTAACAAATTAGTATAGCTTACAGCAAAAGAGGAATCCGAGAGGTCCAACAACGGACTAATTGCAGCTAAATGAGTTGTTTGTTTGTAAAGAAATCGTGAAATCGATCGCATGCGCGTGCTCCGTATCCTACACTAGTATAATTTTTATATATTTTTTCTAATCTTTCACAATTATAAGTGACAAACTCGTATACATTATCATGTCTCCGGAGCCTGAAGCACTATCACTGATAAAGACACTGACCTGACGAGGGCGGAGTGCTGGTGCTCCGCGGCCCACACCAGCGGCGTCCACCCGCCGTGGTCGCGCACGTCCACGAGCACGGCGGCGGCGGACAGCATCTCCCGCGCCAGCGCTTCGGCGCGCAAGCCGCCTGCAGCTGCGCACATGTGCAGCGCTGTTAGGCCTTCGGGACCCTGATGGAGAAATAAGTTTTGTCAAAAATTTCGTTATATGTGACCTAAGAAACGTAACAGACGCAAATACCAATGCACGCTAACGCCTGTAGCACACAGCCGCGAATGCGAAACGTTTCGGAACGAAACATTAGCGAAACCGCGGAACGCTGTCAAGTATGAATTTGTTTGCGGCGTTTCACACGAAAACGAAACCGGAACTCATTCTAGACAGCGTTTCGCAGTTTCGCTAATGTTTCGTTCCGGAACGCTTCCGTTTCGCATTCGCTGCTGTGTACTACAGGCGTAAGTCTTTCCCAAAATTAGTGTGTGAGCTTGTGACTGTGAAATTATGCACAGATTTTTTCCAATTTTTCCCTATTCGTAATTCAAACTTTTTTAAATGATAAATAATAAAGCACCTACTTATGCTGCACACATGTAACGTAAAAGTACTTCACGTGCCCGGTCCATATTATTTCTCGTTTACGTGTTTTTGCCGAGACAAATCTAATGAACCTAAATAATAAGTCCTATTATAATATAAACAGGGAGACCCTCTGTCACCAAAACTATTCTCAGCTGCCCTCGGAAGTGTCTTCCGCAAATTAAACTGGGATAACTTTGGCCTCAATGTGCAAGGTGTAAAATTAAATCACCTTAGATTTGCTGATGATGTAATACTGTTCGAAGAAGATCCGTCACTCCTGGAGATAATGCTAAAATCACTCACGGATGAAAGTAGGAAAATTGGCCTGCTCATGAATAAAGAAAAAACAAAAATACTGACTAACGAAAAACCAATTACAATAACAATCGACAACCAACCACTTGAATATGTTTCAGAATATACCTACTTAGGCCAAATAATATCCCACGCAGACCAAACAACCAAAGAAATTGACAAAAGAATAGCAAATGGATGGAAGAAGTACTGGTCGCTAAAAGAAGTAATGAAATCAAAAGAACTGAGCACACACATAAAAAGTAAAGTTTTTAATACATGCATACTCCCTGTCTCCCTATGGTTGCGAAACTTGGTCACTCACTAAACACCACAGAGACAAATTGGTACGCTGCCAGAGGGCCATGGAGAGAAGTATGATGGGAATAAAGAAACAAGACAGAATAAGAAGTGATACGATAAGGGAAAAGATTAAAGTGTCTGACATAATCATCCGAAATGATCAGCAGAAATGGAGATGGGCAGGCCACATGATACGGGACCCACAAGATAAATGGAGTAAAAGAGTCACGGAATGGTACCCCAGAGAAGGAAAACGCAGTAAAGGTCGCCAACAAACGAGGTGGGAAGACGACCTAAATCTCACGGCGGGACATCTCTGGAGAAGAGTCGCACAGGACAGAACGCAGTGGAAGAGTTTAGAGGAGGCCTATGCCACAAGGCACTCTGAATTAAGAGATATATTATAATAACTTCCAACCAAGATGTAACTTAAGTTAAATTCAGATTAAATGGCTTATAAATAAATAATTAAAAATATTAATATGGGTTATAACCGTAAATTCATAATGGTCACAAGCGCCACTATCGTCAACGTTAGTATAAAATTACATAGATTTATATGAAACTAGCTGTTACCCGCGGCTTAGCCCGCGTGATAAGCCCATGTCCTTCTCAGCACCCTAACCTATGTGTATAAAAAAATTCATGATGATCGGTTCAGTAGGTTGGGCGTGAAAGCATAACAAAAACAAACTTACTTTCGCATTTATTATATTAGTTAGGATTAGAATTGATTTACTTACAGGGAAGTTGACATCACAGCCAGCAGCGATTAAGTAGCGCACAACTTTAAAGAGATCCTCTTCGTCCACACTGTCTGTCTCTTTCACCTCCACTTCTGGCTTATCTTCCGTCTCTTTCTCTTCTTCCTTGCTCGTGTCTTCTTCCTTTATCTCTTTTTCGTCTACTTCCATGTCCTCTGAAGTCTCGTTTTTGATGTGTTTTGGAGATTTTTTGATGCCGTCCTTATCCAGGAGGGCTAAAAGAGTGAAATGAGGAAAATATAAGAGCAATATTTAACATGTACAGAAATTATCTGCACCTTGAAAGTAGTAATGAATACTTAAGCAGATTCAGTTACATAAATATAAATATATAAATAAATAGATACATTAAAAGATAACTGGATGGTAAGGGCGTAGTTAAGATTGTTAAAGCTATTTGGACAATCTCGTCTGGTCTTGTCAATGAACAAAAGGACAGGAATTTTAAAAACTGTGCCCAATTAGTAGGTGAATGTCGCATGCTGTAATCTGTCGAATGCCTGTAAGTCCGTGTTCAAACAAACGTAAAAATGCCCTTATTTGCTGCAGTAAAAGGTAAATATACGATTTTTGGTGTTGCACAAATATAGGCGATTTTTGCATTTCTGAAATTATCTTGAAAACCAAAACCTCAAACGGTACCGCTTCCTGACACGCTTGTTTAGCATGAAATGTTTCGAAAAGGATTAAAACTGACAATTGCATTCCATAGTCTGTGATTTTTTATGTACCTGTGCCTTGGTTTTCTTTCACCGTTTTCCCCTCATAATTTCATCAAGCCGTGCCAAGTGACCTAACATCTTCCCATTTTACCCTTTGTGTATGGAACCCTAAACGTTGAATTATACGCGCTTGAACAGCCACTCACTCTGAACAGCCACCATAAGAGGCGTGCGCACCTTGAGGTCGCAGACATCCAGTCCCATCCATCCGCCGACACTTGCGTGTACGACCACCCAGACTTGTCCACTGGCGCGTCGATACAGCGCACTGACGCTACAATGCTACATTAAAAACACTCACCCTGAACAGCTACCATGAGCGGCGTGCGCGCCCTGAGGTCGGCGCCATCGAGCGCAGCGCCGGCGCAGCGCAGCGCGTGCAGCGCGCCCAGCGCAGCGCGCCGCGCCGACACGTGCGCGCACGTACACCCGGTTTCGTCCACTGGCGCGTCGATATTGCGCACTGATGCTGGAAGGATACAAAAATATATCTGAGCGTAATTTTATAGGCAGATAAGCCACCTTCTAACATGCCCTAAATGCCCTCACTGTCCTCAAAAAGAACGGCCGCATATTGGTCAAAAATATTATAACTTAAAAATAAAATTACTTTCGTGAACTGCAGGCCGATTTGCTAACTCAGTGTACAACGATTTGATTGTCACTTTAGCATCTATAACGGTTTTCATATTATAAATGAAAATAGTCATTCATACCAAAGCCGTAATGAATATTGAAGTTACCATGAAAATGATGTACACCGTAGTTGTCAAAAGTTAGCAAATAGGCCTGCTGGACATGTTTTTTGAAGTGAAATCTTCCTTAATCTTCCTACTAAAAACAAATCACATTTTCGTCACCAAACGCTTTTTTTTAACACTTTTTGGGTGATCATGTTACTTAGTTTTCACTTCTATCAGCAGTCTGCAACTGCCCCACATGTTTTTTTCTCTTATGCTAAGGAAATACCTCCAAGTCACATCAATGATTAAATTACCTTAAAAGTCCAAAACCTCGTTTGAAACAAACGATACCAAATTTTAATATAAATTACTTGGACGACACACATGTGTCGCTTTTGTACGTGTTATATTTATGAAATTTGTTTAGCAACTGTTCTATGTACCTCTACAACGGCTCGAAATCTGACAAGTCCTCATTACCTTCAGGGTTCAGCTTCACTTTGAGAAGCATCATGGAATGACAGAGTTCTATTAAATGGATAACAAAAGAACTAGTAAAAGAAACTCACCAATTTTCGATACCAGTTGGTTCACGGTTTCCCCAGCCTCGATAGCTTCGCGCAATCTCTGCAGTGGTTCAAACTCTGACGGGTCCTCGTCACCTTCAAGGTCCGGCTTCACTTTGAGAAGCACGAGAATGACAGTGTTCTATGAAATGAATAACAAAAAATCTAGAGCTTGGCTACCAGTTGGTCAACGGATTCTCCAGCCTCGATAGCTTCCCGCAATCTCTGCAGTGGCTCAAAGTCTGACGGGTCCTCATCACCTTCAGGGTCCGGCTTCACTTTGCAGCATCATGGAATGACAGTGTTCTTTTAAAATAGAATAAAAAAAAGGACTAGTATAAGTAACTCACCAATCTTTGGTACCAGTTGGTCAACGGTTTCTCCAGCCTCGATAGCTTCCCGCAACCTCTGCAGTGGCTCGAGATCTGACGGATCCTCATCGCCTTCAGGGTCCGGCTTCACTATAAGAGACTCCAGGTCGACTGTCGTGGTCGGCAGGAGATCCTCGGGGATTAGGGGTCCTTGCTTCACTTGCGATGCGGAGAGGGATGAGAATGACAGGTAGGCAGGGGTGCTGCAAGAATTTTCAATTTATAATTTGACAAACAATGTCAAAAACTAAACAGACTTCAAAACTTTCTATCTTAAAACTACTGATCCGATTCTGATGAAACTTGCACTGTTTCCTATGTTGGACAATATATAGGCCAACCAAAAATGTACCACTGCTCGCGCTGTTACGACAACAAGATCCTCTTGTTGCTGCAGAGCATCTGAACACGTACGCTGACGGGCGTCAGGACTGCTTGTTGACAGGTTGCCAGCGGTACTAGAGAGTCCAAGAAACACTCACCACGGCTCGCGCTGTTCGGGCAACAAGATCCTCTTGTTGCTTTAGTGCATCTGAACACGTTGACTGACGACCTGCTTGTTGACAGGTTGCCAGCGGTACTAGAGCGTCCAAGAAACACTCACCACGGCTCGCGCTGTTCGGGCAACAAGATCCTCTTGTTGCTGCAGTGCATCTGAACACGTTGACTGACGCCCTGCTTGTTGACAGGTTGCCAGCGGTACTAGAGAGTCCAAGAAACACTCACCACGGCTCGCGCTGTTCGGGCAACAAGATCCTCTTGTTGCTGCAGTGCATCTGAACACGTTGACTGACGCCCTGCTTGTTGACAGGTTGCCAACGGTACGAAAGAGTCCGAGAGACACTCACCACTGCTCGCGCTGTTCGGGCAACAAGATTCTCTTGTTGCTACAGTGCATCTGAACACGTACGCTGACGCACTGCTTGTTGACAGGTTGCCAGCGGTACGAAAGAGTCCGAGAGACACTCACCACTGCTCGCGCTGTTCGGGCAACAAGATCCTCTTGTTGCTGCAGTGCATCTGAACACGCACGCTGACGCACTGCTTGTTGACAGGTTGCCAGCGGTACGAGCGCACGCCGCAGTGCGGGCAGCCCGGGGTTGTCTTGACGTCGTTGAACGGCAGGCCGCACTCCAAGTGGAAGAGGTGCTTTTCGGAGCATTGGTAGAAAATGCCCTTAAAGAAAATAAGTTTTAGTGTCAGAAAAGGGCATTCGACTATTTTCTTCTTTAATAGTCCGTTGAGTTCAAAATGCGGAGGTCATGTACAAGTCTACAAGTATAAAATCGTGACAGAAGCCATCAAATTGGAAAAGATATTTCGTTTTTGTCGCGTGATAAAAATAGTCATTTATAGCGAAGTCGTAATGAATATTGAAGTTATCATGTAAATGATGTACACCGTAGCTGTCAAAAGTTAGCAAATAGGCCTGCTGGTCATGCATGGGCCTCCCCCAAGGATTTTAATCAATGGGGTGTATGTTGAACTGGGGGAACAGGATAAAGGAATTTGGGATGCTTCTTGCTCGGATGGATTGGGGATTATCGAATATATTATCAAGTCTAACGCGGAGCATAGCGGCTAGTTCGCCATAGTTTACCTGTGTGCGGGACAGTCCGCAAGCCGGACAACACATGTGGTTACTAAGCTGTTCGGCGTGTAACGCACAGACCTAGGAGTATTGCGCCCGGGCTCCAGAGCGGAATAAACATGGCGGCAAGTTCGTCATTTTTTACCTGTGTGCAGAACAGTCCGCAAGCCGGACAGCACATGTGGTTCCTCAGCTGTTCGGTGTGTAGCGCGCAGGCCAGGATGAACGGCGCCCGGGGTCCGGCGCGGAGCATGGCGGCGAGTTCGCCATCTTCCCGTCTGGCGGTATGCGAACACCCTACGCGAATACCGTCAACAATCTCGATGGCTTGGCAGAAAACTGGTTCTGTGGACAATAAAAATACTGGTAGTAGGCCGTGCTCATTTTAAAAAAAATCATAAAACTCTGAACAGATTTTGATGTCTAATGAATTTAAAAATTGTGGTAGTAGTAGCTACATACGTTATCAATTTCATCTTATTTGGAGCACCTGTTCAAGAGTTATCACGGAACAAACATATCTACATACATACATACAAAAAAAGTGTTCTTGCCCCCTCTCGTATATTGCAGTACCTAATTAAACCATGGGGTTGTAGGACCCCATAAATGTGAATGATAAAGTAGATTTTGGATCTGCTATCCTTCAAATCCTTTTATCTATTTTCTACTGCTGTGTACATACCGGCTCTCTACCACTACGTGAATGAGTCCCACTTGTTCTGATGCTGCTACATACCTGTCAGTTCAGAGGGGGCTGCGAACACGTTGCTGGGCGTCTCGCAGTTACAGGTGGCGATGATGGCGCTGTAGTCTCGCCTTCGCCGCCGCCCGCCGGCTCCCCGCCACCACGTGAACAAGTCCGACTTGTTCTGATGCTGCTACATACCTGTCATGTCAGAGGATGCTACGAACACGTTGCTGAGCGTCTTGCAGTAGCAGGTGGCGATAAGGCACTCTCTTCTTCCGGACACGCCGCCTTCGAGCCATCGTCGCTGTCCGCCAGCTCCCCGCTACTACGGGCACGAGTCCCACTTGTTCTAATGCTGCCTATATACCTGTCAGTTCAGACGGGGCTGCGAACACTTTGCTGGGCGTCTCGCAGTAGCAGGTGGCCATAATAGCGCTCTTATCTTCTGGACAGGCCGCCTCCGAGCCATCGTCGCTGTCCGTCAGCTCCCCGCTACTACGGGCACGAGTCCCACTTGTTCTGATGCTGCCTACATACCTGTCAGTTCAGAGGGGGCTGCGAACACGTTGCTGGGCGTCTCGCAGTAACAGGTGGCGATGATGGCGCTCTCGTCTTCCGGACACGCCGCCTCCGAGCCTTCGTCGCCGCCCGCTGGCTCCCCGCCACTACGAACCAGAATGATGAAAACCAGAGTGAATCAGGTGGACTATTCGCCTGTTTACCTACTTTAAAAATATATAAAGGTAGGTTTCGCCGATCGCTGCGACTAGTATCGCGCAACACATCAATATAGCTATATAATATCAGCTCCGTGGCGCAGCGGTCAACACGCCTGCCTGCGACACGGATGGTCCCGGGTTCGATTCCCGGTCAGGTCAAGATGGAAAATGATTTTTTCAGATTTACCTGGGTCTTGGATGTTTATCTATATAAGTATCTATTATAAAATATAGTATCGTTGAGTTAGTATCCCATAACACAAGTCTCGAACTTACTTTGGGGCTAGCTCAATCTGTGTGATTTGTCCGTATATATTTATTTATTTATATTTCAGGACTAGCAGTCCGCCCCGGCTTCGCCCGCGGTACATACCTAGCTGATGGCACTCAGGGATAACATATCTATACAACGGTGAAAGAATTTTGAAATCGGTCCAGTAGTTCCTGAGATTACCGCTTTCAAATAAACAAACAAACAAACATTTCAACTTTTTAAAATTAAGGATAGGTAATTTCATAGGTAAGGACCCAATACTTCTGTAAAGTTTATTTGTATCGGGTAAGTTATCAACATGAGTCTCATATTTTTTTATAAGGATATAACATTCATGCCATTGTGAAATACTTAATACAGTGCACGATTTGTGTAAAGGCCCTTATGAGACAAGAGCTAATTGTTTACCTGTTCTCTTCATGATCAACCTCTGGTGGCGGCGGTTCTTCGCCGCGGGAAGCTCTTGTTTTTTTCCGGCGTGGGACATACTCCCTACAAAATATGACATTTCATTCAATAAATAAATAAGCGATTAATTGCTATACTTTAGGTACTCTAACATTAATTTAGTACACTTCCATTAAGTATAATACGTATGTAGAAAAAGGAATATACCAGGTCAATCGAACAGTGTAGTGTGTGGAAGGCAAATACAACCATGACACTAGTCAACGGCGGCAGCTCAGTAGATGTTCTTGTTACTTACTGGTCATCTTCATAACTGTAGTGCTTCGTTGACCGGCGAGATGATCGTCGCGGCGGGGCCCTACAAATTAATATGTAGATATTAATGGGTATATTTGGACCGAATATAGTGCTTGTCGGAATAAAACAAGCTGATTTGATAATAGTACAAATTTCTATATTATTTAAAACTAGCTGTTACCCGCGGCTTCGCCCACGTAATATATAGCCTATGTCCTTCTCGGTACCCTAACCTATGTGTATGGAAAATTTCATGATGATCGGTTCAGTAGATACCACGTGAAAGCGTAACAAACAAACAAACTCACTTTCGCATTTATAATATAAGTTGGGATTTACAAATACGGAACAATCTTCGCAGTAGATGACAACTCTAAAAAAATGTGTAGACAGTGCTGCCAACAATAAAAATGCAATAAGTGTTACCAGCTTAAAACTAGTAAATCTACCAATATTTTTTCAATTATTATGTTCATGTACAGACCAGTGCTTAACCCATAGAGCAAGGAGTTTCAATGTAGCTCGCGCGCTACGCGAGCGACAAGACATTCCTTGCTCTGCGGCTTACCCTACCCTAGGACTGGTTCTGGTCTACCCTTTGGGTTGCGTGCGGAGGACAGACGGCAGTCGCTACTAGCTAACTCGTCAAATCAACTTAAATAGGTAGCGGACCCTGCCAGAGGGCCGAGCAGTCAGAGAATTTGGCCTACGCTCTCCACGCTGACCAGACGGGTTGGAGATGTTAATTAGCCTTCTACGAGTTTGAAGGACATTGAGTGGCCCTATTCTATTCTGCCGGAAACCACACACCACTGATTCTCATGTCGAAAAAACAAAACTCACTTGTCATCGTCAGGAATCGGTGACGAATGATCACTGTCATTCCCGTAGGACGAGTTTAGCCTCGTAGACCTGCGGGTCCTGGTGGGCCTGCCGGTCTGCGAGGCCTCCTCGGAGCACGAGAAGTCATCGTCACTGCCCTCCGAGATCGTCTCGTCATCAGCTTCCAGCAGTTTGCTGATCACTTCAGAGTCATCGTCGATTTCTTCGTCCTCCTCTAGGATTTCACACTCGTTGTCTTCCGAGTCTCTGAAAAAATAAAATTCACATATTTTTATTTTTACTTCAAAAGAAAAAGTAAGGCGCATGTTGTTTAGATTTTGAAATTTTTATCTGTTTATCAAAAGTCTACCTTAAAAGTCTGTTATGCAAACTTTTAATTTAATATTGGATCGCTAAATTTGTTTAAATGTATTGGTAAAAAATAATGGTGCATTACATAATATTAACGTACTTATAACATTTTATAGCAGCTGGTACATTCTTTTTTCCTTGCTGCATGTTATGTAAAATGATATTGATCAATAAATAATTTTGATTTTTTGACATTCTACGTATTTTCTTTTCTCCCAGACCAGTAAGGAAGCAATAAATAATTATTCATGTTCTCTGTTATTAGTTAGAGCCTTATGTTATTGCGAAACCACAGCTATATGTATTTTTTTTTGAAAGGACTACGTAGCTAGCTCCAAATGAGCTTTCGCTACTTCACCGGACTTTTTGAGGTGAGAGCAGAGTGCCCTCAACCTGTAAGGCAAACATCACCAAAGGGACGAACCTCGGCTTTGGGCGTTGCCTGGGTGCGCAAGGCTTGGAGAGACAGCAAACTCTCATATGCCTGATGGGCCGCGATTTGCATGCATGACCTGAAGGGACGAACTGAGAAACAATGGCAAAACCTTTAGAGAACAGCAACTCTTATGTTTTGCCGTATGGGCCGAAAGCTATGGTGTCCGAAGGGCCTCTCCTGGGTGCAAGTCACCCGGGACCGTACTTTACGCACTCTGTTCCGGTGGCAAGTGCGACGGGGTCGGTGGGGAAGTGGTGCGGGGGGGTGGGATTCCTCTGGCTGCTCGGAGCCGGAGAGGATCTGGATTGGGTTAGAACGAGGTCTATGGGATCATCGGGATCGGTAAGGACGTCCCTTGGACGTCTACGACGCGACGTGAGGTCGCAGTGTCATAAAGAGGAGCTATATGTATAGAGGTTTCTTGACTTTATAGCTAGCCATCCGACAGTCTACGCAAACTTTTTATATTAGGTAGATACTCATACATAATCAATACACTCTCGTACATATTTTCAATGTTCATTACCGACCGCAGTCAAACAAATCGGTAACAAACAAGCAAACACTCAAAAATCACATTAAATCACCAGAAAAACTATCCGTTGCGAACACTTCGAACTAATATTTGATAAATCATAAGCAAATAAAACCTTTATAAAGTTCACAAAGCTTCTGCTTTTCCAGGCATTTTGAACTCTCCGCTCGATTTCCTTGTACTACCTCTTTTGAAATGAAGCTATCTGGCCCAGTTAGATGTATTCGTTAACATATTGTATATCCTGCCCGTCCACTTTAATTTTAATTTTAGCCCTGTTAGTCATGACTTCGGTCTTAGATCTGTATATTTTGAGCCCAACCTCGAGGCTCGCAGTTCTGCGGGAGATGCAGACAAAAGAACAATGTCATCGGCGAAACGTGGACTTGTTAGCCTAGTTTCCCCCATGACAATGCCCATATTTTGCCACTTATCTGCTAAACTCTTAAAAATCTCTTCTAGGGTACACGTGAACAATTTTGGAGATAAAGGATCTCCTTGTTTAACCTCACTTGAATAGGAAACGATACCCCCGGCAATTGAATAATACTGAATCATAATTATACTATTGCATATATTAAACTATTATTTACATATTTTATTAGTATCATCATTTCGTGTAGGTGACACGGTCAGTCGACCATGCACACCCTGGTGTCAGAGTTCTTCGGAACCGTCTCTCGGCCTCTGACGTGGATCCTTTAACGACTACCAGATGGCAGCCAGGACCAACGGCTGAACGTGCCTTACGAAGCACGGAATCATCTTTCTTATCAGACAATCAGGTTTATTATTATGATCAGTCAGTACTTTATGAATATGTATAAAATAAAATTCATTATACTATATTATAAAGAGGAGATTTGATTGTTTGTTAGTTTGTATTGAATAGGCGCCGAAACTACTGGACCAATTTTCAAAATTCTTTCGTTTTTACAAAGCTAATTTATCTGCGGGTAACATAAGCTGAGTGATATGATGCTGGAATAACAAGAAATAATTACTTGAATAATTCACAAATAAAACAACTCAATTTACAAATATAAAATATTTATATTTATAATAACAAAGATTAATGTAAATGCATCTGTTAAATGAAATACATGTTTTGTACTTGCACCGTTAGAACTATTATTAATTCAGTGCTTGGCTTTGTATGATTAATGATTATATTATATTTCTTTCTTTTTTTTTCATCTGTTTTCATTCTACAATATCATTATACATTCATTCAACATTTGACTATCGAGCAAAAATGGCAAAAAAATCTTTTTTTTTCCAACTACGCTGCAATTCTATTATAACTGCACTACATATCCAGCACAAAGCGCAACTTTGCTGCACTAGGAGTAAAAAAAAACTAAACAGTGCAGTAAAGGATTTCCATACATTTTTGCTGCACTAGAGCAGCAAAAATGTATGGAAAACCTTTACTGCACTGTTTAGTTCTTTTTTTAAATTGCGGGACAATAGTTGTCACATGTCATAAAGAAGGTTGGCTAATCTAACGGCCGTATGGAGTTTACAAAGGGACGTGTGTATTGCCTAAAAAAAAATACTGGCCATAAAGAAAAAAGGTGGGAATGTAAACAACAAATTTTTAACTTTTGTAATTTGTCTTCAGTTTTATTTTTCACTTACTTTTATTGCAGTAGTTGAAAGAAAAGCAGATTATGCACCTCGCATTAAGCAAGTTATATTGCACTCGTGCTTTTTAGAGCCCTTGCTGGCGCTCGGGCTCCAAATAATCACTCGTGCAGCAATAACTTACTTTCTGCTCAGTGCAACAATCTACTATTGTATGCCCCCTTTATTATTTTTTAAATTATTTTATTATTATATTATTTATACCTAGTCGTGTCATAAGTTCTGTCAAAATCTTATTATTTAATTTTTTTTAATACTGGCTAGATGAACTTCACCAATTTTAGAAATATAAAGTTTGCGCTTGCCGAAAATAGAAAAGACATTAATTTTTATTCATTTTCAAATATGGAGTGGTCGAAGAAAGAAGAAAGAGAAGCGGTTATTGCGTTGCACCGCTGTGGTTACACGCCAAAAGAAATTTTTAATATTCTACAAAAATTGAAACTAACCCTACGATTTGTTTATCGCACTATCAAACGATTCACTGAAGATTCAAGCTTCGAAGATCCTAAGAGGACCGGCCGACCTCGTACAGTTAGGACACCAGCGATCATCAAAGCAGTGAAGGCGCAAACCCAACGCAATCTTGTTCGTAAACAAAAATCTTAGCTCTTCAGATGGGCCTAAGCAGAACCACGGTAAAAGAGTGATAAATGAAGACCTAGGACTACGAGCTTATCGTAAGAAGACCGGACATTATTTGAACGAGCGTTTGAAAAAAAATAGACTGGATAGATCCCGCGCTTTGTTACGGCGGTACGCGGGAAAAAAATACCGCGATATTTGTTTTCGGATGATAAAATTTTTAACATCGAATAAAGTTATAATAAACAAAATGATAAGGTGTATGCCCACAGCAGTGAAGAAGCCAGCACGCGTATTCCAAGGGTTCAACGAGGACATTATCCTTCGTCACTCATGGTTTGGCTTCGAGTCTCATATTCAGGCTTAACTGAGGTGTTTTTCTGTGAAAAAGGTGTAAAAACCAGTGCCGAGGTGTACCAAAATACCATCGAAACAAACATAGTGGAACCTCTTTCTCAAACAATGTTCATAAACAGACATTGGATATTCCAACAGGACTCTGCACCATCTCATAGAGCACGAAGCACGCAAAACTGGTTGACCGCCCGTGGAATTGACTTTATCGGACATGAAGACTGGCCCTCTTCTAGTCCAGATTTAAACCCACTGGATTACAAGATATGGCAACATTTGGAGGAGAAAGTCTGCGCTAAACCTCATCAAAATTTGGAATCTCTACGAGCATCTTTGGCTAAAGCAGCGGCAGAAATAGACATGAATGTGATGCGTGCTGCGATTGATGATTGGCTGCGTCGATTAAGGGCATGTATTCAAAATAGGGGAGGGCATTTTGAATAAGCTAAATAAAATTGTATTCTAAATTAATTTACCTTTAATTTCATATATAATTTCTTTATAATTATCAAAAAGTGTATCATTAATTTTATAAAAAGTTTTTGACGGAACTTATGACCTGAATTTGGTATGGGTATGTATATTAATGATGGCAAAAAAGTGGTAGAATAAAATCTTGAAAACAATTTTTTTTAGGGTAGCTCCCATACAAGTAAAGTGAGGGAGTATTTTTTTTTCTCTATTTACGTATCGTGTGGGGTATCGTTAAATAGGTCTTTCAAAAATATTGTGAGGTTGAGATCACCATTTTTTGATTAAGGGCTCCGTTTCCGAAATATTTGGTTTTAAAGTGCGAATTTTTATTAGAGGTAAGTGTCCCCCCCTCTATCTGCTAAACGGTTATATATAGATGCGTGAAAAAAATAACAGCAGTAGCATATATACTGAAATTGAAAGGAAAACTATCAGAGCTGAGTAGTAAGTACAAACTAAAAAGTTATAGGCAAGGCAACCAACTTATAAACTGTAAAATTTCATACTATTTTCATTGTTAGATGTTTTTGGTCGTTAAACTGTAAGGTGCGAGTGTGAATAGTGTGAACTCAAAGTTGTCATTCGCAACTACGGAACCCTACACTGCGCGTGGCCCGACACGCACTTGGCCGGTTTATACTTTTTGGGTACGGATTCTACGGATCCCTAAAAATGAGGGAAAAATGAATCAAACTCAATTAAACTTGAAAGCTTCGTTCACGGATTTCTCGTCATTATTTTTACTCGACCCACCGAGGGTAATGTTTCTCGTGCGTATGTAATGTATGTATGTCTGTTCCATTGTTGGACGTGTAGCCTAAACGGCTTGACCTATTTTGAAGTGTGAGGTGTCATTACATTCGTATTCTTTCCCGTAATGTCATAGGCTATGTGACGTCAGCAAAAAACCATATAGCCACGTAAATGGTCAAAAACGGTGTGTCACGAGGCTGTATCTCATAAACCTTGATAGCTAGACAGTTGAATTTTTCACAGATGATGTATTTTTGTTCCCACTTACTACTAAAAACAGCATAAAAACAAAATTTAAGGGGTGCTTTCATACAAACGTGATTTCTTTGCCGTTTTTTGCTCGATATTAATAACGGCAACCGGTGGACTCTTGAAATCTTCACAGAATATTTCGTTATATTATTTACTTTAAATAATTAAATCAAAATAAAATTAATATTTAAGGGGGGCGATAGTCTAATGTCGTATAGATACGGAACACTACGTGCGCGAGTCCGACTCACGCTTATTTGTAACCCACCTACAACTACGACTATGACCCAATAGGACGAAACCACAGGACGAAACGCACAGCACTCGTGTGGCGACCCGCGCGGACCCGACTGACTGAACGTAAAATGAGCTTGCTATAAGCACTTATTACACTATACAATTTTTAGGAATCCTAAAGCACTTATTACACTATACAATTTTTAGGAATCCTAATTAGGAACGTATTAGGAACCTAAATCGGAAGCTAGTGATCACACTACACTAAATCGGTTCCTAAATCGTGCAGTGTTGCCAGTCGGGTCATGTCAGAAATTACCTGAAATATAAAAAAATGTAATCTTTTTTATAAAAAATAACCTTTCATATTTTTTTACTGGAAAGGTATTATAAGTTGATAGAATAGAATATTGTATGATAATCTCCGTGGCGCAACGGTTAATACGCTGGCCTGTGACACGGATGATCCCGGGTTCGATCCCCGGTCAGGTCAAGATGAAAAATGATAATTTTCAGATTGACCTGGGTCTTATTAGTATCTATTATAAAATATAGTATCGTTGAGTTAGTATCCCATAACACAAGTTTCACTAAAGAATAAAAAGCTGCAATACGATGATTGTAATCGTCAATATCATGCTTAAGTGTTAGTAGGTGATAAATATATTTGATATAAATGAACAGTACTTTAATTTCTTTTTTGAAAATTTGTGGGGAAATATCGATTTTATTTGCCCCAAATTTGGGGATTTTCATTTAGGCTTTTGGGTAATCCAGACTTTTGATGTCGGCAACGCTGGCGGGAGGGCAAATTGGCGTCCTAAATCATAGCGATGCGATTACACTGTCCTAAATCGTATACAATTTAGGAAATAGAGCGATCGGGACATCTTATTCATCCTAAATCGGATCCGATCTACCGTAACTGCGATTACATCTTCCGATTTCCTAATTAGGATTCCTAAAAATTGGATAGTGTAATAAGTGCTTAAGACTCGCGCGATGTTCCGAGCCACCATAAAGTTTGATTCTAAAAGAGATTAATTCATAGTTACTTGCTGTCGGTCGATGTTTATTTCTGAAAACTTGAGAGGACTGGTGGCCTTTGTGGACATTTTTATTATAGTTTTACATCTTACTAGCAATTTTCCCTCTACTTCATCCGCGTATATTAAGGGCGGCCAACCCGTCTATCTTTTCATACAAACGCTCGTACGTGATTATGGCGGTGTAACAAATCTTTCTTTGAAGCTTTTCAACTAGTAGGTATCTTGTGCACTATATCTAGGTTTTTTAAAAACGAGAAATCAAAATTTGGAGAAACAACTTCAGTATTGGCCTCCAAAATCCTTTTTTGAACAAATTTTATGTGAACTTTGGGCGTTTATAATGTACTCATTAATTGTAACAGTAAAGAAAATATTTCTTTAGAAACCTTGCAAATGTAATGGAGATTCTAGATGTACAATGTTTTTTTCATACACGTAAGGCTTACTAATAAACACATATTTCTTGAAACAATTTTAATGACATTTCTGCACACTATTTTTCGTTTAATGTCTTCGCGTACTCACTAGCTTGTTACCATGTGGCAGTAAGAGATGTGCGGGAGACGAGGGCAAGGGGCTCTTTTTGCTCTGCCTCTTTATCTGACATTGCGCTGGACGGAACAAGCTTTTCGACCATGCTCGCGTTGACGATAGTCGATTGGGGAAGGGCCCTCTTAAGCCTCCGTCACCCGCAGATAAATAAGCATTCAATAGGAAAAACAGTTTTGAAAATCGGTCCAATAGTTTGGAGCCTTTCAATGCAAAGAAACAAATAAGTAATCAATCAAATATTTTGGTAAATAGACAAGATTCAAAGAAATACTAAATTAGTTAATGCAGCACTATGCATTTCATTGTAAAATTCTGTAGTGGCCCATAACTTGTATCTCCCATGCAACTTAGTTTAAATAATATTATTCGGATATTTATTTACATAAATATATATAAGAATATACCTGCACTATAATACATGTGTAACAAATAATATATTATATAGACAACTAGTTTTGTCTTTAAACCTTTTACGAAAACATGTGTTGGCAGTTTTGTGACACCAGGTACCAGTAGTAATTTGAGATTATCCAGGATAACTATGTAGTAAAAAATAATTATCTAAAACACATATCAAAATCAGTATATCTAAGCTTACAACTGCCACCTCGGGTGAGCACTTCACCTTCACCTGCTAGTAGCAAATAATGAAGTAAGATACATTCAGTACTTACTCAGAGATGTACATTAGTAGGAACCACTGCAACAATCACTTTTAACTGTATCAATTCTGCCAATAGCAGGAGGCGCAACACCCGAGAAATGGCATTTATTTTTATAATTTTTGTTGCTTTATTATAATGAACTGGAGAGAATAGAAATAGTTTAATAATTCTGATTAACGCTGACAGCAAAAACAAAATTTGGTAGAATGACCTACAAACTGGTCACCTGCCAACTCTACATGATAAAAAGGAGACTTACTGGTTATTTACATCAGCCTCCTCTTCCATAGCCTCTTCCTTGGCCTTCAATCCCAGCTCACACAGGTGCCTCAGCTTCTCACTATCCTCCTGGTCTTCCACACTATCTTCAACTGTCGCAGATTTGGAGCTTTTAGTATTGTCAATACTTTGTCCAGCTACAACAGGCCGGGCCGACCGGCGGGTCCTCACACCTTCTTCAGACTTGTCAGCCTGTTTTCCTAGCCTAGCATTGTTCTTACTCATCAAACCAATCCTGAGCTCCTCATTAGCAAGTATTTTAGCAGTAGGCTTGATCCTGCGAGATAACCTCTGTGAAGGAACAGCTTCATTGTAAGATTTCTCTTTCCTAGCTATTGCATTAGCTAAAACATTCTCTGAGGAGTCTTTACTGCGCCGTCTGGACGACCTCTTCGGAGCAGAGCTGTCAGAAACTTCCTCATTCTCCGACACTGACTGACTCTTGTCTTTCTTGGGCGATATTGACGAGTCGTTATCATCAGTCCATTCCCACTTGCTGCGTGTCCTGCTCGACCGGCGAGGGGAGAAGTCCTCGTGCTTTTCTTCGCTTGTGACAATCTTCATGTTACTGCTTTTGGAACCAGACTTCTCGGATCGAAATGTGAGGACAATCCGTGGCTTAGGGTCCTCGGTATCGCTCTTTTCACTTTTATTTCCGTCTACGGATACAGTGAGATTTTCGATAGGTTGGTTTTTATCCAATTTCTTTTTGGACGAGGCGGGGACGTCGTCTTCGTTGTCGAGCATTTTTCCAAGGCCTCCCAAACAGGTTGCAAACAATTGGTGTTCACTATATAGAAAACAACAATTATCACACTCCACCAAATCAGTATTGGGTACAATAGTGACTACAATTACTTGTTTATTATGATTGTTACATGATGAACTCAAAATAGATCTAGAGTTAACTAGCTTTTTATCAAAAACTTACAAACCAAAAAACTTCAACAAACCAGCCAAAACAAAAATTGATTGACCATAGAGTAAAAGTATTTGAGTGATTGACCATTGATGTCTGTCAGTAGGTAATGTCAAAGGTAATGTGTTGCCAGAGCCAGAGCTTTTCTTTGCCGAGCCATTGTTCATGAGGATGGATGAGTGAGAACTCATATTCTTTGTGGATGAGCTTAGGCTAGAACTAGGAGTCTAGGAACCAGTGACATCAATCTCCTTGAAGATATGTATGAACATAGATCCCGGACGGCCTGCCCCCTTATTTACTAACTCGGATGACAGGTGTCGATGCCTATCAATCTAGAATTTACAGTTACAATGCGGGTTTTGCTTGCTCGAAATTTTTATTTGGAATACAAAAACCGCATTGTAACAGCAAATCCTAGATTGATAGGCATCGACACCTGTCATCCGAGTTAGTAAATAGGGGGGCTGGCCGTGACGGGAAATCGGACATGCCCCCCTATTTACTAACTCAGATGACAGGTGTCGATGCCTATCAATCTAAAATTTTCCATTACAATGCGGTTTTTGTATTATAGTAAAAAAATTGTGCAAACAAATCCCGCATTGTAACAGAAAGTTTTAGATTGATAGGCATCGACACCTGTCATCCGAGTTAGTAAATAAGGGGGATGGAGGGCCTGGAGCACCGCCCGGAAATGCAACGAAAATATGGGTTTATATGGGATTTATTTTGCATTCAATGCTATTTTACCTTATATGGGTGCAGAGAAAATGTACTACGTACTGTCATTCATTTTAATTTTTTACTTAGCAACACTGTTGGCTGATCTCTTCGACCATAGATAAATGTTGCCTCCCCCAGCGTTGCCAGATTGGGTATTTTTTTCGCAATTCTGGGTAAAAATTTGGCTCTTGGAGAAATTTTGGAGAAAAAGAATCTATGGAGAATTTTTTGGAGAAAAGTAAAATATTGTGGAGAATTTTGGGTAATTAATTATTTTAGAACGACTCCATTTTTTTTATTTTTTTGTATTACTTTTTATTATATGTATGTATATGTATTTTATTATATATATGGAAAACAGAAAAGAAAATAATTTATATAAAATTAATGTGCTTTTTACGAACGCATCCTTCATTGTCGCGCCCGAAAACGGAACATAATTCGTTCCTGGTATTCGGATCCTGAATAGTAATTCGTTCCATTTTCCTACGTTCGTTCGTTCCGTTCACACAACTCATGCACGGGTTTTCTTTTCTTCATGTTGCATCGGTTCAGCTTTCTTATTTTATTTATTTCGTTTTATTTGTGTAAACGTAAACTAAGTAGGTTTTGATTAGCAATAAATTTATTAAGTTGATGTAAGTACCATGTTTATATAAGTATTTTTTAATACGAGAAAATAAATAACAATCTAACTGCAAGGTAATTATTATTTAATAGAGTAAATAGAACCACAAAAAAAAAGTTTGGGCCTTTGGGTAAAACTAAGCAAAATAGTATCATTTTGGAGAAAAATTATTTCAAATTTGGGGAGAAATAGATAATTGCATCTGGCAACCCTGGCCTCCCCGTCAAGCGTGGCTAATCAAGGCACGAAAAGGTGAGGTTTTGTGGTGATTTTAAGCCGATATTTCATAATAATTCAAGTTATTTTTCATCGAAACAGCGTGGAAATATTCTCCCGAATTGTAATTACATTGTTGTTATATATTTAACTATAAAGATACTTTAGAATAGCCAAGATCAAACTCATTTCAATTACGTAGTGGAAACTGCAAAGCGTTGGATTTTACTTGCCAAAACATACAATGCAATGATTTACCTAATATAGTGAATATATTTTAGGAAAATGAGCAGCTCGGAGGAAGTTTCATGGATCGCATGGTTCTGCGGGCTGCGGGGCAATGAATATTTTTGTGAGGTGAGTCTCCTGATCTCCTGAGCCCGTGTGTCATCTGTGGTGATAATGATCAAATTTATCACGTTTCAGGTGGACGAGGACTACATAAATGACAAGTTTAACCTGACAGGGCTCAATGAGCAGGTGCCACACTACAGACAAGCCCTGGACATGATTCTTGATCTTGAACCTGGTGAGTCTTTCTTTCCTAATTACAATCTACCATCCATAGATTGATATTGTGTACCTATTTTTATCTATATGCATTTTAGTGGTTATGACCAAGATATTTTACATAGTGAATACATAGATACTCTTTGCTACTTGATGATGTTTTTGTTTGTCTTTCATAACTGTCCTTATCATGATGATTAGCATGAGTAAGAGAGGCTGGGTAAAAGTAACATGGCAGTGATGCCAGCATATTGGCCAAAATCTATTCTAATATTATAAAGCTGAAGTTTGGTTGAATGCGAACTAATCCCAGGCACTAGTGGACCAAGTTAAAAAATGATTTTATTAGTGGATATGTGCGTTATTAATCACTGCGTGTCATAGGCTAGGTATGTACTACAGGTGACACCAGGGCGCCCTTAGTTGTTAATATAGCAACACTTATGTTAGATGTTTCTCATAATACAGTATTAAAATTGAGGTTACCTCTTCATTTTGTTTTAGATGATGACTTAGATGATAATCCAAACCAATCTGATCTGGTGGAGCAGGCCTCCGAGATCTTGTATGGCTTGATCCATGCGCGCTACATATTGACCAACAGGTGAGTGTTATAACACACAACTAAACAAGTCCTTTTCCTGTGTTAATTACGCAGTCTTCTTTTCGTGTCAGTCACAAAACAAATATCTTTTTCATAATATTTTTTGCTCCTATAATGCTTCCAGTTACACAGTTGTGTAAAATTTGTAAACATCACTTAGGATCATGTAAAGATTATAACAGGGTGCTATAACGCTGCATGTTGAATAAAATGGGTCAAAGTGAGTTGAAATTGCACACAAAGGGTTTCTACTACCATAAAAAATTTAACTATGTTCTTAAACCAGTCTTTGTAATGTCTCTTAAGGCTCAATTTATTTTTCATTTTTATAGCAGCTATAGTTATACACAGTCAGTAAAAATAAAAGTCGATCTATTATGGTTCAATAGATACAGCCCTATGACAGACAGACGGATGGACAGCAGCATTTTAGTAATAGGGTGAAAATAAAGAAATGTGTTAAGATAGCTATAATGTATTTAAGTAAAGTGGCATGTAGTTGCCCCATGTTTGCTGTGCCCTTGCAGGGCGTCAATGGAAGTTCTTTTTTTTTTTAATTGTGTGTAACATCTTGTATAACCTGTGGCTTGCAATAAAATTTGAATCTTTGAATCTTAGGGTCCTGTATTTATTCTATGTACCCCAAAAAATATATCAAACTTGAAAATGTTAGTTTTTCAGGCAGGCAGTAGATATTTTATTTAATTTGTTCCAAGCTGATCCAGATCTCAGGATACAAGGACTGTTTGCTGTAAATATTATTTTTTTCTTTTCAGAGGTATTGGACAGATGCTAGAAAAATTCCAAAATGGTGATTTTGGTCACTGTCCACGTGTCTACTGTGAATGCCAGCCGATGCTGCCACTTGGTAAGATAGTAACATTATTAATCCATAGGTTTTACCCAATATTATTTGATCAAACTGTTTTATCCTGCCACTTGCAAATCACTCTCTTGGTCATGGCAACCATTGTCTGTTTCTTCTTCAAGAAATTCTGATATATTCTTATGTTAACAAATAACACAAAGACCTACAACATTTTCCTGGTTTCTTCCTCAACTGTGATGTGTCAGATCAGTCTAATATGACATTATGTATTCATATTGTGATAGAAGCTAGTTTTTTACGGCCAGCTGCCAGCCCGACGCCAACCCTCCTTGGGGAGTTCCTGAATCTCAGACAACCACAGATTCCTGTGAAAATTAACTACAAATAATTACCAATGCTGGAATTCAAACCACTGTCCATAGAGCCATTGCGTATGGTTGCGTTGGATGATCAATGCTATCAAACTTATGGGGATACCTATTAAAATAAAACAAAAATCTTCTAACATTATGAAATTTATTCACCTTTATTTTTACAAAAATATAATTACTTTATCATTGTTTAACCAATAATTATTGATAATGCTGAAAATTGCCGTCAACATTGTTGAAATGATAATGAAGGCATTTTCTAACGCCAACACTTTATTTTTTGACGTGAAAAACCTCCCCTGGTGCAGGTCTTTCCGACGTGCCCGGCGAGGCCATGGTGAAGCTGTACTGCCCGCGCTGCATGGAGGTGTACACGCCCAAGTCCTCCCGCCATCACCACACGGACGGCGCCTACTTCGGCACCGGTTTCCCGCACATGGTGTTTATGGTGCACCCAGAATACCGGCCCAAGCGCCCCGCCTCCCAGTTCGTGCCCAGGTGAGGGATGTAGGGTGGAAATGCCCAAAATGTTATTAGTACTGTATAGGAGTGCTGTAAGACTTGTAGTGGCAAATAGACCACTTTACCAATGCTATCTCACTATCGCCACATGGCGCCTCCTTCGGCACCGGCTTCCCGCACATGGTGGTGGAAATGCCCAAGATGTTATTAGTGATGTACTTCAGATTTGTGGCAAATTGATCAATGATCACCTTACTAATGCTATCGCGCCATCGCCACATGGCGACTTCTTATGCACCAGCTTTTTGCGCAAGGTGTTCATGGTGCCGTTTGACTACCGGCCCAAGCGTGCCTACCAGTTTGTGCCCAGCTGAGGGTTAAGGCTAGATTTGTCCAGAATATTATTACCTAAGGAAATGCTGTACTCCAAAGAATTGTAGTGACAAAATCATAATACGAATATTGTCACGCTATCGTCTTATGGCACTTCCATCGGCAATGGTATTCCATGGCAATCTCCTGGTGCCGACTCGCCTCCCAGTCGGTGCCCAGGTGAGGATTGTATGATGGAAGACCCCAGAAAATTACTGAAATGCTAGGCGCACTGAAATTCAAAGACTTGAGGTGCAAAATTGAATCTGGTGTATAAGATTGACACATATATTGCTCATGAACTAATGCCACCCCCTTATGCAGGCTGTACGGGTTCAAGATCCACCCGCTGGCGTACCAGATTCAGCAACAGGCGGCGGCCAACTTCAAGGCGCCGCTGCGGGGCCTCTCGTACAACAACGGTAAACGCTAACTGCGCGTCTCACCCGACACACAGATACAGATGCTCGCTCGTGGCCAGATACGTCTATACGGCCTCCTTAAAGCCGGAAGGAAAGCTTAGGACTCTCTGTAGGCAGTCGTGATACGGTCTCTTTTGATGGTGGCAACTAGTAACAAAACTTTAAGAGCAAGATTGCAACCAACTGTAGTTTTTTTTTTCTCGATGCCCAGTCGTGTTCTCGACCTTTTAATACTGGCAAGCTTATTCTTTTTTTGATAGCCAGTGCATTAGCAATCGGTCTTTTTCGCAGGAAATTTAGCATGGTTCATCAATAGCCAGCTTTTCTCCCTGTTCGCTAGATTGATATATATATATATACAGAGGATTTATACACATGTGAACACTTTTTTTGGTTCATCTTTTTAAACGTCTCTAATAAATAGACGTTTCTGTATTTGGTGTTATTTCATTGAGCAATCATATTATGGTGGAACATAAAACCCATGTCAATGTAAATAACAGGGCTTCAGTTGTCTTAGCTCAATATTAACATTTTCTAACACAGAACATCTCATGTTGCAAGCACAAGTAAATTACACTGCCAATGCGTGCTTTTGATAGATATTAAACGGATCGTTTTTGGGTCTATGTAGTTTGTCAAGTAGTGTCACAAACGATAGATTCGATACGCTATAGTTTCATCAATGAACATAACAACATCTATTGTAGGCTGTATTCTACTCTCGTATAGTTGTCCATTCCATACTCATAGAAATTAATTTCAATAGTTTCTTCATCCACTAAAAGAGTATTAATGATAGTAGACATCTTTTCCTTTGGGCTCTCTACCATACAAATTCATCGATCCGGGATAATTTCTGATCATACTAAACAATTTTTCCCAAGTTTACCAAGAAATATGGGTCGAAGTATGAAAAGAAACATTGGGTTTTCCCATATTTATATCTCGACCTATGTAGCTTAGGATAAGTTGTTCAGTATGATGAGTTTATACTCATCATGAGACGTTGGAGAATATGGCATGGTTACAGATTTACATGGTGTATAAACTCCCAAGAGAAAGTTGTTCGGCATCAAGTAGACACGTCTCTGTGAATTTTGTACTATTGATTGGACACACTACACCTTTTGGGTCGTTACGCACCTAAGGATTTACGGTGCGTATCGTGCGAATCTATTCGAGTGGTCCGCTAAACGCCGTCAACTTCGTGCGCGATAGAATAAAACACAAACATCGATAAATTTGTCCTTATTGCCAATTAGGTCCCAAACTGAAAAAGTTGTATATAGACTTGAAATTAGACCCTTCAGTTTCAAATCTCGAGATTTTCCTAGCACAAGGTTCTATCTGACACGACCACTTCCGGAAAACTGCCTTTATGGATCATGAAGATGCAGAACATGCGTCAATTGAGTTTGAATTTGTGGCCCCCAATAGAAATTCAAACTTGATTGTATTACATTGACTCATCTTTACCCTCACTCCAATATTTGTCTATCGTCTCTATTGCCTTGAGGAAACGTTAGGCAGGCGGTCGTCTGATACTAGAGATAGTTTCTTTTTAGATAGGACGCGACTCAAGTGAACTAAATTAGGCGGTATTAGGATGTCGTAACCGGTTCGCGTCATAGCATCAGCCACACATATAGTCATGGTGGTCCGTAACTCTCCTGAATCTCCTACAACACGTCTGTTTACCGATAGATATCGATGCGTGTCGTTTCATCAAACAAAATTGATGTCACTAGTTACACGAATATAGTCCAATTTGCCTTGACACTCGAATGCAGTACAAGTAAGCTTCGGAGTAGGTTCTGTTTACTCCGAATCGCGTACGAAGTTGTCGGTCAGTAGCGTCGCGGGACATGGTAAGTGTATGCATGGAGGGCAAAAGGTCGAGACTGATGTGAGCTGTGACTGCCACTGTGTGTTTCTGTACAAAGCTAACTTTCACGCTTCAGTAAGGCTTGTGATACTCTTGAGGCTGTATGAGAACTGGAGCGTTTAGTGTAACGTTTTCAGCCAATCCAATACGATGCCGTTAAAACTAATATTTAAATGTGAGCGCTTGTTTGTTATGCTTTCACGACTGAACTTCTCAATTGATAATCATTAAATCTTGTCATGTATATGTTTTCAAGAAACACAAAACAGCGAGTAAGATAATATAATAATTCTAACAACTTAAGAGAGGAATGGAAAGGAAAGAGGAGGAGAAGATACCCTGCAAAGAAAGAGGTTTTCAGAAAAAATTGTCAAATCATGCAAGTAATGCTCATCTATCTAACTTACTTCAACTAGGAGCAATGTTTTTGTGTCTGAATGACGAGATAAAGTTATAAAATTAAAAATAATGGTCTAATATTTTGTATGCGCCATTTAGGATTTGATTGACGTCACATACCGTATAACCAGCGGACGGTTAACGATATACCAAATGTCAAGTGACGTTGGGAAGTTTAAGAGATACGAAGGAACAAACGAACATACATACATAGCGACCAAAATTCAAACCCTCCACTTGGCTTGGCCGCAGTCGGGTAAAAAGTATCTTTGTAATGTGTGATTACAATTTTTAATGATTTTCTGTTGGTTAGTTCAAACAAAAAAGAAACAATTTATCCCATGTTGGATTGGATGATGCGTTGTGTTGGTCAGCTGGCTTCCGATACGAACGGCGGGAGGATCTGTATCAGTAGCATTGCGTGTCGATGGCGCGGCGAGTGTCATGTGTTCCGTACACGTTGTTTTGCTGCGTTCGGGGCTTTTGTCATTGTTTTACTGTAATTTACTTACCCTATCCGCAAAGAGGTTGGTTAATGTATGGATATTCGTCTCGGGTAAAAGATGATAGTAGTAACGGATTATAAATATATGGTACGTACGTGATTTAGATGTGCATTTAAATATTCGTTCCCATTAGTGAGAATAATGATGCGATAAGAAATAAACATTGGGACAATTCACACAGATTAAGTTGGCCCCACTGTAAGTTGTGAACTTGTGTTGTGGTATACTTACTCAACTATAGTATATCTTATGATAATAGTAGATAACTATATAGATAAACATCCAAGACCCAACATGAAAAAGATTTTTATCATCATAACGTGGCAGGGGATTGAACCCTGCGATTCAAATGCAATTGCGGCGCCACTTCTTTTTATATTTATAATTTTTAGGGCTTTCGATTATAAATTATGCTAGGAATATCTCAATGGCGAAAACCGACATTCATTCCGCAAAGTCCCAATAACTGCTTCGCTAAGCTCATTTGTTTTGGATATTCTTAAAACGTCTTGAATATGACATTTTATCGGAATAATATAGCAAACGGTTTGATATATTAGGTATCTTACTCGTTACACCAAAAAAACGGCTTGGGAAAAATGATAGTTAGAAATTCAAGCACTTTTAGCGTTTGTTTTGTGCATTGTTTGAATTAAATTTGACTTACCAGTCGAATACATTTGTTATAATATTATTTAAATTAATTCAAACGTTTGAAGAGAAAAGAAACTGATATCATTAAAGAATGTTTGATTTTCAAATTGTCCCAAAAAATATACATTGAATAAACCCTTTGCGGATACGAGGAATCGGAAATAATAATTATAATAATAAAGATTAAGGGAACTAGTATTAATTGTTGAAGTTTCAGTAAAACAGCAACGGCACACATCCACACACCACTCACACAGTAACCACAATCATAGTTAACTAGCCAATACCAATCATACTACAGTAACTAATTGGTGTACTTGTGAGACTAAATATTGTGTAGCTTATGTACCTATACACTCTGGTTAGCTGTATCATAGATAAAGAATAGGATCATGTAAGTTTTTATTTTTATATCCGATGTTCCACGTTGCGCGTCCTCGAGACTCCGTTTCTGTATCGGTTCTAGTGATAATAAACAATATGACAACTATTGGCCTTTTTTCTTGCTTCACCTGCATGCAACCACGAGTCTACTCGCTAACCACGGAGCGCCAAGCGTGTGGCATTAACATTGAGTCACTCTGAGGTCGGCAGTGACGACTAATTTGCGTGAACAAGATGCGCGCTTGAAATACATGCACTATGCGCGGTGAACAATGGCCTACACACGATGTACTTTGTCATTCAACTCAGCAGGATGAACCTATATAAAGCGAGAAATTCTTACAACCTCTGTTCTGTATACGTGTTAATACAACTCAGTCCGACTTGAAAAGGGCGACTCAGCCCGTGAATATGATCAACTTTTCCTATAAAACTTACGCTGGAAATTTGATAAATCAACATTTTCGTACAAAATTGCCCGTCCGACTAAACACTTGTTTGGGAATGTAATTTTTTTTTCGATTTTCCAGCGTTAGTCCCATAGGGAAAGTTGTTCATATTGACGGGCTGAGTCGCCCCTTTAAGACTGATATGGTTTTACTGATGTATAGTATAGTTTTGTCCTGCTCTGCTGATTTGACCAATTAAATCGTGTTTAGGACGTTTTAGACCCTAGTCTTGGACGTTATCAATCGAAATTTAACTGCAATCGTTGCCGAAAGTCTTCTTTTTCACACTCACGCGTCGGTTTGTGTTCAATAGACATAAAAGAAAGAGTTTCGACCACGTTTTAGATTCGATTTTGATTGACAGTGTACCAAACTAGGCACCCTGCGATCTGAAATAGGGCTGACGCGAGTTCTATTACTTTCCCAGATCATAGCTAGTCAATTAGTGCAAAGTAGTGTTATTCGCTAAGTAGTACGAGCGCCATTCACACTCAGTAGGCTGGCTAGCTAGACCTCGACTTTACATTACACGTCACAAACGTCCAGTGCGGTCCAGCGTTGCGAGACTATCGATAGTTGACTTTGAAAATTGATAGGCCTATATCGATAGCATCACCACATGACAATACTATCGATAGTGTTTTTTGCGCACAAATGATAAGGGTAATACTATCAATAGTTGCTCGTCCAATTAACTATAGTGTAGTAAAACTGACAAAAATAATAAAAACTATTGATAGAAAGCGTCACTCTATTTTGTAACTAAATAAAATAACAATGATATCGATAGTATCGGACAAAACACTATCGATAGTATTGCCCTTATCAATATTTTTGCTCAAAAAGTGCTACGATACTATCGATAGTATTGACACGTGGAAATACTATCGATAGCCAACACTGGTGTGGTGTAAACGGCTGTAGCCAGCGCAGGCGACGGTAGCTAGAGCCACTTGGACTAACATTTTAACCGAAGAAAATGTTTGTTTGCCGCAGAAACGAAGACGTCCAGTAACATTCCAAAATGATTATTTTGTGGCGCGAGGCGAGGGTGGGCCCGGCGGCGCGGCCATCGCGGTAGCTACGCCCGCTACCTATATCCCCGAACCCGACCTCCTGTCCTAACATATAACTAATTTATTAAACGATTACTATCTATAAATGAAAGAGTTATGTTTTAAATGCAATAAAGTTTATTTTTACGTTTTCTGTACTATGCTTTTTATTTGGTTTGCCTAAATGAAAGACGGTTTTTGAAGTAACAGTTTATTGTGCTAATAGTTCAACAATTCCTTGGTTATGGTATAGGAAACATCAAATGTGGATCACAGGATAGGTTATATCACAGCGCCAAAAGGCAAACAATTTAACATACTATTTATATAAATAATAATTTATTTTCGATATGTAGAGAGTAATTGAAACAATACAAAGACATCATATAGTAGGTGCATTTATGCAAATATTCGAGTAAATTACCTTTAAAGTTATCATCTTATTGTAAAGGATTCTGCGAAACCATGATTTTCTTTGTAATCGTCGCTATTTATCTATTTCATTACAAAGAAAGTAAGGTTTGTCAATAACAATCCGATTCGTTAATATAATCCCGTTGTTGGTGAATGGACGGACTTCAAATTATCTTTTCGAAGGATCGCGACTGCGGATGGCTATATAGCTAGTCCTTTTCCTATGACAGATTAAGAACCTCAATTTTTGAACTGATAGAATCGATCGGCCACTCGTTGACAATATTTATGTGAATGTATTTTCCGAATGGCCGCACGATACCTCTCGTACTTATGACGCATTCTATCTGGTACCTACAAATACCATTTGAGTACCATGTGGTTGCCGTTGGACCTTCGGTTTCATTGAATCCATTGGGTCCCCATCAGGTTTCATCTTATACCATCTACTAGCTAAGCACTATAAGTATTAAAATACCCCTGTTGAGAAATTCGTAAAACAGGATTACTTTCATTTCATTTATTTATTGTTTCCATGTTACATATATAAACAGGTGTTAATAATTAACAGAAGCGCTACCTGGAACCCTGGTAGGACACTACAATAACGCTCTCTCGAACTGAGAGCTGACGTCACAACGAGGAGCAGATCGATTCTATCAGTTCAAAAATTGAGCTCCATGTTAGCACTCGCCGAGGTAAGTTGCACCCTTGCAAGTTCACCCCCGCGCGCATCCCTTTTCCTTCAGGCGGGCTCTACGTTTGGCGGAAGCAACAATACACTTACATAAAATCGATACTCGCACCTAAACTTATTAGGTAAACAAAATACTTAAAAATAAAAGCAACAAAAACTTAACACGACAAACAAGCGTAAAAAGTTATTTTAAATAAGAAATAAAATCGCGACTTTGCCAAAAAATTTGTCATAGCCTATGCCAGTTGGGATTTTAATGAAACCTCACACATCAAAATCTGTTAGGGCATTTAGATGATATACTGTAATAGTGAACCGCACATACATTTGCAGAATTTAAAAAGGCGCTGTTTAGATAAGGAATAGATGAGCGAAAACATCATCTCCTGCATCGCACCTGGAAGCGGCGCCTATGTACCACAGAGTATATAGTCAAAGTGTACCGCCTGGCTAAGTATAGTAGGTATTTTCAATGGGTAAGTGGACCTAAATGGACCTGCCATTTTCAGAAGGATAAGACCTACCTAGATTAAACCGACAACAAAACTCTCAAACACTGGGTACTGAACTGATTTTAATGAATCTTGCACTGTTCACTAAGCTGGATATTACCTGTCTATAGTTTGTTTTTATATGCGCGGACAAATATACAAACTGCCTATACGGATAAATCACATAGATTGAGCTAGCCCTAAAGTAAGTTCGAAACTTAAACTTAAATTTACTACCTATATTTTATAACAATTAAATATATCAATGCATACATACATACACCAATGACATTTGGAATACACTATAACAACAGATACTTAAATAAATAGGTACCTAGACCAATCGGAAAGAGGTCGTGTTCCACCATGATTTAGCCAGGTATCGAACTGAGGACCATGCGATTCAAAGGTACTTGAGGTACCACTGAGCCAAAATTTTCCTTTGCACTAACTTAAACAAGACCTAACTCATTTGAAGTAACGCTGTAAAAAATATTGATCTAAAATTAACTATACGTCGTCAAATTTGGGTCCAATATAGTCAACGCAGCACCAACTAAATGCAAAGACCCCGTCACCAAGACCGCGGGCTTGTTACCCTCACTCTTCTTTATACTCACCAACGCATCGGCGACACATTCTGACACTATAGTATCACAAGGGTTGGCTTCTCGCCACATTTTCTGGTGCTGTTCGCATCTAGCTACCATGTCTTTCTGCTCGACTGTCGAGTAGTCATCTTTGTTGACGCTGACGGCTTTGTGTGCCGCTGGGACGACGAAGTAGGCGCGTTTGAACGGAATGTCCAGCAGGGGCCTCATTAGAACGTCGGCGTTCCTGTCCCCTGTTGAGCCGAATATCAGAATCTTGTTATCATTCCTGGAATTTCGAAGGTTCCTGATATCAGAATAGAAATAAAATCTTATAGTATACACTGACTGAAAGTGTCAGTTATCACGTCTCTTTCCCTTGAGGGAATATGGCAAAAATGTAGGTAATACAGTTGTCGGTAAACAGTATTGAAACATTACAACGTCAAGCCAACTTGAGCTCTTAGTACTGATCATAGAACTTAATTTGGTTTGACACCGAATTGATCAAGTTATTGACACCAGCTATCACACAAAAAAGCGTAAAAGCCTTACCATATTTGGTTTAATTTAGTCAAAGACGACTTGATGAGATACGCCGCAATACGTTACACACGAATTACGATAGGAATAATCATATAATAAATATACTCACGTAGCATTGTGTTTGAACCATTCGGCGCATATTTCCATAGAATCTTTGGTATGAGCGCCGTCCAAGTAGAACCTGGCGTAGGAGGCGTCCACCTCGTGGTAGCGGCCCGGCCAGCGACACTCCTTCAGACCCAGCCACGTTTCATACGGCACTTCCTGTATATTCTCCATTTGTAATACAACCTCGCCTTCTTGTTTCAAAATTTGATTGTCATTCACTCCGTCTTCCTTTTTTAAAATAATGTCATCGCGTTCTGTTTTCAAAACCTTGCTTTCCCGCGCAATTTCATTTTTATTTTTTAATCTATGGCCGTTCACGGGCTTGGTCACCCGCATCCAGGTGTGCGCTAGCTGTATGGCGAGCGAGGCGTTGGTTTTGTACGCGTCCACATCGCACTGCAACGTCTTGAAGCCATTGGGAAATTTGTAGCTTTCAAAATCTGGCGCGATGGTAAGAGGACACTGAAATATTATAATTGAACATTATAGAATTGTTGTTAGGATAAGAGGAAAGTGATGATATGTAATTAATTACTTACTAGCAAGAGGAAGATTCTTTAAACTTATATTTATGCATAAGGGGTATTAAAACACGAAGGTATTGGTTTGAAACGAGGCAAAGCAAAGTGTGATTCTTTTATCACACTCGGAGTATCACGTGAGTGACTTAATTAGTTATGTACAGTTGCATACAAGACTTTATCTACACCCATATGAATCCTCTGTAAAAAGTTCTGAAATGACTTATTGCCAACATCCTTTCCATATTGCCTCACCTACTGATGCGCTATCAAACATGAATCTAATGATATAGATAAGGATTAGAAAAACATCCAGCCGTGTAGTAGGCTACACAAAGCTTAAAAAACATCAAAGAGCCCGTATGGCCAGAGCGTGGAGAGTGTAGGTTTAATCCTCGGACTTTTCGGGCTATCTGGTAGTACAGAGAGGGTCATGCTCCTGCAGTGGAAAATAAAAAGACCTCATGATGATGATGATGATGAATATCCAATACCCATATCGATGAAAAGGTCAACATGTGTACCTGTACTTGGTCGGCGACGGCTCTAAGCATGGCGTCGTGCGGCTGGCGCACGGTGAGCGCGCGACGGCTTCATGACGCCCGCCTGGGCGGCCGCTCTCTGCGGCAGTGTCGCGTCCAGGATGGCCGTATGGTCCAGCCCTTTAAGTATATTCATAGTACGTACTTGTACTTGGTCAGCGACGGCTCTAAGAACACGCATGGCGTCAGGCGGCTGGCGTACGGTGAGCGCGCGACAGGCTGGCTTCATGACGCCCGCCTTGGCGGCCGCTATCTGCGGCAGTGTCGCGCCCAGGATGGCCGTGTGGTCCAGCCCTAGCGCCGTGATGCCCACCACTGGCACTTTCCTAAGACAACATATTCCATTGTTAAGCCTTTTCACTAAATACAATAATATTTACAACCTCTGTATACTATGTTACCAAAGTATTTGCAGTGTGCATGACTTTAGCGCCACCTAGTGTCCGTACCTATGTTGGCTCTGATGTGTTGATATTTTTTATTTTTTTTATTTTATTTATTAGGGTCAGCAAACGGTTACACATATCTCTTAGACTAAGGTACTTACATTACTACATATATTGGAGTTATATGTGTGCAACCATCATCGCTATCCACAGATTGATAAATGCGAACGTGTGTTGCTACAAATCAAAAATACCAGGAACTAATGAACAGATCCCATAACAATAGTTTTTAATTGTGAATAATAATTCACAATCAAAAACCTTTTTTTTGGATTTTATTTTGAACAAGTCCGTTCACTAGTCTCCCGTTAACAAAAATAAGGTTGGTGATTTTTTTCTTTTTATATACCACGGAATAGGTAGGCATATAGCCCACCTAGAGTGCATAGAGAAGTACGATAAAAATCCATGCAATGCAAAAATAATTGCATGTTTAGTTAGTCTAGGAAGCAAGTTACAAGTAAAGAGAGAAATGGTAGTATTACTAAATTTAACGATTAAGAAAATTGTAGGGAAATCAATACTTTTTTGAAAGTGTATTCTGATAAAACAAATATGTCAAGATCAGTAAAATAGGTATTATAAATCTCAACTAGGCGCCCGCACACCAGCGTTTGTTCGACAGGGATCTAGGTAAAACAAACGGGGTGCACGCGCGGCCCTTACATTAGCCGATCTTGGAACTACGTAACTTAACTTGCTAGAAAGGTCAATTGAGTCAAATTTATTTTGTATATTGTTTTGGTAGTAATTTAATTGTTTGTAATTTATTGTAATAAATATAAATAACATTAGAAATATATAAAAATTGTAATACATTGTAATCGAAGCCCTTCAGGCACGTAGGGACCAAGTCTGGATTGAGTTTCTTTCGGCGTATTCTTCTCACCAGTGGTCATTACGAAACGCTAGGAGTTTTTCGATTTTGCATATTAAAAATAAAAATAATAAGAATAAAAAAAATGACGTTCAAAAAGAGATACAATTATCCAATTTTGAATAAAAATCTTTGACTTTGACTTTAAAACCATGGTACATAGATAACGTCTCGCCTTGATTCAAGACTTAAAGTTTAAACTGGTTCATTAATACATCATAAGGTAAATGGGCTCGGGAGCACCTATAATGTGCAGAACGAAGGAACTTACGTTGAATTGTTTCTATTGAGTTGAGTCTATGTATTTAGCATAAAATGGATTCCATATAGATGTGGCGTATTCTAGTTAGGAACGGACAAGAGATCAGAGCGAGATAGGTAGACATACGTTTAAAATTATTACCCGATCTCATCACAAAACCATAAAGCCGATAAGCATTGTTAATTACCGTGGTAACATGGACATCAAGGTGCAATTTAGAGTCTAAGATAACACCCGTCCTTAATAGAATTAACCTTTTTTAAAACTGAAAATCCACCTTGTCGAAAGCCTTCTGATAATCTGTATAAATAGCGTCAACTTGTGCCCGTCGATCCATATTTTTGAATAAGAAATCTATCAAAATAAGCAAATTAGTAGTCAGTGGTGGACCGGCGTTTCACAAAGCCGTGCTGGTGAGGATTAATAACATTATGTAGGAAGGGATACATTTCTGCATATTTACTATACATTCTGATATTACTATTATGTTCACTACGGGACTTACCGCGATTATTTTATCAGAATTTATAATTATATTATATTGAAATATCAGACAGAACTCAAAAATAATCGCGGTAAGTCCCGTAGTGAACATAATAGTGATTGTGACCTCGAAAGCTTAAAAAACATTCTGATATTCATTGACATTGAGACAAAATATTATTATTATCCAAAATAATATATTATATTAAATTAATAAATTAATTTATTTCAAATATTACTATGATACCTTGTTTTGGGTGGAGAAAGGGTTCAGAAATAATGTTTGGCCATTTAAATAAAATGAGTTAAGTAAAACTTATTCAAAAAGTGCGTTTTATTTTGAATATGTCAGGGTTTGTTTAGATTGTTCTACTGTGATACAATGAGATAAAGCTACTTTTAATGGATTCATTTAATATTGTACATATAAGTTTAATTTTTCCTTTATGCCATGTTATAGTCAATATAAAGATAATACTGCCCCCGTAGCCTGGCACGCGCGACAACGTTTATCGACTATCGTCATCTTGTTTTTCGCAATACTGAAGAGCGAGATGTAGATAGTTTATCGCACGATATAAACGGCGTCGCGGGAGCCATGGTACGGGGGCTGGGTAAATGTTATATTCACTATCTAGTATGTAAGATATTCTTCGTAGGAAAATTAAGTCCTGTCACTGACCTTAACACGTTAGTGTAGTCGACTATACCGCCGATGCCCACTTCTATGATGGCGACGTCTACCTTCTCCTCTATGAACGTGTTGAAAGCCATCACGGTCAGGAACGCGAAGTACCCTGGCATGTCACCGTCAAACGCCTGTGACATAAAACATTAACCCGTTGTAGTATTTGCCACTAACAGACCCCAAAAACAACCAAATTTTAAGCCATTGGACATTATCTATACTAATATATAATACTAGCTGTTACCCGCGGCTTCGCCCGCGAATATATAGCCTATGTCCTTCTCGGTACCCTAACCTATGTGTATGCAAAATTTCATGATGATCAGTTCAGTAGATACGGCGTGAAAGCGTAACAAAGAAACAAACAAACTCACTTTCGCATTTATAATATTAGTTGGGATTGGAATAAGAAAAGTTTTGATTGTTTCTTTGCATTAGAGGCCCCGAAACTACTTAAACAATTTTCAAAATTCTTTCACCTAATCTCCCCGCCACGAGAAGCTATAAATTATGTAAACAAATGTTCAGGAGTTCGCAACATTTGGATGAAATAAAAATAATATTGTTGATTTTCGTGTAAAAAAATAAACCAAAGAAGAGATGGTTAGAAATATTTGGCCATAAAGAATGGAGGGAGTTTGCAGGTGAAGTGATTATTTGGCAACGTAAAAAATCTTTTGCCCTGCATTGAGACTCAATAGCTAATAAATTATGAAAGGGACTTTGGAGTCGCGAAGTCGCGGGAATATTGCAAGAGAATTACAAATATGGAATTTGTCAAGATTTGTATGTCATTTAACCATTATTACCTTAGAAGAGTCGAGCATGTCATACACCCTGTGGAAATGGTCTGCAAACTTTTCCTCGCTGATGACCTTCCCATCGAGCCGGATGCGTTCCCTCACGGCGACCAGATGAGGCGACGAGTAGAACCCGGTGCGGTACCCATGGTGGCGCAGAATGGACTCGCACATTGCGCTTGTTGAACCCTGAAATAAGGAATAATATCATCATCATCATCAGGTCTTTTTATAGTCCACTACAGGAGCATGACCCTCTCTGTACTACCAGAGCCATATATTAGCCAGAGCAGTCAGAGGATTTGGCCTACACTCTCCATGCTGGCCAGAAGGGTTGGAGAGGTCTCTCCCTTTTATGTTTATAAGCTCTGTGATTGTGTTTCCTGAGAAGCCTTGTATGACATCCACGGGAAGACTTGGATTGGTCCTATTCTACTTTGCCGGGAACCATACGGCTAACATGAAAAACAAGTGTAAAAAAAAACAAAGTTATGTAATTGTCTTTAGATTAAAACCTCTACATTTGACTTGGCTAGTTTTTTATAAGCAAATCAAACATTTAGAACTAAAATAGAGTACGTAAATAATTGTGTATAAATAAAATAAAGACGAAATTATGACTAGTAAGTGAAAACATGCTGTATTTCTTTCCCATCCAAGCATGTTTCCGGTTGCAACTTCAGCCAGAGTACTTTGAAGCCCTTAGTGAAAACTATGCTGTACTAGCCGTTACCCGCGGCTTCGCCCGCGTGATATATGTATAGCCTATGTCCTTTTCAGTACCCTAACTAGGTTCAGTAGATAGAGGGTGAAAGCGTAACAAACAAACGAATAAACAAACAAGGAAACTCACCTTCGCATTTATAATATAAGTTAGGATAGTTAGGATTAAGGTAATTTACTGTATCCTCTATATTGTAACAATTTTTTTATTCTTTCAATAAGGAGGTGGTCTTAATAATTAAGCCCTAATGGTTCACCTATTTGAATGATACCCACCTTGCCTTTGGTTCCTGCCACATGGATCACTGACAGCTGGTCGAGTTTGGTCAGGGGCACCCCAGTGCGCGCCAGGAAGTTTTGCATGTCCTCTAAGTTTTTGCATTTCTCCTGTATATAATAACACAGAATGCTGTCAAGCCAAACATCAGCTTACTTTCGCTCAATCAAGATTGAACCGAAAGGAAAAAATCAATGTGCCCAGCTATGGGACAACCATAAGTTAAGTTTATGAATTAGGATCAGAATTAATAAAGCATCAAAAAATAACAGAACTATTGAAATAAAACTATTTGAATACGGTTTTTATCGCGTTTAGTAGGTAGACTCTACCTGCGACGACAAACACTGAAAAGTGTTCAAAACGTTGGGTGTATAAATAATGTAATAAACGCGATAAAGATCGTATTAAGTAAAATAATTTTATTTAAATGTGTAACAATCGCGAAAACATAAGAAAACATTATATAACAGAACTAGTCTTTCAAACAATATTTTCATGTATCTGCTACTGGCTTAAGCTGCTCAGCCCCCGTAGCATGGCATGCGCGACAACGTTTATCAACTATCGCCATCTTGTTTTTCGCAATACTGAAGAGCGAGAAGTAGATAGTTTATCGCGCGATATAAACGGCGTCGCGGGAGCCATGCTACGGGGGCTGGTAAAGTATTTTATCATCAAACATTATAAATAGTGAGCTAGTAAGTACTTATTTTAAAAAACATATTATTATTATTTTTTAGATTGGGTGGATGTTAATCTATATATGTATTTAAAATTTTGTATCCCATAACGCAAGTCTTGAACTTTCTTTGGGGCTAGCTCAATATATGTGATTTGCCCATATATTATTTAATTATTTAAAAAAAGCAATAATTTTACTTTCAATTTACTATGTTTGTTTTGTTTTTCGTATGTGTAAGTGGCCAACACTGGTGTCAGATTTTTCAAGCTGCCTTAAGGCATCTGACATAGCTTAACGACTGCCATCAACGATGACAGCCGGGACCAACGGCTTAACGTGCCTTCCGAAGCACGGAGGAGCTCGAGATATTTTTATGCCACTTGCGGTCACCCATCCAAGTAGGGACTGCACCAGGGGTTGCTTAACATACGTAAGCGCTCACAGAGCTCACACCCACTGGACTATCGGGCTCCTCAATTTACTATAATATAGCAGCAATACACACAATGATTACGCAGGTATACTGCTGCATAATCATGCAGCCAAGCATTAGTAATGTAAAGATCAACACAGTTATCTAATACTCACTTGACCAGTCCTAAGTTTTTTCCGTATTTGCTCAATGACTGATTTGTTGGACTGCAGCAAATTCAACTTGCACACAGCATTCTGAAATATTTCCATTTGTATATTATAGGCACCTTTATACTGATTTATTTAGTAAATTTATACAATATAAAACAAAATATTTTTATCGCAGGATAGTTAAAACAACAAAACATACGATACAGAGGTGGACTTATTACTAACCAATCTCTTCCAGCCAACCTTTGGGTAGAGTAGAAGATAACTTTAAGTAGGGTGGGTGCAGTATACAAAATGATTTATATAAACTTATGTAAATATATAATCCATATACTTGTAAGTTTATATAACATATAAACACATATAAATAAATGAATACTATTTTCAATGGAAAAGTGAACATGAAGTTAGAAAGTAGAAGAAAAGCAATACAAAGTGAAGTTCGTTGTTGGTTTTGATGCATTCACAATACTATTCTGATATACTATTATTAAATTTGCCATGTGGTTCCCGGCAGAGTAAAATAGGACCACTCCAAGACTTCCCATGGATGTTGTAGAAGGCGACTTAGGAAAAACAAGCTAAACGAAGCTTTTTAACATCAAAAAGACCTCTCCAACCTGTCTGGCCAGCATGGAGAGTGTAGGCCAAATCCTCTAACTGCTTTGGCTGATATATGGCTCTGGTAGTACAGAGAGGGTTGTGCTCCTGCAGTGGAGACTAAAAAGGACCTGATGATGATGATGATTATTAAATTAAGCCATGTGGGCAGATTTTTTTCCCATGATCATCATAAGGTCTTTTTTGTCTCCACTTCAGGAGCATGACCATCTCTGTAATACCACAGCCATACATTATTTTTTTCTCATATCTTCATCATATTTCTTTACTTAAAGTGTTTACCAATGCGGTGTTCAATAAATAGTTCAGTAAGTTTCTGCCGGGTAAAGGATAACTTTTTTAAGGTTGACAAAAAGTTAGTAATTGTAGGTACAACATATTGCGTTATGTTTAATACCATCACCAATAATTATTCAAAGATTTACTAAATTAAGATAATGGTCACTATTACCCACTAAAATGTGTTTCATTAGCTACGATATAAGTACACAATTTCACAGCACATGTACTTACTTCGTACGATCTGTTGGAATTCATCCTTGCAGTTAAACTACGCACTACTGAGCAAACACCTCGGCTGATACTAAACATCAGCCAAAACTACGATACTGAAGCTACGATAATAAGGCTCGTGGCACATCTACGCACTAGTAACTCCTACTGAACACCACGTCGAATAAACGCCGGCGATCAAATCACGATACACAATCGTACCGAGAACGAAACGCGACACATATTGGTATTACGACATTTGACCCCTTCACAAGATACCCAGTAATGAAGAACTCAATCAAACCAGTTATGATTATAGATAACTTATGATCTGTTGATAAATTGATTCATTACAAAATCAAAACATTGCACGAAAATAACCTCAATCAAACTCGATCACATTGTTTTGACATTTGCAACGAACGACAGAAAGATGTCACCTGATGTCACTTGACAGTGAAAACGTTTTATTTTTGGTCGCAAAGACAAATCATTTGCATTATCAAAAATTAAACGCATCGGAACATCGCATCGGTAAAAGGATTTTTGTGAGCAAACCTCACGTACGCACGAAGGAACAACAAAGTCTACTGACAGATATGGAAAAACAAAACTATAAATTCTCTTTTTGTCATGTGATAGGTGATATTTCACAGTTGATAGATAGGGGTGTGGTGCTATGACGAGGCCTCGGACAAGGCACACACGCTTGGGGACGTAGTAAATTAGCGTAGCGGAACCATCGATAGTTTCCTTCTCTATCGAAAGCTGACCTAGAAAACTATTCAGCAAACCTATATTCAAAATTTTTATTTATAATTTTTTTTCTACCACTTTTTTGACATGATTAATATACATACCCATACCAAATTTCAGTTTTCTAGTACTTATAGTCTCTGCGTAAAACCGCGGACGGACAGACAGACAGACATGGCGAAACTATAAGGGTTCCTAGTTTACTACGGAACCCTAAAAAGTACGTTAGAGCGTTACATGGGGCAAATTACCTTGATCATTGTAATCATCACCAGGTCCTTCCAGTCTCCACTGCAGGAGCACGATCTCTCTGACCAGAGCCATATACTATAGCCTGAGTAGTCAGAGGATTTGGCCTACACTCTCCACGCTGGCCAGACGGGTTGGAGAGGTCTCTTTGATGTTAATAAGCTTTGTTTAGCTTGTGTTTCCTTAGTCGCCTTTTACGACATCCACTGGATGACTTGGAGTGGTCCTATTCTACTCTGCCGGGAACCACACGGCTATCATTGTAAACCTTATTTCAAAAAGCAAAAACTCTCCCTCTGACTTGCCTTTATATAATTATTTGAGATGTGCCAAACCCAAACCTCGTTCCATTACATGACATGGTAGTAGAGAAATGTAATAGCAGAAATCCGAAGAAACTGTTTATTCCAAAATAAAGACTAAAATTGTATAGCGACAATGTATTCTGCATGGCGATCAAACTATACAATGTTCTGCCTGTAGAAATTAAAGAAATACGCACGTTCAACAAATTCAAAAGTAACTTGTTTAACTGGCTTTTGAACAAATTTATTATGAAAACAAGGAATTACTTATTTCAATGTATAATGAATGGCCAACCTTATCTTATATCTAAAAGCTTTTAAAAAAAGATTATTCAGTTTCCTTTTTAACTTGTGATATTACATAATTTTACTAAGAATTTAACTGTTGTATGACATTAGATTGTATTTATTATTATTATTGTATTATAATTATCTTGAATGCTGAAATTCTAACGCCAGTGGTGACAGAATATGTTTGCACTTCACATTTCTTAACATCTTCAATTTATGTTATACCATATTCTAAGGAATAAATGACTACTTATTCTATTCTATCAATTGTCAGTGATCTTTCTCGCAATAATATCAATAGTAGGTTCATTTATATAAAAAGTATCGTATTCGTCAGTATTATTATTGCAATAAAGTCCTATCGATAGTATTGACGCGTGGTACGTTCCGTAGCCCGTGGCAATACAATCGATAGACTTCGCCTTGACTATCGATAAGCAACACTAGTATATAGTATTCAACGAGTACCAAACAAACGGCAAATATAAAATCAATTTAGAAAAATTATACTTTCTAGTTATATTTAGAGATAACATTAAATTATTTTTAAATTCAGTAGTTCTTTAAGTCTTTTACAATGACTGAAACTGATGCCTCTATCCGGCCTCTCTCTATGCCAGAGAGATTCGTCCCCTATTTGCAAAAACATAGGCTGTATTTGTTATTCAAGGTAAGTGGTTGCACAGGTAAGGAGGAAAGTACCTACTGGGTTCGTTGAAGCGATAGTCGTCCAAAGCATGTCTTGCGCATGTATCGAACATCAGAACCACGGCGTTCGCACCCACATAGAATAAAATAGAATAGAATAGGACACCGTATAGACATTAGAAGATGAGAAACTAACTATAGCCTACATACAACTAATCACATCTTTATCCATTTCGGGGTAGATAGAGCCCGGAGCTGTAAGACCTACAGTTGCCTACTAGGCCACAGCCAGAAAGCGGAATTAAAAATAATGATATGGCAGCCGCATCCCCTTTTGGATTTTCGTCCACTCCCTCGATCACATTTACGGCGATTTGCCCGGAAGGGAATTTTTGATTGAAATTGCGTGTTGGATTACGTCAATGGCCACAGGCGGTCGACTCTGATTCTTCTCCATTCAAATATGGATTTAATTACTTTATCGAAAGTCCCATTTCCATTTTTACATTGTAAATGCGCACCGACTAATTTGTATTTCGTCGTTTACTATTGTATTAGAGCAGGCAATCATGTGATTATATCAATACGAGTTTATCTATTCAAATAATGTGTTTTATTTCTAAATAACAGTCTGAGCTATTTGGCTTATAACCTTTAGCAGGAGATTCGTTTGCCTGCAGCACATATACCAACCCCCAACGGATTTTATCGTCTGATATCGCGTAGAATTATACCTCTATTATTTATCTTAGTTTATAAAGTACGTGAGTGGTTTCATTGTTCTAGATTCTACAAGGCAGTCCTGGATTTATGGACCTAGGCCGTGATCCGTATAGGCCGCGGCCTAGGGGCGGCAGCGTCCTAGGGGCGGCAGCGTCCTAGGGGCGGTAGATTTCAGAGGACGGTCACTTGATTTTAGAGGATAAAAGTCAAACACGTCCACTGGTTTTCTTATGTTTTTTTTATACTTTAAGGAGGCCCCTTTACTACAATTAAAAAAATATTATTTTACAAAGGTATGTACATGGGGCGGCGCAAATAAAGTGGCCTACACTCATAAAAAATATAAATCCGGCGCTGCTACAAGGCAGTATAAAACTAGTATAAGTGGCAGTATAAATAAATAATTCATGCTGGAATGGGAGAAAAGAAAAAACTTGGAATGTGCCAGCTGCTTGTCTTCCCGCGCAGACCGTAAAAGCCGGTCGAAGGGATGGGCCAAAATCTAAGAAATCATATCATAGGCCATGCGGCCAGCAACATCACTATTTAGATTTCGTTTTCACTTATACGCATCAATATGCTAAACGAGGCCTGATACGTGATACTATGAATGTATGTATAAATAAATATATATTTGAGGTGGTCTCCCATACCACCATCTCCATCCCCATACATCAAACGTGTATTGTTTGCTATTTTAGTCGATAGTCTAATGTTGTATAGGGTATCGTATGGAACCCTTTGAGCATTAGGCCGACTCGCACTTGGCCGATTTTATTCATCTCGACCTGACCGCGAATAAAGCCAGAACCTTTCGTGTCCAAGCATGATGACCACAAGGCCACAGGGGTCGTTAAAAACAATGCGCAATGAAAGCAACCCCATCTGGAATATAATGCCAAGGGTTGTCAAGCTGGAGTCGCACCACGACGCGAACTTCGCATCGTTTGTGGTGACTGAGACTGAGAAGCTGGCAATCTTGATGGAGGCGAAATTCTGGCCGAAAGGAGTCGTGTATGGCCTTTGATACACCGATGACGAGCAATATACGTCGCAGTATTAACGTGCGCCTGTAGTATTTTAAGATTCAAAATTATTTTATATGTATGTTAGGATTAGGATAAGGTATATATTGTATGGGCCTGTTTTTTTGTAATATTTCGTTGCCTGATTCAAATAAATAAATAAAATTACTGTTTGTATTGCCCATGCATTTTCTGTGTTGGCCTTAAAGGTTAGCAAACTCAGCAACAATGGATACTCTACTAACGGTCTATGAACAAAAGGGTGGCGCAAACACATTTTTTCCTATAAAGGATCCTTTATAGAAAAGTACTTAGTCTTATAGTGGGTTCTAATTTCTGTCATCCGAGCTCCAGGCTCTGTCTAAAGTACTAAGTACATGCAATCCTTCTGCGATGCCACGCATACATAATGGCGATTGTGTTTTGTATCTGTCTGTACCCTATATACTTAGTCTTGAAGGTATAAACATGAGACACGATATTTGTATAGTCAAATAGAACATGAAGTAAGTACTTTCTCCTTAGACTACAGCGCCTACAGATTCGAAATAGTAAAAGAACATAAGTCATTTGTTTTTATTTCTCAAAATAAGAGAAAAGAAATAACTGGCATTTCAAATGTTAATTCAATTTCTACTCTTACTCACTAGAGACTGACAGGCCGACATAACCCGTAGTGGAAGATATGCGTGGCACCCGGGCGCTGGGCACAGGGGGGCGTCACACCAGTAGTAGTAAGAACGGGTAAGGCAGCGCCGTCAAAAATACGCTAGGTGGCGTATGAGCGTAGTAGTGTGTATGTAGCGCTTCACAGTAAATGTTGATTTACTTTTGTCTATTTACTTGTCTTCGCTTGGCCCTACAGAGCCGTCCTAAACAAAGGAGGGCAAACTGCTCACACTAGACTTTAATTGGAACTAAATATAAGTTTGTGATATAGGATATAATGCGGGAGTTGATCATCAACCAGCCACGCGACCACCTCAAGTTCATCAAGGTGTACCTCAACCGCCACCAGCTGGCTAACAGAGAGCCGGATCGCGTCCTGTTATTGGTCGACCCAGACCTACAAATTGGTATGCTATATATTACAATACAACCAACTGTCGCTTTGTAAGCCGTGTAAACTAAGCCGTAAGTAAATTACTGATGTCAACAATAATATAAAATTGTAAACAAATTGAAACGAAAATTGACGTTCACTAAATTATATTGATATATCTTACGACAATTAATAAAATATTTGACTTTTGATATTGTTAAGTTTGCCGCCGCAAGAAGCTCGATACAATTGCACGCAGTAAAGTTGTTTTTTTGCAGGTTCCAATGTCGTATCGATAATAATAATTTCTGTAATTTCATCACATGCATATTAAGTAAATTATTACATGTTTTGATAACCATCTCGATTTGCTCATCAGATAAGAAAAGGCTTGCCAAAGACCTGATAAAGGCGATCGGGTTGTTCGTTATCACGCGTCGATGCGTGATGGATCGTTATGAAAAGGTAACAAGGCAATACTTAAACAATCAGCTATTTTGTAATAATAATTTTCTCATGCTGTTCATCTCACTCATGTGAATGCTCATAGATCGTGAAGTCGATCAAGGGACTTATAAACCGACGGTTGATCGGCAACAGACTGAAAATAAATTTGTTTCCACACTTTAGTAAATATCCTCTGACTGCTCAGACTAATTATGACTCTGGTAGTACAGAGAGGATCATGCTCCTGCAGTGGAAACTAAAAAAAGACCTGATGATGAAATATCGCGATTATCTTGAAATCTGTACCTGCTGTAATGCAAGTACTGTTACCATTTTCTTTCAATAAGCTCCACGCAAGTAAGAAAGAAGGTACTAACGTTGTGCAAGTGATTCTACCCGTAATTTTCTGGATGGTTGGTTGGGTTACTGTTTTTTAACTATATTGTATTTGATGTATTGATTCCGGTCTCGTGTCTCCCCTGATGGCTCCCCTGGGGGAGCCATTAGGATTTTTTTAGTCTTGGTGTCTTCCCTAGGTCGGGGAGACATCAGACCTAGCTTGTTAATAATATATTGAGTACTCGTGTATCCCCTGTCAAGTTTAAATATACTGGTCACTCGAAAATGAAATGACATGAAATTTATTTGACCATTTAAAGTCCACACTTGTTTACCCCACACTAGGCAACATGCCCGTTCTGGCAACCTATTAATGATTCCAAAACAGCGTTAAAATGGTGCTGACAAAAAGTTTACTTGTAATTAAATTATAATTTAGTTATAGCTAGGTACAGTTCGAATCAAACTATATGGTGGCTCAGAACATCGCGCAAGGCGATGCGCAGAACATGATATTAGATTCAGCGAGGGCGCGCGAGGAGGCGGGCACGTTCTGCACAGCACAGCCCCCGTAGCATGGCTCCCGCGACGCCGTTTATATCGCGCGATAAACTATCTACTTCTCGCTCTTCAGTATTGCGAAAAACAAGATGGCGATAGTCGATAAACGTTGTCGCGCGTGCCATGCTACGGGGGCAGCTCGCAGCTAATATCCGGGCCGTCATAAAGTTTGATTCAGACTGTACTATTTTTATATTTTGACAAGAAACCTAAGGTACTAGTAAGATTCCAGGCAGTCCATACCAAATCCCACCTGTTTATTTATTATATTTATATTTGTTTTTAGGCGGACTTAAAGCCATAGGCTTTAAGTCATACCTGTTCTCATAGGGATTTAAAATGTTTCTCTAGCACGATGACTATGTACCGGGTTGCATCTCTCCTGTGCTTATGTCCGAAGTCACGAAGATGCTGACGCTCAAGGATCCTGTTCCGATGGCTGGCTGGCTCATGTTTGGTATAAGATCATAAATTTGAAAAAAAAAAAAACATACTAAAACTCATGTTTTGTTTCTTGATCTTCTGGTATCGTTTCTAATTAAATCAGCCAAAACGACCAAACCCAAAGGTTTGCTACAAGAAGGTAAACACGATTAATTAACCATTTTAATAGCTCTCTTGAAAAGTTCTTTCTGCGGCGAACGTAGAGGTTGCCACAAGACTTAACTGTCATGATGGCAACAAAAAATAACAACAAGACTTCTAACAAGATTGCGCTGAACTATTCTGAAATGTACAAGCAGTTTCCTTGATTCTGGCACATAAATAGAACTTCAGTCGTAGCTGTAGATGGTTCTTTCACGTTCCCTGGGCACACAATATGCCCAGCGGGAGGATCTTCCCTTTGTGGTGGTCAAGCAACCTGGTTGCTGCTACATTTCTATCTATTTTCATTCTTCACAGATCATCCATGTACGCTGCGCGAGGCACGGTGTCTCCAGCAGGATGGCGTGCTGCCGTCCGTGACGTTGGTGCTCACCTACCCTCCGACAACAGCCCCCCGTACAGACAAACCTCACACGCCCCCCAGGGGCTTCTTCGACCAGGACTTTGAAGGGCTTAAGTTTGCATATAAGGCTACGTTGAAGGTTGTACTCGTATCGTAACTGAATATGTGTCACGTAGGTTGTGTTGTAGCCCTCTAGGTACATTTAGGTGGTTCACAAGATCCCTTTCTCATAAAGACCACTGTATGGTGGTAAAGACACGGTGGACTTGTCAAAAAGTCCACTGTATCAATTAGCCTTCATTGCCTTCAAAGATTTTTCAGAAATGTTGAAGGTACATACAATCTAACCGTTGAGTTACTATTAAGTGATTCTTTCCACCATTATCAGGAAGTCTTCGTGGAGTTCAACGACGACCCAGAGAAGATAATGCACAAATGCTTCGACGCCGTGACCGCGACGTGCACGGGGCTGCAGGGCATGGGGCAGGGGCACGCTGTGGTGGGGGCGCCGGGCGTGTACCGGGTGCTGCTCATTGGGCCTAGGGGCGCCGGCTGCCGCGTCCAGGGCGAAGTGCTTGCTAAACATTTTGGACTTGTTGAACGTTAGAACTTTTTTATTTAAAGAAATTATCTGGCTCTCCTGGCTGAAATATTTTCTTAATATTTTTTTCGGCTACCTAAGCTAGGCTAGCATGGATATAAGTGGAAATCGAGGAAGGGGAGACCAAAAAAGAGACTGATAGAATGTGTAAGGCAGGACATGAGGGTAGTGAGAGTGGACGTGACTATGACGGGAAATAGAGAAAAATGGAAGGATAAAACATACTGTGCCGTGCCGACCCCAGATAATGGGATAAGGTAAGGAGGATGATGATTTTTTCCTCGGCTACCTGCCGCACCATACAATCTGTAGAGTGTAGGAAAATATATATCAAAGGTATTTCTTGCAATGGAGTGTCGTTTGAATCCTTGCATCACCCTTAGTTATTACTGGTACTGGCTGAATGGTTTTTGTGTGACCGTTTGGTGCCCGGCAGAGTTGAATGGGGCCACCAAGTCTTCCCGTGGATGTCGTAGAAGGCGACTTAGGAAACACAAGCTAAACAAAGGTTATCAATGAGACCTCTTCAATCCGTTTGGCCAGCGTGGAGAGTGTAGGCCAAATCCTCTGACTGCTCTGGCTAATATATGGCTCTGGTAGTACAGAGAGGGTCATACTCCTGCAGTGGAGACTAAAAAAGACCTGATGATGATTAATGTTTTTGGACAGCAGATGGTATTTTACAGCATGATGGATGAGGATGAGGTTGAGATGATATTTAAAAAGGATATTTTAAAAAAACCGACCACCCTCCATTTTTAAAAATATCTATCTAAGGAAGGACACTTGGGTTTTTGAGAAGAACGTAACAATACATACCTAACTGTCGCAATTCATACAGCTGGAAAAGACGAGGGAGGTCATAAAAAAATTACAACATACATGATATACGCGTGAAATCAGCATACCGGCCATAATATAGCTCCTCAGTGCAGTCTCGTAAAACAGAACAGCTTATTTACCTATAATTCACCTTCGTCAAGCAAAACATTTAGCGTGACCTTTGGCCTTACATGACTGCCCCAATAAACACGATGATGTAGCTTCTTAACTTAGCTTCTTTCCGCAGTTCAATTCCAGAGCCTGTTCCTCGAGGCGTGCGGGAAGCAAGACGAGGTGGGGGAAAAGCTGCGTAACTACGGCGCCACTGTGCAGCTCAGAATAGAGATCGTCAAGCGACGGATTCTGCAGAAGGTTGTACTTTTACAGTGCACTATACGAGTACCTTGCCGAAAACTGCCTTCATGGATATTAGGGCATAGAGAAGACGTGTCTTTGTGGCCCCCCAATTTTTGATTGTTATTTTTAATCATTTTTACCCTCTCGCTGCAATATTTGTAGGTCTCTACCTATTGTTTACAGAAAAAAAACAGTCGGTCGTCTGATACTTACTTGTAATAGTATTTAGGTATCTTCTTCGTTGTTTGTGCCCTACACTTTCAGCCCGAGGGCCCAACAAATGGAGTTTTCTGAACTCATCACCAGATGGCTGCACTGAGTGGTTGACTTTGAGAAGCCGCTGTCGCTGTTTTACACATTGCATATTATACATACAACAATTTACACATTTAAGGCCAATCACGCTTACCAGACCCGAAGCCTCAATGCTGCTGCCGCTAATTTCAGAACACCTTTATTGCATACTTTGCCTGACTGTAAAGGCACTGTAGCTAGGCTAATCTGTTTGAGGCCTATCATCATCTCAGCCGAAAGGAGTCCGCGGCTGGACATAGGCCTCCTCTAAGGATTTCCATGTGAACGGTTGAAATCATCCTGCCTACATCAAGCACTAAGGATGTACGTACAGAATTATTTCGTTACTATACCCGACCGTCCTCTACTTTGGTGGCGACTATTATGGTCACAAGTCATATCGTGGAGTGCTTTATGTGCGAGACACGATGCCCAATGCTTAACTATACAAACACCTTGAAACTCGGCAGTCCTGACAAAGAAGCCCGTGAGTGACCCTTTTTTAGACATAATACAAACCCCCTTTTTAGAGAGCGGTAGAGGCGGTAAGTTTAGCTCATTTAATAGCTATGGAGCTCTTTAGACCCAGGTGGCCCTGGGCTGCAGCCCAAAAAGCCTTTGAGATATGAACAACTTTTGCTATGGGACCAATGCTGGAAATCTTGATGGCTTAGCTGCCAATCAACGCCCTTCCCCACAAGGTGTGTTCTACCCCTGGCCGAGGACCGGGGGTCCCCAGGACCCAGAACATGGGAGCCCGTGTCATGCCAGAATACCATCCTTTGTTACGCCACTGCGAAAAAATGTGTTAATTATACAGGATTACTTATAACATCAGTAACCTCGGAAGAGTAGAAAGCTAGTATTTATTTGTCCGATTGAATGGTTTTTCGGGTGCAGCGCATATGCGCGCCAGCGTCACGTTCTTCATTTCGTAAAAATTAAACATAGACGTACAAAATATGTCACAAGACAGGACAATAAAAATCATTTTTATTACAGCCTTCAAATTAAATGATTGTTAAGTGTTTTTTTTTTTTTAAACTCTTAGAACAAATGTTTTTGTGTACAATGATTGTAAGTCTACTCTTGCAAGGTGGTGTGCAGTGGTATTTTACAAGTAACCCTGTATCAAAGAGAATACAATATTTGTCTTTTCCCATTTATAAGTATATACCTAATTTTTATTTTTTATTGTATTTTTGTTTATTACATAATTCACAACCCTCAAAAGAAAATAACATTACTTGTATCTAGTTCATAAAGCCAATAAGATTAACTTCATAATATTCTTAAATGACTTTTTATTTTAGGACTGCCTGGACCACGGCTGGGTTTTGACTGGCTATCCCAACAATGGGCTAGATTTTGAGGAGTTGGACAACTTGACCACTCCACCAAATCGGTAGATATAGTACATAGGTACATTAAGCTTGTATAGTCTGAATCAAACATTATGACGGCTCGAATATTAGCTGCGAGCTGCGCAGTACGTGCCCCGCCCCACCTCCCCGCGCGCGCGCCGCTGAACCTAATATTGTGTACTGCGCATCGACTCGCGCGATGTTCCTAGCCGCCATAGTTTGATTTGGATTGTATCACATTGTTGATTATATCTTCGAAGACAAATCGATTGAGTAAGTAGATACCGGCTTTCAAGTCTAGAATACGCCTGAAACTTTTATTGTAAGACCACTTTCTAAATGAAAGTAACTCTAATGGATAAATGATGTTGTATTTATTACACTACTTTTACTGCGCAATGATTATTTCTGCTTCGATAGGTTTAACGTCTTCCAGAAGCTTTTATGGATCATAAAGCCTAGATATATGGATAATATAATATAATCTAGGCTTTATGTAATCTAAGGCCTACACTCTCCACGCTGGCCAGACGGGTTGGAGAGGTCTGCAATGTTTATAAGCTTTGTTTAGCACATGTTTTTCCTAAGTTGCCTTCTGCGACATCCACCGGAAGACTTGGAGTGGTCCTATTCTACTCTACCGGGAACCACACGGCGAAGACACACATTGCCATGTGCGTCTTTGCCATGTGGTAAAATACTTATATTATGATGATCGTATTTAGATATTAAGGCCAAGTAACAGCAAATGAAAGTATTATTTCAAAATTACTAATGCTTATCATATCAATCAGGCAGGACAAAAGAAAATTAAAGATAAATGTTGAGATGAAAATTAACAAAATTTCCTTCTTTTTAGCATAATCTTCCTAAACGCGGATATGGAGACGTGCAAGGCTCGGCTGCGCGCGCAGGGCGTAGACTGGTGCACAGGGCGGCGCGCCGTGCCGGGCTCCGGCCCGCGCGTGCTATACCACCAGAGAGACACGGAGGAGAACCTTGACAATGAGGTATTTGTCTGCTGTCTCTTCCAGAGACGACGTTGATTGGTGCTCCGGGTGCCAAGCTGGGCTCTGGCCAGCGTGTGCTGTACCACCCGAGACACGGAGGAGAACCTTGACAATGAGGTATTTGTCTACTGTCTCTTCTAGAGACGACGTTGATTGGTGCTCCGGGCGCCAAGGCGGGCTCTGTCCCGCGCGTGCTCTACTTACCACTCGAGAGACACGGAGGAGTACCTCGACAATGAGGTACTTGTCTGCTGTCTCTTCTAGAGACGGCGTTAACTGGCCTGCGTCGAGGTCACTATTATTCTGATATCTATGGTCGAGGTGCATTAAAAATACGAGTAGAGTAAGACATACTGATCACACATCTACTTATTAGTAGGTATGAGCTATAAAAAGCCATAAGACTTAACGACCGACTCTAGCGTGTTTGTTGGTCGAACGGAAACGGAATCAAAATTGGTAAGGCAGGTTTATAGGTTTGCAGCCACAGTCTATTGACTTGATTCCACGGATTTCGGCCATTCCCTCTGTGATTCCCTCAATTGGTTCCTAGAAATCTGCCTTTTCCCTTTCTCCCAGATAAAAATCTCCCATTCCGTTCTGGGAGAAAAGTAAACATGTAGCTGCTTCTGTTTACGCGTAAACCGCGCAAACGGTAAATGATATGGTAATGGTCATCGCGTCCATTACCATATCATTCATCCCGCCAGAATTGGGCCAGCCCGTTGCCACCGAGAAAGTGCTAAAACCACAATTTATATATGGCGGTCGTCTACTCCGCGCAGCGACACGTCATTCATACTGCCTTACATTCCAACCACAAAGTCTCCTTCGCTATACATTGTAGTTTTCTTATGTTTCTTCACCAAGGAATCAAATATACAAAAACCGCAACGTACACAAAATTTCGCCGATTTGTCGAGGCAGACGTGCACGTGCGTGCGTAACCAGCTAATTAGAAAAATGTGTGTCAGTGACCTCCAAGTAGGGCTTTCGCGCTGCCATGGTCAGGGTACCTATTAACGACGAAATTTTACAGCTTGCCGTGCTAGTTTTATCGCTACTATCGCTAGGTAAATAATTAATAGATTGCCCTAGTCACTCCAGTGAAATCTGTAGACTAGCGTACCCCAGGGCTCACATCTGGAACCGTCCTACATAGACGTTTTTCTATTTCGATATTTTTACACTGTTGTCCCTCAATCTATCAAATCAGCCCGTCGAAATGAACAACTTTTCCTTGCTGGGAACTGAAAAAAAAAACATTTTCATACTGTGTTCGGCCAGCCCGTCAATTTGTATGAAGTCACGAAACTTTTTAGAGTTCCCTGCGTTGGTACCATAGCTGCTAAAGTTGATCATTTTGACGGGCTCTGATTTGATAGTTTGAGAGACAACGGTGATTATCCTAACACCCAGTATAAAAGACTTGATCGAAGATTCATGATTTATACCTAAATAGGTATGGCCATGCCAACATTCTATACCTACCTACGAATAGCTATAATAATAGTGTACGTAGACATTTAGAAAATGAAAGTGTATCAGTAAGCAAACTGGTTCAAGTCCCAATTTGCAACCGTAAGGTGAATGCGCGAATTTGAAAGTGTAGCGTTTTCGTAATGATGGGTTACGGTTTTTTACAGTTGGACACGTACTTCTCGGAGACGCTGGCCGAGATGCGGGCGGCGGCCGGCATCACGGCGGTCGAGGTCGACGCGAAAGATTCGTTTGGTATAAAGACATTACTTCCATATCATAGTATCGATGAGTTTATTTTACAAAAGCTGTCCGAGTTCAACGCATTGTGGCCACTGGGCAAATCATCCGATTTCCGTCCTCTCCTAACTATCAATGCGAAAGTGAGTTTGTTTGTTGAACTCACGCCCTATCTACTGAACCGGTCAAGGTTTGGGTACCTACTAAGAAGGACATAGGCTATATATCACGCGGGCGAAGCCGCGGGCAATAGCTAGTTCTTCTTATAAATAGAAAGTTAGTCACAGAGACTTCGACCTTCGACGTATATTGGTTGGGCTTTAATCAGTAAAAGTTTTATCTTAGTTATCAGATAGGTTATTATTAGCTTTTAATCTCACTTAAAATTTACTTTTAATTCATTTTTAGTGAAAATAAATAACTTTTAATTAAATAAAATCTCACTTAAAATTAACTTTTAATTAATTTTAAGTGAGATTTTAAGTTTTTAAGTGCTATTGTATATATCAGCTAGTAGGGCAAAATTAAGTATAATTTAAAAAAAAATACTATTTGTTGATAAAATAGATCAAATCTCAAAAATGTTTATTTTCTTACAGAGGTAGTCCAAGTCAAGATACAAGCTGCCGTGATAGCATCTCCGCAATTCGACATCTCCGTGGGCCTGCGCCTCCGCAATGTCCGCGGAGACTAGTTTTACTCTTTGTTTCAAGTTACAAGGTTCAACTTATTACTATTATACAAATAAAAAGAAAGTTTAGATAGAAAATCTTTTTATTATGTACTCCTCCGTACTTCAATTGAATTATACTACATAATTATTTCATTGCTAATTAAAAACTAACAATTCTGCAGTCTCATTTCATTACATACATACAATAAAGAACACTGAGGTAATCTCCATAGCGAATTGAGACTATGCCGATTCATCGCTCCAGAAATCATTCAGCTCGAGGAAGACAAATGAACCGACTTTCATACAGTCATGGAAACAAGCCCTCGCTATTCACTGAACTATTGCTTGTATTAAAATTAAAAATGCATCAATTTACACATAAACACATTCATGCACACGCACACAGTCCTAGCACGCCCGTGCGCGGCGGCGGAGCGGATTGAGATCTCGCGCCGCGGCCTCGCCGCACACGCCACTCGCTCAGCCACACAATAAATATACACAACACGATCTAAACATCACGAATCTGTGCTGATACAGCCTGTGTACAGGGAGAAACACTTTCGCCTTGTGCACACGCTGTAGTGACCTAACGGAGATCACATTTGGCTAGGATCACACATTTACAGTCTGTTTGGTTACAACTCATCCTTGAAGTCGTCTTCGTCGCCTCCCGCGCCGGGCGGGGGCACGCCGCCTTGACCCTGATACAGTTTCGCGATGATCGGCTGTACGACGTCTTCGAGGCTCTTCTTCTGTTTCTTGTAGTCCTCGGAGTCGGCGTCCTGGTTGTCCTCCAGCCACTTGATCGCAGCATCAATGGCTTCCTCCATCTTTGACTTTTCGTCGTCGCTAAGCTTAGCGCCGAGCTTCTCCTTATCTTGCAGCTGGTTCTTTATTGAGTAGGCATAGCTTTCAAGCTCGTTCCTGGACTCCACACGCTCCTTTAGTTTCTTGTCGTCATCAGCAAACTTCTCAGCATCCTTGATCATTCTCTCAATATCCTCAGGTGTCAGTCTGTTCTGGTCATTTGTGATGACAATCTTTTCCCTGTTTCCTGTACCCTTGTCTTCAGCAGACACTTGCAGAATACCGTTGGCGTCAATCTCGAATGTGACTTCGATTTGTGGGATGCCTCTGGGAGCTGGAGGTATGCCAGTAAGGTCGAACTTTCCAAGCAAGTGGTTGTCCTTGGTCATTGGCCTCTCACCCTCGTAAACCTGGATGGTGACAGTGTGTTGGTTGTCACTGGCGGTGGAGAAGATCTGGGATTTCTTTGTCGGGATGACAGTGTTACGGGGGATGAGCTTGGTCATCACTCCTCCAACAGTTTCGATACCCATGGTAAGAGGGTTGACGTCCAGAAGTACGATGGCGTCAGTGTCCTGTTCACCACTGAGTACTCCGGCCTGGACGGCGGCACCGTAAGCGACAGCCTCGTCAGGGTTGATGCCTCGGGATGGCTCCTTGCCGTTGAAGAATTCTTTGACCAGTTGCTGAACCTTGGGGATACGAGTGGAACCACCAACCAACACAATCTCATCAACATCTTTCTTGTTCATGTCAGCATCTTCCAACACCTTCTGTACGGGTTTCAGAGTTGATCTGAACAGGTCCATGTTCAGCTCTTCAAACTTAGCCCTGGTGAGAGTTTCGGAGAAGTCATCACCCTCAAAGAAGGACTCAATTTCGATCTTGACCTGGTGGCTGGAGGACAGAGCTCTCTTGGCCTTCTCAACTTCACGACGCAGTTTCTGAACAGCACGGTTGTCTTTCCTGATGTCCTTGCCCTTCTTCTTCTTGTACAGCTTGATGAAGTGCTCCATCACTCTCTGGTCAAAGTCCTCACCACCCAAGTGAGTGTCACCGTTAGTAGCGACTACCTCAAACACGCCGTTGTCGATTGTAAGCAGAGACACATCAAAGGTACCACCACCCAAGTCAAAGACGAGAACATTCTTCTCTCCCTCCTTCTTGTCAAGACCATAGGCGATAGCAGCGGCGGTGGGCTCGTTGATGATTCTCATGACATTGAGACCAGCAATGACACCAGCATCTTTAGTGGCTTGACGCTGGGCGTCGTTGAAGTAGGCAGGGACAGTAACAACCGCATGGGTGACCTTCTTTCCCAGGTATGCCTCAGCAGTTTCCTTCATCTTAGTGAGGACCATGGCGGAAATTTCTTCAGGAGCGAAGATCTTGTCGCCCTGGGCAGTCTTAACAGAGACATGAGGTTTGCTGTTCTTCTCTACCACCTTGAAGGGGAAGAATTTGACGTCATGTTGGACAGTAGAGTCACTCCATTCACGACCGATGAGACGCTTCGCGTCGAACACCGTGTTTTCAGGGTTGGTGGTCAGCTGATTCTTGGCGGCGTCACCGATGAGACGCTCGCCATCCTGAGTGAATGCTACATATGAAGGAGTGATACGGTTACCCTGGTCGTTGGCAATGATTTCCACACGTCCATTCTTGTACACACCAACACTGTGAACAAGAGAAAAAGAAAGCATAAAATAACAGGAGAAAAAGCAAATAGACAATATTTTTGGATGTGGACCAGTAAATTAAAGGTACACAAAAATCCAATCTTGAAATCTTGAATCAATCCGCTTAATTGCATTTTCATACGAAATACACATGCAGCGCATGTGGATTTGTGTAATGCAGCCTGTCATAATGTGCATGTAACTTTATGATATTTCATGGGGATCGTTACCCTAAAACCCCAATTTTAACTGGTCAAGGGGACCAAATCTAACACATTAATAACATATATATAATTTGTGATAAACTTTATGAGAAAACTATTATGTAGGTACCTATACCTTTATATTTTGAACAAAGGTTCAGGTTATTTTTTTTTTTATGACCACCCAAAACGACTTAGGGCAGAAAAGAAGTTAGGTTCAAGTTATTTTTTTATGACCACCCGGAACGACTGAGGGCAGAAAAGCACAAGGGCGCACGATTCTAAATTTCAACCAATATTTTTATTAATTGAGCAATATGTGACTATGTTAAAAAAAAATTGTACAATTACAATTTATTCTTATATAGTATAGTATGTAAAGGCCATATGGAAAAATCTTTGATTATTCTAGTTCAAGTTCATGGCTGATTAACAAAAAGGATAGAGTATACATAATACTTCCAGCAGATCAAACTGTCCCACATATGTGTACATAAACTGACTTTAGGAGTACCTAGCTTTATCTACTTTGGATCACTTACTGAAGATACTAAAAAAAGCGAAAGTGAGTACTCACCATGAGTATGTGGTTCCCAAGTCGATACCGATGACGGTGCCGATGTCCTTGTCCTTCTCCTTCTTGTCGTCGGCGCACACCGCCGCGACCACCAGAGCCAGCGCGAACAGACTCCACCGCATCTTCACCATGCAATATTGCACCTTAATCTGAAAAAATACAGATCACATTCACTCAACAAGCTCAACGTTGGCAAAGGAACCGTCTGCTGCAGCCAAAACTCTAGTCCAATAAGACTTATGAGGACACGTAATCATACCGAAGGGACACGTCACTTGCCGGGAGAATCCGGAATGTATGCAAATGAAAGTGAAAGACGCGTTGCTAGGACAGAAACTTAACGGCATTTACCAATAAAGTAATAACGGTACAGCCGGGAACAGCTATGCCAAGATCTAGGGCACCGCGCCGGCCCACACGGCGTCGAGAATTTTCGCTGACGTTACACACCCTCTTTTTCAAGTTTTAGGAATGAAAACCTTTATGTTTCTAATTTGAATACTTTAAAATCCCATTCAATATTCACATGGTAACATGAAATGGGGTGGCAAAGTCAAATTTTATGTCGAAATACGTCAGCAAGATTGACAGGTGAACAACCCCGAGATGATCGAAAAATCTGTATTATCTCTTTGAAAATGAAACGGGATAATTACCGAATAATTAAAACGATGAATGGAGATTTTCAATTGAGTAGATAACAGTTCACAGCCACGTTAACAGCACTTCGAATGGAACACTTGCACGAATTCACAAAGTACGCTGATCTTTCACATTCGATTTTTCAAGAAGAACTGAAGTTTTGCACGCCGCCGCGGCTATTATTTAGCGCTAGTGTTGATCGTGGGCGAACCTGATTGGTCCACAGTTTGATGACGTTGACAATCACTTCTTCTGATTGGTCCAAGTATGCCTATTTGTCGTGATTCTATTGGCCCACGTTCATAACTGGCACAAAACGGGATGACGAATTTAGCGGTATTTTTAAAATATTCTCTACAGTGCAGAAAGTTCGATATCAAAATCGATCAAGAACTTTCTTGAAAGATCTTTATAATGTACCTTTATCTTTAATCCATATTCTTTTTTCTTTTTGTTTGCAGGTTCAATACTTTGAATGTGATAACTGCTTTGTCTGTCGCTCAAATCGTAAAAGTCGAACAAAGGAAATGGACTCATTGAATGTTAAAATGAATCAAAAACACACCTAAAACGTGATTCTTTCTGCAAGTAAATATAGGGCGGTCAATATCGACATCAAACATTGCAAACGCGCAATTATTGGCGATTTTTCATATATTGTAGAGACCACTAAGAATAGGCTACACGCTACACCCTACACCCAAGTTTGCAACTTTCTTAACCCTGTGCTACTCCTGGGGGGCCCGAAAGTATGGGACTTTTTTCAGTTTTTACAAAAAAACTACCTTAGGGATTATTTTTTCGGGTATCTTTGTGGTATAATTTTATAAAATACACTAAATTATCTACCGTTTGAGTATAATTTGAACTCTCTGTGACGAGTTATTGAGTCATAGCTTGTCAAACTATATCAACTTTTTCCCAAAGGCACAATTTTTGGTGGTTTTCTTTTCCGGGCCAAAGAAACTAAAGAATTAACAGGAAAGTTCCAATGAAATAAAACATAGAAGACTATATAAGCTTTCAAATGAGTGTAATTTCATGTCTCAAAGTTTTTTAACAGTAGTGAAATAGACTCTCAAAAACCGGCCAAGTGCGTGTCGGGCCACGCGCAGTGTAGGGTTCCGTAGAAGCGAATGACAACTTTGAGTTTACACTGTTCACACTCGCACCTCACAGTTTAACGACCAAAAACATCTAACAATGAAAATTGTATGAAATTTTCCATTTTCCAGTACATTTTATAAGTTGGTTGCCTATAACTTTTTAGTTTGTACTTAGTACTCAGCTCTGATAGTTTTCCTTTCAACTTCAGTATATATACCATTGCTGTAATTTTTTTCACGTATCCTTACATAACCGTTTAGCAGATAGAGGGGGGGGGGGGGGGGGGGTAACACTTACCTCTAACAAAAATTTGCATTTTAAAACCAAATATTTCGCAAACGGATCCCTAAATCGAAAAATGGTGTTTTCAACCTCACAATATTTTTTAAAGACCTATTTAACGATACCCCGCACTTTAGGTAAATAGAGAAAAAAAAATACTCCCCCACTTTACTTGTATGGCAGCTACCCTAAAAAAATTGTTTTTCAAGATTTTTTTTGTACCAGACATACAGACATACATGGCGAAACCATAAGGGTTCCTTGTTTACTACGGAACCCTAAAAATGGTCCTTTCGATCAAAGTATGAAAAATCTGTTTTTTTCTTTCATTTTTCGATGATTAAACAAATTTCAAATTGCTTTGATTCAAATTAAGACTATCCGAGCCCACATCCTACATCTACTCTTCGCTCGAAAAGACCCATATCAAACGGTAGATAATTTAGTGTATTTTATAAGAGCATAAGTACTTCAAAGACACCCGAAAAAAAACCGGCCAAGTGCGTGTCGGGCCACGCGCAGTATAGGGTTCCGTAGTTGCGAATGACAACTTTGAGTTCACACTGTTTACACTCGCACCTCACAGTTTAACGACCAAAAACATCTAACAATAAAGATTGTATAAAATTTTACATTTTTCAGTACATTTTATAAGTTGGTTGCCTATAACTTTTTAGTTTGCACTTAGTACCCAGCTCTGATAGTTTTCCTTTCAACTTCAGTATATATACTACTGCTGTAATTTTTTTCACGTATCCATATATAACCGTTTAGCAGATAGAGGGGGGGGACACGTACCTCTAACAAAAATTTTCACTTTAAAACCAAATATTTCGGAAACGGATCCCTAAATCGAAAAATGGTGTTCTCAACCTCACAATATTTTTCAAAAACCTTTTTAACAATACCCCACACGATGGGTAAGTAGAGAAAAAAAAATTACTCCCCCACTTTACTTGTATGGGAGCTACTAAAAAAAAAATTTTTTTTCAAGATTTTTTTCTACGACTTTTTTGCCATGATTAATATACATACTCATACAAAATTACAGCTTTCTAGTACTTATAGTCTCTGAGTAAAACCGCGGACGGACAGACAGACAGACAGACAGACAGACAGACAGACAGACAGACATGGCGAAACTATAAGGGTTCCTAGTTTACTACGGAACCCTAAAAAGGGATCTGATAGTTTTTTGGTAAAAACTGAAAAAAGCCTCATAATATATATACTTTCGGGCCCCCAGGAGTAGCACAGGGTTAAGAAAGTTTCAAACTTGGGTGTAGACTATTCTTAGTGGTATGTACAATATATAAAAAATCGCCGATACATGCGCGTTTGCAATGTTTGCATTTTTTGTGTCGATATTTACTGGCTTATAAGGGTAAGGGGATATTGTTGGAAACTCAACATATTTTCGATATTCGCATACATAGGTATTGTTTGGACAGCTGAAAACAATTGTACTTACGGAAATTTCGACATTTTTCGAGGTCCCACATTAGTCCCCTAAGAAAATACCTAATTCATTTCGACGGGTTGAGTGAGTGAGCAGAGTGAGTAGTCCCACTAATCAGACAGAGATTTCTTTAACCTGTAGTAAAAGCCAACTTTTTTACATACGATAAAATATAACCGAATTCATGTTTGGGTGTATTATTTAATTTTTTTAAGGCGAATTAAAAAAAATACATACTTTTTAAATGCAATTCAATGTTAGCATGAAATTCAAAGTTACCCAAGATGACTGTAATGTTATTAAAATAATATTTGCACACCTTGTGAAGGTAAAATGTACTGCTGGTATAATAACAAATATTGTCAACGTATATTGTACTTATATTCATGCAAATAAAGACTTGAAACTTGAAAATTGGCGAAGGTGCTTTCAACGACATAGGTATCTACTCGTTTTTATCTTCCAAAGTTATTGATATCAAGTTAATAAGTGTGAAATTCTGTGTAACAGAGTTGATGAAATTAATTTCGTAACAATGTAGACATTTTGCAACTAGTATTATCAAGAGTAGGTATAGGTAAATTTTAAGGCCACGTCATTCAGGGGAGTATATGTGTAACTATGACGTAATTTTATTGAATAATTTCACCTCAACCAAGACTTCTCCGTCCGTCCTTGGGAAAGGATATTATGGAACACAATTGTACACAATATGAACCTATCTTTTGTTATTATTGGAATTATAACTATGACCTTGGTTTCTTCAAAAGACGAGTAAATTCTTATTTTTTTTTAACGAATACCTCATCAATGTGTTTTTATCTACACGATATTTTTAGGAGTCTGGGGCGGCATTTTCATCCTTCTCTGTGTCAGTTCACTACTGTAAGATGGTTTTGAACTTAAGTATCTTCGGGCATCACTTAGTATGACATTATACTGACGTAAATAGTATAACAGAATTGCAAAAAAAGTTAATAATTCTAGGCAAGGTGATAAGAACACGCAACCATATTGCTCCTATAGCGCATAGACCATCCAGGAGAGTTGGTAATAACAAATATTTTTTCAACTTTTTTCATTAAGTTTCATCTGCTCCAGTGGGTCTATGCTTGCGATCAAAACTTGTAAATACCAATGTCCGTTTAAAAGGAAATTTTATACCCTATTTCATAAAATTTTAAAGTAAACTTTTAAAATTCGCCTGCCTGGCAAACTAGGCTATTTTACAGAGCATTGAGCAACCAAGGGGTAAGAACCTGTGTAGATTTCATGACATGCAATAAAATGGTGCGCCAAAGAGGTTTTCTAGAGACCACAGTTTGGCCCTTCAGGCTATGCATGCAAATTGTGGCCCATCAGGCATATATGAGTTTGCTGTCTTTCCAAGCCTTACGCATACAGGCAACGCGCGAGGTCCGTCCCTTCAGAGGACCCTTTGGTGATGCTCGCCTTACAGATGAAGGCACTCTGCCCTCACCACATAAGTCCGGTGAAGTAGCGATAGTTCACTTGGAGCTAGCTAAATAGTCCTTTAAAAAAATAAGCTCTCATGACAGAGCTTTCTGAATGCTGAATAGCTCAGTCACCAAGTTTTGCAATTATTGGTTCATAATAAAACCGAGGCCTAAATGTTTTTTTTTTTATTAATCAGGTTTTATAAAACTTATTTCGCAGTTGTAACATTACGCAACGCTTCAACATTCAATTTTATATTTTCTAGGCAATTACTCTCTCTAGAGTAACTTTGCGTTCATAACTATATAGGAGCAAGGTTATTTTATAACAATTGTGGGGATGGAGGAAATTAAATACACACATTAGTAAAGATTCATTTATTAATAGTCCGATAATTAACAACAGTCCAATGTACTTACAATAACCCTTTGAGCAATAACAATTAACTTAAAACTACGTATTTTCTAGTCTACTGTTGCGACCTCCTCGCAATGATGTCCAGGACGAGCGGCGTGAAGTACGATATGATGCAGTCGGCTCCTGAAACCAACGAACACATTTTGAAGTCAAGACTTAGTCGCATATTTTCGGCGATTCCGACCGAATTTTCGAAGTTCGGCATATGCAATGCTATTTGATTATTGACGTACTACACAATGGGCAACTTGCACAAAGAAAATATTTTGAAAAATGTGCCTGATTATGTAAGCAACTAGCTCCGAAAGTCTGATATGAACACTTTTAGTTTTAAAATTGAAAATATGTGATGAAAAAGGATTCGAACCCACGAGTCTTAGGTCTGCGCCCTAAGTGTGTTACCAACTACACCACCGTGACTTCGAATCACCGCGTCGAATTTTTAGTTTAATAGGTATTAAAAGTTCAAAAAGTAAATTTCAAAAGTAGGAAAATTTTGAAAATCTAATTTTACCATTTAATATCCTTTAAAATATATCTATAACAACTATTGCTAAGAGCAATATTTAACATAACTGCCGATCCAAGTTCTCACATCACCCATATAAGTAGCTAACGAAGTGACGACACTTGTTTGTTCATTTTTGTTATAGAGACGTTTACACCGAAAGGGAAAATGTTGCTTTGTAACCTTTATCTTGAAGAGTTTTTGGGTTAAAAGGTAATTTTTCACTGATATTCCTATTTTGGAGAGCTCTTTTCATAGCACAACAAAAAGTAAAAGTAAAAAAAAGTAAAAAAGTATTTATTTTCTCCAAAAAGGATAACAAAATCGTTCATATTGTTACAAAAAAAATATAGTTTTTTTGGAGACTGGCGTCTGTTGAAAGCATATGCCTGTGTAACAGTACACCAGTGCTCTCACATCTGGATGTGAATAATAGTAATAGTACAATATTATTTATAAAACTAAAAACATAGAATTTAATTACAAGCTATGGAAATATTATATTTCCATAGCTTGTAATTAAATTCTATTATGTCACGTATCACATTTCAGTTGATTGGCTGTTATAAAATATAGACAGAAGAGAAGTGTAGTAGTGTGAGATTGTCTGTATAGGTTATTTATATATTTAAGTAAGTTCTAGTAGGATTAATGTAGGTGTAATGTTCTTTTATAGGTTTAGGTAGGTAGTCATTTAAATGTAAGCAGTAGATTTTCAGTTTCGTCATAATTAAGCGAGAGCAAATGATCAAAAATGTTCTTTACAAGAGTATAGCACAACAAAAAGTTGCCGAAATTTCTTGCTTGCTAGCTGGCCAGACGGGTTGGAGAGGTCTCTGATATTTAAAAGCTTAGTCAAGCTTGTGTTTCTTAAATCACCTTTTACGACATCCACAGGAACCACACGGCACAACCCAACCACTTTAGATTTTTCTAACAATGACACACAGATGGCGCCAAAGATGGCATCACTACTTTGTATCCACAAGGACTAATACAATAAACTGAAAGTTTTATGAAATGTCCTGTAGGCGACAGTTAGGTCAGGCTAGATAAAATACTCGTCACAGTTAAAATTAACGTTTATTACGGCACAAATAACTGATTGATAATATAACACAAGAAAAACAAAAAATTCCAACAGCGTCTTTCTTGCGCGCGGACCGAAGACAATTCTCTATTTAAATATTGGCGGGAGCGGGCGTCGCCACAGACAATAAAACATAACTTTTTCAAGTGACTATTGACAAATAAAACATGAATGCCACACTCCTATTTTTTCAAAATAAAAATCCAAATTAGGATAATTCACAAAATCATAGAAATATTTACAAACAGCCAACTTATGCCTAAATATATACAACTGAGGTGAGCGCGTCGCTAACACTCCCCACCCTAGTGCTGGTACAGCACTCACTACCATGTGGTAAAAAAGCGACGCAAGCCGCCGATCGGTTTCACACGCCTGTATACATCAATTTATGTAATACGACCATCCTTACCTGGGTGCACTTGGAGATCTAGACCATTTGGCCAAGTGCTAAAGGAGACACGATCTACGGCTGCCATCAAAACCTCCGTCCTGCAGAGGTTACCTATGGTTCCACTATCTTCTCGGCAGAAAATTAGGTAGAACTTCAAAACCTTATGTGCCAATCACATGTTGGCTAAAATCATTGCGCTGTACGCAACCTTGCAAAGTTCTAAGACCCTACAGACCTAATTATATGGACTACCGAGAAGAAGATGGATTTCTGAATAAAAACCACAAATAAACATTTATGAGTGCACTGAACGACATGTGCATGCATTTACTTACTTTTATGCAATCTGTAGAAATATTTACAGCGAAACTTAAATTAATACCTAAGCTTTATGTACAAACTTGAGCCCAGCGCTCTAGTTTTGTAGAGGCTGTCTAATGGAATTATATGTACTACGTGGGCTGTCTCCTAATATTGACTTTTCTCGGCAGTGAGACAGGTAGCACTTCGAAACCATAAAGTTCCAATTATATGGCTAAAAGTGGTGCGCTTTACGCACCCTTGCGACATTAAACACCACTACCGAGAAGGTTTTATTTTTAAAGTCAGAAATCTATCAAATGTTAGGAGCTATCGGGCTAACAGACTAGTGCATGTACGTATCTATTACATATGTACAAATATTTATATTGTTCAGCACAGTAGTACCTACTTGTTACCTTTTCCTCAGGACTTAACTATTCCGTCACTAGCTCTGTGCTATCACGTAGACAAAAACATATCGCTCCCATGCCCCACCCTATGGAGCCTTGTAGGGATAATAAAATAGAAACCTAACTTTTATGACTACTCGCTAGCTCCTTGTATAATAAAAGGAAATATTTACATGAGGTAGTGAATTGCGCGACTACCAGTAACTATGACACAAAAATTTGTACCTAACCTGTGCCAGGGTATCTCACACCATACATATATGTTCACACACTATGTCAACGAGTAACTGCAGTTACATGTGAGTACTATAAAGCGCAGCGTAACGCCATAAAGCGGTGACAACTTAGACTGCGGACCTTGCAGCGTGTGTGTGTGAGATAAAAAAACTATTCATTAAATCAACCGCGGCTGCGGCATCAAAATCTAACCTATGCTTCTTATTGCGGGGGTCATCGACCCCAGGACGCAAGTGTTCGTTATACCCATTTCGCGCAAGACGAACGTCTACCAATAGTTCCCTGTACCTACATAGGAAATCTGCGATTATACTTTTAGTCCCTTCTTGCCATCCCACGACGTTTGGGTAGACCTTAGGCATGGAACCTTGTCCATTATACCAAGGCAAGCCTACATGCCACTGACTACCAGAAGGAACAAATGTCTTCTCTGAATGAGAAACGGCAATATTAATAATAGCAATAGGCTTACTTGCAATTTCTACGGCGTCAAAGGCAAAAGACCTCACCTCCTTCTTGGACTCCTGCTGCGTGCTCACGTCGTCAGCAGCGACGACGGCGACAGTGGCAGCGAACGGCGGCGGCGCGTTGTTCGAACATACGAATAAAGTAGCCTGCGAATTCTGCCAAAGTGACGCATTACGAGGGCCTTCGCCATGCGTTGGGTACAAGATGATATGCATGCACCAGCCCAGAGGTGTTAGCGCAGCGGACGGCTCATTCCCACCTAACCTACCGTCAATGGGATATAATATATTACAATTAACAATTCCTAATATTACATCGGTTGAACATAAATAATGTTCAATATGTACAAGGTGTTCATAGTTAAAGTAATTACAATTGACTATTAATGAACATATAGGTAGAATATAGACACAAACGGCCTTTACATTGTGTACCTTGTTGTTAATATCCGTAAGGTCCAGTTTCGCAACGACAACAGAGCCACAAGTAAGGTCATTGCCCGACCGTACATCACAGATGCGCATAGTCTCCGACCAGCCGGTGAGACATACGCATTTGGTACCTAACACTATAAAATTATTAGCGTTTATAAACGTCACTCTTTGGGTTGTACCGTAGGTTGTACTATCGAAGACGGTACCTGGGGTCATTGACATTGACGTGGACGGAGACATCGTCGGCTGGGTCGGCTGGTAGTGTACAGGCGCTCGGGATGTGTTGTTGTTATTCTGCAACAGCTGACCGTTGTGCTCCTGCTTGAAGTGTAGCCTTTCCAAAGGGTCCCCTGCATGTTCAGGTAGCTGTATAGAAGCACAAAACCTCAACAATAGCTGGTTTTTGGGTGCACTCGTAGTGTTCAGGTCCTTCACCGCAGTAGTATGCGTCTGTATCGCCGCGCACATGCCAGGTGCCGCCTCCTGCTGAGCGGGCGTAGGCATGTGATGCGGAGACTCCGTAGGTAGACGCGGCGCTGCGAGTCCTGATGGTGCAATGGCGTGTGGGATGTCAGCTGCCGGAACATTCAGCTGATGCGGCCGACCTGTGGGGTTTCCATATTCGGGGGCGGGCTGCACCAATTCGACGCGACTCTTCTTCACCCATTGCTTAACTTTTTGAGTGCCATCTTCTTTCCGTGGACTGTATTGTTCTTCCAGCTGGGCCAGGTCCGCTACCAACTGTTTATCAATCAGCTCCATCTGTATTTGTGCCTTCCGCTTTGCAGCATCCAAAATAAGCTGCGCCCTTCTAGCTCTAACCGATGACGTAGCACTGTGGCCCTTTGACCTCCTGGTGGTGGCACTACGAGGCTCGGCGGTGGGAGATTTTTCAACAACAGTTGCCGCACTGCAATCCTTCGAAACCAATAGCGGATTACATACGGCTAGTTCCCACTCGCGAAGCGCGGCGCCCCGGGTGCCGAACATTTTAGTTCACAATAGTTCGCTGGTTAAAGTTAACAAATCCGGCCGAATGACCAAAAACTGTAGGCGACAGTTAGGTCAGACCAGATAAACTACACGTCAAGTTAAAAATTAGCGTTTATTACGGCACAAATAACTGATTGATAAATTAAATTACAAGAAAAACAAAAAATTCCAACAGCGTCTTTCTTGCGCGCGGACCGAAGACAATTCTCTATTTAAATATTGGCGGGAGCGGGCGTCGCCACAGACAATAAAACATAACTTTTTCAAGTGACTATTGACAAATAAAACATGAATGCCACACTCCTATTTTTTCAAAATAAAAATCCAAATTAGGATAATTCACAAAATCATAGAAATATTTACAAACAGCCAACTTATGCCTAAATATATACAACTGAGGTGAGCGCGTCGCTAACATGTCCTATGCATATAAAAGAAATATGTAAATATCATGACGCGTAAAAAAAATTAAACTGTTATGTTCATAAAAAAGCATAATTAGTATAAACTGTTATTCATATCTTTAATACCATGTTATTATGCATGAATATTTTATGCATTAAATAGTGAGTGACCCACATAAATTGGCCGCCCCCAATCTCTGAACCCTCGTACTGCACTAAAGCTGTTACCGCATTGACCTTAGGATTTTCTGAACTTCCACGCTGGTCTGGGAGAAAAGAAAAAACGTAGAATGTGCTTCTCTTTCCGCGCAGATCGTAAAAGTCGATCGAGGGAATGGGCGTGAGGAATCATGTCAATAGGCGATGCAGCTAGCAACCCATCACTATTTTGATTCCGTTCTCCACCTACAAGCCCACCAACATGCTAAACGTGGCCTTAAGGTTTTACAGACCCTGGGCTCTGTCTGTATGTATATAAATTATTAAATTTAATTTTTGCGGATCATTTACAAAAATATTAGCTATTTTTTATTTTAATGTGTTTGTTGTAAATTATAAAAAGTCTATGACAATTAAGCGCAATCTAGGCGACAATGCTGCTTCACTTGCCGCCGCGTAATGATCACGGAATACGGAGTAATTGAAAATTGTTTTTGGTTAATATTTGACCTCTATTTTTATTTGTAGAATTTTATTTATATCAAACTAATTTCAGGGTCCTGCGCTTTTTCAGATACCCGTTGTATGCAATAAGAACTATGCAAAACTACACCGGCCCTTGCACTGCAGTACTGCACTAAAGCCGATATAACATGGCCTTAGAATTATCATATTTCATTTAATGTAGGAACATGTACTGACCAGCTCTTCTCATGCAGAGCAGCATCTCCATGAGCGTGGTCTCCACCTCGTTGTTGTCGCCGCTGCGGGAGATCATCGCGTATTCGCCGGACACCTGTAATGAGTGCAGAACTTACACTAATAACTCTATAAACATATTTATTACTTTAATTAATCTATTTAAATGTCTCTTTCGTAACTTGTACCCCTTTTTACCTTAGGGATGTGGTGAAAAGATGATCGGTATCATAATAGTGCCGAGTCTTTAAAGCTGCCGATAGCGCCTGTGTCGGGCGCTGTCACTTTTGTCGGCTGCCGGCGGCGGCGTCGCCTTGTCAAAGCGCGCAAAGCATTTGAACGGACGGACTACATACCTTTTGTTGAAAAAATCCTATGATTGTACTTATAATATTTTTTTTTTATAAGTCGCTTTAAAAAGTTTGTTTAATAGCCTAAAAGTATTATTGAGCCCCGAGTTTAATCAAAAAAAGACAGGCACAAGTGGATAATCATCTACTCGTTCTATCGTTTTTTGATAGATTTATTTTTAAAATTAACACTAGGAAAATCACTACCCTGCTCATAAATGACAAAATTTATATGGAGGAGAGGATGTTTGTAACCCTCGCAAAAAATTAACGCAAAAAACACTGGATAGATTTCCACGCACCGGCGTTAGTGTAAATTATTGACGAGCTCCGTGGAGCAGCGGTCAACACGCCAGGCTGCGACACGGATGGTCCCGGGTTCGATCCCCGGTCAGGTCAAAATGAAAAACGATCTTTTTCAGATTGACCTGGGTCTTGGATGTTTATCTATATGTGTATTTGTTATAAAATATTCTATCGTTGAGTTAGTATACCATAACACAAGTCTCGAACTTACTTTGGGGCTAGCTCAATCTGTGTGATTTGTCCGTATATATTTATATATATTTTATTATAATTCGGTATTTGTTAAGATTATATAAAATTTGTTTCATAAGATACTAATTTCAATCTAAAAACACTATAACGAACACTTTAAACTTGATATCGATTCGTTAAGTGATCCTAAAGCTTCTTTAAGAGGGTATACTAGCAGTGCGTTTTCCATACAAATGTATTACTCTATTTTCTCGTTGAAAACTGCTTCTAGAGGCACAATTCTTTTTACATAAAATCTATTACTAAAATAGGTATGTCCCTATGTTTTATTTTTTTCTAAAAACCTGTTTAAATGAAAAAAAAATTGTACAAAAACAGTTTTTTTGGAAAAAATAAAAAATAGGGCATTCCTATTTTAGTACTAGATTTTACGAAAAAAGAATTGTGGCTCTAGAATCAGTTTTCAGCGAGAAAATAGAGAAATACATTTGTATGGAAACCATATTGAAAAAATACTGCTAGTATACGCTCTTAAAGTTGGGTGAATATGACCATTTTTTAAAGTATGAAAATCTTTAATTACCGTTATACTGTATTGTAGTCCGCTAAATTTATAGCTACTTTTTTTATGAAACCATTACCATAAACGAAATATTTCGTATAGCTACCAACAAAGTTCTCACGCCACCCATACAAAATACAAGCTTGTGACGTCACAAATATGTAGACAATTTAGCGGCGCATTTTCACGTCTAAAAATTAACTGTGACTTCAAAACTTTTATATCTGAAAGAGTTTTTTGTTTAGAAATGTATTTCTTTCACTATTGTGTTTATTTTTGGCAGGTCTTTACATAGCGAAACGAAAAATTTTTTAGTCAATCAAGTAGCCAATTGTTAGTCGGCAACGCCCAACTTTCCCTTTTTAATTTCCTCCAACCTTAAGGTTTGATTACATCGTGGTCTTATGTGTACGGAAGAACCATGCGTGTTGCACGAAAGCAAATTAAGCCACCTTAGCCTTAAGCTGTTTTGCTTTACCACTCAAGAAAAGAATGGAAAAAGCTTGTTTGTTTGTTTTTCGTATGTGTTAGTGGCCAACACTATTGTAATTTGAAAATGGAGGGTGTAATAAGATATCACGTGCATTTATTTTTCGTTAAACGAAACGGCGTGTAGTGTGACCTTGCCACATCGTTGCCATTCTGTCAGACATTTTTATCATGGTCCTTAAATGTCTAGATTAAAATACTGTTATACCTTATAGGTACCTACTTAAAGATAATGGGCTATTTTCCAAAAAATATATAATTAGTCCGTTAGTTAGATTATCAAAAAACATTTGACACGTGTTTTTTCTTTTGTCAATCAAACAACAAATGACAAAGATATAGCCCGTTAAATTGTGTGTGACGTCACTAGCCAGTACACTTTTTAGTGGCCTGTGATGTCATAAGCCCCCACTCATGAATTTTGACACGCTTTATCTTTGACATTTATTGTTTAACTAACGAAAGAAAAAATACATGTCCAATATTTTTGATTATCTGACGGCCTAATTTTATTATTAACTAGCTGACCCGGCGAACTGCGTACCGCCAGAAAATGATTAAGTATTCATTTTCATTGTTTTTATGATGTATTCTGCTATTCGGGACAGAGACAAATCCAACGAATCAATAACCATGAAAATTGGTTCAGCAGATCTCGAGTTATAAGTGTTGTAACAAACCCGTCTTTGTTTTATATATAAGATATATAGATATATAGATAGAAGATAGAATATATTTTGACCCAGGAAAATAGCCTATTTACAAAAACATTTTAGATTCTTTGTAGGTACTAAAAATATACGTGTTATTGGGTGGGGGAAGGGAGGGTCAGTCTTAAACCTCACTACGTATTACCAAGGGGTTAAAAAATGCTAAAAAAACATAACTTGATTACGTTTTCTTCTTCGAGAAAAGAAGAAGATTTACATTCTTTTTTATTATTACAATGAAGAACTACAACTAAACAACGTGTATGCCAAATTTCAAGATTGGTAGGTACATTAGATAAAGCGTGAAGAGGTAGCAAATAAACGCACTTTCGCATATTAGTTGGGGTTATACATTAGGATAAGACATAGTTTACGAACCTGGTAAATAAACAAGGGGTGGTGGGGGTACTTGTCCTTGGTCTGGCGCACGATGTCGAGGTACGGCAGGCCGGGCTTCACCATCAGGAAGTCCGCGCCCTCCGCCACGTCGCGCGCCTGCGAAACAGACACAAAGTCGTCGAATAAATCCATATAAGAAGCACAAAACCTGAAATTAGTTTGTTCAGCATCGAGAGTAGAATCGGTTCCACAAATAAAAAACGGGGTTCAAAATTCGACCAAAAATATTTTTGTTATTTTTGTGAATTTTTAAAAAAGCTAATGTCTTCGTAAACAAGCCGCCAAAATTAAATTTCATAATTGATATAATTCTTTTATAATAAAAATAAGTTGGGTTGTCCGAGGTTTTGCGCTTATTCATTAACTATATTCATATTAATATAATATTATAATATAATATTATAAATGCGAAAGTAACTCTGTCTGTTTGTCTCGCTTTCAAGCCAAAACTACTGAACCTATTTAAGTGCAATTTGGCACACAGATAGTCTGGAGCCTGAGAAAGGACATAGGCTAATCCTTTTTACCACGCGGACGAAGTTGCGGGCACAGTTAGTAAATATACATATAAAGACAAGTCAACAAATTGAGCTAGCCCTAAAGAAAGTTGGCGACTTGTGTTATGGGATACTATAACGAACATACATACATATTATTGTCTTCATCCCTTGCCGGGTAGACAGAGCCCAAGGTCATAAAATGCCACTTTTAGCGTATTAGTGGGCGTTAAGGTGGAAAGCGGAGTCGAAATAGTGATGGGTTGCTAGCCGCATAGCATGTAACGTGATTCCTTAGATTTTCGCCCAATCCCTTGACCGGCTTTTACGGTCGCGCGCGGAGAAAAGCAGCTGGTATATTCTATATTTTCCTTTTCTCCCAAACCAGTCAGATGGCAGCAGCAAGGCAGTTTTTGAGCAATGGCTTCAATTTCTACTTTTATTGGATGAAAGATTACTTACAGCAGCTCTAGCGGCCAGGCCCGCGCTGCCAGGCGGCAGTTGGTAGCACTTCCTGTCTCCCGCCATGGGCGAGCTCTTCATGGTGTCCCGGAACGGGCCGTACATGGAGGACGCGAACTTGCACGAGTAGGATAGCACTGACACCTGAACAGAAAATTATATTGCATATTTTTTACGTCAAGAAACATAGGGCTAGATAGTAAGAAAAGCTGTAATTCATGTGTCCATAAGAATTTTTCGGGGTTTAATATCCCCATTGGATATAAATTATTTGAAAGATATACAGTAGCGCAGTACACAATATTAGATATTAGATGGATGCTAGGCGCGCACGGAGAGGCGGGGGGGGGGGGGGGGGGGGGGTAGCTTACTAAGCAACTGTTTTAATGCCAAACTCTTTAATTAACTTGTGAAAATAATATAGATAAAGAAGTATGTAAAGCACACTTTTAATCTGGCTATACGTTTTTTGATATGTTATCGTAAATTATATCATAGGTCAATGATGTTCTAGCCATTTCTAAAGATTCAAGATATGCAATCTTAGTTTGAGAGTTTAAACGTATAATTAGCTTACTTGTGGGAATCGATAGATTTCCGCAACTGTGGAAATGTATTAGAATTGGGCAAAAAAAAATACTTTTAGGAATAACTCACCTTGTTTCCTAAGTTTTTAGAAAAAAGAGCTTCTTTTATTGCTTTTATCCTATTGTCCATCATATCAGACGGAGCCACTATATCAGCTCCTAAAAAAGAAAATATTGAGAATTTTAAAATTATGCCTAGCAACCCTATGCGAATTATGTTTATCTTTGACATAAAAGTACTTTTATTCGCAAAACCGCAAACCCTCAGGAACCTAACCCCAAAGGATTTCAGTCTTTACGCTTGCAGACTCCAAATCAGTTTCTCTCTATCCAACTCTAAACTAATATTTTTAAAGTGAAACTTTCCTTCACTTTTTTTTTTCTCTCAATGTGACAGAAGTCGCTCTCAAAAGTACTCATAGTACCTATGTTCATAAAAGCAAATTGAGAATCAAGGAAATGAGTGTGGATATTGGAATTATTAAAGCGGTACAAAAGCAAAGAATAAAATAGAAGTACATATTATATAAATAGAAGTAGTTTACCGGCTAGAGCATAAGACAGTGCCACCTCAGCAATCCTCTTCACGGAAGCTGCATGGTCAATGGATCCATTTGACTGGAGTACGCCGCAGTGCCCGTGCGACGTGTACGGGCAGAGGCAGACGTCGCACGCCACCACCAGGTCGGGGAAGGCTGCCTTGATCCTGGGCAACGCTTTCACCACTGGATTGGTCTTGCTGTCTGCATGTGTGCCTGTTGGATCCTAAAAAGTATAATTTGCGAGGAAAATACCTACGTGAGCTTTTATTTCAACTCTTGAACTATTATATCAATCAACATCTTTCTTTAGAGCATTAATGACAGAGAAAAAAGGTATTATAATATGGACAGAGGGCAAACTTACGAAATTAATTATCAAGGACAAATAAATATCTGCAAGATTTTTTTTATTTAATAATTTTGTAATAATTTGTTATTATAATGACTAGCATCCAGATAAACTTTTCTTTTGATGATAGTCTTTATCACCAGAGTAACCAACCTTTACTAGACTGATTTGGTTAGATATTATGCAATGTACTTAACTGATTATATGTGTTTGCTCTGAACCTATCCCATATAATAAAAATAAAAGATTTGTATGTTTATCCAAAAACGAATTATCCAACTTTAAAAATTCTTTCACTTTTCTGTATGAGCCAATAACATAGGCTATAAGTAATTGGGCTTTTTTAAAGTTAGAAAAAGACACATTTAAAAATAGTTAATTAAAATTATCAACCTTTGGCAGAGTTTCGATGATCCCAAAAATCAGTATTGATTCAAGACCTTTCTTCACCAATCCTTCGAGAACTGGAATAAGTTGGTTAATGCCATACCGGAATACATTGGGCATGCTAGATACTGGCTGAACGGCATCATCATTTTCTCTGTTTGAAGATCCAGAAAAGAAATTATGTTAAATAAAAACAAAATATTACTTATTGTAATAAGCAGACTCTGGTATTTCTTGGAATTACCATATATAGTTTGTGAGCTCAAAGCAATAGAAACTAAAGCCTGTGCTAACTGAGAGAATAACTGCAATAAACCAGTATTAAAATAACCTTATTTATGTTATTGTGTAACAATCACAAAACATTAGAAAATAATAAGTTACTCACAGTAAGAAGACTGGGTACATAACATTGTGCGCCTCAATAGTGGTGTTGGGCTCTTGTAGTTTACGCAGAGTAGCACTGCAGTAACCTCCTTGAAGTACATGTTCGGGCTTCAAGTATAGACTCATATCTTATGCTGCTGATTTCTACAAAATATTAATATAGAATGTAAAGATTGTCCTGGCGGTTGGTGGCCCCGGTTTTCAATTGGAAATGCCCTTGGATGAATCGAGAGAGAGGGGATGAACTTCTTAAAGGTGGAAGAAGTTTTTTTTTTATTTTTTCAGCTGATAAACGACATGAACAAACTAATCTGGTTAATGCTACATTTACTACATAGAAAACCGAAACTTAAATAAGTAGGTGATAAGAATTCTCATCACCTCTTACTCACGAGCCGTTTTGATAGCAAATGCGTATGATGCTAATAATCTTATTAATTATATTCAGTTATTACCAAGGTAAATACGTCCCGTTCCGCCGGCAATATCCTGATATACCTAACAGTGATTATTCGACTTCTTAGTTCTTACATGTGTTGTAGAGTGCCAGCCAGCAGGAAAGACTGCGTGTTTGATTACCACTAATTCAAACACTAAAACCTACTCGATAACCTTCAACCTCCTTCTCAACGTTAAGATAAAAAGTTGTTTGCAAAATCTTAGTTGATTTATTTTACAAATTCCTTTATAATGATATTGTAAATGCCACACACACTTGCTATTGATTGATAAGATTGATTTGATTGACAGTTGTTTGACATGACAACATTGACAACTGATAAGATTTGTCATTTTTTTGTCTCGTCTCTTAAGCTTATAACAGGCAAAAGAATCAAGATCGGTGACTTTTCGAAAACAAGCTTTTTTTTATGACTGAGAAAATGGCCGTTAGAATTTTTACAGGAATATAAAAGACTAGCTGTTACCCGCGGTTTCGCCCGCGTGATTTACAGCCTATGACCTTCTCAGTACCTTAACCTATGTGTATACAAAATTTCATGATGATCGGTTCAGTAGATACGGCGTGAAAGCGTAACAAACAAACAAACTCACTTTCGCATTTATAATATTAGTTAGGATAGTTATGATTAGGATTTTTTATTCCAAGCAGCCTGAACCCGAGCACTCCAATGTTTCTTTCTTATCTTTCTTACATTCTTACATTTCAGCATGAACAATACAGAAAGACACCTGTGGTTGAATAAAATATATTTTGACTAAAACATGATTAGAATATACAAATTACTTTTACGTGTAATATGTGATATTAAAATACAATTTAATCATCTTTATTTTTGTTTTACTGTGGAGTAAACAGTAAATGGAGTGGTTGTGGTTTGCCTTGCCTTCTCCATTTTACACACTAGACAACACTCCACATGTGTGCAGGCTGTCTCATGTTTTCCTACAACCGACTGTGGACAGATTTGTCTACAAACTCACGAGGTACAGGTCAGGCCAGGTGGGGTTGAATCTGGGACCTTTCAGTTATAGGTAGCTATACCGCTCTTACACTGAACCACACTCAATACAAACAGGAATATTAATTACATTTATTAAATATTTAAACATGTACTGTTTGTTTTTCGTGTGTGTAAGTGGCCAACACTGGTATCAGATTTTGTAAACATGTACTAAAATAATCAAATAAAAAAATAACAAAAATGCTTCTAAAACATCAACTCACAAACATTTAGTTACAAAATTCAATTCCTATTTCACTAAAGTCGCACAAAGCTGTTTAGTCAACTCAACGTCATTGAGGGACTTCCAGCTTTCTGTGGCCATAACCGCTGGGTTCTTCTGGATGAAGTTGCAAACCTTCACCCAAAGTTGCTCCAGGTTGTATTTCTTTGCTAAAGCTGCAATTTCAACAGCGTTTTCTACACCAATCTTATCACATATTAAATGCTGAGCCAACAGGAACATATTTGACAGGTCAAACTTGCAGGCCATTTCTTGTAGTCTCATGCAATCTTTTCCAAGCAGGTCCTTTATTGTTCCGGTATACAGGAATTCTATTAACAGCTCCATGTCTTCATCACAGATGTCAAGGAATTCAGATGTTTTTGATGTATTTTTGACAAGTTCCCGGAGTACAGGGCTGTGTGCACAGAGCACTAGCTTGTGTACGGGATACTGTTTCCGGCTTATGGACTCAAGGAAGAAATCAGTTTGTTTTTGGTTCATGAGCTTCTCTCCAATCGAGTTTTGAATTTTCATCTTCTTTATCACTTCTGGATTAACAAGCTGTGTCGGATCCATTTCAATTGTGACCGGTATGTAGAGTACGTTGTCTTTAATGACTGCAATATGCTCCTCAGTGAGACATATTGTTTTTAGATGGTAATTTTCATTGGCTTTGCTACTTTTGAAAATATGAGTATTGGTGATTCCATTGAAAGTGATTGTTATAGTCACATTGCCTTCTTTCCTGTGACACACAAACAGATTAATGAGATGGCCTTTCTCTGAGAATGTTGAAGTGGTCATGTAAAACCACAAATCTGAATCTGAGCCAGTGTATGACCCTCCAAGATCATACTGAGTATTGTGTTTTAATCTATATGCCAAATCACGGATAGCTAGTTTCCTTGCGTCTTTAGATTGGCAGTTGTGTATCGCAGATATTATTGTATTCGGACTCTGGAAATAATAAAAAATTAGTAACCAATCACTGGGCACAACTATACAGTAATAAATTTATTGTATTTAGAATCTGTATTACCACATTTCCAGTTGGGGTTCCGATGTATGAGCTAATATTCTCAATGCTGATTGTCGCCATTTTAACGATGCTAGAAAAGAAAGTGTTGTTTGTTAGAAACAGGAGAAAAACTTAAAGAATTATTAACAAGAAATTGGGGCGTACGATATAAATATTTCATAAGGTTCATTGATAACAAGAAATTTATTTAAAAACTTTGAAATACTATTAGAAGAGACAGTGATAGATATCTTCAATTACTTACAATAATAAGGTACATGGACAATAAATAGAGTAAATGCAACGGTCGACCTGCTGAACAAATTCACTTAATTGGTGCTCAGACTAGACAAACCAAAAAATTTATTCTTAGTACTGAAAGTTATACATATCAACAATAATCTAAAGCGTGAATCACTTGAAATTGTGATGAAATCATCAACAAAAATCAATTCAAAAACAATATACCCATTCTACCACCCATCACAAGAAAACAATGTTATGTTAAATGACATTGACAGCTGTCAGTCTGCTGACTTTCTTTAGCAAAGTATTTTTTTTTAAACTTAGGCTCAGCTAGGCTAGGATATTTACGAATGAAATATATAAATAAATAGGAAAGCAAAAGAATAAAGGCGAATCAAAGGCATGCTAAAATAAACGACAGTTTATATTTTGTGAGGATATTATATTATCAATCTTAAATAGCGTATCAGCATTGCCATTAGGCAATGCTGCCAGGTCGTGCTCCTGCAGTGGAGACTAATAAAGACCTGATGATGATGATGATGAATGCTGCCAGCCTTTTGGGCACGATGCACAGGGGTAAGCAGCTGGAACGACTGATTTGCATTTTTTTAATTAGTTCCATTGTTGAGAAGAGTTGTATGAATACCATATTATATATTATTAGATTATTATTATATATTATTATTCCATTGTTAGAATATATGAAATGTTTAATATTATAATAATTATTAAATAAATACTAGATCTTAATCATATATAATTGAAGAAAACTAATCTAGATACCTACCTAGTTACTTGCTAAGGAAGGTAGTTAAACAACTTTATATGTATTTTTATAGATATATATTTTAAATTATGAACAGAACTATATTACAAAAAAAAATCTATTCTACAGTTAATTGCACATCATTAGTATCTAACAACCTATCAATGTCTGTTAGCCATGATATTAATCTTTCTAGATATCCACCATCTTGTTTATAGCTGAGGAGCAGCAACTGTAGGTGTTGGTAGGCAGTAGGCTGCTCCATGAGGTAAGCCAGCCGTGCGTCTCTCAGAGACAGTAACTTTATGACTATTATAGCTATCAATGTCCACTGGACTGGCTTGAACATGATATTATTTGCTTTTAGTTTGAATGTGTTAACCAGGAGCCGTACATCAGAACTTATAGTGAGACTCAGTAATCCTAATGATCGGAGTAAGTCTGGTAATACTTTATTAAGATGCTCGCATACAATCCTTCTCCGTAATGCATTTTGAGCATTTTTATCTACAAGTGGTAGCTGTGTTAGTCTGTCTTCTTGATCTTTATTAGTTTTAGTCTCATTTGCTTCTTCCACATTAGGTATAATGGTCTCTCCGGCAAAGAAAGCTTTCACCTTCAATTGCATTCGTTTGCTTTCCTCCTGTAACATGGAATAGTCAGGCAATGGTTTTGTTTCCCTCTGTAATGTTTGAGCATCATATTTTCTGTCTTCCAACTCCAGCATGTTCAACTTCCGACATAACGCCTGATACTGATCATATGTATTAGAATTATATGCTATACTGTTTGCATAGTTATTTAAGTACTCTTTGATACACTCGCCTTTATCAGTGACCATTTCTTTTACTTTTTCTTCTCCAAATAATAGTAGCATTGTGTCGAGAGTGAACCATTCGGCGAAACATTTTTCTACTTCTATAGTTAAGACAGTGACAACTGGCTGCCTCTTTTTTATTATACTTTTGGGTTTATTTTGTGTTTTGGACGTTATATTTTCAGGGGCTTGTGTTAGTATTGGGTCAATTTTCTTTTCTGGCTTCTCTACTATATCACCTATTATATTCAAAGGATTGTGTTTCTTACTTGGTGAATTAGTTTTCTTGGATAGTTCTTTAGCAGAGTTCGAGATTTCATTAGGCTTGTTTTTACTTTGATCAGACTTATGTTCAGATTTTTCCAATTCATTCATCATATTTGGTTCTTTGTGAGAAGAATTACCATTATCCTGTATTTGACAATTTTCTAACTTATCTGTAATATTCTTTACCACTTCTTTGGCCTCAATATTGTTAAATTCATGGCCATTATCGGTCATTTCATTGAGGCTGGCTGTGGCAAAATCATTTATTGATGAAAACTGTGCTTTCTCAGATTTCACTTTGATTTTCTCTATCAAAGAAACATCAACTTCTTGTCCTAAGCTGCCCACTGTGTCCAAAGGAAGAAGATCAAAGGCTGGTATCTCTTCATAGTCTCTAAACCACAAGGGGCTAGTCAACATCTGTTTTTTCACATATGTAGCAGCTTTGTAACAGCTATTACTACAGAAACTTTTGCGAGCTGTAATGTCGTATACTTTGTTGGTTTTCATTGATATACGGTACTTCTGTTTAGGAATGTCTTTCTCCGAAAGTGTGTTCTGGCATATGGGATATCCGCAAAGATGTATGATAGCCCGCTCTTCTATGATGTCTTCGAAATGGCTCTGGTTGATGTCGGGCAGGCATTTTAGGAAATAAGCTTCTTCAACGTCTTTTTCCAGTAGGCTTTCCACAATAGTCTGAGCTTTTGCGTTGCACTCTCGTTTTTTGACAATCGCTTCACGTATTTGCTCCTTGGTCATTTCTTCGACTTTGGACGGCTTTTTCCTAAGTTTAACATTACACACCTCCATTTATAAGGTATTGTTGGCAACAATAGATTGTTATTTATGATTGTAATAAAATAAACTTTATTCGTAGATTCTTGAAGCCATCAACAGTGCATAACACACACATACACACATACACACAACAAGTCAACAAGAAAAGAAACCAAGTGACATTAATGAATTGACGTTGACATAAAAATACTCCTACGACTTTTAAAATTGAGAAGACCAAAGCAATATAACAATATGCAGCCAAAGAGCCAAATACTGCCTGGGGCACGGTGTGATTCAAAGAATATGGTGTGATTTGAAAAAAAAATAGCCTTGAATGTCGCCTTGAATGTCTTCTGTCAACGCCATACACCATAATACCTAGTGAAATGTCAAAGTCACAGATTTTAATGTTTTCAAATGACCTTTTTTCCTTTTCCTTTTAGTCTGATTCGATAAAAGTGGTTAGATTTATTAATTTATATTACAAAGTGGTGACCTATAGAGCGGCCGCATATTATCAGAAATTTCTGTTAGAAAAATTCTGACGCTCGCCGGAAGGCACTCGCTGCATACATTTTGTATTAGCTCCCGCACACTGTTAGAAAAATTCTAACGGGTCGTCCGTTTCTGATGCCCGCCGGATGGCACCTCAGCCGGACGTCAGAATTTTTTCTGTTAGAAATGGCGGAAGGCGTGTTTTCCATACATTTTGTACTAGGCCCCGCACACTATCAGAAATTCGCGTCAGTTTACCGTCCGCCGCCGTACGCTCCACACGTGTTTGGTTGTATTTTAGGAACCTACGTTTTTGACGAAAATGAGCTTAATTCAAGATTTAATTGCCGATGTGTAAAAATATCCATGTTTGTGGAACGCGATGATGAAAATTACCAGAATAAAATACACAGAGACTTAGATATGGAGCGAATATGCCAAATATTAATTAAATATTGAAATCCATATTTCAATATCAAGGTTTTTAGGGTTCCAAAGCGTAAAACGGGACCCTAATTACGAGATTTCGATGTCCGCGTGTCACCAGGATGTATCTCATAAACCGTGATTACTATACAGTTAAAATTTTCATAGATGATGTAGGTACTTATTTGCTTTTGCCGCTATAACAATAAACACTAGATCAAAATAAAATAGGTAATAATTAAGGGGTGATCCCATACAACAAACGTGATTTTTTCGCCATCTTTTGCTCGTTATTTATAACGGCAACAGGTAGACGCGTCTGATATTCACAAAATATTTATTTGTTTATTCATCACTTTAAAAATAAATAATTAAATCAAAATTAAATAAATATTAATGGCGGTCGTACTAAGAACATGTTTTTCGTTGCAGTTTTTGCCCGATAGTCTAATGTTGTATAGATAATGGTACGGGACCCTTCATGTGCGAGTCCGACTAGCACTTGGCCGATTTGTTTTATTTAAATAAAAAAAGCGCTAAGAGCAATAACATACGTATCTTCATTCATAAGGTAGATGTGCGTAAGCATACAGATGAAACACGACTGGGCTCAAAAGCTGCCGGATCAAAATTTCTGATAGTATGCGGGGTGCTTCCGGCAAGCTTCCGGCGAGCGTCAGAATTTTTCTAACAGGGATTTCTGATAATATGCGGCCGCTCATAAGCTCTTTGATAACAACTTTAACCGTGTTAACTATATTACAGTGTCACACAAGTGTAAACATTATAGTAACTTATTTTCTTCAGGCCTGATGAACTGTGACGAGAATTTCCTATATTTATATCAAAGTTGCTCCAGTTATAGATAAAAATTGATAAAGACATGTAGCTATCGACATAAGATATCTAAGCGTCGGTAAACATCTCATCCTGTCTGTTTGATAGTTTTATAGAAAACGGTAAGACATTTCTGTCTTTATGCTTCCTCTTCTACATCTTTTCCCAATTATTTTTATGTGGGATCGGCACAGCATGTGTATTAAGCTTCCTCATAGAAAATAAAAAAGTATTTATTAAAAATTGACTTTTGTTATTAGGTGTTCAGTGATAATTCTAGGTTTTATTATCATTATATTCATGTTTCATTCTCATTGCAAAGCATGCAAAGCCCATCCATTATTGCTTTATACGATTCTGATACCCTCGTGTGTTCTTTTGTTGATCTACAAACTTTGAATAAAACTTTCTATTGTGTGCTGATTTTAAGGCCAACTATTTGTTTTCACAAATAACCTGAAACTACAAGCATTTTATTGAAGCATGTATACAAAGTGGGAGTAAAGTTATAACAAAGTTTATTCTGGCCTTCAACAAAAAACAGCACTTAATATATCTTATCTTTTTTACCATTATCACTTTGTCTATGTTTAATATGCCTGTGGTGATCTCGAGCCACTGATTAGACAGTCTCAAGCACTGACCAGATGAGTTCAAGAAAGATGGTTATTATAATACTGAGATTATGCAAGTAGTTTATTATATAATAATTTGGCGGTCTGCACCCTTCCCAGTCACTCTTTCATGTTTGGCACTCTTCTGTTGTTATTTATATATTGGGTGTTTTATTCTCAGTGATGTTCGGTTTTGAACTGGAATTGTAATTGTAAAAGGTAGTAACCACTAAATTATCTTTTTATTACTGTACTATATGGTATTTATTGGCAGATGCAACTAAAATAGAGTTAAATGGGGTTTCTCCAGCAATACTGAGTGTGACTGCAGTGCTATCCTATCTATGGCTCACCTTTTGGTATGCCCAGAAAACCAAATTTCTTGCACTCTGTAGGATCTCAATGAGGCAATCATAGTTGCAAAACACTGGTTAAATCATATTTAATATATACAAATATTTGCCATTCTTGGACTCGATAGAAGAAGATTGTATTTATTTATTTATTATATAAGGCACACCAACAATATTAACATATAACATCATGAACAAAGCTATGCACTAGTGTTTACATCAATTATAGATGTGCACAGCTTGCTTGCAGTAATTTATAGCGTGTTATGTAGTAGCTTAAGCAATTTTAACAAATTTTAAAACATACAAAAAACGGTGTTTATGTTCCATAGTTGCTTTCTGTAGCCTAACACAGAACCGATTTTGATGTGCGAGGTATTTAATATTTTTCCCTAGGGTATCATAGTCTATGTAATGTCATCCACAAACCAAATTTTGCAAACTTTAGAATAAGATCTTTAGTTTACTGTATACTTGCAAATAAATAATGATGATTATGGTTTTTAAATAACATTCCAATGCTTGGTATATTATTAAAATTGAAAATATGTGATGAAAAAGAATTCAACATAGGCAGGATTCGAAGCCACGGTGGTGTAGTTGGTAGCACACTTAGGGCGCAGACCTAAGAGCTGTGGGTTCGAATCCTGCCTGTGGCGAATTCTATTTCATCACATTTTCAATTTTAATTATGATTACAACAAATCAATATGCAGACATAAACTGTCAAAAAGGCAGTTGGATTATTAATTTTTCGAAAGAATGCTACTTGTTTGTGAGAAAAAATTAAATAAATGTTTAAAAACAGTTGTTAATATAAGTGTTTTTTATCCCAACAGACAACCATGTGTAGTCTTTGCAATTTGCTAATAAGTAAACATTGCTGCTTATTTACTTCGACTATTAACTAGATGTCTTTGAATAATCTTTCTTGTGTTAGAAAAGTTGTATTTGTCTCATTTTGTTTGCACAGCCACATCTCTTTTATTTTAATATGGATGATGACTTTTTTTTTGTTATTATATGGAAAGTCCTCCCAAAAAAAGACACATCCTCGAAAAAAACGCCATGCTAAACCAATAACTCTCTTAGATTATTTGGGCCCAGAAAATGCTAGTGAATCGTCACGTCACAGTTTTGTAAAATTTATGGGACGTACATTGTAACTTGTTCGTCAGCTATATTAAATATTGCGTTCATTGTAATGGTCTAATAATAAAAGTTGCTTTATATTTAGAGGAATATATAATGGTAATATTTATTTTTACATTTTTCATACTTTTAAAATGGACTTGCCCAACCAACTTTAAATGTTTCAAATAAAAAACAAAAATGTTTTACATAGTTATTATGGCCAGCTTACAAGATGTGTATGAAAAGGTAGAACTATAAACAAAAAACAAAACATCTCTATTCTTATAGCTTGTGCCTGATGACAAAAATTCTAATGATGCCTCATATATAACCCGGCATGCCTCATGTCCCAATAGACTCACACACATGATACATCATGATACTAAAAAAGGGAAGGTTATCAATTTGGTTGTTTTTTTAAAACATTTGTTACCTCATCGACTCCATCATTCATGTAAGGATTTTTTTTTTATTTTAGGAGCTCGTACCATACTTTCCAATCAATAAAATTAAAATTTTATCAAAATCTGTCCATTTTTTGGTGGTTGAAGTAGGTTTGTTATTTATAAGACTTGATCATTTGTGAATTAAAGACTGAATACACGCTGCATTATAAATACTGGTACATACACAACACAGTATATTTTATACCTGTTCTATAAGTACCTTCTCCATTTTGCGATATCTCTCTCATTGCTGATTGCAAATACGTAAGCACCTATGTATGACAGTACTGTTAAGCAAGCCTTTAAGCTAATATATCAATATTAGCATATAAATATCAATATATATAATATATAATATCAATGTGTAGTGTAGATTGTTTAAAAATTGGTTGGGCAAATCCATTTTGAAAGTATGAATAAATTAAACAAAATATAAAACCACAGTACATGTACTTGTAATACCTAAAAAGGTATAGTTACTTTTATTACGAGGTCATTCCTATAAACGCAATATTTAACTAGGTGCCGAACAAACTTCTCATATGACATGTACAAAAGCAACATGTATGACGTCACTTTTGTCTGGTCTTATGAAGTTGAAAACCGGCGGATTAATAGACTTGCCCAAACTTTGCAAAGTTTAATATCCTAAAGATTTTTTGGACCATCAAGGTATTTTTTTACTGATGCGCCTATTCTTGGAAAGTCTTTCCATAGCACACAACGAAAAATATATTATGCATTAACTATTTCCCGCGTGGGTCATCGGTTTTATCGCACAGTCTTTTTTCGAATTAAAAAGTAGCCTATGTCCTATTTCTCAGGCTCTAGACTATCTGTGTACCTCATTTAAAGCGGTTCAGTAGTTTTGGCGTGAAAGCGAAACAGACAGACAGAGTTACTTTCGCATTTATAATATAAGTACGGATAGTACAGATTAGGAAGATATTAGTATGGATGTTCTCCATTCTTCACTGTAGCTACCTATACAAAGAAAGTTTAAACAATGGGCATATTAACAAAAAAAAAATCGTGTTGCTATGTAAAGACCTGCCGAAAATTAACATAATAGTGACTGTTCGGTGCAATAAATGCAACCAAACACTTTTGTTATTTTACCTTCTTCGCATAACCGCGAGTTTTGTAATTATAAGACAGTGCACAACTAAACGTCGGCCAGTCCGGGTGCATTCTAACAATCAACATAACTTCTAACAATTAACATAATATTTTAATTTTTCTCAAACAACATAACATTAATTACTTAACTACTTTTAACTCCTTAACTATTAGAATTGTGGAAACAACTTGTGAACATTTGTGTGAACATTTTAACTACTATTTTCTTATTATTGTGGAACTTTAAATAAAAACATTTTAATTAACATTTCGGCATTTCGGAAGGACCAAACATTTTGGTCCTTCGAGCCGGATCTTGCACAGGATCTGTGGTGTTCACTCACATGTGTCCTTTTTGCGATATATGCGCCTTCTCAATTCACCAGTGAGACTAGCTTGTGGGAGGCCGGTGAACCAATTCGTTATCGCTAAACAAAAAACTCTTTCAGATATAAAAGTTTTAAAGACACATGTTTTTAGACGTTAATTTTTAGTCAGTCACGTGGTGCTACCTTCTATTACCTAGTCGAAATAAAAAAAACGTATTCCAGATGGATGTTCGTTCGAATAGGTCACTGGCTATTGGCCTCCCGTATTAATATTTGTGACGTCACAACCTTGTATTTTGCATGGGTGACGTGAGAACTTTGTTTGGTAGCTATACGAAATATTTAATATGAATTAATATGAAATACGAAATATAAATTTAGCGGACTACAATACAGTATAATTGTAATTAAAGATTTTCATACTTTAAAAAATGGTCCTATTCACCCTACTTTAAAAAAGCTTTAAGATCACTTAACGAATCGATATCAAATTTAAAGTGTTCTTTATAGTGTTTTTAGATAGAAATTAGTATCATTGGAAACAAATTTTATATAATCTTAACATTAGCCACCTACCGTATTTTCCATAGACTTTCACCTATCACCGAATGTTATACATTCTATTCAAAATACGAAGGGTGCGAGTAAAAATAAATTTGGTCATGTTTTGCTAACACAGTAGGCACGAGCATTGTTCTGTGGCTGTTTCGAGTCATGTTTATATCGGTGTGTTTATACAATGATGCCTAGTTAGTAGGTAGTCGGATTGGACGAGATAAGCACCCTAATGGCGGGCGGTGGTGCTCTAATCGTAGATAAATATTAGAACAGTAACGTGAATTCAGTTATCTGGTAGTGGAGGTGCAGTTACAATTTTTGAAGGATTTTGTGGGAGATTTATGTGAGTACAAGCTTTTGCGTTTTATATAGGCGCGCATGTACCTAATGGGGGGCAGAGTGGTGGGCATGCCCCCACAACCTTTTTTAGGATATCTATGCGTATATTTTTTTCCAAAGTTTTGATTTTAAAAATTATTAAGTGTGTCTTCAAATAATTTCAGGTTCAAAGATTTTTTAAATATATTTTTATAGGTTTTAATTTCACACGAAGAAAAGCAGCTGTTCTATGTTTTTCCTTTTCTTCCAAATCAACATTGAAGACTAAAGTTCGCTGTTCGAATCATGTCCGCGGAAGTTTTGTCTTATCCGAAATTTTAATTTTAAATACATTTCACTTATGTAGATTCTTCGTTTGGAAAAGTTCTAATAAAAGTTTAGAATAGTTTTCAAATATTTTTTTAATATTAGCGTATTTGGCTCAATATCAGTGAATGGTCTGTCATGCTTACTCGTATTAAATAGATCAACATTTGATATCGTGATGTCAATGAACTCGAAGCAGATAAAAGTAAGCCTGCATACTTTTCGATGAGATATAGTAATTTACTCCATAGTCGTATACCATTTAAGAGCGTATACTAGCGGTATTTTTTCAATATGGTTTCCATACAAATGTATTCCTCTATTTTCTCGCTGAAAACTGATTCTACAGCCACAATTCTTTTTTCATAAAATCTAGTACTAAAATAGGAATGCCCCTATTTTTTATTTTTCCAAAAAAAATGTTTTTGTAATTTTTTTTTCTTTTAAACAGGTTTTTCGAAAAAAATAAAACATAGGGACATACCTATTTTAGTAATAGATTGTATGTAAAAAGAATAGTGCCTCTAGAAGCAGTTTTCAGCGAGAAAATAGAGAAATACATTTGTATGGAAAACGCACTGCTAGTATACCCTCCTAAGGCTCGTACATGCGCTAATGACCTTCAGGATATGGGCCGAGTTTTGAACCTTGGTTCCCCGTCAGAATATCAGCGGTCAACTGCCGCCCGTCGCCTGCGCGCAATTAAAAATATTTATGTTTTCTTATGTTTTCGCGATTGTTACACATTTAAATAAAATTATTTTAATACGGTTTTTATCGCGTTTATTACATTATTTATACACCTAACGTTTCGAGCACTTTACAGTGTTCGTGGTCGCAGGTAGACTAAGTTGACATTTGTCTAGTATTTTATAAGAACTGCAAAATCTACCGCCTAAAATATTTATTGATAACGTTCCGGATGTACGCAGTATTGGCTCACGGTGTCTGAAGGTCTTGCAGTCTTCTGCTTAGCTTGAGATTTGATTAAATTGATGACTGGATCCCAAGCTGGTGGTAACTGCCAACCATCCTCTCTATTGAAATTAGGATGTTTTTTAATTTCAATAGCCTCACGAAGCATTCTTGGAATGTATCTGTTTTCTTTTGCAAGGACTTGAGGATTATCAAAACGCATATAGTGGTTGGGTTTGTCTAGGGCATGTTCACAGACTGCAGACTTCGTTGAGCGCCTATGCTTCATGTCAGCAATATGTTCTTTTATACGGGTACCGATGCTTCTCTTTGTTTGCCCAATGTATGATAAACCACACTCACAGTCAATTTTATAAACTCCAGCATCTTGTAACGGGATATTAGATTTGACAGGTCTTAAAAGTTGGTTTATTTTCTTGTGCGGCTTGTAATAGGTCTTGATTGAAGCACGCTTAAGTATATTACCAATTTTGTCTGTAACTCCCTTTACATATGGTAAGATGGCAGGAAAGCGATCAACTGTGTGAGGCTTTGGGCGGCTTGAGGTGGGTGTCGCAGATGCCATGTGCTCTCTGAAACAAAGATTTACCAACGGTAGCCAAACGAAACGTTAGGTGTATAAATAATGTAATAAACGCGATAAAAACCGTATTAAAATAATTTTATTTAAAAATATTTAATAACAAATTTAATATTAAAAAGAAGAATAATCTGTAAAATAAAAATTCCTCGGTAGAGTTTGTAGTTTGTAGGTTGATTGGTATTGTATTGAACATAAAAATTGCGATACTATAAGAGAAAGAGTCACGTAGTTAATGAATATTTGCATTAAAAATAGATGTACGCGGTGCTTTTTTTCTAAAAAACTATGAACTTTAGAAAAAAGTCCTCCTCAGCAAGTAAAGATTAAAAACCATTCTACAATATATGTTTAGATTAAAAACCATTCTACAATATATGTTTTTTTTGGGTATTGTGCTTTATGTTTGACCATTTTTATAGAGGTTAAACATAGTCGAAATGGCCAAGGAGCACCCTTAAAGGGAAGCATTAACTTTTCAGGGTCCAGCGTTGCCCCCATTTTTAATTAATTATTTAAAAAAACTGAGATTTTATTTAAAATTTTGTTCTGCGACGCCCTAGATAACCCGTCAAACTATTTTATGAACTACTGTTTACATTAAAAGTGTGGACGTGAAGAACTTTGCATTTTCGATAAAAGTGGCAGATTTTGACAAAAACTCTAAGAAAAGCTTAACTTTCTCACTTTAAATTTAAACAGTAGTTCAGGACTACCCTCTGGACTCCATAAAATTGAATCTATCATCACGAATCCTCTTAAACTATAGGTTACGCGTACTAGCTGTTGTGAATGGGCTGAAAAAATAATGGAAAATGGTATCAAAACACGTAGTAAAATATAAATATACAAATAGTGAAATGGGACGTTTTCTCTATTGACTTAAATCAAAATTTAAAAAGATATACAAAATTTAATAAAAAAAACCGGCCAAGTGCGTGTCGGGCCACGCGCAGTGTAGTTGCGAATGACAACTTTGAGTTTGACGACCACAGTTTGACGACCAAAAACATGTAACAATGAAAATGTATGAAATTTTACATTTTCGAGTACATTTTATAAGTTGGTTGTCTATAACTTTTTAGTTTGTACTTAGTACTCAGCTCTGATAGTCAACTTTCAACTTCAGTATATATACTACTGCTCTAATTTTTTTCACGTATCCATAATATATAACCGTTTAGTAGATAGAGGGGGGAACATTTACCTCTAACAAAAATTTGCACTTTAAAACCAAATATTTCGGAAACGGATCCCTAAATCGAAAAATGGTGTTTTCAACCTCACAATATTTCTAAAAGACCTATCTAACAATAGCAAACACGATGGTTTTGTATAGAAAAAAAAAAATATTACTATTATTGTACAGGAGCTACCCTAAAAAAATTTTTTTTTCAAGATTTTCTTCTGTCACTTTTTTGACATGGTTAATATACATACCCTTACCAAATTACAGCTTTCTAGTACTTATAGTCTCTGAGTAAAACCGCGGACGGACAGACAGACAGACAGACAGTCATGGCGAAACTATAAGGGTTCCTAGTTTACTACGGAACCCTAAAAACTATCTATAAAAAGCTAAAGAGTTTGCGACACAAGCATTAAATAGCTATTTTTTTCGCATTTGACTTATGATTGGTTGGGCAAAACCAGTTGTCCTTTAAAAAATACTCCTAGTACTCCTGGGCTCCGAAGCAGAATAGAATAGAACACATTTGTTTGCAAGATTTACATAGCTCTTAAATGTAACCAACCTGCATGCAGGCGTGCAAATATTAATAAGTTACAATAACGTGTACGTAAACATTACATTTAAGCTTATACTAGTACAATCATTCAGAAGATGAGAGAAAGAGATTGATTTCTCTGAGTTTGTATGCTCCGTGGCGCAGCGGTCAACACGCCAGCCTGCGACACGGGGGTCCCGGGTTCGATCCCCGGTCATGATGGAAAACGATCTTTTTCAAAATGACCTGGGTCTTGGATGTTTATCTATATAAGTATTTATTATAAAATATAGTATCGTTGAGTTAGTATCCTGCGACACAAGTTCACAACTTACTGTGGGGCTAGCTCAATTTGTGTGATATGTCCCTATATATTTATTTATTTATTTGTATGACACATTATCTCCTGCCATCGGCAAGATCGGAATGACGTATTTATATTGTTCCAGGTTAGCCACATAAAGCAGGATGCATATGTGGATGTGGTCGGGCTACGACCTTGGGGAGTTTCTGTTCTCCGGACTGTGGGTCAGCTCGCAATGGGCCTTCGCCCTCACGTGGATCGCTTTGTTCTTCATAGCTATGCTGTTCGAGGGCTCCAAGGTATCTACGAGAATGTTAAAGTCTTAAAGAGTATATTCGTGTTAGTGGTCAGGCTACGACCTCGGGGAGTTCCTGTTCGCCGGGCTGTGGATCAGCTCGCAATAGGCTATCACCCTCAAGCAAATCGCTTTATTCTTCATAGCCATGCTGTTCGAGAGCTCCAAGGTATGTATGAGAAATAGGACCTTAGAGGGTATGTAATGGACTGGTTGCGACCACGGCGGGTTTGTTCTCTGGTTTCCCGGCAATCCGGACACCGCGTAGTTCCCGGCAGAGTAGAATAGGCCCACTCCAAGTCCTCCCGTGGATGACGTAGAAGGTGACTTAGGAAATACAAGCCAAACAAAGATAAACATCAAAGTGATCTCTCCAACCTGTCAGGCTAGCGAGGAGAGTGTATGCCAAATCCTCTGACTGCTTTGGTACAGACTGGGTTATGCTCCTGCAGTGGAGACTATAAAAGAACTGATTATGATGACTGTGGGTTTGATCGCAATGGGCCTTACCCTTCGCGTGGATCGATTCATTTTTCATAGCCATGTTGTTCGAGAACTCTAAGGTATGTACGAGAAAGAACGGCGTTAGATAGTATATGTGTGTTTTCTAAAGACCGCACTGCCATGTAATGATAACATAGGTACAATCGTAAGGCACGTTGCCTTATTTATTTTTTTGAAGGAACTCTTAGCTAGCTCCAAATGAGCTTTCGCTACTTCACCGGACTTTTGAGGTGAGGGCAGAGTGCCCTCAACCTGTAAGGCAATCTTCACCAAAGGGTTCCCAAGAGGGACGAACCTCGGCTTTGGGCGTTGCCTGGGTGCGCAAGGCTTGGAGAGACAGCAAACTCTTATATGCCTGATGGGCCGCGATTTGCATGCATGACCTGAAGGGCCGAACTGAGAAACAATGGCAAAGCCTTTAGAGAGCAGCAACTCTCATGTTTTGCCGTATGGGCTGAAAGCTACGGTGTCCGAAGGACCTATCCTGGGTGCAAATCACCCGGGACCGCCGGGCGGTCACCAGTAATCGGAGCTAGTCCTACTCTACGCACTCTGTTCGGTCGGAGGGTGGGATTCCTCTGGCTGTTTGGAGTCGGAGAGGATCTGGACTGGGCAAGAACGATGTCTATGGGATCATCGGGATCGGTAAGGAGACGTTCCTTACGAACTCGTGACATTTTTATGATCCTTGTGATTACCCATCTCAGAAGGACCGACGATCTTTAAGACTTCTCTTTTTTTAAGATTGGCCATATGTACCTATATAAAAAACGTCTGAGATGGATTTTTATTTTATTGGTGCAAAGTAAAAATAAGTTTATAAAATATTCCCTTTTCAGGTATACCTGGCCAGGGTACAACGAGATGCACAAAAGAAGCTGTATCCTTACAGATCAGACGAAAGAAGGAACCTTTTATGTGAAAGGTAAAACACTTGAAATTTTATACAGTTTGCTTTATACAAGCTTTTGTTGTTTTATTGTCAAAAATTTCTTCTGAACTTTTAAGTACAAGCGGTTAAATACTAGTGTGTAAGTCGGATTATAATAAACTAGCTGTTACCCGCGGCTTCGCCCGCGTGATATATTCCCTATGTCCTTCTCAGTACCCTAACCTATGTGTATGCAAAATTTCATGATAATCGGTTTAGTAGATAGGGCATGAAAGCGTAACAAACAAACTCACTTTCGCATCTACAATATTAGTTAGGAACTTTTATGTACCTATAAGCAGTTGATAGCTTGATCTACAATTTTAAATACTAGTGTGTAAGTCGGATTATAATAAACTAGCTGTTACCCGCGGCTTCGCCCGCGTGATATATTCCCTGTCCTTTTTATTTTGATTTATATTTTTTATGAATGTAGGTATGTTTATTTCAGCCGCCCCATGTACAATACCTTTTTAAACAAATGAAAGTTAAATAAACGAATGAATTAGTCAATAAAAACGAAACAAAATATTTTTTTTTTCCTCTGAAATCTACCGCCCCTAGGACGCTGCCACCCCTAGGCCGCGGCCTATACGGCCTATTTATAAATCCAGGACTGCTACATACTGTACACATTATAAAGAGAATGATTTCATTGTTTGTTTGCATTGAATAAGCTCCAAAACTACTGGACCGATTTTCTAAATTCTTTCACCTATAGAAAGCGTATTTATCTGAGGATGGCGTGGGCTATAATTTACGCGGACGAAGTCAAATAATGTACAACATATGCTCTAATTTCCTGTCCGCGGTTGCGAGGTGTACTGTATGTACTTGGCATTGGCACTATTTTCCTTTCACCAAAAAAGTACTCCATTCACGTGGTCGCGGCAGTCCGGGCTATTCGATAATAAAATTACAGTCCGAATCAAACATTATGGCGCATGGAACATCGCGCGAGTCGATGCGCATTACACAATATTAGGTTCAGCGGGGTGCGCGCGGGGAGGTGGAGCGCGTACTGTATAAAGTTTGATTCGGACTGTACTTACTTATCGCGTACCTACTTACCAATGACAGAACGACTTCTCATGGCGGGTTCATCATCATCATCATCAGGTCTCTTTTAATCTCCACTGCAGGAGCATGACCCTCTCTGTACTACTATAGCCATAATTAGCCAGAGCAGTCAGAGGATTTGGCCTACACTCTCCACGCTGGCCAGACGGGTTGAAGAGGTCTCTTTGATGTTCATAAGCTTTGTTTAGCTAGTATTTCCTAAGTCGCCTTCTACGACATCCACGGGAAGACTTGGAGTGGTCCTATTCTACTCTGCCGGGAACCACACGGCCTTCTGCCCGGAACCACACGGCGGGCTACGTAGCCGTAATTATCTCAGAATTAGGGAACCCGATGGCCCAATGGGCGTGAGCATTATTAGCGTTTACTTATGTAAAGCAACCCCGGGCGCAGTCTCCGCTATTATGGGTGACCGCAAGTGGCTTAAAAATATCTCGAGCTACTCCGTGCTTCGAAAGGCACGTAAAGCCGTTGGTCCCGGCTGTCATCATTGATGGCAGTCGTTAAGCTATGTCAGATGCCTTAAAGCAGCTTGAAAAATCTGACACCAGTGCTGGCAACTTAAAGGCACGAATAAAAAAGAACCATGTTTTATCCGAAACAGGAAATGGATTAGAATGTTTTGATAAAATTAATGTCCTTAAGTTTTTTTCTTGGCATTGGCACTATTTTCCTTTCACGACGTAAGTACTCTACTCACGTGGTCACCGCGGTCGGCCCATTCACTCGTAAAATTACTTACTACCGCTTGTCCCACCAATAACAGTACGATATGTTACTGGTTACATAGCCGAAATTAAGTCAGAGCACCGAGATTTGTCTAAGATAGGAAATGGATTAGTCAAAATTAAGTTTCTTTTTGGCATTGGCACTATTTGCCACACATGTAAGTAGACAAGGCAGTACAATGTCACGACTGTTTACACATAGCCAGAATAATATATGTATATATATAGGTCAAGTTCTAGAAGACATTCAAACTGATATTCAAAAATTGAAATAATTTTTGAATATCAGTTTGACTGTCATCTGAGTTATTGTATGGAATAGATAGGACAGGACGCTAATTAATATTTAAGTCTGTACCTTATGTTATTATGTGCTTGTAATTTCCGACACAATGTTATTATTGTTTAATGGAATAAATAAACTGTACTGAACTAGATAGAAAATGGGTAGAATACGTGGTGCACCACTTATGAGGCGAAACTAATATAAATTAGTCGTGTGGTTCCCGACAGAGTAGAATAAGACCACTCCAACACTTCCCGTGGATGTCGTAGAAGGCAACTTAGGGAACATAAGCTAAACAAAGCGTATAAACATCAATAGACCTCTCTGTCTATTTATGTTTGGCCAGCGTGGAGAGCGTAGACCACATCCTCTGACTACTCTGGCTAAGATATGGCTCTGGTAGTACAAAGAGGGTCAGTCTCCAGCAGTGGAGACTTAAAATACTTGCCTGCTGATGATAATGATGATAAACATGAATTAAAAGTAAAGATATAACGTACGACTCAACTTAAAGAAAAAGCAGTCTCGGAAACCAAATTTATCCATTAATGATAATGCTATTTATGTGGACTTCTTGTGGCTCAGATGATGATGATTTTGTATATGTTGCAGGGAGCAAGGCAACCCCATGGAACCGACGACGAGCCGTAACGCCAGCTCGGGACAAGTCAGCCGGTGGACCTCCGTCAGAGTTAGGTAAAGGTATTGGGCATAAGTACTATGTTTGTGAACATCTTTATTAAGTTAGATTAAATAAGATATCAATAAGAGGGTATCCTACCAGTACGTTTTCCATACAAAAGTATTTCTCTATTTTCTCACCGAAAACTGCTTCTAGAGGCACAATTTTTTTTTCATTAACTCTATTACTAAAATATGTATGTCCCTATGTTTTATTTTTTTCTAAAAAACAGTTATAAAGAAATATTTTTTTTTACAAAAACAGTTTTTTAGGAAAAAAGAAAAAATAGGGGCATACCTGTTTTAGTATTAGATTTTATGAAAAAAGAATTGTGCCTCTAGAATCAGTTTTCAGCGAGAAAATAGAGAAATACATTTGTATGGAAACCATACTGAAAAGATACTGCTAGGATACGCTCTTAAAACCACGCCACGCGGGCAATATTTGGACCTGCTTTTTTTTCCCGGATGAGGTCGAAACATGTCGGCCAGTAGCTGACTATTTACGTGAGTAACCCGTTGTTACGTATTTTAATAATGCCTGCTTAACTTGTTTAATATATATCAGAATAGCATTGTGAAGCATAAAACACCTATGGAAATCATCACAAAAAGAGGGGAGTTATAAGTGTTTGTCTGTGGCAGCGTAGCTCTAAAACGGGTGGACCGATTTAAATGTGTTTTTATTTGAAAGTAGGTTATTGAGCGATGGTTTTTACGACATGACAAAATTGGTCCAGCCGTTAACCAGGTACAGGATTTGTGTGTTGCATTTTATGTCAACTCACGCGCTCGTTACTCTGTACGCAGGCAATGACACAACTCACACTTGTTTGTGTATTGTTTTATATTGTTTGATAAGATAATCTAAACTAAAATAATAATATACTTAATAAAAATACTTACCCGTCATAATCATCATTATCACATCTTTAGTCTCGACTGCAGGAGCACGATCCTCTCTGTACTATTACAGGCATAGTGCCAGAGCAGTCAGAGGCTTTGGCCTCCACTCTCCTAGTCCTCCCGTGGATGTTGTAGAAGGCAACTTAGGAAACACAAGCTAAACAAAGCTTACGAGTATAAACATCTTAAAGCTTACCCATAATAATTATTTAAACGTCTGTTAGGTCGTTTTAAGGTTCGTGATGTGATGAACAGATGTTCAATTTAAATCCAAAGAGATACAAGCTAGGGCAACTGCCTGTGCGATTTACACAGGGGTTTTATAGAAATGTACTGTATATTATTGGAAACTAGCAGTAACCCGCGGCTTCGCCCGCGTGATATATGCCTATGTCCTTCTCAGTACCCTAACCTATGTTGCATGCATAATTTCATGATTGGTACAGTAGATAGAGCGTGAAAGCGTAACAAACAAATAAGCAAACAAACAAACTCACTGTCACATTTATAATATTTGTTAGGAAGTTTTGATTAGGTTTAGGATTGAAGTAATAGGACAATGAGGGGTACCTATACGTTGTCCTTCTGTAGCAATTCTCCACTAAGCTGCCGGTATCACTTCGATGAATTTACTCTACAAGAGCTTACGAAGCACTTTCTTCTAGCACGGCCAGATGACAGTTGATATGGAGTAGCAACAAAAACGTTTACTATTTATTTATTAATGTATGTACAACCGAAAAACATGTAGAGACAATATACATACAGAAAATGAGTGCAAACTACTTTTTCCAAAAGGAATTTCTTCCAGTAGCCCCGAGAGAGGAGAGCTTAATAATAGAGTTAGACTGGCGTGTCCATACTACTATAATTATGAATTATTATACTATTATTTACTTCTTATATGATTCGATTTAGACACGGCGGGTGGCTAACGTCCAACCAATCCTTTTGCGACCGCAATGACAAGTGGCATCACTACGATCTGGCAATTCATCTGTGAAAGATCGTCTGTTTAATTAGTGTAGCAAAGTCGCACTTAGTAACATTACTACACAAAGACTGAACAGCAACAGTTTAAAAAACCACTAGTACGACTTTGTTGTAACTCTCGGTAAAACTCTATGGTTTTGTTTTTTCTCCTACCCTAAACTATGAGATTGGAAAAAATTTCATATTGCGGTAAGTCCGCCTTTGTACCCATTATTTGAAGTTTTTAGCCTTTTTTTTTCTTTTAGGTTTTAATTATTGTAATAATGGTGCAATAAAGTGTATATCCATTCATTAATTCATTCGGTATTTTCGACCAGGGCCCTCTTGAACTTCCACCAGTCGGCGGTGTTCGTGGCGCACAACGTGGTGGGCTACCTACTCATGCTCAGCGTGATGCTGTACAACGTGCACCTCATCCTGGCCGTCGTGTTCGGCATGATGGTAGGTCAGTATCTATCTGCACTTATCCGAGTGTGTTACATTGTGCACATCCTGGTCCCTGGTCCGGTGTCCGGGACCAGGAAATTTGAGATATATTAGCCGCACTTACCCGAGTGTGTTAAATTGTAAATAACCTGGTCCCTAATCCCGCCACTGTAATAAATATAAACAAAATAGTAAATAGTGCTTATATCCAAAACGTGGCATAACAAACATAGCTACAACCCCCCACGTTGTAGCTATGTTTGTTGCTTGAATGCTCAGCGTGATGCTGTACAAAGTGGACCTCATCCTGGCTGTCGTGTTCGGCATGATGGTGGGTCAGTATCTATCTGCACTGTACAACTCTCCAGAACTTATCCGAGTGTGTTACATTGTGCACATCCTGGTCCCCGGTGCGGTGTCCGGGACCAGGAAATTTGATTTATCTTTCATCATCAGGTCTTTTTTAGTCTATACTGTAGGAGCATGACCCTCTCTGTACTACCAAAGCCATATATTAGCCGCAAGTGTGTTAGATTGTGAACATCCTCGTCCCTGGTCCGGTGTCCGGGACCAGGAAATTTGACATACTATACCTTTCATCATCAGGTCGTTTTTAGTCTCCACTTTGAACGTCATATTTTTTATATCGACATAGTTTGTCGATTTTGCAAAAGACCACTGAAGAGGTTTCTTTGAGGTTTTTAAGCTTTGTTGAATTTGTGTTCCCCAAGTCGCCTTCTAGGACATCCAAGGAAAGACTTGGAGTGGCCCTATTCTATTCTGCACCACACGGCATAACAACCTAATATGAACTGATTCAGTTCTCAACCTCACACCTCAACTAACCTAACCTCTGTGTGTTGTAGGGTACTTCCTGTTCGGCACGTCGCTGACGCGGCTGCAGATGCAGTGCTTTAGCACCAAGCGCGTCGTCATCTGCACGCCCGAGTGCGACGACACAGGTGACTATTAAACTCTAGACCTAATTTATTGCCTGTTTTGCTTGGTTTGTGTTCAGGATATGCAGGGTTATTTTGGATATGAGGAGCCCGATGGTCCAGTGGGTGTGAGCTCTAAGAGCGCTTACGTATGTGAAGCAACCCCCGGTGCAGTCCCTACTTGGATGGGTGACCGCAAGTGGCATAAAAATATCTCGAGCTCCTCCGTGCTTCGGAAGGCAGGCACGTTAAGCCGTTGGTCCCGGCTGTCATCGTGATGGCAGTCGTTAAGCTATGTCAGACGCCTTAAGGCAGCTTGAAAAATCTGACACCGGTGTTGGCCACTTACACATACGAAAAACAAAACAAACAAACAGGGTTATTTTTAACCTAACATAATATAGACCCACAAGAAAAAAGGCAAAGATCGGAGAAAAAAACCTAGACCTCCCATACAAATTCATCGATCATATGGTAGAGTTTCTATGGGAAGTCAAAATATGTTTTTCCGATTTTCACCTCTTTTCTGGTGGGTCTATGTTATGTTAGGGATTCTGATTCCGATATTAAGAGTAACCTCTTAATATCGGAATCAGAATTCAAGTTTTACATGTAAATGAAATGACGTGGATTTCGTACCACACGTATATTTTTTTGTCTCCTTTCCTCTCTAGAATTATCTTAATAACCTATCTCTCTCATGCGTAATCTGTCATTCAAATCTAATCGTCTCTTCACTCAAGATAATTCGTCAATCGTTCTGTTTCTCTCACACACAATACGTTTCATTCAACACAATATTTATTAACCTTATAATTAATTAACAAATAATATGATAAGACATAAAAATAGAAATACCACAATAATAACGAATTAACAATATACTACATATAATAAATATAAATCTTTGTAAACACATTAGTGAATATACCCAAAATGACATCTTAATTAAAATAGATAACATTAGCTTGACAAAATATAAAGCCCTTCTCCCATTGCAGCGCCCGTAAGGGGCCTTAAGGGTACGCTAGTCAGGTGTTTCGCCATACAAATTCTGTAGGGTGATGACTCCGTTGTTCGGTATCGTCTGTTTAAAGTTCTTAATTCTATCGATTTGACTTGTCGTTATCTATGCTTGTATGGAATCATAATTGTAAAATTATAAGTACTTTAAAAGTTATGAGTCTCAAAACATTCCGTTTCAACACGTAATTTTAACGCAACTTTGGGAACAATTAAATACCGGAAGGAGTATAAAATCTCTAAAACAAAATTCATACAAGCATATTTTGGTTATTTAAAAAATTAAATAACTTTACTTTTAATTACAACATTCAGCTGTTTTATCACAAGAACACTTCTCCCAAACGCATACTCGCGAATTTTTAGACGACGAAGATTTAGATTTTTAACAATATTTGTGTTTGCACACACTAAACTATAGTTCCGATGTGCTTATACATCGGTGTAAATAGTTTCGCACTGTTCATAACCAAGTCTATCCCTTTCTCAGCGAAATAGCACGAAAATTAGCCGCGTGCGCCGACGAGTTCGAGTTCCGGACTAGCGGATCCTTAATTGTTACTTTTGCTCAATATGCTAAGATCTGTATTACACATTAAGGAAGCAATAAATAAATGATTGATTGATTGATTGACCTTACATACAAATAACCTTGTAGATAATGAGCTCCGTGGCGCAGCGGTCAACACGCCAGCCTGCGACACGGGGGTCCCGGGTTCGATTCCCGGTCAGATCATCTTTTTCAGAATGACCTGGGTCTTGGATGTTTAACTATATAAGTATATGTTATAAAATATAGTATCGTTGAGTTAGTATCCTGCAGCACAAGTTCACAACTTACTGTGGGGCTAGCTCAATTTGTGTGATATGTCCCTATATATTTATTTAATCTTGTCTGTTATAAAATACGTTCGCCAATAATGTTCCATCATCATCGGAGCCGTAAGAAGTTCACTGTTGGACATAGGTCTCCTCCAAGGTTTTCCAATATTGGGCGGGTTTTGCCATATTCACTACGCTTGGCACACGGGTTGGTGAGCGCAGTTTGTTTGGCTTATATCGGTTCCGACGCTGCTGCCCTTCGAAACCATACAAATCGCCTGAGAGGTCTGACATTTTTTTGCTTTTTTATTACAATTCCGTTTTCCATAGGATTTTTGATTCAGAGATTTCAAAGCTCCGAGATTCATATCAGCTTATAAACAGTCCTAAATATTTACCACTGCTAACCAATCCCTCCCCTTCTCCAAGACCGGTGCAACACGGAAAAGTGTACGTGGGAGGTGTGTGAAGGCAAGCTGTGCAAGGAGATGGACGCCATAGAGCTGCAGCAGGCCGAGACGCCCCTCACGCCGGAGCCGTATCAGCCTCCCAAATACTAGTGGTTAGATTTTCGATGTTGGTAGACGTTGGCTGGTAGTTTAGTTTTGGAAGACTTCGTTCATTTCTTCGTGCACAAAGTAGTGGCAACTGATCAAAGGAAATGTAATAATGAAGGAAAGACTGCTAACCCCGTACAAAAATATTGGCCCAAGGTAAATCCTAAAGCACATACGTGACACTTTTCAACCGACTAAAAACGAAGTTCATAAGTTGTCGCGTTTATATTTTCATTTATGTATGACGCATAACATTTTGCGGAGTAGTCCGAATTTGATAATTCTTCTTTTTTTATTGGAAAGGGAAGTTCTCCCTTAGGGAAGAAAAACAGGGGATAAATGATTTTTTGCTTTTCGGCGATTTCATTTTTACGTTAAAAAGTTTGAATCTTACTTGATGGAACCCTACGAATAAGTATTAAGTCTATTCGTAGATGGAACCATTGAAATTGCCGCGTGTTCTCAAATGATCGAAAGATTTCGAATAATGGCGTCAGTGTTTTAAATTCGAATAGACTTTTTGTAAAGTTTATCGTTTAGCATACTCATCTCTCTTTGCAAAATAACGAATTATCGAGCTCCGTGGCGCAGCGGTCAACACGCCGGTCTGTGGCACGGATGGTCCCGGGTTCGATCCCCGGTCAGGTCAAGATGAAAAATGATCTTTTTCAGATTGACCTGGGTCTTGGATGTGTATCTATATATGTATTTGTTATAAAATATAGTATCGTTGAGTTAGTATCCCATAACACAAGTCTTACTTAAGAACTTACTTTGGGGCTAGCTCAATCTGTGTGATTTGTCCGTAATTATAAAAAAAAATATCGTATTTTGGATCGTAACGTTGCTCATTAGTATAGAATTTGGTCACCTCATCTGTATTTTGTTTGTTCTCCTTTGGCCTATTTTGTTTTTGAGTGCGTAGTTAGCTTCTTCTTTTAGTTTTATATTTAGAATGAAGATATTGTATTGTGATAGTTCGTCTGTAGTTTCTCTACTTCAAAGTTCTTGTTTGGTAGTTTTTTAGTCGTTTCGTCGCATTAGAAATCGCATAAAAGATATGGTATCTTTACTAATTATATAACAAGGTTCAAGGTGTAAACTTAAATACTTAATTTACGTTTACACCATGAACCTTGATTATCATTGTATAACATAACAAAACTTTCATTTAGTAGCACACACTATACAGAGTATAACATATCTCTCGACATACCCTTAAACGGGTGTGACTTGTGAACTGTTGCTGTGGAATCAAAGCTGGGAACTCAAAAAAAAATCGATATTTTCATACAAATGTTCTTTGCCGCCCGGGCGAAATGTATGACCCCATAGGAATAGTTGTTCATATTGACGGTCTAATTGAGTCATCCCTAGAGGGTCATGTTAAACTCAGTATAAATTTTCAAAAAATTCTACGTTACTGAATAAAGCTGGTTTCCTTTCCAGCCGAAGGGACAACCCCGCCGCTACTAGGCTCCAGCTCAGAATCAGACTTCTTCATTTGCCGCACGCGCACCTGCATCCAGCCCTCGCACTACTTCCCAGCAGCTGGGCCCAGCGACCAGCCCTCCTGCCACTACGGCGCCAAGACCTGCCCCTCACGAGTCGCGAAAGGGAGGAGGATGGAAGCTGCGGCTAGCACTTCTCAAGGACCCGACAGTGAGAAGGAAGACAGCCCGAGTGTTGAAGATGTTCAACTTCTTCGCACAGAGCGACAAGGCTGCTGTAAAGATAAGGCTGAAAAGTGCGGGAAGTCTAGTCAGGAGACTACTGTGGTGGTGCACGAGCCGAAGTGCTGTAAAGCGGAGCCCCAGCCGACGCCGGAGCGAGAGGAGAGTCCCCAGGTCACGTGCTGTGCCGGCAAAGTGCCTTCTGAGAGCCAGGAGCAAATTATGTAGCGGTGACTCTCTTTTGGAGGAATTGACTGAAGTTTTAAGGCGATTGTAAATGGTGCTAGGTCGTGAAGGATCCAGGTGCTTCCCTGATTGGTTACTTGTGAATGTTTCGCGAGGGAATATCATATAAAATAAGTTAATGAAAAAGCGAAAAAACTTCGGACATCCCCCAGACTTATTTTTATTACAAAAGAATTATACAAATTATTAAATTTAATTTCCGCGGATTTGATTTATTTACGAAGATTTGAGCTTCTTTTTGTTTTGTTTTTGTTGCAAATTAAAAAGACGCGCGATCTAGGGCGACCTTGTCTTTGCGCGCCGCTGTATGATAGAGTTAATGAGTGATCAAACACGGCGAAATATAAATATTTTTTTGTTAAAATTTGGACTCTATTTTTTATACCTATGTAGAATCGATTCCACTCTCGATTCTGAAAATTTTGATTTTAGGTTTTGCGCTTTTTCATTAACACGTTTTATATATTTACTGGTGTTAAACGGGAAAGTTATTTGGAAACTTCAATTGTTTCTGTCCATCCTGACATTGACAGGGACCAAGGTCTAAAATGAGAAAAACACAGGGCCTATTTGGTTTGAATGTGTTTTTATTGAGAAAAGGTTAGAATGTGTTTGACACTTCTGTAGATTTGCATATTATTAATTTCTAGGCAAAGGACACAAGATTGTTAGTTATAAATTATATTTTTATTACATATCACTATTTTTAGATAGATTTCATCGAATTTATTTTAGTTACCAAACAGCTTGGGATTTTATTTTATGTGCTAATATTTTTTACTTGCCATAACTATATACGTAAATAATACCTATGGTTTCATTGTAAGATTTTTTTTAATTACCCCTCGTAAGGACTGCGGCCAGACAGAAGTGAAAACTCACAAGTAAGTGAAAACTAACCGTTTGTTCCCGTTGAGTCACACAAAGATTAGTAACACTCAAGTGTGTCGTAAGTTTTCCCTTACCATAAATCGCTGAATGCAGCTAAGGGTCACACGGGCAACTAGCCACAGCCACAATAGCCGCCATCTGAATTAGCGTGTGCCGACCACTGGCGTTAACAGTGTGCGGCGAGTCCATATAAAATGTATGAAAAAAATAGGAAATTGGTCGGTGGTGGCTGCGTTTTGTGGTTGATAGCACGGGTGCAGCGACACTTAAACATCCCACGCACGATCCAATTTGTCAAATAAGCAGAGCAGAATAGAATATCTTTATTTACGAATATGGTCAACAGACATATGAATATATAGAACAAAACCAATTTAATGTACGTAAAAGATTACTTGGAAGGTTTTTTCGCTCTGTCGTTAAGTTCTTCCCACTCTGTTAAATGACAAATCGAATAGTGTGTAGGCCGTTTAAAGGTTTAATTTGAATATTTCAAAGTAGCCATAGATAGATCCACCCTTATTAAATTTGTACGTATGGTTCTAAATAACAAAAATAATAGGAGTATCTAGATGAGCATTTATTGATACTCATCATTCATATAATCCAAATGGACTCAAATTTTCTGACTGTTAAAAAATCCAATAGATGTAGATCAGTGCAAACCGACGGACTAGCGATGGTTCTGTAAGCCGATTGAGACACGGAATTGGGCACATTGAAACGCCAGCAGGGCGAAAATCATGGCAGGCGCTGCAATTAGGCAAGCCGGTACGAATTCCGTGGATAAAATGTGTAGTTACCCTAGGGTTGACATTTGGCAGGACAACGGAATCGTACTTTCCTATCCCACAAAACGTTCATTTACAAGAAATAGTGAAAAAGAACCACGGAAGTGCGTTCCTTCTCTCTTTCTCTTTATTTATTTATTTTAAATGAAGGCGAGGTTGGCTATCACTAGCCTTGTGCTCGGTGTCCCCCAAGAAAACGATCATGCTTACTACAAACAATAATTCACCGCTGCGCCATCGGTTTGTGGTGACCCTATTGTGATTGTGTTCAATGTTTTATGTTGTAATTTCGCCGTAAGTTTTAGAGACTATATTTTAGTATTGTAGTACCTGCTAGGGCCTTGACTATGAGTTGCTAGTGCCAAATATCTAGAACGAATTGTTGACTAAATTATTTCAGCCACTATATGGGTTTGTTGTAATAAACTTTTGATAGTATTTTTGTCTTTTATTACTTCTGTTTTGTTGAGTCTCAGTCTCAACTGCATATCAGGCATACAGTTTAGTTAGACACATAGGGTAAAATACGGTTAGGTTGCATTATAGTCAATTTTTGACTCGTCTTCCACCAAAACAGACCACTAACTGCTATTGCTGAAGAAAAATAATCACTAGAAATCGAAACTGCTTTTATCTAGATAGTAGTATGCTACTAGCCTACTTCAGATGCCTTAAGGCAGCTTTTAAATACCTATGTATTTAATATTTGTTCGATTCCTCGATAAGAATGGTTTTTAGACATCTAGCACAATTTTTTGCAGTTGCACCTTTGCAATGGACCAAGAAAACTTAGATCATGTTCATGAAATTAATGAACTGTGAAAAAAATATTGCATCTGGTTGGTGATGGTACAACAATGGTTCAGTTGATTGTGCGCATTACTAACGCTAACTCATGTAAAGCACACCGGGGCGTGGTCTTCACTGGGATGGTGCCTTCAGGTCCCTCACTAAATGGCATCAACGGTATAAAGGTCATCATTAAATGGCAGTCGTAAATGTGTCAGATGCCTTTTGGCAGCTTTGAAAATCTGACATGAGAAGCAAGCAACCAGGCTTCGTCGCGACAGGATTTTCTTAACTCAGACACTGGCAGTTTTCAGAAACATAAGCTGCAAAAGTAGGAAATCATAAAGAAAGCAATCAAAACAGCTTAGTGTATCAATATTTTATTTATCAATATAATAGAACATTAAATGAAAGTTATTAAAATAATGGCTTAGCCTACTTACGCTACGTTTGTTACATAATCACAAGATACGGTGGGCGCGGCTTCGCTCCTGCCTGAGATTCGGCATCTCGCCAGATCTAACTACCAGTCACTACAGGAACCGTGTTCACTGCGAGTTGGAAATAATATGTAATAGATTGATATACTATTTATTCCGATTTTTTAAAGTAGATATTTCTAAAGAAATAACAACTTTCGATACATCTTATTAAAAAAAACATTCCCAATGATGTTGGGGATCGAGAATTTCCCCAGATGGTAGAACTGTGTCAAAAGGTATTTTGACAGCAGCTGTCGAAATCCACCAATCATAAAAATGCATGTTTGGTGGATTTAGACAGCTGCTGTTAAAAATACCTCTCGACTCAGTGCCACCATCTGGGGGAATTCTCGATTCCGAACACCCTTAATCTCGTTCTATCACCTAGCAAGTCAACGACAGCATTTGATTTATTTTGAATATTCGGAATTAACACTTTCTGGCCGATAGAAAACTTGCAATCTTCCATTTTATAACTGTTCTATTACTTCCAGCTCGCATATACACATTAACTATAAATAAGTAGGGGTTTGCCTTGCGGCAATATCACAAATACACACGATTAAATTCGGGTCAGAAACTTATAAATACGTTACAAAATGCTATAAAAACGAATGTAACCAGAATGTTTAAAAACATTACTTTAATAAATTGGTTTTAACATTATAATGCTCTGATGATGAAAAACGGAGTGATATTTATGCTTAAAACTACTACAAATGAAACTTTACATCCGTGCACACGTCGATGTGTGAGAATCAGGATCGCAACTGCAGAATAAATTCAAGTACTAACAGACGTATAAGAGACGGTGCGTAACGTGCCACTGAGAACAGTAGCAGCTAATCCTGGTTTTCGAAAACTTAATAATTCCTGAGCACGGGGGAGAGGTGCGGGGAGGCCAAATTGCGAGGGGCGCTAGTCGCGGGAAAATTTCTAGTCAAAATATACACGGAGTCATTCTTTATAGATTTTTAAACATTCTGGTTAATTTAGGTAAGTGGTGAAACGGTCAGCCGAAGCCGCACCCTTAACTGCGAGGTTCATCACTATCAACAATAATAAAGTTAAATAAATATGGCCATTGCTGTCTTAAGGCCCGGCGACGCGGGCGTTCAAAATTATACTTATATTACTACCAAGAAGCTTATATGCAGTGAATACTAATTCATGGATTTGATAAGAAATGTATACGATTTTATAATTAATCCCTTAGCCTTGCTTACATCGTTTCCTTTTTCAAAATGCTGAATAAAAATGTTCGCGTTTATGGCCTATTTTATCAACCGACGAAAACACAGAGGTTCTCAAGTCGACCGAGCAGAATAGGACCACTCCAAGTCTTCCCGTGGATGTTGTAGAAGGCGACTTAGGAAACACAAGCTAAACACAGCTTATAAAACATATCAGAGACTTCTCCAACGCGTCTGGCCAGCGTGGAAAATGCAGGGCAAAACCTCTGACGGCTCTGGCTAATATATGGCTCTGGTAGTACAGAGAGGGTCGTGCTCCTGCAGTGGAGACTAAAGAAGACCTCATGATGATGTTAAGACTTCACTCATTGTACTCTTGTGTAACAATTATAAAAAAAATATATTTTATTGACTGGTTCTATTCACAGTATATAAGCTCCTTGGTTACTTATTTCAACAATTAGGGGTTAAATAGCATAAAACTGGAATGAAACTAGGAGGGTTACACGGGAGGGTACAACAAGGGATAAAGGAAGACAGGTCCCCGTGGCGCGGGGATCGGTAAACAAGCCAGCAGCGCAAACCTTAACATTCGAAGTTCAAGGCTTTGTCCTAATAAAACGGTTATCGGCAATATCGTAAAGATAGTTTACTTACATTTTATTTAGTATGCTAAACAGTGTTTTAATTTTCGTTTTATTAACATTAATCGATTTTTCATATTTATGTTGAACAGAGAAAAATCTATTTTTGATTTATCGATTTCTCCCTCCAATGTCAGAATTCTTCGATCACAATTTTTTTTTCTATCCCTTCTTATCCAAAGCAAATTAAAGCAAAGCTATTTAACTACCAAGAGTTTACTATCTGCATATTTTATAATCCAGGAATTATTTCAAGGAAATTACTATAGTGCATATTAATTAATCCCATACAATTTTCTATTCATTTGATCACTTTTTGTATGGGTAGCAAAAAACAATCATTTGCGATATCTTTTTATAGGAAAGTTGTAAGGGTCATTTATAGACCCATACGTGCATTTAGTAATTATGACACGTGGTAGGTATGTTGATATTAGTAATTCGTTTTCACGTATTATTAGGACATCGCCTTAGGCTGCCCGCACGCGAGACGCGCACGCGTGCAAGCAGCCTTATAATCACAGACTTTTAACCTCACTCGTACAAAAATAAAATAACCAAAGTATAACATTAATTTACCTACATTTATAACATTAACATTAGAGTGCAAAATTTAATCGAAACCTTATTTAGACATAGAATATATTAGTCAAATTCTCCACACAATATTTGTATAGATAGTGCCATCCACAACGGCGAGGAAAAAAAAATCCTTTTTTAAAAATTCTAAGACCTGCCGTCTTTTACAGTTTACGTCCGCCATATTGATTTTTGCTGACGATAGCCTATGACATTTAGGGGAAGAATACTAATCTAATGACACCTCATCATGACACCAAATCCCAGAAAAAACGTGGAAGGGAGAGCGCCTAGTTGGAAGACACTATTTGTACTTCGTTTGGATTATTTTATATCTGACAGTTATTCTACAATTTGTATCAGGGTTTTTGAAATGCTTGCCACCAGATGGCGGCACTGATTTTAGGTTCCAAAGAGCCGCTGTCTTCGACAATATCACTAGAACTTGAAATTAGTATGATTTTCTGGGGAACGATTTTTAAACTTCGCCGTTCGTAAACGAGCGGTTTTTCCATACAAAAATCATTCGAAGACGAGTGGTCATACATTCAAAAATAGTACCCCTGGTCTATTACCTTTAATTAATCTGTCAGAGGTAAAATATAATGCAAACCGATATTAGGACGTATCCTGGAAAGCAAAATGGAGCTGTACAACATGTATACGACTTGCTTTATACCAACACTATAAGAGGAAGATGATAAATGTATTGATTAACTGAAAATAAACTGAAAGGCAGGTACAGTAGTACCACTTTAATAAGTCGCATCGGCATTATTCGATGGCGCAGAATAGCGCAACCTACCGACGACTCAAACCGAATGAAAACATTAATGAAATAACGAACTTATTGCCACTACATAAGATTTGAAATCCGAAAACAACAGAACTCGTGCTGTCTCGCTCACAATGCTTGTACGACTGCCGAGACTGGCCGAGACGCGCATGGCGCGTGCACATATACCAATAGCGGACGGGTATTTTCGCGCCATGCAAACATTTGACTTCTGCGCAGGTACATCGGTGTAACTTATAAAAGTGGTAGTACTGTATATGTAATGAAAGGTGTGATTGCCTATTTTTATCTAATCGCACATCTTCCTATCGTAGTTTCAGTGGAAAGCGAGCCTTTGGCATAAACCACACAGAAAAGGCGTAACGGGGGTGTAGGCGTGGGGCACTATCATAGGATTTTAAGCCTTATTGTTATATGTATAACGTCCAATATCGCAACAAAAAAATTACGCTCCCTCCGGCCGCATGTGGCATCTTGCGAAAACGTTTCTCGCGATTCTGGTCGTTTTGAATATGACAATAAGGTTCAAAATACTATCACATTGTTCCATGTCTGCGACGTATCTGCGCCGCGCGTTTTATCTGTTAGTCTTTTGCCTAAAGCTACTTAAACGTAAAGCTTATATTATCTGTGGGTGGTTGGTGCTGGACGCACGTTTTTGGATATCAACATCATTTGGTGATTATTAACCAAGTGCTTCACACATTTATTTTAGTTTACACATCAAAGTGTACTTGACCCTTTCCATATATATATATAAATATATGTGTGTGAATACAAATGTGTAAATTCCATATACATGTAAATACGCCTCTTATTTAAAACGGTCTCTATTAAAGCGTCAATCTTACTTTACCGAATTCAGACAATGACGCAAGGGAGAGTTTTTCGTTAGTTAGGTGTTCAGTAGAAAATTTCTTCAATGTGAAAAATTAATAGCCGCATATTATACAGTTCAAGTGACGAGTTACATCGTCAAAAAAGCAATACACAGTGTATATGTTTAAACAATCAGATAAAATGTTTCTCTTCCATCGCAGCTCAAGGGCTGTATTGATAAACAGGGCTGGCTCAGTCTGTAAATATGATCCACTTTTTCTAAGGCCCCAATGCTGGGACCTCAAAAAACTTCGACATTTCCTGACAGATGTGTTCTGTCCTCTGGGTAACTTATATCAAAAAGTCGGATTTTTTTTTATTTGTTTTTTTTTTATTTTATTTGATTGGCTGAGTTACATTATAAAGGAATATCGAGGGTAAATTTACATACATGTATGTAATATCGTCATGTAGCGTCCATTTAGAATCGGTTGATCAAAAACTGTCGATCAGGCAATTCTTATGAGCCACTGCGCATTTATATATTTAAGGTCCCATTACTATGTTATCCTATAGGAAATGTCAAATTTAAACAATAAATATTTCCTAGTCAATATACCGAAACAAAATTTAAAGAGTAAATAAATACTTTTCTAATACTCAAACAAAATTTTAAACAATTTTTATCAAGAACATGTAGATTTATAAAATACAAGTTATCAACACGTAGATGTAAAAACATCAAATAATGATTTCATAATCCCCATTCCGTTTCTATAAACAGCTAGGACATCAACAAAAAGGAGTTTAACAAAAACAGATTGATTAAAAAAACACTGGCTGGCTGGAACAATAAAAAAAAACTATTTTGACAGTTGACAGTTTATACCTTTCGCGCGCCCTGCTGTTCAAAGAAACGCACTGCGCCGAGCAGTGTTGCCAACATTCCGCACTCGACTGCGACTTCCTGCTCAGGCCATGAGCTCCCAGTAGGGCATCACCATCCCGTTCTCGCCCTTCAGTCCCTGTGGCCGGATGAAGTTCATCTCTATGCTCTTGAACCTCCTCTTCAACTCAGCGTCGAATAGCTGTTGTGCAGATAAATTATCGTGAAATAATAGTAGATTGTTGCACTGAGCAGAAAGTAAGTTATTGCTGCACGAGTGTTTATTTGGAGCCCGAGCGCCAGCGAGGGCTCTAAAAAGCACGAGTGCAATTTAACTTACTTAATGCGAGGTGCATAATCTGCTTTTCTTTCAACTACTGCAATAAAGTAGTTGAAAAATAAAACTGAAGACAAATTACAATAGTTAATTGTTGTTCACATTCCCGCTTTTTTTCTTTATGGCCAGTATTTTTTTTAGGCAAGGCAATATACACGTCCCTTTGTTAACTCCATACGGCCGTTAGGTTGGCCAACCTTCTTTATGACAGGTGACAACTATTGTCCACGATTTAAAAAAACTAAACAGTGCAGTAAAGGATTTCCATACATTTTTGCTGCACTAGAGCAGCAAAAATGTATGGAAATCCTTTACTGCACTGTTTAGTTTTTTTTTTTACTTCTAGTGCAGCAAAGCTCCGCTTTGTGCTGGATATGTAGTGCGGTTATGATAGAATTGCAGCGTAGTTGGAAGAAAAATAATGTTTGTTTCATCCAAGCTGGCAGTAAAAACTTTTACAGGCATAACTTCTATGTCTTCTCCTATTTGGACGTAAGAAATTGGATATTTATGTTTATTTGACTTCAAGATTTGCACTACAATTTATTTTTATTTTATATAAAAATGAAATTTTGCGACAGGGACATTCAGCGAGTAGGAAACATTTTGCGACTAGAAGCTTAATAATCTATTTGGGATGTCATCCTCAACTGTCTGTCCGGTGGTCGCAGTTATGGCATCGGCTATGCGTACCTGCCCCCCTATTTACTAACTCGGATGACAGGTGTCGATGCCTATGAATCTAGAATTTACAAGTACAATGCGGGTTTTGCTAGCTCGAACTTTTTATTTGAAATACAAAAACCGCATTGTAACAGCGAATCCTAGATCGATAGGCATCGACACCTGTCATCCGAGTTAGTAAATAGGCCGGCTGATCTTCCGAGCTACTACTTTCTTATTCCTAATCTGTAAACCATGTAACATTCCAAATACCTTTATCCTGCAAAAAAAATGCCTGCCGCTTAAAAACACGGTTTTGACGGACAGCAGCGTTAGAACCGAGATAAGCCAAATAACTTACCAATTCGTCTGACAAGCGAGGTGAATATGACAAGACTTCTTGGGGACCAAAAAGTCCACTTCTAGGCAGCAGTGGACTTATGGCTGATATGATGATGATGATGGGGGTATTTTGCAACGAAGCGCTAGATACTGTCATGACAGTATACACACCTTGGTGTCCCCGGGCGCGGCGAGCGAGTAGGGCGTGCGCTCGCTGGCGGCGAGCAGCACGGCGTGGGCGGCGCGCGCCACGTCGGCGCTGAAGTGCACGCGCAGCGCGCACACCTCCCACAGCGACGAGCCCAGCGCGCGCGACGCCATAGCCTGCGTCTCCTCCATCACGTACGGGTCGCTCGACACTGCAAACAACATAGCCAATACTTAGATGCTGCAATCAAACCTACGAATAAATAATAACGGCCGCTAAGCGTTTACTGTATGAATATTTGCTCCAGTAGAGTAGTGTAGTACCATAGATTTTTTATAAAGGAAGTGACTTTTTAATATGTTTATAATTCCTATATTTGTCATTACACTTTTTTTTTGACATCTTAGTTAGGCTTATAAATAATACATTGAAAAAGATTTACTTATAATACATTAGTAGATATTAGCAACTACTGATTTTCCCAATATTGTCTTCAGTTAAAATTCTATTTAATCCAAAAGTAGCGTGTACGTATTTTATGTTCAACCTTATTGTTAACTTACTCAGTTTCTATATGTGAGGACCTGTAATTGGCCTCTTGGTTTCCGTTACCACGGCCGGTTTCAGTTACCGCTGTCAGTTAGACCACACAACTTTTTAGTGTTTCTGTGGTGCCACCCCTTAAAATATGACACACTTATTATCTTGGCCTGCATATCCTACCACCTGCACACGCGAAGACATACTGTACACAATGCTACTAATAACGCTGTATCAGTTGCAGAATTTTGGTCAATAATATCTATACCAATGTTAATAGGTCGTATGCAAACTCACTGATAGCAGGCGTGTCTTCGTAGCAGATCATGCGTTTGAGCCCCGGGTGTCTCAGCAGTATATTGGCCACCCACTGCAAAAAGCTGCTGGCATCCTCTGGCGGAGCCACCAGCGCCAGTCGCTTGGCGAATATCACTCCGCTTATATGAAGTGCTATACAAAGGTAAGCAAACTCACTGATAGCAGGCGTGTCTTCGTAGCAGATCATGCGCTTGAGGCCCGGGTGCCTCAGCAGCAGATTGGCCACCAACTGCAGCAGGCCGCTGGCGTCTTCTGGCGAAGCCACCAGCGCCAGCCGTGATAGCCTCTTGGCGAATGCTGCTACCAGGCCTTCAGGCAAGTGTCTGCAGGAAAATCAGTACTTTACTAAGCACTTACTAGCAGCGCTCCCCGGCTGCGCCCGGGCACGTATTATACATAAAAACCTTCCTCTTAAATCACACTATTTATTAAAAAAAAACCGCATCGAAATCCGTTGCGAAGTTTTAAAAGACCTGAGGATGATGATGATGATGATGAGATATTGAATACTTTAGCATGATTAGACCCACTGGGTCCATGCCACCAGATAAAACATATATCCCAACAGACTTCTAAGAATTCTCTGTCACAGTAAGATAATCTGTCTCTGGCAGTACAGAGAGGGTCGTGCTCCTGCATTGGAGATTAACAAAGTCCTCATGATGAAAAGAATCTCACGTGGATCTGATGAAGACATCGGCGTGATGCAGCAGTCGCCACTTGTATTGGCTATTATGGTAGTACAGAGAGGGTCGTGCTCCTGCAGTGGAAGACTGCAAAGACCTCATGATGATAATAATGACGAAAAGAATCTCACGTGGAGCTGAGGAAGACATCGGCGAGATGCAGCAGTCGCCACTTGTATTGGCTATTATGGTAGTACAGAGAGGGTCGTGCTCCTGCAGTGGAAGACTAGCAAAGACCTCATGATGACGATAATGACGAAAAGAATCTCACGTGGAACTGAGGAAGACATCAGCTAGATGCAGTAGTCGCCGCTTGTAGCGCGTGGCGAACATCTCGGGCTCGAACATGCCGTACAGCCGGTCGTACATATCCGGGTAGTCGATGTTGTGTCGCCTCACCAGCTCTAATACGCCCTGGAGCGCTAACATGCTTATGGGACCGCCTGGGAATGAGAAAGTACATGTTACGAAAATATAATTGAATAGGGGTTTATCATTTATGCAGTAACGGTAGTAGTCTATAGCTTCTGAACAATAATTAGTAAATGCATAATACTTAATAAGATAATTTTAAATGTGATTTGACATGAAAAGTGCCTGCAAGACCCTATTTTCTGAATAAACTTCTTTAATCTTTTCAATCTTTTTGTATCAGTGACTGGATAAATACGGTCATGTGAATCCAATTGGATGGACAAAACTAGTGCATCAGGAAAACCTGAAAGACTACAGCATGAGGTGCTTCAAAAAGGGCACGATTAGATTTCTTCAGGGTCTGCAACGCGCAAGTGGCACCTCTGGTGTAAAAGGCGTGCATAGGCTATGTAACCGCTTCCCATCAGTGACTGTTTTCCACATGGTTGTATAAAAAATTATATTAACACAGTACTCATATGGTGTGAATTTAAAAGTATTTTTATTCTTACCAGCATCAAGACTGTCGCAGAGCATGTCTGTAGCCAAGTGCGGCTTGGCCAATATTGGCATGAGCCGCTCGACCAATAGCAGCAAAGCGCGGCGATGTGTGCGCGAGTCGGACATGAGCGGCCACTGGCACGCGAAGCTCCAGCAGCGGTTGGCGTACCGACGGCACACTGCTGCGTTCCATGGGAATGGCGGTTTATCTGGAGAAATAAAACAAAAATGACCTAGTACTCAAGTAAATATATATAAATATAATGGGGTAGTTCTGTCTTCCTGTTGTTGTTTTAGAAGGCAACTTAGTAAACACAAGCTAAACAAAGCTTATAAGCATCAAAGAAATAAAATCCTCTGACTGCTCTGGCTAGTAAATGGCTCTGGTAGTACAGAGAGGGTCATACTCCTGCTGTGGAGAGTAAAAAAGATGATGATGTGGAGGCACCACATAACATAGTCCAATTGTCAAGGCAGAACACAATGACCACACAAGAGAGTTCTCTTGTTTTTGGATTCAGGAGTTACAGAGGAAATCTTACTCTCGGTGCCACAGAGCAACTTCTCTTCTTTCTCCTCATGGTCCCGCTCCCGGACTTTGATCTTGGCTTCCAGTGGGATCTCCAGTGCGAGCAGTTTGTCCAGTAGCTCCAAGTAGTTCTGCATGAAGGTAGAATTTGGTGATCTGGAATTGTTGAAATATGGGTACTTGTGATGTAAATTTTGTTTGTTTGAAAAACTTTACGGTTTCATAATATAAATAAATAACCATGGCGCCCATGTAAGGCGCCAGACGAGCTAGATCCTACATGCTAAGTTCCACGGTTTTATTTTCAGGGTATGGACCCATGACAGCACATTAATAGATATCCTATGTTGGGCCAGTGACTAAAACAAACATGCAAATCTATCTAGGATAGTTTTAGTGTTATCTAAATAAAATTTATAACACTCCAATACAAAAGGATTATAACTGAAATTGTTCTCAAATCTCATACTGCCAGTATCTATAAAATTACTAAGACAGATAGAGGCAGCACGAGACTTAAGATTGTCACTACTTAAAATGCTATTGAGTATTTAGTAAATTCCCGCAGATACTTCTTAATATGTTTGGGTAGATACAAAAGTGTGAGAAATACTTTGAAAACATTTGCAAGATACTTACTTGCGGTATGCAAGCGTGGAGAGCACCTTCAGACCATATTGTTGTACATCCCTGTACTCTGTGAATTCCTGGAAGCGGGCTATGGGCGCCGACATCGACATATCCGAGTCTAGCAATACAGTGAATATGTTCTGGAACAATCAATTATTTATTTAAGTTTTTACGTAGCCTTTTTGTATAAATAATTCAAGAAAGCAATTTTCTGTATATATTCTGTAGGGGGCAACTATATTGAGCATGTGGCCAACAATTTTTGCCACAAGCTCAATATAGTTGCCCCTTATTTGGCAGAATCAGGAGTAATCATTGGTACATGCATAGAGTATACAAGAGAGTGCTTACTAGTAGCATAAGTACTCTATCCTCTAGAGTAAATGGTAGAGTAATTACTATACTACTAACTAGCATCATTCACACTGAATATTTTGAACCAGATATTGTGTAATTGTTAGAGCAAAGTTAACCGAATTGAGATTTAGAAATACTTGATAACAAGTAGGTATATGGTAGAATTTATTTATTTTGCAAATGCATCACCCTGTAAAATAAAAGTTACCTTCAATCTATTTGATGGGAAGAAATAAGCTGTGGTGCTTTCAAGTGGGTTCTTTCCCTCCATCTGCAGTAGCTTGCTGGCTGTTACCAGGGCTTGCAGCCGGGAGCTTACGCGACCGCGCTTGATGCATTCTAGGGTCCTCATGAGGGCTGCTTCGTAGCACTCCTGTAGCCATCTGGTGTATTCTGCTTCTGGACTGTGATCTGAAAGGTTATTATTAGTTATTTTATGTTTATCTATATATGTATTTGTTATAAAATATAGTATTGTTGAGTTAGTATCCCGTAACACAAGCCTTACATAAGTACTTTCTTTGGGGCTAGCTCAATCTGTTTGATTTGTCCGTATATATTTATATTTATTATATATTTTATATAGCACAAGCTGCACCCCTAAATTTGTCCACGTAAAAAAGTTGCCCATGTCCTTTCTCAGGCTCTAGACTATCTGCGTACCAAATGTTATTTAAATTGGTTCAGTAATTTTAGCATGAACGCAAACCAAACAGAGTTGTGTTGGCATTCGTAATATTAGCATGGATTACAATGCTCGGTATAATATTTAAAATAAAAATAAATGTGATGTTTTGTATTGTGTGGTTTTATAATTATGTCCTGTTACTAACACTAGGTTAAGTCTACTAACAAAATATGGATTGTCTGAAATAAATATTATTTATTATTATTATATATTTTTCATCACACATTTTCAATTATTGGAACCTTTTTGATAAACTAAATTATGGAAACCATCTGTTCGGTTTTCTTTTAAGACTTTAATGCTATGTAGATTGTTATAAAAGTTAAAACCTGTTTCAATACATATAAAGATTTGAACTTGTTTGTTGTGTTATTTGATGATTTATTTCATTTTCTTGAAACTAAGTCTAACCTTTAACTAAGTTATACTTATTGGACAATAATTTAATAAAATTTTATTTTGTGAGTCATTCCTACACAATTCCTCCTGAAATGGTGCAGTAGTTCAAATAATCACAGTCCATGCAACTCACAAATACCATAAAGCCATCTTGGCCTCCCCAATATTGTACCTCAAACCCAATTATTAAAAAAATAAAACATAACAAACAATTTACAGCAGATATTGAATAGTATTGACTCATATCCTGGCTGGCACAAAATATTACAGTCAAATTACTTATACAAATATAAAAACCAAACTTTAGCACACTAGTTACTTGTAGGCGACAGTTAGGTCAGACCAGATAAACTACACGTCACAGTTAAAAATTAACGTTTATTACGGCACAAATAACTGATTGATAATATAACACAAGAAAAACAAAAAATTCCAACAGCGTCTTTCTTGCGCGCGGACCGAAGACAATTCTCTATTCAAAAATTGGCGGGAGCGGGCGTCGCCACAGATAACGTTACATAACTTTATAAAGTGACTACTTAGAATAATAAATCTCCAGAAGGATTCATCTGTCATTTTTCAATGCGTCAGACTGAGTCCAAAAACGCGGCAAAACCCCCCGCGCCCGCGCGTTTCACACCCGCTTAGTGTTGCTAGACTATAAGTTTTTACCATTAGTTGGGAAAAAAAAATGTAATGTTTTTATTAAATATAAATAAATAAATATATACGGACAAATCACACAGATAGTAAGTTAATGTGATATTTTTGAACGTAATTAAATATAACGACTTATTCCTATAAAATAACATTTAGATATTTATAAAAACCTGCAAAAGAGTGACTACATTTTCCTGGAAACCACATTAACAACACTCGTGTTAATTTGTTAGTAGTTTTTATACAACGTGGAAGGGATATACCCGTAATAAATCGAACTACGGTTATAGTTTATTATAGTATACATAAATTAAAATAACAGTCGAAAAACAAAAATAAATTTCGGCACTTCCGTACAAAAGTGTGCACCCGCCCGGGGATTTGTATGGGAATGTCGATTTTCTTTTTGTTTTTTGACCGTTATTTTAAGTTCATTTTACTAAAGTGATCTAGTCTGGCCCGTGGTTCGATTTATTACGGGTATGTCCTTCCACTTTGTATAGGTACCCAGTGGTTTGTGTGGTTGTGCCACGTAATATCTGATTAGTACCTCCCTTATGGTATACTTACATGTTACACGCCAAAACTGATTTCGGGACAAACTAGTTAGTCCTGAAATATTTAGGACAAACGACTCTGGCGTAAGACAGCCTGACTTATGAATATTTTTTCAAATAGCTACTGGTAAAGATCACAAAAGAGACCTCATTTTTGAAATTCAAGATGGCGGATCAGATTTTTCTTGTGAAATCGACATGAATATCGTTGTATGGGTTTTGTCCGGGTGTAAATTTAAAATGTGACGTCACTTTTGTAATCCAAAGTGGCGAAGGCGACTTTTGGTAAAAAACTAACATGTATGTCGTTCTATGGGGTTTTCAGGGTGAGTATTTCGAAAATGAGGTCAGTTTTGCCATCCAAGATGGCGGACGCGACTTTTCATGCGAAATCAACATGGGTATCGTTATGTACATTTTTAGGTGTAGATTTCGAAAATGATGTCAGTTAAGATATTGGTGGACGCAATCATTCATGCAAAATCGACATAGATGTCGCTGTACAGGTTTTGCAGATAATAGATTTTCGCGCCAGTTTGGAATTCTTCCAAAACAGCAGTAATTTTGGAAATCTACACCCCAAAAACCTATTAAATGACACCCAAGTCGATTATTTATGAAAAGTCGCGTCCGCCAATATGGATTCCAAAAATGACGTCACTATTGTGATCTATACTCCTTTAAGCTGCTAAAAACATTTGAATAAATATTGAGTTATTCCTGAGAGACATTTATACAATGAATAACCTAATTAACACAATAAATCAGATCATTCAATATACTCTACTGAAAATTTTCCTTATTAAATACTTTATTTGACTAGATGCACCTCAAAACGTTATAATTAGTTAATAGTTATACTACTTACATAAATTTTATCTTAAAATAAAGTTTAACATACTGGGGAAAAATATTTTATAGAGCAGCAACACTTTACAATGAACGTCATATGGACTTGACATTGTCTTTGGCAAAATAATATTTGTAAAATTTTATCTGTAAATGATTTAAATAGCTCGTAGATGTTTAATTATACGTGAAATGTGATCTCGTCATTTTTGTTGTTACGTCCAGTTGCAATTCTGCATGTGGGAACTGCACATTACGGTATAATGAAATTAAAATTGAAGAGCGCCGACACGTTAGCCGGCCGCCATGACAAATGTCAATTGACGATCCATGAGCGTATCTCAGGTCCTTTGAGCGTATCTTTTTGTTCCTCAGTTTTATATGCCAATGCGGTTTCTGGAGATTTATTATTCTAAGAGTGACTATTGACAAGTACAACATGCATGCCACGCTCCTATTTTTACAAAATAAACATCCAAATTAGGATAATTCACAAAATCATAGAAATATTTACAAACAGCCAACTTATGCCTAAATATATACAACTGAGGTGAGCGCGTCGCTAACACTCCCCACCCTAGTGCTGGTACAGCACTCACTACCATGTGGTAAAAGAGCGACGCATGCCGCCGATCGGTTCCACACACATGTGTACTTTAATAAGTATAATACGACCATCCTTACCTGGGTGCACTTGGAGAATTAGACCATTTGGCCAAGTGCTAAAATGGAAGACACGATCTACGGCTACGGCTGACATCAAAAACTCCGTACTTCTGAGGACCTATAGTTCCACTGTCTTCTCGGCAGAAAATTAGGTAGAACTTCAAAACCTTAAGTGCCAATAACATGTTGGCTAAAATCGGTGCGCTGTACGCAACCTTGCAAAGATCCAAGACCCAAGAGACCTAACAATATAGACTACCGAGAAGAAGATGGATTTCGAAATAAAAACCACAAATAAACATTTATAAATGCACTAAACGACATAATATGCATGCATTTACTTACCTCTATGCAATCTGTAGAAATATTTACAGCGAAACTTAAATTAATACCTAAGCTTTATGTACAAACTTGAGCCCAGCGCTCTAGTTTTGTAGAGGCTGTCTAATGGAATTATATGTACTACGTGGGCTGTCTCCTAATATTGACTTTTCTCGGCAGTGAGACAGGTAGCACTTCGAAACCATAAAGTTCCAATTATATGGCTAAAAGTGGTGCGCTTTACGCACCCTTGCGACATTAAACACCACTACCGAGAAGGTTTTATTTTTAAAGTCAGAAATCTATCAAATGTTAGGAGCTATCGGGCTAACAGACTAGTGCATGTACGTATCTATTACATATGTACAAATATTTATATTGTTCAGCACAGTAGTACCTACTTGTTACCTTTTCCTCAGGACTTAACTATTCCGTCACTAGCTCCTGTGCTATCACGTAGACAATTCTAAAACTAAACAACTAAACATATCGCTCCCATGCCCCACCCTATGGAGCCTTGTAGGGATAATAAAATAGAAACCTAACTTTTATAACTACTCGCTAGCTCCTTGTATAATAAAAGGAAATATTTACATGAGGTAGTGAATTGCGCGACTACCAGTAACTATGACACAAAAATTTGTACCTCTAACCTGTGCCAGGGTATCTCACACCATACATATATGTTCACACACTATGTCAACGAGTAACTGCAGTTACATGTGAGTACTATAAAGCGCAGCGTAACGCCATAAAGCGGTGACAACTTGGACTGCGGACCTTGCAGCGTGTGTGTGTGAGATAAAAAAACTATTCATTAAATCAACCGCGGCTGCGGCATCAAAATCTAACCTATGCTTCTTATTGCGGGGGTCATCGACCCCAGGACGCAAGTGTTCGTTATACCCATTTCGCGCAAGACGAACGTCTACCAATAGTTCCCTGTACCTACATAGGAAATCTGCGATTATACTTTTAGTCCCTTCTTGCCATCCCACGACGTTTGGGTAGACCTTAGGCATGGAACCTTGTCCATTATACCAAGGCAAGCCTACGTGCCACTGACTACCAGAAGGAACAAATGTCTTCTCTGAATGAGAAACGGCAATATTAATAATAGCAATAGGCTTACTTGCAATTTCTACGGCGTCAAAGTCAAAAGACCTCACCTCCTTCTTGGACTCCTGCTGCGTGCTCACGTCGTCAGCAGCGACGACGGCGACAGTGGCAGCGAACGGCGGCGGCGCGTTGTTCGAACATACGAATAAAGTAGCCTGCGAATTCTGCCAAAGTGTCGCATTACGAGGGCCTTCGCCATGCGTCGGGTACAAGATGATATGCATGCACCAGCCCAGAGGTGTTAGCGTAGCGGACGGCTCAGTCCTACCTAATCTACCGTCAATGGGAAGTAATACATTGCAATTATAAATTCCTAAAAATATTTGGGGGCTTACATCGGCTAAACTCAAATTATGTTCAATATGTACAAGGTGTTTAAAGTTTAAGTAATTACAATTGACTATTATTGAACATATAGGTATAATATAGACACGAACGGCCTTTACATTGTGTACCTTGTTGTTAATACCGGTAAGGTCCAGTTTCGCAACGACAACAGAGCCACAAGTAAGGTCATTGCCCGACCGCACATCACAGATGCGCATAGTCTCCGACCAGCCGGTGAGACATACGCATTTGGTACCTAACACTATAAAATTATTAGCGTTTATAAACGTCACTCTTTGGGTTGTACCGTAGGTTGTACTATCGAAGACGGTACCTGGGGTCATTGACATTGACGTGGACGGAGACATCGTCGGCTGGGTCGGCTGGTAGTGTACAGGCGCTCGGGATGTGTTGTTGTTATTCTGCAACAGCTGACCGTTGTGCTCCTGCTTGAAGTGTAGCCTTTCCAAAGGGTCCCCAGCATGTTCAGGTAGCTGTATAGAAGCACAAAACCTCAACAATAGCTGGTTTTTGGGTGCACTCGTAGTGTTCAGGTCCTTCACCGCAGTAGTATGCGTCTGTATCGCCGCGCACATGCCAGGTGCCGCCTCCTGCTGAGCGGGCGTAGGCATGTGATGCGGAGACTCCGTAGGTAGACGCGGCGCTGCGAGTCCTGATGGTGCAATGGCGTGTGGGATGTCAGCTGCCGGAACATTCAGCTGATGCGGCCGGCCTGTGGGGTTTCCATATTCGGGGGCGGGCTGCACCAATTCGACGCGACTCTTCTTCACCCATTGCTTAACTTTTTGAGTGCCATCTTCTTTCCGTGGACTGTATTGTTCTTCCAGCTGGGCCAGGTCCGCTACCAACTGTTTATCAATCAGCTCCATCTGTATTTGTGCCTTCCGCTTTGCAGCATCCAAAATAAGCTGCGCCCTTCTAGCTCTAACTGACGTAGTACTGTGGAGGCCCTGCGGCCTTCGGGTGGCGGGAGATTTGTTGACAACAGCTACCGCACTGCAATCCTCAGAAACGACCAATAGCGGATTACATACGGCTAGTTCCCGCCCGCGAAGCGCGGCGCCCCGGGTGCCGACCATTTTCTGCATACAATAGTGCGCTGGTTAAAAAATCACAAATCCGGCCGAATGACCAGAAACTGTAGGCGACAGTTAGGTCAGACCAGATAAACTACACGTCACAGTTAAAAATTAACGTTTATTACGGCACAAATAACTGATTGATAATATAACACAAGAAAAACAAAAAATTCCAACAGCGTCTTTCTTGCGCGCGGACCGAAGACAATTCTCTATTCAAAAATTGGCGGGAGCGGGCGTCGCCACAGATAACGTTACATAACTTTATAAAGTGACTATTGACAAGTACAACATGCATGCCACGCTCCTATTTTTACAAAATAAACATCCAAATTAGGATAATTCACAAAATCATAGAAATATTTACAAACAGCCAACTTATGCCTAAATATATACAACTGAGGTGAGCGCGTCGCTAACATTACTTATTCATACAATTTGGCAATATTTGAATAAGAAGCATGGTATCAACAGACGGTGACCTTGAAAATATTTGCCTAAAGACGCCTTTCAGAAGCGAAATGTAATAAAGCCCTAGGGGCTTCGCTTGGTCAGGTGAAACTAACTTATGTAAAGTTTATATAAATAAGGCAGCCCCACACAATGAGCAGTTCGGTAACGAGGCAATTACACAAGCCAGTGTCAGCCTCGACCAACAATTTATATAAGCAAAAACGTCACATGTCGTGAAATGTGACCATCATTGCAAATTTTTTGAAAGAGCCAGCTAGCTAAACAAACACTTTTAACAACTTTTCTAGGCCTATTATAAGACACAACCTACGTAAACATGTCGTTTTAATGCGCAAAATCAATAATTTTATTACTAAATGCGAACTACATAACTATAAACCGCTTGTGTAATGTACTCACCAATTGGCTTCAGTGGTACTATTTCCTCTATCAAATCACCCCTTTTTAATAATTCAGTAAATATAACTTCGATTGTAAGCAGTAGCGGCGTATAATTGTCTGTATCAGCCTGAAATACAACCAAAACTTTAGTATACAAATCGTAACCTAAGACAGCGATTTGCTATTCGATTTACGCACTTAAAAGAAGATTTAGGATTACCTCAAACATCTGTAGTATATCGGCAAGATTATTTGCATGTTTTCTTGAGTTTAAAAACTCCGTAGCTTTATTGCGTAGTTGTGCCGAAAGCATTTTTGTCAGATTTTGTTGCACAGCGGCCATTTTTGTAATTGAAAAGATTTTGTCATTCAAGATGACAACATACCAACATAAATAAAAAAATATCGATGCGTTCCTAGGCGTCCCAAATAATAAAGCTGCTATTCACGTATCGACTTTCTACCACCTGTGATTACAAACAAAACAGACCAAGAACAACGGACCAAATCCGGTTCGACTAGAGTAGACTCCTAGTGTAACTTTCCATAAAAAAAAAGTTTCAATCAATTTGTCACTGTCAAGTCAAAATAAAATCGAGAAATAATTGCAAGATAGTGTTGAAAGAAAATAAATAAACAATACTACATAAATGGATGAATTGTATTTATTTATTTAATTTAAATTTATCATAGTTTTTTGCTTTGACATCGTTTATATGTTGCCTATTCAGTGCCTATTGTATCGTAGATAAATAGTTATGATGGCCCAGTCCAGTGAATTGAGTCCTGCTGAACTCCAATTAATCCCCAAGGAAGAAATAAAGAAGGAGATAGAAATAGATGTGCCTGTAGAGTTTGTGAGTTGCGACCCGCAAGAATGCGTGCTTTGCGTCTCGCAGACATGTGAGAGTTTGAATATCTTCAGCGTCAACACAAATGCCTCAGGAACTCCTCTGCACGCTTTCCTTAGCAAACTCACTAATACAGAACTCCCATACAGTCCAAACTTAATGAAATACATCTGTAAAGCGTGCTATGATCTCGTCAATGATCTTGAGCGAGCTGAAAAGGATAAAAATGAATTGGAGTATGTGAAGCTAAAAAACAGTTTTCAGTTGATCATCAGCAAGAATCCTTTCTTTTACCTACCTCATGGTCGCGTGAAGACTGAGCCTCAAGCATGTGATAATGACGGTCTCAAGTTAAGTGAAGATGTAAAGAAGGAACATTTAGAGATTGACCAGAATAAACCTAATGTAAAAAAACAGGACCTCAGTGATGGGTAAGTACTTTTAACAATGCTGCATGTTTCCTTCATGCTGCATGTTGCCTTTCACTTTATTCCTCAATAATCATCATCGTGTTTATAATTCCACTATAAAATTCTTCTTTGTAACAGCCGCTCGTCATCATCTGACACTCTATATCTACCTGCTTATCTATTTTATGTAAGACCCTCTCTAACAGAAATGGGACCTCACAAACTTACCCTAAAATGTATGTCTTTCTTCTTTAAGTGGTGGCTTAATGGGTTAAGGGGGCACACTAGGCACAGTAGCAACGCCAATCAGTTTATTCCTAATACTTTACAAATAGAAAGAAATTCAAGAATGTAAATCATATAAGCACAAGTAAATAACATGAAGTATTTTTGGAATCATGTTTAATATTATCAGAATCAGTGAGAATTATGAAAATCAGATTACCGCCAAAAACTGCTGTTTTTGGCGGTAATCATGTTTTCTCTTAATGACTGACTCTCATAATATTAAAACATGATTCCAAAAATGCTTCAAGCTATTTACTAAGGCTTATATGATTTACATTCTTGAATTTCTTTCTATTTGTAAAGTATTAGGAATAAAATGATTGGCGTCGCTACTGTGCCTAGTGTGCCCCCTTAATGAGAAGGTTTCATTTTTGTAAAAAGCTTTTCAGTGCTTTGAATGCTTATTTGCCTTCAGCTCCAGAAACTTTCTGAATGAAATATGTTGGGTTCACCACCATGTAAAGCTATTTTAAATGTGTTGCTGAAACAATATATGATGATGTTTTAAACATGTTTTAGATTTGACTCCCAATTTCTTTATCAATGTTAGTTTACATTTCAAATTTCATGTTACTATAAAATGTTTTGATTTCAGGAAAGGGACTAAAAGTGTGGCCGTTGAGTTGCCACAAATGAATGATCATAGCCACGTCAGACTAGGCCAGGAAATCATTAACACAGTGAAGAAAACTATGGAGAACATGTTAACTGGCCTGGCAACACTGGCAAAAGGTAGGTACAGTGATTTTAAATTAAAGGAGAGCAACAAAATGAAAAGTATCACAAACTGAAGTATCATGAAGGAGTTTGTGGTGGGAAGTCAAGGGGTGCAGTTGGGGTCTACCTTGGACGATTTTGCAAATTGATTTTGGTGGACTTTATAATATGAAATTGGTGTAGTTTGGTGTTATAAATGCTCGTGCTCATGGAACAATTTGTGAAATAGTTAAAGTGGACTGTTATATGGACTTGTATACACTTGTCACCATAACCTCCCGACCACGAGGCATCAAAAAACATACGCCATCTTTGATGCTACTTGTTACAACTTTACCGTACAACACCGATACTTAGTAGGTATCTCAATTTACTGGACATTGGCAGAATCACTGAAATCTCAGTGGAAGCCATTTTATAAAACAGAAGAAGAAGTATCATGAACTTATTTTGGCGCATCATAGAAGTGGAGTGATATTTATGCCTAAAACTACTGCAAACGAAACATTACATCCATGCACATGTGTAAGTTAACTATCAGGGTCGACACCAAAGAATGTATTGAAGTACTAATGTAGGTATAAAAAAACATGCGTAACATGTGACTGAGAACAGTAACAGCCAGCTATGTAACGTAACCTGTGTATAGTTGCAGAGCCTGTTTATAACTTTAGTTTATGAAACATGAAAATGTCAACGATGATACCACCATGACCTAATATAACAGTCCATGTGTTTGTGTGTTTAAAAAAGCTGCATTAATACGCAGCCATTTGTTTTATGTAAGAAAATTTTTGTTAATTTTAATTTTTTATTGTAGATGGCGCCTCTGGTCAAGAAACTGAGAAGCCAGTTAAGAAGAAGCAGAATCGCACATTGAAATCCTATGAATGTCCAGTTTGCCAACGAATCTTCCATCACAAGCCTAACCTACAAAGCCATTTCCGTACTCACACTGGTGAGAAACCTTTTCAGTGCAGTTACTGCCAGCGTTGGTTCGGACACAAGCCACATCTACAAAGGCATTTACGCACACATACCGGTGAGAAACCATACTCGTGCAATGTATGTGAGAGACGCTTTGTCAATAGTCACCATCTACAAAATCATCTAAAAACTCATAATGATGAGACACCATACGTATGTGATGTTTGTCAGCGTCCATTCAAGCATCTTACAAGCATGAAGAGACATACAAGAACACACACTGGTGAGAAACCTTTTGAATGCCACATTTGTCAACGTCGGTTCAGCATCAACCATCATTTGCAAGGTCATCTTAGAACTCATACTGGTGAGAAACCATATAAGTGCAATGTTTGTGATCTCGAATTTAAGTACCTGGGTAGTGTAAAGAGACATTTGTTGACGCACCAAGATTATTGTGGTGATGAACAAATTAACACATCCATAGAAGATCAAGTTGACGAAATGGAAAAAGCAACAGAAGATCCCACAGGCGTGAATATAGACAGTATTAAAAATAATGATGAAGGTTCTATGGAAGTGTCACATTGAATTATGAAAAGAAAATCATGGTGAAAACTTCTTACTTAGTGAATATCAGGGCCCATAACCTGTGGTTGTTTATGGTTTGTTATCCATCAAAACAGATGAAAAAACTGTGCAATTTATGTGTGTCTTCGAAGGACCTACTGAAATCTCTCTGTTGATATAAACTTTACACATGTTCTGTTCTAACACATCAAGAAACCTACACTGGTTTTTTTTCTTTACTTCCTTGGGCGTACAAGTGTAAGTGTATATGATTCCGATATAGGGATAGGGATTATAAACAAAGTGTAGGTGTATTAAATTAAATGAGTAAAAGAATATTTTATTTTATTTGCCAATCACAAACCATTTCTTTCTAAGATATTTTCTTTTGGGCATTTCAAAACAGTCGCCAGTCTCCAAAAACTATATATAAGTTACTAGCTGTTACCCGCGGCTCCGCCCGCGTGATATATAGCCTATGTCCTTCTCAGTACCCTAACTAATGTGTATGCAAAATTTCACGATGATCGGTTCAGTAGATACGGCGTGAAAGCGTAACAAACAAACAAACTCACTTTCGCATTTATAATATTAGTTAGGATTAGGATAGCAAAATGTATACCTATGTCTTTTTATGTATTTGTTGTGTTACTTACCAGTGATGGCTTACGGGTCTGCAATGTGGTTCCATACTATGGGCCTCATAAAAACGGTTAAGGTTGCTCAAAGCGCTATGGAGAGGAGTCTGCTAGGTGTTTTTCTTGAAATCGTATTCTAGATTGGTTCCCTTCAAATTGTATCAAAGTCTGTCAAGTAGTTCGGTATAAGTCTATTGTTTTATTATAGACTATCATTAATTTATTATCTTTATGTGTTAGATAATCAGTATCACGAGTGTCAGACAGAGCTTACATTTACATAGGATTCATCATTTCAGCCGCAGGAAGTCCTTTTTCTTTTTTGAAGAAGGTTTTCCAAAATGACCGGTTGGAAGCGGCCTGAATCCAGCGTTTTTCTGCGACCTTGGTCAGGTCGGTAGGTGTCTGACACTGCGATTGCCGGTACGTGGTCGCCATTCGAGAACCTTTCTGCCCATCGGTTCTTCGCGCTGTGCCCCGCCCATTGCCACTTCAAAGAGCTAATCCGCTGAGCTATGTCGGTGACCTTTGTTCTTTACAGATCTCCTCGTTCCTGATTCGATCTCGCAGAGAAACACCGAGCATAGCCCTCTCCATAGCTCTTTGAGCGACTCTGAGCTTTCTTATGAGGCCTGTTGCAACTAGCAACACAATTTTATAGATTTTGTTTATCTATGATACTTTTAGTTGGTAACATTGTGTGTACTGTGTCAAATCTCTCTCTCTGTATGGCTGCCACAATAAACGCATCGTCTAGAAGCCGGCATTTTATTAAACTCCACAGCGACGGACCTACAGCGTTAAACCTAGAAAACAAACAGTCCACTACCAACATTGGTCCATCTACGCCATCAGGGTTCGTCAGATCGCTGTAAGACAAGGCAAAGGACGCAAGAAAATCTTTTATGCAAGTAAGAAATTGGTAGCCATTAAGCCTGACGTCATATCCATCACGCCGCGCCACCTCGCCATTCGCCAAGCGCTCCTTTAGGACATACTCTGTCTAATCTGTGCGATAAACAACAAGGACAGCGATAGACGACATCAAGACAACTGGGACTTCCGCCGCCGCTCACGTCGCGTCGTAACATTGGCAACGCCGCATTGAATACCACGCCACTCCGGAGTCACCTTCGCTTCGTTTATTCGCTTATTATTCCAAGTTTTCTTCGTTTTCCACTGTTATGAGCGGCCGCATATTATCAGAAATCCCTGTTAGAAAAATTCTGACGCTCGCCGGAAGCTTGCCGGAAGCACCCCGCATACTATCAGAAATTTTGATCCGGCAGCTTTTGAGCCCAGTCGTGTTTCATCTGTATGCTTACGCACATCTACCTATATGAATGAAGATACGTATGTTATTGCTCTTAGCGCTTTTTTTATTTAAATAAAACAAATCGGCCAAGTGCTAGTTGGACTCGCACATGAAGGGTCCCGCACCATTATCTATACAACATTAGACTATCGGGCAAAAACTGCAACGAAAAACATGTTCTTAGTACGACCGCCATTAATATTTATTTAATTTTGATTTAATTATTTATTTTTAAAGCGATGAATAAACAAATAAATATTTTGTGAATATCTGAAGCGTCTACCTGTTGCCGTTATAAATAACGAGCAAAAGATGGCAAAAAATCACGTTTGTTGTATGGGAGCACCCCTTAATTATTACCTATTTTATTTTGATTCTAGTGTTTATTGTTATAGCGGCAAAAGCAAATAAGTACCTACATCATCTATGAAAATTTTAACTGTATAGTAATCATGGTTTATGAGATACATCCTGGTGACACACAGACATCGAAATCTCGTAAATAGGGTCCCGTTTTACGCTTTGGAACCCTAAAAACCTTGATATTGAAATATGGATTTCAATTCTTAATTAATATTTGGCATATTCGCTCCATATCTAAGTCTCTGTGTATTTTATTCTGGTAATTTTCATCATCGCGTTCCACAAACATGGATATTTTTACACATCGGCAATTAAATCTTGAATTAAGCTCATTTTCGTCAAAAACGTAGGTTCCTAAAATACAACCAAACACGTGTGCAGCGTACGGCGGCGGACGGTAAACTGACGCGAATTTCTGATAGTGTGCGGGGCCTAGTACAAAATGTATGGAAAACACGCCTTCCGCCATTTCTAACAGAAAAAATTCTGACGTCCGGCTGAGGTGCCCAGGCCCACGCAGCTCAAAGGAACAAAAAAATGTATGGCGTTTGCTGTAGCAACGATGGCAGCCATATTGCTATCTCTGTCTTTCACTACGTTTCTCTTTCTTTCATTCAGTCAGGGGTACTATTTTTGAACGTGTGACACTCGTATTTGACTGAGAAATCATTCGAAGACGAGTATCATGCGTTCAAAAATAGGACCCCAATTGTTCTGTCACTGCTGTAAAAACTCCCGCCATTTTGAAGTTCTAAGTTAACTTTGCAAATTTTATTTTTACTAGTTTAATTATGAATATTAGTGAAAAGTACAACAATTACAATGTGTTTTTGTAAACTTATTAGTTTTATGACAATTCCGCCTCAAGTATCTTGTATTACTTGTTAAATATGTGGTATTCGTACCAGTGGAGTGACTAATAATAAGAGGCTGGAGAGAGGATGTTTATAGCAAAATTTCCATTATATGAGGCACGGTAAGCATTAATATTATCTTTTTACATATTTTACACAATGCCATTATTACAATAACATAGTGAAAATAAAGATTTTGATGAATATTTTAATTTTACATTGTTCAACTAGTGATGTGCACTTCGACATTCGATACCTTATCGATACGTAACTACCAATCAATACAAAAATCTAGTTGCTAAATTTATTTCATTTATTGCTGTTTTAGATTTTGTTATTAAAGTTAAAATATGTAAATAATTTTCAGGTGTAGGCCAGTGGGCGATGTTTGTGGGCAAAGAAAATTTGATATATGTTCCAATAGAGAAACTATATACATTCCGGAGAGCACTTACGGATATAGGTCACCTCAAGCCCTATGCTGTCCACTCGAAACATTCAACAGCTTTTCTTCTCCCTGATGAAACGTTGCTCTTTCCTTATCACTTACGTGTAAGTAATTATTCTATACCTACAAGTAGAAGTAGTCGCTAGACCAAGTAACTAGTTACGTCTGATAAACATAATATTATGTACTTATGTGCAAAATAACTATCAATGAGATACCAAAAAATGATGGTAAGTTATGTTTTCATGATTCACGTACTTAACATATATGTTATGTACATATATTTGTGTTATTCAACCATAAAATATAAAAATATATTTAGGCGGCCTACCACGTAGGTCCTTTCTCTTTTTCTCCCTTAGTTCTTTGTATCATACATATGTCACTAATCTCGTTAAAAGTATATTTCTATGAAGTTATAATCAAATTTTTAAATCCGTCATTTCTCTTGATTTCCTTCAGTTATGTTAACTTTTTAGGTCAAAACAGCTGCTATTTCTGTGTAGATGAATGCCTGAATGTGTGAGTATTGAAATAATGAATCAAACTTTTATTTATGTTTTTGCAGACTTCGTGAGCCAACAACAGGCATTGGTGATGGGGAACAATGAGAAAAACATCGACTTCAATAAAATTTTTCTTTTTGGAGTCTTGATATTTCCCACACAATCAATCCTATTTTATTAAAATCTATGATTCGAAAATCTATATATTATCCAAATAGACTTATTTTTCTAAACGTTGTTTTGTAAAGGTGCTCCCACACAGCAGTTATATAACGTCATAAAACAATTTGTAACAACGATAACATTCTATAACACCATACATTATCAAGAATGTTATTGTGTGTGGTAGCACCATAACAATGGTTAATTGTGTCCAAAATAAATGATTTGTATTGACAATGAGGACTCGTTTAATTTATAGAAGTTTAGTACATCAAAGAATCTGAAGGGCAACCATGCGCCACCTACCACATTGTATCGATATCGATAAACTAACGTAGTAGGCAAGCTCTAAAATGGTTAGACTGTTCGGTTGCCAGACTTGCTTGTGACATTAGTGTTGTGAAAGTTTGTATTAGTCCACTTTGTAAATTGACCAAAATCTAGATGATTAATTGGCTAGTATGAAAGTCCCGTCTCTTAAAACGTAGTGATTATATGCTCTTTGGAGGTGCCATCCGGCGGGCGTCAGAAACGGACGACCCGTTAGAATTTTTCTAACAGTGTGCGGGAGCTAATACAAAATGTATGCAGCGAGTGCCTTCCGGCGAGCGTCAGAATTTTTCTAACAGAAATTTCTGATAATATGCGGCCGCTCTATAAAGTATAAAGTTTAAAACGTGTATCGTCTATACTGGCAAATAAGTCAAGCAGTAAAAGTTTTAGTGAATTTACGTACATCAAACGTGTCAAAGATGGAGGCTGAACTCAAGAAAAAATTGGCCACGCGGAGTTACATTAAAGGTACCATTACTAGAGTGTTAAATTTTACAGAAAAGGAAACTATTTCACAACATTCCCGCGACTATTTAGCTGCTAAAAGGCTACGCCTTGTAGAAGCATTTGAGAATTATGAAAAACTCACTCAAGAGATTCTTTTCCTCGATCCATCCGATAAGGAGGGCATAGAGGAAGTCGAGGAAAACTATTTGATAGCATTAGCAGCATTTGATGCTGAAATTAATAGTAGGCCTTCTTTAGATCAGACTTCATCTCCATCAGTTACTTTAACTAAAAAGTTGCCACCCGTTTCCATTGAAATATTTCGAGGTGAGCATACAGAATACATTCCATTTATAAATATATTTAAATCTATGATACATAACGACAAATCTCTAGATGTAATTCAAAAACTATACTATCTCAGATCATATCTGCAAGGGGAACCATTCGATCTCATAAAAAATCTCCCAATCTCAGTAGAAAGTTACGAAATTGCATTAAATATATTACAGAACCGGTATGAGAATAAGCACAGGATTGTTTCTGAACACATTTGTAAGTTATTGGACTTGAAACCAATTGCTAGGTCAACTGCAAGTAACCTTAGGGAATTTGTGTCGGCTGTCAAGCAACAGCTCGCAGCCATTAAAAATCAAGAACCTGATAGTGTACATTGGGATGCTATATTATTGTGTATCTTTTTACGCAAACTAGATAACTACACTGCAAAGGCATATCAGCTGGAGCGGGACATCAGCGCGAGCCCCAAGATTGAAGAATTTCTCAATTATATTGAGAAAAGGGCCACCGCGCTGGAGAGTGTTGAGCCGGGACAGCCCGCACGCCCAGGTACATCTAGCACCAGAGTTGCAGCGCACGCCATGGCCGGAAAGCAGATAAACTGTCGCTACTGTAAGTGTTCTTCTCATAAAATATTTAATTGCAAAAAATTTTTATCCTTACCTGTGGAAGAAAGAATAAGATTTGTGAATAATAACAACATGTGTAAAACCTGTCTGGGTGCACATCAAGGAAAATGCAGATACCATTTCCGCTGTAATGTATGCAAGGCAAATCACAACTCTCTCTTGCATCAGGACACACAAGTATCTGCACAACCTGTCACATTAACTTCTAGTTTAAATAACCATGTACTTCTTCCCACAGCAAGAATTAAAGTATTTGCACGAGACGGTACAGAGTACCACATTAAAGCGATCCTCGACTCCGGTTCACAAGTTTGTTTTTTAACTTCTAAGGTTAGTCAATTGTTAGGTCTTAAACCTCAACAAAGTAATACAAATATAATTGGTATTACCAACAGTGTAAGCAAAGTAAAGGCCTGTGTACCAGTAGAAATTCATTCCCTTAAAACTCCATTTAAGACCACATTGACTTGTCATCTTGTTGATAGGATCACTTGTAACTTACCACAGTTTCAATTTGACATTTCTAAGTTCCATATACCTTCAGACATTGAGCAAACTCTTGCAGATAAACAATTCCATGTGCCAAGTGAAATACATATGCTGATTGGTGCGGACATATTTTTCCAGGCAGTGCTGCCAGGCCAGCCAACGAGCCTGAGCCTGCCAAGCCAGCCTGCGAGCCTGAGCCAGCCAGCGGGCTGCGAGCGGCCACTCCAGGTGACCCAGACATCAGCCAGAGAGGACGTGCAAGTGCTGCCTAAGATTTATTTTTTAAATACCGTTTTCGGGCACATCGTTTCAGGTAACTTACCTCCAATTTTATATAATAATGTCTGCAACAAGGTAGTGTTAAAATGTGAGTTAGACACTGGTACCACAGAGATAGGTAATACTATTGAACAGTTTTGGGCGACTGAAAAGGTCCCCGAAATTTTTAATGAAAACTCATCTGAGCAAGAACTTTGTGAGCAAATATATAAGGCCACTGTGAAGTTGGAGAACAATCGATTTCAAGTTGCCTTACCTTTAAAGGTACCATTGTCTCAAGTCAATGATGCTCTTGGGGATTCATTTCGCTGTGCGTATAAAAGATTTTTGAATTTAGAGAGAAGATTGCATAGTAATCCTGAATTATTTGCAGAGTATCAAAAATTTATTCTTGAGTATTTGTCACTCAATCATGGTCATTTTGTTGATAATGAATTATACGATCTGGGCAAACAAGCTGTTAATTTTTTGCCTCACCATGCAGTGATAAATGCAAACAGCAAAACGACAAGGCTTCGTACTGTTTTTGATGGCTCTATGAAAACTGAAAAGAAAGTTTCTATAAATGACCTACAGTTAAATGGTCCAAAAACCCAAAGAGACTTATTTGATATTATATTATTATTTCGTTTAGGTAAATTCACCTTTACAACTGATATAAAGATGATGTTTCGCAATATAAGACTTGATCCCGAATACTCATCCCTTCAAAATATTCTCTGGAGAGATAGCCCCAGAGAATCAATCAAATGTATTAGGCTAGACACAGTAACATATGGTCTAAAATCCTCTAGTTATTTAGCCACACGATGTTTACAGGAGCTAGCGATAAGGTTCGAACATGTGTATCCTCTAGCTTCAGATATAATCAAAAATTGTAGTTATGTAGACGATGTAATTTATTCTGAAAATAATTTAGAATCTATTATTGAAGCAAAACACCAGTTATGTAAATTATTAGAGTTAGGTGGCTTTCAATTACATAAATGGGCGTCCAATGATGAGACTATACTGTCTGACGTTCCCTCGGAACAGCTTCACTTTAGTAACTTAAAAGAATTGCAAAAAGAGAACAGTAATATGAAAGCATTAGGTTTGCAAATAAATGTAAAGGATGATAATTTCATTATATCATCTCCAGAGCGATATGATTCGAAAGATGTTACAAAAAGGAAAATTCTTAGCTATATAGGTAAAATTTATGATCCCATGGGTTTTGTCAGTCCTATTGTAGTCACTGCTAAAAGCATAATGCAGAAATTGTGGTTAACCAAGACAAATTGGAATGAGAGTCCTTCTGCTGAACTGGTTGAGAAATGGCTGCAATTCACTGATAATTTGAATAGTATGACACCCATGTCATTAAATAGAAATATTTATATCACTGCATTGCATACGGTACAACTGATCGGATTTGCCGACGCTTCAAGTGAAACTGCATATGGATGCTGCTTATATTTACGCATTTTAGATAGTTCAGGGTCGGCACGGATGCATTTGCTCTGTTCAAAGTCGCATATAAATCCAGCACAAAGGAAAGGTATGACTGTGCCAAGGCTGGAACTGAATGCTGCGCTTTTGCTTTCAAGTTTGGTCTCTAAGGCTTACGATACTTTAAGGCATAAAATTAATATTCAAAATGTATATTTATTTAGTGATTCACAGATTGTTCTTGCCTGGCTCAGGAAAGAAATAACGTCATTGCAGCCTTATGTCGCGAACAGAGTATTTAGTGATTCACAGATTGTTCTTGCCTGGCTCAGGAAAGAAATAACGTCATTGCAGCCTTATGTCGCGAACAGAGTAGAACTAAATGGTAAAGGTAAGATAATGATAAGTTATACTAAATAAACAAATGGTTTATGAGGGATATCGTAACACCTCCCCCCTCAGAACAAAGATTGGGCGTTTCTGGCCGATCTTTGAGGTGATGTCTGGCATGGCGGTTCGTCTTCCTCTTCCGAAAGGTTTGATGTATTCAGCGATGATAATGGAATGGGGACCTCGATGTGTTGCCGACGCCTTGAATTATCGAAGCAATTGTTGAAAATCTGAATACAGCTTGCATCAGCATTTCTTCGTGAGTCCCAGCGCATGATTTTGTAGGGGTAGCGGCAGCAGCATTTATATATGAAGAACATGAGCATTATAATTCCAATAACTATGGTGAGGATATTTATTTTGGTAGAATGTTTTTCAATGAAGAGACCTTTGTTCCTTGCATCCATTCTTTGCTGTTGCATTTTTATTTCTTCTTGTATGGATTTTAAGGAGTCTAGTTGAAAGTTATTAAACTTTATTCTGGAAAGTGATTCTTCCTTGATATCGGGATTTTCGTGAATGCAGTCCGTCGCGATATTAACGGTAATAATCGGATGACTGATATTTGTAATAGTTTCTTCGTCTGCTGTTAATGTTATGAATGCAGTGTAGACTTTGCATCCTGGATGTAGGTTTAGTATTCCTGTGCCTGAGATTTCTTCATGTTTGATATTATCTTTACATTCTTCGGTCACTGTTGTTTTTTCATGTAATATGAAGAGCCATTTGTTGTTTCTTAGAGCTTGAAAAGTGTTTATTTGGGCTGAGAACGTAGTCATCTCGCAGATTTGAGGTAGTTTTTCTTCAGTGGATAATAATATGTCCATTTCACAAATAGGTCTTGCATTCGTGTTGTACACAGGTAGGTTCTTGCACACTCTGGTGTCGGTTGTGAAGATCTTGCAATCGTCGAGACTACTCGTGGTGGTGTATTCTTGTCTTGTAGGGCTTGTGGCTATATATGTTTGCTCAGGAAGGATAGTGGAATATGTTAGGGAGTTAGGGTGTCTGATGGGAACAGGATAGATACGGTATAATGTGAATTTTTCATTTCTAACTAATGGGAATTCTAATACATGAACAAGTTTATTCATATATATATAGGAAGTTACTGAGGATGACTCGAGAATCTGGTGAATGTTATTTGGGATAATTGGTGCTACTAAATATTTATTTTGTCTTTTATTTCCTGAAATTAATAATTCGTTGTAAAGTCGCATCGTGGAAATAATTGAAGGATGAATTGCGCCCGATTTAATGAAAAGTATACTAGTTATAATATCATCTATTTCTTGCTCTAATGATAATACGGATTCTAGAATTTGTAACGAAATCGAATTAATTTCTTCAATGATGGTTAAATTAAATATAACGTTTCTTGTCGAGTTAAAATAGTCGTTTATTTTGTTTATATTTTCATTAAGGATATGTTCATCATAGGAAATTTTAAGGATAGTCTCATTGAAATTTTTGATAGTGGAAGAAATAATTTGTAATTGTTGATTTAAGATATCGTCTGTAGAAATTTGACGTCTTTCTAATAGTTCAATACATTCGTCATAATGCTTAGCATCTTTAGCGTCTGGTGTTCCAATTAGCCATTTAAGAACTGAGCTTAAGCCGTCGAGTAATTCACGTTTGACTCTCTTGTTGCTAGTGTAGTAATTAAGTTCATTAAGTCTAGAGTCGATTTTATCAATATTAGTTTTTATAAATGAATTAGTAGTTATTATGCTAGGAACATTCGGATGCTTTTGAATCAAGAAGTTATAGTTATTGATGAGGCGTTTTAGAGAATCTCGAGATAGAAATAAAGGTTCTAAATTTCTGTAAACGATAATTTTCCATGAGCTTTCGGAAATGAGGATTTGGCCTTGATTTTCATAAAACAGTCCGGAATAGGATGGAAGGGGATCAATATGGAACCCATTGACTACTGCGGATGTGCACCTGAAACAGGTGATTGGTTCAAGTTAATATTAGTAGATTTCTTAACCTTATTTATGTATAATTCTTTAAAAAGTATATACGATTTGTATAATATAATGTAAATTAAGAGTTTTAGTAAAGAACATATTATGAAACTAATATAAGGGTTTTGCATAAGAGAGTTTAAATTATCTATTAGATTATAGGAATTATTAGGAGGAATGGGATGTGCCATATTTTGTTGCAATATCCTGTAATATAGAATTAAGGTTTTTTAATATGTACATTAGACTAAATTATAAAATTAAAGGCTAGTAACTTAAAGTATCTAATTATAATAATGATGGTGGTGAATCGTGCAATGGTCGGAGGCGGTTTGCATGTACTAAATGGTTTCGACCGGATTTACGAATCACATAATTTTCGTTGAAACCTTTTCTGCTAATCGTGTATGGACCTTCCCATTTAATATCTAGGTTATTAGGATTAGGTACTTTTAGCATAACTTTGTCTCCTACGTTATATTGGGCAATGTTTTTAATATGACTGTCATATCTTTCTTTAGCCTTTTCTTTCATGCTTTCTAAGTTTCGTCTCGCTATTTCCCGTGATGTCTTTAGTCTTTCATTTAAATCTCTCAAGTAGTCATTAGTAGTATAGTCATCTTGTTCTTTCATGGAATATAAAGATTTTGGTTTATAACCGAAGAGTAACTCGTGAGGAGTGAAACCTGTAGATTGATTGACTGATGTATTATGGCACATGATTGCAAAGGGTATTATTTGATCCCAATCAGATTTGTTTCGTTTGTGGTACATTCTTATGTGATCACGAAGTGTGGCATGAAAACGTTCTAAGGAACCGTTTGTTTGTGGGTGATATGCAGTACTCACAGTATGATTACAGCCTAACAACTTCATGAGTTGCTTGGTAACACTGTTTACAAATTCGGTACCTTGATCAGAATGGAACCGTTTCGGTATACCGAAGTGTTGGCAGAAATTAAGTAAAGCTTTAGCCACCGTTGTAGCTTGTTTATCTTGAATTGGATATGCTTGTACAAATCTAGTTAGGTCATCCTGTAGAGTTAGAATATATCTGTTGGAATCGTTGGAGACTTCAGAATACGACACTAAATCTATAGTAACTCGTTCAAAGGGTTCTGTTGATAGTGAGGTTATAACCATTGGTGCTTTGTAAGTACTTCTCTGAATTTTATTACGTTGGCAAGTTTGGCAATTATTTATATAATCTTTAATTGTATCTGTCATACCTTTCCAGAAATACTCGGTTCTAATTTTTCGCATTGTTTCAGTGATACCTCGATGTCCTGCAAGTGGATCATCGTGAAATGTTTTTAATATGTTAGGAATTTCTTGTGCTGTAGGATATTTGATTGTATTATCGCATATAGTGATTGTACAGTTATACATGTCCGCCAGATAAGCTGTGATGTGAAGTTGTTCGTTACCACGCATTTTACAAGTAGGATCGTTTTTAAGGTTAGGAACGCAAAGAGTTTTGAAGTTATGTTTCTGAAGGCAATTGAGTAGGGTTTTAAAATAGCTTTCGGAGTCCCAAGGGTCAAAGTGGTTTGGCCTTGAGCACCCAAATATAATATTTTGGTTTTTGTCTGAAACTAATAAATCTACGTCGTAGAGTGTTCTCGACTTTTCGAGGTATGGTTCCACTTGGGAACACATGGAAATAGCCTCATTGAAAAGGTCGTTTTTATCTGAAAGTTCACATGAGATAGGGATAAGAATGTTTTTATGACGGTCGTCTACGAGACGATCCGGAGATTCTTGTAAATTTGGAGTGTCTAATTTATGTGAGGTTCGTTCTCGAAAGTATTGATAATTAATTTCTAAGTAATCGTTGTCAAGATTATGGGTTGCATTTGGTGTTGAATTGTCATCGTCGTTCGTAAGATCGATAAGATTCGTGTTAAGAACAGGGGGTCTTGAGAGTGCGTCTGCGTTGGTGTTATTTTTACCGGCTTTGTACACTACCTCATATTCGAATTCTTCAAGCTTTAATCGCCAACGGACTAGACGACTGCCAGGGTCTTTGATCGAAAAAAGCCAAGTTAGAGGTTTGTGATCCGTGACAATTTTAAACTTTCGGCCGAAGAGGTAGGGTCGAAAATGTTTCACGGCCCATACGATGGCTAATAATTCGCGCTCTATCGTAGAATAATTAGACTCGGCTTTGTTTAGAGTACGTGAGGCATATGCAATTGGCAAGTCTTTGCCTATTTCACCTTGTGATAATATGGCGCCGATTGCACTCATAGAGGCGTCGGTAGTTAGTATAAACTCTTTTGTGAAATCAGGGTATTGGAGTATTGGGGGATTGATTAATAATTGTTTGCATTGTTCGAAAGCCATTTGTTGACTTTCCCCCCATATGAATGGAACATCTTTCTTCAATAAAGAGGTTAAAGGTTTTGTAAGTTTACTAAAATTTGGGATAAAACGGCGATAATATCCGGTAAGACCTAGAAAAGCTTTTATGTCTTTGCAAGATTTTGGAACTGGGAATTCTTCAACTGCTTTTATTTTATCTGGGTTAGGTTTAACGCCTTCATTTGAAATAATGTGACCTAAATATGCTACTTCGCGTCTGAGAAATTCGCATTTATCGGGTTGGACTTTAAGTCGATATTTTCTGAGCCTATTGAAAACTTCTTCGAGTTTTTGTTGGTGCTCTTGGAGGCTTGAGGCGAATACGACAATATCATCTAAATAAACGAAGCATCTTTCACCTTGTAATCCAGATAATACTGAATCCATTACGCGTTGGAAAGTGGCGGGAGCATTTTTAAGGCCAAAGGGCATCCTTTTGTATTCATAGTGACCATAGGGCGTGCTGAACGCGGTTTTAGGTATATCTTCTGGCTGTACTTCAAGCTGATGAAATCCTGATGCGAGATCTAAGGTCGTAAAATACTGAGAGTGTCCTAATTTATCCAGGATATCTGTAATATTGGGGAGTGGATAACTATCACCTACTGTGACATCGTTCAACTTACGATAGTCGATGACTAGACGCCACTTTTGTTTTCCGGATGCATCAAGTTTTTTAGGGACTACCCAAATGGGGCTACTCCACGGTGAAGAGCTAGGTTGAATAATATCTTGATCGAGCATTTTCTTCACTTGGGTTTTGACTTCTTCTTCGTGTATTTGTGGAAAACGATATGTTTTTGTATGAATTGGAACATTAGTAGTAGTAGGAATGCTGTGTTTTGTATGATTGCTAAATGTTAAAGGATCACCTTCGATGTAGAAAATATCTGAATATTCCAGGATTGTTTTGTGTAATGATTTCGATTCTTCTTCATTTAAATGGTCTCTCCTGATAAGACCAAGAACGTGATTCTGCCTATCTGTTAAGCTTTTGTTATTGAGATTGTTTATCTCTACTGTGTTCTCATTACTTAATGAGGGTTCGTAAGGGATAGCTTCTATTGTGGGGATTTCAATTTGTTTATCAGCTTTGTTTGTGTTCACACAAGTAATATTGAATGTGTTGTTCACGACAGTCACTAATGCGTTGGGGATAACAATACCGTTATCTAAATTTTGTTTTTCGATAATTGCTTCCCCTGAGTTTATGTTGTTTGTTCTGCAAGTAATGATAGTTTCTGAACGACCACTCAATAATTGTATGTTAGAACTCATCTCAGTTTTGTCGTTTAAAAAATGGAGTTTGTAGGTTTTTCCTTTAATTTTCATTGTTTTGGATTTTACGAATATATTGCAATTAAAATTTTGTAAGAAATCGTTACCTAATATTCCGTCGGCTTTGATGTTTATGTTGGCTACATGGAATTTATATTTTGATAAATTATCTAAAGATATTTCTGTGGTTCCCAAACTAGGAATAGAAGATGTGTTACCAGATATACCTACAATTGAAACGAGTTCATTCGAATTAAGTGAAGCTGAACCTATTTTGTCAGATTTAATAATTGAAATTCCAGCTCCAGTGTCTATGAGAAGAGTAACTGGTTTGTTATCTATCTGGAAAGTACAATGTAAGAGATTTTCAGGTGGTATATCATTTAAAGATGTAATAGAATAAGATTTTGGTTTAGTAATTGATTTAGCATCTTGTTTTGGATTGAATTTAGGATTCGATTTGGATTTTGAGATTTTAGTTTTAGATTTAGAATTTTGTTTTGATTTCGAGAAACCGAGAGTTTGGGGCTGGTTACCCTGTTCGTGGGTTTCTTTACGAGGTGGGACTTGTATTGGTTTAGGAGTATCTGTTTGAGTAGATGCGTCCACGAATTGTCTCCGATAGACTGGGTTAGTTTGTGTGGAAGCATCGATAAATTTTTTGTTTATATTGGTTATTGGAATTGAATGAGGTTTTCGTCTATGTCCTGTGTCTGTAATGTCTGTCTGGGGGCAGCTAGTAAGGGCACTAAAGCGGTTTCCGTGGAGGTGCCCATTTCTACGGCCGCTTGTGAGTTTAAATGATTGGCTGAATGAGTGACTGAGGAGTTACTTGGTGCGGGCAATGCGCGTTGCGTTGTATTTTGAGCCCTTTGGTTGTTATAAGCTCGTTTACGACACTCAGAAATGATATGCCCGGGGTATTTGCAATAGTTGCAAAATTTGGGGACTGCCGAGGTAATTTGACCCGTCGGAGGAGCATTATATTGGGGTCTCGTGGGAGGATTAGATTGAGGTCTAGATGTAAAATTTATTTGTGGTCTGTTAAAATTGGGACGAGTAAGTGGACGTGATGAATTTTGAATTGATGTTTTAAATAATGATTGTCGTGCGTTATTCATGGCACGAATTTTATCTTCCTGTTTTGCGAAGTTTCCTGCCTCTGACAAATTTTTAAATCCTTTTGTTCTTAGCATAATTCCTATGTCTGAAGAAAGGCCATTTATGAAAACATTTAAGGCTGTTTCTTCGGTAGTAGCCAGTCTTCCTAATAAAGTTTTATCTGTAATTTCGACGTTTAATTTTTCAATTATTTTGCTTCTGCATAGATCTACTCTGTGATAATAATCTGTCAGTGATTCGTTCTGTTTTTGGAACATCGACTGCAGCTCTAGATTTAAATGGCTAAGTGTTTTAGTATTAGAAAATTTGTCTACCAAAAATTCTCGGAGACTATGCCATGTATTGAATTTCCTACAGTGAACGTCAGCGGCATTAGGCCCTGTTATATTATTTAAGGCAAACACTAGTATGAATGGTTTTTGAGATTCGGATGCTAGTTCAAATGCAGAATTACATGATCTTATAAATTTGTAAACCTCTTGAGGGTTAGCTGTATCGAAATTTGGAATTAATTTCACGAGGTTGTTTAAATTAAGGAAATCTTCGTTTTGCGCGGCGTTTTCAGATTTTCCCGGAGTACTCATTTTTAAATATATATTTAATATGTATAAATGAAAGATAAAAGAATGAGGAGATTTTTGGAATTAGGAAATGGTAGAAATAGTAATAAAAAGATGGGAACTGAGCAAAACAAGTTGAGCCACTTACCACAACAATAATATTATGTGGGATCGCATTGGTCCGGCGAAACTTCCTTAAAAGCCTTTGGCTACCACGCGACGATGTCTTCACTTCGGCGATGTTGTCCTTGTGGTGACGGTGCGCGCGTTTTGTTTCGTCTTCACTCGCGTATCCTACCGAGACTGCGCCAGATTGTTACGTGGCGAGCAACAAAACTTGAGCTAGTTCAGACATGGCGGATTCCGCGCAGATGCAAATCGCGCGGTTCTAAACGCAAGTGTTCAGACAGGCGCGGATGTACATGCGGAGTGCCGTTATTCGCATAGGGTGACAGTCCAATCATGGAAGTCGAAGAAGCAATATGTGTGTACTTGTTGCTCCGTAAAAAAGAAAGAAAGAAGAAACGGCAGTATTGGGTGCATCCAATATTACGCGATCGGTTTACTCATGGTCAGTTTCAGACTTTATATCCAAAATTAAGAAGTTTTGAACCAAAATTCTTCAATTATTTGAGAATGTCGATAAATTCATTTGATGAATTATTAGAAATGATAAGTAAACAAATTGAATCTAATGATACCCATATGAGGTCAAGCGTGTCCCCAGAAGAAAAACTCGTGATCACATTAAGGTAAGATATTTATTTTATACGTCAGAATATATATTTTGTACTATAGAAGACTGTGAATCGTCAGTGCTATTGCATGATAAAGGCGATGGAGACTCTCCTGGTACTATTGTAGAATATCCAGTGAAATATCCTTGTGGGTTTGAATATTGTTGGTTTTGCCAAAATACTGCATTAGGCGTGTTTTGCTGGCTCGTGATATGAATAGGCGATGGTAATTTCTGCCCTTTCTGTATTACCTGGAGCAATTCAATTTTAGTAGCCAATCGTTTATTTTCTGGAACTTTCTTTAACTCTTTATACAATGACATGCAAAAAAGTTTATCATCATCATCTTGCTTTGACATACTTTCTTGTATCTGTCTTTGTATTTTATCTCTTGATTCAATACTATTTTCTAATATGTCAGCCAATCGCTCTTCTGAAGTAATTTTAGTTTTCTTCCTTTTATTGGGTACCGGTTGTATTTCACGTGCATTTACAAAATTATCTAGCTTTTGGTCAATGTTCCGAATTTCTTCATTTTTGGCTTCATCTATGTTTGTGATAGTTTCTTTGTTTTCTATCGTCTTCTGAAGAAAAGAAAGCCGGTCGAAATACATGTATTTTGAACCTTTACATGCACCAGAACCAGAAGGAATTGATTTGCCTTTCTTGAATTCCTTATTATAAGCATCACGGATGTTCTTCCATTTTTTTTGTAATGATACACCTGGAACAGAAATCACTATCTTTAACAAATATAAATACAGTAGCGGTTAGGTAATTCAAGACACTCATTATGCTTTAACTAGCGGACCCGGCAGACTTTCAAAACGATACAGATTAATATTTTATTTTTCAGATATCTGGGTACTGGTTGTTCCTTTGGAGAACTACATTACAACTTTCGTCTTGGCAAATCTACAATCACAGGAATTGTCCGTGAAGTATGTGAAGCTCTGTGGGAAAAAGTCACAAAAAACGTCATGCCTGAACCCAGCGAAGATATATGGAAGAAAATAGCTAAAGATTTTGAAAAATATGCAAATTTTCCCAATTGCATAGGCGCCATAGATGGCAAGCATATAAGGATTACAAAACCCAAAGATTCGGGTTCTTTGTATTATAATTACAAAACTTTTTTTTCCATAGTACTGTTGGCACTTTGTGATAGTAACTATTGTTTTACTTTCATAGATATCGGATCTTACGGAAAAAGTAGTGATTCTGCAATTTTTAAAAATTCAGCATTTTATAAAAGGTTAATAGAAAAGTCATTACACATACCAAAACCTAAACCAATATCTGAAACAGATCCTAAACCATTGCCATACGTCATAGTTGGCGATGAAGCGTTTGGTTTATCCGAAAATGTAATGCGACCCTATGCAGGTAAAGGGCTATCATACGAAAAAAAAATATTTAATTACAGGTTATCAAGAGCTCGACGTTTTATTGAATGCACTTTTGGAATTCTGGCAAACAAGTGGCGCATTTTTCATAGGCCTATAAACGTGAATATAGACTTTGCCGAAGACATAATAAAGGCCTGTTGCGTGCTACACAATTTTGTTAGAACTAGAGATGGTATACAGTATGAAGATACTTTACATACTGCGCCAATGAGTAATCTTATTACATTACATGCAGGAAGGGGTACACCATCATCATTAAACATTAGAGACAAATATGCTAATTACTTTGTGAATGAGGGTCGTGTAGAATGGCAAGACACGAAAATATGAAATTAAAATTGTTACAGTTCGCGCCAAATAACTAAACTCAAGATGGCGCGTCGCGTTGGTGGGTTGTACATATTACAGTTAATAGCTATACGTTACTGTGGTAACGTGATAGTTTTCCCGCGCTCGTTACGTACCGCCAAACAACGTTATACACATTTCAGTTATTTGGGGTGGACTGTCTATTACAAAACATGTAAACTACCCTGGTAAAATGTATAATTAAATGTCTACTGACCAAAAAGAACCTTCTTTTCCAAAGAATCCTCATTTTCTCCAAAAATCTCCACCAGCTCCTGCCAAGCTCCGTTTTTAATCGTTTTGTTAGAATATTCTGCACATTGGATGTTCCACAAAGCAGGTCTTTTTTCCACCTCATCGATGAATAGCTCGGTGTCGAAGCGATCCATTGTCACCGTCCGATACGCGCGGCTTCCGCGGAGCAACTGAACGCCCTCTAGGTACGTCAAGTAAATAAAACCGAGCGGCGACCGCGCGAATTCATTTTCTAGCGGTTGAGTGGCGGGAGCCGCGCGGATTGTCAATCCGTGCGGACAGGTATGAACGATTTGTAAGGCGCTAATGTAATTAGGATCCGCGCGGTTCAACCGCGCTGTTTGAAACCGCGCGGAATCCGCCGTGTCTGAACTAGCTCTAAGAGCTAGTTCAGACATGGCGGATTCCGCGCAGATGCAAATCGCGCGGTTCTAAACGCAAGTGTTCAGACAGGCGCGGATGTACATGCGGAGTGCCGTTATTCGCATAGGGTGACAGTCCAATCATGGAAGTCGAAGAAGCAATATGTGTGTACTTGTTGCTCCGTAAAAAAGAAAGAAAGAAGAAACGGCAGTATTGGGTGCATCCAATATTACGCGATCGGTTTACTCATGGTCAGTTTCAGACTTTATATCCAAAATTAAGAAGTTTTGAACCAAAATTCTTCAATTATTTGAGAATGTCGATAAATTCATTTGATGAATTATTAGAAATGATAAGTAAACAAATTGAATCTAATGATACCCATATGAGGTCAAGCGTGTCCCCAGAAGAAAAACTCGTGATCACATTAAGGTAAGATATTTATTTTATACGTCAGAATATATATTTTGTACTATAGAAGACTGTGAATCGTCAGTGCTATTGCATGATAAAGGCGATGGAGACTCTCCTGGTACTATTGTAGAATATCCAGTGAAATATCCTTGTGGGTTTGAATATTGTTGGTTTTGCCAAAATACTGCATTAGGCGTGTTTTGCTGGCTCGTGATATGAATAGGCGATGGTAATTTCTGCCCTTTCTGTATTACCTGGAGCAATTCAATTTTAGTAGCCAATCGTTTATTTTCTGGAACTTTCTTTAACTCTTTATACAATGACATGCAAAAAAGTTTATCATCATCATCTTGCTTTGACATACTTTCTTGTATCTGTCTTTGTATTTTATCTCTTGATTCAATACTATTTTCTAATATGTCAGCCAATCGCTCTTCTGAAGTAATTTTAGTTTTCTTCCTTTTATTGGGTACCGGTTGTATTTCACGTGCATTTACAAAATTATCTAGCTTTTGGTCAATGTTCCGAATTTCTTCATTTTTGGCTTCATCTATGTTTGTGATAGTTTCTTTGTTTTCTATCGTCTTCTGAAGAAAAGAAAGCCGGTCGAAATACATGTATTTTGAACCTTTACATGCACCAGAACCAGAAGGAATTGATTTGCCTTTCTTGAATTCCTTATTATAAGCATCACGGATGTTCTTCCATTTTTTTTGTAATGATACACCTGGAACAGAAATCACTATCTTTAACAAATATAAATACAGTAGCGGTTAGGTAATTCAAGACACTCATTATGCTTTAACTAGCGGACCCGGCAGACTTTCAAAACGATACAGATTAATATTTTATTTTTCAGATATCTGGGTACTGGTTGTTCCTTTGGAGAACTACATTACAACTTTCGTCTTGGCAAATCTACAATCACAGGAATTGTCCGTGAAGTATGTGAAGCTCTGTGGGAAAAAGTCACAAAAAACGTCATGCCTGAACCCAGCGAAGATATATGGAAGAAAATAGCTAAAGATTTTGAAAAATATGCAAATTTTCCCAATTGCATAGGCGCCATAGATGGCAAGCATATAAGGATTACAAAACCCAAAGATTCGGGTTCTTTGTATTATAATTACAAAACTTTTTTTTCCATAGTACTGTTGGCACTTTGTGATAGTAACTATTGTTTTACTTTCATAGATATCGGATCTTACGGAAAAAGTAGTGATTCTGCAATTTTTAAAAATTCAGCATTTTATAAAAGGTTAATAGAAAAGTCATTACACATACCAAAACCTAAACCAATATCTGAAACAGATCCTAAACCATTGCCATACGTCATAGTTGGCGATGAAGCGTTTGGTTTATCCGAAAATGTAATGCGACCCTATGCAGGTAAAGGGCTATCATACGAAAAAAAAATATTTAATTACAGGTTATCAAGAGCTCGACGTTTTATTGAATGCACTTTTGGAATTCTGGCAAACAAGTGGCGCATTTTTCATAGGCCTATAAACGTGAATATAGACTTTGCCGAAGACATAATAAAGGCCTGTTGCGTGCTACACAATTTTGTTAGAACTAGAGATGGTATACAGTATGAAGATACTTTACATACTGCGCCAATGAGTAATCTTATTACATTACATGCAGGAAGGGGTACACCATCATCATTAAACATTAGAGACAAATATGCTAATTACTTTGTGAATGAGGGTCGTGTAGAATGGCAAGACACGAAAATATGAAATTAAAATTGTTACAGTTCGCGCCAAATAACTAAACTCAAGATGGCGCGTCGCGTTGGTGGGTTGTACATATTACAGTTAATAGCTATACGTTACTGTGGTAACGTGATAGTTTTCCCGCGCTCGTTACGTACCGCCAAACAACGTTATACACATTTCAGTTATTTGGGGTGGACTGTCTATTACAAAACATGTAAACTACCCTGGTAAAATGTATAATTAAATGTCTACTGACCAAAAAGAACCTTCTTTTCCAAAGAATCCTCATTTTCTCCAAAAATCTCCACCAGCTCCTGCCAAGCTCCGTTTTTAATCGTTTTGTTAGAATATTCTGCACATTGGATGTTCCACAAAGCAGGTCTTTTTTCCACCTCATCGATGAATAGCTCGGTGTCGAAGCGATCCATTGTCACCGTCCGATACGCGCGGCTTCCGCGGAGCAACTGAACGCCCTCTAGGTACGTCAAGTAAATAAAACCGAGCGGCGACCGCGCGAATTCATTTTCTAGCGGTTGAGTGGCGGGAGCCGCGCGGATTGTCAATCCGTGCGGACAGGTATGAACGATTTGTAAGGCGCTAATGTAATTAGGATCCGCGCGGTTCAACCGCGCTGTTTGAAACCGCGCGGAATCCGCCGTGTCTGAACTAGCTCTAAATGTCATTCGTCAAAATACCGATAGATGGCAGTGGCTGTACGTCAACACCGCCGACAACCCTGCTGACCTGATAAGTAGGGGTGTACAACCGGGTGAGCTGAATGATAAGGCTCTGTGGTGGTTAGGTCCACAGTTTTTGCAGGATGGTAAATATGATTTTGCGTGTGGCGAAATAAACTTACCACACGAACTACCCGAGTTGAAGGCCTGCTTTACACTCTCCAGCAGCATGGTGTGCCAAATTTCAGAACCACTAGAATATGTTTTTAACCGCTTGCTTAATTTTTCAAATATTAATAAAATGGTTAGAATTTTTGCATACATATTAAGGTATTTAAATAATCTAAACAAAAATAAAGTTAAGCGCTCAGGTTTTCTACAAAGCTCAGAATTAAATGATGCTTTGTTATTAATCATAAGATATGAACAAAGAAAATATTTTCAGCATGAGATTAAGTCTGTCACCAAAGGTAATCATTTAGAAGGGACAATAGCTAATTTACACCCCTTCCTTGATGACTTGGGGCTTCTGCGCGTGGGCGGAAGGCTCCATCACGCTGATATCGCTTATGCACAAAAACATCCCATACTATTACCAAAAGGTTCTCATATCACGACTTTACTCATAAGGAGTGAGCACGAAAGGTTACTACACGCAGGGCCTAGGCTTATTCTCGCTAATTTAAATCAAAAATATTGGGTTGTAAATGGAATTCAAGAAGTTAAGAAAATAACTCACAAATGTGTTACTTGTTTCAGACATAAGGCCACCGTGGCTAAACAGCTGATGGGCTCCTTGCCGACTGGCCGTGTAACAGCTACTAGTCGAGCATACGAAAAAATTGCAATCGATTTCTGCGGGCCGGTCCAAGTGAAACATTCACGTATCAGACGTTCTGTAATAGGGAAAGGCTATATATTGGTTTGTGTGTGCTTTACAACAAAGGCAGTTCACTTAGAACTGGCTTCCGATCTCACCACAGACACCTTTCTGGCATGTCTTAGACGCTTAATTGCTAGAAGAGGGCTGCCCACAGAAATCCACTGCGATAACGCCAGCACATTCAAAGGCGCAAGGAGCCAGTTAGCTGAGCTTTATGAACTGCACGCCTCACAGAGCCACCAGACAAGGGTTTATGAATTTGCTGCACAGAAAATGATGAAATTTTGCTTTATACCAAAATATTCCCCTACGTTCGGGGGACTTTGGGAGGCTGCAGTCAAAAGCACTAAATATCACTTAAAAAGAATTGTGCAAAATAATGTCCTAACATATGAACAACTTTCTACTGTGCTTACAGAAATAGAAGCAGTACTCAATTCGAGACCACTGCTCCCATTAAGCTCTGATCCTGATGATTATTGTTATCTAACTCCAGGTCACTTTATTATAGGTAGTGCACTTACTATGTATCCAGAACAGAATGTATCTGAAATTCCTGAAAATAGACTTAAGTTTTGGCAATTGTGTACTCGTTTGAAACAAAACTTTTGGAAAGTTTGGCACAAATATTACTTAAATGTTTTACAAAATAGACCTAAGTGGAAGAATGATCAGTGTAATGTTAAGTTAGGTAGTTTGGTTATCTTGAAGGAAGACAATGTCCCTTCCATGTCATGGCCAATGGCCAGAATTGTCAAATTGTTTCCAGGCCATGATGGCAAAGTTAGAGCTGTAGAAGTTAAGACTCCTAACAACAAAACTCATGTGCGCGCTATCCACAAGATATGTGTCCTGCCCCTAGAATAAGTTGCATAGGTACATACATTTAGTGTTATACTTATTACTAATTTACTACTCTCATTTGTTTACTTAAGGCTTGTGACTTATTTTTATAGCATGTGTTACGTATTAAGCTTTGTTTCTTAGGGTCTTCAGTACCATCCCAAGATTATATCGTAGGGCTAAGAACAAATATTTGCCTTGTAGGCTTGTTATAAATTGTTATTTTCAAAGCTGGCCTCAACTTGTAATTGTATAGAGTCTAGTGTCTATCTTATGGTACTATAAAGGTATTAAAAATAAATTTCTCGTTATAGCTTATTATAAACATGTGTCAATATTAGCTTCGCTGTTTGCTGAGGCCGCAGCATGTTGCAACTAGCAACACAATTTTATAGATTTTGTTTATCTATGATACTTTTAGTTGGTAACATTGTGTGTACTGTGTCAAATCTCTCTCTCTGTATGGCTGCCACAATAAACGCATCGTCTAGAAGCCGGCATTTTATTAAACTCCACAGCGACGGACCTACAGCGTTAAACCTAGAAAACAAACAGTCCACTACCAACAAGGCCCATAGTAAGGGACCTCGTTTCGGACCCGTAAGTCATCACTGGTTCACAAACTTGCCGACATAGGTTTATGAACCGTCAATAATAAAACGCATTAAAGTTACCAAATACTTATAATTATATTCATATCTACAAGAAGAACTTTCTTCTAGAAGTCTCCAGTTGGTGCCGGCGGCCCGCGATAATCCACTCGTAGTCTCCCCGCTTGGAGTCGAAGGTGCCTTGCTGCAGGGAGATGAGTTTGAGGGTGAACCGAGGCCCGAGCTCGCGCAGTTTGGCCCGCTTACCATCTTTTGTGAACTCGTATCTGGAATTATAGTACGGAGTAGTTATTATGAATGGAGGTGGCATCATCATCATCGTCATCAACAGGTCTTTGCTAGTCTCCACTGCAGGAGCACGACCCTTTCTGTACTACCAGAGCCATATATTAGCCAGGGCTGTCAGAGGATTTGGCCTACACTCTCCACGCTGGCCAGACGGGTTGGAGAGGTCTCTGATGTTTATAGCTTTGTTTAGCTTGTGTTTCCTTAGTCGATTTCTACGACATCCTTGGGGAGACTTGGAGTGGTCCTATTCTACTTTGCCGGGAACCACACGGCGTATAGTTACCTATGTAATATACCACCCTGGACTTTATCGTTGCTTTCCATCAGGTGGGCTGTATGGCAACTTAGTTGTATAAAAAAAACACCTAGTCAGTAATAAAGGAATAAAAAAATAGGGTTGGAACTAGGTAAAACGCACTCAATTGATTCATAAAAGTGCTGGGTTTTGTAAGTCTCCGCGCTCATAGAGAAATCCGACTACCAACCACTAGAAGACAAAAAAATTATTAAATGGTATTTAACACACAAAAAAATATTGCCTTGATTATGATTTATTATTTACAGCCAAGATAAAGCAAAAAATGTTTAGAAGTTTCATGGCTACTTTCCAATTCTATCATCTGATTATGTTTATGATACAACAATATTGTATTGTCATTGGACTTTCTTAAGTACACAAAATTTCGGATACCTACTCGTACCTATAAATAATAAATAATATATAAAGCTACATTACCACTGACTGACTCACTGACTGATTGACATGGTACATGGTTGTTTGACCTGTTCCCGATATGGTGGAGGAAAATGATTGACGGGGTCGTATAGTGGCTGCTCCAGTGAGTACCAGAAAAATCTGACATCTTGAAGATTGAAGAAACCTGACGGTAGACCCCTACTGCCTGCATAAACGGTAAGACCTAGGGGGATGATTTTTTTTTTCCAAAATGTAGGGGGTTGTAAGCAATTTTAAAAGTCGATGTTTTTTTTTAATTTGTTCAAAATTCAAGATGGCCGCCATACAAGGCCAATTCGGGTCATTCTACGCGAGCCCGCAGGGCGAGCGCTAGCGAGGCCGGAGGCCGAGCTGCGTGGCGAGGGCGAAGCCCGAGCCCCTCGGAATACCTTCCCCGTAAATTTACCCCCCCCCCTCCCCCCCCTACAACCCCCTCCCCCAAATAACTAGCAGCGAGGCCGCAGGCCGAGCTGCCGCGAGCCCGCAGGGCTCGCTGAGTGGCGAGGCTGAAGGCCGAGCCATTGTGTCAATCACCCCCGCCCCCACCCCCTTTACCCCCTAAATTGCCCCCAATTCTCAACTGCATGCGATTTGGCTCAAAATTGATATTTAGGGGTTTCTGGGGCCGCTTAACTCGAAACTGCACTCCATTTTTTGATCCAAGATGGCGGCGAATTTTTTTTTTTTAATTTTTCAACCTTGTCGGATTTGACTCAAATTTTGGGATTGGGGGTTTGGGGCCTCGTGGAACTCGAAACTGTATGTCATTTTGGAATCCAAGATGGCCGCCCACTCCTATCCTCACTTATTCACTACTGAACAAGTTTCTTTACCCTTTGCTCAACTGAATAGTTTTGTGACCCTCCTCAACAGCTGCATCGACACCTCGCGGGCTGCTCGCAGCCCGCGCCCCCACCCAAAATACTAGTAATAAATATATAGGGACATATCACACAAATTGAGCTAGCACCACAGTAAGTTGTGAACTTGTGTCGCGGGATACTAACTCAACGATAATATATTTTATAACATATACTTATATAGATAAACATCCAAGACCCAGGTAATTCTGGAAAAGATCGTTTTCCATCATGACCTGACCGGGGATCGAACCCGGGACCCCCATGTCGCAGGCTGGCGTGTTGACCACTGCGCCACGGAGCTCGTCCTATGGATAAGTAGTTCAGAATTGACTCTCACAGACAAAAATTGGCATGTACATCACAGTAAAATGAAATGTAGACATGGCAGCTGAATAAAATTTATAAAAATATTACCTGTGGTGCCTGAAGAATATGTAGTCCCGCTGGTTGTGGAAGGTGACGGCGCGGCGGCCGCGGAACTGCGGCTCGTAGTGGAACAGCGCACCGAGCATGCGGCCCACCGTCAGCCCGAGGCGCGTGCTGAAGTTGTTCAGGATCACCTGGGTTGGGAATGAATAATGTTACTACACATAACGGCAAATAAAGGTACGCGGACATTATGCCGGGCCGCATCGCAAAAATCCGCATGCGCTTCAATACGCTAAAGCACTCGTGTTTGTTTTGTATGATAATACGCAGGAGCGCCTCAGCGGATACGGATTTTTGCGAAGCGGCCCGGCATAATGTGCACGTACCCTAAAGCAACAAAGAGTTAGCCACTATTGGCTTTAGGTTTTTCTCTAATTCATCCTTTCTCCCCGCTGGAAATAAGGCCACCCCCACGTTTTCACGAGGTCAGAGGACGATAGTTAAGCGATAGGGGCGCCGCCGAGGGCGCAGGACGGCGAGGGATTCAAAGTCAGTGTGTAAAACACACAACTAATAACGCTGTTGTTTTTCGTGTGTGTAAGTGGCCAACACTGGTGTCAGATTTTTCAAGCTGCCTAAAGGGCATCTGATACAGCTTAGCGACTGCCATCAACGATGAAAGCCGGGACCACCGGCTTAACGTGCCTTCCGAAGCACGGAGGAGCTCGAGATATTTTTATGCCATTTGCGGTCACCCATCCAAGTGGGGACTGCGCCCAGGGTTGCTTTACATGCGGAAGCGCTTATAATCCACTAGGTTATCTGGCTCCTCACTAAACCTCCAGTTCATTTGTTGCACTTCCTTCCCTTCCGTCATCAAAACGCACTTTGGTAGATAATGGGCGCCAGCAAAATTTTCACACTCCAGGTGTTGCAGTTGTCCATGGGCGGCGGTGACCACTTACCATCAGGTACGGGTCACCTGATGACTAGTGATCACCACCACCCATGGTCTTCCTATTTCATAACAAATATGCCCAATATGGTTAAGAACAGCCTTCATACTAACTTACATTGCAGAGGTTGAACAATAAATATTTACCTCTGGCCTATGAGTAGTTATTTCCTTCCAGTCCTTCCTCAGCTCTGGTGTGATTTTACAGCTGGAGAGTCTGAAGTGCGCTGTGGGTCCGTTTGGTAAGTGTATGAGTAGGAACCCATTTGGCTGTTTCTGGTTCTCGTTGACTATGATCACGTCTGTCACATCCTCGCGGATTGCTGATTGGACTATTCTTTTTACTGATGATCTGGGATGAAAAAGATTTGGGTTAATGAGCTATTAAAAAGGTTGAAATGTTGTTTTAATGCTTGTAACCTGAATGTAAGTTTTAAGAATTTTAACCATGATTACAAACATTAATAATGGTTAAAATTCTTAAAAACGAAATAAAAGCATGTAACACCGGCGTCTCCCGTGTGATATAAAGCCTATGTCCTTCTCTGTAGTGTCATAAAAAGATAGGTTCAGTAGATAAAGCGTGAAGAGATAACTAAACAAACATACAAACTCACTTTCGCATTTAAATACATGTTTTGTTTACTCTTTTGAAATTAAAATACAGCCTTAGTTACTCACTAATAATGTAACTTTGTTTCGGTGAAATAAATTTTTAAATTAGTTGAAGCTATTGAGTAAATCCAGTGCAAATAAATACACAAATTAGTGTCCAGTAGTAGTTGTTAATCCAGTACAGATAATATTAGTGAGTAACAACTTGTATTTGTGACACATTGGGTTACATTTATGCAATTGTTGTATGTTCTGCAATTTTTTGAAATTAAAATGCAGCCTTATTGTTAAAAAAAATTGGGGTACTTTGTACTTTGTCATATAAGCATGTTCCCAGATATATCCGCATCTGGAAACCAATGTTTGGAACCCAGGGTCCAGGGCCCGATAGACCATGGTATATGACCAAAGCCCAAGCTGACAAACTTGCAGAGAACAGCCAGACTATATTTATTAGGATTCTTACCTCTGTCTATACCTAGATATAGAATTAGGTATGATCCTTGTGAGTTCCTTGCCAAATATCCTTGTCTTGTTGTGGGGATTATCAGAAAATGTTATCAAGACTTTAGGCTCATATGAATTCTCATAATATGAAGACAGCTCATCCAACTCCATGTCCTTTTGTGCCTGGAAAGTAATATTTCAAATACAAGGTGACGTAATAATTTAGAAATTGTATTGTAAAATTTAGCAGTAACAAATGTATGAATAGTTTATTCAATTGCAGTGGCTTTAAATTCTTTAGTTTCATTTTAGTTTAATTCGTAGTTTTGGAATAATGTATCTTTTACATACAGACCGACATGACAAATGTATAAGGGTGTAATGTTTTTTGGTTTGGTTGTATAATCAGGGTATGTGTTAAGAGAGAAGTAGCTTGATAACATTGCTCCTTTTTGTTGCACATAATTATGTGTATTTCATCATTCCACCTATATAGTTTCAACCATTTTTTTGTTGGACATATCACACAAATTGAACTAGCCCCAGTCATTTGTGAACTTGTGTCGTGGTATTGTGTCGAGGGATTCTAACTCAACCATACTTTTTTTTATAATATTTATCATTACATATTTTTTGAATGCTGATTATCAGCTGTTCTAACCTCTTCCTGCTCCTCTGCCTCGACATTCGCCAGCATCGTCTCATCTTTCTCTCGCAGCGACTCCAAGGTGTGTGGCACTTTCTTGGGGACATCCTCACCTTCTTGCTTCTTCTCCAACTTGCGCCTAAAACATACAAACGTGCTTAGAACCATCATGTACACAAAACAACACGGCACAACATAACCTCACTTACTTCTTTTTATCTTTGCCGCGAGCCATTTTGATTAAATTAAAACTATCTGCTATGTATTTAACGAGCTTTATAAAGATTTAGGAAGGGTCAATATTGCGATATTGCTAATTAATATTATTTATTAGTTTTTTCCAAACTCGCACTGCATCCACAAGTGTAGTCACCAACACCAAGTAGTCACTTTGACAATGTCATTTGTCAGTGTCAAACAGACTGTCACTAAAAATCTTTGTATTTTTTTTAAATGCCGGCAGCCCACGGCAGCCCGTCACACAGACAGCCTTGCTTGTTGTTGCTGCTTTTGCACAGTCTCTTTGTTTTGAGGTTAGCTAGCTTACTGTCAAAAAAACTTGACAAGCGGCGAACCGCGAGCGATTGTTTTGATTGTATTTTTCGATTGATATTTGATTATTTTATTGATATTCAGTGAATTTTAAAGATGGACGGTGATTTATACGATGAGTTCGGTAACTACATCGGTCCTGACCTGGAGTCTGACTCCGACGACGATCAGAGTGTTTACGGCCAAGAAAACCGTGATGCCGATGAAGACGCTATGGACGAAGACGATGACGCCGATGCGGAGCCCGAGGCGGCGCCGATGTCCGTAGTGCTGCATGAAGATAAACGGTAACCATGTAATTTTGCTATAAACAACTACTATTGATTGTTAAATTATTTTTATATTTGACATAACCTCACAAGCAGTTTGGGTCCTAGCTAAGAAGATTGTCTTATTTAAAACTGAATGCTCCTCCAGGAGACAAACGAAGACTTGATGACGAGCTCCTTCAGTGCATTTATTTAATAAAGACGCTAATACTGTATTAACCTTGTCTTTTTCTTAGTATGTCGATGGTATGTTTATTATTTGTCGCTCCAATAAAGGGCTACCTGAGTACCCTATCGTTTGCCTCAAGTAGATCGTCCCTCGTGCATGTGTTTGGGCACTCGGGGCATGTGAGTAGGTGCACCATAGTTTGAGGAGAGAAACCAGACAGACATTTTGCGAAGAGTCAATCATTCCCCATCTGGCAAGGTTATCCTTGCAACCGCCTACTTGTGTTCGGAGCCTGTTAAGGGACTTCCAAATGGGCCAAGGCAAGTCATGACCAGGGGGAAGTTCTTCTCGCGCTTTACTAAAGTTAGCTACAGAGTAGTTTCTCTCCCATTGTTGTAATCTAGCCGTTTTGATGTCACCATTAAGAGCATGGTTAACTATTTTAGTACCTATGTATGTATGTACCTTTTGTAAATCACTCAATAATGATATTTCTGTTCTAAAAGCTATAACAATATACAAAAGCATAAATAAATATAAATAAATAATAAATAAATAAATATATACGAACAAATCACACAGATTGAGCTAGCCCCAAAGTAAGTTCTTATGTAAGACTTGTGTTATGGGATACTAACTCAATGATACTATATTTTATAACAAATACGTATATAGATAAACATCCAAGACCCAGGTCAATCTGAAAAAGATCATTTTCCATCTTGACCTGACCAGGGATTGAACCCGGGACCATCCGTGTCGCAGACAGGCGTGATGACCGCTGCACCACGGAGTTCGTTAATGTTTGTTAAGCATGCTTAAAGAATTATAACTACAAAACCTTTTCAGGTATTACCCACAAGCAGTAGAAGTGTACGGGCCAGACGTAGAGACAGTAGTTCAAGAAGAAGACACACAGGCATTAGACAAGCCGCTGGTGGAGCCTGTCAAGCACAAGAAATTCCAGGTGCAAGAACAACAGCTTCCGGAAACTAAATACGATATGGAGTACTTGGCAGATATGCTGGATAACACCAACTTGATGAGGAATGTCACCTTGATGGGACACTTGCATAATGGTGAGACATGGAAATGTTTTTTTTTTTTAATAAATTTTTTTTTTTGAGGCTTCAGTACACTTGATGTGACTATGCCAGCCTCATGGGGGACCTGTAGTATAAAATGTATCTTAGCGACATTATACACCTCCATAAGAGGTATAGTGATTTTGCTGGATGTGACAATGGTTGGAAATGTTATTAACTGCTAGTTTCGTAAAATATTTCTTTATAAAAAATATGTTATTGGTATATATTTAAGCTCGAACTGGTAGTGCGCCGCACGAGTGCACTTAAGGGGTGCCGTCACTGATTATGGGACTAGCTCAATGTGTGTTATTTGTAACTATATTTATAAATATAAATGAAAGGGATTACCAAACATATACCACATTTTTGGCTATATCAGTATTCATGTACTAAATACAAGAAAAGCTTTATTTGTATTGTAATATTCTTTTCTAATTTTAGGCAAGACATCGTTTGTGGACTGTTTAATTCGTCAAACTCACCCAGGCACAATCAACAATGACACAACAATACCAATGAGGTAAATATTTGATTTGATACAATTTAAATGAATTTATTTTTCGACGTTTTTGGCAATTCAGTTCTATTTAAATTTTCGGGTTTTATCTAAAGTAATGGCGTCTATAAAGCGTTTGAGGTAGATTTCGAGCTTTTCTCAAATTTTAAAAATGTATTTTTTTAATTAACTTGAAATAAGTCTTAAATGACTTTCAATCATGGGTACAGTCTATATTTAAAAGGATGCTAATGAATTTAAAAACATCCTGTATAAGAACATATGGCCCACCAGGCCCACCTGATTTACCATTACTTATGGATGCCTGGTTGATGTTTGGTAATAGCCTTTTCAGAGATCTACCTTTAAAAGCAACAATCTGTGGTCTACCTTAGAGGTCATTCACATATTACAAAAGCAGTGAAAGAGGGGTGGGGGTTGTGGCTCGCTATTTTTGCTCAAAAATTAGCCAATGATGATTTAAATGATTTTTGTATGGATAGATCTCTCGTGTTGTGAAGGCACCAGATCAAAAATAGTATCCAGGTCATATCTGGATAGTTGCTGGTTCGAATCCTTCTTGTGTGGATTTTTACATACCTTTACCCATACCTTTTTTAGGGTTCCGTAGTAAACTAGGAACCCTTATAGTTTCGCCATGTCTGTCTGTCCGTCCGCGATTTTACTCAGAGACTATAAGTACTAGAAAGCTGTAATTTGGTATGGGTATGTATATTAATCATGGCAAAAAAGTGGTAGAAAAAAATCTTGAACAAAAATTTTTTTTTGGGTAGCTCCCATACAAGTAAAGTGGGGGAGTAATTTTTTTTTCTCTATTTACCCATCGTGTGGGGTATCGTTAAAAAGGTCTTTGAAAAATATTATGAGGTTGAGAACACCATTTTTAGATTTAGGGATCCGTTTCCGAAATATTTGGTTTTAAAGTGCAAATTTTTGTTAGAGGTACGTGTCCCCCCCCCCTCTATCTGCTAAACGGTTATATATGGATACGTGAAAAAAATTACAGCAGTAGTATATATACTGAAGTTGAAAGGAAAACTATCAGAGCTGGGTACCAAGTGCAAAATAAAAAGTTATAGGCAACCAACTTATAAAATGTACTGCACAATGTAAAATTTCATACAATCTTCATTGTTAGATGTTTTTTGTCGTTAAACTGTGAGGTGCGAGTGTAAACAGTAGGAACTCAAAGTTGTCATTCGCAACTACGGAACCCTACACTGCGCGTGGCCCTACACGCACTTGGCCGGTTTTTTCTTTATTTAATAATAACATGACTATGTTGTTATTCAGATACACGGACACATTGTTTGTGGAACAGGAGAGAGGAGTGTCCATTAAGTCCATGCCCGTCACACTGCTGTTGAAGAACATAAAGGGGAAGTCGCACTTGCTCAACATCATGGACACACCGGGACATGTAAACTTTAGTGATGAAGTCACTGCTGCTTTGAGGATTTCTGATGGTAATTAGTGGAAATATATTATACTATTAACAGTTTATCAAAATCCTAATACACATATAGTTCAGACTTTAAATTGACCCTGTATGTTGCTCTGTCTGTTGCCTCTTCATGCTTTAACCACTTCAAACACAATATCCTCACACATCAGGGCTTTGCCTGGGATGTGGCAGGAGTATCACTGTGTCGAGAGACCTTGCATCTGTATCCTGTGAGGAGCTGGCTGTTCACACAAGCCAGTGATGTGACCAGGCTGTGGACAGGCCAAGGTGTTCCACCCCAGTATGCTAGCATTTATTGACACCATTCTTCTTCTTAGCGTATCGACTCAGGCAAATTATATTTGTGTTGACCAAAACTCTGCTACTGATATAGCGTAATCAGTAGCATTGTATAGGTCCCAAGAGTGTGTGATAAAAGTATTAATAAACTCGTGCAAGCCTCGTTCCGGGTGTTAGTAGTAATTCCATGTTGACTTGACTTTTGGATTATATACTTTTGGTTGGTTGGTTGGTTGGTTGGTTGGTTGGTTGGTTGGTTGGTTGGTTGGTTGGTTGGTTGGTTGGTTGGTTGGTTGGTTGGTTGGTTGGTTGGTTGGTTGGTTGGTTGGTTGGTTGGTTGGTTGGTTGGTTGGTTGGTTGGTTGGTTGGTTGGTTGGTTGGTTGGTTGGTTGGTTGGTTGGTTGGTTGGTTGGTTGGTTGGTTGGTTGGTTGGTTGGTTGGTTGGTTGGTTGGTTGGTTGGTTGGTTGGTTGGTTGGTTGGTTGGTTGGTTGGTTGGTTGGTTGGTTGGTTGGTTGGTTGGTTGGTTGGTTGGTTGGTTGGTTGGTTGGTTGGTTGGTTGGTTGGTTGGTTGGTTGGTTGGTTGGTTGGTTGGTTGGTTGGTTGGTTGGTTGGTTGGTTGGTTGGTTGGTTGGTTGGTTGGTTGGTTGGTTGGTTGGTTGGTTGGTTGGTTGGTTGGTTGGTTGGTTGGTTGGTTGGTTGGTTGGTTGGTTGGTTGGTTGGTTGGTTGGTTGGTTGGTTGGTTGGTTGGTTGGTTGGTTGGTTGGTTGGTTGGTTGGTTGGTTGGTTGGTTGGTTGGTTGGTTGGTTGGTTGGTTGGTTGGTTGGTTGGTTGGTTGGTTGGTTGGTTGGTTGGTTGGTTGGTTGGTTGGTTGGTTGGTTGGTTGGTTGGTTGGTTGGTTGGTTGGTTGGTTGGTTGGTTGGTTGGTTGGTTGGTTGGTTGGTTGGTTGGTTGGTTGGTTGGTTGGTTGGTTGGTTGGTTGGTTGGTTGGTTGGTTGGTTGGTTGGTTGGTTGGTTGGTTGGTTGGTTGGTTGGTTGGTTGGTTGGTTGGTTGGTTGGTTGGTTGGTTGGTTGGTTGGTTGGTTGGTTGGTTGGTTGGTTGGTTGGTTGGTTGGTTGGTTGGTTGGTTGGTTGGTTGGTTGGTTGGTTGGTTGGTTGGTTGGTTGGTTGGTTGGTTGGTTGGTTGGTTGGTTGGTTGGTTGGTTGGTTGGTTGGTTGGTTGGTTGGTTGGTTGGTTGGTTGGTTGGTTGGTTGGTTGGTTGGTTGGTTGGTTGGTTGGTTGGTTGGTTGGTTGGTTGGTTGGTTGGTTGGTTGGTTGGTTGGTTGGTTGGTTGGTTGGTTGGTTGGTTGGTTGGTTGGTTGGTTGGTTGGTTGGTTGGTTGGTTGGTTGGTTGGTTGGTTGGTTGGTTGGTTGGTTGGTTGGTTGGTTGGTTGGTTGGTTGGTTGGTTGGTTGGTTGGTTGGTTGGTTGGTTGGTTGGTTGGTTGGTTGGTTGGTTGGTTGGTTGGTTGGTTGGTTGGTTGGTTGGTTGGTTGGTTGGTTGGTTGGTTGGTTGGTTGGTTGGTTGGTTGGTTGGTTGGTTGGTTGGTTGGTTGGTTGGTTGGTTGGTTGGTTGGTTGGTTGGTTGGTTGGTTGGTTGGTTGGTTGGTTGGTTGAGTTGAAGCTTTGGGATAATTATTTTAACTTCGTCCTATTGTGAGAGTAAACTGTTAAATATTTATTTTAACAGGAGCGGTGCTCTTCGTGGACGCTGCCGAAGGCATCATGTTAAACACGGAGCGTCTTCTGAGGCACGCCGTGCAGGAGCGGGTGCCTCTCACCGTCTGCATCAACAAGATCGACCGGCTCATACTAGAACTGAAGTTACCGCCAGCGGACGCGTACTACAAGCTCAGACACATTATCGACGAGCTCAATACTATGCTGGAAACCAACCAGCCGCAGGATAACCCTGATGAACCTGCCACGGTGTTCTCACCGCTTTTAGGTGAGATCATTATTTCGTTTAGGTGACACGGTCAGTCGACCATGCACACCCTTGTGTCAGAGTTCCTTTAACGACTATCAGATGGCAGCCGGGACCAACGGCTTAACGTGCCTTCCGAAGCACTGAATCATCTTTCTTATCAGACAATCGGGTGATTCATGCCTGCAATGTCCTAACCAAACTAGAAACAACTTAACAAAGTATGCTTCCCGTGGGAATCGAACCCACGACCTCCGGGTCAACAAGGCAATGGAGGCTGTTTAGGTAGGAGTGAATAGTTCGATTGATAGTAATTAAAATCTATAGTAAGTGTATAGTTGATTTATAAAATCAAATTTTACTTAAGGCTTAGTGAGAACGTCATGTTATTTCTAGCATCTTGGTGAATTTTCCACATTTATGCTTTTATGTATCCACTATAAATGCGGCACGCGTTCTGACAAAAGTTCTGGCAAGCATTGTTGCAAAAGTCATTGTGAGATAGCAGTAGGACTATTAAGAATGTGTCAAAACATAGAAATATATATTACGCATTTATTAAAAAGATAAAGGTGTAATGTGAACAAATTTAATAATCGAAAATGCTTTTAATTGTTAGTTCTAAAAAGAATATCTTGAATAATAGCCTTCTGTGTATAATTGCTGCGCAACTCTATTTTATGAAACGCCGCAGAAACATCAAAGATGATACTGCCACGATAACCAAGCAAGTCTAGGTAATGGAAAGTCATTATTGTGGGCTGTAGGTACCAATTTTTTTTGCCCACTTAAAAACCTTATGCAATAGCTTCTTAGGGTACACTTCCAAGTAGTTTTCCTTGTTCATAATGTTTAGCGACGGAGCTGTTTATTTGCTTCTCTCCAGCATAACATATATAGCATTCACTGAGTAAGCGGTTTGTAATTTTGCCTTTATTAATAATAATTTCTGCCAACAGGCAACGTATGCTTCGCGTCATCTCTCTACGACGTGTGTTTCACGCTGGAGTCATTCGCGGCCATGTATGCGGCGTCTCAGCCCGCCGCCGGACTTAAAGCGTCAGACATGGCGGCGTGGCTATGGGGAGATGTGTACTTCAACGCCAAGACGCGACGATTCTCCAGGAAACAGCCTCATTCTTCGGCACAGAGAAGCTTTGTGGAGTTTATCCTGGAGCCGCTGTACAAGATATTCGCTCAGGTAACTATTCGTCGTTTGTATGTATCTATTTGCATCTCAGCTATTCGTTGGACTCTAGGTTGTAGACACAGCGGTGTGTTTTTTTTATATGAAATAGGACGGCAAACGAGCAAGCGGTTGCCTGATGGTAAGTGATGTTAAAATTAACTATTAAATTAATTATTCGCCATTGACATTTGTGACTCAGCTATCCGCTGTAATTATTAGCAGTAGACATGGCGGCGTGGTTGTGGGGCGATGTGTAACGCCAAGACGCGACGCTTCACCAGGAAATACCCGCATTCTTTAAAGCAGAGAAGCTTTGTGTAGGTTACCCTGGACCGCTGTAACAGATTCGCTAGTCGTAGGCCAAATTCTCCGATAGCTCTGGCTAATATATAACTCTGGTAGTACAGAGAGGGTCGTGCTCCCGCAGTGGAGACTAAAAAAGACCTGATGACGTTGCTTTTGTTCCAGGTGGTGGGTGACGTAGACGACACGCTTCCAGCTGTGCTGGCTGAACTGGGCATCAAGCTGAGCAAGCAGGAGTCTAAGTTGAACGTGCGCCCGCTGTTACGACTCGTCTGCAGCAGATTCTTCGGAGATTTCTGGTGAGGAAAAATCCTTCGTGGCCGTAGGTCCTTAGCGAGTTATAGATTTGGAAGTTATCTTGTCTAGACTATGTCAAGTAATATTATAAAGAGAAAAGATTTGATTGAATACATCATCATCATCATCATTTTGTGTAGGTGACACGGTCAGTCGACCATGCACAACCTGGTGACAGAGTTCTTCGGAACCGCCTCTCGGCCTCTGACGTGGTTCCTTTAACGACTACCAGATTAAGGCGTTTGCCTTGTTGACCCGGGGGTCGTGGGTTCAATTCCCACGGGAAGCATACATTAGTTATTTCTAGTTTGGTTAGGACATTGCAGGCATGAACCACCTGATTGTCTGATAAGAAAGATGATTCCGTGCTTCGGAAGGCACGTTAAGCCGGTGGTCCCGGCTGTCCTCATTGATGGCAGTCGTTAAGCTAAGTCAGATGCCTTAAGGCAGCTTGAAAAATCTGACACCAGTGTTGGCCACTTACACACACGAAAAACAAAAACAAACAAATATTATAAAGAGGAAAGATTGTTTATTTTTGTGTATTGAATAGGCTCTATAAAGCAATTTTCCCGCAACTTTGTCCGCGTAAATTATAGCCTACGTCACCCACTGATATATTAGCTTTCTATAGCAGAAGGAATTTTAAAAATCGGTCCAGTAAGTAGTTTCGGAGACTATACGGTGCAAAAAAAATCAATCGTATCTTTTCTCTTTATAATATACTAGCTGTTACCCGCGGCTTCGCCCGCGAAATATATAGCCTATGTCCTTCTCGGTACCCTAACCTATGTGTATGCAAAATTTCATGATGATCGGTTCAGTAGATACGGCGTGAAAGCGTAACAAACAAACAAACTCACTTTCGCATTTATAATATTAGTTGGGATTGGGATTATGTAAAACATTAATAAAGAAAGGTTAATCAATGTTCGTTTTCTTTCAGCGGTTTTGTCGAAATGGTGGTACGTCACGTGCCATCACCGCTAGATGGCGCTGAAAGGAAGGTCAAGCACGCATACAGAGGGGCAGAGGGCGCCTTGTACGACGACATGGTTGGCTGCGACCAATCTGGAAGACTTGTGGCGCACACTACCAAGATGTACCCCACCGATGACTGCACTTTCTTCTTGGTGAGTTTGCTTGTACTCAGCGCTAGATGGCGCTGAGAGAAAGGTCAAGCTACAGAGGTACTGAGGGCGCCTTGTACGACGACATGGTTGGCTGCGACCAATCGGGCAGGCTTGTAGCGCACACCACCAAGATGAACCCCACCAATGACTGCACTTTCTTCTTGGTAAGTTTGCTTGTACTCACCGCTAGATGGCACTAGAAAGAAAGCCTGTTTAAAGAGGGCCTAAGGGCTTGTACGATGACATGGTTTGCTGCGACCAATCGGGCAGGCTTGTAGCGCACACCACCTTGGTGGTGGGGTTCATCTTGATGAACCCCACCAATGACTGCACTTTCTTCTTGGTAAGTTTACTTGTTGTTACTGCTAGATGGCGTTGAAAGAAAGCATGTGTACAAAAGGGCTGAGGATGCCTAGTACGATGACATTGTTGGCTGCGACCAATCGGGCAGAGTTGTAGCGCACACCAAACCCCACCGATGATTGCACCTTCTTGGTGAGTTTGCTTGTCGTCACCGCTAGATGGCACTGGAAGAAAGCATTTCTACAGAGGTTCTGAGGGCGTCAATAAATAAATAAATAATCTTTATTTTGCCTAAAACATCAAACAGGACAAAAATTCCAGTTTATTGTAAGTAATGTAGGTAGGTAAATACATATCGAAAGGCAGAATACAAATTTTGGAATCAAGGTACGTTTGTACCTAGCAACTTAAAAGTACTAAAGGCTCAATGTTTTTATATATATACTTCTGGTTTTTATGTGTGTGTAAAATCAAAAAAACCGGCCAATTGCGTGTCGGGCCACGCGCAGTATAGGGTTCCGTAGTTGCGAATGACAACTTTGAGTACACACTGTTTACACTCGCACCTCACAGTTTAACGACCAAAAACATCTAACAATAAAGATTGTATGAAATTTTACATTTTCCAGTACATTTTATAAGTTGGTTGCCTATAACTTTTTAGTTTGTACTTAGTACTTAGCTCTGATAGTTTTCATTTCAACTTCAGTATATATACTACTGCTGTAATTTTTTTCACGTATCTATATATAACCGTTTAGGAGATAGAGGGGGGGACACGTACCTCTAACAAAAATTTGCACTTTAAAACCAAATATTTCGGAAACGGATCCCTAAATCGAAAAATGGTGTTCTCAACCTCACAATATTTTTCAAAGACCTTTTTAACGATACCCCAAAGAAGGGTAAGTAGAGAAAAAAAAATGACTCCCCCACTTTACTTGTATGGGAGCTACCCGAAAAAAAATTTTTTTTCAAGATTTTTTTCTATGACTTTTTTGCCATGATTAATATACATACTCATACCAAATTACAGCTTTCTAGTACTTATGGTCTCTGAGTAAAACCGCGGACGGACAGACAGACAGACAGACAGACAGACAGATATGGCGAAACTATAAGGGTTCCTAGTTTACTACGGAACCCTAAAAAGAAAGGAGTAAAACCATGAAAATATAGTAATTTCACATAAAACACTTTGGACCTGTGGATTTTTCCTAAAACAAACATTACTTCACAGGTACTAGCCCGCATAATGTCCGGTACACTATACGCGGGGCAGACAGTGAGAGTTCTCGGTGAGAACTATAGCACGCAGGACGAAGAGGACTCCAGAGTGATGAACGTCGGCAGGCTGTGGATATATGAAGCGCGGTACAAGGTAATCTTCTTTTTTGACAGAGGACAGCAAACGAGCAAATGGGTCACCTGATTGTAAGTGATCACCTCTGCCCATGGACAACTGCAACACCAGGGGCGTGACAAGAGCGTTGCCGGCCTTTTATTTTCCCGGCATAAAGGGGTGGGCGCCGCCAGCTCTCTTACTCACCGAACGACATAGAAGTGGTAAAGCTACTACTCAAAAGTCGATTCGTGAGAGTGTGGTACTTCCTCGAACGAAACAGCCCATTCATGCTTAGTGAATTTCACCGATAGCGTGGCTCGACCATAACTTGTGACTTTAACTTGATATATAAAAACAAATAGATTGCCAAATATCATTTATTACACTAATTACAATGAGGGTCACAGAATCTCAAGGGGTGAGGTCTTGCGGTCCAATATGGTAGATTTTATAAGACAACTTTGCTTCGGCTGCGGAGAGGTGAGGCGCGGGGCGCGGGGCGCGAGAAGCAGTGCAGGTGCTCTACCACAACTATGGTTTAGTAAAGTTAATGTGTTGTTTAAGGTGGAACTGAACCGCGTGCCAGCGGGGTGCTGGGCGCTGGTGGAAGGCGTGGACCAGCCCATCGTCAAGACCTGCACCGTGGTGGCGGCTGACGAGACTGAAGAGCTGCACACATTCCGCCCACTAAGGTAACAGTTGTTCATCAGTCATTCCGCCCACTGAGGTAACAGTTTGTTAATGAAATGTAGTTGATTAGTGCGTGGAGGCGTGGACCAGCCTGTCTTCAACACCTGCACCGTGGTGACGGCTGACGCGACCGAGGAGTTGCACACATTCTGCCCACTGAGGTAACAGTTGTACATGCCAGCCCATCGTCAAGACCTGCACCGTGGTGGCGGCTAATGAGACAGAGGAGCTACACAGATTCCTCCCATTGAGGTGACAGTTTGTTCATGAGATGTAGTTGATAAGAGTTTGGAGGCGTGGATCAGCCCATCGTCAAGACCTGCACCGTAGTGGCTGCCGACGAGACCGAGGAGCTGCACACATTCCGCCCACTGAGAGGTCATTCAAATGTTACGTAAGCTGTGAAAGGTGGTGGGGGTCTAGGCTTAGCTTATTTTTGATGACTTGGTGACGGGACGGTTGACGTGATGCTGACATAAACAACATTTTGCGAAATTCACTTACATTTTTTGTGGGGGAAGGCGGTTAAAAAAAAAACAATTTTTCTGTTAACGTAATACTTGAATGGCCCCTGAGGTATAACTCGTTCATGAGATGCTCATATTCAGCCCATTGATGTTTGTTTCTGGATTCCTTCTGTCCGTCTGTCTTTCTCATCTGAAAGAGTTCCCTGTTTCATTCGCCAATGTTAGCCTTTGGAATCTGGGTTCGCCTTCCAGCTTTTGTTTCTCTCTACGTAAGAGGATTAGAATGCCAAAGACTGCGACTATGGCATCCTGATCCCCTTACTTCACCTCAGTAAAAAAGCTGTCTACAAAATTACCCAATCTAAAATCTATCGCTTGGTACATTAGTTTACCTTGCTTTTGGTATTGTGAAATTGCGGCATTATTTTATTTAATAAATAAATAATTTGAATTTTAATATTGTAACTTTTCCTAGATTCAACACACAGGCCGTTGTGAAAATCGCTGTGGAGCCTGTGAACCCTTCAGAGCTACCAAAGATGTTGGATGGATTACGAAAGGTGAGTTTCATCACGCCCTTTGGTACCCGAGGCATGAGAGGAAGCCGAGTGCTGATAATTAACCTATGACAATAATAGCCAGCTTACTGAGTACGAGTATCATATGACGTTTATCAATACACGAGCTTCAATAAATTAAGTAATTGTGATTGTTGTTAAGAAAAGGATCGTACAGAAAATATTGCTAAATTGTTCAGAATTACCTTGTATAATATACATAAATATCTGAATATATACACAAACATACACATGTGTGTTGTCAGGTGAACAAATCGTACCCTCTCCTATCGACGCGCGTAGAGGAGAGCGGGGAGCACGTGATCCTGGGCACCGGAGAATTATACCTGGACTGCGTCATGCACGACCTCAGAGACATGTATTCGGAGATCGATATAAAAGGTACTCTAATGGATTTCTTTCATCATTATCACCACATCATCAGGTCTTTAAGCAGTCAACGGGGAAGAACACTGATCAATGCTTTCGCAACCAAGGGCTAAGAATATACACATGGACGTTGTCAGGTGAACAAATCGTATCTTCTCCTGTCGACGCGCGTAGAGGAGAGCGGGGAGCATGTGATCCTGGATCCCGCGCAGATCGTAAAAGCCGATCAAGGGAATGGGCGTCAGGAGTCATGTGGGCAATGTAGCTAGCAACCATCGCTATTTTGGATTCGTTCTCCGTAAATTCTTGAAAATTTTTACATGTCTATTTGTGTAAAATTGTAAGGTTGTTTTTATCGACGGAATGGATCACTCCTTTACGTCTGTAGCACACAGCCGCGAATGCGAAACGGAACTTGCGGTGTACCGCACGGTGTTACGCACCAAATTAAATCATACTAGTCAGCGTTTCCCGGTCCGCCAATGTTCCGTACCGGAACGCTTCCGGTCCGCATTCGCGGCTGTCTGCTACAGGCGTAAGGGTCCAAAACAGTTAATATTTGACGGTAAATTGACTTTCCTTCCACAGTGGCAGACCCAGTGGTATCGTTCTGCGAGACAGTGGTGGAGACCTCCTCACTGAAGTGCTTCGCGGAGACCCCCAACAAGCGGAACAAGCTGACCATGATCGCAGAGCCTCTGGAGCGAGGCTTGGCTGAAGATATCGAGGCTGGAGCCGTGTGTGTGACGTGGGATAGGAAGCGGCTGGGAGAGTTCTTCCAGACCAAGTAAGTGTACCAGTTGGTCTCTTTTCGCAATCTACTGCAGGAGCACAACCCTCGGTGTACTACCAGAGCAGTCAGAGGCGTGGAGAGTGTAGGCCAAATCGCCGAGCCTTTGGAGCGAGGCCTGGCCGAAGATATAGAAGCCAGAGCCGTTTGTGTGACGTGGGATAGGAAGCGGCTTGGAGAGTTCTTCCAGACCAAGTAAGTTGTTTTTATGCAATTTTACCTGGATGCCGTGCTTCCCGTGTGGTTCCCGGCAAAGTAGAATAGGACCACTCCAAGTCTTCCGTAAATTGTTCTTATGCGATTTTACCAGGATGCCAGCATTTGGTTAGATGCCGTGTGGTTCCCGGCAGAGTAGAATAGGACCACTCCAAGTCTTCCCGTGGATGACGTAGAGGGTAACATAGGAAACGCAAAGCTGAACAAAGCTTATAAATTTCAAAGAGTCCAGTCCAAAAAAGATGGAGGCTAACTATCGTGCCTTTAACGTTGTACAGGTCGTAAAACTTTATGGCGAGTCAGAGCATCGCGCAAGTCGATGCGCAGTACACATTATGAGGTGGGACGCGTACTGCGTAACTCGCAGCTAATATCCGATACGCAATAAAGAGAACTGGTAGCTAGAAAAATTCTAAAAGCGCGTAATTCACCTACAACTGTACAACAGGAAAACTTCCACGCACTTTTAAAGTGCCGAAACTTAATTTTGATGCTAAATATTACATTGATCTAATAAACTGGCAAGACACCAACTTTGATCCACCTATTCTAAGGAGTCAAACGAATGACGAACTTATTCAGATAATAGAGAAAAAAGGTGACGAAAAGATGTTGTTTATTAGGCTGCCTTGCCATACACAAGCGGTTAGACGAAGTGTAAAGATAGTGACAGAACCTGCAATGTCTGCATGTGCTAATATCCGATACGCAATAAAGTTTGGCGCGACCTGTAACCTTTTTGTCTCAAAAGAATCATCTACCATGACTCAATTGCTACATTTAAAACTAAATTACAGTCATCCCATTACTGTTTTAATTAATTATTATTGTTTAATTACATTATTTTAATTTTATATAAATTATCAAATTTGTATGCATGCTAAATTTAAATATTTTTAATTCATCTCAATAATTCAATTAAATATTCTTTTCATTATATAAATTCCTATCCTAATATTAATTACTTACTGCTTAATCATGAATGTTGTGTTCACCTATTATTGGGTTGCATGATAGAACTTAAGATTTAATGTTGTTTGTATATTTTTCTCATGTAACCTGTTGGTGTACCTAATTGAATAAATAAATAAGAAGAAGATGGCTTTATTGCAAGATGGTAATTTAGTAGCTGAAATGTATTGTTTTTATCACAGATACGACTGGGATTTGCTAGCGGCGCGTTCGATTTGGGCGTTCGGGCCCGACACCACCGGGCCGAACATATTGGTGGACGACACGCTGCCCTCGGAGGTAGACAAACACCTGTTGGCCTCCGTCAAAGACAGTATTGTTCAAGGTGAGCCGTTTTTGTATTTTCAACCGACGAAAAGAAGGAGGACTTAAGTCGACGCGTATATTACCTTATACTCATCATCATCATTTCGTGTAGGTGACACAGTCAGTCGACCATGCACACACTGGTGTCAAGAGTTCTTCGGAACCGCCTCTCGGCCTCTGACGTGGTTCCTTTAATGATTACCAGATGGCAGCCGGGACCAACGACTTAACGTGCCTTCCGAAGCACGGAATCATCTTTATTATCAGACAATCAGGTGATTCACGCCTGCAATGTCCTAACCAAACTGGAAACAACTTAACAAAGTATGCTTCCCGTGAGAATCGAACCACGACCCCCGGGTCAACAAGGCAAACGCCTTAACCACTGGACCACGGTATTTGACGCATGACTTTTTACAGAGTAGGCCGATTTTGATATACATATTTTTTTCATTGGAACGGGTATACCACGAAATTGGTCCCATCATCATTAGGTCTTTTTAGTCTCCACTGCAGGAGCACGACCCTCTTTGACCACCAGAGCCATATTAATATATGGCACCTATATGGCTTTGGCATTAGCCAAAGCAGTCAGAGGATTTAGCCTACACTCTCCACGCTGGCCAGATGGGTAGCAGACGTCTCCTTGAAGTTTTAAGCTTTGTTTAGCTTGTTTTTCCGAAGTCACCTTTTGCAACTTCCATGGAAAGACTTGGAGTGGTCCTATTCTACTCTGCCGGGAACCATCCGGCATTATTATGTTACTCATATCATGACCTTATTACTATACTTAGTAATATTTTTGCAGGATTCCAATGGGGCACCCGAGAAGGTCCTCTATGTGAGGAGCCGATAAGAAACGTGAAATTCAAGATCCTTGACGCGGTTATAGCTCAGGAGCCGCTGCATAGAGGAGGCGGACAGATCATACCTACGGCGAGGAGGGTGAGTCAGATAATATTCTTACGTGGTTCAGGATTTATGTGGATGTGCCAAATTTATGTGGATGTGCATGAAAAAAAAAAGTATTATTTAACCAGTTTATTCATTAATATTCAAAAGTAAAGTACTGATTAAGTAAAAACTGAATAAACATTGGTTGCGAAACGATAACAATTTTACCAAAATATGTCTACGCAAAAACGCAATTTTCTATGGCAAAGTATAAATGATGTGGACTTTGACGTCGCCAGTCCATATCGGACTTGTCTTTCTAATTGACACTTTGAATATTGCATGTTCCTCGTTGAGTAAGAAAGTGGAGAGTGTAGGCCAAATCCTCTGACTGTTCTAGCTAATATATGGCTCTGGTAGTACAGAGAGGGTCGTGCTCCTGCAGTCGAGACTAAAAAAGACCTGATGATGATGATATGTCTATAGGTGGCGTACTCAGCATTCTTGATGGCGACGCCTCGCCTGATGGAGCCCTACCTGTTTGTGGAGGTGCAGGCGCCGGCCGACTGCGTGTCCGCCGTATACACGGTGCTCGCTAAGAGAAGAGGTGGGTATCTCGTTAACTCGTCTCGTTAACGTTAAAGTAATCCCAATTTTGGTTGGTCAAATCACACAAATTAAAGCCATCAGCTGATTTCCATTGCCATATTTGATGTATTATTTTTATGGGAAAATTTCCTCTCATGGATTGCACTGGCTATAAAAATTTGGCTACTGCTTAAGAAGTCAGCCTGTGTTATAATGGCGCTCCCTCACTGACTAGAATTACATTTCAATACTACCTCCCTAACTGACTATGTAAGTTCTCCTCCTTTGCTGATGTAATGCTCGAATCGTAACGTAACCTTACAGGCGAATACGCCCGGCGAGGGAGCATCTAACAAATACAAAATTAAATGTCAAAGACCGAGGTTAATCTGGTAAAGATCATTTTAAAAAGGCTGCCATCCTGCTTTGCCTTATAATTTTACAGTATAAATCAATAATTTATTTACATTACGAATAACTGTATACTGTCGTATAGGTCACGTGACACAGGACGCGCCCGTGGCCGGTTCTCCGCTGTACACGATTAAGGCGTTCGTACCCTGCATCGACTCGTTCGGGTTCGAGACCGACCTACGCACGCACACGCAGGGCCAGGCCTTCTGTCTGCAAGTCTTCCACCACTGGCAGATCGTGCCAGGAGATCCGCTCGATAAGAGCATCGTCATCAGGTAACTGTCTCATGGCCAAAGGGTTCCGGGTTCTAATTTTTATGGCAGAAGGGTTCTGGGTTTTAATACTAGCAGCACACGCAGGGTCAGGCCTTCTGTCTGCAAGTCATCAGGTAACCTTCAGCGTCTCATGGCCAAAGGGATCTGGGTCCTAATACTAGCAGCACGTGCAGGGCTAGCTTGCAAGTCTTACACCACTTCCAGATCGAGCCAGGAGACCCACTAGATAAGAGCATCGTCATCAGGTAACCTTCAGCATCTCATTCTCATGGCCAAAGGGTTCCGGATTCTAATATTAGCAGTACACGCAGGGCAAGACCTTCTCCCTGCAAGTCTGGCCACTGGCAGATCGTGCCCGGAGACCCGCTTGACAAGAGCATCGTCATCAGGTAACCTTCAGCGTCTTATAGCCAAAGGGTTCCAGGTGCTAATACTAGCAGCTCGCACAGGTCTAGCTTGCAAGTCTCACACCATTTCCAGATCGAGCCAGGAGACCTGCTAGACAAGAGCATCGTCAAGGTAACCTACAGTGTCTTATGGCCAAAGGGTTCTGGGTTCTAATACTAGCAGTGCGCGCAGGGCTAGGAATTCTCCCTGCATGTGTTTCATCACTGGTAGATCGTGCCCGGAGACCCGCTTAACAAGAGCATCATCCTCAAGTAACCTTCAGCGTCTCATGGCCTAATGGTTTTGGGTTCTAATAAAAGCAGCACGATATTTTGATAAAATCTGCGTTATTGTAGGTAGAAGCAAGGGCGGATCCAGGATTTTTTTTTCTGAGGGGCACATGGGGAGACCGGAATTAAAACTTTGCAATTCCAACCAGAAATAGACAAGAGTCTCACTCATGTTCTTTCTCTTATTTTATTTGTATAGTTCATTGAGATATAGTACTAGAGGAGCTACCTCATATATGGCATTGTTCCATTCCTCGAAATTTATAATTTAAGCGCAGCAGCGCTAAAACAATAACGAAGCGTCCAATCATACATCTCAATATTTGCTACTCTCACGCGTTTCCATAGCAACATGTCAACATAATGCAAAATGGCGGGAGGTAATTATTTATTGACTTTTTTTGTAAAAAATGTAGGTAGGTACTTGGGTATAGTTTAACAACTCTTTGATATGCTTCTAAGTATGTACTGTGATGGATGTATGTACTCCACAGTACACAAAAATACCTTGGGCAGAAGTCTTATTTAAAATTATATTTTCAGGCCTCTAGAGCCGCAGCCGGCGACTCACCTGGCGCGCGAGTTCATGATCAAGACGCGGCGCCGCAAGGGGCTCAGCGAGGACGTCTCCATCAACAAGTTCTTCGACGACCCCATGTTGCTGGAACTGGCCCGCCAGGACGTGCAGTTGAATTAGACTTTATTATATGTATTTGGCAATTATGAGCATTATTATTGGATTACCTAATACGTAAGGGGCCAAGATTTAAATATTAAGACGCTCTTATAGTAACACTAGCGCCGCCCAGCAATTAAGTCTTTAAATCCTAAATTATATCGAATTTTAAAAATCGGAACAAGTGCAAAACTAGTAAATTGTAGATTTTTTTTATTTATTACAAGTAATTTACTAGTGCCATATTTAAAGAGAAAAATCAGTTAACGCCAAAAGTGGCCACTTTTGGCGTAAACCTGTTTTATGAAAATGAATAACAAAATACTTCAAGTAATTTACTAGTTATGTACTTGCTAGATTTTTAAATTCGATATAATTTAGGATTAAAAGAATTAATTGCTCGGCGGCGCTATTGTTACTATAAGAGCGCCATATGATAAAAATAAATAAAAAGTTGGACATTCTACGGGGCCCTACTGTGATTCCAAGGAACAGTTAATCGGGCTCAAGCGTCGGCCTGACGCAAACCGGAATTATGGAATTTTGTGACGAGGAAATAATACAACGTATTATGAGACGATGACAAATGTATTAAACCAAAAACAACTTATACATACGAATATATTTAATTTATGTCTTGAAATATATTAAATTGTTCATTTTGGTAGCTACGAGGGGAGGTCAATATATTCGCGGAATGAGGGGGAAGGGGGTTGAAATTAAACACGAAACTATTTTTCCTTTTCAATATATTCTCCCTTAACCTTAATACATTTTTCAGATCTTTCCAATAATTTATTTATACCATCGAAAAAAAATGTTTTATCTTGGCTATCAAAATAGGCCGAAATTGCAGACTTGACTTCTTCATCGTCGCCAAATTTTTTTCCACGCAGCTCCTTTTTCATTTTTGGAAACAAATAATAGTCACTAGGGGCCAAGTCTGGACTGTAAGGTGGGTGGTTTAATTTTTCGAACCCGCATCGGTGAATGGCAGCCGTCGCAACATGGCACGTGTGGACGGGTGCGTTGTCGTGCAAAAGGAGCACACCTTTTGACAGCTTTCCTCTTCTTTTTTCTTTAATAGCTTCTTTCAATCTATCCAGTAAAGAAGCGTAGTACTGTCCCGTTATAGTCACACCACGATCTTTGTAATCGATCAACAAAATACCTTCTGTATCCCAAAAGACAGTCGCCATGATCTTTCCGGCCGATTGAGACACTTTAAACTTCTTTGGAGGGGGTGTGCCTTTTTTATGCCACTGCATCGACTCTTGCTTCGACTCAGGTTCATAGTGGTGAACCCAGGTTTCATCTCCAGTAACAATCCGGTCCATAATTTCTTCCTTATTCTCTCCACAGAGCTCCAAAAACTGGCGAGAACACTCGACACGCTCGCTTTTTTGAAGTGGCGTGAGCATTCTTGGAACCCATCTTGCACTGACCTTAGTCATCCCAAGATGATCATGTAGGATGTTTAAAATGCTTGTTTCGGATACTCCAACCATTGCTGCAAGCTGCTTCTTCTTCAACCGGTAACATCTTCCAATACAAGTTTTTCTACTTTTGCGACGATTTCCGGTGTGGTGGCCTCAATTGGTCGTCCGGAGCGGGGGTCATCTTCAATAGACTCTCTTCCTTGTTTGAAAAGTCCATGCCACTTGTAAATCATGGTTTTACCAGGGGCAGAGTCTGCGTAAACTGCTAACAGCTCTTGAAAAATCGTCTGAGCGGATTTTCCTTGCTTGGTGAGGAACTTTATAACGGCGCGGTGTTCAATTTTCTCCATACTCGCTGACTTCTTCCCGATTCACTTGTTTGTAGGTCAACAACTCAAAAGTTTATGACCCGATTTGGTTCAAACTTGGTATATATACTCTTAATGAGGTGCTGAACAAGTTACTACCTGGACGAGTAAATCAACCCCCTCCATCCCCTCCATTCCGCGAATATATTGACCTCCCCTCGTATGTCCATGGTCGCCGGAGACATGGAACTTCTGTTTTACCACCTGTAATAAAAAAAGGATGCTCATTATTTTTTAAGTACTACATTATGTAATTAATTATACATGGCAGGTGTTATCAGACTTTTATATAAACTAAGGTACACGAGCCGTAAGTAGCATTATTACCAATCGATATTTATTTTCGCTATTATAAGGTTCTTTTAAAATATAAATGAGAAACGCTTTTGGTTCACGAATATTTACTAGACTTATAACACAAATTAGAGTGACATATTTTCAAAACAAAAGGTTAAAATTTAAAATAAAGAATCTAAAACTAAAGAGTTCGCAATAAGCATATTCTGAAGCATATAGGGAGTTTGTACCGTGAGGACTTCGTCCACGCCACGTGGTACAATTGCTTTTAAATGTCTGTTCTGTACCTCAGTTTATATAGAAGTCTAGGTGTTAAGGTATAGTACATGACAATGAGGTAGAGATTATTCTTTGAACAGATAGTGAGGTAAATGTAGCGAGTCTTTATAACCGGAGCGACGGTGGTCGGCGCTCCAGCAGTTTTGACCACGTTGCTCTGTGTCCGCTATACGTAGAGCATGTCGCAATTTGAACACGTCCATAGGATCGCAGACAACTTATCAGAAAAGAGTAACGGTTCGGGCTTGATCGGTTTACGCTGGGCTAGCGGCCAGCACTTAGTAAAAATCTAAATATATATAACTCAAAGGTGACTGACTGACTGACATAGTGATCTATCAACGCACAGCCCAAACAACTAGACGGATCGGGCTGAAATTTGGCATGCAGGTAGATCTTATGATGTAGGCATCCGCTAAGAAAGGATTTTGAACAATTCTACTTCTTAACGCGAGCGAAGCCGCGGGAAAAAGCTAGTTAAAGTATAAAACTAAGGCACCGGCAGTGTCAAGAATTCGGCCCATAAGGCAAAACATGAGAGTTGCTGCTCTCTAAAGGCTTTGCCATTGTTTATCAGTTCGGCCCTTCAGGTCATGCATGCAAATCGCGGCCCATAAGGCATATGAGTTTGCTGTCTCTCCAAAGCTTGCGCACCCAGGCAACGCCCAAAGCAAAGGTTCGTCCCTTTGGTGATGTTTGCCTTACAGGTTGAGGACACTCTGCTCTCACCTCAAAAAGTCCGGTGAAGTAGCGAAAGCTCATTTGGAGCTAGCTACAGTCCTTTAAAAAAAACGTCGAGAAACACCTAGATGCTTCATTATTAGGTAGGTACCTTAAATCCTCTCAAATCGCCAGTGAATCTGCCCGCTCTTGCTATGTTGACCTGCAACAAGAAAAAAAATATTCAGAAAAAGAAAGATTTTCTACAAAAACATGTATTGAAATAAAAATAATCAGACGCGTTTGGTTGGTCAACATGGTTGTTTGGGTTCGCTCTGTTGAGGGAGACCTGAAGGTCGGGTCATCATATTATTATATTTTTAGATGTTTTATTCCACTGCTGGGTGCAAGCTTCTCCTTTCTGTTTCCACCTTTCTCTATCTCTTGCCACCTTTCCAAGCTCTAAAACTATTAAGTATCTTAAGAGTCGCCTGGAAGCGCATGTCTCCATACAAACGGAAAAAGGGAAAATATTTGATAATTTTGGAGTAAAATTAAGCATTTAATCAATAATTCTCATTATAATCTACGTACGTTCCTATACAGCTTGGTTAAAATATCAATGGTTTGAGAATTACAAGCTTTTTCAAATTTGTATGGAAATCTTGAGAGGCGTATAATTCTTAAACATTTGATAATTTAACCAAACTGTATATGAAGTATGAACATACGTAGATTATAATGAGATTAATTGATTGGATGCCTAATTTTGCCCTAAAATTATCAAATATTGCCACAATTCCCTTTTTCCGTTTGTATGGAGACATGCGCGTCCAGGCGACTCTTAATTTTCTCGACTTGTAAATTTATATGAGGTCTACGATTAAACAAAGCATGTACCGACCTTTTCATTATCTGGTGTCCATAGTCTGATTTTGACATTACGGCTGCGTGTTGAGGCAGCTTAAAATAAAATAATTTTTTTAACATAATATGCTTATACTGATAACAATTAACTCATTGTTTGTTAGATTTCAGAGGTAGTGACGAATGTATAAATCACAGTGATTCAGTGAGATTACCTGTAACTCATCATTAGGTTTTCAAACGCACGATTCCTAAACCGTATGAAAAAAAATTTTGAGCAGACGTATCGTCTTTTTTGAGACTGTATTATTTTACTCGATATCCGGTCGAACTAAAAAACCGGCCAAGTGTGAGTCAAACTCGCGCAATGAGGGTTCCGTACAATATGCTTCGTGAAAATACACACAATGTGCAAAAAATGTTTTATTCAATTGACTAGCGCCATCTAGTGGTGTTTTCGTGAACTATTTCCCTAGATGAACTTATTATTGTGAGTTTACCACTTAATTTTCAAGTGATAGTATTCTTATTATTTTTCCTGTAATCTTCAAGGAATGAACTATATTTTGTAATTTTTTCAAAATTTTCGGCCCAGTAGGTTCGGAGATCAGGGGGGGGGAATGGTCAATTTTTGCCTTCTTTCGTGAATAAAATCAAAAGTATTGATTTTACCCGAACAAAAAAAAATTTTTTTGAGATCCTCATAATGAGGTGTGCATTTCCCCAGCGGAAAAGTATTGAATAATAAATGTTGCATATACTAGATCGTTAGTTCAAAGCTGCCTTCGAATGTTTATCGATGAATGAAATTCGTGTATTCAGTAATTTTTGAGAAATTCGTCAAAAACATATTACGCCAGAGAAACGTTTCCCTGGCGGAATTTTGTCAGGGATCCAAAATTTAATTAGTAGAGCAATTAGTTAATCATAAGAGAGAAATGTTTATGCATAAATGGAATTTGTGTGTCATAGGCCTCCGAAGTTATTCAAAATGCCGCTGGGGAAATGTTCGGCCTTTTGCTAGATCTCATAAACGGTTTGGAATACGGTCTTGGATTTTTTTACACACATTGCTATTAATTTGTTTATAACGCCTATAAAAACAGAATCCAAAAAAACACAGCCACTTATGATTAAAAAATATATACATAAAAGTAGGTATTTTGGTTATAGTAGCTAAACTAAAGGACCTAATGGAAAGTTTTAAACGTCTATTTATATATTATAACTGCCTCCAACATCTGCGAAAGTATGTTTGTAATAGAGTAAGTATAAAAAAAGATACAACAAAAATAATGTCTCACGGACATCATGATTTTGAATCCGTCTATTGTAGGAGTTTTATATTATGTGGCAAGTTGTAACTAATTTCAATGGTTTGTTTATTTATTCATCTATACGCATTCTAATAATTAGCTTGATCCAATTAGTAAAAAAAGATAAATCGTAAAAAAACCAGTGGCACTTAGAACTTAGTTATAAACCGACCAATTTCGGATGGCTATGAAAAAGCGACCGCTCAGTACAAGTATCTTACTTCTGAAATTTGCAATATTTCTGACGTTATTTGGTACAGACGCATACTCAATACATAAGCGTTTAGTTTAAATAGATGCTTAAATACATATTGCTTATTATTTAGATTTACTCTTTTAAAATAAGTATTTAGTAAATAAGTATTCGTGCGTATAGGGTAAAACAGTACTTTATTACTAAGACTCTACTGTCTTTCCATCCGTTTGCCTGTTTTTCACCAGGCTGTTTTTTATGAACCGTTATAACTAGGCTGTTGAAATTTTCACAGATGATGTAGGCACCTATATCTGTTGCCGCAAACAACATTTACTAAAAACGGAATAACGTAATTATTTAAGGAAGGGCTCCAATGCCAGAAACCTGATTTTTGTCGCTTTTTTGCCTGATATTTTATAATAATGGTACGGAACACATCGTACGCGAGTACAACTAGCTCTTTGCCGGTTTCTATCATTCGGAAGCATTCTAGTTTGTATATAAGTTCTTATGGTACCTATTTTGTATATTTCTATTATTACTGATACCGAGCAACCGGTAAACGTAAAATAATACTGAGCTGTAAAAAAAAAATTTTTACCAGAATGTTATTTCTGTATGGTAGACAAATCCTGCATTTATCATCTAAGTACTTATAAAAGAATATATTAACCGTCTAACAGACCTTAGCTTTTCATATTGGCAAATTTCCCGGAACTTTGTGCTCGTATTTTATGGCCTATGTGACCCGCAGCTAAATGAGCTTTATATAAGTGAAAGAACTTTGAAAATCGGTCCAGTTTTAAAGTCAATTGTATGCATACATAAAAACAATCAAATCTTTTCTCTTTATAGTATTATAGTATAGTATACATAACAGATTGACGTTTTAAATTTGTATCATTATTGAAAGTTAAAGTGATGTATATACAGTCTCCCATCTACTCAGAAATAACACAAATAACTACATATCATTTATAGATTAATACTGTAAATAAGACTTGTGTCCGCGCCTGTACCTCATTTATAGTGGTATTACGTAGTAATGTTTGGAATGACAGCAATTTATATGAAATGGTCGCTTTTTCATAGCCATCCGAAATTGGTCGGTTTATAACCAAGATTTAAGTGTCACTGGTTTTTTTACGATATTACTTTTATTACTAATTGGATTAAGCTAATTATTAGAATGCGTATAGATGAATAAATAAACAAACCATTGAAATTAGTTACAACTTGCCACATAATATAAAACTCCTACAATAGACGGATTCAAAATCATGATGTCCGTGAGACATTATTTTTGTTGTATCTTTTTTTATACTTACTCTATTACAAACATACTTTCGCAGATCTTGGAAGCAGTTATAATATATAAATAGACGTTTAAAACTTTCCATTAGGTCCTTTAGTTCAGCTACTAGAACCAAAATACCTACTTTTATGTATATATTTTTTAATCATAAGTGGCTGTGTTTTTTTGGATTCTGTTTTTATAGGCGTTATAAACAAATTAATAGCAATGTGTGTAAAAAAATCCAAGACCGTATTCCAAACCGTTTATGAGATCCAGCAAAAGGCCGAACATTTCCCTAGCGGCATTTTGAATAACTTCGGAGGTCTATGACACACAAATTCCATTTATGCATAAACATTTCTCTCTTATGATTAACTAATTGCTCTACTAATAAAATTTTGGATCCCTGACAAAATTCCGCCAGGGAAACGTTTCTCTGGCGTAATATGTTTTTGACGAATTTCTCAAAAATTACTGAATACACGAATTTCATTCATCGATAAACATTCGAAGGCAGCTTTGAACTAACGATCTAGTATATGCAAAATTTATTATTCAACACTTTTCCGCTGGGGAAATGCACACCATAATGAGCCCTTTCATTTGATATATGACACAGTAAGGTTTGCAAAACTTTTTTTTTAAATTTTGTAATTGGGCCCCTCAAAATGACCCTTATTTCAAAAAAATCTTTATTTACTTTGCACATCCGTGTTTGGGTCATAGGATTACACTATCTTGCCAAATTTCATCTAATTTGGTTCAGTAGATTCGGAGAAAATTGGCTGTGACAGACGGACGGACAGACAGACGCTCGAGTGATCCTATAAGGGTTCCGTTTTTCAAACAACTTACGCCCAACCTGGTGTAAGTTATTATTATTAGCCTTGTTTCCAGACTTTCTACTGTTGCAGTTCTACTATTTGTGCCTTGCTTTTCGTTTGTAAGTCTGATGCCCTTCGGCAAAGGCCTCCTCCAGCCTCGGTCATGCATGCAAATCAGAAAGGAGTGGAAGAGTCCACTCCTTTCTGTCGCGTGCCGTTGTCGGTGTAAGTTATTAGAGCTTTTAATTTTGAGTATCCCCTTAGAAGCATCATATTTAACACTAAGACATAGCGCAACCTATTCTTGGCTTCGCCAGTTTCGTTTAGCCCTTATCATACAAATGTGTTGTACTGTAGGTTTATTACTACAATACTAACCTTTTCATTCTCAGACATTGTTAAATGTCAACACTGCGCCTCATAATTGTACCTGTAATAAGGAAAGTGTCTATAGTTCATATTTAAATGAAGTTCAGGTAACTATTCAGAGCTTCGATATAATATATAATCAGACGCGTTTGGTTGGTCAACATGGTTGTATGGGTTCGCTCTGTTGAGGGAGACCTGAAGGTCGGGTCATCATTTAATATATATTTTATTTTAAGCGAGAATACTTAATGGTCAGTGGAAAACTTAGCTGAATCAAATTCACGTTAATTCATTACTTAATTAATGGTATACTAAAATGCTGTTTAGAGCATATCTCGTATGCTTATGAAATTAATAAGGCTAAGTCTCTCACCACTCTCCAGTGACTTAGCCGAAGATTTTGTATTCATATATTCACCTCTTATTGCTTTCGGGCTTGGCTTGTCTATCTGCTATGTTGGGGAAACTGAAACAAGAAATAGTGAAATAGGTAAATCAAAAATAATTAAACAACTAGGTACAAGTCGTTCTGATGAATAAATATAATCAGACGCGTTTGGTTGGTCAACATGGTTGTTTGGGTTCGCTCTGTTGAGGGAGACCTGAAGGTCAAGTCATCATTTCATAAAAAAAAAAAAAATAAACAAAATACCTTGGACGATTTTGCAAATTGATTTTGGTGGATTTTATAATATGAAATTGGTGTAGTTTGGTGTTATAAATGCTCGTGCTAATGGAACAATTTGTGAAAGTGGACTGTTATATAGACTCGTATACACTTGTCACCATAACCTCCCGACAACGATGCATCAAAGAACATACGCCATCTTTGATGCTACTTGTTACAACTTTACATTGGCAGAATCACTGAAATCTCGGTGGAAGCCATTTTAATAAAAGCAAACATGAAAAGAATAATAATTCTTATATAGTATTGTGTAAATTAAATGTAATTTAGTCTCTTTCTTGTGTACCATATCACATAGTACGTATGTAGTAAGATGTTGTATATGTATATTAACCTCTTTATTCTTTTCGAGCTTGGTAGGGCCATCGGCCATTTTGGGGATCTGAAACAAAGAATAAGCAATTTTAACAAAAATAATTAAACAACTAAAAGTCGTTCTGATGTATAAATATAATCAGACGTGTTTGGTTGGTCAACATGGTTGTTTGGGTTCGCTCTGTTGAGGGAGACCTGAAGGTCAAGTCATCATTTCGTATGTATTTTATTTCAAGCCTGTCAGATCATAAGATGGTCAGTGGGAAACATTGCCATACCATATTATTCAAGTCAATTCATTACTTAATTGGTCAACATGGTTGACAAGTCATCATTTTAAATGGTTTTTTTTTCTGACAAAGTGAGTGATTGATAGTAAAGTAATTTCCAAAACAAATCTAATAACACGAAGGGTTTATTTTCTATTTTCTAGAAGTGTCTATCGCCACCTTCCGAATCCATCAATCTATCTATCACCACATACTAACAGCGCAAGTTAAATAAAAGCTTGAAAAAAGCAGTAGAAGTAAGCATAAATTCTTGTCTTTGTTTGGACTGGAAGCAAGAGGTGATGAATGAATGAGTTAAATTAGTGATTTACATTGCACTTCAATGACATTTTCAGAGGCAACTTTTGGCAGGACTGGAAGCAAATGATGAATGAATGAGTTAAATTGGTGATTTACATAACACTATTATTCAGAGGTAGAGGAAAGGCTAAGAGGGATGTGGACCCATAAGCTTTTTGGGTGATTACCATAGCAGTAGCTGACGTATTATAAGTACTAACGAACCTTTTATATTTCCAATGTGATCCAAAATTTATATATACCAAGACCTGCGAACAAATAAGATGCTAGGTATATGGCTGATAGTATGATAATTATAAGATAAACTTTTGAGGCAATATTCAGACAGCGGAACACATTATGTGGTTCATCAGACGTCAGAACTGTAGGTCATCATATTAAACTAGACTAAAACAATTTAAAAAAATAAGTTCAAAGCTATCTCAAAAACGACTGAACAGATATTGATGAAACTTGCATTGTTTCCTAAGTTGGGCAATATCTAGTCAATTTTTTTTAACTAAAAATTATATTTTTATAAAAAATTAAATAAAATTAAAATTTATTTTCAATTAAAATTAACTACATAACGCAATAAGAGTAGTCCGAAGTTTTTGAGATTTGCATGGACAAACAAACACTTATATGTACACATTAGAGGCTTCTCATTGTATAGTATAATAATATACAAACCTTATAAAAATATCCTTGATTTCCATAGCAGCACAGGTTGGTCAGGACACATTCCTGAAATATAATATTCCTTTGTACAAACCGGTCAAATAGTTGGACTCTATTTGAGTAGTATTAGTTTTCAGTGGGGATAGTTATGTTAACAGCATTATGTTCAGATGTCCCTATCTAAAATCATCATTAAGAATTTATATTTGTTTCTTGATATCCATCCAAAAAATTGAAAAAAGTAAAAAGAACCTGTCTTATTTATATTTTTTATGAGTGTAGGCCACTAAACCATGAGAAAACCAGTGGACGCGTTTGACTTTTATCCTCTAGAATCTACCGGCCCTAGGCCGCGGCCTATACGGCCTATTTATAAATCCAGGACAGGCCTAAGCTGAATCCGTCTTATTATAAAACTGTCTTAATATCTGGCCAAAATAAGTCAAAACTTGTTACTTAGAGGTTCGGTTAACCGTCATTGTCAATTTGTTTTGGACGGATATTGGTTTAAACTAGTTACAGTCCGAATCAGACTTTATGGCGGCGCGGATCATCGCGCGAGTCGATGAGGAGCCCGATGGTCCAGTGGGTGTGAGCTCTATGAGCGCTTACGTATGTTAAGCAACCCCTGGTGCAGTCCCTACTTGGATGGGTGACCGCAAGTGGCATACAAATATCTCGAGCACCTCCGTGCTTCGGAAGGCACGTTAAGCCGTTGGTACCGGCTGTCATCGTTGATGGCAGTCGTTAAGCTGTCAGATGCCTTAAGGCAGCTTGAAAAATCTGACACCAGTGTTGGCCACTTACACATACGAAAAACAAAAACAAGATGCGCAGTACACATTATAAGGTTAAGAGGTGCGCGCGGGGAGGTTTGATTCCGGCTGTACTACAGTTAGCCTCGATTTATAAGACGTATAATGTTTGCTTACCTGTAGGAAACTCCTTGTGAAGAAACAGTAGTTTTCACTCTGAAACAAAATTTATAATTCAGAACCAATTGTATATTTAGCAAGATTATTCTAGTAGCGATGTATAAAATCAGTGTGGATAGTTATGTTGACAGCATTATATTCAGATGTCCCTATCTGATATCATCATTAAAATTTACAAAACGTGATTTAATGTAAATTGACCCCTGACATTCCCTTAAAAGTGATCACTTGGTCTCACCTAATATCATAGAAGTATGAATACTCTCTAGAATGTGAATATTGCTTGATCTGTCCTACGACTTATACTCGTAAAACATACACGCGGCTTTCTCGCGACCCCAGTGATCTGACGTCTGTCGAAGTGCAAATATCAGAACGAAATTAATTGTTTATAGCCGTAAACATGCCTAGTTGTGCAGTGAAATCCTGCAAAAATACTGACAGAAATATTAAAATGTTATCCCGACCTGTTACTTTTCACATTTAAGTAAAGGTAAGTATGTTTTATTTAAAATTTTTAAATGTATTTATACGCCATTTTAAATGTCAAAATCCTTAGTAAGTAAGAGAAGATAGTACGAATAGTGATGCCCCTACTTACTCTTACAATATATCGATAAACAATATACATGAATATGACATGAGTACAAAAGAGCGTACCAGAAGTATAATTGTGACCCTATTCTAACTCATGTAACAGACTATGTCTTACCTCTATATCCTGTCAATCCTTGATTCCTAAATTATTTCTAAGGCAAGGCCTTTAAGTTTTGCTAGGTTTCATTATCCTTTTTTCTTAAAAATATATATTTATTTTTTCGTATTTCTCCTTTGTTTGACAATGTAAAAAAATTTAAGACAAAGTAATTTTATTTTTAAAATCCTAACTGGCCTTTTAGAAAACTTCTTTATAGACAGTACTTCTTCTTCATATTTTTGCCAAATTATTTATGGCATGAATGCCTTAATACGCTCAGATTATGATGATATACCTATACAACATGTTACCAGTTAAACTTGTTTGTCCTTAAAGTGTCAAGATAAAATAGTTTGTTTCTAATGTTTGGATGGTTTTAGGGGTGTGATTTACAAATAACTTCAATATTGGGATCCAAGATTGCGGGCACCGCCTATGAAAATTTGATAGGGGTGTAGTTTTAGAGGTATGTTGAGGTATAAATCGCAGATATAAAAAAACTTGCGACTAATCTTTCTCAGCCTCACCTTTAATAATAAGCACAGATACTGAAAGAGTTAAGACAAAAATGAACATCGTTTCACAGTGTGAATTCTCCTTCACTTTATAACTAACGCAGTTAAAATAATGACCTCAAACTACTCAGCCTAGTGAAGTTTTGTCGTTTAGCAGACAAGCAAGAGAGGGTACCAGATTCGATGTCTGGCGCGGCTAAATATTTCAACTTAAATTTCACATGTGTATGTCTGCCGTTCTGAAGCTACCCACGGAGATACAACCCACAACATACATACATACATTCATATAATCACGTCTGTTTCCCTTATAAGCAGCCAAAACTCAAGGTCGGACCCAAATGCTACGTTTAGCATGTTTGTATATAGGTGGAAAACGGAATTAAAATAGTGATAACTTGCTAGCCACATCATCTTTTGATATTGTTTAATATATTTTCGCCCTTTCCCTTTGCCGGCTTTTACTTTCACTCACATTCTACATCTTTTTCATTTGTCCCCTAACAGCCGTAAAAACTTTGCCAATTCTCATTACCGCATAAATACGGTCATAATAGCGGAACAACAAAGCTTATGATGCTATTATAAAATAGCTCAGACAATGATGACTAATAAACTAATTTTGATGGTATTTGCACTCTTACGTAGCTACGCAATGATAATAAAAACATAATTTCACATTCAAAAACCTTTGTTTTCTAAATTGCAACCGCAGATCTGTATACCTACATTAAATCTGTGATTGCAACAAAATGGTTTGTTTTGTGTTTTCGATATCGATATTACGCGATGTTGATACATCACTTGTGACAGCAGTGTCAAAAGTCATGAGTGCTATTTTCAAACTGGCGACTAAGTACGCTGGTTTGAATTTCGGTTGTTTGAAAAATCAAACGAACGATTTCTATGTAAATTTTTGTACGTCTTCATGATATCACCCGTTCAAAAATAGCAGCCCTATAAACCCGTCCCCCTTTCCTCTTTTTCACACCCCCGCGGCTTGACATACTAGGTTTTCATACAAAAATGGCTTTATGCGACATCTATTCAGAGACGAAATTTTTTTTTTTAAATCTATGCCTAATATGAATAACTTTTCCTTCATAAATGAAAGCTAGAAAAAAAATTCGACATTCCCAAAAATTAAAAAAACCCTTTCATAAATGTGATACTTACAATGCAACGCATTCATTGTCTGCTTTAGGCTTGCCGGCGAAATCTATAACAAAAACAAATGCACATGTTGAAACTATATTCATGACTATTAGGTGTGAGATGAAATGATGATTTTTTTATCAGATAGGAGCGAAAGACATAAGCTTGTGTACATCAAGGCAATCAGATGAACTATGAAGTCATCATTTAATTTTCGCGAGACAGAAAACATGGCTTTTTAGCCTGCAGGTTGCTAAACATTATTGCAGATTGGATATTTAGCTGTTTACTCACTGTGCAGTGAGCGCCCCGCCTCCCCGCGCCTTCCTAATACTGTGTACTGTAGTGAGGAGGTCGGTATAAGATAATTGAAACTCTTTCCTTGCGTTCCAAAAGAATATATTATTTGTGGTAGTTTTATGCAGAAACCGTTGGTTGACGCATTCGTCTTGTGAGCTTGTACGAAGACACACATGATTTTTGTACAAGTAAAGGATGGAAATTGGAAAGCCGTGATGTGATAGTGTTCCCATACACACCCGTCACAGTATTGTGCTAGGAAGACTCGCAAGATGTTTGAGAGGCAGGACGAATTTATTTTTCGTGCTTCACTTTATTATTAAAATATTAAGGTTTAAAATCGTGCGCCACCGCTTGGCTAGATAGACTGAATAGATAAGACAATACTTACGATTCTTTTCCTGTTTTCTTTGACTTCTTGAACCGAACAGCGTAGCGAGTCTAGAATAAAGGATACTTTTCAATTTGAGAAGTCCTAAGAAAACTATCAAAAGATTTACTTAATTCTTCATCAGATAGGAGCGAAAGACATAAAACTTGTGCACATCATAGCATTCAGATGAACTATGAAGTCATCATGTAAAGATTCTATACCTTATTTAACCTAAAGAAGATATACTGACTTTACATGGGGTGGCTTTGATAACATGCCACTTACCCAGAGATTTTATGGGATTATATAGATATTTATGATATTTATTCCACTTTTAGTGGCTGTTTAAAGAAGTTTTTGAGGGCATTGGGGGCATTTAATTATTAGGAACATTGTATTGGACATTTGAACTAATATTACAAAGAGGAAATATTTGTGGGTTAGCATGTTTGTCTGTCATCATAAACTACTGGGGTACGATTTTTGAAATTTCAAGGCATCAAAGGCATAGAACAATGTATTAAAAAAAAAAAATTAGGCTTCTGTATGAAAATTGCATAAATGTAACTTAAGTATTAAAAAATTGCCTATACTTAAAACTATTATATCTCTGTCATCTTAGCATGTTCCTGGTTACATTCTCATCATCAGAGATGTTTCTGCACCCAGGGTCCGGGGGTCGTGGGCCGCCAAAACAGTAACCCACGAGGACTAAGTCGCTGAAAACTAAAAATGGGTAGATAAAATTATTAGTTACCATTTTTATACAGCTACTCCAACATAACTGAAAATAAAGAAAACCAACTGTTAATAAAAAGCTAGATAATCACATAAATTACATTTACAAATATGTATCAGACAGCTTTAAAGCTTTTACATTTCATCAGACCTCGCAGCAGGGGCCCTAAGCTACAATTTTGAAGAATTATGAGAAAAAAAGTGAATGACCAGAAGTTAATTGCCAATTAATGCCCTAATATATGCTGTTCCCGCTGCGAGGCAACCAATGGTTTTCTGCTGCACTGCGATGTCATCATTAGTAAAACATAAACAGTAGAACCACAATTATATGATTTAACTTAACAGTTATAACTAAATATATAAAGAGTGTAACATGACTGTCGACATACTCTTAAAGGGGTGAGCCAGCTCTTCAATATGAACAACTTTTGCTATGTGATCAATGCTGGGAACTAAAAAAAAAATCGTCAATTTCATACAAAAAAAATTTTGCCCCCCGGGTGAAATGTATGGGAAAGCAAAATTTTTTTTTTGAGTTCCCAGCGTCACCCCAATAGGAAAAGTTGTTCATATTGACGGTGTCACTCACCCCTTTAAGGATATGTCGAGGGTCATGTTACACCTGTATATTTTGCTATTCTATTATAACATATTATGCCACAACTAACAGCCCTCCCTTGCTGCGCCCATGCATGTATTATAGATATAAACCTTCCCCTTGTATAACTACTCTATTCAGCGAGGAAATGCTGCCAGCATATTGGGTGCGTTGCCTCGATGCGGTGCGTTGGAAGAGATATTTTATTTGTGAAAATGTTTGTTTTTATTGTTGAATTAATTTATTACAATAAAAATATCTTTAAAAAAAAACTACATCTAAATCCATTGTGCAGTGTTAAAATCTAAGCATATAAAAAAATAAGGGACAGACAGACAGATTGGGAAGCGACTTTGTTTTATGCTATGTAGTGATTCAATCTGGTAATGCCAGAGTATATTTTCCTTTACCAAAAATCTGCATGGCATTCTGGTATGTCATATGTATCTTAATATAAGTGACTGCCATGCTATCTAACATTAATAGCCCAGTCCAAGCATTCTTGATTCAGTAAAAATAATTGAGGTTCTACTGCGGATTTGTTAGTAGTTTCATAAATCTTAGCTATAGGGGTGGTACATTCAGTAGAGTTTAAAAAAAATATATCTTAAAACTATCAAGTGTATTTCTCCCCTGTAACTAAATTTATTTGGATTTGATAAAAATATAATGTTCTGTACCTGTCTTACAACCTCACGTTTCCCATCCTCTGGCATTCCTAAGTTTTCTTCAACCTGTGAAAATAGAAATAGGAGCTAGAAAACTGGTTCATTCAAAGAAACAATTAATGCAATGTGTAATAATATAGTCAGCTAGAGCTAATATACATGCAAATCACAGTTCAATCAATGGTTAGCAATTTCATCATTTTAAAACAAAATCTTCCACAGTATCTATTGTTTTCATAAATAAATAAATATATATATATATATACAAGGCGACTTGTAAAAGCTATATGAAGCCGTGACAAGGCCATACCCCGAGGGTTATGAAAATCATATGGCGGTGAAAAGAAACGAAAATCTTGTTAAGATATTTTCCATACAAAAGTAGAAAAACATATTTTTTTTGTTTTGGTCACACCCCTAATTATGCATAATATTAGAAAGAAAAGAAAGACTCATTGATAAATTTCGTTACTTGCGGCAAAGCCCTTGTATGTCATATGTTCCTAGTACTTTTGTAGACACATCCTAATAATAGCAATTTATTTCTAAACACAAACACAGCTGAGATCATTTCGAACTCTTGCTATGTTCTGCCAGCCTAGTACAATTCAGACACCTACCTCTTTGTTGACACCGCGCCGGCCGCCGCGCCGCTCTTTCAAAGAAGCCGCCTTTCCTTTGCGGCATACGCTTTGCGGAACTTAGCAACAACATTGTTTCACAAATTTGACACTTATGTACTTCTATCGAAGGTTGTAAATCTGTTGCGTTCAAAAAAAAAACACTGATCTCGAGTTTTAAACTGGATTAAATGAAAATTTAAGAATCATACACGAGCACGACATGTATCACCACTTAGATTTAGGTACACAATTCAGGTAATTTCCGGCTCAAAGTGTCCTCCACCACGATCTCTGCACAATTGCGCCCTCTTTTGGATTGAGCTTACGACGTTCAAAAGCATATCCGCCGGGACAGATTGAAACGCCGCAAGTATCAGCCCACGCATTTCTTCCGGGCTCTCACATTCCACGGCATACACTTTTGTTTTTATGTAACCCCACAAGAAGAAATCGAGTGGGGTTAAATCAGGTGATCGTGGCGGCCACGCCACGGGACCGCTCCGACCTATCCACACGTCGAACCGCCGGTCCAGGTACGCTCGGCACTCGCGGGCGAAGTGAGCGGGAGCGCCGTCATGTTGGAAAATCATTCTCCTGTAGGCTGCTACTGGAAGATCTTCCAACATCTCTTCCAGCTCAGTTCTTAAAAATAATAAATAATTTTCGGCATTAAGGGATTCCGGCAAAAAAATTGGACCAATGAGCCTGTCTCCAATAATGCCTGCCCACACATTAATCCGCCACCTATGCTGGAAACTTGCCACGCGGGAAGCCTTCGGGTTCTCGTGCGCCCAGACGTGCTCGTTGTGGCAGTTAAAGAGGCCCCTTCTTGTGAAAGACGCCTCGTCTGTCCACAGAATGTTCATGGCCACCGTCGGGTCCCTCGTGACTTCGTGATCGTACCACGTGCAGAACTGAACACGCGAGGCAAAATCCCGAGTCAGGAGCTCCTGGGTCTTCCGGTAGTGGTAAGGGTGTTGCCCATCAGTGTTCAGTGTCTTCCACACTTTCCACTGTGACACTCCTAATACTGCTCCACAGCGACGTGTGCTGGTCGTGGGGTCCGCCGAAAAATGGTCCAGGATCTGGTCTTCCAAGTCACTTCGCCCGCGCGGTGGGCCCTCGCCAGGGCTCGGTTGTAGCCTGCCGGTGGTGTGCAGCCGGTTCACGAGGTTCCTGAAGCACGCGTAGGAAGGAAGCTGACGGGCGTCGGGCCTACCCAACACGTAGCGATCCTCATACAAACGACGAGCAGCCGCCAGGTTGCCGTCGCATGACCCCACACACATAACCATATCATAATACTCCGAATTTGAGTAGTTCATGTTCGAAAAAGTCGATAGTAATGATGACACGAACGCGTGAGATAATCACTCTTTTCGCTAAGAATGTTACCGATCGACTGACTTTCTTCCGAGTTCCGATACAAGCGCAAGCGGCGACATCAAAGTGACCTCTTTCATCTATCCTGTATGCCTAGTACCTACTTAATTATGGTTCCGCAATGCAATAAGGAAAAACCTTTTTTAAAGTATTTTTTCTTCATTTCGTGTAGGTAAGTTAGGTAAGGTCTTACGACCCCACATACCCTGGTGTCAGAGTTTCTAAACCGCCACAAGTGCGTTTGACGTGGATAAAGTAATTTATTTAATTAGACAAAAGACTTCCAGTCTAACTGACCGTCGTGTTTACCGAAGTTTTTGGACAGCAGCTGCGATATCAAAAATCTTTTGAAGATGTGAAAAATCTTACAACTTCTTTACGCATTTTTTTGTATCTGAGGTATCTGTTGTTATTTATGAATCGGTATTCTCTTTAGTGCAAAACAAATCCTATTAAAAAAAATGTTTTTATGTGAAGAGCGAAAAACTAAAAATAATTCGTGATAACTGCTTTTTCTGGTCAGTGGGATTCCAACATTGCGCTTGGCGGTACGTGGTCGTTATGAGAGAACTTTATTACCCCAATGGCTGTCAGTCTTGCGCGTTAGTGCCTCGCCCACTGCCACTTCAAGGATTTTAATTAATTCAATTCATGTACGAATAATGTTTTACAAAGCTAAGTTAACATTTAGTTCATCGTTCCAGTAACAGTTAAAGAAAACTTATTTATCTGATAGCAAAAAACGGTATTTAAAAAATTTTATACGGAACCAAGCCTAAAATATCATAAAATAAAGCGAATAATGAGAGAGCGAGACAGAAAATTACGTGCATGAAGATGAATAATATTCGCAGAAGAGATAATGCATTGCATCTCGGTAAATTGTTTCTACTTTCGAAATTACATGAATGTTTTTTTGTCTTTTGAAATTTAATTTTAAGTCGATAGAATTTAATTGTTTATTGTTAATTCAAGCATTAATTTATGTCAAGAGTTTACATACCTACGATTTGATATCAGCTGTTTTTACTTTTAATGATGGGCTTCTACTCTGTAAGAAGATTTAACTTTACCCGTAATACCAGTGACATTATGAGGATTTTTTTATTATTATTGTTATTGATATGTAATAAAAATCAAAACCAACTAGCAAGTTTGTCAGAAATCCACGCATAATTAAATCCATTTGTTTGATTCGCAGTTAAATTATTTTTAAAAATTACGATGCTGTTTGCTGATTATGGTTTACGTAAGTAAATTATTTCATTTAGTGATAATCACTAATTGACAGATTTTAAATTTTAGTGATTGAACTACCACTTAAATTAAAAATCTGTCTCTCAGAGACACAAGGATCTTAGGCAATGATTATTCGTTATGGTCGTTGTTTAGTCTTTGTAATTGTAATTTCTTAGCTCCTGGTATTCTAGGTCATTGGTCAAATGATAGTAAAAATTGTAGATTTTCGTAATGATGAATGACAACAGCTGATGTAGGGTTGGTACCTTAAGATTTTTGTCTAATTATGAAATGTTAATTAACTCGGTATTGTGACGCTTTTCTTACAAGATGTTATTTTATCTAGCATGTCTATATGATACCTTACATACCACTTTTCGGTTTATATAGCTCTTACCAGTCACCTTGTATATACGGACAAATCACACAGATTGAGCTAGCCCCAAAGTAAGTTCTAATGAAAGACTTGTGTTATGGGATACTTACTCAACGATACTATATTTTATAACAAATACATATATAGATAAACATCCAAGACCCAGGTCAATCTGAAAAAGATCGTTTTCCATCTTGACCTGACCGGGGATCGAACCCGGGACCATCCGTGTCGCAGGCAGGCGTGATGACCGCTGCGCCACGGAGCTCGTCAAATAAGATGGACATAATTGATGCCTCACCCTGAATATTCAAAATAATCTTAACTAATGACGTATTTAAGACGCATTTTAGATGCCTTTGATTATTATTTGAGTGTTTTAGTGAAATAACATAACTAAATTTTTTTTTTAATATCCTTCCATCACTGTCTATATGTATAACCTAGCAAGACAATAACAGTCTGAGAATAAAGAATTGTTCCTGGGCAGTATTTCATTAAATAGATTTCTTTTCAAGGCTTCACAAGAATGTTATATGAAGATTATTCTGAATGTTTGGATGTAAGATGCCTTTGAGTGTTTGGGCTTAGTAACATAATAGAATCTAATCCCAGCATGGGTAAATAAGGCATAAACTTCACATTCACAGATAGGTTTATGCCCAGTTTCTATAGTTCTTTGAGATAATATAAGTGTAACTCAAGATGCAATGTGGACTGTGGTTTTGTTGATATTTATAGACTATATGTACAGTTGATGATTATTGCACTTACCATCCACTGCAGGCTTCCGGTATTTCCCTTGAACAAAGATGCGAGGCACGTCTATGCCTTCCTTGAAGTTGACGGTGCGGCGTTGGACGTATGTGTTCATGAGGACCTCGAAACCAGCCTCCATGAACAATTTAGCCAGCTCTTCTTCAGTGAAGTAATAGCTCCTAGGAAAATAAATCAAGATTACAATTAATTGATAGTGTAAATAGCAATATTGAATGAAAAATATGAAAAGGCTTGATTTCAAAGCTAATATCTAACTTTAACATGTATTTTTGTAAACTGACCAAAATGAAGCATGGTGCTTTGGATTCTTGTTATTTCAAACATGAGGAGGAACTTGGGCTTGGATTTAGAATCGTGCGCCCCGATTTTATGGTCACCCAGAGCGACTGAGGGCCGAAAAGAAGTAAGGTTCAGGTTATTTTTTTTATGACCGCCCGGAACGACTTAGGGCAGAAAAGAAGTTAGGTTCAGGTTATTTTTTTTTATGACCACCCTGAACGACTGAGGGCAGAAAAGCACACGGGCGCACGATTCTAAATTTCAACTGGAACTTGTACCCCTAACAAAACTATGTTTAAATGGTTCTTAGCTTAAATAGGTATATAGCAATATTATCAAGCTGAAAAGAGATAAAAAGTTTGTCTGTTTGATTGCACTAATCTCAGGAACAAATGGACAAATTTCAAAAATTCTTTCACCGTTTGATACATACTACATTATCCCCGAAGCTGACGCAGATTACTAGTACAAAATAAATACTAACCTTGTGCCATCCTGCCTCATGTAGAAATTATCTGCGATCTTGTGGCCGGGCTTGAACCGCAGCTGCGCCATGTCGTATCGACCGTAGTCCCTGAACAATAGCACGCCGCCCGGCTTGAGCGCGCGAAACGCCACGCGGGCCACCTGCCCCCACGACGCCGGCTGGATCGCCGATAGTACGAATATCAAGCTAGCGATATCTGCCGAACCCTCCGGAATGTTCTCGAACAAGTCATCAGTAGTTAAATCCGCGCAAAACGCCTTCATATTGTTCTCGTCGTACAATTTGTTAGCTTTTACGAACTCCACCGCACGTGGTGAAAAATCACACGCGTAGAAGTAAAAATTCGAAAAGCCTTCTTCTACTAACGGGAATATCATGTTCCCAACTCCACAGCCAAGCTCTAAATAAACGATTCGTTGGTCAGCGTCGAAATTTATCAGTTCCTGAAACTCACGTGTGGTCCAATGCCGGTCGCGAAAGAATTTTGTCTCGTTTCGCTTGTAAAATATATCCCAGTGACGTTTGGCTTCCTTCTCCAGTTTTGCGGCTTTGGACTCGGGAATCATGCGGCTGTTTTGGCTTTCCAAACGCTGTTTCTCTTCATCCGTCAATTGTTTCAAACGATGCACGAAGACATCACCGTTTTCAGCTACGACTTCATCCGTCTCCATCGTGGAAATTCTTCGGGATATTAGAATAAACAATAGAGAAATCTGAATTAACTAAATTGTTTGAATTAAAGAACCTATTATTTTAAATAACTTAACAGAAATGAGATCATAAAATAAATCAAACTAGCGAGATCAACTGCGTGTATGGAGAGAGAGAACTTTGTTTGTTCGTCGTCCGCCATTAAAGTGAGTCAATTGTCAATGTCAATGTCAAAATTTGGTATGTCAACAAAATATTTTTTTTTCCAAAACATTAGCGTTCCGTTCACGTTCAGCCACAGTTTTTATTTACCCGACTGCGCTTAGAAAGTTGTGTACCTATACTTTCTCGAATTTTTTTTTTAATCTATGTTTCTGGTGTTACTTTTAGGTCGTCACTAAAACATGTTTTGCTTGATTCTATTTACCTACTTTATAACTTAAAGTTGTAAGTATAATAGCACTTGCGGATGATTAGCAATTTTCACTCTAGTTTAGCTACAATGTTTTTGTTTCATTTATTTATGTAGCTATCATAGGAAGTTATCTATTAATGCCCATTTTTCTGTCTTTCTGTCTGCCCATGGTTTATCGCAATGACAATGAGGTATAAAAAACTGTAATTAAGCTGTACTTAAGTATAAATCACGCCAAAAATGTGCTGAATTTTTTTTAGGGTTCCTCCCATGCATTTAAAGTGGAAATAATTTTTTTTCTTGTCAATCTCTTGCTGTGTAACCTTTAGATAGGTCATTCAAAAATATTATTGCAAATCGCATCACGCCACCCTGCGTATTGCGTAAGCCTCCTCCGGTACACTAGTAGAGCAAACGGTAGAGTACATGGTACAGTAGACTGCAGAGTATTTACTATGCTACTAGTACTATGTACTGTACCGTAACTCACCGATGAGTACTATGGCACTGGTAAGTAAGTAGCAAAGTAATACTCTAAAGCCTACCGTTGACCAAACGCGTCTAGAGGGTAAATGCTATATTGCTCAAACTTCAAATAAAAACAGCTTTGGTAGAGTATTAGAAATTGGGTAGAGTAGAGTGACAGCAACGTGGGCAAGCACTCTTTTAATTGCCTTCCCTGACGTCCGCAGTGTTCTACCTCTACTAACAAAATTCAAATATACGCGTGGACTACCAAAACTGGTAGAGTAATTTGAATTGGTAGGTAGAAGGTAGGTAGAAAGTGGGCAAGTGTAATCTACCACTTAATCTACACGTGTAGGTACCGGAGGCTAATCTACCAGATATACAAGTACCTAAAAATAATCCACAAAAATTCATATTATCATACTATTTCATCATCATCAGGTTATTTTGTCTCCACTGCAGGAGCATGACCCTCTCTATTACTGCCAGAACCATATATTAATCAGAGCAGTTAGAGGGCATGGTTGGTATACACTCCCACGCTGGCCAGACGGGTTGAAGAGGTCTCTTTGATGTTTATAACCTTTATTTATCTTCCTGTTTCCTGAGACGCCTTCTACGACATCTACGGGAAGTCTTGGAGTGGTCCTATTCTACTCTGCCGGAAACCACACGGCACTAACACACATAATATATTATTTCATACAAACAATTACAGAAGCTGTATATAAATAAGCACTTACAGATCAATAGGCTAAGGTCAGGGTCGCGAGGGTCGGAGTCAATTTGCCACTGTTATCGATTGACGACCGACGTGCGGGCGGTATTAGATAAGTATGCCAATTTAATAGCAAATGTTTTCTTTTTAAACACGTACAGCACGTACGTTTCACAGTTCGTCCTTTCAGGCTATGCATGCAATCGCGGCCGTTCAGGCATATGAGACCAATAAATCGTCAGGGGTACTATTTTTGAACGCGTGCCACTCGTCTTCGAACGATTTCTCCATACAAAAATCGCTCGAAGACGAGTGGCCCGCGTTCAAAAATAGCACTCCAGGTCTTTTTTTGTCTCCACTGCAGGAACACCGCCCTCTCTGTACTACCAGAGCCATATATTACCCAGAGCAAACAGACGATTTGGAGACTGCCAGACGAAGAAGGCCAGACGGGTTGGAGAGGTCTCTTTGATGTTTATAAGCTTTGTTTAGCTTCTGTTTCCTAAGTCGCCTTCTACAACATCCACGGGAAGACTTGGAGTGGTCCTATTCTAGTCTGCCGGGAACCACACGGCAATTATATGGCATATGGGAGTTTGCTGTCTATCCAAGCCTTGCGAACTCTATTAGAATGCTTCCTCTCCATAGCTTGGAAATTTGCAATAAAAAAATAATAATAGGTAGAAGCATTCACAAACTACGACGAAGATACTGTAATAAGTATCTATGGTACAATGGGTACAATCGTTGACAACGCTTTCTAAAAACGGATGAGAGTGAAATGTGATGGCTCCGGTAATCCTACACCGTCCTGCAGGAGCTTGTTGTGATTGGCTGGTCGTTACCGACTCGTCAGCCTCGTTAAAACGTTCATTAACGACTTAATTTGAGTCCACCTCATAGACAAAAGTATAAGTGGATAAGGAATAAATTTATCGCTACTGACTAGTTCAAACTAATGTAGTGTGACTTGGAGTGTGGAGTAAAGGGACAAAGAGACTTTCCAAAACGAATTAAAGTTATACCTATGGAAGAGTTATATGTTTGGAGAAGTCACTACACTTATACTTGCTTTTTTGTTTTTTAATCACCGAAAACTCAAAATGGTCGTAAGCGCTAGCGGGTGGCGCGTATTGTCTATGAAATTTGCTAATTTGGAAAATTTCCTAAATGAGAATCAACAAAAAAGTTCTATGCAATTATTGAACCTGCTCTCAAAATTTCACGAGAATCGGTTAAAAACTGCGATACTTGTACCAAAGACAGTTCGACCAAGTTAAACCGGGGAAGATTTGCTCACTCTACGCGCTGGCTCGGTCAAGAGCTGAAGAGTAGCGCTTTAAGAAGATAGACTACCTGTAAATTTTCATACAAAAAGCGATAACGCTTCCCACCCCTTAAAAATAGTCTAATTTCAATATTTTTTAATACCCATTATTGATAAATTGGAGAAGTAGGACTGTACGTTTTGATATTTAAGATATATTGCTTACAACAAAAGTTATGATCATCTAAGTAAATATCAATATTTTTTACATGAAAAATACCCGGGGCAATTTAATTTATTAAAATAAATCTAAACCGTATCAATAAAAAAGAAAAACGGTTAGCCCTAGATTAAGGTGTGCTAAATCGAATGACTTCAAAATTTACTCATTTCGTAAAGGTTTAGAGGGGTGGAAGAGTTATCGCTTTTTGTATGAAAATTACAGGTGGTCGATCCTCTTAACAGGTAATATATGTTGAAATATGTAGCACATAATGTAATCTCGTTGACCTCTTTCATTAAAATATTAAACACGCATATGCCTCGTCTATTAAGATTTTAGTCGGTGGTCAATGCTCAATTTGTTGACAACAGCTGACAGTCGTCAGCAAGGAGCCGTCGTAATCAACGATTTTATCTGTATGTTGAACTGTTACGCGTAAATAGACAGCTTTATTATCAAAACAGACACGTGATGATTGTCGCAGGATATGTATCATCGCTTCTCTCGTTGTAGCATTACATTGAAGCTCGCCGGCAACGGCAAGTGTCGCGCATTTTGTGTGATACTTTTCCGCAACTTTGTCCGCGTAAAACCAAAAAATTCCTTTCTTCGTGCTACTTACATCATGAAAGGAACCCCTGTACCAAATTTCAAGTTTCTAGGTACCTACATAGTTTAGGTTATAAGTTTTTTCCTCCATTTCAACTCCTATCTCTTTTCAAATCTTGTTCTTATCATTCTTTTCGTATAATGCTTTTCTACCTACTCATCAAATAGTAATGTTTTCAGACTATTCTCTTCGATTATAATACCTAATTATCATTTTAAACAAGACACATGCAATCTATGATATGTTTACAAACACACATACCAGCGTTCTTAGTTTCATACGCAGCATCACCAATTACAGTTAATTAGTTCTGGCGATCGTCCTTCGCGCATATTTAACAATTTAGTTGTCACATGTGTGTGATGTAAGACTCGGGACATACACTAGTGATTTTAGTTGTCATGGGATATGAAAATTTTGTATTTTTTGCCTTTACGCGTTCCTCCCTGTTGATCCTTTACGGCAAGGTATAATTCTCTGACATTCTATGTCGGATCTAGGATCTAAAGCTCCGGGTAGCAGATTTGAGGGGGCGGCAAAATTCTAATGTATGACAATGACACTGAAACCATATCCCCCTTCCCTCCTCCTCACGCAGGTCTGACTGGAGACGCTGTGTCCGAACACCAGCACTTTAGTCGAGTGGGCTTGGAATTCTGTGGAGCGGATAAGACAGTACTCTAGTTTAACAAACTAAATCGGAACGGGGCGTTTTAGTCGAGTTTATTAGTAGCTGCTATTATTTTTAGATCCATGTCGCTAAATATTTAAGTAATTGTGAATTGTACTCAACCATGCTAACGATTTTTGGAGAGTGTCGATCGAGTGTTTAAGTAATAAATTAATCGATACTTAACTAATTTATCTACTAGCCGTGTGCGAACTACGCTTAATTTATGAATTAGGATATTTATTTTTTAATTTGATTTGATAATAGCCTCCGTGGTCCAGTGGTTAAGGCGTTTGCCTTGTTGACCCGGGGGTCGTGGGTTTGATTCCCACGGTAAGCAAACTTTGTTGTTTCCAGTTTGGTTAGGACATTGCAGGCATGAATCACCTGATTGTCTGATAAGAAAGATGATTCCGTGCTTCGGAAGGCACGTTAAGCCGTTGGTCCCGGCTGCCATCTGGTAGTCGTTAAATGATCCACGTCAGAGCCGAGAGGCGGTTCCGAAGAACTCTGACACCAGGGTGTGATACACTACACGAAATGATGATGAATTTGATTTGATATAAGGCGTCAGATTTCGTCATTAATATTATGCAGTTTCTCTGATAAGTAGATGTCGCTGAGCCACAGATTAATAAATAGTTAGTACGGGGCTGAGTTTGCATCTTGCTAACCTAGCATGTTTTGTTGCCATGGGAGCTGACACGTTCATCTCTCGTCTCCGAGATGCACCGGTGTCGATGTCACACACCTGCGTTTGTGATGAGCTTGCAACTTGCTACATTTGCATTTGCAGAGTATCTTGATAAAAGATTACAGAGATTTCTGCGAAATATAACTCGGCTAGTAAATTAGTTAAGAGTCTCACGTAAAGGCGCAATCCCATACAAACGTAGTTTCGTTTTAGTTTTACAACAGTTAAGCCAATCTCAACCAAATTTCGTACATACGACCGGATAAGGCATATTGATGTTTATAATCAGATTTCAATTTTAAAAACAATACCTATACAAAATTACAGCGAGTTGAAGTTTTGTATCGAAAACTTGTACTCTCTGTAATTTTGTATAGGTATTGTTTTTAATAAATATTATGCAGTCTCTCAGAAGTGGATCTCAGCTGATCTTACGTCTTGCTACCTAGCATATTTTGTTGCCATGGGAGCTGACACGTTCATCCACCGTTCATCTCCCTTGGAGATGTACCGGTGTCGATGTCACACACCTGCGTTTGTGATGAGCCTGCAACTTGCTCCATTTGCATTTGCAGAGTAGCTTGGTAAGAGGTATCAGAGATTAAGCTGCGAAATATCGTGCCTTTTTGTCATGTCCGTATGACAAGGCTCGGATGTACTCATCTTAACTTCATGTTGGGTTGCCAGGTATCTAGATAAAGCTGAAATGAAAGCCTTACAATCCGGTTGTAAGGCTTTTTAATTCGATTTGCACAACCGTGTCTGTTGTGACGGCTACTATTACACTGAGCAATAGTTCTCGTTTTTAGTTAAGATGATGTATTCCGATTGTTTTTTTAAAAATGTAAGTACACTAATCTTTTTATGTTTTAATTTGAAAGTAACACTAAACCACCACTAAACTGTTTATCGATCAATTTCGTCACACGTACTAGTCCCTTATTTTATTCATCCTAGAAATTAACACGTACCGTTTTCCCTTTTTTTCCAAAGCAACTTAAAGTTTGTGGCTAAATTTAATTTGCGCTAAAAAAAAAATGGATATGGTTGGTGGGTGGATCAATATAGCGAGTGTGCGACAATCGTTGCCAAAATGTATTGTTTGACAAGTGTTGAGTTATGTTGTAGTTTAGCCTCTAGAAGTATCTACTCTGTTTAGCACTGTGCACAGAACATGTGCAGTATTGCACTGTTGCTACGTGACGTTTGCATAAACATGCAGATGTTTGCCAGTGTTGAAACGAACGTACGGACTCCGATATGATTAGCGTGAGGTAGGTTTTATCAATATAAACCTTCGGTACTTGTGTAGGACTTTCATTGAATTTATATTTCTTTCACCCGTTTCTCTAGTGCCAAGCTGTAAGGGCCAAGCAGGCACCAAGCAGGGCCCTGAGTGATCCGCGACCAACCGTCAATGAAAATCCCATGGCTGACTGTATTATCAATGTAATCACAGTACATAATAAGTCGCAGGATACTAATCATGAAAATATACACATATTATCATGATAATCTTGCGGTTTTTTGTGTGTTTTTTTTATGTATTCACAATTCTATTCTGATATTCTCTTAATAAATTAAGAAATAAGATATGGATAAGGGAACATATACGATCGAAAATAATGTCCGTATAAGTATAGAAATAGTATCCATAAATTAATATATAAGTAAGTACACGCATGTAACTATGTCAATGGGCAATAATTGGCAACTAGCCCAGGCCCACTGATTCCTTAGCCAGCGGAAGACGCTATTGGCCTTGGGGCCACATTATCACAAATGTCTATACATTTGTGATAATGTGGCCCCAAGGCCAGGCTGTAGACTGTAGGTATATGTGTGTTTCAGTGCTATCACTGAATTAGGATAGTGAGTAAGCAGTAGGTGATTTAGAGAGTGTAAATAGATCCCGCACATTCCCTTATAGGGTTGACTCAGACCATCAATGTGAACAATTTTTCCTATAGTACCAATGCTGGGAACTCAATTTTGACTTTCCCTACCAATTGCCCGGCCGTTAAACACATCATCATCATCATATATTAAGAACTTGTTGTTGTTGGTGGAGTATTTTCCATTTCCGTATGGAAATGACAAAATGAAACAAAATGACAATGAAAAAAAAAATCATTTATGACTGATGCATGATCTAAATACGCAGTGAGTACCTATGTCAGTGGGCAGTATTATCAATTGCTAGCCACTGATAATGATCAACCGTGCCCCAGAACCTTGGGGCCACATTATCACAGCCGTATAGTAATGAATTAAGTATATTAAGTACCTAGTTATCTATCATTCAAGACCTGCCTCCGTGGTCTAGTGGTTAAGGCGATTGCCTTGTTGACCCGGGGGTCGTGGGTTTCGATTCCGAAAGCATACTTTGTTAAGTTGTTTCCAGTTTGTGCCATCTGGTAGTTGGTAAATGAACCACGCCAGAGGCCGAGAGGCGGTTCCGAGGAACTCTAACACCAGGGTGTGCATGGTCGACTGACCGTGTCACTTACACGAAATGATGATAATGATTATGATATCATTCAAGGAGCTACGAGCAATTGACACATCATGACTGGCGCTGATGAAAATAATGTCTAAATAAAGGGACCTCCCTTAAATCTTGTACTCGTTGTACCTATTTCAAAACCTTCTCCAGAGCTCCGTGGCGCAGCGGTCAACACGCTAGCTTGCGACACGGGGGTCCCGGGTTCGATCCCCGGCCAGGTCAAGATGGAAAAAGATCTTTTTCATATTGACCTGGGTCTTGGATGTTTATCTATATAAGTATTTATTATAAAATAAAATATAATATAGTTGAGTTAGTATCCTGCGACACAAGTTCACAACTTACTGTGGGGCTAGCTCAATTTGTGTGATATGTCCCTATATATTTATTTATTTATTATTTATTATTTATTTATTAATTTCATAAATATTTGACGCTACTGGCTTTGGGGCCACATTATTATTGATCACTTATAAATAACGATCAGTACGACCATCAAAGACTACTGGGCTTAGGGCTACATTATCATCGTTGAGTTAGTATCGCATAACACAAGTCTCGAACTTACTTTGGGGCTAGCTCAATCTGTGTGATTTGTCCGTATTAATTGATTATCACGTTAGTATTATGTAACCTTCGAGCAACACGGCCTCCGTAATTTACATCTATATCCTCGAGGTTCGTAGCAGGACTTCTGCGCACAAACTATGAAGAAGATACTATTACTAATATCAGACTACCCACTGCCTTATGTTTTCTCTAGGCAATAAAGATCATAGACAAATAAGGGAGTGAGGGTGAAAATGAAAATAATCCCATACAATTACGTTTGAGTTTCTATTGGGGGCCACAAATTCAAACTCAATTGACGTGTGTTCTATGCCCTAAAATCCGTAAAGGCAGTTTTTCGGCAGTGCTTCTGCGTCAAAAACTACAATTTCTTCTTAAAGAAACATAGACAATAATTTCTTTTGGAATATTTACATTAAAAGCATTTTAAATATCTTAATGAAACCTCCCTGCTACAATAGCTATATCAATAGGCATTATTATCAGTCGGTCATGGTCAGTCGGCCATCGCAAGACGCTACTGGCCTTAGGGCCACATTATCACAGCACTAAATTAAAGTAAGTAAGTAGTAAACTATCATTCTTGGAGCTTCCGGTAATTGACACATTTATGACTGATGGTGATTTAAATAAGTACACAATGAGTGTATCAATGGGCAATATTATCAGCTGGTAGAACTGATAATGATCAGTACGTCGGCCATCGCAAGACGCTACTGACCTTAGGGCCACATTATCACAGCATTAAATCTTAGTAAGTAACTATCCTATCCTAATCCTATCCTAATCTTAATCCTAATCCTAACTAATATTATAAATGCGAAAGTGAGTTTGTTTGTTTGTTTATTTGTTTGTTTGTTACGCTTTCACGCCGAATCTACTGAACCGAACATCAGGAAATTTTGCACACACATAGGTGAGGGGACTGAGAAGGACATAGGCTATATTTCACGCGGGCGAAGCCGCGGGTAACAGCTAGTTATTTATAAGGCTACTATATACAAATACAATGATTGACTCATTTACACATCTCATCGAAAAATCGAGGCTCATCCCCTCTCTCCTTTTGGGAGGGAATATAAAAGGCCGGCTACACACTTGTCACACCCGGCTCCGAACAGCCAGAGGAATCCCACCCTCCGACCCCGTCGCACTCGCCACCGGAACAGAGTGCGTAGAGTAGGACTAGCTCCGATTACTGGTGACCGCCCGGCGGTCCCGGGTGATTTGCACCCAGGATAGGTCCTTCGGACACCGTAGCTTTCGGCCCATACGGCAAAACATGAGAGTTGCTGCTCTCTAAAGGCTTTGCCATTGTTTCTCAGTTCGGCCCTTCAGGTCATGCATGCAAATCGCGGCCCATCAGGCATATGAGAGTTTGCTGTCTCTCCAAGCCTTGCGCACCCGGCAACGCCCAAAGCTGAGGTTCGTCCCTCCTGGGGACCCTTTGGTGAAGATTGCCTTACAGGTTGAGGCCACTCTGCCCTCACCTCAAAAGTCCGGTGAAGTAGCGAAAGCTCATTTGGAGCTAGCTACGTAGTCCATACAAAAAAAAAATGTCACACGACTGGTGTTGCAGTTGTCCATGGGCAACGGTGATAACTAACCATGTATCATTTCTTTTCGTTGATCCTTGTAATACATTTCATTAAGTTAATACACCATCAATAACCGTACATTACGCAGTACTACACTAGTAGTAGGTACATAGCTGGTATAACGCAAATCACTTCCTATTTCGCCCATTTATGCGCAGTGACACTCATTTGTTTGGACTCTGTAATGACATTGGTGATAAACGTGTTGACTCATTTAGACACAAGTCGAGTATATGCAAGTTTACATCATGATTACTTATTTCTAGGAGCCCGGTGGCCCAGTGGGTGTGAGTGAGCATTATTAGCGCTCACGCATGTTAAGCAGCTCCGGGCGCAGTCCCCACTTGGATGGGTGACCGCAATTTTTACTTTTTAGTTCCAGTGTGTATAGGGTTGAAGTCGGTTTTTATTACTTATTATTTTATTTTTCAATTTTATTGAGAATCGATTCAGTTCAAGCTTCTTCCACATGAATTGACAATCCCATGGAGCTTGTTATGAATAGACCTCAATCTTCAATGGAGTATCCAAGAACCTGTAGTTGTAAAACAAAAAGGTGTTATCCGTAGAAAGTCTTTGTGTACTCCGGTCAAACCGAACCGGACAAATAATGGTTTGTCTGGAATAAAATAGCTAGGGAACAGATGGATATGTGTTTGTAGTTTGCAACCTAGAATGACACCAGTCTAGGGGAATCAATAAGATATCGTATCTCATCATATACCCAAGGAGGTATATTTCGGCCTTCAGCCGCAAAAACTTGCAAATAATGTGAATGAAGTTATTATAGGAAGCATGAATTTTACGGGGTGCAGTGCAGTGCCATTTGAAATTAATCATTGAAAGAGAACGGAGATATAACTGAAACTTTTGATCTGCAAAGCCATCAAACTACTTTTCAATTATGAGTGACAATATGAAACTCTTTCGTTTCTGTCAAAAACGGCCACTTTCGGCGGAAACGATAAGAAAAGCTTCACGTTCACACATCAAACTGTAAACAATAATTGGTTATTTCTTATGGTGACTGCCAGTCCTGGCAACGAGCGCCCTAGGGGCGGTAGATTTCAGAAGAAGGTCACTTGATTTCAGAGGGTAAAAGTCAAACATGTCCACTGATTTTCTCATGGTTTAGTGGCCTACACTCGAAAAAAAATATATAAATCCGGCACTGGTGACTGCACTGGACCCCGTAAAATAATGGATTTACCACTCATTAGTCTCTTCAACTGACAGAACAGACAAAAAATTTAAAACTATTTTCTCCAATACTGGAAGTCAAGGTGTTCAAGCAAAAATTTGTACCTAATAGGATAAATAATCTGACGCAAATCTTGCGAAGATCACAGGTAAGGAGGCATCCGGAAATACTTGGTAATAAGAAAGGAGATACAATCATAGCCACACAGTGTTACGCAACTCGTTCACCAGACGAACGGTTTTTGGTGGCGAGTGTTTTAGTACTAAAATAATCGTGCAACTCGCCCACCAGACGAACGGTTTTTGGTGGCGAGTGTTTTTGTACTAAAATAATCGTTAATTGACTAGGAGTGCTATTTTTGAACGCGTGACTCACTAAAACGGAAGTCGTGCACGACTACAAGTCACACTCGTCTTCCAAGTCAGGAAATGCCATTTTGCCATATTTTTGAAACCATCGCTTGAACTGTAGTGCTGCCAACCTTCAACGAAAAATATTTCATTTCTTCTTATTTCACGCAGATTTTTTTATAAACTTTTTAAAGGTAATTATGGTCTTTTAAAATGTTTAAGAAGTGTAGCGTCAAACGGAACGTAAAATCATGACATAGGAACAAAGCATAGGAACTTGAAATGACAGGAAGTGACTTTGACATAAAAGCGTTCGTCGCCTGCGGAAACGAGCGGTCTCAACCGCTCGTTGCAATCACTCGTCAACTAACGATTCAAAAATGCGGCCTTTTGGAAACACTCGCGTCAATCACTCGTTTAGTGAGTCACGCGTTCAAAAATAGCTCTCTAGGGAATTTACTAGCCCTGTGCGAAACTTGTCTGAAATGACAGTTCTATGTCCTCATTATTTGATGGTGCTGGCCAGGTAGACAGGCGCATTTCTCGGAAACCAGCGTGTTTGAACTCGACATCCTTGGCAAACAAAGCCAGGATTTACATAATAATGGCCGAAGAATGTGTAGCTCATAATCCTATTTTGAGAAAAATAATTAATATGATTTTAAGTTTTAATTTTGCTTCCATTGTATATATAGATTAAAATAAAATAAAAACTGCTGCGGTATATAAAAATCTTTCCTGTTTTTTAGGTATATATAGCCTATGTCCTTCTCAGTACCCTAACTTATGTGTATGCAAAATAAACAAAGAAACTTAATTTCGCATTTATAATATTTTCGGCCTAATCAGGCTCCGAAACTACAGGACCGTCAAATTTCTTTCACTTATAGAAAGTTAAATTATCTGCGGGTGACATAGGCTATAATTTTCGCGGATGAAGTCTCGGGAAAATTGCTAGCAACCTAATAAACGTAGGTAATTAAATATCCAAAATATATTCTGAAATCATTAAATAAAAGTGACCAAAACTTGCGAGGACACAATTACAGGTTTTGCAAATTGAAGTCTGAACAATACCTACTAGGTAGTCCTACTACATAAAACATTTAAAAAAATAAGTATTACAGAAATCTGAATGTCTGCGTTTTCAAATTCATTCAGTATGCCTGAATTTTGCACTCAACTTTTTGCATGTATTTAGTTCAATAAATTGTTACCAGAGGGCACTACTAGTCTTATTTTATTGCAATCGATTGAATCAAATCATTCATTCATAAATGAAAGTATGAATAAATATACGTTCAACTATATTTATATACTAAATCTTATTGTCTCAAGTTACTATAATGCCGAAAACCTCACATTATAATGGAATGTGTCCGATAAAAAACTACAACATGCACTGCAATCAATTTGCGGCTTTTAAGCATTCATTCTTAACTAACGATACAATAAATGATACCATTAAATGGGTAATTTATCAACGTTATTAATCACAATTCGACTAGTTATCTTCATAACTCCATCGCAACGCAAATAAATTGCAAACGTTCACTGCATTTTAGCGGCCATTTTGTCAGTTGTTCCTTCATCGCCACATAGGTGGCGCTGTAGGTCTCAAATCAAGATCGACGGAACAAAGCAGAATTGTATCTGGTCATTTGTTTACTTGGCACAATTTCGTGATTGTTAGGAGAAAATAATACAACGGAAGTATATGTGGCAGTAAATATATTCAGAAAATATCGACTTAATTTCATCGTATAAAAAAACTTTAACTTTCGTCACCCTTCAGTACAAATACAATATTGTCTATCGAATTCGAAATCGTCTCTTACAATTAATAGTTATTGCTTTATACAATATCGTATCGAGTATAACATTCGATAACAAACATAGATAACTACCTATCTAAACTTAGGAATAACCAGCCGTCCACTCGATCCCTCTTGTACACGATAAACACTTAATTTAGATTATTTAATAATAATTACATATCACAATCGAGAGACGTCCTTCAACATAACTCACTCGCACACAAATAATACAAGATACAAATGAAGGCACGAGATCTTACTACAACTACGACTACTCATAAACATGCCCAAAACGATTCTAAATGCATCGGCGCCAAAAGGCGCCCTCATTGTCAGTCAAGTGTTGCGTTTGGAAGAATTTCATATTACTATCATAAAGTGAAGCGACGACGAAGCGGCTCTGGAATACAATGGGAGCCCGCCGGAGGTCGTTCCCCGCGACGGGCCAGCTAATGGAATGTCGTGCCGATCCCCGCCGTCCGGGCCGGCGCCGCTCCGGCCCCGGCACGCTTGTAACACCTCACTTGGACGGCCAAAGTCTGTCTCGGCTCACTTCAGCTTGAACAAAGAAGCTTTCGCCTGTCACCAACCGTCCGTACTTTTTCACTATTTTATAACTTGACTACACACTGCCCTTTCTTTCGAACTTTTGAGCTAACTCGCCCATGAGCTCCTTGTAGATCAGCGGGTCGATGTTCTTTCCTAGTTGATATAGCACGAACCAGTCGCCGATCTGCAGCATGCGGGCGACGCTCTCCACCTGCTCCTGCGGCGCCAGGCGGCTGCGCGCGCGCAGCAGGTACTGCCGCACGCGAGGGCCCGCCACCACGGCCATGCGGTAGATCAGCGAGATGCCACTCAGGATGGACAGAATCACGAACCAGAACCACAGGAACACGTAGATCTTCTCGTTGACGATGTTCAGCGGCAGCACACACAGTCCGTCGAAGTTCTGCACGGATCCCGAAGGACCGTATTTGTGGAATGTACATTTTGTCACTTTTGGGAACACCCGAGCCATAGGGTCTTCTCGCTCTTCCGGTTCCATCTCAGTGAAACGGACCACATCAGCACCGTACGTGGAGAATTCACCGTCCAGGAAAAAGTCCATAAAGAATATCTGGCCGACCACGTTGATAAAGTTCAGCACTTCACAAATGAAGAACCGGAACGCGTAAAAGTTTTGCGTGTGCAGGTTCGTGTAGAAGTAATCCACGAGTAACTTCTTGCGGTCCGCTTTGTTGTCGTCGCCGACCACTGGGCAGTTTAGGTCCAGCACTAACATCTTAATCCGGCCACCTTCCCACGATTTCCACAGGTAGCGCGGCACATAAAACAGGATCGCTTGGAAGAACAACACAAAACACACCCACTGGTAGTATTTGTGGTACTTAACTTCGTCCTGGCCGTCTAAGTGCGACGCGACACCTGGTTGTACCACTTCTTTCCCGACGCGGCCAACCAGTCGCTTCGGGATTGTAAAAGTCGAGTAAATCCAGCAGTAAGTGTCCATAACCGGCAGCGGAATTTCGTCGACGATGCAGTCGATCGGGTCCCCGATGTACTGTCTCGAGGTGACGAGCAACGAGAAGGCGATCAGGATGATCACAGTAGCTTTGTAGTGAAGTCGGAACACATTGTTGTCGATGCAGACACTATCGAGTTTGAGCAGCCCCTTGACGGAGCCGAATACATCAAACATGGCGCTGGTGCTAGCCGCGGCGCGCGGCGCGTCGGATCGCGGTCGTTAGAGATACGGGCGTGCGCTTCGCCCTCGCGTCGAGTGAGGAATGCTTGCGAGTTGAACAAGGCGCTCGGCTAGTGGGGCGCAGGCCTACGCGGCGGGGAAGGCGGGCGAGTGGGGTGTGGGGAGAAGGCCCCCGCCGCGCCTCCACACGCAGTCGCAGAGTCTGTGGTTCAGTCGGAGCAGCGACCTTATTTCTACCTATATTCGTGGCGTCATCTGGTAGCGAACACGCCGCCAGCTGCCAGCGGCTATGCATCTCGAGACGTTGGAGTAACAAGCGCACTAACGAACGGCATTACGCGTTGCATGTGATCTAATTTACTTAAGCGACCATTGATTGCAACATTGGAGCATCGACAAAGGCGGGCGATGCGCGCTTGACGTGCACGGGCGCACGCAACAAGTAGGGGACCGTATTGTTACATTTTTTGTAAAGGCAGGTGTGGCATCTGATGTAAATGGCAGAGTTGTTAGATAATGTGTGTTATACAGATTACACTACCGTCTGTGCAGCTTTAAGCAAAGGCTGCAAACCAAAAGTGAAGTTTAGTAATATGAAGCTACAGACTACAGGTGGAAGTAGAAATAAAAAAATAATAGTTACTAATAGACATTTAATTATGCCCCTGATATGCTAAATCTTGTTCATTTTGGGAACTTATATGCCCTTGCCTTTTGTTAATTTTGGCACATTAATAATGAAACAAAAGTATTAGATAATGTAGTTCTTGTTAAATCCAGAATTTCCATTAAGAATTGGACAATTTGCATTCGAAGCGATTAGAGTAGTCATTAGAGAAGGCGACTAATTAAGATTACGACGATAACCATGTTTATGGAGAGCTACAATGCATGATGGACGTTCAGCTGTTATCAAGGATGCTCTGCCTCTGACGACAGTGAGCAAAGTTCACGTGTACTTATTGGAGTAAATAGCCCATTACAGCATACATTCAGTTATCTCGTCGGAGACACTAATATTGCAATGGTTTCAAACTCGGTCAAGATGATTGTGATAATGTTTTGTGTTAGAATTTTAATTGAATCATTTGGATGACGGTGTCTTTCGAGGAAGACGGTATGAATTATTTATTAATGGATGTAATAGGGCGATTTACTTTCGAGAAGTTGACTGGTTCAACTTACAATTATGACACCAGTCATAGTCTGGTTTTGGATTACGAGGGATGAATGAATTATGTTCACAGAAGAAAAGAAATGAATGTTAAACAAGTAGCAAATTTTACTCGACCAGGTTAACCACCCCATCTGGAAATAGGTTAATGATGTAACAAATTATAAATTGTACTTAACGCAATGTTAGACAAGTTTGCCAAAAGACTAGGGACTTTCTATGGCTCTGTATGAAATATAACGTTCATAGGAACATCATTAAGGATTTTCATTTGGATTATCTTATATTATCCAAGTTTTACATTCTAACACTACTAAAACTTCTGTATTTCTATATAAGCTAAGCTAAAAAACTAGAATAAGAACTGATTTAAAATCATTGTTGTTGATTATGCTAGGTTTAGGTCTAGGTCAGGTTCATAGTATACATAGGCAATCAGACCAGAGAGTTTTGTGTATAAGTGCAATGAGTCTAAAAAATAAAAGGGCCGATCATATAATTTATTTGTCCAGAATATTCAATTCCGTTGCTTCAAACTTTGCCGTTAAGAGTTCTTCATTCCGAAGAACAAGAAGTTCGATCATTTATCATCCATCACATTAAATTAATTCGGTAATGTCGAGTACATTGGTTATTGGTACCGTTACACTCCGGCCTTTGCAAGTTTTCCTCAGTTCTGTTACGAAGTAAGAAGTATTGTAGGATATCAATTGAGTAGAAGCAGCGATGAGATCTAGTGAAAACACGAAAACTCAAATAATGCTGAATAGGCATTCTTGCGTTGATAATCCCAAAATTTTACGAGACAGGAAATAGTGACGCGCGAACGGAATTGAGGAAATTTCATCCGTAAGCGGTTATGGAAGAAGCGATAGTATGTGTATGCAACCCTAGCCTAACGATAGTATGTGTGGCCATCTTATAACTGAAATAGATAGTAAGCACGTATCGATTCATTATATTAATATTTATGATCGTTGCTTTTACATATATGTATTACTATTAATATCGACAGACAGAGATATGTCTACATTTCAGGATGGCAGAAATGGAGGGAACTGAATTCTTGGGATGTGTGGTAGCTGTGGATACTGAAAGATCAGTGAACCCTAACCAACTGTTGTATGGTTTGAGATTTTGGAATAACAGTGTTTTATTTCAAGAAATTCGGATTAGAGGTGGAAAGCTACTTAAATGATGACGATTATTTTATTAACTAAGTTCGGTGTCTTTATTTCCTGTACGAATTAATACAAAAAAGGGTAACATGGGACAGGGAATAATTGGAAAAAAAGAAGTCAAATTAGGTCAAGAAGGTGAAAGTGGACGTTCCTATACTATTTTTCCTATTCATAAGTTTGATAAATATAGATGATCTTAGATTATACGCACAACCGAAGAAAGATGATGATTTAATCGATTAGCATACAACAATCAATTTGGTTGCCTCTCGTGCACTAATCAAACAGATGATGGCGGTGCGAGACTGTTACTCGATGATTCCAATACACACAAATGTGTCTATTTTCCCACGATACTAATTCAATCAATCAAATATCATTTATTGAATTAGTACGTAGTTGCATGGAAACTACGTATATAATATTTGTGTTCAAAATTTTCCTCTATATCATCCGTGTTTCGTTCTCATACAAAAATTTAATAAGTAGGTATACAAATAATCTTCTTAATCTAAAATAAGCGATAATTTTTGTCGTGTGGTTCCCGGCAGAGTGGAATAGTACCACTCCAAGTCTTCCCGTGGATGTCGTAGAAGGCAGTTTAGAAGGGAATAAAAACTTATACTTACTCAATAAATCCTGACGGACATAGTGACTGAGTCGACATATTGATGAGCTTTTGCATTATGCAAAGATATCAATATATCGACTGAGGTAACATAAAAGAAAATATATGTTTAATTCGCTATTAACAAGAACTTTCATCCTTTTCAATTAAAATTCTCAGAAGAAAACGTTAACGATTTAGGTAAACAAGTAGGTAGTAAGGTATAAACAAAAGCCAAACTTAAAAAGATTAAAAAATAAAATAGAATTTAATATAGCAGGCTCGCAATAGCCTTGTGGTTCCTGGCAGAATAGAATTGGACCACTGCAAGTCTTCCCGTGGATGTCGTAGAACGCAACTAAGGTAACACAAGCTAAACAAAGCTTAATAAACGTCAAAGGGATCTCTCCAGCCCGTTTGGCCAGCGTGAAGAGTGTAGGCCAAATCCTGTGACTGCTCTGGATAAAATTTTATATGTCTCTGGTAGCGCAGAGAGGGTCGTGCTCCTGCAGTGGAGATAAAAAAGACCTGATGATGATTATTATATTGGTTCGTGTAGGTAGCTACTCCTGCAATATTTCTGCTTAGGCGAAGTTTAAATTTAGGTAAGTACATTTTCCTTCCCCACAATAAGCATATAGTTACATTGAAATAATTATTTACATAATCAATAATAGACAAAAAAACAATTAATTATTTAAATATATAGTTATATTATCCCTTTCCTTTGCTTATTAATAAATTACGATAGTTTCCTGCTTCAATTAGCTTATATTTTCCCACGATATAAATTACCATACAATAAAATGTAGTTTTCTTCTAGTACAAATGCAGGGCTGTGACCCCGATTGCCTTATTAGCCCATTAAAAACAGTTTGGAACCAAATGGAGATCGCTATTCATTTCATTTTCAGATTTTTTTAAAGTCTTCACTGCAGGAGCACGACTCTCTCTGTACTACCAGAGACATATATTAGCCAGAGCGGTCAGAGGATTTTGCCTACACTCTCCACGCTGGCCGGAGAGGATGGAGAGGTCTCTTCGATGTTTATAAGTTTTGTTAAGCTTGTGTTCCCAAAGACATCCACGGGAAGACTTGCAGTGGTCCAATTCTATTCTGCCAGGAACCACACGGGTATTGCGAGATTACTATATTAAATTCTATTTTATTTTTTAATCTTTTTAAGTTTGGCTTTTGTTTATACCTTACTACCTACTTGTTTACCAAAATCGTTAACGTTTTCTTCTATAGGTCTGAAAATGGATGAGAGTTCTTGTTAATAGCGAATTAAATATATATTTTCTTTTATGTTACCTCAGTCGATATCTTTGCATGATGCAAAAGCCCATCAATATGTCGACTCAGTCACTATGTCCGTCAGGATTTATTGAGTAAGTATAAGTTTTTATTCGAAAGAAAAAAAGGAAGAAAGAAAATCGTTTATTTGGTATAAAACATAAAATGATAGATATAACAACCAGAAAGATACAGAGAAAAAAAAATACCTTTATGTTTATACCAAAATGGTCTCCGCTCAGCATATGTTGTAGCTGAACCACAACGCTGGTCTTCCGCGGACGCCATACAAATATATAGCTAAGCTAATAATATTATGAATCAAAGTTATTCCCTCCTAAACTAACCACTTCTCTAAAAAATTCACAGCAATTTCTAATCTTCAAATCTTTACTAATTTCCACTGCTTTAAGATTTATAAAAAAAAAATATTGACTATATAAAAGCAACCGCCATTTTTGTGTCTAGTTTTCGTGATTTATTCCAATCCAAGACCTCCTTAGATGCAATCATCATCATCATCATCATCAGGTCTTTTTTCAGTCGCCACTGCAGGAGCACGACCTTCTCTGTACTACCATAGCCATATATTAGCCAGAGCAGTCAGAGGATTTGGCCTACACTCTCCATGCTGGCCAAACGGGTTGGAGATATATCTTTGATGTTTATACGCTTTGTTTCACTTATGTATCCTAAGTCAACCTAAGGAACACACGGCTAAGTAGAATTTAGATGCAAAGCATGAAAACTATTTTACGGAGTGAAACATGTTTTATTCTTGATACTTTTTGTTTTTAAGTACACTCCGAATCAAAAATTATAGCGGCTCGGATATTAGCTGCGAGTTGCGCGGAACGTGCCCCGCCTCCCCGCGCACCTCGCTGAACCTAATATTGTGTACTGCGCATCGACTCGCGCGATGTTCCAAGCAGCCATAATGTTTGGTACAGACTGTAACAAGGTCCATTTGGTTCAGAGCTCGTTGCTTATTAGTCAGCGAAGCGTGAATCACGGTGTGATAAGGCAAATCGCATTGTTGCATTTATTCACAATTAGATTCGAGAGCAAGGCGGAGGAAGTTTTATTTCTTAATTTATATTTGCATTGGCAATACCATCCATCCATCCATCAGGTCTTTTTTAGTCTCCACTGCAGGAGCACGACCCTCTCTGTACTACCACAGCAATATATTAGCCAGAGTAGTCAGAGGATTTGGCCTACACTCTCCACGCTGGCCAGACGGGTTGGAGAGGTCTTTTTGATGTTTGTAAGCTTTGTTTAGCTTGTGTTTCCTAAGTCGCCTTTTACGACATCCACGGGAAGACTTGGAGCGGTCCTATTCTATTCTGCCGGGAACCACACGGCAATTGGCAATACGTTTTGCTTTATTAACTTTGCTTAAGTTCTTTCAATTATTAAAGAAAACTGTCTTGGCAATATTATACTGAATCTAAAACTATAATTAATCCTAATCCTAACTAATATTATAAATGCGAAAGTAAGTTTGTTTGTTTGTTACGCTTTCACGCCGTATCAACTGTACCGATCATCATGAAATTTTGCATACACATAGGTTAGGGTACTGAGAAGGACAGCCGCGGGTAACAGATAGTATTTAATAAACTATTAATAATTAATATAATGGATGCAATACAATGTTAAATCTATACTCTACCGTTATCATCAGGTCACGTTTAGTCTCCACTGTAGGCGCACCTCTCCAACCCGTCTGGCCAGCGTGGAGAGTGTAGGCCAAATCCTCTGACTACTCAGGCTAGTATATGGCTCTGGTAGCACAGAGAGGGTCGTGCTCCTGCAGTGGAGACTAGAAAGACCTGATGATGAAGAAGGCGCATGACCCTCTCTGTACTGGAAGATTCATATATTAGCCAGAGCAGCAAGAGGATTTGGTCTACACTCTCCATGCTGGCCAGACGGGTAGGAACCCACTTAAAAAATTCTTTCACCACTGGATAGTAACGTTTTCCGTACAGTGCCATAGGCTAGGGATGTACCACGGGCGAAGCCGGGCGGACTGGTAGTACGATATCTGTATATCGTACTAGCCTGGATTATGATGAATTGTTGGGGCCTTTGCAAACAGTAGAAGAATTGAGACGGCGGATATGCAGTGCAGCAGAGAAAATAAGAAGAAATTTGCCAAGCCGCATTGTCAAAACCCATTTGCGCAAATTAATGCGTACTTGCATACGCAATGGTGGAAGTCATGTAGAACATGAATTGTAATAACGCGTTTACTGTTTTATTAAAGTGTTTTAGTTGAAACAATAGTTTTATTATTACTCCACCCAAGAGATGTGTGTTTTTTGTGACTCATGGTATTTTCAATGACGCCACTTGCTCTCTTTATCATTAGGATTTTCTAGTCAATATCTAAGTCATTTAAGTGTTTTATACCTCGTTAGAGAGCTTATTAAACGTAGAAGTTTTTCTAATAATCTGCACAATCCAACACAAGCAATTTTTTTTACATAATTTCCTATTTTTTTAAGGCATTTGTCCCAAATAATTGACATTTATGTTATGTTAAGACCTCCTGTTCCAGAACGGTTATGAATTTCTATGATACTATGACTGATAATTAATTGCTACATGATCTGATCACTCTTCATAAACTGTAAAAAGAAATTGATGAAAACGGATAATTTTTTTTGAAATACGTTTGTTTCCAAAAAATTAATAAATTGTAAAAAAAAAACAAAAATATTAATTATCTCGAAAATGGTAAACTTTTGGATAACACATTACAGGGTTAATATCAATTCCAATTAGCAGTACCTACAACCCCCTGAGTCGATAGCATTCAATTACCAGTAATCCTGTATAATGAGCAATTAATTAGGCGACAAATGTCGCAGAAAAGAAGCTGTTTCTACAAGAAAGACAAAAAAACTAACGATAGACGCTTGTTGTTTGTATTTCTAGACTGGACTTCATAATATTGATACTTTCTACTCGTATTCATAATAAGAAACCAGCAAACAATCTAATAATAAAGTCTGAGCAAGGCCATGAAGCCAAGCGTCAAACATATGAAATTACGCAAATGATAAACAAAGATGTCACTTTGTCTGCGTAAAGTGGTCATTTCAAGACCTTATTTTAGAGTTACATTATAGGCAAAGCAAATTCCAATGGAAATAAAGATACAAAATCGAAAGTGAATAAATATTAGTGGTGCAATCCTAAGAAGGGCAAAACACCGAATTATTTAAGGAACTGCCAACCTTACTCATATTCGTCTTCTAGTTAGGTATTGTGTATAAATTTCGAGTATAGTTGTACGGCTACAGGCTAGCTACTGGACAAATAACAACAAATTTGGTGCAATACTACATCAGGACAGCAGCACGTAAAGGTATATTTATAACCTGCAAACGAAATTTGCGAGCAAAGGATGCTGGGAGTATAATGGAACGCATCTGCCGCCCGCTGCGTGAAAGTGCATAGCCACATTATAGCCACCCTACGGCCCACGAAGCCTCCCTGCGTAGCACCTGTGCCAGAGGTGTAACGTTACGACCATTTTTTTTACTTCCGCTGCCTATGACATTCGAGGAATCAACACGAGTCCATTTGTATCGTGAGTCCGGATGATCCGAGGTCGGTTTATTTTGGAAAATGGAACACCTGATGCAGAACCATAATGGTACAACTAAACTATGTAAGGACACCTAGCAAAAGTTGTTCAGCCTGATGAGCGTTTTTTGTTGCGGTATAAAAACCGAAGATTTGTAACACCTAATGCAGAAATAAGTATCTACATTTAGTTCGTATAACTATAATAATATGCCGAAGTTATAAAAGCCACGCAAAATTGCGGGCATCAGCTAGTTTGTAAAAATTAAGGATGTCCCTACTTAAAGAGAGAAAAATATTTTATTTGGAGCCACACACAAAAGAAAAATACATTTCATTTAGTTGTACATCTATACCCTGAAGAGTAAGGCACTAAAAGGGGCCACTTAGCATAAGGCAGTAATGCAACTGACATCAAGCCGCTAATCTTCCGTGACACCTGTTAAAATGAGAGTTAAGAGCGTGCTAGAAATCAAGTGACTTCTAGGTGCTTTACTTCATTTAATGAGATCATCAAAGATAATCGAGTATTCATCATCAAACGAGTCAATTAAGTAAACACATCGACTCAGAAATATTCAGTAAACGTGACGTAAGTATAATTTCACCAAAATACCTACAATCTGATAACGTCTCATGTCCGTAAAGATAAGATATATTCCTTGAAATGTCATGTACAGTCTAAAATATGACGCGCAATATTCGGTGATGTGCATATGAAATAAATGAGTAAATATATATATGTTTCAGCGAAGAAGTAGCATACATTCATACATACATATTATCGCGTCTTTGCCTCTTGCGGGGTAGACAGAGCCCAAGGTCATAAACCTTAAGGCCACGTTTAGCGTGTTGAGGGAGTTAAGAGCGTATACTAGCAGTATTTTTTCAATATGGTTTTCATACAAATGTATTTCTCTATTTTCTCGCTGAAAACTGATTCTAGCGCCACATTTCTTTTTTCATAAAATCTAGTACTAAAATAGGAATGCCCCAATTTTTTATTTTTTCCAAAAAAACTGTTTTTGTACAATTTTTTTTCTTTCAAACCGGTTTTTAGAAAAAAATAAAACATCGGAACGTACCTATTTTAGAAATAGATTGTATGTAAAAAGAATTGTGCCTCTAGAAGCAGTTTTCAGCGAGAAAATAGAGAAATACATTTGTATGAAAACCATATTGAAAAAATACTGCTAGTATGGAAAACGCACTGCTAGTATACCCTCTTAAGGTAGAAAGCGGAATCAAGTGATGGGTTGCTGGCCGCAACGCCTATTTACGTGATTCCTTAGCTCAATCAATGCAAGTAGCAGTATTATTATTATTATTTTTTATGTCATAGGACGGCAAACGAGCAAGCGGGTCACCTGATGGGAAGTGATCACCGCTGCCCATGGACAACTGCAACACCAGGGGTGTACAGGAGCGTTGCCGGCCTTTTATTTTTTCCTCTTCAGAGGGGAGAGGGAGATGGGCCTCCGGCTCTGTCACTCACCGAACAAAGCATAGGAGCGGTAAAGCTACTACTCAAACGTCGATTTTCTATGAGAGTGTGGTACTTCCCCGGATGAGCCGGCCCATTCATGCTACTAGCAAAAGTGATTTTCGCCGATAGCGAGTCTCTACCACAACCAAAATTATGTCAAATAAATCTAATTTCCCCTTTTAAATTTAAAGAAGGAGGAGCAGCTATTTTTGAAGATATTAATAAAAATCATCACAATCTCATAGAAGGTATAAAATTTATTCCACATAGCGCGAAGAACCGATGGCCGATGGGGCAGAAAGGTTCTTGAATGGCGACCACGTACCGGCGAGCGCAGCGTTGGACACCCACCGACGACCGGACCGGACGACGGTCAGACGACCTGAGGTCGCAGGAAGACGCTGGATGCAGGCCGCTTCCAACCGGTCGTATTGGAAATCCTTGGGGGAGGCCTATGTCCAGCAGTGGACTTCTTGCGGCTGAAATGATGATGATGATACCCTAATTAATAAATAATATACTTAGTAAAAAGCCCACTTTGACAGTTGACGTTCGCCATATTGATTTCTTGCTGAAACATCATAGCCCAGGGGCACTATTTTTGAACGCGTGCCACTCGTCTTCGAACGATTTTTCCATACAAAAATCGTTCGAAGACGAGTGGTACGCGTTCAAAAATGGCACTCCAGAACACTTCGGACGAATCTAATGACACTTTAGACTCTAAATCGGTAAAACCGTTTAGGTAGGCTAAAGTGACAGGAGGCGATAATGGTATAGACATTTTCATACGCGCGGAAAATATTACCCTCCTTCTGAGGTAAAACAGGTATATTAAAATAAAAGCGCTATTTTGAAATTTTTCCAAAGATTCAATCGAGTATTTCTTCTTCTAACATTTATTGGATGTGAAATGCGTCCTGTAAAAAAAAACATAATACAACTGTAGAGAGGATGGACATACGAAATAATTTTTGCCGCCTCAAACCGACGCTTTCTGCGAGTCGCGCTATCTCAGTAAATTACTCAAATTAATATTGCTGGTATAATTAATTGCAGCTATTTCCGTAGTAATTAATTAATTACATATAATATTACAATATTTCCCTTGCGCCATTAAATAAATACTACTTTAATTTTGTTGTTTTTATGCGTGCGATTTTATAACATAAATGTAATTTTTTGACATTGTTTTTAATAGGAACTGTTTTACTTTTTACCTACCTATAATATTTGCCCGGGCGCAGGCGGTGAGGCGGTGAGGCCTGCTGTTAGAAATTTAGGTACATATCGATTTTTTTGGAACATTATTCGCACACTCGGATAATTTTGATGATTATGTGAGACAAAGTGTAACAATTTTCAATGTATTTCGCTCTCTAAAACCATACATTTTAATAATATTTTATTTGTGGACATTCCTCTCTAATACAAAACGGGTGGCAAATTCCAATATAATTTTTCCATCAATCATCAATTCATCAATAACGTAAGCTGAAGCTATACACTAATACGAGCAAATGCGATAACAATTACAAATAGGGATTTCGATACTGACGACTACAAATAAACAATTGAATCATTTAACGGTCACCATTTTAAATCACGCGTCATGGGGTTACTTTGTTTTTGCATTGTCTGACAGACTGACACCTAAATGAATAATATAGGTAAATAATGACAAAATAATAATTTATCATGACGCACATAATAAACAATTAATTGATTAAATCACACATGACAGGTAGAGTTTGCTGCACCTTTTGTACCTACCTTGTAACACCATTATCTATCGTATGGTATCATGTTTTGTTTTTAACCGACTTTAAAAAGGAGGTTATCATTTGTTCTTACGTACAAGCCTACCAACGTGCTAAACGTGGCCTTAAGGTTTTAAAGGCCTTGGCTCGGTGTACCCCGCAAGGGAAAATGACGTGATAGTATGTATGTATGTATGTCATCAATTCGACTCGTTCGTATGTACCTCTAGTATGTACTATTGTCAGAACTGCACGGTGTCTGTATATTTTAGTCTCATCATCTTCTAGACATGTGTGCCAAATTTCATAAATTTATATTTATATGTTTGACCGCGATGGCGACCACGTACCGGCAAGTGCAGTGTTGGACACCCACCGACCAGCAGGCCTATTTGCTAACTTTTGACAACTACGGTGTACATCATTTTCATGGTAACTTCAATATTCATTACGGCTTCGGTATGAATGCTAAAGTGACAATCAAATCGTTGCACACCGAGTTAGCAAATAGGCGTGCAGGTTGTCGGACGACCTGATAAAGGTCACAGGAAGGCGCTGGACGCAGGTCGCTTCCAACCAACCGGTCCAAATCTTTGGGGGAGGCTTATGTCCAGCTGTGGACTTCTTGTGGCTGAAATGATGATGTTTGTCTGCGCATATTTCGAAAACTATAAGTAGGATTGATTTTGTATCACCACCCTTTAAACTCACCCATATATTGATCTTATAATAAGAACTTAATTAGGCGGCAATATCATTAACGTGACTAAAATTGATAATAACTATTAATTTACTTTACCTCACCTTTATATTGTCTTTGCCTTAGGTAAGTAAAACTCTGATGTATTAGTAACTAGCTGTTACCCGCGGCTTCACCCGCGTTAATTATAGCCTGTGTACTCCTCAGTACCCTAACCTATGTGTATGCAAAATTTCATGATGATCGGTTCAGTAGATAGGGCGTGAAAGCGTAACAAACAAACTCACTTTCGCATTTATAATATTAGTTACGAAGGATTAGGATAGGATGTGTTTAATATACATGGCGAAATTTTGATCGTTCCGGACCATTAAAGGGGTGATTCAGTCTGTCAATATAAACAACTTTTCCTATGGGACAAATGCTGTAAACTCGAAAAAAATTTCGACATTCCTATACAAATTGCTCGGGCGGCTGAACACTTTTGTATGAAAATGTCGAAATAAAATTTGAATATCCAGCATTGGTCCCATAGGAAAAATGGTTCATATTGACGGGCTGAATCACCCCTTTAAGGGTCCAGAACGATCAAAATTTCGCCATGTATAGTAGTGCCCAGCGTCTAGGAGTGTATAGCATAAATATCTACTGCATATCAATGCGCTTTAAACCGACCACACCTCTGTACGTGCATGCATTATTAATAGCAATAACAACCACAACATTGATCTGTTCAGATGATGTGAGGTATTTAATATATATAATTTTATCACCCATTACTGTTAGTATTATCGTAAGTACAGTCGGTTAAATATATGTAAAACGTGCGTGAAACTCCAGTTCTACAGAAGTCTAGTTAAACTTTTTAATTTTCCAACTTAATGTCATCGCGCAACAACAAGGATGGATGTTTCAAAATTAAGCAAAATTAAAATTTTTGGAAAAAACCCACGACACAACATTGTTTTGCACTAATATTGTGGCGCCCCCTAGGGAGTTACAGCCGTGACACTTGTCTAAGAACATGAACTCATCAAACACAAACCCGTTATTGAAAACCGCATCAAAATCGGATCATTAATTTAGAAGATAGGTGGGAACATTACTTTGCACAAACGCACACACGAACAAACATCTCTCACCCTAAACACATATACCTGCTCCGTTCCGTCGTGGGTAAAAATTGAGTTGCAAGATTCAAGTTGAGTAAAAGCTTGTAAAATAAAATAGAAACGCGATGCTTACCCACGTCACACTAGATTACAGACAGTGTAAGCTTTTTTTTCTACATATCTGTATCTTAATTTTTAAGACATTTTAGGTTTTCAATTTTACGTCACAGGCTAAACAAAGCTTATGAACATCAAAGAGACCTCTCCAACCCGTCTGGCCAGCGTGGAGAGTGTAGGCATTTGGCCTACACTCTCCACTGACTACTCAGGCTAGTATATGGCTCTGGTAGTACAGAGAGGGTCGTGCTCCTGCAGTGGAGACTAGAAAGACCTGATGATGATGATGATGAATTTTACGTAACCTCTGACATCAAAATTAGTTCAAGCGTTTATAAGATGGCCGGACCATTTTGATTAAACATGTCTAATAAAAAAACGCATTCAAATCGGTTCACCCGTTTTAGAGCTACAGTTTTTTTTAGAGCTACAGTGACCCAGACAGACACACACACCAAGCTGTGATTTTTATAAAACCCCCTTTTTTGCGTTGGGTGTTAAAAATAGTTACGTACGTTTGATCTAAGGCCAACGGTACATACTGTATTTAGTAGCGGAAACCTCGCTCGACTAGCTAGCCACTAGCTGCAAACCACAGGAAGTATTTAAAGTTGATTTTATTACGTATTTGGACAAGTGGGATCCTTAAACAAATCAGACGTGGATATATTTTCATCAAAGAATTCTGCTGGGCAGGGACAGAAATATCAATACTTTGATGGTATCGATACTAACGAGATATTAATAAAAATATCGATATTGTAGGTATTAGTAATTTTGCATAATTACTTTATGCATAAAAATATGTATTATTTTATTTATATGAGAACTAATATTCTTATACTTTTAAGGGTATCGATAAAAAATATTGATATTTTATTTAATAAAACTTATTTTTTCCAAGTTGTCCGTTCACTGCATGCGTCACACGCTCGTCTGTCCTTCCTTGTATTATATCATATGTACGAAAAGGAAAGCAATAGCTATCTATGGGTAGTGTTGTTGTAGAATATATTGGTATTAAATTAAAGTGATAGTTCAAAGTATTGATACAGAATACTAATTTAATTAACTACTTAGATATGCATAAAAAGGTATCGATACTTCTTGTGGTATCGATATAAGTCCCTGGCTGGGAGGGATTCAAGTAATAAATAATAAAATAAATAAATAAATATCATAAATAAATATATACGGACAAATCACACAGATTGAGCTAGCCCCAAAGTAAGTTCTTATGTAAGACTTATGTTATGGGATACTAACTCAACGATACTATATTTTATAACAAATACATATATAAATAAACATCCAAGACCCAGGTCAATCTGAAAAAGATCATTTTTCATCTTGGCCTGACCGGGGATCGAACCCGGGACCACCCGTGTCACAGACCGGCGTGTTGACCGCTGCGCCACGGAGCTCGTGTGCAAGTGCAAGTGTGTTGAAATTATTTTTTCTTACATGTAGAGGAATGGTAGTAGGTATTGTAGGGCGGCTGAAACAAGGCAGTCACGCCGCTAGTCTATTCAATTGCACTTGTAAAACTTACTGATATTGTTATAAATGTGAAAGTTTCATTCGAAAATCTTTACTTACTGGATCCCGAAAATTTTTTCTGCACCTTAAGATACATAGCACCGTGACACCGTGACGTGACCACTAGGATCCCCTAGTGCAGCGTAACACTGAGCCGTCACCTTTTGTAACTAACTGCCTCCGTGGTCCAGTGGTTAAGGCGTTTGCCTTGTTGACCCGGGGTTCGTGGGTTCGATTCCCACGGGAAGCATACTTTGTTAAGTTGTTTCCAGTTTGGTTAGGACATTGCAGGCATGAATCACCTGATTGTCTGATAAGAAAGATGATTCCGTGCTTCGCAAGGCATGTTAAGCCGTTGGTCCCGGCTGCCTTCTGGTAGTCGTTAAAGGAACCACGTCAGAGGCCGAGAGGCGGTTCCGAAGAACTCTGACACCAGGGTGTGCATGGTCGACTGACCGGGTCACGTACACGAAATGACGATGATGACCTTTTATGACACTGTGGGCACATGTCTTATCTGTATTGTCCTGTGTTGTTGTTGTGGTGTCCATTGTTTTACAGTAAATATTTTTAAGTTTTCATCTCTTATTATCAAACCTTAGAGTTGTTTTAATGTATTCATCATTTAAAACCGTCACACATAGCTTATCTCTGTTCTGTCAACTGAGTTTGGGCACATGATTAATAGTTCTACTCTACGGTATACGAATAAATTATTTTTTATTAAGCTAGTTATTAATAGTAAGGTTGTAGTAGGAACGCAGAGAAAAAGTGTAAAAAAGAAGTCCTTACAAAAAAACTTAAAATAAATAGACTAAGAATACTTATAAAAGAATAGAATAATACTTTATTTAGATAAACCGAAACACACACATACAATTATAATTTACAACGCAAGAAAATAGGTAACTATTATAACACAAGAAATTACAACGATCGTTCCTAGGACACCTTCCTACTTTCCTAGTGCATACATACTTAACTCACTATTATTAAAATACGTGACAACGTGTAACTCACGTAAATAGTCAGCTACTGGCCGACATGTTTCAACCTCATCCGGAGGTCTTCCTCAGGGCGAATGTGAATTGAGACGCGCGCACGTTGTCGTCCCAATCCGCACTCGATAACTCACTATCTCAAAAAATACAGAATCGATTTTGACGAAACTTGCAATGTTCCCGAAGCTGGGATAGCTTCAGGAACAGTGCAAGTTTCGTCAAAATGTTGAACTAAATAAAGAATTTAAGCAAATCTTAAAGGCTTACAGTTTCTGAGATATGAGATATATTTCTTACACATGTCTTGAAGCTGATATCCTAATCCTAAGTAATATTATAAATGCGAAAGTGAGTTTGTTTGTTTGTTACGCTTTCACGCCGTATCTACTGAACCGATCATCGTGAAATTTTGCATACACATAGTTTAGGGTACTGAGAAGGACATAGGCTATAAATAACGCGGGCGGAGCCGCGGGTAACAACAAGTAGACTAATGAAACCGTGCATTTCTGACCATATACATATACTAGCTGTTACCCACGGCTTCGCCCGCGTGATATATAGTCTATGTCCTTCTCAGTACACTAACCTATGTATATGCAAAATTTCATGACGATCGGTTCAGTAGATAGGGCGTAAAAGCGAAACAAACTCACTTTCGCATTTATAATATTAGTTAGAATCTACGTGAGTCGAATCAAAAACCTCAATTTTCAAAGTCAATTAAAATATTAACTTAGTTGCATAATAAACATGATTTGCCCTTGCATTTACATGCCTCAAGATGTAAGTCATGTAAGTGGTTAATTGAGGAAAACCAATAAACATGTAGAATCAAAAACAAATGACAAATATGTTTTGTTTTTCTTTTCCCGCGTGATTGTGACCAACACTGTGACACATTTTTCAGGCTGCCTTCGTTTAGGCAGCTTAATGCCTACTGTATTGATGACAATTTAAGTAGCGGAGGATATGATTTCTTTAATTTTTCTAACAATATCTTCTTATGTATCGTAAATATTATTATATTATAAATAGTCAATTATTCGAAAACGTAATAGATATTGAAGTATCCATCAAGACTTTGTTCACCGTAGTTGCCAAAAGTTAGTAAATGTTTTGGAAGCTAAATGTCCTTGGGTGAACATCGACTGCAATATAAAATGCTCTGAAAGCAGAACGTCCTCAATATAAATTGGGTACGGAAGCTACTAGGCCTTACCAATAATTAATCCTCTAGATATTAGGCCTATGTAGCGAAATCAAATACGTAACGTCGGACTGACCCAGGTGGCGTGAGTTTGTGTCTGCACTTTGCCCCGACGAGGGGAAATAGGAGAGAATAACAAGGGGAGAGGGCAAGAAATCTTGACAGGGCTGACCTACGAAGCGCAGTAGATAACACATCAGCTGCTACGCGAGGTGCACCGGTTGCGATTCCTGGTGCAGGCAAATACTTTATTTACGGGTATTTGTCCGCAGTAATGTCGTAGGCTGCTTAAGGAACATAAGCTAACCAAAGCTCATAAATAGGTATCAAAGATATCTCGTCAACCCGTCAGGCCAGCGTGGAGAGTATCGGCCAAATCCTCTGACTTCTCTGGCTAAGGTATGGCTCTGGTGGTATCTGTATCCTCTCTGGAGTGTCGTGCTTCTGCAGTAAGGATTACAAAAGACCTGATGATGACGATGAAATGAGTTAATTATATGGGGATTATAAAGACTTTTCTTTGACATATGTATAGGTAGATGGTCACACTTCGACAAATATGCAATTGGCCTATTAGAATCGACGCGGGTGTCTAAAAATACATTACTCTATTGTCGATCATTGGAGGTCATCGTGGCCCCTCGGGTCGCTCTTGTCACATGCCATCTATCATGCTATTTTCATTGACCCCTACTTGCTCCTTTTAAAGATACTTACTTGAGGTAGCCTGCAAAGTGGCATGTTCACTAGTAAGTATGTGGCTTCTGTTAAATAATTACATGAGCGCAACTTAGCGCCACATTATTATTTTACCCCTAGATCACATCAAATAATTATCATCATCATCATCATCAGGTCTTTTTTAGTCTCCTCTGCAGGAGCATCACCCTTTCTGTACTACCAGATTATATTAACCAGATCACATTATATTAACCAGATCACATCAAAAAACCTAAATTTGTTCTTCGAGTAAACTACTTTTATTATTTTTGGTACACATGGTGAAAAGTTATCATTTTGGACCTTTTAAAGGGGTGTAAAGGGGACCTTTAAAGGGGTGCATTGGCCCCAAAGGAAAAGCTGTTAAGATCGACGGGCTGAGTCACTTAAAGGGTCCAAAACAATCAATATCGCTTGACAAAGGTACTTTTCGAATGTCCTTTCTAGAAAGGACTCTAGTCTAGACTCGATCATAGATTTTCGCTCGTTTAGTAAATACATAACCACGTCAATCACTCGTTTATCTGCACTATAACAACTTCCGGCACGTGCATATGATTATGAATATATAATACACAATAATAACAAAAAGCAAAATTGATAAGTTTATTAAATTGCAAACATTCTAGTAAAAGAAGAAGTAAGGAGTACCCGAAACCGGCGAGCATGCATGAAAAGTGTAATGAATGTGGATGAAGCGAAAGAGGTTTGTAAGGATCGTAGCTAGTGGATCCATAGTCTTTGCTTACCCCTATGGGAAAGAGCGTGAGATTTTATTACTCCCATTTTGAAGCTAGTTACGAAATATAGCTACGACGTGGTCATCGCAATCAAAATCAAAAATCAAGCCCGCGATTTTATTTCATATATTTATGTTTCTTTTAACTTATTGATGAGTACTTTGACCCCATTAAGTAAGTACGCCTTACCAACCTTGTAATTGCGTGCGGTAACCCAGGTATTAAAGTCCGCAAAATTTACAACCGTGAAATAAAATTAAAAAGACCGACGAAGTGGCTTTAGCAATGCGAGATAAAATGCGGTGCGTTTGACAAGTTAATGCTTTTATCCATATTGTCGACAGTCAGATAAAGGAACAATATTACAAAGTTATTCATACACGTGGCCGAATACGAAACTGCGATAATAGTTTAGCTATCGTTCTTAGAGGTGAAGATAGTGGCGCCACTATATAAAGTTTGTGGATGGGAAAGGCAATAGAATTAGTCGAAGGTCTTTTGAAGATACGAGTGCTGTCAATGCTAGAAGGGCTTTCGTTGACAGCTACCGGTGACACGCGTTAGATCTTGATAAGTAGATCACACTGGAGAAAATGACATTGTTCTACTAAAAGGTACTTCAACTTCGCTAAAGGCAAATGACAAGACTATATTTACACAATGTCACGATGATCTGTTCAGTTAAAGCGTGCAAGCATAACAAACAAACTCACTTCCAACTGTAAAATATAACTTAGGTTTTATCTGCCTGTTCGTAATTTAATGCAAGTACCTATAGGCACTATCCGACCGTTTTCGCAACCATTCGTTGGCTAATTCTTAAATATAATTGAATAGTTGCTGACTTTTGACATAGGTACGTAAAATAAAAATAAAAAAATATATGGACAAATTGATCTAGCCCCACAGTAAGTCGCGAACTTGTGTCTTTAGGATACTAACTCAACAATACTTTCTTTTATTTAATAGATACTTTTATAGAAAATCTGAATCCATCATGATCCGGCCGGGAATCAAACCCAGTTCCATCCAATTCGCAGGCTGTTTAACCACTGCGCCACAGGTGCCGTCAATGAGGTAAAGGTTTTTCCCAGGACCCAAGCAAGACATGCAAGTAATAGAACAGGATAGCACAAAAACCTACTAACACATGATTCAAACTGCCACTTGGTATTCAAAATGAGTCAGAAATTCACGAGAAGTAAAAAAATAGGTGCATTACATGCACGGCTTCACGTACATACATACATTTGTTTGTATGGCTGAGTACATAAACGTGTTTGTCATTCTACGGAGGCGTGTGACGGTACCTAACGGTTCGTATGCTAATGCTTAACCAATTTGTCCAAAAGGCTATTACGCGCGGTGATACTGTGGGAAAATTGGTTTATTATCGATAGGATAATGTTTCAGCAGTATAAGCTAACTAGCTGTTTTACGCGACTTTGTCCGTGTGATATCTAGTCTATGTCCTTCTCAGTACCCTTACTATGTGAATACAAAATTTCTTGATGATAGCTTCAGTAGATAGGGCGTGAAAACGTAACAAAAATAATTAAACTTACTTTCGCATTTATAATATTAGTTAGGAAGTTAGGATAGGATATAAAAGTATCGGTATACATAATAAAATAAATATAAAAAGACATACCACACAAATTGAGCTAGGCTCACAGTAAGTTGTGAACTTTTGTCGTGGGATACTAATTCAATGATGCTATCCTAATCCTACTCCTAACTAATATTATAAATGCAAAAGTAAGTTTGTTTGTTTGTTACGCTTTCACGCCGTATCTATTGAACCGAACATCATGAAATTTTGCATACACATAGGTTAGGGTACTGAAAACGACATAGGCTATAAATCACGCGGGCGAAGCCGCGGGTAACAGCTAGTATTTTATAATTGATACTTACTTAAATAGATAAAATTCCAAGACCCAGGTCAATTTGAATAGATCATTTTCCATCATGACCTGGCCGGGGATCATACCCGAGACCCCTCGGATCGATCGGGTTTGTATTCCGTGTGGAGACTTGTTTATAACAATATGTCGCAGCTTAAAAAAATAGTATAAAAATGAAATGCACACGAACAAACGAATTACCTATGGGACCAATGCTGGGAACTCTCTGCTGGAAGCTCTAAAAAGTTTTCTTTCCCGTGCTAATCGCCCGGGCGTTTGAATAGTCGCTATATAAAAAAGTAGTTTTTTTTTTAAATCCATCTTTGATCCCATAGGAAAGGTTTTGACGGGCTGGGTCACCCATTTTAGGGATACATAATGGGTTTGACAGCTACGGTGTACATAATTTTCATGGTAACTTCAATATTCATTACGGCTTCGGTATGAATGACTATTTTTATTTATGAATATAAAAACCGTAACGGATGCTAAAGTGACAATCAAACCGTTGTACACCGAGTTAGCAAATCGGCCTGCAGGTTCGTTTTACACGGTATATACTCGTAAATAAACAAAGGAGAGAAATCAATGTCTGTGAACTTAGCATAACAACTGTCAGCATATCAAAGTTTGAAAGGAGTTCTATTCGCATCCAGGTGAGTTCTATAGTTCCTGATACATTTCGAAAATAGTTCTATAATATTTCATGAAAAAAATTTTTTTTTAAAAATGATATGCTAACTTCCCGTAGCATATCAATTTCCGGAAAATTAAAAGTAAACAATGAAAACTGAAGCTTCGGGGCAAGAAAAAGAGTTCCTGATGTATTAAAAACATAGTTCTACTATATTAAAGCAAATAAAAAATTTCAAAGTTTGGACTTACATTGATGATTTACTAATTATATATAAAAGTATAAAACTTTAAAAAAAAAATTAAAAAAATGTTTTGCTACCGAAGGACCCCGGAACTCCTTGGTTTTATACACTACAAGGACCTTTCAATATGGCTCAATCAAAGTTCAGAGTAGAACTCTACAAATGGCCTCAGCATATCATGGCCGAATATAAGCAGTCATAGAAAAGTATTTAACTTTCAAAAATTTTTTTTAAATTGTTGTGCTACCGCAGGACCCCGGAACTCCTTGGTTTTATATACTTCAAGGACCTTTCAATATGGCTCAATCAAATTTCAGAGTAGAACTCTACAAATGGCCTCAGCATATCATAGCCGAATATAAGCAAACATGGAAAAGTATAAAACTTTTAAGAACTAAATAAAAATTGTTGTCCTACCTTAGGACCCCGGAACTCCTTAGTTTTATACACTTCAAGTATCTATCTAAATAGCTCAATCAAAGTCTAGAGTCGAATTCTACACATGGCCTCAGCATATTATAGCCGAATATAAGAAGTCATAGAAAAGTATTAAACTTTCAAAAAAATTTTGAAAATTGTTGTGCTACCGAAGGTCCCCGGAACTGCTTGGTTTTATAAACGTCAAGGACCTTTCAATATGGCTCAATCAAAGTTCAAAGTAGAACTCTACAGATGGCCTCAGCATATCATAGCCGAATATAAGCAATCATGGAAAAGTATAAAACTTTGAAGAACTAAAAAAAAATTGTTGTCCTACCTTAGGACCCCGGAACTCCTAAGTTTTATACACTTCAAGTATCTATCTAAATAGCTCAATCAAAGTCTTGAGTCGAACTCTACACATGACCTCAGCATATCATGGCCGATTATAAGCAGTCATAGAAAAGTATAAAACTTAAAAAAAAAAAAAAAATTGTTGTGCTACCGAAGGACCCCGGAACTCCTTGGTTTTATACACTTTAAGGACCTTTCAATATGGCTCAATCAAAGTTCAGAGTAGAAATCTACAAATGGCCTCAGCATATCATAGCCGAATATAAGCAATCATGAAAAAGTACAAAACTTTTAAGAATTAAAAAAAAATGTTGTCCTACCTTAGGACCCCGGAACTCCTTAGTTTTATACACTAAAAGTATCTATCTAAATAGCTCAATCAAAGTCTAGAGTCGAACTCTACACATGGCCTCAGCATATCATAGCCGAATATAAGCAGTAATAGAAAAGTATTTAACTTTCAAAAAAATTTAAAAAATTGTTGTGCTAACGAAGGACCCCGGAACTCCTTGGTTTTATACACTTCAACGACCTTTCAATATGGTTCAATCCCAGTTCAGAGTAGTACTCTACAAATGGCCTCAGCATATCATAGCCGAATATAAGCAATCATGGAAAAGTATAAAACTTTTAAGAACTAAAAAAAAAATTGTTGTCCTACCTTAGGACCCCGGAACTCCTTAGTTTTATACACTTCAAGTATCTATCTAAATAGCTCAATCAAAGTCTTGAGTCGAACTCTACACATGACCTCAGCATATCATGGCCGATTATAAGCAGTCATAGAAAAGTATAAAACTTAAAAAAAAATTTAAAAATTGTTGTGCTACCTAAGAACCCCGGAACTCCCCGGTTTTATACACTTCAAGGACCTTCCAATATGGCTCAATCAAAGTTCAGAGTAGAACTCTACAAATGGCCTCAGCATATCATGGCCGATTATAAGCAGTCATAGAAAAGTATGAAACTTTCAAAAAAAATAAAAAAATTGTTGTGCTACCGAAGGACCCCGGAACTCCTTGGTTTTATACACTTCAAGGACCTTTCAATATGGCTCAATCAAAGTTCAGAGTAGAACTCTACAAATGGCCTCAGCATATCATAGCCGAATATAAGCAATCATGGAAAAGTATAAAACTTTTAAGAACTAAAAAAAAATTAATGTCCTACCTTAGGACCCCGGAACTCCATAGTTTTATATACTTCAAGTATCTATCTTAATAGCTTAATCAAAGTCTAGAGTCGAACTCTACACATGGCCTCAGCATATCATGGCCGATTATAAGCAGTCACAGAAAAGTGTTAAACTTTAAAAAAAAATAAAAAAATTGTTGTGCTACCGAAGGACCCCGGAACTCCTTGGTTTTATACACTTCAAGTATCTATCTAAATAGCTCAATCAAAGTCTAGAGTCGAACTCTACACATGGCCTCAGCATATCATAGCCGAATATAAGCAGTCATAGAAAAGTATAAAACTTGTAAAAAAAATTAAAAAATTGTTGTGCTACCGAAGGACCCCGGAACTCCTTGGTTTTATACACTTCAAGGACCTTCCAATATGGCTCAATCAAAGTTCAGAGTAGAAATCCACAAATGGCCTCAGCATATCATAGCCGAATATAAGCAATCATGAAAAAGTACAAAACTTTTAGGAATTAAAAAAAAAATGTTGTCCTACCTTAGGACCCCGGAACTCCTTAGTTTTATACACTTCAAGTATCTATCTAAATAGCTCAATCAAAGTCTAGAGTCGAACTCTACACATGGCCTCAGCATATCATAGCCAAATATAGACAGTCATAGAAAAGTATAAAACTTTAAAAAAAATTAAAAAATTGTTGTGCTACCTAAGAACCCCGGAACTCCCCGGTTTTATACACTTCAAGGACCTTTCAATATGGTTCAATCCCAGTTCAGAGTAGTACTCTACAAATGGCCTCAGCATATCATGGCCGAATATAAGCAGTTATAGAAAAGTATTTATCTTTCAAAAAAATTTAAAAAATTGTTGTGCTACCGAAGGACCCCGGAACTCCTTGGTTTTATACACTTCAAGGACCTTTCAATATGGTTCAATCCCAGTTCAGAGTAGTACTCTACAAATGGCCTCAGCATATCATAGCCGAATATAAGCAATCATGGAAAAGTATAAAACTTTTAAGAACTAAAAAAAAAATTGTTGTCCTACCTTAGGACCCCGGAACTCCTTAGTTTTATACACTTCAAGTATCTATCTAAATAGCTCAATCAAAGTCTTGAGTCGAACTCTACACATGACCTCAGCATATCATGGCCGATTATAAGCAGTCATAGAAAAGTATAAAACTTAAAAAAAAAAAAAAAAAATGTTGTGCTACCGAAGGACCCCGGAACTCCTTGGTTTTATACACTTCAAGGACCTTCCAATATGGCTCAATCAAAGTTCAGAGTAGAACTCTACAAATGGCCTCAGCATATCATGGCCGATTATAAGCAGTCATAGAAAAGTATTAAACTTTCAAAAAAAAATAAAAAAATTGTTGTGCTACCGAAGGACCCCGGAACTCCTTGGTTTTATACACTTCAAGGACCTTTCAATATGGCTCAATCAAAGTTCAGAGTAGAACTCTACAAATGGCCTCAGCATATCATAGCCGAATATAAGCAATCATGGAAAAGTATAAAACTTTTAAGAACTAAAAAAAAATTAATGTCCTACCTTAGGACCCCGGAACTCCATAGTTTTATATACTTCAAGTATCTATCTTAATAGCTTAATCAAAGTCTAGAGTCGAACTCTACACATGGCCTCAGCATATCATGGCCGATTATAAGCAGTCACAGAAAAGTGTTAAACTTTAAAAAAAAATAAAAAAATTGTTGTGCTACCGAAGGACCCCGGAACTCCTTGGTTTTATACACTTCAAGTATCTATCTAAATAGCTCAATCAAAGTCTAGAGTCGAACTCTACACATGGCCTCAGCATATCATAGCCGAATATAAGCAGTCATAGAAAAGTATAAAACTTTCAAAAAACATAAAAAAATTGTTGTGCTACCGAAGGGCCCCGGAACTCCTTGGTTTTATACACTTCAAGGACCTTTCAATATGGCTCAATCAAAGTTCAGAGTAGAAATCTACAAATGGCCTCAGCATATCATAGCCGAATATAAGCAATCATGAAAAAGTACAAAACTTTTAAGAATTAAAAAAAAAATGTTGTCCTACCTTAGGACCCCGGAACTCCTTAGTTTTATATACTTCAAGTATCTATCTAAATAGCTCAATCAAAGTCTAGAGTCGAACTCTACACATGGCCTCAGCATATCATAGCCAAATATAGACAGTCATAGAAAAGTATAAAACTTTAAAAAAAATTAAAAAATTGTTGTGCTACCTAAGAACCCCGGAACTCCCCGGTTTTAAACACTTCAAGGACCTTTCAATATGGTTCAATCCCAGTTCAGAGTAGTACTCTACAAATGGCCTCAGCATATCATGGCCGAATATAAGCAGTTATAGAAAAGTATTTATCTTTCAAAAAAATTTAAAAAATTGTTGTGCTACCGAAGGACCCCGGAACTCCTTGGTTTTATACACTTCAAGGACCTTTCAATATGGTTCAATCCCAGTTCAGAGTAGTACTCTACAAATGGCCTCAGCATATCATAGCCGAATATAAGCAATCATGGAAAAGTATAAAACTTTTAAGAACTAAAAAAAAAATTGTTGTCCTACCTTAGGACCCCGGAACTCCTTAGTTTTATACACTTCAAGTATCTATCTAAATAGCTCAATCAAAGTCTTGAGTCGAACTCTACACATGACCTCAGCATATCATGGCCGATTATAAGCAGTCATAGAAAAGTATAAAACTTAAAAAAAAAAAAAAAAAAATTGTTGTGCTACCGAAGGACCCCGGAACTCCTTGGTTTTATACACTTCAAGGACCTTCCAATATGGCTCAATCAAAGTTCAGAGTAGAACTCTACAAATGGCCTCAGCATATCATGGCCGATTATAAGCAGTCATAGAAAAGTATTAAACTTTCAAAAAAAATAAAAAAATTGTTGTGCTACCGAAAGACCCCGGAACTCCTTGGTTTTATACACTTCAAGGACCTTTCAATATGGCTCAATCAAAGTTCAGAGTAGAACTCTACAAATGGCCTCAGCATATCATAGCCGAATATAAGCAATCATGGAAAAGTATAAAACTTTTAAGAACTAAAAAAAAATTAATGTCCTACCTTAGGACCCCGGAACTCCATAGTTTTATATACTTCAAGTATCTATCTTAATAGCTTAATCAAAGTCTAGAGTCGAACTCTACACATGGCCTCAGCATATCATGGCCGATTATAAGCAGTCACAGAAAAGTGTTAAACTTTCAAAAAAAATAAAAAAATTGTTGTGCTACCGAAGGACCCCGGAACTCCTTGGTTTTATACACTTCAAGTATCTATCTAAATAGCTCAATCAAAGTCTAGAGTCGAACTCTACACATGGCCTCAGCATATCATAGCCGAATATAAGCAGTCATAGAAAAGTATAAAACTTTTAAAAAAAATTAAAAAATTGTTGTGCTACCGAAGGACCCCGGAACTCCTTGGTTTTATACACTTCAAGGACCTTTCAATATGGCTCAATCAAAGTTCAGAGTAGAACTCTACAAATGGCCTCAGCATATCATGGCCGATTATAAGCAGTCATAGAAAAGTATTAAACTTTCAAAAAAAATAAAAAAATTGTTGTGCTACCGAAGGACCCCGGAACTCCTTGGTTTTATACACTTCAAGGACCTTTCAATATGGCTCAATCAAAGTTCAGAGTAGAACTCTACAAATGGCCTCAGCATATCATAGCCGAATATAAGCAATCATGGAAAAGTATAAAACTTTTAAGAACTAAAAAAAAATTAATGTCCTACCTTAGGACCCCGGAACTCCATAGTTTTATATACTTCAAGTATCTATCTTAATAGCTTAATCAAAGTCTAGAGTCGAACTCTACACATGGCCTCAGCATATCATGGCCGATTATAAGCAGTCATAGAAAAGTATTAAACTTTCAAAAAAAATAAAAAAATTGTTGTGCTACCGAAGGACCCCGGAACTCCTTGGTTTTATACACTTCAAGTATCTATCTAAATAGCTCAATCAAAGTCTAGAGTCGAACTCTACACATGGCCTCAGCATATCATAGCCGAATATAAGCAGTCATAGAAAAGTATAAAACTTTCAAAAAACATAAAAAAATTGTTGTGCTACCGAAGGACCCCGGAACTCCTTGGTTTTATACACTTCAAGGACCTTTCAATATGGCTCAATCAAAGTTCAGAGTAGAACTCTACAAATGGCCTCAGCATATCATAGCCGCTATAATAGCAATCATGGAAAAGTATAAAACATTTAAGAACTAAAAAAAAATTAATGTCCTACCTTAGGACCCCGGAACTCCTAAGTTTTATTCACTTCAAGTATCTATCTAAATAGCTCAATCAAAGTCTAGAGTCGAACTCTACACATGGCCCCAGCATATCATAGCCGAATATAAGCAGTCATAGAAAAGTATAAAACTTAAAAAAAAAAAATTAAAAAATTGTTGTTCTACCTACGGACCCCGTAACTCCCCGGTTTTATACACTTCAAGGACCTTTCAATTTGGTTCAATCCCAGTTCAGAGTAGAACTCTACAAATGGCCTCAGCATATCATGGCCGATTATAAGCAGCCATTGAAAAGTATTAAACTTTCAAAAATTTTTTAAAAATTGTTGTGCTGCCGAAGGACCCCGGAACTCCTTGGTTTTATACACTTCAAGGACCTTTTAATATGGTTCAATCCCAGTTCAGAGTAGAACTCTACAAATGGCCTCAGCATATCATAGCCGAATATAAGCAATCATGGAAAAGTATAAAACTTTTAAGAACTAAAAAAAAATTAATGTCCTACCTTAGGACCCCGGAACTCCTTAGTTTTATACACTTCAAGTATCTATCTAAATAGCTCAATCAAAGTCTAGAGTCGAACTCTACACATGGCCTCAGCATATCATGGCCGATTATAAGCAGCCATAGAAAAGTATTAAACTTTCAAAAAAATTTAAAAAATTGTTTTGCTGCCGAAGGACCCCGGAACTCCTTAGTTTTATACACTTCAAGGACTTTTCAATATGGTTCAATCAAAGTTCAGAGTAGAACTCTATTAATGGCTTCAGCATATCATAGCCGAATATAAGCAATCATGAAAAAGTACAAAACTTTTAAGAATTAAAAAAAAATGTTGTACTACCTTAGGACCCCAGAACTCCTTAGTTTTATACACTTCAAGTATCTATCTAAATAGCTCAATCAAAGTCTAGAGTCGAACTCTACACATGGCCTCAGCATATCATAGCCGAATATAAGCAGTCATAGAAAAGTATAAAACATTCAAAAAAATTTAAAAAAATTGTTGTGCTACCTAAGGACCCCGGAACTCCCTGGTTTTATACACTTCAAGGACCTTTAAATATGGCTCAATCAAAGTTCAGAGCAGAACTCTACAAATACCCTCAGCATATCATAGCGGAATATAAGCAGTCATAGAAAAGTATAATACTTATAAAAATAAAAAATAATGTTGAGATACTTAAGGACCTCGGAACCCCTTGGTTTTGTTCACTTTTGTGAATATACTCTTAGTATAGGACTTTAGATAGCGTGAATAGTTTTCGAGGTCAGCTATTAATATATCGATAAACTGTCGTTAGTTCCGCAACCCTGTTCTGTACTGATATGAGTCAGGAATAGAATATTATAGTAAAAATTAGGAGTGGCATAACGTTTAAAGAATAAAGTAAGAACTTAATGTAATAAAAGAAAGGAAATGTTCTTATAAATATTATTTTAATAACGTGTACAATAACAAATGTGGCGTAATCATAGTTCCTGGGGTTACCGCTTGGCGTTTCTTTTGTAAACCATCATACATATACCAGTACCCTCCAATAAAGCCATAGGCCACATAATGATGTTTTTCAATACTATGATCAATTATAGCAGTTAAAATGTAAGTTTTTGTACCTATTTTTATGGTACTTTTAATCGATACCAATTCGTTTTGAATTATTTCTTGATCACCAGTATCATAATTAGGATCATTTATTACACTAGTATCAAATAACAAATGAATGCCATACTTAGTCATTATAGCCATGTATTTCTTTCTGACAGGCTTTACAATTGCCTTTTGGTACAATTTGACAGTCGTCAATGGCTTCTTGAATTTTTTCAAGGCCTTTGAAAAGAATAATGTCAACGTTTATATTTAAGAACGTGTGATTCTTTGAGAAAATATATCCGCAATCACATTTCAGAATTGAAATGTAGGATGGTATTTTCTCCAGCAGATATTGCGACAAATGAGCAGCATTACTATCTGCTTCTAATCGTTTTATACCACCTTGAAATTTTTTTAAATTTTTTTGGAAAATTGTTATGGATAATAATATTTTTGCCCTCCGGATATAATGTTCTTTATAAATCTTCTTTTTTTCCTTCACACTTTGTGCCAGACTTACAATTGGACTATCCGATTGTTTTAAATTCTCAGCATAAAAGCTGTTAGCTAATAAACCGTTTAAAATGGCCTGGAAGATTGAGTCGAACGCGCACGTTGATGTTATATTATAGGTACTGCCGTTAAAACGTACTGTACCCGCAATGCTGCCATTTAGAAGAATTGGGGTATTCGTACTTTTTACATCTTTGATGAATTCCCATTCAGGGCAATCCTGTAAGGATGTCGGTTTAGGACGTTTCTTGTTTTTTAGAAGTGGGGTTTCCTTTGCTCTCCGCTTTTTTATATGTTTACCTCGCCATTGTTCTTGCACATTATACTCGTTATGAATATCCTCGTCTGACTCTAAATTACTATGGGACTGCATTAAAGTCATTGGCGGAGAGTTAAATAGTTCGTCAGAAACCGTAATACTCCCAGATTCGCAAATTTCAATATCTGTTTCTCTACAACGCTCTTTTATTTTCCCGTCAATTCGCTCCAAATGTTGCATGACGAATCGATCAATGCGCATCGGGATTTCACCCCGAAAATCTCGTCGCTTGAGATCTGAGAATTCAGCCTCTACTGCAGCAGAAGTAGTGCTTACCTACCAAAAGCAGGCACCATAATGGCAGTCCAAATAGGAACATATGGTAAAAGATATTTTTTTAAGTTGATTGCAAAATCAACATTATAGCATGCGTTAATTAATTCCCCATCCGACGACAGTGCAGCAATTTTAGTTGCTGCCGCAAATACCTCCTCACACCATGATTTCCACTCTGTCGCATTTGGTTCATCATTTTCAATTTTTAAATCCAATGTCGGTTCAGAATCACAATTATTATTATCATCATCATAATCATCAATATCATCAATATTTATTTCGGAACCTTTTATCATGTTATTCAAAAAATTTAAACGGTGAACGGATGGCAAATCTTCACCATTGCTATTTGATCCGACATATTTACTTAGAGCAACAACAAGCATTGATTCTATCATGTAGGTTAATTCTTTAATATCGGTGAGTTGGTGAGATTTACCGATGCATCGCTTAAAAAACCGCCGTACCAATATCTTATCTTTACCTCTTAAACTTGGCCAACGTGTTACCATTGCCATCAAATGACAAACATCTAAACGCATAAATGTTGACGGTAATGGCCTCGGTTCATCTTTTATAATTATATCAAAACATCTATCTAAATAATCTTTAAAATTGGCACATTGTCCAAAAATCTGTGCTACCGCAATTAACAAAGACCAACCAAAGTCAGTCACAACAATTGGTGGTATTGGGGCATTAGCCGCCAGAATTTGACTCAAAAAATAAGACACAATTATAGATCGTTGATCTGCTGAGACCATTTGAAAAACAGGAATGCTACCGTCACGCGTTATTAGCACACACTGATATAAAAATATGTGTGGCTCATGCGACTTATCACGTTTTGCAATACCACCTGTAGCATCAATCGCTAACATCGCATTCGGATCTTTTCGGACACGAGAAACATACAATTGCAACTGTTCTGGTCGCCAATATATGCAATTAAATTTAAATAAACTTATAGATTTTATGCAACCTACGAATTTTCCATGTTCAGCGCATTTGAGCAAATTTAAGGCTGGATTTCCAAACTCTAAACCATATTTGTTTAAAAGTCTTTGTTCTTTGGCTTTGCGAATAACATCAGTAGTTGGCAAAATTGGTGGATTTTTATCCCCTAATTGTTTAATACGCCCGGCTTCATTTCGTCGCCATGTGATAGCGTCTTTACCACTTTCTATTAAAAAATCAGCCACTTTGCGACGACGGATACCTCTTAATTGCCGTCTTTTATCTCCAGTGTGTAAAACTGTGTTAATGCCCTCAACATTACACTCTAAGATAACATCAACGCCCTTAGGTGGATTTTTCAAAATTATACATACAATTTTTGCATCACATTCACAACAGTAGCCATGAATTTTTAAAAAGAATTGTGCATTGGCACCCATTAATACTGTATTATTTTTGAAAACAATAACACAGTCTAGGTGATGTTGCACCCACAAAGCTTCAGCCACTACGTCTGCCCATCCTTCACGTAATTTCCAATATGTCCGTTGACCATAAGTTTTTTCTCTAGGCTCGATGTTTTTCCATTTTTCTGACGAAATTATAACATTTAATTTAATCGACGTTAAGCTAGCTAAAGGGCTTTGGTCTGACAAATTTCCGACGCAATAACTGTCGTCTTTTTCTGAGAAACTTGATTCTCGTTCACGAATGTGAAAAGTCTTTAAAATCAAATCTTTAAATCCAGCACGATTGTTATTTATAATTGTATAAATGTGTTTAGGAGTAATAGATGACCCCTTATCGGCCATTAGTTTTGATATTTTAACATATATGTCATTAGAAGGTGGAAGAAGATATCCGTCATCGTTAATAGTACGGAAATCGAAATCAATAAGAATTTGTCGTAAAACGTTTTTATCATACATATTTAATTATTTAGAAAAAGGTCAAGACAATATATATTTATTGACAATTAGTAGAACAATTTAACAATAAAAAATTTCAAACTAACAATAGATCTCAAACCTGAAAATGTGTAATGTAAGTGAAAAAAATGAAAAGAAAAGGCATATAAAATTAAAATCACAAAAAGATTGTAACTTAACAAAAATGATAATTAACCAATTAAGAGAAATTATAAAATTCAAATTCCAAAATCTAACAAAAACAAGCTTCCCTCTAAGCTATCAAGTCAATTTCAACAAACGATAAGCCCGTCGATGCAATTTGGTAAATATACGATACAAAAAAGAAAACAATGACTGGTGCAAAAAAGTATTTCAAGTGAGCAAAATGTAGAAATTTGGCTATTCAAATACTTTAAAAAGGTTGTGGAGAACTGTATTTTTATCTATTTCCTATTAAAATGCAGCAAAGCGAGGGCGAAGAGCTAAAAAAATACAAAATGATATTTACAAAAAGTATTTCAATGAAAAAATCAGATGGGAGGCGAAAAAAAGATCTAAAACTGAAACTAAAAAGAAAATTTTGAAATTTGGCTACTAAATAAACTCAAAAAAAGGGCATGGAGAACTTGATTTTTCATCCATTTATAAGTTAAATGCAGCAAGATTATGAACAAGAGCTAAAAAGATAATCACAGAAAGAATTCAAATAAAAATATCGGATAGGAGGTGAAAAATAGATCGGAAAGTAAACGAAAATTTATTATACATAAAATAAATGGATTTGGAAGAAATAGTATAGAACCTTTAAAAGAAAGCTGTAAGAAAGTATTGAAAACTCTTATTTAAAATATTTGCCACAATAATGCGTCCAGAATACGATTCAAGAAAAAACTGTATGAAGATTGTTATGTAATTGTAGGGCTTAGGTAAACTTTTGGTACCTACAGAAACAAAGAAAAACTCTTGACTCTAAAACTATTAGTCCGATTTCAACAAACGATATGTCCATCTATGTGGCTTAGTTTTTAGAGTACAGAAAAAAATAAAACAGAACAACAATTGGTACAAAAAAGTATGACAAGTTAGTAAAATGTAAAAATTTGGCTTTTAAAATACTTTAAAAAGGTTATAGTGAACTGATTTTTTATCTATTATCTATTGTAATGCAGCAAAACGAGGTAGAAGAGCTAAAAAAATACAAAAAGATAGTTACAAAAAGAATTCAAATGAAAAAATCAGATGGGAGGTGAAAAATATATCTAAAACTGAATCGAAATGAAATATTTATAAAAAAGATGGATTTGGAAGAAATAGTACAGAAATTTTAAAACAAAACTGTAGAAAACTATTGAAAACTCTAATTTAAACTATTTAGCACAATACTGCGGGAACAGAATGCGATTCAGGAAAAAACCGTATGAAGATCGTTATGTAATTGTAGGGCTAAGGTAAACTTTTGGTACCCACAGAAACAAAGAAAAACTCCTAACTCTAAAACTTTCAGTCCGATTTCAGCAAATGATATGTCTATCAATGCGGCTTAGTTTATAGAGTACAGAAAAAAATAAAACAGAACAACAATTCGTACAAAAAAGTATGACAAGTTAGTAAAATGTTGAAATTTGGCTTTTAAAATACTTTAAAAAGGTTATGGTGAACTGATTTTTTATATATTTTCTATTAAAATGCAGCAAAGCGAGGAAGACGAGCTAACAAAATACAAAACGATTGTTACTAAAAGTATTCAAATGCAAAAATCAGATGGGAGGTGAAAAATATATCTAAAACTGAATAAAAATGAAATATTTATAACAAAGATTGATTTGGAAGAAATAGTACAGAAATTTCAAAACAAAACTGAAGAAAACTATTGAAAACTCTTAATTAAACTATTTGGCACAATACTGCGATAGCAGAATGCGATTCAGGAAAAAACCGTATAAAGATCGTTATGTAATTGTAGGGCTAAGGTAAACTTTTGTTACCTACAGAAACAAAGAAAAACTCCTAACTCTAAAACTATCAGTCCGATTTCAGCAAATGATATGTCTATCAATGTGGCTTAGTTTAAGGAGTATAGAAAAAAATAAAACAGAACAACAATTGGTACAAAAAAGTTTGACTTATAACGAAAATGTAAAAAGTGTAACGTTTAAAATACTCTAAAAAGGCCGTGGAGAACTAATTTTTATCTGTTTTCTAATAAAATGCAACAAAACGACAGTGAATAGCTAAAAAACACAAAAAGATAATTAGATTAGATGGTCTTTATTTTTTTATTTTTTCACAAATCACACAGATTGAGCTAGCCCCAAAGTAAGTTCGAAACTTGTGTTATGGGATACTAACTCAACGATACTATATTTTATAATAGATACTTATATAGATAAACATCCAAGACCCAGGTCAATCTGAAAAATATCATTTTCCATCTTGACCTGACCGGGAATCGATCCCGGGACCATCCGTGTCGCAGGCAGGCGTGTTGACGGGTAAGTAATATAACATATAAACACAAAATATATATGTTTTAAGATCAATACCAACGAAATAATTTTGGTCAGTATAATTATCAATCAAGATAAAATTCGGAAGAAATAATTTTGATAAAAATAAAATCTTTTGTTATAACAATTATTCAACATAACAACCTTTCATATACAGTTTTATCGTTATAAAATTTAACAAATAGATTTGTTGTTACGTATAATAAACGTAATATATACTTATTATTAAGCATAATAAACATTAATAATACAAATAAAGTGATAGAAGATCCTAATCTACGTTTTGTGACTAAGTCGCTTTCGCACCCAGTCGTCGCTCGCTCGCTTCGCTCGCTCGCTCATATGGTGGTCTATGTGTAACCATAACCTAACCTACCTTCTGTTACCAGTCGCTTTCGCACCCATTCGTCGCTCGCTCGCTTCGCTCGCTCGCTCATATGGTGGTCTATGTGTAACCATAACCTGACCTACCTTCTGTTACCAAGTCGCTTTCGCACCCAGTCGGCGCTCACTCGCTTCGCTCGCTCGCTCATATGCTGGTCTATGTGTAACCATAACCTAACCTACCTTCTGTTACCAGTCGCTTTCACACCCAGTCGTCGCTCGCTCGCTTCGCTCGCTTGCTCATATGGTGGTCTATGTGTAACCATAACCTAACCTACCTTCTGTTACCAAGTCGCTTTCGCACCCAGTCGTCGCTCGCTCGCTTCGCTCGCTCGCTCATATGCTGGTCTATGTGTAACCATAACCTAACCTACCTTCTGTTACCAAGTCGCGTATCCAAACCAGTTGCTTTCGCACCAAGTCGTCGCTCGCTCGCTTCGCTCGCTCGCTCATGTGGTGGTCTATGTGTAACCATAACCTAACCTACCTTCTGTTACCAGTCACTTTCGCGCCCAGTCGATGCTCGCTCGCTCATATGCAGGTCTATGTCTAACCATAACCTAACCTACCTTTTGTTACCAAGTTGCGTATCCAAACCAGTCACTATCGCACCTAAGGTCATCGCTCGCTCGCTTGTCATAATCAATTTGATTGATTTAGATTTTAATTGATATATATTTTAAATAGTATTCGTTTTGATTGTTATATTTTATGGCATGTATACTGAACGAGTTGTATGACAGGTGATATTTAGTGTTCATAAACGTTATAATAAATGAGTTTATGGTTTTCGAATTGAATATTTTATGAATATTATAGCTTTCAAGAATATAAACAGTAATAATTATATCAAGTAAACATTATATCTTTTGAACTTTATTGAAATGAAAATATATAATTTGTTATTATATCAAACAATACGCACCCGTGTTGACCGCTGCGCCACGGAGCACAGATTATTTGGCAATGTGCCAATTTTAAAGAATATTTAGATAGATGTTTTGATATACCTAGTAATAAAAGATGAACCAAGGCCATTACCGTCAACATTTATGCGTTTAAATGTTTGTCATTTGATGGCAATGGTAACACTTTGGCCAAGTTTAAAAGGTAAAGATAAGATATTGGTACGGCGGTTTTTAAAGCGATGCATCGATAAATCTCACCAACTCACCGACATTAAAGAATTAACCTATATGATATAATCAATGCTTGTTGTTGCTCTAAGTAAATTTGTCAAATCAAATAGCAGTGAAATATGAAGAATTTTTGTAAGTTTAATACTTTTCTATGACTGCTTATATTCAGCTATGATATGCTGAGGCCATGTGTAGAGTTCGACTCTAGACTTTGATTGAGCTATTTAGATAGATACTTGAAGTGTATAAAACTAAGGAGTTCCGGGGTCCTAAGGTAGGTCAACCATTTTTTTTTTAGTTCTTAAAAGTTTTATACTTTTCCATGATTGCTTGTATTCGGCTATGATATGCTGAGGCCATTTGTAGAGTTCTACTCTGAACTGGGATTGAACCATATTGAAAGGTCCTTGAAGTGTATAAAACCAAGGAGTTCCGGGGTCCTTCGGTAGAACAACAATTTTTTAAATTTTTTTGAAAGTTTAATACTTTTCTATGACTTCTAATAATCGGCCATGATATGCTGAGGCCATGTGTAGAGTTCTACTCTGAACTGTGATTGAACCATATTGAAAGGTCCTTGAAGTGTATAAAACCAAGGAGTTCCGGGGTCCTTAGGTAGCACAACAATTTTTTTAATTTTTTTTGTAAGTTTAATACTTTTCTATGACTGCTTATAATCGGCCATGATATGCTGAGGCCATTTGAAGAGTTCTACTCTGAACTGGGATTGAACCATATTAAAAGGTCCTTGAAGTGTATAAAACCGGGGAGTTCCGGGGTCTTTAGGTATCACAACAATTTTTTTATTTTTTTTTAAATTTTGTACTTTTCTATGACTGCTTATATTCGGCTAAGATATGCTGAGGCCATGTGTAGAGTTCTACTCTGAACTGTGATTGAACCATATTGAAAGGTCCTTGAAGTGTATAAAACCGGGGAGTTCCGGGGTCCTTAGGTAGCACAACAATTTTTTAATATTTTTTGAAGTTTTATACTTTTCTATGACTGTCTATATTTGGCAATGATATGCTGAGGTCATGTGTAGAGTTCGACTCAAGACTTTGATTGAGCTATTTAGATAGATACTTTTAGTGTATAAAACTAAGGAGTTCCGGGGTCCTAAGGTAGGACAACATTTTTTTTTTAATTCTTAAAAGTTTTGTACTTTTTCATGATTGCTTATATTCGGCTATGATATGCTGAGGCCATTTGTAGATTTCTACTCTGAACTTAGATTGAGCCATATTGAAAGGTCCTTGAAGTGTATAAAACCAAGGAGTTCCGGGGTCCTTCGGTAGCACAACAATTTTTTTTTTTTTTTTTTTTAAGTTTTATACTTTTCTATGACTGCTTATAATCGGCCATGATATGCTGAGGTCATGTGTAGAGTTCGACTCAAGACTTTGATTGAGCTATTTAGATAGATACTTGAAGTGTATAAAACTAAGGAGTTCCGGGGTCCTAAGGTAGGACAAAAATTTTTTTTTCAGTTCTTAAAAGTTTTATACTTTTCCATGATTGCTTATATTCGGCTATGATATGCTGAGGCCATTTGTAGAGTTCTACTCTGAACTTTGATTTAACCATATTGAAAGGTCCTGGAAGTGTATAAAACCAAGGAGTTCCGGGGTCCTTAGGTAGCACTAATTTTTTAATTTTTTTTAACGTTTTATACTTTTTTATGACTGCTTATATTCGGCTATGATATGCTGAGGCCATGTGTAGAGTTCGACTCTAGACTTTGATTGAGCTATTTAGATAGATACTTGAAGTGTATAAAACCAAGGAGTTCCGGGGTCCTTCGGTAGCACAAAAATTTTTTAAATTTTTTTGAAAGTTTAATACTTTTCTATGACTGCTTATAATCGGCCATGATATGCTGAGGCCATGTGTAGAGCTCGACTCTAGACTTTGATTGAGCTATTTAGATAGATACTTGAAGTGTATAAAATTAGAGAGTTCCGGGGTCCTACGGTAGGACAACAATTTGTTTTTAATTCTTAAAAGTTTTATATTTATCCATGATTGCTTATATTCGCCTATGCTATGCTGAGGCCATTTGTAGAGTTCTTCTCTGAACTTTGATTGAGCCAAATTGAAACGTCCTTGAAGTGTATAAAACCAAGGAGTTCCGGGGTCCTTCGGTAGCACAACAATTTTTTAATTTTTTTTTAAAGATTTATACTTTTCTATGACTGCTTATATTCGGCTATGATATGCTGAGGCCATGTGTAGAGTTCGATTTTAGACTTTGATTGAGGTATTTAGATAGATACTTGAAGTGTATAAAACCAAGGAGTTCCGGGGTCCTAAGGTAGGACAACAATTTTTTTTTTAGGTCTTAAAAGTTTTATACTTTTCCATGATTGCTTATATTCGGCTATGATATGCTGAGGCCATTTGTAGAGTTCTACTCTGAACTGGGATTGAACCATATTGAAAGGTCCTTGAAGTGTATAAAACCAAGGAGTTCCGGGGTCCTACGGTAGAACAACAATTTTTTAAATTTTTTTGAAAGTTTAATACTTTTCTATGACTGCTTATATTCGGCCATGATATGCTGAGGCCATTTGTAGAGTTCTACTCTGAACTGGGATTGAACCATATTGAAAGGTCCTTGAAGTGTATAAAACCGGGGAGTTCCGGGGTCCTTAGGTAGCACAACAATTTTTTAATTTTTTTTAACGTTTTATACTTTTTTATGACTGCTTATATTCGGCTATGATATGCTGAGGCCATGTGTAGAGTTCGACTCTAGACTTTGATTGAGCTATTTAGATAGATACTTGAAGTGTATAAAACCAAGGAGTTCCGGGGTCCTTCGGTAGCACAACAATTTTTTAAATTTTTTTGAAAGTTTAATACTTTTCTATGACTGCTTATGATCGGCCATGATATGCTGAGGCCATGTGTAGAGTTCGACTCTAGACTTTGATTGAGCTAGTTAGATAGATACTTGAAGTGTATAAAATTAAGGAGTTCCGGGGTCCTAAGGTAGGACAACAATTTTTTTTTTCATTCTTAAAAGTTTTATACTTTTCCATGATTGCTTATATTCGCCTATGCTATGCTGAGGCCATTTGTAGAGTTCTTCTCTTAACTTTGATTGAGCCAAATTGAAACGTCCTTGAAGTGTATAAAACCAAGGAGTTCCGGGGTCCTTCGGTAGCACAACAATTTTTTAATTTTTTTTGATAGTTTAATTCTTTTCTATGACTGCTTATATTCGGCCATGATATGCTGAGGCCATTTGTAGAGCTCTACTCTTAACTGGGATTGAACCATATTGAAAGGTCCTTGAAGTAAATAAAACCAAGGAGTTCCGGGGTCCTTCGGTAGCACAACAATTTTTTAATTTTTTTTTAAAGTTTTATACTTTTCTATGACTGCTTATATTCGGCTATGATATGCTGAGGCCATGTGTAGAGTTCGATTTTAGACTTTGATTGAGGTATTTAGATTGATACTTGAAGTGTATAAAACCAAGGAGTTCAGGGGTCCTTCGGTAGCACATTAATTTTTAATTTTTTTTGAAAGTTTAATACTTTTCTATGACTGCTTATAATCGGCCATGATATGCTGAGGCCATGTGTAGAGTTCGACTCTAGACTTTGATTGAGCTATTTAGATAGATACTTGAAGTGTATAAAACCAAGGAGTTCCGGGGTCCTTCGGTAGCACAACAATTTTTTAAATTTTTTTGAAAGTTTAATACTTTTCTATGACTGCTTATATTCGGCCATGATATGCTGAGGCCATTTGTAGAGTTCTACTCTGAACTGGGATTGAACCATATTAAAAGGTCCTTGAAGTGTATGAAACCGGGGAGTTCCGGGGTCCTAAGGTAGCACAACAATTTTTTATTTTTTTTTAACGTTTTATTCTTTTCTATGACTGCTTATATTCGGCTATGATATGCTGAGGCCATATGTAGAGTTCGACTCTAGACTTTGATTAAGCTATTAAGATAAATACTTAGAGTGTATAAGACCAAGGAGTTCCGGGGTCCTAAGGTAGGACAACAATTTTTTTTTAGTTCTTAAAAGTTTTATACTTTTCCATGATTGCTTATATTCGGCTATGATATGCTGAGGCCATTTGTAGAGTTCTACTCTGAACTTTGATTGAGCCATATTGAAAGGTCCTTGAAGTGTATAAAACCAAGGAGTTCCGGGGTCCTTCAGTAGCACAACAATTTTTTAATTTTTTTTTTTAAGTTTTATACTTTTCTATGACTGCTAATATTCGGCTATGATATGCTGAGGCCATGTGTAGAGTTCGACTCTAGACTTTGATTGAGCTATTTAGATAGATACTTGAAGTGTATAAAACCAAGGAGTTCCGGGGTCCTTCGGTAGCACAACAATTTTTTAAATTTTTTTGAAAGTTTAATACTTTTCTATGACTGCTTATAATCGGCCATGATATGCTGAGGCCATGTGTAGAGTTCGACTCTAGACTTTGATTGAGCTAGTTAGATAGATACTTGAAGTGTATAAAATTAAGGAGTTCCGGGGTCCTAAGGTAGGACAACAATTTTTTTTTTCATTCTTAAAAGTTTTATACTTTTCCATGATTGCTTATATTCGCCTATGCTATGCTGAGGCCATTTGTAGAGTTCTTCTCTGAACTTTGATTGAGCCATATTGAAAGGTCCTTGAAGTATATAAAACCAAGGAGTTCCAGGGTCCTTCGGTAGCACAACATTTTTTTAAATTTTCTTGAAAGTTTAATACTTTTCTATGACTGCTTATAATCGGTTATGATATGCTGAGGCCATGTGTAGAGTTCGACTCTAGACTTTGATTGAGCTATTTAGATAGATACTTGAAGTGTATAAAATTAGGGAGTTCCGGGGTCCTAAGGTAGGACAACAATTTTTTTTTAATTCTTAAAAGTTTTATATTTATCCATGATTGCTTATATTCGCCTATGCTATGCTGAGGCCATTTGTAGAGTTCTTCTCTTAACTTTGATTGAGCCAAATTGAAACGTCCTTGAAGTGTATAAAACCAAGGAGTTCCGGGGTCCTTCGGTAGCACAACAATTTTTTAATTTTTTTTGATAGTTTAATTCTTTTCTATGACTGCTTATATTCGGCTATGATATGCTGAGGCCATTTGTAGAGCTCTACTCTTAACTGGGATTGAACCATATTGAAAGGTCCTTGAAGTGTATAAAACCAAGGAGTTCCGGGGTCCTTCGGTAGCACAACAATTTTTTAATTTTTTTTTAAAGTTTTATACTTTTCTATGACTCCTTATATTCGGCTATGATATGCTGAGGCCATGTGTAGAGTTCGATTTTAGACTTTGATTGAGGTATTTAGATAGATACTTGAAGTGTATAAAACCAAGGAGTTCCGGGGTCCTTCGGTAGCACAACAATTTTTTAATTTTTTTTGAAAGTTTAATACTTTTCTATGACTGCTTATAATCGGCCATGATATGCTGAGGCCATGTGTAGAGTTCGACTCCAGACTTTGATTGAGCTATTTAGATAGATACTTGAAGTATATAAAACTAAGGAGTTCCGGGGTCCTAAGGTAGGACAACAATTTTTTTTTTTAGTTCTTTAAAGTTTTATACTTTTCCATGATTGCTTATATTCGGCTATGATATGCTGAGGCCAAGTGTAGAGTTTTACTCTGGACTTTGATTAAGCCATATAGAGAGATACATGAAGTGTATAAAACCAAGGAGTTCAAGGGTCCATAGGTAGAAAATAATCCATTGGAATAAAAAAAAATCTGAATTTAAAATAATATTAAATTAGTAAATCATCAATGTAAGTCCAAACTTTAAAAAATTTTATTTGCTTTAATATAGTAGAACTATGTTTTTAATACATCAGGAACTCTTTTTCTTGCCCCGAAGCTTCAGTTTTCATTGTTTACTTTCAATTTTCCGGAAATTGATATGCTACGGGAGGTTAGCATATCATTTAAAAAAAAAAAAATTTTCATGAAATATTATAGAACTATTTTCGAAATGTATCAGGAACTATAGAACTCACCTGGATGCGAATAGAACTTCTTTCAAACTTTGATATTCTGACAGTTGTTATGCTAAGTTCACTGAGGTGAGAAATCAAGCTTAAGAAACTAAAAAAAAACAATTTTAAAGAATTTTATCTAATCCATATGAGTGGGCGTCTTCACCTCATCTACTGTTCAAACCTGATTAGAACCCGCGGCCCTTGTGGTCGTCGTGCCAATTCGAGCTAACGGGACCACGGCGACATTGGTTGCGCAACATGAGACATGGTGAGAATAGCGTGTTGATGAATTCCATTTTAATTGAGACATGGAATTGCTGTTAGCTTTTTGGACACGGTGCCCTTTCTTAATGTACTAGTTGTGCCCGTGATTTTGTCCGCGTGGAAAACGACCATAGGGTCTAGACTATCTGTGTACCAAATTTAATTTAAATCGGTTTAGTATTATTGGCGTGATAGCGAGACAGATATACCTACAGACCGACAGAATTACTTCCGCACTTATAATATAAGTAAGAGAGTAATGATTTAATCAAAAGGTATGCAGTACTATAACCATAAGAAAAAAATGGAAATAAGTGTCCGGCACGGCATCCGTGTATACATTTTTAGGTGTGCATTTCCCCAGCGGAAAAGTGTTGAATAATAAATGTTGCATATACTAGATCGTTAGTTCAAAGCTGCCTTCGAATGTTTATCGATGAATGAAATTCGTGTATTCAGTAATTTTTGAGAAATTCGTCAAAAACATATTACGCCAGAGAAACGTTTCCCTGGCGGAATTTTGTCAGGGATCCAAAATTTAATTAGTAGAGCAATTAGTTAATCATAAGAGAGAAATGTTTATGCATAAATGGAATTTGTGTGTCATAGGCCTCCGAAGTTATTCAAAATGCCGCTGGGGAAATGTTCGGCCTTTTGCTAGATCTCATAAACGGTTTGGAATACGGTCTTGGATTTTTTTACACACATTGCTATTAATTTGTTTATAACGCCTATAAAAACAGAATCCAAAAAAACACAGCCACTTATGATTAAAAAATATATACATAAAAGTAGGTATTTTGGTTATAGTAGCTAAACTAAAGGACCTAATGGAAAGTTTTAAACGTCTATTTATATATTATAACTGCCTCCAACATCTGCGAAAGTATGTTTGTAATAGAGTAAGTATAAAAAAAGATACAACAAAAATAATGTCTCACGGACATCATGATTTTGAATCCGTCTATTGTAGGAGTTTTATATTATGTGGCAAGTTGTAACTAATTTCAATGGTTTGTTTATTTATTCATCTATACGCATTCTTATAATTAGCTTGATCCAATTAGTAAAAAAAGAAAAATCGTAAAAAAACCAGTGGCACTTAGAACTTAGTTATAAACCGACCAATTTCGGATGGCTATGAAAAAGCGACCGCTCAGTACAAGTATCTTACTTCTGAAATTTGCAATATTACTGACGTTATTTGGTACAGACGCATACTCAATACATAAGCCTTTAGTTAAAATAGATGCTTAAATACATATTGCTTATTATTTAGATTTACTCTTTTAAAATAAGTATTTAGTAAATAAGTATTCGTGCGTATAGGGTAAAACAGTACTTTATTACTAAGACTCCACTGTCTTTCCATCCGTTTGCCTGTTTTTCATCAGGCTGTTTTTTATGAACCGTTATAACTAGGCTGTTGAATTTTTTACAGATGATGTAGGCACCTATATCTGTTGCCGCAAACAACATTTACTAAAAACGGAATAACGTAATTATTTAAGGAAGGGCTCCAATGCCAGAAACCTGATTTTTGTCGCTTTTTTGCCTGATATTTTATAATAATGGTACGGAACACATCGTACGCGAGTACAACTAGCTCTTTGCCGGTTTCTATCATTCGTAAGCATTCTAGTTTGTATATAAGTTCTTATGGTACCTATTTTGTATATTTCTATTATTACTGATACCGAGCAACCGGTAAACGTAAAATATTACTGAGCTGTAAAAAAAAATTTTTTACCAGAAGGTTATTTCTGTATGGTAGACAAATCCTGCATTTATCATCTAAGTACTTATAAAAGAATATATTAACCGTCTAACAGAAGCTTTTCATATTAGCAAATTTCCCGGGACTTTGTGCTCGTATTTTATGGCCTATGTGCAGTGGCGTAGCGAGGTGTGTGCGAAGTGTGCGACCGCACTCGGCCTCCGGGCAGGGGGGGCCTCGGGAGGGTCTCACGCCGCCGGCCGGCAGGCCGGCGGCCTGCCGGCCGGCGGCTTGAGGCACCCATGGCCTGGCACTGGGACGGGCACGGCCACCCTTGGCCCTGAATTCGAAAAGTTAAATTTTGCTAATCCTTTTTTTCTTTTTTATGAATCTCGTATTACATAAATTATAACTGTAAGTCAGCAATGTTGATTTTATTTCTATACATTACCTTACTTACTAATTAAAAAGGGGGGCCTCCAAACCCTAGGGGGGCCTCGCAAAGCCACTTCGCACACACCCAATTTTGGGCACGCTACGCCACTGCCTATGTGACCCGCAGCTAAATGAGCTTTATATAAGTGAAAGAACTTTGAAAATCGGTCCAGTTTTAAAGTCAATTGTATGCATACATAAAAACAATCAAATCTTTTCTCTTTATAGTATTATAGTAATAGTATACACAACAGATTGACGTTTTAAATTTGTATCATTATTGAAAGTTAAAGTGAGGTATATACAGTCTCCCATCTACTCAGAAATAACACAAATAACTACAAACAAGTTATAGATTAATACTGTAAATAAGACTTGTGTCCGCGCCTGTACCTCATTTATAGTGGTATTACGTAGTAATGTTTGGAATGACAGCAATTTATATGAAATGGTTGCTTTTTCATAGCCATCCGAAATTGGTCGGTTTATAACCAAGATTTAAGTGTCACTGGTTTTTTTACGATATTACTTTTATTACTAATTTGATTAAGCTAATTATTAGAATTCGTATAGATAAATAAATAAACAAACCATTGAAATTAGTTACAACTTGCCACATAATATAAAACTCCTACAATAGACGGATTCAAAATCATGATGTCCGTGAGACATTATTTTTGTTGTATCTTTTTTTATACTTACTCTATTACAAACATACTTTCGCAGATGTTGGAGGCAGTTATAATATATAAATAGACGTTTAAAACTTTCCATTAGGTCCTTTAGTTTAGCTACTATAACCAAAATACCTACTTTTATGTATATATTTTTTAATCATAAGTGGCTGTGTTTTTTTTGGATTCTGTTTTTATAGGCATTATAAACAAATTAATAGCAATGTGTGTAAAAAAATCCAAGACCGTATTCCAAACCGTTTATGAGATCTAGCAAAAGGCCGAACATTTCCCCAGCGGCATTTTGAATAACTTCGGAGGCCTATGACACACAAATTCCATTTATGCATAAACATTTCTCTCTTATGATTAACTAATTGCTCTACTAATTAAATTTTGCATCCCTGACAAAATTCCGCCAGGGAAACGTTTCTCTGGCGTAATATGTTTTTGACGAGTTTCTCAAAAATTACTGAATACACGAATTTCATTCATCGATAAACATTCGAAGGCAGCTTTGAACTAACGATCTAGTATATTCAACATTTATTATTCAATACTTTTCCGCTGGGGAAATGCACACCATTTTTAGGCTTTTGTGTATTTTTTCAAAAAGGTAAAAATTTAGTGGGACCATCTGTAAAGTATTACATATCGAACAAAAAAAGAATTTCTTAAATCGATCCAGGCGTAATTGCATGCATAGCCAATCGTGCTTATTACGACAAAGTATGGGCCGAAAGCTACGTTGCCCGAAGGGTCTATCCTGGTTGCAAGTCGCCCGAGACCACCGGGCGGTCACGAGCTAATCCTACTCTACGAACTCTATTCTGGTGGCGAGTACGAAGGGGTCAGAGCTACGATAGGATAACATATCTGTTCGTGTCAGCTCGTAAAAGTTCTAGACTATAAAAAGGCGACTTTTATAGATCCAGCCAGTCCACTTCAGAAGCACACTAACCAGTTTTGACGTAACGTCTCCGGGCTCATGATCCGCGAGCCGTGTGGTGCAATGATACGCCATTTCCTTTATCATCGGGTCAAATTGCGTAAAACTACTCGAGAATATTTCGTTGCGGTCATTTTTATCTGACACGACGTTGACGTACCTACAAGATTATTTTATCGAGTTATTATTTTAGGATTGTTAGAATAAGAGTCGTGTCAATATTCTGGAATAATTTATTAACTGTGGCCTTGCAATGTGGACAAAACTGTCTGTCAATTTTCTGTTAATTTAAATCAATAAGTAAAGAATAATTAGGGGTAAATAAAACGCATCATAAGCATGTTTGATCATAGATCTTTCTTCTTCTTCTTCTATTTTATATTATTACTTCCACCGAAATTTCAGTGATTCTGCCAATGTCCAGTATAATGAGATTATGAGATACTTAGTATCGGTGTTGTACGGTAAAGTTTTTCCAAGTAGCATCAAAGATGGCGTATGTTCTTTGATGCCTCGTGGGAGATTCTGGCGGCAAATCTATACAAGTCCTTTCACAAATTGTTCATGAGCACGAGCACACCAAACTACACCAATTTCATATTATAAAGTCCACTAAAATCAATTTACAAAAATGTATAAGGCAAACTTTAACTGTACCCCTTGACTTCCCACCACAAACCTCATAAATCTTAATTACTAGTTAAAGATCTAAAACTAAAACCTTGAATCCATAAGAAAATATCGCTGCTATTTTCAAGTTTTATGAAACTACATTTTATCGACAAAACTGTTATATTTGAACCAAGCGTCAATATCAGGAGTTTTTCATCATTCTGTCAGCCCGATGCCATATTTATTAGTTTATTAGTGGAGCTCAATATGCGCCGGATTCGAAGTGGCAGCCAGCTGGCCATAACCTAGGCCGTGTTACGCACTGGCCCGGCGTGACGTGGCCGAGACTGAGCTACAGAGCGTTTACCGGTCGGCAATGACCTGCTCTACTTTCGGACAAAGGTAAATGTTGTGGAACTTATATTGTTTAAGGAAAATAATAAATACCTACTATGTACTGATAAAATAATAGGCGTAAACTATGAATTAAAATCTTTGAGTAGGTACTTATTATTACTAGATAATATACATGGTGAAATTTTGATCGTTCCGGACCATTAAAGGGGTGATTCAGCCTGTCAATATAAACAACTTTTCCTATGGGACAAATGCTGTAAACTCGAAAAAAAATTCGACATTCCTATACAAATTGCACGGGCGTCTGAACACTTTTGTATGAAAATGTCGAAATAAAATTTGAGTTTCCAGCATTGGTCCCATTGGAAAAATGGTTCATATCGACGGGCTGAATCACCCCTTTAAGGGTCCAGAACGGTCCAGTACGAGTGACTCCAAGTGTTCCTGTGGATGTCGTTGAAGGTGACTTAGGAAATACAAGCTAAATAAAGCGTAGAAACATGAAAGAGACCTCTTCAACCCGTCTGGCCAGCGTGGAGAGTGTAAGCCAAATCCTCTGACTGCTCTGGCTAATTATATGCTCAGGGTACAAAGAGGGCCATGTTCCTGAAGTGCGAGGCTAAAAGAAGGCATGATGATGATACTCGTATATTATGTTATTCATAATACAAGTTGCTTAGTATTTTGTAGCTGTAATTTTATCATCATCATCATCATCAGGTCTTTATTAGTCTCCACTGCAGGAGCACGACCCTCTCTGTACTGCCAGAGCAGTCAGAGGATTTGGCCTACACTCTCCACGCTTGCCAGACGGGTTGGAGAGGTCTCTTTGATGTTTATAAGCTTTGTTTAGCTTGAGTTTCCTAAGTCGCCTTTTACGACATCCACGTGAAGATTTGGAGTGGTCCTATCCTTCTCTGCCGGGAACCACACGGCATTGTAATTTTATACATAATTATTAATATTAACAGGACTCCATAGAAACGTCAGCGAAAATAAATAAGTAAAAGTCTGTAAAAGGTTCGTGCTAAGTCCTGTTAATATTAATAATAATGTGTTTGAAGCGCGAAAGTTAAAAAAAAAATGTAATTTTATAGTCTGTAAATTCTAAAAACAATATCCGAAAATTACAGATTTCATTCTAATTTCTAGCTCAAGGCAGAGAAGAATGGAAAGCAGAGAGGAGAGGCCTTTGCCCAGGCAGAGGGATTCAACAGAATAGATCATAGTCCTAAATTCCTATCCTAATCCTAACTAACATTATAAATGCGAAAGTGAGTTTGTTTATTTGTTTGTTACGCTTTCACGCCGTATCTACTGAACAGATCATCATGAAATTTTGCATACACAAAGGTTAAGGTACTGAGAAGGACATAGGCTATATATCACGCGGGTACCAGCTAGTTGCCAATAAATAAGGTTACCAATCATAACTCCATCTTACCTAATCCTTCGGCATGTTTCCAAGATACAGATTTCCGTCTAGTTTTGGAGGTAGCTTATAGCTGGATGGGGCTTAGGAGGGATGGTAAACTATCATCATCATAATTTTTACTCTCCGCTGCAGGAGCACGACCCTCTTTGTACTACCAGAGCCATATTTTTAGCCAGAGCACTCAGAACATTTGGCTTACACTCCTCACGATAGATAGACGGGTTGGACAGTTCTCTTTGACGTTTATAAGTTTTGTTTAGCTTATGTTTCCTAAGTCACCTTCTATACGACATCCACGGGAAGACTCGGAGTGGTCCTATTCTACAATGCCGGGAACCATACGGCAGTGGCTCTATTACTACTTTTATAAGAATTTGCTTATAGGTATTTTCTCAGTATGTATTCTTAATATTCATTTTCAAGGAAAACCTACATGAAAATATGTACTTTATTTATAAAGCTTTTGCTGAATTCTGCAAAAGTCTCGGCATTCCTATGAAAACTGATAATATTGAATCAGAATACACGCGTAAGCGGATTAATTGTAATATTTTATGTAGAACTTGCAATATGAGACATCACAGCGAACGTGAGTGCATTGTTTTCAAGGCATTTTATCATAATCACTTGTAAATTGTAATCAATTTTATCAGTACTTAGGTGTGAATAAGGAAATTATAATTACTTTAAAACATTTATGAAATAACTGCGTAGACCCATAGGTCGCTAGTTCAAATCCGGCTCGAAGGACCAAAACAATGTTAGGGTTGTAAGTCCTCACATTGATGATAAATGATATTGATAAGTGTTGTTTCGGGGAAGATGGTATAAACAACCAAATTGAGTAAATTAACACTAAATTATATCTTTTGTCTGATACGTAGGTCGGAAAAAACGCCGCATGAATAGATCAGAAATGAATATCTAGATGTGTAAGTAATCTAAATTGTAGCTTTTCTGATGGAGACGTAACCTTTGTACTTTAAAAGTATCCATCCCTTAGTAAGTATAATGGGTTCCAACAACTGTGTCGGAGCTTAAAGGGGTGACTCAGCTCGTCAAAACGAACAACTTTTTATATGGGACTAAAGCTTTAAATTGGAAAAAAGCAACATTTTCTTACATATTGCCCGGCCGGCTGAACACCTTTGTATTAAATTGACAATCTTATTTTTTAATTTCCAACATTAGTCCCATAGAAAAAGTTGTTCATGTTGATGGGCTGAGTCGCCCCTTTAAGGTTCCGACACAGTTATCGGATTTGTAAATGTCACAATATTGTCGGGACACATTGTATTTGTAAATGTCACGATCTAATTTTTTGGAATTAATCTTGGGAGTTTTATGATAGGCAGATTTTGACAATACGGTAGTTGCCTAATGTTAAGATTATATAAAATTTGTTTCTAATGAGACTTATTTCTATCTAAAAACACTATAAAGAACACTTTTAATTTGATATCGATTCGTTAAGTGATCTTAAAGCTTCTTTAAAGTTGGGTGAATAGGACCATTTTTTGAAGTATGAAAATCTTTAATTACAATTATACTGTATTTTAGTCTGCAAAATTTACAGCAACTTTTATTATGAAACCATTACCATAAACGAAATATTTCGTATAGCTACCAAACAAAGTTCTCACGCCACCCATACAAAATACAAGCTTGTGACGTCACAAATATGTAGGCATTTCAGCAGCGCGTTTTCACGTCTAAAAATTTATGTCTAAAAACATGTGACTTTAAAACTTTTATAACTGAAACAGTTTTTTGTTTAGAAATGTATTTCTGTCACTATTGTGTTTATTTTTGGCAGGTCTTTACATAGCAACATGAAAAAAAATTTAGTCAACATGCCCATTGCTATCGAAACCCCTCGTGCCTGTGTGCAGCACCACCTAAGGAAAAAATCCTTTCCTAAAAACCTTATTTAGGCAGATTCACAAGCTCTAGATTTTGTAGGGCAATTGTATGACATTACGCTGATTTGTGCAGAAAGTATGGATGATGTAGATTTTGTTCCAGTACATGTCTCGTATCGTAGAGCCAACCACGCGTGTGAAAGTAGGTGTCATTTGTGTTTGTGAGCGATAAGTCTGATGAAGGATATCTGAAATCAATAAACAACGTGAGTACAATCATGTTATGGGCATTTCTACGGGGACGACTATTTGACCTACTGGGGTGAAAAAAGTACCTTTAAAATTTAATTACGTACTTGAAAAAAATCATGTATATTTATCAGACTCTTGCCCTGATGGAGAGCATGTCTACAAGACCGCCAGGTATTACGGATCGCCGAAAAAAATTCTGAAAGCTCCAAAACGGGCAGATTTTGGCTTAAAATGGAGTGTCCGGTTTCCAGAATTGACTCGTTATTGTTTCATAACTTTTGAAATAATAACTTGCTCATTATAATTCTTACATTCACAGTACAAGGGATAGTCAATAAATCCAAATAAATTATTATATTTACTGTAAATCCATTGGTTTTTGTGCAGTAACACATTTAATTTTTGTCCGAAGAGTGTGTCTCAATTCGGTGAAATTTACTTTTACCTACCTATGTCCCTAACTACGCGTCATACGAATGCAAACTACCGATTCCCGCCACCCGCCAGTTGCGCCCGAGCGGCCGAGCAGTGCGGACGGGGGACTCCACGCATTCTGGAGCATTTTTCGAAGGTACGAAAGTATTCGATATTTTTGGGATCCGACCATTTCTCAAATCGGTGTGTGACATTAATTTTGTTTATGAAGTATGTAATGAGATTTGTGCTTAATGAATTGAGTGTTTAACTGATATCTGCTAGTATGTTCTGTTAAAATTGTTGTAATTTATAAGACTTTTGACTTATTCAATGAATTCTGTTATTTTCTTAATTCGGTGGTTCTCAATTACCTGGAAATCGGGCATCGATTTGAGAAAACTTACCATCGAATTGAGAAAACTTACACCGATTTGAGATATCACAATATTATACTAAACTCGATGTGCCCCGGGGCTTCGCTCCCGTGGGATTTTCAGGATAAAAAGTACCCTATCACCTAAGTCAGCCCATACCCTATCTGTATATCAAATTTCATCAAAATCCGTTCAGTAGTTTCAGCGTGATTGACGGACAAACATCCAAACATCTAAACAAACAAACTTTCACATTTATAATACGAAGTATGAAGTATGATGATGATGGCGATCAATAGGACAAATACGTTGCCTCCATGCAAGATCATTTTTATTTATTAAAAAATGTTATAATGTCTTTTAACTTTTTGTATTTTTGGCAATAAAATGACTAACTAGGGCAAAATACACACTGAAAGTAAAATATTTTAATAAAAAATATCGTAAGTTAACACATTCTGCTTAATTTTGGGTTCCGTAGCCAAATGGCAAAAGGCCGAACCCTTTTGAATTCTCGTCTGTCTGTCCGTCCGTCCGTCCATTCCATCTATGCGTCCGTATGTCACAGCCACTTTTCTCCGAAACTATAAGAACTATGTCGTTGAAACTTAGTTAGTAGAAGTATTCCGTGATCTGCATTAAGATTTTCACACAAAAATAGAAAAAAAGAACAAAAAAATTTGGGGTTCATCATACTTAGAACTGAAACTCAAAAAAATAGGATCGAAAGGTCTTCAAAAGTGATATTTAGGTATCTTATACTCTTATATTATATTGGTAAATAAATAAAAACGCGATGAAAACCGTATTAAAGTAGTTTAATGTTTTTTCTCAGATGGGAAAACAGAGTGAGGCTGACAAAAAGGAGAAAAAAAGAATTGCGGAAAGAAGGAGAAAGGAGAAAATAAAAAATGATCCGATATTATATGAAAGACTAAAACAAAGGGACAGGGAACGATATGCAAAAAGAAAGGCAGAGGGCAAAATAAAGAAAATGGGCGAAAGACCACCTCGTGAACAAAAAGCTTTAAGAAAGTATTTCAGAGAACATTCAAAGAAAAGTTACGAAAAGAAGAAAAGTAACTTACTTAAAGTACTAAACGAAGACCTCATATCACTTCCTTCTAACCCAAAAATTCTGAACAAACACGATCCTTTGGATACATCTCAAACTCAAACCCTTGTTGCGACTGCGTCAGTAAATATATGTGCTAAAGAACCCCCGTCTCCGATAAGTGACTTCACTAATTCTGCCGTTTCTCCCAATATTTCTGAAACTTTTGTTGCATCCGAAACCCTCGATCATTCTGAGTCTATAAGAAATATGTGTATTACAGAGCCTCAGTCTCCGATTAACAACTTAACTGATTCTTCAGTTCCCGTTTCTCCAACTACATCTGATTTTGAAAATTTATCGCCAGCCTCCCCACTTTCATCGGGATGCTCAAGTTCAACAACAGTACCTTCACCAAGCTCTGCAATAAGCCGCAGATTACGTTCTGGAGTTCATAAGGACTTGCTTGCTGCAGGAAACAGTAGTTTAACAGAAACACCAAAGAAAGGACAATACGTGCGGACGTCACTCTTAAAGAAATATAAATACAGAGTAAATAAGGAATTGAAATTACTGCATCATAGAATAACTGAGTTACAACAAAAAAATCAGTCATGCCAAAGAAAGATACATAGATTAAGAAGTCAAAAAAATAAAGTCTTGACAACATTGAAAAAGAAAACTTCAGCAAGTTCAAGTAAAGAAGAGTCTGCGGAATCTATAAAGAAGTTAAAAATGTCATCAGTAAATATAAAAGAAATGGTAGTGAATTTTTATGAAGACGATGAAAATAGCAGAATGTGTCCCGGAAAAAGAGACTACAAAGTTCAAAATAAAGTAAAAAAACAGAAAAGGTTTGTTACAGAATCATTGCTTGAACTACACAAAAAATTCCAATCTCAACATCCAGAAATAAACATCAGTTACTCACTGTTTTGCAGATTACGACCTTTTTGGGTCATTATACCGAATGTGCAAGCTCGAGAGACTTGCTCGTGCCAAATTCATGAAAACTTTAATTTCGTTGTCTCAGCTCTCCATAAACATAAAATTATCTCGGAGTGTTCGGCAAATCAAATACTTGAAATAATATGCTGCGACCCCAGAATTGTAACTTGTTTATCTCGCGAATGCATAATGTGCAAAAATAAAAAGTTGACGTACTTAGAATTCGATAACAAATCAGAAATTGATTACAATGTATGGGAAAGACAGAAAAAAACTTACGTTAAAAATGGTGCCGAAAAAACAACTTTGCAAATAGTCAAAGTTAAAAAAACATGTTTACCTAAAGACCTAGTAGAGCATTTTGACAAAATACTGTACCCATATATGCGTCATGTTGCTAACATTATATCACAATTCAGATACATCAAAAAAATCAAAGCTGAACTTTCTAGTGGCCAATGCATAATCCATTGTGACTTTAGTCAAAACTATTGCACGAAATACGCCAACGAGATACAAAGTTTCCATTTCGGTAGTAGCAGACAACAGATATCATTGCATACTTCAGTGATTTATTACATGAAGCACGGAAAACTTATTACTCAATCATTCTGTACAATAAGCGAATGTCTTAGGCACGATGCCGTAGCCATCTGGGAGCATCTTATGCCAATTTTGCGATTCATAGAAGATGAAATTCCTGATATTCAATCTCTATTTTTTATATCCGATTCACCAACAGCCCAATATCGTAATAGGAAAATGTTTTTTATCATATCGTCTCTGCATTGGAATTTGCCTAGTCTTAGCTGCATTGAATGGAATTACACAGAACATGGTCATGGTAAAGGAGCACCTGATGGTGTCGGAGGATGTCTTAAAAGCACAGCTGACAAAATAGTTGCACGTGGCCATGACATACCTGATATGACAACTTTCGTTAATCTTTTAAAAAGACACGTTGATAATATCAAAATTGAAGTGGTCGATGAATCAGGCATTTTTGAGAAGGAAATGTTGATTCCAGGTGATTTAGCTGAATTTCATGGAACTTTTAGTGTCCATCAAATAATCTGGAATGCAAATGATAATAAAAAGCTAGCTATGAGAAAACTAAGCTGCTGTCATGAAGATTGTTTGCATAAATCTGTGGAATGTCATCATGGGCTGCACAGAGGTTTCTATGAATTGAAGTCTGCAGATAGCACAAAAGACAGAAAATTATCTATGAAATACAAAGGCAAGCTAGATGTCAGCAAAAAATATTTACTGAAAAAAACTGATTTGAGTAGTAAGCCACAAATTTTGTCATGCGAAATAATAAAACCGGCAACATCAGGAGGTTCTTTGGATGAACCAAAAAGAGCATTAATATCTGCGAATATTAAAATAAAAACTGAAAATATTAAAAATAAAGTCTCAAAGAAGAATAGTGATTTTGAAGAAAAATTTACAGATATAGAGCTATCAGAAAACGATAGCTTTTGGAAAGCCAAGATTAACATAAACGACCTGATTACACCAACACTGGGTGATACCAAATTTACCGACATGCAACTAAATTCAGATTCTGAAGATGATTATAATATATTTTAAGATATCATCATATTTAACAGTGAACTTTAGATATTTAAGACTATAGAAAAGTAAGAATACAAGTGATCTCTTGTCTGTGATTAAACCGGGTACTTAATTATAAAAAAAATAATCTTTTATTGTGATTTGTTAAACTAGTATCGTTTATCGTTATTCAAACTAATATAAAAAAGGAAGACTGATTATTTGTTCTTTATTAAAAATGAAACTTGTTGATTTGAATTTTTGTTTTATTTATATTTCGGAAACCTTAAAGGTAAAAATTAACCAATATTAAATTCGCTGGGCAATTACTCAATTCGGTGATGCATAGTCTTAATTCGGTGGTCCATTTTCTCAATTCGCTGCTTTCTCAATTAGGTGCTTAACTTTTCTTTTAAACCGCTACAGAAAATTTGGAGCCATTGTGTTTTTTAGATTCAGGATGGAGTAAACTTTTTTTTTTGTTAATTAAACTATTTAAAAAATCAAATTTCAAATCGAGCACCGAATTGAGAAAAAATGAGCCTTTTCGTAGAAATGCCCTTATCATTTTGGTATTTATTTTCGTACGCAGCATGAAAGCGAAAACAATAATAGTAGTTGATTTTGAACCCCCTGGCAGTATTTACTTAAATCTCTGAAGCAGGATCAACAACAGATTTTAAAAACTAACCAAAACAATGAATAAAACAACTTTCCAAGAAATCCGGCAATTCGCTAACTTTTGACAATTAAAACTTTTGAATTAACTTTTGAAAATCAAAAAACAAAACAATTACATTGCGGCTTTCGATGTTGAAGTGACTATCAAAACGTTACACTGTAGTTGTAAAAACTTAGCGAGTTATTTCTTTATTTAAAAAGATACTACAGGATTTTGAATGCTTAAAATACCCTTTTAATCACTATTTTTCTTACAAAAGGTATTTTTAATCATTTGAGAAACAATATCGATAATAATAAACACATATCATGACGATACTTCAAATCCTTTTGCAATAACCCAAGAGAAGTTCTGGGAAAACTTTTCATTCCTTTATTAGGTACCCGATTCCAATTCAGACAGTCATTTCAGTCATAACAGTTCCTTCGTCTCCAAAGGGCTTAACGTATTGGATCTATATTATCCCTTACTTGCAAAGGCGAGCATCTTACTTAAGAAGATCGCCTACCAGTAAATTTTCATACAAAAAGCGACAACGGTCCAATTTCGATATTTTTTTACACATTATTGATAAATTGGAGAAATAGGACTGTACGTTTTGATATTTTAGATATATTGCTTACAACTGTTCGATTGACCGTGTCACCTACACGAAATGATGATGATGATTGCTTACAACAAAAGTTATGAGCATCTAAGGAAATATCCATATTTTTTGCTTAAACAATACCCGAGGCATTTTCATTTATTTAAATAAATCTTAACCGAATCAATAAAAAAGAAAAACGGTTAGCCCTATATTAAGGTCTGATAAATCGAATGACACTAAAATTTCCTCATTTCGTAAAGGGTCAGGGGGGTGGAAGAGTTATCGCTTTTTGTATGAAAATTTACAGGTAGTTGAAACTCTTTATGGACTGGCGTATAAAATATCAGTGACTTAAAAAGAGATACAAAAACGCATATTATCACAAGGCCAGTGCATGTCTTCCAATCTTATCTCAATAATTAATAAAGTTATCAAAGATCTTCCGATTATTTGACAAAGGCTAGCCACACCTATTAGAGTCGTAAATAGCGCTTACTTATCATGAAAACTGGAGAATTGACGAAAATATTGCAGTATTAAACACTTTATTGCTTGATTAGATATTTTTTAAGCTATGTAATACCCGGTTAAGACCAGGTTTAATAGACTATCTTGGAGTTCTCCAGGGCAGTACTCTTGGCACTCTTATTTTCCTTTATTTTTTATAAATTGTTTGTATCTTTATAAAAGTTGGACATTGGCAGAATCACCGAAGCTTCAGTGGTAGTCATAAAATACAATGTAGAAAAAGATTAGAAAGATTTAAAGAGAGACACTTTGAAAGTTCTCTCCCCCAGCTTCCCCCCGCTCTATAACTTCTAAAGTAAGAAAATCTAGATAAAATATGCTATAGATCTCAATAAAAACTTTCAATGAAAATTGGTTTGAGCGAAATATAGTCAGAAGTTTTTGAGATATAGCCCATTTTCATAAACCGCAAATATAACTTTGTCATTAATACAAACACTAGGAAAAGAAAGTAATATTATTTATATTACGAATGTTATACTTCTAAAAATGATTTTATTTTTAAATTAGTCCATTTACGCTATATTTAATTTTATATAGAATTTATGAGCTATATCTTGACTGTCATTCACAACACATGAGTTATATGTGCAATAGCAAGTCATTTGTAGAATGCTTTATTTTTAATGAAGGTACTTAAAGCCGAGCGCAAAAAGAGTTTCCCACACAAATCGACGAGTTTTTTTTTCATCGTAATAAAAACAATAAAAAAGTGTTGGGTCTTTTTTGGACTTTGTGACGTAAAAAAACGTCTTTTACAAAGATGATAGTTTTGTGACTATTTATAACTTCTTGCAGGCTCTAACTCTCTCTCTCATCTGAGCGTTTTCCCGGTTACATCTTCAGCAAAGTTGCTTCGGAACCCGGGGTCCACTTACCGGCGTTTTCTTCTCCACTTCGCACGGTCTTCGGCATCCCTGATAGTGAGACTATTGGCACGCATATCATCCTTAACAACATTAAGCCAGCACTTCTTGGGCTTTCACCTTCTGCCTGGTCTAGGTAGTGGAGGCATAATCAGATTTGTTCCCTAAGTAATTAGTAGTAATTAGCTGGTTTTCGTAAGACGTCGCCGTACAAACGTAGGCGGCTCTGATGTATGATAAAATTGAGATAGTGAAAAATCCTTTTATTTTAAAGTAAAACCTATAAGGATTATTTTTCTTATTATTGAAATTTACGCTCTTTTAACACCATTATTAAATGAACGTTACGAACGTTACAGTGACGCAAATATCAATGCATGCAAAATTACCAACGAGTCGCAGCACAATTAGAAATGCATGCAAATTTCAGTTTCGCCTGTTCGAAATTCAAACTATTGCAAATGTTGAATTCGTACCTTTTATGCCGCACACATGTAAAGCAAAAAGTTGGCGTCCCTTGTGATGTTCTTAGCGCCTGGTCCATATTATTCCTAGGCAGGGACCGGAACCACTTACCTTAAGAGGGGTTTTCGTTCGGTTTGTTCGACTGGTTTTCGTAAACCCTAACGATTTGATAACCATATCATTTGCTTACCCTAACGAAAGGCTTACTAATATGATACAATTAAGTCGACTAAGCACTAACTCATATCTCAAAACCCTATGATAGGCTTCTATCAAGTGTTATTCACACGACGTCTAGATTTTCTAACATTTATTTTGCAAGTCATATAACTTATAATTGCTCTCTCTCTCTAGAGAGTTGATAGGGTTAGCAGGGTGTGGGCCTCTCTGTGTTTTAAGAATCGGGGAATTAGGTACTCGTATCTACTGCTTTAGGAAATACAAGCTAAACAAAGCTTATAAACATCAAAGAGACCTCTCCAACCCGTCTGGCCAGCGTGGAGAATGTAGGCCATATCCTCTGACTGCCCTGGCTAATTATGGCTCTGGCAAGTTCAGAGAGGGTCATGCTCCTGAAGTGGAGACTACAAAAAGGCCTGATGATGATGATGATGATGATCTACTGCTTTGGTCACATAATCGTGCTCCTGCAGTGGAGACTAACAAAAAACATGATGATGATTAGTAAGTATTAATAGTACTTTAACAGTAAGATAATGATGATGTTACAATTTTTTTTCACGCAAAAGATGTACCTAATTTATAATTGTTCAGATAAATCTCTCAAGTGACATGAGAACGTCAATATTAGCAAACGCTGCAGACGTGAATCGTTTCAAAACTCCTCCTCGAATTACAATATTCACCGAAACAACTATTGTTTGACTACCCAGACGTCAAATTACATTAAACACTATACATTACCTTTTTTCTTTAAACGACTTTTAAGGTATAAGAAGAAAATCGTCAATGGATATATAATACTGGTGATCATTGGTAAATTTTTTAAGAATATTGCAATGTGAGTATGTTTATTTTATCAACTCTGGATAAGGAGCCAGTTATAGATATTGTTTGAATGATTTTCAATAACATGTCTCGAATTATTCAGTATCGTATAAGTACCTACCTAAATTTGTATGAGTGCTTGTTATTTAATACCTTAGTGAATGTGTCTTTTTAGTTCGGTCTGTGTCATTAACGATGATTTGCATTTACCTACCACTTCTTGTTTCTGGTCAAGAAACGTGAGTAATAAATAGCCGTACCAAACTGTATGTCTGTTGCTTTACACGCTTCAACTACAAAACAGAGTGAGATGAAATTTGATGTCGGCATTTATTGAGGTACTAGCTGTTACCCGCGGTTTTGCCTGCGTAATATATAGCCTATGTCCTTCTCGGTACCGGTTATGATGATCGGTTCAGTAAATACGGCGTGAAAGCGTAACAAACAAACAAACAAACTTACTTTCGCATTTATAATATTAGTTGGGATTAAGAAGGATATATAGATAGATATTATGCCCAAGGTATTCACGCGAGCAAACCCACAGGCGAAAGCTATCGTCAGGTCTTTTTTGAGTCTCCACTGCAGGAGCAAGACCCTCTTCGTACTACCAGAGACATATAGTAATTAGCCAGAGCATTTGAAGAATTTAGCCTACTCTCTCCACGCTGGCCAGATGGGTTGGAGAGGTCTCTTTGATGATTATAAGATTTGTTGAGCTTGTTTCCTACGACATCCACGGGAAGACTTGGAGTGGTCCTATTCTAATCTGCCGGAAACCACTCGGCGAATTTATCATTCATGGCTTCAAGTCATGCTTCGTAGCAGTCTGCAACGGATTACATACCTATTCGAGTACGCGGTACCTACGTGACAATGAGGAGCCCGATGGTCCAGTGGGTGTGAGCTCTATGAGCGCTTACGTATGTTAAGCAACCCCTGGTGCAGTCCCTACTTGGATGGGTGACCGCAAGTGGCATAAAAATATCTCGAGCTCCTCCGTGCTTCGGAAGGCACGTAAAGCCGTTGGTCCCGGCTGTCATCGTTGATGGCTGTCGTTAAGCTATGTCAGATGCCTTAATGCAGCTTGATAAATCTGACACCAGTGTTGGCCACTTACACATACGAAAAACAAACAACGTGACAATGTGATAGTACATAAGCAGTATATGATCTCACCTGATTATCGATGTTTCCTTTTGCCCTTATCAAGTCTGCAGCCTTGAGGGTAGAGCTACGCAGATGTCACTAAATGGAATGAATGGAACTCCCCTCCGGTCACTCGCTCGGAGTACACAAAGAATGCGCTTCCAATAAGAGCGAGCGCTGCAGTTGCTCGGCGACATGCTCATACACCAAATTGATGTTGACATTTTCAATGACTCAATTAATAAATGTTTAACTAGTTTAATATTGTATTTGAATTCTATTAATTATATAATTATTAATCTTCACTTTGACATTTAAATTTGTATTCTATTCAGTATTTTTATTTTATAATATTTTATATTGTTAAATGTATGACGTAGTTATGCATGTAATGTAACTAGAATTTTGTGTTTATTTATAGTAATGTATTTGAGACATCTAGCATGCAGAATGCCTTGGTGTAAAACTGTTAGTCTGTGTGTTATATTTTAATAAACAATAAACAATTCAAACAGGCTAAAGGTATTGAAAAGGAACAAGGAATTGCGGGTGTAATAATAATATTGGTAGCCTAGTTCTTCATCTTTTCGAGTCGTTATGGTTATATTTAGTAGCCTATGTTATTCTTCATTCCACGAGCTCCGTGGCGCAGCGGTCAACACGCCGGCCTGTGACACGGAAGGTCCCGGGTTCGATCCCCGGTCAGGTCAAGATGAAAAGTGATCTTTTTCAGATTGTCCTGGGTCTTGGATGTTTATCTATATATGTATTTGTTATAAAATATAGTATCGTTGAGTACATAACACAACAACAGTATATAACACAAGTCTTACTTAAAAACTTACTTTGGGGCTAGCTCAATCTGTGTGATTTGTCCGTATATATTATATTTATATTACATAGATAAGTCTGGCCACCTCCAAATCCAGTCACTAGTGCTGCATGCACACGTCCATCCTATCCTAATCCTAACTAATATTATAAATGCGAAAGTGAGTTTGTTTGTTTACGCTTTCACGCCCAATCGACTAAACCGATCATTATGAAATTTTGCATACACATAGTTTAGGGTACTGAGAAGGACATTGACTATATATCACGCGTGCAAAGCCGTGGGTAACAGCAAGCTGTAAGCGCTTACGCATGTAAAGGAACCACGGGCGCGGTCCCCACTTGGATACGTGGCCTCAAGTGGCACAAAAAATATCTTAAGCTCCTCCGTGCTTCGGAAGCCACGTTAAGCCGTTGATCCCGACTGTCATCATTCCTTCTTCTTCTTCTGTTTTATATTATGGCTTCCACCGAAATTTCAGTGATTCTGCCAATGTCCAGTATAATGAGATACTAAGTATCGGTGTTGTACGGTAAAGTTTTTCCAAGTAGCATCAAAGATGGCGTATGTTCTTTGACGCCTCGTGGGAGCTTTGGGCGGCAAATCTATACGAGTCCATTTATCTGTCCACTTTAACTATTTCACAAATTGTTCATGAGCACGAGCATTTATAACACCAAACTGCACCAATTTCATATTATAAAGTCCACTAAAATCAATTTGCAAAATTGTCTAAGGCAAACTTCAACTGTACCCCTTGACCTCCCACCACAAACTCCCCATCATTCCTTTAGGCAGCCTGAATAATCTGACAACAGTGTTGGCCACTTACACACACGAAAACAAAACAAACAATACTTTATAGTGATTAATTTTTATGATTTTTTAACAAATAGGAAGAGAAGACACCTCTCTACTCGGCTATAACAAATGTTTTGTTTGAACTTTAAAATATTATATTTAGACTTCCATAATTGGTTAACTCATTAATAACTTGTGCCAAACTAATGGAGTCACTTAATTTGTCGAGCTCCGTGGCGCAGTGGTTAACACGCCAGCCTGCGACACGGAGGTCCCGGGTTCGATCCCCGGCCAGGTCAAGATGGAAAACGATCTTTTTCAAATTGGCCTGGGTCTTGGATGTTTATCTATACAAGTATATGTTATAAAATATAGTATCGTTGAGTTGGTATCCCACGACACAAGTTCACAACTTACTGTGGGGCTAGCTCAATTTGTGTGATATGTCCTTATATATTTATTTATTTATTTATTTTATTTATTTAATCATCCAAATTACGACATTAATGTAAGCCTTCGTTCACATGCCGTAAGTGACGTCATTTGTTTGTTTCTACATGCAGATTCGAAGAAGCTATAACAATCGAATCACTGACATAACAATTACTTTATTATAGTTATAATAAAGTGGGTTTGAGTAGTAGGTACCTACTTTAAGAAACGTTTATTTTGTACAACTTCAAATACTGATTGTTATAAATCTTTAGGTACTGGATACAGGAACGAAATGGTCTTAGATATAGATCCCGTCTGGTTAGCGTGGAGAGTGGCTAGTGTAGGCCAAATCCCCCCTGACTGCTCTGGTAGTACAGAGAGGGCTGTGTTCCTGCAGTGGAGCCTAAAAAAGATTTTAGTTGAAGAATGGATTTTAAACTAAGCAGTATAAAGACGATAACACCCTTTTATCTGTTCTGAACATCTAATGATACGATCATTTCTGCCATTGTAGTAATCTGCCAGCAGTGTACACGTTTTTCAAGCATGTGGCAAATACGTCAAAGTACAGAGTAACCTTGATCCTAATCTTTGCCATAAGGTCTCACATTTATATTAACTAGCTGTTACCCGCGGCTTCACCCGCAAAATATATAGCCTATGTCCTTCTCGGTACCCTAACCTATGTGTATGCAAAATTCCATGATGATCGGTTCAGTAAATACGGCGTGAAAGCTAACAAACAAACAAACAAATAAACAAACAAACTCACTTTCGCATTTATAATATTAGTTGGGATTGGGATAGTTGGGATGGGATCTTTTATATATTTAAGAAAATGGTAAAACATTTCCGTTCATTAGAAACTATAGGTTAGTTCGACTTGAACCCTAGCGAGGTCAACACATCGAGGACGAGTATTGTATAACAACGCGACAATAGACAGACAGACCGAATTCCACTGACACAGTGGCATGTTGTGCCATCACTACGGGGCAATGGACAGAATATCGGGAGTATAAAATATAAAGCGGAGAATAATAAAACGGACGAATAAAATTATTGGCGTGTGACTAAATTACTAATTGAGCGACTAGAAATGCAGAAAGGGCGGGCGACTATGTGAAAATCGTCTAATCAAAACCACTTTGGCCACAGAGAGTAAGTTAGGTTTTCTTGTGACCAACAGGAGCGAGCAAGCAAAGCGAGCGAGCGTACCCAACTCATGGCGAAACCTCCAATATAACAAAACGACTTGGCTTTGGAGAGAAGGTTAGGTTGAAATTTTCGTCTCTCGCAATTAGTACAAACACGTGCGTCAAGAGGCTTACATGAGCGAAACTAGCGACACCCCATATTTAATTCTTGTACTTCGAAATAAGAACAAATTAAAAAAATCTACGTAAGTATTTCCTTAGTAAATTACTTGTAGTATTTTTTGTAGAACTTTTCATCAATATTATCATTTCCGATTGAGAGAATTACTCATTGCCAAAAGTGGCCGCTTTTGGCGTTAATGAGTAGTTCTCTTTATTTACCAAACCAAAAATAATGAAGAGCAATACAAAAAATACAACAACTCATTTACTAGTGGAGTACTTACGTAGATTTTTTCAATTTGAAAAAAAAGGAAGATTTGTTTGTTTTTTTGCATTTTCAAAACGACCGATTTCCAAAATTCTTTCACTTATAGCAACTTTATCTGCGGGTGACAAAGGCTGTAATAATCGCGGATGAAGTCGCGAGAAAGCGATTAGCTATTTATAAAATCGTCAACGTGGACGAACCGCTATTCAAAGTGTGCAATGACATATGTAAATGCTATATCCAGTTTCATTTAGCTGAATATTAATTTGCCAGCGACGGCGGTCTAGATGCTGATGATGATCAAATAGCAAAACTTCTAAGTATACTTACTTATAAACGATAATTTTCAAACACAGGAAAATAACTCATACATACATACATAATATCACGTCTTTTTCCCTTGCGGGGTAGACAAAGCCTAGGTCTGTAAAACCTTGAGGCCACGTGTAGCATGTTGGTGGGCTTGTAGGTGAGAACGGAATCAAAACAGTGATGGGTTGCTTGTCGCATCACCTATAGACATGATTCCTGATGCTCATTCCCTCGATCGGCTTTTGCGATCTGCGCGGGAAGAGAAGCAGCTGGTACATTCTACGTTTTTCTTTTCTCCCAGACCAGCGTGGAAGGAACTCGATTTTGAAGATTTTTAAGTCTTACGTAAATCCAGGGTCAATATTTTTTGTATATGTATCCTTCAAATGTGTATAAATATGCTCGAGACATACAAGTACATAATTATATATATATATTTTTTTTTATTTAACCTATATTATCCCACTGCCGGGCAAAGGTCTCCCCCATTTTCTTCCAGGACTCCCTGTCTAGAGCCAATTGTGACCATTCCTCATTAAATTTGCGCAAATCGTCACTCCACCGCATTCGTGGTCTACCCCTGTTACGCCGCCCTCCTTCTGGACACCACTTCGTGGTCACATGGGCCCAACGATCCGGGTGCATACGACAAACGTGGCCCGCCCAATCCCACTTCAGCCTTGCAGCTTTGCGCCCCACATCGACAATGCCTGTCTTATATAATAATATAAAATAAATATATAATTATTTGTTCAGGATTTCGGTATTATATTCGGGTAAATGTAGTCTTTTAATATCTCAATTATTATATAACGAAAAAACTACTTCAACCAACATTACTCGTAAATTGCGCTGTGGATGTGCATTGACACTGACACCCAAAAACCTCGCGAAGCCAAAGTTTACGAAAGCTGTGTAATAACCAGTGTACGCTTGCAAATCTACTGTTGCGTAACGACCACGGTGGAATCCGGCCATATCAACGTTCCTAGTAAATTGTTTAATTAATATATGTAAATGAGTCTTTTTTTTCTAACAAAACGTTATTTACAACTTTCCCTAACCCATTCTCTCATCTTACCACCACGTCCCTAAGGTAAAACTGGCAGACTATGCATTAAGTTATTACCTTTTATGCAAAAAATCTTAAGATAGTATGTGCAATAAATTAAATAATAAAAATACAATAATTGCGCTGTCTGGTGTCAGTGTCAATGCACATCGTATTGACACTGATACCCAAAAAGCTCGCCAAGCCAAAGTTCACGAAAGCTGTGTAACAACCAGTAACAGTACGCTTGCAAATCTACTGTTGCGTAACGAGCACGGTGGAATCCGGCCATTAACAACAGAAAAACAAGCATTTTGAATAGACGCCGCTCTTTTAATACTCATAATTACTTCTATGAGACGCTCCGTGAAAAGTAAAGACGCCGCGGCGACTAGGAAAATACGGATTTACCAATGAAAGTAAAAAGGCGCCGTCAATAGTAAATAGTTACATTTGACGCTGCTTTTAAATACCCTTTTCATAGTTTTAAGAAACTCTTCAACGCGAAAAATTAAAGACGCTGTGTCGTGATTAAGCTGTGTAGTGGCCTGAAAATAAGTTAGAAAACTCGCGGAGATGTCGATCCCTTGGGAACAGAGCATTTTTCCGGGATTACAGGAAGCATTGTCATTCATTTAATGTAATCTTGATAGGTTTAGTTAATCGAAGCGTGAAACCGTAACAAACAAATATACAAAGTCGCTTTCGTATTTAAAATTTTAGCCAAAGCTCTAATTGAAAAATGAGAACCTGTTTGATTAGGCTAAAATTTATTGGTCACAGCTCAGCTTTGCCAATCGTAACATGGAGAGGAAGTAACGAGTAAAAACAGTGTAATGATAACTTAGGCAGAACAGAAACTATAGCTGTGCTATGATTGCCGTTATATCATGAGACGCTACTGATTTACTAAGATATGTGTCCTATTATCAAAGATAAACAATGGCCGACAGATAAGATAAAGATAAAAGATAAAAATATATTTATTTTCTCTATCAATCTAAGATACAAAGTGGAAATACAATTTTTTTTTTTTTTTTTTTTTTTTTTTGACAATAGCGTTGATTGCATTGCCTTAATCACAAAAAAGGTGTTCATTGATGATGAACGAACTGAAAAGAAATGAATGCAAAAAGTATATTAATAGTACATATGAATTCAGGACCATGATACTCTTCATATTCAGAGTCCTTAAGGCTCCGGAGTATTATAACTGAGGATCGGGAGCACGCTCCGAGAAGAGAGATAGAGTAACTACATACTCGATGGACTACTTTCCAAGCCTTTGTATTCTTCATAAGCTCAAGTTAAGGTTTGGCGCTTCATCATCAGCCTATACTCGTCCACTCGCAGGGACATAGGCCTCCCCAATTGCACGCCATCATCGCTTACGTGTTTCAAAACGCGGCGTCTGCCTTTTTTGCCCAGTCCGAGACGCGGGTAGCCCGATAACCTGCGCCGGCGCAGACGACGGGGAGAGGTGCGGGGCGCGCGGGGAGCGGCGGGTAACACGGAACCCGCCAAACCTGCCACCGCAAGCCCCCTCTTCTTCTCTCGCAAAATGCCTTTACGACCAGATCCATAGAAATTTCAACTCTAAGTCATCGGTAAATAAGGTTTGTTTCGCTTTGATTTCACGAGAGAGTTCCAAGATTACCTTTCTATTCCTTTTATAACCGCTTTTCGACTAAAAAGCCTTAAATAATTGTTTCAGTATCGGAACCTCGCTATTGATGTCTTCGACATAAGGCTGTTAATAGCCTGCACTTTTACTAACTTTCATCACTTCAAAAATCAACTTTATTAGCTTACGTTTAAGTGTAATTTCTAATGGAGAAATTAATGTTAATTACAGCATTTCTGTGACACGGACAGTAATGCACAAGACATGTTCGAGTTTGGGGTTTCTTAGAATTGAAAATGCTGTCGTTGGAATGGATGGTTTTGAAGAAAATTAAGTTGTCCGGACTGGAAACGCGTACATAAAAACTAGTCGACGTTTATTTGGTTATTGATTCGATGATGCTAGGATGGGCAGTCGGTGTGAGAACCGTTCCATAATGACTATTGTTTCGAATTTTAAAATATCCTGCAATTTCGGCCAGTGATTTCCAAATCGCGTGCCGGTATCTGTCAAAAAAGGAGATCTGGCTCGAAGGACCATTTAGGGATAATTGCTTAGAACCAAAAGCGTTCTAATTTTGAATGCAAAATATAACGAGCATTCCATATACGAACGTTTTTTTGACATACCTGACTTATATAGATTTCCTTTCATTACATGAGCATAGTGAGCTGATTAGCATGAAAAAGAGGCGAGGAACAAAGAGGAACAGTATGTTCTCATGGGCCTTTGTGGCACAGGAATCAAAATCATTCAGCCAGCGGTGTCGGCGTATGCGCATTGCATTTTTATGGCCGAACTCTGGTCCCACGACCCGTTTTAAAAAATGACCACAAAAAATGGGCGGACTAAAACCTGTATGGCTATCCATCCACGTCGGATTAGTAACTCACGGACTATTATCGGGTTGTTTACCTTATATGCTGCAGGTTTTTTTGTATTCCCAATTTGACACTTGGAATTTTAGATTTTGCTAAAAATTTTACTGATGTCGGTCGTTGCTTTAGAGAAAGCATTTATCTATTTGAGTTGTTGAGGTTCGCCAAGCTGAGCTTCTACCATGCTGGTTTGGGAGAAAAAAAATACAGAATATACCAGCTACTTTTCTTCCCGCGCAGATCGTAAAAGCCGGTCAAGGGGTTGGGCGAAAATCAGGAATCACATCAATAGGCGATGTGGCTACCATTATTTTTTAATTCCGTTTTCCACCTTTACGGCCACTACGATGCTAAATGTGGCCTTTGGGCCTTATGAACTTGGGCTCTGTCTACTCCGCAAGTGATAAAATAGAATAGAATAGAATAGAATAATTTATTTACGAATATGTGTGTACATTCAAGATGTTAAAAGGTACATTTATAATTTTTCAGCATATTTTGCCGAGTTAATCTCAGCGTGCAAATTTTTAAAACAAAAATAATATTAAGAAAAAATAAATAACCTGCCTTTTAAATTAATTATCATGAATACTTACTTAATTATTACATTAGTCACGTAAAAATATAAACAATTATCATTAAAATGTCATTATTAGTTATTACCATATTATTTACAATACTTAGTCAAATAAAGACGTGATAGTATGTATGTATGTATGTATCTATTACGGCCCGGAGCTCGGATGGCTATGACCCGGAAATGCCTGAACAGCGCTTTAAGAATCGGAGACAAAAAATACGTTGCACTCTGCGATTTCGTGAGCTCAAACTAATGAATGAATTTGTGGCACTTGAGAATATTCTGATGTTTGGTAGCAGGATGGGACACTGTGTGTTACTACTGGCTCAGTGGCATAAGTACTTTGAATTCTGGGTATATTTCGCCCTTAGGCAAAAAACGTGTTTTTTACACCAGAGACATCTCTAGTCCGAGTACCTTCAAGCTTTAGGCACTCCATAAAAGGTTCGAGCTAAGTCCCATTAATACTCATAATCAAGTTTGCTCTTGAAAACTTTAAAGCCAAGAGGTCGCTTTGGTGATGTTCGCCTTACAGGTTGTGGTAACACTCCCTGACCTCAAAAACCCCATGAAGTAGCGAAAACTCACATTACAAAAAAAGTTTGAAATCCTGTAATTCAGAAGCCGAAGGAGTTATATTCTAGTGATGGCATGGTATACAGTAGACTCAGAAGGTACTTTTTTGGACAAAAACAAACTATTTTAAACACTGCTCTTGAAGAATCGTTGGTTTATTTTAATTTACGTTTTATATGACGAATCGTTGGTTTATTTTAATTTATGTTGACGAGCTCCGTGGCGCAGTGGTTACCACGCCCGCCTGCGACGCGGGGGTCCCGGGTTCGATCCCCGGTCAGGTCATGATGGAAAACGATCTTTTTCAGAGTGACCTGGGTCTTGGATGTTTATCTATATAAGTATATATTATAAAATATAGTATCGTTGAGTTAGCATCCTGCGACACAAGTTCACAACTTACTGTGGGGCTAGCTCAATTTGTGTGATATGTCCTATATATTTATTATATTATCCTTTATTTATTTTAACACATATTATTTACATTTTTAAATATTTAAATATATAAAAAAAAACATTTAAAAATATAAAAATAGTAGCCCACCGGTATCGGGAACAGGGTCCAAGCTACCGGCGGTCAGGGCTCCAGGGAAAGGAACCTCCTTACAATACGGGCCGTGTCCAAAAGTACTGCCTTCTGAATCAAGCCCTTGATCCAGCCGCCTAACGAGAGCCTCTTTAGGTGTTGATCGAGGCTCTTGGCAATTAAGCCATGGGCTGTTACTACTATCGGCACAATGATCGCTGAGTCAACATCCCACATGTCGACAACCTCGCGAGCCAAGTCAAGATATTTAATTTGCTTATCTTTTTCGGCTTTCACGAGGTTCTCATCATGCGGGACTGTTATATTTATTATTATTATTATTATATTATATTTTATTATATTATTACTGTTTTATTATATTTATTATTATTCTCTTTATTTATTTCTTTTATCTTAAATTTAGGTTTTTATAAAATTGACATAAAAAGTAAAATATAAAAATATAATACAAATCATAAAAACTTTATAAAAACCTAAACCTAGAGTGCCGCCGGCAACGGAGCAAGGCTCAAGCTACCAGCGGTCAGGGCATCAGAGAAAGAAACCTTCTGACAATACGTGCCGTATCCAAGAGTACTGCCTTCTGTATCTGTCCCTTGATCCAGCCATCTAGCGAAAGCCTCTTTAGATGTTGGTCAAGACTCTTCGCTATAAGACCGTTCGCAGATACGACTATCGGGACAATGATCGTTGAATCCACATCCCACATGGCGGTTACCTCGTGGGCCAAGTCAAGGTACTTGCTGAGCTTGTCCTTCTCGGCCTTCACGAGGTTTTCGTCATGCGGAATGGTGATATCAATGATCACTGCCTGGCGTGTTGATCGATCTGTCAGAACGATGTCAGGCTTATTGGCAACAATAGTCCTGTCCGTAATAACAGATCGATCCCAATACAGCGTGGCACGACCATTTTCGAGAACGGGCGTTGGTGTGTACTTATAGTACGGCACTTCAGATTCCACAAGACCATATCGAAGAGCAAGTTGCTGGTGGATGATCCTGGCTACAAGGTTATGTCTGTGTAAGTACTCTTATTATTATTATTGTTCTCTCTATGTTTATCCTTCACGGGACGTATCCCGGACCTTTGAGGCTTGCATGGGGACATAGGTCCAACACGTAGAGGCCTTGTGAGAGTTTTTGCTATAATTTGTGATGGGGCGCCACCAGGGCATGACAGTAAGTCACACTATAAAATGTTCTCACTGACAATTCCCAGTAAGTGCAGGACTATGGAGGTATAATGGAAAAAAAAAAAGACTACATTGGGACTATTGGGATGATATGCTAGTGGATTGGAAAATGGGCTATGGAAGGACTATGGCACCTGCCTGACCAATGTTTAAAAACACGGAAAAATAGGCAGGTGGTGACTCGCCAACTCAGTCAATGGGCCCCCGAAAATGGCTGCACGACGCAAAATGTGCAGCAAGAAGGGCAACACTAGTTGAGCGGCTGAAGGGTGGAGAGGTGTCACTGGACTTTAAACAACCATCATTTGCTCCCTTAGGGTCCCATCAGGTACGCCCACTCGCCACTTACGTTTCACATCCACCCTTCGAGCATAAAGCTCTCGCGACTCCACTCTGGCCGGCCGGTGAAGGCAAGCCAGAGGTAGGGGTTCCTGTTACCTCTTCGGTTTCCACTCCGACCGACCCGCTAAGGCAAGTCGGAGGCGAGGAACAGGGGCCTCCCCTGGGAGCACTCAGGTCCGTGGGGTCGCTACTCCCCAACAGCTCGCCACAAGCTGCCCTGCGGGCTTATTATTATTATTATATACATCTTCGTTATAAATATCTCAAATTTATTGAAAAACGTCATATGAACCTCGTACTCAGTAAGCTGGCTATTGCAGTCGAGGTGTTTATAGGCACGAGGAGAAGCCGACTACTTTTAATAAACCAATGATCTCCACCTTACCGTATTGCATTAGGTATACATATAATGTACTATAAATGCTCTGATTACTTAGAGTTTTCAGAAAAAGTTAAAAGAATCCCGCCGATCTCAAGTTGAGAAAGGAATGCTGAATACAAAATCATTTCATCTTAAAGTCTAGGAGCTACGTGACTAAACTAAAGATTGTTGCACAAAATAAAACTCATCTCAATGCCGATCACACGGCTTCTATAAACGGACTCAATGTTGCATAAACTTGTTATATAACCACCATTTTGATTGCATACCTGATGAATATTAAGTTTGCTGATTTGGATATTATGGCCATAATATGTTCGGCATATTTGTAACTTCTTTCATTTTTTTGATATGGGCATTTGATGGTAAGTGACCACCGCTGCCCATGGATGGCGTTTAGGGTTCCATACCCAAAGGGTGCAAACGGGACCCAATTACTGAGACTCCGATGTCCGTTTGTTCGGCTGTCACAGACAGGGCTGTATTTATTGAACCGTTGTAGGTAGAAACTTAAGATTTTCCCAGAATAGTACATTTCGTGCCGTTTTAACAATAAAGAATAAAAAGGGAGGAGAATGGTGGGGGATTGGTGGTTCGTAAATTCGTAATCAATGTTTATTTAACGATCCAGTAATTCACATCGCTTATAGGACGAAATATAACGGGGTTCCGTAATAATTTGCCTTACATTATGGTAATACTGTCGTCGTTGTGATGCAGCGAATGCTTGAGCAGCATTATTGGACCACCGGGACGGAGCGGGACGTAGGGATGGCATTACACTATATTACAGCCCTATTTTATTGATGCAACTATTTTGTTGATGCATCTTTTTGAATGATTTTAATTTAATTTATAACTTACTTAGTAATAAGTACATATTGCTAACAAATATGAGTCTTATAAAATCAATAATTCATTTATTAATTGCATTTTTTTTGTTTTTTCGTGGGGTCGGTTTTATATGTCAACTCTATCCACAATTTTCTATCTTACGTCATAATAGTTTCCGAAAAAATAATAATAGAAGTCCGTTAGTTAGATTTTCAAAAAACATTTGATACGTATTTATTCTTTTGTCAATCCAACGAAAAATGACAAAGATATAGCCCGTTAAAATTCCGTGTGTCGTCAACTCGTCACTGTATGTTACACTTTTTAGCGAATTATGATGTCACGAGCCCCCACTCATGAACTTTGACGCGCTTTATCTTTATCATTCACTGTTCAATTATCGAAAGAAAAAAAAATGTGATTATCTTACAGACGGACTAATTTTAGTATTATTATTTCACCCTTTTACTATGAAACTAGCCTATTGCATCAGCGCCCCGTTTATTCATATCAGATTTAACACAAATATTCTCCACATTTCCCATCCCATATACACATTCATATTCAAGTGTACCATCCTCTTAGTCAGGTCATCAGCATTGCTCGTCTCATCATGGCCATACCGGGACAGACGATGGTGTTTGTTTAGTTATTTTGCAAATACCTTTCAGGCAAAATCACTACGGTTTAGTTTAACTACGTTCGACGAAGCATAACGGTTCGCGTACTTAGCATTATGGAAGCATTATGGCTTTACTTTCTTCGTTATTAGGTAGCGAACACTTGAGCAGTTAATTGTGATTAACTAGCAATGTTCTCGCGACTGTCACCCGGAGATAAATAGGCTTTCTTTTTTTCATCATCATCATCATCAGCCTATACTCGTCCACTGCTGGACATAAGGCCGCCCCAATTGCACGCCATCGAGATCTGCTCGCATGCAGCTCCTGCCAGCCATCTTGCGCAAATCATCACCCCACCGTGCCTGAGGACTACACTACGTTATTCTTTTTTTAGAATTTTGAAAATCAGTCCAGTAATTTCGGAGCTTATTCATTGTAAACAAATATATATAATTCTGTATAGATATAGATAAGATATTCGCCGGTATTGGTTATTCTCCGTGGCCGGACCACCAGCGGAACATAGGGATGGCTCGAGAGATTTTGCAAGCAATGTAGTAAACTGATTCGGTTTTTGATATGAATGATGTTGTTTATAGGATCGATCCTTTGTCCATATATGTATAAGTCTGTCAAAAAGTGATTTAATAAAAGTATTGTAGATAAATGTGGACGTAACCGTCAAGAGCAGGCCGCATCGTGCAACCGGATCCATGTGTCGGTGCCTTGCCATAAATAACGCCTCTATCTGGACGCGAGTGGCTATTAATATGTTTAATATTCATAATTTTGTTTAATATTCATATTTTTAGCGTCTAGTCTGCCGTTTAAATAAAATTACAATTAATACGGTTTTAGCGCGTTTATTACATGACTAGCTAGCCCGCGTTAGTGTCGATCCCTCGGTAACAGTACTTTCTCCGTAAAAAAAAATACTTTTCTGCAAGTACAGAAGTAATTTTTTTTTATTTCCTAACATTTTTCCCATCGGTAAAGTTGTTCTTATTGACGGGCTGAGTCACCCCTTCAAGGGATTATAGAGGGTAAATTTACAGACGGTATACCGGTAAACATATTACAATACTGCATGAGTAAATATAATAAAACATTGCTTTGGGTGGGTTTACCCGTTGAAAATCTGCGGTTGGTACCTACTACGCCATGAGTGCCTGACTCACCTAACCGCACGCACCCGGACTTACCTGTAGTGATATGTTCGGTTGGGTTTGTAAGTTACATTTATTACCTATTGATTTTATGATTAATCTATACTTATATTATAAAGAGGAAAAGTTTCATTCTCATTCAGAAACTCAAACTCAAAATGTATATTTGGTTGCTACTAGCCAAATAAATACAAAAGCATATTGACACTTTTGTATATATTTGGCTTCTCTTTCTTTACATTTTTGCTTGTGATGCTCGTAAACTTAGATAATTAAATTTTCCAGCGTCTTCGTATTTCTATGCTCGTAAGAAATTATCAAAATATTAAAAGATGGCCGATAAAATCGCGCTGGTAGTGTCACCCCTTGCTCAGCAATGCCTATCTTTTCTGTCTCGTTGCCAGGAGCCACGTTACGAAATCCGGAGAGCGCAGAATTTACGTTCGCATGGACACTAGATGGGTAACTTTTTTATCATCATCACCACCCTTTATTTAGTCTCCACTGCAGGAGCATGACCCTCTCTTTATTAGACGGAGGATTTTACTACCCTTTTCACGCTAGCCAGGGTTGGAGAGGTCTCATTGATGTTTATAAGTTTTGTTTAGCTTGTGTTGCCTTAAGTCGCCTTCTACGTCATCCACGGGAAGACTTGGAGTTGGTTCTATTCTACTCTGCCGGGAACCACACGGCACTTATAAGTTATAACTATCAAAGTTTTATTAAAGTTGATATAAGTTCTTTGTATTAGGATTCTGCGATGCGAGTAGTCTTCTATACTTTTCTTATTTCGTAGTACTCAAGTTGCTTGTTTTCAAGATTGCCTCGTTTTCTATAACTCGTCGATTGCTTTTCTAAATCGATAAAACTTTTAGTGTAAATTTTACGTATTCCGAGAAATGCTAAAGCCTCGAGACTATACTCTACTCGTATAACACTACGAGTAGAGTAAAGTCTCGAGTAAAGATAAGTAATTTTATATAAATTATAAATATTTTAGACCTTATTGCATTGATTTAAAAACCCGTGAATTTACACAGTAATGCGTAACTATTTATTAATTTGTGGTAATGTAATGCCCATGAGTACATATAAGCTTAACTTATTTTTGTCGCTACCAATTTTAGAAAAGTACCTACTTAAATGTCTTACCTACGTTAATTTCTGGTTTTAGTGTTTCTTATCCAAGAGGTCAAAACGGGACCCTATTACTAAGACTTTGATGTTCATACGTCCCTTCGTTCGTCCGTCTGTTATCATTCACGCGGACAAAGTCGCGGGAAAATCGCTAGTTTAAAATAAGTTGCCATGTCTATAATAATTTTAATTTTTGTAATTATAATGAATCATGTACATGTGTGTTAAATGTAATAGACTTAAGTCGTTTTTATCACAATAAATAAACCGACGTGTAGGTACGATGGAAAGTATGATACCTCACCTGTCTAATTCTTAAATCACATTGTGTTTTTGTAACTACGTATTTTGTTTCGCTTATTTGATATTTAGTGTAAATGTTGTGTATACATATTATTGGCGTTTGCATAAGTATTAGATTTTGTGAGTGATGAGATTTGGTGTACCTAATAAAAATAGGGAATATGCATGAAAAAAATATCTGTTATCTTACTAGTTTATCCAAAAATATTCAATAGTAAAGTACTGAAAGTGAAAACAGAATAAAATTTGGTTGAAAAACGAACGAGATAAAATGATTTTACGAAAATATGTCTGTCTCACTCGCGAAAACACTATTTTATATGGCAAATGTATGCATGACATAGACTATGATGTCACTAGTCCATATCGGACTTCTCTTTCTTATTTAAACTTTAAAGTTTCACATCTTCGTCGTTAATTAAGATATTTTAAAAGTTCTTTCATATTTTTTTACTTTGGTTATTAAGGATTATACTAAGCAAATAAAAAAATTACGTGCATACTCCCTATTCTTGAAAGAGATATTGCTCTTTCTACCCAAAACAGAGTGATTTGACAACCTGGCAATATTTTAATGATAAAATCAGAATCCCTCATACTTAGAATAGAATATATTATATACGTTAGGAAAAAAAATTAAAGTGGAAAAACTAAATTTTGATCGCCCATCACCGATCAGCAGGTCAAATTTCTAAAGGAATCTAAATTTTTGATTCATAAATTATCCATTCTTTTTGCAGATGGATTCTGATCCCCGAAATAAAATATAACCAGGGAGTTTAGAATTACTCTTCAGGTACATTACCCATATTCTTAGGTACCTACATGTCACATATTAGATTTGTTATCAATCGAAAGATGGCATTCTCCTTGAAGATATGTCGTTTATGACTGAGATAAAATAAATACGTCTCGCAACTAGGTCACTAACGTAAATGGAGGTAAAATATTACAAATGGCAGGAGAATCTAGGACAGTCGTATAAATGCCACTCACAGCTAAGTAGGTAACAATTAAAAATATTTAGGCAAATTCAGTATTTTAAAATGTTTACAGGTATGCCGTTCGGATTACACTTGATTCTATTTTTTTCTTATGCCTATTAAAAAAAATTGATAGGGTCGAAGTCGGTTTTTGTTTTTTGGCAAAAATATCTTAAATTATACAATATGTTGATAAACCTTGTTCAATCCTGAAAAGGTCGACTCAATATGCACAACTTTTCATATCGGCCAAATGCTGGAAATAAAAAACATAGCAATTTCTTACAAATTGCCGGAGCAATTTGACGGCGTCTGTTGTGTATTGGTTACCAGTCTGCGACTCTGCGAAACGAGGAGCACCGCGTTTGATTCCGACTCGGACAAATAGGTATTTATACTTCTCTGGGGCCCCCTAAAGAGGGTTGGCATGAATACTGTCATGATAATGGACCGAGGGCTCCTTTAAATTACAACTAACGACGTAACCGGAAAAAGAAGTTAGGATTAAGAATAGGTTTAAAAAAAATCGTATGTATGTGATGAGCCGGCCGAGCGAAAAAGGTTACCGAATGATTTTACATATTTTTTAAAATAAAATAATAAGATACGATAGCACAGATTGACTGTTTTCTAGTCTCAAACTTCGTTTCGTATCGTTTTCGTTCGTAAAAACTTCTGGCTATATTTTCATTGCATTTTCTAGATTCTAGACAAAGGCTATAAAACTGAGAATAAGATAATCTCAATCAGATACACATTAACTTGATCTGTACCATTCATTAGTCACATGTAAGGAATGCAGTCATGTAGGACCTATACTAAATACCTACCTATTTTCATCTTATAAAAGAGCTTTATTATAGGTACCTCGTCGGTGAAGTCTCACTAAATACATATTATGCTAAACGAAATTTAATGTAAGTCATCAGCATATTCGTACATCATGATCTCAGCCCATTTCACCCACTGCAGGGCATAGGCCTCTCTTCGTTTCCGCCATCAATCTTGATCCCGTGCTGATGTTATCCAGGAGCGACCCGCGACTTTGACTATATCGTCAACCCATCTCATAGGACGACGTCCAACACTTCTTTCACCTATTCTAAGCCACCATTCGGTTATTTCATTACTCTATTACACCGTTTAGTCAGGTGCCCTCCCTAAACAGTTCCATTTGAAGTTCATGACAGTACCTCTCCAATATTCCGTATCTCAGTGCATTGTCGAATTACCGGGCTCTACGAGGACGATCTAGGGTCTTGATGCCGAGCATGGCTCGTTTCATGTCAAAGATTATTATGTCAAATAAAATTCTGCCATTGTAAACTTGACAACCTTAGATTAATAAAATCTCCCGGGTCTGGATCGTCTTTGTATTTCTATGACAAATACATTGGCATTTACCTTTGTGGGTAAATGGTATTTGTTTATTGGCGTTATCTCCTTGGATCATGCATTTACACTGACCGCTACCGAGGTCAGCATCTCAAGGCTTGCAAAAAAGATAAGACAGTGGCGTAGCTAGCGTGGGTCTCAGCCCAGAGATAACCCCCTTCCCATCTCTGAAGGACAACTCCCAGCTTTGACAACGGGACCCCGGGGGATCTACATAGGTGTTTATCTCAGAGAGACTTGGGTTGTGAAATCCGAATCGCCCTGCTACTTTGTCACCAGTCCCATAGGGGACAGTCGCCCTGGTTCATTATATTATTTTGTGGGCACAAAGGACCCTGGCACACCCTGGGCGGACCGCCCCAGCGCTCTCCCTGGCTACGCCACTCGATAAGAGCATACGGACAGGCCTCATTTACCCACTTCCAATACGCAGAGATAGTGCTCTGCCTGGCGAAGATATCGGAGAAACTGTCCTTCTTTTAACTCGAGGTAGAAGTCGCGCCAGGCGTGTTTGAACCAGGGACTTTTCGCATACGGGTCACGCTCTAAGACCACTGAGCCACTACCGCTTCACAAAATCCTATACATACCTTTTATTTCTAAATATTTACTCCCAACAAATTCCTAAATAAATTGTCACAAAATAGCTGGAATGCGTATCCGGGGTTCTGATACATCACAAACGGAGGATTCCACCGGAATTACACATTGTAAAGCTAGATTACAGATATTACTTGTCCGCCCGCTACAGAGGTCAAAAGACTACTAAGAAGATAAATAATTTCAAAACAAATTACTTCAATTGTTTCCAATTTAACTCGTATATATTATTAATATCGAGCAAAAAACTGTTTTAAGTATTTATTGTTATAGTATCAACAGAAATACATTATCTGTGAAAATTTTAACCGACTAGCTATCGTGGTTTATGAGATACAGCCTAGTGACAGACGGACAGACTGACAGAAGGATATCGTAAGGAATCCAATAAAAAGTAACATTAAGTACATAAAGCTAAAGCGAAGGTAAACTAAGAATTAATGAGACCAAATTTATTGTAGTGACCGCTACTGAGGTCAAGAACTCAGGCTAACTGATAAAAATATGCAAACAAAAGACGGTTCACATCAGATACAAGTCGGTAATGCCCTACCTGACGATGTGAGGCCTGTAGATACAGTCACACAGTCGCCTTGTCACGATATCTTGATGACTGCCACTTGCCCTCTGCCCTCTTAATGGAGATAACTGGGGCACGTGAGACCGGTTGGATATTCGCAATTGCTGCTTGTAAGCGGGAGCTCTTTTGGTCTTGAATTTAATGAACTATTCTTTTTTGCACTATATAAAACACTTCTATAAATATAACTTGACTTACTGACTTATACATCAACGCACAGCTGAATCTTCTGTACCTAGAAACTTGAAATTTGGTAGGGGTTCTCTTCATCATGTTAGTATACATGAGTGTAAGTTATTATAAGCATTGTCAAATTTCTCGAGTTTTTAAGTCATTGAAATGAAAGCATGGGGGAGTCTGTAGAGTAAAGTCAAAGTCGCCAACCCTCTTTGGGTAGCTCCCTGCGTCTTTGTTTCGTAAAATCGTTTCATAGTTAGCCCAAAAGTATGTTCGAGACTTGTGTTATGGGATACTAACTCAAAGATACTATATACAAGTCGATGATGCCTTACCTGACGATGTGAGGCCTCTAGATACCGTCAAACAGTCGCCTTGTCCGCAGGTCGCGGTATCTTGATGACTGCCACTTGCCCTCTGCTCTCTTAATGGAGATAACTGGGGCACGTGAGACCGGTTGGATATTCGCAATTGCTGCTTGTAAGCGGGAGCTCTTTTGGTCTTGAATTTGATGAACAATTCTCTTTTGCACTATATAAAACTTACTGACTTATACATCGACGCACTGCCGAAATATATACGGACACACAAACACAGATTGAGCTAGCCCCAAAGTATGTACGAGACTTGTGTTATGGGATACTAACTTACTGACCTGACGATGTGAGGCCTGTTGATACCGTCACACAGACGCTTGTCCGCAGGTCGCGGTATCTTGATGACTGCCACTTGCCCTCTGCCCTCTTAATGGAGATAACTATGTGGGGCACGTGAGACCGTTTGGATATTCGCAATTGCTGCTTGTGAGCGGGAGCTCTTTTTGTTTTGAATTACTGAATAAATGAATAATTCTTTTTGCACCATATACTTGTTACACATCTATATAAAACTTGACTTACTGACATACACATCAACGCAAAGCCGTACCTACCTAGAAACTTGAAATTTTGTATAGGGGTTCCTTTCACGATGTAGGTGTACGTAAGTGTAAGTTTTTACAAGCATTAAAAATTTCTACATTTTTAAAATAATAAACTCCCCGCCACGAGAACCTATAAATCAAGTACATCAATAAACTTCTACTGAGTTGGAGTTACCTAGCGGCAATATTATGAGTTAACCAAATACAATTGACTTAAATTACTATACGGGTAATACGAAACTAAGGACCAATTCTAATTAGTCGGGTTATATTTTACCGATACAAAACGCTATCGCTGAATGTTTTTTGGTACAGGAACGAGTCCGACTCCGTAAATGTAAACATTTGGCGCATTTCTGAGATATAATAAAGTTTCTGTAGCATTTTATGCTATAAGTTGTTTTTTTTTTTATTAGCTATTATGTCTTACTGATTTATAATAAAGTTTCTGTAACAGTACTTGCTATAAATTGTTTTTTTTTTATTTTATTATTAGCTATTGAGTCTAAATGCAGGGCAAAAGATTTTACGTTGCCAAATAATTACTTCACCTGCAAACTTCCTCCATTTTTTATGGAAAAATAATTCTAACCATCTCTTCTTTGGTTTATTTTTTTACCCAAAAAACAACAATATCATTTTTTATTTCATCCAAGTGTTGCGAACCCCTGAACATTTGTTTACATAATGTATAGCTTCTTATGATGGGGACTTTAGAAATGAGAACATGGCGGAGTCTAAAGAGTAAAGTCAAAGCTGCCTGATGCCAACTCTCGTTGGATAGCTGCCTAATCTCTGTTCCATGAAATGCATGCAATCCATGGGCAAAGGAGACCTCTTTCCATCAGGTTTCTCGTCTGCTGGTTTGCCATCAAACGAAGATAAAAAAAACTTATTCACATGATTAGATTAATGCTAGATGGAAACGCTTTGTGTGTCTAAGCGTTTCCATCTATTGTAGGTATACTTTGCATAACTAATTCACTTACAATAAAAGCCTGCAATAAAAACATGACATTCTTAATAATCTATAGGAAAGGAGAATTACCTATCATTAAGGTTTTACCTGATTGATCTACCTAGAAAGAGGGTAAGGTGCGCGCGTATGCATGTATATATGTATGATCATTGTTGCCTTCTATTGTCTAGACTGATTTTGAAGTGTAAAGATTCAAGAATCAAGATTCTATCGTTTATTTAATATAGGTTTCTTTGAACACTTATTAATTGTCATATTTGTGTTTTCAATGTTTCATCATCATCATCATCTCAGCCACAGGAAGTCCACTGCTGGACATAGGCCTCCCCCAAGGATTTCCAATACGACCGGTTGGAAACGGCCTGCATCTGACTGGATTACTGCTTTCCTTTATTCAATGTTTACAATAAAAAAAGTATGTTGACGTCAAAAACTACTTATTCACATCATTAGATATGCATGCTAGTCAGAATCTCCGAGGAGCGCAGACCGGACACGACCAATGTTTCTGCCAATTATCTCTTTACGGCGCTGTCGCTTTGAAATCTCTTGTTACGCTCGTTACCTCGATAAGTACGGACGTCATACTTCCACGTGCCATGCCATGACAGAACAGCTGGCTTTGGCTTACCCTGGCCTTATAGTCAAATACTTAAATAGTTTATAACGATGCCAGTACGGTAAGCTGGATATTAAAATGGAAGTTTTATGGATGAGGCGAAGCCGAGTGTTTAATAAACCGATGACTATGTTAACTAGCTTACTGAGTACGAGCATCATACGACGTTTTTCAATTCAGATAATTTATGATATTTTTAACAAAAAACAAAAACCGACTTAAACCCAATCAATTTGACTCCAATCATAAGACTAAAATGGAAATTAGTGTAATCCGAACGGTATTCGTGTAAATTTTTTTTTGGTTTTTGTGTATTTTTTCAAAATATGCTCGACATATTTCGATAAAAATTTTATAGGGCCATCTGTAAAGTATTACCTATCGAACAAAAAAAGAATATCTGAAATCGGTCCAGGCGTCTTCGAGAAATCGGGGAACATACCTACATAAAAAAAAGGTTACGACGAATTGAGAACCTCCTCCTTTTTTTGAAGTCTGTTTTTTTAAATCGGTATGCATAAGACTAAATTGGTCTTATGAGGGTTCATGCTGTATAGAAATGAGGCGAAGCTGAGTGATTAATAAACCGATGGCTATAGTAGCCACCTTACTAAGTGCGAGCATCATACGACATTTTTAATACATTTGCGTTTAAGTGCCATAAAATAAATTGAGTTATTGCGATTGGTGTAAGGGCTTAGTAAGTAAAATACAACATTACGATCCACATTTTGATGTCTTAAAGAGCGTATAGTTAATCTATTGAAAAAATAAGTTTTAGTACTAGCTAAAGTCTGAGGAGCTCTCAGACAATAAAAAGGAATTACCCTTGTTTTATGTTCTGAGTTGCAGCTACAGGCTTAAGAGTCCCACGTAAAGCCGCAATCCCATACAAACGTATTTTCGCTTTCAAAATTACTGCGAGTACAAGTTTTCGATACGAAACTTCAACTCGCAGTAATTTTGTATAGGTAGTGTTTTTAAAATTGAAATCTGATTATAAACATCAATATGCCTTATCCGGTCGTATGTACGAAATTTGGTTGAGATTGGCTTAACTGTTGTAAATCTAAAACGAAACTACGTTTGTTCGGAATTGCGGCTTTACGTGGGACTCTTAAGTTATGATCCTTTGGAAACAGTACCATTTACGGATAAAAGTTATGTCAAGTGTTTCTTTGTATTCCCGAAATTTTGTATGCAAAATTTCATGATGAATGGTTCAAAGTTGAAACGCTCCAAATAAAAAACAAGGTTTTTTTTTGAAAATTTTAATCGCCTATATTAAAAATAATAATTCCCTTCCCTTCGAATAAATTCATTTCATATAAGCATGAACATTTTAGCGTTCATTACATTACTAGAGAAACCTTGGTACGGACTACGGACTTATCTTTAATGAAGATTATTATTGCGCTTTTTACGTACTCATCATTATCTTTACTTTAGTAATGGTAGAGCCACGCTACCTGCGAAATTCATTTTTGCTCTTGCATTCAATGGGCTGACTTGTCCGGGGAAGTACCACACTCTGACAAATATTGAATTTGAGTAGTAAAATAATTGACGTTTGAGTAGTAGCTTTTCCGCTTCTTTGCTTCGTTCGGTGAATGAGAGAGCCGGAGGACCATCTCCCTACTCCCCTCCTCCCCTCTGGGGAGAGAAAAATAGAAGGCCGGCGAAGCTCCTGTAACATCCCTGGTGTTGCAGTTGTCCATGGGCAGCGGTGATCGCTTACCGTCAGGAACTGGTTGGTTTCCTATGTAATAAAAATATAATAAGTAAGGTAATAAGCTCCCTACTGAAAAGGTCAAGAACCACCTAAATCCATATCTTTATAACAATTTACTTTGATATATTTGTACTTACTCCAAAAAGGCAAGTCTACGGCAACCGTCAAACCAGGAAAGATAACGCAATCCCTAATGCGTGTTTGTAGTGTGATAAGGTTATCACTAAATTATATTGCTTCTTAAACAAACGCTGAGTCCAAATATGACGAAGATAGATCAAGAAATGACAAGTGTACAGACCCATTTGCAGATCTAGCACTAAGTTCCCGATGTAAGGGAACGGCATGGGAGGGATCAGTTTGTGTACGAATGTAACTAAAATAAATAAATAAAATAAATATATACGGACAAATCACACAGATTGAGCTAGCCCCAAAGTAAGTTCTTAAGAAAGACTTGTGTTATGGGATACTAACTCAACGATACTATATTTTATAACAAATACATAAACAGATAAAAATCCAAGACCCAGGTCAATCTGAAAAAGATCATTTTCCATCATGACCTGACCGGGGATCGAACCCGGGACCCCCGTGTCGCAGGCTGGCGTGTTGAACGCTGCGCCACGGAGCTAAAAGTGACTAAACAAAGCTTATAAATATCAAAGAGACCTCTCCAACCCGTCTCGCTAGCGTGGAGAGTATAGGCCAAATCCTCTGCCTGCTCTGGACTGACAAGGACCTGATGATGATGATGATAAGTGACTTTTGTTGGGTCAGGCGTATAGCGAGACACGTCATGTCACGTCACATGTTACCCCTTCCGTGCCGACGAAAGAGATTCATGTAAGCGGTAGGCATGTAGTTTTCTGTAGAGCTGTAGAGAACAAAAGTTTCTATAGGGTCAAGCTAGGCGTATGAAAAATATCCAGTTCGTAATTGGACGGGGCGGTCATCTGTACGCAGTAAACTGGGTGTATACCAAATGTATAAAAATTGTCATAACAATAATAAGTACTGATTTTGACTGCGTTACGATCAATCGTACAGACAGTATGCTGACTCACGAGTCCGTGTCTGAGACAAGCCAATCAAAATCCTTAGTCGAAATCAAATGTTGCAAATAAAACTGGAATCCCAATGTCCAATATTGGTAATATTTTGAATAAATAATAAATAAATATATAGGGACATATCACACAAATTGAGCTAGCCCCGCAGTAAGTTGTGAACTTGTGTCGCAGAATACTAACTCAACGATACTATATTTTATAATATACATATACTTAAATAGATAAACATCCAAGACATCCAGGTCAATCTGAAAAACATCGTTTTAAATTATGACCTGCACGCCTATTTGCTAACTTTTGACAGGTACGGTGTACATCATTTACATGGTAACTTCAATATTCACTACGACTTCGGTATGAATGACTATTTTAATTTAAGATATGAAAACCGTAATAGATGATAAAGTGACAATCAAATCGTTGTACACCGAGTTAGCACCCGGGACCCCCGTGTCGCAGGCTGTTGTCAATAAGCATGTCTGATAGTGTCTAACCTTGCTTTAGTTATTAATTTGAGGTCTAAAACCTACTATCTATCTTAACGATTCTGAAGTGTGAGGTGTCATTAGATTTGTATTTTTTTTAGTATTGTTTTACGGCCCTGGATACAAGTCCTTTGGAGCTTTTCTTCATTTATTTCGCCAATTGGCGAATTATTCTTGTTTGTTGTCAACGAAATGATGGTGTAATTCATTTCGTTGTTTTCACGGAGCCTCTGGCGACAACTCTTCGCGAATCCACTGGTTTCATCATTGACGACGCAGCAAAGCGGACAACCAACAGCCCGCTATGTAAATCTCACTACAGCCGCACAATGACAGTCTACTTTAGTTATTCTACACATTGTTCTTAAATTATAACTATAACTCCATTTGATTTGTATTCATCCCCGGAGTGTCATATATAGGCTATGTAACGGCAGCAAACAAAAATATGGCGGACGTAAACTGTCAATAAAGGCAGTCGGATTTCAATTTTTTAAATAATACAACTTGTTTCCTTTACATGAAAGAAGCTTTGATACAGGCTATAGAATTGTCCATGCTGGCGGTTGCTAAGCGCGGTGCGATATTGCAAAATGAAATAAAGAGCAAATGAATCAGAGAAAGGAATTTAGTTGGCAACCGGTCACGCGGCTCTGCGGTTGGGATAAGACATATAATGCAGACGTTATGTAACTACATATGTGAAGGTGTATAGGCTCCGTGGTCCAGTGGTTAAGGCGTTCGCCTTGTTGACCCGGGGGTCGTGGGTTCGATTCCCACAGGAAGCATACTTTGTTAAGTTGTTTCCAGTTAGGTCAGGACATTGCAGGCATGAATCACCTGAGTGTCTAATAAGAAAGATGATTCCGTGCTTCGGAAGGCACGTTAAGCCGGTGGTCCCGGCTGCCATCTGGTAGTCGTTAAAGGAACCACGTCAGAGGCCAAGAGGCGGTTCCGCAGAGCTCTGACACCAGGGTGTGCATGGTCGACTGACCGTGTCACCTACACGAAATGATGATGATGAGGTGTATAGGCCTTTACCTTTGAATCAACTATGATAATTCTATAATATCGGTTATATTTTTGTACTCAACCAAAGAATTGTAGAGCATTTCTAGAAGCGATGGACACTGTTCAAAATTTCAAACACTTTCAAAAATGTGACATTTTGTTTTACTGTGAGAGTAAGTCAAAAGACCGAAATGGATGGCATGCGTTGAGAGAGGCCCATACCCAGCAGTGGGATACAGAAGGCTGTTGATGATGATGATGAAGTAGGCACACTATCTTTAACCGATGTAAAAAGCAGGTAATTACGACGAAATTCAGAGACCAGTAGATAGCTACGGATATACTTTTAAAGCTACGATGAGAAGGTTTAAAAGTGCGTTTACTAAATAAAAAACTTAATTCCACCCCTGAGGAATAAGTTTTCGATTTAAACATTATTGAGTACTACAAAAATATAAAAAAAAAACATTACAATTATTGACAAAAATCGTACTGGCGTGAAAAAGTGCCTGAAAGAGCCTATTTTCTGAATAAATCTTTGATACTTTAAAAGAATTTGACACTATTTCAACAAAATCTGTGTGTGAGAACTAGTTTCATTAGCCTTCAATACCGTCAGTTACATCACAAAATCAAAAATCGTTTTAAAAATTACACGCTATCAAGCCGAAAACAGGTCTCGGAGATATGCAACAAAAACGCGTGGAACCTGTCCAGCCTCCTTCCAGCGACCTCTGGTTCCCACCAGAAATCAAGTGTCTCTCATTAGGGACAATGCGACTAACTACCTATTGAACGCATCTTTATATCCTCCTCGAATATACAATTATGGACAGCTATCAAAACACCTTCCACCTTCGACTAATCTTCTGCCCGGTTATTTGGGCTACACCTACGCGAGAATAGGATGGAGATATAAGTTGGGGAAGGAGGGAAAGGGACGGCAGCAGACCCGTTAGGAAAGTAGAATCGACTACTACTTTTACGCGTCAATAGTGATGGGCTGGTATCGATGAAAATAAGTCGGTTTTTGAATAAGTTTACTGCAGTTACTAAATGCGAAAGTGAGTTTGTTTGTTACGCTTTCACACCCTGTATACTGAACCTATCATCATGAAATATTGCACTTACTTTGTCTGGAGTACGAAGACGGATATAATTAGGCTACCTTTCGTACCGGAGAAAAGTACTGTTACCGAGGGATATTAACGCGAGCGGAGCCTCGGGCGAGAGCTAGTAATAAATGCGACAAAACAGTATTAAAAGTAATTTGATTTAAAAGTTGATTGCATTTACAGAGTCTCCGACAAAAGACACATTCATATTCATTCAGTATGCAAAACCTGTAGGTAAGTAACATACTAACAAGTAGTAAAATAATTTTAAATAGAAACTCAAGGATAAACAAAAAGTATTTGTCTTCCAAATCTGTATTTGGAAGACAAATATTTTTTGTTTATGTGCTACAAACTAAAATAGTTGGTTTTGTCTCCTCGGTTCTATATTTGGTAGAGAAGAGTTTAGACCAATGTCCAGTTCACTTAGAAGCAAAGTAATTTAGCATCATTTTTCTGATACGTAAAACTTAAAATATATTTTTTTAACCGTCCCAAAAAGTTAATGTTAAAGCATGGCAAGCAGTTATGGGTATTGTGAATTTTTACGACTACAAATATATTCCATTAGCATCAATGTTTTTTTTTCAGCAAATAAATGTTAAAACTTTATCGTTGACACTTACAAACTATAAAACTTATTTATGTTCCACGTAAATTTTTGTAGGCTTGTATTTTGCGGCTTCAAACTAGGGAAGGAGGTTATTTCACAAAAAAAAAATGTTTCATTTTCGATTATATTGATGTAAAATATGCTTATGTTAAAAAGTCCAAGATTTCAGGACCATATATCTATTATTTTTTTGTTTTCTTTTAATACACAGATTTTAAGATAAAAGGTAGCAGACGATATATATAATAATTATTACAAATGATTTATCGACATAAGCTGCTATTTATAGTTGAAAAATTATTACACAAATTTTAGATAGGAACGGTAGCTGTTTAACAAAAAAGAAAAATGGATTCTCAGTGTTATAAGCAAAAAAGCCTCTGTTATCCAGTGGCCTAAAGCTGGCGTTGCTCAATCACTGCCATATTGGAACAACTGCCTGTTAAGGCAAACAATCAAGCATTGGTAAACGGGTATGGATAAGATATTCGTTATCGACAATCGACCTTCACGATGAAGTAGACCTAGTTTATTTTATAAGCTATTCTTCGAAAATTTACTTTGACGAGTTTGAAGAATTCCTTCCACTTCGTCCAAGACCGTCAAAACACTAAGTCCTGTAAGCGTGCTTGACTGTCACGGAAAATCCTTTGCACATTGCACCTCGAGTTTTGACGACCTCTGTGGCTCAGGGGTATTGCAAGTATCTTTAGATCGCAGGATAGAAAATGATCTTTTTGAGGTTAGTCTAGGTCTTGGATATTTTTCTATCAAATCAAATCAAATATTTATTTATTTTCTCCACAAACAAAAGTTTAAATAAATGACAAAATATAATATTACATAAATTCAAAATTATATAAAAATTTTCATTATTTCAAAGCTGTGAAAACCTATATAAGGTGGAGTAAGAACTGGTGCCTGTGCTAGGTTTCCAGAGAACCTGTGTTACGGGTCACCAGGACACTCCATTAGCTTAGTTTAGTGTATATAAAGTAAATAACAACCTTAACATTACAAAAAGAGCATTTTTTGTGGAGAACTGGTGCCCATGGTAGGTTTCCAAGAAACCTGTATTACGGGTCACCAGGATTCACTATCGAAAAAATAAAAGGATATGATTTAATCATTAAAATAAACACAATCTATATATGTTTATATTTATTATAATATAACTACTAACTCAATATTGTCCTATGACTCGAGTTCACAACTTACTGTGCTCAATTGCTTATTTATTAACTTGTGAGAATTGTGTAATTCTTTCTTTCTTCCACGCTGGATTGGGAGAAAAGAAAAAAACGTAGAATGTACTAGCTGCTTCTCTTCCCGCGTGGACCGTGAAAGCCGATCGAGGGAATGGGCGTCAGGAATAATGTCAATAGGCGATGCGGCTAGCAACCTATAACTATTTTGATTTCGTTCTCACGTACGAGCTCATCAACATGCTAAACGTGGCCTTAAAGGTTTAACAGACCTGGGCTCTGTCTACCCCGCAAGGGAAAAAGATGTGATAGTATGTATGTATGTGTAACTCGCGGGCGGAAAAAAGCTCAAAAAAAGCTTAACATTAAGATCGATAGTTTTAACATCGATATCGATTACTGTCCTACACTTAATCACATCCCTAGTAGGCCTAGCTTCTCTTAAAAGTGAGAGAATCATCCGCGCTACCTGGTAGGGCGGCATGACTCATCGGACATTCATCAGACGTCTACCTGCCTTTTTTACTACATATTTATTTACGGCGGAGGCAGGGCCTGGCCGGTAATTAGTCATGGTGTTAATTTAAGCACGAAATACGATGTCCTTGGACTTAGGTGTGAAGAAGCTTTTTAAGCTTTGCGAAGCTTGATATATTAGGAAAGTATAGAGCAAGATACATTATTTGAATTCTATTGATCTATGATTATAACATAATCCTAACTTAAGAGCGTATACTAGCAGTATTTTTTTTTAATATGGTAACGCACTGCTAGTATACCCTCTTAAGTAAGTTGCGTAGGTGAGTTTGGTCGTTTGTTTCGCGTAACTACTGAATCGATCATCATGAAATCTTGCATAAACGTTGTCTGGGATATGGAGAAGGACGTAGACTTTGATCCCGGAAGAAAGTACGGTTCCCGAGGGACCGTCATTAAGGGGATACATGAATTTCTAAGGAAACGAAATGAATAGTTTTTATTCAAATTTTGGATCTCATGTATCACTTTTTGAAGTCAGTGCTTTAGTGCTGCTCCCATTAGAAATAAATCATTTGAAAGGACACAAAGAGGTCAATTCCGGGTTCCGGTTCCGGTCGTGACGAAGAATAGTACGTTCAGTGAAAGCTCTCGTATTTCTACGTGAAACAGTGTGTAAAACGAACAATAACATAAGACAGTGACTTTCTCCATAAAGTTTTCGTGGCTGCGCGTCGGATTAAATATAAATCTCGACAAATCCAGTGATTTAAGTGCTAATAAACTCGTTATAAACATTCATAGTGTGGTGAGGTTATCTGTCACTGTCAAAATCAAAAAGTGACAGACATTTAAGCCAACGAAGCGGGAAGCGGCAGTTTAGCCAACCGAACAAATCAAGTTGCATTCAGAAACCATAATATTTCTGACAGTCAGGGTGACCAGTGTAGAAAAATTACCCATCCTTGGTAGGAAATTATAAAATGGAGGAGCAGTTTGATTTACTTTGGAATAAATTGAAGGACGAGCTACAAAAGCAAACAACTGCTATTACAGAGTCCGCACACACATCCCTTTCCTTAGCATTTGAGGAAAAGCTAAAACCTATCATTCAAGAAAATGCAGAAATGAAGACAGAAATAAATAGATTAAAATCTATAGTGAAGCGCTTAGATATAGATGTTAGAAAAAATAACATTATAATCCATGGGATAAAAGAAGACGAAAACGACAATATTGAACTTATGGACATCGTCTTGGAAACTTTGAACAATATTAATAAAAACTCGATAAAGTCTAGTGATTGGGATAAGTGGGAGATCAGTCAAGTGCAAAGAATTGGTAAACAAGACGAAACAAAAATCAGACCAATAAAAGTGGTACTCACTCTCGGCTGGAGGAAAATGGAACTTCTTAAAAACAGAAGGAAGTTCCCAGATAATATAAGGGTAACGGAGGATTTCCCAAAAGAGGTCCTTGAAGACAGGAAGACCCTTGTCCCTAAGATGATAGAAGCCAGAGAAGCTGGCAAGTATACCATCATTAAAAACAACAAACTCATTATAAAGGAGAAACGAGAAAAGGGAGAAAACAAAGATAAGAGAAAGCGGGTTCCGTCTTCCCCGCCGAAGACCCCTCCGAGTAATTTTAGTGCAATTCCAGGAGAGTACAGAGTGCCACACTCTCATCCCAATAAAGTACCGAAAACCAACAATTATAAAATAATTCCAAAGAAAGGGAGCTCACTTGAACAAACCCAACCAAAAAACTACTAAACTACTGTAACCGAAAGACACAAACTATAATAGAAAGAACAACCAAACAGAACCAATCATTCCCCAACACGGCTGGTCCCCGCGGGGAATTAGACCAAAGCCCCCCAATCAAATCTCAACAAACAAACCAGATACATATAGCAACCTTAAATGTACGCACGCTAAAGACAGACGAAAGGCTGTTAGAACTGACAATGGCACTAAAGAACATAAAGTGGAGTATAATAGGAATCAGTGAAGTAAGGCGTTTAGGTGACCGAATAGAAGACTATGGCGATTTTGTCCTATACTCTAAGGGTGAGACGCCAGGACACCACGGCGTAGGTTTTATGGTACATAAGGAATTGAGAAATAATATCATTGAATTTAAGGGTATATCAGAACGTATAGCAGTCCTCAAAATCACGCTAATTTCGCCTAAAATCGAATGGACCATAGTACAAGTATACTCTCCTACAGAGGACTCTTCTGATAACACCATTGAAGCCTTTTATAAAAAACTAAATGACACATTAACCGAATTAAGTGCAACAAATTTAATCCTGATGGGAGATTTTAATGCTCAAATAGGCAATAGGAGAGACGGAGAAGAATTCGTATTAGGACCTTACTTTCAAGGAAAAAGAACAAGAAATGGTTCGAAATTAATGGATCTAGCCTTTGAACAACATTTAGTAGTGTTAAACTCACTTTATAAGAAAAAACAAAACAGGAGATGGACGTGGTCTTCTCCTGATGATCGTTATAAGAATGAAATCGATTATATACTCACAAACCGTGCCAGGTCATTTCAGGACTGTGGTGTTGTTGCAAAATTAAACTTTTATACAAACCATCGAATGGTACGAACCCGACTAAAACCAACACCAATAAAATCAACTGGAAAATTCAGGAAGAACCAGAAAGACGAAACAAAAAATAGAGAACAACAATTAACAACCAAAGAATTGGAAGAGGAATTGAAGAGCTTGAATGATGATCTATCAGAGCTTAATATACTTGAAACTTACAGCAAACTCTCAGAGGTTCTTAGTAAATGTAACAAAAGAAAAGAAAACCATAGAAAAGGAAAAGACATACTATCGGAAAAGACAAAACAAATAATGGTAAACAGAGCAAAAATGTTGGCAATTTCACCTAAAACAGCAGAAATTAGAAGAAAAATTACTCAATTAAGTAAAGATCTAAGAACGAATATGCGAAAAGACAGGAAACATCACCGACAACTATTTTTGGAGAATCTTATAGAAAAAACTGGAGGAACTAAAAAAGCCATGAAACTACTACAAGAAACGGAGCAATGGATACCCAAACTAAAAGATCCTTCTGATAAAGACAAAACTAAAAGACAAGACATTTTAAGTACTGCCACAGAGTATTATAGAGACCTATACTCAATAAGATCAGCTACTGAACACATTGAATTACTTGATATAGACGAAGTTCCACCCATTATGCAAAGAGAAGTCGAAAAAGCAATCAGCACACAAAAGAGAGATAAAGCACTAGGCCCTGATAATATTTCAAATGAAGCGTTACTTGAAACAAAAAATACTATTACGCCATTCTTGACTAAAATATTCAACAGCATCTTAAAAACAGAGAAAATACCAAAGTCGTGGATAGTATCCTCTATTAAACTTCTACACAAAAAAGGCAACAGAGACGACATAGGCAATTATAGGCCTATAAGTATAATGTCTAATATGTACAAAATATTTTCGAAAATTATTTTAAGCCGTATTACTAAAACTTTAGACGAAAATCAACCCAAAGAGCAGGCAGGCTTCAGAAACAACTACTCTACAGTGGATCACATGCACGTAGTTAGACAAATATCAGAGAAGTGCAAAGAATATAATATTCAATATCACTGCTGTTTTGTATACATTCAGAAATTTGGAAAGCGTTGCGAAATCAGGGTGTCGAGCACAAATACATAAGGATAATTAGGAACATTTACACAGGCACCACAGCAAAAATTAAAACTGAGAAGGAAGGCTGTGACATAGATATCCTAAGAGGGGTAAGACAGGGCGACCCTCTATCGCCCAAACTGTTTACAGCAGTTTTAGAAGAAGTATTTAGGAAATTAGACTGGTCAAAAAACGGATTAAATATAAACGGCGAAAAGTTGACACATTTAAGATTCGCAGACGACATAGTGGTCTTTGCCAATACGGCCGAAGAACTACAGAAAATGCTTATAGAACTGAATACAGCTAGTAAAGAAGTCGGACTCTCAATGAACATCCAAAAAACCAAAGCTATGACTAATGATGGGGATGCCGAAGTGATAAAAATAGATGGCAACAACATTGAGTATGTAACAGAATATATATATCTAGGTCAACTTATATCTAACCATGACTCGTCATCAAAGGAAATAGACAGAAGAATCGGAAATGCATGGAAAAGATACTGGTCTCTGAAAGAAGTTATGAAAAATAGCCAAACAAGCATGCACATCAAGAGAAAACTCTTTAACACATGCATTCTACCCATTTTCACATACGGCTGCCAGACATGGGCTTTAACCAAAGCGCAATGTAAAAGATTAAGTATAACCCAAAGAGCCATGGAAAGAAGCATCATAAAGAAAAGAAGAATTGACAAAATAAGTAATAAGAATTTAAGAAACAAAACAGGATTAGCTGATGTTACATATAAAACAAAACAACTTAAATGGAAGTGGGCAGGACATACAATAAGAGGAGGAGATAAATGGAGCAAAATTGTAACACTATGGTACCCTAGAGGCCATAAAAGAAATAAGGGTAGGCAATTTAAAAGATGGGCTGATGAAATTTTTGAAATGGCTGGAAAGACGAAAACCTGGACCAGACTACCACTCAATAAGGAAGAATGGAGAAGATTGGGGGAGGCCTTTGCCCGAAGGCACACAGAATCAGTTACAGTAGAATAAGTTTAACTATTTATACAATGTAATCTTTGTATTCTGATATAAGGCTATAAATAAATAAAAAAGAGGTCAATTAAAATTTTGTTCTGCGAGGCCATAGATAACCCTGCAAACTACTGTTTACAATTTAAAGTGAGAACATGAACCTTTGCGTTTTTGTCGAAAACGGTCACTTTCACCCTTAAGAGCGTATACTAGCAGTATTTTTTCAATATGGTTTCCATACAAATGTATTTCTCTATTTTCTCGCTGAAAACTGATTCTAGAGCCACAATTCTTTTTTCATAGAATCTAGTACTAAATTAGGAATGCCCCTATTATTTATTTTTTCCAAAAAAACTGTTTTTGTACAATTTTTTTCTTTTAAACAGGTTTTTAGAAAAAAAAATAAAGCATAAGGACATACCTATTTTAGTAATAGATTGTATGTAAAAAGAACTGTGCCTCTAGAAGCAGTTTTCAGCGAGAAAATAGAGAAATACATTTGTATGGAAAACGCACTGCTAGTATACCCTCTTAATTTGAGAGGAAATACAGGGCAGCTAGTAACAACCCTACTTTTATTTATGTACCTACTTAAGCGAAAATTAAAATATTTTTCACACCTCAACTGCTGAATAAATAACTACTTTTAAACTTTCGCGTTGCATGATTATTAAATGCAATCATCATCATTTCGAGTAGGTGAATCGGTCAGTCGACCATGCACACCCTGCTGTCAGAGTTATTCGGAACCGCCTCTCGGCCTCTGACGTGGTTCCTTTAACGACTACCAGATGGCAGCCGGGACCAACGGCTTAACGTGCCTTCCGAAGCACGGAATCATCTTTCTTATCAGACAATCAGGTGATTCATGTCTGCATTGTCCTAACCAAACTGGAAACAACTCAACAAAGTATGCTTCCCGTGGGAATCGAACCCACGACCCCCGGGTCAGTAAAGCAAACGCCTTAACCACTGGACCACAGAGGCTGTTAATTCCCGACATTGCATTAAATGCAACTTAAAAATTAACGCGAAAACATACCGTTTTTTCTCCAGACGTTTCGGCCGGGTTACACCGACCGTGGTCACTGGATGACTGTTGCAGCGGTGTTAGTAGGTACTAACTGAATAAATTTCGATTAACTTGATATTGTATCAGATAGATGTTCTGACGAAACAACTGACTTTACAGAGTTGAGTTGGTCTGTGAAGATAGTATCTGCAATTTTGGCGAAATATCAAATCAAATCTAAACAATAAACGCGGTAAGTCCCGTACCTACAGATAATAATAGTGACTGTGACCACGAAAGCTTAAAATCATGTGTCAAATAGAGCTACTAAGTAGCACTTGCTCAATACTAGCACGGAAGTATGCTGCTAAGTAGCATATGTATCGGTACCTTAAGAGCGTATACTAGCAGTATTTTTTCAATATGGTTTCCATACAAATGTAGTTCTCTATTTTCTCGCTAAAAACTGATTCTAGAGCCACAATTCTTTTTTTATAAAATCTAGTACTAAAATAGGAATGCCCCTATTTTTTATTTTTTCCAAAAAACCTGATTTTGTACAATTTTTTTTTCTTTAAAACAGGTTTTTAGAAATAAATAAAACATAGGGACATATTTATTTTAGTAATAGATAGTATGTAAAAAGAATTGTGCCTCTAGAAGCAGTTTTCAGCGAGAAAATAGAGAAATACATTTGTATGGAAAACGCACTGCTAGTATACCCTCTTAATAGACATTTGTCTTAGTAAACAAGACTGATACTAATTATGATGAACGATCCAATGAAACTGTAAACCTAAGGTTCCCAAACTTCCTACTCTCGTTCTCGTTCACTTGGTTTTAGTCCGTTCAAGGAAGGATTTTTTAATGAACTTTGTAGCGAGCTGTATTTCCTATTTCACCGAGCGTTGGCGAGGGCAGAGCACCCTTAACCTGTGGGTATAGTGTAACATCACCAAATCGCTCCCAGGAGGGATGGTTTTTGGCTTTGGGCGTCTCTTGTGTGCGCAAGACTTAGAAACAGTAAACTTTCATACGTCTGCTGGGCAAGGTTGGTTAATTGGGTAAAATAGTGTTACGTCATGGAGGCGGGGGTCTTAAGAGGAGATACAATCTAGGAAATATATGAAGGCATAGGGTCGCATTCCATATAATCTTTTTTCCAAACATCCATTTTTTTGGGCCAGAAGAGAAAAGAGGCTAAGGTCGTATCTCTTTTCTTACCGGTCTTCATCGACACTCGTAATCTCCGATATTATATGTCAAAGATAATATAAATACTTATCTACTACCTAACTAATTTTTGTACCCGATATAAACTGAATCTAGTTTTGATATAAACAGTATATACCTACGACAAGTTGTTAATACGCTATATAAACATTTTTTATTTGGATACCCGTATATAATATATAAGTAAATTTAAAAACCTACTGTTTACAGCAGTATGTATATACATTTTGGAAACCACTGCTGTAAACAATACCAGGCTTACATAACTGATGAGGCAGTAGCAATCAAAGGAGTCAGATGATCTGTAGGAGGCAAGGCCGAAGCAATTGTGGCCCCTGACGGCTCCCGCGGGATCCGCTGCAATTACAGACACTAAGGGCATGGCCAAAATGGCGCCTTCAATCATTTATATTCTGGTAGATGCTTGATATGTTCATGAAACATTTAAGTAATTATACATCTTCTTCATCTTCTTCCGTGCCTTATCCCTTTATTTGGGGTCGGCCCTCCTAGTTCTAAGGCGCCAAGACCTCTGGTCTTGCGTTGTCGTTTATTGCCTATTTTTCATAATAACGAGGAAATATTTAATTTATATTTAAATAATAATAAAATCAAAATAAAATAAATATTTTAGCTAAGCTCTCATGGCTAAAATAAATGTTTTGCCTACAGCAATCGTGGTTTTTTTTTGCCGTTTTTTGCTCGATAGTTGTTGTTAGATAATGGTACGGAATCCTTCGTGCGCGAATCCGATTCGCATATTATGGCCATTCGGCCATGTTTTTTGAGTTCCTAGTATTGGTTCCATAACAAAAGTTGTTCATTTTGACGGACTGAGTCACTCTTGAATGTCGGTGTTAAATTAACATACTTGTGCATATACATTACTAGCTTTTCGCCGCGAGGTAAAAGTACTTTTCTCCGGGATATGGTGTTGATGTCTGATATGTGTTGAAAGCGCGAAGGTTTGAAAAAATGTCTGATTTGCCCTATCCTAGCCCTTATATATTGCTAATTCTTGTAATTATAACTTGAGTATTCTTTAAGATCGTTATCGGCTCTATGCGTGACAGATTATATGATTGGGCGGCTAATCAAACGTTAACGAGATACGAGAATAAAAAAAAATTACACATATTGACACTGCCTCGAGGGCGCTCTACAGCTCTACCCGATGATAATGATAAGATAAAATGCATGATTGTTATTTGTGTTCAAGGAGACACAAATAATAATCATGATGCGGCAAACAATAATCATAATGATTGCTCAAACTACATTATTTAACATTTCTTCCTCTGCAGAAACATCTATCACGACTCTTCTCTGGACAACCAAGGTAAGGCTCCCCGACCGGTGAATATAATAATAAATATATACTTACGGACAAATCACACAGATTGAGCTAGCCCCAAAGTAAGTTCGAGAATTGTGTTATGGGATACTAACTCAACGACACTATATTTTATTACATATACATATATAGATAAACATCCAAGACCCAGGTCAATCTGAAAAAGATCATTTTCCATCTTCACCTGACCGGGGATCGAACCCGGTACCATCCGTGTCGCAGGCCGGCGTGTTGACCGCTGCGCCACGGAGCTCGTAGTAACGTCGGGTTTTTATTATTCATTTTCTAGTTATTGCCCAATAAACAAAAATATTAACGACAGAGTGCTGTAAGTGGTACAGGCCGCGCCAAACTTTATTGCGAGTCCGAACTTCGCGTGAGTTGATGCGCAGTACACAATATTAGGTTAAGCGGGGCGTGCGCGGGAAGGCGGGCCGCGTACTGCACAGCTCGCAACTAATATCCGACTCGAAATAAAGTTTGGCGCAACCTGTACTGCCCCATCATGATGTTGTTCTTCACGTAGGCAGTAAAGATTTTTCGATTAAGGAAACGAATGAAAACTTAGTGAAAATGGCGATGGCTTAGCTACTCAGGCAGGTGGCAAACCCGTCGGCTGGCAACAGAAGTCGCATGTCCAATGTCACTCGTAGAACATGGCGACAGTCGCCAGGTCACCAAACTTCAAAGACTTTCATACAAATCCATCTACCATGAGTTTTATTTACGTGAGTAGTAACCGATTCGATCCATAGTAAACTATTCTATGGCTCGCAGTAGTCAACTATTGTCTTACTCGATAGAAAACGAAGGTCAAATGTGTAACTCATGGTGCTGACACCGCAGAAAAAGTTCTTACAAACACAGTCTCGTATTCGTTTACACCGAACCTTGAATCGTTTTCGATTACGAGTTTCGAAAACTACTGTAGAATATTGTAGTCGTGGTGGACAAGAATAGAAGACTATGACGGTTATAAACCGTGTGTTACTGTCGTGTGGTACTTGGCAGAGTAGAATAGGACCACTCCCAAGTCTTCCCGTGGATGTAGTAGAAGGTGATACTACATAGTCCTACCTAACAAATATTATAAATGCGAAAGTGAGTTTGTTTGTTTGTTTGTTACGCTTTCACGCCCAACCTACTGAACCGATCATTACGAAATTTTGCATACACATAGCTTAGGGTACTGAGAAGGACATAGGCTATATATCACGCGGGGGAAGCCGCGGGTAATAAAGTCTCTTCCCGCTGTCTTTCTATGAATGCCTAGATCTTTGAAATTACGCATCTGATTTTGATGCGGTATTTTTAAATATATAAAGAGGTTTATATATAATACATGCCCAGGCGCAACCGGGGAGGCCTGCTAGTTAGGAATAAACCGCTATTAGCCATTTTCCCATAGTCATCCATCACAGAAACTATGAATGAGCCGCCACAGTAACATGAAACGATAATTGCAGCCTGCATCCATCTAAATTGCAGTAGGAACTGCAAGCCGGAGATTGGCAAAGTGGGTCGTTACCGCGTCGTAATGTTTTGTTCCTGGGGGCTCGGAATAGAACTGTGGGCTTCGGCGACCTTGGCCGTGACTGTGGAATAGTCGTCGTTTGTTTTGGTTGTTAGTTGAGTAGATTTTTTACCTTTATTTGTTCGTAGACATCAAAGAGATGCCAGCGAAGTGTGGAAGCAGAAAGGGGAAGCCTTTGCCCAACTGTGGGACACAAAAGAGGCTTATGAAAACGCTCTTACGCGCGAAACGTATATATCCTTCTAGGGAGTTGGGTAAAAAAAGATAACTCCTAGGTCTGTGGTAAGGTTTCTCTGCCCCTCAATTCTTCGCACAATACGTCAAAAGGTAACTTCTTCGCTACGCAGTCCCGTTCTGAAATCCTAGATTCTAATCATATTACATTTCTTAGCAACCGTGTACTTTCGCACCTTAATTCCTCGCGTCTTGAAGAACTTCGATTACGCTCTGCTATAAGCCATTTGAATTTCTTAAGACGTTAAACATTTAAAGGGGTAGAGGACTCAGAAATTCTTGTCATCATTCGCATGAGGTGCTAGTTACACTATTTATTTCTTGGCAGTAACGTTGTTCGATACTCTCTCATATATAAGTATCAAAATCAAAATCAAAACGTTTATTCAGAAAATAGGCCTTTGCAGGCAAGTGCCTTTTCACGTCATATCATATTTAAAATTATCTTATTAGATAATATGTATTTGTTAATTGTTCAAAAGCTACAGACTACTAGAGTTTCGGAACCGACCACTGCAGAGAAGAAACGCCGAAAGAAACTCTTAACAACAGTTTTGGTCGCCTACTCGCCTGAAGGGCTTTATATGATTACGAATATTTATTCCTTATTGTCTTTTTCTTTCTTTTCTTTTTTCTTTCTTTTTTCTGTTTTCATGTTACAATTTCAATATACATAGATTTATTATTTTTGGAACATGTTTATGTTAACGATCGAGTGTGCAAAGATAATAAACAACACATGATACTTAAAGTAGTCTCAAAGAGGCCGAGCAGACCAGTCCCTCCTGACCACAAAGCTGTGGTATAGTCGTCCAGTTGTGATTTCGCAGGTACTAGCTGTTCTGATGGAAGAGTGGAGGTAACTATATACTCCGTGCCCGCCCATCTTTCCGGTCTTCTTTTTGTTTGCAAGTTAAAAAGTTTATTTTTGCTTTTTTTCTATATCTTTTGACCAGTAACAGCGACTCCTTTGTCGTTTGCCTCATTAAGGTCTTCGATTGTGCAGGTGGAGGGAGAATTAGGGTACGTCATGAGGTGAATGGTGGCGTACCTTTCTGGTCATATGGCGTGGAGCCAGTAATCTGTGGTTTTCAGCGGTGCGAGTCCCGCATAAAAATTCTGTACCCCCGTAGCAGAAGAAGATTTTCCACATCTATAAATAAAAAAAAAATATAAATATATACGGACAAATCACACAGATTGAGCTAGCCCCAAAGTAAGTTCGAGACTTGTATTATGGGATACTAACTCAACGATACTATATTTTATAATAGATACATATATAGATAAACATCCAAGACCCAGGTCAATCTGAAAAAGATCATTTTCCATCTTGACCTGACCGGGGATCGAACCCGGGACCTCCGTGTCGCAGGCAGGCGTGTTGACCACTGCGCCACGGAGCTCGACAGTACAAAGGTACTAGATGTGTCGAAACAATCAATTGATCATTCCCGATCTCTTACGCAACAGCATATTCTGGTCAATCAATTGACGACTCCGTGGTCAATGTGACGAAACGACATTCTTCCATTGAGTGCTCATGATTGTGTGATTTGAATTCTTAGCGAATGAAAAATAAAGACGGCGTTAAATGATCGAGGTACTCACAATAACCAACTAAAGGTATGTGACGCAACGAGCAATCATTGTCAGATCAGCAGCCTATTTGCTAACTTTTGACAGCCACGGCGTACAACGTTTTGTTCATTTTAAAAGTTTGAATAAATTAAGAATAATATATAAATAACCATAAAATATCCCATAAAATAAATACTACTTATTTAACTCTTCTTATGTGGTTCTTCCCTTGGATATATGCTCTAAGGGCTATCCCTTACGCACTATTTAATGAAGCTGCCAAACAAAGATTTCGTATATTATCATGTTTGTACGCGTGATATGATAACTTGTGAGTACTTTTTTACGATGGCCCATCTGATGTGTTGCTCCAATTGCCCCACTTCTTGTACTGTGGGGGATCTGTTTGAGGCAAACGATCGTGCCATTGAGGTGGCGAAATTTTGGTCAAGACTAGTTTAAATTATAGTCATTTAGACTCGAAAAGAAGAAGAAGAAGTACTTTTTATATTCTTGGGAAGTCTTCCAAAACAAAACGAAAAATAATACATGCAGGCTCTTCATTCAGATTATTAGATAGAAATAAAAGTACAGCAGTAACTCGTGCCTCTATGGAATAAACGATAAAAATTGTAGATATACGATGGTTGTAGCGTTAATATTATATGCATCTTATCTGTCTTTACATGATGTGTAATTTTCAACTTACGTTTCCAATACAAAATATTGAATAGTCAATACACGATTGAAAGCGGCAAACGTAAAGTAGGTACACTTAAGGCGTTTTGCGTTGAACGGACTGATGCGATGTCCATAAAAACTGGGTCTTTGTCTGAAGTAGTCAAAGGTTATATTGGGTGAGCTCTGTCTCTACTTATTTATTTGCCATTGACTGCATATGGTTCGGATGTTATTATTAGGGCCGGCGCTTGGCGACTCACAAATTATATATGGGACAATGACATTATGAAAACAAACGGTTGTTTTTGTACGATGGCATTACATATCACACAGATTCATATTTTCCCAAAGGAAGTTCGAGACTTGTGTTATGGGATACCAACTCAACGATAGGTATATATTTTATATTAGATACATATAAGAAAAACATCCAAGAACCAGGTTAATCTGAAAAAAGATTAATTTCCTTCTTGACCTGACCGGTGGTCTCACCCGGGACCTTGGGTGTACCAGCCTGGTGTTCCAATGATCTCATTGGAATATGAATTCAATATTCCATCTGTATCTCATACAAACTGACTGGAGTGTGATTTTAGGGGGCCCTGGGCTTATACTACTAAGGGGTCCACTATTACTCAAAGGAAAGTAAAAATTTATGTAAGGTACTGGATACAAATAAGGCCTGAAATGTAATAAAGCCTGCCTGAAAAATAATGGACTTGCAGCAGTGTAAACGTCTTGGTTAATAAAAAGAATATACAAAATGATAATGAAAAGCTGGCACCACTTCACTACCTATATACAAATTATAATATATTTAAAAAAAAGGATTAAAAAAATTGCAGTTAATAAGGTCTATGTGCAACGCGCAATAAAGCCTATTCCATTGACAGAACCCGATTTTGCTGAAAATGTTGTTCATACATGAATAATAATACCTAACTTAAGTAAACAACGATGAAAGCTTTCAGTTTAAATACAAAATAGTCTAATGGTTTGACACTTTTTCGAAAACACGAAAATGGATAGAGCTTTAATAAAATTCCCGGGCCTTATTAGACTGCCTTGAACGTGATTTTTGCTTAATTTGTAGTAAAAATTATAACGCATGAACTCATGTATTTTATTTTATAAGCATGTTTAAATTTACAAACTGATACAGGAAGCATTACAAACTGATCTCAAAATATTGCTTTTTTCAAGCAATAATGATATAAAGTGGTTTGAAATTAAGTAGGCCTTATTTGTATCCAGTACCTTATTTAACGGGTTTGATTAGTCACAGGATATATATCGCTTTAAAATATAATAGAAATCATCGGGGGCTCATCCCCTCTCCCATCTGGGAGAGAAAATAAAAAATTGGCAATGCTCTTGTCACAGCCGGTGTTACCAACAGGTGACCAGCTTGATCGTTTGCCGTCCAGTGATATTTAAAAATATCAAATCTGTTAATAAATGACTACGGAGTTCGAATTAAGAATCTTTTTCTTTAGGTATTTCTTAGTAGTCAACAGCATGTTCACTATCAGGTGCGAGTGACAACAACATCATGACGATTTGTATTACTAACTCGTATGATGGACATTCTACTGCTGTGATGCATCATATGAGACGCGGCTTGAGAAAAAAATTGTTTTTACCAAATAGTTTCATACATGTATATTATCCGCCGTGTGGTTCCCGGCAGAGTAGAATAGGACCACTCCAAGTTTTCTCGTGGATGTCGCGACTTAGGAAAGAAAGAAGAAAAGAAAATTTATCCTTTATAACCATCAAAGAGACCTCTTCAACTCGTCTGGCCAGCGTGTAGGCCAAATCCTCTATAACTGCTGTGGCTAATATATGGCTCTGTTAGTACAGAGAGGGGCGTGTTCCTAAAGTGGAGACTAAATAGACCTGATGATGATGATGATAATAGTCGAAATTAGAATCTATTCTATTTAAGTAGATTGAAAATGATGTAAATATTGATGAAGGTATTTCTTTGTAGTAAACTGCAAGTTTAACTATCAGGTGCGACGGATGACAACAATATCATGACGAGTTGTATTACTAACTCGTATGAATGGACATTCTTCTGTTGTGATAGATCATACGTGTTGCTTGAGGAAAAAAATACTTAGGTTCTAGCAAATAGTTACATACATGCATATTATCCCGTCTTTTTAGGGCATATTCTTAGATTTGATCTTCTACAAGTGCATAGGTATTTGAATGAATATTATAACAGCCGTGTGGTTCCCGGTACAGTAGAATAGGATGCCGTAGAAGGCGATTTAGAAACATGTTGTACAACATCATGACGAGTTGTATTACTAACTCGTATGAATGGTCGTTCTACTATTGTGATGCATCATACGTTATACGGCTTGAGGAAAAAATTGTAGGTACGAGCAAATAGTTAGTAACGTAGGTACTAAACTACGTGCGTGATATCACGTCTTTTGGGGCATATAAGATCAAATAGAGCATAATTGGATGAAATAAAGTAAACAGCAGTAAGAGTCATTAAAAAGATGGCTGAGAATCGAGATTTTTTTTTTTACAAATCACACAGATTGATCTAGCCCCAAAGTAAGTTCGAAACTTGTGTTATGGGATACTAACTCAACGATACTATATTTTATAATAGATAAACATCCAAGACCCAGGTCAATCTGTGAAAGATCGTTTTCCATCTTCACCTGACCGGGGATCGAACCCGGGACCTCCGTGTCGCAGGCTGGCGTGGTAACCACTGCGCCACGGAGCTTGTAAATACTAGCAGTCCGCTGCGGCTCCGTTCGTGGTACCTACATACCTAGCCTTTGCACGCAGGGATAACGTAGGTACGTACCTATCCAACACTGAAAGGATTTTTTAAATCGGTCCAGTAGTTTCTGAGATTAGTGCATCCAACCAAACAAACAAACAAATCCTTCAGGTTTTATATGTATAGTAGACTAGAATTCTTATTTTATTTCCCCAAATATAAATGATCCCGTTCTACCTACATAATGTTATGTAATACCTACCAACCGAGTTAATTAGAATCATACCACACCAATCATTATCTTCTTCATAATAATATTAACAAACCAAAATAAGTACTTATCAAATTTCGTGTAATACTTTACACGAAAAACAAAATATATCATTAAATATTTACTTACTTATCAAATTTAAATAAAACTATTTTAATACGGTTTTTATCGCGTTTATTACATTATGTATACACCTAACGTTTCGAGCACTTTACAGTGTTCGTGGTCGCAGGTAGACTAAGTTGACATTTGTCTAGTATTTTTTAAGAACTGCAAAATCTACCGCCTAGAATATTTATTGATAACGTAATAATGTAATAAACGCGATAAAAACCGTATTAAAATAATTTTATTTAAATGTGTAACAATCGCGAAAACATAAGAAAACATTACTTATCAAATTTCGTGTAATACTTATTACCACAACAATTCACGAAAAACATAAAATATATCATATATTATAATTTTTTTTGTTTGTCGGTCTTTTCTATTGAAAAGATACAGATATTCATCTTATCACACGGCTTCAGACTTGGATAAGATAAAATTCATTTTCAATAACTCTTTTACGCGTTAATGCCAAAGACACCTATTATATAATTTATATTATATAGAAGTATAACTGAATAAAAAAACACAAACAAACATAACAATAATAAACACTAAAATGCGAAAAGTAAACTGAATTAATTATTTATTTCAAACAACATAACGCGTGCCTTTTCCAACTTAATTTTTATCATGACATTTAATTAAAACAATGCACACTCGGTCCACATATATATAAGTAGTTTATAAGGTCTAACTTAGGTGGTCTAACTAGAATTGTGAGTTGACGTCGCTTGGAGAAAATGCGCTGTGCAGTTTGTTGCCGCTTCTTCTGCACTCCGCTTTGGAAGCGGCCTAAACTTAGCCATAAGTAATTATTGACGTCAACAAAATTTTTTTGTTGTAAAAATTGTAAACACTAATATGACAATTAATAAGTGTTCAAAGAAACCTATATTAAATAAACGATTGAATCTTGAAATTAATCAAAAACTTTACTTAGTTTTTGATTATTATGTATTAGAATATATTACTGATTTACTTATAGTCCGTACTACTATTGTTGAATTCTCTATATATGAGATCGCTATAGGTTTGAATCAAGTAGGAAGGATTTCATTGTTTGTTTGTTTGAATTGAATAGACGCCAAAACTATTGGTCCGACTTTCAAACTTCTTTCACCTATAGAAAGCTATTTATCTGCGGGTGACATAGGCTATAATTTACGCGGACGAAGGCGCAAATAAATTTCTAGTAACCGATAAAAGTGTAAGATAAAGCGTATCGACGACGTAAATGACGAGCTCTGTGGCGCAGCGGACAACCCGCCTGCCTGCGACACGGATGGTCCCAGGTTCGATCCCCGGTCAAGTCAAGATGACAAATGATCTTTTTCAAATTGACCTGGGTCTTGGATGTTCATCTATATATGTATTTGTAATAAAATATAGTATCGTTCGTCCCATAACACAAGTCTCGAACTTTCTTTGGGGCTAGCTCAATCTGTGTGATTTGTCGGTATATATTTAATATCTATTTATTTATTTATCGTTATCGAAATCCACACGGTTGCGGTAAATTTCGAGTATATTCTTTGGTTGAATGCCTAATGGTATAAACTCATTTTAAATTTACCTGTTATTATCAATTTTTAATTACAATAATTCGTCATCAAAAGCAAAGGAAAAGGATATTAACCTCATTTTTAAACAAAATAATATTATGTTATAAATTAATTAAATTTAATTATTAATTATGTAATTCGTTGTGGTTATGTTAAGTTTTTTTTTGAGTAGGTAAGTATTAAAATAAATATTTAATTGTCGATGTTCGGTTATCTACTTGAGGCTATTTTCCGTAAGTAGGTAGGTAGTCATGAATTGCAATCATGGATAAGGAGGTAGTATGTAGGTACGATAGCTATTAGAGAGCCATATAATACGCAAACAGCATATAGCCAACTAGCTTTTACCCGCGGCTTCGCCCGCGTGATTTATAGCCTATGTCCTTTCAGAACCCTAACCTATGTGTATGCAAAATTTCACGATGATCGGTTCAGTAGATACGACGTAAAAGGGTAACAAACAAACAAACAAATAAACAAACAAACTCACTTTCGCATTTATAATATTAGTTGGGATGACGCCCGGGGCACTAGAAATGCTGACACCAGCACTGAAGTAGATTTTACCACTAGACAAAAAAGAAGACAATGTTTCCGACTTTGAAGACGACATGGATGTCCTGTCTTCTTCTGCACTATTTGTATGAAAGAGAAATATAGTACCTATTGCTTCTCTTCCATACACACAGAACGAAGAGAAACAGAATACTTAAGAGTGGTTTCAAGGTAATTGTAGAAATACAAATATCTACTAACAGTTTATATGGGATTTATTTTGCATTCACAATGCTATTGTACCTTATTTATTAAATAAAGAATAATAATTAATAAGAAATGGTGAAAAAAATCCACGCGGGCAGGACTTGAACCTGCGTCTAGATCTCAGTACGATCGCGCGTAATTGGTAACGCATAGATCGTACTGAGATCTAGACGCAGGTTCAAGTGCTGCCCGCGTGGAATTTTTTCACCATTTCTTATTAATTATTATTCTTTATTTAATAAAAAAATATCTACTAACACTTGCTTTTGGTATAGGTTACATAAGAATTTGTTTATTAACCTATATACTGAATGGCCGAGTATGCGACTTTTGCTTACTCGCCAGGCGCGGGCTGACACGCAGTACAAGACAATTACTACTTTCGTCTCTAGTAGGGCGCGAGCGACATTTCGTGTGGTGTAAAGATAATTAGTAGGTCAAGGTCATAAAACCCAAAGACTACGATTAGCATGTTAGAGAGCGTTAAGTTAAGTTAATGCCGTGTGGTTCCCGGCAGAGTAGAATAGGACCACTCCAAGTCTTCCCGTGGATATCGTAAAAGGCGACTAAGGAAACACGAGCTAAACAAAGCTAATAAACATCAAAGAGACTTCTCCAACCCGTCTGGCCAGCGTGGAGAGTGTAGGCCAAATCATCTGACTGCTCTGGCTAGTAAATATATGGCTCAGGGTAGTACAGAGAGGGTCATGCTCCTGCAGAGGAGATTAAAAAAGACCTGATGATGATGATGATGACATTTCATGCTTTGTGCATATACATCTACACTTGTTCAAAACATCATCATCATCAAGTCTTTTTTAGTCTCCACTGCAGCAGTACGGCCGTCTTTGTACTACCAGAGCCATATATTAGCCAGAGCAGTCATAGGATTTGGCCTACACTTTCCACGCTGGCCACGCCATGCTGTTCAAAACATGCCTAGTCCTTATCCTAACTAATATTATAAATACGAAAGTGAGTTTGTTTGTTTGTTACGCTTTCACGCCGTATCTACTGAACCGATCATCATGAAATTTCCCATTTACATAGGTTAGGGTACTGAGAAGGACATAGGCTATAAATTACGCGGGTGAAGCCGCGGGTAACAGCTAGTCCATAATAAATGGATATATGCCCAGACCTTATAAGGATTTTCATGTGCCGTGCGACTCTCACGCGTGTGTGCGTAGGTCAACTAGTGGTCAACTCTCATTTGCGGTCTAGATATCCTAGCTCATAAATTAGTGTTAGGTTACGGCCAGTGCCTACCTATTTTTACCCGACTGACCCACTCAGAAAGAGGGTTATGTTATTGGCAAGTATGAATGTATGTATGTATCTGGTAAGTATGTCTGTTCCATTGTTGCCTCTTGTAGTCTTAACGTCTTGACCGGCTTTGAAATGCGAGGTATAATTAGTTTCGTATTCTTCTCCGGAGTGTCATAGGCTAGTAACGTTAGCAAATATGGCAGACACAAACAGCCAAAAACGCCAGTCGGGTTTGTTAATGTAACTCTCTACCCTTGACCGTCTCATAATATAATAAATAATTATAAATTAATCAATTCTGTAAGCCTGAAAACCTTTTGTTAAGGTTAAGTTATATGTATTACTTCAAGTAATATTAAGTACTTTTATAAAGATCATTCGATAACAATATTTTTTTAGCGAATAAATAAATACAATACAATATAATGCGCTTAAACAGGCAATGGAAAAAAGTGAATTATAATATGTTTGATATTATAGTTTAAAAGCTAAAAGAGAAACATCAATAGGAGACGAATCCGATTGAAAAGACTAGAGATACAAGTTCTTGGAAAGTCACAAGAAAGCTGAAATAAGCTTTTGCAATCAACCAACACGACAGGTTCTTGTAGTTCCTTACTGCTAAAGCTCAGAATGGACATATTGGCAATCGTGGTATGTGATGTTTAGGTATGTACCTATGTATTTTACTTAAAAGCTGCTAGCTTTCGCCCGCGACTACACTCGCGCTTCTGTACTCCCGGAGTGTCATAGGCTATGTAGCGTCGGTTCACTATCCGAACGCATAACTTTTTTTGGTATAAAAGTTGTTTCGCATAAAAATATTTCGCATATAGGTATTTTACGTATAAATTTTTCATACAAATTTTATGCGTAACATATCTTTATGCGAAGTATTTTTATGCGAAACAACTTTTATGCCAAAAAAAATTTCATGCATTCGGATAGTGAACCTGTAGCGTCACCAAAATAATTAATATGGCGGAAAATAAACTGACAAAAACGACAGTGGGGTTTTTTATTTTTTAAATAATGCAGTTTTTTAGGTTCACACACACACTTTCAATTTGAAGCAAGCGTCTATAGCGTCCGTGGCGCCTCGTCAGAGCGACAGATCGTTGTTCAATACAAATGTATGAAATTTTAGTGAACATCATTCGAGCAAAGCGATACTGACGCGACGCCACTGTCGCTATGACGCTGCGTTTGTGTCTACCTTTATGTATAGGGCACAGATCTGTAATTAGATCGGGTTAAAGTCAGTTTATGTTATTGTTTCTTTTTATATTGTTTTTAAAGAACTCTCTTTAAAAACAATACTTAAACAAATAGTGGTAATATATTTTGTATCGGAAACATAGAGATTAGGAGACTTACCCACTCATTCATGAAAATTAACAAACGCTTATTAAAACTCTTTTAGTTAAAATATGTTTTGTCTTTATCCCACGCTCTGTTTGACATTGAAAGAACGAGACAAAACATATTTTCACTAAAGTAGGTTTACTAAGCGATTGTTAATTTTTATGAATAAAGGGGATAGAAGATATATCAGAATATTAACTAGGTTTTTGAGACTATGTATTTGTGGCTTAGCTACATCTAGCATCTTGCTAATACATTATCAGCTGCTACGAGATTATATTAGCCTGGTCTGGCCTACATTTGACACGGAGCTCATGTCAAGTGCATACGATTGATGGGATAACGTTATTAGAAAAAACCGGGCAAGTGCGAAACGGATTTTCAGTTTTTCTAAAAAAAAAACTGTATTCTAAAAAAAAATTTAAACAGTTTTTTAGAAAAATATAAAACATAGTGCCATGCCTATTTTAGTAATAGATTTTATGAAAAAAGAATTGTGCCTCAAGCAAGAAGGAGTTTTCAGTGAGAAAATAGAGAAATACATTTGTATGGAACACGTAAGCATTTTAACTACAAAATAAAACATGTTTTCTTCTTTCACGACCTTCTAATCTCTGAATGGGGTCGGCCCTGATATCTATGGGTCGGCCCTTCTGCCGGCCTATTTACTAACTCGGATGACAGGTGTCGATGCCTATCAATCTAGGATTTGCTGTTACGATGCGGTTTTTGTATTTCAAATAAAAAGTTTGAGCAGGCAAAACCCGCATTGTAATTGTAAATTCTAGATTGATAGGCATTGACACCTGTCATCCGAGTTAGTAAATAGGGGCTGGTCATTCTTAAAACATGTCTGTTACATGACTGTGAAAAAAGGAGTGTATTGTTTTTATTGGAATTCGTGTATGTATTAACCTCATCATCATCATTAGGTCTTTCTAGTCTCCACTGCAGGAGCACGACCCTCTCTGTACTACCAGAGCCATATAATAGCCTGAATGGTCAGAGGATTTGGCCTACACTCTCCACGCTGGCAAGACGGGTTGGAGAGGTCTCTTTGATGTAAATAAGCTTTGTTTCGCTTTGTTTCCTTAGCCGCCTTTTACGACATCCACGGGATGACTTGGAGTGGTCCTATTCTATTCTGCCGGGAACCACACGGCGACTGTATTTACCTATGTTACTTTATTTCGCCATTACTCCTAAATACCATAAGGTTTGAATGTATGGAGTATCGCTGGATAAACTTTTGGAGAGCACGAGGCAAAATAAAATTTATTTTCAAAAAGTAAAACCACGATAAGAAAGAAGTAGAATTAAATTAGATGTTTTTGTAATAAACTTAAGCACAGTTAGGTATAAATAAGATGAAATCATTTCCTTATTTAATATTTTGTTTTCTTCATTAAGTCAAATCTTAATTGTAGCGTTTCCTGTGTGGTTTAGGTGCATTCATTAAAATTTACTTTAACTGGATAAAAAATACCACAATCTGCCTAGAGGTACTGTTATGTACGAATAACGTTGTATTTTTTTTAAAGATAATGTCGGTTAAATAATAACTTAGTTATTATTTTTCATATTACTTTTCATTGATTTTGCGTTAAATAAAATAAGAGACATCTCGTTTTTTTTTCGTTTTTAAAGAGAGAAGATTTGATTGCTTGTATATTTGTTTGTTAGGGATAAATTTAAAATAACTTTTTTCACTTATAACTAAATTATCAGCGAATAACCTAAACTATCCTTATAATATTTTCAAAATAGTTAGGGATTCGTACAATTATTGCAAAAATGTAACCCAAGGTATCAAAAAAATGTTTCGGGTGGTCATAAAAAAAAACTAACTAGAACCTAACTTCTTTTCTGCCCTCAGTCTTTCTGGGTGTTCATAAAAAAAAACTTGAACCTAACTGCCTTTTTGCCCTCAGTCATTCCGGGTGGTCATAAAAAAAACTATCTCAAACCTAATTTCTTTTGTTTTTAAATGGGTTTGGAAAGTTATAATTATTTTAAAATATTATTATAATATGTAATATTAGTTTCAAAAATAGTTATACAAGGTTATCGTAAATTGTACAGATATTTATGCCTATCGATTTTAGTCTATGTAATATTAGAGATTCTAAAATTAGGGCTAACAATTGATAGGCTAAACTTGTATTGTGCAAAAATATTAATTAGGCTTAACATAATTTTACATCAAATTTTAGACCCATAAGATTCGGCGAAGGGAAATTAGCCGTATGGTTCCCGGCAGAGAAGAATAGGACCGCTCCAAATCTTCCCGTGGATGTCGTAAAAGGCGACTTAGGAAACTCAAGCTAAACAAAGCTATAAACATCAAAAGACCACTCCAACCCGTCTGGCCAGCGTGGAGAGTGTAGGCCAAACCCTTTGACTGCTCTGGCAGTACAGAGAGGGTCGTGCTCCTGCAGTGGAGACTAATAAAGACCTGATGATGATGATGAAGTGAAATTAGAAGTAAATTTTTTTTTGCGAAACAAAGGGCACCCGCTTTTGAAAGCTTAAAGTTAGCAAGTATAATAACGTTGTATTATTATTTGTAACTGATTGCTCTGGCTAATATAAGTATAGGCTCTAGTAGTACAGAGAGGGTCGTGCTCCTGTAGTGGAGACTAAAAAAACCTGATGATGATGCTTCTTCGTATTTTATTGTAATAATTACGTAAAGATAATACCTTATTATTTTTATACTAAAAATAATTATTTTACCTGCTTTAATATGGCGTGTGGTTATTTTTATCTGGTATTCTCGAATACCTACCATAGTGTTTTTTAGCCGCTGCCTTATGCTCTCCTGTGGGATTTGAACCCACGACCTCATTAGGTAAAAGCCTTGACCACTGGACCACAGAGGCAGTGGCTAATAAAGCTTCATGTTCTCACGGCCATCTCACAATCTGGACTAAGTCTCAAACGAAAGAGCGATAGACAAAACCTATTTTTTTAGCCGCTGCCTGCTCGCTCGAGGAATGCAGTCTTGCTGGCTACTCACACATGCACGGGACATGTGTCCGTGTGGGTGTGTCAGACGGGGAGCTACTATTTGTTACAAAGTCATTTTGATCTCATTCATTAATCCTAAAATATATCGAATTTCAAAAATCTAACAAGTATACGAAACTTGTTAATTACTTGTAGTATTTTTTGTTTATTACAAGTAATTCACTAGTGCCATATTTAAAGAGAAAAATCGGTTAACGCCAAAAGTAGCTACTTTTGGCGTAAACCGATTTTTCTCTTGATTTATCAAACGAATATTAGTGAAAATGAATATCAAAATACTTCAAGTAATTTACTAGTTTCGTAATTGTTAGATTTTTAAAATTCGATATAATTTAGGATTTAAAGAATTAATTGCTGGGTGGAACTAGTGTTACTATAAGAGCGCCTTAACCGACTTTAAAAGGGAAGTAAGTGGCACAAAAAAATAACATAAATTGGCGAATGTCCATTAGACGGTTTTATACTATAATCAGTTTAAAACATACAAAGGAAAATAGGATTTAACTGTTCCTAAAGTTTGTCAATTTTGATTCATATTTATCTCAACTTTATCTAACTCTACTTGCATATTCAGATATTTTTGTAATATGTGTATAAATAGGTACAAAAGTTAATAGTTGGATGTGCAAGTCGAGTGCTTCGTAAGTAGGAATCAAAATTGACAAAATGTCGCGAACTGTGAATACATTTTTTGGAATGAAAACTTTTGCATTTTAATAACGTCGGTCTCTTGTTTTGTATGACTCGTAGCATGGATAATAAAACACATTTCGCATTTGCAATTAGTAATGACTTTAATTATCTACTCAGAATTAGTGTTCCTCAAAAATGGCAAAAATAATGGCAATGAGGGCATTGTTTTCCTGTTTTGTTCTCTAATAAAAGTTATTATTTTTATTTCAATTCTGTGTCAAGTTCTTGTAATGAATACTGAATAATGTTCTTAATTAATCTTTATAGAATTCGAATTTCATCTTAGAGTATATTCCGTGTAAATAACCGACCAATTAAAAAGTTTTATTCTAAAAAATCAAAAGTGTAAAAGCAAGTTTTTTGTCGGTGACATTGTGTGAAAAAAAAGCACAAACTAAATTACTAGTTTTGGCATTCTTTTTTAAACTTTCGCGCTTCAAACACATAATTATTAATATTAACAGGACTTAGCACGAACCTTTTTACTTATTTATTTTCGCTGACGTTTCTATGGAGTTACATCCATCGTGGTCGCAGCGAGACTGGAGTACGGTGGTGTCATCTTGTGGTGGTGGGAGCACTTGCACTAATAATGTCACTACCCACAACTAGTTTTATATTTTCGTATTAGCCCCGGTACACACAACACTGACAATGTCCAACTTTTTGTCCGACACTGAACGACGCGGTTTCATTTTATCAATCACTGGATTCCATGCGGGTGATAGTTTGTATCCATCTTCCCTGTTGAAAGTCTTGTATTTCTTTATTTCAACAGCTTCCCGTACTAGTCTTTTGTAGTAGTGACGGTCAGTAGATAATACCTTTGGCTGGTGTAATTCAATCCAGTGATTGCAATCGGTGTCCATAAGGTGTTCTGCAATAGCGGACTTATTAGATTGACGGTTCTTCACAGCTACATACAGAATATACAAATGAAAGAAAAACACACTTTATCCTACAATTCAAGGCTTTGTGAGAATTGGTATGTATTTGAGAATACCAACCCATTAATAATAAGTCAACTAAATAAACACTATCAGTGAAATATTTATTTTTACAATTCTGTAAAAATAAATATGTCACTTGACTTATTTTTTCAGTATCCTAACCTATGTGTATGCAAAATTTCATGATGATCCGTTCAGTACATAAGGGGCGAAAGCGTAACAATTAAACAAACAAACTCATTATCGCATTTATAATATTAGTAATAAAGTTGGGATTGATGCACATTCGTGCATTAGTTGCAACGATAACAAACAATGAAATTTTCAATGTAACTATAGCCTTTTTTCAGACTCTATGAAAATACATAATTATGTTGAGTCTATAAGTAGCAAAGATATTTTTTTCCAAGTCTATGATCTTTACACTTCTTTACATCACTTCACTGCCGAAAAACTGCCTTTACGGATTTTAGGGCATAGAACACACGTCAATTGACTTTGAATTTATGGCCCCCCATAGAAACTCAAAAGGAATTGTATGGCATTTTTTTCATTTTCACCCTCACTCCATTATTTGTCTATGATCCTTATTGCCTAGAGAAAACATATGGCAGTCGGTCGTCTGATACTAGTAATAGTATCTTCTTCGTAGTTTGTGCATCACTTGTAACGATGGCAAATATATAAATAGACGGCAGATAAAGTTAGGTATTTGATTTTACAATTAGATCATCTATGTTACCCTGTCAAGGTGGTCACGACGATATTCTGACAAATTCGCACTAACAGACAGACAAGGAAGCTAGTAGTCATACATAACGGAGTTTCCTATATGGCTTGTGAAATTGTGGCTTATGAAAAGTGAGCTTTTGTTTAGCATTGCCCGATTTTGATCGGGTTTGTTGTAATGCATCTTTGAACATTAAAAGGTTAAGACAGTGACTCTTCCTTGTCCTCAACTCAAAATATCTAGACTTGAGTAACTTGAAACGGTGCTTTGATAATGGTGAGTTTTTTCATTATTAAACAAACAAGGATAGTTTATGGCTTTACATAATACCTTTAGACACTACGAGGCAGACAGGTTAATTTTATACAGACTGAAGCTCTAAAGAAAAAAACTGATTAAAACTTGTAAGAAGGTATATAGATATATCAGTAATTTCGTTGACTGTCCTTTCTTTTTAAGCAGTTAAATTACTAATTTTTACTTTTTAGTTCCGATTTGTGCACTATGTATAGAATTGGAGTCAGTTTTTGTTAAAAATAATTTTGTTTCGTATTTAATGATTAAAATCCAAATCCTCTGACTGCTCTTGCTAATATTTGGGTCTGGTAGTACAGAGAGGGTCGTGATCCTGCAGTGGAGACTAACAAAGACCTGATGATAATAATGATTTCATGATTTTTGTCAACGATTTTTTTTTCAAAACCTGGTATGTTTTCTTTTAGGATTTTTGTAGCTCTGGCGATTCGGAACCCTGACTAGTATTTTAAACTTACGCAAGATATTTATTTTTGTATACTTTTTATTCATTCTTAAAGATATTGCAACTTTTTGGCTTTAAAACTTTTCTTTCCACAATTTAATTTACAAATGCCACAGTTCCGTGTGACGTGACGAGCTCCGTGGCGCAGCGGTCAACCCGCCTGCCTGCGACACGGAGGTCCCGGGTTCGATCCCCGGTCAGGTAAAGATGGAAAATGATCTTTTTCAGATTGACCTGGGTCTTGGATGTTTATCTATTATATGTATCTATTATAAAATATAGTATCGTTGAGTTAGTATCCCATAACACAAGTCTCGAACTTACTTTGGGGCTAGCTCAATCTGTGTGATTTGTCCGTATATAATTTAACAAAAAAAAAAAAAATTCCAGCGTAGAAATCAGTTTCGCCTAAAATTTATCGGATTAGTCAATGTAATCTGGCCTAATGTGTTTTAATCCTCGGCGTGGGATTGGCCAATCAGTGTAAATCAATCATGGCTGTCAAGAAATCTGGAAATAAGGCTGGAAATACAATAGTTCTGTTGTGGTTGCTAAATGCGATATGACTTTGATGTTATCTGTTAAATTAATTGTAACGTCTAGCAAAATTGTCAAGGGTATTTTTTTAAAGATTCCGGTAACTCAAAAGGCAATAAGGAACCCTTTTAGGTATTAAAGGAACCACTATTTGTTTGTTAGTCTGTCTGTCGAAACCGTTTTCTCAGGAACGCATAGACTTATCAAGCTAAGATTAATTTTACATATTGAGATCCCTTGAAGTTGTGAAAAACTGAATCTTCTAAATTGACACAATCAAAAGATACGGCCGATCATGTCAAGAATTTTGCTGATTTGTTCAAAACCGAAAAGGTATCAAACAAAACCTTCAGGGTATTACCCTGAAAAAATTCCCTGTAGACCTTGAATCATGAAATTCAATTGTTTGTAGCAAGATGTTATAGCAAATAAGGAAATCAAAAAGCCGTAATTTTGTACGGATCCTTCGGTGCGCGAGTCTGATTCGCACTTGGCAAAACAAGCAAGACATATGGACAAATCTTTGCAGTTTCAGACTGATCACTAAAGAGGAGAAGAAATTACATCCAGTGCAAAGGCAGGTTAATATTGTATAGAGCTGTTATATACAATAGAAAAGTTTACCTTAAAATAAAATAAGAGCTTGGCTTTCAAATAACTTCTTTTTTAATCGGATAGTTTTTTTTACTAGCAGGTGTGTATATAGAGCTTTTGAAATCTTAGTACAATTAATCTTAAACCCTAAGCGCAACTAATCCTGGCTTCAATGCCCGTAATCAGTTAGATATCATAGTTAAACAGAAATCACGTTCTTCGTAGTATGTTTTCGCAGTAAATCCGTAGCAGAGACGCGTATAACTACTATTATCATAAAAAAAAGAATATTGACTGACATACAAGGAAGGCCGGGTGGTTCCCGGCAGAGTAGAATAGGCCCACTCCCAGTCTTCCCGTGGATATCGTAGAAGGCGACTTAGGAAATACAAGCTAAGCAAAGCTTATAAACATCAAAGAGACCTCTTAAATCCGACTAGCCAGCGTGGAGAGTGTACGCCAAATCCTCTGACTGCTCTGGCTAATATATTCGCTGTGGTGGTGCAGAGAGAGTCGTGCTCCTACAGTAGAGGCTAAAAAAGACCTGATGATGATGATGATACAAGGATTTCCATTAATAAATAAATATATACGGACAAATCACACAGATTGAGCTAGCCCTAAAGTAAGTTCGAGACTTGTGTTATGGGATACTAACTCAACGATATAATATTTTATAATAAATACATATGTAGATGAACATCCAAGACCCAGGTCAATCTGAAAAAGGTAATTTTTCATCTTGACCTGGCCGGGGATCGAACCCGGGATGGGATTAATGGGGGGATGGTTGTTATACTACGCTTGGCAGATGGGTTGGTGAGCCCGTTTCTTTTGGCTTATTTCGACACGACTTTGCTGGCCTTCGAATTGCGGAAAAGGAAGGTCTTTGTTGGACTGGAGAAACCGAATAAAGGCAATTGGGGTGCTGTTTGCTCGAATGGATTGAGGATGAGGTAGCTCGTAACCCCTTTCGAGCTACCTCCTCACCCTCAATCCAGTGGATGGGGAACATAGCGCGAAGAACCGATTTCCGATGGGGCAGAAAGTTTCTTGAATGGCGACCAGCGTTGGACACCCATACCAGATAGTCGAACGACCTGACCAGGTTACAGGAAGATGCTGGATGCAAGGCGCGTCAAATTGATTGTACTGCGGAATTTCTAAGGAAAAGCCATGTCCAGCAGTGGACTACTTGTGGCTTGGATGATGATGAAGTAGATTTACAACTCCTTACTGGGGAATCTTACTGTTACTAATAAGGAAGTATTAGTAACAGTAAGATTCCCCAGTAGGGAGTTTTTTTTAAGACGGACTTTTTAGCAGATTTTGATTGGTGGTTCGGAGCCTAGTAAAATTTAAGAAACACTGATAACTTTAAGATCAGTATAGGTAAAATGAAATATCAATATGACTTCCTATATCAATATACCCAATACGGAATATATTATATAACAAATATAATTCATAACAAGGATAACAATGAAACCTAAACCACACAAGTCGTAAAAAAACAACTTTATCTCGCACCGACAAATTGGACTATACAGGAAACGAATAATACAAATACTAGGATTTATTGTACTTAATGAGCAAGTGACAATGTGTCATCTCTATGATTAATACGAAGATACATTTCCTGATGAATGTTCGCTTTATCGAGAGTATTGTCAAATCTATGACGAAAAATATTTATTTTCCATAATGACGAAGTTAGATTATTAGTTTAGCCGTGTGGACCACTCCAAGTCTTCTCGTGGATGTCGTAAAAGGTGACTTGAAAAATACATGCTAAACAAAACTTATAAACATCAAAGACACCTCTCCAACCTGTCTGGCCAGCGTGGAGAGTGTAGGCCTAATCTTCTGCCTGATATGGCTAATATATTCGCTCTTGTAGTACAGAGAGGGTCATGCTTCTGCAGTGGAGACTAAAAAAGACCTGATGATGATGATGAGTGTTGTCAAATCTATGACCAAAAATATTTATTGGGTGTAGATCACCTTTTTTAGGGTTCCGTAGTCCGTAGTAAGCAAGGAACCCTTATAGTTTCGCCATGTCTGTCTGTCTGTCTGTCTGTCTGTCTGTCCGTCCGCGGTTTTACGCAGAGACTATAAGTACTAGAAAGCTGTAATTTGGTATGGGTATGTATATTAATCATGGCAAAAAAGTGGTAGAATAAAAAGTTGAAAAAAAATTTTTTTTAGGGTAGCTCCCATACTAGTAAAGTGGTAGAGTAATTTTTTTTTCTCTATTTACCCATCGTGTGTGGTATCGTTAAATAGGTCTTTCAAAAATATTGTGAGGTTGAGAACACCATATTTCGATTTAGGGATCCGTTTCCGAAATATTTGATTTTAAAGTGCGAATTTTTGTTAGAGGTAAATGTCCCCCCCCTCTATCTGCTAAACAGTTATATGTAGATACGTAAAAAAAATTACAACAGTAGTATATATACTGAAGTTTAAAGGAAAACTATCAGAGCTGAGTTCTAAGTACAAACTAAAAAGTTATAGGCAACCAACTTATAAACTGTAAAATTTCATACTATTTTCATTGTTAGATGTTTTGGGTCGTTAAACTGTAAGGTGCGAGTGTGAATAGTGTGAACTCAAAGTTGTCATTTGCAACTACGGAACCCTACACTGCGCGTGGCCGGACACGCACTTGGCCGGTTTTTTAATTAATAAAGTGCCCGTTATGACTTTTTGTTGCGGTTACAACTTTCTTAACCATATGCTACTTCTGGGGGGTTTGAAAGTATGGGTAAAAGGTATTAAAATTAGTGTAGTTCGAAAAAACAGAAAAAATTAAGTCCCATACTTTCGGGCCCCCCGGTGGCAACTTGCGCGTAGGTTATTCTTAGCGGTCTCTACAATAATGTTTTCACGATTGTTACATATTTGTAAAAAACTAGCAGTTACCCGCGGCTTCGCCCGCGTAATATATAGCCTATGTCCTTCTCGGTACCCTAACCTATGTGTATGCAAAATTTCATGATAATCGGTTCAGTAGATTCGGCGTGAAAGCGTAACAAACAAACAAATAAACAAACAAACTCACTTTCGCATTTATAATATTACTTGGGATTGGGATTGGGATGGGATTGGGATTAGTTGGGATTGGGATTAGTTGGGATTGGGATATCAGTTGGGATTGGGATAAGGATAGTTGGGATTGGGATTAGTTGGGATACTTAAGAAGAGATTGTTTTAGCAAATAGACTTACATAATATTTTTTTCTTTAGTGGTCATGAAACAAATATTTTTTAACAGATTTTAAGAAAGGAGGTTATCAATTCGACCCAGTATGTCATATTGTCGTAATTATATAGTTTTTATATAACTATGTTTACCTATCTACATCAGCTAGTTTCATAAGTGTATTTAAATAATATATATTTGCAAATTTGAATGTTGTATTTTCGTTACTGTTTGGTTCACAGAACTTTATCAAGATATAGTACTGTGTTCTTGATATAGTTCTGTGGTTTGGTTAATAAGTTTTTTCCAAATTAGGAAACAGTGCACGTTTCATCAAAATCGGTTTAGTAGTTTTTAGATTCTGACGCAATACGGTATCGGACTGATATTAAGATTATTATATAACTTACGTTAAAAGTAACTAATATATATCTATACTTCTTTACTAATATATAAAAATAAAGAGTTTGTTTGGTTGAACGCACTTACTTCAGGAAAGTGGTCCTATGACTAGCGTGTTCAACCTGACCGATTTCAAAAATTCTTTCACTATTGCATTACCTATGCAACAGTTAAAATTTTTTTTGAAATCCTTGAGTGAAGTGAAGTGAAGTGAAGTGAAGGCTAGTATAAAGCCGTGGCAGGCTGCTAGTCTTAAAATAATGGTACCTATAAACTCTTTTTATTTTATATCGCTTTGCTCGGTAATCTTAATGCTCTCTTTTAAAGTTGGGTTGGCAAGACCATTATTAGCAGTACGAAAATAACTTTAAATTTACTTTTTTTAACTATAGTATAATTCACTAAATTTATTGCAACTTATGAACCCATAACCGTAAACTATACTATATTTATTATAGCTACAAAAGAAAGTTCTCTCGCCACCCATACGTACCTAGTCACGAATGTATGTATAGGCTGTAGTGTAGTGTATATAATACATTCATGACGTCATGACTCATGACGCAATGCATTTTATTATCAAAAATTTACGTCTAAAACCATGTGATTTTGTAATTTTTATATCTGAAAGGGTTTTTTGGTTAGTAATTTATTTTTTGTTTTTCGAAGGTCTTTCTATAGCAACACGAAAAAAATATCCATCATCCATCCATCAGGTCGTTTTTTTTTTTAGTCTCCACTGCAGGAGCACGACCCTCTCTGTACTACCACAGCAATATATTAGCCATAGTAGCCAGAGGATTTGGCCTACACTCTCCACGCTGGCCAGACGGGTTGGAGAGGTCTTTTTGATGTTTGTAAGCTTTGTTTAGCTTGTGTGTGTTCTTTGCTGACGAAGTATTGTCAGTGTGTCACGAGTCACGTCGTCAGTGGTTGATACATTTTATCATAGCTGATTAACATTTACAATTCCTGATGACTATTCGCTTTATTGAGAGTTTGGGGAAATCAATGATACGTCTTTTTTATCTCATATCTAGGAATTGCGTAAGACGTATGATGTAGGAAAAATGTGTGAATAATATTATTGAAATAAGTTTTAAATTAAATTCTCTTATCAACGAATTGCGTAAGAACATATGATGCAGGATAAATGCGGAAAAAATTATAGCAATAAGTTGACAATTAATTATATTTGTATGTACCTACGTATACCTATAAAATTGATAGGTATCCTTGTCGACGTAATTATTTATTATATTTATGGCAGTTACAAAATTTCAAAATTTGTTATTAATAAATTTTAGATTCACTGTTATACTTAACTTATTTATTATAACGATTGGTATTATTGTGCGGAGTACTTTAGCCACGTTTCTGTCACGGATTCAGGGAATAAAAAATATGATCTCCCATAAAGGTCTTTGTCTCTGGTCATGATCTCCTATGAACCTATGGGGAACCTATTTTTTTGCGAGTCTGTATTCTATTAGGGATTTAGATACTGAGGTGACAATAAAGCTCAAAGATTTGCAACACCCTATAAATAAAGCATATATAGACGAGTAAACTACAATAAAATCAACTTTTGAGGAGTTTGAAATTGATTAGCGTATTTTGAACTCAATATTTGACTTATACTTAATTGAGTCTTGTTGTTATTAAAAATACATTAAGATATTTGCCGACTTAATCTTTTGTTCCTAATTTATTGAGCACATATTTACTTAGCAATCAACTACATATCAAGTGGCTATCAAGGCAACTTGTTCATCAAACAACCGCTTTTGATAAATAGATAGAAGTACGTAAGTGGGTATTTATGTGATAGATATATTCAGAGAACTCCTTGATCTAGGATTAGGTACAATATTGTGAGTTAGTAAACTTTAGTAGAATAGATTTACGGCAAAAGTCGCGATTCGAACACAAGAAAATATTAGATTACGGTTATCTGAACGTTTCTCAAGACATTTTTATCTAAAGAAAAATAAAACCAGAATCCAAACTCACTGATCTAAAATAAAGTTAAGTGAGTATAGTTATGGCAAAGTAATTAAAATTAAATTAACGTAAAACCTGAGCGTAAAACCTATCGGCGTCGCATTCACAGAACTATTAAAAAACCGGCCAAGTGCGTGTCGGGCCACGCGCAGTATAGGGTTCCGTAGTTGCGAATGACAACTTTGAGTACACACTGTTTACACTCGCACCTCACAGTTTAACGACCAAAAACATCTAACAATAAAGATTGTATGAAATTTTACATTTTCCAGTACATTTTAAAAGTTGGTTGCCTATAACTTTTTAGTTTGTACTTAGTACTTAGCTCTGATAGTTTTCCTTTCAACTTCAGTATATATACTACTGCTGTAATTTTTTTCACGTATCTATATATAACCGTTTAGGAGATAGAGGTACGTACCTCTAACAAAAATTTGCACTTTAAAACCAAATATTTCGGAAACGGATCCCTAAATCGAAAAATGGTGTTCTCAACCTCACAATATTTTTCAAAGACCTTTTTAACGATACCCCACAAGATGGGTAAGTAGAGAAAAAAAATGACTCCCCCACTTTACTTGTATGGGAGCTACCCAAAAAAAAATTTTTTTTCAAGATTTTTTTCTACGACTTTTTTGCCATGATTAATAAACATACTCATACCAAATTACAGCTTTCTAGTACTTATGGTCTCTGAGTAAAACCGCGGACGGACAGACAGACAGACAGACAGACAGACATGGCGAAACTATAAGGGTTCCTAGTTTACTACGGAACCCTAAAAATCAGAGTGAAAATATTTAAAAGAAAATCGCCTCTTTCATCACCCTTTTGAGTTTATAATTAGTGCCCAGTAATTTTTTTCGTGACATAAGTATGCTGAAACTCTTTTGGGTGGAGTTCTTGGAGGGAATTTTAGCAGTCTACGTGGTGTTTTTTTTGTTTTGCAAATTATTTTTAATAGACTTTATAGTGTAAAATCGGTGTATCTTGATGTTATAAATGGCCATGTGTATGAATAATGTGTGGAATAACTAAAATAGACTGTCATTGCTTTTCCGCCTTTTTAGGGTTCCGTAGTAAACTAGGAACCCTTATAGTTTCGCCATGTCTGTCTGTCCGTCCGCGGTTTTACTCAGAGACTATAAGAACTAGAAAGCTGTAATTTGGTATGAGTATGTATATTAATCATGGCAAAAAAGTAATAGAAAAAAATCTTGAAAAAAAATTTTTTTTTGGGTAGCTCCCATACAAGTATAGTGGGGGAGTATTTTTTTTTCTCTACTTACCTATCCCCATTACCCATTGAAAAATATTGTGAGGTTGAGAACACCATTTTTCGATTTAGGAATCCGTTTCCGAAATATTTGATTTTAAAGTGCAAATTTTTGTTAGAGGTACGTGTCCCCCCCCCCCTCTATCTGCTAAAGGGTTATATATGGATACGTGAAAAAAATTACAGCAGTAGTATATATACTGAAGTTGAAAGGAAAACTATCAGAGCTGGGTATTAAGAGCGTATACTAGCAGTATTTTTTCAATATGGTTTCCACACAAATGTATTTCTCTATTTTCTCGCTGAAAACTGATTCTAGAGCCACAATTCTTTTTTCATAAAATCTAGTACTAAAATAGGAATGCCCCTATTTTTTATTTTTTCCAAACAAACTGTTTTTGTACAATTTTTTTTCTTTTAAACAGGTTTTTAGAAAAAAATAAAACATAGGGACATACCTATTTTAGTAATAGATTTTATGTAAAAAGAATTGTGCCTCTAGAAGCAGTTTTCAGCGAGAAAATAGAGAAATACATTTGTATGGAAAACGCACTGCTAGTATACCCTCTTAAGTGCAAACTAAAAAGTTATAGGCAACCAACTTATAAAATGTACTGGAAAATGTAAAATTTCATACAATCTTTATTGTTAGATGTTTTTGGTCGATAAATTGTGAGGTGCGAGTGTAAACAGTGTGAACTCAAAGTTGTTATTCGCAACTACGGAACCCTATACTGCGCGTGGCTCGACACGCACTTGGCCGGTTTTTTGAGATAAGTTTTGATAGCAATGATGCAGCTTAGATAGTTTTCTTTTTATTCAAGATAAGATAAAAATGATCCTGAAATTGAGTCACGTCGTTCAACATTTGACATGTGACGCATAATTTTGCTTTCTCAGCCTCTTAGTATTGCATGTATTAATGACTAACGCTTTTTTAGCATATTTTTAAAGAACTTGTTGAATTTCTTTTTCGAAATTTCCATTTGCATGATCTGTCATGTCGGCGGCATATACGCTCCATGCTAACTTTTCTATGTTCTCGCTATATGTATAACATTTAATCTTTTTGGGAGCTCTTAATAAAGACCATGTAAATTAAACTATTTGTTAAGAGAAGCTTGGTATTTTACTTCCTTATATTACTCTAAAATCGTCATTATCATCATATCAGAAGAATCGCAAGAAGTCTACTGCTGGACATCAGCCTTCCCTAAGAGTTCAAGAAGCGGCTTGCAATCAGCGTCTTCCCGGGACCTTTGTCAAGTCTTCCATCCACCGCTGCGGTGGGTTGGTATCTAACGGTGCGGTCGACGTTGGTACGTGGTTGCCATTACCGGTTGGTGTTCAACGTGTGTGGTCGCCATGCGAGAACCTTTCTGCCCCACCGGCCATTGGTTCTTCGCGCTATGTGCCCAGCCCACTGCCACTTCAAAGATCTAATCCCGAACTATGTAGGTGACCTTTGTTCTTCTACGGATCTCCTCGTTACTGATCTGATGCGATCTCGTATATCAACACCGAGCATAGCTCAACACCTTGCTTCCTTGAGCGATTTCGAGCTTTCTTAAGACTATATTTATTCTAAAAAAGTAACGAACCTCTTCCTTAGACTGAATTCAAAGAGCAGGTGGCATACTCAATGAATTATAGAAAAACAAATACTTGCTTACGAATTGATTGGTATATGAGAACGTTCGAGGCTGAATCGAAGTAATCTTGAGGAGTTCCCGCGATAAGGCGCTAGCGATAACCTAAATTTGTTACTCTGAGGCAATAAATAAACTAACGTTACTACTGTGACGTGGTATTTACTACTACTTTTATGCACGTACTAGTTTCCTCCACGGCTCCGCTCGCTTTAGTGTCGATCCCTCGGGAACAGTACTTTTCTCCGGGATGAAAGGTAGCTTATGTCCTTCTCCGTACTCCAGACGTCATGTATGCAAAATTTCATGATGATCGGTTCAGTACATAGGGCTTGAAAAAGAAAAAAAAACTTTTTTCACATTTATAATATTAGGAATCTAGTTAATAAATATGGTACAGATAGCTTTATGACACGAAATACTTAGTATTTTGATGGTAACCTACAAAAATACAAAAATTGACAGCGTCGTAGAGCCAGATTGTGTTTGGCTTGCTTTAGTTGATTTTTAGGGTTCAGTATATATTGACGTACTCAAAGGGTAAAAACGGGACCTTACACTGAGACATCGATGTCCGTCCGTCTGTCACCTGTGGCTGTATCTCAAAAACAGTGATAGTTAGACAGCTGAAATAAACAAATAATAATAAAAAAAGAATAAAATAAATATTCCCTACAACAAACGTTATTTTTTCGTCGATTTTTGCTCGATTGTCTAATGTGGTATAGATAATGGTACGGAACTTTTCGTGCGCGGGTCGGACTCGCACTTAACCGCTGTTTTTCTATTTGTGGCTATGGTGCATCGTCCTTGTCTTCAAAGTTTGGCACCCAACGCAATTCAGCCGCTAACAAATTTTAAAATTCATGGGCTTCGTGGTTCTTCAGCGACCGGCCTCAAGTCAGTTCATTGAAACTTCCTTGGCAAAAAAATATACAAATTAATGAAGCATGTAAATTCACCCTTGACAATCCCTTGGAGGGATGACTCTGTCTATTAAAATGAGCAACTGTTTTTTTATGTGACCAATGATAGGAACTAAAAGAAATTGAATATTTACATCCTTAACTGTTGTCAAAAAATTTATTAGTTCACAATAGGTCCCGAAATAACAGTAAGTTCACATTGATGGGCTTACTCAAACCTTTAAACGGTCGGGGATAAATGAATGCTCTCTGTCAATTATTAAAACCTCACACACAATACTTGGCAATTATTGAAATGATCTCTAATCATAAGAAAACTGAGTACAATAATATTAAAATTTACGCGAGATAAATTCAATGTGTAAACACGGCTTTACTCACGTATTATTTCGTCGGATTCGCCGACTAGTTTCGGTCTATTACGATGACCATTATCGGGATTCAAAACTGACCGAAGTAGTCGACGGAGCCAGGTTTTAAAATAAATGGGGTATGTACCTCCGAAATTTCAACATCAACGCACCTCGTTCCTATTTTTTTATCACTTTTTGGCAACAAAAATTATAAAACTTAATTAAGCAAGTAATATATAAACGTCGACGATCTCAAATCATTAAAAATGAGTATTAAAAATATCCGGTGTTCCTAACATTTCCGTAAATCACGTGAAGGTCTATGTAAACATTACTTGTCTGTCAATTAGGTACAAATCCGTCAAAGGTAGCCCAAGGCGAGTCTATTTGTCAAAATGAGCCAACGCGTATTGTGTTGGACCAAAAAGAACATACCTTTCTTGGATATGCTTAACAATTAGGTTAAGTGATTGACTAATAATAGGAAAATTGAAGATTACAAAATTTTTAATTATTCGTTTTCGTTACTTAATCCAAATTAGGTTGGCCTAATGTGGATTAAGTAACCGTATTTTCTTTTAAAACCAAATTTGGACAAAGTAAGGTACTTTGTCCAATTTTGGTTTAAAAGAAAATACGGTACCTAAATGTATTGACACATGTAATTCCGTGATTATCAAATCACGGACATATGAAAGTTATTCGATTGTTTTTGTTAAATTAGTGGTTGGTAACAATGGCAAAAGAATTTTAGCTTATTGTCATTGATTTGTAAAGATGATCCGATTGTTTCATACGAATTGTTTCCTACAAATTCTTTACACTCACTAAAGTACTAAATGCTAATAGTTCTAAGGGTGAGATATTGATGATTTTGTAGTAGATTAAGATCCTAAAAATGTACAATATATAGCTTTAAAAATTAAACGGGCAAAATTACCCCGGGGCGAATCTATTTATCAAAATAATCCCCGAAAATCAGCAAAAAGGTGTTTGCAACCACGCCTTACTTGCTTATGTTAATCAGTCTGTTCTTCTAAGCGAGCTGTCTTTATCTTTGGCTATCTTATCGGCCTGATAGTACCTGACATACTCTGTGGTCGGACGAACCGCGGTTCGCACGTCGGTACGAAAACCTTCAAAAGTGGTCATCGAATGTGTTTTTTTTGTGCAACGAGATAAAGTAATCGGTGAGTTGCGTATCTTGTCACGTTTTCGAAAGTTGGGGGAAATATTGGTTGTGAAAATGGATGAAAATTAGTTGTTTTTGTGATCTCACTTTTTGGTGTATTGTATAATTTTTTTATGTATATAATATGTAAATAAATAAATGTATACGGACCCATCATTGAGATTGAGTTAGCTGAGCCTAAGTAAGCTCGAAGCCTGTGATAATGGATACTAACTCAATGATACTATATTTTAAAACAAATACAAACAATTTTTTGAGGTGCTTTTATGCATTCACAATGCTATTCTGATGCTATCTCGCCGCGTGGATTTTTCCCATATTTTATTTCTTAATTTAATAAGAAAAATACATACAATCTGAAAGAAATCATTTTTCATCTTGACCATATCGGGGATCGTACCCGGTTGCTGTTTTGTGTCAGCGTGGCATGATGACCACTAAGCCGAAAATGTGTGCAACATCGAAGTGAATTAATTATCAGTCACATTTTTATCTTTAAATAACATGATAATTTACTGGTAGAAACTGTGAATGAATATTTTTTGATAATGTAAAGAAATAATTAAGACAGCCGGCTGAAAAAAAAGTCCCTAACCATATAACATCGTAAGTATTGTCATAATAGTGGCTATAATAACAAACAGATACACAAATTTTTCCTTTATTAACCAACTACAAAAGAGAAGGAGGTTATTAATTTTATTGTGTTTTTATTTATACCTTGTTTGACTCTATTTTCTAAGGTCCATATAAGTTACTAGCAATTTTATCCTAGACTTCGCGCGCGTTAATTATAGCTTATCTCAACAGCAGACAAACTGGCTATCTATAGGAGAAAGAATTTTCAAAATTGGTCCAGTAGTTTCGGAGCTTAGGCAATGAAAAGATTTCATCAGTCGGCAACGCGCGCGTGACATCCCTGGTGTTGCAGCGTCCATAGGCTACGGCAACCGCTTTCCATCAGGTGGGCCGTATGTCTGTTTACCAACTTAATGATGTATAAAAATAATAATGATCATCATCATCATTTCGTGTGGGTGACATGGTCCAACGACCATGCATACCCTGGTGTCAGATTTCTTCGGAACCGCCTCTCAGCCTCTGACTTGGTTCCTTTGACTACCAGATGGCAGCCGGGACCAACGGCTTAACGTACCTTCCGAAGCACAGAATCATCTTTATTATCAGGTGATTCATGCCTGCAATTTCCTAACCAACTTAACAAAGTATGCTTCCCGTGGGAATCGAACCCACCACCCCCGGGTCAACAGGAAAACGCCTTAACCACTGGACCACGGAGGCTAATGATGGTTTATTTATTTTCAGATGCAGTACCTATAATTTCTCTAATCAGCGAAACAGAAAGAATCCAAGATGTTGACGGCAAGCATCGCGCATTTAACTCCTCGCATGAAGTTCAACTTCAGTAAGCCGAATATAGAGAACACAGTGTTCAAGCTCCACTACAAGTTCACCGTCACCATGTTGCTGTGTTTTGTGATCTTGGTCTGCGGCAGAGAGTACTTTGGAGAGCACATCAGATGTATTTCTGACCAGGGAGTGCCAAACCATGTTATTCAAACTTACTGCTTCTTTATGGCGACGTTTACGATCGTAAGTGTCTAAGATTCTTTCAGCTCCCTAAGTAAAATTTATCAGATTTTGTTGGTCCATCTGAGGAACTGCCTCCAGGCTTCTAGCTTCCTATGTCCATTTAGAAGTGCCTTAACCGACTCCGGATTGACGTAGGTCGGTTACAGTCTGGCTAAATGGGGCTATATTGACCAGATGGAGAGTTGCGTAAACGCAATTTTGTAATAAACGCTGTGAGTTTCCTTTCTGTACGTTAGTACTAATATTAATCTTATAGTACAGTGTCAATGTAGTCACAACAACCCGAGAGAGAGAGAACACAGTTTTTAAACTCCACTACAAGTTCAGTCAGTCAGTATAGCGGGTAGTACATCTTCACCATTCAGAAACCTCTTTGCCTTTAAAAGTTTCTTATAAAGCCAATATTATAGAACCCGATTTTGCAGATGAACTCATCACTTCCCATCCTCAAAATGAACCTTGATGTTGGCTATTTCTATATTTTTAAAGGCAATCTGAAAAGATGGCTTTTCAGATTCAGCCTTTTGTGTTCGCTATTATCGAGCGATATCAATAATAACATTTCTTTCAGGTGAGGCATTATAACGAGAGCCTCCTCCAAGCCGGTTTCTTGCCTCACCCTGGTGTGGGTCCAATCCTGGAAACTGACCAGAGACTGCACCACAAGTACTACCAGTGGGTCCCGTTCGTCCTGTTCATCCAGTCCATCTGCTTCTACATGCCGCATTATATCTGGAAGAAAAAAGAAGGTTTGTCACACAATGTGATTGGATAAACCATGACGCATTTTTTTTAAATCTATGGGATAAACTCAAGTTTTTAGCAGATCTTTTAGGTTGACTTCACAATCGTAACTGCATTTGTTTTGATATTGAAATTTATGACATACTAGCTGTTACCCGAGGCTTCGTCCGCGTGATATATAGCCTATGTCCTTCTCAGTACCCTAACTTAAGTGTATGCAAAATTTCATGATGATCGTTTCAGTAGGTTGGGCGTGAAAGCGTAACAAACAAACTCACTTTTGCATTTATAATATTAGTTAGGATTAGGATTATGATAGTTAGGATTATTAACTTAGATTATGACATTTTATTTCTCCTCTCTTAATTATAGGCATTTTAACATATTTCTCTGACTTTAGGCGGCAGAATAAAGGCTCTAGTAGATGGTCTCCAGTACGCGAGCTTGGCGCTCCACAACGAAGACATGACGGTCAACGGCAAGACCGTGCCGTCCAAGACGACCATAGAGAAGAAGATCGATCTCATTAGGAAAGATATCGTTCTTAGGTGAGTGAGTTTCACTTTATGCTTGTCACCTGTAAGGCTTTAGTGAGAGTTCTTGGCGGACTTGTTTCTAGAGGACTTTGCAACGTGACATTGATGTAATTTGGGGTTATAAATGCCTATGTCCTAGAACAATTTGTGGGATAACTAAAATAAACTGTCATGGCGCAGCTGCTGTGAGATTTACATAGAGGGCTGGTGGTTGTCTGCCTTGCTGCGTTGGCTATGATTGAATCAGTGTATTCGTGATAGATTGTCGCCAAGGGCTCAATCGGATCAACGGAATTAGAATCCTTAATGGAATACAAAATCGAAAGAAAAAAGGTGACAATCGAAAAATAAAATCAGACTTCCCATAGAAATTTGCCCAGCTGATTGGCGACTTTGAATGAGAGGTCTAAAAATTTCTTACAATTATTTATTCTATTAAGGATTCTTAGCCCGAGATCACAATATAGTTCATAGGTTCAAAACCAGCCTGTATAGTTACTCAAAACAGTCCTACAGCTGCCACGTGTTCACCAACTTCCCCTTAAATGGTAAAGCAGCCCGGGAAAAATGTGATGGAGCAATTGATACGAAATAAAAAAAAATTGACTTTAAAACAAATTTTTTTTCGAGTTATCAGTATTGGTCCCATAAGAAAGTTGTTCATTTTGACGAGCTTAGTCCGCGACATTTTTAAGGGAATGACGGTGTTAAATTGATACGCCGTAACTTTGACTAATTCTGATAATATAACATACATACGTATCGAATTAATAAGCCCATTTTTTTAAATCTATTAAAAATTAACTAGGATACGCTTGTATCCTTCACAACTACATCACAAAACAATTAAACACGGCCAATTTGTCTTGGAACAAAATAAATTTCTTTAATTAACTATTATTTATGATTATAATAACTTTATCACGAACAATAGATGACCGCAAGAAAATAATAATTAGGAACATAAATAAAATAGAAATATAAAAAAAACTATAAAAAAGAGATTGCGTGTTAATTACCATTCAAATCCTTATTAAAGTTCATTTCATTAATAATATGTAAAATACGTGAGTGACCCGTATTTTACATATTAATAATGTTAACATTTCACGTTAGTTTTAATCAAAAAAAACATTCCATTAATTTCCAGTGAGCAGGGTTCACATTCCCAGCAATAATAATAGCTTAATAAAAAAAAGTTGTGAATAACGTACGAGTACATAATAATAAATAAATATAATAAATATATAGGGACATATCACACAAATTGAGCTAGCCCCGCAGTAAGTTGTGAACTTGTGTCGCAGGATACTAACTCAACGATACTATATTTTATAACATATACTTATATAGATAAACATCCAAGACCCAGGTCATTATGAAAAAGATCGTTTTCCATCATGACCTGACCGGGGATCGAACCCGGGACCCCCGTGTCGCAGGCTGGCGTGTTGACCGCTGCGCCACGGAGCTCGTCGAATAAACACGAAGACAAGCATGGTGTTGTGTTTATTCCTATTGTCACACCCCTGGTATTGCAGTTGTCCATGGGCAGCCGTGATCACTTAACATCAGGTGACCCGCTTACTCGTTTGCCGTCCTATATCGTAAAAAAACCATGTGAAATGTATAATACTTGGGGATTTGGGGATTCATAAGGGATTTTTATTTCTCAACTGTTGTTTTAGATTGCGCATATCCCAAACCTGGTCAACCTGGCTTGTCGCGATGGAGGTGGTCAACCTCCTGCACGTGATGTTCCAGATCTGGCTGATCAACGTGTTCCTCAACGGGAACTTCATCGGGCTCGGCAGCAGGGTGATTAACTTCAGGAATTGGGACAGCATCGCTGATCCGTTGGAGTCTGTCTTCCCTAAGGTTAGATTTTTGCATTCCTCGAGCTGGTGTGTATGCTTGTGTTTAGGCCGTTGGTGTGATCTGGTTGCTTGCACTGGTCTGTCTGTTGCCATTCATGATAGTCGTCAAGCTATGTTCGATGCATTTAGGCAGCTTGAAAAATCTGACTTCAGTGTTGGCGTTTTACAATCACGAAAACCAAACAAGTGTATGTACTCGTAATAGTATCCAATATCGGCGTTTTTGAAGCTGGCTCGTAGCTTTTACACAACCATTTTTATTTAGACGTGTTTATGCATAAATGTCCTATAAAATCTTCTCTTGCCATACAGATTTGGAGGCGCTAATGTAGTTTTATAGCTGTTTTACTTTTCATAGGTCACAAAATGCCTCTTCCACAAGTACGGTCCCAGTGGCACGATACAGCAACACGATGCTCTGTGCGTGATGGCTCTGAACATCATCCACGAGAAGATCTACACAATCCTTTGGTTCTGGTTGCTGTTCCTCTTCATCGCCTCTCTTTTAGGTAAGTCATTATAACGACTCTTTTTAATTGCAATTTCTTGCGAATGATATCATACGAGTCTTTTTCTGCATCATGTGCACTTCTTTCATGTTCTTCAAAACCTATAAGACTCTTTGCGTCTGGGTCTAGAACTATATCTGTCTTTATTTAGACTTTTTTATCATTTCATAAGGTTATGTTTTCGAGTGTTTGTTATTAGCTAATACTTACAAGGGTCGGTTTAGATAATGTAATTTTCTAATATTTATTTGAAATGCCAGTAGCATTTCAAATGTTTAGTAGTTTTAATTTGCATTTCAACCATATACTTAATGGTAAAGTACAGGGCCTGATTAAACCTTAGGCTAATTAGGCTGCAGCCTAGGACGCGACGGGCGACCCTACATATTACAGCTAGACCAAGACAAAACACTAAAAATAAATGCTCTGTGTATTGTAAAAGCTTGGGAGACTCTGATTTTAACGATAAATTTTGAAATCTTTAAAAACTTTTATGGGTAGGTAGTATGAACCGTCTAAAAATTTTCACACTAGTAAACAAAGTCAAAACTAATATACTACTTTTAGACCGACCGTAACACACTTGGCAGGGCGCGTCCTCATAGTTAGCCTAGGGTGGTTAGAACTGTTAATCAGTCGCCGGGTATTCAAGACGACTTCAGGTGTCAGTTTAAGTGTAACGTGGATCGTTCAACTCGGCTTCACCAGCCTTTGAGTCAGAGAAGAGTAGAAACTTAGCTTACAGTCGGGATCTAAGGCTAATGCGAGAAAGGTTTTTTTTGTTGTCGTACAGTATTTCTTGTAACATAAATCTTCATCTTTCCAGCTGTGATCTGGCGAGCGGTCTCCTTCTTCGTGTACCGTCGCTCGCTGAAGTTCAACAACATGGTCTTCAAGCAGGTGACCAATAGCAAGTTCAACCCGCACAACGTGATTGCCGTGGTCAACGGCTGCAAGTTTGCTGACTGGCTGTTCTTGTACTATTTAGCGAAGAACATGCAGGGGCCGCTGTTTGAGTGAGTTTGATCTATTTAACGTCTTTTTGTCTAAAGTCATTCTTATCATAGTTCAACCCGTTTGTATGTAACATTGTCAGAATTACACAGTTTTTGAATATGTTCGTCTTATTTAATTTTAATGTGCCAAATTTTATAAATTTTTGCATGTATATTTGTATTTTTTTCCACGCATACTTCGTCGGCGTCGGATGACAGTAATTCTTGAAATTGGTATAGTCCAACTTAGGGAACGGTTCAAGTTTAATCGAAATCTGTTTAGTAGGTTTTGAGATAGAGAGATAACTGTGTTTCAGTCATTAAGAAAAATTGAAGTCCGTTTATTTATTTTTTTATTATTCCTCGTTAAACAAATGTTTGTGGGAGTCAGGACGTTATGCTAAGGTTAATAATTAAATATTTCTAACACCTGAAAATTATTCACAGGGAGCTCTTCAGAAATTTAGCTGAGCAGTTAGAGAAACGGGAGCTGCCCATCGAACAGGAGGGCCACGAGGAGAAGGGCACGGAACCCATCCTCCTCTCGAAGACTGAGTATGATGACGAAACCCTGCCGCTGAAGAGCAAAGCTTCGTAATCAACGCTAGAAACGGTGTTATATGGCTGTGAAACTTACAATGTATCTTGGCCCTTGGAACACTCTGAGAGGGGTGACTCAGCTTGTCAATATGAACAACTTTCACTATGGGATCAATACAGGGAACTCAAAATAGATATTTTGATACAAAAGTTTTCATCCACACGGGCAAAATGTATGGGAATGTGATTGACCTCATTGAAAAAGTTGTTCATATGGATAGTCCGAGTCACCCCTTGAAGTGAATGTAGAGGGTCAGGTTACTCGCTGTATAGACTTTCTGCCCTGAGCTTGGCTTTGAATTCCACTGCCCTGGGCCATAACATTTTAGACATAGGATAAATACGCCACTGCCGAGCATAGTGCAATCCTGTGCAATCTTAAGTACAATAAAAATGTAATAGTTAAATGTATGAGAGATTGTAAATATTAAAAGGTTAAACGTCATTTTACCTCATAACTCCCATATATGAACCGATTCAAAAAATCTATTTATATTTGGAAAGGTATACCTAATTCAGAGTTGGTTCCATTAAAATTTAATCAAAATCGCTTCAGTAGTTTGGTTGTAGTCGGTTTTGTTTTTGAAAGATTATTAAAAAAAGTATAAGTAAGTATTCTTGCCGACCAAATTTATTTAAGACCCAAAAAAGGTGTGGACTTATAGTTTTATTACTACCATGTACTCGTTTGTTTGCTTTTCGTGTGTGTAAGTGGCCAATACTGGTGTTAAATTTTTCAAGCTGCCTAAAGGCATCTAACTATGTACTAAATATGATAGTAAACTACTTAAAGTAATTTGTAAGTACCATTAATAGTGTCTCGATTTAGAGAACTATTAAAGCTCAAAAAGCGCTTTTATAATTATTTTTTGTACAGTATCGAATAATGTTATTTAATATTTGGTTAATATTATAAGACTGTTGTAAGATATTTTATAATAAATTGTTGTCAAACCACTCATACTTTTCTTAATGGTTTTAATATAAAATTCCTATCGTTGGTCTTAAATTTAGGAGTTTTTTGTTATATCATATTAGTTATATCATACTAGCTGTTACCCGCGGCTTTGCCAGCGTGATATACGTGATATATGTATATGTCCTTCTCAGTACTCTAACCTATGTGTACGCAAAATTTCATGACGATCGGTTCAGTAGATAGGTCATGAAAGCGTAACAAATAAAACAAACTCACTTTCGCAGTTATAATATTAGTTGGGAAGTTGGGATAATTAGGGTACACAAATAATTATATGTGCGCTTTGACAAATCACACAGCATTTTTTTTATTAGATTGCTCTCACACAGTAGTTAAATAATGTTTTGTGTAACACGATAATATTCTTAATAATCTATAATGTTATCGTTGTTACAAATTGTTTCATTACGTTTTATAACACCTTTGACTCATGGCTGTCTAGTGCTAGTTATATATGTACCTAATGAATAATATTTATGTAGTTAACTAAATTAACGGGAAAATATGAGTAAATTATTATGTTGATTTGATTAGTAACATGTACCTACGTGCAATACGGTGTCTTACTGCAAGAATTCTACATTGATTTGTTTTTGTCATAATCTTCAATAAAAAAAACTTTATTTTAAGAGCTTTTTAAAAGTTGGTTTTTGTATCGTTGCTATCAATACTATGGGAACAATCGCTATTCTGGATTAAAGTCCTATATAAGATTAATTATTTACATACATTTTCTATCACATATTTTCAGGCAAACTAAGAAGAATTTGTAATGGGAAAAGACATCAAGTATGTTTTTCGTCTTTGATTTTTTTATATATAAAAATAAAAAGGTTTTTAAATATAAAAATAACTGATTTTCAAGCCCAATGAATTTGTATATTAATATAATCTACATACTACGAGCTCCGTGGCGCAGCGGTCAACACGCCTGCCTGCGACACGGATGGTCCCGGGTTCGATCCCCGGTCTGGTCAAGATGGAAAATGATCCGTTTCAGATTGACCTGGGTCTTGGATGTTTATCTATAAAAGTATCTATTATAAAATATAATATCGATTTGAGTTCGTATCCCATAACACAAGTCTCGAACTTTCTTTGGGGCTGGCTCAATCTGTGTGATTTGTCCGTATATATTTATTTATTTACATATATTCCAAATTACTTTATTATTTCTTTAAATGCTTAAGTAGAGTACGGGTTCGACAGTCGTCATTGAACACTTTAATAAATTAACATAGTATACTTAAAGAAAATGTGTTATCGCCCCAACTCGAAGAACTTGCTCCTTTGTCGCTCACTCGATAATCTAAAGAAATAATGTTAAGTAATTTCAGAATTATATGATTACGCTTTTATTTGTTAGTTTATTATCTTAACAAATACTTTGAATTAAATTATTTTGATGAATCACGGCGTGATGAGCTAGACAAATTTAACAAAGAGTGGAAGGAGATAACACTAAACCGGACTGAATGGAAGAAGTGGAGGGAGGCCTTTGCCCAGCAGTGGGACATATGATGACTCGAAATAAATAAAAGTAAATTTTGATGAAATTTATGCAGTCAGTCTCTAGACTATTGAGTAGGTAAAGTTTGGTCATATGGTGTAGTTACCAAATTGCGATAATTACTCATTAATTTTATTTCGTTAATAACCGACACACAGTTCAGTCGTGAAGATTTTATAATACATTTTTATTATACAAATATTTAAGGAGTATTAATAAAGTAACGCCTGAAACGGAGGAAAGTTCACATAGAGTTATAAAACACAGCGAATTTTTGCTGAAAAGAATTTCCAAAATAAATAGACTTTAATAAGTATACAAAATGCAGACTTGGATAAAAGCTGTGAATGTGCTAAAACCAAAGATAAAGACGGCCATAGAGAAACCGACCATAGAGAATACTGTCTTTAGACTCCACTGCAAGGTCACCGTGTTGCTGCTACTGGCCTTCTTCATCCTCGTGTGCACGAGGGAGTATTTCGGGGATCATATCAAGTGCATTTCCGATAAGGGAGTGGAGGAGAAAATCATAAACAATTACTGCTTCTTTATGACTACTTATAGTATTGTGAGTACTGTGTCTTTTATTTATTTAACTTTGTTACAAAAAAGCCAAGTCTTAAGTCTTTGTACAACTAAAAGTCGTATTAAGACTAAGTCGTTAGTCTTTGTACGACTTATAGTCATACAAAGACCAGATTGCTGGTTCAAATTCTGGCTGCGTGGAATTTTTTCCCGTATCTTATGTATCAGAATAGCATTGTAAACGCATAAAAAACACCTATAAAATAAAAGCCAAACGTTTTGTGCTGGTAGTGCTGAAAACGACAATTTAGAACTTCGTGCTAAATTGTGACTTTTAACAAAACTGAATTTAAATGTAGCAGATAAATTAGTAGAGAATTTGATAGAATCGAAAAATTACGCCAAAAAACATTTTTGTATTTCTATTTTTTTTTATTATGTTTTTATTGTTTGTTTGTATAGCGGAAAAAATATACACCTTCTTCTAACTATATTTTAATGTTGGAATCAGAATCCCTAATAAAATACAGAATTGTAAAAAAAAGAGAAACAAACAATAAAACTTATCCCAACTAATATTATAATTGCGAAAGTGAGTTTGTTTGTTTGTTTATTTGTTTGTTTGTTTGTTACGCTTTCACGCCGTATCTACTGAACCGATCATCATAAAATTTTGCATACACATTGGTTAGGGTACCGAGAAGGACATAGGCTATATATTACGCGGGTGAAGCCGCGGGTAACAGCTAGTTTCCCATATAAATTCGCGAAGCTGATCGCTGACTCTGTATTGGAGGTCTAATTTTTTTTTGTCGGTAATTCCTTTTTTTTCTTGCTCTAGTATTTTATTAGGGATTATGATCCTAATCAAGCTTTAACTTCAGTGGCGGATTTACCAATAGGCTTAGTAGGCTGAAGCCTAGGGCGGCATATTTAGAGGGGCGGCAAATTTAGCCCAAATAATAAAAAAAAATATAATTATATTTATACACATTACGTTCGTAATCCGTATATAAAAGACTAGCTGTTACCCGCGGCTACTTCACTATATCACCTACTTCACAATCATACTAATAACGGGAAAAAGTCGATGTAATGAGGACGATAGAACACATCATAAAGTAGCAATTTCTGAATAACTAAATGTAATTAATATGATTGTGAACTAAACTAACGTATTGAATTTCAATACTCAGTAGGGGCGGCAAGTTTGAATAGACTACTAGCGGCAAATTTGTAAATCCGCCGCTGTTTAACTTGCAAATCAGCTTAACCTAAAGTATAGCCTTCATTTTTTTCTTAGATCTGACTGTATTTATTTCAGGTAGATACAAAGAAACGACTTTTGATAAACCAAGAAATCCCGCATTATGGTATAGGTCCTGTTTTGAATGATGACAAAACAGTACACCACACTTACTACCAATGGGTGCCGTTCGTGCTCTTGTTGCAATGTATCTGCTTCTATATACCGCATTACATTTGGAAATCGGAAGAGGGTAAGTTTGTACAGGCTAATTTTGAATCACCTGACAGTATTTTAATCACAGAATTAAATCATCACACAGTATTGGCAATATTTTAATCAAAAGAAGTATTGGATACCATATCGTTAAAACGTAAAGTGATCCTTAAAACGTTACATAAAAATTCTAGACGTCTATAAAAATTCCAAGAGGTTCGAATTTACATATTTTTCTTTTACTTATATCTTACGATTTTGTGTTTATTTGTAATCCTGATTCCCAGATTAAAACGATGCAGGAGGTAATTCCAGCTGGTTTTTCTCTTTCTTATATATATTTTATTGATACTCCACCACCACTTTCAATATTTACTTAAGCTAAGTCATCAATTTGACCTCCTTGTACGGCACGACTTTCGCTATCTCCTTCATCCAGTTATTTTATGCTCTTTGTGCTTATCTTTTATTCTTTATTTCTCGCTAACATTGACATGAACATGTGCTTATCTTTTATTCTTTATTTCTCGCTAACATTGACATGAACATTATAAAAGGTGGTAGAATATAGTGTTAGTGTAAGTACATGAACCTTGGCAGGGTGTTGCGATGTCTCATTGCTGAGTAAAGACAATTAAGTAATTAAATTAAACATGAATAAAAATAAAAGTCAAATTAAATTTATACAATATTTAAATGGTCAATAATTGCGTTAGTTTTAAAAGAATCCTTGCCTTGATTTTCCCTCTTCTTTGATTTTTTCCATGAACTATGACGATCTCTGTGGCTCAGTGTTACTGCAAGTGCCTTTGAATCGCTGGGTTTTGGGTTCAATTCACAGATAGGTCATGATGGGAAACTGTTTCCGATTGGCTTGGATCTTAGATATTTATCTATAGAAGTGCCTGTTATAAAATATAGAATCTTTGAGTTAGTATCCTACGCTAAGTATGCTACGACACAAGTTCACAACTTACTGTGGGGCTAGCTCAATTTGTATGATTTGTCCCTATATACATGGCGAAATTTTGATCGTTCCGGACCATTAAAGGGTGATTCAGTCTGTCAATATAAACAACTTTTCCTATGGGACAAATTCTGTAAACTCGAAAAAAATTTCGACATTCCTATACAAATTGCCCGGGCGGCTGAACACTTTTGTATGAAAATGTCGAAATAAAATTTGAGTTTCCAGCATTGGTCCCATAGGAAAAATGGTTCATATCGACGGGCTGAATCACCCCTTTAAGGGTCCAAAACGATCAAAATTTCGCCATGTATATTATATTTATTTTATAAAATTAGTCAGTCAGTGTCAGAAAGCTCACAATTTTCCTAATATCTTTTAACTTTTATTCACTAAATAAACTCGAAGTATCCCTTTGCCAAAAGCGTTGATGAAAACGTGGCTTAAAAGATTTATTTTATTTTCAAGGTGGTAGAATGAAAGCTCTTGTGTCCGGTCTAGAAAATGCTCAGCTGGCATTATACGACCAGGAAGTGAAGGTGAAAGATAAGGTTTTACCCACTAAAACCTATTTGAAGAAAAAGGTTGAAGCCATCGGTAAAAACATCATGCTGAGGTGAGTTGATTCTTTTAACCTAATCATAGCTTGCAAAGAGAAATAAGCGAATGCTTGTTTGGTAGAGGTTTACCCAAAGGTAGTAAGAATTAGTGGGATTCCGTTGCTTGAATAGATGACTCTCGAGGTATAAGGCGTGTGTCAGGCACGCCTTTCCACCGATGGGCGGGTTTTTGGGGCCCTGGGCCTTAGAGCCTTTGACCTCAAGAGCCCTCCTGGTGTAGTTGGCCCTGTCGAACCGGGACACCAAGTGGTTTTTAGTGGTAACATCACATAACCACATAAGCGCTTCCCCTCAGCGCAGTTGATATGTGAAGGCATTTTTCACTCTTAAATAAAAAAGATTTTTTTTAGTTGTCTATACTAATTGTCCGGGTGGTTAAACAGTTTTTTTGATAATTTCGAAATATTTTTTGTGTTCCCAGCATTGATCCCATAGGAACAGTCCATATTAACTCGCTGAGTAATAATAATAATAATAACGTTTATTTTCACCATAATTCAAGATAACAAAGTATATAAAAGAAATTGAGAGTATGGTGGGTTGACGCCTGAACTAGGATAGTTCCTGTATCTTAGGTTGCCAACCCTCCACCCCATAAAATGGTTACATTTTTACAATATAAGGTTTTTGTTTCATCGTTGAGTCATCCCTTCAAGGGTATCTTGAGGGTCAATTTTCACGCTGTTTACGCGTTTAACTTTTTCACTTTATGGCGACTCTGATAGATTTTAGTCGTTGTAGCCACTGCGTTATTTTGCTTTTATAAAGGTTTTATGGGCTATTTTCCTAAATACGGAACCCTAAAAAATATAATTAGTCCGTTAGTTAGAATATCAAAAAACATTTAAGGCGTGTTTTTCTTTTGTCTATCATACAAAAACTGACAAAGATATTGCCCGTTAAAATTGTATGCGACGTCACTAGCCAGTACACTTTTTAGTGGCCTGTGATGTCACAAGCCCCCACTGCCCCCACTGTACTTTTTGACACGATTTGACATTTATTGTTTAATTAACGAAAGAAAAAATACGTGTCCAATATTTTTGATTGCTGTAATTTTATTATTAATATTTTGACCCAGGAAAATAGCCTATGTTACTTATTCCAGATTACAAGTAACACGCTCCTGGTCAGTCGGCCTGGTTACATTGGAGGTATTGAATCTACTGCATCTGATCTTTCAAATCTGGATCACCAACTCTTTCCTAAGCGGCAAGTTCGTGACGTTAGGCACCGATTGGATCCGGTATGACTCTAAAAACAAGACTGCTCTAAATCCCTTGGAGGTTGTGTTTCCCAGGGTAAGTACCGCAAGTTACCGTGGTGTTATCATTTCTGCACAAGTTAACACGACGTTTAATAAAACGAGAAAATAAATCATATCATCTCAGCCCCAAGTCATCATCATCATCATCATCATCAGGTCTTTCTAGTCTCCACTACAGGAGCACGACTCTCTCTGTACTACCAGAGCCACATACTAGTCTGAGTAGTCAGAGGATTTGGCCTACACTCTCCACGCTGGCCAGACGGGTTGGAGAGGTCCCTTTAATGTTAATAAGCTTATTGTTTAGCTTGTGTTTCCTTAGTCGCTTTTTACGACATCCACGGGATGACTTGGAGTGGTCCTATTCTACTCTGCTGGGAACCACACGGCCCCAAGTAGTCCCAAGGATTTCCATTACAGCCAGTTTTAGCAGCCTGCAACGTCTTCCTGCGACCTCGGTCAGGTCATTCGACCACCTAGTCAGTGGGTGTCCAACGCTACGTTTGCCGGTACGTGGTCGATATTCGGCCCCATCGGCCATCGGTTCAATCTAATTCCACTGCAGGAGCACGGCCCTCTCTGTACCACCAGAGACATATATTAATAGCCAGAGCAGTCAGAGGATTTGGCCTACACTCTCCACGCTGGCCGGGTTAGAGAGGTCCTTTTGATGTTTATAAGCTTTGTTTTCCTTGAATTTCCTAAGTCGCCTTATACGACATCTACGGGAAGACTTGGAGTAGTCCTATTCTACTCTGCCGGGAACCACACGGCTAAGAGGGACGGCTAGAATACTACTAAATATTCACTATTTTTCTCAGATGTCAAAATGCGTATTCCACAAGTATGGACCCAGCGGGGACATAAGAAACTACGACGCCATGTGTGTCATGTCGCTTAACGTCCTCTACGAGAAGATATACGCGATCCTGTGGTTCTGGTTCCTGATCTTGCTGTTCGCGTCAATATTAGGTTGGTACTCGTTTCGAAATTTAAATTAAATAAAAAATGTCAGGCGTCCGCTCCAAGCTCAAGCCAAATATTCTTTTCATTAAGACAATCTTCAGTCGGTTTTAATCACCTTTGCAGCTCTGGTCTGGCGCATCATATGCTTCATTCTGTACCGCGTGCCAACGTTCACTCAGCTGATGTACAAGCGAGTGACCCCCGGGAACCTGGAGCTGGAGGTGGTGGGCTACGTCATCAAGAGGTGCTACTTTGCTGACTGGTTGTTCCTGTACTACTTGGCTAAGAATATGCCTGGATTTCTATTTGAGTAAGTTGTCTGTTGGTTTTTTTTCGTGTGTGTAAGTGGCCAACACTGATGTCAGATTCGTCAAGCTACCTAAAGGCATCTGACATAGCTTGACGACTGCTGCTAATGATAGCAGCCTGGACCAACGGCTTAATGTGCCTTCCGAAGCACGGGGAAGTTAGAGATATTTATTATACCACTTGCGGTTCACCCATCCAAGTGGGGACTGCGCCCAGGTTTGCTTAATATGCGGCATTTGAGTAAGTGCCTGTTTACCAGCAGCCTAACTTATATCACTACTTAGCACTACATATTATAGAACAAAGTCGATTCCCGCTGTCTGTCTGTCCCTATGTATGCTTAGATCTTTAAAATCGGGCAATGGATTTTGATGCGTTTTTTTAAATAGATAAAGTGATTCAAGAAGACGGTTTGTATGTATAATACATGCCCAGGTGCAGCCGGGGAGGGCTGCTAGTTGCATCTAAATGCGAGACTGAGTTTGTTTCTTACGCTTTTACACCGTAACTACTGAACTGATCATCATGAAATTTTGCATACACGTTCTCTGATGTTGATGAGAGTGCAAGCAAAATCTAGTCATTCGAACAATCAACATATGATCAGGTTCATTGCCTGAAGATGCCACGTGTTAAGGCGAACCACGTGTCATCTGTAGTTTTTTTTAAGTCAGAGTAAAACCATCGTAGCAACAAACAGTAGTTTGTTTTGTTTTGTTTTGCTCAAAACTATGTATTTATTGACTTATTTATTTTAGTTTGTATATCTTTTTCAAAATTGATGCTCCGTTTAATACTATCGCGGTTGTTTACGATCCAAATACTTGATGTAAAACATGTTATTTAAAAAAAAAAGTAGTATCATATCCTGACATTCATTTCAGGATACAAATCCTACAGGTCCTATTGAAAATGCAAAAAAACGATTTTTTTTTATCTATGTGCGAAAGTAAATAATAGTTAACTTACTTTTGCATTTATAGGTAGACTATTGATTATTTTTTGGCAATGTAGGTAAGTTGACGTCCTTGGATTCCTTTCGGTATAGAGGTAATATTAATATTACAGAGTCCAATGTAAATTTAGAAAGAAATATGTTTTTTTTTTTCATTTTCATAATATACCAAACATGTTTTCAGTTTATCTACAAATTTTCTATAGACACTTACAAAATTATCTGCTAGTCTTTGCGAGGTGGACTTTTTGACTAACATTTTTGGACGAAACTTGTTGTGGATAAATTAATTTAATTCTTAACGAAGCTTGTGGTGGATACATTTTTGTATTTTGTTTTTGACGAAGCCTGTTGCGTATGCGTTTATGTAACTTTATCAACGAGACTTGTAGTGGATTTATCTATACCAATAAATAAACCCTTAAAATATATTAATTTTTTAATTTACAAATGACGTTACTTTCAGGAAGTTGTTCAAGCGGCTCTACGATGAGCTGAAGCGAAAAGAAGATAAAGGAAATGGCAGCCACAGCAGTAACGATGAGAATGTTCTCTTGCCTAAACGCAAAAAAGTTTACGACGACCATTTCGACGTCATTGCCGAGGCCTAAAATGAAAACCATTGAGAAAAAAAATAACAATACCGTTTTTCTCATGTCCTAAAATTTGTCCTTTTGAAAATACTGAGTGCTTTTGCAAAGACTACAAATACGTAGATAGATGGCACCACAACAATGACATATTATGTTGTCACAGTACCTAGTAGTCGTTATTTAGAAAAAATGCAATAAAAAAAAACTTTTAATATGCACGGTTTAACCGCTTGTATTGCATTATTTATACACGTTTCGAACAGTGTTCTTGTACGCAGGTACAGTAAGGTGGATTTTTTATTATTATTTGTATAAGAACTATAAAAAAGTACCGCTTAAGAGTCGCCTGGAAGCGCATGCCTCCATACACACGGAAAAAGGGAATTGTGGCAATATTTGATAATTTGAGGGGAAAGTTAAGCATCCAATCAATTAATCTTATTATAATCTACGTACGTAAAATTATCAAATGTTTGAGAATTATACGCCTCTCAAGATTTCCATACAAATTTGAAAAGGCTTGTAATTCTCAAATCATTGGTATTTTAACCAAGCTGTATAGGAACGTACGTAGATTATAATGAGATTAAATGATTAATATTACTCCAAAATTATCAAATATTGCCACAATTCCCTTTTTCCGTTTGTATGGAGACATGCGCTTCCAGGCGACTCTTAAGTAATATAATTTTATTTTAATGTGGAGGTACTTAACAATCACGAAAATATTATTTAAAGCAAACGGCAACATTGTTACTTTCTATAAATTTATTGAATGAAAGACAATGATGTATGAGTATTAGGGTTTAGCAGTAACACTTGAGCAACAATGATATAAGCAAAATAAAACTTTTTTTGATTGGCACTCATTTCATCGAAGATAAAGTATTCCCAAAGTATAGTATTCAACGTAGTTACCTATTCCAAGAAAAGGAAAAGGAATTGCTAATCGATTGACCTAAAGACGAGGATGTATTTAGACGTTGAGCAGTTATGATTCGCAAACAGACAAACAAGCCAAAATAAAGACGTTGTAGTGATTTAATTAACGCGTGCCGAATTTTGTAGTCTAAGAGCTAGCTCTTAGACTACAAAATTCCAAAACCTAATAATTAAAGCAGTCTTGTCACCTAGGTGACAAGACTGCTTTAATTATTAGGTCTTACTGAAAATGATTGAATGACAAATTATAAAAATCTAACTGTGATGTATGTAAAGTTACTAATGATAATAATTTATGTAATATCACATCTAAATGTGTAAAGGCATACGTGTAAAAATAACGTTTAGAGATCTGAATTTCTACATCTCTTGTGCTACAAATAATTTGTATCAAATAGGTATAGCAAGTGTACTACACCTTGTAAAAATTAGAAAACACTTGATCAGAAATATGTTGTTTTCTTCAGTTATTTTCCTAGTTAGTTCATGATGTGTATGTTTTAATGTTTGTGCAAATAAGTCGATTTTTATTATACAATATTTTGTTCGGTATAAGAATAAATATGTAAATTGGTTCGTCTAGAATAATGTATATAACTTATGTATGATATTCAACATCTAGTCTTTAGTGTTGTTACATGTGTACCAGTTTATTGTAATAAAATAAAAATATACTTAATCTAGCTTTTGTATTAAATGCTTAGTTCATCTTTTGTTAAATTTATACTTCTCCGATTTTTAAGTTTCTTCCATTCTTATTTACTTATTATTATTTAGAAGAAGAAAAATTTATTAGCTTTTGACTGTTACGGTGTACAAAGTTGGTAAAAAAATTATTTAGCAGCTTTTATTAACGCAAGCAATCATTTTTAAAACGGAAACTTACTTCCAGTCATCCATAGATTTAAAGAAGAACTAGAATCCATATGTAGTTGTATATAACTTCGTAACTAATATTACAAATGCGAAATTGAGTTTGTTTTTTTATTTGTTTGTTTGTTACGCTTTCACGCCGTATCTACTGAACTGATCATCATGAAATTTTGCATACACATAGGTTAGAGCACTGAGAAGGACATAGGCTATATATCACGTGGGCGGAGCCGCGGGTAACAGCTAGTTACCTATAAATTTAAAAAGCTTGGTGTTAAAAAATACAATAATTCCTTACAAAGTTTTTATCTTTGATATCTTTGCCCTAACATCCTAAATCTCTTTGCCTATGCAGTTATTTTTTTTAAATATTGTTTTACGGCCCTGGATACAAATCCTTTAGAGCCTTTCTTCATTTATTTCGCCAGTTGGCGAGTTATTCTTGTTTGTTGTCAACGAAATGATGGTGTAATTCATTTCGTTGTTTTCACGGAGCCAGTGGCGACAACTCTTCGCGAAGCCACTGGTTTCATCATTGACGACGCAGCACTATGCAGTTCATAGCTAATAGAACTGCCAATTTGACGTTTCGTCCAATCAAGTGCAAGTGCCTCATCTCAAATGAAACACTTTACTGTATAGTGATTTTTAAAACTTCTTCAATCATCACTAGGTTTAAAACACCGCTACTTATACACTGTTTCGAAATTATAAGCCTTTGTCACCCGCAGATGAATAAGCTTTCTACAGGTGAAAGAATTTTAAAAATTATTCCAGTATTTTCGGAGCCTATATATTCAATAAAAACAAATAATATCAAATGTTTCCTCTTCATAATATCGTATAAATGACGAAGAAAGGTCGCCAATGGAAAAAGTAAACAGACATCAGTGCCCAAATACAGACAGAAGATGTTGGATGATATAATTCATTATCACCAGCCAACTGTTTCAGGAGCGGAGGCCGGTAAGTCATCTGTTTTTGTGTCGGTAGTACTCGACTATTTAGGTCAAATATGCAAAAAAAAAAGAGTAATATAAAGCTGAAGGGATCAATGTACTCTTCAAATGACGGCATCTAGTAAGAGTTAGTAGATATTTTCTAGTAGGTACTACATGTATTAATATAGTTTACGAACTGTTACGTAGGCTCAGTTATAGGTCATATTCGGAGTTAGTACACTTCGGACTAACACAAATTAACCGAAGTCTTCCTAGAACCAGCCGATGTTCAATCGGTGAATGAAAACTGAACAAAGCAACTTTTTAACAACACAACATGCACAGTCTCCTGGACTAGCACAATGCGTTAATTACGCCTATTAAGGCAGGCGTGGTCCACTGGCCTCCATTCAAAACACAGCTTCATCATCCGAATAACAGACTGGACAACACGAATAAGAAGGACATATACTCATTAAACCACTTCTGTAACAAAATTAACACTACCTAATATAAATAGTCGACACTTTATATTTAATAGCAAGCACGATTATTAAAAAAAACAAAACCTTATCTTCTCGTCACTTTTATGGCAAATTAATTTCATATTCACGTATATTGTTTCTCTACTTTGACCGGACGCATTCAAATTATCAATGTTCGTTTTTTGAAACAGCTGAATTTTAATGACAATCTTACGAAAATCGTTATGATTCTTTTGTTTGGAACAGAAAGTGTTACCCTGTATGTAGGTACTTAATTCTGTTTCCTCTATTGCGCTGATGTCTGTAGAATTCCTACAACTAGGTACAGCAAATAAATATTAATTAATACATAAATCAAGGGTATTGCTGTAGTTGTGGGAAAAAATGTCCAAGCTACTTTTTAGAGTCATGAATTACTAGAGTAAGAAACTTTGATTCGATAATTCGATACTAAAATATATACCTACACTACAGCAGATGTGGTTGGGACAGTCGGTCAGGGCCGGCCTCGACGAACGTATCGTGACCAAGTTACGAACGTTCTTGTCTAGAAGTAAGGAGTACCCGGAACCGGCAAGCATGCATGAAAAGAGTAATGAATGTAGATGAAGCGAAAGAGGTTTGTAAGGATCGTAGCAAGTGGAGATCCATAGTCTCTGCCTACCCGGAGAGAGGCGTGAAAATATGTATGTATGTATGTAAAATATAGTTCTGGATAAAACAAAAATCGTAGAAAGTAGGTACCACCGGTTTATATTCCGCGCAGATTGTAAAATCCGATTGATGGAATGGGCGAATAACGGACGAATCAAAAGATCCTGGGCTCAGTCACCGGTTTCAGCTACGCTAGTCTCGTTGTCTCGTTCTGTCTCTGTCTAGATCATCATCATTTCGTGTAGGTGACACGGTCAGTCGACCTTAACGTGCCTTCCGAAGCACGGAATCATCTTTCTTATCAGACAATCAGGTGATTCATGCCTGCAATGTCCTAACCAAACTGGAAACAACTTAACAAAGTATGCTTCCCGTGGGAATCGAACCCACGACTCCCGGGTCAACAAGGCGAACGCCTTAACCACTGGACCACGGAGGCTGTCAAGAAAACCTAGCCAGAAAAAGAAAGACTGAGATTTAAGATTGTCATTAATTTTAAATACCTATTCGGGTAATCATCAATGCAGTAGGTCTTGAATAAGCAAGTTATTTTAATACTAATACCTTAATTATTGAACATAAGTATAATTAGAAATCAATTTTTAATAAAACATTAACCCGAAAATTATACATATTAGGTGTATATTCAAGTTATCTATTGTTTTATCTTATTGTTTGTTTGCTACCGGACCAATTTTCAAAATTCTTCCACTTATAAAAAGCTAATTTAACTGCGGACAACATAGGCTATAAATTACGCGGACGAAGTTGATAGTATGGAACATTTCCCTGAGATCACTTGACAGCAGATTCTGTAAGATCTCTAACTGGTGGCGGACGTAAGCCTAGTATGAAATATTTCCCTGAGATCACTTGGCAACAGATTCAGTAACTGGTAGCGCACGTAAGCGATTCATACATAAATTGTACCCCCATCCCGAGTGCAGAGAGTCAACGAGTAACCTCGGAGTATTGACCGCGGCGAATGCTTCGGGACGCGTCGTAGCCTTACTAGCCGACTGTGCAGAAGACAGGTTAAGTTTTGATGATTTTGAATTTTTTATCAACCTTTCCCTTGAGAGATGTGGGTATTGATTTACGACACGACACGCCTTCGACATCACGCCGACTTCTCGCGTGAGTGACCTTGAAATTTTAACGTCAAACAAGGGACTGACAATTTTTTGTATAGCATCCCAAATATGTTTATCCTGTTCTCACTAGTTAAACAAACTCCTAACCTTTCTTCGCTTTAAAAACAATTATAATGGGCAGCAGCGTCGGAACCGATATAAGCAAAACAAACTGCGCTCACCAAACAATTTGCCTAGCATGGCGACATGCATGAGTATAGCCAACCCCCTCAATTTTGGAATTCCTAGGGGGAGGCCCGCAGTCCCGCTATGGAAATTTTTCGGCTGTGATGATGATGATCATTAACGTATTTATGTCCGTATACGATCATCATCACAGCCTCAAAATGTCTACCGCGTAGCGCTTATATACTCTTTGTGTCTACCTACCGTTGTTCTTGAATTATTAGATCCTAACGGATGTGATGACAGACTTGACCTACAATTATAACAAAAGCCTCTGCTATTCCGTTAATGAGGACACTGAACTGTTTTACTAGAGAGTGCTAAAATTAGTGTCTGTGTTTTATTATGTCGACGCGACGACTAAACATAAAGACATCAGAATATAAATGAATCATTTACATAGGCTTTTCTCTCACTGATGCTGAGTCGAACCGAAGAGAAGTGTTTTTAATCTTTAAACTACCTACACGTAAAATTACTTAATTAATTAGTACGTGTATGTAATTAAAATTATTTTCATGAAAATAGTTCAAAGTCTCCTGAATTACCTACTAAAGAGTGAGGTGATGCGCGAAGGTGAAAAGATTTTCAAAACACACCTTAGAATAATAAATCTCCAGAAGGATTCATCTGTCATTTTTCAATGCGTCAGACTGAGTCCAAAAACGCGGCATAACCCCCCGCGCCCGCGCGTTTCACACCCGCTTAGTGTTGCTAGACTATAAGTTTTTACCATTTACTTGGGAAAAAAAATTGTAATTTTTTTTAGTAAATATAAATAAATAAATATATACGGACTAATCTCACAGATAGTAAGTTAATGTGATATTTTTGAACGTAATATAACGACTTATTCCTATAAAATAACATTTAGATATTTATAAAAACCTGCAAAAGAGTGACAACATTTTCCTGGAAACCACATTAACAACACTCGTGTTAATTTGTTAGTAGTTTTTATACAACGTGAAAGGGTAATAAATCGAAACCCGTAATAAATCGAACTACGGTTATAGTTTATTATAGTATACATAAATTAAAATAACAGTATGTAAATTTAAAATGTGACGTCACTTTTGTAATCCAAAGTGGCGTAGGCGACTTTTGATAAATAACTAACATGTATGTCGTTCTATGGGGTTTTCAGGGTGGGTATTTCGAATATGAGGTCAGTTTTGCCATCCAAGATGGCGGACGCGACTTTTCATGCGAAATCAACATGGGTATCGTTATGTACATTTTTAGGTGTAGATTTCGAAAATGATGTCAGTTAAGATATTGGTGGACGCAATCATTCATGCAAAATCGACATAGATGTCGCTGTACAGGTTTTGCAGGTAATAGATTTTCGCGCCAGTTTGGAATTCTTCCAAAACAGCAGTAATTTTGGAAATCTACACCCCAAAAACCTATAAAACGACACCCAAGTAATTTTTTTATGAGAAGTCGTCTACATCGTCTTGGATTCCATATTTGACGTCTACACCCCAAAAACCTATTAAATGACACCCAACTCGATTATTTATGAAAAGTCGCGTCCGCCAATATGGATTCCAAAAATGACGTCACTATTGTGATCTATACTCCTTTAAGCTGCTAAAAACATTTGAATAAATATTGAGTTATTCCTGAGAAACATTTATACAATGAATAACCTAATTAACACAATAAATCAGATCATTCAATATACTCTACTGAAAATTTTCCTTATTAAATACTTTATTTGACTAAATGCACCTCAAAACGTTATAATTAGTTAATAGTTATACTACTTACATAAATTTTATCTTAAAATAAAGTTTAACATACTGGGGAAAAATATTTTATAGAGCAGCAACACTTTACAATGAACGTCATATGGACTTGACATTGTCTTTGGCAAAATAATATTTGTAAAATTTTATCTGTAAATGATTTAAATAGCTCGTAGATGTTTAATTATACGTGAAATGTGATCTCGTCATTTTTGTTGTTACGTCCAGTTGCAATTCTGCATGTGGGAACTGCACATTACGGCATAATGAAATTAAAATTGAAGAGCGCCGACACGTTAGCCGGCCGCCATGACAAATGTCAATTGACGATCCATGAGCGTATCTCAGGTCCTTTGAGCGTATCTTTTTGTTCCTCAGTTTTATACGCCAATGCGGTTTCTGGAGATTTATTATTCTAAACACGTTAAAAAATCATTTCGCTTTGCGTTGGAGAGAATTCAGCTTTAAATGTTTAAAAGCTTTAAATCTTTGTTATCTTTCCCAACTACACAACTGCTTAATATTAGACGGACAGTTATTAAACTGTCCGTAACTTCGATCACGTGTAAACGTAACTTCGAAACGTCCATAAGGAAGATTGTTTTATGGGTCATGCAGTCCTCCAAAACCTAATACTTAAATGCATTTGTAAAATGCATGTATTTATAAATCAACTTATTTGAAACAATATCTGCATAAATAAAGAATAGATAGTTATAAAATAATCAAGCCATTACCTTTTCATCTTCTCGTAACCGCTTGATGAGTAAATTACCTCAGGGACAAAATCAGCGAGCGAAAACAAATGCATTGACACCAATGGAATTATTTTATATTTACGTCATGCAGCAACAGCGTCCCGAAGCATTCGTCTTTCCTGGAATTTCGGTTGCACAGGTAGCGGCAACTGGTTCTTGGTCTGAGAGCCACGTCCGCGTCACTATTTGTTCCCGTCGCAGCACTTCCAAAAGCCTGCACGATAAACCAAGCTCTATTTCAAAGGATATAGGTAAAAATTTGCTTTGTTAGCTTGCGCTTCCATGTTGGTCAGGAGGAATAGTAAAAAAGCAGAATCTCAGCTGCTATTACTGCGGTGTGCAGATCGTAAATACCGATATAGGAAATAGCAGAAGTTGGGTGGGACATGGTTGGTATGGTCACTATCTTATATTCCATTTTCATTACAAAATCGATGCAAAATCGTCATTATTTCCTCTTGGTCTCTTATGAGGCCTAAATTCGACGCTCCGTCCGTATAAATGATAAAATACGTTTGTTAGTATCAAATGATAATCTACTCTGCATTTTGTAAAAATATTCTTTTATTGTAATGCAGTGTGTTCATCTCTTTATCGTGTATAAAATGGTTTACTTTAGTTCACTCCCGCCCATCTACCTACTTCAGTTATCTAGGAAGTGCAACTTTGACTAGAACTTACTTCCATTTTCTTCTGTTGGTGAAATAAATTTTTATGGCAATACATTCTCTAACGCCAAAAATTAAAGTACACCTTTTTAACAACGAAATACTTTATTCAATTAAAATAAATACTAAAGCACCTTCCTAATCAAAGTATTTTGAATAAAAAATAATATGTAACTATTTACTTTAATATTTTTCTTCGTTCTAAATATTCTGCGTGCGTAACGAAACGTGTGTCTATATTTTACTACGGCAACATCGAGACAAGATGGCGTCAACGCGCCAAGTGTCATTTTCAATGAAAATATAGGTCGCAAGCGCTGACATAGGGCTGTCTCTTTCTCGCATCATATAAATCTTCCTATTATCATGTTGTTATCTCTCTCGAGAATCACTAAACAATGTTTGTCGGTGCAAGTACAAAATTATTGTGAGAGACGAATCAGCCGTGCGACCGACTACTTTTCTTTGACGACGTATCGTTGCGTTTATGTGTTTTTCGATATTTTTCGTGTATTCCTAAAGATATTATCAATTATAGAAGACTGACAAAGTATTTGTGTATGTGGACAGTTTTTACGATTTTTGAAATACAAACATTGAAGTGCAAAGTGCCAGAGCGTAACGTGAAAAACATTTTCATTCAAGAAAATTACTAAACAATTGTTTGGCTGAGTATAACTGCGTCCAAGTGAGTACTGAAATGTCGTATTTTCTAACTGGGTCATGTAATAATTTGGCGGACCTCGTTTTGTTTTAAATATACTTGAATACACAGCTGATTTTTTATTTATTTTGGACTGAAATTTACTTGTAAAAATTCTATTGTCCGTGTTTCAGTAATTGTACAGATTGTTGTCATTATTTAGCTTCTACATTTTCCAAACAGCAGGCAAAGTTCAGTGAACTCGGTCCTTTAATTACTGAGAATGTAATTACCATCGTTTTTCTCATTAGCCAGCTACTATTCACACTAAAAACGTTTATTTACTCCAGTAATGTAACAATAAAAAACCCTGGAATGATTTCTCATAGAAAATTGTATTGTTGTACTGTGAAATGTATTAAATTTCAATCCTTACTCAACAACTCAGCCTCCTTAGTGAAATGTAATTATTTGAATTTGTATTTGGAACACATTGATTTGTTTTCCACTGCAAAGTTTATCCAGTTTTCATTTAGATTAGGATTAAAAGTATTCAGGCCAATTAGTGGTAGAAACTCTAGATTTTGGAAACTTTCTAGGCCAGATTGAGTACAGCTTGGTTTTTGGGACAATACTTGCAGTGAAAGTTCTAAAGCTCATGTTATTGTTACTACCTGCTTGTGGCTTTATGTACCTCATTAGTTGCCAAACTTTTTTAACCCAATGATATTGTTTCCAATGACATTCTATATCCTACATTTTCTTTCATCCTATCATCAACTGCTTAGGGGTTGTCAATGATCCCAGAGTGTTAAAACACGCCTCTGGGAACCTCTTATGTTCACTGCTAAAGATCTCTCATGATCAAATAACCCATCAAATGCAAGTTTCAATCCACAATAACGGTTTTGTACCCACCAATATACAATATTTAACTATGAACCTCTCAAAAAACACATGGTTTGTGTGGCCCCCTATCAATTATTAATTTATTTTGTATTTATTATCATGTTATAGTGGCAATAGATTACACATTCTGTGAAAATGTCAAGTCCGCCGATTACAGTTCAATAAAATACAACCCTGTGACAAACAGATGGATGGACATAAGAGTCTTAGTAGCAGGGTTTCATTTGCACCCTTTGGGTATAAAAACTTACAGGCCTCAGAAGGCCATTTGAGCATTAATCCGTCAGGTAGAACAGTTAAGGGAATCCAGAGGTACTGTGACATAAAGCAATCATTTTAAATATTAAATGTGATGATACACACCCCGCCCCCCATCTGGGCCCTACTCTGGTAGATATCCCAGCCGTTATTGTTGTTCTTCATGTGTGTAGGTGGCCAAGTATAGCTTAATAACTGCTATCAATGATAACAGTCGGGACCTATGACATTTCCATGCCTTCTCAAGCACGGCATATAAAAGCAAAACTTTACCTATTAATATATCTTCTCAAAAACATCCCAAGTCAAGATTTAATTATGTCAAACTAGTTTATATAAATATGACATCCTAACATCTGACATAATATTTTGATATGCTGCAAAAAAAATTAAAGTATTTTCCCTACTTACCTATCATTATGGGTGTCTGTAGCAAAAAAAATTACCATGTTTTGCCATCAAGTCTCAGTTTTTGCATAATAATGAATATACCTTTACATCAACCAACAGCCTTTATGTGGCCTAAAGTTTTACGGCCCCAAAGCTCTATCTTCCCAATAAGAGATAAGATGTGATAAGAAAACTCATGAATTAATATAAGAACCTCTTCATATCAAGACAAGCATATCAACACTATGCCATATTTCCATAAACATAAAAAAGCGAAAATAAGATAATTGTCCCATTGCAAATGCAATTATTGTACCGAGTAATTTTCTTATCTCCATGTCAAAGAGATCATTACTTATCTGTGTGTCAAGTGTCAGTTAAATGGTATTTGGCTACAATTATTCTGTTTGTAGTCAATATAATAAGTAATCTTTTTTGATTGAACAAGTTTTTTCCGTCTGTAACATAGAATATTTTTGTAAAGTATGGTAAATATACAGTGGAGGTAACTATTATATCTTCTACCTATTTTCAAAGCTTTAGCAGGGATTGGTCATTCTCCTCATTGGACTGTTGGTACAGCAGACATACTGTGGTGGGTGATCCCATCCCATCACCACCCACCATCTGTCTCACATCACAGCTTACAGAACTATAGTTGTATCAAACTATGACTATGTCAGCTGTTGACCTCGCAAGTCTTATCAAAATCGCAATGGTCAAATTGCCAAAACTCCAATGGTGCTGCCCTAATGCCAATTTCCGCAGTATCGAATATTTTCAAAATTTTGAATCTTTTAAGTACCTATTGTATATTTTAAAAAAGACTCGTGTAATTATTTAGCATATAAATATACTTCACGAATTTCTCTTGAGAAAAGCGACAGCCGGACGATAAGACGGATGGACATGCGAAAGAATATTTGTAAGCAAGGCCTGCCGGTTTGCGCACCTACGAGTATTTACCCTACTTATTTGAATTATGATAAGCTCGTGCAAAGCAGTACGAGTGAGCCACAGTAGAACTACTAGCGAAAGAATTGCACGGGACGTCGCTCGCGCACGAAAGTCACATTTCCTGTTCTGTGGAGTAAGCGATCTTAGTTGCTGCTGGTTTACAGAAATCACAAAAAAACTCAACTCTTATCGGCATACTTTCAAAAGGCGAGTGAAATCATAGATTTTCACAATGATACTCTAGTCCATAGAATATTTCATCATCCATTGCGTAAAATGGCCATGGTGCGCACGTGCGCGGCCCAACACGGGATAATGACCGCACCACATTTTTGTGGCTGCCCAAACCCAGACCGTATAATTTGGTCCATCCTGGCTCGCTTTAATCACCTTTAATGGTAGTTCGCCGAGGGGCGGGTACTGATTTATTACTCGTCTAGGACCCAGAAACCAAACTTCCATGACACACGTATGCCCTGAAAATTTCATAACAATCGACGTTTCTATAGGTCGAATTAAAGTGGGCGTCTTGGAAATAATTTTTGAATGTGTTTGGCTGTCTAGGTCGCTACACCAGCTTTGCTGCCTTGCCTTAGTATAGAAATACTTCTCTATGGGTCATGTTAAAGTGGCCTTTTTGAAAACGATCTTTGACTTCATATGGCCATTGAGGATCCTAACGCTCCTACGAGTATTGGAAAACGAAATCCGAACGGTGATGGGGTTGCAAGCTGCATCGCCAAAAATATTATTAACTAGCTGTTACCCGCAGCTTCGCCCGCGTAATTAATAGCCTATGTCCTTCTCGGTACCCTTACCTATGTGTATGCAAAATTTCATGATGATAGATACGGCGTGAAAGCGTAACAAACAAACAAATAAATAAACAAACAAACTCACTTTCGCATTTATAATATTAGTTGGGATTTAAAACGGCGGATTAAGTCGCGGTTATCCTTCTCAAGTATTGGTTACACGTGTTTTAGCTTTTCTGGTGTGCTAAGTTAACAGTGTCCTTACCTCGTCTAATAATAAAATTGCTTACCGACCTGTTTGTGTGAGTGTCTTAATCAGTATTTATTTTAATGACGTCATTATAGCTTTGTATTACACAAGTTTGCATTTGAATTCCATTCTAGTATTGATGACTTCGATCCACTGCTTAGTATTGAGTTTCTGCAATGTGATTGATCAAAATATATTAAGTAAGTTTTTTTTTCTCGTTCGTTTTTTGTGTACAGTCGCCTGCTTATTAAAATCTGTGCCTAAGGGGGGTCAGATTTCTCTGCAGGCGACTGTACCTACGTTGGAAGCTAACAGCAGATTTTGAAAATTGCATTTTGTGAATAAGATCTTAAGGTCAACTTATATATACGTTTGTATGACAGTAGTCTGTAGTAGTCTGTAGCTTTTGAACAATTAATAAATACATATTATCTAATAAGATAATTTTAAATATGATATGACGTGAAAAAGTGCCTGCAAAGGCCTATTTTCTGAATAAACGTTTTGATTTTTTTTTGACATGACTGTGCGCAACGCATTTCTAAAAAAACGTGACACTTGCCGCTGCCGCTAAGTACAAAATTATCTTTAACCATAAAGCACACTTGTCAGTTTGAGATTCACTTCATTTCTCATCTTGATAATGAAAATGATAGTTACCTAAGTTACATTTGCACAATCCCTAGCCTATATATAGTACTATTATTAATTCTGTGCCTATGGTGCAAATGGGCAGTCAGAAAAAAGCGGTACTTAGTTAAAATAATGGCCAAATGAAACTTATAATTTGCACTATCAATTGGCCAATGGTGTAAATGAGACTTCGGAATTTTAATTATTTGCTGGGCAAAGTAGAACCTAGAATCATCATTATGCTAAGTTGTAAATGACACGAAGCTGTCTTCAGATCTTGACATAAATAAAATATAGTACTACATATGTCTGTCATTTAAGCGTATTTAGGCCACTTCAGAGTGTGGCTCAGCTGGGTCATCGTATCGCGTATCTTGGGACATTTAAAGGCGTTTAGTTGATTGATGTCGACTTTTATAGTTATAAGATTCATATTTTATTCTTCGTCTTGCTGACAGTTCCAGACACAAATAGTCAGCAAAGTTTGACAATTATGTTGTACATTTTGATTTCGATGAAGCTGCCCACAGATCTTTCTTTCTTTCTTTCTTCTTTGTAATTATGGCTTCCACCGAAATTTCGGTGATTCTGCCAATGTCCAGTATAATGAGATACTAAGTATCGGTGTTGTACGGTATGTGGCATCAAAGATGGCGTATGTTCTTTGGCAGCCTCGTGGGAGATTTTGGCGAGAAATCTATACGAGTCCATTTAACAGTCTACTTTAACTATTTCACAAATTGTTCTCGAGCACGAGCATTTATAACACCAAACTACACCAATTTCATATTATAAAGTCCACTTAAATCAATTTGCAAAATTGTATAAGGCAAACGACAACTGAACCCCTTGACTACCCACCAAAAACTCTCACAGATCTAAATATAATATGGATCTGTCATTGTCAAAGAGACAATAGCTTCTAATAGTAGGTAGTTCTAAATAAATATAGACATTTATAATTTTAATAATATAGGTCATTTTAGCAATATGGTCATTGTAGCACTATTGTTATTTTAGCATCTTAGTCCTTAGGCACCAAAAGGGAAAAAATATGGTCACTTCCATTACAGCCTTCGTATGATTGGCGATTTTATGTTTTATTTTATAGGCCTGTAGAATATTCTCTCTATGAGATACCTTAAACTGCACCACGTTTACAAAATTGTTGCATCTCTTCTGATAAAACGTGAATAAAATCTGCCGTTCCCGTCCGTCTTACTCTTTCTCTGTTAGATATCCGGGAATGCTCCTTTTATGACATACTACGTGTAAAAATATTATTAAGTAGGTACGAGTATTTTAAAAGATGAAATTCTATCCAAATTTGTGTCCGGAAACTGCCGGAAGCGAAAACGCGTCCACCTATCTGTGGTCCGTGCCCTTGATACTGTTTTGCGAAGGCCTCGAGCAGTCAACGACCGCACATTTACATTTGAGATGAGTTCATTAATTTCTTTTATTTTAGCGTTGACAGTTCTCTATGATAAGCGTGATGTAGATTTTGAAAAACATTCCTGATTACGAAATCGTCTATCCAAAAAAAAATCAGGCTAATATAAATTTGGGTCATATCATAAATCCGAAATTAGGCACCTTTTTTTAGAGACGGTAAACAAATAAAGATTATTGTTAGAAATGACAAGTACTAATTAAGTGAATATACCCAATCAGTCTGGCTATGGTAAGGAACTTTAAACCTTTAAAACAACATAGTTAATTAACGCATGTTACAAAGATAAATCGTTTAATACACATAATGCATCCAATTTAGAACGGTTGGTGGTCAAGGCAGGCTTGTCCTATGCAAGGTGCAGCTATCATGTTGCAATGTTGCACTTGCAGCTAACCGGAATGACTTACTACGATTTACGTAATAGCATTGGATACTGCTTTGGCGGTACGAACGCACTGTGAAATTGTATATAAAATGTGTGTCAAAGTCGAATTCAGCGGTTTTTATTTAAAACCACCAATTTTCCCGTGACTTCGTCGTTGTAAAACTTTATCCTTTAAAATCTTAAAATCCTTACTTAGTGCTCACTTAAACCATGAAAGGAACCCCTGTACCAAATTTCAATGTGAATTTAAATTATCGCTAGCTCAATACCTTACACATTGTAAAAGCTTTATCTAGATGTCTTTTTATGCGGGTCATTGTTATATATTTTATCTATGCTGTACTGTAACGATTGCACTAGATATATGTAATTCATTCTTAGGTTGTGTAATTAATTTGTAGTGGAAGTATCCCATAACACAAGTCTCGAAGTTACCGCTACCTCAATCTTTGTGTTCCCTATTTATTTTGAGATTATTTTAAAAATCCAGAGCCTCTTCATCCTGTACATGACTCCCGCCCTTAGGGGTGGCTATTGATTTAAGCTAAATGAACAACTGCCTTCCTAAATCTTACCTCTAATAGAAATTCGAGAACCTTTATGTGCTATCGGCCATCAATCTACGCGCTATGTAAAAAGAATATTATAATAGCACATTCATTTTGATATCATTTTATAGAGTTCGTTTTAAACAGGGCGACCTTTGCAACTGTGACATCAGTAATCAGTGATCATCATTCATCACACATGGCCATCGCACCGTAGCATGATGTGGCAATTTAATTTAGGCCACATCATCCTGACATCTGTCTGCTTCCTGAAATATGTTGTTTTTACATGACTGCTAAAAAAGTCTTATTATTTTTCGACTTCATTGTGAGTTTCTTTATTAGATTTAGACTTATGGAAGTATCGCTAGAATATTTATTTGCCAATGCAGTTGTAGATTTCATTTTTATGAAACCTTAAAATAAAAGACCTGACTGCCATTTTAACAGTTTACGTCCGCCATATTGATTCTTTGCTGACGTTTATGTAGCCTATGACACTTCGGGAAAGAATGCGAATGAATGACAACTCACACTTTAAAATCGGTCAAGCCGTTTAGACTATTGAAGGCAACAATGTATCGGGCTTACTTATACATACGTAAGCGTGATAAACATTACTTTCCTTCTGGGTGGGTCAGTCGGGTAAACAGTCAAATTCACAGACATCATACCTAACCTGAGATTTCAGTTTAGATTTTGATTCCGTCTGTATTGCTCATGGTGTTGCATTCGCTAGACATGGACAAAGCGTTAGTTTCGCAAGCACGTGGGCAGTGTGAGGTCACAGTTACCGCTACTCGGTCTGATCCCCGACGCTTTTGTTTCCTTCTGTTCGTGTAACTCAAATCCTTTACATTGACGAGTTTCTGACTACCGTAGTCAAATCTTACTGAATACATCGCTGTCAATACATTTACGATTAACATTTTGTACCATAAAATAAATTGAGCAATCGTGAGAGGTGTGAAAAACGGACATAGTCCGTAAAATGCAACAACACCTTCCAAGTGTCAATGTCATAAGGACCGTAGTAATTGCAAATGTATTGAAAAAATATAACGTGAAAAACAAAGAATAAGAAGGGTGAAACCTGTTATCTGAGGGTGGAACATCAAAGCAGTGCAGTGGCGCGATGGCGTGGTGAGTCGGTGGAACAGATATTTCACTGCAAAACTTGAGCTGTAGACCTTGCGACTCTTATCACAGTCAACTTACACATTACTTGAGATCTGGCCTTCAACTTGCTTGAGATGGTACCTGATAAGAAATAAGTTTGTGCTCCACAAGTACCTACTGCAAGTAAAATAAAAGTAACAGTAGATAGGGTCTAGGATTTTATCAGTATAGCAAAATAATAACAGAATTGTACTAAGTCAGCTGAGCTATTGAAACTGGACTCGTCAGTTGTAGATAAACCCAATAGAAGAACAAACAAAGCCTATAATAGACAAACGGACACTGTTTACTAAACACTACGCACTTGTTGATATTATAATCGGCTACACAAAAGGACAAATTGACAGTCACTAAACACATGACATGGAATTTACTGGACGACCTTTAAGTGCTGACGTAAATATTTGGCTTAGCAGCACTTAGCTATCATATTTTGACGACTTTATTCAGGAAGCTGTTATTCAATAGGGGTAGGCGACTGGAAAAAGTATCCTCATCAGGTCTTTTTAAGTCTCCACTGCAGGAGCACGACCCTCTATGTATTCCCAGAGCCATATCTTAGTCAGAGCAGTCAGAGGATTTGGCCTACTCCACGATGGCCAGACGGGCTGGAGAGGTATCTTTGATATTTACAAGCTTTGTTTAGTTTTTGTTTCCTTAGTCGCCTTCTACGACATCCACGGGAAGACTTGGATTCTACTCTGCCGGGAACCACACGGCAAAGTATAACCAAATCTTTTTACAGCAGTCTCCCGAGGCGCAGTGGTTAACATGCCATCCTGCTACACGATCCCCGGTCAGGTCATTATGGAAAACGATCTTTTTCAGACTGGCCTGGTTGTTGAATGTTTATATTTTGTTAGCTCCATTATGTACTTTTAGAGTTTACTACAAAAAAAAAGCACGAAAATGTTAATTCTTGATAATATTAATTCTAGATAAATAAACCTACATACGAGTGAACCCTGAAAGCTAAACACCCCTTTTAAGGCATTCGTTAATCATGCAAAAAGAACCGTCACAGGGTCTTTTTGTACAGATTTATTGCTCTAATTGGTTGTAACTGTAGGACTGCAGGGTCATCTTAGGTACTTGCATTGTACACGGGCGGGGCTCCGCTCATGTCAATTGGCAGTGGCATCGGCAATTGACCAATTTGGGCCGGCTGGGTCTACTTCGAAGATTGATGTTCTGTGTTTTGTGTAGGCCATTCATGTCATCATTGGAGGATTCGGAGATGATTTAAGTAGTTTTTACTACCATACATTCCGAAACGAGAATATTGTTATTCTGACATGTTATCTTATGGTCATGGTGTGTGTCCTTTCCTTCTTTCCAAGGTCTTCAAGATTCTCGACTCGTATATAAAATGCGAAATAAGTCCCTGCATCTTCCTTTATGAAAAGCAATACTTATATTTGAAACCTGTGTTTTAAACATTTTATTTTCCTCTTGCTAATTTTTTCGATCAATTTTACAAATTTTCCACCTGTTTTGGGAACATTTATGTCTCAGGGCCACATGGTTTAAAAACTCAATAGCCGACATAATTTTGTTACAGAAGTGGTTCCCTATTGTCTGATAAAACGCAAAATCCAGACCTATGACGGGATGACCAAAATTGTTGGAGGAGAGATCTCCAACAGTTTTCGTCACCCCGTTGTCAGGCCGTCAGAGTATCCCTCTGGGCTTGATCTACTATGACCGATATGGGAATCCTAAAGCACACTCTGGACTGAAGTCGGTCGAAGCAAGGAGAATATGAATATTTAGGGATACAGGCTCGAAATTTCTTGTGTTTGCGGTTCCACTCCCCAGACTATGGGTCATTTAAATCGTCTTGCGCTGCTTGTCCCACAACCTGCACACGTGTGAAGGCAAATGGTAATATTTGTAATTAATATTTGTATACGTTCCTACATTATTATAATTTTCAATAAATGTTTATATAGTTTAAGCAAGAATAGTTAATATTCATCAAAATATTTTTCATTGTTCAAAAAATAAAAAGTTTGTATGAACGAACCATAGTGTAAAAAAGTTGACTGTCGGAACGCGCCCGTGCAAAAATTTGTCTTTGAGCGCTGCTGGAGTTTTTGTTTATGTCAATGGTGGCGGTAAAAAGTTAATAAATAATTCAGTGTAAAAACATTCTACGAGTTTATATTCAAGTGTTCCCTGTTATATATAGTTTTGCCTTCACTAATCTTGCTTAAACTATATAAACATTTATTGAAAATTATAATAATGTAGGAACGTATACAAATATTAATTACAAATATTACCATTTGCCTTCACGTGAGGATATAAGTCCTCATGATGTCATTGATAATGCTTTGTCAGTGGCAGAGTTTTGGTCAACATAAATACTTATTACTCACCCGAGTAGGTATTTTTGTTGGCCAGCAAACAAGAATAATTCAATAGTGCAATCGATCTTAATCAAATTCCATAATGTATATACCCCTAAAAATCCGTGCAAGTGACGCAACGGCCAATTGACCCCCGACCCGGCAAGCGAGACTGGAGTTAACTTCGCAAATTGTGTTCGTGAATCGTTCATAACCATAATTGTGATTATTTCTGTTGCATGAGACTGTCTCATTGTTAATTAGACGGAGAGCAAATCACAGAAATGACAAATGCTTTATGAATTTAATGAATCATTGGTGTAAAATATAACTTTATGGAATTTGATGTCATGGTTGCTGTAACAACAACATTATGATATGTATTCTGTACAGTATAGTTAGTTGGTCTCTGTGTGTATTGTTTTCGGTTCTAAATTTATTATCATTTTGTTATTTCGCTTTCAATATTTAACAAAAGGTTACGTTGAAATTTTTAGCCACTATTTATTCATGCGCCCTTCAACTTAGAGTACTCGTTTACAAACCTTTTAAAAATATTTAATGAAATTCATAAGAGTTTTACTATTTTGGTTGATAAAAAACTACAGCCTTCAGTTTTACATTTTACCTCGGTATGTGTTATGTAAAATATGTTTGTTCAGTTTTCAATAGAATTTATATATGAATTTCAATAAGAAGGCACATAGTTCAATGAGTCCTTTTTATTATTAGCTCTGAAATGTTGAAATTGATGTTTTCTCAAATCATGACGTTGTATTATTAGGGAAGCTTTAGTCAAAATTAGGCGGGTTAAGATTGAATAGGTAGTCAAGCTTAAAAAATCGTTAACTGAATTATATGCAAGTATACAGGTGATTCTAAATTCCCTGGCAATATTTTAAGGGTGGAATATCTCCAGTAGTATATAAACCAGCACGAGAAATAGGTAAATATGCCATAGATAATTATCTATGGCACGTCTATTTTATTTTTACCTATTTTTCGTAAAATATTGCCAGGGAATTTTAATGGACGAGCTGATCGATGATTTCGTATGGGAGGGCCAGGTTTTTTTTAACTTTTAACATTTTTCCCTTGCGGTTCTATGTGCTATTCGATACTTTAATATTGCCAGGGTGTTTCAAATCACCCTGTCTATAAGTTATGTTTTGTTGGGTTTAAGATACTCTGAGAGTATACAGTTAAAGTCTGATGCACATTGTACTCTGACTCATCATAAAGACGTTAATGTGCGGTTCCTTGTAGCTGCAATTGATTTTCTAGTCACAGATGGTGTATGGCTGATTTATAATGAGTAATATTTCCATTCACACGTTGTGTGAGTAATATAGTATTTATTATACTATCAGAGCTAACACGTGCAATAACAAAGTGCACGTCTTAATTAAGTTATAAGTGTTAGCAAACCGGATTTTTAATAATAGTAATTTGTAAATGCAGAGCTATGGCTGCACAGCGAGTGTCTTGTTTAAAATGTATTTATTGGACCTAGTAAACAGCCTTGTGGAACTCCTGTTTTTGTATCGCCATTGTTGTTTAGTATTTTGAAAATATAGGAAAATTAAAAAAAAAAAAACACGGTGTTTACAGAATAGTATGGAAATCATGGTCTTAATTTAACCTCGACAAAAGTATGTAAACATTAAATATTATTTTATTCTAATGAAGAGGAATTGAAATCTTGACAAGTCAGCATTAATAAAAACAATCAAATCATTTATTTCATGCCATTTCAAAATTTATGTATGAAATTTTGAAATGGCTGTTGAATAAAAACGTAAATTACAATAATAATATTGTAATTTACGTTTTTATTCAACAGTTAAAATAGTGCAATAAAATAAGACGAGGCTTTATTAATAAACCTTAAATCGCAGAACAATGCTTCAAATAGTATTAGTTATTTCCATTCATGTATCGATTGTGGCTTGCTCGTTTAGCTGTGGTTACTTAACTGTATGCCTTGTACTAATGTGGTTAAACTATATCCGTTATCTTAGGTTTAACAATTGTGTGGAAGATAAAGTAGGCGTTAACTTTAAACAACTTTAATCGTATTATAACTATTCTTCTTCTTCTTAGCGTATCGACACGGGCAAATTATATTTGTGTTGACCAAAACTCTGCCACTGATATAGTGTTATCAGTAGCATTGTATAGGTCCTCGCGTGTACGGGTGGTAGGACACGCAGGGCAAGATAATAAGTGTGCAATGATCTGAGGGGTGGCACCTGGGTGGCACCACAGGAACAAGAGATTTCCGAGCTGTAGCTTCACCTGTTCATATTCTCCTTGCTTCGGCCAACTTGGGTAACTAACTATTTGGTCTTAGGTATCCTTCCACTGCTATTACACACCAAAAACATAGGATTTGTTCAAATGTATATCCGATCCGATCTGACCCGTCAATTTTAAACGTACTCAAGAATGAATTAGTCAATATTGCCATGTTATTTTACCAACTTGAGTGAAACAGAGTTGAGTAAAATGTAAACACACTCGTAAAATCAAAATGTTACCTTGGCTGGAGTAATAAGAGTAGTTTCAAATGGACCAGAAATACCTCTTGGCTATTTTGCCGTTTAGATTTAGATATTGGCAAAAATATTGTCTCGCAAAAAAACTAATTGCCTCCGGAGGCTAGCACCAATACTTCCAAATCACATACCATCTCGTAACAGGAAATTATGAAACCCAATTAACATTAAATTACAAACTTACAATACTAAACAGTGTTTGTCTCGATTGGGAAGTTGCGATACAAACTAATATCGTTTTATTTCCAAACCAATTACTTTTCTGATTTTTTTTGTTGTCGCTGTTATAATTAGAACCTTTCACTTTGAGGTTGAGTTGATTGAATTTGATAGGCTGTTGTTTTTTCAGGGCCACAGTGCTCTAGAATTTCGTAATTTCTCTTATTTGAGAGCTCTCGGCTGGTACATAGATCTGAGATTCTAGATTCTTACAACCGTGTCAATTAGCTTATTTGCTAAGCTACATACGGCAGATGTAAGTTGCACACCTACCAGGGTTGGTATAAGAAAGAAAGGTTTTTTTAATAGCGACAATGTGCCGGAAGTGTATCGTATGCCTCCTTTCAGTTGGTCTGTCAGATGCATGTTGACTGCTGGTAATTTAGAAAATTCCAGAAGTGGAGTTTTTGCGCCTAAGCATTAATCATAATAAATATCCCATTCAAAGTGTGGCTCTCTTCTTCTTGTTCTTGATTTAAGGATTCTCGGATG